>JAQQWM010000001.1:0-10000000 GCA_038363915.1 Apiospora saccharicola
TAACCCTAACCCTAACCCTAACCCTAACCCTAACCCTAACCCTAACCCTAACCCTAACCCTAACCCTAACCCTAACCCTAAATATTGCTTAAATCTACTATACAGCCTCGGGAACCTCGCTATCCGTTTAATCGACCCAGGTAACGGAATATCGGAGGTTCGCCCGGATTATACTGCTCCGGAATATTATTATCCGTTAGAGGTCGATATCGGTAGATTAAATAAACACCGGGATATCTAGTACGGCGAATATAGCGATAAGAAATAAAAAGGGGACCCCGAATTCGATAGTCGTATGGCTAATCTTTTAAAAATCCGGCTGGAATTAATATAATCCATTTAATATTATATAAATTTCGTTTAAAACAATATAATTTAATAAATAGAATAAAACCAGCTATTATATATATTTATAAAATATTTTTATATCTATCGATTTAAGAATTATTAATATAACCTAAATATATTATATTCCTTTATATAAATAAATTTAAAACGTAATTTCTAATTTTATATATTACCCCTAAAGGTCTTTTTAAAAAGCTATTAAAGGAACTATTATAATCGTTATACTATCTATTAAATAAAATACCGGAAATAAAAAGGTTATACTCTTCTTATTCCCTATACCGGTAATATATAAAATCGGGCTTTAAACTCGTATAATAGCTTAGATTACTACTTCCTAATCCCTTTAAAACCTACCTTCGAGTTATTAAAATATATACCGGAATATAACCGATATATTAATCTAATAAAAGGCCTATATATATTAAAGGGAGGCGTTGTCCTAAAACTTCTTATATAATCCGTTAAAATACTCCCCGAATTTAATAGCTAAAGGGAATATAAATTAATAATATTAATTAACGTTAATCGTACGCTCTTATTCTTAATAAAATATAATAATTCAGAATAGGATATCCTTTATATAAATATAGATTATACCGTCTATTTAAACGGAATAAGTAACCTAACGGGTATAAATAATATTAAAATTATCCTCTTTTAAATCGGAATTATAAGAAAAACTATTATATAATATAATAAATTCCTTAAAAACCCCTTAAAAGAATTATTAAAAGATCGTAATAACGATATAATAATAATCGTAAATATTTAATTTTACCCCTAATAACCGAAAGGAGGCGGCTTTAAAAAGGCGGCGCATTCGGTTTAAATCTTATAACCCCTCTAAAGTAAATCCTATTTACCCCCGTATAACGTCCTTTTTTTATATAAGCTCTTTATTAAATAAAAAAAAGCTCTAGATAAACCCCCGGCCGGTAATCTTAAGGGCATTCTCCTAAAAAGGGAGGATTAATTAAAAATATTATATAAGGTCCGCCCTAATCTCGTCCAATAAGTATTAATAAATAATTTTTATATTCTATTTTAATTAAACCCTTTTATAATATAAAGTTATAAAATAGATAAGACTTTTAAAAATAAAAATATTTTAATATTTATTATATAATATATTCCGGTACTATATATTTAAAATCTTTATAACCCGGGCCGGTTACCCTTTAATAATATATATTAATAAAAGGAAAGTTATATAAAAACAATCCATTAAATCGGTATACTCCTTTAATACCCGGGGTTAAATAATCTCTTTATTAAATTATATTATATATAAACTTTTTTATTATATAATATATTAAATAAGTTAATTAAATCCTATATAATTAATAAAATATATATTCCTTAAATCGATTAGAAAGCTATATTCCGGCTGGAAATCGATAAAGTCGTCCTATAACCCCGTAAATAATACGAAAAGGAAATTAAATCCGTCCTTTATAAAAAGAAGAAATAATATTATATAATAAAGCTCGTTTATTAAATTTTAAATAAATTAAATAAATTAAAATATAATAAATAAAACCTTATTATATATTACCTTTTACCCTTCTTATTAAATATTAATATTAAAAGCTATTTTAAATACTATAGCTATATTATAAATCCGCGCTTTAAATATAAAATTAATTAATAACGATTATAATTCGGTGGAAACGATTATAAAATACCGGAATACTTTTATATAGATTACGGAATATAACGACGGGGATTTAAAATCCTCTAAATTACACTTATTATATAATTAAAATAAAAAGAATAACCGGCCGATTTTAATTATAATTAAATATATATAAATATATTTATAAAAGGGGAGTTAAATTATAATCTCGTTAATAAGTTAAAGGTTAAATATATTTAACGTATTAAATAGAGAATTATTATATAACGATCTAAATAATTCATAATCGAATATAGAAAGGAATAGGGTAAGGTATTATACGTCGAGGTCGGGATAAGCCTTATTTAATAACGATAACGGCGCCATCTGTAATTTAAAAAAGACCTTAATATCGTTAATAACGTTTTCTTAAACCATATTAAACTTATATAGAAATATTATTCTAAATTCCTATACTTTTATATAAAAGAAATAATTAATAACCTATTTTTATATATTTAAATAGGTTATTTAAATAATATCCTTTATTTAATTTAAAAAAAAAGTATTTGGTTTTTAATTTTGATTTTATTAATAAAGGAAAAATAGTACGGGTTAGGGGACGGAATTAAAAGAAATAAGAACTTAAACGCGTTGTACGAGGCGGTCGATATTCCTAAATACCTCTTATAATACCAGGCTATCGGAAGGGTCGGTAATAAAAAGCCAGCCTTCTATCGGTTTTAAATTAATTACCGTATAAAGATATATATAGTTATATTTTTAAAGATATATAACCCAGTTTATATAAATTAATTATAAATTCGGTTCGTATTTATACCTTATATTAATAATAAACGCTATTGTATAAATAAACTCTATAACTTAAATTTAAAAAGTTTCGAATATTATATTCTATACCGGTAAAGGAGTAGTTATAATTATTTCGAAATAAAAGCTTCTAGTCCGACCGGGGAAAAACCATTAATAATAAATATCGATATATTAAGGCCGGTATTACGTATAATCCCGATCGGCTATTTATAAATAAACATTTCTATCCTTTTCCTATTTATTTACCTATCTATACTCTATATAATAATATTTCTAAATAAACTTAAAATAAATAAATATATAAGGATATATAATACAGGTATAGCCGTCGGTTTAAAACGGGGTAAGAATAGAAAAGGGATTAGTATTAAGGGATAGATAGGAAAGAATAATTAAGTCGCTTTAATAGGTAAATACTATTAAAATTTAATATATAATATGTTCGATATCTTTTTTAATAGAAAGATTTAAAGACCGATATTTTATATATAAATAAATTAGAATTTCATTTATTATATAATTATATTAATATACTATATATATAAAGAAATAATATTCTTTTAAAAATATAAAAAAATCTATAATAAAAAAAGTAAAAATAAAGGAAAGAATAAAAAAAATAGAATATATATTGTATAATAATATTTATAATATTAAACTAGGTCCTATTATAAATATAATTTATAAAATTATATAACAACTCTATAGAACTGTACTAGGGTTCTATATAAATATAAAATTTAAATTTACTTTTATAAAGTCGGCTATTATAAAATCTTAATATAACTTTATATAAATTCTTATATTTCTTAAAATATTAATTAAGTTCTATAATATTATATAATAATTTAAATATTATCGTTAATTTAAAATAATACCGGTAAATTATAAAATTAATACCGGCAGATTATAAGATTAATACTAGTAAATTATAAAACTAATACCGGATCCAATTTAACGATATTATCGGTATTATAATTTAAAAGCCGATATTTTATTAATAAAGAATGCCTTTTACTATACGACAAATTTTATAATATAGTAAATACGTTATATCGTTAAAATCTCGTTCGATATATATGCCCTTTCCTTTTATTTATTAAATATATTAAACCTGATTTTTATCCCAACCGGATTAATAGGTATTAATAAACCCCTTTTAATTTATTACTTTCGTATATTAATTTTATTATTTTTTTCGATTAAATAGCAGGTTCGTTATATTTCTATCTAATATACGCGCCCTTTCCTTCTATTCGATAAGTACGTTAAATTTGATCTTTATCCTAATTAGATCGACAGGTATTAATAAACTCCTTTTAATTTATTACTTTCGTATATCAATTCTATTATTCTTTTTAGTTAAATAGTAAATTCGTTATATTTTTATTTAATATATACGTCCTTTCCTTTTATTCGATAAGCACGTTAAATCTAATATTTTCTTTTAGCCGTATTAGTAGGTACTAATAAACCCCTCTTAATTTATTACTTTTATATATTAATTCTATTACTCTTTTCGACTAAATAATAAATTTATTATATTTCTATTTAATATATATACCCTTTCCTTTTATTCGTTAAGCACGTTAAATTTAATCTTTATCCTAACCGGATTAGCAGGTATTAATAAACCCCTCTTAATTTATTACTTTCGTATATTAATTCTATTACTTTTTTTAATTAAATAGTAAGTTCGTTATATTTCTATCTATTTAATAAGCATATTAAATCTAATATTTATTTTAATTAGATCGGTAAATATTAGTAATTCCTTCCTTTTTATTCGTTATAATAAATTAATTAAATACTTCCTTCTATATATTAATTATTAACTACTAATTAACCTATTTCTATATATTTATTTACTTTTATATATTAATTATTAACCTATTTACCTCTATATATTAATTTCTCTTTTATAATTATAATATTATTAATTGTATACTAATTTTAATTCTATAACTTCTCCTCTATAATAACTATATTACCAATCGTACGCCAATTTCGATTCTATAATTTCTATTATTCCTATTAAAATTATTAAAATATATATAATATATTATTTTCCTTTATCCATTTTATATCCTAAACCCTTATTAAATCCTTTAAAGATCTTTCGTTAAATCTCGTAAATCTTTCGTTAAATCTCGTAGATTTCTTATTATTACTTATATAGTAATTAATTATTTTAAAGTTTTATTACTTATTTTCTATTACTTTATTATCCGATCTAATTATATACTTTAAAAACTTACCTTTATTATTTTATTTCTATCCTTTATATAATACTTATTTAATTTATTAATTTATTATCTACCTCCTATTATTAACTCCCTTATCTAATTATTTAGCTTAAAAATCCGTTACTAATTTCTTTATCTAATTACTTAACCTAAAAATCCGTTATTTATACTTGCCTTTTATTATATTGTTATTAATTACTATATATTATAAATAACGCCGCTACTCCTCCTGTATAACAGCTTTAAAAGCTTAATATTAATCTATTATTAATAAATATCTTTTAATTAAAACCAGATTACCGTTTAAAATAACGGTACCGACCCGAATATCATTCCTATAAACGCCGGTTAATTAATTATATATACTTTCTAATTATTCTTAATATTACCTTACCTTACGTATAATTAATATTTTAAATATCTAGCTTACTCCTACTCCTACCGCGAATATTTAAACTTATAACGATATTTTAATTACCGCTAGCTTTAATTAAAACTAATTAATAATCCTACCTGTCGGCGGCTAATAATTAACTTAATTCTATTATAATAACTTCTAACACGCCGTTCTAACCTTACCTAACTTTAATATATTAATCGTACAAGGATTTATTATATAAGCCTAAATTATTTCTACCCGCCCGAGCTATATTAACGGCCTTTTAATCGTTAGCTATAATTAATTTAAAAACCTACCTTATATAAAATATATATAATAAATAACCTTTAATAGTAATTACTTAACCTTATTCTTATATTATATATAATTACTAAGGTATTTCGGTAATTATTATATTAATTATAAATAAGTTAATTATATTTTAAAATATATAAAAACCGATATTAACGTTAACGCGGAGAATAATAGTAATAATGCCGGTCGTACTCCGGCTTAAATTAATAATATTAAAAACCTGATTAATTTAAATTAATAAATTAGCGTTATATAATAAGCTTATATATTAAATTAATTATAATAATTTTAAAAATAGCTAAAAAGCTTAATACGAATAAATAATACCTATTTTAATCCCCCTTAATATTACTTTTCTATAATATTATTATTGTATAATAAATAATTAATTAATTTAATAACGTTTTTAATACTACTATATTATAACTTACTTTCACGCCCTAACCTTATTTTAATTATATTTAAAATCTTTTATTATTAGATCTACTGGGAACTATAACCTTAATATCGTATAACAAGGAATTATCTTATAAAACCCTATTATAATTCTATAATTTTTATAAAATTTAATAATGATTTTAATATAAAATCTAATAATAATTTTAATATAGAATTTTAATATAATTTTATTATAAAACTATACCTTTATTTTTATAACTGCCCTATATTATACGGATTCGTACGATTCTATATAATATATATAATAAATTAATTAAGATCTATCTTTTATAAACTTATATTTCTAACGTCGTATGGTAAATTTTATAAAACCTTATTAAACCTCTATATATTTTATAAAATCTAATAATAATTCTTATATAGAATTATACCTTTAAAATCTATATTTCTAACGTTATACGGTAAATTTTATAAAACCTTATTAAACCTCTATATATTTTATAAAATCCGATAACGATTCCTATATAGAATCGTACCTTTAAAATCTATATTTCTAACGTTATACGATAAATCTTATAAAACCTTATTAAACCTCTATATATTTTATAAAACCTTATTAAACCTCTATATATTTTATAAAATTTAATAACGATTCTTATATAGAATCGTACCTTTAAAATTTATATTTCTAACGTTATATAGTAAATCTTATAAAACCTTATTAAACCTCTATATATTTTATAAAATCCGATAACGATTCCTATATAAAATCGTATCCTTAAAATCTATATTTCTAATATTATATAATAAATCTTATAGAACCTTATTAAATCTCTATATATTTTATAAAACCTTACTAGACCTCCATATATTTTATAGAATTTAATAATAATTCTTATATAGAATCGTACCCTTAAAATCTATATTTCTAACGTCGTATAATAAATCTTATAGAACCTTATTAAACCTTTATATATTTTATAAAATCGTATAACGATTCCTATATAGAATTATATTTTTAAAATCTATATTTTTAACGTCGTATAATAAATCTTATAAAACTTTATTAAACCTTTATATATTTTATAAAATCCAATAACGATTCCTATATAGAATTATATCCTTACAATCTATATTTCTAATATTATATAATAAATCTTATAGAACCTTATTAAACCTCTATATATTTTATAAAATTATATAATAATTCCTATATAGAATTATATTTTTAAAATCTATATTTCTAACGTTATATAGTAAATTTTATAAAACCTTATTAAACCTCTATATATTTTATAAAACCTTATTAAACCTTTATATATTTTATAAAATTTAATAACAATTCCTATATAGAATTATACCTTTAAAATCTATATTTCTAACGTTATATAATAAATCTTATAAAACCTTATTAAACCTCTATATATTTTATAAAATCGTATAACGATTCCTATATAAAATTATATCCTTAAAATTTATATTTTTAACGTTATATAACAAATCTTATAGAACCTTATTAAACCTCTATATATTTTATAAAATCCGATAACGATTCTTATATAGAATCGTACCTTTAAAATCTATATTTCTAACGTTATATAATAAATCTTATAAAACTTTATTAAACCTTTATATATTTTATAAAATTATATAATAATTCTTATATAGAATCGTACCCTTATAAATCTAGCTACCTTACGCCGTACGGACATATTTTATAGAATCTTCGTACGATTCTATATATACTATATGATAGGTGGCGAGGTACTGCACCTGAATGTAATGATGCGAACTGTAAGATGCAAGAGGACGGCAAAGACCTAGCCGAGGTCCAAGTTATGTCTTATGTCAGCGGCGGCTCGTACCACACCTGCAGCTGTAAGTCGACATGCTCTCTCTCAAACTCGCTCGGCTAGGAACTGACAAGAATAATGCTGGAAAACTACAGGGGGCAGACAAAAGTCTCTGTGCTGCCAGGTTAGCAAACCTCTACCACCACCCTTGGTCTGCGAACTCACCACTTGCGATATCGACCCGTGGTCCTGCGATGACGACGATGGGGAGAGCATAGACGTGCCGGAAAAGCGAGACTTGGTCGACTCGATTTTCCAGTCAGACCAGAAGGGCGATGTTTCAATTCTGGAGAAACGTTATAAGGAAAGACCCATTTCTATCTGGCTCTTTGATGGGAGATTATGGAGTCAGACGTCTCTCGCTTACGTCCTCGGTAGTTGGCTGTGGAGGCGTGCCCGAGAAAATGGGAACAACCGCTATTACGCGCTACGTTCACAACAATGCGACAATGCACAAGTTGAACCGCGGCCAATCACGGAGGGCGATCTCGTCCTTCCTAAGGGTCAGCAAGTTGAGCATAGAGTGCCAGTGAGTGCAAAGCCCTCTCTCACAATCCCTTTTCATTGCCACGACTACATTGCTCACTATCGAAAACCTCAACATAGCTTTCCACCTCGGCGCTGTTCATTGCGAGTTGTAACCACGGTCGAATGTGGAATCGGAGTCCGAAAGGAAAGATAATTGGCGGTAAACCGTCAGGGCAGCTAACTCCTGAAGGCCGACGTACGCGAACCCCAGCTATCCGATCCGAGTTCTGGCGTAACGTCTGGAATGACGCAAACGCACTCCCTGCTGGGTTGCCACCAGTGACACCCACCTCTCCAGAAATGAGGAGGCCGGCTGACCGTATTTACGAGGCCTTGGGATCAGCGACCAACTTGGAACCACTTACTTTCCTTGACGGCGCAATCAACAGGGCCAAGGGCTGCATCGAAGGGTACAAACGACCAATGAGCGAGAAAAAGCTCAAAAGGTATCTGCGAAACGCCAACCAGGGGACGGACAGTCAGCGCCAGCTTGCCGTCCAGACGTTCCTGGCGCCACTCCGCGAGACTCGCGGCGTTTTCCAGTACCTGAGGGATGTCCACGTCTACACGACAATGGACAATATTGTCTCGACTGTTTACCGAGAACTCCGGTTAATCGAGGAGCACATATTCGAAGCCCGAGGGATATCAGATCACTGGACAGAGTGGTATCCTTATTACTTCTCCGAAGTGTCCGCTTTCGCGCGCGATTGGGCAGCAGAACATATCGCGACGATCCGAACGTTCTACCGTGAAAACCCGACAGCGGGAAATCGTGATCAGGTTTTGAAGGAGCTCGTGGAACTCGAAGACAGCGTCAAGGGGTGGAAGTATATGTTCGAAGATCAATGAACTTTGAAGGTTGAAGAGCATTTTACGCATGCTGCGATGTCGAGGTTTCCGACCGGGCGGTACAAGAGGATTGGTAGTTTCGTAGGTACCTAGTTTAATATCTCTTGGAGGGGTGTACTTCAGTACATTGACAATGGCTAATGCGATGCAACCATGCGCCGGTGAATCCTCTTGGCAGTTCCCCACAGCTTTGCTTGCGTATATATTCCCCGTCATGTCCGCTTTGATTGAATTCATCCATCACTTCTTCCCATCTGATTTCTCCAAACAGCCCGTGTCATGAAATGAACCAAAGTGCGGTCACACAACTCGACTCATGGCCACTACGTCGCTAGGAGCCACTGTTCGGAGCTGCCACGGAATTTCGCTTCGACTACTACTCGGCACTAAACAGTCATTGTTACATCACCAATGCTGCCAGAGCCGATACATCAAGCACCTTGCACTGCAACGACAGCTGCCTCTCATCCGCCACCAGAGTCCTGTCGGTCGTTGCCTGGCTGGCAAACTCGAGCCGGCCATCTCATCACCTCAATCACTTGGGGCAATCGGCCCCTACAGGCCTCTGATGACGTCTTCATCGTCTCGGATTGGCTTGGAAAGGACCTCGCCAGAGTTTCGGCACATAACTGGAGATGAATGGGAAGATGCCTCAGCCCCTCAAAAGATCCAGTGGACGTTGGAGCCCCAGGGCGACGCCGGCAAATGGGGCTGGGTCGTCTACCGCACCTCGTACAAGCCGGAGCTAGACGTAGCCTGGGAGACGCTGAAGCAGCTCATCCTCAAGCAGTCACGCGAAGATGTCGCCGACTCCGAGGCGCCCGAAGTCATTGACAAGATGGAATGGATCTTCGTCGAGGATGCCGCGACGCTGGAGGGCGCCTCTCGTGAAGAGCTACGGCGGCGGTTCCAAACCTCCTTTGCGCGCGCCGAGATGGCCCGTTTCTCCCTGAAGGAAGAGGATGTGCATACATGTGGCGTGGGCTCTCGCTACCAGTACTTCCTACAGGCCGACGAAGAGGCACTACTGAGCCTTCTGCACCATCCTGTCCCCAAAGGGAGGGTAGGCGGCCATGTCAACATCGTTAAGGGCTGGGAATTCGTGGTGCCGCCCGAGTTTAGGAGGGCTAATGACTATGCTTGCGACGAGGGGGATGAGGCCTGCGATCCGGATTGGATGAAGATAATGGTGGGCGTGGTAGGACCAGAAACCTACGAGGAGTTGGACAGCCCTGAGAACTGGTACTTGTACTATATGGAGCCCCCGGATGTATGCGACCACTGAGCGGATGGACTGAGCATGGCATAGAATTAGGGCATATGTAGAAACTGACCTGGCTATACCAATTGACGGGGCGACTTTGCTCGGGCTCAAATGGCTGGAACCCTAGACCTAGCGCAGACTCGTGACCCCCTCATGTTTAACAACTACATCTTCAAGGTCGACCTGGCTGCCCCCGCCTCGCCCGCGTTCTTCCCTGACACTCAGCCCTGCACGATATCACCACCACCTGACGATCTATCCGAGCTGGTACTGCGCATGAGCAACCCACTGGCTGAGGGACTTAACAATGCCAATCGAGTCGAGAACGACGTGGCAGCGGCTACGGCCGTCTTGTGCTCTTGTCCCATCTTGATTTGACGACTAACAAGAGTGCAGCTCTGAACAAGCTCCTGTACGACAGCAACACCAAACGCATCACCGGCCTGCTCGACTTTGATTAGGCGGCGGTGACGCATCCTTGTGATCAGTTCCCGTTTGGTCTCTGGGACGTTGGGGGCGGCATCCACGAGAGAGTCGGCAAACAACAGCCCTATGTGCTCTTGGGCGACTTTTCCTGTCAGCCGGAAGTGGGAGATCGCCAAGGCATGGAACGAAGCATTGGCGCGACGGGGTGCCATCCGGCCCAGCACCATTGCCGGCGTCGACCGCATTCAGGCTTTGCGCGACTTGAAAGAGCTGATATACCCATTTAAGCTGTGTAGCGATATGATGCTGGGGCGCATTTCGGATGCAGAGAAGACGGCTAAGAAGATGGAGGTTGAGGTGAAGATTACAGACTGGCTGGACCGTTGGGCTTGGGCTTAGCTACGAGTTTATACTGGGGATGATACAAGAGGAGTGATATCACCTTCTTCTTAGGTATGCGTGCTCCTGATAACTACATGCCTACTGTTACAAGGTTAGCTTATGTCATGAAGTAAAGCCAGCCAATAATGACCGATAGTAATGAGTTGTCTGTTATCTACGTCCAAGCCAAGATAAGGGTAATTTTAGGACATGTTTTCTTCTAGTTCATGCAGCAGCGAGGCATATCAATTGGGCTTGGTGATAGGTACACCGGGCACCAGGCGCGACAAATAATAAGGGTGGTGATAAAAATTCCCAATTCGGAAATAGTCCCGATTAGGAAACATGGGTAATAAAACCCCGGATTGGGACACCGCCACAAGCTGTTGGTCGGCCAAGTCAGATGTAAAATTCAAAATCACCGCGACTAAATCACGAGACGCAATACACATTCATCCATTCGTAAGCAAAATATGTCTTTTTTTTATTTGCACCCGTCTCGCGATTCTCCGGCGCCGATCGTATACAAGCCCTCGAAGCACTGCTTCTGTTGATTTCCTCGTGTCACAAACTAATGGTTTCGCGGCTCATATTGGACCTCTCCGTTATCCCCAGGGAAGGTGGTGGTGGCCCAGTAGTCGCTCATGTCGAGATCGTCATCCTCGGCGTTGTTGCGCTGGCCAGCGAGATTACGACGTCTCAGGGCACGGGGGATCCGGCTTCTCCGTCCACTGCCAGAGGACCTGTCAGCACGAAGGGCATCAGGACCACGGCGGCTACGGCCGTCAGTTCTGCGGCGCCCGCGCTGTCCCTCACGTTGTCTCATCTCAACCCTGTTCCCGCCATCATCGCCGTCGTGGTCGATACCGTCGCGGTTCCCGGAGACCTGACTCAGGTTGCTTCCAGAGGGACGGCCTTCGCGGGATCCGTCATAATCTCCTCCTACGTCCAAGTCTTCGCCTGTGCTCATGTCGGCGCTGATGTTGCCGGCCCTGGGGGGCGAGGTTCCAGCTGGGGGAGGCAAGAGATCCCGTCGTTCGTATTCCTCCGCCATGTTTGCGATGCGGCGTCCTTCATTCGCGGAGCGTGGGACGACTTCGATGCTAAAGCAGTCGAGATTGCCACGGCGACGGAGTACGTGGTCCCGGAGGGCAACGTAAGCCATATCCATGTTTTGGAGGCCTGATATATTATTAATCCAGGCTGTGTACCTTGGCCAGCTGGATTCATAAATGTCGAAACCGTGTCTGTTAACTTGGCCATCATGGTTCGATGCGGTGATCAGATCAAGGCCAGGTTGCTTGGCGGCTCCATCCTCCGTGGTCGGGCTTGAGGGATCCTGCTCACGAGAACGCTTGTTGCTGTGGTCGCGCTCAACTTCGTTGTCCTTAGTGTCTTTGGCTTTGCTCTTCTTGGCCTTCTTCTTCTTCCGTTTCCAGGGGAGGGTACCAGGTGCGGGCAAGCGATCCGAAGGAGGTTTCTTCCCGTCGTCGCCTCCACCTGGAGCAGCAACAGTGCTTGTGGCCATAGTATTGGCAGACGGCGCTTGGGTTGCCATTTTCGCAGGAGATCAAGAACAACGGTTGAGGGGGTTTTACTGTTGTGAAAGACAAGACAGATCGAGAGGTTGGGTGTGTGGCCAGTTGATTTTATGGTCAATCGTTGACTTGGGCATTGTTCTCTTGCGAGGGCAGAATTGGCAGAACACCTCTATTGTAAGGCAGTCAACTTCAGGTTTGGTAAGGTGGTGGCATTTCCCCAGGCATCCAAAAGCCTATGCCTTGGGTGAATCGGGTACTCAATCTCACATCTACTATTAATACCTGCCAGCTAGTTCCCCAGGCTGCCAGACCACGTTGACTTGAATTGCTGTAATGATTCTTTCCGACAATTTTCCTATTGCAACGTTGACTTCTCCAGTCTCCTTCGCCTAAGTGCTCCTCCATGTGCCACCAGCTTTTCTCATGTAGTGCAACGCCGCCAAAGCCTGTTTTGCATTTACCTGCCCGTTGTCCTCGTTCCATAGGTCATCTTCTGGCTTGCACTCCATGACTGAGAATGCCACTTACATAGGCGCAGACGTTGAATTGAGTTCCACTAAAGCCAAAACGTGCGGCCCGGGCCATGGCGCCTTGGCAGAGCATGCATCGGAGCTACGGCGGGGCTAATCTAGGTACGGACCGCAATCCACTCTCCACAAATTGAACGACAAGGGATCAGTTCCGGCTAGATCAATACAGCATATCTAATGTAATACCAGGGAAGCTATTGGCAACTGACAGCTAACTGCGTGAGGCTTAAGATGGCAACGAATCATTGAGCTGCATAGTGCATCACCTGGAAATCGCGGCGGCGGCCAAGTTTGGTCAAGTCCGTGCCCCATGGGCTGACATTAGCTAGGTCGTTTTTGACAGCATCTTGCCTGGATACCAAAAGCAACCACATGGTAATCAAGCTGCGAATGAGACGAAAATGCATGACCAGGTAGGTACGTGGTGTTACGGCATCGGGTTGTGACCTACTCAGAGAGCTGGCATTGAAGGACAACGGTACTGGGGGAGAAGCCCATAACAACACCGAAAGCCAGCAACTGCCAAAGCCAAGGGCAGTCACCAAATGAAAACACAGCTTAACTCATGTTCATTTTCTCTGTAGTAGATTGATCCAGATTAGAGACGATGAGTCTGTCGGCGAAGAGAAACTGAAGGAAGACATGGTGGCAAATGAGGAAGCCTCTGTCTGTACCTGAGTGATTTGCGATCTCTCAAACGAGACGGCTCACCTACGCCTTACGGAAGCTCTTCCCCCGCGACTACATAGTGTAGTTGTCCCAGGCAACCGAGATCTTCTGGGACCTGCTCTGGCCGCACATGGTGACCTGAATTTTCTTCACTATGCTAAGGGTTGACTGCAAGACCTAATATGCCAAGGCTTCTAAGTTGTAGCCCAGCTAAAACAAAACATTACTCTTGACAGCTGTCTTGCCGAGGGATATCCCGGAACTGCGGTATCGCGGAATTCAGTGTCAGGTTATTGGGTGGGCAACGTTGTCGCTGGGGAAAGTACGATAATGGGAAATCACAGAGCATATCCCTCTAAAGATCCTACCGCTCTCCAGTGACTAGACGCTGCAATGGACTATTATTTGAACTTGTTCACTGGTGGCATCAGTCATAAGACACTCCATTTCAATGGAGGGTACCGAGCTTCGGTGATCAGGCCCTGGAAGCGTACTGAGCTGTGGTAGCTGCAGCATTGCCAAATCGAAGCTGCATTAGATGCCCACGCCATAGGAACAACTGAAAGTTTATTTGCAAAAACAGTTTGTGCCTACCATTTTCTATGAGGACGTATTTTCACAATTGACCTGTGTCTTGTGAATCGCTAAAAATCCGTTTGACTAGAACATTTCCCTTTCGTTTCGCCAGCAAGAGACCACGATCCGAGGAACCGTCTATGACGTTGAAGTTCTCTACTGAAGTCAGCATTCGCGTATGATTTCAACCCGGATTTCTTTAGACAACCATTAGAATGGCACCTGGTTGGAATGACCCAAAGGGCGGCGCTCGCCATTTGTACAAGCCGTCGCAGGATCCCGCAACCTCGATCGAGCTGTACGCAGTCCAAGATCGGCTCAAGAAGACCCAAGAAACCGATTCACAGATGCGCGCCACCCAAGACGCCATCGCCGTCACCGTCAAGAAAATAGACGACTTAGTTGCCGCCCGAGCGAACCAATTTGACGGAACCCTTGTCCACGGCGACCGGTATCTCGTCGAAGTTGAACTCCTGCCCCGCGCCACCATCCCATACACCTTCCACCAGACGTCCAAGGCCTGGACCACCATGGGCGAGGTCACGTTCGTCGGGTTCAGCGCCAAGCGCGGCAACTTCCTTTGTGCCCGCCGCAGTGGAGCGTCCGGCACCAACGTGAACCTCGACGACGGTTCGACCAAGGGGATTGAGCTCGTTGCACTTCCCTCGATGAAAAAGGAGAGTTTCGCGGCGTTGATCCCGAGCGACCAGATGAGCGGCGACTTCATCAAACAGATCAAGCGCCACTACTACGGCCCGGTCGGTCTCAAGCCGCCCATCAATTCCAACTTTGGCAGCACCGGCGAGTACAACCAACACCTCAAAGACTGCCTCGACCGCGGCCTCGTGCCGGAACCCTACATCCTGAGCCCCGATGACCATATCGCACTGTCCGTAGATACAATGCGAATCGACAAGCTTTCCTGTCTCTACGCCACCTGGCGGCGCCTTAGCTACGACCCATCCAAGGCGGTCCTCACGCCCCTGGTGCACCATGCCCTGATCAAGTTCTTTGAGCACCACGCCGCCGACGCCCCCCCTGGACTGGGATCTCATGGTGGAGGCGTGCATCGTGACACGCTTCATTGAAACACACATGCCCCTCGCCAAGGGAACCCGCAGCGATAATTGCCAACACCGACGCGAGCCATTCCTCGAAGCCCTGACATCGCTGAAAGCCAACGCCGTCGACAGCCACAGCGTTCCCATCGTGACCCCAGCCGTCTCGATCTTGTACTACCAGCACTGGCCCGCCTACCACGAGAGCCGCGGCATGGTGTCGTATATGCATCCCTGGCGGTTTGTATATACACACTACGATGACGACAAGAAGCGAGCTGGACTTTCGTTTGTGGTCAATGACGAGGCCCTTGACTGGGAACTGATCTCGGCTTGGGTGGACTCGTTGGCCCTGGACCTGCGTGCCGAGGCCGCCCCCCAGTACATGCCCGGCTCGCGGCTTCGGGGCTGGGACCGACATGCTATGCAGGACTGGGCCTTTTCGCTGGATCCCGCTACCTGCTTCGGTGACGTGCGCCGCCAGGGGCTCCCGAGCTACGCAGCCCCGGTCCTTAACCCACAGCAGGGACACTGTCCTCCTTGGAAGGTCATGGTTCCCGCGGATTCTCTTCACCCGGCCACATTGGGCCATGCAGCTTCGGTTCAAAGAAACGGCTTGCACGGCTGGGTATCGGCACATGATTTTGATAACGCTTTAATGCACATCAACAACAACCCGGACGCCCCCTTTCCGGGTCCTACTCTCAAGCTTCCACGTCAAGCAGACGGAACCCTCGACTGGAAGGCCATGCCGGAGATCTTCGCGCGTGTTATCCCTCTTGTGAGACACGATGAAGATTTGGTAAAGACCCCCGAAGGTGGTATTGGCGAGGAGTTTATCGGTGACATCAAGGAGCTCTTGAGTCAATTGGGTAACATGCCGGAGTCGCTCCTGGTTCTTTGGGCTCTTGTCACTGCTGTCTTGGCCGAGACTTTGCCAACCAGGTTTGTTGCGGTGAACGTGGGCAATGCTCTGCGCCAGTTCCGGACCCATCTGTCTGCCTCGCGCCAGATGATGGTATCAGTTGAAGAAAACGATTTCGCCGCCCCGGCGGCCACCACCGAAGCTTCCCTGCGTGAGCTCACGTTGGCACCGGAGACTTTGGATCCCCTGATCCAGGCTCTCCGGGCAGCGATGCAGTTGAGAAGTCAAGAACTGGCTCTCAATATTTTGCGGCAGTCTGTCGAGCCGGCAGAGGAGTTCGATGCTGGTCTTTGCGATATCATGCAGCGCCACTTGTCCGCGGCCGACCTGGAGGAGTTCGAAGGCCACGCGCGACCGGAAACCCCCACGCGGGAACCCGTAGATGAGACTATCTCAGACGCAGACGACAATGGCGACAGTTTGGCGTCCGCTGAGCTGATTGCCCGTCAGCAGCCAAGCGAAGACGAAGATGTGGATATGGAGAGTGATAACTCGTGGACCGGACTGTCGGACTCAGAGTAACGGGAGGGCACGAGATAGCATCATGAGACATGAGGATAGAAACACGATAAAGTATTGTACGATATAATTATGAGGGTAATTCAGTGGCAATTAGACATACCATGACCTAGTTCTCCGTCGTTGTTGTCCGGATGACATCTTTGGGAATATGCCAACTGTGTACGAACCGTGAGATCTCAACCAGGGACCAGCTTAAGTCGCAGACCCTGCTAGAGCAAGGATATGTGGATTTGAGGGACTTGCGGACGACCTGACCGTCTTTGACTTTTTGATGAGCTGTTGATGGTGGTGTAGCTGTCTACGATCTAAGACGGTATCAGCACGAGTATGGGAAAACGCTCACGGGAACCAGTGCAAGGTATGTCATATCGTAGGCATGGATTGCATGTGCCAGGACTCCTACCAAGTTTTGAAAGCAACTACGGCAATAACACTTTATAATCTACACGTTAGACACATTCCGTCACATCACATCAAGCATATCAGAAGTAATAGTATCATAATCCATTGTGGCTAAGCATGTAAGCAAAGAAGAAGTCGTCAAGTTGTATTACCCCCCAAGTGGAGGAAGGATAAAAGGTTCATAAAGTAAGAACCCTTTTCCCATGGTTCTCGGAAGCCCAGTTCCTGCCCAAACAAATCGTCTCGCCAAAGGTTCTGCTAGTTCATTCGCCCTCCACCTGGTTTTCATACCGCATCCGGGTATTGCGGGGGAAAGGGTGCGTGCCACGGTGGCCTGCTCGGTAATCGCGAGACCGTCATCGGAGAAGCGAATGTGTCGGCTCTCGGTGACCAGAGTCAGCAGGCCGCCATGGGAGACAGGGGGCGGGGTCGCGGGGTTGCGGGCACGGGATCCTGGGGCAGGAGAGCCACTCTGTTCATCCTCAAATTCGTCCTCGGAGATGATACCCTCGATGCCTGTCCATGCTTCTGTCACAATTTTAGCATGCTTCGATCGTTAGGGGATTGAGGGGAAACTTACCATCATAATCTTGGTCAGCCAGCTCCGACTCGACTTCGGAATCATGGTCGTCCATGTCGCGCATCTCGGTGTCGCTGTCGACCTCGTCCACAAGCATCTCATAGGGCTCGGGACCGTGGGATCACACGCGAGTGAGCTCCTCGAACTGCAAGAAGTCGGTCTCCACGAGGTGGGATTGCATGATGGAGCGGAACTCGACATCAAAGTCCTCGGCGTGCTCCACGATTTCCGATACCAGGTTGACCACCTGTTGCCGGTCGCCCTGCTGAATCAAGTGTCGGGAAGCCCGGACCGCAATGCCCACCTCATCGGCGTTCAGCGTAAGTTGGCCTAATAAGTAGGCAGTGTCGTTGCTCGGCAGGTCGTTATGGTGCTTGATGGCCAGATCGACCAGGGCTTGCGGCACCACGGACACGTTCTGTGCGACATTGGCGACGAAATAGTTGGTGGGCAATGTCTCGGCCATGACGGTGCCGCACAAGACATTGGTCGTCAAAAGAGGGAGGGGAATGTGCAGTTTCCGCAAAAAGAAATCGTGGATATCCCGGATTAGTGCTGCGCCAATCTCGGCGGCAGGGGTCTAAGTAATGGGGATCTCGAGTTCTTGGCCTTTACCCACGGCAAGACAGTATTCTGCTCGGCAGCTCGGACGGCCTCGATGTCTTCCTCGGATAACTCGGTCATCTTGGTCTGGTGGCAGCCCTCGTAGTCCCGGTTGGTCCACTTTCGCACAGCCGCCTGTATCTCGAGTCGCAGGGAGTCGATTTAATTGAGCTTGATATCGTTAATCTTGGTGGAGAAATTGGTGCACTTCGGATCCTTCTCGTACTGGCAGTGGGCGGTCCAGAAGACGTGCATGTAGGTCGTCGTCGACGGGGTTGTGTGTTTGGATGTAACGGATGGTGAGCATGGCTTCTATTAATCTTCAAGGCGAAATACCTATTCAGCTGCGTAAGTAGGAAATGCCTACTGATCTAGATGACTGATGAGTGCAATCGATGTAAGTAAGGCATTGTCCAATGTGGCGGAAATGATGGGACTGATTGAGTGATTGAGCTCATACGCATTTGAAATGCAAATACAGTTTAGGGCTTCAGGGCATCACCACTAATACAGGCGCTGCAGCTTCAGAATCTGCGGCACGATTGAAAGCCCCATGCCATGGCCATGGATGAATTGCCTGACGTAGTCGAGAATGCAGAAGTCATTGCAAACCCCCGAAAGTAAGTTCGAGAATCAACTGAGTCGTTGATGCATTTCAATTCAACTCGGTTGACTTGACGACCCGCCGAAAGTCATACACGCTCAATTGAACTATTTCCGGGTGTGGATTATTGGCGGGGTCATTTCAGTTACTCTGCTCAATCCCAGAGCTTGCAATCATGTTCAGTTGATTCAACATCCTTATTGCACTAAAGTCTTTACCATTTTCTTATCTTCGAAATTACCAGTGGCTACGAGCACCATGATCCAAAGAAACAGCATAACTTCTAAAACGAAAGAGCTTGCGCAACACCAGTTGAGACTGACCAAGAACGAGAAGCTGCTCAAGACCGACCGCCTGAAGTTGGCGGAAGACCACCAGCAGGCAGCCATCGAATAAGGATGTCCGGCACGCGGCGAAGAAGAATCTGCCTACAACTATTTCACCTGGTCGAAACATTTTGACACCAGTCCAACCGCATTGAATGCAACCGTTATGAGCATGAGCAAAACTGAAAACTTTTTACTCTGCAACTTATCTCGTTCTGCAACCCTCCAACATCTCTCTGCATGCCTCTCTCTGCAATATCTACCACAACACACCTCATATCTCTTACTTCTCTTACCATATCCATATCACCAACATCCATTGCTGCAATCGGCATCATGGACGCCAAAGGTTGGTACGACCAGCCCGACGATGAGGACATCTACCGCCCCGTCAATCCGCAATTCGACCTAACGAAGTGGAACGACTACCTCCACTACCACATGGCGCCAGAGACGATCCGCGAGATTATGGACCAGGGCGACGAGGAACAAGCCATCGTCGGCAAGATCGAGATGAAGTAAGACGAAGCCGCGGGAGTTCCGTGCTCGTCTTCTTGTGGCTCAGATCCAGGCCATTCCTCGCGCCACCACAACGTACACGCTGAAGGAAAATTCCACGGCCCTCAACAACAATCTGCTCATCACGTACGTGGGCATCAGCGCCAAGCGTGGCAACAGCTTGTTTGCGCAGTGCTCGGGCGCCAGTCCCGCCAACGTCAATCTGGATGACTGCTCGATCAAGGGCATCCAGCTCATCGCCCTGCCTTCGTGCAAGAAGGAGCACATGCCGGCCTTGATTTTGAGTAGCAAGGTGGGCGGCGACGTACTTATGTGGATCAAGCGCTGGTTCTATACGCCTGGCCCCATGAAGCCCGCCCCCAACTCGCGCTTCAACATCCCGCAGGCATACCTTCAGCACGTCCAGCAGTGCCTCGACAACAACCAAGGTCCCGAGCCCTACATCACGGGAGCCCGCCACCTCCCCCTTGGTCCCGATACCATGAAGCTCAATGGGTCTACCGAGACCCAGTACCTTTCCTGGAAGCGACTCTACTTCGAGTCCGCAGCTATGGTGGTTCCCCCAACCATCAAGTTCGCGCTGGCAAACTTCTTCAAGAAGGAGATAGAGGATATTTACCAAGATTGCAACAGCTATGCCTTCGAAGAGACTAATACCGTGAGTAATATTATAGCTAGTTTTTACCTCTTCTTGTTTAATCTTTAACTATTCTTCGTTATTCTTATACACTTTTTACTAACTTTATTTACGATCGATACAGGAAACGTCTTTAATGTCAAGCCACATGACAAGCCCTGCCCTGTCGGTGTCCGTCCCGCCGACAAGTACACATCGCCATTCTCCTATGAGCTGCTCCGACATTGCTACATGCGAGCGCTCATGGACGATGAGCCGTACATGCGGGCCAAGGGCCAGATCCGCTACACCGACGGCTACGAACCCCGCCTGGAGTATCGCCTGGCCTTGTTCCAGAGTGGCGTGGCCGGCGGCTTGCTGCACGACGACGACGTCTCCCCGAGCCCGGTGCCCTGTTCGTGCCTGCCATTGGCCAGCTCAGCTAGGAGTCGTGCATCGGACCGACCCAACTCGACGAGGCCATTTCGCTAGCGGCTGCGGCAAGGATCTTGTCCTGGTCCGCGGGATGCTGCCCAACGGCCACAGCGCCGTGGTTCTTGCCTTCTCGCCCGGCGCCGACGCCAACAACGTGGGTGTCCGGGCCCTCTACAAGCAGGTCCTCCAGGACTTGTTCGAGTGGCAGCACATGCTGCTCCAAGCCAATAACGGTCTCCGAGCCATCCTGGGCTATCGGCTTGGAGCTAATCCTAAGGCGGTGTGACCATAAACGAAACCATGACTGCCGCTTACTTGGATAAAGAGGTTGAGTTGAGCAACTTTTTGAAAGATGCATTTGCTGGTGACAAGACCGCCGCGGCCTACCTCGCCGCCCACGAGACCGGACAGACCACCTGGATGCTGGGCCACGTGACCGACCTGGCTACGAGCAGCAATGCCGGCCCGGTCGTCTACGTGACGCCGAAGACGACGAATTGGACGACGACGAGGCTTACGAGACGGGCGACCTCGTGTTCTGCGCCTACGACAACGTGCCCTGGGACAACTTGCCGGCTCGCTATGTTGTCGTCGTCGACGTCGAGCTGTATTGCACGACGGCCGGCGAGCTGTTCTTTGCCGACCTGCTGGACGCGTGCCGCAAGGACGAGAGTGGAAGCAATGACAACAAGAGCAAGAAAAGCAAAGACGATGACGGCAATGATGGCAGCGAAAGCAGCAAGGGCAGCAAAGACGGGCAGCAAAGACGATGAAGACGAGGGTCCCGTGCTGACGGTTCTCTGCGTGGCGGCCCGTGTTTCGTCTCGCACCACCGACGCCCTGGAGCGATATGTCGAGGGCGGCGTCACCGTCATCCAGGTGCCCGACAACCGCAAGCCCCTCGAGCCCGAGGTCGTCCCGGAGGACCAGTTCAACGAGACGGTCAAGACGCTCATCAAGGAGCACCAGGCGTCGCCCGAGTACCCCGGCCTCGCCGTCGTCCTCACCAACCCGGACAAGCTGGAAGACCACCTGACGGACGATAGCTGGCTTTTCCCGCGTTAATATCCCCGCCACCTGCGAGGCAGCCTGGGGGCGCGGCCGAATGTGCTGGCCGTGAGACAGGAGCTGGGATTCTCGGCCGCGTACCCGGACCTACGGCTCTTGCTCTCGCCCAAGCACCGCCGCGTCTGGGCCTACCACCCCGAAACCAGCATCCTGCGCCAGGAGGAGCAGCCCCTGAGCTACTGGGCCATCCGCAAGGAAGAGATATGGACTCGCTGCTGATCACGGAGCGGGGGAATCGCATGCCTTTCCTGCACGAGCTTATGCCCAGCATAGACTTCTTCAAGGGCAAGTCCTGGTGCTTATGGCGCTCTTTTTCCAGCAGCTGCACCAGGACTGCCCCATGCTCCGGGTGAACGAGACCGGCCGCCACAAGCAGTTTCGCGACCAGCGCACCCGGGGCGTGGGCCAAGAACGATACCAGGACGGCTGGCTGTGGATGTCGCTCGGCTACTTCTTGTACCAGCACGGCACGCCCGGCCCCGAGCCCGACACGACCTCCAGTAGCGGGTTGACCCAGCACGAAGGCGTGTTGGTCTGGGTCCGCGGCGCGGGCTACGTCCGCGAGGGCTACCGCGAGTTGACCAAGACGATCAAGGAGACGCTGGGACCGGCCGACCCCCTCGCCGACACGGTTCTGCGCTGCGACAACCTGCTCGAGGGCACCCGGCTGACGGATCCCGAGGTCGCCGAGGTCCAGCGCGTCCTGCTCGAGGCGCTCCACGTCAAGTGCGTCATGTTCCGGTCCCGCGCCGTACAGGGCCGCACGCCCGCTGACCTGGCGCGAGGCCGACTACGTCCCCAAATGGGAGGGCATGCGTGTCGCCTCGCTCCAGCGGGCCAACCGGGACTACGGCGGCTTCATGGCCATCTACCACGAGGTCACCGTGCCCGACAAGGGCACCGAGCCCCTGCGGGTGCGATACCTCACCCACATCCCCGCGACATCTGCCTGGCGCTGGGCCACCAGAACGGACAGCAGTTCCCCTGGTGCTGCGAGTCCATCTACCACGCTGAGTGATCGGCGTCGAGGGTTCCCGTGGCATGGTTCTAGATTGAGTAATAATGAGAATGGACATGACTTCGTAATATGACTGCTTGACTTGACATAACTTGTGACTTGATGATTTAACTCTTGAATTGCTGCTTGTGGCGAAGATGTAGTTTTTGATCAGGTCTTCCATTCCGACTCGACTGGGCTGTGACTCTGTGCTTCCTATGGCGACATGATGGATTTACTCTGCCTGGCTTGAATATGGCTATCCTTAGCTTACTTTGAACATTGATGTGATGTTGTTTTGGTGATGTGGCACTTGACTTCTTATTGAGATACTGCCTGGGATAGCCTGATCCTAAGTACGTATATGCCATATTAAGGACTTCCTTCGTCTTCTACCGATATGATTAATAGGTAGTAGGTGGTCGAGGGTCGTTCTCGTGAAGAGCCCCATCGAATACAATTTGGGTCCAGGTATCCCGACAGATGTAGGTCCCAACCGATACAGCATATCCATGTTTCACCAACTTCACTGCCTATCAAGTTCATCCCTTCCCTGAGACAATCACTAGAGTTGTCGTCGCTTAGTGACATGCCGCAGGAACGTGGGAACGATGTCGGAATGGGAGATGATATGATTCTTCGCTGGGCGAGGACGTGGAAAGATTGGCGGGGATTGTCGGAAGCAAGCAGAGCTGTCGCGATGAATCTCAAGCTTGTAGCTTGTGTGTCGGGGAAGGCACGCAGTGATTCATGTCAGTTATGAGTTTTGTTTTTCACTTCTCAATTGGCATTGGAGCAGTCTCAATCTTGTGTTATTCCTGTTGCTGTGGCTGGCGGCAAGCTCAGTGCGAGCTAGCTCTAGTGAGCTTCAATAGCTCCAACGCGCTTCAGGGCGGGACTACCGAAGCTCAGTGCCGTCAGCGTAAATCCACGCCTTTGCACAGAACAGAACGTAAATAGCTGTCAACAATCACAGCTGAGGCCATCAATAGATCCTGTGAAAGCTTCATTCCCAGAGTCGAGAACCCCCCAGCACTTAGTTTCACATGAATTAGTGCCACCATGTCCCTCGCATCAAGCTTTCCAGGTAGTTCGCGACCTCAAATAAGAATGGGCTGATACGCTGCAGCTGGCCAACGACTCTTGACCTCTTCCCAACGTCAAAGTACATCAACGCGATATTCAACATCTCCACAACAGTAAGCACATGTCACAGATCGAATTAAGAGAGCATTGTTAGTTGTTAAGTGTTAATTAAGTTGTCTGATGCAAAGGGTATCATGCCGTCTTCCGCCATCGTCCATGTAGCATCGCCTCCCCGCCTAGACATTCTTGATGCCAATCTGCTCTTCCCGGCTTGGCTTCGCCTGGGTCATCCTTGGTGCTGACTGATCATACGCATAATCAAGGCGACTTCTTCTTCTCCGAGTCGCGGGCCTGCTTGATGGCCATGTCGGTAGCGGCCTTGGTGTCTTGGACTGTAGCAGTCATGGTGGTGTGATTCTGACGGCCACCGCCATTACCGCCTCGCTTCTCCTTCTCGTACTTCTCCTGGAGCTTGCGGATGTGCTCGTCCAAGGCGTCCCATCCGGACAGCGTCTTGGCGGGACCGGCATCCCCGCCGCGGTTCTCCTCGATACCGGCCATTCTGATGATGGCCGAGTAGTTGTGTTGACTTGACGATTTGGCTGTGGAAGCGGAGTCGCTAACCGGTGGTGGTTTTGTTGATGATTAATTGGTGGGAATAGTGTTGTCCAGGGGGCGTGGCGCGGTGGATGGCCAAAGGGACAACTGGAAATAATTCGAGTTTTATCAACCTCCCGGCCGAAAGCATGGAATATAATGTGTAGCTGAATTGTATTTCAGCATCGGCGACACTAATTGAATGATTCGAACTTGACCAGTTCGTATGCTGCAATGTAATACATCGAAGTCTTTTGTGAATGCGGCTGACTGATACCAGCACCGTCACGGCAACAGCGAGCGATACCAAGGTATCCTGGATGCCTGCTTCATGCACCATGCAGTTGATGAGATTGTTAGATTCAAAGCGCCCATGAGCTCTTCGGTCTGTGAGTTTCGTCCAAGCATGATGAACAGTCACTCAATTGGGAGCCTTGACGACATCGTCCCAAAACGCCCCGGGCCCGTTGGTCTTGACGTCGTAGGTCCGGTTCGCCGACACGACATCCCACTGCATCGTCGCCTCGCCGTTCCGGTACTCGCTCTTGGCGGTGCCCTTGGTCTTGTAGTGGGTGCTCACCACCGTCTTCCCCGTCGCCACGTCTCTTCCCCCGGTGGCGCGCTCGAACAGCTCGAAAGCCGCGAGGGGCTGGTAAAAGGGCACCATGTGCCCGCTCTCGTAGACGCGCGTGAAGCTGAACCGCCCGGCCTGTTTGGTCTGGCCGTGCGCGACGCCGTCGCTGGTGCGGAGGTCGGTGTATCCCGCTTGATTGTATCCGTAAGAAGGGTCTTGGAGCATCTCCTCTGCGAACGCCTCGACGCCCAGCCAGTTGCTGTTGAAGTCGGCGTCCCCCGCGTAGAGGGCGACGGTGACGTTGCGCCCCAGCAGGAACCGCAGGTCGTCCGCCACATGAACGTCCCGGGCGTCGTCCCCCGTCCCGCGGAAGGCGCGCGCGACCAGGGGGTTGCTCTTGGTGTAATTGACATAAGCCCCGATCGCCTTCTGCACCTTGGGCGTGTTGAGGTAGTCCTTGTAAAAGCTGTAGGGGAACGGGTCGGGCGCCAGCTGGCGGATGTCGTACTCGTCGCGGCCCAGCAGCTCGACGTAGGGCGACTCGACTTGCACGGCACAGAAGTCGTCGGCCCGGGAGCAGACGCCATCCAGACCCGTCCTCCTGCAGTCCCGCAGCTGGTCCAGGCAGTTGCCGGGGGCGTAGAGGCTGTCGTGCAGGGCGGCGGCGGACTCGTTGGTGAAGGGGAAGTAGCCGTAGGTGTTGCCGGGGCTGACGGTGAAGTTGTAGAAGGCTTGGTAGCCGATGATGGGGTCGAACCTGGAGAACAGGTTGGGTCAGAAACTAGTCAGGACATTATCACGAAAATGAGGGGCAACTTACCATCCATTGCCGACCATCAGCGTCTTGAGCGGGATCCTCACGGTGCTCGGCGTCAGATGGTCGTTCCTGCGCTCAATGTACGCAGCGAACACGGGCCCGTAGTGTCCCCCATAGCTCTCCGTCGCCAGGTGGAACCCGTTTTTCGTGTACTGCGGAAACGCCCCCGTGAACCCCTGGAGCGCGCGCCAGAAGTTCTTGGCCGCGGCCTCGGTCGAGTTGGCCGTCAGGGTCATGTTGGGGTGGTTGTAGGTGCCGCACGAGGCCGGGTCGTCGACGTAGACCATGCATCCCGCGTTTTCGCCGTCGTCGGGGAGCTCCACCACCTCGCCTTTCTCCTTGTAGGCCGGCACGGGCTTGGTGTACGAGAAGCCCGTCTGCGTGGGCTGGTCGATGAAGAGCACGTTGCTGATGTTGGACCACGAGTGCGGGTTGCTGTACACCTGGCCGTGGGGGTCGATGCCGCAGGGGCCCATCTCCTGAAAGAGGCCCATCATCGAGCTGGATCCTGTTTGCAGATAAGCTTGTTAGAAATTGGGCGATCCATGAAGTGATCTTGAACCAAGCAAAAAAGTATAACGCACCTGGACCGCCATTAATCCACACCATCAGTGGCGCCTCCTTGGGGTCGCCGTGCCGCGCCTCGAAGAACCACCAGAAGATGTGCTGGTCCTCGGCCACGTCGGCGTAGCCCGAGAAGCTCTTGACGTTTGGGTCGAGCTCGCAGATGCCCGCCTCCACCTCCTTGTACCGCATCGGCACGCCGGCGTGGCCCATGACCAACTTTAGTTCGTCG
This sequence comes from Apiospora saccharicola, assembly GCA_038363915.1. NCBI lineage: Eukaryota > Fungi > Ascomycota > Sordariomycetes > Amphisphaeriales > Apiosporaceae > Apiospora > Apiospora saccharicola. Next base: position 27,285 of record JAQQWM010000001.1, read on the forward strand.
GGCGGGCTGACGAACTGCGCCTGTGTCGTTCCCATCAGCCCGATGGCGCTCACGAGAGCGAGTAGTAATCGCATCTTCGTGGTGATTAATAAGATAGAAAAAGAATGGGATAAGTTATTAGGTAGTAGGGATTATTTCATATTATTAAAGAACGACAGCCGAATAAAAGTAAGTACTTGTCTAGGTGCGATTAATACCAGCGTCTTGGCCAATTCATGGCGTATCGGAACGGGATGTGGTGTAAGTGGAAGGAAAAATAAGCTACCACGATTGACCCAGAAGTTCGTCCCAAATGGCCGGGTAGGCCAACTTGGAGCAAGTATGCTGATGTTCCCGGCAGCAATCCCATCTTGGCATCTTGGCACGATTAATCAATCTCATCTCGTTTCCTTCGTTGATAGGGACATCTTGGATGGATATCCAAAGAGCAAATCGTCCAATGGCAGAAGAGTTGGTGATCGACACCAGGGTTCTTGACGGCGATCAGGCACATGGTGAAACGGCTGGAGGCCCCTCAATTCCCGGCCTCAATTGAGTGGAAGGGCCAAAGTCTAGAACGAGCCCGACCATGTGGCGGCCCATTTGTTTGGCGTACGTACCCAAGATCCAAATTGCACGTCGCATTGAATCACCAGTCAAGCTGGGGTTGATCGACGGGGCCCATTAATGGTTTGATCTGTGTTTTGCCTGCAGGCCCCCTGCCCCGTAAAAGCACGCCAACGCTTCCCCCAGACGACCCCAGGGCCCTCGGTCCATGTTTTAAACAAGTGCTAGTGCCTTGAAATTTACGAGATTTACGAGTCCCCTTCAGCCTCTAGCTTACGACGACTACTAGTACATCAACGCAGGCTACCCGCGCGGATACAACCCATTCCGTCCTTATCATTGATGCAGCTTGCATTTCGTTGCAGCTCATTCAAGATAACCGTGAAGCATCGCAGCCACCAAGTTTCGCACTCTTGGCTACCCCCTCGAGCACAATCTCGCTGAGCAGCTTTCCGGTCCCGGGCGCGTTTTGGATGCCCCAGCACGTGTGGCCGGCCGCCACCGTCAATCCCTTGGTACCGCCCACTTCCCCGATGAAGGGTCCTCCCTGGGGCAAGTAGCACGCCTGCTTAGCCAAAACTTGCCCGTCTTGGCCCAGGTCATCGCTAATACTACCGACCTGGTCGATGATGTCGCGACAGCGCCCCTCGTCGACCTGCACCTCGGCGGTGGTCGCGGGCAGCGGTTCCTGGTCGGTCGGGCCGCAGGCGTAGGCGGTGCCGTCTGGGCGCGCATATATCTCGGGCTCCACGATCTGCATGTGCTTCAATGCTTGTCTTTTCTTTCCTGTCCCTGTGGACCCACTTGTGCTGTTCTCTGGCGTCGGCGAGGGGAATCCCGACGGCAGGTTGATGGCGGTGAACAGGGCATACGGCGAAACCGTGCTGGGCGTCTTGATGACGACGCTGTGCGCCCGCGACGCCGTCACGGGCACGCGGGGCAGCAGTTTCGATGTCCAGGGTCCCGCCGCCACGATGCAGTCGGTTGTTGGTAATGTCTCTTGTTTCCCGTCCTTCTCGTAGACGACGCTGGCCACGCCCTTGCCGTCGCTGCTCTTGTTGATGGTCGTGACCTTGGCGCCCGTCACGATCTTGACGCCGCTGTCCTCGGCCAGCTGCGCCATCGCCCGCGTAAACAGTTCCGGGTGCACCTGCGCCGTGTTCTCGGGTGTGCCCATGTTGTCGTACCCGCCCAGAGCGTCCGTGTCGAGCCAGTCCAGGTCCTCGGGCGCACCCAGCTTCTTCAGCGCCTTGGCCGACTTTTTGTGATCCTTGTGTAGACCCTTGATGGCCCCTTGCTCGTCGCTGTTGCCTTGTTGCTGTTGTTGGTTATCGGCCGCCGTCATGTTCTCGTCTTTGCCGCTGGAGAAGCCGGGAGGAAGGCGAGCGCTGCAGTCCACCTGGCTCGCATAGCACCGTCGGTAGCCCCATTTGTCGGCGCCTCCATGTTCCTTGGCCAGCTCGTCGTGCAGTCGGAAGCTGAGGGGCACAATGTTCTGCGGGAAGGCCCAGAGCGCGAGTAGTCCACCAGCTTTGCCGCTCGCGCCACCAGCAATGCCCTCGTGGGCCGGGTTGCGCTTCGATGCGTGCTCGGGCGCGAGGAGCGTGCCGGGGTCTTGGATGCTGTCGGCAGTTCGACCGCCCGCGGATGTGGAGGAGGCTTCGAGCAACGTGATGCGGTGCGTGTCGGCCGAGTAGAGCGGGTGTCGGGTCAGGTAGTAGGCGGCGCTGCAGCCAATGATGCCGCCGCCGACAATGGTGATGTCCTTTTGCTGTCCCGCCATGGTGTGCGCCGGGTTGGGAAAGTGGCAAGTGGAATGCAGGCGCGCAAAAGATCTCAACATGAAATACTAGAATGCAAAACTCGCAAGTCAAGTACAATCAATGGCAGTTACAAGAACGAGTGTTGAAGTTATTACAATTGCGACAAATGGGCAGTTCTCAGTTACCTTTCTTCTGTTTCTTCGGGTGTTGCCTTCGGCGGGGCAGTTTCTCCAATTTACGTCACCGAATGATGCAACCGACTTTGAGCACTGCCGCAAAGGGGCCGTCGATGCGAAAACTCGTCGCGACAAATCTGAGTCTGCAGTACCAGTAGCCTGATTATGAATACAAGAAGCAGTAAGGAAACAGTTTTATAGAATTGAACTTTCCGAACATTGCCATGACAGCCTGGAATAGATATTGAATTGTAGAGACGATGTAGGGAATCATTGGAGAGATCAACCATCCACGCTGATCGGACGACTGGAAACCCCTCGATTCCTAGCCCACCTCGTTTTCTCTAAAAGTAGCCGATGTTAATAATGCTCTTGTGTGAGGGCGCCCAGATCTCGCCTTCGTCTTTTGCGTCTTCCGTTGCATGAAGCGCCTGGTGATGTTGTTAACGGTGGCGGGCCGCCGCGTGCCAAATGCGGCGGCAATGGTGTGCCTCGGCACCCCTGCGACGAAGAGCGCGGTGATGGTCGAGATTGCCTCGGGGAGTATTCGCCGTTCGGCTTACGGTCGTCGCTCAGAATGCGGCCAAGCTCATTCAAATCCATGTATGCTTAACTGGATTGTAGTGAAGGTTAGAAGTGTGAAGAGCGATGACGACGTAGGATATTCAAATCTGATGGGGAGAAGCTTCCAGTGTTAGTGGTGCGTGCACTGGCTTTAGGGGGGTCATTCTGCCTGGAACTTTGCTGGAACTTCACTCCAGTCTCCGGAACTCATACTCAAACACAGCACACCTTCTATCCTCGGATGGACAACAGAGATGTTTCATTGAGCTCTTCCTCGCTGAGGATTAGCATAGCTACACATGTATGAGTGCATTCTCTCGAGGTCCAGTCAAATGACTGTGGGGTTTGCCCATCTGGAGGAGGAGGGTAGCATGTCGCAGTTGGAATCTGCTGGAGGTGGCAGACATATCGTCAATCGGGGAAGAACCATCCAGATGAGCCGCACCTAAAAACATCATTGCACCGAAATGCCGGGTAATAGGAGTCAATACATCAAGATCTCTAATCATTACAAGCATGTGCATGTCTCTAATGACACACTGTTCAAGGTCTTCCTTTCATCCACACAACCAGGTAGGGACCGGGACTACACTACCGACCCACTGCACATCCCACAAGTGGCCTAACAACATCTCCGTCTCCAGCGCCCCCGACGTCCGAGGGCCCTGGACTCCGCCCCAGCTCGTCGTGAACCCCGGAACAAATCCAGCCCCCTGGCCGGCCTGGAGCAAGAAGTCCCCCACTTCTCAGATCATGCTCGCCGTCGAGGATAACAAGATCTTCACCGCAGACCAGTGGAACGCCAGCACGTACGACCTGGTCAAGACGATGCCCTGGAACACCTCCGACTACAGCGACCACTGGACCGAAGACCCCTTTCTGTGGCGCGACAAGCGCGGCCACTGGCACATCCTATGCCATTGGATAATTGATATCGCGATGCACGGCGTCAAGTACCCCCCGAGTCGGCGGGCACCTGTTCTCCCGGAATCGGACCGGAAACTGGACGTTCAAGCTGCAGGAGGTATACAACACGACCGTCCACTTCACCGACGGCGGCACCACCGACTACTACCGGCGCGAACGACCCAAGCTGTTCTTCAGCGATGATGGGCTGTTGAGGCCGTTGTACTTGGTCAATGGGGTGCAGGAGTTCAATTCTTCAGCAAGCTACACGTTGGTACAGCCAATCGGTGATGGAGATGGCTAGGTGGGAACATCATTCGTCATTGAGTAGCTAGCTAAATGGATAGTTCACGCGGATAATCTGGAGAGTAAGCGAGTACATGCACTTGATCAAGTCGTAATACGCCATCAGCTCTACCAATGCGAGGGATACTCCTCCGGACTCAGCCCGAAGTATCCCGGCGACGCCGGCACCGGCAACATGGACGCATTGTTGTTATAGAGCTGGTAGTCCACCCCCTTCTGCGCGACCGTGTTGCCCCACCAGGCGAACGAGGTGTTCTTGCCCGCCCCGAAGGAAAACGCCAGAGTAACAATGAGACCCGAGATGGCCACGCCGACGTTGAGACCCGCAAAGACCAGGTACGAGTACTTGCCCCACCACGCCGTGTACCGCTGCTTGAGGTAGTACTGGAAGAACCAGGCCACGTAGATGCCCAGCGTCGCGTAGCTCAGGTTATTATTGCCAGCCCAGCTCAGGGCGCCCGACAGCGCAATAGCCGGATTGAGGCAAGCCATGGTCGCTGCAGCGGGGGTCCAGAAGTACCGATCAAACGATGTGAGCCTCTTGGCTTCCATCCGCGACTCGAGGGCAAGGCGGAAGCGGGGAAGCAGCTTCTCGCCAGCCATCCAGGCGACGCCCAATAGACCGCCCAAGAGAAAACAGTACGGCAGCATCGGATACAGCTTGAACATATTGTTGGTGCCAAAGGCGCCATAAAAGATGACGGACGAGAAGACCGAATGGGCGTACTGGCACACCATGTACTGCTTGTTGTCCCACTGGCAGAATGTGCTGTCCTGGTTGGCGTAGACCATCATGACCTCGAGAATGGCGCAGTAGATGAAGCAATTGACGATGCACGCCGAGACGTGCCCGCGGAAGACGGCGCGCGGCGGGATTTTGGCATAGTGTGCGTACTTGAGGTCGGCGCTGAATCCACCAGCCATCTGCTCAAAGGCGGCACCGAGCATGAGGATGATGAGCTGTGGCAGCGGGCGGCCGGGGAACCAGACGCCCGGAAGGACCTGCCAGATGGCGTTCAGCTGGATGCCGGTGGCGGCGATGGACTCGATGACGACCCAGGGAATGGTGAGCAGAGCCCCGACGCCCGTAACGCCGAGGATCGACCACCATGGCGTCTGGGTCGGCCAGGCCGTGACGCTCACTATAGACACGGCGAAGCCAAACACAAAGACGAGGCCGTACCACCACTCGGGCACCTCCTTGTAGATGCGCATCATGCGCGTGTGGCCGTCGGCGAAGCCCGTGTAGACGCTGCGCCGCTTGATCGTGTTAACGATGATGCCCACAAAGGCCTTCTTGACCGGCTTCCAGAACTTGGTGAAGACGTAGACGATGGAAAAGGTGTAGTACACGAAGTTGGCACCCGTAACGAAGAGGTTGGCGATGGCGTAGTAGGGTGGACCGTACTCCTTGTACTTGGCGACATCGACGCCGTTGGTGTCGTCGAGCACCTTGGAGACGTTGTACTGGCCCATCTTGTTGTCAAAGGCGCCGTTGGAGTTGATGGGCATGTAGGCGGCCCAGAAGGCGTTCTTGTAGTACATGATGAGGATGATGAGTCCCGAGATGGCGCGCATGACGTATTGCTGGAGCTGGGCGAAGAAGGGCGAGTTCATGGCGTCTTTGCCAGACACGTTGGGATCCCAGCTCGAGAATGGATTGAAGCCCATGCCGCCATAGGCGCCCGTGACGGTGGCGAGGTTGAAGTTGTTGGGAGAGATCCAGGTCATCCAATTGAACAGGCGGAGAGAGATGAAGAACTGGTTGGGGATCCAGTAGTAGACGAGGAAGACGACGCTGGCCCAGACGAACATGGTGTAGCGCGTCATGTGCCAGCCGTTGATCTTCTCGCGCTTGCTGTCGCTGTTGATCAGCGTGCGGTTCAAGGCCAAGGTTGGAAGCACGTTGGGCCACACGGCCTCGATGGGATAGACGGTCAGACGTCGGAGAATCCCCGCCATGCCGAGACCGTAGACTTGGTTGGCGAGGGCGAGCATGATGTTGAAGCCGAACGAGGCCCAGCGCTGATCGAAGAAGACGGGCAGGCGCAAGACCAGCAGTCCGGTGAAATTTCCTATAGTTGAGGCACCGGAGAAGATGATGGTCGCGAATAGCTGCTCCTTGCTGGTCCACGGGCCGGGATTGAGGGTGTAGCGTGTGCCACGAATGGTCATGCCCCAGTCCGGCAAGATGTAGGCCAGTGCCCGGCCCATGGGCACGAGCAGAAGCTGGACGACCGAGTTGGGGATGGTGATGCCGGGCTGGCGCGGCGCGAAGAAGGTGTTGATGGCAGTGCAGACACAGACCCAGAAGAAGCCCAGGAAGTATGCCCGCAAGCTTTCGCAAGCCTCGTCCGGGTCATCGTAGGGCAGCGTCACGGCGCGGACCTCAGTGTAGGGTGACCAGTTGTGGTACAGGCCGGCGCGCTTACACACCTCGTAGGCCCACTCGCCCTGCTCCATGCCGCATGCCTCACAGCCCTCGACGAGCTGTTCGAGGCGGGCCATCATCTGGCGGTCGATGCTGTAGTCCTCTCTCTGGCTCTCAAGCAGGTCTTGAAGGACCTGGACTGATTCTTCTTCGTTGAGTGTCAAGACGCATTCGACCATGCGGTCAGGATCAGCACCAGCAGGTAGAGCTTCGCCGCCATGGTCGCCAGTGTACTCGGCCTTGAGACGATCGAGCCATTCGGCGGGAGGGAAGAGGGTGGGGGAATCAGTGCGGCCCTTGTTCTCGTGGTCGGGCTGGCCTCGCTTCTCCTCTGGCTGTCCGCCAACATAGTCGACGTTGGTGGCCATGCTCTTGCTGAGCGCTCAGAGCTGAGAGCTGAATGCTGCAATGCAATGCAATCCAGTAGCCGGATGCAGGGACCAGAAGCCACAGGAAGCAAAGAAAGGTTGAAGATTGGGCAAACCTTTTTATGCCTTCCTTCACGGCCCTGGTTTGGTCAGACGAACCTTGGCGTGCAGAATGGTCATCCTGAGTTGGACTGATCTAATCAGTCATCATCCAATGTCCAATTGACTGTCACTGTGCACTGATTGACATCACCAGCAGCCGCAAGGGACGCACTTTCCGGTGACCTGAGCCGACGGGTAGCCGAGCTAGATCACCCACAAACCATTGTCGTGGTAGCACCTTCCGAGTCGGGGAGAGTCTGAGGATGCGGGGTAGAAGTGTAATCACAGCGGGTGACCACTTCCCGAATCCCAACCACTGACCGCCATGGCACTGGCCCGCGTAACGGCCATTATCCCAGCCTCTCAGAGTGTCTCTGATTTGCCGGGTCGAGTGCGGGCTAGCCGGTTGTTGGGTTGGGAATCCGGGGTGTTTCCACTAAGAGACTCCATGATTAGTGTCCAGGTCTGAGGTCGGAAGTAGCTCTCCGATGCTGTGCTTTACTGGCGAGTTGTCATTCGATGTATGAGACAGGGCAGGCGCGATAAGCATGCAGCTCAATTGATGTCAATTGGAGAACTCATCGTGGCTTCTGTACGTTACCTCTTATGTGGCCATGTAAGTGATCGATTCTACCGCCTGTGGTTGATCCTGTGGAGGGCAAACATGACGGGAGCTACGGAGTAGTGTAAAGACTCCAGCTTGCGCTTCACGTCAATCAGGCTTCCAGCCTTCCAAATACCAAATGGTCCAGCCCGAAATACCAATTGGCACAGATCCCGACTGAAATGTGTAGCTTTCAGGCTACCAACTCTAGCTGCATCCAATGCTATCAGGGATGGACTGCATGTAAGGTTATCTCCTACAAGCATCCCCGGTCCAGTGGCTACACCGCACGCACTCACCCCCAAATAAGTTTTCGCAACTTATGCCCGGTGTACCAATAGCTTCCAAATTCATCATGCTAGAAGGCGGTGATGCTTGGGTTATACTCCATGTCGTCGTCGGCATCATTTATTTCCCTGTCACGCTCAATTGCGCTCTTAGGAAAGTTGCGACCACTTTACCCCACTACGACGCCGGGCCCCCCGTACCTACTTTAGCGCAGAGCCATGCCAACGCGACCCGTGATGGTGCACAACCCTAATCGTGGGGTAGGTGGACAACATCCATCGGGCCATTCATTGGTAGATAACATGCCTGTATAAATCATGTCAAGTCCTCCACATTGAACACCAAGGAGAACATCGTCGTCAGCTCGAAGCCACCATATCACCGTGTCATAGGTATAACGAGCCGCTCGTCTGCGGCCCGCAAACATGGACGGTGGCACGATCTTATGCGCGCGCAACACGTCAGCTGGGGATGGCAGAATGCTCGTTCCCGGCGACGGTATCAATTCTGGCAAACTACCATATCAGCATGTGTCTTCCTGCGATGTCGCGCCGAGCTTCTTGTAGTGTAGCCAGGCCGTCGCTGATGTGTGACCCTGCGGGGTGTGAGGAAGAACGCAAACTTGAACCCCGAAGGTTTCCATGCCACGACTTATGCATGCGTTCACACGACCTCCTCGAGGCCTCCCGACCCTTGATCCTCACCAGCTGATATTAGACTGCTCGAGTGGTCTCTCATTAATCATCAAGCCAAAAAGACTTTACGCTTGCACTTCACAAGGTAGCGTCTCCCCCGGCAGCTCTCGGGGGAGAGATTGGCCACTTGACCCCGGCCCCACAGCTACCCCCGGCTGTTCGATGTTCCTAGGGCCTGTTGTTTCCGAACTGCCGGGTACTACTGCTGCTGCTTGAGCCTCCGGGGGCGGCAGGCTGGCTCGGGGAGGTGGTTCTGGGAACCCTGGAGAAGATGAAGTCTATATCGCGACGGAGGTGTACGGAAACCGACAAGGGTATCAAGGAAAAGGGTCGCAGATCCTGGGGAGGCGCAAGGTCGAATGCCTCGTTAGAATGCCGGGTGCAGTCCGGGTTGCCATCGTCGTTGGTGGCCAGTATCAGGATCGTAATCATGTTTCATCCCGAATTGGTATGACGGAGGAAATAATCCAGGGACGATTCGAAACAAACTGGACTCACACGCCGCACGCGATGGTAAGACGGACTTGAAGCACTCGGAGTTAAGTTCCGCTCGTCCCATGCGAGAAAGACTGCTTGAGCAATTTCGCAGTCTCTTTGGGGGGTGTCGGCATAGGCATATTCACCTCGCCTTGCTGTTCAGCTATGACACGCAAGCAACAGAGGCTGATGCACATCCCCCACGTCTGGTTATCATTGACCAATCACTGATATAAGGCGTCCAGGCAGAAACCCTTGTCCAGCTTAGCGTCTAGCAACACCCGGCTATGATCGACCGTATGTGGTACACCATTTCTGGTCTATTTGCGCCACACGTCAGATTCCACATCGGCGATGACTCACGACGGGGATAATTCCTCGGCTACCTTTCAAGTCCGAAGGCGCGAAACCATGATCCGCGTCGGACGCATAACGAACTACCATTAAGTTCTCACCCGTAAATAAATAAAAAGACTTGTTTTCCCCCAGAAAGCCACCAGTAAGCATAACTCCACATCTTATTAAAACACATATCCAAACCTTGTCAGAATGTCTTCAACTCGGCGCTCAGTTGCTTTCATCGGCCTTCATTCCGATGCCCCATTCCCAGAATCGTTCGTCCAAAAATACGGCACAGCGGATGAGCTCCAAGCCAAGCTGGACTCCGAGATTGCTCGTGCAAATAAAGCCGGTTTCGACATCGTCTTACATCACATCGAAGTTGGTGATACCACAAAAGATCTGGCCAAGCTCGAGGAGGAATTGAAGCGGGGGAAATACCAAGGGGTGATGATTGGGGCTGGTGTGAGGACTATATCCGAGCATACTGTTTTGTTTGAGACACTGGTGAACATGTGCAGGAGATTTGCTCCTGACATCCCATTGATGTTCAACAGTGAGCCGGGAACGAATTGCGAGGCTCTGGAAAGAGGGTACGGAATACCTATGTGAGACTATATGCAACAAGTACTGAGCTGTCGGGAGAGAAAAGATAAAGCTAAGCAATTTAAAGAGTCTTCATCCTTGATCAACTACCCCTGATCCCATTTCCAAGCAGTGCCTGATTCATACCCTATTCAAGCCTCGCTGGTAACTAGCCAATAACCACAATACCTAATTTGCTTACTAAAGTACTATCCTATCCAACCCGTCTAATAACTTTTCCGGGGGAGCAGTTTGCTATATATATAGCAGCATGTGGCAAAGTATAATACCAGACAAAATGCAAAACACACAATAAAGAATGCCGCAATCTAGACGCCAATAAGTATTACATGGTGGTGTGTGTTTGACATGGGTTACTTACCTTTTGATCGTCTCCCGAGGAGCCTTGCCATAGCTTGCCCACAACCATGATAGTCAGGCCTGCAATGTAGGACATGATTGAATAGCTCAAAAGTAGAATGGGCGACTGCAACAGGAAGACACCCATTTTATTCGGCGTTTCTCCGGTACTGTTTGCGGCGCGACTGACCAGTCCCTTGATACCATCTCGAGGAATCTCCACCGTGCCCATCAGTATGCTCAGGTGCAGCGCTGTGATGACGGAAAAAAGACTCAGCAGCAGGCTTCCAAACCAGGAGGCTTTCACAATCCAGTGCGAGTCTTCAGTTTGGCCCCATTGCAAGGAGCCCGTGACAGATGCTGCCATAACTGCACCCTTGGGGATGATCAGCAAATCGGCTTCCTTATCGCATGAGTGCAACTTTCTTACTGCGAGACTGGCAAGCTTGTACTGTTGTTTCGTTGACCTGTGCCAATGAATCGATCTCTGGTTCTGTTCTTCCACATCAGACACATCCAGAACCTCCGCGAAAGAAGAATATAGATTGAAAAGAGGCGCGGTCAGAATGCACGAGACTATCCGCAGCCCCTTCCTGGTAGCAGACATATCTTGTAGCTGAGCATCGACATGGGTGTGGGCCTCAGTGAGCTTTGATTGGCTAACAACAAATTCCCTACAGTGGCGCAACAATCGTGGCGACCAGCCTAAGAGACAGCGTTGCCAAATGTAATCATTAAGACCCATCACGAATAGTTCAGCTCGTCTGCGAAATCGGGAGGGTCACAGACCTTATCATTACCATTGGAGCTGGTTCTCATGTGCCGAAGTGGAAAAACCATCGGTCGGCGGACCACATGCAATTGCGCCCAAGGCATAATTCCTAAGCTGCAGGCTTGGTTGCCTTACCGCTGAGATGCAGTCTTGATTCGCTGGGCTGATGTATTAGCGCCTGGCCATGCATCGTTCTTTTATCCGTGTCAAATGAGCACCTCCCCGACCTTGCTTCTTGGAGATTAGGGGACCAAGCTGATGAGTGGCTAAGCCCCCATGGCGCCGCTGACGTTAGGTCAGGCAGATTGTGGCATACCGATTGCATGTGGGCTGTTTTGGAGTTTCCTTGGATCCCGTAATGTCTACTTGTCTCGTACCCCGGGACATATCGGTCTTATCATTCTACTACTGCAGCAAATCGGACTTGCTATCTGCCTTTTTCCAAGGCAACAAGATATACAACAAGATGAGAAGTGTTCTGCGAAAGATTCGGAAAAGACAGACGGTCGCCAGTAGAGTCCCCTCCGAGCTTCGAGGTTCAGAGGTTGTGGACTCGAACCCGGGGAGCTCTGATCAAGGTCCAAACATGGCGGGCGACTATGGACTGAAGACGGTGTATGAATCCGAATCGCCTAAGGTTGAGTATGTAGTCGGACCATGTTTTCCTTCGTGCTCTACACTAACCAAAGAAAAAAAGCATTGTGTTCATCCACGGGCTCGATGGTCATTGGAGAGCTTCTTTCACCCAAGATAATGTCTTTTGGCCTTCGCAATACCTGCCACACGATGTCGAAGATATTCGAATACTGTCATTTGGGTACGACGCCAGAGTAATTTCCAAATCCCCAATCTCCAAGACAGTCTACAACCACGCCGAGGCCTTGGTGGGCGACCTTGTGCGATTGAGGCGAGAGACCAAAGTAAGTGCTCCGAATGCTCCGGAGCACCAGTCATTCTGAATGTGTCGCTGATCTCGCTATCAGACTGAGAAAAGACCCATAATCTTCATTGCACATAGTCTTGGGGGTATCGTGCTCAAGAGTGTTCGTTATCCCGAAAGACCGCCCTCATCGCGTGCTGACATTCGTAGGCTTTGATCCTCTCGCATAACGCTACAAGCGCACACCTTCCCGAGTATCGGTCTATCAAGCTATCGACCTATGGCGTATGTTTTTTCGGCACACCGCAACAAGGGGTTGATGGAACGAGCATTCCCACCATTGCTCTCAATGTTGCATCCCTGTACTCCCACACCAACACGAAATATTACAGCCTGCTGAGGAGAAATTCCGAATGGCTTCAAGAGCAGTGCTCGATGTATCTGGCCATTACCATGGATTTCACTACCAAATGCTTTTGGGAGAAGCAGGAGACAGAGATCATAGCTGGGCTTTCCAAGATGGTACGTTGTGTTTACTTTCCACAGATAGAGTTGTGCCTCATCTGGGGTACGCCGCTGACCATTCTCCAATAGATCGTCCCAAAGTACTCGGTGTCGCTTCCTGGCTCAGTGAACCATGAGAACATTGGATTCGACCGGGATCATGTGAACTTGGTTAAGTTTACCAAGAAAGACGACGATTATCACACCATCATTCGGGTTATTAGACAGCTGGCGCAAGAAGCTGGTCCCAAGGTCAACGAGAATTGGTTAAAGGAACGAAATGTCACAGGCAAGTCTTTCTGGAATAGGGCGGTACATTGACATTATTCTGATTAGACTGTAGAGATCGGTACAGATGTGCCATTTGAAGTGCCATTCAGCAAGGACCAGAAGTTTGTATTCCGCGAAGAGCTCCAATCTGAATCTTCCGAGACATCGAGGTGGCTATCTGGAGTGACGGATCGTAGCACCCATGCGCGACTTGCGCTCCATGGGAGAGGTGGAACAGGGTAAGACTTGGTTTTGAGAATGCGAATTGCTCTTCCACTAACGAGAGCTGAAATACAGGAAAACGGCACTTGCAAACGAGATAGCGCACCGGATCCATGTCGATTCGCCAGAAACCGCTGTGTTCTGGGTCAGCGCAGCAAGCAGAGCCCGGTTTGAGCAGGACTATATGAGACTTGCACAGCTACTTGGTGTTCCTGGGAGTGACAGTCCTCAGGCAGACCGAATGCGTGTGGTTTCCAATTGGCTCAACAGATCCACCATGGGGCCCTGGGTACTTATATTGGACAATGCGGACGACTCTCTCATTTTCTGCAACCCTGACAAGACGGCGGCCAATGGAGAGGATCTTCGTCAATACATCCCCCAAACCCCACAAGGTGCGGTTCTTGTCACGACCAAGAATATGAAAGCTGCTGTCGCCATCTGTGATCCGGACAACATCGTCGACATTCCGGAGATGACCAACCAGGAGTCACTGCTTTTACTACGGAAGCGGTTGGGCGAGAAATATGCAACAGACCCAAGAGCTCATGAGCTACTCGATTGCCTCGAACATCTTCCACAGGCTGTGACGCAGGCATGTGCATTTATGACATACAACACAATCAAGTGCGCCGAGTACCTGGAACTTTTCAACAATCCCAAGAAACAAGCAAATCTTATGGACGAGGCTTATGCGGATCTACGTCGGGACAGTGAAATTCCCAACTCTGTTGTTGCTACCGGAATCCTCTCTTTCCAGCAAATTCAGAAGGAGGACCCAAAGGCTGCCGAAATCATGTCGCTCATCAGTGTTATTGATCGACAAAGGATCCCCCAGTCTCTCCTAGACGAGTTTACCGGCTATGGACGAATGGAGTCGATGAAAGCCATGGGCATGCTCAAAGGATTCAAGCTCTTGGTTCCACATGAAGACGGCCAGATGTACGACATGCATCGCCTGGTACACATCACGCTTCAGGCTTGGCTCCGTTCCACTGGCCTCCTTGCCAGTTGGCAACAAAAGGCAGTGAAGCTTCTCGCGAGGGTATTCCCTACCGCATATTTTGAAAATTGGGACTTGTGTTCTTCATATCTTCATCACGCTGATGCGGTCCTCGTTTATTCCGCCGAAGGTGACCCGACTCGAAGACACCAAAGAGTTGCGATACTTGCTGGCACAGGATCTTACATGATTGAACGGGGAATATACTGCCCAAATACTTCCCGTCTCGAGGAAGCACTGCTGGAGGTTGAAGATATACTTGGTCCGGACCACCAAGAAACCCTGGAAATTACGAATTTTCTCGCAGTGGCACTAAGAGAGCAGGGGAAGTACGATCGGTCGGAAAAGCTGTTTCTTCGAGCCGTAGCATCTGGAGAAAGGCTTTATGGAACAGTCCATGTTACGACAATAAGATCCATGTCCGAGTATGGATGTCTTCTGCATATATTACGCAGGTTGCAAGAGGCTAAATCAATGCTTGAAAGAGCTTTGGAGGCCGCAATTCAACTATACGGCTCGGACCACGAGCTCACTATGGCAGTTACGGGCCGCCTCGCGGATGTCCTGTACGCCCAAGCCAACTACAGCGAGGCTAGAAGACTCACACAGCGTGCTATAGATTGCCAGAAGGATGTCTATGGCGAGAGGCACCCTGCTGTACTTGCCAAGATGCACAACATGGCTAAAATTTTAGCGCAAACGGGGGACTGCCGCAGGGCTGAGACGCTATACAAGCGGATCATCCAACTCCAAGAGGATGTCCTTGGGGTTGATGATTATCATACATTATTAACTCGGAGTGACCTGGCAATGTCGGTTTACTACAGGGATGGCAGGTACAAAGACGCAGTGGAAATTCAACGGCGCGTACTTAAGAACCTCGAAACATCGCTGGGTCCAGATCACCCCGACGCTATTATTAACGTACACAACCTTGCAATCTGTCTCCGTGGGTGGGCAGGGCAAACTAAAAACATTGGTTTGCTATACGAAGCGGAAAGTTTGCTTCGCAAGGCTGTGTCAGCTACAGAATTGGTCTTGGGCCCTAGCAATGACCACACTCTTTCAAGCATAAGCAGCTTGGCACTCGTCTTGGATGATCTTGGGGAACAGGATAAGGCACAAGACATGTTGAGGTCATCTTCACGAGCAATAGAGGATGTGTTAGGGGCTTTACATCCGACCACACTACTGTACATGCACCATCTGGGAACAATCCTAAAAGACGTGGGGAAACATGACGAGGCAGAAGCTATATTTCAAGATTTATCGGAAAGGCGAAAGGCACGGCTAGGGATGGAAAATCCAGAGACGGAAATACATTCTGATTAGCTTGAGAACATTCTTAGTACGCAAGAGGGAGGTGGGTTTGCATTAGATGTCGGTAACGTGCGAAGGACGTAAATAATTTCGGATGTTCATGAACTGGCTGAAGAAGGCACAATTAGTAGAAAGCAAGTCCTAAATAACATTTAGTGCCGAAAGGAGAGAAGCACAGTTGCGTTCGTAGAAGCCCTGACTAGTGCCTGGGTAAAGTGAACATAAGAAAACTCTAGATGGGCCGAGCAGGGCTTCTTTAGACGTTGTATACTCAGCCATTTCTTATATCTAGCTTACCGTCCTAAACAAGTAGGATGTTCACGGGACGAGGCTGACCTTTCACGCACCAGACTCGGTGTTTCTCGACCAATTGCTATAATTACTGATTGAGTGGTTCTTACATGGGCTGCCAAACCGATCGCCGCTAAGCATGTGGCTGGAATTAGATGCCGCGCAACACGCCTAACGAAATACGCCGTATCTATAAAAAGGACCTTCTCTACTATATATAGCACGGTGATCTCGTTCTAATCTCACGCCTTTTTATATCACGGTTTGGTTTATCCCACAAAAGGACACATGAAGAAAACTCCCAAGATGTCTACAACCTACTTAGATTTTTACGCCCTCGACCCGGCCACCCAGGCCTACACCCTCCATACCCAGCCCGCTCTGGATCCACCTGCTGGGCAACAGCCCAACTTCGATAACCCGCCCAATGGTTCCGCGGCCGTTGCCGTGCTGTTTGCGATATGCTTGGCTCTGGCAACCGTCGGATTCACTGCTCGGGTGTATACGAGATTCTTCTGCACCAGAGAGAAGGCGCTCGTAGACTGTACGTCATCTCTCCCATTCCAGCCCTGACCTGGTGTCACGTACTTACGCAAACGCTGACGAATCTTCAAAGACCTTCTCATCCTGGCTTACGTGAGTTCGTCGCATCTCGCCGCAATCTACTGCTCGGTTTCTCACATTTGCGGATAGGTGATTATTCTTGTCAGCTTCAGCTTCATAGTACGGGATCTCGAAACCCCGGGCCTCTTCGTCCTTCAATACGATGTCCGCTTGGGTGATTTCATCGCCATTCCCAAGGTCAGTTGATGACTATGCCTTGCTGTACGCATCCTGACTGGCGGAAAATAGGACATCTTCATTGTAGAACAGCTCAACACTGTCGCCCTCTGTCTCCTGAAGGTATCTATCCTGCTGGATTGGATCCGCATCTTCGCGCCTTCTACGTCGCCCGCCTCGTGGTGTTCAATATTGCCTGCACCCCGTACGCTTTGAATTGGAACAAATTGTTGAATGGCAATTGCGATCGCGTCAACATGTATGACATGAGTATCGCCACCTGCATCTTCCATATCGTCTCCGACATGCAAGTAACTCCCATTCCTCTCCCCCTTTATCTCATTGCTGGATGACCAGACTGATTGGGACTGTTGTAGTATGATCCTGATCATCCCCCAGCGCGCGATCTGGAAGCTCCACATGACAACCCCAAAGAAACTCAGCGTGTCCGTCATCTTCGCCATCGGTCTGCTAGCGTGCGTCTCGACCGTGATCCGATCCGTCGAAACCGTCCTCATTTTCTCATCGACAGATGTCATGCACGGGTACTCGGTCGGCGCATGCCTGGGCGCCGCCGAGCTCACCTGCGGGTTCTTGACCATCACCGTCCCCAGCATCCCGCAGGCCCTGTCTTCGATCCGTAGCTCCAAGCTGCTCACGACGGCAAGACTAAGCTTTTGGTGGTTTAGTAAAACAAAGAGGAAGATTTGGTCGTCTTACGCTCAGGAGAAGAAGAAGAGCAATGTCAGCAGCGACGAAGGGTATTTCTTGGAGCTTTCTTCCTCTCACGCTGGTGGGAGTTCCTACGAAATGGGAAATCTCCAAAGTCGCAGGGTGATTGTAGATGCGACTAAACACCAGTTGATCACCTACGAAAGGCCGCTTCATGGTGGGTTGGACGTCGAAAGTGGCGCCTTGGATGTAGCGAGGATGTAGCAAACGACTTTCTCCAGCCTAAGAGCTGACCGGGGCCCTGCGGGACAACATTGATGGGCTGATGAAATGGGGGTTGTTGGGTCGGACGCCGAAAACACTTGTGGATCCGGGATCTCCGAATCGATTGGCTGGGAAGTCATCCAGCGTATGGAAGGCTGCATCGGGTTAGCCCTTGCATGAATCCCTGGCGTGCCGGCTGGCCGGGTACTGGGGATGAACAGATCATTGGCCCGGCGAGGGTAACGGGTGATTCTAGCGCAAGGATTTGAGCCAACAGTCTTCCTAGTCCAACATCTAGACGAACCCTGCTTCGCTGTTTGTTGGTAAGTCCCAGTACTCCCTTCCTGTGCTAATGGAGGGGTTCAAGATATATAAGAAGCAAGAAGTCTTAACCTCGAGTTCCTGTCTCCAGCTCTGACACTGTATCCTAACTCTTCAATCTCCCACCACACACCATCAGCTTCTACCCTCACAATGGCCGAATACCCGCCCGAAAAGGCCCCCAAGCCGGGTCTCAACATCTACGGCGGCGGCCTCCCGAACCCAGCCAAATTGACCATCATGGCCGAGGAGCTCGGGTAAGATCCTCCCCTTCCCACCAATATCGCTATTATCATGACATGAACGTACCACAATCGACTTGGAATGCGAACATCAACTAATCTCGCCTCCATATCAGCATCCCCTACAACCTCATCACCATGAACCTGGCCGATATCAGGTCCCCCTGGTACGAGCCCATCAACCCGAACGGCAAGCTCCTGGCCATCGTACACATGCGAGAAGACGGCACCTCGGAGACCGTCTTCGAGTCCGGCGCGTGCCTTCTGTACCTCGCGCACGAGTTCGACAAGGAGCATCGGTTCCACGATCCGGTCGGTACGTCGGGGTATTGGAAGCAGTTGTCCTGGGTAAGTCTACTGTTTTGCAATTGTGAGAAGAGTGTCTATCTAACCATCCATCATATCCCAAAGTTGTCGTGGCAAATCTCAGGCTACGGCCCCATGATGGGCCAGGCCGTCCACTTCCACCGCTACACCCCCGAGCCCGTCCCGTATGGAGCCTGGCGGTACGGAGCCGAGTGCCGACGACTGAACCACGTCTTGGAGAAACAGCTGGTGAGCTTTTCCCACTATCACCCCGAGACTGTTCCAAGAGATGATCCTTAAACTCTTATTAGTCCACCTCCCCCTTCGTAGCCGGCACCCGCCCCACCATCGCCGACTTCGCCGTCTTCATCTACGCCCACTCCGCGAAGTGGTGCGGCATCGACATCGCCGCGTACCCCCACGTCCAGGCTTGGTGTAAGGCCCTCTCTCAACGCCCCGCTGTCCAGCGCGGCCTGCAGGTCCCGACCCCCTACATGACCGGCGACGACGGGGTCGTGGACCCGGCGAACCAGGACGCCCTCAAAATGATGCGGGGGCATTTCAGCAAGGTCTTCAAGGAGGCGTCGGATCAGTGGTGGCAGGGGCCCGGCAGCGAAGTGGTGGCGTTGCCGTCGGATCATGCTAACCATGGGGACGGAGGGGCTGCTCAGTAGGAGGTTGTGTCAGGTTTGCATATCGACTGAGATGTCAAAGCAGGTATGAAGTTGCGTCATCCAAATTGTGTCGTGTTATAGTAGGAATCCAACCCCGTGACAATCTGCTCCCAGTCCTCGCTCATCAGTTCGGAGCCTAGAAAGTCGTCCCACAGGTGATCCAGGCCAAAGCTTTCTAATGATGCCCCGCCGTTGTCAGCTGATTGAGGTTTGACTCCAGACCTAGTATTATCAGTCTCCATGAGTTGCCCGTCCACGACCTGTTGCTGCTCAAGATTGTGACTTGATGTGCGTCCTTGGTCGGCAGGCGCTTGAATATCTTGCTGCTGTGGAGGTTCAGGTCCATCATGAACTTCGGATGACCACTTCTCGGACCCCTTGATCTTGATCCGGTATCGCTCCAGCACGCCCGTCAAGCCGCGCACCAGGTCCGCCGCCACCGGCGACTCCTTCCCAGCGGCTGCCAACAAGCGGCAGGCGCATGTCAAAGCATCTTGGACCTCGCTGCTGTCTGTAACCTGGTTGTTGTTTTCGTCTCCGCTGGTGCTGCGATTCATGCGTAGGCTCGAGTCCAGAGCGAGAACTGCACACGCCGTGAACAGGTGGTTGATGACGATGCCCAGACGATGCACGGGGGATCCCGGGCATTGGTCATGGTTGGCGTGGTTCAGGACATGTGGCATCGGCTGTTGTGGATCGGGTGGCTCCGAGAGCGACTTCTCCAGCAGCGCCATGGAAATGTCCAGGGCCGTCCTCGCCGACTTGATGCAGATCTCTCTAGACCGGCGGTGCTTGGCGTCGCCGGGCTGACCGTTTGCGTCCTCCCTCGTGAGAAAGGGACGATGCAGTCGTGCGCGCCGTGAGTGAATTCCCAGATGGATCGTCGCCCGCTGCAGGCATAGGAGCCGCGGGGCCCCTGGTGGTACCGGTGCATGCAAGTCCAAACACGAAGGGGAGTTGTTAAGAATCTGCTCGAAAAGCTCGTCCAGGGCCAAGACCTGCCCATAGTCGCCGACCTCGGCCTGACCGGCAAGGTAGCCGTCAATCACGGCGCGGCAGGCTTCGGCCAGCTGGATGCGCTGCAGGAAGCAACTCATCTGCGTCGGGACCTCGGGCGGGTGAGTCAATCCGTCGGCAGCCCGGGCCAGGTCGGCGTCGTTCAGGTTGCGCGGCTTGGCGACGCTCATGTGGCGCGGGTGGATGGTGTAGGTGCCGTCGAGGGGCCCGCCGCACTGGCCCAGCATCCAGTCCGTCGCGGCGACGTGCCACCAGAGTCGCCGCTTGACTTCCTTGGTCGCGGCATCATCTCCCGAGTCTGTGGTACCAGGGCTGTCGACGAGGTGGATGGAGATCTCGCGGCAGGACGCAACCGAGGCGGCATGGAGGAACCGGAACTGCGCCGACTGGCCATCGACGTTGTAGTACAGATAAGCGATGATAGCGTACGCCTGGGCAGCCTCGAGCGACGCCGTGCTCGATTGCTGAACCACCCCCAGTAGGTCGAGCGCGGAGCGACGCCAGGTCAGGGAGGCTTGCTGTGCCGCCTTCTCCGACTCGAAGATGTGTTGGCACGGCACTCTCGCATCCCAGAAGAAGGCGGTGGTGGCCGCGATGCCGAGGATGAGGGCAGCATGGGCCGGGTTGACGGTGACGGTGCGATCGGTCTCTAGCTGGGCGTAGAAGCTGTCGATGAGGGAGCGCGTGGCGTCCGTCTGCAGGATGTGTAGCAGGTGGTAGGCATTGTCTACAAAGTCGTGAAAGAGAGAAAGCGCCTCGTTCCGGGACATGAGCCATGTTGGGCCCTGCTGGATGCAATGACTGCTACTGCGACTGCTACTGGAGGCTTTGTCCTTGGGACAAGAGTCTTGGGGCGAGGGATGTTGCTGAGCGGTAGCCACTCGGAAATACGTCACCGTCTGCGCGCCTGCCTGGTCAACCCACTTACTCCTGTCGATCGCCGAGTCCAGAAACTTGGCTTCCTGGCGGCGCTCCTGGTCAAGCACCAAATGAGGCGAGGGCGTGTTGTACGACGACGACGACGACGACGACGACGTGTTGGAAGCAGCTGGGGTAGGATGCGAAGATGGATACACGGCAGGTGCAGCGCCTCCTCCTCGAAAGACAGTTTGCTCGAGGACAGCGACTCTTGCAAGTAGGGAATTGATTGCCACACCCGAATCTGTGGGCGCAGAAGTACCCAGCGCATGTTGAGCCAATGGGCCATTGCTATTCTCCCGAGCGCTGGCGCCTGGGGTCGGTGGCGTCCCAGTGCAGGCTATCCCGCGCGTACGACAGCTCCCGCACGGCTGCCCGCGGTCACACTTGAGCTTCTTTCGCCGGCACGAGTCGCACGAGACCTGCGGCTGCCTGCGAAAAGGTGTCGCATCGGTTTCGGCCTTGCGCTTCATCACATATCAAACAGTGATAATGGCCAGTGTGGTGACATCCGTTCCGAGATCCGTGGGGTTTCTGGGGATGGATTGTTTGTTGGTGATGCTGCCCCGAGTCATGGGGGTGGCTGGCTCGGATTGACCGCGGATAATCCGCGGGGCAGGTACCCGGACAATCCGCGGATCCTCCGATGACACAACTGGTCGGAAGTGAGACTGTCTCTTCAATTTGAATGTAACTTTTTGGCCCCCTGATTGAAGATAATAAGAATGCATCATTTCCTCATTGCCAAGAGTGTCTTCATCTTCAATGCACGTTCGTGTTCAATCGCAGTGTTGTCAGACCACCGACAATTGACTTATTTGACTTGCTGCGAACGCCAACTCCCTGCAATGCCTACCCCTAATCCCAATGGCGGGATGGTGCCGCCTCCCAAAACCAGGTAAGCAAGACAGATTCAATTCGCCAATTGAAATCTTGCATAAGTATCCTGACTGAACACCAACTAGCGCCCGCGCCTGGCTGGCCCTCCTAGGCGCGTCGCTCGCCCTGTTCTGCACCGTCGGCTTCCTCAACGCTTTCGGCGTGTTCCAGAAGTACTACACCACCTACCTGCACGGCGACCACCGCTCCTCGTCGGACATCTCCTGGATCGGCTCCCTGTCCATCTTCCTGCTTTACGCCGGCTCCCCCTTCGGCGGCGTCCTCGTCGACCGCATCGGCCCCACCATCCCGCTATGCGTCGGCAGCGTGGGCCTGCTGTTGGCCTTGTTCATGACGTCGCTGTGCACGCAGTACTGGCAGCTTATGTTGGCGCAGTCCCTTCTTCTGGGTGTCAGCGCCTCCCTCGTCTTCTGCCCCCCGCTGGGTGTCGTATTGCGCCACATGCCCCACCGTCGCGGCCTGGCCATGGGCCTCACCATTGGCGGCTCCTCGATCGGCGGCATCGTGTGGCCCATCACGCTCCAGCAGCTGCTCAACAAGGACCAGGTCAGCTTTGGGTGGACCATTCGAATCGTGGCCTTCATCATGATGCCGCTGCTGGCCATCGCCTGTTTCACCGTGGTCGAGCCTGCCAAAACGCCCTCGCCGGTCTCCGCAACCACCCCAGAAGTTCAGAAGGCACCGGACTCGTTGAATGGGAACGTCACTGATGTCTCGTCGGAGAAGGAGGAGAAAAAGCAGAAGTCGGACGGCACCAAGGACTTCCTCAAGAAGCCGACGTACATGCTCCTGTGTGCCGGTCTGGCGTTGGCCTACCTGGGCCTGTTCACGCCGCTCTTCTATATCTCCACCTACGCCATCGCGCACGGGCAGGCGACCCCGACGGCCTTCTACCTCTTGTCGGCCATCAACGCGTCCTCGTTCTTTGGTAGGGTGGTGCCAGGTCACCTGGCGGACACGGTCGGGCACTACAACCTCCTGACCATCTTCACCTTCGTGTCGGGCCTGGTCGGGTTCACGTGGACCAAGGCTACAAGTCTGGCGGGACTGGTGGTGTGGGGGTTGGCGTATGGGTTCAGCTCGGGTGTAAGTGATAGATGCCCCTTTACAGATGATGAAGCTTCTTCCATCGTGATGTGAGACTAACTCGATACTTCACTAGGCCGTCATGAGTCTGCAAAACGCCTGCGCGGGCAAGATCGCTCCCCCTCAACACCAGGGCCTTGCCGTCGGCTGCCTTATGGGCTGTCTCTCCATCGCGTAAGTCACAGTTCCTGCTTTTCGAAAGTAGGAAGTTCAGATGCTGACCACGTTGCAATGCAGTGCTCTCATCGGCACACCCATCAGCGGGCAGATACTGGATCATTCTGGATACCTCGCCCTGTCCATGTGGACGGGTGCGACCCTGATGGCGGGAGGCGCGGTGATTGGCCTGTCGCGGTTCATGACGAGCCCGAAGTTGACTGCCGTCTTTTAGGGCGCCGAGGATCAAAGGTGGTAGGGAGCTCGCCACAGTGTGGCTGTACTTAAATGGGGAGCACTGTCTGGGGACCCACGACGCGCCTAAAATTTTAGAGCTGGAGTAATTGGATACCTAATGCCTAATGCACTCCGCTTAGATTCGAACTTCAATGTTGAAGGCTCTTTATATATAAAACCACCAACACCTAAGGCACCGTTTCATACAAGCTTCGACCTTTTGCTGTCATGGGCACATTCCACCCGTTCCTCCGTCTCCCGACGGAACTGCGCCTACAGATCTGGGACCTCACCATCGTCCCGCGCACCGTCTCCATCCACGCCCTGGAACCGCTCAGTCCGGCGCCCATGCGCGCTTGCGCGGAAGCACGCGCACGGTACCGCGAATCCTACAGGGCGGCGACTTTCCTAGACCCAGCGCGCCCGCTCTGGGTCCATTTCGGGCTCGATACCATCGCGGCGTCACACTACGACGTCCGGCACTTTGCGCTGGAGACGCTAGTCGCAGTCCGGCGGCTGCGGCTAGCGATGGAGGAGGATGAGATGCAGGACTTCTACTTCGTCACGATATCTTCCCTGCGCCCGGATTTGATGCGCGCCCTCGAGGTGGTCACGGTCGTCGTGGTCACGGATGGCGAATACGTCGACGAGCAAGAGTGGACGGATAACATAAAGGAAACGCTGCACATAAATAAGGGTATTCAGAGTTATATAGAGTTCGAGAAACGATAGGACGATACAGGATAGATAATTAAATTAAAGAGAGTGGTTACCGGCCTAGCCGCAGACTCGCCCAGGTCGGTCGCGAAAGGCCAGCCCCGAGTGCCTCGCGTGGAATCCATCTGCTGGCGCCCGGACCCCTAGATCTCAATTGTGCAGTCAATGGTTTAATGCGATATCAAACCCAAAACCTGACGCATCGCAGCGATGACCTGTGTAAAAGAGGCTCAGAAGCGAGGGGATGCGGTACATCATGAGCATAGAGACCGACAAGAATGCCAGTGTACTGGGACTGGACTATGTGATATAGTCCCTGTTGACAGCTGATGTATACTGTGTAGAATATAAACCCGAATAATATGCTTTTAAGGAGATATAGAAATAAGATATTCTCCTAGAAAGAAGGGAAATCTTATATTAGGGTATGTAGTCTAATAAAACTTAATTTCGTTATCTAAGAACAGTTATTGTAGAAAAGCACTAGTGGTTTAGTGGTAAAATCCATCGTTGCCATCGATGGGCCCCGCGTTCGATTCGCGGCTAGTGCAACTTTTCTTTTTGCAGTTTTAAGCATCCGGAAGACTTTTTGCCAATTGTTTTTGCTGCCCTTTCTGCAATGACTATTCGTACTTGTGTGGCTCACGGAAGATTGCGCTTGATATCCTGCAGATGCGCCCAGCTTGTAAGCGGGAGCTGCCCATCTGCAGTGGCATTTTGCACCCTGAGACATCCTACCCCTGGCCTGGCCTAAAATCTGACAATTGAGCTTCTACTCCAGCTTGGCGCATTTCAGGCATCCGTTGGTCAATCGGGTTTTGCAGACGGCACAGCACATAAGCTGCAAATGTGATTGGCGACTTCCCTGATGACCATCCTTGGCCGCTTAACCGAGATGATTATGTTCTTTGTTGGTTGCAGCGCCCGGGACGGTTACATTGGTTCCCCCGCCTCCCTTGCGTCGCGCGGGTTGCTCATAAGAAGCCGCGGGGTGCCGCTTGACTTGCTGACCTCAATTCACTCGCAGTCTATTCCAACGTCACGATAATCCAATTGAATCCAAAACGCGACAACTAGTACGGATCTTAAGTCACCATGGCTGCAGCGCTATTGCCCCAGAGCCAAGGGTACCTCCCCTACTACCTCATCTACGTAAGTCGCATCTTCCTTTCTCTCCATTGGTGCACGTGCGTGCTCAAATTGACTGACCCGATCAACCAACAACAGTCCGGCGTATCCGCCGTCCTCCACTCGGTCGCCTGCTACCGCATGGAGCCCGCGAGCGCCCTGAAGGCCTTTAGCGGCCCCGCGCGACCGGAGCCGACGGGCCTGCTGGCGCGCGTCTACGCGACCAAGAACCTGTACACGAGCCTCATCCGTTTGTACGCGGCGTATCACCTCACCAACAACCCGCAGCTCTACGACCTGGCCGCGTGGACGTTCGCAGGGGTCCTGTGGCTGTACGGCTCGGAGCTGGCCGTCTACAAGACGGTGCGGATGCGGGAGGCGTCGTTCCCGTTCGTGACGGCGGGGGTGGGGTTGGTGTGGATGCTGGTGCAGCGGGACTGGTACCGGGGGCTTTGAGGACCCGACAGCCTGGAGGTCAATTAGGAGAGCAAAGTAGGGGTCGTTCTGGGGGCGGACCAAGATGGAATTAATTTGTTATGGGAACGGTCTGATGGGCAGCATGGGGAGGCCAAGTCACGCATTGCTAGCAGCCCCAGTATGTCGTGTTCTTGTTTTATTGTCGTTGTTGCGATGCCTTCGCTTCCACTAGGTGCAGTCCAAACTAAAGGTTGCCAGTCCTGCAGTTACCTGCTTTCGCCACGGCTTTTCCTCTCCGGGGTGCATGTTGTTGAGCAGCAGTGCATTTGTCTGGTGCATAATGGCAGCCTGCCAATTCAACATATCCGCAGCTTGCCTCCCCATTGACTGGTGAATATCCTTCCGTATTCCCGGGTTCATGTCATAATCTCTGGCATGACCCTTGTTTAAGTGTCAAACTATTCGTCTTCATCGGCAAGATAGCTGTTGACGTTTCAGTCTTCACGTCTAGAAACCTTACTCGACTATCGGGTGTAAGACATGGCAGAAGGTGGCGGGCCGTTAAACTCTCGGACCGCCCCCCTAAATGCCTGGAATAAGTGTATAGGATCACTTTGCTCGGGACTTCCTCCGTGCGTTAGCCGACGGGACCACCCACTCGTGCATCCTTCGCCGCTCACCAATGACGCATTAAGGTGCAGGAAGGACCCCTGACAGTAGAAATTATGGGCTACGAGACCTCAATGGGGCTGGATCGTCACCCAACAACGTCCGAGCCACGGCCAATTAAGGTAGCTAGTTCACGGGAGGATCGACTCTATGGAAATAGAACTGGGCTTACGTATGGACGCGTTCGTAGCGAGCGGAAGTGACAGAATCCTGAGCACTCGCCCTCATAGATAACAGGTTCAGCAGAAGCCGTAGCTAGAGACACAAATTGCTCAGACATCCGCTCTCCTGAATCACTGCATCCACCCACCTCATCCACCCTTCAAAGAGCTTGAGCCTGACAGACCAAAGCTGAAGCTTCTCCTGGCATCTGAGAGTATTTCACTTGTACAGATCTACCGCCACTACATTGTCAGATTTCCATCTCTTTCTCACGTCGCACTCTTATCCAGCTGCATACCGACACATCGCTATGCAGGGCCACCTCAGCTGCCTGCTTCTTGCAGCAGCAGGCGTTGGAGCTGCTCGATGGAGCCCTGAAAGACGTGCCGCGGAGGCTGACACATGGGCCAATTTGCCTCGGTCGCCATACTCTGACGACGCTTCCGACGCCGTCGAGGCTCGATGGGGAGGACACGGAGGGGGCGGTCACGGCGGTCAAGGCTGGGGAGGCGGGCACGATGACAACGACAACAAGGGCGGTAACCATGGATGGGGAGGCCACGGCAACAAGGACCCTAGTACCTCCTGGAGCAACACATGGACCTGGTCGGCCGAAGAGACGACCGTCACGGACACGGCCACGGCCACGGCGACTGTGACGGCCACTTACTACAGCAGCGTCTACAGCACCGACACGGCCACGGCCACCGTCACTGCTACGTATTACAACAACGAATACTACACCAACTCGGCCACTGCCACCGTCACCTACTACAGCACCGTCACTGTTGGCGGGGCAAGCAACACGTACTACGACACCAACACCGTCTACAACACCGTCACCAACTACGAGACGATTGTGTCTGCTGCTGCCGCTGCTGCTCCGAACACTGTCACCGTCACCAACTACCAGACCATTGTCTCTGCTGCTGCTGCCGCTGCTGCTGCCCCTGGTACGGTCACAAAGTACGAAACCATTGTGTCGGCTGCCGCTGCTGCTGCCGCCCCTGGCACGGTGACCAAGTATGAGACTATTGTTTCTGCCGCTGCCCCTGCAGCCCCCGTGACGGTGACCAACTACCAGACCCAGACGGTCATCTCGGCCGCCGCCCCTGTGGCCAACAGCCTCACGACCGAGACGGACACCAACACGTACACCAACACCTTCACCTACACCATCCTCGTCACCGCCACCGAGACGGAGACGGCGACGGAGAAGTTCACGTACTCGGTGGCGGGCGCGGCTCCTGCTCAGCATTCCACTTCTCCTTCCAGCATTTCGTCCGTTTCGCCCGAGACGGCCAAGTCCAACGTTTACCCCACTTCATCGGTTTACTCGACCCAGGCCAGCAGCCCCGAGACTGCCAAGAGTAATAAGGGTGCTAGTTCGGTTTACGCCACGCCTGCTTCGAGTGTGTACGGTACTTCTGCTACGAGTGCTGCACAGGCTGCCAGTTCTGTCTACGCCACTAGCTCCGTCTATGGTACTTCTGCGACAAGTGCTCAGGCTGCCTCGACCACTGGCTGGACCTCTACTGGCTGGAGCTCTGCGGGCCCCTGGTCTACTGGAACCGCGGGTAACTGGGGGTCGTCCACCTGGGGCTCCGCCGGTCCCTGGACTACTGGCACAGCCAGCAACTGGGGTTCGTCCACGTGGGACTCGTCTAACCCCGGTAACTGGGCATCTTCTACTTGGGGCTCTTCCAACCTCGGCAACTGGGGCTCTTCCGGTACCAGCAACTGGCCTTCCGGCACCAGCGCCTGGGGTTCGTTGGCCACCAGCGTCTGGGGCTCTTCCATGCCTGGCGACTCCGCTTTCACCATCGGCCCCAACAACGGAGGAGCTGGAGGTTTCGGCTTCGCGTCCAACGGCGCGGGCGTCTTCACGGCCGGCAACGGCGGCGGCGCTTACACTTTCCCCGGAGGCTCTGCGGTTACTGTCACCTCGGGCGATGTGCTGTCGTTTGGCAATGGGGGTGTCTACACCGTCACCTCGGGCTGGACGTCTGCTTGGACCGGGACTGCTGCTTCTGATTGGACCGCCTCCACTGCTTGGATCTCGGGCAACGGCGCCTTCCCCACTGCGGCCGCGTCGGCTTTCACGTCGGGCGGGGTCTTGACTGGGAGCCAATTCACGCTTACTTTGGGGGCTCAGCCGACTAGTGGGTTCTCTTCCGGCTCGGGAGTCGGCAGCGGTTCAGGGCTTGGTGGTTCTGGCATTGGAGGTTCTTCAGGAGGCTCCGGTTCCGGACTCGGAGGCTCAGGCATTGGAGGCGGCTTGAACATCAAGGCTGCGGCCGAAAACGGTGTCTCTCTCAACGGCACCCGGATTGCTCAGACAACTGGCTTTTCCACCATGACTTACACGTGAGTAATTTCCTCTCTTCTCTTCTCATTCCTAACTATTTATTATATTGACACTCTCTGCCTTCCTCACAGCACGACCTACCTTCTCTCCCAGAGCGACAGCGGCCAGCTGTTGACCATGACGGGCGCCCGGACCACGGTCGTGCCCGTCGTTGCCACCGGCACCCCCGGCATCGTGTTCGGCAAGAACGTGACGGCCCCGGTGACTCTGTCCTACCCGTCGGCGTCCGGTAGTGCCAGTGCATCCGTCTTCACGTACAGCGGTGGCGTCTACAGCGGTAGCAGCAGCAATGTTGGTAGCAGCTCCTCGAGCTCCCCCACCAGCAGCGAGGAGTCGAGCGCTTATGAGCCGGAGCAAACGTGAGTGCCCTTCCCCGATTAACTGGAGGCGTTATGTGTACACAACTAACACTTGAGTGTTATAGTAGCCAAGCGTCTTCCACCTCGGCGCAGTCCGGCGATGTCTTCGCGTCGGCTCAGGAGTCGGCCGGGATCAAGCTGACCCTGGGACGATTCTCCATCTTCGTCTCGGTCATGGCAGCCGCCGTCTTCCTCATCTAGTGTCACTTCACTACTAACGACCATGTCACTTGCATACGTATTAGTGGCTGGAGCTTTCCCCCTGTCTTTTATTTCCTTTTTCATACAAGAGTTCTAGTTTAGAATTCGGACTCATCACGGTGGTTGGGAGTAATTGTTGAGCATATACATAAGTTGATTTAGCTAGATAATGAGATAATGCAACAATTACTGTTCACCGTATCCTAATGAGTGGATGCTCTCGATCGCCGATAAGAAGAGGAAGAGGAAGAGACGAAAGAGAGAATATGACAACCCCAACTCGAAACAGCGAACCAGATTTCCTCCGGAAGTGAACGTTGGCTCTGCTTCAAAAGCCCAAGCCCAAGCCCGTAAAATACAGTCAGGTAGCAATTACCACAGCGCCAGTGCATTTAGCCCTGAAGTACAACGGAAAACTCTCCTGCCATTTTCCCATTGGTCTGTGTACATGGTGTACAGACTTCGCCTTCGACTCTCTTGCCATTGCAAGTCCCAGAACCTGGATATCGTTAGAATACTCAAAATAGGCTCCATTAGGCTTATAGGGCAGGGCCGGCTTACCTGTAGAGCACATCATATAGGCCGTAAAGACGACATAGCCGGTCTCGCCTGCAGGGATGGCCCATTGAATAGATTCACTATCCGAGACAGACTCTTCGAACGTCGAGGAGAGGCTCAAGCCGAGAGACAGGATGTCGGCGATGCCCAGGGACATTTCGATGGTCGTGCTCCAGGACTGCGACCGGGTCTTGGAGATGGTCGTCATGGCCCCGTCGGGACCGCCGTAGACCGCCGACGTCGACACAATCGACGCGCCGTCGGCAGGGCGGATGTACAAGGCGTCGTCCTCACCGGAGCCAAACCTAATCAGGAGGAGCCGGGTGGCCTCTGATGACAGTGATGAAACGCGCACCAATTCTAAAACTACCTACCTACCTACATATCTGCATATGGATGTTTTATGAGTTGTGGTGAGGTTAATGGATTGTCAAAACGGAACACCGGCAATGGAAACGGAGTAACTGTCGTCGTGGGTCGGATGCTCGGGAGCGGGTCTGTCGCCAATAGATACCTTAGGTAACCACTTGGAGCCAGTTGTTATTTCGTTGGTGCAGTCTGATGGAAGCCAAGGCGGCTAAACAAATGGCTGCAAGAACCGTCAGGTGTAACACGAAAGCGTTAAGCGATACCGTCCCAACTGGATGGTTCGGCGAATCAGCCGACGCATACAGGCTCCTCCACCGTTCCAATATTAATGCACATAAGGTCCGTTAACATACGTGGACATGTTAATGCGTCATTCACAGTCTTGGCTCGAATGACAATCCGATCCCACGTTTCTGAAGCGGAATGTTGTGGTGTTGGTTTGGTTCCCTTTTTATTCCATGGGACCGAAACTTGGCCTTTATCCTTGGCCCGTCGCTCTTGGTCCCCAGCTGCTCACTTTTCATCTCGTCTGCCACATCTTCACAACATTACTTCCTTGTATCCAATTTGTTCAATATGTATCTCATCCAATGCGTTGCAGTGTGTTTGCTGGCGCCCTTGGTGGGGGCTCAATCCAATAACGTCCCCGGCGCGCCCCAATACATGGGGGCAACCTCGGGTGGCATCGAGCCTTGGCCCCCGGGAGTAGGAGGTAGCGATGATGACGAGGGCTTCCTCGCGGCCCTCAAGAAGCCCAACTTAACAGGGACCTATGAATTCGCCACCCCCAACATCTCGGCGCCGGAGACGGAGAAGCCCGGCGAGTACACCGAGGAGAGCAACTCGGTCCTTCAAGGCTGGTCTCTCTCCGTCGCCCTGACGGCCGGCGTCCCGTTTCGCGAGAACCACTACGTGGCCGGCGAGCTGGTCCTGAACACCCCTAAATCCCTGCTGACCAACATGACCATGACCGACGAGGGCAACAGCGACCGAAAGAACGTCTCGGTCGCCGACGACTGGAGGCTGTGCATCATCCAGTGGGGCCTCGGTAGCAAGGCGTACCCGAGCGCCCTCCGGCACGACGACGGGACCTGCTCCAGCGTGCTGAGCCCGGACTGCATCCGCGCGCTGCAGGACGAAGCCCGGAGCAGCCGCCGGTGTTCCGCCCCGCGCATCCAGGACCTGCCCGCCTGCGCCGACGACGACACGCGGCCCTTCCAGGCGGGCGCCCTCGCCGCGTGGCACTCGGCCAGCAGGATCCGCGAGTTCCCCCAGGGGCACGCCGAGATGATGGCGTTTGCCACGTGGCCCCAACCCGGCGGGCCCGGCAACTTGACGGCGTACAACGACATGGGCACCGTGGCTTGGCCGATGCTACTTACGCTTCGAGCCGGGGGGCCGGCGGCGCGATGGTCCGGGCTGTTCTGCGTGCGGCCCACCGAGGCGGTCAACGGGAGCACGCTGCCGGTCTGGGAGAAGAAGGATGAGGAGGAAGGTGGTGAAGGGTCTGGGAAGGGAGGGGAAGCGGAAGGTCAGAGTGACGAAGAGGGTGCTGCTATAAACATTGTCATTGACAGCGTTTCGATGTTCGGACTGGGCGCAGTCGCACTGGCTTACTTGATGTTGTAATAGGGAATGGTTTGTTGCTGACTCGAGTCGGGAGCGTGGGTATCTTGTATTTAGACTAGTAGGCTGGATATATACAGCTTGGCCTCAGCCAGTCCTCAGTTCCGAGGTGATCAATTACTCAAGCAGGTCCCCCGCTTTCATTTGAGGACATGGGATCATCTCAATCACAATTGTCCCTCTCAGTCGTCAAAGAAGAGACGATATAAGTCCCTCTACAGAACCATCACCGCAAGTGCAGCCAGCGGCCCGACGGCCAGCAGGGCACGAGCACCGCTGATAGATCCGTAGATACCGGCGGCGGCGCTCTTGGGCGAGGACGAAGACGGGGTGCTGCTCGTGGAGCTGCCGCCGCCCGAGGTGGTGTTGGTGGAGGAGCCGACCAGGGCCGCCAGCTTGGAGTCCTCCTTGAAGCTGGCCGTGACCGAGGACGAGTTGGTGCAGGCCGAAGGGGTCTTGTCGTTGACGCCCGCGACGAAGCTAAGGACGGAGCACTGTTGTCGCAAGAAGATGATGTGGTTAGCCTTGTACTTTGGGAATCGGGATCTTTCAATGATGACTTACCTGGTACAGCATGCCGTCGTCGCCGTCGGCCACGATGCTCAAGACGGCCTTCTGGCCAATGTAGCTCTCGGGCACGGTGACCTTGGGCACGCAGAAGGTGCCGACGCCGCTCTGCTGGACCTGGGGGTAGAACTGGGTCCAGTTGCCGGCGGCCTTGTCGTCGGTGGTGATGCGGTACAGCCACTGGGTCTGGGGGTGGCCCGACTTGGTCGCGATGGCGTCGCCGCCGACGTGGAAGTCGTTGGCCTTGGAGAAATCGGGCGTGTAGCCGCCGCAGGGGGAGGAGCCTTCCTTGTCGTCGTCGAAGGGGCCGATGGTGGGGGGTACTGGACCTGGAAGTGGGCCTGCACCGCGGCCGACAGGAACAGGAGCGTCGCGGAGGCGAGGGAGAGGACGGTGGGGGCCATGGTTGGTGGTGGGGTTGGATTAGAAGAGAGTTGGTTGTTGAGAAGAAACTCAAGAGAGAGTTCTGGGATTGGGTTTATGCTGCTGGAGAGTCAAAAGCCGACACGGTTTCTTGAACTAAATGCAAGTTGATCGTCAACTGATTGGGCTGAACAGAAGAAAAGTGAGACATGGCTGAGAGCCGACAGCAATCATTGCGCTTGCTACTTATATGTCACATCCGACAGGCAGAAAGGAGCTGGACCCGAGCATGGAAGCTCGGCTGCAAGTACATACCTACATGCGTCCCAATGCACCATCCCGCACCAGATGATGGCGCGTCGGGACACTGAGGGCCTGGCTAGGTCTAGTCGGTTCTAGTCAGGGTACATGTAGGTAGTGCTGGCGACAGGCTAGGGGCGTAGGTTTGGGGATACGGGAGAGCAGGCCAATGGCGAGCAACAGTTCCAGGGTCAAATGTTTCGAGAAATCCCCTTACAGTTTGCTACGAACTATCTTGAGATGAGCCAGCTCTGTTCTGTCCTATCGAGGAGCGAAAGTGACCATGATTGCTGTCTGTCTTCTACTGAATTGACGGATAGCCAGCCTGAGTTCTGAAAAATGACTGGATGCCCATGTTTTGGTGCCGATCCCGAGATACAGAGGTACAATCAGAGATACGCTACCAGAAGGGGCTGCCCTGCCACTACCAGATCGAGGAGAGATCGGGTGGAACCATTGGCTCGGAGGTCTTAGACAAGCTTTCGTGCCAAGCCTTCCGGGGAGCAGACTGCAGGGGGCTGCTATTCTGGGGTTGTTGATTGTTTATCTTGGTTCTCCTTCCCCAAATCTTTTCACACCGAGTCGTGGAACAACCATGGCTAATAATACCCCATCTCGTGCAATGATGCTGGATAAGACAACCTCTTCATTCGGCCCACTGCGAATTTGTGATACCTCGGAACAAGAAAGGAGTAGTGTAACCCAGCATCGCAGTAGCTGTACCAGTACGACCGACCCTCCTCTAGTGCGACCAGCGGGGAACCGAGGGGTAGCTGCTTACCCCAATCGCGACTGGTTGAGTTAATATGAGCAAGTTGTGGCTAAGACTAAGCCCGTGAGCTAGACAGCCAACAGCTCGGCTAACAGAAAAAAGATGCTCAAACTTGGGCCTACAAGTTGTCGTCTCCTGGGCTTGCAGGATTATTACGCGCCAAATGATACGTCGGTACTTGGCTTGGGCTCTCTCGGGCAGAGAGAGGCTGGAGAAAAGATGAAGCAGCAAAGAAGGGACGGGGGACCGAGGGTGGCGCATTCCACATTCCAGGCCCTGTTACGTTCTTTGAGGCTCTTCTAGGCACATAGCAAGAGTAAACACACGACCTGATCCAATGGGCAACAAGTGACCAGCGAAACCACTTTGACGTCAGTGCCTCACTGAGATAACAAAGGACATCGGTCTTGTATCCCAATGAGCACGTTTCGCTTTGCCCTGCCTTCGTAGCTCCCGGGTCTACGAGGTGGAACTTCCCAGTTGTCTGGATCCTTAGTAACGTCCCGTCTTACCATTTGACGCCTATCATCCCGTCTGGTCTCTGTCCGCCGAACCGTCCGTCTGGAACCCAGCGGCGCCGCATTGGCCCCGTGGTCTCGACACTCCTGCGCACCACGCTGAAGGAAGCACCAGCTTGCCAGTGACTAGAGTTTAGTAATCGCTTTGGCCCGACATCTCATCCCGTCTGGGCTTTCACCTCCATCGTGTACAACAACGGGTTCTCTCCTCCAGACCATTCGAACCGAGCCTACTCATCGGGGAACGTTTCTTGTGTTTCAGTTCCAGCGCTGGGCGTCTTTTCTTCAACTTGACCTCGACTTTCTGAATACCGCGTCAACTTACTTGAAGCTCCGCTGTTCTACCAACACTCGACGACATCTGCAGCAAACAGGAGCCATCGCCAAGATGGACATGGACATGGGTACGGGTGGAATGGATATGGGCAGCGGCATGTTCTCGCAAGACAACATGGCCCTCGCCCGCGCATACTGGTACATCATCGCCGGGGTGCTGGCGCTCCTGATGCTGATACGGCTGGTCAACTTTGGCCAGCACTGGTCGAGGTGAGACGGGGAATGGAAGAAGATAACGCCAAGAGAACAACATACTGACCACAAAGCTCTAGACTGAGGACATCGCGGACGAGCTCGATGCGGTATCCCACCCAACCCACGACGTGGTACTGGCAGACCTGGGCGACTCTGACGGCCGTCACCCGCGAAATCAGCTACCCCCAGCTCTACGTGCCGTACAAGCATCTGTCTTGGATGACGCCGCCGCCCGTGGGTCGAGTGCTGGTCCTGCTGGTATACTGGGCTGTTATTATCTACATGATGACGGCGGGGGCCATTGTCAAGGACGTCTACTTCTGGGAGCGCATCGGCTTCCGCAACGCCTGGGTCACCGTCACCCAAGTCCCGCTGCTGTACCTCCTGTCGTCCAAGACGAGCCTCGTGGCTCTCCTAGCCGGGACGAGCTACGAGCGGCTCAACTGGCTGCACCGCTGGGTGGCGCGCACCATCTTCGTCACGGCCACGGTGCACGGGTTCCACTTCTGGACGGAATGGGTGCTGGCCGACTTCGTCCAGGACTACTTGCAGTGGATGCCCATGGTCAAGTTCGGGCTCGGCGCCTGGGCCATCTTGCTGTGGATGGTGCTGACGTCGCTACGGCCATTGCGCTCCATGGCGTACGAGGTGTTTGTCGTGCAGCACGTCATCGCCGCCATCTTCTTCCTCTGGGTCATCTACCTGCACGTTCCCGCCAGCGCGCGCTACAACGTCTGGTTCGCCATCGCGGCGCTCTGCTTCGACCGCGCGTTCCGGCTCGGGATGCTGGTGTGGCAGAATATCAAGTTCACCAAGCCGAACCCGTCGCGGTGCAAGGGCGGCCAGAGGTTCGGCCACAACACGCAGATCACGGCGGTGGGTGACTCGATCACGGTGCTGACCATCAAAGATGTGCATTTCAAGTGGCGGGCAGGCCAGCACTTGTACCTCTGGCTGCCGCGCGTGGGCGCGTTCGAGACGCACCCCTTCACTATCGCGTCGGCGCACCAGATGCCCGAGACGTGTATTTGCAACAGCATCCAGCTGGTGATCCGGGCCCACTCGGGCTTCTCGAAGCGGCTGCACGCGTATGCCAAGAAGATAGAAGCAGAGGCGGCGTCGTCATCGTCGGGAACTAAGAATAAGAAGCAGACATTGACGGCGTGGGTGGCGGGGCCCTACGGACAGCCGCCGCGGTGGGACATTTTCGAGACGCTCGTGCTCATTTCGGCGTCGACGGGCGCGTCGTTCACATTGCCCATCTTGGAGAGCGTGCTGGGCTCCAAGGACACGATCTGTACGAAGCGCATCGATTTCTTGTTGGCGGCGCGGCAGGGCGACGAGGTCGGGTTTTACCTCGCGCGGCTGCATGAGGCGCTGGCGAAGGCGGCGGGTCGGGGCATCGAGCTGTCTGTCTCTATCGCTGTGACGGGGAGCGGGCAGCTGGAGGCCATCTCGGAGTCGCTTCATTCGCGGTCGGGTACTACCTCTTCGGCGTCGGCCCTAGAAAGTAAGAATGAGGGTGCTTCGTCGTCTGGGGGAGGAGGCTGCTGCTCGAACCGCAACAACAACAACCGCAACAACAGCCAGCAACAATTGCTGGAGCGCGTCAGCAGCACGGACTCGCACATCCACCACTCGGCGGCCCGGCCGGACGTGGCGGGGTTCATTCGGAATTCGGTCGAGGCGACGGGCGGGGAGACGGGGGTCGTGGTGTGCGGCGGCGCGTCCATGGTGGCCCGCGTGCGGACCAGCGTCAGCAAGCTGAGCGACGAGCGGGCGGTGCACAAGGGGACGGGGGCGCAGGGGATACATTTGCATGTGGAGGAGTATTGTTTTTGAGGGGGTGCGACTCGCTTGGGTAGACTCACTCGTCTCAACGATCAGAGTCTACAACGACGTCGGTCATGTGTCTACGCAGACAGACACGCGGAGGATGCGACTCGATATTGAAGCAATTGGACGATCGACAGAGATGGCAGGATGCGCGATATATACGGTGCACCCTTGTCTGAGGCGAACCATCCCGTCGAGGTGCTGTGCTTGGGACGACGAAAGAGCGTTTCGAAGCATTACCTTTTGAGAGCTGCGGCAACATCTCCACGAGGAGTATACCACATCACGGTCTTCTTCGTTGGGCGAAGTGGCGTGTTGGCTACAGATTACAACACTCAGCCATTTGTTTACGAAGCTACAACTGCGAGTCCCATAATGGGGCGCTGAGAAACCATCATTCCAGGGCGATACCTTGCCCAAAGCTACCGGGCAATGATATTACTAGATATCTAAAAAGATGTCACCAGAAGCCATCCGGTATACGGAGGCGCCACGTCTTGGGTCGCCTCGAGTAAAGAGGATGTTATAACGGCAAGCGGTGTCCCAACTGCGCCAGCTAGTCGTCACAAAGGCGATGCAGCGAAATGAAGCGGACAGAGCCTGCGGTATTGAGGAAACCAGGGTCAGCGTTGATATCTGAGAACTGGCAGGCTTGCGGCCAAATGGTCCTGGATAGCTATTCAGGGGCTTCGCAAGAGCTTTTGTTGTCACTCGATACGAGTTGGGTTTGCACAAGACAGATTCTAAAGCAAGCCAAATTGTACATAAAGACACTCATTCCAATTCTAATTAGTAATCGGAATGAGCCCATCCATTAATACAGATATGTCACTCTAGCAGTCGTGAAGAAATGATACTCATTACAGCTTCGAATTCCGTCTTGCAATAGGAGAAACCAGGACTTGGTGGGGCGGGCCAGCAAGGGCCGATCGACGGGCACAGCTGGGCCTGATTGAGGTGACTGAGTGAGTCAATGCGACAGCGCCCAATTCAATTGAGCCCACCGCGCGCGCCCGACTTAGGAACAAATCACCTATTGCTGGATTGCCGACTTTCGATTGGACTCGATGCTGCTGTGCCTGTAACGAGAGGCGAGTAAACCGCAACTGTATGGCTGCACAGAGCGGGAGGTTCGCCTCGATGTCGGCCTTGAGCCGCCATGGTCTGTCCAGGCTCTCATTGCCTTCTTCATCTTCTGTTTTCTCGCTGAAGCCTCGGGCGCTATCGTCGCTATCAGCGGCATCAGCACGGTTGTACGCATTTTCGCCCACCACCAGTCCCAGTCCCGCTAGGCCCGATTCCGCCTGGCGCCTTTCACCCCGCCATAATTTTTGCCATTCTCCTTCGCAATTGTCGCTTCAACCCCACCATCGCCGACCTTCCAGTCACAGTCATTGCGAAGTCGAGTCATCGCCCTCGCTTCTTTCTTCTTCTGTTTCCTCGCCCTCGTTCTTGTCCTCGGCTCCTAGACTTTGTTTGTTCGCGCATTCCAGGAAAGCATCACACAGCAAGAGGTTGTTCTCCCACACCTCCACGACGACCGCAACCGCAGCCATGGCGAGCGACGCCTCCGTAGACAACCTGGCCAAGGAGTTCAAGGACCTGCCGGCCCTCGACAATTACCCCAACTGCTTCCCCGACATCAACCCCGTCGACATCTACCGCTCCCACATCACCTCGATCCTGTCCAAGATCACCGGCGTCGACGCCAAGATTGTCTACCCGGCCCTGTCATGGACCTCCACCCTCGACAAGGGCGACATCGTCCTGCCCATCCCGGCCCTGCGCGTCAAGGGTAAGCCCGACGCTCTGGGCAACGAGTGGCTGTCCAAGGTGTGTGACACTCCCTCTTCCGAATTGCTACTCTCTTAGATTGACTGCTAACACACTTACGCGCAGTGGCCCGGTTCCACCTTGGTCGACACGCCCGTCCTCAACGGCAACTTCCTCTCCTTCTTCTTCAAGCCCGGTCCTCTGACCCAGACCCTCATCCCGCTGGCCTTGAAGCACCGCAAGGACTTTGGCACCAACAAGGCCGTCGGCCTCAAGGACCAGAGCGACCCCTCCAAGGGCCAGAAGCGCATCATTGTCGAGTTCAGCTCCCCCAACATCGCCAAGCCCTTCCACGCCGGTCACTTGCGAAGCACAATTATCGGAGGGTTCCTCGCCAACCTGTACGAGGCGGCCGGCTGGGATGTCGTCCGCATCAACTACCTCGGTGACTGGGGAAAACAGTACGGTCTGCTGGCCCTCGGTTTCGAGAAGTACGGCAACGAGGAGGACCTGACCAAGGACCCCATCAACCACCTGTTCCAGGTCTACGTCAAGATCAACGTCGACATCAAGGCGGAGCAGGACGAGGCCGAGGCGCTCGAGAAGGACGGCAAGACGGAGGAGGCCCAGAAGATCCGCGACGAGGGGCTGGACGAGCAGGCCCGCCGCTACTTCAAGCTCATGACGGAGAACGACGAGAAGGCCATTGCCATGTGGAAGCGGTTCCGCGACTTGTCCATCACCCGCTACAAGCAGACCTACGCCCGCCTCAACATCCACTTCGACGACTACTCCGGTGAGAGTCAGGTCGCCGAGTCGGACATGGAGGAGGCCGCCAACAAGATGAAGGAGATGGGCCTGACCGAGGAGGACAAGGGCGCCCAGCTCATCGACTTCTCCAAGCACGTCACCGGCAAGCAGGGCAAGTCGCTGGGCAAGGTGATCCTGCGCAAGAAGGACGGCACCGCCCTGTACCTGACGCGCGACATCAGCGAGCTGCTGAACCGTGAGAAGAAGTACAAGTTCGACCAGATGATCTACGTCATTGCGTCGCAGCAGGATCTGCACTGCCAGCAGTTCTTCAAGGTGGTGGAGCTGATGGGCCACAAGGACATTGCCGCCAAGGTGCAGCACATCAACTTCGGCATGGTGCTGGGCATGAGCACCCGCAAGGGCACCGTCAAGTTCCTCGACGACATCCTGCGCGACGTGGGCGACTTCATGCACGACGTGATGCGCAAGAACGAGGACAAGTACAACCAGGTCGAGAACCCCGTCGCCGTGGCCGACACCCTGGGCATCAGCAGTGTCATGGTGCAGGACATGTCTGGCAAGAGGGGCAACAACTACACCTTCAACATGGAGGTCATGACGTCGTTCGAGGGCGACACTGGTCCCTACCTCCAATACGCGCACGCCCGTCTGTGCTCCATTACTCGCAAGGCCGGCCTGAGCGAAGAGGAGATCGCGGGCGCCGACCTGACGCTGCTGACGGAGAAGCACGCCATCAACCTGGTCCGCGTGCTGGCGCAGTGGCCGGACGTCGTCGGCAACACGCTCAAGACGCTGGAGCCGACCACGATCCTGACCTACCTCTTCAAGATGACGCACACGCTCAGCTCGAGCTACGATGTCCTGCGCGTGGTGGGCAGCGAGCACGAGGTGATGCGGGCCCGTATGGCTCTGTACGATTCCGCCCGTGTGGTGCTCAACAACGGCATGCGCCTGCTGGGCTTGTCCCCGGTGGAGCGGTAAGTGTTCCCCTCTTGACCTTCTTATGTATTGGAACTGTTTGCTAACCCAATTTACAGTATGTGAGGTGATTGATTGAATACTATCAGTACACACTCTTCAAAAACTTGATGATACCTAGGTTCCTACGAAGAAAATGGGACCAGAGGCGTTTTGCGCTTGGCATAGCGAAGGAAGCATGGAGATAGCTAGATCAGAAAGAAGAAATAGCAATGATGTGAGTGATGAATGATGTTCAGCTACGGTTATGCATGCCATGATAGGGTAGGAGTGGCAATTCGGAGGGGAAAAAATAAGGATCTACATGAGATTCAGGTAGTCAAAACAAGTAAAATCAAACATGTCAAATCTCAGAAAGATGTCTCAAGTCGGGTTTCGTGACCATAATGTAAATCAAATGATTGGATTTAAGTTTCGTCACCGAAATTGGGATAAGAGTTGATTGGATTCAGTTTCGTGACCAAAATTGGAAAACGATTGTTTGGATTGGTATCTGAGTTGATGCAAATGATTGATTGGTATTTGAGAGTTTGAAAAACAAAGTAAAAAAAGATTGAAAAACTGCCAACGGATCGGGATATCAAAGAAGTAGAAAATCCAGCAAGGCATCATCATGTAGATGCGACAGACAGACAGATAAAATGTGAGCTTTCCCCCGTCTCGCCATCTAGGCGAAAGAGTTCGCCCGGCAAGCCACATGCAGCGAAAACATGCGCATGCACACACATTACCACAACCACCACCTCTCTCGCTCCACTCCGCTCCTCAACTTCATCAACCATGACAATGATTACCACCACGCAGATTTACTGTCATCCTTCCTTCTCCTTCTCCTTCTTCTTATTTACTCTTCTTTACTTGGAGGCCACACCCGCCGCCGCGTCGCCATCCTTGTGGCCGCCGGCCAACTCCTCCTTGAGGCCCTTCATGGGGCTGTCGGCCGACATGATATCCAACATGCGCTCCTTGCGGCTGCGGCGCGGCGCGGTGGGCCCGCTGCCGCCGGCGTTGTTGTGGCGCTCCGTGTCGTCGAGGTCGCTGACGTCGTCGGAGCTGAAGGAGCTGGACGAGGGGGACCGGTTCAGGACCATGTGGATGTTCTCTCCCTCGTTCTTCTTGATCTCGCGCTGCTGCTCCTTGAGTTTCTGGTCCTCCTCGTCGTCGCAGGCGAGGGTGACGATGCCCAACCCGGGGAAGTTCTTCTCGAGGAACTTTTGGAGTTCGGGCAGGACCGAGGCGTCCGGGCGGTAGGTGCCGCTGTCGTTGTCGATGACGAGCTGGTAGTACTCGGGACGGGTGGGGGGTGTCTCGTGGGGCGGGCCGCCGGGCAGTTCCGGATCGGAGGGGTGCGTGGGCTGGTCGAGCTCCGCCGAGTTCTTTTGGTCCTTGTGCTTGTCGCTGATGGGCTTCTTGAGGCGGCGGATCAGGAACTCGCCCGAGCAGGCAATGTAGGCGGCGACGTCGCTGTGCATGGTGTGTTTGGACAACAAATCGATGCCGAACTCTTTACCGGTCTCGGTGAAGCGGAAGAGGCCGTCCAGCGTCAAGACGTAGGTGAAGATGCGGCCGCCCTCGTCGTAGTGCGCCAGCTTGAGGAACTGCAGGGAGGCTTCCTCGGTGCAGGGCTCGAAGCGGTGGTACTCGGTCGAGCTGTCGAAGTTGTAGATGCGGCGGTGCTGGTGGGAGAGGGCCTGTTTGCATTTGTTAGCTGGGTTGATCATGTCTCATTATTATGTGTTCAATGGTAACTCACCTTGTGCAGGATGCGACCGCGCAGACCGCTCTTGGAGAACATCATGCCGATCATGGGCCGGAACTCGACGTAACGATGGTACATCTTGGTCGGCACCGGCCCCTGGAGCTGGACCTCGCAGGCCTGGAAGTCGTACTTTTGCGTCTTGCCGTTGCCACTACTATCACCGTTGGCAGCAGCCCCTTTCTGGTCGTTCTTGTGGTTGGCGCCGCTCTCCTTGTTGTCGCGGGCCTCGGCCTGCGCCGACGCTTTGGCCTCGGCCGAGTGGTCGTGCTCCTCGTCCTTGTTGACCTTCAGGCCCGCCAGCCGCCCGATCATGGGCGAGAAGTGGCGGAAGTAGAAGGTCGGGGCCAGGGTGTACATGTGGGCGTGGGGCGGCGAGTCCGACAGGCCTAAAACCTCGGCGCTCATGAACAGGCGCGGCGTCATGGAGGCGCCGCGGTGCAGCGCCGTGGTCGCGGCTTTGACAAGGTAGGCGCGTTTGCTGCCCGCGCGCTTCTTCACTTCGAAGTCGGCGACGGGGAAGCCCTTCCACTGCTCGTTGAGCGAGTGGACGAGCACGGTGACGTTGCCGAGGCGGTCGTTGTGGTCGGGCCAGTCCTCGTCGTAGAGGCGGACCTTGAGCTTGAAGCCCGAGGCGGGGACGTTGGCCACCACCCACTCGTCGTCCCAGACCGGCTCCAGCGTTCTGCGGATGGTCGGCGTGCGGTGCTCGAGGTTGGGGTCCTCCTTGTGGCGTTTGGGCAGGGCCGTCGTCAGGGTCGCGATACAGAAAGGGTCCGAGGCTTGGGTGCCCAAATCGGCAGCCGGCAGGTTGGTGGCGCGATGGAAGGTGAATTTCACCGTGTACCCGGGAGGCGCATCGGGGACCGGGGTCGAGTCGAAGCCGCCCTCGGGCTTGGTCTTGGCCTTGATCTTGTCCTTTTGGCTCTGGTACTTGTCCTTCATGGTCCCCGCGCGCTTCGGCTTCTGGTGGCCCGAGGGGGCGGCGGCCGTGGCCTCGTCTATCTCGGCGTCGCCGCCGTTGGCCACTTTTTCTTGCTTCTTTTCTGCCTTGACCTCCTTGCTGGAGGGATCCTTGCCTTCTGCCTTGTCTTCCTCCCATTGCTTCTCCTCGGCGTCGTTGTTCCGCTTCCGGCGGCCGTCGGTGACCACCTCGAAATTCGCCTCGTGGTTTACGTCGCCGCCGGTCGCATGCGGGTTGGCACGGTGGTGATGGGGAATCCCGAGATGCGAATGCGCCGATTCGGCGGGGATCCCGGTGCCATTCGTCGTCGCATTGCCATTCACGCCATTCACATCTTTCGCACCGTTCAGACCATTCGCGCCGTCCGTCTCCACCGCGGGGGGCTGGCCCGAGACGCTGTCGTTGGCTACTGCTGCCGACATGGCGGGCGCAGGTCCCAGTTGTTTGCGACTGGTGCGCCGGGTGATGATGTCAGTGGTTGTATAACGAGTCGCGATCGATGCGGCGATCGGATTGTCTCCGACGCTTCCCCGGAACCGCGCAGGTGCCAAGAGAATTGGCAGGTCGAGACTAAGACAGCGCAAACAAAAATAGATTTGTCGTTCTTTTTTGGCGACTAATCAATTCACTGTATGTATGCAGCCGTACGGACGGTAGTCGCAAAATGACGAAGTTGTCTTGGCTTTTCGCGAATTGGAATGCAACGGTTTTTTCGATCGCCAAGATTCGAGTTCGAGGGAGAAGAAACGCCAAGAGGAGGGGGAAGCTCTCAGCTCGCTTTCAATCGGGAACGGGCAAGGTAGGTAGGTAGGTATGCGTCCTACGTTGCAGATACGTCGTAGTGTAAGGGCCGCAAGCAGTAAGGTGCGTATTTGGCAGCTGAAATGGTAATGCTGCTGCGTGCTGCTGCTGGCTGGCTGGCTGGGCGTTGCTTTGGTGCTACTCGCGACTCTAATCGAAATCAGTGTTAGTCGAATCTAG
The DNA here is from genome assembly GCA_038363915.1 of Apiospora saccharicola. Lineage (NCBI taxonomy): Eukaryota > Fungi > Ascomycota > Sordariomycetes > Amphisphaeriales > Apiosporaceae > Apiospora > Apiospora saccharicola. The sequence continues at coordinate 71,317 of JAQQWM010000001.1, forward strand.
TAACCCTGACTTTTTGGCCGATTTCCAAATTTCGAAGAGAATCAAATCAAATCACATAACACTCTAAGGAATTCTCGTGGCGGGCGGAGGAGTTAAGAAGTCGGGATTTCTGCCCAAAGATGGACTTTTCTTCGACAATCAAATTGACCAATTGATAATGGGTTGATTAATGCTCTGATCTACTGGCCCGTTGGTCACCAAAAAGGCTGGTGAGACGCGCGTTCGCGACAGCTTCACGGTTATACGGCACACTGCCCATCCTCACTTTGCGCCTGTCTGAATGGCAATGCGGCAAAGCGTGAGCTTCATTCAGCTAATGATTCAAATTTCGACCCTGGTCTCGACCCCTCGACCCCTACATTTCACAGCCGTTTAAGAGAAGCGGTGCCCGCCCTCCCCTCACTTTCCTTTTCCCTTGCGCCCGTCCAAATGCTATTGTCAAACAGGGAAAACAGGATGTTTTGGGTGGGATTGACGTCAGAAGGTGTCCTCTGGGCCCCCCTTAGTAAGCCGGCTAGCCAAGGCTAGCAAGGAATCACGGACTCAAGGAGCGCGGGCGGGCAACAAAATAGGTGAAAGGAATGCAATTTTCAAGAAAAAGCCCGCCCAAAAGGCCTGGAAGCTGGACGCCTAACGTTCCGAGCAGCGCCGAGACACGCGGGAGCCTCTCATCTTGGCACATGGATGTCGGCACTCTGCTCGGAGGACTTCTCGGAGCATGTGTCAGCGATAGCCTTTGGACTGTTTTTCTTTTTTCCTGTCTCTACTCTGGTGGCCGTCGATTGCGACGGAATCTCGGTGCAGGTTGCGGCCACTGAGCAAGCAGCACACACATATAGCGAGATCCGAACGAATGGGAGAAGACCACTAGCGCTGGTAGAAGTCGAACATGCTTGTCTGATCCTCGGGTATGTCTCCTCAGTCGCAGCTCGAGGGCTTGCTTGCTCTTACTCTTTTGCAATTGGGGACGAACGGAGGGGACCGGGAATCCTATGTACTCAACCGCCCAGAAGACTCGCCGGCATTCACTCGACTTTCAACCAACGCAATGGAATCCTCCCATCACCACATCCTGCCGCTTCTTGGTCGTCTTGCGTGTGCGTGTCCACTACGGCTGCGACCTTGATGCATTGAGTTTGGCCCTTGAGATTCGTCGACCTGAAAAGCAACCCCTCAAATCCATCTCTGCCAAAGTCAATTGTGCTTGGCGGCTTCATTTGCATCATCGTCGACCGTTGGCATGTCGTCGCTGGTCCTTCTCCTCTCGCTTCCTCTCTTCCGTGAGCGGGGGAAGAAGCTTCAATTAATATAAGCAAGACGTGCAAAACTCGGAACCACCCGAGCCAACCCAGCACGACGTTTGGGACACAAGCTTCGTGCTGCGTCGTGCGCTGGGGGGCGGCCGCAAGCCGCTGGATGCTTTGCACCACAAACAATCTTAAATGCCAACCTAAAGTTGGCCTCGTAGGGTCGTAGATTGTGAATGAGGCGCGATCGCTCCTTATTATTTTGAAGATCGTGATAATAGGTTCTGGTGTCTAGTCCCCATATTCTGATATTCATTAGGTCAACGGTCCGGCAAAAGTCTACCAGTTGCCCATTAAGCCGTTTACTCTTAGGGTGTAATCGACTCGATTTTATTATTATAATATTAAAGTCGGCCGATTTTATTACTATATATTATTAAAAGCATAGTTTAAACGTTTTAGCTAAATTAAAAAAAAACATTTAAAAGTAAAATCCGGTTAAATTAACTTAATTAAAGTTATATAAATAAATTAATATATTATATTGATAAGGATTTTTAAAGGGGAAAACGCGCAATACCTTATTTAATTAAGATTATTAAAATAGTACTAAAGTTATAATAATAATTTATTTCTTAAAGAAAATTATTATTATTAATTTTATTACTATTCTTTATTAAATAAATAACGTTTTTATATAAATCGATAAGTTATAATATAATTAACGATAATAAATAGAAAAATTAAAAAGGCCGCGTTTATTTATATTATTATAAGGGCTTTTAAATTATTATACTTAGTTAAATTAAATCGACGTTTAAATTATAATTAAATTGTTTAAAAACAATAGATTAGAAAAAAATCGAAATTAATTCATTAAATAAAAGTTATTACGTTACATATATATATATATATATATATATATATATTATTTTGTAATTAAGGTATAACTAGCTATTATTAATTAATATAAATATATATTAAATATTATTTTAACGTTCTTTAAAATATTGTTATTAATAATAGTTTAATTATATAAAGCTCTTATTATTATATTAAAGGATTAATATCTAGCTTTAAATTTAATATTAAACCTTAAAATATATCCGTTTTATAATTATATTAACGTAATTAATAAGATATATTTATATAATTAAAGAAATCTTTCACGTAATTAAAAACGTTGAATATTATAAGGTATATTTATTATAAGATATATTTATTATAATATAAATAAATAAAACGTTTATTTATATAATAATAAACGCTAAGAATAATATATATAATTCGTTATTATTAATATATATATTAAATTTAAACTTTTTATATTAAACGGCTGATCTTATTATATTACGATATATATTTTTATTTATAATCGTAACGCGTTTAAAAGAGCCGGCCGTAAAATATAAAACAGTTCTATAATTATCGATATTTATATTTTAAAGTAAGCGTTAAATAAACATTTTATATATTTAAATATAAACAATATATAAATATATATTTAATATTAATATATAAACTTTAAATATAAAGTTAATCGATAACTTTCTTTTATAAAATAGGTTATAATATTAAATTATATTATTTAATTTATAATAAGAAATACTAATCATAATATAATTACGCGAGAGTAAAGCTAGTATCTAAGATTTAATAATAAATTAAATTAGATTTTATTAAGTTAAAGAGTAAAAAGAAATTAAAGCAACTAGCTTAATCGAGCTCGAAAATAATAGGGTTTTAATACTAGAGTTAATATAATTTAAAATAAAGCTAATCCTTTTATCGGTAATTAAATTAAATATATATTTAATAATATAATACTTATATAATTATCCCTTTATTTAAAAAGGCGCGTTTCGAGCTTTTTATTTTATATTTTAACGTTATTTATTTCTTATTCTTAAATTTTAATTAATTAAATTATATATATCGGCTATTAAATTTATTATATAACGTTTTTACTCTAATAAATCTTCTTTATTAAAATAACAATAATCCGGTTATTTAATAAGTTTTAAAAAGGTGAATATATTATAAAATATATTAATGGGGTTAATAATTTGTTTTATATTAGGTTTATTTTGAAAATTATTAAGGTTTATTTAATTTAAAGACTTTAATTTAACTTTAATTTATAAATAAAGTATTGGATTAAGGTTTATTTTAATAACTATTTTATAATATAATTTAATAAAGTTATTATACTTTATACCCGTTAAAGCGGTTTTAAATTTAAAGATTAAAAGTATGATATAAAGCGTAAATATAGATATTATAATTATTTAATAAATAATTAAACTCTTTTATTAAAGTTTCTTATCTATTTAAAAAAGAGGTTAAATAATATTTATTTTAATATAGGTCTTAAGAAAAGATTGAAGTATATTAGGTTATTATAAGATTAATATAGATATATATATTAAAAAGAATTTTATAGATTTATAAGTTTATTTTCCGGTAAGAGTATAATAATTAATATATAATTAAATTATTAAATAAGCTTTACTTTTTATATAAGAATATTAATATTAGGTTTTAACTTTATTATTATTAATTATATTATTATTTATAAATGTCTTATTATTTTTTTCTAAAAGTTAATATTTAAAATTGGTTTAATTATTATTAAATTTAATAAGATTTAAAGGATAAGGCTTTAATTAAGTAGTTTACTTTTAACTTAATATTATAAAATAAAACTTAAGTTAATTAATATAATTAATAAGGGCTTAATAGGTATTTTAAGTTTATTAGTTTATATTTACTTTATTAGATTTTATTAAAAGGGTTAATTTTAATAAGAAAATCGATAATTTAAAAAGTCGAATTTAAAGGTAGGATAAAAAGTAGATATATATAATTTAAATGAAGTTTTAAATTAATTAAATTTAAAATCTTAGTTATTATTACATTTTTAATATAACAATTAATTATTAGAAAATTAAGGTTCGCGGCTAAATTAATTAATAAGTTCGGTTCGCGATAAGATTAATAAGATATAATAAAATAAGATTAAGTTAAAATTAATAAAAACATTACGTTAATATTATTAGGTTCGGAGTTTAATTTTTAATATTTTACGATTTAAACGCGATAGAAAAAGATAAGTTTTAATTTATTTATTAACTTTAATATACGGGTAAATAAGATTAAATAAGATTAAACAAGATTAATAAAGAGATAAAAGTATTAAAATAAGGTTATAAAATTAGTTATAATAAATTTAAATAAATTGTTAAAGGGTATTAATATAGGTAAAATTATTATAAAATTAAATTTTATAATTACGAGAATATTATATAATATACGTTTTCCATTAATGTGGTTTACTACCTCGCGGATTATATTACCTCGTAAATTACTTTTTTAATTCTATAACCTAATTAAACTTTAATACGTAATAGTTTTATAATTATAATATTTAATTAATTTAAAGAAGATCGAATTATTTTAATAATTTAAGTAATACGAAATTTAATAAATCCTTTAAACGAAAGAGTTATTACGAAAGTATATAACGTCCTTTATATAATTTTATATTACTGAATTAACGGCCGAACCTTATAATGTAAAATCTAATAACGATAATATAAATTAAATTTTATTAAAAAGGAGGTATTATAAAAGTATATAATCGATTTAAATATTTAAGGAATACCTCTTAATATCGTTAATATAGAAGATATAATTAATTTTCTCGCGGGAACGCGTAACGACGAACGTGTCAGTAAATATTAAGCTAGGTACTTTATCGATTATAATTCAGACCTTAAGATTAAAATAAATCGGAAATATAATTATTAAAGGGCTTTTTATAAAGATATAAAGGTTATTTCCGGTTAATTTACGTTAATAATAAATATAAAGGTTAAATATAATATTTTAAATAAAGATATATAGAATTTTAACGAGATTAGCTTTATAATAAGCATTATCGGCTTAATATATATTATAATATATGCCGATCGGTATAGGAAAACAAAAACGGTCCAGCTTAATAATTAGAAATAATTAATAATAATAAAATATATTAATTCGTAGGGTTAATATATTCCGCCGTTCTTAATTATTTAAAGTTAATATTACCTCGCGAATTAAGCGTATAAATATAATTTATCGGACGATTAAATAATTAAATCGACCTTTAACGGTTAGACCGATAATAAAACGGGTTTAAATTAGGTTAAATATTTCGATAAATATATTAAAACACGAGCGATAAGTTATTATCGCCTCTTAATTATTAACGGTTATAAGAGTTATATTTCGGCCGAATTCGAGGTATATTATAAGGATAACGGTATTATTATATTTAATATACCTCCTTATTTATTTTATTTACTTTAATTATTAAATATCGTACTTTATTCGCCGTTAAAGCGTATATATTTAAAAGAAATCGAGCTATTTATAAAAGTTTTAATAAATTATATTACGAAGCTCGAATTCTTTATTACCTTTAAAGCCGCGTATTTTATTATTTTTATAGAATATAATATTAAATCTAGATTTAGTATATCTGGTTTAATACCTTATAATTTAAATAAAGTAATTAATAAGCTAGATATATAAATTCGGATGCCTATACCGGAGTTATTATGCTTAAAGACCGTTAATATTTATAACCTTTTAACGCTTTTTAATCCTTAATAAACGATAAAACATTTTACTTTTATTAAAAATAAAATCTTTAATTATTAAAGAACCTCTCCGATACCGATTTTAAATATTATAAATAAACTAATTAAGCGTATAGAGTTAATAATATATAAAACTACAATCTTATATAAACGGATACGGATTTTAAAAATAATTAATTTAACCCTTTTAAAACGTTAAAGGGCTAAAAAGTTACGTATTTAATTTAAAGGAGCCCTTATTATTAAAGAATTTTAATAATTATAAGATAAGAAGGTAAAAGGGAAACGTCTTATAACCGATAAAGGTAAAAATAATAATTTATCGAAACGGCGCGTAATAGATAATAGGCGTTATAATATTTATAACGAGATAAGTTATAATATATAAACTTATAAAAAGGATATAAAATTAAATAATAAATCGGATAATGAGTAATTTAAATTAATTTAAAGCGTTATAATTAAATTAATTTATATAAAAATATTAGGAAATAGAAAGAATAGTCCGCGAGGTAATATAATCCGCGAGGTAATAAACCACGTTAGTTATTAAATATAAAACCACGTTATTATAATAAGAAATAGATTAAATAAGGTACCTTTATTAATAAAAACTTTACTTATTTATTAAATTAAAGTATAATAATAAAGTAAAAGATATAATAATAACAATATTTATTAATTACGTTTTTAATAATAGATTCTTTACCTTTTAATTAAAAGATAAAGAAATTTAATAAAGTTATATAAAAGCTAATATATAAGATTTAATAATTAATTAAATTCAAATTTATTAGGTTAAAGAGTAAAAGAGAAAGTAAAGTAATTAAATCGATTAAATTAAAAAGTAATAGGGTTTTAATAATATAATTAATATAGCTTAAAGTGGGGCTAATCCTTTATAATTAATTAAATTAAATATATACCTAATAATAAAGCGGTTATATAGTTAAATTATTTATTATAATATTAAAGGTTAAAATTATATAACTTATAATATCTTAACCTTTTTAATAATAATTAATTATAAAGTTTTAAAATATTTTAATATAAAATATATATTAAATTATTAATAAAAAAGTTAATAAAAGTTCCTCTCTTAATATTATTCTTATATTATATATTAATTTAAAAAAGAAAACATCGTAACCGTTATAAAAATAAAGGATATTAATTAATTAAAAACTTAAAAAGGTGGAAATTAATATAATAAAGATATATTTTATTTTAATTAATTTAAATAATTATCGAGTTTAAATAATAATGAAATAACGAATATAACTATATCTATTCCTATTTATTTATTAAAAGATAATAATAATACTTTTATAAAATCAAGAGTTTTATTTTTTAATATATTATTTAATACAAACTATAAATATCACGATGAAATAATATTTCGAGCTTATATACGGAATTAAAATAAAAACTTATATATATTTAACAATGTTTATTCTTTTAATTAAAATTAATTTATAAAGAATATTAACACTATTATTATATATTTAAAAGAAAATAAAATATATATATCTATTATTAATTAATATTAAAAGTCCTATATAAATAAATATATTATTCGCTATTATATTAATTATATAACTTATAAAGTATTTAAATACTTTAAAAGTAAAATACTTAAACTATTTAAACCTTTTTAATTTCTTATTAAACTTAATATAACTTAACTATAAGTTTTATATTAATATTTAAAGATAAATAAAGATATAAATGTATTCTTTATTTTTATTAATCTTTTTAATAAAACAATATAATTTATAGTTTATATTATAAATATAATTATTAACGAGATAATTTAAATATATTATAAAGAGATATTACTTTAAATTATAAACTTTATTCTATTATAACTTTTATTATTAAAACATTTAAGTTTTCCTAAATAAAATAAAAGCTTATATATTAAAATATTTCTAAATAGCCGAATAAATTAAGATTATAAATAAATATCTCGATTTACGTTCAAAACTTTATTTAATTATTTTAAAATAAAGGAATTGTCGCTTTATTATCTATATATATTATTTAATTAAATATACTTTATATTTCTTTAAAACATTTATCTTTTATAAAATATTTTTAATTTCTTTATCCTTTTAATTTATAATTAATAAAATCGAGATTAAAATATAGATAACCTTCTACTTTTAAAATGGTTTATTAAAAGAATATTTATTAAAAGATAAATATATATAATTAATATATAAATATTATATAATAATATATTAAAAAGCTATAGAAAAGGGTATCTTAATAAATTAATAAATACTATTAAAACCCTAAGTTTTAAACTTTATTTAAAAAACTATTTTATAAAACGTCTCGATAAATAATATTATACTACTTATACTTAAAGCTTTAAGAACCGAATATTTATTATTTAAAGAATGTAATTAATAAAATAATTAAATAATAAATTAAACTATTTATTAACGCGGTTAACTTATTAAAGTAAAAAAAGAAATATTTATATAAATTAAAGCTCCTTAATTCTTAAGAAAAGAATTATATATTTTAAGTTAATCGATTTTATAAATTCTTAAATAACTCGTTATTAAAATATATTAACCTTAACTTTTTTAATACAATAATAAAAAACGGATTTAAGAATAAATAAAAAGGCTAAGCGTATAATATCCTTTGAATTATATTACGAAAGATTATAATATTATATATAATAAGAAAAATAAAACCCCGATATAAAGTAATAATATATTAAGGATTTTAAAAACGTAATAATAAAACTCTAATATTAATATAAAAATACCTAAATAAAACTAATCCTTTTAAATAATTAAAAAATTCAAATTCAAACTATAATAAATAGAATATTCAATTTAAATTATATAGATAATAATAAAAGTACTTTTATATAAATAATGTTAATATTAATTAAATAACCTAAAATTTACTTAATTATATATTATAATAAAACTAGATTTTAACTTTTATAAAAATAAGTATATTACGATTTAATATACTTAATTAAAATATAAATTAAATCGTTATATATTAATTAACTTACTTAAATTAAGACCGTAAATATTATCCTATTATTTAAAATATATTTATATTTAATCCTTAAATAAGTTTATATTCTAATACTTTTTAAAATTATTATATATAATTATTATGTTTTTATTAATTAAATGAATTAAACCCTTACGAATATAACTTTTTAAAAAAGGTATAATATAATAATTCAACTTAATAAACCTTAAGAAATAAATTAAAAACTACGAGATAAAGAAAAATATCTAATATATTACCTTATACGCGCTTTATATTTAAATATAAATTTTAAATAACGGAATAATTCCGATTCCTTTTCTTTTTTACCTTTAAATAATTAAGATAAATTGATTTATATAAAACTAAACTTTAGTTTCTAATAATATATACTTATAAACCGGTTAGCTTTTAATTATTAATTAATTACATATTATTTATTATAATATAATAAAAGGCATTTTAAATAACTTTAATTAATTTAATTAACTTATTAAAAAGAATATAATAAATAATAATAATATATATTATATAGTAATATTATTATTAAACTAGGTTAAATTTAAATCAAATATATAAAATAGTATTTAATTATTAAACTCTACTTTAAAAGACTTAATAAAGCCGATTGAATTCTAATTTATATTATAATATAAATCTATTAGTTAATATATTAATTAAGTAATCTATTATTATATTAACTTTATATTATATATATTAATTACTTTAATAATAACTCTATTAAAATTACCGTTAAAGTTAATATTTTATTAAATTATTATAATATAATTATTTATATCGGGACGCTAATAATCCTTTTAATATATTTAAGTCTTTTATATACCGTTAAATATTCTTCTATTATAATATTAATATTAATTTTATTAATTAATTTACATTTATATAAATTATCTTAAATATAACTATATAATTATTATTTATATTTATAAACCTTTTACCGGTTTTTTCGTTAAAAAGTCTTATAATTAAGCATTTATAAATTAGTTTATTTCCTTATTAAAACTTAATTTATTTAATATATTAATTATAATACGTAATTCTATTTCTCCTTTATAAATATATACTTTAATAATATATTTCGTTTTTAATTTTTAATATATATATATTAAAAGTAGTTTGGTTTTAAAAAAAAATATAATTTATTAAATATTTTAATATTATTAAACGGCTCGGGTTTTATTCACGCGTTATTTTATATTTATTTTAAAATTAATTTTAAGCTAAGAATAATAATTATATTATATACTTTATATTAAAGTTATAAATAAACTCTTTTATTATTAAATATAACCGCTATTATTAATTATAACTATTATACGCTTTAATAAAGTTTTTAATTTTTAAATTATAAATAGAATATTAAGTCCACGCCCGTTTATATACGTTTATTAATAAACGTTACTATATTAAATTAATGAGTTAATAATGTATTAATTTAATAAAATAAAAAATAAAATTATAAGGTTATTCCTTTTTTCGCGTTAAATATAAGCCGTAATCTTTATTAACTCGATTTATTTAATATTAATATTAACGTAGTCTATAAACGAAATAACTATATAAGCGAATTAATTACTTTCGCTAAATTTCGTATAAATAACTTTTATAATTTAATTCCTTTATTATTTATTATAATTAATATTTAAAAAAAAGGGTAAATAATTCTAACGCTTTAAACGTTTAAGAATAACTTAAAATTAAGTCTCCGACGTATAACTTAAATATATAAAGTCCCTTATATAACCTTTTATAACCAATAATTTAATATTTTTATAAAACGCGAAATATCCGTTAATTCTCGGAAATTAACGAATTCTAAAGAAAATATAATTATATAATATATAATCGAATTAAATTCACGATTATTTCCTCCCCGGATAAATAGCGTTAAAAATATAGCGAATCGATTATTCTATTAACGCGACGCGGGACGCGTCGACGTTAATTAAACTTTTAATTTTATATAATAATAATTAAACCTCCGGACGCGTTTTAATTAAAAAATCGGTTATTAAAGAGTCCTTTATAAAAATCTTAATATATATTATATATAATTTACCCTCGTACGGAATATAATTTATAAATATAAAATTTAAAAAGAAGATATTTATAACTTTAATAAAACCGGCTTTTTTATAAATTAAATTTTATTTAAAATAATTATTATTACCTCCGATCGATATAAAAGGTTTAGGATAATATAATAAAGGAATTAGGAATAAATTATAATTATTTAAAGTATCGGATCGTCCGGTTACATTATCTCTTTATATATTATATTTATTAGAAAAACGTATTTCTCTTTTTAATATAAAAATAACTTATTATCGAAAGATTAAATAATTATAATTATTAAAAATAATTAAATTATAAATAAGAAAGGCGAAAATTAAATTCGGTATTTTAATAAATATACGAAATCTTAGAAAAAAGGTATTTATCGTTTATTAATTTTAAATAATTATAAAAGTTATTATTTAATAATTTTTAAATCTTATTATAAAAAGAACTCGATTATTATATTTTATATACCTTTTTATTTATTATATAAATTTTAACTTTTTAATATCGGCTATTTTTATATATTAAAAAGGTTATATAAGAAAGAAATTAAGGGTTTTATATAAACGTATATTATTTATATTTTAAAAGAGGACTTTTTATTAATATTTTTAAAAACGTTTTAAACGACTTTTATTATTTTAAATATTTAAAGAAGTTTTTAAAGAATAAGATTTATATTATATAATCCGGAATTTATTATTTTATAATTAAATATAAAGCTATATATACCGACACGGCCGGCGACTTCTTTTAGCTTATTTATATTTTAAGAATTAAAGACTTTAAATAACGTAATTAAAGCTTAATCCTAAACCTAATACGTTAGGAATCGAATTAAGCGATATTAAAATAACTCTTTAATATTAATTTTTATTAAATTTAATTAAATCGCGAAAGGTATAATATAAATAATATATTAATTTATTCTATTAAAGGGTAAGGTAATTATATTATAAGAAATAAATAAAATATTTAACCGGCGTTATTATATAAAAAAGAAACGGTTATAAAATAAAGGATTACTTTATATATAAATTAAAAAAATTTATAATTTTAAAGAAACGTTAATAAATAATTATAAAATAAATCGTATTAAAATAATAATTATATAAAAAAACTTAAGACACGCTTATAGCGTTATAAAATCTACGGGGAGCCCGGGTATAATATATATACCTATTAAAACAATATAAATATATTTAAAAATAAAGATTCCGATTAATTTTAATATATTAAATATATTATAATAGAATTAATTTATACTTTTTTATATAAAATATTAAATAATAATTAATTCGTTTATATAATTATTTCGTTTATAGACTATATTATATTAATTAATATAATTATATTAAATAATATAAATCCAATATATTTATTATTAACTTAAATATATTAATTAATAGAAAATGTAATATATTTATATTAATAAAATATAATATAAGGATATTTAATTAATTATAATACTTAATTTATAATTAATATTAATAATAATATATATCCGTCTTACGGAGGACGTTAATTCATTAATTATATTATAAAAAATATTATATAAAACCCTTATTTTTATTTAATAGATTAAATAAGTAAATATATAGTTATAAATTAATTAATTATATAATAATCTATCTAATAAAAGGATTATTCGTTAACCGCGGTTCGCCCCCCCTTTTAACACTAGCTCCCGTTTATCGATACTAACCCTTTTTCCCTTTTAATATACTTAACTAATTTACGAGTTTATTATATCGGCGTTTATCGTATTAATAAAGCTTAACGTCCTTTAGGGCCTTTTTCCTATTTTATATATATATAAATATACCTTTCGTTATTTAATATTCTTTATAAAATTTATTACCGTCGTTCTTTTTAAATATAATAGAAAGATTATATATATAAAGAATTATATATTATAATAATTTAAAAGGTTTATTATTATATATAATATTTAATACTTTAAAGTCGAATTTATTTAAAACAATTATAATTTCTATATTACGAAAATAATCTTTTTTAAAAATATAAATTTAATAATTACTAATATAATTATATTAATTTTCTCGGAATTACTTAAAGTGCCTTTTATTAATATATATAATATAATATATATCGGTAAATATTAAGATTTAAATAGTTATATATATAAAAGTATAAAGTTAAATAAGGGATAATAATAAATATAAATATATATTTATATATAATAAAAAGGAGAGGATATTATAAATTTTAAGGTATATTTATTTTGAAATTTTATATTTATATATAAAAGCTTTTTTAATAGCTTATATAAAACCGGTATTTCCATACCTTAACTTTAAAAACTTTATTATTTAAATATAAATAATTTCCGATAAATTTTAAATTTATATAACGTAAATAAATAATTCCTTTTTTAATATTTAGATATAATGTTATTACGAGACCCGGGTTTATTATAAATCCTATGTTATAAGGAATAATAAATGGCTAGGGTCGATAATTATAATAGAAAAGGGCTTAATATTTATTATTTATTATCGTTAAAGGCTTTAATTTTTTAATTTACTTTTAAAATACCTATTTATTTTAATACGGAGTTATTACTAATTTATATAATCTTTTATTTGTTTTTTATTATTTGTTTTAATTATAAGAAGTTTAATAAAATATTAAATAAATAAATAAATAATCATATATATAGGTTTACTTTTTTTTAAAAAGGTTTTAAATATATTAAAATAAGTTTAACGTAAAAAAGTATATATTTTAAAATATATTAAGTATAAATATCAACTTATAAAAAATAAGATATATAATATTAATTTCAATGCTATAGTAATAAAATCGAGTCGATTATACCCTTATTAAGCTTTTTAGCTCGTAATTGTCAGCGAGTCGGTCAGTCGGGGAAATTGTTTGTTCATGGCTAGGGGCGGTGCAATTGATGCACCCTGGCACCACCCCTGCTACAGATCATTGTGCCTGGCATCGAGAAACAAAAAAAAGGCTCGACTTGACGCGGCCGGTTGCTTGGACCTCGGCGCAAAAGAGCTAAATTGACAAGTCTGATACAAGCCATTAAGTGGTTCATCCCATCATCGTCATGCATGATGCATCTTTTTCGGCTTTTTTTTCTTATTCTTGTTCGTGTTTGCATTGTTGCTTTTTGGGTCTGGACATCAGCCCCCTAACGCCAACGACCCAAGAGACTGGAACCTGACAATGAGTGGCACCAATTGATGCAATTGATGCTCTGTTCTATATCTATTGTCTTCTGCCACCGACCGGCGATAAATTGTTGCCCGCACGGGCCCCAAATACAAACTACACACATGCAATTGACTGCTCGTAACGCTCGTACAGCTCCAGCTCCAGCTAGCCGCATAGGAGATAGGAGATACCATACCGGTAGCCCCTTGGTGCTGCATGCAATGTTGGGTATCCAAGTGGATTCTCTTTTGCCAACTGGAAAAAGAAACGGTTCCAGCCGCCAACGCCAGCAAGCCTCACGAATGGCAAGCGTCCAATTCTCGTAACGGCTTGGGGGCGGTCACAAACATGCAGGAGCCCCAGTTGCCAGCAGTGAGCATACAACGCACAGCAAGTACCCAGAGACGCACCGCCGGCATGAGCGACAGGACAGGAAGCCACGAAACAAGCCGCAGTGGAGTTGAGTATTGGGAGGAGACAAGAGAATGGAGCTTGGGTGCAGCTGGAGGGGAGAGTCTTCTCGAAGCTTTACCATACTCCGTAATGTGTGTGTACCAGTCTAATAAACACCGAACGGAGAAAGAAGAAACGCTTGACGCATAGGACCGGTGCCATGGTGCATAATTCTCAAAAACAGGTCATGTTTGTCATGCCAGTCAGCACAGAGGCTGCAAGCTGGGTAGCTGGCACTCGCTGGGCTTGCTTGCTGGCTGGCTGGCTGGCTGGCTTTCTGGCTTGCTCAGACTTGCTGGCTTACTCGTTGCTGGCAGTTGAAGCCCACTCTCCCCAGTCATATTACCCCCTTTAATGAGGCGACTCGTTGGTGGGGACCCTTGATCCGGGCGTCGTATTCTTAGATTCTCAACTTTAGAAACAAAATTAGCCAGTTGCCAGTCGAAGAATCTAGACGCCAAACGTACTGGCGGGCAAGGCTTAACGCAGAGGTGTAGCCAGGTAGCGTGCCGTATACGGGCCAGTTCCGGCAATTCATCGAGATAGCCTTCCGGGGGGTTGCAATACGCGGTTCACTCAATAGAACCCATGGGTTAGCTAACTGGCAATAAAAGCATGGGAAGGGCTGGCACTGGTAACAAAAACAGCGGGCGCGTCACAGTGGAGACGGGTAATGTGACTGGAAATGCCGACTTGAGTTCAGCTCCTCTTCAGCTATTGCAGATCATCACTGCCAATAGGGCAGCTGGGTCAGTAGGTGGCAGGCGTCTCTGTCTTTTTTTCTCTCCATCCCTTGCGTGTGCAGTGCAGTTTGTAGGTCAGCTCATTCTGTGTGTGCCCATCTTGGCCAGCTACAGGCAGACAGGCTTGGTTACATCTAGACCGATCTTCAATTTCGCTTGACTCGCTTGATTGGTCCCTACCGTCTGAGTGTTCGATGCAGAGATGCGATGCTTGCCGCTGAAGATTGACAGCCGATGCGGCTGTTGGTACTCGGTAGACTTCGAGAGATGGAATTGCCGCCCGGTTGCCCACACCAATTGCCAATTGCCAATGGATTGCTAGCAATTGCCTCGTCGAGCCGCCTAAAAACGCCTCCTTCCAGTAGCCGGCGCCGCCCTTTTCTAACCCCCCGCACTTTTTAGCTATTTGTCTACCGCGCATCTAACCTTACCGCCCCCTACGTCTGTGATCTGACCGAATCTCTGTGTTACGGTGCACTGGGCTACAACCTTCAATGAACAGGGGCGGTCCTCGGGGCAAATCCCATGCACCTACCAGCCGACCTTCTCCTTGTGTGTTCGCCGACAGCGATTCCCCCTGACCGAATTGACCCGGCAATGACTCGTCATCTACGTGAAAAACGACATGCCCCAAAAAGGGACGCCGGAAAGGGGAGAACCCAAAAGAGAACTACCGCCCGTAGCATGCTAAGTAGGGGGGGGAGCCCATCGAACGGATCAAAAGAAGGCTAGCCAGCAAGACGACGACAACGACAAGACTGCGCGGGAGCCATTCCGCCAAGAGGGATGCCGGGACTAAGATCAGGGAGGGTAGGCCAATACCGTAATAAAATAAACATTGTATGTAATAACGGACGAACCGGAGTTGCTGGGCGCGCTATCATCGCAGATCTACACAACACCAATCTCGACTGCTAGCGGTTTACCGTACGGACGACACCAGAAGGCTAGAAAGAAACTGGGCAGAGAACGATCCAAGTCTTGTCTCTAGCTCTCGGCGTGCCCATAACGGGCAGCGCTGCGTATCACGACTGTGCAGATACTGTGGACAGCCTTGAACAGCTAGACAGGAACACGACAAACTCCAGCAGAATATTGCGTGCACCGTTAGTGACCCACCAATGGCAATGGCGTTCGACCGTTCCCACCAAAGGCACCCCATAACCGCCAAATCCGTGTCCACCCTTTCTTTATACGGTCGCTTAGGAGGCGCCGCGAAATTAACAGGTACAGTGCCGCTGGATGTACGATCGGGCAAAGCAAGCCGCCCCTACGCCAACAAGTTGACTGGTCATGCTTATGCTCACACACACACACACACCCGCCTGTCCCGAACTGGGCTAAACAGGATCTGACGACACATCTCCATTGCTTATTGGCACGCTGCTCGGCTGTCCATTCCAGTCCAGCTGCACATCAAGCACATCATGGACAGTCCCAACCCAAGAATAGACCCCTGCCGGCGCTCACGCCGCCTTGGTGCACGTGCGGGCTAGGTACTGTACCTCTTCTCGTACTAGGTGGCAGTACGTACAACACACAGTTGGGATTTGCAGCGAACCGTTCGTCCCGGACATGGGTCCTTTGGCTATATTCGGAAGGCTGAGTGTGCGTTTTACCCCTGATCCGTACCTGACCAAATACCACCACCCACGTATTATGCAAGAGAGAAGGGGACCTTGGAGCCCAGGAGCCCTGTGCCTTGCAGAAGCCCAGAAGAAGAAGACCCGACCCATGCCCTGCCCTGCCCTGGATAGGTATGGAGAAGGGGGAATGGATACAAGTATGTACATATGGATTTGTTGTTGACTATGTATGGGGACCCAGCTAAATGGGGGACCCAGTGTTGGTACCGCCGCAAGGTGTGGATGCACCCCCTCAAGACCCTGCACATCGTATTGACGCTCTCCTGGGTTAGTATGCTGGGTCATGCTGGGTCATGCTGGGTCATGCTGGGTCCCTGACTACCACTCTGCTTCTCCTTGGCCCAGAGAAGCGAACGGTCGACGGCTGATATTTAACATGTTGGACTGCCACCCTCTATCACCTCTTTTTTCCCTCTTCCTCACCACACCTTAATTGTACGAAAGAGAGACCCATTTCCTTCGTCGGTCGAGTCTAACTTCAGTCATTCGCTTGTACTGCATTCCCAAAACAAATTGCAAGAAAAAACATTTTTATAATACCACTATCATTAATTAAACCCCCCCACGCTCAGCCAACGCAACCAACCAACACGAACACCAACAAACCCAACAAACCCAACACACACACACAACCGCCAAAATGGTTCATCTTACTCAAGTTGCCGGCGGAGCTATGCTCTTCGTCGCCGTCCAGGGTGCCGTCCAGAACGGAGGCTACGAGACCCAGCCCCAACAGGGTGGCTACCAGGTCCAGCCTCCCCCGGCTCCTCCTGCCGCCATGACCTCGACCGACGCCGTCAGCAAGCCTTACACGCCCCCGGCTGCTCAGAGCACCCACTCCGTCCCCAGCGGTGGCAACAACGGCTACCAGGTCCAGCAGCCCCCGGCTCCCCCGGCTGCCATGAGCACCACCGACGCCGTCAAGAAGCCCAGCACCCCGGCTTACACGCCTCCCGCTGCCCAGGCCACTCCCAGCAAGCCTTCCGGTGGCAACGGTTACCAGGTCGGCCAGCCCCCGGCTCCCCGGCTGCCGTGAGCACCACCGACGCCGTCAAGAAGCCCAGCACCCCGGCTTACACGCCTCCCGCTGCCCAGGCTACTCCCAGCAAGCCTTCCGGTGGTAACGGTTACGAGGTCGGCAAGCCCCCGGCTCCCCCGGTTGTCGGCACCTCTTCCACTGAGGCCGTCAAGAGCAGCACCACTCCCCCGGCTGCTGCCACCACTCCTTCGGTCCCCGGTGGCGGTTACCAGGTCGGTAGCCAGCCCCCCCAAGCCTGCTACCACCCTCATCACCAGCAGCAAGCCCGCTGTGCCCAGCAGCACCAAGCCTGCCACCACCACTGATGAGGATTGCGAGGAGGAGACGACCACCTTCGAGGCTGCTCCCTCTACCACCTCGTCGGCTGTTCGCACCACTGCCTCCACCGAGGCCGTCAAGAGCAGCAGCTCCGCTACTAAGCCGGCTACCACCCCCGAGGCCAAGACCCAGTCTGTCCCCGGCTACGGAGTCCACACTCCTCCGGCCGCCGTCAGCACCAGCGAGGCTGTCTCGACCACCAAGGCCACCAAGCCCGCCACCACCCCCGTGGCCAAGGCCAGCACCTCGTCTGCTCCCGGCTACAGCGCCAGCAAGCCTGCCACCACCCCCACGGTGCAGTCTGCCACCACTGAGGACTGCGAGGAGGAGTCGACCACGTTCGAGGCTCACCCCTCGACCTCGACTGCCCCCAAGGCTGCCACCACCACCAAGGGCTCTGCCTCGGTCACCATCCCCATCATGGCCAGCAGCACCCACAGCAAGGTGACGTCGACCATCACCTCCAACGGCCCTCACGCCACCACCCCTACCTCGCCCGAGGAGGAGGAGTGCACCGAGGAGGCCACCACCAGCACCATGCGCGGCCCCGGTGGTGAGACCAGCACCGTCACCCTGCCCGGCGCTGCCACCACTCCCATGACCGGCTTCCCCGTCACCGAGACCATGCCCGGCAACGGCGGCACCATCTACAGCACCCGCTACCACACCATCATGTCGTGCGGCCCCGAGGTGACCGACTGCCCCTACGGCAGCCAGACCAGCACCGTCGTCACCATCAAGCAGACCACTGCCACCAGCAACGGTGCTCAGCCCACTGGCCCTGCTGGCCCCGCTTACCCGGCCCAGCCCCAGCAGCCCCAGGGACCCAAGGGCCCCGTCCAGCCCCAGCAGCCCCACGCCCAGCAGACTGGCTACCCCACCCAGCCGCTCGTCAAGGCTACTCCCCAGCCCGGCGGTTACCAGGTCGCTCCCCCCTCCCTCCGGTGGTAACGGTGGCGACGACTGTGCCAACCACCCCGACATGCCCGGCTGTGGCCAGCCCGGCTACCCTGCCCAGCCCACTGGTCCCCACGGCCAGATCACCTCGACTGTGACCTCCAACGGCCCTCACGCCACCCAGCCCCCGGCCACCCCGGAGCAGCCCAAGGGCCCTACCCAGCCCGAGCAGCCTACCCAGCCCAAGCAGCCCCAGCAGCCTGAGCAGCCGTCCGGTGGCTACCAGGTCCAGCAGCCTCCCAAGCCCCAGACCCCCACTGGTGGCAACGGCGGTGACAACTGCGAGAACCACCCCGACATGCCCGGTTGCGGCCAGCCCGGCAAGCCTGAGCAGCCCAAGGGTCCTCAGCAGCCCCAGCAGCCTACCGGCCCCCACGGTCCCATCACCCAGACTGTGACCAGCAACGGCCCCCACGCTACCCAGCCCCCGGCCACCCCTGAGCAGCCTTCCGGCGGCTACCAGGTCCAGCAGCCCCCAAGCCCCAGACTCCCTCTGGCGGCAACGGTGGCGACGACTGTGCCAGCCACCCCGACATGCCCGGTTGCGGTAAGCCCGAGCAGCCCAAGGGACCTTCCGTCCTGAGCGTCACCTCGACCATCACCTCCAACGGTCCCCACGCCACCAACCCCACCACCCCCGGTGGCGGTAACGGCAACGGCAACGGTGACAACTGTGCCGCTCACCCCGACATGCCCGGCTGCTCCGAGTCCCCCAAGTCTCCCTCGCAGCCCCAGCAGCCCGGTTCCGGTTACCCCGTCGGCCCCTCTCCCCCCAAGGGTGGCAACGGTGGTGATGACTGCGCCGCTCACCCCGAGATGCCCGGCTGTGGCTCCAAGCCCACTGCCGCCACCGCCGTTCCCCCCAAGCCCACCCAGCCTGGCAGCGGCGAGCAGCCCCCTTACCCCGTCGCCGGCACCACCCTGAGCAAGGTCTTCTCCACTGGTGTCTCTTCCACTGCTGCCATCACTGCCAGCACCACTGGTACCGCCCCCGCCGTCCCCGAGGTCACCGTCCCCGTCTACCCCACCGAGAAGGGCTCCGATGACTGTGCCAAGCACCCCGAGATGGCCGGCTGCTCCAAGGGCCCCAGCGCCGCTGACTGCGCCAACACCCCCTCCGCTGCCGGCTGCTCTGCCACCCCCAGCTCCGACGACTGCGCCAAGCACCCCGAGATGGCCGGCTGCTCCCCCAAGAGCCCCGGTTACCCCGTCACCCCCGCCGGCCCCAGCAACGGCACCACCACCCCCGGTGGCAACTACCCCGTCGTCACCGCCGGTGCCTCGTCGGTCCTCTTCCCCAGCGCCGCCGCCGGTGTCATGGCCGTCGCCTTCGCTGCCATGTTCCTCTAAGCGCATAGCCAACCACCTAGCATGATCATCTGCTTATGATATGTTCTATGTTTGCCAAGATACCCCTCTAGAGGAAGCCAAGTACCACCACCACCTTTTTATCTTCACACAATCGATGAGAGTCCATCACGGAGTCCGAATCCTACGACAAGTTTGCGGGATAGTCGATTGAACAAAAAAAAGACTTGGAGCAGGCCCTCTTTTTTACCAACCATGTACATGATTTAGAAAAGTCGCGCCAATGTTTTTGAAATATACAACATGTACCCAAGTTTTTCTGGTGGCGCGATCCATATAGAATATTTTGTTATTTAATAGTTTCACCCACCTTCAATTGACTCACCTGTCTCTCTCTTTTGTACCGCAAAATTAACCCTTCTCTTCTTCATTCCTCTTATCAGTGATGCCTTTTTTGTTCCTCTTCGTGACTGCCTCTGCATGTGACCTGCTCTGATTCCAACAATGTCCATCTAAGCAAGCTTATCTCTCTTCTTGCCTTCTCTTCGTGACTGTCTCTGCCTCTGTAACTTGCTCCGATTTCCACTGTTATCCACTCCTCCTACTGAGCCGAGCCGTTGGATACCGTTGGGTCGTGGCGTCAAGATTTGTCGTAGTCTCTAGTAAGGCTTGGCGGGATTTGAAGCGTGGGCGAGGGATACCATTTGAAATTCCTGGATACGCTGCGACACGTTCTGCGAACTCGATGATCGATGCGGCTGAGATGAGGAGGTTTATATTCCCTTGGTCTGAGTTTTACTGAATGGTGCGAGAATGGTTTTGTTTTTATGTTCGCGGATAGCTCATGGGAGGAGACATTTTGGATACGTGGACAAATGGAAGTCGCTTACTTGCTTCCTGACTGCCTTGAAAAACTTGACAACCTAAAACCTGCACATCCTTAGCCTCAGAATGCCAACTGTTATCTTGCCAATCAATGGGCGACTCTTGCATAGTGGTTGAAGTCAATTTTCAACATTTGATGTAGCTCGAGATGGATGTATTTAAAAAATAGTCTTAATACTACATATGACTCCAAGATTCCTAAGATGTTTCAAAGCCCTTGGGCATCGATATGCCAAGCCGTTGCGTGAGAACTTACCTTTCTGGCTATGGAACGCCACATATTAATACTTCGAGGGTTGTCGGTATGGTATTAAAAGAAAATCCTGCCCGACAGACTGCTGTTGATGCGGCCACCCCCTGTTTCCAACAAAGGCAACGCAAATTCAACAACTCAAGGTAGCGAGTATTGGCTGCCCATGCGTTAATACGGCAGCCGAACATGACAATGTTTGCTCGAAATCGCCCTGTAATCGTGGGCGTGCGAACGGCAGACGGTCAGGTTGAGAGTTAGGATACCGGATAATGTCGAATGTTGGCAACGGGAGAGATGGAAGAGATCTAGCTGAAGCAAACTGATAGTGATTCCAGGCCAACCAAGCATGATGACTATTTCTAAAGAGACGTTTTGGACGAAACACTTCCAGGATGTTGACTGATTCTCTATGGCTATAGAGAAACAACCAATGACTAAGTCTTATATCACAAGGGATGGAGAGAAAACACGAATATTATCATCCATAACTTCCGCCAGGCCCCTAGCAACTTCATGTTTCCTGGCTCCAGCTCCCGAGGTGTAATATTCGAGAGGAAAGGATGGATCCACAGCCTTGCTCGCGCTTTAGCTAGCATATCCAGCTAGCACAGAACACGCTGTCTGTCGTAATTCAAGATTCGTACTAGAAGACAAACTCTGCCCTGGGCAATGAAAGACTGCTCATACGTGCGTGCCACGTCGATATTCCGTTATGCATGGTGTGAAGGATAACTGCCTGCCATACTATCGGATTGTCACTGGTGATCCGACCTGACTTCATTGCCACACAGACAACCTCATCTGCAAAGTCAACGGAAGAAGACATTTTTATAGAACAAGTTGCACAGTCAGTCAGTCCTAATGCCCAGCTGCGTATATAGGAAAGATCGCCTTGTGCATCCATCTCTCCATATTAAGTTTCTCTTTCTCAAAGAGCCGGAAAAGAGCCTTGAACGTCTCCTGTATACACAACCTCGCCATGTTAAGATACAGCGATTTCTCGACCATCGAGCCCCATATCTGAGTGGACAAAATCAGACCATTTCAGGAATCCAGACAAAAGCCCCGGTTTGGAATGAATTCACATACCAGGAGAACAAAAAAATAATAGCCGTTTGACTGCCACGTCCCCAAATTCATCGGCACATATGTTACCTGGTTAACACATCTTCCCAGCCAAAACACATATTGTATGGTATCTCATAACACATCACCTTTGCCGTCTACCCGGGGTCGTAAAGAAAGTACATGTCAGGCTGTACATATCACCCTCACCGAGACAAAACCCAAGTCATACAAGTTCATATTCTATTTCGTACTTAAAGTGTGTTTCTTTTAACTATGCACAAGAAGACCCCAAGCGTATCTTTTTCGCTTAGGTTACTTTCGTCGTCTCGCACCATCGTGCTTCTCAGGTAAATAGCTAGTGTTTCTTTCATCGCTCTCAACTCAACGTCCCTATTCGGATTCATCCGTTAGGTACGTCCGTCCGGGACATCTCTAGGTCCCTATAACCTCGCCCCATTCCTCCACTCCGCCGTAGCCGCCGCACCGCCCTTGGTAGTACCAGCTCCGACGAGCCCCCCAAAGTTGTGCAGCCGCTCCCCCATAAGGTAAGCCTCGTCCCGCACCCGGGCCCGCCACCCATCCAGCACCACCAGCACCCCGCGGAGCACGTACCCCGCGAACCCGCACGCCGCCGCGAACGGGTACGCCAGCCGGAACGCCACCACTTGGGTTTCGGCGTCCCAGTCACTGCTTCCCATCAGCCCGCGGGCGACCACGACGCGCGTGGCAAAGGGTGGAAGCAGCACCAGCGCCATCGACGCCAGCAAGCCTGGGATCACAAACGCCCGCGTCAGCACCGCCACGTCCGGCTCGAACCAGCCGCGGCGCAGCACCGCCCGAACCGCCTGGGCGGGCCGACCGCCGTGCAACAACAGAGCGCGCGAGCCGAGCTTCAGATAAAGAAGCCCCAGCGTCCACGCCTGGATGACGCGGATCGTGTGCCCGCCGAGCGTGAGCGCCTTAATCGTCGTCGACGCCGGAGAAGAATCTCCATTGGCCGTGGCCGAGCTGTAGAGGATCCAAGTATGCAGCGGTACGAGAATGTACAGCTCGATCAGTAAAGTCGCCAAAAGAGGGAAGACGACCAGGAGCATCGTGTACGTGTAGCCGACCTTGGCGCTCTGCTTGGCCACGACGGCCACCCGCTGCAGCGCGTCCCGGTCGAGCAGCGACGCCGCCGCCATCTTCGCGGCTACCCACTCGCGGCACTTTCGGAGCAGCGCGCGCGCGTGGAATAATAAATAGCCAACGCCGCCCAAGATGTAGATTCCAATACTAAACGCGTAGATGTCGTTGGTCCGGATGTGCGCTGGGATCAGGACCTTGAACATGCGCCGCCCAAAGACGAGTGGCACAATAGTGATACCCACGCCCGTGACGGCCGCAAACATCCAAATGAACAGAATAAACAGGAAGACGCGGGCGCGGAAGTGCGGCGGCAGGTAGACGAACTGGTAGTTGGTGCTCGAGTACAGGTCCGACTCGGGCAGCTCCGTCTTGCCGTCCAGCCGGTCGTTACGGGGCGACACGGCGAAGAAGACGGGCTGGCCCTTGGGGATCTTGACCTGGTCCGAGGCGGGGGTCCGCACAAACCGGCCGTCGGGGATGATCTGGCCCGACTCGACCAGCTTTATCTTGGACTGGCTGAGGAGGCGCATCTCTTCCATCTTGATCTCCGAGGACGGCTTGGCGTGGCCGCCCTCAAACGTGTCGCGCCACGTCCTAGGCACCACCTGGTCGTCCTTGTTGACTTCGAGGAACAACTTCCGGTACCACGGCGCCGCATCCGCCACTTCACCCTCGGTGAGTTTCAGAATACCCTCTTCGTCGACCCGGCGCTCGCCAAAGAGGAACCACGTCAGACGCAGCGTCCGGGCGCATCGCCGGAACCACCAGGTGTACAGTGCATGGAGACCATCGCTGGGCTTGAAGAACTTGACAGCCAGCGGCATGAGGAAGTTGTAGAACAGGAGATCGATGGGGAACTCCAGGACCGGCTCGTTGGACGAGTAGTGGATGGGGAGAACATGAGGCACGGCCAGAGACAGGCCCCACACCACCCCGCCCAGGCAGACCACGACAAGCGCTCCATAAACGAAGGCGGAGAAGAGGATCTTGCGCAGCTGCGTCGTCACGTTGCGCTCGAGCACATCCCGGACAGGATGGAACTCGGGGTCGTCCGGGTCTCGGATGAAATCTGAAGAAGGAGTCAGCTTTGGAATATTAGAAAGACAAGATAGATAACTTACACAAGACGCCCTTACGCATGATCTTGCGGCACATGGACACGAACAAGGCAAAGTGGAACATGTAGCCCGTGCCCACGAACCAGTGCACAAAGATGGACGTGAGGGGGAAATTGTAGGTAAAGAGGAGCCGCGACTTGAAGCTGGCCGCCTCGAACAGCGGCAGCAGGGCAAAGTCGAGCAGGAGACCGCAGTACAGTGGGAAGATGAGCATCTCGATGCTGATGATAAGGATCACCTTCATGACGCCACTAGCTTGGTTCAGCGCATCGATAATGGACGCCTCCCATTCTTGGGCCGCCTGGCTCGATGAGAACGGACTGCCGCGTCCCAGGTAGAGGCCGGCTAGGAAGGTCATAGAGATGTAGCCACCCAGGATGGCATACGTCCGGTCTTTGGCTCCCCAGAATGCCAGGTAGGGGTCGACGGGGGCCGTGTTGTTGGGCAAGTTGAAGTTGATGACCCACGAGTTGGGCTGCGTGATCTGAGCCGTCGCGTTCTTCAGCCAGCCCAGTGCCTCGGGTGCAGCAGCGCCTAGAGCAGACTTGGCGGCAAACAGCTTGGCACTGTAGTCGCCACCAAGAACATACACCAAGCCGGTTCCGAAGGCAGAAAGGAGTTCGTGGCACTGCGTCTTGACGTCGATCAGGGCGTGATGACTGATGGCGGAGAAGTTTCGCATCTCGCTGGGCGAGATCCAGGGGGCATCTCCGGCGAACATCTCGGCCAGACGGTTGAACGAGCTGTTGGTCAGCACGCGGGCATCGGTGGCGGCGGAGCGCAAGAACTCGCGGCCATGGTCGATCTTCCAGAGGGCCCGCATCAGGTTGGCGAGATCCAAAACCGCCGTCATCGTGAAGCCAACCAGGAAGAGCACCACGTCTTGGATGAACTTGGAGAAGCTGAAGACGATGCGGAGGAGACGCGACGGGTTCGCCACAATCCACACGGCGACACGGCCGATGTTGTAGGGGATAAAGATGCCAAAGAAGATGGTCATAGACACCAGGAATGCACAGAAGATGGCGTTCTGGAACAGACCGGCGATAGGCCCACGCATGCCAATGAGCTCCATGATGCCCTCAAAGTCTTCGGCGTCCTCAAGTGCTTCGGGGTCGAGACCAGCAGCCGCGGCAGCCTCCACGACGTCGGGCGCCAGCTCCACGGGACCTGCATCCATGTTTTGGTCATCGCCATGGTTGGCCTCGACGAATGGGGCATCTTGGTTGTCGAGGAACAGCTCGATGGCATCGGGTTCGTGGGCATCCACATCATCCACGTCCTCAATGTCGCGCCACATGAAATCAGCCATGCGGTTCACAAAGCCGCCAGGTTGTTGGACAGCGGTGCCAGGGACCTGCTGTAGATCACCAGGAAGATGGTTGACAGCGCCATTGGGAGTTTCATGGTTATCAACACCAGCGGCCTCTCCCATAGCCAGAGCCTCTCCAATAGTCAGAGGCTCCAGGTCGTTCCTGCGGGCGAGATTGAGCGGGTTCACATAGGCCTCATTGGAATTGGCGATGGAGCTGCCCGAGGAGGGAGTAATCTGGCCCGAGCCCGACGAAGTGTTTTGCTCGTGCTCGGCTTCAGCTCGCTCCGCCGTCACAGGCTCCTGAGGTAGGTTCATAAACGACCAGGTGTTGTTGGCGAGAGGGTTGACAGTGTTGTGGTTCTGGGGGCCGTCGGATATGGCACGAGGTCGGCTGGGGGAACCGGGTTGGAACAGGGGGTCACCGCTATCTTGGGTGTACCATGAAGGGGTGCCGCGTTCGGCAATGGACTCTTCAAGATCCTCGGTCGCTTTGCGCTTGCCCTTGACATCTTCGTTCTCGTCGGGGGTCTGGCTGGAGGCCGGCCCGGCAAATACATAAGGGGCCGGACCTGGACCTTGGGGCGACTCTCCGGGGGTGGTACTGGCGGTGGATCGGCCCGTGGAAAGAGTAGCACTGACGTAGCTCTCGAGTCTCTCCTCAAGTCCCTCATCGCGGATCATGCGCAGAACCTTTTCGCGGTCGCCGTCTGCCTCCCGCCATATACGCAAATATTGGCTGACTTGGGTGGCCTCGTCTAGCTGTTGTTGAAGAGCCCGCTGATCGAGCCGTTGTTCAAAACCGGGCCCCGCCGCGGCCGCCGCCTCCTGCAGTGGTGTACCTTCAGGCTCGCCCTGCGTGTTTTGCCGCGCCAAACGTCTTCTAAACGGAGCAATGGGTCTTTGTTGTGGGTCGCGGGGTTCTCCTGTGCCGTTCAGCTGGGCGCCACGACCGGGACGCTCGTCGTCTCTTTCGTCATAATGCGCAATGACCGATTCATCATCGCCCGCTTCGTTCTCGTCGTCGTCCTCGTCGTCAGCTTCGAGCTCTTGTCCGTGATGGTGATGGTGATGAGGAGGCATCATGGGAGCGGGGGCGGCATTGTTTTCCTGGGCCGCAAACGCAGCACGCATGTTGATCTCGGGCTGTTGTTGGACGACGTAGTCGCGTACGAGGATAATGAGGATGAAGCACACGATGACCAGTACAGTAATGATCTGGCCCTCGAGTACAGCGATGACGGTTCGGTTGACGCCGGCATTTCTCGTGAGATTCTTCAGCCAACCGACCTCGCTCAACAGCGACGAGTAGGGGTACTGGCGGGCCGAGACGCCCGACTGGACGGCGCTTGTGAGGTTGGATGACGTTTCGAGGGAGCCCTCGCTTGCCAAACTAGCGCCTCCAAAGACGATGCGAGAGATGGCGGAAACGAAGGTGTTGCTCGAGTTGGCGTGCGATTGGGAGGATACACCCAGCGCCCTGAGGAGTCGGGGGATTTGTTCGGCAATATCGCCCCGTGAGGCGGCTGTGGTGGTCGCAGGGAATAAGGGTCCTGAGGGGCAGGTGGTCGTCGCGAGACCCTGGCTGTTAACCGAAGACGCGATCAGGTTCCGTTGCGCAATCGTCAGGTTCCGGACGGCCTCAAAGGGGGTCGGCAAGCCGGGGCCGCCGAATCCCTCGTCGCTGATCCAGAACAAGAAGGACCACACGGACCGCATAAGATAGGGCAGCCAGCCGAGCCAGACGCTGACGACGAGGGTGGCGCGAAGCCAGACCAGGATGTTGCGGAACAGGTACTTGGCCATATGGCTGACAAAGACGTAGAAAGGCAAGCTCTTGGGCATGTCGGGGGCGTAGAGCTTGGTGAAGCGGAAGGGGGTCTTGCAGAGCTCGCAGTGCTTCTTTTGCGAATGCGAGAGCCACTCCATCAGGCAGTCCTGATGGACATACTTGATGCTGCCGCTGCATTTGCACGGGTAGAAGAGCGGCTCGGCGGGGCTTCCCTCCCCTCTGCATATTCGGCAGGTGTCAACATCGCCGACCACCGAGTCGTTGGCCGTGGGGATCTGGGATTTGGAGGAGGGCGATGCCGGAGGGTGGCCCTCGGTCGGGGGCGGCCCCTCCATGCTGTCGGATGGGGCGGTCGAGGTGCGTCGCCGCTTGATGGTGTTGGGGAACTCGGCCGGGTCGGGGTCGATGGCAGGGGGCCAGTTATCCATGCTGCCAGTTTTGCCCACTGTATCTATCGCCTTGCCGGGGCGTCTATTCGTTCGTTGGGGATGGTTTGGGGAGGGCCGTGTTGTAACGGCGTATGTGATATCGCAAGTTGAGCTTGGCCAGCGGGCCGCGTCATGAAGTCGGGAAAACCATCAATGTAGGCGCAGAGAGAGCCGCTGCCGAGGAGGTTGTTGATTTTCTGTTGCAGGCGGTTTTTTGTTGGTTGGGCTGGAATTGCTGTCGGGCAGACAGGCGTCGTTTCCCAAGAAAAAGCCTTTTTTGTGCGGGTTGGCAATGGTTATTTCGTCGACTTCCACCTGAGACAATGGGTGGGTGTTGTAAAAGACATGCAGAATGATGAATTGTGTCGGATCAATCAGTTGGCAGTTCAATGCTCGTTGGGGATGGACACAAATCTACAGGTGGTCTTGCCGATCTTTGTCACGGCCTGTAGTGGGTCGCAGTTGATTGATGGCTTTCAGCGGGACGGCGGTCGAGCTGCCAATCAGACTCAGGCGTTTTGGCTTCGGGGATTGCCTCACGGGCCCAGCTGCCCCCCAGCCTTGCAAGACCAACGCCCTGAAGAACGCCCTTAATTACCACACCAAGGCAAATAGTCAATCTCGGATATTACCTTTCATAGCAAATGCATCTTGGGCAGATTATCAGATCGGCCTAGCAAACAGGAGCACGAAAGAGGAGATGCATCCCTACATAAAGTTGTGCCTCACAGCAGAACAATCGGTATTGCATTTAATGTGGACAGCTAGCAGAGTCATGGAGGGGCAATAATGCCGTGCAGAAGGCCAATCTTTAAACAAAGACGCCAAAACCAGATCTAGCACCGAAAACCGTACATTTCGGCTTGCTGCCAACGCTCCATCGTATAAGATGCAAGGTATCCCTCCTAGTAATGAAACAAAGAGTCCAAAATCTTCCCTTCTCGACCATTCCATCCGGGGTACGAATTGTTCCAGGATCCGTGGGGTTGACACCGTTGCGCCAAAGCAGTGCATGTAGCACCGCAGCAGCAGCAGCAGTCAAGATCGCCCCCAATGCGATGCACTGGTTTAGAACCCTTGTACTCGCGTGGGAACATCAGGGAGACCAGGGAGAGCAGGCAGAGTATCGGAATATATGAAGATATTAGTAGATTTAAAGTTAGCTACGGTCCAAACAAAAAGTCAAGAGCCACTTTGGCTGGACATGCACCCAAACGTTTCATACAGGCTAGCTCATATCACCGTCTGCAATATTACGAACATGTTCGTTATCTGATGACCGGTATTTTCGAAGATTATTGGTCATACGCGCCATGCAGTTCACCGAGCTTGGCGCATCAAACCGGATCGGATCGGTGGTAGCAAGAGAAATTGGTGGGTGTGAGAGGTCTTCAGCAACAGGCTAATGACGTCTCTGTGTCGGCAAGGTGTCACACTAAAGGCTGCAGCCGTCGAGACTAAGGAGAAGAAGCTGGAACATCGGGGATATCTTGAGGGATGGTGAGGGCGAGAATTGAGAGGTGAGAATATTAGTAGATAAGTCGTCGACCTTGCTTTTAGTCTTCTGGTTCAATACCCCGACTTGAGACACCTGCTTTCTGGCCTTCGTCTCACTCTTCGTCTCTTCCCTACGAGCCTCGGCACATGCTTTCTCGTCTTTAGCAGCAGGCAGTGAGCGAACTGTCAGTCATAGCTCCCAAGCCAAAAGGTTACACCCGAGTTGATCAAGGTAAGTCACAGTTGCTCAGTGTTCCTAAAGGCAGTTCTACCAGTAACACTTTTTCTTCGCCATGATTTCAATACCTACCTAATTTGCATGCATCCGGCCCTAAAATATTCCCCGAGCTCCCTCAGCTCGTCTAGATAAGTTTTATCTTGAATTGTGCGCAGTCCTAGCCTCAATATTATATGAACTACATCATCTACCTCATATGCAGCTACGGCCTCTACCCCAGTTCTTCCAGGTCGACGTAGCCAATCTGTGGATTCCCGCTTCTGCGAACCAACGCCCCACTGCGTCATACCTCGTCAATTGAAGGTCGACCTACAAGGTGAGAAATCAGAGAGCTCAAGCTTGTTTGGCCCGGCCAGAAAAATACACAAATGACGAACCCGAAAATGATTGGAAGTTTTTCGATGTAATTGTTGGTTGTTGCCATTCTTACCGAATAATCCCTTGCTTCTTTACCATATACACAATTGTTTATTACCTGGTCAGGATTCAAAAAGAGGGGGTTTGAGAAGCATCTGCCTGCATCCAACATCACCTGCAAAATCCAACAAGTACCTTGGCTTACTTTTTGGTTACTACTACCTTGCCTGCTCCGGAAACTGACAACATCACCCCCGGCAGCAACCAGAACCCACTCCCACACCACTTTCCCTCCCGTCCAGCATTGTCGCACCATCGACTGATTGCTGTGCCCGCTATCTTATCCGCTTCTTTTTGCTTTGCTGGCATCACCAGGCGATCCGAGCGAGTCCCCTCCAGCTTTTGACTTCTGTCAACTCTTCATCTTTCCCACCACTCGACGGGTTCGAAATTTCTGTTGCTTGCTGCTCTCAATCCTCACTCGAGAGCTACTGGTGCAGATTCAAAGCACTACATGCTATATAACAGAGCTTGGTTTTGTTATTAGCTTCTTTTTTGAGAAGAGGAAAAAAAATACAATCGCCAATTCTTCGCCTGGCAGCTGTTGCCTCCCCATCCATCATGGCGGGAAAAAAGAACGGCCAGAAGAACGGCCATACCAATGGCTCGCTCAACGGCCTCTCCCAACTTAATGGCAAATCCGAAACGACGCGCCAACGGACGCCTCCGATCAAGCGTGCCAACAAGAAGAATGGCTTCCTGGCACGCATCATCAACATCACGGCGAGGCTGCTGACGTGGTACTCCATTATCAGCATCCTGTTCCGATGCCCGGCCTCGATAACCGACCTGACCGAAACCTCCCCCAAGGTCTGCAAACCCTACTTCCAGCTTAAGGAGATGGTCTCGCCGCACCTCACTCCCTACTACGACGCCTACGCCGCCCCCTACGTCGAGCTTGCCAAGCCCTACTACAGCACCGTCAACCAGACCGTCATCACCCCGGCGCGCACCTATGCCGTCAAGTATGGCGGGCCCCAGCTCGAGAAGGCTCAGACCCTGAGCAAGGCACAATGGGAGAAGACGGTGCAGCCTCAGCTCGTCAAGTACCAGGCCTTGGCCAAGGTTCAGTACGACAAGAATGCCGCGCCGCATGTCAACAAGGCCACCGAGATGGTTGCGCCCTACTACACCATTGCCAAGTCCAACGCCCAGCAGACGTACAACGACGTCGTGCTCCCCGCCTACCTGTTCGTCCAGCCGTACGCCCTCCAGGGCTACGGCATGGCTTCGACCTTCACCGTCGACACGGCCGTCCCGACTACCCTCTGGGCATGGAACAAGACCTACGTCTTCCTCGACGGCGTGGTTTGGCCCCGTGCCCGCAACGTCTACGTCAAGACGGTCGACCCGCAAGTAGCACGTATCATGGAGCGTCTCGGGCGCCACCAGGACAAGAGGGCCAAGACCTTCAATGATGAGAACGACTCGTAAGAGCTTCCTGTCGAAAACAAAAAAAAAAAAAAACATATAGTTTATATATATAGGATTATTTACTAATCAAATTGGTAGATCCAGCCTCAAGTCCTCCTTTGTGAAGCCCACCACCTCCATTTCTTCGTCCGTTTCCACGACCGCAACCACCAAAGCCTCCGAGGGTACCCCCGAACCTGAGTATGCCGCCTCTTCTTATGACGCCGAGGACGACGCATCTGCCTCCGTCGAGGTCAAGATCAACCCAGACGGCAGCGAACCGTCCAAGGACGATGTTCGCGCAGCTGCAGCCAAGACCGTTGCCGACGATCTGGAGTTGTGGCAAGGAAAGTTCACCAAGGCCGCCGAGGAATCCGCCGAAGAGATTGAGGGCCGTGTTCAGGACATCGCCGACCGACTGATCCAGGAGGAAGCCGGCGTCGTGGGCAAGTCTCACCTGACCAAGCTCGACGAAACGGTCAAGACCGAGCTGAGCGACCTGAAGAAGAACCTCCTCAGCATTCTCGAGAAGCACCGCGACGCCGGCGCCAAGACGGATGCGTCTCAGCTCGAGGAAGAAGTGGCTAGCGCTGTGCGAGCTTCTGGGTTGAAGATTAGAGATCAGGCCCAGGCGATTCGCACATGGCGCCAGAAGTACGAGGAGGAGACGGAGGAAGCCGTGACGGCCATTGCCCAGGAGCACATCAGCATCCTCGAGAGCATCCGCGACCTGGCTCTCCAGAAGCTGGGCATGAAGTGGGCCTGGATGGACGGCGTCACCTACAAGGACTGGCAGAAGTACCACCAGCTGCGCGCGCGCCTCGACGAGTGGACCGACGACCTTAAGGTCCTGGTCACCACCCACCCCAGCCTGCCCAAGGTCCAGACCGCCGGCGCCGACATTGAGAACGAGGGCATGGCCGTCGCGGCCGAGGCTGCCCAGGAGCTCGGCAGCTTGAAGCAGGTGGTGGCTTGGAAGGCGGTTGCTGGTGACTACACGAACGATTTCGACGCCAGCACCATGAAGCTGGCGGCCGAGGCGGCCGAGAAGAAGGCTGCAGATGCCCTGAAGGAGGCGGCCGACGATGCCCAGGAGGTCATGCAGTCGGCTGCTGGCAAGGTCAAGGAGAGCGTCGCGTCCGCTGGCGAAGCTATCAGCGAAGGCGCTTCGAGCGCTGTCAAGCCTTCCAGTGCTGCCACATCTGGTGACGCCGCTGATGCTGAGACTTCTGCCGTTCCTCCAATGGATAGCATGGCTTCTGAGCCCACCGAGAGCGCTTCCGATCTGTTCTCGTCCTCGTCCAAATCGGCCAGCACTGGCACCAATGCCGCCGAGTCTGTCGAGCCTCTCCCTACTCCCGAGGTAGTTGACGGTCCCGAACAGGTCGAGGAATCCATTGTCGCCTCTCCCGACCAGCCCAGCTCCTCGGCCGGATCTGCCACGCCTAGTGTTAAGTCCGCTATGTTCGGCGCCATGGCTCAGTCCGTCCCGTCGAGAAAGCCCGTTATGGACGACTACGACGAGGAAGACGGTATCGCCGAGTCCTTCATCTCCAACGTCAAGGAGGCTCTGCCCACGGACGCTGCTGCTGGCGTTACCTCGGCTGCGCAGGCGGCCTACACCAGCGCCATTGCCCAAGCTGCTGACAAGTACTCGAGCGCCATGTCGATGGTCTCGGTGCAGGTCAGCGGAACGCCCAAGCCCGCCCACGAGCAAATGTTCAGCTCTGTTTCCCAAGGCTACTTTGAGGCCCTGGCGACTGCCAACTCGCGCCTCCAGAACGCTGCCACGGCCGCCTCGGAGGGCATCTACGGAACACCCACCACCAAGTGGATGCCTAACATGCCCACGGTGCCGTCGGTTGACTGGGAGAGAGTTCAGTCCATCGCGCAGCAGAACCTTCAAGACTCGGTCAGCTGGGCGGGTGAGCAATTCGAGAACGCCAAGGTTGCAATCGGTGCTGCCGAGCCCACGCCCAGCACTCCCTCGGAGCGTGCTGCCAAGATGCTGGACCAGGCCAAGCACAACTACTACGCCGGACTCGGTGTCGCCCATGCCCGATACGAAGAGTTCCTCTCGGCTGCCTCCACGGCTGTGAGCTCCATGACGGCCACGCCCACCCCTACCGATATCCAGGGTACCGCCAGCTCTGTCGCGTCTGTTGCGGGCGAGTCTGCGTCGTCGGTGG
The DNA here is from genome assembly GCA_038363915.1 of Apiospora saccharicola. NCBI lineage: Eukaryota > Fungi > Ascomycota > Sordariomycetes > Amphisphaeriales > Apiosporaceae > Apiospora > Apiospora saccharicola. Next base: position 105,713 of record JAQQWM010000001.1, read on the forward strand.
CTGCCGCGGCCAGTGGTGCTGCGGCTTCGGCTGCGTCGGTGGCTAGTGAAGCTGCGGCATCAGCTGCTGCGGCTGCGGGCGATACTGCCTCCGCGGCCGGCGACTCGGTTGCCGCCAACTGGGACTTCCTCGTCAGCCAAGTCAGCTCTCAAGTTTACGGTGCGCCCACCCCCACGCCCTGGTACGAGAACCTCTACTCGGCCGCTGGCGACTATGCGGCTCAAGCAGGTGACTATGCTGCATCGGCTACCGGCGTTGCCGCTGATTACGCCGCCAACGCGGGCGATCTTGCTGCCGACTCCCTGTCGTCTGCCAACAAGGTCGCTGGCGAATACGCCGGATCTGCTACCGACGCCGCAGCCACTCAGTACTCGGTCGTCAGCTCTCTGGTTTCCGAGCTCATTGTGGGCAAGGAGCCTACCGTGACCGAGTCCGTCTTTGCCCGCCTTGCCGGCGTGTACGGTGCGGCGAGTTCGACGGCCGCCAGTGCCATGAGCGAGGCCACGGAGGCGGCTGCTTCCGCTGCCAGCAATGTCGCTGACTCGGCTAGCTCCATGACGGAGCTGGTCAAGGAGACGGTCGACCACATCCGCGACGAGTTGTGAAGCCCTGAAGAAGTCGAGGAATTCATAACCGACTGGATGTTGCGGATATGGGGAGTATAGGAACAAGATGAGATGGGACGGCGTGGATGATGCTGTATATGCATGCATGTCATGACATGACTGGGAGAAGGAGATGGGGACACACGACACGTGCGCCCGTCGTAATGATGCAGGGATGAGACGAGAACATCAGGAAAGAAATGTAACTAAGTAACGCGACTACGGGGGAAGGAAGGAGGTGGGGAAAAGGAAGGCATCGGCTGGGGGGGGGAGAGGAGGTAAACACACACACACTTGGGTGAAGGCTGTTCACCGGAACGAAAGAAGGCCTTTATGATCACTCTCTTTTCACGATTACAGACATATACCCCCGAGCGTTGACTGCAATTTTCCATCACTTTTTATTTTTATAATTCTGGCATTGCTGCTTATCTTATCCTGTGGTGAAGATGGGGATGATGGCGAAGGCATGGTGTTGTTGTTGAGTGAAGGAGAGGAAGATGTGGAAGTGGAGAACGGCGCGCAAGCTGGTTGGATGGCTATGTCCTTTCTTGACTGATATGCAGATCGTATAAGGAAAGACGAACGGACTGTCTAGTTGAGACTCATTGCAGGAAGAAGCGTTTGGCTTATTCACTGTATTTTAGCAACCCCCTTCTATAGCTGTTTCACGCAAATTATGAAGCATTTTTAAAGATCGTACGATTTCGTCTAATGAATGAGTGGTTGACTCCTTGACCGACAACTTCGAGGGGACGAATAAGAAAGGAGACGTTCCCTTCTCCAGGGAATGCAATGCATATCTGCAGGACTGAGTATTTGTCCAAGTGGGTGGTGGCCCGAATACTATGCTGGTCTCCTATTCCCTTTTGCTCAAAGAGTAGAGAGCTCTCGACATATCCGGTTGTGTTGTTACCAAGGCGACTTACATGCTCTTGACGGCGTAAACTGTGGCCATCTCAAGGCATCCAATTGGACTAGAAGCTGTTCTCACTGTTTAAGGAGTGTATTCTATAATCAAGGAGATGATTCTAGACAAAGGTAGATGCCATCTCCATAATATGCGATGGTAATCTAAGCTGTGTGCACTTTGTTTTTCCAAGATTGCAAGGCAGCTGATATTTACGTAAATAGTGGCAGTGGCAGTGGCAGTGGCATCGGTGGCAGGTGGGTTACATCTACAGGCCAGGGTTCGAGCGGCCACCAACGGAATCGATGGCTTGCCAAGCTAGCCAAGGGCCAAGGGCCAAGGCCCCGGGCAGAACGGGAATAGTGGTGATCCACCAGGAAGGCGACGGGATGAGAATTTAGTGATTCGCAAGCCAAGAAAGTCGAAGTCGGCCTAAGCTTTCTGGAGGCTGGTCTTGGCCATCCTGAACGGTGAGCAGATTGGTTGCGCGCTTCTCAGGGCAGGCCGGTTGGTGGCTGGGTTTAACATGGATGACAACATGGGAAATCGAAAATGGCATTTTGCCTTTTGCATGTTCGCAGTGAGGAGGCTCTTTTACAGGACTGGCACGTAATGAATAAATGGGATGGAAAACACTACTAGGTAACATAATGGAATGCGAATAGAGTTGTTGGGAGATGATCGACTGTCGAACTGGTAGCGAAAGTGAACGGAGCCCCAAAAGCGACCGAGAATGCGCCGGCATCCCCGGGGCATCTTCGTTTCCTGCCACTCTGCCCCATGGGCTGCTTCTTGGTCCACGCGCGAAAGCGAACTGGGGGATGGGGAAAACTGCCCGAAAGAGAACCGCAAAACAGTGGGTTCTCTTTTCCTCAGTGGAAAGAGAGGCTCTAAGACCGGGGCCAGGGCACAAGGGAAATAAGCGCCTGGCTGTTAAAACCTCCCAGATTGGTTTAACTCTAGCCAGAGATAGAGACCACCAGCTCGAACTCTTTCTGATTCCTTTTTCACCGTTCGTTTCTTAATCTGACAGTATCCACCTGCCTCGGCGCGATGATATCATGGACCATATAGAGGAAGCGGAAAAGTTCAAGAAGGATTATGATTCTGTTTGTGCGACCACCCACCGCCATACGGCTGCTTACCATAGCATCCAATTGGTATGAGCAGGCCAAGGCTTGATAGAGAGGGAAATAAATCCTGGCCTGTCGCATGACGGATAAGTTGGGGATGACGTTGACTGCTCGTTTCCCCATCGCTTGTCTCTTTTGCGCGGCTCGGGGTCAGCGGTCAGCAATGAGCATCCGGGACACGCACTCTTCAAAACGGGACGTATGTAGGTAATAAAGTAGTCTGTGGCACCTAACTCAACAATCAACCTCAATTGCCATTGCATGGATTGTCCAAAAGGAAAGCTTGGTTGGACTTGAGGATGAGCCAAGTACGGGAATCTGGATTCCCAAGACATGCCCAGGTTCTGCCCAGCAGCTTGCCTCGGCGCCAGGCGTTGCTTGATGCTTGAGTTGATGATCGCCAACCCTAACCAACGCGGCAAGCCGATGCTAGAGCTATGACATGACACGGGCTGCACCCTTACTCTCCCGCTACTGGCTAGCTCTGTCGATGCCGTTTTCTGCCTGTCTGCCTTCTCTCCCTTGTTGTTGCTAGCAATAGCACAAAGTAACCAGGAGCTAGGATTTCTGGTTGGTGCTTGCACCTGCTGGCAATTCCCCCAGTCGGAGTCCCCACAGAGTCGGATCGCGGAATCTGCGTCATTGCGGGTCCGTTGCTGGGGGATGGGGGAGCAAATGGCCCGATTAGAGACGCAACTTTCGATGCTCGATTCAATGTTCTCGTTCCCGTCGTACCTACCGCCTAAGTGCACATGTACCATGTCGAATGCGGCGTATTCTGAAAATGTCCAGTCGAGGTGAGATTTGATTCCTATTTGCTCAGCGCGCAGCAGCAGACGCACAGGAGGTGAGGTAAAAACAGACTCGACAGAGATCGACAGTGTGGGATTCGCATTTCGCAAGTCTGCATGCAGCCCATCCCCCATCTCATCTCAGCTTCAATGGCACTCTTGCAAATTTGCTTGGATCTTGACCTTGACCTTGTTCCTTAACCTGACGCGGGAGCTGACCGTGTGACTTGTGGTCATTTATCTACATGCTGCATTCAGGTCTGTAGGTCTGCCCGGAGCTGATTCCTTACTTGCTTATGACGTGATGATCCCGTTCTTTGCGACTTGCGCGCCTCCTGCAAGCCCCTTCCGCTTCCCTGTCCTAGGCCCCGACTTTGCCCAGCTACGGGCGAGCCTAGTACTAGTACTTGTGAGAAGTAGTCGCAAACAGTAGCAAGTGGTACTGTAGCAAGCAACAAGGCAACCTGGTTGTGGGTTGCATACCAGATGGACAATTCCCACACCTCTGGCCCTGGCTCTGATACGCCGCTTTCTTTTTTTCTCATACGTTATTCGCACCATTACCACGGCTCCCCCGGTTTTCTTCTTCTTCTGATGACAAACTAAGCTGCACGAGGAAACGAGGAAACTAGAAAACTGCCCTGACCTCTCCACAAGAAGTGTTCCTTCCCTCATGCGCTACCTTGCCCGAGTCGTTGGTCCCCAACATACATAAATCTGGGGAACCCCCTTAGGAAAAAAACAAAAGTGGTCGAGTGTCTGACTTACCATTCCACTTGACAACATTCTTCCCACACCCCATATGTCATATGCGGTAATCCGCTGAAATAACTGACTGACTGCTGTCCTGGACTTGTTGCCACCCAACCATCCCCAACCATGGTGGCTCCTACCGACAGCGAGAAGACGGCCTTTGGGTCCGAGTCTTCGACTAACGGTCCCAACGGCGGCCACGCTAACCACAATGGCCTCCCCGACTCCAAGGAACACACCGGGCCACTGAAACCCGCCAACGAGACGGTGGGCGACCGCAAGGCGCGTCTCGACCAGGAGAAGTCGGCGGCCAAGGCCGGCAAGGTCGAGCTCAAGGAGGAGGACGTCGAGGACCAACTCGGCTACGCCTTTCCGGAGTGGAAGAAGTGGTGGATTCTTAGTGTTATTTTCCTAGTCCAGACTTCGATGAACTTCAACACGTCGCTCTACTCCAACGGCCTCGGCGGCATCTCCGAGGAGTTTGGCGTCAGCGAGCAAGGAGCCCGCGCCGGTGCTGCCGTCTTCCTCATCTTCTACGCCTTCGGCTGCGAGCTCTGGGCGCCCTGGTCCGAGGAGTTTGGCCGCAAGCCGGTGCTGCAGGCGTCGCTGTTCCTGGTCAACCTCTTCTGCTTGCCCGTCGCCCTGGCGCCCAACTTCGCCAGCGTCATCGTCGGACGGTGTCTTGGTGGTCTGTCATCGGCCGGTGGCAGTGTCACACTCGGCATGATCGCTGACATGTTTGACGGCGACCACCAGCAGTACGCCGTGGCCTACATTGTCTTCTCGTCGGTCGGCGGCTCCATCCTGGGCCCCATCATCGGCGGGTTTGTCGAGCAGTACCTACACTGGCGCTGGACCATCTGGATCCAGCTCATCTTTGGCGGGTTTGTGCAGATTCTGCATTTCCTGACGGTGCCCGAGACGCGCACGACGATTATGCTCAACAAGATTGCCAAGAAGCGTAGAAAGACGGGCGAGGACCCCAACTGCTACGGCCCCGACGAGATCGAGTCCTTCTGGCAGCGCTTCACCGTCAAGGAGCTCATCTACACCTGGCTGCGACCTTTCCGCATGTTCCTGACGGAGCCCATTGTGCTGGTGCTGTCGCTGCTTTCCGGTTTTGCTGACGCCCTGATCTTCATGATGATCCAGTCCTTCGCCATTGTCTACAAGCAGTGGGGCTTCAGCCCTTCGCAGATCGGCCTGTCCTTTATCCCCATCGGTATCGGTTACGTTATCGCCTGGCTGTCCTTCATCCCGGCCATCAAGCGTAACCAGCGCGCCCGCGCCCGCAACCTGGACGACGAGCACGCCCAGTACGAGTCGAGGCTGACGTGGCTGCTGTACCTGGCGCCCTGCCTGCCCATCGGCCTGATCATCTTCGCCTGGACCAGCACGGGTCCGCCCCTGCACTGGATCGGTACCATGTTTGGCAGCGCCATCATCGGGATTGCCAACTACGCCATCTACATGGCCACCATCGACTACATGATCTGCGCCTACGGACCCTACTCGGCTTCGGCCACGGGCGGTAACGGCTGGGCGCGTGACTTCCTGGCCGGTGTGCTGACGGTGCCGGCGACGCCCTTCTACACCAACATTGGCGCCGAGAAGGGCATGAACCTGCCCTACGCCTCGACCATCCTGTTCTGCATCTCCTTCCTGCTGGTCGCCGCCGTCTATATTATCTACTGGAAGGGCCCCGCGCTGCGCAAGCGCTCGCCTTTCGCCCAGAGCTTGGCTTCAGGCACTGAGGAGTACCAGGGACGCCGCCTCAGTCTGGTGCGGACGCATTCCCACGCCAGTACCGGTGCGTCGCGCCGACCCTCGCGTGCCGGTCCTGGTGCTGCGGCAGCTGCTGCCGCTCATCACCACAGTACCTCGGACGACATTGCCGACTCCTCGGGAGTTGCGACACCCGCGCACCACAACCGCTCTGGCACTGCCACCCCCGCCGCTTACCACTCGGGCGCCGCCACTCCCTCCGGAACCAAGACACCAACGCGCCCCGGTATGGGACGCGACCGGTTCGGCCCGAGCAGTCGGCGCAGTTCGTACTACGCCAGTCGGCACGCCGCCGAGCGCGCCCACAGCCGCGTGGCGAGCGCCAACCACAGTCGAGCGCCCAGTGGACGCAATAGCCACGAGGGTCCCCGCGGCGAGACAGACGTGGAAGATGTGGGTATGCATCACGAGGAGCACGCGCAACGCCTCCATAACCACCTGTCGACGATTCCGTCGATGCAGCCGGATAGGAATCGGGAGCGGGAGCTTTAGGAAACTCGATTTACTCTTCACTTCGTGTAGCGAAAGCAAAAGTTAATGATCAAGGGGAGGAGGAGGAGGAGGAGGAAGATGTAGGGGACTACTACTTAATGAAGTTTGGATGACAACTTGCATCGCACTGGAGTTTCTCTTTTTAGTATGGCTATGGTTGAACAGTATATCCCCCCCTGGCTAGGCGTGGCTGGTGGCTGGCTGCATTGACTTTTGTGTACTGCATACCCCCTTTCGTTGTTTGATGGCTGTACTATAGATACAGGTCTTTTGAAAATCAATTGATGATTATTCAATATCTTGTGGTGCCGTTTTAGGTGAAGTTGAGTGATATGTTTCTGTGATGATGATGATCGTGGCATCGCGGTTGGTTGGTTTGCTGGTGGGGGTGGAGGGCATGGCAGCTGGACTTGCGGTGGGTGGAAAAGACGAATAGATGGGATGAGATTGGCTCTTGCAATTCAGCGACTTGATTGTTTTAAACATTGTTTACAAACTGCTCGCAAATGCTACATGTTCATGTGTACATTACATTTTGATTGCAGTTGGCATCTAAATCGTGTCGCATGGTTAATTAGAAGATCGGCGGCAGCGTGGAGGTGGGGTTGGATTCTACCTTTTTTATCCCACTTTCATCACTTGAATGTACGGCGACACACCTCTATATCTTCCTGGTTGGGATATGGAAAGAAGAAATCAAGTCTCCAGGGAGCTGCTCAATTGAGTTTCATGTTTTCAATTGATTCATCTCAACAGTGTATAACATATACCCACTTACTACACAGCTGCCCACGATCAACACCCGGGAGCGGACGACGTCTTCAAAAATGAATCGGTGTACTGCTTGCTGAAATAAAGTCCCATGCTTTTTCGCAACAACGACAACGATGCACTCTTCTCTTGTTCGCATAAAAGTTGGCGTTCCAAAACGCCATCGAGCATACCAGAAAGAAGTCAAAAAACTCAAGAAACAACTCGGGGTGGTGGTACCCCACTACCAAAGCGCGCCGCTACGGGCTTCATCGCCTGATGATGGTGACCTGCCGGGTTTGGAGGACGACGAGTATGACCTGCCCGGTTTGAAAAATCAGTACGGGCCGGTCGAGCCCGGCGACCCGGTCCACCAAAACTACTACACCTACAACCCAAGGAAGCCGCGGTGGCAGCCCCGGATGGGCCGGGTGGCAGGAGCATCCAGTGTGCCCGGCCTCTCCAAGCTGGCCCTGTTCAGCTGGAATATCGATTACATGGCCGCCGACTTCACAATCCGCAAGACCCTCAAGAGGGCGCGCATGACGGCCGCCCTGCGCGCGCTCGAGACGGCGACGGGCATCGAGCCGCGGGAACAGGCGCCGCTCTCGCCCCAGACGGCCACCGTCGTCTTCCTGCAGGGCTGCGTGCGCGAGGACCTGGACATCCTGGCCGAGCGGCCGTGGGTGCGCGACCACTTTCTTTTCTCACGGACCTGCGACCCATCAAGCAAGCATCGCAGGGGAGGACGACGACCATGCTCATTGACCGCCGGCTGCCGCTTTTCAACGTGTTCCGCGCCTACTACCCGGAGACGAGCATGGCGCGCAACGCCCTCTGCGTCGATATCGCGATGGGGGCAGGAGGAGGATTGGGACCGCAGGGCGGGGGGCGGTACAAGACCACCCGGCTGTGCAACACGCAGCTCGAAGGCGGATTATCCTCCTCGAAGACGCCGCCAACGGTGCGACCGGCGCAGATGCGCCGCCTGGCCGGATTGCTGAAGGGCGGCGACGGCGACAGCGACAGCGACAAAAACAACCACGTGACGGCGGGCATCGTGGCAGGTGATTTCCACGCGACCCAGGACTACGACCGGACGCTGCCATCGGAAAACGGCCTACGGGACGCGTATCTCGAACTCGGCGGCACCGAGGAAAGCGAGGAAGGGCACACGTGGGGCCCGCAGGCCACGACGGCCGCGCGGGAGGGACTCGGTGTGGAGCGCGCGCGCCTGGACAAGGTCTTGTACTTTCCCGGCAGCAACAACCACAACTCCGATGGTGGCGCCCAGGACGATAATAGAGCTGGCGACGGGAATGATGACGATGATGCTGTTATTCTTAAACCGCTGCGGTTCAAGCGGTTCGGGGCCGGCGTCGAGTTGCGGCCGGGCGCGGTCAAGAGGAACGCGGAGAAGGTGCTGGCCGAGATGGGGTGCGCGAAGGCTTGGGTTACGGACCATTTCGGGGTCATGGCCGAGTTTGAGGTGGTGGCGGGGAAGAAGAAGACGGAGGACGTGGTGACTGATTCCACCTAGGTTTCTACAGATTCGGGAATGCTACTGGTCACATAAGTTGCTCGTCATTCACTACGGGCGATATGGTGTTTACCAAGTCTGATGATTCCGCTGGGTAAACCGGTCTCACATCTATTGGCAAGAGAACTGATTGTAATGCACATGCACCCCAACTGCGAATTCAGAAGGATACCGGCTAATCAGACACGACTGTCCCAATGGCTATGCATAAGTATGCATCTTCCAACTAGCTCGTTGCCGGCTCGGTCCCGTAACCGGCCGCGATGTTGCATTGGGCCCCCCAAAGTCGGGATAGATCATCAACCCCTCGAACCATCCAGAGTCTTGGTCAACCCCCCACGAACCTGTCACATTAGCTAATGCAACTTCTGATAGGCCTGGGCCGTTGCATTGAAGACTTGACATGGTTCGTGTAGTTATCTCGGGTAGGCATGATTGCAGTGTTTTCCCCGCGATTGACGACACCCTCGTGAAATATGTCATTTCGTCTTGTGTGCATTTGGTCCCGCCCCTTAAAAGCTGGTCCTCAGCCTGCTTCCTTGAAATAACTAAGTCGCATTCTTGATTGCAGAACTGTCCTGGGATTGTACGCGACTTCTGAAACCACCAAGCGCAAAGAAACTTGTCATCTTTCATCGGTAGCCATGTCCGTCTCATTGCTTCGCGGCCTCACTTGGACCCAAGCCCTCGGGCTGTTACTTGTGGGTCTCATCTCCGCCGCCGCCGTCCGAATCGTCCGCAATGTCTACCTGCACCCTCTGTCCAAGTTCCCCGGGCCCTGGTACGCCGCGGCCACGTCGCTCACGTCGGCCATCGTCTCCTGGCGACGGGCCGAGCCGCAATGGCTGCTCGGCCTGACGAGGAAGTACGGAAGTAGGTCACCGTCACCCAGCTCTTTAAGTACCTACTTACCAGTGTGATGAATGACTGACCTGTTCCCCTAGCGGATCAACCCATCCGGATATCCCCGTCCATCCTGCTCTTCCCCCGACCATCGGCGTTGAAGGACATCTACTCGGACCCGGCCTGCAATTTCAAGCCGGAGCTCTACGGGACCGGCGCGCTGGGACCGCCGCATCTGTTCACTACGCGCGACGGCGAGGCCCACAGGAGGCTGCGGAAAGCCTTGGGTGGCAAGCAGGTAGGTTGTTTTGCAAAGCCCCAGGACGCTCTTGCGCTTGTTGTTGGGTCCAAACGTGGTTTGCTCATGTTCGCTCTAACGTTTCATCTAGTGGACAATTGGCTATCTCAAGAAGAACTGGGAACCTCGCTTTGACGACCAGATCCGGCTCTTTGTGGACAAGATGACGGACCACGCAGAGCGGAAAGAAGTTGTCGTACTGTCCGACAAAGTCGCGTAAGTCTTGCTGTCCCTTTCTCTCCATCCCCTGACTCATGCAAGGAATTGGCAATCTGAACTTCAACCCCCCCAGCGAGTTCGCCGCCGACATCATGACCATCCTCTCCTTCAACGAGCCCTGGGGTTTTGTGGATAACGGCCGCGACGAGCGCAACCTGCTAGCGTCGTGGCGCGCGGGGCTCGACTTCTTTGGCATCGCGGTCCGCTGGCGGTGGTTCCGACAGCACATCCTGGCCAACGACCGGCTTTCGCCCTATTTCCTCCCGTCCGCCGACGACCGCACGGGGATGGGGTACCTGGTCGCCCAGGCCGACCGGCAGGTGAAGATGCGCGAGGCCCGGATGGAGGCCGAGGGGGAGGGGTTTTGTATGGAGAGGCCGGATTATCTGCAGTAGTAAGTTTGTTCTTTGGTCCAATTTTGTCTATCAAGTGTAATCGTGGGTGTGTGGCACCTTTCAAGAAAGGGGTAACGTCATATTTTATCTTAACCTATCTCAATGCTAACTACCAACAAGCTGCCTCGAAGCCCGCGACGAATCCGGCCTCCCCCTCACCCCCATGCAAAAACGCGGCCACGTCACCCTCCTGATCCAGGCCGGCGCCGACACCACGGCCACCGCCCTGGGCAGCACACTGCGCTTCCTGTTGTTGCAGGACGGCGGGCGGGTGCTGGTCAAGGCCCGTCAAGAGCTCGAAGCGGCGGAGCGCGCGGGGAAGCTGCGGAGCGACCCCATCGCGTACGAGGAGGCCCGGCAGCATTTGCCTTACTTCGGGGCGTGTATCAAGGAGTCCTTGCGGCTGAACCCGCCGGCTACGAATCTGTTTGCGCGCCAAACCCCTTCTTCTGCTTCGTCCTCGTCTACAAAGTCCGCAGCCGTTCGCGGGGGAGTCTCTACAGTTGGTGCTGCTCCCAAACGCATCGACGGCGTCCTTGTCCCGCCCGGGACCGAAGTCACGAGCAACGCCTACGTGGTCCAGCGAGACCCGGAGATGTACGCGCCGGATCCCCTGACGTACCGACCGGAGCGGTGGTTGGAAGCCGAAGCTGAAACCGAAGGAGGAGGAAGAAGGGCGGCCGAGATGGAGGCGGCACAGTTCGTGTTTGGGGCGGGGCCCCGACAGTGCCTGGGCAAGGAGATTGCCACCATGGAGCTGTGGAAGCTGCTGCCGCAGATGGTGCGGTGTTTCGACATGGAGCTGCTCGAGGCGGGGGAGTACGTCGTGGCAGGGGGGGTGGCGTACAATCGGGGGTTGAGGGTGCGGTTGAGTCGCAGGTGATGGTGGCAGAATGGGAAGATGATGTTGAATTGCTGCTAGATACTGATTTGGTCTCACTGGGGGCTTGTCTTCATGTACTCAGGGTGGGTACTGAAGGCACATAAAGCTCCAAAACTGAAGCTTGGTTGTTCTGCTGTGGGATGTATGAACACCAGCGGGTCCACCGACGACTCCTTCACATTTACTTGACAACTGAACAATTGGAACAATCACTGCAATTACGCTTTTCAAATATGGCAGTAATTCGTGGATCCAGCTCGAGTATCTTAACCTGACCAACACCATGCACACTGGTCGCAAGCCAATTCTCTCGTTTGGCTGACAACCAACAACACCACTCTATCCCAAACTTCCTTTTCATTCTTGATTTTCTGAATGGATTTCGAGCGTCAAGAACAAACCTGATCATCTGTTTTTGGTAGCGGTCAAGAGTTTCTGATCACCCAAGCTCATCGCCGTCTCCATTACGCTTTCCACGTTCATCTCTCAAGTTCCTCGTCCACGTTGAACCAAGTCACACCTATCCAACACTTGCAACAGGCAACACAACCAATATTACGAACGCACCTGATCTAATACTTTCTCAGTGGCCAAGTCAATTTGATCAGTCAATCTCATTGTCGTCCCCATCACACTTTCCACGTTCACCTAGCAAGTTCCTCATCCAAGTTGAGTCAAGTCACACCAACCCAACACTTGCGACCATCAACACGACCAACATGGCGGATCAAGCTGGTGGCAGAGCAGCAACAGCAGGAAATGGCCACGTCAACCTTTCCTACACTCCCGCTGAGCTCGAAGTCCTTGACAACTTCATCAATACCCTCACGCCGAAGCCCAAAGACGAACCGCAGCTCAAGCGACTAGACGAAGGCATCGATTACCCGCCAAGCGTCACCTGGACCGCCCTTCCCGCACCCGACGTCGGCATCACCGCCACCTTCCCTGGCAGGGCGGGCTATCTCGTCGCGGCCCAGATGTTTTTTGACCGGGTAGACGAGCTGCTCATCGGAGGCGACTATGCAGACAAGCTGCACTACGAATATCACCGACAGCTTCATCTCGAGAAGAACTCCCATGCCGACTTCTGGTCCATCACGATCCAGAAGCGTCGCGAAGGTCACATTCCTGCCTGGATCATCGGGGGTACCGGCGTCCCCGCCACCAACAACGACAGCCGCGATCCGCCCCCCGATTTGTTGGACGAGTTCGTCGACAAACTTGCCTCTTCTTCGGATGAGAAGAAGGATGAGGAGAACAAGGAGAAGGAGGAGAAGACCGAAGAACGACTGAACGCCGGCATGGAGGATTACACCGGCCCTCCCATCGGTTGGAAGGCCCTTCCCGGCGATTGCATCACGACCCTCGTCGAGGGACGGGACAACTGGAAACACGCGAACCAGATGTTCCTCGACCGGGTCAAGGAGCGCATCGGGAGCTTCCATTGCCCGGTCGCCATCAAGATCAGCCCGGTCTACCATCTCCTCGACAGTGATGGCGACGGCGACGGCGACTTCTACCACGTGACCCTGTGGAACGATCGTGGAAACACTGGCACCAACTGGGCCCAAGTTGGCCATGGTCCCCGAGTCCCTCTCCCCCGTGGCCCGGGGAGACACCAAGACGCTTGAACAGAAATGAATGGAGGCGATTACTGGAGGATGATGCGAACGATGACAAGATAAGATGGAACTTGCTGGACGAGGATACGAAGGAAAACCCGAGAGTCACTATGACACTTGTATGAATTTGAGGCGTTAAGTACTAGGAAAGGATGTCACGGAAAACAAGGGAAGAAGGGATTTGCTGGACAGGGACACAAAGGATTACTACTGAGATGACAAGCCCCGGAGTGGGGCGATTGAAGGCTTTCGCGACAGACAACATGTGTGCTTTAGAATGGAAAAGGGAAACATAGACTGGTATCATGGCATGACATCCTGAATTGAACATACGTGATGGATCTTGAACTTGTAATTGCAGCGTGTATTTCTACGACCTTGCTTCAAGTCGTCGACATTGCCGCCAAGAGAGCACCTCAGTCACGACGATGATCTCGTAACCTTGAACCGCTGACGAAAACCATCATTCAATCAGAATCATAACCAGCAACTCCGGTAGTGAATAGGAAATTATATTTTTGAAGTAGCCAACGAAATAACTAAAGAGATCGCACATTCTACCGACCATCGCATCGCGCCGCGGTAGTAAAGGGGTGTATCATGCTTTAACATCAACAGCATCTTCTCGCGCCTCCTCCTCTTCTAGCCTTACTCAGATTTCTATCTTCTCTATTGCCGCTTCCCTTCTCGATTCCCCATTACTATGGCCAAATCTCCGCGTCCGCCCTCAGCTGCGGGAAGTCAGTCACGCTCGACGTGCTGCTCAACGAACTGGCCGTCTTCGGAGTGACACCCGCCGCCAACCCACTGGCGCCAGAGGTGTCACTGCCCCCGACGGAACAGACATCGTCGTCGTCAATGGGAATGACTTCTTCCTTCTCCTCGGCATCGGCCGAAGTCACGACGGCGACGCGCGCCATGGCCTCGCGCCGGCGGTCCTCCGTGATCTTGCGCTCGAGCTCCGCCGCCCGCTCAATCTCCTCGTCGTCGTCGCCCTTGCCGCTCTCCCACATCCCGCTGACCGCGCGGGCCGTAGACTCGGAGCGGGCGACCAGATCAAACACAAAGGGCGCGGGCTTGGCAATCAGCAAGGGGGTAAAGTCGTTCCAGTGGACGGGCACCTCGGTGCCGTCCGGGTTGCGCTTCTTCTGGATGCGGAAGGCCCAGGCCATGCCGCCCATCGCCAAGAAGAGATCCATCTCGACGATGGGGACGCCCTGGCACGTGCGGCGCCCGAAGCCGAACTGGGAGAATCCGGCCAGGTTCGGGTGCATGATGAGGGGCTCCTTGTAGGTCGGGTACTTGGGTTCCAGCCAGCGGGCCGGGTTGAAGGTCTCGGGGTCGGGGTACATTTCCTCGTTGCGGGTGATGCCCCTGCGTGGTGGTGGGTTGTTGGGTTAGCTTTCGCCTGAAGGTGTGCAAAAGAGAGAGACTTTTTGACTACGGAAGTCCGAGAGTTTGGTGCCAGAAGTGCATACGCAACACATGTGACAGCCTCTGGCATCTGAAGTGCCAATGATGCGAGAGATGGAGAAGGGTGCGATCAGATTCAAGAAGAGATTGAAGACTCACCATTCCAAAGCGTGAATCGTGGCGCCGGCGGGGATGAAGTAACCATTGTAGACATCGTCCTTCTCAACAGCGTGAGGGATACCTGGGCGGTAGTGTTAGAGAGCAAAAACAGACAAAGTAGTAGAAATGAGTAAGAACTCACCAGTAGGGACGGGCGGCCGCCAGCGAATGACCTCCTTGACGACGGCACGCAACAACGGCATCTTCTCACGGTCCTCCCACTCGGGACACCGGCCGTGGCACGCCTCGTCGATCTCCTGCTGCAGCTTGTGCTGCCACTCGGGGAAGTGCAGCATGGCCAACAAGAAGCTCTGGATGGGACTGCCGATCGTCAAAGCGCCGGCAATGGCCATCTGGCCCACCACGTACGTCGCCTCGGCCTCCTTGCCCCACTTGGCCTCGTCGCCGGGCTTGGTGAGGGTGTCGATGAAGGTCCGCACGAAGCTGGGGTCGGCGGTGCCGCTGTCGACGCCGTCACGGACGTATTTCACGCTGCTCTTGAACAGGCCGGCCTCGATCTCGTGGCGGGCGTGCTCCTTTGCTTCCAGGGCGACATGAAGTAGGGCACGTGCATGAGCCACGAGATGATGTTGGGCAAGGCACCCGAGGGTGAGATGGTCTCGAGCAGGCCGAAGGTGGTTTCACGGAGCAGGTTGGCCGGGTGCGGGCTGCCCCACGAGAGGCGGGACACTGTCCGGGCGGTGAACTGCTCGATGTACTCGCGGTACTGCGAGGCGTCCTTGGACAGCAGGTACAGGAACCGGTCGCGTTCCTTGGACGGGTAGTTGTGCAGCGAGGCGTTGGCGGATTGGGCCATCAGGTGCTGAGCCAGCTTGCGTTGCCTCTTCCACGTATCTGTACAGCGTCATTAGTCGGTCCGACTCAGCCAGAGAACGAAGAAGACCCAAGATAAAGCCTACCATTGCGGCCGTGGAGAGCGAGATACTCTCCACCAGTTCGGTTGTTGGGCAGGTTGGGGATCATGGGACGGTCCGAGTAGATGAGGGCCCGCCGCGACAACAAGTCGTGAGCAATCTCCTCCGACGAGATCCATACGTGGACGGAGCCAAAGATCTCCATCTGGTAGATGGGGCCATACACCTTGCTCCATTCGTAAAACTTGAGCCACGTCTTCTCGGCGGGGACATCGTGGATGCGGCCTACTAAGGGGAGACCTGGTAATGTTCTTGTCAATGTTTGGAAACAAAGGCAGCAAGAGTGGAGATCGACATACCCTTGGGACCGGGAAGAGGTCGAGCACCCGGGGGGATCTTGTTTCGGTCATGCTCCTTCTTCTTGAGATACACGACGTAAAGCAACAACGCAACAAAGGCAAAGATAGGTGCTGCGGCCATATTGCCCACTTAGTTCCCTGCGGCTCTCATGCAGCTTCTGTATCTAACAGAAGATAGATGATGAAGAGGATTCTCTACTCGATAGAGGTGGTAAACAGTTACGACACGATAGATACGAATACGATAGCAAAGAAGAGAATGACGAGATGATAGCTAGGTCTTCTTAGGGGACGAGGAAGAGGGAGTCCCACATGGAACGAGCGTAGGATCGGCAATGGAAAAAGTCCGCAAGGGGGAGGGGGAAAGCAAGTAAGAAATAGGGCCCCGGGGTGCATAGGTTTATGAGAAGGCGAAGAGTTTCGTTTGCGCAACACAACCCCTCCCACATATACTCACGTATCTCCTAGTCTCCGTGTCTCCTGATATGCAAAGGGCAAGACCACCGGAGAGGCGCGGTGACAGCAAGGGCCGAGACCCAGATGTACTCCAAGCCAGCTTTGGCCACTGAGGGGAAGGGAGGGGATTACTATGAAGTCAGTCGTAAAAGAAAAAAGGGTGTGGTGGTGCTTCCCATGCCACCCAGATGACTGGGTGTCTCTTCCCCAGGATGGCCAGCCAGGACGGGCATGGGTTCCGACATGATGAAGTCAGCGGGTAGACCAGAGTCTATCATCCTGAGGGAGCAGGCGAGGCAGGCTGGCAGAGGCGCGCGGGTGTCTTGGTGTTAACTTGTCACTCGGAGCCAAGCATGGCTCAGCTCGTGGCCTTAATCGAGTGACAGGGTACACCATCACAAACTGACAATGCTAAGGGTAGTAGCAGCAGGTCTTTTGACTCCACACACGTCGGTAGCTTGGCCGCAAGATTCCATCGGAGGATTGATGTTAACCTTGGACACTCAGCAGATCCTGCCGCGAGCATGTCGATGCTGAGAAGGCTGGGATGTTGGCCACCTGTAGCTTGTGATCGAGCACTGGTCTAGTGGTATCGTCTTCGAGCTCACGATCCTTCTCCCCTATCTCTCTAACACAGACACACACACACCCTCTTCCTCTTCCTCTTCCTTGGGCCCGAAGTGCCGAGTAGAAGTCTTGGTATCGGCCTTTCGCCTACCAGACTGCATGCCAGACAGGTAGGTAGTATGGCTGATATGGGCATTATGTGCAGAACGTATGCATATGTGCAGTGCAGTTGGAATGGCGGGTGGCTTCCTCCCCAGTGCAGCCCCAGTGCAGCCAACCGTCTGTTTCGGCACCGGCATGTGATTTCCTGTTTGCGACAGCTGGGGCGGGTTGGCAGATGAACCCATTTGGTTCCAGTGGATTAGTTGCGCGTCTAGTTCATTTCACCACCACTGGACACGGCTTGCGAATGTTGCCAAGACGATTCCACTAAAGCGTAACCAGCCAGCTGGAAAGGCGCGTACGACCAGCGAGCAGGTCAGTGCGAGCGAGCCACGAGGCGTGGGTTTGGGACGGTTTAGACTTTACCGCTGGTCGAACCTGTGTGCTACCAAGATCTGGTGCCGAAATTGCCCGGGTGATCCCAGTGGCTGCGAGAACAATTTCATTCTCTGGGCAATCTTCCTTCCACGCTGAAGCGGGAACACAATTGTCCTCGCTTCGGTATGGCCCGGGGCTTGCATTGCTTGCCCTTGTCTTGACGAGTCGGCGAGGTTGCCAAGCGATATGCCGAGTCGGAGATTTCTTGGCCAAGCAACTTACACGACAGGCGGTCAACAGCCACCAATCTCCGGGTCGGAATGAACTGCGAGATCCAGCCGGCACCCTGTATCTTGTTGGGTTTTATACGTAGTGTGCATGTTGCTTTTGGGAGCTGCGGTTGCTTGACAAGTTTGTGTTATGTTGGTTCGGCGAGTCGGCACCATTCCTCCCGGGACCGATGGCCTCTGGCTTTGCTGGACATGTAGACATGTAGACCAAATCCCACGCACCAACACATGTACGACCGCCTACATCAAACATCCAATGCCGTGTAGACGAGGAGTGCATTTCATCTCCCAATAGCAAGAACCAAACATGATTGGGTGCGCAGCCCTATCCAATAGCATACCTACCTACATACCTATCTTTACCCAAAGACAGGATGGAGGCAAGCAACTAGAGGTGCATGCATAAGTTCACCGGGAGAATTGTTTACTTGCAGCAATGGCTGACCGTTGCACAAATGGCTTTGAATGGCTGGCACCGGAATGGTGGATGTGTAATGCAGATGCGGCTGTCCCGGGCTTTTTTCCCATTTCCGGCTTCAGCCCTCCCAGCTCGCCTATGCACGATTCGGGGAGTACAGGGGTTCCTCAGGGGTGGCTTGGTTGAAAATTGGGTTAGCACCGGGGAGATTCACGGCGCCACCACAGAAGAAACTGACTGAGAAATAAGCTGGACCATTTCCCGTGCCCCCCACGGGAAAAGAGCAATCAACAAGCTTGCAAGCGCACCCTATTCTGAGAAACTGATAAGATGTGCTCAGGTCCTACATAGAGGGTGTAGTGTATGTGCAGCTTACTCTCCGGACGTAACACGCATCGCCCTTTTGATGGAGGACAGGGCGTCTTGAACGTGCACTCGAACTGACGCGGTCATGTCGACCTGACATCACCAAATGAGAGCGACGTTCTTGGCAAGGACGGCAAGAAAAGGGCGCTTTCTTTCTCGCGGGCCAAGGCGAACGATCGTACTTGGCAATGCAGATGACGTGGTTTCGAGAGACGGACAATGGCCCTTGACTATGAACGGACGGCACGGATGAAGCAATTCCGGGAAGAGATCCAAGCATTGTTCATTCATTGTCCACCCAAGCTTACAATGCGCTTTCCGTACCGGAAATTGGCTCCCAAATAGACAATGTGACCTTGTTCTCGAGTGCGCTTTCGACATCAAAGCGCTGACGCCCTATCAAGGGCTGCATCTTCCCGCCACATATCGATTGACTGTCCTCCTGCTGCAGTATCGAAGACAACACACAGAGGTCTCTTTTTCATCGAGGGGATCGCAAAAACAGATGACCATTCTATATATACCAAGCTAAGTATCCTCGAGTTTTATTTCCTTGCCTCTAGATCATCGGAGATAGAAAACGAAGAGAAAACAGAAAGCAGTCACCATGTGCATCGAACAGACCATCTGGTACCCCTGCCGGACCCACGCGGCCATGAAGCCCATCACGCAGTACTGCCCGCGCTTCGAGTCCCAGTCCCAATCCTCGTCGGTGGCGCGGGCGCGCGGGCACTGCGGCAACGTGAAGGATCTCGACTCGTACGTCGCGCAGTCGCTCCGGGCCCATCTCGACGAGCCCTGCCCCCACGGCTGCAAGACCCGGGCCCCGATCCGGTGGACCCCCTTGGTCAAGTCGGGATCCAAGCGAGTCCGCCGGTCCTTGGTAAGTGGGCTCGAGCGGGCCAAGCAGGGCCTCAAGAAGGCACTGCGCTGAGATAAGCGTGGGGTTGGTTCCTGGCTTACTTTACATTTCTGGTATGTTGATAGTTCTTAATGATACCCAAAAGCAAATACAATCTTCGAGTCAAACTGTTATAGCAAGGACTTTAGAAATGTGACACTCAGAATTACATATATGAATCATAATAAATTGTAATGTGCATGACGATGCAAAGTCCCGACGGACGGGCACGCAATCCACAATGTGGTAACCCACGCCGTATCAGATGCAATGCCAAAGCTGAATCGTAATACTGCATGACGTCTCTGCATCTCGGAACTTCGCTCGTACTAGCCATGCACAAGCAAGTGATGGCGGGATGAGTCCTGCATGTCTCGTCTCACTCAATCTGAAGTCTTTCCCGTAGTGGGCTCCCACTAAGAGCCAAGAAGCTAGCGTAAGCAAGCGCTAAAGAAACCAGGAACCCCTCGCATTAGCGGCCCCTCAACGCGCTACCTGCTGCTGGACCTGGACTTTTTGTCGCGTGTCGCGTTAATTGGATTTACCTTCATTTTCTCATGCCCATTTCCTATCACCACCACGACCCCAAAGCGACCATATACACTCCCGCGACATACCCAATTAGACGTCAAGATGGGCTCTACGAATCCCAGGAACCATGAGGAATACCAATACCTGGATCTCGTCCGCGAGATCTTAGACCACGGCGAGCGCCGACCCGACAGGTACAGCCCATCCTCCTCCTTGTCTCTCCTCTCCCTGTAGAAATGAACGTTGGCGAAAGACATAAGAGACCACCAGCTGACAACACACTCGCGACATTTCAGGACCGGAACCGGCACCTACTCCATCTTCGCCCCGCGCCCCCTCAAATTCGCCCTCCACGCCCCCTCCACCGACGGCACCTCCCCCTCCGCCGACCCGCAACCCATCCTCCCCCTCCTAACCACCAAACGCGTCTTCACGCGCGCCGTCATCGCCGAGCTCCTCTGGTTCATCTCCGGCTCGACCTCGTCCAAACCCCTGAGCGACGCCGGCATCAAGATCTGGGACGGCAACGGTTCGCGGGAGTTCCTCGACAACCTCGGTCTGACCCACCGCGCCGAGGGCGACCTGGGCCCCGTCTACGGCTTCCAGTGGCGCCACTTCGGCGCCGACTACGTCGACTGCGACACCGATTATACCGGGCAGGGCGTCGACCAGCTCGCCGAGATCGTCCACAAGCTGCGGACCAACCCCCACGACCGCCGGCTCATCCTGAGCGCCTGGAACCCCAAGGCCATGAAGGAGATGGTGCTGCCGCCGTGCCACATGTTCGCCCAGTTCTACGTCTCGTACCCGCGAAGTAACAGCGAATCCTCCCAAACCGGTGCTGCCACATCATCACAAGAAGAGCCGAAAGAGGAGACCCCCAAACCCAAGGGCCACCTCCACTGCCAGCTCTACCAGCGCTCCTGCGACATGGGCCTCGGCGTCCCCTTCAACATCGCCAGCTACGCCCTCCTGACCCACATGCTGGCGCACGTCTGCGACCTGGTCCCGGGCAGCCTGACGCACGTCATGGGCGACGCCCACGTCTACGTCGACCACGTCGACGCCCTGCGCACCCAGCTCGAGCGCGAGCCCCGCGACTTCCCCCCGCCTCGACATCGCCAAGGAGAAGAACGGCAGCATTGATGGCTGGAAGGTCGAGGACTTCTCCATCCAGGGGTACGACCCGCACAAGTCCATCGCCATGAAGATGTCGGTGTAGTGTAGTATATCCTAGCACGAAAAGACGTGGTAGAACGAGCATATGAATCATTTACGAATTGGAGCAGTTGTGTATCTCTGGCCAGTGGCCGATTGACTTGGTTGGAAGAAGTAGACTTTTAGATAATGCGATATTGGTCATGACTCATAAGGTATCAAAAACGCCGTGCGATGAAACCCCCTTTACACTCTTTGCGACTGTAGACATTCGTGCAAACTCAACATGGCCAATCAACCTACCTGCTGTCTGTTCTTAAGCGCCCGTAATGATCTTCTCCAGCTCATCCGGGTTCTTCGGGCAGTCCGTCAGATTCTCGCAGCCGTCCTTGGTGATGAGGAGGTTGTCCTCGATGCGAACACCGCCGACATCCCAGTACTTGTCCAGGACCTTCTCGTCGATGTACTGGGCATGCTTGGGGTCCTTGAGGTATGGGCGAATGATAAAGTCGCAGAAGTAGATCTGGCGATATTGTCAGCATCTTGCATAAACACTGCGCAGTAAGAAGAAGGGGGAAGACTTACACCAGGCTCGACAGTAATGACGCTACCCGCCGGCAGGTTCCTGCGCACCCGCAAGAAACGGAACAGGGGGTCGGGGTCCGAGTAGTTGGGGTGGCCGCCCGTGTCGTGCGTGTCCATGCCCAGGTAATGCCCGAGACCGTGCGGCAGGAAGGCGGCGCTCGTCCTCGCCTTGAGGATCTCGTTCTTGTCGCCCTTCAGGATGCCGAGCTCTAGCAGGCCGTCGATGGCGATCTTGTGGGCCAGCAGATGCACGTCGTCCCAGGCCACGCCCTCCTTGAGCATGGCGATGCAGTCCAGCTGCATCTTGAGGACGATGTCGTAAATGGCGCGCGACTCCTTGGTGAATTTGCCCGAGATGGGGAAGGTCCTCGTCTGTCGGTGGGGTTAGTGACTGTTTCATAGTTCGCCCATAGCAATCAAGCAATTGCAGGCCCAAGGCAGACTCACAATATCCGAAGCATACAGCTTCCACTCGCAGCCCGCGTCGAGCAGCAACAGGTCCTTGCCGGCGGGCATCTCCTTGTTGTTGTGGACGTAGTGCAGCGTCGCGGCCGAGCGCCCGCTGGCGACGATGCTGGGGTAGGCCTGGAACTTGGCGCCCTTCTTGTAGCACTCGCCCAGGAACAGGCCCTCGAGCTCGTACTCGTTGGTGGCGCTGCGGACGGCCTGCATGACCTTTTGGTGGGCGGCCTCGCTGATCATGTTGGCCTTGCGGATCAGGGCGATCTCGTACTCGTCCTTGACGACGCGGCACTCGTCGACGGCCTCGCCCAGCAGGCCGAAGTTCTTGTCGTCGAACTCGAGGAAGCTGACGTGGGGCGCGACCCGGTCGGCGATGGCGAACACGGTGTTTTTCTTCGAGTCCTTCTGCGCGGCGCCGAGGCGGGCCAGGGTCGCGTTCAGCTCGGTCGAAGGAAGGACGGCGTCGACGTCGTAGCGGGCGAGGGCGTCGTCGGTGGACAGAGGGAGGCCGGACCTATCGACTCTCGGCGTCAGTATTCGCTCCTTGTGGGTTAAGCAGGTGGTCTCAAGGGGAAATAGTGGAAATTTCTCGAATAGGCGGCTATTCCATCCCTCCAGGGACACACTGGAACAGGAAGGAATAAACACCGAGAGTCGCTTACCAGATGACCTCTTCGGGGTCGACGGGTGGGATGAAGAGGGTGGTGTGGTTGGTGGCCATGTCGTGGACCAGGTAGCTGTCGGCAACGTCGTCCATGCCGGTCAGGTACATGAAGGCGCGGCGCTGGCGGAAGGGCACCGGCTCGTCGCAGTCCTCGAGCAGCCCCGAGGCCGCGCCCTCGAGGTACAGGATCCCCGTGGCGTCCGTCTTGCTGCGGATGTAGTCGGCGACGCGCGCGGCGTGGGCTTTGGCGGGGTACTTGCCCGCAAGGATCTTGTCGACGTCCATCGTCATGGTGGGGGTCGTGGAAGCTTGGAAACTCGAGGAAGAGAAATACCGTAACGGACGAGAGGGGCTCGAGTACGATGTCTTCCGGATTGTCGGCAGGGAGAAGGCTTGGAATGAAGAGGGTGTTGCTCTGCGTGGGAGTTGGACTCGTGTTGCACACCTGCTAAAGAAGCGCAGATGAACGAAGGACATTGGGGGAATTTGTTTGGGAAAACCTTTTGGCCGAGTACCTGCCTCTTTGAGCCCATCAGCAGCGCGAGGGACAGCTGCGATAGGCGGGTTGCCTCGGGCTTGGAGCTCCATTCCCTTCGCTGACGGAGGGGCAACAAGCGGGGTTGCTTCTGCTCGGCAACTTCCGACAGGGCCCTAAAGCTGGCACTGGAATGCTTTTTAGCAGCCAACCAACCAGAGGGGTCACATTTCATTCCAGTGCCACGTTTTCTACAGCTCTCGTGCTAAGGAGCTTGTCCACCAATCGAGCCAACTACAATGCGCTCTTTCATCATCCCGTCTCATGATGCATCTCGAGACCGTACGCATGTGGATTCTTCGTATCCTTCTATGCGACAAACAGCAGCGCCCCTACACTGCAATTGTAACCTAAACATAAAACTCAAAGAAAGTCTATTCTGTTATGTCGAGGCATCAAATATCTCCTTTGTGTTTGATTTAGTCGTGTAATTTGAGAGCAGTAGCATGTGAATACATCTTTAGACCTAGAGGGCAACATCTTAAAGACCTAGGCAACTAAGACTACATATAAGTAGCCCATGATGGCAGCCAATTTACTTTTCCATTTATCAAGCTTTTCATCTAATATTACACCTGGAACAACATCAATCCCCCAACTTACACTCAACATGGGCCGCAAAAAGTCCGATGATGATACAAAGAAGAAGGCACTCGTACGCCGCTCTGACGCTGTCACAAAAAAAGCCCAAGCAAGCCACGAAGATGACGGAGTATGCACCATATGTCCCTCATGGACATCGTCAATGGCAGAGCTTCCTCCACCGGGATCATATAGCGTCCGACAGATAGAAGCCCCTGGGATGGGACTTAAGGTAATACTTGGACCGGGACAAAAACCACCCGCAAAATTTCAGAGCGAGAAGGACATCATCTCGTGTGGCAAGGACGTAACGTCTATTCGATCAGGGCAAGATACTAGCAAGTCAGAAAGACAAACGGGTTGTACGAGTCCATGCAATAACTCTGACGAAACGATGCCATTGCCATTTCATGATCTTCCAGAACTGGAGCAAAAGGCCCTGGAATCATATTATGACATATACCAAGAACAGTTACCTGAATGGTGTCCTCCTTTCAAACCAACAGCTTGGGACTCAGGACTCCAAGTACTAGATGTACAATTCGAAGACACCTACATGAACTTATTGGCCGGCAACCTTAGATGTCATATTCTTAAGATATCAGACGAATCGATGCAGTCAGAATATATACTAGAACTGTTATGGCAGGCCTCTAAGTTATTTTATGCGAGAGACTATCGCTTTGGAAACGTGACGAACAGATTACAGAAAAAGTACGAGGGCTCTATGGACGCTTTCAAGGAGCACGAGACCCAAAAAAGATACCGACGCATTCGAACTACAGTCCGTGAGGGCGGACACGTCTGGATTGCACTTCATTTCAACGAAACAAGTTACACAATCGTTGGTGCCATCGAAATAGAGGAACGCAAGAAAGGCTATCCTCATAGCTCCGCAAGGTACAGGGAGGAGCCAAAGTTCATCAACAAAGACGTCGTGGATGCAATCGCACCGTGACAAGGTGGTTAAAGAATATCATTTGTCAGACGTAACACGGTACGATATGATATATTGTAAGAAGACTTAAATAACTAATCATTCTGTCGTATACTAATGTTAATCTTGATTCATTCAGGCCTCGTCGACTTTGCTGTCCTGGAGCAGGTAAAGGACACGAAACTTGAGCGTTGGTTGATGGGACTCTTCCATTGGAGAATTGACAATTCCCATGTCCCAGGAATATCATTTCTGAAGTGGAAAGGTGACACGAAGTTTCACAAGCGACATGGCCTCCTCGAGACGAAACAAAAGCACAAATGTCGCCACCGCAAATGTGAGATGTGTGAGCGTGGCCAAATGTATCATATCAGGTATCCAACAACATACCATGTTGATGACTTCTTTGACAAGTTTTATGATACGTTGAAGAGTAAAGATACTAATGGCGAAATCACTGGAGATAATTACTGTAGCGGTAGTGAGGACAGTGAGTACAGTTTAGAAGAAGGCCAGAGAACGACTACTTGCGAAGAGTGGGGTGGCGAAGACGTAGGATATTGATAATGGATCTTTGCGATAGTTAAATTGATAATTTTATTTTGTTACAAAAGCCGAGGCCACTGCTGGACATCATGTTTCCTTATAGAGACCGGGCCAGCAAGGTATAAGACATGATATAAATCATAATCTATCCCGTAACTCATCCAAAGAGGAAGTTCCCTACTCACCTTCGTTCCTCTTGTGCCTTATGAGCTATTAAATTAGCCCGAGAATCAGAAAGTGATGGTAAGACATCAAAGCCGCTGAATGGATAGTGATAACTCTTACGTAGTAGGTGCATGTCCCTACTAAGCTAATCGTGGACTACATGTAGCTTAGCCCCTGCACCCTACTTTCTCTTATTGGTTGATACGAGTCTCAATATCAACTACACTAGCCCTTGTAACAAAGTCCAGCCACCTTGACCCCCCTGGCCCGTCGACGTGCCCAAGATTGGACAATAGCGTTGATCTCGGCATCTTCCCTCTTCTTGGCCTCTTCTACGCACTCCTCCACGGAAACCTGAGAATTGATTTCGACCTTGTCGTCTAAGACGCACCTGGCCACGGCCGCATCGGCGTGCCGAATGACAACCAAGGCGCAACTGCGTGACACCGGGACGTTCCGAGCGAGGAACTTGCCCACGATATCCAGGGGCTGCTGACCTCGGATGGATGCCCAGAGGGCGCCGGTGTCGGGGCCGAAGCCGCCATCATGGACATCGGCGCCATTATCGAGCAAGACGTGGAGGACCTGGGCGCTCTGCACCGGTAGGCGGGCGCAGGCCTCAGTGAGGAAACACCGCGTATGGGAATCGTCCACGGATATGCAGGCAAACCTGGGCTCCTATTCGAGGAGGGCCTGGAGAACGGTGGGGTCCAAGTGCTTGAGCACGGCGGCCACAAGCCACTGGCTCCGCATGAGGGAATACTGGGGTTCCTCATAGAGAAGGGCGTTGACCATATCAATTTGTTTCGTGGCAACGACTTTCTCAAGGAGCTGCTCCTTGGACTTTTGATCTAGGGGGTACTTGGACAGCAGGCTTCGTGGAGGTGTGGAATATTCAGCTATGGTTCTGCTATAGGTACGTACCTATAGGTTCTGTTAAGAACCCACGCGGATTATAGGTAGCCCGTAGGTTATTTATTAAATAGGTACGTAATTTATAAGAACTTATATTAAATTAAACCTATTTACGGGTAATTTATAGGTAGTTTTAAATTTCGTAAATAATTTATAAGAACCTATATAAAATTAAACCTACTTACGGGTAACCTATAAATAACCTATACCTTTTTTTTTTTTTTTTTTTTTTAAAAAAAAGAATTTCATAATAATAAAATAATAAAATAACCGAATTTAAATAACAATAATTATTAAATAAACTTAATATTTTTAAGATTTTAAAATTAGAAATAATAATGAAATAATCGAATTTAAAGAACGATATTTATTAAATAAACTTAATATTGATATATTTTAAAGGTAGAAATAATAATGAAATAATCGAATTTAAAGAATAATAATTAATAAATAAACTTAATATTGAAATATTTTAAAATTAGAAATAATAATGAAATAATCGAATTTAAAGGATAATATTTATTAAATAAACTTAATATCTAAATGTTTTAAAGTTGAAAATAATAATAAAATAATTATTTTTATAAAATAATATTTCTTAAATAAACTTAATATTTGAATATTTTAAAGTTAGAAATAATAATGAAATAATCGAATTTAAAGAATAATACTTAGTAAATAAACTTAATATTTAAAAGATTTTTAATCTAGAAATAATGATGAAATAATAAAATTTAAATATCTATATATTATTATATATTATATATTATTATAATTTACTATTAAAAATTAATAAATAAAAATAAATATTATAATAAAATTTAATATATTAACTTCTTTAATTTCTTTATTTTATAAATAATACTTTAATAAAATTATTATTTCTTTATATTAAAATTTAAAAACTCTTTATAATTTATATATAATTCTTTTTTTTAATTAATTCTTATAATTAATAATAACGTGGTTTATTACCTCGCGGATTATATCACCTCGCGGACTACTCTTTCTACTTTTTAATACTTTTATATAAATTAATTTAATTATAACGCTTTAAATTAATTTAAATTACTCGTTATCCGATTTATTACTCGATTTTATATCTTTTTTATAAGTTCGTGTATTATAATTTATTTTACCGTAAATATTATAACGCCTATTACCCGTTACATATTGCTTCGATAAATTATTATTTTTACCTTTATCGGTTATAGGACGTTTCCTTTTTACCTTTTTATTTTATAGCTATTAAAATTCTTTAATAATAAGGGCTCCTTTAAGTTAAATATATAACTTTCTAACCTTCCGGTACTTTAAAAGGGTTAAATTAGCCGTTTTTAGAATCCGTACCCGTTTATATAAGATCGTGACTTTATGCGTTATTAGTTTTATACGTTTAATTAACTTATTTATAATATTTAAAATCAGTATCGGAGAGTTTCTTTAATAATTAAAGATCCTACTTTTAATAAAAATAGAGTATTTCGTCGTTTATTAGGGGTTAGAAGGCGTTAGGGGGTTATAAGTGCTAGCGGTCCCTGGGCGTAATAACTTCGGTATAGGTGTCCGAATTTATATATTTAATTTATTAATTATTTTATTTAAATTATAAAGTATTAAATTAGATATATTAAATTTAAATTTAATATTATATTTTATAAAAATAACGAAATATGCGACCTTAAAAGTAATAAAGAACTTGAATTTCGTAATATAATTTATTAAAGCTTTTATAAATAGCTCGATTTCTTTTAAATATATATATTTTAACGGCGAATAAAATGCGATATTTAGTAGTTAGAGTAGGTAAGATAAATAGGGAGGTATATTAAATATAATAATATTATTATCCTTATAATATGTCTCGAATTTAGCTGAAATATGGCTTTCGTGACCGTTAATAATTAAAAGGTGATAATAACCCGTCGCTCGCGTTTTAATATATTTATTAAAGTGTTTAACTTAATCTAAGCCCGTTTTATTATTAGTCCAGCCGTTAAAGGTCGGTTTAATTATTTAATCGCCCGGTAAATTATATTTACATATTTAATTTATAAAATAATATTAATTTTAAACGATTAAGAATAGCGGAATATATTAGCTTTATAAATTAATATATTTTATTATTATTAATTATTCCCGATTATTAAATTAGACCGTCTTTACCTTTTTATATCGATTGGTATATATTACGATATATATTAAGCCGATAACGTTTATTATAAAGTTAATTTTATTAAAATTCTATATATCTTTATTTAAGATATTGTATTTAGCTTTTATATTTATTATTAATGTAAATTAACCGGAAATAACCTTTATATCCTTATAAAAAGCCCTTTAATAATCGTATTTCCGATTTATTTTAATTTTAAGGTTTAAATTACGGTCGATAAAGCGCCTAATTTAATATTTATCGACGCGCTCGCCGTTACGCGTTCCCGCGAGAAAATTAATTATATCTTTTATATTAACGATATTAGGAGGTATTCTTTAGGTATTTAAATTAATTATATACTTTTATAATACTTCCTCTTTAATAAAATTTAATTTATATTATCGCTATTGGATTTTACGTTATAAGGTTCGGCTATTAATTTAATAATATAAAGTTATATAAAGGACGTTATATACTTTCGTAATAGCTCTTTCGTTTAAAGGATTTATTAGGTTTCGCGTTATTTAAATTATTAAAACGATTCGATCTTCTTTAAATTAATTAAATATTATAATTATAGAATTATTATATATTAAAGTTTAATTAGGCTATAGAATTGAAAAAGTGGTCTACGAGGTAATATAGTCCGCGAGGTAGTAAATTACGTTATTATTAATTATATTACTTTAATAATTAAATATAAAAAGTTAAATAACTTTTTTATTACTTTTAAAATTTTATTTAAAGAACCTTTATACGAATAACGTGTTTTTAATACTTATAAGGTAATCTTTTAACTTAAGGAGTTAATATATATTTAAATTAATTATAAACCTTTCCTTACCGGACGTAAATTTTATTTTTATTTTAATAAAGATATAATGTTTAATTTTATTATTAATAATAAATCTCCTAATATTTTTATAATAATTAACCTTATCGATAAACCGGTTATTTTATTAAAGAAAAAGAAGTTTAATAATATTAAAGAGAATAAATATATAAACTTCTTTAAAATTATTTAGAAGGTTAATTTATTAATCCTTATAATAATAATTATATTAATTAGAATATCGTAAGCTCCTATAGATATTACCGTTTTTAATAATTCCGTTAAAGTTCTTAATATCTAAATTACTTTAATATTTAATTTAAATATATTTATTTAAAGTAATATTAAATTTATTATAACCCCTATTATAATTATTATTATTTTAGATATAGTTCCTAACTTTAATAAACTATATATTAATTCTTTTTTTAAAAATAAAACCTTTATAATTAACGAAGTTTATAATATTATTTATAATTCTAATAATTATCCCTTGACTGAACCCCTCCTTATTACCGTTTTATTTATAATATCGTTCGAATTAAATAAATCGAAAACTATTAAATAATTCTTTATATTAGGTATTAAGAAACTTACGGACGTCCTTAAAGTTAAAACCGACGAAAGCGTTAATATTTATATTAAGAAAAGATCTTTTATTAATAGACTTATTAATATTGTTAAGAAATTCCTTAAGCTTTAAGTAAATAATAAGCCGATCGATATATTTAAAGATAAATAAATAAAGATTCTATTTATGAAAGGATAATAGAATTATAAATTAAATTATTAATTATATTTTTTTAATACAAAGGATTAAAAAATTATTAACGTTATTTATAATATTCTTTATAATTAAGGAAAGATAGAATAGGTTAATAAACTTACTCTATTTATTAACCCTTTTTTCGTCGTTTAACGATAGGTTTATAATAAATTTAAAGGACGAGTCGTTATTAACCTTCGTATATTTAATTTTATTATTATTATTAATTAATATCTTTTACTACTTTAAGAAAACGTTATATTAAGTCTACGAAGTAAATATTTTATTACTATTATTAATATTATAGCTTTCTTTTATTAATTCCTTATTTATAAGGATTTTCGAAATCGATTTATAATAATAAATTATTAAAAAATAGAACGGTTTATTATTATTTTAATAGGTTTTCGAAATAATTTAATATATATTTAACGGTTTATAAATAGGCTTTTTACGAAATATAAATACTTTTACTAAGCTTTTATTAATAATATCGTTATTTTTTTTAAAATAGAGGACGATTATATTAAATATTTAGATATAATTTTTATTTTTTTTAACTCTCGCGATATATTTATGTCTCCTATTAAGTCTTTTCTTAATTATCTTTCGGTTAAGTTATTTAAATATCGCGTCGGTAGGCTTGGATTATTTATTATTAACGATTATCTTTTTATTTTTAAAAAGCTTACTTTTCTTAATAATTTAAAGGCTTTTAAATAATATATCGGTATTATTAAGTTCTTATATTATTTAATACCTTATTTTATATAGATTATTAAACTTTTTTAAAAGTATAAAATAACGTTACTTACCGAAGGATATAAGTAAGGGCGAGTTATTAATAATAATTTAATTAAATATATAGCTTATTATAATTCTATTTATTATAAATTAATTAACTTTAAAAGAGCCTCTTTTAACGCTCTTTAATTTACAATATATAAAGAAATATTATTATTTTATTTCGATCCTAATAAGACTTTATTTCTTTAATTAAATAGATTAATTTAACGTAGTTTTAATATTATAACCTTTTATTTTAAAATAAGCTATAAATGAATATTAGGTTTATTAATCTTATTAAATTAAATTAAACAGATTAATTATTATAACTAAATACTTTTATAATTAGAAATTCGTTACGACCTATCTAAATTAAAAATTATATACTTGATTTAAATAATAAAGAAATTTTATATAACGATTTAATTAAATAATTATATAATTATCGTTCTTATTAATTATATAATTATAAAAGGTATTTATAATTAAATAACTTTTAATATAATTAATATTAATTAATTAAACGTTTACTTTATTAAATACCTTTATTTATTTATTATAATACGGTTTATAAGTGTATTATATTATAAAAAAGATTAATTTCGTCCCTAACGCCTTAAGCCGTTTAACAATTATTTAAAATATATCGGCTCGTTCTAATAAACCCGTTATTTTAAATACAATTTAATATATTTTATATAACATATATTTTATTAAAGCGGAAGTCCTTTTAAATAATTAATTTCGTGAATAATTAATTAAAAGATATAATAAAGACTCGTATTTCTAAATAATTATTATTAATTTAAAAAAAGATATTATAATTAACGAGGTTGTTATAAATTCTTCTTATCCTAGTTATCCTTTTAAAGTCCGCGAGAGATTTCTTTATAATATCGATCCTTTAAATTAAAGAAAACTTTATATATTATATAATTTAATTTATAAGTTTATAATAATAATATATAGTAATCGATATTATTAAGGAGTTAAATGAATATTTAAAGTATTAAATAGATTTATTATTAAGAAAACGAAATATTTAATTAAATAATATTACGTTTATTACTTTAGATATCGATTTAATATTACGGATTATTAATCCTTAATCGGTAATTATAAACCTTTTTAAAGTAAAGATCCTTTATTAATAAGAAATATCGTAATTAATTTTATTTTAAGACTTCTTAAACTCGATTTTACCGGAACGCTTTAATAATTAAAAGGAAAGGATTACTCCGATTATTATAATTATATAATAATAATCTTTTATTAAACTTTTGAATAAATTATACTCTTTTTTAATAACGTTTAATATATAATAAAGGATTAAGGAGAAATCCTTAGAATTTAGCTCTTTCTTTTTAATTAAGGAGTATTAAGAGGTATTGTTTTTAATTAAGACTTTAAGTTTATAGGAGACTTCTAACGAGGTATATAGAAATATTTTAATATACGCCTTTTATTAATTATTATTTAATACTTATAAATAAATAATCTCTTTAAATAAAAGAATTAGGAAATTAAGATTAATATTCGATTCTATAATTTTATATATTTTAATAAGAATTAATTTAATTTTATCCCTTTACTATAATAAAATATAAATAGTATTTATTAACGTATTATTATTTTAACCCCGTATTAATAACTTTTTAGATTGAAACCCTTAATCCTTTAGATATTATTATTAATATTAATATTACCGGTAAAGTATTTTTAAATATCCGGTATATATAAAAATATATTTATAAAAATATATTATTAATTATAGATTATATTATTATTATTATACAATATCGATATAATTATCGTTATTAAAATATCGAGTTTAATATTAGAAATAGAATCTACTTTAAATTATATTATAATTATTATTTATTAAATAAGCTATCTCGTAAATATTCGTAATAATACTTTAATTTATAGAAAGTATTTAAATATATTAATCAAATAGTATATAAACTCGATTTTTTAAATTATATATATATTTATTTTATTATTTCAGTTAAATATTTAATATTATTACCGGATAATAATAATATGTTTAATAGAAAAGGCCTTTCGTTAAAATTTATTAAAGCAAATTAAAATAATAATCTCCCTTATTATATTATAGAAATAATTTTATATTATAAATTTAATTATAATAAAGACGGCTATAAATACTTAATTAAATAAAAAGGTTTTATATATAAATAGGATATTTAATAATAAGAGGATATTTTTAACGGTATTAAAAAGTTAATTAAAGAATATTAAATATATTAAGGAGGAAGACCTATAATATAGGAATAGCTTTACCGTAGCCGTCTATATAAGTAATTTAATTAATTAATCCCTTTAAAGAATACCGAATTTAAATATAAACGCGGAAGACTATATAAGTACCCGTTTCTTAAAGAATAATAAAGTTAAATTAAAAACGAATATATACGACCGCTATTAAAAACGGATATATACGAACGTTATTAAAAACTGGTATATATAGATATTATTAAAAATAAATATATATAAATATTATTTATTTATTTATTATTTTTTTAAACTTATTATAGCTAATATAAGTAGTAAAAAACAAATAAAAGGTTATATAAATTAGTAATAACTCCGTATTAAAATAAATAAATATCTTAAATAATAAGTTAAAAAATTAAGCCTTTAGTTATATAATAATAGATAGTAAGTATTAAACCCCCTTTCTATTATAACTATCGACCCCAGCTATTTATTATTCCTTACGGTATAAGATTTATAATAAACTTAGGTCTCGCGATAGTATTATATTTAAATATCGAGAAAGGAATTACTCGTTCGCGTTATATAGATTTAAAATCTATTAAAAATTATTTATACCTAAATAATAAAATTTTTAAAGTTAAGGTATAAAGATACCGGTTTTACGTAAATTATTAGAAAAAGCTTTTATATATAAATATAAAATCTTAAAATAAACGCTCTTTAAAACCTATAATATTTCTTCTTTTTATTATATATAAATATATATCTATATCCGTTATTATCCTTTATTTAATGTTATACCTTTATATATTATTAGATATATATATAACTATTTAAATCTTAATATTTACTAATATATATTATATTATATGCGTTAATAAAAAACGCCTCGAATAATTCCGAGAAAGTTAACGCGATTATATCGATAATTATTAAATTTATACTTTTTAAAAAGAATTGCTTTCGTAATATAAAAATCGTAGCTACCTTAAATAAACTCGACTTTAAAGTATTAAATATCGTATATAATAATAAGCCTTTC
The DNA here is from genome assembly GCA_038363915.1 of Apiospora saccharicola. Taxonomy (NCBI): domain Eukaryota; kingdom Fungi; phylum Ascomycota; class Sordariomycetes; order Amphisphaeriales; family Apiosporaceae; genus Apiospora; species Apiospora saccharicola. Next base: position 139,921 of record JAQQWM010000001.1, read on the forward strand.
GAATCGTTATAATATATAATTCTTTATATATACGATTTTTATATTATATTTAATACGAACGGCGATAACGAGTTTTATAAAGAATATTAAATAGCGAAAGGCGTATTTATATATATACGAGACGGGAAAGAGGCCCCGGAGGACGCGGAGCTTTATTAATATAACGAACGCCGGTATAATAACATCGCGAATTAATTAAACGTACCGAAGGGGAAGAAAGGCCGGTACCGATAAACGGGAGCTAATGCGCGGTTAACGAGTAATCCTTTAATCGGATAGGTTATTATCGATTAAGCTGTTCGTCGGTTATTATATAATTAATTAATTTATAACTATATACTTATTTACTTAATTTATTAAATAAAAGGCAAGGGTTTTATATAATTCTTTTTTATAATATAATTAATAGATTAATATCCTCCGTAGGACGGATATAAATATTATTAAAATAAAAATATAAATTATTAAAGATATATATTATCCTATTATAATAAATAAACATATTATTTAAATAATAAAGAGATCAGATTTATCGAGGTTAATAAGCTTTTTTACGCCGCCGGTATTTTAATAGGCCTTATTAAAGGGATCGATTTAATTAATTAATATTAATAGCCTATACACGTGTTAATATTTATTTTAGGAGCTACACGCGTATTAACTCTATTATTCTTTCCTTCCTACTCTATCTTATTATTATTAATTATATTACCCTATATACTGTGCTATCAATAATTTAATATTATAAATTAAAAATAATAAATAAAATAATAGATTTTAAAATTCGTAATAATAATAAAATAATCGATTTTAAAACAATTTAATTATTACGTATTTTAAAATTAAAAATAGTTATATAATAGTCGATATTCTAGTATTTTAGTTATTAAATGTTTTAAAATTAAAAATAATAATGTTATTTAATTATTTAAAATTTAAACATTATAAATAAAAATAATAGTTAATATTAAAATATTTTATAATTAAATTAATAATATAAATAAAATAATTAATTTTAAAAACTTTTAATATTTAATTTCATTTATTATTCATTTATATATTTTAATGTTAAGATTAAAGTTAATAATAATAATATAACATTTAATGTTTAAAATATTTAAAATATATAAATATTAAATATTATTATTATTATATAATAAAACTTATTTTTGTTTTAAAATCGACTATTAATATTTATTCCTAATTTTAAAGTATTAAAATCTTAATTATTTTAATATTTTCTTTTAATTATAAAATATTAAAGTTATATATTCTTTATAAGTAATAATATTTTAAGTTCGATTATTTCATTATTATTTCTAATTTTAAAAGATTGAAAATAAGTGCTTTATTTATAAATAATAATATTTTAAGTCCGACTATTTCATTATTATTTCCATTTTTAAAACATTTAAAATATGCTTTATTTATAAATAATAGTATTTAAGTCCGATTATTTCATTATTATTTCTAATTTTAAAACATTTAAAATATATTTATTTTATCTTTATTATTATTATTATTATTATTATTATTATTATTATTTAATAAAACCCGTGGATAACCCGTGGGTAAAGAAAAAAATAAGTAGAACCCACGGGTTACCTACGGGTTTTGCTATTTACCTACGGGTTACCCACGGGTCCTGCCAAGTACCTATGTCGACCTATAGGTCTAATGGGTAGGCTTGGCATTTTCCGTGGGTACCTATAGCAGAACCATATATTCAGCAGAGCAATACCCAAGCATGTATTTCTCTTGGAGCCTCCCGTGGCCGGTGGAGGTCTGGTCTCCCTCGGAAGTCATGGTCGTGAAAGGAATGATATTATGGAGGAAGTCGACAACACCACAAACCCTCCGATGGCCTGATGCGAACAGGCATCGACTTGTTTTGTTATTGCGAGTGTAGACAATCGCTAGATCAATTTCCTTAGGCGAGGGTGTTCGCGCTGAAGCTGAAGCTACATGCCTGCCAACACAGACCACGAACAGAGGGATGATAATTCCAGTATAACCATGTTCCCCTCCTAACATCGATTTTGACCACCCCCTTGCGCCTGCTAAAAGGAAAGGGGAGCACCCGCAGAAGCGTACCGTTGCCCCCTTCTCATGAGCGCAGGCTCTAGCAGACAACGACGTCTCACACTGGCCACACCACAAACCCTCCAACTCCGAATTTGACACTACGCAATCACCGGATGATGGTATCCTCACGGGTTCACCAAGTTTTATTCGTATATACCCATGCGGAGAGAAAACATTTGCTAACGAGGTTAACTACTAAAACCACATTGGTGATGGCGGTAACTGGCGATCCGCTCCCATTTGAACGTCGGCGTCACGCTACGAAAGACAAGACAGAGGACAGCTTCTAGTTTGAAACGTATGTCGGGGCTCACATGGTTGCTACAATTGCTTTGACACCTGAGCTTATGGAAGCCGACGCACTGGAGCAAGTGAAGCTCGAGGCTGTATCTGTGGCATCATAGATAAACATGCTTCCAATATCGAGCACTTGACCGCAACATCCAAAGTCGGACCCAGTGAAGGCGAGAAATCGCTTTCTCGAACTAGAACACCAATTTGCAACAAGTACTTGTCTGCGTCATTGCGCAGATATGTGTCACCCGAGGTCGGTAGATTACAGCTTCTCCCTGAAGGTCAGTTCCATTAACGTACGTGTTTCTGCATAAGCCATTGATTCTAAGCTGGACCTCTTCTGGCAGCATGAGAAAAGAGCCGATGTTGAGGGATGGAGCCCCCTTCAAACATCTGCGTGGGCTCAGATGTTTGCCAGATGGGCCTTCCAACATTTGGTACATGTAGGCTGATCAATTATTGTGCGAATGGAATTGTAACCACACCCAACGAAACCAGCCCGCTTGCCCAGATTGACCAGCGGCAGCGACGCGGGTAGCAAGAACGGTCCTTCCACCTTTTGACCCCAAATCTCATTACGACCACGCTCCTTCTTCGTGCTGTCAATCAGGATGGCTTGCACCTCAGATCATTGCAAAGTCCTGCCCACGGCTCCAAGCCAACGTCCCCCAAACTTCACTTCATCCATCGTCACTTTTGCCATCACAGACCAACACGGCATACCACGCTTTCACCATATTATACATAGCTCTTTTGCCATTCCCTCAACCACTCATCAGACTTTGGGTTAGATTTGCGCTCCTCCCATCGCCTATTCCCAATTGTCGTTAATCGTTGTTGATTCACTATGGGTAACTGTCGTCACATTTGCTTTTTCATATCTTTCCTCCTTATCGCCCTCGTCGTTACCGTGGTGGCGACCTTCCTCCCGTACATGATCCCGGAAGGACACCCGAATTCTCGTGCACCGGACGCCAGGAGGTTCAACCCAGTCACGGCCACACCACCCGCCGTCAACGCAATGCGTCTTCCTGTCTACTCAGGATACGTGACCATCAACGAGACCAGCGGCGAGAACCTCTCGCTGCCGTACCAAGATATTGCCGGCAGCCTCTACGACACGCCCGCTCTTGGTACCGGATACTTAGCCGAAAGCATTAAAGAACAATAACTTCCCAATGGATGGATCATCCCCGTTAAGGCAAAGGAAAATTTAAGCTTCACGACCCCCCAGGCCCATGATATTCACGACGATAAGCTCAACTTCCCACAGGCTACGGCCATCCTGTCCTTTCGCACACCACTCGTACACGTCGAGGCGATCAAGGTTGATTTGGACCATGCGACATTGTTGAACTCGACGGAGAACCTTGGTGATATGCTCGGTTCGCCTAAGCGCTGGGTATCCCGCCCTATTCACATACAGTGTTGGGATGGAGGACTGGCTAACGGGTGCTATGTGCCCGAGGGCAAGTATCGTTTCGCGATCCAGGCACTGCACATGTTTGGCGACGAAAAGAACGAGACGGTTTATGACATGGTGTACACCAAGGACTTCAACATCGAGTATTCGTAATTTGCTCAGGAACGGGGTGTGTTGATTGAGGAGAGCACTTTAGGACCACGATTGCCTAGAACTCTTTCCGCTCATATGCGACAAGCTCGCAGAATAGTTTCTAATTGAAAGCATTATTGGCCCAATTGCTGGCGGAGATGCGACCGTGCATGACGTGCCAATTGAGCCGACCAAAGAATCCAATGGTCTCGCATCGTTTCCACATCAACCAATTGAATTTGTGGGAAGGAAGTATACAATTAGTGTCGAAGCAAATGTGGACTGCGGCAGTTGGATTAAATCCGGGGATGCCGTGTCCTGTCGTCATGAAGCTCCAGAAGCCCCTCTGTTGACGTACACGAGTCGCATGTCAACACTGGGCGATCGAGCATTGCGTGCATAAGGTGCGCCGGCCACTTGTCAGTCATGTTTCCCAGCATGACTTATTCCCAAACATGCTCCGACTCTTTTCAAGTACCAGATCTTCGTTAACACGCAGTGCTTTCCGACCTTTGACATCTACCAACATCATTCGCAGAGCAACCATGGCAACAGGTGAGCGGACGCTGAGAGCGCATTTTCCCAAATCCCAACATGCTGGTGCTAACAGGACAACTGCAGGACAAGCGAATAACACCGACCTCCGCGCGAGCGCGCTGTTTGACGTGTCGCACGTCACGGCCGTCGTGACGGGCGGCGCGACGGGCATCGGGCTTATGATCACGCAGGCGCTGCAGTCCAACGGGGCCAAGGTGTACATCACGGGCCGGCGGCAGGAGGTGCTGGACAAGACCGTCGAGCTGTACAGCCAAGGCGGCCCGGGCCAGATCATTGCGCTGCAGGGCGACGTCAGCAAGAAGAGCGAGGCGGTGCGCCTGGCCCAGGAGATTGAGAGCAGGGAGCCCCAGGGGATCCAGCTGCTGGTCAACAACGCGGGGATCGCGCGGGACGACGATACCCGGTACGGGAACGGCCAGGGCCAGCCCGACATGACCGACGCCCGGGCCGTCTCGGAGCATTTTCTCAGGAGTACGGAGGAGCAGTGGCTCGAGACGATGCGGACCAACGTGATGGGGGCGTACTTCATGTCGGTCGCGTTCCTGCCGCTCCTGGCCAAGGGGCGGGAGACCACACCCGGGTACTCGTCGCAGGTGGTCAACGTGTCGTCCATCTCGGGCGCCATGAAGGGGCCCAGCATGGGCCAGCCGGCCTACGCCTCCTCAAAGGCGGCAGCGACGCACTTGAGCCGCATGCTGGCGACCATTTTCAAGGACGTGAAAGTGCGCGTCAACGTCATTGCGCCCGGGCTGTTTCCGAGCGAGATGACGGCGGGCGGGAAGTCGGGCGAGGACAACAAGAGCACGCTGGACATTAAGGCGACAAATCCGTCGGGCCGATTGGGGGAGGAGAGCGACATGGCGGCAACGATTCTGTTCCTCGCGGGGAGGGGCGGGGTGTTTTACAACGGGCAGATTGTGTATCCGGATGGAGGTGAGTTTGGCTGATTGATTGATTGAGTTGGGATTTGCTGAAACCATGTGCTGACCGTGATAACTTTAGGATCTACTCTTATTCAACCGGCTGTGAACAATTAATGCTCTCGGCCACACATTGTAATTAGAAAAACATGATGAACAATAACATGGCTACTCATAAGATGCAAGGCAATGCAGCTGGGCGTATTCTCAGTGGCGGCACGAGGTACGGTGTAGGGAATTGGAGGAAACGTTTGGATTCGGACGCCAAGCTCCATAGCCCAGTGTCACATACATATACAATAATACAGACCCAAGTTTTCATCCAAGATCAAGTTGAAGATCAAAAGCACTAGTGGTTTAGTGGTAAAATCCATCGTTGCCATCGATGGGCCCCGCGTTCGATTCGCGGCTAGTGCATTTTCTTTTTGCTGTTTCTCTACCCTTTTTACGAATTTGTCAGGGCTACAAATATTCCTTACGCCTGAGCAAGTGATGTATATTGACGCTCAGTCAGCCCACCGTCTGATAATTTCGCTTCCATGCGTCTAGAGTGTTGGGGCCGAGCACAGCAGCTCCAGACAGTACCCCTGCATCATTCCGTCTAGCGCTGTGGAGGTTAAAAGCTTGACTGTGACTTCAACTCCTTTTTCTTGTCAAATCAATCGAGTTCTTCCAGCGATCGCATCTTCAAGCAATCAACTGCAATAATAACCACTGATACTTTAAGAGACATTGCAATATCCGTTTATAATTTTCACCAACTGGTCTCTTGGCGGCCAAGAAACCGCGAGGATGTGACGGGCGATGGTCCAACCTTACGTTGACTCAAGTGGCTTTGATCAAGTTTCGGCGTACATGTCGAGAGGGACGTTACCATGGGAAAGGAAACGGCCGCTGCAGTGGCGATAACGGCATATACAGGCCCTCTCCTTTTTATTATGTGAGGAATGCACATTGGGTAATAGCTGCGCGGGATAGGCACCGGAATCTCACGAACACTGTGCCTCTCAACAGGCCGGCGCAGTAGAAAGGGGCAAGGGCTAGGGCTTCACCCCATCCTGGTGCAAGTGGACGACGCGGTTGAGCGAGTACACCTATGCCTCTATGCAGCCCGCTATGCAGCATGAACTCACCGCAGTGCCTGAGATCGTCATGGCCATCCTGGACCTGACCCACTGTATTCTCGGAAACGGGTCCTCGTAGTTGTTGTTGTGTCTGCAGGCGGCTCCGCGACAGTCACACCGGAGACCAATTGTCAATATTGCGTCTCGCTCAGCTTCAAGCATATACACCCACACCCATCTCCGGCCTACGACATATTACGCTGCTCGACGCCGGATGGGTAGTAACGATCTCAAGGTTCTATTGAAGAGCCAGTCTTGAACCTTGACGTGAAACAAAAAAGGGGGCAGGAAGATAACGGACACGAAGCTTTGGCTCCTACGTGTCAGGTGCGCTCACATCACGCGAAGCTGGCTGATATGCAATCATATGTTCATGCCTGTGGCAACGCACGGTATGGGTATGGGTACTGAAGTTATCCTGAGTGATCTTAGCCTCCGAATGGACGTTGCTAGAATTACTATTAATAAGGCGGCGTACGCCTCTACCACTGCACGCGAGTCAAGGTGGCATGGGTCCTAATTTTCTACCGTGTCACTGTCACTGTCGACTATTGTTCTAGGTCGCCTCTGTCCTATTCTCACTGGTAAAAGTCTACTCTGCCAGAGACACTGCCAATGGATTCTACCTGACGTGGGATATCTTGAAACCTCCAGGAACTCTGGTCTGGAAGAACCCCTGCGGGTCGTACTTGGCAGCGACCCTCTTCATGAACGCAATGTTCTATTCCCGTAGACTTCTTGTCAGTGAAATGCTCTTAGGTAAAATGTGGACTTCCGGAAGGGCTGACTTACCTCCCGACCATATGACTTGATAGGGTCCTGATCCTGGTTGACATAGTTCATGTACCGCCACTGCGTCGCCGCACCAATGCTCTCAGCATAGCCCTCGAGCTCCTCTGAAATCTTTGACATCTTGCCCTGGAAGACGGCCTTGGCTTTCGCCGTCTTGACGTTGGCCTCGCCCAGCCAGACGATGGCGTCCTCGGTCAGGGTCTTGTCGACGCCCAGCACGTTACCGCCAGGGTTCTTCTGCGCGTAGTGCTTCGGAAGCTGCTGGAAGACCCAGATGAGGCGGTGCACGTCGGCCTCCATGTTGCCCCTCTGAACCTCGTCGCGGAGCCGTTCGAACAGCTCGGTGGCCTTGTCGATGACGCGCTTGTTGTTCTGGAAGCAGAGGGAGAACCACATGTAGCTAGGTAAGGAGCAAGAAGAGGCGGAATCGTTAGTTCCAGGAAGGATTTCCAGATCTGAAAGAACGTATGGCTGGCGGCTTTTGGCAAAATTAAAAAGAGGAACTTACTAGTCGCCCCCAGGGTCGGCCATGGAAGCCGCGAGGTCGCTATATGTTTGAATCTTGCGGGAGTCGACAAGCCAAGGCACCGCCGCCATGGGCTCGAACGAAGTGGAGTTGGCGTTGCCGTCCGTGTTGACAGGCGTCGACGAGACCGTGAGCGAGCGACTTGCAGCTTCATACATATAGATGACGATCTGGCTGTCGGCGGGGTGCTGCTCATTGATGGAGACCAGGCGAACAAAGGAGTCGAGGATGGTATCGCGGTAGTCCCACGACGTCGTGGCCATCCCGCCGTACAGCTTGCCGGCGGGGAAGGCGGCAAAGTCGAACCGGGTCACGATGCCGAAGTTGCCGCCCCCGCCCTTGAGCGCCTTGAAGAGGTCCGGGTTCTGCTTGGCGTTTGCGTTGACGATCTGGCCGCTGGGAGCGAGGACGACTTCGTAGTTGGCCACGTCGTCGCAGGTGAAGCCGCGACGGCCCGAGTGGAAGGAGAGGCCGGCCCCGAGGGTCAGGCCGGCGACGCCGACGTTGGCGACGCGGCCGGCGTTGATGGAGAGCCCGTACTTCTCCACCTCGAGAAGCGCAGCGGCCCACCTGGAGCCGGCGCCGACGGCGGCAATGGGCTGGGCACAGAGTCAGCTTTCTTCCTGTATCGTAAGCCAGCCAATACCGGGTTGAACTTACAGGCGCGTGCGGCGTGGTTGGCAAGTGGACTTGTGTCTGGTCGAGAAGGCCCAGGTCCATGGTCACACCATCGGCGATGTTGTTGTTGGGCCAGGTGCTGTGGCCGCCACCCCGGACGGCAATGCGCACCCAAGGCAGTTTCGACAGCGCTTTGATGGCGCGAGAGACATGCTGCGCAGTCCGTGGCCTGAATACACAGGTCGGCTTGATTTCCCGGCTGCCAAGGCCGTAGTAGGACTCGACGCTTTCGTGGTAGCCGTTGCCAGGGGTGGAGGGGAGCAATATGCCGTCTCCGAGTCCGGAGGCTGCAAGCGCTTTGCACTGTATCCAATAACTAGGTTAGCAAACATACATACGCTGCGAAACCGTGTCTCAGTTGACCTACGCCGAGTAAACCATCGGGCCCTGTTGCAGCAGTCTCGGGGGCAGAAACTGCCAAGACGGCAAATGCAACGCGAAGCAGAGTGGAACGCATATTGACGGTGACCATTCCCCGAAGATGTTTGCCCTTGATTCGGATTGAGATATTTATGGGATGGCTACATGCGGGACGCATTGGCTCTTATCGTGTTGCAGCAGGCTCCCTTGCTTCGGACTTTCCGATTATGCAAGGTTCCTGTTACGCTATCGGGAGAGTGCATATCCCGCAACGTGGTGTTGGCCAATGTCGAAGCGACATTTTCAAGAAGCAAACAAGTGTCTCGTGGTGCATTTCCACCCCCGCTCAGATCCCCGCTCTTTTCACGTATATGCTGTTGCGTGAAATTGGTGGTTCCGGCATTTCGGTACCGATCCCACACCCGTTTGATGGAAACAATAAAAGCCCTCCTGGCGGATTGGTCTAGACAGCCATCCTTGGACATCTCTCATGAACCATTCGCTGTCTGGACCCACTCTGTGACACCAATACGCATCCACCCTTGTAGACATAGCAAACGGCATGCTGCCCTAGACAGGATTTCCCCCTTACATTGTTTATAATCTGCCTAAATCAAGTTGCATTGCATTAACCTCTTATCGTGTGGCTAACTGTTTACCTGCCAAGACTGGGAAACATACAAGTAATTGCGAGACGCAACATGAACATTTAAGTCCATGCCTATCTGGAGTGAACAAGTAAGGGCTGACAACGATTGAAATTGGATGCAAGAAGTGCTGGTGCATGACTGTCTCATTGAAGGTGAGAGGAAGAGCCAAGGAATCCAAGGGTTTTGAGCAAGCATAGGTACCTGCAGTCGGGGAGTGCCATGGTAAAGGCCCGAATGTTATCCCTTTCCCAGGTGTAAGGGGTGATGCAAAGCTCGACCACCCACACCGAGATTTGAACAGCGACAATATAACTTGTCGATGGATTTCTCTCCCGCCCCTCTGCCCGCTAGTAGCTTCCCTCGATGGTGAAAGGCTACCATAACTCAACGATAATGGATCGCGACCTTCTTAAGTCGGTGCAGAGCACCTCCCCTGGCTCCGGTAACCTAATACTGCTTTCTCGAGATGGTGGCGTCCGCCATTTCGCCCCCGGACAGCCAGCTGTTGTCGTCGACGCCTCCATCTGGGCCATGTTTGCGATCTCAACCGCGTTCATGGCCCTCCGCTTCTACTGCCGCGCGAGCCGTTCCGGAACCCTCCTGCGCGACGACTTCGTCTTAGCCGCCGGATGGGCTTGTATGCTCTGCTCAACATCCCTGCTGACCACGGCGATGAGCATGGGGTACATAGACACGGTGCTGGGGGAAATGACCATCACACTGTTGGCTCGATGCGCACACAGTCCGTAGCTTCCGTTTCTTTCTTTCTTCAAAGGCCGCCTGCGCTGTTGAAAATAAGCTGACCACGAGATAAATCCATGTAATAGCTTGCCATCTGGTGTCGCTTTCACTGACGAAAACCTCCTTTGCCGTGACCCTGATCCAGATCACGCGAGCCTGGCAGCGATACGTCGTTTGGTTCGTGATTGGCAGTATCAACATCGTCTTCGTCATCCACATCCTATTGCTGTGGCGCCCGTTCTGCCACAATCTGACCTACGACCTGCCCATCAGCTGTTGGGATGCCAGTCATGCCGTGGTGCTCAACATCTTCAGTTTGCTCTATTCCAGCATGGCGGACTTCGTGCTGGCTTTGTTGCCTGTGAGTAGTCTTGTACTCCTGCCGGAGTGGAAAGTGACTTGACTGTTCTTGTGCCTCCTTACTGACATCATGGCTGGCTAGTGGAAAGTCCTGATGGACTTACAGATGAGGAGGTCGGAGAGGATAAGCCTCGCCATCGGCATGAGCTTTGGTGTTATGTAAGATCAATCTAAGACCCAGAATGGCTTCGTTCATTAACTCGTCGTAGTGCAGGTGTTACTGGCATAATGAAAGCCGTACAGAGCGTCACCACACTCGATTCGAGAGTCCCAGACTGTGAGTCTTGCACTGGCATGAAGCCTGAACAGGCTGTCACGTTACTGACACTTTGGCGATTCGTTGTAGTCAAGTACAACCTAGTCATCTTCTGGATCTTTACCCTCGCGGAGCCCAACGCCACGATCATTGCCGCCTGCGTACCGGTGCTGCGCGTGCTGTTTAGAGACGCGGCGAAGAGGTACTACGGCGGTCCCAAATCCACGTCGACAGGAGGGTACATTAGGCAGAGTAACCATCATAGCTCGGGATTATTTGCGTGTGAAGACTTGCATCGCAATCGTGGTATGGATGAACAGAGTGAGCAAAGCAATCTAAGCGGGGGGATCACGCGGACTCGTGAGGTGGTTGTGGATATCGAAGGGGATATGAGCTTTGAGATGGGAGAGCATCCGGCTACCAAGAAACAGATGGGCATGTATGGGCGATGTAGTACCCGTAGTAAGGCTCTCTGGCCCGCAAACATTCGAGATATATGGTGAAGGCAGAAGGGGAGGGAAGACGAAAGTACTTTGATTGCAGGCAAATATTTTGAACATGAGAAGCAAAATTACAAGCTTAGCGACCCTCGGTTAAAAGTGACAGGGTTTTCCCCCATCCTCTTACCAGGCTGTGCGGGGTTAGACTCATAGACCTCTCCCAATGGACGTTTACCAGAGCACTGCTGTTACAGCGGTAGCGTTGCTGCATGCAAAATAATGACTGAGCTGAATCAGGCTTACGTCAGCTAAATGACACAATAAAGGTAGTGTTCGAAGTCCCCAGCCTGATCAAAATTTCACGTTTGACAACCTCATTTCATGCCACAGCAGAACGCAAGTGTGACAATGACCTGCGCCGACGTTGGAAGTACAAATCCTGACATAGCTGGATTAGGGGTATGTACGATTGTCCAATTTATTTAGTCACATCTTGAACCAATCAAGTTGCCATCGCTAATGCAATCCACCAGATCATACTCGCGTTCACGATACAAGCTGGTTTATCTTTCATCCTCTCAGGATGGTCAATTCTAATTGAAACCAGGCTTCGAATACAAGAAGTGTCTCGCTTCTTTGGCGAAAGAGCCAGTCCTTCCAACAAGATGGCTCGCGCTAAGAGAGGAAGAAAAGAACTGAAGAACTTCTTGAAGCTAATTACGCGTCCTTATATTATTAGCAAGATCGATCTAATAGACCGTGTGTTAAGATCAATTGGCAATACGCAGCTACTTAATGGTTGACTACACACATCCTCTGTCATCCGGTGCCGCTTTCCTCTATCTAACTTACTGACGTTTAGGCATCGCACTGCTCATTGGCGCTTTAGCCCAGAACCAGACACTAAGCCTCTGCCATTTCCATATCGTATACGATGTGGTAAATTTGACGGGGTAAGACGAAAATCAACGAGGCACAATCGCGTTTCAATGCACTTTGTGGCACTAACTCCTGTCGGTAGCGTCTCGGCAGCTGCAGCAGCAGCTACAACATTCAAGCGACCCGATGGCTTGTTTTTAGTGGCATGTTGATATCTGTGTACATGTCTCTCTACCTCGCATTCACTGTATTATTCGGGTTGAAACTCAGTGAATGGGACGAGGGTGTCCCCGGGCGCTGTTACAATACCGACAAGATATCAGTCTCACGTACAGATCATCCGTACGACGACAACATATACCTCGGCATCACCGCAGTTTGGCTATTTGGAAGCCTGACCATATGCTCGTTGGCGGCCCTACCGTATCTCCGTGTTGCGCTACAAAGATCGGTCCCCCATCGCCAGTGGCCGGAGAATTTAGAATCATATCCATGTTGTTCGATAAACTGTACGGCCGTCTGGGCATTTTCTATCATAATATATGGTGGGGACTTGAAACCGTAGCCGGATGCATGGGATATTTCAACAAGTACTTGGCTTCGGCGGAATCTTATATATTACCGTACGGGGCGCGGACTCTCATTCTAGCACTAGCGCTGATCCAGTATCCCGTCCACGGATACATGGTTTATGCACTTCGGGCTTCGAACGAGCAGTATCTTTCGGGAGGCTCCGAGAATGAATGGGGGTTCGCTCAGATTGTAGCACTGGTGCTTGTGATATCCATGCTCTTGGAGGGTGCCAAAGCTTTAGTGGGTGAGTTTCATAAAACCAGATCTTTACTAAAGCTGATGAAAATGCAAGAATATACGTCGTCAAACGAGTCGGCCGGTTCGGAAACCGGCACTCGCAAGGATCGAGGCTGCATACCATTTTTCCGGGCATCGCTTCTCCGGAAAGACAACCTGCTGGGCCCCTTATTGCCCATGAATCGGGTTCAGGCGTTTAAGAGGCGGCGGTCACTGCCTCCAGATTTCAAATTCGCACCTATCTTTGTATCTTGGATTTATTATCACATTATGTTTAAAGTTACGACTATGGAACAAGGGTGTGAATGGGCTGTGCTTTTTCGATACTCATACAAGTAACAACGATGATCCGACTAGAAATAATCAACGGATGAACAGCCTTGGTTTGATCATTCCCACAAGTGTCTACCTGTTCCTAAGTTTATTAACATGCATGTTATGCGCAATCGATTTTCGCTTCCCCGCACTGAAGAGACGAATACAGTAAGCCATTTTCGCCAACTGACATATGTCTTGCATTAACCGCCTAGTAGTGCTTTCAACCAAAGAACTCGTGTTATTCAAACGTCTTGGGGGATCCCTGAAATCATGTGCCTCGGAGGGCCTCAACCGAAGTCAAGAACACGCGTTTCAAGCTGGTTCGGCTATTGCTACCGCAAATTAGTCTTCAAGATAACACACAGACCTTTCCCACCTCGAACTTTTGTTCTTATAGCGGCATTAATCCAATACCCGTTCTATTGTTTCTTGGTTTACAGTTTGCGCTCCGACAACGTGCGATACCTATCAGGCGACTCAGAAAACGATTGGGGATTTGGTCAGATTGTGTCTTTGATCTTGGTAGGGGCAACGCTGATAGAATGTTTCAAATCATGGATGGGTAGGGTTTAACCCTCAGACGACCTCGCTTCCTAGACATGTTCATGCTGACAACGAAGATAGAGTATAAACTCTGGAAGAATTCAGAAGATACCAGAATCATTACGGGCAAGAGTCAACTTCCGGGTCCCGTGTCGTCTGGCAAACGGCACAAGAGGCTGGAGAGGAGGCTTTCACTGCCTACAGACTTCAAGTGCCCATAAGAGGGTTGCATCAAGGGAAGCGGATCTATGAAAGTCATACGTGTTGGGACTTTCATGAGAGCGTTGGGGGTATTAGGGTGTGATGACTACTTGCAATGTAAAAATCTTCATGGGCAACTTGCTATTGGCTGCGTTTTGGTTCTTATTGAGCTGGTTTTGGATGAACCCAAAGGATCCATATTGTTTAGTCCTCAGTGAAGTAGTATGTATTCTTGGCATTGTATATGGCTGCAGACGCAGAGCAGACACTTTCGCGTCGTTCTTGACACGCCCGGTGCGCCACGGCCAAAGCTTGGAATTGTCGACCGAGATCTCCACAGCAGTGAGCAAATTGCAGCGGCCGTTCGCCCCACAAAAGAATCGATCCCGGGAAGCTAGGCGGACAGCACGGGCGCTGCAGAGTTCAGAAGAAAAAAACGGAATGACTGTCTCATCGCTCGCCCCTGAAGGCGTCCAGGGTTGGCAAAAAGTGAAGTTGAAGGTCCGCCTGGGGCTCGAACCCAGAATCTCCTGATTCGTAGTCAGACGCCTTACCATTGGGCCAACGGACCTTGATGTTGTTGCTGCTGTTGGAGCTGATGGGGATGTGCTTATTGGTACATATTAGCAGGATAGCCAACGAGTGCGATGCCCCGTGGACAGAAGCTTTTACCTGCAGCGCGAGAAGGTTGGACACGAACGGCGGGTTGAGTGCGAACCTACAGGTTGGAGAAACCGTTTTTTTAGCTTCTACAAGGATCAGATATCGACGATTTTGGTCTGTTACATATACGACAGGGGTTCACACGCTCTAGCAGGGATGGCTGATCTAGTTCTCTGGCATCCGACAGCTGCCGCAAGGATCACGCCTTAGCATCCCGATCTACTCATCCGACAATATCTGGGCCATGCCTGCTAAACATGTTGCCCAGCCGTTGAGATTGCAATTTCGCGTGGCCTTGATCGATATGCCGCTGAACCCTAGACAGGGGACATGTCCTGGAATTATTGAATAGGTAAGGAGGAAAATAGTGTGGAAATGTGGGCTTGCGCAATCTCCATTCCCTCTTCTCACTCGTCCTCCCTCCCTTAGCCAACTTAGCCCCATCTCGATCGCTCATAAAATGACCAGATATCCGAAGTAAGATATACCGACAGCTGACTCGTGCGTCGGACGATATATCGTCGGTAGTCGGCCCATTGCCTTGAGCGTTCACTTCGGAAGCCCCACTCCGTCTGCCCTGTGCAGCGCGATGGACGAATCCGGCGAACAGTTCGTCCCATAGCACCAGGCAATAAGGGCTCCAGACTCCAACGGCCTTCAAGGGGCCAGCCAGCCAGGTCGGTTATCTAGCCGCCCCGTCTTTTCGGAACTTAAAACGGGATTTGGCTGGGACAGGGTGACATCGCCCTACTGCGCTATTGCTCTCCGGACATTCGAGTGGGCCGGTATATATGCGGCAGCCAACAAGTAGTTGCTGTGGGCTTGTTTTCTTGGTCTGGTGCCCGATTGCCTACTTGTCCGCAAGTCCGGAACAGGGTGATCGTGGTAAAACAAGGCCAGAACGAATCTCGGCATAAAAAGTTGGGTATCAATGTGTAAACAGGAATTTGTAATGAACTCTTGGTGGTGTTTTGCCGCTGGTGATCGTCCGTCTTCCGAGAAACATAGCCTACCTACCTGACTGCCTACGACTCGTGATCAACTTGAACGAACTACAACGTGCGTTTGCGACGATTCAGTCAATACTTTACTCAGTAGATAAGCGCCCCCTTCTCAAAACTAGAAAGAAGCGCCCCCCTCGAGGCAACTAGCCATGCCGTTCTCCGATCTAGACTCAATGGACGGGTCGATCGATGAGATCCACGACTCGCGCCGATCGATGCGCCCGTCGCAATCTCAACCGCGATACAAGCAGATGCCAAGACTGGACGACGAGATCGACGACGATCTTTTCTACAACCGATCACCACCCAACAAGGCCAGCGCCACCCAAGCCGCGGCGCACACCTTTCTCGCCACGGACGACATGTCCGAATACGGCTCGGCCAAACCATCCGGACGAGGGCGGTCCTTCTCGATGGACAGCATGCTGCCCGACGTCGAGAGCCGCCAGTTTGTGCCGGCCTACAAGAAGGGGCACCACATAAGGGAGTCCTCCGACGCCCTCCCGCAGTTCACCGAGGCCAACCTGGGCTTCCCGAACCCTGCCCCGACACAGCCCAGCTCACAGCGGACTTCTCGGCGCAACAGTATCAGCGACAAGAAGAACGACAATACCAATGGCCACGGTGGTCGGAACAACAAACGAGACGACTACGAAGAGGCGCCCAGGCCACTTCCCACCGTGCCGAAGAGGCCCCGCGAGGACGAGATCGAGGCGGCTAGGAGGATCCTCGCGGCGGCCGAAGCCAGCAGCCGCCAACACGAGCCCAGCATCCGCCGCGATTCGGGCGCAGCGGAGAGAGCCCAGGAGAGAGTCCCTTCGCCACCTGCTACTGTACGCTCCGCCACCCCGCCGCCCATCGGTCGACCCAGAAGGTACTTCACCGACGAGACGGAGCCGGGCCCCCAGCAACACCATCAACCACACAACAAGGAACACGGCAGCATGGGAGGGGGCACGCCCGAAAAGATCCCGGCTCGGTCGTCCTCCAAGCGACCGTCGTCGTCCTCGAACAAGCGACACAGCGTGACCAGCATGTCGACCATGCCGTCGCGGGCCGAGCCGGTCCTGGACAAGTACCAGCTAGACGAGGACTACGAGGAAGAGTTCCGACCGCTGCCGCCGACCCGAGACTATCAGAGCATGAGCGCTCACAAGCGCGGCGGTAGCCACGGCGGTGGCGCCGGTGGCAACAACGGCAACAACGTCAACATCAACATCAACACGACCAAGGCCCGCCCCCCGCGCCGAACCTACAGCGACGACGAGATCTCCGTCAACCGCGGCGGCGGCGGGTACGCCGTCTCCTCCCACCAGAGCGTGGCGGGGAGCCAGAACTCGCGCCAGCACAGCCGGATGCCCGAGTTCTTCAGCGAGGAGGCCTTCCAGACCGTGCTCTACAACCCCATCACGGCGCACCAGCTGCAGAAGTTCAGCGAGCAGCGCCTCTGCGGCGAGAGCGTCGCCTTTTTAGCCAAAGTGCACCAGTACCAGGAGTCGCTGGGCGGCCTGGGGACGGAGCTGGCGCACATCCACAAGTCGTTCATCTCGGACAGCTCGACCACCCAACTCCAAGGGGTGCCGCGCGAGTCGTTGTTGTCGGCGCACCGGGACATCAAGACGACGGTCTCGACGACCTTCACGGGCATGGAGGCGCTGTTCGCGGATCTGCAGAAGCGGGTCGAGCAGACGGTGTTTACGGACATTTACCCGCGGTTCGTAAGGGAGAAGGTGTCGTTGAGCGCGATTCAGGCGCTGGCTAGTGATCGGCACAAGTACCAGGGTTTGGGTGATTGCTTCTGTTTGAGTGATCCAAAGTAAGTCTCCTTCTCTTTATACCCTAACACCCTTCTTGAAATTGAAGTTGTACAATATGCTAACAACCCCCCAGCAAAGCCGACAACCCCATCGTCTTCGCCTCGGACGGCTTCGTCAAAGTCACGGGCTACAGCCGCAAAGAGGTCGTCCCCCGCAACTGCCGCTTCCTGCAGGGCCCCCAGACGGACCGCGAGACAGTGCGCAACATGAAGATGTCCATCGACGCCCGGAAAGACACGGTCGAGCTCGTCCTCAACTACAAGAAGAACGGCGACCCCTTCTGGAACCTGCTGTACATGGCGCCCCTCTTCGACGAGACGGGCACCCTGGCCTTCTTTATTGGTGGGCAGGTCAACTGCTCGACCACCATCCACTCCAACACGGACGTCATGAAGGTCCTGGCCGGTAATTCAACGCCCGCCGCGAAAGAACCGGAGCTGGCGCCGCCCCAGAGGCGGCAGATCCACCGGCAGAGCTCCATGCCGTCGGCGCGGAAAGCCTTACTCAAAGCGTTCGGGGTGCGCGTGGACGAGGCCCGGACCCTGGGCGAGTCCGGCATGGAGGACCAGGTTTTGGGGAGGATGGAGGGCCAGGACCTCACCGACCAGATGAAGGAGTTCCGGACCGCCTACTCCAAGTACCTGGTCGTCCGGGCCGACACCTTCGTCATCCACTTCTACTCGGAGGGCATCAGCGAGATGCTGCACCCGGGCAACACGGCGGGGCTCGTCACGGGCCAGGAGGTGTTTCGCTTCTTCAAGGCGAACATGGTCAGCAAGGAGACCGACTACCGGAGCCGCGTCCGGACGGCTGTACGGGGTGGGAATCCCATCAGTGTGGAGATTCGGCTGCAGACGCGGAGGAGTGCGTTGTATCGGGGCGATGAGCGGTTTATTACGCATTGGACGCCGCTGAAGGACGAGCATTCGGCGACGGAGTGGGTGGTCATTACCTTGGCGCCCACTATGGGATTGTGAGGGGTTGGAGAGTTGTGGTGATCACCGACTGGGACTCTTTTCAAGAACTTAATCTTAAGCTTTTTCTTTTTATGTAGCAAGTAACGACCTAGATACCAGGTGAGTAGTAATGGAACAAGTAGATTGAATATCAGACGAGCCAAGGTTGGGCCCAGTCCAATCAACGTGCTCACTGTAACTTGATTAGGAAACTTTTGGTTTCTAGTCAACCCCATTTCTGGTCGAGGGCTTTGATGGCTTTGGTGGCTTTGAACCTACCCTCCGGATCCCTCTCTGGCCAAAAGCCTATTAGGTATTAATTATTTCAAGGTCGTCATTGTTTCGCTTCCAGAGGCCATTTCACTCTTCCAACCAATTCACCACTAATTTTAAACTATTCCCATCCCAGCCCTGAT
This sequence comes from Apiospora saccharicola, assembly GCA_038363915.1. Taxonomy (NCBI): domain Eukaryota; kingdom Fungi; phylum Ascomycota; class Sordariomycetes; order Amphisphaeriales; family Apiosporaceae; genus Apiospora; species Apiospora saccharicola. The sequence continues at coordinate 158,867 of JAQQWM010000001.1, forward strand.
TCTTCCATACGATGTCGCAACCATTTCCGTGGCACCTACTCGTCCCTTTTTCGGGATGGTATTCCCTCCTGACCCTTCGCCCCGAGGCTCACGCCGCCCTATTTATACCTACCACCGCCCTGAACCGGATCGCTGTCGCATGGCTCTTGCTTGCCCCCGTGGCCGCGATCCTCCTGTCCCACTACTACTCCCCCGATGCCGCGTTCTATTTCAACACCGTATCTTCCATCTTCGGTATCTATTACAAGACGAGGATCGCACCGAAACAAAACATGGAGAGGACCAAACGTCAGGAACGGACCGCGCTGGAGCTGTGCGGTCAGGGCCACTATAACCGTGTGGTGGAGATGATCGGCCTGATGCCGGTGATGTTGGCGGACAGGGAAGAGGCGCTGCTGCACATGCGCAAGGCGCGGCGGGCCTACGTGGGGATGCTGGAGGAGATGAATCGCGCTTTCTTGGAAACCAGGCTGCAGTCCGGCTGAGCAAAAGTCCAAAGTCCAATGGGTCCGACGACGGACGTGAAGCCGGCCGTTTAGGGAGATGGATGGGCGTCATTGCGACGTCGAAGTGGCCTAGACGACGCGGAGCCGGGCGTTTGGGAGATGTGGGCAACATTGCGACGTCCAAGTGGCCTCGACGCAATTGCAACTGCTGATATGCGAGCAGCTCATTCACAATATTCTTCCTCTTCAGGGAACGCCGAGACGAGATGAACACACCCTTACATGCTAGGCAGCCAAATATATGGCAATCGTCTTTATTGTATCGAGGCAAACCACAAGGGATAAACTTAGATAGGGGCAGCATCAAAGAAGCGATCACTTAATTACACAAGGATATTGGAGTGAAGTAGCTACGATGAATATTAACTCTTAGATATAGTAAACACGAAACGCAAACGTAAAAATCACATCTCTTCGTTTTGAAAGACTGATCATGAATTCCCTAGTCGTAGTGAATGAATGTTGTTGAGTATCCATCACTCAGTCGGCCAAGCTACTGCTGCCACTGCTGGAATCCGTGTCGTAGCCGTTCCACGTCTTCTTCGAGCGGCCCCTGCACAGCCAGCGCGGCAGCCAACGTCTCCACCCCGTCCTGGCGCGGACGCTGTCATCATCTGCATCCGAGTCCGAGTCGGAATAGAGATGTTCGCGGGTGCATTTGGGCGTGGCCTTCCTGCCCGCCATGAACTGCAACAATCCGCCGGTGCTCTTGGTGGGCTTCTTCTTCTTCTTCTTGCTCTTTTCCACTTGTACGATGTTCCACCTGGGCGGAGGTGGGGGGACACCGACGCCCGCCCCCGGTGGGCGAACTCCCGGCGGAACACCGCCGGGCATGCCGGGCATGCCGGGCATGCCGGTGTTGGGAAGGGCCGGCGCGTGGTAGCCCGGCGGCGGGGGGTACTGCACCGGGCTTGCGGGCTTCCCCTCGAGCACGAGGCTCAGCTCGAAGGCGGCGGCGTAGAGGTCGCGCGCCGTCTCCAGGGGCTGCATCGGCTGCTTCCGCTTCTGGCCGGCCAGGTGGCAGAACTCCTGGACGGCCATATTGAACTGGTTGGTGCTGGAACTGTGGTCGCCGTCCACCGTTTCTCCATCGTCGACGACCTCCTTCTTGGGTCCGGCGGCGACCGAAGCCGAGTAACTGAAGACGCCCAGGCTGCGCAGCGTCCGCTCCAGCGCGACGGCCGTCTGGTGCTCGTCCGACTCCTCGGCCGAGGGCCACCAGTGGTCGGCCAAGACGACGAGGGCGTAGATGCGGGGACCCCCGCCGCCCATGGGGGTCCGGTACAGGCGCGTGGTGCGGTAGCGCAGGGACTCCCAGTCCGGGATCGTGGTCGGCGGCGGCTGCGGATGGCCCATCACCAGCCGCTCCAGCGCGCTGACCCGGGCGTGGATGTTCTCCAGGGTGACGGGCAGCGTCTCCTTGGCGAGGGTGAGGTTCTTGAGGCCCTCGAGGAAGGCGACTTGCTGGACGAAGACTTGGTACGCCATGGTGGAGAGGGATAGTGAGTGATAATTGTTATAGTATTGTGTAAATGATATCTACACCCTCAAAGTTTTGAGAGGGGGGGGGTTGACGGGAACGGAGATGTTCGCGATATCCTCGGGGGGCTAAAGGGGGTATAAATACAAGTACAGTGGGAAAGGGGAATAGCTAAGAGCCGCCGATCGCAAGATATACCGTTGATCGGGGTAATAGCGTATGTGTTATGCCGTCAGCAAAGCCGGGCGCGGTCAAATGTGAAATCAGGCTCTGCTATACGTCCACGGGCGGCCGATGGCGTCTCACTGCGTTATGCACGTCAAGCCCAGCCTGCCCCTAGCCAGGCGATTTCCCGATAGAAAACCGGCCGTTGACTCACGCCACCACACCCTGCGGGCCTCGTAAACTAATCGTTTTGAGGATCGGGCTCTAGCCTGCTTCATCTCAGATGGCTGTTTCCGCGCGCTGGCTACCTGTTCGAGGTTTGATGATTCGTTGGGGGCCGGATCATGATCAAGGCAGGCTGAGGCAACACAACTCAATGTTGGTGGGGCTCGGCATGCAAGTAGACCATCTCAGCGAAACCGTTATTGGCCAGGGCGCGTGTTGAGCCGGTTCGAATGCCCTCCTCCAATTTAAGCCAATAAAACCCCCTTGCGTGACTGATACGAGACGGCTACCTGATTACCCCTCAATGCACATGTGAAGTCCAGAACGCCAATCAAATGATTTTGAGGCTGGGCGACTGAGACAAGTGTGTTAGACGCGCCTAGCGTATCGTATGCAAAGCAATTCCAGAGGCTGCTATTCCTCCTACGCATGTTCGTCTCTAGTACCAGCCCCCTTCGTGAAGTCATACTAAGTCCCCTGAGAGAACAACCATTGTATAATCCCACGCCTCTCAACACCGTTATCAGGAGTTCGTGCAGGATCCTTGATGGCCATGGTACTATGTATCGCATCGGGTGCCTTGGCAGGTGCGATCAAGGTGTGCTTCGGTCTAGTAGTTCTCCTCACGACCTCCGAGTTGATGCACGCCTCCAGCCGTCTCGCCTCGTCGGCAAGAGAGTTGATGTCATAGACTTCCACCAAAGCCCGGGGCGTGACCCGCGGGAACCCTGGCAGATGCTTGAGCCGGACAGCCGGGCAATGAGGCTCCGCACCGTGGGCGAGGAAGTGCTCCAGAATCTGCGCCCACGCCTGGGCCTTTTGCCTCCATGCCTGGGGATGGTCCAGTGGGGTTTGTGGCCCTCTAGACAGATGCCAGAAAGCGTCCAGAAGAGCACCTTGCCAGGGCGTCATCCCCCCGTCAAAAGACAGGTTGGGATCAATGCCGCTCGCCAGTATCCGCTCGACCAGTTCCGGATCCGGGTCTTTGGGCCTGGTCGTATTAGTGCTGGCCGATCCGCAGGTTCCGGAGAAGGCTTGCATCAGGAGCCAGTGGCTCACTTCATGCTCCACGAACGCGTGGCCTGCATCGTACTTGGCGTCGACGTAGTGCGTGAGCCCGAAGGCCCGGGCCAGATCAAAGAAGGTGGCATGTCCACCCAGAGTCCTGCCTCCAGGGACCTCAATGGACTGGGACCAATGTGGAAGATCCAGGCCTATCTCCTGGAAGAGTCTGCCTTCCAACTCCTCTTCTGGACACACTGGCGGTGGCTCGTGAGTTGGTATGGGAATCGCGCTCACACTACTGTGCAGCGTCTGAGAGTTGATCGCGATGATATCTCCGCTTTCACTTTCCGCATCATTGGGGAAAGAGTACCAGCTTTCGGTGGAGCTGTCGCTGCTCGAACTCGAGGAATACGAGAACATCGAAAAGGTTGACTTGGGCAACAATGATGACTTGGGCCGCAAATGAGAGGCAAATCCTTTGGTATTCCGCCAGTGGAACTCGGTCGCGGCATCGAGCTGGTCGAGCAGCTTGGGGAACCCGCACTGGAGATCAGATTCAGCCCCTCTTGCGTAGTTCAGAGCATCAACCACAATATTCATGTCCATTCTTCCGTGGTATTCTGGGTTCCACGTTTTCAGCATCATGATGCGCGACTTGAGCATCGCAAGATTTGGGCTGAAGCCGGTTCCAGCGGTTATCGAGGCGAGGCTCGCCCAAACTTCGGGTTTTTCCAGCCAGTCGGCGACTGTCCGATGCAAGTAAAGAACGCGGCAGTCGGGACCAAGCCCCCAGGATCTGGGGTTGGCTGTTTCGAGGAGGCCTGCACATACGCTCTTCAAGCGCGCTTCCATGACTTCGCATCTTTCTTTGACATGAACCCCTGTGCACGGGCGTATTGTTGCAGTTTCCACAAGCAGACCATCTTCATCATCGGCCCACGATAAGTTGAATAGTGTCACCAGGCCCGGTGACCTGCTCTGGGCGGCACGAAAGACCTGAAAGATCTGAGACATCTGCATTTTGTAGAATGGGTCCGACCCGTCGAGGATATGCTTGTAAAGCGCCTCGAGATCACTCGGGAGGTAGGATAACCGTTTCTTCAGGTCCGAGATCCGGTTGTAGTCGGAGAGACCCCTGAGCAGCGACCTAGTGACAAGTTTGACCCACAAAAACACGCCTCTTGCCTTGTGCACTATTTCGGCTATCAATTGAGCAATTTCGTCGGGGTTGCGCCTCTCGAGCTGGCTCGTATACCTGTGGCTGTAGAGATGACAACTGACATATTCTTTGATGTCTCGTTTGGTAAGGTCTTGGAGCCGTAGCCCTGGTGAATCTCGAAATGCCTGCTCGAAGACCGGCAAAGGTCTGCTGGAAATGCAGAATTTCACCCCTGAAAGGTCGGCATTCTGCTGAAGAAACTCCGCAAGTTCCTGGTAGTCGCCAGCATACTCGTCCAGTCCGTCAATAAAAAAGCATAGGTTGACTTGTCCTTTGAGAGAGACAAGCAAGTCATGAAAGGCTTGCCTAAGCTGTGGCAAGATAAGTTCTGGTGGCTTCGGGGGTATCAATGGGGAATCAGGGGAGAGGCCCTTCCGGGAGAGCAGAGCCCTGGCTCTGGCGTAATGTGCGCCCCAAGTATCCGGTAGCACGTGTTGGAGCATATTTCGATGGCGTTGGAATATTTGCAGCAGCAAGGAGCGTAGCAATCCGCGTTGTGACTTCTGGTCTTCGTCTCCGCTATCCCAAAAGAAGAAACTCGAGATCTCCACGGGGCGATCTTTAGACCAACAGCTGAGTGCATTGCGTGTCGTGCTATGCTCGTAGAGGTGTTTCATGAGGGTCGATTTTCCCGAGGCCAGTTTACCATTGACCCAGTATATGCCGTTCCCGTGTCGAAGCCACGCCACAAGATTGTGCCAGGATCTCTTTGCTGGGCCCGGTTCTTCGTGCACCCAGCGGAAAGTCTTGGTATGCGCTTTCTCGATGTGCTCTTGCCGTGTCGTCATCGATGGGAAGGAGAAGCTGCCCAGTATTTCGCTCTCTGCCATGAGCGTACACATCTTTTCCTGCATCGCCAACTCGTTCTGGGAAAGGTACTCTGGGGCATGGCCTTGACGGTTTGCCTCGACCAGCGGGGGCTCAAATGAACCGACGGTAATGAACTGACCGCCAGTAACGTCCTCAAAATTACGCACGTTGCTCACGTGATTCCTTGTGAGCAACTCCTGCATTTGGATGAGCTTTTCCGACTGTGTTTTCAGTTGCCCTGCAAAAGAGTCTCGCGAGCTCAGAAACGTATCGATGATACGTTGTGTGGACTGCTCGAGTTGAAGGGATGAACCCGATTGCTGCGCAGCGACACCATGAAGTAAACGGCTGCCCTTGATCTAGTCAACAAGGCTGCGATGGAAAGGATCATGTGCAATAAGGCTGATAGGCGATGTGCCGAAAAGCTCCGACGTACCGGAAAGACACCAGAATATGAAACTCCATTTCGTCGCGGAGGTCGCGAAGGGTCGCAGCCATCTCCTCGATCTCCCGCTTACTCCATACCGCTTCTAAGGCTTTGCGGAAGCTCTCCCACTTTCGAAATGCCGGGGTCCTTATGCGATCAACGGCCTTTGAGCCTCCAACTCCTGATATCGTTTGGGCTTGTTGGGTTGATGAATCGGGATTTATTGGGTTGTCGTTTCCAGCTGCAGGGGCGGGCGAGACTTTCAGTTTCCTCAAGCGCTTAGCTAGCTCCTCCGCGAGGGCCACGCATCGTGAGGATATCTGGTCAAGTGCCTCATCATCACTGACATTGCCCCCCGAGTGAAGTCTGTTGCTTCAAGCCTCGATTCTCGGGCAGCTTTGTCCTGAGGCTTTGGGTGATCTTGAGTAGGTCGAGTGTAACCACCTCGGTGTCGACAACAGAGCTCAGCGCGCCATCCTTCGACTTGTATAGTTGGCGGGTGTTGGACAAGAGCTTGCCGCCGAAATCGATAAATGCAATAATGTTGCCTGCTAACGAGATCGCACTCATGGGGTCCATAGTCGCTCTAGGTTTCGGAAAGGCCGGCGTTGGATGCCTGCGGGGGAAGCTGGAATCAGCATCATAGGTGATCAGCTGGGAAGCTGATACTGCGCCCTTCGAACCGCCCGCTTTTTGGGGAGGTGCTGCGCCGCGCTCGCCAAGACCACATAAACGCCCCTTATTGGTCGATGATGGGCCGCCACTGACGGTGCCTTAAAAGGGTCAAATCAATCAAAGCCATTAGCGAAGCTCTGCGACGTTAGATAAAAGACTCTGGAGGTTCACTCGCACGCCAATTGACGGCCTACATGAGCTACATACAGTTATAAATGAGAGCATTGAGATAAAAGGGGGGTGGCAGAAACGAGTGAAATCTTAGCTACGAGACTCGCAGTGGTACCAGACCGTCGTATCCTAACTTTGCACACGAAAACAACAATGAAATAGGTACTCGTCGCCAAACCGTTCTTCGTACATGATTCTAGCTCATATCCCATCTTCTGATTATCCCAAAGCTGCAAATGCATCATCATACAGACGCCCTCTGGCAGCCCGAACTTCCCCGAAATCTCTAGACGTAGACACGTAAAGTAGATGTATTATTGACTCTCACCATCTTCAACCCCTAACGCCCGATCCAGTACGTCGCCGAGACCCCCTGCCTAACAATCGCCTCCGCGACCTCGGCGTCCGACATGGCCTCCTGGTCGTTGAGCGCGAACCAGGGCGACGCCGAGTCGGGCATGAGGTAGTACATCTGCCCCCGCGCGACCTCGAGCGAGCTGGCCAGCCGGCCCTCGGCGACGAAGTCGGCGGCCCACATGCCGCCCAGCTGGGCCCAGGTCTCGTAGCTCTGGGTGGGATCGTAGGACGTGGATGGGGAGGAGGACAGGTAGAAGACGGGGGTGTAGGTCCGGTCGGAGCGGGGCGTGAACTTGGCACGGAAGGACGGGGTCGCGGGCAGTTTGCAGGTCTTGCCCGCGGCCGAGGTGGGGACGAAGTAGCCCATGCAGCTCGAGCAGGGCTTGGAGGAGAGAAGCAGGGCGTCGACGATGGGGTAGGCGCCGGGGGAGTCGAAGGACTGGTGATAGGCCAACAGCATGTTCTCCTCGGCGTGGATTGTTGTCGTTGTGGTGGTCGCAGCCGCCGCGGCCTGGCTCGAACTGCTCGCACCACCACTGCCACTGCCACTGGTTAAATTCGTAGTGGCAGGGGCCGGAGCCTCGGAGGATGTGGCGTAAGACGTCCAGATGTCCGTCTCGCCCGCCGCGAACACGAGGGACGCGCACAGGTCGGCGTACTCGGTCGAGCGCAGGCCGGAGCGGACGTACTGGTACAGGGCGATGACGTGGCCGAGCTGCTTGTAGCTCAGCGAGACGCTGTGGCCGTGAGCGTCCCGGATGCGGAAGTTGGGGAGGTCGATGAAGAGGAACTGCGGCATGATTGATGTTAATGTTGGTGGTATTGATTTCTGATGATGTGGGTCGCGCAATGATTGTGCTTGGGGGGTTTCGTTAAAGTGAGATCAACAAGGAGGAGTTCGGTCGGGCTTAGTTCCCTCGCAGCACGAGTGTCTGGAGATAGTTTATAAACGGATGAAGGTTGAGTCTTCGGGTGTTCTTATTTGTTGGTGATGTTTCTGATTTGAGCTGATGTGGTTTGTCTGTTCTTGCAGTGTTGCTGGAGTTCTTGCTGCGTATGTTGAGTTGATACAGGCCGGACTGCTAGCAAAGGGTCGATCCCTTATATGTCTGCATGCTCTCCCAGATATGTCCTGTGCAACACGTATCCTATTCTCCTTCTTTTCTGTGACGTCCGTTGTCATCTTCGTAGAAGCCAAGTTTGGCATATAGGAAGGAGCTCTCCCCCTGTCGCAACTCGCCGATCCCGATGGTGCGCTGCCACGCAGTGTCATTGGTTGATCCAAACGCTCGCAGTAGGTGAGACGGCTCCTCCCTCTACCCAAATGTTAATACACACAGACACCGATAGTCCTCATCTGCGTGGGGTGATAGATGATGGGCCACCGATCGATGCTCTTTGTGTGATGCATCGTCATCCCCCCACTGCCTTAGTCGAGGAATGAGCACGGGGGTAACATGAGCAATGCGAGTCATCGTCGTATTCGAGCAAGAGGATGGAATTGGGTATTTGAGTTTTCTCTGATCTGGCTTACTTGCATATCGGCCCGTATCTTTCTTCAACTATACCTATCACGAGTTACTGTGTATATTTGGAAAGGGTAGCCTCAGACCACGGACACAAATTTCACGTGGTCTCGTCGCGGTATAATATGTCAACATCCGGTTTAGCTCACAAGGTTGCAAGATTTTATTTACTCAGACATCACAAACGTGGTAGAAACACATGTAGGTAGACACTATATTGTATGCAATGGCAGGCTATTGCGGCTCTCCTGACTCATCTAGATTTGCAAAACGGTTATTGCAAATACTTATTTTTGTCTGTGGGTACAGCCCGAGACAGATCTGTCAGCAACGTCACGGTCCAGTCGAAGGCTGCTAACACGAATGCCAAGACCGGTGGCGTAGCCGTCGACAGCTGGGTTCGGGTTGGAAATAGGCTATCGCTAGAGTAGATTCAGGCCAATGTCAGATTACTAGGGCGCGATCTGGCCGTTACGAGATTAAGTAAGATGTAGGGATCCATGGGTGGAGGTGGCCCAATGACATAACGTATTCATGTTCTTGGCGTCCGTTTCCATCAGTAAGCTAAACCTTATTGGGCGCCGTTCCTTGAGTAACAACCCTCTAGCTCAGAAGTTCCGTGCAGGGTATTTGTCTGGTGTCATGGTGAGAGGATTGACTTCCCGGTCCGTAAATGAGCTCACGCGACCTGGACCCGCTCCGCTGCCTGGTACCGGCCGATGAAGTCCTTCCGGGATTTCCATAGCAATTCCAAAACCGTGCGAACGTGCCACGCACGTGGTTTCCAGATCGCTGACTGGGGCCAAACCGGCATTGCATCGCCAGACAGGCCATAGTCGATCGAAGTGATGCTGCTGACGCCGTTTGTCCCGGAACGCATAAACAGGGGTACTTTCTCCTCTACTACCCCTGTTCAGCCCTACAGCCTTATGGTCAGCACTAGGTCGAAGCACCCGTATTTTCCAACAAGTCAACGGAAGTAAGAGTCTGCAAGCCTGGACGGTGCTTAGCTGAAGCGATATAAGTAAGCTCTGACGTTATCCGTGGGAGATTCCCACCTCACGAATTCCATTTTCTCAAGACCCGAGGACCCAACTCGTCCCTCACTCCCTCCCTGCGCCCCCACCTATCCTCCTAATTTAACATTGGCGAGGACCGGTTCCCTCCTTTTGAGAAGTACGAAGAGGTCAATGGCCAGCTGATTCCCAGGGGGGCGGCACCGCCCGTTAATCTATTTCTGCGATTTACCTTTCAAACGTAACGATCTTGGGTTTCGGCTCCCTCTCTCGTGCCTACTCACAAAGCGATCCAAGATATGAGGGAGGAGCAGTCGTCACCAAGATTGTGTTAAGCCTGAAACTCGCTTGAGTGAAACTCAACCGGAATCCGGGGAGTGATCGGTGGTCTTGGTATGTTAACAGACTTGGAGCGAGGTAGCAGGAACTATTTGTCCCATGGACATTAAGGGGCAATAGGCTTGATTCGCCAATCTCATCTGACTACAGCTCCTGATTTGACAGGGTTGATAGCAAATCTCAACTCAGGAACACATCTTTTCAGGCAAGTTTGGCACTTGACCCACCTCCACTGGGAAAGCACACGTGACTCCACTGACTCTAATCGACAGTGCACTACAACAATTTAGGTACACGCACTCACTCTGCAAAGATACATAAACATAATATATAGGTGTGTCCGCGATTGTGAGCAATCACGTTCCCCACGTGGTAACACGCCCTCCCTCTCCCGGAGATTGGGTCACGTGCCTATCCAATCTAGGACTTGGTTGCATATGGTTTCTTCGTACGGCGCCCACGGCTCAGGCGGCTCGAAGCCTGCCTGTCTCCTTTCACAGTCATTCTCAATCCATTGGAGTCAAGATGATCTCTGCGCTTCCCCCGAGCGACGTCACAAACTGCTCCACCGCTGGGTGTCCCGCCAAGGCATTAAGCACCGGCGTACACGTGTCTCAGTAACACCAAAGCCGTTATCTGCGACACGTCAAACTATTGTCCTAACGGTCGGCTCCATGGATTTACGGACGAGTGTCGGGTGTGGCACAACAGCCGCAGAACGATACAGATCACGCAGCACAAACCCATCGCTTCTAGAGTGAAGTCAAAGAGAACCTTGATCCTCATTATCTTTATCAAGAGATTGAGCCTTGAGCGAGTTGCAATAGGTTTGGGGATGAGACAATGTTGAGGTTTGGTTGAACAAAGGGAGTGTGAGGTCAAGACATGGGGCATAAACCTCTTCGATTGTCATTGGGGACAGTGAACTAGATGCACATTGTCGGAATCCATGGGTCTAAGTGAAAAGCGATACAGCGGTTCCCTAGATTGAAGCTATGGTAATAAAACTTTGAACTACCTGTCAGACCGACTTTCCGTCACCCATATCCGATAGTATTTGCGGCTTTTGCTGAAGCCGCTCCAAGTATATGAATACCTGCCAAAGATCCCCTGAAGCCCTGCTACGGACAGCTCCGTCATCCCGGTCCTTATCCGTCGTGAACAGTTAAAGAACGAAACCATCTTCTCATACCCATCCCTACGCGCGTCGAGTCCTCAATTCAAACCGGATTCAGCTCATCTTTGGAGTACTCGACACTGTATCGTACAGTCTTCTGGATACCTAGGATAGTCCTGTCTTCGGAGAGTATGTGCTCTTCGGAGCCCCTCTCCGGCTTCCGGACGGCACCCATAGCGATGGGTTCCTGTTGCCCTCCAACCGTCCAGTGGCTGCTGCAGTCACTCTTGGCTGGGCTGCTGACGGACTTTGTATGGCTGCTGATGTCCGGCGTCTTCCCGGATGGGTTTCGGGTGTGCGCTGCTGGCATGAGTCTGGGGAACAACTTGACAATCAGTGGTCGAATCTGGGGTAGGCAGGCACAGACTATCGCCACGTTCATCTCGATGACAGTCCACATAGTAGAGGCAATGTCGTAAGTCTGGTCGCTTGTAGTTGCCTGCACGTTGATAGTAGTCACGCGAAGACATGAGGTGATGACCACACTGGTTTCAGTCAGACGCGTACGGATGCTATCAGCTAGGGTGTGTTGACCTACAAGACGCCCAGAGTAAAGACGGCAAACAAGGCGATCTTCTGGGAGCGAGCGAGCTGCAAGACGTATACCATTGGCAGCGGCACGCACAGGATGATGAGGTCCGTCGCGATGGAGAAGCCGGAATTGGCGAACCAGAACTTGCCATTGTCGATGCAGGTGCCGTCCAAAGACTTGTCGTATGTACGTGGGACAGGGGTGCACTGGAAGATGGTCACAGTAACCGAAGCGACACAGTAGGCGGCGATAATGGTGGTCAGGACGATGCAGAGCCACCTGAACCACCTGACGTTGCCGAAGATTCGCAGGTACAGGAGGAGGATCGACGCCTTGGTGAGATTGATGCACGACTTGTAGGTGATTTGGCACAACCAGAAGTACTTGAGAGCTTGCATTCGGTCTTCGGATGACAACGCCTTCATATGGCGCCCGTAGCCGTAAACACAGGCTGCAATCATTAGCCCACCGGAAGCTAGAGCGCACACCTGTGTGTCATGGTTAGGTCCTGAAGGGCGTTCTGGAGGCCTGAAAATCAAGTGACGGAGCTTACCAAAGCAGCCAAAACGGTGTAGTCGTCAGCTCCGACATGTCCCCCATTCCGCATCCGAGACCAAAACCGTATGGCCACAAGCAACGGACAGGCAATGAGAAACACACTGACGGGTACGTAGATGAGATGGGCGTTGCTCTCCGCCAGAGCAGCTGCCGACATGCTGGACCGATCGAAATGTCTCGGCAGACGCTGAGAGGGCCTAGATGAGACAATGGCAAGAGTTCGGGGGTATATCAGGCATTCAAACCAAGGAGGATGGCTACGAGCTGCATAGACTAGCTCCAAGCTGTACTCCGGCGTGGTCCCCAAGACTGCTGCCGTGCCACACTACGAGTAGGCTGTCCAAGGAAGAGAACCAAATGGTGAAAACCGGATCTGGGGATCGAAGTACAAAATTTGCGTATTCAGACAGATGGAAGATGTCGATGGTTGAAAAGAGTCGAGTGTTGTATGTCTTGTGCTTTGCATTGGACTTTGGAAGGGAGAGAAGAACGACACGGATTTGAAGCCTTTAGAAGAATGCCTGAACTGTTCCCTCGCCCAGTCATTGAATGCAATTGACAGAAGGCGAAGGTTGAGGAAAGTGCCCTCCAACCTGTTCGTGCCTTCCGCTGTTTGGTTTGTCTCCAAGTATTGCAATTTGGTGCGGGTACTTTGAGCTGGTCGTAGCTGCTGTTTCCGGATTGACAGAACTTTGAACATTGAATGCTGAGGACCTTTCAGTCCAGCTGAGCCTGTCAGTTCCGCAGCCAGCTGATGTTCTCTCCATTCAACTGACTCGACCTGCATAGAATCCGGTGCAGTCAGTAGTTCCGGATTGACGCGCTGGCAGTGTGTGGTCCCCTGATCGAAGTTGTTTGTAGTTATCGTGGGTAAGCATGAGTAGGTTCGCCTGTGTCAAATGGCGAGGGCGAAAGGAGGTCGCGTCGTACAGCTTTGACGAAAGAATGGAAGCCTACATTGCGCTTTCTCTCAGTCTCTTCCGGAACAGGATCCTTCATTTTGGATTGCACTTCTTGACGTTGCTTAATAAGAACAACGGATTCCGGATTGATGGACAGATGCGTTTTAGCTACTGGGTCTTGGTCGATTGAGTCAAACTATTGCTTTTTTCTCCCTCCTAACCTCAGAGGGCTTTATGAGATCTGCAGGCCATACGAAACTAACGTACGCCTCGGTCTGTCAGCGCGATTTGGAATCATTAGTATCATTGGCAATTCCTTGGATGCGGCATTGAGGGGCGGGAAGACGGCATGAAGCGACGCCAATTGACTAAGGCTTCACGATGGTGGGGTTGCCAGCTTTCTGGGTCATTGGCATGCCTGTCCCACAGCTGTAGGATTGTCATCATTCCCTCTTCCTGCTCTTCTCTATCCACTCAAAAGTTGATTGTGATGGAGTCAAGGCCACTGGGGTTTTGTTGTGTTACCAAACGGGTGAGGAATCAATACGGCAGACCGCAGGCGGCTACAGAGACGAGCTAGCTGCTTGTCAGGCGATTTATCGGATGAACAAGCTTTTGGGGGCGGTTTGAGATGCACGCACCCTGAATCGTTGGCGTGGCGGGGGTTTTTGAAACAATCCTCCGCCTGACAAGCAAAGGTCTCATTCGAATCCAAGATCCAAGACACTTAACACATTTCAAATTCGAGATTTACAACTGCATATCAAGATTTATCTACGACCTGGAGACCCTTAGGTAGGGATCTGGGGTGCGACGGCGAAGACTACCCGCCATACTGGAAGATCGCCATATGTACCAATCACGAAGCTTTCCCAGCAAGCTTGGACTAAGACAAGAGATACCGCCAGTTGGCGTCGCCATTGATCCAGCTGTTGCGAGGCAAGACTTAACAATAAGCTGCAGCGAGTTTCGAGTTCATGGATGTGCCCTCGCGCTTGGTTGGACAGGCTAAATGCAGAGTGCACCCAATTGGTAACGGTCCGCCCATCGATTGTGGCCATTGCTGTATCTGGGAAAACAGCATTAGCAATGATGCATAGAAAGATAACAATGGGCGATCCAGGATTTAGTGCTAGCCACAAATCTTGGAGGATCTACGCGGGCCGCTCAAGTCCCTAGTTCCCCACTAACACTAACACCCGCCTGCCGCCCACTCTACCCTACCACTAGCCAGCCAGCCACCGTGGACAATTCCCCCATCATAGCACAACCTCACTTTCCCATCATCCTGACTGGAGAAGTAGCTTGTCCCATATTCAATTGGAATACTTTGCTAGATATGCAATTGAATTCGCATCAATAAACATGATCACAAATCCCAGAACGAAGCAAATCGGAAGATAGATACTCGGTGATAAGTGATGTGCTGTCTGCTACTACCATCCTAGCCACAACCACTGACGAAAGTGTTCCAGTTCCAAGACATTCTGCTGTCAACATCCCTGGGCGGTGTATTGCCGACGGGAGGCGAAGGGGCTGATTCAGAAATCCCATGTCTTGACCGTTTTCTGGCGTGCCACCTGGGACAACAAGGACTTCGGGGTTCGTGTCCGTCCTCGGGAGGTATCCTTGGCCTGTATCACAGGTCCACGCCATTCGCCCGCTTAACTGGAACATGCATACATGCACCACCGGTCACGTACCAAAAAGGGTTGGAAGAATAGGGAGGGCAAAGATAACAGGAAAGATGGAGCCATTGCTTATATAGGTATCCCCAATCACCGAACGTCGGCTCGCCGTTTCAAGTGCTTATGGACTTCCGGTGGTGTGAGCTTACAGTGAATGGAGTGTGAGGCCGGAGTTTGACGATACATGTCTGAAGCTTCACTTAATAATAGCGACGACAACCCCTCTAATTGGGATGTCAATCACCGCCGCCTGTCCCCGAACCTTGACCGAATGGCCATCACTTCAACCCACACCTTGGACGGAGGAAAATCGGCCACCGGTACTTGTCACTCTATAAATTCTCTTTCGCGAGGTCCTCACACCACGAGCCGATCACGCCACACCACCACGGCTTCTCAATCTCGTATCCTTCCGGGGTAGGAAAAGAATCTTGTATCTCTTGCTCCTGTGCCCAGCTGCATCCCCCATTCATTACACACTCGCACAACACCATCACCTTGCTTCTTCGCACGTGGGCGACAAGTCAAGAAGCTTGCTTCCCTCCCGTCTAGCTTATTGCCTTCCCGTCAACGCACGCAACCAAGCGCCCACAACAACCCAGTGTGCTACCAACTCCCCTTCCACCAGCGGGAGCCAAGGAATAACATTATTATTTCTCTCTTCCACATTGGTTCTCTTGCATCCGCAGCCTCGCTTCAGCTCGATCAATCATTCGCTGCCTTGATTCTTGGTATCTGCAGATAACCTTACTTCACCATCCATTGCGTCGCAGTGCTCGCTTTGCTACTATTAGCTTATTGCGCTACTGCGATCAACCATGTCGACCTTTTTCGCCAGCATGGGCGGCGTGGCCGGCGCCCCCTGGGCCTCCGCTGACCATGCCGGTCCCAGCCGCTCGGCCGACCATACCCACCCTCACGACGTCACCGCGACTAGCGACCACACCGTGATCCACCGCCATCTTGACTATGACAGCACCGAGAAGAGCTCGCTCCCCTCGCTGACGAGCCCCGTCGACAATGTAGAGCAGCAGCACGTCATTGACCCCGACGCCGAGCGACGCCTGCTCCGCAAGCTCGACTTCACCGTCTACCCCATCCTGTTCATTGTCTACATGATGTCCTTCCTGGACCGCATCAACATCAGCAACGCCAAGATCCAAGGCATGGCTCATGACCTTGATCTCGACGAGGGAAACCGCTTCAACATTGCTCTCTTCGTAGGTCTTCAACCGTCACTAACTAACTCCCAAGCCTTTCATGTGTTATCAAACTGACCAAACTGCCCTCCCCGGCCCTCGTTCACAGATCTACTTCATCCCCTACATCCTGCTCGAGGTGCCCAGCAACATGATCATCCGCAAGGTCCGTCCCTCGTGGTACCTGTCGGGCCTCATGGTCTGCTGGGGCGTCATCAACATGTGCATGGGTTTCGTCCAGACCTACCAGGGCCTCATCGTCCTGCGCTTCTTCCTCGGTGCCTTTGAGGCTGGCGTCATGCCGGGTATCATCTACTTGACGTCCATGTACTATAAGCGACACGAGTTCCAGACGCGCATGAGCTTCTTCTTCTGCTCGACCCTTATGGGCGGCGCTGTTGGTGGTGTAAGCCTTCCCTCCTTCGTCCCCCATCTCGTCTCATCTCATGGGCCTCACAACTTTGGATTTGTGTTACGTACTGACAAAGATGACCTTATTCTAGCTACTTGCTTTTGGCATTTCCTACCTCGGCGGCTCGCATGGCCTCGCTGCCTGGCGCTGGATCTACATCATCGAGGGTGCCATCACCGCCGGCATCGCCCTTATCGCCGCATTCCTCATCGTCGACTGGCCCGAGCAATGCCGATTCCTCACCGCCGCCGAAAAGGATCTTATCCGTCGCCGCCTCGCCGCCGACGGTGCTGAAGAGGCCCAAATGTAGTAAGTATTTTCCCTTCACTCACCCCCAGCTCTGCTGAAAATAAAAGAGCAACTACTGACCCCGCGTACCCACCACAGCACCCTCAACTCCCAAGCCTGGCACCTCATCCTGCGCGACTGGAAGATCTGGCTCGGCGCCCTCGTCTACATGGGCGTCGGCGTCACGGGCTACGCCACCACCTTCTTCATGCCCACCATCCTTCTCGAGTTCGGCTGGAAGGCCGTCGACGCCCTGGCCCGTACCATCCCCGTCTACCTCGTCAGCGCCCTCGTCAGCGCCCTCGGCATGCTCCTCGTCGCCCGGCTGTCCGACCAGCTCAAGCACCGCTCCGGCTTCATCCTGGCTGGCTGCGGCGTCGCCACCATTGGGTATGCCATGCTGCTGTGCCAGTCCTCCCTCAACCGCGACGCCAAGTTCGCCGCCGTGTTCCTCGTTTCGCTGGGGGATACGTCGCTACGCCCATGGCACTGGCTTGGCTCGCCAACAACTTGAGTGGTCACTGGAAGCGCGCCTTTGGTTCGGGAACCCAGGTCATGCTCGGCAACATTGCGGGTATCGTCGCTTCCAACATCTTCTTGGTCGCCGAGGCGCCCCGCTACCCGACTGGCTATGGTGTCGCTCTCGGTATGACGTGGCTCGGCGGTCTGGCGACAATCGCCATGGCTTTGGGCTTGTGGCTTGAGAACCGCAAGCGCGATCGTGGTGGTCGTGATGACCGGCTCCTGCTGCCTGAGGCTGAGCTCCAGAACTTGGGTGACGATCATCCTTCGTTCCGGTTCACATTGTGATCCTTGAATACTGCGTTTTGGTTCTGCTTTGACTTCGTCTTCGAGATTCGCACTTCATACATACTTGTCGTAAGGATTCGTACGCGAAAGATAGAAAGGGAGCTTTGGGATGTAGTGCTGGTAAACACGAACCGGCAACCTCCATGGGCTCGTAGCGAGAGAGATGACTCTCTGGCGTATATAGACCTGGATGAATCGGCGCAATGTCTTGGGGGTGCGGCGCTATAGAATCTGCGTTTCTTTCGGAGATAGAGAAGGGAGGATGGCTCTCCTCCGGGTTGGACATCGTCGTTCATTTTTTCTATAGACGCCAAGCTTGTATAGTACTTGTACCAATAAAACGCAAGAGAACATGGGAGAGATACGTTTGCCAGACAACGTCCACATACTGTATGGCATTGGCTGGACACTTTTGACCTCGCTGAATGACCGTAGACTGTTGTTGGGCTTTAATACTTATTGCCAAGCCTGTTGGACCGATACCGTGTCCGCCGAAATAGTGGAAGTCATCAATGCTCTGGAAATATCCTAGAGGCAAGTATGAGGGAATCCCACTTTGTTCGTTATAAGATATGGGAAGATTACTGTGGATATCAATATGAAGGGATTCACGATCCAGAACCACGGTGTAGTGCTTCGGATCAAACTCGGCAACAGGGCAAAAAGGTCTAAAAAAACATATTGTAGCACCTCTGGGGATTCGAACCCCAGTCTCTATGGGCTGTTACATAGTGTACTACCACTTTACTAAGGTGGCTTGGTCGGCGGAGGCATCTTGCTGATTAGGAAATGTCATTTTATTAACCCTATATTTCCCCTCCATACGTATATAAAAAGGTAAAATTGTCCTGTGTCGCTGTGGTAAGGTACATACAATTTTCACCCCCCAAAGGTTGACCTTATCTCATATCAAACCTGCTGTGCCGATCATCCTCCTTGCCTCGAGCTTGGCTGGCCATGGCTATATCTATTACCCGCCGATAACCTTGTATGTGTAAGACGTGAGGTAATGGTAGTATCCCTATCCCCCGAAAGCAGACCTCAGCGCTTTGGCACCAGTTCGAAGCGTGGGAGATGCAGGGTTCGGGACCGCCTCCTTCGTCGTTGCAGGTATGCTGATGCCATTGTCAGTCATCTATCTGATCAACTTCTTGCTTCCAGAACCAGAACTGGCACTAGCATACCTCGTAACCTGAGTCAGTCTGCATCACGTAACTCATTGGTCCGGGGCCTGGACGGGATGATGACGGCGGCATCCTACAGTGGTTCGTGAAACTGCACATGCTCCCCTTGGGAAGATCTAAGCCCCTAAATAAGCTTGGCAGAGATCGTTCTGCAAAGTCAGTAGCAAAAACACGTTTGACTTCTACGTATGTTGATATAACTGCAACAATTCTATAGAGGGCATGACATGGCCAAGGCTGGGCTGTGCTGTTGTCGTCATGGTTGTCATATGCATCTTTCCGCACCCGCACTGGTGGTTGGTGGTCGACTCGGCGGCGGCGAGTGTTGGAGGATCGACTTGGCGATTAGTAAGTACAGCAGCAGTTCATTCTTGCTTGCTTATTCGAAATCGACAGTTACTGACATGGAGACGGACCGAATCGACGATTGTTGCGTATCGATACTGGAAACTCTTGGGCTCTTGGGTGGCAGGGGCGAGCGAAAATTCAGTTTTGTGTTGTCGTAAATCACATATTACCTATTCATTCCATGGTTCCTCGCCTTTGCAGATCATCTTCCAGACCCTAGCGCTTGCCGTGGATCCGGGTCGTATGTATGCCGGCATATCTGAAAGTGGGGGCGCTGTTGTAACCACTGGGGTTATCTGATAATCCATGGATGTTTCCAGACAAGGCCAAAGCTTATCCGCGGCATCAGGGTAGCATTCTGATGAGCCCTGAAGCTCCGGAAGACTGAGCGACGAACACACGTCGCAAACCAAAAGTCTATTCAAAGGAATCCTTCTAGAAGAAACTGCAGAAGTTTACGCAGTCACGAAGACCACGAAACGGGCACTGCGCTCGGCGCTGCTGATAGGTTTGACGTACACACAGAAGACTGATACAACGGGGCCCCATGTGTGAGGGAACATGGAAGTGATCGACGTCATGGAACATCAAGACTCCAGGTGCCACATCTCGATGTCGAGATGCGAGCCTCGTCGAGAGGCCTTTGGTCGCACACGTGTAATATCTACAGTAATCGCGAGAGCAAAGTTGATACCATAGCTATCCAACAGACGTGACTAGACCTGACTCTTTAGATCGACACTATGTAGAGGCACACGCCATGTCAGTAATATGATAAGTACGTTCGCCTCGATTCCCGGCTTTCCAGGACCGAGCTCAATATGAAACTTGTTTATTGGTTTTGTCGATATACCACAGACCAGCCCAATCAAGGGACCCCCTGACACTGGTCGAACAAACCTCGTGTCGCCAGTGACTTGGCCGAGAATGACGGACTGTGAGAAACCAGGCCGACTATCCGGGACGTGCTTCCATCACTCAGGGACAATCCAAACATTGCCCGCTGGATCCGGGGATCGAGCAGCGGCAAATGTCTTGGAAGGAGAGTGCCATATCGTTTCTTTGGTGATATATCTGTCTCGAACGTCTAGAACAGACCTCTCGTACTGCTAGAGACTCAACCATGCCTCCATTTTGTTTTGATGACTTGATGTCACCACTTTCTTCTTCTTCTTCGCGTTGAGCAAATACCAACACTTGTAATAGCTTTTATGAAACGTACACCACGAGCAGCTCTCAAAATGGATCACCGACACTCTGCGCCGATGACCATGCTGCCCAGCTACCAGTCCACCCGCCACAACACGTTCGCCTCCCCCGACGTCGTCGAGGCCAATGGTCACCCGCACAACGAGCCCTGGACCAACGAGATGCGGGAATGGGGACGGAGTGGTCCCTTACGACAACTTCCCTCCAAGGATGACGATATCTGGTGGTCGACGAAGGGGCATCCGGGATCTATCAGGAGGAGTAGTGGGGACTCGATGAGGCCGATAGTGAGCAAGACTCCGGACGATCCCAACCTCGTAAGTGAACACTGGATACACCCTAAAGTGCAATCGCCAGTATTATCGACCATAACAAGAACTACGAGTATTGACATAATACACCCCACCACAGGTAACCTGGGACGGCCCCTCCGACCCCATGAACCCCCAATCCTGGTCCCTCGCGCGCAAATACTCCCAGTCCCTCATCCTCGGCCTCTTCCTCTTCATCGGCAACTTTTCGTCGACCATGGTGGCGCCCGCGCTCGACCTCATCGGCCAGGACCTGGGCATCCCCGCGGGCCCCGAGCGGACCCTGATCCTCTCGGTTTCGCTCTTCGCGGGAGCGGTCGCGCCCATGTTCTGGGCGCCCCTGATCGAGGTCTACGGCCGGATCCCCATCATGGTCTACCCGCACTTCCTGCAGCTCATCTTCAACACGGCATGCGGGTTCGCGCAGACGGGGCCGCAGATGAACGTTTTTCGGTTCCTGGCCGCGGTGGGGTCGAGCCCGCCGGGTATTGTAAGTCTATCAACTCTAGCTATTGATATCAGACGTGCGAGCTAATGTCGGGAACTACTAGATCGCCCCCGGCCTCACGGCCGACATGTACCCCGCCAGCATGGGCGGCCTGGGCGACACGATGCACTCGATGCTCCCCTTCGTCGGCACCGCCCTGGGCCCCGTGGTGGGCGCCCAGATCGCCGCGACGGGCCAGTGGCGGTGGATCTTCTGGTCCACGTCCTTCCTAAGCATCCTCGCCATCGCCTTGGGGTTGATCGTCCTGCGCGAAACCTCCCACACCGTCATCCTGGGCCGGAAAGCCGCCAAGCTGCGAAAGGAGACGGGCAACCCGCGGCTGCACTCGCAGTACCACCACCCGGACATGTCGTTCGTGGCGCTGTTCCGTAAACAGCTGGTGCTTCCCTTTTTGATGTTGTTTACGCACCCGATCGTGCAGCTGCCGTTCCTGTACAGGGCGTACCTGTTTGGGGTCATCGCCTTGATCATCTCGACGTTTGAGCAGGTCTGGGAGGACGGGTACGGCATGGACAAGAGCACCGCCAGCTTCAACTACTTCGCCCTCATGGCGGGATTCATTATTGGGCTGCAGCTCAGCCACCACTTCATCGACGGGGTAAGCTATACTCTATCTAAGCCAAATATGCCTTGCCTTGTGCCTCGCCTCGGCTTGCATGCATAAGCGCGCGGGGGAAGACAAGAAGCTAACGCAAGTTCTATCGACTTGTCCCCAGACCTCGGCCTACTTCCGCAAAAAGACCGGGCGCGACCACGTCCCCGAGTGGCGCATCCCGCCCAGCATCGCCACCGCCATCCTCGTCCCCACCGGCTTACTGCTCTACGGCTGGACGGCCGAGAACCGCCTGCACTGGTCCCTGCCCGACCTGGCCATCATCCTGCTGGGGACCGGCTGCATCTTGGGCTTCTTCAGCATGCAGCCCTACGTGACGGACTCGTGCGGGCCCGAGTACGCCTCGAGCGCGCACTCGGTCGGCCAGCTGCTCAAGGGGCTCTTCGAGTTCTCGTTCCCCCTGTTCGGTCCCCCGTTGTACACGGGCCTGGGACTGGGGGTGGGGAATACGATACTGGCTTTGCTGACGCTGGCGATTGGGGTGCCTATCCCCATGGTGTTTTGGTTCTTTGGGGAGACTATCCGGGGTCGGAGTCGGGCTGGGTTCCCTGTTTGGCCAAGTACGCGGTGATGATTCCTCATGGGCAGTGTTCTTGGTGCTTTCGGCGGTGTGCATGCCCTGCACGTTGTGAGCGGTCGTACACATGGTTGATCTTCACCATGAACGGCAGGGGTTGCGGTCAGGGAATGCCAGGGGACTCGGGGGATCTGGATCGGCCAGACCTGGACCCTGGCTTATATCATTCATTGTACTATACATTATATATCATTTCTCTGTGTATTATACGGGGAAGACGGGCTAGAGGGGAAACCAGATAAAGTGGAGGAGTATCGGGTTGATGCTGGGTTTGTTTCTTTTTCTCTCTTGGCTTCCATGTTGGTTTCCGATTCGCTTTGGGTTCTGCAGGCCAGACAGACAGATAGAAATCAAATCAACACTTTAGTGAAATAAGCATGGGCCCAGCCTGATTTGATTTGTTACGCCGGGTTACATGTGACCCTCCTTAACCATTGAACCGGGTTCCGTATGGGTCTTGGGGTGTGGGAGAAATTCCCCGAGATCGACAACATAACTCGGAGGCTTGGTGCTTGGTGGTTCAGAAAACGTGTGACTCCCATGCACCATTACATATGCCGCGCACGTTCTATAGGATGGAACTCTAATGGCTTGAGCCACTGTATCGCATATATCATGTATCATATCCTACCAATAGTGATGATACCATTGCCCAGCCTCCACCTAGTCGCCCGGGAAGACTGCCGAAGCATGGGGTGTTACCGCCACCCCCAGCACCGCCAGGGCCACCGTTACATCGCGCCATCGTAGCACCAACCCAGATGTGACAGGTCCCTCTCCCGCGGTTTCACGACGCCCGCGCACCGCACACGAGGGATTAACAATCGAGCACCGGAGCATGCATGCATCTCGAGTATTGGAAATCTTGAGAATCTTGTCTGAACCTTGGCTGCACCTCCTAACCGTCACAGGTATGCTAGAAAACGCCGGTCACAAACGCCGGATCTCGCTTGGGGAGCTTCTCCTGTTCCCGCCCGGCGATGGATGGGCTGAGCGTCTTCTGCCGCATATGCAGCTTGGAGATGGTGAATGAGGGGGTTGAGAGACATTGTTCTGGATACGACAATAATGACTCGCTGCCCAGAGTTAATAGTTGCTACACGTGTAAACTATTAAAAGCGTCACCGTCCCGAACGGCTGGTGTAGGTAGTCGACCCGAAGAGGAGAGCGCATTACACATGACCCCCCGGAACTGAAACCGATTCCCGATCTCATCATCATTATCATCATCATGGAAAACCTATCGACAGACACCAGCCACATCCGGGAGTGGCGGTCCATCATCACCCTCATCGCCTTCTTCCTCGCCAGTAAGTACCGCCTCCTAGACAGCCCTTGACAACTTCCCCCTCTATCGTCAGTAGCTTACCATCGCCCCCAGACATCGCCGTGCTCTTCCCCTTCCACATCCCCCTCCCCATCCCCCACATTCTTTGGAACGCCTTCCTCGCCATCCTGTCCAAACTCCGCATCATACCCCCGCGGCGCCATCCCGAAGAACAAGATGCCCTCGACCACTACGGCTACGACGGTACCGGCCTCTTCCGCCTCGCCCGCTTCCCCATCAACATGATCACGGCCCCCCTGATCGCCGACCTCTTCCTGTTAGCCACCTCGGCCATTGGCCGCGACGAGGTCTACGACGGCATCGTGGGCGCCAACAGCATCGACCCCATCGACGTCATGGTCTTCTTCATCACGCTAGCCTACATCGCCCTCTCCCTCGACGCGTCGGGCTTAATTCGATACCTCGCCTGTCGAGTCCTCAAGGCGGGCAAGTCCGGGCGCCGGCTCTACTTCTATCTGTACTCGTTCTTCTTCGCGTTGACGACGTGTATCGGCAACGACCCCATCATTCTGAGCGGGACCCCCTTCCTGGCCTACATCACCCGGGTCTCCAATATCGAGGCCCCCGAGGCCTGGATCTACTCCCAGTTCGCCATCGCCAACATCGCCTCGGCCATCCTGGTCTCGTCCAACCCGACCAACCTGGTCCTGACGGCGGCCTTTAGTATTCGGTTCATCGACTACACGGCCAACATCATCGTCCCCGTCCTCTTCACGGTGGTCCTCCTCTTCCCCTTTTTGTTATTTGTCGTCTTCCGCGACCGCGGCTTCATCCCCCAGAACATCGAGATGCAGAAGCTCGAAGGGGGCGACGAGGAAGGGGACAACACTGTTCTGCACAACCCCAACATCCCCTACGCCCAGAACCTCGGCGGCGGCGGCGACGACCAGGGCCTGCGGGAGGTGATCCACCCCTTCCTGGACAAGAAGGGCGCCATCTTCGCCGCCCTCGTCATGGCCGCCACCCTTATTACGGTCTTGGCCCTGAACGCCGCCACGGGCGGCGAGGTGCCCGTCTACTGGGTCACCTTGCCCGCGGCCGTCGTCATGTTCTGCTGGGACGTCACGTTCGGCTGGCTCGGCCGGCACGAGACGCGCGAGCTGGCCAGCCGCGGGAAGCGGGAAGCCGAGCGCGCGGAGATCGCGCAGGCTATCCTCGCGGAGCGTCTTCAGCATCGCCGCGAAGCAGAACTGCACAGAGATAACGAGAAGTCGGAGCTGCCGACGAGGCCGCGCGCGGCTCCCGTCGCATCGCCCAGTAGCACAGAGGTAGAGCCCTCGTCAGACCGAGAAGACAACAACACTGGTGAGATCCGCCCCGCGCCGGCCCCTGGGTCCGTACCCCTCGTGCCCCGGCGGCCGTCCGACGATGAGAAGAGCCGGAGCACGGCAGACGCCGACCTAGAACGGCAAATCTCGCAGGAGCTCCAGCTCCGACACCGTCAGCAGGGGCAACCACAAGAACCGACCACGCTCGTCTCGCTGTTCCGCGACGCCAAAGCGTGGGCGCGGGCGACGTTCCCGACGGCCACGACCGTCTTGGGGCTTCTCCCCTTTCCCCTCGTCCCCTTCGCGTTCGCCATGTTCGTGCTGGTGGAGGCGCTGGTCACGAAGGGGTGGGTGCCCGTCTTCGCGTACGGGTGGCATCACTGGGTGAACAAGACCGGGACCGTGGGGGCCATCGGCGGCATGGGGTTCGTCTCCGTCATCCTCTGCAATGTAAGTCTTTTTCGAGCCCATCTTCTTTACTAATTACCTATCGAGTTGTTGTTTCTGATACCAAGATTAACTAACTCCAGTTCTCCGGCACCAACATCGGCACCACCATCCTCCTCTGCCGCATCCTTCAGACCTGGCAGCAGATCCACGCCGACGCCGGCACCGCCATCACGGACCGCACCTTCTGGGGCGCCGTCTACAGCATGGCCGTGGGCGTCAACTACGGCGCCTTCAGCTCCGCCTTCAGCGCCTCCCTCGCCGGCCTGCTGTGGCGCGACATCCTGGCCAAGAAGGGCATCTTCCAGCGGCGGACCCAGTTCCTCCGCGTCAACGTGCCCATCATTACGGTGGCCATGACCGTCGGCACGGCGGTGCTCATTGGGGAGATTTACATCATCCGGGGCGAGCAGGAGTACGCCCTCAGGGAGTGAGTGAGTGGTTGGGGGAATGCAGGAATACAGGAATGAGGGGTGCAGGAATGCAAACGGCGAGCGATATCCATTCTCTGGTGGATCGTATGCTATTACCACCCAAGGAGGAAAGACACATCTGGAGACACATGTACTTACATACATATCCTCGTAGGCTCTACCTACTTGCATCCGTGGCTCGCGTGGCATGGTGGAATTGGTCCAGGAAGACAGACCAGCAAGGGGAGCGAAGGGACGACGCAGGCCCGCTCACAGGAAGTCCCCTGCCCCCCCCGGCGACTCCTTTTTGTACTTTTTCCTCATACATATGCAGACGCCCTCACGAAAACCTTACCATCCACACACTGCGTATTGTTGCCTTACATATGATGCCATGACTTTGAAATCCCCACCAATACCCGAAGGATGCACATATAGGGTGGATGAATGGAGTCAGTCAGTTTGCTATGTAAGGTCACCCACGCTTTGATTGACCGTGGAGGAGGTGAACTTGTCTGCGCGACGATGGACGACGGATTGACGGCGGCCCCACGCCGCCGCCAGTTGATGCTCTTTCGTGGATGGATCGGCAGTGCACATACATTATGTACAGTAGGTGCTCTTTCCACAAATCCAATAAATGTATGTCCCCCACATTGGGACGAACACCCCGATCAGGGGAATGGTGTCGGTACACGTTTTTGTTTTCCAGCATCCATCGATGCTCACCCTATTGAGAGATCTACTAATACGAAAAGAGAGGAAGAGCTGGTGGGGGGGATGAACACGTAAAAGTGGCCTTCCCTGCGTGTATCGCGGTAAATCCTCGCCACTGGGTTGCTGGGGAGCTGGAGGGGCTCTTAGGGGCCCGGAGGGGCGGGCACGCATCAAAGCGTGGGAAAACCCACTCGCCCACCCGCCAGCACAGCGCATGGGCGCCCAAGCCAGGTAACAAAACAGCAGTAAGTATCGAATGAAAGCCTAAGAGATAAATCGAGATAATATAAGGTAATTATGATATTTCACCGAAGCCATTCCAGCTGCCATTAAGAGGAAAGCGTCTGATTTCCTACATACCTATGCATTAAAACAAGCGTATGTCTCTCCACTGAAAGACGTCGTGAAAAAACAACTGCACTATCGTGTATGGGGCCTGCCGACCCAATGCCCCAAGTCTCGTGTATCCCTTGGGTATCAATGTCTTGTGTATCCGCTCGTCCCCCAAACCCCGTGACGCCAAACAGGCAAGTATCAAATCCTCTCTTCAACTCTCAATGCGGCCAGATGCACTGTGCCAACTGGATGGGTGCACCGATCATGACGACCCGAAAGTGTCCAGTCATCGCGAGAGAACGTAAAACGAAGACAGGAAGCCAGACGACCCCAAAGGGAGTTTGGGCTCACGGTTCACAGTCTCGACCCTGGCACTCAATGGTAGCATCGCGCATTGGTTGGATAGAACATAATTGTTGCTAGTAGTCGACAGCAATCTAGTCCAACTAGACCAAGGCCACCCATCCGTCTTCTGAGCCATCATCAAAACGCCAATGTCCCGTTCTATCGATCCGACTCCTGCAGGCGCTCCATACTCGGGCCACCCAATGCCACACGCAGAGCAGACAGTCTCGCACTGATTCGCAGACGCCAAATGATCCAGACGATTGAGAGGTGAGCATTATGCATTATAAAAAGAAACACGACCCCCCTAATCTGGTATTCGTATGAAGTCATCATATGTACCCCTTCTCCAAAGGCCTCCGCCTGTGAGACCAGTCGTGAATTGCCAATGCCTGAAAACGCCGTTATGTAAAAGCAGTAGTATCCCCAATGGCCTCCAGTTTTTTTTTTCCCCCTTCGCTACGTGTACTGCAAAAAGGACAATGACGCAACTGGCGTTGTTGCCGTTGCGATGCCTTGAACGCCTTGCCGAAGAAAATGCAGTCAAAACAACTCCGTAACAGTCGTGGTATAAAAGGATGAAAATGACAAGTCAAGAATGATCGGGTCTGGTGCTCCGTCAAGACCGACGGGCCGACCCTTCCTATTGTCGAGTTATGCGAAACTCCTTCCTATCGGTAGCTTCGCGGTGTTTGTTTTGTTGTTCATTTGGTGTATGAGTAGGAGAGGATATGGCCTCAACCTCGAATCGCTGTCGCAGCATGAGCCTCAGGTGAAAACGGGAAGCGGTCTGACATTTGCTGCGCATGGTGGAATGGGAGTGCGTCAAGACCAAGTCCACCCGACGACGACGACGACGTACCGGCTAGAGGAGACAGAGTCCCGGGAATCGAAGCCGGTCTAGCCGTCGATGTGCCGGACGTGGGGGGGGCTGGCCGATTGACGAGGCGCCGAGGGTAAGCCGTTCAATGGCGACTCGGCCGGTGAAGCCCCAATGGCAACGTGCGTGTTGTGGAAGTACGGGTTCAGGTTCTGGTGGATAGCATAACGCAGGGCGCCGTGCTGGGCCTGTTCCATCATCGGACTGCAAGCGAGGCTCGAATCCGAGCTATGGTTGGCCACGAAGTCATCACCGGCACCGTCGAATCTAGCGTTGCGCAGAGTCCCGTCCTTGAGCTGGGGGCTAGACTGCTTAGAGCCATTGAACTGGAACATGACTTTATGTTAGTTCGGTGTCTTCATCTTGGGTGTGGCGTGCAGAATCCGGGGGAGGGAAACCATTAGGCAACGGGATGTCCAGGAGTACGTACAAAGCAGTATTTGTTAACAATCTCCTCATACGAGGCAGAGGCGATTGTGGCGGATGCGGGAGATCCAGGAGGGCCAGAGAGCTGAGAAGGAGCGGGTCCAGTGGGCGCGACTTCCTTGACCAAGGCAGGAGGGGCTCGGGCAGTTGAGTTGGCCACCTGGGTTTGGATGGGCGGGCCGAAAGACAGTTTCTTGTGAGGCTTCATGTAAAGGCCGCCACTAGGTGGGCTGTTACCCTTTTGGGCCGCCTTGACCGCATCCAACGAAGCACCAAAGTCATACCGGTTGGCAAATGCAAGGCCACTGGGAGCCGAGAGCTTGTTGGCCAGGTTGTCGCTTGGCAGGCTGGTCGTGGACTTAGAGGTCCGCTTAAGACGGATAGGGGCGCTCTCCTCACCGAGGAACTCGTGGATAGGGCCATCGTCCCACATCTTGTGTTCGCTGCTGAACTCGTCAAACACGCCCGCAGGTAGAGACTTGGGTCTCGGAGCTGTCGATGGGCTTGAGCGTCGGTTGCTGCGAGGCAAAGAGTGGGATGGTCTGGCACCGGCACCTTGGAAGTTCTTCTTTCCGTTCTGGGGGAGCATCTTCTTGCGAAAGTCAATCTGGAAGTTCAAGTCGTTGTTATTGTCCCAGTATTCACGGCCGTTGACATTATATCGGACGCAGAAGTAGAGGGTCTTGGCCTCGAGATTGGCAAAGTCGGAAAGCTTGATGGTGAATTGGAAGCGGTCGTGGCCGGCCTCCGTCTCCCTAGGTCGGATCTCGTGGCTGTACTCGGCTCCCACCTCTGAGGTCGTCTTCCAGTAGTCGAATGTGAAACGGCAAACCACCGACTTCTGGAACGCCAAGTTGGCAACCGCAATGGAACCAATTAGCGACTTCTGGTCGGGAGACATCCAGATTCGCTCCACCCGGATGGGTAGGGCTTTTCGTAGCGGAGTCTCGACGGGGAAGTTGTTGATGACGACCTCCCACTCGAAAGGGGGGTTCGTGTTGCTGACTTGTCATTGTTGAAGGGGTATTCGGTGTCACTCTCGTAGTTATCTGCTGGTGACGTCCCAGCACTGACGGCAAGTGGGCGGTCGACTTGCAGGAAATGCCGCACATGTTCCAGGTGAGAATCGAAGTGGACGGCTTTAGAGAAGGTGGGAGTGCCAGGCATACTTGACGGTCTGCGGGCCGCTGCGGGCCTCAACGCTGGCCGAACAAGCTCACCCGACTTCTTCCTCAGCATCTGTGGCTTCTGAAGAGGCTCGTCCATCTCCGAGTCCTCCTCGGATGCGGTGGCCGTGGCATCTGCAGACTTGGAGACAAAGATGTTAGGTTCTGTATTAGAGCGCATGTGAGAGATGCGTCGGTGGCCCGGCGGGGCTTTGTGATGCTGGACTCCCTCGGTCATTTCCTCAATCTGGGAGGGAAGAACCAGCAAGTCGCCCGGAGAGGACGTCCGATCGGGCGAGCTCGCTCGGTGCTGCGGGATGGCACTGATGGCATCCTGCAACTCCCGCAAGTTCTCAATTTCCCGACCGCGAGTATCGTCTCCACCAGTCCCTTCATCTTCGCTAGAGGTCTGCGAGTCAGGCGGCGAGATGATGGCACCGGCAGGCATCAAACGACCATCTGTGACTGGAGGTGGGGATTGCCGTACCGGTCCAGCATTGAAGTGAGCGGCCGCGGTCGCTATTGATGCTGCGTCCGCCATTCCCTTCAAATCATCCGATGTACCAGGTGGTGTAATATCCGGTGTTGATCCATTGGCAGAGTATGATGATGCTGCTCCTGATCCAGCACTCACCGATGGTGTCCGTCTGTGCTTGGTCAGATATGAGGCCGATCGTGGCAGCGAAGGCCTTGACTGGTTCGGAGAGGCGGGGCTTGTCCCTTGGAAGGAGGACCTTCGACTGACGGTTGGTGATGAGGGAGCTGAGGACGCAGGAGAGCGGTAGGAGGGTGGTGTGTAAGGCATTCCTGATGTGGAGGGTTGCCCCGGTAGAGAGATAGGTGGTGAGTTGGCAGACGAGACGCGGTTGTCCGTCGTAAGGCTGTTTTTGTCCTTAGGGTTTTGCCTGACGGGTGGCAGACAAGGGAACAGTTTCCTCCAGGTCTCGAACCAATTGTCGATAGGAGATGCGTGGGTGGCACTTCCTGTGAGAGAGACTGCTGGGCACTTGTAATGGCCGGCGGCTGCAAAGGAGGTATTGATTAGCATTATGTTTCAGTTAGAAGTAACGACGCATATGTCCATGGTCTGGTCTAAATAGGCTGGAAAAGCTTCCCCCCACTTGATTCCCAACACAGCAAGCAGATCGTTTCCCAGAAGGGGCAGGGCAAGTGGCTTCCACACCCCATCAAACATGGAAAGAGGTGGCAGGCGGCGGGTTTTCATGTATTTATACGAACGTCTGAATCCGGGGAAAGGCGTGGTTTGTGGAATGTGCAATGGTATGGGGTTTGGCCAGTGTCGAGTTGAAGACGTGTGGTGTTGTCAGAGGTAACGAGGCTTAGGAATGAGGTGTGGTCATGGCTGACCGTTGCGCCCCATGTCTTGCCCTGGACTTCCCAAAAAGGCAATCCCCTTCCCTCTGAATCCAACCCAATCCGTAGTGTTTGCCGTGGCATCAAACCAGATAGTGCTGGGGCTTCGGGAGATGTGGATGCAAGGGATGGAAAGTGCAGGAAAGCGGAAAACTTACAGTCAATAGGATGTGTTAACGTAGAAGGGTGTGGGCGAACTGTCGTAGGTTACGCAGCAATTGCCAGCTGAGCAATAGGTAAATAGGTAAGTCTCTCGAGGGGACAAGGGAGATGCAAAGGCAATATTCCAGCAACAATGCAAATACGATCCCAGGTGGCCCAGGGGGAGCGAGGGTGCTGGCGAGTTATCTGAGGATTCAGACACGAGCCGAGCGAGAACGTAGGCGAAAACTAGGTCGTCGTGCAACCTTTGAGTAAGCAAGTTCGTATGAGTTCCAGGAACTGTGCCGGATGAAGTAGAAAATGGGAAACCGGGTCGAGGAGTCCCAGGAAGCTAAGGCCGGGCTGCTTTGCAAGAAAGCAGAATCGACTCGTTCGCTGATGCTCCGGACATGTATGCCGTCGAAGTGAATCGGCAGGCGATAGGGACGATCAGGAAGCAGGAAGAGCTAGAAGGGGGACAATGGATGACCGTCAAAGTCAAGAGTCTGGGCACAGGCCGGGGGAGGGCTCTTGATTTGATCGGGCTGGCTTCGCAAGAGATTGCGTCGGAGCCGTTATCCTTTGTCTAACCTTAATAATATTTTGGCGTGCTTGCACTTCCTTTCTTCTGAGCCACAATCGGTGGAAAGATTAAGGCTCAAAAGTAGTCCAACCGGGAAAACCAAATCAATGAGTCCACGGAAGGAGGGGATTGTAGCAAAAAGCAGCAACACCAATGGCGACGACGACGACGACGAGGAGTCTTGTCGAGGTATCGTAAGGTGAATGAGTCGACCAAAGAGGTGGTTGTTGCAGAAGATGGGGTGGGAATCGGTCCGTTCTCCAGGTTTTTTCCTTTCTCGGTCTTTCTCTCTCTTCTCTCCAGATTAAAAAAACAAGACACACGGTTCTCGGGTCTCGGGTCTCTGTACGGTGCGGGTAAGGTGTCGGGTTAACCTTAAGGACTGGGAGGAAATCCACACGCTGGCTTGAAGGGATTATATCTTAAGAAGAGATGGCAAGTCTTCAAGATATTCCACGACAATGAGAAGCTGCTGTTCTCTGGTGTTGGTGGGATTAGAGGGTTGTTGCAAAAGAAGCAGCTGGGGATGGAGGAGAAGAAGGTGGGTTGGCAGGCAAAGGGCTAGTTTAATAATGGCTGGGGCAGAGATACGAGTTGGTTTTGAATGAAAAGGCCCACCCCACGTCTCGCTCGTCTTGACTTTTTGCAGGGGATGGATCCAAAAAGATAGGACTGAATGCCTGCAGCAGGGAAAAGGCCAGTGAGAAAAAAGAGTACATGCCCCCGGTGAGAGAGAATTGATGAAATTGTTTGGGGTGAGGGTACGGCGAGGTACCGACCAAAGTCACTGGCACACCGCGCTACCTGCGCTGCACTACCTGCGCTGGGGGTCAAGCATACAATCAATTCGGGAGGGAGGCGCTAAGAACCTAGGGCGTTAGCAGCTGTTGCAGTGCAGTGGTATTGTGGTGGTAGTGTACTTTGTTAGCTGCAGCTCGCGTCCAAGACCAAGGCTAAGGGGGGTATGAGTGAGCGAACATGGGTGGCTCACAGACTGAAGAATGGGTCGACTTTTATTTTTTCTTCCTCAAGGGATGGATCAGTGTTGTGAATGATGGGATGGGATTGATGGGGGGTGGGCCTGGAGCAAGAACTGGAGATGGAGATGCTGGCTCCTGGCTGCTGCTGCTGCTGCTGCTGCGGGAGAGCCACTGGAGAGAGAGTCAAGGAGGAGCCCTGGCACTGGGTTGCAGCAGTACATACAAGTGCGGCGCTGCTGCTGCAAATCAATGTGTGTGACCAGGACCAGGGCAGCAACTGGCTTGCTGGGGAGAGTCGGCCGGGGGTGGGTAGAAGGTGGGAAGCAAGAGCAGCTTCAAGCGCAAGAGGTCCCACTCTCACCTAGCCGTGCATTTGGCGACGCCATCGACACTGTATACCTGAGATTATGGCGTTGACCGGTTTACCTACATTCAGACAGGAGGAGGAGCCCAGCAGCCAACGCTTGCTAGGTACGCTACCGCTGACGGGTTTACGGCTACCAGAGATACTATCTCCTTTTTTTTTCCCACGGCGATGGATACGTTACGTAGTTTGGATTGTTAACGAATGGCCTGGTTGGCACAGCGAGGCTTTCTCATTCATTCCTCTTGGTCTGTTGTGGCAAGTCGGGTAAAGTATCAAATCGATCGCGAACCAAGGCCAAGAGAATTTACGCAGGTAAGCGGTGAAATCATGCGAGAACGGACAGAAGAGAGGCGCAGTGGCTTTGCTTCTCTGCTACGGCTGCGGACCTTTTTGCCCTGTTCGAGAATTGCCAATGGATCTGATTGATTGATCGTTTAATCTCACCTCAACTCGCTCGTCATCGGCCGAGCTAAGCTACACCGGGAAGATTCTCTGCTGAGTTTAGCCCACGATGCGACGAGCGCAATCCTTTCAATTCATCAACAATTTTCCCTGGTATTGTGTTTCGAAAGGCCAGTGACAACCTTGCCTCTGGGCTCTCTTCCCTGGCTAGCTCCCCAGGCTCTCTTTATCTTCTACCGATGTCAAACCCAAGAAAAACCATAACCCACTGCCTGTGCACTGTAACTCGCGCCCGGGCCCTGTTGGGGAAGGGCAATAGGGGCCTCATCAAGGATTTCTCGCCATATCGCTACTGATCGGTCGCTAATATCTTCGAAACATTTGTCCAGGGAACATACATGGGGGAGGGCTTGAGGCATCGTGTTTTCCTCGCTTATTTTGTCGCGGTTACTATCACTTTTATTACTATATACTACCAGCAATGTGTTCTGCTCTGCGTGCTCTGCGTCTGCATCAATAGAATGAACTCTCTGCGCAGCCGATCCTATGCGAAGGAATCCCATTTGATATCTGAACCACGAAGACATCGCCATGCGTCGAGTGTGTGTGTGTGTACGTATTTGCGCGGGCGATTCTCATATGCAATGCAGCAAAGTGGATGTGAGTAGAGGTAGAGATGGACGGACTGGAGAATGGAGTCTCGACTTTTCTATTCCAATTTCCTGCCTTTGTTTTGGTCTTGTCTCTCTCCGTCCATTCCCTATTACTAACATGCCATCCATCGACTCGCTAGTCTGTCCGTGCTTCTTCTTGTGTTGTGGATAGTGGATAGGTCTGTAGATACCTAGAGAGTGAGTGAGTGAGGGCCACCAAGAGGGCCGCGTAGAGTGTACCTACTAACTTTACCAGTCGGCCAGCTCTACAGGGGGCCCCCGTGGTGCTATTATTTGTGGTTTTTGGTCCAGCGCTGCACGACACGCGCGATGATGACGTCGTGGTGCAACAAGGAATGGAGCCAGTCTGAGTCTGAACCCCAGGAAAAAAGGAACCCCTATTGGAGCGCACGATGGCTTCGTTTCGACTTAAACCAGTCATGTCTATAATACCTGCCGTATGGACATTGGGCAATTGGCCCCAATATGGGTTCCGACAGATGCCAATAACAGATAACAGCGAACTTCTGGAGGGCTAGAGAGGCCTTGCCCCCTGTCGACGATCCCCGCCAAGCGAGGGGAGGTGGAACTCCATTTTCTCATGGCGAATCATCGCGCCGTGTCCCCATTCTACCAGGTCTGTCAAAAGAGCACAAGGCTTCCATTGGCAGGTCTTGGACGACGACAATCGTATATAACAGTACATAATATGACACTGCGTAACACGATGATCACAGTAGGCCACGCCATCCAGCATGATACAATTTGGAAAGCCGATTGCTGCTGCTGCGCCGAGTTCTTATCTGAGGCAACAAAAAAAGCTAGGCTCCCCCACGCTGGGCACACTGTGTGATGAATAAATTGCAGTTTTATCAATTTTGGCTTCATTGCCAGAATCGTCTGATGCAATATCAATGTCAATCGTTTTGTATATGGTTAGAGTTTCAGCAGTCTCTGCGCAATAGGCATTCGGCCAAGAAACCTTTCTCCTCATGTTCATGTCATGGCCGATGCAGAGTTGTCTATCTGTCACTCATTCTGGGCAAAAAAGTGTCGATGTTGTTGTGGTCCGTCGTCTGCTGCCGTTCCCAACTCCCACCTCCCACTTCGCGTCAGCCTAGCCTGTCAGCCCAGTCCCTATCGGTCCCATCCTCTATCGAATGCGGGCCAGATCTTTCTTCACACGCTGCAATTAAGGGGTCATGTTAGTTAGTCACAGCCTTGACAGTGTGCGGAGACTTTGTTGCCGTCTACTGGCGCCGCAGAAGTGGCGAGGCAGGAAAATCTACTGGATACGCCCCTCGCCGCTACGATCAGGGTGCATGTACGGTGTGTAGATGTAAGCGCCCGAAAATTGTCGGGTGTGCCATCTCCCCGGCTCGGGGAGGGGACTCTCGACTCTTGTATGACTGGATGTCCAAATACCAATCAACCTTTTATGTCGACATTGGGGGTCCCTACATGGCTAACCCAGTTCTCGCCATAGGATTTGCCCGCCCCATATATGCTATTCTGCACATTCGGCACTAACGTGATTACTTACATATCGCGCAAAGTGCACCCCAAAATCTATCCGGCAGGCGAGCTATGGTGTTTTGAGTTTGCGCCAGGCATGCCCACGCGCGCCGACTCTTAAACGTCGGTGTGCAGACGTCCGACACGAAACCACACAAGACGGACGCAGAAGAAGAAGAAGAAAAGAAAATCGGCTGCTAGCTAGGCACAGTATGTGCGTACATAAGCTACATATGTGGTATGTGGCATCTGCATAGTGTATTCAGGGCTGCTCGTAAGCTATCAGATAATCCGACGTCGACTTGGCTGGATATGGCATCTTGCCATTGACAAATGTCGAACCCAATCCCGTGACCGTCCCAACTAAGACATGAAACACAGCCAGTCGGTATGGCTATCTTTGGGGCGAGATAGAATTCGTATCGCTTGATGTTGGCGAGTCAGAAGCTCTTCGTCCTCCGATTCGACAGCATAATCGCCAGTAGAATGGCTAACATAGGTAGCTTTCGTGAACGAACAAGAACAAGATGGCAACTTCCCTCCAGGCAGCCAGACATACAGGAACCAGACTTTGAGGGACTTGGGGAGCGGCACAGCGTGTCCACTATCCATGCGAATCATCACAATCACGCCAGACCGTCACATGAAGTAAGGTATGTCGAGGGGCATATGCAGATATGCTGCCTCGACTAGGAAATGCCTGACTAACCCGTGCAGTTGGCCCAGGATTGTCCGTGCAAGGCTCGACGTGTGTGGGGAGGAGGGTGCTCTAGTGCGCACACAATGTCTCGGGAATCGGGACCTTTACTCCAAACAAAACTCCAGACAGCACTCCAGAGTCTGCGAACTGGGAGAATCTTGGAGTAATGGGGCAATTGGCGCCACTTCGAGCTGCTCGTTATCGGCCAATGAGAGTCTTGGATCCCGGTGTCTTGCGTCTGGAATGGCTGCACAGTCTGAGCATACAGTCAGGTTCTTACTGCTACGATAGATGCCCCATTACGGTATTATGTATGAGTAGTTTTGGCATATTGTCAACGTACATCGAGACATCTACAGACTAAACATCTCCTCCCCGCGATGCAATGGCATGGCGATGGAGACTCTTTACTCAAACAACGACATGCGCCGCACCCCACCAGGACGACCCGACCCAGTATCAAGCCCGCGCGGCGAAGCATTGCTACTTTGAGACAGGACGACCTAAGCGAACCCACCGCCTGTCCGCCCACGAATTTTGACTTTCAGCTGGACATATCGCCGAACGGCGTTGCTACTGCGAATAACGTGTTACTATGATACTATCTTGACTTACAAGACGAAGGGAGGTGCACACACACACACTCTGTTCCACCCCCTTCCTGACAAGTAGACCGGTCTGGCGTTTTGGCGCAAAATGGTGCCGACTTTTCCTTCCTGACGCTTGGACTATCTTAGGTGTCTCTTGAGCGAATCCGCGGTGCCGGATGGAATTGATAGTGCAACGGTCGGCCGTGATTCGTCAACCTTCCTGCGCTCCGGTGGCATGTGGCGCTTACACCGACCCTTGCTTAGCCCCCAAGCCCCATCTCAACCATCCCATCCTCAGGCCATTCGGTGTTTGGTCCATGTTGAGGAGAGATGAGCCACAAGTCAGCTAAGCATGAACTCGAGGGACGACAGATGCACAGAATTATCTGACATGAGGCTCTCATCAAGCCTTCTTGTGCACATCTCAAGACTTCTGGTTTGCTGCTACTACAAGTGGTAAGCCGCCGACCGACAGATTGGCTGGCGTCATCGGCTTCTCGGATGTGGTGGCTTCGGATGACGCCTCGGATATGTCTCGTCAGGCCAATGTCTAACCTACACAATCAGGTAATATTGCACACCTAGCAGCGTCCAGAATCTCTCCTCTCCGGATGCGGCGGTGTTTATCTCGAGGTTCGACCATTTGCCGGGCGCCGATCCGCACCAGATTGAGCGGGGTGTCTAGACCATACGATTTTCCAATTTCATGCCCCTCCCTCCTCGCAGCCCGCCTGTCAAGGCCCACTATCAGCTCCCCCATGGGAGAGGCATCAAGACTCCACCCGCCGCAATTTTAGTAATAGAGGACCCAGAACCAAACGCCGCATCTGCATTTTCCGTCTGCCTGGTGGTGGAGAAGCTATATGCAACGGCTCACGAAGGATGGGCCGTGTATTCTCGCTGAAATAGCCATGACCAATATCGAACTGAAATGAGCCTTCAGCCGCTCGACAGGGAGACAGGATCTGCAGCCAAGTATGACGCATTCCCTCATGGTTGCGAAGAAAAAGCGTTATCAGCGAGCAGTTCCGACACCGGCCAGCCTTTTCGGGTGTTGCAGGGTGTGGTGGTGTGAGGCTATGATAGGCTGTCGGGGGTTGGATGAGACGATGCTGCTGCAGGGAACGTCGACCTGTCAGGGCACAACGAACATGCACATGTAGATTGCCGTCTTGGAAAGTCGATGTCGTTCTGTTCGCATCATCCAAGAAAAAACAGGGTCCTCCGACGAGAATGAAGGGTTTCTTTTTCGCCAACCCTATTATCATTATCCTGCTTTTCCGTCCATCGTATGAGGTTTGGTTAGCTACGGCCAAAACAATGGATATGCTGCATGCTACCTACCACATACCACAATGCACCAAACACTCGGCGACGAGGGTCTAAGCCCGCTTTGGTGGTAGTAGTACCTAGTTGCAGCGCAATGCACTACAGCTGAGAGAGTACGACTCCATCCGCCAATATTTTTGCATACGACGACAATATTCGTTGGGATCGGCATGAATTCCTACTGCAATAGTTGCTAATCTGGGGGAGATGTATGCAAGAGCCAGCATACAGCGAGACGCCAGATCACGAAACTGCGACACCGAAATGCGTGCATGCTGCTTCCTGCTTCCCTCGACCACCCTACACACACGCACACACCATCAGCCAAGCACAGCACGCATCGCACAACACGCTTGGAGACAACCTCATATCATCATGAAATTGAGACAAACGCACACAATCTGAAGAGAAAAGTGTTTCGAGGCAACTAGATGCAGCACGTCTTTCTGATTGGCAGGCCGCGGGCTTGCATCTCATTTGCCACCCTGCAGGTTAATGCAGTGTGGCATGGCGCCTCGAAAGGTCGAAAGGTAGGAGAGCGGCGTCCATCCAATCAGGCCATAGTCGCACGATGGAAAGGGTAACATCCTGAGCTAAAATTCTCTTCTGCTTTTATCGTCTTTTTTTCCTTCTCCTTGTACCACCAAGACCGTTGAACACGAGGGGTTCTCTTCTTCACTGGCGGCCACGAGAGAGACCCAACATTGTCTTACCTAATACGCCCTCCAAAGCCACCTACGCAGAACGCCTAGGTACCTAGATTTTCCTCGCGGCTTCTAGAAGTACCGATCGGGCTTTGCCATACGATTGACATTGGATGACACTTTTCCCAAGATGCAGGTTAAACTCTTAAACTTACCGAGGAGGTGAGTTATTACGTATTGGTAAATGGATGCACCTGCATACATCATCTGTCGTTGCTGGACGCCCTCGGAAATGGCAGTATTAGCATGTTGTACCGAACGGATACAGAGGAAATAGATGCACTGTATTCGGTTCGGGGCCGCTAAAAAACACAGTGCGTGCGAACGACTGAGCATTGGTCAAGCGATTGCATAAGACAAAGATCATATCGGAACTTATTATATCTCAAGGCTCTTGGCACTGGCCCAAGCTCCCTTTCTAGTGTGCTGCCCAGAATGCTGCCAACCCCTGTAGCTGGTCGAAGTCAGCCTGTGGACATTTTTTCCTGGTTTGTGTGAGCCAGACACAGCACGGATGGGCTTTAGCAGATTGGCAATTGGCCTCACGTCGACGAACAGACAGACAACCTTATTGGCATCTTCACCGTTCGCCTCTTTCGCCTCCTCGCCTCTTCTGGGATACCAGTCAAGATGTGGCCGCACGCAGCTCGTATCTATGCACGCCCAACAAGGATCTCACACCCTATACATTTGATGTTCGTTCGAGGGGTACGTTAGCACATTGCAACGGGTCCCGCATTTCGTCATTTTTCGAGACCTGTACGATATGGCATGGTATCAATCAATCAATCAATATATTCCGATGATGTGAGTGTTGTCCTTTCCTTCTATTTGATGGTTGCCCTCATCTGCCAAGAAAGGCAATTCTGGGTGCGTCGGGAAGAGCGACGAGAAGGTTGAGTTTAGGCTGCTTTACGTTTTGCCTCCAATGCGAGGCTTGGAGCGCCGTGGATTGTTCCAAAGACTCCTTGTCTGCTGTTGCTGCTGCACGTCGTGTTACGTTGCAGGCGACCACCAATTTACCTCCTTCGATACGTTGGGCATGCGGTTTGCTATCGACACAGCTGCTGCATTGACTTTGAAGTGGAAGCAGAGAAGAAGTTCGAACAAAGTGTATCCGTCTCGGACCGTCCATACCCAACCATCAGCACCGAACATATCATACTCACCTACTCCGTACTGGTCGCACATTTAAAACGCATCTCAATGATGGTTTGGCTCGCCTGACAGCGCACCTGCCTGAGCTGATGCGAATGGAGATTATGCGCGCAATGAGACTTGGCTACCTTCATACGGATACCCATATCCCATTCATGAAATTCCCAACACAAATTCCGAGAGGAGGCTCAAACCAAGGATCGACAGGTCCAGCAACGGCGGCCGGGTCCGCGGAACTCTTACCAGTGGGTCTCTTCCAGCATCGGCCGTTTTGAAATCTTGGATCATCGTTCGTTCGCTCGTTCATTCGGGGAGGAGTCGACTTCGGACATCAGTCCGTATCCCCACCATCGTGAAGTTTCCCGGTCATGGGCTTTTTTACCCTGGCCCCTTGGGATTTTGACATTTGCTGCTAGACTGTTAACTTTTCCCTTATTTGACGGCCTTGGCAGGGATCCCAATCTTTTGGTGTGGTCCCCTTGCCCACCCCTACAGCGTTAGTAGCCTTCTTCCTACCACCACAGACACTAGGTACCACCACCACCAGAAATCTTTCCACACCACCACGCCCATTGTGCTTACGGCTTACTGCACGACACTCACCCCATGTAACCCATTGCCCTGCCAGCGGCGAATGGTGGCTGCAGGATGAGCAAACAAACTGGTTGCGTGCATAGAAATCAATCTTGAGTTATTGCTGACACAGGCAAAACAGCGGCGGCAACAGTCAACACCAGCGAGACGAGGCACACACCTGTTATCGCCATCACCACCACCCTCACCCTCAACCCTCACTGCATACATGCCACCTGCCTACTTCAAGCTGGATAAACAAGCGTTCCACTCAGGTTGAAAGTTCTCCCTTCTTGCCCTCATTAAAAAACACTCGCTTGCGGCTTTACGCGGCTCATCCTGGCTCGGCCTTGATACCAATTCATACTATTTGTTATTCTCCGAGTCTGAAGCATTTTGACGAACCGGCCTGAACGAATCAGGAATCCCGCCGCCCTGTCTAAGACGCGTCCATGCTGACAAACCCGTAAGGATGTCTCAGGAACTCGGCATCGTTTATCCATCCGCGCCTCACCTTACTATATATCGGCCGCCGAATGTGCATGCAGCGCGCGTCTCTTCCCAAACCAGTTGGACAATTGGCGCTGGTAATACGGGAGAATATTCATGCGTATGTATTGGCTGGTAGGTGACATGTTATGTTGAACTGTGAGTATGACTGTAGGGCGATGCACACTACCTACAAAGCAATCTTGAGGTTCTCACGAAGTACATTTATCCCCACCGGCGCCCTCGGGGACGATGTTGCGCAGCCAGCAACCAGCTAGCGAGCTAGGGCGGTGGATATCATTTCGGAAACTACAGAAATGGGATGGAACATGGGCCCATGCTGATATCTCCCCGGTCGGAGGTCCTCTGGCGATCGACGCTCAACAATTCTTGATTGGGAAATATCACCTAACGCCCGCGCGGTGGAGTCCGACAAAAAGAAAATACAATCCCGCTTATTAGAGCAGATATAGGACAGGGGTCCAATATTGTTGACGAGACTCGCTAGAGCCCTTCGGGATATTCATCGACACACGACAATGCGTGTGTGCTAGGCTGCTATGGGCTTTTCTTCGCAGCTAGTAGCAGGACACACACAGCAAATCCCTGGGGTGGTCTTATTTTTGGCTGCTCTGCCGCGACAAGCCAGCAGCAGGTTTTTATCGCGCATGAAAAAATATGCTCCGACAGTCTACGTGCGTAAGGGGAACATTCCGTACCTGAGGATCATTCACCCGGGCTCCGAGCCCGCCGGCAGGGGAAATGCCAGTTGGGTCGCGAACTCGGATGATCTTCGTCCTTTGATTTGACCTGCGGCTTTTCTTCGAGATATCGCCTCGAGTAACTCACTCGTTGATTATCACGCCGAACGAGTCTTTTTTCTTTATTTCTTGTATTCACTAAAAGCCGCGCACTGTACCCGCTGTATGAAACAGACACGCCTTCTTCCCTGACAAGTTCAATCCCCGCGATTCGGTCTCTCATTCGGTGCATCCTTCTCCTTCTCCATGGGCACGAAGCAAAATACAATACTTGCTGCGGAGCCCTCCCCGTGGGACCATGAAACTAGCTTTTCTGCATCGTGTTCCATGGCGGATACGGTAATAATAGATATATCCATCAATGATATCACCACGGTAGTTGAAAGAGAACCACAGTCATCGTCGATTTGCTACGAAGCTTATATAACACTTGATACGTCGCAGGATTCTGATCCGTAGTCCCCGCGAAAAGCACACGCACACTGGCGGTCAAGGACTGTTCCCACGATAGCGTAGTCTGTTTCCCGGTTTCTTATCACTACTGTAGGAAGAAAGAAAAAGCAGAAACCTCTAACAATTCATCATCGGATGATGTTGGGGTTTGCTTCCAAGGAAGACCTTCCTCCGTCCGGAGTGGGATTCTTCATTTCCTTCCTTCTGCTCCTAGATTAAACACCAATGCCGTCTCGGAATAGCCTCTTATTGAAATGAGGGAGTGAAAAGGAGAGAAAAAGAGAAAACGTTGCCAATTCCCACAACTCCGGAGCACTGACGTCAT
Source organism: Apiospora saccharicola (assembly GCA_038363915.1). Lineage (NCBI taxonomy): Eukaryota > Fungi > Ascomycota > Sordariomycetes > Amphisphaeriales > Apiosporaceae > Apiospora > Apiospora saccharicola. The sequence continues at coordinate 201,547 of JAQQWM010000001.1, forward strand.
GACGGGCTCCGCCGACCGGCGATAGCCATCGGGTATTTCGCATCAGATCGAGCAGCAATTCTTCAGGGGGCGTTGCCTACCAACCGCAGTCACAGGATGGAGCCTATGGCAGGGCCACAATGGGGCCCCAGCAGCCCCAGGAGAAGGTGAGGATGGGGCCCCGATAGAAGTAATAAGCGAAGTGCTAGCAGGACTAACAGGGCCTGGATTAGCTCCCTTCAGCTTACCCACAGCCAGGTTTAACAGCGCCCCAAGTGCTCCTCAGCCCCTCCGGAGCGCTAAAACCGAGCAGTAACAGAACAGCACGCTAAAGCAAGATGGCCTGTCGGTTTGACGGGCTGGGGTATGAATGAAAGGATGGATGAGATCCTTTCATTCGTCGCCGGAGTTGGTACATAACGAAAGGGAGAAGCGTTCTCCCAGGAACTTGGTTATTACTTACGCATGCTGGGAAAAGTTTGAATTGCCATGCTACTGCTGAATGGCATATGGCATATGGCATATCCCGACTTTCGGACGTGCCCTGCTTGCTTGCTTGCTCTACCTACTCTATACCGCGCAATGCTCGCTTTCAAGACAAGACAGAAATGGCGCAAAGTAGAATGTTCTCTACTAGAGTGACTGATTCATTCCAAGCATGCGATGAGAGAGAGAGAGAGTCCCAACAATTATGTTGCACTCGCGTGTGACTACTTGCTTACTTTCGCTTGCCGGATTCCGTGATGAACTTGGAAGCTCCCGTGTTGCGGCTGCTTACCCGGCCACAGGCATGCCTTGCTTATGGGAGATTGTTTCGTCTCAGGCTTGCCTTGGCTTTCCTCAAATACTACAGGGAGAAGCTGGGATATTGTGGCGGGCGTGTGTCGCTTGGGCCGGGAGTTCGACGGAGAAGTTGTGGCTTGTCATCACGATCTTGCTCGAGCAATGCATGTTGTACGGAGTATTATTGTTGGTTTTTTTGGACACAGTGCCCGGCTTGCTGACAGGTACATCATGTTGAAACCGAAAACACCCAAAGTACAATTGCGCCCATTGGTGATAACCGCAGATTTGGTTCCACGAGCCGCGACATTGGATTCGTTGCCATCGTCGAGAGAAACTTTGTTCAGGGCTGGCTGGACCCCATCTGTTCAATATTCCATAATCCTGCTTCTGGTTGCCATTGTTTGCCCCCAATTCGTGCAGCGCAGTTGCAGTGGTGGTGCAGTGGCCGCCACAGCACAGGTAAGGCTAGCTGGCAGTTGTTAGGCCATGTGGTTCTGGTTAGTGGGCACCTGCAATGCGTGTCTTAGCTGCAAGGCTTGGGCTACGTTCAGAGACACATAACAGCACTGCAGCAGAACAACGGACAACAACAGGATTTTGTCGTTTACCGACTACCAAAATCGTGGTTTGAAGGAGCCTCGTGACCGGACGACTGCATATCCCTCCAGTTAAATATTTGATATTAGGTTTGATACCCAAAGGATCGCCGGTATACACTTTTTCAACAACCCCCAAGGGAAGATCGGAGGCTCGGCTGAGACGGCTTGTTGTCAATTCGAGCGGGCTGTGCAACGAACCAATAGCTATCGGCGCGCAGCAACAATCCGAATTCCCAGCAAGTACCACTCCGTTCAAGCACGACGTTCCAAGACGTACGTACGTACACACCACGTGCACCACACACGCTCACATCATCGCACCGCGGTGGCTGCACGACAACGCCATTTTCTTTTGCTCCTGTATCTCTCAGAGGCTGGCTTTCGGTTCTGGAACAAACGCCCGTCAGCGCGCGCGACACCGCAGCTTATCTTGATCAGGTGACGAGACCAGACATGCACTCAGCACTCTTGCGCTTTTTGAGTTTGTGTGCTGACGGAGATACTGGAAAGCCTTTTGCGGCCCATCCCTATCAATATGTCTAGGTTTGTTATTATATGGCAAACAAGCGGTGAGTTTGGGATCTTGCTCGTTGCTCGCTACTGCTGCTGTATGCAAGCAATCCCCACGGGTGCTCCGGGGTTAGGTTAACGAGTGCAGAAGTCTGGGGTACCAGAAATTGGCAGGCAAGGGAAAGGGGAATTTCCTCGCCCCGCACATTCTGCCCTGCCTTGCCTAGAGCTTGCTGCTGCTGCTGCTGCTGTTACATCTAAGAAAATGCCGAATCTAGTAGGGCAGCTAGCACTCGGGCACCTCTCTCTCTCATTTGATACAGTTCGTCGATGAGCCGGTACTCGATGCTGATCACTGCCCGGGATCTCCAAGGCGCGCTCTGGAACTCGCCAGTAGCGGTTGTCTATATGTCAAGGATCTGCACGTATACTCCAACGACATGACAGCTCTAGCTGCGTTACTGTAACCCAGAGCTGTTTGTTACACAGGTTTTGCAACTACACGCCATCCAAGTTGCGCATGCCAGCTCTAGGTCTCCTACATATTTCATCGCTCGGAATTATCTGGATATGTCTACTTGCTTCCGCTACGCGCCATACTGAGTCGGCCCAATACTGGGGGATTTCGATTACCATGACATCGGTTCAAGTCCAGCCCAACACGAACAGCCTAGTCACATCGCTATGCAGGTGAGACGAGCAAAGTCGCCGGCGCCATTGCAAGATGCACGTCCAGCAAAATCATGAACACGGAGACGCACGCATGCTGTCGTTCCGCCCCTAGCGTTGTGCGACTGCCCACAAGCTTGATGTGCTTGGAGTCAATACTAAGCGGTATTGCTTGCGAACGTCATATGAAGGTTGGGATTCGTTGAATCTGTCTTCATAACGGGAGAGACGACCTCGTCATGTCGTGCTACCATGCACTCCTCCTTTGAAATCCGGGGTGCGTCTGGTGTATTCGCGACCGAGACTCCTTATCTGACGCGTCTAATGCGTCGGAGCTGGTGGATTCACTGGCACGCATGATGCAGAACTTCCTTTCGAAGGTATTCCCCCAGCAGACAAGACGCTGTGGGACCGGTGCTGCACGCTGTACGCGACTTTGCGCAGGTGGTTAAGTTGCTATTCATGCAAGCCTAGCCATCCTTTTCTTCTAGGGGTACTGCCAAAAGGATGCGTGAGGTGGCTAGCTCGATGCACCCCAGATCAAACCACCTACAGCTAAAACCAGCCCAATGGGTGTCGAATGACGACACGGCATGGTAATACTGAGACTGGCGGGAAACCAGCTCTCTCACTTCAATGGAGGGGTTTACCACACTTGTCGCGCGAAGCTACTACACCGGTCACGGGCTAAAGCATGGCAAAGCAAAGCAATGTGGTGCACAAGTCGAGGCAGCACTTCAACCTGTTCGACTTCACCCATATTGCCGCTGTTGTGTTTCGGAGATTTGACCGGTATCCTGAGCTGCGGAACCTCCGCAATTTCCGTTGGAGTTATTAACAGCCAAGCTGTCAGCTCCAACTGTCTGCTGCACCTTAGCCCCAGTCTGGATGCATGGCTCACCGAGACCATTCCCATATCGAGTATGTAGCTAGCTATATAGCTATCTACTGCGGACCAACTTTCACATGGTACATACGCACCACGCAGGTTGTAGACATCCCGTCAGGCTAGTCGGCCTACGAACTGATGGAGGATCGACGCCATACAGAAGCCCAGAAGCACCATTGCTTCTGGGAGCAATCAGGAATATCATGGCGTGATACAATGCGGCTGCTCGGCTAGCCGTCTTGAGCAATGCGGAGCCGGCCACACCCAGCCAGCCGGATACCCATCACCCATGTGCGGGGAGAAGTGGTGCCATCAAACAATGAGCGGGACCACCCCAGAGATGTGTCCGCCGCAAGTTCCCGGTTTTTGTCTTCACGACACGCTGTCAAACATATGATCTCTCGAGCAGTCTCATGTTCCTGTCTCTCGGTTCAAGCAACTCTGTCCACAAGTATGACGACGATGATGACGAGGTCGGGCACTGATCTATCGGCACTGCCGCCCGCGAGGCAAGATGGGGGCGACATGGAGCTCCGAGGTTCCCGAACTGCATGGCGATTGATGTCGTCCCGTGGCTATGCTTTAGTCATTCGGGGTATCACAAGACGGCTTCATAGCGCGCGGGTTTAGCCGCGTCTTTTGATTGCCCGTTGATGATAAGCTTGGGGTGTAAACAAGATACAGTACTGTACTATAGGTGAGTTGGAGACTCGAAGGGACTCTCGGCAATGGCAGTCTTAAGACTTCCAATCTTCGAACCGAGTCAACCGCGGTACTCACACCACTCAGATGTCACAGTTTGGCATACGGTATGCAATTACCGCCAACCTCCTCACTTGCCTGCATGCTACGTATGGCTGATGGAGGACAATCAGTCGTGATTGACGCCGAACTATCTACGTAAGTCGATCAATACGCAAGCCAGACCCTGAAGCGCCCGTCGCACAGCGTACATAATAGCAAAGGACCCTGAAATACGCAGTTTCGGGATGTCATGTTCGAGGGCACAGCTAGCCTAGATCATACGATAGGTAGGCCGAGATTTATTTACGGATGGCCATGCAAGCCAAGCACAAGGATCCCGCATCTTCTGCACACCACCTTTTGGCATCTGGCCCTCCCTCCTGCGGGCTGCGAAAGCAATGCCACAACACCATTGGCTGCCACCCTCCTGCACCGTTATCTCTGGTGCACCCCTCCTTCTGCGCCTCCCCAAACGAAACATGTGAGAAGCCTGCTTTTTCCACTGTCCATCAAACATAGACGCATGCAGCCAGCAATGCGCGAAGGGCAATTATTGCAGGAGGAGTTGCTGCTACTACTGCACGCCATTTATCAGAGTAATCAAAAAGCAGAGAGGTATTTCGTTCAGCAATCAGATTTGGTAATCCTCCTCATTTCAATGCACACGCACTCCGGACTGCCAAGAAGGAGGGGTAGCTGTACTGGCAGCTGGGAAGAGAGGGGGCAGGCTCCAGGAAGAGAGCTCTGGTCCTCTGGAGCTTTCGAGCTGTGCCTGGCCACTACCACTGCGACCACTCACCACCACCAACCATGACATAAGGATCGTCAATGTAAACAGACAATCATGCGAGGAAAGACGGGGTTGATGATGAGGCAAGTGGCGATGGACGAACAAGTTGCAAGGCGGACTGATGATCTATCTCACCTCGGAACAGATTGGCGAGCTGTTGCAGAGAGGAGAAAGATCTCGGGCTTTTCGTCATTGCGCTTTCGTCTCGGTCGCCTCGAGGGAAGATAGATCAGTGAGTGAGTCGAGTTGAAGTAGGATTGATGCAAGCAACAGGCGATGATTGGAAATCAACGACCGGCGGTACGAAGTCTACAACTTGATTGATACATATAGAATATTGCTACACTGTTCATTCCGTCGTTGCTCGCTTCGAGCTCGGGGGCCGAGAACTGACGGACACTGTACATCAACTGGAACATTCTTGATTGATGCATACCATAACAGAGTAGATGGTGTGATGCAGCTTCATTCGCAAGCAGCCTTCGCGATGGTCCCGTTGTAGCCATCTTTTAGAAGGAGGAGGTACGGCAAATAGAGTGGGAAGAGGGAGCTGCGGCATAGCATCATGAGGTTGTTGTGCCAAGACGCGCGATCAAACCCCGGAGAAAAGGGGGACCTCGCTGGGCATTCAATTCAATTCTCCATTCAAAGTCCCTCATACGTTTCTGCGTGCAGTGTTTTGACGTTATGCCAATGCTTGAGCAAGCAGCAGCCGCTGCCGGGAGTGCCGTTTAAGGTGAAGGCGGGCTATCTCCAATGTGGCAATACTGAGTTCTTGCTTTGGGACCCCTCACCCTCTCCCGCATGGAACTCTCAACACCACACGCAGATTGAACACAACACAGTACAGCCGGACTATGAGGGTACTTTACGTTTCAATCAGCCCATTATTGGCATTCCCTTGCAGTGCATAATCGGTGAAGCGGATACAAGGCAATGACGGATCAGCATTGCTGAACTGCCCATCTTGCCATCCCCCATCCATCTTGCGCCTGGTGGTGGTGGTGGTGGTGGTTGGCATTACTACTGCTACCCTACGGGGATACGAAATGCAATGCAGGCGAGTCCCCTAAGGTTACATGAAAGCCCACAATATAATTTATCAGTCTCTCTCACTCAGTTCAACTCCCCTCCCCAGTCTCCCAGTTCGCACGAAGATGGGCTGGGCTCTCTGGGGTAACATGTAAGCCCAGAACTCAGAACCCCATCACTGTTTATTTCGGTGGAGCAATAATTATTACCCCAAGGAGAAGGAAGGCAAGGGGACCAGACTGTTCCTTTTTTTTCCCTTCCTGCTGGGCCGCCTCGTCTAACTTCTTGCGATTGTTTTTTCTTTCCTATTTTGGCCCCTTCACATTTGTTTCGTCTCGTGTGGGTGGTGCATGCAAGGTAAGCTCTCCGCATTTTCTCCGTGCCGTGTGTCTCGAGAAGGCCGAAATTGGCTTGCCGAGACTCCGATAAGCAATCCACACTCACGGGCTTAATCCAAGACAACAACAACAGCTATGGTGGATCTCATCGACGATGCTAGCTAGTATGCCAAGCAGATACTCGGTACGGGGTGATGGAATGCATTTGCAAACGGGGCCGATACTATATTTACAGTTCATGATCGCGTAGAACATGCATTGGATATTGGTCTGGTCCATGGGAATAAGAGAGAGCCCCCAGCCTGCAGTTCTCGACGCGGAGATAGCAATGCATTGCAAAGTAGCAATCAACAGCGATTCTAAAATGTAACGCGACCGCGCGCCCTCTCTCCCCATCCCCAATGGTATCATCAGGAAAAAGGCTGTCCGTCTATCGGCCGAAAAGGTGGGAGGTGGTTGGTTGGTTGGCTGGTTGGGATCGGACAAAGCGGCCAAGGGCCAATGACGGGTTTCAGGCACACACCATGGATCTAGACTCTAGACTTGGCGGTATGCCGGAGGTAGGGGGGTAAGTGGACGCGAGAGGAGGAGGCATTGCAGCAACGTTTCAAAGAGCAATAGCATATTGAGGAGGAGTTAGTTCATGACTTCTATTTCTGGTTCCTTCAGGTGTAGTCGGATTTGGGTTTTATCTCGTCGTGTCGGGGCAAGACTTGGTCAGTATCGGTATTGAGTTGTTATCAGATGAAAGGCTGCACGTTGTTTATTGCTGTTCCTAATGCGGCATCATCTAGGCATTTGATCCCGGACCTTGACTCGGTGTGTCAGTCGTGATCAAAGAGGTGTCCGTCCGCCAAGAAATCCACCCTCCGATCCCGTGAAAACCCGGGAGTGTATGTGTGTGTGTGATAGAATGTGTAAGTAGAGATGCTACACCTCTCCTGAGCATCACCGCCATGACGTTGGATGACGAAGAGTATTGGCAGGACCAGCCGTGGCAATCACAAGCTTCGCCATCCATATTCCTATTTCATGTCTCTCAACCCCCTTCTACTAGTACTAACTAGCCTTTCAGCTTCTACCTTACCCCTCCCCCCTCATGAAATTCCACTCACCCTTAGACAGCCCTGCGTTATTCTCGACCTGAGCCAAAAGAGCCAAGACTCTTGATGTATGCGATGTTGCATACGCCACGCAATCTAAAAGGCGGGGGTTTCCGGCCTCGCAACCAACGGCTTCTGAGTGTTTATTTTAGTGGTGGTGGTTTACATTGTGGTGTCGTCCAAAAGTGTGTGTGTGTGTGGTCTGGATTAAGGCCGATGCCCGGCCTCCATAAGGTTTGCCCAGCGCTGGTTGATCAATGGACCCTGCATATCGATCAACATAAACAATCTCCAAATTCGAATGATAGGTTGTCGGCCAGCCGCTCAAACGCTCGTATGAAAAAACCCGGGCATATGCAGCAGATACAAGGGGAGAAAAGGGGTGTGGTATGATATGATGTATGTACGCAGCGCATAGTATACGTGCGATTCGCGAACCACTACCAGACGCCGGCCATCGTCAATCTAATGATAGCAGTAGCAACGGAGGTCCAAGAGGTAGCAATAGAAATGGACAGACATGAACTGGCCTGCACTGTGACGACGTTGCGCCAATAGGTTCTGGACTTTCTATGCCTATCCCACCCTTTACCCCGAGATTTGCTAAACAGATCATCGGTCAAGTAGCCGCAGCTAGCTGGGCCTGGTTCGGGATCGTCCTCATCTCTGATGAACATACACGAGGCAATAGTCTTGATGCGGCGAACACCTTTCAGCCAAAGGGCCAGTGCTCTAGGATCTACTTGTGTAGTGTGTGCACCAGGAATTCCAGATCGACATAGGACTAAGGGCAGAGCAGACGACCTGGGGAGGTTGTTGCACAATTAGTATTCTTCTTACTGCCTCACAGTGCCCGCCAACTATACGATACATGCACTTATTTCGAGCGTCAGTCGTGAGGGCCGGTATGGTGCAACTCCCCCTCCTCCTCTTCTCGATTCACCGGTCAAGGCCCCCTGGTGGCTTGGCTCCCGTTGGCTCTGAGTTTAGGAGGCGGCTCTCCTCTTAGCTCGAATACCGTTGCCGAAAGGGTGTGGTGGCGCGTTGGTCGTGGTGGCGGTCGATGGATTTTTATCTTACCAGAAGTGTGTGGTTTCGGGAAGGTTATTCCGATCAGAAACACCAATCTCGCTTTCTTCCCTATCATATCTTCCACCCTCGATAGTTGTTCCATGGCGAGTTGATACCACTAGGCCGCAGCGTGATCTTAGGAGAGTGGGCTCGGCTATAATCACGAGACTCGCTGTCCCGTGACCGATATGGCATGCCCGCGTTCTAGACTACGCTGCTTGGCGCGTTGCCAGCTGTCTATTAACATGTCACAAGATCGGCCCAGCTGAGCGTTTCGTTGTCGAGCCCCAAGGGGTTACGCTAGATACAGTAGGTGTGTCCATACTGTATGTCCGTGGTTCTGGCCACTAGTCACAAGTCTGTGCACCGTCTTAGATCCGGGGTGGAAGTTAGTCGGTCAGTTCGGCTCTCAAGAGACGGAGACGGGAAACAAAATCCAGGAACGCCCCTTCCTAGTATGCAGATCGATCGACAGAAAGCCTCACTTTTCTAGTCATGCCACAAATGCCACGCACGGTGCGTCTAAAGGTTCGTTCACCGCCTGCAGGTTGCTACAGTGCCACCGCGGAGATGTAGTTGATAGATGGGATAGACAGATACGACTAGACCAAAAAAATGCACGTCGTACGAGTTGTATGTGTCAGGCGGCGGCGGCGGCGGCGGTAAACAGATTTGCAAATGGATTTGGGACGGAGGGGAGAACGAGAGGACGCTAATGTGTTAACTCTTTTCTAATCTCGCGTCCACGTATCCGGTAACTCTGAATTAGTTCAGTTGATTGTGCCAAAGATTCTGCAGGCACAATCCCACTTAGGCTGGCGAACTAGCCCTTTCGCCCTCTGTCAGCCTCTCCAGGAATACGCGGGCAGCGGGCTATTATGACTCGGCCCGTGTAGTCTCGAGAATCTGTTCTCTCTACCCGGACGGGTCCATGAATCCCTCCCATCGCTCGGGGGTGGGGTGGGGCATCTTAGGTTGGTTAACTATTGCACTCACTTGTCCGGTCGACTAACTACATGTAACTGATGGCACGCAGCTGGGGGAAGGACCTGTGCAGCAGCAAACCCCAGGGGGTAAAGTACGACGGAGTACGGAGGAATCCGCGGGGACTCGCAAGAGAGAGTCACGACCCGGGTCGATGGAAATAGAGTTGGCACTTGCAACGGTCCATTGCCGACTAGGCTCGAGTTTCCGCTGTTTCCGGTGGGGAACTCGAGGCTACCATACGGGGCTTTCCTCTTCGCGGTAAGGCCTAGATGGCGGGTCCCCCGGAGTTGGAGCTTAAGATGGCGCGATTACTGTGCAGTACACGGGGGCCAGACCTCCCCAATATGTCGATCTTTCTTGCCTTTCTTGTCCGCCTGTCCTGTAGGGGGTGGAATGAACAGTCGATGATTTGTTTCGGAAGACGTTGAAAACAACACCGACTATCCACTGCCGTACCACTCCGTGCGCCTGCACTGTCTCTATTGTCGCATGACACGAAACAAGATAAGAAGGCGTCCCGGTGGGAGGACTAGTCGTTGGACCGGCTCTCCCGTGGGGACGGCTTGGAGGGGGAAACCCTGCGGGCTACGGCGAGCACTGACTGATAGGCGAGGCAAACTGCCAGACAGCGGACAGGTAGGTGCAGGTTGTACCGCCAGTGTCAACCGCACGGCGTCCCAGCGCGTGTGCGTTTCGGCGCCCTTGACTGGCCCGGACAGAAATAGGTAGTTGACTACGGTAGGCAACGGACGGCGTGTGGTGGTGGGTGCGCTCTCCGTATCTGTGACGGGCGATTCTGGGGCTCCATACGTATTGTGATCTGCGCCCCCGGATGATTGATTGATCAGACCAAAACCCGGTACGCCGACCCCCGGCGCATTATGCGATGCACGGGTGAGATGAGTGGTCCAGAGGAAGAGACGGAGAAGCCAGACAGAAAGAAACCTTATCTCCACGTCGTTGAATCTTGACATGGACACCCATACCAACAAATCCTTAGAATGCAATGCGTGGTGGAGTAGCTGCCGAACTCTAGATAAGCCATTTTCTAGCTCTGTTTCAACCCTCAAAATTGCAGGAGATGAAGAAGGGGGGTTCTAGAGGATCAGACATGATATCGAAGAATTATTTTTTGGACCATGAAATCATTACGGAACAACTCCAACAATGATAAGAAACCCCAAGTTGGAGGTCTTTTACAATTGACTTTGGACTTGCCTGCATCAATACGCAAGTGCCCGCCCCCCTGAGCTTAACTGCCGCGTCGCCGGCAGTCGTGGAAGAGGGCTCCTCTTTCTTCATCCCCCTATTTGCCGAAGGTGTGCAACGCATGTAACAATTTGTCCAGGATGACAGCTATATGATCTCCAATACGCGAACGACAATGCTTAATGTTTCAAAACTTCAAAAAGTCACTGATAAGGCTTTTGTTACATACGCCACACGTGTCGGGGATGAGATGCAAAAAATAAAATTGTTGCCCACTACTGGAATCGAACCAGTGATCTCATCATTGCTCGTCGGTCAGGAACCGATTACTAGTGATGCGCTTTACCACTAAGCCAAGCGGGCCTTCGGATGCAATCCATAAAGGGATGTAAGAAATGTGCTTATTGACGCATAAGTGGTTGAGATGCTTAGGATGGCAACTTTATGAGTGCACCCAGTCACTAAGTAGGAACGCGTGGTTGACTACCCGCTGGAGCTGGGTCACGACTGTGGGAGTGAGTGAGACCTTCTTCGGGTTGGAGACGAGAGTAGTATCCCAAAAGCGCCCAGAAGGTCATGCGGGGAGATCTTTAACGCTCCCGGGTATAGGGAGGACTCATATGTGCCACCTTGAGTAAATCAAGTATTCGGAGGGAACTAAAAGGTGATCCGTGGTGCCAGGGGCCTCATAGGCGGGCTGAGAGAGCATTAACTGGTTTCATTATATGGAAAGGCACGGAGCAGCTCATCGAAAATTGTCAGTTCAGCTCTGTATCAATCTGCCCCTATCCCACTCGGATCTGGCGATGTTGAAACTGGGTGAGAGGAAGATAAAACTGGCTGCAATCGGCGAGAGCTCAGAGTTTGAAGTTGGCCCTAGCTACATGCAAATGAGTTTTCTTTACTTGGATCCGGAGGCAGGTCAGCTGGTGCTGCTACGTCGTGAGCTTGTAAGTGCCAAATCGGCGAAGACCAAGGCATCCCCCTAACTAGTTGCCAAAGAACGAGGGGGTACACTGGCAATCAAGCCAAGCGACCAAAGCAATACATGCTGCTGTTATATCAGGGACACGTAAGGCTTGTAGGGTTCTAATACCAGACTCGGGAGTATCCCTATGGCACCTGGTCCCAAGAGCGTGGACCACGAGCAGGCCAAATCACTGGCTTTACGATACCGTCACATGGCAAGATAACCACTTGAACTGGAATAGTATGCAGATATCACTGAAGTTGGGCAAGTGGTGATGAACAATATCTGATGGTGTTTTGGAAGAAGAATCACTTATATCCTAGGAATGACCGACTGTTCCTATCCCCAACTCTGGTTCGCCTATTAGAAACTTATTCTTTTTGTGCACAAATACCCCTCCGTATATCATCTCCCTCTTTTCGTTAAAGAAAATCCTGTCAACGCCCAGTAAGCACTTGTACGAAATATCACTCACGATGAGCGATGATGGATAGTAGCCTATTTTCCAGAGGCAAGACGGGGACAGGCAAATGCCCAAGGGGGGTATTTCCGACCGCGCAAGGGCAGGCAACACCGCATTAGTCCGGGAAGGTGATTCGTGTATACTGATTGATCTTGCCTTGCAGCTGATCACAGTCGTATGGTTGCAAATATCCGTATGGGTCTCTAAGCCTCCTAGACATGCATATGGGGTTGGGCTGCAGCTGTTTGACAGTTTGTATATTTGTATGTGAACCATTGTATATTATCCATTGGCAATGCCTGAGACTACCTGGGTCGCCTTATATCTATTCGTTGCCCTCCTCGCCGAGCTATCCAAGCAGTGTCCTGAACCAGGGAATCGTTGTTGGTTGGTCTGGGAGAGTCTCCTTGACATGGTGGATGGATTTAGCGGGGTTGATATACTGTGGCTATTTGGTGATGGCTGCATGTGTCGTCGTGATGGATGGGGAGATGACTTTCGAGCAGACGAGAGGTAAAGCGAGGGCAGTCGTTGTACGCAGGCCGGTGAGTCACCGGAGGCCATTATCCAGATTTTGTCGATCCACGGAAGTCATATGTGCTGGAGTGTTTTGGTTTGAACCGAGAAAAAGAAGAACGGTTCGGTGAGGGAGACGAACCACGTCTTCTCTCTCTGTCCCTGGGCCAAGGCTTCACGTTTCAGATGTCATACCTAATGGCAGCTAAAGATTAAACAGGAGAAAATCGAACCCCAACACGGCGTCTTGCTAGCCTGTGTAAGGGGTACCGGCGCCAGCCATTACTGCTTTGGCGTAGCAGCTCGAGGCAATATAGCACAAGAATCAAGAAAAGGAGAAATGATATAATGAAGAAGAAGCTTTTAGCTTTATCTGCTTGAATGCCACGCGGGACATGGCTGGACTGGGTTGTTTCTGTTGGCATGGTGGATGAGTGGAATAGACCTAGTGGGTGTGTCGTGTGACGTTGGGTGAGTTTTGTGGTGGATGTAATGAAGTATCGTAGTGGTGTGAGAGAGGGCTAATGTACGAAACAGAGCGGGGGTTATTACTAAGATATATATAGAACGGTCAGTTGCTCTTGGTAGTAATCGGAGAAAGGGAGGTCGAGGATATTCGCCTTTTCCGGTGTGGTCACAGGCTGCCATTAAGGTTTAGTCTGATTATGGGAGTTGTAGAGCATATTTTACTTTCAGAAGAGTCTCGACTGATACAAGCATAAGGAACTATTTTTTAGGTCACATTGTGTCAGTATAATAGCTCGAGAAGAGGCGTTGTAGACGCGGTCAAGCTTAGTATACCTAAGATCACCTAGAAGCACATTGCCTCGTAACAGCGTTTCTACTCAGAGTAGCGCGAAAAACCGAATCATTGAATATAGTGTGTAGTTGGCAAGAGTTGAAGCAGTAGGAAGCATTTCAGCAGACTTTATTAATGGGCGACCCAATATCGTTCTCTTCTTAGCGCGGACTGGTGTGACCCCCACGGGAAGAAGGTTGACTAAGGATCCAGCGTTAGGTGTATTTAAGTGGGATTGGGATATGGTTTTGTAGATTGCGCAACTCCAAGCCTCGGGCGGATGCAATGATCTACACGGCCAGGATAGGACATCACCAACAGACTGACCCTACGATTTCCAGATCATGGAGTCCAGGACAGGGAATGGTCAGTACATTTGGGCTCTGGCCTAATTCGTCAAATAGGAGAAAGTCCTACAGAGAGTGTGGCAAATCAACTAACCGCGGGACCGATGGCTGTTTGATTCGCAACACTCCCCATCGTACAGAAAAGAATGCCCTTGGTCTCATATTCATCGTGTTCCTTCTGATGATACCAAATGATATATTGGTGTGCCTGCTATTCGAGCGGGCAATACTAAAACGCCTCGATTGGAAAGTGTAAGAAATCTGATACAATTTATGATCTCTCGTCTATATAAGAATTTAATAAAGACAGTTCCGTTGGTAGAACCTGAGCAAGCCTACCGGTTAAACAAACTGTCTCATTGGTAGCTTCCTTGGTATCCTAACAATGATATGGACACAGTCAGCGGTGCAGTAGCGGTTATATGAGATTACACAATGAATTTGGACAAGTGCTGTCTGCATATGCTTTGAAATTCTGGTGTAATACCTAGTGTTGCTATCTCCTGAGCCCCTGAGCCCAGAGGCTGGGATCCAGAGCTTCCACAGATTTATCACCAGCTAAAACAGGGGGAAAACGTCCAGGAAGGTTACGAGAACCAAGATCTGCTTGTAGCCTGTAGGAAAGGCAGAGTTGGTCCATTTCCATCTTTCTGCCTGTTGTAGGTCAATATGACAAAAGGCGTGCAGCTGATTGGGCGAGCACTTGCAGCCCATCGGTACGTACCTCTTCGGGTGGACTCGGTCAATCGATATTCCGAGGCTCAACCAGGAACTCGGGTTGGGTTGGATCCATTTCGATCAGAAGTCGAGAGCAGCGTGACGTCTGCGGCTACGAGCTCGACTCGAACTTCCCTGCAAGCAGCTGCTGAATTGAGAGCTTACGGGAAATTCTTTAGTGGTTCCCAACAGCGCATCATCACATTGCGACAAAACACAACACCGACCCCTCCTCTCACCCACACATTGTCGTCAGACGAGATCTGACAAATACAAACCGACTGATCCTATCGCGCTTCCCTGAATCATTGTCGACATACCAAGCACAAACATTCACCAATTCACAATGCTTTGCCAAAGATCTCGGCGCATTGGTAGCGAAGCCACCAACCAACTGGCCAGCGCCCTCACCAGAAGCACACAGGTTGCGACGCATCGCGTTCCTGCCGTCACAAGATTCCATGCCTCGCGACTGACAGCATTCCGCCAATCCTCACCGATACATGCACGACTGTACTCTACATCACCCAATTTCCCCGCTGCTGCCGCCGCTCCTTCTGCGCCCTCGACACCGAATGTGCCCGAGAAGCCCGACTACCTCAACGACGCCGAGTCAGCCATCTGGGACCAGCTCACAGCCGAGTTCACCCCGACCGAGCTGCAGGTCCAGGACATCTCGGGCGGCTGCGGATCCATGTACGGCATCGAGATAACCTCGGAAAAGTTCCGTGGCGTCAACATGCTGAAGCAGCAGCGCATGGTCAACGCCTGTCTCGGAGAGAAGGTCAAGGAATGGCATGGCGTGCAACTGCGGACAAAGGTACCTGCCTAATCGCGGGCCGAACCTTGGCTTACGAACAAGAGATCATGAGGAGGAGGAATTGAATGAAGCGAGGGGATACAACGGAAAAAGAGCCCCAACCCTGTACCATAATACGGCCTGCGAGAGCTCTTCCTGAGGCGCCTCAGGCTTGGACCTGGCCCACCGAGCCGGATTCGGCTACACACATGTACACAACCCCGACTAATGAACGCTATGTGAAGTACAAGAATGCTCCAGAACCCAAGCCATGCAAGAAAGAAACTACCAAGTGATAGCATGGCACCCGACAGGCCGGACTGACTATCTTTTGACCAGACAACAACAGTCCAATGGTCCTCCCTTATCTATCTCTGCTGCGCTGGAGACGGTGAAGATAAGATCCTACTATTGAATTGTACCGTGCATTAGCTCCCCGATATCAGAGAAATGTGAGTCCTCTTCCCGCCTTGCATCATGTCTGCAGGTCATATGATACTATGCACGCAGACAGGACGGCACGCGCCTTGGAGGATGAGACATCTACCGTTGTTGCTGCGCTACGGCCCGTCGACTTAGCAGCATCGTTGCCCTACTGCTTTGCCATGGCATTGTCTAGACCGGTTTTCATCAGACATGCAGATGCCATTTCGACTAGCATCTCTCACCACATCAAAGTGTCCCATCCGGCGATTTTCCGAGGTCTCACATGCACGAGGTCGGTCTCTGTGCATGTTGATCTATCAATCTCGTTGGCTACAAGAACCCAAAGTCTTACACGAATTCGCAGTTCGTGACGTGCCGATCCATGGACTTCCACATCCAACAAGTCCACTTCGAAGCGGAAGCCCAGATTTTCGCTTGGTACTGATGACAATCACGCATTGATCTCGACAGTTGCCCTCAGATTACCTACTTGGATTGGCTGTATATCTAGCCCATAGCCTTCGCGCTACTCGATGCATCATGCATCCCCTGCAATCATAGGGACAGGCTCCATGCTGCCGGAATAGATGGCCCTGCCTCCCGCGAGATGAGGCGCTCCCATTGGAAAGCAAGCATCGTCCGGAAGAGATTGCTCGGGTTCCTATTCGGTAGCCTTACGCCATAGACGCGTTGTCAAACGGCACGTCCCACTGTATCGGGCAAACACAAGTTTGGCCATTTCACGTCTCGACCGCGTGATGCTCTTCAAACCGAAGAGCTACCCACCATCTAGATGACAGGACGAACCGTATATGGTTAGGTACCAAACCAACCGCCACTACTAGATCGAGTGGCGGTGCATGTACAACCCGGCTTCCCGCCTGTCACGGATGGACTTCTGGTCTTTACGACGGCAATCCCATGCCGTCTATATTGCTTCTTTTTATTTTTCTCCAATGCTAAAATCCCATTTCTCTGGCAACACGCGGGCCTGGGCGACCCGATCAAGAGATGAAATCTCCGCTCAGGATCGTTCCATCGCGTTCGGTGCGTTGTGGATCTTGCATTTCCGGCATCCGTTTAAAGGGAAAAAGAAAAGAAAAAAGCAAACATGACTGGACTCGTCATCTTCTTACTTGGGCAAGACGGCCGCGTAGTGCAGCTTACCCGATGTGTCTTACACGGCGAACCTACATTATCCAGGCAGACGGGACCATGATCTGTCTCACGGAGGCACGGCAAGTACCGACTTTTGTGGCATGCGCGAGGCCCAATACATATGCATGTTAGTCACCATGAACGCCGCCCGCACATCAGCATGCCAATGTCGATTTCCAATCGGAAGTTTCCATCGGAGAATGCTCCGAACGTCATACCAAACATGGGTTCAGCCAGAGATACATGCATGGATGATCAGCAACTAAAAGTAGCTAATACTTTTTTCAGGACTCAAGAGACCCAAGACCCATGCACCGAGATTTCATGTTTCCAGACGATCTCGACGTTAAACTAGACGGCTTTTCCAAGCGTTTGCGGATCAGTAATCGTCACGAACACCACCTTTTCACTTCAGTCCCCTGCCAAGTTGGGCCGCACTGGGTCCGTAGGGCGAGGCTAGAATGGTCACCCCTGCTAATGGAAGGGAGAGTGGGTGGGTGCTGGACCCCTGTTCCTCCACCACCACGAGCGACCTGTCGGATCGATGGAGCGGGCACCGCAGAGCCACTGCTACCGCGTGTTACACCCTTTAGCCCTGTTCTGACATACCCATGCGTTCCTTCTAGGTACCGTACCCGCGCCGCGGTCCCTGGAAATATTATGAGGGTTGGGCTGCAGACATCATCCTGGCAACCACCCCGATTGCCCAGATCTGGTGGTGGTGCGCATCTAGACGACGATTTTGGCATATCCACATCAAGCCACCAAGCAACCACACCGATGACGGCCATGGCGCAACCACAGACCTCCTTGCTACATATTGGCAATTATGGTTCTTAAACCTGTCGTCACGCCTATCTGACCTCTTCGTCATGCTGAACCTGAACCTTGGGCGCGAGAGCAAAGCAGAAGCAGGGTTCTTTCTACCGTACCGGTGGCTTACAAGAGCATGATCCGGGCTGAGAGAGACACCATCCTACCATCCTCCGCCAGCTGTCTATCAGGACAAGGTATCGTCCAACTACAATCACGCCTACAGACACTCGTTATTTCCTCTTCCCTGACGGTCTCCATCTGGAAAGCAACCTCGCTGCTTTGTTTGGCCAGTGGTGGGAAAGCCATCTGCAGCAGTCTTAGATGAGGACAACGCCTCATGTCTCGTATTCAACGATTGCTTCGATAATCCTGATCCTCCGTCACCGGGGACACCTTTCCACCAAGGTCACTGGCCTCTCCAAGGCATTGTCGGACAAACAAGAAACAGCACGTCGTTTTGGAAGGAGCAGGAGAAGCAAACCAAACACGCACCCATTCTCGAGGGAAACACCTGGCGTAAAGGCGCAAACCAAAACGTGGTTCTGTGAAACCAAACCAGCCGGCCAACTTTGAGAAAGAAGAATCGGCCTATATTAAGGGTCCTTGGATCGCAGTCGACTGCACCAAATGTGATCATGCGACCAGAGCATTGCCGTCATCATCTCATCGAGCAACAGCACAGCTCCGACCTCATCACAAGCAAGATCTCAACCGCCAGTACTGCTCCTGTTGTTTCCCCCACACGAAACCAAACCCCTCCACATCACCACCTAAGCCATAGTTTTCCACCGACCAATTCTCCTCGAAAGGAATCATGCCGGGAATGGTGATCGACATCCAGCCGCCCTCGGTGGCACGACGCGGCCGCGTGATGCGACCCCAGATGGTCGTGAGCCTGCCCGGCGACACGGTGTGCTCGTTCGTCCACTGCACGATCCAGACGGCGGGAGGGGCCCCCGTCGGCGATATCATGCAAGGGGGCACGCAGGCCAACGTTCCGGAATCGATCAACCCCCCGCAGCAGAGCACCAGCAGCCGCCCCGCCCGCCGCGGCCGGCAGTACTCCATCTTCTTCAACCTGTCGATCCACGAGGTCGGCCGGTTCGTCATCACGGTCCACGCGAGCTGCACTAACGACGAGGGCGGGCAGTACGTGGACGATGTCACCAGCGAGGTGGTCGAGGTGATTGATGGGAAGGTGGCCAAGACCAAACTGGGTACGTCTTTTTATTATCTATCTTCTTCGGCTCTCCCCACCCCACCCCAGCCTTCCCCTGCACTGTTGATTCGTATAAATAACTCGAGCATGCGATTGGTAGCTAACATGACACACTGAAATAGACAAACATCAGGAGAAGCTCATGGACAAGTTGGATAATGCTGGGTTTTTCGCCTCCTAGATTCGATCAAGTATAGAGGATATTTGCACTGGATGGCAATGGAACAAAGAGAATCTGCCGGCGTCTTTCCTTTCTATCTCACCAATTCCCTTGGTACTGTCCTTACGTATTCCACGGGAAAGCGGCGGATTTCCTTTTTCTCTCCTACAGGCGTTAGGTTCTATTCCTACACTACGGTGCTGGGTATTGCTTGGGATGCACAATCATAGAGGGATGGATCACCATAGCCGCTCACAGGGAAGCGCAGAATACCCCTAGACCTTTGGATTACCATAATCTTAATGCCAAAATCTAGTCAGCCCCCCAAGTACCTAGTAACCCGCCAAGGGAACAAGATCGACAGGGACCGTTCAGCAGTATTACGCGTGTGTCTACGGAGCATCTGTCATTGTCATCACCCGTCGTCATTGTTGAGGTGATATGATGACGATATGATGCCCAAAATCGGCGAGCTTGGCCGTTTGAGGGTGCTTACAGGGCTGACCTGGCAGGGGTCTAAACAGGTAGCAGGTATTAGTCAGTCCATGCGTAACGCCCGACAGCCGAGGCCAACCCTGTCAGCAAGCCACTTCCACTACCACACTATTTCTGATGCTACAGTAATAAATGCCATGGACGAAACAGCTGCGGATCCCTTGCGGGGACAAGCGGAATGTTTACTGTACTTATGGGCTGGGGTGTTAAGCTTAAGCGCCATGGGTTGACGGGCGTAGAAGCGAGTTCGGATGACACACCACCACATAACTCACAAGGCAGGGCACACGCGCAAGTCTCGGGATTCGGGATCCTCACTTTCTCACCCAAGTCACTCAAGCTTGCCTTGCTGTTTGCTGCCTGAAGTGTGGAACCCTTAGCACTGACGGCCCAGTCGCAACTCCTTCCTCCCTTGCTTCGAGAGCTATGTAAGGCAGGCAGGCAGTAAGGGCTTTTATTGTATTGTGTGTGGTATCACCGAAGGGCGATGATGATGATGATGGAATGAGGAATCCGATTTCCTTATGCAAGGCTACAGCCGGCCATCTTGGAAAATCCCACCTCACTGGATGAATGCTACCTGGCGACCGACCATTACTACGACGCCAAGCTTCTCTACGGTGCTTCTGGATGCATTCCTATTCGAGTATGCACGGCGAAATGCGGAAGACGGCAAACGGTTCTACATAGTGGGTTCCAGACCATTGGGAGGAGGCGCTTGGCGCCCCGGAGACGTTGGTTACGGTTAGCAATCACAATCACATCCCCTACCTTACCGTTTCCTCGGGATCTTGGGATTCCTCGGAAACGGAATCGAGATTACGCAGTTCATAGAACTTGACCGATTGATCAATTCCGGTGACACTGTTCTCGATGTTGTGCCTAGAATGATTCACATTTAAGCTTCTTTATGCCATCCATGTCTTGCGTGCACCGATGCCCAAATCTTCAATCTTTGATTACGACTGCATCTCTCGTGACATGAATATCGCTCGTACTACGCCACGGTGAGACTGGCAGATGTGGCTTTCCAATAGTCTCCTCATTTCTCTCTACCTCAGTCAGTTCTTCGTCATTACCTAAGTATTTCAGTCACGACCTCGATCATGGTGTTGCTTCCGGAGTCTTGCAAATCGAGAGCTTTTGTTGCTGACGCATTCGTGTTTCAATCAAGCTCGGGATTAGAAAAACATGATGAATGTTCTTTTTCGTTCAGGCCGATTGTGACAAGCCTGCTGGGATCTCAGGATCTTGCATGCGAATCTCGCATGCCGTGCAACGTCCCCAATCGGTGTGGGCATGTCATTGAAATATGTGTGGCTTAAGGGTCTAGATGCACGCTCTTGGCGGCGTGGCGGGCTTGGGTGGTCATCTTATTGACCCCTGCAAAGTCGTACATACCGCCCAGCCGCACAGTGATAATTGGGGGACCAGAAAGGAGCAATGATCGCCGCGCCGGCGGTTCGACACTTCCGCAGCCCGGTTGAGAAACAAAACGCCTCCCAAAATAAGCATGCGCGTCGGTGGTTCGTTCGGTCGGGGGATTTTGATGTCTGAGTAATTACCCCATAATTCCCAACCCGCTCACGCAGGATCGTGTTGCCCGGCAAAAGAAAAACCCCCACCCAGATCTAGAAGGGTCTCTTCCGTCCATCGTATCACACGCCTGACGTAGATATCACAATAAACCGGTATGGTTCCGAGAAAAAGATGGATTGGGGAGGCTTCGGATAGAGATGGATTGGCAGCTGGCTGACCTTTTGACGAAAAAGCTTGCTCAGCATGAACAATCCTTTTGGGACGACGGGCTCCTAGAAGTGACGGCGCTCGGGTTGCCGTATTGGACCAGTCCCTGTTTCTTCCCAGGGTTCAGCCCTGAAGCTCCACGCTATCCGAGCGGGTGCAACTGCGGACGCGGGCGTTCCAGAAGAGCTCCATGTGGCGTTTTGCTTAGGGGGGGCGCCTGCACAGTACTTACTTTCCATAAGTGAGTAGCGTACCTTAAGTACAGGGCTGACACACTGATTGGGGGAGCACATGGACCCTGGCCACCTCAGACCTGCAGACCCAATCGTACAAACCAGACGGGCCAAGAACCGATGGACCAATTAGACACTCTGATCTGTCGGGTTAAGCCCGTGATGCGGCTCTGTCGTCGTTTTTCTTTTCTTTTGCTTTTTCTTTTACTTTCTCGTTTGCTTTACTTCACTCTTCTCCATATAAGGGGATTGGAAGCACACAAACACACAAACACACAAACACACACACACACACTCACGCAGCTCCGTGCAGGTGCAGGCTTGGCAGAACAACAACTGTCAACTTTGATTGCTGACTTACTCCTGGACCTCCCGAATGCGGTTCTCGTATACATTTTGTGCTAGGTGTGGCTGGACAACTAACCATCCAGCATCACGCCATGTCGCACGGAAACATCAAGAGCCGCTGTAACCTTGGATTGATGGTAGCAGCTCTGCTGATGGTTACTGGATGAGAGAGAAACAAGCCCGATATGAGGCCAGGGGGGGGGCGCGCTCGCGGATCGGCGTCTTTGGTTTGAGGCGGCCTTATTATGACGGGGACACGATAGCCTCATCTTGTGATATAGAAAATATGGAATGATCCAGACCTGACAGTAAGCATGAATCTGTTGGCATAATCTCCACTTGTGTAGCACACCGACTCGTAATCCCATGTATCAGATTCGTGATGAGCTCTCTCAGCCGCGGTGCCTCGGACCGTCTGGCTGGGTGCTTGCCACCAATGAAGACTCGAAAGCCTTTGTCTTCGCAGATGGGAGATTGAGAGAGCGAGAGAGCAAGAGAGCGGTCTGATATCATGCACCAACCTCTACTCGGGCTGACTGCAAGGTGCGAGTCCGGTACTTCGTGAACATGACCCCCAATATATGGTCGACCCCCCAACATGGCCAAACGTACATACGCGTCATGCGGGTGCACAGCATAGGGGTCACCGACTGGTAGTAACCGGGTACGCGGGTAATGTAATGCAGCACAACACCACCCGTCCACCTCCCTTGCATCTCGATTTCACAATATGACTACGATGAGATCGATCTGTCCCAAGAGACAAAACCGATTGGTCGAACGGAATTGGGGCGTGCTGCTTCGGCGGCTGTCCGGTATCGAGTGGAGCCTGCATATAAAACAGACCTGCCTGCAGGCCGTAAACGAAAGGGGGCCAATGATCCCAGGAGTGCCGGGCGAGTAATGTTCCTCCCCGTGTTCCCCTAGCTAAAGCTTGCCCAATACAGCCTGTTTCCCCGTAACACATGGCTTCATCATCGCCGACATGTCTTCTGGCTTGCCCAAAACATTGCCGTGGTCCGATTCTCACCAAATAGCTGAGCATATCTTGTTCCGGGCACTCAAGAGTGGAAGCTGCGCAAAGTACTTGCAAGCTTTACTGATCGCCTTCTGTCAATGCAAAACGAAGCCCCGGTCGCTTTCAAGTGAGCATGAATGTATACCTAAAGTAACCATTGGATCACGGCTTTTTCCAATTCAAACGTAATAGCTACTATATTTGTTCCATGCTATGGTGCCTTCCCAACCCAATAGTTATCACCGCCCGGCGACAAGAAGGAGATGCAATAATAAGAACAGCCAAAAAGGGGACACGAACAACTTGGAGCACGTTGATGAAAGCCGGGAGATGTAATTATAGGAAAGCATGGATATACACATTGAATCAATGAAAGCCGGAGCTCCGAATTGGCTTAGCTATCTATGCCTCTTTGCCCACGACCGCGTGATTCCTCGCCATCCTCCTCCGCATGTCGCCCAAGTAGAACCTCACAGGCCACGTCCTGAGCCTCGTAGGCAGCGCCGGGTAGATGGCCCGCACCGTCATCTCGAGCAGCCGGTACGCCCGGGGGTGCCTCTTGCACCCGTACGCCTCGCGGATCCGGGGGGGAAGCCACTCCGCCGTCACGACCCGGACGGCGGGCAGGAACAGCCTGAGGTACCAGGGCGCCTGCTGGAGGGACAGCAGGTCCCGGGCCACGGCGCGCGCGTGGCTCGTGACGACGAGCCGGTCCACCTCGCCGTCCCAGTACCGCCAGAAATCCGCGCGGGTCTGCGGCCACATGTCGGGCGGGACCTGCAAGGCGCAGGCGAGGATGGCGTACTCGGCGTAGATGCGCTCGTGCTCGTCCTCGTCGGCGATGGCGCCCGGGCCGAAGGCGCGCTGGTAGATGTCGATGGCGACCGCGTACAGCGTAGCCGCGACCCAGAGCTGCAGGTGCGGGTCCAGCGCACTATACCTCGTCCCCTCGTCGGGTCCCTCCGTGACAGTGCCGCGGACGCCGACATGGACGCGCGTGATCATGTCGGCCAGCCGCTGTTTTTCTTGGGGTGTGCCGAACGACATGCAGTAGATGTAGGTCATGGTCGACCGCAGACGGTCCGGGACGCGGTGGGCGAAGTTGCTGTGCTCGTGGACGCCCGCGCCGACGGCCGGGTTGGCGACTTGCAGCAGGATGGCGGCCGCGCCGCCGCCAGTGTTGTTAACGAACCAACCAACCGAACCACCTAACGGTGGTCGGTTAGTTGGTATTTAACGCCGAATCGGCGCTGGTTAATTAATTGGTTAATGAGTTATAAAAGCGCTAGTTAATTAATTAATTATTAATTAATATATTTAGATCTCGTAATATTTTTTTTAATATTTTAAGCCCCGTATATATAATGTTAATTTATATCGTTTAATTATAATTAATTAATAATCCTCCTTCTAGCCTTATTTATCGTAAAATCTATTATATTTTATTAATCCTGCTTTATTATAATATAAAGGAATATCGGATTAATATCGTCGATAATTCTAGTTCTATATTAAGACCTTAACGTTATCGATATATTTACGATTTTAATATTAAATTTAAAGCGAGAGGCATCTTATAACCGGCCGATCGATAAGAATAATCTCTTATATTTAATTAATATCGATTAGATTATAAGAAAATTAAGAGTTATTCGTAAGAGCTTAAGGTATCGTTCGCGTTAATTATATTAATATTAAATCGGATCGGATATAGTGTTTACTTT
Source organism: Apiospora saccharicola (assembly GCA_038363915.1). Classification (NCBI taxonomy): domain Eukaryota; kingdom Fungi; phylum Ascomycota; class Sordariomycetes; order Amphisphaeriales; family Apiosporaceae; genus Apiospora; species Apiospora saccharicola. Next base: position 226,207 of record JAQQWM010000001.1, read on the forward strand.
AGGTTTAACGCCGTATACGTATTATTAGGTATACTCGTTATCGCGCTCGTTATCGTAAGATCGGCTTACTCGGTCGCGTTATTATTATAAAAAGGAGGCGAAGCTATTTATAGATATATTTAATTAAAATAATATTAACGTTACCGGTTTAAGGTTTAGCCTAGCTAAGATATTATACTCGGTATCTTATATATCCTTAATTATACGTTTCGTATTATATACCTAATCGGCGTTTATTTCTTAAAAGTAATCGAGAGATTGTTAATATTATAATAAATAGAATATGTAAACGGCGTAATATATCGGTATTATATAGATTTTATTATAGTATTCGTCGATCTTTTTCTAGGCGGCGTTAATTTTAATATTATATTAAGCTAGTTTAAGGTAATTATTTAAGTTATCTTTATATTATTCTAATTTCTATAATATAAACTCGAAGCTTAATAAATATTCGTATATATTACCGTAAGATCCTTTAAATCCATTTAATTATCGCCTTATCTAACCGTCGCCTTTTAATCGGATAAGGTAATTCTCGAAATTGTTTAGAATCGACGCGATTCTCGTAAGAGTATCTTAATTAAGGTTAGTTAATTAATTAATAGGTTAGAGGAAGGTAGGTATATTACTCGATATATAAGATCGAAGGGTACTTATAACTAGAGATATATTATCTTTAACGTAGCCTATAAGCGAAATAATTATATAAGCGAATTAACTACTTTCGTTAAATTTCGTATAAATAACTTTTATAATTTAATTCCTTTATTACCTATTATAATTAATACTTAAGAAGAAGGGTAAATAATTCTAACGCTTTAAACGTTTAAAAATAACTTAAAATTAAATCTCCGATATATAGCCCGAACGTACGAAGTCCTTTATATAACCTTTTATAACCGATAGCTCGATATTCTTATAAAACGCGAAATATCTATTAATTCTCGAAAGTTAATAGATTCCGAAAAAGATATAATCGTATAATATATAATCGAATTAGATTTACGGTTATTTCTTCCCCGGATAAATAGCGTTAAAGATATAATAAATCGATTATTCCGTTAACGCGATACGGGACGCGTCGACGTTAACTAAGCCTTTAATTTCGTACGACGGTAATTAAACCTCTGGACGCGTTTTAATTAAAGAATCGATTATTAAAGAGTCCTTTATAAAGATCCTAATATATATTATATATAATTTACTTTTATATAAAATATAATTTATAAATATAAAATTTAAAAAGAGGATATTTATAACTTTAATAAGACCGGCTTTCTTATAAATTAAATCTTATTTAAAATAATCGTTATTACCTCCGATCGATATAGAAAGCCTAAGATAGTATAATAAGGGAACCGGGAATAAGTTATAATTATTTAAAGTATTAAATCGTCCGGTTACACTATCCCTCTATATATTATATTTATCGGAAAAATATATCTTTCTTTTTAATATAAAAATAACTTATTACCGAAGGATTAAGTAATCGTAATTATTAAAAACAGCTAGATTATAAACGAGAGAGGTAAAAATTAAATTTAATATTTTAATAAATATATAAAGTCTTATAAAAAGGGTATTTATCGCCTATTAATCTTAAATAGCTACGAAAACTATTATTTAATAACCTTCGAGCTTTATTATAAAGAGAACTTAATTATTATATTTTATATATTTTTTTATTCGTTATATAAACTCTAACCTTTTAATATCGGTTATTTTCGTATATTAAAAAGGTTATATAAGAAAGAAATCGAAGGTTTTATATAGGTATATATTATTTATATTTTAAAAAAGGACTTTTTATTAACGTTTTTAGAAATATTTTAAGCGATTTTTATTATTTTAAATATTTAAAGAGGTTTTTAAGGGATAGGATTTATATTATATAATCTGGAATTTATTATTTTATAATTAAATATAAAGCTATATATACCGATACCGCCGGCGACTTCTTCCGGCCTATTTATACTTTAAGAATTAAAGACTTTAAATAATATAATTAAAACTTAATTTTAAATTAAATACGTTAAGAATTAAATTATACGATATTAAAATAGCTTTTCGATATTAATTTTTATTAAACTTAATTAAATTACGAAAGGTATAATATAGGTAATATACCGGCTCGCTTTATTAAAAGGTAAGGTAACCGTATTACGAAAGGTAAATAAAATATTTAATCGACGCCGCCGTACGAAAAAGAAACGGTTATAAAATAAAGGATTATTTCGTATATAAATTAAAGAAAATTTATAATTTTAAAGAGACGTTAATAAATAGTTATAAAATAAATCGCGTTAAAATAATAATCGTACGAGAAAATTTAAAACGCGCCTACGGCGTTATAGAATCTACGGGGAGCCCGGGTATAATACGCGTACCTATTAAAACGATATAGATATATTTAAAGATAAAGATTCTAATTAATTTTAATATATTAAATACATTATAGTGGAATTAATTTATACTTTTTTATATAAAGTATTAGAAAATAATTAATTCGTTTATATAGTTATTTCGCTTATAGACTACGTTAGTCTATTCGTTATTATATTTAATACGCGTTATTTCGATATATTAATATAATTGGATCGCTCGCTTAATTATATAATACGATCCTAATTAACGTATTTAATTATCCTTAATAAGCTTAAGGGGCCGCTTTAATCTATTAAAATCGGCCTCCTAAGCAGATCGAAATAGATCGTTAATACGGTCGCTTTAATCGATTATAATTATAATAATACGGAGCTTATTAATAAGCCTTTATTAGCGCTAACTCTTATAGGTAGCATTATTAAGGGTATTAGTATCGTTAAACTCACGAATACCCTTATTTAACGATATAAAAGGATTAAATAGAGCCTTTATTACTAGATTAATAATATAGCTAAAATAATAACCTCGTTAGCGACGTTTATTAAACTTATAAACGTTACCGATAAAGTCTATCGCCGTATTTATATTACCGGCGTTATTAAAGGTAAAATATTTAACCTTATAATTAATCTTATATTTATTAATTAAATCCATTATCGCGGTACCGATTACAGGTCTATCGTAACTGCCTCTTATTTCTAATATATTAAGGACGATCTTTTAAGGTTAATTAATAAAGGTATCGCGAAAGAAATACGTTAACTTATATACATTATACCTGCTCCTTAACCTTTACTTATCGAATATAAAATATATTTAATTAGGAGCGCGTCGTAATATATCGATAACGCGTTAATAATAATAATAAAATTAGTTAATAATACGTAATCGGATATTATTATATAAAAGGATTATTTATTAAGTCTCGATTTAAGGGTTTAAATAATAATAGAGGGCGCGGAATTTAAATAAGTTAATAAGGTGGAAAGGGAGAGATTCGGTAATAATCCATTTAATAAGAAAGCGTTAAAAATATATTTTATTAAAGGAATTATATATTTTATATATTAGGATTATATCGTTAATATTATCGGCGTTTAGGTTTAAGAAGGTTTCTATCCTTTGTCGTTAGGTAGACCTCGTTATATTACCGAGCTTTTACCTCGATTTACATTTATTATTAAATACCTTAATATAATAATATATATAAAAATAACCTATCGCGTTAAAGAGGCTATCGTCGATAAATTTATTAAATTTTAATAATTATTTTATTACGTAGATTATATAGATCTAGAATTTCTTTCCTTTAAACTCGAAATCGAGGTTAAATCTCTAATATTAGGAGGATCGGGATTTATTAATTTCGGTATTCTCCTAGTTACCGAATTATATAATAAAGGTACGTAAATACTCGTCGATTTAAATAAGAAACTTAATTATATCGGTAAATCGGTAATTAAATATCGTGGCGGCGTTATTATTAATAAATTTAGTAGAATAATAAATTAATAGAGTTATTAAAGAACGCGTAAGGTTAACGCGTTATTTATTATTTAAAATAATATTAAAAGTAGTATTTCGCGTTAAAATAGTTTTCTAATTTATTAACGTTAGATTACGGAGCTCGAGCCGGTTCCCCCGACCCCTGCTAGCTCCTTATAAAATATTAAAAAATATCGTAAGATCCGATTATTAGAGGCTCTAGAATATATTAATATTATTAATAAAATTAATTAATATCGGTTAATATCGACTAGTTGGTAATTAATAAATCCTTTAGTTAGTTCGGTTTGTTTTCTAGCAGGTCGTGGTTAGTTAATTAACCAGAGGGTGTTAGTTGGTTGGTTAATTATTAGTTGATTTCGGTCGGTTGATTGATAACACTGGCCGCCGCCGAGGATAATGGACTCTTGGGAGATTTTGTTGAGGTGGCGGGGGACGAAGTCCGGGTCGAGGTAGGACTTTTGGGTGAAGGAGGGTGGGATCGCGAGCTTCTCGCTCAGGGGAGGGGGAGATAGTTCTTTGGCGGCGGGTTGGGATGCCATTTCTTTCGTTGAGTGTGTTTGTACGATAATCTGGAGTTTAACGAGGCGGATGGTGGCAAAACAATTCAAAAGACTACTCACATTGGGAATGACTTCAGAAAGAGAGCCATTGTCGTCGTCTAGATCACCTCTTCGGACCCTCGGTGTCGTTACTTACGCTATGGTAGTCCCCTAACCTTCGACTCCAAGCTCGCCTCGGCTGGGACCGACAAGGTTCATTCCGAGGATGGATGGCATCTGCATCTTTGCCAAGACTGGACTTCACGCGGGGTGGGTCAGCTACTTAGTGACAGACTACCAGTTGATATGCAATTGTGACTTCCTAATCGGCTCCGTCTGTTCGGGTCCGCGTTAACATCCTTGCGACGGCACTGTGGAGCGCTTGCTAGAATCGTGCATGCGTTGCAAGCTCCCGCAGTGGAGATCTCCGCAGTCGCGTCGAGGCCTCGGCAGAAGTAAGTCAGACCAGCAAGTCCTGCCGCCGAGGTGTCCGACGTGTCTACTTGAGGAGTGCTGCTACTGTCTGTACCCCGCCGCGGAAATTTGGGTGGTTCCGCAATACCAAAACCCAATTCGATGAGTATCCAGGATGTCGGAGCAGTGGTCCCCAACCAGCTCGGTAGCGACATCCCTCGGCTGGGGTAAGTGTGGGGAAGCCGTCGGGGGTCGCCATGAAGGGGTGGCAGATCAGAGATGGTGATTGGCTCGCTAGCAAGTCCGCCCTTAGCCTATGTTTATTTCTTGCATGATATTCACACATGGATCCTTGGAGTTGGTGTGGAATGCGCGGCAGAGGCACTTGTGGGGTACGTACCAGGGTTGCAGCATACAACATCGTCGTTGCATTGACAACCCGTCTACTCCATCGGGTCTCAATCTAGTCACAATGATGTTGCGCGAATGCAGGAATCGCGCTGGTTGATCTTGATAGAGAAGAGGAGAAGCTGGATTGGCATGCGCATGTTGCAGCAACAGGGAAACCGCAGCACCACCCTTTTGAACGGCCAGTCATGTTGGTCGGTACCACAGATGATCTCTTATATATTCTACAGCGACAAACTCCAGAATCTTCCCCTATTGATTTGGGTGCATCTTCGTGCCTAGAAGGCGGGGTCATACGCCGAGATGCCTCCTCTATCGCCCCCCTGGTGATCACTAGGTCCGAACCAAAGCTCACCACACGTACTGCATAATTTAGAATCTTCTAAATATACGATTGGAAATGAAGAAGCTCCCTGACTCTTTGATCAACAACGCCCAATATCCCCCATATACGCGTATCGTTGAACTGCCGTTGGCTGATCGCTCCACCAAGTCAAGCCCCTTCGCGAGTAGAGTTTGGCCGCCACCCCCTAGCATACCCGTTGACAGAGTGGTCAGCAACGCCTCCAAATTGCTTGAAACACTAGCTGGCCCCCTTTTTGGTTTTGCTCGGCATTTTTCCGTTCCCCTAAGTAGTGATGGCTAGCCGGGGACGACATAACGACGGCCCTACTTCTTGGCAACATATTACACAAGACACCAACATGTACAGCACCACTCCAGTCCGCAAGGCCACATCAAAATACGACCCTCCCTACCCGATGGCAGACCCTGCTATGATAACACCTGTGATGTCAAGGGACAGCGATGATGATCCAATCCACCGGGAAAAGGCATCCGCAGCGCCCCCGCAGGTCGGGAAGAGGGCAAAGGTCAAACGCCATTGCGCCCGATTCTGGTGCTGCTACCTGATCGCGGTCCTCATCTTCTTAGCGATTATGCTTCCGGTGCTGTAAGTACTACCATCCTGGGACCTTGATGTAATCCAACGACCCAAATCTTACAAGCGACTCGCAGTTTCTTCAAACTCATCCCCGCCGTGGCCCAGCGTGTGGTCGACGATACAGACCTGCCCATCAAGAACGCGACCCTAAAGGCCGTGGGCAGCGACCTCATCCAGGTCTCGCTCACGACCTCGCTCAACGTCCCCAAGGGCCTCAAGGTGGGCCTGGACGAGTTCAGCCTGTACATGTACAACCCAGAGACCCAGGGCGGCTTCTACCCGTACCTCTCCCTGGACATGAAGCCGATGACCCTTTCGGGCGACACGGACATCAGCGTCACGGAGCAGATGCTGCGCGTGTCGAACCACACGGAACTGGACACCTGGCTGAATCGGATCTTCAACGACGAGATGACGGCGCTCAACGTCCGGGGGGGACACGACGGCCCACCTCGGCGCCCTGAAGATGCCGATCCACCTGGCCAAGGCGGTGCCGCTCGCGGGCCTGCGGAAACTGGACGGGGTGAAGCTCGACGGCATTAAACTAATTCTCCCTCCCGAGGCCGACGGCACGAATATCGTCGGCAATTTTACTTTGCCCAACTGGTCCATCCTGATCATGGACCTCGGCAACATCACACTCGACATCCTGGCCGGCGACAAAGAAATCCTCCTGGGCACCGCGACCATCTTTGACGCCGTCCTCCCTCCCGGGAACCACACGATGCCGTTCCGCGGCCAGCTCTACGTCCCGACCCTCGTCGAGAACTTCGGCGGCGTGCTGAGCAGCCAGGGCGACTCCCTGGCGTCGTCGGGCAAACTGACGTTGGGGGTGCGGGGGAACCGGACCGAGGTCGACGGGCAGCGCATCGGCTACCTGGAGCACGTGCTCAACAACATGTTGTTGATGACGGACGTGCCCGTCGCGCAGCTGCTGGGGGACGTCGCCGATAGCGTGGCGGGGAAGAACGCGAGCGTTTCGCTGGATGGGCTGTTGGGGGTCGCGGGGCAGGCGTTGGGGGAGGGGCTGCAGAGCGGGTTGGAGAAGTTGCTGAAGGGGTTTAATTTGACGACGACGCCGTTGCTGCCGTCGCTCTTTCCGGATCTGAACCCGGACCGCGGGGAGACAACTTCGGGTAGTGGAGAGAGTGGGAGCGGCGAGGGCGGCGACGGAGGGGGTTTGCTTGGACAGGGAGGACTTGGGGGCTTCATTGACAAGTTGAACATCACGGGTATCTTGAATGACACGCTACAGGGGCTCGGAGAGGGACTCCAAGAGGGGATCAAAGAAGGGCTCAGCGGGGGGCTCAATGGTAACGATGGCTTGGGCCAACTTGTCTGAGACTTTATCAGGTTGGAGTTATATTGGGTTGGCACTGGACGTTGTTACTTGCATGTTGGAGTTTCATTTTTTCTCTTAATACCAACAAATCATCGATTACGTCTCCCAGTATCCCATCCATAATTTATTTGAAATGCGCGACCAAGTCCAAGTACAATATTACTTAGAAATTCCTCGCCTAGGCGCCACGGCTCGGGTTGGACGAGGCAACGGACACCAGCACTCCATGTTCAAAGGCGCGAGCTTAGCGACGGCGGCGCCAATGCCAAAGGAGCCGCCAATAACGAGGGGAGAATGGGCCGAAAATGGAAGGCATGAAGATGGGTGTATGGGATGGTGGGTTGGAAATGGTCGTCTGACGCTAAAAGCCGCTCCCAACCAACTAATCGGACATCTGGGGGTTTCGAAATTTCCGGGCATTGGTAATCATGCCGACTGGTGGGATCATTTCGGCAGAATATTATCATCTATGACTTGCACCCGCGCGCCATCCGTGGTAGAACCATTGGGTCGAAGAACTAAGCTGGATTGCAGGATCCCCCATGCCCTCGTTGTGCCCTCGTTGCAGCCAACGCAACGGGAAGGTACATGTAGCAGTGTATAAACGTAACGTTTTGTGATCGTGACCAATGCCCCGTGACTTTCTGTCCATTCAGCGCTTCTTAAAACGCTCGATAATACCCATGTATCGCCGGGACACCATGTCTACCATGCAGTGTTTCTATGTAGAAGAATGAAAATTCGGAAGCATTCCCCCGATGCCGATCGGATTGTGCATATTAGCGGTACAAAAATGTATAAAAAGCGGAAGCCTTAGAGAGCGGCGGCGGTGGCAACCTCCTTCTCCGTTGGCAATCGCTGGAAGGGGATGGTTATGGCAATGACCACGGTCAGCGCCAAGCCCCGCCATGGAGAAAGCGAACACATCTTTGATTCCCACCATGTACGCGTCCCTGACCAGCCCGCAACTCCTCCTCGCCCGCGAAAACGTCCTGGATCTCGGTCGCCCCCGTGATGAGGACTTTGGCGGGGTCTATGGAGGGCGCAATCACGGCCAGCGTTTCTAACAGCCGGTTGCTGAACAGACCCTGCGCGGCGGCGACGAAATAGGCGCCGCTGATAGAGTCGCACACTTAAGTACACAGGCAAGGGTCTGTTAGTGAAGGAGGGGAAGGAATTTCTCCAGACCCTGCCCTGGGTGTGAAAGAGGAGCGGAGGGACGGGCTACTCACTCAACATAACACCCGTGGAAGAGGCAATGTCCTCCTCTGGTTTCGAAAAGCCCTGGACCGCCGTCATGGGCACTTGGTTGCCGAGCCCGATGCCGAGCCCGAAAAGGACTTGGGGAGACCAATGTATCGTCCTCGAGACGAGTCGACTTTCAGAGTATACAACAAAGCGGCACCGGCCGTGGCGAGAAGGCCAATGGCCAGTTCGTAGGGTTGCAGATGACGCGTTTTTCCAATAAGGGTGCCGCTGACGATGGGGCCAAGGGCGAAAAAGGCCATGCAGGGAAGAGTGTTCACGCCACTCATGATGGCGCTTTGCCCATGGATCGACTGGAAGCAAACCGGGAGGTAGAACGTGACCTGGAAATTGGCCAGGCTTGCACTAATCAAGGGCAGGGCAGTAATGTTAGTATCCTCCCTCGCTGCGCGTAGTGTTCCAGTACTAAGAGCTACACTTACATCCAACCATACAGAGTGTTGGTCCAGGCCATGCGAGGCTTCGGGAGGCGGAGAGGCACCATGGCGCGGGCCCCCTGGAAATACTCGGTGACGACGAAGGCGATGGTCAAGAGAATCCACATCACCAGCGCGGCAATGACGCTGCCGTCGTTCCAGTGCTTGGTCAGGTCACCCCACTGCAGAGCCAGGGTCAAGCACACGAGCGACGCCACGAGCGGACCGAAGCCGGGGATATCGAGCTGCAGAAGAATATCCGTCCACGTGGCGGGCACGGGGGAAGATATGTTCGGGCACGCGGAAGAAGATGACCAGAAGGCCCAGAACCACGCCGCCGACCGGGAGGTTGATCCAGAAGCACCAACGCCAGGTGACCTCGCTGGTAAAGGCCCCGCCGACGATGGGACCGACGATGGTCGAGAGCATGAAGACGCATCGTCAGAGTGCCCGCCGGCCTCGGTCCCATCACCAACCACGCAGTTGACGTCGTGCGCTATTACGGCTTGGCCGCCCATGTTTAGCCTGCGGGCAACAACGAGGACGCCGAGAAGGCCCTCGCCTTTGTCGACCGCCACGGTTTCCATAGTGTCATTGAGACGTTTCCACGAATCGCCATGACTTCATGCTCGCTTGTTGCTAATTCCCGACGACTATTACAGATAGGATGCTTAGGGGGAAAGTGCGCTACCGTGCGGTCATCACAATGGGTTGAGATTGGGGGTTTACGATTTATACGGCATTTTGCATGAAGTCACCTAGATTCAGAGCTATTACGCTCAAACAATAAGAGAGGGCTACTGGTCGTATTCTATCCAGTATCGGTTAAAGCCAGTTCCACGATCAAGCGACTGCTTAAGGAGACCTTGAATTAAGTACTTATCGAATCGGACATAACCTCTTTCTTCGATCCGATTCGACAATCCCGAAGCAGAATCGAGAATTCCTTAAGAGCCAGCTGGAACGGCTCGGTGAATTCATTGCAGAAGCTCTTTCTTAAACGATGTACATTAATCGCTATGTCTCTCAGTATCTCATCCCAAGTCCATTCTCCTTGTCCGCTACCTTGTCCCCTACGTAGATGAGTTACTGTCAGTTGCTCGGGAGCAGAGCAGAACACCATACAGTGCACCCAGCTCGATCGCCTGAGAAACAATTTCATAATTTGTATGGCGGCCGTTGAAACTGGCATGAGTACATGCTGGTCGTGTTTCTCCCCTCTGGCATAGCTGTAGACCATGAGGTGTGATGGGGCCGCCGTCAGAACGCCAAGCAGGGCCACTACCGGGTGCGGGGAATGCTCGGGGTGTGTTAATGACACGCTCCAATGAGACGCATGCCTCGGTTGGGTTCACGTTTGGGGATGTGGGTATCAGGACCAGGGTACGTATCATCACAGTAGATTCACGTGTTAGCTAAGGAGTCACCAGAGGTCGTTTGGATCGTTACCCCGGAGAGCCAAACAGATGTCTCCGGTGGTATTACCCTCTGGTCTTACCACAGAAAGCTCAACAGCGTCTCATTGCCGCCGACCATGTCTCACGCGACAAACAGCTCGTCAGCTAGCCAAGCCCTGCCAAGCGGCCTGGTTCTCGAGACGTCGGTGGACGACGTGTCAATGAAACCAGAGGCCTTCGAATCCGAGGCTGTTGGAGGAACACAATCAAGTTATTCCATCTCGGCTGCCGGTGTTGGCAAGAAAGCCCCTGAGGACCGTGGGAATACATCACCAAGAGGTATTGTGGGCGAGGCCGGTAAAACTGCGCCTAAATCCTACACAGCACAGGATGTAACGCAGCATAATACGGAGGAGGACCTCTGGATCGTAATAGGCAGCGATATTTACGATGTAACCGAGTTCCAGCATCAGCATCCAGGGGGTGCCAAAGTTTGGTGCCTTCGACTCCCTTTTCTTGCTTCGCCAATTCACAGAGGCTTTATTTGTTGTTGACATGGTTGCATTGGAGCAGTAATGCGTGGAGTCGCCGGCAAGGATGCGACTAAGAAGTTCGACAAGCGCCACCGGCGCGGCATCTTGGAGCCGTATAAGCCCAAGTATCGAGTTGGCTTGTTGGTCGCGGCATCGCCATCTAGGGCCGATTGGAGTCAGGCTGATACTGTTGCTTCTGAGAGGAAAGGGGGCTTACTTGGCAAGATATGGAGGTAAGGTGTGATGCCTAGGACGGAGATGAGTTGATACGGTTCTTACTCCGGGTACATATGAATAAGACATAATAATGAAGCTGGATTCAGGGGTTTCTTGGGCTGCATGATTCGTATATGGGAATAGACGATGAGACATTGCTTTTGGGCGTGGGCGAACTTGGTCCGCTCCATCGCGGCATGGTGGAAATTGGCGCCGGCCTGCGTAGTATGCGCACACCTATTTTGGTCTGTTTAAGGCTTTAGAAACGACTCCTCCAGCACTTTTGACGTTGATGCCCAACATTATGGTGACTCCGCTCAGGCATTGTCATCATTTCTAGGATAATTCCTTTGGTGGTACTATTAAACGCGCACCCTGGCTCTGCCGTCGGCGGAACTTGAGTTTGGATTCGACGACGCTGTCACGAGGTAGGTAACAGGACAGGCGCGACATATATTTCACTCTTGAGTAACCCTAGGAATGCCCTTGAGGGCCACCCACAACGCATTGTACAGCCCCTCGTCGCTTTTGAATGAAACTTTTCGAACTCTTTGGGATATGCTGCAGAGTAGGGGAGCCCCTAGCGGCTACCGGTGCACTGGCGGGCCCCACTCCTAAGGCAGCAGAATAACTCAAAGTTAGACGGCGTTTTGAGCCTATCAGCAGGGGATTGTCAGGGATCGTTCCTCATGCAGGGAGGGAAGGTGGGCATACCACCGTCTATCGTGGACTAGCTGTCTCTCGGCTCGTGGCTTTATTCCTATGCTGAGCGGCTGCAACACACGGTTTCAGATTTCCCTAGGCTCTATCTTTCACATCTTGAAATGGACTTCTGTAATACCTGAGTATGTTACTCCGTAACGATAGAAATATACGACAAACGAGATATGCAGAGCCAAGAGCAACAGCGTCTAAAAGCAACCGGCAATACGCTGGATACATCCTCGATTAGGCAACCACTTAGGGGCCGCTACACATCTTATCTCGCGTATTTTCCTGGTAAGATATTTGGAGTCGGTGGGTAGAAATTGCAGCAAGTGGCCGAAGTAAGGACGGGGCTTGACACCTGTCAGACTCGGCGAATGGAAACATCAGGTACATAAGCGGAGTTCGAGCATATCTTCATGCATCAATAGGAAGACCGATTCTTATGCGCTGAATCACGGCTGCACCATTATGTAGTTGGGGGGATTGGGTCTGCGGCTCTGACACGTCCAAGCCATGTTGTATGAGGCAAGTGTGAGAGGCGATACCCAAGGTTGGAGAGACTCGGGTCGATGGCTCATCGTATGGGAATTCTCAATAGGAAGAAGCAATGTGATACAGGAATGAGAACCCGGCAACTTGGCCCGAGCAAGCAGGTATGGCCATAAGAAAAAGAGAAGAGGGTGTAACTACTAGGACTCAAACAAGGAGGCGTCCGTATGCGGACCCAAATATTGTCGTTACGGGACTTGCCTTAATCGCTTACTCGGACAATGTATGAAATGTCAAGAAAAAGAAAAATGGGCAGTCAGTGTCCCGCAGCGCTGCGAACATCCCGATGGAAAACGGATGCCTAATTCCCAACACCCATTTTCCTAGCTCAGTAAGCTTTGGGCAGTAGGGCCGATTCGGGTAGGCCGCAAGCAAATTCAAAGGAGCCGTACCATCAAATGGTGCCGGCTGTGGCATTGGGAAATGTGTTGACTTCTACTAGAGTACGTGATATACTGGAAACCCTTAGGACTGGGAGGGTCTATAGAAATCAACACGTCTTGGAGGTGAACGCTGCGTTGCCATCTCTGATACAGGAATCTCGTTATCTCCGATCTCCTGTCGCCAGAGGTCTGCCTGGGTGTGGCGTTCAACGGGGTAGAGGGACATGATCGCCCGAGCGTCGTTGCTCTTTAGCCACTCAGTTCTGGCTGCTCAGCCACAGCTCCCCTCGACCCGTTGCTCTCTTGCCCAAGCAAAACTGCCTGCGCCGGTTGCCAAAATCACCTAGATTCGACTTCCAGGCAGCAAGATTCGGTATTGGTAGCAGGGTTGCTCCTTACTGTAGGTGCTAAGAGCCGCTAGCAGGCTAGGTATTATGCGATCTTATGGGTAAGAGAGAGGCTCGCTGTGGAAGATCTGGGTGCTCCACATTAAAAGCTAACTGGGGACTCTACTTGACCTTAGGCAACGAAATTGTTCTGCTAATGCGGCCGTGGACCCATCGAAGGTGTCGCGCGCCAGGCGAAGGCAGCCATATTCTTTTCTACCTCAGCTCACTCCCAAACAAGAGATCGTCGGACTTCGCATCAGCATGATTTCAATCCTTTTGGATGTAATATACTGAGACTGCATAGTCGCCTATCTATTTACACTCTGCATTTCTTTTCGCTGTACGCAGCAGTCGCTATTTCGGGATATATCAACTTTGTAATCCGACGTACTACCGTCTCCTCCCCCAATCTGGGCCCAGGCAACCTGACTGGTGGCTGGACCCCGCCTACACACTAATAGCAGGACACCATCCCCGCCATCAACTTGGTTACCACAATTCCAGCATCTTGGCATCAAACATCAGCCTTACCCAGGCAATCACGCAGTATACCACGGTTTAAATTGCTGGCCCTATGCTCATTATTTGATATCCAACTACCTCGTCGCTAGATATCTCTTTGCCTATCAGCTACTGCATCGGCAATCAATTGTTCCGCCGACAGCTACCCCACTGTCGTTAACGGTTCGGACAAAATACAGGGGTCTCATTCTAATACCATAAGTCAATTGGTCCGAGAGAGGAAGACCGTCACCTACCATGGAGTCCTATCTGCCCCTGGGCGGCTTCCAGCTGCCATTCCAGAGGCGGCTCAGCAGGCTCTATAATGACACCAAGAAGTCATCCGACTTCGTCAAGGAGCCGTCCTCTGAGGACCCGGAGATCAAGGCTCTGCATCGCAAGCTCAAAATCCAGAAGGACCGCCTCGTCAGTTGGGGGTTGGAATGGAGCGATCCTTCCAACCAATCGGCCGAGATCGACGAGTCACTTTCCAAGGCCGGGCTCAGCGACTTGGTCGGCAGTATCATGTCAACTATTAAAGACATCTTGGCAGAGGCCGAACCCCTATGGCTGAGCTCGAAGCGCCGGATAGGAGAGAAGGAGCCCGAGAGGCCCACGGGCGACAAGAAGGTCCCCATCGTCGTCTGGGACAAGACGCGATTCGAAGACCTGATCAAGGACCTCACAGCTTCTATCGATACCCTCCATGATCTGTCCAGGACCAGGTCGTCGGCCACGTCGTCAAGCAGAATTGGCAGATTGGCCAAGTCGCAGTCTTCGCTGGAGGAACTGCGGCCGTTCGGGTCGACGCGCATTCAGACGCCTCAGCAGATAGATCCGCAGACACTTACCAACATCCAGACTATGCAGGCCGTTCCGCTAGCTTCGCCCATTACCTCGGAACGTCGCTCCCAGGAGATCGTCTTCATGGGGAAACAGGCGTTTGCGGACGTGCGCCGCGGACGCCAGGGATGGTCGCCACTTTTACTCGAGTTTGCTCAATTCGATCCCATTTACTCGACGACCGGCATAATGCCTTCCATGTCCCGTTTCGAAAAGCTCAGCGAAGGCCTGCAGACCGAGTCGTCTAGGTCTCCCGGCGCTTGGTCTGGTCTGCCCATGCTGCTTGGCTACTATGAGGATATGGAGAACTCGAGACTGGGCCTCGTCTATCAATTCCCCGCCAACTTCAGCCCTGTCACTTTCGAGAACCTAACGCAGAACCCCATCGACAATCTGTGTACCTTGAGCGAGCTCCTGTCGCGTCCTGATTTCGAACCTCGCTTGGAGGCTAAGTTCCGCCTGGCGCACAATCTCGCCAATACAATTTTCGACATGCATGCGCGCGGCATCACCCACGGCAACCTGCTGGATTCCACGATCTCCTTCTGTAGCCCGGTTGGTAGTGAACACAGTATGGAAGCGGCCGAGGTCGACGTCCGAAAGCCCCTTGTGTCCAGCTTCGACCTGTTCCCCGAGGACGGCCCGGCACTACCGGTGTCGGTAGGAACCACTCTCTACCGACATCCCCTAGACCCACGGACAACTCCTCAGTCGCCCCTGTCTAGCTCCAGAGATACCAAAACCCTTGATCTCTACTCCCTCGCTATGCTGCTAGTCTCTATCGGTCTGTGGACCAAACTTGAGAACTTGGTCCCAAGCCCCAACTCACCAAGCATCCCCGAGTCTGTCCTCGAGCAGCTTGCCATTAGATGTGGCACGCTCTACATGAAGGCCGTACAGGCCTGTTGGAACGCGGTCGACCAGGAACTGATGCGACCAGATGCCGGCGACGAGATTCTGAGCCAGGTGCAGATCCGAGCCAGCCGCTACCTGGAGGCCTGCTCCATTCTCGATGGTGTCAGTGGCCTCGACGACCGGATTAGTACCGACATTGGAGACGTACCCCTCACTCCACGTGAGCGTCAGCCCTCGCTCGCGGTCTCGGTGTCGTCTCTGGCTGGCCCTTCAAAGGGCGACATCAAATCACGCTCCCCTGCTACCCCTCTCCTGGCCGAACGCAAGTATGAGCCATCCCCTGTTACAAGATCAGCATTCATTTCAGATATGGGGAAACGTGGTTCAAGTTTGAGTGAATTGGCCTCAGACCAGGGCAAGAGTCGAGCAAATCCTGTGCCAGCTCAGACAGCCGAGGTAGCACCCACTTCTGAAAAACCCAAGGCATCCAAAGCGCGCCTCTATCCCCAGATTCCCTTACCGCCTGACGCTGTCAGTCAATGGAATGATATGATCATGCCGCAAATCAACATGGCGCTGAAGCACTTCTACCGCAAGTACCCCGAGTCCGTCGAGATCTCGCTCGAATCTATTGGCGAATCTCCGCAGGAGATTACACCCACTGTACTTGTCGTCTGCACTTCCGTCAGCAAGGTCCGCTCTATCCTGAAGAAGAAGCTTGGCATTCTGTTTGATGGATCCACAGGATTTGGGCTCAAGGTGTGTCGGGGCTCGATGCTTCGGTCCAGGAAAGGTGGCGCATCTAGAAGCATGGCCAAGAACGACGAAGAAGGGTCCGACATGGGGGAGGGAGAAGTGGAAGCTGCCAATCCTGACTACCAAGAGAGGCCCCACAATGGAGCCAGTATAGGGGCCTGGATCGGCGACCGCCATCTCCCGCCTGTCAGTTTTGGCGGCTTGATTATGGTGGATGACAAGCCCTACGGCATGACGGTGCATCACATGTTGGACGACCCCGAACGAGGACACACCCAGAAGAGCGACGAGGTAGTCGTGCCACCGGTCCGAAGCAGTGCAGCCTCCCAAAGCTTCACTCATCTACAGGAGACCGATACATCAGAAAGCAGCAGCGGCGACGACTTTACCTGCGAGTTTTCCGACACTGAGTCCGACTATTCGGTTACGGATTTGACTAGCGACGACGAGAGCGAGGACGAAGAAGAAGAATACACGGAACCCGGCGACATACCAGGCATAGAGCCAGGTCTGGGCGAGGGGTACGTCGTGACGCAGCCTGCCCTAGATGACATTGGCGACGGCTTCTATCCCACAGAGGATACCATGGACGAAGACCACCTGGATACCTGTCGCCTTGGTGAGGTTTATGCATCATCTGGAATAAGGCGGCGGCACGACCCTCAAGGCTTGATCCACGAGATCGATTGGGCCCTCTTCTCGTTTGAAGATGAAAGGCTTCCGGACCACGATCAAATTTGGGTACCCCAGGCCTTGCCGGACTCGCCGAACGGCTTGCTTCAACCCACTGCCATTACTTCGTGGTCGGAGTTGGCGGGGCTAGAGGTGCAGTGCATCGGCCGAACCAGTGGGATGCAGACGGGCCTGATCATGCCTGCCCTCACCTCGGTGAAGATTTACGGGCGCGCGTCCCCAAGTCACACATATCAAGTCAGCAGTAAAGCCGCGCCGATAACAGGAAGTAAGACCGGGCCAGCCGTGCCCGAGCTTGCGGCTGCCAATATGCGCCGGATACCCGGCTTATCATTGGGCATACCGGGAGACTCCGGGGCTTGGATCATGGAGCGCCACAACGGGTCCCTCTGCGGGCATGTCCTGGCCTGGAGCGAGCGCAAGCAGGTGGCTTACATCTGTCCGATGGAGGTTCTGATGTTGGATATCGCCGAAACGCTCGAAGCTTCTGACGTGAGATTGCCGGGTGGGCGATCGGTGTTATCACGCCGTCGTCGTCAGGAGGTCGAAGAGCTAAGCGACTTGGTTGGTGACGAGGACGAAGAGGAGGAAGAAGTAGAAGATGATGGTGTGGATGTGGACGAAGCGCCGTCGGATCTAACAGATAGTATGCGAAGGCTGGCGGAGGATTTGGATAGGATACACATGGATAGAAGCAGTGGTAGTGTGGTGTCATGATTGATGCATGTTTGATGCATGTTGAAGACTGAATAAGAATAGGAACGATGATGAAGGTGCTTACTTCCCACGAACACTGGACGCGACGTGATTATCGCCGACAAAGCAACTTGTCGCATTCCATTTGAAGTCGTCGTAAATCCGAATTATTGAATAATACGGGTAAATTCGGTATTTTACCTATTCCCTTGACTGGTTGTCTGTCCGCTGCCCGGCGCGAAGCTCACTTGGTGGAGTTGCAGCTCGTCCGTCCCGACGTTACACAAGTGCATAAATGCGACCACTCCGTCGCCAGCTAGTACTAGCCTTTCCGGTCGGAAAATAAGATGGTGTGGATAATTGCCATGCCGATTGATGACTGCATACGGAGTACAGATCGGGTCTTATGTGCATTATTCCCCTTATATCCAGACATAGGCGACCGTAGCATCAAATGTAAGCGCCGCCTGCATCAACCAAACTTGCGAATGGTGGGGTTTCTACTGGACTTGGTGGCTCAAAACAAAATATTATCTTGTCGGATTGACGGAGTAGTATGGATGTCTAAGCTACCAGTCGGGAAACTAGGATACTTTTTAGAGGCCTTTGAATGTCCATCTCATCCAATGCCTATAGGCATTCTTAACCTGTATCAGTCAGTTGGGTATGTACTGCTAGAAATTTTGTCTGGTACCATTCAATCGAGGCAGGGTGCATGGGTACGGAGGCGACTCTGACGACCAGCCAAGATCAGTAAACAGGGCAGGGTGGGTTATGTCCGACTCATTGCACTGGTCATGTCTTGCCGACAATTGACGCAAGTCCTCCGCGTCATGTAATCAGGGGTCCTACATAAGTAGTTATCGGTAACAGGGACTTGTCGTCGTCGTCGAAGAACGGATTAGTAACTACGGCCGGCAAATGAAGAGCTGTTTACCGCATTTGGAGTTCGTCTGTTTCGAATCCCATTCTTTCGTTGTCATAAAAAGCCCAGACCCGGCCGACGGTGAAGAAGGGGGACCACCTAAACGCCGATCGGCGGCGTTAGCTATTGCTTGTGTCAGCAGCAATTGAGGCTAGCCAGCCCCGGGACACTTGCAACTGACAGCTGGAGGACAGGTCGCTTGCAGCTAGGGGGCAGCTAGGTGCTAGGCTTGCCCAATGCAGCTTTTTCACAGCACTCAGCAACTGTTAGCGACCAGCCAGCGGTGACTGCCGGTGCGGAAGAAGACCGCTGTGCCCACTACCGGTCGCTACCTAGTGGGGCATTTCCACTTTGCATGACGTCCCCATCTCGCAGAAATCTACTTTTATCTAAGATGAAATCTATTGTTGCGCCTCTGCGCGCCCACGGTGAAGGCGGGATTGCCACTTTTTCACTCCAGCAACCAGACAGACCCAGCTCCATTCGTTCGGGCCTCCTCGGCATTCCATCGAAGCAATGGAGCAAATGGAAGCTGGACGTCATCGATAGACGCTCCCGCAAGCTAAAATTCTCAAACTCAACTTTCCCGATGCTGCCGATTTGGCAGTGGTCGCTGGGGCAGCCGTGACACTCGCGGGAAACATAAAAGCCATGTCGGTCCCGCCGTGGTCTGCGATGTTGTTTCTAGAGAGTATTTTAGTCTTCAGACAAAACACACAACAACTTCATATACCCAATTTCCCTACCTAGGAAATCTCCTACAGCCTACTATACCATATTTAATAGTTTTACCCACCAGAAACAACTCGACATCATGCCTTCTTTCACCGTCTTCAAGGGCTCCAAGGATGGCAACCCCGTCAAGAGCACCACCACCCGCCCCGACGAGCTCAAGGGCGACCAGGTGTTCATGAAGATCACCGCCTCGGGTCTCTGCGGAACCGACCTGCACTACAAGACTGCCGACATGGCGCTCGGCCACGAGGGCGTGGGAGTCGTTGAGGACGTCGGCCCGGACGTCAAGGACCTGAAGAAGGGCGACCGCGTGGGTTGGGGCTACGAGCACGACTGCTGTAGCCGCTGCCAGGAATGTCTCAAGGGCAACGAGACCTACTGCCCATCGCGCGCCATGTACGGCTACGCCGACCTGGACCAGGGCAGCTTCGGCACCCACGCCGTCTGGCGCGAAGCCTTCCTCTTCAGGATCCCCGACGGCCTGACCGACGAGGCCGCCGCCCCGCTGCAGTGCGGCGGCGCCACCGTCTGGAACGCCCTGCGCGCCTACAACGCCCAGCCCACCGAGACGGTCGGTGTCATGGGTGTCGGTGGCCTCGGTCACCTGGCCATCCAGTTCGCCGCCAAGATGGGCTGCCGCGTCGTCGTGCTTTCCGGAAGCGACAGCAAGAAGGACGAGGCGACCCGCCTGGGCGCCCACGAGTTCCTGGCCACCAAGGGCCAGAAGGAGCTCAAGATGAGCTCCCCCAAGCTGAACCGCCTGCTGGTCACCACCTCGGCCATGCCCCAGTGGGACCTCGTCCTGCCCCTGATGGCCCCGGGCGCCACCATCCACCCCCTGGCCGTCGACGAGGGCAACCTCGAGATCCCCTACATGCCCCTGCTCCTCGGCGGGCTCTCCATCCAGGGCTCTGTCGTCGCGCCCCGCCACCTCCACAACGAGATGCTGCAGTTCGCCGCCCTGCACCAGATCGCGCCCGTCGTCGAGACCTTCCCCATGTCTGAGGCCGGCATCAAGGAGGCCATGGACAAGCTCGAGAAGGGGCAGGTGCACTTCCGCGCCGTGCTCAAGAACTAAGCTCGGTTTGGAAAGCAAAGCAGCACTACACACTCCCTTCCACGACGTCTCTCTCATGAAAGAAAAGGGGGACAGAGAAGGGGATTTAATGATTATGAATTGGTGTAATACTCATCTGGGAAAAGCGGATTTATAGAATTGTATAGAAGAAGCGGATAGACTGGCTCTCAGAGTCGAATTGATACCATATACCACCATGCAATTTCTACTTTGATCTTGACTATCATTCATATCCTGTTTCACTCTTGCGTGCATGTTGGTCTGAAACGGGGGCTTCTTCGCAAGCACTACTGGCCTGTTGCCCTTGTCTGTTGCTCTTGGCCAGACCATCTGCATACGAGCAAAGAGTGGTTGAATGACCCAGGAGAACAGACGACGATGGTCCAGCGAAGCACAGGGGACAATGCGCACTGTCTGTCGGCCCTATGTTGGTCGTCTTTGTCAAAGCCCTTGTCCAGCTGTTGCATTGATGCATTTGCGAACAATAGACCATAATGTCTTTTTTCAGGAAGGTCGTATAAATTATCCAGAGTCCCGACCGCCTAAACGGTTCCCAACTGGTTCATTCGTCAGACTATCACTTTCATTGCACACTCTTCTTGACCCTCTAGTTGATCTAGAGGAAGTCAATTTGCATCCACTAATACCCTCTTCCCTGTCCGGTGTATCTGCCTGCTCATTCTCCCCCCTTTTTCTCCCTTTCCCCGACGAGATGTCCGCAACCCTGGCCGCCGCAATGTGGGTCCCCCGCTCCCCTCCTCCCTATCCTCGCAAGACCGTCGTCACGGCCCACGGAATGGAGATCGAGGTCCCCAGGACCTACCACAGCCTCGTGGTCCACGTGAAGTACAGCTGCGGCCACAAGCCCCAAGAAAAGCGGCCCGATGGCAGCAAGAGCAACAACAGTATCCCCGCCACCATCAAGCTCCGAGGCGACGACGGGGCCCACGCGGGTCCCTGCTTGCCGTTGGTCAAGTGCTTAAGGGGGTGCTACGTGACGGAGATGGACCACGTGCTGCCGGGGCAGTGTCCCGTTTGCGAGATGGCGGATTTGATGGCGGAGGGGGTGGATATGCGGTTCTAGAATGGAATCGCCTGGCTCGCAGTATCTTTGACAGAGGTGGAATACTTAGCAGTCTTGCTCAGGTCCCAAGTAGGTAAGTTTTCGTCAGTAAATAGATACTGGGGAATACATAAACAAGATTTAGAACCAGGTCAGTGTCAAAATTGCCAGCCTGCAATGTGTAAACGAAGTTTGGTGTTTGCTGTTTCATTGTCTACCTCCTGAGATATACCACGTGCTCCAACAATGTGTTTCAGGGGGTACCCTTTTCTTCGTGAAACAAGAACTTGAGACCCATGTACGTGTCTAGGGTGAACAATGACCTTGATAACCGAGCCGCCATTATAAAGTCTACCAGTTCCGCATTGTCTAGATCACCTCCGACGAGTAACAATAGAGACTTACCCAATATATCAAATCGTCGAAGATCGCCTATTCTCTGCAGAGAGGCACTCGCATACTCAGCTTATGAAACTGACTAACCGGCATGGAGTGGATTCAGGAGAAAGTTTGGGATTTGAAGGACCTCGCGCATAGACCTCGGAAAAAGGACGTATGTTGGACAGTACGCCTCGAATATCGCCACTGTTGGCACTGGCCCGAAGGCTCGCCGCCGGCGATTACTATTTCCCTCAAGAGCCGTGATCACTGGGGGGACTGCACCACCGAGCGCTGCCTACAAGAGGTGTTGGATTATAATAGTCCAGATCCCTGTGTGAAATGCAAGCTGGTCGAGTGGTGGAAGACCTTGCCAGGCCGTCCCGGCTCGCGCGAGGTGGTACTAGCTAAGAGGGAAGAGTTCGAAAAGGAGTGTAAAGAAGAAGTGGCAGACCTGATATTTCGCTCCAACTATTTTTGGCAGTTATGGAGATCAATCAAGCCAGAGAAGAAGCGCTCAGGGAGCGAGGAGGAGCGCGGAAAAGAGCCGGACGAAAATTCCGAGATGGAGGAGCTTGAGTGGAAATCTTTCAGTACGGTATCGCTTGGTGAGACGGAGAAAAGGAACGGGAACAACTCATCGCAAGAACTCCGTATCCCCCTTAAGCGCGAAATGTAGCTCAAACAGTAGAGACATATCTTTTTTAAAGCGAGTATTCAGTCAGACTGCGCGTATACCTAATACTCCAACGCAACAGCACACGCTGGTTTCTAGCCCATGCCTCAAATCAGATACAATAGATCGTATCCCCACGAAATACAGCTCAGGGAGATCACCAGGGGGACTGCACCGGAAACTGCATAAGCGAAGCCTTACATCATGAGACACCATATCCTTGTGTCGAATGCAAAATTCTCGAGTGGCGAGAGGCAGGCTCCCTAAGCTTGGACGCTGACAAGGAGAAGAACCAGGAAGCGATGAAGACGGAAGGGTTCGAAAAAGAACGTAGAGAAGCAGTGGTAGCCGAAGTGTTTCGCTCTGAAACGGACATATGAAGTTGCTGAGATCCATTGACGAGAAAAGCAGGGTTTGGAGGATAATTTCTTTGTATGGTGTTTGTCTCCTGTAAGATGTCACGTGCTTGGGCAAGGTGTTTCAGGGGGCGTCAGGGTCTTCCTGTTCTTTGTCTTCTAGGAAGTTGGTACACCCAGAGCAGATCCCACGCAGAATTGCTAGGGTGCAATATGATCATGTGCAGTTATTGTATGTTTGTTTCTCCAACCAACTCCATTCTTTGTTGTTGCTAACTCTTAGGCTGGGCATCTTCTCAGCAGACTACGATGCACTCTCCGGACTCATATAAGGCCTCGTCTTTTCATTGCTGCTATATGTAATCCATCGACTGATCTTTGCAGATATAATACAACCCGTCGGAACTAGTCTACCTCCACGATTTGCGGGACATAACAATATTCGCACACGCATTCTCACTGCTATATCTGATACAGTACCTTTGGCACCGACTGTTGCCATCCTTAACTCGTGATGAATTGGTTCAAAGAAAAGTTTTGAAAGTGCAATGATGAGGACACGGGAGCTAAAGCAGGTCCAGTTGAATATGGGCCTGTTGATTTGAAGCTCCGAAGCATCTGTGCAACAGTCAAAATCCAATACAGGTGCTGCAACAAATTGATGGAAAACCCACCAAGATTCCTTCTCCTTAGTAGTTATTGAAATCAACGAACTCTGAAAAGAAGTCCCTGCCGCTAGAAAGCACCCCCTTTTGTGAAAAGTCCTCCAACATCCTAGCCAGGGGCTCGTGGCCCTCCTCTCGTGCCAGCCGGATGGCCCGGTTGAGTTGGTTCTTGTCGTTGCCATGGCTGCAAGCACCGGCATCGAGCAACAAACTGACCGTATCTATTCGTCCGTGTTGTGCCGCGCCCTCCAGGGCAGTCACGCCATTGACCTTGGCTGCCGGCGCATCTACTTCTGCCCCCCCTTTCGAGCAGCACATGACGACGCGGAAATACCCCTTGATGGCTGCAAGCTGTAGCGCCGTGGCGCCGCCGTTGTAAACCGCTGATGCGTTGACCGGTGCGTCTCTGTCTAGGAGAAGCTGTATGATCTCCATGTTGCCAATCTCAACAGCGTTTTGTAGTGGCGTCCGCTTCGCAACGATCCCTTTCGGCAGCCCGAGTCCTGCATTATGCCTAAGTAATAGCTGGATGGTGGGAAGATATCCGGTTCCGATGGCTGCTATGAAGGCAGTCTGTTGAGACCAGCCTCCATGCCTATTTTGTATGACAACAGTGTCGGGCCAGCAGTCCAGCTTCTCTTTGTATTGGAGCAGAAGCTCGAGGAACGCAAGACCAGTCTGCTTCGACTTCAAGATGACCTCGCCAAAAACAGTTATCGCACCTCGGTAATCTTCATCTCGCTCAGGCCGCTCGAGGCGGTCCCACCGGTAACAGTTAACATCCGCCATTTGGGTGGTCACCATTTCTCTGAAGCTCTCAAGGTCGTGGTTTTCGAGACAGACCCGGAGTATCATATCTCCCCAGTCTTTCCGGCCCCTGTGTCGCCGTTTGTGTTCGTTGACTACTAGTCTGAATATGTCACGTCCTGCTTTAGCTGCCAGTTGGATCGATTCTCCATCGTCCGTTTCGGCGCCGTGCTCGAGCACAAATTGCACCAGCTTGGGGTCCAGAGTCTCAATCGCAGTACTGAGGGCCGTTGTGTACCTGGTCAGGTTTGTGAGGCTTTGGCGGTCGTATCTAAGGACTTTGTGATTGATGTCGGCACCATGGTAGAGCAGGAGCTTCGCCATTTCCCAGTCTTTGGACTTCAAGGCGAGAAACAGGGGCAGCGGGGTTCCAAGATTGACAGATGCGCCAGCATTGAGTAGAACTTGGGCGAGACGAGTGTCGCCATCTCCGAGAGCCGTCGATAGCAGCGTTTTCCCGTTCATGAACACATGGTCTGAAGCCACCACTCCTGCGTCAATGAGTGCTGTGACGACGGTGCTATATTTCTGACATATGGCCAGTTCGAGAGCCATTACAGAGCCCTCCGAGTCTTTGGCCCAGCCCACCTCAATTAGAGCCAAGGCAGCTGTTAGCTGTCCTGCCCTGATGCTCATATAGATGACCCATGAGTTGTCACGACCAGGGCCTGGTGGGAGCTCCGATGGTCTTCTGCCGAACTCCGTCTCAGTCAGATGGAATAAGGCGTGGATTTGTTCCACGTTTCCTGTTAGTGCTGCAATTACGACAGATTCTCTCAGGTGGTCCACGTCCTCCGTGGAGCAAGGAGGGAGACATTCCAGGACAGCCACGAGTCCAACCTCGATATCACCTTCCACTGCCGCGTGCTCGATGAGCAAGTTGCGGTATTTGCTGTCATTTATGTCGGGGCCCAAAGCAAGGAGTCTTCGAACCTGATCCACATTAACCGCGGTTCTCACCACACCGAGAACCATACGTTCCGTTATCCTCATCTTTGGAAACCTCTTGAACAGCGTGGGGAAATTCTTCCAATGACGAGTGGTTGACAAAGCTTCGGGGATGGTCCCACACCATGGTTCCGAAGGCCATTGGGAATCCAGTTTCGCGGAAGTCGTCATGACGGCGTTCAAGTCTGCACCATATGCTTCCAATGCCTCCAAGACCTGATAGCATACGTTGAAGGGCTGATGTAGTAAAGTTGACACTAACACCTCATCTTTGTTCCACTGCTGATGATTGGCGGCGATATGTTGCAGGTTCGGTCCCAGGATGAAGTCACGTCTGCACCAACGTGTGATCTGACACAACTCTTGGACGGACAACTCGGCACCGGCCGACATAAGCAAATCAATAATCTCAGCGGGTAGTTTGTAGTCGCTTAGTGCGTTGTAGAGGGCCGCTGTGCTCTTCACTTGTGCGCCAAACTCGATCAAGGTTCTGACAACCTCGATGTGGCTTCTTTCCGAAGCTATTTCAATTGGCTTCTTCGAGAAACCTTTGCACAGTTCTGGGTCCCAACCCACGTAGTTGTTGGCAGGCTCCGAGCCCAGGATGCTTTCATTGATATCGATGCAAGCTAGCCTTTGGTCCAGAATGTAATTCACCATCTCGTGGTCTCCCGTTTCCAGAGCCATGCGAAACAACCGCTTAGCGAGATCTTGGGCCTCGCGCGTACCCTCTGAGTCGGCCAATGATAATATGAGCTCTCGTGTAGTCTCTCCCTTCAGGAAATCCAACACCCCCTCATTAGGTAGACGGGCCAAGTGCAGAGTGATGGACTGAACTTCATACAAGTCCTTGGCATCGGCCAGTGCGGCGAGGAACCCAACGGTCGTATGTTCTTTCAGGAACCCCAAGATGAAATCATGATACATCTTGGGCAGACCGGCGAAGTTGTTGGCAATTGAGAACAAGAGGGCTCGGTGGAAAGGCGACGTGAACAGCGAGTCTTTGGAGCATACCAATGGCGAGTTGAAACTGTATGCGTCCGTCTGTTCTGGCGGAACTACTGCTCGAAGGGTTTCACTGAGATGATTATCAACTTGTATGTCCTGCGACAGTTGCCTCATTGCCTGGGACCTGTAGCAGATAGACGATTGGAAATTCAGCGTCAACTGGCTTTCCATGACATAGAACGGAAGTTGAGGTGTGATTGCAACAGTCATGGGTTGCGTAGCCGCACGAACGATGACATTGTCTGGAAGAATCGGCAAGTCCTCTATCTCGATATGAGCATATTCATCGGGTAAATGGCATACAACATACCTGTAATATGAGTGTTCTGCAAGGTTCCCTTATAGCGAGCCATCGCATTACGGACCTCTTGGACCGACTTTCGTTTCATGTCAATGAACACCTCCACCTCTTTCCCTGACGTTTCCAGTCGTCTCACGTGAGGCAAAATCGCCTTCCAAGTTCGTGATGAGCCGTATTTGACACATTTCCACCGTGTGTTGAGATGCTTGTTGTACTGGTGCTTCCTACACGTTTGTCAGACATCAACACGGATAAGAGACGTGTTCGTGGTGGGCCAATGATGCTCACGGAGCTGTGAAACTGTAGGTTTTCTCCATGAAAGCCATGATCTCTTGGACCGACTTGTTCTCATCCACGTAGAGCTTGATCAACAACGACCGGTGGTGATCCCAGTCCTTTTGGGTGGGCGAAAGGGTAGTCAAGGAATACATCGTTCACGATGGGCACAAACAACTTAGCTATAACCCAGTTGGACACGAGATCGACAATGTGTATATTACCATCTGAGGCAAGCGGTACGCCAACGATAATGCTCGCCCAGAGCTCTCTCAAGCTAAGCAGATGGGGTTGGGCTGATAGAGGGGAGGGGCATGAGACTGCGAAATCCAAGCCGATGGCAGGGTAAGATCCGAGCGAATCAGATCATGCATACGATCCAGCTTAACAAGGCTCTGCGAATTCCATTGTGCCTTTGGTATTTCTTGGCAAAAATCGTATACTTCGTCTGATAGGCCAAGCCCCACAAATTGCCGTTGTGTGAACACCCACCCCTATTCGTACTGTTGGGCCGTTGATTTTGATTGGGCATTCCGAGTTTTGGAGCCGGGCAAGCTTGACCCGTCAACCCGACTGACTCTTGCAAGGGTACAAACCTTTCAAGCAATGCAGGATCCATTGCACACCGGTTCTCGCACTCTCACGGGAACCAGAGTACATCAAACACAACTTTGGGTGTGGCAAATCGTGTTCATTCACTCATGGGAATCTACTGCTTCATATGACATGCATGCCATGTGTGGAGCCACATTATCAAGGGTGGGTGGGCTGATCTATCAAACCGTGCAGCATACAGCCCGATCCGTAAATAGGGGGATGAGGTTGGACGAGGGGCTTGGACATTACAACGTGATGTATTTGAGCCTCGAACAACATCGATCCAAATATAAATGCAATATCTACGTAGGCCTAGGCATAACATAGGAAGAACCACGGTTTTGAGGGTGGGTGGGTTGGCCTATTAAAATGTGCAACATGCAGCCCGACCCGCCAATAAGGGGGATGGGGTTAAACGAGGGGGTTCGAAATTACAACTTGACTTTTTTAATCCTAGAACAACATCGATCCAAGTATAAGTGCAATAGCTACGTAGGCCTAGGTATGTAATAAGCAAGTATCGAAGTGTAAAAAGCTACACGAATCGATTCGGCAGTATAATCAGGCAATGGAAAGGAGAAACAAGACGATGGTTTCGGGGAGCGCTGTACCCCGGAATTTTTAGGTCCTGCGGTTCTGATGTACCGATGTACCCACCATGATGGGCATGGACATCCCGTCACCCATGAATTATTATAAGTGATATCGACAGATCTAACATCCGAAAACACTTCCTGATTCCATCTAGCCTACAAACACTTTCTTGACACTCACATAAGACTTAGACATAAATCGTCGGTACCACCTCCCCAGGAACCACCACCTCGGAATACATTTCGCATTGCCTTACATGATTATGGTGGACAAGCCTGCGGGGGTGGGCTAAGTTGATTCAGTCGGAGAAATAGCAGGCGGAGACTCTCTATTGAAACAGCCCCTCCCGTGGACATGTGGGAGGAAATCGGTTGGAGGAGTGCCGCGAGCCAGCATTTGGGGCTTTCTAAGTACTAATTGCCTAATTCGTACAGAGTTGCTGCATGGAGCGGCCAATCAACGGGCTTGCCTCTGCGATCTTTAAGGGCCACTACATCTTCGGTTCGGGGCCGATCAAGGCTTTGCCAGAAACCAAGAAAAGAAGTGCAGTGCCATATTTCATTATTCTAACATAATATTTCTTTTGCCATGAATTCACGAGCTATTGCGACCCTCCAGGCCACTCTTACTCTACCTTGTTAATACGCACAGCTACCCCGAGAACCTACATACAATGGCAGTATCTGAAGAAGCCATCGTCGCTATTGTCGGGTTAGTCCTAGCGTTCCCCTGCGCATGGTTGGCAGTCCATCAGTGGGTTCACCATAAATGCGAAGAGCGAATACGGTCCAGAGGTAAAGGAACTCAATGGCCAAAGCGAGTACTTCAGTGATGTGCTGATATTGATGCAGCTAGAGAATGCTACAGTGTTGTTACCGATCGTGCCAGACAACACCGGTCGGGAGCTTGGCGGCAACTGGGAGATCTAGAGGGTCAACCAAGAATCCGGACTCATGAGTACTCTCAGCTACCTTTACCAGCTCCAGCTTATTTACGTCGCTCAAACGATTTCTGAATCTTTCTACATTGTGACCTGGCAAAAATCTCGGCGAAAGCAGGAATCTGACCACACCTGACCAAAGGTAAATTGCATAACACACAACCTGTTCGTGTCAATGAGAGTACAAGGACGACTCAAAAGTGAGCTGTTGCTGAGACACTAGCAGACAATAACATCTTTCAACTTGTTGGCAAAAAGCCGGATTGCCAAAGTGTATATCCACCTTCAGTACTATTGGCAGTACTGGACGTAAGGCTAGACCCTTTGATACATCCCTATTCCGTACCTCGACGAAGTTGATAGCGTCCTACGATCAAGATGCCAATTCATGTACCAAGTTTGCCACAGCGGATGCAGGAGAATGGTTTGGATAAACGTATTGGAATAGGCAGTTTCCGGGTAGGGTGGTGGCAGATGGGGGTTCAGAACTGGCCAGGAGGGGTAGCACATATCTACAATTAGTTGGAATAGGAGTTTGAGAGATTAGCGCCGGCGTATAGGATGTGCAAGGAGGCGGGGATAAAAGGTGCTGGAGTATGCTTTCTTCTCATGTATTTACAATCCACCCCTAACTACCAATTGTAAGGCTTTCGGTTCTTGAGGGCTACGATTCTGGCCGTTGCATCCATGGTGATACCTTAACCGCCCACCTCCTGGCTTGAAGTCCTGGCTAAATGGCAGTCATACTCTCGCTTTTGGATAATGCAATGGTATCTTGAGCAATACCGTACGCGTTGGACCTGCTTCCCTTGTACGTCTTGTCTATAATTTGATAGAGGAAATATATTCACTGGTGTATGAATGTACATCAGCCAAACCCGGCCGTGTGACAAGCGGGCACTCAAATGAACATTATTGAGACTCATATGGTGACTATAAATCCTTCCCTTTCCGCCCTTTGTTGCTTCTTGCTAGGAGTGCCTGCAACCGTTGCAACATACCTCTTAGAGAAACTGACTGTTTTACAGAGAACTTGAGCATCCTTCTCAGAGTATGGAATTGAAGGTCGCTACACAGTAATCCACTAGAGGAAGCTTCAATGCCTCGCTAGAACCACAAAACCCTCCATATCTAAGCGCTGTATACGTCCGGGGCCCCGGAACCAGCTTGGGCGAGGGCAAAGAAGGCCCCACGCCCCAGCTACCGAGTTGCCACTCCTCATGCTGTCGTCTTTCAGTTCGTCTTCTGGCATCTGCCAGGCTAAGATTGACACGTTTATCTGCTGAGACAAGACAACGTCTTGCAAAAGCATGGAAAGCCTCGATGTCTAGGTCGGGCTGGTATGGTACTTTGGTATCGAGAATCCTCTGTAGGCTGCAAGTAAGGCTTTACGCTTGTGACTGGGTTCCGCTTATCGATCCAGATCATCATTTGAGAAATAGAGGCGTCCATTAGGTCCTTGGCGGCGGGCAGCTGGTAGGCGTGGATCCCAGGATATGCATAATGGCGACAGTGAACCCGGTCCTCATTCCGAGGCTGACCCAGCGTGTGACGGTTCAAGCTAGTCCCCAGGCCCGCTGTTAGGCCACCAAACAGAACTGGGCATGAAGCAAGTAAGGACTAGTGCCCATATGGTACTGCATAGACTGTTCCCCCTGGAGGATAATCTCACAGAAGTAAGAGTAGCAAGGGCGAGCGGCGGTTGGCTGGCGTCCTAGGGCTCCTAGGGACCAACTTTATCTGCAAAAGGCCAAAGGCTTAGGCAAGTTCTTATGTTCTAAGTCGTAACGCTCCCTACCTATCGATGCGCAATATTCATGAAGTCGTGATGAAGCCCAGAGAACCCCTGTCCGCCATGCCATCCATTATGCCCTTCGATTTGTTACATACCTTCATAGTGGGAGAGAACTGTCTGGCATTACTCATTACAACAATTTTCCCTATCGCTGGAGAAGTAATGGAGGCCAAAACGACACATCAATACGGTAGAACAGGGGTGCCCTCGTCAACCACCGCACGAGAAACTGGCCAAATGCTGACAACTAGGCTTATTGAGTTTAACTAATGCTATATGAATAAGAATAATGCGGTTATAAATATCACAGGATATCCACAAATATCAAGGCATCAGTGGTTTAGTGGTAAAATCCATCGTTGCCATCGATGGGCCCCGTGTTCGATTCACGGCTGATGCAGATAATTGTCTTTTTGCCTTTTTTTCTCCTTCTCTTTTGCTGCCGCAATAGGTCCGACCCGGCAATTCCAGAATCACAACCGAAGCCATGCTTGCCGTGAAAATCCTTCAAACTCTTGTTCTCGGCGTTGTGCGTGCTCATCTCTGGAGGAGATGGAGGGCCACGATTGCCAGATGTTTAGCAACGTCGCGGGTAGCTGGCTCGGGTCGTGATGCCAATTGAGCTGGAACTGGAGCGACCGGTGACCAAGCGCAAGCCCCCCCCGGTCTGCTGAACAGCGGCTCCCAGAGACATACTCCAAAGCGCAGAGGAGATTTGGGCAAGAGAAGGAAGCCCGTGTCGGTCATCGGGCCAGGAGGCGTGAGCGATGCCGATGGCAAGCTTGAAATTAGACGATATGCTGTCACCGCACTCATGCGATAACGGCGGCAGCGACGGCAACAACGATCATAACATCGTGGCATGGTGAGGCGCAAAGCGCACAAGTGCGCCAGTGCAGAGACTCATCGAGTACGCAAGCACTTAGGCGCAGCTTGTTGGCTTGGCCGTAACATCGCCAGTCTAGATGCGAGTTCACCTATCAAGACTGTCAGTAACTCAGGAAGACGAAATTTTACGTATCGCGACGTCGCCATGCATGCTGCTGAAAAGCATCATCGTTGAACTCGCCCGCGCGTGTTGATGTCGGGGCGGGGACAAATGGGCGGCCCAGAGAACGTCATCAAACCATCCCCTCAAGCCAAAACCCATCGATACCATAGCCGTCACAATCGGTTGCGCAAAGGCGAGAAAAATAGCCAGGCGGTCGTGGCACAAGCTCACCTCGTGACCATCGGTACTCCGGCGACACAGAGCTGATGCATGTGCCTCGCATGCGCAACCCAGGCAGCCCTGCGAAACGAACTGGTGTACATACTGGTACATCATTCCAAAGGGCCGAAAAGCCTGGCGCACTCGTTGGAAACGAGGAAAGAGGAGAGATATAGCGGCGAAAGCAATCAAACCGGTCGACCATACATGTCGTCCATTTAGAAACAACCTCCAAACTCACATGCCTAGCTAGCGACGTGATGGGCTTAGCGACTTCAATAGCGACAAGGGCCATGCATGTACTAGCGAACGATTGATGAGCTGAACTGAGACTCCGGCAGCCTGATAGGGCAGACGGTTTTAAGTTACTTAAAGATGTTGATCATTGCTGCATTAGTCTAGCTAATTCGTTGCTTTTCCGCCGGGTATCAAAAAAAGCGAAGGAATACAAATAAGGTCATGGCAATCGTAAGAATAAAAAAGACAACGTCCTCCTCCTTCTTCTTTTCTTCAGTTTCTCGGGTGGCATCTTGCGCTGCGCCGCTGTGGTTGTTACAGACGGCCTTCCTACAGCACGCGCAACCGGTTGCTCCCGGCCGCCGACGACTCCTGGCGCGCGTTAATCGTCAGGGGCGCGACGCTCTGGGGGTTGTGGAACATGTCCTTGGGGTCCCACTTGGACTTGATCTGGCCCAGGGTGCCGAGGTTGGGCCCCCAGTACGACTGCTGCGCATTGACAAGCTGGGGGTCGACGTAGCCCGGGTACGTCGTCAGGGTCTGTGGGACGGTGCCCTGGATGGTGTCGATGAGGCCATTCATGAAGTCCTTGGTCGTCTGGGTCAGCGTCGGGATGCCGATACCGTAGCCCTGCGCGAACATGATCTTGTCGCGGTGCGAGTAGGCCGTCGCGTTCATCGGGACGTCGCTGACGGCGCCGCCAGTAGCGTCGAAGATCAGGAACCAGACGAGCGTGCCACGGTCCTTGTCGTCCAGGTAGTTCATCATCTTGGTGATGCCGTCGCGCGACATGAGCTCGTCGCTCTTGAACGCCAGGCTGCGCGCCGTGAAAGCGCTGCGAATGTCCGACAGATACAAGGCCGCGTCCTGGGCCTGCTGCGTAAGCACCGCGAGCCAGTCATCGATCACGACCGAGATCTTGCCCTTGGGAATCTTGTCGGGAATGCCGGTCGCCTTGAACTCCTCCTCGGTGCCGTAAAAGGTGGCCGTGATGATGAGGCCGAGCTCATGCATGACGATCTCGGTTCCGAATCGGCGGTCCAGTTTCGGGTCGCTGATCAGGGTTTGCCACTGCTCGAAGACGTCGACCATGTCTGCGTGTTTACCGAAAGTCAAAGAGAAGCTGTACTCGACCACACTGCCGGGTTCGGGGTGGGTCTTCATGACGAATTCGGTAATGACACCATAGCCTGCGCCGGCGCCCTTCAGAGCCTACACATCAAGAGTCAGTTTTGATGACGAGAGCAGGATGCCGCATGGACGGGTGTACTTACGAAGAACAAGTCGGAGTTTTCTTTTTCGCTGGCACGCTGGATCTTGCCGTCGGCCGTCACCACCTCGACCTCCATTACGTGATCAAGGCATGATCCCCACATGCGCGACGAGGGTCCTAAACCACCCTGGAAAGAAACAGTCAGTATGTTGCAAGTGCACTGAGGCGGTTGGATCGACTCACGATTGTTGCATGGCCACCGATGCCTACGCCCGGGCACGTGCCATGAGCCATGGCCCTCTTGCCATTCTTGTGGAGCCGGTCGGTGACATCACCCAGCTTGGTCCCGGCGCCGATGGTGGCCTGCCAGGTGTTGGTGTCCATGGAGAAGTGTTGCATGTTCTTGAGGTCGATGACGAGCTCGCCGTCTTTGCCGCCGACGCCGAAGTTGCTGTTGGGCTTGTCAGCTCTGCCGTGTCAAAGGGATTTAGGTATGGTGAGTACGTACGCATAGGAGTGTCCGCCCGACTTGGCTTGCACCTGGACGTTGTTCGTGGCGGCGCACTTGACGAAGCCGGCCACATCTTCGGCGGTGTTGGGCCGGGCCACGGCGGCGGGATTCACGGGGATGTCGAGGTTGTAGCGGTTGACCCAGGCGATCTGGTACAGTGGGGTGTCGGGATACGCCACGCAGCCGGCACGGCCATTGCAGACCGCATTGAGGCAGTTGGCCAGCGGCGACGGCGAACTGCTTCCTTGGCCCATGATGGGTGGGTAGGTTGGTGTATGTTGCCGCGATTAAACTCCTTCAAAGTATTATCTTCTTCTCTGATACTGTCGTCGTGTCGTGGATAACGATCTCAAATTATAGGTTTCTTGTCGAGATGTCGGAAATCAAAGTGGGTTGAACCTAAGAACGAGTGGATAAGGGTAGGTAAAAGGTCTCGGAAGCGAGCGAGAGGTAAACAATCATCAACTTGGTCAAGACGGGAAGAGGCCTACTTAAGCAGCGTCACTGGGTCGCACCAAGTGTCATGGGCGGAAGGCACTGGGGAGAGCGGCTGCATTTAAAGAGACTTCGTATCCCGGATGCACTTGCTTGCACCACCCAGATACGGTGAGGATGCACAGATACACCAATCACCCGTCATGGCTGGTGAGTCGGCAGTCGGTGGGATGTGTATCCCCTGCCTTGATTTTTTTTCTTTACCCATTATTTACAGTATGACGGGTAAATTGCCGATCGACGTTGGACAGGGGATCCAGAATGTTCAAGTTTGGAGGTCCAGATCCAGGGCGGTGCAGGATTTGGACATGCTGGAGGTGACATTACCCCGGTGTTTATTGCGATCGGTGGTCAGTGGCATCCTGGCGCGCTGGCGACATGGTCCAATGCTGCCAGGTCGGCTCTGCATTGCTGGACCAATCTCCAAGGGCGGCTTCGCGAATATGGCTGTGGTTGACGTCGCCACCGTCCTTAATTGGCTTGGTTATTCATGCCCCAGTCCGTTGCCAGCCAGTCAGGATGCATCAGCAACAATGCATTGAGATGTTCACCTTGGGTGTGTTGCAGTTGCGATCGTTCCATCGGCATCGGAGGAGCCCTCTTGGAGATGCGGTGGTGAATGAATACAATGGGCAGATCCATCCGGGCGCCTGCGAACGAACTCTTTGCAAGCGTGCATTGCTTGTTAATCAGCGTCAAACACATGTTTGTCGTCTAATGCGAGTTGGGGGTTCCACGATGGTGCTCCACGCTTGGCTGGCCGTCATCCTAGGCAAGGTTGGCGACGTAATTGGGAGAGCTGGGAAGCTGGGGTTGACAGGCGTTGATGGCTTGTAGCGTGGTCGCCGGCCAGTCACATTGCGAGGTGCGCGAGCCGTTGCGCTATTCTGCAACGCCCAAACCGTCGTGGCGGAAGCTAGGCCAATCGTTGTCGCCGGACGCTCTTTCGGTGCCCCTGTCATCTGTAGGCCCAGTGGTATTCTTTTTGGAGATCCAGTTCGCAACCTACCGTAAAAACCACCCTTTTGTCAATCTCGGGCCGTCTAAGACATATCTATCACTCTATCTTGACTCTATTCTTTTCAATCAGGGTTTAATTGCCACTGTATCTCACTTACATCTTCCAATTTTGACTTTGATTAGCTGATCTCTGAGGGCGTTCGTGATTTTCTTTGATCGATTTCTGACAATTACGGATAGAACCCTATGCCGTCGATGCGCATGATCCTAGAACCTGGTTTTGGTGGCGGGTAGTGGGTTCGCACACCACTTACCAAGCACTGGCGCTGGGTGCCTCCGAACCCCCTGCCCTTAAAAAAAAACGTCCACCGCAGTCGTGGAACATTGAGGGCTTCCACCGTTCTTCTATGACTATGTTGACTCCTGGTTGACTTCCCACTAGATCTCAACTCAAGACTTTCAGCTCATTGCCCAACACAGAAGGTTTTGGCAAAACCAGGCAAGCAAGGCGTTTCGATAGTTGTCTAGTCCCGGAGCTGAGATCAATAGATCGCCGAGTCTACACGAGCTAGGTTAGGTCCGAGACGTGGCAGTCCCTCCGGCCAACAAATGTGCTGAGGCCGCAACGCGCCCCGCGGTCCCCCGCGGTCCCGCTACCTATGATCTCATCGTTCAGGTCGCCAGGCTCAGCTTGCACCCGAGCCAAGTGAAATGCGTTGTCTTTTCTCGAGATAAGCCCATCAGTCCAGAGCATCCCAGGTCTACGCCATTACTGAGTTGTCTCTCAATGAGGCAATATAGGCTACATATAGGGAGGCTTGTGTCGCCGCCGTGTGGCGCAAGATCGGTCAGGCGCAAAGCGGTGAGTGCCAAGCGGTAGTGGGTTTAAGTCGGTCCCGTAGCTACTCCGCCAATAAGCCAAGTCTCGAATACGATGAATTGGGTTCAATAATCCATAGGAAGACATGCTTCTATTCAACAAGGGATCAGCGGCTCTTCAATTGATGTTGATGCTCAGTTCAAGTTGCCTTTCGATTTGCCAATGTCGCTTTTGGTTGATTCTAATTAGGGGGTGGGTATTGGCAGCGCGCGAAAATATGTGAGCCTTATCTTGTCGACGGCGGCTTGCTTGCAAAAGATTGCAGCCGATTTCATGCCAGACATCTTAGACTATCCCCTGCTCTGCCTTGCGACTGGCTTCGTGCCGGCATAGCGGCTCTGGCCATGAGGCTCATCATTCCGCTTCTGCTTCGGCCCCGTGATCGTCAACGAAGCCGATCCTAAGCGCATCGCGGTTTGTCGTGACTTACGTAAATGCCGATATGCGCAGAGAGCCAAGTCATCAGCACATGATTGACTACTTCTAGCTACTCCTATGTCTCATGCTGACCTGCGGAAGTTGGCTATGTGATCTGCCAATATCTGCAAATCGTCATATGGGAGACCCGAAATCTCGGGAGTCGGTTGCACGGGATGCGTCGCTCCAAAGCCTAAAGCGGGTTCAACCCAACCACCAACCTCTGGGAAGGGTAGCGAGCGAAGTAGATTGCGGGAATTGCCATCTTCAAGTCGGGATACTTCCCAAGCTGATTGGCGAATGAAACGTTTGCCAGGCACGGAGAGCTTGTTCTAAGTCTTCGGGGTTTGGACATTATCGCGATGCCAAACTTGGCAGAGTACCTAATGTAAGTGGCGATGAGTGCAGTATACATGTAGGCTATTTGACAAACATTCTGGTAGAAAGGCAGTTAAAGATCTTGGATATGCGTGACCAGAACCTTTTAATACGGAGAAGTTCTATATGGAATATGCAGCTGACTGCCAAACATTGAAGTGCACAGGCTGCATCTGTCGGTCATACTTATGCCGAGGAAGCTGCGTTCCTACCAACATTCCATCCAGCGAAGCTTCCATGGGGTTTTACCCATTCCACCACATAACAGCCCATTCCCATCCGACATGTCCCCATCATATTGTTTCAACTTCAACTTGAACATGAACAGGCTGAAATTCTGGCAGGTTGCTCCAATTGTCAAAGAGAACGATAATACAAAATGCTAGGTGCACTTCATCAATCCTCAGCTTCCCGATCCCCTACCCGGCCTGAACCCCGCATGACGAACCCCATGGCCAAACACCTGCGGGTGCTGACGGAGGGTTACCCTGATAATGCACTGCGAGCAACCGTGGAAGCTATCGGCATTGTCCCCTACCCCGCCAAAACATTGGGGTACCACTGCTACCCCACGCCCTAAACAACCTCCTCCAGCAATACTCCGCACGAACAAGATCCACTCCGGCCACCATCCTCGACACTTTGGGGTATGGCGCAGATCCGCAGCACCCGCTACTGTACCGGCGACTCGTAGCCCCTCGACCGCTGCCCTATCACAGCTCGCGCCAGGCCGTCACGGTTCTTCTTTTAGCAGCGACTTCGCGGCGGCGGGCGACGTAAGGGCGCGCGAGTGGGCGAGACATGACAGATTGTCACTACCACTACAGCCCGAGCCGCGGGGTAGCGCTGGTGCTGGGGACTGTCCTTGGAATGGCCTTCTACCACTACTGACCCAAGCTGCATTCCGCGGAATAACTATTCTGCTAACCCACTGGAGCTTATCGCTGCTGCGGCGGCGGCTGCAGCGTGATATGCACGGCTGCGGCCAGAGCTGGGATAAAGATGCCGGGCTCGGCTCTTCCTCGTCGTCTCCCTTTGGCCATGCAGGTCCCCTCACACTTGGCGGCTCACCTCGGGCCCTTGGATTTGACAGACCTCCCTCTCCTATACATACTTCTACTTGTACATCTCCAACTCTATCACAATCTACCCGCCTTCCACATCGGAGCTACTACGGATCTCGTGGGCCACGACAGGACTTCCAACCATCCCTAAACTCCAAACCTAAAAGTAGTCACCAGTACTCCTCTTCCTCCCTAAAATCCTACAATATGTATACGGCTTCGTTTGCTTTCTTTGAGGCAATATGGGAGGCCGGCGTGACGCATTGCTTCGTCAACTTGGGCTCGGACCATCCTAGTATCATCGAGGCCATGGTTAAGGGGCAAAATGAGAAGGCCGGCCAGTTTCCCCGGATTATCACGTGCCCCAATGAGGTAGATGCGCCCCTTTGTGCAACCCGTCCATGTGCCCGTACCCGTTGCCAGGTGACACTAACGTGTGTTTGCTTTTCGCTCGCTTCTAGATGGTAGCCATGTCCATGGCCGACGGTTACGCGCGTCTCACCGGGAAGCCGCAGGTGGTCATCGTGCACGTGGACGTCGGCACACAGGGCCTGGGCGCCGCGGTGCATAACGCCAGCACGGGGCGAGCACCTGTTTTGGTTTTTGCGGGCATGAGCCCGTTCACGCTCGAGGGCGAAATGCGCGGGTCCCGCACCGAGTACATTCACTGGATCCAGGACGTGCCCGACCAGAAGCAGATCCTGGGCCAGTACTGCCGGTACTCGGCCGAGGTCAAGACGGGTCGCAACATCAAGCAGATGGTTAACCGCGCCCTCCAGTTCGCCACCAGCGACCCCCAGGGGCCCGTTTATCTGATTGGTGCCCGCGAGGTCATGGAGGAGGACATTGAGCCCTACCACCTCGAGCAAGGCGTCTGGGACCGCGTCGAGCTCGGCGGGCTCCCCTCGCGCGCCGTCAGCCAGATCGCGGAGGCGCTCGTCTCAGCACAGAAGCCGCTTCTCATCACGGGCTACTC
This sequence comes from Apiospora saccharicola, assembly GCA_038363915.1. Taxonomy (NCBI): domain Eukaryota; kingdom Fungi; phylum Ascomycota; class Sordariomycetes; order Amphisphaeriales; family Apiosporaceae; genus Apiospora; species Apiospora saccharicola. The sequence continues at coordinate 265,434 of JAQQWM010000001.1, forward strand.
GGGACGAAACCACAAGGTCCCCGCGGCGCTGGTGGAGCTGGCCAACACCGTCAAGGGATTGAGGGTGCTCGACACCGGTGGCAGCGACATGTGCTTCCCCGCGACGCACCCGGGATGGCTGGGTCTGCGCTTCGGCGTCGACACCGAGATCCGCGAGGCCGACGTCATTGTCATTCTGGACTGCGACGTGCCCTGGATCCCGACGCAAAACAAGCCGCCCGCCGACGCCAAGGTGTTCCACATCGACGTCGACCCGCTCAAGCAGATGATGCCGCTCTTCTACGTGCCCGCGCAGCACCGGTACCGCGCCGACGCCCTGACCTCGGTCGAGCAGGTAACGGCGCACCTCAAGAACACGGCGGCGTTCAGCAGCCAGTTGAACGGCGAGGTGGCCACCAAGGCTTGGGACGCGCTCGTCGCGGCGCACACGCAGAAGCTCGACGATATCGCGGCGCGGGCGAAGCCGACGGCGGAGGGGACTTTTGGTACGGGACACCTCTGCCGGAAGCTGAAGTCAATGGTGCCGCGCGACACCATCTGGGCCATCGAGGCCGTGACTAACACGGGCTTCGTGCACGACAACCTACAGCCCGAGCTGCCGGGTTCCTGGATCAACTGCGGCGGCGGCGGCCTGGGCTGGTCGGGCGGCGCCGCGCTGGGGCTCAAGCTGGCGAGCGACGCGCTGGCGGGCGGGCACGGCAAGGGGCAGTTCGTGGTGCAGGTCGTGGGCGACGGGACGTTCCTTTTCAGCGTGCCGGGGAGCGTGTACTGGATTTCGAGGCGGTATGGGATTCCGGTGTTGACGATTGTGTTGAACAACAAAGGTATGCTTTTCTCGTCCTTTTCTCGCCCGAGGATGTGGTTTATAAGGTGAATGAATGAATGCTAACGTGGCCCACACACAGGCTGGAACGCGCCCCGCAAGTCCATGATGCTGGTGCACCCCGAGGGCCTGGGCTCCAAGGCCACCAACGAGGAGATCAATATCTCGTTTGATCCCGTGCCGGACTTCTCGGGCATCGCCAAGGCGGCGGCGGGCGGCGAGCTGTTCGCGGCCAAGGTGGAGAAGGCGGACGAGCTGGAGGGGGTGCTGGCTCAAGCCATTGCGGCGGTCAAGGGCGGGCAGAGCGCGGTGTTGGATTGCAAGGTGGTTTCGGGGTGTTGAGCGACGGGGATGGAGGGTTGGATACAGGACCTACTTATAGTTGAATAGGATGATGCATTGTTATTTAAATAATTTACAGACTGACAGACTTTGGGGCGCGCATGGGGGTTTGATTATTATAAGCTGAACAAGTGCTATGGTACGTGTTTACGTGCCCTAAGAACGACCTTTATTATGTTTCTATTATCGACATATTAATAGCTCGAAGAATAGGTAGAGACTTCATCCCATCATGACTTTGTGGATCATGTACCACGATTCGACGAAGATAAGTTTTGGGTTAGAGGTGATATTTTAAATCGTCTTATGTCAATGGTAGATCCAGCGCCAAAAGTTGAGGATAGTGGCCAGGCTAGGAGGTCGCATGGCTGGTATATAGCGACATTAAAACGCGTAAGCATTCATCCAATGAGGCATGACTCCCAAGCACTAGTGGTTTAGTGGTAAAATCCATCGTTGCCATCGATGGGCCCCGCGTTCGATTCGCGGCTAGTGCATCACGAAGTTTCTCTTTTTGCAGTTCTTCAATACGATTCCTGAGGCTTTCATTTTTATTCTAATCCTATCGAGTCGGGTGAGATGTCTTATGTGTCAAGCATCAAGTTTTGCTTCATTCTGACACTCACGCTATTGGTGAATCAGTGCTATAGCTCACTCGTCCTATTTTAATGCTCGGTGTTAGACCCAGCCAGGAACTGCTGCTGGGCCAACTCAATTATTTGTTGCGATGTCTCTCCTCTATGCAAATCCGATATGTCCTCTGGCTCCTTCACCCAGCCCAGCCAAGAAGCCGAACATACCCTGGGCTGTCAGATACCGGATTGGGCTGCTGTTGTGGATATCAGTCCTGTCACGAGGCCTTCAAATCTGCAGGGCGCTTGTCCGTATTGACTTCGCTAGAAGGTAGGGACCCTGAAAGATGAGGGCCGCCGGCCAGGGACCCCGAGATTAGGGGGAATTGGCAATTGGGGTTTTATTTTTTCCCATCTTCTCCAGAGTATTTTCTGTCTTTTCTGGGGAAGACTGCAACGGGCCCCGCTCTGCATCTCAAGATATGGGAGTCGAAAGAGACTCGAATGTTATAGCCTAGGTAGATCCTTGCCTACATGGCAAATGCAATGCTGTTTCTCAGCGTACTTCACCTTCAACACCCACCCAGCAGGCACTCATCAGTTATCTCTGTCAGCAAGTCAGATAGCTACAAGCCCGCAGGTGACCGAGGGGGCCTAGACCACTGGTCTTGCTGGTACTGATGGCGGGGTACACTGCCGATCCCACGCAAGTGCCTGATCTAAGCGATCCGAAGAATTGAGGAAAGGCGCCCGGGACGCTTCTCCCGCCTCATTATTAGCCAGCGGGCATTGGCCATGGGTTTTACAGCTTAGGTGCCTGCTGCACGCGCGCACGCATCTCACACCCACTAATCCACCCACTACCCGTTCAGCATCCAGCGCCTGTCGTCCGCCCACCCTTTTTTCCGTCCAGGCGACTTGGCGACCCAAGGCGACCCGAAAAATGGCACGATAAGTCAAAGCCACATGCATGGCCAGCTCCATCCATCTACATATAACGATGTTCATAGCGACCTGGATTATCTGGTTCTCGATCGATTTCTGATCTCATTTCTACGGACGGATATTGTCCCAACCATGACTCGTCCCCATCTCTTCTCGTCTGGTCCCGGTCTTGTCCTCCAGTCCTACCCCTCACTTTGAGATGAAAGCAACCCGACCCGCCTCCAGCTCAACCAACGCCTGCTGAACATCCCACATTCGCACCACCTGCAACCAGCAAAGTAGGGAGGCCGAGACAGCAGATTGCGGCGAAACAAACGTAACAGAAACCCGCGTTCTCTGATCGATCGCTCTCGTGATACCGAACAAGCTGCGCAAACCGCGACTTACAACCCAACACATACTTAAGCGCCATTCCCATTCCTCGTTTATTGTTATTGTTTCTTTCCGTGCATTTCACTCCATCTGTCCCGCGCACTCTACTTATTCTTTCTCGTACCTCATTGTATGCTTGCCTAGCGTGTGCATAAGTGTGCGTGTTTGTGTGCAACTTCGGACGACCGCGACATGGTGGGAAACCATGTGCTTTGTTCTACATGATTTTGATATGAGGCTCGTCGCGCACCACAGGCCTCAGTCGGTACGGTAACCCACTTCATCGACGACGGAATCGAAACCCGCCCACTTTACCTTACCCTAAGGGTCCCGCGCCAACATCGACTTTTTTTCCTGTTTCGCCCCCCGACCCCGGCCTAAATTCGAAAACAAAGCATTTATGGAAGGTCGGCATTGCAAAAGGAAACAACACTTGAGCCAGTTCTAGCAAGAAGCAAGCAAGCGACTTATCCCGAGACCCGAGACCATCTGCCGGCAACAGGCAGTCTGGTGAATAAGACCCCGAAAACGACTTGCGCCTAATCTAAGCCGTCATGTCCAACGATAATGCGCCTGGAGATGCTCTAGGCCCTTCCGAAGACTCACCCAAACAACCTACCCCGACCTCCCCTCCGCCGGCGCCCATACCCTCAGACGACCCGCGACTGATCGGACAGGCGCACACGCCGCCGCCCCTTCACCATGCGCCCAGCATTTCGTCGCAAGACCTCTTCAAGCTCAGCCCGATCGCCGCCCTCAAGCTGCTCTCGGGCGGCATCGAGGCATTGGTGCGCGTGACCGGCGACATACCCCCGACGCCGCCCCCAACGAGCCCTACGATCCCCCATATGCGCGGCTTCGCCAAAGAGAAGGCTGACATCGTGCGCGTACACTCCGAGAGAAGCCTGCAGCGCCTACAACAGCAAGCGCAAGCACAAGATCAGGCCATCGCCGCCGCTGCTGCCGCCCGAAATTCCTCGCCCTTCTTCCCTCCACAAGCGCCCATTGACGGCGTCAAGCTGCGACATACGCCCACATCGCCGCCCCCGCCCCCTGCGACGCCCGAGCCCTACATTGTGATCGGCGCCAACTCGCAGCCCCTGAACCTGCAGCACAGCGCCATCACGCGCAAGTTCTACAGCAAGGCGCCGCCGCCCATCAGCATAGAGGACTACCTGCTGCGGATGCACCGTTTCTGCCCCATGAGCACGGCCGTCTACCTCGCGACGTCCCTCTACATATTTAGGTTGGCAGTTGATGAGCGCGTCATCCCCGTCACACGACGGAATTGCCACCGTCTGCTGCTGGCCGGCCTGCGCGTCGCCATGAAGGCCCTCGAGGACCTGTCGTACCCGCACGCCAAGGTGGCCCGTGTCGGCGGCGTGAGCGAGGTCGAGCTCGCGCGCCTCGAGATCAGTTTCTGCTTCCTGGCAGGGTTCGAGCTCGTCGTGAGCGAGGAGTCGCTCCGGCGGCACTGGGAGGAACTCCGCGACGGGCAGGCGATAAGCAGTAGTAAGAACGGCGCGTGGGGCGGTGGTGGCATGGCCGAGATTGGCCGCGTGCCGGTTCTGAAGCTTGAGCACCGTAGGAGGGAAGTTCAGGTCGACAGCACGGCGGCGTGAGCACGGTATTATACTTACACCACTACCATAGCCTAGGTCGAAGGAAGTGTCCACGGGTGAACGTGGAGACAGTCCCCGGCTTACGCCAACCAATCGAGCAAAATCGAATGTCCAGTCATTCACGCAACATATCATCACGCGAAGCGCACGCAGGTCTGGTGGAAGATGGTGGTTATGATGGCCAGGGACAGAACCTTTTACTATGGGGATTACTGAGGGCGGACCATCAAAGGCATGTTTTCATTTGCGCATCGAGCATTTGGAGGATCTAGCGTCATTGTTCTATTTTCACGCGATACGAATGGATGAGGCCAAGGCAGCTTATTGAGCAGTATTGCCTGTTTCATTCCCGTCCCTCCGGCATGGGCAATCCAGGAGGAGAAGGGCAACTTGTGGTCGTCGAGTTGTGTTTGAGTTACAGAGAAGAAAGATAATATGAGAGCATGGATGAAAGAAAATCAGGGGAAGAGGAATCACTGTGCGCACACAGATGCATGGAAGGAACTTGTTGGCTGGCGAATTGAATAGTGAGAAAGAAGTTGGAAGAATAGCAGGAGGGAGTATGGGATGGGGATACGTTTACTTTTTGTTGTCCTGTTTCTTTCGCGTACACATGATACCCGTTCACACATATTTTTCCAGTAGTATTCCAGTCAATCGATCCTTTTCATGGTTTTCGGCATACTCGTTCCGTGTCTTCTTCTTGGCTGGTCGTCTCGCCAGTCTTCTTCTACGGGGAGTCGGGGAAGTGCGGGTTCTAAGAGGTGGCAGAGCACATCTATAGACGATAATGTATTGTCCCAATTCTATGGCAAGGAACCCTTTTGGCTGTATATCTGCTCACAGCGTCACACCGAACGTGAACCAAACTTCAGCAAAGCCAAAGTCCATTAACCCCAACGGCGAGGGCAACTTGTACCCCGGAGCCCTTCTTTTAATGGTTATCCAATAACAGACGCGATTCTCGGAAACCTTAAAGCCCGGAAGCAGGCTTTTTTATGACTCTTTCCCCGTGAGGAGAAGACCACTAGCTATCAAAGGGGCTATTTCACGTTTTTATTTAATAGATATGCCTTCCCAGAGGAGCATTGCCACCTCCTGCAGGCTCAAAATACAGGACATACTTTCGTCTCCTTCTGCTTCCCGCATCCGACATTTGTTTTACCTGCTAGCTGATTCTACCTAATTCGTGACCCAGCCAGCCCTCTTTTCACGATGGCTTCAATCTTTCCGCAGTTCTGCCGGTTTCCGGCGGAGATCCAGATCATGGTCTGGGAGCAGTTCATCCACAACGAGGCAGCCAACCGACTGGTGCTTTATCATCAGTACACCGGCTTGAGCCGAAAAGAATTCGAGAACCGCAAGGCTTTCGACCTTGCATATCCCCAGTCACTACGCGTGATGCCTTCCAAGTGGCTGGTGAGCCCCCTCCTCTCCGTCGACAGCCAGTCTCGCGCCGTGGCGCTCGAGCAGTACCCCACCCGCCTCGACATATTCGACGTACCGCGCGTTCCCTTGACGTACTGGGCCGTCGTTCCTTATCCAACTTTGCTTCCGTCTCACGCAGAGTGGGAGGCGTATTTCGCGGCCCTCAAGGAGCGGAGAGCGCGGGAAGACGCGTGGATCCGGCTGGGCGAGGTGGCCGAGGCTTGGCAGACACGGGAGATACCTCGTTGGAGACGGACGTTTCCGAAGCGGCCTGCGTGGGAGGATCGACGGGCCATGTGCGACCAAGTCGACATGAATGTCTCACGGCTCGCCCGCGATATCATGATGTTCGAGCCGGCCGACGCGAAGGCCTGTCGCGGCTGCGTCTATCTGAACCTGGCCACGGACCGCTTCGCCGAGGCCGTGGCATGGACGGGAGAGAAATGGGAGGGTCCCGGGTGGTACGGCCAGACATTCGACCGCCCGGACGGCCTGCTGGGACCGAAGGCCACTTACGGCCAGCGGGCCCTGTCGGACGCCCTGACCGATTTCCAGTACCACGGCGCCCCCTTCGATCTCCGCGAGGTCTTGAACCGCCGCGACCGCCCCGCCCCCCTTCAGTACGCCTCGGCCGGCCTGTCCGACGAGGTCCTGGGCCAGGTCCGCCACCTCGTCTTTGCCGACCACGAACAAGCCAGGATGCCCCGCAAGCCGCCCGTGTCGCCTCCGTGCGTGCTGTTCGATACGAGGTGGCTGAACGATTGCTGCCCCCAGGCCCTCGAGCCGGAGGGGGCGGCTGCATCTGGACCTACGACGTCACCGAGGAGGTGCTCCGGAGCTTCTTCGACGACCTCGAGGACAAGGGCGCCGAGCACCTGGGGATCCGCAAGGCCAAGACGCGCCGGATCGAGATCAAGGACCAGCCGATGCTGTGGGATGGAGACCCCACGGTCAGAGTGACGCCTACCCTCGTGCTGGACGAGTAGCCGTGGGGGCTGGTGTTGTTGTTGTGGAATGACTGTTGATTCCAATGTTAATAAACATTGAATGAGTCAGGATGCGTTTATCCCAGTGTACAGTTAACTACAATTAGTACCTACGTGCGTTGAAAAGAACCAGCCTTTTCTCCCACGGAAGCTCCATTACATACATACCTATGACTACAATTATCTAGTAACTCGCTATCTCGTGTTTGTTGTTTGATTGATGGACCTCAAATTCGTCTTTGGCGCCCGTGTAAATGCGATGTTGTGACTGTACTTGTGAGGGTGCGATCGGTTGCAGCGCCGTGACAGTACTGCCTGCACTTGTGAGCCGAGATTCCTGCCATCTGCAGAGAATAATTGCCAAGACAACTCCGATTGCTGCAATGTTTTCGTGTGTAAAGCAGCACGCATTCACAAACGGCTTGCCGGTCAGCTCCTGCAATCAAGGACAGGTACATGCCAAAGTTAAATAGGGGCAACCTTCGTCCCTTCTGTGGGTCAGCCTGTCAATTCTGCTCTTGATCCAGGTCATTCAAAGTTATCGGAGACCTCTCTCAATGCGACACATATTTAATTATTTGTACTCTACACTCTACGGGACGATTCGTGTCCCAACCATGCATCTGTTTCTGGAAACCAGCACCGACTGTTTGGGCGGACTTATGATCTCCATTGCAGAGATAGACTCCGTATCTATTCATTGCATTTGTCATAACACGAGAGGTAAGCGACTTTCAGTGTTTATTCCGTCCTGTTCTAGTAGTTATTCCACGTTAACCATGTGGTTATTCCATATTAGCCCTGTAGTGATTCCACGTCAACATCCGATCCATTCATTATGGCCGAGTCGACCTTATTCCCCCAATTTGCCCTCCTCCCTCCCGAACTCCAGACCATGGTCTGGAAACAGTTCGCCCAGGCCGAGGCGGCCAGCCGCATCGTTGTTTTACACAGCAGCCTCGAGATCGACGGCCCGAATGACACGCCTAGCTGGTCCCTGCACATCATGCCGCCAAAGCGTCTCAACAGCCCCCTGCTCTCGGTGAACCTGCAGTCCCGCCAGGTGGCGCTGGGTCACTACAAGACGCGGATAAATATATTCGAGCTAGAGCCCCCCTTGCCCCGGTACCCTGACCGCCTCTTCGACAATATCGCCGAAAGCACCAACCATGACAATAACAGGACGGCCTGGCCCCCGCTGTACCATTACCCCACCGTGCCGGCCTGGCATCCCGAGGAACACTTCGTCGACTGCCTGGAAGAATGGGTCTGCGGCCGCGCCGAGCACGAGATGGACACGGGCCGCGAGGGCGCCATCGCGCTGCTGGCCGAGATGGGGTCCCCTTGCCGGCCGCGCCGGGGGTGCGTCCACCTCGACCTCGAGACGGACCGGTTCCTATTCTACGAACGCTGGGAGTTCCTGCCGACGGTGCGGGAGCACGGGTACGGCCTGCGCGCGTTTTCCGAGGCCCTGCTGGACTTCAAGTACCACCGGATCCCATTCGACTTGGAGGGGATCCTGGCGCGGCGGCCCCCCGTCTTGCGCAACGCGTCGGCGGAGCTGTTGCCGGAGATGATGGGGCGGATCCGGAATGTGGTCTTCGAGTGTCAAAAACCACCTCCCATCAGCGCCGTCGTCGCCGCCGCCGCCGCCGGGGGCGGAGGTGGGAACGGAAGTGGAGCCTATGGAGGAGGAGGAATAGGTGTTAGCAGTGATGGCCTGCCTGTGAGCTCTAGGAAGTTACTTGTCAGGTCCCTGCCCAGGGCCTTCTCCGCCGAGGGCTCGCTCCAGGGGTATCAGACCACCCGGGAGATGACCCGCAGCTTTTTCGATGACATTGAGGATAAAGGACCGGCGCACCTCGACATCGCCCAGGTCAAGCTGGTACGTGGTCAGGGCGACGAGGAAGACGAGATGGGGTGGCTGAACTGGGCGACGGGTAGCCAGTATGAAGGTGATGAGGATGAGGAGGATGATGCCTTTGACGAGGATGTTGACATGCTCCTACACTAGGAGAGCTATGCCATGTCAATTTCCAGGACCGAAGAGGGCCGGAAACAGATCTCCAAGCAGGATCCACACGCGTTATAATAGCTGGTTCGACCCCGGAACGAACCAACAATGACCATGAGCATCGAGTAGTAGCCTGCACAATTTTTCGGTTGCTGTACGAGCATAGTGTAGCTGGTGTGAGGAAGTTGTGCTGGAAATGCGGTGCTGGCGCAGGCGTTCGGGAAAGTACCAAAGCCTGGAACAATCCCAGGTTGTAGGAAAGCACCAAATTCTAGAACGATCCCAGGTTGTTAATACAGGTGCTCAATAATCTGGTTACCATGAGGCCTCTAGGCTGATTGTTTTCTTGCTTATTATTATTCACACAGCTCCTGCTCTCCCTATTCAATGACCAGCTCGCTGGCCAAACATTCAATACAAGCTACAGGCCCGTACTGAAGCCTGGAGTATAAATAACCGCCTACCTTTCCAGTTGACCTGCTCCATCTCCCTCTTAATATTTCCTTTCTGTCCCATGATCCTCCCATCCCGATCTTCCCCTTCCAGGTCAATTATTCCATTTCGTCTGCAACATCGCCAGTTGTCCCACATCATAAACCACGCCTTCAGACAAAATATTCCGCTTGCAACTTGCACCTAACCCTTCGCATCATCATGTCGTCCCACGAAGCTACCACTACTACAATCTTCCACCAGTACCAGCGCCTGCCGGACGAGCTGAAGCTAAATATCTGGAGACATTTCGCCGAGGCCGAGGCCGCCAGCCGTCTCGTCATTGTCACCAAGTCCCTACCCGAGGAGGAACCCGAGGGCGAAAACGCGCAGCACCCCCTGATGGCCCTGAGAGTCCTGCCGCTCAAGCGCTTGATCAGCCCTCTGTTTTCGGTCAACGTCATGACGCGAGAGGTGGCGCTGCGGCACTATGCAACCCGCGTCGACATCTACGAGCGGGACATTCCCTGTACTTTTCGCCCCAACACCGCGTGGGAGGCGCCCGAAGAGCGCGAGGTGACCCCGCGGCACCCGGTCGCGTACAGGTTCCCCGGCATACCTGTCTGGAAGGATCGAGAGCGCTGGTGTCGAGAAAGGGAAGAGCGGTTGTCCGAAACTACTGAGGATTGCCTATGCAGTGACGAATCGGACGTGGAAATGCAGTCGCGGCACCGGGGCTGCGTGTACCTGAACCTGGCGACCGACCGGTTCTTCCCAGAAGAGCAGTGGTATCGGTGGGACCAGCCGAGGAGTTACGGGCTTCGGGCGGTGAGGGTAAGTAACTTTCCGTTATTTTTCTTTCTTTCAGTTTTATTGGCGATGGGGTATGGTGCTAATGCATGAGGGTTTCCAGGAGGCATTCAATGAGTTCAAGTACAACGCCACACCATTCGACCTGAAAGCCATCCTGGACCGGCGCCCCCCTGTCCTTCGGAACGCCTCGATGCCGCTGTCGGAGCATGTCCGCCACAACATACGCCAAGTCGTCTTCCCGTCCTACGCTCCGGCGCTGACAGACGACGACGCGGAAGGCTGGCGCCTGCTCTACGATCCGGTTCCTTACACTATGCCGGGAGAGCTGGTGCACGCCATGGACATCTTCACATCCGTGTCGTGGGAGAAAACTCTTCCCAACACTTTCGAGGACATGGGTTCTTCTGACGACGACACGGAGGAGGAGGCTTCCGATGACGGTGATGCTTCAGACGCTTCTTCAAACGAGGATGACTCTTCCGACAGTGGCTCTTCCAGCGACACCCCTTCTGCCACCGGATCGTCCTCCGCTGCCAATCCTTCCAACGACTGCGCTACATGGGGTTTCCAGGTCACCGACGAGATGCTGCGTACCTTTTTCGACGACATCGAGGAAAAGGGCCCGGAGCATTTGCACATCCAGAGAGCGGTGCAGAAAAGAAGCGAACGTGGTGCGAACCAGTGGAAACTTGTCTGGGCATAAGTTCGCTCGGCGATGCCCCACAAACCTCGGCGACGATAGTAAATCCTAAATTTCCTCCCGTTCATTAATACCACTTCTACTACTTTGGAATGCCCTGGGGGTCCTTCGAGACTCTGGGCTGCACGAAAGCTGCATGCGTGCATACAATGAGAATGCAATAAGACATTAGACACATCGTAATGCCCCAGGGCGCCTGTATGTAGCTTGACATAGCAATGCAGTATTCAGACATTTACCCCCATTTTCAGATCCAGATTGTCAATATAAGATCATTACACTGGTACACTTGAATCAACATTGGCCGAGCCCATGTTTTCAAGTACGTGCTGAAGACGTAAGGAGCCAGTCATCCATAAGTTTGTTTTTCAGCATAATGACTCAAGTGGCATGTGCCAGCTATTATAACAAACAAGACAGCTGGGATCAACGGAACAACCGGGTGACCCCAGTGTCTTTTTCCAATGTATTCAAAGGAGGACCAGCTATTCCAGTAGATAAGAGTGAGTGAGCGCACGCTTAGGACAGTGCTTATAGCAGGTTGGACACGCTTATTCAATGGGGGAATCAGCAGCTCTCGGAGTCTGCTTCTTTTGTATTCGCATTAGTGGCATCGTAGCTTCCAACTTTTAGAAATAACATACCGCATTCAATGCTCTCAGCCTAAAGGAAAACCTATATAATCGGCGCTTCCCTCCCATCACCTTTCATCACAACACCCTCAAGTGTAGGTACTGGATAATAATCGGCGATTGTTCTATATCGCAATCAGCAGCCAGCTACATCAAACTCCTACTCTTTGCTTTTCACACTTCAGCACAAGTGCCATTCGATACCAGCCATAACAGACTGGATTTTTGACCTCTGAAGCAATTCACACACACCAAGGCCTGAGTTTTCGGCGATATTTGTTACTCTTCACAATTCCTCTTCCTTCAACCCCCCTGTGATTTCAGAACCAGCACAATGGCTCAAGCTGTCGCATCCTTCCCCCAGTACAAGCGGTTTCCCAAGGAGCTCAAGCTCATGGTATGGGAGCAGTTTGTGAAAGCAGAAGCAGCAAGTCGCATCGTCCCACTGACCGTCAACGTCGGCGATTCTGGACCCGAAGATGAAGTGCCATACGACTACTGGCTGGTGCTTAGCATCATGCCGCTTAAGCGCCTCATCAGTCCTGCCCTGCGAGTCGATTCTCTGTCACGGAAAGTCGCGCTGCGACATTACCGCACGCGCATCAATATCTATGAACTGGTAATGCCATTCCAGTGGCAGTCCTTTGAGGAGTGGGAGGAGGAAGTCCAGGAATTCAATCTGGACCAAAGTACTACCGTATGGGCCAGCAGGGAGGAATGGACCGACAGAATTGAGGCGTGGACCGTATGCAAAGCTACCGGTTCGATGTGTGAGGGTCCAGTAGAGGATGACGACGACACAAACGGTTTCGGCGATGATGATGAAAGCAACAACAGCGTCAGCAATGAAACCAGCAACAGCGATTCCGGCGATGAAGACGATTCCGGCGATGAAGACAATGAGAGCAATAACAGTGTCGGCGACGAAGACGACAAGAAGAATTCCAGCGATGACGAATCGGAAGCCAACGACAGCGTCAGCGACGAAGACGACAATGCCGAGTATCAGGTGTACCGTGGCTGCATCTATCTCGACCTTGCCACGGACCGATTCATGCCGTTTGACCAGTGGTGCCGCGTTTGGGCGGACCAAGAGCGCATGTACTATGGACTTCGCGAGCTGTCGGACGCCATCACCGACTTCAAGTATAACGGCGTCGGCCTGGACAAAGGCACATTTGATGACATCATGAGACGACGGCCCCCGGTGCTGCGCAACGCCTCAGCGCACCTGAGCGACGAAGTCCTTATGGGCATACGCCATGTCGTGTTTCCGTCATACCCGCCTCCACAGGAACGCGACCCCAGCAACCCCTGGCGGATTGAACCCGACCCGGAGCAGGACATCGCCGTCATTAACACACCAGGTAAGTAGGGATTTGGGGATTGTTCTGAAAGGTCGCTATTCTGGAGTAATATGCTAACGTTCAAGGCAGACGAATCTGTCTTCGCCCCCCAGATTTGGCCTGCCGCTTCCTGGGCCCGGACCCTGCCCGGCGCGTTCGGCGCTACCCCCTCCTCGACGACGTGGGGATTCGCGGCCAACAACGAACTGTACCGGTCGTTCTTTGACGATCTCGAGGACAAGGGGCCGGAGCACCTGTACATCCAGGAAGCCGTTAAAATAACAGGATACCCCTCGGACGATTGGGACTTGGTCTGGGGTAGCGCCACCGCCTACCACAACGATACAGGAACCGGCGGGGAGAATAGTGGCGATAATGACGACACTGGCGGCGACGGCTACGACGGAGGCGGCAATAACAGCGATGCCGAAAGCGACTTCGAGATGGGAGTCTACAGTGATGATGGAAGCTTCGGCGACGGAAGCGACAGCGACGACGAGAGCATCGGCGATGACAGAAGTAGTAGCGTTGGTGGAAGTGACGGCGAATGAAGTGTCAACTCCGTCAATGGAAGTCTTGGCGACGATGGAAACAATAACGCCGATAACGGAATAGAACGGCAATGACGGATGCTCAGTGACGACTGAAGTGATACCGTTAATGGAAACAACGAGAATAGTCCCTAAGAGTAATTGCGAGCAGGTACGCATAGTGGAGTAATGCATAGTGGTCATAATGTGATGCCCGAGGGAGAGTGGGCGTCTAGTTACACATAGCTCTAGACTATAGACACCTACAAATACATATTCTTGGACATGTGAAACAATATTTGGATGCCCAAACTGTGATAACTAAGTGCCTCCTGAGGTAGAATAGTATTAAAAAAGTATCCCGAGAAATAAAGACATCGGGAGCTGCTAAACAAGGCAACAGAATCACCCTCCGGCAAGGTCGGATTATCAGTAACTGTCCACCCACAGATAATAAAGACCACGATGCATCCAACAGGCATCTTCCTATTATACTTCCCTGTGAGACATAGCGATCTTTGTTCAGCTGCGCTCCACCCCATCAGCAAACATCCCACAAAGGGCTTGCAAACAGACGGCTCAGTCAGTAGGTATAATAGCATACGGTCTACCATAAATGTCTCCGGCGATCGCACTTTACCCAGGACAACATCTACCAGATTGAACAAAGCGCACCATATTTACTTGAACGCCGACACCATGTCTGGATACATCGCACCTGCTACTGCTACTGCAGCCACCTCGTTCCCGGCGTTCCCCCGTCTCGCTGTCGAAATACAGCTGATGATCTGGGAAGCATTTGCTAAAGCAGAGGCCGCCAGCCGTGTCGTTCCCCTTAACACGGAGCGTTGCCCCTTCATCAATAGGGTGGAGCAGTTTCCCGACAAGGAATCGTATGCCGACAACGATGACGAAGAGTTTGACTGGCTAGTATTAAGAATCTTACCCCTGAAGCGTCTCGCCAGCCCCCTACTTCGCGTCTGCGCCCGGTCTCGCGAGGTGACGCTCAAACGCTACCAGACCCGCGTTAACCTCTACGAGATCCCCTACTCGCATCCCTGGGTCTTCCGGTCTTACGAGGAGTGGCTGCAGGCAAAATCGAACTCGTGGAGCAGACGCCGGAGGGACCGGTCGGAGTACCCGCGCCCGGCTCGGTACTTTCACCCCTTCGTCACTAAGACGAGTCGCGTGTGGGCTGACCGAAAGAGGTACTGCATCGAAGTGGAGAACGACCTCATACAGGCTACCGCCGACGGATTGGACTCCATCGGCTTGGCGGACAAGCGCGCAGGCCTCAACACCCCCTCCGTCAGGCCGAACCGCCGCAAAGGCTGTGTCCACCTTGACCTCGAGAGCGACCGTTTCATGCCCATGAGCCAGTGGATAGATATGAGTCAGTACGACGGGAGCCGCATCTACGGGCTCCGGGAGGTGTCCGATGCGCTCGACAACTCCAAGTACCACGGAGCCTCGTTCCACGGCGACGGCGACGGCGGCCTGAACGACATCATGGCACGGCGGCCCACTGCCCTCCGTTATGCCTCGGCTTATTTATCCGACGAAGTAAGGCAAACAACTCAGTTGGGTTGCTTTATTTCTAACCCCTCCACTTTTTGAGCAGCTAATAGACGAAACGATGATTTAAGGTATTGACACAGACACTCGTAATTACATTATATAAAAATATTGAGATCCGACTCCTATAGCAGATATAAGAAGCGCCCTGGTTCTTTTACGACGATATTTGCCACACTTGAACATTATTCCAGTTGTTCAGGTCGATCAACGTTGAGTTAAAGCACACCATGGCCCCCTTCGACTTTCCTAATCTGCCTCACCGTTCTTTGGTACTTCCGAGCTGATACTTGCGCTAAACAGCAAATAATCCTGGGAAAAGATTCAAATACCTGTCTCCGGCTCCTTCCGGGCTACGCAAGCTCATCAGGTTACTGTCGACGACGGTGGAGGCCGAAGACATGGGTCAGACCAACTCCGGGATAGGCTGGATTAGGTAGTAGAACCAATAACGTGGAACATCTGAGCCAATACAACGGGTTTAAAACGGTGTCTGGAGAGATTAGCGAAGTATCTAACGCAGTCAAGCGGGCTCATCTATCAAACCAGCGAACTCCCTCTTCAACTTGCTGGAACTCCTGCAAGCTCACCTAGACTTTACTATTAAATAAATCAACTCCTATCTCCGTGAATAACTGCGAGCCCGAGACCAACGACCTGGCCGACCGGCTGAGGGATGGCAAGCGCAAGGTCGGCCACGAGGTTATGGAGGAGATGCCGCACGCATTCGACAAGACGTGCCAGCCCGGCAGGCCGGAGTAGGGCCAGATGAAGAAGATGAACATGCTCATCATCAACGAGCTCAAGGAGGCACTGAGAGTCTAGTGGTGTCCAGTTCATTCTGCATGTGGATGATATACCGACGAGAGAGTCATGCTAGTCAAGCGATGTGAACAAGTTACCACGTTCAATAGAAAGTATTCTAGAGCTATATCATGCTAGCCCCACTTCAAGCGAATGATTTCTCAGCAAAGAGTTACTATCGTCGCGCATCCTGAATGACATGTTTTACAAGTCAATTGAGCTAGCCGGCCGAGCGAGGTTGGCTCGCCAGTGGTGTTTGTTGACCGGGTCCTTCTGGTAGACATTGAGTTCGAAGAACTTGTCATGAACCTCGCACTTGTAGTTCTTGTATCTGCTTCCGTTCACTTCCAATTAGCGGAGCTGTGTTAGGTAGTCTGGGCGCCAGGTAGGGCCGCTTATATGAAATGCAGTGTGTTGGGGGAGGAGAGGACTTTGTTAGAACATTGATGACAAGAAAATGGCTGCTACTAGCTGTGGTAAGACGTACGAGTTCAGCTTCTTGAAGTTGGCGTGAATGAGATCTTCCTCGGTAACCTCGACAAACCCGTTTGGCTCGTGAGCTATGGGGACGAAGTAGCGCTTCGACTCGAGAGGGCCATAGTTGACCTGTTGAACCAACTGTATAGCGAAGAGCTGAGGGTCTCCAGTCATATCTGGCTTCTCATCATTGTTGCCCTTTGGCGCGGAGGCTTTGGGGTAGGAAGCCCATGCGATGAAGGTGTCAAACTTGGCCTGATGCAGGAGGTATTGTGGACGGTAGGGCGCGATGGAGCCACAACAGAAGATTGAAGTCATCTTGATGGAGTTTGGTTAAGCGAATTTGGTTCAGGAAGGGCTTCGAGGTGTAGGCATGAGGATAGAAACAGAAACAACAATTGTCGACAATGAGAGAAGGGGGTTTCCTTTTTATTGAGTTGGAAGACATTGGGTTCTGGAATTATCCTCCCGCCCATGCCAATATTGAGGCACTGCTTCGTAACACAGTCTTACTGAATGATGAATAGGATTGGCTAGGATCGAGCTGCATCATGCCAAGGAGCCGCCTGCAGATATTGAGGCATACCCTCAATTTTAGCCAATAGAGGGGAGTGATCCGACTTGATTAAGTTTAGCATGACGGGACTTGCAGAAATTGAGGCATACCCTCGGGCGTGGCCAATAGGACGATTTCGTTCGGTTTGAGTGTGGCTCGAATGGAAGCAAACCTAGACGCCCGACCGACTGTCTGGCCCTTTGCGGCTTCAGCTATAATTGATGCATCTCCTCGAATCTCTCCATTTCTCTTCTCTCCTTTCGTCTCACGGTCGGCCCTGGTGGTAATACCGCAACCGCTCCTTGCCATCACTTCCAGCAAACCAACTTCATCCAATCTTTTCTGTTTTTCGGCCAATTTTATCTCCATCTTCTGCTTTGTCCTTTTTTGCCAGTAGGCTTCTCGTCAATTTCCCATACTCGTGAAAACTTCCTCCTATTTCTAGTCAGCAACCAACAGGACCAAACGCACCCAACGATCAACTTCTACTACACTATGATCAGATCCGATCTTCTGGGTGCATTAATCCTCGCTGGTCCCAGTATGGATATGAGGGTCCTCTTGAGTATGATTGGGGTGATTCGGCTCCCACAGAGCCTGCTGGACAGGATGAACAAGTCGATGGACCAACATGGCCAGAAAACAGCAACAACTCTCAACAGCACGAACTTGAACACGACATTGATCAACAAGGCCCAGACTTGTCAACTCCGGATCCATTGCGGTGCCCGCATTGCCCGAAGGCGTTCTCCAAAAAGAAATTCTTGACGTAAGTTAGTCCAATGGAAGCCAAGCGATGATGAACTAACTATAATCTCACAGGAGACACATAAACACACACATTCGCCCCTTCAAGTGCACTGAAGGCGATTGCGTCAAGGAATTCGCACTGAAGGCGGATTTAAATCGTCACCGACGTGAAATACATAATCCAACCAAATGGTACTGCATGGAACCAAATTGCAAGACTACCATGGCTATTAACGGTACATCACGAAGGCAAACCCTGGATAGACATATGGAAAAACAGCACGGGCTCCCGAAAACATGACACGTGGCACATGGATTTAAGTAAAGTCTAGCTCTAGAAGTCTCCTTAGACCAACTCATCATTGTTGTCTCGTGCTTGCCTTATCCCTTTCGTTCTACGGCACCGTGGCAAAGAGTGATCGTACTATTAGGACACCACGCAGTCAAAATCAACGAGGGGGACAGGAGGGACGGTCTTAGGTACTTATTTCAACCCGCAAGGTAACTGTCCTACTTACTCGCAAGAACCAACTCAGCGACAATATCACATTTTTCATCACGGGCAGCTCCCACACAACTTCGTTATGGCTAACTGGCATCTGCAATCACGCCGCATAGGCGTCAGGACCTATACACGAAGACAAGAGGACCGGAAGTAGTTTCAAGTAGGAAAGTCATAAGCAGATGGAATTAACCGAGTCCTCGCCTTGTAATATCGTGATACTGATATAGTAAGTACGAATTAGAAGAGGGGTATCGAAGATTGGGGTACAATCAGCGCATGCTACTATTTGAGTACTTGGAAGACAACTAGATGCGTTTCTACTTCCGTTATGGCCGAGAAATGGCGGCCGTCGTGCCTCGAGGTTGTATAGATTGCGGCCGGGTACTGTTGGGGAATTCGAGTCACGCAGTCGGCATTGCGTGCATCTTGCGACGGCGGGCATATTTCGTTGACTGGTGATGCGACGGTGGAGTAGCCCAATGATGGCATACGGGACTGAGGTGGTGTCAGACACTGAGCGTAAAGCAGGTAAGCGTAGTGGTAACAAGAGGAGATTGATGTGAAGTAAAGAAGGGCGGAGAAAAGAGAGAGGCGGAACAAGGGGAAGTGGGAGGAGAGGGAACAAGAGAGGGTGAGGGAACGAGAGGGGGGTGAGAGGGGGGCGGGAGCGAGAAAGGGAGCGAGAGGAAGTAAGGTAGGAAGTTAAGGGAACGAAAAGTGTGAAAGAGGAAAGAGAGGGACAAACATGGCCCAAGAAGGCGAAAGATCCTGCACGGAAAATAGGCGAAGGCCAGCTTTGGCTAGCCACGCCCAAATGCGGTCAAGTAGAGGCGAGAAAGAGTCCCAACGGCCGCTCGCACTGAAAGGGTCGAACCGAGGCATCCAGCCGCATCGTCCTGCTCCACGCTGCCACTGGCTACCCCCTCCAGCCAACGTCGACGAAGAATTCCCGTGGCTGGTGTTCGGCCTCATGCCCCTGCGGCGGCTGGCCAGCCCGCTCCTCCGCGTCTGTGCCCGGTCCCGCGAGGTCACACTGAGCCACTACGGCACCCGCGTGGACATCTACGAAATGCAACCCTCGACGAAGCGGTACGGCCTGGACAACCTACTGCCCTACGAGCAGTGGCGGAAATAAAAGGAGAGGGGCAAAACGGGGTACCAAGAGCTGTACGCCGACGGGCACGAGCGGCTCGGGTCATCGCTCCCTTCGGGGGGCCGCTGCTTGTTCCATCCGTTGGCTCCCTACCGGAAGCCCGTATGGGCCGACAGGGCGGAATGGGCCGTCGCCGTCGAGACCGAAATCATGATGCACACGATGGACACAAGGGTCTGGGACCCACGACTTCCGACGGGGAAACGCGCCCTCAATGACTCCGAAGTCGCCGCCGCCAACGGCATGACGCACCGCGGCTGCGTCTACCTCGACCTCGCGACCGAGCGCTTCTTGCCGCTCTGCGCCGAATGGCTCGGCGGGGTCGGCTGGGATCAGGACCCGACGTACGGGTGGCTCAGCGCGATCGGGCCGAACCAGGAGCCGGTCTACGGGCTTCGGGAGCTGTCTGCCGCCTTCACCGACTTCAAGTACCACGGAGCCCCCCTCGACCACGACACCCTAGAAGGAATCCTGGAACGGCGCCCTCCGGTCCTCCGCCATACCTCTCTCCAATTGACCGACAAAGTAAGTAAGCAACCCCACTATCATCATTCTCATCCTTTCCATTCCCAGTCGGAGCCCAGCCAGTAACTTCGACAATCGTTTCACTGACAACCGATGATCTCCCAACCCCCCCAGGTCCGCACCGGCATCCGCCACGTCGTCTTCCCGTCCTACTCCTCGCCCCCGAGACCGTCCCCCCAGCATCCCTGGCGCCAGACCGAGCGCGACCACGACAACATCGCCGAAGCCTTCGACATCGCGGCCCTCAACATCCCGGGACGTCCCTTCGACGACGTAATCTCCCAAACGTATGCGAACACGTATCCATGGGGCTCCTTGGTGCAGGCGTTTCCCGACGCCCTAAACGGCGGCGGCGGCGGCGGCGGCGGAGCAGCCAACGGCAACCAGGGTCCGGGTCCGAGTCTCCCCTCCCCTTCCTCGACGACGTCCATCTGGGGCTTCCGGGCCAACACGGAGACGTACCGCGCCTTTTTCGACGACCTAGAGGAAAAGGGCCCAGAGCATCTGCGTATCCAAAGACTGGTCAAAAGATTCCCCGCCAGTGGCAATGACGACGACCCGACGAGCTGGGACCTGTTCTGGGCCAGTGAAGCCTGGGGCGCCGAGGACAACAAACAAGGCCAACGTTGGCTGCGTCAACAGCGGGACAAGCGGAACCGGTACCGAATGTTGTCGCCGTTCCAGAGCAAACTATATCGAGGACCCCCGGCGTTGAAAAAGAAGCAATGATAAGAGTAACACTCGAGAAATGCGGCAAGGGTTTATGCAGGCATATAGCTCTCGGTCAGGTTTGCATCATCTTAGGTCTGGATGGCTACTCGCAGTAGGAAGTTGACGATGATTGAGAGTCAGCATGCGACAGTGGGAAACGCAACATAGCAATGCATCAATTGAACGGAAACGTAATCGTCTTGAAAATGATCATTATTAAGTGTTCCATCGTATGGCGAATGAAGTATCTCCAATAAATATTATGTATACACATTCTCCCTGCATCCCCCCTCTACGCAACCGGCGCAAACCCCGCAGGCGGGTGCATCCCATCCGGAATCTCCAGCTTGGGCGAGTAGTACACGGGCGCCGTGCTGTCGCCCCACAGCTTCTGGATGCTGGGCAGGACGGTGCGGTTGTGCGTCTTGCCCTCCTCGCTGATGAGGTTGGGCGCCGGGTAGCGCTTACTCCCACCATCGGTGTTGAAGGCGCCCGCGTACGAGAAGTTGAAGTAGCGGTTCGACAGTTCGACGTCGCCCGTCCACGCGCGGACCTCGTCGCCCGTCTTGTCGGCCACCATCTGGAACACGTTGGCGCCGACATCGAAGCGGCCGAGCGTGTGCAGGTCCCAGTTGGCCTCGACCGTCGCGATCTCGCTGTAGTGGTTGTAGAAGTTGCTGTCGGTGGTGCCGACGAGCTCCTTGGGCACGGCGTCGCCCAGCAGGATGCCGAGGATGCGGTTCTGGATCGAGTAGGTCTCGTTCTCGTCGAAGGTGACCATGACCAGGGTGTTCTTCATGAACTTCTTGTCGTTGAGGAGCGGCTCCAGGAAGCTGCGGGTCCAGGTGCCGGCGGTCTGGATGTCGCTGTCGTGGGCGTCGCTGGTCATGTTGGGGGTGATGAACATCCACTGGGGCAGCGCGTCGTTCTTGAGGTCCTCGTAGAACATGGTGAGGTTCTTCATGGACGCCAGGCGATCAATCTGGCCGGCGGCCGAGTTGTAGATGACCGCGGGGTTGTGCTTGCGAACGTAGTCGTTCTTGCCATTCTTCTGATTGACCCAGGCCTTACCAGAGAAGCCACTGTAAGGCATGTCCTATTGCGGTGAAACATGTTAGCGCTTGTCAGATAAGTTATCTGATGAAGTATGAGGCATGGGATATCCCATCATAGCGACAAGCTATATTATCGTGGCATAAGTTCAAGGTGGGTAACGAGAAAAAGGGGGAGACTGACCTCCTGATACTCAGCCCACGAGATACCCTTGTCCTCGAGCAAGTCGATGACGGTGGAGACGTTCTGGGCAATCTGGTTGAAGTCGTCGTTCTGCATCCCAAAATAGTCACCGCCAATGGCGGCGACATAGTTTGGCTCGGAAGGATGGGTGACGGCGTGGTAGCCGGACAGGGTAATACCCTGCTTGGCGAGCCAGTTGAGGTTCTCTGTTTGTTAAGGTTAAGTTAGTCGGTTGTGCAGTACAGGGGCCAATGCACACCGGGAGTAAAGGGATTACTGACCATCACCGTAGGCCATGTCATAGTCGGTGTTCTCCAGCCAGATGACGACGAACCGATCAAACACCTTGCCATTGACATTGCTGGTGTTGCTCAGGGTCTTGGCCGTGGCCTGGGCGGCGTAGACATCGCTGGAGGCCGTGGCCGTGTACAGGTTCTCGGCCTGCGCGACGGCGCCAACGGCCAAGAGGGGGAGAGACAGGACTGATGAACGCATCTTGATGGCGGCTCTACGAGGAAGCGAGAGACTGAGCTGGCTGGACTGGGTGCGCAATGAGACAACACAGAATCTCGGTGCCGCGTGGGAGCCCCTCTGGTTTTATTCCGGCCCCGACGCTTTGGGACATGCTAATCGCCCCTGTGCAGTGTGGGTGACCGGTCTGTCGCCTGTCGCTTGAGTTTGGATGATTCCGCAGGGGCCCACCGGACCAAGTAAGGTTGGTCCCGGAGTAGCGTCGTATTATTAGAGACATTTCTATCTCTAGCCTCTCTCCAAGCTTTTTTCTTACCCGTTTGCCACGCAGGCAGGTGGCACCATGGCTGCATGGCTTACGTGAATAGCGGGTGGCAGCGAGACTAGCAACTAGCATGACCTTGGGAAGGATTCTGGAATGCGACTCCACTATGCGAAAGCACCTTGGCACCGGGTCATCGGTGGTGCATGTACAGTGCATGCTGAAATTGCTTCCTTCCGTCGCTCATTCGAGAGTCAGGTCATGATCGAGTAAGGACCCGCGTAAATGTTTGCTTGCCCATAGTGGCTTTTGACAGGTCACACCATGGCTGTCGTGTTGTTTGTCATCTGCCTTGCTGCTACCATACCTTAGTTAATCAAGCCAATCAAATCGGACGAGGGGTGTTGAAGACGGCAGTGATCTGGTGTGACAGGAAGTTGCCTATCTTCTTCCTTAGCCGGGATCGATAGACTGATGTGCTGCATGCGTGCGCCGAGATCTGATGGTATTGGCTGTGATGCAACCTCGGTGACCTCAACAATATTGGTACGGCCAAGTCCATTTGCCCGGGCTGTGGCCGATTAGCCGTGCCGCGGGGGGGGTGTTGCGCAGCTGCATGGTGCATACACCTTCTGCAATTGGTATAGACATCGCTTGCAGTGGGGTGACGGAACTTGCTCAGGCGACAGATACCGTTGCAATCCGCAGGATCCACGAGAGATTGCAAGATGGTGAGCGAAGCGCAATCGGGCGTGGCGGTCGACGAATCATCGGTTACTGTACGGCGAAGATCAGCACAGCCTCTTGGTGCTAATTGCGCAAAAGAACAGAGGATCGAGCCGGCATGGTGTTCGGTCAGCAAACACGGGCAAGGCCACTTTACGGGAAGAGGAAGGTCTGTAGTGATTCTCCCCAGCACGTGTCGTTGGAAAAGCCAAGCATTGGGCAGATCTGCCAAAAGTGGGTGACCGACGACAACCCACTCGGTAGAGGGGTTGGAGCTAGCCTGGCCTGCCCAGTTTGTGGGGTCGGCAGCGCCGTCGAGTATTGTAGGCTGTCGCGGTAGCCCCTTCGCGACAAAGACGAGTCTGCCTGTAAGACTGAGCCGCAAAGCGACCACTGAAAGCTCATTTTGGGGGATGCCGTAAGCCGCCATATCGCGTCGGATGGGGGGGGCGGCGGCGGCGGGCTGCTGAGATTGCCCCCATCCGCTAAAGTAATGCGCTAATGATGCGAAGCTTTCGGGCGTACAGGGGTTCCCTCAGCGCACCTGCTTACTGCCGGGACTCCTATTGGTCCCCGACATTTCGTGCTGGTGCTTGTTAGTGCTCTCGTGTGCCTGGTCCCATCCACCATCCCTTCCCATCCACAATGCCGGGTTTTGCTGAACTTGAGTGGGCTTTGAGATGGCGCTTCTTCGTCTGGTCTTAATCCACTTTGTCGTCCAGGCAGATCTCTTGGGAGTTCAATATCTCGTTCTAGACAAAAGTCGCATTAGCTCACGAATCTGCCTTGTCCAATGGGCTGCCGAGATATATGCACGTCAAGTCGAGGTGCAAGTCTTACCTGCTCAGCTCATCTTCTAGAGTGGATGCGAAGTCACAGCCTGATTGAGTGTCTTTCCGATCCTTCCACTTCCTCGAAGTGAGATCGAAACTCGCCCGACAGATTGGGGCCTGAACATCACCATCTCCTTTATCCAGATAGCACAGTTTCGTCCGACGAACTCAAATCTGGACGAGTTGCCCCGGGACTTCAATTTCGGAGAGTGTCGAGTTGAGACACGCGTCTGATCTTAGCCCAAAGAACTGACCGAGCCAGAGGAGACGTGGTTTACATCCAGATACAGTAACCGCCGTTCCCCTCTCCGGCCTACCTAGACATATTGTCAACGATGGAAGTCGACAACACAATGAGGGACTCACAGAGCCATGAAAGCACCTGCCAAACACCAAGCGACGCGTCCTTTCCCGCCTCCGGGAGGACATCGCGAAGCGACATCACCCTTACCGAAGAGAACCTCCTCGGTAGCCGCATCCCCGCAGCCGCCACGAAGAAGATGAACGCAACATCATGTTGTTTCGGACTGAGACTGCCCACGCTCTCCCGTTTCTTAGCAGACTTCACCCTGGGCTTCGCCGACGGCCTGACCGTCCCCTTCGCCCTGACGGCGGGGCTCTCCTCGCTCGGCAAGACGCAGACGGTCATCTACGCCGGCATGGCCGAGATCTGCGCGGGCAGTATCAGCATGGGCATCGGCGGCTATCTCGCGGCCAAGGGCGAGCAGGCTACTGACACCGCCGCCTCTGGATCCGATGGGCGAGATGCGGTCGATGACGAGATGGGCGGCGACGAGGAGAAGGAGGCCGCGCTGGGGAGCACGGACGACGTGGTCGAGGAGTACCTCGCGCCCCTGAATCTCCGGGACGACCTGCGCGCGGCCGTCGAGGCGCACGTCAGGAGCCAACCGGACCTGGTAGATGCGCTCCGGACGAAAGCACAAGATGACGATGACGCCGGGACCGGCTACGGCGACCGCGCATCGTCGCCCGTCATGGTCGGGCTTTCAGTGTCCGTCGGCTACCTCCTTGGCGGCCTGCTGCCCCTCTTCCCCTACTTCTTCGTCAGCCAAGTCAGCGACGGTCTGCGGTGGAGCTTCGGCGTCTGTATCTTGGCGTTGTTTCTCTTCGGCTTCACCAAGCACTACCTGCTCCAAGACGATGCGCAGAGGCATAATCGCCATCAGCGGAGGAGCGCGCAGTGGAAGCGCGTGCGGGCTAGTCTTTGGGAGGGCATGCAGATGGTGGTCCTAGGCAGCATCGCGGCGGTCACGGCCGTCTTGGCCGTGAAGGCGCTGGAAGGGTTAGCTTCACGGGACTAGAAACGGACTTCATGACTTACTGATAATACATTAACGAGATTATGACACACGCATGCACTCCCACCGGGTTTGATGGTTCCTCTGGCCATGATCTTGGGGTATCACTTCGAGAGCCAAGAGGCAGTAGTGAACAACATTACATTTGGTTTACACGTTCCAAACAAAACGCAATTGATCTCGCGAGCAATCGCTTCTTATGGCTACCAGCACCAGAATATCAGTTCATTCCATGGCATCATTGCCAAACGCCATCATAATCATAACACATGATCGGAGCCCGCATTTGTTGTCGGTCTCCATACCTCCCAAGCATGCCAAGGAGTCACATAAGAGACAATCTTCTTTCTCACTTTTCGTTCCTCTCTCTCCCCGTGTCAATTGATCCCATAGCTTAGCCCATGGGCGGCGGCCCGCGACCTGGAGGTGGTCCAGGCATCGGCGACGGACCCCCACCACCCAGCCTCACGAAAGGAAACGCACCGCCCGGCGGACCACCGGGCATCGCCCCTGGCGGCGGCGGAGGAGGACCTCCTGGCATTCTTCCGGGAAACCCTCCCGGTCTGGCGGCGGGCGGCGGCATACCCGGCGGCGGTGGCATCCCACCCATCATGCCAGGTGGAGGAGGCGGTCCTCCAGGCGGTGGCCCTCCACCTCCGTCGCCGCCGCCATTGCCGTAGGCCATGTCGTCCATCATGTCGCTGCCACCACCATCATCCGAGTGCGAATACGACGACGCCGAAGATGGGCTAGACCCCCCGCCGCCTCCATCACCCCTCGACTTAGGACGCTTCCGATGTCCTCCCCCTCCGCCCCCTCGGGGTCTCCGGCGCTGCTTTCTCCTGGAACCACTGCTACCACTGCCGTAATACGACGAACTGAAGCTGCTGCCGCTTCCGCGGCTGCGACTCGACCGCGGTGCGCGGATGCGCCCGCAGCAGATGAGCACGACCAGCAGAATCGCGACGAAGGCCACGACCCCGCCAATTATGCCCCCAAATGCGTCCTGGCTCAGTCCATCATGAGATGAGGAGGGCGGTGGTGGCGGCGGGTCACCGCCGTCCGTTTGCTGTGGGGGGCTGGAGCCCAAGGTCACGATGGTGGTGTAGACATATGGGGCCTCCGTGACGACCTGCGTGATCGCCACTCTCCCTTCTCCGTCGGCGGCGGCGGCGGCGCGAACGCCATGGATGATGACACTAGGTGTTGTAGGTATGGGGAGTGAGGAGGGGCTGGTAGTAGGCTGCGGGAGGATGGGCATGACGGGCGGGCCGACTGAGTGGGGGCGGGAAGACGGAAGTTAGTTGCTTTTATCTATCTTATTGCTTCCCGTTCCGTGACGAGCTGTAAGCGAGGTTCCCAGCTTGACTCGCAGTGCGAAGAGAGAGTTGAAAGTAGCTGAATTGAAACACCCCTTGGTGTAGCCATGCGCTAATGTTACGGCTTCATCTAGGTAGATTACGATGATGACTTGTGTCGATCAGTGTTCCCTCAAGGATATCATCACCTTTTCATAAGTAGATAACAGAGAGGAGTGGAGAAACCATGATATGATCCAGAGCGGCAGCGCGGGGCGATCTTGTGATACTTTACCTCTTCGGCCGTTTGTTATATATCTCTGTGAGTGAGTAACAATTGCCGTGCCTTGGCCTGTTTCGTTCCCCTCCTCTTCTCTCTTTTCTCGAGGTTGGTTCCTCGAGGCGAGGTCAGCCCGCCCACCACCATGTCATACCTGTGTGCTGTTATCGTCCTTTTCCATCTTGTCTTACCTAGTGGGCAGGCTTACTCGCCAAGACCGTCGTGCAGAAAGAGAGAGATGCAACGCAACGCACACATTGAGCGCCCGGGCGAAAAGGAGCTGCGCGTGCATATGTGCAGCAGAAGGCAACAAGGACGAGAAGGATGATGCGATGTCGTTGGTCGTGGTGAACTCTTGTCAACGTGGCTTGGGACCCTTGTTATTGGTTTTTGGGGTCCAAGAGGGAGGGGCACCTTGTAGGCGGCGCACTGGCTCGCGTATCTTGATAAGTGACCGAGTTGGCTCCTGCTGCTGCTGCTAGGCTTCCCCTCACCTAATTTAGCTGCCTGGTGTGCCTCCTCACCTGTCCTACCGAATTACCTACTCGCATTCGCAGCTCACGGTAAGAATTCCCGGCGCCGACAGTTGAAGTTCGATCATGTAGCTTACCTACTTGGCAAGCTGCTTACTACTTAGTCATCTGAACTGCTCTTTGCTTCTTACCTGCAGACCGCTATTCCAGGACTATGTAAGCAGCCGTGGGGTTCCTGAATTTCCATCGCAGCAGCTCTTTGCTGTCGAGTCCCGTTGGGAAACTTGCGACATCCGGATCTCAATTGACTGGCCGCAATCATCCACCGAGGTGGGTGGCGGGCGGCAGAGAGGGGAAAAGGTGTGCGTGCGTGTTTGTGCGTGATGCTGCAGCTGTCCGGATCGAGCTCTGCCTGCTGCAAGACGCCGGTGCTGGTGATGAGTTGAACAATTGGGCGAGCAGTCGGTCGTTTGCTGCTGCCGTCACCATCCCACCACCCGTGCGTGCGAACGGGTTACACGGTAAGCGCAAAGAAAAAGCAAGCAGATGCAGGTCAGACCTTCAGCTTTTTCCACTTCCCTCAATTGACGACTAATGTCTTTCCCCCTCTTGCCCTACATACTCACTGGCTAGGACCCCTCTTCTAGCCGTCGAATAGGAAGTCGCATTCCTGTTTCCGACGTGCATCGTGCTACTGCCACGTGAGTGGGCGGAGGAGGAGGGGAGACAGGGTTGTCGGTTCAGGGTTGGCGGTTCCTGCCGGCAGCCAGAAATCGGAACCAAGATATGCAACGACTGAAGAAAAAGATTTCATGGATCAACCAACGACGATGAAAAACTTTGGACCTTTCCACTCCTGTATGTCTTTCCATCTCGTCTCAGATTGATTATGGCGTTCGGCGTTTGGCCAACGTCTACTGTCTGTCTTAGGCGGGCATCCGCCTCGCATCGTCGCGTGCAGTTGCTAGCAACCCAGGATACACATAAGCGCGCAAGGCGAGCAAGTAGCCAGGCGTTTCGCAACGATTCAACGGGTGGTCAATGATGAGTTGTTTGGTTCGGGTCGGATGCCTCCCCCTGTGCCACGAGATTGGACGAGTTCGACGTTGTGTCCCGGGGACACACTGACGCCTGATCCGGCGGGCTTCAGGGCGTCGACAACGGGTGTTCAACCTTGGGCCAGGTAGGACCCGACCCAATGATGTAATCGGATTTCCATGAAGTGTCAACGTGTACCGCGACGGTCAATTGATAATCCTTCCCCCGCTGCCCAACGTTTGGTCTGCCTCGCGTCTCGTCAAGTATTGAAGGTAGTGTCACCCCCGTTGGTAATTAGATGCTGCAGACACGAGAACTTGGCATGAAATCGCAAGGGGTAGCTTCCTATGGTCACACAGCGTTGAAAAATATGAAGTAAGAGTGGATATGAATATGAATAACCAAGCATGTGTCGTACCACTCTTATCATATCAGCAAGACGATTCCCCTGTCAATGAATGATGGGAGATCTCTGAAATTAGCTTCGTAATGTTAATTGATGTTCGAATTTCATCCTCTCGAGAACACGGCGGATACTCCAGTCCTTAGGTCGTATACAGTACTTGCTGGTGCATTTCTCTTTCTGCTTTGATATGATGTCAAGTTAGCCCAGTAGAATTGAAATGCCCGTAAGAAACCAGGTACAATGAGTAGCGAGAGATCTACATAAGAAGTTATCTACTTAGACTCTGGTGATGCTCTCATGTCCCCTTTCTCTAAGTTGCGCTTGGTCTATCCTGTGTGCACGGCAGCCACTCACTTGATGTATGAACGGTGGTCACCTGCTAGGCCCGTACTCATCATGCCGGACTCGCGCCGGGGATATGTCTCCATCTCAATGCGAGGTCTCCCGGTATGCGGCACGCTGGAAATACATGACTCATCACGGTCCAGTAGAAGGTACCGAAGCGCTAGTGGGGAAGCCCACCCCGGAGTGGTGGGTCTTTTCGAGTCGTACCCCCGCGTGGGCCGGGCCTTCTTCCCGGGATGCAGGCACTGTTCCCCTTTTCGTGGAGGTGAAAGTCTAATCAAGGTCAGGCCCCCGTCTAGAACTTTGCTTCGTATCCTGTTAGAATTAGATCATCCGATGATAGCAGCATATCAGACGAGGTAATAGGATTTACGTTGCCTAGACGACTCCATCTTGCAGATTGTTTGCTTCAATACTTCCGGGGTCGCAGCTTGACGCGGTTACCGGTATCGGCCAATTCAAATCACTCGTTGGGGCTACAAATTGTCAAAGTCCGATACTGGCATCTCATACGAGAATCTGACCAGCTCGCGCTGTACTCATATTAGAAGGAGAGGGGGTAGAGGCAAGGGATGGCATGTTTGGTTATGATAGCAATTCCCTCTATAGTGCATGGCAAACCAATAAAACGTTGTGTAACCAGCAACTAGCCAGAGTAGGCCTCGCTTATTTATCGCGATCCCTTACTGGCGGGTAGTCAATCGCCTCTCTCTACACTTTTTAGTCTCAAAACTCCCAACCGATTCTTCTCTTCAGTAATTCCTGTTTCCTGACAGACATGCGCATTGTTATTCAAAATGGACCCCGGGTATCTCGACAGCACTCCAATCGTGCCTCCGCCTCCGGGTCGCGAGTCCAACTTGGTTGATCCGGAGTCGAGATCTTACCAGTTGGTAATCATCATTGCTGTTCTTTCCGCCCTCGTTATCCCGTTCACTTCGGCCCGAATTTACACCCGAGTCCGAATAACTCATTCATTCGGCATAGATGATTGTAGGTTCTCGTTTTGCTGCAAACTTGCGCCATTTTGGGTATCCCATTGACTAAATGGCTCAATCTAGGGTTCTGTATCGCGGCAACAGTTAGTGACGCATCTGCCGCCAACCGACTGTGGCTAGGGTGTGTGTGATGTGTGCTAATTTTGGGGCGGCGTGTAGACATGTACACTTGCATACTCTGGCCTTGTTCTCAGTCGTAAGTACTAAGGGGCGTCCTTGAAAAGACGAGTCTGTCTTGCCTGCTGCTGACCTTTTCTCCTTCAAAGTTTGCGATATGCCGGGAGGGGGACTAGTAGGGATCCATTTGTGGGATGTCTCTCTTCGACGCTATATGAACTA
Organism: Apiospora saccharicola; assembly: GCA_038363915.1. Lineage (NCBI taxonomy): Eukaryota > Fungi > Ascomycota > Sordariomycetes > Amphisphaeriales > Apiosporaceae > Apiospora > Apiospora saccharicola. Next base: position 296,071 of record JAQQWM010000001.1, read on the forward strand.
CATGAAGGTGGGTATATGGCGGTATCTACGGATAGATCCTGCATTGATGATAAGTTCGGAATCACTCCAACTGACTTATTTCGTCACAGGGTTCCCTTGCAGACTCGGTTCTTCTCCAGACATGCATCACCTTGATCAAGGTGTCTTTTCTACTTCTTTACCGTCGCCTGTTCGGCACTGTCACGCATATCAAAGTAATGGTCTGGGTAGGAATCACTCTCATGACCACATTCTACGTTGCCTATATTATCATCGTCACTGTGGCCTGTGCCCCTTGGCCGAGTGAGCACGATGGCTGGCTTGATCAGGAGATGGCTCAGCGATGCAACGACATTGCGGTTCGATTGATCCTGGCTGCGGCCTACTTCAGTCTCCTCACAGATATCTACATCTTGGCTATCCCCCTCCACCAGATCCCCCAGTTACGACTCTCGAGGAAGCGGAAGGTCGGTCTCAGCTTCATCTTCCTTACGGGGCTTTTGTAAGTACTTAACAATCGCAAATCTGAGTTCGATAGACGGCAGAACCAGCTAACATATCATCTTCTCTTTTCCTTCTTTGCCCCAGAGCAATTAGTGCCGGCTTGACGAATGTGATCTTCCGTCAAAGACGAGATATACTGGATTTTTCAGACTTCTCTTGGACCACGGTCGCCATCTACGCCACTTGGTAGGTCTTTCCACCCCCATCCTCCTCCAGAAACCTGATTGTTTTGAGTAATAACATAAGACTAATACTAATATTTGATAAACAGCATGAGTGAAATCAATATCGGCCTCGTAGCCCTCTCCATGCCGATAATCCTCGCCCAGTTGGTGGGACACCTCGCCGACATTGGCAGGTCCCTGAGCTCCTGGATCCGCTCCCGTCGCACGCCACCAAACAGCGGTGTCGATAGTGAGAGCGTCTCCGACTTGGCACCGACGGGCGACCATGCACAACGATCCCAAGGCCAAGGCAACGGCCAGCAACTTCCCCCTCCGCAAATCCCGGATGCGACCCTATCTGGCATGCGTAAGTTCATCCGCAACCTGCAGCGTTCCCGTGTTACGTCTTCTGTCCCTCCGGGCCCCCTTTCGGGGCACGAGACGATAGATCGTGATGCTAGCAATTACCTGCGGACTTTCGACGACCTGACCTCGGCCGATTTTAGCTACCACATCCAGTTGAAGGCCCTGCGTGCCAGCGAGTCGACACTTGGGGTAGAAAGGGGTGGGAAGGTTGGTGAGATCCAGTCAACAAGGGGGTTCAGGAAGTGAGGGCAACGGCCACTCGGCCAACATCGCTGCTTGCCACCACAGGTTCTCTCGGACTCGCCGTGCCGTTGCAGCGGAAATGGAGAAAGAGAGGCTGTATCCGGGGATAGGGTTTCATGCGGGGTTCCAGAATAACGCAAGACCTGGTTAGCATATCGGACGCAATCTGAAGCGGCATTTACTTGATGGTATTACAAGTTAACACGGAAGCTGTGAGTCGTATAGTTGCATCCCGAGCTACCCACAACACGGAGTTCGGCATCGTTGATCTCGAGATCGTCGATACGGTTGTTTCAGGTATTCATTACTGCATATGGCGATGCTTCTTCTTCAATATAGGCTATTTGTCACAAACGGATATCATCCCGTCCTTTCGTTGCCGCTGTCGCAGACTCATTGGGTGTATTGGATTCATTGTGAGTTCATATATTTGACATAACCTGCTTTTTGCGAGTCTCCTGTTTCTGCTTGCTTTGGCTAGTATCGAAACGAATGTTTTAACACAAAAAGGACTGGAACTTCATCAGAATCGAGAAGGCTACCCATTTCGGACAATATTTCTATGATTAGCAGTCTTCCATCATTCTCGACCCTCGATGAGGCTGAGTTCCAATGATGAGATGAATGCAAAACGGAACATGAGATAACCTTTCAAACAAGGACACGGTCGAATAGCAAGGAAGCCGAGTACTGCATTTGCAACGTTCATCTATACAACGAATCTTCTGTTTCTGCGAGGGATGTTTGGTTTGAATCAGGATAGGAAGTTACAGCCTCCGCTCATATTCTCTCATCCGTATTTTCGGACCTGCGATCTTCCGACGCTTCAATCCGATGTTCTTGTTGCGATCTCGTAATATTTTACCCCTCCTATGGCTGGTGGCCCTATATCATCACCATAAATAGTAAAAACATGAAACATGGCTATATAGGCGAAGTATGTGCCGACACCAAAACAGGTGTGATGCGCATTGTTTCTGTACACTCGGCTTACAAACGCCGGCATTCCTGGGCAATGTAAACGGAAAGCGTCAAATGTGACAGCGATGAAGACCCTCCTACTGTCGACTATTGGTCGACCATGTAGATCCCAATAGGTGCTGCGCCATTCTTTTGTCCATGAGAGAGCACTAAACATGAGGCCGCACGACATCGAGTCGGTTGCGCGAGGCAAGCTACGCCTGAAACTCATATCAAAGCTCAGAAACGAATCAATAGGTAAATGAGATGCAACTATCGAGTTGTTCGCCCAAACACCAAGAGATTGCGACTGGCTTGGCAGAGGACTACGCCACACGGGGGCATGGCATGGCATGCTTGGCGGAATCCCCTTTGCCAAGCCCGACCGAAAAGGGGATGGATGGGCCAAGGCGCGGCGGAAATCGTAGAGATGATCACCCGTTCGCCATGGGAAGTTTGGCGAAACTCCCAAGCATCCAAGAAATGCCAAAAAGCCTTCCGTCGTACTATGACTAAAAGCAAGATAAACAAGAAGCTTAATTGAACCTCGACTTCAATTGCTTACTTATCGAAAGAAGAGAACAGAATACGGGCGACCACAGCAACCGAAATTTCTCATTCACTGTACCTATCATACCATACCATAGATAATTTCAATTCAGTGATGATGCTGTAACTGCAAATCTTTCGTGCTTGCATGCATTGACGAGAAAAAAAGGCACTTGGTGCAACAACGCAGCAGCAGAGAGCTGGCGCGTGCAGTTTGCCACCCCTCCAGCAATTCCCCGGAACGGGGGCAATTCCACTTCCGCACGTCCAAAACTCATCTCATGGAGACGAACACTCCGTACGGGGACGCGCACTCGGTCGAGACCAACAAGATAATTATCGACGAGCCAAGCCGACTAGTGGCGGCCCGTCTCTGGGTCGTGGACCAGCCAAGCAAACCACTTTAAGATTGCTGGCATCCGGAATCCACCAGCTGCAGGAGGCCTGGGCAGTAGTAGTAGCAAAGATAACGAGGGAAGAAGAAGCAACTGGTTGGGCAGCATTCTGTCTGACTCAAACCGCCGGGGCCAATATGACGAAGTCGCCCAAAAAAAGAATAAAACCGAGTCTTGTCAATTCGCCATCGAGGTTGTCGGCCGTGGCGGCGGTCGTCATCGAAACGCCGGCGCGGTGGCGTTTCTACGTTGAAAGCCGGCAGCAGCCCTGCTGCAATGGTCCGAATACCATAAGCCCTCTCTACCTTGGCTCGTTTCTTTCCGGGTTATCGAGAGAAACGCCCGGAGGCTGTGTTGCGGATAAGGTCAGAAGTCAGTACATCGGATAGTGGTAGTTTCTGGGATAGCGTCTGCGGGCATTACAGCGCATTCAAAGACGAGCGAGCCAAGACCGTGATATAAGTGATGGACATTGGTGGCTCCACTGCACTTATTGCAGAGTTGTGTCGATCGCACTCCGTTCGGTCAAGCAGTCTGAGGCGGGCACGTTGGGCGCAGCAGAACGCGTAACAAGACCGCATAAGATACGACCTCGATCTGGATGAGGGATGCACGCCAAGACGCTTCCTGCAATGTCATTGGAACTGAGTAGAAATGTCAAAAGCAGACTCGGCGCAACTAATAAGAAAACCTCGAACCTACTTCCGGTTTATTTTCTTGGTGGAGGAACTGCGCATTGATGTGCTGCTGGATTTGGGTATGCATTTGCGAGTCGAGTCGGAGATGTTAGGGGAACGCAAGGTTGCATGTGATGGTGCGTCACAGACCCATCAAATAGCACAGTGGATGCTAGCGCCCTGGAAAGGGCCCCCTCCTGCTGCACGCTGGGCCACAGGCTTGCAGGCCTCCAGGCCAAGGGCCCCGAGTGCCGCCGGTCTAGACTTGGCCTGCACATATCCGCTAACGGCTAAATTAGGTCCAGAAACACAAATGATGGCAAATGTGGATGGCATAATGGAGAATGGAAACCGCAACGTCAAAACAGAGGAGACGGAACGACTGGCGGTTTTGGGAAGGAGGAGGAGGTTTGGGGTAACATGGTTTCTCCTGACGGTCTGGCGGGGACGGACGAAGCTGGATAAACGACGGAACCAACAGATGGGCAACTGCGCGCGTGCGTGTCCTGTCCTCTGCTGCGACCACGTCTACATTGGATGGTCCCGGCGATAAAGAATAGAAACCTTCTGTTTCATGGACCCGGAGGGCTGGAGGTTGCCGAGACTGCGCCAGGCTGGGCAGTGACTGCACCGTGACATGTAAGTTCAAGTCGTTGATTTCAAGAGAGCAAGCCCGTCCAGTGTGTGATGCCGCCAATTGGAGGAGGTCGTGCTGTGGGAGGGGGCCTCCCCGACCGTCAGCCCGTAATCTTCGACCGCCCGTTTCTTCTTGGGCCCTGAGTAGAATGAAAGTCAAAAAATACATGAAACAGGGTTGGTGATACGCTCCCGTATACTCGAGCCCCAATGAAAAACTTCGCAATGCGGAGCTTTCAGCTGCACAGCGATAAAAATGGAAGCAAAATAGAAGATGGCTGTTGTTGTTTTTGCCCTGGTCGGGTTTTCTCGGAAGGAGGGTTTCCAGTGTGTGCGCAGGTGTTTGAAGTGTTTCCTACAGTTCCCTTAGGCCTGCCATGCCCCCACGTGCGAAACAGTTCAGGTAGCTAGAACGTGCTGCTCTTGGCCATCATCTCCAAAGGGTCCGCTTTGCCAATGCCATCCAAGACACGGCCAAGAGCCGCCAAGCGACGGCCATCTCCAAAGAGCCGCATTCGTTCACCAGGTGCCAGGGAAAAGCCAGGTACGCTAGCCACTTCCTGGCTGCGAGGTTGCAGTGGGATTGGTGGTAGCTTGTAAGGCAGACCAGGAATGGCAGGGGCGCTGTCTGGTTCAGTCCCGGGCCCCACCGACCTGTAGCACTCTGGGCCTTGGGAGGTTTGACGTCGTCGGACGAAAACCTTCCAGGGTTCCCTAGATTGCCATCTCTCTCTTTTCCTTCTCTGCAGCCAACAACCCGGCGGCCAGCCACTAAACATCAACGGCTCACGGCCCTTCAGTGGCCCTGGCGATCTTGCCGTGAACTGCCACCCATGATGCGTCGCCCCCCGATTGGCTAGGCATCTGTCAAGCCAAGCAACTGGACGGATGTACCTGTCTTTTTGTTTCGTTTCTGCGCAACCCTTCTTGTAGAGCCTCCATGCCCGTCCCTTGCGACGCTGGCATGGGTATCCTGAAAGTTAAGTTTCTCCCTTGTTGCTATTTTCATCATCTTTGAAGGCCTTGGCCGTGTTTCGATCTGGACTCGGCGCCTTTGCCTTGCTTTTTCGCTGCTTCCCTCTGCTCTCCTCTGGCTTCCTCTTATCGCTTCCCGTCATGTCCAACGTCAAACAGACATCATCCTCGGGGCACACGCCCGGCGTAGCTCCGGAGCCTCTCGAGCCTCGCGAACCTCTGTGTGGCCCATATCTTGGCTCTCTATAGATTGCGCCAAGCGCGTTTGCAGCCCGAGTGAACCTATCAGCCATCCCTGCCCATATAGCGTACTTCATATCTTCATACTAAACACCAGCATCCGCGCAGAGGTGGGTCAGACTTGTTACTATTCCCAACCTTAACACGCTGCCCACTGCGACAGTGCCCGGTACGTACTCGCCCCGAATGACGGTGATCACCATCAGCCAGGTGACAAGAAACGGCACTGGTTGGTTTCGCCGTTTCGGACACCGCAAATCTATTAGCAGACCGCGCTAACACGTCGCCTACAGAGATGAGGGGGAATGAGGGGGCTCGGGGGAAGAGCCACGGAGTGTCTGTGTGAGCGTGCGTGAGTCTGCGACATTGGCAGGCATGTACCTGCCAGCGCTATGTGGCTCTGGTGGTGGCGTTCTCTCTCTGTGTGTCTCTCTTTTCGCTTGGGCAGGCGGCTGCCAGATTGACAGACGGGGCATGGCTACCATGCTTATCTCTTGCAGCGGTCCTCCGTGCTGCTACTATACCCTGGCCGATCCGTTGCTTGGCATCCATCGTTTCCATCCAGCGATGTTTCCTAATTCTTGGCTCTCAATATTGGACCCACGCGCCGAGAGCCTAAGCCATGATAAAGGAGACGTTCACGCCTGATCTCCATCGTTGATCCTCACAACTGTTGCCGCCGCTGGGATCAGAGTTCATTTCGTTCAGAGGCCGGTTCTCTTCTTTTTTCGTATACTTGTTTAGAGTTGTTTCCTACTTCTTATTGCGCTTCCATTTCCTCTTTTATCTTTCCCCATATTCATCCCCGCCTCTCACCAACTTTTCCTCACACATCTTTCTCGTTTTCAGTCTGTGTTGTATATATATCATATCTATTATCGTCCTGTACACATCCGCATAACGTCCTGTACGCTCATCGCCACCGGCAAGCCCGAGGACAACAAAAAATCACAAAAAAATGGATAAGGCACCTGCACAAGCACCCCCCATACGGGGGGTACCAAGGCAACTACCAAGTTCCTTATACCACTGGAGAGGCTGGCCCGTCCAACTCCTACTCCGAAACATCATCACAATACCACCACCAACACCAGAGCAGCATAGTGTCATATCAGCTACCACACCCGGGCCAACCGTCTGGGCCTTACGAACAAGGCCAGATGGACGAGAAGCGACGGATGAGCATGGGTATGACCGAGACGCAAGTCAACTCGGCGGCGTCATCGCTGAAGGACGGCAAGGGGGGGTCATGATATGGAGAAGGCAGGTGCACATGGAGGCCACAACATGGATGGTGTCGACATCTTCGACCCCAACCGACCGAAGCTGGGTCTCAAGCAGCGCATGCACCACTTCACATGGGCCTGGTTCACGACGTCCATGAGCACTGGTGGTCTGTCGCTGCTCATCTTCGCTCAGCCTCACCAGTTCCCCGGTCTCCGACAGATCGGCCTGTTCGTCTACATCCTCAACATCATCATCTTCACCCTCCTGTGCGCCGGCATGGTGACTCGGTTCCTGCTCCACAAGGGCGACTTCGCCAAGTCTCTGTCGCACGAGCGTGAAGGCTTCTTCTTCCCCACCTTCTTCCTGTCCATCGCCACGCTCATCACCAGCACGCAGCGCTACGCCATCCCCGACAACGATACGGCGCTCATCTGGGCCATCCAGACGGCCTTCTGGCTCTATGTCATCGTCACTCTGATGCTCGCCGTGGGCCAGTACAGTTACGTGTTTGCGGCTCACAACTTCGGCTTGGCGACAATGATGCCCACTTGGATCTTGCCCATCTTCCCCATCATGCTGTCCGGTACCATCGCCTCGGTCATTGCCGATACCCAACCCGAAGTATCCTCAGTCCCGATCATCGTGGCTGGCCTTACCTGCCAGGGACTCGGCATTTCCGTCGCATTCATGATGTATGCGCATATGGTTGGTCGCCTCATGTCAGCTGGTATGTATCCCATTGTTTCATTTTATTGTTTGATTACCAATTACTGACTCGATTACCCAGGCCTCCCGAACCGTGAGCACCGACCCGGTTTGTTCATGTGTGTTGGACCCCCCGCTTTCACCGCGCTGGCCCTCATCGGCATGGCCAACGGCCTGCCCGACAAGTTCGACCCCACCTTTGACGGTATCATCGACGCGCCCATTATTCGCACCACAGCCGTCATGGCCGCCGTTTTCCTGTGGGCGCTGGCGGTCTGGTGGTTCTTCATTGGTGTCATTGCCGTCATCTCGAGCCCGCCCAAGTACTTCCATCTGGGCTGGTGGGCCATGGTCTTCCCCAACACGGGCTTCGTCCTGGCCACCATCACCCTCAGCAAGGAGCTCAAGAGCGAGGCCGTCCAGTGGTTCGCCACCGGTCTGTCCATCGCCCTGCTCCTGATGTTCCTCTTTGTTGCCTACAGCCTCGTCAAGGCCGTGATCAAGCAAGATATCATGTACCCGGGTCGCGACGAGGATGTCAACGACCACTAGAAAAAGAACTATTTTGCTCTACACCACCACGGAGCGCTCTTCAATTCTCCCTCCAAGCATTCATTTCACTTCTGACTAGAATGCGGCAACACTTTTTACCTACTGGGATTTAATATTTCATCTCTCTCTCTGTCTCTTGTGTCTCTCACACACATGGTCCGGCGCTTGGTTCTTTTTCTAGATGAGGCAAACATCATACAACATCCTGGGGTGGGATGGCGGTTCGGCAAAACATAGCCACCATGGGCAAACCAAAATTGCCCGTGGACGAGGCTTTTTTTACATACTTTTTTGGCTTCTGATTTCTGTTTTCGAGATATCCAGCCCGCAAACTCAAGGCGGGGCACGCACGTCTAGATTTTCATCGTCATCATCTACATTCACATACCTCGAGATGGGAGGGTCTAATGGTTACAACGGGTCAACGAAAGCTGGGGGAGACCAAACACTCACACAATAGTGATGTTTGCGATCCTCAGCGTATCATGTTTCCTTTTGCTCCAATCGCCTTCCTATCTTTTCTCTCGCTTCCTCGCTCCTTTATTTTAGCTATACATAGAACATAGGAGACCAAACAAACTCTAGATAGAAATCGACAATTTTACTATAAGCCAAAACCGCCGTGTGCTACGCCATGCCTCCTGTGATGTGTCTGAATTGCTGCCGGATCGGGCGGTCATGGAAAAAGGAAGGGAAGGGAAGGCTTAGTCGGAAGGCTTCGTCCGCTTGGCCCGACTTGACACTTCAGCGATCATGGGATGAAAATGGAACTTTCCGTTTCTTTGGACGATCAAATGGTTGGCCGTGTCAGATATGCGGGTTTGAATTTCCTTGGCTCTCGCCTTGTCGACGCGAGAGGTGCCAAGTGTATCATTAGAGAAGATGCGAAAATGCGAAAACGAAGTGTTAGGATCTTTTGCGGGAGGGCCCGTCTGTTGGGTGGCCCGGTCCAGAAATCAAACTTTGCTTTGGGTGTCTGATATCAAACGAACAATGGATGGACCCAACGGAGTGGGACGAACCAACTGATCATCCGGGATGGGGCGGGAAGACATCAGTTCGTGCGTCTAATGGATGGGCAACCTGACTCGACCTGGGCGGTTTATGTTACATAGCAACCTTTTTTTTTAGTTCTCGTTATATTTATTAGACTTTATGTTCCTGAATGCCGCGCCGTCTCATGTTACGAGGGCCAAGAGAAGGAGGGATGGGCGCGTGGGCGCGTATGTGTGTGTCCCTGACTAGAATGACTCGTGTCGTACATTCGCGGGAGGGCTGGCCTATCTGATCTTTCATCTCGTACCTTTTTACGGTTTGCTACTTACCATATCGTATGCAAGGAACGAATGACGGAAGAGAGAGTACATAGCCAAGAGTGGTGTCCACGTTGGTCAGTAGGTAATAATTGCTTGATGGTGTCGTGGGGGTTTGTTGGTATCGCAAGACAGATGTGTAAGTAGTCAAAAATGGGTCTCTACCCCTGTCGTGTACGTCTGGCACCAACTAACGACCCGTGTATTCCAGCAACAGACGGCATAAACGATTGGGCACATATCAAAAAGGAAGGAAGTCATGCTCCATGGAAAAGACAGAACGGTCGCGAGGTTCAAAAAAGCAAAAGAATTGTTGCCCACTACTGGAATCGAACCAGTGATCTCATCATTGCTCGTGGGTCTGGGACCCAATTACTAGTGATGCGCTTTACCACTAAGCCAAGCGGGCTTTGGAAGTCGATTCGTTCTCATGGATGGCAAAATTAATAATAAGAAGCATTATATAGTTCTGATTGCAGACTACAAAATAAGCAAGAGAACCGGTTTCTAGATCAACTTAGATATGAGATATCTTCAGATACCTGTGAGTTATGATGGGATTGTACTAAAGCCTGAATGCGAGGGCTTCTCACTTGCCGGTGAAAGAAGGCAGGACATTCATGTACACGAGATGCATCACTTGCAAGCATCAAGTAAGCTCAGCCCACTCCTTGACATTCGCCATGATGGTGCGCGTGACGTCTTGGTCCAAATAGGTACATTATCCTCATAATGTACTACTATGAGTGCGTTCCGTATACATTCGTTCATTCGAGGGTTCTCTTCCCAACCAGCCAGCTGCATGCGCCCGACCGTCTGGACGACCCTGAAGTTTGCAAACCAATCCAATCCCAGGGGCGCGCATATGCGTGCACTGTAACACCGCCGACTAGCGGATGCGCGAATGCTACCCATCTGAACTGTCCTAACCCATTCGCCACCGTTCTGTAACCACCCCGTCGGGTCCTGGCCCCTAGCCTAGCGTGGTTCCGGTACCTCGGGCGGCGCGGCCTCGGGATCCGTTGACGACGACGACGACGACGGGGGTCGTATCATCGAATGGAGTTCTCCGCTCCAACCCCGGATTCGATCAATTCTTCTCGAGGCGAGGGCGAGGGCTGGTCGCGCATCCGACTCCGCGTCCATCTGGTCGGTTGCCTCCTTGCCCGCAGGGCTGCGCATTGTATCACATACGCGAGACGCTGCCAAGCGCCATAGCCGACTGGCCGCGTTGCTTTCTTGCGATGGCGATGGTGACGGTGACGTTGGGGATGCGATATGCTTTGCGCGCGTTTCAAAGCAGTATCACAGCCCTCGAGCCCCTACGAGAGACAGGAAAGCTACGTGTCCAGTAAACGCGGTGGCGAAGTTCGCCACGCTTGGCATGATACATCGCCAGGAAGCATCTGCCATTCCCGCGTCCCCTGTGGACTTGGTTGGCAAGATGGGCGGCGCTGAGGTCAACACGGTCCCGAAGCACTGCTCACTCCTAGGTGAACTTGCTGATGTCGCCTATTGCTTCTACTGCGCAGAGGCATTGGGTTGTTCAAGAGTCGATGAGGTATGCCCAGAGTGAAGGTGCCTGGACGAATCTCCGCCTCGGTTGGTTTTGTTGCGATGATGCTGTCGGTCATGTCGTCCCTGTCACGATCGCGCACCGAGCTACACATGAGCCAGGCGGACTGTGCCATGTATGGCTACTGGCCCCGAATCCGTACGGCACGGGTACAATCGAGCTGACCGAGTCTGTGGGATAGAGTCGTTGGGAGTTGTCAAGGTGAGTACAAGAGCGAGCAGGTCTTCCAGATTCCGTCGATGCTGCTGCATTCCCCTACTATCGCAACAAATCGTGATTTGGATGCGATGGGTTCCCGTACCAAGACCAAGTGGCCTGCGGCGGCCCCGGGGAACACTATCGGCACGCTTGCTACGACCACCCGGGTGGCTGCTGCGACCTCAATGATCTTGAGTGGGCGCTTCTTGGTTCATCTTATGGGGTTAGGATACCACCGCTGCGATATTTTCTCATGTCCTGTCCCCCGGCGCCGGCGAAACATGGACGAAGTCATGTGTAGCGCGCCGGCGACCCTGAAGAGGGGCCCGACGTCGCTAAGCATTCGAAAGTTCCAACGCGACTGTACAAGAGGAGGCACTGGGCTCTTGATGTGCGGCGGTGCTCAGGTGCATCTTGTACCGGGTTAGCTCATCAGGCTCGGGGTTGGTCAGCTTTACCAGAAGATGTGAGGAATCATTCTGCATGTCTTTGGTAAGATCTAAATTCATATTGCTAGGAACTGCAATGGATCAGGAATGTTACTTGTCACCACTGCGATTTTTGTGTTGTTAGATGGGAAATCTGACCTAGCTGTCGCGGATAGGCGGGCTGACTGGTGGCATAGAACCGGGCTGGTAGGAGAACCTCTGTCAGTTGAGTATGACATGGCAATCACCCTCTGCTAGATACGACTCGCTGTGATGGACATAATTTCAATTGATGGGCAACGGTGAATACCCATCCTACCTACGCCAGCAACAAAACCGGGCGTGTTGGCATCACTTGGTCTTCAAGGGTCTTTTTGGAGCAATGAAAGTGTAGAAGCCTGGAAGGTTCAGTCCTCGAAGTAGGGATGAACCGTCGGTCCTGAGCCATTGGCCTCGCGAGCGTTATCAGACCAAGGCACACGCGGAGCGTTGTGGCCATTGCGGATCATCGCGCCTGGGAAGAATCGCAAGCACGATGAAGATGGTGGGAGCGAGAGAAACGAAGTCATCGAGATAGGAGTGGAATTATCTCGAGTGGCTCTGGCGTTCAAGATGCTCAAGGGGTCAAGATGAAGCGGGAGCTGCATTGGGGGCGGTGGTAAGGGGCTTCGGAGGAAGAAAGTTACGTAAGGACTCCCGATCAGCACATAGACGGAGGAAAGAAACGACGGTCTCGCAACCCGACTTGCCGCGGGTCAACACGAACCAAGGGCATCACGAGTATCAAGGCGATCATGCCGTGGTCTGGGGAGGCCAGGCGACAAATAGAAAAAGCCGCGTCAATGTAAGTCTAGACTGATTGCCAAGTATGGATGTCAGAAGGGCATGGTGGAAAGTAGACTTTTACTCAGCATCATGTCGATGCATCAAATAGACTAGCTAACATTATTTAACAGTGCCCATCAGCTGGGAGTCCACGAAGGAGCAGGACATGCAAACTCCCTCCGCCGATATGGTCGCAAGCCTGGGCCATGATGCGATGCGAGCGCGAACCGCTAATGGCCATAAACGAGGATTGGTTACACGTTACATGTGCCTCTCTGCTGGGTAATGGCCATTCTGAATTAGCGCACATCTCTACGGTCGGAAGCGCATTTGTCGCATAATGGGGTTTGCTCCATGGCCAACGAACCGTGTGGGATCCATCTGCTCGGTACATAAGGCGACCACATCAAATCGATGGAAACCTGCGCGGCCCGTATGACCAGAAACAGAAAAGGCGCAGTGCGGCCCGGCAGATCTAGATTGGGATTCTAGAAGGAGTCTGAAAGGGCTTGATTGATCGAAGCAGGGAGCTTCGCCGTTGGGAATTGGGTGGTGTTTCCCCAGCCCTACATGCAACTCCCTACATGCAACTCTGACTTCAGAATCGTACGATGTCGTTCCCGAAAGGGTTAGGGGAGATCTCCCTCTAATCCCCTTAGCCGGCGCCAGCATCGCGGGTCGCGTCAGCAAGCAGCAAGATCGCATACTGGACTGTGAGACAGGGACCACGTGGGAAACGCAACGGGAAATAGTTAAACTCCTGCGACCCAAGGAAATCACTTGGTAAACTCGTGAGATTTTGTACCTGGTTTGCACCTCATTCAGTGATATTTGAGGCACATAACGAACAGCTTTGAGTAAGTCTGTATTAGCAAAATTGTCAGACCAGGGCGGTCCCATTTGGCAGTACCCATTTCGCGCTCCTCAATTCGAGGCGAAGCCAACAAAAACATTCAGAAATCTCAACCGCTGATACGCGATCGCTCTCAGAAGAGGATACCAGAAATATTGAATAGACCTGCAAGAAGCTTCATTTCCAAAGTTGCCGTCAAGTCAGACTACTGGAGTGGGGGTTTAGGGTGCAGTACTGTGCTGTACCTGCCTAAATGTTCCTGCAGGCCACCAGTTACCAAACTATCCGAGACCGAATATTATTAGACTCTTTACTTTTCCCCGGCCGGCTATTCGGGGGCCGTAGGCCGCCCTTGGATTGGCAGCTACGCAGGCACTAGAAGCATCACATTGGACTGGATCCGCTCGCGCTGGCGTCCATTCGGTGGCGCGGGCAACTTACTGATAGGACTGTGCACTAAGATGTTAAATTGATGTTGCATCTTGACCACCCAGCGAGCCAGGTGGGCAACAACTTAAGGTTGATTGAACTTACATGATTCCCGCAGACGACAAGGGCTGCTGTCTTTGGCGGCACCCTTGGTACAGTATGCGTCGGCTGACTGAGTCCGTACCTTTCATGTCAGCTGGGCGGGCGAATGGGTGCCCATGTCTCTCTCGGCGCATAGAATAACCGTCGGCAAACACATATGCGATCGATTCCTTGCGCTCTCACTGGTCGCAAATTGCGCTCCGGACGTTCCCCAAATACACTCGACTGATGTCTTGCCCTGTTTCAAAGCGCAACGCAATAAAATGGAACGACCAAAAATGGTAAATACTACTATTGAGATGCTTCATCTAGATTCTAATGGGCTACTAGCTACGGTCAGTGCGGTTGCGATCCGACGGTTGACAAGGCGCCCCGATTAACCTTGAATGCGGACAAGATGTTGGGGATCTGCGGGTGGAGCTTCCTAGGCCACGACACAATTTTTTTCTTTGGCCGTCTTTTGCTCGGGCAACGAGATGCGATGAATTGTCTATCGACAAGAGAGTTGGAGAGAAATGAAATGACCGACCTGGTCTACCGGCCCCTGGTCAATCTTGGTCAGCGGCGGACGCCAAGTGGCTTTCTGGAAATAAACATTGAACATTGCGGGCGGTACATGAGGGTTTTTAGAGGTACCCATCCCATGGTTCACTCAGGCTTTCGGAGTTTGTCGCTCCCAAGAACCCCAAGCATCCCAGCTGAGCTGCAATGCGACAGTGGGGTGGGGGGAAGTGGGAAGTGGGAGGAAACCCCCAACAGCCAACAATTGAGTTTAGCTGCCCTCGATTCAATGCAGGCACTTTCGCAGCATGCGACGCATGCGAGTGCGAAAGTGTGTGTGTGTGTGTGTGTGTGTGTGTGTGTGTGTGAGAGAGAGAGAGAGAGAGAGAGAGAGAGAGCAGGAATCCCCTCGAGATTTTCGACGACAACATCAGCGAGATGCTCGTGTTCTTATCGACTTTGGAGATCCAACGACATGAGATGATTGTGCGAGAGGTCCTCTCTCATCAGCCACATGAGCTTTGATCGATGTGCGACATCCAGCGCAGCGCACATTGACGCCCGTCTCCGTCAGCTTATCGGTTTGTTGTCTTGGCAGCTCCTCTGCCCATCCCACATCACCACACGTACCCCCGAGAGCTCCGGGTCTCACTCTCACGGTCTTATCTCACTTCTCTTGCCATTCGAGGTTAGACTGAGCGTAATCTCGGCGCAATAGCCGGCCTCTACTTTTTTGCCTACTCGGGTCCTATCTCTTTTACATCGCTCCAACTATAAATCAAAATGGAAGTTTGACTATCGCTATGCGTGGTAAGCAAGATACACTGTAGGGTCGGTGAATGCAGTCTGCCTGGCAGCTGCGTGTGTTGACATGGCATATGCGTCGCAAGTAAGAACTTGCCTTGACAGAAACCCCGAAGGATGATTTCGTAAGTGGCTCCCGCGGATAGAGGAAAATGCGCATTGAGGAAAAATACTCCGGACATCAGTGAGGAGCCCCGGCGCCGGCTGTGCTTCGACATTTCGGGGTCCGGCCACCCAGCACGTCTTTCATTGGGGTGGATACCCCTGTGCCTCTCTACGATCTTTGGGTCTTTCGGGTGGAAGGCTCAAAGAGGTCCCATCATATGCATGTACAATGTCTCAGCGGAATCTAAGCAACCTACAGTGCTGAGGAGGTGTGGGTTGTGCACCCCAACGCCACGGGCCTTGCCTTCATTGGCTGCGCGCTGTGCCCAAAGCCCAATCATTGGCGTAAACCTTTGCGGGATGGGTGAGAGCTTGTTGACTTCCTCCCTGGCTGCATAAGGCGTTGTTGAAGACCAGGGTCAGCTGTAGGAGCTCTCGTAAGAATAGCATGGAAAGAAGGAGATAGAAGAAGATGCACGGTACGCTACATCCAATCACCATGCTTACAGCATACAGATCCCGCTGGAAGACTCATAGATAGCGAGGAAATAGAACTCGGGCCACGGTTACGTAGATGCGCATCGATGTAGGTGGGCGAGAGATAGGAAGCATCTTACCAAACTGCGTCAGCCAGCACCAGCACAGCACCTTGTGTCTGCCAAGGTGGGTATGGTCCCGATCTGAATGTACCGTGCCGTACCTCCTCCAGACCAACGAACGTCCCATCTCATGTCCCTGCCGGCCGACGCCATGTATTCCTGCCAGATTGTTGTCGAGGTCTCTGCTTGTTCGTCCCATCCTAGCCCAGTTGAGGTCCCCGTGAATCCGGTGCTAGTGCGGATGATCCAGGCTATAATTTAAGCATCGGTATCGTCGTTGGGACCAAGATTTTCTTTTTATCCTGAGCCTGTCTGCTGTCCCGGACCTGTCGAGATTCCACTCTCTCCCTCTTCTCTTTTCTTTACCACTCCTTCTTAAACAGAGATCCTCCCGCCTACCTGATCAGCATCGTGAGAAAAAGGGTTCCTTTCCTTCTTTCCCTCACTTCGCGATCCTACGTACTATATATATCGTCGACCCGACACCCTCAAGATACCCTCTTCCCCTTGTGGTTTTGCGCATCTACCAGCCAGCTATCTATCCTATAGCTCTGAGCGGATCTCACCTTGAATTACTTTGTTGTGTAAGTTGGCCATACCACCCAAGATCCAGACCCGTTCGCTTTTCCCCAATCAAATTCCCCCATCGGGCCAGACGCTGCGCTGTCAAATCTATCAATCAATCGACTCGAGGCAATTGGGCACCCTTGGCTTGACTCGTGGGTACCGGGTTTCCACCCCGGCCCATTGGGACCTTCCTTCTAGCGCACATTCTCTGCCCTTTTCCCAGATGACAACCCCCCTGCACTCCCTGCTAGCGTCGAATTGGATGGACCCTTCCATGACCTCAACAGAAATGCGGGAGAGACGGTTCAAGCCAATTGCGCAGCGTCAATTAGCTCAAAAGAGATGGCGGACCCTCGAAAATCATCTTAGCTTTATGAAGGGGTTCATTATTGAATCTTCAAGTCCCATATTACTTCGGATGCACTTCGAGCGGGAAACCTGAGAGAAAGAAAGACAGAGAAGAAAAGAAGAAAAGAACTCTCGCGCCAATCTCAACACGCATTACCAGCAGAGCAATTGATTTCCCCACGAGCAATTGACTTTTGCCCTCTTTTGATAATATCCTGTACTAATAATCTCTGGATTTCTTTTCCAACAGAATATTCATCTCACGAGATCCATCAAGTTTCCACGGGGTTTGCTGCTAGCTTTGAAAGCGCTACCAAGACCGCCCAAGCCAAAAAAGTACGTCAGCTGTCATAGCTCCTTCCCATGCCCCAACGAAGCAGCGGCACCCCGACTTCGATTTAGAAAAACGTGGGCAAGCTTCAAGACCCGAACGGCGACTTCCTTCGACCTTCCCTTTTCTGCTGCAACCAAACACTAACACCCACGATTTTTCTTCCCAGGTCGAGCCAGCAAGTCCTTGTCCAACTTGCTATTTTCCACAACTCGACCCAACTCGTTCGTTCCCCTCACGCGGCGAACTTCTTCCAAACCCATAATACCCAAATCCCACCATTGCTCGATCTTTGGGCCTCTTGGGAGCTCGACTCGGGCAATCGTTGTACATTGATGAGCCCTTGAGCCTACTTTACCGACTAATTGCTTCTCCACCCACCTACCAACTTCCCTCTTACTCTCCCACACACACAATGGCTACCGCCAACGGAAACCGGACGGTGCCCGTCAGCAACGGCAAGGCGTCGTATGCTGAGAAGCACCGGATCGCCGACCACTTCATCGGTGGCAACAAACTGGAGAATGCATCTTCCTCCGTGGTGAAGGACTTCGTGGCTGCCCACGATGGACACACCGTCATCACAAACGTGAGTACCCTCGCAACCCCGCGGCGCGACAGGTGGGGTGTTTTTTTCTGGCAGTGCGTCCGTGCTAATTGCGGATTACCATACAGGTACTGATCGCCAACAACGGTATCGGCGCCGTCAAGGAGATCCGATCGGTGCGAAAATGGGCCTACGAGACGTTTGGCGATGAGAAGGCCATTCAATTCACCGTCATGGCCACTCCCGAAGATCTGGCTGCCAACGCCGATTACATCAGAATGGCCGACCACTACGTCGAAGTGCCCGGTGGTACGAATAACAACAACTACGCCAATGTCGAACTGATCGTCGATATTGCTGAGCGTATGAATGTCCACGCCGTCTGGGCTGGATGGTAAGTGGCGACCTACTACTGTCCCCGTTTTCGGGTTGGACCCGGTGGCTAACAATATTCGCAGGGGACACGCTTCCGAAAACCCCAAGCTTCCCGAGTCTCTGGCCGCATCACCGAAGAAGATTGTCTTCATTGGACCCCCGGTTCCGCCATGCGCTCTCTTGGTGACAAGATTTCTTCCACAATTGTTGCACAGCACGCCAAAGTACCGTGTATTCCCTGGTCTGGCACGGGCATTGACACAGTGGTGAAAGATGCCGACGATATCGTGACGGTTGCTGAAGAGGTCTACCTCAAGGGCTGTGTCAACTCGTGGCAAGAGGGTCTAGAGAAGGCCCATGAGATTGGCTTCCCCGTCATGATCAAGGCGTCCGAAGGCGGTGGTGGTAAGGGTATCCGAAAGGCCATGTCCGAAGAAGGCTTCGAGGCCCTGTACAAGGCTGCTGCAAGCGAAATTCCCGGCTCTCCCATCTTCATCATGAAGCTGGCTGGTGACGCCAGACATTTGGAGGTCCAATTGTTGGCTGACCAGTACGGTAACAACATCTCCCTGTTTGGCAGAGATTGTTCCGTGCAGCGTCGACACCAGAAGATTATCGAAGAGGCGCCCGTAACGATTGCCCCCACAGCCACATTCCGAGCTATGGAGGATGCCGCCGTCCGTCTGGGTCGTCTTGTGGGTTACGTCTCAGCCGGTACTGTCGAGTACCTGTACTCGCACGCCGAGGACAAGTTCTACTTCTTGGAGTTGAACCCCCGTCTGCAGGTCGAGCATCCCACTACAGAAATGGTCAGTGGTGTGAACTTGCCTGTGGCACAGCTGCAGGTTGCCATGGGTATTCCTCTGCACAGAATCCGTGATATCCGTCTGCTGTACGGTGTGGACCCCAAGACCGCCACTGAGATCGACTTCGAGTTCAAGTCTCCCGAGAGCGAGAAGGTCCAGCGCAGGCCGCTCCCCAAGGGCCACTGCACAGCCTGCCGTATCACCTCTGAGGATCCCGGTGAGGGCTTCAAGCCTTCCAACGGTGTTCTTAAGGATCTCAACTTCCGATCCAGTGCGAACGTCTGGGGTTACTTCTCTGTCAGTACCGCCTCGAGTATTCACAGTTTCTCCGACAGTCAGTTCGGTCACATCTTCGCGTACGGTGAAAACCGAGCCGCATCCCGGAAGCACATGGTTGTTGCTCTGAAGGAACTCAGCATTCGTGGTGACTTCAAGACTACCGTCGAGTATCTCATCAAGCTGCTCGAGACGGAAGCGTTTGAGGACAACACCATCACCACCGGTTGGTTGGATGAGCTCATTACCACCAAGCTTACGGCCGAGCGCCCTGACCCCATGCTGGCTGTGGTGTGCGGTGCCGCCACCAAGGCCCACATTGCCAGTGAGGACTGCATTGCCGAATACCTATCTGGTCTCCTTCGAGGTCAGGTACCTTCCAAGGAAATCCTCAAGACGGTCTTCAGCATTGACTTCATCTACGAGAGCCAGCGTTACAAGTTCACCGCGACTCGCGCTAGTGTCGACAGCTACCACCTTTTCATCAATGGCTCTCGCTGCTCCGTCGGTGTCCGTGCCCTCAGTGACGGTGGTCTGCTGATTCTCATCAACGGTCGCAGTCATAGTGTCTACTGGAAGGAGGAAGTCGGTGCCACTCGTCTGTCTGTCGACAGCAAGACTTGCTTGCTCGAGCAGGAGAACGACCCCACGCAGCTCCGCACCCCCAGTCCCGGTAAGCTCGTCAAGTACACTGTCGAGAACGGTGAGCACGTCAAGGCCGGCCAGGCTTTCGCTGAGGTCGAGGTCATGAAGATGTTCATGCCCCTGATTGCTCAAGAGGATGGTATTGTGCAGCTCATCAAGCAGCCCGGTGTCACCATCGAGGCTGGTGACATTCTTGGTATATTGGCCCTGGATGACCCGTCCCGCGTCAAGCAGGCTACTGCTTTCCTGGGTCGTCTCCCCGATCTTGGTGTCCCTCAGGTCATTGGTAACAAGCCTGCTCAACGTTTCGGCATGCTGTACAACACATTGAAGAACATTCTCAGTGGTTTCGACAACTCGACTATCCTGAAGCAGACTCTTGACGAGACTATCGCAGTCCTTCGCAACCCTGAACTGCCATACAGCGAATGGACCTCGCAGCACTCGGCCCTTCACTCCCGAATGCCACAGAGACTGGACTCTGTCCTGACCCAGGTCATTGAGAAGGCTAAGTCTCGGAACGCTGAATTCCCCGCCAAGGCACTTCAGAAGACCATGGCCAAGTTCTTGGAGGACAACATGTCTTCCGGCGACGCCGACACCCTGCGCACGACGCTGTCGCCTCTGAGCGACATCTTGGCGATGTACTCGGACGGCCACAAGGCTCGTGAGCTTCAGGCTATCTCTGAGCTCTTGGAGACGTACTACGATGTTGAGAAGCTCTTCTCTGGTCACCGATCTCAGGACGAGGATGTTATCCTGAAGCTTCGTGACGACAACAAGGAGGACCACATGAAGGTTGTTTCCACTGTTCTCTCCCACAGCCGTGTTGGTTCCAAGAACAACCTGATTGTTGCCATTCTGGACAAGTACCGACCCAACCAGCCTAATGTGGGCAACATCAACAAGTACCTCCGCCCTGCCCTCCGCAAGCTTACCGAGTTGGAGGCTCGTCAGACTGCTAAGGTCTCGTTGAAGGCTCGTGAGATTCTCATCCAGTGCTCTCTGCCCTCTCTGGAAGAACGTACTGCCCAGATGGAGCACATCCTACGCTCGTCTGTCGTCGAGACCAAGTACGGCGAGTCTGGAGGCTACCGGGAACCCAGCCTGGATGTCATCAAGGAGGTTATTGACTCCAAGTACACCGTCTTTGACGTACTGGCTCTTTTCTTCGGACACGAGGACCCCTACGTCTCCATCGCTGCCCTTGAGGTCTATGTTCGCCGAGCTTACCGTGCCTACAACCTCAAGTCGGTTCAATACCACGATGACGAGGCTGATGTGCCGCAATTCATCTCGTGGGACTTCGCGCTGAAGAAGGTTGGTCAATCCGAGTTCGGAATTCCTGCCAACTCTTCATTCCCCTCTGCACCTGGTACACCCACCGGAAGTGAGTTCAATCTTGGTCGCATCAACTCCATCAGCGACATGTCCTACCTCTCGCGCCACAGTGAGCAAGAGCCTTCGCGAAAGGGTGTTATCGTCCCCTGCCGCTACCTTGACGACGCCGAGGAGCTGCTGCAGAAGGCCCTCGAGGTTCTTCCTAGAAAGAAGAAGGTCGCAAGCCTCATCCCTGACCTGAGCGGCAAGCGCAAGCCCCTCCGCGCCGATACCAGCGACGAGCTCTGCAATGTCGTCAACGTCCTCGTCTACGACTCCGAGTCGCAGAATGACCAGGACGTTGTAGCCAAGATTTCCGAGACCATTGAGGCTTACAAGGAGGAGTTCCTTGCCCGCAGGGTCCGTCGTGTTTCCTTCGCATGTGGCCGCAAGGATGGCAACTACCCTGCCTACTACACCTTCCGAGGACCCGCATATGAAGAGGATGAGAGTATCCGCCACGTTGAGCCTGCTCTTGCTTTCCAGTTGGAGCTCGGTCGTTTGAACAAGTTCAGAATCTCGCCGGTCTTCACCGAGAACAAGAACATCCACGTGTACGAGGCCGTTGGCAAGGGTGTCGAGACCGACAAGCGCTACTTCACGCGCGCGGTGATCCGACCTGGCCGTCTTCGAGATGAGATCCCTACTGCGGAGTACCTCATTTCCGAGGCCGACCGCGTCATCAACGACATCTTCGATGCTTTGGAGATTATTGGCAACAACAACTCGGATTTGAACCACATGTTCCTCAACTTTACTCCCGTCTTCCAGCTGTTGCCCGAGGAGGTCGAGCACTCTCTCCAGGGCTTCTTGGACCGCTTCGGCCCTCGCGCCTGGCGCCTGCGTGTCGCACAAGTCGAGATCCGCATCATTTGCACCGACCCCCAGAACGGCACTCCCTACCCTCTGCGTGTGATCATCACCAACACTTCTGGCTATGTCGTGCAGGTCGAGATCTACGCTGAGCGCAAGTCGGAGAGGGGCGAGATGGTCTTCCACTCTATTGGAGGCACGACCAAGATTGGTTCCATGCACCTGCTCTCTGTCACCACTCCCTACCCTACCAAGAACGCCCTGCAGCCCAAGCGTTACAAGGCTCACCTGATGGGTACCCAGTATGTCTACGATTTCCCTGAGCTCTTCCGCCAGGCCATCCAGAACTGCTGGGCCAAGGCTGTCAAGCACCAGCCGTCGCTTGCTGGAAAGCAGCCCCCCGTGGGCGAATGCATCGACTACCATGAGCTGGTCCTCGACGATACTAACAAGCTGGCCGAGGTGTCTCGCGAACCTGGTACCAACACCTGCGGTATGGTCGGATGGATGATCAAGGCGCGCACGCCCGAGTACCCCAAGGGACGCAAGTTCATCATTGTTGCCAACGACATCACGTACAAGATTGGATCGTTCGGCCCTAAGGAAGATTACTACTTCCACAAGTGCACGGAGATGGCTCGCGCTCTTGGTATTCCTCGCATCTACCTTTCTGCCAACTCTGGTGCCCGTCTTGGTCTTGCTGAGGAGCTTATGCCCCACTTCAAGGTCGCCTGGAACGACGCGACCAAGCAGGAGTCGGGCTTCAAGTACCTCTACTTGGACGCCGAGGCCAAGAAGCGATTCGAGGATGGCGCCAGCCGCGACGTCATCACCGAGGAGGTCGTTGAGGATGGCGAGACCCGTCACAAGATTACCGCAATTATTGGTGCCGAGGATGGTCTTGGTGTCGAGTGTCTGAGAGGATCCGGTCTCATTGCTGGTGCCACCAGCCGAGCCTACAACGACATCTTCACGGTCACCCTGATCACCTGCCGCTCTATTGGTAAGTCATATGCCCCATTAACACTCGTAGTATTCTCAACTAACAATCCGCGCAGGTATCGGTGCTTACCTTGTCCGTCTCGGTCAACGTGCCGTGCAGATCGAGGGCCAGCCCATCATCCTTACTGGTGCCCAGGCCCTGAACAACCTTCTGGGTCGGGAGGTCTACACCTCCAACTTGCAGCTTGGTGGTACTCAGATCATGTACCGAAACGGTGTTTCGCACTTGACTGCCAACGACGATTTCGCCGGTGTTTCCAAGATTGTCGAGTGGCTGTCGTTCGTGCCCGCCATGCGCAACATGCCGGTGCCCATTTCTCCCAGCATGGACAATTGGGACCGTGACAACATCTACACGCCTCCAGGCAAGGCCCCCTACGATGTCCGCTGGCTCATTGGCGGCAAGCAGGACGACGAGGGCTTCCAGCCCGGTCTGTTCGACAAGGACTCGTTCGTCGAGACCCTTGGCGGCTGGGCCCGTACCGTGGTTGTTGGTCGCGCTCGTCTTGGTGGCATCCCCATGGGTGTCATTGCTGTCGAGACCCGCACTGTCGAGAACGTCACGCCTGCCGATCCCGCCAACCCCGACTCGGTTGAGCAAGTTTCCAACGAGGCTGGTGGTGTCTGGTACCCCAACTCGGCATTCAAGACTGCCCAGGCCATCAACGACTTCAACTACGGTGAACAGTTGCCTCTCATGATTCTCGCCAACTGGAGAGGTTTCTCCGGTGGCCAGCGCGACATGTACAACGAGGTGTTGAAGTATGGTTCTTACATTGTCGATGCCCTCGTCAAGTACGAGCAGCCCATCTTCGTCTACATTCCTCCCTTCGGAGAACTTCGTGGAGGATCTTGGGTCGTTGTGGATCCTACCATCAACCCCGTGTGCATGGAGATGTACGCTGATGTTGATTCTCGTGCTGGTGTCCTGGAGCCTGAGGGTATCATTGGTATCAAGTACCGAAGGGAAAAACAACTGGAGAACATGGCCCGCATGGACGCCACCTACGCGGCCCTGAAGAAGCAGGCTGCTGACCCCAAGCTGAACAAGGAGCAGCTGGAGGAGGTCAAGGAGAAGATGTCGGAGCGTGAGAAGCAACTGTTGCCCATCTACGCGCAGATCAGCATCCAGTTTGCCGACCTGCACGACCGCTCTGGTCGCATGAAGGCCAAGGGTGCTATTCGCCAGGAGATTGAGTGGAAGAACGCCCGTCGCTTCTTCTACTGGCGTGTGCGCAGAAGACTCAACGAGGAGTACATTCTCAAGCGCATGAGCGATGCTTCCAACAAGTCCAACATCAGCGCCACATCGTCTGCCCCTAGCAAGGACCGTGTACTGAACCAGAAGACGCTGGCTGCCTGGACTGGTGTTGCCGACTACAACACCAATGACAAGGCTGTGGCGACCTGGTTCGAGGAGAACGCCGAGACTGTCACGACCAAGGTGAAGCAGCTGAAGAGCGAGGCGGTGGCCAGCTCCGTGTCGGACATGCTCCGCGGCGACAAGGAGTCTGCCCTGAAGGGACTGAAGGACATGCTCCACATGATGCCCGTTGAGGAGCGCGAGTCTATTCTTAAGTACCTCAAGTAAGAGGGCGATTGGACGGTATGGGATTACGATGAGGACGGGTATATGAAAGGTTAGGTTCCGAATGGACGGATGGAGGGAATTGCGTGTATATATATCTACTACAAGATGTTGCGTGTACGATGGATGGTGTTCCCGGTGCTTTATATAGTTTGGCGGGCAATGATTCATGCAATTTCAATTGTTACCACTATACCATGGTCCCTATGGGTTCCTCGTGACTTTTCTGTATGGAGTTCTCTAGCTAAGTGCATGGTTACAGCTTCGTACCCGCTCAACAACGAACGATGGCACCATATTGGCGAAAACATAACCATCCTGCAAGTTGGGTTCGCGCATCGTCAGCTCTGGTTGTGGCTGTGGCAGCATGGGCCCTAACATCGCCTTTGCCCAGCACTCCGGGCATTCGATGGTCTTTTTGCCCTGCCAGAATACGACGACCACGCGGATCAGAATGAGCTTGGGCCCTCTCAACATCTGGCGGAGGTGTCCCTCGCGGTTGAATTGCCGCTGCCAGAAGCTGATCTTCCGGGGGCGCAGGTGGCAGCAGCCCGGGCAGTACTCCAGGTCGTCCCAGGGATTGATGTCACGGTTGGCAACGGGAGGAGACCGATGGGTTTGCCGCCGGGTGGTGGGGAAACCGGCGGCGAGGATGGACTTGAGACGGGTGATGGCCGGGCAGGGGGGTCGACGAAGGGGGCGTGGCTTTTTATCGAAGGGATGGGGATCCCTTTCCGAGGCGAGTTGGGGATGGGAGAAGGAGAGATGATGGCGGAGGCGACGTGGAGGAGGGGTTTGCAGGTCAGGGCCAGGGAGAGCTGGTCCAGGGGGTCCGAGTTGGGGCTGTGGGCGATTGCTTCGAAGATGGCGAGGAGGAGCTCGGTGGGGAGGTTGAGGATCGGGGGGGATTTTGGCGTCGAGGAGGGGCCGGGGTGGGAGGGAGTGGCGAGGACCTGGTTTTTGTTAGTGGTTGGGTAAGTAGGCGGTTGAAGGTATGATAGGGAGGGGTAATGTGTATGGATGAGTGTTTGAGTGCAAGGAATGACTTGGTGAAAGAAACTGGATGAGGGGGATGGATGGTGAAGAGAGAGTGGTGCACTGTCACTTACAGCTTGTGGGATCTTGAGGACGTCCCAGAATTCTAGGGGGTTGTTCAGACAAGTGTATTTGGGTTGAGACATCGTGGTGAATGGTGTAGACACTGCTGATGCGTTCTTCGATTCGTCAGATGGATATGCACCGGTTTGGCTAGGAATGAGATAATAATATCACATACAGTGCCCAATGCTATATTCCAATGTTGGAAACTAGTTGTGCTGGAGCATGAAATCTTTTTCTTTTTTAAAGTAAATGGTTAAGTCAAGATTTTGGTCGTTGATGGTTCTGTCCCGTTGCGGGCAAAACCATGATACCAAGAAAGTTTGATAGCAGCGCTCCAGAAACATGCCTTAAACCTGTACAATCATACGATCTATTTCATAACAAATATACAACAGGTGCTGCTAGCCGTATACAAAGTACTTTCGTTTTCATTTTGGTTATAAGCGCGGCTGTAATGGCGATAATAGGTTGTGTATAGCAATTGCATATCAGGCAGGGGAAAGTTACGAAAAGGGCTGCCACCAGGGCTCACCACGTTCCCCCAACCAGCATCAACACGACAACGTATATCCCAAGACCTTTGTCAGGATAATACGTCAATTCTTGAAGCCGTTTCAATTTGGGGCATAATACTTGCTAAGTTGGATACTTGCCCTCGGACATGAATGTCTGTCTGTCCTAGGCCAGCCGCCTCGCTGGAGAAGAGTCAGTTCCCGGAGTCCGAAGCCAGGGAAGGAACCAATCTCCACAACGCATATACACGCTCGATCAAGATATTGTCCGAGTAGTCATTATTCACCTGCATATGCATTCACCTTACTCGTTGGACCATTCTGGACCCCACCGAAACCCCAGGTTTCCCCGCAGCATTTCCCCCTGTCGCGGGTGAGTTAGAGATTAATCCTCCAATCATATCTCGTGGAGTCACTATCATGAAGGACTATAAGTACCTGGAGCCGGGCAATATGGCTACTAATCAAGACGGCCTCTGGCTACCTACTCCTCCCAGGCCACTGTCTGTACCACACCACGGAAATCATCACCATGTTCACCCTGTCGGCCAACCTGTTTCGGCTTCTGGGACTTGGACTCCTTGCCGCCAGAGCGGTAGAGGGCGCCAACTCGGCACCAACAGCCCGGACGCTCAATGGAACCTACGAGGGCCTGCGCCTCCCGGATTGGGACCAAGACGCCTTTCTCGGGATGCCCTTTGCCCAGCCGCCCGTGGGTCCGCTGCGATGGCGCTGGCCCCAGAGCATCAACGCTTCGTTCGAAGGCGTGAGGAACGCGACGGCGTACGGCCACTCCTGCATGCAGTACGGGTCCAACTTCGACCTCTCCGAAGACTGCCTAACCATCAACGTGGTGCGCCCGTCGGCGACAGAGGACAACAAGCCCAGAGAGCCGCTGCCGGTGCTCGTGTGGATCTACGGCGGCGGCCTCTCCCTCGGCAGCACCGCGGACCCCCAGTACAACCTGTCCGGCATCGTGCGACTGAGCCAGGACATGGGCCGCCCAATGGTGGCCGTGAGCATGAACTACCGCCTAGGCATGTGGGGGTTCCTGCAGACCCCCCAGGTCGTGGCCGAGGGGTCGAGCAACGCGGGCCTGCTGGACCAGCGGCTGGCCCTGCGATGGATCCAGGAGAACATCGCGTCCTTCGGCGGCGACCCTGCGCGCGTCACGGTCTGGGGCGAGAGCGCGGGGGCCCAGAGCATCGCGTACCAGATGTTCGTCTACGGCGGGCGCGACGACGGGCTGTTCCGCTCGGCCATCCTCGAGAGCGGGGGACCGACGGGGGCACAGGTGGAGGCGCTGTCGTGGTACGCGGGGGCTGTCGAGAATTTGACGCGCGCCGTGGGGTGTTGGAACTATACCAAAGACCAGCTCGCGTGCCTCCGGTCCGTGGACCAGGCGTCCCTGTTTGCGGCGCACCCTTCCGTGGTCTGGAACCCCCTGCTCGACGGCGACTTCCTGACGGGGTACCCGAGCCAGCTGATGCGGGAGGGGAAGTTCCTGAAGGTGCCGCTCATTACGGGCGCCAATACGGACGAGACGTTCTCGCTGTCCGGGACGCAGGATACGGAGGAGGAGCTGTTCGGCGCGTTTCTGTCCTGGCGCTCCTACGCGCTGACGCCGTCTACGATTCGTCGACTCCTGGAACTGTACCCGGACGGAGACGACCCCTGCCACCCGGCGCCGCCCCGCGCCATCACCAACTGCACGCAGCAGCGCCCGGGGGCGGGGAAACAGTGGCGGCGGGGGGCGGCGATCGGGTCGGATCTCGTCATGATCGCACAGCGGCGCAAGATGGCCGAGCTCTTGACCGCATCTCACCAAAAGGTGTACAGTTACCGGTTCGACCAGCGGCTCTGGAACGGGTCCGAGTGGGACGGCGTCAAGCACTTCCAGAATGTCGCGTTTAGTTTTCAGAACATTTCGGGGTTGTTGGGGCCGAGTCCCGAGTACGATTCGCACTTGGGGCTGGCAAATGCGATTGGGAAGGCGTATGTGAATTTTGTCTATGATGCGGATCCGAATGGTGGCGGCGGTCACAAGTACATAAATCACGAAGGCGACACAAAGAGGAATGCTTCTAGGAGTCTTGCGACACCGTCAATGCAACGGCTGCCGTACTGGCCCGCGTATGATCTGGAGAGGCCCCAGAACATGGTACTCAATGCGACGGGGAGCTGGGTTGAGGGGGATGACTGGAGGAGGGAGGGAATCGCGTTTATTAACACGCCGGAGGTGAGCAAGGAGCTGTTGGGCTAGTCAAAAGTTTGCGACCAACCTACGCAGGATGCGAAGATATGGCACACATTGAAATATAATTTGTCCCGGCGACACCTAGCAGCATTGATTTGGTCTGTTTCAGTCCGCTGTCATGGCGGGAAATATTCGCAAGTTGTGGAGGTTTTTCTAAGGCTTTTGTCGTTTCAATATATTGTTTTCTATTCATCAAGTTATCATCTCAAGAACAGTGGAGAAGTACTAAGGCACTAGTGGTTTAGTGGTAAAATCCATCGTTGCCATCGATGGGCCCCGCGTTCGATTCGCGGCTAGTGCAACACAAAACTTTCCTTTTTGCCCTTTGTGGCTGTTTTACCTATCGCATCGTCCCGGTTGGCCAATTCATTTGCTTCCATCGCCGACGTGTTCTAGTTGTTCTTCTTCGAAAGCCGTGACGATGATGGGCCTGGGGTACCCCGGAGAGCCCGAAGAGCGCTCAAGCGAGGACCGCGACTCTTTGACCATCAGTCCACCGCTCAATGCGACAAACCTCTCCACACCGACTGCACCTACGGATCGTCAGAACACAGCCGTCTTTTTGGTGAGTCTGGGTGGTGACTGAAGTTTTCTGGTTCTGGCCGTGCCTGCCGGAAAACTGGTTCTACCTAACCCGCATCTCACGGCATTCTTTTTACTCTTGGCGCCCAGTTGACTTGTCTCCTTGTCTTCTGTGACGGCGAAGAACGGCGGATCGCGACAGAATCGGGTGCGGCTTGCGATAAATTTGGACTACGATAGAGGGGAGATTGCACGAGTCACGCGCTGTCTAAATCTAGCATATACTCGAGTCAGGTGATTTCCACATATATTGCTTTGCATGGTCGAGCAACAGTCGTCATTCTGGTCGTCAGGTCTCTTCCACGTAGGAGTAGCTCGTGAGGCCCGGTTGCTCGGCTCTTGACGTTGCTGCGAACTTGCAGTAGCGACTTACACAGCCGCGAGCCGCCAACTAGTGACGCAGGCAGGGTCGCTGTCAAACTGGGCACTCGTATTCTTGGGCTCAAGATTTGTTAACGCTTGTTGCCGGCTATTCGCCTCATCTTTCAGCCTTTGGGGGCCGACACTAACTGCAAGCCTGCGATGCATCAAGAACAGGGGCGATTCTAGTCCATTCGGGAGGCCGCGGGGGACGCTCCGCAGAGGGCAAGAGGGGTGACGTTGATCTTTGCCAAGACCAGGCTTTTAGTGGGATGAAGTCATGCTAAGAAAATTAAATTGTAGGCTGGAATACTCTGCGCTGCGTGCAGAACTGCGTGCCAGTCTCCCAGTGTTGCCTTTTGCCCCCTAAAAACTCCTAAAAGCCCAGCGACCAGAAGGAGTGGGACCTGGTAACGCTCGGGTAACGTTCCCTTTCCCATCGGCCATCGGAACGAAAAAGGGTTGACCGCCCAACCAGGCAATAATCGCCCGTGTTCTTCAGTGTTCTATGGCGACTATTATTGGGGAAATCCAAACCAGACATTAACGTTGAGGTCACAATGGGCAGGAATCGACAGGAGAACGGGAGCGTGCGCCTGTTGTTTATTCTTGGGTTGCAGGGGATGGCAAGATGGTTGCTGGGCTCTTTAGGGGCATGTCCACTGCCGCTGGACCCCTTTCAGTGGGGGGTCGCAATGAGCAGTGGCTGGAATTTTAGTTCCGGGCGCAGAACTGGCTGGCGAGGTCCCCGAAGCAGCCGGCCAATCATTGCATGCCATTCTCGACTGTGCCGTTAGGTATGTAAAAGGAAAAACGTCCAAGAAATATCAGGGGCAAAATGACGTCGATCTTCATTCATATGCGCAGGACAGATGCCAGCAAATGGCCGGTGCAGGGGGGCTGGTGCTGGGTTTAGTTGGCGGGACCAGGGCAAAACGGAGACGGCGATACGAGGTGATCGGCCAGCACTAGGCCCGTTCAGCCCCATCTGCCGGCTGCAACGGTGTGCTGGGCTGGTGATGTGGTTGCAACCGCAACCGGGAACATCGATGACATCCATCCAGAGCCAGCCGGTTCATGGAATGAACGCATGGATATGCGAATGGAGTCATGGACAAGGTCATGGCAATTGCCATGGGGGAGCAACATCCACTCCTGCTTTACACTTGCTTTTTGCCCACCGCCCGAGTTGTGTATAAGTAGAACGACCGACTGGCACTTCCTATCGACTCCTTTTGATCCTCACCCTCACCAACAATTCCATCTCTACCACAATCAACCACTCCCAACTTCTCTACCCAACTATTATCTTTACCGATAAATAACTTTTAATCACCACTCAACCAACCGCCAACATGCAGTTCTTCACCATTGCCGCCCTTGCCGCCTCGGCCTCTGCCGCCACCCTCGGCGCCCGCCAGGACCAGGCCCAGTACATCATCGGCTTCCAGGCCGCCTGTGTTCCCCACAGCACCTTCTGCAACTACAAGTTCGGCGTCAGCTCTGAGCCCGGTACGGTCACCCCCACCACCTGCACCGCCATGGTCCAGGGCCCGGACTACCTCCCCGCTGTGGAGGACCAGAACAGCTGCACCGTCGGCAACATCACGAACTCGGTCTACCACTGGTCCGTCGAGAAGACCGCCGCCGGTGGCCTCGACTTCCAGCTCTGGTACCCCCTCAACAGCCGCTCCAACCTCACCTTCTGCCACGAGATCCCCGGCAAGGACCTCAAGGTCGACAACAACGGCGCCGTCCAGACCCAGCGCTACGCCGGTCCCGACTACTTCAAGATGGACATCTGCGCCCCCGAGAACTAAAGTGTTTCTTAAACACTTTATCGGAGGACGTGACGGAAGACGCCATCCATTTGAAGGCCTCACCGGCTGCGAGTCGCTGAGTGTCAGGGGATGAATTGGATTGGGGAACTTGTAAATACGATTCTGCGGCACACTGCGAACCCTGCAAAGGCAATTCCGGGCCGCTACTTTTATGAATAATGCTGTATATATATACCTAACGACATTGATTAATCAGCGCGTTCAATCAAGAGAAGCTTTCATCTTCCGCCAATACTATATCGTACTCGCGATGTTCTGTGACTTGTATCTAGCTTCTCGTGTATGGTATGTAGCTTTGAAGGCAACTGCGACGCGGTTGTTACATTGGCTGGGTGTCAAATGCGAACTGTAATGGCATGCTCGTTCGTATCAATCAAATACGATTTCCGAGGTTGAGATGATACAAGGTCATTCAGCACCAAATGTCTTGAGTGTCAAATGCGAGTTGTAATGGCATGTCCGTCCGTCTCGATTGGTCTTCGGATCTTGGACAATGCGCCAGCTCACTCCGCGCGCAACAGCCACTTTGCCCCAGATCAGAGCATATGCATTTGAAAATGTCCCGTATTTCTCAATATTCCATACCAAGAGATGGAGCTCAAGAGGATTATTGGTTGATCTTTCACCAGAACGATCGGACGAAAGGCCGTTCACCGTTAATGGTCGCCCGGGCTAATGCAGCGCTCTCGATCAGCGCGCCGCGCCCCGTCTTAGCGCGAACCCCTACCGTTGAAAAGAGACTTCCGGCGACGTCATCATGACGGGGGTGACAGGTACGTACCGGGGCATTCTTATTTGGCCGGCTCGCCAAGCAATTTTCTAATCAATTCGTATGTACTCTTGTCTAATTCTATCTATCGAATCGTCAGTATCTTGTGTAACTGGTATATGAAGGAATTGGTAGAATTGCCTTGAAAAGCGTGCAGTTGCACGCACGAAGCCACCATCACTATGGGAGAAAAGGAGGGAGCTAGCAGCGGCGTGGGGGGCTCGGCATCTGGTGGCGCACCCAGGGTACCGAAATTGACGCGGGACCACGTCTTCCACTCGCTGCCGCCTTACACGGGCAAACACAATGTCGGGTACATGGAGATTGAGGTTCCCGTAGAGAAGCCCCGGCACTTTTCCGATATCCAACGGGACGGCCATTACGCCCTGCGCTTGGATACGGTGCTGTTCGCCATTTACTACCCCTCCGATCTCTCAACGGGCTGGAACCCGCCGAGTGGTGATGGCCCGCAGGACGGGTCTTCATCTTCCACATCTTCCTCTTCTGTTCAGCAGCAGCAAGAGAAGAAGCAGAAACAGCAGCCGAGCTCAAAGAAGCAGCGCAAGAGCAGGAACAAGGACCTGGCGAAAGCTCGCGTCCCTTGGCTTTCGCGTCCTCGACTGTGGACGAGCGGGGGATACGCCAAGTGGTTCAAGATCCCCAGCCCGCCGGTCGCGGCGTATTTGTTCGCGACCTGTATGTTCACCGAACTGCCCGCCATCCGGAACGCGCCTCTTCTTCAATCAAGGTCTTTATCATTACCCAAATCCGCGCACTTGGACGTGCCGGTAGAGGACAAGGCCCAAGAGAGCAACGTCAATCCCGACATCGCCGGGGAGGATGGCACAAACCAAAGACGTGAGGGCGGTGCGACGACCCCCTTCCCCGTCGTCTTCTTCAGCCACGGCCTAGGCGGCACGCGCACCGTCTGCAGCGCCGTCTGCGGCGAGCTCGCCAGCCACGGGTACGTCGTCGTGGCCATGGAGCACCGCGACGGCAGCTGCGCCCGCACCTTCGTCAACATTGCGCCCCAGGAGAGCGACGGCGCGGACGCGCCCACCACCGAGTGCAAGAACGACGACTCGCGGCCGCCGCCGACGCGCATCAAGAAGAAGAAGGGCGGCGTGGATTATTATGTGGTGGATTACCTGTTCCCCGAGGGCAACACGTGGGATACGGCGCCTAACAACGACCGCGGCGTGGATACTGAAATGCGGTCTGCGCAGCTTGACATGCGGCTCGCTGAGATTCGCGAGGTGCATCGGGTCGTGAGCTTGTTGAACACTGGGCGCGGCGAGGAGGTGGCGCGGGACAACCTGCGCCGTAAGTGGAATCGCGGGTCCAGCTCCCGGGGGCTCGACGGTGTGGACTGGGCTGCTTGGAAGGGGAGGTTACGGCTCGACCGCGACGTCACGGCCATGGGCCACTCGTTCGGCGGGACCACGACGATCCGGCTGATGAGGCATCCCGGGACGCACTTTGAGTGGGTGGGACAGGGCGTCTTGCTCGATACGTGTGGGGATGCCCATCCTAGAAGACGAGAACGACAAGAAGGTGGAAGAGAAAGCCGATGACACCGGGACCGACACCGAGACTGAAGCCGACACGAAACGTAGCTCGCCGCGGCCGAGCAGCATTCACAGCAACTGCAGCGACCACACCCTCGACCAGTGCCAGCGGGGCCGTCACGGCGAGTGCGCGAAACCCCTCATGTCGATCGGGTCCGAGGCCTTCATGTACTGGAAGCCGAACCGCACGGCCATCGACCGGGTCTGCGACGAGGCGCGCCGCCACGGACAACCGGCCTGGTCGCTGACGCTGCGCGGGACGGCCCATTTGAGCCAGACCGACTTCGGCGTCCTGTTCCCGCGCCTGCAGTCCTGGGCCATGAAGACGACCATCGACCCCCGGCGGGCCATCGACCTGACGGCGGGGCTGGTGCTCGACTTTATCGAGACGGTTTCCTTAGCGCCGGCGTCTCGGCCCCAGCCCATTGAGGAGAGGATCAAGACGGGGGCGGTGGGCGGCAGGCTAAGGCGGCATCTGACGCAGATGCAGGAGCTGGAGGATCTGCCGGTGGTGCATAAGCCCAAGGCCAAGTACGTGGGGTCGGCGCTGAAGATTCGGCATGAGTTGGCGTTGAGAGCGAAGGGGTGGACGAGAAGGCATGGTGGGGCGAAGTTGCAGAAGAAGAAACCGACGCCGAAGAGGAAGAACGACAATAACAACAAGACGGAGAGCAGTGAGGGCCTGGGCAGTGCCGCCGCGGGGGTCGACCGTGATGAGGACGAGGAGGTCGACAAAGATGATACCCTGACGGGATTGGAGGAGGGGATCGAGGCGGACGAGATTTGGGTCCACGTTACGCCGGAGGCTGCGGTTATGGAACAGTTGCGGCAGCGGCAGTTAACGACGTAGAGTCTCATCCTACTGAACTAACATCACAATTGTAATCGATGCTTGATCAAGACCCGCATCTGCGGCAGATCTGTTTAAGATTATTATATATTCAAATTTGGTATAAATGTGCAACAACATCATTGATACGGCTCAAACCTCATGTCGCATGGGGGCGGCGGAGTCTCCAACTCGGTTGTGTGTGCCAGAAGCTAGGACAGTGGGGTGCTCACTAAATTCCCGAGACTCGTGTAAGGCTCTGTGATTAGATGACAGCTTTTGGCACTCAGTCATTTACCGTCGTTTCTGATATATATGTAATTGATAGTGGCGCTTGCAAGTGTGTTTCTCTCCCTACTTCTCTTATATTTCTATTGCCCCGGAGCTGCTGGCGATGGTCCCAAGATCTTGAGGTCGACTCCGGCGATGCTGCTGGGCGCTGCCTGGCTGTGCAGCGCCGCCACCAGTTTGGCCGTGTCGCACCACTTACAGCATGTATATGTTAGCGCTCGGGGCATGCCGTTTTATTCTACAATGTCAAAGAAAGGTTGCATCTACCTAATGTAAGCTCTTCGACCTACTCCGACGGACCAGGCCTTTCTAGAGTGTCCTGGAGTAGTTGTGCCACGGTAATATACCTTTCCTTTTCAGCATACTGATACGCCGTCAATCCTTCGTTACTTTCCGCTTTTGAATCCCCGCCCCGGTTGATAAGAGAACGTACGATGGCCTCATGGCCATTGCATAACGCCCACATGAGCGGTGTTTTCCCCCAATGATAATAGTCAATAGTAGCACCACCTTTCTGCATAAGCAGTTGGATCGCACACGAGGGCAAAAGGAAGGGAAAAAGCGCAAAAAAGGAAATCAAGTTGCATCAGCCGTGAATCGAACACGGGGCCCATCGATGGCAACGATGGATTTTACCACTAAACCACTGATGCCTTTCTAGAATCTCGGTAAAATGTTATAGAATAAATCAATCTAATTCAATATATATAGCTTTGTCTCAATAAGCCAGCTGGCTACGTGACCATTGGGGTGGGCTGCTAAGGGGCACTCAGGATCATCCACATGACCACGGGATTGACTCGCATTCTGGTATTCTTCTAATGTCCATAATTGAGTGTCGCTGCGCAATTTTCAAATGCCAAACTCATGTTTATGCCAAGTTCAAGTCACGATGTCTCATCGGCGGTTTGTGTGGCAGAGCAAACATGGGCCTACTGCGTTCCCGATGCGCTCCTCGATCTCGCGAAGCCGCTGGCTTGGTCTCAACTGTCATGAATGTCACGCATAGACATGGACCCTGACGGCGTCAGAGAGTGACACCTGGCCGATCCGTCTGCCTTCTACAGAATAGGAGTTATGTCCAGAGGGATTCTAGACCACCATCCAATTGACGGTTTTCGTGGTACTCACAGTTCTGTGACATCACTCTAAAAACTCTGGTACGGTTCAAGCTGTGATAGATGGTCATGTCCCATATTATTGATATTGAGAATGCTCATATCTACATATTAGATATAGCCGGCACTTCTCCTTCTCTGCCATAGCGAGGTCTCGAGTTGGAGTAGCATCCTGACGGGACCCCACGCTCGTCCCACGCTCCATAGCGATCTGACGTTCATCCACATGCAAATACAGGGATTCTGCGGTTCGCCCTAAACGTGGACTGGAGGAGACATGGGTTCTGGAAGCGGTAAGCCTTATGTAGTTCTATCGGGATCAGGGCGTGAAGAAGCGCCTGCGCATGAACGTCGGCAGTACGGTCAATCCCGTTCCCATGATCGAAATACCCGGTCTAGAAATTTCTAGGACTTTGACTCGGTCCGCTACTGCTAAAGTACGTGTCTGGGCCTGGCCTGACGCCAGTCTATGCAGCCCACGAGTGAGGGCTACTTCGTTGCCTGCTCCAAGGCAGATTCTCAAGCGACAGTAAGCCTGGAGTATCAAATGAAACGATCCGAGTGGCTGGTACGGATGTGCCCGCAGGTATCTTCTGCAGGAAAAGTGGCCACTTGCTCTTGAAATATGCGTCCCAATTCGTAGGGCAGGATGACACACATAATTGGGGTACCTTTTTCTGCAAGGCTCGCCAATTAACCCCTTCCACATCATCCCAGTTGAGTCCTTCGGTTACACTGCTCAAGGAGCTTTCCAATCATCAATGCCCACCGATATAACCAGCCATGGGGTGTCACCTCGGTAAATGGGGCCATTCCATCACCCGCGACCGGTCTGTAGGCGCTGCAGCTGTGTCCGATAAACACACCCGCTCAATTGGTTTCGTTCTGTACGAGGTAATATCAGCCCGAAAATTGCACTTTTCGCAGAGCCTCATCCACTTGTGCCACCTCACGGTGCATAAATATGGCGGCTGAGCAATCTCCTGCCATAGTAGCTCAAGGCAGACTTGTCAACCTGACCTGATCACCACACTCGGCGTAATTGTCCAGCTGTCTTACAACACACCCACACTTTCCGAGCAACCATGGTTGACACGCACGTCAAGAACTACCGACTGAAAATGGAAAAACTCAAGGAATACCTTGACTCCAAGTTCCCCAAGAAGTACGAGGTCAAGGTGGGGAAACCGTGTGACACCTCTAATGACAGATGCAGCTAGCGCTGACGCCCGGCCGCTTAGGAAGGGGAGGACGACTACTACATAATCAACACCTCCAAGGCCTTGACACAGGTGAGTTGAATCCCATCCGGCAACCACAACAAAAGCAATATCTCATCTCAACCTAACAGGATCAATTGGACGATATCGAGGACTTGCGGGCGCCCAAGCCACTAAAGTGATTATGGTGGTTTGCAGACGGTGGCGGAAATGCTGTATCGGGATAGGGGGTTGGGGCCCGCATGGCCAGTTGGAGACGTAGTTCCCTGCGCATGTTAGCTGCCAATGATATCTTCCAAGTCGTGTTTTCTTATGCAGTCTGCCTTACACTCTTACATAATTTCCACCTTGGCTTATTCACGTGGGCGTTTGTCGGTGAGCCAATTACGCCCGGGGTCATTACCGGACCTCCTCCTCGTGGCCTCCGATCTTCGTTGTTCCCTAACCGGAGTGTAAATTCAAAACACCATCGTT
This sequence comes from Apiospora saccharicola, assembly GCA_038363915.1. NCBI lineage: Eukaryota > Fungi > Ascomycota > Sordariomycetes > Amphisphaeriales > Apiosporaceae > Apiospora > Apiospora saccharicola. The sequence continues at coordinate 333,576 of JAQQWM010000001.1, forward strand.
TCTCGGCAATACATAGCCAGTTGTTACATCTCTATCGTCATATGCAGGGCGTTGCAATGAAACATAGCCGTATACCTAGACCTACCATTTACCACAGGGCATAATCGACGAACGCAGATACCAAGGCAGTATACGCTTCCCTACTTACCCTGATTTCCCTTGTGATATTTTGATATTTACAATGTCATAACCCCGTTGGGTTTGTGCAGTTCAGTAACAGTCTAACAGGTTCACCGTGGGATTCACTCCAACTATATACACCCTAATTGTGTGGATGGCATCACATATCATTTAACATATGTTAGCGACAAGGACAGCAATCAAATCTTTTTTCTAAAGAAGTGTTGGATGATAGAGGCTTTAGCTTACGCTACAGCTTCCAGATCTTGTCACCATGTACGATGGACTTGTCCAGGCCTGCTCTGAGTTCGGCAATTGGCCCAATAATCTGCTAGACAAACGCCTCCCGAGATCCAAGTTGCAGCAGACCCACAAGTTTCTACAAAGTCAAAGACGACGATTGTTCATCAATGATACTCGAGCTGCATCCGTCTATATTGACGAAATCTATACTGGGGAAACTGGTACGGTCTATAGCTCTACTAGTTATTCTACTTGTCAGCATACTAAGACTATATGCAGACATGGAACGAAGCAAGATCAGCGACAAGTCTCAGCTAGATGATCACTACACCCAACATATCAAGCATAGGGAACAAGACCCACGGTTGCGTCACGTGTAAGTATCTCACACTAACCCCTGAAAAAATACATGGTTACCTGACATATGTTGCATGCAGGTTTCTTACTGCAGCCAACTCCTATGCGCCGTTAGACTGCACCTTGGAGATGTTCCAGTTTCTCTGTTCCTACCATCAGGTGTCACATGGATTCATGGATCTCATATCCTCTTTTGGTCGCCATAATGGCGGATGGAATGTCTTTCATCACATGCACATCTTGCATCAGCTCTCAAGCAGTACCGCATTTTCCAACCTGGCAGTCCCGGAAATCGGAAGATCCGGTAAAGAATTTCGTGTTGCTTATAAACTCTTTGCCATGGAGCAGCAAGAAGAGGAGTATGACAATAAGTGGGTGATGCGACAGACTGCTACATACCATACTCTCGATCTGGCCGAGTGGAGAGCTTTCTGGATCACGGTCAAGGCGAACAACTTGATACAAGAGCGCGCATATGATGTTAACAGTGAACACTGCACTCTTCCCACTTATACCCCAGCCGCAGAAGCACTCTCTCGATCTCTTGCAATCCATCAGATAAACTTTGACTGGTGCACTGATGGATGGGGCTGTCACATCAGTAAAATCGTCAACGAGGTTGAGGACATTCTCAGGCCACTCATGGCCACACCAATTCCCCCCGAACAGGGGTCTTTGGACCCAACCCCATTCCTTGCCCAATCCTTATCCTGGAGCCAAGAAAAAGGGGATGGACGGCTCGATGAAAAGGGTCTGCCCGAGAATGAGGACGGTTCAGACGAGGTCCGTTTCCCGCACGAGTTAGCACGGACTGGTAGATCTCCAACGACAAGATCTTACCGGGAACGGCAAGCGCAGATTGATAACACCTTGAATCGTTTGGATGTGCTCAATAAGTTCTCGCTTCGGGACGTTCGACAGCTGGACTCGTACTGTAACAAGCTGCGGGAAGCGAAAACGGCGATCCTAGCCAACGTGAGCATGACCGGGGAGATCAGTGAGATATATGAGGATTTGCTCAAGTCCAAAATATTCTCACCGTGTGCAGAGGATCAGGACTGCGTGGAAGCGATCCGTCAGTTTCAAGGCTCTTTGAAATCCATCGCACACAACCTTAGGTCAGATTGTCTAAGGATAGACAACATTCTGGAGAGGATAAGCGATGGGAAGAACTTGGTGAGTATGCTCTCTTTCAGCACCTTGAAGTAACGTCTTCTGATATCCGTACTCAAACAGTATACCCGCATACTTGACTCGAAGACAACAGACATGGAGAAGCTATTTACTCTAGACCAGCATGACTCATCAAAGCGCATGGAGATGTCGTCCAACACCATGGAGGAGATCACGAAACGCATGCACACCATCGCGGAGAGGACCGAACGAGACACATCGTCGATGCACTTCATCACATTTCTGACACTAGTCTTCCTGCCGGGCACTTTTCTCGGAGTAAGATTCTCGGAGCTTTCATCATCGTTGTATCACTCGCATGACGAGGCTCATATTGACCCCTACAACGCTCTAACCCTTAACCAGTCCCTATTTAGCACCCCTATTTTCGGAGACGCCATTGAAGGAAATGGCAAGTCCTGGACCCTCAACACCGACTTGCTCTTCTTGTTCCTCAAGATCTGCTTGCCGATGATGGGAGTGATCCTCGGATTCTGGGTACTTTACAGGAAGTACATGAGGAAAATGAAGATGTTCGTAACGGATGCGTGGGTGGCGAGGAAATTCATGAAGAGATTGTTCGCGAAAAACCTGCAAATGAACGAGGGTATCGTCTGATTGCAATTGAAACAGAGGAATGCGCGAAGATTGGAAAGGGGGCTTCATATGAAAATGGAATCTGGGGGCATACCGAAAATTTCATTTGTACATGTTTGTGCTATTCGTTTCTTTTCTGGCGTATCTTTGATACGATCAGTCATGTTTCTATGAAAAGGGGTTAGACACGCAAGTCGACGTATACTCGGGCTACTGAGCAAACCGGCAACCCAGCTACGCGCATGTTCACCACCTCGCTATTCTCGTAGATTTTCTAGGCGACCAAAAAGTTGCCTTTTAGGCAGCTGTCGCTCATTCCGAGGTATTGGACCAGTAATGTAACCCTCCAACCCACCATCCCCCTCCATCCTTGGAACGCCACGCAGGTCACAGCCCCTCCATAAGGTGTCCTTCCAAGGCAGATCTGCTGGGCAGACTCGACTCAATTGATTCCCATGGTTTGTCGACTTCAAACTTGCTGACAGTGCAACCGGAGCATTGACCTGAGCCACGATCTTTGAAGCTAAGTAAGTATTCAGACCCACTGGACGAGGCAGTCTCCTTCGGCGTCGTTCGCGATCGATTGGTGTTACTTGGTATAATAATCCTTTCGATGCGCTTGCTTAGCAATTAGATCAACGTTTGTTGGACTGGATGGACCAGTTTCGACGGACGCAAACAGTCCTCATCCACCGCAGCGAGCCTGTCCCCGTCCCACAGAGTTAGACCAACGCTCGAATCGCAACAGCCGTCGTGCGCCAATACCCATAGAGAAAGTCCATACGACCGGTAACATGAACCAAAGCACACTCGAGCTTCGGGCTATGCCCCAATGCACTGCGTTTCGAACACATATAAGCGGCGAAGAAAGGACCGGACGACAATGCAAAGGCGACGACGCGCAATACGTCAGCCCCAATGACTTGCCACGTTACTGGACAATTGAGAGGATTGAGGATTTTCTGCGATCTTCCGGCAATTCCGACAGCAGCGAAACAGTCCGCGGAGCTTATCTGCAAGTACTATCGATCCTTGTCTGGATCCAAGCGACATTAAACATTCCGTCACTTCATCACCTGTCTGAACTGATCGCTCATAACAACAATGACGCAAGTCTTCCCTGGCCCGTGGCTCCCCGCGGTTTCACAGACAAGGCCAGTTTCCACCACTTTTACAAGCTCCAGTGGCGATTCTGCCCCATCATCCTCAACCGCTGGCCGTACGTGTCAAGGAGATGCTTGGAACCGTTCGCGATCCTGCCAATCACCCCACTGAACAGCGAAACGGAACCGAAGTTTAGGATCGACAAAAGACAGCGACGTGAATCCAGTTTGGAAGCATTCGAGATTTATGTCCCAGACAGCGACCCCAATGTGAGTTCGATGCCCACATATTTCCTTGTTATCGTCAATCCTACCTCCTTCGGACCATGCAAATAATTAACCTGGGACAATCAACCTACAGCAGCATCAACCCCGCCATGTCGTGTTCAAGACCTACGATGACACAACGACCTTCGACGAAGAGCTCAAGGCGTACCACGCCCTATCAAGGAAGAACAGCAATATCGTTCGGAACTATGGAAGCTTCTATTGGATTTCCGATACCAACATCCGCCACAGTACCATCATACTTGAGCTTGCAGAAGAAGGAAGTCTCCGTGATCTGTACAGACTTAACGACCCACCCACCACTCGCGATGCCATCCTGAAGTTCTGGGAGGGGTTCATTGACTTGGCTGAGGGCCTCGAGGCTTTACACAACTACGAGGACCACGAAGGCTATAGCATGTAAGACACAAGGACCCGACGCATATACCCACCATCTCATTCAGCATCGTTTTTCTTTTGTCTGGACTCAACGAGTACGCTTCAATGACTAACACTTCTTCGATTGAATTAGAATACATCAAGACCTCAAGCCATCCAATGTTCTTGTTTTCCGAAAGAAGCATCGAGCCGGATCCCCCTTTCAATTCAAGATTGGCGACTTTGGCTCTAGTACAGTCAAATGGGGTTCCCACTCCCAACGAAACTCGGGTCCTGATACCGGAGCTGGCAAGACATATGGTATGGCGGTCTATTCATCAAACCGGCAAGGACTCTACACTGACACGCTTCTTAGGACCACCCGAGCTTCATCTCAATCACACTGTTGACTATAGCGTTAAACCAACCGTCGACACATGGGCGCTCGGGTGCATCATGATGGAGGCGTCGTATTGGCTTGCCTTTGGCGAAGCAGGCCGTCAGCGGTTTCGAGAAGAGAGAAAGTGCGAGACTTCCCAGGATCACAAAACACTAGGCTGCAGTGACACTTTTCACGACGGCCTGGAAGTGCTTCAGTGTGTCCGAGATGTACCGCAAAGGCTGGAGCGTGATGGCCGTCGATGCGACGACATCACGCCGCGAATTGCACAATACGTTCTTGACGCATGCCTGATTAGGGAAAAAGCAAGATCGCTATCACACCAAGTTGTGCAGCACGTGAAGGACATACTCTACGCGAAGCCTCCGACGGGGGACCAACACTCGTTCCTAAGGAGTGCGGGACGGAATTCTTGGACAAGCCTTCCGTCCCTGAATGGTCACCCCCATGATCCCACCACGTCGACTTATATTGACCCCGGCTCTACCAGTGAAGCCAATCTCTCCCCTCCGCCACATGCAAATGCGCATGACGGATTCAGAAGTGGAACTGAAGCACCGCCCGCCTCACAACAACTCTCGCCAAGACCTATGCACCGACACGACAACTCTGAGAATACAAGTGTACCTGTGATCTCTATCCCCAACGATCACACAGGCCCAAACCACTCGAACCAAACTTCGCCACAGCCACAGCCGCGCATAATCGAGCCGCCAAAAGGCTCAAGCACATCCACCAATGGACAACCAATGAACGGGTTGCGACTAAACCCACCCTCAACCTCAGCCCGTACCAGAAGCCCCCCGTTATCTACCAACGGCAGCAGTTGCCCTCCAGTTTCACCAAATCCACCTCCTCAGAATCCGCCCAGACCCCCTCCTTGCCCGCAGTGACGGCCGACGAGGTGTTGTCGTGGATCAAAGAAGGTAAGAAAACAGGGGTATCAAGCACTCTGCCAGGCTGGGATTCAATCCAACGTACCTTGGGTGGTCGCGACTATGTAAGTTGACCTCAATAACACTAATGTGGTGGCCTCGAACTTTTATTGACTGTGAATCCAGATCATTGTTATCGACAACTCTACGTTCATGCAAAACCACCGCGGAGAGGTCGGCAAGCTTGCCAAGGTGCTTTCGTATCTCATGAAGCATCTGGATCCCAACGGCGTCGAGGTCTATTTCACCTCCAACCCGAAGCAGAAATTCATCTGCGAGACCAGCACTAAGGTGGAAAGCCAGCTTAGCAGGTGCTTCAACCACGGACATAACGCGCACTGCCAGATGGAACACACCCTCGATACCGTCTTCAAAGACGTCAAGTCGAAGCTGCTCAGATCTGGGGAGGGGCACTCCTCATCGTCGCGGCACATCCGGGACCGGCTAACCGGGGCGAAGGCATCGGGCGTCAGCATTTACGCTCTCACCAGCGGCGTCTGGGACCGCTCCGAGGAGGGTACCTGCGGCGTGGAGAAGCCCATCGAGAGCCTCATTGCCTTTATGAAAGCGCACGAGCTGGGCAGGACCGAGGCGTCGATCCAGTTCGTGCGCTTCGGAGCGGACGCCCGGGGGATCAAGCGGCTTACCGTCCTGGACGACAAGCTGCCGGAGAAGGAGGCAAATCTGCATTTGTGAGTCCAGTGTAATGCTCTTTTGAGTGTATCAAACCCCTGTTCTCGCACGGCAGCTAACAAACTCGCTCCGTGTCTAGCGACATTGTCGACCATAAACCATCCGACGCCAGCATTTGGGAGATTTTAGAGGGTTCAATCTCAAAATACACAGATAACTAGATATGATTGGTGTTCGGTTTCTCATTTTCACTTGGCGTTTGGGAATATTCGGCGATGATATCCAACTACTGAGGACGGCGCGGCGGATAATGGGTTAAACCCAGAGCGTTTCGCATTATCATGAAGCGGAAGCTTTGAATCTAACATTTTGACCGTGTTGCTAGGGATACAAGTAATACATATTTATACACATATGTCTCAGTCCATATATTATTAACATTTATAATAATCCTATTATAGACCATCGTACTGTTCATGTTGGAATTACACATTATATAAGGCATGTTCTTGCCTCTCTATATATATGAAATCTGAAATCGCATGTCCAAAGCGCTGCTGCGTATATATCGAACTGGGATCAGCTTTTCGAGGTACTTAACCCACTAAGAAGTAGACAATGCCCAGCAGAAGACCATCAGAAGCGGGCCCAGTCCCAATGTCTGGTCCAGGGCTGTTTCAAGAACTTTTGGCTAGAAGTCCAGCAATCGTGAGTACAGCTCCTGCTGTGCCCATGATTGCAGTAGTCATCAGGCTCGGGTCTTTTTTCTCAATAGCCGACACTGCTGAGACGCAAAATGCGGCAACTGAAAGAACCCAAAATATAATGAATGCATTCCTATAACCCTGTCCTTCTTCGAAATAGAGACCCCAGCCAACCGCGTAACCGTCTGGTGGAATCATTAAATCGCGGCCCTTGTGTTTCGGCAGTTGGTGAAGGTAATAGTAGCGGTCCCTTGTACAACTGTGCGGGGACTCGAAGTAATGCGTCAGATATCCAGACATAATATCAGGATGGAGCCGAGGCGGGCGATTGGGCACTGGAGTGCAATGATATTCTTCGGAGCCCTTGGGTGGGAAGCAGTCGCATTCTTCAGGCAATTCAGTATGATGCCTCACGCTGCGACGACAGCGGTAATCACGGTCATCGGTATGGGCATTAGGATTGCCGTATACGTCAAGTTGAAACTAGCAAATAGGCATCAGTCTCATAATAGTTGCATTTAACCATACGGCCAACGAAAGGTGAGCTGACTTACTCGAACCAGAGATATTTTCTTGAGAGTTTTCAATGTTAGCCAACCTCTATTTGAAGACTGTACTGAGTAATACTGTTCATTGAGAAGGTTGAATAGCTCCTTGTCTGTTTTGCACTTTCCCAGGGAAACTTTGTGGAGAGTCAACTCCCCTTCATTTCCGATACATAGGAGGAACAGGAACAGATCTCCTGGTAGATCTGATGGTGCTGGAGGTCTATGTCCGTTTGGAGCTGGCTGTTCTTGGATCTTCATCGGCTGTCCGTAGAGCCTTTTCAGGGAGCCTAATAGCGACGTGCACGAGTTCAAAACCCAGTTCGACGATGATTGCTCTTGGCTTGAAGAAGGGCCTTGCTCTAGGTCCAGCTGCTGGAATCCAGGGCGAGTGTCGTTATCCCTTTGGCCAGTGCCTGTCGTCGGCATACAAACGTCATCAAATATTACCTCTCCACAACTCTTCGCATGAAAGTCAGCCTACCAAGCGTGATTAACAAGGAGAACGGCTGCTTACACATCGCCACCAAATCCGTGTCTTGCCAGCTGGAACGCGCGGTGCCAGCAAATAGGAGAGCGTCTGGCGGAAGAGCAACATGTATACAATGTCATCCAACAAACAAGCAAGGTTGCGAGGTCGGTCTATTGAATGTGTTAGCAAATGGAATATCATTTTCGAAATTAGCCACTGACAACTGAACAGTCCTAAACACAGCTTTTGCCATTGTTTTATGTGCAGCGACCTCGGCGATAATGTCTCTGCTGACACGGGAGGTGCTGGGACTGTCTCTTTCTGTTTGGTCGCAAGATTCTCTGGACTCTCCGAATCGTAACTACCAATGGTTTCGGACATACTGGCAGCAGATAGTCGTCTTTCCTCGTCTTCGCGTAATGACTTTCCTCCAGAAGACTCCATGTACTCAACGCCTTGGTAGTTTCCTCCGATGTCCGCCGAATTGTAGTCCGACTCCGAGGGTAAATTCTTGTACCATCCTTGTCTCTGAATTGGATCATTGCGAGCTAAAACCGTAACTGAAGGAATTGGGTTTACCCCCTCCTGGCGTTTATGGTCTTCTTCGGTCCCTAGATATAGGTTAAGCCACTGTCGAAATTCCCTTCGAAAAGATTCGATAGCCTGCGCCGAGCTTAGGAACTCCCGAATTTCGTCAAAAGCCTCGCTGACAGCATCGTTAGGGTCAAGTTCTAACGTCCGAGATGCTGGACTGTCAACCGAACTCATCTGAGCCCGGATCTTCTTCGCAGTCTGTAGTCTGTATTTCCAAACAAAGGATGCGGCCTTTGATTGGATACCGGGAGAAGCGCCCTTCTCCAAAATCCGACTGTACCCTGCCAGAAGGGTTGTCACCTTCGTTTCAAAAAGGTCAGGCCTGACAACCGAGATGGCCTCTTGAAACAAAGGGGCCAGCCTTTTCTCCTGCTGGAGAAATGTTGCGAGATCTTGAACGAGTAGCTCTAACTGTTCCTCGTCAGTCTGTGTTGAGCTGGGCGACGGAGCGGAGACATCAGCGGAAACTGCTGGAATCGTGTCTTTGGTCTTGTTGTCATCATTGTCGACCTTCACTTCCATCTGATTCCTCCCCAGATCCTGTTCCACATCCTCCAGGAATCCCGGGGGGTTTTGGACTCAATCTCGTTGTTGGCAGGATCGAACTTCACCTCAACGTCATCGTTTGCCCTCTCTTCAGCCACCTCCACTTTCACCCCAGCCTCTGGCACTCGCTCCTTTGTGCGGCTGTCACTGGAAGAACCCTGTTTCGGCATGTAATCTTCGTCGCCCAACCTAGTAAGGTCTTCGAATATAGTCCCTAAGACCTCTGCACTTGATCTTTTAGGACTATCACCATCCCATGCGACGACCAGCATCTGTGTTTCGATCGTGTCGAGAACAGTGTCAATAAAGTGCGTGCAGTATTTGTGGCCGTGCAAATGATTCATCCACTGTCAAATCACAGATTAGATCTGAAGTCGTCTTAAATGAATGTATATACTCACCTCAACCACTCCCTTTTTTACTATGGCCGGCTCGTCTTCCCTGACCTCAAAGTCCACGTCTCTGAAGACCTTGTAGAAGAATGACGTTTGGAGATCGAGATCGGTGTCCTTTTCTGCAAGGCGCGCCTCCTTGAAGTCGAACAGATACTTATGACCTCCGAGAGCCCAAGTAATCATTTCGAGGTAGACACAACCGAGGGACCAAATGTCAAACGACGTGTCAACCTCACCGTGAGGCAAACCCAACTCAGGTGGGCCATAATATCCTCCGACCTGCGAAACGAGACGACTGGGCTGTTTGGACATGCTCCCTTCGCCGTGGAAAGTGGACGAACCCATACCGGAAAGCACAAGAATCCCGTACTTATCAGCATCGCTGCTAAACCACAAAATATTTTCTGGTCTAACGTCTCCATGGCGGCAATGTTGCCTTGTTCCGTCGGTCGTTACAACACCCGCATGCAGTTTCCGTACCGCATTGGTAAGACCAGATAGTTGCCGAGAGATCCATTTTGAATACTCGATGTCACGTAGCGGTTGCCGTTGTCGGGTGGTCCAGTAGGCCTGCAAATTGCAATCTGCGTGGGGAAACAAGAAGCAAAAATTGTGTTCCAATGTGAATGATGCTAGTAAGAATATCAAGTGAGGGTTAGAATGGTCGCTGAATTGCTTAAGTACCGCTACTTCGGTTTCGTAGAGCGCCTTGAGAGCAGGATCCACAACATCACGCAGCGGCGTTGGCTTGATCGCCTTGAGCGCGAATCCGTTCGGTTTCAACCTCAACTTTCGGCGTGTTAACCGTGGATAACAACTAGCAGCTTTCGTCTGTACCGAAAACACACAACCCGTACTATGATGGGCGTGGTCGGCACTCGCTGGATCTAACAATCCAACACGCGGCCTACTAATTATGAAATGTCATAATAGAAACAGAAGTATTACACATAAGTGTGTAAAAAGGAGTGTGTATTGTTGATCAATCTATCTGATATCGAAATTCATCGCAAAACATGCTTTATACCCCCTTGTTTTTAAGGGTTTTTGGTGGCGTATATTAACTAATGCATCGGGTCCCAGCCCTGCTACAGTACTTACTTTTCTAAGAACTGAGTCAAATTCGTGGCTCGATTTGGGTATCATTACGCCTTGAACAATGGCGTAGTCTCCCTCGGCTCTGTCGCTTGCCTCCCAGCTCAGATGGTCCTCTTGTGTCAGTCTGCGCCATGGTAACATGGTGCCTCTGTGGAACTTATGGTGAATTGCTTTGCCGTTTCGATCGAGGCGGAACTTGGGCACGCATACGGACCATTGCTTTCTTACCCAACTTTCGCGTTCTGGTTCGGACCAGTGCTGTACAAAGTTTAGGGGCAGGCCGTTGCGGTCACATAGCTTTCTGTCCTTGAGCATGAATGGGAATGAGCTATCCGAGATCTTCGACTTGACCCAGTCTTTTATCTCGCTCTCGTGGCCCAAAAGGCATAGAAGCGCCATGACCTTGATGTATTTGTCGCCTTGAGAATTCGGACTTTGTCCTAGAACAGCATCTGCTAGAGGCCCGGTGGAACGCTTCAAGCATATGTCAGCTTAAGTATAGCAGGGGACGCAGTATTTGCTAGATAAAATGAGCTCAAACCTGAATAGTAGAGAGTATTCCCCTATTTCTTTTCAAGTCACGGACGATCCTATCTCGAGACAGGATTCTCTGAAGGACTTTGTCCGGCCAGAACTCTTCGACATTTGAATTGTCTGGGGCGGCGTCGACATGATCAAATCTGAATTTTCGCAGCAGTTCGCCGATTGGAGCTTTGTTCCTATCGTCGAGTATTGGAAGGTCATGCTCGTCAAACAGACGGGATCCTGCACCAGTCACCGACTCGGCTCCACCGGACGTGGTTGCGGATGTCGATTCCATTCAGTCGAGTGTCGAAGGGTAGGTGAGTCCTAATGCTAAAGCGTCTTATGGTCGGAATCTGTGCGCTCTTGTCTTTACGATCTCCCCGAGAACCTATGGCCAAAGCCGACAGTAGTACGCAAGCAATTGCACGGCAAGAATGTCAGTCGGCCTGGTGGCATGAAGCAGGCTGAAGTTCCCGGTTCTTCTCTTTTGAAAATTCGCGCCACATTCGATTTAGGCAGAAAACCTAGCGTCTAATATTTATGCAGATGCAGTGCTACGTTGCGATGATAGGTTCTAAATCATTGCTGGTTTTGGTCAGATAGTGCCCTGTAACGAAGAAGTCCAATAAGCAATGGGCTGTGCCAAGGTCATGCCCCATCTTTAGGCAGTCGGCACTGCCTAGCTGTGATTACGCAACATCCGGTCGCATAAGGCTTTGTGAAAATGCAAGTGTCTTCTTGCTACTACTTCGCGAGGGTGGCATCCAATTCAACTGGTTACTGATAACCGCGGATCTGCAGATCTGCAGACAGTACAGGCCAGTCTCGGCCGCAGGTATTGTCACCGTAAAATTGGTCTGTTTCGATGTGGCGGATGGCGATTGGCCACAATTGCAGGACATGATTCTGATGAGAGCTAGCTGAGAAAACCAATCGGCGTTTCTACTGGGCGGTCCGGGGAAGTCGTCACGTTCTAGGATAACCTTGAAGGCCGTGCGTCGGCTCGGTCCATTTCATTGTACTACAGGCGTAACATCGTCACGTGGGATTAACCTGGTAGATATGCATACCATATATCGTTTGCTGTCCGACGAGTCCTCTCGCAGTGTTTCGTTAACACAAGACTTCTGATGCCGAAGACGAGGACATGAATTAGCAATGGTAACCAATTCAACCTCTTATGAATATACCGCACTATTGTTATTTACCCAGACACCTCTGGCTGATACCATGATTTGGTGTTATGGGGAATTTGGTGGCCCACGTTTATAACCGTTCTCTGAAGACACTTTACGGCTTCCTGACAGTCATCTTTATCTGCGTTGCATCGTCCCCACATGTCGAGGGAACTAACAACATGATATTGAATCCTGAAATATACCGATCTATGTCGACGGATCGAAATTAGATTATGGTAAATAGTATATGTCTAAACAATAAGATAGGCAGTAGACCTAAGTAAAAGAGTCACCTTGACCTGTTCCTTTGCTTCCTAAAGACCTGAACCCACAACTTAACCTTTTTCTTGATTTTTTGGACGTAATGCTGTACCCTCGGGCGATTATTCAAAGGCGATCTTGTGTCTTCTGTTTGGGGTTCTTCTATTGCCGGAACCGTCCGTTGATCTTGGGCCTCCTGCTCTTGGGCCTCCTGATCTTGAGATCCTCTAGACTTTTCCATGTCAGAATTTTGGTTCCCCGAGTTTTGAGAACTGCTATAGCACGATCTGTTCCCCTGGGCGTCGTGCTCACCAGACGGAGTCAGAAAGCGTTTATCAGCATGTTGATTGTTGTTATCTGGACTAGCTGATGTATCCTCTGTCTCTCGAAGACCCTGGGAGGCAGTCGGCGGTTCGACATCCGGTTGCAATTCACTACGTTGTGCGCCATCCGTAAAAACCGGCTCATTGGAATGGGGAATTTCCGGACTGTCGGTAACTTGCTTCTGGGACGGGTCCTCAGATATTGCAGGCAGCTCTGCATCATGTGTATGAAGAGGGAGCCTTTCGGCATGGGGCTTTTGGCCGAGATCAACGACCACCATGGAGACCCTTGAAGACGGCCGGGAGCTAACTGGTGACTCGAACATGTGGCTGGGTTGTTCAGGACTCCCAGAACCCTCGCTATTTGAGGGAACCTCTGAATTTCGGTTGGTGGGTTGGTGATTCACCGACGACTGGACGCTCTTGGGCCTGGTCGACGGACGTCGTTCGGGGAGGTCAGATAGACCCGTGTTGGCGCGAACCTTGGTTTTTGGTGGATCAGTCCAGTATCCGATGTTAGTTTGTCCTTTGGATTCCATCCTTTCAAGGCGCTCCACGACTTCGGTGATCGATATCCTGTTAGTCTTGTTCACGCGCAGGAGACAGTCCTCAATCAGTTTGAGGAGGTCTGCGGAGGCCTGCGAGCATGTAGGATGCTGATAAAGTTCATTGAAATGCTGGGAATGTGTTAGTAAGCTTCGAGCTGAGGGATGCACTCGTCATCTAGGTAGTGTGAAGAGGACAAACTGACATTTTGAACCGACCGCTTCGATCTTGCTAGGGAATTGCAGGTCTCTGGGAGTTCTCGGTAGAAGAATCTATCCTGAGGCCAGTTTTTGTAGTTGTTGTTCTGATTCCAGCTATCGTTTCGAAGCTTTTCGTGACGCCGAAGGAAATAGTCGCCTTTGGCGGTCGCACTGTCCAAGTTAGGGTCATTGTCGGCAGCGCGGGACTTGGAAAAGTCGTCAACACCTTGCCAGCCCTGGAGGTGCCATGTTAAGAACTCTGATAGCACGCATCCTAGAGACCATATATCATAACTTTGAGCCAATTTCTCATATGTCCCTAGTTCTGGAGCCTCGTATGTTGGAGTTACTTGGACATCGTCCCAGTTGCCGCGAGACTTTGAGACGACCGTGTGGAACTGGGTACCGCCAAAGTCGGAGATTCTGAAATGACCCAGGCTTGAGGAATCTCCCGGCCCTTGCGGCCCCTCAAACCAAAGAATGTTCTCTGGCTTAAGGTCGCCATGCGTACCATAATTGGCAAGGACCTCCCCTATCTCTCCCGTTTCGCAGCCATGTATCAGCTTCAGACCCCGAGCAAGCCTATAACTCTGCCGAAACACCCATTGGGCCAAGGATTCGTCTCGTACCGGTATGGCTGGATCGGGGTACACTTCTTTCCAAAAGGTCCTCAAATTCCCATTTGCCCAGGGGAATACGAGATGGTATATACCTTTGTGGATATAGGCGAAAAGAAGCTCGATCAAGTAGTCCTGAGCGATGTTACGGACTTGCAGTAGATTGCGTACTTCTTTCTTACAAATATCTGCGTACTGTCCTTCGTATTCGTATTCATCATCAGTGTATCGGTGAAGTTCTTTGATAGCACATAGCTCCATGTTACTAGAGTCCGGCTCGGTACTACTAGAAGCAACACGTGAACGGGGAATTGACTGATTATGAAGTTAGCCATCCGTGGAGTCCTACTCGAAAAAGGTAGGGGGATACTGACTTGTGCTTCTCCATCGACGTAATGTGCCGAATGAAACTTGACCTTCCTTACTGTGCTGGAATGCCCATAACGCAGTGACCGCGTCGTTTCAACTTCATAGAAGGGAAATATTGTACTGGTGGGTAGATCTGGTATGGGCTGGTTTGCGTCCTCCCTTCGAAACACTGGGACAAGAAAGAGCCACTGTTTGTCCATCAAGGTTTCGATCTCATGTTCCAACAGCTCTCCGCGGAGGAATTCGTAAGCGCATGGCTGGTCAGTCTTCGCGTCACCCAACGGCCAATCCTCTTTCCCAAAGGGTAAGTCGCAGTCGCATTTCGATCCAATAAATCCCTCGATCAGGTCAACCCTCAGGATCATGGAGAGAAGGCCAAATATCTTTTTCCTGCCAGTCTTGGCTTCGCCAGTATTTGAGTGGTGACATGGGGCCACAATCTGGGGAGCCCAATCAGACGCGTGGTTCGAGGCCTTTTTGCACGGATGGCTCTTCAATTCGTCCTTTACTGATTCCTCGGTGATAAGTTCGGTTATTGCATTCACCGGGAGGAATTGAGAGTCGGATTCCTTGTCTTTTGGGACTAGCCTCTCTCGCAGTCGACTGCCTAAAGGGGAGGAACGTTGCGCGTTTCGCGTCGATTGGGCAGGGATGGGAGATTGGTCGGAATGCTGCGGATGACTTTGCGTTTGTGTTATGATACGATCGGCTGATTGTGTAACGTCGGAGATTGACATAATGAGTCTTCTGAAGCTCTAGTTTAGCGAGCGTGGGAACTTCGATCGGTTGCGTAGAATGCGACGTGTTTGTGTTATGGGCTCATATGTATGAAGTAGGTCTTGTTGATGCGGACGTTCTGACGTCTTGAAGATTAGTCGATCCTAGAGTTAGCTAATTGGTACTGGTCACAACTATAAGGAAGGAAGGGAATATCATAAGATACCTACCTTCGGAGTCGAAGTTTCGTAGTCGCAAGCGGATATATATCGGCCATTGTCGCTGCTTCCGTTGCGGATAAGGATCCAACGGGGTACAATTAACAAACCATCTCCCAAGTCGGTCAAGCCGACTCAGTCTCAGTCATCTCAAGCCAGATACGTAGTAATGGGATAACAATGCCTCACCCAGACAGGGGCGAACGGTCGCGACAGAGGCTGCCTTACTCCACCATTAGGGCTGGGAAAAGACAGAGCTGTGAGGGTGGAACATAGATCCTACTGGGGATAATGGCCCCCAGAATCAGTATAGGCTTAGAGCTTGTGGAAATCGTAAGAAAGCACAAGCCGCCATTCCATATTCGGTTTGATGAAAATACAAAATAGCGTCATCCCCGTTCAAGACCCCCTGCAAAGTGAAAAGCAACCAAAAGCGCTCGTCGGTGCATTATGTGCAGATGACTGTGAAACAGCGCGTCTGATGGCAACCCCCACAATCCCGTTTGGTCAGCAATCCTCCAGAGATGGGCACGAACTATATACAAAAGGAAAGAACCGGGCTAGCCGAGGAACCCTGGTTTCAGCTCAGGCCAGCGCCAAATATGCGGCTGACGAGGGGAATGATAAGCGCCTATGACCATCCTGTTGCACTTTTAGCAAAGGGGCGTTCAATAAATTACGGACCCGAGCCGAGCTGACTTTCGAGACAGATCTGACCACAAAAGCTTCAACACCTTGGACGGGAGGGTCACCGTAAACTCGAACGTGATCAGCAGGCTCTCATCAAAATGCGGCAGCTGAAGCTGATCTGATTCGTAGCCAAGACATATTAGTGGCTGCCCCCAATCCCATGGATCACAAAGTGAACCAATGACAGGACGGCGGCACTGTCTATCTCAGCCACCCCATCAGGCATGGAATCCTGTTAGTCTAGACGCTGATTCAGAGTAAGTCGGTCCAATAAGAACGCATACCTGACTGGCACAAGCCGCCTTTTTACACTTCCGATATGACACCTCCGTAGGACCTGCAATGTACTGGCCCACCTGAGGAATTGAAGTCGCCAGATCAGGCATCGAGTAGGACTTGTTGTCTAATAGTTTATAGATTACACGCTGTACTTAGCGTAGCATTGTTCCCCTCACTTTTACGGGACTTTTAAAACCAAGTCGTAACTCCCATTTTTCAAGATACACACCGCCTCGTGTCGTCAACATTGTAGTATACTTGACTACCCCACACTAAACCTTTCTACGGTTTCCCGATTCCTTGGTCGTTCTCCGCTAAAATAAGACCCTTGGGCCCACTCCTCAGCTGTAGGCTCCCCACACCTTGCCGATTGGCTGTTTCCAATGTCACGAAGCATGGCGCCCAAGGAACTGATGCACGACTCTACCACCACTACCACGATGGCGGAGCTCCCCACGAAGTTCGTGCGACCTCACGTCCTCGAGAAGGAACTCATGAAGCTGGTGGGCCCTTCAAATTTTAGGGTGGAAGTAAGTTAGTAGAGTTCTCCAATAATCAGATGTCACAACTGACGTATGTCATGATGCAAGATGCGGCATGGCGCGTACAGCATAGAAACCAACCGAGCATTCAACGCCGTAAGTCTGGCCCAGAACATAGAACATAGTACCGAGTCAAATGCTAAGACTGGGTGTTCAACAGGAAGAGTTGCGGAAGAAATGTTGTCCTACATGGTATTGACGCCATGGGATGATGCAAGCCGGCACCTAGCTGGCGGTCAAGGTACAGATGACGCTGCAGTTATCTTGGAGGCACATTGGACCAGTTGAAGCTACTTCAGAGCTTGGTCAGGGATGGGAGAGTTGTTATCTTGGAAGGTATTTCTGGCTTCGGTTGCTCTGATGTTATTCACTATGTAAGATACCCTTCCTAAACCATCGATAACTCGTCGCTCTGTCGCTTCCGGATCTGCTTAGGCCGGCAAATAACGAAATACCACCATAACCCGAGTGTCAGTAAAGTACATGTAACGGTGAAAAGCACATAAACCCAGAAGAAGCTTGAAATGACAGCTGTGGTCTTATCTTGCCAGTTGAAGAAAGACATGGAAAATATGCTCTAGTAATTTCGTCAGTAGTGGTGGCCTGCTGTGGACAAAATTTACTTTGCTTACAGCGAAGAAGGTACCAGGTAGGAACACCATGGTAACAATGGCGATGAATCTCATGTGCTTGGAGTCGCGGCTAGTGGCCATAGCGATGGCCATGTTTGTTTCCCCTTGGGCCTGTCATGATGTCAATCAGCGTGAGACAAATAACATACCAACTTGAACACTTACCCATTGGGTTGCCATGGACATTCCATCCAATCTCATGGTACAGTCTCTGATTTTATGTCCATACTCTTCTTCGATAGCTTCAATTCGTTTCCGCATCTTTTCACCAGTGCCCCTTAGAAACTCGGTTGAAGCAGGCTCTGGACATGTCTTGATATCGTCCCCCGTTCCAGCGAAATCAATTTCACTCACCGGTGGACTTATAGGCTTGGTGATATGTGGTCTGCTGCCAGTCCCTACCAGTCCTATTTCTTTCCAAGGTTTCATTTCAAAGCTCTGGGCACTTGAAACTAAAGAATCAATCGACTGATTACATTTAGGCGTTGGCGACTGACAAGATGCCTCCATCGCTGCAAAGGTCTCGTCTAGCGCAGTAACGCAGCGTCTGAACTTTTCAAGCTGGGCATTCCAACTGATGAGTCCGGTTTTGAGATATGCTGTATCCAGCCAAGCTGTCCTGCGTTCAGAGTTGCGTTGTTCTGCCGCATGGGATCCGAACTCCTCGTCCATCTGGTCAGCGATGGAGTCCAACTCGGCGATCTTCGTCTCCATGGCTCCGATGGATCGGTCGATTATCTTGACGTGGCGAGAACGTTCTAGCTCTACCAATATACCAGGCACTAAAAGAGGATAGAATAGTTCGTTACCAGCTCCCATCAGGCGGTCTCGAACATTTGCTTCTATGGTGTCATCACAACCAAGCATGATGCAAAAGATCTTTTGGCTATGCGGAAGATATGTGACAGTAACGGCAAGGTCTTTCTCCCATGTGTTGGAAGACCGGCAGTTGTATACTGGTAAAGTGTTAGTCATAATCGGTTATGGTGGTCTGATATGGTTACCATGAGCAAGGTGTATCTGTCCTCTAACATCCTTCATATTCACCTCAGCATGTGAGAAGACTGGGACATCGGCGCGGCTGACAACTGAGCTGAAAGAACCGTGCGTGAAAAAGCTATGAGTTATCTTGCGAAAGGTGGACTCCGAGAAGGGAACCTTTCGAAGATCTCGCTGTCCACCAGCTCCAGTGTTGGTGATAACGTTCTCTGTGAAGTCGTTGGAGATAGACTTTTGTGGCAACCGTCGACTCGGGTTTCCCGATTTGGCAAGTCTAGTTTCAACTAGTTAAGGCACGATTCCAAAGGGGTTAGCTTCGGAGGTGGCTTACATAATGTACACACCTGGCTTCGAGATCGGCGGGTCGGGACATTTCTGCAGGCAAGTTAGATGGAAACCCAATGAATGTTGCTGGCCGAGATATCACTCAGCCGTAGCGCCACCTGCATGATGTAACCAACTTTCCCAGTCGCAGTCGGTAAGTTCTTCAACCAGAGGGCCCTGACTACAGAGTCAGTGACTGCCACGTAAGGGCCGAGTACGTAAGAACCTACCCTTTCGCCACTCAAAAGGGTCATAACTGTCGCAGAACTTTCCTCGTGGTACCTGAAAACGTTCTTGAAGTCCGGGCCGGTGATCCTGGCATCGTCTCGCGCCCAATTCATGTCGAACAAGGTCGCATTTGGCGCATGCGATGAATCGCTGACGCATACGGCTGGAAGTTTAAAATGATAATAGTAATCTGGGTCAATCCAGTATCTCTTTCAAACCGAGAAAAATTGGAAAGTAAGCTTCGAGTACTTCCACGGATATGATGGGAATTACAGGTAAATCGATGATTGCGGTCGGCAAATGGTACACAAGCGCCCTAGCCAGGGCGGGCGGTGGCACTGTCTCAGTTCCCTATTATTTCACGACGAAATCTTCCACCCCCTAATGCCAGGAAACCGGTCAAGACGGGCGATAAAAAGCGGCCGCAGCACATAGTAGTAGTTGCATAATGGATCGACCATAGGTAGGCAGCTGCAGCTGAGAAGGCTCAGCCAGCGCACTGCCACCGCCACCGCCTTTTCATCAGGCTCTCTACCGGCCGGGAAAAGAAATGAAAAGCCTGACAAACGTGGCACCCCCTTTACCCCTCACCTCCCCCCTTCAAAGTCTGCCTGCTTCATGCAGAAATGTTGGCGTTCATCGCGCTCCCTCCATTACGCTCGCAATTAACCCCCAATTCACTCCCCGACTCAAGCGACTCCTGAACATGGCGCACATCAAACACCTCCGCGGTAGCTATGCCTCAGAGACGGGCTTGGCAGCCTTTTTGGTGAAGAAGTTTGGGCCTGGGAAATTCCAGCTTGTTGTTTGTGAACCCAAGACCCCCCTGTTGATGATGACCTGCAAAACTAAGCCGTGCAACCAGTGGAAGAGAGGCTTTTACGAAGTCCGAACGCCCAAGGCGTTTACAGAGGTAGTGAAACAATTGCACGCTCTGCGGACGGTTATGCTGACGGTGATCTACTGCAGGCTGAGCTCCACGAGCTAGAAGGTATCGCTCAGTCGGAACATTACGACATGACTGTGTAACACGAAGACAAGTTCAACCTTGGAAATGAGGAACACTTGAGTTTGATAGAGGGGGATGGATCATGGGAACCACACTAAATTGTCATTCTACCTTAACACCAAACCGACTAGAACCACAACAGACTCAATACACACCTGCGGTATTTTGGTTTGGACGAACAAATAATCAATATTAAGAAAGACCGCAAGCCCAACACAGAACCAAGCAACTCAAAGTCGTAACACGATTAGGTCAGAAATTGCAACAACAAGACCGTACCAACCATTCAATCTCACTGTACCTAAGTTGCACCCAGTTCCATTGGTGTGGGAGACGGCAGTAATCCCTTGCTATTGTGCGAAATCGAGGCAATACGTCGCTCCTGGTGAGGATCAAGCATGGCCACCACCCTGGGGTTTTCACCTCTTTTGGGTTTGGGGTCCCGTTGTCCACGGCTGTACTCATCGTTGCTCATGTTGGTGAGCTCTTCGAATAAGGGTAAAAGCTTGGCCGATGTAGCTCGTGGCTTGTTTTTCGGCGACAAGACCACCAGCATGTGCTCTTGTATGATTTCGAGAACCTTGTGGATGAAGGCGGTACAATTCTCATGCTTGTGCATCTTCGAGATCCACTACGATGACACAGAGTTAGCTGAAGCCTTCCATGAAAGACAATCAAAGCAACGAATAGAGATATAGCTCACATCAACAACCCGTTCCTTGACCTGGACGGTGTGAATAGGCTCCGGCTTCTGTTCGCCCTCGGGCTCCGGTTCGATTTTGATGATCTCGTAGAAGACCTTCTCTTCATAACCGAAATGGGACACCGTCGTCCGCTCTGTGGCAAACTCCTCCCTGTAGTCATTTCCCCCGAGAGCCCAGGCAACTATCTCGAGGAACAGACAGCCAAGAGACCAGACGTCAAATGTCCTGTTGATCCTGCCATCCTTTAGCACAGACTCGGGTGGGTGATACACGGGGATCCTGTTCTCGTTCTTGACAGGCTGGTTGGATTTGCTGTTATCTCTGTTGAAAGTCGAGAGACCCATGTCAGAAAGGACGAGGATGCCAAAGGTATCGGTCGTCTTCCGAAACCAGAGGATGTTGTCGGGTCGGATGTCCCCGTGCCGGCCATAGTGCATGACGCGGCTAGGGTTAAGCGTTGCGGAACGATCGAAGTCCTCCAGGCCGCTGTGGATCCTCATGACTGCTTTTATGAGGCCGTACAGCTGCTGAGAGACCCATTTCATGTACCCCGCCCCCGGTTTGGGGTTCTT
Source organism: Apiospora saccharicola (assembly GCA_038363915.1). NCBI lineage: Eukaryota > Fungi > Ascomycota > Sordariomycetes > Amphisphaeriales > Apiosporaceae > Apiospora > Apiospora saccharicola. The sequence continues at coordinate 355,069 of JAQQWM010000001.1, forward strand.
CTGCTTCTCGGTCCAAAAGCGCGACAAATCGCATTCGGCGTGGGGGAACAAAAAGTAGAGGTTGCTGTTCTGCTGGAAAGAAGCCAATAACAACACGAGGTGTCGTTCGGAATGCCCGCCAAATCGATTAAGCTGTTTCACTTCGTGTTGGAATAGTTGTTGAAGCTGTGTATCGTTGCCAGTGTGCATGTCCATTGGTTGAAGCGTCTTCAGCGCAAACCCGTTGTATCTCAACTCCAACTGCGTTCCAATTGTCAATAACACTTCACGTAACGAGCAAAGAACAGACGTTGATGCACCTTCTTGAGCAATGGCATGAAGTTATGGCTTGATCTGGGCATTACGACCCCTCGGACGACACCGTAACCGCCACGATGCCTATCCTTCTCATTCCAAGTCAGACAGTCGGCGGGAGTAGGTTTGGACCATGGTAACAAGATCTTATCTTCGAATTTTCGATGCTCTGCCCCACCTCCTTCATGGAAGTTGTGCTTGAAATAGGGGGTCAGTAAGCCCCACTGCCGTTGAGCGAAATACTCATAGCTGTGCCAATCCCAGTTGCTCGGGCTCTTGAAACATCGGTCCTCTTGGCTACAGAGTAGCTGCTTGTTCAGGGCATCGAAGCGAAATGGAAAAGAGTCATCCGTTGTTCTTGTGCGGATGCAATGTTCTATGTCAGCTTCACGCTCCATGATACACAACATAGCAATCATCTTCAGATACTTCGGCGCTTGGTCAGATGACTTGGTGTCAAGAACAGCATCTGCCCAAGACTCAGACAACCCCTTTTCACGTAAGGCGCGCGCCAGCCTATCCCTTGAGATGATACACTCTAGAACCTTTTGAGGCCAGAATGAGATTTCAGGCCCGTCAGCAGGAGTGTTTCCGAAAACGCGCAGCAGCGTCGCCAACGACGTATCATCGTGGCCGTTAAGTATTGGTAGGCCTTGGTCGTCATATTGTGGTTGGCCAGATGTGATGTAATTGGGGGCTTTGGGGACGATCTCTGGAACATCCACATATCTTGGTGTGGAAGTGTCGAACTCGCCATTGAGGGCAATCCGAGGTGTTGTGTCTATTCGGTAGGGTAATGAACCCCCCAGTACATTGCGGGCCATCGAGGGGTCTGATGTCTGTTGCCAACCATGTTGAATGGGAGACTCGCCGAGCTGGTAGAACGAAAGTTACCTGCTATTAATCTAAACACAAAGTCTGCTCACGTAACATTCAAATCAATGAAGAACCGATTGGTAATAATATCAGGCTGTAAATTGTATTATGTGAGTCAACGCACTCCACGTCACTCGACCAGGACGTATTATATCTTCACCGTTTGGTTGGAATTGGCCGCAAGCCACTCATGCACGAAACAAGCCACCGGCAAAAGGGAAACGGGAGGGAGGAGCGGCTTTTGGGTCATCGGTGCCGCCCAAGCCACATAGAGCAAGGCGAGACAAACTTCATGTCTCCAGTATCCCTGCTAGTAATAACAACACATTCGTGTTATGTATGCCCTGCGACCTTGAAGTCAGACTTTCTGTAAGCAAATCTTTACACCGGTCCGCTGCGGATAAGCAGAGCCTCATTTTTTGAGGCTATCCTTTACAGATGTGGATGCAATGATACCCAACTACCCGGTTACTCAGCCCAGATAAACCGGGCAACTGTTGCGACAACAATTCATGGAACGGGAACAGAACAGCACCGAATCAGCCGCGGGCAACCCAACATTTTATTGGCAGTTTAACAATCTAAGGCTTGTTCATTGGAGAGACAACCCGTGGCAAGTCCGAATATAGGAGCCACCTGCTTGCCCGACTTCGGAAGACGACCCGTGCCGCCATGGCTGGGTCTGATACGGTGATATAAGCTTTCTTGGGTCTTTTCGCCCGGCCCCGAGTGGGGAACGGGCAAATGATGCATCTCCTGCATCCTACATGATGCATGGGGCAGCTTGTATGGTGTTCTTACCGAGTTTACGGCTCGGTGCCGGTGGACGAGGAATTTTTATTTGCCGTGGTGGGGTCAGATCATGCCAATGTGCATCGTTATTAGCGTTTCTACACCGACCACCCCCTGTGATTGGGCAATATATCTCGGCAGTGCATGCGTGCGATGAACCCGGCTGATGCCGGCAATGGTAATTGGGCAGACGTGCATACTGAAGGGGAGCTTCGAAATCGGTTGGGCTGGGCAAGCTAAGCATCGCCACGCCCCGAAGACCGGTAGGCTTGCCGATAATCGAATTTGGGACGGTTGAAGGTAGTGAAACTGCTTTCGTCAAGTAAATTGATGTACTGTTAATCAAAAGCCACAATCATCAATCCTAGTCACCGATCCATATGTACCTCCCACCATATCCGTCCAATAGCAGGTACAGGCGAGCGCCGCGGCCTCCGGCGTCGTGGCGATCCCGTTTCTCGCATTCCCTGCTGGCCGACTCGAGGTTACACTCCGGACACCATGCCACGGACGGCCGGTATTGCCAACGAGCAATCGCCTGGTCGACGTTCTTCCAGTACCCGTCATAGAAGCGGGTTGCCAGGCGGTCGGCATACCGCTTCCCGACGACCCGGGTCCAATACTCTCTCGACATGGGCCGGTACTTGTAGCACCCCTTGCACAATGCGAAACAGTGGTCCGGCCGCCCGTCCCGCGTCAGCGGCCGGACGCGGTCGAGCAGCTGACGTAGGGCGTCGCAGATGAAGACCCGGGGATGGCTGTGTTCGAAACTCGAGGGCAGCATTACGGGCGTCAGCAGCAGCTGGGAGACCGAGAGCAGTCGCCTGCACGTGAGGGCCAAAGACACTTGGTCGACGGGTTGTCGTCGGAGGTTCTGGAAGATGGACAGCCACAGCTCGTTCGGCAGCTTGGCGAGCGGCGAGGGCGGGTCTTTCGAGGGGCGTTGCGCCGCCGCCGCGGAGGAGGCAGCAAACGATGAGGGGACCTTGAAGGCCTTTTTGCGGTCGGGGCCGCGGCAGGCGGGGCATGGGGTCCAGTCATCATCGGGACTGGGGGTCTCTTTGTTGCGGGCGGCGCGGTCCCTCGCCATTACTCTCGCTATCATGTCGCAGGAAGCGCAAGGATGATACTTGATGACGGAAAGAAATATCGTCCAATAAGGCAATGTAATGAAAATGAATTCGACCAAGACGGAGCGAGTAAGAACTGTAGAATTGAAATGAATGGATATCTGCTGTCAGAATCTGGGAGGGACAGAAAAGCTGGACTGTTGTTTCAATCCGTCCTTGGACAGTCACCAGAGATAGCGGAAAGTCAAAATGGGATAAATTGTCTAACCAGGTCAATTCGACTGTTGAGGTACGGAATAAACTCCCATTAACCCATGGGCTCGGCATTGCTGAATTCACAAGGCCTTTGCCGACCACTTTCTAGCCATCATCTAAAACAACATGACGTGTAGCGCTAGAGCCTGCAAGAAAGGCCAAACACATGTTCGATGAGGCTCCTCGAACAACCATAAATCTCTGATCGGACTGAAACTGATCAAGTTGGCGAAGCGTACTCGCGTCATGGTTGGCATTGAACCAGACATTCGGGATAGGCATGCTGTTGGCGGCAAGTATCCACTTTGGTACAATATCGGGCGCGAGTAAAAGTATGAAGGGCTCCGCAACAGCACCCTAGCACCTGCCAAAGTTGAGGACGCTTTTCTCGTCAATAGCAATTCACCCCATGCAAATACCGGCTCAGGTCCAAGATTCGCAATAGAGCAAAAAAGAGACTGCGGACGCATGAGGTCAAAAAAGAGTTTTTAGGTTTGCACTAGCCGCGAATCGAACGCGGGGCCCATCGATGGCAACGATGGATTTTACCACTAAACCACTAGTGCTTGTGTCGAAAGTACCATAACAGATAGCAATATTTGCGCTTAATTTTCAATATGTAGCACCTTTGCGTAGCCACATATCTTGAATCTTGTAAAGTCGAGCACCTACACAGTACAAGTATAAGGTACGATAAAGCCCTCTTAATGCAGTAGGTATTTATTTGAGTCCGATAAATCGTCTGCTTCCCATTCTTCTCATTTTGCCGTTCGGCGGCAAAGAGTAACACACTTGAGACATCATCCATCCCAACGCCCGGGGTGGGCTGCGAGTTAAGCGTCTCCGGGCGCTGGCCAAGTCGGCTTCGCCTCTAAGCCTCTGCGCGGCTCATGGCCATACCAGGAAGCTCCTTGATCCCTACATCAATATCAAAGTCAGTACAATGAAGAGCGCCAAACGGGAAACCCCAGAGATGGGCTTAAGAGTGGACGAGAGAGGGCGGAGAACTCACATCCATCATGATCCTCATCCACCACCGGCTTCACCGAGCACTTCTTCCCCACATCAATCGCCTGGTTCTTGAGCTGCCCGCACTTGGCGCCCATGCACCCCGCCGTGTCCATGGCCTTCTGCAGCGAGTCGTCCTTCCAGCCGAAGACGTAGTCGGCGTGCTGGCCGTAGCCCGTGTTGTCGCCCTGCGAGAAGTAAAAGGGCTGGGACCCGTCGGCCGGCCACTCGGCCTTGTTGTTGAAGGCCGTGGTGTCCCACACCACTTCGTACATGAGCTGCGGGATGCGCACCGGGTGCGTGCTGGGGCAGGCGCCGCCGAGGCTCAGGAAGTTGGCGGGGCCCGAGGTGGGGTAGGCGACGTGGTCGTGGTGGTTGGGGCTGTCGAGGTTCTTGCCGTCCCAGCAGCTGGGGTGACGGACGCGGTCAGTGAGCCATTGCTCATAGCTGAGAGTTTGAGTAGACTTACGTGGGGAACAGGATGTTGGAGCGGATGCCGCCTTTGCATGGCGCTGTGGGGAGTGCGGCGGTATCGAGACTGTGAAGCATCATGTGAGCTCATGCTCGTCCTTTCCGGCATTTGCTGCCACTTACCGGCCGTCCGCGCACGGAGCAGCGTAGTCTCCGCCAAAGTTGGGCCCCGTGTAGCATCGGTAGCAGTTCTGCATCTTGTTGCCGCCGGCTGCGGTGCGCTTGTTGACGTCTCCGACGAGCATGCGGAAGCCCTGTTGGAGCCACCCAAGCATGTCAGTTTTGCCGTGTTAAGTAGCAAAGCACACCAAAGTTGTCCTCCAGGTAGATTGGATAGGAGAGGAATGCCTACCGGCTTGAAAGCGGTGATCTGGCCCGGTGCAGCAGACACATAATAGACAAGAACACCGCCTCCGATCTTGGTGCTGTACTGATCCCCAAACTGCAGCCTACAGCCCCCAACACACAGACAGGTCAGCATATCCTCACACCAAATCAGAAAAATCATGACAGCAAAAGACTTACGCCGCCCCCAACTGCGGCACCCTCTTGAACGTCCCATTCCGCGCCCTGAAGTACAGGTTGGCCGTCCAGTAGTTGCTAAAGTCCTCGGAGAAGGCGCACGTGGTGCAAGTGGCCGTGCCCGAGACGTCCCCCGTGGTCATGGACGCGTTGAACCCGTTGCCGCCGACGATCTGGTGGACGTGCGGGGAAGGGATGGTGCCCGGGTTCACGAGGGGGTCGAGCCGGTCGATGACGACCTGGGCGCAGCCGAAGCGCAGCATGGTGGTGCGGCTGCCGAACTGGCGGGACTCGAGGGCGTTGGCGGCGCCGGCCGCGAGACCCAAGAGGGATGTCCAATGCATGGCTGAACTGAGATAGTTGGGCAGTGATTTGTGCAATCCGGGCGAGGGGTGAGTGGGTAGTGTGTAGTCAGTCTATCAGGGAAGTTGGCTGTCGATCAACACGAAGGGGGAGAGGACACCAGATCGTTGGGGACGGACCACGAGGTTCTTAAACGAGCACGCGGGGGGATTACAGCGCCCTATTATAGGACCAGGGCGCCCGATATAACATCTGCCGGGCTGCCACGACCTGCGGGCTGAATTGCCGGCACGTGGCGATTGACGAGAAGGGCCGTTGTAGGCATTTATCCATATTAACGACCACTCAGCGCCATTCGGAGATATGGAGACTGGCAGTGGTGCATCATCTGGACCACGCATCGAAGCATGTTTCCCTCATGCCGACGTTCTGGAAACACTTCGCCCTATATTTCGAATGTGTCACCTTCCCAGAATACTGATGGCGTGGATGCAGATGGTTGCCATCCGCACGTGCGTGTATTGAGGCCGCAGCGATAGCCTATCACAACACCCCCCACACTTACAACATTAAGTAGGCGGTAGATCATCCTCCACCCTCACCAAATCAGCACTTCAAATCATGCATAATCGATTGGTCGGTCATGGAAACATTGCTGTCAGGTTTTGACGGCCGTGGTGGTGGAAAAGAAACACTTTATTATAACACTCTCCAGATTACACAAGGTCTACCTTGATTGCCCCTATCCCCGAACCCCCTCCACCTGATACTCCGAAATCTTGAACCCGCCCGGCGCCCTTGTCTGAAACACCCCCTCCGGATCATACTTCAACGCCGTCCGCCGGACCTCCTCGGGGTCCAGCAGCGACCGCAGCGGGTTCTGCGCCCGATCTGCGTAGTTCAAATACGTCCAGTCCACGAACCCGTCGACCTCTCGCGCGAATGCCTCGACCCCCTCGTAAAACTCCCGCGCCGCTGCGTACCCGATATCGCGCACTTCTTGTGGTTCGTCGCCGCCGATATTGATGGACAACATCAGCATGATGGCGTTGCCCCTCCCCGCGAGGGCCTTCTCGAGTCCCATGACGTTGCCCCCGCGCTCGTCGCCGAGGCGGGCGTAGTGGGCCGGTATCGACTGGAACAGGCACAGGGAGCTGAAGTGGCCCGTCTCGGTCACGGCTTGGATCTTGGCGACGGCCGCGGCGTGCAGCTCGACGGACTTGGACATGATGCGCTCGTCGTTGAGGAAGGTGGTGGTGTGCCAGAAGTTGCTGCGGTAAGAAGAACATCCAGTTAGTAGGGGCAAAGATGATGGTGAAAGAGAGCAATGTGTCTACTTACTACATTCCCATCGGCTGGTCCATCGAACAAGCAAAGTCGTGGAGGTTGGTCTGCTTCAAGTCCTTGACAATGGTCGGGATGTCGCACAGTTTCTTCAGCTCCGGCGGGTTCTCGACCCCCTTGGTGTTGGCCAAAAACGTGGTGATAATCACGTCCTTGAACTGGCTGGGCTCGTAGTTCCAGAGCACAATGTACGAGCTGTCGGGGAACCTCTCGGAATCGTCCGTAAACCTCTTCATGGCCGCCACGTGGTCGGCGCTGTACTGAGGCGTCGCCTCGCTGAGCAGCATCCCCGCCCACAGCCCCTCGTTGGGGAGCGCCCGCACGTCGAACCGCGTCACGATGCCGAAGTTGCCCCCGCTGGCCCCCTTGAGCGCGCGCCACAGGTCGGCGTTCTCGTCGGCGTTGGCGTTGATCACGCGCCCGTCCGCGAGCACGACCTCGGCGTTGACGACCTGGTCGCAGCAGAAGCCGATGCGGGGGATGTACCACGAGATCCCCCCCGCCCGTCAGCAGGCCCGCGACGCCGACGCCCGCGGACCGCCCGCCGGCCACCACGATGTCGGGGTGCGACGCGCCGAGGTACTCGTACACTTGACGCCAGCGGGCGCCCGGCTGGATCGACACGAGGCCCTTCTCTTTGTCGACTGTCGTGTTATTCATGTGCACGCCCAAGTCGATGCAGATGCCGTCGTCGATGTTGCTGGCGCCCCACATGACGTGGCCCCCGCTGCGGATGGCGAACCGCGCATCCGGGTTCGCGAGGATCGTCTTGAGGATCAGGGCCACATCCTCGGTCGTTTTGGGGTGCACAAAACAAAAAGGCCGCTTCTGGGCGGTAAGCGAGAAGTAGCTGGCGACGCGCTCGTCGTACCGGGTCGAGCCGGCCGGGCTCAGGAGGGCCTCGTCGAGCCCCGCCTTGGCCAGGGCGGTCACGACGGACGCAGAAGCAATGCGGATTGTCATATTCCCGGTTATGGTATAGATGAAAGAAACTGACAATGGTTATTCGAGGAACGTTTGCGTTGCAGTGATGCGATGAGAAAAAGGAAAGGATAGTCACAAATGTGTAAACGGTTAATATCTGTCGCATCGGCAATTGGTGATCCGGGTCTCTATATGCAAGTCGCCAACGTCACCGAGACTCAATGGGTGTAAGATGTTCAGGGATCAATTTTCAGCTTTGGCCCCATAGGGCCTCGCCACTCCCAGTCGCATGGGAAAGCAACGCCTTAATTACCCCATGGTGAAGAACTGCAGGCAGCCAATCGCATCTCACTGATGGCGTGTAGAGCTGCAGGTTCATGCATTTCAATCTCCGTTCTCGCATGTTTAGCGCGGTGCAGAAGTAATCGAGATGCTTCCAAAGGTTTTCTTCGCCGCTGCCTATTGTCAAGTGAAATAGGAGATTGTAGGGACTTACCAGCCAACATACGTCTTTGATCAGCCCCTGCTACCAACCCAGCAAAAAGAAAGATGGGAAACACTCTGGGAGAATATCGGGTTCCATCATACGTGCTCCACTCCCCCAGAACCAGGACCTGCTGGGCCCCATATTATCAGTTACTTCCGGAACTTTGGCCGCAACCCAATCGGGTGCTGCTTCCGGCGGGGGCGGGGACGGGGACGACGGAGGGACTCCCGGTTTGGCGCTGACCATACCAAACGGTTTGCCACAGGCAGAAAACGTATCAGAAAACGATACATCAGCGGGCGCCTATCCCCGCGAGTGCGCGCATCCCTCCAGTAGATCACCTGCCTGACGACCAAATACGACAACATGCACCTCGTTGACGTTGCTGCACTACACCAGGGATTATAGACGAGGTTTCTGAAATGCAATGCAGTGTCTCCAAGATCTGGATCTGGTGATAATTGCGATTGGTGTCACGAAATAAATCATTGAAGCTGCAGTATATGATGTTTATACTTTCCCCCGGATATCTATCTACCTAGCCCAACGTCGAGACATTAGCTTCATCCTTGGTATGTTCTGCATCTCCAGAGCATTTGAGCAACCCCATCCCTTGGACATACCCGCCGCTGGTTCAGCCCCTTCCGCAAGCATGGCGCTTTTCACTCATCCCGGCGGCCAAGTGACGCTGTTGCCGCCCCCCCGAGGGCCATGTGTCCGACTTTGCGCATCCGGTCCGGCAATGGACGGAGGCCCTGTACTGGGGCTCCGGAGTCTTCCACTTCTTGACCATCCTGTTCATAGCACAGCGCTGCTACACGCACTTTTACCTGCAGAGAAAGATGGCCCCGGAAGACGCGATGCTGCTGACGGCATGGGTAAGCTTCCAAACTCCCGTCGCGTGAACCGTCCTGTTGCTAATCAAGCCCTGCCATGGGCATGTACTTAGGGGCTGAATATTCTCATAACAATCTTCATCCTGAGTCAGTTCCCCCTTGCCTGATCCTTCGGTGCCCCCCGAGATAGTGTAACTGACCTTGCATTTCCCCGAAATCCAGGAACCGTCGCCGACGGCACCATGGGCACGCACGCCTACGAGCTCGAGCTCCCGCGCTTCATGAAGTTCATGTTCGACTTCTACCCGATGCCCATCATCTACCCGCTGTGCTGCATGTTCGCCAAGATGAGCCTCATGTACTTCTATACCCGCCTGAACCCCTCCCGCGTCTATCAGGCCGCTGCCTGGTTCGGGCTGTTCTTCGTCTTCGGATCCAATATAGGGCTGGCCTTCGCTACGGCGTTTCCATGCAAGCCGTTGGAGTTGTCGTGGAACCCCCTGATCCCCGGGACGTGCATTGATAGACCGGCGACGTACAAGGCGACGGCGATCATTGGGCTGTTGTCGGATGTGTATTTGATCTTGCTGCCGGTGCCGACGGTGGTGGGGCTGCAGATGCCGTGGCAGCAGAAGGCTGGGTTGTGTGCCATGTTCGCGGTGGGAATACTGTGAGTTGCATGTTCACTTTCGATGCGAAACCTATCATCTGGCTAACAATCTCCGCTAGCACGATATGCACGTCTGGCGTTCGACTCCATGTCATTATCCAGCAACTGAGCGATTCGGATGTGTCGTGGGGCTCAGGCCCAACGGCGTTCTGGGTGTAAGTACCTCCCCATTCAAAGCCCCTTTCCACTTTTCCATTGGAAAGACGCTGAAATCAAATCAATCCTCCAGCATCGTCGAAGCCAACCTCATGATCGTCTGCGCCACCCTCCCCAGCCTCCGCCAATTCCTCCTGCACGTCTCCCCCAAGCTGCTCGGCATGGGCAGTTCTTCTTCTTCCAGCCACAACGGCAGGGACGGTGCGAAAGAACACAGCGAGGACTCGGAGTTGGTGACCTTTGGCCAGGGCGGCGGTAGAAAGGGGCAGAAGCAGCGGGCCATCCGGCTGCCCGACACCTTGTACGGGCTGGACACCTTCAACGACACCACCATCCAGGCGGGCGGGCATCCGCCTTGCACAGGAGGGGGGCAGCAGGACGATGGGGACGGAGGAGACCAGCAGCACGATTGCGAGAGCCAGAAGGGGATTCTTCGGACGAAGACGGCGTCGATCTCGTATGGAGGGCATTAGGTTGCTTTGATGGAGAGCTATACGAGGCAGAGCACAGAATGCCTCTCGTACTATTTCCGTCAATGTGTCTCCGGAAAGTCATGAGGCGGCCTTAATTGCTGGCATGTTGATTAGCTAGCGAACGCCTCCATTGAGTCTTTTTGCAGCCAGCCAGTTAGCCAGGGCATTCCATAGCTAAGGGAGATATATCGGCACAGCCATCCAATAGGCGTACCGGATTCCGGTCAGCATGGTGTCGAAGAAGAAAGTCATGCCTGTGACGCACTACTGGGGAATGCTCGGACGTGTATTTGGTTGTATCGTCTGGTTCCGCTGTCGTATTGGACGTCTGGGAAGGCTCGTAATCTGACCTGGCAGCCGAACCTTGTATTCCCAGAAGAATCAGCTGCGACCTCAATTTCAGTCCCGAGCGGGTGCATTTTCAATAGCCAGAGCAAAGAAATTATCCCTCAAGTGTCATTCTTTGGCTGGCCCTTCAATTTAACGTACCATTATAACCTCCATCCCATAGCATAGCCACTCAGACAGATGCATAACAAGCCTCATGAAGTTAATATATCCAGGCCAGCTTAGCTAATCGAAGTTCTAAAAATTCACCTTCACATGTAGTGTGACGCCACCATCCTTTAACTTAGCATTGTCTGGAATGAGAGCTCTTTTCGTTCGAATAGCATGAATCTTACCGAAGCGGCAATGGAGAGGCATGATCAACGCTATCTGTGCCAACTTTCCAACTGGAGGGACTATGAGCCACCATCGGCTACAGTAAAGACAGACAAATAGGTACTTTCTTTCCCATCACGATGTTTGGCTCTTCAGCGTCGCTGTCATCTTTCGTGATCATCTCAAGGACCCGTGTCAATCTATTCGGCTTGAAGAAATCCATGCCGCTGTTGTTGGAGGGTACGTTTCTCTAACTCAGTCCCTGTCGCTTGCTTGCCTCTGGGAAGGAAAGGACATCCATTACGTTCTTCCTTGTGAATTAGGAAAATAAATCGAGACTCGTGATGGCCTGCTGGGGCGTACTTATATCTAAATTACTTAACAAGAGGATCACGGTACAAATAATTGTAAACGGCAGATTCAACCGCTCTGGACTTTAGAGCCACAAGATGAATGGAAACCTTGAAAGGCAGTTGTTGTATCAGCTACTGAAACAAATGAGGCGTTGCCCAAGTTGCCGCGCAGCGATATTGGATTGGGGGAAAGGCTCCTGATGACAGCAACTAGAAGGAACGCGGTACTCGTACGTTTTTCACGGCTGAGACGGAGGTAGCGGGTACGATGGCAGTGCTCGACCTCGATTGGGACCGGGGCATCGGGACGTATGTAATTATGGTAATCCCCACGAGAGCGAAAGGAAAGCCATACACGACTGCGGTAGTGGTTGCTTGCGCTAATATCTTGTTTCTGATGGTGTTGATAGAGTGTTACTATAGCCATTATATATCTAAACGTTACTTGCTTTCCCCTGCCCCCGGGAATTATTGTCAGCAGCCGCTTGGAGAAGTCTTGCCACGCTGTTGTGGCCTAGGTCCCGCGCGTACTCGAACGCAGTCATTTTCTGTCGAGTACACCTAGCATTAAGATTAGCTCCCCGGCTAATGAGAAACCGTACGACCGCTTCACGACCCTCGCGTGACGCAACGATAAGGGCGGTTAGACCTAATATAGAGCAGGACTCAATATCGGCACCTTTGGTTACGAGTAATGTAACAATATCCAGGCTTCCGTTTCTTGCAGCGTGGTATAGCCAGGTCGTAAGTTGGCGCTTTGCGCAGTTCCAATCGACGAGATCTTGCATCAAAGCCAATGCTAAACCACAATGTCGATGGACAAGCGCATCGAAAATTAGATCGCAGTTGACGTCGATTTTCACTTCGTTCTCGAGAATGAATCGTACTACACGCTCATGGCCACCTAGTATAGCTCTTCGGATCGGTGTACGAAGGCCGGGATCCTTTTGAACGAGGCTTCCTCCTTTTTGAGCGAGCAATTTGACCAGCCCAAGCTTTCCTTCCTGGGCAGCCCAAGACATAGGTGTCCGGTCTTTGAAGCGCTTCATATCTGATCTTCGTTGGATACCTTCCATGAGGTCTTCGCCCTCGACAATGACTGAAGGCAGGCCCAGAAGAGAAGCCACGGCATCTTTGTGCCCTTTCGCCATAGCAGCAAAGAGTGGATGCTGGAATGGAAGAGCTGAGTCACACTCCACTGATTGGAGAGTCTCTACGTCCAATCGAGTTCGAATCAGATTGGCTAATCCTTGATCGGCCAGGACGTATATTGGTGTTGCAGTTGAGCCATACCGCCTCGCCTTGATGGGCTGGCAGCAGTCGAGTGTTTCGGTTCCTAGTAAACTGAAGAATCCAGACATGAATTCCCCCTGAGGCACAGAAGGTGCTGCCTTGTTGGCGTGGCTGAGAATGAACTGGCTTGCATATTCCAGGAAAGCGGGCATATTCGCTGAGGCCTCCTCATTATTTGGGGTCCGTGAGCGGTCCATGGAGTCTCCATTTGCAGGGCATCCGTCGGCTATATGATTGGAGTCGTTCTCGTCTGCACCAACATTCGTTGGCGGTACCGGTTTGATAACTGCCTGAACAGTAGGGTGCATCAAGTAAGATTCACAACATATTCGCAAGCTCTCATGGATCGGGCCCTCCCATTCGAATCCCAGGTCAGGCCAGAGTTCCTGGAGGCCCCTCTCCTTGATCAAAAAGTCACGGACAGATTCATGAATGAATTGCACCGTGGAACCTTTCTTTGCGGCGTTGGTGACCTCTACGAGACCCTTAGAGGAACTGGTGGCAAGAGCTATACTGACTTCGTTGTCTTCCGCATCTGGAAGCTCTTCGTCCACCCGGCCGTCTTTCAAGCCATCCGTCCACATGGCATGGCAGAACTCACCGGGAGTTAGCGGCCGAAAAGAACATAACACCCACAAGATACAGCACCGCAACTCTTCCGGCCTCTCTTGGTCCCGTGTGAGAATATCCTTGAACAGCTGGCTAAGGGTGGGTGGAATCTCGGACAGTCTCCGGCGCAGCGCAAGCCCACCACGACCGGCTTCTTTGTTAAGTATGTCCACAACGAGAACCACCCACATAAACACGCCGGAAGCTTTGTCAAGGATCTGACGTTGTAGATCCGGCTGAACCTTTGGCGAAGCTTTCAGGCGTTTTCGAACATATTTCTCAAGGTCTTTGGAGTGGCCCATCTCGTTCTCGAGTGTCAGAAGAATTTTCTCGTCGACTTGGATGTATGGATACGGGCGGCTGGAGAAGCATACGCGCAATTGTATCTTCTCCTCTGTTGCGGAGTCCGTGAGATCCTCGAAGAACTGAACCATATCCCTGACATCGTCTTCATTGCATTCGTCGAGGGCGTCGATGAAGCAAATGAGGCATTGAGTCCCCAACGCCATGACGGTAGATTTCAGGATGTCTTTCAACGCGTTCAGATTTTTATATAATGCATCGCTGGTCAACGAAGACTCGACTTGATCCAAGATTGATCGCAAGTCGGGGAGCTGCGGCAATATCTGCTTCAAGAGAGAGCGGTACATGCCTGTGATTGACTTCTCCAAATAGTCGCCCCTTGCGTGGAAGAAGAAGGACACAACGGTGGCGTCGGGTTGCTTTTTCTTGACCTCCAAGTACAAGAACTTTATCAAGGTTGATTTGCCGGCGCCTGCTTTCCCACGTAGCCACAACAAGGAGCTGCAACTTGCTCCATGTCTGTTCAGGTTAATCCAGTCCAGGTACTTAGGGTGGCTGAGAAACCAGCGGCAGGTTTTGCCTTGCTGGGCGCGAATGGCATCTTTCCGAGCGTTGATCTGAGGGAAGTCTAGCAAATCTAGAAAATATTGCCTTTTGTCGATAAGCGCGGAGTTGGGACTCGGAACTGAGCTGGTCGCGACAGCGTCTTGAACAAAAGATGAAATTTGCCTTGTTGTTAGGGCGGGTATCGTCTCCAGCAATTCTCTCGCATACGCCGCCGCTGTCGCAGCCGCATAGTCCTGCCAGGCCTTATTTTTGTGTGAATCGGAATAATCGCATATACCCCGGATGGGAAGGCATTCAAGGCTATCCATGATTCCTGCGGCCTCCATCTCGAAGCACTTGGCTTGAAGTCTCCGTGAAATCTCGTCTCGTTTGCGTGCATCCTTGTTGACACTGTCGCCAGATGCGATGACGCCATAATGGATCCAGAAATCTTCTTTAAGCCGACGTAGTCGAGGTTGCAGTTTGCGATTGTCGCAGTTTTCGCAAGTTTCGGCACCGAAGGGGTGTGGGTACCTCGTTTGGAAGAGACGGTCGGGTTGTGTCGGACGAGAGTAGCGAGGGAGTCTTGTTCTCATGAGCTCCAGCGAGCGGGGTGACCACTGGTCCATCCCTTGCTTGGATCGCAAATTCGTAACGGCTGAGCGGAGAAGCAACGAGGGAAGCTTTGGTATTGCTGTGCGCTCGAACTCTCCGTCGTGGATGGCCTTCCCCAGGTCATACTCCATGACTCTGGTGCCGACAACAACATCACCCAAGTACAGATCGGCCTCTCCGGGGGCACCTCCACCGATACCAACCATGAGGGTCGCTTTGATGTTGGGGAAGGTTCGTTTTAGGTGTGCAGAGACGGAGGCGGCATTTACCTTCCCGTATACCCCTGGAAGAGCTACCATGACAACGTTATGCTTGTCGATTCGCCCAAGAACGTAGGCGTTATGATCGCCATCGTGGGCCGGCAGCGACTCGTGCTCTTCGTCGAACAACATGCGCGAAGCAGCAAGTTCCAGGGATAGTGCACATATCCAGGCAATCGCATAATCCGCATGCGACAGGTTCGGGGATGATGCACGGTTGGCGGATTCGGCATACCGGTATGCTGGTGCGTTGTAGACATTTGAGCGCTTGCGGGGTATGACTCCTTCTGTATCGCCGGATGACGAGCCCTTTCGTTTGGTGGCCATTCTACCGGTCACAAGCTGGGTAATGTCAGCCAGCGCATTCAAGGAGATGACCCAAGTCTTTGTGCCGTTTGTGACGACTTTGGAACAAAAAAGCTTTACAGGCGCCAGGGAGATTGTCAACTGGAAGGACTTAGCTAGGCAGCATGATTGAAATGGACGCAGGCATAATGTCTACCTTGCCACGCGCACCACACCCAAGAAGACCGAGGGAGCCCATCATTGGGGAAGAGGAGGGGGAGGGGGAACCGATTTGCATAACGAGCTGCGATACGCCCAGCGTAGGGCCTTGCACTGCCTTTGATGGCGCAGCGAAATCTGCCTTACCCCCACCGACTTTGCATTGCCCGCCGCTGATACGACGCCGGGGAAATTAACCCACAGCACACATGCAGGTCGACCAGGAACTTGACACCAACTTACCTAGGCGAGTAATTAAATGTTTGACAAGACTAAGAGAATTGCGTATCAGTTCGAGAGGATGGCGGACTGGGTTGAGAGGAAGGTGTGCCAAGGCGAAGCGCGACGTTGCCCCCGGGCAAACCTCTCCTACCAATATCCAAATGTGCATGCGTCTGCTCGGTAAGCCACAGCGCTGCACTCACTGGTCAAGTAAGCAGGCACCTAACCATTGGTTCAGATCGCTCCAACAAGCCCCGTTAAAAAATAGTACAATTTTACCAGTTGTATCAAAGAGCGCCAAACGCTGTCTCCCTTCAATTTGATGCACCTCCGTAGCCTGATAAATCTCATCGGATCGGCAATAGACCAAATCGAAGCCGAGCCTTATGAAAGTATAATATTTTCTCCGTCTTCAACCGACCGGAGTAAGAAATCTTGTGTGTATATACCTAATAGAATAATGCATGCCTATTCGCCAGGTGGAGGGAGGACCGGATCATGTAACGGGTGGTTTGGCGGTGTTAGCTGGTCGGGTTTAAGCTTGAATCGGCGAGTTTGGGTGTAAGAAGGCGGCTGACTTGATGTTGATGTCCCCTGTAGCTCGGGCCGCGGGTTTGGATATTGATGCGACGATTGCCGCTATCGGCAGCGTGGTCTGAGTCGGGAGCCAGAATGCCGTTGGCTTGCAGGCCGTCTTTCGAAACCAGAGGCCAGAAGGTGTAGAATGGGCAAGCAAGGGGTCGGCTGGCTGGGAGGAGGCGGTCGTAGGCTAGAGTCGGCGCCGCTTCGTAAGGGGGTTTGCGGGAAGTCTGGATTTTGCTGGGAAGACTCGCAGGCAGGATGGAAGAGGAAGTTGCCAGATGCGCGCGCAACTTGAAAGAAGTTAAAAGATTGGAAGACAGACCGTCAAGATGAAGTTGAACGTTACGCAATCCAAACGGCAGGCTCGAGTGTTGAGGTAAGCTGGGTAGTAAAAACAATCAGGCCGAAGCAATAAGCACATATAAGGTTAACATACTTAAGGCTTATATACTATTTAATCCGTCCACGATGGACTAGAGTATAATAAATACAGAATACCTTAACCATGTATCCCCCTATTGGAATTTGTCGTGACACATCTATTTTCTTTATAAGTAGCGTCCCCTATAATCGCCCCTCTAGTCATCGCAGATGAGCAGTGAAACGCAGTTCTGTCCTCCCAATCAGATATCACGAGAAAGCTCCAATGCGCCGGTAGAAACGAAATACAAGAAACAACGACCATCATCCAAAAGACCACACCGTATATATAATCAGCCCGTTGCGTGTCTCCAACCCCATCGGCATGCAGCGTTTCTCCCGCTACTTCTTGACCCTGCCTTTCAAGATCTCGGCGCCGTTGCTCGGGTGCGGCGTTTTGCTGGCACTCGCTCATCTCTCAATCCATCTTCCTTGTCCAGACGAGCGTATTTGATTTCTCTGGGCGTTTCTGTGCTGCTCATCCTGCTACTGACACTAAACGCAACGTTTCGTACATACAAGGACGTCCCCTCGGGCATGCAGCGTATCTGCTACGATAGCAGCGCCATCCGGATTCTTTGTCGACGACCAGTCGAGGATCAGGATGCCTATCTGTTTCCGGTTAGCGTCGGCATAGTCCGAGAAGAAAAGAGTGCCGAGGCTGGCTGTGAGGGTAGGTAGGTTGGTCTTCTCCACGGATGTTGCGCTCAATCAAGACATGGTCGATGGTCGGTATTATCTGGTCCCAGGTCTTGTGAGCCCTGTCAAGCAGGGCAATCGGCTGAGGTCATGGTACGGGTCGAACGCGCGAGCAGATTGATGAATGGACTTGTGTGGATTATGCATCTAGCGAAACGCATCATGGAATATGCTCCATGGCCTTGCTTCCAGCTTCTATAACCATCCCGACCAGTTCGTCCGTCTTGCTGATCTGCGGAGAGTGTCCCGAATCCAGCCGGAGCAGCGTAGCTCCCGCGTTTGTCCCGAGCATCTCCTGGACCGGCGGCGGCACGGCCTGGTCCTTCTCGCAGATGACGTAGGTCGACGGAACGTAGCGATACGCCGCACGAGTGAGAACCGTCTCCTCCACGCCGTGGGACTGGTCGACGACCTTGGCAGTCCAGTAGCCGGCGTCCTTCTGGGGCAAGTCGCTGTACATCTTGGGCCCCGGGTCTTTGATGCAGAACTGGCCATTCGGACGAAGGTCGTTGTTGGGCGACTCCCCAAACGCGCTGAGTAAGGATTGGCCTTCTGCCAAAACGAAGGCGGAGTAGAAAAACAGATGGATGACGCCTCCTTCTAGACCGCGGCTCTGGCGGGATTTTCGGGTGAGCTCTTCCGGTATGGCTTCAATTCCCACGAGCCCGCCGTACGAGTGCATTAGGATAAGAACGTGGCGGCTTTCCTCCTCTACCAGGCGTCTCAGCACCGACTGGACTTCGTCTGTATCGGTACGCAGGTTCTTCGAAGCGACGTCCGGTTCCTCCTGACCGCACAGGCTCGTCAGGCTTGGCTGAATCACGGGGAAGCCAGCTGTCTCCAACGCTACGCTGAGCTTGTGATAGACTTCGGGAAGCTGGAACGAGCCCTGGAGCAGAAGAATCGTAGGCTTAGGGGGGATGTGGGAGACATATTGACCAGTTTGCTATTAGGATGGTAGATAGGAGGTCCAATTTACTTCAATGCGAGTCCCTTATTTCTGCTGAATCAACTAATATTGCATGGCGCATTTATAATAAGAATGTGATAAATATGTGCATTATCAGATTCAGGATCCCAAATAGCTTGGGGACCCCTCAGAGTTCCATATCGAGGCGGGAGTCTCGGCAGACAGGGGCTGAGAAGTTAGCGCCAACTTCCCCCACCTTGCTGCCTATCCCCTATCTAGACACTACAATCTATCGTACCACACGGGTGCATCTCACCCCCTCCAACTCAGCCAGTGCTCCATAACACGATCAGCAACCAACCAACCAACCCTTCATGGCAAACCTACGCTAATACAGCTCATCATAGATGTAGCACAGTTCTCCCCTCTGGATATGCATGACCTTCTCGACCGTCGTCTCCTTGCGGTAGTTGCCGAGCCCGTTCCAGACGGTCGAGCCGAGCGTCACGTTGCCGGCGGCCTTGTTCCCGTAGTCGAAGAAGACGAGGGGGCCCGAGATGTCGTAGACGCGGGCGGCGTCCCGGGACTGCCAGGACCACCTGTTGTAGACAGTCAGTGTTGGATGTCAAGAGTGATACTATCATTGGAAGGGGAAGCTTGGTCTGAGAAAGAAGGAAGCCAGTAGATACTTACCAAGCCCGATCCAAATTGGAATGATGCAGCCAAAACACCGGATCCCCCGGCGACGCAAACAAGTCCGTCATGGTCCCGTACAGCCCGCCGGGGCCCCAGTGCCCGCCCGGGTGCAGCGAGACCCCGTCGGTGACACGCTCCCAGCTTCCATAGTCGGGCAGGTCCATGGCCTCGGCGACGCGTTGCTTACCGGACATCTTGCGCAGGGAGACGGGGGCCAGGTCGCGGCGCACGCAGTTGCGGGCGCCGTTGGGGGGCTTGGACGTGTTGTTTTGGGGGCCAAGAAAGGTGGACAGGTCCGCGAAGGGGCCGTTTTGGAGGCAGCCGCCGCCGGTGCGGTCGGGGACGTCTTGGGGGGGTTGGACGATCTGGGTGGGGACGGGGGCACAAGGGCGAATGGGTTAGTTGTTGGTGGTGAAGAATACAGGGAGGGAGGAAATAGAAGGGGGAGAATAGCGGAGTTGGGATAGGATAGGAGGTGACAGGAGCGGGGAGGTGATTGTGTTTCAAGCCAAGCACCATGAGTGGGATGATTGAGTAAGAGAGCTGGTACTCACCATGCCAGGGGCAGGATGGGTGAAGTTGCCACCGATCCAACCACCATTTCCACCAAACCCGGTCTCAACATCGAAGACGGGCGAGTTGATGAGGTCTTCGTCATGCTCGGTATCCAGAGTCCAGTCCCAGAAGGGCTGTCCCAGGTCACGGCTCCATCCGCATTCCCAGAGCTCCTGTTCGTATCTCGAAAGCAGGAATCGGTGGTACGGGTAGAATATCCCCTGTTTTGAGTAAAGAGGGAAGGCACATTCATGTTAGTCGACGTAATAGCAGTAATAGGAGATTGTGTTGCCTTTCATCGCCTCATGGGAAGGGAGCGGGCAACTTACGACAAAGTGAGACTCCAAGGCCTGGACAATGTGGGTGGCCAGGAAGTCCTCGAACCTATTGGTCACGGCCTCGAGGGGCGCAACCCCGGGCTTGGCCATCATGCACTTGACGGCGGCGATGTACGACTTGCGTTCATCAATCGTCAATCGTCGCCTGTTTTGTTTCCACTCCCCCGTGGGGAGCAGGACAGGTCAGCATGAACATAATCACATCATCGGTGTTCATGATCGTAACAGAGATAGATCTATCTGAGACGGTGACAGCTCGTGTGGGACAGAGGAAAGATTGACGAAAGAAGATGATGGTGCTCACTTACCATTCCTTACGGACGTACGGCTTGGTGCAGGTGCTGTCGATGCCCACGGCCGCCGCGTCAGCATTGCTGGATGGAGGTTGAGGCGTCGCGACTCCTAGCGTCAAGCTCGGAAGCACCACGGTCGCCAGCAGTAACGCCAAGGCCCAGACGCCGAATGTTTGGCGTTCCATTGGACAGATGTTGTGTTTCGGTAGATGTAGGTACACGTCTATGCGTTGGTGCTGTTGATGGTGATGGGTGATGATGATGATGATGGAGGGTACGAACTAAGACACGGCGTCAATGAGAACCAGTGGATGAGAAAGCAAGAACAGCAGGCAGGATTTGTCTGAGATATGGGCTTGCGTGGCGGCAGGAGGAGAAATAGATTTGGTCGAGTGATATGTCAAGTTATACGCCGACTGCGGTGGCCCACGAGGGGGCGGCCACTTGGAGGATTGAGAGTGCACACACACATAATTGCAAGGGGATCAGTGACTCAAGTCATATTTGCCTGCATTCTCTTTAGGGCTTGAGATCACGCTGGCTTCTCGGCAGCTTGGAAGCCGGAGCCCAAGGCCGTCAGCACCAGGGCGTAAGCACGGTAGTGGGATGGACTGCCCAGTACTGTTCTCTACTATACCCCCCGGTGATATACTACGGCGTCAGCTACGATCCGCCTCCGGTGTGCGCACGTTGCGTCGGCCTGTGGATGTGGCGCAGGCCTAATGCAAACACCCGAAAATAGCAATTACAAATGTGTGGGGGGCGCAAGGGACACCGGCTCCGAGTGTTGTCCTGTCCCACAGCCCGATCAAACTAGATGTGATTGGCTTCTAGAACTAATAGCCGGTGGTTGTAAGGGGCTCGGTAGCTGTTGCATCTTATCCCTTCGGTCTCTACTCGTCCCTTACGTTGAAGATCGATCATTCCGAGGTTCAGAGATCGGGAAGATCAATCACGATATCGCACATCTCAGGACAGAAAATGCGACAGATGAAAGCATCAAGCCGGTTCCAAGACATATTTCAAAAGTGCAAAAATGAGTTGCTCTGATTTGTCGGGCCCCTCGGAGTATATGCGGGCAGCCGGTGACTGTGCGACCCTGTCCTGCACGGAACGTGCGGGTTCGGATGCAACCCCTGGCGCCGGTACCTGACTCTTCCTGGTTCATCCCTGACGGAATTTGAGTTAAGCTTCTTTCGACAGCCTGCAGCAAAGTGGTGCGACGCATCACCCAATAGGAACCTCTGCCTGACCTGCCTGCCGGCATTGAGTTCGAGACCGTTGAGATGTCGTCGGAAGCGGGTTTCGCAACAGCCAACAACAGCTTTAGCCTATATCTGCATGTGTTTCGTTTCGCTGCCTCGTTGCCACGATGGGATGTTACACAATCTGGAGATCGATCGGCTTGGCCCTATTAGGTAACAAGATATGATTGCTTGATAAGCGCGTCCCTGTACTTACCGCTGTCTGCTCCGTGGTGGGTGGAGAATGGGCGGCGCTCTTGACGGCCTGCCATTAGACGGGGTAAAGTTGTACCCTTGCGTGGCGCGTGGCCTCTTCGCCCTCTCGCTCGCTGTCAGCTTTGATTGTTCGGCCTGCCGCACGAAAGGCATGAACTTCTCGGTCTGGGGAGACGGGTTTGCTGTTTTGAGACGGGGCGGTTGTGCTCCCACGGAATGGCGTCCCGGAAACAACATGATGACAGATATCTTGGCTTTCGTTCCTTGTATGACAGGACCTGTCAAATTCTAGGGAACCGGTCTGCGAAGTCCACAGAGGTCATGATTTTATATGAAGGCATTCACGTCCCACCCCAAGATGCAGCCACTGGAGGTCTGTAGATGAGAGAGTCCCATGCCAAATGAACAATACTCTGTAGACCAAGTATCCTTCAGCAGCAGCCACCATGGATCCCAACGCCCCCGTCTTGGTTACTGAGCATGCCATTCATTCGGAACATGTCTTCTTTGGCGTCACTGTCCCCTTGATTGCTCTCTCCGCCCTGACGTTTGGCGTGAGAATGGCGAGGTACAGAACCCGCACAAGTATCTGGGCAGAGGTCTGCATCACGTTGGGATTCGTAAGTACCACGCCTACTCCACTCTTTAGCGATTGATCATTATAGGGACTGACCTACGGCATTACTAGATACTGACCTTGGCCGACTGGGGCCTGCTTGTCGCCACCATGAAAGGCACGCCCGGCCTCAAGTCCCACGACGACTTCGTCAACAAGAGCAAGTACGGCTTCCTCGCCATCCCCGTCTGGGGCCTTTCCATGGCCTTCATCAAGTCCTCCATCGGCCTCACCCTGCTCCAGATCAAGTCCGAGCTCTGGTTCCGCATCTTTGTCTGGTTCAACATCGCCCTCATGAGCCTCTACGGCGTCGGCAACGCCTTCTTCATCCTGCTGCAGTGCCGCCCCTTGCCCGCCGCCTGGGGCGACTTCGAGCACGCCGGGCCGGACCCGCAGTGCGCCCCGCCCATGGCCATCACCGTCGCCTCGACCCTCGGCGCCGTCGCCAGCATCCTGACCGACGTGCTGCTGTCGTTGGCCCCGCTCAGCTTCCTCTGGAGCCTGAAGCGGCCCAAGCGCGAGCGCGTCGTCTTGGGCCTGCTCATGTCCCTCGGTCTGTTCGCGGGCGCCTGTTCTTTGCTCAAAAACCTCGAGGTACAGAGCATCACCAACGCGGCGACTTCACCCCCCGAGAAGCTGGTGGCCACCGACTTCGGCGCCAAGACGGTCTATGTTTGTCTTTGGACCGCGCTCGAGCAGCTGCTGGGGATCGTGGCGGCCTGCACGCCGTTCTGCAAGCCGGTGTTTGAGCGGTACCTGGGCATGGTGGTGGATGGGCTGCACCTGCCCCTTAGCATCGTCAAGTCCAAGTCGAGCCGCCGGACGGCCACGACGTCGTCGTTTGGCGACACGTACCTCCCGAGCAAGGGGTACGACCGGGCCGCCTCAATGCAGGACAAGCCCTTTGGTCCCTCCCGGGTCACCAGCCCGGTCGGCGGCGTTGGTGGTATGGGAGGAGGTAGTGCGGCCAGTGCTCAGCAGCAGCATCTGGACGATTGGGACGAGGTCCCGTTTGCGATTGAGATGGAGCCTCGGGTCGCGGCCGCTTGGAGCAAGCGGCAGGGCGGCGTGGTCCGGCGCACCGATATTCGCATTGATAGCGGCAGTGTGCACAACGATGACCTCGACAGGATCGAGTCGTTACAATGGAAGTTGGTACGCGTGCGAGAGTGAAGTCCAGTGCAGGCTTCTGGGTGCAGCTACTGGCAAGATCAAGACAGCTTGAAGTGCAATATTGCGGCCATTTGTCTATATTCATATAGTTAAAAAGCGACAAACTTTTCATCCCAACGAGCCTAGATCTCCAAAGTCAAATGCACTAGTGGTTTAGTGGTAAAATCCATCGTTGCCATCGATGGGCCCCGCGTTCGATTCGCGGCTAGTGCAAGATCTCACTTTTTTGCAGTTTTGACAGGTTGATTTTGAAGCAATTCACGACATCTATATTTTGCCCTGCGGTACTGTTTTTCTTTTACCAAGTAATAGGGTTGGGCTTCCCGAGAGCACCAAGCGTGGCTTGCAATTGCGACAGTAGCTCAAAGCTTCGAGTGTACAGAGCCGGTCAAACCCGGACAGTGGGCCGATGATAACTGTAGCGAGCCCCAAATCGGCCTGTTTCCCGACCGCCCAAAGTTGGGCCCTTCCCCAAACTTCTAGTGTCGATCTCCCCAGCAAGATATTGCTCCAGACTATGATCTCGGGGGCATCATGCCGAATGAGTACGGGGTGAAGAAGCAATTCGTGTATTGAAACTATTGTATGAACAATGCCCTCAATAAAACAGAGTTGCGATTTTGTAGCAAGAATATGTGTCGCATGTCAATTACCTGACGTGCCTGCAGCGAGAGCCAGGACCCCGGGTAAAAGACGCTGCAGCTCGCCCAGACCGGAAGCTGGTGGCGGGCGTACCTGGTGTGATCGCCCCCTGCAACTCCGCTGCGCTAGGGGATTTGGGGATGCGGCACATACAAGTAGCGCTATCAGCGAGGGGGCGGGACTTGATTGACAGCGACCGACAGATAATACGAGCAGCAGCCGAGATAATGGGAATGCAACACATATGAATATCGCGTGATGCTGCCGAACATGTCGTTTCCTCGGATTGGCAGGGGATTTTGGATCCTCCCTTATCAACGTCGGAGCTCAATTGAAATCCAGCTCTGAGAATACATTTTGGTGAAGACTATTGATCAACTTGTTCTTGCTTGAGAGTTATTAGACACTTTAGAAGGATTGGATTGCCAGAACAAGTTGCAGCCATGCCTGACAGCGTCGCGAGCAAGTCCGGTGGGGTCGTCGACACGACCGCTTCGGTCGAGAAGCAGAACATGAACGCCGACGAGTTGCGCCTGGCGCAGATGGGTGAGCCCAATCGCGCTTTTACCCCGTAGACGACGTCGCAAGCTTACACAAGACCACAGGCCACACCCAGGAGCTGAAGCGCCACTTCACCATCCTGTCCCTCATCGGCCTCGCTTCGACGACGACCATCTCCTGGACCGGCCTGGGTCTGGGGATCGTGACCGAGATCAATGCCGGCGGCCCGGGCGCCATCATCTACGGCTTCATCTTGGTCACGTTCCTGCAGTCCTTCCTGGGCGCCTCCCTGGGCGAGTTCGTCTCGAGCTACCCGACCGAGGGCGGCATGTACCATTGGATCGCGGCCATTGCGCCCAAGAAGATGATGCCCTTCCTTAGTTTCGTGACCGGGTGGTTCACCTGCTTTGGCTGTAAGTGATGTCCCCAAGTGGCCTAAGTGCCAATGTTTAGGCTAAACTCACACTCAATTCCAGGGATCTTCACGACTGCCTCCACCAACCTGATCTACGCCCAGACCCTGGCGGCGCTCATCGCGCTCTACCACCCGGACCTGGAGCTGCAGACGTGGCAGACCTTCATCATCTACCAAGGGCTCAACCTGGCGACGGCGGGCGTGGTCATGTTCGGCAACCGCATCATCCCGGCGCTGAACAAGTTCTCGCTGTTCTACCTGCAGCTCGGCTGGCTCGCCGTCTTGGTCACGGTCGTCGCCTGCGCGCCCACGCATCAGAGCCCCGAGTTCGTCTTCAAGACCTGGGTCAACAACACGGGCTGGGAGAACCAGGTCATCTGCTTCATTACGGGGCTGGTCAATCCGCTCTACAGTTTGGGGGGATTGGATGGGGTCACGCACATCACTGAGGAGATGCCTAACGTAAGAATGCCCATTCAATTACCTTCCTTCGCCCTTTTTCAACTCATGCCAATTGAGAGTATGGCGCAAATGGACTTCTAACTAACCCCTCGTCAATAGCCCTCCCGCAACGCACCCCTTGCCATCGCCATCACTCTGATCATCGCCTTCGGCACGGGCCTCACCTACCTCATCGCCCTCATGTTCAGCGTCCAGGACTACGCCGCCCTGGGCTCAACGTCCACAGGCCTGCCACTAGCCGAGCTCTTCCGACAGGTGACCCGATCAAGCGGAGGCGCTTTCGGGTTGACCTTCATCCTCTTCGTCGCCCTGGGCCCCTGCGTCGTCTCCTCGCAGCTATCCACAAGCCGCGTCCTCTGGGCCTTCTCTCCGCGACGACGCCGTCCCCTTTTCGAGGTTCGTCGCCAAAGTGTCCCCGCGCTTCGGCGTGCCCATCAACGCCCAGATCGCCGTCGCCGCCTGCGTCGCCGCCCTCGGCTGCCTGTACCTGGGCAGCACCACCGCCTTCAACAGCATGCTGGGCGCCGCCGTCACCATCAACAACGTGGCCTACCTGATCCCCATCGGGACCAACATGCTGACGGGGCGGCGGCACATGCACAAGGGCCACTTCCACATGGGCTCGTTCTGGGGGTGGGTCGTCAACGGGGTCACGGTCGGCTGGCTGCTGTTCGCGATTGTGTTTTTCAGTTTTCCCTACTCCATGCCCGTCGCGGCCGAGAGCATGAATTATACTTGCGTTGTGGTCGGGGCGCTGCCGTTTGTTATTATGGCTTGGTGGTTCGTCGCGAGGGGGGATTACAAGCGGAAGATTTCGACGCATAAGGAGCATTGAGCGAAGGGGGGTGAGGGAGATTGTTGGGTTGCGTGATGTGTCTGCATGCTACCTTGGTCCCGAGCGTAATTATGGTGTTATTCCAACTTGTTGATATGCATCGTTTGATACCAAACCTTCGAATGAGCAATGCAATCAATTCAGTACATTCAAAAGCATCACATAACTTCTTTCAATATGTTCGTGCTTGCTTCATCGTGATCTTACGGCGCCCCCAGGCCGTCAGGTGCAGACCGAAGTGGTGTCCAATCGGTTAACATCGACTCTTGGTGCCTCTTAGATCCGTTTGCCAATCGTACATCCCGCACCGTGCGACCAACACAACCCCAAATTCCTATCCGTAGCCATGCAGACCAAGCTTTACCATGCTCCGGAAGTCTAGGGGTCACACCTCCAAGCTTATGGTGGGGCTCTCTTGGGCTCGGCGTCTCCGTTCACACAGGGCCCCCAACCCTCCAGTCCGGTGATATGGGCCGGCACGGACAAGCCCGGCGAACCTAAGTAGATCCCACGTCCCGGCAAGCTTGACCGGACCCCGCTCAAACCCATCTACCTGGGCCGACTAAAGTCCCTTAGA
Organism: Apiospora saccharicola; assembly: GCA_038363915.1. NCBI lineage: Eukaryota > Fungi > Ascomycota > Sordariomycetes > Amphisphaeriales > Apiosporaceae > Apiospora > Apiospora saccharicola. The sequence continues at coordinate 382,092 of JAQQWM010000001.1, forward strand.
GAGCCGCTATAAATGTGCCAATCGCGGGGATGAGCGCCGTGCACGGTCCGAGCCGCAATCCTGGGCAGCCAAAATAGCCCGCGCCGTGATACCCAGATGGCCCCCACATACTGAGATCCAGTCCTTGTATTAGCAGTAATGCTTGCCGACGGTGTTGTGTATCATCATGCCGTTGACGGGGCCCTGTGCGCTTTCCTCTTTCTCGTTCCAGACTACAAAGGGTGGTAAGGGGGCATTTCTTCACTTGACTGCAACCTCGTCTCCTATATTCCCTTTCTCTCTTCGGTTACTAGTAGCCACTCGCTCGTTGTCCGTTAGTTATACAGTTCCATAACTGGAAGCTTTTCGCTCACTACCTTCGCCCATCTTGTCTTATACATCGCCGAAAGCCTTCTAATTTACCCCAAGACGATAGCAACCAGATACACAGCGCAATTTACCATGAGATTTCTTACAGTACACTACGAACTCGCTCGTTGCTCCATCCTAGACTGAGTTACTGTAGAGTCTTGTGTGACAGTATAAGGTCCGTGCACTTGGTGCAGAAAGAAGCTGTCGTCGCCCACCAATGTCACTATCACCACCCGCGCCAACCATCATATACTGCCGTAACGAAGCCTCTCCACATCGATCGGGGGATGTGGTCTAGTGGTATGACGTTTCCTTAGCATTCAAGCCGTATACTGCTGGCTTGTTCATCTACGAGACTGATAACTTGTAGGTGTGGCGAGCTGAAAGATAGTATTCTTGGCGATGGTCTCAATCTGGGGGCAAGCGGCTGGTCACTCCACGATTGCGATTGAACCGTGCAGGTAGGTACATCCGGGGTATGTGCTCACATCTATTTGTGGTGACCTAATGTGCTTGGCTTAGCTGACCTTTCCCATCGGTACCTACATAATGTTGGTACTACGAGAGCTTTGACGCCAAGTCAAAATGAAGAATTCCTAAATGTCTACAAGTGGTGAAGCTGGGAATCGATCTCCGTTATTTAGCCCAATTTGCCGGTTCACACCTGTCTGACTTGCCCACTCCAAGTTATGGCAACTTTTAGATTGTGCATTTCAGACACGTCTGCTGTGGTCCGTGCAATTCGAATCTGTAAGTCAGGTACCCGTGGCAAATGGAAACTGGCAAGTAGGTACCTTCTTCCTCAACCAGTGCTAGATGATGTTAGGTTACTTTGCCCCGCTTCAGACTCGAAGCTGGTCAATTGACTTGAAGTACTGATTGATTTGATGTGGGAGCAAGTGCATTTATCTTCGAGTTATCATGCAACTATCCTCCTTAGTAACCTGTCCCACCAAGCAGTGCATTCGACCAAAGCCGACCTAGGCAGCCAATCCTCAATCCCAGCCTCTCCATGATTTCTTCCGCCTCGTCGGCATCCATTTTATACATGTTCTTGCAAGGAAAGGACATCTATCATCTATCATACATCTCAGAAAGCACATTAAGTTACTATCGTCATGTCATCCAGCATCACCCTAACAACTCTTTCCTCTCTAGTGAGAAGGACCCAGAGCACCTTTCAAGACGCTTACGCAGTCCTGCCCTATCTGACCCCACGTGGTCTCAGGCATGTCCATATCCGGGACGATGGCGATGATTCCCAAGGGCAATCCAGAGGTTGAGGTGCCGCGCGGGGAGGAAAAAGACGACAGGGATGCGCGCGACTCTGGAGAATCGACTCATTCTAGGCGTCGTGGGCGGTAGCGACGTGCATATAGGTACTCCACGTTGGGCCAGGCGAGTATGCTCTCCAGGTTAACACGGGCTGTCTTGGAGACGACGTCAAGTGGCTACCTCGAAAGGCGCAAGTCGTGAGGAGCGCAGAGCCTAGCGATGACCCAATAAGTCGATAGAATCACCACGGGAGACGAAGAAGTCACACCATCGCGAGACGAGGTTGAGATGCTTGGAGATGAATCCTGGCGGCAGGGTGGTCGCGACGCCGAGTTCCGGGGCCGGATCATCAAAGTGAGCTTCAAGATTAGATGCCCCTTCGCCCACAAGATCAACTGAGCCCAGGAACCATCGCGTAGAAGCAGACGTGCAGCGACCTGAAACTCAGCCCAACCCTGCTGTCTCAATTGAGTACGGCTATTCTGGACACGCCGCTTCCGAGACTGACCTTCGAATCAAGCATGAGCAGCGATGCCGGGAATGAGGAAGAGCTGCGAAGCGAGTTGGCACACGACAGCATGCCGTCTCGCAGGGCTCCGCCATGTTTAGACGCTCGGTCACCATGTAGAAGAGTTGGCCTGAGACCCTGCCTAATGATGAGATAACAATCGGCAACAGTGGTAGACGAGAGCAAAAGAACTCTGAATTTCAGAACCCCAGGCCGTACTCTCATCATAAACCCGCCCCCTGCAACTGCGGCGCCAACGGCCACGCCGGATACGTCACCTGCTGCAAACTCGCCTGATCGAAGATCTGCCATGAGTAGTCAAACGTAGGACTCAGAGGCGACTGCAGGTTAGCCGCATTGGCAGCCACGGTCGGGTCGCGCAGCGCCGTCGGGCTCGGGGTTTGCACCGTCTCGAGGCTCTGCTCCAGGCGCGTGATGAGTTTGTCGCGGAGGCTGGGCCGGGGCTCGTTGGTCTGCCGCAGCATCTCGAGGTGGATGCGAATGTTGGTGAGGTCGTCGAGCTCGCCCGCGCCGCCCTCGACGGCCTGCAGCACGATCAGCGCCGCCCAGGTGATCATGACGAAGTCCCAGTTGGACCAGATGGACTTGTCGTTGAGGTGCAGCCGCAGCGTCGCGCGTGCCGAGAGCAGCAGCTCGAACTGCTCGTGGGGCGTGATGCTGTTGGAGTACAGGTTGCAACCCCGCGCCGGGTGGTAGATGGACAGCACGACGAGGCGGTGCAGCACGTACTGGCGGAACACCAGGGCGCGGTCCTGTTCCGACATGGCCGACGACGATAACGACGAGTCGTGCGCATTGGTGTTGGTGTTAGAGCCAGAGTTACTGCTGAAATCGACCAGCCACTCGTCCAGTTGACGCGCCCAGTCACGTATCACAGCAGCATCAACCGCGCTGAACGCACATGTCGCGCCCGTGGCATCAGGCGGGGTCCCGCTCGTAAAACAAGACCAAATGGTCGGCAACCCGCGCCCCGTGAAATGGGCAAGCCCCGTGTGCATCATCCGCGAGAGCCGATACAGCTGATCACGCGGCGAGATCCGCAGCGTCGGCAAAGGCGCCTCGATCGGGATGATGGGACAGCTCAGATGCAGCGACGCGTGCTCGAGGTCGACAATCTGGCACCCGCTGAAAAGGCGACGCCACTCGCGCGACCGCTCGTCGACATGGGGCGGGCAGTGCTCCAGGATGAGCCGGTACGCGACCGAGATCCAGATGCTCGTCTCGCGGACGTAGGCCTCGGTCAGGAGGCCCGCCAGGATGATGCCCAGCACCGTCTGGAACGCCCACTCCTCGGCCTCGACGACGTCGGCGTGGTCCGGGGGCCGCCCGATCTCGCTTCCCGGGATGCTGAGCTGGGCGATGGCGTTGCAGAGCACGGCGAAGTAGTGGGGAGCCAGATCCGCCACCTCAGGCGTCCCGCGCGCGCTCGAGCAGTAGAGGATCGAGGCCAGCAGGACTGGTCGCGGCGACGAGAAGGTCTGCTTGCTGGGCAGGAAGTGCAGGCGCGGCATCGTTTCGTGGAAGCGCAGCCAGAGCTGTTTGATCATGCTTCGCTGCCAGATGACGCCGCCACCACCGACCGAAGGCGGGCAGATCTTCTCCAACGAGGCGGCGGCCATCCACAGAGCGTTCAGCGCGTGGTCCTCGGGCGTCTCGGGCTCGTCTTCTTCCATCCGGCCGCCGCTCGACGGGTCCGTTTCCATGCATAAGCTGTCGTCGGGCGCGCTGAAGCCGAGGTAGTCCTCAATCATCTTGAGGCGCCGCATGACCGTCTTGTTGATCTCCGCCTGGGACGGGTCCAGCATGCCCAGGTTGATGGGAAGACCCGCCGCATTGGCCCGGGGCACGAAGATGCAGGGAACGCCGGACCGGTGACATCGTCGACACGTGTTCCCATTGTCTATGCGACACTTCATCTTCTGTCTCCGACAATTAACTATTGACAGACGACATCATGAGTACACAGCACGTGACACAGGACACATTGAACCAGGGAAAAGGATAGGTTACTACTGACTGCATGCCTTGCGGGCTTTCGGCTCCGTAGACTCTTCTGACCGCGACTCGTCGGCCGGGTTGTTCGGCCCGGGGTGTACGCTCTCCGGCGACATGTTGTTGTTCGTCATCTTAGGACCCGGTGCGCGATGCCGAGGAGGAATGTCAGCGACGGCAATTCTGGAGGTTGTGCTCCGTAAGATGGTCCCCACGTTGGGGGAAAGCACGGCAAATGGCCGACGACTCAGCAGAGTTCAGGTATTGACGTAGCACAATTCAGACGGAGCTCCGCTGGAGATTGCAGCTTGAATTCCATACAATTACACAGTAGAAATAAATCAGTCGTATTGATGGTGTTTTGCTGTGGGAACTGATCCAGAATTGCCATCCAAAGATTGTTGCAATTGCTTTCGTCTCTCACAAACAGGTTCCAGCCACCTGGGACGGTACCGAGGATCAGGTGAGCAAGCCATGAGCGGTTCCCGTCCGACACTGCGCGCATGGGGGTGATTGATAGTGGGCTTGCGACCTACCCCCTGGGGTAACGGGTAGTGGGGTGGTCGCTATCGGTGGAGTTGTCCAAGTTTATCCACTGCGATTGTGTACCAATTATCGTACAAATTCCTCTTAGCAAACGCATTTCCTTTACGTACGAGTCGTGCAGGCATGTCAACCAGGTTCATCGTGAGTCGAGGGGAGCCATCCGGGTATAGCCGGTTAAATCGCCGGGTATGTCCATTGCATGGCACCATGGGTTGCACCTTTCGCTAACGATTGAAGACAACTCCACCTACCCGGTCGGCTCCTCTGAGAATCAGCGAAATACCGGGCATTGCAGAATACCTATGGCGGATCAGCATCGGAGTTTGATGGCATTTTGCAGCCTCAATTTCGTTGCTTTTTGAGTATGTTGTTTTCTTTCCATAGATCGCGCGAAGTCCTTCGGGATCACATGCATCATCTTCACTTTTTCTGTTTCTTCCCTGGGGTCGTTGGTCGTTGCGCCCCTTTCCTCCAACCGTGAAACACCATAGCACGCCTGTGTAATGTCGCCCAGCGGTGCAGGCTCAACAACAAGCTTGCTTGCCCGGGCAGAACAAATTGCCCACGAGTTCGACTTCGGTATCCAAGATGCGCGCAAGGTGAGCGCATACTTCGTGGAGCACATGAGTAAGTCGTCGTTGGAACCAGCATGCCGGGGTGGGTCACCATTTGTTAACAAGCGACCGAATAGAGAATGCACTGGAACAAGAAGACAGCCTTAGTCAAATTCCGTCCTACGTAAGGGCGATTCCGACCGGGCGGGAGAAGGGAGTGTTCCTGGCCGTCGACCTGGGAGGAACCAACTGCCGAATCTGCTCCGTGAGTCTGCACGGCGATAGCACCTACTCGCTAGTGCAGACGAAATACCCGATCCCTCGCCCACTCACGGTCAACCAGAGCTGCAAGCCACTCTTCCGATTTATCGCCGAAAAGATACGGGACTTTCTGGAGGAGCACCCGGAGTCCGACATACATGATGGGGACCGAAGTGCAGCAGATCAGTGTCCGCCTCCGCGGCGCGAAGACTTTCAAAAGTTGGGTTTCACTTTCAGCTTCACCTACGAGCAGCACTCGCTGGCAAAAGGCGGATTGATGTTCTGGGATAAAGGCTGGGACATCCCCGAGGCGCTGGGTCGCGACCCCTGCGAGATGTTGCAAGAGGGCCTGGACGAGCTCGAGGTTCCTGTCCTAGTGGTTGCGTTAGCAAACGATAGCGTCGGCACGCTCCTCACTCGAGCCTATACGGCATCGTCGAAAGTGAAGACTTCCGCTAGCAAGACGACGACGACAGTCGGGGCCATTTTCGGCACCGGGACCAATGCCGCCTACGTGGAGAAGCTGGAGAACGTCAAGAGGCTGCACGACCGGGCCGATTTCCAGGCACGCGGACCAGACGATCTGATGGTCATCAACACGGAATGGGGCTGTTTCGGCGACGGTCAGGACGGTCTGCTCCCGTCGACAGAATACGACGAAGTACTCGACATGGCTTCTCCTCATCCGCGGCAGGAAATGACAGAAAAACGGATATCGGGGCTATATCTTGGAGAACTGTTGAGGCTGGTCATTCTGCGCCTCGTGGACGAGAACTTGTTCACCATGAAATTGGACCCAGACTCGCCCATATTACAGAAAGACGGAATTGAATGCTCGCTGCTGTCGCAGATTGCTGAGGATGGCAGCCCTGACCTCCCGAGAGCTATCGTGCACATAACCGAATCGTTTCGAGCGGACAACGTTTCGGTGGCTGATGCGCGCGCAATCCAAATGGTCGCCAAGGCCATTGCGCGCCGTGCTGCCCGTCTGGCTGGAGTGGCACTCGCCGCCATCATTGTGAAATGCGATCAGTCGCGAGACTCCCTATCGACAGCGTCGACCCTGGTGTCAAAGTCGGATGCAGTGAGTATTGAGCAGAAGCCGATAAAAGCAAAGGCGTCAAACTCAAGCTCAAGGAGCTGCAGCAGTGGGTTTAGCGCAATGTGCCGACGCTTCAGGCTGTTCATTTACGGCGTAGTGCGGAGTTTAGGCCTGGGGTGGCTCCTCCGACCCGCTATGGCTGGCAAGAAGACTGGAAGCCCAGTCGTCGTGCCACCAGAACAACGACCCCAAAGCCCGCTATCGAAAGCAACTGCAGACGAAGATGAGAATATTGTCGAAGTGGGTGTGGATGGTTCCCTGATCGAGTTCTACCCGACATTTGAACGGGATATGCGCGAAGCAGTGGGAGACGTGCTGGGCCCGGGCCACGAGAAGCGCCTGCGAATTGGGATGGCGAAAGACGGATCCGGGGTTGGAGCAGCTCTTGTCGCACTGGCCGCTACCATGCAGGAAGAAGCATCGGCAGTCAACCCAAAATCAATCAATTCAATCTGAATGAGCCATACCAGCTACTCCTTCTACTAATACAGATATGTCTATCTCAAACGAAACATCTAGATAGACTTGATTCATAATTCATACTCAAAGCGCGTCTTTCAACTCCTCCCATGCTTTGGTCTCTAGAGATATTGCTCCCGTCTCTTTTCCTCCATTCCCTCTCGCAAGATCTTGACCTGCTTCTTGATCTCGACCCAGAGGACCAGATCCTCCAGCTCATTGCCGCCGCCACCCACTCCAACCCAGTCATCATCAAGGTCTTGGGTCGTCAGCTCCCCCTCCGGATGATCGTAACTTCTTCTCTTTCTTTCCCTTCTGCGCAATCGCCAGCAGCGCCGCCACGAACGCCTCCTGAATGTAAGCAAAGCTGAACTTGTCCGTAATCTTCGCAATCGCGTCGCACAGCTTGTCCGGGAACTCGATCTCCTCGTTGTCCGCGAGCTTCCCCTGCCAGAACCGACAATATGCAACACGCTGTGCGAGGTCGGGGTCCGGGAAGTAGTACTTGCGATCAAACCGCGAGGGCCGCTTCGCGATGCCCGGATCTAGCCGGTCGAGGTGGTTGGTGCTGCCGACCATGAAGATGCCGTCGTTGTTCTTGAGGCCGTCGACCTCGTTGAGGAAGTAGCTCCGCACGCCGTCGTCGATGAGCGAGTCCAGGTCCTCGAAGACAAGGTAGCAGGGCGCGAACTCGCGGGCTTTGCCGAATATTTGCTTGATGGCGGCTTCCGGGCCCCCGTACTATGGAATAGGTTAGCGACTATACTATGCTCTTGATTATTGATTGACTGGGAAATTTTCACCTACTGAGGCTAATGACCGCACGTAGAGAGTCGGCACAGGTGGAGCCATGTCGTACAGCATGTGCATCGTCGCCTTGATTGAAATCGTCTTGCCGTTACCAGGCGGGCCGTGGTAGATGATCCCGCGCTTCCACGGGACCTGAAGCTTCGCGTAGGTGTCGCGGCTCTCGAAAAACGAGACGTGGTCGTTGATCAAAGACTGCTTCATGGCCTCGTCCAGAATCACCTGGTCCCACGACGCCTTCTGGATGCTCGTGTAAAGCTCCCGGCTCTTCTGCCAATAGCCCTGGTCGAACACCCAGATCTCGTCGTGCAGGTCGGCGCCCCAGCGCCCGGCCTCGAGCAGCAGCTGCTGGGCTTGCGACTTGTTCGCCGTCAAGATGTAGTAGTTGCGCACGGTCGGGTATCCCGCGGTGCCATCGCGGCCGTCGACCAGATAGACCAGGAACTCGTGGCCGCGCCACTTGTACAGGTACTTGGCGAAGAGGACCTGCTCGCCGAGGCCGCCTAGGGCGCCGTCAAGGCGGCGTGGGGGTGGGATGTAGATGTCCCATTGCAGGGAGGAGGGGAGATACCTGTTTTTCAGGCCGCTGGCGTCCTCCTCTATGGGCTCGCAGCTGGCGAGACCGGCGCCGGCGTATGCCAGGAGCTCGCAGCTGTACGCTGGGGTGACGACGAGCTCGAGTTCCGGGTAGTGTTCCTTCAGCGACCGGGTGATGAAGGCGTCCGTATTGACGCGCGGCGCCTTGGTGTGGTCAAAGAAGTCTCTCGTTGGGTTGGAGCCTGGATGTGGATGATGGTGGTCCGCACTCGAAATTGCAGCTGAGGCACCGGCTGCTCTTCTTGGCAGCATTTTGTTACTGGATGGGCGTCTAAGGTCAAGCGATAACGTCAACGATCATGGAGTGCGCGAAAGATATATCACATCAATGATACTCTGGAAGGTGTTAAGGGTCAAAACAAAACCGAATACAATTGGTACGATTTCTGTTGCCTAACACTGGAAGTCTCCATGTCCCCATGTTTGTTGGCCAGTTCCGGTACGCCGTCAGCGAGTGCGGGGGTTAGCAGCGCTGCGCCACCGATCCTCCCGCTGCTGTTCCACGAATGACGCAGCAATCATCAGCCAGTGGTGGTACGACGCGATTGGCTAGGCCAATCTGTATTTGCAAGCGCAATACCAGATTGAATGTTCAACAGATGGAAACCGCCCATCGACTCATCCTAGTCTACTGGCTGATTAATCATGTGCGCCTTCACTTCTGGTTCATGCCAATTCGTCAGGTAGGAATCGAGTGTCCCCTCCGTCAGAGCGTTGGATGACGGATGAGGTGCGCCAAGTTTTCCTAGAAGCATCAATGGCAATCGCGCCATAGAGGATGCGATCAAAAGGTAGAAACCGCAAGTCCACCGCAAGTGCCGGAGGTCAGTTCGAGGCAGGGTAGTTGACGAGACGTGTGGCGCCTGCTTGCTTCCACGATCTGATTGGGAAATTATCCGAATATCTGCACTTGCAGCTGCGGCTCTCGTTGCTGGTAGATACCGACTGAGCCGTCATATCCTCATGAAGGAGCAAAACGCAACTGCCAGCACCAACCGAGTGAGCAGACCAAGACTGGAAATATGCAAGTGGCCCTCCTGTGCCTCGACTCGGTTTTCCAACCAACTGATCCCGAGTTTCATTGTCAGCACCACAGTTTGACCAACAACACTATCTTGCACATGTCGCTGTTCCAGAAAATAGTCAAAGCCTTACTCGAGATCTTCTTACCCTTTCTCTTTCTTTTTCTGCGCTTCTTGAGACGCGTATTTTTCTTCGGCTTCTACGAGTTAAAGAGGCTCGCTAGGTGGTGTTGGTGACTCCAGCGACACACTGTGTCCTCGCCTGTCCCGTTGCGCCTCTCCCAGTCTGAGCCCAGCATACGTTTCCCCGTACTCTTCTTCTGTTCTTCTCTAGATTCTTATATCTTGTTCACGCCACAATGCCGTCGGGCCAGTCCATAACGCACTCGTATCGAATGGAGCTGTTCCTGAACATACTCCAGGGCGCATTTGTGTTGGCTATCATTGTGTTGGTCTTTGCTCCCTGCTTGATTTTTATGTGCATTATGTGGTTCCACTTCGTGGCATTCGTTTTCGAACTGTCCAAGGCGACCATCGCGGAGCTTTGGTGACTTCACCGACACACTGTGCCGTCACCAATCCATTTGCACCGCTCTCAGTCTCTACCCATCACACCCGAGATCTCAGTAGAGCTTGATCTGGCCAATACGCCTTTCAACGCAATGTACTCCTGGCACAGAACCTCGCACGCTCATTCATCATCGATCCGCTGTTGCTGCTGGCACTTGACTTTCTGGCGTGTCTTGAGACGACACCGTCATCCTCTTTCCTTGCAGGTGCGTACTGACGAGCGACACAAGATCCCTTTTTACGACTGTCTCGTAGTCTGACGACAACTTGGAGGCGCCAATGTGCACTCCAGCCCTGTAATCACGTGGATGGTCAGCATGGAGAGGGGAGCTGACCCCAACCAGTATTCGTTTCAGGATGTCTCGATTCCCAAAAGAGGTCTCAGCTGTCGACATCATCGACCATGGATCCCGACTTCCAATTTTCTATTCAGACAGGTGAGTGATGATGGAAAAAGTCCGACGGCACTTTTACTTCATCCGAGGACGAAGACAAGCAGGGACAAGGATGCTCCCAATATGAGCCCACGTGGGTGGTCAATAGTTCAGGCGCTGACCTACACCAGCTCGCTTTCTAGGTGAACCATTTCAGTATTCGGCAGCCTCAGTTTCACCCGTTGTGACGCATCGATACCGAGCGAGGACGCTCGCCCGTGGACAACATGGGGTTATTGGTTCTTGACATCATTGGCTTGGCTTTCCGTGCTTCAATGTGAAAGGGACGGCGGGCTTGAGGGTTCTGCTGTGGTCTAATGTTATGGCGGATGGTTAGTTTTGGGTTATCGAGGTGGTGCATTCTGCATATCAGTACTCAGGGGAAGACGTAATGAAATGAGCATTACCGACCTTTGCCGTCCCAATCGTGATTTAGACCACAGGTTTCCCTTGTTACGACTTTCATAACTTTCGTTCCGACTTCAGTATGATAAGTGGGAAAAAAGCAGAAGATTCAGTGAGCAGGCCAGGTACGAAATAAATAGCAGTTTGATGTCGAGCGTTTTCGAGAAGGATTAGTGTTGGGTTTAGGAGCCATGGGTTATTGGAGGGATGACCGAGGGCTTACTTAACGTTTGGGACCATCTAGGATGTGGGACTAGGCAGTTCAAGTGGCACATACACCGCATTGGATGAACCACATATCGAGCTCCAGCAAGGTCCCTGAACCATCTTTCAAAACCGGACTCTCCCGTGGCGCCATTGGGGCCAATCTCGCGTGATCGAATCTCCGACCAAGCGGCTTTGGTAAGTGATCTCGGAGTTTAGAGACGAGTGTGAATTTCGATAATCAGATATGCTAAGTCGAAGGTAAGGAGTAGTCACGAGATTCTGTAAGCCCAGTAAATGATGCAAAAGGATTGAATTGATTCTCTAAAATATAAAACAAACACCACTCTTTTTCCACACCCCTATCTATTAAGCCCTCCTCGCGAATCCCGATGCAGTGCGTCTCTTTCTATGTATATCCAGTAAGAGCCTTTTCTGTGCAATATGCAAATCCCCATTAAACTTCCCTTCAAATGCTGCAGACAAATGAAAAATGTGAGTAAAACGATTGGAAAACCAGGTGTGCAAGAACATGCGGAACTGATCCCTTTTTTATCCTCCTCTCTAATTCTATACAAGAAACCACCAAAGCAAGCTGGAAAGGGGGCAGCGACAGAGGCCGGAGTGTTGAGGAGATACTCTGAAGAAGGAGCAGCAGCCGAGTCGGATCCGTTATAGCTTGCTGCTATGTGGTGTTGTTCTTCAGAGAAGCCCCTGTTGCTGCCGCCTAGAGCTCAGAAGAAAAGCAGAGCAGATTGCTGTTGTTGCTTAGACACCATGAAGGAGTGGAATGGATGTCAAGCTGTCAAGCTGAAGTCTAGTCGACTCGAAGTCGATTAGAGCGAGAAAGAGGACAGAGTAGGGATGGCGACGTTGGCAGCCGAGATGGTGGAGAAGTTGAAGCCCGAGACGGTGATGGCAGTGGGCAGGGTGACGGTCTGGCCGGCGACGGTGATGGCCTGGCCGGCAGTGAAGGTCTGGCCCTGAACCATGGCGAACATGGCGGCGAAGGCGGCGATCATGTTGAAGCTCTGCATTTTGAAGGTGGGTGGGTTGGTTCCTAAAAGGAAGTGGTTGTTGGTTGAGTTGAGGAGGTGAAGAGTTAAGAACTCTGAAGTAGTGGTTGTAGTGGTGGTTGTTGGTGGTGGTGAAGAGTGAAGAAGATGAGAGTGTTGTAGTAGTTGAGAGTGTTGAAGATGTTGTTGTTGTTGTTGTTGTTGTAGAAGGCTGAAGATGCTGATGATGATGAGAAGAAGTTGTGGTCTATCGGGGAAGATGTCCATATACTTATACAGATTTGCCTCGCACCAAATCGTATCCGACTCTCTGCGAAATCTTCATGGCTGGCGTAACAGTCTCACCGCCAGTAACCGCCGTGACGTTGCTCGGTCGGTCCGCACGTGAAGCTACGAGAATGCCGTTACTGTTGCTGGCGGCACTTGTTGTTACGCAACGCCTCGTCCATCCTGACCAATCTAGAACAGACCGAAGAAGGAGGAAGGAAGGAATGTCCGGCTTACGCGCACCACCTGTCACTGACCTCCCGTGGGCGCTAAGAGAGTAAGCTTACTGACATTAGGTGTTGCTCTCCCAGCAGCGGCGCTCAGGGTCGTTCAGGGGCTAACTCCTTTTGAGGATGGGCCAATGTTTGTCGGCCCTCCGGCGTGAGGTTTAGACTTTTAGCGTCAAGCACCGTTGCGAGCCACCCCCCATTGCCCCCTTTCCCGCGAAATTCGAAACAGCGCACATACAGCCCACAGACGCCGCCTGCACAAACATGGGAATCTACCAATATTTTTGCCCCTTACGCTGGTCCTTTCTCGTGTTTTCAGGGTTCAGTGCGGTCAGAAATAATGTCCCAACGGAGTTGCTCTTCCGGTGCCTTTGTGCTGATGGGATTTCACGAACCCCATATCCGGTGGCTTGGAACTGTGCTCTAGCGTTGGTATTGGTTTGGCGGTCCAACTTGTGCCAGTGCCGAAGCCATTCCCACCATTGACCCAAACACGATCTTCTTCGGCCCTTTTCGAGATGAAGGTTCTCAAATCTACTTACTCATCACATCCATTTGAGTTGCTCCTTGGCCCCGTGACTATTTCTGTATCCAAGATTCAAGATTTCAATTTCAAAATAGCAACAAGAACCTTCTGTCTCGCAACCCAGTTTCTATTTCAAGGTCATTTCGCCATCATGATTCTTCTCACACAGCCTTACATACGTTTTTTTCTCAAGAATGATGGAAAGTTGCCACCTTATGACTGAACTTTGCTCGTGAAGATTTGATCCGCGGCACTTTTCATCGACGATCTTCTGAATCTTCGAGATCCTACCCAAGCGACTGGTACGTTACATTCTATCATACTCTCATCATCACCCCGTCGCTTCATCACTCGCCTCCTATCTTCTCACCCTCACCTCCCAGCTCATGCCGCCTCCGCAAACTTGGCCGCCGCCGGCGCAAAGTCCTTCAAGAACCTCCAGTGCACCTTCTCCGCCCACCCCCTCCTCTTCCAGTCGTTAGCCGGCTTCGGAAACACGTCGATGACCCCCTGCAGCGTCGCATCGTGCGCAAACACGAAGAACACGTTGTCCATGGCGTCGGGGATCTGCGCCTCGCGGATCGTCCGCACGGTCGCCGCCGGGTCCTCGTTAAAGTCCGCCGGGTCCACGAAGACCTCGTCGGTCGCCCGCCTCCCGCGGCTCGTGTTCAGCTTGCCGAAGAGGGCGGCCCCCGGGCACATGGGGAGGAGGGAGGCGGGGACGGGGTAGTGGTCCTTGGTCAGGGGGTCCGGGAGGGGCATGTGCGACGAGGGGCGCAGCTCGCCGCCGTGGTGGCAGAGGTCGCCGCCCATCATGATGAAGGTGTCTTCTTTTCCCTCTGAGCCGCCGCCGCTCGTGGTGCGGGCTAGGGCGGATAGGTGGCCGGAGGTGTGGCCGGGGGTATCGAGAAGGTAGAAGGAGCCGTCGCCGAAGAAGTCGTGAGCGCGGAACCCGCCGATCTGGAGGTTGGCGGTGGGGCCGGGCTCGAAGTTGATCTCGCGGAGCGTTCGGTCACTGAATTACAGCAAGGGAGTGGAGTCTCGGTTAGAAGGGCTCTTGGGTTTACCATGTTTCGGTAGCTCCTTTTCCGGTAGCTCCGTAGGTAGGGTGGACGGGGGGCATGACTTACGCAAAGTACGCCTCACAGACGGGCGAGTCCGGGTTCGCGGGGTACCCAGGGCAGTACGCCTTGGTAAACCCTTGCCCGACGACAATCTCGGTGGATTTGGGGAATGTGTTGGGATTTCCAATATGGTCCAGGTGCTGGTGGCTGCAAGTGGATACAGGTAAGCACTACGTGTCTCCAATCATTCACAGCACGGCTGTGGACCGGGGCATCGGATCTCCCTCCCCGCCCCATGTCATCCAGATCTCCGAAAGATCCCGCACAACCACACAATCCCCTCCCAGATTTGACAGTGGAAGGGCGGGGGGACTTTCTCACCTCCAGATAATGCTCCCGACCTCGGCCGGGGCGACGCCGTTCTCCTGCAAGATCTGCGAGACGTCCTTCTCGACTCGGAACCCGTCACGCAAGCCGGATTCATCCATCATCTTGTTGTACACGGGCGCGTAGGTGCCGAAATCGGTCGGCGCGCCCAGGTCGAAGACGGCCTTCTTGCGGCCCCCCCGCCGTCGGGCTCTCGACGAGGAGGCACCACGTGGGACAGTCCTCGAAGTGCTCGAAGCCCTCGACGGGGTTCGCGAACATCATGGCCGTCGGCAGGCCGCTGAGCCGCATCGTCGAGTCGACGATGGACACCTTGGCCACGGCGCCAGGCGGGATGGTCCACTTGGGTCCGGACATTGTAGCGAGGGTTAAAGGTGGTGGACAGAAGAAGTAACAAAGTCTTGGCCGATATGTAAGTAGTGAATTGTTGAGTTGATGTCATGGGAGAAGAGTGAAATGCGGTGTTCCGCTGCAAATGCCGGGCCTATTTATCAGCAGCCGTGCCGCAATCAGAAACACTGGAGCGCATTGCCAGTGATTGGCGGCAGCGGGGTAGCGTGGAGGTCCAACACCGCCGGTGCAATTGGCGTCTGGATTTGTCAGACACCACATCCCCAAGTGGTGCCATTGCAGCCAACAAATGCAAGGGACGCTGCAGCGGGGCCGGCGCCGCACCAATGAAAATGGCGTCGACGGGCATGGACGTGGCTCACTGACTGCCTGCATGCCATCCCTTGCGCCTGCGTCTGCCAATCGTCTGACAGTTTGCCAGATAGTGTAACATTCAGTAGTTTGCGATCACATCTGGTGATTGTTAGACACTGTTCTGGGTTTATATTTTTAAGGGTGTTATGCTCTTCATGGGAGTCTTTTGCTTCTGCTAGCCTTGACTGGTATCGAACCGAAAGTTAAACCACAAAAAGAGAATTGTTTGACACTGTATCGTGTGACGCCTTGTAATACAACAGAAATATCGCTAGCTATGCATATAATACATTACTCATCATCGGCGACTTGACCCTGCTCCAAAACGCGGGAGTTCAAGTCAAGTCCGGCGTGCCGGGGAAGTACGTCCCCTTGGGCAGCGACTCGAGCGCATCCCGGTCAATCTCCGTCAGGTCCGGGTACCCCGCCACGTTCATCATGATGTCGAACTCGGCCAGCAGGGCTTTCATGACGTGGCGGACCCCTTCCTCGCCGCCCGCGCTGAGGGCCCAGACCCAGAGCCGGCCGACGAAGACGAACTTGGCGCCGAGGGCGAGGGCCTTGAAGACGTCGGAGGCGCCGCGGATGCCGGAGTCGTACATGATCTGCAGTACGCTTTCAGTTAGCCAGGGGACGGGGGAAAAAAAGGAAAAAGGAGTACCATGACCACTTACGTAGATTTTGTCGCCGACCGCATCCACAATCTTCTCCAGCGCGTCCAAGCTGGCAATCGCCCCATCCACCTGCCTCCCCGCATGGTTCGACACCACAATCCCATCCACCCCGACCTCGACCGCCTTCTTCGCGTCTGCCACGCTCTGGATCCCCTTGATAACGAACGGTTTCCCACCCGAAATATCCTTCCACTGCTTCATGAGCCCCGGGATCTCGGCCCACGTGTGCGAGCGCCCGTGCCAGATATGCTTATCGATCCACTCGGCCCCCGCGCGCTTCGGGTCCTTCTCGGGGTCGATCCCAGCCTCCCTGAGGCGTTCCCGGAACGCCGGGTCCTGCAGCGCCAGGTCCCCGGCGCCGTGCTCGTGGTAGAAGGCGTAGTTGCCCGCCGCGGCGTCGTCGTGGCGCCAGCCCAGCTGCCACGTGTCCGTCGTCAGGATGCAGGCCGTGTACCCGTTCTCGTGGGCGCGCTTCAGCATCGAGGTCGAGACTTTGTCGTCGGGGCTCCAATACAGCTGGAAGAAGCGCACGCCTTCCTCACCGTTGGCTTTCGCGGTGTCCTCGATGCTGTAGCTGCCCGCCGACGAGAGACAGTACGGCAGGTTGAGCTCCCGGGCCACTTTGGCGGGGCTAAGCTCGCCCGTCGGGTGGTAGATCCGGTTGATGCCGATGGGCGCGAAGCCGATGGGCGCCGCGACCCGGTGACCGAAGATGGTGGTCGCGGTGTCGCGGCGGGAGGTGTCGACGAGCTGGCGCGGGATGACCTGGTGGCGGTAGAAGGCCAGGCGGTTGGCGTAGTGGGTCCAGGACTGGCCGGCGTTGCACGAGGAGTAGAGCCTGGAAAGTATCAGAGGTCAGGACACTTGCAATGTTCTAGGTACTCGGGTAGGAGACCGAGGAGACGTACCATCCGCCCTTGGTGAGGCGTTCCTTGGCGAGTTCCTTCAACTTGTCCGGGGCTGTTGCCACAATGTTAGCCGGCTAGTCAGAAGACACAATGAGCCGACGGGCGAGAGGCAGGGTATTGTGTTACGAACCTGTGTTCAGCGGGGCATGCTTGTCCTCGTTGGTAGCCCAGAACAGCTCCCTCTGCATCAGTCCCCATTGGGGCGTGCTTCGGAGTTCAATGTTGGGGTTGGTGGGGTCGCTCATCTTGACGGGCGTAACGGAACACTACAAAGATGAATCGTCGGTTGTTGTTGTTGTTGATGCGGGGTGCCAAGACTTCTGCCAAGACGGAGAGAAAGCACCTATATATATATACTGATTTCTCCCCGCAATGGTCCGGGTCGAACCGTGTTAGGCATCCGGGGTTCTCTCGGAATTCACGGATGAATGGGGAGGCGGGCAGGGCGGATATTGCGGGCAGGGCGGGTAGGGTCAATGTGTCCTGCTACATATGACATGACCAAGGCCCTTTTTGTCGTCATACGTGGCGCTTGATTGGCTAGCCTGGCCCGAGTAGGGGTCCTAAATGGGGAGCGGTGCCGGTCTTGAAGCTCCACAAATCCGGCTAGCCGGCAATAAGAAGACCACTATGAGGCCCGCGAGCATCTAGGCTGTCCGTTGCGTGGAAAAGTGTAGGTTATCGTAGCCTCGAAACCGCCTGCTACCTTCGCCTGTTCGCCTCTTTCAGCTCAGCCCAAAAAGCCTGGGCCAGCATTCGTCCATGAGTTTTTTTGACCAGTTTCGCAAAATCCTATTACCCAACGCCGTGGCCAATCCACAGGAACTTGCTGAGAACATAGCGTCAATTCGCCGTAACTGAGTTGGTTGAAGGTAATCTGGGTTTGGACAGTGGTTCGACTTTTCCAGGAAATCATGGTGTGAATCGAAAAGAATGGAAGGGGAGGGGAGAAGGGGGACAACACACGGGGTGCAGCTCCTACCGTCGCCGAAAGTCATGTCGGTATTTGTCACTCATGCTGCTGGCAAAAGGCCGCTTCTATGCGACTCCCAAGTTACTATACCAGGTGGAGGAGTGGTCTATTGAATTATGCAAGGGGCTTTATTTACCGTGATGGCCGGACACGATTTGGGCAGACCTCTGTGTTTTAGTGTAATGAGAGAGGGTCCTTACCTGCAAGTTTCGGTCACACACTACTCTTATAGATAATACCATTGTTAACAACGGATCCCATCGATATCAAATGCACTTCTACTACCTCACAGACATGACACAAGCCGTACTCACGACGAATATCTCCGTGTGGAATGGACAAAGCCTATTTTTGTGGCTTCGGCCTCAGCCACCGCCACATGACCGATCCACTTCTTCCGTCCTTATCTCAACATCCTCAAAAGATATGCTCCTCGCGTCGGAGTTCCATGACATAATAAACCCGGCTTTCTCCCAAATCTCTCAAAGCCCTGCCCCAGGGTCACGTATAATGTCGACGGCGGCTACCGCCAGTCAATCGCGACGGTACATGAGCAAAAAGCAAAGACCATGCGATTATTGCCGGGCCCGAAAATCGGCGTGTCGCCTGGACCGTGGACCCCCGTGTCGGCTCTGCCAGATGAGTGGTCGGGAGTGCACCTTTCTCGACCGACCGGCTACGCGGAGAACGCCAGTAGCAGGTTCCAGTGGAAGTCCAGGTGCACGAAGCGATGATTCCGGGCCGCAGCAGCAACATGAAGTTACCCCTCCGGCACTGCCCGGTTCGCCTGAGCCCGGTCCTAGCGTGGAGACACCCTTTGACCTGGAGATGGCCATGGACAGCATACCAGACTGGCCGCCGTACCTGATGAACGAGTCGGACTTTGACGCCATATTCAATCAGGAACTCCCCGTCGCGAGCAAAGCGAGTTCCGTATCTGCACCGCCCAAACCCAATCCGGATGGATACAGCGGGCTCCAGGTCGAGTTCTTGGGGCTGAGCAGCGACATGGACCCCTTCATGCTCCAAATGTACAAATACAACGACCAATCTCTGTTCAAATTCAAGGAACTCGCCGTTCAAAGGGTGCAAGACGGGCCCCTTCCCAGCCAGCTCCTGGTGTCGCCCGAAACACTCTACCATTCGCGTAGAGCGGAGACAGGGACCGCGATCTTGAGCAAAGCCGAGGCCAAAGCTAAGCTGGAAGCCCTGATCGACCAAAATCTCGGCGGAAAGCTCATTGACCTATTTCGCCGGTTTATCCAACCTCAGTTTCCCGTCTTCTCGACCGAGGACTGGCCCACCCCAACCGAGAGCCCCGCGCATCTGCTGGCAGCGCTGTACGCCATCACGCTACCGTTCACACTGTTCGATGACTGCCTCAACGTGGACACCGCTTACGACCCTGCGATTTATCCGGACCTCTACTCCATCATCAACACGGCCCTGTCATACTACATACACACGCCCAACATTGCGATTGTGCAGACTCTGCTCCTCCTGACGCTGAGACCCTCCAACATCCACACTTACACCGATGCAGCCCACCGTTGGGCTCTCCTGGGCACCTTGACCAGCCATGCCGTAACCATCGGCTTGCATCAAGATACTGGCAGTTGGATTATCCCGCCTTGGCAGATAGCCCAAAGAAGACGCCTGTCGTTCCTTATCCTCGCCGCCGACAGATGGCTCAGCTGCGGGTATGGAAAGCCTCCGCATATCCATGAAGACAACTGGATGGTCACAGCACTTCAATCCAATGACCAGTTGGGTTGTGGCGTAGACGAGGACCAATGGTCGCAAGTCATACACTTTTCATCCCTGACCGGCGCGCTAGGAGACGTCCTTTCTAAGCTCTAGTAAGCCAACAACCCTCTTTCTTCCCCTGTATTTCACCTCATGCTGACTTGATAGTTCACTACGGGCGACGAGCAAGCTTTCCACAAGTGTAAACGACACCATGGGAGCCGCCCACCCCATTCTGGACCAACTCACATCACTGCGGCAGTACATTGCCCCGGAAGCGATCACGGAGCTCCTTGGCTGTTTATACGCGGAGCTCATGGTACTTCGAGCCATGTCGCGTCCATGGCTCGTCAACAAAGATAGTACGTCCACTACGAATGACAGTGCAACTGCCACCATCTATGACCAAGTCCGACTACGGACCAGAGAATGCACCAAGCAACTCTCCGAACTAGTCTGCCGGCTCGGTCCGGAGCACACTGCCATATTCTGGCCTCCGTGGAGTCAAATGGCCTTCTCCTCGCTGTTCCAGACGCAGATGACTATGGCGATCTCTTCCCGAGACGCGAAGGAAGCAAGCGTCTGGATAGGAGATCTGATGACCGCGCGGAAAGGGGCGCGGCTTCGGATCCAGTCCTTTCCGCAACTACGACTTGGACTCATCCGGATCGACTCGCTGTTTTGGCGGGGCATCGAGAATTTGTTGCATCTTACACCTCATGTTCGCGAAGCGTTTCGAGCACACCAGACCCAGTGAAAGTGAACATTTCTGGATGCCACTTGACGGCAAAACAAACCGTACACAACTAGTTACCGAGGAGCCAGAAAAGACTTTATCATAGCTTTTTGGGGGTATTTCTATTCTCTACAGTTTGGCCTGATTCACACGACTGGAGAGACGATCCAAGATGTGCTTGGCGCTGGCGACTGCATCAACCGCCATACCGTAGCCCGCTTGAAACCCGGTACCGCCAGCTCCATAGTTGTGGACAAGCAACCGGTCCTGATCTCGGACTTTCAGCTGCACCGCCTCTACCCTAGCCCCGCCCTCACGTGAAGGCCGAAGCCCGGCAAGAACCGCCATGATCTCCGGGCTGCCGTTCCTGACCTCGCTAGAAAGCTCGCCTGTACGCTCCAATATGGACTCCGTCTCGTGGGAGAAAGTGTCACTCGTGCTGCATGTATCAAGTCAGTACGGCTCCAGAATTACAATGGACATGGAAGTAAGACTCACCTCACGCCCTTCTGCATATAGCCCCCCAAGATCACATTTCCATTGGAAAACGGCCGCGGGATGATGTACGTCACGTAATCCCGCCCATGCCGCATGACGTTCTGATGGACGTCGGGGGCCTTGACCAGCACGATCTGCCCGCGCGTGGGGTAGCACTTGGGATCCTCGACCCCCGCCAGGTGGGCGGACGCGTTGCCCGTGCAGTTGAAGACGACCTGGGTTTGGGAGCCGAGGTAGGCGTCCTTGATATCGGCGATCTTTTTCCGGAGGAAGCGGACGCCGTGTTGGTCCTTCAGGCGGAGGTGCAGGAACTTGATGTGTTCGGGGGCGTTGATGGTGACGGTGGTGTATTTGAGGCCGGAGGCGACGCCGGAGGGGAGTTGGGTTTCGGGGACGATTTGGAACTGATGCATTCTGGTTAGTACTCCATGGACCGTCCGAGAGGACCTTGCTGTTGTTGAGGGGCTCACATCATTGAGATACTCGGATAACGACTGCATCTTGTCGTCCGAGACCTTGTCGTCCCAGTACTCGGTCGAGGGGGTCTGCTGCACGAACGACTCAGCGCCGACCTGCTGGGCGAGCCGCGTGAGGTGCTGGTAGCCTGTGCGGTCCCACCTCAGGGCGTTGGCGTCGTTGCCGGAGATGGCGGAGAAGTTGGCGCCGGCCCTGGTGTTGTTGACTTAGTAAACGCATAGGGTAACTCAGTGGGAGGTCAGAACTTACCATGGTGATGTGTAGTTGATGGATGTGTCGCCGGGGAGGTGCTCGGCGATCACGGTCACGTATTGGCCAAGTCCTTGGTCTGCCAATATGGATGCGACGTTCAAGCCGATGATGCCGGCACTGTATGTCTCGTGGTTCGGTCAGTTGATGCTTCTTTTGGCCCGAGAAGGCGGGAGTTGATTCCACCACTTACCCTACGACCACAATCGCATCTCTGCTGTTGCTTGTTGAAGTCATGATTGCCGATGTCTTGCTTTTTTTGGTTTAGCAATGGTATAGCTGATGACATCGACCTAATAAAGCCGTCCAGATAAGGCGACCCGACATCGCATTATCTACTAGCACGGATACCCTTCAACCGCTCAATAAGTGGGGGTTCTCGCGGCGTGCGATTTGATTGGCGGCGTTGGTTTGCATGAACCCGCCCCCCCTGGGACTCCCCTCCCCCGCAAGCTATCAAAGAACGCATGCCAGCATGCCGATCACCTATCTACCTAGCTATCTGCCGCTATTGGATTCCTAGTGTCATATGGGCGAGGGGCCAGAACGGGCTTCGGTAGGATATCACTGGGCTTCGGAGTCAGGTATCGGTCGCTGACGTCACCCTGCCGGTTGCCCAATGTAGATGAGTTTTGCCCCCCCCCTTTTTGTTTCTTGAAACTTGTGTATATTCATAATTGAGGTTGACCTCATGTTTCCCATACGTCCACTGGTGCTGCGCGCTATTGGACGAGAGCGAGCCAGGAGAAAACATGGTGAAAACCCCTAACATGAGGCTCGTCGCTAATAATTGCTGACTCGCTGACTCCTTCCGTCCGGTGACGAACGTGTTCAGAAATAGACTCGTTGATGAAACTTCAATCATTTGTGTGAATGGTCCAAGTCAGAAATTGTCACGGAAAAGCGGTCTCTTGAACATGGATATGTTTGTATGAAATTATTTTATTTCTTAATATAATCTGGCTTGATATTATTACAAGGATTCATCGCACTTCAATCAACCAAAATGGACCTCCCGCAGCAGCTTGGAAGTGTCCTCGATAAACTCAAAACTCTTCGTCAGCCCCCGCTCCGGGTGGTTGTAGTGCGCAAACGCATGCGGCACCCCCTGGTACCGTTTGCTCGTCACCGTGTTCCCCGCCTCCCGCAGCTTCCGCGCGTACGCCTCCCCCTCGTCGCGCTCGAGATCGAACTCGGCCGTGACCACGTGCGCGCGCGGGAGGCCCTCAAAGGACGCCGCCAGCATGGGCGTCATGATCCAGGAGGAAAAGGCCCGGTCCTGGGTCTTGTCGTTGTCGCCCAGCCAGTACTTCAAGAACCACTGTTCCCGGCCCAAGGGGCTCCAGGGCAGGTCTTGGAGCTCCACGGCGCTAGGGTAGGGACAGTTGGTCGCGTCGAGCCGTGTTATGCGGCGGTGGCAGTACCGCATATCCGTCGCGGGTACGATCATCAGGTGCAGCTTGATCGGCACGCCCTCGTCGCGGGCGAAGTGCGCCAAGACCGCCGACATGTGCCCGCCCGCCGACAGCCCGCCGAAAGAGACGCTCTCCGGATCGACGTTTATGCTCGTGGAGGTCGCGTTCTGCCGCGCCCACTTCACGGCGTCCCAGCAGTCGTAGATGGCCGTGGGGAAGGGGAACTCGGGCCCCTTGCGGTAGGCGACGTCGATGACCTTGAGGCCGACCTCGTTGCACATGTGGCGGCACCAGGCCCGCTCCGACTCGAGGCTGCCCACAACCCAGCCGCCGCCGTGGAAGTTGAAATGCACGGGGAAGGGGCCCGGGCCGGCGGGGCTGTAGATGCGGATCTGGATCTCGCCGGGGGGCTGGTGACGGGGATGGAGAGGTCTTCTACTTTGTGAACCTCGGGGCCTGTGATGCTATGTTAGATCCTGTCCATAGGGACGCTGCGTCGTTGGGAAACTTACCACTATGTGTGGCATAAGTAAAGCTGTATTTGGTTGGGTCTTCTCTGTACTCCTCTAAGGTGACTTCGTCGGAACGTATGATGTGGCTGCCATGTGTGTTCCATAGCTCGCGCCATTCTGGGTCTAGGCCGGGGTATGCATCCTCGGGTATAGTGCGTGGTTGGAACTCCTCGTTGCGAGTTGTTGCGTTGGCCGGTTCAGCTTTGGTAGGCTGCGCGCCAAGATTGGGAAGTGTGATAGCCATGATTTGATATGATGGTGTCGTCAATTGAACTGAGTGGAATATACGACTCTAAGATGGTGTAGTACAAACCACCAGGATAGAGTTGAATCGTACGACGAGGCGCTTTTGGCTCTGTAGCTGCAAGGGGAAAGTCTCCACCGGTTAAGTCCGAGGGGTATCGTATCAAGAGAGGGGAAGAGCGCTGATTGGCGGCGTTCGCATTTCGCCCGATCGGGACGGCTATCTGGCCTATCTCTGGCTATCAGTGGGTTGCTTGCATGCTGCGATAGGCCTGGGAACGCCGCCAATCACGAGCCCCGGCCATGACGCCAAGAGCTGCGTATGCACTGTCATGTGAGGGCAGGGGTCCTTTGCCCATGGGGTAAACCGGACGGGTGGGTTCATAAGTATACATACGCATGAATCTCCCTCCCTTGTCGAGAAAAGAAAGTTGATCATACGACAATCAACCACATTGACCTTTGACTACTTCTTTCTTCAGGTCTCAATCATATGACAGAGATGGCGGACCACCAGGACTCGAAAGATGCGAAAGACGTCGAGTTGCGGCCAGTGCAGAGTGGGGACCTGAAAAGCCCGACACCGGCTTTGGGGTCCACTCAGGGCCTGCGTCGCGTGCCGGGCAAGATCCCACTCGCGGCGCTGTTGATCCTTTCGGTCGAGGTGAGTTTGTCTAATTCAACATTGAATTACCTCAAGTTCCGGCTGCCAGAAATGTAGCATATCAATATCGTATACTGACTCCAACCTGCATCCGTATAGTTGGGCGAGCGATTCACATATTTTGGATTAAGTGGACCCATCCAGAACTACATCAAGTAAGCCTTGGCACGCTCTCGAGATATACCATGACAATAGTGAGACGGTGAGACTAATACGGATGTCTGAACAGCAACCCATATGATCCAGCCTCGGGCCTCCCCGGCGCCCTGGGTAAAGGTCAGGCCACCGCCACGGCCCTGGGCAACTTCTTCAAGTTCTGGGCCTACACGTCGACGGTGATCGGCGCCGTCGTGGCCGACCAGTACCTGGGCAAGTTCAAGACAATCCTGCTCGCCTGCGCCATCTACACCGTGGGGCTCGTCATCCTGGTCGCGACCTCGACGCCCGCGGCCCTCCGGGACGGCGCCGGGTTCGGCGGTTTGGTCGTCGCCATGGTCACGATCGGCCTAGGGACGGGAGGCATCAAGGCCAATGTGACGCCCATGTGCGCCGAGCAGTACAAGGAGCCCGAGGAGGTCGTGCAGACCTTGGCTTCGGGGGAGGTGGTGGTTGTGGATCCGCAGTTGACTGTGCAGAAGCTGTTCATGTGGTTCTACTGGGTGGTCAACGTCGGTGCACTGTCCCCGCTGATTACTGTCAATGTCGAGGCCCACCACTCCTTCTGGCTCGCTTACCTTATCCCCCTTCTGTAAGTCTTTCCACGCCGCACTATTTACGGGTGTAGTAGACTAACCCGTATCCAGGGCCATCCTCATCTCCACCACCGTCTTTCTCCTCGGCCAAAAGAAGTACACCAAGATCCCCCCGCAGGGCTCGCCCCTGCTGGACGCCGGCCGCGTGACCGCGGCGGCCTGGCGGGCCAAGGGCTTCGAGAACGCCAAGCCCGCGCTGCTCCGCGACCGCGGCTACTCGAATCAGTACGTTTCGGACGTGCGCCGCGGGCTACGAAGCTGCAAGATGTTCTTGTTCCTGCCCTTTTACTTCGTGTGCTGGATCCAGATCTGGAACAACCTGATCTCGCAGGCCGGGGAGATGGCGCTCCACGGCACGCCCAACGACCTGCTGCAGAACCTGGACCCGATCGCCTTGATCATCTTCATCCCCCTCTTGGACCTCGTCGTCTACCCCGCGCTCCGCAAGTACAAGATCGACTTCGATCCCACCACCCGCATCTTCTGCGGCTTCCTCTGCGCCTCGGTGTCCATGGTCTACGCCAGCGTCCTACAGCACCACATCTACGCCTCGCCCGCCAAGAGCATCCACGTCTGGATCCAGGCGCCGGCCTACGTTTTGGTGGCGCTGTCCGAGGCGTTTGTTATTGTGACGGGGCTCGAGCTGGCTTATACGCAAGCTCCTACCAAGTTAGTATCCCCAGTCCCTGACCCCCCCTTGCTAAGTTTTTAAGTGTGGTTTGCATGATGACTAATACATATGAATAGCCTCCGGTCTGTGGTTTCTTCGCTGTTCTGGCTCACCATTGGTATCGCCGCTGCTATTTCTATCGGTCTCAGCCCGGTGTCGCAGGACCCCTACTTGGTCTGGATGTACGGGTCGTTGGCCATTGTCGGGTTGGTGGCCGGGTGTGTCTTCTACGCCTGTTTCTTCAAGGCGAGAAAGGAGTACGGACGGGAGGAGCTGGTCGTAGAGGGCGAGGAGCCCCGGGCATGAGATGAGACACGTTTGGGTTGTATTACACTAGGAGCAATAGACTAGGAAGAATATAGATGCCAAAGGGCTTTCGAAACCTTATCGAGATTTAAGCGTCGAAAACCACCAACCGGTACGTGGACTAGAATATGGTAGCCCCTTGCGATAGCTGCTCGTGTAAAGGCTAGTAAGTTAAAGCACCCTTCGACGGCCACACCCCTTAACGGTCACCTATTAATAGATTACCCTTGAATCGCGCCTACATACCGATCTAATAATATATAAGTTAGTTTTTATCGCATTTTTATTTAAATTAGTTTAATCGTACCCTTTTCTCTTACTCTTTTATTATAATATTATAATTAATAAGTTAAAGCTTTAACGCGCGATTTAACACGTTCTTAACGGTAAAAGCTTAAGATAAGCTATATTATAAGAGGGGGTTAATTATATTACTTTAAGGGCTTGGATCGAGGGCCGGTAAATTATAAAACATTATAACTCGTTTTAATAAGTATTATATAATAATAATAAGAAACGTATTATTCAATAAGTAATTATTTAACTTAAATTCGGTTATTCTCCTTTATATATAATTTTAAAGATATTCGCTTAATATATATTTAAGGCTAACGGTAACCTTTATATATTTAATAAGCGTTAAATATAGAAATTTCTTAATAAATATAAAGTAATCGGATTTTCTCTTTTTTTTAAATAAATTTTAAACGTATTATAAATACTTCTAAAGAGAATATCTGAGATTTCTTTAATTAATTTAATTATAAATTTATCTAATCTATCCCCTATTAATATATTTAAGATTATAACGAGGTCGGTATATAATTAGGTATTAAAAGTAATTAAATAATAATCGGGCTAATAAATATAAGAAGGATTATTATAAAGGACTCCATTAACCGAGAGTAGGTAATTATAATAAAAATAATTAATATAAATAACCGGTTTATCGCTTTAATATATATCTTTAAAAATTAATAACTAGTTACGGAATTAGGATCTAATAAAGTAAAGCTATAAATAATACCTAAAATAATATAATTTACGATAAAAAAGAGAAAAAAAGGTAGATCCAGCTAGAGCTAGATTAGGACCTGAAATAGGTATAGGAGCGGGGCTTAATCTATATTAATATAGCGTTAATAAATACGGATTAACATATTATATTACTACCCCCCTCGTAAAAAGGCGGCGTATCGAAGTTTTAATAAGGATTCGAATATAAGTGCTTTTTAATTAAAATAAGAATAACCTCGGGTATCTATTTAACCGCTTAATTATAAGGCTTTAATTCCTATAGCGTTATAATTAAGTTTCTTTATATTTTATTATATAAAGTCCTTTTATTATAATTTTTATAAACCCTTAACCGTTCTTTTCTCTCCGACTCCGATCGATTTATTTACGTTATTTATTTAACTTTCCTTTATATTAAACGCCGGATTTCCTTTAATATAAGAATCTTATTATTAAGGTAATCGTCGTTAAAACGATCCTCCTTAACGACATATTTCTATTTAATTAATTTAATAGGCGGGCCGGCCTTATTTAGGTTTTAACGATAATACTCTTTTAATTTATCCGTAAAAATTTTAAAATCGGAAGCCGGATATTATATATTATCGTTTTCCTATCCAATTTAATTTACCTTATATTAAAGCTTTTTATAATAAATCCGTAATACTTTAATTTATAGTACTTAATATTTTAATTATTTAAGATCGTCGGGGTTTATAATTTTAACGTCCGGTCGCTCGGGAGTTTATTTAAAGAAAGGGTTATCCGGATCTTTAAATAATTAATTAATATAATAGGTATTATTTAATTAAGAATAAGGAATATTTAATTTATATATATAATTATTATAAGAAAGGATTCGGAATAATTATTGGATATACGGGAACGTTAATTTATTACTTAATTAATCTATTTTAAATCCTATAACCTTTTTAACGAATATTCGATTATTAACGTTAAAGTCGGGCTCTTTTTAATAACGATTCGCTTATTCTTTTATATAACTTTAAGTCGAGATAAAAATAGATTTTATAATTTCGATATACTTTTTAATTATTTAAATATTTAATTACGCCTATTCCCGGTTTATTTTCTTATTCGAAAATAAGCCCCGGAAGTTCTCGGTCTTTTTCTTTTAATCGAAATAGGTCTATAATTTAAAACCTCATTCTACCTTAAAAGGTATTATTCCTCCTAATAATTTATAAGGAATTGTAATTTAAATATAATTTAAAATTAATAGGGCGTTTATTTAATTATCTTAATAATAGGAAAAGAAGGGTTGTAATCGTTAATCTATATACCTGTTTATAATTTCTATTTATCCTGTTATATCGTAAGAGGCCGTCGAAATAAATATCCATTTAATACCTAAAATTTTATATATTTTATTTATAAACGAAGAGGTAAATTATATACTTTTATTATTTATAATAGTTCGGGGCAATTTATAAATTCAGAATAGCTTTTAATAATATATTTTAACTACTTTTTTTACGCCGATACTCTTATAATATAATATAATTTAACTTCGTTTTATTAATCGGTTAATTATAATTATAATTATATTATATCCCGTATCCTTATTTAAAGGAGTTATAACTTTAAAGTTTATAATAATATTTTATTAAAATTAATTCGGTATAGGAAGCGGTTAGAGTTTTTTAAAAGTCTTTATTTTTAAAATCTTTAAAGGTTTATATATATAATTTATTATAAAGATGTTATAATTATTTATTATACCCGGTTATTAATAGCCTTTAACGACTAGCTTCTTTATTTTATTTATTCCTAAATATATAATAGTAATTTAGTAATAAATGTCTTTAATAAACCTTATTCTAAAGTTATCGATTATTAAAATTATTAACCTTCCTTTATATAAAAGCAGTCCGTTTATTAATTTAAAATCCTCGTATTTTAATCGAGCTTTTCCTTAAAAAACTTCGAGATTTACCGTTTATCGGTTCGTTTTTAAAAGTATATCGATTAACGAAATTCTAGAAAAGTTTAACGAGGGAATATTATTATTTAATAATATAATTTCTAATTAATCGCCTATTTTAGAGCTAGGATTTAACGTAAAGTCTAAAGGTTTAAAAATCGTTTAATAAATTTCGTTTTCTTTCTTAACTTTTAAAATTCTTAATTCCTTCGTCTTTTAAAATAACGCGTTAGTAATTATATTGTTTTTCCTAAATCGATAAATAATTATAAAATAGTATTATATTAAGATCTCCGTCTAATATATCTATCGAGAGTTAAAATATTATTTAATATTAAAGTATTTAAGGGCACGATAATTAGTAATAATCGTAAAGGGCTTAAAGTGTTAAAGGCTTATAAGTTCGGCTCGTTAATATTAGAGTCCTTTTATTATAGTTAGCATTTCTTTATTATAAATTGGATAATTTAATTTTAAGCTTTAAAGAAATTCGGAATAATATCCGATAAGGTATTAATCTCTATTACTTTATTTTTATAAGAATATTCCGGTTATTACGAAGTCGAAGGAGTTAGTTTTTAATTTCGTTTCTTTCTTATAATCGAAATAAACGAGGATAGGCGTTTATAATAAAGCGGCCTTTAAATTATTAAATGCTTTTTATTAATCGAGGCCTTAATCTTACGATTAATCGGCTTTAATAAAGAAGGTTAAAAGTTTAATTATATTATTATAATTCTCTATAAATTTTTAATAGAAATTATAAAATTTAAAGAATAATTATATTATTTTAACGTTTATAAGTTATATTTAATCCTTTACGGCGGTAACCTTCCCGGGGTTAACCACGATATTATTAATTCGAATAATAAAATTAAAGTATTTTATCTTTATTATATTAAATTTATATTTCTTAAAATCTACTTGGATTTTAACTTTTAAAAGTTTCTAAAGTACCTTTCGGATATGTATTTTATACTTTAATAGGTTTTCCAAGTAAATTAGGATATTATCGATATATATATAATAAAAGTTATCGAGGTACTCCTTTAATAAATTGTTTATAAACTTTTAAAAAATTAATAATCTATTTATAAATTTAAATAGGAATATTTAATATTTATATACCCCGTATTTAATCTTAAATATTATAAAATCCTTATTTATTTCCTTTAAACGAATTTTATAAAACGTTTAATATATATTAATCTTTATATAAATCCTTATTTAAGAAATCCGGTTAAAAGTCTCTTTAATTAACGGGAAAGGGTACCGATCTTTTTTAATAATAGCGTTTAGTTTTTTAAAATTTATATAAAATCGGAGGCCGCTATCTCCTTTTAAAGTTATTAATATTAATATAACTTATAATATATTATTAAATATAATAAAACCTTTTTATAAATTCTTAATAATATATTTCCGGGTTATAATTAGCTTTTTAAAAATATTTTATAAAATAAATTATAACCGAGGTTATCCGATTTAATTCCTTCCTTTAATTCGATTTTATAATTTATTAAGCCGCGGTATTTAGTTAATTTATTAAATTAAGCTTTATTAAAGATATAATAATAATCTTTATATATTTTCAGGATTATTTCCTTTACCTTATAACGTAATTTATTTTCGTTTTTTAATAAAGAGTTATTTTAAAAGGTTTATTTCTCCTAAATAAATTAATTAATTTTATATAAAGTTACCGCGGTAATTTAATAATTATCCTTTTTATATATTTATAAAATCTATTAATACCGATAATCGCGAGATTAAATATTCGTTATTTATATTATCCGGAAGAGTTATATAATAGGCGGTATCGCCTTTATATATCCTCCTCGTTATAATATAATTTTTATAATTTTAAACTCGATAACGAATAAATATAAAACGGTTCCTCGATCTTTAATTTATTATTAAGGTTATATTATATTTTATTTAACCTTATATCTAATCGGTACGTTATATATAAAAGGATTTTAATATCTCCGGGGGTCGGAGCTAAAATTTTAATATTCGTTCTAGCTTCTTTCCTTTCTTTAAAGCGGGATTTTAATTAAGAGAAACGGCTATCTCTTTTTTATTTATCCTTTTTAATTTAAATATTAAATACCTTATCCCGGGTATCCGCATCTTTCTAAAAGGAAAGGTAATAAAATAATTCGCCGGAATTATTTATAAAAATATTAATATTTATAATTAAAGTTTAATCGTCCGGGTAATCGAAATATTAAGTATTTAAATAGATAATTACGTTATGCTCTTTAAACTATTTCCGCTTAATAATTATATTATAATTTATATCGATTATTATTAAAAGGACTAGCCCGGTATTCCGATAATAAATATATATATTAACGATTAATACTATATTAATTCGTCTTGCGGAGGACGTTAATTTATTAATTGTGTTGTAAAAAAGAATTGTGTAAAACCCTTGCTTTTTATTCGATGGATTGAGTAAGTAAGTATATGGTTGTAAGTTAATTAATTATATAGTAACTGATAAATAGCTTAATTGATAATAATTTATTTAATTAAAGGATTACTCGTTAACCGCGGTTCCGCTAGCTCCCGTTTATCGGTACCGGCCTTTCTTCCTTTTCGGTACGCTTAATTAATTTACGATATTATTGTATCGGCGCTCGTTGTATTAATAAAGCTTTATATCCTCCAGGGCCTCTTTCTTATTTTATATATGTATAAATATGCCTTCCGCTATTTAGTATTTTTTATAAAGCTCGTCGTTATTATTTATATTAAATATAATATA
This sequence comes from Apiospora saccharicola, assembly GCA_038363915.1. NCBI lineage: Eukaryota > Fungi > Ascomycota > Sordariomycetes > Amphisphaeriales > Apiosporaceae > Apiospora > Apiospora saccharicola. The sequence continues at coordinate 413,953 of JAQQWM010000001.1, forward strand.
AAGATTGTATATATAAAGAGTTATATATTATAGCGGTTTAAGAGGTTTATTATTACGTACGGTATTTAGTACCTTAAAGTCGAGTTTGCTTAAGGCGGCCACGATTTCCGTATTATGAAAGTAGTTTTTTTTAGGAAATATAAGTCTAATAGTTATCGGTATAGTTATACCGGCTTTTTTAAAATTATTTAAGGCGTTTTTTATTAGCGTGTGCGATATAATGTATATTAATAGATATTAAGATTTAGATAGTTATATATATATTTAGTAGTATATAAGGGTATAATATTAAATAAGGGATGGTAATAGATATAGATATATATTTATATACGATAGGAAGGAGAAATATTATAAGTTTTAAAAAGCGTTTATTTCGAGATTTTATACTTATGTATAAAAGCTTTTTTCGATAGTTTATATAGAACCGGTATTTCCGTACTTTAATTTTAAAAACTTTATTACTTAAATGTAAGTAATTTCCAATAGATTTTAGGTTTATATAATATAAACGAGTAGTTCCTTTCTCGATATCTGGATATAATATTATTGCGAGACCTAGGTTTATTATAAATCCTATACCGTAGGGGATAATAAGTAACTAGGGTCGATAGTTATAATAGAAAGGGGGCTTAATACTTGCTATTTATTATTATGTAATTAGAGGCTTGATTTTTTAATTTATTATTTAAGATACTTATTTATTTTGGTACGGAGTTATTATTAATTTGTATAACTTTCTATTTGTTTTTTATTACTTGTGTTAGCTATAATAAGCTTAAAAAAATAATAAATAAATACTATATTAATATATTAAAAAAGCTTTCCTTTAAACCTTTTAATTTTATAAGGTCGGAATCCGATCTCGTACCGGGTTCTTAATTATTTAATTAATTTATTTATAAACTTTATATTAATAAATAAATAGCTAGCTACTCCTATATTAATTAGCGTTACGGTTATAAATAATAATAATTTATTATTACCTATAATATATTTAAAAATTAATAAGGACCTTTTAATTAATCGTTATAGAAAATTAAATAATATTATTATTAAATCGTTCTTAACGCTAGTTAATACCTATCCCAGGAGGGAGTTCTCGTTCCTTAGGATTAGTCTTTTAATTTATTAAATTTAATAAAGGTTTAATTAAATTTCTAACTATTTAAAAGGAGATCGGCGGGGGTTTTATAACGTTAATAAATTTTATTAATATCGGTAAACTTCTTTCTATTAATATTATAAAGATTTAAAGGGTACTTATTCTTTTAATAACCGGTTTAATAATAATTAAAGTATCGTCCCTCTTAAACTAGCTTTTAAATCTCTTTAATAATAATAGGCGGGGGATATATTTTAATTAAGATCGGGGTAAAGGTTAATTTAAACGATAATCCGCTATTTCCGTTATTTTTAAAACCGGAGTTCTTATTATTTTTATTGCTTTTATTATTTTTAAAGTTAATAAAGGTTATTACCTTTTTAATACGCTTTTTCTTCTTATTAATATTAATATAGCTTTAAATAATCTATTAATAATATTTAATATATATATTAAAGTCGACGTTTTTATCGAAGTATTAAATAAAAGTAATTAATATAATTTATAATATAAATTTATTATAGAAAGCCTCCTTTTAGGAAGTTTAAGGAAATTCCTTTTCTTTAATTAATCGGACGAAGTTTAAAAAGAATTTCTAATACCTAGTTAGGGAAGTTATTTCTAATTAATTATATTCCTTTTTAACTTTCTTATATAAAATATAATCGAAATAGCGGTTCTATAAATAATTTAGGAGTTTATTAAATATTTTTATTTAATTTAAATAGTTATCGCGGAGGAAAGGAAGGAGCTTTAAAGCGGCGAGTCCTTTAATATAATTGTAAATAGCGTTAAATACTTAGGATTTAATAATAAAGTAATTAATATTTTTAAAATATATATCTTTAATTTAATAGAATTAAATTTTAAAGGGGATTTTATCCTTATCTTTATTATTGTAAAAGTTATCGATTTCGATTTTACGGCTCTTTTTATAACGAATACTTTTAACGTTAACGACGGTCGAAAGAATATTAGTATAGTGAAATTATATAAGTTAAATAACGGCCGCGTTAATATTATATAATTCCTTTTAAAGGCTAGTAACATTTACGTTAATTTTAATAAAGTTAATCGTAAAATCTTTAATAATAAATATCTTTTCTTAAATTTAGGTTTAATATTAATCGAGTTCTTAATCCATTTTTTAAAAACGATCTTTTAAAAAGATAGTTTCTAAATTTAAGCTATTTATCCTATATTAATCTTTAATTAAATTATCGCCCTTAATAAATCAATATACTCGTTTTTTAATTAAACGGGTAAAGTATTTAACCTAAGAAACGATAAATTCTTATTAGGAATTAAATAATTTTATATATTAATATAAATCGATAATTTATATAATCCGGATATTAATAATTATAATAATAAATTATATTTCTTAAAATAACTCTTCCGGGTTATTATATATATTTTTAAATTCCTTTATTATAATAAAGCTATTCTTGATAAGCTATTTAATAATATCGGGATTAATTTAAAGGGAGAAAGGGAAAGCGGGTTTATTATTATTATATATATATATATTGGAATATTAATTAAGGTGGAATTATAAATTATCGCTATTTAATTTATCGATATCTATAATATATTAGAGTTTATAAGCATCCTTTTATTATTACTCGAACTCCTTATAAATTCGATCGATATTTTCGTCGATCGGGTTATCGCTAAAGCTTTTAAGAATTTAATCGTTTTCGGGGTTATTAATATTAAATTATCTATAAAAACGATAATTGAAATTAATAATATCGCGAGGAATACGAAATTTAATAAACTTTTTTTAAATATTAATATTAAATTAAACTTATTTTCTAATATATACCGCGGTAATATAGTTATTTTTATTACGTATTATAATATTCGCGGTAAAGGTTAATTAGGTTCGGTTTTTATAATTACGCGTTAAAGCTTTTAATATATAATTTAAAGTTCGTTGCTTTTCGCGTTATAACGAAATCGGTATTAGTTTATTTAAAATTAAAAGTAGAATAACGCTTTATTAAACGATATAATTAACGATTGTAAATAGTTATAAAATTAGGATTTAATAAAGTAAAATTGTAAATAATACTTGAAATAATATAATTTACGATAGAGAAGAGAAAAAGGGTAGATCCAGCTGGAGCTGGATCAGGACCTGAAATAGGTGTGGGAGCGGGGCTTAATCTATATTAGCGTGGCGCTAGTAGGCACGGACCAGCGCACCACATCACTTAACTCTAGCTTTAATAATTCCTAAAGGAGGAGGATACTTTAATCGAGGTTATAAAGGATTAGATCTTTATTATATCTCTTAAAGGTTAAATTAATTATAAATTAACTTTATTTTAATTTAAAAAGATATTCCTATTATAAATTAAACCGGAGGATAAGGAGTAATAACGGTTATTTATCTTTAATAACTACTCTTCCTATAATATTAAGGAGTTTATATTAATTTATTTAAAAACTAAGGTATAACTCCTTTTTTTACTAGTTTATATATTATACCACCTTTAATTTTTAAATATTAATATATTTAATATATTAAAAAGGGGGTATCGCCGTAAGGTAATTCTCTATTATTTAAAGTTTAATAATATAAAAATAAGTAAAAAGGAGTTCCTTTAATATTATAAAAAGCTTAAGACTTTTACGCTTAAGCTTAAGGTTATTTATAATAAATAGAAAGTATCCGGTATATTCCCTCGTAATATTAATGAGCCCTTAAATAACCGACTTAAAAGGTTCGAGGCTTAATAAAATACCTTAACCCCCGAGCCCCCTTTCTTAAATTTAAAGGTTTAATTTTCGGTTATCTTAATTTATACTTTAAGGAGCTCTAAATAATTAATAGAATTATTTAAGAAGTTAACCGATAACTTAATATAATTCGACGGAGTAATTAAAAAGGTATTATTTTAAAAGGTTTAAAATAATTTTAACGATTTAAATAATTAAATCGGTTAATTAATATATAAGAAAGCTTAATTAAAAGTAAATTTTAAAAAAAGAGAGAGAAAAGAAAAGAAAGAGATTTATTCTAATATTAAATAACGTAGTCTATAAGCGAAATAATTATATAAGCGAATTAACTACTTTTTAATACTTTATATAAAAAAGTATAAATTAATTCCGTTATAATATATTTAATATATTAAAATTAATCGGAATCTTTATCTTTAGATATATCTATATTATTTTAATAAGTATATATATTATACCCGGGCTCCCCGTAGATTTTATAATGTCGCGGGCGCGTTTTAAACCTTTTTATACGATTATTATTTTAACGCGATTTATTTTATAATTATTTATTAATATCTTTTTAAGATTATAAATCTTCTTTAATTTATATACGAAATAATCCTTTATCCTATAACCGTTTCTTTTTTATATAATAGCGTTAATTAAATATTTTATTTATTTTTTATAATATAATTATTTTACCTTTTAATAAAACGAGCTAGTATATTACCTATATTATACCTTTTGCGATTTAATTAAATTTAATAAAAAATAATATCGGAGAGTTATTTTAATATCGCGTAATTCGATTTTTAATATATTTAATTTAAGATTAGGCTTTAATTATATTATTTAAAGTCTTTAATTCCTAAGGTATAAGTAAACCGGAAAAGGTCGCCGGCGGCGTTAATGTATATAGCTTTATATTTAATTATAAAATAATAAATTCCGGATTATATAATATAAATCCTATCCTTCGGAAATCTCTTTAAATATTTAAAATAATAAAAATCGTTTAAAACGCTTTTAAAAACGTTAATAAAAAATCCTCTTTTAAAATATAAATAATATATACCTATATAAAACCCTCGATTTCTTTCCTATATAACTTTTTTAATATATAAAAATAATTAATATTAAAAAATTAAAATTTATATAATAAATAAAAAGGTATATAGAATATAATAATCGAATTCTTTTTATAATAAAATTCGAAAGTTATTAAGTAATAGCTTTTATAACCGTTTAAAATTAATAAACGATAAATACTTTTTTTATAAAACTTTATATATTTATTAAAGTATTAAATTTAATCTTTACCTCTCTCGTTCGTAATCTAGCCGTTTTTAATAATTACGATTACTTAATCCTTCGATAATAAATTATTTTTATATTAAGAAAAGAGGTATATTTTTTTAATAAATATAGTATATAGAAAGATAATATAACCGGATAATCTAACGTTTTAAATAATTATAATTTATTCCTAATTCCTTTATTATATTATTTTAAACTTTCCGCGTTAATCGGAAGTAATAACGATTATTTTAAATAAGATTTAACCTATAAAAAAACCGGTTTTATTAAAATTATAAATATCCTTTTTTTAAATCCTATATTTATAAATTATATTTTATATAAGGGTAAATTATATATAATATATATTAGGATCTTTATAAAGGACTCTTTAATAATCGATTTTTTAATTAAAACGTATCCGAAAGTTTAATTACCGTCGTATAAAATTAAAGGTTTAATTAATACCGACGCGTCCTATATTATATTAATAAAATAATCGATTCGCTATATCTTTAACGTTATTTATTCGAGGAGGAAATAACCGCGAATTTAATTCGATTATATATTATATAATTATATTTTCTTCGGAATTTATTAATTTCCGAGAATTAACGGATATTTCGCGTTTTATAAGAATACTTAATTATCGGTTACGAAGGGTTATATAAAGGACTTTATACGTTCGAGTTACGCGTTAAAGATTTAATTTTAAGTTATTCTTAAATGCTTAAAGCGTTAAATTTATTTACCCTTCTTTTTAAATATTAATTATAATAGGTAATAAAGAAATTAAGTTATAAAAGTTATTTATACGAAATTTAGCGAAAGTAATTAATTCGCTTATATAATTATTTCGTTTATAGGCTATATTAAGAAATATATTTATATAATAAAAATAATAATCGGTATAAGGGAGGCGGTAAGGCCGGCGTAAGCGCGCTTTATTATAACTCGGTTGGATTTAATAAAGGAGATCGTAAAAAAGGAATTTAATAAGGAATTTAAGGCCTGGAGTTTAATTAAAATAAATCTTAATTAATTTATAATTTTATAATTTTTTATATTTTTTTAATTGATTTATTATTATTTTATTATATTATTATAACTTTATTTTATTATGGTAACCGTTAAGGGGTGTGGCCGTCGAGGGGTGCTTTGACTTAGACGGCCACGACGCTGACTGGATGGACAATGTTGTCCATTTGCCCAGTTGGGGAAGGCCTAGCCAAGGTTTGTTCAAGCACTTCTCAGGCGCGGTGACAACTCGCACGTATGGCGAAGTGTTAATAGTTGCTTTAACCGGGGGCATAGCATTAGAAATGTAACTCTTACGAACCTGAGGCGTATATGAGACTGGGGTAAATGTGAAAAGTGAAATTAGAAAACGAATGTTTGACCACGTTCTATTAAGAATCCATTCAAATCCGCATTTAATTAACGAGGTTCTATTCAAGATCGATTCAAGCCTATATTCACTTTTCCGGTATACTCGGACACCTATAGATACACATCTCCCAACCAAATTGTTCAACCTTTCCACTTCCCTTCCACCAACTCACCCCCCAACCATACCGCAGACTAGGTGCTAGCTGACGAGCCCAACCGATCACGACAGTTAACCATACAACAACGAAGTCACAATGCCGCGACTCAACATCAAACAGGAACCTCCGCCGCCTGGGTCTCCAGGTCGGTACCGGCTAGCGTCTTCGCACCGCTGGGGCACAGGTGCAGTGTAAGCCGCTGCGCGATTTCCACCCTCCCACCCACCCACACCGCAGACTGGCCGTAAGTATAAAGTGACGATTGGGAGTTAAAGAGCTGTCGCTTGTGTTTCGCGACGGGTATTGCCAGGAGCCGCGGTTGGCGCCCCCGACTTCGTCCGACTGACCCCGGGCCGGCTGCCCCAGTGTCCGGATTGCCTCCGCCGCCGAGCAACCTTGAGCTGTATTGGCATCACTACCTTCGCAATGCCCAAGCTTGAAGATTCGGCGAACGAGCTTATCGTGGGCTCTTGAGCCCAAGGGCTATATATTCATGAAAACGTCTTTCCTCCATCCACATCAGCCTGGAAACCGGTCACGGTCCGTCTCTGGGACATTATTCAGAAGGCGGAAGCCAGAGGATGGGATGACGGCGCATCCCTGAAAAGCGAACTCCCAGACCCAGCACGGATCGAATTCCTGAGATGCTATGGAGGTGAGAAGGGAATTGGCTCCCTCATAAGAGAATAGAAGGGGCTTTTATAGAAGAACGGTCTGTTAATAAAGTTTATATAAGAATTATTTAAAACGTTTTAAAGAAACTAGGTAACTTATTATAGGAAGTAAGTAAAAAGTCGGTACGATAAATAGGTAGTTTATTAAGAACGTCTTAGGTATAGAGCGGAATGAATGTAATATATGAGATTGTATTACATTCAAGATGGCCGGCTTCACACGTTGAATATTCTGATGATGCGAAGAGTACCCGGAGGACGGCGGCCTCGTCGGCGCGATTGCCCTCGTTGGTTCCTGTCTGGTCTTGAGGACTCTGGCAGCTCAAACGACTTGCTCGAATCGCGTCTTTGACTTCACGTTAATCAGAAGCACCGCGGGATACTGTGAGTCGAATCGTTGAGCTGCTCAAATGTGTGGGGATAGGCTTACAGCCAATTCTGATTGCAGTGAACCAAGTCCACGGGACAGACTCACAGGGAACTGGCCCCGAGAAGGATAGACGATGGACCAGGGTAAGTCCCGCTTCAGCATAGAGGAAGCCAAACTCAAGTACGCCCTTTCTGGACTCAAAGGAAACATCCTCGCCCCGGCAAACTCGGCTGCCAGAGCAGTTGAGGAGCAAACTCCATTCGAGAGATGGCAGTATCACTCGCTGTCGCAGCTTATGTGAGACATTGCCGCGGTCTACGTCGCCGTAGACACCAAGAAGACCGCCGATGTGGGGCCGTGACAGTCTTGTCTGGTGCGACTAGACAAGATGGCGAGGGAGAGAATAGCAATAGTGCTATTGATGAGAATGATGGAATGGTTGCTATCGCCTGCTTCGTGATGGATGGCGCGCAATTGGTTCCTCTATCTCGAGTCTCCTGTCCCTTCGAAACCGCCATGACCGACCTGCTACTCGACATACATTAGTCGACATTAGCTGGGCTGACACGAGGTTCTTTGCATGTGGAAGCGCATCCGATATGCGGGCGCTGGCTTGCACAGTGACTTCAATACTCTGGCATATCACATTGTGTGTTCGGTGGCGGAGCCAGCTTGATACCAGCACTAATGCAGATGGTACAGTGACTGTACTACAGTCTGCCTCGAAGCCTAACTAAAACAGGCGCTTGCTTTTCAAGTTCCATGTGTGGCTGCCCACACACCACCGGCTCCCACACTGCTCATGCTGAAAAAGTAGCAGCCCAGAATCCCGGATTCGTTAAAGGTTGGTTCAACCCACGAAGGTTTCGGAACACGATGCCCCTCCACTTGATATAGTACATCGGACTTCGGGTTTGTTCCTTGTCTGTTTCCTGTGGCGAGTAGGCGACCACCAAGTTGCAAGCAGTTAAAGTGTGCATATGAGAGGAGAATGAGCGTATGCGAGTGTTGTTAGACGCAGATCGCATCGTACACCAGACCTTTAGAGAGTCACATAAAACATGTCTTGCTTGAGCCTCGCCTAGGCCTTGCCTAAATTTCGTCTAGTGCTTACTGAGATGCTGCTGTTGGTAATGGTCTTCAACCTTGCCGGTCTATTATCTCCTTCACGTCGCAAGTCTAAAGCAGAGAGTTGCGAGCTAGTCAAACTTACCGAATCGGCGGGTAAAGTTTCCACTTCGACACCCAGCCCCTCGCCACAATGGCAGGAACTTGACCGGGCAAAAGGGCAGTGGAAAGTGATACTCAGTCGACTTTAGGCTGTACCTGCATGCGCCAAGACCCCCAGACAAAACGTCGCAGAAATGGAAAGCAGACCGTGCTTCTAATTCGCTGTTTCCCTCAGCCACTGCTGCGTGGAGTTGGTTGCTAGCTGCATCGACCTGTGTCAGAAATCCCCGAGTTCTGGCCAGCTAGAACTAGCGATCAGCAAAAACGAGGCGACTTCAAGTGCCGTGCAGGGAATGGAATCGGCTCGGGATCTACAGATGAATTGATGGAAACTTGAAAGATCTTCCGAGATAACGATTGTCTGGAAATCGTACGATTACTTGTGACGGCTCGAAAATAAAAGGATGGATGGAACATTGGGGAGTGTCATTGGGCAAGATCCCCCAGCTTGATGTTACGTCATCTCCTTCTCCCATCCGCCGCGCCTGCCTTATAAATTTTCCTTCGATCGATCACCACCCCCGCTTTCTTCCTTTCCTCGACTCCGATTGTGGTCTAGACGCCCGCAAAGTGCGTACAAACGTATCGAGTTACTGTTGACTGACAATGACAAAGAAGGATTGCCCATGTCGTACAAGGAACATAGAGGCAAGCGACCGAAAACTTGGTGACTGGCAGGTGTCAGTGGTCAACCATCACAAGCAAGCCCCAAAAAAATTGACCCAAACAAGCAGGTGGGCTCTGTTTGAAGGAAAGCGTGCATTTGTCTGGCTGCACGTGTCGCCCGCTAACTTCCATTTTGCTAACTCAGTTGCTTACCACATGGATGATCCTTCGGCTACAACCTTAGCTGCTTGCCATGAAATTTGATCCACACACGTGCGAAAGAAAACCATCAACCAAATCAATTTCGGCACGGAATCATCAATTAAGAAAAAACATCCAAACGATTATCCCATTCATTGCCAAACCCCCCTGCAATTCACCACAACTGTGAACCGGAATTGAGCCGGCCCGAGCTCACCTGGCCATCCAAGATCATCAGTGGCCGGGAGATGCAGGCCGAATCTCGAGTTGTGTTGATCTATGACCCGCCTTCGAGGCTATGGGATTTCATCCGATCGAAGTAAGAGTTTGGTCAAAACTTTGCATCATCTGATTATGCAAAACGAAGGACCTCTAACCAAGTCAGACTCCATTGAACGAACAACTCCCTTTCAATCACGGGGAGCCCCCATTTCCCGGTCACTAGCTGCGAAGAATATCGCCCATAAGCCCCTCAATCTTTAGATAGCCCATTGATACGGTATCTCACCAGACCCTCAGCTCTGCCGTCGCTGCAGGGGCATGCCGATAGCAAAAGTCGACCTTGACGTTCAGGGGTTCCCTGGGATCCTATGATTTGATGTCGACGAGTGTTTTGAGAGCTCGCCGGTTGGTCCACTTGTTCCGCTAACGATGCTTCTGCCCCGTATCGCTCGGAACACGCCTTGCCCTTCTGGGACGTGTTAGTGATCAGTGATACAGCTAGTCAGGACTGCTTGGTAGGGATCCCCTGACTTGGAGTCAAATTCTAAAATGTAACGTTCCAGCATCAGGTGTAGAGAGCAGATGGCCATAACGCCAAAATCCTACCAGAACGGTTCTCTGATCCCGGAGCAAAGGTAAGGCGACCGAACACCCAGTCTGCCCAGCTCCTTTTCACCCACTTTCAGACGTTCCCTGTTTTCATTCTTACTCTCCCCAGTCCCACATCGTTCTTTCGAGACACATATAGCACCTCAGTCGACAGCTTGTCCTCATACTCACTTAACACACAGTGAGAGGCGCGGATCCGGCTGACGGTCCTAGGGGTATATCGCCAGCTTCGGTGCTTCTACATTCGAACGGTGCGGAGCGGTGCGGCAGTTCTCTACTGTTTTTCGCAAGCCTACTACTAGCTCTTCCTTGGAAAGTGGACGGATCGTCCACGCCTGACCCGGAGCTCTGTTACGACGCCTACCTAGCCATGGTACTACTTGTACCTGTACTACCGAAGGGCTGAAAACCAGCTGTGGGGGTTATGGGGTCATTGGCCCAAAATGGGTGACCTTGTTCTTTTTTTTCTGTCCATGCACCCGGTCCTGCTTGCCATCTTTGAGGCCCTTGATCCTCCCCGGTTGATGATATATGTTCCCTTCTTGCCGACTAATCCTCTGCATCCGTGCACAGCAATCAATCATCAACAGTGTACCTATGTGCTTCGCGAACCACAACAACCCGCCAACTATCCACGCTTCATGGTCATCTTCAACATTGCCACGGCACGAATCAAAACTACAGCCATCGCTACTCGCCATGATGCTAGTTTCCTTCATCGGAGAATGTCTCTCCTGGAGCTCTAGCCGGCCCAAGATACCATGGGCGACAAATCCTCCCCCGCCCCCAACAAGGTCTCTGCCGTCGTGGTATATGGCCGTGGCGCCAACGCGCTTCAGACCCATCTGCCACCCTCGTGCTGAGGAGGTAATCAAGGAAGTCGATGCCTACTTTTTGGAAAACTGGCCCTTCCCCAACGAAAAAGCGCGAAAGAAGTTCAAGGGGGCCGATTTCACCCGAAACATGTGCTACAACTATCCCGAGGCGCTGGATGACCGTATAGGCGTCGCTTGCCGCTTGATTACCTTATTGTTCCTGGTCGATGGTAAGTCACCAATCCTCAAAATGCATGATGCGCCACTGCTTGCACGGATTACTATTCGGGGCTCTAAGGCTTGAATGCTAATGCGTTGACACTCTTCAGACCTCCTCGATTACATGTCTCTGGAGGACGGCCGATTATACAATGCCAGGATGATGGGACTCATGAGGGGGAAATAAGACCGGACCATACTGTTGCAGTGGAATGGATGTCTTACGATATCTGGGAAGAGATGCGGGCGCTCGATGCCAGTCTATCCAGCGAAGTTCTCGGACCTTTGGAAGAATTCATGGTGGCACAGACAGAAGATACACGTCTTCAAAAGATGGCAATGGGCGAGTATCTCGAATGGAGAGGTCGCGATGTTGGCGCATCGTATGTACATGGACACAAACCCCCTTTCGACTGCCGTGCAGTAACTGACATGGCAACAACAACAGATTAGTGACAGCACTTGGGCGGTTTTCAATGGGACTCGTCATGTCGCCGGAAGACTTGAACCTGGTAGAGCCGCTGAACCGCATCTGGTTCCGGCATGTCTCCGTCATCAACGACGTCTGGAGTTACGACAAGGAGGTCCGACAGTCGAAAGAGTCCGGAGAAGAAGGCGCGGTGCTATGTTCGAGCGTAGCCATCTTGTGCGAGGAGACACAGGTGTCGGCCGAGGCCTCGAAACGAACGCTCACCTATCTGTGCCGCGAGTGGGAAGGGCTGCACCAAGCGCTGGAGCAGGAGATCCTCGCAGAGAAGGACACGCCGGCCATACGACAATACATCCGGGGACTGGAACACCAGATGAGCGGAAACGAAATTTGGAGCACATTCACCCTACGATACGCCCCTCCGAGCCACCAAGACCTTTGCAACTAAAGAGCGATGCGAGCGCGCTAAAGACGGCCTAAGAGACGGCCACACAAGACGGAACATCAGCTACGGTTGTCGTAAACATTGGATCGGAACACTTTCAGCATAAGATACCCCCACCTACACAAGGTTCATTTACTTACTAGCGTATTGTCATTTACTGGCGTTTTTAAATATACTAATTGATTACCTATGCTGCCATTCACTTCATCGTCAAAGCAAAAGCGCGCTCGGTTGAAGTTCAACGTCCGTCAAACCGGAGTCGGACCGGAAAAGACAGGGATTCAATTGGGCACGCCAGCAACTGTCCGTTCAGACTTGGCCATTTCCCCCCTTCCTTGCTCAATTAGGCGAATTGCCCGCGACTCCCCTGCAAGCAGTCATAACTTTTAGATGAAGGCACTGAAATCTGCACCTAATCTCGGGCAGCAAGCAACCACTTCCGACCGCGTAATGTGCATGTGCTGTGAGTAATTCCCGGGTGTGGAATATTGAAACCCAAAGCCCAAACAAGAAACGGCCACAGCACGGAAACATCATGAACCCAGCAGACTGGGCCCTGGGTGAACATTTTCGTCCCAATCAAGGGTCATGCTGAATCGAGGGTGGCATTTTACCTGACTCGCCCAGCTTAGTAAAGATGTGTCACCAATTGCTTGAACCTTCACTATTGATTCCCTACGGTCGGGTTTTCGTCCAACAAACCCGATCGGCGTTAAGCCATCTCTTCAGGCGGTTGGATGGAGTGACTGTGTGCACGAATGAGGCTGTGACCTCATGCACTCAAGTGAACTTGTGAGACATGCACAGGCCGTCTTCAAATACCACCTGGCGATGGCAACGCACGTTCGGCGCAGCCGTGCAGCGCTGTCAGTCTTGAATCGCCGGAACCTACTTTGCAGGATCCGTAGGTTACGATACGCGAAGCGGCACGGAGAAATACACGATTCAGTCAATTGATAACGAGGAACTGGGTTGATACACAACCAGGGTGCCCGAGCCCGGCAAATGGGTTTTCGGACCCGACCGATTGCATTTCCCAATGTATGTACCGTAGATCTGACGTTCCCCGGGGGAAAGCATGCAGGCATGCGGCACAGCAATTTTGCGGTCGTGCTTGGTGCCTGCAGCAGCACGACATACCATGGGCGGGGCGGGTTTCCATCTTGCATGCTTCCATCCTCCACTGTTTTTGATGGAGGGTTACTGTATTACCAATCAATTTCCACGGCAAATGCCGTCCCAACACACACACGCTTTGAGACGATCCGTGACGTTTCCAGCCCTTCGGCGCTACCCTATATCGAATGCAACTATAGGCAGAGAAGGGCGACTGTCGCTGCGCGAAATGTCCGGGTCATCTCATACCGAGTGTTTGGTCGTTGGGCAATTGGGTTGAGGCTGTGAGTAAGGCATTACTAACGATATCAATAAGTCAGTCCGTAGGTATACCTACATGTCGCACGTGGGATTCCACTGTATGTAGGTGGGTAGTCTAACACATTAGTAATCGGTCTGATACGGGATGATATGTCAGTTCTGATAATACGGCACGACGTTGAGGCTATTCTCGAAAAGGTCGGACTAGAATGAGTTGACTTCCTCGAAGAATGAGTCGGCTTTTTCCGAAGATGGTATCGTTTCCTAAGAGAATTAGCTACGAACGAAAGAAGAAAACTCGAAGTTCTTCGTCGCTATCTAAGCTATTTTGTCGTCATTCTCCAAAAAGAATGGGTAGGGGAATGAAGTTCTTGCGGTGTCGTAGAGGGGATTTAGTCGTCGCTGAACTCAGAGGGGTTGTACTCCGAGTCTGAGTCCGTGTCCATCTCGTCACTCTCATATTCCTCCTCCTCCAGCTCGAACCCCTCCTCCTCCTCCTCCTCATCGTCACCCCCGCTGCTCTCGTCCTCGCGAGCCTTGCGCTGGACGGCCTCGTCGCCGTGCAGGGTATCGATGAACTCGTAACCCCAGTGGTCCTCGAGCTCCACAATCGGAGCCTTGGGCGTGGGGAACTTGCCGCCCACGACGGCATCGAACAGCCAAGCCGCCACGTGGGAGACGGAGTCGCCGGGCGCGATGCCGTACTCCTTCTGCAGGGCGACGGGCTTCTTGCCGCCGCACCAGAGCTCGGCGAACTGGCTCTTCCTGTTTCGGCCCTTTCCGACCTTCAGCTTGGACTCGGCCACGAGCTCCACCTCCTCGCGCCACTCGTGCAGGTTGACGACGAGCTCGTCGTGGTCCTTGTTGGCGGTCTTGGGCTTGCGAGGCTGCTTCGCCAGATTGCCGTGCTCCGGGTCGTAGAGGATCACCTGGAAGCCAGGCACGCGAGAATCCCGCTTGGGGGTGCGGCGGAGGGCGAGGCCGAGGCCGTGGCGCACGCAGCGGTCGTTCTAGTACTGTGCGCGGGTTTCGGTCCGGTCCTTGCCCTCGTAGAACTTCTCGTATTCGGCCGGGGGATCAATCCTGTGAAGATGGTACAGTGGGGTCAGCGGCGGCAAAAGAAGAGAGAGAGAGAGAGCGCGCGCGGGGAGTGGAGCACAGGCCAAGTTGGGGTCGGGATAGGGGGAAGGAGTGAAAAGAGTGGGTCTATGTACTTACCAGTAAGTCATCATGCCGATGACCATCTCACGGCCCTGGTTGTTGATCATTTCGAGGGCGTACTCGAAAAACTCCCCGATGGTGGCCATGCGCTTGGACAACGAGCCAGTGGCAACATAGTTGTCCTTTCTGTCTCGCTTATCCATGAAGGCAATGGGAGCCATGAAGACCGCGAACTTCGACTCGGCGGGGTCGTAGCGGGCCAGAGCGGCCCAGCAGAGAAACAGCTTGACGTCCTGAGGATAGGTCAGGCTGTTCGGGATGGCGGGAACATCCTTCTTGCGGATGCGGCCATCGAATGGGAAGGACCCAATGTTGCCACGAAGCTGCCACTCGACGTGGCTGTCGGAAACCCAGGCGCGCTCCTGGGCGTTGAGGTACTTCGGGGGCCAGACGCGGGCGCCGGCGGAGAGGTCGAGGTCGTCCAGCTGCTGGGCGGCGACGGTGACGGGGTGCTGCCGGATGGTAACGTTGAATGTCGGCTGCGGGCCGAGCGCCTGGAACTCGTCGGCGGCCTCGATCCAGGCGTCGACAGCATCGATAAGATCCGTCTCGTCCTGGATCTTGGCCTCGGTCTTGGCCTTCTTGACGCTGCCCGTGACGGCGCGGCGGCCCCTCATGTAGGTGTGGGCGATGAGCTGAACATCGCCGGGCGAGAGGGTGTCCTGCTGAAGTCCGTCCCACTGGGCGGCAACGGCGTGCCAGAACAGCTCGGTGTCGCGCAGGGCGCGGAACAAATCCTTCTTACCGTGCAGGATGGTGAAGAGGCCGTCGAGGGCGGCGGCGAAGTTCTTCTTGGCGGCGTGGCCGCTCATCTCGCTGTTGAGGGGACCAACCATGGCCTCGTAGATGCGATCGGCCGTGGTTTCATCCGCAAACACATTGCCCTTGCCCAGCTGAAAGCCGGGATGGCGGAAGGTCTTGTTCAGGTTTCGGCCCGACATTGTGGTCTGAGTTGCCAATGGAAGATGGGTTGGTGATGCAACTAGAAAGTGGTGGGTGGGAGGTTGAGATGTGCGGGATGAAGGAAAAAAGAGGTCTGGTTGGGAAACCGAAGCATTGGGTTGGAGGACCTGTGTGGGAAGGAAATGAAGGAAATGCAGAGACTTTATGTGTGGGAAATCTCACTGTATTCAATTGCTCGGATAATCGACCACCATAATTCCTGATCAGAATAGGCCTAACATCCACGCAACAGTGAGAACTCAGGTATGTGCGGCTCACTATCACGCTACCTGTACCTGCTTATAATGAAGCTGCATAGGGGGTTATGACAATCCAGCAAACCACGCATCAGCTACAAAAAGGTGGGCTACGAACTCAGTATGGCTATCAGACCAATAAGAATACAGCTAGGTTCATAAGCACCATTTCTGCTATAGTGAGCCCTTTAGGTGTCAAGTGCCTTTAATTAGCATGGACGACAACAGCCATGATTGGCTCCTATCACAAGTCCCAACCCAACGTCACCAATAAAGTCCGTAAAGGACATAGCCAATTAGGCCGTCGTTACAATGAAAAGCGCACATTAAGCGTCACTCAAGGCATTGGTTTGACTTACATATTGCCTATTATAACCCACAAGGGCTCAACCTCTAGGAAATGTATAGCAGTAACTGCCATTCTTTCCCTGGATCATCCCCTTCACTGCTATTTAAAGTCTCAATCATTTATTAGCATAGCACATGACATTCTAATAGGGCTTCTGCCCTTACTCATCCCTCAGCTAGATAAGTAAGGACATAAGTTTGTCAACCACCAAATCCAGGTCCTTTGGAGAAGCAAGTCGTCATCAATAATGGAAGCAGCGCCAATTGAAAATGAACATGTCTTGGTACATTTGTTGTGTTCCACTGTCGACCCTAAAATGAGTGCAAGCTGTAGATGCCCTCGCGGTTCGACTCGTCATACGAGCCCTTGGGTATCATAGGGAGGGATTGCAGCCAAGATAAAGTTGTTGTTGTGATAGCATGAATAATAATAAAGTGCGTGAGAGATGTTTTATGGTAGTGTGGAAATGATGTGTGTGCTTGGCCGAGAATTATGGCTTGTAGATGAAGCAGTTTACAGCCCACTGCTACACAGCTCATTAGGCTGTTGTACGGACTGCGGCCAGCGGATTGTATTAACAGGAACGTGGTCATTATCACCGGCTTCCCAGCTCGGCCCACACGGAGTGCTGGAACGAAATAATGGCCATGATCGGAGGTTTGCATGTTATCTCTAAAGATAAGGCCGGAACAAAGATCAGGTTCTTCAAGCAACGAGTAAAAGCTTGTGACAAATGAGAAGAGTTCTGGGACGAACATAGGCTCTTGGATGGCAGAAATGCCATGATCCAAGTACGTAGAAGGCAAGAGCGTACCCAATTTATGTGAGGAGGTGTGCGGATATGTATGCCAACGAAGAGAAGCTGACATATGAGTGGGAGAAAAGAAATCCAAAAAAAAATTGAAACAGCAAGTCAGGGAATTGAACTGTGGCAGCTTGACTCAGTCGTCCCCCTACCTTGGACGCGAATACCTGTAGTTTCGCCAGCAAGATTACTCCACCCTAAGACCTGGCCATGGAGCGCGGAACACGGGTCCATCGTGTCGCATACCACTCAACCAAGTGGGTTCAGCACCTAATTGCCGTGGCTGCTGTTTCTGTTTGTTGGAAATTCTCTTGTTGTTGGGACTTATAATGACTACTTGGTTGCCTCTGTGCTGTTGGTTGGTAGGTAGTTGGTAGGTAGGCCTGTAGCTGAATAGGGGGTTGGTCACATGGGTAAGCACTAGGCCATATTGTCCCTGAACAGGTACGCTGGTTGGCCACGAATACCAAGTTCAATCCCATTTGGTCAGTGGCTTATGAAACCCTGATGGAGAAGCTCTCTTGGGAATTTCAATATGCTTGCTTAAACAGTTTGCGACTAAACGGCAGATCATATAGACTGAGGCATCACCAATTTATATCCTGACCACCGCTGTAGATGCTGCCGGTGCCTCCTCGCTCAAAGGCCTTTGACACCGAGGTCTCAAGAATGCGCACTGGGCAGCTCCTGCAAACCCCTATCAGACTGCGAGGCTTCTTCCTGGTTACTGGCCATCGCCTGCGCATCTTTGGTATGCGGCACCGGCACTTCAGTAGGCTGAGACCTGCCGTCCATTTCAGGGTACATCTTGTGGCCCTCCA
Organism: Apiospora saccharicola; assembly: GCA_038363915.1. NCBI lineage: Eukaryota > Fungi > Ascomycota > Sordariomycetes > Amphisphaeriales > Apiosporaceae > Apiospora > Apiospora saccharicola. Next base: position 432,224 of record JAQQWM010000001.1, read on the forward strand.
GTTCCACTCGGGGCACATCAGTCGCGTGGAGCTCAGGCTTTCCTTGGTAGAGGTTCGCTTCTCTTCCTGCAACTCGATGACGTCTGCGCCGTCGAATTTGGATTAGGATCAACGCGAAAATGACCCCAACAAACGCGAAGCTCCCAATGGCTATCCCCACTACCTGGCCTTTTGAGAGCGGTCCACTGGTCTCGGAGGTCGTCAGTGAAGTGGCTTCCTGGATGGGAGGCGTTGAAATGGCAGTCTTTGTCGGTACTTGTAGTGGGAAGGCATTGATGTTGTATTTCCAGGCTTTGTCTGCGGGATGTATAGGATAAACGGTTGTGTTCAATCCCATATTATTCACACCGACGAGAGTGGAATATCCTGTGGGATTCGTCATGTAGCTCTGGCAAAGTCGCGAGGTTGAGTACATCAGACACTCAGACGTAGTTCACTCGTATTGGCCGCCTGTTGGAAAAGACCAGATCTGAGAGTATCCCTGACCACGGTAATCATAGGTGGTCTCGCAGGCGTCGGTCCAACCTGACACACACGCTCTCCCCGGATACGCCGCGGCGAGGTCATGCTCGGAGAGTGTCAGCAACTGAACGGCAGGCTGCTAGAGGCATGAGTCACTGGCGGGATGAATGTTATATATATATTTGTGTCTATTCGCAAAGGTTTCTTCACGCTGTCGAGGTCTCATTACGGGAAGATGCAAATGTGGATTTAGGCCAGTGTCCATGTAATTAAGTATCATTGCCACGCTCTCACTCTCGAAACCGGCTCCACATTCCGGGATGTGGCCATGTATGCTTGTGATCGGCTCACGAGGTCTCGTGCGAGGTATCTACATGTTTGCCTTATCTTGACTGTGTACCGTTGACTCAATTATGCCTAGTGCCTCAGCGTGCTCCTGCCTGCCGTCCATCTCGTGGTACGCCCCATACCCTTCCAACTCTGCCCGGGGAGCATTGATAGTAGGAAACTCGGGCTTGCCGTGATACGGGCCGACCCCTGGTCCACTGCCGCTATTACTCTCAACTGATCATACACCACCGTTACCTTCCCATTGTCACGCCCCCATCGGGCCGTTTTGCTTCGGCTTCGACGCCCTTCTCGGCCTGTTTGTCTGCGATGGTATGTGGTGACAGTGCCTCAACTGGCCGTGACCCGCCGTCCATTTCGTGGTACATCCCATAACCGTCCAGTTCTGCCCGCGCAACATCATTCGTAGGCAACTCGGGCTTTCCGTAATACAGATCCACTCCTCCTTGGTTCACCACCGCTGCTGTTCCCGAGGCCTGCAGGCGTCTAGTGCGTCTCCGACATCTGATACACACGAAGACCATGGCGGCAATGATCAACACCCCCACGATGCTCGCGCTGATAGCACCCGCTATCGAACCCTTGGAAAGTTGCCGCGGCGCATCTGCGGAATCGGAAGCGGCAGTCTCCCCTGGGCCGTAGTCTATGCTCGCGGAGCCAGGAACCGTAGTGAAAGCCAGCAGACCACTGCTACTAGTACTAGTCGTTTTTGGCGGGATCTGCAGCGGCATGGCTTCGACCCTGTACAGCAAACCCTTCCCCGAGGGTAATACCGGGTAGACCACGGTGTCTATCGCGGTCGCACCATCCCCGCCATCGTCTCTCCCCATCAGTACGTACCCGGTCGGGTCCGTCACCCAACTCGCACAGGCCCGCATGGTCGTGGAAAAGTACGTCTCGGTGGCCATACATTCGTACCCGCCCGACGGGCAGCACCATATCTGCGAGTACGTTTGCCCGAGATATCCAAACGTGGTGTCGCAGGCGGCGTGCCAGCCGGATATGCACGCGGTGCCCGGGAACGCCACGGAGAGGTGGCTTCCTGACCCAGAATTGGCTCACGGTCAGCAATGCGACGGGATACATATACGGGATCCCATGTATTTCGAGCCCTACTCGGAGGAGATTCGCGCGCACCGACTCACCAATATTGTAATACCCGCTCGGGAAACAGGACGGACGCTCAAACGCCATGGTAGCAGAGGATGTACCCCATGTGGTAAGCCACATCGGCCAGCAGTCCGAGCTCTCCTCACAGCTTATGCTAGGTTCGCACGATAGCTCCGTCCCGAATTTGAGGGGGGTGAACGGTGTCGTTTGAGCCGGGAGCCAGACGGTGTTCGTGGCCTCGCTGCCCCCTATGGGCGTCTGGGTGATCACGGTGCCGTCCATCGCAACAATGGGTGACCCAAAAAGTACCACAGGAAGGAGCGCGAATATATCCGGGATTGGATATGATAGTTGACTTCGAGCAGAATGTTGTAGATTTTTACTCGCGGCTACGACGCAAGGCACGAAGAGGCCGTTGGCGCTAAGCCTGTCAAGACCCCCTTTCCGAGATTACGGTAATTGCTGCCATCTCGCCATGCAAGGGGCGCCTCGCAACGGCCTTGTTTGATCGCCCTCTGAATATTAGGCAATCAAGCAGACGAACAAACATGGATTGGAGTAGACCCGCTAGACAGCTCAGAATTACTGACAGCCGGATCCCTACCCGTCCGCCCCCCCTGATCCGCCTCCCACGTTGTATCGCAACGACACTCAACCGGGACCGCTGCCACATCAAGGGCCAATAGACACGAGTTCCGTAGCAAATCAGCATCCAATCTTGTAACTCCTACATCAATTGGGATGCTCTTTTATGTAGCGAACCGATCGACTCCCGCTCAGCGAGGACGTGTATGCAGAACCACTGCGCAGCGAGCGCCTCGCTGCCAATTTCAGGTGAGATTTCGTAACCCACAATAGCAATGGAAATGTGAGACTGAGAACGGTCTACATATTTCTTCGTTACCACAACTGTATCCTTTTAAGCCAATACTAGAGGTGGCCCTCATCCTACACTACGTGCTTCGTCCACCACAGCTATCTCTCACCGAGTGTGGAATCACTTAGGGCAAACATGGTGTTCTGAATAGCCAGGTCGGAATCCACGAAGCTGGGTATCACAGTGTACTCACAAGGCGCGAACATAGAGTCAGAAAACCAAACAAGTGATGTGGGAGTTCCGATGTCTTTTGTCTATCAAGTATATTCATGGTCCATCACAACTATCTCAGGTACTCGTAGCTGGAGGTCTTCTGACGCCATATTGTGTCAACAAAGCAGTTGATTATCCCTTCATTCGTAATCTTCCGTTAAACCACCCAATATTCCCATCGCCATAAAACAAAGTAGTACTCGTACATCTGTCGACCGCAAAATCTTCTTGATCAAGTCAATCGTTCGTTTCGTCCCATAAGTGTCCCAGATCTTGCTCAAACGATCGAGTGGCTCGGAAGATCATGGACCTACTTCCCAGCCCAGCCTGTGCGAACGGCATGTTCCAGTTCAGATGCCTTGGGCTTGATCAGCTTGGCATTCTGGAAGGATGTAACGATCAAATGAGCTGATTTCTTCAAAGTTTGAGTCACCTGTTCCTGGTCGGCAAGAATAGGGCCGGAGGTGCCAGAAGTCCCCACCGTGCTGATATCGCCCACCAGCTTGGCAACGTCGAACGTCACCGACTTGTCGTCACCCAAGTCGAAAACACGACTGAATGGCATGCTTGTATTGCCTCCCAGTCCCAGTCGTACCAACCAGAGCGACTTGGATGGCTTGGTTATGTCCATGTACAAGCGCGCAGCCATGGTGGGCGGATTGGGTCTATCCTGTGATTTGGGCTTCTTGTAAACCGAGCCCAATGGAAGTAGATATTTGGGAATGCCTCCTGCGAGATGTCCGCCTTTAGTAAGGACCAACTCGACACATCCAGCGTGGCAAATTCCCTGATCGACATCAGGCTCTTCCTTTATTATTACTTCCTTGTTGGTGTCTTCATTCGTTTCGAATGGCTCGTGCAAGTCGCCTTGCGTCACAAGAATCAAGTCAAGGTGATCAAACTTGACAAGGCAGTGGCCAGCGATTCCAACTTCTGCCTTTTTCCAGTGGGTGATGCCCCCAGGGGTCCGTGGATCAAGTTGCTGCAGCCAGGCAATAAACCCATTGGCTGGTGTGGGGCTCTCGTGTGAACGAACCGGATTGGGATTTTCCTGCGGACGGGCTGGAGTGGGATTATTTTGCGGGTTGACAGGAGTAGTGGCGCTCTTGTCGTGGTTTGTGCCTTTCTCCACGGCGTCGAGGCGTCTCTCCAAGTCGCGTACCTGTGTTGTGAGGAGGACTTCGAACTCCTTGTTGGTCTTGTCTTGTGGTGGCGCTAGTCCATGAGTGGAGGGTGGCGTATCGCTGTCGGCCGTTCCTTGGATCGCCTGCGGTGTGTCATTCGGCTTCGTAGAACTTGCCGCGCCCCAAAAGAGTGGAGTTCTGGTGCCAGCCGTCGAGGGAGGGTTGTTGAACGGGAAAAGGCCGTTACTAGAGCCTGGAAAGCCCCCGTTCGGCGTCGGTGGGAAGGCCTGCGCTGGAGCGAGGTATGCCCATGCGATTGGGGGACCGTAAACGTATGGAGGAGTAGCAGCCGAAGTTGGGGTTCCGAATGAGCCTCCAGTAGTGGACGAAGCGGGTGTTCCGAACAGATTCCCATAAGTCATCGAAGATGTGTTTGCTTCTTCAAATGGTCTCGCCCCCAATGAAGAATTGCTTCTGAGAATGCTCCCAGTGGTAGCTGGAGCTGTACCCGCTCTTCCGAAAGGTTTCTCATTTGATCCATGATTGCTTCCGAATAGGTTGGTAACAGGCGCAGCAGATGCGTCTCCGGCTACACCGAACAGTATCCTAGGTCTCTTGGCAGACCCAGTGCCATCAATGGGTGAATCGCCAGGTCGCTTGCTTCCGCACGGGGTGCTACTGCCTGCTTCAGAAGTGATACAGGTGTCGTGGGATGCCATGATGGGTTTTGGGTGATACACCAGTTGAGTGTTCGGGAAGATGAGGAATTGGGGCGACCAACGATGATATTATTGCAGCAGTGACGTTGCTAGGAAGATATTTGGGTGTTGAACCAATGGAATTGGCCGTCGACGACCTGTCGTGGAGGGATGGATGAAAAGGTGGGATTGGCAGCTGATGTTGGGGCTTTCTGAACGAAATTGGCGGTGCCAGTGGAGGAACAATAAGGCAGGCACGAGTTGGTGATTAGTGTCTGTGGGAAGGTGCACACCTACAGTTCGTATTTGGTTCTCTGAATTGCCAATAGGAATCAGGAATGGGGTTGAGGGGGGGGACGTCCCACATGGTGTCAATGTTATGTTGGGGGCCGGGATTAAGAAATTGCTTCTCGGGTTTTTGCCATTTTACGGAAGTTGCGTTTAATACGTGCGTTCAATCAGATATCCAAGAGATGAGGCGGATAAGAACACTGGATTGCCTTATCAAGGGAGAAGTTCTTGCAGTTGCACAGAGTCGACAGTGTCTGACCTGTCTTCTGTTCGGCAGCTTCTGTTTTGCGTTCAACAGCTTCGAGCTGTGAGAGGATTGGGTTATTGTACTCGACAAGGTCCTGATCGATGCGAGCGACCTTCTGGCCCAGCTGAGAAAATGCTGCCTGCGAAGACTCGGCATCGTTGAAATCAACTTCGTGGATCGACTTCTAGACTCCTTGACTTCTTGACTTCTTGGATCGACTGATTGGACTCTGCCAGCTGCTTGCCGTACTGGCTCAGCCTGTCTTTGACCCGTCATGTGCATTGAGAACAGCCTGTAAGCTATGGTCCTGCTGGGCGACTTCTGTATCGAGTCTTTCGACACGGTTCGAGATACTGCCGGTAACGACCTGTTTGTCGTTAGTGACAAGTGTCAAGGAGGCGAAAGTGTCCGTACGCTTCTAGCTGGACTTGCTATAAGTAGCTGTAGAGGACTTCAGTTAACAAAGGCACCAATTTACACCAGATATTGCGAAGCCTAAGCTGCAACAACTGGCTTGGTTCTTATAATAGTTTCGTACACGAAACCGAACGGCATCTTACATGACATATCGAGTTGACTATGGCATGAAAGTAAACTGTCTATCTATTTCGTGACCCGGCGTCACGTCTCGAACAAGCAAGCTGCGACTTTGACTCAACGCAACATAACTGGATACCCCGCTCGTATTAAGGATTCTCACGATTGAGTGACACTATGTGTGTTAAATACGGAAGTCGCTTCATGCTTTTATCGGTCGAAATGGCTCTGGCGACTTGCAATCTCTCCACCCGTCCTTTATGGCCTTCTGCAACGAATCAAAGTTGGGTATCGTGAAGACAGGCAGGGCATTGTACGCGTTTTTTGCCATGCTCTTTTTCACATAGTCTCTGACCGTGTTCTTCATATGTGTAGTTAACTTCCCAATGTCGATGGCGAACCGTATGAAATCGTAGCTCTCGTCCACTATGCCAGGGAAACTGGTGGGCCAAGGAGCAGGTTCAGGTTGGTTGAAATCATTGAGTTTGCGGCCATCCTCGCGGCCATGGACTAGCCATATGGGTTTATCCGGAGTGGTGATGTCCATGACAAGGCGGAAACCCGTCCACATGACAGAGATGGTTGCTTTAGGGTCGTTCACGAACATGTATCCTAGATGAAGGACGTAGCGCGGCACCGGCCGATTACGCAATCCCCTCAGATACGCAGCTCTGACCTCAACCTCGAGGACATGATCGAGATAGCATCGCTCGGCGTGAGGTCTGTCGACGTAGCTATCGTCGCTATGATAATGCAAGCGCTCCGCCCTTGTTTTCTTGATGATTGGAGGAAGCTGAGGACTCTCGCGTACCATGTAGTACGTCGCAGTCTTGTACTTGAAGAGCTCCATGTCTTGGAATCGATAATCAGCATCGGTGTACATATCAATGGCCGACGAGTTGCGGAAATCGAGGGTCTTAAGCCAATGGAAGTAACGCGGCGCCCATATCCTTTGGCGTGTGCCACGCGTATCGACATCTTCCGTATCAGGCTGCTGATGGTCTTCAGGGTCCTCAGAGCAGGCCTCTGCCGTAGCTTTCTGTACATGCGGGAGCTCTTCGACATCGCGTGAATCTTGGTTGGAGCTGGCTTTGACTTGTGCGTCTTGATCAACAGTTGGTTGACTGCCCTCCGCTGCCAACTCAGTTGGATTGCTGAACTCTTGCAGGCACTGGGTCATAGTAGATAACATCCGTTGTACCTTTGCATTGTGCTGGTCTCTCTCGCGATCAATGGCATCCAATCGCGTCTCCGTCGTGTCCTTGTAGCTGGCCAGTTGCTGCGTGATCCGGTCATCGACGCGAGCGATCTCATCAAGTGCCTTCTTGCTGCTGTTGGCCTCCAATTGCTGGATCGAGTTGGTATTCGCGTCGGCCGACAGCTTGTTCCCCTCGGTCGATTTGCTGATCTCTTCAAGTCGCGCACCGTACCGGGCCACTCGCTCCTCGAACCCGCCGTGCGCGTTGAGGACAGCATGTAGGCTTTTGGCTTGCCTCGCTATCTCCCCATCGTGTCTACGGACATGATTGGGAATGCTGTCGGTGATGAATTGGTTATCCTCTGTAACGAACGTCTGGGAGGCATACTCGTCTGGAACTTGGCGAATAACAGACTGAGAGGTGCGCCGATGCTTGTTAGAGCCCTCCTCGTGGCCGTCAAGAGGGCGTTTTCGGCCGGTGCCGGAATCGCTCGGATCCGACATCTCGAGGTTGGCTGATGCGACTGGAATCAGAATAACCAGTGTACAATGGGTTGATGATCTGAATAATCAGCTACTGGAATGGAATAAACACCACAGAAATAATCTTGTGGAACCTCAAAGTATTGACAGCGAAGTGTGTTGAGTCGATGCGTTGGTGAGAGTGAGGTGGATGATGGTGGAATGGACGGCAAGATGGGAAAGTAAAGCCCCAATAGCCGGAATAAATAGAGCAGGCGCTGGCTGCGGAAGGGAAGTGAATACACGAGACCTAGCTGTATTCAATGATGTGGACTTTGGGAGAGAGATATCACTATGGCGGAATTCATTCAACATAGTTGCAATTTACAGCAGGTACTGCGAAGGCCTGAGTGAGGTACACCAACTAACTTCTTATTGCTACGATGGTTTCGCACACGCGGAACGAACAACACCCTCACTAACTAATTATACATTACAGTCCACTAACGACGTACGCACCAACAATGCCAGCACATCCATCGCTATCCAGGACACTTGTAATCCTCCCCCAATTCCACGATTGTTCCAATAGTCCACCTTAGTAGACACCGGGGACGATCTTGTACTTGACGATGCTCTTGTACTTCTCCCAGTCCTCGCCGTACTTGCGAGCGCACTTCTCGTCGTCGCGGCCGTCACGGTGGATGAGCAGGACGGCGAAGTAGAGGATGTAGAAGTAGGTGAAGATCATGCCCCAGTACTTGGCGGGGCCCTGGACGACCTCGCGGCCGTCGAGCATAGTGATGGAGCCCGGGACGGCGCTACCGGCGTTCAGGATCACGTAGCCCGAGAAGCCCGTAGGCAGCGAGTAGGGCCACGACTGCAGCCAGTCGCCAAAGTAGTTGATGTGGCGCGCGACGCCCCACCAGCCCGAGGTCATGAGGCGCGTGCCCGTCTTGGTCTCGATGTAGCGGATGTGCGAGACGCGGTAGTCGTTCGGGTCCGTGCGGAACATGTTCTTCTGGCTGTTGCTGAGGCGGAAGATGGCGAGGCCGGCGGCAAGGATCACCGACACGGCTGCGGTGCCAACCCAGCCCATGGACAGCGGGTAGGTGGCGAGGTAACGAGTCTGGGTGGAGTACATGAACGGGACCCAGCTGAGGTCGCCGAAGGCCAGCATGAAGCCAAAGCCGTCGGTGGTGATATCCATGGTGGTCAGGACGGCGGGCTCCATATACTGGCCGTCGAGGACGTAGAGGGCCTGGACGACGGTGATGAAGACGATGCTGTCGGTCACGTAGCCGTAGGTGCGGTACTGCTTGGCGACGAAGGCGCAGTTCATGAGGATCCAGCCCAGCAGACCGGGACGCAGCTCGCAGAACTCCTTGATGTCGACCTCGCCGATCAGAGGAATGGTGATGCGCGGGTTCAGCTCGCGACCGATGTAGAAGTCGTAGATCATGTTGCCGGTGTGGCCCCCGGCAGCCAGCTCACGCTTCTCGACATTGCCCGCCTTGACCGAGAAGCTGCGGACGTAGACGAAAATGGCGAGCGCGTAGGAGATCAAAATGTTCGCAGTCAGGAGCTGGACGAAGTTGTCGGCGATGAAGGTCCAAACGGGGAACTCGGCGCCCTGAGCAATGGTGCCGGCCAGGCAGGCCACGAGGGTGAACATGGAGGAGGCGAAGCCTGGTTGGGTATAATGTCAGTGTACCACTCGGGTATTCCGCCGACGCGTAGCTACTCACAATTCATGCGATACTTCAGTTTGCCGCCCGAAGCTAGTTCAGTGCCGTCTCCCATGGTAGCGGGGAGGACGCGGTACAGAACCAGGGACAGGAAGTAGTAAGCCAGGGTCCAACCCGTGGCCTCCCAGCTTCCGAGCCCCCAGATTCCCTCTGCGGGCCATCCGACTTCAGTCTTCAGTCTCTCGATCGACAGGTTCTTGGGGCTCAGCAGCGACGGGGCGGGGCATCCGGAGATATCGTTGCATGCGAAGGCGAAGAGGTTGAGGAGGATTGGCAAGCCAAAGGTGATGCCAGCAGCGCCGATTCTACATTGCGCAAGCTTTAGTTAGCTGATGTCTCCCCTCCTTGATTGGTGTAACGCAAAACATCAGAGAATGTAGCGGTTTGACTTACGGGCCGCCAAACTCATACTTGTGAGCTGGCTCAGTCTGCTTGGCCTTGGAAGCCATATTGTCGAACGCAGGAGATGGCGTTGGAAATTGAGGCTATCGTGATGTTGTCTCACGATGAGGTTGTGGGAGGAGGAAAGAAGTGGTGACGTCGGGCGGGAAACCCAATCAATTTTATTCTTCTGGAGGACTTGGCTCCCCTTGCGTTGGCGGTCGTCAAGCTACAATGCCGGCAAGCTTGGCTTCCGTGTGGCCTGATCCAACCATTTTGCTTGTCCAACTTGACCTCATTATTCATAGCGGGCCATAGCTCCTTTATTTTCAGCTCAATCAAGGCCGCTGATTGGCACGATGACGACGTGAAATGAAAGCAGCACGCGAGGGCGGGAGCTAGGCCAACTGCTAACAGCCTAGCTGTCCATCCCACATTAGCGACTTTTGTGCATCTAGATAGGAGACAGTGCACACCACTTTTATGCAATCCATGATCGCTAAATCTAATACGTAGTGCCCACCCAACTTCTGTTTCATCATCCGGATTGTCTTCCACAATATAAGTACTGCGCTCGAATTGGATGCACTGATCACCAATTGCTTCTCGCTGGGCAATTCTTTAGGGTCAAGGCTTAGACATAGCGATCAATAGCGATCGATATATGCGCCAATCAGACACCATACACGTGCGCGGCAGAGGGACCCAAAATCAATACGATTGAACGCTGACGGCCGCTGTGCCGCTGTATCCAAGTCCCAGCCACTGCGGGTTATGTGTACCCCAAACAACAAACAGAAACAGAAACAGAGCGGGCTGCTGTGCTGTAACCTAGTGCCTAAAATTGCTACAGGGAACCCGCTAACCCGGCCTGCCAACCGTCGGAAAGGACACTGACCTGCATGTACAACAATTGGGGGGCAATGCTGGATTGATTTGCTCCCTGTGTCTCGTAAGCTCTTGGTTCCTGTGACATTGACTTGTCGCATCAATACAACTTCCTTCTCTTTGACGAGTTTTTCTTCATTCATCCAGCTATTCTTCATCATTAGGCCCGGCTGCAACACTTGATCCGTATCTTTCCGGTATTTGAACGTCTGAAAGGCGCTGCCTGCCTACTTAATTCTTAGAAACAAATCAAGTCCGAATCGACTTCGGCCGTCCCAGGCAACAGACAAACACCACGATGCGGTCCATACTCTCATTTCCGCCCGCATTCCTCGCCCTCCTCGCCCTGAGCGGCGCAGCCATCGCGGCCGACCCGGAGAAGACACCGACGACCACAGCCTGCACGACCACGACGACTGCGGGGTCGTTCTTTGATCTCCGGCCAGACATCGCCAAGAAGGGAACGGGTGCGAAACACCGCCGACGGGGAGCGGCGCCCGAGAAGGACTACCACGCCCGCGGCTGGGACTACGGCTACAACTTCACTCTGAACGTCTGCGCGCCCGTCGTCGAGACCCCCGAGGCCGTGCAGGGCATCAACAAGGACCTGTGGCAAAACATCAGCGCCTACTACACCTCCAAGAGCGAAACCTTCAGTCTCGGCACGGCGTCGACCAACTTGACGACGCGGGGGCGGAAACTGGTGCTCCAATACACGGGCGGCTCGCCCTGCGGAAAGAGCAGCTCGAAGCGAGATGCGCCGGGACAACATGCCAAGAGGGGCAGCCGCGAGGGCGCGAGCTACAAGGGCTACTCCGACGATGATCCCGCCTCGACCAGCACCAGTTCCGTGCGCAGTGCGGTAGCGACGACGGCCAAGGAGACGGACACCCCGCAACGCAGGAAGTCGGCCACGATCTCCTTCCTCTGCGACAGGGACCCGACCGCCACCACCGCCGCGGTGTCCTTTGTCGGCGCCGATCCCGACGAGTGCGCCTACTTCTTCGAGATGCGGTCGCAGCACGCCTGCGCTGGCGCGGAGCCGCACCAACCTGGCAGCGTGGGCCCCGGCTCGGTCTTTGCCATCATCTTGTTCATCGCGATTCTGGTCTACTTGGGCGGAGGCATCATGTACCAGCGCACCGTGGCCAACCAGCGAGGCTGGCGCCAACTACCCAACTACACGCTCTGGTCCACTATTTGGAGCCATATCTCGGTACGTTTACTTCTCCTTAACATACATAGCCTTGCTATGTGACTAGATTACGCCTTACTAACACTTCTGGATGATTAGGACTTCTTCGTCATTGTTACTTCGTCATGCGCGCGTCTCCTGCCCAGCCGACGGGGCTACCATTACGTTTCCGGCTCGCCGACGAGGGGCCTCTACAACCGCGACCGGGAAGCCGAGAACCGACTCATCGACCAGTACGACGAGGAATGGGACGACTGAGGTCTTTGCCGAAGCACTACGACTTGCAACTCGCGCCCCTTTAGGTCCAAGATCGATGGGAGAGGGAAAGAGAACACTTTGTTCAGATTATTTATGTATAGATACCTAGGCAGGGCCAAGGACTGGAATATTAGCATTAACGAAGGCCTCCCGGCGTTCAGGTCTCGTATAAAGATTTTACTCAAGAAAACATATCTTTATCCAATCAAGATCCGGCCCCAAACATCAGATGACTACTTTAGGCACCTCCAGTTATGAAGAGTTTGGGCGACAGGGCGACGCAGGGGACAACCGCTCGCTTCTGCCAAAACCAGAGTGCATATGAGGAAGCTGCGTAATGTGGGTGGGCCACTGATTTCGCAAATGCCATTTGGTCCCCGAATTTCCATACAGCGTATTCGCAATCTGGGAAGGGATCCCACACTTCTACCAATCATTTCGAATTTTGACATTGGTATCCTTGATACTCTACCATGTTCTGTCCCATGTAAATGCCCGAACATCTTTGATCATCTCCTGGCAATACGACTTGGGTGCCACGGATTATGACCTCATTTCAGCTGCCATCTACTGCCTATTGTTCTTTCAAATGCGGCAGCCTTGAGGGAATCCTCGTCCCCAGAACGTTGCTATTTTCGTCAGCCATCGGCATCTTTGGCACATGAGTCAGGCTCGACATGGATGTAACCCAAGTTATGAATTTGACATGCACTTAGCCATCCTGAACCACGAAATGATTGGCGGTTTTTGAGCTTGCAGGGAGGGCGGTGCATTCACCAGTTTAGCCTTGGTGGCATCGCGTCCTTGGCACCAAGCACCGATGCTGCATTGCAGCCTGGTCGCCGACCGACTCAGCGACGGTCGATCTGGACTCAATTCGTGAGATCGTCCGTCTTGTTTCGGACGCGAATGCTACGATTATATATTTACTAAAATAAAGTACTATGATACTGGCAAAAGTGCCACTGCATTCGTGCATGAACCTGTAAGCACTACGCGAATATCCAGAACGGGCACTAAGGAAAGTACATAGCTTATCTTTGGCGTGGTGGGGATGACAACCAGGGCGGGCTCGCCTGGCGTCGTAGCGTTATCCCACTCTGGGACTGACACCGGCTCTCGTGACGGTGCTGAAGGTGGACTCCGCCGCCCCCCATCCGCGCAAGGCCCAATGAATCTTATCCTGGTATTTATTCATCGCTTGCCCCCAGCGTTTGACGGATAGGGCTGAGGGGACGACCCAAAGCGGGGAGAATAGTATGCAGAGTCATTTTGTCTCTGTGCCGTCTTTCTACATGAACATACCGGCGCGCCATGTCGATGAGCGTCCCCGATCCGCTCGCCCACAGGGCCAAGGTGGCCTGGGCGACTGACGCTGACTGGAATGAACACCGCGAGACCATCACCAGGCTATACTGGGACGAGAACAAGCCGCTCAAGGAGGTCTCGAGCATCATGAAAGAAGAACATGGCTTCCACGCAACGTAAGCTCTTCATGACCGCTTCAGTTGGGAGGCCCCGCGAAACTGATGGTCCGACAGAGATCGAATGTTCAAGGTGGGTGAAGACGACTACTGGCCTGCCCTGCATGCATGACTAAACAAGCCAGATCAACGCGACGTATTGGCCCTATCGCGAACTGTTGCGATGAGAAGGATAGCAAGACTTGGTGCTAATCCCTACCTTCACAGATGCGGTTCTCAGCATGGGGATTACAGAAGAACCTCAAGAAACTGGATCTCCAGAAGATAGCTTCCGAGGCATACTTGACCAAGAAACCAAAGCTGCCAGTGATTCGCGGTCGCCAGCTCGGCTCTCGGCGACTTCAGCAGCGCATGAAAAGGGCCAGTGCGCCTTCCAAAGACCAGCTCCAAACCGCCAGCAGCACCCAAGTCCTGCAGTGCATACGACTGACCTCCCCGGGTAGCGCCGGCGCGGCAGAGAAGAGTATACAGGCCATCCTCGAGTATACGGAATCTCGTTTCGGGACCAAGGCCTGGCACGTGGAGGGCGAGTACGATTTCGACCAGGATACAGGAAACGCTTGGTGGTTGAACATCAAAACCGCCCAAAACGACATCCAAAGTGGCAAATTCACCGCCCGAGGCTTCAAACTCCTGAACGGGCTATTTGCGGATTATGGTCAATTGATCCATCAACAACATCCCCAAACGATACTGGCCACCATTGCGGGCTACGCTGGGCTATCCAGCGTTGATACCGCGTTGGGCGAGTCACTCCTCAACTACATTGTCGGGTTATCTACCATCAAGCTTGGAGCCACTCACCCGTATACCCGGATATGGATGAACCTGCGAAACACAAGAGCGGCACAGCATACAGTCAGTACGCTTGTCACTGCGCATTTTGACGTCATATCAATCCATACGCCGGGGAATAACAGGTTCCGGCTCGCATCGCTGATCCAGATCCTCGCGACGCTGAAGTCGGCGGGCATGATTTCGTTCGAGAGCGCGTACGCCACGCTACTTGATATCGCCGACTCGTCGCCGTCGCGATCGATCTCTCAGAAGAAGAAGAAGAAGCTCAAGTCCGAAGATCAGGAGACCCCGGAGCCAGCCGAGGTCGACGCCTTTTGGCACCAGCTCGCGCAGCGGTACCTGTGCAAGTTTCTGCTGGAGTCAGGTAGGCCTCTCGAGGCGGAGCGCCAGATGCTGGCCATTGAGGAGTCGCACATGAACTCGAAATCGGACACGGACCACGTCTCATACCTGCAAATCAAGGTGCTCGTCTGCCAGGCGCTGGGGCGTACGGCCGAGTGCGAGGCCACCTGTCGTCTGGCCTACGATATTACGCGGCGGGGGCGTACGTTGCACACCGAGTACCTGATAGAGAACTACTGCAGACACCTCGACGAGTCGTACCGGCGCCGAGGTGACCACGTGGCGGCCGACGCGTTTCGGGCCGAGTGCGAGGGCCATTGGGACGAGATGCTCGCGGAGGGCATCATCGATAGGGCTGCATGGGAGCGGTTGAATCGGGGCCGGACCGTGGACGGGGTGGAAGCAGATGACTCGGAGGCGACTGTAAGGGGTATTGCCGAGACTGTGGAGGGGGCAGAGGAGGACGACGAGACCTAACTCAGACTCGCCGGGATGAAGAAGTACTCGCACGGGATGTGTCACGATCGGATCGGCTCCACAATCTGTAATATCGCCCATTCCCTAAGAAAACAATACTTAATGCAGGATATATCAATCCTTCCCTCGATTAATACCAGACCAGTTCAGCAAAACCGAAAGACTCGCAACTTCATGTCGTTCATACTCCATATCAATCGAACAACCGAAATTCCCAATCCAATAGTCAATATCATCTAAGTCATAATCAATGCTTCACGACGACTTTTGCACATTCAACCGCCCTCGACAAATGAGGAATATGCAACTCAATAGGAAAGGAGGTAACGGACGCACCCAGCTTTGTGCTTACATTATTTTTTTGGCCTACGTCACTTTCTCGTAAACCGTTTTCCATTCCCCAGGAAATGGGAAAAAACAAAGTCTCCCAAGACTGAGGAGCGTGTAGCTGACTGGATAGAGTCACAATTATAGTTTTGCTTCTACACGGATTGTGGTGGAAAAAGGGGGGCCACCCACAGCAAGCCAATGCACTCCACCGGAGATAGCCACCGACGTAGTTTTTTATAAACGGTTCGCGCTTCAATCGATTTTCTCAATCGGGCCTGACACAATTCATTCCAACAAACACCATCTGAATCCAAAGAAAGATATTGTCTCGCATTCTAGACAATCCTCTTTGAACGTTCTTGAAAGAAACCGCCAAAACACAACAAAGAAGTGTCACGAACTTATCTCACTACAAAAATACATCAAACGGCCGCAAAACCTCGCTGCCAAATCCCACGCTACGTACAGATTTGATCCGTTTGCTGCAGCCACCCGTCATCACCATCACCGTTCCTGGTCATCAAGGGCTCCACTACGTCATAATTATTCGGTAAAGACCCTGCGGCCCTGACCATTGTACATCGTCGGCTTATTGAAAGCTCGTCCTGCAGCCGAGGCTTGGCAAACGACTCCTCTCTCGAACCACCCCATCTCTCTCACGATAAACCCCACACTCTTTTATCGTCCCATATCATCCATCCCTCCTTAACATAGATACCATGGTGTCCTATTCAGCCTCGAAGGTGCGCCAGGCGAAGCGCGAGCAGCGCCGCCTGCTCGCCAACGCCAACAGAGAGTTCGAGGAGTGTCCCATGAAGGCGCAAGCCAAGGCCTATATAGTGGCGCGCGACCTGGAGCGGCAGCTCGACGTGGATCCTGAGGGGTCCTTTTTCGGAGCGTGCGATGATGATAATGACTTCACCTCGCAGTCCCCTCCCGCCACCACCACAGAAACGAATTTCCCGAAGAGGAGGAAGGGAATCCTTCGTCGGCGCGGTAGTCAGACCGAGGAGTCGAGGAAAACATCATCGTCGCCGTCACTATCGGCTGAGGCCATCCCCAAAAGTCTCCTTGAGCCCTCCGCGGAGACTCCCACAACAAATCCCAAGGCCGTCGCTAAGGTGACTTTCGCACCCGGCGACGCCACGAACCTGGAGACGGGCGAGGACGTGCCCGCGAACCAGAGCGGGCTCTCCAAGCGCGACTGGGAGATCATGATCCGGTCCAACATCGCGCGGGCGGAGCTTGACTTCATGAAGGCCCAGTTTGAGGGTCGCCCGATCGAGAAGGATTCAGACGACGATAGCGACTCCGACTCCGACTACATATGCAGCTCCGACGAGGATGACTCGATCGAGTCGGAGTTCGAAGAGGAAGATGAAGATGAAGAGGAAAAGGAAGAGCGCGCGGGAATCGAACTGGGGGTAAAAGGCGACGGCGATGACGCCGAAGAGGACTATGACGAGCGCTTGAGCAGTAACGGCACCAAGGAGGACTCGGACGACTGGAATCCATATGAGTCGGACTCGGATTCCGATTCCGAGTCCGATTCCAGTGACTATGATGATGAGTACGAGAGCGAGGATGAGGAGGCTGGTCCTGCGTGGGAGTTCTGTTAAACCGGAAATAGAGAGGGAACTCGTCTCACGGACATTTGAATATTGGAAAAGCATCGGGCACCTGCTGTGTGATCCGCATATATAGAAATTGTTTCACAATGGGCAAAGACATTGTATAAAAAGAAGAATCTGACACGAAGTGAACACAGTAACGTTGCCAATAATCACAGCTCTGAAGTCGTAATATCGTTATAGGGGTCTATTTGTGTGCCTAGTACTGAAAATGGGACAGCTCATGACATGTATGAGTTTAAGAGATACCCTTTTGCGAATTTAGTTTCTTTTCATGTTAAATCTTACGCTCCTCTTGCTTCGCCCAAAATTACTGTAGAGCCCGAGACCAAATGGCATAGGTCTGCTCGCTTTCCCGCTTTTGGTCCAACATCTGCTTTAAGTAGAATCCAGGGGCCCATGGCTCGCCCGCCGAATTCCCTTTGAGCATGGTCCCGATCTCTTTCGCCGTCTTCGATACCCTGTCCAATCCGACCAATGACTTCTGGTAACTAGAACGTGCGTCGTCGATATAACGAGTACGCATGTCTTGGCTGAGCTCGGGCGGCGCGTAGAAGGTGAACTGCTCGACCTGCGCCTTGATGTCGTCCGGGATAGAATCGTCTTCCGACCCATGGGCCTTTGATCCCTCGCTGGGGACGGTGCTGAGCTCCTTTCTCTGCTGCTCGATGTCGTTAGATATGCTAAAAGAGCTGCCACTGTTTATTGTGTTGGTGATCGACGAAGGCCAGAAAAAAAGGATATTTCCTGGATCGATTCTGGGAACTCAAAAGGAAACAACTCCTTCCCATCCCTTATATGATGCGAATTGGGGCCTGGTGACAGTCGAAATTCGGGCTGAAACTAGCGCACCTCTGGTTGCAACGTTGCCCCCACAAAGGGTGGTTCGACATCAAGTTTATTTTCATTCGAGTATAGGCCCATGATTTTCATCAACGCCTCAAACTTAGCGTTACCATCCCTTTCACTCGTTGCGCTGAGGATAAAGATCTCGAACTTGATTCTTGGGGTCCCGTGCATTGACAGCACACAGTCGAATATGAGATTAGCCAGCGTGTGCATTGGAAACTGTGTCTTGCTTGACTGCAAGAACAATTCTTCCAGCTGCGTCCTTAGACCTGTATCCAGGCTCTTGATCAAACACCTTTCGAACGTGGATCTTATTGCTGAATCCAAGGATTCGAGTTGAAATTTAGTGAAGACGGGAAGCCCATCTAAGAAACGAGGCGGCGAAGATTCCACTTTTGCGGCAGCCAACCTAAGGCGCTTCAGGTCATTTGCGTGGTCGTCGTCCTCTAATAGCTGATCGGCGATGTTGTTCCTGATCGGTTGCGGTGATTGTGCAACCTCATTTTCCTGAATTAATATGGAACCATTGTTGTGACGATGAATTGGTGGATTTTGAGATGAGGTTGGGTTGCGAAAGCTCAAGTGATCCAAGCCTTCGCGGTGTGGCAGGTTGCCAACCTTGCGTATCGTCTTTGGGGGAGCGGGCTTGGCATGCTCCTTTTCGATGTGGCGCTTGAGGCCCTTAGATGACATAAAGGCCGGCGACTGGCAACCGGGATAGTGGCACGGCAGGTTCCGCACATGGAGTATTTCATGCTCGCTGCATTGCGCCTGGTGCCGGAACCCTGTAATGGCGCGAGGGCAGCGGTGCACGCGACAAGTATAAGCGGAAGCATCAAATTGCCGCTTAAAGAAGTCGAGCTCCGCAGCTGCGATTCCAGGGAAGTCCGGCTGGTCAAGGAGGTAGCGGACTGCCGTTTGGTACCTTTGGAGGATGATGGACACTCCCTCCTGTGGCGGTGGTATGGCCGACGGTGCGGTGTCGTCAATTGGCTGGCCTCTGGACTTCATCTGTTTCAGTTTGAGTTCCAGTTGCTCCAAGCTCCTGGCTTTCAAGTACCCATCGATCACGTGCTGGAGCAGCGGGCTGCTCAAACCCCCTATTCGGTCATCGGCAGGCTTCTTTGGCGTTTGGTCCTCTTCGACGAGAAGGTCGTCCATCCTGTCAGGGAGATGACCTGGGTTTGTCGATAACTCATTGAGTTTATTTGCAAGGTCGCACGCCATGTCGAACAATATTGAATCGGGGGAGCCGGGGTTCTCGTTTGATGGGGTTAGTGAAAGCAGATAATCGGCCCAGTGCTCCTTCGCGTAGATGTGGAATCCATGAAGCCCTCTGATTATGCGCACAAGTACTGGGTCAGCAGGGACACTTTCTGGGAAAGCCTCGATTCCAGCCAGAAGACAAGTGCTAGCAGCAATGCCATGCTGCAGCAAGCATTCTCTCTCTACTAGAACTAGATTGCTGGAGGATGATTGTAGAAACCTGCCATTCGGTCAGCGAGATTCATTCGAATATTTGCTTTGGGTACGATATGAGCGATTAGCCTTACTCTTTCAAGGAGACATGGACGAATCCAACTTTCGAATCAGGCCTCTCCTCGATCAGAGTGGCACACCTGTCTAACAAGTCCTGTGGGGCGATGTTCTTGATGCCGACATCGCCCAAGCTGAAGGCGAGCGCAGATTGCAACTCGATCTTCTTGAGGGGGCGCTTGGAGAACGCTATCCAGCCCAAAACGCATTTAACTCGGTCCACAGATGTACTGTCTAGTCGGACGAGGATCTGTGTCAGGATTTTACTGTAGCTTTTGGCGGGTCAGTTGGGCTCCCACAAAGTACGGGTTTGGAGGAGGCACTTACAACTCGGACAATTTCGCTGGAAGTTTGTATACCGATGTTTTGATCTCATCGGGCTCGTAGAAGATGTTACTTGATAAATAGTCTAGGACAAGTCGAGCATATAGAAACATGCCTATTATGTCATGATTAGCCTCTCTATAGCATGCGCTGAGGGGATGGATGGGGAGCTCGAACCATCTGCTTTCTCCGTGATTGCCTTCTCAACCTCTTCGACGTCGTCATCGGTCAAGTGCATCTCGTGAGACTTGACACATATGTCCTGTTTGAACCTTTCGCAAGTATAGTTCCAGATCGCACGGTTCATATGCTCCTTTTCTTCCGCAAGCGATATTGACTGTTTCTTGCTCAACTTGGCTGATGCAGCAGCTGAGAATCGGCAAGATACCAGCGCTTTGCCGACCATCGTATTTGGGCTGAAGTCCCTCGCAGTCACTTGACTAACTAACCGAAACAGCTTGTTCTGGGTCACGGGGTCGCATTCATCGACACCATCAAGGACGATCCAGACATAGGAAGTCTGCTGTGGTACCTTGCCGATGTTGGCAAGTAAGAACGCCAGAAGTCTCTCCATGAGTGGGGCGCTCGCAACCTTCTTGGCGAGAATGTAGTTCTCGTAGACATGTGCAACCAGATCACCATCCTTTCGAACAAGCTGCAAGAGGAGGGACCGAAGGATCGCATCGTACCTGGTCGAAGAAGGGTAGGCATGGTTGCTGAAGTGAGAGATGACAAGAGATTTGGCGCGCCTCATGAAGTTGACAATGCTAGCCGACAAGACACTCTTCCCCGTACCTGCGGCCCCTTGGACCCACAGCAGTGGGACGTTCGGTCGGTGCTGCAGTGCCGATTGCATCTTTGGGTTTTTCAACACCCAGCCGCAGGTGTCAACATTATACCTCGTGGATTCCTCCAGGAGCAAATCGAAGATGGCGACCTGGTCGGACTCGTCGACCTTGAGCCAGGCCACAATGGAGTTGAACTGCTTGATGCCCTGCTCTTCTTCGCTTCGTTTGAGCTTATCGGAACTTTCCTCCCGCCAGCGGCGGATTTCTTGCAGCATCTTGTCATTGTCCTCACGCATCTGTTGGCCCTCGGAAATATGGATTGCCTGGGCCAGCTTGTCGATCAAGGCTTCATGGCGTTTTAGATCGCTGATGATGCTGTCAAATCGCCTCTGAAAATTGTGCCATGAGGTTTGAAACAAAAGTTTCCATGCTATCGGATTTGTCAGAAATCTTTTTGATTGGAATATTAAATACACGCAAAGGATATATGAAAGTAAAAGGCACAAGCTGGGTGACGTACAGTTGCGAGTAACAAACTTATAGGCGTGTTTGTGGAATTCCACGATGTCTGCATAAAAGACAGCCGCGGTTTCTTGGAAGTCTTGGTTCTGAGAGAAGCGCTTATCCAAGACGCCGAAGCGCTTGAGGGAGTCGGCGATCTCTGCATAGCTGCTGAGGATCTGATCAAAAGCTTCGAGGTGCTCGCTCGAGACACGCAAGATCAGCGTTATCGGGGCCCACACCCAGGGGAGGAAGGGCGTCCCGTTGCAGAGGATGTCGACCACTTTGGCGTAGTGCTCCATACCTTGGAATAGGGGAGCAGCCGCTTCAAGTTCCGGAGTTTCTGCCTCGAGGCCAGCTGGCTTTCAATCTTCAGCACCGCCTCCCTGACCTGCTCGATGGTTTTCATTTCTTTCATGGCTTGCAGGTCTCCCGCTGCGATCGTCGCCTCGAGATTCTTGCACGCGTCGCGGATGGTGCTCTTCGCCATTGGCGAAACAGCTGGAGGGGCCATAGTGTCGTCAGGGACAAAATCTCCAGATCCTCACAGGGGCAATATCGCTGCTCGAGAGAATAAATCAGACTTTTTGGAATATTAAGAGGCAAGCTATCGATGAGTTTGGAGACTTTGCTTCATGGTTATCGCGGGGAGCAATTGCCAAGAGGCCGCCCAGAATCAGTTGGTAGTTGGGCGGCAGATAAAACACTGCACCCGAATATTGGTGACGGTGCAACGCTACCTCGCATACGCTGCACCAATTAGGCACGAGCGATTAGAACTTGTGATCTGCCGGCTGCCTTCAGGCAGACTGCTGCATGATGCTGGCCAGTCGCATCCCACGACGCTGACACCCTTGAAGGGCGGGGTACTAGGCGTGCAGGCTGCGCCCCCTCATCATGCAGAGTTGGCAGTTGGTTAAGGGGCGCCCCAGCTCCAGCAGGAGCTTGGACAGGTACATACCGCTGGGCGGGCTGATGCCATAATCTCTATTTTACTTAGCACCATCAAGCCAAAATTACTTTCAGTAATCAGTCTTTTCAAGCAGCGGCAGTATGGACAACAACTGGAATCAACACACGCTGAACCCTCGGAGGAATTGGCCGGGAGTAGAGCCAGAGGCGAAGCGTCAGCGATTGAATGAAGCATGGCAGGAGCAAGGCACGGTGCAAACGCAAAGCTTCAATTTCGGCGCGCCCACAACCTCATATTATGCTCCAGAGCCTGCGGGTTACCAAGTGGGCCAATTTGCGACCCGAATACAGCCAAATATATTCCCATCTGGTATCGATTATCATCCAACCATGACTGGGACGCCTTTCACAGGGCGCCTTGAACCTCAATATCCACCGCAGGGGCCTTGGGGCACTTTTGATCCGATCATCAACGCAAATCAGGTCGCATATGACACGAACTACTTCGTCTCACAGTCTTCAGCATTTTGTCAACCGCAACGGGAGCTGCAATGGCAGATGGTGGACCAGCAAGCGATGAGGCCAGACTATCAACCGGGTCCAGTGCTTGATAATACCCACCACTCGCCTAGTTATATGAATACAATCTCCGAGGCACCAGTCCCTGTGGTAGTCCAACCACCAGAAACGGTCTGTTATGGCATGGTCAGTACTGACATTCCTGGTTCACCCGCCATCATGAATGGGATCTGTCTCACATATACCTCAGATCTTGGCATTGCCGGCAACGTACGAAAACAGAAGTGGTCAAGATATCCCACCAGAGACACCTGTCAAAGTGGAGTCAGACGGGCACTTCACCTCAGCCGACTACGAATATTTCGGTGGCCAACTGGATACGGACCATGGACAAATGATGTACGGACTTCTCAACAACGATGACGAACCGCTGGAGCTGTTTGTGACCTGCACTCCGCGCAAGGCTGAGCAAAGTACACGCCGTGGCTCCAAACGATCTGCGGTCCTGGAATGCACTTTGGATGTCGTGGTGTACGGTCCATCTACCATGTGCGACGACATGGGTGGTTATTTCGCTCAGCATGACATCTATCTTCAAGACCCTCGGACTTGCCATCGAGACGCCAAGTATTTCAACCCCCACAAACTCTCCTCTACTGATCTCAGCAGCAGCCCATTCCTCTCGGAAGTAGTGTTCTTGAATACGGACGCTCTGGTGCAACTCTCGGAAGTCGATCAAAGGCCGGACCTTCTCAGCGCTATCAGCAGCAACGCAGATCTGCTGGAGACACCTCAACCAGCTGGCATCACGTCCACCCTTAAGAGGTACGGTAGAAACGACAACACAAGCAAGAAAAAAAGACTACTGACGCAGAAAGCAGACATCAGAAACAGGCTCTAACATTCATGCTGCGCCGGGAACGTGGTTGGGGGTTTAACCACAGCCAAAGAACTGCCGACATATGGCAGATTGTGGACAGTACCCAAACACGCCAGTACGTCCTGCCGAGAAGTGGCTGTAGCACCAATATTCTTACTGACACCTTTCCAAGATATCTGAATGTCATATCGGGGGCTTTTCGACTAGATGAACCGGAAGAATTCACCGGTGGCATAGTCGCCGATCCCATGGGTCTGGGCAAAACCTTAACAATGATCTCCTTGGTGGCCACCGATTTGGAGAGAGGTGATTGTTTCCAAGGCTCCTCGGGAGGAAGCACGGACGAGAAATTGCAAATACCAGCTACTCTCATTATAGTACCCCCGCCATGTGAGCGACCGCATTATTCCTTGGCCGTAATATCCATACTGATGTTAGGTTTATAGTGCTCGGTACCTGGGAGCATGAGCTGACTACGTAAGTGAGGCTGGCGAGTTGTCTTGAACGGAACTGACTTTCCTATAGGCATGTGGCATGTGGTGCCATGCGGGGCGTTCGACACCATGGCAAAGACCGGATTAAGGCCGTATCCGAACTTGAAGGCGTGCATGTGGTGCTAACAACATATCACACGGTCTCGGCAGAGTCGAAAACGGACGACGCAAGACTGCACTCGATTCTCTTCTCCGTCAGATGGAAACGTATTATTCTTGATGAAGGTGAGTTGCTTTGACCTGTTTCTGGCTTCGACCACTCTGACAATCCAGCGCACTTTATTCGGAATGTCAAGTCGCGCATGGCGAAAGGGGTTTGCGCTCTTGAAGCCAAAGCGAGGTGGGCAGTTACTGGCACCCCTATCCAGAACCGTCTGTCAGACTTCGCGGCCTTGTTGCAATTTATTCGGGTGCATCCATTTGACGACACACGCCGCTTCGATGTCGACATTGCCAACCTCTGGAAGACCGGGGAGGAAACACAAGCAATCGAGCGCTTGAAGCTGCTTTCGCAATTCTTACTGTTGCGCCGGCCCAAGGATACCATTGACCTCCCGGCCCGGCACGACCTGAACTGTCCCGTCGAGTTCACGCGCGATGAGAGGACAGTATATGAGAAGATGCGGATGCAAACCATCACCAAGATGGATGAGGCGCTTAACGACGACTCCGGTTCCTACAAGCCCGGCTCTTACATGAATGTCCTTCAGCAGATCGAGTCGCTCCGCCTATTTTGCAATCTGGGTCTGCAGTTCCAATCGCGGCACACCCAGCGCGGGACGAGTAGTCCCATGAGCGAAACAATAACGCCCGATAATTGGTCACTGAGAGCACAGAAGACCTTCCAAGCCCAACGTGAAATACAGACGATGGTATGTCGGCAGTGCGACTCGGCCCTCGAGATCGCCGAGACTTTGCTGGACGAGGACACCCCTCAAATGGCGCACTTCGCCAGCTGTCTGAGATTTGCTTGCGCGAACTGCACGAACAAGCTCAATCGTCACAACCGGTCTTTCCAATGCGGACATCAACCTTCGTGCCCCAGCCACCTCGTGTCGCTCAGCGGCGCCGCCTTGGATGATGCGCCCAGCCTGGGTGACTTCAGCATTGACGAAGCCTCGGCTGGCCTATCATCAAAGGTCCAGACACTCATCTCGGACTTGAAAATGAGGCCCACCGATGAGAAATGGTAAGCATGCCACCAAGATGATTCCTTCCAAGACGCTAATCGGGTCAGTATCGTGTTCTCAACCTGGCGGCTCACGCTCGACATGGTACAGAAGGGGCTGGACGAAGCCGGCATCTCCAGTGTGCGATTTGATGGCAAAGTCCCACAGAAGGACAGACAGCCGATCGTGGAGAGGTTCAAGACCGACCCAACTCTACGCGTGATGCTACTCACTTTATCATGTGGTGCTGTTGGGTAGGCGCTTTCACTCTAGACTTCTTGCATCACCACTTGCATGCACTAACACGTTCCAGATTGACCCTCACCGTCGCCAATCGCGCTTATCTGATGGAGCCTCATTGGTCAGTTTCGGACGTTTCATCAATTCACAGGAGTTGCGGCAGCAAACTCTGTGTGGTCCGATTACCAGAGCATGAACTATGGCTAGCTTACTGACGTGTCAACTGCATACAGGAACCCAACTTTGGAGGACCAAGCTCTCGCGCGCGTCCATCGCCTCGGGCAGACCAAGGAAGTCACCACCATCCGATTCTACATCCGGGATTCATTTGAAGAGGTCGGTGCCCCCCAAAACATGAACTTCCGTGTTGCCGCGATCAGACCCACCTTTTCCCGGCGCGCGAGCTAATGCCGATACCGATCACAGAAAGTAATGGAGCTCCAGGAATCCAAGCGATCGTTGGCCGGCGTCTTGCTTTCACCCCATGACGGGGGCCAGTCCGACGACAGCAACCAGAGCGAACTCCAGGTAAGAAAGAAATGCCCTACCCACTTTCTCCAGCGGACTCTGACTTTGCGTATAGAAACTGCGGGCCCTGCTATGAGAGTTTCCTTGGCATCAGATTCTAGCGTTTCTACACGTGGCCAGGGTCATTATATCTGGCGGGCTAGAGTGAACTAGAGGGCGGCTTAAACTTGGCGCGCAGGAACCGGCTCGCACCGCCGAGTAGAACTTACACTGGAGTTTTGCACGAACATTGACGTCAACACTATGGATTTCAATTGACTTTCCAACTTCACATGAAGAGCCCCAGCCATCCCGAAGGATCCGTGAGAACTACGACATCTCGATTGATGGAACTAGTAGTGTTCTTCCTTCCAACTATGATTCAGTGATACCCCTCGCGTCTCTTCCCCCAGTAACACCATTCCTCTTTGGCTTTTGCATTAACACAACTACAACTGCCACCGTAATGTCTACCCAAACCCAACCCAAGAAGTCCTTCGAGATCGCCGTCATAGGCCGCGGCATCGCGGGCGCCACCCTGGCCGTGGCGCTAATCAAGCACGGGATCCCGTGCCAGATCTACGAGCAGGGCCACGGCTTCAGCGAGATCGGCGCGGGCGTCGCCTTCTCGCCCAACGCGCTGCGGTCCATGGACATCTGCGACAAGAGCCTGCGCGCTGCGGTCCATGGACATCTGCGACAAGAGCCTGCGCGCCGCGTTCGAGAGGGTCGGCACGCACAACCAGTGGGACTCGAAGCACGACGTCTACTTTGACGTGCTGGACGGCATGGCCAAGGGCGACGACCCGGCGAGCCGCAAGCCGCTGTTTACCCTGACCAACGACCAGGGCATGGACGCGGTGAACCGCGCGCACTTTATGGAGGAGGTGTCCAAGGCGATCCCCGAGGACAAGTGCCACTTCTGAAAACACCTCGACCGCGTCGAGGAGAACGGCGGCGAGAACGGCCGGGTCAAGATGTTCTTCCACGACGGCAGCACGGCCGAGGCTGACGCCGTGGTTGGCTGCGACGGCATCAAGAGCCGGATGCGGCAGCTCGTCCTGGGCGGCGACGACGTCCCCGGGGCGCACCCGCAGTACACCCACGTCTACGGGTACCGGGGCGTGATCCCCATGGCGCAGGCCGTCGAGGCCCTGGGCGAGGAGCGGGCCAAGAACTCGTGCCTGTGGATCGGCAAGAACGCCCACATTCTGAGCTATCCCGTCGACAACGGCGAGACACGTTCAACATGTTTGGGCGGTGGTCGATAAGGGCGACTGGCCGAGCGACGATCAGTTGACGCTGCCGACGACGCGCGAGGAGGCGTTGCATCATTATGCGGATTTCGGGCCCATGGTCAAGAAGCAGTTTGAGCTGGTGGGCGAGAACATTGATAAGGTAATTAAGTTCACACATGCAATCCCGAACCTTCTTCCCCCCTGAAAGCTTGGCATGCCCCTAAGTAAGTAAAACTCAAATTTGACTACATCGCTAACCAAACGAAACAACACAGTGGGCTCTCTTCGACACGGGCGACCACCCCGTCCCCCAATTCAACAAGGGCCGCCTCGTCCTCTGCGGCGACGCCGCGCACGCGACGACCCCGCACCAGGGCGCCGGCGCGGGATTCTGCGTCGAGGACTCCGCGGTGCTGTCCGAGCTGCTCGCCGACAGCCACGTCACGAAGCCCGAGCAGCTGGCCGCCGTCTTCGCGGCGTTCGACGCCATCCGGCGGCCGCGCGGCCACTGGCTCGTCCAGAGCAGCCGACGCATGGTGGAGCTGTACCAGGGCCGGGCCCAGGACGTCGACCAGAGTGATGTGGGGGCGATGCGCAAGGAGATGGAGGAGCGGTTCCAGAGGGTTTGGGGGTACGATTTGGGGGAGGCGATACGGGAGGGGAAAGAGAATTTGCACAGGCGGTTGGAGTCTTGAGGATGTTGTGCATGAGTTCAAACCAAAAAGAAAAGATTTATCTAAACCTTTAATAATAAGGACGTCTTTATCCTTAAACGAGAGTCTATGTATGGCGCATTGCTCTCATGTCTCTACTATAGCAATACTACGCTTCTGGATCTCAGGGCAGGTTCGCATTTCTTATTCACGAACTTCGACTACAGTCGGTAGATCCAGGGAATTGACTCCCGATCAGGGCGCAGGTTTTTCATACGGATAGGATACTGACCACGAATCGTCATCTCATTGGGTCGAACGATTGACCCCGATGGCCAAAGCACATATTTCCGGGTCACCAGTATTGAGCACTTGCGCCCAATTCGAGACCCTCCTGTACTTTGACCAACACATGTTGCGCCATCACAGGGATTTCAACCCTCCCAAAACTGCTGGTTATAGACAAGGGCTGGGATTGCGTCATGCTGCGAAAGTGGAGAGGCTTGCGAACGCCACGTCTGTGATGTACACTGCATGGCAAGAGAAATTCATGTAATAGTAGACATCCGGTTGGGCTGCATTTGGTTGGGCTGCCTGTCGGCCCGGGCCCTATCTGGGTTTGCCCATCACATCTCATATTTGGTGAAGCTTATCGTTACACTTATTAATACTACCCGCCATCGGATACGGGGTGTTGCGCCCGGCTACAGTGTCCATGCATCTCTGTCAGGTATGCATGCATAGATTACTTGGTTTGTAGTGTTCCGTAAGTAAGCATGGTAACATTGGGCCAACGGGGTGACAGTGACGACCATGCATCTCTGCGCACTGAACCGCAAGTAGAAAGCAGGGATGCTTTTCGTGTACCAAGGCATGCATACATACAGTTCCGGTTTGTGTTGACGTTACCGCAAGCTCATGCATGGGGCGTATTGGATGAATGAGGCTCTGTGCCACAACTGGCAAGGGTCCAAATCAGGAGAATAGGGATTTTCCCAGGTCCCACTATAAAGACCCGTGTGCTTGGGCTGCGTCCTTGGACCTTGGATGCCATGTGCCGGAAGATGTCCCTCTGTCCATCCGCGAAACTGACTAACCCTACACCCCTATGCATCTATAGTATCTGACTCCTTTCATGTTAGATTCAGGCAATCATGGAAAGTGATGCATCACACCCGACTCTGCACAGTCAACTCTCCCGACCACTTTCACTCCAGTTTGCTGCTTCCCATGACGGGCGATTGCAACATGCACGTCAAGTGTGGGACCAGTACAAGTCCCAGATCTGGCAATTGTATATTGTGGACCGGGTACCGCTGCCGAAGGTCGCAGCAATCCTACAGGGACGCGGATTTGACGCTAGGTAAGCAACGCCCCTAAGAGCGAGGGGATGCTTGTGACAGAACAATGCTGATGATTCGATAACAACAGTCTGAAGATGTATCGATCCAGAATCCAAAGCTGGGGTTGGACGAAGAACAAACCGAGGCGCAAGGCTGTGGTGCACGCAGATCAGCCGTCAAATTCGCTTTGCCCAGCCGTGCCGTCGTCAGCACCGTCCCGTCTCCATGGTACTCTCATCCAGCAGACGAGCCGGCTACTAGTCGATCAATCAGAATCAGGTCTCTGTGGATGGGGTCCAGGTAATTACGGCGACTCTGTTTCCGCTTTGTCCTTGTCCGACATCATTCAAGGCAATCAACTGGCCAGGAGAAAACACATTACCGAAGGCTTTTGTTTGATCCGAAGGGGCTTCAGCAACATAGGCCACGTCTTTGAGACACAAACGTTGAATGCCATGCTGGATATGATAGTCCATATCCATCGATACTGCGACCCCGACATCATCCAAAACCTGTTCAACCATCTAGTCAAACTGTCAGAGAAGAACCCGCAAACAGGCAAAATGGTGCATGACAGCTTGGATGAGCTACTTCGTCTATCTGCCAGCCCAGATCTACCCTACATAGACACCATCCTTGAGACGCAATTTTACATGGATAATGAACTCCGGCGCCAAGGCGCGTTTCGAGAGCCATCCGTGCTGACCACACTGGCAGCAGGTGTGGCCCCGTACTTATCCCAATCACCATGGATCGGCACAGACTGGAAAGACTTCTTGATTTCCAGTATGGACCAGATGAGATGTTCCATGCGGGATCGGTACGGGGTTCATGATCTTGACTACCACACATGGCTTTTCAGGCATCTCGGTAAGACTCGAAATATTTGTGGAGAAGGAAGCGAAATTGCATTCGAGTTAGCTCTATCGATCCTCAATGAGCTCGATCCTATTACTCCTCAGAGCGCACGCCTCCTCCCGGAATGCTGGATCACAATGGCACAGTACCATTGGGGCCAACACCAGCAGCAGGCCGAGCGTGGCTTAGGCAATCCCCGGGCAGATTATGCAATTCACCTGTTGTGCGAGTTCACTAACAGCCGGGAAGCATCCGGTGCCGCGAGCGACGTAGAGCTGGGGTGGCTTCTAATGTTGGAAAGCTGGCAGATGCAGACCGGCAGGGTGACGGATGCGGTGAGCACGGCGAGGAGAGGATCTGAGATGGTTCGGAAGATAGGGGAAGTCAAAGTTGAGAATGTCTAGATGTACTTGACAAGGGTTATGATTGACTAATCGCGATTGCCTGCCGGCACTTGGTCCGTTATCCGAAGAGACATTAGGGGACATGTATGTCAGACCGGGGCTGCAACGTGACAATGCAGAATGCGCATATTCTCTTGCAAGCTACAGCAGCTTCAGGAATTGGACTTTCCAACAGCTGTATTCTAGAATGCCTCGCACTTATGACCCTGACCCAGCTACCTGGTCTGCCCCCGAGAATGACGTCTCACATCGTACATGTAGTTGCAAGCCCAGAAAACCGGACCCCAACATCGGGCGACCACCGCAGCAAAATGCGTTCTTGGCCAAGTCGGAACCAAACATAGGCAACAAGAATTAGGCAAGAACCTTCGGTGGTGTAACCATGACCTATCCAGTTTTTTGAAGCCATGGGGACGGGGAAAGACGACATCGCGTAACGATATAACCAACCCAACTACAATTCCTTAGTCTTTGAATATCATTCTTTCCTTGCTACCATAACTGTCATGCCGGGAAGCAACACACAGACCATCCACGCCGGCCAGGAAGCTGAGCGGATGAACCCATATTCCAACTTCCTAGGCACTGGTCGTACCATTGGCGAAGACTCAGCCGTCCAGGATGTTTCGCATCAAGCTCCCGTTGACGGTTATCTTCCCGCTCCGTCTTCTACCTCTGCTTCCAAGTCCGATGTTACTGTGGCAGTTATCACGACCTTGCCTTGCGAATTCAACGCTTCTCTCAGGCAGCTAGACGAGTATGATGCTGACCGCAAACGACTGAATGAAACTATCATGATCAACTCCAAACCCGACTTCTTTGTATTCGTCCAAGGAAAGATTCTTGGACAGCAAATACTGCTGGTCAAGCTCATGAGCCCTGGGGTTGTCGATGCAACAGGGACCGCGCAGCATATTGCCGCGAACTACAGCAGTATCAAGCTCATTATTGTCGCTGGGGTCTGCGCCGGGGTGGCAAAGCCTTCGAATGGGGCCGATCTGCTCATCGGTGATGTTGTCATCGGCAACGCTGTGCTGCCTTACGCCGATGGCCTGCACTGGTACCCCGACAAAGTGGCCCAGCGAAACAACATGCTGCAAAGGTCCCTGTCTCGGAAGGTCCGGTCCCTACTGGGTGTTTTGGAGGATGGCTTGTTGATATCCCAGTTCGAGGAAAGGCTGAACACGCTGCAATCGCGACCGCCAAATCTGGGACGACTATTCCCAGCCAACTATCATCACGTTCACCGCCGCAGCTCTCGCATACCCTGCACTTGCGATCCTGATACTGGAGAGGCGTGTGAAGATGCATTGCGAGCCAATTGCAATGTCGTCGGGTGCGATGACAGCATGCAGATTGATCGCACTAGTACTGACGATGGGAGGATTCACGTTCGAATTGGGCCCTATGCATCAGCGCCGATCATCATGCGCAACCCGGCAATCCGGGATCAAATGGCGGAGCGGTTCGGCATTCTGGCGTTCGAAATGGAGCTCACCGGCCTTTGGGCATCCGAAACGCCGGTGGTTCCGATCAAGGGCGTGTGCGACTACGCAGACAGCCACAAGAACAAGGACTGGCAAGAGTTTGCAGCTGATACAGCGGCTTGCGCAATGAAGGAGTTCATTAGGAGCTATCTTGGGCCAGGGTAATCTGCAGGATCATGTTTCGTTCGTAGTAATTCTGGATAGCTGGTGGTTAATCGACCTTTTCATTGTCGCTAGAAGAAGGGTCAAGCACTCCCATCTTCATATATTTTATTCTCCAACGAGCCATGTCAGCATGTGGTCATTCTAGCTAGATATGTACTGTTCCACGTGACATACAACAGGGGTTACATAATATTTCGCGCCACACAGCTTGCAGTTGGAGGCTCCAATGTAACCAACCAGAAAAATGCGATGCCTCCTCCTGTTGGACGTTGGACTTAATCCTGCGCTCATTTCAGTTCACTGGATACAGAATCAGATCAGAAAGATCATGTATTCAGGAGGTGCTTCTGGATCATGGGGCTAAGATTACGATGAATGACACGATGTCAGATCGTGGGCTCTGGCGGTGGTACGTGACATTCTATCGGCTAAGAACGCGCGGAGTATTATCTAGTCTTCGTTACGAAAGACTACTTGCTTTTCGACTAAAGACGCTTTCAAAAAGACGGAGATCAACTGTTTATACGTCGATTCGGAAATATTTTAGCGGTACTGCCTTAGACGTGCGTGATGGCGGAAACAGCTGGGATGCAACTGAGTGGGGTGGAGAGGTCTATAGGTGGTGGGATCTAAATCTCTGGTGATATACACGGGCTATGTTTCCGACATACTAGCTTGCTGAGCCAGCTTTTGCGACTTGGCTTCTTGGACCGGTTGATTGACCAAGTGTCCGTTGGTTTCCCCTGTCCCTACGTCCTTGCTACCAGCAAACTTGAAATGCTAGTCATTCGGTGCATGCATGGCGACGCGTTTACGACATCTTAGCTACCTAACCGTCATGTTCAAAACATTTACATACAAGCACGTGTTCTTGTTCTTTCTTTTTGGGGGGCTCGGCTTCTCGAAGTCGCTGATTGGATGAGGCGCTTGTGACCATCACCGGGGCTCGGTATGTCTGCGACCCTGCTGCCGTCAAAACCAGAACACAATTCTATTTGGCTAGGGGAACCACCTCTTAACCCCCTTCATCTCGTCGGACACACTCTTCTCCAGCGTCGTCCATTCCTCCTGCCCTCCCCACTTCCTCAACAAGGCCCGCTCCTGAACGCTTTCGGTGGTGATATCCAGCTGTGTCTGGTTCGAGAAGTCCTCCATGAACTTCCGCTCTGGGTACATCCTGCGCAGAATGGCGAGGATATCGTTCATGTTGCAGTGCTCGCCCCATGCCTGCAGTCGTGCACCGTCGCAGGCCGGGTCCAGCGTGGCCGCCACGTGGAGCAGCGCGGCGTCCTTGACGTCGATGTGGATGACTATAATCGTGCCATGTGAGTTAGGGAACCTTGTGTTGTTGTTGGGATGGGATTGCATCACTTACTAGCTTGGAACAAGGCCCCGACATTCTCATCGCCATCGTACAGATTCTTGATCCAGGGGTAAGGGTTTACCAAGTGCCTCTTGACGAGAGCCTCACCCAGCACGGTGGACGGGCTCACGACATTGACGGCGAAGTGCGGCTTGTGCTTCTCGGAGAAAGCCCAGACCGCCTTCTCGGCCTCGACCTTGCTGGTCTGGTAGACGGCGTGGCCATGGTTAAAGGAGGGCCCTTCTGGCGATGGCGGTGCGTAGGCCAGCTCGACCATGCGGTCGTTCCACGAGTCCCGCCCCACGTGGGCCGTCACGCCCGGGCTGATGTCGACGGCGGTGGCGATGGAGCTGGTATACACGAAGGACTTGACCGACGGCTCGGCAATGGCCAACTCCAGAAGCGAGGTGACGCCGCGGACGACGGGTGGGATCACCTGGCTCGGATCGCCGTCGAAGGTGAGGATGGACGCGATGTGGACGATGGCCGAGACGCCCTTGATCGCTTCATCGAAGGCGTGTTCGGCGCCGAGGTCGGGCACGTGGACGAGCTCGAGAAACCCCTTGTCGGCAAACGTCTTGAAGACATCTTCGACAAGCCATGCGGCGCTTTGCAAGTCTCGGACGGTGCCTCGGACTCGGTAACCTCGTTCGAGGAATTGTTTGACGGTGTGAGCTGCGATATGACCGGTGGCACCGGTGATGAGGATCAAGGAGCCCTTGGGGATCGAGACTTCAGGGGTAGCCATGATGTGGGAAGAAATTAGTTTAGAACTGGGTGGAAAGAGCTGTCGGGTTGTATATGATGTAAGATGGGTCTGATACAGAATCAACCTACGAGCCGTGCTTCTCTTGGGAGGGTGAAGCACCTTATATACCATTTACTTGTGGACAAGCTGTAATGGCTCTCATAATGAGGAGAAGCAACTAGATTCATAAGCATCGGTAGGCCGCGTGCAATTCTTCAGCAACTGTCCTCAAATGGAAAGAGCAAGTCTTGGCGAGCCATTTGGGTAGACCATGACATGATGACTCCAGACGACTATGATGGTCACGCAGGAATGGCCAGCAAGCCCACCTACCTAACTATTATTGCTGACAAGTGGGACCGGCTCCACCTCTGGAATAGGGGGCCATAGTTTTAGCTTTCCCGGGTCCCTCTAGGCCTGATTTGGAAAGAGCAAAGCTTGGCAACGGCTGACAAATGCTGCACCGAGCCAGCCGCTTGAGGTCAACTACAGGTAGTATCATCAACGTGTGGCAAGTTATTCAGTGAACCACGGCGATTCACGCATCAGAAACCACGATCAACATGCCCATCGGCAGAATTGGTAGTATTGCCTTCGTCCACTCGCCTTATTCGCAAGGTTCAGGCGCAGCAGGATTGAGCGCATCGCAAGCCCGAGCCCGGGTTCATTCACATGCAGCCCGCGAGGCCCATGCCAAGGTGAGGCGACAGAGACTCGTCGAGTTCCAGGCCGCAAAAAAGATATCAGGAGATGAGGAAAGGGTACCAATCACCGTCGGGGTCGAGGCTGCTCCCCCATCTTAGTCACTTCCCCTGTTGGGCTCCTGGCGTCGGGCCGAAGAGACCCTTTCGGGAGTTTTGCCAGGCGCCTCAACTTCACTGAGGACTTCCTACTAGATTACTGTAAGCAAAGAATTCATCAAGCCGGGAAAGGATGTACTTGGTATTCAACATACGCATCCACAAGTGGCTGACCCGTCGTAGACATGCAAAACATTATACCCTGCTCCAAATTCGAACGCAACAGGACGAACCATCCCGGAGAACAGAGCCTGGCCAGTCAGTTCGTACGACTTGCCTTTGCCAACAGCAATTCTCTGGACGGCCTCTTCCTTGTGGCGTGTCGCCATCTATCGCAATGCCTATCGCAAGGTATGCCAGAGCAGGAGCCATACTTTGTCCAGCTGGCCCTGCAGTACAAGGTTGCCTGTACCCAATCGCTGAGGGAGTTCATATCGTGCTTGGACATGCAGTCCTCGATCAGCGATTGGGTCGTTGGACTGGCACTGTTTCTGGCTCAAGATGAGGTAACGACTGACATATTGCAATTGGGAAACGCTTGCATGCCGGACCGTTAACAGAGTCTACAGCTCCTTGCCGGTGATGTCAGCTCCACCCAGAAACATGTACAAGGCGCAATCCAGATGACCAAGCATAACGACGCCTTCAACAGGACTGATCTGGACGCCTTTCCTTACAACCTTGTCCGGAGAGACATGGCACACTCTGCTAGGTAAATGGGAAGATATTGACTCTTTAGGGTCAACGGGCGATGGCTTCGATGATGTCATTTTATCAGTGTTGATCCCGTCCTCCCCGGATAACTGATCTACAGAATCAGCATTTGACAATATCCCAGCTAGTGGCTCCGACTTACTGATTGCACCCGTGACAACCGAAGCGTTGATATCAGTGCCTAATTTGACAAATGGCCTGGCGTCTGAGAATAGGCTGGGAACGTGAACCAGGATGATACAATGCTCATCCACCTAATCTAGGGGCCATGTGATACGGGGGTTGCCGGTTTGACGGGCAATTAGCATAACCAAGTCGTATTGTCGCCTGTTCAACGCGTAATCCAACGGTGACAACCCGCCATTAGTAGCAGCGCTCACGTCGGCTCCTGCCTCGATCAGGACTTCGGCTAAACTAAAATGGTCGAATTCCAACGCCCAACGCAGCGGTGTCCATCCCATGCGGTCAGTGGTGTTGATATTGGCGGTTTGCTCGATTAGGAATTGGGCGAAAGCGATGTGGCCATTGGCTGCCGCTATATGCAGTGCTGTCTGTCCAGTCATATCTGGGGCGTTTATTTGGGCGCCTTGATCGATCAGGAACCTGGCCACTCTGGTGTAGCATCCCCGGTGATAATATTGAGCCGTGAGACACAATGCCGTGAGACATAATGGTGGAACTATCGACTGATCCAATGATTTGAAGTCGATTCTTCCCGCAGCATAGTAGACCCTCAGAAGCGTTTCACACCCAGCTGCAATGAAATGGGATAAAACATCCTCATTTTTCAAGTTGGGAGGAGACAGAATGTCCTGAATAGAACAACAATTGCCCGGTGGGTATTTGAATGAGATGGGAGCTCGGAATACCAGACCTTTAAGTGATAGATCTGAGGTCCCCTCGCTCAGATGACGTTCCACTAACGCCTGATAGGCATCTATATGGTCTTCGGTGTGTGCAATGATAATCGGCGCCCAGTATGCCAGGTCATCCTCCCTCATACAAGAGGGACCCATAGGCAGCTTTTTAATCAAGGCGCCCAAATCAAGCCCAGCTAGAAAGCAAAAAGCATTCGGCATTGAAATCCATGGCTGTTTCCATGGTCGGTATAGGGAAACCCGTTCGTAAAGGAACACCCACTTTTCCCAGGGGAAGTCAGCAAGAAAGTTTGCATGGCTACAGCCATGGGACTCAGCCTTGTTCGCATGTTGTAGAATATATCCAGCGGCATAGTGAAGGAAAGGGGTTCTTTCTGCCTTGGCCGTTAACACATCTTCCTTCTCCCCGCCACAAGACGATGTGTCGTCACAAGATGATGGAGGTGAAATCCTCTGTATTGCGACCGGCTCGCTCTCTATATAGGCTAGGCAGGCCTGTGCCAGTCTTTCTTGACTCGTCCCTTCGAGATTCACTGGAGCATTCGGCCAGATATTGGCAAGGCCATGGTCCTTAAGCAAGAAGTCCCGTACAGATTCGTGGATGAACTGAAATTTCCGGTTGAAACCCTCTATCTCGATCAAGCCTTTCGACTTGTCAAGCACAAATCTTTGCTTGTGCTTTAGCGTGATCTCGTCTGAATGACATTGGGCCAATCTCTCAGGGCTTAATCCGGAAATAATGGCAAAGTATAGTTCTTCTGGTCCAAGATCCCTCTCTGCAAAGAGCATCCACTGCAAGCATAGCAAAAGCTCTGGTCTATCGTAGTTGTCGCGAACCAATATGCCTCGAAATAGCTCATGGAGATCTCCCGGGAGTTCATCAAGTTGTTGGCGGAGTTTGTGCATGTCACCCGCGTCATGCGCCGTTTGTAGTATTCGGACAGTTAGAACGACCCACATGAACACTCCCGATGCCTTTCTCTGAAGCTCTGCCTTGATATCCTCGTAGAGGTTCTCCTCGTCAATTTGCAGCACGTCGTTTATATAATCGGCGATGTCCTGATCGTGCCCTTCCATCTTCTCCAGAACAAGACTGCGCCCACCCTTGGGAACGGCGATGTTCGGGTAGTGTCTACTTGACAAGCATACACGAAGCTTAGTCTGAGTATGGCAAAGCTCGGAAAAGTGTGCAATCATTTCCCGAACCTCCTCCTCTGGACATTCATCCAAGGCGTCGATGAAGCAAACGACTGGTGTGTTGCTAAACTCTCGGAGAACTCGCGCGAATAGATCCTTGAGAGAACCCATGCACCACTTATGGTTAGGCCGAAATCGGTCTAGTATAACGTGAAATTGGGGCCATGCATCCAATAGTTGAACTGACAGTGACCGGTAGAGCCCAAAGGTGGACCGCATCATTTCGTCGACAGCTCGCGCATTGAAGAAGAAGGAGATGATCGCCCCGAAATGCTCGATTGGAGCCCGGTCAAGTAGGAACTTCATGATGGTCGACTTCCCAGCGCCTGGTTTCCCTTTGATCCATAGGAAGCGACCATGAGTGTGCTCGGAGTTGTCTTCCGACCAACTCAAGTACTGCCGGTTCTGAAGGATCCATTCACAGGTCTCAGTATTTGCGTTCCTGATGTTCCAATAACGAGCGTCCATTTGATCAAAGCGAAGTGACGCAAGAAGAGATTGACGGTGCTTCTCCTCCGGACCCGCTTGCCTTCGTCCCTGCTCATTGTCATGGGGCGCAACTGTGTTATAGAAATTTATGTCTCGACCGGCGGCAATATTCTGTGATCCGTGGTTTAGGACGCCTTGACCGGAGAGGGTATTTGTAATCTGGTTCAAGTTCATCGTAGAAGATGTCGGTGGTGTGAGTTGGTTTTGCTGTATGGGTCGGCGCGGTGTTCAAGGCTTGATTGCTTCGATCCCCCCGCAGTTCAAATGTTGGCTTAGATTGGCGCCATCATGGGTGAGGGTAGAGTTTACAATGATTATAGATGGGTAACCCGTCAAAGCAGATATAGGGTTCAAATGGCACGTCGCAGCTGAATCAAGGACTTGATGGAGTTTGATGGCAGCCGTTTACTTAGCAAGTTGGTCGGGGGAAGAACAAGCTGTTTGTTCTTGAGGGATTGGTGAATGGGATGGGGCGCTTACCCACGTGAACTGACACCTGGGGCAGAGCCTTTCGGGGGCGTGGCCGACAATACCTATCATCGTAATGCTGAGCTGGAAGTTCTTACAGGGGCAGGGGCTGGAATCAGCCCAGTCGGCGGAAAGGGGGGTGGGGGCAGACCTAAATACTGACTTGCCAAGCTGAGGCCAACTGAGATGGGCAGGCATGAGCTAGGCCTTGCACCTTGGAAATTATCAGAGATCCATACAACATATCGAATTGAGGTTTACGATATAGTTATAAAAGCGAACGTCTAAACCTGAACAGCCCTAGCCACATAGCATTTTGGTTGGGTATCGTATGCTAGGTATTGATTAATTGTTACAGTAAGTCAAGTCCCTTCCAGCTCCAAAGTTCCCGGAGCCTGAATTTATGACTCCCTGCCCGCTGAGCGTTGTTACAGAGCGATGCGGGGTAAACGGCGACTCGACCCCCGACAACGATGGCCGTTCATTTGTGCCACTCTTCTGCTGCTGCTCGGGTTGGACTCGAGACAGCAGTTCCTTCGCGCACGCAGCCGCTGCCGCGGCCGCATAATGCTGCCAACCGTCATTCTTGTGCGAGTCCGCATAATCTGAAATGCCCCGGATCACAAGACCCGAGAACTCCGTCATCATGCCCGCGGCTTCCATCTTAAAACAGAGGATGTCTCCACCTACGCGCCGGATCTCTTCTGCTATCTTCACGGCGCTACGCATGACTCGGTCGCCTGATGCAATCAGGCCGTAGTGGATCTCCGGACCTTCGGAGGTGCGGGGCGATCTGGCGATTACTTTGCTCTCGTCGCATTCGAGACACGTTGATCGGTCTTGTCGATGAGGATAGTCCTCATTGAACAAGACGTCGGTCCCGGTCGCGGGTCTTGCATACACTGCCTTGAGGCGAGGCCACCTCTGCAGCATTGTCGCGATGTTTTCCTCAGCTTGACTCCCAAGAGCGTAGTGGTCAGAACGCATCTTTTCCACAGCGCTCCTCAATAGAGACGGAGGCATCGCTAGGTAGCCTTTCCTCGTGAACCCGCCATCCTCTCCATCCTGATCCTTGTCTTTCCCCAAATCATACTGCACGACACCCCCGTAGGGGCCCTCGGGCATACCAACGACGACGTCGCCGAGGCGAATGTCGTGTTTCTCGCCGTGCGGCACCCCGCCCCCGATGCCCACCATGAATCGCCATTTGATGCACGGGAAAGTACGGGCCAGATTGGTCGCGACCACCGCCGCGGCCCCTTTGCCCTGGATACCTGGCAGCCAGGCCAGTGCGACACGATGACCGCTCAACTCCCCAAGGACGTACAGGTTCGAGTCGCCCTCCTTCGTGGGCAGGGAGTCATGCTCTTTGTCCAACATGTAGCGGACGGCGCTCATCTCGAAGTCGATGGCGCAGATTACGGCGACAGTGTAGTCTTCGTACGATAACATCTTCAGATATGGTGGAATTGGCCTCGTTAGACCTTGCCGCTGTCAACTTTCATATGAATGGTTTCATCTAGATATGCACATGCTGCAGAAGTGGAAAAAAGCCGAGGATTGGAGTGCTCACGAAATGGGCATTCAACCCCCAAACCAGGATGCAAATGGAGGGCTGTTGAAGGTGCTCATTGGATTGATTCGCATCTGCCCAGCCGCACTTTGTAGCCAAGGATGGCAAGGCAGAAATAAACCCATGCGGTGAGTTATCGCCCGATTATGCACGATTGTCTTGCCGACCAAAAAGCAACTGTTGCATTTCATCCTTCAATTGATGGGGGCTGAAGATTGCGTTGGACGCGCCCAGTGTCGCTGACCATCCGTACACTGAGCACATTGCCTCTCCTCCACGTTCTATCCTCAGCCCAATCCATCAATAAGGCAAGAATGTCTCCTTCATGCGTCCGGTTTGCGACGAGGGCTTAGGATAATAGTGGACAGTTAGTTGTCATTCCCGATTGACCATTTTCTCCGTCGCCTCTATCATCTAGAGCTCGATGGTGTGTGTTCTCTAGTACAGATGTCGTTGCATATTCGAGTCTATCCGTCCACGGACAACAAGTGCTTGTTCAGCCAGGAGCGACGTGGCTATGTCAGTACTGCCCTTACTTTATCCACCAACCGACGGGGACAGGCCTAGACACAACCCTACACAGCCTCGAGCATGGCCCATGCACACAAACAAATTCGGCCGCAAACGACAGTTGTGACCAGGAGAAATTCTTGAATGCAATTGAGATTGCGTGTGGTGCGTATAGGTTTAACCTACCATCTTCCCCCTGCCGCAAGCTTCACTCGGATGATGCGCCAGATGCTGGCCTACAGGCATGGGCCATCGCAGCTACAACCACTTACACGGGTCCGCTTGGGCCACCGCCCCACCAACTTCCAATTGCCTTTCGTGGGTGACTTCGGCCAAGGC
The DNA here is from genome assembly GCA_038363915.1 of Apiospora saccharicola. NCBI lineage: Eukaryota > Fungi > Ascomycota > Sordariomycetes > Amphisphaeriales > Apiosporaceae > Apiospora > Apiospora saccharicola. The sequence goes on from JAQQWM010000001.1 coordinate 473,269, forward strand.
ATCACCTCATCTAGGTAGCCGCAGGATAAGGAAAGTAGAAAGCCGGAAATTCAATGTAGGAAAGAGACAAAAATGCCTTCAGACAGTCAGCGTCAGGTCCGCGACGCGAGCCAGGCGTAGAGGGTTTGGTGAGTTTGTAGAATTGCGTGTAAATACATCGTTCTCCAGGCGGGGCTTGAGCCTGACAACAAATTCCGTTTCGCAAAGACATTTGCACCTATCGGCGACGAGGAAAATTTGCGGCATGCATACATACTATGAGTATGTATGTATGTATGTAGCTGGCGGCAAGTCTGATATTCCTGTCTAGTACTCCGTACCAACACCGTTTACGAGTCTGTCTGGATTACTGACAGTCGGGCAAGCCCCTGAAAACCCCCATGGAGGGGGTGGGTATGCTGCAATATTTTAGCGGGTACAACAGCTTGCAGCCCCCCCTCTCTCTGTCTGTTACCAGCATTGGGCACACGAACAAAACAAGTGTTCAATGTACAATAAAAGTCTAAACGACCTGGAAATTTCCAATTCTTCCATCATATACAGCTTTTCAACTGCGAGATACCATATCTCTGAGTGTATCCAAGCCATGAAAATCGCAGTGTCGGGGGTGTTGACTGCGACAGGGACAGTATCATTGCTGCTGTGGCATTCACTTGCACGACGGGCTGGGGTCGTTTCTACTATCCTTACCGCAGTAACGAGCACCTTTTTATCTTGCAGTATTGGCTGAGGCTAAGAGACGATATAAAAGCCTCCTGCCTTGGTCGCATCGCGACTTGTCACAAAAATCCGTTCGATCTTCTGAAATGCCCAAGCCCCCGGGTCGGTGTTCATCAACCCCGTCGATCTGGGAATCTGGGGATGTCATGTCTTGTGGGCTACGGGCGCTCCGCTGTTTAACTCTTCTATTGTGTGGGGCCATCAACTCCGCAAGAGTGACCGCCAACCGCTTCCAACCTACCTCTTCGTGTAGATAGTTCGATAACTCAAAATCACCAAGTTAATTATCCTTGCATCAATCTTCTAAGCTTCCGTAGAATCCAGCGACGCATGAAAACTGCGATTCAATACCGTGTAACCGTACTTGCACTGCATTATCACTGCGTTCTTTGCCTGCCTGGTACATACCAAATCCAGCATGTCCACCAGGTACTCGGGTGCCATGCTGTACGGATGCCATAAAATGTTGGAGGAAGATACCATGTTCTCCTCATCGACGATTGATTGCCGACACGAGCTTGTAGGAGAGGGCGGGTCTTTGAGCACGGCATCGTGGCTGCGGTGGCTCATGTCGACCTGGGTCTGATCTCCGGGCAAAACAGCGTTGGTCCCTAAAAGTCATCCGAGCAACCGACAGCGACACATCAGACGAGCCGTCCGGTCCTTCGGCTTGGCCCCCACACACCGCTGCTGGACGATCTGGGCGGTCTAGATCCCTAGGGCTGGGAAAGTACTATGCGACGTCGTATAGGACTATATGCTGCTCCGAGTAGGTTTAAGTGGCTCTTGGTAAAGACCATTGGCACACGGAAAACAACGGGCAAACAGAGTGCGAAAGCGCATACATCATTAAACTTTCAATACTTTAATTCCAAACCACGCCTCGCTTGCAAGAGCCTCATCCCGGCTTCGTCGACAACAAGGATAGACAAGAATACATAATCCTCATGTTCGAGATACTCGTAGCAGTGCCAGAAAGGAGATTGCCTCGCTTGTTTGATAGTATTGGAAGATGGTGTATAAGTAGTCTCACAACAGCCCATTGACATTAGATTTGCTTCCTCATCGGCAACAGCTTAATCACTACTGCCCTCTTCCTCCTATCTAATACCACCTTCTTCAGTCTTTTAATCAGTGGATCTTGGTGCTCTTAATCAAATAACCGCCACCATGCAGCGCATCTCCGTCCTCTCCCTCGCCACCGGCGTCGCCGCCCTCAGCCTGCCCGCCTCCTCCCTCGCCAAGCGCGAGCAGACCCCCAACCAGGCCCGCGCTGTCGCCAATATCCTCGCCGCCGACGGCCAGACCCTCGAGCTCGACGAGAAGGTTGTCAACTCGGCCGCCTACGAGCCCTTCAAGGCGTCGGCCCGGGTCCTGGCCAAGACCGACGCTCAGGCCGCCCGACGCGAGGAGCAGGAGCCGGACCCAAGCCGCCCCGCTACCACCCCGGGCTACGTCTTCGTGCTGCAGTGCACAGAGAATGGATTCCGCGGGGACTGCCTCGTCTTCGGCGCCGCGCCCGGAAAGTGCGGTAAGTTTACGCCCCTAATTATTGTTATTGGAGAGAATGAAGAGTTGTCGTCTCTAACATGTGCCTAGTGTCGTACTTCGACTTCAACTCGGCCAACTCGACCGAGATCAGCGATGCCTACAACGACAAGGTCATCTCGCTGTCCACCAACACCGGCGGAAGCTGCCAGTTCTACAAGTATGTTATCCCGTCCTATCTTCTTCCCGCCCAACCATGACTCATGACCCTCGGATTTCCATGTGCTGACCATTGACTCTCATCTTCATCAGGTACGAGGGCTGCAACAACAAGGGCGACGACCGCGGCCTCACATCGTCGTACGACTACGACCTGTCAGTCCCGTTGCCCAGCGACCCCCGTACCGTCGAGTACTACAAGGAGATCACCTCGTGGCGCTGCTAGGATAATCCGGGTCAAGTCGCCAAATCCTCGTCTTCCCGGACCGATGTTTCTGGCCAGCCCACGACGGCCGTGTCGGAGTTGTAAGGGGCGACTGGTGGTTCACAAGCGCGTTTGCTTGGCTACGGCAGCGGAAAATAATGTGATTGTGATGAGCTGTTTTGGGATTGTGGTGTCAAGATCATGTTGTTTTGGGACTTTGCTCCCCGCCAGTACTTAACATCTTGAATGCGTCCTAATTCTATCGAGTTATATACAACTAGTCCTCGAGATAATATATAATACACTTGATTTGACCGAATGGTTTTAATTGAGACCAAACCACATTTAGCAACAAAGCTTTGACATTGGGCAAGGTTGTTGATCGAGCTATTTCCACATAACTACCAACAGCGGTCTCGTGGCCAAGTTTCCTGAACCTCATTTAGGCATTCCACTAATACAAAGTAGCAGAAGAGTTGACATTAATAACTCTCGACTATATGTGTAGATAAACCCCACCACATCACTCGGCCTCAAGCAAGCGGGACATCACCATTGTGAGCTATGCCACATCCCGTTCCAGTCCCAGCCCCGGCCCTCAGACATCCTCCACCGGAGCCGCCAAAACGTGCGGTTGTGCGAGCGTACGCCCCTCCCCGTCGCTCACCCTCTCCAGTCCAGGACACACCACAGTCCCGCCGCCGCCCTGCCGGCCCTCGTGATCGAACCGGTACTCGGCCCGCTGCGAGAACAGGAGGTAACCGAACCGCGCACACTCGGCCAGCACCTGGCGCAAATGCGCCTCCTGTTCGCTGTTGCGCGCCACGAACGCGCCCAGGAACCTGTCCAGCTCTCGGGCGAGCTGCTGGGCCTGCTGCGCGACGACGCCGTCCTTGTCTTCCGGGAGAACGAGTGGCGTCCTCTCGCTCCGGTGGGGATGGAGCAGGAACGCGGACAGCTGACGCCACTTCGTCATGGCTATCGATACGGCTAGATGCAGAGGCGTGGTTAGAATGAGATTATTGTTGTTATAGTTTGAGGGCAGGGATCGGCTAACCTTCGGCGTTTCCACGATGACGTTCCGTGGCCGGCACGCTGTGCGCAAACAAAGCGACCGACGGGGGCAGCATCGAGGACGTGGTCGTCCCAGATCCCCCGGACATTGTAGAGCTCCGCAGCGCCACGCGCATGATGACATGTTGGAGAGCGGTAGGCCGGGTTCGCGCGTCGAGCGCGAGCCGCGCAATGTCGTCCGGGCTCCGTCGGCCCTGGAGGTCGGAGAACCCCAACGCGAGCAAGGCCTGGGCCAGCGACTTGGGGCTCTGCTGGACGGGCTGCAGATGGTAGTTGTTCTCGACGTGCTGCCGGACCAGGGCGTTCAGGGCTTGGAGACCCGAGACGATCTCGTTGTCGGGGCTGGGGCTCAGCAGGAACTGGCTCAGTTGTACGTGGTCGCCGTTGCCGTTTGCCGCCACCGGCTGTGGGGGAAGGTCACGTTCCTTCCCGGCTGCATAGGGCACCTGCACGTGTTCGGCCTGGGGAGTTCGATGTCGTTGCCTCCGTCTTCGGAAAAAGAGGATGGCTGCCAAGCCTCCGAGGAGCAGGCCGGCTACCACGCAGCCAATCGCAAGGCCAACTGCGCTCCCGGTGGCGAGCCCGGGGCTCTTTGTTTGGTTCGCCGATGGTGGAATCGGACCACTTGAGGTTTCCTCGGGTGATGTAGCAGTGGTCGCTGCCGTGGACGAGGGCGGGGGAGCGGACGTGGCGGTGCCTGTGGGCGACGAAGATATGCCATGTTCTTGAATGAAATCGTCGAGGACTGCTTGTTCTGTGAACACGAGCCACCCACTTTGGTCTTGAGGGCAACGAAACGAGGCATCTGCGCTGCCGCATGGTGTGTTGCAGCACCCAATATAGCGTGGCGTGCCCTCCTTGTCCCCAGACTTCCTGCAATCCCGCCACATGGTCTGAACTAGCAGCACAGACTTATTAACGCAATGAAGCGCTTGGTTGAGAGTTGCCTTTTTGCTGTACGTCGCGTCCGTTATATCGGCATATTTGCAACCGTATTGTTGATTCTTGTCGTCAAAGACTGGGGGTTCTTGCAACACCCAACGAAACTTTTGAAGCCGTTGGCCCCATTGTATTTGCAAATTTGGAATTTGATATCCTTCTCAAGGCATCCAAATCCGGTTTCCTCTTCCACTGGGATGCAATTGGCGGCCATATTGACAACCGCTACCGGCCTTGTAAGAATTCGGCGAGTTTCTCAGGCTCAGGTAGGTAAGGAAGCGGATGAAGACTAAGACAGCACATGAAAGGATATTCTCAACTAAAATGCAACGAACTTTCGCGTCTGCCGTTCCTTGGTAGTGGGGTGTGTAGCCGGCTGACTGTTCAGCTGCGAACCTTGCGCTCGGCTTGGGTTTGCAATAATACGACCTCTTTCTACACAGTCAAGCGCCGCATCCTCCGTCACGTCTCAGGAAGTATACAGTGCGGTCCACGTTTGGGAGTCCCATTGTAAGCGAGGGAGCAATGCAGCTGAAGTGGCTTGCGGCGGTGGCACACTACATTGTAGCATCGGAAGGGCAGAGCCTTGCAGCTAGTGTCTACCTATTGCAAGAAACTCCATCAGGACGAGCTATGTTTGGTACAAATAACCCCTGCCACCCAATGGGGAAAGAAATTGTCCAATCAAGTGCCCGTATTGTTCACTAGTTTGATCATCATCCTGCCGGCAAAAAGACTAGCTTTCGGAGGTGCCCCGGGGGAATTCCGACTACATGACGTTCTTAGTAGTGATGATTTAGAGGGAAAGCAAACGCTCTCGCCTAGGTATTACCTCCCCATTTGTGCATCAAGCACATATTGCCATTTTTGCACTTTTGTTGTGGCGTATGTCGGTTTCAGCTCTACCACCACCTGCCCCGGGACCGAGATCAGGCTGGGGTACCCTGATCTGAACCAGCAAAAGAAAAAGGAATATGAGAGGTTTGGGCAATTGTTTTTGGTCGGTAAATTAGATGGTCATCTTCGTTATTGGTTGGTCCACGGGGATACTGCTCCATGACCCTGTCATCCCCTCATGCAGGGAGCCCAAATAGTTTAGGAGATGGTCTGTATTGTGAAGTGACTTATCACCGTTTGGCCAGCCTGGTGCATGCTCGTTTGCTGAACTTACCATGAAGAACGATAGGGGGCCATTTGAAATCAAACAAGTTACAGAGTATATCAGTATAGTGAAACTGGCGAGTCTGAGGTGGCAGATCAAGTCAAGATGGCTCCGTCGGGCTTTCTTTTTGACTATGAGTTTTTAATAATATATACATTACATACTTCTGTACTGTACATGATCAATATCTAAAATTAGACGTTGGTGAGTTCTTCATTCCAGGTAACCTTGATGGGCTCGTGGTTGCGCGAAAACTTGCGCCCGCCAAACCACAGCTCGAATCGCAAGTCCGCCGGGGCCACGATGGCGTGCACGTCAAATGTACAGACATAGTACTTCTTTCCCTTGATGAAGAACAGCCGTTTAGCTTTCCTTTTAGTTACCAACTCGTTGTCGCCCACGTTGGTCAGGTTGTTGCGGACCGTACACAGCAAGCGTGCAGCCCCTGCGAGATGGCTTGGTCAGAGATCAACAGGAGATGAGGAATGTCGTAGGTACGTACCGTGGCGAATGCTAGCAGGTAAGAAGTCAGAGTCGATGTCAGACGTGTAGATATCAAGGTCCCAGCATCTCGCGGCTCCGGGGTCAACCTTCCTTGAAAAGGTCGAGGTAATTGCCTTGCTGGTATCCACAGCATCTCCCTGTATCACCAGTCAGGAGTCGTACGGACGTGTATGTGGTTGTAGAAGAACTTACTTTTTTGATTAACCAATCAATCATCCCCATCGCATACTTTTTCCCGTCCAAGGGGTCTGTTACCACATTCTCGTTGACATGAATGTTCGGATCATACGGGGCTTTGCATACGACACCATAACTGGAACGAGCAATCCGAGATACGATGACTGGTACGGAGCCCGATTCCAATCTCTGCATCCGATCGAGGAGGAGTCCCTTGACGACGACCAGCTGGGGTTCCATGGCCTGCAGAATCTTGACGGAACGGGCATACGAGTGTGGTTTGGCTGCCAGGTATTCCTGTAACCGATCTCGTACATATCTGGAGCTTCCCAAGCCTCCTGAGAGGATCATATAGCTCTTCATCCAAGGTTAGTTGACTGATTTCGAGAAAAGGGCTCGACATACAATGGGCTGGGTAATCTTGTTCGCCTTCAGCCACTCAAGCTGTTCAACAACCTTCTCTATGATGCGATCAATGTGTGGGTCAAAGAGGGATTGAATTTCTTCCCTATTATAAGTCAGTCAGTCGGATGAAGTGGTAGGAGGAGAAAGAGAGTAGGGCTTGGTTACCAATTGAGCACCACCTTTCCCGATTCAATCCGTGCGGACTCGTGGTTGAAGTCGAATGGCACACCATCCAGCGGGAGCTTGTACGTTGAAGACTTGTACACATGCTCGCCGAATTTGTACTTCGTGATTCTGAACCGTTCGCTAGAGAATTCAAAATTAGCTCGGTTGTACACGGGAAAGATTACTAGGGTCTCACCTCTTCACCAGCCGTTCGGCACAGTCTCGTGGTAGAATGTCGACAAGATCGGGAAACTGCGAGAAGCGGCTGTTGATGAGAGACACGAAGGCTTGGTCAATCAGGCTCGCCCCGATCCCGATGCCGTCGACCTGGCTAATCTGGGCCAGCAATGGGAACGGTTGCCGTTCCTCGACGACGCGCATCAGGGCGAAGTCGGTGGTCCCACCTCCCGCATCAATGGAGAGAAAAACGTCCCCCTTCCGGAAGTTGACGGTAGTGCCCTTGATGGTGCCGACGGCGGCTGCTTCGGACTCGGTCAGCTCCACCGTGGCCGAGTGTCTATTTCCCTCTACTCCGAAGCCTGCATCGCGAATGGCTTCCTTGAAGGTGTTGATCGTTTGCTGCGACCTCCAAGTCGTGGGAGCGCTGAAGACGAACTCGACCGCCAGGGTCTCCCACCCCACATGGCTGATGCCGGTATGAAGCTCGACAGTGTACTTGACATGGGCATACACTTGGCGGAGGAAGTCGCCCACAAGTTTCTGTGCTTCGCGCACCGAGCGGGGCGCTTGACTGATGCCGACCTGGTGGGCGGCATCAAGCGTGGGCTTGTCGAGGAAGATCTTGAAGAACTCCCACCGTTCTTTCTCGGTCCAGTCGTCTTCTTCGCAGAGCGGGCCCCAGGAAGAGAGGGACTTGTCGGCGTTGTAGACCAGCGCCGTCTGCACCTTTTGTTCGTTTCGGGTCGCGACGCCGGGCCAGTCGTGGATGACCTGGATGGGCGACTGGAGCGCGTGGTTCTTCTGAGGGCGAGCCCAAGAAACACCTAAGCACTCGGCAGAACACTGGTTAGATGGATTGATTCCCCCTATCTGTTTGAGGAGACAACATGCCTGTGTAGGTCGTTCCCAAGTCAATTGCCACGATAATGTCTGGTCGGTTCGCATCCATACTTTCGAATACTTCACCACGCACCGAAAGATATGGATGGGAAGACCGGTGGTGGGGCTATGTAATCAACCTTGTACCAAGGCATAGGATTAGGTAGATGAGCACTCCAAGCGCCGGGGTGAGTTACCGGGGAGGCCAGGAGGACCCCCAAAATGGAAACATAACAATGTTTAACGATCAGACCCCATACGTGGGCCTTGATAGTAAGTCGAGGATACGGATGTTGCATAACTATCTACACCCAAGCAGGCCGTAGTCTTGGCAAAAGCCCAGCTGAATAGGGTGGCTGAAAAAGGTCGTATTGCACCAGGCTGCGAACCCTAGCGCCGTCGTGCATTCCATGTTAGCCATGGCGCACTTTGGACGCAGCCATTAGCGTCATAACAGACCTGAGCCAAGTATGGTGCGAAATACCCCGCGAACCACAAGTAAGTCCCCGGAATATGCCCGTTCGTAGGAAACATGTGCTCATCAGGGGCTGTCTCCCCAAAGCAATCACGGCCCGACTTGAGCAGCGAAATAACCAAGGAATTCCATAAGTCTATGTTGACAAGTTGCCGCAGAGTGAGGTGTGCCGTCGATTTACGCATCTCCTCTAAGAGTCTGTCCCATTTGCTAGCCATTGGCATCATGGAAGTAGGACGCCAGTTTCAGAATGTGGATTTGTTGAAGCTATTGGTGCGCGGAAACAAGACACCGACTGCAGGTGAGGCTGTGTATAATATGTGATCATTTGGGCCCCGACTCATTTCTCTCAGCAGATGCGCATTCAGCAGAACCAGTGACTCGCGCGCCAACCCCAGGCGTCGACTCTGGGTCCTTGCAGTTTTCCGGGTTCGGCCCGGTGCCCTGCTTGGATCTGAAGCCCATGGCGGCGACAACAGAGGCAATCATGATGGACGCGAACGCGTGTCCAAGTTCGCCCGCTCCTCCCCCATATCAACTTCACACTTCGCCGCTGCCCTCAGACGTGGTTACTACAGATGGCCCACTATCGTCATTGTCCGTCACCAACGGCCTCAGATACTCGACAATCCATGCAAGCTCCCGCTTTTCCGACGCGAGTCTACCGATATACGAGACCTATTGTGACCCACTAACAACATCGTCGTCGCCGAGCGGCAGCGAGCTCGCCCCCGAGCAGCTCCGCAATGGGCTCAAGGCCCTATTTCAGGTTTCTACACCACTTGCCTCGAGACCGAGGCCGGCGTCAAGGGCGACCACGGTTTCTGCAGTCTCTATTATAACGAACCGCGACTCGGTGACAGAGCCTGGGCAGGAAGCGAAACGTCATTTGGCGGTTTCGGAATTTCTGGGGCGTGCGGACTGTGACCCGAGAGGGCAACTGCGACCTCGCTCTTCTGCTCACATGGGTGGGTCCACGATGAATACTCGGGGGGACCGGGCCATCAGTGAACTGTACGATCACAAACAGGACGCACATGTAAGCTTCCCTAAAACGAATCCGACGATCTATTATTCATGACTGACCCGAAAACGACCAAGTACACTACGAAACACGCCTTCGACCCTTTTTTGGCTGAACTCGATGGTACGGTTCCGGTGCCCACCCCTGTTGAACTCGATAACACGGAGCCTCGATATACAGTCGCCGAGCTGGATGCGGGTACGGAGGAGACAGTGAAATTGATCAAGCCCAAAACTCAGACTGGGTCGCCAGAAATAGAAAATAGCAGAGACAAGATAGTCGCGGACACGGAGGAAACCACCGCGGTTACGGACCCCCGTACCTCGGATTCCACGACAGAAAGCAAAGAGACACTGTCAAGTCCTTCGTCTGCCGAGACGGGTCAAAGGGACATGTTTGAAGACAGAGCGGCTCAGGCCGAGTGGCTTCGGAGGTCGAGTATTTTTCAGCCTTAGGCTTGTTCACAGTTCAATATACAATATTCATACCAGTCTAGATCGTGAGATCCCGTGGGTCCCGGGACCACCCGGGTCACCGTTTCGCTGTCTTTGACAGAATAGGAAAAATAGGGGGAGAAAAGGAGACAGAGTTCCTGTTTCCGGACTCCACCGAAATCGTCGATATCTTGGTCCCATTGGTTGGTTACACAACGTGTCTCGTGTCTCGGCTGGAATTCTGGCTTTTCAGCTCGGCGTTCCCCATGCCTAAATTTAGAGCACCAAATGGAGTCCTGAGTCTAGATCAATAATACGAAAAACGCTTTCAAGGCGGCCAAATGGTGAGAGGCTGGGACCGACAGATTTCTGTCGAGAGGATAAGGCAGGCAAGCCACCAAGCAGACTCCGGCTGCACATGACGGGTGATTTCGACAAGGATCGGAAGTCTACCGTGCTTTTCCAAGCCGTCCCTACTGTGCAATGTCAGCCAAGCTGTATCGAGTATCCAAAGCCACGAATCGATAGTCTCATTAGGATGGCTAGCGTGCACCACCACGTTTGTATATCCTTGACTATTACGAGGTGACTGCTGCTTGACTTCCGTCTATTTGTTAATCTCAACTTAGGACCAGCTTTTTCCATCCACAAAATCCACTCTGCTGTGGTTCAAAGCCGTTCAAACCTACTGCGGGTATCTACCACTACTTACTCATATACTTCATGGTTCGCAGCAAAACCGCATCAGCAAGTAACCTTGGTCGTGGTCTTTCCTTGGTCTCAATTTGGAACTGAAAAGCCTCACAACTTCTGTTTGTATCTGTCTTGTCCAAAAGCTCCAGGTCCGACAGTTGACCAAATAGACAAACGGTCCAACATAGCATCCGGATCTTCTAGCTCAATCATGCTCGTCACGGAATTCGAAAGGACGGATCTAGGTTCATCTAGTACCACGGGGGTAGTAGGTTACTATGGCGGAGGGACTGATGATTTACATGGTTTGTTTCAGCACAATATGTGATCTTTTTCCAGTAAAACGCTGACCCGGCCTCGTGAAAATAGTTTCAGTGGGCACTTGCACCTCCGGGGAGTTTGCTGTAACAACAATAGACAGCAATGCATTCGGAGACTGCTGCGGAAGCTCTATTTGTTCCAACCAATACATCGCGATCAGCGGCCAATACGCACTGTATTCGTTAGAGGGGGGCTTGTAAGTGCATCTTGGTACGAACACCGTCCCGTCTTCAAATACCTGGCCTTCCAACGCTAATCAATGCGCCCGTCTATCCAGCGATGAGCCTTGGGTGACATTCTCCATCTATCAAGATTTTGAGGTCACTAGTACATCGCCCACCACCCTGTTCAACTGCATGTCGTCTGGAGATGATACTACCAAGACTATGTTGTATCGAGATTTCTCGAGGTTGCTCCAGACATCAACGACAACATCAAGCACTGTTAGCAGCAGCAGCTCGACCACCAGGACTTCGACAAATTCGGGCCCCACTCATACACACAGCACTACTTCGGATTCAAGTGCCGTTCCCGATGCACCCAGTCCTTCTCGCATATGGATCGTAGGGGCCGTTCTTGGCCCCGTCGTCGCCTGCGTCTTGGTCGGTGCGCTTGTATTCTTCTTGGCCAGAAGAAAATACCGGAGCAAATCGTCCCCGGGAGAAGCATCCAAGGAAGGATATTCCCACAGAAATGACCAGATGATGGCTTATGGTGGACACGATTACGATCAGCCGGTGCGCGTTGGGTGAATAAGGTTGCACATAACTCAAGTGTTGGTTAGTGGGAGAATGTTTAGGTCTTCCATCCATTTATGCCTTTTTCCCTGACCCTTTTGTTTCATATATGTTTTACCACGTCTTACTTTTGGCCCGCGCTTCAACCAGGCTGGAGGAAAACGGGTTGCATGCGAACCGACAGGGTTGGCAGTAGACTTAAGCGTCTTGTATATCTCTAGGCGATCTAGTCAACACGTTAGACGCCGGCGCAAGCAATAATAGTGGATCGGGTGTCCCATGCTACTGTGAACTGCGATGGAGATGCGTGGCATATTAAGCGCCGTACAGTGCAGGGGGATGAGTTGATAGGCTGGTAGATGCGTTACAATACACTAACACACGCACCCTGATCACATGCGTAGAGACCATCTTTACCATACTGAGATTGCCCCTGCGAAATGCTTAGCAATGGACTACAGGGCAGGGGTGTGTTTGCCGGGACTGATGTAGTATCAGTCCACACAGCTATTACCGAACGCAGATATAAGTGGAACTTCTGGGAGCGGGAAGTGGGGATGAGTTGGCGATATGGTCCTACAATCACCAACATTTACGCAGTTGGTTTACGCCAACGAGCCAAGATCTCCATCGGCAAATATGCCGACAGATTCCTTTGCCCGCCTTCAAGTAAATCATGTAGCCCAGCTTGGGAGACCTAGGCTACTTGGGAGGTACTGCGTCCCACCCAGCGCTTCGGCAAAGTCGTCTGTATCATGATATGCAACGTGCAATGCAGTTGCAGTGACGACCATTGTCCTCATGCAATTTGAACTAATAAAGGGACCAAAATATGCGGGAGTCTGAGTCTGCGTTATAAAACGAGTGCTCCCGGCCAATGCCGGCGTTTCTTGTGTAATGACGGTGTTCATGTAAAATACGGAATACTTGACTCCGGGCTCTTCCTTTCAATAAAACTTCCTTATTTCCTCTGCGCCAACACTTACCAGCATACTGTATGCACTCGCTATGAATAGTGGTGAAAACTCCACGAACGGTGGCAGCGGCGACCCGCTCGCTGGCCTCTTGCCAACACCCGCCGAGGTTAACAACGCACATAAAGTATACACGGTCGCTGCTTCATGTATCTTGTTGTGTGTTATCGCCCTGTCTCGCTGTTTCCGCCCGCTTGGCAGTGAGAGTGAAGAAGCACGATGTCGACTTGGACGATATCGCCATGGTTCCAGCCACGGTGGGTGGCCCCGCGCCCTCCGTCTTCTGTTCTGAACGTACATCTGACATTGCTTGCGACAGCTGCTATATATCGGCTGGACGGTTCTGGCTGTTTACGTGAATCTCAACGCGGGCGTTGGGAAGCCACTTTGGGAGATCACTCTTGATGAGTTCTCTCTGTGGTTCAAGGTAATGGGTCAAACTTTGCCCTGCCCCTTTCAAGAGCCGCAAGTAACACTATCCCTCCATATTTAGGGAATTGTGGTATCCTCCTGGCTGTACCCCATCATGTCCGCCTCGATCCGCGTCTCGACGCTGCTCTTCTACCGCCGCATCTTCGCCAAGACCGACCCCCGGCTCAAGTTGGTTATCCGGGCACTACTGGCGCTGCAGGGCGTCTACGTGGCCGTCTATTCCGTCCTGCCGGCCTTCGTGTGCGATCCGATCCGGTACGCCTGGAGGCCGCTCGAGCGGCAGCTCCACTGCAGCGACCGGTACTACGCCATGACGCACATTTCCCTGTATGCGGTCAGCATGGCCTTCGATTTCGTCCTCCTGATCGTCCCCGTGGCTCCGGTCTGGAAGCTGCAAATGCCGGTGGCCAAGAGGATCGGTACGGTCGTTTTGTTTTCGCTTGGTGCCGCGTGAGTCCTTGCTTCGTCTTCTTCTCCTTCCAAATCCCTCCCCGTCTAGCGTATGTCGTCCGAAATACCATCAAGGCTTATAGAAGCAACCAACCAGTGCCAGTGTGGCTTCGGCGTACAAGTTGGGGGTTTTCGTGGATCAGCAGAAAGTTTACGTACCGACCGACGTGAAGTGTAAGCATGCCCCAGCCAACCATAGTCGCTTATGTGTGTCATAGGGGTACTAACTCGCTGATCTTCGAAACAGGGCTTCGATACAAAATGTCACGGTTCGTTCCCGGGCAGTTCAAGGAGTACGGGACCACCTTCTGGATCCCTTCCCAGGTCGAACCGGCCGTTGCCTTGATTGGAACTTCGATGCCAGCGCTCAAGCAGATACTTGGGCATGCATTTTCGGGGCGCATCTCCCGGAAGACGAAGGAAATCCGCGCCAAAGGCTGACACGGGTACTGCCCTTTCAGAGACTTTACACGTATCGGCTCTGGGCCTCTGAAGGCAGATATGTCCCTACTCGGCAGTACAAATCATCAAGGGATGATTTCACTCGTTACTTGAGACGTTAACTATTTAGCAAGACTAAAACTGTATTCGCACGGCTCGAATCGCTCTTCACTAGACCGCTGTAGCCCGTTCTTACCAATGGCAAATCTCTTCCTGATCTCACCGGAAATAATACACAAACCTGCCTCCCGATAGAACTGTATAGTGGTATTCCTACGCTCCTCTTGTTTGAGGCAGCGTTTCACTTCATTAACTCCGTTGATATCTCCCCAATCCCGCATTATCATAACCATTCCTGTATATGTTCTCGTGCTATCAGCCTCTTTATGCGCGATTATGTGGAGTCTCAGACAAGTGTGATCAAGCAACCCAGCCGATTGTCATGGTCTGTGCACTTGGTGCATGCCCCGGGCGTAGGGGTCAGGTAGTTCTCGTACCAGGGCTTGTCGGTCTCCCAAAGACTTTCTGTTTCTGGTCTCCATACCAACGCCTTGACAACACCTCGCCTTCTGTAGGTACCGCAAGTCCCTTAAACAAACTCCAGCAGCAGGCCATGGATGTCGTGGGCCCCCGAGTACAGGATCGCCACGAGCCAGTCTTCTCCACACCCCAAGTCCGCGGTGTCGTGCATCGCCCCGAATCGGACAGCGGGCAGCACGCCAGGAATGACGAGTTCGGCACCGAACGTTAAGTTCCAGATCGGGTCGCTGGTGAATGTAAATGAGTAGCAAGGGCAACGGATCCGGATCTGCATCGAGTCCTCCGACACGTCGACAATGGAGACGGCTCTTGAATTTTGGTTGCTATAGAAAGAAGCGGGATATATCCTGGTATTGCTCAGAGATGCCCACGACCACGAAGGTATCTGATCGATGCGGGTTTGGCTCCGGTCTCCCATTGGTTCCCAGCAAAGTTGTTTTTCCATGTCGGTTCTCCAGAGACCTTGGTGATACTGGTCGCCAAACCTGGTCGCCAGTGTCTTTGCTATTCCAGAAAGGGCCACGAGCTTATCCGACGGGAAGGTAAGTTTGCATCGCGGGTAGGCCAGGCTGATCAGGAGCCAGATCCGCTGCAAATTCAGGTCGGCCAGCGGAGACACGCCCTGGAGGGTGATTCCAGGCATTTGAGCCTTGGTCTGTCCTGGACCCCCTCGTGGTGCCATCTCCCAGGCGCAGAGCTGGGCGCAATCCCAGAATGCCTGCCCGTGGGCAAAGTGGATTTTCCTGGCGGACAAAAGCCTCTCCTGCAGAACCCAACCCCGCTGGTTCAGAGACCCCTGTTCGATTGCCTCCTTCCAGTAATCCCCAAAAGGAAGGCCGAGGTTCTCTGCCACGATCATCTCAATACCACCACCATCCACTTCTTCTCCACCATTCATCCGGAAAACCCCACAGTTTGTGTTCGGATATTGGGGCGTGAAGAGGCCAGCATGGCTGTCGATCCCGTGCGTTGCCGCTATGTTAAGGACTGCGTGTTGGTAAATGTCACCCATGGTTGCCGCCTCGGTCTGCCAATCCTCCTTGGAGTCCTGGATGATGCACAGCGAGTCTATCCATATATAGCGGATCCCAAGACCCCGGATGGTGGTAATGGCATGCTGAAAGGTCAGTGGCAAGGAATCGTATTGTATATCTGCTTGCAGTGCCTCCAGGTTCTCCGTCGTGCACTTGAGGATGAACGCACCGCCCCAGCAATGGCTCAGTGTTGCGTAACGGGAAGCTGGGGATTCAACATTGCAGGCGATCAGTCTGATGTTATACCCCGTAACCTCTACAAGGCGCGTAGGGTACCATCCAGTGTCTTCGCATTGGGCCTTGCATTTCCCGTGATTTTGTTGGCAATCGATCAACGTTTGCTTGAGGAATGATAGCGACTCTTCAGAGCCTGTGCTCCGACTCAATGACGGAACAAGGTCTGCAGATGGTGGTAAGTAACAGGTGGATGACGGGGGTGCATTTGGCTTCCTTGTGATGATGCAATATATTTTCTTCGTCACTTTTCCCCTTTTGCGCCTGAGTTAGGTCACACCGGCCCCCGCTTTACTACAAGGCAGTACACCATAGTCTAGAACCTTTCTTGGCCATATTTGAGCCGCACTATGATATCATCCCCGTTGGTAATCCCCCCAACTGACCTTCGGCGGCCCTGTAGCCCCAACTTGCATTGCGGACGTGCGGACGTCTCTATCCTTTCGCATTATGGCGCCTATGTACACGATTTACCATATAAACGATAATAACATATGGGTAAGGATCTCACCCACATTTCAGCAAGGATGAGAAGTCGCCTCATTCAGGAAGACCAAACAAACAAAAGCAAGGCTCCAAGTCCTCTTCGTCTGGCCAACATAATCCACCTTCCTTACCAACCCCGAATTGGTTTTTAATCTCGCCGAACACAAGTTACATCTGCGCGTTGCTCACGTCGCAGTCTCCGGCGTCCACGAAGAACGCGGCCAGCGCGTTAAAAGATGCGGTCTTCCCCGCCTTCGGTACGAAGATGTCCATCTTCACGTCCTCCGCCCAGATCCCGCTTGCAAGTAACTGTGTGGGCAAGTCGCCGGCAATGACACCGCCGGGTCGACGCAGCCAAAAGAATAGACCGCGAGGATTGCCCACCCACTGGCGCAAGCATTCATGCACATTGAACTCCCCATCCTTCGCCGTCCAATTTATGTACAGGTCCTCCAGCGTTGCGGGTTCATTCTGGCTTGGGATTTCTGCACCCGGGGTTGGGGTGTCTTCCGTTGACATTGCCTTTATCTGGGTACTCACGGTACAAAAGGAACTCTTCCAGTAGTAATCTCGGCTTGCTGCAGAATATAGATTACTCTCCAGGCCTTGTGTAAAACAGAAATTCGTACCACGAATATTCAATGAACACAACATCTAATTCTAGAGGTAAATGCGCTTTTTATATGCGACATGCCTTGTAACTTCAATAGGTCATGTTCGAGATTGTTGGCTTGCCTAGTACTTAGATTGCATCTTATTCCACCGGTCGTTTGCTTGACGGTCGTCATTCTTTCACCACTTGTTTCATTACATGGCTTGATGTGTAGGCATAGGACCAACATGTACATTGACCAACCCATAGGAAGAGTCAACAGGTAAGTAGCGGAAAGATGGCTTAATAAGTTTGACGAAGATTCCTTTCATGGCTTCATTCACTACTTCATATTTGTATCGATCCTGATGAAACGTAAATTAGAGAATGAACGGGAGGAAGTAAGAAAGGAGAACGTTTGATACGATTGCTCATTTCTTATTTATACGAAGTATCCCCGACGGAAACAGGAGACTCGTAGAGGGCAGGTTGCCTTCAAAAACAGATACACTCGAAAGAAGTGTTCGGTAGAAAACTTAGGGAGACTAAGACAAGCGTCACAATTTTGACAATTCGTCCAGAAAACAGGTCTCTAATTAACGAATGTGTTTCCAGGGTAGATAAAGTAACGCAACCCTCTTAAACTACCCACCTCGTGTCCTACGGCATGCATTCAAGCTGCATATCGAGGTTTAATGCGTCTAGTTGACATTTTCCAGTGTCTCCATCAGAGCCTCCCTATCCCTCGTCAACCCCCCCTCCACCGACGTGAAAGGAATCCCAAACCTCGCCTGCACGTCCGCCGCCGCCTTCCCCTTGGCGCCGAAGTCCTGCAAGTTGGCCAACAAATGGAACGCCTGCCCGAACACGAAGGCGCCCATCCCCTGCAGCTCCTCAAAGGTGCGCTTGACGGCCTTCACGCCGTGCTTGCCGCTGACCCGGTTGATGATGCCGGCCACCTCGTCGAAGTCGAGCAGCTCGTGGCAGAGGTCGATCTCCTGGTTCGCGAACTTGCCGCCGGCGGTCGGCCCCGCCAAAAGGGCGGCGGCGACGTACTTTCCCACATCGCTGGCGTCGGTGAAGGGGACCTTGCTGCCCGGGGTCAGCAGGTCGTCGATCTCGCCGTGGCTGCCGAGGCGGGGGAAGTTCTCCTTGTGGCGGAAGGTGCAGAGGTCGTAGTGAATCACGGCGGGGCGGACGATGGTGTACGACTTGAGCCCCGCAGCAGCGGCGCCGCGGACCATCTCCTCGACCTCGTGCTTGGAGGCGTAGTACCCGTCGAGGTGGCAGGCCTTGACCGCGTCCGAGTTGCGCAGGGCCTCGTCTTCGACGCCGATGGTGGACGAGCTGACGACGGTCTCGACCCCGGCCTTCTGGGCGGCGGCGAGGATGGTCTTGGCCTGCTCGACTTCCAGCCCGGGAGGGTAGGGGACCGTGTTTAGGAAGACGCCTTGGCAGCCCTGGGCCGCCTGGTAGATGTCGTCGAACTTGTGGCTTTCGCCTTGGAAGAGGGTGACGCCGGGGCTCTTGAGGACGGCGGGGAGTTCTTTGTTGAGGTCGCGGACCACGGCGTGGACCTTGGCACCGGCGGCGAGGAGGTGGGTGATGGCCCAGCCGCTTTGGCCGCCGGTGGCTTGGGTAATCAGGAAGGTAGACATGATGATGTGTTTGGATGGGCTGAGAAGTTGGTTTGCTGTAACGGGCAAAATGATTTATGTAGTAGAAGTTGGTATGGGGCGGTTTCTTTTGTCTTGCGTGCCTGTGTGTGTGTGTGTGTGTGTGTTGAGCTTCATCCCCATATCTCGATCATAGTCTTGACCATTTATATATACCACTCTCGCCCACAAGACACTCCCACTTGATGCCAGAACGCTCTTCGGTTGATTGTTAATCAATTGTTGAACCATGGGTGGAGGCCGAGGGTGGTGTCACACGAAGGAGAGAGCTGATCATTGTCCATTGCAATGCGACTCTCAGACGGGTCTCGTTGTTGGACGCTCCCTATACGTAACACGCAGGACGCAACGCAACAGGGGCACTAGCCTCGAAGTAAGTTGCTTCTGGTGGGCCTCAGCAGCGGTTATTTGTGGGGGCATGCAGGTCAGACAGTCAAGACGGGTAGACGCTTACTTGAGGCTGAGGGGGGCTTGAGGCTAGACGTCGTTAGACTGATTCGTTAACTTGATGCGGTCTAGGGGGGTTCGCTGGGCTATGGTCTGGCCTTCAATCGCTGGTTTTGTCAGCAAGCTGCCCCATCCAAGGCAACTTTGTCCGACCCCCTTCGGGCCCGGGCATTAACCGAGCTGACGCGCAGTTATCATCATTTCCCACCACCGCCATCTCCAAAGCGCCGTATCCGTCCTACTCCCCACAAAGCAATCATTGCCATTTCTCAGATCCCGCACCAACAAACAATGAAGGTCCGGAAGAGTTGCTGGACCTGCAAGGGTGAGCTAGTCACCCCGCGGACCAAACCCCGGAGATTGTGCTAACTCCACCCGACTAGCCCGAAAACTTCAGTGTGACGGGCGGCAGCCCACCTGCGAGAGATGCACCCGAGCCCAACGGGACTGCCAAGGCTACGAGCTCCGTCTCTCATGGCCCAGGGATAACGATGGGAAGCGCGCCATTGTAGGCAGGGACGCCCTAATTGCCGCTAAGTGCACCGGGGCAAAGAAGTCCGCCGGTCACTTCTTCATCAATACGACTTGGGGGATCTCGAGCAATATAACCGCTTATCCCTCCAAGCGCAAGCGATGAAAGATACCTTTTCTTATAGGTCCTCGTGCCCAAGCTCTTGGGGCCAGCCCACACACGAGTCTAGCCATTTGGAACTGCTACGTCACTGTACGTTAGCCCCTGCATGCGTAACTCGACATAACATGGCCGCCGAAGGATGTGTAAATGACCTTGAAACAGTTTACGACTCAGCCTACTGCGCGATAGTGTCTTTCGATGCGACCACTCCAGCCATCCGAGACTCGCTTATCAGTTTGGCCTTGGCGCAGAAGTCGGCGCCGGGACTGGCTCTATTCTATGCGCTGCTTGCCTTCTCGTCGCTACATCTCCATGGTCTCCAACAGCAAGCCGTGCAGTTGAAGATTTCCGCGCTCCACTACTTAGCCGCTTCAGTCAATGATGGGCCACTCGTATCGGCAGAGGCTGCCGCCCAGCATGTGGCTGCGTCCATGTTTCTAGGGTGTTTCGAGGTGAGTCTCTCCCCAACTTCCACCGACTTGAAGGTCAAACCCTGATCGCATTCTCTCGTGCAACCAGATCCTACTACCATCGGATAGCTCTGGGGAATGGCTGTGGCATGTTTGGGGCGCCATGGACACGATACGAGCAACGGAACTCAGTAACCAAAGCGCATATGACTATCTGCTTGACTGGGTGTACTACCACGAGGCACTCTCTCGTTTCGCCGTGCGTCACTGGCGCCACAAGACATTGGCGCTGGAGGCTGCAGATACGAAACAAAACGACAGTTTATATCTACAGTACCCGCCCCTGACAAGGCATAGGCCCGTATGTCTCCTGCCTTTTTGCATTGCACAAAACTCTCCATTGATTCGGCTTTTTTTTATTTTGACAGCTGACACTTGCCATTGTAGGCACCTCCGTGTCCCAATGAATCCTTTGGCATCCTGAACCTGCTCTCCGACATCTGCGGCACATTAATTGATCCGCGAGACCCAGGGAGCAACGACCCAAACTACATCACCCGTGTCAGATCTTTCGAGGGACAACTTCTAGAAACCACCCCGAACTCCCTCTCAAACCCATCCAACACCCCCAAAGCCGACGTCGGCACCGAGCTCTACCAGCTCGCCACCCGCGTCTACCTCGCCCGCGCCACCCAAAGCCCCTGGGAATCCCCCGCCAGCCTGGAATCCATCACCCGCTCCGTCTTCGAGGGCACCGTCGTCACCTGCCACAGCTGCGAGCACTTCTTCCCGCTCTTCATCCTGGCCTGCGAGGCGCGCCGCGACGAGGACCGCGCCGCTGTTTTGGGGTTAATCGACCGGACGAGTCGGAACTCGGCGCGGGGGGCTCGCAGTCTAGGCTTCGTGAGGGGCGCGGTCCGGGGGTGTGGGTGCAGCAGGATTTGCATGCGGAGGGGGAGCGGGTGATGGACTATGTTGCGGTCGTGAGCGCGGTGATCAGTGCGAGTAATTCGATTCCGTCTTTTGTTTGAGGGTGTCGAGGCGGGAGGCGAAAGGACAGGTCATCTTGGTAAGTTAAAGCACCCCTCGACGGCCACACCCCTTAACGGTTACCTATTAATAGATTACCCCTGAATCGCGCCTATATACCGATTTAATAGTATATAAGTTAGTTTTTATCGTATTTTTATTTAAATTAACTTAATCGTACCCTCTTCTTTTACTCTTTTATTATAATATTATAATTAACGAGTTAAAGCTTTAACGCGCGATTTAACACGTTATTAACGATAAGAGCTTAAGATAGGCCGCGTTAAAGGAGGGGGTTAGTCGTATTACTTTAAAGGTTCGGATCGAGGGCCGGCAGATTAAGAAACATTATAACTCGTCTTAATAGGTATTATATAACGACGATAAGAAGTGTATTACTTAATAGGTAGTTACTTAGATTAAGTTCGGTTATTCTCCTCCGTATATAATCTTAAAGATATTCGCTTAATATATATTTAAGGTTAATAATAACCTTTATATATTTAATAAGCGTTAGGTATAGAAATTTCTTAATAGGTATAAGGTAATTGGATTTTCTCTTTCTTTTAAGATAGATTTTAAACGCGTTACGAGTACTTTTAAGGAGAATATCCGAGATTTTTTTAATCAATTTAATTATAAATTTATCCGATTTATCTCCCGTTAATATATTTAGAATTACGACGAGGTTAATATATAATTAGGTATTAAAAGTAATTAAATAATAATCGGATTAATAGATATAAAAAGGATTATTATAAAGGACTTCGTTAACCGAGAGTAAGTAATTATAATAGAAGTAATTAATATAGATAGCCGGTCTATTACTTTAATATATATCTTTAAGGGTTAATAGCTTTAACTTTAATAATTCTTAAAGGAGGAGGATATTTTAATTAAAGCTATAAGGGATTAAATCTTTATTATATTTCTTAAAGGTTAGATTAATTATAAGCTAATTTTACTTTAATTTAAGGAGGTATTCCTGCTATAAATTAAACCGGAGGACGAAAAGTAATAGCGGTTATTTATTTTTAATAATTATTCCTTTTATAATATTGAGGAATTTATATTAACCTATTTAAAGGTTAAGGTATAGCTTTTATTTCTATTGGTTTATATATCGTACTTCCTTTAACCTTTAAATATCGATATATTTAATATATTAAAGGGGAGGTACCGTTATAAGGTAACTCTCTATTACTTAAGGCTTAATAATATAGGGATAAATAAAAAGGAGTTCCTTCGGTATTATAAGAAAGTTAGGACCTTTATGCTTAAGCTTAAGGTTATTTACGGTAGGTAGAAAGTATCCGGTATATTCCCTCGTAATATTAATAAGCCCCTAAATAGCTAACTTAAGAGGTTCGAGGCTTAGTAGAATACTTTAACCCCCGAACCCCCTCCTTAAATCTAAAAGCTTAATTTTCGGCTATCTCGATTCGTACTCTAAAGAGCTCTAGGTAATTAGTAGAATTATTTAAGAAATTAGCCGATAATTTAATACGATTTAATAGAGTAATTAAAAGGGTATTATTTCGAAAGGTTTAAAAGAGTTTCGACGATTTAAACGGTTAAATTAATTAATTAATATACGAAAAGGCTTAATTAAAGGTAAACCTTAAAAGAGAGAGAGGAAAGAAGAGAAAGAGACTTATTCCGGCACCGAATAGGAAGTATATTCGTATAATAGAAGTGGTAATCGGTATAAGAGAGGCGGTAGGGCCGGCGTAAGCGCGCCTTATTATAATTCGGTCGGAATCGATAGAGGAGATCGTGGAAGAGGAATTTAACGAGGAATTTAAGGCCTGGAGCTTAATCGAAGTAAATCTTAATTAATTCTATAATTTTACGATTTTTCGTTATTTTTTAATTAAGTTATTATTATTTTATTATATTATTATGACTTTATTTTATTATAGTAACCGTTAAGGGGTATGGCCGTCGAGGGGTGCTTTGACTTATAGGTTTATTGTTGCACTTGCGCTTGCTATCTTTTAACTTCCTGGCTTCATGTACCAGGATGATTACAGATACGTCAAGTGATACTATTGCTCAGAATGCTATATCCTCCCAGCAGTCTAGCATGAAGCGTGTTGTTTTTGGCCTTTCGTCATCTTGGGATGTGACTTTCATTCGAACACCAACGAGCCCTCTCCTACCACCTACCTCAGCGAACCGCCCATCGGGTAAGAGATGAGGCTGGTGGAGCAGGACGGAAAATGGCAAAAAGACAAAAAGAGAAATGGTTGCACTAGCCGCGAATCGAACGCGGGGCCCATCGAGTGTTGCTTTGTGATGGCAACGATGGATTTTACCACTAAACCACTAGTGCCTTGTCTGCTTGTGGAAGAAGTTGATGTAAGAGATCTAGTTAAGTGGTAATATATTTCCTAGTAATACTGCATAAGCCGGGTGCTGCGGCATATTCACGGGGTGGTCGACAGCAGGTGGATACGGGTCCTAATTAACCTGTGCACATCTCAGAAAACAACTTACACAAAGCGAAAAGATTAGCTGTATCCAATCCCGGTACGACATAAGCCGGCCATATGATCCCGTATATTACTCCGGTTTCTGGAACTTATGGGTTGGCGGCAGCATTGATGGCTGTTTGGCCAAAACAGCTCACTGGGCAACGGGCTCGAGGTTTCACCTTTTATCCATCATCTAGATGCCGCCACCATCCAGCCAATACACGCATCCGTATGCCTGCTCTCGTCAGCGTCGCAACAAGCAGGACAGCATCCGGTCGTGGTATGCCGTTTCTCGGTTACTGGCGTATGTACACCCGACTGCAAGCCTGGAGCTTATCAATCCCTCCCCTTGGATGAGCAATGGCAATGTTGGGAATGGAATATAACAAAGACAAGCACCACTATCCCAGTATCAGAGTCACCAGCAGTTTCTCTGTCAGAGAACTCCTGGTAATTTCGCCGACGATTGTTGGAGAGGCGCAGCTTGTGTGTTTTCAGTCTGCATCGAAGACTAGAAGTAATCCACAGCGTCCCTCCCAGCAGAATACCCCTGACAACGGTGTATACCCGGTCGCGTTGGTTTCGTGGATTACACATTGGGATTTTGCCGTTGGATCAAGGATGACATGACCACTGTGACCACGAAGACCAGCAGCCAAGGACGGTTGCCCCGGACTCTTGGCTTGCGCATAGTGCGCAGAATCGCCAAAGAGGTTGGCGGCGGGTAGACGCTTCGTGCTCCTCGGGTGGCAGCGGAGCGAACATCTTCAGAGCCATCTGCAAGCCGCCGCCTTCATTTGTAAATGATGCACCCCAAGGCAACCCGTCATGTAAATCATAACTTTTCCCAAGGCTATCAGCGCCCGTACAAATTTTAACTCTGGGTCATCTTGTTTCACTGCTAGTCCGAGTGTACGTACGGCCACGAAATCGATGGGGGCAGCACGTTTCCTCTAGTTTAAAGCAAGGTTGGGCTCCAGAAGGTGTCTTCCCAGAATCTCGAGCAAAGCCAGAAAGAAGTTCATTGGTAAACTATCGACTGGGTAGCCACGCACCGCCTCCTTCTACGCTGAATACCTTTGCAACTGCTAGAAGAGAAATAAATTGTCCGTTATGGGCTGGTTCGCATGGGTTCCAGGTAGGTTTCGGAAATATGCCCCCGACTAGCAACTTCATGTTGATCCCACATGACACAACAGCTTCGTGATGCAAAAGGGCAAAAAGACAAAAAGAAACTCGTGTTGCACTAGCCGCGAATCGAACGCGGGGCCCATCGATGGCAACGATGGATTTTACCACTAAACCACTAGTGCCTGAATACTTGGCGGATTGACATGTTGGAATCACTGAAAACATATCTTATATTGCTCACACGGCTAAGTTATGTCATTGCGTGATAGTTGGGTGGTCGACGGGAAAGGCTGCGGGTCCAATGCCTGGACCCAGCTCAGAAGCCAGCCCTGACTCTGGATGTCAGCAAAAATGTAGGAATACTAGCCCATATTGGCTGTGTAGGGCTGGACCAGCTCCAAGCGTCATAATATGTTTCCTAAAATGTTTGGTCAAATAATTAGTGACCATCTAGGCAATCAGGGGTTCTCCAATTCCTCCCTGCTAGCATTTTCACGTCATTGGAATGATACATTTCACCTACATCCGTTCACCTCCATTATTTAGCTATGTGATATTGTCGCTAGTCATGAGCCTCCCCTCGCCCACTTGCTCGACTTCATGTACCCGCCGGCAAGTCCAACGTCAGCCCCTCAAGTTGGATGAACTGACAACTCGCACCTTCTCGCACTGCTCTTTGTAGCAAGAATATCTGAAGGCTTTTGTGTATCCGGTCGTTTCAATCCCTTAGCTATTGTCACACAGTGATTCCGCCGTGGGGTCAGACGAGGTTTGGTTACCTAGGTCGCGAACACCACCAGCCACGGAGTGGTTCTTTGGACACTCGCGTTGCGTGGAGTACATGTCGTCGAGCGAGCCTCGTCACTTCATTTAAAAGCCGCAGCTCTCATTTATAAAAGACTGTGAGTGAAGAAGTTCGTTCGTGCTCATCTGGTACCATGGCTGCGAGCTGCAGAGGAGTATAACCACCTGGACTTACGGAACGCCCCAAGTCCCAGTTCTGGAGACTCAGGTGTTGTCATACTCTCTCTCCTGTTGGCCGCCAGTGGTTGACGGGGCACTCGATTCCCATCAGGCAAGTTGTATCATCTGACGCCAAAGACGAATTTGGACCCCCGAGGACGTCTTCTGGTGAGCTCGAGCAAAGCCGACAAATGCATGCAATGGCAGTTCGTGTACTCAGGAAACACTGTCTCGCATAGCTAACACATCCAGTGCTGCCATGCTATGTCGTCTTGGGGCTAGTCCGCCCGGGTTCCGGCGGTTTACCCGGATCAGAGCTCTGGAAGATCAAGGTCTTGCGGTTACCACAACCAGCTGAATTGTTTGCGCCTATTCTTGGAAGCTCCAATATTGCCTGGTGGTTCTCGAGTTGCCGATTCGACGACGATGTAGAGTAGTGTGACCAGCTTGGAGATCTTCCTATGAGAAGACTCGGGCGGTGGCCGCAGCGTGGCTGGCAGCCCGCCTGCCTGATCTACCTACGATATCGACGTTGGTCAATTGGTACATTGGGGAAGTCCAGTATCGTGGTGGGACTCTCACTTGTTTGCGTTTTATATGGTGCATGGGCCACCTTCCTACAGATAGGGGCGTGTCAAGCCAACAACTCCCTCCGCGCAACAAGACCGCGTCACCTGGCCTACAACAATCGTCGTTCGACGCGACAACCTATCAATACATTCCAAATCAGACTCGCGCAACTTACCACTGCGCCACACAACCGGAAAACGACGTCCAAGCACACCAGTTCGAATCCCCCCAGAGCACCCGTTTTTCCAATTTTCCAACTTGGCCGAAAGTCCTCAACTACTCAAGGAAACAAAAAGAAAAAAGAGAATATCGCCTACCGGCTTTCCCGAGGACGAATCCCCAGTACTGATCGGCGCCTTTGTGAAAACCACCCCCGCAGGTCAGGTCCAGAAGGCCGGCTAGATAGTCTTGGGGTCCCGAGGTCGTAGTCGGCAGCCACACAAGTGTGGTGCGAGAGCTACTCCTGGGGGCCCTAGACATGGAATCCCTGTGTTATTAGGCATTATAAGGTCTCTCTAAAGATTTGTGATAATTGACCCGGCAATTAACCGGTGGTTGTCATGGCGGTTGGGGGTTGATTGACACGCCTGCCTAGGTACTGTCATGACCATTCGTTGTCAGGGCCACCCGTTGTCAAGGAAGGCTGTTTGTTGCGCGTATGCCGACGCGTGAGCAGCTCAAGGCCGTGTGTTGTCAGGCTGGCCACGCCTATATATAGCCTGGAAGCTGTGGGTGCGGGGCAACGGGCATCGCAATTGTATGCATACCTACCTACTGTTCAGCACTTACCCACTTGCAGCCAGGCACCTAATCAAGCCCATCTGTATGTAACCTGCCTCAAGCCGGGACAGCCTACCACTACAGAACTCACACAACATACCACTAAGCCAAATGACCGAAAGAAAGACCTACATAGAGCACAACAGTTCGAATTCCCCTACGAGCACACGTTTCTAGCCATTCCCACCACATACACCACACCCTCTCCAGCCGAAACCGTAATGCAGAAAGGAAAACAAAAACAAAAGTTCAACGGCTACAGGCGTTCCCTGAGTGTGCAATGGTACTAATCTGCGTCTTGGGGGATAATTCCATCAAAGAATACTTTCCATCAATCCAAGACACGCCGAGGAGCCTCCGGGGTCCAGGGTGTGGCAGTGTGCAATGAGCCACTAAGCCCGTTGTCAAACGCATGAGCCACTCACTGAGCCAGTCGTCAACGCGCAGGCAACGAGCCGTTGGTCGTGGAGCAGGGACCCTGAACCCAAGACGGGAGATTTGTCTGTTGTTAGGACTTATGAGGATGCCCTGCCCTCCGAAGCCGGACTTACTCCGGGCGTCTGTCTGCCTGTGTGCCTTGGGCCTACAAACAAACAAACAAACACCTGCCGTACCCCGCCCGGCTTTGTTGTAGCGCGTCCCGGGCGCCCTCTACAGGTCGTAGCTAGAGCCCCAGGCCGAGCTCGTACCCCACCACGACCGTCGACACGGCGCTCGGTGTCCTTGCTTACCTTAACCAAGACTGCAGAGACATAGGCACTTTTACCTCCACGACCAGGAGAGTCGCCAATCAAACGTACCTAGCTAGGTTACTTTCAGTACTAATCGAGGGCTCGGGGACTTCCTCTGTTGTGACCCCTGACCAAGCTCGTGTTGTTGCATGGAGTTGGGAGATAGATCTCCCGTCGTTGGTGATGCAGCACTCCTGAAGTTGCATTCAGACACAAACCATCTGCAAGGCGGGGGATATGCAAATTACCAAGGAGGCCCTCGCCGCGATCGCGAGCCAAAAGAGTATACAATCCCTTGATCCTTTACCATTCCATCGGCTGCCTCGCTTCAAGACGTTGGATGTTTGGCAGACTAGATAGATACACATAACGATTGATCTACATGTGTGGACGGACCACTTCACTTGTTCCGATCCGGCAATAATCGGCCGGAGACTAAGAACCTAAGAATATCCAGCCCCATTCCCCTCCGCAAATCACGATCGGAATCCAGCCGGATGTGCCCATCATCGACCCGCCTTCCTTTTTCACCTATTTTTTTTCACTCAGGTGTGGATAGGCGATCAATATATGCCATAAATAGCGACATATCACATCAAGGGACAGAAGACCAGCAAGATGTTGACTCAGGTGATATATAATAAGACGCTATGTGCAGATTCGTTACGGAGTAATTATTTTCATTAAAAATGAACCGTGTACACAGTTCCAACCTTTCTTTTCCATCATAAGCGTCTCTCTTGTCGCGGTTGCTGCCATTAGGAGAAGGACGAGAACGACATTTAGGCAATGCCGAAGGACTCCTTGGGGATGATGGCGAAGCTCTGGGGAGGGGAGCCGCCACGGTTGAAGGTGGTGTTCTGAACACCGGTGTAGTTCCAGTAGGTGTTGCTGAAGTGATGGTTAGTTAGCAAGCGCGTTCGTTGATGATCTATTTGGATCGATGGATGGGGAGGGAGGACATACTCTTGGCTCGGGTCGGCGAACTGGAAGGAGACCTGGAGGGGCACGACGGTGCGCGAGCCGAGGAGCTCGGCGGGCTCGTTGATCTTGGAGACCAGGCTGCCCTTGATGCCGGCGTCCATCTGGCAGCCCGCGTACGAGGTGAAGACCTTGGAGTCGACCGACTTGCCGGAGCAGGTGGCGGCGAAGGCCGGGCGGGCCGGGTAGTCGGTGGCGGCAGGGCCGGCGATGCGGAAGGTGTAGTCGCAGCCCGCGTTGTTGCAGCCAGCGTCCCACTCGGTCACGGCCCACTGGTAGTCGGCGGCGGCGCGGATGGCGACGGGGGTGGCAGCAGCAGTGGCCGCAAGGGTGGCGAAGACGGTAGAGGTACGCATATTGATGGTTGGGGGTTGGGTTGGGTAATTAAAGAATTATTGTTTTTCTTAAGTCTTTATTGGGTGTTGAAGAACGAGTGGATGGTAAATATCGTGGTTGTTGATATTGCCGGTGGTGAGGAGGAACTAAAAGCGTGAATTAAACACCCGGCGGTCGTTGGATTTAAATACTGCCTTGTCAGTTGGGATGGAGTCGGGAGGAGTTGGGATGGTTCTAGCAAAAACAACAACTTTCGGACGGCTCAGCCTCTCGCAACGTCATCCGATGCCCCCGGGAGGGATGATCGTTTCCACTTCGGTTGGGTAAAGCCGTACAGCCGTTGCACCATGGGCGCCTAGCCCCCCCGATGCCGTAGCATTGGCAAAGTGAATACGAGGTCGCATTGCTGGCCAAATGAACGCTCAACAATGGAATGCATCGGCGGCCCAAATTGGGGCTTTCAATGGGGAGGCGGGCCCCAGCGCGACTGGCTCGTGCGCTTCATGCATTGCATCGCCAAGAATCGCGAATCTTGGTGCTGGCAGGCGGAACAACCCCGGGCCGGCAATTCTGCAGTGGATGCAGTGGGTGCATAAACAGGGCCGGGAGCTCCGAGATCCGAATTCTGCCAGCATCATGGGCTTTTGTTCCCTGTTTGTCCACGGAGACAAAGGCCAGTCGAGGTCTCTTCGACTACCTACGCGGTCTTAGAGCCATGGAACAGCGAAGGGCCTCAAGTGTCGACAGACAAATTCCATTGCCTTCATGCCTCAACTTTAGGCCTCAACTTTTTAATCCGATGCTGCATTACCGGTAAGCCAAGCCAAGGCGGTCAAAGAGCAAAGGACGTGCGTGCCCTTTTGGCCATACGGAGCGAGCCCCGTAACCTACGTGGTACTGTTACCACTGTAACCTCGTACCCAAAAACAGGTCTCGGCCGGTTCGATTCAATTGACCGCCCATCCCCTATTCTCCCCCTTCCCCGATTCCCCTCGCCAGGGCTATCTGTAGCAACGACCGTTCCCCCCCTGAAACGTGTTGATCAGCTGGCGCCACTGGTCCAAGATGACGCCCAGGTCGTCGAGCAGCTCGTCCTCGCGGGCCCGGTCGTTGCCCGTCTCGCCCACCAGCTCCTCCACCACGAAGTCGAGCGCGCACGCGTAGCCCGAGAACCGGAAGACGAGGTCGCGCGCCACGGGCAGCCGGGCCAGGATGCCGCGGCGGTGGTCCCAGTCGTCGCGGACGCGGGGCGCGGCGGCGGGCCGGCAGTAGTCCGCCAGCTCGAGCATCTTGAGCATGAGGACGTCGTACCCCTCGATGATGAAGGTGAAGTCCAGGGTCACCCCCTGCACGAAGTTCTTCGGCATGTGGCGCAACTCCAAGATGAGCCTGCGGCGGGTCCCGTCGGTGATTGCGTAGGTCCGATTGAGGTCCTCTCTCAAACTGCAGATCGTCGTGAGGGCGCGCTGGGCCACCTGCTTGAACCATTGCGCCGGCGGTCTCTGCCCCTCCTCCTGCGGCTCGTACCAATCCATGGGATCGCGCGGATAAGTTGCGGTTGGTGTTGGTATCGGTTGTGTTGGCATCGGTGTTGGTGTTGGTGTTGCTATTGGCGTTGCTATTGGTGATATTATTAGTGGTGATATTGGTGTTGCAGGTGTTGGCGGCGTTGCTGGTTCCGGAGTAGAACCACTACTGTGCTGTGCAGCCTCCTCTTCGAACTGCGCATCCTGCTGACGGCGGGCGGTGTCCAAGGTGCTCTCCTGTTGGAGTTGCCTCAAGTACCGTTCGCGCGAGCCCCAGCACCCGAGGATCCGCCACGCGTGCATGACCTTGTCAATCTCCTTGTCTTGCTCCGCTCCGTTCACGGTTTTCCTAATGTCCTGGATTCGAAGGTTTTTGGTGTCTCGGATGGCGATGAAGTCGGCGTCGCGAGGGACGCCGAGGATCTGGAATAGATCTGCCATCTTGGGCACGTCGGTGGGGAAGGGCGATCAGAGTCCCCCAAAGAACAATGTGTGTCTGTCGACTCGGCGTGCTCGTACCAAATATTCGTAGATTTGGGAGTGATAAGTTACCGTCGCGCGGGCGTCAAATTTAGGCCTCGGCGGTCTTTATGGAGGAAGAAAACATGTTAGTTCTGTCCAACGCCACATTTGTCAACCTCTTTGTTTGGGAACGCGGCACACATGTTAACTTATAATGCCATTGTAACTGCAATTCAACTTTATCAGTGAGACAAGGAAGCAGAAAGAAAAGTTGGCTGTTTTGTCGTCGGTCATGTCTCCCACCAATGTCTTTCAAGTCAAGGCGTTGGTTGCGTACAACAGGCAAGCTGGCCAGCACGTCTTGGACCAAGGACCTTTCTGACCTTTCCAATTGCCTGGAAATTCGACTGCGGTGCTCAACTCTGCTCCAAGTCTGAGTTTGCTGCAAATGGGCTTGGTCCAATAACCGCGTATAAGCTCTGCCCCCTCTCGACCCGACACCCAGGCTGGGTTCCTAACAGATGAACGACCAACACCACCTCCAATACCAACGCCAAACCCTCCCAGAGGTACTGTTTGAATTTTTTTGTACACAAATGACCACTGGTGGGTCTCAATTTCTCACACCTGCCTGGTGGTCTTCCATCAACCACCAAGCACTGGCTCCCCTGGATCCACCAGCCCTCGCGCCTTCCTCCCACAACACCAGACACCACGCCAGACACCATCACCTGCACACAGAACCCAAGGCAGTACCAAAGTACCAAACACTAGCGAGCCATTCAACCATAAAACTGCAAATAAAGCACCTCGCCTTCAACAATCACCAAGGTGATCATGGCGAGATGGCGAGATGGCCGAGCGGTCTAAGGCGTCATACCACCGATGTGGTCGGGGAAACCCGGCGTGGGTTCGAATCCCACTCTCGTCACCGACGAGGTACACAGACAAGCCCCATCTGGGAGACCTTGCGGTGCACACCATCATATCGGAAACGGTGATCCACTACGTGGGCGCGGGTTCGAATCCTGCTCTCGCCGATATTTTTGGTTGTCTTCCCTTGTATTTGGGCCCCTCGTAAATCTTTTTGCCCCTCAACCTCTTTTGCGTGTCTAAGATGCAAACATGGTGTTGAATAGAGCGCCCTTATCCTCTTCGACAGCTTCGGCGTACTCCGTTTGCATTTCCTGTCTCTGGTGTTGTATCGTCTCTTTCCTGGCCATACTTGCTTCTCGCCTGTTTTGGTTGTGCTCCTCACGCGAGCGCGCCGGCTGTACCGAGGGATCATACTTTGAGTGTACTACCCATTCTCGACCGTCGAAAACTGTCTCGTCTACAGCTGTAATAAAGGCATTGAGGTCTTCTAATGACTCAAAGCTGAGGTATCCGCGTTGCTCGCACTTGCATCGGTTGTGCTTGTCATACAATTTGACTCCACTGGCGTTGGGCTTGTAGCGCTCGAAGTAGGTGAACAGAAGCTCCGCGTCCGGGATGGGAAACTCGTGCTGCCCCATACCGCCCTTATCCTTCAACACCAGCACAGCCGTATAGGGATAGAGCTCCCTCGGTTTTGGCCGGCTTTCCGGCCAGAACTTACGGAACCTGAATTCCTTATTATTGTGCCAAAGGTAAGGTCCTTTTGTGCCTTTCGTACCACGAGATTCTATTGTGGGCAGGCTGGGTTCGTATGAGGGCGGCAGACTGACCATCTTGGCCAGAAGAAGGGCGATTCTCACGACATCGTTCCCTGCGCAGCACGGGCCCGTGGGATTCTTCCGCGTCATACATTCCAGCCCAAATGAGATGAGCGTATTCCGCAGAGGGGGCGCAAACTGCATGTCGTAGAGGTTCCCAGCCACATCCTGCAGGTCGATAACCGTGGAGAACTCGTCAAGCAAGCGGGGGTAGTTAGCTAGAAGGGCATTTAGCTCGAACTCGAGGCTAAATCCGACCAGACACGGCTTCCCAGAGCAGCCGTTCCCAATGAAGGTGCGTACGGCTTGTATAGCCGCATCCTCCACGTCTTCGGGATCGGCGTGCGCCAGCGGGTACCAGGAGCTCTCGCGGCTGAGTTCCGATCGCTTCCGACCTTTGATGCGGATACTGTGGGTTTGTAGAAACGTTGTCGCCACTGACAAGGCGTAGTCGCGCGTCTTTTCGCTCTTCGAGGGACCCCCATCGTAGATATCCTGCGACGGCAGATGCGATGCCGGCGGCACATACGTGAAACCAAGTTCGCTGGCGTCAGTCGGGGACAGCCTCCAGTTGTCAAAGTCGATGGCCACGAAGCCCGTCGTGTTCTCGGCGGCGAATCGGACAAGGTCCGGAAAGGTGTGGGGCGCTGTCTCGCGGCATCGACTGCGCAAGTCCCGAAAGGCTTGCTTGTGTCGCGACTTGGCTCCTTGCCTTTCGCGCCTTGCTGTGAGCCTTTCTTGCTCGGAGATCATCTTTCTTGGTCTTGGCCGTATGCTCATGATGAAGGACGAGGTGGGTTTTATGGTGCAATGTATCCGTAACAATATGGCAAAGGCGATGATTGCTGAGTGGCTGGGCAGATGACTGGCCGAGGGTATTTCTAGAAGCTCCTGAGTTGCTGGTTTCGAGTTTTGCTGCAAAAGCTGGGTTATCTCTCTTCCTCATGTGGCCCGAAGATCAGTCCATTGAATTTCCTGTGAAATACCTTGGTCCCTTATATTTACAGAGCGTGCGCTTTCTCCGGTGCTAATGGTATATAAGGTTTGAAATCCCCCCAGGCTTTACCATTCTCCGTAGTAGACATGAATATGGTTTCGTAGTCCCATGGTGCTCTAAAATTAAGCCTCTAACATGACTCTCCATTTCTAAAGCAGGCCACCGGCTCCAACTTCAGCTCCACATCCAGCAGAAAGGGGTTCCTTAGATATATGACCCTAAAGATGAAATACTGGTTCGTGTAACTGAGAAGAGAAAACAGAACATGATTTAATAATTATCTCCATTCATCTCAGAACACAATTAGACCGAATTTAAGACTGTTAAGAAGAGAAAAGGATCGCAAGTTGATTCATAGCGGTCAAGCTCGTGTCATGCTGGAAACACTAATTATCTCCGACGCCCTAACTCCAAACGCAGTCTCGCCGACCACAACAGACGAGCGTCCTCCTCGGAGGGGCTGCCAATCCCTTCGTACTCTTTGGAAGACGTCCAGTCCTCCCACCGACCAATATTGGCTTGTGTCTCTCTCAGAAAGACACGCGCACCCTCCAGGGCGAGATACCCAGAGAATCTAGGCAGTCCCCGTTCCATCGACATGCTCTTCCAGGACCTGTCTCCGTGCTGCATTGGAATGCGACCAAGGCCACTCTGCATGAAGAGCTGCCGGAGGGCCTCGACTGCTCCAGAGCGGCGATCATCGTGACCCCCATCGTGACCTTCGAATGTGTAGATCCGTTCCAAGCGTCGGTCGTAGATCACATTGACGATGTGGGTAGAGTCCTGGTACAGCACAAGGACCTAGCGGCTGCGGAGTATGGCCTGGACCTGAAGGTCGGGGATTCGCTGCGCTTCACCATTGAGAACGAGGCGAAGGCAGGTGACATGGTCGCTCAGCGAATCCATGCAGATCATTCTGTTCCCTGTGACCATTGACTGTGCAGACAGGGGCATCTGGGAGGTTGACTACAGCCCTTTATCGGCTGGTCCTCATTGACGCCTCCCCCTTCCTTCACGCCGCACGACAGGGGAAACTACCTCCAGCCACGCTGTCTGCCAATGGATGACCGCGGCTGCGAGCGGCCTTGGCATCATGTTGAGTTAGGTGGACGTGGGTTTTCTCAACGTTATAATATTACTACAATACTCATACATCGTAATATTCCTTTCAAAATTAGTAATGCCGACTCATGCTCTTCAACGGGCAGAGTATAAAAGCTTAGAAACCCAGAAAGCAAAACTACCAATTCAAACATCAGAAATACCATACCCGGGACCCCAAGCGGACGACTATCGTGAGATCAGTATTTTATAATTGTAGTTTGTATTATCCTAAGTTCCCCCACCCACCAGGCGACACCATGTGATTGTCATTTTGGCAACATCTTCAGTACTTAAACTCGCTCCCACCAGAAGCTCTTGGGGAGCACGTCTTCAATCGAGGACGAATTAAGCAAGACAGCCGCCCTACGACGGATGCCGCACCAGGACCTGGCACTGCGAGACAAGGTCTGGCGGTAAATGATGAAACAGCTAGGCAAGCCAGGCCTCATTCCGAAAAGAATCCGTAAACAGGGCTGGGAAGTGCCAGACACCGCGTCGACAAACAGAAGCGGACTGTCGGATGCATCTGCAGATGAGCTCATGGAGAAGTACGTCAACCCGGGCCTTGCTGGTGCGATTGGTCCAGATGGACGGAAGAAGCATAGCAATGCCATCAAGGATATGGCTTGTCTGGCCTACCACCGTTATGGTCGTAATGCCATTGAACGTGGCAAGGAAATGAAAGGGCGAGGCGCCAATGGACCTGCTCGAACTCCAGGTCGAGTAGCAGTCCCAAAAAGCTGAATCTGCAGGCCCTGCAGGTCGAGCAGGTCCAGCGGCAAAGAAGCACTCAGGGGTCGTGGATGTAACACTATATGATGACCAAGAGATAAATATACGCATGGTATAAGCGTACCATTATTAACCTAAGGGCCAGCCGGAATTGGGGTATGATTACGAACCAGTGGCCGTTTCGTTATGCCTCCGTATCATTATAATTAACCCAGCGGTTGTGCCGTCTCTTACGCTTGTTTATCCCGTGTTGGTAAGTACTTAATTATCAAGCGTAAATGGCACATCGTCACCTTGGTGTAGCTAGTGCCACTTTGCCTCGGCACGCTCGGCCACTCACCTAAGCGGTGACATCCAGAGCGATGTAGCTTGGCCCCTGGATACCCTCGTTGGCTCCTCAGGTCCCCAGTTGAATTCGTGTTAACCGATGCGAGTCTCTCTGTGAGGAAGGCGGTGGGATATGACAGGATATAGTGGGTTCACCTGGTGACTTACATCACCCAAGGAGCCCTGGAAGCTCTGAATTTTTCTTTTTTGTCTTCAAATGCATCCTCGTTCTCCCTCGTATCCTACTAATCCTCTTTCCTGGTGCCCTCCAACGCCGGAAAATCATTGCATATTGAACTTCTTTCATTGCCAGGAT
Source organism: Apiospora saccharicola (assembly GCA_038363915.1). NCBI lineage: Eukaryota > Fungi > Ascomycota > Sordariomycetes > Amphisphaeriales > Apiosporaceae > Apiospora > Apiospora saccharicola. The sequence goes on from JAQQWM010000001.1 coordinate 509,576, forward strand.
CTCGGTACCGATCAGGTGCTTGCGGATGGGATTGCTTATTCGAGTATCATGCCATTTGTCCTGGATGGCAATGTCCCGGTCGCAAATTCTCAAGACAAAAGTGTGTTCATCTGCGCCAGCATTGGGAGTGTCGGTTAGAGGCGGAAGCATCCGGGTTCGAGCCGGTTCCGTAATGAATCGCTGATCGTTGCAGAGATACCCGCGGCCCATCTCACGCTCCCCGGCGCTGATCATCTCGATCGCCTTGATACTGGGATCTGGCATGGCAAGAAAATCCAGAACGTCTCGGTGTGGGATCGGAGGAGGTGTAATCTCCATCTGCAGGATGACATCGTGAACTTGCTGCCAAGGTGCCCTCCAACGCCGGAAAATCTCTGGTTCTATCCAGGGGAGACGGCATTTGATCAGACCGAGGGATCGCTAATTACTCTAGTCTAGCCACCGTTGGCCTGGCGAGTAAAAGTCCACTAGTATTCAGCTTCCGGTACGCCTATGGGAGGCCGGGAGCTATATAATATGCACAACTGTCATAAAGACCCCGACGCTAATACACGACCTTAATATCGGATCAGGGGCAAACACATTACTATTAATTCATTATTCCATACTCCTATCTTGAGCTTCCTTCAATGGCGATCTCACGCTCCACCCTTATAAACAAATCCTTCCCGGGCTGCGGCTTGGATGGGTCATGGTTGTTGGAATTGATCTCCACGGCATGGCCTATTCTGCTCGGAGGAGACCGGGGTCTACTGCCGCTACCCCCGCTATCATAGACGGCAGCCGGGTGACGGAGATGGGTGCCAATGTCGCGCAGCTCGATGTCTCCATCTTCTTCTTCTATTTCCGACGTCGACGACGACGACGATGACGTTGACGACAAGTCGAGGTACGTCGTGTGATGCCTGGTAGAACGCTTCCTAGCCGCGATGTTGTTGGTGGTGTTCGTCGCTTGTTGTTGTGGCTGTTTGTCGTAATCGTCCTCATGGTGGTCCTGGTTCTCCTCCCACGCCGCCTCCTCATCCTCGGGACGAACCACCACCAGGATGTCTTGGTCGTCGCCGCCATCCGCGTTATTGGGCCATTGATTCGTCGCCCGTCGGGAGGTAGTGGTGGTGGTAGTGGTCAAGGTGCTTCGTTTATTCTTCCGCCCCCCCCGCGCTTTCGATGTCTTTCGGCTTCCAGCGAGAGGAGCCGCCGCCGCCGCCGCCGCCGCCACCGCCCGTGTTTCCGGTCCTCGATGTGGTGGATGATGTCTTGAAGATTCTCGGAAAGTACCGGATCGCCAGTGGTCGCAGCGTGGGAAGGGAGGCACAGATGATGCCGGTGCAAGCTTCGCCTACCGACAAAAACTGGGAAAAGAAAAACGGAGATCAGCTATCAGCCCCCGGGGCCCGGTTTGCGTCAGGCACTTTCTACTGACCATGGTGTCTACGTTATCCCACGTAACGTCCGCTCCCTGCGGGAGATACTTGAGGCGAACCAAGCTTATAGCACATGTTCTGGTGGTCAGAGAGAGGGGTCAGGATCGATTTTCCCCAAGATGGCAAGAAGGTATTTTGCGCGCATATATATCGATTGATTGGTAAGAACACGTACAAGAACCCGAGACAGAAGATGCTTAGAAGCGCCAGTTTCTGGCCCCGAGGCAGGTTCAGGGCCTGAATCATCGGCAAGGGGATGAGCAGGATCACGATATCTGCCACCATGTTGCCCACAGCGTTGAGGTACCCTACAATAGAGCATTTGGTCAGTAAAGAAGTACATACGTAAGACCCAGAAGAAGTATTATCAATGGGGGGAGGGGAAAGGCGGAACGGACATCCAGTTAGTGCGTCCAAGCATTGGACATCCGGGCCGCGCTCCCAGAATCCCGAGATGGGCCGGCAGGAGAATAGGGTCAGAAAGAATTGTGTCCTGCGGCACGCCATGAATCATTAGCCGTGCGAAACCACAAATTGCTTCATGTGTGGCCGAGTAGTCATCCTCACAGTGTCCAAGCAACCACGAAGCCGGTCGCGGCGTAGATGATGGCCCTCATCTTCTTGGAGGGCATGATGCGGTAGTACTGGGCCAAGAAACAAAACTTGAACGACGCGATGGCGGCGTTGTAAAGAAATATGAGGGCAAAAAATCCCTATTTCGGAGAAGAGGGGGGTCGGTCAGTCGGGTTCGTTGAATGTCGAAAGGAGATGAAGTTCGAAGACACCAACCAACCTTCATGTAGTCACGGAAGCCATTAGGTTGAGGTAGCGTTCCGATGTGACGACCGAGACCCTTGCCAGCCACTGTGTGTCCCACCATTCAGCCCAATTTCTTCTTCCTTGTTCCTCTTTCCGCGACCTGTCGCAGGGCCGGATTGGCTTGGATTCTACTCACATACCATTCCCGAGCTTCCTAGGGCTAGAAAACTGACCAGCGAGGTTAAGGAGAGCCAGTCGTCGAAGCCGACACTGCCCAGCACGACCGCGCGCGTATAGAATCGGAGACCGACGGCCGTCGAGGTAACGATCATCAGGATGGGAATCACCACGTAGATGAGCGCCGTCCTGGATTCCTCGGAGAAGAGTTCGGGGTTGTCGACCGGATTGATGTCCATCTCGGGCGGTCTCGGGAGGAGGAGCTGGTCCAGCAGCAGCAGTCCGTAATTTTCGTATAGGCGACACTCATCCGAAAGGTGTGAAGAGTAAGGTTTGGACCATAGTTGGGACGAACGGAACAAATCTCAAGGCAACACGCTCGTATATGTCTCGGCGAGGCGAGAATGTAGTCAAGTTTTCATCCGCAGGGGGTCGCTCAGCCCCATATGTTTTTGGTTCCATGATTGCATACCTTGGTTCATCGAGATAATAGCCCTGTACCATAACGGCTTTCGAACGGCCAATCTCCACCGCTCCACCAGTCAATCGCTCCGACAGCTAGGATCTAGGTCCGGAAAGACTGCGAACAGACATATAGACAGTAGGCCATGCTATACATATTTCCCCACCCTCGCCCAGGACAGTAGCCCTTGACCCTTTTCCATTCCATACTATGTATCTGTCCCGAGGTGGTTGTGGTGAACGGTTTCGGGAAGGTGGGCGGCCACCGTGCGTGGTTACGTGATTATAAATCATCAAGCCTTCCAAGTGGCGGAGGCTGACCAACCAGTCAATTTCAGCGGGGCGAGTGGGGCATGTTGCGGTTTGACCTCTTCTACCCACGAGGCACCCAGCGATCCAAGATGCATCCGGGAAACGAGAGCTCCATAGGTACTGCCCTGGTGAAATGAAAGATGCCCGCGCGCTGCCATCTTCCTCGGCCCGCGGCGAAGGGCGACCGGGGGGTTTTTGATGACCGTAGTAGCATGGGAAATCACCAATCCCCTCCCCTCCCCCACTTATCAAAGTTTTATTTCATCCAGTGCTTGCAGGTCTAGTACGTACATTAAGTACCGTACGTAGTGCATACTGCTTTCGGTGAGAGTGCCCAACGTTTGGAGATTTCCTTATCCACTTGTAGGCACAAGATCTAGCAACCCTGGTCCCTGGCGAACTGATATGAGGCAGGGGCACTCCCAGCCGCTCCCACTATTATTGGCAGGTTGGTTGGCCAAACAAAGGACCGGCTGCCCAATCCGCGGCAACCCAAACCCTGCCCTGGCTCTCCTCTGCTCAGCAAACACGACAAGCTCGTGGTGGTAACTATTAATCATAAATATCCATGAACTCGATGCGCCCAGAGTTGAATGGACAAATAAGTATCCCCTTGAGTGCCAAAGCGCTGCTTTCCGTACAATACTTTCGACAAATAATTAACGCGGCCGTGCATACCGTAGCAGGGGCATTACCGACCAATTAAATAACACACCGAGCACAACGGACGTTGAAAACGTTACTCCGATTATCCCTGGTCTGTACAGTACGGAATCTTTTGGTGAAAGCAGCGCTTTGGCACTCAAGGGGATACGCAACCCATGTTCGTGCTGCAACGCACTGAGCGGAAGTGAATCCGGCTGAACGCTACAGGGCCGCCCAACACCGATCAATGTTTCCGAGATCTTGCTTTCACGGGCTTTTACATGGGTGGCATTACCCCAGCACTGAAACTGACAAACAGATCTAAAAGCGAGGGGGGTCGTCTTCTTCTAGAGTCAAGACAATGTCAGCAACACGCTGCCGGAGAGCCTAGGTAGAACAACAGCTCCTGGAGACTGTGCATTTCAAGGCTATCTCGACATCTGAACTACAAATTCATTTCCTCCATATTCTTTGTGTTGGCTTTCTTATGGAACCTATTCAACTGTCGTGGGCCAGCCAGCCTTATAAGTGCCAAGAAATTTGGTGTTTGGTATATTGGTGTTATTTGATTCTGCTGGACCATCATCCTGTGAACTGGTCAGAAAACTAATCAACAACTATGTTGCGCACGGACACAGAAGGAGTAACGAAGGCCAGCCATGTGAGCACCATGTCGTCGTCCAAGGCCAAGATGCTGCACTGCTTTACCCAGTGGTTCCCTTGCATGCCTGTCAACGAGAAGGGTTGTCAGGAGTCTTGTGGTTGTAATGAAACAACTGTCACTCACTTGCCCCCTGGTCAGATAGTAGTAGTAGGGTCGTGTCTTGGCGTCGGGGTCTTGCCGACAGTTGTGCATAAATACAATAGTACTAAACTCATACGGGAACACACAATTGCAACGAATTGGATCAACAGAACAATGGACGGCGTCATACAACCACGGACCAGCCATGACGTCTACTTGGCCGAGTAACTAACTGTATGATCCGTCAGATGGACTTAACTAAAACACCTCTTGAACCTAGGTGTTCGCTAAATTAAGAGAATAGGAGTGGCGGAAAATCCGACCATGGCCTCGTAGTCACCGTCTTAGTGAACCAATCGAGGATCTGTTCCCTAATCTTGCCTATTTAGTGCTACGTGAACCATCCCTCTGTGGCTCCGTAATATAATCCACGAAGTTGCTGTTGGAGGGAATATTAAGCCCCCCTCCCTTCCAGAGGATCATTCAATGTTCTTCGACCGGATCTCCAACGATGCCCCCGAAAAATCCAGCCCCCAACGTCCCTTCCATCAAGCCGGAGTCATGCTGACCCAGCACCCGTGCAGCATGGACAGGTTGATGCCCAGCTTCTGCACGGGCGGCCTGTCGTCCCGCCTCTCGATCGTCTGGTAGGCCTGCAGGATCCGGAACGTGGTCATGGCGATGGCCGTCAGGGCGAACTGCTGGCCGATGCCTGTTGTTTGTACGTGAGGTTAGCCCCTGTTCAGCAACGCCCACATTTCATTCTTCGCCCATCCGGGGTGCTTGTGGGTAATTCGACGACTTACAGATACGCGGCCCCGCGTTGAAGGGGACGTACTCGTAGCTAAACAGTCTAGGTCAGCATCGCAGTCCCACTCCTCAGATCAGCTACTACACTGTCAGCCAGTTGGTAAATACGTACGTCGGACGAATCGTCTCCCACCGCTCCGGCCGGAACTCGTCGGCATCCTCCCCGTACAGGTCCCGGCGCCGCTGCATGCACCAAGGCTGGTACCGCACATTCGTCCCCCTGGGCACGAAGACCGGCCGGCTGCCGTCGGGCCCGCCGCCGCGGGGCAACACCGTGTCGCGGACGGCCTCGCGCGAGTTGAGGGCGACGGGCGGGTTCAGGCGCAGGGCCTCCTTGACGGCCATCTGCAGGTACGCCATGTTTTTCAGCTGCTCCCAGGTGGGCCGGTCTTGCGCGGCGGCGGGCAGGCCCGCGATCTCGTCGCGCAGCTTGCGCACGATCTCGGGCCGCCGCGAGAGCTCGTGGAAGAGGTACGTCAGCACGCTCGTCGTCGTGTCGCGGCCCGCGACGAAGATGCTGAGGAGCTGGTCGCGGATGACGTCGTCGGGCTCGCCCGTGTCGATGAGCTGGTCGAGGAAGACGTAGCGACTAGCCTCGGACTTGGTGGACGCAGATGCCGTCGTCTTCCGCTGCTCCTGGACCTTGGCCACGAACCGCGCGATGTAGCTCCGCATGAACCGGACGTACTCGTCGAGCTCCCGGTCGGGCCGCAGCTGCGTCAGCCACCCTAGACGGGCGCGCCAGGCGATCTTGTGCATCGAGGCGTCAAAGTACCTGACAAAGGTTTGAGAGTCGGCGTCGGCGGCGCCCAGCAGGTCGGTGGACTGGCCGAACATGAAGTCGGAGGTGGTGTCGACCATGAGCATCGAGAACAGGTCCTGCAGATCCACCTTGGCCTCCTCATTGCTGCCATCCTGGTCCTGCGGCAGCTTGGCCAAGAGCTTGCGCGCGTGCAGGTCGAACCGCTCGAGGTCGGCCAGCTGGTTCCGCACGAAGGCCGGGCGCAGCGTGGCGCGGGCGTGCTGCCACTCGGCCCCGTTGACGGTGAAGATGGAGTGGCGTCCGAGCACGGGGAGGAACCCCTGCATGCGGTAGCGGGGGATGTCCCAGTCGTCGAAGCGGCTGGCGAGCACGGCCTTGATGTTCTCGGGCTCGTCCGTGGAAATGGCCATGGTCCACTCCGGGAAGAACTGGTGCCGGAACGTGTGGCCCATCCTCTCCAGATTGTCGACGCGGCTCTGCAGCAGCACGTTCTTCTTCGCGGCCGACGCCGTGTTCAGCAAGTACCGCAGGCCCATCGGGTCGCGGCGGACCGTGTTGGGGGGCGCGCATCCGTGCTGGGCCATGTTGCGGTAGTACAGGTACTCCCAGCGCAGGGAGACGTGGGTGTAGAAGGCCACGAGGACCAGTAGCAGCCCGAACCCTATCTGCGTGGATGAAAGCTGGCCGGGCCGGAGGTGGATGGCATCAATCATGAAGGCGGCCGCTGCAGCACCGTTGGCGGCGGCCGTGGTGAAGTATTGCCGGGTGGCGGCTTTCGCGGGTGGGGTGTCCATGGTCGGAAGCATGCAGAGCCGGCGCGTCGGAAGCACAAGCTGTAGGCCCTAAAAAGACTATGTCGCTGACACTGGTACTTCCAGATGTTCACAGATGTGAATTAGAGATATTTTGTTTGCTGCTACCTCGTTGATAGCTGCAAAGTGGGTTGGACTATTTCGATGGGGTATCTCCAGAACCTGGGGAAGTTGGGGTCGGCAGGGCGCCATGCCAATATCCCCAGCCCCTCTCCCTTGCAGCTGAAGATTAGGTACCTACCTCTTAGCAGGTGCATGTAACGTGTCACCCTTAAAGACGCCTATCTAATCCCCCGCGCTCAGCTGTCCACGCGGCGCCGGCATTTCCCAACATGTGATGCAGAAACGCAGGGGTGGGTGGCATCTCTTTGTGCGCATTTGTGTAACATAAGTATGCCAATCTCTTCCACTCTTGGCAACGGTCTTACACCCGGCCTCGGGTTGTAGATTACGGCGCGACCGAATGATGACACGATCTTGGGCTGCCTAGAATTGACTGAAAAAACAAATATACTTACTTGAGAGAAACTGGAGATAAAAGATATCGGGAAACATGGGGATTCGGCACATGGAGTACATGTGGGCAAATTATCACAATTTCCTCTGACCCTGGATTCAACTCACTCAACAACCGAATACGCAGCGCACCACCCTTCATGCTAACTACATCCTACACCAGCGACAACTACCCTCCACATGCGGCAGTAGGCGCTGCCGCTTCCTTCACTTGAACACGACCCGCACCCCCTTGGAATCCGCATGCCCATGCGGAATAAAGTAATCGTGCACCACCTCGGCGTCCCGCGCCGAGGTCTCGTACAACCCCATCTCGAACCGGTCATTCCCAAACACGGCCGCGAGCGTCAGGTAGATCTCGGCCGTCGCGAGGTTCATGCCGAGGCAGCTCCGCGTGCCCTTGCTGAACGGCACGAGGTACTTGTCTAGTGCGACCACTGCCTCAGGGGTCGCAAGCCACCGTCCCGGGTCGAATGTGTCCGGGTTCGGGAACTTGACCGGGTCGCGGTGCTGTAGTATCGAGGTCATGGAGACGGGCGTTCCGGGGGAGATGGCCCAGTCTCTGCCACCTCCCTTGCCGCCGTCGTTGTTTTTACTGATGGGGTGGAAGTGCAGCGGCGCGTCGGGCGAGATGCGCTGCAAGCGCCCCACGACCCCGTGCGCAAAACGATGGCCCTCCTGCACCACGGCGCGGAGATAGGGTAACCGCTCCAGCTGAGCCACCGAGGCGTTCATGACATCGATGTTCTGCAGCTCCGCCCGAAGCCGCGCGTAGAGGGCCGGGCTGGCCAGGACGTGGTACGTGACCGTCTGGAGGAGGAACGAGGTCGTCTCCTGGCCCGCCGCGATCAGGGTCTGGCCCTCGTCGACGAGGCGCTGGAGCGTCTTTTCTTCGGGCGGGAGGGCGTCGCTGTCGATGAGCTCGTGGAAGATGGTCGTGGGCCGCCGCTCGGAGGAGGAGTCGGTTTCTTTCGAGTCCGTCCTGGGTTCGTTCATGATGGCGCTGATTTGACGTGCCAGGTCCTATTTCGTGAGAGAGACGTATTAGTTGCCGGCGGTCACTGATCACATGACACCCAATGAAGAAGGCACTCTCTCAAGGACACCCACCTTCTGAAAGTTGATCAACTGCAGCACCGCCGGGCTCACGACCCCCACGACCCCCTCCGGCACCGCCCGCAGCAGCGGCACGACCCACGGGAACTGCTTGTTGGCATGACAGCTCTTGGTCCCCTCGACCATGGCGCGCGGCCACTCGAACCGCCACCCGGGATCCTCCACACACCCGTACGACGTGTCGAACGCGTACCGCGTAATCACGTCCGTCGTCAGCGCCGCGTAGGGCCGCATCACGTCCAAGACCTCCCCACTCCCGCCCCCCATCCCCTGTTTCATGGATTCAAACCGCGCGCACATCTGGGCTAGTAATTGACGGATCACCGGCTCCACATGGTGCGCGATGGCCTGCTTGGTGAAGAAGGGGTTCAGGGCGCCCCCGGCGCAGGCGGTGCGGGTCGTGCGGGACGGTGCCGAAGCCCGACGCGCTGTTGTCGAACATGTAGACGGACCAGGCCCATTTGTCGCGGCGCTGGCCCGGAGCTGGGGCCGGCGTAGAGCGTGTCGTAGAAGTCCGGGTCGCGGACGTGGAGCTCGTAGGGGTTGATGCGGATGACGGGCCCTGGGAATATTTAATAGTCAGTGAAAGGCATCGCACCCAACGACGACACAGACCCTGGCATCTTCTTCGGGCTACTAGTCAAATTCCCTCCCGGGAACTTACCGTATCGGTCGTGGAGCTCGTTGATCTTGGCCCAGCATCGACCCCCGCAGACCACGTCGTAGTAGAACTCGTACCACAGCGACAGCGCGGCCAGCTTGGGGCCCGGGAACCCCGCGATGGGGCTGAGGCAGAGCCGGTAGACGGCCAAGCCCAAGCCGTAGGCGACGATGGCCCCCGCTCCGCCCCAGACCATCGTCTTCAGTACCGAATGAGACGCATAGCCCTGGGACTTGTAGTAGTAGTCTTCCATTTCTCCCAGGCGGTTGGCAAGGTAGATTCCAATCGGGCGCAGGAAAAGCTTTGAGCGAGATCAGCAACCAACAGACCACGATGTGGTGCTGTACGAGCAAAACCCGAGGGCTTGGGGTTTGCGGCACATGGACAACAAACAAGGGTGAGGATATTGCACCCAAACCCCCTTACTGGTGACAAAGGTGCCGGGCATTGATGCACACGCGATACTCATTCATTAATAACTAGGTAGAAGCGGAGTCAACCATGTACATATGCATGTAAAGTGACCTCTTACAACAGGACCGGGGAACCAATCGGGGCTGGTTCCTAATCTGATTGTGCCACGCACGCCGGCGCACTCTAGCCCTCTCTGGCAATCCGTGACAAAACCTTCCCGTCGAGCGATGAATCCACAACGGAGTCCCCACGGGGTACTCAAAACACTCTAACCGATCACCCCTCGTACCTATCACCCTCCCCCCCCTCCCCACCTACATGTACCTACTTGGCCCCAACAGCAGCAGCAGCAGCAGTAGTCGCCGCCGCCAGCCTCGAGATAACCACCTCGCAGATCCCCACCAAGCTCGCCGCGTTGACCACCTCGAGCGTCGAGAGCTCGACGCCCAGCTCCGCCCGGACGTGGTTGCGGAACTCGACGGCCGCGAGCGAGTCGATGCCGTACGCGCCCAGCGGCCGGCCGGGGTTGAGCTGCCCCGGCGCCAGCCGCAGGCTCCGGGACAGGTACCCGCCCAGCGCGGCGGCCGTCGCGTCGAGGACGGCCCGCGGTTCGGCCTTGGCCTGGACCATGACCGGGATGGCGCGGATGCTGCGGTCGGTTCCTTCGTCGTGCTGCTGCTGCTGCTGCTGTTGATGATGCCGCCCCCACCCTCGCCCTCGCCCTCCTCCCGTCCCGTGTTTGATTCCGTCGGGCGGCCCGGCAAATAGGTAGGAGAAGCGGGCGTCGGACTGGAGCGGCGAGGAGGAAGACACTGGTTGGGGAACTCGGATCCCGGTGACCATCTGCGCGGCGCTGGAGGGGTTGATAGGGGGTTGGTGGTGGTCGTGGTGATGCGCGGCGTCCTGCTGCTGCTGCTGCATGATGCTGAAGCCGAAAATCTTGCGCAGGAGTCGTTCGTTGATGGGGTGCCAGACCTGGCGGTCGTACCGGTGCTGCAGGTCCTCGTGTTCGGCCATGTAGCCGACATCCTCAATGACGCCCAAGTCGACCGACGCGGTGGGCTGCCGCCGCTGCTGGCCCGGGGCGGCCCCCCCCACCGGAGCGGTACGCAGCGAACGCGTCCAGAAAGGCGTTGGCGGCCGCGTAGTTGGCCTGGCCCTTGGAGCCGCAGAGGCCCGAGATGGAGGAGAGCAGGGTGAAGAAGTCGAGCGACAGGCCCAGTTCGGCCGACACGGCGTGCAGGTTCCACGTCCCTTGCACCTTGCAGCGCAGGACGTCGTGGTATTCCTCGACTGTCATGGCGGCGAATGTACGGTCCTGGTGAGCAGTGTGTCTGAGAGTCAATGACAGTTCTCCCCAGCGAAGGCAGGTAGGTAGTAGGTATCTCTGCAAAAAGAAAAAAGAAAAAAGAAAAGAAAAAGAAAACGACTTACCCGCAGAACCATGGCTCCCTGGACGATCCCCGCCACCGGCGCCCTGGTGCCCCGGAACACGCGGCGCACATCCTCTTCCCTGGAGACGTCGCCCTGGCACACCTGCAAATCGCAGCCCAAGGCGCAGATATCGTCCAGTATCTTCGAGGGCACGTTCGCGTCTCCGCTCCGGCTCATGACGGTCAAGTACCTGGCCCCCATCTGGGCCAGGTAGATGGCCAAGCTAGCACAGAGGCCGCGCAGCCCCCCCGACAATCAGGTAGCACTTGTCGGGGCGGGTCCGGGCCGACCGCGGCGCGGGCCTCACAGAGATGGGGCCAGGCACCGCAGCAGCAGCAGTAGTAGTAGTCGCCGAGGAGGCGGGTTCGTTCGAGATGACGAGCTTGCCGATGTGCCGCCCGGTCCGCAGGAGGCGAAACGCGGACGGTATGTCGCTGAAGGGGAAGACCTGGACCGGAGCGATCGGCCTTAGGGTCCCTGCCTTGACAAGGTCGAAGACGGCCTTCAAAAGGCTTTTCATCATTAGCAATCAATTGGCGTATCAGAAGGGGGGGAAAGAACTACGCGTCCTCCAAGCTTCAGGTCCTTGGGGCAATTGATTGGGCTCCTTGACTTACCTAGCAATCATCTCGTCGCTAATCTCCTTATGGCTCAAATCCAGCGCCCGAAAGGACGCGTTGCGGTTGAAGGGCTCCATGCTCAGCGAGTGGCGGTCGAGGATGTCCCGCTTTCCGATCTCGACCAGGACGCCGCCGTCGGCGACGAGGCGCCAGGACTCGTCGAGCAGGCGGCCGGTCAGGGAGTTGAGCACGACGTCGACGCCGCGGCCGGCCGTGTGCTGGCGGATGCGGGCCCCGAAGCCGGGCGTGCGGCTGGAGAAGATGCGCTCGTCGGGGAGGCCAAAGGTCTCGCGCAGGAACCGGCGCTTCTCGGGCGTCCCCACGGTGGCGTAGACGGTGGCGCCCAGGTGCTGCTGGCACAGCTGGATGGCGGCGTTGCCCACGCCGCCCGCGGCCGAGTGGACCAGCACCGTGTCCCCCGGCCGCACCCGGGCCAGGTGCACCAGGGCGTAGTAGCTCGTCAGGAAGACGCAGGGGATGGTGGCCGCGTCCACCCACGTCAGGTCGTGGTGGTCCTCGAGGCCGACGACGGCCTCGGTCTTGGTCACGACCCGGTTGGCAAAGGCGCCCTTTTCGAAGAAGGCGACGCGCTGGCCGGGGACGAACCGCGTCACGTCGGCGGCGACGCGGGTGATGACGCCGGCGCCCTCGCCGCCGAGGAGGAACTCGTTCTCGGGGACGATGCCGATCGTGACGGCGACCTCTTTGAAGTTGACGCCGCTCGCCAAGACCTGGATTTCCACCTCGTTCTTCCGCAGCGGTACGGGTCCGGGTCCGGGTCCGTCAGACGCGACGGCGTTGTAGTGCAGGGAGTCGATGTGGCCGACTTTTTCGGCGTGGAGGCGGATCACGGACGAGGATGCGTGCAGGTCCGCTACCGGCTCCGCAGGGCGCCCGCAGAACTCCTCTTCCTTGGCTTGGTTGAGAGCCAGGTCGGGCCGGACTCTGCTAATCTGCAAGAGGCCTTGGCGACACGCGTACTCTTGGTCGCGGCCGGCGGAGGCGGATGTGGGTTTAGCAGCACCCCGTGGCCGCCGCAGAAGGGAAAGACACGCGACGATGCTGGAGACGGCGCTCTTGTGGCGGTGGGGCTCGTATTCGACATCGAGGTTGACGAGGTTGAGCAGTGGCTCCTCGTTCCGAATCACCCTGAACAGGCCGGTGACGAGGGCCCGGGAGGGGTGCGTGATTCCCGATGGCCCTTGGGCGCCCGCCGTGACCCAGAGGAGGGAACAGGACGATTGCACAAGATGCTGCAGCATGAGCCACTGGCGCGGCGTCATCTTGGACAGGACCTCGCCCCCATCTCGTCCAGCACCAGCACCCTGCTCCCGGCGCCCAGCGCGAAAGCGTCCGTCGCGGGAACAAGGCGGGTCGTGCAGGGGAGCGCGTCGCGAAGCGCCTGCTCGATATGACTAGAGGAGTCGTCGACCGCGTCGTTGAATCGGACCAGGTACACTGTCTCTGTTGACTCCTCCTTTGCGGCCATCATACCGTTTGGCCGGGGATCACCGTCTACACTGACACTGGGCCGATAATACGCCAGCTCCAGGCCTGCCGAGCATAACACCGTGTCGAAGACGCTTGGTCTGGCGGTCGCGGCTGGGGCAGGGCTGTTTTCATCTCCGCTGGGGGCGACAAGCAATACCCAGCAGCCCTCATCTGATAACCAAGACTGTATGTTTGCCAAGAGGGTGCTCTGATCCGCTTGGGAGGCTGTTCCCAGGGCGGTCTTGATGATTATGAGATGGAACTTGTCGACAGTAGGAGGTTCGGTAGGAAGGCCGAGACCGGCCAGATCCAGCATGGAAAAGTCGACGTCGGCCGAATTAAGACAGGCGGTATTGGCGGCATAGGCTTCCCGGGTCGCGACGACGCAGTGCGCGTCGCTGGCGAAGAACCGATATTTCGAGGCGGCGGAGCGAACGGGTCGTGAATCCTCCAACCACAGGCTCGAGGTGTCGGCAGGGTCGAGCGCGATCTCACAGACGCTCAGACCCGGCATCTTGTGGGCGGCCAGGTTGATTATTCTCTGTGCTGCTGCCGAGGATATCGTGGTGCTGGTGGTGGTGGTGGTGGTGCTCCTCCTCTCGCGAGGGGCTTCCTCTGCTACCACCTTGGCAAATGTCACCTCGGTCAGTGAGTCGATATCGACATCCCATACCACCTGCGCATACGTGTGGTCCAGCGTGCTCTCCTTGGCCGAGTCGAGCTCCGTGTACCGCAGGCCTCTCATGTCGAGGAGGAGAGACCCCGTCTCCGGGTGGTAGACCTGGCACGAGCTCGCATAGTGCTTCATCACGTCCCGACGTCCGACTCCGACATACTCGGAACTGGCGTTCGCAATCCCCGTCTTCTCGTCCTCGGCCGGCATCTCGCCAGGCGAGCGGCGGCGGTGGGGGATTGCCAGCGAGTCGATCTGGAAGGGGACCAGCGCCGCGTTCACCGCGCTGCGGTCGCCTTGCCACACCGAGCTCGTCACGGTCTGGAAGCAGCCGTCCATGCAGGCGGGGTGGAGGACGTACTCGCTCTGCCGGAAAGTCGCCTCCGGCGGCACGAGATCCACCGTGCTCCGGCCTTTGCGCTCGCCGGCCGTGTATTCCATGGCCACGTGCTTCTGGAAGCTGGGTCCGAAGTTGAAGCCCGAGTCGCGCATCGACTTGTACCACGTCCTCGCGGGGACGGGGTTCCGCAGTGGCGCTATCATGTCGGGCGTCGCGGCGGCGGCAGCGGGCGCGTCCAGCGCCGTCTCGGTGCGTATGCGGCCGGTCGCGTGCGTGTGCCAGATATCCTCCCCTTTCAGCCCGACCGGCGACTTGAGCGAGGAGACGCGGAAGACGTACCAAGAACCAACGGAGCCCGGTATCGCCGACAAGGACAGAGATATCATGGAGTAATCGTCCGCGTCGTCCAGCACCAGCGCTCTCGAGAACCGGATGTCCTCCAAGCGGTACTGGAACCGCTCGGGCACTTCGGCCCCGCGGGCCCAGGCGGTCATGTACAGGTGCTGGTACATGGCCTCCATGGCCATGGCGACGTACGCCGCGCCCGGGAACACGACCTGGTCCCCCAGCTTGTGGTCGCGCAGCCACGGGTTGTCCTTGAGCCGCAGCCGGTTGCGGAAGATCGGGGTGTGCCAGGGGGTCCCCAAGATCTTGGACCCCAGGAGGTCGTGGCGGACAAAGGGGCGGTACCGCCAGTCCTTGGACGCAAGCGACTCGTGCCAGTACTTCTTGGAGTGGTTCCACGCGTAATTCGGCAGGTCGACGAGGATGCGCGGGTCCTCGGCCTGTTCCGAGTCTCGGCCGTAGTACTCGTTGACTTTGTCGAGGTGAACGGGGTACCCAGATCCGAATAACCGAGCAGCAGTCTCGTAGAGACTCTCCAGGGACTCGGGTAAGCGCTTGGATACCGAGGAATACGTTGGCGGCGCCCCTAAAACTGGAGCAAGGTGTTGGCATATCTGGGAAATCGGCCCTGCCAGAGCGTTCGAGGGTCCAATCTCGACGAGAAAGTCGATTGCCTCCTCTCCATCTGCCCTAGACTGCAGCATGGCTGACACTGCTTGTTGGAAGCGAACAGGCGATACCATATTGCTATGCCAATAGTCGTGGCCTCCCGATTGGGTCGTCATCAACATCTTGGCCGTGACGGAAGAAAACATGACTGCTTGATCAGGTTCGCGTTGAGACAGAGGGGTTGGCTCCGGGATAGCCTCCTTCATGAGCTCCATGTATCTCTCTCCGACCGCGCGCATATGCTGCGAGTGATAGGCCGAGTTGACCAACAACATGCGCGCGAACACACCACTGGCATCCAGCCTCTCCTTGACCTCTTCCAGCGCTACTGTAGGGCCAGAGAGGGTCACGCTCCTCGGGCTGTTGAAGCATGCAGCCTGCACTACGTGTTCGAAGCCCTGAAGAGGCCCAACCAGATCGTCCACACCACTCCCTACAGCCAACATTCCCAGCGGAGCCTGCGACGGCCTATCTTGGACAGCCCGGCCGCGTAGATAAGCAATCTTGATGGCCTCTGAAGCCGTCATGTGCCCGCAGTAGGCGGCTGCGGCGATCTCGCCGGACGAATGTCCCACCACGGCCCTCGCCCTGATACCCCAGGCAGAGAGGACAGCGAGATACGCGAGTTGCAGCGCCGTCACCAGCGGCTGGGAGAACTCGGGCTCCCGAAACGCGGCGGCGGAGCGCGGTGCCGTAAGCTCTTCTACCAGGGACCAACGAGGGGGTTGGCTTAGTGTCTGCAGCGCCGCGTCGAGCTCCTCAACCGTGTCCCTGGCGACGGGGAATGCTTCCAGTAGACTTTTACCCATCTGAGGCCACTGAGCCCCCTGGCCGGTAAAGACGAACCCGACGACAGGGGGGTTGCTTCCGGCGCGTGCGCATATTTCGAAGGCATCTGGCGAGATCTTGATGCCAGGTCCAGAGAGGGATCGCTGGGTGCTGTATGCCCGATGATACAGCTGACTGCGGCGCTCGGAGAGCGTGTATGCCAGATCCCTGAGTGTCACACTGACCGCCGGGTTCAACAAGTGAGAGGACAACGCATTAATGCCTGCCCTCAAAGACTCGTCGTCGTTTGCTGATAAAACAACAATTTGTAGCTTCGTGCCGGTCGACATGCCGGAGAAGGGGGAAGTATGGGTTCTTCAAAGTCGAAGAAGCTGTCGCCAATGTCATCTGTCTCGACATAAGACGATGCGTGCGTCGGGGATCGGTCAGGCAGCATATACCGAGGATCCTCGACGATGGCATGGGCGTTAGCCCCTCCGAACCCAAAGGAATTGATACTCGCCCTTCGCTTGCCCCTGCTGGGCCAGGGAACGGCCGTCCTGCTCGCCCGCACTCTGGAGCCTTGGAAATCGATCTTCGGGTTCGGGGTCAGGAAAGTGGCCGTTCCCGGTATAATACCCTTTTCGAGGGCTAGGACCGTCTTGATCAGCCCGGAGAGCCCCGCAGCACCCTCGGAATGGCCAATGTTGGACTTGACGCTGCCGATGACCATGGGATGATCCCGATGGTCCCTGCTGGGCGCGAAGACCGACGCTGCCCCTGAGACCTCGATGGGGTCTCCCACCAGCGTCCCGGTGCCGTGGCATTCCAAAAAGCCCGTTTCGCTCAAGTCGGAGATCCCGGCGTTGCGATAGGCACTTCGAATGGCAGCCGCTTGGGCAGTCGCGCTCGGCATGGCAATTCCCGGCGTCCGTCCCGCACTGTTGGTCGAGGTCCCTCTTATCACGGCCCGGATGGGGTTCTTGTCGCGTACGGCGTCGTCGACACGTTGCAACAAGACGCAGTTGATTGCCTCGGCGGCCACGTACCCGTCCGCTTTGCTATCAAACGTGTGGCAACGGCCCGATGGGGAGGCAGTAGGACGCATGGCGCCCATGTCTTCGTTGCGTTCGGGGGACAGGTACATGTTCGCACCGCCGACAATCATCATGTCGCATTGATTGGTGGTCAGGTAAAGGCACGCCATATCCAGCGCGATCAATGTGGACGAGCAGGCCGTGTCGAGGGATATGCTGGAGCCGTATGTTAGTTGCATTACTGTTCAAACGTAGGGTCTTTGATGTCTGGGAGAACCACCACATACCTTGGTCCCTGTACATCAAGGAAGTGGCTGATTCTATTGCTCAAGAGTGCTCTGTTAGATCCCATGGTTGGCGATTCTGTTCTGTCTTCTGGATCTCTGCATGTCATGTCGTAATAGTCTGTAAGTCTCGTCAGAACCACCGGTTTGATCTGGACCGTGCGGACATCCGACCAAGATATTGCATCCTCGCAGGACGAATATTGAACGTACCCACTGTGTTGGCGCCGACAAGGCAGCCTACTCTTGCGCCAGATAGCTTCTCGAGGGGGATCCCCGCGTTCTCGAGACATTCATACGCGACTTCCATCAACTGCCTCTGCTGAGGATCCATCGAGCTGGCATCCATGTGGTTGACCCCGAAGAACCCGGCGTCGAAGTCGCTCGGGTCAACGTCCATGAACATGGCACCGGGGGTTTTCATGGTGTAGGGCTTGTGTGAACCATCGTAGTGCCCCGCGAGACTAAATCGGCTCTCGGGGGGCTCATTGGATGCCACCCGCGAGGCTATCATGAAGTCCCAGAAGCTCTTGGGGGTCATTATGTGACCAGGCAGGCGGCAAGACATGCCAATCACTGCAATCGGGGTCTGTACATAATTGAGCGCTGTTGGAATGGCTGCCGAAGCTGTAGATGGCGCAGCGCCGGGGGTTGGTTCACAATCGCCCTGTGAACCGTCGTAGGCGCCATTCCGTAACCAGGTGCCACTTGGTGCCTCTTCCCGGGGCTCTTGTAGAATAGGGGCTGCATTGCCACCATTCCTATCCCTAAAGGCGCTTCCGCCGGAGTTGACTTGCGGCTCCATGGTCGCAATGTAATCGAAATGCCTCCCAAGCTACTTCCGTGGACCAAATTGGCGTTGTCGAGTAGCGGTAGCACAG
Organism: Apiospora saccharicola; assembly: GCA_038363915.1. Taxonomy (NCBI): domain Eukaryota; kingdom Fungi; phylum Ascomycota; class Sordariomycetes; order Amphisphaeriales; family Apiosporaceae; genus Apiospora; species Apiospora saccharicola. Next base: position 527,734 of record JAQQWM010000001.1, read on the forward strand.
CCCAATACTCTTTCGCGACAGCACGTTTCACGGCAGCGTAGGAATGTCTGTTCAGCACGTACCATGAGAAGGTAATTGAGTGGCCTCTCAACAAAGGGCTGTCCGATGTAGGACTTGCCCAAACCGTTCAATAGCTGTCGTTACGGACAAATGGCAGACGCTGCACACAGCCCTACGGCGTAATATGGGCCAAACATATACCGAGAATGTATCCGGTACACGGTCTGTACATGCAGTCCCAGATGTGCTATTGGCAGGTGACCGGGGTGACACAGCAGCCATTTCCGCCTCAAGTATTAGGTACCGGGTCTCCATCAAACTGCTACAAGGATCTGATTGGTAGATACTTATCTTACAAGCGACCGCCTCGTAGATACTCCGCCCAGTAAATTATGGAACAGACTCGTTTCTAGTGGAAACATATGGTAATCGCTCTTCCCGGCTCGGTTCATCTTTGACCCAATTGAATATATCTACTTGAAGCCACCATCTATGGGAAAGGCAGGAAAGGCGTGACAAAACGAGATCATCCCACGAGCAATTCCAAGCCCCTTTGGCAAGATGACGGAAAACAAGAAGGACGAGGTCGAGTTCAAGACACTAGACGGTCTCACCCTACGCGGCACCCTCTATCTCAGCAGCGAGTCTCGGGGTCCCGCTGTAATCATGACTCCCGGGGTAAGCAAGGCAGTTCCCGTGGCGCCGCTCCTGAGAAATGCGGGAATGGGTTTCGACTGCTGACAGCCTCACTGTTCAATACGACAAAAGACATGTTTCTCCCCAAGGTGGCCCAGTACCTCCAGGAAGCCGGCATCTCGGCCCTGGTCTACGACCCGCGGACCGTCGGGGCCAGCGAGGGCCTGCCGCGGAACCACATCGTGCCGGCCCTCCAGATCTCCGACTACTCGGACGCGCTGACCTACCTGAAGCACCTGCCTTCTTCTTCTTCTTCTTCTTCTTCTTCTTCCTCCATCATCGACCCCGACCGGATCGCCTTCTGGGGCTTCTCCTTTTCGGGGGCCATGGCGCTGTGCGCCGCCGCCCTGGACAAGCGCGCGTGCGCCGTGGTGGCGGTGTGCCCGCTGACGGCCTGGGAGCTGGACGAGCGCAAGTGGCGCGGCGTCATGGCCAAGTGCATGCAGGACCGCGAGAGCCAGACCCGCGGCGGCAACGCGCCCTTCGCCCTCCCCATGGTCGACGGCAGCGGCCAGAACCCGGCCGGGTTTGGCGGCGCCGGCGTCGGCGCCCGCGAGCTGGCGCTCCTGCGCGAGAGCCAGGACAAGATCCCCAGCTTCGAAATCACGACGACGATCCAGACGTACTGGCACCTCATGAGCTGGGGCGGCCCCTTCGGGTCGCTCAAGTGGTTGGAGGGGATGCCTGTTCTGGTGGTCACGCCCGAGGATGACTGTATCTCACCTGCGCGCAAGCAGAAGGAGCTCATCTTTGACGCGATCCCCGATCGCAAGGGTCAAGGTCGTGGTGGTGGTGGCGGTGGCGGTGGCGGCGGCGTCTTGGGTGAGAAACCGACAAAGACGTTCCATCTCGTCCATGCACGGGGTCACATGGATGTTCTAGACGGCGACAGCTTTCAGGAGGTGATGGGTGAGCAAGTCCGGTTTCTGAGAACATGGTTCGGGTCCTAGAGACATGCGGGTTCTCCCGCACCTCAGAATGGGCCAGAAACTGGGCCAGAAACGATAAGGCTCGGTAGCACATGCCAATATACATACTTACTGGCTGACATGCAGTCATGGTAACAGTGGGGGGGCGCATGGAAAGGGAAGTCCGAGTCCGAAGACAACAGTAACCGGTGATTGTGATTGGGGAACTATATTGCATCGGTAGCATTTCCTCATTTGTCGAGACCTGCTGCGCCGGTGGTGCAGTGCTGCGGAATATAGCCATGTACGTACATCTTACTTAGGTCTACCTAGGTGGAATACAAGACGAGACCCATTGAGGCCCACCAGTTCATTGGAACGCCAAGAGAGGCAACACTCCCTTGTATCAGTGACGTGATATTTCTCAGGGCTTTGGCCGCGATACATGACATCTCGTGAAAATGCGTTCAGAATATGGGTAGCAAATCATGTAAGAGGGATGTGTTGTTAGTTAATCGCATGTACTTCAGATGTATTTGATGACTTGAAGACCCGTCAGATCTCGCGCTTAGAAGTAGGGCGATTGGTCGGATTATTTTAGGCCCCTCAGGCGCACCGCACAGTGCATTTAGCGGGCAAGACTCGCCTGGAATTTAGCGGCTTCCACCTTTGCTCGCCTGCTCGGCCACCCGCCCTTTCTGCCTGGTAGGGATAAACAGCCAACAACCAACATGAGCCCGCCAGAGGAATTGGTTGACATTCACGGCTAGCATAATCCCCAGAACCAGTTCGATCTAGATAACGCTTCGTTGACTTCCTAAGACATGGCTGAGCTATATTTAGTTGACCAGCTGAAAGGCTCAGTAGTTCCGGTTTGGTCAAAGGAGCCAGGATTCATGTGTCGTATGGTATATAAAGACTGAACACACTGAATTCGTACCTGCGTTGCTTTGAAAGTATGCAGCGCGTTATAGTTCGTAGTGACTTTGCATAATATCAACATGCTGCCAAGACCTTGCGTCCTCCTAGCTACGTATGCCTTCTGCCATCTCCAGACGGCATGGGCCTCCCCCTCGCCGTTGCAATGGAGCAGACAAGGTGTAAACCAGCGCAGCAGCAATCCAAATGCTACCCGAATCTGCAAAACCATGCCCAGTGACGCGGGATGGCCCTCGGAGACTGATTGGGCCCGACTCAAAGATGCGACTGGAGGACGATTGATCACCACGAGACCACTTGCGCATGTATGCCATGATCCCGACTACGACAGTAGTGCATGCCAAGATCTTCAAGACAACTGGCTGTTGCCTTACCCCCAGTGAGTCAAACCTCGGTTCTCCAGCCAGCCAGACCAATCGATGCTGCAAGTCGCCTGACTCAGAGTTTCAGTGTCCAGGACCCAACTTCGGTCATTGCTCCATATTTCCAGAATCATTCGTGCGACCCTTTCACTGGGAAAGAAACGCCTTGCGCCTTTGGCAACTACCCGGTATACTCCATCAATGTGACCGAAGCCCCCCATGTGGTAGCTGGTGTCCGTTTTGCGCAAGCCAAGAACGTCCGCCTGGTCATCAAAAACACCGGCCATGAGTGAGTAGTTATATGTCCCTTTGAATTAAGCCCCGAGAGGAAGGCTGACTATTGGAAGCCTGCTCGGCAAGTCCACAGGACAGGGATCCTTGTCAATCTGGACTCACCACCTGCGAAGCATCGACCACATCACGTCCTACCATGGTGATGGGTCCCCATATACCGGCGGAGCTGTCCGCTTCGGGGCCGGGGTTTTAATCGACGATGCAATGAAATGGGCCGACTCCATCGGCGCCCGTGTGGTAGTGGGATCATGCCCAACCGTTGGAGTAGCCGGGGGTTATACGGCCGGCGGCGGTCATGGGCTACTGACGTCCATCTATGGCATGGCGGCCGATTCGGTATTGGAGTGGGAAGTCGTGCTTCCCACGGGCGAGCTGGTGACTGCGACGCCGCACAACGATCATGCAGACTTGTACTGGGCCTTGTCGGGAGGCGGAGCTGGTACATTTGGGGTCATCGTCAGCTTGACGACAAGAATCTATCCGGACGAACCGATGGTGGGCGCCAGCTTCTCCTTTGATACCAACTCCACGGTCAGCGGCGATCACGATGCCTTCTGGGACGCAGTTGTCGCCGTGCAGTCCACCCTAGGCTCTTTGGTGGACGCAGGTGCCGTGGCGACGTACGCCGTCGCAGCGGGTTTCTTCAGTGTCTATGCCACGGCCATGCCTGGATCTGATGTCGCCCGCGTCGACGCCCCCTTTGCGCCCATCATTTCCGCGGTGCAGAAGGCCGGGGTCCAGCTAAACGTATCCAAGACGGCGCACAGCGGGTTCCTGGACCTGTTCAACACTTATCTGCTGGAAGCGGTTCGCACCACCCCCTCGGCCCAGATCACGACCGGGCGGATGATACCGAGATCTCTCCTGGAAGACAAGTCGACAGCCCCCGCGGTCGCGGAGGCGATGCGCTTCGCGGCCGACCAAGGCTTCACCATGTCTTGCGCAGCGGTGAATGGCACGCGGAAACGCGACGTCACCGGTTCTCACCCCAACGCCGTTTTCCCGCTGTGGCGCGAGGCGCTGTTGCACTGCATCTGGACGCAGACTTGGGACTTCGGCGCGCCCTGGGCTGACATGGTGGCCCGCCAAGACGTCCTGACCAACGTGGTCATGCCCAGAATTGAGGCTGCCACCCCCGGCGGAGGGGCCTACCTAAACGAAGCCAATTTCGAGCAGGATCGGTGGCAGGAAAACTTCTACGGCGAAAATTATCCAAGACTGAGAAAGGTCAAGGATGCGCTAGATCCCACAGGAATCATGTACGCGAGAACGGCGGTGGGTAGCGAGGATTGGGTGCAAGATGGGCAGGGGCGGCTGTGTCGGGTGTGAGCAGTACCTACTTGACGTTAGATGCAACGAGCAATCAAGCAATCCCACTTCATGTATCCTTTACCACCTCTGTACATCCCTGCAGCCGCTAATAAATTTCGCTCCACATAAACGCATGTCTTTAATTGCTTGGTGTATGCAAATGCTCTGTACTTTCGTGCCCAGGGTGACTTCAACATTTATTGAAAGTGCGGTTGAAGAACTGCAGCCCAGCTCCCCAGGTCACATCTGACCGGAGAGCTGGGTTGCTGGCTGGTCCTGTGGCGCAAAGTCAGCCGCCCCCACCTACCCAATGAGGGTGAACACAGCGATTTAGCAGGCATGGGCTGCCTAGGTATCGTACAGCTTGCATGTAGGTAATACATCATTCGTCGTGCCGCCGGTAAAACGCTGACGTGTAGTTTCAATGTGAAATTGGTTGTGAAATTGGATGTGAAGTTGGTTATGAAGTTGGTGAGTCGGTGTTAACCTAGCAAATGTCGCTTGTTCGCATCAGACACTATCCCTTATTCCCACGGATGACCGGAGTATTTCCATGCAAGGGAAGCCGTCATACCGGTATGAGGTGCCCAACGTGGCACCCGGTACAAATACAGCTCAGCCCCTTATCTAATAAGCAATGCACGCCTGCAGTGCTACGACACTACACTTGGTTACCTCAGGTATGGATGTGGTGTAACAAGTTACAAGTCAACTGCATGTGAGGTGAGTCAAGGACGCCTGAATTCAGTGCGCTGCCTTGCGTACTTGCTCACATACAACTAGCCAGAAATCAGAACAGCATTTAAGAGGGAGAGAAGATGCACCCCAGCGTCGGTTACGATATACTGCTAGTAACGCTTCTCACCATGGATCGGCCACCTTATGTCGACCCCGACTACTGGCGTCTGCTGGGCGGCCAAGTGCCCGAGCCCAAGTCTCCCACCACCGACTTAACCACCATCCGAAACAACACGAACGCTGCGACCAAGGCCGCGTCCGATGCGCTACCTTTTCCAGATGGCATGATTACGACCGTCAGCACGGCTACGTCTGATGACGGCACCCCGTTCAACATCACGCGCTTTTTGCCGCTCGAGGTTCAGCGAAGCAAGGACCCTGCCCCCAGCGAGCCGTCATTTACGCCTTTGGAGGCGGGCTTGTGGCCGGTAGCGTCGCTATCTCGTATAATATGATCGCTAACTACGCCGAGCAGACCGCGACCCAGGTCTTCGCGCCCGACTATCGCCTGGCCCCTGAGCATCCGTACCCGGCGGCTTTCCAGGACGTGTACACGACGGTGACCTGGCTTCAGGCGCACGCGGGCGAGTTTAACGTCGATCCCGCCCGTGTGGTGGCCTTTGGCCAGAGCGCAGGTGGCAATCTCGTGACGGCGGCAGCGCTGCAAGCTAGAGACAAGGGACTGACCCCGCCAATTGCAGCCCTGGTGCTGCGGTACCCCATGCTGGACGACCGGACCCGGATGGACCCGGAAAACCCCCGCTTATCCTACCTGACCTGGTCTCCTGGTAGCAATGCGGCTGTATGGAAAGCCTACTTGGCCGGAGTGCAGGAAGGTTCCCCAGGTAAGGTTTTTTTTTTTTTTTGGGTTTTTTTCCCCCTTGACATAAAGTCTTCTTTTTCATCTCACGGAAAAGTTATGTCTGTTAAACATCATTGGACTAATACTGCGCGTTTTCTCGTTTCGTTTCTACGCAGCCGACGCTGTGCCGCCTTACACAGCGGTCCCAGGCCGCGCGGACGATCTGCACGGCCTCCCGCCTACGCATGTGGGGGTTGGGGGTTGGACCTGTTCCGCGACGAGTCGACGAGCTTCGCGGCGAGGCTGTCGTCGCACGACGTCAAGGTGCAGTCCAACGTCTACCCCGGTGTGCCGCACGGCTTTGACGGCAGTCCTGCGTTCTCGCTTAGATTCGAGCTCTGGGGTAACGAGGCGAAGTTCATTCAACAGTTCTAGATAGAGAGACCAAAGACCTGGTCCTTGAGCTACACGTGTCAATGTACCCATCTCTTTCTCGTCAGTTGGCTGCAGAGTTCACGTTACAGCCTGGTCGAATACGGTTTCCTATATTTAGCATGATAAGACCAGTGTGGGTAGTATTACTACATAGATTGGTTCGATTGTTGGATCTAGGTAATATTGAGACCGTGGCCCCCAAATTACTTCACGTACGTACCCCAAAACTCAGAGCGGGAGCAATACTAAACCACGCCTCGTATACAGTATGCAGTGATATACTGGGCTTAATCACATATCGGGCTGAGTGACCCTTTGCCATTGCAAAAGAAACCCGCATACATGTAGGATTGTTCGGTTTGTTATTACTCTTTTAGGAAGGTGGATAACCCTCGCAGATGGGGTCATTTCGCATAAAGTGTGCATACTATTGGCCAAGAGTGTGCGCCCGGTAAGCGTGCTGCGTGCTGCGTGCCCCGTCTCGTGCGGCATCGTCCCACGTCATACCGCACGGCCAACTACTCGTGCCAGGAGATCGAATGTAGCTATCGAATCTGACATGCTTCTTCATCGAGTCTGACATGCTTCTTCATGGTCAGCAGATAAGGATTATGCAACAGGCTAATCACGATAACGGGCGAAGAATGGTCGATGTCTTCCACTAGCTACTGCATTGACTTGTGCTAACTGAGAGGGCGGATTTACGATATCAGTCACCAGGGTAGAAAAGAAACGCAATAAGAATGCGTAGTACTATTCACGACTGTATATCCAAGTATGAAAAAAAACCGACAAGTGGCACTTTAACATTGCGCTATTGAGATCCGTAGCATAAAAAAAGAACGGGCAAAAGCTGGTTCCAGAGTAGCGTGCCGCCCTTTTACACTTCTTCAAATGTACCGTGGGGTTTGTAGGAGACTGAAAAGCTGTCTGTCCTGCGCACCCTGCTCTCGTCCAGATTTCCAGCAAGATGAGGCAGTTGGCCCTGACTGGTGACATGCGACTGGCCCTGGCCAGACAGCATCCCACCGGTGGCAGCGAAGCTGTCATTCCTGGGGACGTAGACGGCCTGCTGGGGCACCAGCTTTACCTCGTCGTACCCGGAGTGGCCCCCCCTCTGGGGACTCGTGGGGTTGCTGAACTTTCGGGAACTGGACTGGGTGCTACTGCTGCCGCCTCCCTTCTCCACCAGGCTGAACTGGCTGCTCTTGCGGCCGCTCCTGCTGATGGCCTTGGAGACGTTGTCGCGAAGCTGGCTGTACGTGGGCCACTGCAGGCGGCTGGCGAGGTGGAGGGTCGGGATGCAGCCCATGATGATGACCAGGCACTGCTCGCAGTCGGAGGAGAAGTTGATGATGGACGTAAAGTACTGCACGGCCGGGTTGCCGAGGACCTGCGAGTTGGTCATGGGGATCAGCGAGACCGTGATCTTGGCCAGCGCGGCGCACATGGTCACCAACGACATGGCGATGACCACGCCCAGGCCGGCCTTTCGCCGGGTCGGCATGTTGAGTTTCCAGATGATCATGATGGGGAAGGCGACGTAGGTGATGTCCGATATCACGAAAAAGACTGCACCGGCATTTGTTCTAGGTTAGTCGGAACCAAATGAAGAAGAAGATGGAGCAAATCAAAGAGTAATCATAACACTCGGTCAAGCAAGTGCAGACTCACATTGCAGGGTAAGCGCCGTGTACTGGTAGATCCGCTTGTCCCAGTACCGACGAATGACAGCCTTATTCCAGAGACCTTCGTATGGTTCGCACTGCGCCACCAGGAGAATAATGGACGCAACCCCGACGACGGTCTGGACGACGGTAAAGTAGACCATGTAACGCTTGAACCACTTGACGCGGCCGAAGATGCGCGCCAGCAAGATGGCAATCGAGATGCGGGCGATGATGGACACGAGGAACCCGGGAACCGCAAAGATCCACGACCACTTGTTGATGTTGAAGTTCTGCTCCGCCGTCAGGGAGCTCGAGGGCCGCCCGCTGCCCCAGGCGCACATGAGGGTGAAGCCGACCTGGTACACGATCTGCAGTACGAGCGCGAGGACCATGAGGTAGTCCTCGATGGACAGCCCCAGCTTGAACTTCAATCGCAGATGGCAACGGGCGACCACGGCGAAGATGGCCAGCGCGGTGAGCGTCCAGGTCAGGCCATATTGCAAGTGATTGATCCCTATCGCCGGAGGCCCCACTGGTACAGAGGACGACATGCTTCGATGTCTACCTGACCTCGATTATAGGTTAAAAAGTATGCAAGTTTCACAAGACACAAAGTCAATTGCTGTTGGCGAGAGAACCCCCCTTGGCCGCGAGTGAAACATAGATGGGTGATAGTCGGTCTCCCTTCACGACGGAGCAGTGACCCAGCTTGCTTATTGTAGACAAGCTCATTTGCAGCTTACCTCACTTCGGGGCATCTGAGTTCCGCAAGGGAACCAACCATACGGCGTAATCCTAAAAATAGGTTTGCCAATATTGCGACGATAACTTCCAACCTGATTTCTGGCGAGCCTAGTCCGGCCAGCAGGCTGGATGGTAATGCGGGGTGCGTATAACGGATGCAACCCTTCTCCAAGGAATGAGTGCACCCCTCTCCAGGACTAGGCACCAGGTGAGCCAACATGATGGATCTTTCTATGATGTATTTACGCGGGGGGGGGGCAGTGCAGTAGGTAGTGAGACAGGCTGGGCGGCCTGCTTGTATGCAGTCAGCAGAGTTTCACTGCATGTAATCAACTACGGAACAATTGACCAAACAAACACTGGCTTGTTCGTTGCAGATCCTCCGAGTCACCCCCGAGATAGCCGCGCTCACCTCGTCGGCGTCGGATTTCGGTACTACTTTTGCTATTCCACTTTTTTCACCACGTACAGTACCCGCGATGTTCAGGGTACATACTGCATGGGAAAGCTTTGGTGCCCAGTCGGGCGAACCTGATGGGAGCAAAGCAGGTCAGATAGTGCAGCCGGATGATTGTGGCCATTGGAGGCGCGAGTCTGCTGAAAGATAGGAACCTTTGCTGCACACGCTCTCTCTGGGAGCGTTGGTCTGCCCACGCCCCCGCTACAGACTGCTACTGGCTTGCCATGTAACGATACCAGTTTGATGATCAGCGCCATCAATATATCACCTATGCGAATATCTCATATGGCAGAGGAGCGGGGACAGCAGGAGAAAGACATGGCCGCGTTCAAACGTTGGCAGTACCTCTCGCCTATTGACTGTTTCATTCCGCCGCAATACGTCCGGCAGTTTCTATGCTTTCCTACCAGCGGGCCATCGTCGATTCTCGCCTTGAAGGAGGGTCTCGAAAAGACCATTTCATTGATCCCTCAGCTTTCCTCCAGCTTGGTCCCGTCCTCGTCGCTGTGCCACAGTGTGACGCCTCCCTCGTCCTGCAGGCTCAACAGATTTGTGCTTGGCTCCCCGCGCCGTCATGGCATAGCGGACGTTTTCTCCGAGGGGCCGGCAGACCTTGTCCGAGACTGGAAATACACCAGTCTGCGACGGGCCGGCTTCCCCAACAACCTCTTGAGCAGGGATGCGTTCCTGCCTCCCCTCCCGCACTTCCCTGCGGTGGACGAGCCCGCCCCGGCGTTCCGCGTCCGCGCGACGCAGATACCGGGCGGAACCGTGGTCTGTGTATGTTGGCATCATGGTCTCGCGGACTTGGGGGGAATGGACAGTGTCATGAAGACATGGTCATACTTCTGTCAACAGCGCTACAGTGAAGGCGAACCCGGTCAAACTCGCGCGTCCTCTGCCGCCGCGTCGCTCAACAGGCCGATGGTCGAATGCGACCGGCGAGCCGTCTTTGCTCCCATATTAGACAACAGTACGGGAACAACGAATGATCCGGTGCCTCCGGCGGATATCCATGTCCTTGACACGATCCCTCCTGTCCTGACTCCGGGGTTGATGGCACAACTGCCCCTGGAGACGGCTCACTTTCGGATACCCATCGGTGTGGTCCAGGACTTGAAGACCCGGGTCCAAAAGCATCTCCCAGCGGAAGTCAGACTTTCGACCAACGATTTGATCTGCGCCATGATGTGGAGCGCGACCACCTCCGCCATGGCCAATCTGTCACCGACACAAAATGCCGCAGTGGCGGGGTCTAGACTGGATGACGAGGTGTCCATGGGCCTGAGCGTGGACATGCGACAACGCCTCGGACCGCATATTCCTGACAGCTTCATAGGCAACGCGCTGGCGATGGCGTGGCCGACGGTTTCCCGGCGCGTCCTCCTGAGTGCAGCTCAGGCTGCTCCCGGGGATGATCAGTCCTCGTCTTCGTTCCCCTCGCTGGCGGAGGTCGCGTCCCATATCCGCCTGTCCCACGAGGCCCTGAATGAGGGCTACTTCCGTGACTTGGTGGCTTATCTGGGCTGCCACAATGGCGACAAGGACACCAGGAAGCTGCAGTGGGGCCCAGGACCGTCGCAAACCAACATGGTGGCTGCCACCTGGAGAGGCTTGCAACTGGACTCGGTGGACTGGGGCGCCGAGGTTGGACAGTGTGAGGCGGTCAGGACAAGACTGCCATTCCCCCACACCATCACGATCCTCCCGCGGACGGTTGGGTCACAGAGCGTTGACGTTGCGTACTGTTTGCTCGCACCGACAATGCAGCGATTGAAGAGTTGTAGAGTCATTCAAGAATACTGGGAAGAATTAAAAGATGACGAGACCAGGGCCGAGGGCCAAGAGTCTACCAGCTAAAGACCTACTCGAGATACCACTAGTCGAATAAACAAGGTGGGATGCGTCTCAATCCGTCATCGGTCCCTGGTCCCTGATATATCTACTTTGTTAAACTTGCTCACTTCACGGTGACTCGTACGCCCTTGCTCCCTCGCTTTGGCATAGGCTTTACAAGATCGACAATGAAGTCCACATCATCCCTCGTCGTGTCGTACAGCTCCAGCTCGTGTCGTCGGAAAACGGTCGCGAGGCAGACGTGGAGCTCCATCAGCGCCAAGGTCATTCCAATGCAGTTTCGCGACCCGCGGCTGAACGAGACCATGTAGTTGCCCAGCGGGTGCAGGCCGTCGGGGCCCTTCGGGTCGTCCAGCCACCGCTCGGGGACGAAGTTCAAGGGGTCCGGGAAGTAGGCCGGATGGATGTGGTTGTGGTAGGCGTCCATGGAGACCGAGACGTTGGGCGGGATGCTCCAGCCGCCGTAGGTCAGAGGCTCCAGACGGCTTACGCGGGGGAGGCGTTGGACTGAGCCGAACGCAAGCCGGAGGCCTTTCGGGATTGAATAGGTACGGGTCAGCATGTTTATAAACTCCAGGTAGGAAGAGGAGATGGAATGGTTGAAAACTCACTTTCCTGTATGATGGCCGAGAGATACGGTATTCCTTCGAGCGCTTCCCATGGAAGAATCGCATCCGGATCAGGCATGGCATCCGTAAGCTCCCTCTTCAGTCTTCGATAAACATGCGGGTTGTTTATGATGTGGAATGTCCCCACCGTCAAAGTCCACATGGTGGTCTCTATACCGGCACCGTTCACACTCATGGCCTCGTGCAAGAGCCTTGAGTAGGAAAGCTCCTCGGCCGGTAGGTCGGAAGCCAGTATGTCGTGGAAGATGGTCGGCCGGGACGTCTCTTTGGCATCCATGTTTCGTCCGGCCAGCACGTCGCGGATCTGCCGTCCGATGGCTTGGCGGTACTCGACGATGGGCTTGAAGGGTGGCACCACCACCTCGAGCACCTTGTCCGGGAGCCAGTTCATCGTCTCGACAAAGGGCCGGAAATGCGTGGTGTAGTGGGCGTAGACCACAGAGCTGGCCATAGCCATGCTGAACGGCGACTGGAAGTCGGGCGCGGCGGAGAAGTTGGTGGACCTCGCAAAGGCCAGCTCGGTGATGACGTCGGCCGTCATGGTCGCCCAAACGTCGCTCATGTTGATCGGCTTGCCAGTACCCTTGTACTCGGTCTCAAACCGGTGCGAGATACGATCGACAATGTGCTGCAGGTGGCCGTTGTGGCTGCGGACTCTTTGCTTGGAGAAAAAAGGGGCGATGGCCGCTCGCCGCCGCCGGTGGTGTTCCGAGTACACGGTGTGCACCGTCGCCTCGGGGACATTGAACCGGTACTTGAACTTGGTGATTTTGTCGACGGGGTGGGCGGCCGTCGCCGCACAGTTGACTTCGTTGTAGAACTCCGGGTCGTCAATGTGCAGCTCGTTTGGGTTGATTCGCACGATGGGCCCGTAACGTTCGTGCATGCGCTTGATCTCGAAGGTGAACTGGCCGCCGCCCTTGTGGACCAGATCATAGTAGAGCTCGTGCCAGCCGCTAATGGCGGCTAGCTTGGGCCCGGGAAACTTGGATAGGGGGAGAAGTAGAGACGGTAGACGACCAGGTAGATCGCTCGCGCTGATACCAAGGCCAGAGTTAGGATGAGGGCGACTACCACCTTCTGGTCTCCAATGCATGCATCAGAGGTGTATAGTGTAAGACAGTCTGAGAGTAATTTTGCCATAGTGTTGGTGAACAAATGGATGTCCTCGACAAAACATGGAGCTTCGGCAAGAATCGCCTACAACTCGCTACGAAAACTGGGAGAAAGAGACTTGAACGTGGGAGGTGGGGGGCGTCCAAGATCCTATTCGGATTTGCGAGCTCATGTACAATGAACATCAATGGTACATGTTCGAAGGCTTGAGACATGTAAATACAAATACAATGCATATGACCTTGTTATGCTGATCCGCTTTGGTGCATCAAACTGCTGCATGTCAGATCACTCAGCCTGACGGCCTGGGGGTCGGAAGCGGGCGGGGTAATGCAATGACAGGGGAGGATCATCCTTCAAGAGTAACTGGACTCGTGTCCGACCAACCACCAGTAATTAATAGGTATGTCGTACTTGGGAGCCTGATTGTCTTGAGGCCGTCCCACAACCGAGTTTGCGAGTCGGCTTCAGGTATTTAGAACCATACAAATCCCGTAAGTCTAGAATCCCATCCAGCCCATACAAAGTAGTACTGTAGGCGCCAGAAAGATTTACTCCGCTATTCCACCCTGTTATTCCCAATGTCGTCCCACACGGTTGTCTTCATCTCGGGGGTTTCCCGAGGTATTGGAAGAACCCTGGCGGAGACCTATCTGTCCAAGCCGAACCACACAGTCATCGGCAGCACTCGTAGCGGAAAGGATGCAGACCTCGGGGCATTCCCCGCCGCCGACGGGTCCAAGGTCATCCTAGTCAAGATTGAGTCCACCACCTTGTCTGATCCCGAGGCGGCGGTCAAGGAACTGACGGCCGCCGGCGTCGACCACGTCGATGTCGTCATCGCCAACGCCGGTCTGAGCCCAGCTGTCCTTCCGCCCGCCGTGGCGGATCTGGAAGATGCCGCGCAGGCTTTCACGGTGAACACCCTGGGCCCGTGGAGCCTCTTCAAGGCTCTCCTGCCGCTCCTGGAGAAGTCCCAGAACGCCAAGTGGGTTGGCATCACCAGCGCCGTTGCCTCGATAGGCTCCATGGAGGCCTTTGGAGCCCATGTTGCCCCGGCTTATGGCATCAGCAAGGTTGGCCTCAACTGGCTCACGTTGTAAGTTGTTCCCGCTCCAATACCACCTTGTATTGTGGTAGCCCCTGTGTGGTGGAGACACTCCTGCTGATTCGGCATATTCTAGAGCCGTCCACTGTCAGTACAAGTGGCTCACGGCCTTCGTGCTACATCCCGGGTAAGTAAGTCCCTTGAAACGATGAAATCGCCGTATTTGTGGCTTACTGGCGAAACAAGTCTTGTCCAAACCGACTCGGGCAATAGAGCCGCTCGGTTGATGGGAATGGAGCAAGCTCCCGACACCAAGGCCAAAAGTGCCGAGTCAATCATCGGAATGGTGAGTATCTCCTTGATTTTATGTGCTTGCTAGTGTGCTTACAAGTAAAAGGTTGAGGGAGCAACGAAGGAGGCGACCTCGGGCAAGATGTTCAACGCAATTGATGGTGCTGTCATCCCTTGGTAGTTCTGGCGCATGTGAGAGCGGATTCTACGGATGGTATACCCACATTGCGCATAGAAAGAAGCAGGCCCTGCTAGGAGGACTAAATATTTAAATTTAGCTATTATATATTAATTTTATATTACTTTAATGAGCCTTTACTTAACTTATAACTATAAATAATTATCGCCGAGTATTAATTAAAAATTATTTAACTATTAACTTTATAAACTCGTTTAATTAAATGATAAAGTACTCGTCTTATTATGATAAAAATAATAATAGCGGCGAATATTAATTCAAGTTTAATAATATGTAAATAAGTTCCTTCTTTAATAACTTAATTTAATAGTTTTTTAAATAGTTTAATAATTACTAAGCTTTATAATAAAGAATAAGTCGTCGTTAAACATAAATTATACGTAAAAAATAATTAATATAAAAAGTTATTTAAGTTAATAATAATAGTAATAAGAAGGCGAATATTAGTTCGAGTCTGATAATAAGTATAGAATTTCCTTTTAATGCTTTATATTAGTGCTATTTTTTTATTATTGTTTATAATCCTAACAGAAAGAGTTTTCGAGACAGGCAAGATAAAAGCAGAGATATACCAGTTGGCATCTTAGCTTCGACCTTTCCTCGGGCAGTATAACCATGCCGCTTTGGCTTGGTGTCTCCCGTAGGGGTAGGGGTCTATGCATTGGATTTCATTCATCTATACTAGGAGTTAGCTATTGCAACGGAGTCGATATGAGAAAATAGCAGACATCTCTGTACTTCGGGCAGCCTCGAATGCCCTTCAGGGTGTCAGTTGTCATAGACTTCCAGTGGGTTCCAGGGGGAACCATTGGAGATAGAGATCAACTAACCGAGTATGAAGTGTATACTATTGACTACAATGAGCCATCCGATCTTCTCACTCGTTATATACGCGAGTTAATCGCATTGTCATCTTCCAATTATATCTCTGTCTCAGTATGCCAGAACCACTGCTCAAGGGGGAGATCACCCCACCACCGCCATTAATTGCGCCACTCACACTATGCATAATCACCCTGAGCATTTCAATTTCTCCAACCCCTCAACTTGCTTGCTTTGATGATCCTTGCCCCCTCCCCACCCGGTGTAAAGACTCCAGCTAGAACCGCCGGACGAACCGGGCCATGTCCCCCCACATCTCCTCCCGCAGCGACGCGAACGCCGGGTTCCCGTCAAAGCCGTGCGGCACGCCCGGGTAGATATTCAATTGCACCTCGACCCCCTGCTTCTCCAGCCCCGCCGCGAACCGCGCCGTCTCGTCGCGGAACAGGTCCAGGTCCCCGACGCCTAGGTGCGTGGGCGGGAGGTCGTGCAGCAGGTTGTTGTCGTCGTCGGTGGCAGCGCGTCCGGGGGCGGCGGTGTACGGCACTACCGCCGACGACGACCTGGGCTTCCCTCTCTCTTGTTCGTCGTTGGTGGGGTCTCCGTGCAGGTAGGCGTCCCACACGACGGCGTTACTACCGGGCTGCCACGTCATGAGGGGCGCCCGGGGGTCTTTTTCGGGGTTTATGTCCGTCGTCGTCCGGTCATCCAGCATGGGATACTGCAGCACCAACCCCGCCAGCGGCGGGTTTCGTTTTTGATCCCGCGCCTCGAGCGCCGCGGCCGCCGCCAAATTCCCACCCGCGCTCTGTCCGAAGAGGATGATGCGGGCGGGATCGATCTCACCGAACTCCTCTTCGGCGGCCGCTGCCTGGGTCTGCTGCTGCAGCCAGAGGACGGTGGTGTACACGTCGTGGAACGCGGCCGGGTAGGGGTGTTCGGGGGCCAGGCGGTAGTCGGGGCCGAAGACTTGGGTCCCCGTCTGCTCGGCGAAGTGGGCGATCGTGTTGTGGAAGATGGACACGGTGCCGGCGACGAGGCCTCCGCCGAAGGCGTAAATGATGGCGCGCTGTTTGGGGGTGGTGGTACTGGTGTCGTCTTTGCTTTGCTGCTGCTGTTGCTGGACCGCGAGGGGGACGAAGCGCGTGATGGGGACGGGGTGGCCGTCGATGGAGGAGGTGGCCGTATAAGACGTGATTTTCATGCCGGTGGGGAATGGGAACGTGTCGGAGGCGGCCTGCATCACGGCGTTCATGTTGTTGCGGAGGGTTTTCAGGTCGGTCTCGGGGGCCTTTGGCGGCTCCGGGACTTGGCCGCCCAGCAAGCGCCAGTAGTCGGCGTGGACGTAAGACGGTCGCTCGGCCATTGTGAGATGTGTTACCGGTAGTTCTACTGTACCTGACGCTGCCTTTTTCATTTTCAGATGCTGGGGTTTGAGGTCAAAGAGGGGTTGACACAATCCGGGTTATCCGTGAGGGAAGCAAGGGATGGTGGTTTCTCCGGTCAGCCTGAACCAACGAGATTGGGTAGAACCAACTTCACATCCCGGGTTTCCATCCCTCAATATAGAAATAGACCTCAATTTAAATCCCTACCATCCCCAGGGTCTTTCAAACGATCACGGGAATCCATGTTCCCAGGCCTACATCCTCCCTGCCGCCCCAATCCAAATGTCCGCTTCTCATTCCTTTCATTCATTCCCCGGACCTTCCGGGCCTGACGAGAAACACAGGGCAGGTAGAGGCGCAGCAGCAACACGAGCACCAGGGAACGTATATACCGCAGCATACGGACCATCATCCTAGTCACTGCCAAAGCGAGGGCGAGACGTGCTGATGGCGAAGGAGTGGCGGAGCGACAGCTGGCCTCTTGGCACATACAGCATCGACGCGCTTGCGACGGCGGAGTTGGTTACATTGTTAAGAGTCAGCAATAGTCGAGTTGACGGCGCTCGACGCTATTCGCGTATCCAGCCTCATGGCTATTGGAAGATGGAATTTTCAAGGTTTCTGCTGCATGTTGAGTACTTAGATAGGTAATTATCTTCTTTGGGTATTTCTTATTGATACACATATTCATACATCTATATACAGATTGGTAGCAGGACCATGTGCCATCCTTGAGCGGGCGCCGGGACTGTTTGTGACACAGGGCCCTTGATTACCCCTTTGCACGGCCGCCGTTGCCACCACCACCCAAGCTCTGCAGCTGCGCGAGATGCCAGCCGTCGACAATGCTGGGCTCGCCCAGGCGACTCTTCATCCCGCAGCTCGGGCGGTCGCCACACTTGCTACGACAAGCGGTCGTGCTGAGGGCGACCTTGCGGTGAAGGTAGTGCGCGCTGCGGGCGCTCTTGCTCTTGTAGTCGCGGCCGCGCTGAGCGTTGAAGCTTCCGCAGCGATGACCACCCTCCCCATGTCCAGGCAATGTGGACTTCATGGTCATCCTACGGCAAATGATGGACCTGGGAGGCAGGACCCTGATGAAGCTCGCAGCTAGCTGTGGGGAATCGGGGGGTGGCGAGGTTGATCAGGTCGATGGTGCGTCGCTGCAGAGAACCTCATGTTAGCAGCGTGAACTTTAAACGCCTTCACCGGTACGTCCAAGCTAGCACAGCGTCAAGGGGCTCGCTGGCAGACTGTTTGGGCATATTCCGGGGACTGACACCAATTGTTCCGTACCTTTCTAAAAGTTGTTGTGCAACACAGGGAAGATAACAGCATATGTCTTCTCTCATGTAGGCTGTGCAGTCTTCGCCGACTTGCCGTTGTTGCCCAGCGCCAGGCCGACGCCGACCCCCGTCGCGATGCCGCTGACCAACAGCAACAGCGCGACCGCCATGATGATGATGAAGTGTGTCCGCTCGACGCCGCACACCTTCCGCCTCCGCTTCTCCGGCCGCGGCGGCAGCGTCTGGTAGCTCAGCAGGCTCATTGGCTGGCCGATGCCCGGTTGAGGGCCCGTGGTGGTGCTCAGGGGCGAGACCACCGACGGCGGCGGCGGCGGGCCCGGGTTGGGATGGCTGGTGGCGACCCAGTGGTGGGCTCGCGCGATGCCATCAGCGGCGTAGCCTGTCGGCGGGTGATGCCATGATTGCTGCTGCATCGGCGGTTGCGGTTGCGGTGTTTGCTGATGCTGCTGGTAGGAGGGCGGCGGCGGGCGGACTTGGGATGGTTGCTGCAGTCGCCGGGCGATGGTTTCCCATCTGCCGTATGTTGACGGCGAACTGTCTGCCGGTGATTGTGGTGATACCTGTTGCGAACTAACACCGCCACCACCCGTCTGCAGATAGGGGTATTGATTTTGCTGGTATGCCATCGTGAAAATTAAGTAAGTAAGTGGGAGTTGCAGAGAATTGTTACATTCTCTTACACCTCTAGCTACAGGAAATTCATGACCTTTTCATCCTTCAGGCCCGGAGAAATCAGTAGTTGTAGTAAGCAGCCGTGACACAAATTGGGCACTTACACGGGATGCGCTACGCGAAATATCCAATTTTGGATCCTCACTCAGCCATAATAAGGGAGCCTCCAACAGGCAGTGTTACTTCTAGCCTACTTCCAAGGACTTTTTCTCGAAAATAGAATGCTGACTACATTCGGATCCGGTCGGACCAATTAACACAACGGGTGACCCCCATACAAATGGAGATACTAGAGGACTATTCTGGTTTCTTGGCTCTTGTCGATTGGCCGGGGTCCTGCGAGGCGCCATGGAAGCGCCATGCCTTCTAGCTGGGTTTTACCTAGAAGGGCGGCGGTGCTTAGGCGGTGCCCACCGAGCGCTCAGCTGGGTGGACTTACTCAGCCTCATAACTGCCACCCGTTGTTCATTCTTGAGAGGCGGTGACAGGTTGAAACGGCTGAGAGAGCCGGTCTACCCGATCAAAGGGAGATAGTTGACGATGCAACTGCTCTGATCTTTCAATCGCCAGTTCAATGGTGAAAGAAAAAGATGGCTGCTGCTCGAGGACTGTGGTACACACCTTCAACGGCTCGGGCTACAGTAAGTGGCATACTAGTACCTAGGTGAAGAAACCACGATATAGTAAGATGGCGCCATGCCAGCTTTGTTTGTTTATTCCCGGCGCAGCGGTGCTGATGTGGGTAGGTCTTGAACACAGTTGTTTGCGAGCTGCTTCTTCTTTGTTCTTTCTTTCTCCGGTTTTCTACAGGCCCCCAAGTTGGGTTTTCGACGTACTTGAGAAATATGGAGACGGTATCGGGGAATTCTACCTACCCCACGATGACAGAAGGATGCGTGCGTGCATGGAACTGATCTTGGGTGCACGTAGGGCAGCAGCAACCACCTCGATTCCATCACTGCCCAAATTGGCCAGCCGCAGTGCGTTCCTCCACCGCAATGCAGTGCGACTGCCTGAGACAGGAAACAAAACCTCGTTGGGCAATTACTTACTTCGCGACAAGCCTCTTTGAACAGCAAGACAACATATGGTCTCGTATGTGTCTCTAGAAAATATATTGAGCCCTTTGCGCCTTGAGGTTCCAAATCAGATTTCCAACCCGCCCAAAGATCAGCAACTGACATTACTTACCCCAAGGTACTTGATGCTCAAGTCTGGAATACCTCGTCAATGTTAACGAGTCAACTAGGCCAGGTACCACCGGCAATTGACATGTTCAGCCTGGCAGGGCCAACCCCTGTACTGACACGAAAGTTAGGTGTTTTATGGCTCCACTGACACGCTAAAAAGCGACCCCCCGCGACGGCAACTCACGATTTGGGCGACTCTGGGCCATCGCTAGAAACTCTAAGCTTATCGGCCTGGCTTCTCCGAATTGAAGCATACTACCTCGACTAATAAGTCTGGATGGGTTTGACGCATCACCAAAGCCCTATTTCTCCTCCCTCTGTAGAAGCGCGTCATTCTCTACACAGGAACAAAACGACAACCGGCGAGAGTCGCCAAGTGCATTATGCCGCCCCCGGTGCTTGACAGTTCTTCGCCACTGTCATCGCCGGACTCGTTCATAACCGCGACCGATTCCCCCAACAATTTGGCCGATATCACCATCACCGACATAAGCAGCCCCGACAATGCCGAGACCGAGACGCAGTACCGCCTTGCACGACAACTGCCGCCCGAGCTGAAGCAGCACTGCCAAATCTACCTGGAAGAGAACATCCACGCGATAGCCCTGAACCTGTTGAACGACCTGCTCCCCGCCGGCCAGCGAAATGGCGACAACAAGCGCGAGACGCGGGCAGATGCGTCCGGCAAGGGCGCAGCCTCGTACTGCCCGCCACCCAACCACATAGCGCTCCTGACTACCCTCATGGTCCACCCGGACTTCACGAATCGGCCCAAGGAAGAGTCCTGGCCGGAAACAGCGAACAATTCCTTGGCGTACTTGCGCTGCCTACTCAAGACCGTTGGGCCCATCAACGCGCGGTTCAAGGAGGCCTTCCGCTTCGGGGCCGGCCCCTCACGATACTCGCACGGAGGGTCCCCTAGTTCGGACTGCGAGAACGAGTTGCTGGAGGACACCTGGGGCGATGCGCCCATGGAGGGCAAATACTTCAAGGACAGCGTCTGGCGGCGCGGACAGGACTTTTTCGGTGTTGTCGGCTGGGCCTTCAACTGCAGTCAGCTGTATCCCAACCGCTGGTACTATTGGCGCCAGTGGCTGGATTTCATGTTTGATGTCATCGAGGCGGACCTCTTGGAGCGCCACCGGCTGGACGTGGAAGCGGACCGCGCCGGCGCGCGCCCCGACGAGGATAAGTTCCTCTTGCTGCGCGACTCGATTCTGGCGGGCTTCATCGGGCAGCAAAAGGGCCGGTTAGGGGGCCTGAAATGGATCATGAAGGCCCTGTTCGCGGATGGAAGCAAGGGGTCGAGCTCCGTCTTCCAGGAGATGTGGCATAACGAGCACCGGGGCATCTCGAAAAAGGCCATCAACAAACGCAAAAGGGCCCAGGTGAACTTGGAGAAGGGAGAATACGGGGCGTGGCTCGACGACGAATCCATCTACTCATCTCAGGCGTCGGAACCGTCAACACCACAGAAGCTTCTATCGAGCTCCGGGAAATCCAAGCTGCAGACTCTAGAACCGGCTTTTGTGGAATCGATACAGCTGCGGCAGCGCTTGTTCGCGATGCTGTCCTATCTCTGCAACTTCCTGACCGACCCGCCGGTAGCGCTTCCCGATCTCTACGAGAGTTACGTCGAGCACCTGAAGGTACTGCCCCTGACGGTCTTCAACGCCTTCATCACGCAGACGACGTCGGCCCTGCGCCTGGACAGCCAGATCTCGATTCTGCAGGACGTCCTGATGCTGCTGATGCCCTCCAACGCCGTCTCGCCCGCGCGCGTCGACGCGGACCGGTACGATGCTAACGGCACCAGCCCGGCCATCCTCGAGCGCTGCTTCCTGCCCTACGCGTCCAACACGATCGAGGCCGAGGACAACGCGAAGGTGAGCATGCTACTCGAGGAGCTCGTGCAGCTGGTCTGGGTCGACGGCACCGAGACGTTCGGCCCGGCGCTGGTCGATGTCGCGAAGAAGGGGGTCGCCGCGCGCGAGGCCAAGGCGGCCCGCAAGAAGCCGTCGGCGCGGGGCCGCGGCCGGGGCGGGGGACCGACGATGGTCGAGGATGGCGAGGCCGAGGCCAAGGCTGTGCTGCAGGCGAGCGGGAAGAGGCTGGTGACGCTGGCGCGCATGGTCGTCGCGTCGCTCGAGAGCGACGACGACGAGAGCACCGGTGAGGACGAGATCGAGGCCAAGGGTGGCGATGGTGAGCCTTTCTTCTTCTTTTTTGACGCCTGGTTTTTCGAAGATACTGTGATGATGAATACTAACCAGGACTCCCCCCGTGATAGATAGCTTTGAGGAAGTCACCTTCATGACGGCGCGGAGTACCTAGGAGGAACGAAGCGAGTCGGATGAAGATGATGAAGACGACGAAGAGGAATCCTACAAACACGAAACCCCTACGCGGGGAAGAAGGGGAGCGAGTTCGTTCGCGCGGAGGGCGATTCGCTTTTCCTCTTTTGATGGCGCTTACGGGACCGCGGATGAAGTGATTCATGGTGAGTTATAACTCGAGCACGCGTGTTGTTGCTTGAGATCTCGAATCATTTGGCTAACTTTTAACAGACACTATTGTTGTATCGTATAGAACAGATTCTTAGGTGGGACTGCAGAGAGACGGCGGCGCAGAGGATCCGGAGCATCGGCATCGGGGCCGCGGTCACAACGAAAGGTCGAGTCGCGGGTGCAATGTTTTGTAAGGCTTATTATATTGATGATACCCCCCCTCATGGAGGCAGGCGTTTGGGTGGCAACTTTACTCCCCCTTTTTATTTTGACTTGGCGTTGGAGGAGGATCAAAAGCCAACCATTACTTTACTGTACGGGCCGGGGGCTCAATGGCAACGGAAGAAGCCCACAAGGGTCATATAGCTCGTCCAAGTTGCTCTCTTTGTAGGATTTGAGCGGTGGAGTGGCTTGCGAGCCCTTGTATTATACAGTCGGTTTCGTACAGGGTACAGGTACGTATATATACAGTATTGGGAATAGAGCAGAAAAAGCCATGCACTTTACTCCAACTGCGCCACTCAGCATTTTTGATACTTCTCTCTTGCCAATATGTCACCAGTAGGCAGGTTTTCCCTTCCTATTTTGATGCGTGTGATCTTACAACAGGCGGACCCTTACCGTTTCCGCGAGTTCGAGGGAGACCAGGCGGCCGGCTGCCAATCTTCGCTCGGCCCGGTTGCCGCCTTCTTCCAGGGATCGTCCTTTTCAAGTTCTTTCTTTACTTCTTCCGTGACGGTCTCCTTTCCTCCTTGCGCCGCCATCGCGCCGCCATCTGTAGCAACCGGCTCTGGTACGTCTCGAACCGCCCTCTTGGGCTGCTGTTCCGGCTGGTCCAAGAAGCTCGGCTTGGCGGCCCAGCGCGCGTCGGCCTCGGCTGCGAGGACCTTCATGCGCGCCAGCCGCAGGACGTCGCCCTGCTGCTCCGAGATGGTGGGGGGGGTCCTGGCGCTGGTACCGGAGCCACTGGTGCCACTGCGGCGGGACGTGGACGTCCGAGAGGTGCGTCGAGCGCGGGTATTTGACGATGCGCCGCCAGCGCGTGTCGTCGGCCGAGGACTGGTAGGCGGGAAGATCGGTAGAGGTGGGGGGAGGGGTGCTGCCGGTGAGGCGGAAGACCCAGTAGGTGTTGCCTGAAAGGTCGGAGCCTGGTTGATGGGGAGGGAAGTTGTTAGCCAGGGTGCTCGTGCTTGTTTTTGTGCTCATGTGCGCTCCAAGCGTTCAAACTAGTTGGGGAAGTTCATGCGATTTATATGATGTGACATCATTGCACGGGGCAGCCGTTGGGGCAATGGAGGAGGGAAGGGGAAGCTACTACGATGGAAGATAATAATAGCAGAGTGAAAAATAACATACCGACGAGGAAGCGTTTGCGCCAGGGCAGGCGCAGGGCCTTCCAGCGGAACCAGGCTCGCATCACCAGGCCGACATTGGAGGACGACATGGTTGGTGTGGTAGATGGGAAACTATTTTTCAGTTGTTTTGACTTGAAACAAACAAGGCTGGCTATACGGAGACTAAGCTAGCCAGCTGTTAGGTGGCTTGCACTAACAACAAGAGGGAACATTATCGGCCTGGGGGTGGGATCAAATCGAGTATCTCGTCGCCCATCGGCTTTTCATCATGGTGATCCGTTCAAATCCGATAGATGGGATGGATAAGGGAGCTTGCCTTGATTGATACTTTCTTAATAATCGGGAGGCGCCACAAAACTCGGTTGGGTTGCATTGAGATGCAGGGAATGCGTGTGTTAGGCAGTGTCCCAGTTTCCAGTCTACGCTTACCAGCCACACGGGCTCCTGGCGGCGGGCGATTGGGTTGCTGTTATTGGGTGCCGTATCTGGCCGTAGCAGTCAAAGAGCGCTGCGCTGCACCTGCTAAACTGCAAAACAGCACGGGTGCCCAATTCCAACGTAACGTCATCCCGGGATGGGAAGGTGGGGTTTGGTGTGATTTGCAGTGACTTGTACATGGACAGCGGGCATGCCTGTGCGCAAACCACGTCCCCCCCTTGCCCAGAACCCCTGTGCCTGCCCTCATTTAATTGATTTCTCGCTACCTCAACGCGTCTACTGCCTTGGTTACTTGGTCTTTGGGTAGTAGTTGCCGGTCAAATCAACCATTATAGAATCGATTGGGAGAGAGCGAGAGGAGAGAGGGGGATGGAACTTATGCCACTTACTTATTAGATTGCCCATATATGCCTTGATTCAAAACACCGCGGCTGGGACAACCTATATCGAACCTATAGTCCGGTTTGGCTATACGTCTTTCTGAACTTTCAATTTTCTTTCTTTTGGACGAATATCAGAAAACGGTAGAACCCATTACTGCATACCCTCTCTGCTGCTTCTGTCACATTCCCACATGTTCATCGTGGACAAGGAGATCTCCAGATTGATGTCAAATGTGCGTGCGTTGTATGAGTGTTTCAGCAGCCACCAGAGTCCCTTGGTCCAGCCCAAATCGGTACCTACCTCTTACTTAACTCGGACGGAGGCCTATTCGGGCGGCGTTGGGACAAGCATCAGCATCAGCCTCAACCAAGAGTGACCTCATCCCGTCATTCCTGCTTCGCTCTTGCCCACCCCTCCTCCCTTTTACCCTCTCCCTCTAATTGCGCAACAACAACAACGCCTTTCAATTCCAAAGCGCATTGCGACCGACCCGATCGAAAGCCTCGCCCACACGCAGCGAGCCGCGTCATCTTTGTCACTTGTCATCCACTAACACGACACACGACCACACATTACCCTAACTACTCGTTTACGTACGACTGAACTGCCTTGAACTGGATTCTTATGTATGCGACATCGCCATAGACAACCGCGGCGCAATTGATTAGACAACATCTGCTATTTTGTCGCCCACCATGGCTTCCGTCACGTCCCTAGACAAGGACTTGCGCCAGATGCGCCTCGACAAGTACACCCCCGCCGCCGCCAACCAGGCCCGGTCATGGATTGAGAGCGTCCTGGGCGAGCGCCTACCGGGAAACGACTTATTAGACGGCCTGAAAGACGGCGTAGCGCTATGCAAGTGAGTCAACGTCCACATGAGTTGTTTTGTGCTTTCGCGCTGCAGTCAAAGGAAATGCTGACCATGGCGCCCTGCCTACAGACTCATCAACCTTGCCGTCGGCCCGCCAGGTGTTAAGTTCAAGCAATCCGCCATGCCCTTCGTCCAGATGGAGAACATCTCCCACTTTTTACGGGTGTGCCAGCAGCCGCCTTTGAACCTACATCAACATGACGTGTTCTTGACCGTCGATCTCTACGAACAAAAGGACCCTACACAAGTATTACAATGCCTTGGCGCCTTCTCCCGCGCCGCCCGACAGGCCAACCCCTCCGTCTTCCCCACAACCATCGGGGAGACCAAGCCCAGAAAGGGCTCCATATTGTCGCCGCAGAGCACGGGGCCAGCGCCGGGTAGGAACCGGGGCTTCTCCAACGCGTCCAACAGCTCTTCCACCTACGGCCGACCATCCCTGATGTCCAGCAAGACGGGCGACTCCGGTCGCTGGAGCCCTACGAAGAGCCCGACCGGCAGCGAGCGCGTGGGCTCGCCGACCGTCAGCAGCTGGAGCAACAAGAACCACGAGGGGGTTACCAGCCCCGCATGGAATATCGCGCAGTACGGCTACATGGGCGGCGCGTCGCAGGGCAACCTCGGTGTCGCGTTTGGTGGGCGGCGGCAGATTACTAGTGCTGGACCGCATGTACCCAACCTGGCCGACAAGGAGCGACGCCGCAAGGAGATGGAGGCCGAGGGCGAGCGCCAGCGCCAGCAGTTCGAGGAGGAAGAGCGCATGCGCAAGGCCGAGGAGGTGGCCGAGGAAGAACGGATTCGCAAGGCCGAGGCGCGCCGATGGGAGGACGAGGCGCGGAAGCTGCGCGCCGAGGAGAAGCGCCGCGCCGAAGAGGAAAAGCGACGGTGGGAGGAAGAGGAGCGCCAGTGGAAGCTGACCGAGGAGAAGCGCCGCCGCGACGAAGAAGAGGCCGAGGCGAAGCTGGAGGCGGAACGCCGGGCCACGCGGTCGCGGAGCAAGAGCAGAACGGGCCACGGCTCGAACCAGCCCATGTCGGACAGCGATCGGATCAAGGACCTGGAACGACAACTCGAGCTGGCGCGCCAGCGAGAATACGAGTACGAAGAGGAGCGGGAGCGTCGCCACGGCAAGAACTTGGACCCCCGAGATCCCAAGAGCCGCGCGCGGTCGCGAGGCCGAGCGCAGCCCACCAGCCGGCCAGGGAGTCGCCCGACGAGTCGACCCCCGAGCCGGCCGCCCAGCCGGCAGGAATCCTTTGCGCGCGGCGAGCGCGAGGTGCTGAAGACGCAGTGGGACCGCCACCAAGAGGAGATGGCCGCCAACCCCACGCCCGCACCGGAACCGGCGTTGCCTCCTCGTCCCTTGCCGGTCCCCGCCCCGGCCTCTGCTCCTTTGAAGAAGCAGCGCACGGGCGAGAAACCGCCTGTCCCTCTGAAACCCCAGCGGACTGGTGGTGGTGGTCTGGAGACCAGGCCCCTGCCTGTTCCGAGTTCGGCGTCTAAGAAGCAGTCCGGGTTCGGCCGGCCTATTGCTGGTCCTCCTACTCCTCAGCAGCAGTTCGCGAGCCCTGTCGGGAAGTCATTCGGCAGACCTATTGCCACCCCCCCTACTCCTCAACAGCAGGTCTCGACCCCCATCGCAAAATCGTTCGGCAGGCCTATTGCCAGCCCCCCTACTCCTCAACAGCAGCAGGTCTCCAGCCCCGTCACGCCGTCGTCTAACAACTCGCGGCCCCTACCTCAACCAAAGTCGCGATCGCCCTTCGCCAACCGGACCGACCGCCACCTGGCCAACAACCAGGCGCCGGCGAGCCCGCCAACCCACCAGACGTACTCGCGCGAGCTGGGCGCGACGGCTGAGCAGGACGCCGAGGACCTCCGGCGGCAGCAGTCCCAGCAGTCGACCAAGGCCGGAGGGTGGGCCTCCAAGTCGCTGCTGGAGCGCGAGATGGAGATGGAGCGCCAGCGCCAGCGCGAGTGGGAGGAGAGCCAGAAGGAGACGGCCCAGGCGGTGCGGTCCAACGACGGCGTGGACGGGATCGGCGGCGGCATCGGCGGCAAGTGGGACGTAAACCAGTGGACCGGGTTTACCGGAGGCGACAGCCAGAACAAGGGCGGTGCCGGGATCGGGGCGGGGCGGCGGCAGATTGTCGGGCCTCGTCCTTTGCCGGGAAGGCCTTGAGGCTTTGAGGCTTCGAGGCCTAGGTTTTGAGAGTGTGTGATGAGTGAGTGAGTGACGAAAGTAAACGGATCATCACCACGCCTACGTAATAACTATTACTACTACTACTACTACGACTGTTGAGAGAGCAATACCCCGGGGTAGATGAGAGATAGAGATGAGTGTGCATTAGACGATGGAGAGAGACACTTTCGTTTCTTGGCGGAGGGAGTGGTGATGATGATGATTATTACACCCTTTTAATATGATGTATTCAGAATGCATGTTCTTGCTCTCTCTATGATGTTCTTCTGTGTGCGGCCTAGTGGTGTATTTCTATGCTGTTGATGTTATGTGTTGCTTCAGGTCCTGGAACGGCTGAGTGAGTGAGGGATGACATGCCATGTCAGGCCATGTCGAAGATCAACCACCTCATGACGCCTAACAACATCGTGTCCGTCGAGTACGTCTCACGTGCCTGAGTATCTATCTATCGGACCATTCATCAGAGTTCAATGGTGGCTTTCGTCGAAGTTCTGGAATTACAGGTCGAACCCAGCACGGGAGCAAAAGGGCAAAAAGAAAAATCGCAAATCATTTGCATCAGCCGTGAATCGAACACGGGGCCCATCGATGGCAACGATGGATTTTACCACTAAACCACTGATGCTTATTGGGTAGAGTCTTGAGGATGTACGGTTGATCCCTAATCTAGATTATATAGATAACAGTTCATAAGCCAACTGGCTACATGGTCAGTGTGGTGCGCTATTAATGGGCACACAGAAGCTACGTCAGTCATAATACTTGCCCTCGCAGAAAGAGACTGGCAAATAAACAGCCATTCATCTCTTCTTTTCCAATCGGCTTCTTGCCGTGACCCGAGCACGCCCGCGAGCAAGAGCGAGACAGAGAGGGGAGAAGGGATAGCAGGCGTCGCCACGGGACAGCAAATATAATAGTGGCTTACACTGCTATTACTACTGCCACCGTCTGGTCATCTGATTCTTTGGCCCTCAGGCCGGACCATGTCTCACCTCGGAACTTGGGCGAGTGGAGGGGATAGGAGACCACAGTCAACTTGGAACTGACGCTTGCTCGTGGAAACGCATACTGGCTCAATCTACGCTTCGTCACCCAAGCCGTCGATCGGCAAAACTTAGCTAGCCAAAGAACATCCACCTACTTCTGCTGCTGCTGCTGCTGCTGCTGCTGCTGCTTGTCAGTTGGGAGCCGCCGTCTACTCTCGCTCAGCGAGTTTGTTTGCGAATAATTATCGTTTTTTGGCGGCAAGGAACTTTCAGGGGCAAATTGGCAAATTATCTCAGCCAAGGGGGAATCCTCCTCGTCAACGAGTAAAGCCAGCTCAGTTGAGCTGCAGCAGCAGCAGCAGGTAACTCGACACCCTTTATCCAGATATCTAATACGGACTTTCAACATACCCAAGGGGGTCTATGAAGCTGCGTCCTCGTTGAGATGAGTTTACTTACGATTCATGAATGGAATCTCATTTGTATTCGTATCAAGTTCAGTAACAGTCGCCGATATATGGAGCCAGAGGTTACGGTACTTTTCCTTGTTTCGAGTTCCATGTTCTCTCATCATCCACTGCCTCAAGCCAACGGGTTGGCTCGGACGCACACACTCAAGAGAGAAAGTACGTATGAAACAAACACATGGCGACTGATCACTTTGGCCCACTACTGTTTTCCCGCGCTTGTTTACCCGAGGGCCATTATTTAGCAGAACTTGTTTATGTCCTCCCTGCTGCCCCTTACCATGTCGTCCGTAAACATAATGGAACGGAATATACAGGCAGCGCGAGGTCACAGGAGGGTCTCAAGCCCATGATTGATGAATGGCCCTTGACATCATTCCGGCTTATTGGCTGGCTGGGCAATTGCGTGGGGTGGTCACCGATTTCATCCAAGTTCGTGATGGTGTCGCCCTGCTAATGCTGCTCCTTCCTACCCACGACTATGTCATCGCACCACCCACCAAAACAGAAAAACCTGCACAACAGCCTATAAACACCAAAAAACAGAATAAAATAAGGCCACAATGATGCTCGAGAGGCGCAAAAAGAAGCTCTCTGGCCGGGAATTGAACCCGGGTCTCGAGCGGGCATATCTGACTAGTCCGGGGTTTAATTCCGGCTAGAGATCAATGACAAGCTCGCATACTGACCACTATACTACCAAAGATGGAGAGTTGTTGTAATTTGTTGAAGGCTAACCTCGTTATCCAGCCCTAAGTACCCCACATGCGGCCCCGGACCCAGCAACAAATTTCGCCGGCTTACCTAGGTACCTACTGATAATGGCCACGCAGTCTCCCATGGCATACAGTAGGTTAACATCTCTTGAGTTTGCGAAGAGGGCGGCGACTCCAAACCCTCCAGTGCGATGGAATGTACTAGACATGTAATCGACTGGCCTCCGAAGCTCAGATGCACGGTTTGGAATGCATTCCTCTACGACGAAGCCATTGGCCGTAGACTCCGCGTCGTGTCTCGAGATTAACCTAACTGATTGGCTTTTTGCTTACTGGCAATTACGAGAGTCGCCCTCGCATTTGCTCCGACGTAGCGATGACACTTATCCTGAGCCATCCATACTACAAACGTGACGGCGGGAATATGCAACTGGCCGCCGTACACTGGAGTGATTAGTCCTCCCTTACACAGGGAAGGTTCATGGCATTGACCGCCCTTTCCAGGTATATCAGAAAACCGAACGCCCCAGACGATTATGTAGCCAAAGCGACGTTCGAGTACCTCACTGCTCCATCCCCCTCCAAACAATCTCACGTATTATCCGGAATGTCTTGGTGGGCAAAACAATATTTGGTTGATTGTGCCGGCGGTAGATGCATTTGATATACACCCCATTGCAGCAATCCTGCCCTCAATTGCGCCCTCAATTGCGCCCTCAAGACGCCTGCCTACCTTTGCACAAGACATGATTCATTGCAATACTCGCCTTCTTCCCAATGCGACAATATTCCCAGCTTTGAAATTGCTCTCTTCTCAATCACCAAAACCCCCCTGGACCCCCTACCTATCCATCCATCAGGTAGGTAACCTAGGTAGCCGTCCATCAAATCCCAGACATGCAGCGAACAGCCCCCATCTCCATGTATAATGGCCCCCATTAAGCCTTACCAGCAACAAGCAACACACGCCATGCTTGCATGGAACTAGGCACGTGTTTTACGCATGAACGCGCGGGGCGCTTGGTGTCTCCCATTTAGCAAGCGGGTCGGAAATCATGTCTCTCCCATGTTCCTGGTAGGATTGATTGCAGGCAAGCAAGGGGGATGGGGAAAGCCAGAAAACGGCTGTCACGATTAGGGAAAAGTACTGTAAATCAGGTCAAGTCAAGTCACCAAAAGGCAGATACAGAAACTGGTCTCAAAAGTCAAGACATGTTGTTTACTTGATTTAACAAAAGGAATATTGTATTTGTGCCGTAGTGGCCGGCGGGTATTATACTGGTTTTGCTCAAACGGGCAAACTCCCACCCTCAGGTCTATCTCTTCTCTTCATCCTCCGACTCTTCTCTCTTCCACTATTTCATCACCATAGTCGTTATGTAGCCTCTCCTCCGTCTCTTCCCTACTTCCACCCAGTGATCTTATGTACAGCTACAATTTGGTAGTCCTATCTCTCTCGGACTATCCCTGTCTCTCCCGTATAGTCCGAGAGAGACCCTGTCGGGAATCAAGAAAGAAAAATGTTTCGAGTTCGAAATGCACAGATGATATCCTCAACACCTGCCATGATTCGACCCTTTCCCAGGAAAAACAAAAAGACCAATGCCGATTCAAAAAACGACGCATGCTCCCCGACCAAACACCAGCCACGCATCCGGATCCATGTGAGCAAATTGGGGACCCCGCGCGAGGCACCGGAATAAGCCCAGCCATGGGCGGGAAGTGGTATGCCAAATTCGTCACAAAAGTGAAGGAAACCGTTCCTCATAAGCGCCTGGATATCTCTTTTATGGCGCACCCAATCACAATAGTTGTAGTAGTAATAGCAGTAAAGAACAAGAAGGCTAGCAAGCTGGCAGACAAACAGACGGACTAGTAGGTCTCGCCCAGGTCGCTCAGCTTCTGCGTGTGACTCGTTCTCCTGCTGGCGGTGGATTCCCTCCGTAGTCCGGGTCCGGGGATCCCACTAGGTGTCGGTATGCCGCTAGCTGAACCGTCCACATCGTATCGGCTGTAGGTGCCTCGTCGGCTAGGCGTTCGTCGTCCGGTATCCGCCTCGTCCATTTCGTCAATGTCGATATGGCTGTAACTATGGGTGTGGCCGTGGAGACTGCTGCCCATCGAACTGCGCGACCTTAGACCCAGGGATGTCTTAGCACCTCCAATGGAGGAGCGCGACATTGGCCGGGTGATCTCGCTTCGCGAGGCGGGCCGCTCGGGTCTTGCATACGCAGAAGAGACACTAGCTCGACTGCTCGGGCGCGAGATAGAGGCGATGCTCGAATCGGGGTCGTAGTTGCTGGTCCGGTTCGGCAGAGGACCAAAGGATAAACGGGAGACCCCCGAAGTACTAAGTCGGGGTATGTGTTTCCCGTGGCCGCCGGTGGACTGGCTGGGCGTGTCATCCGCCACAGACGAGGTGATAGAGCCAGCGCCACGTTTCCGGTTGCTGCGCATCGTGACGGTCGAAGGGACCACGGACATGACAGACGAGCGCGGCGAAGCCCGCGGCGGCGTTAGAACAGGCGCAGGCAGTTTGGAGCGCACGTTGTGTACGCGCGCCTCCAAACGCTGCATTTGCGCCGTGAGAGAACGGATGTGGGTAAGCGAGTTGGACGTGGGGATCTTGTGCGAGGCAGAACGAGGCACCGTTGTCCTCGAGGGCGCCGGAGCTCGAGTGTTCGTAACGGCTCGCGTTCCCGACGGCCGCATACCGGAGGTGGTGAGGGCTCTGGGTTTGGGGGTGACGCTTCGGTCGGCAGAAGGAATGCGCGATTTGGTAGTGGACGGTGTCCGCAGCCTGGTCTTGGATCCGGGTCTCGGCAGTGTGGACGAAGTGTCGGACCTGGGGGGCGAGGGCGGATCTTGAATGGTAGGAATGTCTTTCCTGGGCGGGGGGAGAGTGACGTCGTCCGGAGGCGTGCTGATAAGAGGTGAACTGGCGGTGGAGACGGGTGAGTGCTCGAAAGAAGGCGATGCGGGCATCGATATGTCGGTAGAAATGGTGGAAAGGTGACGGTTTTCCGCCTTCTTCAGCTTGTCTTGCAAGATCTCCGCCTCGACCTTGAGGTCGGACAGCTCCTCGCGCAACCTCTGCGCTTCGATACGGATCGTTTCTCGCTCCTGCTCTCCCTCCTTGATTTCCTCCTCCATCATGACCGTCCTCTCGATGGCCTGGTTGAACTTTTGCTCCATGTCCTCTAGTGACGAGGTGGTGTTGCGGGCTTGTCGCTCATAGTCGTCGTTGGCCACCTCGATGTCGCGCAGCTTGTGCTGCATCGTCCTGTTTGCGTCGCGCAGAGTGGTAATCTCCTTCTCGAGCGCATTCTGGGCCGCATTGGCCTCGGATTTGGCGTTTTTGCATTTTTCCTGGACGGCCATATGTCAGTCTTGATTCTACGCAGAGTCCTCACGTTGGGCAACTTACCTTCCACTCATCCGCTTCGAACTGCAACGACTCTGCCTTTTCCTGCAGAGAACGCTCCCGCTTGTCGGCGGCGTCCAGATCCTTCTCCAACTCTTGTTCCAACTCGTGACTGGAGTCGCGAAAGTCGGCCAACTCATTTGCGAGCTGCTCATATTGGCTCTTGTACCATGCGAGCGACTCTTCGGGCGACGCATCCGCGTTGGGCGGGGATGATGGTGGTTCAACCATGTTTGCTGAGGGCCAGGCGAAAGGAAATTGGGGTGTAGTAGAACTCGTAATTTACACCATCCACAACGGTCGCATTCGCTGGCCAAAGGGTGCGAATGCCTTTAATATTCGTGGGAGAGAAAGGGAGTGATAACAATGGCGTTTTGATTGGACGAAGAAAGAGATATTATAAGTCGTAAATTGCGAAGAAAATCGACAAATGAAAGGATTGGTGTGACGGTATGGTCTCCTGGCAGGGCGAATTCTGTTAGCATTGGTTGCTGCTGCCGTGGTTCTGAGGAAAAGCAAGCGGTCGCGGTCGCGGTTGCTGGTAATTGATTTGATTGCTGGAGTTCGTCGCGCGCAAATGAGGGACATGCATGAACGAAGTGGATGTGGATTGGGGTTGAGTGTGTGCGTGCGAATGGCAGGGGCTCGCTCGGGCTTGGTTGCACCTACTGAAGAGAAAATCGAGCTGCCGTCACTGTTCCCGAGACAGACAACCGTGGTCGCGATACGAAGCTGCACCTGCAGTGGTGTTTGCAAGTCACTTGCGAGTGACTGGTGGTTGGGCAGGTGGGCTTCCTTGGTGGTCGTCCCCGTGATTTGTTGTGTCGGGGAGTTCGTCAGGCGTACGTGAGGTGGGTTGGATGGGGTTTTGGCTCGAGTCGGTCGTCGTATGGTTCCCTTGGCGGATTGGGCGAAAAGGAAAAGAGTAGTAGACGATGATTGTCGCATAAAACTCACTTACCGCATCGTCGTCGTCATTGGGGTGTTGCTGTCGTCGTCGTGGGTCGGAGGCGCTGTCGAAAAGCTGCCTTGCCCGCCTTTGTCGAAGTGGTGGTGCTGGGAGTCGTCGTTGTTGTTGATGAGAAACACAACTGGACTGGGTTGGAGTGTCAATACGACTGGTGCCAAATCGAGCGAAAGGAGATACATCGGCCAATGTACCGACCCGACCTCCCCTAAACCACAACCACCCCTTCTGCACGCTTGCCTTGATAGAGCCCCCCAAGACCCCCCGGAGGACCGTGTGTTGACTTTTGGGCAGCTGCACTTGCAATTTGTTGATGCGTACCGGCCACCCCCTCGTCTAGTCACGTCTTGCTTGCTCCACCCGCCACCAAGGCAGAGCCAGTCAGCCACTTATTCCCTCTTGTGCTGGCATGCCGCTACTCCTCATCAGGCCAAGCTGCCTGCAAGCTGCTACCATGGGCAACTGCCCCCCCCAATGCCCCCCCAAGAAGTGATGCAGGTCCAAAACATAAACCCAACGTGCATTGATTGACAGCAATGCTTTTTTCTGAGTAGTCATGAATCGATCAAACGGCAGAGGCACGTACGAGCTCGTGGTTGAAGCTATTCGGGTATGAGATGAGAGTTTGGAGAGATTCACCGGATTCCGGTGTCCAGTGTCCACGTGCCCGTGCGCGCATTCTGACCATTTAGGTCATTCATTACCTGTACCTTACATATGATCACCGCCATTTCCCTTTTGCGAATTCAGTAGTCCTGATGAAGACTGAACACTAATCGCCGTCCT
The DNA here is from genome assembly GCA_038363915.1 of Apiospora saccharicola. Classification (NCBI taxonomy): domain Eukaryota; kingdom Fungi; phylum Ascomycota; class Sordariomycetes; order Amphisphaeriales; family Apiosporaceae; genus Apiospora; species Apiospora saccharicola. The sequence continues at coordinate 562,719 of JAQQWM010000001.1, forward strand.
ATTGGGACTAGCACGCCGTCATCATTGATCAAATCTCACCGTTCCAGAAAGCTTCATCTAAAAGACTTGTCGGGTAGGCCCCGGCTCGCTGCCCGGCTCTAAATTGATTCCGCAACGGTTAAGATCTCCTGTGGTTGCAACCCTGCCTCATGTTTCACCCATGTGATCGACTCCCACCCTATGCCATCCTCTTTATTTGAACGTCAATGCGCCCCCTGACTGCGAGCTTGCTTAACAGGCCGCGGCGGCGCGGCGCCATGACAACAGAGGGACGAGCGAAGGTTAGAAAATGTCCGCGATGGGCATTTGCCGGTAACAAGCATTGAAACAGAAACCACACAGCCTCCCAACAACCCCGTATGATACTTAAGGTAATCTACAATCACGACACAAATAACCCGGCCTTTCCAAGATCTTTCATATTTCGCGCCCGCTCGCCCGCCCTACCTACAGACTCTGGGCTGCTAGTTCTTTCGGACACTACCGAACGCTACTGCTGACGGCCCCACCGTGGGAGAGAAATGGCGTGAAGGTCAGCCATGTGCCCATGGTAACCTGCGCCAACCAGCCAACACATCGGGGCATTTTATCCCACTATGACCACCAAATCATCCACCGCTGCCGCCGCAATCGTCCCTCTCTATGTATCCCTGGAAAGGAGCCGCGCTCTCCTCCCACTCCCACCAGCAACCGCCAGTCCGGTTTGTTCGTTCCCGCCTCACTGATGTAACCAGGCAGCGATCTCCGTCTCCGTCACCTTGGCGACTGCAGCGCACGTCTCTGCTGTTCGGGCGCCAGATGCAAATGCAGATGCGGCAGATGCATATGCGGATCCCACGATTGGGCCTCCACGCCAACCCGGTCGGCTCCATTGATGGTCCTCTCTACGATCCTGGCGCAAAGCGAATCTTACTTGATTTCTTGAAATAGGGCTGCCCAGTTCCCAGTATCAGGGCTGAGAACGCATCGTAGACCTATCACAACGTTGTTGCCCGTTGACCATGTGCTGCTGTAGTCTGTCGGGGCACTCTGAGGAAGGAAGACGATGAGTCGGCGAAGAGGCTCCACCGGTCCACTCGTGACTTCATCCCCGCCTAATAAAAAGGGTGGTCCGCCGTTGCCGAGGGGCAACCCCTTACCCAAGGCCCCTCGAGTATCGCGAGGCGGTCGCGGGAACTGCCCCTCAGCTTGAGGAGACGCCCAACCTCCGCACTTTGGTTCGGTAGTTGTTGATCATGCCTTCAAGGAAACGCTTATTAAGTGGTCGTCATATTGCATCCTGTTCACCTCGCAAACCTTCTCTCGCGGCCGTCGCACGTCGTCGTGAGGCCACTATCTGCTAATTGTGGCTAGAAACTATCCTGTGAACTATGTCAGCTGTATATGACTGATATGTGCTTTTCGGGGGCTACCAAGGCGGCTGCTTGTGTCGAGCTGTCGAATATCACATTCACAGTCTCTGTACCCCTATGTGTCTCGCGCTGGATCTAACAGAGCACGATGGCACGTTGTATGGATTTGTCCATTTCTGTTTCTGTCTTTGAGTAACGTACCGTCACAAGTGAAGTCGTGACAAATTAGCCCAACGAACCTTAGCTGAACCTGGCTCGACTGAAAGTATTCAGACGTAGGATCTGCTACCATAATGTCCGAATTTGACCTGTGGTGTTTGAGCTGACTTATATTTCTGGCTTCTTTACCCCCTGATCCGAGAGGTTCGGCCACGTGAGGATACGCATATATACCAGGAGATGAAAGACGCGATGAATAAGATACCATGATAATATATAAGTTTATTCGTGTTAGGATTGTAAGTTCCCTCTATAGCCACCATCATCATCATCACTTTTATCATTCCGTGAGATCGGAGCCGTCGAAGGCGAACAAGTCGCTTTTGAGATCATCTTGAACCCGAATTTTCAACACCAACCATCCCGCGTCCCGGTACCCCAGCACAATGTACGACAGGGCTCCATATTGCAACTTAGGAGTCCCGGCTCGTACCCTTACTGGTCCAGCACGCCCTGGTCCGCGACGAGCCCTTGGTCCGCGAGCGCAATTGGGTTCCATGCCACTAAGGCCGTCACCCTCGCCAGCAGCGACAGCACGAGCACACTCGTAGAAGCGCCCGGTGCCGAACTTGCTGATCATCATGCCCTCGCTAAGACCCGCTTCTGCTAGTCGACACCGACAAAGGCCGCGGCCACCAGGCCCCAGATGGCACGAAGTGTCCGGTTCATAACTTTGACATCGTGCACCATATGGTCGTAGAAAGTGAGCATCAGACCGATTTGTAGCCAGAGTACCAGTCCCAAAAGCGAAGCCGTAGCGGCAAAGCGCGTTGAGGACCCGGGTCCCGACGTAAACAACGGCAGCGCTCATCCAGAGGCCTTGGCGAAGGCGATTAAGGCAGCTGCCACGACGAATCCAGGAGAAAGGGACATCAGGAACACGAGAAGCTACTCGGCCCCCAGCCACAACAGGTACATGAAGAAGGTCGGCGCTGTGGGCTGGTAACCTGGGAGAGCCAGGAGGAGATCGCGGAGAAGAGGACTGCAGTTATCCACAGTGTCAATTGTCAAGACAGACTAATTGGATGAAATTGACTATGTACACAGATCCGAAATCCCCATCAGAAATCCCCTTTGGCATCAAAGACAGAGAAAGCGGCCAGCAAGTTCTTGTTGCGAGTGTGTCATTATCCGCTTCATCTGAGACACTCTGCTGCAACCCCTGCTGCCGAAGGGCCCAGCCTGCCCGCATCTCATTTTCGACCTCTCGGACCGGTTCTTCTTCGGTGGCATCTGGACCGTCGTGCGGTTCGCAATTCCGCACACAGAGCCCATAGGGCAGACCCCTGGAAACGACGCCGGGGTAAGAATATGTCGGCGACAGCGGCAGCATCAATGACCTGCTAGTCTATTAGACCTAGACTGGTAGTGCCGGTGTATACGAACATGGCCGAGTGGTGATACATCGCCATTCAGGTCGCGATCGAAGATAGAGAACGCAGCCTCCGCATCCTTCTGATGGGAAAGCACGGCTCCAGGTCGTTGGCGTCGGAGGCGGGGGACGAGTGCGACCAGCCGACTAATTTGGTCCTCTTGGACGGCCAACGCAACGCGTTGTTGTGGCGCGTGCGGTTGATAACGCGAGATTTGCCCTCCGTCGACCACCTCCTGGACCCGGCTTTCTGTCATTGTCTCATTCCGCTCGAGAAGATCAACTCTGGCCCGCACATATCCGCCCGCCTAGGATGGTGTCCTTCGTCTGGTTGGTGACTCGCTTGACATGGATGGCGCCCATCTTGGTGTCCTGACTGTGATGATCCGTCTGGTGGTGGTGACGAGACTCCTCGGCGGACGAAATCCTCACGCACGGGCGGAGCGAATTTGTGGTGTAGTGACCAGACCTATACAGGCCAAACGCGCCTATAAGAACTCCGAGCACAGTGATATACGCCAATGGGGCCAGCCAGAATGCGAATGCCAGCGCGGTAATAACCCAGGGCATCCAGAAGAACAGGTTGAAAAGTCCAAAGATTGCTTTCGCAAAGAATGCGTCCGCCGCCGACTCAGAGTTGCACATGAAGAGGACCGATCCCAACAAGACCTCGAGCCAAGAAAAGCTCCCCGCCACACATCTCACTTCGGTGGACTGTTTTTGGTATGGTCTCGTAGCTGGGGAATCTCTGTGTCCTCCTTAGTAGGAAACCCGTCGTCCTCGCTTTGGGACTTGAGCCGTCCACATTTCTTCTGATATTCGAGGCTGCTGACACCCGACAATAGACAGATAAGTCCTTGGCTAGGGCCTCGTAATCATGATAACACTGATCCAGAGGGCAGTGTAGCCGTGCCGCTACAGTGATCGGCGAACGCCGTCGGGAAGTCTCTGCTGTTGCCGGTGACAACATGCTTGGTCACTTCTACTGGACTGATGAATTCAAAAGAACTTCTGAACCGGAACCCATTGATCTTGGCGAAGCGAGTGACAAATTTGGTTGTCCTGAAGCAGCAGCAACGCGATGGACCCGGACGTGGCTTCCCTCCCGTTGTCGACGAGCTCGCGCGGCTCCTTGGATTTGCGGTCTTCAACCGTCATGGTTACACTGCGCCATGGGATGCTCGAGACGATGGTTTCGAGCAGGTGGCCATCTACCGCGGAACCCTGCTCCAGGCCCGGCGTGTCAACAACGAGTCGAGGTCGAGGTCGAAGACTCCGGGGCGGTGTTTCTGGATATCCCCTTTCCTCGCCCAAGGCGGTGGTTCCATCTTGTCTCCCCCATTTTCGTTTGGTCCTACACCGTCGCGAACTGGTTCACTCCCGGTGGCGTCTGACTTTACAGGGTATTCGGGATGTTTCTACCGGTAGGTTGAAGAGGAAGTACCACACTATAATAATCACTCAAGGGAATTTGCGAAGGAATCAGCAAAACGTGGCATGTCATGTCAAACGGTAGCATTAGAAAACGAGATGTTATCGGTATTTGGTCCGGTATTTGGTCCTCATGGCCAGGCTGTGCTGTATTCGGCATGTAGTAGGTAGATATTGGCGCGCTCTGGGAAAACTTCGGATCAGGCTGGCTTTGACAGCGTATGCTTCGTGGCGTCTTGCTCAAGACGAGCGATCACCAGGCATTGATATTTCTGCGCTGTTGGGGAACCCCTTGACACCGAAGCGAAAGCTCGAGTCGCCGTCTGAAGCTCCTGCAAGCACCCTCAAGCTATCGATATTCTTCGTACTTTACTCGCTTACTTGGGTAGCCACTAGTTGGGGATACCGTAAGAATAATGAAAGCTCATCCGTAACTTGTAATCAACTATTCTGAATCTCTTATAAAGAAGAAGTAAGGACTCCGATATGGCGACACGTGTGTCTGTGTGCGTTGAGTACATAAGGAATCAAGTGGAAAGGCTTGAAAGCTCCCACCAGACGTACTTGGCATAGGATGTAAACCCCAAGCTCAGTATCGTATCAATTGGGTATTACTGTGCTAATATTGTTCCGTATCGGGTACAATCCTTCATCCAGATCCCGAGAGCATGAAGGGGTATGGCCTGGCGATGTAGATACGCTTTTCAGGGGCGCAATAAATGAATCGCGATGCTTTTCAGGAAGTCAGAAGGAAGGGATTATGATACGTACATCTAGGTGGTCTCCAGATCCCGTCAACACATGGAATCAGGGGTATCGGGATTTGGGAGCCCGGGCCCATTGGCACTTCGGCGACCTGACACCTGGGGCGCGCCGCGGGAAGTGGGGGATATTGGAGGAAGATAGATAGCGCCCCCCCCCCCGATCGGCCTCCATGCTCTGTGTGAAATTAGGTGCCCATAGACCCCGAGTTCCCAGTTTCAGCTGCAGTTACTATCCAAGCGACGGCGACCTCGCGCAACTGCCGGCGACCCTAAACTCCATCATGGCATACGGTGCTTGCAGTGAGGTAAGCCTAGCTGGTATAATATCTAGCAAGTCAGGCAAGCGAAGCGGCAACTTACATACCTACAAGTCGGCGACCTGACCGCCAGGCAAAGAAATTACAATTGTTGAACAGCCGTCAGTCACTTTAGAAAGTGGATGCCGAGAAGAGCCCAGTCTTCTCGAGTATTCCGTGCTCCAAGTTGATGCTTTCAATGCTTTCGCATGTTGAGTGAATTGGTTTGATCATCAAACTTCCAGCGTGACATTTGAAAATCCAGATTAACTGCCGTTCTTTCGCCACACACCTACCGTCGAAGAAGCATTTTTGCCATTTATTAGACGGCGACCTGAGCTGGGAGCTACCCCCGTCCCCCGTCGTCAGGTCGCCGAAGCTCCCCTAGCTCTTCCCGTAATAATCGCCGTCCACTACCAATAGGGGACGATCGAGCCCCACTAAAGCCCGCGTCCCGGGGACCACGAGCTTCTGCACGAGCCACGAGCGAGCCAGCACGTTACCTGCCGTCCACCCCCTTATTCACTGCAACTCTGACAACGGGTTTTTCAGCCGCTCAGCACTAATCACCATCAACCGCTGCCACGCATGGTAGGTAGCATCATGGGTGATCATTACCCCCCTTGACGCGTCTATCGTATACACTAAAACCCACTGCATGTGATAGTATGTGCAAGCATGCCCAGACGTGGCGTTACACGTGCGGCGCTCTCGCCAAGCGAAGAGCAGCAGAAAAAGAAGAAATATGGAAGGAGCCGAATGTGATGGGCGGTATTGGCATTGGCAGGGGGAGATTGCATGCATGCCTGCATATATGACAAGACGTGGAACAGAGTGATAGAAACAGTACAAGACGATAGTTCCCATATTATGTTTTCTCTCGGTTCTTAATATACCTCGCTCGCTGTTCTCGCCCAGTAAAGCCAAGAAACGTTTTTGCTGGCTGCTGTGCTGAAAGATCATCAACCGGACCCCAAAACCCCACCAACTCCATCCAGATATTGTTACATCGTGCTGTGTCTTACGACCACCACGGCCCCCATTTCCACATTTTAAGCTATAAGAAGGTCGGCCAGCCCGATTCCAGATCCAGGTCCTCGGAAACTCGTCTTTTCTCCCCAGATGTTTGTTTTCGGTCTCTCTGCCCATAAATGAAATACCTTGTTGAAATCCGAGTACACACTCCTCCTCTTTCGCCAGTCTCATAAATGAACATGTGCCTCGTCGTACCTGTCGCCACCCCCCTCAACTCCCCGGCTGAAGCATCGTGTTGATATCGCTCATAATACTCTCATCCGACGCAATCGAGCTCACAATCTCCTCCTGCGTGTACCCGACCCAGAACTGCGCATTATCCAACCTCGCCTTCTTGGCCCGGTAAATCTCCTGCGCCACGCCTTTGACCTGTCCCGACGCCCGACCGGCCGCCTTCCAGACCCCGCTCAACTTGTTCAAAGCCCCAATGTTGAGCCGGATCTGCTGGCGCAGGTCCTCGTCGTTGCCCGCGTGCACGAAATACAGGGCCCACTTGCTCAGGTGCACGATGGACGACAGCGTCAGGACGCACGTGAAGAAGTGCGTGTGCGACGTGATGGGCACCGCGTACGTCACCATCTTGCTGATGGCCGCCGCGGCCGTGATGATGTGCTTGGTGTGCGTGTTGAAGGTGTCGCCGCTCTTGACGATCTGGTGCGGGGCGCAGGCCGTCACGTCGCGGGCCGGGGACGAGTCGAGCTGCGAGTGCGGCTGGTGCAGGATGATGGTGCAGCTGAATACTTGGTCAGAGAGAGGTTTCATGCATCGGAAAGGGAGCAGACTTACGCATGGTTAATCATGTGCGCCTGAAACATCATCTCGTCGAGCTGCCCGTCCTTGTTCAGGCAGTCCCGCTTCGACTCGGGCAAGTGCATCCGCCAGTTGGACAGCAGCATCTCGATCCGGTCGACGTTCTCGTCGCCCGGGAAGACGCTCTCGGGCAGCCGCATCATGCGGCCCAGGTTGCGGATGGAGGCGACGCGGTAGGCGAACGACGAGAACTCGCGCTCCTCGCCGCTGAAGAGCTGGTCGTCGAAATCCTCCAGGTACATGGGGCGCGGGATGAACTACGGGTAGGTATGGTTAGTGCACGGGGAACCAAAAAGCAAAGGGTAGGTAGGGTATAACATGGAGTCGGCAGTGAACTCACCCCTGACAGGTACTCATGCTCCTCGCAAGGCAGCGCCACATCCGCCACGATATCAAACAGCAGGAAGTTCGTCTGCCGATGGACCCCGGCCACCATCCCATCCACGATAAACAAATCCCACCACGTCCGCCGCAGGCTCTCCTCGACCACGGGGTCGCCCTGCCCGTGGTTGGTGGCGTACGCGCGCTGGTACAGGCCGATCTCGATGGCGATGCGCTCGACGTCCGACAGCAGGTCGCGCGCCTTTTCGTTCTCGCAGCTGCCGTCCAGCCCGATCAGCAGGATCACCATGGCCTGCACGAGGAACCCGTCCTTGAGTGCGTCGGGCGCGTAGATGAGCCGCATCGCCTCGTCGAACAGCGTGGCGCCGGCCGGACCCGACGCGGCCTCGGCGAGGTACAGCGAGCCCGTCCAGCGCATGGCCGCCAGTAGGGGCTCCAGGTCCCGCTCCTTGGCGAGGCGCAGCAGCGTCGGCTTGGGCGGGGCGCACGGGTGGCCCGGGAAGAAGTGATGGTAAAACGAATCCAGGCAGCGCTCCGGCAGCGTCTGCGGCGGCCGGGGCCGGTCGCTGAACTCGATCAGGGCCCCGCTCACCGGGTCCAGATAGGGGTTCCGGAACAGCTGCAGGCCCGAGAAGCCGGGCGTGGCCACGAAGGGGGACATGGCGGGCGTCGCTTCCGGCAGGCCCAGCACGGCATTGTAGGCCGCCATCGTCGCCGCGGGTGTCGTCCCTCCCGTCGCGCCCAGCAGCATGGGACAGGCGCTGTCACCACCGGCGGACGGGGGCGAGTCGGATGCATGCCGCTTGTTCGGGTTCTGGGCCGTGTTCCTTCGGGGGCCTTTATAGCCACGCCGTGAAGCAATGTACTGGCACAAGCTGTCGCTGGCCTTGCATCGCGTACACGGATTGAGCCCGTCGCACTTGAGATGCTTGGACCTCTTTTTTATTCCACGGCTCGTCAGCTTCCAGGTCAACTTCAAATAATGAGGGGGAAGTAGGCAGATGGAGGTAAGATAGTGGTGGTGCTGATAGTAGTAATAGGTAGGTTCGAGTACTAGCAGCAACTAGTACCAGTTTGCACGCTACTTACGCAACCAAGACAGGCCGCCGGAACGGTTGCAGCTGGCGCGCGCGAGTCGGTGGCGGGCGTCGAGGCTACCGACATGGGCGCATTTTGGGCTGGCGGCGGCGGCAGCGGCGGGTGGAAAGTTGGCTCTGTAGACGCAGTCGTAGTCGTAGTCGTAGCCGAATAACTCGACGTCTCGGGCAGTAGAGAAGGGGGTTGAAAGCGACGCCCGCGGACGACACGGCGGCGGCGTGTGGTGGAGCGGACTCGAGCGGGTAACGATCCATTCTTAGCGAGTCCATAGGTTTGTAGAAAGAGTTTTGACTGCCGTGTAGGTGTGTGTATATTTGTCTTGGTATAGATATGTTTATGTATGTTCACGGGCCGAGCTTTGCAATTGTATGTATATATACTATGACTCGTAGGAGGAGATAAAGATGGCTAAAAGAAACGGTTCGGCATTAGTTCGTGCCCGTTTTGCAGTGAAATACCGAAGCGATTTGAAATGCGACGCTGCTGGTCGTGGTGGGGTGAATGTGGGTGTGGGAGCTGGGCCGTCAAAGTGGGCGACCCATGGGGGGAGAGGGAAGTGAAGCAAAAACCAGGGAAGCGAATAAATGAATGACAGTGAGGGACGGGGACAGGCTTTGCCGAGATGTGTAAATGAGAAGGTAGGTAGGCCGACGAGGGTATGAATGGTCAGGTAGTAGTAGTGAGGTAGCAGCAGGTATGTAGGTAGTAGCCGTGAGGTAGAGGTGATATGTGATACACACCTAGATATACTTACATGCAATCGACAGATGCGCACTGCACGGAGACTCTCCCGGCTGGAGGGCTCGGCTCATCCCAATTGACTGTTTCGTTTTCTGCAAGTCATAAGCAGTATAATACAACGACCACACCCATTCATTCGCGCATTCAGCTGTCCACTGTATACTCACTGCCTGGTTCCCTCTCTATCTCTCTATCTCTCTCTTCTCCTCAAATGTCTGTCGATCATCCAATGCAACTGTGCAATCAAGTGAACCAGCGAAGATCTGAAGTATCTCGTGGTGGCGCCCTTTACCGGCACGTACTCTCGCGTGTCCTGAGACAAACCGAAAGATAAATGAGCAGGGAAGAGGAGGAGAGAGGGCCCTGAAAAAAGCCCTGCCACCCGACGACCCGTACATGCATCTACGGGGCATCAATGGCAGGAGAGGGGAGGGAGACAGGGGTGGGATTGCTCAGCTGGCCCCGGAGATGTGTGTCTGTACATGCAATGCACGAACCAGGGAGGGGGGAGCCAGTCTCCGCCTGTCCTTCCATTATACTACGTCCTTGCATATGCAAACCTGTACCTATAGACTGCACGCACACGTCTAAGTAAGTCGACATCTCCGAGGGAGGCACGTATGTAGTAAGGAATCAATACACCCGGTAGCTTATAATCTCGTAGCGACGTGGGCAGTGCAGCAGCAAACCGGCAAGACTCGAAATAGCGTGGCCTAGTGTTTGTTTCTCAGGGATGGGCGGATGAAAGTGGGCAATTGGGTTCCGCGCTCTCCCATTGGGCTTGCCCATCGCCAGTCGATTGATTAAGATGATCGGTCTCTTGAACCAGTCGGTACACTCGAAAGAAAAAAAAGTCAAGACCCCACCCTCTGCAAGCGAGGCAAGGGGTCGAGGTTTGATTGGCAGTTACCCTGCATGCCGAAAATGTCTATCTTTTATGTACAATATCACGGGGTGGAGGGGTTGGAAAGAAAAGTAACGAGCGAGATTGTGAAAGCACCACATCCTGTAGTTGCAGAAAAGTCCACGTGGCGGAAGAAAATCAGAAGATGGAAAAAGAAAAGCATTCGTCCAAGCCACCGAGCCAATCACCCGTTGCCAATGGCTTGAGACGGACGGGTTGGCTGCCTCGCAGCAATTGCCGGACCTCTGGCTGGTATCGAGGCAGCGCCCAATGACATAGCTGCCATGCGACGCAATTCGAATTCGGTACTAGCTGCGGCAGGGTGCAGAAGCGCAGTAATGAGACGAAGACGACCTCACAGAGACCAGACGAAACAGACAATGCAGACAGGGCGCCAAACCCGGCCCACGAGTCACCAAACTCCAATTACAGTAGAATCATGAATCATTGGAATTTTCAATTCATCAGTCCCAAGATGGAACGTAGTAGTCATCTTCGTTTCGCCAAGCATATATCGTCACTGGTGATTCTCGTCGTTCCCGAGAGCCGGCCAGCGTTGAGCTTAGTTCCGCACTGGATCCAAGCATGGAACAGATCTCCCCCACAAAAGCCAGTACCAAGGACGGACGAGCTGTTGAAAAGAGGCCCACTGCTACTTACTTACTGTCATCACGGCCAGAGAAGGCCTGAAGGGCTCTCGGGATTTGACCACGAGCAGCTAAAGATAGTAGGCGTTCAAGGCCCACTGAGGAGTTGCTCTAGGGGCTCTTAGGGAAACAGGTGCCTCTGGGAATATGCTGGACTGGCGTGCATATCGAAGCGACATCCGGCAAGCCCTTACGAGAAGAAACTTGTCAATATCGAAAGGCTATTGTTCAAGCTGATCAGCCATTGGTTTGATTCGGCCACTTCGCTGCCATAATTGGGAGTAGGTGGGATCATAAGTAAGATGATAGATTGCTGTTAGTGTGCAAAGTACGGCTTGTTCCGCCAGTCGCTTTACCAGATCCCAAATCGAACCGACAGAGTGCCCGTGAACTAGATGAGTAGTACGGAGTATACCGCTCCCTATCCTACAGTGCAGTAACTTCCACCAACCTCATTGCAAGTCCCACTCTTAAGCCACATGCTGCGAGAGAGACGCATACTCAGTTGGGGGCAAGCTGAAAGTGTCGTATGCACCTCCGTAGATGACATACATGAAAAATGGCTCCTTAGTCTCAGTGAACCTGGCAGAGTCCCCGAGTCGCCTGCTGGGGACGACTTTTCAGCTCGATCAGGTCTACCCACAATATATGCCAACGGTCCTATTTTAGCATCAATGGGCGGGCCCGCGCAGCAATACGCGCCTTGCACAGCCTCCCGTCGGCATCGCTCGTGAATGTCGTCAGCCGGCACCGGCCGCTTGGGTGTCATGTAAGGCGCGACTCTTGACACATCCATCTGGGGTGTTCTGCGACCATCCGTATGTAGGTATTCTCCTGTCAGCCTGCTTGAGAGCTGGAAGGCCCATCCTCCCTACGAGCAAGCTGAAATAGATCACTGGCGCTGGTGCCATGGTGTGACAGAGTCGCACAAGTAATCCGGACATTCGCAACATCTTCCCAATATTCCGAAGCCAATGTCGTAGCTCCCAGCTGATGTGTTACCCTGGTTGATCTTTCTCCCCGAGCAACCACAAATGACGTTCGTATGCTTCTATGGCGGTCCACGCTCTTTCCAAGAGACGAAAGCGATCCTACACCGGCCGGTGTAGGTGCCAGGGATCCCAAATCAGACAAGCGACGCAGAGCATATCCCATGCGTCTTTGGAACGTTGCCCGTCACTTTGTGAACTTGTGTAGCGAACTGTGTATGCACATGAACTATCATTCCGGTGCCACCTATTCAGGAGTTTGGGACATCGCTGAAGCAAAATATGACACTCCTACGTGCTTCTTCAACTGATCAAGACACTAGTATCTGCACATCCACCCATGCAGAGGAAACATCAAAATAAAGACAAGACGACAGACAACCTGATAAAAACAGCCGAAAATGCAAAAAGATATTGCATTTGCACTAGCCGCGAATCGAACGCGGGGCCCATCGATGGCAACGATGGATTTTACCACTAAACCACTAGTGCCTTAGATGCAGAACATCGAACTGATTGATGGAAAGATCAGCTGTTATCTATATCTATATAGCTAAGATTGAGATACTAGCAATTTTCTTCTTACATGATGTGCTTTCAGCGCTTCCTGTACGTCTCATCTCGAAGCACCTAGACGGATTGAAACATCGAATTGACATATTGTCTCTATCCCACGCCTGATATCTAGACATGTGCAACATATCGCGCCTGTCACTCCATCAGCTCAACACCATCATCGAGCCGGCTAGCAATGATCTACACTAAGCTCTCCAGCATATGCGCAATCCTAAAGTTTTCCGCGGTCAAAGAAGAGGATGCTGCGGTATTATTTAATTCAGTATGAGAATGTCTGCACTTGATATCAATCTTAACTGAATGGATGCTCGATTAGGTAAGCTATGGCCCGTTCGACTGTGGCCTGCCATTTGTGTGCCATGCCTGATGTTCGCGGTCCAAAGACTCCAACTCGCAACAAGCTGTAGACTCCGTAGTCTTCAACCGTCTGAGAAGCAACACTTTCACAGCTGCTTCAACAACACAACAGCTTCAATCATTTTATATGCGCTTAGCACGAGGTATCGTGGGACGCCCCTCGTGTCAATGGATCGAACTAATAAGTCAACAACCCATGTATACGTAGACACTCACAAAACACGTTCACCCAAGACCCAAACATCACAGCGTTTCCCACACGGAACGGGCCTGACACAAGCATCTCGCACGTCAACTCGATAGATAATAACACATTAATTATATACTCTTAAAAAGCCCACCCCAAGAACAACTTCGCGCCACTGCTATAGACGCACGCACCGGCGTACGTACCTATTCAGAAAGGGAATCAAAGCGACCAAAAACAAGAAAGGGGGTATCCATCAGCAGGAAACACAAAAACGCAACAAAAACAAGAAACCGGTATGCTATGCGAATACCAGTGGTCGACCCCGTGTGTATATCCCAACCATCCCTCCCCTAATCAAAAAATACGTGCATCTTCTCCCATCCGTCCCTCCTTATGCATCCAGCAGAGAGCCCCCTGGGGTATATCTCTCATGCTCCTCGTCCGTCACAGCAAGCCCGGACCAAATCGCCTTCTGGTCTCTCATTTATACCCAACATCATCTCCCACCCCAACCGGCCGTGTATCCTGCCGATTCGGCGCCACCTTATCCCCCTCGACATCCTCCGCCACCGCCCGCGACGCGTTGTGCGCCGCCTCACGCTGCACCTCGCCCACCACCTTCTTCTTGTTCTCCTCCTTCTCCTCGCCCTGCTTCTGAATCCGCTTCGTCTTCTCTTCGTCGCCCTCGTCCTCGTGTTGTTCGCGGTGCCTCGACAGTCTTCGGCTGCCACCCTTGTTGGTGGTAGACGCGCCCCCTCGACTGGCCGCGCGCTTGTCCTGGCTCAGGCTCTTGCGCGTCTTGCCCAGCACCGCATTAATCGGCTCCCCATTCTTCACGGCCGCAATGGCCTTCTCCGCAAGCTCGACGCTCTCAAACGCCTGCCCGCGGCCCCACTCGCCCAGCTCCAAGCCGAGCTTCTCGCCGGGACTGCCACTGCTGTTTCCATCCTTGGCTTTGTCGTCGTGATCGTGATAGTGCAGGTGCGGTCGCCGATGCAGGCGCGCCGCAATGCTGCGCTTCCCGTTTTCGCTCAGAACCAGCTCCCCGAGCTGCCGCATGACGTCGTACCCCTTGTATGTCTCCTCTGACAGCGCTTTGCGCTCCTCCGGAGACAGATCCAGCAAATCGCGCTGCGCTTGGACAATGCGGGCACGGCGTACGTACCGGGCCGGGTTGTGCCGACGCTCCAACTGCTTAGAGATTCCCTTGAGCGTGTACCCGAAGGGAGAAACGATAGCCGCAATGGGCTTGAGGACCAATCCTCCGAACCCCATAGCCACGCCGCCAAGCGCGCCTCCGAATCCGTCTTGCTTCGCACCCTTGACCGGCAGCCGCACGATACCCGTGACGCCGTCGTAGATGCCGAAGACGAATTCGTGCCCCGCAGCTTGCATGCCCGACTTGATGCCCGTGACACGCGGCGGGCGGCGCACCGTATCGTCTCCGTACAGCCGTGGCGCATTGTGGAAGCCCTGTGCAATGGCCATGGCCAAGTCGACGGGCGCCTGGGCGATGGCCTTGCCAGACTTCTCGAGGCCCTTGGAGATATCCGCACCGTATTCCTCAGCAGCGTTTTCTATGCCCGGGGTGGTAGCGGTAACAATCGAGTTGTTGGTAAGTTGCGTTTGAGCAGGCGGTCGTAAGCTCTGATTCTGAGTCTGTGGTTTGGACTGCTGCTGCTGCATATCTGAAACTTGTATACCAGAAGCATTGTTCGGGAATGGGTACTCGGCCGAGTTGCCGTTGGTAGGGCCCGTCGTCTTCGGTGTCTTTGGCTCGGCCCCCTTTTTCTTCTGCGTCAGTTTCTGCTGGCGCTTAGCCTCCTTTTTCTTCTTCCGCTCCGTTCGCTTAGTAGACGTCCTGGCGATCCGCATCGGTACACTTCCAACGCCAGTGAAGAACTCGCCGATGGCGCTCCCCATGGCCCCGGCAAGACCGGTGACCGGCTCGCCCGGTCCTTCGAAGTCGTTCCATTCTTTGTGGCGTATCAGACGCAGCCTCCGCCAGGTCAGCAGGCCCTTCTCCACGAGGATATCTGCGGCGACAGCGCTCAGCTTGATGCTGGTATCCTTGACCTTCCAGACAGCTACACGATCGCTCAAGATGGAGCAGCGCATCGACTCCTCCCCACTGAACTCCAGGTGATGGTGGAACGACTTGACCGCGTTCTTAGCTCCATCACCTTCGGCCTCGATGCTCTTAGCGATCTTTTGTGCCTCCTCGCGGGCTTCGTCGGTCAGACAGTATTTGATGCCCTCCGCGAGCTTGTCGACGTCGAGCTGCTTGTAGGGCACGGCTTCGGGCCCCGCGCCAGCAGTGCCGATCATGGTACCCCAGAAGTGCTGATCCCCAAAGAACGGCACGACAAATGTGGGTAGACCGCACTTGAGCGCAATCGCCGTGGTACCAGCTCCACCGTGAATGACGCAAGCCTGGACTTTGGGGAACAGCCAATCGTGAGGGGTGTTCTCGAGCATGTAGATGTTGTCCGGCGTGTTCTCGCCGCCCAAACCACCCCAGCCCTTTGAGACCAGCGCTCGAACGCCAGCCTTCTTGACGCCCTCGAATATCATCTCGGTGAACTTATCCGCATCATCCACCACAATCGAACCGAAACCGATATAGATAGGCTTATCGCCCCCATCAAGAAATTCAACGAGATCCTGGGGCGGTTTGAAGGTGGAAGCGAGATCGAGGAAGGTGAACCCGGCAATGTCGATCTCTGGGCCCCAATCTTCGGGCTTGGGCACCAGACCCGGGCTCCATAGGTAGGTGTATGGCACATGGAGTCGGTACGTGGACCCTGGAGCCCATAATGTCGAAACGGGGTCAAGCTTGAGGGTGTTGACACGGAAGTCGTTGACCAGGTCGCCGAGTCCTTGCCATACCATCATCTCCACCAGTGGGTAAGACATAAAGTTTGTGTACCCAGGATCGACATTGGTCTTCTTGATACTCGCCAATGGATGCGGGAAGGCCTGAGTGGGGGTATAGGGGAATGTGAACATGAGATGCAGCGGAATTCCCAGGGCTTCGGCGCAGTGAATGTGGGCGAAACTGGGCGGGTTCGCAATAATGGCGTCGGCAACGAAGGGGGCTCTGTGGCCCATCATCTTGAGATTGGCCTCATCCTTCTCGTTGTCGGTGGCGTTGATACAGGCACGCCAGAAACCGTCAAACATCTCGGCCATGGCGGCACGACGGCGGCCGATGTCGCCGGCCTTGACAGACTCGAGCTTCGGGATCATGCCGGGGTTCTTCACCATGAACGCCATCAGCTCTGAAGGGTCGCCTCCGACCGAGAAGAACTCCAGGCCCGAGTCGTTCTCCACAAACTCTCGGAACGCTGGGTGAGTCGCTATACGGACGCGGTGGCCGTATTGCTCCTTAAGCACCTTGCCGATCTTGAGGAAGGGCTGGGCGTCTCCTCTTGATCCAATGACCATGATTACAATATTCAGCTTTGGTCGCCTCGCATTCTGTGACGTGGTAGTCGTCGCCGAGGACAACCGCGACGGACTGGCCCGACGAGTCTCGACTTTGGCGGCCCCGGGCACAACCTTCTTGACGGCGGTTCCCAGAGCCTTGGCCAAGTACCCTGTATTACTCGTATCGTTGACCGTAATGTTCAAGCGACCATCTCTCTTGACCTTGCCCTTGGTGCTGTACTGCTCATTGCCGACCTTGAAGCGGCGGTACTGATCGTCGCTCCTCCTCCGCTTCTCCTTGGCCGAAGTTTGTTTCTGTTCTAGCGGTACGCCGGGTGTTTCTTCGTGGGTCTCATGTTCGTCTTCGGACGCGGACGAGTCGGAGCTGTCGCTCGTTTCCTCTTGTTCGCGGCGCGCTTGAAGGGCGGCGTTCAGCACGGAGATATTGGTCCCCGCCCGCTTAAAGGCCGGTATCGCAGTTATCGACCGGTTGAACCCCTGGGGCGCGTCCGTCACGAACCGCCTCTGCCCCTCGAGGGACGGGCGTTCATCCTTCTTCTTTTTGCTGCTGGTGGGCGACTCCAGCGGCTCGGTCTTGGTCTTGGCGGGCGCGCTCACGAACGAAGCATCGGGGGTTTTCGCGCCGGGGCGTTCGCCATCGGCGGCGGCGGTCTTGGGCGGGGAGACGGGGGAGGTGATGTCGGGCGGGACGAGGCTCGGGTAGACTATGTTGCCGTCGGCATCGCGGACGAGGGCGCCGGGGCGGTCTTCGCTCCGGGTGTCTGAGATCTGCAGCGACTCGTCGGAGGGGTCTGGCTTAATGGGACCCGAAGGCGGCTTGTCCAACTCAAGTCCTGGCATCGAAACCGGAAGTCACTCCGAAGGGAGCACTGGGCTAATCTTGGGCAGCTGCCTCCCGTTGTGGATTCGGTGTCGTGTCGGCAGGAGGTTGAGCTAGAGTGCTTTGAACAGGGAGAGCGGATGAGCACCTGGTTGCTTTGTGTTTCAAAAACCAGATAAGTTTCCCTGATTCTTCAGACAAGTAAGGCCAATCTTTGGTCGGCAGAACGAATCGTGGCGTGCCAATGGGCGGTAGGGATCAAGCTTCTAGCAAGTATGGGGTTGGATGCATCTACTGGTTGCTTCGCGGAGATCTTATCCACAGTCGACCGGTATTAGTAGAAAATAAAACCAAGTTTGGTATACCAGACTGCCAGACTGGCAATGTATTTTTGCAAAGATCAATACTTGGAGTATATTGAATTAGACGGAGAATGGATGTTGTGTAAAAAGCCTTAGGGAACGGAACTCGGGAAAAGCAAGTGGACCAACCACAAACGACCCTCAGAGGTTGTTGTCATGAGCCAGATAGAGAGAGAGTTTTGGCAGGTGAAAAGGTGAAGATGCATGACATCACATCGCGATTGCCCCCAGCGTACGATGCGGCCGGGCGGGTGCTCACTGTAAGTAAACAATTCATTAGCGGCTTAGCTAGGGCCTCCAGTGGTGGGCTAAAGGGCTAAAAGTGCAATAGGGCGTTGACGGACGCCCCTGTCAAACCCAATTGGGTGACACTCAGTGGCTAGGCCGGAGCGATCAGCCCGGACAAGCCCAATTTTACCCCCCTGCAGATAGAGTTCGTGGTTGAGCAATCGTGCCGCTCTACCCCGGAGTATCAAATCTGACTGAGCATGGGGACTGTCTGTACATTTATTACGGTGCGCACGCAGCCCTTAGAGGACGTAGCACTCTCATCAGTCAGTGTGCCGTGTGCGTTGTTGTTTTCGAGACACGAGCGACACACTGCATGACGGTATTCGTCATCACCGCGTTTTCTGTGCATGGATGGTTTTGCTCGTCGCATAGAACATATCGAATTGATTGGGGGAGGAGTGTCTATATCTCGGTTCCAGATAAAACCTTTTGGCAGAATAACAGGTTTTGAGGGCCACCCCTGGACTCCCGGCATTGTGTTCCATCTCTCCTGGGAGTCTTGATTGGGCTTCGTTAAGGTTAAGGTCTCGAAGGAGCATCGTGCGACTCCTGGATAATCGGGAATCAGGGGGAGGAGGATGCCTAGCGGCTCGCAAGCAACGATCCTGAGTTTAAGGTTCCTGAGATTGGCCAGATATAGATGGCGAGGAAGGGCAAAAATGCAAAAAGACAGAATCTGGTTATTGCACTAGCCGCGAATCGAACGCGGGGCCCATCGATGGCAACGATGGATTTTACCACTAAACCACTAGTGCCTATATGCCTTTGAAGTCATTAGATGTTGAATACAGGACTTATCACCATATATATAGACTACTTTTGAGTAAGATATATATGATATATTATTTAGGGCTTCTAGCCAGAATGCAAGTATTCATTACGGAGTGCAGTTGATACATTGGGAAAGCAACTGCAAGTCCACAATCACGGTAGATTCAAGCTCTCATTAAATGATTCTCATTGTCTTATTCCCATATTCTACCCTCAAGTTCTATTCGCAACGTAAAGCATTCGTCCCACGAGCTGAATATAGGGGTTCTCCCTCCCTTGCTCTCACCATATCTCCCCCTGTCCAGCTTCCAGTTACTCCGGAAACCCATCCAAACCACCAAGGCTTCCTTCGATTTCCACGGATACCCAGTGAGATAACTCTACCCGCTCCCATCGCCTGTCTGCTCTTTACAGAGGAATACTCCTCAACCGATCCACCAAAATAGCCAACTCCATCTTCTCCCCCTCCCCCAGCCCATCCGCCGCCCGCAGCTTCTCCGCGCCATTCACCAGCGGATCCACGAACCGCTCCGCGACCGCCGCGGCCATTCCCGACGGCACCACGCTCTTGAGCCCTGACGAAAACAAAAAGTAACCGAAATTGGCCACCTGCGCGAGGAAAATGTTATTTTGCTCCCAGTAGTCCGCCAACCCCTGCTGGTCCATCTCCTTCAGCTCCTGCATGTTCGGAAAAATGAAGTACTGGACGTGGTCGAGGACTTCGGTCCCCTTGAAGCAGCTCGAGGGGGCACCCTCCTTGTTGGCGGCGAGCAGTTCCTCCTTCAACCAGGTCACGGCCACGGCCTTGAGCGTGGCGAACATGCAGTTCTCCAGCAGGTCCTCGAGGATATCCAAGCGGTTGTGGTCGTCTGGGTCTGAGTGGAGAACGAGGCCCGCGTAGGTCGTTGCGGCGTTCCGCACTTGCAGGTCCGAGTGGAACACGCTGATGAGCGTCAGACTGTGGTGATACGCCATGAACTCGGTTTCTCGAGTCGCTGATACGAGCTTCATATGGTTGAGACCCAGACCCACGGTCAGGAGCGCATCGGCGATGCCCGGGTTCCCGACAATTTCGCTTTGCGCATCAGAACCCAAGAATCGCCCCAGGAGCGTCTTGTGCTCGGGGAAGATGTGCATTTCGGGTGACGGATGGTTGGCCTCGAAAACTTCAGCCGAAAAGATCCAGTAGGCTATCAGGGACATGGCACCGCCGGGCGACAACTTGATTTCATCCTCCGAGTCAAAGTTTTCGAAGTTGGCCAGAGGATCAAAACCGGTGGCCTTCTCGTATATGCTCTTGACGAAAGATTGAGAACAGTCGTCGAGTCCCAAGTCACGTAGTATTGACTGTATTTACCCTGTTTAGCCACATTTCCGCTACTATTAGACTCGTATCACGTTTAGACTTACGACAAACTGGCCGACCACGGCGTCTCTCTGTTGTAGTGTGTCATCCTCGGTGTACTTCTGCGTCAAGGTCTTCCTGCCCGGAAGGTTCTTCTCCGGGTAGTACTTCTCCAAAAGGCGAGCGGACCATTGCATCTCATTCGCGTTGATGTACAGCTGCAGTATGCACGTGACGAAGGCCTGGAGCAGCTTCGACTGCATCATCTCCTCAGTCGGGTCCTCCTGCTCGGCCTCGGGGTCCGGGGCGTTCTTCGAGGCGTCGCCGTCCTGGTCCGGGTTGGCAACGTTGATGCTGGACTTGCGGCTAGGCAGCGGTGGTCGCTTACGTCCAGACAGCGAGCGCACCTATCGACTCTTCGCGTCAGTATTTGCTCCTTGTGGGATCAAACAGGTGGTCTTAAGGGGGAATAATAGAAATTGCTCGAATATGCGGTTATTCCGCCCCTCACTCAAGAGACACTAGGATATCGTGGGATAGACACTGGAATAGGAAGGAATAAACACTGGGATGTCGTCAAATAAACACTAGGATATCGTGGGATAGACATTGGAATATCGTGAAATAAACACTGGGATATCGTTGAATAATCACTAGACCAGGAAGTAATAAACACTGGAATAGGAAGGAATAACCACTGGAATAGGATGAATAACCACTGGATAGGAAGGAATAACCACTGGAATAGGTAGGAAGGAATAAAGACTGGAAGTCGCTTACCAAGTTGATAACCGACGCCGTCATCTCCGGCGTGGGCTGGTAGGCCTCGTAAACCTTGACCAGCGATGAGCCGAGAAACCTATCGACTCACGGCGTTAGAATGTACTCTTCTTGAGGTGGACAGGAGGTCTCAAGAGGGAAAAATAGAAAGTTATAGAACAAGCGGTAACTCCATCCCTCTTAGAACACTAAGATATCGTAGAACGAAGACTGGAACAGGAAGGGCGGAAAGTGGCTTACCGTGATGGATACTTGGTCTTAATGCGCCGGTGCAGGATGGCCAGCATGCCGAGCAGTGTGATGAACCGAGCCGCAACATCTTTCGGCGCCGCCGCCGCCGCCGCCTCCTCAGACTCGCCGGCCTGGGCCAGCAGGGCGTTCGCGTCCCCGGACTCATCGCTCAGCTGCTCCAGCGCCTCCATGACCTTGATCATGACCTCGCGGGGGTTGCCCAGCCGCGCGACCGTCTCCAGGCATGTTTCCGCGCGCGGGATGCGCAGGAGGATCTGGACCAGGTCCCAGCCGATCTCCTGGGTCAGTTGAGGGTCCTTCTCCAGCACCTCGTTCACGGTGGGCAGGACCTCGGGCGAGGTCACATTGTACTGCAGGATGGTGAGGTAGGTGAAGCGGTCCTTCTCTTTAGCGCCCTCGCGGATCGCAGTGATGGCCTCAGACAGCTCCGGCATGGTGACAAACGTGGGGTTGAGGCGAGGCGAGGCGAGGCAAATCAAATCAAATAGAGAATCACAATATTACCTAATCTGATGATTTAGGTATTAGAGTGTTACTTTGGAGACGCACATTAATGATGAACAACGAGTCGAAAACGAATGTCTTGGCGGTGGTGGATTTGGAGGTTTGCTTGGGGAGCTTGGGCAGGTGCAGGTGACGTGTGTGTGGTGACAGGAAGTTGGTTGAGCTTTTCCTGGGTCCGGCCGCCTGGCTGAATGAGGGGCACGGCGGCGCTGGAACCTGCCCACCATCATCCACCCACCATCCATCTGCTGTTCGCATCCTTGATCAATCCAGGTATAGCCGCAACTGGCCTACTACCCCTTCTAGCGCGCACATAGCCGTCAGTTAGCATGCGCTTTAGGGGGGTCTTGCAGGGTTCCCGTACAGGGCTACAGCAGGTCGATTGCTCGCCTTAGAATTCGCTGCATTGTTCCAGGGATTGTCTCTCTACCCCACCATATCTATTGCGGGGCAATCGCCCATTCTAGAAACCATTCACGATCGGCATGGTAATATCAGTGGACGCGTATACAACTGTTTCCTCAAGATCAAGTTTGCGCATGAGGTAACTATCTCTGAACATGAAGATTATATATCGTCAGTAGAGAGATGAATGTCGGTTAATAGATAAGTATACATATACTTGTACCGAGGTGGAGTGGTCATGAGCAGTACTGACAGAACCTAAGCGCTTGTTCTTCAACTGGCGATTCCGTAGCCGAGTAACGGACGAAGCAAAAGAAACAACACTCTCCGCCGCCGCAACCGACTGGTCATCCTTGGCCGGTTGTTTTCTATTCTAGTGCTACTACATCTCGTTCTGCCGGCTCCTTCAGATATATGAACTGCACCAGGGTTGGTCGGCTCGGAGAATAATGGTTCATATTGATGAGACACGACGGTACAGGGGCCAGGGGGTGTAAACTGCCGGCAGCTAATAAACGACGAACGTGTGAGGCTGATAATGACGGATGGTCACATCAGTCAAAAGTCAGGAGACCACGTAATCGCATGTATCACGTTCACGGTTGCTTTCAGCCATTTCTTGATCTGTAATATCGACTCGCATAGGCGGCAAGCCGGGCGGCAAGCAGGTCTGCTCACCAGCAAGCCTAGAATAAACCGTACAGGCCCACAGGTAATAACCTATCTACCTTGATTATTCCACTTACCTCTGTTCCGGTATAAACACTACACCAGTAACTGTTGTTCTGCTGTACGTTCCACTAGATTAATCGCGTCTCGATATATTAGACTTGGCCAGTTTATTCTCACAGGGGCTTGCTAGGTCCGCTCCCACGCCTGCTCGTCCACTCTGCTCATTAAAATCTGAAAAGCGGGAGGTGAATGAGAATGTAGTTCTTGATATGTATAGAAGAATCCAAAAGGCCATATATAATTCCTGAATATCGTGGCCCAGACCCTCCAGCTACTTGCCATATTCGTTGGGCATGCCCCGAAGCAGCTCGAGGTTATATCATGCAGAGGTCCGCAAGGGATACTGCAACGAATTGAGTCTGTAGATGGGCTTAGCCATCCACCCCTCCTCGCCATAATAGATAATAAATAGAAAGGCTCTAGATGGCCATTTCGAGAGTATGTATTCTCCAGTCCAATCTTGCAACCAGCGTAGTTCTGATCGTACAACGGCTGCCGCGCAGTCCCCCTCTCTCTCGTTCTCAGTTCCAAATTGGGTTTCGTTGGGAACAGTGCACAACAAGCCCAAAGGATCCAGAAGAGGAGACGCCCCGAAAAGCGACTCTCAAAACGATTCACCTTGGGCTCAAAGTCCATGGTTCCCTTCCCATCAGTATCACACTCCAAGTTGCAAGCCCTGCCTATTTTAGCCACTCCAATAAAACGACACCACCAAAATATAAGACACAGAAGTGAAATAACGATACACGCGTGGAAACAGCAGGCTTAAACTCGACAGGGGTATTCTTCTTTTCCTATAACAGCATAACGACAAACGTCCCAACAAGCATCAGCCCGCAAGCCGCCTTGCCCACCGTTGCGCTCGCGCCCGCCCCCGAAATAACGGGAGCTCCCGGCGTCCCCGCCGCCTTGGGCAGACCGGCGGGCGTGGACACGGATCCTCCCAGGGGGTTGATGGCGGCCGGGCTGTACGTCGGCTGCGGCATCTCGGGCGCCAGGTCGGTGGCGCTGAACAGGCGCGTCATGGTCTTCATGTCGGAAATGGCCGACGTGATGAACATCTCCGTGTTGGAGTTGATGGGCCGCGTGCTGGCCTTAGTCACGACCGTGGGCGCCGCCGTCAGCAGCGGGATCGTCACCAGGTTGCCCGTCACCGTGGGGTTCAGCAGCGCGGGAGGCAGCACCATGGTGGTGCCCGAGGGCGACAGCGAGGGGGTCGCGTGTCCGGTGGCCGTTATAAGGGTCGTCGGGCGCGGCGCCGTCGGCTGCGCGATGCCGGTGCCGGTGCCGTTGTTCGCCAGGTTGTTGCCGAAGCTCTTCCACGGCGCAATGATGCACTGCATCATCAGCTGGTTGTCCACGAGCTTGCCGTTCTGCTTCGTGGGCGTCAGGCCCATCACGTAGGACGGGTCGAAGCTGCCGGCCGCCCAGCCCACGAAGCCCACGAAGACGTCCGAGTTGGCGTTGATGAAGTTGTTCTGCGAGCAGAAAGCCTTGATGCACGAGGCGGCGGTGGATGCGCCGCTCTCGCTAACGAAGCCCTTCCTGCCGTTATCGCGGAGGAACGTCGCCACGTTGTTAAAAGCGTCCACGTTGTCGGTAACGCACTCCTTGTGGGTTCCCGAGTTGTCCTCGTCGAGGTACTTGTGGATGTCGAGCACCAGGTTGTCGGTAGAGCCGTCGGGGTTCTTGACTCCCATCATGGCGGTGGCCGAGCCGCTCGAGACCAGCGTCGCTGCGCTATCGAAATTCGTGCCCGGCAGCAGGATCATCTGCGAGTTGGCACCGGCTTGTCGGATCGCGGTCACCACCTTCTGGCACGTCTGGGCCCAGATGTTGATGTCGAGATCGTGGGGCTCGTTCATGATCTCAAAGGCGATCTTGTCGTTCCCCGCGTATTTGGTCGCCAGCTGGCTCCAGAGGCTGACAAACTGATCATCGGTCGGTCCACCCTGCCCTATGACACCACCGTTCCATCGCGCAAAGTTGTGGATGTCGATCATGCAGTGAGCGCCGGTTTTTAAGCACGACTGCACCAGTTGGTCGTATTTCCCCAGGTTGTTGGCGTCGAGGCTGCCGCTGAGTTGGTTGTTGACAAGGAATTGCCAAGAGATGGCTTCAAGATGTCAGTTGACCAGATTCCCAAAATAGCACACGGTTGGGTTAAGCATACGAAGCCTCATCATGTTCATCCCAAGATCACTAACGAAGTGTTTCATCTGGTCGGCTCCATCGCCGGGAAGCTGGGCAGATGATAAGGGACAAGTGCCCTGGAAGTTTGTCAGTCGGCCATGTCCTATCCGCCAGGGGAGTATAGTATATAGTTGGGCTGTAACTCACATCGATCTGACATCCGAAATCACCGCCGGCAACGGCAACACCCTTCTAAACGTTAGCTTCCTGGCCTGGTATATAACGCTTCTCACATCATGCAATATATGCTTAACCTACCAGATACTGGACCTTGGCCAGTGCCGCAATGGGGGCCAAGCCCAGTAAAACGAAATTGTGGAACAACATGATCAACACGAATATAGAGAAGAAGTAGAACAAGAGTAGTAAAAACGAAACAAGGGCAATAGACGAGGAGCAAGTTCTCAAAAAAGTGAAAGCAAATGTCCTACTAGGGACAGGAACGAATGTAAAGACGTTGGCCAACAGCAAACGGCATGTGAGGGTGGAAAGAAGGAAGCAGGAGCCTTTCCAAGATCCAAGAGTCAGTCGCTGATCAAAGAGAGATGGATGGGCTGAGCCAGTGCCGGGCGTTCGTAGGGCGTTGCGCCGCGAATATATTGAAATGAATCTTTTCACCCCCATTCCACTTCTTGTGCTTCCCAATGCATCCTGGGAGGGTTGTGGATATGGCCATTGGGCATGGGCATGGACAAGGGCCGTCTGAGCTTTCGCAGACCCGATGGGACGGGGTGGCCAATGAAAAGGGCGGAATGGCACGATTGCTGGCTCCCTACTGGCACTGGGCAGATTGGTTCGCTGACTAGGGGGGCTCCGGGACCTCAAACACGTCAAGTCTCAAGTCGGACCAATCCCCTTTGCAGCCAGGAAACCAGAGAACCAAGAACAGCCGCGGCGCCGGCTGTGCTCGGGCTAGACCGACTACGCTTTAGCCTGGCGGTCAGATAATGGATCGATCCGAACTGTCTGCAGAGCGCTGCTTGCTGGCCGTCCTCCGAGCCTCTTATCCACTATCCTCATCATTAAACTACATCCCACAGATCCGGTTTGGCTGAGCGCCGGTGTGATATGCTAATAAGGACCTTGGATACCTAGCGCTGAGAGGGCGGAATCTGGACCTCTACTGGACTTTTCGAGCTCCGAATTGATACGAAGGGGGCGGAGTGGGTTTGTTTATTGAATGACCCAGGAGGATCGTCTCCTGGGCGAAATACTGCCACCAATCACCAATGGTAGGCTGATAGGGGCACTGTTGATGCTGGATGCTAGCAGCTAGCGACCGACCGGCGGCCCTGGGAACTTAGCATTGTCCGATGTGTCAAGGGTGCCAGAATCGTTGGTTGCATTTTACACTGCATGAACCTCCCAAGCTCCCACGCCACAACGGGGGGTCCCAATTTAAATTATGAGCCACACTGTTGGCGTGTTCGTCTGGGCGAGAACTCTCGATGGGTTGACCTTACTATCCGGATTATTATTAGGTGACCGATGCAATCTGCTTCCATCGTGCCATCAATGCAACCTGCAGGACCATTCCACGATAATTGCCGATTCCAGTATCGGAAATAATATGGAGGAGAAGGAAAAAACATCATCGATCTGCTACCACGCTGCACAAGGATTTGGCCGGCTCTAAACGTAAAAAAGAAGCAACCAAGCCCGCGCGCAGTCCAGCGTGAATTCGACCTCGGAGCGCTTTTCAGCTGGCGGGATCCTAGGTTCGGTGGGAGGGGTCGGGACCACTCTGGAGCGATTTAGCGATCCGCTCACGTTCCCTCTTGCTCCACCTCGATTGAGACAACCAACTCAACTTACACCAACCGGCTAGTCCCTTCGTAGTCAAGCTGCCGCAATTTCGTGCTGTATCATTTGCAGACGACCGACCAGTCGGCAGCGGGAAAACCAAGTAGCAGTTGCATCCGCAGCAGCAACGGCAGCAGTAACATCAAGATGTTGCGCTGGTGGCTTGTCCAGAAACTGCCGTCGCGCATCTTCGCCCGGCGCAGGTACGGCACCTACGGCACCTCCTACTCGGGCGACGCATTCGGCCTGCCCCACGTCCGCGTCCTCGGCCCAACCATATGGTGCACCACGGCCATCGGCGCGACCTACCTAGGCTGCGCCGCGTACGAGGTGTACAGCGACGCCCAGGAGGTCAAAAGAGGCCGATCCCGGTCCGGCTGGATGTCGTCGTCCTCGTCGTCGTCTTCGTCTTCGTCGTCCATCACTTTTGAGCAGCTCGAAGTCGACAGGGCCTTGTCTCACGTGCGAGGGTCCTATTGGAGCGGCAGCGACCGGCACCGGTCGCGAGGGACCATGGACGCGTGGACACCCTCATGGCTGACCGAGTCCAGTGGCGTCGTGCGCGCGGCTATCTTGGCCAATGCCGGCATCTACGCCGTCAATAACCTCGTACCCTCGACGTGGATGCATTTTGCCCATATCGCCTCCTCGGGCCGGAACTACACCCTCTTCACCTCCATGTTCGGCCACGCGAGCCTCATGCACTTGGGGTTCAACATGTATGCTCTGACGCAGTTCGCTCCTCACGTGCAGCAGAACAAAATCTTCCAAGGAAGCAATAGGTGAGTCGTTGACCCTCGTATCCATAGCTATTTTTAGTTGCCCCTCCCCGAGACTAATGTTGATATGCCCCCTCAGCCACTTCGCCGCCTTCTACCTCGGGTCCGGCCTCGCCGCCAGCTTGGGTCACCACCTCTCCACCGTCTGGCCCAACAAGCTGGGTCGGATGTCGGCGGGTCTGGGGGCCAGCGGCGCCATCATGGCGATCCTGGCCTCCTTCGCCATGTCGGAACCGAATGCGCAGATCGGCATCATGTTCATCCCGGGGAGCCTGCCGGCGCAGCAGGCCCTAATGGGCCTGACGCTCTTCGAGCTGTACGGCCTCTTCATCGGCATTCCATGGCTGCCCCTCGGCCACGCGGCCCATCTCACGGGGCTCGTGGTCGGCGCCGCCTACGTCCACTTCGACGGCCGGAAGCGCCTTTGGACCCCGACGCGGCGGTTGGCGTTCTACTCGCTGCAGCGGGTCAATATGATCTAAGGAGGCGACATGGCACGGCTGACCCTGAGACGGAGAGAGAAAGAGAGGCATGTATCAAATAAGGGAAAGCTGCCTTGGTATCAGGCAGATCGATTCCCTTAATGGACCTGGCGAGGTGCCTTAGTCATCAGCCGTTGTGGGGAGCGTCATGCCGACTGTGGTCAAACCCGATGGAAGCAGGAATTGGCGCTTCTGGAATATAACTAATGATGATAACGTAGTTTTCGTTTAAGAAGATACCCCCTCAATCATGATCGATATGAACTCACAACCAGCTAGTCTGACAATATGCTTCTCTTGCATAGTGAACACCCACCGACCCGATATGGGGGTTTCTGATATTGTAGGGAAGCTCTCGGGGGCGTACGGTAGCGGCAGTCTTAAGGGACCCATTTGTAGTTGCTGAGCTCAGCGACCTTGTGCGAGAGACGAAAGACCAACGCCATCAAGCCTCATCAAAGCTCATGCTCATCTTGCATTGTTGGTTGGCAACCGGTGCTCAATTCCGGAACGGAAGAGCTCATTCCTGCTGATGCTGCCTGTCCTCAACACGTCGCCCATCATTACCGACACAGGAGGCGAAGTACTGAAGGAACCCACTACCTACAGAACAACAAAGAACGCGACCCGGAAGAACCACACGCACCACTTCCATCATCACCGATCATATGAGATGATGTCCCAAGATAGGCGTCCTTCTGGGCGTCTGTCCCCTCTCATCTCGGGCGAGTCCCCACCCCAAATCCCGGCTTTCAATTCTTCCGTTTGCTTCTCGGCGGGAAGTCGCATCGCCCTCCCCCCGTTTGGCCGGATATGAACTCCGCGCGCCCCACTCTGAATGTGTATCCATTCATCTCCGTTCAGAGAGCGGGGGGTACTGAGCTGAGGGGGGACGAACACGTGTGCACACAAGATCAAGGGTATACGTGGTGTTTTGGCTTGGTGATGACAGTTATGAGTTGTTGAGCTGAAGCGGACGCGGCGTGTGCGTGTCTGTCGGGGACTCGTAAGTGGTTGGTGGTAAGCTCTACCTGGTAGACGACCAAGACGCTGGCTTGACAAGGTACGGTGGTCATTTCGCACTCTGTTGGCTCGGCTGGCTTGGGTACTGTGTCTATCGGTTAGCGCTGTGACAGGACTCTATGTATAGATAACTATAGTTATTGTATTTAAGAGTGAATAAGCACTGGCTGTGGCTAAGCTGACGACGAATCCTCCTCGGCACTTCCGAGCAAGGGTGGAGTCATAGTAGTGCTGACGTCGACGCGGACGACGAAAGCGACAGCAGCTGTCGGTCTATCCACATACATGCCATGCTTGCTAGGCGGTGGCATGCGAGTTGCGCAGAAGAGGAGAAGTGAGTGGAGGCAGGCAGGCTTCGCAAAGCATCAAGGCCCGTATAATCTAGTGTCATATATATATATGTAAGTGTCATGTTACAACTAAACTTAGCATGGGGTGAAGATCACTGGAAAGACCAAAAGAAAATCAGACAATGGTTAATGAGTTTTAACAAAGTAAAAAAATGGTATTTGGTATATGATAATTCTAACCGGCGCCGCTTGCTGTGCTGATGTTGCTACAGTTTCTAAAAGTTTGATAGTAGTAGGTAGGTATGGTATCTGTGTGCATGTTGGTAGGTGTCCATGATCGCTTTGACCCAACGATACTCGTGTATATATGTTCCGTCCGTCCCCCGTTCCGGTTCCGATTCCAATTCTGTCCCATTCATCGTAGGTCCTATATGTCCTTCTTCTTCGTATAACCGTAACTTTTGTAGTGTGTGTATAGTATAACCCTGACGATGGAGATCAACCCATCACCGACCGGTTCTGTTGTTTGTTAATTATTGGTACAAGGCAAAGGCATACGCCCGCCCATGTGCAAGACGACATGATCGAATAGCAAATGATAGCCATCCATATTTTGTAGATTGGACATCCTTGATATCGATAGCACGTGGCCATATGGCACCCGAAGTGCGACCGATGAACCATTGCTTGTACTCGTTTTTGGTACGAGTTGGTATCCAAGCAGGTACTGGGTGGTGATCGGGGCGAATGCAATGGTTTTGCCATGCTGTCCATAATAACTGCCTGTCTTTCCGGCAGCAATGTTGCAGTTATTAATGGACGGCGGGGGTAGACTAGCCGATACCCATGTGAGCTTGGCCGGAGCCTTGGAGCCCATCATGGTGAAGTGTCGTGATTAGAAAGTAATCCATCTCTCTCAGAGAGACAAGTCGTATATAAGAGTTCAAAGAGGCGACGATATAAGCCTCATTACTCTCGCGCCCGGATAATATCCGCTATCCACCCCGCATCGCTCGAAAGGTCATCCAGCCCAGCATCGATCGCCGGCAGGCCAAGCAGCGTCGTGTTATTGCACACGGGCAGCCCGTTGTCGCTGCGGGCGAGGAACTGCGGCGACTCGGTCGTCGTCACCGTTGCCTGCGACACCATGGAGGCGTCCCGCTGGTGCTTCTGCCCCGCCTCGGTCGTGGTCTGGGGCGGTAAGCTGTAGCCGGCGAAGGGCTGTTCCTTGCCCAGCTTCTCTTGATCCTCGGGGGACAGGCGGCGGTCGTCGTCTTCGTCCTCCTCGTCCATGTCGTCGGTCTCTTCGTCGTTGTCACCTCCAAAGTACGACGAGCTGCTGGCGCCTCGAGAGCTGCGTGAGCTGTGAGAGACACTCGAGGTGGGCGAGAAGGGTGTCGTTATGATGGATGAACTCGAGGACAGGGAGAACCGAGACTTGGGGATGTGCAGCTTGAAAGCCATAGAGTGGGAGTGGCGGACACCCTTCGATTCAGCTGTCGACGTCTCTTGTTGAGGTACGATGGTATCTGATGAGGCGTTCGCACACGATGCCATCGAGGGCGATGAGAAACTGCGTAGGAAAGGAGGAGGCGACAGCAGCGTGCTGGGTGCCACCTCGGCGGCAGCATGGCTGGCAAAGTTGTCGTCGTCCTCGTTCTCCTCCATGATCTGTTCGGGGATGGAGAGCCCCTGGTTGGAGGACTCGACGGGAGGCGTAGTAACGACGGGCTTGTCGTCGCAGAGGAACCTCCGTAACGCCTCGGGCGACATGTCACGGGACCGGCTGCTCCCCGAGGGGGTGGTACTCCGCGTGTTACGCTCAGATGGGTAGCTCTGGCTGCTGTGGTTGCTGTGACTGCTCTTCACCGAGGCGGTGTCCTCCGTATCGCTGTAGATGGTAGCAGCACCATCTTTGCTGCGATCAGCACTGCTGCCACGCTTGGATGACTTCAGGCCGAATAGTCGTCGTGCCGAGACCCAGCGAGGCGTGGGTGATTGTGACCGTGAAGGCCTTGGAATCTGGATCGGAACTTGGAGTTGCAAGGCCTCGGACGGCGACGAGCTGACGAGGCTTCTCGCCATGCCGGGCACGGTGGGTGCGGGGCGGGGAGATCTGAATTTGTCCATGGGGTTCATGGTCCTGTAGTCGGCGGCGGTGATGGAAGTCATGGAAGCACTCCTGTGGCGGGAAGGATGTTCAGTGGGAACGTCGAGGGTATTTACAGTCTGGCCCGGAAGGTAGGGACAAGACGTGGTGCTGGGCATGGCAGGATCGTGTGTCTCAGTTGACCCGTCTATTTCGTACTGAGCTTGGGTATTAGCTAAGGTGTACACAAGTAACGCGGGTGATTGGGTCTGAGCTTTCTGTACGCTTGGTACGCTGGGTACGCTCACACTGGGTACTTACGTAGTAGTAGTATGTCTGACCCATTCTGAGACCACCGGTTCGCTTGGGAGAAATGAAGCTCTGATCCCCATCACAGACGATGTCTCGAAAGGTGTGGCAGCCTCGCCATTGTCCTCGGGAACGGCGAGCGTCCCGCTCCATCTTATATGGGTTGGCGAAGTTGTCCCAGGACCCAAATAACTGGACAGACTGGATGGACTGATGCGTGCGACTAATGCAAGGTCAGCAAAATGCGAGCTTTCAATACAATTATGGGTGTGCCCTGGATGCAGCAGACTAATGCAGGGTACAGCGAAATCAAAATCGACGCGACATGGAATGCCACACTCCTGTCAACTATACAATACAAAAGTACTCGGGCTGGCTGGTAGGGCTAAGGCTGCCTGCCAACAAACACCCAAGACGTTGCATCCTTTCCATTGCGCACCTCGGCAGTGGGTCAATCCGGGGTCAGGACTGGGCTGGACTGGGCAGTATTCAATAGAAACAACACAAGGCCAGAAACATTCGTCAGCTGATCTTGGATGTGCAATATTGGAGACAGGCCACAGTTGCTGGGGACAAGGCATTTGGGCATGGCCCATCCTTCCCACCCGTCTCCAACTCTGCCAACCACCATCCCATCCGACTTGGACGGATGCGGCGCAAAATCGCCATGCGGCCGGGGTGCGTTGTGTGAGCAGTGGCGGGCTGCACAACTTGTACAGGGGCCACCTGCTCTCCAATCGAAGCCTGCCAGGTTCCCGACCGGCATGACCGGGGCTAATTTGCTCAGTCATAATAGGCTGTATAAGAAATTATAGCCACACACGTCGAATGAACCATCGACCGGGAATGGCTGAACAATATGCTTTCTTCTTCTTCGTGTCTGCCATGGACCAATTCCAATGCTTAGAGGAGATTGCCCGTAACTTCCCATCCGGGAAATTGGTAAGGCTGATATTGACAGGAAGAATGCAATGAATATTCAATGCCGGCGCCAGGGTGCACAGCATTGCACAGGATGCCGGGGGTTTCTGGCCCAATGGGGTGAATCTGACCTTGGCAATGTCTCTCCCTTGCGTAGATTACGCGCCAACAAGGGAAATGCTCTGAGCTGGAGTAATAAGACAACGCCTGTCTCGTACGGACACACGGGCGGGCGACACGGCTGATGCGAGCCCTATGCCCGAGTTGTCGGGTTGGTTGGTTGGGGAAGAGGGACGAACTAACGCGGAATAGGGAACTCGAACGGGAAGGACCAAGCAATATGACGAACGAGAGGCGTCTCGGCACCAGAAGAAGAAAACGTCCGCAATCAAAGAAAACGATAAACCAGTGCAATAGTAGGGCGAAATAAATAAACGGTAAGCGAGTTGCAGTGAGACTCACAGCAGAAATGTAAAGAGGGTAGTCGAGGGATCCATGGTCGCGGATGGCTGGGATCGAGATTCGCCCATATCTGAGGTCGAGACAAGACCGTCCGTTGCCGAATTCTGATATGGCAGGGTGTCTTGACGCTATTCCAGGGTTCGACAACCAAATTTAGGTAGCCGCGCAAAGTTGCACACTCTCAGAAGCTTGGCCGAACCGAATTAATAACGAAACACGTTGGCTCTCACTGCCGACATGTTTCAGTAGACGCAGTATCCAATCAGTTGGTTGACTCGAGTGTTCTAATTGTGATTCCAGGAAATTCCAGATGGGACTGCACTGAACCAATGGTACGGTTTCAATGCGCCGTATCCAAGCGCCGTGATTCTGTCTGCTTGGAGACGATATGCGATGGTGGTGAGGTTCTTTTGTGCCAGTTGTGCGTATAAGTCCCCCCAACCAATTGCGCTTATGCTGACTGCACTTGACGGGTTGGCGCTTACGGCACAGGAAGCGAGCGAACGAGCTGGTGGCAGGGCCCCCGAATCAGGAAAAGTACTGGTAGTGCAACACGGGTCGGCGGATTGGTTTCCTGGTTCGTGTCTGTCTCAGCAGTAAATCGGCGGTGTCGAGTCGTATCCGGATGGTTGGTTGGATTCCCAAGCAGCGCCCTCCCGTGGTAGTACGATGATGATGATGGTGGTGACGGGTATCGATGATAGCGCTGACCGAGATTTTTGGTTTAGAGGGAAGGGAAAACCTTTAATCGTAAATAGATAGTCGCAACAATGTTCTTTTTGCTCAATATTTGCAAGGGAAGGAATGGGGTAGGCCGGCCTGCCCAGGTGACTAGTAAGAAGCTGAACTTCGAGGGCTGAATATGCCTGCAATGCCTGGCTTTTTTTGTTTGC
Source organism: Apiospora saccharicola (assembly GCA_038363915.1). Classification (NCBI taxonomy): domain Eukaryota; kingdom Fungi; phylum Ascomycota; class Sordariomycetes; order Amphisphaeriales; family Apiosporaceae; genus Apiospora; species Apiospora saccharicola. The sequence goes on from JAQQWM010000001.1 coordinate 596,798, forward strand.
TTTTGCCTTGCTTTTCGCTGAGCTCGCTTCGCTTCTGGGACGCCTAAGATTATATCGTCAAGATGAGCTATTAGAGGGATCCAGCTACAGTACTAGTCCAGGAGAAGAGAGATTCGGCGCCAAGACGTCGATGGTTCCTGTCAAGGGAAGCCTAAGTTTTTGCTGGATACCGGTTCTGTGAGGCGTGGGATTGGCTGTGGTGCTGGGCCCGCTAACTCCTTGGGGGGCTTAGGCGGGCGGGAATAGTCGACACAAACGTTCAAAGATCCCAGTTATTCGTGGTGGGCCATGTTTGAGAGTGAAGCTAAGCTTGATGAGCTGGGAACGGCGTGTAAAGCCGCCAGTTCTGTTCCGGGGCGTGGAGACGATAGACGGCACAACGCTGGCGTAGTTTATTTTAGTAGCCAGGGCAGGGCAAGGCCTATAACCAGCAGACAAGGCAGGTAGTCGTCGATCAGAGAAAAGGAATCGGCCAGAGATCGTGAAACTATAGCATATCAGCACGGTATTATTGGGCTTATCGGAGCTAGAAGAAGAAAAGAACAAGACAAGTGGATCTCGAGATCAAGATCTTGGAAGCAATGAAGGACCAACAGAAGAAAAGAAGATTTGGCTGGGCGGTATGCAACATATTAATCCAGTGTGGTGGTTACCGTGCATCTACGAATCTACTTTACATACTACCGTAGTACGTCTACGTCTGCCCAGCTTATCTGAATCTGGGAAAACAGAGGGCAGCCAGCCAGTCGCGGGAATGACGGCAATGCTTCGAGGTCAGCGCAGCTAGCGTGGACGGAATCGTCGAAAGATGGTCGGAGGGGCTGAGACGAAAAGGAACGATCTGCACAGGGTGGCCGCCGACGAATGGAGTCACGGCTTTCTCAAACACACCTCCAGAGTGGCAGACGGGATTCGTCGATGCCGCCCAGCGGACTGCTGCAACTGCTGCAACTACTACTGCAAAGCGAGGGTGGCAGCTTGTAACCTTCAAAGACCAATATGTAACTGGCACTGAATACTGCACCTTCAATTATCGGAGTTCATACGTCAATATGTAGCATGCATATACCGAACCTAAAGGACTTGCATCATGCACGCCGAAGTCTATGTATATAGGTCATATGTTCTTCCGGTGATACATGCATCACTGATTTGTGCACCAATCTCACCCTCTGCGTCTGCTGCGTGACCTTGTGCATCGCCGAGCCGTCCGTCACAACGTGGTAACCACACACGGGCAAGAGGGGAGAAAGATCGAGAGAGAGACGGGTAACAATGGTGAGCGTTTCGCTGCCACCATCCATAAAACATGAGAGCCAATCATCTACTTATTCACCCATCCATCCGTCCCGTACGGACATCATGCCGAGAGTCAAGTTCATCTTGTTCGGCGGTGTCGCGAGTTTGAGCCAATGGCGGCCTCAGCCTGGCACAGAGGTACAGAGGAAGAAAGATGAAAATAAACGTGGTGGATTGATCAGCAGTGGGGTTTGGACATGGGGGCCAAGAGCCAATCACAGCAGGTCGGGCCTATTCCTCCCAGCGAGATTACTGCTACCAGAAGAAGCGAAGGAAGACTGACTGATCAAATTGATTTGATTGATTTGAGGGTTGAACCTGTCTGTGCGAAATAAGCTTCTCACTTTGCATTCGTCCATTTTAATCAGGCCTTCGCTTATTTCATATGTCGTTACCACGAGACCCAAGGAGCGTCAGAGACAAAAAGGCAAACAAACATATGCGGTCCCTCGTCCTCGGGGCTGTGTGGCTTTGATGCTGTCTCAAACCCAGCCAACCAACATCTCCAGGCGACTTGGGCAACCGATTCTTCAAGTCCACTATCGCTTGACTACTGCGCAGCTGCGGGAACAGCTCACACTCATGGAAGATACCTACCTTAGCGTATCCCGTAGCATGGGCAACCAGGAAACAGGGTTCTGCAACCGCCTTCTTTCAATAGCATTGGAACATCGTCCATATGCCGTACGTGCTTTGGCTTTGGGGCGGGGGATAACAGGTTTCTTGTCGAACAGTTCGTCCGAGGTCTGAGGTCGTTGACTGACGCTAGCCTATTAGACCGCAAAGGACAAGTGGAGGAGCCGGCTCCAACGGACATGAACAGGAACGATTCAACAAACACCACGGTGGAAACGGCGAAAAGAACGAGTGGGCATTGGCAATTTCGAAAGGACAATACACCACTCGCCTGCGTCTACGTAGGTATGCTCGGTATGTAGGTGAAGTGTGAACGCCTCCGCACCTGCAGATGCCACCATGCTCTCCTACTTGCCGGCCGCCCATGATTGGCCTGTTATGTCTTCACGTCGCCTTCATAAAATTGCGAATGCATCTCGAGTGCATGTACCTTACATACCACTACTACCATGGAAAACTCCAAGAGCTACAGACTAGGACGCGCCATCTCTCCTGCTCTGGGCCGCTCTGCTTCTTCCATGACCCCTCAAAGTCGTTCCATCGAACTAGCAACATTTCACAGTATAGTTGACCGAAACGGCAGCATGAGTGGACGATCTCCATTTCTCGTGCTTGTGCGTCTGCAAAATCTTGCGGTCTGCTCGAGTGAGTGTGTACGGAGTACGGAGTACGTGTATTTTTGCAAAAATGTTTGCTGTCATTATGCCAAGAAAGTGACTGGATGCGGAGTGCATCCGTCAATGGCTCTCTGTCAGCACCCACGATAAAGTTACATGAAAGGGATGACAGCCCAAGACAGTTCGCCCATGCGCCCCAAACGGACTTTTTGGCCTTTTGATGGGAGAGGCTGGAGGATAGACTTCAGCTTCAACTCTAATGATATCCGATGTGCCGAGGAGATTGCACAAATAGGTAATATGAAAATGGGTTCCTGATATCAAAGGAACTCTATCATCGTACCAGTCTCATTCTCCTACGCGCCAGATCTGATGAATCTCGGGCTATTATGAGCCGGGACTTGTTCTGTTGTATCGGGAAATGACACCACAGAAAATCAACTGCAGCACTGTATCGATCGTTTTTTGGCTTTTGGCTGTGCTGGCAAGTTGGCGCTGGCTTTTGCTCACTTGTCACTCGCCAACCGTCAGTGCTCCTCCAATTTTTTGATCAGGCAGTTCGTGCGCCATCGAAGCGGGAGGAGGCGCAATCTTATTTTCGGAGAAATGGGCAACAGAGGGGCGCACACGCCAGGGGGGCTCCCAGGAACCTAGGAAAACTCCACGATGCCTTATGGATGCAGTTAATCCTGGTCCTCCACGAGATTGATGTCACATTGAACTACCAGAGGGCGATCCCAATTGTGCCGGCTATTTCCGTTGGCCACTTAGGGACAGACACACACGCACATTTCTGGTGTGAAATGAGTTATTAGTTTTTGACGCGTTATTGCTGCTGCCGCTGCTTGCTACGCTGCGAAATGTAGGGACTATCTGAGGTTTCATTCGGGTCGCGGTACCCCGGGTCCGACTCGGGACTCGAGATCGACAGTTGAAACAGAGACGACTTGGTGAGGATGCGTGTAAGTGAGGCAGGCAGTGAGTAGGTTTATTAGGGTAGTTTTGGATGTGCCGCCCAGTCTCCCAGTATGGCCTTTAGTTTCCTCGTTTCCAGGCGTGTTGCGCCGCGTACACCGCCGCCAGGTGACAAGTGAGCGCTATTTTGTGTGACCCGTTACGCCTACTGCTAGTGAACTTCGATACCCATCCTGGCTCCTGGAGAGTGCCTCTCCTCCCAAATTTTCCCTACTTAGGGCAAACGACGAACTAAGTATGCTGTGTGGCCTTGAGTGTAGTGCGGCACGTCCATTGCCGGCTCATGACATCACATCAGTGCCTCTCCGCTCTTCTCGGGACCCGATCGGTGGCCGCATCCCCATAGCGACGGGGGCATGGGGGCATGGGGGCGCCAAGTACTGGGACGAACGCCCGGAGCAAACCAGACGAGATTGTTTCTTGTTTCGACCATGGAACTACACACCTCACTTGTGATTAGGTAGAGCGCATTGCATTTTAAGGCGTCTCTGCCACGATGCGACCAGTGCCCATCGATACTTCTTCGAAGCCCTGCCGATCTTTCTTCGATTGAATCTTGACTGGATATGTTTGTATCATAGGACTCATGCTAAGTGCACGTTTCACCACATCCAGGCCTGGGCCTTGGGGAGTGAGCCCAGAATCGAAAAGACCCAGCAGCCAAGGATATCAGATGTTGGAACATTGCAGTTGGTAACATGAATGAAGTGAACTCGCAGCGCAATCGTGACCTGGCCAGCTGACGGGGATGGGATGCGCTCACCTTCGTTCCTGCGCGCGGCCGCTCCTGCGCTTGACCGAGATACAGATTCAGTGCTGCATGCATCCAGTATGTCACGGCTGGCCACCGACGAGGTGCCACATCATGCCGACCCGGCTCTTTCTGGCCTTGACTTGGTTTGGCGGGGCGCGCAGGAGCTACAGGGAGTAGGCATTATCGTTCGGGTGACATCAAAGTATGCACGATGAACTCAAGAAGACCCTGACATCGCGCAGGGAATCTTGGACAGAACCTGTCATAGCAACCCATCTTGCCTAGAATAAGTGTCCAAACTGTGGCACATGTCTGGTAGAAGATCATACATAATACTTCCCACAACCCTAAGCCTTCGAAAGTTATGTTGCTTGGTAGATTTTTCCTCTCTTTCTAGAACTGTTTTCGGCATTGTGAGGGCTTGCCCACCCAGATCATCGGAGCCAAATGAGTATATACATGTCAGAGAGGAAACCACACTTACCCTGTGGCGAAGATGTGTTCGGGTATTGACTGCAGTACTACATGTCGTGCTACGTGCTGGGCACGGTCGTGGTCAGCTCATTGCCTGCCGCTGCACAAGTCGTCGTCCCGGAGATGGGAGAAGGTCCGGCTTGTCTGTTGTAACACGTGCCATCACATTTCTTTCCGGGTGTTTGGACTTCGGGCGCTCCGCCGCCTATAGGGGCGGAGCATTGGGAGATGAGCGGCAGCAATCCTAAACTCGCGGCTTGGCACTGTTCTTCTCGCCGTATTTTCGCGGGACCTGATGCAGCAGTATGAGGGTATCGATCAGGAGGTGACGCAATGCTTGTCCTTCACTTGCGTGGATCGTCTAGGCAAGCTGCCCGATGATCATCCACGAGTCCGCATCACGATATGTCCAGTTCGTACATGCTCTCGTATGGTGCCAACCAGCCAGCATCATGTTCATTGTAGTTGGATGATCCAGGGCCATCAAAGGAGTCTGTAGTACGCCTCGAGCATCTTCACCGCTCGCTGGAAATGTTGAGATGGTGTGTTAGAATAAGCCCAAATAGGGAAGAAGCCAGAATCCATCACTTCAAGCTACCAAGCAAGCAAGTACTCATCCCACGCCAGAAAACTACGTCGTTTACGTGTGTGCTGGGCACACAGAAGCGCCTAGCAAGCTCTTTGCCTCACAAATGATGTTATGTTTCGTCCTGACGCAGTAGAATTTGGTTGTGGTACAGAAGCTTGTCTTGGGTTGAAACAATGACCTTTCTGCCATTCAATGCCTGTTCAGCATGGAAGCTTCCCCGACTGCTGTGGGAAATGTTCCATCTTTGGAGTTGCTCCCGGGTCGAGGGTGTCGTCGTCACCATCATTGTCAACCCATTGCAGCAAGTGGCTCTTCTAATTTGATCAAACTTCTCATCGGCATCATCATCATCATCACCACCATCGTCATCTTTTTCCTCTAAGGGTAAGGTTTCTCCCTAAAGAGCCCAAGATCTGTCGAATAAAGAGCTCACATGGATCGTATGCATACATGTCTTGCGGTGTCGCCCCCTGAAATGACACGACAGTCAGGAGTCAACATGTAAGCAGAACAAGGCGGTAGAATTTGGGTGTATCGTCCCCAAACCACGACCTTGAAGTTGAGTAGAGCAATGTGACTCGCCCATTTCACGCTTTGAAGAAACCAACAACATTGAACATCATGTTGAGGTCGGAAACTGCTGGCATTCGGTTCTGTAACCATATGTAAGTATGACCAGCGAACCTGAATCAAGGCGATTGTATTGACTTACTTCCTCAGCGTCCCTGTGCGCTGCCCCTTCAATCATGTCGCCCGGTTGGCATAGCCGACCCCGACTCACTGGACCAACGGTCTGAGTTGTCAATACTAGAGACCAAAGCGGGACCTCCTAGGATGACCTGGAGTGGGAATTGGCGCTCCAGGGCTAGTTCCAGGGGAGTAAAGTGCAGTCTCTTGTCTCCAGGGAGTTCGAGATACCACAACTTGGCATCGGCCTGCAGGCCTTTCCGGAAGACGGACTTCTTCATGATATACTCGCCGGGATCCTCACCAGGGGACACCCCGCGGAATATGGCTGCCAATGTTCTAAATCTGATCTCCCTCGACCATCGCCCGTCGATAAGACATACTGACATCATCATTCGGCCTTTTGTCAGCGCTGTTGATACCAAAGGCGCCATTAGTCACTGTACCTGTGACCAGATAACAATCTGGTCTCTCGGAGATTCTCCCCTCGACTGGACTGAGGCGCGAAGAAAACCACGGTTAATGTCGTGACAGTGTATTCTCCAACCACTTCCCCTTTACGTTGTGACCGGAAACTGAAACTGCTGCCGGCAATCCCGATAAGTGATTCGTATTCCAGTAGGCGATACGGATCTCCTTGTCGGCTACTTCGAGGTAGGATATCTTTCATACGGACCGGAAAGTTCATCTCGATCTGTCCGACCCTCTGCATACTTGGGTCATCCAACTCAAGCCGGCCCGGGGGGGGGATCGGAACTCAGTGACTTGTAGACGTCCGCTTGGTACTCAATTGGCCCCCTTTAATCCATGGCTAAGGCTAAGTCGTAGCATCCAGCCAGTCCCAGTCAGCTGCACTCGAGGCTACGAAGGGAGGTAAAAGACCAGTCTGCTTCTTCTGGTCGGGCTCTTCGATAGTTCCCACCAGCCATACTTCCATAACTTTTGATACGCCCCTGATGAACATGCCTGGGGTGATGAACGATTCGCATAGTCTAATAACCAGGGTAGCTTTTAAAAGACTCGTAGGTGGCTTGGCCACCGCCTCTGGTGCGAACAACATCCAAAATGGCATCCGGAACGGCGCTGAATGAGCGAGGGGCTTGAATCGACACTTCATGGGCGAGCAGCATTGCTGTGCCACCTAATACGGGAAGTCTCCAAAACTCGCGGTCTGTGTCTCCATAGACGAGGTTGAAATACAGATCGCCCCATACATAGCCTTCGCGCCCGCGACGAAGGTTAGCACTCGAGTCACAAAAGCCTGCGACCCAGCTATTGGCAACCGGAATGGACGTAACAATGGGCTCTGAGATCCCGCGAAAATACGGTACCATTCCACAAGTAGATGTGGGCGACTTTCGCAGCTTTGTAGTTCTTATTTGAAGTTGTTCCACTGTGATCATGCCATGTCGATGCTTGTAGCCGATTATCCTATTACCACCAGCTATCCCATTAACACTAGCTATTCCCATGATCTCTAATTATTCCGGGGTCAGTTTGGGAGTCATGAATACCAATTATTGGACACCAACCTATATTTACAGTGCAGCGCTGGCATGTGGCGGCAGTACGAAAGGTCCTGCGAGGACGCCAACACAAACACAAACAAGAATCTGTTAAGACGCATATGAATTCAATTTCCCACATGATTCATACATCCGCATATAAACAAGGTAGGTGCCGTCAATGGACTGGCTACGCCTTGTTCCCGCGCCCGATTGGGGAATATGTAATGATTTCCTCCTGATTCAGCTCGGAGTCTGTGGTTTGCTTCTCGGCAACTTCCCGCATGGGTGAACTTGTGTCCCTCGAATGGCATATACACTTGAGTATTGAAATCTCGACCACAAGAAGTCTATGAATTTGCAAAGGATCGTCATTTCATATCTCGTGGCTAAAATGAGGAAAAACAAACCGAACCTCCATCACGAAGCGCCATCTCGAGCGTTCGCAAATTGCCACATGAGAGAAAGCCAAAACAACGCCAATGCCAGATCCAAAACATAAATTAAAGACTCTCGACCTCAGCGCCATAAATGCCTTGGAAGTCCCTGGTCCTACCCGTTTCACCCAGTCCAGTCCACTGCGACTACAGCAATAACAACAACAACCACACATGCTTGCTTGGTCGTCACTGAGTATGACTTTATCCATCATTGCCAGGCCACTCTAGTTGCAGGGGTGGCTTGGCAAAAAAAGTCGTCCATGTTGACCTGGCGGTCCGTTGGGCCGGAGCGGTGTTTGACCTTCCTCGTCTGCTCACGATACTCTACGTGTATCCCGCCCGGCGCATCCATCGAGTACGACTTGTTCGTCATCAGTATATCGAATCCGGGTATGCAATTACCGTATCCGTGTGTGTATGGCAGCGCTTGGGCAAGGACCGCGGCTTCGTCAGCAGGCGTGGTCGCAGCCTTTTGGGACTTGAGCTGGCGCCGTGCGTGATCGTACTGTTTGCGCACTTCTGGGCATCCGATTACGTTGAAGGCATGCAGCCGGTCTATGAACATCTGGTTGTACGCAGGCTCTACGCTTGGACGATAGTCCGCGGCTGTGTCCAGCTAGGACTTTAGTCACTGGTTGCTTTGGTTTGGTAATGCTGTGGACGAGGGAAAGGGGAAGGGGGAGAAATGGAGAGTGCCATGTACCCCATTTAGTCCATCGATCCCTGATCTCTCTCTCTGCTGCCCGCTTGTCGACTTCAAGAGCCTTGTAGTAGTCTCTACTGGCCTCGAACATAGTGGCCTTGGACTTTGGTGGAATGTCTAGGTGACCAAAAGAAACTAGAACCGAAAGACATGAAAGGGTGTTGAAAGATCACCTTGTAGAGTTACCTCTCTTGTATTCATATATTTGGTAGACATAGGCCTGTTCGGGCAGCGCCATCAGAACCCTGGACATCTGGGATGTCCAACGTTTGTCCAGCTGATCAAGCCACAGCCGCTCACAGTTGGCTTGAAAGGCTTTTGGGCTATTCCTCGACAAAAGCGCCTTGGAAGCTGCATACATACGTGGCGCGCAAACATTTATCTCTGAAGTACGCCTCCCCAATGCCATTGGCATTGCTCCCATCTGCTCGAGACCACTGCTCGGGGTAATCGGGTTTGCTCCCAACGGTCCATCCTGCGTGAGCCTCACTGCTCGACCACAGGTAACAACCTCGCGTCAAGCATTGGGTTGAAAATAGTGATGTGAGTATTGCCATGGCTTACGTGGTTTTTCGCATGACACCGTGCATCTGTGGCCGGCTACGTGTCTGCTTAGCAGCGTGCAGGAAGATACGAGCTCATCTTCCCCTCTGCTGTATCGCCAGCCTTCCTCTCCGAAGCCCAAACCAAGACAGATCATTACATAGGACAACCCACCGGCAGCCTATCAAGGCCCGTATCAAGACACATGGACAAGCATACGGAAAGTGATCAGCAACAAAACCAAAAAGCCATTGCGACGAAGCATTGCCCCCAAGGACTGAGGAAGCTGGCGTACCAAAGGGGCCATATGAGAGCCATCGTTGAGGCCTGCATGTACCTGTCTTCTGCATATCCCGCGCAAGGTTGCAGCAAGTAAGGCGCGGTCGGCCATGCAGTTGGGAGCATCGCGCCCACCCAAACGATCTCATCAAGATCCGTTGAGATTCAATTCCGATCAAGCCTTGCTGTTAAAATTCAAAGTGGATCTATCACATATCGACAATCAACACGACTTTTCGTGATTTAAGGAGAACCTCTTCGTCAACGACTAGGTGAAGATGTTTCATAACACCCTCACGTTGGACGGCTGGAAACTCCACCATTTTAGCTTGAGTCAGCTGCCCTGCATCCAAATCAACCTTCTGCCGTGGTACACACGCATTCAACCACCAAAAGATTTGATAGTAACAACTTCAGTCTAGATCTCACGGGGCAAGGTCTCCGTATCTCCCGCCCATTTCATTAGTCAATCAATTGATTGAACCAGTTCTTGCACATCATTGGAAATCCCCCAGTCGGAGATTTCCCTTGCTCCTCTTTGCCGGGATTGGTCTTGGCGATCCGATGCTACCGAGTTTAGCCAGCAAAGGGCCCCGTGCCGCTCACGACATCGAGAAACAATTGATTACCTGAGACGGCATTGTCCAGACTCCCAGAATGCGACTCTGCCACCCCCGAAGAGAAATGCCACGCGGCCCTCCGTTTCTTCCTTTGCGCTTGGCCGGGCAGTGACGAAGGATTGAGGACAGATTCTGCTACCTAGACTCTCGGCATGCAGCCAATCCCTCTTGAATCTGTGACAACTCTGATACAGGGGGTACTTTTCGCCAATCCAGCCAAAGCTCCCAAGAACCGTGGGTCCCTGTCACTCAGTGGTCAAAGGGCCCGAGTGCAACGACAAGTCCAGACGACACTTTGATTTGTTTCTCGGGCCTTTGCCTGCTGAACCGTCCGCCGTGTTAGATGTTACTAACCCTTGGCCTTTTTGACCTTGCACGCTCGCGGGACCTCGGGACCCCGGCGCGCAACACCCACCCTAAGCAGGAAATCAGCTCGGCGGTCGGAGGGACTAGGCCTAGCTGAGCAAAAATCTCCAGTTAGCACCTGCGCCACGTTTACGTTCGTTGAAATCTGATGCTTGAAGCAGCCAGCCCAAGCAACCCCTTGATGGCGGCCATTGGTGCTGCCTCTTTCGTAACGTGGAGGGGCGGGGCGCCTTGTTCCTGAATGCATGGGTGTGGGGATTTTCCCGGTACCTTAACCCCGTGTATAGCACGTCGCGCTCAGCTAACATGTGGTTCTAGACCCCAAGCAGCCAAGGCGACTTGTCATCTGCCATCTTACATATGTAGCATCCATCCCGCGCCGCGGCTCACACTTTGCGCGACGGCCAATCTTCTGGTTTATATATTCACTTTGGAAACACTTTCCTCCAAACATAAAAAAAGCTTCATCTCTACTTCCCGACATTCGTTTCGTTTCTAGTACCGTGTACATACTTACCTAATAGAGAATACCTGGCTGGCTAGTTGTTCTTCCTTCTTCCGCAAGCATGGGGCCATTATACCTAGCCTTGCTGTTTCCCGCCCTGGGGCTCGCCAAGGACCCTCTCTCGCATCTGCCGGATTTCGGCTCGTGCAAGTCCTCGTCGCTGATCGGCGGAGACATCTTGGGGAGCGACGGAGGCGCCTGCCTGCCCGGCGGCGGTTCGATACTAGAGGATGCCAACCAGACGAAGGTGCTGACGCCGGCGACCTGGCGGTTCTCAAAGCCGTGCATGGAGAACGGGAAGCGCGAGTTCTGCATCTACTCGGCGCCGGACTTCGCCAACGGCCGGGGCGTCATGATGCTGACGACGCCGCGGCGGGCGGAGCAGGTCGAGCGGGCGCGCATCTTCACGGAGCCCGAGATCTACGCGTCCATGACGAACCTCAACGCCGAAACAAGCGACCGGTGGCGGATCGAGGAGGTCCCCGGCAAGGGGATGGGCCTGATCGCGACGCGGAACCTGCAGGTCGGCGACCACATCATGAGCACGACGCCGTCCGTCATGATCGACTACGACGTCTTCTACGAGCTGGAGCCCAGCCAGATCCACCAGATGCAGGGCGAGGGCATCAACTTCCTGCCCGAGCGGCACAGGAACATCTTCATGAACCTGTCCACCCACGACGGCGCCGAGGACCACAACTCGCGCGTCAACAAGATCATCTTGACCAACGCCTTCGACATTGACAACACGGGCGTCGTGGAGAAGCAGGAGGAGGGCGAGCGCGAGTCTTGGTACACCGTCTTTCCCGAAAGTAAGCTTACTCAATTACCTGCCACCGTAAGTAAAAACCATCGACTAACCTCCTTCCCAGTCTCCCGCATGAACCACGACTGCCGGCCCAACGCCGACTACTACTTCGACGTCGAGACCTTCACGCACAACATCCACGCCGTGCGGCCCATCGCGGCGGGCGAGGAGATCACCGTCTCGTACATCGACCCCGTCCAGTCCCGCCAGGAACGCCTGCAGCGCCTCAACACGTCGTGGCGCTTCCCCTGCAGCTGCAGCCTCTGCGCGCAGAACGAGCACGCGACGGCCGCGTCCGACGCCCGCATCGCCCAGATCGAGCAGCTGCGCAAGCAGTTCCGCGACTACGAGCCGAGCTCCCAGGCGACCCCGGGGATGGGCGAGCTTATGGTTTCGCTGTTTGAGCAGGAGCGGCTTTGGTCTTCCATGTACGAGGCGTACACGTACGCGGCGCTGGAGTATAATGGGGCTGGGGAGCCTTGGATCGCTTCCAAGTGTAAGTTTTCTTCTCCTTCAACCTACATTCTTTTCGTGGTTATGATTTAGCTGACAAACATTGTCCATAGACGCGCGATTGGCCATTCAGCACGGCCTGGCTGCGGGAGGCCCGAGAGACTCGGATGTTCTCGCGATGAAGGACCTCGTCAAGGACCCTTGGGCACACTGGAGCTGGATGCTGCGGACCAAGAGGAGAATGAACTGGAACTCGAACGTGGAGGCTTGAAAAGAGCTTCGTTACGAGAAATAGCTCCGGCGCAATTTTTGGTCATGATATGGGTCTTCATTTTCCTTGGTGGTATAGACAAAGTTTCGGTGTTCATGGCGTTACTCCTCTGACGGAGATGGCTGTTTAGGTCGGGTGTACAAGTCTCTGGATGCTTGTTTTGGGCAAATGGAATAAATGTCCGTCTAGAAATTGACTCATTCTATAAAATACGACTCCAAAGTATTATTCCGAGATTCCAGCTATTTATGAGATCCAGAATAACAAATGCGTGCATATTCATCTGCATTGCATTGCATTGACGGCCCTCGTGGTATCGATAAGAGCTTGTAAATGCATAAATCGAGGGGTCCAGGCGGAAAATTGTGTGGTTGTGGAAGGTGGGCTGCGCGAAGTCGGCCCCCACTTGCCCCTCCATTTCAAAGGCAATTGGGTAACGTCCGAGTGAGTCAAACACTTGCCGATAGAGAGTAGAGAGTAGAGCCCAAAAGTCCAACCACCACGTCGTCGCTTCTTGACTCTCGCAAGATCACCACATTTTCCGATACCCGACAATTGGAAATCATGGCGCCCGCGGCTACCAAGTCTACCGAGGACCTCATCCCCGAGGTCCTCCAGGCCCTCGACAAGACGGACCAGATCTCCTCGAGCGATGCCTTCCCCGCGGTGCCCTTCGAAATCATGAAGGCCGTGCTCGACCGCCTCACGTCCCGATCGATGACCACCTACGAGCAGGTCGAGCGCGAAGAGGCCGTCCTCGAGCCCGAGGCCGAGACCATTGTCAGCCTGGGTTCGCACGAGGCTCGCGTCTTTAACGAAGTCCACAAGGCCATGGAGGGCCTGTCAATTAAGGACCTGGAGACCGCCATCGGCGACAAGACGGTCACCAAGATGGGCCAGGGCAAGGCCTTCAAGGAGAAGTGGATCAAGAAGGACGGCGACAAGCTCGTCGCCCTGACCGACTCTATCACGGACGTCACCCAGGAACAGCTGCGCGTCATCCAGGAGACCAAGACGCACGAGCCCAAGATCATCACTGACCTCAAGAAGCGCAAGCTCCTGCGCCTCCAGAAGACCTTCTCCTTCCGGATATCCAAGGGCGAGAAGTTCGCGCTCGAGATGATCAAGGAGGAGACCGACCTGACGGCCGAGATGCTAGCCTCGGGCTCGTGGAAGACGGCCACCTTCAAACCTTACAACTTCGAGGCCCTCGGCGCGGACCAGCACGCCGGAGCCCTCCACCCTCTGGGCAAGGTGCGCGGAGAGTTCAGACAAATTTTCTTCGAGATGGGCTTCAAGGAGATGCCTACGAGCCAGTTCGTCGAGTCGGGATTCTGGGTATGCTATCAAAACCCTCTTCCACCTTTGCCACATTTCACTAACTTGAGCCTTGCTGCAGAATTTCGACACCCTCTTCGTTCCCCAACAACATCCTGCTCGTGATCTGCAAGACACCTTCTACATCTCAGATCCCAAGACGGCAGACCGCCCCGGCCCCGAAGACGAGAACGACAAGCGCAACTACGCAGAGTACTTTGAGAATGTGCGGGAGGTCCACGAGAAGGGCAAGTACGGCTCCATCGGCTACCGATACCCCTGGGCCGAGGATGAGTCGCTCAGACTGGTCCTGCGCACACACACCACGTCGACCTCGGCGGCTATGCTGTACAAGCTGGCCTCGGAAAGCAGGGATGGCCGGTCGCCGCCGGTACGGTACTTCTCGATCGACCGTGTCTTCCGCAACGAGTCTGTCGACGCCACGCACTTGTGCGAGTTCCACCAGGTTGAGGGTGTGATCGGCGACTACGGCCTGACGCTGGGCGGCCTGATGGAGTTCATGCAGATCTTCTTTGACAAGATGGGCGTCAAGAACCTGAAGTTCAAGCCGGCGTACAACCCCTACACGGAGCCCAGCATGGAGATCTTCAGCTTCCACGAGGGCCTGGGCAAGCTGATCGAGATCGGCAACAGCGGCATGTTCCGCCCGGAGATGCTGGAGGCCATGGGCCTGCCGAGCGACTACAAGGTCTACGGCTTCGGTCTGAGTCTGGAGCGGCCGACCATGATCAAGTACGGCATCAGCAACATCCGCGAGCTGCTGGGCCACGGCGTCAACCTGAACGCGATTGAGAAGAGCGCGGCTGTGCGGTTGGACAAGGAATAGAAAGTCGCAAAAATCTAAGTACATTGAAAATATATAAAAACACAGAAAGGCGAGCTCATAGATGAAAAGAGATACCCTGAGATGGAAACTGATTATGACCTTGCTTATGTGAATGAAAACAGATGATGTGTCCAGTGGAATAAACGTTTCGGACATGTTTATTCCAGTGGCAATAAAGTACCCCTATTTCGTATAACCAGCGCGCTCCCGCGACGCCGATACCTAGAGATTCGTGAGAGGTACTTTATTTTTCCAAGAGAGATCTCATAGATAGGTGTTTTTATGGTAGCCTCTCATGGGGAAATCCGTCAAGGTGACGGAGTTGATCTTGCCGGTCATGGGGAAGGCCATCTTGATCAAAATAGTAAATGTTTCTTTTTGGACGAGGGAACGTGACGGAATGATCAAAAGATACTCGATAAAGATGTTTCCTCGTTGTGGCCAGCTCCGAGTACACGTACTTGAGCCACTGGGCTGCATCGGTCTCGCGTCAGTTTTTTTGATCCCAATTGCGACCGCATTTGATCCGGCTGCATCTGCCGACAGTATCGCCGTGGCCGACGCATTGGCTCCTGTGTTGTAGCGTTTCGCGCCCGTCGCGCCTGTCGCCGCTGATGCGGAGGATATGGCCGAGACAGGCCGAGACTTCATTATTATCCGAGACCAGGTTTGTTGGGACATGGTGGTATATAAGGTGGGTGACTGCGGAAACGAAGTATGTGATGCGATGTGAATCGTCGGCGGCCTTGACGATCTCGGCATGTGCAGCCTTCTCGAGGGTGGTCGCAGCCCGTTTCTTGTACGACAAATTCCGAAGCATGGAGCAAACCGGATAACATGATCCATTTCAGACAAGACTTGCAACGTCCGAGGCCATCAACATCTTCAACACCATCATCCTCCCCCTCCTCCCAGAGGAGAAGATGTGTTGGAACCTTGTGTTCCAATACATAAAGACGTTCTTTGAGAGTCTCGCCGTCTTGTCCGTCGGCACTCTGGACGGTCTGCAAGGTGGCTGCACCGCAGCCTAGGCTGGCGACGGCTACGGCCATAAGGTACGCACGCAGTCCGCTTAAGACAACGAAGCAAAGAATCAACAGGCATAGTAAATGGTAGTTGGAATCATAGGCGACTTTGCCATCGCACTTGATGAGGGAACCGGGTGTCCAACACCGTGGGTTATACCGCTGGAGTAACCGGAATAGGGGTATTTTGGCGCCACTGGAATAACCAATATCCTAAGCGTTTATTCCACTTAATACGACATCTGATTCCCTTATTACTTCAGATTCACTAGATCAATTACCTATTAATACACTGCGTCAGTCGGACGTAACCTGCCCTAGTCACCACACCTGCCACTTAGCCCTGCCAGTTGGAACCATGAGACCGACAGTTTCTCACGGTTTCCACGGCTGGAATCCGTCTGGCCACCAGACAGAGTACCGGCTTACCTTTCAATGTACCCCTACGCTTGGAAGCCATGCACATTCAAGTGCCACCATTGAACACGGCAAACACCCATGTTAGTAATGCGAGTGCGCAGGTGATTACTCTGACTTGTCGACTTGACCATTCGGGTCCCGTAAATTGCCGAAAGTGAGGATGTGCTCGCTGATGCCTTAATTATAATAACGGCTGAATTTCTGTATAAATTAAGTAGCCCCATGTCAGTCCGTGAATCACTTTCTCCAACTCCCCATCCAAACTCCTGCTGACGCTATGTCTGAGGCTTTGGTGTTGGTGGTTCATTCTCGTTGCGACGGTTCGTCGCGCAGGCATCCCGGCGAAGCTGCCTGGCTTGCCCAAGTCCATGGCCCAGGACAGGAGTCTGGAATGGATCGATCACCCGGTTTCTGGACATTTCTAGCTGGATCTTATTTAATCCTCAACCAATCCATATCTGTTTCCTGTTGAGTTTTAACTTGCTTATGTAAAATTCCCCACGTTGTGTCTTCTTGTTTCTATATGGTATTATTGAAGATCGTTTGACTACGGGTCCTGTCTCTCGGAAGCCGATCCATTCTTTGGTTCCTAGGAGATCGGAATTGCCAAGTAGTGAAGCGATCGTGGTGAACTAGGCTATGTACTTTTCTGGTTTTACCCCCGAAAGATCCCAGTAGCGTGTCTTCAAAAGTGGTGTTGAGAACGATTGACGTCGCTCTTTCGTCAAGCTCACTTCTAGCTCAAGCATCATGGTCATTCGGGGATGTTCAGAGGGGTTGCGCGCATCCATGAAGATGGGTCATTCTCGTCTTGATGCATTGCTAGGAAGGATGTGCGACTCCGCGAAGTGTGCGCACTCTCGTCGTTGCCCGTTGTTATTGTCTCATCGCCGCTCAGTATTTATGCTACCACTGGTCGCTCCTGCCTCACTGCCCGTCTGGCTTCGGTCCCGCGGCCTGGGGCAACTCAATGTCGACAACCCAAGGTGGCTGAATAGGCAACTCGTCGTCCCTCCCTGTGATCGCGGCGTTGATGAACAGAGTCTGCGAACCCGGGACAAGAGGATGGGCGTCGTTCGAACAGTGACTCGTGCTGCAATATCCTTTACGCACATAGTCCTGCGCTCTCTCAACTTTCGACTTGACCGTCTCAGCATCATCAAACCGACCCATTTTCAAGTTTGATAGCTTCTCCACAACTACTGATTGCTCATTGTTGATGTGAGTAAAGTGCGACGGTTCCTGTTGCGGCTGCTGCTTGTTCTCGCCCCCCACGTTGATAGAAGAAGAAGGAAGAGGATCCCGCCAGGCCACCAGCTTGCCGCCCCAGCCCTCATGAATGTGGCCGAAACAGTGCAGCATCGGCTTCGCGCGGGCCACGGCCCCGAAGAGCTGAGGGCAGCCGGCCCGTTGGTTGGAATCGGTGTAGTCCGTGATCCCGAGCGGGGGGCCGTGCGTGATGGCGACGTGGGTGTCGTCGGCGATGGCGAAGTCGTGCTTCTCGTCGGGCGGGTACTGGAAGGCCCAGCCGCCCCGCGACTGGGTAGCGGGACTCGCGTAGACGCGCAAGACCGCTCCGTTCCCCAGGTTGAAGACGTGGTTGCCTTCATCGAGCAATAAGATTCCTGCGTCTCTGGCCTGCTCGAAAAGTCGTCGGGGCTCGCCGAGCTCGCCAAAACTCTTGACCACCAGCTCGGGCTCGATGGGCTGCGTCACCTCCGCGAGCCGTTGCCGGAAGGTGGGCTCGTCTAGGGTCAGATCGTGGTTTCCCGGGACGACGAGCTTCAAGGGCGCGGGGAGCTGGCGCAGCAGGTCGAGGGTGGTGCGGAACTCGTCAATCTTGGACTCGTCGGTCAGGTCGCCGCAGTGGATAACGACGTCCGCGTTGGCCTGCTGCGCGCCCTTGGTGTCGAAGAGCTGGCCGTGGGTGTCGGAAATGATAAGGAATCGGGTCTTGATGGCAGCCATGATGCCGATTTATTCTTTGGGGATTGTTCTTATGAAGCTTCTTTGGCAGAAGAAATGTTGATCGTGTAAAGATGGATGATATGTATCGGCAGAAGAGAGAGGAGCAGCACAGGAGGGCGTTGTTTATTTTGCGGCCGAGTGCCTTTACTTTAGTCCACATGCTTATTTGACTTGGTGAGTAGAGAGTCAATCGGAGATGCGTGAGGTAAGTCATACTTATAATGAATAAGTTGTTTCTGCACATGGCACCCGTGATTTATAATTCTCATTGTTCTGGGAAGAGTTTGGGGGCTGTGGGGCACGACCAAGACCGAGGAACTTGGTCGAACCACCCCCTTTGAGTTTTATTTCACGCGTCCCGCATCGACATGCATAGAATGGCTATGGAAGGATGGCGCTTCATCCGCCAAATT
The DNA here is from genome assembly GCA_038363915.1 of Apiospora saccharicola. NCBI lineage: Eukaryota > Fungi > Ascomycota > Sordariomycetes > Amphisphaeriales > Apiosporaceae > Apiospora > Apiospora saccharicola. The sequence goes on from JAQQWM010000001.1 coordinate 615,312, forward strand.
CTCGCGCGAGGATGGAAAGTTGGTCAAGGTTAGCCTTTGAGGTTCTTATCACCTCTTCTCTATCTGCCACTCACTTACCCCTATCTGCTAACACCACCTTGGCAATATGTTTGTCTTCGGACGTTTCACTGTACACTCTTTGGGAGCCATAAGTACCTCGTCTACGCATTAAGCCGATCGTAGGGCGCGGAGCAACCCCGACCGGGGGCGCGGCCCGTCACGCCGGTGGTGAAAATGACCTGCAGCGACGACACGGAGTCGGCGGTGTGGGACAAGACGGCGGCCATGAGCCTTGCCAAGGAGCAAGTTCTGACCGATAGCTACACCTGGTAGGCGCTGTGAGTGAGGTCTTGGGGCATTTACGGGTTTGCTTACTTATAGATGCCTATGTAGGTTAGGCGGTCATTTCGTGTGTATATATGAAGCCCATGTGGTCCAGCTTCCTACGTAGTTTTAACTCCCGGTTGGCGGTAAACAGGAGGTCAATAGCAGGTGTTTGTTACGGCACCGGCCTCGACTCTAGCTAGCTAAGCCAGCCCACGAGAAAGGTAGTATGTGAGCAGGAGGTGAGTGATAACAGTACCGCTGCATTCAATGTATCTTGGTGATTTTACTTCCCCACTACCCTATAAAGGGACCACTTCATCCATGATTAATGTCCTTCCTCCCCCTCTTATCAACGTTAACTCAGATCTTCCTCCTACTCAAGGTCTTTAGTCAGAAACACCTTGACTCATTAACACAACCCTGGCTCATCAACACATTCACTCATCAGCACCTTGATTCCGGTCACCAACACCTTCAGCTGTCAAAAGCATATTCAGCTACCAACAACATCGCTTGGGATAAATAGTAAGTTCAAGACCATAGTCACCTCCCATGGCACAATCAACTAACCGATATCCAGCCCCATCGCTTCTCAACCCAGTCCATCGCCAACCGCTTCTCACTTCGTCAAACGACGTTTCACCCCCCCTTTCCCTTCAATCACTCGCTTCTCAGTCACTACCGGAAACAAACAAACCGCGGCCATCATGTGCCAGGAATACAAGGAGGTGTGGTCCTGCACCGACTGCCGGTGCAACCTGGGCAAACACACGGTGGTTGAGCTGTGCGTCGAGGCTGCCACCTCCCGCACCCGCCGCGAGGGCAACTGCGCCGACGGCGTCAGGCCCCATCGCGGCAACCGCATCCACGACCACACGAAGTGGTGCCAGGCTTGCAAGACCCGGTACGATGAGCGAATGAACAACCGGGGCAACAGTAGCTATCAGAACCAGGGTGACTACAGCTTTTAGAGATGGGGGGCGTGGTCTTCTCGTCATCATCGTCACTCTCGTTGGCTAAGGAAACTGGTGGTTGAAAACAGAAAAGACAAAAAGGGGGAACGCAAACACATAGGCATGCTATGAAGCAACGGAGGCCACGAAGTAATGGATATCATAAAGCAATGGATACCACGAGGCAATGCATTTGGACTCTCAGACAGACGGATTTTGATTAAGTAGCTACATCACATCGAGTAGTAGCTGAGCAATGATGACCTGGTCCGCCTGAGCATGTAACAATAATAACAACCCTTGACCATCGTGATGAATCGAGAGCAAAGAGGGATTCGTTCTACACCTGACGATCCCTAGACCAGCAACAGGCTCGTGGTGCGGATGTGGCGTTAAAGATACAGGACCTCACGTGTTACGGCGCGGACCAATTCGGTCTGAAATGGCAGCACCGCCGGAAACAGCGCCATACAGATCCCCCCATTTTTACTCGTTAATTAATGCAGGTGTCGACACCGCACAGCTTCTGCTTCGTGAGGAAACGACCAACTTATTTCGTTTATTCCGTTCCAATGTTCATTGCTTTCCGCCCCGGTGGTTATTCCAGTTATCCCATTGGAGTATTTGCACTAAATGCAGACTAATCAATCAAGTCAGTTGAAATCGTCCGGACCAGAGGCTTTCGGTTCCGATTGGGAGTCCGTGAACACTCCTTGTCCCCCGTTGCTCCAGGCGTCCCGTCGACGGTTTCTCGTTTGGCTACCGCTTCTGACCATTCCTGGAGACGTTCGATGACCAAATCGAGTGAATATGTATCCATGGGCTAACGTCGTCATCTTCTGAACACTTGAAACGCTCCTCCCCAACTGTAATAAACTGTAGGCAGGCGTATTTTAAGCGTAAACTATAGGAACTGAACAACGTTTAACATGTTAAGTATTCCCGCTCTTTTAGCCATGATTACGCCACATTTAGCCATCTTACCAGATGGCGATCTACAACAGGTTTAGCGAAGCAAGTTGATAGGGCTGTATGCTAATCAGCCACCAGCTGTGCCTAGCTTCCCCGGGTCTTGGCCTGCATGCGAAGCGCCGAATGGCTTGCACATCATGTGAGATGCCATGTTTCTAGCGCTTACCCATATTCTTGTCAATCCTACCGGCTCGGCCCGCCTTGATCACATCGGCAGGACAAGTGTGGTCCCCTCTCATGGCTGTCATTCACCAACTTGTGTTGACTGTGTGCGACATAGTGCGTCATGCACGAGTCCTCGGGTGAGCGAAACGAATCCAGCAGCTTCAGGACCACTTCGGGTGGCATTCCGAGTCCGGCGTTGACCCAAGTTGTACAAACCCCCCGAGTAGCCGAGAAGAAATGGCTGCGCTGATCGCAGTGTGGTGGTTTAAATGAAAAGCTTTAGCTAGGTTTGCCTGGGATGATGTCCATCTTTTAGGCCTGGCGATTGGTTTCTATCTTGAAAGGTCTGATTTGTTGGTTGAGTGTTCGAGCTGTTGGATTGCAGTTTCTTACGTATATTAATCCACATAGTTGCTTGAAATAGACAGGACCGAGAAAGCTCGTGAACATCATATCAAGTTGGCATGTTTTCAGTGTTTCCCTACTAGTGCAGACATTATTTCGGCATTTCTTAAATATCGGTTCCATATTAGAGTTGTCTAGCTAGTACAGACGAAAAACGCAAAGCTCTTCTTATCTGTTTCACAGTGTCTTACCATTAAGGGGCCCCTTCGATCATGTCGAACCCACTTGTTTCTCGTCCTCCTACGACGTCACCACCAATGATATCCCAGCCGGTTTTCATAGTTGAGTATTTGGGATATCCAAGCAATACCACGCAGCTAGCGACGATTCAAGGGCGTCGTATGGGCCAGTGCCGCCCTGTCTACCATGGTGGTTGCTATACGTCTGATCTCCCGCTTTCGAGGACCAAGGAAGCTCTTCGCCGACGACTGGCTCGCACTGTTCGCCTGGCTCCTGTGTGTGCTCTCGGCGATCGTCTGGCAACGAGTCGCCCCTTACCTGTACACCTTTATGAACGTCGTCATCGGCAACCTGTGGCCACCTCCCGACTCCTTTATCCCGGATTCCGAACAGGCGTACCAGGGCCAGCTCGTCGTGCTGGTATTCTGGTACACGAGCCTCTTCCTGGTGAAACTGTCTCTCCTCTTCTTCTTCCGGAGACTGAGGCGGAACGTCACCAGGGGAAAATACCTCTAGTGGTCGGCATTGGCCTTGACGACCTCGGTCTACTTCGTATGGATCGGAACCATACAGTACCAATGTCTGGTCAGGCCCTTGCATGAAATCCTACAGGAGTGCCCTGCGGCCAGTTCCGTCGAGTTTGAGGCACCCACACTCAAGTCAAACTGCGCTCTGGATGTCGCGACCGAATTTCTTAGTACGTTCCTGTTCCTGTTACTCCGAACGTGATCTGACTTGCGGACATTTATCCATGTTCAATAGTCTTGTGCATTCCTTTCAATCTTTTCTGGGAAGTCCGGATTACCACGCGAAAGAAGCTATGCCTCCTCGGCATCTTCTCCCTCGTTACAGTCACAATGATTTTCGCAATAATTCGAGTTGTTGTCGTTAGCACAAGCGCGACTGGAAACCAACAATACGACATCCCATGGTTGTATCTCTGGAGCTCCGTCGAGCTATGTGTTGGTATGGAGACAGTTAACCGCTCCTGTGGATGGAATACAACGTGACTAATGGCTCGCTTGCCCTCAGCTATCATTGTGGCGTGAATTTCGGCCTTTCCGCAGCTATTTGCAGCTTCGAAGAAGCCTGCGAAGCCGATCATTCCGTACAGAGCATCCTTGAGACGGGTAGTCGAACGCAGGAAATCCAAGCACCCACCACCGCTGGATCACTCATTGCGGAGGACGACCGTAACGGAGATTTACAGCCTTCCTGCAGATACATCGCATCTTCAGCCCCTGGGCACACAGCCAATGCCCATCTCAGGCTCCGCACAAATGGTTTCGATCAGGGCACAAAATCATGGGAATAAACGGAGTGCTCAGGCTTGGGAATAAGAATGCTTCGGATGGCGCCTGAGTTTTCTTAAGATGACGCGTCTAGCGGATGAACACATGGGAGTGAGAAGTCAACCAATGGAGTAATACTGGGGGTACGCTGTTCCAAACCTGAGAAAGCTATTATAAACGACAAAGGCACTAATCCTAAAAAGAAGAATATTATGTCTGCTTATATTGCTGTTTTGGGGTTTGTTTTCACGATGATACGTTCACAGGGCCAGTCCAGCATACGTGGCGGCTCGTAGGGAATGTTATATAATCCCTACTCTTGCCTTTTAAATTCTCTTGCCCCTTTTCTGTCGTTTAAGTTTATGCATGAATTTAAGTAACGATGTAACTCCGATGTTAGTATAGATTAACTCTATACTTCATGTATCTAATAATTATAATTTATTCGCTTTTGTTCTAGTATATTTCAAAAGTATATCGACCTCCTATAGGGATAGAGAATTCCATAAGCGTCAAATCATATCTATCCATGCCAACGCAAGACACACCGAGACTGGCCATGAAATTCCAGATCCTCACTTGCTTCATAGAACAATGTATTGGACATGCCTATTAGAATACCTCTGACAAGTAAGATGGTAAGTACGACAGTGGTAACCGGAAGTGTTCATGAGGCTTGCCTTGAAAGCTCTTCTCCCAGAAGCCAATATTGTGACTGTTCAGGAGGTTAGTATTACCATGGGAAGAACTGAACATGGGCCGGCCAAGTACTGACTGATGGGCAAGAGAGATGCCACTACCATATTGCTAGACGCAGCGATGGTCCTGAAACATACTATAGAGACCGCTGCCAGGAAGACGAAAAGTATGTCTATCGTTGTATTTGGCATCACAGCCTTGGAAGGGCGAGGGGGCTGGAAGTCACCGAACTCGCTAACATGGTGGAGAATAGGGCCCGAGGCCTGCTGGAAGTGCATGCTTATTTCGGCTCTCGAATCAAGCGGCTACTAATATAATCTAGCGTTTTTGAGCGCGCCTGTTGTTAATCAAGAAGTCGCCTTCCTATCCATATTTTGAATCGATGTGGGCAGCAGCCTGATGCAGTCATATAATGCAAGGGCGTCAATCAATCCACCCACCAACCAGCATACCGATGGTTGGTTGACAAAAACACCCTCTTGGTTGGTTGACGAGAACAAGGGTTTATTTGGTTGGTTGAAACACTTGATGATGTGCATCAGTTGCAGCCAATCAGGGTCTTGAAAAGACAGTGAGAGATACGTTACGCGGCGTCCCGTTTTGTTGGGTTTCAGTTCGGCTCCCAGCGCCCGGCCCCACCCTCATCCTCAAAAAAGAAAAAACCTCCTTACACCACTTGCAATATAAGGGGTGTAAGTAACGTCTACTAGACATTAGATCATTTAGGATAAAACAGATCATAGCCTCAGGCTGGTAGGCAATGCAGACGTTACCTTGGTGAATAGTGATTATCGAGATTTGACAGAGGAACCATAACCTCGCCCCCTCCCTTGTGCCGACAGTTTATGTTACCCAACTGGAATCATAATAAAAGTATTGTAGGTGTGACCAACATACCTCCGTCCAAGGTTACATTTGATCGCACCCCTTACCGCGTCGCTTATCCGCCAACAACAGTTGCACTCTGCATGTTGTTCAATCCTGGCAAGCCTTCCTTGATGGCCTTGGCACTGACTGCGCTCGGGATGTGCGAAGGCTGCCCGAACCCATTCGCCAATGGCCTTTCCCCTTGTCTGTCCATGTGGTGCTTTCGACGATTTCCTTCTGCCAAGTGAATCTCCATTGCGCGCAGTGGGAGAATGGCTTTCTTCAGTGTCCTCGGATTGTGTTTAGTATCATTGACCATTGCGTGGTGTATCTACTCCCATCTTTGTCTGCTGCGCAATTACCTCGCGGCCCGAAAGATCGGGATCCCCCTACGCCTCCTTCCCATCAGCCATGGGAACCCCTTCTGGATGATCGTGGACCGCCAGGTCGTCACCCTCTTCCGCAAGCTGCCCCTCGTCGGCGGCGACGGAAACTTCACCCGGTACAATTGGCGCGGGTGGGAGGTCCGAGAGAAATGCCGCTCGCATCTCGAAATGGACCCGGTCTGGATGCACGTCACCTCGGGCCGGAACTGGCTCTACGTCTGCGAGCCGGACACGCTGGTGGAAATTTTCCGGCGCAGGACCGACTTCCCGCGACCTCTGGAGTTGTTTGGTGAGTGACTATATATATACTTACTGGGTTCAATTGCTGTCAGCCATGTAATAACTAACATGCCATTCGCAGCCATGTTGGACGTGTTTGGCGACAATCTGGCTACGGTAACGATCATTATGAAACCTTCTCGAGATTGATTGGCTATGAACTGACTCTTTCTCGCCGTACAGGTCGACGGCGACCAATGGAAGAGACACCGCAAGATAGCGAGATCCTGTTTCAACGAATCGGTCAACGCGATCGTGTGGTCGGAAAGCTTCTCCCAAGCGGACGACATGATGCGATACTGGGCCTCGAGGCCCGCGGGGGTTTCGAGCAGTGCCGACGACTTGCGGACGCTATCACTTCACGTGCTGTCTCGAGCCGGGTTTGGGAAATCCTTCCAGTTCCAAGGTCATCTCGAAAAGAAGGCAGTCGCGGCAACAAACTACAAAGACTCACTGCAGACTGTTTTAGAAAATTGTATTGTAATCATGGCTTTGGGTACAAAGTTCCTCGCCAACCCGTGGCTCCCAGCTAGGCTGCGACGGGTGTACCGGGCCTATGTCGCGTTCCAAAAATATCTGACCAATCTCTACGAATCGGAGAAGCAGCAGGTGGCCGAAAGCCGCCACTCGACGACAGGTCAGAGCCGAACCCTGATGTCGACGCTGATCCAAGCCAACTCGGCCGAGGAGGCGGAGCAGCCGGCCAGCCTGACCGAGCGCGAGCTCTACGGGAACATGTTCCTGTTCAACTTTGCCGGCCACGACACCACCACGCACACCCTCACCTTCGCGCTGATGTACCTGGCCATCAACCCGCAGGTCCAGGACTGGATCGCCGAGGAGACCGCCTCCGTTTCCGACTGGGAGAATTACGCTGGGGTCTTTCCGCGACTGAAACGGTGCAGTGCCGTGCTCATGGAAACGATCCGTCTGTACACGCCGGTCCCGGTCGCCAAATGGACGGACTCGCAACCTCAACAGTTGAGCGTGGGCGGGAAAACCATTACGGTCCCGGCCGATACCATGGTGATCGCCAGCTATGCCGCCATACACACCCACCCGGACTACTGGGGCGCCGACGCCCTGGACTGGCGCCCGTCGCGTTGGATCGATGGCGAGGAGGAGCTGATTACGCCTCGACGAGGAACTTTTATTGGCTGGTCCGAGGGCGAGCGATCCTGCCCCGGCAAGAAGTTCTCCCAGGTCGAGTTCGTGGCCACCATCGCCCGCCTGTTCCGCGACCGCTGGCGCGTCGAACCCACGCCAAGACCGGGCGAGAGCGCGGCGGAGGCGAGGCGCAGGATCCTCCACCAGCTCGAGACCGACTCGGCCCAGGTCCTGCTTCTGCAGATGCTGCACCCGGAGCGTGCCGTGCTCAGTTGGAAGAGGACGGAGGGGTAGCTTTTAGCTTCACGTTCTTGTTCATCTGCCTGCTTAAGAAACGGCTTGGATGTGGTATGTCGTTGCCAGGGACAGTAATCTGCGGAATCAAAGAGGCGCCGTACACAAGTCATATTCCAACATAGCCATGAGCATTCCTAGCTACAATAAATCAAGACACTCTCAGCCGTGCCCAACTTGAAAAACAGAACACTTTTAACCTGCATTGACCGGCGGGAAAGAAGATCAACCGATTCATCTCAGATTCGGGTAGGTAGTCTAAGGGTCTGCTCAGACCTACGGCAACAGGCTGATAAGTAGGTGTCATCAATACTATGTCGAAAGAAACTACCTGGCAATGATGGCTCGGATGAGATCCTGGAGAGGGATGGTTGTAATCTACCACAGTACCCATGTACATATCCATCTCAGGGGGGCTCGCCATATATATATTATGTACCTGTTACATATTCGGGTAAATACTTCCTCTCGTTGGTTACACAGGTTGACAGGACCCAAACACCCAACACCCCTCGGCCGACTTTACTCCCATAGCCTCATAACACACCACTTACTCATCCATTCTTTATACATACCTAGCGATACCCAATCCGGCGCACGCGAATGTCCGGTCCACACCATCACGAACTGAACTGAAAAAATGTCTCAGGTCCATCATCATGAAGATGCGACGACGACGGCCCATCATCCCGAACAACAAGGCCAAGGTGATTTGTACTTGCGCTCGTGGAGGCTCGCCGTCGTCATCACCTCGCTCTGCTTCGGCATCCTGCTGCTGGGCCTCGACATGAATATCATTGGCGTTGCCATCCCGAGAATCACGACCGACTTCCGCTCGCTGGGCGACATTGCCTGGTACGGCTCCGCGTACCTGCTGACCATCACGGCGTTCCAGCCGCTGTTTGGCAACTTGTACAAGTTCTTCAACGCGAAGACGGTCTATCTCGTTTCGCTCATCCTGTTCGAAAGTAGGTACCGAATCAAATCAAAGCCCCCCCCTCATCCCTCTTTCATTTTCACATAAACAACAATATCTGACCAAAAACAAAACTTAAAAAACTCCCCAGTCGGTTCCGTCATATGCGCAGCCGCGCCGTCCTCGGCCACCCTGATCTTCGGCCGAGCGTTCCTGGGATTCGGCGCCGCCGGGCTCCTCCAGGGCGCCTTGGCCATCATCGGGCTCTCCGTGGAGCTGGACAAGATCCCGCTCTACCAGGGGATCGTGGTCAGTTCGCTCGGCATCAGCGTGTGCCTCGGCCCCATCCTAGGCGGGGTCTTGACCGACCATGCAAGCTGGCGTAAGTTGGGCTGCATCATTCCCCTCGTTATACCCCATTGTCCTTGTGAAAAGAACAAACGCTGACGGAAACCCAGGATGGTGCTTTTGGATGTATGGCGCCTAAAGCCCCTGCGAAACAGCCTTCCAACTACTCATACGTTTGCTGACCTTGTCCCAGAAACGTGCCCGTCGGCGTGTGCGTCATCGCTGTCGTCTTCTTCTTCGTCCACATCGGCCAGTCCTCCAACCAGGCCAACCGGGCGTTGGATCTGCGCAAGAAGCTGAGCCACATGGACGGCCTGGGCACGGTGCTCTTCCTAGGAGCTGTCTGTTGCCTGCTGCTGGTGCTGCAAATGGGCGGCCGGGAGTGGGCATGGCGAGACTCTCGATGCATTGGTCTGTTCGTGGGCTTCGCCGTGCTGACCGGGTGTTTTGCACTTTGGCAGTGGAGGCGCGGGGACCGGGCCATCATCCCCTTTCGCATCCTGCGCAAGCGCTCCATTGGCATGGGAGCACTAGTCTTGTTCTCACTTGGCATGTCGAGCCAGACTGTACGCCCATTCCCCTCCGCAATTCTCCTCATCGATGGCCGAAACTATTGACACGCTCCTCATGCTAGTATGCCTACTACCTCCCCATCTTCTTCCAGTCCGCCCAGGGCGTTTCGACCACCGAAAGCGGCGTCAGGTTCATCGCCCTCGTCTTGCCGCAGATCGTCGGGCTGGTCATCGTCGGGGCCGTCGTCACGAAATGGGGTTACTATGTAAGATTTTGCTTTTTCAATGAACTTCGTAAATCAACATATGACATGGGCTTACCTAACACATTCTGCCCCCAACAAGGTTCCGTACATGCTGGCCGGGGTGATCGTCACGTCGATCGGCGCGGGCTTCCTGACGACGATTGACACCACCACGCCCACGCCCGTATGGGTGGCTTTCATGGTCATCAACGGCCTGGGTATCGGAATGGCGCAACAGCTGCCTTATACTGCGCTGCAGGCTGTGCTAGAGTAAGCGTATTTATTTACTCATATCATTCCCTGCGTATTCCCAACTAACAGTCTTAGGCCCGAGGACGTTGCGACGGGCAATGGTACGTATATGACTCGGTACCGCCCACCGGAATCAAGACTGATGTGATGTGATACAGCGATCGCGGTATTCTCGTACCAACTAGGAGGGTAAGCGATCAGCTCCTACATAGCATACACACGAAATGACCCGCCCAACCTATACCTATACGGCATCCATCCATCCATCCATCCATCCATCCATCCATCCATCCATCCATCCATCCATAAGCAAACCCTAGCAACTGACCAAAAACTCACAACCCACCACAGTGCTCTAGGCGTCGCCCTCGGCCAGACCCTCCTCCTCGCCAAGCTCGCGACCGCGGTCCCGTCCCACACGCACGGCGCCGTGTCGGCGCCGCAGGTCATCTCGGCGGGAGCGACGGGCCTAGGCCAGATTGCGGGATCCTCGGCCGAGGCCGAGACGCTTCGTGCCCTGCGGTCGGCGTATGCGGAGGCGGTGCGCGACCCGCTGATCCTGGCGCTGGCGGCGGCCTGCCTGGCGTTTCCGTTTGCGGCCGCTATGGAGCGGCTTAACATTAAGAGGATCGCCGAGGAGCGGGGCAGCAAGCGGCGGGTAGAGGAGGAGGCGGATTCGGGATTGGAGAGGAAGAAGGAGGATGGTGGCGGCAGGATGCTGATGGCCGTGGTAGGGCCGCCTCGCGAGAAGAACGTGGTGGAAGAGGCTGGGGAGAGTGTGTTGTGAAGGTGGGCGGCGGTCTGTGGTGTACCATATCCACGGCGTGTTGTTGCCAGGGAATCTGGGCGAGGAAACAGGTACACTGCGACGTGATGATTTGGTGATGGGGGCTTTACGAAAGAGATGGCTTATATTAATAGACCCCTAGTGAGGGGTAAGGTCCAATAAAGGGCGTTTGCTAACAATGCAACGAGTCCTGAATTAATCTAGACTGCCATAATGTGTGTCTCAGGACATGTTGAATGAGGGTTCCATGTAGCGAGACCCGTCTAGCTCTCAGCTTGGGGTTGATTTGGAGGGCTATACATGACGGATGCGATAGAGATTAGTTTTTGAATCCTAGCTTCCCACCTATTAGCTGGTGTTGAACCGCCAATACCTACATATCCAACCAACTAGCCCTCTTGGTCATGCGAGTCATTCGGGATATAAGCTAGTCAGAGGCAGCCGCGACGACCACAAACGAGACCTCGTTCGATACAGGCACCGTAAGGCGGGCCCGACCCGCCTCATCCCCTGCGTCTTCTACGACTGGCCCCGCAATCCAAGAGGGAAGCCGGATCTGCGTGGTCTGGTACTCGTTGTCTGACGAGTCCCCCAAGCCCACCAGCCCACCGTGGCCCCCTGGAACCGATACCGGGACTCGTCGCCCGGCTGGGCATCTTCGGGCATGCTGAGCAGGCGGGTGTCTTCGTACGATTCGCCCAGGTGTAGTGTCCGGAAGTGCTCGTGGCCCGCGACGTCGTGGACGGTCACGGTCACGACGTCTTCGTCGTCGCCATCGACCAGCAGGAAACCTTGGGAGACGCCGCCGTCCTCCTCGCAGTCCTCCCATTGCTGCTCTTGTTCCTGGTCTCCGCAGGGGCGGCGGCGGCGGTAGAAGCGAAAGCCTTCGCGGTCGGTATACATGGTGTCGAGCGCGTAGGTGTGGAAGGTCAAGGGTCGTGCTTGAGTCTGAGTCTTATCCTTCCCCCCGCCGTCATAGTCATGGGACACCCTGACAGTCAGTCACTCTAGCCAGTTCGCACCCAAATGCCACGGTGGGATCACACGCCAGGGCCATGGCCAGATGGGGCGCCCCCTCACAGCGTTCCGAGTCCTGGATGGGCGGGGACGACAAGCGACTCCAACGAGTCGACCTCCAATCCCGCTCATCCAGGTTGGCTCGGGCAAAGCCCACCTCGGCCTCGCGTCGCGTCCGCTGCGGCCAAGGAGGTTCCGCCACGGATTCGGTGAGGAAGGTGATTCGAGGCCCCCCGGGGAGGATCAGGCGTGGCTCTTCTTTCTGGTTATCATGGTCATTGGCGCGCATCTCTATGTTGGGATGATCTTGGATGGAGCCCCAAGCCCACATGGTCACCGCCTTGCCCGGCCAAAGCAGCGTGTATCGTTTTCCCGCTTCGAGACGCCGCTGATAAAATTCGGGCAGAGTCCCATGCAGTTTGAAGTTCTCCCCCGGAAGAAGCTGTCCCAAGTTTTGGGTGTAGCTATTTACTGTGATCCGTTCCTCTTCCGGTAGCTTGAGGATGCCGGAGTAGTCGACAGGGATCCTGGTGAAGCCACCGCTACCGCCATCCGCTGTATGCTCCAACAGCACCAGCCCCGAAGAAGACGAGAGGCCGTCGATAAGTGGGCTCCGCCGAACCAGCACGGGATCCCCTGGCCGATGTCGATAATCGCCGCTACGCGTGACAGTGAAATCGATGTTGTATGGTAGCGTCAGCGAGAGCGTGGCGTGGGCCTCCATCTTCAGCCGTAGCTGCGCCGAGTCCGCGCTGCTTCACACATGTCAGCTAAAACGCAGGGCAAGGGAAGAGCGGTGGGTGGCTTACTTCACCTCGCTTTCTCGGAACAGCAGGTAAACCCCGATGCCATCCTCCACGATTGTTGGGTTTGAGTGTGGTCTATCGCTAAGATGTAGGTAAGTAAGTATTCACTAAAGCGTGTAAATACTTGGACGCAGGTTAAGACTTTACAGGGAAGACAGTTACGTAGTGTAGAAACTTTATATAACAATAGTTAAAATTAAACTAAGCCTTGAGGAGGGGTGGTGGACGTCTAGTTACTTCGCGGTAAGGGGTAATAAGGTTCGTTCACTGTCCAATCAGTCTTGGCTCAATCCAAACACCTCTTGTGTGAGTTTTAGGGGTGTTGGGATAACAGCCCCACGACACGAGAGCCGTCTAGCTCACAGATTGGTATTGATTATACGAAGTCGTCGAGTTGCTCCTCCAGACTGTGTGTATCTTGGGGTCAGACCAGCGTTCTGTAGCTGCCCTGTGGGATCCCACGGTCGCAACGAGCATAACGGTGCGACTAGGCTCTGAGACCGGGCCCCTGTCCGTTCACTCCCCTCTTAGGAGTTGATCTGTTCCGCGTGGCTGCCTCGATTCGCGAGGCATGTTGAGCTGCCGCGAGGCTGTTAGACGTACCTCGCCGACAGGCCCGAACCGTACGTCGTGATGGTCAGGTCAGGCTGCCAACCTCCTCGACCTTGTTCCGGGGATCGAGGTGCACCAAATGTATCGGTTCCTGGATGGGCATCACCGCGGTTAAATCTTCCGCGGCTTTTGTCAAGAGCACATTTTGTTTCGTTCTTCTGCTCGTCGTGAGCTTCAATGCTGTTCGCCCAGGTCGTCCGAGTGGTTCATGCTGGCCATGAACTGGCAGAACTCGATGTAGGACGAGGGCTGCCAGCCGTTGCGTTGGGCCCGGTAGGCCGGGAAGAAATAGTTAACCGGTAGCGCCTTTGCGTGTGTGCTTTTGGGTCGGTTGGAAGATTCTGCAATGCTTTCCACAGCTCCTTCAGGGTCGTCGATGGATCCTTTGATCCAGATTCCTTCCTTGGCGGGTTCGGCGCCTTATACATACTCAGCGTCGGTAGTTGCACAAGATAGTTCTGTCTCTGATTTGACATAAATGTGTTTCGTCGCAGAGTGATATGCTGGATTTCTCGTAACCTGAAGTGCAGGATAATTTGGTACCAAGATGTTGCTTGCCCGGATAACATGTATACCCAGCCACGACACCGGGACTCGTATCCGTTGGGGCGTACAGCCTATGCACACGTGCTCCTTGCTGGTGAATACCCGCGTGAGAGCCAACCGATCCATCAAAGGTGTAGACGAGCCATTTGAGGATGTCAATACACCTCTCATGTAGCTTCCGGTAATCCGTAGGAACCTCCGGAGACGGAACCCGTTTCCTCGTCCGAAGAGGCCCACCTCGTGTTTCTTGCGGAGAGTGGGATGTTTGTTTCACATGTCGCGGTCTTGCTGCATGGCGGACAACGATGGAGATCCCCCGGCATGGCCCTGTGCACGGTGATGGGATATTCCGTCAGTTTGGCGTCGCTCGCGTAAACGCCAATGAGGCGCGGAACGTTGCCGCAGTCGTCCCTGAAGCTGTTGACTCCCCTGAACGCTGCGAAGGTCGTGTACCGGACTAGGGCCGACAAAGCGCATAACGCTGGGAGATCCTCTCCCTTGTTCACAGAGGCCCATCTCGTGTTCCTCGGAGAGAGTGCATGTTCCACATACAGCGGCTTTGGGGCATACCCAACCAGGAGGGACACAGATAGTCCAGTGGACCGTGGTCTTATCTTGTTCCCCCCGGCAGGTTGTTAGGGGATTACATTCCGCCAGTTTGGCGTCGCTCGTGTACACGCCCATGATCCCCAGACGGTTGGTACAATCGTTTTGGACCCTGTTAACGGCCCCGAACGCTACGAGCAGCGCATTCTGGAACCCAGACATCAACTGGATGTCCACACTGACCCCCCCAATAGTATTGGGTCGTCACATCCTTTCGCAGCCAACAGTGTTTCGCGGTTGGGATCTGACTCTGAAATCAGTCGCAGCTCGATCTCGGTTTCTGGACCGAGGTCGACCATCGCAATGCTGACAAGATCACCATCGCCATCCTTGTTCACAGAGGCCCATCTCATACTTTTCCCCGAGAGTGCATGTTCCACATGCAGCTATGGCTTTTTTACATACCGAACAAGGATGGGAAATCTCCCTCATGGTATCGGGTGTTGGTGTCTGGGTTTAGGTCCAGGTAGCGGCGGGGTAAGGTCTTCTTCACCCTCGACTTCGCATGCCTCTTCCCGTACGTCGCGTACGGGTTTGCCAGCTTGTACCTCCCGATAACCCCATTCGGCAATGGGATTCTCCGTTTCCGGAGGGAGTGTCACCACCCGATACAAGGGCGTGCCTGCGCGATTGGATCCTCCAACCCGCGAGTTTGTCAGCGTCTTCGTCAGTTTGCCCATATTGATGACATGGCGGCCTGCAAGGTGACGAGGTGTGGCCCCCCAAAACCTCGTCGATCTCGTCTGCCTTCATCTGGCCGTGACCGGCGGCGATCGGCCCGAGTCCTCTCTGTGAGCTCTTTGGCACAGAGGGTGTGAACTGGGAGGGCTGGATCTAGGCATGAGCCAGCTTGGTCGTGGACATTGCTGGAGCGACATACTCGGCTACTGGCGAGGCATCCCCACACAACAAAGCCGCAAGTCTGCTTCTCGGGATCCGCCGAGAAACTCAAGATGGAGGCGCCATGTTGGTTGTGTTCAACGTACTTCCTGAGAAGCCCGTTCTTCTGCAGTCTTGTGGAGGAGGCACTCGCAAGCCTACGAGAACTCCGAGACATCTTTGCTGGGAGTTCGACTTTCTCACCAGTGTGATAAGGTTTGCAGGACAAGAGTCCGACCTGGGTGGGGTCGTACAATTCGTGGCAGTGCTTGCACCGGCTAGCCATGTGTTCTACATGGCGAATGTGGAGGTGGTGAGGCACGCGCCAGGACCTCACCGAGCTCATCTACCCGGCAATCCGCTGCGACGACGGGGATCTGCCCATGTGTGCTGCTCTCTGATTTCCTTTGGGATGCTAACCGCCAGTGGTTCCACAAGAAAGTACGATATCATTCTTGGCCACGTGTTCGGGAAGTTGGGCTCGTACGGATTAAAGAGGATCGGCTCTTTCTCGCTCCCTTTACTCTCCTGTTCGCGCTTCCTGCCCCCCTGAGAGGGAGGGGAGGCCCAGCTCATGGGATGGTCCCTGCTGGGTCTAGTCGTGGTCGCTGTTTCTCGGGATCTGCCGAGAAACTTAGGGATCAAGACATCTTTGCTGTTCTGTCTGCAGTAGATGCTCCAACCGCGCAGCTGGGAATTCCCGGAACTTGTGGAGCCCGGTGTGTACAATGGTCGCCATTGGGTGAGAATAGTGTAGGTGTTCGATAGAGAAGTGTGGGTTGCCGTGAAAGATGCATAGGTAGGCGAAGCTGGTGAGGGCACGCGGGCATCGAACCGGCTCAGACCCAGGAGAACCCAGCTGCCGTCTCTGGGAAAAGGGGTCGGAATGCAACAAAAACCTCGACCTCACTCGATTCGATGGGCTCGGGTACGATAGGATCGGAGCGGGTGAATGGGTGGATGTGTGAACGGGTGACAAGACACTGAGCTGCTCTCGAGGTTTAGGGTCCAACGTGCTCCAAACCATTGGCGCTCAAACCCGTCGTGGGTAAGAGTACTGTTGAACCAACAGTTTCGCCATCTCAGCGGATCAGCGCTGGTGAGCCGAGCCGGCCCCTATTCGAGGAACCGGCCGATTGATCTGGGCATCGTGGTCTCGTGCGGTGAACCCCAGTCGTAATAAGGGTTTCTGCTTCCCACTAAATTGGCTGCGTTGGTGGTCGGTAATGGCGCTGCCGAATGTCCTCGCTGCGCGAACAACTGACGTCGCTCTTACGTCAGGCTCGCTTCGAGCTCAAAGCTGGCCGATGGGGATTGGTCGGAGCGTCGCGCTCCTCCCGTGAAACCGAGGCATCCTCGGTCGGCGTGGTTGGTTGCTAGAAAGACAGCCGCGCGCAATCAACACACAAGACACAAAGTCCGACAACTTTTCGTGCTCGGCCAAACCGTGAGCTTCTCGCATGCGCGGACGTAGTCGAGAGCCCCAGCCGGTCTCTCGTCTCTACCAGGGCGAACTCGTCATCGGTGTAGTATAGTTCCTTCCGACAGGACGACTTGCATTCCGGGCGGCTTGCCCAGCGGCGATGGGCCTCCAGGCTGGCCACCACGGCCTTTGTTGCACCTGTGAGGACGACGATCTTGTTGTCGGCCCGGCAGACGCATGCCAACTCAATAGGGTCTAGGTTCCGAATAAGTAGGCAGATCCGAAGGTTTCTCCTCTGTTCGTGGTCCGTCCGTTCGCGGCGTCCACGCAACCTTTATTCCAAAGGCTGTATGCAGGTGGGCGAGGACAGACGAGGCTAGTTTTTTGGGAGTCCACGACTAGTCTCCCTTTGCGAATCCCATCTTTTCTAGATCGGTTCTTTCTAACTGTGTGTGCCTGGAAGTAGTGTGCCAGGTTCTTGACTGGTACCTCCGGCTCGTCGTTAGGGTCCAGGCCGAACTTCAGATACTTCGACGTAAGTATCTTGGCGGGCTCACAATACAGGGGGAAATGCCCTGTACTAAAGAGGCTGAAGATCGTCTTCATCCTTGTTTCCCATGACTCGCTTTGACAAGCCAGAGCCCTGTGCGGTCGGAGATAGGAACATCGCGTAAGAGAGCGAGTAGGCGCCGGATGCTTTCGGAGCCCGGACTTCCCACCCCGGCCACTCCCTACCTAGCTGGCCCAATGTGCAAGCAGTGTAATGGCATGTAAGTGCTGGGAGGCAAATGCATGCACTACTTCCCCCACGGCCTTCGGCGGTATTGGTGGCCCGGCTCCGTTTCCCTTTTGGGGCGTTGGTCGCAGTACTCTTCCAGTAGCGCCATGTAGGAGTAGTGGTCGACGACTTCTTCGTCGACGAATTTGCTGGGCGGGGGGAGGCTAGGGAGGCGTATTAGCTCGCCCAGGACGACGAGTGCTGTCAGAGGCTTGCGCATCTCCGTCCACTGCCGGGATCATGCCGTCTTCTTCCAGTGGTGACCTGAAGGAGTAGTGCAGCTGGGATATCCGAAATTCATCCGGAATGTCGTCGACGCTATTGCAATCCGCGCTACTGGCGAGACGGTCTGCGTCTGGTTCCGCGCCAGGTTCATCTGCTTCTTGGCCCCCTTTGTTTCCTGTAGAAGAGAACCGCGCGCGCGAGGGGGGATTAGTCGTTCCCCCCATGTCTCACGTATGTGAGCTTCAATTTCCAGCTTCTTGCTCCCCGAACTGGCGTCCTTCATGAGAGAAGAAGGGCACATCCGGACGTCGCGTCCGAACCGCGTTCATCGCCAAGTCCTGGAGAGGATGACGAACGAACCCCCGAATAACCGAGGTGGTAGAGTAGGGAAATCGGGCAGGGCAGGGTGTCTTTACACTGTCCCGTTGATAATGGTCTAAGTATCCTTCAAGAACACAAAAGTACTCCGGCTTGACAGAAATCAACCAGGTGGTGCAATGCTAGTTCTACTAGTAATGCCACCCGCGACATTATCCGAGTCACGGATGTTGGGCCGTCTGTGTATCGGATAAAGCACCAGAAGGACAAGCCGGATATATTGAAAAGTTGGTGGCTGAGCGGCCATCGATCCTCGAATGACGCATAACTGCCGGGGTGGTCGCGGTCGACGAACTGGATTTGTGGAAGCTTCATGGCTGTTCTTCCACTTGTGGAGCTGGACTTAGGTTCGCTCGTACACTGTCAACATGGCCAAGGCGTCCAGCTATGGGGTATCAAGTCAGCCTCTAATCTCACGACTTATGATGAAGCATATATTTGGCTTACGGGTAGAATACACGGTGGGTCGTGGCTGGTCACCGCACAGTGTTCTTGTGTTGAAGCCAGGATCTCTCGACCGCGCAAGCCACAGGCAGCAGACTGAGAGTGGTAGGTCGCCAGTCGTAGGAGAGAGGGAGAAGACGAATCGGAGTCGGACGTCGCGTCCGAATCTCACATGCCACCAGACGGTCTGGTCTGAGGCATCGGTAACTTCGCCACTCCAACGAGGCCCAAGCATCACTACTATTCTCGCCGTCCTGAGGGTATTCACGCGTTGCCGGGACGGGCTCTGTAACACCTGTCATGTGGCCGTCCCTCTGCATCTGCATCGATCTCGACGGATCAATAAGGCAATCAACCTTGGAGATGCAGGCCCAGCGCAATCCAGACGTCGCGTCCGAATCGCATTCTCATGTCTTTGCCACCAGACGCGTCCAGTCTGGGGCGAGCACTTGAGCTGCTCCTTGCCGTACCTGTTGTTGATCTCGGACAGCATACAGAGTGACCAAGGGATGAAGTGCGCTCTCCCAGGCGCTCATACATCTCTTCATCAAGCAGCCACGTGTGCGTCCGTTATAGTACCCTTTTCACGCCAGGTCTCCTGGGTGATATAGTATGGCGACGGGTCGATCGACATACGAAAATCTGCAGTTTTCCACCGCAGTTGAGTTCCACCGATCTCGCCTGGCCCGGGCGAGAGACGATCTTGTCTGCGCCCAATAGTCATCGGGCGCCACAGCAGACAGATCTGGGTCGTTTCCAGCTTCGGCTCCGGCAGTCGAACCGCCCGTGTCCAGGGCGGGGTCTCGAGAGAATGCAATCGAGTGCTGGGACAAGAGAAGACGTCGTTCTCTCGCACCTCCACGTGGATTGGGACATTTTGTTGCGTTCGAGCAGGATTCTCCGGCAAGACGTCGTAGTCCCAGCCAATCCCCTGAAGTGGTATAGGATCATCACTTTAGGGCGGTGCGTGAGAGATGGTAAGGTTGAAAGAAAAAGGAAAGAAGTTGTGTTGTGAGTTGGTGCTGTATATATAAGAAGTTTTGGGTGTCGGCAGCATCGATTTGTTCTGCCCGAGGTTCTGCTCGAGTTCCTCTTCCCCCTGTTCGTCCTCCTCCTGTTCCTCCCCCTGTTCGTCATCTTCCCGCTTTCCGACACGTCCAATTGAAGCAGCAGCCGCGATGAAATTGTGCTCCTCAACGGGATCCGACGGTCCCAGGCCGTAATCCCATAAGACCGCAACCTCCATGAGGTTTGGTGGAGAGCCCCGCGAGGACGTAAACGGCCTTCTCCATCTCGGAATGTTGTCTGGACACGTGCCAAGATGTGAACGCCTGTCGTACAGGAAGAAACTGTCGAGTCTCTCGCCGGTGGTGTGGAGAGGCCCAGGGCGCGCAATCAGCGGGGCGTGTTTGCCGACCTTGTAGGGGTGTTCCCATTCTACGACGTCTAGCTCCTGCTTTTGCTCGCCGTCCATGGGAACGGCTGGCAACACGGGCTCCGGGGGAGCGAGATCGCGACGCGCCAACGTATTTCGTTGGTAGCTAATGTAGGTCGTTTTGTTCCACCCGAGGGTTCTGCTCGAGTTGATCATCCTCCTCATTCACCTCGTGTTCCATCGGGTCGTCCGAGGGAAAGCTGCGTCCTGTGCATCCAGTGTGTCAGTGTCGGACCCGAGGGGAACGGACGGTTGCAAGCCGAAATCCCATAAGACCGTTGGTCCTCATAGGGTTGGTTCTACCAATCCCGAGGACGACGGGGGGCCGTTCGCTGTCATGACCGTCACTGGGCCTCGTTCTCCTCGACCGCTGGCGAACTTGGGTCTGTCTCAGCGCAGCGGGCTTCATCGTCATGAAGCTTACTGTCATACCTGGAGGTAGACAACTAAGTAGCCGAGGGGTTGTCTGGCAACAGCTTGGTTTCCACAAGATAGTTGATGGGATCATTGGGGTCGACTGGATTCGACAGGATCCCCGTCTTCCTTCGGCCTGCTAGAGCGTCCTTTCGACATCATGGCTATGACAGACTTGTATGGGTTTTGCCGCAGTAAATCAACTGCAGCGAGAGCTCCGCATACACTGTAAGCTCGTATCAGGCGACTCGACTCTCTGATCGCCGGGGGGGACGTAGACTGTCTCGTACCGCTCAGCACTTCGCTCGTCACTTCCGGTGACGTTTTGTTGCGCGATGAGCGACTCTGGCTTCTTCGGTCTTGGGGACTCTTCGATCTGGAGTTGGCTCTGGTAGCTTGGTGGTGTGCGCCCCTGCGCTGTACCCGAGAGGCGCAGTTTCCAGCCGCAAAAGTTCAATACTGGCAATCTGCCCGTAGGTGTAGGTGTTGTTACGCAAACATGCTCTCCTCATCCTTTCTCTTTACCGCTGCGCCGGCGCATGACAGTCCATAGATGCTCGTGCTCGGGATCACCAAACCCATGAATCTCGGCGATCTGATGGAACTGTTCCCATCGATAGAGCATATCATGCTTGTCCACTTGACGGAGAGAAGCGACATGCGGCAGTGTCGCAGTGCAGGGCAAGAAACCTTTAGGTGATTTACTCCTTGGTTTCACTTCATGCCATCCGGTGGTTGTTGTATTCAAACGGCGGGTGGATGCTGGCATAGAGCTCCTCCGACTCCTTGCATTCGGCAAGGCCTCTGGTCCAGCGATTCCTGTGCCTGTTCGACTGCCTAGCTTCTGTGCCCATGATTTGGGTTGTCCGAAATAGCATTGAACCCGTTTCGAGCTTCTAGTCGACATCTCGGGTTTTCAGCATCATCGGCCGCGAGGGGTCGCTTTCTTAGCCGGCGCAAGACTGCGTCGTCTGCAGAAGGCGATTGACCGGCGTCCTTCCCCTGACCCGACTCCCGGTCCACATCATGAGACATTGGAGGCGGAGAACGCGGCGCACCGGGGGCATACAATAGATCCCCCGTGGCCAACACTAGCTGCTCGGCCTGCCCGAGGTAGGTCCAGCCTATGGAGCCGAAGACAATCAAGCCACATCTGGGGATCGCCTCGTAGATAAACGAAGTCGCAGCGACGCTGGTGCACGTCCGCGATCGGGCGCAAACCCCGGACTCATCGTATGCCCGGGGGGAATGTCGTCGTGGTGTACCGCCAAGCCGTCCGGGACATCGGCCACGCTGACTTCGACTGGTAGGCGTTGCGCGTGCATGTCGGCGGCAAAGGCCACGATCGTCGAGGCGTAGACCGCGTGGCGAGGATTGCCCGGGTCGTAGCCTCCTTTCACCACAGGTGCCTGAAGGTAGTAGTGAAACTGGCGAGGGGTAAATCCGCAGGCAGCACCAGCAGCGTTTCGGAACGCCACTTTGGCGTCCTGTGACAGCTCGCAAGAAGTCTTCCCCGCTGATGGAAACTCTGCATCCTGCTGTGCCGGGGGCCCAAGTCGCATTCCCCGCCGCGATCGTTGGCAGGGTTTATGGTGTCTGTACTAGTCGTCGGGACTAGCACGCGGATGACGAAGGGCGTGTGCGGAGAACGCGCGCCTTCAACCCAGTGACCTGGGCGTTCACCGATGCCACTGCCGATTGCTTCTCCGCAATCGACTTATTTCATCTGTCTGACGTGTTTGCGTCAGACGTTATGGAGGCTTTCAGCGCTGCCATGCGCTGTGCCATGCCTTCCCCGCTGGCGCTCGTCGTCGTGGATTGGACGGGTGCCGGGAGGCGGTTCTAGCGGCCGGGGGTCAGTCGCGGCCGGGTATAGCTGGTAGTCAACAGCGTAGGGCGGTACTCACCACCTGGGTGCCAGGAGTCAATCTGCTCCGCTGGCTTTGGGCTTGGCGCTTTCCGAGACCGTTTTCTTCGCAGCCGAGGGATCTTCTTCTATCTTCTGGCTGCGAGAGCAGCTCATGGTCTTCGCCGATGTAGAGAGTCACGGGGCCCCGATGGGACTTTCACGGCTTTGCTCACGCCGTCGTCGAGGGGTCTGCCTCGACCGCGCTTGATGGCGGATGCAGCTGCGCCGTCGCCGGTGCTTTTCACTCTCCGTCGCGGAGAGGAGTTTCCTGCTGCCATCCGAAAGTGATCATGGCCTAGATCAATCGGCGCTCAGCGAACAAGGGAGAGTGATCTTCAGGGGTCCTCTAGGGACACCGGTATTTGATCCACTTCTTGTTTTGGCGTAAGAGCAACTCGACGAGCTCCTATCTCCTGCTGACCATCGGTTCTCCCGTTGACAGAGAACACAGCCATATCGACATCCCCCACACCAAAAGACGTGCGTCCAATTCCCGCATAGTTCGTGCATTGTGGGAATAGCTTGGTAAGGGGTGGTCGCCTATCGACAAGCTTCGGCTGAACCAGGGGCGGATAAACCTTCGCACCCCTTTACCCACCCGAATCACCCACCCGAACAAAACTGTGAGTAAACATCGGGCCTCGAACGTCGAGTACTTAAGCTCAATAGCCCCAGATCCCCTCCAAGAGGTAGCATCATTAGAGGAACAACATACGGTGGTTGGCGTAATGGAAAGAAACAAAGTTATGCTTGGATGTTGTGGATGCCCGTTCCCACAACCACCTCACATCTTTTTTTGCGGTTTCCGGGTTCGAGTCCCGTAGTGAGCAGCTTGCGTCCTTTTTTCTTCTTTTCTTATTCCTTTCTCTTTGGGCTAGTCTTGCCCGCCGTTTTGGTGAGTCTGGCTCTTTCCTCCTCCTACGCTTGGATGGACAGATCGTCCCATTTCATGGACCAGAGCATCTGATTCCTCTCACAAACGACTTTGGTCGATATTGCCAATCAAATCATCCTCCGACGTAGATTCCTAAACCAGGAGTCGAGCAAGTCGAATTGTCGCTCTGTTTGTCTTCCACTCTCTTGTAGGAGACCTCGAACTTGAACAGGCTTCGGAAGGGACAATCTGAGGATTATTCCGTCGCCCATCCAGGCTGAAGGCGGAAATCGGCTGCCAACTTGAAGATGAGTCCTTGACGAATGTCCCTGTGATATGATCGCTGAACCGCTTCTGCTGGTCCTCGCTCAAGTGATTCTTGTAGTACATCTCGAATATCCGTGGCTCTCTCCGCAGGGCTCAACAAATTCGATGCGAATGCAATCCAGGAAAGGATAAGGGTATTGGCAGAAGAGGTCGACATATTCCTTTGCCTGGAGGCAAGGCTTCCACACCTTGCGGTTGGGTTCCTCTTGGCTCCGAAAATGAATCAGGAGGGGTAAAAACCTCTCGCCTCCTTCCGGAACCCGGCTCGTAGCTGCCGAGCACTGGGCCCGCGCCTTCGGATCTGAGACGACTAGTTCTACTAGCGAGAGCTTCCTCCTCCTCCATTCTCACAACAGACCGGACTTGTCGTCGAGACTGGAGCAGGTCGTCAATGGGATGGTTGTCTTGGGACGGGCCAGCCGCAGTGAGTGGTCCCATGAAAGCTTGGGCGCTGTTCATGGAAGTAGGGGCTCTTACATTGGATAGAGGCTCAGTACCCGTACGGGGTACATGGAGACCACAAGCCCGAGTGATGCGCTGAGCCGTCTCACTATCCGCATCGTGATTTAGGCCCGGAAGCACCTCGATGAGATGATGATCGCGACTCAACCGAATGGAGATGGATATGTCCTTGGTTGGGGACCAATATGCTGCGGCATATGGACTCCACTCCAGTTCGCAGTACGAGTGGCCGTAAGTGTCCCAATGGAATGCCCGATATCGATGTCGCACGTGTGGGTTGTAGTGCGCCATGGATGCGCATACAAGGGGGCGTCGTCCTCGCCGTCGTCGCCGTCGTCAACAGCGTTCAACGCGGTCGGCAGTGCGCACATCGTGGTGCCTGTAGTGTTCGCAAGTGATCCGGCACATCTTGAGGCGGTCGTGGGGATGGACACGCGATGCGAGTTCTGGGCGGCCGTCTCCCGCCCCCTAGGGGGCGACCTGGGTGGTCTCGTGCGGGAGGACGAGTGAGCGCGGGGAGAAGTTAGCAGGATCCGCTGCTACTTAGTGGGACCACGCGCAAAGCACCTAATGCTCCTTTTGTCTTGAAGGAGGATTTGGATGCCCTTCGCTACATCGGGCCTCGAAGGTCGCCTTCGAGTTCTGCGTTTTGCCCATTCCACTGGGCCAAAGCCTAGCGCGGGGCCTGCCACGCCGCATCCCAGGGCCACTGCCAACCCTCCGGAAGCACCGGGCCAGGTTGAATAGGGGGAACAATCTCCAGAGGAATTCACTCCGGTTGAAGCCCAGGATCGCCCCCTCCCTTTCATCTGTGGGCGCCATGCGGTCCACTATCAAAGTTTTCCATCAATCTCCGACAGGTCGCTTTGATTTCCACCATGATTGGCGAGCGTTGCTCCGCGAGGTCGCGACCAGAGGTATTCTACCTCCATCTCGCTTTCGGGAACTGGTTCCCCAATCGTCGATCATGTCCACTGGTTCTGTGCCAGAGGAATACATGACCGTCGACGTCTGGCGCAGCCCAAATCCCGACCAGGAAGATGTCCACCTGCGGTTTCCATAGCCAACCCGAGTCATATCGAGTGGGGATAGCAGCGCGGCGCTGGTAACGCTAGGCCGGTATTGCCTGGGGATGAAGTCACCCGGCTCATTGTAGACGGATCCCAACCTCGTATCCGGGCGAGGTGGGGGTGCTTGGGGGTTCAGTGCCGGGCATACCAGTTTTGGGGTTACTGTGACTTGGCCGCTACCGAAACCCTCGTGCACGCTACATATCCCGTAGCTGCTGCTGCGAGCGACCCGGCCCGCTCGATCTACTGCCACTGCATGTCTCCCTAGCTGGTCATTCATTGGGGAGCGGGATAAGGAGTCCATTGCGCCAAGCCCAGCCGGTCGGGACTGGGATTCATCCGAGGTTTCCACTCGGGGTCACGTCCGGGAGTGCCATCAGGGGTCTGCTGAAGGGCTCACAAGGTTTGGGGGAGGCGGGCTGCCACAGGAACAAGGTCGACGGGCTCCGATGGGGTTGAGTCCGCCGTGGGTAGCGTTGGGTTTCCCGATCATCTATGTACATCGGACTCTTTTCTTGAGACCTTTGGGGTTCTTTTCTGGATGGGCGGTCCAGCAGTCCTCTTCACGTGGACGCTTGCTGTCTCTTGTGCGAATACAGCATAGCCTGTCCGCGCAGAGCTGCGGTGTCGCGCCCCCCCCCTGCTGCGAATGGCGGACAAAGGCGTACAGCACCAACGGGCGCCAGTAAAACGGGCGCCAGAGCAGGGACACAATTCGTGTGCTCCCTCCCTCGTAGAAGGCGCGAACCTGTCTTGGGCAAGCGGTACAGCTTACGGCTGCTCGCTCGGCGCCGTTTTGGACCTGGTAGCACGGGCATACCTCATCCGGGTGCTGGATGCATTGGTTCGGTCGGATCATGGCACGTCTTTCGTTAGCGCCTTACCTGGCGAGCGCCTCCCAACGGTACCAGTCCTCCGAGAGTACCTCATTGAAGTTGGTAATGAAGTATTGGGCCTGTGCGTCGTAACAGGCCGGTACGAGGAGCTGGATGGGGCGACTCTCTTCCGAGTCGTCGCTGTCAGTGTCACTGGCCAAGCGGTGTCCGGTCAAAAAGTCGGCGAGCTTGTGTACTCGCTCTCTCCACTCCAACTCGGCGTTCCTTGTGGAAGCAAGTCTGTTGAACGTAGTAGAAGATGGATAGGAAGCTTGATCCGGTGGCTTGCTGGCGAGTACAGATGACGAAAGGGTACCGACAGCCAAAGGGCCCTCGTCTCTGTGCTGTTCGTGCTTTTGGCCCAGGAGCACGAACGAGGCGAGTTACCATCCAGGTCTGCTGGAATAGGGGTGCGTAGTGTGGCTGTCTCCGTCTGCCACCAATTATCCGGGCCGAACTCTAGTCATCGTCTATATCGGTCTCCGTCGTTGGGTGTGGACTGTATCTTCCGTCCCGCTGCCTTCTTCCGACGCTTTGCTTTCCTCCTCCCGTTTTTGGTGGTGTTGGCCATGGGGAAGTGCGGTCTCGCGCCCGGCAGGGCCCAATCTGTAATTGGCCATCCTCCAACGATCTGGTTGGAGCTCGGCTTGAGGACCATTCTTCTGATGAATTGGGGGTATACCGAGACAGCGCAAACAGAGTCTTGCTTTGCCAGTCGTCGGTCAAAGCCGAGACTATGTGATCGTCGACATCATGGCCTGGACTATGGAGGTCGCTGCTCAGTGGGGATACTTCGTGGTCTTCACGTGGGTGTGGCTCGTGTCGATGGGCTTGTTGGTGCGGCAGCAGCGTGGCGCCATTTGGTCGGTGATCCTCGCGGAACGCTTCCTCCCAGATTAGCAACCGTAACTCCGCAGGGAGTTTGCCGGATCTGGGGAACATGGTTAGCGCGTTGCTGGCCATGGTGCGAAAGCGTCATTTTGGTCCCGGGCGGACGGGATCCGGTGGGTGACTTGGCATGGGTGAAGGAAGGGAGGCAGGCCTCCTCCGGCCTGTCCTTCAAGTACGTCAACGGCTTGCACCACGCTCGAGCTTCGTCTCGGCGATATTCTGGTGCATCTTTATCTGTCGTGGAAAGTGTGATTGACTCTGGCAGCTCAAAGCTCGCCCAGAACGTAGAGCATGGTGACGCCCAATGCCTGCCCATACATCGAAGGCGGAAGTGGCTCCGGAGTCTCATGGGTCTCATCCCAGGAATTCGGGCGGCGCTACGTATCCGAACGTGCCCGCCGGCGCGATCACGGGCCGTTCGAATAGGCGAGGGCTTCCACCTCGCCGTCCCAGGCAGGGAGGGGAGTATTGAACGTGCAACTTCGCACTCCAGGCTTGCAGGTCTTCTGCCCCCGTGCGCCGTGGGAGGCTCATCTCCCACAGTTTATCGATTTGGTATTTGAGGGCCGACTCTACTTTCGTCCAGACGGGATCCCATGCGCTCGGTCATTCATCTCGTGGTCAGGCACCTCACGAATGACAGGACTAGTGAGTCGCTCATGCCGGCCGCCCCTTGCACGGCTGGGGCGCGTCCGCGAGGGCGAGGACGTCGAACGTCAAATCGCAGAGCTTCGCCAGATTGGCTGGGCCTCTGGCTTCCCGTGTAGACGTTCGGGATCAGTCCCGCCACCACGCCGTCTCTGGCCAAACGTGTAGGTGTACCAAGACGTTGGCTCCGCTACCGAGAACTTCGCCTTCGCTGGGTTCTGCCTCTTCCACGGACGTCTCGTATGTGGTGCAGGCTTTGCGTAGCGCCTGGATGGGTGCAAACAAGGATGACGGGCTTTTCGCAATGGATCGTGTTCAAGCCGTCGACTGTCAGGACCACGTTTCCCGGTATCTGCGCGCCCAACCCGCCCCGCCCCGCCCCGTCGTCCGCCGTCTGGGCAGACGCTGATGATAGGCGAGCCGATGTGTCGGGTCAATGTTCGGGTGAAGATCCTCTCCGCGCCATGTTTCCAGGGGGGAAGTTGTGTTCAACTTCTTGAGCCGTCTAGACCAAACTTCCAATGTGTAGAAAACTTCGAGGGCGGCGCAATTCGTCCGGGGAATCCCTTGCGGGCAAGCCAGTGCAGCCCGAATTCTCGTAGAACGAGTGAGGCAATACCAACCGCCTCAACCACGGTGCCTTGGCTGGCTAGCCATCCCTCTTGCGGCAAGGTGTGCTCGTGGTTGTAGCACTGCTCGAAGGTGCCTGTCTCTGCGCACCACGGTCGAGTCCAGACCATGGGCGGGTTTAGGCGTGTCCGAGTGTCACATCTGGAACAGGCTGACTACCTTCCCGCTCACGACCTGGAGGGCACTCTGAATGTCCTTCGTCGTAACCAAGAGCCCAGAGAGCTTCGTCTCTCTTGGTGTCCCTGGCCGTGTAAAGAACATCCTGAGCTGACGATGACCGGTCCCGATATCCCTGTTCTAGGCGATATCCTGACGGTGATCCGGTGCTACGATAGGCAGGTATGGGATCCTGGTTTATCCCAAATGGAGTCGAGTCGTATGCAGAGCGCGGAGTGGTAACCAAGGTTATCAAGGGGTGGATTTGCGGTTTCGAACGTGGTTTCGACCGGGGGGGCAAAATGGAACGACAACCCGAAGTCCTCCGTCGCGGAGGGCATCGTAGTTATACGTGAGCCAGTTGGTCTCGCAAGGACAGGCCGCTGCTGTCCCGAAGACGACCATACTCATAAAATCTGGAGGACTGGTCGTCGAGAAAGACTTTGGGGTCGCCCCTATCTTTCTTCTCTCATCGGTGACGGCAGCGGGGCCAGCGGCAGGGACATGAGTGACTGAGTGGCTGATCGAACGCGAGACTAGCCATCTTCCGCATCGTCTCGATGTGGATTCTTGGTGCATTCAGACTCTTCCAGCTCACATTGCAAGTCGTTTGATTCTCTTCGGATATTTCTCGTTACCGGACGTCCGGTTCCTCTTCCAGGGTACCGTATGCTGTCGGCCTGCGCTTCCAGCTTCCAGCTTTCGTCTCTCTCGTTGCAGCTGGTGGGTTACGTGCTCGATAGAGACTGCTGCTTGCTGGAGGTTGGCCGTCTCGGATCATCCGTGTCGGGATGGACGGGATTCTTCGTTGATTCCCGCGAGACGAGTACGTCTCGGAGCATAGGGTGGTACCATGCATGCTCTCTCCCAGAGTCGTCAGACGAGCCGTCGGCCATCGTGTCCCCCCACGTCTTCGTGGGAGACTCAAGGTAACGTTTTGTCTGTGCCCCGGGCTGGACTCGTGATCGTGTGGATCCGCCACACTCATGCCTACGAGCCCCTGTTCCAGGCGGCCTGCGTTGCTCTTGTTGACAGCTCTTGTGCTCGGTCCAGCTGGGCCTCCACCAGCTAACTCGGCGCTGACGTCCCTGGGTCCCGGTCCAGGATTCCACTGGACGTTGAGGATCAGGATGTTTCTCTCCCAGGGAGGCCGAATGGTATGCAGTTGGTGCATTTGCCGCCACAGAAGATGCTGCCGAAGTCTACAACCGCCGCGGGCAATATCAGGGGCTCGTGGTCATGTCGGGGAGTCCATCCCCCACCCCTGTCCGCGCGTCGCGCACGACCGATCTGGTTCTCCTGTAATACCTATTCGCCATTCTCGATCCGAGCTCGTTAGCGACCAGACGATCATGTCCTCCATGGTTTCGAGATCGCCCGAAGGGTTCAGCAGATCACTGCCGACGAGAATAATCCGGTCTTTGTGGTCCTCTTGGACGGCTTCCTCCCATATCACCAGTCGAATCTCCGTTGGGAGATCGCCGAATTCGGGGAAACTCGGTAAGTGCGGCGATAGCGTTGGCAGCCACGGTGTATCTGACGAGTCGGAGAAACATTGGTTTCCGTGATCTTCACGGTCCTAATGGAGATCTCACACATTTTCTTTAGCTGCGAGTGTGTTGGGTAGTCATTCCTTGGTCTTTGCGGCCGGGAGTTCAGCTCCCTTCTTGCCAGACCCAGCCGTTCAGGACTGGGTGGACCATGGCGCGAAGCGCTTGGTTAGCCGCGGCCAAGTTCGCCTGGTCGGCCAGCGGGAGCCGGCCGACGATCATGAAGAGCACCTCCGGGTGGGTAGTTGTGCATGAGTTGTACGACACTCCCGCCACCGACGCCGTTATTCGTGATAACATGGTTGGAAGCTATCTGGGCATCCACCAGGTAGTTGGTTCGCGGATGGCAAATACCGCATGCATACGTTCCCGGTCCTCCGGCCTTGTATGCCCACTCCTGCCATCGCGTATTCGACTCATTGTGCATGAAGTAGGCCAGGTCGCTCTTGACGAGGTACCAGGTCGTTCAATGGACACCGTGGCCTTCTTGTTACCTTGGTCCCTCCCAGCAGCAGGTGGTTACGGCAGCCCTGAAATTCGACCACCTGACGCAGTAGTGGCAACCGTGCACCGGTCCAGCCACAAGCGTTGCAGAGCGACGGTCGGCCTGGTCCAGCATCACGGTCGTGACCGGTCCCGTTTCATGATGAATTGTGTGCAGGAGCACGGCGCCTCTCTGATTCTCCCCCGTCACTGCATCGTTCAGCTGGTCGGCGAGGGCTGTGTGGACGTTGCTGGTTCGTGACACAGTGGTGGCGTGTTGGAGGGCTTCCTTGGTCTGGTCCAGGATTCCACTGGACGGTGAACATCAGAATGGTTCGCTCCGGGGGGCGCGATAAGATAGCTCCTTGAGAAGGGGCGAGAAGCCTAATCCAGTACTGCTGAGATAGCACCAGGCCAAATTTGGTTGTGGTGATCCCGTTGTCGCACTATATCTGTGCAGAAGCCGAAGAGGGGAAGATAGGATATTGTTCATGGCAGTTGTTGGTGGATTCCGCAAAACCTGTAAGACGACGAGCTCCGAGCTGGTAATGGCGAAGCCGAAGTTGATATTTAGGACTTGGCAGTACCAGACCACCTGCTCGGTTAGCTGAATGCCACTGAGCAGCTAAGATGGTGCTGGCATCGTCCACTCCGGATGGTTGGTTTGGGCAAATGGAGTTTCTTCTGACTGGCCATGGTCTTTGACGTGCCAGAAAGATATAAAAGAAAGGGGCAGTAAGAGGGATACTGGCTTTGGTTGTTGGCAGGCTTTCTGCTTGGAACATTGGCGCTCAAGATCAGCTGATTTGTGCTGGGTATCGGCTTGGGTGATTCCTCGCACCCAACACCTGCACACGAGACGATCAAGCAAGTCGTTCCAGCGCTTCTGGAAGCCGGCATCACTGATAGGCTTCGACTCCTTGTCCTGCGGGCTAATCGCACAACACCAGCCGGTTGAGCGGGGGCATGAGCCGGGAGGTTTCCGTGATCTTCACGGTCCTAAAGAAGATCCCACAGGCTGCCCTTAGTTGTGGGACGGTGTGGCAGTTGTCCTTGGTGAGGGAAAGGAGTAAAAGAGGGGTGATGACAGTGTCATTGTGAACACCGAACATACATAGGTTGTGGAGGAACTTCATCGAGCTCGTCGGCTTTTTCGCGCCAACATTTGAAATACCAGACATAGGAGAGCTTCTTCCTGACCACACACAGATCGACGTGGACGACAATTTTTCTTTTCTTCAACATCCTCGTTTCTCCCGGTATCGCATGTTTTGCTATCCCCCAAGGGACACATCGAAGCGAGCGATGGCCGTGTCCCGACTCCGAATTGCCGAAAACTCAAGTGTCTTCTTCATTTCCGGCAGGTACTCTCGGGCGGACGGGAAGTCGGAAGCGTCGAACTTGTGTCGGACCGGCCGGTCCGGGGGCGGGGAGCGGGGGTCGTGACAACAGATTTATCTCCATCAGACGCTCAATCTGGGCGCGCTTCGCAGGCGTGAGCGCCCAGGTCATGTAGAGGGGCAACGCATCCGGGCCCCGGTGCGGGACGCACCAAGTCCGGCACCACGGTGTCGGCGAAGGGTCACTAGGATGAGCCAAGTGGTGGAGCGCCAGAAAACAGGGGCAAGCGCATGGCTTGGTGACAACGGCAGAAAGATATTGAACTTCCACTTCTCCGCACGGAGAAGGATGCCCCTGGCCAAAAGTTCTTCTTCGTGCGCTTGAATCCGTCTTGTACAGGTGAATCGTGGGGTCGTTTCGTAGATTTCGGCCCCGTGCTGTGTGCACTTCTGGTCACTAAAAGATGGCGTCTTCCTCCTGCATATCTCTAGGAGAAGCTCGAGTCCGCTTAGGGGTGCCTCCCGTCAATCCGTTTACCAGAGCCCGAGCTGCTGCTTACGGTATGTGCCGCAACCCACGTCACCAGTTGGAGGAACTCGGGGCGAGGAGGTCGATGTTGGTAGCGTCTGCTCACTTCCGACCAGGCTTTGGGGTCCGCAAAGCCTGTAATGGCCGGCTCTCCAGTTGTTTCAGCCGTGTGGCCTGCTCAACGCAACAACAACAATGACCCCTGAGCCCGAGACGTCCTCGGAATCGTAGCGGATCTGACCCATGTCCAGTCTCGTCGTGAGAACCGGGGTGAAGCCTAGTGTCTTCTAGGTGGGCTGCAGTTCCACGGATTGCCTTCCGACGTAAACGCCGCCGATGCTTCCGAAACGTGGGTCTATCGTATCGGGCACCTTGTTGATGTTATTGGGAAGTGACATCGTGGACTCGGCCGAAACGGCTGAAGTGGTCGAACTGGTGGGACTGTCCACGAGGCATCTTGCTCAAGTGGATAGCAGTGGGTTTCGAGGGATGTCAGAGGCAGCGCATGAAGGTGGGATGGGCAAAGCTGGCTCTGGGTCAGGGCGAAGCTGGTTCCGTGTGGTGGATCGCCGACTGGTATCTTCCAGCCAGTATTCATTGAAGCACCGTAGGACAAGTAGCTTTGTCTAGGGCATTGGCAGTCTGCTGGATCTTGACAGGTCCACCTTGCTGCCCAGGATCCTTTTATGAATGCAGGTTTGTGGCAGTCGACACAGCAGGTCACTCAAGTCGTCATCTTGAATGATACTTGCCCCATGGATATGCCAGGCCAGTACTCCCTGTGAAGGCCGATACGGGTTCGACGCGCTCGTGAACCTCCAAACCACCCATCCCAGCACCACCGGCATAAGCGTGCCGGCTCGAGGCGGGATGCTTCGCCAGGGTGAGCCAGCCAGGCCACTGTGGCGGCAAGTCTTGCCAACCCTTAAATAGGCCGTTCTCGCGTTACGGCACACCGTAGCGGTATCCGATTCTGGTTCCGGCTCTTCGACCCGGCACTCATTCAGGCGCAGGCCTTGCTTCGGATTCTTATAGTTCTCGGTATACGAGACACAATAAGAGTGCATGGTCGCTCTGGCCGAGGAAGCCGCCAAGTTTGAGGACAGACTTTCCAAGCGACAAAGGCGAAATGCTGCAAGCTCGTCTCCCAAGATATCCTTGATGATCTCTGTCCGCAAGAGGTCTTTAAGGTTCGCGATTGTGGGCAACTTGGCCATGGGTCTGCGTTCAAATCAGCGGCAGGAGCTTCCAAGCGGCAATGCGCCAACATACCTTATGCTGGTAGTCGTGTCCGGGTCGTCGGTCACATTGCCCATGGGAGATGGGTCTCTGGGCACCCACCAAGAGTACCCGAGGTGTTGGGTAGTGGCCATAACGCTGTCCTTGAGCGGAGGATGAACTCAGGGGTAGGCAGACAAGGCGTGTCTCCCTTGTCTTGCTAGCGTCGGCCGAGGGCAAGCGTGCTTTAGTCATACTCGTCTGGAGTAGACATAGTCCCCTATGAACTGGTTCTGCTCCACACGCTAGAGTTCCTCCTCGCTGTCCTCTTCACTGCTCGTTCCGTGTGCATGGGAGGTGGTATTGCCTCTCGAGGCTGTAGGGGTCGAACCGGAACCTGTACGACTGCAGGGCCGACTGGACTTCGCCAATGGCTCCTCCTTTTCTGGCAGCGTCTGATCCCCAACAGAGAGGCCGCCCGAAACGAGATTCTGCTCGTTTCTCGCAAGGCGAAGGTCACATACGGCCGCTGGTAGAGGGTCGCGCCGGGCCAAAGACGAAGATCGCAGGGGGGATCCAGTAGGTCACGGAGGTCTTCGTCGTCCTCCGCTTTGTGGCGAAGGGCAGCCAGCCAATGCGACTCTCTCCGCTGATATACCCTTGGTTTCACTCGTTCATCGCCCCCGACCAAACTGAATGTTGGTGACCAACCAAATCCTCTTGGTTCACCGGCTGGCTTCGCTGAGCAGCTAGGACGATGCTGGCCATCGTCCACCCCACGACGTCCTCAGGTGAAGTCTATCTGTATATGATTTATCAGTTGGTGTTCATGGAGAGTGGGGTCTGCTGATTTATCTTACCTGGACTTCATACCCCATGATCTCTTGGATTGTTTCCGCTCGTCTCGAGCCGAGGGTATAGTTCCGACATCCATGACCAACAACACATTGAGGGTATTGTTGTTGATCGCACTGAAGAGGGAGATTTCTTCCCCAAGGTTAGTCGAGGCCGTCCAGTAACCCAGTAGGTAGTGCAGCGTTGTCTTCGTGAGGCTGTCCATGTGTGTCGGACCTTGTCCGCATTCGGCAAATGGTCTTGTGCCGCCGTTTGATCCATCCAACGAAGACACTGCCACGGATCATGGCTACCAACAAACCCCAATGCGAACGTGATACCGTCTTCCACCACAGGGGGCTGCGTGAGGTCGTTGTCCTGGATGTGAGTTGGGGCTGTCTGCAATGAGATGGCTGTTAGCGAGATCGACGGGGGAGTGGGAGGCCTGCCTGGTGAGGGCACGTACAGAGGAAATGGAGCTCTTCTGGATTCGCCAGTGAGCTAGTTCCCGCGACCGTGCTGGTTCCTTTGTTTCCTCACGGCGAGCGCGTCGCGCGCTGCCTTCATATCGCCCGCTGTCCCCGCTGTCCACATCGCCACCGACCGAGGCGAGTCCAGTGCTACTGGGTCTCGCAGGGCTGATTCGAGGCTCGATGTCGTATGCCGCTTCCTGAGCTTCTCGCATATCAACTTGACCGAATCGGCCAATTTCCTGGGGGCGGCACGTCGCGTGCTCTGGGAACCACGTCGTGTGGTACCGATAAGTGACCAAATCTGCCTACGATAGGTCGTTGTAATGGCGTTTTCTTCTCGTCATTGGTGCGGAAGACTCTCGATGCGGTGTCTGTCTGTCCTCCTCTCCTTTGTACCTATGGGACGGCACTTTTCGGGTATTGCCTGGTCGGCGACGCGACCCTGTGGTCCTGGTTACGTTTCTTGCCGAAAAGTAATCCCGCAAAGGTGCGTGCTGGCACGCGGGCATCAAATTGGCTCAGCGTCATGACAATCTCTGGATGATCTCTGCCGCGGGGAGAGGCGCTCAAAACCCGTCGCGGGCCGCCGTTTTCAAATACTCCAGGTATTTTGGATCTGTCGGCTCTAACGCCATATCATACTGATACAGCGTCAGATGAGCGTCGTCTTGCAGCCCGTCGTCGCGACGGCTGACTCTCAGCCCAGCCTGGTTCTGGCGCAGGTAAGACTCCAGGGTTGCCCGCTGCTCTCTGGCGTCTCTGCGATCACCGGGTACTGGCATCTGGCAAGGCGTTGCCATTGCCCCCAACGCTGACGACCACAGACCAGAGATGTCACGAGGCCTAGAAGCGGCAGACTTCGCGAGCGAGGACGTCGCGTCCTCCTCGTCGTTTCCTCCTCCCGGGGCACGTCACGTGCTCTGGAAACCACGTCGTGTGGTAATGGTTCCGGGTATCTCTCTCTCCTACCGGCTCCGGAACGGGAACAACTGGGCAATGAAGCTGTCGTACGTCGCGTACGACAGCTCGTCGTACCCCAATCTCGCGTGACGTCTGGTCCGCTCGACTTGGAGGCCTTGTCCAGTTCCTGCTGCAGGCTATGACCCCAGCAAGAGGTTGAAGAGGCAAACATACATGAACTGCCGATGCCTCGGGGGGTTGTAGCGCAAGCTCGTACCCGGACACCTTGTGAGCGTCTCGTTAGTGGCGAAGGGCGAGTCGAACGAGTGATCGGGCTCGGGGTAACCTCCCAGGGTAGAAGGTAACTTCATATTTAGGGTCGTCCGTGTATTTAGAATCGGCTTCCACCAGGAGCCCGTTAAAGAATAGCGAGTCGAGGCCGGACTCCTCCTCGCTGGTGGTGGGCGTTATGTTCCCATCGTATAGAAGCTTTACGATGCCAACGTTGGTGGTGCCGCAGAGGATGGGTGCCGCTGTTCGACCGACAATCTGGGAAAGGGGGTCGTTTGCCTTGAGTTCTACTCTGGCTGATGGAGCTTCTCGATGAACTCCTAAACCACCTCGCCCAGAATAGTCATTCCAGGCGGTGACATGGGCGGACCAGGTCTTCTTCTCCCGCGGCCGTCGCGTGGTCCGGAAACCACGTCGTGTGGTTTCGTGTCCGGGTTGTCCTCTCTTGTTGGTTCCAGCTCGGGGAATCGTTTTTTCCCAAGACTGGTGCCATTGTCGCTTCTTCTCTGGGCAACGAAGTTGTCGTACGCCGCATACGGCAGGGTGCCCCTGTTTCTGTTAACAGGATAGAGAAGCGAACAGACATGGACGCATCCTGGCAGGCCCCATGGACTGGGCGCATGGGTGCCGCTGTCGGAACCGTCGCGCTGAAGCGGGGGTTCCTTTGCCTGAGTTCTACTCTGGCTGGTGGTCCTGCTCGAGGTAATTCCAGCTGATTTGGCGCCCAGAATAGTCATTCCGGGAAGCGTGGGATGGGCGGGTTTTGCCAGACCCAGTCGTTCAGGACGGGGATTACCGTGGCGTGCAGTGCCCGATTGACTCCGGATACCCAAGACCCTATTGGCAAGACCGTATAGTCATACGGGTATTGCAATGGTGCATCATCATCGCCGATATGAGAGGATCAGGTCGATGGGCCTCAGCGGGTACTTCAGGGGGACGGTGGCGTTGGGGTCCAGGCGGGTTAGGAGGGAGTCGATGTTGCGCTCAAGAATGTCTTGCGTCGGGGTATGAGGGAGGCCCCCCACGGTTTGTGGGGGACCCAGCAGCTGGCTATCAAGTCATGCGGCAGCTCCCACCATTGTGGCCCCAAGACTGGGCTTCTGGGTAGGCGGCCGGCGTGGGCAGCGTCTCCGAACTGAGGGTGTTGAGGGCCCCAGATAGAGCGTACCTGTAGTCCTGCTCGGGGTACTTCTTCTCGAAACGGGACTGCATCCAAGCCGACAAGCGCCACCAGCTCCAGACGACGTACTCTTTGCTACGCGGATCGAACGGCTAAGGGACGTCCGTTCCATCTTCGTCCCGGGTGCACCACCGGTGCCGCTCGGTTTCGTCGAAACCCTCAATATGGTCTCCCGGGGTAATGTCCCGAGGAGGATGGCGGCGACCTCTTCCACGACAACCGCGTGTTCGCAGATTCTGCAGATCGCGTCACCATCGAACTTCTCCAAGTATTCGACTTGGATGATAGATGCTACTCGGAACTCCTGCCCGAGTCGACGTTGAGTACTAATCAGCAAGTGGCAGTTGTTGAAAGGGACAACTCCAATGTCTGGGTAACAGGGATATACACATACCTGGGAACCTCGGGAGTGCGAAACGTCCCTTTTGGACACCCGTCTGGTCGAGCCGTCCTTCTTCTGGGCGCCAAACGACCATGACCCAATCAAGACCTCGACCCCACCGCGCCGACGCAGATCGTCTGGACGTCGAGCATTACTGCGTAGAGGTCGCCTCTATGAAGCAGAGGCAAGAGAGGAGAGGGAAACCTGTGGTGGTGAAGGGGGTGAGTGCACATGAGTTAGCATCGATAGTGAGATTATAGGATTTATGAAGGAAGAGCAAGAGCAAGAGCAGAGCTACCTGGTACTGGGTCCGGTGCTTCACGATGATCGGCTCGGGTATGTTGGCGTGATCTTGATCCGCTGGCTCCGAATCGTCCCTAAATGAATAAGTATCAATCGATTAGTTGGGCGCCTTTACAATCATTAATCATCCAATGGCATAACTTTTGCCACCAGTACATGTTATCGTCAAGGCAGGAGAAAGCAAACGTGAAAAGGGGGACGGTGAGACTGTACCTAACAAGAAGAGGGACGTAGCGTTCATACGCATCGGCTTCAAGGTGTCCACTTGAATGTGTACCAGTAGCGGGCCGCAGAACATACCTGGCCATGGTGGTCATGCCTAGCACGAAGTAGAGGTTAAGACACGTTGGTCAGTGATGGGAAGGCAACGCAAGCATACCCGGATGGTGACTTACCGGCAGCTAACCATCAATCGCGGGGTCCCTGTAGCAAGGGACGCGGAACATGGCGCACCCGACAGGACCGGTTCACAAGTTAGCATCACTGGCGAAAGTCAAGGATGAAAAGGGGGAAATTGTTACCTTATGACCTGAGGATTGCGACCTGGGCCACCGACGTAGCCCAAGTTCCCGGAGCACGGCGACCGGGACTTGCTGCGGTGTCGCGGAGCCGTTAGACGCTAGGTGCCTTGGACCGTGTCTCCAAGCCAAGGAACGTTCGATGACGACGACTTGGGGAACCTCGTCGATGTGGCCTCGTAAAGACAACCGACGCTGGACCGACCTGACACAAGACGACACAGGTATATATCAGTCCTTGCAAGTCCATACCACCATCCGTCAACTTGTAGCAGGTCTGAAAAGGGACCATGGGTGTGTCTTGAAGTCCACTTGGACAGGGATGACGACTTCGGACTGTAGCAGCTCGATGCAGTGTTGAGGTGAAGATGAAGAAAAGGGGGAATTACGTACCTGACAGGAGGAACAGGAAAGTGAAGGACGATGGCTTACTCTGAGGGGTGCTGTCCTCTCGAGCCCCCGCGGGGTCTCTAAGACGGAATGCACATCCTGCATTTCGACCTCGTCGTCCGGGCCGAGGTCGACCAGTTTCATGATGACCTCTGCCCACCCAGGGAATCCACCTGAATGGGCCACCTCCGACCGCACTCCGACCGCACTTCGTCGCAGTCGAGACGAAGTGGGGGAGGGATGAGAGAGAAGAAGAATAGGAAAGAAGATCGGGTTTGGTTGGGTTGCTGTATATATAAGTAGTATGCGAAGTATGAGATGATGGACAAGAGACACAAAAGGGGTAATGAGTGAGTGACTGACTATCCCATTGGGACTGTGTCAAGTAAGTGGACTTGTGTGAAGAAGGCTCTCATCTATCAGATGATATCACTAAACTGGGGCGATGAGACGTTACCTAAGCAGCAGAGGTAGACGCTGTGTAAGAGGAAGTGCCGACTGTGACTAGTGAGGTACAAGGAAGAAAGTCAGTCAGTTAATGAAGGATCAATGGCAATGCCTGGGTCAATGTCTAGTACTTACATGACAGTGTTGTTGTTAGAGGAAGCCATGGGTTGCTGGCTGTTGCAGCAAAGTCTACCTAAGAGAGAAGCGATGCAAGGTTAGATACATAGATGCTGAGTTGGAAGAGATGTGCACAAGCAAAGGTCAAATGAAGGAAGATACCACAGCAGTGTTGTCTCTGCACATGTTGATCCAGGTAATTGGGCAGTGACGGACACGAGACTAGGGGTCACTCTATTCTAGAGTAATGCGTCAAAGGGGATGCGAAGAAGTATGAGTTCAAATCTGGTCTGCAGCAATGAGTGTCTGTGGTGAACGATGACATTGAAGAAAGAGAAGTTGGAACAAGTAAGAGTTGGAAGAAGAGAAGAAGTATGTACAGAGTATCACGACTAAATGAGTGAAGTTGAAGATGATGAAGAAGGAAAGAAATCGAGACAGCTGAGCAGGAGAGATCCTGAGACTATATGGGCACCAGATGGCCTCGTTGAGAATTGCAAGATTCATGAGATGTCCGAAGTCCGATCATCTCTTCCGTTTGTCGAATGCGATGATGCCCAAAATTCTCCGCGACCCCCTCATCTCTGAGACGCGTTGCTGTGTCTTCCCGTCCGGAATAGTGAGGCGCATACATGCAGCAAACAACATAGCTTCGCGATGGGACTCACCGCCACCGCCTGGGCCACCCGGGATCTGACACCCAGCTCAAACAGATGAGCTCTCGAAGCAGATTTTGGGGGTGTCAATTGAATCGCGGACAACCAAGAGAATTCTGGTGTCCTCGAAGCGGATGTTTCTCTGCCGGTAGTCAATATACTTGGTCGTCCACAACATCTCTAGTATCAAAGCAAGAAAGCAACAAAAAGGCAGAAAACGTTGGTCTGTAAATCTCAAGTTGGACAGCTAAATGCAATATGCTCATAATAACGCCATGTAGTAGTATCGTAGCAACAGCTAATAGTCCATTCCTTCATGCATCTCCGCAAAGATTCTATCTTCCCCCCTCTATCATTGAAACACCAATGCCAACGACAACATCAAACGCTTACCATTTGACATCACCGCTCAGTACTCAAAGTCGTCATCGACGCTGGGACCCTTGTTCTTGGTCACGCTCTCCTGTTTGCGGTACATCTCCACCACCTGCCTGCTGCCCGTCGCCTCGTCGGGCTTCTTGTCGTCGCGCACCTTGATGAATCGCGGGAATCGCAAACTGATGCCCTTCTCGCCTGCAGGGTCGGCACCCTCCTTGATTCCGGCCTGGTAGCGAGGCGACAACGTCAAATCGGCAGTCTTGACTTCCCAGACATAGCGGGGCTCAAACCAAACGTCGGGCTGGTGCTGATTGCCGGATGAGTGGGAATAGAAGGGCTTTGGACGGTCGATGACGATCTCCGACAGATTCTTGTGGAGTTCCTCCAACACCTGCTCCGAGAAACCGGTGCCAATATTACAGATTGTCTCATAGGTGTCGTTTGCCGAGTTGTAGCAGGCCAGTAAGAAAGCTCCGTAGACCGAAGTTCGTTTGCCCTTGCCATAATACGCGCCCAAAACGACAAGATCAAGCGAGTCGCCGATGCCAGCAAGGTAATCCTTTTTGATCTATGATGCAAGTTAGTGACAACGTCTTGATGCATTGCATTAGCCGGGAGGAATCTTACCTTGAGCCAGTTTCGACTTCGTTTGCTGGGCTCGTATCCGCTTTCGGCGCCGTCCAGCATCTTGACCATGAGGCCCTCGCAGGAGGCCTTGATACTCTCCTCCAGGAACGTTTGGATATGTTCGATCTCTTGGCCATCCATGGATGTGGCAAAGGCGAACTCGCCCTCTACAGGTATGAAGGACTCATACATCAATTCACGCCGCTCTCGGAGGGACTTCTCCACCAAAGGTTCACCGTTGAGGAACAACAGATCGAAGGCGAAAACGCAGACTTTGACCTTGACATCCTCAATCTTGACGTCCTTCTTCTTTCGTGTCATGAGTTGTTGGAATGGTAAGACCTTCTTCTCGGCGACATCCCAGGCCACGGACTCACAGTCCATGACGAAGCTCTTGGTGCCTTCCTTCACCCATGTGTGAAGCTTGGCAAGAATATCAGGATACTTCTTGGACAGATCTTCCGAGTTTCTCGAGAAGACCGAAGCGATGCCCTTGGCCGCCTCCTTCGTGGCTCCAGGGACACCGTCAATGTATTCATCCTGGTGCTCCTTGGCAACGTAGTGTATCTGAGCTCTCTCGCCATCGTACTTGAATTCACATGTGAAGGTTTGGTTCTCAAAGCGATCCAACACTTCGGTAATAGCCTTAGTGGGGTTCGCAAGCATGGGCTTCACTGGTAAACCTGGTCGAAGCTTGCACGACTCCCTCAGCTTCATGATGCCATTCTTCATCATCGCCGGGATAATTACATCCCAGCTGGGAAGTTCGCTAGATGGAACGTTAGCATATCGCCAATGTTGACCGATCATGGACATGTAGACTCACCTGTAGACCGTCTTGAGCACTTGCTCTGCCTTATCAATATCTGATGTGCTGGGAACTTGGTCCTTCTTCTCGGCTTCGTAAATGCAGACTGCTTGGGCTATCGAGACGAGCACCGTCTTCTCGGCGAGTCCCAAACGTAATTTCCCCTCAAGGAAACGCACAATGAACTTTGCTTCGCTGGGTCCGCCCTTATCCGTATTGACGTCGATCTTGCCGGCAGAGTGAGCATCAGCCGCGGATAGTAGCTTCTTGATCATGTCCACTTTGCGGCCTTGAGCACCATTGCCGGAGACGGTTGCGATTTCCATCAAGCCCTTATGGACTCCACGAACTGACAAAGCCTTGGGCTTGAACATAGTCGGTTGTGTGGATCTACTCTTGACTGCGACCAAGCCCAGATCACCAATTTCCTTCTGGTCTTGCTTGATGACCTGCAGACTACGGCCGGTCGACTCACCAATAGCCTTCATGATGAGCGACTCGCCAATACCTAACTCTATTCCGGCATAGTCAGGGGCGAGCTTGTTGATCATAAGATTGACGGTAGGGAGGAAGTCGTCCGGGGTAAGGCGCAGGACTTGGCGCAAGAAGAGAGCGCAGTGTTCTGTAATTACCAGACGCTTCGATGTCATCTCAACGAGCGAGAAGGTCGTACACAGCGCCGCGTATGGCACGGGCTCGCCCTCCTTCCAGTCAGGGTACGGGTCTTTCGCATTGCTCTTAAGTAGTTTCGTCTGAACCTTCTCTCGAGCCTTTGCAGCAACCTCAGGCTTCTCGTCCTCCTCGTCCACTTCCATGTCGGAAGCAGCCTCAGAAGCTGTAGATTCCTCCTTCACTGATTCATCTTCCTCTTCTTTGGGCTCAGGCTCCTTCTGCTTCTTCTTGGAAGCAGCTGAAGATGCCGGCGCAGACTTCTTGACTGCCTCCTTTTTGGGTGCAGCCTTCTTTGGTGCAGCTTTCTTGGGCGACTCTTTCTCGGATGACTCCTTTTTCACCACCTCCTTCTTGGCTGGGGATTTCTTTGGCTTTGCCGGCTCAGGGTCGGCCATAACCTCGTCTTCATCCTCGTCCTCTTCAATCTTGTTGCGGTTTCTGCGCGGCCGTTTCGAAACTGGAGCTTC
Source organism: Apiospora saccharicola (assembly GCA_038363915.1). NCBI lineage: Eukaryota > Fungi > Ascomycota > Sordariomycetes > Amphisphaeriales > Apiosporaceae > Apiospora > Apiospora saccharicola. The sequence goes on from JAQQWM010000001.1 coordinate 658,269, forward strand.
TTCCTCTTCGTCTATGTCCATCTCCTCCGTCTTCACCTTGGCGGCTGCGCGTGTGGACCTGGCTTTCGAAGCTTTGGGTGCCGGACTGGCTCGTGACCGTTTCTTGGTGTCGGATGCGGGCGAGGCAACGTCGGCATCATGGTCGGACTCGTCCTTGACTTTGGAAGAGAAGCTGGCCTCGGCGGGGTCTTCGACCTCTTCTTCCTCCTTGGGCTTCTTGGCGGTTGCTTTAGTGGCGAACGACAGCTTGGACTGTTGGGGGGGCGGACTTCGCGCCATTGGGCTTCCCGAAGAACTTGCTAGAGGCGACAATGTTAGCATGTATGGCTCAGTAGATGCGGCGAAGACAGATGCGAGTCGCCGCGGGGTCATGCTACGCAGGTGCACCCACCCCAAGGTGGTCTGGGAAGACTTTACGTACCCCAACGTCGCTTGCTTGGGCGCCATGATGGTGAGGGTTCTGCGATTGGAGGGGGCAGACAAGAAGATCCGTCGCAGAGACGTATTCGTCGCAATATAAACAATTTGGCGGGTAGAAGCCACAATTGGCGAGTGGGATACCTGTGTAATTGTTTTGGGGTTCAAAGTGAGGGACCGAATGTGCATAAGGAATTATAGCTACAGCTGGTCAATAAATGAAGAAGAAAGAAAAAGGACTGTCGATCACTCTCTATGCGACGAAATAGACTAGTAGTAACAGGCAACCAGCAACACAATTATGGCGAATGGGCTGTTGTTCATAAATAGCATGGGGGTGCAGTTGGTTGGAGATATCCATACATATGTAGGCCGAATGGATATATTTGCTTGACGTGACCGAACCACTTCAACGACGCGCCTGCCTTGAGCTCGGTCGCGTAAATTAGGTGCCTACCTACGGTGCTGCCTGCAGTTGGACAGGGTGCTAAAGTACCCGGCTAAAACTGGACAGTGCACTAAACTGATGAGCCGAGTCGTGACTCGACCGACCCGAGAATTGGGACCTTTGCGTTTAGCGCATCGAGCTGCCATCCCTGCCACCAATTCAGTTGTCGCTAGATAGATTGATTGGCTGATGAGACCTTCATCTTGAGCGCCTCTTTTAGATGGTCGTCTGTCAAGCTGTCAACTGATTCAGCCACCCGCGTTTGATTGCTTTTCCGTGGCTCTGATACAGAGCTAACATTTCCGTAGTTAAAATACTACTACTGGTGGCTCTCTACATAGACTTGAAGGTATTGTTCAGGGGAGCGGACTCATAACCCCGGCGCAAAAAAATGGCGACTCGGCGTGCCACTCTCACATATGGCCGCCATGTTGCCCGGCTCTGCCACCATGAGTCTCGTGGGCTTCGCCCTTCACTGTCGATGGTGAAGCAAAAGCGCGGGTATGCCAATTTCGGTTTCAGACGACTTGAAATATCACCATCGCAAGCTCCTCAACATGCCTCCCCCTCCCCGGCCGCGGCCCCAGCCCCCACTCGACATTGAAAACCTCCGTGCCGAGATGCTGGCCCGGCCCGAGCAGCTGACCTACGACGCCCTGACAAATATCCCGTCCCATCTGTTTGACATCTCACTCTCCGAGTATTTGGACGGCGGTGGCAGTATCAAGACTCCCCGTAGCTATAACTACCAAAACCAACCCCAAGACCTATCCCACCACCCCTTCCCCATCTACGACGTCCTCCAACAAGGCCACCACCTCATCCACTTCCCCCTCGCCCTGCCCCCTCGCGTCTCTGCCCGGACGGCACAGACCCCTACCACAGCCCCGGCGAGCCCTTCGAGCGCCGCATGTGGGCCGGCGGCTCGATCGAGTTCCTCAACATACTCCGGCAGAACCGCACGCCGTACGTCTGCGCCGAGACGATCCAAGACGTCCGGGTCCGGGGCCCCCCGGGCGACGAAAAGGTCTTTGTCGATGTCCTGCGCCGGTACGGCAAATCCAGGCAGGTGAGGGACGATCGGGGACCGTTTGAGCTGGCCGGGCGGGAGGCGATCAAGGAAGTGCGGAAGTTGGTGTTCATGCGGAGGCAAGAGGGGGGAGAGTCGTCGGCTTCATCTTCTCCGGGTTCGAAGGAGGAGAGGCTTATCAAGGTCCCTTACCAACCCACCTACAGCCAATCCCTAACCCCAGACCGCACCCTCCTCTTCCACTTCAGCGCCCTCTCCTACAACGCCCACCTCATCCACCTGGACGAGCGCTACTCCCAAGAGGTCGAAGGCCGCCCGGGCCTGCTCGTCCACGGACCCTTGTGCCTAAACATCATGCTTGAGGTCCTCCGCCGTAGCTGCCGCCAACGAGAATTGACGGTCCAGCGCATCGATTACCGCAACTTGGCGCCGCTTTACACAGGCCAAAAAATGACGGTATGTGTGAGGAGCCCGCCGAACAAAGAATTAGAGTCGGGGGAATCAGAGCAACGGCAGCACGATGTCTGGATCGAGAATCAGCACGGTGGGCTCTGTGTCAAGGGTACTGTGGTTGCCACCGAGTACTCCATGTCTAAAATGGAAAGATTCCATGAGAGTTTTGCGAAGAGAATGCATAGTGGAGAGTTCGATTAAATGAAATGGAATCAATCACACATAGCCTCACTCACAATTACGATCACATCAATAATCAAGATAAGATCGAAATGGGAAAAAAGCCAAATTTGTTTGCACGGGATTTTGCTTCGCTATGCTATGCTCTTCGCCCCAACGCACCTCGCCATGCTGCCTTTGCCTCTGCCTTGCCAGTATATTATAGAGATTTCCTTTACCGAGCTTTTCAGGCAAGGTCCAATGGACTAATCCCAACCAACAATGGGTCTACTCATCTCGTATTTCCGTTTCCGTTTTCCATGCGTTATCCCCCGCCGCCATCTTGCGTTGTGTGTAGGGTGTGTGTGTGGGGGGGGTGTGTTTGGGTGAATGTGTGTGCATCTCCTGTATGAATCATGTGTCTCGTCCTTCGTACCTTGGCCAGCCCGCTCGCTCAAAGTGAATGAGTGGGGGGTTCCCAAGGCCGAAGTTGTTATAGTAGTAGTAAAATCTAGTTGTACAAGAAGGGGATTTGTTGGTTCGTTGGAAAGGGAGGAGAAATAAATCTTGCCACCATTTGTCGTGAACCTCGGAACAAGGAGTGGTGGGGTGTGGGTATAAGAGGAAAAATGAAAACGGCCCCGGGTCTCGCTGGCCATTAAATGGAAAGGCCAAAAGAGGTAAATAGTCACAAACGAAAGTGTGACGGAAAAAGAAGAAAAAAAAGGTGTAAACTCTAAATAGGGAGAAAGGGAAGTGAAGATAATTTGGAGATCGAAGAAAGGCCCAAGCATGTTCCAGTTCACCAGCACTGATGTCACGGTGGTAGTGCTTTCCTGAGAGATAGGCACCCACGCCTATTTCAATAAACTCCTCCTTAAGTCTCGACTGCATGATGTTTAGAGGCTTTGACGAAGCTTTCCCAGAAAGCCCCGGCAACCGAATACCCATTTCAGATGCTAAGAGACGAGCATCTTGATTTGGGCGTTGCAGCCTTCTCGTCGCTGTTGACTTCCTATGTTATGGGCGTCAAGAAGGAGCTCAGCATCAAATCGTCAGCGCTAGGCCTCAGGTTGTGATCCAGCTCGAATGTCTGGGCCAGGAACTCTTGAGCCTCGGCACTGGCAGTGTCGGGAATAGTGGGCGAGGCTCGACCACCACCGATCTTGAAGATAGCCTGCAGCTGGGAGCAGTCCGGGAACGGATGGGTACCAGTCATCATCTCGACGACCAGGCAGCCCAGTGACCAAATATCAGCCTTTCGTGTATACGAAGTCTGCTTGACGACTTCGGGAGCCATCCAGAAGACGGATCCCTGGAGTGAAGGGCGGTTTTTGTTGTTCGCTGCGCCGTTCAGAATGTTGGTGGCCTCGAGCTTCTTGCTAATACCGAAATCGGAGATCTTGATGGTTCCCTTGTTGTCGACAAGAATGTTGGCGCCCTTGATATCTCTGTGGATGATTTCCTGGTTGTGTAGGTACGACAGGCCTTCAAGAATTTGTCGAACGAAGCTGCGCACCAGAGGCTCTGGCAAAGCTCCATAGGAGTTAAGCATGGTTTGAACCGAGCCACCAGGGACATACTCGAGGAAAATGTTCAAGTAATCCGCCGATGAGCTGCAGCCAAGGTACTGCACGATGTTAGGGTGGCGCAGATCACGCAGCAAACTGATCTCGCGCTTGAGCGCTTCGATCATGCTCTTCTTGCGAGCATCGTTCTGGCTGTTGGCACCGGGAGAAGAGGCCTCGACTTGCTTGACAGCAAGGAGCTCTCCCGTTACAGCGTGGAGTGCGAGGTAGACAGAGCCAAAGGCACCCTGGCCAATGAGGGCACCCTTCATCCATTTGTTGTCATCCCACGATTCACCTGCCAGGAAGCTTGCGAGCTCTTCGTCGGCATCTTCGCCATCTTCCTGCAGGGCTGCGGTAATCTCCTTTGCAGATCCGGAACCTTGGGTGCTCGTCTCGTCGAAATAGCTGTTTTGCTGGACCACGTTACCGTCAGGATCGGTAACGCTGATACCGGCACTATCGGAGCCGCTGTCGGCAAACGACACATAGGACTTGCGGTTAGGCTCAACCGGCGACTCTTCTTGCAGTGTTCCCAATATAGAAGAGGCGACAGAGTCTCGGTATTGATGTTGCAGTCGGCTGGGATCACGTGGCCGTGACTTGGTCATTTGATTTGCGCCCAGCCAGTTATCAGCTATGGTAGGAATCGGAGGGGCATCTTGGATGCTCGAAGCAAAACTGAGGTTGCTTGCCACACTCAAGCGGCTGTTGACCTTGCTCAGGCGCGTAGATCTACGCATCGACATGCGGACAGTCCGGTCAATATCCTCGCGCGGGTGGTCGGGGAAGTAGGATGTCAAGTCGGAAGTAATGAGCTCGCTTGGAGGTCTCATGCTACCAAACGGCCTCAGGAGGCCCTTGTTTCTTCGCCCAGGTGAGATGACCTCGTTCGAGGCGGGTCGTTCCAGGTCCTTGGCGGCGTTCTGGAAGTTGCGTTCGCGGTCTTGGTAGGATATCGGCGAAAGCGGCTGCTGTAGGCCCTCGTCCCAGCTCTCACCAAGAAGCTTCTGCACCTTCAGTTGACTCCGCTTGTCGACGTTCTCTATCGCACGGCTGTGGTTTTGCTGGGCTTCCTCCATAGCAATGGCCGCAGCTCTTTGCAGCTCAGACTCACCAGGCTCCCCAGAGGGGACTCTTCGAAGAATGAGCCGGTTTCGCTCAGGTCGCTTCTGATCTTTGATGATTCGCCACAGTTCGGTGTCTCCAAGCCGCCGACATTGCTTAGGGTCGGGCTCGACGCCGGCCAGAACCCAGAAGCAATAGTTGCGATCGTGGTCTTCTCGGAGGGCGAATTTCCGCAGCGTCGTGCGCATCACTTCTTCACATGTCTGGCATCCAGCGATCTTGACGACCTTGGTCACGCCACCTGTCGAAATAACACGAATTACGTCTTGGCCCTGTGGTAGAGCAGCCATCAGCGAGCCGTCCACACTAGAGTTGTTTCGGGTGTGGGTATTTACCAGACGGCCGGACTGAGGCTCAGGGGGGGACCCGGGTTGCCTCCCAGACGAGTTGCTAGGCGTAGCATTGCTCATGTAGTGTTGCTGGTTGGGATATCTCTGCTGTCGTGCGCGCACATCTGCGCTAGGGAGAGGAGAGTTCGGCCGGGAAGCGGATGCGGGTGGGTTCATGCCAAAGCTTGACAAGTCGATTTGTCGGGAATACCTCTTGTTGGGAGGCGTCGGCATGGCCCTACCAGCTGAGCCGTTCGACGGCCTCGGGGAGCCGGTCGAGGGTGTAAACTGCGTGGGTTCCAGGTGCCCAAAGGAATCCTACCATTCATCATCATGGTCAGCTGCTGAGCCGATCGAGACCGCGGGGAATCTCCACCTAGCACCGTCCAGGTCAGTTCGAGGGGGGTACTCACTCTATTGCGCTTCTTTACGTTGGCGTAAGCCTTGGTCCTTAACTTCTTGATACCAAGGAACAGGCGAACGCGATCGCCGACTTTCTCGATGCCCATTTCCTTGAGCACATCCTTGTCCATTTCTAAAAGGTTCTCGCCATTGATGTTGTTCTTGCGAAACAGCTTTTCGTATTCGCCACATCGGACGCTCCGGAGGTATTCGCAGACCTGGTCTTCGGTCCAGTTCTTAACGGCGTCAGGACCCTCGGTATCTGAGAATTCGGAGTTGGTTGGGCTGGCGAACCCGGTGCCCGACGAAGGCATAGCGGGAGCCCTGCGCGAGGGCGGCATGTTGGAGGAGGAGTTGGCGGTCAAAGTGGTGCCAGTCGTGGCCAGCGAAGCTGGGAAGGAGGACTTGGATGCCAACATGGCCATACTGTCCTACCGGGAGCTCAAGCTGGAGGGGGGGTGGCGGGCGGTTTGGGGAGTTGCAAGAGGAATTGGGGGGGCGGTGCTCTCGCTTTCAGTTCAGCATGAGACGATGTGCCAATGATTATCAATGTGGTGGGATAGTTGACGAAAGGGCGTGACGACAACCGGAAGCCGTCGGTACGTCGTCTATTTACTTGTAACCTTTTGTCTGGCACAAGTAATGCTGGGCTAGATGGAAGTTCGGATGGATCTGTGACTCCAGTCGGTCCAAGATTCGGGACAAAGCGCAGCCAAGATCAGATGTCGTCCGCCGCAAGTACTTAAGGCTCCGAGTCCAAGGTGGGTGACCCAAGGTCGAGGATTATTCCGGGAGCTCTCGAGAAGAAAACCTTGGAATTGTTTTCTGGGCACTCTCTTTCGCACGACAACTCGAAACGGCGAGAAATGCCTGCAACGTGTCTGTGGGCGGTCGGCTGTTGGATTAGTAGTGGTGAGGGAGTGGACGATTGTTTGCTGACAATCCAAATGCTTGCCTGCATTGAACTTGACCTTCCGCTTCGACTTTGGACCCTGCTTTCACTTCGGGCTGCCTGGATACAAGTACATGGGCCTGGCATGGGGGGGGCATGTACGTAGGATGTTGGGTCCCTCCTTTTCTATGGTGGTTTCAAATAAGCGTTGGTTGCGTCCACTGAATGCCACCCTATTTCTGACTCCCACCTGTCTAGCGTAGCTCGCTATGTTTTATCTCTTGCTAGCGCAATTGACGATGAGTACTTCCAGGTACTTCCGGTTCTAGCGGGTAGATGGCCCCAAGAACCAATGGAATTGGGAATGGAACCATGAATGGGGGGCTCTTAGCATCTTTCTGCTTACGGCTGGCTTCACCGGTTCAGCAGCTGGGAACAATCAGAAAACTGCCCACACAATCCATCTGTTTACTGAGGTATCGCTTCACGACTGCTTCACACATCTGATGAATATCGACGACATCCGTATTCTGTACTCGTAGGTTTAGGTGTACAACAAGCTTAGAGATAACAATAACTTTCTTCTATCCCAAAATGCAATCACTCAATCTTTGGGTTTGAAATCAGAGCTGGGGTTGACGCCGATTCGCTGTTTATTGCCCATTATAATACCTGCCTACTACCAAAGCAGGCTGGCTTTAGAGGTAGACTTGGAGGCAGCTAACTGACTATATCCCCGAAGAATGTCACTAGTCAGGCAGAGCCTCCCGTGTCCAGACTTTCGGTCTTTTTGATACCTCGTGGTGTTCCGCCTGCCGCGGGACGACTAAGACGAACCACTGAGCTATGAACTACGAACCAGCTAACGAACAACGCCAGCAACATTTGATTAACACAAGAATCACGAACCTCTCCATTGTCATGCTAGTAAAGTTGAAGCGCTGCTCAAAAACGAAACCAGAACCGTGAGAGCTGGGGATCATTGATTGGTCACAGCTTTATTTTCCCCTCTCAATTCGACCCTGCAGTCTGGGCCTCCCTCCCCTCCTCTGCTGACTGCTTACAGGCAGACAGGCCGTACCAATCTGCAGTGGTTAACGTTCGTGAATGGGGTAGACCACACGCCAACCACAGACAGGTACGTTTAGGTGTGGATGCTACGTACTGACTTTACTGGTTGACGATCATTGGCTGTGGCCCGCAACCAAAAGCGTTTAATTGTCAAAGACCTTCAGAGACAACCTTCCATGACGAACTGCGCCGTAGCTTGAGGTACAGGGTCGCAGAAGCGGGAATATGTATGTCATTGTTAACGACTATGTTCCATATCTCGTACCGTAAATCTCACTATTTACACTTTCCAGGGTCCAATCTCCCAAACCAAGGTGCCCGTTGACAGGTAGGAACCAGTTCAGAAAAAAAAAGTCTGCAAAAGCAAATATGTGGACGATGTCGAAATGCAGGCGTGACGATCCAAGTCATCCTGCCCGACATTGGGCAAACATGAAGTCATGATTGGCTGTTAATTCCTCGAGGAGCGGCACAGGCACAGCGGCTGCTGGTGTGAAACTCGCCCAGTCATTCAGAGCAGGCTGCCACTGGCCAGGGGACTTTTGGTGCCCGTAAGCTGATGGGGGAGGGTTAATTATTGCCCCAGCTTTTGCCAACTTGCCTCCCCCTCACATGCGAATGGGGGTTTCTAGATGGGTCAATTGCACGAGAGAATATTATGAGCGACTTTTACTTTCGTGAACAGTCGTTTCCCCCTCCGTCCCTTCCCCTGAAGCTAGGTAGGTGGCCACGCAAGGCGACCCCATAGTCAATCATAGCCGTCTCGTCCAGTAGAATAGTCTCGTCTACTTGTCTCTGCCTGTGATAGCCTGGAGGGGATGACGAGAGCGCAATTATCCCGCCCTTCGAAAAGGGCATGTCTGGCTGAAGATCGTCTTCCTGAGGATCGTCCAGTGACGAAGCCGGCCGGAGATCGGGTGCTGTCGGTACTCCACAGGCGATTTCACTTTTTTGTGTGCGAGAGGGAAACAAGTACCATCCAGTACATCGATGAAATCTCTATGGCGTGCGATGACTGTTTTGGCGCCTGGGGTCCGCAACGGAGAAAGCTCACTAACAGCCTAGCTGACCTGTCCACCGGGCCTCACCCAGCTGGGATATTCCAAGCTACTTGCCGTATTAGTCGGCGACTCTACTCAAGCGCAGAACCAAGCGGTCGGTCCTCCTTTCGTAATCCGCGGCCTCCTATCTCCTCTTTGTTGTGAATGGAGTCACTTAGCCATCACGCTCATCCATATGGTGCCCGTGTTATTTCGCTCGTTAGCTTACACGATGCAACTCACGAGAGGCGACGTCTGGGCGGGCGGGGGAAAAGTCCGCCGGTAAGGTTAGGGACCCTCACCCCGATTGACCCAAACAAACAAACAGGGAACCAACGAACATATGGTCGAGAGCGATGGTGTTACATACCGGCATCCCATATAATCGCCACCCTTTTGGCACATCCCCCGGATGTTTTGCAGCTTTCCTCTTCGGGAAACTAATCGCCAAGCGCTTCTTGCCCATGAGCCCTAATTTGCGCAGTGTAGCAGCGAGAGACACACTACAAAGTCAACAGCATCATTCAGGGCAATAAGAGGCAAAAAGCCCATGCTTATTTTTAGGGATCATCCACGCGATAAGCATGCACGGAAGGCTTACGATGCGACGTATAGAAGAAACCACTATCAACCGACTATGCACCATCGTCCCAGGCTAGAAACCACGCTGCCACGCGGCAAGTGAATGTCCGTAGCTGGCGTAGGCCGGAGGTTCGAACGGGATCTCAAAAAGACCGCAAGTTTAATTGCTGGTCCAACTCGTGGCGAGCCAATGGGGAGTTCTAGATTGCTCGAGATGATTCCTCGAAGTTTACCCACGTCCACTGGAGAGCCGGATAACAGCATCTCCAGTCAGTGCTGCTGCTAAACTGGCTTTGCCCAGCCTGCCAACCTGCCAGCTTCTTGTCCAGCGCCCACACTATTGAACAACGAAACACTCCGCCCATTTTCTTGCTTGCCCTATCTCTCTCCCAATCTCCATGGTACACATCTCAGGCTCTTGGCAACTCGTCCCGCCAAGCCGCCCACATCACAACGACAGCCAAGCCGCCAGCGCGAGCAATCGACAGGGGTCAGAGTGAGGGGCATCGCGGCCCACCAACATGAAACTTGAAACCCGCCATGTTTCGACGACTTGGGCTCAGGGCGCCAAGCTGGCCGGCGAATAGCAGAAGAAAACATACTATTTTGCGCACGAGAATCAAATTTCTTTTGTGCTTCACTAGCCATCCCTCCGACGGAGTTCTAGCTAGCTGCGACGACGACACCCGGCCCAATCATGAGATCAACTCGCATAGAGCGATCACCAAACGATGCTCTGCTCACTGACTGACCTGACTGACAGCAACGTTCGAACGTCGGAGTGTTGTGACTGTAGACAAACTTTAATATATTCAAAAATTCGATGTTGCAACGTCGCAAAACAGCTGTACTTTCACTCACGCACACTGAATATCATGCGATGCGACTCTTTAAACATACGGCTTACTGACGCTATCCATGCTCTCTGCTTGCTATTGTGCTATCTATCTCTCGCTATGTCCGTGGTACCTAGGTATATCGACCTTGTGCCCTAGAGGCCAGGCACTTGGCGCCTTCAGCCGTTCCTATCTCGGGCTCCTTCCGTTTTCCATTACCCGCCCCGAGGCATTTGCACTTCATGCGCATAGACTGCGTTCGGATGAGGCCCACCCTCGATGCGCTGTTGTTGTGATTATGTGCTCCTCTTTCCCCATGTTTGGTAGCATTTGCTGGCTGGCTCGGCGCGTATGTGAGGACGTACGCAGGGTACGTGTTGTGCTTGATCGTCAAAGAGTCTGCTATATCAACAAAAGATCTCATTTGTCCACAGAAAACTCAGCTATGTTGACGACATTTCCTAGAATAGCACTCAGCTCGTTCACTCTGACATGTGTACTGATATGTCGCGATAAGCCCCCTGGCGCCTGGCATGAACCTGGAGGTCCTTGGTTAATTTGCCGAACGAGTATCAGAGCTTGTTACGACTCACGAGACGGCACATCGCTGCTCGCCGTAATATATCGCATTCAATGCCGCCTCTTGATAGCTTACCGGGCTGGGCCGTCTGGCTGACAATCATGGGCTATCTACATAGGTCGTCGTCGTTGTATCTCTTGTATGTAGATGTAGACAGACCGCTTTGCGCCTTGCCCACCGACATTTTCCCATTCATCGAATATGCATGCATCTGAAACTACTACTGCAGTGTCATTCGGCCATGAGTTTGTGCAACCGCCCAAAAAGCAACTACGCGCAGCACTTGCTTGCATACACGGGCCAGAGCGAAGCTACAGCAGCAGCCGCTTACAAACTTGAAGTAGTTGGAGGGGGGAACCGCATCAGCAATCCGATGAACTGTCTCTACCCGATACTTGGGTCTCCCTGTAATCATTCCCAAGCACGCTGCTGACCATGTCATCATGAATCAATTTGATCAGCCTGACACTTGGCACCTGGGGTAGTAGCGAGTTCCGGCTAGCAGCGTCAACAAGAGCTCATCACCATCTCGTTTAAGACACTCTGGCTCCACGTAAGAGCGCATCGATTGTTTCTTTTTCTGGTGGTCTGGCTGCTGTTGAAGAAAGAGTCATGTATGTTACTGGTATTTAGTTGGTTCTGACGATACATATACCTAAAGTACCGATTGATTCCATCAGTCGGCCGTCGGCTTTTGGTTCAGTTGGCACTTCAACATATTTCCAACTTTTCCCCGTCGGTCTCCAATCGCGGAATGAATTTAATAATCCAATGTCATAGCGAAGTGTCCAAGGGTTCGAGGGTCCCCCTTTTCTTTATCGCCTATTTCCCCATAACTTATGACGAGGCCAGGGAGTAAGGCTGTTGATCTTTTTTCAGCCCAATCTTGTAGCTCTCAGTGTTCGAGAATCCGTCCATGCGCCAGGTATGTTTTGTTCGGATTTTCCCAGGCCGCGATGGCTACTGCAAACTCTAAAATCCTGTACTGTGGCCCTGAGGCCAGACTGAGGCCCTTTTGTGGACGGAATCGCAAGACCCAGGGCCCATCCGAGGACTATCACTTCATTGTTTGAAACAAACTCTGTCTCTCCATCCGTGGTCGCGTGCATTTGCATCATTTGCATCATTCGGTCTCAGTCAGTCCGTCTGTCCATCGAGTTTCGATGGCTTCACGTGGGGTAAGAGGAGGAATCCAGAAAACGTGGCGCGCTTGTCTACATCTAGACGATATACGGTCCAGACTCCCTTTTAGAACGCGTTTGACCCCCAAACGAGAATGAAAGTCAAAATGCACTATGATCATAGGTACCACCCTTTTTCGCAGCCCGCGGGTCGCTCCGCGCATGGTCAGATCTTAGTTACGCCAAGTGCCTAGCACCTAGGCCTTGTTTGTTGATTGTTTTTGGGAGAAGGAAAAACTGCGGGCTTGACCGAAATGTGGTGTGGTGAGGTCGAAACCGCGGCATCCAGATAAACCCCATGCTTTCTCCCGCCTCGTCGTTAATACGACACTCACGGTCGACGGTCGAAGCACCTCGTGTTCTTGCGTGGGTGGTAATTCCCAGTGATTAGATCAAATCAAGCTGAATGGCCCACCACGAGATCTTTCAGATCATGACATCATAACTCATCTCCCGAGTATTGGGTCGTAGGTAGTAGAGGAGAGCTGCTGAACGAATGAATGCCAAGCTAGCCAAACCTCTCTGCTGCACTGTTCTGCTTGTGATTATCCCATATCATTTCAATAGATGCGAAAACACACGTGCGCCGCTTGATCATCATCATCATCGATATTGCATCCAGTTTGCGTCAAGTACGACGACGACGGATATATTGCGAGAAAGCAGGAAACCGACACACCAAACTCGAGCAAGCGTGCACAAGCAGCAAACAGCAGCTGAATGCCGTGCCGATCACTTGTGGTAGGTAGTGCGAGGGCGAAAAATACCCTAACCAAACTCTGTAAGTTCCGAGGCGAGGCGAAAGAGCTGCTCTGAGCTGCTACTGGAAGCGCTTCTGCTATCTTGCGCTGCGTGCGTGCTGCTGCTGGCACCTGGTTGGTGCTTGCTTGATAGGGGATAGGGGCTACTACGGCTTCTACCGGGGCGCGCGTGTTCAGTCAAGTGTGGGCTGTGTTTTTTTTCCTTCGCTGGCCCGGGTTTTGGCCAGTTGGTACGGCCAGCCCGAGACGCTGATTGGCGCAAGGCGGGCGCGCGCGCACTGCCAACGGGTGCTCAATTGCACTGCCAATGCCACCCCCTGGTCGGCCTAGGAAGCATTGAATGAACCCCGCGAGGAGCCTATTGGCCCTCTCTCTCGTTCCTGTCCATTGATTGATGTCTGCTTCCCGTTGCTTCTCGAAAACAGGTTGTTGTCTTTGTCTTCATTGAGCTTCAAGAACACCCGGCCGAATCAAGACTAATACCTTGGTACCAAGCAGATTTTAGTCCATATGCACCATTGAGAGAGAGAGAGAGAGAGGTGTGAGAGTAAGAGTAAGAGTGAGAGAAGCAGAGAGAGGAAACAAGGAAAACAAGAGAAGAAACTTGGCAAACCCGACACGGCATGGTCTCGTAAAGTAGCGGGACCCCTCCAATTGAGCGAAGCAGCTCAGCTCCAGACACCTTGTTGCTTTGGGTGCGTGGCAGCTCGTGTTTCGGTAGCTTATCTCGACATCGAAATCTCACCTTTCCGGTAACTCCTTCGCGCGCGCAAGCAATCCGCAATCCCACATTTTGCCATTCAGTGCCTGACGCTACTACTCTGACGGGCGGGTATCAATGCGTTCCCCTTTGTGGTGAATAAGCGGCCTTGGGAATCTAAACCCTTACATTCTTGCTAGAGGATATGGGGTCTCTATGAAAGAGAAACAACCTTGGAACAAGTAACATACAATACATACACTATACCCGAGACCTCCGGCGGCATTGACGATCTACCCGGGAGGAGGGACCTAACCACAAACAAAACACATCACACCCAAACACCACCACCACCACCAAAACCACCGCCTCTTCCGCCACACACGCCTGCGCCGCGCCATGGAGCCGCCCAAGAATGCCGCACGGGAGATTATAGGCGGCAAAGGATCTGGCAAAAGCCATCGCCGATCTTCCCTCTCCAACATCCGCGGCCCGCTCCGGGCTCTCCGGAACCTGAGCATCTCCAGCACGTCGACGGCCAGTGCGTCGTCGTCGGACAGCGCCCTGCTGGCGCCCCCTCATGAGCGCAAGCGCACCATGCTGCGCAAGAGCAGCAAGACCCACGAGCCGGAGGCCCCTCCTTCTTCGGTGACCTCGTCGCACGCGTCGACGGGTTCCTTGTCGTGGGGCAGCCGGCCGCATACCAGCCACCACCTGGGCCGCGCCCACTCCAAGGCCTCGTCGCAGGACTTCACGGAGCGCGGCTCCGTCTCCACCTCGACCCGGCCCACCAGCCCGTCGGGGAGCGTCTGCAACCACAGCCAGGGGACCAGCATCTCGGGCGACTTTGTGGGCGTCATCAAGGCCGGCCCCCTGCACCACGAGTCGACGCTGCTCAAGACGAAGAAGGAGTTCCTCGTGCTGACGCCCTCGCTGCTGCTGCGGTTCAAGAGCCGCAACGCCGCCCTGGACCAGTTCCCCCAGCTGTCTTCGCAGCTGTCGGTCCCGCCGACCGCGGCCGAGAGTGGTCTTTCCCCGGTCGACTCGGTTATGTCGCTCCGGGACTTCGCGGCCGGGAGCGGTAGTGGTAGCAGTAGCAAGCACGGCGCCGAGCTGCAGATCCCGCTGGAGACGGTCGTGACGGCCTTCAAGGAAGAGGGCGCGAAGCCCTGCTTCGGGATCGAGGTGTGGTGGAAGGACCAGATCGACGGGTCCACCTTCACCAGCACCGAGCTGGACTTCAACCTGCCCGACGAGCGGGACGAGTGGCTGAAGCACATTCGGCTGGCGGTGAAGCAGCGGGCCCGGTCGTTTCTGGAAGACCAGACTTCATCGGATGTCGAGGCGGATTTTGCCCAGATCCTGGCGGCGCAGAGCCCGCAGCATGGCAACGTGCGGCCGGAGATATTCCCCGTCGTGCCGCGGCATCCGTATACTCGGGCCGCCACGAACAGCTCGGGTGAGATCAAGAAAGGGTGGAGGGACAACTCGTCGTTTTACCTGGCGTTGGGCAAGAACGTTTGCATGCTCGCCCAGTTCTCCAAGTCGCCGACAAGGCCAGCGGGTGAATCCCAATATCGTCAAATACGGCTTGGTCACGTTGTCCAAAGTCAATGCGCACCTTGGCGACGAGCGGTTCGATCTCATATTTCGGTTGCCCATGGACACGCCCAAAAAGATCGGGTTATCAAGCCGGCATCACCGCAGCATCATCTCCCGGCTGTTCAAGGCGGATACGTATCTCAAGCCCGCCTGGCCGCTGTGGACCCGGCGCGAGATCTTCTTCGTGGACGGGGAGACGGACCACATCCACCTCCCCGAGGGCGAAGACTACGGTGGCTTTAAGAGGACGCTGGAGGCTTACCTCGAAGGGTACCACTGCGCGTCGGTCGACTGGAAGGTGAACTGGGAGAGCGCCCGGTTTTCCCCCGAGTTCCAGCTCCTGCGGCCGAAGAAGAAGATGTTGAAGTACAGTGGGTACCAGCTCCTGGCCGTCTTCCGCGCCCTGCGCTTCAACGACTACTTCAAGTCTTTGAACTTTGACGGCGTCGACTTCTCGCCGCTTTCGGGGGTGCAGGATAACCAGAAACGCCTCGAGCCGACGCCGTGGCTTTCTCGGACGGGCAAGCGCAGCCTGACGCGCGACGAGTACGAGCTCATGGAGCACTCCTCTGTTCTGTTCCAGGAGCTCGTGGGCTTGCTGCTTGCTTCCGAGTCGGTCAAGCAGGTGAATCTGAACGGCGTCCTGAGCGGTCGCTTCGTGGCGGCGGCCTCGGGTTCCGCGGAGGCGTCGGCGCCCCGGAACCGGGGCTGCGACCTGATCCCGCCCATTGTCCTGCTCCTGCGGTCGCTGCAGTCGCGGTGCAAGTCCATCTTCCTGAACAACAACCCGATGAGCGCGGCCGACGTCGGGGACCTGTGCCAGACGCTGCAGAACTACGCGGGGCTGGCGCGGTGCCTGGGCCTCTCGCGCTGCGACCTCGACGAGGTGGCCATGACCTCGGTCTGGGAGGCCATCCACGAGCAGCGGTCCAGCCTCGAGACGCTCGAGTTCGCCAACAACTTCGGCCGGCTGGACGCGGCCCGCGCCGCGCAGACGCTGAGCGAGACGCCCAAGATCCGCCACCTGGACCTCGGCTACTGCCTCAAGGGGGGTTTGGACGGGCCGCTGTTCCGGCCGTGGGCCAATTCGCTGCAGTCGAGTGTGTGGCGGCTGGAGTATCTTGATCTTTCGGGATGGAAGGTGAGTACAATCTCGGTAAATTGACATGGAAGTTTATGACTAACTCACTTTTACAGGCCAATTTCGATACCATCTCGTGTTTGCTGAGGTACATGGAGACGGAAGAGTCCAATGGAATGAAGCATCTGATCCTCAATAACTGCGGCATCGATGGCGAAGTGGCAACAGCAATCATCTGCGGCGTCGGAAGTGGCAGAGACATGCATCTTCATATGAATGGCAACCCGCTGGAGGACGTATCGACGGACTGGATCGACCTCATCGAGGGCAATGAGGGGCCGAGGCGTATGCACATGAACATGGTCCAATTCGAGACCGAAGACAACTTCAACCGGCTGTTGGAGGCGCTCACCAACAACAGCACCATCGAGTTCCTGAGCATGGTCGGCACCGGCTCCCCCGCCGGCGCCACCCCGAAAACGCTGACCTGCCTGGCCAACCTGCTGGAGCGGAACACGACGCTGCAGTACCTGGACCTGTCGGGTTACAGCGGCAAGCTCGAGGACAGCCACATGGGCTGGGGCCTGTCGGGGGCCTTGTCCGGGCTGAAACATAACCGGACGCTGCGGCAGCTGCGGCTCCGCAATCATAATATCGGCGACGCCGAGGACGTGACGGAGCTGTGCCGCGTGCTGGCCCAGAACCAGGGGCTCGTCATGTTCGACCTGCAGGCCAACAACTTTAGTCACCACCAGTTCGGGCAGCTCGTGCGGGCCATGGACCACAACGGGCGCTTACTGTCGTTCCCGCTCGCGCCGGCGGACCGGCAGTACGCGCTCGACGAGGAGCGGCGGCTGTTTCTGGATGTGCTGCACAGCAAGCACAAGACGAAGCGGGACGGGTCGCTGAAGCCCCTGTCCAAGACGGACGAGGGGAGGTTGAAGGAGATGTTGGCGTTTTTGGAGGAGCATTGGGATACCGAGGCCCGGCGGCTGGCGGATATCCTGAGGAGGAACCGCGACGACCCCGCGAACCGCCACCTCGAGTTCGGGGACGAGTATCTCGGGGCCTGGGAGGACGACGAGCTGCCGGCGTGGCTGTACGCCAAGCTTGCGGCCCGGACGGATGGTGTCTCGGGGGCGCTTTCGGCGGCGGGGTCGAGGCGGAGCTCGGTGCAGTCGATTTCGGGGCACCAGCATCAGCGGCGGGATTCGGCGGCGTCGCAGTTTTTGGCGGCGCAGCAGGCGCAGCAGCTGCTGCATGGTGTGCCGGCGTCGGCGTCGCATCATATCCGGACGTCGAGCGTGGGGTCCTTTACGTTGACGCCGTTTACGGTGGCGGCGCCTGTGCCTTTGCCTATGCCCGAGCAGTCTTCTTCTTCGTTTGGGCCGGCTCCTTCGCTTACGCCTTCGCCTACTCTTCCGCCGCTTCCGTCGTTTTCTTCGTCGGTGGATTACGGTAGTAGTGGCAGTGGCGGTGACTTCACGATGGGGGGTTGGAGTGGAGGAGGGGAAGGAGGCGGGCCGCCTGTGGTGGCGGCGCAGCCGAGTAGTCTGTTGAGTAATAGCAGTGACTACACAATGGGGGGTTGGGGTAGAGGAGGAGGAGGAGGAGGGGGCCGCCTGTGGCGGCTCCGCAGCCGAGCAGTCTTCTTAGTGGCGTCGGCATTGGCGTCGGCGTCGGTCGCAGCTGTAGCGTCAGCAACAGTATCGGTCGCAATAATAGCGTGGGTGCCAGCGGCGGTACGACGTATACCATTGCCGAGGAGACGTCGCCGTTCTCCACGGGGTCGTCGTCGGGGGATTATATTGGGTGTTTTTCTTCGGCGGACTCGTCGATGGCGACGCCGCCGGAGCGGAACAAGACTCCGCCGCCGTCGATGCCGCCGATGGCAGAGAAAAACCTGGTGACGCCGCCGCCGCAGGTGCGACCGTCGATGCCGCAGCAGAATGGCAGTAGCCATCACCCCTCGTACCAGGTCCAGATCGACTCGCCGGATCATCATCGGCGGCAGCAGTCGGTGGAGCAGGTCGGGGAGATTTCGCCGGGGATGTCGGCGAGCGAGTACAGGAAGTTGATGGAGGATTTGACGGGGCATTGGTGAACGAACGACATGATGGAAATGTTGACGCCGAAAGATGATTTCCACACGGCACTACAACAACAACAAGTCGGAGCTTGCCAGGAGATTGGTTTGTTGACGATCTTGCTGAGGGAGCGCCACGCATATATTGAAGAGGCCGACGTCGCCTTGACGCCTCGCGGCGCATAATGAAGGACTAATACTACATACTACAGAGAGGACCTTACCAGGCACTCAACGATACTTAACAGAAAACCAGCATCATAGCGGGCGTTTGGGGAATTTGAATTTTTTTTGTTAGGTTAGGGCCAGGTTTGGGGGTAAAGGTGGTGAGCATACTAGACACACAGCATCAAGGAAACAGGAAACAGGAAACACTTTTTTGTTGTTTTGGATTCAATAATTTTTTCAACAAACATGTACCTATTGGAATATCCTCATGTATATATACTTGGAGATACCCCCTTTGAGCAATACATAGGGTTGGGCGTTGATGTACTTAATATCATTTGGACGTACATTCATTACAGATTATCTCAGGAAATGAACGGATGACTTTACAATTGATTGATATGCAATGTGGGTTGCTCGAGGGAACTTTGGGGTTTCGTTCCTACATACTTCTCACTGAAGTGCCGCGTGAGTTGTTTGCTCATTCAGAGGGAGGGGTTTGGGCAAGAACTTCTCCTATGACACTGGTGCAAGAGTATATGAAGTCTCGGCGAAACGCTCGTAGGCATTATGGGTCTGATATTTGAGGGCTCATGCTCTATGATATGTAGCTACATATCAGTGAGTCGCATAAGTGTGGCTAACGAACCGGACACAGTTCCAATCTCCCTTATTTTCCCCATCTCCACGCACTGGAGAACGACATGCCCTAATCGTTGTCCCGTTTCTCTTCTCCCCTTCTTTCTGCCGCCGGAACGGAATAATGCATTAGCAATCGTCATGCCCGACCACGACGTTGCCCCAGCCCTGATTCACATCCCCCTTGTTGCCGGTGTCGAAGAGCTGGCCCTGCACGAGGTTGCGGTCGCCGACGCTGTACTTGCACTTGTCGAGGATGCGCTGGGCGTAGTCGCCGATGACGCTGCAGGGTGCCGAGGTGACGTAGTCGTGGTCGTTGCAGAGCCAGACGGCGGCGCCCAGGAAGCAGGCCGTGCGCGTGCACTTCCTGGGGCCGGGGGAGGCGGTGCACTGGGCCGCGCCCAGCTTTTGCAGCCTGAGGATGTCGATGTGGACCCCGGCCTCGAGGCCGGGCGCGTAGCCGGGGATGTTGCAGAGGGGGCCGCGGGGGTCGGGGACGCGGAGGGGGTCGTGGGGGAGCTGGAGGGTCGGGGTGGGGATGGTGGTGTTGTTGTTCATGGCGATGGCTTCTTCGTTTGGGATGATGGGGTTGGTGGTGGTGGGCTGGGGAGGGAGAGAGAAGGAAAGAGAAGTCAGTCAACATTGGGGGCGACGACGGGGGAGGCAATATGGCGTACCGCTGCGTTGATGCTCAAGGCCAAGGACATGGCGGCAATGAGGCCTCCCAGTAGATAGTTCATTGTGTAAGTATGGATGGGATGGTTGTTGATTACTTTGTGGAGATGTGGGCAACTGTCGGGTGGGTGGGAGAAAGATTGACGGGCAGGATGTTTCGGCAGATTCTCTGCGAGTTTATATACCAGTCAACCCCATCAGAGTGACTAGAATAGCCTCATTTAAACCTTCTTCCCCTATTGATGCCCATCGCGGCAAGATGACACACCTGGACCGAATCATTGCACCGTTCGTCTCGCCCTCCCTCATTCCTATTCCCGTCCCATGCCCATCGCGGCAAGATGACACACCTTGACCGAATCGTGCACCTTTTCTCTCTCTCCCTTTCCGCCGCAACTCAACAAGCTTCGCCATCAACAAGCCCGACGACGACGTTGCCCCAGCCTTTGCTCACATCGCCACCGCTCCCGGTATTGAAGAGCTGGCCCTGGACCTTGTCTTCTCTACCTTCCATATGCGCTGTGAATTCATCAATTAGCAAGGAGCACTATCCAGCCCGACGACAACGTTGCCCCAGCCGCCGCTCCCCCCTGGGCCGGAGCCGACGTCGAAGAGCTGGCCCTGCACATCCTTGTGGTGGTTGTCGGGGTCTAAATTACCGCACTTGTTCAATATGGCCTGGGCGTAGTCGCCCAGCATACTGCAGGGCGCCTTGCTCGGCTCCGGGTTGTCGTTGCACATCCAGACGGCGGCGCCGTTGGTGCAGGCTACGCGCGCGCAGCCCCCGGGGCCGGCGGGGGCGGTGCAGTCTCCCTGCATTTTGTGCAGCTTGGCGATGTCGTCCTGGATCTTGCTCTGCAGTGTGCTTCTGTAGCCGGGGATGTTGCAGAAGGGGCCTCGGGGGTCCTGAAAAGTAGAAAGGGGGAAGGGGGGGATCAGCATCGAGGTAAAGTGGCATGGGAGTATGAGTACCTAGAGAAAGCGAGGGGTGTGAGTTACCTGGTCTCGAGATAGAAGGCGGGTGATGTTCGTGGTGGCTTCACTGGCCATGTCGGCGCTGATGGGATTGGGCTGGATACCTGAGTTAGCGAGATCATAAAAGCATCGAAGCATGAGCTTGAGCATTTGCCTACCATGGCGATGATGCCCAGGGCAAGGGCCGCAACAACGAGACTGCGCAGCATGTTCTTCATACTGTATCTGATGGTGTTGCGGTCTGGGGTATAAAGTTATCTGAATAGCAGTTTAGTCTCGTAGCGACGACTGGAAGAAATATGCCAAAGTCTCTTGGGCTTGGTGGTTTTGACCGTTGCTTTTATATTTGACTTGGGAACATGAATCACGAAACGGGTGTGCAAGGAAGTCGCATCTTGAAGCCAACTGTACATTTATGATGCTCTTTCCATATCCCGATACTCGTTGATCATGTCCCCCGTCATGTTACGAAACAAGCACAAGGGGCAACGTCACACACCAGGGAGAAGAGTAGGGGACATCAAGCTACCATGCGCGCAACATAACCTTCGCCGACTCCTTGACGTGTTAAATATTTGTGCCCCATTGTAGAAATTCGACAAAGTTTGATCACACGCAATTATCATGCTATAACCAACATCACGAAGTTATTTGTGTACGAGCGAAGACTCCTCGCTTATCTACGCTGAACACAGGAACTGACTATCCCCTACAGGAAACATCAAACTTAATAGACGAAGTCTGCGTAACTTTGTTGATTGACGTCGGGGAGAGTTATGAACAGAATAGCTTCCTGATCATGCATCTTTCCAACTGAGGCCCCTGATCAAGGGGAAACACAACAATACACTGGGACATTCCCACAACTGCCAGTCAATTGATACTAACATTGAAGTGGCTATTCTTTTTCACTGCATTGCAGTGAATCCAGTGTGTAGAGAGGCTCGAAAGCTTGCCACGCTAGTCATCTTGACCATGGTTCTAATTGTACTTAGCTATCGTCAACGGATGTCACCCAACAGTGCACTGCCGACAGGGCCTAACAAGATGATATCATACACAATTTGAACATCTTAGTATGTGAATCATAGTCCACCCGGATTGCGCATCTGGAGGGAATCAAGTTGAGGGTCTGAAACCTCTTATTGGTCTCGGTGGATATCTGGTGTTTTGTTGGCCATCAAGGTTGTCGAAAACTGGACCCTGACGATATCTGACGACGGAAGTCGCACTGCCAATCGTGACTGCTTATAAATATCTCTGAGCTTTTTCATGTACTCTAAAATGCATAATGGTTCAAGAGGAACTGCTGTACCAGATAGCAATGACTGCTGGTTGAAACGTCGTGACAAGCCACAGCAGTCCTACACCTCGAGTCCCTCCGAAGATGGCGGTAACAGGGTCAGCCAAGGAGGCGAAGCCTAAGTGGAAGTAAGTGATATCTTCCTAGAGAGTATCAATAGCCGTATGTAGTTATTGATTATTTCTCAATCAGGGTCGACTGCACCGTCCTTCCTCTGCTCACGTTTGGGCTCTTGGCTGCCCAGATTGACAAGATGAACCTGGCCAGCGCCCTCACGGCCGGGTTCGCTTCCGACATCAACGTGGACCAGAACACGATCAATCTTGGGAACCAACTGATGTATCTCGGTGTCGTGCTTCTCGAGATCCCGTCCAACTTGCTTTTGCACAAGGTAGGACTTGGTCTCTCCACCCTCCCCTGCCCCGTATTGCTGGCCTGCATGTGCTGACACTTACAACCTCCTCGCTCAAAAGATCGGCCCGCAGAGATGGATTTCGGGCCAGGTGATTGCCTTTGGCATCGTCGCCATCTGCCAGGTCTTCATCACGAACAAGACGGGCTTCCTGGTCTCGCGGGCGGTCCTCGGTTTGACGGAGTCGGGATACATCCCTGCGGCGCTCTTTACGCTGTCGACCTGGTACACGAGAGAGCAGCTGGCCAAGCGGCTGGCCGTTTTCTTCTTCGGGATGTTTGGCGGGAACGCCATTGCCCCTCTACTGGCTTCGGGGATACTGAAACTGGACGGCGTGCGAGGCCTGAAGGGTTGGCAGTGGCTCTTCCTGGGTGAGTAACTTCCGTTTGGTTTTTACCAGACTAGCGACGTTGACAATATGCGTAGTCGAGGGTCTTTTCACGTTGTCCATTGCGGCGATGATGTTCTTCTTTCTCCCAGGTGTACCTGGCGCCTCCGTGACGGTACCGAAGACCGCTGATATGGGCGAATCATCATCATCAGTCACCAGTCAAGAGGAAATTTCGTGGACAAGTCGCGAATCCAAGACCACGACAGGAGAAACTGATACAGAAATGAAAGACTTCGATTTCGACCTGGTCTGGAAGACTATTACGCACTACCGTCGCTGGCTTCATTTTATCGCGTCCTTCTGTGTCTTCTCGACGTGGAGCCCCTTGACGACTTACACGCCGTCCATCATCATGTAAGCAACTAAGCACAGCTTCAACTCAAAGACCCCCCCGACTCATACTGATTGATGTCATTTGCTACGAGCAGGTCCCTGGGCTTCGACCGCATCACCGCCAACGCCCTCGCCGCCGTGGGCCCCTTCCTGGCCCTGCTCGTCATCTTCGCCATGGCCGTCTCCAGCGACCGCACCAACCGGCGGGGGCTTGCCGTCATCGTCGCCGTCGCGTTCTATCTCGCCGTACTGGTCGTGGCGCGCGTGTCTCAACCACGGGCGGGAAAGTGGTCGCGCTGGGGCTTGTGGACGGCTGTGAATGCGTTCACGGTCGGGTACCACCCCGTGCACAACACGTGGTTACAGCTTAATTGCGAGGATCCGCGGGAGAGGAGTATCAGTGTGGCGTAAGTTGCATCTTTACATAGGTACTTATTGTACTATGCGAAGATATGCTGACTGATGGCGATGATGCAGCATGTGGGTCATGGCATCTCAGGGTGGACTGATGGTCGGCACGCAGTATTTCAGAGGTGGCGATGGTCCGCAGTAAGTGATCCAGAAACGTACCTAGTGACTCTCGGGAAATTTGACAGCGCTGACCCGTTTGGTAGTTATAACACTGGACTAGGCATAATGATCGTGATGACGGCTGTGGGATTGGTACTGATGACGGCACAGTCTGTCGTGTATAGAGTGCATAATAGTCGAGTTGTCAAGCAGGAAAAAGGGGCGCAGGGTGATGCAGAGATGTGGCTATACACCCCATGAGTAAGTGCCCTGTCTCCTGTTGATGGATTATTGGAGAACCCGGTGCTACCGGTAAGTAGGTATTGCTCCCTCTGCTTCACCAAAACGCCTGATTGGACATGGATCACGTGCAGGCTTCGTATGTCCTGCCAGCTTCATGCAAGGAGTTGAGCGACATGCAGCAAACCGTCTGCGGTCTTCGTAGCTCGGAAGCCGAAAGCTCCTGTGCATTGCCATGTACTCTACCTCTCCGGCCTTTTCAGTCAACAGACGCATATACGGACGAGGGATGATCTGTTTTGAACTGCCGCGCTTTTATCGCAACTAGGCGCCCAATTGTGGGTTATGTTTGAGGGGATATGACACCGGATCTCTCCTGGGAGATTAACTCCCAAACCAGTCGCCTATTGCTACATTGTGCTTGATGAATGGGGAGAGCGTACCGAACTTCGGCAAGCCGGGCTCGGATCACATTGCATAAACGACCTGTAGTCTGGGCGTTTAAGTGATCAACGTGCAATCCTTCCGTGGCTGGGGTAGCATTCCCACCCTGTCGGATTTGCAACTAGCGAATAGCAACAGAACAAAACCTCGTTTCATAAAGCAACAGATAAGGCCGAGGCAGACAGAAAACGAGAGACGAGTTGGGGTCAACGGAAAAGACCGAGCAGGCATTCGGAATGCGGAGTTCAGTAAGCAGACAGTGGTAGCCGTTGGGTGTCACCAAACAACTGTGTCAATCCTTCCCAGCCTGTCAACCCCATTCTTACATCCCCTCCTTTTCATATGCCTGCTCTGGTTAGGTCGCCCTGTCTTGCTTGGGTGTAGGACAAAGAACTCCGCATGTTCAATAATCGTCGACTCTCCATGTTTGCTTGAGGTCCTTAGGGTTCCATCCAGCCTTATGGTGTTATGTAGTTAAAGCAGCAGGTAGCGCGGCCGGGCTTTACTGTCTGGACCTTTTGGGGGTCTGCGAGTCTCGCCCCCCATGCTATCTCCCAGAAAACTTGGCTTTTGCGGAGAGACCGTTGCACATTAGCTCCCGGGTGCCACAATCGGTCGTGACGAGCGGCTCTTCAAGTTCTATTCTAAGACGCAGCACCCCACGACGCCGTTGTCGTAGGTAGTAGTTGAGCTAGCTCATGCTGCTGCTGCTGCTCCGACGGAGAGGTAATTCCAAGACATGAAAGACCCGAAACAGACATCAACGATTCGGAAAGCCAAGTGCTTCGCTACTTCGTACTACCAGATTGGAGGAAGTGGGTTTGGTGCAGGATGAGGCTACTGCGCGTGGCCGCTGTTGTAGGAGGGACGACATTGTTGTCAGGTAAGCTCGCTACACCACCCACGACGATGGCTTCTTCCTCAGTCAACCATATTGAGATGGTTCGAAACTGTTTATATCTTCTGTAATGGTGATCGATCTGGGATTGAAATAACTACAAATACCGGGAGGTCTTTCATTTGTCATTCCTGACCGCCACTGGGACCAAACTGTTTCCGCAAAGGGTATCTTCGTGACTGACAAGAAACAAACAAGGCCGGCTTGCTGCAGCGCAGTCAACCTCCTGCAAGTCTCCGAAGGCCATAGGGTCCGCCTCGGACGCCGAAGCACTCGCCAAAGGCTGCTCGATTATCGAGGGCGACCTCACGATCTCCGCCGGCGCCAGCGGGGACGATGGCATCAGACTGGATGGCATCAAGAATATCACTGGCGGTATCTCTATTCAAGACTGTCCCGAAAGATGTGCCGGTCTTACAGCCGGCACCATCTCCAGCTCAACGCTAGAGACTGTGGAGGGCGATATCCAAATCAGCGACGTGGGCGGCCTGCACAGCCTCCTGTTCCCCGCCCTGCGCGACGTACACGGAAGCATCACCCTAGAAAACCTAGCGGACCTGACGAGCCTCGACCTCGGAAGCCTCCGCTCCGTCAACGAGTCCTTCGTCTTGGCGAGCGCCCCCGAGCTGGCGAACCTCACCGCGCCACCCAAGGGTTTCGACATAGCCGGCGACCCGGCCCGCGTCCGCATCTGGGACGTGGGCCTCGGCTCCGTCGACCCCTTCCTGGTCGCGTCATCCAACGCCCACACCCGCGACATCAGCGTCTCGCGGATCCCCAATATCGTGTACGCTGAGCTCGCGACCAGCAACGGCGGGACGGTGCGGATCGAGGGGAACGGGCACTTGACGCTGGGGCTGGGCAACTTCCGCAATGTATCGTCGTCGGGTGGTAATGGGGCCGGTGGTCAAATGCTGATGCCGGCCCATATCGAGACGTTGAACGTCTCGGGCCTGTCGGCGGTGCGTTGGAGTAGTAGTAGCGACGGCAACGCGCAGAAGAGGCCGGGGGAGTATTATACTTTAGGCACGCTCTCGGTGCACGACAGCGCGCTCCTTACCTCGCTGCCAATGCTGTGGGAAGGGATCGGCCGGCTAGATATCGCGCACAACGACGCGCTCGCCGAGCTGGCGTTTCCGCGCGATCCCGACGCGGCGCGCGCGGTCGCGTCTTCGCTGCGGAAGATCGCTGTCCGGGATAACCCGAGGCTGGAGCTCGAGGCTTTGTCCGAGGACGGCAAGTGGAACGGCACCGTCGAGACGGCGAGCTGGATCTGGCCGACGGAGGATCTGGAGACGTTGGTTTTGAGCGGGGTGGTCCATGATACCTTCTTGTCAGTTCAACCCCCTTTCCCTTCTTATTCTTACCCCCCTATTGCATACTTCCTTTCCACTCCCTGAACCCACACACAGATTCTCAAAGAGAAATTCAAATGGCTGACAGAAACACCGCTTTCCGAAAACAGCCGACCCCTCGAGAAAATCCACGGCCTCACCACCTCGTCGAGCCCCAATCCGGCCAAGCCGCGCGTGCTCGACGACTTTGAACTGACTTCGACCGTCCCCGAGTTCCACTGCGGGACCATTGACCAGATGCGGATGCACGGCGTCTTCGTGGGAAACTACTCGTGCAACGGCAACAGCGTGGATATGGTGCCGCCCGGCAGCGGCAGCGGCGCATTTCGGACTCGGGGAGAGGCGTTTGTCGGGGCGAGGAACATGTTCGTTGTGGGGGTTTGCGTATGGTCGGGGATGTTGGGTTGGGGGTGGTTTGGTTAGTTTGGAGCGGGAGGAGGGCAAGAAAAGGGGTTCGGGCGAATCGAGTAATTATGAGAAGTACGAGTCACGGTTTACCCGGCTATCTTCGCAGGACTTAGGAGCCATCATAGTTCCGATAGCTGAGCCAGAGAGCCCATGACAAGAGAGCTCTAATGCCCATTTGAACATGCCAGATTATTACGTAGATAGCCACAATAATACCGTAGCATAGCCTGTACACCACATGTACAAAAGGCTATCATGCACATCCATTCTTCATCACTACGGCCTTATACGAGAGAACACGAGCAAGACAAGATGACCAAGGACAAGGGACGGGCCCCACAACATGTACAGAGTGGCAATTTCTTGGAGGGGTCCCATTCGCAAGCACTTTGCCAGGCCCAACAGTGCGTGTGTGTGTGATAGCTAAATCCATCTTCTGGGTTATTATCACCAGCGGGGGAAACTGCTAGATCTCTATAAAATACACTGTAGTGTCGCAGACTTTGGGGAACCACACTAATCCAGCCCGCCTGCTTGCTTCCTTCCTTCCTTCCGGTATGATGCGCGCAATCGCTTGATGAGAAACCGGAGTATAATATATCACTTTGTTGTTATTGTTTGTTGTTGTAGTCGTTCTCCTTGTGTCCCTTGATTCCGTTGCCCTATGCCATTTGCCTTTGCCTCTGCCTTGCCAGACAGTTTTCGCCTCGAGAAAAATGAAATAAATCAAGCACATGTTGTTTATACACGCTTCCATACGCCTGATATCGACCCCTGTATGATTTCGCACCTGGGGGACGGCTCAGGACGTAGAGGGCGAGCCAAAGTTGAGATGACCTCCCAACCAAAATAATTTCTAGCCTAAACGATCCACTAGACCCCCTTCTCAGGTTGATCATCGTTTGCTTCACCCTTAGGTTGGTCATAGCTCGCTTCCTCGGTCTGATGGGTTTCGTTCTTATACGATGGCGCTTCGGGGTCAGGTTCAAGACGTGCGCATCGCAGACGAGGGTCGATCCTCTGGCCGCTCGTGTTGCTCTACATCACAGCCGTGCCGAGCATAGATCCCTCCATGGCCATATTATCCATCGGGACCTCCATCTCGCCCCCACGCGTCTCCATGCCGGTCATCCGGGCCTCCATCGAGATCATCCGCTGCTCCATGTCGACTAGCCGCTTCTCGATGCCGTCGATTCGCTGCTCCATCCGGTTGAAGCCCTGGTTCAGGTCGTGTCCGATGCGATCCAGCTTGTTGGTCAAGCTGCGTATGCTCTGGGCGATCGGCGTGTTCTCCTGGCCCGGCGGCGCCGCCGGCACGCGCGCCTCGTGGTTGTGCCGGTGCTCCTGCATGGCGAAGCGCCACTGGTTGTTGAGGTTGACCTCGCAGACGGCCTTGGCGCGCCAGGGGCAGTCGACCTTGCGGGTCGAGGGGTTGCGCTTCTTGGCGGTGCTGTTGTACTTGACGCCGCCGCGGTCGCACACGAGGTCGTAGCGGGTCGGCTTGCCGTCGCGGTAGTTGCTGGCGCGCAGCTTGACGACGCCGTAGCCCTGGTCCTTGGCGACGCGCTGGACGTTGGTCAGGAGGTCCTCGAAGGTGCGGTAGATGCCCTCGGGCGGCGGGGCGAGCTGGCCCAGCTCCGACGGGTTCGACATGGGCGCGCCCGTGCGGGCCGACAGGGGCGCCGGCGTCGGCACCGGCACGGGGGTGTGCTGGATCGCGCCGCCGCCGCCGCCGACGGCATTGTTGGGGTTGCCGCCGCCGTTAACTTGTTGGGGGGTGCCGTTCGTCAGGGCATGGCCGGACACGCCGCCTGGCACGGCGGGTGACGGCTGGAGGGGAGTTGAGAGCGAAATGGTGGCGGTTGGAAGGGGGGATTAGGGGGTGTGGTGGAGATAGTTAGAGAGAAAAAGGGGAAGGGATGGAAGAAAGTGGTGCGACGGAGTAGTAGAGGAGGAGAGGACGGTGGACGAGGCCACGAGGCCGTCGTTGGACGGCGAGTCCAACGTGATGGTGTTGTTGCTGATTTATCTGGCAACTCGTCAAACCCCAGATTATCGTGGTTTTTTGTGTCGCCTGGCCGTAGTGCTGTCAATGATACGCGACTTTTGGGCAAGAGACGCGCGCGGGACCGACAAGTTTTCTGGGCTATACCGTGGGCGCCGTTGGGAATGTCAAGATTGATACTGTGCCTTAGAAGCGATGAAGAATAGGGAGATGGGTTGAACAGGCTCGGCCGGCCAGGCAATTTGGCAAGGAACGGGCCCCAGGCATCACTGTGCACAAAGCACGGGCCATCGTTCGATGAATGCCCACTGATCCCTGGGCAGGCGTGGGGCCAATCACTGCATTAGGGGCTCCTTCAGCACTTCCAGCCGCTGGAGGTGTCCAGGCAGAGCCTCAAGGCAGATGTAATGCAGCACTGCATGGAGAGTCTGTAGCTTATAATGTCAAAAATTGCTACAGAGCATATTGAAATTCCAGTGTACATCCTACTGCTGGAGAAGGTACTTGCAGGCGATGATTCCAGCGGATTACTCCGTACAGCAAGGGGATTCTTGAAGGACCACTACATTCAAGCTTGGAGAAACAGCTGTTGTCGAGGCACGTAAAATACTAACATAATGGCATTCATACACTGTAATTCAGGAATTGGACTGTACGTTTGATGATTCGATTGGAAGTCAACAAGATTAACGTTCCGTCGATACCTGTTTGCGAGTCTTTTATACGCTTGTATGGCCACTGCACAATGAAAGCTCCCTGTGGCTGAAGCGATTTGATTGGTGGCTAGCACTCCCATCCATTCCGCAGACGATTGATTAGACAATCAATTTACGACATCATTCCCTCGACATATATGGTTTTGTCCGCCCTGGACTACTTTGCTACATACGTTCTAGATTCTTCTCCTTCCATTGGATTGCCAATGCAGTAGACACTGGCGCCAATTTCAGCAGGCATGGCGACAAAACCAGATCCAGCGGTCGAGGCCAAGTTCGTCAAGCAGGAACTGCCGGCCAACGGCGAATGGAGCGAAGAGCAGCTCGAGGAAGGACTGAAGCAGCTAAAGTTGCTGCACATCAAGGTAAGAAGGCCTACAGCTATGCTGGTCAGGCTTTTGGCTATCGTGCAATAATGTGGGAATTCCTGTACTGACTTTGGTCTGTCGCAGTGCCGAGAGCTTCGCACTTCCATGCCGCGCATGCTGGATCCCCTGTCGACGCACCACGCCAGTAGTATGTTGCTTTGCCCTTATCGAGCCGTGATTTGACGAAGAACCGATTTTGATTATTGTCTACAGACGAAGAACTGGCCGTGTCCTTCACGAAGGCTGTCGGTACAGCTTCCAGGGAGTTATCGGACTTTAGAACTCTCTATCACAGCAACGAAAGCAAACAGGTCCTAGAACATGCGGATAAGAGTCGGGCGGCCGATCCCAAGAACATAAGACCCTGGCGTCCCAAGGACCACCCAGACTGGCTGGAAATGGACCAGTAACTTGCAACTCCATTCCAGGCTGTTGCTACTATATGCATGAGCGGGCGAAGATCTGCCACCACGCGCACGATTACTATGATTTTTGCGTTTATGAGCTGGCGCAAGGAGTTAGGGGGATCTGTCTTCTATTTGGATTATGTCAAAGAGGCATATGCAACCTGGTTGTTGGGCGCTGAAGACCCAGGCACGGGTAAGGCATGGTAAGCATCAGCTATGATTATGTTTGAGCGATGCCCATCCCCTTAGAAGGCACTCGCTAAAGCAATGCTCTAGCCAGGAAAAATCTGGCAAGATTTAGATACTGTGTGAAGTAATATGATCTTGCTGAAGAAGCAAATGTCTGCAGGACAAGTCGCTTGAAGCTGCCGACATTGTCCACGATGGCGAGACTGGCAGCTGCCTGGCTGACTGATTATCGATTGGCAGCTGGCGATTACCTTTATGCGACTCGGGGCCCAAAGTACATCGATAACAGCCAAGACCCGCAGACATCCATCTTCAGGACTGTTTACTGTGCAAAGAAAATAAAAACCAGATAAGTCGAACTTGAAGTCAATAATCGTAGACTTTCACATTATGCATTTTCATGCTGTCTCGAACAGAATTGCTATTGAGTTGCTATTTGGTTGAGTCACTCCGAAAATGCTTAGGCGGGTAATGCTCGCTACTTGCTACTGCCAAAAAGCACCAAAAAGCACCGACCTGCAAACCCCACCACCTAGAATTCACAGAATTTAATTTTTGACCCCTCGCCTTCACTCTCCCAGGCAAAACCCACTTCAACGTAGGTAGCAAGCCATTATCCTACCACGACTGCCCCATCCTGCCCATCGCGGCTTTCTCACCTCTTGACATCACGTCCTCTGCGATCCCCAACTACCGACCCGATTTAATTTTGAGAAAAAATCGGCAGGACCGCCAACATGTCGAAATTCTTTGCCGGTGGCGACAGCTCCAGCGAGAGCAGCTCCGACGAGGAGGAGCTTTACTCTGAGGAGGAGGAGGAAAAGCCAACCGGAGCGGCCGAAGAGTCCTCCGAAGAAGACTCTGACGAAGATGAGGATGACGACTCCGAGGAAGACTCGGATGATGAGGGTGCCGGCAAGACGGGTGCGTCCCGTTTCTTGCGCGGCGATTCCTCCGATAGCGAAGACTCCGACGAAGAGCGGGTAAAGACCGTCAAGAGCGCAAAGGACAAGCGCTTTGGCGAGCTTGAGGCCATCATCAAGGCCATCGACAATGGGCGCAAGATCAACGATTGGGGCTCCATCTCCAGCGGTAAGCACAGGTCCAGGCGCTCTCGCGCCGCCATGAACCCAATGATGACCGACTAACAATGGTTGCGCAGAGTTCGACAAGTTGAACCGACAAGCAGCCAAGATTGGCGAGGGCAAGCAGATCCCCAAGATTTACATCAAGACCCTGGCGGAGCTTGAGGACTTCATGAACGAGACGATCGCCAAGCAGAAGGTCACCCCCAAGAAGATGAACGCCACCAACGCCCGAGGTCTCAACGCCGTCAAGCAAAAGGTCAAGAAGATTACCAAGGACTACCAGGGCCAGGTCGACAACTTCCGTAAGGATGAGGATGCCTTCATGGAGTCGGAGGACGAGATCCCCGAGCCCAAGATCAAGAAGTCCAAGCCTACCGATCTTTACCTGGACGAGACCACTGCCGCCGAGGCCGCTAACGACGAAGGCTTCGCCGCTGTGGGCAAGGGCGGCAAGATTCTCCAGTTCACCCCCGAAAGTATCCTGAAGCACTTGCGGGGTATCCTGGAGTCGAGAGGAAAGAAGAACACCGACAGACTGGAGCAGATCAAGATCATGGAGAAGCTCCTCGAAGTGGCCAACACCCCTTACCTGTCCCTGCGGGTGCTCCTGACCCTCGTTTCCGCCCGATTTGATCTCAGTGCCGGTTCCACAACGTCGACGATGCCTCTGGATCAATGGAAGGCCGCCGAGAAGGACCTGCAAACTCTTTTCGAGATCCTCGAGAAGAACAAGGATCACATCGTGATCGAAGGCGCTGATGAGTGGGAGGATGACGACAAGCCTCCTACCGTTGGCGAGGACGAGAAGTACCTCAAGGTTCCCGGCAGCATCGTGTCCTACGTCGAGCGCCTCGACGATGAGCTCACGCGATCCCTGCAGAGCATCGACCCTCACACCTCCGAGTACATTGAGCGCCTGAGCGACGAGGGCAACCTGTACAACACCATCTTCCAGGGTATGCTGTACTACGAGCACCTCCAGAAGGACTCTAGTCTCCAAATTCCCCAAGACAGCGTCAACCGTATCGTCATGAGACGGTTGGAGCACGTTTACTTCAAGCCCGCCCAGGTCGTTAAGATCCTCGAGGAGAACGCTTGGAAGAACGCCCCCGCTGACGCTGAGTCTGCCGTCACCCCCGCTCGACCGATGCTGACGCCACGAGCCTCCTCAACGTTCTCTGCAACTACCTTTTCACTAACAGTGAGGGCATCATCCGTGCCCGTGCCATGCTGTGCCAGATTTACTTCTTGGCGCTGCACGATGAGTACTACAAGGCTCGCGATATGATGCTCATGTCCCATTTGCAAGAGTCCATCAACAACTTCGATGTCCTGACCCAAATCCTATACAACCGCACCCTCGTCCAGGTCGGCCTTTGCGCGTTCCGCAAGGGTCTTGTGTACGATGCCCAGAACACCCTGCAGGAGATCTGCGGCAGTGGTCGCCAAAAGGAGCTTTTGGCTCAGGGTGTCATGATCCAGCGTTACAGCCAGGTTTCGCCCGAGCAGGAGCGCCTGGAGAAGCAACGCCAGCTGCCTTTCCACATGCACATCAACCTGGAGCTGCTCGAATGTGTGTACCTCACCTGCAGCATGCTTCTCGAGATTCCTCTTCTCGCCCAGACCGGCTCATCGCCCGACATCAAGAAGCGGGTCATCAGCAAGACTTACCGCCGTATGCTTGAGTACCACGAGCGTCAAATCTTCACCGGTCCTCCCGAGAACACACGTGACCATGTCATGCAGGCATCGCGCGCTCTGGCTGCCGGCGAGTGGAAGAAGTCGATCAACTTCGTTCACAGCATCAAGATTTGGGATCTGATGCCAGATACCGAGGGCATCAAGACGATGCTCTCCAAGCAGATCCAAGAGGAGGGTCTGCGGACATACCTCTTCACCTACGCCCCCTTCTACGACACTCTGTCCGTCTCTACCCTGGCCGCCATGTTCGAGCTGGAGGACCGCAAGGTTGCGGCCATCATCAGCAAGATGATCAGCCACGAGGAGCTTGCTGCTGCTCTTGACCAGGTTTCCGCCACGGTCATCTTCCGCAAGGGCGTTGAGCTGTCGCGCCTGCAAAGCCTGGCCCTTACCCTCTCGGACAAGGCCGCGGCCCTCATCGAGACCAACGAGCGCACACTGGAGCAGCGCACCCAAGGCACAGCCAACGCGTTCGACCGCAGGGGCCAGAACCAACGGGGTGGACACCGGGGAGGCCGTGGTGGCCGAGGTGGCGGCCGCGGTGGTGGCGGTAACACCGGCCCTAGACAGGCGGGTGGCACGCAGTTCACGGGCGGCGCCCTCGGTGCGGCGGTACGGGGTTAGAATGGGACCATTGTTTTCTCGTTTGT
Organism: Apiospora saccharicola; assembly: GCA_038363915.1. Taxonomy (NCBI): domain Eukaryota; kingdom Fungi; phylum Ascomycota; class Sordariomycetes; order Amphisphaeriales; family Apiosporaceae; genus Apiospora; species Apiospora saccharicola. The sequence goes on from JAQQWM010000001.1 coordinate 692,490, forward strand.
ATGTAATGCATCAGGAGTCACTGAGGATTTGCCTTTTTTATCAAAAAGCATGGGTGAGGCCGGGCGAACCAATCTGCAGTGTTAGCCAAAGGCCCCTTTCCAGGCTGGTATGGATGGTCTAGAGCTACAAAAAGAATTGACAGCTCGTTTCATGATATACGTTACACGATGTTTCTTTTTCCATGGCGCCCTGAAGTGATTAGTACACGAGTGATGAGATAGGGGGAGATCAGCTTAGTTAGTTGGAAACCCAGCATGCTCTGTTCGGTGCATGATCGTTACATGTAGCCCAGGTACAATAAGATTATTTTCGTTCGTAAAGGCATTCACATAAGTTTCTGTATTCCGGGTTGGCCCCTTTTACCTTGTCCGGACATTATCCCATTCCGTTTTGTCCGTTGGCCGTTGGCCGTCTTGAATCCTCCAAATTTGAGACACTCGACAAGGCAGCCTGACTAATATCCGCGCGGGCAGCCTCCATGCGAGTTCAGGTACCCCACATGGCCGCCCACGCCACTGAATCCCCCACTAATCAATGGCCCAGATCTCCTAGAAAGTGATTTGCAATAGCTGACTTATACACAGAAATTCCTCAAACCCAGACCCGAGGATCTAGCAGCGATTCAAGGTAAAGTAGCAGAGGTAGGTCAGAAGTTTTTCGTTTCGGTTCTCTTCTTCTTCTTCTTCTGCTTCTTCCCATTGTGTACCATACAGAATATCCCTCTATAGAAATAGAACGAGACGATTTCCCAATCTCATTTTCCGGTTGTCGCATTCGTTGTCTCTTGCTCCCTCCACCTCTATGCTCTTATCGCGACGGCTACCACGCCTACTGCACCTGCTCCCCCTGTTTCGCCAGCAGCAATACTCCACCGTCGCTTTCACGGCGCTCAACGCGGTACCGATCAATCCCCTGACGTGCCCGGCTACTCCCACCTTCGCTTCGACGTTTCCCAGTCCCGCGAAATCGCAACAACAAGCCTGCGCCATGTCTTCCTCCTCAGCACCCCCGCCGGCGCGACCGACCTCCTCGGAGCAGCAGCCGCGGCCGAAGCCCCTGCCTCTTCCACCTGCGCAGCGAACCCGACCAAGAAAGAAGCCGAAGAAGTCGCGACCAAACTGCCCCCGCTGTCGGCCGCCGAGTTCCGGGTCTACAACCGCATGGCGGAGCACATGGACATGTTCCACGCGCACTTCCGGCAGTCTTGGAACCTTCTCTGGAACGCCGCCACCGCCGGAAAACGGCCCGCGGGCATGTCGATGCGTTCCTTCATCCTGGAGGGCCTGCAGTTTCTGCAATACCTGACCGTGCACCACGACATCGAGGAGCGGCACATTTTTCCCGTGCTCGCCAAAAAAAATGCCCGAGTTCAAGACGGGCAAGGGCAACGGGGCCGCCGAGCTCCTGAAGCAGCACCGGGATATCCACAAGGGCATGGAGATGCTGGAGGAGTACCTGACGGCGTGCCGGTCCGGGGAGAGCGACCTGGACATGCGGGTGCTCAAGACCAAGCTGGAGACGTGGGCGGATGTGCTGTGGACGCATCTGGATCAGGAGGTCAAGACGCTCGGGGCGGAGAATATGCGCAAGTACTGGACGCAGGACGAGATGAAGCGGTTGCCTATGTAGACAGCCGATTTGAGAGAAATATACTATAATACGAATATACACAAATGCGATACAGCAAAGCAACTACTTCTACTGCTATGCTGCCAGTCTGGACTGCGCGATGTCATGAATACCATAAAGAAATGGCCTGCCAAGCCTGTAATAGTCCAAGCCCATGTTAGAAGGATATTGGGAGACGCCAAGGAATATAGCGAATATGGGGTTGAAAGAAGCACCCAGGCTTTGATGCGAATTTGGATTCCGGGCGTACAGGTTTAAAGATGTAACTACACCACAAAAGCTTTACCAATCTGTTTTGGCCCTCCCTTTTCCTGTGTGAAGATAATTGTCTCTTCTAATTCCGGCCCTCCATTCTTCCAGGCTTATCGCCATTGGAAACCTAGTACCCATCTTTTCTGTTGACCTGGTTCACGAGTTTCTTCCCCTCGCTGAACCGCTGCAAGTTCAGCTCGAGCACGTCGGCGATGCGGTGGCCCAAACTATTGGACACGGCGCTGATGTGCGGCGTGATAATGAGGTTCTTGGCCGACCACAGCGGGTGGCCCTCCGGAAGGGGCTCCGGATCCGTCACGTCGACGGCGGCCCCGCGGATCCAGCCCTGGTCGAGCGCCGTGATGAGGGCCGTCGTGTCGACGATGGGGCCCCGGGCGATGTTGGTCACGAACGGCTTGACCACGTCACCCTTGTATTCCGTGTTTTGCGGCCTGGCGGAGGAGGAAAGCAACTTAAACCGCGACTCCGAGATCAGGCCCCGCGTGCTTTCGGTTAGTGGCACGGCGATCACCAGCCAGTCCAAGCCCGAAGCCAGGAACTCGTCGATGCTAGCGTCGTCGGTGCCCGAGTACCACTTGGACGGGAACTCGCCCTCCGGGTCGCCCGTGCCGGGGACGATGTAGCCCGTGTCGCGCTTCGACTCGGGCGTCTTGCGCGGGTGGTTGGTGTAGGCCACCACGTCCATGCCCAGTGCCTTGGCGATGCGGGCCACCTGCCGGCCGATGCTGCCGTAGCCCAGGATGCCTCTGTATTTCGTGTGAGCTTGTGGCTGAGTACTAGGCTCGCCAAAGGAAGGGAAGACACAAGAAACGCAGAAGTAGAAAAAGGGGAGAGAAGAAACTCTAATACTTACACTCGCTGTTTGACTCCGTCCTGCATGCCTTCGGTGGGCCACGTCTGCTGCCACTTTCCCTCATGCTGCTGTTTCAGGAAATGCGGCACTGTGAGAGTCAATTAGCTTTCCTGATGCCTAGTACCCCGGACAGAGGATGCTATACATACGTTGATGGTTCAAGGCGAGGAATGTGCCAATAACCCATTCGGCGATCTGGGGTCTACAAGTGCACAGCCCGGTGGTCAGTTTACTTCATTTCACATTACTTCCCGCAGTTCAACTCACCCGTGCACGCCATTCGTAGTACAGACCGCCACATCCGTCTCCTTGAAAATCGGCGTCTGGTTGATCGGGTCGGCCCCCGCGCTCTGGAGCTGGATATACTCAAGCTCGGGCGCCAGGTCCGGCGTCGGGAACACGGCGCCGCTCAGCAGCAGCGTCGTGTGGGCCCAGTCGAGGTCCTTGGGGAAGGTGCGGTCCCGCCAGGTGTCCTGGTCGTGCACCACGATCTTGAGGCCCGGGTGCGCCTCGGACACGCGCTTCCGCCAGTCGGAGCCCTCCCGCAGCTCCGGGAAGCGCGTCACGTCTGTGAGGACCAGGAGTTGGTGGCCGTCGAGGCGGGTGATGGCGTTGGTGTGGGTGTTATGGTTCCCATCGCCGCCGCTGCCTTGCGCTTCGGCGGCGAGGTTTCGGCTGCCTTCGCCGCCGGCTGAGCCAGCTAGGACATCACGGATGTACATTGCGAGAGCTGTTGATATACGTTTACTTGTAAGGTGTATAGGTGGTGTAGGTGTGTTGTTTGCTGATAATACCGGGAAGAACAACCGAATCAAGACGTCACTCCGCCTTGACAACTCCGCAGCAAATCGTAGGTAGGTTGAATGTGCAAGTTGCCAAAGTGACTCGGCTCGAGTCAAGGATGAGATGAAAGTTCGCTCCTTCCTATGATAGGTCGTGTCCCGTCGATTCCAGGTTTGTTACACAGACACAGGAAGCGTGGGGTAGTACCTACTTAAGGATGCGGCCCCATCCTATCGGGCGGGATGGGTCACTGATTAATAATGCAGCCAATACTGGCTGGCTATCGGGCCAATCGGGGACCAACCGGCCCCCCGCCGGAGCGAATGGTATCATCGGCAGCTGCTTTGACGAATACGACAGCCAGCCGTTGATACAATCCTTCCGAATCGCCATTGCAGTTATAGAAAGCAATCTTGTTGTGTTTTTCACGTCTCTTCTTGAGTTTCAATATGCGGTGACACTGGCCTCTTCATCAGTAGCTGTAGTATACGATCCAGAACATCAAGTTTTGAACCAATAGTCCTTGAGTTTCGGGGAGTCGCCTAGACACAAGATTCCCATGGCAGCCACCTTACTATGATTGGTGGTCGGCTCTGTAGTAAAGACAACTGCCCAAGCTTTATTGCCAGGCTGAGTTGTCAGAGCAATCTTGGATTCTAGATCATGGGACTTGGTTAGTGGTCTGTCTCATGGTAATCAATAACATCGCCCGTGAACATCACGCATCGTGTTCTCTGCTGTACGGGACGATCGTCGTGCTGCTTCAGTGTAAACAGACGACCCGGTCTCATCCGTGTTATATAACATTAATTCATCGTGTTCATCCAAGCATTACACCTAGGCATGATTCATAGATGTCTTCCTCTCTCACCTCGCTCTATCTCGTGTGTGACGGTTGCTTATCGTATGTGTGGCTTCACTGTAAGCTATGCGTGAGGGCTTCCTTATGCGATTGTCCATAGGGATTCAAATTGGATCCTTGACATGCAGGTCACCTAGAAAAGAACGTCTACAAAAGCGAGCACATGAACTCTCAGAGCGCCTTCCCCAGGGACTTCTCCAAGAACATTCTCATCAAGAAACCAAACCAGAACTCAGAACACAACGTCAAAAAATAAAGATCATGAGATATCTACTGAACTGTCTCATTGCTGCATGCCTGGCCGTCAGCGTCAGCGCAATCGTAAGTCCGCCACGGTACTTCCACCAGGACCCTCCTCTCATATTTGCTAACGTCTTTCTCTCCAGCCCAGCCCCGTCACCATCACCACCAACAACCACCCCATCCCAAGCGACGCTCCCGCTCCCGAGAAGAACACCAACAACGCCACAGTCCCCTACGATCCCTTCCGCTTCCCCGACCCCCGCGGTCCCTTCTGCGACATCCCCGGCCGCTACCAGAGCACGCAGGTCAACCACGTCGACGCCGACATCGCCAAGCTGCACCGCCACACGGACGACTGCGCGGCGCCCGCCCACGGGTGCGCGCGCGTGAGCTGCACCGACGGCGGCGCCGTCTGGATGTGCAACGACAACGACGAGGAGAGCAGGGCCCCCTGCAGCGTCCTGGGCGACTACGCCCAGATGATCCTCGACAAGTGCCCCCGGAAGCACGGGAAGAACACCGAGGTCCAGGGCCAGATGTTCGACGCCGGCTCCGGACCGGGCGGGAGCGGCGGCTGGGGTAACGTTATCGTCGGGCTCGAGGGCTGGGCTTGCTGATTCCGTTCCCAGCCAGGGCGGGTCTTCGTGGAGTGCGGGCATACCTAGATTGGAAAGGAGGGAACTGAAGTGAACCAGATTGCTTTCCATGGGTTTACTGATATGTATCAAGAAGATGAACCCTCGCGCATCAAAATGACAAATTCTACGCTCATTCCACCAAAAACTAATGAACTCGTGTATCGTATCGTAGAGAAAGTTCCTGCCCACTCTATGGTGAATCAGCAGCTCATTCCACTTTCAATTGACAGCATGAGAAGTGTATGAATGCGATGTTCTGTAGGTGGTCCCAAATTCCACTGACGAAGCCCAACCTAGCCTTGGCGCGTCCGTAGTCCTGCGATTTATCATATACGTCTTGCGACACCTCGGCCTCCAGGACCTTGGGCACCTTGGTCTTCTTCAACACGTAGGAACTATGTCGGAAACCCCCCTTAGCAGCCCACGGTGCATCTAACTGCCTTGAAAGTGGGTTAAAAAGATTGTGTCCATATAGGTGCTCCTGCAGTCCTCCAAGCACGCATATGCGATGTATCGGATATACAAGACTCACTTTGGAATCTGCTCTGATTGGTACTCGTCCTCATGATCAACCCCATCGTTTAAAAAAACCTCATGCTTTCGGGCACTCTCCTGTAAGGGGCAGTCTGCTACTCAATTTAGTATAAACAGACGAGCTGGTCCCTTTCCGTGCGATGCGACACCACTTCATAGTGTTCATGAAGCAATCACTACTGCGTCGTAAGCAGAGTTCATCATCACGCATTCAGGGTCTCGATGAGCGAGGTCAAGCCATAAAGATGATTATTCGTTATTGGCCTCTTCCTCCTCTTCTTCTTCTTCCTCCTCTCACGTGCGTGACAGTTTCGCCTATCGCTCGTTTGCCCGCATTCCAGGGAGTGAGTCGTTACGATTAGTTACTTGGAGGAAACGAAAAAGAAAACACATACAAGCTTAACTCTGCAACTATCTGCAGAACTCAAGCAATCTGTTTCCAGCTTCTATCACAGGGGATACTTGGTTGAGGACCCTGGCGCTTTGTAGTCTCGGCTCGTCTTTGAGGAAAGTGATGCAGTGGTGTAATCCTTCGAGCTGCTCTGTCGTGTTCTCGAGGGTCCTAGAGGTACCATGTACGCTGTTACGGGCAGTCCTGATACTCTTAATCAATCCAATTGACGTCTCGAACACAGAGATTGCAGCTGCTGCTGCGCCGAAAGCCACAGCCTGGTCATGTTAGTACCGAATTTCCATAGAAGGTTGAAAGGGGGTTGGATCGTGCTTACCATTGTGATAGCCCCTCTGAGTGTTTGCTGTTTCTCAAGCTGTATTGTAGCTAACTCTGTCCTTGAAGTTGATTCCGAAAATCAAGACGAACGCTTCGTCGAAAGATCTTTTCAAGGAACATTCTCGAAAGAACGGCTTCTCGGTGGCATGGCAAAGACGCTACCATTGGAGGACCAATCGTACTGAACATGGCTTGCAGCAGCTGAAGGCTAGGCAACAAACATATCATTACCAAACCCCTCGCCTGCAAGCATGCCACCAGCACCCATACTTGGCACCTAAAAGTCCGAAGTCAATTGTTCCGCTCAAATCGTGATCCTATCCACTAACAGCATCATCTCTGAGAACCCGAACAATATCGCATGGGCACTGCGTCCGAAGCAGTCAACTCCTTGTCCCAAATGGCCTCGGACAACGATCGAGATGCCGATGGAAGGCCTCCAGAGGTAGCAGCCAGTACCAGAAATGGTCGTCACGATCCTCTACAGTCAGCGGATATTTCTGGAAATACCATCAGAGGCAACACCAGGATAATGACAGGCAATATCTACGACGACCATAACTCCCATAATAACTATTACCACTGCGTCATTGACAATAGATCCTCTCGAAGACTATCTGGGTACTCAATAAAATTGATCTTCTACTCACATGTTTGCGGTCGAATCAGCGTCCCGATCAGCGATCTCGGACGCTCCACCTTCCGATCCGGCGGAAGACAGTTTACGTAGGCAAACCACTCCAGACGACATAGGAAGAATGTCACTCTTCGTAGTCAAAGGCTAATCTCGTACCTCGTCAGTGACCGAAGAATGGTTGTACCAAACGCGCGACAGAGTGCGACAGCGCCGCAAAGAAGGCTTGGGGCTATGTCAAGGTTGCCAATCGAGCGGAAGCGATGACTACCTCCTCGGATTCGTCAATACTAGCGTCTTCGACGCGTGGCATGATAGCCACGATCAACCTTTGTGGATTAATTTAGGGCATGACAAGGACCTCCGAGGGCATAAGTATCTTGCCCTCTGCCTCCTGCAAGAAGCGATCATAAAGAAAGGTGCTAAGGATGACTCCATCGTCACCTATGCCCTTCTCGATGATAATGGGATAGTGCTACCGGAAGCTTACTTGGCTAGGAAGACGGAGCTCCTTGGGGAAGAAACAACAGGGGCGGACGCTGATGAGACACTGCTACTATCGATCATTATGCAGTTGAAAGCCAAAGGACTTGTGAGATACGATGAAATTGCCTGCCACAGCAAGCCTGAGTCTTTGGTCCACTCTCTGACTTCCGTACTCAAGTCAGCCTTAAGAAGAATGGAGGGTCGGATATATATCGTTTTGAACGATCTACACGAGGAAGGTAGTACAGAAACTGGCGCGATCGACCAATTACAAGATGTGATGTCAAGTATATTGGCGACTGACGTGGCAAAAAAATGCTCGTTCATCATCTCTGCACGACAATCGCGATACACGGCCCAACGCTTTCGTGCGTATCATATGATCAAATCTAGCTCCGAATTTAAAGGTAGTACTTTCTTAGTGTCCTTACTATATGTATCTTTCTTTGCTGATTTGGGCTTGAACAGAATGCCTACAGAGCCTTCAAGTACTAGGAGCCGATGTTCGCAAAGTCGAAATTGCCGATCCGGTACCAGGGTCGAATGCCTGGATTTGGGACAGCCCTGTTCTACAAAAGCTCAGATACAGCCGTTCCGACGCGATAGCAATAATTGGAAAGGCTGGGAGCGGGAAATCGGTTCTCGCCAAAAGCATTCTTCGAGGGCTGCATGCTCACTGGGCACAATCCAGCAGATCATCAAGACCGCCACTAGTAGCCGAATGGTTCTATTGTCGACGCCGGGGGAGTAAATTCACCACCTACAAACCGCTGCTGAAGTTCGTTCTCTCAAAAATTTTAGCCGGCGACGAGTCGTTGTTCAGCTACTGCAAGACAGCATATCGTCGGCACCTGCCGTCGTCACTCAGATTTTGGGACGTGGAGGACCTTGAAGGGGTACTCACGCAGATCGTCCAAGGTAGAGTCCCGCTTGTCATGGTATTCGATGCCATTGATGAATCCGATGACGATAACGACAGGATGGTCAAGCTATTCAAGTCACTTGTCCAGGATGAACGCTCAAGGACCAAGGTGATTTTTCTAAGCAGACCCAGGAAAGAATTCTACAGTCGCTTCTGGAATTACCGGCGGCTTGATTTACAACGCGAAAATGGCGGCGATGTTCGAAAGATGGTAGAGTACGAATTGGACCGGCTCATTACCATCATATCCGGTAGCGAGCCCGAAGATCAAGGCTCAGCGGTCTGGTCTCATGCATCCTCAGGACAAGCTCGATCAAGCCGGCACGCAACCAACAATGCATCTAATGGAAGCAGACTCCGTACGCGAGTCAAGCTTCACGTTTTGAGAATGTTTATCATCGAGCGAGCTGATGGGGTAATCCTGTGGGTTGTGCTTATCTTCGAGAGTCTCCACGAATTCGCCCGAATCAATATAGCCTCACTGCCAGAAAATAAGCTCCTAAGTAGGCTCCTAAAAAAAGTCGCCAGATTTCCCCTCGAGTTTTATAAGATCTACGGAGATATGGTACGGCAACTCACGGAAGAACTGTCACAAGAACAACTAATTATTGCCAAACGAACACTGAAATGGGTCAGTATAACCAATCAGCACAAGCAGTTCACCCTAGGAGAGCTGCGGGACGCACTAGCTATCGATTACTGGTCGAATAACCTTCACTCAAGTCGAACATCTCATCCGATCATTGACAGCCGGATACACATCGAATCGTGGAGCGGATTCGCGAATATCATCCGTCGCCATTGCGGATCATTCATAGAAGTCCTCCCCCCCAGGGAAAGAGTAATGTTCACGACACTGAACTATGACTCCTCTGAAAAAAATTCCAACTCACAGGACGATGTCAGAGATGACCCACCTCATCTGCACAGGTCTCATAATCCAGAAAGTATACCAAACGACATATCCACGTCCGTGGATGATGATATCTGCGGGTTTTCGGAGGATTCGGCCATCCAGTTGATGCATCAAACGGTCAGAGAGTTTCTCACTTCATCTCGGGCTGGCAAGTTATGTTTAAATGAAGAGAAGGCATTGAAAAACGTCATCAAAGCTTCTATGAAATTTGTCCAGCTCGTTATAGAGGTTCCTTTGGGTTCGGTATCATCAACAAACCCGGATGCAGAGACCGCATGGACACGGTTTGCTGCCGAAAGGGTCCGCTACCTTGACGAATTCAGGTTGTTCCCATTCTGCTGCGAGCTGGTAAGCTCCGATGAATTATTTCTATCCGAACTCAAGCCCCTGATAGATATGATATGGACCGACATTCTCCCTATTAGGGTCTCCATATGGGCAGACCACAACAAAAACCGGCACCATATACCACATGGTTGGGAACCGTCTATGTTGGAGATTATGATTTACTCTGCTACGGCAAGGGGACTCAAACGCGGTGCTCTGAATCTTCTCAATGCCACATCTCTTGGCAGTGACCCGAAATCTGTTGACGGTTTCCTGGATCCCATATTCTTTGGTATTATTAGGGCAGCAAGGACTATCTTTTGCCACGAAGATACCCCCCCGATCGAATGGCAAGGCTAGGCTAACTCCATGACTTATTATGTACAATTGTGCAGATCCTCGGTAGCGGTCGAAGTTGTCAGGGAAACGAAACACCTTACGAGATTTACAACTGTAAACCAAGAAATCACAAGATCCATATCTTCTGTTGGGATAGAATGGCACCATGTGTCGCCAATGGATAAATGGCCTCAGGGCAGAATCTCGACAGAAAATAAACTGATCACAATCGATTCCATCGTGGGTCACTTCTGGGGCATGATAGTTGCGAAAGGCTTTACTAGAAAGTCGTGGATTCTGAACGACACACAAGAGCTAGTCGACGATTAAGAGAGGTAAAGATGGAATCGGGCCAAGGCGAAATAGGATTTGACACGGACGAGCTTTTATAGGACAAACTGGTCTTCAGCGACACCTGAGGCCAGGGGAATTTCTACCAGGCGAAAGGACAAACATGGGCAGGCGACAGATAGCAAACATACCAAACTTGCTGCCCCCAGACTTGCTTCAGGGGCTGCGGCTGTTTCTAGGTTGATAGGGGATAATCAGCCAGTAGTTCATGACATAGATTGCGATGACCTCCGAGTTTTCGTTACTCCTAGAAAGAGTAGAACGTCTGTGTATTATCTTTCTTATCGCAGTTGAGTCGCCCCAAGTTTGGTCATACGCCACCCAAGACAAACCGGGGTCAACAGGAGTACAGTAACTCGGATCATCATGTCTTAACAAGCAGGATAAACGCAAGTCGAGGGCCAGACACTCCCCGCCGTCCCAAAGCCCCACCCACAGCCATGTTAGAAGTCGAGAAGACCTTAAAGTGACAGCAACTCAGACACCACCCATATTCCGAATTCGATCCAATTGAAAAGGAGGGGGATACATTAAAAGCCCCGATGACTCACATTCCAAGTAGAACCAAACACAGTCTCACTCCCCGCATGTCTCGGAGAGCACTGTCGTGACTCTGAACGTGGCCAAGGAGTTAAGTGGAGAGAGGGTCTCAGTCACAATGTACAGTGCACAGTAACATACCACAAGAGAAGGAGAGCATTGGAGGATCATTGATGGTAGAGGAAAATATCCAAATTGTACGCTAAGGAGGCTATGAATATGGTATAATAAGAGGTAGGTAGCAGTACATCTTGCTTCGAAAAACACGAATACGCCCAAGCCATGGTAATGATGATAATAACGATAATCAAGAATAATGCATGCTCATCTCTTGCCCCTCGAGGAGCCAATCCATGCTTGCTTGCGAGAGAATGAGGTTGCAACAACAAAAGAAAATAATAAAAATTAGACCCTCCATCTATTCAAATGTCTGTATCCGCGGCGTTCCCCCTTTCCATTTGTCTACAATGCATGCATAGGTATCATCTTTCCATAGCCCCCCCTTTCCCCCTCCTTAATAGTAGTAAAAATTCCAGTTGTTGCGCCGGGTAGTAGTAACTTCTTTGCCAACATTCAAAGACATGCAGCGCATTTGCTTTCATCAAAAGGTATCATCTTTTCCACTGTAAGAAACAAGTCTCCCCCTTAACTCCGATTAATGCCCAATCAAAAACAAGCAGATTTTGCTCTTTTCCCCCAGGTCTCATCATCCTGCAAGGTGTTTCAGGTATATAGTAAACGTTTAAAAAAGCCTGTCCGGTAAATAGGAGGCTTAGGCTCGTCGCTGCGTCAAGGCGCCGGCCATGGTCAATGTCGGCAAAGCGGGTCGTTGGATTTCCACACTTCGGCTTGGGATTGACCGTCCGCCGGGCGTGCGTGGGTTCGCCACGTTGACACGTCCGTTCCTGCCGGTGATGCGGCTGGGGTGGCCGAAATCCTCGTCGCCGCTGTCGCTGTCGCCCTCGTCGTAATCGGCCAGTCGGGCGAAGTAGTCCGCCAAGCCGTCCACACTAGGAGTGCCGACGACCATATCGTACTGCGGGGGCAGATCAGCCAATGGCGGCGGCGCTTCGTCCTCCTCAAAAGCGGGCGGGTTGAAAGAGGGGTAGCGCATCAGATGGATTGGTCGCGACGGTAGTTGTTGTGGTTGTTGTTGCTGCTGTTGAGGGGCACCTTGTTGGCGCTGTACTGCCTGTGTGCCGCCCGCTTGTGCTTGCGATCCAAGATGTGCGACTGGTGGTGGTGCGAGAGGTGACGATTCAACATTCATTGGCGCAGGGTCGACTGAGGGGATGGTGCCAGTGCTCGAGGCCGGAGATGGGTTCGTCGCAATAATGTTAGCGTCGTGGCATCCGCAAGTCGCCTGCTGGTGGTACATGGGTTGCTCCGCGCCAGAGTACTCGGGCAGGCTAGTGTTAGCCTGTGTCGCACGACAGTTGAGCACAGTAAACGGCGAGTCAATGCTGATCTCAAAGTGCCGCCTGCGCTTGCCAGCTGGGTCTTCGGGGTCAAGTCGCGAGATGCGCATGACGATCTATCAAATACAGTTAGTCTCGGATGAGGCGATAAAAAGGGGTAATTCCGCAGCCTTAGCTTACCTTGATCCAATGATAGACATTGACGTTCTTCCAGCTGCAGTCGGGATGCAGGCGGACAGTCTTGTCCTTGGCCATTTGGTCGCACGTCGGGATCTGCACGTTCATCTCGATTTCGGTTGAACCCCAATACGACTCCAGGCCCAGGTCCAAATCGCCAAGCAGGTTGTCGGACGCATCGGGTAATGGGTGTGGCGCCGTGTGACTCCTCGATGCTTCCAGGCTCCGTCTCCGAGCGGCTGCAACTCGTGCTTCGTGTCTCTCGTCGGGCGAGAGCTCACCACCACTCAAAACGTTGATTTCCGAGTTCTCAAACTGCTTGTCCATGGGCTTGCCGGCCGACTTCTCGAGCAGCAGGATCTTCCTTCCGGGGTCCTTGCGAGTGACACGGCGGTCGTTGGTCCAGTACTCAATCGATTCGGTCACAAACACCTTAAGCTTGTGCACCTGAACCTTGGCGAGGGGCGTCAACTTGAAGGCGATGGGGATTTTCGTTCCAATAGGGAAGGATTTCCCAGAGATCATAATATCGTAGTGTAATTGGTCCTCCCATTGCCTGCTGATCGAAATCGGTTCCGTCATCTCGAGCGAAAGCTGGTCGGGGACTCGGACGATGCTGACTTCTTTGCTTCCGTGCAAGTTCGGCTTAAACGCGCCAGCTCGCTCTACGACCGTCTCCAGCGCCCATTTTACGGAGCCAAACTGTAGCTTCGTGGTTTCCAATTGGTGGTGGTCGATGGGCAGCTCGAAGGAGTACTCGTAAGTACCAGGATAAAAGACCTTATAACCCTTCTGCACGGCAGCAACGTTGGGCGACTCTCCCTTTCCGAAACTGCGCTGTTGGACCGATTGTAATGATAGTCGCTTATACTCTTTCGCCGTCAGATTGCCCCTGGATTGGTTCTTCAGGCTCAACGAGAGGGTTGAGGCGGCGGGGTTCCCGCCGCCTTCGGAGCTGCCGCGGATGTTGTAATTGCATTGGTTGCCGTACGGTGTCTCCCAAGTCTCGTGCATCGCATGGAAAAATGTAAGCACCTGCGTCCGGAGCGACTCCTCCTCGTACTGCTCAACCTTCATGGGCGGAATGCCCTCGGGCCACTCCGTTCTTGCCTTGCCGACAAGTTTCAGAGTGACCGACTTCAGTTTTACGTTCTTTGAAACATCGAGCTGGAGCTTGCCCCGCAAAAGCGCAGTCGAGTTTGCGGTCTCGTGGCGCGGGTGGCCGTCGTGCTCGAATCCCGTGAGGAAAACGTTGGGCTCGGCGAGGATGATCGAACATGATACACCACTTCCAGAAGCGACCGGCTTGGGCACCTCGGTCACCGAGCTCATGATGCTCTTAGCAGAGCGCATAGACATGATGCTACTGCGATGCGAATTTTGTAAAGCTGCGTTAAGCAGAAGACCCCGGCGGTTATCCACCATTGTCGAAGGAGGCATACCCGATGCCCCAATTGTCGGAACGGAGACCATGGACATGGGCCGTGTCGAGATCTCTGGTACTGTCCTGAGCGTCCGTTGGCAGCTAGAGGTGCTGGGCCGAGGGGTTTCACTTCGGGCCGATGCGCTGTCTGTGGCGACGTACTGGGAGAAGTGCTCCTTGATCGGCGCAAATATCCTCTCGAATGCGGCTCTCTTGGAGGTTTTCGATCTGGAGCTCTTCAGCTGTCGATCAGCTCGTGCCTGCTCCTTATCAACCCTAAAAGACCGTTTGGGTTTCGGGTAGTTGGCGGGCCTCAACTCGGGAGGAATGTAGCCTGAAGGATACGAGACGATATGGATCGATTGTGGTCGTCGTGTCCGTGGCCGTATTGGGGGCACTGGCAGGGCGGGTGGGCGAGTTGACAAGTGATGCCTCGGTCTGTAGTAGACGTTGCCCGTCAATGGATTTGAGTAGTGTTCTGGCCGAAGGTAGTGATCTTCCGATTCTGTCATTGTGGCGGTTTGTTAGGACAAGTCGCAAACACCAACATCTTCTTCAAGCAACCCGGGGTCTAGAAATGGGGGGGACTAGGCCAATATCTAATACAAAGAAGTGGAAGGGTGTAGTATAGGTGAATAGGTATAGAAGAATAAGAGTGGGTAGCAAGGAGTTGTCTCGGGATGACTTTAGGCACGACTCGCTGGGTAAGGCGAGACGACGCGACCGAAATAAGCTACCTCAGCTTATTATGCGGCAATGCCGAGCACTAGGTGAATGTAACGAATGCGTTGGCCAAACTTGGGCGGTGAAAGCATCACAGGCATGTAGGGATCATTGTGGTAGGTTAGGCCAGGAGGTGTTGGTGTGTGTAAAGCATGTAGTAAAGCATGTACTGTATGTGGAGGGGAATGCAAAACAGGGAAGCAGCATTTGGCATGGTAGCGGCCGGATGGGTATTCTGGTTTCTCTGTGCCCCCCAGACAAAGGGAAATGGGACACCTACGGTTCAGTGAATCATGAAAAAGTCATTATTGTACCCAAAAGGGTCCTGGAAGCGTGCGTCTGGAGCGGGAGAGAGTTTGCTGTTTGAGATAAAGCAAATTCCGGCGCAGTGTTGGAGGGAAGGTCCTGGTCACCCCAAGAAAGCTGCTGTGCCTCAATTTCCCCTGTCCCTCGCTATTATCTGACGGCAGATGGCAGATGTGCAAATTGGCTCGAGCGACACCGTTCAATTGACGAACGATCGGTTCTTTCTTCTGCTGCTACTTGCTGCTGCTTGTGGCCGCAAAAGAACGAAGAATGCGAAAGTGGGATGCGCAGGCGATATGGGGGTTGCGTGTGTGCGGAAGAGAAACAAGAGGCTGGCTCTGGTGTGATGAACGTTAGATAATCGTGTTGCTGAGTAGAGGGTTGAGTAGCGATTGATGCGATACTGATGTTGATGACTGAACCGGCTATGAGGGACTGGTCGGGTAACCTTGCAGATGATCTGCCTATGATGTAGTGCTCCCCTATCGAGCATAAGACTGGGCCGTAGCCTGGTAGCATGCGTAGCAGAGCGCTGAGCAGAGCGTAGCGGCCAAGAAGGAAGAACCCTAGTCGATAGTGCCCCTCTCAACGCGGCTTCGTCGGCAACCCTTGGATCCCTTGGGACAATATCCTTCCAAATTACAGACAACCTGTTTGGTTGAGATGCACGTCGTGCATAGGTACAGTAGCACTGCATCAATGACACACATTCACTCATTTTCACTTACTCACTGGTGTACGCCATCGTCAATTGATTTGGAAGAGTCAGAGGGATCAAGGCCAATACGACAGACATTCGCCTCGAAAGGGTGAACGATGGCACCGCAGGTGGTGTTGACCATTGAGTGCCCTAGTGTCCGTCAGGGCCAGAGTCGGCGCGAGTCAGTGTCGCAAATGAAGTATGTAATACCTAGACGGCAGGATTTTTGGCAGAGCTTCCAGGCGCTTTGCGGATGCGGAGAAGGGTGAACCTGGCCAATGAGGAGTCTCACATTTCTGCTCCGCGTCACGAGCACACCCTGGCAGCATATTTTTTTTACCTTGTCTTCCAAGGCGAGGGACATGAAATGCGGAACTCGGAAGTTGTCCAGGAGATTTCTCGATTGTGTGTCGTAGTCAGACGATTAGATTTTGATCCCAGATAGATAGATACAACATGTACGTATCTTGCCCCAGCTGGGCCCTGTGAGATAATAATAAAAGCGAAAATGCCGTCTTCAGACGAACATCTCCGAGGTACCCTTTCGCTGGCCCAATGCACTAGCATTGACATGAAGCGGCCATGCGAGCACTGGTCTGCTGTTGGCTAGCAGCAGATGAATTACTTTGTCACAGATGGCCTAGTGTCATGGAGAGGCCGGCCGGGATGCCTTCAGTACTTTCAGCACCCTACGCAACACGTCAACCACCGGCCTGTGTTTCGCTAATAAACCGGGTATATCCTGCGATACACTGGCGCTGTGTTTTTCCTCCCCAGGTGGTGTCAGCAGCGGTGAGTTCGCTCAGCTCGGCAAACTGGAATACTGGTTGGTGGTCAGTTTGTACTGTAGGTAGGCTGTGGGCATGGGCTTTGTGCAAATCATCCAAGCTCGCCCGCCTGTGCTTTGCTGGGCGGTGGCAGGTGGGGGAACTAACTGCAAACTGCCATCTGATGAGCGTTTCGCCGTGGTTGTGCCTGGTCGAAAGCCGAAAATTTTAGCGGTGGGCATGCAGGTTTACGTTGACAGCGGGCATCATGGTGATGGGGATGCGCCCCCTCGCGACCTGGGTTGTGTCGTCGATCAGGGCCGATCACTTCCCCGTGGCACGATGGATTTGAACGTCTCCGGGAACGGCATTGGGGTGGCGGACAGCGTGCGGGACGAGACGCGAAAACTGGGACCCGTCGGAGGCATCGGCATACTCCAGATCGACGCCTTTTGTTATCGCTTCTCGGTAGACTGGCGACTAGCGAAGAGGGCGAAAACTCAATAATGGCTAGGGGCCGATCAGACCGGATCAAGGACGAGCAGGGAGTGCCTACTAAGCCAGGGCAATTGCGCAAAGGTTTTGCAAACCTTATTTTCAGTGCGTATGGAATCATGGCTTCCTGTCGATCAAGTCAGTGCCCGCACTGGCGCTGTCATGGTCTTCGGCGTTTCCATCATCAATTGTCACCTCGTCATAAGGGTCTTCAACTCGCGTGTCGTTGATCGTATGTACCTCTATACACCAATAATTATGTATATACCAGAGCAAAAATACAGGTGAAGCCTATCAGTCTTTGGGCAGGCTCATATGCTGAAACGCCATTAGATGTGCTTATGTCGTCGACTACACCGCACCACTTGCAAACGCCTCGTGAGTCCCAAATTGGCAATGCGGTGCTTTCGTCTCGTTGGTCCCTCTCTCCCTCTCCCTCCCATGACCGCCAGTTCCAAGGAAGCACATTGAAAGGGATTTGCCAATGCAGCATCACGTCAGGGCTGGCAGGGGGTCCGGGACTTAGTTTCCAGTATTCCAACCCAACCAATCGTGGAGGGGGTGGTTCAACTGCCAGTGCCCAAAAGGGCCCAGGCCAAGCTTTTTCGTTGGCAGTTCCGGGCAAAAAGCCACACAAATATGGATGACGCCTCTAATTTAGTGCGCCAAAATAGGATCGGATCTACACTTTACTGCGCATGCAGGGAATTGGGAATGCGTACGTAAGTGTTGACAAGTTGATGCTGACCAACGAAGGAAAAAAATTGGTTCATGCAAGAAGACGTTTCAATAGGCCTGAAGATGGCAGGATGGGTGGACCACCCGTTGAGTGAGCCGGTCAACCGTGACTTTGCTTTCCAGCCTGTCTTATCCGTGCCGATACCTAGATCAGATCGGTAACAGCAAAGTTTAGACTGGTCGGTCAGCCCTGAATCTTCAAAGATGAGATTAACTTTCATCTTGCAGCTTGCTTACTGTGCATGCTGTAGGTGCTTCCGTACGTACATTAGACGAGATGATAATAAATACCACCTATGTAGCTTCAGGCATCGTTGCAGATGACGGACGTTCGATTATGCACGAACTAGAACATGTAGACATCACTAAATTGGCAAATCCATTGCGCCGCATTCAATGCAGAGTCGCATATCATTTGCAATTGAATGAACGTTATTGCATTAGGAACGGAACATTCCACTTGGGACCTCCAGCTCAGCGGTTAGTTAGGGGATCCATTTGCCGGCGAGGCCTAATCGAACCGCCAAGCTAGTGCGCAGATCCAATACGATGCCTCCCACCAGCCTACCGTAATAAGTGTATTGAAACTAGAGACGTTGGGCAGAATCCTCCGCGAACCGGCACCGCTCCCCTCAGCCCCCTCAAGTTCTTCCCAAAAGCCACCAATCGTGCAATACGGTATATTGGGCCGCCATTCATGCGAACGAACGAACGAACCCCTATGCGTATACTACTGTAAGGCAGATGAGTATAACGGCCTAGGATAGGAGGCCACATCATCCCTCCGTTGTATCAAAGGGATCTAGAACCCTTCTCCCCATTGTATGTGTTCTAGCCAAAGGGCCTAGAGGCTTACTATACCGGGCCCATCCTCGCATACTACATAGTTGGATTCGCGGATGGGGAAACCTCATTTACCAACGAAAAGTGAGGCTGTCGTCGGAGATCACCTCTCTTCCGCGCCTCAGGACTGTGTTAAGAGTGTTATAGTCAACGGAAACCCTACATGTATAGGAAGCGACCAGCTATAACCCTTCACAGCCCAACCCTAACATATCGCATATCGCGACTGGCTATCAGTCGCAGTACGAAACCCCACGGAATCGTTTCGAACCTGTACGGTGGCAGAAAAGAAAGCAGTCTACAGTATACACATGGAACTTACTCGCGACAAAGATCGGGTGACTGGGCGCATACAAGCTCATGCTTGCAAATAGCAGCAGGTACTAGTAATAATAGCTATGTATTGGGAGCTCGATGTTCTTCTTCTCCCAACTACCGGGTTCTCGAGACCACAGTCATCGAGACCCAGCCATTCATTTAATATTCGGCCAGTCTCCGAACGCGCCCAGCACCGGAAGCCGCAGATCGCGCGCTTTGGCGGTGTCCCCTCAGCAGTGTCTTCCGGCAGATCCCACTCGGAATGATACTTGATCCCACTGCGCATTGCGGTGCGGTACGGTGAGGAATCGAAAGTAGCTGGGACCCCCGGGGCTCGAACGTGAGGGGTTCGAGAGAGGGGGACAAAAAATGGGAAATGGCAGAATTCCTATTCGCGCTATTCGAGGTATCATCGGATTGAGTTATTTTGGTTTCTCAGTAGGATGAGGTCCGGCTCTGTGTGCGCTTTTTCGGCAACCTGAGCTTCTTCTCCTCACTCTGTCACTTTGAGTTCAGAGCTGAGGCCCATCCAGTATGTGATCTCCTATCATCCAGGAGGAGTATCCGCGTGTAGCGCGGTAAGAAGTAGAACTGTTCTTCATGAGGGGGTTTTGACAAACCTTGCGCGGAGAAGAGTGCTTGCGCAGACATAGGGATGCGCTTGTTCGGCATCTTGACTTTGTCTAAGGGGGAAGCTGTGATCTCATGTGGCGGCGACCACTGACCTCCTCCGAGCCGCTTGCTTACATCCGCACTCCGAATCCCGAACTCCCGGACTTGAGCGTGAGATATCGGATAAGTGGCATTTCGGGGTGTGTGGACGCAAACTGTAATTCATGTTCTATTGATGGAATCATCTACAACTCGCTACCTGCCGTGTTATGAACCAAACTTTTTGTAACCCCAGGGACGACATCCCTTTTCATCATCATTTCGACCACTCTGATCAACAGCGTGATCTCATGACGTAGTAAACTAATCCATGAACCGCAAGCTCATATCGCTTAGTGCACGCTCTCGAACCCAATCTCATTGCCCAGCCCGTTCTTCTCGCAATCGAGTCCGCAGTTGAGAGCCACGGGACCACCATTGCCGTGGTAGCCGTTGGTGCTCCCATTAGTAGCACTCGTCTTGAGCCTGGCCGCGTCCGCGCGGTCACCCGAGAGCAGTCCCTCGTCATCAGCACCCTTGCGCTTATTGATGCCATTCTTCTTCGGGGAGATTGATTTATCACCGTTGGTATCGATGCCATCATCATCGCAGACCAGGTCAACGTCGTACCCCGCGAGCCACTGTTCCATCTTGCCGTACATGGCGTGCCAGGCACCGTGGTTGCGAGCCGTAGGCAGGCAGCGGGTGACCGGGTAGCCCAGACCGCTCTGGGCGGCGGCGAGATGGCGATATCCCTCGGGGAAGGAGGCCAGCAGTTCAGGGTCAAACGTGGGCGCGCGGTTGCCGTCGACGGGGACGACCTTGTCCTTCTCGTAGAAGAGCTTGACGTACTTGGCCTTCCATTCTCCTCTGGCGTTGGTATCAGGCTTCTTCTCCTTAACGCAGAAGAAGATGAAGCGGCAGTCGCAGTCCACGTCAAACTCGGTCCCCTCGGGGCAGAAGACATTGGCCTGCGACGTCTTGGTCTTGAAGCGTTGCGTGATGGTCGCCTTCATCTTGCCGATGGCCCGGTCAGGATGCGACTGCGAGAGCTCGACAAGGGTCCCGCACTCGCGGTGCATGATGAAATCGCCGCGGTCCTTGCCCCGCTTGGAGATGGCGATGAAGTTGTCAACGGTCTGGCCCTTGCTCCAAGCTATTGTCGGGGGTGGCGGGCACGGCATTTGTTAGCTAAGTGATACTTCGGGTTTGATTGATGATGATGACATGTGTTTGTATGCGTGGTTTAGGGCTGATAGAGTTGCGGTAGATAAAAAAGACAAAGAGGAGGTGATGGGTTCTTGCTCACTTGTCCAGACCATTGCGTCTTTGCAGAATAGACTGCGATAGTTCTTCCATTCTGAAGCATCACGGTATACAGGCCATCCTTTGCAGATTTCCGAAACGGCAAGCCGCTCGAGAAGATCTTCGGTTGAACCGTTGATGTGCGAGTACTGGTGGACTTGAGCGTCTGCGGAGGTAGTCATTTTGAGCTTGGGTCTGGTCTTCGATGATGATGATGATGGTGATGGTGTTGATGGTGTAGAGAGTAAACGTGGTTGTTTAAGGGGCTGCGGTGTTTAGGAAGTAAGGCTTGGTTTTCGTCCGCTCGTCCTCCGTGAGGTTTATATACTCTCGCCCGAAGCTTCGATGTCTCTTAGTTGGCCGACCCCAAGTACAAGGAAGATGAGGAGGGCTGATCCCCTTCGCCTCCTGAAAGGTCATGCTCCATCGTCATCGAATGACATTATGTCATGGGTATGCGACACCGCAATCAATCGTCTAGGTCACTCGATCGCAGGCCTTGTTCAGAGTCCTGTCTTCCCCTTACGCAAGGAGAGACGGGATGTGAGAAGCGAATGGTCAGCAAACAGCCCTGAAGATCCACCATGTCGAAGCAGGTAAGCGTCTCCTTCGTCGTCTCAACAGCCGATTGCTCAGGACCTACGCGAGGAAGAAAAAAAGGGGAGAGGTCCAGACTAATGCGATGGTCCGGAGCAGGCCAAGTCACCCTGAGTTGATATTTCAAATTGATAAGGATGAGTAGTAGTAAGGTCTGCATGTGCAGTTGTCTGGTCAATGTCTCACAGGTACGAGTGCTTAACACGTTGTAGGATCGAACGGTGGTACACTCGATCTGTCGAGAGCTCATCTGCCATGAGGTAGTGGTGTCATTCTTCCCTTGTACACGTTGAGAGGGTATTCCAAGGTGTTTGACATCTAGGGATGAATGGGACAAGGATGCAGTTGTGCTGCAGCCACACACAACTCTTTCGAAGTAGCGGTGAAACGGGGTTTGTTTATATAGTAAGGTCGCCTATTGCAGCTACTGGACACCACGGGAGGCTGCCTTCTATTATGTGAAGAGGGTTCATGGCCGGGTACCAATCCGAGCGTCGCGTATCACCGAGACTTTATCCCCTCATCTGTCAGAATAAGGCCTGTACGATGGGGGCGCGACACAAAGATGCATACCTGCATAATAGGATGATTTTTCGGGAGTTTAGGCACGTTAACGCATTGTTCCCATAGATTCGGTTGAGCGTGCTGGATGACACAGACTATTGTGTGCTCTTGCAACAAGGCGCCCGTTTGGTTACACTGCCTTATTGTCAGCCGCAGTGCTTACCTGTTTCGGTTGAAGATAAATACCATCATATATCTTACATAACTCAATCTATCAGGGGGTGTATCATTCACTGTTACCCATTCCTGACCTCATAAGTACATGCAGTTTGCTAGAGCTGTTCGGTTCGTCTGTGGTATCAAAACAGGCCCCCACTTACTACAACAATGTGATCCCATTGGAGAAGTCGAACCGTACCATGAACGATCTTGGCTAAATCCGTCGTGCTTGCCGCCCCTCGTCGTCATCCCTGTTGTCGTCAATTAGGGCTAGATTCGATGGTCAAGTCTCATCGCCCGCGCAATACCCAACGGTTTTGCAACCTCGGCGGCATGGCGTCTTCAATGCTGGCTCACAATGTGAATGTCGGCAGCCGGATTGATTCCTGTGCCGGGTATCATTCCGTAGGTTAGCGCCGACGCCCAAACCCGGTTACTGTAACTGGTGAGGCATCATGATATGTCATATTTGATGTCTGCAACAGATGAATTCTCCTGCAGCCATCTTCACGGGGCGAGCCGGATGCCAATTGCAGGGCTCGGTTTTGCAGATGCATGCTGTCTGCATGGTATAGCCATATCTTGATATTGAATCTATCGTCCTGTAAGCCACAAAGCTGGTCTGATCTTACCACATCACACCTCACACGAAGCCCTTTTCTCCACGCGAAGTCTCATTGTTCGTAAATCTTCTCACCCTTGTGGTTCACGGGATTGGTCTTCCTCCAGCCAGGCAGAACAAACCCTGTCTCGTCGTCATCGGGGAAGGGCCCGATGTGCCCCTTCACAGTGTCGAAAAACACACGATATGCTTGACCGCTCATGTGCAAGCCGTCCGGAAGCATCTGCTCCAAGCCGCCTCTGATGCTGCCAGGGTACCCGAGCGGCAAGCCAGCCTTGCTGAGCCCTTTATCATCCAGATCGGGAGTGGCTGCAATGGCCGCCTCCATGATGGCCTTCTGCAGGTCAATCAACACAGTGCCGGGGACATCGGCAGCCACTTGGCGTGCGATATCGGAGTACTTGGCGCTCACGGCCGCTTGTCGCGCCGCCTGTCCGTGTTTCTCCTTATCCTGCATCTCGGCCATGATTTCATCCAATGGGGGAGGGGTCACAAGCAGGATCTTAGGATTGTGGGCCGTTATGTTAGGGTGTGTAATGATGTCCTTCAGGTTTGACCTGTAATCCTCTTCGTCCACATGCTGCGAGGCAGTGTCCAGTTCAAGAGCTGCATCATTCGCCCCGAGTAACACGAGCTAAGTGCCTTCGGTCAGACACCGTCACCAGGGAGACATGCTGCCAAGCCGGGGAACTTACCAGATACTCGATCCTTGGAGTGGCCTCGGAGCGCGGCGGGAAGATCTTCTCCAAGTACCTGACTACATTATTGGTATTCCAGCCCGAGAAGCCCCTGTTGATCACGTCTAGGCGGCGAATGCACACTGGTTACATCAGTGAGTATATTGAGCAGGCTTCGGGAGTGGTAGCGATATGACCTACAGTCTTGAATGGCACCCTGGAAACAAAAGCCATCCGAGACTTTAGTTGAAAACTGGAAAAGCGAATCTCCGAGCAAGACAAGCTGGTTGTGAATGACAGGCCCCTCGGGGAGCGCTGGCAGGGCAGCTTCGCTGTCAAGGCGGGGTTTCTTGGAGGGGTTCTCTGCAGCAGTCATTGTCTCGGGAAATACTAGAAATAACTTTACTCGAGCGTCGAAAAGTCCAGGTGTAGCGAGGCAAGTCAAGCAGATTAAGAGAACGCCTTGGATTTATTGCTGGTTGTTGAAGTGTTTGTTGTCGAAGCATGCGGAGAGATGTTGGTGGGGGTTACTAGCCAACTGCGTGACTGCCGCGGTCAAACAGTTTGGGTCGTTTACGTAGTAGGTCCACCCAGACCCAGCAATCGCGGAGCGTAAGGGCGAACGCTTCACTAACAAATGTTTTCAGCCTACCTAGGTATTGATGGTATGGTAATATATAGCAATCATCAAACATTCTGAAGAGTTACATGCCATGGGACCAGAAATTCCGAGGTACGGTTTCTGAGAGATGCATGGAAATGGCTGGTAAAGGACTCCCTACCTACATCTGGAGTCGCCACTACCTGCTCGTTTCCCCTTAACTACATGTAAATTGCGAGGACAATATCCAATGGCTCTTTTAGGTTATCGACGGGGCACGATCTGTATATTCATGATAAACAATCGGAAGCTACATGGGTATATTCAAATCTTCGCTTTGGGACCAACATATCTGGGTTTGATGGGTATCCTGGGATGGTCTCCAGCGAGCTTCAATGAAGTAATCTTCTCAAGTTCGTCCACAGCTTCGAAGGCCCTGCCCAAATTGACTTTGATTGTGCGGAACCCAAGCTTCTTGGCCGCCTTCAAGTTTTCCCCGATGTCATCAAGAAATAAGATGTCCGCGGGGTTAACGCCAGCCTCCAGTCGCAAGGCCTTGCCCCTCTTGTCCCCGGAGTGAGAGAGGGCAAACTTGTTCACCTCACCAAGCGTGTACTCGTACATCTTCGGGTCTGGTTTGCGCAAACCGACGTGCGCACTAGACACAAACACATCAAATAGTTCCTTCACGGGCCCGCTGAAGAAATCATCCTGATGCAAGGGATGGCCAGGCGGGAATATGACGGTGTTGCTGACGGCAGCTATGATGTACTTGCCACTGTTTCTCAGATTTTTGAGGGCCGGAAACATCCAAGGATCTGGGCCAGTTGAGCTCGACATCATGTAGTTGAACAGCCACTTCGCGTCAATCTTGGGCACCGGTGGCAGCTCCTTTGGCAGGTCGGGGTGCTTGCTTTGTTGGGACTCGTAGAATGCCTCCCATCTCGAGGCATCATGTAGGTCCTTGCTGAACCCTGCGAAAAAGGCATCATCCATGGGAATCTGACCTCTCTCGATCTTGTGCCAGGCCCCGTTGGGGGCGGTCTTGGAAATGGAATAATTCACCCATCCCGGAGGGATACCTAAGCCAAGTTCATAATCAAGAATAGCTTGGAATGGCGATACCACCTAGGTACCAACATCAACCAACATTAGCAGGACATACACCCACACATTTGTTTTCGAGGCCGAGTATTCATCTTTCCAGGGAACGCATGTAGTTGAATTCACTGGGGTTCGTCTTGTGTGTGGGGAGACGGGACTGGAGGGAGCGGATAGATAGCGGGCACTTACAACTACCCCACCGATATCGAATAAGATCACTTTTGGCTGTGTTATTGAAGCCATAACAGTGTGTTCAAAATGTACGTGAAAACAATCTAGCAGGACGGCATCAGAATCAAGAGGTCGATCTCGCCTCAAGATAGAAATGAACAGTTTCTAAGGAAGGTAGGTGGCTCTGCCTCGATGACATTGACCGTGGAATCCCCTGTTGAGACATGATCTAAAGTCCTCGGGACGGGACGACTGAGCCTCGGTCCATTCAAGGAGTGGCTTTGCTCCTGTTGGACCCATTCTAACAAATGTGTGGCTTGACGTTTGATGGCTGATAAAAGTGAGGAAGGAAGAGGTGTGCTTATCGTAGACCCATACTTTATCCGATAAGAGGTCTTGAGGGCCAATTGCACCCAACCGCACTTTCCACGCCTGTAAATTTCGTGCCCCACCACACTCGCTACGCACACCCAAGCCGGGCCAGGGTTGTGGACTTTTTTGCGCCCACAAGCCTTCTTCGCAGAAATTCGAGCTTGAGAAAAACGGCTCTTGTTCCTTTCACTCCATCACCCAACAACCCGCCAAACAGATCAACATTGTATCGTGCACCGGACCCCGACACGAACAGACAAGATGGTAAGTTGAAACCGATCCGATCATTCGCTACCTGCGAATTCAATCCGCTATGCCGCAATGCCGATGCGTCCAGTGCAATCAGTGCCAGAAACGGCCCATATTGTATCTGTGATTTTTCTCTCCCACAAAGAGTCTATGCAAGATGCTTCGGAAGCGTGATCTCCATCACCGTACAATCTTCTGAAGCGCAAATTGCTGACTCGAGGTCTATCGTGAATTACAGCCGTTCCTTAAGGTTACCAAGAGCAGCGCGTACTACAGGTAAGCAATTTTTTATTCCTTCTCCCACGACCCTCTCAAACCCTGGGATCTCGGTTGGCTAACATTTTTCTCCAACAGTCGCTTCCAGACCAAGTACAAGCGCAGAAGATCCGGCAAGACCGACTACTACGCCCGCAAGCGATTGATCACCCAGGCCAAGAACAAGTACAATGCCCCCAAGTACAGACTGGTGGTCCGCTTCACCAACCGCGACATCATCATGCAGATCGTGACCTCCGAGATCACTGGTGACAAGGTCTTCGCTTCCGCCTACGCCCACGAGCTCCGCGCCTACGGCATCGAGCACGGTCTTACCAACTGGGCCGCTGCCTACTGCACCGGTCTCCTGATCGCCCGCCGTGTTCTCAAGAAGCTCGGCCTCGACCAGACCTTCACCGGTGTTGAGGAGGCTGATGGCGAGTACACCCTGACTGAGGCTGCTGAGGAGGACGGTGAGGAGCGCCGCCCCTTCAAGGCCAACCTCGATGTTGGTCTGGCCCGTACCTCCACTGGTGCCCGTGTCTTCGGTGCCATGAAGGGTGCCTCCGACGGTGGTATCCTGATCCCCCACTCCGAGAACCGTTTCCCCGGTTTCGACATGGAGTCCAAGGAGCTCGACGCCGAGACCCTGAAGAAGTACATCATGGGTGGTCACGTCGCTGAGTACATGGAGACTCTGGCCGATGATGATGAGGAGCGCTACCGCTCGCAGTTCCAGAAGTACATCGACGACGATGTTGAGGCTGAGGGTCTTGAGGACCTCTACACCGAGGCCCACGCCGCCATCCGCGAGGACCCCTTCAAGAAGGTCGAGTCCGACGCCCCCAAGAAGACCAAGGAGGAGTGGAAGGCCGAGTCCAAGAAGTACCGCCACCAGAAGCTTACCAAGGCTGAGCGTGACCAGCGTGTGCAGGACAAGATGGCTGAGATTCTCAAGTCGTCTTAAACTGACCATTGAGATCGGTTTGGCTTGGGTCGGGTTGCAAAAGGGAATGGCTTCATCCCGGATTTTATGATGGTTTCCGGTAGTTAGGAGTTCACAATCACAAGGCTTCATGATTTGGCAAACACACCACATTGATTGCGCTACTTCATCTTGTGTGTATAAAAGAAACCCAAGGCGACATCCATCGCGGAGGGAAGAGAGATATGCTTCCGATAATGATACACACGAACGAACTACTGTGCCCTCCCACGTTCCTATCATGCAGGTGAGGTTGTTGATGCATGTTACGTAAAATTTTCCCATCGTGAATGTCCGTCCAGCCGACCCGGCTCATGAGCGCTCCAACCTCGAGAAGCCTCTCACATGAGCATAGTGGAGAAGACTGTTGCTGTACTCAATCTGCGCTCTTCCTGTCGAGTACACTCTACGGCAGCCGCGACATATCTCGTGCCTCGAGGACGTATTGGCTTGCGCCTCTTGGTCTACACGCGCGACAAGATCAGGGAGCAAATTTTATTGTTTCCGCTTCCTTGCGGTGATAGCTATTATCCTGCTTTGTGAATCCTGCACTGGATTAATTCTATGGGATACTAATAATATCTCATGAACCTGAGTCCTTCCAGATTGTTACATGCTCGCAGTTTTCAAGATGTCTAAGAGGTCCTGATAGGGTACAACATACCTAGTAGACCTACGTGGTGATGTCAACGCACCTGAGGGCGCCCGTATTATGTCACTTGGTCAAGTTCGGAATTATTTAGTTTACCCATAACATCAGACGGTGAAGCTCTTCTTGCACTTTGTTGTATTTGGTTTATCTCGCCGATCCAGTCATACTTTGACCCTTTTGGCCCCGGCAGTGAACTCGAACATCGGCGAAGGGCTTGCCGCCCGTTTCCCCGTCCCTGTCGGCGGCCTTGCTTCGATTTCTTGACTCCAGATGGCGCTGTTGGGAGAGGCTGACCGACCATCATTATCATCATCATCATAGACCTCCGCATCTACGGAAGGTAGCAAGGGATCTGTCGATCGAGACTTTCCCTTATCTTTGTTGTCGCTGTGGTTTATTATAGTGAGGACCGGCTCAATAGGCTTCGCGACGCCATCTGCCCCAACCACAGCAGGGCTCGAAGATGGCCGTAAATCCGACTCGTCGCCCCCTGCGTGGCCGGGGCTGCCACCGCCGCCGCCGTCCTCGCCGGCGGTCCGCTGCTCATCGTTGGTGATCGGTAGCCCGTCGCGGTTCCAGAAGCGGAGTACCGGCACGACCCAGTTCTCTTCGGCGTCGTTGTCGTCACCAGCGCCGTCGCCGCCTCCGCCCTTTTCCTGGAGCCGGAAACGAGATGTGGTGATCAGGGGCGACGTGCGCAACAACTCGCGCTGCGAAGCCGATTCGATAAACGAAATCATCATCCACTTGCTGATGCGGTGAGCCAGTGTGTCACCGCAGTTCCCCTGCATCGTGACCCACGAAGCGAGCAGGCCGCGTGGCACGGCGGCGGCCTGGCCCGGCAAGTTTATGCGCTCCTGCGACATGGCTGAGTAGCCGTTGACTGCATTGCAAAATGCATTTTGGCCACCGCGCGGAACTGTAGGTGACGGATGCGCGTCGGCTACCCGCGAAAGCACTCTATCCCCGCACCATGAGCAGATGCGATATAAATTCCAGTCAAGAGAGCCCTTGTAATACCGTCCGATTGCGTCGACCTTGGTCCAGACAGTAGAGAAGAAATCCCCATCGCCGTGGCTATGGTTTCTCTTGGCTACGTTCCCTGGCCCTAAACAACCAGCGCGCAGCTCCTCGTCAATATATTTGAAATCGGGACACTGTCGTGCCTGCATAGCGGAGGTATAGCCGGCTACTATCAATTGTTCTTCAATCATGGCGGCTTTTTGACTGCACCGTATTCGGAGTTCTTGGTCGCTTCTTGTTGGATTCCTACATGTTATGTTCAATATCCTGATGGCGCAAGTGAGTTCGGGTCGGAATCTCGGATCAGCTAGGTTGCAAGACTTGAGGACACCAGCCTCTACCAGCAACTCTAGCAGTTCTGTCTGTAGTATCAAATCTGTCTTTCTCGCGTATTTTTCGTATATCTCCAGATCCCTTGATATTTCTATGTTACTCATGGTCAGCTCGGTCTTACGGTCAGATGCCACCTGAAACGGCAGGTGAGGGCTTTTACATACCGGCAGCATCAGAAAAGTACGGGTGTTCGGGAGAAGAGGTATTTGTGCATCTCCGGAAGCGTAAGTAAGCCTCGTTGTAACGGATGACGTCGAAATCCGCTCTATGAAACTGCTGTAGATGGTGTTGTAGATCCCCCCAAGACCCAAAGCTTTCGTTTAGGTCACACTTCCCGAAGGAGTGTTCGCAGACAATGTGCTTGCCGAAGACATAAGGGTCGTCCAGGGTTTTCATCATGAACTCCTTGCCGCAGAATAAGCACAGCTCCGTGTGGGGATTCTGATCTGACGTATAACGAGCGTCGTCAATGCCCGAGAGCGCATCGCATGCCCATTCCGCGGTCGGCGAGGCCGCGATGTCCGAGTGCGTCTTCAATTGGGACCTGCTGTCATGTACCTGAGGCATTGCTGATAATGAGGCAGCAATGCTGGATAGGCTACTGCATATACTAGACATATCCAAAGAGCCGGCGCTACTGGTTGACGGTATGTAATTAGGTCGCCGCGTCTGTCCGTATTGGACACTCCCATACATTGGGCTCTGGGGCGGTGGGGGTATACGTGATGCGGATGCCTGGCTGCTTGCATATAAACTGCGAATTTCTTGGTTGTGTTGCTCTCGGTCAACGCTCATGGCCTCTGATAGGACGTCAAAGCGGTTCTCAAGACTGACTTGGACACCTTGGAGAAGCTGGACTAATGGTCCTTCTACCGACTCGTCTGTAGTCACTGCAGATTGCATCTCAGCGGTGTGGCCCAGCTGAGATATTATTGCCTCGCTCGCCTTTAGCTGGGCATGGCTGAACTGGTCTAGTCTCGAACTCAGCTCCCCAATGCTCATGTGCCCCTTGAGCACCAAGTTCCTGGTCTTTATGTCAGTACTTCGCACATAAGTTTTGAGGCCCACCCATATGATGGACTCATCAAGCACTCACACGGTCAAGGTGGCGAGAGCGTTGCTGATACTTTGGTGGTGATTTGTGACATCAGCCTCAAAGCTACGCAGTGTATCGGCCCCCGTCATTGCCAATTTGATCTTCTGGAAGAATGCCTTGAACCCCGATTTTCGCTTGGGGTCGAGCCCAGCTGTGACCTGGACCCATCTTGTTATATCTTCGCTACATAGTTTTGCGAAGATCTTCAAGTTTACGATGTTGATTTTGACCGTTTCAGCTACGTCGCCCCATGATCGATTCTCCAGATGCTGGATGACTGCTTTGACATCCAACAAGGTGGCCTTGAGACTGGTCATTCCACTTCGTAATTTCTTGGCCAGATGAGGCGCTCGCTGATAGTCGTCGAAGAAGGCCTGAAGCTTAGCGATGCCAGCGACGGATTGGCCAATAAAGCCCAGGATGCCGACTATGGAGCCTGCCACCCCCAGCGCCTCCATGGCTTCTGGGTATGCCAAGTGGGAAAGGGTAGCAGGAAGCGCTGGCCATAGGAGCAGATCGGGAAGTGTCGACTATCTCTATACCATTGAAATGTTCAACAGCTCCCTCCCTCCCGGCGATTTGTAGGTTGGAGGGGGTGGGGCTCGCTTGTATGCCTTACGCTCCAAGTCCATGGCAACGATGCACTAGTATGCATGCTGCCTATTGAACCAGTCGTTGTGAAGAATGATTGATCAAGTGCAAATGATGTGATAGGCTAGAGGTAGGTGCTTACGTGGCGCGCATCTGGAGGCTGGGCAGAACACAGCCTCCTTATCTCTCCGGTTGTAAGAAGACTATTGGGACGTAGGCTTCGGTGTACTTTCCGGAATGGGCCGGAATTTACCCCAGGTCTGCTGGATATATTTGGCTTAGACGTGACCCTAATACATATAAGGCATGCCAATTCTTTGTCCACGTCAATATTTTGATTATGGTGTCCTATAAAGGCTGCATGCTCAGTCGCAGGACCAATTACGGCTCATGCACTGCTAAAGTAATGTATAGTCTCCTATTCCGTGAGGTTATTGCCATCCTAGGAGTTATGGCACAAATAGGCGTTACCCTCCGCCGCCTCAAGACCTCGCGCTCTGCAATCAGAGAATCCTTAGTGAACCTTCCCATTCTTCGTAGCCTCGAGCTGCTGCACCCGCGCAAACGCCCTCGTGATCTTCTTGCAGCTAGACCACAGCAGCATCGACGGGATCACGATCCAGATGGCGTTGAGGAAGACGTAGTACCCGTAAAAGTAGTAGGGCTCGGGCCGGGAGAACTCGAGCGCGCGCACGACGTACTCGAGGGTGCAGGTGCCGTAGTACAGCACGTCGCCGTAGATCTGGCCCAGGCTGATGACGGCCTGCAGCACGTGGCGCGCCGGGCGGTCGGCCACGATGCACCAGGCGCACAGGAACGACAGGGGGCCCCAGCACACCGCCGTCACCGTCTCCATGCTCACCACGAAGGCGTCCCGCGTCAGGTACCGCGAGTCCGACAGCGAGTACTCCTTCCACATCTCCGCCAGGATGTGGCGGCTGGTCGCCACGGCGTTGAAGGCGAAGTAGCCTGTTTGCATCGTCAGGTCAGTGTCATAATGAATAGCAGGAGGTAGGGGACAGAAGGTGTTTAATTTATATTCCTGATTTGGGGGTAACGGGGAAGGGGGAAAGAGGGGAGGTGATGAAGCAGCATACCTTCGAGGATAAGATGGATGCAGCCGCAGAGCACAAACCACATGGCTGTGGACACTTCACGCTTCTTGAGATCGGGCCGTGTGCGATTGATGACAACCAAGGTCGGCAAGCCGACGGCAACACAGGTGGCAGCGAAGATGCCGAGTATTCGTATCGTGGACATCTCATTGGCAATGTAGCCGGGGAGCGCAATGCCGAGAGGGTAGAAGGGGTGGTCCGGCAAGGCGTCGGCGGCCGCGCCGCCCGGGTGCACAATATTGGCCGTCATGGTTGGCGACAACAAACTCAGTTTCAAAGTATTTGGGAAATTGAAATTGAAGAGAGTGATC
The DNA here is from genome assembly GCA_038363915.1 of Apiospora saccharicola. NCBI lineage: Eukaryota > Fungi > Ascomycota > Sordariomycetes > Amphisphaeriales > Apiosporaceae > Apiospora > Apiospora saccharicola. The sequence goes on from JAQQWM010000001.1 coordinate 724,892, forward strand.
AAGGTGAAAACGAAAAGTGAAGAAGTTCGGACCTGAGGCCGAGCTGCCAGTCAAATAATGGGAAAAGGATACCGAACGAATGACGACACAAGGGGCGTGGTGTCCGAATCGTAGATATAGTTCAGCTGTTAGTGAGTTTCTGCCAAGCACTACCGAAGCGGCCTAGAGATGCAAGGTAGACGGTGGGTGTCGGGTACGCGGTTTCCGGATCAGCTCACGGCCCAGCCAGCATAATCTCACCCAGAGAAGCGAAGCGAGATGGGAGTCGTATTCGTATTCTTTTTGTTGAAAAGACACGTTGTTGCCAAGGGAAATGAGTATAGCCCGCCGGAGGAGGCAGTCGGGGCAAATTGCAATGGATTCCCTTATTTACTTGTGTAGCAGAATTTTTGTGGGCTTTTACTTTTCGAAAGAAGCAACAGCTCAGCATGTACTTTCAATTGTTGATTTCCATATTAGTGGGTTTCGAAGCTAGACTGACAGCTGGAACTTGGAAAGAGCTTTACCCCAGAAAACCTTACCCCAAGGTCATGCCCCATATTCACTAAGTCGTCATGGCCCTTCCGACGATGTCTTTACAATGGACCTTTTCCTCGTTTTGTTTTCTTCGTGGCCATGTGGTTCGGCTCGCTGAGCTAGCAGTGTTGTGTCGATCATCAGGAGATCCCAGAGTATTGCAGGGTGATTCAGCAATGGCCCATTAGAGGTCCTCGTCAGCCGGCTTTGTCTTACTGAGAAGCCCACATAGAATTGTTTCTCAGGGGACAATGCATCCGGGGGCCCGGGACAGTCTGATTGGACAATTCCTCTTCCCGCCAAGAGTGATCTCTCGTCTTGCGTCTTTTGCCCTTTTTGACCAATAGTATACTCGACTCGAACACATGCTCTGGCGGCGTTGGACCCTGGTTCTCCTTGTTGAAACTGCATTCAATTAGGAAAAACGTTACCCCCTCAAGATGCATACGACCTTGTCAAGGCGCCTACATACATACGTTGCGGGCGGTTGTCAATAGGGAAGAGACATGCAGGCTCAACTGAGGCACATCTCTACCGCAACGTTGGTGAGATTTTAGCGGCGGATATGCAAGTCGGTTTTTGACATCTCCATTTCTGTTTAGTCTTGAGGGAGCATGTTAGGCAAAGGGAGACTGATGGGTGCAAGGACTAGCATTGATGGAGTATTACAGATCAGAAAGAGGCCATCGTACTACTGAACTCCCCAATTGATGCTGACTGTCGCCTACTAGGCCTCTGGTTCCAGCCCTTAGAGAAGCGCTATTGCGGCCTAAACGATTACAGCCCTACATCAATCGAATGAACGGCCGCGATAAGAGGATCAAGGGGCATCCTGTTGAACTACCTACGCTATATGTTGGAAGCTGAACTAAGTTGGGAATAGATGAGCCCAATCAAGCCCTGGCAAGGCGATATTGTAGCCATGGCTGATGAACCGGCTTTCCGGAGACATACTTAAAAGCCGACCCGGTTGCGTCTTTGATGATGAATCTCGGAAACCAATCAAGACCGCCAGTTATATGTAACATACCATTTCGCAAACAACTGCCCCTCGAGACGGAACCCCCTCATATAGTGTATAACGCCTCCTTTTGGAACTCAGAAGGGAAAAAAACAGTCCATCTTTTACTGTCAGATATCTGTTCAACCCAGCCAGACCAGAGCACTGCCGCAGCAAGATGGCCGATCAACCACCATGGATCCCCCCACGTCCCGCAACCCCCCAAACCCTAATCCACCGCCTCCCCGATAAGCCGGACTCCTCCTCTCCTTCCTCCTCTCCTTCTTCCAGCCGACGGCCCGCCAAGTACATCGTCCTCCTCATGGGCCCCACCGCCGTCGCCGGCAAGATCCAGATCGCCACCACCGTCGCCCAGACCCTCGCGTGCCCCCTCTACCAAGGCGACAGCCTGCACGAGTCGTCGGCCAAGGCCGCGAGCCTGGGTGCCGGTCCCGGTACTACTGGTAAAAGCATTGGTAGTAGCAGAAGTGGTGGTGGTGGTGGCGGCAGTGGTAGTGGGAGACCGAACGAGCAGCGCTACAGGCGCATGTGGCTGTCCAAAATGACGCGGACGGGCCTCTTGTTCCCGGAGGAGTCGCGGCCCGCCAACGAAGGGTTCTCGGGGTTTGGTGGGAGTAGTAGTGCTTCGGCTGCCGGTAGTCGTCGTCGCCGCCGTAGCTCGTCGTCGGCGTCGTCGTCGGAGTCCGCTGCTGCTTCATCGTCGTCGGCTTGGAGTTCGGCGTCGACGACAGGGGCGACGCAGTACAACACGAACCGCCCCCCACCCCGGCCGCCGCCTCCCGCGTCGTTTGAAGCGGAGCCCGACGCCGCGGCGCGGGAGCGGCGGGCCAACCCGGCGTTGCTGGTGCTGACGCACCCGGAGCTCGAGGGGTGGCATAGGGCGGCGATCCGGGAGACGGTGGGGGAGTATGGGGTTGGGGTGGTGTTTGCGCCGCTGTACCGTGACGGCTCTGACACCAACACAGAAGACGATGACGAAGAAGAAGAAGAGGAGGAAGGTGAAGAACTGCCGGTGCTCAAGCCGCTGGACCCGAGGACCATGACGAGTTTCGGGTCGTTTGATCAGATCTCAACTGCAGCAGCAAGCAAGTCAGTCAGGGGGCCCAGCTTGGACGAGGAGATTGTGCTTCGGGTCAACGTCGAGGGGCGGGTTGAGGAAGTGATTCGGGAGGTTGTGGAGGGGGCTAGGGAGATCATGGCGGTTCCTTGAGAGAGTAGAAACAAATCAGAGTAAAGCGATGATACAAGTTGGATGGACAACATAGAGAAACGTCCACAGCAGCCAGCAGAAGTCACAAAATAGGCATGGATATTGAGCTCGTGAAAGACTGAAAGCAGGTTTCTGTAATATGTATATGTATAGCTGTAGAGACAAAAGAAAGAGAGCGAATGTGCTGTGCTGAAAAGTTCATTTCATGGTAAATCATAAGTAGTACAAAAATTCGTAAGCGACGTAAACCTTCCAAGCCATGTGTGTGTGTATCGTATCATATATGTGTATCATCATGTCCCGTCCGTGGTCCGTCCGTGTTTGTTCCGTTCCCATCCCGTCGCTTAAAGGAATTTTGGTGGTGGTGGTAGTGGTAGTAGTTGAGCTGTTGTTCGTTCATGGTATCGTAAAGAGAAAAAAAGGTCGTGAGAAAAAGTAGAGTAGTAGAAGAAGAAGAGAAAATCAAAAGAAAATCGTAAAGTGAATGCACCGTCCGTCCGTCCATCCGTCCGTTGTCATAATATAAAAACATTCGTTTTTTCCGTACCGTCCCAGTCCCATCCCAGTCCATCCATCAGATCGCCTCGCTTGCTTGCTTGCTTGTTCCCCAAGTGTGCATGGGTATGTGGGTATAAGGTATGTATGTACAGGGGAGTTGGTAAGTCCGGGGGGTATAGAGTGTAGAGAAAAAGATCAGATCCTGAAAATCAAAATCAAGCCCGGCTAAACAAGATAGGCACATCCATACTCGTTAACGTACTGACAGTCGACGCGTTGTTCGCATTGTTGTTTGCGTTGTTTCGCGCGCCGCCGCCGAATCGGAACCGCATGGCCGCCGCCGCGCCCGCCATGCTATCCTTGCGGGACAGTTTCCTGCCCAGAAGAGGGGTATTGCTTCTGCCCGCGTTGTTGTTGTTGCTGTTGCTGTTGTTGTTCATAAAGTTGTTGTTATAGTTGTTGTTGGTCTGCGCCTCGCTCCGCGGGAAATGCTCCGACAGCTTGCTGAGCACCGTCGCCTTGGCCTTGCGCAGCATCGAGGACCGCAGGGCCGGGTCCTCGGCGAGGCGGCGCTGGGCTTCTTCTTCCTCGATGTTGCGCTGGACCGCGGTGATGCCCGAGGCGTCGTAGGGCCCGTCGTTGGCGGCGAACGTGTTCGTTGCCCCGCCGCTCATGGGGTTGTAGACGGTGGGCTGCAGGAGCAGCGCCGGCATCGAGGGCTTGGTGTCGAGGATGGGCGCCGAGATGGTGATCTTGTCGGACGCGTTGCTGTCGTTATAGTCGCTCGTAGCATGATCGCCCGTGCCCGCGGCCAGCTCTTCGCGCAGGTGCTCGTAGTGGTGGTGGCAGCTGTTGAGCAGCGACGACAGCTCCCGCGTGCGCACGAAGCTGCCCGTCACAGTGCCGCTGCCATCGCTGCCGTTGTTGCTGCTGCTGCCGCCACCCCGCTTGGCGTTGGGGTCGTAGCCGTAGTAGCCGCTGTTGCCGATGTTGTAGAAGCCGCCGCCATTGTGGTTGTGGTTGTTGGCGCTGGCGCCACCGTAGTAGGTCTCGGGCGTGATGGGCCGGAAGTAGTCGTCCGACGTGGCGGAGGCCGAGTCGTCGATGGGCGACCGGCTCAGCTCGGGCACGGTCGTGCAGATCTCGCCGAAGAGGAGCGAGGCGGTGGGAGACGTCACGCCATTGCCGCGAGGGCTGCGCAGGCCGCGGCGGGACATGGGCGGGCGGGAGGAAGAAGGCGACATGACTCGGGAGGGTGGGGTGCTGGGGCTGCGGTCGAGCACCTCGCCGAACAGGCGACGAGGGGTGCTGTTGTTGTTGTTGCCAACACTGGCGCCGCCGCCGCCGCCGCTGCGGTTGCTGCTTGCGCGCGACGGGGTGCGCGACGGGGTGGTGGTGCGGTCCAGTTCGCCAAACAGCGGCGAGCGCACGTATTGCGCCAGCTTGGGGGGCGGGGTCATGGGCGAGCGGAGGAAGGCTGGCTCGGCCGGCATGGGCGGCGATGCCTGCCGCGGTGTTTGTTGTTGCCACTGCTGTTCCTCGCGGATGCTGTCGTCCGACTTCTGCTGTCGGCGGTGGAAGCGGAAAGGAGAAGACGAGCTGCTGTTCGATTGGGGTTGTGCCTGCTGGCGCTGAGGCTGAGGCTGCGCCTGGTAGCAGTCCTCTTGCTCGGTGGTGGTAGTGTTGCCCCCGTCGCGGCTGTTGTGCTCCTTTCTTCTCTTGCGGCGCTTAGTGACGCGCCGCTTCTTGAGCTTGGTCGCCGGCAGCAAGCTGGCCTGCCGGGCCGCCTCGAGGTCCGAGTCGAGGTCGGGGTTGAGGGCAGCGCCGCCGGAAGACTCCTCGGAGTCATTGTCGAACTCGCCGTTGACCCAGCGCTGCGCGTACTCGGCGCCCAGGTCCTCGTCCTCGTCCACGCCGCCGTTGAGGTCGATCTGGAACAGCTCCTCGGACACGGCCGCGACGGCCGCCGACTGCGCGCTGAACTCTTCCTGGAGGCCGGGGGTGGCCGCGGCCTCGGGGGACGAAGGCGGCATGTTAGTCGTATCAGGGAAGCCGCCGTTGGCACCGGCGACATCGTGCATGGACCCGGTGGACTGGCGGACCCAATGATCACTGCGAGACGAGTGGTCCATGAGCGGCGCCAGGGCGTCGTCCCAGCTGCCGCCGTTAATAAGCACGACATTATCAAAGTCGAACTCGCGCACGCAGCGCTGGTGGCTCGCCACAAGCTCCGCCACCTGCGGCGCATTCATCGTCGCATTGCGAACGGACAGGTAGCGCAGCCGCCGGAACCGAATCGGCCTGCGCGCGGGCGGGGGCGGCAGCGGGCTCATGGGGCTGGTGACCTCGTTGAACAGCTTCTGGGAGCTGCGGGGTGGCGCGAACAGGGGGTCCGCGGCGAGGGAGACGGGGCAGGGCCCCTTGCGCCCGAGCCACGTGAAGGAGAACTTCTCGACGCTGTCGGCGAAGTTGCGGATGTAGTCGTCCAGCATCTTGAGGTGGTCCAGCCCCGGCGAGGGGCCGTAAAAGTCCCACGACTCCACCGAGATCTGCAGCTTGCGGATCTGCTGCCACCGGCGGCCCGCCGAGGGGGTGCAGCCGAACCCGGGCACGTGGCGCAGGTAGTTAAAAGCCGACGGGTGGACGGCCGACAGGGAAAGCTTGACCAGTTTCAAGAGAGGCGCCCGCTCGAGCGAGATGCGCAAACTAATCAGGGCGTAGTCGACAATGTCCCTTCGATAGCGCTCCTTGGCGTTCTGCCCGGGCGTCTTGACGGTCAGGTGGCGCATGTTGGGCACGTGCTTCATGGCGTTGATGAACGACGGCACGTTGGAGGCCGCGTGGAAGAGGGGCGGGTACTGCTGCGTCAGGATCTCGCCCAGCCCCGTGTTGGCGAACTTGGGCCGCGACAGCACCGACGCCATCGACGTGTGCGGCGTGTACAGGAAGCTGATCTCCTGCCCGCTCTCCGGGTGGATGAGGGGCGGCAGGAAGGTGGCGTCCGAGTGCGGGAAGTAGAAGGTCAGGTGCTCGATGTGGTGGCCGATGCGCGACAGCGCCTGCACCCGCGACTGCCGCGTGAAGGTGCTGGCCGAGAAGGTCAGGTGGGTTCGTAGGAAGAGCCGCTTCGTAACCAGGTTGCAGCAGGCCGAGTTGGCCAGCCGCACGTGGCAGACGTCCTCCTTGGACAGAAGTTCGAAGAGCTTCTCGCGGATCCCGTCCTGTTGCCACAGGCAGTAGAATGCTTGTGGAGTGGTCGCCATACTAACAGTCGCATGTCGTAGTGGCGCGTGTTGGCTGGTGGTACTATATCTGATCGGACGTGAGAGCCACCTTTGACTATCACGTGCACACTAAATACGGTGGGTGAGATGTGGGAGAGAGAGAGAGAGAGAGATCGAGTATAATACTCGATGGATGATGGTAAGGTATGAAGACACACGAGTGTCTATAAGTAAAGATAAGATAATACACGACTTCCTTCTTCCTATTATTTTTCCAAAAACCCCAGAGAGCCTCGACGTATTCGGCGGGGAGAGAGCTTATGTGAGCCTATTCGCAGTTCATGCGCAATGCGTAGGACCTGCAGTAGAAAGCTTTCCCAACTGAAAGAAAGTCAATGGGATTGAGTCAGAAACTCGATATTATAATCTTGAGATGCTAAAGTAAGAGATCGAGGCCCCCCGAAGGAGGCCTTCTCGAGCCTGTTATAGCCATCCCCGTCCCCATCAGGACCTGCGACTGGCCCTCAGTGGCACCTGCCTCCCGTCTTCCACGCCCACGGTCTGGGTTTACCGTGGATCTTCGCTCTACATCAGAAATGCGCGGTGGGTTAGGTTTGGTTGGTGAATGAGTCACCTCGGGCCATATTGCAGTCCCCTGGTCCCCTCGCTAGAGCGACTGCTGCGCTATAGTCCTACTATATTTTCTGGAGCTACTGCACCTTGCCATGCTTAGGGTGTGCCCGGATCGAGAAATTCGCCAAAAGAAGACAGCAAACCACGAGCGCGCTGGTCCTTATGGAGCGCGCCCGCCGCGATGACTGGCTGGCTCCCGCGACCTGCCTGCATGGCACCAATGCAGCCCAGCAGCGGAGCGGTCTCATGGCTCTGAGGCCCAGAGCCAGTAGAAGGAAACGAAACGCTGACAGGCCGGTATACAAGCGCTGCCTGCACTCACCCGAGTAAGCTAGCCCCACCCCAAATGCGGGGACCGGCTTCTGCATAGCCAAGACCCTGGGAAACGGCCGACCAATCAGAACAAGTCGGGAGGCTGAACGTGTCCATGCGCGGCGCAACTGTCGCGTTTGTTTCGTGCTCAGCTCGTGTGCTGTGACTCATCTGGCTCGGGATGGCATATAAAGTTCCTAAGCGCACCCGCGATCTCCCATCTGCTGGGCCCTTTGGGCTTTCGCCTAGGTGCCTAGGGGGTTAGGGGAACATCCCGACGGCCCAGCATACCAGCATTCAACGGGAAAAAGAGGAACAAAAGGGGAGCGACGTCATGGGTTATCGTATTGGCCTATCCACTCCCGCGTGACTCCCAATACGTTGGCAGCCAATAGTTCCTTGTCGCAATGATGAGAATTTTTGCAAATTCAGTTGGCGGTATGGCGGTCAATTGAAAAAACGAGTCACAAGTGGCAGGAAATGGCAGGGTGTGCTGGCAGGGCGGGCTGGGGATTTCGACGTCGAATCGCGAATATTCCGTGCGTTGTGCGTGGCGCGAAAAGACTCGTCCAGTGACAGGGGCCGCCACGGCAAACTTGAAGCGGCGGGCGGTGCAGCGCGGGGAGCGTATCGTACATGCACCACTGCGTCGTTGAGGCTGCAACTCGAAACGTCCGAGAAACAACAAATTGACATCACCCGGCGCAATATGCAATCCAATCTTCGTCCAGACATTTTTTTGGTGTGTTTCCATCCACCCATCCCATGTGTGTGGGATGCGTGGGAGAGGGGCCCGAATAGGAGTTGCAGTAGCGCAACTGCCTGACTTGGGCCAATCAGGACTCAAGAATTCATTACCATTGGTGTATGCAGAGTGCCCTTGCTGCATTAGTCTTTGAGCGACAGACTCAGATGCCTCGGGTGATTGGAGAGTAATTGTCACAGCCTCGTTTCTTGCAACGTTTCCCAACCATTCGTGCTGACGGCAAGGGGGTTTTTCGATTCTTCGCTTTACCCGGCGCACACTTCCCGTATTCGCCCATACATGCAGGTCTCATAGATCCATCGTAGAGTGGATGGGCACCCTTCCTTCGCAAACAGCGACGTCGAGGATATGTATATCAACGTGTTTCGCCAATTGACCACAATGTAGTAGCGCTTTGCTTCCGGTCCTCTCAACGGCAGCATTGTCTACTCAATTCCTCTGACGCAGGTAAGAGAGTCGCAGGAGACCCGCGATTCCTACCGCCGCGCTCGCCCTGCCTGAGGCATGAGGCCAGTTGGTAGCTATCTCTTATCTGCAAGAGCATCATTTTGCGGTATGGTGTCGAGGTGACTGACCCGCAACGGCCATGCACGATACGTAGCACCATCAAGCATTTTCAGCCAGAATTGGGATCCGGTGGAAGTTGTCACCCGGCCAGAATCCATTGGCGTAACCGATCGTCGAGAATCTGGGGGTTGGTGGGCTCTCGTGGGTGTGTTCCGCACGGGCGACGCCAAAACCACTTCCAGATCCTCTCTACGATGCATGCAACCGACCCCAGTGCAGTAGAGCAGAAGAGATCTTCAACTACAACATGCTTAATCGTCATCATGGCCTGAGATGATCAACATGCTCGTCTCTTCAAGGGTATAGTCGAGCTTTGTTAACCAAGGGAGGACGGATATGGATATGCGCAGGGAAAGGCCAACCGACCTGACCCCTCTCTCTGGGGCCACAGTGGCTTATACCTTCACATATTGTTCTCGCCAATCACACATTGGAGGGCTCTGAGGGGACATCACACCAAAGAGGGCGCAGCTCTGTCGATAAATGGTGACGTTTATGCGTGCATATTGTCGAAAAAAGCATTCGAGTGTTCGTGAGGAACCAACTGCGACCCCAAGCGTGGGGTGCCAGGAATATGTCCGAAACATGCCAAGACGCTGTTCGACCAAAAAGAATATTGCCGGTAAGCTCGCTCGCTCGGCGCCGTCTTGATTTTGATACGAAGGCTTCCCCCCAGAAAATGACAGCTGAGAAGAGCTGAGAGCCGTCCAAGTGACCCCTTTCTGGTTGGCAATTCTGGATTGGCTCTCAGCCGCTTTGCGCTTTCCCGGGATTCTGGAATTTGAGGAAGCCACGCATGAAACCAAACGACTGGTTGCTCTTTTCTTCTTTTTCGGACAGCACCGAAGCATTACAGAACAACAATGACAGCTTCTTCCTCGAATCAAGCTAATAATAGAGACGTGTGTACCCCAGCTCTGTTTTCTGCAATTTGCACATGCATTTTACATATTCACTTTTCGCGCGCTTAACATTCGATGCATCACGATAGAAGAAGCATATTCATGTGGTGGGAAGCCGGTTGGAGCTGCTCTGCCCTGCCCATTAACGGAGGCCTGTTCTGGGCTGTTGCCAATGCCGACAGACTCAAATCCTACCATCCCTTCCATCGTCTGAACACACAAGTCGAAAGGCGACCTGACGACCCTTGCAGCTCCCGCTTCCGATTGGTAATGGGACCCTCTTTCCGCATGAAACGGCCGTCTGCCCCAGCAGTCAATCTGGGAAGGCCTGGCTCGCCATCCCCTATGCCTAGCCCGAAAGCCACAAGGGGACCGGTGTCCGGCTTAAAATCGCTCCCATTCTGCGCCTTCACTGAATTGCCCGAGTGGGCATTCGGGCAGACCTCTGATTAGCCAATCTGCCCGTATCTGCTTTGTCTGACAATTCCATCCACTGCATCCAGAACGGCCATCGGACAATTTCTTGCACAACCAACCTAAGCAATGGTCAGACCCAGGCCCCCTCCCCGGTTGGCCCGCTTGGGTCCCACCAATGCCCACCGGCAGCGATCCACGCATGAATGATCCCCTTCTTCAACCCAAATTTCGTTTCTCATGCCTTGACCTGGCCGCCGAAAGGGCCTGTTCGATCTCCCTCGGCGATCATGAGCAATCGCTGCTGAGACCGGCTATGACACCACTCTTATCGTCCAGATTGGGCCCTTCTGACAGCCCGTCAGCCTCGGCGTGATCAGCCATGATCTTGGCTACGTGCACAGATAGGAAAGCTTAGTTGGTCGCCGACGGTCTTGAATGCTGTCATTTTTTAAGGTGTTGATAGGCGGTTGACACGAGACATCGGCGGGCTGGCAAATTGTCAACCACAGGCTAGCCGTACCAAGCGAGTGGCAGAGTTGGCGTGGCTGTAACTACCGACATCATGTTGTCTCTGACTACCCGCTCCTCCCTATGTATTTCTGCCCGAACAAGCAAAACCACGCAGCACGCAGCATGCAGCATGCAAAGCAGCAGGTTTTGCAGTTAAAGAATAGGCTTCCAACGTCCTGTTCAGCGCTCCGCCTCGGAATTGAAATGAGCAAGGTAACGTCTTGGCGAGGAAGTTGCTTCATCCAAAGTGTGCTCCGCGAAAGAAGTGGTGCAAGACGCAAGGGAGATTCGGGGCAAGTGGTGCAATACGGTTCTGTCTTATTGAAACTTAAGCTCTCATTGGCTCCCCGCCCCGGCAGCGGGTCAGGGGGCAGCAGGTAGGGGCAGTAGGGGGTCCTGGTTAAGCATGACACACACTACCAGGGCCATCCCAGGAGCCACTTTAGCTGGCCGAAGCCCCAAACCGCCTGCTTCTGTGCAGCATGGTCCCAAACGGGCACGACGGGGTCCCTTTCGTCTCACATTTGTTAGGCATATCTTAGACCATACAAGACGGGCGAGCACCCGCTGCCTGGGATGGTTTCTGTTTTTTTTTGGTCTGATCTTCTTTTGGCTCTACAACGTGGGTTTGGACGATCCGGCGGGTTTGCCGCATTTACCAGTTCTTTACACATTCGTTTCGGTCTGTCTGACCATTCACTCGCTTCCAATCATTCATTCGTATTCGTTCTTTACCTTCGTCCACTCATTCGGTCCCTCCCACAGGCCACTCACAATATTATTTGCTCTTCCATGTCTTTAGTAGTTGTTGAATCAACTTTCATCCTCACCTCGGAATGGAGGCGGTAAATCCCCCTTCGCGAGGTAAAGGCGACCAGTCTTACAGGAATACATTCGACAAAGATGGTGTCACAGAGATCGTGGAGCCAGCGCCGCTGGAGAGGTACGTCACATCCAATTACACCCAGTCAAGACAAATCATGCTGACCAAGATACCAGCATTTCCGAAGGAGTCAGGTTGGACTCGTCGGGCCCCGGGGCTCAAAAGCCACTCAGGAAGATGCAGTCAAAACAGTCCATGCAGTGGCCCTTCCATCGGCGGATGGCCTCGGATGCGCCTTCGAGTGTATTGACGTCGCACTTTAGGCGGCCATCATCGGGCTGGAACAACATCAAGTCTTTCTTCAAGGTTGAGGAAGACACAGTGAGCTTATCGAGCAAGCCCTTGGTCCCGGATTACGTTGTGCATTATATGAGAGGCGAGACGCCCGAGACGCTAGCGCAGAAGCGAGATCAGAGGAGATGGGGCGAACGGAGGACCAATGTCACACCACAGCGCGAGAGGTTTATATCGCAACATCTCGAACTCGAAGGAATCGACCCATGGGCATCCCGCGTGAAATTGGACACCGACGGAAACGGCTTCGCGAACGAGGATCGACAGAGAGGCGTCGGAAGGTACTTCACCGGATGGAAGGGAGGAGCGACATGCAACATAATCCTGGCATTCGTCCTGTTGGTAATATCAGTGGTGGCCCTGATCCTGGCCATTTCACGAAAGGGGGCATCCGACGAGACGGTCGTATTTTCGGGATCATGCGACACGGCCTCGAGCATCAACGCCGGCCTGCACGCCGCCATCAACGTCTTCGCCATCACCATTCTAGTCGGAAGCAACTACGCCTTCCAGATCCTCTCGAGCCCGACGCGAACCGAGCTCGCAAGCGCACATAACAAAAAACAGTGGTTGGATATTGGCATACCATCACTCAGAAACCTGTTCCACGTCTCGGGTTTAAGGACAGCACTGATAGCCGTTGCGTTATTGTGTGCTGTGTCGACTCAAATAATGTGAGTGTATACGAGCGCCGCCGAGCCGCTGTTTATATGGTGGTGCCTGACAGTAAACTGACATTGTGCAGATATAATGCCGTAATCTTTACTTCTCCTACCGGCTTCAAGTCGGATATTGTTGTCGTCACGAGCGACTTTGTCACCGGTGCGCCCTTTGCGAACGGATCCGAATTCAACCGAGCGGGCATGTCCCAGACGGATATTTTTACTCTTCAGAACGACGCAAGAGCCGGGAAACTCAGCGACCTCGCGACCGTGCCCTGCCTGCAGCAAGTGGGTGGGGAATTTGATACTACCACCGACGCCCTGATCTTGATAACCAAGTTGTCATCGGCCCGCAGCTCAGTAATCCAGACTGGAAAGGCCGGAGACATGTTCAATTTGAGGAGCATGTCTTCGGTGGCGATCAGTGTGCCAGTGGACGAAAAGGTTGTCGATCGCTGCCTCGCACGCCGAGGACTTCCTCAGACGTGCAAGGTCAGCGTCAGCAGTCTGCTACTTGGCGTCGTAGGATTACTTCACCTCGTTACGCTCTTGACCATGGCCGCCGTTTTGTCGTGGCGTAACTTCGAGCCCCTGGTCTCGCTGGGTGATGCGATCCGCTCCTTCATGCGGAACCCGGACCCGTCGACGGCCTCGACATGTTTCTTGGACAAGCAGGACGTCGAAGAGGGCCGTTGGGGCTTCAACGAGGCGAAATACTTCACGCCCACCGATCACTTCTGGTTCTTCACTCCGTCTATCAAACGCTGGACCGTGACTATTTTCTCGTGGATCATGATCACCGCACCCACCGCGGCCGCCGTCGCGCTGATCATCGAGCACGAGCCTACAGGCGAGCTCACCCCCTTCGCCACGGCGACGCCCTACACGACCTTCCTTCTCGGTGGCCCCGATGCGACTCCCCTCACCCATGCGCAAGCGGCCATTCTCGCCTCGGTCCCGCAGCTGCTCATCGCCATCCTTTATCTCACCACCAACTCCCTCCTGACGACGTACTGGCTCTCGCAGGAGATGTCTTTCTTCGCCGTCGCGCCCCAGCCCCTCCGCGTCTCGGCCGATCCCGCCAGCCACCAAATCACCTCGCTCTACCTCACCCTCCCGAGGCCCATCTCCTGGGTCCTCTACATCATGTTCATCGCCATGAGCTTCGTGCTCTCGCAGGCCGTCTTCCCCGCCATTGTCAGCACCAGCACCGCCCGTGTCAACGGCACCGAGATCGTCGGCATCGGCTTCTCCACCCTGGCCCTACTGATTCTCTTGGCTTTCCTCGTCGTACTGATGGTGGGCGTCCTGGCCCTCGGCCTCCGCCGTGCCCCCGCCGCCACCTACGCCGACGGCATGCAAAAGGGCAACCCGCTCGCCATGCGCGGCGGCTCTTGCTCGGCCGTCATCAGCTCCAAGTGCCACGCGGCGCCCGGCGAGCCCGAGCGGTCCTGGCGATTGCCCCTTTCGTACGGTGTCGTCGTCGACGCCGTCGGGGCCCAGCAGGTCGGGCACTGTGCCTTTAGCGGTGTTAGTGTCGGCGCGGTGGACGCGGGCAAGATCTACGCTTGATCAAACAATTCTCAGGTTAGAGATTTAGACATGACCCAGGGATTGGTCTCGGTGTTTTATTTGGGGTTTTATTCTTATCACGGCAAACGGGGAGAGGGATTCTTTTTCTTTATCCCATTAGATACCAGCAGAGCGACGCTGCAACTGGCACGCATGGCATTCATTCATTTATTCTCACACATACCTACGTATGTATATCCCAGGTGCGGATATTAGTAGTGGTAAAATAGGAACTGGGAGAGGAGAGGATAAGGGGGCTGGAGAAATGATATGAAAGACATTTGGGACTGGGATTCCTTTGATCAGAAGAATTATTATATACCCCCGATATGATATCTACCCCACCTATTTTATATCATCTTACCTACTACTCCTTCTACTTACTACACATATAACGGGGACTGGAGAAACGGCGTTCAAAGAGCGCATTTCCATTTTGATTCTTACATCGGCACAGGGCGCCCGGATGGACAATGGCTTTGGTGTCGGAAAAAGGAAAGGAAAGGAGGAACGGAGAGAGGGGGAAAGACAATCAAACACAGGAATGTGGTGATGGAAACAACCGGCACCAGGACATTATTAGAAATACCTAGAAAGTATTCATCAAATGCTAAACGTTTTAAGACTAAACAGAGGGATAAGAGACCACAATTCCCCATCAACATCTTCTCCTTCCTGTTGACTGGTTGATTTTTCTTTTCTCTCAGCTAATGAAAAACACCGACACATATGTTAAAGATAATGGGGGAAGCCCATCCATCCATTATTCATCAATTAATGAATGCTTGCTTGCTTGCTATGTCTTCTAACTACTACCACTTCTTTACGTTGTGAATGATGCATTGTTTAGCAAAAAGTTCCCCGTTCAGCAAAGTCAGCCCCAATCAGACGCCTGTTGTGTTGGTGTGTTGTTTGTCTGTTCCCTGCCTACATCCTTTGCCAAAAGGTAATACGCCAGTTCGCCCAATAATATGCTGCTTGCTCTCTTAATTGTTTCCCCTTTTCCTTGCTCTCTCCCTCTTTCGCCTTCTCTCGCAAACACCGTTATCCAAATATGCCTCAAGCGCTCGCTTAGGTAAAGTAGAGGTGTGTGTGTGTGTGTATCTGTTGTCCTCAAAACGCAAAGCAAGGCGCGCAAACAATGGGGGTGTAGATTTCCCCGATCCCTGAAACGCCAGCAATGGGGATAGGTAGGGTGAGTGTACGTCCCTCCGATCCCAGGTTGGAAAATAGAAGAGAAAGACAAGGGGAAAAAAAGGCAAGCCCTCGCCTCCCAATCTTTTCACTAGTCCTTGATACACTATAATCATACAAAGCAAAAAGAAGAAGACCGCCCGACTGTAATTATCGCCGTCATCGTTGCGGTGATAGTAAATTGTAGGTTGGTTGTTCTCTTTGTTATTCAGGATCTCATCCAAGCTCCAATCCCACTCAGTCCGCAATGGCGCTTTCGTCGCATTGGGAGGACTCCTGTTGAGCTGCAGCATCTTTGTTGAGGCAAGTGTGGACAACAGCACCGTTACCACCGTTCACCTGGACCTGGACGTTAGCTCTGGCCTTCTCCTGGCTTTCGATGAAACGGTCCCAGTAGTCCACATCAACATCCCGCAGCCGCCGGAAAATCTCTTCCCTCTCCTGCTGGAAGACCTTGACAGGGCCCTCCTCGGCCGCCTTCTTCCTCAGATCCTCGCCATCCGGGCCAAGGTCGTCGAGCAGGCCCTCGATCATCCGCTTCTGTTCCGGCTCGTTGGCAACCTCCTGGCACGTAAGAAGATCAATGTTGGCCTGGCGAAGGAAGCCTCGGCGGAACTTATGACCAACACGAAGTGCACGTCCCTCTTCTTCGACCAGAGCCTTGGAGGTGGACGACATGATGGAGTTGGATCGCGAGCGGGCGGGCGATTTGAGCTCGGTCTCGAGGTCTTCAGTGTCTGATACCGCCGCTGTATCCATTTCGTTGGAGGAAAACGACGGAGCGTGCTCAGGGGCGGGTACCGACACGGCCGTTGCTTCAGCGTCGACGCGAGTCTCGGGGAATTCATCTTCGAATCTCTTGATGATGCCTTCAATCGTAGTATTGAGGAACACCAGGCGGTCTAGATTAAGGTTAGTGAAAAGTCCCATTGACGTGGCAGGAACCATCGGCTTACTATAGTTGTTCATGTCCCTAGACGACGCAGCCTTTGCTCGCGTCAGAGCAGGCTGCAGTCGGGCATGAATCTTCCTTGCGCTGGCAAGTAGATGCTTGGACATGTCCTTGGCTTTGCCCGAAGCCACGGCGGCCCTCGGGGCTATGTGGCCCGTCTCGAGCTCTCTCATAAACTCCCCTGACTGACGCCTGGAATCATCTCCAACGTTCTTCAGCACACAGGCCAAGGCCTTGACAACACCTGTTCCTCCAATGACATAGTCTTCATCGGCAGCTTCACTTTGGTCGTCTTCGGCGCTATCAATGGCGGTGGGGTCGGCAGGGTTGCCGACAATATGCCGAAGCACATCGGGGTACCTGTTGATGTCTGCCGGAATCTGCTCTCCGGGAACATGGTCGCGGATGTCAGGCACAAGGTGAACATTGTGGAGGCAGTGCGCAAGTGCCTGGTTGGCCAATGCTTTGACGATTTCACCGGACTCCACGCTCGGAATGTCAATGTCGATCTTGACCAAACTGTCCGACACTCTTGCAGCAGCCAGTAATGACGCATAAAGAGCGCAAGCCTCCTCCTGCGTGTCCTCGGTCCTCGCGTCGGCTAAGCCCACAAGCTTCGGGTTTTCCAGGAGGTTGATATGCGCCAGATGCTTAATCTCTGGCAGAACTTCAGCCAGTGCAATGGCTTGCTCGGACGACATATCCACATCGGCCAAGTGTACGCGTTTGAGAGTCTCCATCTGCGGCAAATACCTTCGTAATAAACCAATTGCGCTGGGGTCTGAGTCGCAAAGATCATGGTTATGGGACAGATCAAGGAACTTGAAGTTGTTGAGCTTGGTCAGTTTGGGGAGCAATTTGCTCAACGACCCAGGCTTCAAGTTGCAGTTTGCCAAGCTCAGTGCCCACATGGTTCCGTCTTCGTTGATGGCATCCGCAATTCCCTCGAGATTGTCTCGGAGGTTGTTGCCGCCCAGGTCTAGGCCTTGACACTTGCCGTCGCGCAAGTATCTCGCAACTTGTTGCAACCCCGGGCCGTCGAGCTCGTTATGAGCAAGCCCAAGCCGTGTCACCCCTGACTTGAGAATACCGTCTATTAGAGCCGCCAGCTGCGTTGTCGTGATGCCCGTTTCGCCCATGTTCAATAATTCTAGTTCAGACCCGGCCAATCGTTCCGCGAGAGCCTTCGATAATAGTGCTGATATGTCGTTGGGTCCAGCGGAGTTGGCGCCATTGTGCAGATGTAAATGGTGCGATAAAGGACTCTTCGCCGGCTCTTGCGATGGGGCCGGGAATGGTATACTCGAAAGATCCAGATACTTGATAGAGTGGCACATGTGAATGAAAAGGCAGATGTGCTTCCATCCATCAACTCCAAGTTTGTTGTTCCTCAAGACCAGTCTCTCTACCACGCCGCCTTGTCGAGTCAGCTTCACGGGCCTGGATAATGATCTCCTATGTTGTCGGGCGGCCGGTTTCCTAGCGGATAGAAGACCTGATAAAACACCGCGAACACCGTCGTCCGTCAATCCGCAGTTTTCCAGTATGACCTCCTTGACGGGCACAACAGCCAAGAAATCGCCCAATGTGACAAGATCTTCGCGCGACATGAAGTATCCAGTCAGATCAAGCTTCTCGACCACTCCATTGTCGGTAGATTTGGGCAGTTGCGTGGTGATTTTAGTCAATATGTCCGTTTCTCGAAGCTGGCAGCATCTGCGATATATCCGGCCAGGATTTGTCGTAGGCGTGGACTGCGGCTTCGGCGGGCCCTTGGGTATCGCGACTTCTTCGCTGGATGAGTCGCTGTCGTAGTGTAACTCCATAGGAATGCATCCCTTCTCGAGCGCCTCTTTCCGCTTCTGCTCTTTCTTGGCCTTCCTTTCCGCCTCGCTTTTCTTCTTCTTCTCCTTTTTCCGTGTCGTTTCCTTCTCTGGTTTTGTGTCGTCGATTGGAATAGGGGCCGGAGGCTGTCCGTTTGGCGCCTCGGTCGCCTCCTTTGTGGGCGGCTCTTTGGGGAGTTCCTCGCCTGTCGCCTTTACAACACCATTTGTCTCTTTCTGCACTTCGACGGCCTTCGGGGTCTTTAAAGCTTCGCCTTCTCCCTTTTCGGTCATCTTTTTCTTCTGCGCCTTTTCGGCGGGCTTGTTGCCAGAGGGATCCGAGTCGGCATATTTCGGCATGGGCGCTATCTCGACGTCGACACAAAATGCTACCCGTCGCAACTTAGCCTGGTTGAGCTCGTTCAGGCGAGGCCGTTCTCGGTTCTTGTCCACATTGAGCACCCTTCGCTCAACTAGGCCGTGGTTGTTCTTCCCCGGCGGTGGCGCGGCGCCTCCCGAGGATAACCGTCGGAACACATGAAGGAAACTACCCTGCCCGGATCTTGGCGGCGCCGGCACATAAGGTCCTTCTCCTGACGGTTTAGAGCCATGTGGGAGTACCGCGTTTTTGCTAGGCGTTATCTTTGGAAGTGGTGTCACGTCATCATTCTCCGTCTGCTCTTCAGGTGCTGTCGCTTGCGCGGGGCTTGGGGAGGATGAAAAAGATGACGATATCTTAGAGAACCAAGAGCCTCTCCTTTGAGGCGGCGTGCCGTTGGCGCCGGGTGGCTTCCTCTCGTCATTCTGGGCGCCGCGGCCAATATTGGCTCGTGGGGGAATCTGTTTCACCGCAGGAGCGGGAGCCGGGGTTGGAAAGGCTTGCGCAGGCGATTCCCCGGGCGATGGTGTCTTGCCATTGATCTTGCTAGGCGTTGAAGTTTCTGGGGGTTGGCTCGGAGGGTTCTGGTTGGGGGTAGCGGACTAGTCGGAGGTGACGAGGCATTCCATTTCGCCGAGTTGTGCTTGGTTAATTTGTCTGCAGACCTTTGTCAGCTGCCGGTAATTATCTACGAAATCAAGAATACAGAAAGGTTCGCGATATTCTAAGACATGCCCGGAAGCTCTCATGTTGTTGCGCCGATGGTTGGGCGGCGCGCGGAGAAGGAAGCGCATGTTATAGAGTGTTCTTACCTTTGCCATGTGTCATCCAACTCACATCCATTACCTGCTCCATTCTGCTGAAGTGGCGTGGTTGTTCCCGTCGGTGTCAACGGCGGGAACAGCGACAGCAGTATCGGCAGCGAGCTTGGAACCCTCGGGCTATTGGGAGGAGAGACACAGGTCGTCTTCCGTTTCTTCCAGTGTTTCCGAGGGGGTGTTATCACGGAGGTAGGAAACGGGGTGGATCTGGGGTAAGTGCGCTGCTGCGGCTGACTCGCTAGGAGGGAGAGGTGGGAATGGAAGCCGCGGGGCGAAAGAGAGAGAGGATGGAAATGCGGCTGAAGCCAGTTGGGCGGCGAGATAGTGGTATAGAGTTGTCCAAGAAGGCCGTCTCTCGATCAAGAGAGAAAAGGTATCGGAGTCTAGACTTAGCTAATGGGCACTATGGCGTCGATGACGGCGGTCCCTTGGCTGGCAGGCGCTGAGCTTCTGGCTTCCTGCAGATTAGGAAGCTATTGAAGCGAGCTTGAAATGTGGGGAGGGGGGGTTGTGGTTGCAAGGTTATTGTCACTACTACTTCTGGTGGTAGCCGGAAATAGCCTGCTTGCAAGCACGAGCAGCACTCACGCACAACGCACACAGTGTTGGGTTGGGTTGAGTTGAGCGGCAGCGGCAGCGAGGAAACAAGCAGAAACAGGTTCCGTTGCAATGAACGAGGTTTCGGCCTCCGATGTTGCTTGGTGTGTGTGAGTCCAGCGTGGTTGGTGTCTTCCGAGGTGGACAAATGCCGTCCTGCTAGAGGTCATGCTAGAGGGAACGGTGGCGGGCCATTTTCTGGATAGCGGTTAATTAGCTGTATGGCATGTTTCCCCACGAGTAATGCGGACGTCAATGGAGCTGCTGTCACCACGCAATGGCAGGTTCAAGTAACACGTGGGATTGTCTAAGGATGATATTCTAGAAGAGAAGGGAGAGGAAATAGGTGTCTCCGATCCCACAGTAGATCAGAATGTTATGGTTTATGGGAGAGGAGGATATGGGAGTAGGCGATAAGCAATTATTGAAGTCTACATAATGTAAAGTCACGCATTGAGCCTGATGATGTGAGCTGGGCACACTGGGCGGAACACCACCTGCACCCTTCTGTAATGGAGGGGGCAAAAAGGCGGGACTATTTCGATCAATTGAGGGACCCCTGTGCCCTTCCTTGCGACCTTGCTGCTTCCATACAAGCCTTAGCACAGGAGAAAGGGCCCCCCAGTTGCCAGTGACAGGCCCCGAATTACAAAGGGTCACAGGTGGTACTTGGACCAGTCGCCCTACTGAGTTCATGTCGCCCACCCTATTCTGCCATTCAAAACTTCGACTTTTTCAATTCCTGATGGTGCCCGCCGACACTAAACTAATACTTTGCATGCTTGAACCCCCATTAGACCCTGGTCACCCACCACGGCTCCACCACTCATATCGATGGGACCCTGGCAGCAAAGACGTCAGAAGATAGCTGCCAGGTCGAACGCATCAATCCCATTGAGGGCCACCTGCAATGAGGGCCACTCAGAAGCACTGAGGGCCATTGAGGGGGAGGGATGCTGTCTCGTGGTACGTTGGTCCAGAGCGTCGGTTTTTTTTCTTCTGCTTTCCAAGCTGCTTGCCAAGCAAAGCTGGGAGTTGCTTTTGGAGATCCCATCGATCCCATCTACGCCGAGACTGGCCGCCTGTGTGCTACTTTGAGGCGGCATGCATCGAAGTACATGCATTCATCTATCGCAAGCACAAAACGAGCCCATTTCAGAGATCCCGTCTGTTCAGGTAGTATCTGCCACATACTTGCACCTTGTGCCAATCTGCATGCGGTACATCCGACATCTATGGAGATCGGGACATGGTGCTCGTGCTACAATGTCCGGTATTCTCCTTTCGTCATATGGGTCCACGGTGCAGCAGCTCCAGCAGTACAAGTGGCCCGATTGTTCATCTCTGTACAGCAAGGGCCACCCGACCATTCATCGTGGAGAGGAAGTTGCCCGAAGTTATTATTATTCTCCTGTCTCCTTTGTGCTACTTTTACTCTCGAGGACGGGAGACGAAGAAGCCGACCATTTCGGCACTTCGGGCTCGTGACCAATAGCGAACCTGTCACCTGTCTCGGAAAGGGTCAGTCAACGGGAGCACTTTGTTCGCATTTCTTCTGTACAACGGCCCAAAACAATATCAGGATATCAATGCCTAGCATAATCGAATCTCGGATCTTCCCAATCTCCGCAACCTACAAAGATTGGGAAAGATTGGGCTCCTATCATTCAAAAGTATAAACTCGCAAGCGACTATTCAAGGTTTGCCTATACCATGAACCATCCTTGCATACGAATGAGTAGATACCGTACGATAATAAGCGCTGGCTTGCAATTTCGACTGCCGGTAGTCCAAGCCGGTCCTTCAATTCGTCGAGCGGACCGTGTGTCCGCTGAGTCGCTTTTCGGTGTCCGGTTTTTTTCTTGAGAGCCCGTTGCTCAAGTGGTGGTAGTCAGTTAGGTAGTCGAGCATGCAGTCAAGAAAGCATGGCCGGTTTCATCATATGTAGCTATAGCTTATAGACCCGGGTTTACGGCGTTCGTAAGTTGAGATGAACCAGTGTTTCTGTAGGTAGCTAGGTAGCGTGTAAGTGTATGCCCGTCGTCTCCATTCGTATGTGTGTGGTCGTGGACGACCTCAGCAAAGCACTACGAGTTACTTAGTCAGGGCAAGATGGAACTTTGCGCACAACCTGGCGCTGGGCCTGGCAAATGTTGCAACCCGTTTTCGGCGCCCCGGAGGTGTGAGAGCGGTGAGTTAGGTATTATTAGTTAGCCAACACCCAGCAGCACCCAGTATCGCCGAAATGAGTGTCCGATTATGCCGTGTGTTCAGAGGTGCGCAGTGCAACGAACAACCCAACCATTCCCTGCCTACCTACATACCTGTACAGTCAATGCAACAGCAACCCTGATGGTTTTGGTTCCTGCTTAGGTTTCTATGGCGTCTACAAGGAGCCAACGAATCTTCTACTGTTCCTAGCAAAGGCACTTACACTTAATGCACCGGGAGGCTGCGGGATGCTGCATAAATCCTGCCCTATGCAGAGCCCGAGTCTAGATTCGGAGCGGGTCTTTCTTTGCATGGAGCATACATATGGGCTGATCGATCCAGAAGAGCTCATGGGTGCATTCTTTCGCATTGCAGAGTTAGGAGACACTGGCTGTCTTGGATATATTGACCTTTGAACATCAACTCAACTCCTTCAATTGATAAGTAATGATGCTATATGCATGTACTGACACTTGAAATTCATATTTCGCTATATAATTGCCCGTATCCGTAGATTGTGCGCCAAAAAAAAATCACGTCAAGTGTGTTAGCCATGTTCGTGACCGATGGGGAAACTTCCCACCTGTGCGGCAGGTAGCTAGGAATGCCGCATTCGCTCTCTTGCAGTGCGCCATTGCAGCACGCCATGGCCTTTGCCGCCCAGTGCAATGGGGCAGATGTCTGCAGGACCCAGCATCATTGGAGATCATGCCGGCCGGCCGCTATCAATCTGTGTGCCTCTGCCCCCCTTTGCTCCTCTGCATGGAAATGTCCTCAATCCGATACTCCAACCAAACCACCCCCTCACCACCCACCACTCCATAAGCCGGAACCAATCATGCACATTTTGCTCGCTTCCGCTATTCCCCTGCAGTCATAGTATCATTTAACGGCACTGGTCTTCAACAAACACCTGCTCCTGATAGCTCAGTTGGCAGAGCGATGGACTGTAATTGTTACTTTGTAATCCACAGGTCGCCGGTTCAAATCCGGCTCGGGAGAGCAGCTTCCTCGCATCCAAGATGCCAGTTTCTTTTTGACGCTTTTGTCAATTTTTCCCTTTCAGTTATCCTTTCAATGCAACATTGTTCAGAAGCCATATGTCCTGTAGACATTTACAATTGAGATCTACTGTTTCCACCGTGATGTTAATTATGGAAACTTCTATAGAAACCCGTCTATGGATTGGATGTCTTTAAGATAATTCATATACACAAAGCACATTATGCCGCTTCGAACAAGAAAGCAACTTGACATTTTCCTTCACCAACCACCCAATATTGATAACAGGAACTAGACAAACCTCATATTCCTTCGTTGAGCAGCTATCCCTTGGAGTAACGTCTTGATCTTCAAGTGAAGACTGTTGCGTCTACACAGCTTCCACAGTATCCACGCCCATCTGGCCCAGTTGCACTGTGTTTGGCGCATCGTTGTTCATTTTGATTCCATGCTGCTTCAAGCTCACCATGTACGAAGAAGTTCCCTCGTTAGCTACCTATGATAACAGAACAGCTTTCCGGTAGGCGAGAAGTGTGAGCGGTCACACTGTACCCTTCCAACTCATACTACTAGTGGAAGAAGTTAAGAGTTGAGCCTGCAACTTACAGCATTCGAAGGTGGCCCCGGCAGGGCCAGGTTTGGCAGGAATCACGAAGTCGACCTGTCCGTAAGGCTTCTGCCCGAACATCTTATGGTACCAACTCCCATGTCTCGTACGTATGTTCTTTTTACCAAGCCCCATGTGGAAGTTGAAAGGGATCTGCTTGATTTCATTCCAGCCTAGATGAATGGGGGAAAGGGTACCGCCATCGTCCGTAGGCTCGCCGCAAAGGAGGCCTTCAGTGTAAGTTAAGTATAGTATCTGTATTCGTGCTGCGGCTCGCGAAAGAAGAAGGTGCCGCTGGAACGTGTAATCACTGATAAGCCACTCATGCGGTGACTTTTGTTTTCCAGTGTTACCAGAAGAAGCCCACTTCTGGCGCTCTACAACCATCTCCCTCATGAATCAACGAAGACGACCCAGCCCTCTTGCTGAGCTGGATAGTGACGACGAGAAGGCCGGGATGATCGAGGCGTTGGGGACGCGGTTGCTGGAAGGACTGCAGCCGATGCGAAGCGGTCGATCCAATAATGAAAGGTGCTTGGAGAAGTTCGCCTTGGTCGCAAGCGATGTAGCCCAGCTTGGTCTAAAGCTGTTTGAACAGCACCGTCCCCTCGAGGTTGACTGCCCATCACCGCCAGCCTTGGACGGACGAGGTCGACGACAGTCGGTTCTGTTTCCTGGACTCAAGCAGCACCGCCTGGATTCCAAACAGGAGGGTTGGGGTCAGAGAGCCTCGCGTGGAGTTGTGATAGGTAATATCAGGGTAATCCGCCAATAAACGCATGGATTGCTGAAGATGGCAATGTAGTAGTAGTAGAAACATAAGTAGCATTGGGAACCTGATTGCAATACGCCAAAACAAAGCAACCAAGATTTTGTCTCTTTCTACCCACGATACGGAAAAGAGCTCTGAGATACCAGCCATGGGAGCGTGTGTAAAAGCGGGAGTGACGCTGCTGGAAATCAAGCCGACCACCAGGTACACAGAAGACACTACCGGAAACGAAGTTGTTGATAGCAAGGAGAGAGGGAGAGAAAGGGGGGGGGGCATTAAAACTGGCGACTAAACCCCTAACTCATTTATACGAATATAGCAACCAGGCTGTGTTCCTGCATAATTATGTGCTTGAATCCCGTTTGGTTATATGTTGCATGTACCGCGATGTGATAGGTTGTCTGTACTAGTCCTCGCATCTTGACACAAAACGGACGCCTGGCTCGTCGAGGGCGCTTATGGCGGCCTTTGTCCGTCGACGATGCCATTGCTTCGTAGGTCCCCACGCCTGTCTTACCCTTCGCTCCGGTCTTTTGACACATTTTCGTACCTATAGTCAATCGGCACCAAAGAGTTTCGACACTACATGCACAGGTCCCTGGCCGAGACAGACTAAACAGCCGACCTAGTGTTTGTCAGTCTGTAGTGCCACAATACTCGGCAACGACGTTGCCTCCTAAGCCCACCCACCATCGTCATTGTCAATTTGCCAGCGCCACATAAAGATATCCAGTAGTATAAGTTGCCGCTGTATAAACTGTATGAGCAATTGCATTGTACAGACCGCAGTCTAATCTCCCTCTGCTAAAGACCGCAATCTACACGTACACAATGACATTCCCTCTTGCCGGTGAATATGTCCGGAAGGGGCAACCGATTGACGACATTTTGCCCAATTCTCTTTGACATTGTTGACAAGTGGACGCCCACCCCAACTCCTGACAATGACTCCTTTATCAGCCGGGGCTACTCATATGGCCCGGCATCTGGGATGTTTCGGCCAGGGTCTCGTATTCCCTGTTCATCGTAACACGAACGACCCTTTGCTAGGTCTATCCGAAAAAAAAGGAAACGAAAAACAGAAAATAACAAGATGCCAACACGACAACATTTGTACGGCGTCTTGAGCGCGTTGGGCCTGGCGGCCCAACTGGCCCAGGGCCAGCTCACGTCGGACTGCAACCCCATGCTCACGGACAAGTGCCCGCCGAAGAAAGGCTGGCCGGGAGCCAACTACTACATCGACTTCACCAAGGCGACGTCTCTGCCGCCCAACTGGATCATGGCCGACTACGAGGTCGTCAACTTCAACAGCAAGGGCGCCGAGTTCAGCTTCGTCCACAAGGGGGACGCGCCCAACCTGTGGACCGACTTCTACATGTTGGGGGGCCGCTACGACGTCGTCATGAAGATCGCCCCCGGGACGGGCGTCATCAGCAGCGCGGTGCTGTGGGGCGACACCCTCGACGAGATCGACTGGGAGTTCTCGGGCAACCAGTTCGGCAACACGCCCTTCCCCTCGGCCGACGGCATGCACGTCATCCAGACCAACATCTTCGGGCAGTCGCAGTCGTGGGACGGGGCCGCGACGTTCCAGCCCTGGGTCCACAAGCCGTACGAGGAGTTCCATACGTATTCCGTGGAGTGGGATTTCGACTTTATCAAGTGGTACGTCGACGGCAAGGTGATGCGCGAGGTCCGCGCGAAGGATACCCCTTCTTATTCCAAGATGCCCCAGGGCCCCATGAAGCTCCAGCTCGGGGTTTGGGACGGAGGGGACCCGGATAATTCGTACTGGACCAAGAAGTGGGCGGGCGGCGAGACGGATCTCAAGGGGGGCCCGTATACCGCGTACGTTCGGAGTGTGAATATCACCAACAAGTACCCGGCGTGCCAGTACAAGTATAACGGCAAATCGGGCCTGCGGAACAGCATCCAGATCATCAAGGACGGTTGCCAGGTCCCGACGACGGACGCCGAGAAGCCGGCGAGCAGCTCGTCGTCTGCACCGGCGGTCTCGTTGCCCAACTTCCAGAGAGAGGTTGATGGTGGCGGGGGATATGCTGTGTCCCCAGCTCCATCGGGAGGGGCGTCGTCGCCCCCGGTGGCTGAATCGTCACGTCCCGCGTCGAGTCCTCCTCCGGCTTCATCGGCCGCCCCTACGTCTCATGTGTCGTCAAGCCCTCCGGCTTCATCAGTCCCGGCGCCCCCGGAAGCGAAGGGGTCTTCCGCTGTCCCGGCTGCGGGCCAGTCATACGCTGCGTCTGGCATCCCAGGGTCTAGCGGAGCGCCAGCCCAATCGACCCATTTGACATCGAGCACCGCGGAGGCGGCTTCATCATACGCGGCGTCTGGTATCCCTTCCTCGAACGCGGTGGGAGGCTCGTCTTATGCGGCTTCCGGGATCCCGTCGTCGGCTGCGGTTTCGGCGCCCTCGACACTCGTCACCTCCAGCGTAGTAGCCTCTTCCGCGCATGCTCTTTCGTCAGGAGCTTCCGGCATTGTGAGCTCATCAGCCTCGCTAGGGGCTTCCTCAGGTGTGCCGAGCTCTGCCAGCGGACCCTCGACATCGACGGGGGGTCTCCTGAGCAGTCTCAGCTCCCTTATTTTGGGCACGAGCTCATCGTCCATCGTCTCGTCGGGATCCTCCTACGCCATGTCTACTGCTAGTATGAGTGGTTCTGTCCCCGTCACCTCTTCGCACAGCAGCGGTTCAACGTTGTCAGCCAGCTCGGGATACAGCGTTGCCTCCGAGAGCGCATCCTCAGGTTCGCAGTCGAGCCTGGCAACCGCCTCGCACTCCGGGTCGACCGCCTCCGAAAGTAGCCAAATGGCGTCTGGCACAATGTCTGGGTCTTCATCTTCGTCTGCTAATGCTGCTGCCAGCGCCAGTAATAGCAACAGCGGCAGCTTGATCACCACGTCGTCCATCTCGACCATCTACTCCACCAACATCTACACCATCACCTCGTGCGCGCCCGAGGTCAAGAACTGCCCCGGGAAGGGGGCGGTGACGACCGAGCTCGTCTCGATCGCGACGACAATCTGCCCCGTCACCTTAACTCCCGGCAATGCGGCAGCGTCCGTGGCGGTCCCGTCCTCGTCCGCTTCTCCCGCTGCCCAGCAGTCGTTGTCGTTGTCGTTGTCGTTGTCGTTGTCGGTGTCGGCGTCGGCGTCGGCGTCGGCGTCGGCTTCGAGCAGCAGTGCCTTGTCCCAGCTCGTCAGTGCGTCCTCGGCTCTGTCTTCGGTGGCCGCGTCCGCGAGTGAGTCCATGAGTAGTGCTATCTCGTCCTTTAGCGCTTCAGTCGGCGCCATCTCCTCGTCGTCATCCCTGTACCCGGTAGTAGGGGGCTCGAATGGGTCGACTGCTGTCGCTGCGGCGTCTTCATCTTCGTCTTCGGCCGCCGCCCCGTCGCAGACCTTGCCGAGCACCTACAGCGTCAGTAGCCAGGTCATCACGTCATCCATCTCGACTGTTTATTCTACCAACATCTACACAGGTAAGTTGCTATCAATCGTCCCCTATTTTAACCCAGGAGGAGACACTTGCTAACCTTTCACAGTGACCTCGTGTGCCCCCGAAGTCAAGAACTGCCCCGCAAAGGGCGAAGTGACAACCGAGCTGGTTTCGCTGTACACGACCATCTGCCCCGTCACGAACAAGATCCTGGACGGCATAACCTACCCCCAGGTCAACGCCATCGCAGTTGCCCCCGCCACAAGCGCACCAGTGACCGCCTCGGCCTCTGCCTCTGCCTCTCCAAGCTTAGGCCTTTCTTCGTCGTCCCCGGTAGTCACCTCTGGCAGCATGCCCACGTCGTCTTCCGCCGCGCCAATCAGTCTGTCGAGCTCCGCCGCCACCCCAGGCAGCAGTGCGCCGTCGAGCCCGCCGCCGATGACGACGTCGACCGTGTTCCAGACGAACGTCTATAGTAAGTACTTCACATGCGTATACCTACTGTCCTGCGTCCCATGTGTGCTAACTTGATACTCTCTCGCAGCTGTGACTTCGTGTGGGCCCGAGGTGACGAACTGCCCGGCCAAGCTGGGCGCGGTGACGACGGAGATCATCGCGCTGTCGACTACCGTCTGCCCCGTCACGCAATCGCCCGTCGCGCCTGTCGTGGCGCCCGACGCCGCCGACGTGCCGAGCTATCAGTACAGCGCCGCCTCGTCCACTGCTGCGATGGGCACTTCTCCCGGGGCTCCTGTGGTCTCCTCTCCACCTCCGAGGTTAGTTGTCATTTCCTCTTCTTCTCCCTCTTCCCATCCTCCCTTCTTTACTCCTATCGACCTTGCCCTTCTGGTTATCATGGAAGTCCTCTGGCTCATTCTTTAGTCTCCCTATCTCCAGCCTAGTCGCAGCGGCCCCTGCCAACCCTTCTTTGACTATGCTGACGGTCGTTCCTGCTGGCAACAGCAACCCCCAAAATGCACCGAAGCAGCCACCCGCCGGGGGTCCTGCTCCTGCGCCTGCCCCTGTTCAGGGTACCGAGTATCTTACCAAGACCATGACCAATCGGCTGTCGATCCGCCCCGGGGCGTCGACGACGGCACCTGCGCCCGCACCTCAAGCTCCTGCGCCATCGCAAGCACCCGGAGGAGGCGCTCCCGCTCCCGCTCCTCCCGCCGTCCAGGCCCCGGCCGCCCCAGCTTGCCCGGCGGGTTGCGAGCCCACGACCGTCTACGTGACGATTACGGCGGCCGCGGCCGCGGCCCCGGTTACCGTTACGGTGCAGCCGCCGTTCCCGATGAGCAGCATTGGGGGCTCAGGCACGATTGGCGGGACGGGCGTGCTGCCGGGGACGGGGACGGGGACGGGGAACAACAAGATGTACGCCGCGACGACGATGCCTGCGCCTGCTGCGAGTTCGGACGGAACCATGTCGGCAGACGACAGTGCCGCGGCGACGGCGGCGATGACGGCGGCGATGTCATCATCCCAGCCCATGGCGGCGTATCGGCGGTGGTTCCGTCGGGAGCGGGAGCATATGCATCGGCGGCATCATCACTGAGGAAGAGATGATGGATGGTTCAGATGTCGTAATCAACAGATGATGATTCTGGGCCTGTTTGCATTTGAGATTTCCTTCTTATTCCTTTTTTTTTCGACAATCTCTAGGTTTTTTATTCATGTATATATATTACTCGAGAAATCCTTCTAGCTTTCTTCTATCTATCCCCTTTTCAATATATTAGTAGCTCAGAGCTACCATATTAAAAGTTGTCACATGAGGCACAGTCCATTGCAAATTGTAGGTGGTATGCTACATAGTTAGATGAATAATCTCAGTACGTATTGTGACGTTGAAGTCTAGGAAAGAACGCACGTGCGATGCACTCCACCTGACCTTGCAGAAAGCCTTGGCCGGCAGCCGGTTCCTGCCAGTCGGGGCGAGGGGTGGGTGAGCGCGAGCAAGAAGGACCCTTGTTCTTGGTAAATAAGTACGTTCATCAAATCAAGATTTCTTTCTTCCCGGGCATCTTGAGCCGAATTTATCTGAAGGAGGAAGCACACCAACCTAAAACGAATACATGCAGCAATACCAGGGACAAGGTATATGTACGTACTCTCGTAGAACTCAATTCCATGCCCCAGCGGACAGGCCAGGCAGTTTAGGTTGCCATTGCGTGCAGGCCTCTTTTTTTTTAGTGACTCTCTTCCGACTGCCACTCTGCCACTCCAGATCTTTTGCATGCTCGATTCAGGCGGCGGGTTTAGCATCGGTTGCCTTACTTTTTCTCTACCCTTCCACCTCTCGCTCCCCTGCCTCTTGCTATCCGCGTGGAATGTGCCACCCTCTCACTCTCTCACTAAGAAGAAGCAGGGATCTACACTCTTATTCGCCGGTGCAACATAGTCCCCCCCCAAGGTGGCCAATCGAACTACGGAATCCTTCCTTCCACTTCGGCTGACTGATCTTATCCCACTTCGCTTTCCACAGTCCCGCAGCTCAGCCCACTCGAGCACCAGGCTTGCGAACCATCATCTTTCTCTCTCACATCACCTTCACTTTCGCACTATTCATTCCTTCGAATGATTACGGTCCCTACGATACACGATTTACGCGCATCACATCTGACGACGTTTTTCGCAAACTTCCCCCCAAAAGCATCATTACATCATAAACATAAGCAAGTTCCAATAGTTTGCATACCTCAGACCTATACCTTTCCTGCCGCCGCCCCCGGACCTACCTTCCCGCACTGAGACACGACAATGGGGATCTTGGGCCAGAAGTCCAAAATCAAAGCGGCGCCACAGACGATCACCGTGCAAAAGGTCGTGGTCCCGCCGAAGAACAAGCCGCGCTCAAACCTAGGGCCTAATTCCTCCTCCAACGGCCTTCGCGCCCCCTCCTCCAAAGCCGGCAATGTCTCCCGCCTTTCGCCCAACCCCAGGCTAGCGCGCACCAAGAGCGCATCGCCGTATCCTTCCTCGTCGGACGAGAAACGCGCCGCCGAGCGCAAGCGCAAGGCCGTCACGAGCACCCCACGCGACTCGCCCGCCTTTGCCGACGATGACGACGACTCGGAAGATGACGAGGACGATGACCCGTTCCGCAAGCGGCGGAAACTGATCGACGACACGGGCGACGCCAACCGCAAATTGCGCCATAAGCGGGCTTTTGACGACAAGATCAGGGACTCCCGAATTGTACATGCAGCACAGTTGGCGTCGGTCGAAACGGACTGCGAGCCTATATTCGGAGCAAAAGAAGACGAGGTCGCCGTACAACTCCAATACCCTTCGCGCTGCAAGCCCGAGAAGTAAGTGGTCACAAATGGCTTGCGCTTGCTACAGGCACTGACATGGTCTATTAGGTACGAGCTGGTATGGAAAAAGGACAGGATTGATGCCGTCGCGGATATTCTCAAGGTGGTTAAGCACGTCGCCGAGACATATCTCACCGAAGAAGAAGCGCAACCTTTCATCGACAACCAGACAAGCTTCCGAAGACGGATGGAGAGGGCCTCGAACGAGAACATCCATGATTTGGCTGCTTTCAAGTCCGCACTCGAAGACTACAACAAGAAGCTCTTTGCATTGGTGGAGAGCGGCACAATAGCCAAGAACATCGATCGGAGACATCGTGTCCCTCCCGACCTGGTCGACTTCATCCTCACTCAAGTCTACGACCGTACTGTTGCACCTAAAGTCGAGCTCCTCAACAAGTACCAAGCCGGCAGTGACAATGTGTATGGTGAATTACGATATCCTTTCGTGCGACATATTCTACATGAGCATTGCCACATGACGTCGGACCAGGTTTACGTCGATCTCGGATCGGGAGTCGGCAACACCGTTCTCCAGGCCGCCCTCGAGATAGGCTGCCGGAGCTACGGCTGTGAGATCGTCGAGCAGTCGTGCAACTTCGCCGACGCGCAATTGGAGGAGTTCAGATCCCGCTGTCTTCTGTGGGGACTAGCTCCCGGGCGAGCGCATATGGAAAGAGCCGACTTCCGCCAGAACCTCAAGATGTCTCAAGTTCTGAAAGAGGCCGACGTCATCCTGGTGAACAACAAGGCCTTCACACCACAGCTGAACAAGGCCCTGACGGATATGTTCTTGGACCTCAAAACGGGCTGCAAGATCATATCACTCAAGAACTTCGTACTCGGAAACGAGAAGAACTCCACCAATGACGTCGCGAACAGCATCCTGGACGTCGAGGAGCACCGGTATCATGGAGACTGGGTGAGCTGGGCCAGCTCGGACGGCGAGTATTTCGTGTCGACCAAGAAGTAGTACGATCCCGCGTCGGGAGTGAAGCCCCGTCGCAACCGTGGAGCGGGAGTCGAGACGATGTTCTCTGCCCACGCCGGTTCTAGTCCTTGGTACACAACTCGAATGTTGCCAGAGGCTCTGAGGAATACGCAGGCGAAGCTTCGAAGGTTGAGAAAGGTTCGCCCCCATCTCTGAGAATGAGGGCGGACCCTGGATGCGACTTAGCGGAGGAGGAAGTTTTTAATATTTGCATCATCGGCATAGCCCTGCGTGCATTCCTTTTCAAAGTACATTTCAGACACAGAATTCCTTTTAGATAGCGAAAGCGCGTTGCTTCCTTGCAAAGCTTGGAACATCGGAAGGAGGAGGAGAAGAAGAAGTGTATGGACTTACATGTATAGACCATTTTTGTATACTCATAGGATACCACGAGAGCGACAAAGAAACCCAAATTCTCCAGCAGCAAATTGCTCGATTTCCCTCCCCTGTGTAAACACTTCGTGAGATGAAAAACCGCATCCCATATTGAAACTCTCTGTTGTCGCGCGGTTGGTCTCGCCTCGCTCTATCGCCCGCTTCTGTGCCTCGGCTCGTTGGAGAGGTTCATGGCGTCGGCTTCTTGGGCCATGCGCTTCATCCACCGGTCCACCAACTCCTTGTTCTCGGCCGCGACTCTGGCGGCTTTCTGCTCGGTCATGTTGATTTCCATGTTCAGGGTCAAGTTGTCGTCTTGCACCTCCTAGTAGTTGGTTGCCACCGCCGTCAGTATTGGGTTCCCATCCGTTGCGCACCGCGTGGTCAGCCTGCGAACGTAAAATAAAAACTACTCACCTTGAGCAGCTTGGTCTTGCCCACCAGCTCCTCGTTCCGGTCCTTGAGCTTCGTGGCCAGCGTGTTGCGCTCCGCCGTCAGGTCGTGGAGGCGCTTGTCGTCGGCCTTGGTTTTGGTCCGCAGCTTCTGGAGCTCGGCGGTGCTGGTCTTGAGTTTTGCTTCGAGCTGGCCTTTGGAGCGCAGGGCTTCGGCGAGGTCGCGTTTGAGTTCGGCGGTGCCGGGACCACCACTACCGCTGCCGCTGCCGCTGCCGCTCTGGGGTGTCGCTGCCGAGGAGAGGTCGGTGGTGGTGGTTGTTGTTGTCGTTGTTGCGCCTGGGGCGGTGTCGGAGGAGGGGTTGGGGGATTGCGACGTGGAGGGCCCGGATGAGGAGGCGAGTTTTTGGGCGAGGAGCGTCTTTTCGGCTTCGAGGGAGGCGATGCGGTCGGCGAGTTGGGAACCTGTCAGCAGCGAAATCGTGCCATATTAGTCTATCTGCTTGTGGAATGGGGAGGAGCTTTCAACAGCTACGCTGGAACTCACAGGCTGCGACGAGATCCCGGTTCACGGGATTGGCGCGCTCCGCCTCCTGGATGTTCACCAGGTATTCGTCGCGCCAGTCGGGCATGATGGCTGGCGGTCGGTCGCAGACGGGTCACCTTTTCTTCGCGGGTATTATAGTACAATACGCGACGATTACAAAGCGGCACACACACTCACACACACAGTGGTGAACGAACAGTGAGAGTGAGGGTGAGAGGGAGGAACGAGCACACACTGGCGCTGGAAGTTACCCCGCCAAGAAGGAGGCACAGCAAGCAGATCAGTACAAGAAGACCGCACAAGAGAACGGTGGAGAACTCTGAATGAGGGCCAGCGCAAAAACAAACTGGATTGATTGATATATAGGTAGATCAATTATTCGTTCAACAAGGGGAAAGAAAACCAGTTGTCATTAACAGCTCATCTCATGGTAGTTGGATGTTGGGTCCGAGAGCTAGCCGAAAGGTTGTTTGAGCCTCTACCTCTCTACCTATCCCCGGGCCTTCTTTACCTAAGACATGGAGGTCCGCCCGCCCGCCATCCATTCCAGCCGGGTACTACCTGCTAGGTACCTACGCTAAGTTACCAGCGCCCATGAACAGGCGGGATGACGCATGAAACGAGGGGCAGGTTGCTTTAATCTGATTGATAGAAGCAAAATCCGGGGAGGGAGCGCAAAAGCCTGTAAAAGGCACTTGCTACCTGTCAACAGGGGATAATGCTTGCGAGCATCTTGTTGCTTCTTATTTGTGACGTTGAAAAAAAGAATTTCATACATGCCTGCATATAGATCTCTAGGTATAGGTATATCAAAGTTGCATGACTGGTTGCTGGGAACTTATTGTAGATGATCCAGTTTCGCCCGGGTGTGGTATATATGCTGCCGCGAAACACTATACTACCACATTCAAAGAAGCATTGACACAACTACCAAGGCAACCATTGCCATGAAGCAAAAAATAAACCTGCTGTAAGCATATCCAAAATGCAAAAATAGAGGTCCGAACGTGGATCGAACACGTGACCTTAGGATAATCAGTGTACAGACTGCAATCCCACGCTATACCACTTAGCTACCGAACCCTTCAGTTTTTGTTGAAGTTTGGATGTTGAATTTGTCCACAAGTGATCTATATATATCAAAAGCCATTTCCACTCTAGTAGCCACACAGCGCAAATATCCAGCTTGGTTGCACTGTCACTATCGTGTTGAAAAGTATGTTGTTATGCACCGTCGATGGTCTGGCGTCCACGCTTCTTTACGATCAACTGTTTTGTACACTTTAACCCCTGTTTATTTGTTAAAAGCTGGATACTGTTTCGGAGCCTGGATGGATTTTCGACAGGCTACACACATATAGAGAGTATATTGACGTCCGATCCGAAATATCAAAATCGAGGTCGTACGGTAAAGATCACGACGATCTGAACATACTTTTCAAGTCGACAGAAGTATCGTGGGCGCATGATTTATATATACAGGGCTTTCAGACGGTGCCTATCAACTAACAAACAAACAGGGGTCAAACTGTAGACCCTGAAACTTGTTCCCCAGGCATGGCTTGACACCCGAACGTAGATTCACTTTTGGGAGGGCAAGGGCGCCAAGACCAAACATCACCCCGAGAAGTCACTGGCAAGAGACAGAAAGATATGCCCGGAGGTGCCAACTTTGGTGGCGAAGTCAAGCCCACAAGCATACCGTATTCAAGTTCTGAGGATAGCCACTGCTAGCATTTTCAACTTTCTCGAAAAGTTTTTGAAGTGACGAGGTTTGTATATATCTGAGGAATCCGCAGTAATTCACTATCTTGATGCTTGGTTACTTTCGCTTTCCCAGCCCCAGAAAGCTTTCCAGACCCAGGGAAGACGTAGCAAAAAGGGCCGAGAGTGCTGGATGGTATTCGATATAACAAAGCCCATGATGTCTTTGATGCTGCAAGCTTCCGTAGGCTTCTGTGAGATATACAATGCTTTGTGTGAATAAAGCCTTGGCAGGTAGCAAAACAAGGGCATTGCCTATACAAAAGCAATTTTGTTTTAAGCCGCCACATCCTCTCTCTGAGGGGCTCCGAGGGGCAACATGCATGTATGCAAGGCATCATCAACAAACCGACCACTCAAATTTGCCAGCAAATATTGACTATTACTTGATCCGACCTATGCCTTTGGGGTTCTCTATCCACTGCCGTCAGCTTAGGAGGTTGATTTGCTTACTTTTCAGCCCGAAAATGGAGAGCTCGGGCGGGGATGAGCTGCGCATCTGGCTCAGGAACAACGAGGAGGATCTCGATTGGGACCAGGCCCTCGAGCTCTTGGACAATGTACTGGACGAGACTAAGGATACGAACCAAGGTGCCGACTGCATAGACGCCTGGATGAGATGGGCGGTGCCGCGGTTCGGCTCAGAACACATATCATATGGGTTTGGACTCGCCAGGGAGTATGGTCTTGGGGATGTCTACATGGTAGCCTGGGATGATACGGAGAAGGGGCTGGACGAGATGGATGTGGATTCAGCAGCCAAAACAGAACTAATGAACCGGCAGGAGGCGATGATAAAGTTGCAAGAGGGCGCTGATGGCGGGGAAGAGGGCGAAGAAAGGAAGCAAGGCATTCAGGAATATGCATGTAGTGATGGTGGTGTTGACTCGGCAGCGGAAGAGACCAAAGCGGAAGATCAGCTCCTGGAGGGATGAACTGCCTGCCTGAAAGAGGTAAGTGTGTGCCGAGGTGGGCTCCCGTTGCCTTGGTGCAACTGTAAAAATACATACGACTACTGTACGTAATCGGCTCGGGCTTATAGACTGCAAGACAAAACACGATACGCTAAGCTAAGTCCCCGGGAACGATTGCCGTACCCATTGGATATAAAAACCTGGTCGTGGAGAAGATCCGGAGTGTTCCAGTATAACTGGGCAGAACTGGGCAGACCGGGGATCTGATATGGATGTGTGTTTATGCTTCATCGAGACTTTTTGGCTAAGCCAGGGCCTGTGATAGGTGAAGCTTCTATCGATAGGCCGTTTGGGTGGAGGATGCAACGGTGGGGTTCGCACCTATCGGGGCCAAGGACCAAGGAAGTGGTCGGGTAGCCGAATGTTCTGAACAGGCCATGCCTCTCCCCTGGCTGAAACAACAGGTCTTAGGATAAGCGCTAACGGCGCCAAGCACGCGGGTTGCCATAGCGACACGGCAACGGCTGGGAAAGCTGGGAAACGGTGCTTTTCGACCAGGACAAAATCCCCCAAACCATGAGCTTCTTTCGCTGAACCCGGAAAATTAATATCTGACTGTTGGTATTGTTGATCGACTTCACACTCTTTTGAACGACCAGGACCGCCACTTTCCACTACCTAACCCCCCTCCCTCCACCGACTCAGAGAGCTTGGACATTCCCCTTCTTCCTTTTCATTTCGGAATAGCCTCACCACCATCATTCCACCTCTCTCCCACTCTCACTCTCACACTCTGCTACCCTCTGTTTGCAGCTATTGTGTTGCGCCGCCTTGTCCGAACTTTCGTAGGGATCGACCGCCTGTGATGTTTACGAATTAGGTCGAGTCGCAGTGTTGCTCTCACCTGGCCTGACTCGAAAAAGCGCGTTCGACTGTTTGGATGCAGATCCGAAGAAAAGAAAGGAAAACATCCCGCCTTTTTCAACGCGCACCAATCCAATCCATATCGCAGACAGACAACCCCCTACTTAATGGTTCATGCCAATTTCTCCACTACTACTCCAAATATCTACATCGCAACCACATAACCTCTCTCTCTATCTCCAAAAGTCGCTCGTTTATAAAGACCACCTTCGCCCGATCGACGCCCCGCATACATAAACATACATCCGTAAACTCATCGAGAGCAACCCTACACCTCCAAAGACGACCTCTAAGAGCGAGGCTTGCTCACCCACCACGATGGATCCCAGCTACCTGTCGCAACAGGTCAACACCATCATTGGTCAGCTCCATGGCCTCTTCGATGAGATTGGCGTCCCCAACAAGGATCGCGAGACGCGTGAAGCAGAGGTAAGGCACCAGTGCATGCATACTGCACGTCATTCGCACAGACGCCCTGCTAACCCCCACGATGCAGCTGTTCGCCGCCCTATCAGATACCCTGAATAACCAGGTCAAAAGCGTCACCCAAGAGAAGAAGAGGATGCTGGACGACGCGAATCGGATCATAACCGTCATTCGCCAAATGGAAGCATCTTTGGACGAGTCCACACATCACAACTATTCGGATGAAGATGACGAGCTTCGGATAACGTTTCCCCTGTCGCGGTGCTTGAAGAAGCTCAAGGAGAAGCAAGTCCAGGTCGGCAGACGTCACCGCGAGAGGTTTGAGCAAGTTAAGAGTGAGCAATTACCGCGGCGAGCCTGCATGCGCAGCGCCGCAGCGCCTGCCTTTCACTACCGAACCGTTGACTAACATTTGATCGAATAGAACTTATCCAAGCATTGGAATCCTACTCGTCACATTTGGAGCCTTCCTTCGTCCAGATTGCCCTCCCACCTACAGGACCCAACCAATCACTACCGCCATCATTCGATCTCTCTCCAGCCTACGTTGACCGGCTGGACGATGAGTTCACGAGAGTGTACGAAGAGTACGCCCGTCGCGTTGCTACAGTCAAATCCCTATCAGAGGACATCATCCAGCTGTGGGCAGAACTCGGTACCCCTCAGGCCCAGACTGACGCAGCAATCGTCAAATACTACCGGGATGCGCCTGAGCAGCTTGGCTTGCACGAAGAGGATCTCTCGAGGCTGCGAGGCAAGCGTGACAAGCTCTCCGACGAGAAGAAGAACCGTGAGAAGCGCCTACAGAACTTGAAGCAGTCCGTAGAAGCGCTTTGGGACAAGCTAGGAATCGACGAGTCGGAACGTAAGGCGTTCCTGAACGGGAACCGTGGCTGTGGCGTTCGACAAATCAATGAGTTCGAGGATGAGCTATCACGGCTTAATGACTTGAAGCGACAAAACCTGCATCTCTTCGTTGAAGATGCGCGGTTCAAGCTTCAGGAGCTCTGGGATTCACTATACTATTCTGAAGATGAGATGCTCGAATTCACTCCGGCTTTCTCGGACGTATATAGCGATGCTCTCCTAGAAGCTCATGAAGCTGAGATTGCTCGTCTGGAGAGCATACGAGAGCAACGCGCCCCGACCCTGGCGTTGGTCGAGAGACATCGCAGTCTGACCCAGGAGCGGGACGAGCTTGCTGCATCTAGTCAAGATGCGTCTCGGTTGATGATGCGCGGCCAAAAAGGCGAAAGACGTGATCCCGGAAAACTCCTACGAGAAGAGAAGATGCGCAAGCGGATAGCCAAAGAGCTGCCCAAGGTGGCAGCCGACCTACGCAAGGCGCTCGAGCAGTGGGAGGACGAGTACGGTCATGATTTCCTTGTGCATGGCGAGAGGTATCTAGATAACCTGGACTCCGAAGAACGCCCGGCAAGGCCAGGCACAGCCGCCGGGACTCGTGCCAAAACCCCAGCCAACCCACAGTCAGCAAAGAAAGCAGCAGTACCAAGCCGAGCAAACAGTACTGTCACCAGACCCGCCACTCTTGGACGGTCCGATACACTCCCGCGGACCAAAACCCCGAGTGCCATTACAAGCGGCACTGGGTCATTGAGACGAGTTCCGCCGCCGATACAGGTACCTGGAAACCCCAAGAGCCCGTCAAGAGTGCCCATCTCTCGAGCCCCTCTGTCAAGTATACAGGACCTGAAGAACTCCCCCGAGAGAAAGCCGAGGCCGGAGGTGCAAGCACCTCTTCGGTCTGCCCCATTGCTGCGTGCCCCTCCTCCCAAGATGCGTGACCTTGTACAAGGACCACCCCTGGAAACACCCAATAACCCCTACAAGAATTCGGGCTTGATGTCTGGCAGCAGCATCAACATCCGGGCTGTTGAGCCCGAAGATGTATATCTGGATCGAGAAGGGTCTCAATCTCAGACGAGCCTTGGCCGGTCACAGACGACGACTTCTCAGTCGAGCCTTAGCCGGTCACAGATGACGACTTCTCAGTCGAGCCTTAGCCGGTCACAGATGACGACTTCCCAGTACTCGCACAGCTCGGGGAGCCAGAGTCAGAACGAGCGCTTCACGCGCTCTGGATATCCACAAGCACCACCTCCCAGGCATGTGTCTGATGCCTCAACAGTAACATCGGGATCAACAATGTCAACGGCTCCATCGGGCTCGGAGAATTGGGAAACGTATGACGACAACTCGGAGCCTGAGCCGGATGCATCCGATACCTACTACGCCAAGGTACGGGCAGCACAAGCTCATAACAAACGATATACCCCTGAGGATCAGTACTCGCGGCTACAGTCGAGCCAAACCAAGCGGATCCGGGGCGTTCCACCTATGCATGCCGGCCGTGGTACAGTGGACGCAGAAGGAAACCGAACGATTTCGGGGAGCGAGTGGACGGAGGACGAGGATCCTTACTAATGGGTCGTGTGCCCAACCCGTATGAGTCACGATGTATGAGGTTTTCCAATGCCTGACGCATCCTCACGATCACGGTTCATGATCATGTCCAACGAACGACTTTTGACGATTCTCGGTGTTTCGCATTTTTGCAGCCAGCGTTGATCTTCTTCGGGGCTATCAAGCGACGTTTTCTTCTTCTTCTTTTTCTACTTCTGTCCACACTCTTGTGCTCGCATGAGCATGTTACAGGCTGGCTCTCTTCTTGTAGTCTCTTTTATTGCATACCATTTCCCTGCCGCAAGGCTAGAGGAGGACCTATTGGACGGTTCACTCTGACAGTGGCCCCCGCTGGATATATCAGCTTCTCTTTTTATGTACCGGCGTGCAGATGATTTTCATGGGGGAGAGCCATATACTCCCTGAAGATCATCAAAGCCACCGAAAACCAATGGTGTATACGGCAAGCGAGTCGTTTTCTTTTTTGTGTTGGAGTCCTCTGATAATAGGAAAGAGGAAGGAACATTGGCTTGACCAGCGAGCATGGGTTGTACTTAGGCGTCTGGTTCTGGCGTTGGAAAGGACATATAGTGGTTGCTAAATGTGTTGTTGTTTGCTGTAGCCATATTTCACCAATGTGATTTTTTTTCTTCAAATATGTGATTTCCCCTTGCCACTGTGACTGTTGCTGTGATGTATATGCGTTGGTGTTTAGATGTCTACTTACCTATGTGATGTCATACTCATATTAGAAAGGCTGACTGGCAGGTTCCGTACTAAGATCGATCTTGATAGGCTTGTCGATCAGCGTTGAGCCATGTGCTGCGAGTAAGTGTAGAGTAGCATGGCATGTATCGAATGTGCAGCTACAGGCATTTTGGCAAGGCTTAGCGCAATGACGCCAATTGACAGCGGGGATACCCAGTAGCACTGCCTCGGAGTCTAATGTAGCTGTAGGGAGCTAGCATGTAGCACGTTCAGACTAAACGGTTCGAGCTGCAATGCTGGCTAAAGTTGATTACGGTACTTGCCTTGGGTAGCTTCACTATGAGGTAGCCACTTAATTGAAGTTGTTATTGGGGGCCGCCCCCTTGTCGTCCCGTCACGGATCTCGCGAATTACGTATGTCTGTCTTTCTGCCCCCAGGCGACTGGTTAATCAATCGGCTTGGTTGTCACAGGCATTATGATCCTTTTCTTACTACTGCAATCCGTATCCCACGTTTCTCCTCCAATACTACCATATATATCTTACTTGCAGTAACTGTACATATTATATGGATGTGGGATACAAGTTTCTAGTTCTTCTTCGTTGTTATGTGCGTGCGTTTTTACCAAATGTTTGCTATTGGAAATTACTGGTCCCTGAGCTTATACTGCAGCAGCTGTAGCAGCACCTTGCCTTGACCTTCATTTGTTGCTTCCACACTACCAACACCACCGACGTTGGTCCAACCCGTTTAACATTAGCGAAAACCAATTTGCCGTCGATCCTTCCTTCCTTCCTCGCATTAGTTCGTCCGTCTTGTTTTGTTTCGTTTCGTTTCCTCGACTGGCGTGCCCTTTTAAACGGTGCAAGAAGAGAAGGAGTATATGCGACAAGACACCTCCCTTCGCGGCGGCGCCTTCCCGCCGTTTGATCCGTCTGCCTCATGCACCACCCGCCAGGCACTCCTACCGGCCGACTCCTTCCTCCCAACTCGCCGGCTGCGGCTTCTCCCTCCCACCAGAATGGCGGAGCAGGAGCTTCTGCCTACTCGACAGCTCTGAGGGGCGCCTCCCTGGCCTTCCAGAAATCGTCCCCGCGACCCACCCCTAAGTCGAGCCCTGGGCAACCGCAACGGCAGCAACCAGCGCGTGCCACGAGTACGAAAGATGACGGCAACCGCGACAGCGAAGCCTTGATCGCGGCTACCTCGGCCTCCCGCGAGCACAGCTTATCCCGTCAAAGCCCGATACGAACCGCTGCTGGGAACCTTAGCAATCAGAATACGGGCCGCATCAGCCGCCAAGCAACAGGCAGCAGCAGTATAGCAGGCGAAGGCAACTACGGCCAGGAGAATGGGCAAAATCACGGTGCATACAACACCAACCAACCCCCTCCACAGCGCAGCGCTACACCTCAAAAGCAGCAGCAGCAGAACACCGGTGGTGGCGCTCCCTCGCTGAGGCCGCCAGGACTCGCATCCATGGGGCCGGATCCGCGGTCGCCGTCGTTCATCGCGGCCACTCTCGCGGCTAGCCGGTCTGCTAGCCCCAGCCGCCACGAGCAGCCGCCGCAGCAGCAACGGCTCAACCCTGCCCAAGTGACGGCGAACCAACCCTACGCCCAGCAGGCGGCCACGAGAGTCAAGGGGAAGGACAGCGCTGCCGGAGCGTCCAGAACATCCCAAAGTGCAGCGAGCTCGGTTACGGACCTGGACCTCACGGATACGACGCCGATTCCGGCTACGAATTCGCTGATATCTATGTTTGAGAAGAAGGAGGATGCCCCGGGTGAAGGACATGCGGAGCCAGTCAAGAAGGTCCTGAGTAGGATGCCGACCAGGAAGGCAACTGCAAAGCTCCATCCCATCACGCCTCCGCTGGCAGAGAGTCCGATGCCCAAGTCCGACATATCGCCTTCGATGGCAGCGAGTACGTTGGCTTGGGGGCAAGTGGCGTCACCGCCGGCCTCGGCATCCGGGACGAAGATTGAGGCCGCTCCCGCTTCGCACGCCGCAAAGCTGAAAGAAAAGAAGCGCCCTTCGACTCCTCCGGTCAAAAGTAGGAAGTCTATTGGGGCCGCGTCAAAAGCCTCGGGGCCGGAAGAGGAGGGAGCGAAGCGGAAGCCCAGAGCAGCGACTCCGCCTCGACCGGCGACAGCGAACAGGTCAGAGACGGCGATATTGTCGCCACGCCCAAGAAGAGCGGCGTCTCACAAGATGATATTGCAGAACGACCTCGGTTCGGAGGGAAAGACTGATGGACAGGAAAGCACCGGCAACAAGGCGCTGCTAGACGAGACCCTGAATCCGGGACCACGGCCCAGTTCTACTAAGACTTTACCGGCCAAAACTACCCGCGTGGTCAACAAACCGCAGCTTCGATCCCCTCGTCCTCGCAGGTCTTCATCCACCTCTTCGAAAGACACGTTCGTCTCTGCATCTTCTGGGACTTCACCTAGATCCGGCTCACCTCGACCTGGACCATCTCGTGCAGCGTCTCCTACATCGCCAATCACGAAGCCAACGCGCCGGACTGGCTCAGCCCAAAGCCTGCCAGCCCGCAAGCCAGTCCCCCCTCCTGCGCCTCCGCGTCGCGGACAGGCCCAACAGTCTAATATCCCTTTGACCTCACTGACCAATGCGACCATGGCGGGCATCCTGGCGTCTTCGCGCGCTAGTCCCAGCGTCGGTGCCTCATCGTCTTCTCCGGCCGGACCGCCAGCACCGCCGCCGCCGCGCAAGCAAACCCCCCACATGCGACAGACACTGCGGCAACCACCCAAGTCGGAGGACGAGGAGGACAAGGACAACCGGGCCCGGCACAAAAAGAAGCACCTTCAGAACAAGAAGAAGCACGCGCACCACGAGGGCGCCCGCCGGCGCTGGCGCGATCAGATCACGGAGCGGGAGCGCAAGCGGTACGAGGGGGTGTGGGCGAGCAACCGGGGGGCTCCTTTTGTCGCCGTCCTCTTTTCCTATCCGCACCAATACTTCATCTACTACTACATCTGGGGCGAATCCCGCCAGTGTCAGTGCTCCTAATTTGCATTTCAGCCATAATCGACGTCCGTCCTACTACGAGCGCACCAACTCGAGTAGCGGAAGCTCAGCTGGCGGCGGTACTGCGAACCCGAACCCGGCCGACTTTGTGGCCAACGTGATAGCGCGGGACATCTGGTCGCGCAGCCGACTGCCGTTTGACGAGCTGGCTGAGGTCTGGGACCTGGTGGACTCGCGAGGCGTCGGGGCGCTAGACAAGACCGAGTTCGTGGTGGGCATGTGGCTCATTGACCAACGACTCCGGGGGCGCAAGATCCCGCACAAGGTATCGGAGAGCGTCTGGAACAGCGCGCGGGGCGGGCACGTGCGTGTGCCGGCGCCGCCGTCGATGGCGGAGGGAAAGGGGGGTAAGCATCGGAAGAAGAAATAATAAACGAGCAAGAAAAGAAGGAGGGCGTCTCTCTGTCTATTACTGAAAGAAGTTGGTGGTATAACTTGGGGCACAGGAGATAGAGGAAGATATATCTCGTGTTTCTCTTTCGTTTGTCATGGGGAAGGGACAGGGAGTGGAATTGTTTGGAGTTGGACCGGTCGAACCCCCTACTGAAAGCATAGAAAGCGAGCGCCC
Organism: Apiospora saccharicola; assembly: GCA_038363915.1. NCBI lineage: Eukaryota > Fungi > Ascomycota > Sordariomycetes > Amphisphaeriales > Apiosporaceae > Apiospora > Apiospora saccharicola. The sequence goes on from JAQQWM010000001.1 coordinate 769,105, forward strand.
AAGCGACTAAACACCCGCAAAACATACATACACATACAGCATAGCATAGCATGGATCATTGGTCAAGGAATGGATGGGATTAAGCAAAGTAACCTAGAGTTAGTAGTTAGTATTTGGAACGAACCTACTTGAACTCCGTCTCGAGGTCAGTAGGTCGTTTTCGTCAGTCAGCATTGATAGATACCCCTTCAACGTACATCTCCCTCGATACCCAGTCAATATGTACACATTGCGCGCAATTGTTTATTAACTATTTTTCTCACATTACGCTTCATTATTTGGTATATGATGTATAAATGAAAGGAGGTCTCGTGGACGATGGCAAGCTCTCACGCCTGGATATTGACCAACGCGATACATGTCCTTCCCCCTTCGTACACGACTTACTTGTGACCAAGGATCGGTTTCCTTTCCCAAGAAATTTCTTCAAAGTGAATACTCCCTCTCTACTACGGAGAATAGAGAGGGAAGAGCATAGGTTTCAAGTTCAAAGTCGCTGTTTTCGAGACATCAGTGGTGCCAGAGCCCAGCTCAGCCTTATCCGACATGTTACTCCCCTCAAGTGCCACAAGCTATGTCATGATCATTGAATGCCTAGCTTCATCTTCTTTGCTTTCTTATCTTCGGTATAGAACGTACGTTACGTGGGCATATATGCACGCAAGTCCATCAGGACCCAATGAGACGAGACATCAAGGTCACTAGGGATGGATATGTAACCGGCAAACGTTTCTCGGTATACTCTGGCGTCATCATCCCAAATCACGGAGAAAGCAAGCAAGTCAGCCCTTTTCACATTCTGGAAGCCCGGATAAGTCAGCCAACAACTGGACGTACAGAAGGGACGGAACCATATATGCAAGTCAATTTAGGTGTGTTGGGGGATGTAGGTTCTTGGTCTTTCTTCATCGGGAATTTGTCTTCTCGCATTTCTCTCTCTCCGCCGCTATTTTGCAACAACTGGAACTCTCTCCCCTATGCTGGCGGACAATGCTGTTTCTAGCATAATGCAATAAGGAACACCGTGAAGTAACTCGTCACGCCTCTCTCACTGTCCGTGTCTGTGCCTCTCTCTTCCTCACACACACATACACACAGGTCCTCCCTCTTTCTCTCCCTCGAGCGCCACGACGATGTGATGAGGAACAACAAAACCTATACGAAAGAGGTATAAAACACCATGATGGGCAATTTGGGGGGATGTCTTGGTAATGGCTGTGTGGTTGTGGTTGAAACAAATAACAAAAATGTTAAGCTTGCAAATCAAGCCTCTCTCGCCCTGTCAGTCTTAACCACCACCATCATCACCCAACCAAAAAGCATTCAAAACCAAGTACTGGTCTCTCCAGTTTCCCAAGGTATGCGCAACGGCTAATAAGACGACGATGACCACTGCACAGATCCCCATCGATCATCCTCCCCAAACCATTCGACAGCCCTGTTGCCCGTTGTCCATGGACCTTTCTCTCTCTCTCTCTCTCTCTCTCTCTCATTCATGCATATCCCCCTTAAGTGTCGGCCGTTACCTCATGACATCGGAATTGTGTATCCCCAAGTGCCTCCCAGATATGCAAATTCATACCGTCCCTTTCGTGTCGGTCGTTCCAGTCCATCGTCATACACAGAGAAAAGAAAGATACAAGCCGCATGCAGTATTACCAATGCACAACTTTAAACATCTGTCTGGATGGAGGAGCGCCGCATGCAGGCCGATGACAGCTTGGAAGAAACCCTCCGAGGTGACAAGCAGCGCCGGAGGGTGAGCACAACCAAACCTAAGGGGCGTAAATATAGAAAGAAAGAACAGTAGATGTCGGTGAACAAGAAATAGCTGCAGCTTCATCTCTTGCCGCACCTAGGCCATTGATAGTCAATGCAATGCGAAGCCTACTGCCACGGCAGGTGGTATATGAACAAAGGCCTAAAGCTCTCCAACGTATGTGCAGCCAGGCGCTTCCATCTCCAACCATCCTAGGAAAGCAAAAACCATCGTCCTAACTCTGTCGTCTCCAATCTGGGTATAATACATGGCCCGTCTGTCTTTCACCTTCACTGCCATGACCGGGCGTGTGTGGCTTTCGCGTCAGGGTAGGCTGATCAATAAATACATGGTCAACAGCCTGACTGCCATGGAGAAAAAGATCGGTTTGCAACGACAGGGAATTGGCCGCCGATCTCACCAGACAGGCCAAGGGCGGATTGAAGCCATGACAAGCTCTGTCAAACACCTGCTTGCGCCCGCGCGAGATCGGGAAGAGGCAAATGCCCGTGCACCATGAGAACCATCTCAGTGCCATGGACTCTGACCACTGCCCATGAAGCCTTCCTCGAGGGTTCGCTCTTCCAGGTTGCGGATGAAGTCGCGGTTGTTGCCCCTGGCTCCGCCGCGCTGCGATCTGCTATCCCTTCTGCCAGTGACTCTGTTACCAGCCCCTGGATCAGTCATGCCGAGGCCATCAGCAGGCGGGGGGTAGTATGCAGGGCTAGGCTGCAATCGGATGGGCTGGTTGGGGTCCAGGTGACTGGCCACCCGCTGGATCGTGGCGGGGATGCCGTTCTGTTGCTGATCCATTGTAGAGGCGCGCTGGCGGCCCGCCCTCACGGTAGCTTGCTGGTAAAGATTAGGCTGCTGCTGAGGAACGCCAGCATAGTTGGCCGGGGGCATCTGCGCCGGAGCTTGGTTCATAACCATCTGGTTGTAAGCAGCCTGCTGGGAGGTCCCGTACGCGGGTGGTGCGCCCGCGTGAGCCCCACCGGGTGAGTACATGTTGGTCGGATACATGGGTTGCTGGCCGTGGGGTGACTGGGGGTATCCAGGCGTGTGTTGTTGCATCGCGTAGGCGCCTTGGGCCGCGGCTTGCGCCTGTGCGTTCGCTTGTTGTGCCCGCTGCTTGCTAAGCTCAGCTGCTTGCTGCTGCTGTTGCGTCCCAGGAGCCGGCGAGCGGTTCAACGAGCTGGCCTTCAAGTTCATGGGGGGTACGAATGGCCCAGTGAACTTTTGTTGCGTAATGAAGGGGTGGAGCTTTGCCTGCTGTGGTGACCAACGCTCGAGGGGGTTGATGGTCAACAAGCCCCTGACAAAGTCGATGAAGGCAATACGGTTGTTCATCTCTGTAATTCTGTTGTCAGTCATGTTTCTGGCAAACGTCCGCGTTGCATGCACATACCTCTGTCTATCTCGCTCTGCTTCATGTTCTTCCGCGGCATCGGGTACGACTTGATAATCTCCGGGAGGGTGTTGGCTTGGAAGTACTTCTTGCTAGGTTGTTCCTTCGTCCCCCGTTCCCTCGAGTATTGCTCCATAGGCTTCAGATTGTAAGTCTTGCGCCCGAATTCGTCCTGGCGCTTCTCGAAGAAGTCGCCTGCCTGCTTGCCGACCTCGATCATCCAGTTCGGCGGGTTTCCTAACATCTCCACGATTCGGGACACCTGGTTGTACTCAGACGAACCAGGGAAGAGCGGCAAGCCGAGGAAGAGCTCGACCACGATACAGCCGAGCGACCACATGTCGATAGCTGACGAATAGGGTAATCCGAGGAGAACCTCGGGAGATCGGTAGAAACGGGATTGTATATAGGTGTAGACGGTTTGACGCTCGTCGCAGGCCGAGCCAAAATCGATAATCTTGATAATCGGGCTTTCCAGGTTCTTCAGCAGGATGTTCTCGGGTTTCAAATCGCAATGGATTAGCCGGGCCTTGTTGAGCAGCGCAAGCCCATTAAGCAGCTGCTGAGCAAAGACGCGTACCAAGGTCGTGCTGAGACCGCGGAACTGGTTCTGCTTGATCAGCTCGTACAAGTTCACACTCAGTAATTCGAATACCAAGCAAAGATGTTGGCGGTGAATAAAGGTATCCTTGAGCCGGAGAAGATGGTGGTCGTCGTTCTTGTCGAGCTTGGTGTTGAGCAAGTCCAGCACGGACACTTCCATCATGCTCTGGTTGAAGTAGGCCGTCCGGTTCTTGATGACCTTGACTGCCACTACTTCTTGCGTCTTCAAGTTCTGGCATTTGACAACCTGGCCGAAGGTTCCCTGACCCAACACATCCAGAATGAGGTACCGGTTCCTGTTCACCACGTTAGCTTGGGGCATTCTATCTCCAGGTCCATCATGCTCGTTATGAGCGACATACTTGTGACCAGCTTCTTCCGACCCCAGAATGTCATTCACGTAGAGAATATAATCGCTGTCTTCATTATCGTAGCCATCGTTCTTGACCCCCTTGCTCGGCTTGGTCAAAACTCGGCGCGGATTTCGAGACGACTCGTACTTGAAGCTAGGATTGCAAATACGATATGTTGCCGGCAAATGTGTCGTTAGGGCTTGGAGCGGCTATTGCTAAGGGATTAGCGGGGTCAATGATAACAAAGAGTAATAAACTGGGGGTTCCGTACGCTGATGAAGCCGCCCTCGGGGTTCGCTCTCCTGAATGCTGGTTGAGCATTGACCCTGGGCCGCAGATCTGTTACTGCTCTGACCTTCTTAAATTCGGGGACTGGTCGCTTCTCGGGCACTTGCGACACGGCACGCCGCGTGGGGGATTTCGGGTCATTAGCGAAAGTTCCGTCCAGGTGCGCGACGGTAGACGAGAGATAACCCTCTGGCCCTTGTTGTCCAGCAGCGTAGGGGGTGATGGGAGGGAGCTGTTGCGAGTTGGATCTGGTGTTGTAGTACGGGCTGGTAGGATAGTCTGCGCGTGTGGGCGACCCCCGCTGGCTCGCAAATTGGCTCTGCTGGCCAGGTGTCACCGCCCCAGCGGACTTGGGCGGGTAGGGCGAGGTGGGAGAGAGCACCTCCATGGGCGAGTACCGTTGTGCAGCCGCCGAGGGGCCTTCGGATGGAGAATGAAGGTTAACATGCGCAGATCGGCCACCACCAGAAAGGTGGGTTTGGTGATGCGGCCGCATGGGGTATTTCATTGAGCCACCATAGGGGTCGTGGGCGTCCTGCATAGGGACGTCGCCGTTGTTGTCGCGTAGCTGCGGGGTGGACAAAGGCGAGGTTGCGCTGCTGTGCGTCAGTTGGCCGTACTGATCATATCTCATGCCCGAGGCCGAGGATGGCGGCTGCTGGGGGACGTGGCCGGCCATTTGGTGCTGTCCGAACTCTCTACCGGGTGTCATCTGCGCGGTGCCATTGTTGTATCGTCGCTGCGAACCACCGGCGGCATCTGAATAGCCCTGCCATTGATCCATCGTCGCCGAGGACAATGAATGTCTGAGCTCGGGACAAAAGCGGAGAGGAGGGGGTATAGTAGGATGCGATCGATGTCGTATACTGCGATTTAACTGCTAGTACTAAAGAGAGAGAAAAATGTCGGCAGCTTCTTCTCTTTTTTTGTGGTTTTGGGGCTGCTGGTAAAGAGAGAGTTGAGTAATAGCAGTTAGGTGGATAACGGTAGGTGGTAGGTGGTCGTATCAAATGGCTGTCACGGCTAGAGGAATTTCGGTTGTTGTGTTGGCGCTTCCCTCCTCTGTGCTTGGGGGCGTGGCCGCTGTCAGAACGCGCGTTAGACGAATGAGGTCGCTTCTCAGAGGGTGATTCCGAGTTGGAAGTGGGTTGCTTTTGCTTGTGCTTTTGGGCTTGGGAGCGTGGAGGTGCAGTGCAGTGCAGTGTGTGTGCTGCTTCAGGCCTTGTGCTCACACTCTCTCAATCTCTTGCTTCTCTTTTTTCTTGGCTTGGGACCTTCTTTGGGCTCTTGGCTTGGGCTGACAAGGCCGACCCAGATTAAGAATCTCTCGTTTCGCTTGCTCGATCTTTCACTCGCACTAACCCACGCACGCTCTCTCAATCGGCAACGTATCACCAGTTACGATTGACCAGAGAGGGGGAAGAGGAGGAAAAGGGAGGAGACGAGTGAGAGGGATCCGAAGTTCCAAACATAGGGTAGGGGACGACCAGCGGGTGGTTGGAGAGGAGGATACGCCGCCTAAATGCGGAATACTAGCAAAGAGAGGGAGAGGGTCTGGATGGAGTCTGGAGATGCTGATGAAAAAGGAAATTGGGATTGGAACCTAAGAGGCCTGAAATGACATAGGCAGGCCCAGGCAAGGTAGGCAAGGCAGGGTGAGAGTGTGTGAGGGAGTGAATAAAAGTGTATCTTGTAGGGTACCTTTTTTTCTTGCACGGCGTATGTCTTGTCTGGTGGTAGCTAACATGGGCTGGAGAGAGAGGGTGGCCCTTTGGAATTAGAAAGTCATTGTGATGGAGAGTGATAAGGTAAAAGTTGACTAACGTAAAGCGCGCAAAATAAAGACAATACCTCTGGCCGAGCGTACGGTTTGTGCCTGGCGTATGTCTCGAAGCACAGTCTTGGACTTGTCTTGCTCAATGCTTGCTTGCTGCACTGGATCTGGAGCTGGACTGGCTCTCTCTACTCTAGCTGGACTCTGGGGGGAAAAGCCGCTTCCCAACTTCATACGTCAGGGCAAGTACATGGCTCTGCTACTACCACGGGCACACCTAAACCTACCCAAGACTAGGTCAGTAAGAGATGCAGGCGTAGTAGTCAGGCTACCCGACACAAGCATCTCTCCTCTATCTCCGATTCGTCTAGATTTGCAGCGCGGAAAAGAATGTTGGCGAGAGCAATGGAAACAGATATGAGGGCAGGGCACTGCAGTTCAATTCTGGTATTCAGGTGGCATTAATCATCTTGGGCTGGGTTGAAGTCTTGATTTTAGGTCGAGTCTCGTCTCTAACAGAGGGGTATCAGAAATCCCCAGTCTCAGAAAACGCCCAGTTCACCCAGCAGTCCGAGGTTAGGTCGTAACAAGCCGATAGTGGAGAACCATGCTATGAGCAACATCCCCGTCCTACTTTGTAAGGTTACCTACGTAGTAACATTATCTTAACATACTTTGGTTTGAACACACCAAGTTGGCCTTGAAAAGATCAGCGATATGGAATTTTGTCCCCAGGTTGGATGCGTGCATAGGTAAATACATAGGATAGCGACTTCCGGGGCTCCCTCCTCATTTTCCTCCCTGGACTGACAATGACTGACACACGTCCTGTATCCGTGCTACAATGGGCGTTGATCTTCCGGTGTACCTAGCTGTGTAAGCAAGCGTAAGAGCATCAATGGAAGACCATACTCGATTATCCAAACCCGCGTATCTGACAGCAACACCATCTAGCAGCCCTCGCCCGTCCTCCCCTGAATCCGGCACACATATCTCTCTCGGATGGACGGGATAAGGGTGCAAGCCTCCTAAACCCGCGGACCTGCTCCTGCTTCTAGCCCCCAGCCGTGGGCTCCCCCCTTCAGGCCATAATGGCGCCAAAGTCTAACACCACGCCGTTGGCATATCGCATGGCTTTAGTATAACTAATTGCCCTACTGTACCTACCTACATACCTCCCGTCCAATTGATGCAAATGGAGCAAGCAGTGCAAGCAAAGTACATACATGTAGGTATTAAAATTTCTGGTAGGTAAACGAACGCATGCCGACCTCGTATTACACGGTTGGAAATTACCAACTACCTGCACGTAAACATCTCGTTCTCCATGGTGATAATAATGGCTGACGAGTCAACGAGCAGTTTACTCGTACCCACCCACCTCATGTGTAATTACCTAAGCAATCAATATCCCCCCCTTCCCCCCCAAAAAGGAAAGACAAAAATACAGATTCGAACTCGTTCTCCTCGGCAATCGGCGCGCATATGATATTCCAATTTCAAAATGTTTATCTCTACCGTATTCCTTATGGGCGCGCACATATATGACGATCTCATCGATCACACCCCATGATAGCTACCTAGCGAGGTCTTCAGTTCTGCTGCAGCCGTGGTCGGGAAGGGAAATCCCCAGCCCAGCCCAGCCCAGTTGGGCATGATACACGGCCCGCGCTGCTGCCCAATCACTTCAGTATCCCTGGTCAGCAAAAATGACGCCAGAGCCATCATCCCTACAAGAAACAACGATATTGGACGCTCGATAATCAAGTAAGCAGTAGGCGAGCGAGATGCATTATGTAGTTTTTCCAGCCTCCTCCAGACAGAATCAAGGGATGGATAGATAGATAGAGGGGCTGGACTTGAACTTGGACTTGGACTTTGACTGGTCTGGACGGGACGGGATTGGTTTGGTTTGGTTTGGGTTGGCTTCATCGCATTTTTCTTCGGTTTCCACCTCACTTTCTGGTCTGGAATATCTGCGCACGCTCTTGTCTTTTGGACTGACTGGCTGGCTGCCAGACCAGAACAGCCGTAATTTTCCCCTCCAAGCCTGATGAAGAAGCCGCCCTCGTGAAATTCTTTTACTCACTCACTGGCTGCCACCCAAGAAGATCCTGCATAATCTTTTGCCACGCGCGCGCACACACACACACACAAGCTTCCCTCCTTCTTCATGCCCAATCCAGAGCGAACTTGTCTGTCAATCAATCAAGATATCTTTAAATAATAAAAAATAATAAACCATGCCAGTCATAGTGACAAGGACTGATTTCATCCCTTGTTCGCCAAACCAAGAAAGAGAAAGATAAAAATGCAATATGGAGACCGCATATCGAAATAAACAAGGCTGCGCTTATTTTTAACGCACTCATTCTTGACATAACATCGTTTCAGCTGTATCCACAGTAAATGCAGAGAGGTATCAAGAAAAGCGAGACGGAGATGAGTGTGGGAAATAAAGTAAAAGAGAAAGCCCAGAACTTTTAGAATGATAGACGGTTCTCTGTAGCCCCCGAAAGTAGAAACGTAAGAAAACATGAAAGCCACTGCCGTCCATTTACAAGGAGCAGAGCGGCAGCAGCAGTCTCATCAGAGAAACACAATTGAAAATTACCGACACCCTGAATCCCATTTTCTTATCATCGCTAGGAAATCACATGCCTCGTTGCATGCCCGCTGTGAAAAGTTGTAAAAATGTCAAGGATCACCAATCCCTTAGTAAGGGTCCACTGAATACTTGCAGCGTTTCCTTTTCTTGCCGCGTGCAACCCCTGGTGCTGAGCTAGCAGGGACGGTACCAGAATATTGCGCAGATGCCTGGGTACCAGAGGTGTTCGCAGGTGTCTGAAGCTTCTAACCCTGGTAGCCTGCGAAACCGTTGTTGAAGTTCTGGGTTGGGGGCGCCTGCTGCCACTGCTGGTTCGGTGCCTGCTGGCCGCGTCCGTAACCACCAGCGCTAGGGGGGCCGGCATAGCCCATGGGGGGCTGGCCTCCGTAACCGGCTGGCGATTGGGCGGGCGGTCCGGCGTAGCCTTGCTGCTGACCTCCGAATTGAGCTAGAAAACTGTAAGTAACCAAGCGATACTCATCCAGGCTGCGGGAGTATTGCACTTACTGTTATACTGGGGGAAGTAGGTCGAAGGGGTACCGGGGTAGGGGCCAGGGGCCTGGGCGCTTTGAGGGCTGTACGCCTGCTGCGAAGGGTCAAAGCCTCCTCCGGCTCCTCCTGCACTAGGAGTCTTGTCCTTGCCCCACTAGTCCCGTGTTAGCTAGCGGTCACTTTACGCGTATATGGAAACGATGTATAACTTACACTGCACTTCAAGGGTCTGCCGTTCACATTATACCCATTGAGCTGGCAGATAGACATGGCGGCGTTCTCGTGCGAGTCCATCTTGATGAACGCAAAACCACGATCGGCCTGGAATCTCGACTCGGTGACGTATCCAAAGTTGGAGAACAGAGGAACCAGGTCGTTCTGGGTAGTGTAGGGAGTCAGGTTACCAACATAGACAGTCGTCTGCCAAGCCGGGGTCTGGTTCACGATCATATCGTAGCTTTGGATACCATGAGTCGGGAAATGGTGGTGGCCGTAGGGAGTGGTAGGGGTCATGCCCATGGCAGCCATGGCTTGCTGCTGTGCGATCGATGGCTGGCCCTTTTGGTTGGCCCAGTTGCATCGAATAGCACGAGAACCCAGCCACTCGCCATCCATGGAGCTCAGAGCCTTCTCAGCATCTGTGCGGTCACGGAAAGCGACGAAGCCGTATCCACGAGAACGTCCGGTCTTCATATCCCACATAACGCGGGCTTCGGAGACTGTGCCAAAGGCCGAGAATGCCTGCATGAGAACCTCATCGTTGACTTCATTAGAGAGATCACCAACGAAGATGTGGAAGTGACTAGATGTGTCTTCCTTGTTCGAGGTGTTGGACTGATAGGCCCAGTTCACTCGGATTTCCTGAGGAGGTTGAGTCAGCCATTTGGAGCTTCGTGAGAGGTGCGAAGACCGCTACTTACTGATTGGTGAACACGACGACCGTTCAGTGTCTGCATCGCACGCTCAGCAGCACCTGGGTCGTCGTACTCGACGAAGCCATAGTTGTAACCCTTTTGCTGCAATATTCAATGTTAGCTATTGTTGCACTCAGAACGGGGGAGCAGTAGAATTGCACGGTATTAACTCACGTTCTTGTCGGGAATGATCTTGACTCCCTGAACATGACCGGTGGTCTCAAAGATCTGGCGCAACACATCCTCGGTGACGCGAGGGTCAAGTCCGCCGACGTACAGCGCTCGCTTATTAGGCTCGGGTGCCGCACGTCGGGGGAAGGGTCCGCCGCTAGAAGGAGACATCATACCACTCTGGTCCCCGGACATGGGCGAAGTGATCGCCGTGGGGATGGGGTTGTTGTTGGGGGGGATATGCAACGGCGGGGGAGGCATGTGCGCATTGTTGCCTTGGCCATTTTGACCATTCTCAAAACCAGGAGCTCCCGCGTTGGGCTGCGGTGGGGGAGGCAGCGAAGCTGCAGCCGAAGGACCGTTGTCAGCCATCATGGGCAATTCAATATCTTGAAAGTCGAAAAGGCGGTAGTCTTGGAGAATGCGACCTGGTCGACGATTTGCTGAAAAGCTGGGAAGCTTGTCAAGAAGCCAAGGGTTTCTCGAAAGCAAGCAACGGTAGTAGAGGTGCTGTCTAACGGCGATACTTGGCCAAAGGAACAATGTAGGAGAGGGCGCGCGTAACAGCTGCAGTCTCTAAGGTGGTCGCGTGCGAAATGTTTGAAGCAGATTGCGACTAATATTTTCCAAGGAAGCCAAGGTGTGAACAGGTATGACAGGAGAGAGCTGAAGACCTCGTCTTAAGCAGCGCAACGGAGATGACTGATGAATACGTCTTTTCGCTCGAAATTCGTAAATGCGTAGCTAAATAAGGATATCGACCAAATCGGAGAAAGCCTCACTTGCGCGGGTCTGAGCCGAAAAGAATATGCGAACCGTAAATACAGGGTCGACGCAGAGCTTCGAAGAGAGGGCTTTTGCGATATGTGGAATATCGGGTCCCTGCAGACGATCGGAGAAATGCGACAGGAAAACGTCGAGGCGAGGATTTTGGGTCTGGTCTGGTCTTCGAGCAGGAGGGCGCAAGAGTGAGAGAGAGAGAGAGAGAGAGAGAGAGAGAGAGGCAAGAGGCAGAGAGTGACTCTTGGGAAAATGAACCGCTGAAGATGGAGAGATGATCCGATAAGGGAAACAAGCTAAGCAGAGAGAATAGAGAGAGGAAAGTTGACGACGAACAATCAATCAATCAATCGACAGAGGAGAGAGATGGGAGACGAGAGGAAGAAAAAAAATGCAAGGAAACTGCCTTGAAAGGAGGAGTCCCCCGAGATTTTTTTTTCAACACGCACACGCACCGGCGATAATAAGCCTCTAAACTTCTACCGATCCAAGATGATGGAGGAGGAGAATGCAAACGGGAACGGGGGTCTCTGCCGAAAGGTTGTTGTGTAGTATCCAAGTGGGAGGGACGGCGGCGGGCGCACGGCGTGTGTGGTGTCCAGTTCGTTCAATCGTTCGTTCGTTCGATTTGTCTGTCTGTCAACCCTCCTTTGTCTCTTGCCCGCGCCGCTGCTAGGTTATGGGTTAGCTCGACTTTGACTGGCCTGGCTGGCCTGCTAGCACTCCTAAAGTTGCGGTCCCCAGAAGGTGGGCATGGCATTGATTGGCGTCTGGCTGGGCCCTTGATTGCTTCTCTCTGCCTGCCTGTCTGCTAACCTTAGGTTGGGGAGGATTGGAAGGTTGTACCTGGATGACTTGTTGTCTTAGCATGATCGATATCCCCCAAGTCCATCCCCCGAGCAGCGCCCGCCAAAAGATACTTCACGTATTAGCTATCGAACCTGGACCAGTACAAGACTACAAAGTGACAACCGCGTTCTTCTCTTCCCATCTCCGACCCAGAAAACCGTCGTGCCCACTCACAGCTGACATTAATGCATGCAAAGTGGAGTAACAGGGTCCGACTGCTGGTCTGTAAGTCGCCAACCTTCGAATTGCATCTCGTCCTGTCTGTTCCCGTCCCATCTAATTCAGATGGCATGCCATGCCGCCCGCAGCCGTGTACATTATTCACACTGCCTTGCCCACCATAACCGGTCAGTCGCATCGCAGTCATCCTTCAGATTGTCACTGGCAACATGTCCGGGCAGAAAGATTGTCACCAATCTTGAATCAGGTAGGTGAGCATTTGACCTGTTGTCGTTACATCATTCCCCCACGAAGCCGTGGTAGGGGGGGTTGTGTGCAACACACGACGATTCGTAGGTTATTTCCAACCAGCAGATGCAATCATGACTTGTCTAATGCGTCCTAGCAGAGCAGATAGCAATTTGAGCAACAACTGGCATCTTCCCCCTACCTACATACTTGCATTCCTTCCCTTGTGCACAGCCCTTGACTGGTCCAATGAAGACAGATTGAGTCTGGTCTCGTCACAGCCACCATGCTCCTGTGACTGGTTCGTCCCGTCTCGGACGAGAAGCAGAAAGCGGGGCTAGCCTGCTTTCTCAGCACACGGAAGAGGAGGAGCCAGCAAGCGCTCCGTCTATTAGTCACGAAGCGCGTGTGCTATAGCATACATATGTAATAGCATGCATTGCTTGCCTAAAATCATTTTTGTCTCGGGTTCGCAGAAATCAACTTCATCTTCTAACTTTCAAGCAAACGTGAAAACCCACCCACAAGCTTTGCTAGTTAAATTGTTAGATGGATGCATGCAAACCAGGGCGTGCAACTTCAAGCTGGGCCAAGCCACCCGTCGGTTTGGGCTGGGATGGACGGCAATATCGGTCGCTTAACCGCCCAGCAACTGGGTACTGTGTCCGTTATGTGCCTCTGTGCCTCGCGGCTTGGTATGGCGTGATCGGAATCTCTTAGGGAGTGTGGTGTGCTCTGGAAGCATCATGAAAGGTGGCCGGATTGGTCAATTGCCATGATGGTCTGACCTGGTTGGGTAATGGGGATCTTCCTTTTCGAACGACCTTTTCCACTTGGTCTCAGTAAGTCCGTCCGTCGCGCGTATTTGCAACCTTATTCAACGTCCCAATATCGGCTTTGAGCCTTTGGGCTTGGCAAGGGCGGCCCTTGTAAGCACGGACAGCGGTATTCCGAGTAGCATCCTAATCAATTGCTTTATGCCACCGGCTAGAGTGGTATGTCTGCCAGCTCTCCCAGGACTACCCTGAATTCTTACCTAGTCGTTGGAGTATAGCATGTAGATATCGTATTGTCTATCTCCGACTCCCTCGGAGCATACCCACTTGATCGACGGGTAGGTAGCTCTGACTGGGATCATGTGTCAACACTGGGGAAAACTTCGGTCTTTACATCCATGATAGACGCATCAATTGCAAAAGGCTGACGGTCTGTGTGCATAAAGGCAGCAGCTCCAACTGTTCCAGTGATGGAGGTAGCACTGCCAATTATTCCAGTGACAGGCGATATGGAAACGTACATGAACATTAAATATTCTGCAGAATCGTCCCGATCTCGCCTTGAACAAGGCGCTTAAGGTTAACTTTATCGTGGCTCCAGCAGCACTCATGGACCTCTCTGGTGGAATGCGGCACGCACGGTCCATGCGCATCGACTTTAGGTCGGATTCCGTAACAGTAAATGAATACTTATCAATATCGACTACACTCCAAATTCATGTGTCAAACATGAGGCCTTGTCTTTGAAGCTTTGTCCTGCGCGCTACGTTGACTTCTTGTAAGAGGTCTACCGCCATCTAGGCAATTAGGCCATTTTACTGTTTGCGCCTTCTTTTTTCCCCTTCGTCTTCCTGTTTTCTATATATACACCAGATGGTGGTGAACCGTGGCGCATCGTCTCCTTAATCGCATCGCGCGCTCTCTGGCTATCTATTCGGACTAGCGAAATCTCCCAGCCATGGCTGCAGCAGCACATCAACAGTCCAAGGATCCGTTAGATGTCTTGCAGCAGACTTTCAATGACTTCGTAGGTGCAAATTGATAAATACCAGTCCTTTTTTGCACCTCCTGTCTCTGACCTCTGGTGTTTTCGGATGTAGCTGGTGAATACTGGCAAGGCTCTCCGAGCCTCACAGAAAAATGGCCCCAGGAGCGTCGCCAACACGGCCGGGGCCATCAACGCCAAAATGGCGGATACCATGAAGACTTACCATTACGCCTTGGATGACCTCGAGAGCGAGATCGTAAGTCCCCCGCCCCTCCATCAAAATCAAAAACATGCTCTCATGTCTAACTATCCGCACAGACGAGGGCCAAGGCCGTCCTGCTCCGGGACCTGGAGAAGCTGCAAGCCGCCCGCATGCCCGTCCCCGTCCCCGAGCCCGTGGCCCCACCGGCCCCCATGATGGAAGACGTCAAGCCGCAGCCGGCGGCCGTGATGCTGCAGGTGGAGATGCCCTCGACGGCGGCCCACACCGTCCACCCCAACATGGGCGGTGGCTTCGAGATCAAGCACGAGGAGACCAAGCGCGTCGCCCCCTTCCCCGACATGGGCATGGGCCTGGCCGCCGACGTCGTTGACCTGACCTCGGGCGGCGATGTGAAGCCCCCTGTTGCTGCTACAACGGCATCGCCGCACGTGCCTCCGACTGCCGTCAAGGCCGACGGCAGCATGGGCCCGGTACGGGCCTCGCCGTCCATCAAGCAGTCTCCCAAATCCACACCGCCCATGACCAAAGCCATGCCAGCAGCCTCCGCGGCCGCGCATTCCACTGCCGCGAAAGCTGTCCCCGCCCCAGCAGCGACCCAGGCGCCAGACAACAGCAACTCCATGGACACCATGATGAGCATCTCTACCGCCGCCGCCTCCTCCTCGGGGCCGACGGGTGGGGGGCGCTGCCATGGCCGACATGACGGGCGGCGAGCTCAACTTCACCAACATGGAGTTCACGCTGGCAGCCACCCCCGGAGACGGCTCGTCGCAGAATGCCCCGGCCGCCCCGATGGCCCCGATGCAGGACTTCGACCTCAGCTCCTTCGGGACCGCGACACAGAACGGAGGCGGAGGCGGTGGCGGCGGCAATGACCTGCTATCGCTCGACCACTTCGGTACCACCAGCAGCACGGGAGGACTTCCACCTCCCGACGCGAACGCAGGGGCGGGAGGGGCGGGAGGAGCGGGGAACAACAACATCACAATACCCCAGCACACGGCTCCTCCGGCACCGGCGCAGGCTGCTACGACTACTGGCGGCGGCGGCGGCCCAGCTGCCGGGGGTATGGATGTCGATAGCAGCGCCAACATCGACTCCCTGTTCGACCTCGACTCGGCCGGCGGCGACAACATGGACCTCGACCTCAACCTGGGCGACGCGGGCGGCATGGGCGGCATGGGCGAGAACAGCTTCGACGAGCTCTTCATGCCGGACGGGGACATGAACCAGTTCGACGACCAGTACTTCCAGTTGGAATGAGAGAGACCGACAACAAAAGTGAAGAGAGAGTTGCTGGCGTTAAGGGGGAGGTGGCCGGGATTTGACTCATTAGATTTCTTATCTGTCTATTACGGGGAAACCAACCATACGCATGTCCACCACCAACCATTTGCTTTAGTTTTTACTATGCTCGTTCGCCTGGGACTTGAGTTGCTCAGGGGGAAGCGACGGCCGCTCCAGCAGAGCTTGCCTGTCCTCGTTAGATATTATCATAGGTACGACAATACGAGCATAGTGGATATTTACGATCTCAAGGTCCACGAAGTTGATCTGAAATTTAGCAATGTGAGGTCTTGATTGGGTTTTGTTACCATTAGCGGCATAAGAATATGAAGTCCAACAACGCATGCTTGACATCGTAGCCGTAGCCGTCGTATTGTCGTTTTTGGGTAATGAACAACTTTCACCTGTGGTCAATGCCCAAAACAAGCTGGACGTAGCTGGACTGCGAAGAGCAAGAGGAAAGAAAACAGCAAACACTTATGACATCGCCGAGAATTCCCAGATCGTCCCCGGCCCTAGAGCTAATTGGGCTCTATGCGTTCTTGTCTGGGGGGGAGAGCAGATGCCGGCCTTATGTAAAAAGTGTCACCAAGGTTACCAAGCGTGGCCAGTGTGGCTTGTTGGTTATGGGGAATTCAACACCAAGAACAGCACCGCAGGAGCTTGGTACGCAATACAAGGCAATCCAAACAGGCAATTGGGATGGCAGGATTAGCCGGCCGGTCCAGGTTATGGGCAGGTCAACTTCAACATATCTCGAATCATCCCAGGCATCACCTAATGCATGTCATGTCATCTGCCAGTTCAGTTAAAAAGATTAATAAGGTATATTGCAATATGGAATATTGCTAAGCGAGTGTAAGAAGCGAATATGAGGTTTTTGTTCTGTCCCCTATTTCCATCTCTCTTTTTCTTTTCTTTGGTCCATTTTTTCCTTTTTTCCTCTGTAGTCTGTTGTCCGGATTTGCCGACATAACTTAACTCGGCGAAATTCGAATGATAGTCTCCTCCTCTCCCTCCCTCTGTTCAGTGACTCTACATATAGAGTCACTGGGGCAAAAGTACCCCTCGAGGTTGATCTGGCCAGCCACATCAACGGGACTGTCCGGGACGGCCCCGTCTTGGGCCGCATGTCCTAACATGTGCCACATGCTCGGATCGGAGTTGAACCATCCCACAAACACAAGCGAAGACTGCGTTCTCTATGCGGCATTTCTCGGCAGGAGACTGGAGGTGCCGTTCGTAGTTATCTTTACGCGCAGTTGCGTAGCCGCAGCAGCATCTGTAGCGCTTGTCGGCTTCGCACACCGTCCGCAAATGCCTTCTCATGTCTTTGGCCGTGCCAAATGACCTTGCGCAGTGTCGGCATTGATGTTGTGCCGTGGGTAAGATGGACGCAGGTGCGTGTGACGAGCCATTCTGTGCAGGTATCAATGGGGACTGGACGTCTGGTGTCTGGTCCACATGCGCAAACCCAGGAACCAGCTGAAATTGCGGGGACATAGTCGGAATATACCCCGGTGATAGCATGGTAGGTGGCAACGCTTGTAGAGCAAGATCCTGGGAATGGGAAAGGCCCGAGGCGGTTAGGTCCTGACTGCCAGCAGTGGCGATCCAGGACTCGCCGTCGAGATTCTCAGCAGACGGCGCGCCGGGGGACCACGCTCCAGTGGACAGCCCCCCTGGAGACCACCCGCTAAGGCACGGCCCGCCGGAGGAGACGCCCGGGTGACCCATGGGCCCGGAAGATGCGAACCCCAAGTACGCTCCAGTAGACGCCATCCCAGGAGAATATCCGCTAGGGGACGGCTCGTCGGAGAGGTACGCTCCAGTAGACGGCCCCCCAGGAGAATATCCGCTAAGGAACGGCCCGCCGGAGGAGTACGCTCCAGTAGACGCCCCTCCAGAAGAATATTCGCTAGGGGACGGCTCGCCGGAGGGGTACGCTCCAGTAGACGGCCCGCCGGAGGAGTACGCTCCAGTAGCCGCCCCTCCAGGAGAATAGTCGTTAAGAGACGGCCCGTCGGAGGAGTACTCTTCAGTAGACGAGTCCCCAGGAGACCATTCGCCAGTGAGCATGCCTTGGAAATCAGATGCTTCAAAAGGGTGATCATGACGGTCGTTTGAGGTCAAAGAGGCGCCGTAATCGAAGAGATTGTTCGACATGGTGGTCCAATGTAGATGACAACACAATCATCAAGCATGGAGCCACTAAGTAGATGGACCGTTAGTTTGGTCTCTGGAGTAGATAGTGTACCATCTGAATAGACATACCAGAAGAAGGGGCATTAAAGTGACCCAAGTTCCCTTGGTCTTGTATTCGGATCGGGCCGAAGCAGCTGGCGGCGACTGAGGTGAAGATGTGTAGAGAGTGTAGACCGGTTCTAATAACACAACCAAAGAATCGAGTCAGTCGTCATCATCATAAAAGCACGGCTTCCAAATCATCACTTACTTCCTTCATGAGGCGGGACAGTCCAAGAGACTGCCGGTCTTATGCGAGATAGTGATGTACGAACAGTTGACTTTATGGGGGGTTCGCGAGCGAGAGTGAAAGGGAATTGTCTGTCGAACATTGCGGCGATTCTTCAGACATAGATAACAGAGGGTTGAGGCACTGGGTGAATGAGGCCCTTCTCGAGTCGCCTCTCTTTTCCATAGAACTCATGGTTGGGGGATGGGGGATGATGTGCGCGGCTCTAAAGTCTGGCCAACCACGTGTCAGCACGTAAAGGCGCCGTTCTTGAAGAGGTAGACTGATCTGAAGCGAGTGTGCCTTGCTGAATGAAAGTTACGGCTGATAGTCATCTGCTCGAAGCTCGTACTCTCCCTCAAGCAGCGTGTCCCGACTAGCAACAATCTTCCGTACACCCAGGTCTTTTTATGTTGACCGGCCGTTTGATGGCGTCATAGGGACAGCCGAGTCTAGCATTGCAGGGCAGGAAATATCCCGTTAGCAGAAATGGGTTAGAAGAAGCTTCGTTGTCTGGGAATCTCTCAAGGGTGTGCCGTGATTCGTTCCTGATTCGCCGAACTAAATCTTTGAGGCCCGGTACCCCTGACAGATTATTGTGTGAGAGCGGACGGCTTGGGGCGTACTAACTATGACAATGGGCATTGTTTGGATAGGTCGATGGGTTCATCGAGGGACGGAGGGGATTCTTAGATTGGAGTGAGAAGTCAAGCAGTAGTCTATGAGCTGCTCTAAGACTGCCCCAGACTTTCCCCACCATGATTGTCTGGAGACAAGATGGTGATCCGGAGGGTCGGGTGAAGAGTGGCGACACATAAATGTTTTAAGAAATGGAGATTTTGCTCTATTGTCTTAATACGCCGCCACCTGTAAAAGTTCGAGGCCCAAACTTGCAAAATGATATGGTGTTAAAGGGAGAATAGAGCTGAGCTTACAGACGCAAGGTCGCTCAGTTAAATATAATGATTGCATTGTCGTTGAGAAGTACGAAATAGCTGGCCTGTAGGTATTGGATGCCCTGTAATCTGGATAGCCCGCCGATAGGGTTTCGCAGTACGCTGGTTTCCACGCGGGCCGTTCCTTGTGGGCAACCGCCGAGCAATCCACGGCATTCCGCCGCGCGTTGTGCCACACTTCTTTTAAGGCTGCGGAGGTTTTAGCACAGGCTATCCTCTACTAGAAGAGGCTTGATGCACACGTCGGGGCTAACCGAATATATTTTCAATGTGTTTTGAATTGATCTACAAGAGTGCTACATAAATCTTAAAACGTGAGATAAGCAACACTAGGGGACCAGAGGCATGAAATATACAATTCAAAGCTGGAAGAAGGCTCTGAAAGCCATGTGACAGTGACGAAGATAGCAAGGATTCAGATTCGCTGGAAGTAGACGGATGCGGCGGGGGAAAGGAGCGGTACTATCAAAAATATGCGCCTGTCGCCATGTGACCAGGAAGATGTCGAATCCAGACCGGACAGGGACTCAACAGGCGTGAGAGTCCAAGGTGGGACATGCCAAGCAAGCAAAGCAAGGTCACAATCCCATTGGGCTGACCTTGGAGCAAGTGAACACTTAGCCACTGAGCGGGTCAGGCTGTTGAGACTGCTGAATGACAAGCTAAGCTCAATTCATTAACATCGGGAATAGTTCAAAAGGGGTTTCCATAAAGACCTGTTTATGAATATTAAGGAAGTAGGGTGATTGAGAACTACCATGCTCATCGTAACACGGTACAGGAGTTCACATGTTAGTCGAGTCTCACGGGTCAAACCTGTACATTATATGGAAACAGCTTTGTTCGATACTGGATCAGTAGAGGAGCATAGGAGCAAGAGGCTGCCACCAGATGATACAGTAAATAAAAGGGGGAAAATGGACTTAAAACAAAAGCCTGCACATAAACTATCATATGCCCATACTGTGAAAAACTAAAAGAATGACCCAGTAGTTGTTGATCTCATTGATTCCATCACCGTCCCCTAATGTTTTCTCTTGATATTTCTGTCCTTTCCTCCACATTGGCTCACACTGGTTCTCACTCAAGTCTCGTCCCACCACTCGACTTGACCATTGACCATAACAAGTGCGTATCCCCATCACCACTGAGTACGATAACAAGACTAGAGCCGATCTCCATGTGGTTCGTTAGTTGGGTGCAGCGCTGCTACAGCCCAGACCATTGTTGATGCTAGCGGTTTAGATGGCATGTACGTTGTCCGACTTGGATTTGGCGAGGGGATCGCTCATATCAAACGACATAACCCGGGCATGATTATGAGGTTAAAGGAGGGAAATCTTGGTCTCTGAGAATGAAGTCGGCACCGTTGGATAAGGCCATGGTAGCCTGTTGCTGGTTTCGTGCCCGTTCCCGAGCCGCAAACCGTCTCCCTCTTTGCTTCGTCCCTTTGATTGTCTGAGATGGATATATTGCGGGTTTGGTAGATCTGATGTTCATTGGTGATGCTGCCATTCTTTCGATTGTCGTCGTATTTGAGTGTATTATTTGGGCAATTGATGGAAACTGGTGCCCCAGAGCTCCCGTTGTTGTAAGCGCTGAGTCTAGATCTGAAAGTTGGGTGAAGACTGCATTCTTTGAAAGATTCTGCTCATTTTTCAAACCTGATAGGAATGCCAGGTTTTTATATCTTTTACATTGACATACATGTTGTTCGGTATACCATTATGAGTCGCATACTAAACTATGTACGCTTCGGAGCCTTCACAGTACAGCCAATCACAGAAGCTCTCAGCTTGCAGGCAATGGAAAGGGCCTCAAATGACATAAGAAAAGAGCCTCAAACTGAAGATAGCCAATCCTAACGTTGAGAAAAGCGCCTCAACACCAAGCCCGGAATCTAGCCAATCTTAACGACTCAGAAAAGCGCCTCAATAATTGTATCGTTTAAATAGATAGAAGATATAACTACCTAATTAAGTTAATCAAATTTGAGGGTCTTAACCATACCGAAACTGAGATTAGGCTGGCACTCATAATTATGTAGTAGTAGACAGATTGCTTGACGCCAGGATCCTCCTCTAACTGACCTCGCTTCCCAGATCACACCAATCCAACCTGCCACCTCTACACGGTATGATCTAGAAATGTCGACTCAGCAGACGATTAGGAGGAGAACTACTACAACTACCTTTCCTTTCGTACCTAGCGGACTGATGCTTAGCGGGTCACACGGAGCCTCCTTGACATGACTTTCTTGGCAAGATCTCTATGGCGATCGCCCTTGTTGTCGCCCTTATTGTTAGGATGACTGGGCATGCATCATTTTTCAAATGGCAATGTTACGTATGTTGCCTGGAAGCTCTGTTTGTATATGCCTAGGCCATCTGCGTTATTGATTTGACCCCAGCCCAAGCCCACGAGCGGGCCGGCGCCGACACGACTTGGCAGCACAAGCTTGTCACCTATCAATTCAACCCACGGTAGAAAGACGAGTCAATATTAACTGACTTTGAAACCCAATCGATCAAAACCGCCGCGCACTGCTTATGACAAGTTGCTTTCTCCCTTGCCTTTTTTGGTTGTAATTATGACACGGACGAATACCTCGAAACCCTACAGCAACGAAAACCTAGTACACGGCCTGTAACTTGTGCTGCTTGTGCTGGTGAAATATCCTTGTCACTCCCAGTACCTAGGACTGAACCCGTCATAGTCTTTGACAAGTCACAGGGGTTATCATCACACCACTGCTACTATTCGTATCATATGATATTGCTTCGTAATACATGCAGATTCAAATTTGGAGCGTTAACCCCTCCATTGTTAGAGTATTCTTATATTGAGCCATGGGTTCCTTTGGGCCTTGTCCGGATTGTACCTGACAAGGGTCGGACACCCGGCTCCCGGCTGCAGAGCGCCGTCTTCCTAGACAGTTGGAGGACCAGAGTTCACTGAATGCACACATATCCCTAAGACAATCTCTTCACTCTATCTTGCAAGGCCTTGACACGCCTATTACATTGATGAGGGTATATTTGCAGGTGCTGGATCGTACTATTATATCCCGTAGTTCACGTCTAAACAAGAGAAGAAAAAGGAGAACATAGGAAACAAGTAAAAGTAAGTGCATACGGTGATACGGTACATCGTGCATGGTCTCATAGACGCACAGGAAGTCTAGGTTCTCGGTCGTCTTGAACGTCCCCTTCTCGACGCCGCCGACCTTATAGGGCTTCAGGTAGGCCTTGTCAAACTAAGCCAGGACGGGGTACGCGATGGCGTCGGCTACGTGTAGGTTGCCTATCCAGTTTCAGATGCAGTCAGCGTCGCCCGCCCAGAGGAGCACTTGGATTACCGTCTGTACCACCTCAGACAGTGTGTCGAGGAACGACCACGCATCTAAATTTATGCACTATCATATTGATACATGCGATAGAACGAGGAGACAAAGCAGGAAAAGGGATTAAAAATAGTTTATTGTCTCCTGATCAACCGCAGCACTCGCCCGGCGCATTTGGACATGCCTCGAACCGGCCTTTGGCGTTGATCTTTTGGATGATGTCGGGCCGCTGTAGCCACTCGAAGTACGTATTGGGCGGGAATGGGCCCTTCGACGGCTGCTGGGTGCCGTACGTGTCGAAGTCGATGATGACAACGTAGGCCTGGTCCTCGTCAGTATAAGAATAGAAGCGTAGTCACGAGTGACCACGAACTGAAAGCCAAGGTCTAGTGCTAATTCAGTGACGATTCGTGGGCTCCAAGATAATATGCTCGCGACTACTATGAGACAGATAAGCTTGGAACTTTCCACGAAGCAAGATTTAAACAGGCCTGAAAAGTGCAACGGTATAAGTACTGTGTGATCAATTAAGCAGATATTTACCACACTCTGGCGGAACCCAGGAGGGTGACTTAAAGCCATCCTTTTAGAAAATGCTATTCGCCCAAGAACGTGCGAGTACGTGGACTCCCTACTTAGGTAGCCTTCATTTTTAGGCTGACTTTTTTTCACGCCCAGTTGGGCCAAGCCTTATGAGGCAAGGATCTCATAATTTCCCCTATTAGACTGTTGATGATGCTGGTGCTTCGCTTCGATGTATGTGGGATTTTGGTGATTTCCTAGGAAATCGCTAAGACATATCTTATTCGAATATGGACTGGTCCAACTTCCCAGAAGCCCAAAAGATGAACTGAGGTATGTGACCGCTTGCTGCCGCCAACGCCGTCTTCACCACACCTCTCCTCTTCTGTTTCTTCTCTCTCTCTCCTTCTTCAACGCCTGACCGACCGACCGACCTCAAGGCCCCTGCGTAACCTTGAACAAATCCGCAATCAGCGGCAAAAACTCCGGGTTCCGCACCCCGTTCCAATCTCGATTAATCAGCCCCCACCCTTCGTCGTACCCGGCCTGCCCGTCGCGGACATAGTACGTCCCCTGCAGGGCCCAGAGGGCCCAGTCGGCGTCGTTGTTCTTCATCCACTCCACAATGCACTCGAGGTACTCGTTGTCCTTGTCGCTGATGCCGCCGTGGTTGGGCCCGCCCTGCATTCCGACGCCGAACTCGGTGACCATGAGCGGCGCCGTGAAGGACTGGCCCTGCTCGAGGAGGAAGCCGTCGAAGAGGCCGTACAGCGCCTGGACGGACTCGCAGCCGAAGAGGGGCGGGCGGGGAAAATTGACGGTAAAAGAATAGGCGTGCATCTCCCAGACGTGCTTGCCCGCCCACCCGCTGAAGTCGAGGTCTTTCACCCGGACCATGCTCAGGTCCGTCGCCGACAGCTTCCCGCCAATCACGACCAGCACGTCCGGGTTGGCGCCGTGCACGCGCTCGGCGCCCTGCGTCACGTACGTGTACCAGGCGTCGTCGAGGCCCTGGAGCACGGGGACCTCGCGCATCTCGTTGCGGAGCGACATGGCCGCCACGCCGGGTTGCGCCCGCGCCCACGTCGCCATGGCCTCGATGCCGTCGAGCCAGGCCTCCGTGTCGAAGTAGCGGCTGTTGTCGGCGACGTAGACCTCGGCCTTGTTCCACCAGCCGTTGCCGTCGGTGAGGTTGCCTGGAGTGACGTGGGTCAGCTTATTTCAAGTTGGCCTTGGATGGAGACGGCAGGGGAAGGGATAACTGAAAAAGAAAAAAGAAAAAGAAAAAAACTCACAGCACCAGCTCGCCTTGGAAACATGATTATCCAACAACGTCATAACCCCCCCTCTCCCACAACGCCCCAATCACCGCCGCGAAAACCTGCTCCCGCGTCCCCCCGCCAGGTCCGGGTTATGGGTCGCCACCTGCGCGTACAGCCCGTCGAGGGTCTCGACCGCGACGCCCGAGTACGCGGACGCGGCCCGGAACGAGTCCCGCACGGGTACGTGGGGGTCGAGGGCGTGGTCGATCGAGTACGTGAGCCGCACGCAGTTGAACCCCTGATCTCGGACAAAGTCGGCGATGGACTCTAAAGGCGCCTGGTGCAGGCCCTCGGGCACGTTGGCCTCGCCGTGGCCCGCCCAGTTGATGCACCGCATCTTGACCCGCGTGTTGCTGGCGTCCATGATCCACCGCGACTGCGTGTGGAGCGGCAGCTGGATCTGCTGCGCTTGCGCTTGTTGTGGCTGCTGCTGGGGGACAGCCGCCGCTGCCGCTGCCGCAGTAGTATTGGTGGTGTTAGTCACGGCCGTCGCGGCTGCGGTGCCGACGAGGGCTTGGAGGAGAGACGGGAGTCTCATGGCTGTCGACGTTGAGGAGGAGTTCCCGCTCGGAGGAGGGGAGGCAAATAACCAAAACAATAACAATTATGGATTTAGAGGGTGAGTTATGTTTTCACATCCCTCGAGGTACCAAAGTCGAAAAGCGAGAGTAGAGTATTGAAGCGATAGCCGGTAGGTAGACAGAAGGGAGATCGCTCGACCCCCGAAGTCGGCAGATGGATATTTTAAATATTAACTCAAACGAGAGCACTGCGCAAGTAAATGCAGTCAGAGGTCAATATCGGCAGTGAATGTAGGAGCAGATGAGACCAAAGAATGGTCGTGCGGGCGTTGAACACTAACCGTGAAAGTCAACGAATTACTCACTCGGTCGCTCACGAAGCCACCAGAGCTCCCTTTTACGGAGGAGGGGATTTGATCAGGTCGGACAGTGCTAGGTGTGGCAAAGGCAACATGTGGCCAGGGAGAGTATACGGGACAAGGCCTGGTGATATTAAAAGACGTCAAGCACGCGGGCTGGCAGCAAGACCCCAAGTCATAAGTCCTTTTCTGGCGAGCAGGAGGAGAGGGAACGTTATATATATGGTCGGCCGAACAAGCAAAAGAGCAGGTCATTCCTAATGCGAAGATGGCACTCATGAGGTAACCGCCTGCCATTAATAAGTGGCCACTCGCTATACCCAAGACATTTCCCCCAACTGGGTATAATGTATATATGTGTGTGGTCTCAGTGTGGCAGCAGTGTGGGAAATTCTCATAGGGCTCCGGATCGCCCCCATAGTCGGTTGGCAACTCCAGTCTGAAAGAAGGCGATTCTGACCGTTGACTGGACCGGCAACAAACCGACTAAAAGCAAAACCCAATAATCATAGTCCAACCCCAAGGTTAGGTATAAACTTACCTATAATAACGGCCTCCAATTATCACATTCGCCTCCCATACCGGGGAGAGGAGGCGATGTGAGATGGCATCGTTTCGGATGTGCGATATGCATAAGTAGCATGCAGTAGTAGTAACCAGTCAAATCCCCAATAGCCCTGGCTTTTGCTGGTTCGCCGATCAGCTATAATAGACTTCGGACCATAGGCTGGGAGGCCGACTTCCCGATCAACGCCAAGAATCGCCTCGGTGGCAGTCGTGGACGAATCAACTTGCCCAGGACAGCAAAGACCATGTCGGAAGAGAGTAGTATTTCCCTCTGTCGCCCGCCCGCGCCCGCTGTCGTTCGTTCCTTGCGGATACATGCTAGATGTTGGGTATCACACATTCCAATAGGGAAGTTCTGAAGCGAAGCCACCGGTCATATTGGTCAGGGGTGCATGATAGAACCAAGTCACCAAGAAGGTAAACGACCGAGAGAGGCAGGTTGGCGCATGCACGATGACCTCGCCCGAAGACCTTCTAGGCCTCGTGATTGGACGTGGGTGACGCCGAACCGGCAACCACCACACCCCATCGAATGGGCTTGTCGAAATTGAAGTTGGGGGGTGATGGCAGATGGTATGGAGGTAGCAAGGTAGGTGTGGGTTCAGGTCAGCCAGTTCCGCCCATTTCTCAAACAAGGTCTCAGGAACGGTTGACGGATGAGCGTGAAGCTGTCAGCTGATTGGTCTCTTTTCTTTCCGCATGGCAGATTGTAGGAGGATCATTAGTGTGGAGACTCGGGTAACTGGTATTATTATTAGGTATTATTAGAAGAGGAAGGCGGGTAACGGGCAGCTATACAAAATGAGAGAAAAGTGAACGTTACCTACAGGAAAAAACGCCGCCACGGCCAGCCACAAGCCGACGTAAAATGTAACATTACTGATGTACATATGTAAGTGATTTCCCCCGCTTTTTACGACCCCTCCCCTCTGCCGTTGCCGTGTCACTCACACCCCAGTACCGAACATTCTTGTATCACGGCTTGCCCGAACCCTGCCTGGACCTGAATTGACCGGACGCTCTGATCGACAAGCGGCGGTTGTGGTTGGCCTTTTCGCTTCCAAACGAGCTCACTTAATGGAACAAATTACGAAGCCGGAGATGCAAGGCTGAAAATACGATCACAGAAAAAGAATACAAAAAAAGAAGCAATAAAAAAGTGAGGCAAAGAGAGAGAGAGAGAGAGAGAGAGAGAGAGAGAGAGAGAGAGAGAGAGAGAGAGAGAGAGAGAGAGAGAGCCGAAAATGAGAGTTCAGAGAACCAAGCCCCCAGAATTCGGACCGTGGCAAGCCACAAGGCGTTATCGAACCGGTCAGGAGAGACAGAGTTCTTCGTATTCATTCACGAGCTGCATCTAGGTATGCATAGAAGAAGTGACACCTGACTCGAGAACTATTCGATCCGAAATGATTTTCTTCGTACGACACTTGGCATGCCCCGAAAAGATCGTCGAGGGCCAAGGGGTATGATGCACATACTGCCAAGTATGATTTGCGCCGTAGCGGCCGCCGCACCCCAGATTCAGATTCCCACACGGATGACCTCCTTCCTTATGCGTAGAATCCGGCGCGGCGATCGGCTCTGGTAGGGCTGTGAGCGAGGTGTCACGGACAAAGTGGATAAGATCTCAAGCTGATATTTGCTACACATCTAGACGCACGTAATCAGGGCAAAACGTGATGAACCTCGTACTCCTATCCGGTGCCGGACGGAGTTATATACGATGGACAGTGGCGCGCGGCTTCCGGGAACGGCGCCGGGCAGCCTGTTGGAATCACGACAGTTCAAGACAGTCGATTAGTTTTATATACTCGTATTTTTCTTGTTGTTGTGTTATGTTGTTCGTAACGTCGTAAGACATGAGCTTTGTACAAGGTGTGCACCCGGCATTCCTAGTCCGCGCCATGCTCCCTCCCTTTCCAAATGTAAAAATCATCCGCATACAATATCGGGGGTATTCTGGTATTCTCCGTAGTCGCAGTCGCAGCCGCGGCCGTAGCCTCAGCCGCCTGCTTCTGCCTCTGCCTGCCTGCCTGCCTGTTCCACCGGCTGGTATCACTTACACAGCATCCTCACCTGGGTATCATGTTTTGGTCTCCTCCACTATCACCTGCAATCTCTGCCCCCCTCTTCCTCTCCTAGCTACCACGCCCTCCTCTTCCTCCTAATACTACTAGGGTTTCGTTCCCAGTACCAATATCTCACTTTTGTGGTGCTGCGCTGCCGGAGCTACCAGCAACACGCGCCTGGAGATCCTTTCGTTTCGAGAGCAGGCTCTTGAAGGCGCCCAAGCACTGCACCAAGCTCTCCTCGTCCTGAGTGCAGAACCGATAGCTCTTCTCGTCCGTGATGATCTGCATGCAGTGCGCTCTGGTTTTGCTGACCGGGTCGATGTCCACCACGTTGACAACGGCCGCGAGCGCCATGATGAAGGCCGCCGTGTACTCGGACTCGTCCTTGTAGAGAATAATATTACGCGGGCGCAAGACGGCCCAGCACTTCTTCCACTGCTTGACCCCATGCTTGTTCTTCAAGAAGTGCAGCCAACCCTGCCACACCACGCGATCGGGGTCGTTCTCGACGTTGATCCCGCTGACCTGGCTCAGGTTGCGATCCCCTAGACCGGGTCGGGCGTCCGATCCAATACGGACGGCCGAGGCCGATGGAGACCGGCCAGACAGGTTTTCAATCGAGGCGCCGATGCGCGGGATGTTTTCGGAATCGGAGAAATCCGAGTGTGAGACCAGCTCGTTGCCAGAGAGGCCGGATGATTCCATCGCATTAGACGTTCTCCGGTTCGACGACGTGGGCACACGTCTCATCATGGCCTCGGGCTCCGGCGAGCTGGACGAGCGAGGCGCGTCGCGTAGCAGCCCCGAGGCGTTGCCACTCAATGCTCCTACGGCCGCATACG
Organism: Apiospora saccharicola; assembly: GCA_038363915.1. NCBI lineage: Eukaryota > Fungi > Ascomycota > Sordariomycetes > Amphisphaeriales > Apiosporaceae > Apiospora > Apiospora saccharicola. Next base: position 797,763 of record JAQQWM010000001.1, read on the forward strand.
ACTGCCTGCGGACGATGGGGCTGGCCAGGAACATCTCCTCCTCCTCTTCTTCTATCCGAGCGTCCTTTCGTATTAGGTCGATCCATTCCTGCGCGTCTTTGGCGGTCGGCGCCTCGAAGTGGAAGTTCTTTGCGGGCGAGAAGAGGCCGAAGAGGTTGTGGCGCTTCCCCTTGGGGTCCTTGAGCAGCGTGACGGCCGACAGGTCCGACAGGTCGAGCTTGTGACGTAATTTGCTCTCGTTATCGGATTTGTAGACGGACAGCGCATTGGGTCGCAGGACCAAGTAGACGGTTTTCCATGCCTAAATTAAAACACACCAAAACAGGTTAGGCGCTGCAGCTTCGACCACGGATCCAGTATCCGTTTTATAGGAGTTGTTCTGTGTTTACCTTAGTCTTCTGTGTGCGCCTCTGGACGTAGCCAGCCTTGAGGACTCGGTCGAACTCGAAGCTGCCGTTCTGGTTGACGGGGCTCGGGGTCACGAGGCCCAGCTGATGACGGAGGCGGCTGCCATTGGCGCTGTTGATGTTGGAGGGCATCGCGATAGCCGAGGCGGGTATGCTGATCTTGGCGCCACGGCCGGGTAAGGCTTGGGTTGTATCAATAGAAGAGGCCGATGGGTTTTGAATCGGTAGACTCGCAGTGTCGGCCATGGTGAATAAAAAGGAAGGAAAGGTTGTTGGGCCGGTTGAGGCGGTGCGATAAAGTAGTGGGCGATGGCTAAAGGAAACGGGGATGACGGAGGCGACAGGTAGTTTTGAGTGGCCGTTGGTAGGTAATAATTAAGTTAAGGTCGGGTGTTACCTCCTAAGCAGGTAACAGCTTGTCTGCAACACACCAAAAATGAGAGACTACAGGTCGATGAGAGAGCTCAGAGTCGACGCGACAGAAGTATTGGCATCGACGTTGAGGGGATTGATTATAAGAAAAAACAACAAGGCCGGAGCGGCAGTATAGCACGGGCAAGCAGCAGAGCAGCAGCCACAGTAGTTGTGCAGTATAGCAAGGAAAGCGAAGAGCAAGAGAAATATGTGGGAGGATCAATTGAATTAATTGATGAAATGAGAACTGGACGGATGGGATGGGAAAGGAGGGGTGCCAGTGTGTATATTTGGATATTGGACCAGATGCCAGAGCCAGACAAGCAGTGAGCCAGAAACCTCCAGCTGGGATTGATCGACGTGCAAAATGTAATTAATTACCGACAGCACCGATCCAACCATCAGGCCGACCTAATAAAGTCTTATTGACGACACACGTCCCAATTAGGCAATGGGGAAAATGGGACGATCGAAAGTGTGTTGGCAAGGTTGGGTGGTGTGTGTGTGAGTGCAAGTGTGCGGTGCGAGTCTTTGGTCTCTGCGGTGGTTGCCCAGACAGAATGAGAAATAGGGAGTAACTGGAGCTGGAGGCCGGACGGACTAGCTAGCAGTAAATGAACAGAAAGAGCCTCATCACGTTCGAAACCAAGGTGGAATATCCACCACACGGCCTTTTTCCGAAGCGCCCACCACCTTCACGGAGGAGGCTGAGTCTGTATCGTGTTGGCGTGATTCGAGACAACAACAATTGCGCCGATTACCTAACTACTGAGAGTATCAATCGAGAAATGCAAATTCCCAGGGCGATCATAAGATCGCAACGTTATACGTGGCAACCAGCCATCAGCCAAGGAGGAAGGGCGCAGAGAGAAGCCGGTCGAGATCTCTCGTTGGGCTTGTCTCTCTCGTCGCCAGGCTAAGCAAGCATGGCCCTTGTCTGGTTGGTGGGAACACGCCTTAAAAGCTTATGTCGCAGCGCAAACAGCGCCAGGGAAGACCAGGGGAGAAGACGCAGAAGAGTACGTAACGCGTCAGTCAGTATTGAAGGGCAGCAACCGTGGTAGAAGAATGCAAAACAGAAAACAATACCCGACAGCTTATTCCACGCACAAAGTGGATCAATCTCGGGGAGGCATTTAGCATTGAAAACATCTAGGGACCAGATGTTAGATGTTTTGCCAAGCGGATGGGGCAGGTTCGATATGGAAGCTTTCCAAACGACCCCATCGTGTTCATGCGACTTTCTTATTACTATCGAGTTGGGTTCCCACGATAACGCACCACTATAGCCCTACTATCGTTGCCTTGATCCTCTTGTTTCTCCTAGCCTTACATGTTAGACCGATCAGTGTCTGTCGGGACTTCCCCGTTAGTGGACGGGGCGCCTTGATAATGGACTTCTCAAACCTTAGGCATTTCCGAGACGTGTGCCAGAGTTTTGTTTTCGGGAAACCCAAGGTAGTAGCCAGCAACGTCGGCCCTGACATCCCCTTTGCGGGTTGCATGGGCGATGTTCGTTGTATCGAACTTATTAAATTCTTCGGAAATCGTTACCTTTTTGTTGAGCAAGCACCACCTTAGCTCGGAGCGGCAAAGGGCGTTTCACAATCCTCTCCCCCTTCTCAGAGTTTCGCACTGCGCTGCGCTGTCTATGAGAATGGAACTCCCGGGCTCATGCAGGCAATTGTAAATAGCTTGCTTCTACATACCAGGTATGGGATGCTTCGACGTCTCTTCTTTCAAGCTTCTTCGTCCATTACTACCCTACTGCTATTACGTATGCCATTGACGTGCCACTGTCTCAAGCCAGACGAACCCATTGTTCGTCTCGTTCACATGATCTATCTATAAATCAATGCTTTATAGGCACATCAATCTGTCGTCTGCAATGCTGTCAGTTTGCTTTCCGACGTAATGTCCCCCCATCCCCTCGGGTTCTCGTCCACAATGATCAGCCCCCGGTCCAGCGCTTACCTGCATACTGTTGGAAAGCCACCACCACCGATAACCAGGGTGGAAAATAAGCAGCCACCGGCGGGAACGTGCAGACCAAACCGTAACATATGTACAAAAACAACACAAGTGCACGTAACTGGAACCCAACGGTTTCTTCCAACGTAAATCGGCCACACAAACTCTCAATTGCCATGAGAGAAAAGATAAGGAAAACCCCTGAATCTTGCCGTTGGTGAACCCTCACGGAAGCCGACGACTGTGCCAAAAACCTTCTATTGGCTTGGCCTTGTTTCCCCTTATCTGTCATCTGACCGCCTTCTGCGTGATGGGCTCTCATTTTTGTCCAGAACAGTTACTTAACAAGACCTAAGAAGAGATGCGTTCGCCATCTTCAAACCTTATAACCGAAGCAGCCCTTGGTAACTTGGCCGTTTCACCCCTGATGTGGCGCTCAGATATCAAGGACCTGCCAAATCTCACATCAGGTTATGGCACGCACGCCACTCATACTTCTAGTATCGCGACACTTATCACATATGATTGATAGTATGTCGGCTTGTGATTCTTATCTGAGATACACTAGGGAGCTTGCCACCCCCCTTGAACCCTTCTCCAGACGCTTCTGGCCCTACACGTGGAATCGAACCTCTCGAACTATCCTACCTCCAACCCTATAAGAGGCATATGGAATAAAGATCACCAGGCCCAACAACGAAGTTGGCCACTGGGCGGCCATCGCCACACATTATTCTACTCTGACCCTACCTTTTAAGACTTTCACTGGCGTGCAGATGACAATGTCGCTCATCTGTCCATGATATACCTGGAAGACGATCACCTAGATCAATGCCTCATCCCCTAGCCGATATTGACTGGACGAGGCTGGTTCTTGTTGCCTACCAGACGGATCATGATGGCGTGGCATCGTGAGCTCTTCATGATGGTCACACACGAAGCATAACCATGATTGCCCGTGGCAGCATTCACCATCTCGGACGCCAAGGGGAGGGGACCTGCCTTGCCCGGCACATCCGCCAATACCCCGGACTCCAGAGAATACGAGTTGACGTATGCCTTCTTGAAATCAGAATTGAGTTTGGGTTCCTGTGTTTAAAATGCCTCGTGGTTTCCATAATAGATCACAACAAGCGCATACTTCTCGTTCTAGAGTACCGTTGCATACACATAGCAAGTTTACCAAAAGTTAGGTTTAGGATCCGCACCTATTTGTGTGGGGTATCATGTAGTATATTATGTCTTCGGCGCTAGTCAAGACGTTCTTCCTTCCTCTCTGAAAGGGGCTGCGAGTAAAGGGTTGAGGTGGAAATAGACGCCCGGCCGATCAGTATTCGAGCATCCAAATCCCCAAGATACCGGCCCCATCAGCGCTATGGTTAGAGACACAGGCGCCCTTGGCCCCTACTGTACAGTGCTCTCTTGCGCATTATTCAAGGCCGAGAGCGTGTCCCCAAGCCAAGAAGAGGGGCTTTAAACCATTGAAGATCGCGTTTGCCCGTCTTTTAATCAAATCGTTGGAGTATGAGCATGGCCCATAACGCCATAAGTCCTCCCTGCAAGATCCGGTGCCGTTCAACCAGCACTCTCTAGACTTCGTGGCTTGCCATCATCTGCCATAGCCTCCTGGAAAGCATCGTGACACGCCTTGGGTGTCGCCTGACTGGGCGACTTTTGATAAGAAGTCGCCTCAGCGGCCATTACGGCCTCGAGAGCTGAAGCCCCTTCCACGTCGGTTACTGTTAGAGACGAGCCGGTCGCTGTACAGGCCCTTAGCGCTGCCAGAACCGTCGCTGTATCCGGTATCGGAGGTATCCATGCCGTCGTCAAAACCCAACGACCCGTCGAGAACCACATTGTTGTTCCCAGGCCGCGCCTCTTGGCGACGTAGGCCACTATTACGTGGGCCGGTCGGTATAGACGGGCCGCCGCCGGGCTTCATGTAGACATGTAGGATGCGACCATCAGCCTAGGAAAATATATTAGCTGTTGTGGTCCCTCGAGCAAAGAAGCGCGCGTTGAAAGCAGTAGTCCGACGTACTGTCTGGTTATTAAACGTAGCAATGGCCGCCTCGGCGCCCTCGCGGCTCTCAAACACAATCTCGGCAATGACCAGGGGATGCGTCTTGATGATCTTGCAGCTCTGAACCAACCCACCCACAGGTGTCATCGCGCTCTCGATGTCCGCGGCCGTCGTGCCAACCGCAAAGTTCTGAGCCAAGACAGCGTAGGGACCGGCCAGTCCCCGAATCGTCAAGCCGCCCCTGGGCGCTGCAGGGGCGCTCTGGATGTTCATCTGTGATACGGCCGCAGGCGTGTTGAGCGAGCGCGAGAAGGCATTGGCGACCTTGGCCGCGCGAGTGTTGCGACCGCCGGCCTGTGCAGCCGCGGGCGCTCGGGTGCCGGGCGCGTGGAGACGGGCAGCGAGCGAGTTGGGCTTCGGCTGCTTTTGAGCGGCGGCGCGGAGGTTGGGCGTCGAGCGCGAACCGTGCAGGTCATGTGTCCATTCGCCGTTGATGTTGCCAGCAGGAAACTGTGCCCCAGAGGATACATTCTATCGGGGAAGGTCGGTGTGTTAGTAATCGATTTCGTTCGGCAGGTTGTATGTAGTTCCTAGAGATCCAGCAAGGAATTCGGGTTCGGTCGGTACCTTCTTGACTCCGGCTCGGCTGGCGAGAGAACCTCCGGTCGCCTTCAGAGGAGCGCTTTGGCGACGGCCATTTTTACCGAAGATCTGAGCGGCAAGAGCCTCATTCTTTTTGCGCTCGCGGCCTTTTCAAGGAAAGACTAAAGTTAGTTCGTGCCGTTCGTTGCATAGCTGAGAGGAACCCGATGCGACGACATAGAGACACACACCTTCCTGTACGATCTTCTGGAAATCGGCAGCGACTTTTCCCATTTTGATGGTTGATGTGTTGATGGAGTTGATGTGATGTGGTCCTGGTCAAAAAGGGAGAGAAATGAGACGATGCAAGCTGCTGGTTTTTGTTTGTCAAACGCAGGAAAATGGCTGCACAAATAGAATGCTGGGCTGTAGAGATGAAGAAAAAGAACAAAGATTACAATTGAGGTCGAAGTGGTACAATCGGGAAAGAATTACAAGGCCAGCAACCCAGACGCTCGGAGGGTGGGATACGATTTGAAGATGGACGTTGGCGATTCTTCTGTCCGGCGCGGGCGCGTTGTTCTTTTTCTGGGGGCTGTACAGCAGGAGTACAAACTTTGAAGTACTTTATCAGCTGCTCAAACATTACACCACTTATCCAGCGGGACAGTCCGTTTATATTTGATTCTTCTGGAATTTCTAAGGCTAGGTAAGGACATATGCGAATACTCATAATGATTTTCAGTATATCTCAACTAATATCAAGTTCGGTCTCTGGTAATAGACAGGTAAACTGATCTTCAATGACAGTGACTTCTCAGGTACGTTCAATAATACATGAAGGCCGCGAAGGCCGACCCCTGCATCAATCAAACAGATCACTCCAGATCTGGAAGCGCGTCTTGTCTTATCTAAGGCGGTCTTAATGGGGCTAGATGTGGCTGTTGGATTTCATCAGCCACACAAAAAGAGGCAAGCCCCAGGCCCGCTCTGACTGATTCTGTGGCCTGAAGTTCGAGGCAGAAGCGGGCAGAAAACTGAATTAGGGTCGACAGATAAGCACGGGCCATCCAGCACTATCTGATTCCCCCAATCAATTGCTGGCTAGGTACTTTGCCCACACAATTGCGCCAAAGCGAGAAAATTGTCCAGCTGTGTGGTGGTAAATTTCGGCCTCCAGTCTGCAATTCTTCAAGTTGGAATTCATCTCACCCAACACCATCACGACATCGAATTACGCCCAATAGACCGTCAAAATGGGTCGCGTGATTCGTAACCAGAGAAAGGGAGCGGGAGGCATCTTCAGTAAGTCATCGCCTCGACTTTCTTTCCCATCATCCAGCAACATGGTCATCGCCAAATTCGACTCGAGCACGGAATATTTTGGGCACATTCGGAGATCGCACTGAGGCAATCATGGGATGCATAGCCAATGTCGGGCAGTGGAAGGGATTACTACCTTGGGGAGTGCAGGCGAAGAAAATACAGCGACACGGCAGAAGAATCATCGGGGATTGCACATGCACACTCAATTTGGCCCGGTTGCTAACATCGTTCTTTTTTCCACAGCCTCCAACTCCCACTTGCGCAAGTCCCCTGCCAAGTTCCGATCTCTCGACTTCGCCGAGCGCCATGGATACGTCCGTGGTGTGATCAAGGAGATCGTCCACGACCCTGGCCGAGGTGCTCCCCTCGCCAAGGTTGTCTTCCGCAGCCCCTACAAGTTCAAGCAGATCACCGAGACCTTCATCGCCAACGAGGGCATGTACACCGGCCAGTACGTCTACGCCGGAAAGAACGCCGCTCTGACCGTCGGTAACGTCCTGCCCCTGGGCTCCATGCCCGAGGGTACCGTCGTCTCCAACGTCGAGGAGAAGGTTGGTGACCGTGGCACTCTTGGCCGCACTTCCGGCAACTACATCACCATTGTCGGCCACAACCCCGATGAGGGCAAGACCCGCATCAAGCTCCCCTCCGGTGCCAAGAAGGTTGTCTCCAGCAGCTCTCGTGGTATGATTGGTATCGTCGCCGGTGGTGGCCGTACCGACAAGCCTCTCCTTAAGGCTTCGCGTGCCAAGCACAAGTTCGCCGTCAAGCGTAACAGCTGGCCCAAGACTCGTGGTGTTGCCATGAACCCCGTCGACCATCCTCACGGTGGTGTAAGTTTTTCCCGCACTCTTTGCGAGTCTCGCAAGACAGGCACAGACACTGACACGCTCTTTTCTAGGGTAACCATCAACATATCGGTAAGGCTTCTACCATCAACCGGTACGCCGCTGCTGGTCAAAAGGCTGGTCTTATTGCTGCGCGCAGAACGGGTCTGCTGCGTGGTACCCAGAAGACCAAGGATTAAGGGTGATTCTCCGACAAAAAGCATTTCGGTGGTTTTTCATCGCGCAACGAATTGGGGGTCTACGGAGTTTTACTTGCTCTTTGCATCTGTAGGTACAGATATTGAGCTAGTCATGAGAAACGGCTCAATGGGAATGTACCTGGCATCAACACGAATTTATTCTGGTTAAATGTCTGCTCTGTCCCAAATCCCCTTCCCCCTTTGCGCTAGGGTCGGGGTCAAGTTCGTGTCTGCGTGTATTATGTGATGCGTCAGGGAATAGAATGGCGTTCACTGGCTGAGCCATCTGCATAGGGATGGCAATAAGAGGCCAAAAACCCACGTTCGCGATGAGTTGGTAGAAATCAGTAATGAGACTGCATAAGATGAAATCCAGTTCCATATCAGGTGATGATTGTCCGGGGCAAGGGAAACTGCTACTTGCATGATGTCCCACGATCGTACCATTCGGCTTCAAGTCACTTGACGTAACCAGGGTCTCATCTGGACTACCCGTTTGGTTTATTAACCTGGGGCTGTCACTACATCCTTTCTCCGCGTATTCGGTCGTTCACTACTACATGCACCTTGTATGAACCTACGCACAGCTTCATTCCATGTTGACGGTGTTTCGCAATGGCATGCTACGAATGGCTTCTTCTCAGCAAGGCCGCCCGATCCGCGGTACCTTCCTGCGCCGGATCCGCCAATAAGGGCCGTTTTCTCAAGCACCTGCAGTCAGGGCCCGACCACCCCACTCTGTTTCTGAGCAACCCCGCCATAAGACGGTCCTCCTCCTACAATTTCTTCCCCCGCCGTACTCATCATCACTACACCCAACCCAAACAGCAGCACTTTAGATCTCTCGCTACAATGGCCGCTAACAAGGAATTCACTCTCCTCTGCCTGGAGAACCCTCTGCTTGGTAAGTTTGATCTCGTGGTACTGCCATTGATCCTACGTAGTATATGGCTATCAGTGGGCGATGGAGAATAGAGGGGCAACAGCAAGCGATATGGAAGGGTAACGGATGGGTTTTTACAAGTGTCAATTGCTAACGAAACCCCATCTATATAGACATCCAGGCTCAGGGTGACGAGGCTCTGCTCGAGAAGTACGGCCTCAAGGCCAACGATGCCATCCTGGCCGAGGAGAAGCACAAGGCTCTGTACGAGGACCTGCTGACGAACTACGACGCCAAGCTCATCGCCGGCGGTGCCGCCCAGAACACGGCCCGCGGTGCCCAGTACATCCTGCCCGCCAACAGCGTCGTCTACCTCGGTGGTGCCGGTGACGACAAGTACGCCGCCATCCTGCACGATGCCGTCAAGGCCGCCGGCCTGCGCGTCGAGTACCGCGTCGACCCCAAGGAGCCCACCGGCCGCTGCGGCGCCATCATCACCGGCCACAACCGCTCCCTCTGCACCGACCTCGGTGCCGCCAACCACTACGACCTCGAGCACCTGAAGCGCGACGATATCTGGAAGCTGGTCAAGAACGCCGACTTCTACTATGTCGGTGGTTTCCACTTCACCGGTAAGCACTGACGGATCGCCTCCTGACAATATCTTAATGCCTGGATCTTAACTAACACATTGACCACAGTCTGCCCCCCTGCCATCATGACCCTCGGCGAGAGGCCGCTGCCAACAACAAGGTCTTCATGGTCAACATGTCGGCGCCCTTCATCGCCCAGTTCTTCAAGGACCCCCTGGACGAGTCGGCCAAGTACTGGGACTACCTGATCTGCAACGAGTCCGAGGCCGAGGCGTACGCGACCTCGCACAGCCTGTCGTGCAACCCCACCGACGTGGCCGCCATCGCCAAGGAGATTGCCAACCTGCCCAAGGCCAACGAGAAGCGCAAGCGCGTCGTCGTCATCACCCAGGGCACCGAGCCCACCATCATCGCCACCCAGGGCGAGGCCGAGGTCCGGTCCTTCCCCGTCCACGCCATCGCCAAGGAGAAGATCACCGACACCAACGGCGCCGGTGACGCCTTCGCCGGCGGTTTCGTCGCCGGTCTCGTCAAGGGCGAGAGCCTCGAGAAGAGCGTCGACATGGGACAATGGCTCGCCAGCCTCAGCATCCAGGAGCTGGGTCCTTCGTGAGTTTTCCTTCTTCTAGGCTTTCACAGAATCGGTCCACTAACAATCGTGTTTTCTCTTCTTAGGTACCCTATGGATCCCAAGCAGACCTACTCTGCTTAAACGGGAGATAATAGACCAAGATTCGTTTTGGGGACAAGTTCCCAAAAGATTTTGAGTTGCGTGTATTTACTTCAACATAGCGCAAAATGGGTCTGGCATTGGCGTTCTCAAAGGGTTTGGGTTTCAACAACATAGGAGGTCAGTTGTTTTGATGACACCTCGGTCAGCATCAGATATGCTCGCACATATTCTTGTCATGTCAGCTTGTAGCAAAAAAACAAGTCTGAGATCAAGAATCGAAATACTTCATGATACCACGTCAACTATGATATTCCCTAGTGCCAAATACACCATTGTGATGTCCATCGGACTACATATCAATATAATGGTAGTAGGAATCCCAATAAACTGCAGCTTCGAGCAGTAAGGAAGATTTATCTCTTATCTAGATCTCATGACAGTACAGTACAAGTCACGCAGGACATTTTGGGAAGAATGGAATTGTTGAAAACATTCAATTAGTACTGATGTTGGCTATAATAGCGTCCGTCTTTGCCTCCCACTGTGGTTGTGTTTACCGGTCTGCCTTGGGCCAGTTTCTTGATGGCTAATCCGTTAGCTTCCATACCTGACAGGCAGGTAACAAAAGAACAAGTGACGGACCGCTGAACCAACGCAAGATGGGGGCAAAGAAGCCTGATAACCACCACTTCCTGGAAAAATACGCAACCTTCAATTGGCTTCAGAGACCTTTCCCACATCTTTCCGGAGGCTGTTAACCCTCCGTGACGCATCACGTGTCTGAAGAGTACAAAAAGGCAATTAACTGCGCAATTCCATTCTTTCTTCACTGCCCTCACTATGTAGTTCGCATTCGCCCCTTGCAAAAGGGGGGACTAAACCGTTCGTAGACATACTACATACACAACCCACCAGAGAGACAGTGTTCGTTTTACACTACCCCATGTGAGGGCATTGACACTCTTGCTTCCCTCACGAGAATACGAGACAGAGACAACATCAACAACGAGGGTGCAATTTCCTCTCGCGCTGTGACGGGGCAAAGATGAGGCAAAAGTAGAAGGTAAAAAAGTCGCAACTGTTCGTTCATTCGTTCGAAACGACCGTCGATAGCAGACTATGGGAGAGATATAAGTATATATAGATTATAGTTAGCATCGTAACGGGTAAACTGACCAGAAATACAACTATCTGCTAGAGGAGTTCAACTTGTCACGAACATGCAATCCCACACAGAGGATGGGTCTGGGTGCAATGCAAGCGAAAGTTGTAGTGGTCGTTGGTTGGTTGGATTGTCGCAAGTAGTTCTGCCACTTTGCAATCGTCGAAAGGAAAAGACCGGCTAGGCTCTCTTGAGCTTGTGTTTTCCTTCAAGACGCCGGATCTCACTCGAGTCTTCTTATTCTCTCTCTTGAATGGCGTGGACCAAATCAGCAAATAGTGACTGTAGGACACAACGGGCAGTTGGTGCCCCAAATATACACCTTCAAGTCACCCCTGAAATAAACTCATTGGGTGGATGGATTCGAGAGAGACAGCGTTGCTGTGAAGATCTCCGCTAGCACTAGACTGGAGAAATCGCGAGCGCATGACACAATTGTTACGTTGTTTTCCATGAGACTTCACTCCAGAAGATGTGTAACATCATCACTTTCGCGGAGGCTTGTTATGGGTGTCCGCCAGCGCCGACTCGAGAATGGCGCGATCGTAGGCCGACGCCTTATCAGTGCCGCCGAACTGCTTGATCTTGTTACGGAAGTGCGTCGGATCTTCCCGGTTGTTCCCCTCGCCGCTGCGACCGAACGCCGTGCTGCCGTTATAATAATTGCCGTTGGACTCCACCATGCCGATTTGGGCGGGCGGGGCTACGGTTGCCGGCGTGCCAGTCCAGATCTGGCTGGGGTGCGAGAAGGTCCATGGCGAGCCAACACGACCAACGCTGTTCTCGCCATAGTTGAGAGAAGACAGCTGCCCCTCGAAAGAACCCATGGACCCCTGAGATCGGTGATGCGGGGAGCCAATAGCGCGAGGGCTCGGTGTGAACTGGTTTGGATATCCAACTGCCAGGGGGCTAGTGTATCCAGCCTGACGTTGTCCACCGTGGTTGTTGTTCATGTCGATCGGACCGCTACGGCGAGGTTGCTGTTGTCTTCCGACTCCAGTTTGGAGACCACCCAGTTGAGCGAGCAGTTGCTCGTTTGCTTTGTCTCTGGCATGGCCCGACTTCAGGGCCTCGAGAAGATGCATGTTCTCCGCCATGCCCGGGGACATGGAGCCGGTACGGCGCACTGCAGGAAGAGGACTAGGACCCGAGCGAAATATGCCGGATGCTGATGCTGGGCTCAAGCCAGGTGACGGTCGGTTCTTCGCTGAGCTTACACCATACTGAGCAAAAAGATCCGATGCAAGTCTATCCCGAGCCAAGTTACGTTGCGCGTTCGCGAAGTCGGGGCTATCCGTTCTAGTAGAAGCGCCGATCGAGCCAACCTCCATATGTCCATATGCCGTAGGCGAGATCCGGCTGTTGCCAGGCAAGGATCCGAGACCAGAGGTGAAAGCCGAAGTCGCAGGATTTGCGGTACCTAGGCCCTCGGCTCTTCCGTAACTTCCATAAGTAGGCGAAATCATCTGCTCAAAGGCACCAACGGAGCCACCAAGGGCAGGGGTTGGGGATGTGATAGTCCGCGGCACATCTCTACCATTCCCCATCGAATGTAGACTACTGTCGGGGGCGGTCGTAGAGGCCGAGAGCGAGTAACCCCACGGATGGCTCGGTATGGGTATGGAGTTTGTCAAAGAAGCTCCGGTCGGTGACACAGACGGGGCCGCTCGCTGATTCGGGCCATGATCTGGGGACATCGAATGACTTGGGCCAAGACCTAATTGACCGAAGATTTCGTTGGCAGTGGATGAGTTCATGCCATAGCTAGTATCACCTAAAGCTGAGCTTGGCTGCAAGAGAGAGTCATCGTTTTCGTCGCCATTGCCAGTCAGATCATCCACCATATCATTCACCATCTGATCCATGTCAAGCTCATCGACTTCAGACTGTCGGGCAGCCGCTTTCGCCTGTGCTTTCTTGGGAGTTGCTCTTGTAGCCGTACCATTGGGCTTAGAGTTTAGCACCCCCTTTCGCACGGGCGAGTTGGCAGGCAAAGCAGAGGGGCTCAGGAGGTCTTCTAGAGAGCCTGGGGCGGTAGTAGCAGCAGGAGCAACATCGGTGTGATGTGCACTCGCCATGGTCAGGTCTTCAAAAAGGGCAGAGAGATCAGTCTCGCCAAGAGGTCGAATAGATTGCCCGCGTTGATCTTGAGCGTTCCCGAGACCCTTGGCAGGATCATCGGGATAAACCCACGTCCGGGTGCCGTTTGGTCCTCCGGTCATGATCAATGGCGATTCGTGGCTGGCTGCCAAGTAGATTCCGCAAAGAAGAATATCCCTGATACGCCACAAGGTCTCTGTATGGGGCCTGAAATGAGGCCTTGTCACTTCTTTCCGTGGTTTGAGTGCCTTGCGGCAGTGAGTGGAACCTGTGAGGCCGGTGATCTTGTCGTCAATGAACAAAGGTAGCTGCTCATCGGTGAGGGGTCGGAGGCCAATAATTTCCGTGTCCTCGGGGAGAAGATATTTCGATTGTGCAACAAGACAGTTCACAAGTGCGTGAGGTAGAAGTCGAGTCAGTACTTCGGCAAGAAGCCGGTGAACGTCCTCGCGAGCCTTTTGGTCCAAGTGGTCTTGGTAAGCATTAAGGTCTGAACGTGTGACATACAACCAGGCAAGATAAATGCGGCAAAGGCTGATGAGCTTTGAGAGCGAGGCAGAAAATTCCACCGTACATTCGGCGGTACCGTCTTGATTGCTGGCAAGAGTAATTCCGGTGTCGTTTTGGAGAGCGGTAAGGAGCTGTCGAACCAAAACTTGAATCGTACGCAGATTGAAGTTCAGGATGTATTGACAGGTTTGTGAACCCTCCATGCTCCATTTATCGGGGTCTAGCAACGAATTAAGTCAGTAGGTAAAAAACAATTGAGAACATTGATTGTCGTACCATTTAGGTTCTCCTTGGCGATGTCATAGGCAGCAATGTTGATTAGTATCATCTTGAGGACCACATCCTCATTGCCTTCACCTTTCAGTGACATCTCCAGCTGGTGCAAAACCTCGTCTTCCAGCTCTCTTTGGACCGAGAACTTCTTCCCTTTGGCATAATGGGCATGAAGCTTCACAAACCAGCTCACAATAGCCTCGGCAGGGTCTTTAGCAGCCCCACGCCTGGAATTTGACTGGTTCTGATGACGATCAAAAGCCTTCTGCAAATTTCCAGGACCGAGCGCATACGGTTTGGCGATCGAAATGGAGCGGTGGAATCGATATATAATCTCCAGTTGTTGGCCCTGGATCTGGTGCAGCACAGCCATTTGATGGTGAGAAGTGCCATCGTCAGGGTCCAACATACTTGCAAGGCCGTAGTAGGTCAGAGCCGTGTCGAAGGACCCCTTTGTGGCCTTTTCGGCATGCTGACAGCGGTATCGAGCCAAGTCGCCGAGGCGGACCAAGGTCATATAACATGCATTGACAAGCGCCGCGCGCATGGCAGGAGCTAGATCGCCAGAGATTTGGACTGCGCCTTGGGGCTCTACCTCTAGCCCGTAAGCAGCCTGCTTCAGCTCGGGAATATCATAACTGCCAGCCAGCCGTTGCACATAGCCCTTATAGAAGAGCTGTGAGTACTTCAGAAAGTCACGATACAGCTTGTCAACCTTGCGCTTCTGGACGACTTGACTCCTGTCTCCGATGCGACTGAGTACTTTTCGGTACGTGTTGTTGAACATGGTATGGGTACTCCACAGCACGGTCTCAATATCTTGCTTCTGCGCATACGCAAAATCAGCAAAGATGGCAGCCACGCTATGCAGTCGATATCTGAGTATTGTGTCAGCGAGACCCGGTATATAAGGGGGCAAGGGGGAGGTTCTTCGTACTGCTGCATAAGGGTTTCGATTTGCTCGAGGCGCGCCGTATAGTTGACACTAACTTTGGGCTCTATAGACTGGAGCTCCTCGATTTTCTGCTGGATTTTCTCGCGAAAACTGCTGGCTTCCCTGCAGAGGTGCGTGTCAGCGGTTTGATACTACGGCTATCTAGTACTATAGCAACTTCGCGAGCACCGCCGGAGGCTCCTCCTTGTGCGATTTTAAAACATGTGCTCTGGCCGAACTTGGTGGGTTGACGTACATCCAGCGTGCCGCGGCTACCTTTCGCATATCGTGCGCCATGGTGGGCAACTTTTCCGGCCGAAGCGGCAGCAATAGCAAACTAATTCGTAGTTCGGAAGAGTCGTCCGGCGCGTATAGATACTTCTTCTGACAATATAACCGAGCAACAGGCGTGTGGTTTTGTCGCAGGGGTCTTTATGTGTTTGGGTGGGTTGTCGGTAGGTTCCCGGCGCGGAACCGTGGGGGGCCTTGTTCCTGGCGGGAAAGGCGTCGCTTGTAGTCAAGGCGTCTGCTCACTCGAAGTCGGAACAGATCGTGGATTGCGCAAGAGATCCATAGCAATTCATGCGCGAAGGAGGAGGGACGAGATGTGCCGCAGGGTAGTGGGCTGGAGTGGTTGTTGGCGCAGCGGAGGATGACGAAAACATTGGTGAAGATTGAGAAGCGCAAAGCCGGTGGTAGGGCTCTCAGATGGCGGGAGTGCAAGATGGCATATGGTTAAAATGCAGGCGTGTAAGAACTACTGGACGTGGAGTGGTTGATCTCCGGTAGGCCACGTTTTCGTACGGGGAGGACTGGAACGAGGCCAACGATGGTTTTGTGGTGGTTGAGAAAGCAAGCGGAGGGTAGGTTTGGTGTGGTTGGTGGTGGAATTGGGAATTATTGGGCTGCGAATAATGCGGGAGGGACGTGAATGAATCAAAGAAAGCGACCGCATGCAACCCGATTTGATTCACCACCACCCACTCTGCACTGCACTCAACTCGACTCAACTCTGCTTCGGCTTACTTTATTCATTTCAGCCAGTCCTTAGGCGGGCAGGCCTTACTTAGGTGGCGGGTGGGTCGTTTTTAACTGTCTTTCTGGCCAATGCAACCCCGGTCAGCCTGAACTTTAGGGGACCATTGGGCGGGCAGTTGGGGGGGGTTGGTTGTACTGGGTTGTTGTGCCTAAGCTTAGATGTGGTTTAGTGCGCATCATCCCTTGGCATTCCCCCAAGCGATCAAATGGTCCCATGCATCACATCATGGCTTGGGCTATTTTATATTTGGAGAGCTGGGAGATGGAGTAGGTAGAGATATATGCATCCTTGACCGCTCTGTTGTTCTGTTGTCGAAGCCAAGTCATATTCAATTTCCACATCACCTGCAACAAACACACAATCTCGTTGACCTTCTCCGGCACCCTCGGTCTGTCCAGTCTTCCGAGTCTACCTGGTTCAGACGGCCCTTTGTTCTTTGCCCCAGAGTACAGCCCGTTTTCCCCTCTTCAAACTCTACCAGTTGAGGAGTACATATTTGAATCAAGTGTCATAGCTTCTCTGTCCCCTCCCTCCACTTACACACATTCGCCTATTCAACCGATCGCTTGCTATACACCTTGACGACGCTGCAACCTTAACGAAAGCCTAGGATTGGAAGTCAGAGACACATTCTCTCACCAATGTAAATCATCCCCCAGTCCTCTAACGTAATACCTGAAAAAAGAAGACGTCACACATATATACTGCCCCACCAGAAGAGGAGAAAGAGAGAAAATGAAGCGTTCACGTGAGCCTGAAGAAGACAACTCAAGCGAGTACTCTGCAGATGCCCCCAGTAATGATGACCATGATGGTGATGCGACAACAACTGGAACAAGCAAGAGCAAGAAGCAGCCAGCAGCTAAAATCATACAAGTGGACGAGTCGGCAGTGGACGATAGCGAAACGGTCGTCATGCGGTGCCTACTCCCCCTCACAGAGAGCCGCTGGCGTTCCGGTCGTATACGGACTACGAGACGCACTACCACAAGGCCCATTCGAATCGCTGTTTCGAATGCCGCAAAAACTTTCCCTCTGACCACCTGCTCAGCGTCCACATCGAGGAGCAGCACGATGCGTTTGCGGCCGTGCTGAGGGAAAAGGGGGAGCATACAGTAAGTACCCTATCCCCTATTATCTACTTACTGCACTGGGTATAAAAAGCTAACATTGGTAACAACAGTACTCCTGCTTTGTGGAAGGCTGCGATCGGAAATGCAGGACCCCACAGAAGCGCCGGATGCATCTGATCGATAAGCACATGTACCCCAAGAACTTCTTCTTCGGCATTACCAAAGACGGTATAGACGGCCGGAGCTCTCTCCTGATTGAAAACGGCCACCGGCGCAGGGGTTCGTCCATCAGCCAGAGCGGTGGCCAGAAGGCGGCCGCTGCTTCGCGGAGACACAGCCTCCGCAGCAGCCAGACGCCCGAGGCGGCGGCGGCAGCTGCCGATATGAGCACCACCACCACTCCTTCAGCTCAGCACCACCACACCGCCCCTACTGACGATGGCGTGAAAGAAGGTAGTACTACTCTTGCTTCTAACGATAAAGTCGCGCCTCGACCAGAACGCGCCGATGTTGCCATGGCCGACCTCGAAAGCGCTATGTCCGCTTTGCAGTTCGTGCCCCCGAGCATTCGCTTTGGCCGAGGAAAGGGAAAGTCGGGGTTTGCGAAGAAATGAGTCAATTGTATGAGGAAGCATGAGTTTATGAGTCACAAAGGGACGAAGGTAGCATATTTGGTATAGCGTGCATACTGGCCGGTGTAAGCAAAAAGGACATTTCCGCATCGATCAGTATTGAAAATCTGGGAGTAATGCTTGTGTACGTACATCTTGATCACTCGTAAGAAGAATCTTATGCTCGCATTCTTCGGTCCTGCATATTTTTATTCTCATCGCATGATGGTATGCGGATTGGGTATAATTGTCTGCAGCAACCAATGGGTCTCTGATGTGAGCCCTCCTTTATCGATACCCCTATTTTTGGTCTATCGATCTGGAGCCTCAGTAACCAACTAAAAAAGAAAACGCCTGACTGAACCTGAAAACGCCTTTGCCATGCCATGTCGATGATATACTGATACAATATGCACCAAGATTTCCATTAATCGCTCGAACCACACCCTCTGCATCCGCAGTTGACGCATTGTATGTCCTTCGTTTCATCCTTCATCTGCGCCTTGGGCACCCGGCAAATGCACGTCGAGCTGTAATTCGTCTCCTTGGTCTGCACGCAGCGCAAGCAGCAAAGCTATATCACCATTCCACGTTAGCAAACCGCTTTTCCCCAGCAAAGTAGGAACGTCAAAAAGACAGCAAAACAGGCACATACCTTCTCGTAGCCCTGCTTCTTCCACTTGGCGATGAGCATGGCGTCCGCGTAGCCGTTCTTGAGGAGCCAGTCGTACAGCTGCTTGCTGATGGCCTCCTTGTCGTAGTAGAGCTCATACACATAACGGGTGCGCTGGTGGGCGATCTGGAAGATGGGCCACTGCGCCTGGGCTTTCGGGATATTGCCCGAAGGGGCGTTCTGCGCGTCCTTCATCTTGATGTTGAACACCTCCAGGTCGTCCCGGATGTCGTCGAAGCCCGCGGGGGGCTTCTTGGTCCGCGAGGCGTGCGTGCGTATCGCCGGCATGTTTGGATCTGGTTTGTGTCTTCGTTTGTGTAGAATAGGTAGGTATCGTACGGCGCGCGCTCCTTTTTCCTTCTGATCAGACCTTCCTTTACTGATTCCGAGCGGAGGCGACGTCGATGAGGTTTTGTTGATGCTGCTACTGCCTGGGGAGTGATGGTGGGGCAAGGCTGAAGAAGAAGGCTGGTCGCAAAATAGTTAAAGTTGAAGCTTCTCCAGGAAATAAAACATTAGAGTGGCGTTCAGTCTGGAGCTGCCTACCTGAATGACTAATCATCCCCGAGCTACCATACCTCATATCTGTGGCGCTCTCCGGTGTGGCTAGTGTCCGAACAACCAATTGGAGGTCCTCCAATTAGCAGCAAGGCTCAGCAGCAACCCGCCTGAAGCAGAGCCGCTTGTTGAGCGAGATAGCTTGACGTCGATTGAAGGAATTCCCAGAATACCCGTAAACCCGCAAATCGTCACCGGCACTCTCCCACCTTCGCTATGGCGGTGACCCCGACTCAATTCGCAAAGACGACCGCTCAGTGTACGCCGCCCCTACTCATAGATCGAATTGGAAGCTAACCGTGTGTGTGTGTGTGCGAATAGCGGCCAATTGGGACGTCGCGAAGCGACGAGTCCTGGCGGCGTACCGAGAATGGATCCGAGCTGTGCGTTGCCCCCATCCCTCAATTGAGGCGACATTTTCTTCCTATGGAGGAGCTATAGCTGACGAAGCATCGCCCGCGGTCTCTCTAGGCGCCTGAGATCCAGACCATGTACTCGATCCCCTTCCCCGTCTCGGTCATCCGCACGCGCATGCGAGAGGAGTTCGAGCGCCACCGATTCGTCAACAAGATCCCCGTCGTCGATGTGCTCCTGATGCAGAACAACGCCGAATACCAGGTCAGTTTATGGGAGGGATAGCCAGCTACCGGCTCGAGGGTGGGGGGTTCGGTATGGCTGATATAAGGACATATACTAACGGTTCCCTCTCTCAATGATATAGGAGACGATGAACTTCTGGAAACAGACTACACACGTCATGTCGTACTTCCCTGAGGAGAACTTCCGCGGCCACGAGCGCCTGCCCAAGACCTTCATGCAGGGATTCCTGGAGGTAAGTCCGGACGGATATCACAACCGGTCTCCCTTTTTCGATTGGCAAAACATGGTCAGGTCACTAACAGCAGCTTGACAACAGGGTCGCAACTAGAAAAGGAAATGGGTATCAATTCCTTGTACTGTACATAGTCAAAGAGCAAGAAAGAATTCAGATTTTCCTCTAGAGCCGAGTCCAGTCTTTTGTGCTCCAAACGCCTGTCCCATGCAATTACGCGAAATACATCCCCCCTCGTCTTCTTCATCGAAAGGGGGGCCAACCAGCACCGGGTGAAATTTCCCTTATTCCTGCATCGCCGTGTCCTTGGTGGCGTTGAATTCATTGCGGGCTTCCCAGAACTTTTCCGACACTACGTCACACAAATCCTCCAGGTCCTGGAGGCCCTTCTCAAGCGCCTCGGTGGCCGTCGTTGTGTCTAGAGTATGTGTGTCAGTCATTGCGATGCGCCGCATTGGGGCAAGTTTTGCGACGTCCTTACCGTATGTCTGGATTCTGATGTTCATCTTGGCTTCCGAAGGATGAGGGATGGAGTAGGCGCAGAACTCGACGTCAGGGCTGCGATGGAAATCAATATCAGCTCTCGTGTCAAAGCCACCATCCCCGTCATTTGTGTGCACTCGAGTGGTATGTTCCTTACTTCTTCATGATGATGTAGCGCAGCGCGTTGCCCAGGGTGTGTCCCTCGTCGAGAAACTCGAACGAGGCCGCGGTCTCCGAGGAGCCGGGAAGGATTCGGACCCTCTGGGGCTCGATCTCTTCCTCCTCCGCCGCCGCCGCCGCCTCGCCGCTCGCGTCCAGGCCGTCCTCCTCCAGTCCGCCGACGTTCTCCTCGCTCATGCCGATGACGGGCTCCTTTTGTCCAGAGGTCGGGATCGCGGTGGCGTCCGCCATGGAGGCGTCCTCGGGCGACTTGTCGCGGGAAGGCATTTTTTTCTTCTTTTGTTTTAGAAAAATCGGGAGTTGCGTAGGTATTGATTATCGTCGTCGGGGGGTTTCGAATGCGGTAATGGAGTAGGCAGCTGGTAATGTACAATCTTTAATTCAATGTTGCTAGTTCCAATCGTCCAACCTCGAATTTTTGGCGGGGCTCTTTTTTGGTTGCGCCGGCTTGATGCGATACCAAAAATTTACTGATAACGGAAAGCGTATGCCAAGACTTTTGAGAGCTCGGAGCCAGCTGGCGGCCAGCTGGTGGAGCTTTACCAGATGTTGTTACTCATCTACCATTCGCACGGGCTCCTGTCCTTCTTCATGGACAGATCAGTGTATCAAACGAATATCTTTACCTTTTTTAAGACAAATTTGCTGAACAAAGTGTATGCTGTTCGTTTCTGAGCCACAGTTTCCAGCCTTGCTTCAGCGACCGTCTGAGAATACACTCTATTACCTATCAGTGCCTACCTACTAGCCTACCGTGTTGTCTCATAGGACTTCGCAAAACTTCGTTGCCGTTGAGCTACTGTGCCGATGTAAGTGCTTCGGAGGGGGTATAGAAACGTTTTATTTCGGTATGTTCCCTTGGCCAAAAACTGTAAACGTTGTGTGCGACTTGGGCGAAATAGATGGCTACTCCAGCCCATTTCAACTTGTCTTGCCATTTACACGACATCTGATTTCTCTAGGCAAGATTTGTGCGTATGACTTTGAGCAGGTAGGAACGTCGCAAGTTGAGAAAGACTACCGATTGCGTAGTCTGGCATCGTTGACGTCGGCGATGAGGTTGACCCGCAAGAAGTCGTCCCCCCACGCTTCGGGGGCGGGCTCCGCAGTAGCACCCACCGGACCCTGGAGTAACCATCCTCTCGGGACCTAGCGGACGATCCCGAGGCGAAAAGAATAGGGGTCTGTTGCTTTTACTACCACGCCACCATTCTCCATGAATAGTAGCAGGAAAGGGAGTCTGCGTTTTCCCGTGTCCTGTAGGGCAGAGTGCTGCCGAGTATTAGGATGAGTGACAAGGCCGCTGGGAAAGCACCGCCAGTGGGAATAGCATCTAACGTACCGGTGTTCCTGGTTTACGATCGTGTAGCGATGGAAATTGCAAACCGTAAGTCTGCAAGTGGCGCGTAAAGCAGCCAGCAGGAATGGATGCTCGAGAGCAATGGACCCGGGGCCGAAGCGATGCAGACTCGAGGCTGGGTTCAGGGGAGTTTCTGGATAAGTCCCAGTCAAGTATCTGCACACAGCGGCAAACGAACGATAGGTAGGCGCTGGCTTCAGATCAGGCGATCAAGCTCGCCTGATCTGGCCAGCATATGTTCCTGGACGGATATGCAAGGGCCACTGTACTGACAGAGCCGCGGGCATTGGGGTCATCTCGAGCAAAGTAAGGGGTAAAGTGACGGCAGAGGGGCGCACCATGTAGCGGCATATAACTAGCATGCTCATCCTGTGTCTCTACGCAATGGAGATTTGCATTCTCGTATCTACCCATGGCTCCTCTCTTCAAGGCAAGGCATGTGTACTGTTGATGGGATAATACCGACTGAGAAATCCACTGCATTGGGGCCCGGATTCCGCCGGCTAACACGCCTGGTGCAGAACGGCCCTTGATTCGTATTCTGTCAATGATGTTATTTACTCGTATATCAGCTCATGGCTCATGATAGCAAGTCGTCCTCTAAAAAGAAGGGGCAAGAAACACAGCCCTGTGACTTACACATAATTGCGCTCAAGGCCAGGCGGTACTTGGGGAATAGACGTCACTTGCACAGAACCTTTCAAGAGACACATCAATTGGGCCAACAGTCCATGTAGTCATGTGTGATTAGGAAAAAAGAAACAGGATATAAGAAAGGCCTAACTATTAAGGGGGGTCGGGGGGGAATGTGACCGCAGAGGGAGTTGAACCCTCTTGCCTTTAAGTAGAATGCAACAACAATACTAACCGCGAGGCTACACCGGCCCGGTCAAGGGAGATCTATGTCAATACGAATCATGAGCCTTGGGTTGAATTGGGACTGCAGGCGTTCGTTGCTTGTTTGGGGCAGACGATGGAGTATATAAACTTTGACGTGACCGTGGTTCTGGGGTGGTGTGGATAGAGAGGGGGTCGGGATTCCTTTTCGAATGGCCCTCTAAAAGACTCGTACCTTGCGCTTATCATCCGTGATGTACGGTGCGATACCACGCTGAGTGGCTGTCTGCCGGAGGCATCTCTCAGTGATATAAATCGGCAAGTAATTATATCATTCTTCTTCGGCTGGCATGTCGTCGAGGATCGCGCCGGAGCGTGGCAGTCTAGCATCGTTCGGCCACTCCTGAAAACTGAGCGTCGTGTACCTGGTAGCCGTCTCGTCATTCGCCACAAATATCTGCTTACCTAGCGTCGTCTATTAGACTTGTAGGCGGCAGCACTCTCAAATCTCACTGGGGCTCAGATACTGCTTTACTTCGTCCAATATGATGAATACCCTCTATACGTGCTGCATCCAGGTGGCGTGACGAGTATACTCGTTACACCGCCAGTCCGGTGGTACTCGATCAGCAATGCAGCTGCTTATTACGGGAGAGCAAATATGAATGTGCACCGGGGGAACTCATGAGCAGACTGGGAGTTTTAGCATCGAATCTACGCGGAGGAGACCCCATTGTCACTGTCCTGCTCGCGCATTCAATTCTGCCATCAGACGTGCCAAACTAGAATGTGAATGTCGACGGGGATCAAGCAGATGACCCTCTGGGTTCGTGATTATCTTTGATCTATCTGATCGACCACGAACACTCAAAATATCATCGAGCTCCTGTCAACGCATGAGAGAGGAATTTACCAGCTCCGTATGCTGCATCATTGAACCGTACCAAGTCCTAACTGATCTTCCTATCAACGAAAGTCTGCCCCCGTCTTTGCTTACATTAAATCACATCTCGACGAACATCGGGGCCTGGAGAAGTATGTACCAGAGTTTAAAAGGAACACATACTCCTTGGCCCAGAAGTCACCGTGTCACTCCGCCCCTGATCTCTCTACCATTGGCCAATATTTTAGAGATAGAGGCTCGGTGCCCATCAATGGCAGTACTGGCCATGAGTGTTTCCAATGGGATGGATATCGAAAGCTTCCCCGGAGCTGATCCAAGGGAAAAGGGGGGCGGTCACCTCAAGCAGACCAAACTCCCCATTGACCGCAATCTTACATACAAGTCTGGCCCGCCCGGAGAACAGGTCTAGACTTTTGCTTTTTTTTTCCCCCGTGACAGCGTGTAACAATTACAGCTCGCTGACCACGATGGACCTGGCTCCATGGATCGCATAGGAACGGGTAGCGGTATAAATAGGACATGCTGAGTTCATCCAAAACACACACCGCGTCTTAGCGAGTAATGTAATAGGGGCGGCCCGGATGGAATATTCCATTCCATCCGGCCAAGCATTAATAGTTTCGCTTGCAGTTCACCACCTGCCCAACTTATTAATAATACATCTAGAAGGCTCATAGAACATGTCGCAGTTTACGCACCAACTTGGCATCACTTCCCCGTCTGTTGGTATGCAAGTATACCTAGTCCAAAGCAGCGCACGCGAAGTGCAGCAGGGTATGACCTGCGCGGAAACGATAATGCGCATATCAGACCTATACAGAGCCGGCCCTGCCAGCCCCTGTCCGCAGCATATGTCATCGTCCCGGGAGTGCCTTAGCTACCAGTCAGAAACACAGAGGAAGGAGATAGTCGAGTCATTAACCTTATCTCTGTATATTGCCATCTCGGCCTGTGAACACAGCTCACTCCAATGAAATCATACCCTCTTCGTACATGTCATGTATGTAGGTAGATATACGCAACATATCATATCATCGCCTTGCGCGGACGGTTCATCAGATGACAAAACCACCAACATCACTTTCATGCAAAGGCACAGGCAGCAATAACAATACCACTTAACTACCACAGCAGCAAATGGCAATTTGGTTCATGCCGCGGCAGGCAGCCCGTCGTCATGTTATAATGGGCGTCTGTCTGTCTGGCGTCAGTCGAATAAGAAAACGTGGTTGGTTTGCCAGGTCACACACACACCCACACCCACCTATCATCCAGGGCGGTTCGGTTCACAGCCCGCCCAATCATCGTTCAACGGGAAGTGGAATGCACGACGGTACCCTGTAATGCTACCGCGAGAGGGAGTGCGCTGCGCGCGCATTGACAATCTCGTTGATATACATATAAGAGAACTGTCGGATAGGTTTAATACTACTAGTGGCCTCCCCTCAGGTGAGGATATACATATGATTCCCGCTCAGGCGCATCGAATCCTTGCGACGAAAGTGGCCATTCATCCATCATCCATGCTGGCCGGCCGGGGAGAGAGGGATGTTTGTTTGTCATAATTGCTCTTTTCGGGAGGATCGAATCTCATCATATCCCATCAAATCAACATCCATGATTCATGGGGAATACCGAGGCACGTCAATATTGCAGTAGTCAGGGCCCCATCGCAAACAAGATTGGCTCAGGTGGCGGCGGGCGCGCGAAATGGGGATTCCCATCCTTGGGTAAGTAAAATAAAATGTACGTAGTAGTGTAGGTAGGTAGCATTTCCCATCAAATGAGGCACGCACATGTATGTAAGTGCGTGCAAGGGATCGCGGCTCGGTCTACGCGCTGGTTGCTTGGGCGGAGCGGATCTGCAAGTTGACACAACCTTTATTTTGTATCGCTTTCTTTCTACTCTTGCCTTGGGCCTTGACCTTCCCCTTGCCTCGATTATTGCGATCATGCCGCTCAAGCCCGTGTCCTGCACAAGCCGTCACGTATCACACCCGATAGTTCGGCAAGTGGGTGGTGAAAGGGTGGGTTAATAAGATTACCGTGGTGCCGACCAGTACCTGGGTTAATATCGACTTGCAAGGCATGCAACGTTGTGGAAAAAAGACGGAAATACAAGTTGGCTCCTTGCATGGCAATATTAGTCTGTAGGTATATCTGGCGCTCATGCAGCAAATTTACAGTATAAACCTGTTCAATGGGGATTATTACTTTGATTTTGAGGGTATTGCAGACAAGATACACGATACGAGACTCGAGTCGCCAGGAGCCCACTTGGCTGCGACCGGCAGTTCCGATGAATTGATTAAAACGGCGGGACTTTCGTCGATCGATCTGCCTCCTCCCTCTTCAAGACTGAGACAAGGCGCGCGCAGAGGGCAGAAAAGAAGTGCGCGGAAAACCAGCGCCAGCCAGCGTTGCAAGCCCGCCCGCCCGCCAAGCACCGATCAAATCCGTGTGTCCAGACAACCCCAAGGCCATGATTCGCATCGTGCAAACCCGACCAGTGTGACAGATATGGCCGATGCTTGACTTGTGACTCCTCTGGCGGGATATCCATATTCACCCACCGCAACTCGGGAGTTTTCTCGAAAGCCCACTCTCCCACTGCAAAGGGCGATTGCAGGGGGAGGGGGTGGAATTGCAAGATTGCTCAAATGGCGCGCCTTGAGCAGGGCCTTGATTGGTTATGCGCCAGGGGATCGTGTTTCAACTCTGGGATCCGCACAGCCCCCTGATTGGTCAACTTGGTTTTCTCAAACACTCGCGCCTGTCAATTGGTGAGCTGAAGAGTCAGAGAGCGGCCACCCATTACTCAGTCAGTATCAATTGATACCGCTCTTGGGCAAGATTAGGGTCTTGTGCGTCGTGAACAAGAAGCAGAGAAGGGCGGTCAGTAAGAACCCTCTCTTTTCCTCTCGGAAACGGGTATTCCTCCCTTCTCTTGGTCAGATGGCTGGTATCGGGTTGGAAAAGCAGAATAACAAAATTCGTTTATATCGGGTCCGTGTTCATAATGGAGGTTGGCAGGCATGGCAGGTTGAGCTGCTCAGAATAGAACAGGTACAGTACATTAGCCTACAGTACCTAACCTAACCTAGCCGTCCCGTGCTTTTTGGGATGCAGATTTGGGAGCAGGGAGCTAGGCCGATCACGTCAGTCTACCTGGGACAAACAGGACCGTGCGAATGTGACGGACGGGGGTCCCATCGTCCAAGACTCGAATGCCAAGGGTCAAGGACTTTAGTTAGTCAAAAGGGCTATTTTGCTTTCGAGGTGCCGAGATTCAACCATTTGGCCGCGCGACTCGAAAGCAGGAGGAGCCGAACCGATATTGGCGATTCAAGAGGCGTGTTGGCGTGTGTGCTGTACAACACAGCATGGACATGCAACATGAAATGCAGATGGAGAATGCGCAATTAGAGGAAACCGCAATAAACAACCGAAATCTTGGAAACCAAACCAAACCTGGAACCACCAGCACTGCCTCTCGTCTCATATGTACAGACTTGAGCCGCAACCCGTTCCATAAAATGGGTTCCCCACGTGAGAAAAAAAAGGTGTAGGGTTGCGGTATCATGCCCTTGATTCTTTCGCTCATGCTCGTGCTTTACAGCCCATAACGTCGTCCTCTTAAGCCGTTTGGGACAAGGTTGTCGCGCCCTTTCCAAGATCTCTCCGACCGAGTCTCCTCGGCAAGATCCTCTCAGGCAAGCAGAGCCTCGGCAGCGTCTCATACAGAACCTGACCGACATTGTTGATTGGAAACTCTAAAGTCGCATTGTCCGGATGCACTGCCCTTGAGCAACATTATGCGACAAGACTTCAGAGCGAGGTCGGTGACTGACCTTTTGAGTGGGAGGCAGGAGCAAGAGAGAAGCGCTGTATAAAAATGATCGTTTGACGATCATGTGCAACATCCGACTCGGGGCGGTCTGCAGCAGTCATGTGCTGTATTAATATTGATATTTTTTGATTATTATGAGTTGCTTCTGACTTTGCTGTATGCCGGCTGCTCACCCGTTCGAGAAGGCGCTGCGTGTTCATGTTCATCCCATGCCTAGCTCGTACAGAGTTCAGAAACCTGATACGGGCTACGGTGAGGCAACTGGAGCCCTCTAGCCCCTTCGGGCGCATGCAGCGCTGGATTGGCAGCCTCGCTGCCTCACAAGGCGGGGAAGGGAAGGTCAACCCCAAACCTGGGTCAGGACTGGGTCGGCGCTAAAGCAAGAGAAGCAGTGCACTTCGGGTTCTTGGGTCGCTACACTGGGCCGCCCAAATCTCGCGGGGCGGGCCAAACACGAGCAAACAGAGCAAATCTTCATCTGAACTCGCACCTGCCACCCCCAGCGACGACGTCACTTAACTAAAGCACGGGTGCGGTCCTGTCAACTGCTTCTCTGCTTCGCCATCACGGTGGCCAGGTACGGCGGCCGGCAACCGATGGGGGAATGGAAATATCTCGAAACCAAATAGGGCAGCCGTTGTGTGGTGGTGGTGGGTGTCACACAGCAACTGATTGATTGACGTCCTGCGGCCTCTCTCGTTGGCCACCCCTCCGGAGGTCGCGAGCATTAAAACAGTCGTTTGTCGCATCACCTGAATTTCACTGATATTGGAACGTACAGTATGTATGCATGTTGCTGTGTGCTGTCCGGCAATCAGCTCCCATGGATCTCGGCGATTCAACGACCCCGATGCCTCTGGCGAATGAGCGCCCCTCTTGATAATGGCTGACAGAGTCTTCTGATGCTCGTTTTGTCCAATCGTCCTGGCCGGTCGAGCAGAATTAATTGGCTGCGGTGGTTTCATTGGCAGCGACTGACTGGACAGAGCTGTTCGTTTCTCGGAGGTGGTCGGGCGAGGGCCAATCAAAAGCGGCTCACCGTCCTGAACTAGGCACTTTAGCCAATGCTGGCCTGGCTGGGAATGGCACGGCTCCTCGGCAGCACCACCGCTTCGTAGATAGTCCCATTGGTGTCAATGTAAAACAGCCTACGGAGGCAGAATTACAACGCCACCCCTTCTCCCAAACTTTCTAGGCAGGTCCAGGGCCTCAACCGGGGTTTTCTCATGTCCACCAATGTTTCTTACCTGCTGGCATTGGCATGGTGATGTTGGATTACCCATCGTCCACGGCCTGGCATCCGAACACATCCCTCACACACCCATAGTAATAATGCCATGCCATACCATACCATTGTCTTTTTTCCCCCTCAACGGTCTCTGGGGGACTCGAGGATGTGCTTGTTTACAGAAGAAACTTGCCCCATAACAACCGGTGGTGCTTGCAGTCTGATGTGCTGCAAGATAGGGAATCCTGCCTATCGCATCATCCGTGAAGCTCGATAGTGGAGTCTGGAGGAGTCCCCCGTACCTTACGATACGGCGATTCTCTTACTACATATGGCTGGTGAAGGATGCGAAACAGCATGATCAAGGGAAGGGAGAAGCTAAGCACTTTTCCCTGCCCAAGGCATCAATCAATATCTCGAGGCTTCCAAAAGGAAGATTCGATCAATAAATTGCCGGTCATTGATTGAACGAAGAACAACTTTACAGTACAACAGGCGCATGCGACGTGTACAACCAAACCGGCTACGTGGTATTTCGAAGAGTTTCACGATTCTAGCTTAATAAAGTGTAAAAGGGCCCCAACACATATTGATTGAAATGCTGGTCAACCGACGACCGATACCGACCCGATGTACAGTACATGGCTACAAACGCCCGCCGCCCGTCACTTTGAAAATGGAACATGGGCGTGTTCCCGCCGCCAGCTGGATGGACAGGGGTGGTTTCGAGTCGCAGGTCCAGCCCACACTTCTCTGACATCGCAGCTACAAGCCCAAGGCCAAGCCATCAAATCGTGTGAAGGTACCTGTATCAACTCCCTATTCCGCATTCCCCTTTCATAAACTTCGTAACCTAGAGGGGGTGCCAGGGCCCCTTTGCACATCGCCCAGTAATCCACCGTAACCAGCCAGAAAGATAGGCATGCTGCTAGAATTCACACCAATACTGACACACACCAGCACCAGCACCAGCACCAGCACCAGCACCAGCACCAGCACACACACTCATCCTCGCTCTGCACAGTCCCTGCCCAACCAAGTCTTGGGTCGGTCCTTGCAAATCGAACATACATTGGATTGGACAGGGGGATTGACGGTCGGGTACGTTTCTCTTCGTCCCTCCCAGGGTACATGCCATCCATGCTAGCATCAGCCTAGTATTGGCAACATTGAACCCATCGCTGCGTTTCCTGCACGTCTCGACGCACCCGCTAGTTTCCTTTTCTACCTCGCAGCCGCCCTGACCCCTCCAACGAAGATCCAAAACCTCTCCTCTTCCTTTTTTCTACGCATCCTTTTTATTTTATTCCCCCCCCCAAAGCTCGTGTGCCCGAGTCCCTCGCTTTTTTTGGTTGCATTATTTCTAAGCAGTCGTCTTTTTTATTTTATTTCCCGACTGTTTGATGCTGTTTCCCCCCCTCCTCCTCCACCTTCCCCAACGTTGTTGAGAAGCAGAAAGAAACAGAAACAAGAACCCCTCGGTTTGCTGTAATCAACCCCCATCGCATTCCGTCCCTCCCGTCGCTATTTGTTAGGCCATCAGGGCTACTATTTGCGAGTCTCGCCTTTGGAGAAACCGTCGACCTCGGCGCCCAGGTCCGCTTTAATAAGCCACTTTCCGGCATTTGCCTATTATACAACACCGCATCAGAGACATCCTCGTCTCAGCGACTTCGCCCATTTGTGCAACTACAAACCAAACCAACTCTCATAACCCTTTTTTAATTTGAAAGCCCGACTTTCAAATTCCATTTTCACACGTCGCATTGCGTGGCAGTTACCGGACCATCTTGAGGAAGAGTACTCGTTTCAATCGTTACTACCGACGCTAGTGGAATTCGCGAATTAAGGTTCAGGAACGAGAGGAATTTGGCCGACACGAACTACGGATTTCCAGAAATCCGTCAACCCCCTTTAAAAGAGCTTCCAGGAAGTCTTTGGTGGGTGAGAAAGAGCATTTGAGTGCAGGAAACCGAGTGTGGACCTGTGTCACCAAAGAATCGCAAACGATATATCGATATTCCCGACGCTTTTCTGTCTCTCTCCTAGAGATACCAATCAGTCGGCTCCTACCTCAGCTGAAGCACGAGCGACCTAGCAGATCCAGTACATCTGACTAGAAAAACCGGACCTACTTTTTCAGCGCCTAGGAAAAGAGAGAAGCTCTTCCTAGACTCCTAGACCCGACGCTTAAACCCAACCGAAAAAGGGGAGATAGGAAATAGGCTGCTTGCTTGCTGCTAGTGACGCACGCTGCCACATCCACACATATCGAATCTGGACCGATCCTAGTCCAACCTCACCAACTTTGTTGCACAACCCAAATTGAGCAACGCATCCCTTAACTCTTTTTCCGAAGAGCCATCTAATTCAATTCTCAAGCCTGAGTGGAAACGGAAGCAGCCATACAGGGGTTTTACTTTCCCACATTGTGCCTGCCCGGTCCGCATATTTGCCAGGGACGACTACGGGCCGCTCCTGCTGACTCGCCAAGTCAGTTTGCATCTCGTTTTCTCTGCACTGTTGCGCCCTCTGTCAATTCAGTAGTCGAACAAGCACGAGAGAGAACGCACGCCTTTGCCAATTGATTTTGAGGCAATTGGCAGTTTGATCTACCAACAAAAAACACCATTACCACATTTCTTGCATCTCACAATGAGTGCAGCGCTCGCCATGGCCCCCTCGCCGGCTCCTCACGATCGACCAGCTTATGCTGAGCTGGCCCCCGCCAACAACAACAACGCCAGCGCACCGCCGGCCTCGTCGCCCTCGGTGCCTCGTACAGCCCTCCCTTCGGGCACACCGAACGCTTCCATGTCCGCACCGCGCAAAGGTAGCGGCAGCCCGACAAGGGGTGCACAGCCAACAAAGTCTTCTCCTCCCAGCGCGTAAGTTTGGACATGCTCTGGAACATTTTCGTTAATGATATATGGATCTTACGCTGACAACCACATTGCCTTAGTTCGCGAAATGCATCAAGCAGCGCCGCCCCGAAAATCTTCGTCAAGAAGGAGCCCAGCTCCCCGGATCTGCCCACAACGCGACACAGGCCGCGAAAGCTGGATCTCTCTAGGCCCAATCTGACAGGTTCGGGTGCACAGACGGCACGGCTTCCTGGCGGCCGGGACTCGCTCGGCATTCAAGAAGTCGGTCTTGCTTGCTTGTCTCCCGGTTTCGTCACACAAGACCCCATGATGAAGGAGCAGCTGCAGCGTAGTATGAATGTCCGCGAGCAGCAGCGACACCTCATCGAGGCCAGACTCCAGCAGCAGGCGGCCAAGGGCGACGGTCCTGCTGAGGGTGGCAAGGACAGCAACAACATGGGAGCTTTTGGAGTCAAGACACCCGGCATCTCGTCGAGACGCAACAAGGTCCCTCCTGGATTGAGCATTGTCGCACCATCTCATGAACAGTTTGCCCACGAGCGGGTGATTCAGTCGGCTCCTCTCGGCCAAACCTTCACCGGCCGACACAACCCTCCCATGACCAGACATGTTGCCAACCAGCCCTCCAATCTGTCTGGCACATCGCACATCCACCATGTCCCCGCACAGCAAACCGCAAACCGCCTGCCTCCTATCCACGACGTTTTCGGACAGGGTCTCTCAGCCCACCCCGATTCGACGAACAACCCCAGCAACAACGGTCGCACCCTGTACCCCGGATCCAGCCACGGCCCCCCCGCGTCGCCCGGCCAGGCTCCCCAGCAGTCTCAGCCACCAATGTCTGCCAGGACCCGAGAGTACCGATCTGCCGAGGAGGCCCAGCATGAGCTGACTGGTGGCCGACCTGAACTTCTGCCCAAGATTGTTCACTACACTGGCCACCAGCCTCCCACCCCTCCCTCGCCACGCAATGGTATGCAAATGGACCATAGCCGCAGTGCCAGCAAGAGACGTTCTCGAGCTGAGTACGAGGAGGGTGGCAGCCCACCGCTGGGTCACGGTCCTTCGGCCACTCGACGGGCCGGACCTTTCGGTGCCGGACGGGATAGCCCCGAGACCCAGCGGGCCAAGCGCGACGAGTTCCTGCGCATCTGCGAGCGCGCATGGGATCTGTTCCACTCTTGAGCCACGAGTATCGCAACATATCGGTTGGCTCTCTGTATTTTTTACCACCTTACGAATCTTATGCCACGCTACGACTGCCACCTGGTGTATATCACAAACAAACCAAAAAACACTCGTTGGTGAATTTCAGAGCAACTGTTACGTATTTCGCAACAATCTGGAGCCCGGTTACCAGGCCTGTCTCTCGGCCGCCATCGCGATAATCACCTTACTCTAATGAAGGTACACGTTGGGGGACATCGGCGGGATTCCCTAGGATGTAATGTTTTGTACTACCTTACGGTGCCTCCGGGATCACCAATGGGCAAGGGCTGTGTTTCAGCGAGCGATTTGAGAGAGAGGCATCTTATTCTATATATATGGGTATGGTCACCCCCAAGGGCGTCGTCACAGGGTGCTCTCATATGACGGGGCAACCAGGCAGCACCGGAGTTCTTATTGTTTTTCGCAACAAGGAATGGCGCCTTATTTTTTTTATTCTCACAGGGTGGGCGGGCTACTTGGAAGTGGAAGGCGCACGATACCAGATAGGGGGTCGCCTATCAGTCAAGGTGTTTGCGGTTGATATTTGGAATTTGGGGGAACAAAAAATAACATGGCACACAAGGTCACCACCAACAACCAACAAGAGAGAGGAAGAGAGGCATGCCAAGAATGGGAAACGGAGAGGAGGCAATTGTGTAACATGTTTATCCTAACTTTTGATGATGCCTTTGGCGAGAGAGAGAGAGACTGTGGGGGAGTTGAGAGTGCGTTGATAGAATCAGAT
This sequence comes from Apiospora saccharicola, assembly GCA_038363915.1. Classification (NCBI taxonomy): domain Eukaryota; kingdom Fungi; phylum Ascomycota; class Sordariomycetes; order Amphisphaeriales; family Apiosporaceae; genus Apiospora; species Apiospora saccharicola. The sequence goes on from JAQQWM010000001.1 coordinate 831,108, forward strand.
CTTGGCTGGGGACGGGTGCCAAAACGTAGCGCTTCTAAGCGGGATGGCTTGTGGTGTATACATAATGCGACCCCTTTTTCGCAAACTATTACTTGTCTTACCTTATGTGCTTGCTCTCTGTGATGAACCTGTATAAAAGTGAACTGTCTTATTTGATACGCACGATCAGCTCAAGTTGGACCCTTCGTATAAGGGTGTAGTTCTCGGCACTGGGTGGTTGATATCTTGCTTGCTGAATGTGCGCGCGTCGGCGTGCGGGCTTCGAGTTCAATATATTGAATATACTCTGTTAAGAAACATTATCATGATGGTGTAGTAAGTGGGAAAAATCTGCGTGCTGTGTGTATGTGTCTAATAAAAGGCAGGGTCGTGGAAGATAGATGTAGGCGAGGATAATATAAACAAGCAGGTTGCCCAGTACTGGGGCTCGAAAACAAAGAAAAAAAGAGAGAAAAAAAGAAGTGACCGCAGAGGGAGTTGAACCCTCTTGCCTTTAAGTATGATCTAATGAATATTGTAATGATACTACCGCTAGGCTATACCGGCCCGGTCAAGCGAAGTCTGGGTCAATGCGAATCATGAACACTGGGTTGGTTCGATCATTGCTTTGTCGTTGCCGCTTGGGGGGGGATTCAGAGTTTGATCTGGCCGTGGTCGGAAAGGGGGGAGAGGAGAGGGGATATCCAGGCCAGTGCGAGAAGATGGGGAAACAACGCAATCCACCTCCACACTCTGCGTTACGCATTCGCTTGAATTGGTCCTGTTGGAGAGGATAAGTGGTAATTATCACTCACTCACTCACTACCAGACATATTGCCATCCCGACGTCAGGTTTTCTTGTCCGGTCTGATTTGCTCTGGGTCAGCCCTGGCTAGCCTGTTATCTGTTCGTTCTGCGTCCGTTGGTCGATTTGGATATCGCGCATGCTGAGGAGAAAGAAAACAGTGTCATCAGTATTCAACCTATAGTGATCCGTAGTTCGAGTATGCAATGGGGTAAGTAGGGCACAAAAGGGGGAGGGAGTCTTCTCCCTCCTGTTCCCTGCTGAGAAAAAAGGGGTTCTTTCGTACGTATATCCACGACACAGCGATAGAGATCCAGAGACAAGATCATTGTTGAGTTTCTATTGACCGACCAGCCAGCCTACGGTACCATGACTTCGGATGGGATTACACCTTGGCTAGCTATATCACCATAGTGGCGCATGAGGCGAAGACAGGTAAAAAGGGGGGATGAGGGGTGGGGGGGGGGATATGAAAAAAAAGAAAGTGACCGCAGAGGGAGTTGAACCCTCTTGCCTTTAAGTATAATATGAAATAAGAATACTAACCGCTAGGCTACACCGGCCCGGTCAAGGGATATCTAAGCTACATTGATTTATGAAGACTGGATGGGAAGGTTGATTGATGCTCTGCGCTGGAGTCGTTGAGAGAGAAATTCTAGGTTTGGTGATGCCATGGGTAGTTGGTGGAGAAAAGGGGGTTGCAGCATTGCTGGCTTCTTTCTCAGAGAGGAGTAAAGAGACCCGATACTATTGATATAATAGACAGGCAGATAGATAGATAGGCGTACGCCGCCAGAATCATGAAAATATATGTATATATCGCCACGACTGCAAGGAGAATGAATATATAGTCCAGGTCAATTTAAAGCGAGGTAATAATGCCATTCGTTGCTCCGGCGCGTCGGCCCCCTCTTCGTATACGACTACTTTACTTGTTTTCGGAAATAAGAAGTGCTCAGCGTTTATTTGACCGACCTACCCGGCTCACTCACACACAACAGCAAGTACTGATGTTCAACTGTACGTAGTGGTAAGCGTAAGTCCAAGTCTATTACACATAGGGTCGGCTCGAAACCAAAGATCCATCATCACTTGAAGAAGATGTATATCGGGATTTCTCTCGCGACTCAGTATAAAGCGAATCATTAGACACAATTACCCTGGTAGCAGCTGTGTCTTGTAGAAAGAATATTACAATAACGTGTTACACTCGTCACTCGTTCCCTTCCCAATACCCATTTTATCTGCCCGGGCATCGCATTTCCATCCATCCATGAATCAATCCCAACGTGTTGCAGTCTTGCGTTTCTTTCTTGTTCGGCAAGCAACCCAGCCAGCCCCAGTGTGCCAAGCTGGGTCTAGATCATCACCTACCAAGCATTGTTCTTCTCCCCCCGGCCGATCCCGTCCCCTTGTCCTTCTGACCTGGTTTCAATCGGAAACAAGTTTCTCACGCTGCATGATGCGATATCCGCATAAAGGAGTTCAGACGAGCGAGGGAAAAGATATGGCTCTCCCCTCGAGTCGGGATGAAACTGTTCGTGAGGTGGCTTAGACTTGGGGGGTTGTGGTCCTTACCCCGTGCACCCCATGCGCCCCATGCCCCGGGCAAGCCCGGCCCCGGCCGAAGTCGCTCCGCCAAGCGCGGGGACAAGGGACAGGGGGATAATGACGAAAAAGGAAAGGAAGAGGAGAGGTAGTAGTATCCATGCGACCCAAAACGCGTAACAGGTATAGTCGTTGCTTTAGGGCCGCCAGTCCGCTCGGGCTGTGCCACGACCTGATCACCGGGTTTGATGGACTCCCAAAGTCAGAATGGGCGTCCAGACGGCTTGGTAAGCAAACCACCGGAAGATGCCTTGTGGCTATGCTGAATACTAACAATAGCCCCAAGGGTCAAGTGCGAATCTACAAGACAATTGTCACTAACAAGTCAATGACACGCATTCGAGTAGACAACTAGAGTCTGGATTCTTCATTCTCTCTGTAGGGGTGTCTATGAACCCGTCTCGCTACACCAACTTTTATACCCGGTTTGTAGCAGAGAAGCTTTGGGCGGGACATTGCTAGGATAGAGAGTAGGAGCTTTCTGAAGATAGGACAGCCTGATTCCGATAGCAAACAAAGTATATCAGCCACCCTTCTCCGTTCCAAAATTCCCAACCCATTCCTAAAAATTGTGGCAGTAGCCCCGATGCCCCCCTTTTGCTCCGTCTGCGCCATGAAGAGACCGAGAACCCTGAGTTGCCATGATCGTATTTTTCCAGGCAAACCGAACGAGTGAACCGCCCAGTGCCTATCCGTGAGTTTGCACGTCCCGGGTGATGCGAGTCTGTTGGTACAAATAGTAGAGCCATCGCTGTGACGCTCACTCGCAGTGCGCATGGCGCAATCGTACCCTATCCTGTCGATGCGCTGCGCGGTGGGATCCTGGCTTTTCGGCATAGTAATATGTATGGCATGTAGTGAAGAAAAGGAGACTCGACAATGGAAGGTAGACCAAGAAAAAACCAACAACTGGAAACAATGGGGGAAAACACCTCAAACTCCGTTGCTCAAGTGCAGAGAAAAAGCCGTTCAGTCGTGAAATAAAGGAAACCACGAGCTTCAGACCGGAACGCTCATATGCTGATGATGATATCAAGTGAAATGCACCACTGACCATCTACTGGATGGGTAACAGATGCAGGCATCCCGTAAATCTTGGATGGATGGGGGACGGTAGCGACTGGATTGCCTCGTCATGTCATGGCCGAGGCTCTGACAATAAATTCGAGCAACATTAAAGACCCTCTTCACCGGCCTTACAGATCTTGATCTCGCGGCCCCACTCCGACTTTAGGACTTGCGATGCCGTAATCCGTCTGGAAGGGTTGGGGTCTAGTATGGAATAGATCACGTTTCGGCACCGGGCCTGTGGAGAATGTTCAGCAAATCGGTCACCATGGAGCGCAATAGCACAGCTCGAATCACAACTTACACGGTGGAGGGACTCTATTGGCCCATACCCCTCTTCGTCACGGCGGCCTTCGAGGTACCGCTCGTAAAACTCATCCTCTTCCTTCTTTGCGACACGCCACAGGTGGCGGCCGGTCCGCATCGCCATATAAATAACGCCACATGCCCAAATGTCGACCGCGCGAGCATCAAATTCCTTATCAATGTACTCTTCGGGAGCGATGTAGGGTGCCGATCCGCAAAGACCGGATACCATGTGGGCGTCGTTCTCCCAAGCCATGCGGAAACACTCGCCGTTGCCAAAGTCGGTAATCTTCAGCGCTCCGTGCGAAGTCAGAAGCAGGTTTTCGGGCTTCAGATCACGGTGGGCAACGCCCATCTCGTGCATGTATTCCACGCCGCGCATCATCTGTTTGAAGTAACAATCGGCCTCTTGAACCTCCAGCTTGCCAGCTGCGAGCACCAGCGTGTACAGGTCGCCGCCGGAACAGTACTCCATCACCTCGCAGTAGTCGCCTTTCTGATCCTTGAGCAAATCCAGCGTGTGAATGACATTGGGGTGGCGGAGCGAGGAAGAGATGCAAAACTCGGCCGTAAGTCGCTTGCTGTACTTCTTCTCAGTCTCCTCGGGCCGGCGGCGGAACTCCTTGACGGCGAATAACTTTTCTCCGGTGTCGACCTTCTTGTGGGATATCCTCACAATGCCGAACGCACCTCGGCCCACAACTTCCTGGCATTTGCCGTATTTCTCCACCAGGGTTGTGCTGGCGTTAGGGCCATCCTTCCTATCTCTTGCAAGTGCATCCTTTTCCTGTTGCAGAGTGTCCACCCAGCTAGAGACCAGTGAGAGGTCGGCCTCGGGTGCTTCCTGCTTCCTGCCGAGTAAAGACTTCCACATATCCGTAAGTTTCTCCTGGCGCCGGCTGCCCTTCAAGTGGTGTTCATGGCCACCTTGCACGTTCGGGTTAAGGACATATCGCTGCTGGCTGTGGTGCGATCTTGACGAGGCCGTAGTCCCAGAGCCGTCCACCGACTTGTTCGTAAGCGAGTTTTGACGTACAGGGGTGGGAACCGGCTTCAATGGCGAAGCCTTGCCATCGCCGTTGGGCGACTCTGTGCCGGGACTCTTGGTCATGTCGCCCTTGTTGGAGAACATCCGAGTAAGGCGGTCCTTGACCGAGGCCTTGGGGGGCCCCTCAGGACTGAGGAGACCGCCGTTGACGGCAGTGCCATTTTGGGTCGGCTTGAGGTGCGGCGATCTTTCAACCGACTTTATCGAGGACGGGTGAGAAGCGGTTGGAGACGACGTCTTTTCCGCCGATGCGCTCGTCATGGTGGAATGAGGCGACATGTTATGTTGAAGAAAGTTCCTTTCCTTGTCGAGAGCTAAGCAAAAATCCAAGACGGGCGTGGGGTCCGCGGGGCTGGGCAAAGACTGGGCTGAGGAATGCGCGCGGGCGAATTAGAGGGGTTTCGCTCGATGACGATGAGTGGTTTGCTTGGGCAATTCAGCTGAGATGCGATGTTGCAAGGTATTGGTTACGGGGCGGCGAAGAATCGCCAGGGGTGGGCTAAGCCCAAGAAGACGGCGAAACGCAAATGATGGTTTTCAAAACGGCAAGCTGGCTGAGATTTTTTCTTTTTCGTTGTTTTCCCTCTGGAAAACCAGACAGGAAAAGGGAGGGAGAAGAGGAGCGGGAAGTAATAAAGAGAGGTAAATTTGCAGGTCAACTGAGTCTTAGGTGGCTCCCCTGCTCCAGTCCAGTGCCTAGGCGGTAGTTTAGGTAGGCTTAGGCCGTGTAGGTTAAGTACTGTCAAGTACTAGGGTACAAGAGGACAAAGGCCGGGTCCCAGTGTAATCCAGGCGGTGCGCGAGGTGAGAGTGTGGGGAGGCCGAGAGTCGTTTAGTAGCCAAGGGTACAGACGGTAATGTACGGACGGTTTTGGTTTCTTGTAGGGCAGCGAGAAGTGATGTACTGTAGGCTGGCTGGTCGGTCAGGATAAACAGACAAGACGGGAGTGCTATGCGCTACGCTTCGGAATGCAAGTTTGGCGGCAGGTGAACAGCGCAGGGTGAAAATAGGTGCGTGGTCCTTGCAAATGGGGGCCCGGGCCTGGCTATGGTATGGGAGTTTCTTTATTTTATCGTCTTCTTCAATCCAGGTGACAGGCGATAGTGACGATGATGATGAGGCCACTAGGACGAATAGCAGCTGTAGGTGTACCGGCAGCAATGAAATGCCACGGTAGTAGAGAGAGAGCCAGGTGCGAACAGGTGACTAATGATCAATAGGTGGTAGGTAGGTGGTGGTGGTGTGGTGAGGTGAGAGTAATGCGGCGAAGCTTCTCTCGTTTTTTGCCCTTGTTGGTTAGTGGTCTAGGGTACTACGCCGAACTTTCACTCGGAGCAACTCCTATTCAGCTGGGCTGCCGACGACGAGGAACCTGGAGGTGGTTCCAGCGAATGTCAGAGGACGAGCAGGGGAGAGTTGATGCAACTCCTTCGCGTATTCGGTTCGAGGACGGTCATTGTTAGACGTCAAGGTTTATTGCAAAATTTCGTCAACCAGACCAACAAAACAACACTGCACTCTGCACTCTGCACTCTGCACACACGCACACACACGGACAAGACGCTTTTCTGTCTCCAGTCTCGCTCGTTCGCTCTGTTCCTCTCTCTCTCGCCCTCGAGAAGAAGCGTAGTAGGTACGTACTCTCTCTCTCTGGAGGGGTGGGCTAGGTTCAAGGAGTTAGATCGGGCGAATTGTAGAGGTATGTGGTAAGGGCAGGGTGGTAGGCGGGCGTAGCAGCAGCAGCAGCAGCAGCAGCAGGTTCTTCTGGCAGGGCAAGGAATGATAATGTAATCAACTGTAATGTCATGTAATGGTGGAATAGACTTGGGTTTCTGGTAAGATACAGTGGGGATTGCTGGCTTGTGGGCAAGTAAACGACGGGGCCGGACAGGGACAAGTGACAACAGCTAGACGGAAGGTAGTATGATCGTAGAAAAGTGGGATGGTGCCCTCTCTTTAGGCCGGGAAGACGGACAAGATCTATTAGTGGAAATGTATTTTTTTTTCTTCTTGTCTTCACTGGCTCCTTTTGACGGCCGCAACGGTGTGAAAGGAGGAGCTTGCAGACGAAGGCAACAAGGGAAGAGAGAGGGTAAAAAGAGTTGATAAAGTGGCGACAGGCGGCCTCTCAAGTAATAACGTACAGCAAACCTTGGAAAATGAGCTTATTAGGGTCTTGGGAGTCTTGGGACTCTTCTTGGGGGGCCTCTCTTTTGAGGGGAGAGGGGAAATCTTCCAGTCCCTCACCTCCAGTCTTTTCGAACCTACCAACTAATTGAGAGAGGTCCATGCTGCCCGCTGATGCTGCTACTGCTGTACTCCGTACTCCTATGGTCAAGACTACTTCGCTCAAGCTGCATCCATCAATGATCCATCTGCACGCCTCACATGTACCCTTGGCTTGCTAGTGAGGTGTAGTCTACCTAAGGTAGTGTGTATTTGTATGCATGTAACCTTCCTAAGGTACGTGCATTACTGTGGTTTCCTTTAACGACACCTATCGGAATCATGGACGTACACAGTAATATAACTTGTCAGATCCCATCCCACACAACCAGGGCCAATCTGAAGGCGATAGAGCACGCAATGAACGCAAAGCAGTCAGATCCCTTTCAAACCATAGCTTTTTCCCGAGTGTGGGACACCTACCACGGGCTGGTCAATGGTCGGGGTACATGTCAAAAAATAGCACAAGCGCGCTTTCGCCGCAGCCCCTTCCTGCAGACCTTACCATGCAGCCCAGTATGCATACTTACCATATCACCACACCCTCCTTTTGGCCGGGGGATATGTAATCATTATCACAGAATTTGGTTTCTGATGGGGGTAAAAATGAGGAGATATTGCTGCAGAAACGGCGAGATACTGACTGATACTGACTGAGGAGAGAGAGAGAGAAGGCCAACGCAGAGCCATGTACGTCAAGGGCCTAGTTGAGTAGTGGCTATGCTGGTCCTCTGGGCGCCATCATGTTACTGGTGGTAATTACTTACTCGCCGTCCACCACCGTTCCCCAAGAGCGATGATCCCAGGTTCCCGGGAGTGAGCTGGAGTTGTTGTGTAGGTTTATTGATGGCTAACGGCCATTTGCGGCGAGAGCACAGTTCAATGGTTGGTGCAAAGTAATTAGGTCACACAGCAGTAGTCCAAAAGCTGCTGCTTGCTGCTGCCCCCCATCCTCCATCCTTCCCTCCTAGGCATGTACAAGCAAGTCGCCGGTGGGTTGTACAACATACCTAATACGATTGGGCAATGCTATGGTAAGTCAAATTTGGACATACCACCAGTCCGCTTCAAGTTGCCAATATCACCACCATAAAGCTTGCTTGTCATGGCTGATGTGCTAGTGAACACCCCCATCAACCCATCGCACGTTCAACACTACATACCTTGCCTTTACCTTCCCGGCCAGGACAGGGACACGAGGTCGATATTGCACGGGCCCCGTAGTCCCCATCTGCAAAGGTGACCGTGTATGACCGTGGGATGATTGATCAAAGATCAAGCCTTTTTTACCCGTTGCTTGTGCGATGGGGACAAAGGGGAACAGAGCCTCACGAGACCAACCCCTCCTTGTCGCAATACCTGCCAGCTACCTACGACCTCGGACCTACCTACTAAACATCAAAAAGTCTGACATCAGTTAGGAAAATGGGTCTTGGCAAACTTGCCTGTTCCTGGATCTCGGGGGCTAGGCTTTTCGACGTAACCTAAAAAGCTCAACCAACTCAAGAGTTGAGTCGCTCGGGTCTAGGGAATATCCCTAGAAATCTAAGAGAAGGAAAGGAACAAACAGACACGAGACTAGCCCACAATCTAGGCCTTGGCCGTTAATCTGAAAAATTCTTTAACCGCGCAGACGGACATGCGAGCCGGGCCAGTGTGAGGAATGTATTGTAGACTCGTAGGTGTCATTGCAATCTGGCTAAGGTACACGGTCGTATAGAAACGGGTATCAACAGTGCTTTCCGAGCCTTGGCAGGGACGATATACTCCGGTATACCTCCCCTGGGAGAGACCAGCGTCAAGCACGGCATGTACGGCGGTACGGGGGCGCCCAGCGAAGTAAGACAGCATATTGCATATCCGACCGATACTGCTGCAAAGACGCACACATCCTTATTCTCTTTTGCGCGGCTTCCCGCCGAGTCGCGCACGTGGTGGAATGCCTTGGAGGGTGGGTGTCTGTCTTTGTTCCAACCTCCAAGGCCGCGGCCCAGCCCACCATTTTCTATTTCGCGAATCTGTCAATCCCACCACATAGTGGCGGATAATGGTATCCCAGAGGACCGGCTCTCTACCCGACTGCTGCTGCTGTGCTCCAGGCTCCCCCTGTTCGTTCATTATTAGGGCAAGTAATAAGTCCTCCAAGCTACTATCTACATGTATGTACATGCTGTCCGGTGTCTACTTTGCTCACGACCTTACTACCTTACTCCATAAAGCTGCTGCATTAGGCAAGCAGATTAGGGTATTCGACCCCATAACGATCTGTGAACCGTACATGCAAGGTCGCCCGCCGCCCAGTCGCTTTTTTTTGTTCAATTTCAAGCTACGTTCTTTACGGAAACGACTGCCCGCGTGCCATGCGCTCGCAAATGCGGAATTGTAGGAAGCCAGAGTTCCGTGCCGAGATCCCGCAAGGAGCCGATTAACGCCCATTTAGGATTTTAGGATTTTTCCCTCTTCTTGGAAATCTGTTTGGGAAATCCGCCATCGGTGCAAGCAAATTCGTCGTGTAACGTCTACCTACGAAAGGGAAGGCTGGGCGCTCTTCTTCTTTTTCGGGGTTTTGTATGAGGCATTTGTTGACATTGCGGGAGAGAGAAAGTCCCCAAGAGAAGATCGGCACCCTGCTCAAGCCATTCTCAAGCAAGCGCCGTACAGTGATGTGCATGTACGTTTGTGTGTATTCGACCAGGCTTGATATCATGGAATCTTTCCCATCCCATGTCCATGTCCATGCCCACCCATCCCATCCCATCCCATGCGCTGGGCTGCGCAGGACATGCTTGATGCGGGCGCACATGCACAGAGTTAGACATTCACATCGACCAGACCAGACCATCCATCCATCACATCCATCTCCCCTCGTTTACACCTGACGTACTATACACGCTCACTATAGGCGATGCTATATGTCTGTCTGTCTGTCTGTACATTACATGTTGCCATGCAGACGTTCTTTGTTTCGCACACCGCTTCAGACTCGGGCCAGACTTCCACCACCTCATACCTACATCAGTGTGCCGTGCCATCTCGCCATTCCGTGAACCGCATCCGAGGGAGGCTTGCATCGTATGTAGTGGCATGATGAATTGGCAATGCATCAGGGCATTCCGGGGAATACTCTATCAACCCGCACTCTGGTTGGTTAGTTGGTTTGCCAGCCGGCCGGCCATTATCATGCTTACTACTTGATCGGCGGCACATTCAAGACGGAACAGCTCGGAGAAGCTCGCATATCATAGGTACGGTGCGGGCTTCCCTCGAGCTTCTACTTGGAAAACCTGCAGGCTGCAGCTAGCTGTAGCTCAAACAAAAACTCTATGTTATGGCGCCCAGCAGCTTCTCTGCCATTCCAATTCTTATTCTTTGGGGCAATGGGCTTCACTGGATGGAACCTGCGGCTGTACCGTAGCTGCGTGAGCTGCTTGCTTCCTGTTTGCTGCTCGTTGCTGCAAGGTATTAAGACTGGGAACCTCGAAACGCAGGCGGCTGCGTATTCGGTAATTTAGGCTTCCACTTCGGTTCGAGGCTCGAGCTCGAACCAGATTTTTGAATTAAAAAAATCGCATGCCCCCGCGATATCCAGATAAGCAGACCTATAAAAAGCCACCGAGAGTGAGATACAAAATCCATCGGTATGTGGAGGGGGGGCCGGCTTGGGAAGGGAATGGAAATGGGGGGTCTCGGGGTCCGTGTCTTGCGATGACAAGCCTTTTGAGCGACTTCTTGGCCCTTTCTTGATTTCCGCTGGCTGGCCTATCCTCTGGGCCTATCGAATTCGCTTAACACGCCAAACAACCTGTAAGTGGTACAACCCCCCCCCCACCCCCCCCGGTCGTCCCGTCGTTCCCGGCAGTTTGGGATGGGTTGTACACTCTTGCACACCTTCTTGCGCATACCACGCTACAACGCTTACAGGATGACAATACATAACACAGCTCCTTCACTTGCTGGGATCAGTCGTCTTACCTCTTGTCATATCATCCATGGAAGCCAGCGGGAGAAGGAAGAGGGGAGCACAAGAAGAAACACACATTGGATAACCTTGTTTTTGCGTGTTGTAAGGTTGTTGCGCCACCACTGAACTAAGCTGTACTGTAGATTAGACAGACAAGACAGAGATCCGCTCGGTAGCGACCGGGCGACCCTTCGCACATAATCACAGTACGACTACGGGACTAACACACATCGCAGATGGGAATAATGTGGACTACCTTGTACCACTTTATACTGCGCTGTCAATGAATCAATGACCTCAACCCTCTCCAGTTAACCGATGGAGCAGTGAATTACCTCGCCAAAACACCGAGGCATGCCCATTTCAGGGCTCTTTTGGCTCCTTGGCCACTTTCGCTTCTTCGGCCCCCCTCGGGCCTGTTGAGGAGACGTCAGTTTCGACGATCCTGACACTGGGGACAACGCATACTGTACCTATATTCCAACTTGGTATCTTTTCATTCATTCGGCCATGCCCGGCGCAAAAAAACGCCTAGCTCTTTCGTTTCAATCCGTCTGATGAGGGTTAGAGAAAACAACAAAAACGCCATGCCATGTACCGTTGTGCAGCCGTGACGTCAGATTGATACACGCCCGCCGTTTCCGAACAAAAAGAGGGGAGGGGTCCCCCCCCGATACATCAATAATGGCTTTTCTGATATCATGGTCCTGGTGAAACATGCAAGAAGGGCCAGAATCCCATACCTATCCATCGGTCGGCGCGCAACCTGGGACAGCTCTTCACACCCAATCCGCGGCCCCGTGGCGGAAGATAAGAAGATGTATGGTTCGCTTGGTGCTTTTGATTGATCGTGGATCTATATCCCTTGTCGGGGATAGGATGATCGACTATCTATCTACTACTATGTACATCCAGTGCATCTGCCGCCACACGTTACGGGGACGGCATGCCTTTTTGTTTTGGCTTACTTGCCTGCCGCCGCCGCGCCGCCGCACCAAAACCCAGGCCCCCCCTGTAAGAAAGGTGCATCCCCGGTGCACACGATCTAATTAGTGACGGGCAGCCTTGCAGGACCGGAGCCAAGGACAGCAAACACACGGATTGATTGAGACATAATCTGTTTTCCCTCACCTCAAGGGGGTGGTGTGTGGCGGCAGGTTGGTTCAACTGGCAACTGTTTCGGGGAGGGAATGCGCACCAATCACACGGCGGGAAGCCGGGAAGTCGCTTCCGCCTGCGCCGAATGGGATTGGACAGTCGTTCAGGATGCGACTTTCGATGCGGCGGCTCCTCCATGCGTGGGCACATCCCCCATTTTGAGATGAATGATTGCATATGGGACGTTTTCCAAGCCCGGAGCGGTGAGAGCGGATTGAAGCGAATCGCCTTACTGCCTGCCTACGCCTACCTTTTGGGGCCAAACCTGCGCTGCGACTTACTTTCCCGTGTTTTAACATACCTTCAGGAAAACTATCGTTACTTCCCAGCAAGCAAGTAAGCAAGTAAGCAGGCGGACTTGGAAATCCCTGAATTGCTTGCTTGCTTCTGCATTGCATTAGCACGGAGTTACGTCGCGGGAGGCGGCGCGCAATGGTCATCGGATTTCCTTTTTGTCGTTGGTAGTGACATGTGGGAAAAACCCTCAACTCTTCTTTGCTTTTCCACGGGAGTCATCAAAGGGGTCTTCTTGAGCCGCCGAAGAAGAAACATGCGCTTGAAAACCCAGCGCATTTCAGGGGTAACTTTCTTTTGGGGAAGTCAGAGAGAGGCAACCTGCTTTTTCGGCATGTTCTTGGCACGCATAGGATCGGCGCGTCGGGAGGGATGGGAGCGACCGGTTGCGTCCCAACGCATTCTACGACGACACGAGCAGAATCTACCGGATTCATTGGCCCGTCGTGTATCCGACGGCGAGAAATGAAAAGCAACATGGCCCTAGCTCCCATGTTGAAGATCTACTCCTATAGTGTGTCGCGACAAAGCCAACAACAGGTAAGGGGGGGATATGATATGGTTCTGCCATTAATTTCGTGGTGAGCGGAGTTATACTGTACATACTACCGCGTGAGGTGTATGCATTTGATAAATGATATCTGCTAGGGTATAGTATTATAGTCCTTAAGATATGGCAATATATATATTTGCTCACATAGTTACCCAAGAAGAGAATAATTGAAATGAATATCCTGAACTACCTTACGTTGGCTTCGAGTTTATGGATCTATGTGCTTGAGCTCGTCGTCCCGTATCAGAGGCTCTTGGTCTTGGACAGTGGGGGCACCGACACAAACTTGCACAGGTAGGACTTACCATGGCATTGTGTATTCACCTGATCTTGCAGTACATTGCGTGTCTATTGTATGTGTAAGGGGCTGGATACGAGACTGTATAAAGTCAAGTAGTTGTGGTGATGCGTGTTTGGGGGGGGGACTTCTTGTTCACAGTGATAGCAAAAGAGAGCCTATTCCATGATACTACATCTGGATTTACTTATCGCACCAGGTAGCCGGCGACGCCGAATGAAAGAAAGCAGAGAGAGGCCACGGTAAGCCCTGGCAACTCGGGGTTTTCACAGTTGGTCCAATCAACTCCTGAAGACTTGTTCGAACCCGGTATGTACGTAGTTGACAGGTGATGGATGGTTCTTGCGAAGCCCCTTTACGCGCGGCCCTTCTGTTGGCAAGCCGGGGACTTCAGACATATTCTCCCATGGGAGAAAGTCGAGTATGTATTCCGCCGACTTCTGTGTATCACGCAAGGCTGGCATCGAGTAAAAGAAAGGCATCGATCAGGTGTGATAATAGCAGCCACCAGCCAGCCCAACTATATCGACTCGACCCGGCAGGCAGAAGAGGAAAAAATGAACACTGACTGACCGCAGAGGGAATCGAACCCCCTTGCCTTTAAGTATAATATAAATAAGAATACTAACCGCTAGGCTACACCAGCCCGGTCAAGGGAGATCTATGTCAATACGATTTATGAACCCGTTGGCGAAGCAAGGTAGTGAGTGAGTGAGCAAGATTGTCTGGTTTGGGTCATCGCAGAGGGGGGTTCTTTCCATGGTGAGGGTGAACTCAAAACAGCGGCTCTCTCCTATCTCTTCGTCCGGCTCATATCTCCATGTCAAAAAGAAGACGAAGGCGGCTGGGGCATATATATATTCTTGGCTTACATAGAAGGCTGTCTCAATAGGGGCATGAGGGTAAGCCACAACTCGCAGTGGTTGCTCGAGATGGAAGAGGCGGAAGTTCCTTAAGTCCAACAGGCTTGTTTCCCTCACTTGGATCCTCGAGAACGAATCTGACGTCGTAGCCAGTTTCGAGAACACCAGATTATGCTGGCTCTTTGAGCCGTGGATGATAGGTTAGATGTTCGAGGCTGGCGGGCTACACCAAGCTTTCTGTCCCTATGCATGCAGCATACTTGGAGAATGCCATAGCTTGTATATCCATGGCCTCAGGGTTTAGTTTCCATAGTTGCTCCGGTGTCCTCGAAATGCCGCTGTCACGAACATGCCCGAATTGTATGTTTGACTGTCTTGGTGGGCGATGTAGGAAAACAACAGCAAATCTCGGGAGGATATAAAACTTCAGGCTTGACTCGCCCATCTACTTTCTCCAATTGATCGTCCGATGTTTGATTAATCCCGTGTGGGCGGTACACTCATAACGAACCTCTGGAGTACGAGGCATGGCCCTTCCCTGCCTCCCGTATGTCACGCACCCAGCTCTGAGGTAGACAAGTTAGACAAGTTAGGCTCGGTATCGGTTCACGTAGGTCATATCACTTAAGCAACGAGGAAAATAAAGGTAAGATGAGAAATCTCAAAGAGTTCATGTGTATTGAACTACATCAGTTGTGTTGTTGAAAAGCCAAAGCCAAATCCTCAGAAGGAGATATCCGCCAACAACACCAAGTCGATTTCGCCATGCCGCGATGATTCATACCAGAAACAAGTAAGGAACAAACATACTCGTCTCTTCACATGCCGTTGTTACAACAGACTCCAAACCAAAAAAAGACCAAATTGACATGTTCCCATACTCGTAATCCATCTCTTACTCGCCCTTGCCACGCCTCGGTAGAGATCCCACACAGTCGCACACACATACGCCGCTGCTCCCAATGCCCTTTCGTAGGATTACCGATACCCAATAAGGATTAATGTAGGCAGGGCCCAAAGGTGATGATGGCTGAATTCCATCCAAACTCGCTCGCAAATAAAAACAGGACCAAAAAACAAAGATTGTGTAAGCCAAATTCGATCGACATGCAAAGGCGTCGATATGTACCCAGGCCACGTAGCGTCATTATACTTGTGTAAAAAACAATAGACAAGAATGCCGTGAGGCGAGGATGTTGTTCGCCAGTCTATATTAGTCCGCGTCTTTCGTAAAACGACAAGGGAGTGACCATGGCAACCTCCAAGACAGCAGACAAGATGTGTGGTAGTCGTTCATTCATAAATCGTCAGAAGTCCAGGGGGTGGAGCAAGAGCGCTGGGGCTCTGGGAGAGAAGAGGATTAGAAGGTGGTGGTGAAACTCCTGCCAAGCCCGGGCTTCGAGGCCCTCGTTGGCGCGGAGGTGTTGCTTGAGCTGCCGATCTTCTCGAATCCTTGAAGAATGTCAAGTCCAGCGCAGTTCTCATCGTTCTCGTCGAAGAAGTGACTTGAATAGAAATCGTCCATTGAGTTCCATTCGCTCGTGCTCTTGACGGGGGATTGTTGGATGAACACCTTGCTTGGCGAGGACATCCCTTCAAACACCTTGCTTGGCGTCTCGTACGGCAGAGTAGCTTGGTTGTGGAACTTCGGGGGAGCTGGTGTGATGTTCTTAGATACATTGCCGGTAATCTCGCCTAGAGCGCTGGTAGAATGGGCCCGGTCCATGCGCAGTCTCTTAACTGAGCGCTTGATGGGCGACCCGGCCTCAATAGCCGCAGGGAAGAATGAATCCATGGTGCCGTCCTGGAAGATATCGAAACTGGCTCCATCATGAACGAAGTCGCCGAAGTTGAAGAACGAATCGTCGACGTGGAACGAAGGGCTTCCGTTTGCCAAGCCGTCCGTCAGGTTGTTGACACGTCGTAGAGGTGAGTTCAGCATGCTGCTAACCTTGTCCCGGTGGAGGCGAAGGTTGGTGTTGGGGGACACCGAAGGCGGAGGCCGAGTTGGTGCCTTGATCTTGACAGCAGGTGTTAAGGGGGAAGCATCTGGTTCGACTCCTGGCGAAGGGGAGATGAAGACGGAGGGACGAAGCCGTATGAGCGACTCTTACTCGGGCTTTCATAAGACGAGGCACGGAGACGTGCAATCTCCTCCTCGGCCCTTCCGCGCTTGATCCGGGGACGGTCTGCTTCCGAGGTGAGGTTGCGTGACCCTTGGTTCGGACGCATAGCTGATGACTCCAACGAGGAGATGTAGCCACTATCATCCATCGAACCCGTGGAGACATGCTTGCGGCTCGAGGGGCCGGGAGCGCCGGACGAAGCTCGACCTCGGCTCATGGGAGGCGGCGTGTTGCTACGATGCTGTCGCGGAACCGGTGGCGAAGAGTGCATAGCGGCTGGCAGTGGTGAGTACAGGTTGCTATCATCGCCAGCATCCTGCTCTGTTTTATCGACTTGCTCCTCAGGGCTGTCGGACAAGGGGATGGTAGCATCCGATGAGACCTCGGCCGGAGCGGTGACGGGCCGGCTCACCGACTCAGACATCTGGTACGATGGCATCTGGGGCTGAGCCGGTAGCACCGGAGGCGGTAACGTGGGGAGCTCATTTGGCGAATGCAGGGGGTTCAGCTCCGAACGGGCCGGCTCCAGGTTGGTCGACATGGACATGACGGGCACATTCTCGATGCTGGTCTGAGACTTTCGGGTTGGCTTCTCCTTCAGGAACAGGTGCTCCATACCAGGCTCAATCGACCAGTAGTTTCCCTTTCCCGGGTCATCCTTGGGCCTCTCCTGCTTGATGAAGGCCTTGTTCAGGCTGAGGTTATGCCGGATGCTGTTCTGCCAGCCGGCATCGTTGGCGTTGTAGAATGAATAGCTGTCCGATATCCACTTGTAGATCTGGGATAGTGTTAGGCGCCGATTCGGGGCCCGTAAAATGGCCATGCCGATCAGTTGGGCATAGCTGTGTCCGGGTTTCTGGCCATCGTCCGCGATGGGAGGGAATGAATCATGAGGCGGTAAAGATGGCTCGTCTGTGCGTGCCTTTTTCGCCGGTCTCGCCTCCTTGATCGGAGCTGCCTCGAGCAATGCGCGCTTGCCCGGGGCCTTCTGGTAGTAGTTCTCGAGGTTGAGATGAAAGGGAGCGGCGGGTGGTGCCGGGTACAAGACCGGGTGCACATTCTCCTTTCCGTAGTTGAAGTTGGAATCCATCATCGGCCTTTGGTGAGAATGAGATGATGCAGTCTTAAATCTCGACATAGTAGGCGGCTTCTTCATCATCGAGTCGGTCATCTGTCCATTCGAGCTGCTGGGCGGTAATAAAGAGACCGGGTCCATCCTATTGGGTCCTTGCGATTTGAGCGGTGTGAGAGGCGACTGCATGCGCCCCGTTGCCTTGAACGGTGAGTTTTGCTTCCCCATGCTGTTCGAGGGCGAAGGGAAAAGCACGTTGGCATTCGAGCTACCCAAAGGCATGCGTGGTTGCGAGTGGTGCTGTTGCTGATGCTGGTGGTGGTGGTGGTGATTGTGGTGGTGGTCCATCATGGGCATGGGAGCGCGGCTGATCGAGTCGTGCATTGATTGCTCGAAGAAGTCGTCCTGGTAAATCTGGAGCGGTTCCGCGCTGGCGGCAAAGCGCGTCGGGTTGGCCATGGCGGCCTGTGGTGCTCGTGGGCGAGTGCTGGTCGAAAGCAATGCTGGTTATGGATGTGATTTAGTGTGATTGATGCGACGGTGATATTGATAGAGCAGATAAACTGATAGCGAGGGTTAGTCACTTAGTCCATTTGGAGGTGAAGATGCGGATGCCCTGGTAATGTATTCTCCCGTTCACGGAAGGTGCGATGGAACTTGGGAACCCACTGGGCTAGGCTGCATGACGGAGGGACATTTCGCGTGAAAAGCGTGGGCCATCTACTCACATTGGATCGGGCTCGCAGATTTAATTACCAGTGGAGCCTGGAAGCCAGGGTGACTGTGGCGCGATAGGTGTGGGTTGATGAGCCTCGATCAAAGTCTCAGAAGTGGTGTAATAGTGCGGTTTGCGAAAAGAAAGCCTTTCTGCATCGAGATGCGGCTTGCGGAGAGAGAAAGAGCGGAGGATCAGAGAGAGAGAGAGGAAATCAATTTTGTTAGGTGAGTGGTATGTGAGATTGTTCCTCAAGAGCAATCAATGAAAGGAGGTATGTAGGTAAGTCGAGCTGCTGGCTGCAATGTTTCCCCAGTTTCTTCGTACAGTAGTAGGAGCAGTAGTAGTAGTATCCAACAGGGTACAGTAATGCACAAGCATACATACGGCGAGCGGGTGAGCGGATATGCAAAAGAAGATGGGGAACGGATGCAGGATAAGGTGGAGGAAGTAGAAGGGAATAATACTCTGGCTCTGCCCAATAGGTCGTCAGGTCAATGTATACGATATGTGGGAGTGGGAAGAGAGGGGAAAGAAGAGAAGAGGATAGGAATGGTACAACGCTTCTTTCTTCGGTTTCGTGGGAACGACCAGACCAAAAGCAGATAGATTGACACCAGACAATTTCTATCTTGGGACCGAGAAGCCAGAGAAAGCAGCACAAGTCTGTAAGTATAGTAGTGCCCGGAAACCCAGCAGCTGATGAAAGGGACGGCCGCGCGCGAGCGAGAGGGAAGGGAGAGCGCTTCAAGGTTCTCTCTTGTCTGGTCTCGCTAAAGTCCAAGTTTCGGCAGAAGTGGGAGAGGCTAAGCTGATAGGAACGGTAGTGCAGCGCAGGAACGCCCAGCTGGTCGCAACCTTCCTAGCCAAGCCCAGGTTGTCTAGTCCGACTAAGTCCTAGTCGCGATCTAGCGCCGTGCAATATGGTGCGTGAATGTGTGAATTTCGTATGGGCTTTTTGGTGCAGAATTGCGTGAGGACGTCCTGCAAACTGCACGGGGCGGAGAGGGCAGACGAATAGAGTGGGCAGAAGCAGGGGGCCACCAAGTGCAGATGGTCAGCATTCGGCCAGTCCCAACGATGCCTTGCGCTAGCCAGCTCAGCGGTCGATCCACCGGGGAAGCAGAATGGGAGGTGTGGAACAGCTTTCGAGGTCGTTGTGTAAAAGGATTGGACGGCATCACCGGGGGTTGATACCCATCAAGACCAGGCAAAGACCAGGGGGCGGTTGATATCACACAAGGAAGCAGCAAGTAGACAAGGCAGTGTGCAAGGTATGCAGGGCAGACAGTGACAGACAGGCAGACAGAGAGAGATGGATGGATGCAAGCTCTATCTTTCTTTCCCCTCTCCGACTCTGCTTCGGATGTCTCAGAGTTGCATACGAATAAAAGTGCAGATGGTGGAGGCGTGTGGGCGGGGTTTCTACCCTTCGTGCCTGTCTCGCTTTTCTTTTCCCTCTTGGATCAAATGGTTGATAAAACAGGCCACGGAAAAGCCTTTGCTCATCTGGTCTAAGCTATGCGATGTCCACTTTATTTCATGGATAGAAGGGGGAGCTATGGAATTCCAGAAGGAAGCACAGCCAACCCGTCGCGAAGGGAGGAGAAGTTTAAAAATATGTTACAAAAATTCAACGGGTGGGCTTGCAAATCGTTTGCTAGGGATAGTAATATCTCTCTTTTTCTGGCAGTGAGAGTTAAAAGAAGTTTGTGGTAGGTAGTACAATACGGGCTGGGCTGGGCTGGGCTGACTGGCTGGCATCATCCCAAACGTCCGAGCGAACAGCATCCGTTGTTACAGACGAACGAAATTGTGAAAATCGTCTGGTTCTGTCTGTAGTCTGATATTCCTCCTCCTCCTCCTCCCCCAGCTGCAGTGTCCATCGCTCTTTTTACGACGACAGTGTTTAACATTAATGAGCAATCGGCGGAACGATTGGACGAGGCCGCAGCTCGGATGAGGCAGGTCTTAGAAAAACGCGGCCCAGCTTGACGCGTGGCGCGTTTCGCGTTGTTTATGGTTCAGCTCGCGTCGGGCCAATAGGATGATCACTTCTGACCGGTTTATCACAGGTTTAGTGCCGTCTTGGCAAATTCGACTTTCACTTTTTATTGCAGCTGGACTGGACGGTCTGGTCTGGTCAGGTCAAGAAGAGAAGAAGTCCGTCCTGGCTGGTCTGGGTCTGGTCTGCCCGCCGTTTGGCTTTACTTTTCTTATGGCACACGATAACATGTGGTGCCAGTGTTACCCTACCGTCCCAGGTCGGTCTGGAGGTCCAGAGCTGTTGGAACGGTACATCGGAACATTCCCCCCACCCCACCTGTACAATAGCGACTGCACAGCCCATCGTCCCATCCCACACATTGTACAAAGCAAACCGTCTGATTAACCTAGAACATGATTGCCCGCCCGACACACGGCTGCCGATCTCGATCTGAACCAATCCCATGTCTTATAGACAATGTGACTGACCAGGTATCCCGACCGGCTGCCTTCCCCCATTGATGATTGGCCCTCTGCTTTTCAATGCCCTTATTTTTTGGCTTCAATGCCAATGCCGATTGCTATCGAACTTGTGTCATCTAGCATTCGGGCTACGGGTAAGAGCTCAAACATGCTCCCCCTCGTTTCGGTCCCAAAAGAGCTGCTGGGTCTCTTCATGAACTCTTCTAGCGTATGGAGAAATAGATCGCCAATGCCGAATATGACATCATGAGGGACGGACGGCTAGGTGGTCCAGGAGGGCTAGGCCAGGAACGTGTGATCTCCCGCGATAAGTTTCTTGGAACGACTGGCCTGGCATGATTCCTTTTAGAGTTCTAATAAAACCCAACAACCGTCGAGGGGGCCGTTTGTTCTGCCACTGCTACTAATAAGACTCACTACTACTACTACCCGGCCGTAGTGTCCCTTTTTCAATGCATTTCCCTCGTATGCGCCGCAGCGCCCGCCAACCAAGAAAGATATGGAGCTACGGGTACTAGCCAATAGCCTATCTAATGCACAGCTTCTTCCTTTTCTCTCTACCCCTTCTTTTCCTTGTGCGACTAGACAGAAGACAGAGTTTCCGCCCGGCTTTCGTTTGCGCTTCGGCCCACGCAGCCCCCGAGGCTTATTCTTTTTTCTTTTTTTTCTCTCCCTTTTACTCCTTTCCGTGATAGCCCCCAAGAAAGGAGATTTGCCTACTATCCAACTGAATGCCTCGCGCCCGCCTAGTCTGGCGGCCTTTTGCCCGACCCCAAAAGGGCACACCAGCCGGGCCGGCCTTGGTCAGCAAGAGCTCGAAAGTTTATAAGCTGTTGTTCAATTTTGATATCGTCTAGCATTCAATGCGCTTGGAGGGTGGTAGTGGTGGTAAGTAAGGTGCACAACGCATCGTGACTGTTCTTGACCTCTGCTCATTGGCGGCCGCGGGGGTCGTCGTCCTGTAAAGACTGGGGACCTGATCTATGTATTATCAAGGTTATCGCAAGGCCTGGTAAGTTGGTAACGGGTTGGCAGTTGGGAGGGACGGAACCTGCTTCCCTGGTCCTAGATGTGCATTCGTACCCATCCAGGATGTAACGTTTTTGGCATTGCCTCTTTGGGCCCAAAAAGCGGCGCACTTCTCTACATCTATCGCTATATTTCAATGCCATTGGAAGTCTTTCCCTCTACTACTGGGGACCGCCGGGTCGGACGAGCTCGTTGCTTGAACTTGAATTCGGCCGACTTACTTTGCCCATGAAGCTAGCTATGGGGGCCAGAGGTGTGGTTTCTGGTGTGATGAGCGTCTGCCTCTCAGACCACAAAGAGCGACATATGAAGGGGTCCTGCCAGGCTTTGGCGTGCCATTCTCGCGCGCCGGCTACCGCGCATCCTTGCCCCGATATGCATGCATTTTAATACGCAAGATGGAAGTTGGCTCGCTCGTGCTTTTTTTTTTTTTTTTTTTTGCTGGCTGTCAGACTTGCTGTAGCCCAGCAGTCTGGCAGCCAGCATCGACACTCACTCACGGCCCCCTCCTTCTCTCTCCCCTTTTCGCCCCCCCTAAGAGCCTAACCAATACCAATAATAGCCCTCAGACTTGAGAGTCTTTGCTGGCAAATCACTGCCCACACATGTGCTGCATTTTGGAGTTCAGGAATGGTCCGGGATGTCTAGCGATTCGTCCGCTCCCTTTCGGTCCGTTCTTCCGCCTGCATCACAGCTGGATCAGACAGGCAAAGACAGGCGAAATAAAGGGACTCGAACTTTCGAAGGAACCGCCGGTCCGTGGGCTGGCGCAGTTCGGGTGGTTCGGTTCGTCGCATCACTCTTTTTTTTTTTTTTTTTTTGCTTCCTTCGTTCTAGCCAGACCAAAACAAAAGAAGATTGACTTCTTCTGTGCTTCAAACTCTATTTCCTTGCTCACGGACGTCGTCCAGTGTTTCAGGAGCTCCTGCTGCGAACAGCGTTCGTTGGGCTGCAGGCTGCACGCAGCACGCAGCGAAATTCGCTAACTGGCATCTTGCATGTTTGCCATGTGACATGGCACTACGACGACAAGTCATCTTTACTAGATCCTTGTCCAGCACTCCAGAAAGAGAAGAGCCCGGACTAAGTACCTAAGCATATGCTCTAGTATAGCTCCCCACTTTGACACTTTGACATGGACGATAGAGAAGTATATTATATATTATCCATAGCTATCTAAAGGCCTATACCAGCTGCTGCCTTGGCCGGGCGCATATTAGCTGTCCTTTCCCCATTACATTAGTGTTTGATTCTTATACTTTGCGGGTTCATGCCATGGAGCCCGCCCTCACCGCAAGCGCAACCATAGTTCACGGGAAAACTCATATTGCAACAACCACCCGCAGCGACCGATGAGGATGAGGCGGCAGAGTTCTGGTCTAGAATACGTTTCAGCCCTCGTGGGTTAAGTAAGAGAAAAGCCACACGCCTTTATTTGAGTTGTTCCTGCTGGCGCCAGCAGCCTGACTAGCCAGGTGGACTGACTGGGTGAGGTGAGGTGAGGTGAGGTGAGAGGAGAGGTCTCGCAGGGCCAAGCCAGCAGTAGCCAGCGCTTCCTTCTAGTTTACCCCGCAAAGCGATTTGGAGACCCAGCTGTTATATACTACATCTATGCAGCGCTGCCGCTAGAAATGCCACAACCTTGATGAATACGAGAAGCCGTTATTTCTTCCAGTCTCGTGGTGGCTTCACGACTTGAGTTGGAGATAGGGCCGAACCTGACTTAGGTAATTAGTCTTTTTTTGTGACTTATCAGATGATTCGGAAATTATGAAACCAGCCTTGACTTTTTTTCTCGTTTGCCTATGGCAGACCGACATGAAGAAAGCGAGCTCTGTTTGTGTCGACGAACGGAACAACCAGGTCTGACCAGGTAGGGGTTAGGTATGTACGGATTCGATCGTTGACGTTGCCGTGCATGCATGAAGAAGACAGCTGTCCGTTATGGCTGTCATCGTTTCACCAGGCCCCTGGACGTTGGGAATCCATTGGCGCAGGCGGCTCCAACTTGCAAACCTACTTGGCGAGGCGGCGGCGCTTGGCCGTAATCCATCCATCCTCCCACTCTTATCTCCGTCCGTGTAAGTCGAGGTCGAGCTTAGTCAGATCCGCAACTGACTGACCGCGCCATATCGTGTCAGAGGTGTGTCCATCTTTAAATCCGACACTCTAGTACTCTACCCCGTGATGAGCCTTGGGCCGCCGGCTACTCTACCCAACTAGTAGTCGGAGGCGTGGTGCGGGGAAGTTGGGCAATACTCCTCATTATCTGCTCACTCACTAGAAATATCCTGTTAGCGAGAAGGTACTGACTGCTTCGGTAGGTGGATGATGTAACCAGCAGCAAATACAGCGTAAGTTTAGTACGGTAGAAGCAGAGCTGACAATCTATCAGATTCACAAGGCGCGTACATAATCTGGCGAGCATTTCCCCGGTAGAATGACCATGGTCCATGGGGGAACTGCTGCCTTCCTTGGTGGCTGGCTGGTGGTCGATCCTTTTCGGACTTAAGGCGGGCAGGTTTAATCAGCAGACTCGACTACCATGGAAAGGAAATATAACTTCACGTCGAGATCTCTCTGAGGACCCGGCCCTGTAGTCGTACCTGACGTTTGAGAAGTGTACCATGATGGAGAGCTGTATGGCTGCTTCGGAGTTAACTTGATAACATGGGCGGGCGCCAAGGCGCAAATAGGGGTTAGATATATGGCAGCGAACTCAGCTTGGGAGGTGTATATCAAAGGGTACATTTACCTACTAAAGAGACATATCATTCCAAACCTGTAAAAATAAAAGAAATGTCCACCAACTCCATCCTCGTCATCGGCGCCGGCGAGCTCGGCACCGCCGTCCTTGAGGGCCTCGCCAAACACCCGGACCTCACTTCCTCCTCCAAGAACAACACCACCCTCTCCGTCATGGTCCGCGCCTCGAGCCTCCGTGACGACGCGGCGGCCGACCCCGCCAAACGGCGCCACAACGCCTACCTGCGCGACCGCCTGGGCGTCTCCCGCTTCGTGCCGGGGGACATCGGCCACGACAGCGTCGAGTACCTCGCCGCCGCGTTCCGGCCCTTCGACACCATCATCTGCTGCGCCGGGTTCGGCGACGCGTTCCCCGCGGGGACGCAGCTCAAGATCTCGCGCGCCGTGCTGCTTGCTGCTGCCGCTGCCGCTGCCGCCAACGACAGCAACGACGGGAAACCGAAGAAACGGTTCTTGCCGTGGCAGTGGGGCATGGATTACGACGCCATCGGCACGGGGAGCGCGCAGGATCTGTTCGACGAGCAGCTGCAGGTGCGGGCACTGCTGCGGGCCGAAACCAAGAAGAAGGCGGGTACGGGTACGGGGACGAGTGCGGTGGACTGGGTCATCGTCTCGACGGGCCTGTTCATGAGCTTCCTCTTCCGCGCCGACTTCGGGGTCGTCGATCTGCCCCACCAGATGGTGCGGTGTCTCGGCGGCTGGGACACGCGCATCACCGTCACCACCCCGCGCGACATCGGCACCATGGCGGCGGAGATCGCGTTGCGGCCGGGGGAAATCTCGAACCGGGTCGTCTACGTGGCGGGGGACACGGTTTCGTACGGGCGGGTGGCGGAGCTGGTCGAGGAGCGCTTCGGCTCCGGTTCCGGGGCGGAGGCAGCGTTCAAGAAGGAGACGTGGGATCGCGAGTTCCTCCAACGGAAACTCGCCGAAAGCCCCGGGGACGTCATGCTCAAGTACCGCAACTGCTTTGCCGAGGGGCGCGGCGTGGCGTTCGATATGGAACAGACGGTGAACAGGCAGCGCGGGATCGTGCTGCAGGATGTGCAGAGCTACCTGAAGGAGATGGAGTTATAAGTGGCGCATTTTAAGCAGATAGGGGAGTGACGGGTAATAAGCAATGAAAAATCAGTGACTTGACAAGCTCAAGCCCACCACCCCCTTTCCCAGATATGGTGCGGGTATCTGTTCTGACAGCAGCCTTAGGAGGGACTCTTAGGAGGGACTCTGACGGTCTCTCTACAGTAGACGATGACAGACAACAATGATGGTGGATAGACGTCATTGACGATGTGTTTTAGTCCCTTGGCTGTTTAATGGACTTCCATCAGTATGTTGAATCAGGGTTGCATTTTTGCTTTTGGCTTCTGGCTATAGCTGCGGCTTCTGGGCGAGGCAGGACAGATATAAGGGGTATCAATCAATTCAGCCCCGGCTCTTCCGCCTACGTAGAAGAAGCCAAAGTCATTTACCCGCGAAGACACGTGCAAATACATAGTTCTATCCAAAGTTTGCCCCGAGAGCATAGCATACCCACCGTTCCATTCCCCATTGCCAACGCCGCCGAGTGAGAATAAAACCTATATGCCCGTTCCTGTTCCGCTGCCAATTGGCATGAATGCTGTTTATTGCGCCAAATAACGAATAACGAATAAAGAAAGAAAAGAAAATAAGGAAGAACCAGCCAGTCAGCAATACCACTGCCCCCGCCTAATAAATGCCCATCCGGGTAGCCCAGCCGCTGCTGTCCTCCTTCTGGTTGACGACGATCTGGTAGGGGAAGGGGTTGGCGTCGGTGGTGGTGA
Source organism: Apiospora saccharicola (assembly GCA_038363915.1). Taxonomy (NCBI): domain Eukaryota; kingdom Fungi; phylum Ascomycota; class Sordariomycetes; order Amphisphaeriales; family Apiosporaceae; genus Apiospora; species Apiospora saccharicola. The sequence continues at coordinate 857,258 of JAQQWM010000001.1, forward strand.
TGGGCGGGATGTGGTCCTTGGACTGGTTGGCGATGTCGACGATTTTGAGGACGGTGCCGCGGAGGGTGGTTTCCATGGCGTTGCGGACTTTGGCTCTTTCTGGAGAGAAGTCAGCATATATACATGGATAGAGGAACGTGGCGCGCTGTTCGTATACAGGCTCTTCCAGCGACAAGAGGGAAAGGAAAAGTAGGGGACTGGATGTTATGTACCGGTTTCTGTCTTGGGCTCCGCGACCGTCACTTTCACGGTCCAGCGCTCCCAGCAGACCTCCTCGTCGCCCGAGGGCCGGATGTACCACGTCTTGCGCCGCTTCTTCTCGAGGAACTGGACCGAGATGGTGCCGCGACCGCCGCCGCCGCTGTGCATCTGGTTCTGGCTGTTGTTGTTGAGGACGACTTCGCGGTGCAGCTCGCCGGTGCGCTTAGCGATCATGGTGTCGAGCTCGGCGTCGTTGACGTAGGGCAGCGACAGGCCCAGTACCTCGCGCGTCTCGGGGGCGAGGCAGGGGAAGAAGCGGTGGAAGAAGATGGTGTGGAGGATGCCTGTTGGGTGCGGGCGCGCGCGATGCAAAGTTAGTTATACTGCGAATGTGTGGTTGTATGTGACTTCGCGACCCGCGCCGTCCTCGGAAGGACCCGTAAGCCGTCTGTCCTTTCCCGAGACTTGGGAGTAGGCAGACCCGGGCAAATAGGGGACGTTCGGCGAGCGGAATTGGAGTGTTACTACGTACCTCCGACAACATCGCGAACCGATGTTGGGTCGACGAAGGCGTCGAGTATGAAGTCTTGGGGTTTCTGTTGGGCGTCCATGATCTGACGGGGGAGGGAGGGATGCGATACCGCGGTTTGCGTTCCGGTCACATGTAGCCTTGGGTCGAGGGGATGATAGATGGATTGATGATAGGTTCGTGGTGCAGGTTTATGTGAATTGCGGATTGTTGACTAGGTACTTTGTCTCTATAATTGTTGGCCCAGGGACATGACAGCAAGCAGTCTATGTCTGTCGCGAGCGCTTTCTCCTATCTGTATCTCTCGTCTCGATTCTTGAAGATCCGATATGCGCAGCTTACGTTTTGGAGGGGTCAAAGGATCAATGGGTGTTGCGTCAATGTGGAGCTGGGAGCTGGGGGAGCTTCTGATGACTGCTGGAGAGTACGGGCAGTAAAGTACAGCGACCCCTACAGTACACTGGACAACCTTGCCTATCTACATAGTATCTTCTGCCCTACAGGAGACACGATGACGATGATCAGTACATGCATGTACTATTCCAATCCATCCTTATCAGTGATCAATCAATCAATCAATTACCCAAGCCTCGTTGTGGCTTGTCACGGGGCAGGATCAGCCTAGCAGATAACATCCCCGTTCTACCCCATGCCGAGGCACAAGGCGGCCCCCAAGTACCGAGCCGGGGTTGTTGCGTTAGGGGGAAGCAAGTACCTAATCTTTTAGCTGCACGAGCTCCCAAGGTTTATCACGGCCAAATTGATGAAAGAAGGCTGGGCTCGATCGACTAACTAACATTAAACGAAACGTCGGGAAAGTCGATGATGGCTTACACGTGTAGAAGAGCTCCAATCCCACTACAGAGCTTCTGATAACTCAATCATAATCACATTTCTCCAGTCTTTTTTATTGTTTACTTTTTGTTTTCTCTCTCTATTTTAACCTCCCATGACATCTTAATAGTCACCTACTTTGGAACCGGAACCTGTGTGCATGTCCAGTCTTGGGTGTTTGGGAGCAGTTACAGCAACACGATGCTCTCCGCGACGAGACGGTGGCTTCGCCGCAATAGGACGCCCGTCGCAATCGGTGTCGGCGTCGTCGGCGCGGGTTACCTGGCCACACAATATGTCCTCAACAAAATCAACAATGCGCGCGAGCGCATGAGTAGCGACCGTATCTCCAAGGAAAAGTACGTTGTCTCCCTTCCCCCTTGGGTAGCCATCTAGCTATATATGCAAAAGCCCGCCCATGAACTGACCAACGATCTGTTTGTCGCGTATAGCCTCCGCCGGCGATTTGAACAGAACCAAGAGGATTGCACCTTCACCGTCCTCGCCCTCCTGCCCACCGCCACCGCCAATATCCTGGAAGCCATGAACACCGAGAAGATAACGCTGGAGATTCAGCAGATGAAGAGCGCGGCCAAGGGCACGCGCAGCGGCGAGTCCAACGCGACACCGCCGAGTATAGCGGACACGACCCTGACCGAGGGGGAAGAGGGCAAGAGCGTCGCGAGCGCGAGCCTGCAGAGCGAGAGCGGACTGCACGCCAGCCAGATGACGCTGCCTCCGTCTTCCCAGACGGGCGATGGAGCCCAAGACGGCGGGCAACAAACGACTCCTGCGCCTGCGTCAATAAAGCCACGGAGGACGAAGCGGCAGCTGTGGGACGACCTGACGATAAGCTGTAAGTCAAGCCGGTGTTGGGAGACAGGATACTGAGGTATCAACATGGACAGCGGCTGACCATTTGGGGGTGTTTGTTTAGCCATTACCCGAGCCATTACCCTAGTATACACGCTCGCACTCCTCACCATGCTCACACGAGTGCAACTCAACCTCCTGGGCCGCCGGAGCTACCTCTCGAGCGTCATCTCGCTCGCCACGGGGACCGCCCAGTCTACGATAAGTTTGGAGAATAACGACGGTGACGACCCCGAGCACCAGGTCTACGGGTGCGACTTCGACATCAACCGGAAATACCTGACCTTCAGCTGGTGGCTGCTGAACAAGGGCTGGGAGGAGCTGGGCCAGCGGGTCGAGGAGGCCGTGCGCGACGTCTTCGGCCACCTCAGCCCGCGGGACCTGCTCAGCTACGACACTTTCACGCAGCTGACGTTGGAGGTGCGCAAGAAGATCGAGGGGGGCCACAGCCAGAAGAAGGGCGAGCACAAGGGGACCAAGTGGCTGTCCATCGTCCTGCCCCCGCGCGAGATGGAGGACCACGTGCTCCGGGAGTCGGGCGTGCTCGGCGAGAGCGCGACGGCGGAAACCCAGGGTACCCCCGGGGCCGAAGCGGGCTCTTCCTCCGCGTCCCTACGGCGGCTCTTGGACGAGACGTCGGACCTGATCGAGTCGCCCGCCTTCTCGCACGTGCTGACGCTGGTGCTGGACGCGGGCTTCGCGGTGCTGAACCTGCAGAAGCTGCTGCCGGGGGCGTTTGAGCTGCCCGCGATCCCCGAGGTCGAGGACCTGTCGGAGCAGTCGGCGAAAGTGGTGTTGCTGCCCAAGATCCTGTCGGTGCTGACGCGCCAGGCCCACGCCATCGGGCACGGCATGATGCCCAACGAGTACCTGCAGGCCATGGAGCAGGTGCCCGACCTCGAGGCGTTTGCGGCGGTCGTCTACTCGAGCAACTGGGAGAACGAGATCCAGAACGAGGGGGATGACCAGGTGCTAGCGGCGGCGAGCCAAGAACGGTCGGCGTCGCAATCGTCTACCCTTGTCTCATCATCTCTCAAGGAGAGTGGCAGTAGTCAGATGACGACGGGGGTGACGAGTGGTGGTCCGGTTGAGGAGAGCATGGTTCTGGTCGAGCCCGAGCCGGAACCCTCGCAGATCTCGTTCGAGAGTGTATGGGAGAAGGCTTCGCAGCAGGTACAGCAGCAGGAGGAGGAGAAATAAGGAAGAAGCTGTGGTCTGTTGTTGATGTTTAATACGTGAAGCCCTGGATTGTATTTTGACTATTACATGTGTGTTAGTTCAGAGAGGGGCAACTGGCTATGGGGAGAGGAAGCATTGCATAGAGTCTGGAGTATGATCTCAATGGCACAGAAGACAAGACGGGCGGGGGAGTTTGATGATATGACTTGATGGGGGATGTTTATTATGATATTAATCTTTGGTGAGAGAGCAGCGTCATCCAAGAGTCGAACGAATATGGATGGCAACGAGGAGAGGGAGGCGAGGCAGTTTCAATGTATCAATAGCCATACAATACAGAGAGGGGGTAAACCGTCGCGACTCGCGCGCATGGGTATAGAAAGACACTGCTATATATGTATCTTCCCTTTCTCGGCCGCACAGCTGTAGTTGCAAGTTCTACTGACGCCCACGTAGCCCACCCTAATGTGGTCAATTGCCTCCCGAGCTCGTGCTTGTAGCTCTGAACTGGAGGGAAGCCCCTGTCATACCGGGACACCCCCGATCATTACCGTCCTCCTCTCTGGGGCCATATACCGCGGTCAATCTTGCCGCGGGCCGTATCTCTCATCATTGACTTTCTTCGTCTCTGAACCACACGGGGGGCCCAGGCGCGGTGACTATACATTGTTTTGCAGCACACACGCAGGATCATGTAGAGGCCACAGCTATGTCTATACCCACGCCCCTTTGTCAAAGTTGAAGCGTGCCTCCCGTGCTTGTGTCGTGTCTATCCCGGGTTTGCTTTTCTTTTTCCTGGCTTACCCATTAAATCACATTAACCCCCTGACGAACTTATCCAGGCCCATCTCGAACATCTCGTTTTTTACGCCGTCGCCGTTCTTATGCTCGACTGGTGATAACGGGTTCTTGACAACTGTGGGTTACGTTAGCATCTCTCATGATCCCCCCTCACTTCCTATGGTTGTGCTCCCAGCCCGTCCAAATATAAAGAAAATGTATAGTAACAAAACTCACCATACTCAACCCACAGGTTGATGTAGATCTGGTGCAGGACGTTGCGCATGCTGAGCGCCCCCGGCTCCGTCAGCATGGCGAAGCGCAGGCACGAGGGCGTCTCGTAGTAGTGCAGCTTGTACTGGGCGGTGCGGTAGCTGATAAAGGCGTCGTCCTCGCCGCCGAGCTTGCGGACCATGTTGCGCAGACTGAAGACGGTGCCGAAGATGAGCTTGGCGTCGTCCTTGGCGCGGGTCGCGGCGCTGCGGCTGTCGCGGTAGGCGCCACCGCTGATGCCGTTGTTCGGGGCCGAAGTGGACTGGGACGACCCGGGAGGGAGACCGCCCAGGCCCGCGGGCGCGGATTGGCGGTGTGGGTGTGCGGCGGTGGAGGAAGGGGGGAGAGCTCGCTGCTGCCGGTGGTGATGTGTTGGGAAGTTAGGCTCGAGAGGGGACGGGGCGGTGGAGGGGCGATCCAGAGTTTGGAGTAGATGCACTCGGCTGTTGGGTGAGGGCCGTTAGCTCACGATGCTCCCGGAGGGAGGGAGGAGGAGGGACGCATGGAAGGCGCGCGGGTGGTGGTGGTGGTGGTGGTATCACTAACTGTGTCGATCGAAGATGTAGAAGGAGAAGACTTGGACCGGCATGGTTTAAGGATTTGGCGCGTTTGCGCGAGTCTCGCCGTCGAGGCTGGGTATAGAAAAAGAAGAAGGGTGTCCCAAGTCGGCTGGCGTTGCTCGCATTTACATTGCTCGAGGTCAATCAAACGGCGCCGCACTCTATACACGGATTATCGTGGGGTTGTCGTTTCGTTGTTGGTTGGATATTCGTCAAACGTTGGATCGTCGTTGCTTTCGTTAGGGTAGTTTGAGTGCTCGACCTCTTCCGATCTGCGTTGCGTGACTAGTCGTTCCTAATGTTTGCTTCTTGCGTAGTTGTGTAGATAAATACGATGTAGGTTATGTAAGTATGCAATGCAAGTACAGCCTTGCCTACATGTAGAATGCTACTTGGCCATGCGATAGTTGGGTAGTTCGTCGGGCTTAGTGCAAGGTTGTCATCAATTGACTCCCGCCAAGCCGCCCGTAAAGCTGGCGCAGGGTCCTGGTGCGAGCTGACCGGAACCTGGTCTGGGCCCCGGCTCCCCTCCAAATTTGGATGTGCACCTTACCAGAGAGCCGCTTAGCCGGGATCGGCCCCTTCTACAGGCACATGTACCACCTGGAGCGCGGGCCCGCGGGGTGCCTTGCTCCAGCTCGTGCTTGTTTATTTGCCGTGGCACAACCCCTCTGTACGCTGTAGAATGCTGACGGCAGGATAGGAATATATGGTGTACACAAGATGTGAATCCATAGAATATAATATAATACAGTTCGGTCAAGCCCGGAATCATCCATCGTCATTCGTTGGCGCAGCCTCGTTCGTCCTCGTGTTGCAATCTTCAATAGCATCATCCTCGTCTGCCCACGACCAGGATGGAGATGGCAGACTAACAACTAGCAGATGGATGCACACAAGCAGGGGTCGAGCTCTCCGTACGCCATCGTGATTCGCTACCAGGGGGAATTAGCTTGGGCGTTGGGCTGAACATGTCTAACATGACACCCCTCCAGTCTGGCACTGGTGGTGACTCTAAAGGTAGGCAAGTAAGGGTAGTAGGGGTACAATGTAGTACCATGCAGATAGATAGTCGGTTCCATGGTGGATGCCTTTTTTCCCTTCTCGCATTGCATCCTGGCTGCTGCTTGGGTGACAAGTGAGAAAGAGACCCTGGGCCAAAAAATATTGTTGCATTTTCGTAGATAATACGTTTCGACTGGCTCCCCGGCCTTGCTCCATTGATCTGCCTTTCTGCCTACAAGGCATTTCCTACTTCTGCTACGTACATACTTCTTTTCCCTCTTCTCGTGTCTGTCTCTTCTTCGCCTAACCACTTGCACTTCATGTATATTACCTAGAGGAAGGTATATACATACTTAATTTCAAATACTTTACCAACAAACTTCGAGTCGTCCCATCCCCCCCGAAGTTTACTGCTGCTGACTCGCCCTTTTTTGGCGAGCGAGCAAAATAGCTCCGCAACCATGACGGAACCCGTCACTGCGACTGCCCCTCCAACGGCCACCCTCGAGGCACCGCCGAATGAGCGCACCAGGAGCGACATCACCAGCTTGCGAGAAGCCGGCCATTCCGCCGCGAGTCCAGCAATCAAAACCCTTCTAGCCTCCCCGACGATTTCAATCCAGGCAGATGGTACTTCTCCCGTCAGGGAGCGGCGGCCCTCGCTCATGGCGCACATGTAAGCCAGCCCGTCCAGCTCAGCTTCCGTAGCTATCTCCAACCACCACCACCACCACCCCGCATCGCATTGTAGCCTCGGCCATGGTAATGCACTCTTGAAAACTACACGTCGCTGATATACATGCTATACTATTAGCTCTGCCCCTGCTGCTCAGCAATACCAAAGCCCGTTGCGACACCATAAGCGAACGCCCTCTCAGCATCGCGAGGTCAAGGTGGGTACTACAAGTGCCAAGCTTCGATAGCTTCGCACAGGTGGCCCGGCTCGGAATCCGGGAGCACCTGCAGCAATTGCCAAGATAGGCGCTTTGACTAATGGCTACCACGCAGGAAACCCTCAATGCCCAGTCCGAATACACGAGCGACGACGCCGACGGCACCAAGCTCCGAGTGAACCAGTACATCATCCGTGAGGAGATCGGCCGGGGCTCCTACGGCGCCGTCCACGTCGCGACCGACCAGTTCGGCGTCGAGTTCGCCATCAAGGAGTTCTCCAAGTCCCGGCTGCGCAAGCGGGCCCAGTCCAACATCCTGCGGCGGCCGCCCGCCATGGGGAGGCCCGGCCGCTTCCCGCCGGGCGCTCGCGGTGGGCGCGCCCCCTGGCCGGCGCACATGAAGCAGCTGAGCCAGAACGACGCCGCCGAGGCCAAGGACGCCCTGTTCCTGATCCGGGAGGAGATCGCCATCATGAAGAAGCTGAACCACCTGAACCTGGTGCAGCTGATCGAGGTGCTGGACGACCCCGAGGAGGACTCCTTATGGATGGTGCTGGAGATGTGCAAGAAAGGAGTCGTCATGAAGGTCGGCTTGGACGATCGCGCCGACCCGTACCCCGAGGAACGATGCCGACATTGGTTCCGTGATCTGATTCTGGGCATCGAGTATTGTAAGTTGTCTCTCGTCTGGGCCTTCAAAGGGTGGTCGAAAGCGTGGGCTATTTTTCTGACCCTAAACCTCGCAGTGCACGCACAGGGGGTCATACATCGCGACATCAAACCAGACAACCTACTCCTTACTGAGGACGACGTGCTGAAGATTGTCGACTTCGGCGTCTCGGAGATTTTCGAGAAGCCCGATACCATGATGACGGCCAAATCCGCCGGCTCGCCGGCGTTTCTGCCGCCCGAGCTCTGCATAGCGAAGCACGGCGACGTTTCGGGCAAGGCCGCCGACATATGGGCCATGGGCGTGACGCTGTACTGCCTCAAGTACGGTAGGCTACCTTACAAGCGGGACAACGTGTTGGAGATGTACGATGCGATCCGAAATGACCAACCGGAAATCCCCGACGACGAGTCACCAGAATTCCGCGACCTGATTACACGACTGCTCGACAAGGACGCAAGCTCGAGGATAGGCATGTCGGAAATAAGAGTAAGGATTGACTTGCTAGATGATGCTATTTGGGGGGTTTGGCTGACAGATGACCATAGGACCATCCGTGGGTGACGCTAAACGGCAGTGATCCCTTACTATCGGAGGTGGAGAACTGTTCGGATATGGTCGACATGCCGAACGAGCTTGAAGTCAACCATGCCTTCACCCCAAAGATGAGCAACATGCTCACGGTAGTAAGCATTACATGCGCACACGCACATATTCCCTAGAGGAATCGCCCGGCTAACGTGAGGGACAGATGATGGCCATCAACAAATTCAAGGGGCTTTTGGCCAGGAGCCGACCGAGTACTCCCGGTTCTAGGACACCGCGGACACCAAGGACGTTGCAGATACCTAACGTTCCTTCCCACGGCCAGCCTACCAAGCCTGCTCTGCCCGAGTTCACGTGGAACCAGGCCTACGTACCACCGGAGCCTGAACATAAGCAGCAGCCGGAGCCCGCACCCGAACCCGAAGAGCAGTCCACGCCCACGAATCGACCCCGGCACAGATCCGTCGCGGAGGAGGCGGCCGACATCGTCGAGGCCCGCAAGGCCTGGAAGGCGTCCAACGTCCACCCCAGCAGCAACCAGGCCCGAGGAGCAGGAGAAGGCACCGAAGCCCCGCCGGGCGAGAAGGGCCACGCGCACGAGCCCACGGACCACTCGCCGCGGCTGCTGGGCATCGGCCTCGGGGGCCGCGACGAGTTCAACCACGACGAGACGCCCGCGGATATCGTGTCGGACTCGCCGACGGGCATCGACTTCAACATCTACGACACGGCGTTCGAGGCCGAGATTGAGCGGATCCGCGCCGAGAACCGGCAGCGGGGGCCCGACCCCAGCGGTGCCGGTGCCGGTGCCGGGACCCGCCCGCCCAAGAAGACGACGTACCTGACGCGGTTCGTCAACGAGAAGGAGAAGTACTTTGGCGACGACTCGATGATCCTCGAGGCCGGGCGCAGCTTGCCGGGGCTCGCGTCGTCGGGGATGAACAGGGCGAGTGCGGTGACGGCGAGGGCGTTGGGGCGGATGCATATTGGGGGTGGTAGCAGTAGGGGCGATGTCAATACTGCCGCTACTGCTCCTACGCCGGAGGCGGCGGCGGCGGCAGTGGTGGGTAAGGATGAAGAAGCCGCGACGAAGGAGAAGGACCTCGGTGAAGGGAAAGAGACAGAAAAGGAAAAGGGGGAGGAAGCAACGACACCGACACCGAATAGTGGGGCTGGACAGGAAGCCGACAGCAACAACAAGACCAACGACGATAGCGCCAACAAGGCGGCGGCGGTGGAGGAACCACAGGTGACGCTCTCTGAGAGCTACGAGAACGTCAAGGAGTCCGTACACAAGTTCGCCGACGTGGTGGCGAGCACGATGCAGGCTAAGTTGGCGGCCGCGAAAGGGGGTGCGGGGGCTCCTGCTAAGGAGTAGTAGTGAAGTGCAGTTTGGCAAGCTCGATATCTGGAAAATGATTCGAGAGATGGATGCACTGTAGGCAGCTTCGGCTTCTTCAGGTCAATGGAGGAACCTGGGAGATACACATTGCCAGTAAGGAGAAGAGAGGCAAGCCAACAGCAACAAAACTCGAGATACGTGGGTATGGATGGTGTGGTTCTTGGTATTCTTGTTCTTCTTTTTGACTTTGCAATTGAAAAGCGGAAGCGAATAGAGATGGGCACAAGGACAGGATAAGTACACATCAACATCATTATTAACATCAAAACTTCCTCTTTAGAGGAGGTAAAAATAGCAAGCAAGCAAGCAATGGCTAGCACGCGAATGACTATACTATATCAAATATATCAATCAGTAGTAATACGGAATATTACCATTCCCAAGATGAACAAACAAATAGCAACACCCACATCCATCTAAAATCTCGGGGTATATATTGATTTATATCCAGAATACCTTATACAGCTATGCACGTGTGTTTGCACACATTTCCCTCTTTTGTTCTTTGCTCGCCGTCCCGACTCTATATGCTACCGACCCCCTATTTCTTTTTTTATGTTTCGTTGTTTCGTATTCGCTCTCGAATGTTTCCCCTCCGTCGTACAGTACACGTTATGGACCGGGTTTTGCGCCTATGTGGTGTTAGTGAGGAGAGGATCCAGGCATTTAGATACATGAAAAGGAAAAAAAGGAAAAGTTTCAAGTAGATGCCAGAATGCACTCCTCACCGTTTGACCGTTGTTGTTTCGAGGGCCAACCTCAACCATTCCCACCCCAGTCCTTCCACCTAACGCCGGGGCATCTAGGCAGTTAGGAGGGGGATGGTCACGTTTGTCGTCGGTGTATAGGTACACCGCATCCCGTAATCGTGTCCAGCCCCCCCCTCTTCTTTTTCGCAGTGCATGGGTGTACTACTACGATAATACGAGCTTGGGCATCGTGGACCTTGAGACACTCTCTCTTCTCATCCAGTAGTAATCGTCGCCATCGTCATAGCCGGTACTGCCGCCACCGGAGGAGGTACCGCCGTCTGTACGGCGGCGGCGGCAGGGTTAGCGGTACCATTCGCAGTGACGGCCGCGGTAGCGGTAGCGGCAGCGGCAGCGGCAGCAGCAGAAACCGCAGCCCCCCGCTGCAAGATCTCACGGTACTTCTCAAGACTCTTGCCGATGATGTTGATAAAAGGCCACTGGGTATTGCTCTTGAAGAAATGGGCCCAGATCTTGAGCACAGCCAGACTCAGACTCCCCGGCTCCGTCGGCACGTCCAATCCATCTCCTCCTCCTTCCCCACCACGACGACCACCATGAACACAGTCATTGCAGTTATTATCGTCATCATCGTCGTCGTCGTCGCCGTCGCTAAAGTCCACGACGGCGTACGCCTCCTCGACGATACAACGAACCCAGTGCAAGATGCGGTCCTCGCTGTCGGTCAGGGGCACCTCCGTCCCGGACTGCTGGAGGGAGAGGAGCCATTTACTGAGCAACACGGCACACTCGAGCCCCGCGAGGGAGTGCCGCACGCTCCAGAAAAGGCCTGGCTGCGGGCGACGCGGTCGACCCCCAGCCGGACGGGGACGCTGAGGGCGTGCGCCGCGTACAACAAGGCCGAGATGACGCCGTCGCTGCGCTCGACCCCCGGGGCCCGGCACAAAGCGCGGGCGATCCGGGCCGGGTCGCGGGTCTCGAGTTGGCGGTAGGGTCCCAGGTTCAGGTAGATGCGGACGTAGGCCAGGCCCAGCAGGGAGCTCGAGGTGAAGGGGATGGGGCCGTTTTCGTTGTTGGGGTCCAGGCTCGACTCGGGGGCTTGCTGCCAGCCCGTGGTCCAGGAACGGAGTCCGCGTCTAAAAAGATAAAAAAAAGTCGATCGATCAGTTAAGCATAAAAGTAACGCGGTGATCAAGTGGGGGGGGACTTACTCTAATTTGTTCACCTCCTCCGGCGGCAGCGCCGCCGACTGATCCATAATCGGCAGCGACAGGTCCCTCACGATATGGATCCGCTGCAGCAGTCCATGCAACAGCACATAATTCCCCAACGGCGTCGGGATCGGATCCAGCGGCGCCGCCGTCCCGTTCCCGCTGCCATCGTCCGCGAACCGGAGCAAACTCGACAGCGCGTCCTGGAAATTAAGCTGCTCCTTGCGCGGCTGCACTGTCCCCGTCCCCGTCCCCGTCCCCTCGCCATAGCCGTGACGCGCCATCTGCCACTGCGCCGGCGACCCGGCCTTCCACTCGGCCGTGTTGCACGGCAGCCTTAGCCGGATCTCGTTGCTGCGCAGCACGGGGTACACGTTGTACGCCACGCTGTGCGTGTGCAGGAACGTGAAGGAGATGAGCTTGGTGCGCCGGACCGACTCGTGGTGCACCCACGCCAGCCAGGCCGACTTGGGGTCCGTCGCCGCCGCGTTCATCATCACCCCTTCCTCGGGTTCCTCGGGCTCCTCTTCTTCCAGCCCGATATCGCGCAGCACCTGCACGAGCAAGCTCTGCAGCGAGAAGGCCTCGACCACGAACTTCTCGTGGCGCTCCCACGTCGCGAACCCCATCAGGATCACCAGGGCGCGGACCGTATCGATGGGCGCCCAGGGCCCCCCGCGGTTGTCGCCCCCGCCGCGACCCCCCACCCCCATCCCCCCGTTGTTCATGTGCTGCTGCTGCTGCTGCTGCGAGTTGCAGTCGGCGCCACCTACCGGGCAGCACATGTAGTGATGAATATTCAAAAACGTCCTGGTCTTGGGGCCGAACCGGCTATTTTCCAGCCGCAGCCGCTCCATCAGCACGGCCCTGCCCGCCCGGAACAGCCGCGCCGACGTGCGGTGCTCGAAGCAGTACTGCGAGCCCATGGCGGCCACGGCCAGCACGAGCTCGGGCGCCGTCTCGTGCATCGCCCACGTCGGCTGGTGGAGGAAGGGCATGTGCAGGTGGAAGCCCCGAAAGTACGACGTCACGTAGCGCGTGAGGGCATGGCGCGACGGCAGCACGAAGCCGGCATCGGCATCTAGGATGACATCGCCGAAGGGCTCTAAGTGGGACGCCAGGCAGTCACGTTGGTCCTCCGTCACCCGGAACGGCGTCGAGACCACCACCGTCTCTAATACACCACCACCACGAGCTTCTTCTTTGTGGAGAGAGAAAACAGCAAAAAGGTCAGCGCAACAATTCCCATTGATATTTTGTTTGGTTCATATAAACATATGTGCAGCCGAGCCCTCGGCGCGCCGCTCCTCTCTCTCTCAGTGACACACGGTTTATTATTACTGTGTGCACCCAGATTATTATGACAAGCTTGCTTCTCCATGTAGCCAAGAAGCGTTATGTTGCAACTCGATAGCCATTCTGCACATGGATACCTTGGGAACGGTGTTATTAATTTCAAGCAAGTTGCACGGGTCGGGTTTTTCTTTCGGTAGGTACGTTTGAGGAGAGGGGAGACGCGCCAAACGCTCTCGGCAAAGAAAAAAAGTAGTAGTCGGCAAAACTTACTGTGTTCTGATTGGCCTTCCGAGAGCTTGCTCTTTTCGGGGGCCGACGGGAGCCAATAACTGAACGGAGTACCAGCTCGTCCATTGGGGGCCGTCATGTCCGACTCGGGCCTCGAATCCCTTAATTCGGGGTCCAGCATTTCGTTCTCCGTGTCCGGCTGGAAATACGGGCTCCATTCCGCCGGCAGCCCCACGCCGTCTAGGAAATTCGCAAATTCTCGGAACTGATCAAATCCGGCCATATCTTGGCCTAATGATTGAAGAGATACATGATCAGTAAATAAAATACATCAAAGCAGACGATCAAGCTTCGTCTTCTTCTCACTCACCGTTCTCGTAGTACTCCTGAGGTAAGAGAGGTTGTTGGTAGGGTTGGCCGATCATACCCTGAGGATCGTCCAACCTGGGGTCGGTGGTCCGGTAGCCATTGGGGCCCAATGGCTGCTGCTGTGACTGTTGATGATGCGCCCACGGGTTCATACTCATTCCCGATAACGAGGCGGCGGCTGCGGCGGCCGCCATGTCATCGACTCCTCCTGATGTTGCTGGGTGGCCGCCTTTGTCGGATGCATTATCCGGTGGCCCGTCCAGCGTCTTCTCATGCAAGGCAATTCGCTGGTGGCGGGTTAATAAGTCCCGTCGTGTAAATGCAGCTCCGCAGTGGCAAATAAACGGCTTTTCTTTGGTGTCTGCCGGTCGATCAGCATTCTGCAGCCTTCGAATCGGGCCAATGTCATGTTCGCTTAGGGTAGCATCAGGGATAAGCAACCCGCCATTTGCGTAAATGCGCGCAGCAACAGAACAGATGTTCGTGTTTGTGTTTATCCTGTGTGCGTTTGCTTTTTGCTTTTGCTTTTTGCTTTTGCTTTTTGGTTACACAACTGGAGACGGGCGAATGTCAAATGCCACAGCCTCGGTATATCCCATCTATTCCCACTAGGGACTTAGAGCGGGCGGGCGAAGGAAATTTGACGTAACGTGTCGTGCCATGACATGACTCTCTGGAATCTGGGGTAGTTTTGAGATTTGACAAGTGGAAAATCCGGGGTAAAACTGACGAGTCCTCACATGGCGCTCCTTGTGCTCGGAACGCTTGAAGGTCCGGCCACAATGTGGGCATGTGTGTCCCCCTCCGGCGGCCGCTCCACGACGTCTGCGCCCGTTGCTGCTAGCACCAGCACCGCCGCCGCCGCCGCCGCCGGGTCGCTGCGCTGAAGTCGTCTGAGCCTCCATGTTGGAGGAGGAGAAGGATGGGGATGTTGGAGATGAGTTAGGATAGAAAGTGGAGGGAAACATGGGGGGGACTTAAAGCCCGCCTTGGGGGGCTTTCGGCTCGCTCTTGACGATCGTCGAGTGGGGTAGTGTCCGCTTTCACACTCCAATATTTTCCCAGATAGCCGACACTGGTCAATGACTCGCGAACAACCGCTTCTCCACTTCTTCTTATCTGGCCTAAGTGGACACTGGTCAATGAAAAGGGCACGATGTCGGCAGATGACCGTCACTGTATGGAGATACGTAACCTACCAGGCCTTTTGTCTATTTGGGGTAACAAACCCGAGCAGGGCCGACTGGCTGGTTCCATGCCGACAAACTGCTACCTGCCCTACCAGCTTACTTGCATGCCCGAAGTAGATAACCAGCGCTGTTGCCGTGCCGTCGTGATCGTTCCGTAGCAAATCAATCCTGGGCACTGTATACTAGTCGACATCGCAACTATAATCAACAACACCATAATAATAAATCATGGCTGGAGCCGTCTTTCGACTTCCAGGTGTTGCTTATATAACCGGAGCTGGTGGGACTGGTGAGTCTCCCTCTTTTTTTTTCTTTTTTTTGCCGACGGTTGGGTCCTCATGAGACTCATGCATTTCAGGCATTGGCGCTGCGGTGGCGAAAGCGTTTGCGCGGTTCGGCTGTTCTCGCATCGCCATAACCGACATCAACAAAAAGTCGCTAGACAGTACGCGGGATGCCGTCCTCAAAATCAACCCCCAGGCCCAGATAACAAGCCGCGACGGCGACATATCGGATGAAGGCTTCGTCAATTCCTTTGTTGCAGACATCTCCCGGACCTTCTCCCGCCTCGATTATGCGGTCAACTGTGCAGGCATCCTGGGAGAAAATCTTCGGTCACACGAAACCAAGACGTCGGCCTTTGACTTGATCACCAAGGTCAATTACAAAGGCACATGGCTCTCATCCCGGGCAGCCCTATCGCAGATGCTGCAGCAGGAACCCATGTCGGAGCATCCCAAACAAAGAGGAGCTGTCGTCAACATTGCATCGCAGCTAGGTATTGTTGCGCGGCCGAATGCAGGTGAGTATACTGGGACGGTTTCGTGTAAGTCTTTGAGCGACTGACTCCTCTCTGCAGCTCCGTATTGCGCTTCCAAGGCTGCCATCATCAACATGACTCGGTCGGATGCCATAGATTACTCCCAGGACGGGATCCGCGTGAACTGCGTCTGCCCGGGAGTGATAGAGACGCCCATGACGACAGGGTCGGCGGAGGTGACGGAGAGATTGAAGCCTGCCATCAATATTGCCCCGATGCGCCGAATGGGGACCCCCGACGAGATTGCCGATGCCGTCCTGTTCCTATGTTCGCCCCAGGCGTCGTTCATCCAAGGACACGCATTGGTCGTCGATGGCGGATATACGATTAATTAATTGACTGAGTGCACGTATGATTTGGATGCAAATTCCCAGAGCCAGCCTGGTTAGAAATTAGAAACTTAGACAAATGTTTAGAGGGTCTGAGGCATGAAACTCCCGTTGTGGCATGCTTAAAGTGCGAAAGTAAGTATGTACAAACCGGGCGACATGAGATTGTGAGCCCTGTTCGATTTGGGGTTTAGTTTTCTCCCATAGATCGAATGAACGGCCCCGGGCGATGTTGATCATATACCCATTCAAGGAAGGGAAGTTGGAAGATATTAATAGATTTGGAAATACCTAGGCTATCTAAAAATAAAAGTCAAATGGACTTGAAGCAGATTCGCATTCAGTACATAATCTCCGACTCTAGGCAGCCAACACCCCCGCGACTTCCCTGGTAGTGATATCAACAACCTCCAGTGGTCGCTTCCCATTGGCATTGACGTTTACATCGACCCACCCCATCGCCTTCTCATTGGGCAGACCATCTTTCACCCCTTCGCTGTTCAAGGTGGTGGTGGGTGTTTGACTCGGGCTTGAGCTGCTGGCCTTCTTCCAGTCAAAATTGCTCTCCCAAGCCCGGCCGACTTTCAGCATCTTCTTCTCCTGCCATAAGCCGCCGACAATCTGCATGCCCACGGGGAGAAGGACCTCGGGGTCTTCCTTGGCCGGCGCGAACCCGACTGGGACCGACATGGCTGGGTGACCTGTCACATTGAAGACGGCCGTGTTGGAGGTCAGCCCGATGCTAGGCTCGAAACACGACCGGGGTGACTCCCGCGACCCATGTCTCGGGGCAACGTAGGGCGTCGTCGGCATGACCAGAACGTCGTACTCCTCGAAGGCTTTCTGGAACGCATCTCGGACCCTTCTCGCCATGTTGATGGATTTGCCGTACAGCCCGGGGAAGGCTTTGGCGAGATAAATGCCGTTTATCACGGTGTTTTTCGTCGAAGGAAACAGCTTGTCGAAATTTTCCGCTGTCCAGGGAAGTCGGGCTTGCTCGAATTCGGTGAGGGAAAGGCCCCTTCTACCGTGGGCTTGGCCGAGGACACCGGCAGCACCGGAGATACGTTGCTGGATAGTCCATATGAGAGGGCCCTCCAGATGTTCTGGGACCGAAACCTCTTCGACCCTTGCGCCAAGCTGCTCGAATTTCCTAGAAGCGCCGAGCACTGTGTCTCTTACCCGGGAATCGACGACTGGCTGGTCAAATCCCTCGGTAAGCAGACCTATTCTAAGGCCAGAGAGAGGCAGCTGTGCTGTATCCATACATTGGATCGACTCGAGAAACCGGAAGCTCCCGTGCGTTGCAGAGCCCAAGGACCTATCGTCTATGCCATCATAGCCTGCGATGGCATCGAGACAGGCCGCAGCTTCTAATACAGTCCTTGCCAAGGGACCAGCGTGGTCGTCGACAGCATCCCCAGAGGTTACGCCAGTATATGGGACTAGCCCGTGGGTAGGCTTGATACCAACACCTGTATCTCTGGTCAGCTGCACAGTATATGACATATCTCATTTTTTGGGCGAGAACTTACATCCGCAAAGAGAAGAGGGGACACGTATCGAGCCACCCTGGTCGGTACCAATGGCGAGATCCATGAGTCCTCCGGCGACCAACGCAGCGCCCCCTGACGTACTCCCGCCTGCCGAATATCCCTCCTGATAGGGGTTTTCGATGGTGCCTTGGGCACTTGTAAACGAAGAAGTGGAGTTGCAGAAGCTTTCGCATACTGCCGTGCCATGTATGTCCGCGCCGGCATCGAGAACGCGTGTCACCACAGTGGCATCTGTTGATGGGGTCCACGCAGGGAAAGCATCGCTGCCATAGAATTGAGGTACGCCGGCCACCGCAATACAGTCTTTCAAGCAGACAGACTTGCCAGCTAAGAGCTTGCTCGACTGGTCACCCTTGATGAGAAATTTGTGTGCCCATGCATGGCCATAGACTTGTTCGGACTCGGCAGGCACGTGTAAGTTCTCTCGAGGATATTTCTTCAAGTCGGCCACCGGTTGATAGTCTGGTAACTCTAGCAGCTGCTCGGCACAGTCATGTACGGCAGCCAGGAGCTGGTGATAATCATCTGAATCTTTTGGGTCAATCCTTAGACCAAGGTCTTTCAGCAAGTCCTCGGCGTCGCCCTTTTTGACCGGGTTGGCTCTAGTATCTTGGTTAGCTCAGCGCCTCTGACGACTTTCTCAATGACTACTTACTCTCCCACTTCTTTGAAAAAGACCGACATGTCGGCAAGGATGTATACTGGCAGTAGCTTTACTTCGACTATTAGGCTGAGAAGATGGAGGATGAAATCCGAATCAGCAATGGGCAAGACAAGTTTATTTGCGATATCTGCGAATATTACATTACATTCGCCCCCATCCGGATTTCTTCAGCTCGGTTCGAGCGAGAAGACACACCGAGCTGACAAAGACCAAGCCAAGACATTAGAGAGACGAATCAGATGTGTTCTTTCCGTCTATTCGCTACCTCTTTCGGAACGTATACGCTACCAAGTACATAGCTAAGTAATAGGTTGGACAAGGCCTATCTTGGCTATGTGGGTTCTCCAACCGGTTTCCGGATTGGGGAGTTGGAGATAATCTCCCCAGACCCCAACGCGCAACTTCTCATGGGACTACGGCAAGTGGGTGTAATCGAGTTGCCCATTCGGACTTTTGTGCGATTCAGGTCAGGTGTTCCTTAAGACCCCATTAGCAATGAGACTTATGTCTGCGTATTTGTCAAGTGACCCTGGTTCATTGCGAGTAGCTTCATTACTTGACCTGCGGTGGTTATACATACCTAATCACTGGTGGCGGTGATTTGTTGGAGTTGTTGGATTAGGTCTCCAATATCTACCCCAATATCTACCCCTCCCCTATCAGCACCCAGCTCGAGTCTCCAACTCCATATCCACTCGCCGGCATAGTCACTATCTACGACCTTACTACCTAATGTTTAACTCCCCCTTCCAGGTACTGCGGGGGCGTTACCAGTAGTAAATCTACAGGAGCACACTGTAGGCCGATGTTTTTCTAGAGGACCATCTTATCTTCTCTTCTGTGCTGAAGACAGTTTCCTAGTGTGAATACTTCATGCAAGAGTTAAACTAACCCTTGCAGGGTAGTAATCGAACAAACTATTGAGATCCATCCCAACTCCTGATTCTGCGATGCCAATTGGGTTTCGGTACCGTTCTGTGCCAAGATAAACCTGCATCTGCTGTGTCATGTTATCGCGTTCCCCGCAATCCGTCCGTTCGCGCACCCCGCATAGGTATACTACGACATAGACCCTGATAGTCGTGTAGTAGTCAGTATACGAAATGACACATTTGTACTAATTGCATGAGAACCCCTTGTAAGACGTTGCTCTTGTTGGTATACCACAATCTCGATTCTGCTTACTGAATCCGAGTCTGACTTTTGCTTTTTTAAGATCCGATTCGAATTGGCCTTTGCGTGAACCACCACAATGGGCAAGAAGAGAGTTCTGATCAGCTACGGCGTTGACGTGGATGCCGTCGCCGGCTGGCTTGGCTCCTATGGAGGCGAAGAGTCGACAAGCGATATCAGCAGAGGTATCTACACCCATCAACCGCCAATTCAACTTTGACCTCCGCAGTCGCTAATGAGCCACATGGATCAAGGCCTCTTCGCCGGCACCATCGGCGTCCAGCGCCTGCTGAAGCTGTTCGCCAAGTACGACATGAAGACGACGTGGTTCATCCCGGGCCACAGCCTCGAGACCTTCCCCGAGGACATGGCGGCGGTGCGGGACGCGGGCCACGAGATCGGCCTGCACGGCTACTCGCACGAGAACCCGAGCGACATGACCCTAGAACAACAGCGCGACGTGCTCGACAAGACCTACCGGATGCTGACCGAGTTCGCGGGCGGGAAGCCGCCGCGGGGCAGCGTGGCGCCCTGGTGGGAGTGCAGTAAAGAGGGCGGGCAGCTCCTGCTCGACTACGGCATCGAGTACGACCACAGCATGAGCCACCACGACTGCCAGGCGTACTTTCTCCGGACGGGCGACACCTGGACCAACATCGACTACACCCGAAAGGCGGAAACGTGGATGAGGCCCCTCGTCAAGGGCCAGGAGACGGGGCTCGTCGAGATCCCCGCCAGTTGGTACATCGACGATCTGCCGCCCATGATGTTCATCAAGGGCGCCGCCAACAGCCACGGGTTTGTGAATCCCCGCGACATCGAGGATCTCTGGCGCGACCAGTTTGATTACTTTTACCGCGAGTACGACGAGTTCATCTTTCCGATTACGATTCACCCGGACGTGTCGGGGCGGCCGCAGGTGTTGTTGATGCATGAGAGGTAAGAACGACTACAGAGGCGCAATTATTTACCTAGGTACAACTCAAATACTGACACTCGAACAACAATAGGTTGATCGAGCACTTCAAGAAGCACGAGGGCGTCGAGTTCGTGACCATGGAGCAGATCTGCGACGACTTCAAGAGCAAGAATACGCCGGCCGAAGGGGCGGTCATGCCGGCGAAGCCTGGCGCGATGCTCAATAAGCCGTGACCAGACAAGGGGAGGATGAACCAATACTAGTCGATGATTTCGTGATATAGCTGCATTCTGTATATAACTATAAGCTACCTATTTACCTATTCATCTGCTATCTCAATCATCCAGATACCAGACGCTATTGGTCATGTTGTTGTAGCCCTCCTGAGCCCGTGGTAGGCAGGTCGGCGTATCAGGAGGCATCGGTATTCGGCACGGATTACATAGCATAGGATGGATAACAAGGGGGCCATTGAACCCCTATGATGCAATACCACCCCTACTGCCATGCACATCTATCAGCTAACCCGGTTTACTTCCTTCGTACTGCATACCATCAACCCACGCACCCTCAGCATATCATTTGGAGTGAGGTATCATGTGGGGTCACAGTCAGTACCTACCTGCGTTACCCAGCCGCGAATCGCGCCTATCTACCACTACTGGGGCAGATGAGCGCCAACTCCAAGTGTGACGCGCCAGCAAAGCGATCGACCCCGTATAGGGGATCCAACAATGGGGAACTGGCGTTGGAGACAACTCCAAGTCTGTATTGCGGTCCATGCTTAGAGGAGAGGGCAGTGGCGGCGTCTATCTTGGTCTAATCATTATCAAGAGTTGGAGGAGGGATATACATGTAAGGGTACGGTTTATATTAATGTTATTATATAAGGAACTAAAAGGCTCTCTTAATATAATCACAGAAGTCTTATTTAAATATATTATAATAGGGGTATATAGATTATCAATATAAGGCTATAATAATTACCCGTTATTAAAAAAGTTTTTAACCTTAAAAATAATAAGAATTGAATTTAGGACTTTAAAAAGTTAGGCCTTATTTTTTACCTATTCTTTATTATAGGTATAGGCGCTTTATTATTAAATTGTTAAATTAATTAGCTATATTATAATTTCCCGTTATTTTAATCCCTCGTTTATTAATAAAATTTAATTTAATTTAATATTTATATAGGAAATTAATTAATATTTATTCCTTTTTAAATATTACGTTATCGCGATATTATTAATCCTTTTTATTTTTTATTTTCCTTTTTCTTTATTATTTTATTTTTTAGAGTTTCTTTTTTAGGTTTTATATCGGTAATAATATCGATATTAGCGATAATATTGGATCTTTTTCTTTATTTATAACCCGTTATTTAAAATCTTTTTATTTTAAATATTTTTTATATATATCGAGCTTTAATATATATAGGTTTTTATTGTATTATTCCTTTAATTAATTTTAATATTTATAAAGGTTCTTTACCCTTTCCTAATTCGTATTAGAGTTCTTTTATTAAATTAAATAGGAAATCTTTATCCGTTCTTATTAGTTAATAATATAATCGAATTCGATTTTTAAGCGATCCTTTCTTATATCGTTATAATAAATTATTACGTCTTTTTCCTTAAATTCGTTATTCTTTTAATCGGGAATAGGGTTAATAAATATTTTTATTAATAAAAAGTTATAAAAAATTAGGAATATATAGAAATTTATTAATAACGTTAACTAGTAGGCATTCTTATAAACCTTCTTTATTTTATATAGTCCTTTTTTTATAATTAAACTTTTTTAATAATTAAAGGGTTTTAATAAACTTTATATTTAAGAAAAGTTTAATTTTTTCTTTAAAATCCGTTTATTATCTTTTCCTATTTATAATAGTGGTTTAAAATTTTTATATTTTTTAAATTATAACGTAGCCTATAAACGAAATGACTATATAAGTAAATTAATTACTTTCGCTAAATTTTATATAAATAACTTTTATAACTTAATTCCTTTATTATTTATTATAATTAATATTTAGGAAAAAAGGTAAATAATTCTAGCGCTTTAAGCGTTTAAGAATAACTTAAAATTAAATTTCTAATATATAGCTCGAACGTATAAAGTCCCTTATATAACCTTTTATAACTAATAATTCGGTATTTTTATAAAACGCGAAATATCTATTAATTCTTAAAAGTTAACGGATTCCGAAGAAAATATAATTATATAATATATAATTAAATTAAATTTATAATTATTTCCTCCCCGGATAAATAACGTTAAAGATATAGCGAATCGATTATTCCGTTAACGCGACGCGGGACGCGTCGTATTAATTAAACCTTTAACTTTATATAACGGTAATTAAACCTCCGGACGCGTTTTAATCGAAGAATCGATTATTAAAGAATCCTTTATAAAGATCCCGACGTATATCGTATATAGTTTACCCTTATACGGAATATAATTTATAAATATAGGATTTAAAAGGAGGATATTTATAACTTTAATAAAACCGGCTTTTTTATAAATTAAATTTTATCCGAAATAATCGTTATTACCTCCAATTAACGCGGAAAGCTTAAAATAATATAATAAAGGAACCGGGAATAAGTTATAATTATTTAAAGTATTAAATTATTTAGTTATATTATCCCTTTATATATTATATTTATTAAAAAAACGTACCTCTCTTTTTAATATAAAAATAACTTATTATTAAAGGACTAAGTAATCGTATTTATTAAAAACGGTTAGATTATAAACGAGAGAAGCGAAGATTAAATTCGGTATTTCGATAAATATATAAAGTCTTATAAAAAAAGTGTTTATTATTTATTAATTTTAAACGGTTATAAAAATTATTATTCGATAACTTTCGAGCTTTATTATAAAGAAAATTCGATTATTATATTCTATATACCTTTTTATTCGTTATATAAACTTTAACCTTTTAATATTAATTATTTTTATATATTAAAAAAGTTATATAAAAAAGAAATTAAAGGTTTTATATAAATATATATTATTTATATCGTAAAAGAGGACTTTTTATTAATATTTTTAAAAACGTTTTAAATAACTTTTATTATTTTAAATATTTAAGGAGGTTTCTAAAAGATAGAATTTATACTATATAATCCGGAATTTATTTTTTTATAATTAAATATAAAACTATATATATTAATACTACCGGCGACCTCTTCTAGCTTATTTATATTTTAAGAATTAAAGACCTTAAATAACGTAATTAAAGCTTAATCTTAAACCGAATATATTAAGAATCGAATTACGTAATATTAAAATAGCTCTTTAATATTAATTTTTATTAAATTTAATTAAATCGCGAAAAGTATAACGTAGGTAATATACCGGCTCGCTTTATTAAAGGGTAAGGTAACCGTATTATAAAAGGTAAATAAAATATTTAACCGGCGCCGTTATACGAAAAAGAAACGGTTATAAAATAGAGGATTATTTTATATATAAATTAAAAAAGATTTATAATCTTAAAGAGACGTTAATAAATAATTATAGAATAAATCGCGCCGGAATAATAATTATATAAGAAAGCTTAAAACGCGCCCGCGGCATTATAGAATCTACGGGGAGCCCGGGTATAATACGCGTACCTATTAAAACGATATAGATATATTTAGAGATAAAGATTCCGATTAATTTTAATATATTAAATATATTATAATAGAATTAATTTATACTTTTTTATATAAAGTGTTAGAAAGTAATTAATTCGTTTATATAATTATTTCGTTTATAAACTACATTAATTTATAAATAATTAGATATCTTTTAAAGGCGTTCGTTAAAGTCGTTTATAATAAAATAATCCTTTTTTTATTAAATTATTATCTTTAATATAAAGGGAAGATCTTTAAGCTCGATATCTATTTTCGGATAATAAAAATAATTAACGTAAAACGGGATAAAACCTATTAATTCGGAGACCGCGTTATTCGTAACGAACTCGGCTATAAGTAATTAATTATACTAATTATTTTAAAGGTAATTAATATATATTTATAAGTACGATTTTATAAAGGCGTTCGCATTCTTAATTTATTTATTTATTTCGGGGTAATAGGAGGATAATAATAATAATATTATATTAAGTTATTTATTTAATTATTTTTAAAAAAAAGATATAAATTAAGAACTTTTATTATTAATTATATTAATAAAGAGATTATATAACAATTAAATATACTATATAAAAGCGTTAACGAGATTTTTAACCTTTAAGGAGGTTACCGGGATATAATATTATATTTTTATTAATTTATTAATAATTATAAGAATATATTTATAAATTTAATTATTACGTTTATAGGTCGGGAATTTAATAATATAATTAAAAAAAAATTTAATCTATTTTCCAGTTAAAATAAATAATAATTATAAAAAATTAAAAGGTATTTAATAAGAAGACTTTCCTTTTTAATAAGTATAGTAATTATATATATATCGGGCGATATCTTTATATATCTATAATTAAATATATTATTACCGGATAAAGTTTAATATCTTTATCCGTTTAAAATAACTTATTATATTAAAAGTATAATAATAATATAAAATTTAAAAGTTAACTACCTCGTTTCTCGGTATAAAAAGGCGCCCCTTAAAATAAATTCTATTATAAACCAGGTTATAACGTATAATAAATATTCGGGTTAATACTTTATATAATATTTTTAATTATTATCGTTTCCTTTAATTAAGCGTTTTCTTCATATTTAAAATTTCTATTAATAAGTTATAGGTATTATTAATTAGTTCGTTAATCGGGGTATTTATCCTTTTTATTAGGGTAATAAATAATATATTATTATTATCCTCGTCGTTTATATTATTAAGCTTTATACCTTTAACTAGTTTTATATTTAATAGAAGTTATTAATATTAATAATTAATACGTTCCTTATTATAGCTTTCCGGCTTATTACCTGGAAGTTAGTTTAAAATATCTAATTAATTATAATATTAGCTAAATCTATATAAGATTATAAAGTTAAAGTTTACTAAAAATTTATTTTATTTTATTTATTTAATATTAAAGCGTTTAATAAATATAAAATATTTTAAATTTTTATAATCCGTTATAATATTAAAGTTATTTAATCCTTATAATTCCGGGCGCTATTTTTTAAAACTTTTAATAATAATTAATAATTCTTTATTATAAATTTTATAATTATATTTTTAAACTATATATTTTAATAAACAAAAAGCCACAGGGTATTTTATATTATTATATTTTTATAATAGAACCCCTTTTATAATTTAATTTAAAGCGTTAATTTTTATAAATATTAATTTTAAAGGATTAAAATATTTTAAGACTAATATTATTATAAATTCTTATTTTGATTAGAGAAAGGCTTGCTTATAATCGAGACTTTAAATTTAAAGAATATCGTCTCTTATAAGCTTTATTAATAGTTTTATAATTTTAAAGTATATTTTAATAAACCGGTAATAATAATTTATAAATTTTAAAAAACGTTATAATTCTTTTACCCTTCCTTTAATATAAAGATTAAAATTTATTTAAAATATAATAGTTTTAACTTTGCTTAAGTTTATAATTATATTATAACGGCTAACGATAAATCCTAAATATTTTATTAAAGAGATATGGAATTCGTTTTTATTAATATTGATTTAAAGTCCGGTAACCTATAATTAGCGGATAATTTTATCGATATATTTATAATAAGTTTTTAATATATTAAAGAATATTATAACGTTAATTAAATATATAAAGATATATTTATTCAAAATATTATAAAATAAAGAATTAATATAATTTTAAAAATAAAAAGGTATATTATAAAGTTCGAATAGTATAATAAATTATTTAAATAATCTATATTTCGTAATAAATACCGTTTTTTATTTATTACCTTTAACGATTTAAGTTCGATTAAATGTAATAATAATATTGAATTTAAAGAATTATGTAACTTTATTTATTTTTTATAATATATTATAAATTAATAGTAATAGGAATTAATTTTTAATCGTAATTATATTTAATCCTCGATAATTATAATATATTTGAACGCCTCCTCCCGGTTTCCGGATAATTAATAATAATATTATTATTAGAGAAGTTGATTATTAAATGAATTCCTTATTAAGCTAGTTATTTAATTATTCTTTAATAACCTTTAATTTATTAGTATTAAAGGGTTTTAATTTTAAATATAGCGATACCATTCTTTCCTTTAAATAAATTTTTATATTTATCGGATAATATAATAAGAGGTTATTTATAAATTATTTAAAGAAAGTATTTATAAAATAATAATATTAAATTAGGATTTTTATTTTTAATTTTTCTTTAATAAAGGGATTTTTCCGTTATTTCTTTATAAACTTTTCGATATTATTTTACGTAATTTTAATTATTACCTCGTTAATATCTTTTTATACGGTTTTAATTATAATCTTTTAAAATTTATTTAATAACGTTAAAAGGTTAAATTATTAAGCTTTAACTCCTTTTTAATAATAGAATATAATTATATTAGCTCCGTTTAATATTATAATATTAAAAAGCCCGTTAATCGGGTTTATCGTATTTACCGATTTAAATTCCTTTTTATTCGGGCACTTTTTATAAGGAGACGGGATAGGGTAGGCACGATACCTAGCGATTATCGCTAAGGGGTTATATTTCTTTATATATTAACAGATCTCGTCGTTATTTAATAGCCGGAAGTTAGGAGTCGTTATTTAATAATAGGCTTTTATAATTTAAACCGCTACTTTAATCGGTAATATTTTACTTTAAATTTAATATAATTCGAAATCGCGAAGGTAGGATTCTATATAAGCCTGGTTATTAAAGGTAATTATATTAGTAACCTAATCGATTTTTAAATTATAATATTTAAATTATAAGAGTTTTAATATAATATTAATATTAAGTTATATAATTAAGAAATAAAAGTATTTTTAATAAGTTTTAATTTAAAATTATATATTAATATAATAGATAATATATCCTATTTCGTTAAAGGAATTATTAATTATTATGAATTTTTTAAGCTTTTTAAAGGTTCGTAATAATAAATTATATTTATATATAAAGGAAATATTAAAAAGGTTATATTAAAATACTTTAAATTAATTATAATATTAATTATATACTATATATAATTATTTAAAAGTAAATTAAATAACTTTAAATATTATAAGTTTATAACTATTAATATAAAAGGTTCGTTATTATTATTAATAAAATATTTCTCTTTTTAATATTCTTTTATACGATTTTATAAAGGAGTTAGTCGTTTTTCGATATATCGGAGATATCGATAATTCGGTTACCTTATTAAACGTGCTATTATTAATTTAGTTAATAGGGTTAGGGAACGCCGGGTTAAATTATCCGATTCTAATTATAATTTTAATTTTAAAGAGAGTTTTAAATATTAAACGTAATTACGAATTTAGGGCTAGTAAGGTTAAGTTATTTAGATATATTATTTATTTAATAGGATCTTTAGCTTTTAAAAGGGGGGCTATTAAGATTATCGTTATATTTATATTTATTATAAAAGTTTAATTAATTATAATTATAATAACTTTAATTTTAAGAATTTTATTATTAGTCCGGAGTTTATTAAAAGTAATTATTTCGGGTATTATTATAGGAGGAGTTATAATTATATTTATAGCCGCGTCTACCTCGTCCTTTAAATATCTAAGCTTATTTTTAAAAACTTTAAGTATTATAATTAAATTAAAGGTAATTACGTTAGTTATATTCCTAATTATTATAATTGAAATAAAGTTTATTTTTATATTAATATTTAAATTGAATATAATATAATTTAGGTTATCCTATTTTTTAAAAGACGGCGTTAATATTATCGATATCTATTAAGTTACCGATATTAATCTATTGCGAAATAAATTATTAAATAAATTAACCTCCCGGGCTTTTAAGATTATTTATATTAAGGCGGCGAAAATTATTATTTAAAGTAACGTAGAGTATAGTTTTACCCTTAAGGTCGTTATTTTTAAATGGGTAGGTTTAAACGGCGATAGTTTTATATAATTCAAAACGAGCTTTATTATAGAATTAAAAAACCTTAAATGGGTTATTATAATTAAATTTTAAATAATATTCTATAAATTTAATATAGAATTCGGGTTAAAATATTTTATTTTATTTAAGCTTTTAAAGGTTATTATAGGCGGTCTTTTTAATATTTATAGCGTTATAAATAATAATTATATTATATAAAAATTATAATAACGATTAAAATTACTATTTTTTAAACAGAATTTCCTTCGAATTATAATAAGATTTCTTTTAATTTAATTTATAGGTAAAGCCCTATTTCTAGGTTTTAAATTCTTTATATTTAATTTCTTTACTACTTTCTTTAAAGAAAATATTAAAGTTTATAATTATAAGGGTTTCCTTAAAATTATTACCTTAAAGGGTGTTATAATAAATATTAATAAACTTTATTTAAACTTTAAAATACTCGTTTTAAAAATTAATGTATTTATATTTAAATTAAATTATTTTAGTTTATACTTCCTTAATGTAGGTACGTTTATCGGTTTTATTATAGGTTTCGATTTTAATACCCGTTTTAAGTTATTTAATAAAGGTATTTATAAAAACCTCCCGTTAAAAGTTTTTTATTCCGTTTTATTATAAATTTATTAAGATTTAAAAAATAACGGGGTTCTTTTTAATTTCTCGTTATATATAGCTAATAGAATAAATCGAATTTAAGGTAGCTTAGAAATTAAAAACGGGGTTGGGTTAATTAAATATATTAATAATATTATTTTACGGGGATTAAAGTAATTAAATATTAATATTACTTTATAATTAAATAAGGCTAAGGAAGCGGTCGTTTTACGATTATAAAGCTCGCGAAATTTAAATTTAAGTTCTTCGTTATTTTTTTTTTAAATTTATAATAATAAACTATATATAAACGATTATTTATCCTTTTCTATATTATAACGCGACGGCGAAAAATTAATATATTTATTATTAATAACCTCGTATTATTAATAAATGAGAGTCTTGAAATTTATATTATTTTATAAAAAAGAAAGAAAAATTAAGTATTACGTTACCTATAAATTAAAAAGAAATAGCCTCGCGTTATTAAAATAAATCCTTATATATTCGCGATCGGGAAGTAGAAAAAACGAAAATAAAAGGTATTTTAATATTAAAATTAAAATCGTTAATAGTATATAAAATAGAAAAAATTAAAATTAAATAAAGCGTACGTTATTTAAGAAAAGTATAATAAATTATAAAAGTATAGTTTATGTTAATATTATTATATAAGGAATTAAAAACCTCTTTTAATATAATTACGGAAGTCCTATTTAAATATACTATAATAAGGGCGTATAAACTACCGATATGGGGCCGTAATAATACATTTCCCCGGTCTCCGGATCTTGGAGTATGTAGTATTATTCCAGGATATGTATAACCAACGAACATGCGTGCCATCGATTAACAGAGAGATCACGCGTCTATATCGTTATCGTCGACATTGTCGGAGGAAAACCAACTGTCTTCCCCCTGGAGATAGGTATTGGAGAACAAACTATAAATATTACCACTGGGGTGACCATGAGAAAAACCGTTGGAGTAAACAACTTATCAGCCCTTTCCCACTATCTGACCTCCAACTCTGCTATCAGATTGCCATGCTGCCATTTTCCACTTTACTCCAACCCCACCATCCCACCCGTATACCCACTTTGGAAGCCTCTAATCGATGGGGTCTACGACATAGATACCACCTAGCCGGCCCACTTGCCCCAGACTCATGCTAGTAGGGGCACGCTGCTTGTTCGTGGGGACCCGACCTAGGCCCTATCTCTTTCGCTCTCCGCCTGCAAAAATGTTATCATGATCAACCCGTAGGGTAGTGGTGCTCTCCTTGCATTGCATTTGCATGATGATAAGCTTCGTCCCTGTTTTTCTTTTGCAGGCCTGAAATGTAGGATCGTGAAACTTTCTATAAGTCAAGGGGCATATCCCGACAGTTCGGTTCCAGAGTCATCACCAACAACAGCCAGAAGAGTTTCGGACACTCATTCACTTGGTGGCTGTGACATCTTGGCCTCGCTTAGTGGCCAGTCAACAATCTTTGTTCCTGCATATATAAA
This sequence comes from Apiospora saccharicola, assembly GCA_038363915.1. Classification (NCBI taxonomy): domain Eukaryota; kingdom Fungi; phylum Ascomycota; class Sordariomycetes; order Amphisphaeriales; family Apiosporaceae; genus Apiospora; species Apiospora saccharicola. The sequence goes on from JAQQWM010000001.1 coordinate 887,662, forward strand.
GAAGCATATATATCACAAATCATGTCGCACATCAACAGTTCAGAGAAACATGGCGGCGACAACATCGAGCCCGCCCCAACTCGGAGCAGCGGCTCCATCGAGGGCGAAGCCGTCAAGATCCAGCCCGCCGACGACGCCTTCGAGGTCTTCAAGCGGCAGGAGGGCCAGGTCGACTTCCGCACCGTTTCCTGGATCCATGCCTCCGTGATCTTCCTCAAGAGTAAGTCTGCCTTATGAAACTTAACCTACCGCAGAGAGTTTATGCACAATCCAACTACCGTCATACTAACTCCTCTGTCCCTTTCCAAAGTCATCTTCGCCACCGGCGTCCTCACCATCCCCTCCGCCATGTACGTCCTCGGCGCCTTCCCGGGCGCCGTCAACGTTTTGGGGTGGCAGTTCCTCAACACCTACTGCGCCATCGTCCAGGGCAACTTCCGCAACGCCCACGCGGGGTGCCATTCCATCGCCGACATGGCCGAGGTCGTCGGCGGCAGGTGGTTCCGCGAGGTCGTCGGCGTCTTCTTCCTCGTCACCTTTGCGATTGTCGGCGCCTCGGGCATCTTCGGCGCCTCCGTCGCCCTCAACGCCCTCTCCGGCCACGCCCTCTGCACCAACAGCTTCATGCTCGTCGCCACCGCCCTCGTCTTCCTCCTCTCGAGCGCCCGCAAGTTCGAGAAGATCGCCTGGCTGACCTGGATCGGCTTCTTCTCCGTCTTTATTGCCGTATTCATCGTCGTGTAAGTTACTCTTGTCGTCCCCTTTCACCTCTAATCTTCCGCTAACACAGCATGCACAGTGTGGGAGTAACAACCCGCGACCGCCCCGCCGCGGCGCCGCAGACCGGCGACTACGATTTCGGCTACCACTTCATCGGCAACCCGACCTTCGTCGCCGCCATCACCTCAGTCGCCACCATCTTCTGCTCCGGGGCCGGCACCTCGGCGTTCCTGCCCGTCATGTCGGAGATGAAGCGGCCGCGCGACTACAACAAGGCCGTCTACCTGTGCATGGGCATCGTCACCGCCGCCTACCTGTCCTTCAGCCTGGTCGTGTACCGCTACTGCGGCAAGTGGGTGGCCTCACCGTCGCTGGGCTCCGCAGGCGACACCATCAAGAAGGTCGCCTACGGCGTGGGGATCATCGGCCTGCTGGTCAGCGCCTGCCTCTACATCCACGTCGCCGCCAAGTACATCTTCGTGCGCACCCTGCGCCACTCGGTGCACCTCCAGAAGAACTCGCTCGTGCACTGGTCCATCTGGCTCGGCTGCACGGGCGGCATGTCCGTCGTCGGCTACCTCATCGCCTCGGGCATCCCCATCTTCAACTACCTGCTCGCCCTGGCCGGCAGTCTCACCTTCGCGCCCCTCGCCCTGGGCCTGCCCGGCTACCTCTGGATCTACGACCATGGGCACTATCGCACGGGCAAGCACTGGCAGGTCTTGGTCTACTACCTCAACTGGGCCATGATCGGTCTGGCCGTCTTCCTGACCATCGGCGGTACGTACGGAGTCGTGCAGAACATCATCGACGCCTACGCAAGGGGCGAGATCGACAAGGCCTTCAGCTGCAAGGACAACAGCGGCTCGTCATAGTAGTGCCAATAGCGGCGATAGCGGCGTCGGCGGCCTCTTGGTCGGCCTTACCTTGTCTTAATCTTTCGTGTCCCCAAATAGCTATTCTGTACCTAGACACACTTTCGCCTAGAGTAATACGTGGCTTAATATATATCAATGATAATAACCCAAGACCTGGCTAATGTGATGGTCCCTGAATAGATTGGCGCCAGATGTGGCTGAGATAGTCCCCAGGTTAACTACCGAGCCTGCCCGCCAGGCTAAACTCTCTGGAGAGACTGATCCGACCTTGTGACAAGCGTCTAATTGGGAGAGGGAGAGGATCAGGATCAGAGGAGCCGATTGCAATGTTGCATGGCCGGAATTCGGCAGCGTAGCTTAGACCGGACCAGAGCAATTCTCATCTTTGTCACAAGTGCCTCCCAGGCGGTTCCTTGCCAGACAGGACGGTGCGACTCCGCGGGCAGATCTAGAAAGCCAGGATGGGGGAGTGTCAGAATTAATGGTTGGGTTTGATATTGCGGAATATGTAGCAACCCTTTTTCCGACGTCCTCATCCGATGCTTATTAAAACAATTTACCCATTGATGTGCATGGGAGGGGGGGCCCTGGTTCGCGGCGAGAGCGCAAAGTGCTGGGCTGCCAAAAAGTACCGTACCCTCAGTTACCCGCGCAGGACGCAGGCAGGTCCGACTGACTGACCTGACCTTATATTTGTTCTGTACGGTCCGAGCCTGACTCGAAGATGTTTCATTCGGGGTCATCGATGTTTTCTTGGTACTCTTGTGTTTCTGCTTGCCAGGCAGGTTAACCTCGGCTCCCAGCCAAAGTCTATTGCCTAGATCCTTGGTAGCGGCGTTATACTTATCCCTTTCGTCTCGCTCGATGGCGGCGACGCGGCGACGCATCGCGCTCTAGATCGGTCTATTCGGTGAGTAAGTAAGTGCTGGTCCTGGGCGCATATCACGGGCGTACCAGGAACGTCGCTGTCGTGGGTTTGGTCGTCGTGCAGGACGCCGCGCCTGGTTTGTCTGGCATGCGACTCATGAATGATCTGCGTCGCCCGGTCTGGCTGGCTACCCAATCGGGCTCGGTATGATAATTTCGTAGGGAACCGAAGGAGGACGAGTCTGGACGAGGGGGACTTCGAGGGGAGGATTTCAAAGTCTGTAACAGCTACTGACGTTGTCTCCGTCCCACCGACGATAGCGGGTTTCATATGCCCATTTTGGGAAGCTACATTTAAACTTCATACTAACGCTTCTTGCCGGCGCCCTTGCCTTGCGCCGGGCCATTGCCCCCCATCCCAACCCAGCAAAAGCCACCTTCCCAGCAAAGCTCTGACGGAATTCAATCCATCCTCCAGCAAGCAAGCAGCAAGTGCTGCCTCCTCCTTTCCGCCTGGTGCAGGTGAAAAAAGTAAGACGCGCATGTACTTATTAATTCCATGGGAGTGCCACTTCTCTTCCCCAACGAGATGATCTTGTAATGTTCTCACGTGGTCTCACAAAATCTCGACAATAGTGACATCAAAAAAGTAGTCGGAAAACGAAATGACCTGGCTTGAATTAAAATTCAATCAATCGGCTTCTTCGGCTTGCATCGTTGGGCGTTGATTCCGGCTTCTTCTCAAACATCCTGCTTTGCTCAATACTGTCTGCTTTGTCCTGTCCTGTCTTACTACTGCCAGACACAGACACACACCACAACCATACCGAACTCGCACAAAACCAGGCCCCGATTATTGGGCATCATCAACATCCTCCTGTCTGCCAGCCACCCATTTCATACAGTCATCAATTCATGGTGATTCGTCTACCGCGGTGACGTGTGGAGTCATCATTCCCCATCATCATCTTGACCACGCAATATCGTCACAGCTGCTTGGCTTTTGCTTGTTATACGACTCTTTTCGAGAAGCACCTGCGGCATTGAACGAGGGTGGTTGTTTCATGTGCCCAACCCGTTATTCCTGCCGAACATATTCATATATTCACCGACTCGCCGCCATGTCCTTATTCGCCGAGAATGCGGTTGGCATACCGACATCGGGAGATTTTATGCAAGCCAACAGCCTGCTAACAGAAAGGAATGCAAAGGAAAGCTTGCTCTTGGGTCTCCCAAGGGAGGTAAGTCTTCAGCTCGAAAGCGAGAAGCATCCGTGGCAACGCAAAGCGGCGAATACTCACTCTACCACCTAGCTGCGTCTCATCATATACGAGTACTCGGTGGCCTTGGACAAGCCTGTAACCCCTAGGCAGACGATCGCCAGATCAAATAAGTTCACCTGGGGAGATGCTCGCCGCGCACCTGTTCATGCCCACCACGGAAATGCTGGCCATGTCTATAAGTCGACCGAGTCGCAATACTTGACTGTCGTTAGCTTGCACAGGACTTGCAGGGCCATTCACAATGAGCTGAACGCCCTGCCTATTTTTTACCGTGTAAACGAATTCGAGCTAGCATCCCAGCGGGACATTCACGTCTTCCTGGCAGCCTTGACTCCAGAGCGACGCGATGCTATCCGGAGGATCACTCTATCCGCCATCCCGGCATGGAAGCCATTCATTCACACTATCGACGAAAATGTCAACCATGACATGATGGCAATATTGGCCTACTGCCGGGGCCTCCGAGAGATCAAGATGCTTGTCACGCCAAATAGCTCTTACTGGATGTATGAGCGTGACCCCGAAAAGCTCGAGCGCGAGTTCCTCCGGGAAATCCGAGATTTCACCGAGTCAGCTCTGTCCCGAGAGGGTAGCATTGGTCTCGAAAGGGGAAGCCAGCAGTGGTGGGATTTACCCATGTTGGAAGTCCAGTTCAACTTCAAAAACCCAGTAGGGGGGTCACCGAGATACGAAGTGTGTTTGCAGGCGTGCCGCGACAGCAAAGACATCAAAAATGCGATGACGGAGCTCCAGAAGGCTTTGGCCGCACGCAAACAACAACCGAGGCTACCTCGCTCTGGTCTAAAGCATATATATAGCACGACCGATCACCACAAGGCCCTGGAACGTGCCCCTCTCGACTTCATTGGCGAGAACCGCATGACGTACGAGAGGCTAGTCGACCCTACGACTGTTTCGGCCCGTACGAGGTCGTATACGAAAGCCCTGCAGAACGTCAACAGCCTGGGAACGGTTGAAACGTATCTGTTGAGTAAATACAACATGGAGGGCCAGCTGCAATGGGAGCTGTCCAGAATACTAGATCTCCAATGGGGCAAGAGCACGATCGAGGCTCTGGTGGCCTGGAAGTACGGCCACGACGACTACCCCCAGCGGCACCCCTCTCGGGAGCCGTTATATGTCCTGAGCACGGCGAGGTGCCACGAGTTCCTGCGGCAATACTTTTACCAATCCATGCAGAGCATCGAGAGCTACCAGCTCCTGCCGGACAACGGCTCGGCCGAGCTGAAGCGGCACCACGAGTGGATGACGAAGCACCCGACGCCCAACGACTGCGCGGAGGAGTACGAGGACATGATGGTGCCTGGCCGGCGGCAGATGTGGCGCGTCATGAACTCGGACTGGCAGCGGCGCCTCAAGAGCTTGGCGGCCACCATCAAGAAGCGCGAGTCGGCCGAGGCCCGGGAGACGAAGAAGCGCAAGGCCGAGCAGCAGTTGCTGTCGTTGGCGGCCAAACGGCCCAAGCGGGCGGCTACCAACAAAAACAAAGATATGATGGGTAGCAGTACCTGTATAATCGCGTCGAGCGGTGGGTTGTCATCCTCATCAAATACTACGTCGCCCGTCGATCGGCCTAGGTCTAGGTCCAGGTTGTTGAGGTGTACCAGGTCTTGTTAAGTAAAGGGTCTCGCGGGTGCCGTTTTTGGTTGCTTACCTATATAGAAGAGAGAAGACGAAAAAAAGAAGAGAAAACTATTATACCATACTATACTAAAAATAAAAACGAAACAAAAACAATTGCATACCCGAATTATCTATTTCGCCTCGAGAAGATGTGCGTCTAGTGTGTACGAATCGAAAGTGTAGCTAGGTCTTTACAAAGTTATTAACTTCCATTCCGGCTCGGATGTTAAGTTCAGACGTGGTCAGGCACACAGAGTCGCACCCAGCTACTCTGCTGCTTGGGACGCATAACCACCAAAACACATCGTGACAATTCCAGAGTGAACCAACCTTTCCCTTTCGCATAATTCTTGATAGCTTTTCCTTCCGGGATCTCCAAAAGCGACAAATGGCCAAACACAGTAGTGTTAGGCGTCAGGCCATCACCATATGGCACCATCGGCAATAGCCGGCGAACATCCGTGTGCAATGTTAGGCACCCATAACGCAGAATGCTTCTCCCAGCATCACCCTCCGTCTCGGTAATCAATCATCTCAACGCCACCGACACAGCCCGAGATCGATGATGATGAATTTGTATTTGTATTTGTATTTCCAACAGCCTCTTTCTCTTTGACGAATCCCTGACAGGTTTTCCCAATGTACTGCACGGCTATGTAGAGTAATATATACAAGAGCAAGCAGTCTGTTTAGGAAAATGAGAAAACGTAAAAGATATGCAAACTTTGGATAATGATAACGATAAATCCAAATAAATCAGGGTACGGATGCAAGAAAACGCCCGCTCTCTCTTTGTGGAAGATGAGGGGGAGCCTTTGCTGGTATCACTAGTATGATATAACGCTATAAATGGGTGGTGCAAGTATCGACAATGTAGGGTGCGACGTGTTGGGAAGAAGGATGGTAAGTCGTAGGAATTTGTTGTAAAGATGACGCAGAAGAGTAAGCGTCATTGATCGTGTCGCGTTGGTCGTCTGGGGGGGAATGGGAAAGTTGTAGGTGAAGAGACAGCAAGGTCTGGTAACCAATCCAGCAGACAAAAAGGAGATGATAATAAGAACAAAACAAGGATCAAAATCTCCAGTGAGATATTGCCCAGCCACCCATTGCGACTCCCCATAACGCCATACATTAAGTCGTAAAGGATATGCATCGAAACCAGTATGATTTCAGGAAGCACCGGTGGTCTTCTTCGCTCCCGGTAGACGAACCGCGCTTCCGTATCTTCCTCTCTTCATGTCCCGTAATACTCGTCGGCGGCGAGCATGGCCAGTACCATAACTACAAGCCCGCCGACCAAGGCGAGTCACAAAACAGAGCAGTCCGTAAAAGACCTGAGAAACATAGAAAGAAAATCCGTCAACAAATCGTCGTTTTTAACTTTAGCACGAGGTGGATTTCTTAGCCCAATGAGTTTCCATGTGAACGAAAGACATCAGGCGGTGGAAAGAGGGGGGAGGATGGTGGTAAGGGAGTGAGGTGAGAGCCAGCGCACGGAAAGGGGCAGAGCTTACCATCTGCTTGATTCCCACTCCACGATCCAGCGACAGCAGGTCTTGAGCCTCTCCCGAACACTGGATGTCCCGAGAAGCCGGTACTTCTCCTCGTCGCTTACTGGTAAGATGCTGGCGAACCACCAGGGAAACCTGGCGGGGTCGTTGGGGCAGTCGCCGTATATTGCGAGAACACGCGTTGTCAGCCACGCGACACTTTGGCTTCTCATCCGTCGCACAAAATCTATTCCGAATTCGAGGAGCTCGCGTGTCGCCATGCCATCTAGCTCCTCCATGGTCAAAGAAGCAGGCGAAGGGCGGCTCGTTGGTTGCGGTGTCTGCACTGGCGTAGTTGTTGTAGCATCCGTGGTATTCGTCGAACCTCCATCGACGTGATTGATAGCCCGTGCAAAATTCTGGACGCCTCTTGAGCGCATAGTCTCAGAGACCTCGTTGGCCTCTTCCTCGGCCACACTAACGTCATCAACCTTCTCAATGTTCCCCACCATGTATCCGTCCAATAAGGCGTGTTTAAGAACCTTGAATCGCGAGACCCCCACGGTCTCTAGAAGACTGCGTCCGTCGGGGAAGAACTCGATATTAACAATGCGAAGAAGTGTACCAATGGGCAGGAAATTAACACGACCGTTGGCTTCAGTCGGTTGTGTATACAGTACCATGCCAAAAGTCCGATTTCCGTCCATGGCCCGTCGTATCATAAGTCGGTACCGGGGCTCAAAGACATGCAGGAACGTCGGCATTGTCGGAAAGGACATTGTGCAAACAAAGAGTGGAACGTCGTACTCGCCCTGGGCCTGTTGTTCCAGCCTTGCAGTTTGTGCCCGCAGAGCAACTGTATCAGCCCAGAATTCGTTGATCATGGTAGTGAGGCGCTGGTTCGAGGGGAATGAGGTTGGGTTGAGCTGTGGTTGGATCAACAACTCTCTCCGGCATATCGGACAATGTTCGGAGTGGTCCAAGACTCGATGCAGGCAGGCCCGGCAGAACGTATGGCCACATGCCGTCGTAAGGGGGTCAAGATAGAGTGCGTAGCACACTTGGCAGTCCATCTCTGTTCTCGCTGATTCCTTTAGTCGGGTGAATAGTGTCACATCCGTCTGCGACACCTCATCCTCCTCGGCTCCACACGGCGTGTATGATACCTCGCGATCGTAGCCAAGCTTGCCCATTTCCGCCAGCGTGTATGTGGATACAACTCGTCCTCCCTTCAGCACGCGAGCTTCATCCTCCTTTTCCTTAAGGCTGGACAGCCCCGCCATGTCCCACGCATCTTGAACGGCGATGTGCGTGGATATATCTGAAGCATCCGTAGCATTGCGGTCTTGCTCGATTGCCGTCCTAATCAACATCAATGCCTTATTCAAAGTCACGTCGACGCTGCAATCGCCCAAGGCATGTTCCTTTTTGCAGTCCTCAAACGGGCACGTGAAGCCATGTAAACGACCTGTGGTCGCGGGCCATGAGATGTTTGTGCGAATGTGCGTGGCCGGTATGCATTGTTTGCAAAGACTTCGCCCGCATGGTAGTGTGGCCGGCTCCTGGAGTATGCCAGAGCACACTCCACACTGGATGAGCCTTATGATCTGGCGTACATCCTTGACGGCGCTGAGAAGCTTCTCGGCGGCAGCAAGCGGCTTCTCCGTGCCGGCCGGGTTAAGAATGGGCGTCTCGCTTTTCTCGAGCGAGGACCGAGAAGTTGGGCTACCGGATGAGGATGACGGGGGAGGTATCGTCGAGTTGGGATTTGCTTCGATGGATGACATGAAGGCTCAGGTCATGCAGCTTTGTAGCTGGTCAGATGGGAGACGTAAAACCGAGCCAATTCTCCCAGCAGAAGAAAAAGAAAGAAAAAGTTGTCGAGTTGGTTACCGTAACGGAAACATGTATGTGAATGGTCTTGCACAGCAGACCTGCACTACATCTATCTGTTGTGTGTTGGCCCAGGTATGCGAACGAGCGAGCGGAGGGTCAAAAGTGATGACGCTTAGGATCCGCGCAGGCCAAGGTCAGAAAACAATATCAGGGGTCCAGATAGAGCAACAAGGCCCCAGAGAAATTCTTTAGCTCGGACTGCTTGACCCAGACGGATGGAGAACTGAACATGTGTAGGGATGATGGCTGTTGGAACTCGAAACCCGGCGATACGGGCACCACGGGTACTATGTAAATATTTCGGCCGACTCTGAGGAAACAAAAGGCGAAACCTGATTGGGCTTGGGGCGGGAGCGAGGAAACCGGACGCCTAAAAGCGTCAAAGAACTGGCAAAGTCCGTCGCGAGGACAAGATATCGCGGGCGCAGCAACATGGTGTGAGAGACTATGTAGCAGGTCATCATTACAGGGCATGTGTCCCAGCATGAGGGACCCCAGAGAAGAGCAGTGCTGGGTATATGACGTGTATCGGTACTTGGGAGTCCATTGTCTTGACTTTCGCCGGCCGTTAATTGGCTCGTAACGCCACAGCGATCTCGATCCGTCAAACGTCTGTGGCCCGCGCGGCAAACCTGCATTGGCTTTCTCTCACGCCAAGGTTGTGGCGGCAGTGTGGGAGGAAGAAAGTGAGAAAAAGGTAATTTTCTTGCAGCAGGGAAATTCCGCTGGTAACAGCTGAGATGAAAAAACCTGCCCTAGGAAGCATACAGTAGGCGGCTGATAGGTGGAGCTTTTGACAGGACCCTGCCTGAGTCGCACCCTCTAGTAACAGCTCGTATGCAGGCTTGCACTTAGTTACAGCGAGTTAGTATGCAATAGGCTACATAGTTCCCGTCCAGATGAAGCGATTTCAAAAGCACGGATGTGAGATGAGTCGCCGAGATACGATGCTGACAGATACCAGTACCAAACCACTTGCCTCTAGTTGCCCCCATACGCCATCGATATATGGGGTCTTTGGGGCTTACCCTTGGCAGATACGGATTCCTTGAATAGATGCGTCCAGGCTATCGCCATTGAAAGAGCTCTTTCCACCATCTCCTTAGAGCTTTGGAAGTTTGAAGGCACCTTGAACCAGGATCTGTACCTAATTCTTTCCAATTTCCTTCGTTCTGGACCTCGAGGGAAAGTGCAGGCGTCATCCAATAGCTTAATTTGGGCTGGGGGATAAGCTCTGACATCAAAGACGTGGGGTAGGAGATGAGCCAATGGCCGTTGGGGATAGTCTACCTGCCCTGCATATCATGGCCAAATTCGAAGGCGTGCCTTAAGAAATAAGCTCTTGAGCTCCTACCCTATCGTCTGAGAATTTTTTGAAACATATCGTCTGTTCAAACGTAGGCTGCAATAGGGTCAGACTGAGGGGAGTCAGACGTCCCAGCTTGTGTACAGTATTTTGCTTCTTCTCTACTTACCCGTGAATTGAAAGAAATCGATAGGAGTGGTCAACCCCAGTTGGGGAAGTCGAGGTTGATCGTTACCAGCACCAATACTCCCATACACCCACATGTATGTAGGTTGGCGCATTCGCATTCGGCAACGATACATGTCCGCTGTCCGACGTGAGAAACGTACAGTGGGATTCCGAGTATGTATCGCTACTTCTCGCGACTTCCAGAGCGCTTGCAGCAAGGCATGTTCTGTTCTGTCCGACATTTTAGTGTGTGTCCGACAGCGAGATATCCTGATGATGGCGTGGTTCTTCGATGCGCGGCACACCGCGCGAGGCAGGAAATCGAGAGCTATCGGCGCTAAGAAGCTAGGTGGTATCCTCTCCTTTTAAAGGAGCAGAGGTAAAGAGATCGCGGCAGTCTTAGTCTTATTGCGGTGGGCTAAAACGTGACTACGAGTATTGACTTCATAGACTTCACATGCCTATGTGGGGCATCTTGCTTGCAGCACGTTGCAACGCACAAGCCTTATTCGAGCAACTACAGTACGAAGAGCTGCATACCGTTCGTTTGCTACTGCGTGTTACTCAGCAGCATTCCACAAATAGTCCCAATCTGATAGGGAAAGGGCTAGGTATGGACCATTTTGCCTTGCTACGCGTCACGTACAACGCCTACAAGTCTCATGGCAAAGGCTTGAACCGTTCTGGAAGCACGCCGGGCACCAGGCCAGAACAATTGACATGAACTTTGTACCTCCCTAGCTTCCTAGCTGCAAACGTCAGCCTGTCAGCCTCACTCGCTCCTTAATACATATGGACTTGTCCATCATTATCTGCTTCCAGCTTGGTAAATGACGACTCTCGACCTGGTTCAGCTCGTACTGCCGCCACCAATAAGCCGTCGGCCGCTGTTTCCCGTCCTTTACGACCAAAGTACGCCTGGCACCTCTTTGACCTTGTTCGGATGTCCGGAGATTTGTGGTCTGGCGCTACTGGATATTTGACTCGTAGGTAGTATGGTTGCATGCAACCGAACCTTGCCTTTCATACATGACGCTATCTACAGCGAGCCGCTCCCGGGTCCACCGAATAACACAGGGCCTCTCCGTCCGGCGGGGCCCGGGGTAATGGCCCGGTAGTTACGTAAGGTGGGCGACCTGTAAAGCAAAGATGCGCAATTTGATGGTTGTTCGGCATGGCAGCAGGCCGGATAGGCATAGCCACTTGTTGTACTAGCGTGGCCTGTATCCTAATGATGCTCAAGACGATAGTGGTTCATAGGTGAGCTCACTATAGACTACAGGTACTGGTCTGTAAAATATTTAATGTAGCAATGTTGCCTCGTGCGTGGTCGTTGAGTCGATTTGGATGCTGCCGCTCCTGTCATTAACCGTTGATATCGCTGTCAACAGCAATATTTGTGATAAGTATGCAGATTGCCTACCCATCTCGTAGCGTGGCTTGAGTGTTATGTATAGCCCATCAGGCATTCATTGCTGCTGATAGATAGGATTCATGCCTCCTCGTATATCGACATCTCCTGGTTCGTTTGCCAGTGGCCCCATCGGCGCAATCTGGGGCAAGTGGCTCTCCCTGGATCCAGCTGAGGAGAAAATGAATGGCCGACACTGATGGGAGTTAGCCAGAGACGATATTCCAAGCCCATTGCTCATGCAAGAAGAAGGAAGCTCATTCCATCGCCTATAGGGAAGCCCATGGATGCTGGGAACCGAGAGGATACGTTCGCCAGCGCTGCTTGGGATGGGTCCATGAGTGACACGCAACATTTGATTTGGGCGTGTTTGGCGACTTGTTACCGTCCCTCCGACCAAAAGCCTTGGTGGCCAACTATGAGCGTCAAGTCAGATCATGTCAGGTCAGAGTAGCTTAGACGTCACACTGAATACCAGACAATATCATCGAGGACGTTTTTCACATTCCCCGGGATCAAACTGTTTAATTGTACCAGCCGTCTCGAATCCAGAGTGGCAAAGGTGGACGTACAAGAACCTGAAGAGCCTTGACATGGAGAATTCGAATATCATCTATTAAACACTCCAGCTGCGTTAACGTCTGCAGCTGAAGCATCGCGGTCTGTAATTCAACCTCCGGGGGAACTATAAAGATGATCTTGGCCATCGTCGCGAGGCTAGGGCGGAAGACAAACCATGGTCCTTGAGCTTGAACTGCATACCATATTATTACGGCGCCTACCTAAAACCTCTAGCCGACTGAACTAGGTAAAAGCACTACGCTGCCAGGTCAACGCTTTGGTCGTCTACTGGAGCTTATCACCGACCCCTTACACATGCATGTACGTAATTTTGGCATTACTCCGAGAATAGGGGTACGGCATGATTATTTCTCTGGTTCCTGGCTCGGCGTATAGAACGGGGAAGAGAGAGACTATCTCCAGTATGATATACATTTGAACCGATTGAAAATATTCTCGGGGGACCATACCGGAGTGACTCCCATAGTGTAGAATACGGGCATGTCAAGATAGGGAAACATACGTTGCGTCTGAAAACAGTTAATAAATGCCATTCATCTGTATGGGATACCACTACTGATAAATAAGGCGAAGAGCCCCCGGGGGTACAGGTTTCCCTGTTGTACGACATATCCACAGAGTGCGCATAAGTTACGAACTGGTCCTCGGATTTTGATGACTGTTCCCATCAATGAAGGCTCCACCACCGCACTGAACGCAAGCAACAACTTCAACTACCATACTCTTGTTCGGCGCGCGGTCGAGATGAGACGTTCATCCAATGGCAATAAGGGCCACTGGTCATGTAACAGCTGTGACCTTTCCACAGAAGTGACCGGGCAATATCATGGTCGGATGAACAGTATCTCGCCAAGCACGTAGTGTCTTCTGCCAGCAACATGAACGCTCTTGCTTCTCGCCGGCCCTCTCCTCGAAGTAAATGTAGTCTTCCAGCCTCTATGTTCAAATTCCATTCGTGTCGACGCCTTTTGCTTGTGGAATAGCGACCGTATTCTCGAGTCTAGAGTCTGTCCACCCGGCATGTGCGAATGGATAGCCAGTTGATCACCCAGGAACGCGGTGACCAAGAGAACGCACAAATGACGTCCGTTCCGCTTCTTGCTTCGCTTTCGAAGCGAAGACATGCCTACTCAGAGTGTGTGGATAGGCGCTTGGATCGAGTCCAGCTGACATTCTGCGAATCACCACTCTAGGTAGATAAGAAGCCCAAGAGTGCTTCTAACTGTATTTCAGCCTAGGCGGCAGGTGAACCAGGGACGTATAAAACCTTCGACCCCATCGACCCCCTTCTTTCCAACCCTCAAATGCAACTTTCAGTAACACATCGGGCCTCGAACGTCCAGTACTTAAGCCGAATAGCCCCAGATCCCCTCAAGAGGTAGCATCATTAGAGGAACAACATACGGTGGTTGGCCTAATGGAAAAACAAATTGCTTAGATGTTGTTGATGCACGTTCCCACAACCACCTCATATATTTTTTGCTCTTTTTCTTGCGCAGGTTCTTAGTTCGAGTCCCGTAAAGAGCACCAATATAGCCGATGGCATGTCAGCTCATGATACCTGTTATGAGCGTATGATGTGCCTCACAGCCTCTTCGTAAGTGGCGTGGAACGTGCTAGTAATGTAGTATCTTGAATATAAAATCAGCAGCGAGTTAAGCAAAAGGCTCTGGGATTCGCGCGCCTGGTAAATAAAAGCTGATCTACATGCTGATGATATCCCACCAAAGAGGCACATATACTGTGATGGTAAAGCTACTCATAACAGAGCGCAGCCTTGTATTGTCTACGATGCATAATAGGGGCTTACATGATACTGCATATGGCTCTCCCTAGTGAGGCTGCAGATCCGTACCGGGCAAACGGGACAACTGTTCACACAACGACCGAGGGCCAATAGAATGCCGCTGGCAATATAGTAGTACAAGTCCGGAAAAGAAAACGCACTCAGGCTGACAGACACAGAGGCCACCCACCATCTCGGCTGACATGAGCTGCAGAGTTGACCCAGCAGTGTGATTCGTGGCGCACCACCTGCACTTTTTTATCTCCGGTTGCCTGCAGAATGATGATGACGACGATGACGAGTAGAGGGCAATATTCACGGTATATACCGCCCGGCGTCCAGTAATCCCAAAGTACCCCAACTTCAGCTCTAATGAGAGTGCATGGCTGATTAATCAAAGGGGTGGACCGCTTACAAAGGCGAATGAAAGGAAGGAAGGAGAAAAGAAAAAAGGTGAGACTCCATGATAAAACGGTTCCGAGAAAGGAGACCCAGTTGTGCTCATCAGGCTATATGCATGTTGGCTGTTGCTGCTGCTGAAACGAGACAGCGACCAGGCCAATCCGTTGTTGCTGTCTCGGAAGAACCAGGGAAAAGGGCTCGAATTTCTCGGATACTGTGCTGCTGCTGCTGCTGCTGCTGCAATCGAATGTTCTCCCGCTTCTTTGATCAGCAAAGCAGGGTTGGTTCGATGCGGGGATTACGGCAGCTAGATACGGCCCAAAAAGCTGAAGCTGAGGTCACCTTGCATATATGGCACATGTATGTATGAGTATGACAGACAGGATCGTCGCCTCCCCCTCTATCGATAAAAAGGACTCGTTGCGGATTTGAACGGCAGAGGCAGGATGATACGCAGAGTGGCGAGAAGGATGTGCACTTCCAGTGGCCATGATTGGAAAAAAATAGCCAAACAAGAGTACGGGTGATTGTTGGGGATCAAGCGGAATGCTATTATTATCCATGGCAAAGATGTAACCTTGGTGATTTTGTGACTCCTATTCCTATTGCATACCTGGCTGGCTGGCTGGCTGGGTTCGAGCAAAGTCCCGACTAGAGCCAATCATCTCATACCAAATCTGCGATTGGCTCAACTATTTTTGCAATTTCCTTACAATTGATTGATGCATGCTATGTACTCCGTAGCGACTTGCTTGCTTTTTCCATGTGCAGTTTATAGGGCTATCCCCTACTTGCATTCGGCTTTCCTGTCCGCTTCGAGTGGTAAAATCCCACGGACGTGAAGTAAGGGGATAGACAGATTCAGGCACCGCATTAGTTGCGTCTATATTCATAACATGTCAGGCATGCCACGTGAAAGAAGCGGTGGTGGCACGAAAAGGGTAAACGAGGGATTGACCGCGCCATGGGCTGGCCACCTTAGCTATTTCGGTTGACAGGAGGAGCGACTGAGGGCTGCGCAGGAATGCGCAAAGGCTAACTGGATCCTCTAGCGGTGTCGTCCTGCTTGTCCCCTTGCGAACGAGCCGTCCCCCAACACACCCTGGAGTGCGCGCGGGTTGGTTCGGGCACTGAGGGCGCAAACCCCCCTTGTCACTTATTGGGCCGTCACAAGGTTGCTGCAACAGGTTGACTCAGTTAGTAGCAAAGCCCAAGAAAACAGAAAAATCTTGGTGACCTCTCGGGTAGGTTGCCAACCCAAGAGATTAGTGTTGCAAATACGAATTGTATACCAATTTGTATAATGATGGTCTGCTTCAAGAATCTGGTATCAGTTGTTTCAAGCCTCAGCTGCTATGAAGTCGGTCATCCAGCGATGCAACGTTATCCACCGAACAACAATGGGCTTGCGGAAAAGGACCCAGAGGTGACATCTTATTAGGCGAGGCAAAACAACCCAGCTCCTCTCACCAAGTTGCGTCGGGTGGGAGGCCTAGGAGGCAGCTTGTCGCAGGAGTTGACAAGCAAGCCGCTCAGGCCTCAAGAAAACGTGCTTTGAAACAATGACGAACACCTTGCCATCCAGGATCAAAAGTCGGCAAGATGCGAGCGAGGTAACGGCTAGTGCCCTTGCTGTCCCCGGTCTTTGGCTGCTGCCGCTATCAATCGATAAGGCACGGAAGTTATTTATTTCTCACTAGCGGGCAGGAGAGCGAACCGACCCTGTCCGGAAATTCTACCTAGCGGGGAAGATAGCGCCCTTTTTACGACAGGCAGAACAAGCTGGGGAATCCAGCCTGATGTCAGAACTTGCCATCAGAGGAGTATGCGGCATACCTTCCCACACATTCACAAAATGCAATCATACATATGTACCGCCCATGCCTCAACCTTGGAATGCACTGTAGAGTAAGCATTGGAGGGTTATCCTGCTATTGGAGACCCGGCAGTTCGGCGATTGGTGCCGACTGGATGGACAAGGCCCAAGAGGCATCGGGCAGATAGTGGATAAGTCGAGCCATGTCAGTCGATGAGGAGTCAGGACTCGGCGACGGAGGCTCGTGCTGGCTCCTCACGATAAAAATTGCAAAGCGGTGCCTTTCATAATATTATGTCGCCACCAATGACAACAACTTGGGAGCGTCAAAACCACCCCTCCATTAGAAGCTTGTGGTCCCTAAAATAGGCAAATATTTAGGATCCTTCATACTTCGATTGCATAATTACTATCCTCAAGGTACAAGAAGAAGCTATTCCTGAAGAATAATAGCACGAATGTGACAAACCTGGGGAATCGAGTATTCATAGAGATATGCTATAGGCAGAGAAAGTGTCGTAAAATTATGTGTATCTTTATCCTGCCCAATGCCACTCCGTGCCCTACCACATGTATGTGAGTGGATTCGACATTCTCGCCCTCACCTTTTTACCCTGACCGGAGAGATTCATGAAGAACCCAACATAAGGGCATCGCGTAGCCACTGTACGTAGTCGGTCTTACGGAGAGGGGAAAAAAGAAGCGCATGCCCATGACAGACTACGAACAAATGAATGCACCGAAGTAGAGAAGTAGCATTTGAGACTTGCAATGGGCAATCTTATTCAAGACCCTGCAGATTGCCCATCGGGAAGACTAGGATTCGCATTCAAGTATTAATCAGCTTCGAGAAGAAGTCGCTACCTGAACCTGCCATATTCAATCGATATCGATATCGTGGATGCACATGTTCATAATGCAACACGTCGAACGGTTAAAGAGGTTGCATTTGCGCGCCGTGTGTGTGTACCGTTGTCATATGAAGTCAGGGTGAAGTGTACATGAACACGTCAGGTCATTCATTGGAGCTGCTGCTGATATTTGTGATTTGTGCAGCGCACTCCCTGCGCTGAAATGAATGACCTCAGTCACCTTCACGGACCCGGTCAGTATGGTTGATGGGCAACTGATGTATTCAATTACGCACCTACGTGGTGTAGGCGCTAGGAGGCCAATAAAAACCAGGCTCCAATCTCGGTCTCCTCCTGCTACTGCTACCCAGCACCTAGACCCAGCAGCCCAGCCCAGCACGGCTTACAGCACCAAAGCACCTACCATCAGTGGCCTGGTTGTCCCACTACGCAAAGACTTGATTGATCAATCAAGATCCATCACCCGGAACGCACACGCTCTTTTTTAAGTACTGGAGAATCCTGAAAGTACCACCAAAAAGGGCCCACCTAAAAAAAACGAAACAGAACGGGAGCGCAGCAACCAGCGGCACGCCCCCAAGAGGCAGAACACAGGCAGCGAAGAAGGCCTGCCAAGCCCCAGCAACAACAGCCAAAAGTTAGCAAGGTTAGTGCGTGCACACCCAAGTAACACACACACCCACTCGACACTACGTCGGTACTCCTCCCACCATACCACTGCCCACCAAACCAGTGCACACAACACAAGCGCACACAAGCACACCAACCACACCCCGTCGGTCGGTCTCTTTTCTGCGTCGCTCGCTCTCCCCTCTGCTATCTCCGCTCACACTGGTTGCAGCCCTTGCGCGCAGAAACAGAAAAATTTGAGACTGGAAAAAAAAGTCGCCCTTCCTCTTTTTCCCTCTCCTCCACCATCAACGATTCACCCATCATAGGTAATCGACCTCAGGAAGACATACTGAAGGTCTCTTTTCCCCTTTTCCTTTCCCCTCTTTTGTAATTCTTTTTACATATCGAGGAAGGAAGAAATAATCCTGTCTGTTTTCGGTTTCTATTCATCAGAGCCGATAAGACACATTTCGCCCATCTCCACTCCCAGGTTTCTGAAAGTGCTCTCTCATTCTTTGAGACAGCCGCCAGAAACAAGAGGCCAACCCAACACCGACGACCACTTGTCACGACGTCCGCGCGTGTCCGGTTAACATCTCCAATCAAGCTTCTCGCCACTTCGAGATCTTCTTCTCTGCACCTCCACCCTGCAGAAAGGATTCCTCACGAAATCGAGTCGGATCGATCCATCTCGTCGCCTAATTCACCGCAACGACAACAATTACTTCTTCTTGCGCACTGTCTCTAGATTTGCTGCGACACTCCCTTTTTCCACTCTTTTCGGTTGATACCCAGTTTTTCGCCATCACGTTCTTTTTCTTCCCACGTCCAGTTCAAATCGGAAACAGGAAAAAAATTCAGAGAGGACGAGCTTGTTCGCATACTTTCGCAGAATAAGCTTATTTCTCTTCGGCCTGGTGTCAGCACTGAACCGTGGAAAGAAACGAGTCAAAAACCACGAGAACCTGTCTCCGATAAACCGCGAGACTTGACCTTCGTTGTCTATAATTATCCACGGTCTTTTTTCGACTCGGATTTGATATTCGACTTCAGAGACCTCATCCTCAGTTGATATTTTTCTCTACTTTAGAGAATTATTTTCAGCTCAAAACCCCGAATTCTACCAACGCCACCCACAATTAACTCACTTCACGAGCGCACTCCTCGCGATCCGTCACATATGACTTCCACCGGGAACCAACAAGCTCCCGTCCCAGCGCCGACCAACGCCACCACGTCAGCTCCGTCCTACGCTTCTGCTGCCGGTGCAGCGAAGAAGACGCCGCTGGTAGCGCAGGGCTCAGCACAGCAGCAACCTGTCGTTGCTGGAGGATCTGCTCCGCAACAACATGCTAAGTCTAACTCGGTTTCGCCAGTGAACGGTCGACCTAACTCGACAATCATGCCTGCAGTTCCTAAAGTTACAGGTCCTGCAGTTGCACACGGTAGCCTCAACGGAGAGAGCCACAGCCGCAAACCCTCCGTTACCATGACCGCCCCCAACGGTCCCAGTAACCCTAACGGGAAGAACATGCCGCAATTCGGATTCCCTGCCTCGCCTGCTGTTCCTCACACAGCGCCCGCTCAAGCAGGAGCTTCCGCACCCATCCCTATCCCTGGTCGTGATCCGCGCGTCACATCGCCTCAACACTCACCATCGCCCATCCCACAGCCTTCGGCGAGCGGTGGCCGCCCTCCTGCCAACAGCACAGCAACTGTCAACTTCGGCAGTTTCGATGGCAGAGGTGAAACCCACGGGCGCCGGCCATCAGCCTCGCACAGCGCCGCTGGCCAAAATGCCCATGCTAGAAACGAGTCTTCCCAGTCGATGGCGAGCGACCCTAGCAACCAGGGAGGCCCCCCGGACGCGGTGGCTTCCAACAAGGAGGTCGTGGACGAGGTGGCGGTTACAACGGCAACTTCAACCCTAACCAGCAGCCGCAGATGGGCTACCCGCCTAATAACCAGCACTACCGCGGCCAGCCGCCTCATGGTCGGGGAGGAATGAACCCCAACTTCCAAGGCCGCCCGGCTTCTTTCGCTGGCACCCCACCCCAGACGCACGCCAGCCCGAATATTCGACACTCAACTCCTAATGGCGGCATGCAACCGCCCATGGGATCCCCCTACGGCTACTACGGCCCGCCTGTCATGGGCCCAGGCATGCAACAAGTACATATTCCCTCTCAATCTTTGTTCGATCATACTTCCTTTAAGCCTGGAAAACAGCGCAACAACCAACGTGGTGGTCGTGAAGGCGAGAAGTACTCGCACACGTCCAACCAGCGCAACCGCTCAGGCTCGGTTCACGACAACATGTCGCAGGAGCGAAACGGGAAATCCAAACACAAGAAGAACAAACGTGTGGACAACCGGTTTGCACCCAATGACATGATGTGGGATCGTAGCCGTGGACAGTTCCCAACTGAGCGTGGAGAGCGCATTGATATGCAGCAGCCCTTCCCCCCTGAACACCCCCCAATGATCCCCCTCCCCATGCCTACTTCTCATTACCCACACAGACTGAATCGAGGCGAAAAACTTGACTTGTCGCCGGAAAGCGGAAACTTTGAACACTTGCTGACAGAATGTAACAAAACACAGTACCCTCAATACCCTCCCTTCGATCCGATGAGGCAAGGCAATATGCCTCCTGCTGGGTATGGTATGCCATACAACCCCATGATGCATGGCCAACCCCATTCCCCCGCTCCTAACTACCAGACTCCCTATGGCGCCCCTGGCCAATATAACCCAGGTGCCGCCCCTATGACACGCAGTTCTTCCCAGGTATCTGAGCACCGGCCAGCTTCCAGCACTGGCCAGCCTCAGATGCAAGGTACTCCTCAGCCGATCCCAGCACAGGCCAAGCAGCCCGCTGTTGTATCCTCGCCTCAGTTTGCTAGACCTCCCAAGAAGAGTGCAGCTATTGTTATCAAGAACGCAAATGGTGAAGCCGTGGACCTGTCCACATTCAAGGCACCTGCCTCGCCTGCGCCTAGCATTCAGCAGTCCAAGACACCGCCTGTTGTGGCATCTACACCCACACCCCCTCCCAAGTCTGTTACTCCTGCTGCACACACACGCTCAGACAGTGCAACCACAACCAAGACGAGTGCTGAAGTGCAGAATGAGTTCAAGGAGAAGATTGCTAGACAGATGGCAAAGGATCAAAGCGATGCCAAGGCCACTGAGGACGCTAAGGCCGCCGAAGAGGCCAAGGCTGCCAAGGATAAGTCTGATGCCGAAGAGAAGGTGAAGCAAGAGGAAGAGAAGAAGGCGGCCGAACAAAAGGCTCAAGAAGAAGCTAAGGCCAAGGAGGAGGCAGACGCTAAGGCCAAATCTGATGCTGAAGCTGCTGCCAAGGCCAAGGAGGCCGAGGAGAAGGAGAAGGAGAAGGCACCCGCTGCCGAAACCGAAGAGGAAGAGATGGAGCGGATGATCCGTGAAATGGAAGAGGAAGATGCCAGGCGCGAGGCTGCCAATGCCGAATACGAAAAGAAGAAGGCTGCTGAGCGCGAGGCAAAGAAAATCTCGGACGAGGCAAACAAGAAGGTGATTGCCGCTGAGAACGATCGCAAGATGAAGGAGGCCGAGGCTGAGGCGGAGCGTCTTGAAGAAGAGAAGGAGCGCAAGCGCAAGGAGGCCGAGAACTCTGGCAAGACCGTTTCCATGGCCGATGCTTTGGCTGGCAAGATGCAAGACCTTTCTGTTGCCGACAAGGAGGAGTCTACTGGCAAGCCTAGTCACCTCACTATCAGCGACAAGCCTACCGCTGTTGCCGGTGGCAAGCCCAGCCCTGGTGAGCGCAAGGGCGTTAAGCCTCCTCCTTTGAACCTCAAGACTCAGGGCAGCGTTGAGCCCCCGCAGCCTAGCGCCGCTCTGCAGTCTTTGAAGACTGCCAAGCTGCTCAACCCTGCTCAGCTTCTGGCCTTGAACTACCCTGCCGGTATCAACGGGCTGAACTCTCCCAACCCGGCCTTGAACTCGGCTGTATCAAAGAAGGGCACCAACTTCAAGTACGACCCCAACTTCTTGTTGCAGTTCAAGACTGTCTTCACCGAGACGCCTTCCATGGAGTTCCACCAGCAGGTGAAGACCCTGATCGGCGATAACGATGGACGATCAGGCTCCGGAAGTGCCCGCACTCCTGCGGCTGGCCGACAGAACTCTAGGAACTCTAGCGGCTTCCCTGGAATGGGCAACTTTGCCTCTGCTACTGGCCCACGCACTCTCCCTCCTGGCACCACCTCAGAAGACCGCATGCGTATGTCGGCTGGCCAGATGGCACGACCCAGCATGGGTGGTGCTGCCATCCCCTCAATGGGTGGCTTCGGCCGTGGTGGTTTCCCTGGCAGCAACTCTATGTCCCGAACTCCCTCCAGCTCTAACATGGCTGGGCCCAACTCCCCCTAGAACCGGCAGCCGCTCTACTCGCGGTGCTAGCAAGCGGGATCCTTACCAGGGCAAGAATGACGCGCAGTCAGCTAAGAACATGCCTCTCACTGCTGGCATGAAGCTTGAGCCCATCCAGGTCACTCAAAATGGCTGGAAGCCTACTAGCATTGGCCAGAAGCAAGCTGTTGCTGCGCCGACCAACGGACCTATGGATCCTGCCATGGTCCAGCGTAAGGTGAAGTCTGCCCTGAACAAGATGACGCCTGAGAACTTCGACAGGGTCTCTGGATCTATCCTGGAGATCGCCGGCCAGTCCAAGGACGAGACTGATGGTCGCACTCTTCGCCAAGTCATTCAACTCACATTCGAGAAGGCTACTGACGAAGCTCACTGGGCATCCATGTATGCCAAGTTCTGCAAGCGTATGCTGGAGAGCATGAGCGCCGAGATCCGTGACGAGAACATTATGGACAAGAATGGCCAAGTCGTCAGCGGAGGTGCCCTGTTCCGCAAGTACTTGCTCAACCGGTGTCAAGAGGAGTTCGAGCGCGGCTGGAAGACACAGCTGCCTCAGGCCAAGGACGGTGCCGACAAGAAGGCCCAGGAAGCTGTCATGCTTTCCGACGAATACTATATTGCCGCTGCTGCCAAGCGTCGCGGTCTTGGTTTGGTTCAGTTCATTGGTGAGCTGTACAAGCTTGCTATGTTGACAGAGCGTATTATGCACGAATGTGTGCGTAAACTGGTCGATTACAGCGGCGTGCCCGATGAGGCCGAAGTCGAGTCGCTGTCCAAGCTGCTTAAGACCATCGGTGGCAACCTCGATGCTTCCGAGAAGGGCAGGCTGATGATGGATGCTTACTTCCAGCGCATCCAGTCCATGGCCGATATGCCTGAGCTCAACAGCCGTCTCAAGTTCATGCTCATGGATGTGATCGACCTGAGGAGGCAAGGCTGGCACTCCAAGGAACAAAACAAGGGCCCCAAGACCCTTGATGAGGTGCGAGCTGAAGCCGAGGCAGCAGCAGCCCAGAAGGCCGCCGAGAACGCCCGGACTTCTCACCGCGGAGGCCCTGGCCAACGCTCGCAAATGGGACGTGGTGACGCCCGCCAATTCTCTGGTGGCTACCAAGCTCAACAAAACCAAAACACAGTCGGTATGGACGACCTCCGTCGTCTCAAGGGTGCTGCTGGCCGCACTGCCAGTGGCAACGTCACCCTGGGCCCTACCTCGATGTTCTCCTCTAGAAGCAACAGCGGCAGACGTATGCCTGGTAGCGCCCTTAGCAGGGGTAACGAAGACTCGGCCGCTTCTTCAAGGACCGGCACTCCTCCCACGAGAGAAGCAAGCAATAACGCTTACAGGTAATTACTTCCTCCCTTCCTCCCTCCCTTCACCAACAGACGTGAACAACGCATGCTAACGCCCTCAATAGTCTCCTAGCCAATTTGGGGGAAGATCACCCGGCCTCTCCGCCGTCAACCGCTGCCTCGCCTGCTCTAGCTAAGGCGACACCCGATACAGGGGCATCTGCGAAGGAGTGATGATAGGTCGTTTTCTTTCCATCATAGAGCACGTCATGCATTTTGCGGTTGCAGCATATCTCTGCATAGACTTGGGGACTGTTGCATTTACGGGCTTCTCAAAAAGTGTCGACAAAAGTTACAGGGTGCTTTTCACACTTCATGATACCTCACATCTTCTGATAGAGTTACACTCCCCGATCAGTGTCTAAAAAAAGACATGAATTTTCTCCCAAACATTCTTCGCTTCACCAAATTGTGTTTTTATATCATTTTTTCTCTTGACTCCTCCATGCTATCGGTCATCAAAGGGCACTCTACACACACTTTCTTCCGAGATGCATTGCCTTGCTACTACATGACCGCTGCTCATAGCTCCATTTGCGTCCTACTGTTGGCTGGCCCTATTCTGGTGCTTCCCACAAGGTAAAAAGAATGTTTGAGCATGGAGGGTCGAGTGTTGGGGAGACAACAGGGCTTCAGGGGCAATAACGAAGATGAGGATAATTCACGAACTGATTTAGGAGGAAAAAAGGTGCTCCGGTGCATGCACCGGAACGACCATGTATTTGTTTCTGATCGCATTGGGACAAAGGAGTTCTGATTTGATCGTGGCTTGCCTATCTTCTTTTTTTGCTTTCCTTTTCCCTCTTTCTCGTTTCTGATTTTCTCACTCATGATACCGGCTGGCTGGAAGGTCAGGACCATGCCTAAAATGACGATGGCATGCGATTACCGGCCGTACCCATGAGCTTCACGCGTTTGATCGATCGAACCCGCCATGAATTTACTCGTCATTTGTCCAGAATGAGAAAACGAGAAGGGAAGACGGACGGACGGACAGAGAGATGATATCTACGGCAAGTCAGGTGTGGTGTCACGAAGGGGAGGGGGTAGAAAGAAGAACCCGAAGAGAGAAAGCGAGAAGACTTGATGATGGATGGGGAGAGACGTCTTGAAAGTTGAAGAAGGGGAGGACGATGGAATGAGTGGATTGGCTAGGGACGGCGCTTCTCAGTTCGTTCGTTCTTGTACAATCAAACACATCAGAATCACAGAATCCCACCCAACAACAACAACACCAGCTTAATTACTAGATGAACAAAAAGGCTCGTTTGCTTGACTTTGCGTTACGAAGTGAAGTGAATGGGGCCAAGTGTGGACAGGACAGACAGCAGATATGCATATAATGATTGAAAACCCAACATATGATGTCTCCTTTTCTTCGTGAAGTGAATTGCTGTGAATGTGACGGGTAAATGTAGTTGGAGAAAGTCCTTTACAGGTAAAATATGAACGGACATAGCATAAGCACCTTGGTCTTTTTAGGTGGAAGGGCTGCGGAAAGGAACAGCTCCTTTAATGTTGGGTTAGGAGGTAGCTTTATAGAGGTAAAGTACTGGTATATATATCTTTATTAAAAAGATTAGAAGATATCTGAGAATCGACGTACATGGAAACAAGGCACTGGTGGCGCAATGGTAGCGCGTTGCTTTCCGGCTTCAAGGAATTAGCAAAGGCTGTGGGTTCGAGTCCCGCCTGGTGCTACAATTTTTGGTTTTATTTTATATCTGTCTTTTTGATTTGGAATGCACCTTTGATCCAACGATCACATGTATACCACTGAAAAGTGTGTAGATGGATAAGTAGGTAGCATGCCTCAAAAACCTTCGGGAAGTTAGAGCGGCCCCACAGACGTTGAATAGGTCACACTAAGCGATTCGATCTCGCACACGAGAGAAGCAGAATCACAAGCATTTGCATTTCAGTTTAAAGGGAAGGGGATTTCACTATAAGGGGGCATGATCTCAATATATAACATATTCCAATGATATTTCTAAGCTTCACTGCAAAGTGATATATATCCATCGCAAAGGACCACCAAACTCCTCAAAACGCCAGACGACCAATTATGTAGTGAAAAGAGGCATACACAAGCGTATCAGTAACAGAAAACAGAACCAAAATGCTTCTCTTCATCTTCTTCCAAAGTCATATCCAGCTCGTTGTCCCTGCACACCACCAAACTCCTATCCTGTGCATGTCATCGCATCCATGTCATATCAAAACCATCAAAACAGTTGCCTGCCGCCACATATGCACAAATACTTTAAGCAGCCACGAACCCCAGTTTGCTAAACAAGGTATCCATCGCCACCCAGCGACGTCCGCACTTATCCAAGTACTTATCCACGACGCCCCGGACGGTGCCGAAGCGGACACGGTTGTGCTCCGTCATGGCCAGGATCTCGTCGCGCTCCGCCGGCGAGAACTTCCGGTCGCCCTCCGTCTCCTGCGCCTTGGTCCGGGCGCGGTCGACGTCCCAGAGCGACGCGAAGTAGACGAGCTGGTTGTAGATGTCGCGCTCGCCCATCTCGTAGCGCATGCGGCCCAGGCAGCCCGACGCCAGGCCCTTGGGCCCCAGGCAGCGCGTGCCGTAGACGCTCATCTGGCGCGTGCGCAGGCCGCACGACGCGTCGTCGCACACGAGCCACCCTTCGTAGTAGCGGCTCGTCTGGGCGCGCACGGCGGCCTCGACCTGGGCCACGATGCTGAGGTTGGGGATCGTCGCCGAGCAGGACGGGCATGCGACGCCCTGCGGCGTGATCTGCTTGCTGTCGAGGAGGCCCTCAAACGGCGACGAGACGCGGCACTTGCGGCACCGCAGCGACAGGCGGGCGCAGTCGGCGAACCGGACCTCGTCGGGGATTTGCGACTCGAGCGGATGGATCTCGAGGTCGTTGCCGCCGCCGTTCTGGCCCGTCGACGAGTTGTTGGCATACTTCCGGATGTCGAGTCCCAGCTGCTCGGCGAGTTGCGAAGTGGACGTGCCGGTGATGTTGGCGCACAGACGCTCGACGGGCGGGAAGATCTGCTTGCCAATGTACCACTCGACATCGACCTGCAGGCCCGAGTCCGCCTTCATCACGTCTTGCGGCGTGTAGGCGCGCTTCGCGGGGGTCTCTGAAGTTGTCTTGCTGTCGCCCGTGATGACGTAGGAGATGACATCGCCCTTGCGGACGTTCTTGCCACGTCCAATCTCGCGCAAAGCGACCTGGACTTGAGGCATCGAGTCGGCATTGGGATACTCCTTGGGTCCCTTTCCGAGCTGGGTGAAGATGATGTACTTCTGAACGGGGATGGCTTGCTCGCGCATCTTGGCGGCAATCTCACGGAGGTATTCGTGTATGCGCTGGACCGAAACCTCGGTGTCGTCGCCACTCAGGATGTCGTTCAGAAGGCGCGACGAGATCTCCTTGGAGAGACCACAGTACTCTCGGCGCTTCATGTCCAGACCCTTGACCTCCATCTTCTCCTCCCACTTGCCGCCCGGTACTTCGACCAAGTTGATGGCAGCGTACTTCTTCTTGGCTTGCAACAGGATACGGCGGAAGATGTTGTCGATATCAATCTCTAGCAGCCGGTAGCGCTCGTTGACAGCCTGCTTGAACTCCTGACCAACCTTGAGAGCGTCGCCTACGGAGTTGACGTTGGCATTAATCATGACCGAATCCGTATCACCGTAAATAACTTGAAGTGACTTGGACTCAGCGAGATCTTTGGTGCTGCGCAGAATCTCTCGACCCTTGTAGGTAGTGAGAACAGCAAGCGGACGCGCGTAGAAACGCGACTTTGTATAACCCAGACAACCGTACATGGAGTTGGCGGTAAGCTTCAGGGCAAGCTGCTTGATTTCGTAAGTAGCGAGCTCTTCGGGCGTGGCGTTCTTGTCCTTCATGAGCGACTTGACCTGCTTGCGGCGACCGACAAGTGTGGCAATAAGCTTGGGGAAGATGCCTTGCTCCTGCTCCTGGGGGACTTCAGGAACGGCTTCATCGTCCTCGGACTAAGACACATGTTAGTACTTCAAGTTAAGTATATGAGTAGAATATATCTTACCAATGCTGAGCGATCTACAGTAGTAAAGCAAATGTTGAACTCCTGGATGATGGACGGGTACAAAGAGTTGAAGTCCATGACAAGAACAAACTTGTCGTAAAGACCCTTCTCCGGTTCGAAAACCAAGCCTCCCTTGTACTTGTCCTTCTTCTTGCTTTCCCCAGCCTCTTCTTCGTTCTCATCATCGGCTTTCGCCCTGCTCTTGAACTGCGGCTTGTCGGGGCAGATGTACTTTTTGCGGTGGAACTCATGCAGGAGAATGTACTCGTTGCGTTCAGCTCGCGTACCAGTCAGGGTTCGGGCCCACGAGTTACCGGCCAAGTTGGTAAGAACTTTGGTCAGGGGCAGAATCTGAGTCCTCAGAGCAAGTGCCGCAATGAAATGGGTATCGGCTTCCATGTGCGTGATGTAGTCCATAAGACCATTCCTTTCGGCGGCCCAGGTCTTCAAGGCAGCTTCATTGTCGACGTCTCTGCGCTTCTCGCCGCCAAGATAGAGACTAACCATCTCGGTCAAGCTCCACGACTGACACTTGTACATAACGGACTTTCCGGCGTCATTGGCAAGATCACACAAGAGACGCCCAGCCATAACTTGGCGTTCAGCGAACACGTTGCCGCCGACCTTGGCAATCGACGATGGCCAGCCTGACCTTCGGAGACGACCAAGGCGGGACCACTGAGGAGTCCTCTTCTCTTGCAGACGGTTCAAGAGGATGCTGTAGTCGACACCCTCAAGTTGGTGGCCCATGATCACGTCGGGGTCGACCACATCAATCTGCGCCAAGAAGAAAGACAAGATCTCCGATTCTTGCTTCATAAGCTTGATAAGCCCCTTTTTCCTCTCCTTGGCTAGCTTCTCAAAGCCAATGGGGAATGCTGCGCCGTTCGGACGGATTAATGTGAAAGTCCGGCAGGGAAGCTTTTCCGCTGGCGTAGTGTCAGCTAGAGATATACTCTCGTAGATTCGTGCACTGATGGAGATAATCTCCTGCTTGTTGGCCTTGGTATTGAACGTGGTTCGCATTGCCACGCTCATAATGGTCAGGGGAGGCGCATCCAGGTTATCCGAGTCGGAATCGCAGGTAACCATGTTAGGGTGTTCCACGAGAACCTCGAGCTTGGAGTGCGAAGCGTTCTTCAAGCTGCCAAAGTCGGCGTCCTTAATCTTGAGCCAACAGGGGCCCTTGATGCGCTTCCACAGAACAAACTGCTCGAACAAGGCAGTGTTGGTACCGAAGATGTGTGAGAAGGTCTCGCCAGTGGCCTCCATAGGTAGTGCAGGCTTGTTATAGGGGTAAAGGAGCTTGAGGTACTGTGCCTCCTTGGGGATACCGGGAAGCTCGAATGCGTACTTCCTGGTACAAGCCTTGATCTTGTGCATGCCAACGTTCATCTTGGTCATGATCTCATCCACTTCAGAGTAAACATCCATCATTTCGACCTCGTCGGTGGTCTCCACTCCACCACGCTTACGATGCTGCCGAGGCAAGAAGTAAAGCTTCCTCAGGATGTTGTCCACCTTGACGAAGCAGCTGACGTATGACTTGGTCTTCTTGTTGAGAACCTTGCCGAACAGGCAGAGGCTGCCATTGACTTCTGTGTAGTCAGTCCAGAAGAAGTTGAGACTGCCATCCTCCTCGATTGCGTCCTTGTAATCGATCTTGCCGATGCTCTTTTGTTCGGACTGTGGGCTGCTCACGACATTGAGTTCGCTGGTCAGCTTGTTCCATGATGAGGAGTCGACAGCTACATCGGCGGGTTTTGTAGGTGAAGAGCTGGCTGGTGTCGGATAAGGTTCCGGCTTGATAAGCTTCTTGATGGGCCTTGAGGAGGACAAGTTCACACTGGCGGCGTTGATTGTGCCAGTGTGGGCAACTTCCATCATGTCCACATCATCTTCGTCATCTGCAGGCTCGGTCTTAATCTGAGCTTTGCGTGCAACGGCTTTTGTGATGGGAGATGATGGGGCGGGATCCATGTCGCTCATTGGAAGATCCCTAGTAGGGGGAGGGAGGTCGTCGCCCATGGGATCACTGAAGACAGCATCATCGTATGTATCCGGACTCGGGATTCGCTCAGGGGTGACTCGAGCCTTTTTAGTCTGCCTCGTTTCCGGAGCTGGAGATAACACACGGGCTCTTCGACGTTCGGGAGATCGGTTGCGTTTGGGGATTCGTGTTACGGGGGCCGGAATATTGGTATCGACCTCGCCTAAGAGATCTGCCAAGAATTTGTCGTCTTCTTCTGTCTTGACAACCTAAGCGACTATTAGTTTTGGGCCGAGGATACGAGTGGGAATCGGCTAAGCCGTACCTTAGCTTTTGGCTGAGGGGCAGTACGGCCTTTCATGAAGTACTCGCTGATATTTTTATCGTTGGCGTCTTTTTTGGCCTGTTCTTCATCGCGTTTCCGCTTGTCTGGGACGAGAGTCAGAAGAGTGGTCGTCGAGCGCAGCAAGGGCTTCTCGACATACCTGATTTACTGGGACGGCCTCCGCGTATTACCCTCTCGTCTTCGCTCTCTGAGTCGTGCTGTTGGACTCGGTCCCATTCCTCGCGTCCATCGTCGGCATATCCTTCGCCATTGTCGTCGACGACGAAGTCGTCCTGGTTAAGACGTTCGCGAACGATCTTCTTGTACTGGTTCTCGTCGACCTCGTCGTAGAGATCAGCGGTCTCTTCTGTCTCGTACGTGTCGATGGCCTTCTTGCCCGAGGCTCGCAGAGCACGAAGCTCGGCGAACTTGTTGCGCTTGTTGCCGGCTCGGGACATGGTGGATGAAAGGCTGGTAAGTGGTGTATTATTACAAGGGGTTGTAAGTCATGACCAGGCTCGATCAAGAGGCGGAAATGGAAAAACACCTCAAGAAAACAAATGCAATTGGCATGTAATGAAGGTATGGGTTTTCAGTGTTTGGGGTTCTTCTATTTTGCTGTACCAGTAGGGGAGACAGACACGATGTATCTATTAATTAAGTGGGAGAAGCGCGTGTCTAAGTGGCCCACTTACAGCGAGTTCGCGACGCGGGCCACGCGCGAATCCCTGTCGCTCCCATAAAAGGCACTTTAAGTGGCAGGTACGTACTCCTCCAATGGCTGGTGGCTGGAACCACAGCGCGAGGGGCACGCCAGAATTTGGCGGGGGTATTGCTCTTTTTCTTTACAAACCAATTGATTTAGTAGTCGAACAGAAATACTCAAGGCTTTCCTTATACTAAGCGGTATACTTTTATTCTCTCTTTATTCTCCTCATCGAACATTTCTACAGATGCAGGAAGAAAAGCCACATTCGCAGTACACTGGCGGTGTTAGAGGGCGACTTTTTTTTGTGAAGATTTATCGACGTCACCTTTGATAGGCCGTAGCTTCGGGTAGCCCCATTAAAATCTTGGTTTGTCGCAAGCTTTGGAAATGCATGCAATTCGTCCCTTGCAGCCAAATTCTCGATTCGTAGAACGTACCTAATAGACCAATTCCGTATTTACCTTGCCGGCTGTCGCAATACTGCCAACGTTGCGTTTTTGCCATGTTTACCTGCCGGGCCTGTACGAGGCGGCTCTTGACCGCCGTCGTTGACCATGCGTTGTCTGCAGAACCGACTCACAATGTTCTGCGACGATCTATAATATCTGCTACGACTGCACAGCAAACCCGAGGTTATGCGGTCGCCGCCTCCGCCTCCGTGGTCGAGAGCGCGATACGGGGCGAGACCGAACCCGTGGCAGAGCCGTCTCCCATGAACAGCAAAGAGGCCAAGGCGCTGGAATGGAGCGTCAACAAGCAGCTCGAGTACCTCTCGGACCCGTTCCACATCGCCAACACCGTCCAGGCCATCCTGAACAAGGGCCGCTTCGACGAGGCCAAGATGATGGTGCTGAAGGCGAGCAAGGACAAAAATATTGCCGTCAGCTGGAACCACCTCATCGACTACGAGATGCGCCACCAGAAGCTGCACTCGGGCATCAAGCTGTTCAACGAGATGAAGAAGCGGGCCCAGATGTCCACGGCCCAGACCTACACCATCATCTTCCGCGGGTGCGCCCAGTCGGACCACAAGAAGCTGGCGGTGGCCGAGGCGGTCAAGCTCTACAACAACATGTTGAAGAGCGACCGGATCAAGCCCAATACCCAGCACTACAACGCCCTGCTTCAGGTCTGCGCCAGGGCCGGGGACATTGACACCATGTTCACCATCGTCCAGTCTTCCAATACCGGGCTCAGGGCCCCCGACGCCTTCACATACACGACCATTTTGAATGCCCTCCGTGCCAAGCTCGAGATTGACCCGCGCAAACATCGGCCGAAGGGGGAGAGGGAACAGGAAGTGAAGAAAGCCACGGAACAGACCATTCAGCGAGCCAAGGCTATCTGGGAGGAGGTTATTGCCAAATGGCGATCTGCCAGTCTCGTCATTGACGAGCAGCTTGTCTGTGCCATGGCGAGGATCTTGCTCCTGGGGCCATCGGCTGACAACAAGGCGGTCCTGGCGCTAGTCGAGCAAACGATGGGGATTCCCCAAGACGAGCCTGGACTGATCAAAATGGTCCGGGAAGCTCACCTGGTGCCTCCGGAGGTTGACGTCCGCGAGAAACCGTCCAAGACCACGAGGGCTTTGCAGCCAAGAAAACCCACCGGCGGCAAAGGCCCCAAGCCCGGCTCGGCCCTCCAAGCGAAGCCGGGCAACAACACCCTCTCGGCCATACTGACCGCGCTCCAGCAGACCGCCAAGACCTCGATGGTGCCGCGGTACTGGGACGTTTTCACGCGGCGGTACGGCGTCAGCCCCGACGCGCTCAACTGGCACCATATGATACGGTCGCTGCGGTACGGCCACAACAGCAGCAAGGTGGCCGAGTACCTCTGGATCATGCCCAAGGCCTTCATGTCGGAGGCCACTTTCCGGATCGCCATGAACGCCTGCCTGCGCGACAACCTGAACCAGCACGCCTTCCACAACGGCAGCCAGGTCCTCGAGGTCATGCTCACCTCGCTGCGCGCCCCCGACGCCCACGTCATGCGCATCTACCTCCAGCTCGCCCACGCCGTCAAGCGGCCCTTTGAGGACATGGCCAAGAAGGACCCCCAAGCCGCCAAGCTGGCGTTCGGCAAGCAGCTCACGACGGCGCTCGGGAACCTCTGGGAGCCCTACTGCATGGCGACCAAGCAGTTCGCCTTTGGTGGGCTGGCTCCTCGCACGCCTCCTCCTCCCCCTACTCCGAAAACCCCGCTCGCTCCCGTTTCTTCGACCGCCGCCACTACCGACGGCGCCAGCGCCAGCAGCGGTCCCGCGACGACGAGTGGCAGCGATATCGGCCGCGAGATGTGGAAGCTGCACGCGACGGCCCGGGGCGAGATCGCCGCCCTGGCCCGCAAGATGATCGCGGCGTACGACCGGCTCATCTTCGGCGACCTCGCGACCTCGGACATCATCGCCAAGCTGAAGCCGCGCCGCAACCAGATCAACGCCTTCGTCGTCAAGTACTTTGAGGATCGCGAGAAGTACGAGCCGAAGTGGAGCTTCAAGCGGATGCAGGAAGAGAAGAAGCAGATGGAGATGGAGAACAACGAGGACGAGGACGATCTCGAGTTCCTGGAGGGCACTCCGAGGAGAAAGGGGCCGGAGCTGGATGCGTGGTAGGTACTTGTAAAGGGGAAGCGCTCGATGGCCAGCCAGCAAAATGTATAATCACTGTATTATGTATACTATCTATCACGAATCTCTATGACGGCTTATGTCTTGATGGGGGGAGAGCAACTTGAGCATGGCAGGCAGTTAGAGGGTTCCTTGCTGTGCTCTTGTATATATCACTGTGTCCAATTTAGAAAGACGGGAAGGGAGTACATAGAAGCGTAACAGATGAAGATAACCTCACTCAACCATAACCTCGTCGTCGCGTACTTCTCCTATTTCTCACGTCTGCCCAAGGCTGGGCTTCTACCATTTGGGTAGGTAGGGGATGGCCTTGGAAATCATGCACCTTGCCTTGTCGTTCAGTACGAAGAGGATGGAATGAATGTAAGGGGTCACGACCAGGCATCCCTTACCGCTGCCCACAAGGCCCTTCAACTCGTCCCTAAGCAAGCAGCAAGTCAGTAGTAAATGATGCACATGCTGCCCCTGTCAGTCGATCCATCATTCCACCACGTGGAACGGACCCCCGAAACAAACAACAGACACGTGTTTCTCTTCTTCTTTTCGGCCCCTTCGCTTTCCGGGAGTCCGGCTCTCCTTTCTCCTTTCGCCTTGTGTACCTACCTTACGTAGGTATATTTCGCTATATAGAATAAATATGCTGTGCGATGTGACCAAATCGGAACGCCTGATCGAAACCCGACCCGACCGGTGGGCGGATAGACGGCTAAGTGTGTCATCTTGGTCCGACGCGATTGCTCACAGCGGCTATCTATATATAACATAACATAACACCCCATATATCCCCCCCTATTTATATGGCATCCTGCGCGTTCCTGATCTCGGGACCGGCCCGATGCGGGGGTAGGGTCGGAGAAGGAAGCGTTTCGATTGGTTTCCAACTCTTCCAGACCGGTCGGGGTAAGGAGAGCTCGGTCAATCAGTCAGCGATTACATGAGGACAATAACGCTCATTTCAATAACGTAGTGAGTGCGGAGTCATGTTCATAGAGAGAAACATACGATTTTCATTTACCCCTTTCTTCACGGCACGCCTTTTCACTATTAGGGATACATGTCAGCTCCAGTAACAGCGACCAATGGATCTGTTGAGGTACCTATGACTCTCTACCTTATCTTAACTTGCAAAGGTGCAGGTGTATTACGGACCGTCTAGATGCCCCCTTCTCCAACCCCTATTTTGAGTTCGCCCTCACCCCGGACCCGACCTCCTGGGGAGAAACTCAACCCAAACAAACCCGCTCACTACCTCGCTTCACCAACAGATTCATGTACAGTAGCAGCATAGAGTTCCCTTGGCCGGGCTGGTGTAGCCTAGCGGTAGTATCATTACAGTATTGTTAGATTATACTTAAAGGCAAGGGGGTTCGATTCCCTCTGCGGTCACTTCTTTTTCGCCGCGTCCACCCCCTCTTCTTACGTGGTATTAATAACATCCACGACCAGCAACAACTCAAGTGTCTACCCAGACTATTATGTTGTGTCATTTCATCTTTACTTTCGCATTACTTATCACGGCGCAATTAGGATCATCGAGTTTCACTTGATCCTGCAATTGGCAGTAAAAGATAGGCCCTCGTGACCATCACCAGCCACAACAGAAACCTGAAGATGACGATCAGTATGGAGCCCAGCCAGACCTGCTGAGTAATTCACTACAGAGCCTGCTATCCTTCAGTCAGCATGTAAGGCAAGCACTGTTCGTCACACCTATGTTCTCAAAGTGGCAGAAACTATGCATTGCTGTCCATTTTCTCTCTCCGACGAGAAAGACACCGACAACGATGCGTACGTAGACTGAAAGCCATGATGATTTGTAAGTCAGGGCTCACGTTCAATGAGTCCCAATGACTAAAAGCAACAAGAAAGCAAGAAACAAAGATGGAGATCATCACCATCCATCCACCTACCTGCCCGAGTCCCGCAGCTCCGTTTGTGCTCCCGCATCCGTCGGACTGCTTTGCCGCCCCTACCCCTGCCCCTGACTTTGGGAACTCAACAGTGTTTCCCCGGAGGAAAAACGCTAATCTTCTTTTTCTGCCAAGAGGAAAAAGTACCTACCTACCTACCTACCTGATTATCAATCAGTTAGGGAACTTATCCCATGCGGAAAGAGTGCGCGTAACTAGGGAAGGGGTAGACACATAATACATAGGTAGGTAGGTAATCATCAGTCACCGTTGGCCTCGCGCCGGCATCGTATGAGTTTTCTATGTATCTCACCTTAGGTATCTTCAACCTGTTTGAGGGTATATGCCGTATATAGCAAAAGGCTTCGCCATTGTGCCATCCTCAAAGCAACCCCCCACGGCGGCGGCTTATATGCAGAAAGCCATGCAGCCTGACACGAATTAGTATCCCAAAACGATATTGCCAACAGCGCCCCTCGGTAAGACTTGCCAAGCAATCTGCATGTCCGTTTCCCATCACTTCACGATCTACATTCCAGAAAGGAACAGATGCTCTTAGAGAGATGCTGCTGCTAATAATGTGACTCGAACACAGTAGCAAATAAGGGGCTAGAGTAAGTCGTCGCATTGTAGATTTCCATGCACAGGGGTAGATACAAGCCAGAATTATCTGGCGGAACAGACATGGAATATGGGTTGTATTCAAGGTGGCGGTCACGAGCGCAACCCGTACCGGACATAGGGGAAGCCATCCGGGAAACGGTAGTGCAGACTGATTACATGCGTTTGGAGAGGAACACACATGTAATCAGAACCCGCCCGCCGGCTGCCTGCATCTGGACCATAAGTGGGTTGGCGCATACTTTTGATTGATGCCAGTATCGGCGGTCGAGTTGGCTTTCAGCTGCAACATTGCCAAAGAGGCTAAGCGCACTGCGAATCCTTTGCTTCAGTTTGGCTGCTCACGACGCCAGCAGGTATATATGGATGTACGAGATGAGAATGGCTTGCAATATTGGGTCTCGGGTCTTAAACCGTAGTTTCCGGTCAGCAGCCTACGTGCGTTTGATAGAAGGGAACAAAGAAAAAGATACACGTAGCTGCCTTGGCAGCATACCAAGAGGAAGCGCCCGACGAGGCGATCATTGAGGCCATATCAGCGTTGCGAGGCTGGAACTGCATGACGAAGAGATGATCTAAGAGCCTCATTTGAACGTGTTTCGGCTTCGGCGGCTGAACTCACCTCAATTTTGCACAATGCACAGTAAGCAGCAGGTAAGCGGACCGAGTTGGAAGGAACATTATTAGAGTATGGATGACATGACAGGAGTAAATGTACAAACAGCGCTCCTCCCGACGGGTTCGTTTTGTATTACTCTTGACCAGGTAGCCGGAACTGGGATCGGCTAGACAACCCTCCCTTGTCATATTGCAACCGGAAGTCAGAGCCGTACCGATGAGAGTGGTAAGCAAAAGTCATCCGCAGCGTAGCAGTATTGGCGTCGTGTTGTAGTTATCAGCATTTCGGGACCTGTGAGAATATCAGCTAACGTTGCAGCTTCCCACCCTCCTTGTACCCCTTTCTACAGGCGCCCCCTGGCCTGTGCTTGCTGCAAAGAGCCGCCACCGTTGCTATTGAGGCAACGGGCATACATGGAATGCAACGGGTACGGGCACCGCTTCAAGCCAGCCAGGACGGGAACGCGAATGGAGAGGGGAAGCGAGCGAGTGGGCGTGAGGGAAAGGATTGCAACCCATGCCGCCCAACGGATGAGGGAGCAACAACACGATATTTCGCACTGCTAATATTTTTCGCGTCGTCCTCGTTGCAGGTTTTAGTTGCAGGAAATAGCTGCGCACACCCAGCTGACTATTCCGGGTTGACAGCCAGTCCAGCCGGGCTTTTCTCCCAAGGCGGCTTCTCCATGGTCTGATTCGCAAGCTGGCTGGCTGGCATGAGCCACTCGGTCAATCTTGGGGGATGATCGTTGCACGATCAAACAAGGATTTCCCTGTCTGTCACCTGCAAAGAGGGTATGCAAAGCTCATAAGTCGCAACATGGAAGTGTAAGAGAAAGCAGGCACTGTGCTGCTCATTTGCCGTGCTATTGGCATGCTATTTGCTGATGGTGAGGCGCCCGAGATCAGACCAAACAGGGAATATGGTCGCCTGGAGTGGTCTGTCTGGTCTGGGTTGCAGAAACGTGAAGAATGTGATATGTCATATATTGGGATTGATGATCTAGCCGTAGATGGCTTACCTTGCGGATATGGAAGGATTGGGTGAAGAATACTGGGGGAGGTGGGTAGGTGGACGGGGAGATGGAGAACGGAGAGAGTGAGAGAGGGAGAACATTGATTGAAAGGTAGCACTGAGGTGAGTTGCCTCATGACGGGTACTTCGATTGATGTGGGTGGGGAGTTGAAGAGAGGGAAGGCAGGAAGGCAGTGTCGAAGTGTTAGGTGTGCCTTCCATGCCATTTCCTCTTCTTGTTCCATGCATGATGTACCTCTACACAAATATACACCAGCACACTTTTTGAGTACCTATTCTGGGCACTGCTTACCGGGTTATAAGAATATCTCTATCTCGGGAAGGTTTCGATATATCAATTATAGCACGAAAGTTAACCGAGACTAAAGGGCCCCGGAAACAGTCCAACTGGCTCGGCCATATCCCGCGCGTGGGCAATCCTAATCTCGATCATCGCATCGGGCCCCCAAAGGCAAATTTCCAGCAACTCATTGAAACCTATCTGGCATACCAGAAATATGAGATGTTACCGGAGCCCTCTCGCCCACCCTGCACTCCCACCCTGCCTGCACTCCTTGCCTGCCCGCTCATCAGTCCAATCTGGTTCTGGCTTATTGCCGCCCTCGAAATTGGAAATAAGACTCCCCCAAATATACCCCTTCGCCTGCCGCGTTTATATCGAGGAAATGGCAGCAGTCTACAAATCAACGTGCCTGAGTCACTTGCACTGTCGATTCCCGATACTCAAGGTTACGGTTGTATTCGGGGTAAAATAGCACACGCATCGGCATGGGAAAACCCGTCCATTGAATTCATGCATTCCACAGTTCCTACGTACATCTGGTCTCCTTCCGCCCGGCAGACGGTGTAGCAAGGAAATGGTCCATGACATGACTTGACCCCCAAACTGGCAGGCAGAGATGTGGTTCAACGTCACTGGCTGGCTGATGACTGACAGCGTTTGATGTACGTCGTAGTATAAGTATGTTTGCTTGAACAAATGATACCGTTGACAGGCATGATGATCAGGACAAACAGAACTTCTGCATCCTGGTTGATAAACGCATTTGCATGCCTAGGTAGGTAGTAGTCTCTGTAGCGGACCATTGGACCGGAGATGCACGTCATTCCCGCCGGAACATGCAAGCCCTTTCACCTGTCAAGCAGGTTCTGACACCATCACCGTGCCAATCTATAGGCCAGTCGACGTTTGCGGCGTTTCGTTTCATCCCACACCGTGCTGCGAAGTAACTGTGATGTAGCAGCTTGACGTACCCTTTTAATGACACGAACCAAACTGGTATGGACTTCGGTGCCGTCAATAGTTTTGCCACAAGCATTTGCACATCTCGGTGTCACTCACGTCAGGGTCAGTCACTGGGCGGAAACATTTCATTCAAACGGACAAGTGGCCATGTAGATTGGATGTTCCATATCAGGGCAAAGCATGTCCGCTCGATGATTCAGTCTGATTCTGATGTGTACGATAGAGCACCTAAATAGACAGAGTATTGCGTACCACGATTAGAAAGTCATATCCATAGACTGGCTGACCTTGGCAACTCATTGATGTGCATCGTGACCGTTGACAAACCCACCCAGGCCTCTTCTTCGAGGACCTCCCACCCTTTTTGCCTCCAAAATCAACCGTGTCATAAATGTAGCAAGCAGCCTCCTTCCCGCGCCTCCAAAGGACTCCGCGGGCCAAGGAGAAAAGCACGCTGCAAAGCCGTAAGATCAGGGGATACCCGATCCTAAACGACATCAAGTACCGGTCCACCGAGTAGAAAAGAGTAATGCTTTAGTTCGAAGACAGGACCACCAATGCAAACCGTAAAAAACTGACCACCCTCCCAACGATCGCTATGTGCAAAGGACATAAACAAGCACCTTCGCGTAGCTCTGCTCATCAAACACAGTGATGGTGGGATATTGACAAAGACAGCTCAGGAGACGATCCCCCAGGGGGAATACATATTCGTTCATGACAACATAAAAGCACGAAGGGAAATAACAAAAAACTGCAAACATGTTGCCTCTCCGCCGACTGTATGACTCCACGCTTTTTGGGTAACCGCAGCAACCGTGAGCTCTATAGAGATGATCATAAGAACCGCTCTGATGTATTACTGTTGTAGGGCCGGCATTGCGAACCGCCCCCAACCGGGACAAAACAAATAGGAAATCGTAAACAAAACGAACACATCGGACATCCTGGACAAGCGTAGTGATGAACCTGTAATGCTCGAAAATGGGGATATCATGGATCATAAGATCGTGAGTAGGTGAGATTTTGACAGGGCGCTTGAGAGTACCTCGGGTAAAATGGATTTGTCGTGAAACAGGCTGGTGTTCTTTTGCAGAAGACAAAATCATAATACCAGCGAAAATTGGAATATCGTATTTTGGGCTGTCCTGTTGACTCCAGCCTGGTGGCTTTCATGAGACAAAATAAATGCCCTGGGCTCCACCGCTTCCCCGAGTAGCCCCTGGGTTCATAATCGTGATTCGGCTCCAATCGTGCTTCAAGTGAGCATGTTGTGGCCTTGGGTTTCAAGTTTGATGCTGCCGCCTGATAGACCTCGGGGATCTTGATGGACGTAGTCTGGATATCCTGACGGGTGACCCATGTGTCCCGAATGCATGCCGTCCGTCCGAAACCCATGCGTGTGAGAAGGGTTTTGGTCTCGTCCCATATCTCCAAGCATGTATTGTTGCATATTGGGAGGCAGCAAGTTGGCGTGCGTAGGGGCTACGTGCGACGGAAACGTGGCGGTTGGTATTTGGGCAGCAGTCGCCCATTCGTAGTTTGCCGCAGTCGTCGCAGGGCTGTGATAGTTGGTTGGCGTAGGAATCATCGAGGGGCGTCTGCTAGTATCATGGTTGGCGTACGACATATCTGAAAAGCCTCCGTGGCTATGCAGCGATGGGGCCGTGTGGTTGGCCAAGCCAGAACCATCGACATAATGCTGAGGCTGCGACTCGGCAGCTAGGTGCGAATCAAATATTTGTTGATGCTGCTGCTGCTGCGCTTGCTGATGGTGATGGTGTTGTGGTTGGTGGAAAGCCTCGCGGGCTGGCAGATCAGCCATGAAATGGTTGCCCTGCAGGTGATTTGGGCTTTGGCTTGAACCATTGGAGGATAGGCTCTGTGTGGTAGGAATCCTAGTTGGGGACATTTTGGAAGACGTCGGGGTGTTATCTTGCTCTTCTTCTGCCCTGTACTGTGAGGTCTCGTCGCGGTCGGAGGCATAGCCATCGCCAGCTCTATCATCTGACTTCACATGAACTTTGGTCGTGGGGCCTAAAAGCAGCGGTTA
Organism: Apiospora saccharicola; assembly: GCA_038363915.1. Taxonomy (NCBI): domain Eukaryota; kingdom Fungi; phylum Ascomycota; class Sordariomycetes; order Amphisphaeriales; family Apiosporaceae; genus Apiospora; species Apiospora saccharicola. The sequence goes on from JAQQWM010000001.1 coordinate 928,354, forward strand.
GTCAACGATTCTGAAGCATGATACATGCCAACTCACCAATCTGGCCATGTCTGAACCGTTCCTCTTGTGCCGCAACTTTGAAAATCTCATCGAGCTTGGGCTTTTTGAGGGCGTTGTTAGGGCTGTCCTTGTCAGTGAACCAACCAGACAGTGCCTCATTCGTGACATCCTTGAGCTTGGCGACAGTGAGGTTCAGCTTCTTCAGGTCGGCATGCTGCTGGTTGTTCGGCACCACGATCATCCTCAGGATGTGGTTCAATAGATGGACACGTTCTGAAGGATGATTTCGTTAGTAAATCCCATGCTTGTGCCTCGTAGTAGTCCGAGAGAGAAAAACGTACCTCGCTTGTAGAGATGGTCAGGTTCCTTGTGTCGGACTCGGTCTTCTTTGCCGGTGCCCCAAGGCTGTGGCCACCAGTCAGGTGCCTTCTCATCGCTGCCAGTGTATGGGTGAGTAGACTGCTTCTTAGGCTCAACCGCTTTGATCCAGGCCTTTGCAATCAGTTTGCAAGCCGTTTGTTGGCAATCCTTGAATCTCTGCTCGTAAAAGTCCCAAAGCTCTTTCTCATCGCTCACTGAAATGGCCCGGGTCGACAGGGTGGGCTGAAGACCTTCATCAACAAAGTCAGCAGCCTGGCGCATCATACCAGCTCTTGGTCGTTTTCTGGCTTTGTACTGGTTGGCGTCTTCGAATCCATCATAATCCTGAGAGTAGCTAGCATCCAGACCACGTCTGCTTCCAGAGCTACCAGCCGACAGGAGACTTGAGCCATTGCTATCCTCTGCAGTTGTTTGTTAGTCAGGGTTGGATGCACCGTTCGAGTGGACGCTTACCCAACATGCAGGCCCTGAATTTGTTCTTGTTGAAGAACTTGCCAATGCCCAGTCTCTTCTCTTGTGGTAGGCCCAAAGTCTGGACTTCACCATGTGTGTCAATATATGCCACGAAGTAGCATGATCCCTCGAGGCGGGCATCCTCACGAAGTGCCCGAGCAATAGTCTGAATGGGAAACGCAATTAGTACAAGCCTGGACAGGGGAGTTATGAAGCAACAAACTTTTGGGCGGCTGTCAAGGCCAAGTCTTTGGTTTGACGTCGATATATACCCGTCTTCAGCGCTAAAGGGGATGCGACCGGGAAGGCCGTCCCTTGAGGTATTTACACCCTGAACCATATTCGCTTCAGAGAGGAATGAGGTAACTTGAATATGTGTCGGATAGTTGAGCTCGTCTCAAACTGTAGCAAACAATAGAAAGAGTCCTTGGGTGCCAAACTTAGATGGCCGACCACCGAAGCAATCAAGCAGATGGTGGTCAAGTCCTCTAGTAAGGCCTTGAAGACGCTTCAGAAAAGAATGAAAGACAAATGAACCTCCGAGGTATTATTCGATGGTAGATGTAGGACGAGAGTAATGCAGATACGAGTAGGCGACGTTGGTAGTCCAAATAGTGCCGGAAGAATAAGCTCTATACGGCAGGAGACTGGTGAAAGGCGCAGGTGTGGTGTGCCGGTCTCTTATATGTGCTAGGGTGGGTGTAGAGCTGGGGAAGAGCGCGGGATCAGATTATATGGCCGGACTCTTCAAAGGGGGTCGGCCTGTGAACCAAAGTGCGAACTCGAATAGCCTGAATAGGACTGTAGGAGGCAGGTCGAGGGTCAGTAATAATCAGACGAGACAGCGTTTCTTTGTTGAAGACGGCAGCGGGAGCCAACTTCGCATGGAGGTCGGAAGTGATGGAGAAGGTCCAAACGACGGTAGGTGTATATGTTGATATGCGGCTGCAACTAAGAGTCGCTAAGCGGGATTGGGGCCGGCTGAGAACAAAGAAAACTAATATCAAAGTTGTCAGAGGCTATGAGCCGCGTTTGCGATTTTCAAGGTCGCGAAGAGATCCCCCAGCAGTCTCAGTGCTGTACATGGGTTAAGCCGTAAGGATGATGCGCGGCAATACAGAGTAGTTCTTTATGTCTCCACCACGCCTCTGAGACATAGAGCAAAGAAGACCCTTCGCTATGCCTCGTCGCGATGTCTGGATCTGTCTCGGGACCCAAGAGAGAGGGAAATATGAAGGGGACTTGAGAAACTGAGCTGGCTGGGAGGGAGGAAGAGCTGCCCCACCAGACGAGATACACTGGGTAAGTAGATACACTATGTGTGGGATACAAGACGGCAGCTCGTATGCGGCGACTTGAAGAAGCACGTTGAGGTATTCGCGCCAGTGGAAACGGGTGCTTGCAGTTTGTACCACTCAGACGCCAACCATCAGACGGCCAATGTGATAAGAAAAGCCGGCACCTGCTGCTGCTGCTGCTGCTGATTGTGCTCAGGGGGTCAAATCAGGGAAGACGGAGATGGCGTGTTGCCCTGCTTGTACGCCCAAAACGAAGAGTTTCCCGCAAGGAGAGGAATTGATGGAGATTGGAGAAGTTGCGAGAATCGACAATTTCCCTGGAGTGTCGTAGATTGGGAAACAAGAGTAAGTGAATGAATAAGGCCCAGAGATAGAGCTACGACACAAGCCCTCTTGTCCAAGGACCACGACCGCCCGGGGGCAGATCCGATTATAAAGTTCACGAGGAAAGACCAGATAAAAAGAAAAGAGGCCTTTCAGCAAGTGTTGATCGAGGTCTGGTGAGGGGAGAGATACTGTGTGTTGAGGTCGCAATCCGGTAGATGAGGTACCTTAGCTGGAAATAAGTATGTAGCAGCAAGGATCCCGGCGATGCAATTACACCCCTGGTATGGCCATGCACTCTCTTGGCAATACCTGAGTACTTGGACAGGCGAGCCGGAAACCATCCCAGAAGAAAAAAGACGATCATGTACCACACCCTTTGGAAGTGGCCCTACTGAGAAAGGCAGAGAGGGCGAAGGTGGGTAACAAATTGTACAGTATTGGCGACCAAAATACATGCAGCCAAAAAACGGTAGAGAAGCGAGAAAGACGGGCAGTCAAAGGGTAGGTAGGGGGTCCGCATGAGAGATGAGTACATGCATACATGCATACATACATACGTACATACGTACAGACAGACAGACAGACGATGGAAGCTGAGATCGTCCACACAGCCTGTTGAAACCCTTGCTTGGAAGAGGATAGCGGCATCCAGGAAATTTGCATGGGTGCCTTCCAGGTTCCAATAGGTAAGTAATTAAGTAGAGAGATACTTGGGTATGTACCTACGCAACACAACCTGGGTAGATTCCAAGGTAGACAGAGGAGAGATGTCGACAAAGCAATGTGCATGCGATGGCGTGTTAGCATAGTTCCATCCATACAGTCCTTAGCCCCTGACAGGCTGGGAGACCGCTGGTACTCCGTGGCCGGTAAGTGACCCGGAGCAAGCAAGCAGCAGCCCAAGTCCCCGTCGTTCCCGTGGGGGGAAGGGGGGAGCGTCCTTAGATCCAGATGAATAGCATATCCATGCCCAAGCAAAGAGGATACCCTCTGAGATGATCACCACTACCTATTGGTCAGTAGCAACCTGCGAAATATCTCTGTAACTTATCTCGCGATCGTGTCGGCCAGGATGATTTATCCAGGGCTCATCGAGACACCCGATCTAGCCCCCCCCCTCCTCAATCCATCTCCACGAGATGGCCATGCTCATGACCAAAACGCCCAGCACCACAAGTGCCGGTCCACGCAGAACATGGCCAGATACACCAAACAGAGGGTGCGGAGGGTCGGAAAAAAACAAAAGAAAAGTAGCAGTATCAGGTGGATCTGCATTGATGTGTGCCATTATTCCCTGTAGGCGACAAGGGTAACCAAAGCCCACTTAGTCGGTTCTGGCTCGGGTCGTCGGTGGGCTACGTTAGCAGGTGGACTCAGGAAACCCATAGTAGCTCAGGAAACCCATAGTAGCTCGGTGGGGTTAGCCGCTTTGGTGTTTTCCTGGCCTTTCGTTTCTTTTGGGGAGGGCTGTGGAGACGCACGTCCTAAGTAACAGTAAATCAGAAGAGGTTACGAGGAATTAGGGCACGTTTTTTGCGGTTAGGGTAGCCTGAGGTAGGCTGGCAGGCGACAGATATCCCAGCAACTGCTGGTTTTTTGTTCATGATGATGGTTGGTTGGTTGACACGACGCATCAGCGGTGTACCTCGCTCGCGAGTAGGTACATCTTTTTGATAAGCCACGAACACAGGCGACTCGCCGAATACGCCAATTGTCAAAATGTTCAACACCATGTAACCTGCTTGCGTATGTAGCTATTAGACGGGATGTCATATCACCGCCGACGAGGAGGGCATACATACTCACGTAGGACTCGACCGCCTTGACAACCAACACCAAGGGGCGAACAAGCTAGGTAGTACGAATATGTGGCTTGGGTGTCTCGCCACTATGTATCTATAGGTGATATCACGTATAGCTGTATGCATGGCTACCTGGTTCAATCGGACCTGTCGGGGAGATCTTGTTCGACATCCGGGCTGTAGGTCGACGCCAATCTTTCACGTTGTTGCCTCAGCCTCGAAAGGTGTGAATCACCGAGCCAACCCCTGATCGCTTCGTTAGAGTGATTTCGAAACCAGGGCACGGCATACCATACAACCCTCTGATCCTCTGGCGGGAGAGAGAGAGCCAATGTGCCCGCGCAAATGTGCCATTTGTCATTTTGCCCATGAGAGAGCCTATGTAAGAGCCCTGGAGAGAAGCCCAACACGAGTGAGAAGGGCACCTACTGCACAGGTAAGGCACCGTTTGCGATACCGTCGGCAACAGTTGGATTACGGCCCAGCATCGTAGTCATCACCATCACGATGCTGCCGCCGGAGGTAATCCACCGGTGGAGCGTGAGTCGTCGCGGAATAAGTACGGCGGCCTTCGCCGAAGCTTTAATGTCCTCGCCCTTGCCCTCGTCCTCTTGCTGCGTTTGACTCGCGTGCGCGCGTGTGGTTGGTCGACTAACGCTTCGGCGGCCTCATAGCCGTCAGACACGCCGAACCCCACGCCAAGATGAGTATCCTCCGGCTGTCAAACTGCAGAGGATAGATTAAAAGACTTGTCAAAGCCGCCGTAGCTCTCTCCGCTTCGCGAATGCGGTGTTGCTTGCGAATGTGCAGGTGGATAGTCCGTTCCTGCCCCACGCGGCGGTCCAGTTTTCTTTGTAGTAAGTATACGAATTCTTCTGGAATATCCCAGATGAGGTACCATGATCGATCCATATGCAAGCCGGCTAAGTTGACCGTTTGACCCCATGAGACTCGTGATGTGGCGTCATCAAGATGAAAGAGGACTGCGCTCAGCTTTATCACGCCAGATTGAGTTTGCATCTTCACGATACTGGGGAATGGTTCGGGCTATAGAGCGGGGTAGATCCATAAAGCAATACGATCGTGCACTACGAAGATGGCCGTTGCGACTATACACACTAAGAGGTCATTTAAACTCGAGGCATGTCTGGTTCCAGTGAAACAAATCTGAGCCCCGTCCTTTCGCCAAACTATTTTCGTTGAGACCGCCGCTATCTTTAGTGCCCGAAACTTAATCACGACCTCATTTTCCGGACAGAGGCATTCAGGCATTCTTGAAATACCGGTCAAGCAGGCACTCGGGTTGGCGTCGACATGAAAATTCCACTCTAATTGCTATCTGGGGCACAACCGGTCAGCGACAACGTCGAGCAGTTGCGGATCTAGTCGAGGAGCTAGATAGACCTCACTCACACCGACGCACGCCCGGTCAAGAGAGCGCTTCCTCAGCCTATGCCCTAACACGTGGGGAGTGATGGCGATGCAGGTGCTGAAGTAGGTGACGGTGTAACTGAAGAATAGGCCGTTGGGTTGGAGGCCAGAGAACTACAAAAAAAAGCAAGCTGCTGATTTGTGTGCGTTTGGCGTGTATAATTCACCGGTCACTGTGCATCAAATTCAAGTGCGTAGCAGGGCTGCCCTCGCTGACACGCCGAGTGCCTTCAGGCCCTGAAAGATTATCAGCCACATATCTGCTGCCAGGTAGGTATGTACTCAGGGCCTGGCAGTTTGAATGTCACGAGAAACAATTAGTGGTGGACCCTCGCATTCTGGATATAGGTGATATGGGTTTCTTGGGCAATCAGCTAGCGCCCTAATTTCTCTTTAAACCCCAACCCTTTGCGTATGTATTTGTGTAACTGTGCAGTGGAGAGAATCGTAGGCAGGGCAGAATATAGTGTGAATTCAATACCAGCATGTTGGCCGAGCCGGACTTTTCATTGCCGCATACATGTAATGAGACTATGCCCATTAAGAACTTGACGTGTCTCTTCGTTTATCTTTTGCTGGTTTCAGGAACCATCGATGTGACATTGACCGGGGCAATTCACACCCAATGTGCGCTGCTGGTGTGTCGGCCCCACGCGGATGGGAGGTGTATTTCGGTTATGTACGATATTTCACGCCGAGCCGGGGAGCGTATTTTAGCTATGTTGGAGGCGTGGTAACGTAACCACCCCTTTTTGAACAGTCCAAGTTAGGTATATTACGCTCGGGCCCCCTTGTCGGAGACAACACCCATAGGTACGCCCTATGTAATGGGGTTGCTGCTGCTATATGTGATGGCTGGAACCTCAGTTTCGAAGTCATCTCTAATCACCTGCATTGCCAAGTCAAGACCACTGGGAGCTGGACCGTCTCTACTACGTATGAGATCACGATGTCGTATGAATATACACGTCTGTATGTAGTCATCAAAGAAGAGACTTGACCATCTACTGCGTCCTCTACACGAAAGAGCACAGCAACTGAAGCGGAAGTAAGAGACGGCAATTCATCCTGTCAATTCAAAAAGAGAAGTGGGATGAGATGGTATGTCAGAAAAGTGATAGAAACTGACCCTGTTTTAAGTTCTGGTATAAGATCACATATGCATCGACCTGCAAGCCGGATCTCATCTTACATGCAACTTGGCAATGTCAGATTGCGCAGAGATTCAAGTTTTTGTTTCGTGCCCTCAAAGAAGCCAGGTGTGTTAGCTGGAGAAATGACACCAGATGAGAGTGAGAACATCGTTCTGGCCGCCGAAACCCCCACCCCTATGACAATTAGTGCCCTCTTCCCCCCAAGCTCTAGGCTCCACCAAGTATGGCACGTTCCGGGCGATTTAAGCGTGCCTCCAAAAGAACTCCAGTCCAGCCGAACCCGTACCTATTATGTGATGCATACCTCCCTACGGATTTGCCTACTTACTCGCAGAAGCTATCGTCAGTTACCGAACTGTTTTTCTTTTCTTCATTGTAATTTCAACCAATCGGGGGGTATAATAGCCCGAAATGCAAGGGACCAGATGACAAGGCCGCTCTCCCTCCGCTCGGGCTGGATTACGCCAACTACAGAGCTGGCTTCTCCCGGAGGAATAAGAAGTGGACCCAATGCAACATTTAATTTTTAGCAAAGGGATATAAACAGAAGCGCTATTACCATTATTTGCATCATTGTCAAGTTACTATGCCGAACAAGCAGGGCGGATGACAACAACTGGTTGTAACACAAACATTTGACATGCATCTGGTTCAAGCACACCAACAATTATCACTGCAACCCCTCCACCAGCCAAAACCGTCGATGATGGTGAACAGGAATAGACCGGCGCGGAAGTGACGCCCACTGCCCGCCCGCTGTTTGTTTCCCTGTCATACCCCAGTGCCGTTTCATGCGCTAAAACCCGTACTGGTCTTCGCCCTATAACGCCTCCCTCTTATGTCTGTTCGTAAGTATTTATGGCACAAGAGGCGGATGGCCAAGACTAGTCCGGCGGTCTCAGTTCGTCACCTCCTCTAAAAAAGGAAAAACACGACGACGCGATGTGAATTGCAAAAATACCCTGGGCCACTGAATCTATCCAACACCAACCACATCTGCAGAAAGCAGTCTAGACCCGCGTGGGTTTGCATGCTTACGGAACCGACTGCTAACCTAGATAATGGCCGCATTTCTCGGGAAGCAACTGGTCGCCGAACAATTCATTAGTGCGCTGTGATGTTTGCTCTCCCGAACCAACCCGACTGTCTGGTCCTTTGCCTTAAGCAACCTGGGCATGGTAATGGTGAGCTGAACGAATGAAGCCATTCGACGCGCGCCCAAAGCGCTCATCCTAGTCAAAAAAACCCTAGCGATGTTGCGAGTAAGACATAAGTCGAACGGGATCTGCATGTGCAGGCTGATGATACAAGGAGAGAATCCACCCTTCAGCTTCAGTTTTACCTATTCCTCCGAGGCAAACGGCCTGCAACAGTTTGAACGAAGTCATCGTCGTAGCTAGCCGAGTTGGAAGTGGCTAGTGACGCCGTGCTACCTACGTGCTATACTACATACCTGCACCCAGACTACGCTCACGTCTTTAGCGCGGCTGTTGTTGAAAGGCGGCCCACTGTCCCGTTCGACTTGCTGCACTTGCAACTTGCACGTACACCTCGAGGTGCAAGCTGGATTACACATGCCTACCTATCCTCTGGCCTCGTGTCACGAAGTACATGCATCTAGGCGTACATCAAATGCACAAAGACATCGACGATTCAACGGTCGACTCCAAACGCCAACCCTACCTACTTAGGATGACGTCTATTTACGAGCGTACAGTCAGTCAGTTGCCACCCAAGGCGCATATCACGGACCCGGCAAATCTGCATCAGAGCCAAGGCATCTTCTTGCTTGCTGGTGCCCCTGGGTTCCAGCGCATCAGTAGGGTGCCCATTTCGTGAGCTAGACGTGCTGAAATTGCTAGACTGTTTGCTCACCAGTATCAGGCCTCAGGTAATTATCGTCTCGTCACGGTTACACGGCGGCATCCAGGCTGTGCCCGCTCGAGGTGGTTGGCTTATGCCTGGCGAATGCAAGTGTGACAGCAGTGCAATGGACGGCGATGCAGCTTTCAAACTATTTGCAATTCTGTGTGGCGATGCTGAAAATACTTCTGCATCGAAGCCCAGTCTACATCGACTTACATCGTCTCGATAAGGGGTGTGTGTGTTTTGGGTAGCACGCATATCCCGCTGCCCATCGAATTGTCGAAAGCACCGACTCTGAGTCACAGCTTATCTAAACATCAAAGATGTCCTCGACGCATAAGGTCTGGAGCCCAATGACTGTAAGCAAATATTCCGACCCAAGCTGCAAAGAATAATCAAATGTCTCTGATCAGGTATGCTACTGTTACACCATTCCAACGACCCTTGGGTTTGATATGAGGTCGGGCTGCCAATTTGACCCCGCGTCACAGAGATTGGGTGTAGGGCAGTCACCACCCCTCCTTGTAGCAACTGCCGATTCTTGGGTCGATTTCCTCATCCCCACTTACCAGCTACATGCAACTTGAATCAATTGATCAAAGTTGCCTGGGCCGGAATCTGCTTCCGACGCATTCCAACATTTACGATGGCTTAGGCGCGTAGCTGGCCTCCATTCAACCAGAGAACCTCGCAAAAATGTTGCCCTTGCTAGACCAGACGTTTTGTCATCATCGCCCGTTGTCATCGCCCCAGGCAAGACTTGTTATTACCTTGGTACTGGAAGAACACTGGGCAGCTCATGAAAGGCGCTACATCGAAATACGAAACCAGTAATCCTCGCTTCCTTGGAGCGGCTGGCATGCAGGGCATTCGGGGCCGTTGACTGCCCTCCGCTCGGATATTGCTCCGAGATATCTAAGCTATCTGATTGGTCAATGGTCGTCGCAACCCTGCGTTCCCGCCGCCATCACTGATCTCAGAGTGGAATAGGTGGCCAGCGGCGCATGGCCAATTCAGCACTTCATGGGTATCCGCCCCTCTCAAAAACTGTCAAAAACAAGCTTGGCCCTAGTGGGCGAACGCCCTTGCCTGTTAAGATGACCTCGTTGCGTCCTACCTAGTCTGAACAGCATTTCCTGAACTAGAACTAGGCTCTGGTCGGCAAGAACTGCTGCCGTCGGGTTATTCAACATGCAGTAGGTCACTACCCCCAGGCATTTCCTGCAGATTTTTCGGAGCTTATACCTAATTTCACCTTCGAGGAGCAGCTATGTATGTTCACGTTCTCGTGTATCCAGGTATACACACATCTTGCCATTCTCTGCGTTCCACTTCCAATCCTACCGCGCTTACTCGGGGGCCATATTTCACTGGTCAGGCAACCTCAATTAGGTTAAACTTCTGGCACGTACACGATGTTTTGCAGGATGACAGGTCGTTGGCAGGTAGATCTTGGTTTCATCGATACCAATCCAACCTTACCCAGACCGTCGATCTCCGAATTCAGGTCGGCGACCTTCCTAGATCAACTATCTGCAATGGCTCCCGGCCCCAATTCGAATACGCAGTCAAGGGGGATGATTATGCAATGTTTAGGGTAAGCCGATGGTTACTATGCGAATCCCCACCGGTGCGTTGACGTTGCCCCATCGTTGGGCTTCAGGCGAGGCATTGAAAACGCGAGGGCTCTCTTCCAGCCTATCATACTATAGACCGCTGTACGTGATGAAGATAAGCCGAGGGTCGGGGTGCAGCAGAGGGAGGTTCAAGGGGACGAATGAATGCGAACGACGTATTCTCCACACCGACCGGCTCTCCCATTGAAAGAACCGTGTACACAACCCCTCTATCATGAGCCCCAAGGACAATATCCTGGTCTTGGGTGGCTTTCACGGACTCAGGTTCATCGAACACGCCACCGCATCTATGAAGGAGTATTCAAATGGCCACGAGGCGCATGTTTTTCTTTTCTTTTCAGCGCGTATAGCAGGCCATCCGTTCCGGCCGGTGGAGATCTCGCTTCACTTTGGCGGAAAACACCCTAGCTGGTATAATGTATAGGCAAAAGAAAAGTGCCGGGTCCCCCGTCCCTCGTTTATAAATGTCCAACGATTTCGTCATTGTGTCGTCTTCAGGCTCCCCTTTTGCTTCAAGCTATTGCGCTTCCGGCGTTTACGCTGGCCCCGTTCGTCGTGTCCAGTAAAGAGCTACCTACTGAGTCAGCGACTGGTTACCACCATAGTCCTGAGACTATTCGGAATATGGACTCCCGACCGACAGAGACCCAGGAGCTGCTATAGACAGGCAACGGGCATTGGTCCGCTTCTCGGTCCACTGAACAGTCAAAGCAGCAATTGACATCAGCAAACATCCGCTGGATTCGAAGCCGAACATCGGATGACAAGGCGTATGCTGCCATGCTCAAGCCTCCAGATCCCTCGCTTGCTTGAACGGCATAGTGGCCTTCATCTCTTGCGAGATGCCGGTTGCATGCCCAGTCGTCGCGGGGCTGACTTCCAAAGACATCTGGTTACAGTATTTGGATGTTACACAACGGAGACTCGGCAGTGTCAGGAGGACTACCCGATAGCCTACCATGCACCAGGTGCCCACCATTCCGTTCTCCTTTGATCAAGCACCGAGTAGGTTCTCGGGACCAATGCCCAGCCAGAGGGGTGAGTAGCGAAGAATGCTAACAGAGGCGGAGAATGAGAAAGCTTAGCTCTCCTTTCCGATTCTCAAATATCGGACCCGACCCCGTTCCAGCTTAGCAATACTGAGTCATCCATCTAGTTCCAAGTATGCTCGTCGTGTTGCATGTAGGCCTGCGGCGATCAAGATGCTGGGTCGCTAGGGGAAGTGTCACCTACCCTATTACGCCCACTCAGCTTCGTACACAACTCTTTGTCTGGTTACTAGAGGTCCTTGACGCAGGAGCAAGCTCCTTGGGTCTCCAATTCATGACGTCTCTCCACGCAGTGTGGTGTCTTTCAAGCAGGGTTTCTGCCCCCGACCTCGGGATCTTCAGAGCGCGTCGAGCGACTACCAAGATATATGCGTACGCACATGAAAGCGCCTAGCAAGTAGCAAAGCATGCAACAAGTTTCACTGCATCAACCTTTTGAGTCTCAAAGAACATCCAGGGTGGCCTCCTGCGTGCCTGCGTGGCTGGCTTCTTTCGGCTTATCTGGTGCTCCGGGTCCTCCTGCTGGGCTGGGTTTGACGGGTATATCAAATAAGAATCCATATAGACCACGAACCAGCCATTGCCTAATTCCTTTTCTCAACCTTGAAAAGACCGAGGTGCGGCGGCTATGCAAGCCAGACGGTTCCGGGCCGCGCCACGAAGAAGGCGGCATGAGCATGTACGCCATATGGCGGTGATGAGTGGAAAGTAGAGATGTTAGCCTTTGTCTTTGTGGTCGACGAGATGATCGACAACGTACATACACAGCTCCCACGCCCTTGGGCTACCCGAGTCAAGACGCGCCCAGATTCCGCTCAGCAATGCCAATCATGTGCCCCGGAAGCGAACCGACGGCTGCAAGAAGCGGTCTATAACAGCATATCCTGGATGCAAAATGCCCTGACGATTACCAGATAGGAAAGAGGTTCAAAGGCCCACAGAGGGCTAAGTCCACAACAACTAGGAGAAGATGACAGAATTGAAGAGACAATATGGATATTGTTGCTGCATCTACATCTTCATCAGGACGGGTTTCTCCATTTTTCTCCACCTTATGCAGACATGGCAACCAAGATGCATATCATTGATGTACGCGTGGTTTGCCAGCTAACAACTTTTTTTGTCCCTGTCCCTGTTGCCATTTCCACTCACCCAATTCGCTACCCGCCGGCTCCATTCTTAACCGAACCACTTCTGGGAGACCGTTATTTCTCTCAACTATTACCACTTATAGAAGAAGCTCCCCAATCCCCCCCCTGGCCAGCCCGGGGTCCGTGTGGATTATACACGAGTTACATAGTTGCTTACATACATATGTATCAGAATCTCGGCCTTGATTTTGCATACCTAGTGACAGAATTTCCAAAATTCTGATCTGACGATGCGCGTCGTATTATCCACCCCGCGATCCGCATCGCTTCCCAAACGGGCAAGGCAAAGCCCACCACCATACTTACACCGTAGGAAAGGGCTGGGTACTTTTAACATGATCCAACACTTTTTTCGGGGGCGTTCGTCACGAAACACATTGATCAGACGAACGACACTTGCTACATGCAAGGCGAGGCAAGGGATGGGGAGGGGCGGAGGTAGGAAACTGGGGACCCAGATTCATCTGTTTTGGTATCTACCTGCATGTATATATGCGTCTAGTCGAGATTACTCTGACGCATATTTACTCTATAGTGCGGCGCGACAGACAGGTAACAAGTATACTTGGGAACTATCGTAGGGCTTGAAAAAAAAAAAAAGGATCGATAGACTATACAGGTTGCTGCCGAAACGGCTGTGCGGCCGCCCCCTAACCGCTTTCGGTGATTTTGAAATATACGTCGAACGACGACTTGCACCTATTCCAACGTCAACCATCACGACGATATAATCATATTCCATATACCAGAACCCGGATTTTAACTAACCTGAACCCTATTATAACCTTATCCTAACCCTATTCTAACCCTAACCACCCTAACCGGACCTTAACCGGGTGAGAATTTAATTTTTAGTGATTTTTTAAAGATAGAGTAAGAGCCGACATGGTCGCTTTGAAAAATGAAGCTGACGTGAAATCACCGAAAGCAGTTAGGGGGCGGCCGCACAGCTACGTAGGGGCGGTCGCACAGCCGTTTCGGGTTGCTGCAGGGCAAGGCAAGGTAAAATAGAGAAATGCCGACTGCTGCATATGTAATGTAATGTACGCACGTCGGATCCAGTTGCGCGCGTATCAAGATCTAAACTTTCCTCGATCTTCCTCGGGATATTGACAATTATAGTCAAAGTTGCGAGAGACGAGAGCTGAATGGAGAATGCCGTAGTGGAACATCGCATGTTGCGCTTCTCCATCAGGACGTCACAGGTCGATCAAAGAATTTGCGTACGAGTCGTCGAGGATAGGATCTGCGTTGCGCGTATCTGTATCGGTATTTGCATCGTATGTTGCAATTGCAAATGGTCATGGCTGTGTAAAGTTAATGATGGAAAGAGTCGCCGAGGGGCTAGATTATAGAGAGTAGGAATAAGAAAGAAAAAAGAACATGAAAAAGGGAAATTATATGGTACATACTAGATGGGGAAAAGCAAAAGGAAAGAGACAGAGGCGAAAAAGAATGAACCATCGCTGTCGCCGGCAGCGGCGGCCATTTGATGCCGTGCGTCTTTGGCGCTGTCGTTGTCGCTGTTGTTTGTCGTTTGTCGTTCCCGTCCCTCCCACACATGCACACACACCAAAACTGAGTTTATGTACTGTAGGTATGTAGGTACATATGCATATTCGAGGTCGCCGAGGGAGTGGCCCTCCCAGTTAGGAGTATGCTGCATAGGTAGAAGTCAAATATACAAACAGATGAACCCTTCAACACCAGTCCCGTCCCTCCCTTTCAGTTCGGGCTCCCAGATATCCGGATTCTATGATTATCTCTCTCCTTCGCCAAGCGAAGCAAGACAGAGATGCAGCAACATGCGCATACAGATAACAACACACAAACTCTCTCTCCAATGTCTTAATGATTATCCTACTGCTCTTCTCTTCACCCCCTCTCTCTCTTCTCTGCGTCAACGCGAACGCCGAACGGTCCGCGGCTCGCACAGGCGAGAGATAAGAGCACGAAAATGAATAGAATGGAGTTAGTTGTGCTACCTCGAGTCGTTCGTGAAGTAGGGGATTGTAGAAAAAGAGACTACATCAATGTATAGTCGCCTTTTGAAAACTTTTCTTATTCCCAGCATCATCACCTCCTGATTAAGCGAGAGAGAGAAATAGAGGCTCTAGAATCTCACCTCATACTCGTAAATCGCCTCGCGCGCATATGCATATAATATAAAAAAACAGATCAATCAGCTTTTGCCCAGATCTCTTTCTGCAGGAAGGGCTTGGCTTGGCCAGCCCAGCTTACTCTCTCCAACAGAGACCTAGACCAGAGAGGCGGGAGGAAAGGTGCGCACGCCATCCCATCCATCACATCCATCACATCCATCCCATCCACCCATCTCGATAAAATCTTCAGCGAAAAGCAAGCAATGTCTCCGATGAAGAAAACGCCATAAGCACTTAGCTACAGTAGAGGTGTGTATACACAGGATGGATGGTGGTGGTGGTGGCAGTAGTGTTACACACGTCACGTCACTCTCCCGTAGGAGGAAAAGGGTTCGTCCATGATGATCATGAACCGTTGATATACGACCCGTATGGTCACAGGGCGAAAAGCATCATTGATGAGGGGAACGGGCGGCAAAAAGAGCAAGTACACACACATGGAGATGCCATGCAATAAAGGAATTCAACAACAGGCTTCTCTATTTCCTCATGTTCGTTCGTTCTTCTTTTCCTCTATAGTTTCTAGTCGCATGCCGACCCTCCCATTCTATGTACAATGATAAAGCAATGCGCGCGTTCGAACATGCACTTTTAATAAAAAAAACATTACCCAACGCTGTCAGTCCCGGCCAACCGTCTCGCATCTCGCTTGCCGTTGTTGGAGCACTCGCATGTACCCCAAGCAACCATCATCAAAGATATCATACTATCTATTCATCCCTAACCGACAATCCGGTCATATGCATCTCACGTCGATCCATGCGTAAGAGTAAAAGAAAGACGTTGGCTTGCGTTTTTCCAACCCCCCCCTTCTCACATCCATCGTAAGATCGATCTGGATAGAGTTCGTGTGGCGCATGTTCGGATCAACAGGGACCATGACGCGCTACCTGAAGGAGACAGGGGGAAGAAGAAACAAACAACCAGATAGATCCTGCAAGCGCGGCCGTTTTCCTGCTACCATATATTGTTTTTTTCGGTTTTATTTTTGGGGGCAGCGGCCGGCGGACTGGCGTCTTCAGTCCCCCGCTGCCGCCCGTTATGCATGTCTCGGACGCATGTGGGTGAGACTAGGTTACTTATTCTGTATCAAGACCAGCCTGCTTCACCAACCCGTAGAACTGCCCCTTGCGCTTGATGAGCTCCTGCGGCGTATCAAACTCGACCACCTCACCCTTGTCCAGAACCACTACGCGGTCACTGTCAAGGATAGTGTTAATACGATGCGCGACCGTGATGATGGTTCGGTGAGCAAAGAGCGGCGACCTAAGGGTGGTCTGCAGCATGGCATCAGTTTCCACATCCACGGCGGCCGTTGCCTCATCCAGTACGAGAATGTTGGACGGCGTCAGCATCGCACGAGCTAGCGATACCAGTTGGCGCTGGCCTTGCGAGAGGTTGGATCCTGTAAGACAAACAATAGTGGTTAGCAACGGTACAATCAAGGCTGGGTTGGGGCTGATCAGGGTCCAATAGTGCTGCCGCAGTCCGATACAAGTGTCGGTGTCGGCCATCAATGAAGACACCACATGAACAAGAGCTTGGCACGAAGTGAAGGATGGTGTCGTCACTGCCCATACGAGGTCCGACAATGCCAGATCCGATGCTCGATGCAGCAGCCCGTTCGCAATTGATGATGCAGATAGCCGAAAAGGGTCTGAGAAGGGTAACACGGAATGGGCATTCATTGATAGAAAGAACTTGTGCCGAAGACGAGATTGTTTGTAAGACTTACCTCCTTCGTTGATTTTGGCCTCAAGACCTCCTTCCATCGATGACACATGGTCCTTGAGTCGTGCATGATCTGCCAGCGATATTTGCATTAGCCATTGTTACTAGAGGGGTGGTTGTGCAATCTGAGTGGCCGCAGGGAGATTTACGCGAGAACATGTGCTGTTCCCGTCCTGCGGTGCAATCAATGATGGGTGGTAAGCAGCATGTAACACTTACCTAGTACGCTCCAAAGCTCCGTGTCATCATGAACATGACCGGGGTCCAGGTTGTCCCGAACAGTGCCCTCAAAGAGAGCGGCGTCCTGCGGTATAATAGCCAGTCGTCTTCGGAGATCAAGCAGCCCGATCTTGGACGTGTCGAGCTCGTCAATGCTAATATGGCCCGAGTCCGCCTCAATAAGACGGAAGAGCGCCAGTGTCAGCGACGACTTGCCCGCACCAGTACGCCCAACCACACCAATCTTCTCATGTGACTTGATGTCGAGCTTGATGTTCTTGAGGACCAAGTCCAGGCCTTCGCGGTAACGAGTGCTATAGTTGTGGAACTGAACCGCTCCATCTGTTGGCCATGCCACAGGTGCGCGATGGCGAGGAATAATCTCGGGAGCCTCGCTCGGTAGACGGGCGTATTCAAGCACACGTTCCACGGACACAATGTTGGTCTCCACCTCGACGGTCTGACGGACAATCCAGTTGAGCGAGGTCGTGATCTGAAGGGCATACGACATGGCCAAACCGACCATGCCCGCTGACAGGCCGCTGTGGTTGGTGACGGAGATGATGGCGAAGCCCGCTGCAGCAAGAATGATGACAGCACCAATGAATTCCAAGCGTACGGCCAACCACCTGTTCGCACTTATCGAGGGGTAGTAAGCCTTAAGGTTGGTATCAACACGCCACTCGTTCTCGAGCTCGAATCGGTCCTGCTGTCGGTACGCCCGAATGGTGCTGATGCCGCCGAGGGACTCCTGGAAGTGGGCGTAGATGGGACTTCTGCTGACACTGTCCAATCGCTTGAGCTCTCGCGACGTTCTCAGATAGTATCGCTGGATCCAATAGTACATCAAGCTCAAGGGGATGATGACGGCGACAAAAGCCGGAGTGCCCACGGAAATGACGACCAAGGTGAAGGCGGACCGAGCACCGTTAACAAACAACATGTTGAATGTACGAGCCAGGACTTCGTCGAGTCGGTAAATATCGCTTGAGAAACGGTTCATGATTCTGCCAGCCGGGGTCATGTCGAAGAAAGACATGGGGGATCGGAAGATGGCTGTAGCCATCCTTTCGTGCAGTTTCCTTGACGCCTCGATGGAGCAGAAGATCCAGAGGATCAGGGTCTGGACGACAGTCAAAGCGGCGGAACCGATACCGAATGCAAAGTAGATACCAAGATATTTGCCGACGTCGGGGTTGCCTCCAACAGCGGTGTTGTGCTCTGTCCAGTTCTTGAGCCATACGCTTCCACCAATTTGCGCAGACTGGGCTGCAACTAGGGTAAACAAGTAGATAGCTACAGCGACCAGGTTGCTAGTCTTGGCGTACTCGAGATACACTGAGTTATGTTAGCGGCGAATTCTCAAGTTTAGAGACTTCTTTTTGTCACTTACCATCCCACTTGACCTTGCCTTGTTCCAAGTGCTCTTTGCTCTGTCTCGTCTTGCTGCTCGGATCCTCTTCGTCGCTGAGCTTGCCGCGGGGTCCCTTGAAGCTCGCAGCACTAGCACGTCGCAAGGTTGACATGCTTCCAGTGCGTCTCTTCACAGTCGAATTACCACCACCTGGCTTAATAGGTGCAAGTTCGGGGACGTTCTCCTGTGCTTCCTCGGCGTATTCCTTGTCGATGGCGGACTCGTCAACAAATGTAGAGCTTCCGCTACCAGACGAGCGTTCGGGGCTGTGAGTTTGAGACGAAGGACCAGAGTCCTGGCCCAAGGTCTTGATCAAGTCGGCAATACCACCCTTCATAGCCATAATTTGACGGAAGGTGCCCTTCTCGGCAACTTCTCCATCCTTGAGTTGCACAATGTAGTCCGCGTCCGTGAGAACAGCGATGGCGTTAGTTGCCAAAATCCTACACTTCGAGGCGAGAAGACCGTTGGGACCCAAAACGTTTTCAATGATGTGCCTGCCCACGTGCGAATCGACTGCAGACAGGCAGTCATCGAGGAGGTAGATATCAGCTCTGGCGTAGACAGCGCGAGCAAGGGCCACACGTGCCTTTTGGCCACCACTCAAAGAAATGCCACGTTCTCCAACGACAGTCTCATCTCCGTCGGGCAGTTGAGTGAAATCGTCAAGCAGAGCACACGCCTTAACAGTCTTTTCGTAGAAGTTCGAGTCATAACGATGACCGAAAATAATGTTCTCCTTGACAGTGGCGTTCATGATCCAGGGCTGCTGGGCAACGTATGCGATATTACCATGTACTTCTACACGACCGTTTTCCTTCCAGAGATCACCCAAGATACTCTGGAGGAACGACGACTTGCCCATACCCACTCTTCCAACAATACAGGTGAGTTCACCTTTGTGTGCAGTGAAGAAGATATCCCTCAGGACACTCTTGCTCTCATGTCGGTTCCACGAGAATGTACCATTCTGGATTACAACGGACTCATCGCCACGCTCTTCAGCAGCAGGAGACAAAACGATGGCGTCCGGCTGCACTTCTTCAGCCGCAAGGAACTCTGTCAAACGCCCAACAGCAACAGAAGCTTCAATAATAGACGTTATCACCATGGGCAACACAGCTAGCGGGAAAGTCAGAAGGTTGAAGAGAGACAAAGCCGGGAAGACGATGTCTGTAGTCAGGGGCGTGCTCTTCGTCAGGACGAAGACGGCAAAGGTGGAGCATGACACCAAAAATGGGGTACTAGACCAGGTGAAGTTGGCGAAAGCCTGACCGGCACCGATCTTGCGAAGGTTCTTGAGTTCCAAATCATTTCGGACATAGTTGAGCTTGTTCATGAAGGCAGTGCTCCAGGCGTACAGCTTGATGCTCTTCATGTTGTTGATGATCTCGGCAATCAGGCGGCTTCGGGAGTCCTTGTTCTTCATCTGCTGCTTCTGCAGCGTCTTCATGTACTTTGCAATAAAGCCATTGATCGGGATCATGATGATCATAACACCAATTCCAGCAAGCATAGACCAGCCCACAAGCTGGTACAGTGATACCATGCAGAGAATGATTTGGAATGGCGCTGACCATACTTGCTGCGCAAACTGGGTGAGATCTTGTAGACGCTGAGCATCAACAGCCATGTAGTTGACGATATCGCCTGTCGTCTTGGTGGCTCTGCCTTCATTGGACAGTTTCAGGGACTTCTTGTAGATTGCAGCAGCCAGGCCAGACTTGATACGCATGCCCGTGACAAATGCAAGTTGGAAGTATTGATGCTGTGTTGGAAGTCAGTAACGGCTTTCCGGGCAAGGCAATCTCAGGGGGTAGGTGACTTACAATCATACTGGTTTGCAAAACCGCGACACCGAACATAGCAAGCGCAATAGCTGCACCCTTTACGACAGGCTGAGGCTCCTTTCCAGGGCTGTATGACTCAACAAACGAAATCAGATAGCGCAAAAGCTGCGGCTGGGCGAAGGCCGCCAAGTCGTTAAAGACCTTGAAGACCGTCGCCAGAGCGTAAGGGCCACCATAGGCCTTGAACAACGCCAACCAAAGCGAAGGCTTCTTGCGGTGCTGCAGCTCGTACTGCCAAGCCTTGTCGAAGTTATCGCCAGTCGTCGAAGACTTGTCACTAGGCTGGAGTCCCCAGAGGTCCTCCTCGGTAAGGAATTGCTTGTAGCCATGCTTCATCATAGGTGTCATCCAAGAGAAGGTAAGCCGGGAGAAAATGGTCGCATACTCGGCGGGGCACTCTTCGCCCTCGTCATCAACCAGTACTTCGTATGCGCTTGCCCTCTTGGGCCACAGCCACTCGAACAGGAAGTCCACCAGAGAGAGCGCAACGCCGACGGTGAAAGTCACAAAGTAGGCGATGTTGGAATCGTACACTTGTTGGGAAACGAGGGAACGGAGCTTCACGGCATATGCAAGCAACAAGAACAGCCAGAAGAACAGAACTACGCCATTAGCGTTCCGGGCTCGCGCATGTTCAACCCATTGTATGGCGAAGACGACACAAAGCGCCAAGAGTGTCAGGAACGTTGTCAACACTCGAATGTCTCCGAACCATATACCGGGGAAGTTGATTATCTGAATAACGAGCTGGGCGACGACATCGGCGATTACGAAAACTAGTATGCTCTGCAGAAGTAACCATATTAGTACTATATCATGTATATACTGGGCAAACTGTTTGCGCCTAGGAGCACGGGCATCCGGTGCTTACCTGTTTGGCCCAAAAGTGCCAGTCCTTGGCCAGATTGACCGCCTTGGACTGCCGGAGCAGGTACCAAAGGGCAAGCGGTCCGCAAACGAGGCCAAAAACGGCGACGGACAATACCCAAACATCAATGAAGCATGGTGTAAAGTCAAATCGAAAGGGGCTCATGGGGCCCCAGCCCTCCTCGTTGCCGCATAGCGGCTGCTTGAACTCCTGTGTCGCGCTGAGGTAGTTGGATCCGAGCGGTTGCAGCGGCCGGTACCCGGTGAAGGAGCCGGTCGAGTGAAGGACCTGTTGCGACTGGTCGCCGTCGAATCGCATGACCGAGGTGGTTCAGGAAGTAGAGGCGGCGACGGCAAGGCTCATAATAGTCGACAGGGGAGTCGGGATGGCGCAATGGGTGAGAGACTTGACGCAACCGGCGAGTTGAGTTTAAAAAAGCAACCCTCTACTATGATATGTGAGAGGAAATAAGATGGATGGGAGGAGGGAGGGTGGTGGTGTGGGATGGTGATAGGCTATCCTCTCCAATCGCGTGGGAAATTCGTAAGGTTACCTAAAGGCCGGGGGGACGGCAATGCTGATCAATCAAAAAAAAAACAGAGGTCAGGTTCTAGGAGAGAGCTATGTCGGCCTTTTTTTCCCGCCTCATACACTCGCGCTCGCTGGGATGGAACCTCCCTGACTCTAACGCCGGCTAGCTGCTTCTTCCGGCTTCTCGGAATTAATCGAATTAGTAATGCACACACTTCACGGGGCGCTCTGGCTCGCTCTTGTTAGCCAGTTGCCAGGCTTCATCTTTGCTCACGCGTCCGGTTTTTAGTGCGATCGAGGCCAGCCCACTTACCGTGGTCGTATTCCATGTACAATTCTGCTAGGATCAGTAGCAGACCGCGATTTGGGAGCTGGGAAGCTGTCAATGACAGCACCAATCCGACTTAGCGACCATCCTCACGCAGCTATCAATGTGGACAGAGCCCGCTATCGGGCCCATAGTAACACAGGAGACCCTTGCCTTCGAACGTGTTCCCCATCGCTAATGCAAGTACGTTCTATGCAACCACTGTAGGGATGTTATCCAATGCGAGTGAATGATGCCGTACAGCAACAACCTACCGTGTGCATCCTTCTTCATCTTTTCCAGAGGTTCTACGTTAGAGTCAAGAGGGTCCCGACAGTCAGGTTAAGCTCACGTCTGCTTTGACATTGCCGGCGATCGCTTAGTTCCCAAGTCTCAATTATCGCGAAAAAGCTGGGGTTAGAGTTCCGTCAATACGTAATTGGAGCGGCCGTCCAAGCCGTCTTTGGCGAAGAGTCGCGCTCATGGATTTGGTGGGGCAACCCATCGGGTCTCCGCTAGTCGAGCTGCAACTTTATTCTCTAGCTGAGCCAGTCACCAGAGTGCTCGGCGCGGGGCAGTTTTGTGTAACCACCTGCAGCTTCAAAGTGTCGAAGTCGGATTGAAACCATCCGAGCTGGAAAACAAAACTCAAGATAAGACGTACAAATGCACAAGTCTACAATTATAGCAAGTGAGAGACACGCGTATTAAGTGTCAGATACGGCACATGCTGAGGCATTTACTCCAATATGTTCCCGGATCCGGGCCGCTTACTACCGGTTGGGAGAATGCAGGTGAATGACAGGACACACCGTCTGTCTCAGCATCCAGCTATCATCCCAAAGACTGACTAGAGCATCTCTCCTGAATCGTCTTTAACACTTGGCTGTTCGACCAGTAGCTTATTTCCACATTATCATGGTAGATCAAACTGAAGCTTGATAAAGCATATTTCATCAATTCAGAATTGGCGTATAGAAGAAGCCTAGTTTATTAGGTGGTCTTCCAACTTGTAACAATAATTTCGGAGATATACTACTTAGGGGGTCGTTTCTCATGGGCGATACTATGCCCTAAAGGGATCTCCAGTGTTTACAGTGTTTAGTTGTCTCCAACAGCCACAAACACGGCCAAGAATGCAGCGTAGCCTGCTGTGGCGATGAAGACGCTTGCTTCATCTGAGGTGCTGCACCAAGCGAGCGTGATACCAAACAACAAAATGGCCAGCGTGGAGGTGATGAGACACTTGGTCATTGTCCGGCCAATACTCATGACAACCTGGGAGGCGTAGTGATGTCAGATCACATTGCCGAACTGCTCTTTCTGGCGGAAGTGCAACATATACTTACCATGGGCACGATCACGAAGATACCCCCGACAGCAGCTGTCAGCAGCCGTCTTGGGAACTCTTGTCTTCGACGCCTGTCCTCTATGCGGAGATCGTGGTCCAGCTCTGCCTCGGTGGCATCGCTTCTGACAGTCGAGCCGGTAGCCTGCTGGGTGATCTCGGCTGCTGAAAAGACGACTACGTCGCTCGAGGGGGTTTTCTCCTTGTTCAAGGCATTCTTGGCGACTTTCGCGTTGAGTTTGAGAGGGAATGGCGAGATGAAGAATTGCCGTTGAACACGTCGAGCCTTGACATGGGGCAGTACCGGCCACGAGTTACTACTTGAGCCCTTGGTCGGGCCAGGTACTGGGTCGGGGAGCGAGTCCGCCGGCACGTCTACTTGCTCGTCATTCGAGTGGTCTGGTAGATGGGATGTGGAGTTGCTTTTTGGATTTGAATCGCTCTCCGTATTGGCTTGGTCACTGCCCATTGTGTGAAGGATCGTGGTACGGGTCGGATTCGTTGCGTCTTCGGGCTGGGGATATTGTTGACATTGACTATTTCCAAACAAAAGCCAACCACAACCCATGATTTTGGCCAATAGCATATGTGTTATTCAAGTGGGCTCGAACATGAGGATTATTCCAGCGCCAGTCATGGGTAGAGTTGTTTACTAAACATAGGGAAGGCATCACCCAGACAGCATGCAATATTACTCTCCCCCTTTCATCTGTCCACGCCAAGTGTAGAGGGCTGTAGATGGCATAGCAAGGAGATTATGAGAAACACTCCTTATTACACCGAATTGACGACGATTGTAGTAATCCATCACCCTCCCCAGCCCTCATTTTTGATCTCCTGGCTTTCGAGATTTAAGGCACTGTCACGTTTGAGCTGTATAGTTCGAAAAGACATGTCCATGCACAAGTTCAAGTAGCACGAGCTTATCACATAAGAATAACTGAAAGGGAAAGCAATGAGATCCTTATACAACATAAGAGCTAATGGCATGGCAATTTGATTCATTTTGAAATTTATTATTAATAAGTGACCCGGGAGATATACGTAAGCTGAGGCATATGAAATTGCTCGAGAAGCTGCACTTACACGGATGCCTTAACGGAGCTAGATCTGCCATCTAAGAAAGACACCAGTTAATAACCAACCCGACTACATTTCATTACGTATGTCCTAGTGAAACCCAAAAGGTTTGCAGATCTTTTCTCTGCTGCCAAAAAAAGTTACCCACGTAATATTTTGATACGATGACTGAACTGTGCCAATGCAGGTGCCGCGAACTGTGTGCTCTTTACGCGGTTCGTTCGGACTTAACACGCCCTAAATGGCGTAAACGCCCCGGCCCGCCAGCGATTAATTAGTGATTAGATCATGGATCTCTATCAGCCAACCTCAGCCCGCAAAGAGCTTCCATCACTACGCCCCCCCGGGAAGAAAGTGCAGTTTCCACGAGAGCGCGCCTGAGACGAAACGTTGCGAATCAAATTGTAGACGTACCCAGTTTATCGAAAAAGGTTACCTCCAAAACGCCCTTTGTTCACCGACATTCATGTAACACGTCGTTGCATGATCTCTTTTGAGGGTCAATGCCGCCGCCACTACCAGACCACTCCTCCAGCTCGCCACTGCACGGATTGTCGACGAATGGTTTCGGGTCGCAGAACAACAACACGACGAGGCCCATCAACAAATCACCTGGCGCTGCAGCAGCATACAAGCGACGACAATCCGACACCCGCGGCTCCGAACAAGACGCTAAGCGCGCCCGGCAAGGGAACAACAACCCCGCTGCTGCCGCCGCCCCTCCGCCGAGCACCAGCACCACGACCGACACCACGCCGAGGATGAGCAAGCTACTGGGCAAGCGGCCGGAGATCGTCGACCTGACGAAGCCGCGCGGCTCGGCGCTCCGGCCCCAGGACGGCGTCCGCAAGCTCGTCATCAAGAACCTGCGCACCGTCAGCCGGGCCAGCGACCTCGAGGAGTACTACACCAAGACGTGGGGCGAGCTCGACGCCGCCGTCCAGGCCATCTTCGCCCGGCAGCAGCCCGTGCAGCCGTACGCGAGGCTGTACCGCGGCGTCGAGGACATCTGCCGCTACGGCGAGGCTAAGAGGCTCTACGAGCGCCTGCGCGAGCACTGCGAGACCTACCTCAACGGGACCCTGCACGAGGCGATCCGGGCCGGCGCCGGCTCGTCCAATATCGAGGCCCTGCGGAGCGTGCACAAGCATTGGGTGGTGTGGAACCTCCAATCGGCCACCATCCGCTCGACGTTCAGCTATCTCGACCGGTCGTTCCTCTTGAGCTCGAGGGAGTCCCCGCAGCTCAATGACTTGGCGATTGGCTTGTTCAGGAGGATGGCGTTTGTCAACTCGAAGTTCGGGCCCATGGTCTTGCAGGGCATGTGCGAGCTGGTGGATTTGGACCGGAGGGGAGACCAGCAGTTCGATGCTACGCTGTTAAAGGAGTCCATCTCCATGCTGAACGTGCTCAACATTTACGGGAAATCTTTTGAGCCGCGCTTCCTGGAGACGTCGGAAAGCTACTTCCGAGAGTTTGCGGAAGACAGGAGCACCGCGTCCCTGAAGGGCTATATTCTCGCCTGCGAGCGCCTTCTCGAGGCCGAAGACCACCGGTGCAACGCTTACAACTTCGACAGCACAACGAAGAGGCAGTTGATGGACAAGGCTCATGAGATTCTGGTTGAAAACTACTCTGAAAAGCTTCTGGACAGCGGCAGCGTGGGTAAGCTCATAGACGACAATGCCGTTGATTCTATGAAGGCATTGTACGATCTTCTGCGCCTTTCGAGCATCCAGAAGAGTTTGAAGGAACCCTGGGAAGACTATATCAAGAGTACGGGTTCCTCAATCGTCAATGATACTTCACGTGGAGAAGAGATGGTGGTGCGGCTACTGGAATTCCGGAGGGCCCTCGATGTCATGATCCGGGACGCGTTCAATCAAGACGACGACTTTACGTATGGGCTGAGGGAGGCCTTTGGCAACTTCATCAACGACAAGAAGATTCTGACTTCTTGGAAGACCGGCACGTCTAAGGTCGGCGAGATGATAGCAAAGTATATCGACATGCTGCTACGCGGCGGCCTCAAGACCATTCCCAAATCGCTCCTGTCCGATAACAAGGACCGTGCCGAAGCCGAGCGGAGCGGCCAGGCAAGCACTGGCGACGAAGACGCAGAACTGGATCGACAACTAGACCAAGCGCTCGAGCTGTTCAGGTTCATTGAGGGCAAAGACGTCTTCGAGGCCTTCTACAAGCAGGATCTGGCGCGGCGTCTCCTGATGAGCCGCAGTGCCAGCGCCGACGCGGAGAGGAGCATGCTCACCAAGCTTAAGAGCGAGTGCGGTTCTAGTTTCACCCACAACCTCGAGCAGATGTTCAAGGACCAAGAGTTGGCCCGCGACGAGATGGCTTCCTACAAGTCGTGGCTTGAGAACACGGGGCGGGACAAGAGCAGCGTGGACCTCACTGTTAGTATCTTATCTGCGGCGGCTTGGCCGACCTACCCCGATACGCAGCTTCGTCTGCCCGACGAAGCCGCGAGACAAATAGAGACGTTTGAGAAGTACTACATTGGGAAGCATACAGGCAGGCGACTTACGTGGAAACACTCGTTGGCGCACTGCGTGGTCAAGGCGCGGTTCAACAAGGGCCCGAAGGAGCTGCTCGTCAGCGCGTACCAGGCCGTCGTCCTGGAGCTGTTCAACCAGATCGAGGGCAAGCCGGACGAGGTGCTGTCGTTTGCCCAGGTCGCCGAGGCGACGGGGCTGAACGAGCAGGACCTGAAGCGGACGCTGCAGTCGCTGGCGTGCGGCAAGGCGCGGGTCCTCACCAAGCACCCCAAGAGCCGGGACGTGGCCGAGACGGACACGTTCACGGTGAACAAGGGGTTCGCGGACCCCAAGTACCGGGTCAAGATCAACCAGGTGCAGCTCAAGGAGACGAAGGAGGAGAACCAGGACACGCACCAGCGGGTGGCGGCGGACCGGCAGTTCGAGACGCAGGCGGCCATTGTGAGAATCATGAAGAGCCGCAAGACGATGACGCATGCGAACCTCGTGGCCGAGGTCATTAACCAGACCAAGAGCCGGGGCGCGGTGGACACGACGGAGATCAAGAAGAATATCGAGAAGTACGTTGTTTATTGCAATTACCACCCCTTTTCAACTATTACTGGACCTCAATGGCTAACGGGATGATGGCAGGCTCATTGAGAAGGACTATCTCGAGAGAGAAGGTGGCGCTTACACCTACCTGGCGTAGACATGCTGTGTTTGTATTTGTGTGTTGGTGGTGAGCATGGCAACGCGATCATGCGGCGGCACCTGCAAATGTGTAGATATCACAAGACTATCACAAGACTATCAACGAAGATGATACTGATTGGCGGCCCTTCGACGCTACGCCACGCTCATTTTCCCTTTCATACAGGGTTTTTGGTGTACCGGTCTTGGGTATGCTCAAGATTTGCGTGCAAGGCGTCGAGAACGATGGACGGATGGAGTGTACAGTCTATAAATTTGGTCCGGTATGTTGTTCCAGGAGCTGGGAGCATGGTCTTGCTGTGATGCATTCGATACATGTAAAGAGTTTGCAAACAAGACGATGCATGTCAACTTTACTTTGTAAATATAGCAGCATGAACTCGAGTACAGTAGAAAACTCATGTAAGCCCACTTTCATGCTACAGAGAATTTTCAGTACCAAAAATCTTCATTATCCAATATTCTCATGAAAAAGATTGATTCCGATTGATTGACAGAGATCGACTCTGGGATCGTGATGCATCCCAAATAATCGGGATCAATACCAATTTTTAGACTGACATACAAAGTGGGGCGTACCATCCATTGATCATTAATCGATTTATGGGATAGGGGGGCGGACGGGTGGGGGTTCCACTACAACGGTGAGCTGGGAGGCGACGATCAGTCTATCAGAAACCCGTCGGAGCTTTTGCTGCGGTCGCGGGCTTGCCAATGAAGTCATGAAACTCTGTTTTCTATGGTTGATGGGCCCTTTTCTGACTCTTTACCAACCCGAGCAAACCCTCTCGCTGCTGCCAGCCGGACCGTTTGATGATTTCACAGCATCTCCGCCCCTCCCGTCAGTTCGGGGAATTCCCACACATGAGGAAATTTCGGAATGGATGAGCGGCGGTTATGATTTCATCGCTAACGTCAGAGACTCCCCCTCCAAAAGGGCCGTGGAGGGTGGGAGGGAAGGAAAGATGTGCTGGAATGACGTCGGCTATCATGGAATGGAGAAGGAGGGTTGGATCTATGCAGACTCAGATATATACTCGCTGGATGCCCGCCGATAGATCAGAAAAATCATTATTCATTCCATATCCCAACAAACAAACAACACACCAACTCAACCGATCATACTCGTGATACCCCCTTTACACTCCAACACCAAACCCAACAAACCAGATCTCATCCACAACCAACAAAATGGCCGCCCCCGGAAACACCCAAGAGCACTGGCGCAACATCGCCGCCCAGGCGGAGAAGGACCTGAACTCGTACCAAGCCAAGACGGGCGCCGGCAAGACCAGCGTCAACGACGAGGCCGGGGTCGACACCCGCGTCGAGAACAAGTTCCCGGGAGCCGAGGTCCGCTACGACGACGACCTGAGCACGTCCGGCAGCTACAACAAGCGGATCCCGCCCCAGGAGGGTGGCGAGGTGGACGCGCGCGGACGGTATGTTTCTGTCCCATTTCTTCCCCCTCTCATGAGATAAAAAGAGCGGTATACTAACATAACTCTCAGCCAAACCCGCGGCGAGCACTTCGAAGGCGAAGGCGGCCCCGAGCAGAAATACGCCCAACAGCAGCGGGACCTCGGCGGCCACGACAACGCCAACGAAGTCGGATCGACCAACGGCCCGCGCGCCTCGGAAGCCGACGTCTTCTCCCAGTCCGGACACGGGGGCAACGGCGAGGCCCTGTCCGAGGGCAAGGCGGCCGCCGAGGCCAACACGCAGAGCGACAGTCACCTGCGCCACAAGGGCCAGTTCAAGGGGTCCGACTACTACACGCCCGAGTCCGTGCCGGACTCCATCTCGGCCGAGGGCAACGTGGCGCCCGAGAGCGTGGTGCAGTCTTCGCGGAAGGCGGAGAACCCTTAAATTTGGGGGTTTTGCTATGCCGAGGAAGTATGCTTGTAATATTAGTCTGCCAACATGGATGGGTTAAATAGGCTGGCTCATCATGAATGAATAACGAATCAAAAGTAAAAGTTTTCAAAACTCAAGTCTCCGTTCGTAATACCTGCTCTTGAGATATGTGATGTCGATAATTTGTTGGATGCTTCTCACTTTACTATCACCGTCTGAATCTGTCTGAGGCTGTCAAATCATGAAATGCCACTCTACTCAGATCATTAAACAAAGTGACATGACGAATGTCACTTTCCGACAAGGACGGCAACGCAACAACCATCGTGTTTAGTTTTCTGCAAATGAATTCGAATGTACATACAAGGCTTATCGCCTCTTTCCCACCAACGTAGTTATTCTAAATACATACACAGATAAGTGGTCTAAAAGCGAATTTTCACGACCCCTCCTCGAGCGGGACAAGCTTCATCCAGCACTTCTTGCCCCTCGGCTGCGAGGAAATCAGCTGATCCGACATCTCCATATCCCCGTCCGTCATCGACCCGTCCGGCCGTGTCGAGTAGCGGGAGTACACATCGATCAACAGAGTCTTCATCTCCGCCAGTGCCAGACTGTTTCGAAATTAATTGTCAGTTGCTCATTCACGCAAAAAGGGGGTACGGTACTAGAGCCAACAGAGGAAAAAAAAGGAAGGGAAAGACAAAAAGAAAAGAAAACCACTCACTGTTTGCCAATACACCCTCTCCCCCACTAGCAAAGGCAAAGAACAACCGCTTCCTATCCATATCCCCAGCCGCGTCGAGCCAGCGATCCGGATTGAACCGCTCGGGCTCGGGGAACACGCGCTGATCGATACGGTGCGTCGAGTACGCCTGGGCGCTGACAATAGTACCCCCGGGATATAATAGCCGTCGATAGTGCGTCCGCCCGCGGGGGTGTACCGCGGCAGCGACATGGGAATGGCGGGAAAACAGCGCAGCCCCTCCATGACGACGGCGTCGAGGTACGGCAGCTTATCGAAGGGCGTGGTGGCGGGGTCGGCCGACGACCGGATCTCGTCCTGCAGTCGGGACTGGACATGCAAGGACCGGGGCTGGGAGATCTCCCACATCAGGAAGCAGAGGGCATCGCCCGTCGTGTCGATCCCGGCGGCCATGTGGTCGGTGCACTCCGCCGCCATGTCCAGCTGGTCCAGGTCGTAGGTCTTGTCCTGCATCCGGCTGAGCAAGGTGAACTCGAGGGGGTCGTGTTTCGAGGTCGCAGTCAGGACGAGGTTGTCCGCCAGCGGGGTCTCCCTCGGTTCCCAGAAGAAGTCCAAGACGTTTTCTACTACGCCATGAAGCCAGGGGTTGTAGTAAGATAACAGCCGGTCTGTTTTGCAGGTCAGTCAGCGCCCGCATCTTATAGTCCTTTCGGGGGGGTTTGAGTGGGTAACGGACTTTGGAGACTATCGTCGAAAGTGACCTCCCGCATGATCTTCTCATCTTCCTCTTTCCGAAGCGAATCGGAGCCATAGGGGTGGAAGAGATGATGGCTGACGCAGTCAAACGCATAGTCATGAAGGCCTGAGACGAGCTGCTATTAGTACAAGTAACTGTGCGAACAAACTGAAACTTAAAGCATGGTGTGTTTCATACATATCTAGCCAAAAGGTTAGTCGGTCAGCTTTATTACTGCAGACGTACACGTGAATGGAAGGGAAAAGGGGGAACTCACAAACAAGTCGACACTGCCACCCACCGACTTGGACAACCGATCGACAAATCTCTTGGAGCGCTCCTGGATCCCACCCAAGGAACCAGACCGCAGCACGTTCGTGTTCGCGTAGCGATCCGCCAATACTCGCTTCCGCTTGGCATGCTGTATATGCGCGCAACGGTCAATAAGGGGCTACTTCGTAATACAACCACACAGCTTTACCCCCCTTTACACTTACATCCTGCTTGTTCAGAGTGCTGAACATAGTCCTACAGATCAAAAGATCAAAAAAAACCTCGTCAGTTCCCCTTCTTTCTCCTTTTCCATCTGAGCCTGGGTCTCCTAGCATCTGCTATCACTTACCTCTTCCCGTAGCACTGAAACAAGTCATAAAACTCCGTCTTGTCGTACCCGCTCCCGCCGGAGCCGTAGATCTCCTTGACGCCCCCGGCCGACGCGAAGACGACCTCGTGGGGCGCGATCCGCACCACGGGCCCGTACCGCAGGTGCAGCCGGTGGACGTACCGCGTCCGGCCGGCGCGGAACTCGTGCCACTTCAGGATCCACGAGGTGAAGAGCGACGACCGGGGGCCCGGGACTCGGCGCAGGGGCGACGCCAGGCTGGCCCAGAGGTAGGACGCCGCGAGGGCGAGGAGGACGCAGCCCGCGAGGGCGGGGCTGAGGAGTATCATGTTGTGTTTTTTTCCGTCCGCTGAATACCTATGTGATTCCTGGCACCACTACTACCCAGTAGACAGGTATGTGCGCCCCTTGTAATGGAGAGGAGGAGGAATTGGGGACCTCGAGGTCTGGTAGGGTTACAAGTGATTAGACAAATGAATATGGATGAGTGCTCAAGACCAAATGGATTTTCTTGCTATACTCATTGTTCTTATGACGTCCCGACTATCGGGTCTCTGGAACTTGTCACACCTCAGCCGAAGCCGGGCCAGTCAAGTCCTTGGCTTATCGTGATAGTTTACTAATAGTATGGAATGTACTTGACTGGGAATGTGGGGTAGTGGGGTCGGACATTTTGGTCGCCTCCAAAACAGGATACCCGTCAAGAGATAGGCTATCAAGCCGGGTACCGGGTTGGAACAGAAAGTCTCTTCGGCCCGGCCCATTGCCGCCAGGCATTATATTACCTCGTGAAAAGGAACTTGGTAACGAGCCCTGCAGGGAATTTACTTGCTTCTGAAGCATAGTAAGACCGCTGAAGCGTTTTGTCACCAGTATACAACTTTGAGAAGAGGTAGCCGTGGCGCTGAGAAGAGATCCAGAACCGCGCATATGTGTAGGTATATAACAGCCATTTAACGGGGTATTCGCCGACCGTTTGATGAAATATAGACAGAATCAAACTGGCTACAGCTTGTATTGAACAACGACTTGTTCCCCAAAGTACTCCTAACGCCTGCCATTGTAGTCTTTTGCAAAAACCTGACCCGTAACATCGTCGGCATTTAAACAGTGAGAAACCCCGGAAAGAAGAATCATGCTTTGTAATCTTATGATTCATCCATAGCTTCGCCGTCCTCCTCTTCTTCTTGCTGGCCGTCGCCTCTCGAATTGGTAGATGCGCCAACCTCGCCCCCCCAAGAGACCAACCAACGACTCCAGCCCCTCCACTTCCCCCATGGCGAGCTTCCTGCCCTCGCCCTGCCACTCCCCATCCCGCACCTCGCCGTCCTTGCCCAGCTCCAGGCCCTGCACGTGCTCGAGATGCCGCCGCGTCGCGCTCTCCACATAGTCAACCCGCTCGCGCCGCCACGTCTTCCGCCCCGTCTCCTCCTCGCCATTGGCTCCCCCTCCGCCTCCGAGTTGGGCGTCGGCGCCAGGTCCGGCCCCATCGTCCGCAGCGAAGTCGAGAGCGCCCGCAGCGCCTGCAGCTGCGACAGCGTGAACGCCGTCGTCGTGCTGAGGGGCGTGTCTGGCCCGGCGTCCCGCAGGGAGCCGACCTTCTGGTGCAGGAACGCCAGGGGCGCCGCGGGCTGTTCCGACGATGATCCCGGTTCCTGGCTGCTGTGCGTTTCTTCCGTCTTGACGTCGCCCGTCATGCCGAGCAGGCCCCGGAGGTCCGACACCAGCCGCGCGTTGCGCTCTTGCTCGGCGTGCAGGAGCGCATTGAGCCGCATGCTCTCGCGCAGCTTCTTGCGCAGCTGGCCGATGGACTCGAGGGTCGGCTTGTCGCTGTTGACGCCATGGGTATTTGATTGTTGTTGCTGTCCTTCTTCCCCATTTACGGCCGCTACCTCGGTCGCCGTCGCCGAGGAGAAATCGAGGCCGCCGTAGTGGGTGAGGCGGATGTAGTTGCGCAGGTCCGGGGGCTTGACGCTGAAGATGTTGCGCAGCACGTAGAGCTCGAGCTTGTCGAAGTTGCGGTCGATGTTGGTGGTGAGCAGCGTCTCGAGCTGGTGGGTGCCCGTCTCGATCTCCGCCTTGGCCTGCTCGGCGTACGCCTCCGGGTCCAGCGCGGGCTGTTTGCGGGCGGGCTTGAAGCCCAGCGTCGCCGGCGGCAGGTTGAGCAGGCCCTGCTCGACCGAGTTGAGGGCGCGCTCCGCGAGGATGTTGATGCTGTTGATGATGTCGTCGATGAGAGACTGCACAAGGTTTGCGACCGACGGGCGCGCAATTAGCAATTGCAGCAAGCGGTGCGCACTATGAAGTACAGGGTCAAGGACGACGGGCAATTGCTTACGACAGGGGGTAACCGAAATGCTCAGTTACGAGCTCGGTGTCTGAGGTGGCCGGCGCCGCCATGGTGGCATGTTCAGAATGTCAATTTCGCGATCGGGTGTTGCGGCGATTATGGCTTGACAGAATAACGCGTCCGTCTCGTCTGTAGACCGCGATTGATTGATTGATGGTGTGACAGTAATTTAATGGCGGGTTCCGCGGGCTGGCTCGCTAAATGTCAATATTTGGTTCTAGTTTTGGGGAGGGGTCCCCGTCGCTAAGGAGCACTCCCTGGAAAACCCCTGTACTGCATGCACCGCTGCTCCCGTTGGGCTGACATTTGGTGCTTGGTCCTCCATTGGCAGATTGGGGAGGTCTTTTGGCATGTGGCAGGTGGCTTAGCACCCAATGATACGTCATCTCTGCATATGGGTAGGGTGAATTCGTTGCTTTGACGGTCAATTTGAAGCCGAGCTTGTTGGGTAAAAAACATCGAGTCAGTCAGTGAGTAGCTGTAAATACATTTGATAGCTTGCGTATCTTGATATTCAATGTCTATTCTTTAGTACATATCGTCTTTTTGAAACTATTGCAAACCCCCATGCCTGGCTTTTGCAAACAATAACCATTTAGCTCTTTTTGCATTCGCCATGTCGGACTGGAAAGGTATCGTGAAAAAAGGGTGGCATCCCGAAAAGGAGGGAACCACCTTGCGAGGCCAGGTCGTACGTCGTCTTACCCCAAATCCTTGCAGCAGCAGCGGCAATTTGCTCTGTTTGCTGCTCTTTACCTCCCAGAAGTTACACGCTGACCCTTGTATATTGATGTATCACACAGTCTGGGCTTCTTGGACGAGGCGGGGACCAACCTTCCTCATCAGCCCACCGTGATGCGACCCCGATCACCTCCCTCAAGGACCCGGCCTCCTTTGCACCACCGCCGAGACGAGGCGTAGCCCCGCCGCCTCCTGTGCCAGGCAAACCAGCACCGCCGGCGCGGCCAGGATCCAACGGCGGCTACTCGACCTACCAAGCCGAGCAGGACGAAGGCGTGCAAGAACAACCGGCGGCGCCACCGAAGCCGTACAGAGTCGACACGACCGGGCTGTCTACCGCCCACCTGCCGCCCCCACCGAGCCGAAGAGGCGACGGCCATACACCGCCCCCTGCATCTTCATCCGCAAGGCCACCGCCGCCCTTACCGCCATCCCGGGGTGGTGGTGGTGCTCCTTCACCATCGCTACCCCCTCGACTGCCCCCGCGTTCGGGCACCAGCTCGCCCGTTCACAGCGCCCAATCGCCAGTACATGCCCAACTGCCATCCGCCACTACCGGGAACCTCAACCAAGGCGCCGTCAGCAGACTAAGCCAGGCTGGCATCTCCGTCCCCGGGTTCGGCATCGGCGGCGGCAGCAAATCCCCCGCACCGCCACCGCCACCGCGGACCGGTTCTCCCAGCAGCTTCAGCAGCAAAGCCTCCGGGCACATGACCGACCTTTCCGCCCGCTTCTCAAAACTAGGTGGCGGCGGTTCCTCTTCCTCCCCTCCGCCACCTACTACTACAGTGGCCGCACCACCGCCGGCAATGGCAGGGGGCTCGGCCAGCCAAGGCACGACCTGGGCCGAGAAACA
Organism: Apiospora saccharicola; assembly: GCA_038363915.1. Lineage (NCBI taxonomy): Eukaryota > Fungi > Ascomycota > Sordariomycetes > Amphisphaeriales > Apiosporaceae > Apiospora > Apiospora saccharicola. Next base: position 963,490 of record JAQQWM010000001.1, read on the forward strand.
AGCGGCCCTGCGCACGGCGTCCAACTTCCACAAGAATCCGTCCTCGGTCTCCTTCTCGGAGGCGCGGACCGCGGCGGGCACGGCCAACAACTTCCGGCAGCGACACGGCGACCAGGTCGCGAGCGGGATGCGGACGGCCAACAACCTGGGGCAGAAGTTCGGGGTGGTGGAAAAAGCCCCGCCGCCCCCGCCGCCCGCCGCTGGCGCTGCTCAACACAATAATACTGCTCTTACCACTACCACCAACCACAGTAGTACAGCGCAAACGTCGGGAACGGGATCAGGAGCCAGTGACATGATGGGCAAACTGAGCGGCTACGGCAGCTCGCTAAGCGCCGCGGCGTCCAAGAAGCGGGAGGAATACAATAACCGCAATAACAGTAGTGACAACATCAAAACCCAAGGCACGGCAGAAACATCAGGAACAGGGTCAGGAGGGAGCGGAATGATGGATCGAATGAGTGGCTACGGAAGCCAGCTGAGCGCTGCCGCATCAAAAAAACGAGAGGAATACAACAACCGCAACAGCAGCACCGACAACGTCAAGGCCCAAAGCACAGCGCAGACGTCCGGAACAGGGTCAGGAGCCAGCGGGATGATGGATCGAATGAGCGGCTACGGCAGCCAGCTCAGTGCCGTGGCGTCCAAGAAGCGCGAAGAATATAGCCGCAGCCACAGTACGGACAACGCCCCCAAGGCCCAAAGCACGGCGCAAACGTCCGGGACGGGCTCGGGGGCCAGCGGGGTTATGGGCCAACTCCAAGGCTACGGCAACTCGCTGACGGCCGCCGTGGCCAAGAAGAAGCCGGCGCCCCCGCCACCTCCGCCTAAGAAGAAGCCCGCGCTGATGGCACCACCACCACCCCCACCGCCCCGGTCATCTGCGGCGGATGAGAACGATGCGCCTCCGCCTGTGCCGATGAGCACGAGGCCCAACTTTTAGCCTAAACAGAGGTATGAATGGGAGGGAACCGGGCAGGCAATATCTGCTTGCTTATCCTGGCATCACAACTTGTCCGCTCATTATAGAAAGGGGGCCTTCAAGTGATGCATATTTTAACAATCTGACCAAGGCCACGAGCTGGATAGACACGGACCGTAAAATTTCTTGTCTATTACAACCTTATAAGGTCTAGCTTCGTATACATGTACATTGCAAATAGCACCAAATAGGTAGAACCTAACTCCAGGACGACCGGAGCGGAGGAAATTGAAATGGGCATTACGGCTGAGCGTCCTCATAGGCAAGAAAAATCACGTATTGTCTCAGACACACCTGCAACACGTATGCGCGGCGACTAGTTTTGAGCCGCGCTTGTTTGAGTCATCAATGCTTGAGATTTCGTTAAGTTGCCATTGGCACTTTTGGCGACAGGCCAAGTCTATATGACAAGCAATCGCAATAATGGCGAAGACTTCCAAAAGCCTGCCACCCCAAAGTCCCTTTTGTGTGGGTGGGTTTTGTACCAGGTATATTCCACGTTCCCATGCGCCCCGTCTCGTCCAATGAGGTTCTTAAACCTTCATCGCGTTCATACCGTCCTTCCAGAAGGTGAAGTAAGGGGTCATACCATCCTCGCGGTAGTTAACGAAGACGAGCCTGAGAGAAAAGGTTGTTTAGTTAGTGTGCGGAAAACAGATTGGTGTGGGGATTCAACTTACATGCACTTTCCGGAGGCGACATCGTTATCCTCGTTATCGCTCATGTAGAAATCGTAATCCTTGATGTTGGGGAGGATCTTCTTGGCGTAGGCCTGGGCCTTGGCCTTGAATTCGGTGATCTCCTCCTCAGACTTGCCCTTCTCGGCCATGTGGGCAGCGACATTCTTCATGTACTCTGTGAAGTTCGTTAGCATACGACCATTTTGAAGACCCCGTAAACGGAGTGGAGGTTGGGGGGGTTGCTTACTGCCGAGGTGACCAAGGTAGTCCTTCTTGGTGTACTTGCCGAGGTTGATCAGGCGGAAGGAGTACTCAATGTCGAGCTTCTTCTCCTCGTTGTCGTCGGTACCCTCATCGGCCTCCTCAGCGGAAGCGTTGGCACCAGTGTCTGTATGGATGGCGGGGTTAGAAATGAGCTAAGCAACGAAGCCCATCAAGGGCGAGTAGTTGGAAAATTGGCGAGAAAAAACGTACCGACGTTGACGGCACCAATGGTGATCATCTTCGCATCGGCCTCGTAGACAATGCCATCGACCTCCTTCAGGTCGTAGGAGTCCGAGATCAACTCGGCTCCGTTGAAGATATCCTAGATTGCGGGGTTCAGCATGCCGAATGTCGAGAAAAGCCACAAATGGTGTGTAGGCGCACGCGGGGACAACTTACAGTGTAGATAATCATGTTGACGGTTGATGTGCTGAAGGAGAGATGTAAATGTAGAGGTCAAAAAGAGAGCGTATGCGAGTGATGGGCAAAGGGGACGAAGGAGAGGGAAAGCAGAAAAAAAGCCGTCGGTCGGGTATGGCTTCGTTGAAGTGGGAAAAATAATCCAGTCTAACGAGGGGCGGCTTTTCCCAAATGAGGGGCAGAGTCTGCTTCTCGGTTTTCACCCCACAGGCTGCTCGCTCTCAAAGACCACAGGCACTGCCAATGGGGGGGCCAGACCAGCATGTGCAGTAGAATTTTGCGCCTGGAGGCAGGCCTGGGCTGGCAGAAAAGATTAAAGTGGAGCACAACATGCACTGGACTCAGCATTGAAAGGCATGAGAGGCCGACAGCCAGCAAATAGAAGGGCTTCTTCAATTTTCCTCCCTGAGCTGCTGAGGCTAGAGACGCTGAGAGCTACATGCTGCATCCTTACCTAACATCAACAAGCCTAGCCCCCCCTTGGGGGATAGCTGCGGACTCTACTGCACATCAACAAGGCAGAATTCGATGTTGGCTGCACAGATGTACTAGTACAGTAATGTTGACTAGGTAGAAATTACCTAGTGCAGGTGTTGGGTATAAGATTGTCTTATTTCCAGCCTCAATCTGACAGCTCTTCCATATTCGCATTTACGGCATCAATGCTGGACAATTGGACATTCATGGTTAGTATTTGGTGCCTTACGCACCCAAAGACGTGAGCTAAAGTAGACCTCAGCATCAAGCATGCCGAGACCACTCGTATCCTCGTAATGATTGAGGATAAAAACCAATTATTTGGATGAAAATTGTAGCAATACCGAAATTCAGCCAGTACCCTTTTTTACATAAGCTTGCTCATCCCAAGTGGATGTCGCCAATGATTGGCGGTTCCGAGATGCGGTACCACAAGTCCACACAACCCATCCACATGGAGATGGAGGACGGGTTTGTAGTTTGCCACCATCCGTCAGACTTCATTTCAACTCATGAGGGCGGGCGCGCATTGACTGCGTCTCCCTAGTACCTTATGAGCAAGAAATAGCAGAAGAACAGAGCAACTCATGAAACTGGTGATATTGTGCACGCCAACACATCGAATCCTAATGAATATCTCCCTCGGATCGTGCCACAAATAAACCCCATCGTCTGACGTCTTCGCATTGCTGTGCTCCGTGCTGACCTGCAACTGCTGATTCGGAGTCCGGGAAGCACGGCTGGGCCGAGCAAGCGAGATTGATAAAGGAGACAGCCCTCGGAGGCTCTCGGGGATAGGAAGGGAGAGCGACAGCAACAGTAACAGTCATCGATCGCATTGCAATCCATTTATCGCATTGGGCATTGGGCATTTGACCCGATTAATCATCCGCATTATCCTCCTCAAGCTTACCCCCAAATTGCCTTGCCATCTACAACTCAAAAACTGCCCGACCCTTCGACAATCCTTCGTCTCTCATTCATCCATATTTTTGGCATTGCCGTTTCAATAAAGTCGTACACTCCTTTTTTCATTCCCGACGCTTCCGAAACTTTTTATAATTGTCTCTTTCCCCGTCCACCGTCCACCCACCCGTTGATACAACCACAACCAACCACTATTGAACCTATCCACACCACTCAACTCCCAACCCGACCCTGACGCGACTTGGGCCTATCCTCTCGATGGACGTCGTCATGGCGGCAAACGTAACCCTACCTGAGGCCTTGCCTCCGCTACCTACATACGAAATTACACAAGTACCTAATTTAATCCCCGGCATCGACGACTTTTACGTCTCCCTCATAGCGCCCGTCGTCGCATACTGGATCGTGTCGGGCATCTTCCACTTTATTGACAGCTTCGACCTCTTCCCGCAATACCGTTTGCACACCCCGGCCGAGATCGCCTCGCGCAACCGCGCCTCACGATACGAAGTCTTCCGCGATGTCATCCTGCAGCAAATCATCCAAATGGGCGTCGGCGCAGTCTTGGGCTTGACGGACCCCCTGAGTTCCGCGGCAAGGAGGAGTACGATGTCGCAGTCTGGGCGACGCGCGTAAGATTGGCACAAAGAGCGCTCCCGTCCATACTGGCTGTGCTCGGTATCAACGCCTCCAGCATGGCCAAGAGCATGTCTGCCACGCACCCGCTGCTAGCCGGAGCTCTCTCGGGCGGCCACTACCCTTTCCTGACCACCGGATTGGCCGGACCCGACGGGTCGACCATCCCTGCCTTCGCCTTTTGGGAGATCTTTGTGGCCAAGGCCATCTACTGGATGATTATCCCGGCTGTGCAGTTCGGCGTTGCGCTCATCTTCCTCGACTCCTGGCAATACTGGCTGCACCGCATCATGCACACGAACAAGTGGCTTTACAGTATGTTGAAACTACGCGCTTGACTTGACAGGACTTCCGCTAACCCAAGACCTAGCTACTTTCCACTCGCGTCACCACCGCCTTTACGTGCCCTACGCCTACGGAGCTCTTTACAACCACCCCTTCGAGGGATTCCTGCTCGACACCTTGGGCGCCGGTATTGCCTACAAGCTGTCTATGATGACCGCGCGCCAGGGCATTGTGTTCTTCACCGCATCCACCATCAAGACCGTCGACGATCACTGTGGATATTCCCTGCCGTGGGACCCACTGCAGCACATCTCGGCCAACAACGCCGCCTACCACGACATTCACCACCAGAGCTGGGGCATCAAGACCAACTTCTCGCAGCCTTTCTTCACCTTCTGGGACACCTTCTCGGGAACCATGTGGAAGGGCGATACTTCGCTGAAGTACGAGCGGTCGAGAAACAACGCCGAGAAAGCCATCGAGGCCGAGGCCAAGCTCAAGGCGTAAAGCTCATAAGCTCTTGTTTCCAAGCATCTCTCTGCACGAGTTTTGTGCGCTTCACCATGTATCAATATAGGGGCTTTGCTGTTTTTTTGTGTCCGGGTTTTAGGATATGGTTCTTGAAAGCAAGGAAACGGGCACAGCATACGAGGAGTTTTCCATTTTTGTTCTTCTTCTTGTTTTCTGAGCGATGTTCATGTCTACCACTCGCTCAACTTTGATGAGTATTCCTTGCGACTTTATGTACTACCCTTTCGCTGTACACTTGAGGTGGAAAGGTGGAGGAGGAGGAGCCACAACAGCATTGCGACCAGAGGTTGCAGTATAACAGTATGATGACCGGATGAAAAAGGACGAAGATTGTGTCAAAGCACAGGGACGATGGAAGCTTGCATGGGCAAGCGTCACGGGACTGCTCACCACCATTTCTTGAATGCGTACATACCTACGCATAATCATAATAAACAAATGAATCAAGTAAAACTCAACGCTACAATCATCACTTACTGTGAATAGAATTGCGTGAATGCCAATAGCTTTATCCCACTCAGATCCCTGAGCATTACATTCTTCAGCTGATAGGGTGTTAATGCATGTGGGAGCTCATAGCACTCGAGCTGACCTGCTTATCAAACTCGGAGGGGTTGTTGTGCCGAGTATAAGGTCTGGCTGACTCAAGGTAGTAGTAACAGTAACCCATTCACCAATAACAGGCGACGGTCTTGCAACTATTTACATGTACGATCCGGGTCGTTAGAAATCATGGAAATACCATGAATTGCAACATCCACTGCTACCCATGCCATACCTAACGTTAGATGCAGCGGCCTTAGTCCGAAATTAGCGTTGGTGACGTTGAGGCGCACCATCATATCATGAGCCTTTATCGATATGCATTTGTTTCCCTGGTCGTCCCTGCTCGAGTCGCGTAATGGGCTGCAACAATGGGGGGAAGGAGCAAGCTCTAATTACGTAGGCGTCCAATCCCGGGCTACTTCCTTAGAAAAGATTCCCATTCCCTCTATCTGCTGTATACATTATTTCACATAAAACATCACCTGCAACTTTTGATAAACTGTATACCATCTACCTGACATCTTGCTGTAAACAACCCGCTATACTTTACATTACAAAGAACAACCCCAACCAGAACCCAAAAATGGATCTGAACAAGAACTACTCGTTCTTCTCCGTATGTGTAGCCCTCGGCCCTCTCTTCCCGTCAATATCCTCTTCTGTGTCACGACTACTTGCTAACCTCCGTGCTCTCGTCCGCCCCAAAAAGATCCCTCTCGCCTACATCATGGTGTTGGGAGCGGAGACGTATGGCAAGATGCTCGCGGTCAAGCAGGTCGATAATGCCAACCCGCGCCAGTTCCACGACACTATCGCCAAGAGCGACAAAGTCGACAAGATCGTAAGTCATTTCTTGTCCTCCCCGCCGGGAAATCCCCCTCGGGTCCTTCCTCTTTGGCTGGTGCAATGTGGCATTGGTGGTGGTGGTGGTGCCCGACGGGGAAAATGAAGAAAGTCTCGGCCCAGGATCGGTGTTCCTTCCAAGCAAGCTATCATGTATCGCGAGCACGACATGCGAAGGAGCGATCCCACCTAGTCTTCACTACTGTGACGATTGGGAGAGATCGCCTTCTTGCTGTATACCTTGCCCATAAGGTCGGGCCATGGAGCATACAGCTTTAAGCGACGCATGCATCATCATTACGACTACCACTGTTACCATCACGGTTATTAGAAGAGGGCAAGAAGACTAGCTAACAAATGGGGGGTATTAGACCAAGGGCCGTATTCTCCGCAGCCATCATGCTGCCACCAACGGCTACGAAACTTTGTCACTATTTACTGGAGCTGTTATTACCTCCAACATTGCTGGTGTGCCCGTGAGCACCATCAACTTACTGAGTCTCGCTTATCTCGGCAGCCGGGTAAGTAACACACACCACCCGGGGTTCCTCCTTCCCAATTCCCTGTCCTCCCCTTCCCGTCTTCATCGGGGATCTAGACGATTCTCTGCTTCTTCTGAACGAGGTCGGTCCTCAAAATAGAAGTAAGGAGAATTGCGGAGACAATTATAGGAGGTGTCTCGGCTTGTTGGGGTGAAACTGCTAACTTGGACTACTCAAAGGCTCTGTACAACTTCATTTATATTCACTTGCAGGAGAACCGAAAGTACGGCCCGGTTAGAAGCGTCGTATGGATGGCCAGCGTAGGCTTCTGGTTTACCCTGTATATCCAGGCCGGCCTGAGGGCCATGCGAACAAGCTAAACACGGGACCTGAGTCTTGCGTTCACTACTGTTCCCGTCCGAACCCTACCGTTGGCTAATCTCACTACGGATCGCTTGTATGAGGTATTCTGTCTATGTTGTGCAAGGATAACATCTCCCCTCCACAGAGGTTGTGGTTCTCCAGATCTATTCTCGGTGGGCTGAGGCTGGGATTGGGTAATGATGGACCTGCGTTTGTCAGTTGATGCTGTGTCGCCATCCGTGGTACAACATCGAGCTGTATTGTTGCTGCGTACCGGGTGTTGCCTTCTGTCTGGCGGTGTCACACTGTACATTGCTTCTCCTGGGAGTACACGACGCGTTCGCAACTTACTCCATACCATGTCGAGAATCGCTACTCATCACTTTTCCAGTGTCGGACTCGCTTGCTACGTGTCAATTCGATGTGCAATGAGGAGGAACGTGATCTTGGGCTAATTCTGTGAACTGGAACTTCTCAGGTATACCCGTCCCCAGAGAAACTTACGGCACACAATGAACCTCATTTGTATTACTCCATCGCCAAGCTCATGAGCGTGGTGAAGAGCTCCCAGTCTTTCATTCTCCACCTTGGTCGGATGTCGTGCTTCCGTCTGTAAGATGACATCGGACGGCTTCATTTCAACGACATGAAGGAGACGCCGCAAATGCCAGGTTGATCTAGCTGGATCCTTACCTTGGAGCCGAGACTCTTCCGGCCCGTGGGGCAAACCGGTTCATGGGGGGACACAGGTTGTTGTTTGCTCAGCACATCGTTCGACCGGGTTACGACAATGTTGACGTACTCTCGAGATCCGGGGAATCGTTATATCTCAAGCTTTCGACACTTATATTCTGCCAGGGCCTCCCCATAGAAGGCAGATCTTGACTCACACCTGGTATGAGATCATCAGCACGTAAATCCCGTGTCCCGACAAACCTACACGGGGAATTTTGTCTCGTCTTCATCTGGTTCTCATAACAGTTTTGTCTGCCCTGCTCTGCCACTAGCCCCTGACAAGCATAACCCCTGATCGGATATCGTGCCTTATCCAGTCCCTGCCCCTGTCTCTAGGTAGTAATACCTCGTCCGTCTCGCAGCAGCCATGCTCGTCCCACTCATCCTGCTTACCACATTGCCCCTGGGCATCGTGGGCCTGGCCATGCCCCCCCAGGAAACGGCCGCGCCGCCTAATCCTAATCCCAATCGGCGGCTGCAGCCGCGCGACGCCCCGCCCGTTGTCGAGGTGATGACCATGACGTGCCTCATGCCCGGCGACGAGGAGACGACCACTAGCGACTATGACACCCCGCCGACCTCCTGGACCTCCTGGACCCCCGAGTATTCGACCTTGTCGTGGCCGTCGCCGTCGTCGTCAAGCTTGGGTGACGACTGCGACCCGTGGGAAGATGATTGTTCTCTTTCCCCGACTTCGACTTCGACCGACTACTCGGACCCGTGGTGGTCGTCGACTTCGACCTCGACTGATTACCCGGAGCCTTGGTGGTCGTCGTCAGGGTTCTTTACGTCCTCGTCTTCGTTCGCGCCGGAGGAGACTTCTTCTTCTTCGTCTTCTATGACCTGTGAGGAGTGGGACTATCTCTGCTCGTACACTCCCGCTTACAGCGACTCTCCGTCGCCCATCCCGTCTTCTACGACCTGTGACGATTGGGACGAGTTCTGCTCGTACACTGCTACCTACAGCGACTCTTCTTCGTCGTCTTCGTCCTCGTCGACGTCGGCCCCCTATTGCGAGTTGTGGTGGGATCCTGAGGTCTGCACCCCACAGAGCATCGACGCTTCGTCCTCGACCGACTACGACGGGTTCGGCAGTGCCACGCTTACTGGGGGAGTGGGGATCCGTCGTCGGGGATTACTACCATCAGCGGCCGCCGTCGACGGTCTTCTTCCACTTCTTCTTCGTTGTCCTCCTCGTCGAAAAGGATTACTGAAAGCGGACCGATGACCACTGCTGCTCCCCACCACCTGCCCCTTCCGCCCATGATCGGCCATCAGGCCCGGAAGAAGGGGGAGCCCCGCCGCCGCAGCCGCCGCCACGCGTCTTTACAAACGCAGCGGCACCGATAGCCCCCGAGCCGGGGCCGCGGGCCTGTCCAACAAGCGACCCACCACGACGCTCCAGGACCGGATCCGGCACGTCCGCGCCGTGGAGAAGGTGTCGACCGAGACCATTGTGGTCGGGGTCAACACCAACGGCACGCCGATCTACACGTCGACCGAGTGGGGCACCGATGACTCTTCTTCTTCTTCCTCCTCTTCCAGCAGCGGCAAGACTACTACTACGTCCTTCTTCTCGGCGGGGACGATGACGAGTTCGTCGGCCCCGCCCGAGGTGATCACGCCGTCGCCGCAGTGGGTCTCGGTCTCGGGCTCGGGGGTTCGGCGTCGTCGATTCGGTGCGATGACGAGTTTTGTAGTGATGGGAGCTCGTGGTGCATGTACTGGGCCGGGATCACGTCGTGGGATGCGAGTAAGGGGCCGGTGCCGGGGGAGAAGGCGACGATTGTTGGGACTTGTTGAGGGAGGGGAGTGCGTGTAGCTGGCCGAGGAATGGTATTGGCAGAAAAGAAAAGAAAACCAAGAAAAAAGGGGGCTAAGTGTAGGTGTAGGTGTGGTAGTAATTGATTGGACTTGGACATTCCTTGTTGTTGCCGGATAATGGGTTGATGGGTTGATGGGTGGATGGATGGATGGATGGGGAGGTGATAATGTGGTAGCAATGGCATGGGTTCTACGATGGGTTTACTTTCGTTGCTCGTCAGGTACGCTCGTTCACTTATCAGGTGGGCGGAATAAATGCTCATACGTGGACAGGGGATGAACTCATCTTTTACAATTATTACTTATAGAGACTCACCAGTTTGCGACTTGTTTGGTACTGGTATAAAGTGCAAAAAGACCTAGGTACGGATAACCAGTGCATCTTATGTAATTCCACCGTATATAACACTTGTCCCTAAGTACGTATTGATGTTTGTACGATAGCAACCTCCTTACTTGAAAATACAACCAACTCACAACTGCACCTCCCTCACCAACCCCATATGCTATACCTACCGACCTACCCCTTTCCTCCCTTCTCTCATGCCTCATGCCTCGAGCCTCGAGCCTCGTGCCTCGCCCCTCAAGCCGCCACCCCCCGACGGCCGTGGTGATGGACCCGCTCTCAATGTAGACGCCCGAGAAGTAGAAGTCCTCGACGGCGTCGCCGTAGCCCGAGCGCGGCAGCTCGAGCACGCCGAGGTGCCAGTCGGCCCCGTTGGACGAAGTCGAGGCCCGGGCGGGTTTCACGACTTGGGTCAGCGAGGCGCCGCCCTCGGAGTGCCAGAAGCCGACGGTGTTGGCGGAGAAGTCCTAACCGATGACAATCAGTATTTAGGTAGTCAGTACTTGGGCTAACTGTAAGAGTATGTGTGTGTGCGAGGACTATGCTATGGGAGGGGTGCTAACAATCTCGTAGGCGACGTTGTGCCAGACGCCCGCCTTCCACTCCGTCTTCCACTTGCTCTGCTGCGAGATCATGAACTGGAGGTTGGGGTTGCCGGTCCCGGACTCGCCCGAGATCCAGCCGTACTTCATCTCGGTGAAGTGGGACTCGAAGAAGTTGATCTGGTGCTCGCGGTTGACCGAGGGGGCGTTGGCGTCTTTGCGCATCATGCTGAAGTGGTACCAGACCTTCCCCTTGTTGATGCCCGCCGTCGTCTGCGGGATCAGCTCGGTCCGCCGCATGTTCTGCCCGTTCCAGTACGCCGTCCCGTCGAGCGTGAACCTGGCGCCCTGTTTCGAGGCCGTGTCGTTGGGGTTCTTGTAGTCGGGCGACAGGTTGACGTATTTCTCGACGGCGCCGGAGCCGTGGATGTAGTACTGGTAGGGGCCTACTTGGTTCCCCTATTTTTTAGACAGTGTGGAAACATAAATCAGTCGAGGATCAATCACTTCATTGCTTGTTTTCGCAGTTACTTTTCGGGGATTGATATGGCTATAATTAAGTACATACCCAAGACCACTTGTTCAGATCCGCCGAGGTGCTGAAGTCGTTGAAGCGACCATCCCAGATGATGGCCGCGCCGGCAAGCTGGGCGAGAAGGGGCGTGAGAGTCTTCATGGTCGTAATTAGCAATCAGTTTCCAAAGTAACGATCAAAGACTTTCGGACGATATGGTATGGCAAAGTAAGTCGGCAACTGGCTAGCGACTAGGCGTGTCGTGACAGCAGCCATGCCTGTCCCTAAGAGGGTCTTCCATATCTATATATACCCATCTCACATGGACCAAAAGGCACCTCATCCATAACGAGAGTGCGCCAAGACTAACAGTCGTTGGCTACGCATTACGGGGGTGGCGCAATTCTAGACTCCTAAAAGTAGGACTGAATAAATATACCACGGGGTTGAGCCTCCGGGGTTGCTGTAAGTCGTCTGCATTATGGAGACTGGCATGCATATGGCTGGATTTAGCCGGCTTCATCAAGCCGAAACGGGAGGGTGATGTTCCTGATCGCCACGGGAGCTACATCAGGCAGACCAATAGGCGGCGCGGGAGTAGACAATGTTACCCTTCTCGGTGCAGCTGCAGAAAGGTTGCATCTACCGACTTCGGAAACAAAGGGAAACAAGCCGATGGGATGCGACATCCGAGTTTTGCTGCCAGATATTGAACCTGATATATCTTATTGAACTGTTTTGTTGTTGCTGTTTGTTATACTGTATGTATGGTATTTCTATACTTTCCACTTCGTAAGTAAGTAACCATATATCTCCCAACGCCGAGAGGGTGTCTCAACGCCATCCCATGTCCCAGTCCATTCCCCCTTTCCCAACGCCGACAATCGCTCGCTCGCACGTTGTTGTTATATTATCCTGCGAGCCACAAAAAGTTTAGTACTCGAGACCTGCCCCAAAGCTGGTGCTTCTTGCAATACCTGCTCTCTGCATGCTGGTCCGCGGCTCGTCCATGCTCCGGCTCTTGCTGTTGTCCGCCGCCAACAGCCCTTCCTCTTCCTCGATGCCGTTCCCGGCACCGCCCACGCCGCCGCCGCCCACCAAGGCCTCCACCGGCGGCAAGTCGTCCTGGATCAGGTGCACGAACCACGCCGCGATCAGCGTGAAAATGCCGCCCAGCGCCAGCACCACCGCGATGCTGTGGTCGCCCGGCACCCCGCGCGGCTTCTGGAACACCTTGAAGATGATGCTGGACCCGATCGTCGCCAGGATCTGCGGCGAGGCGATGGCCATGTTGTGGATGCCGAGGATGACGCCCGCCTTGTCCGTATCTTCGTCCTGTAGTGAGTGCTCTCCTTCCATTAATGCATTCGGACCCGAAGGGTCGCCACGGGCTTGAGACTCCATTTGCTGTTTCCTTAAACGAGAAACGGCGTCCCGGCGACTGATCTCGGCGCTGATGATGGCCCACGGTGCCCAGAGGGTCAGCGCCCACGTGATGCCAACAAGTCCGATGAGGGCAGTGGCCGCCTCGACTGATCGGACGAGCACCGTGCAGAACATGGCTCCGGAGAAGAGGATGTGGGAAAGCATCCAGGCCCTGCGCAGGGTGAAGCCGGGGATGACCAGATAGTCCAGCCATGATTTCTTGGGAGACCCGGAGTGAACAATGACACCAGGCACCTCGGCTGGTGCGTTGCCGACGGCGGCGCTGTCGTAGGTCGGCGCGATGAAGAAGGGAAGCAAGACATTCGTAGCCAGACTGCAGATGGCAAATATGAGGAGCGCAAAAGTGCCCACTCGCGTAGCTTCCTCGTATAGACGGTCGAGCTCCTTAGGGGTCATGTGAGGGTTTGCCTCCAGGAAAGGCTCGATGTAGATTTCCCCAATGTAGGACGAAGTGTAGAACAGCATGGGGAAGAAGCCAACCCAGGCACAGAACTGAACTGTGCATACTTTCCTGATCTGAGGAGGCAATCGCTTGATCGACGTAAAGATGGTGTGGAAGAAGGCCATTATGCCCGCTTGTCCCTTCGCAGCAGGTCCATCAAGGTTCGGGTCCCTCTCGTGGACCAAGACAACGCTCACAAAGACCGTCAAGCAGAGTGCGATGCTGGCAATAGCGCAAAGTACCTTGAACTGGGTATCACCCAGCCACCCGACGTACCTCGGGAGGTCAACGTATCCAGCACAGTAGCCAAGGATGTTGCCGAACCCCACGATCCTGCTGGCCATGGAGTTTGCCGATTCTAATTATGAAGTTAGCTCCGAAAAGGGGTAATTCATATACTCCTACTGGTAGGAATGGAAGCCGACTTACCCTGTTGATGTGTTGGCGCGCAGTCAACAATGAAGGCTCTGATGGCGGCTTGGACTAGATAAAACACGTTTGTTAGACTCGTCCCTAGACGGACTTTGATCCTGCTGTGTTGTCAAAGAATTATATGCATACCTGTATTGATAGCAACATCTAAGATATACACCCACGTCACCGCGACCACAATGATAGACACCTTGACGCCATCCGACTCCGGATCCGCGCCGAACAGACCGAGGAAACCCCCGACAACTTCCTTGGTCCAGGAGAGAGCCATGAGGGATATCGCCGTCGCGATCGCGCCGCCGACCATGAAAGGCTTCCTCTTGCCCCAGCGGACGCGACAGTTGTCGCTCAGCATGCCGATGTAGGGCTGGACCAGGGTGCCGGTCAGGGGGCCGGCAATCCAGACGAGGGCCATCAGGGACTTGCTCAGGCCGAGCGAGAGCAGGTAGGGCGAGCCGTTGGAGAGCTCGACGGACCATGCGATCTGCAGGCCTCCGATGCTGATCGTCAGGAGGATCATGTACCAGACGCTCTTGGTGCGCTGGGCCTCCTCCTCGCTGTCATCGTGCCCTCCTCTTGTTGACGTCGGGCCGGCGGCGAAATCGTCGCGCAGCAGCCCCGCGTCGACGGGCGAAAGCAGAGGTGAATGCTCGTTGGTGGGCGATTCCGCGCCCGCGGGCTCTTGGGCTAGGGTGCTGCCCAATAGCTCGACATTGTCGTTGCGGTTGGAGGCTAAAGTCGCCGGGCGGCCTTTCGCGGAGCCGACGGATAGTACTTGTGATTTCGATTTCGAAGCGGCAGCCGAGGACGAAGAGCTCAACGATGACGAACTCATTCTTACCCGGACAAGCGATGGACGTGGCGGAGATGGAGAGCGGTGGTGTAGTATACTTTCAGCGCGAAAGGATAGTACCGACCATATTGGGTTTGTTAGTGTCGGGATGGCTCGGGTATATATGCCACGAGATGCTGTTTTGTAAGGGAGCTAGGGAGGTTGGTCTGGTGATGGATCGATCAGTGGCAGTTGACAAAATAGTTAACGGCGTCACGCGATGGGGGTTTGGGGGGAGGCAGGATGTCCACGAGATTGCTCGGAGCTTAGGTGGAGGTGGGGCGGCCCCCGGATCCGCGGGCTATTGGCAATCCAAGCAAAGCCAGACTGCGATGATGTATGCAACGGCGGCACAGATAGACCCGTTTGCATGCAGGTTTACGATTCACTAGCAAATGGGCAGAGATCAGAGGGGGATAATGCACAAATCGGCGGTAAGGAAATTTTCTGCCAAGTGAAGCGCAGGATGTTGCTGGGTTGTATAGACTATCGAGGAGGACGGATTAGAGTTGGTTAGATGGAAGTGACGATGTTCTGGAGTATTGCATCTTTTGAATCTTCAAACTGATAAGCCCCAAGCCGAGCTCTCCAGGATGTCCTGCACTCCAGGTCGCCAGGCCCATTAGATGTGCCGAGGGGCAGCCTACACCCCTTGGAGTTTAGCTGCAGGAACGGAAACGGGGAACTCTTCTTCAGCTCCGACGATGGACGATTGATCGAAGCTCCTCCTCCACTGCGGGCAGGCGGGCGGGCGTTCGCTCTCAGGCCAGGAGCCAGGCCCTTTGGGTTGCTGTAGACCCATAGCTTAAATCATCCGGCCTACCGATTCGCCCACCACAAGCACACCTTGCACAGACAGACACTCAGACCTACGGTACAGACAACCTCCCCCAGATATATCGATTGCAGCGGATTGCTCAAAAGGGAATACTGAACGCCTTTGAACATTATACATTCATCCAATAATAAAAATGTACTTTTCTCCAGTCTAAAATTTGTTGAACCATGTATTCGACTTCGGATTAGGAGAGGGCCCCAATCTATATGGTTGCCAAGTCTCGGGCCAGATTAAGCTCGCTGCCGTGCTGTAACCCTGACTGCGATACATGACACCTGCCTGCGCTTTTTGCACATAAGAATCGTGTAGGCATCGAGTCATGTACAACTTCACCATTGTGTCGTATAAGAAGAGACAGGGCCGGCTTAGGTCAAGATAGACGATAGACATGCGGTGCACTGAATAAGGAGCAAGCACTAAGAAGCGCATTGAAGTGGAACGCTGCAGTCATGATTAGGCAATATTCAATTAACGAGCGCAGGGCAGCTGCTACAGCTACTGTTAGGGCAGCTACAGCTACACGTCCCAGTACGTACCGATAATTAGGTGGCTGCAGGTTGCGCGAACTGCCAAATTGTCTTGGCCAACTCCAGGCAATCGCAACAAGTCCGATTCCGAACAAGTCATCGTCGCTGGTTGATGATAGCTGGCATTTCAAGACTCTCCAGCCTCTTTTTTTCAATCGCACATAGGCTCTCCGATCGGTAAATCCCACAAACAACGCAGCGCCCTCATACTAGCGGACGCAGTACCACCACACACCCGCCCTAGCATGCTGCTGTCATGGTCCAATTGATGCGCTTGCTAATGACAGGAATTCCTCTCTCGACCCAGGCCCTCATACTGTTGGATCACCAACCATTCCCGACCTGAGCAGACGAACCCGTCCACCATGTTACCATTCGTAGCTGGCGCAGCTTTCGAGCTTGCCCGTATGTCGACTCCCAATGGTGCCGATCTTTGTGCACTTGGCCGTGCATCAGCTTAGCTAACCATGGTTATTCTGTACAGGGCGCGCCGCCGACGAGACCGATCCTGAAGGTACGACTTCCCCGCTCAACTCGACCCGAACTATCGTGAAACCCCAGAACTAACGTCGCGGACAGGAGGCGAAGGAACGAAAGAAGAGGTCGCTTCATCATGGGCAATCTTCATCAATATCATGCTTCTGATGCTGTCCCTCTTCACAAGCTACATCCTGCAGCAGAAGAAGGTGCAGGCTATACACGAGACTGTCATATCCATCTTCGCAGGTAGGTTTTGGGACGAATAGATGCTCCTTGCTTGGAAGAAGGCGGCTGCTAACACCAATGGCTACTACTCAGGTATGACGGTTGGTTTGGTCCTGAGAGTAACTTCCAACACCCAGATTCGAGAGCTCGCCATCTTCGATTTCCAGATCTTCTTCAACCTGCTTCTCCCGCCTATTATTCTAAATTCAGGCTATGAGTTGCATCAGGCCAACTTCTTCCGCAATATCGGGACTATCCTGACCTTCGCCTTCGCGGGGACATTCTTGTCTGCCGTCGTGATCGGTCTCCTACTATATCTTTATACTCGCCTGCCTATCGAGCCCATTTCTATGAGCTTCGTCGATGCCATTTCGGTTGGCGCTACGCTATCCGCCACAGATCCCGTCACGATTTTGGCTATATTCAACAGCTACAAGGTTGACCCGAAGCTGTATACTATCATTTTCGGCGAGT
Organism: Apiospora saccharicola; assembly: GCA_038363915.1. NCBI lineage: Eukaryota > Fungi > Ascomycota > Sordariomycetes > Amphisphaeriales > Apiosporaceae > Apiospora > Apiospora saccharicola. The sequence continues at coordinate 980,583 of JAQQWM010000001.1, forward strand.
CCATCTTGAACGATGCCATTGCCATTGTCATTTTCGAAACCGCCCAGAACTACAAGAGCGAGGAGGCCGCTAAGTACGGTGTCTTTGCCTTCATAAAGGGTGTTGGCGAATTTCTCGTGGTTTTCTCCGTCAGTCTGGCTATAGGTGTTCTTGTCGGTATAGCGACCGCGATCATCCTGAAGTTCACCTATATTAGACGGTACCCGCACATTGAGAGCTGCTTGATCGTGTTGATTGCCTACTCGAGCTACTTCTTCTCCCAGGGGTGTGGCATGTCTGGTAAGGGGAGATTGTCTAGGCTCTGTTGACCTATAAAGCTAATCTTGTGACAGGTATCGTGTCGCTGCTGTTCTGTGGAATCACACTCAAGCATTATGCCTACTTCAATATGTCGCGACGAACACAGCTCAGCACCAAGTACATCTTCCAGGTGCTCTCCCAATTGTCCGAAAACTACGTTTTCATTTATCTTGGATTGTCACTTTTCACAGATAACGAACTCGTGTTTCAGCCACTCCTCATTATCGTCACAGTGATATCAGTTTGTGCTGCCCGGTGGGTAGCGGTCTTCCCTCTTTCGAAAGCAATCAACTGGGTCATTAGCTACCGCGCGCGCCGTAGGGGCCAGGAGGCTGCCGAGGAACTGCCGTACAACTACCAGGCTATGCTATTCTGGGCTGGGCTGAGAGGTGCGGTCGGAGTTGCGTTGGCCGCTTTACTGACAGGGCCAAACTCTTACCCGCTGAAAGCAACCGTCCTGGTTGTCGTGGTCTTGACTGTCATCATATTCGGCGGAACGACAGCGAGGATGCTGGAAATCCTCGGTATACGCACTGGCGTCGTGGACGAGGTGGATAGTGACGACGAATTTGACATCGAGGCGGCCCCCGGAGGCTCGTACTACAAACGATCTGGAACGGGTATTGGCTACACGCCACGTACCAGAAACGGCTCTGTGGCCCTGGGCCGAGTCGATTCCAACGGCAAGCGACCGAAACAAGCGGAGCGCGGAAGTTACGTGTCGGGCTCCAGATCCCCGTCCACCTTCGGGCCCCGACCCGCGAGCCTCAGTCGGAAGAATACAAGGAGCCAAACGTTGGACGATTCCGAGCGGGGCGACTTGCTCAACCCCAGCAATTTGACGGACTCGGATGTGGGTAGCGACGTCGACACCTCGGATCTGCCGCCGCCGGCCCGCAAGACACCGCGAAGGAAGTCGAGCCCCATGCTGACGCCCGGCGGCACGTCCGAAGAAGAGGACTCCGTCTTCTCGTACCCAACGTCGGGAGCGAGGAACCCCGCGCCCGTCACTGCCTCCTCGGCCATCCGACAGCTCCTGACTACGCATGATCCCCAGGCCTTGTTCCGACAGCTCGACGAGGACTTCATCAAGCCGACGCTGTTGCTGGACGGCCCGGGCGGACCCGGCGGTGGCCATGGGTCTCGGGATGACGACCATCATGCTGCTGGACCGAGTTAGGAATGCGGTTAATTGGGTATGGAAAGGGAAGGGGCTTGGGTGGGAATGGAGATCAGGCCTTCTTGTTGTTGTTGCTGCTGTGAATGAATAAGGAGACCATGTTTTCACATTCGTCGCTCATACCCCCTCGCGGCATTCTGGGCGGCGTTCCGGTGTTGCTATTCGATTTCTGAATATATTTATATTAGTTCTAGAGAGCGTAGATCGGGTCTGATATGTAAGCTATTTAGGAGGGCTACGAAATTCCAGTCAGCCTGTGTGCACTATTGCTAGTGACGATGGAGAATTCAGACAGTGTGTTATATCCCCCTGTTGGTGGAATTGTTGATATTTGTATAATACATACTTCCTGGAAAGGAACAATAGGCCGGATTATCCAATTAAAATAAGCGATATTCTACAATGGATGGACCCCTGGGACATTCATGGGTTCTCACGTGACGAATACGTACCTTGCAATGACCAAGGTGGGATAAAAGACCCTGATATATTGATTGGCAGAGGGCTGAGGTAACGGTTCATCGGGTATAATTTCGATGCTGATTGAGTGAACCATTTGACGTCATTTGGTTCTGTCCTCTCTCCATTGGGAACTTAGAGATGGGAGATCTAGTACCTGTCGCTCCGCCATCGCGAACCATGGATTTCAGGCAGCAGAGTGAGCAGAGAATCAGCAGTAGAAGCCATGTTGTCCCGTTCATTTGATTGTGCGTGCCTCTCTACCAAGTATAGACCCCTTGACCCCTCTGCCCCTCCCAAGGACCCTCTCAGGAGGTCAGGAGAAGTCGGTCAGGAGTCGCTTAATGTTAGTTTTAGTCACTGATGGTTATCTTATCAGTGCCGGCCAGCTGCTGACAGCCCCTCGCTGGGGCCCCCTTCGGATAATGAACCTCAGATTCAGGCGGACGAACAAGGTACAAGCATGTTAATTGCCTTGTACGTAGGTTAGGTAGGCAGCATTAAACAATCCCACTGCCACGGTCTGTTACCAACCAAGTCGGTAACCTTGACGACCAAGCATCCTTTGCATGCGCCTTCTTGTTCAGCTTTATGTGCATTTTTTCATCAACGATGCCACCTTCGATGTAATCAACCGACCGAGTTCGAAACCACTTTCAATGCCGTAATTCGCAGGCCCAATCTCTCTCCTCACAACCCACCCTCCTTCCCCCCCCTGTGCCAACAACTGGGGCCGGCCTTGCTCCTACATTCCCCAGCGACGCCTGAGAAGCGACACTCAATACTCCCACACCTCAGCACCGCATTCTTTTTTGCTGCCGTTGGGAGTTCCGATTCGAACGCGCGACGAGCACGAAACAATCTACGAAGCGATCCGGAAAGGGGCCAGCAGTCATGGCATCATATGGAAACGCGGCGCCCATGGCGGCTCCTCGCCATGGCCAACAGCACGCTGCATACGGCGCCCCCATGGCGATGCAAGCACCAGCTGCACCTGCTGGCACCTTCAACCCCGGCACCAAGATCCAGGTCGGCGAGCACAGGGTTGTGATACAAAAATACCTGTCCGAGGGCGGCTTTGCCCATGTATACCTGGTCAAGATGCCGCGGCCGATCGACGGCACCGACCTCGCGGTGCTAAAGAGAGTGGCCGTGCCGGATAGGGATACCCTGCGCGGCATGAGGACCGAGGTCGAAACCATGAAGCGCCTCAAAGGCCACCGCCCGATCGTCACCTACATCGACTCGCATGCGTCCGAAATGAAAGGGGGCGGCTACGAAGTGTTTCTGTTGATGGAGTACTGCGACGGTGGAGGCCTGATCGACTTCATGAATACCCGACTCCAGCACCGGCTGACCGAGCCCGAGATCCTGAACATTTTCACCGACGTTACCGAGGGCGTCGCCTGCATGCACTACCTCAAGCCGCCGCTGCTGCATCGTGATCTCAAGGTCGAGAACGTGCTGATCACCATGATTGGCAACCGGCGGAAGTTCAAGCTTTGCGATTTCGGCTCGGCAGCCAACCCGAAACCGGCGCCGCAGACCGTCGTCGAGTGCCGGCTGATGGACGAAGATGTCCAGAGGCACACGACATTACAATACCGCAGCCCCGAGATGGTAGACGTCTACCGGAAACAGCCGATAGACGAGAAATCGGATATATGGGCTCTTGGCGTCCTCCTATACAAGCTCTGTTACTACACGACCCCTTTTGAAGACCAAGGGCAGCTCGCTATTCTCAACGCCAGCTTCAAATTCCCTAGCTACCCAGTGTTTTCTGATAGACTGAAGCACCTAATTGGTAACATGCCCCGCCTCTGTTACAATATTACTGGTCAACTCACTGATGTACAATAGCTTCCATGTTGCGCGAACACCAGCAAAGCAGACCAAACGTATACCAAGTTTTGAAGGAAGGCTGCCGTATGCAGGGTCTCGAGGTCCCCATACCAGATGTACGTATGCCCCAATCCTGCTTGCGTCACATGCGCTTACCACGTGCAGATATATGCCACGCGCCCACAATCAGATTCTACTAAATCAAGCGCGCCGCTACCAGACCCAGCGGGCAAGCGTACGCCTGTGGTCGGCGCTGTCTTTGCTCCGCCGCCACAACAGCAGCAAGTTATACCCGAGGTCGCACCAATGCGGCGTGGTAGACTGCCGGCTGCCTCGAATCCGCCTCAACCACCACAACAGGTGGCCCCGAAGCCGAGTCCGTCCCCCATGCGGGTGACCAGTGGCGACCCCTTCGCTGCCCTCGATGCAAGCGCGGCCGCAGCGAAACAACCCAACGTGGACGAGATAGCTGCTAGGTTCCCCTCGCTCGACCAATTCTCGCTTTTGCATGATCAAGGCTCCAAGTTCGACTTCGACAGTCCAACATCGCCTGGGCCCGTGGCGGAAAAGCTGGCAGACGACGCCTTTGCGAAGCCTGCTGCTCCGGCTAGTGCAGGAGCTCCGCAAAGTCGGGTGAAATCCATGGCTGCTGCAAACGACTTGAACAGGACCCCGTCACCTTTTGGATCTTCGAACAAGCCTACCGCGGCTCCTCCTAAACCGGCCGGACAAATGAGCCGTGCCTCAGCCATAATCAACAGCAACCCTGAACTGCAAGCCATCGCTTCTCCTCCGTTGGCACCCGTCCAATCTCCTCCTACGCGACCAAACGCGGGATACGTCTCGACAGGAACGATGACCGGTACCCCGCCGCAAATTGATATGCCCATAAGAGATTACCCCCAATCTATCGATTCCCATCCTCCGACGATGCTAGGTCGTCTAGTGTACCAAGGCAGCCGGCAACGCCCAGTCAAAACCTGCGAGCAGACACAGGTTCGCGCCCCATGGCAGCGCAGAGGATACACTCTTTCCAGCCCTCCTCTTCCAGGCCGTCACTGGAAGGAGGGCGTCCCAGTGCCGATTTTATGGAGCCTCTTTCCAAGACGAACTCGCTGGTGGGCCGACAAAGGCCTGCGAGCACATATCTGGAATCGAATCTGGACTACCTACGTGAAAAAGAGACCGCGCCAAAGCCGATGCGGTCGCCCGGTTTGCCATCCATGCAATTTGAAAATAAGCCGTCCCCATCGTTAGGACCACAAGAAGAGGATGTTATCGAGTCAAATGTGGATTTCCTACGGTCCTTGGAGGAGTCAGACAACCGAAAGAAAGAGAAAGCCAGTAAGCACGGGAAGCGCAACTCGAGTCTTGGATCTTTATCGGGCAAGAATGTCTTCGCAGGGAAGTTCGGCGATGCGTTCAAACGATTTGAAGCCAAGGACTCCTTCCAACCTACTCGTACGCCGTCTCCTTTGAGGGACACGGAGCGGCGCGACCTGAACATGCCGCTCACGCCGATCGCTGGATCGGAAGCTACGGACGGTAGGAGTGACGATGGGCGCATGCTGGGCGACCAAGAAGAGCTCACGCCAGAGCAACGCCGGGATCTTGAGGCTCAGGCGCTGGCGGAGGAAGAGAGGCGCGTGGAAGCTGCGGCAGCCGAGTACCGGCAGCGCATGGCGGCTCGGGAGATGGGTGGTAGTGGCGCAGCCTCGGCACCACTGCCCAAGAGCATTGGTGGCGTGTCGCGCGCCGTAAGCATCCAGAACAGGGTCCAGAACCTCCTCGAGGAGAGCCAGAAGGTCGCGCCGCCCCCCCAAGACCGCCGAGGGGTACGGGAGATTCACCGACGCCCAACAACAACAAGCAGCGCGCGAAAAGTCGCTGCCGGAACTCCCACCGAAGCCGACGAACATTGGACAGACAACAGGGGGGACGAACAGCGCCACCGGCGAAGCCCGTCACCAGCTCATCCGATGCCATGGCACGGGCGCGGCACGCTAATTCCGTGCCGACGCCCAGCACGGCTGGCTCGGAGAGCCCTGCGTCATCCGCTGCTCGACCTTTGGTGCCCACCTCTACGAAGCCCAGCGCGCCGCCGAAACCGACACATCTCAACAAGTTACCCACGGGTAGCAGCGGCCGCAAATCGCCCACTAAGCAGCACCGGCCATCGGGCAGCGGGGCGCCGCGTCCCCGCATCTCATCGGAGCAGCTCATCGGTATCGACATGCCCGGCCAACCGCCGAACATGACGGCTCAGGAGAGGGATGATTATATGCAGGACTTTGCGAAGCGCTACCCCAGCTTAGGAGCCATCGAGATGGTCGAGCGCGACCTGGGCTCTGACGATGCCGGGAGGTGAAGATGCACACATATAATGATACTATACAGGCCGGGGGGATCCCAACCAGTTTTTTTCTTCCCCCAGACAGCAGCATCAGCTGCAGCAAAGAGCGGCTCTAGACGATCGTGCCAGCGAAAGCGTGGTTTTCTTTTCTTATCTTCTAACCTATATGGAAACTCCCCCTTTTTCAAGACGATAAGCAAAGCAGGGCGCCAGCCAAGATGGGGGGCGAGTGCGATGAGAAAGGGATGAGAATCAGATGACAGATGAGAAGAAGAAGAGTGCGTGAAAGAAATAAAGAAAGAAAGAGAGGGAGGGATGTACTACTTCTTTTTGGGGCAGGGGAGGGGAGAGGAAAGAAAGGGATTCGTTGAATAAACATGATAGAACTTAGAGACATATCGGAATCTATGCCAAACACAAACCCCCAATAGCGCGGGGTGGAATGAAATGACGGACTTGAGAATATCGTTGAGGGAATGATTTCGCTGCTTGCTGGAAGTGCTTGATGTGGCGATGGTGTATGATGGCATGAAGTCTATTATCCCCTTCAAGTGGGTTATGCCGTACTAGGTGAACGTTTATTTTGCTATACAAAGATTTTGACGTGGCCCCATTTCAGATACAGACTCTTATCGTGATTTTCCATGTGCGTACATTCAATGCTTTCAGGTCGTACACAACAGACACACATCAACAACCATGCCAGATGAGATCACGGTGGGCTGCAAAGACCTTGAAGTCTGCGAGCGTGGGAAAGTCCGCCATGATGACAGTAATGGCCGGGAAGGAGAGAATTATTTGTAGTGAAGGCAACCATAATACACAGCTTGTCGTCGCGAACTCCCTTCGTCGTAACTATATACTCATTTCGCTCCTAGACCGCACAATAAATTCCAGATCGCTCGTATACTCCCGCTTTTTGCTTCTTTCGTGAGCTTATCCGTTAACTGCTCGTTATTTATTCGTTACTAGTGTACAGAATCATAGGAATTGCAACAGCCGCCCAAGTTGAGAACACGGTGAACGACGGCCCCTTTTGGTGGGTGAAGAAACCGTTCGCGTGGATCCCGCCCGCGGTCGACTCTGCCTCGGAGCTCTACTCTATATACATTTGGTGTCGGTTATGAAGAAGTAATTTGGCGATGAGCAAAAGTTCGCCGCCGGCGTCCATGCTTCGTTGTACGCCGCATTATTGGTGGCGAACAGCAAGCATCCCCCCCACAAGGCCCCAAAGCTAACAGGCGGTATTGAGACACACGTTAGTACGTGAAGCGTCTCCCGTTTTTCCCTTGACCTTTGATAGACACGAAGACTATGACTTTTCGCATCCATTTGTACAGTGTGCCCTTGTCTCTCGGAAACATCGCCTTCTTCCGATTATCATCAGACGAGTCGTTCAGAGGCACCTTCCCGCAGACTCTGAGATACTGATGCAATCTTCGGTCCTGCCAATGAACAGGAAATCATGACTCCGCGAAACGGATTGCCCATGTTCGCACACATGGACCAACTGCTTGATTCTGGCGCCATAGCATAGTGCCAGATGCTCCCGACGATCCGGCATCCAGAGATTGGAAGAACTTGTCTGTGAAGCCATATAAGTTTGTCCTCCTGAAGTCCGATACTAAGGCCGCAACTCGCATCAAACGTACCCGTTAGCCGTATGCTAAATCCATCAGTATCCTGTCATAACTTATTATGCCACGCCCCTGAAAATAGTATATTAAGAATTATGTGTATTAATGAATATTTCAGACCTTGTTATACCAATGGCACTCAAATAATCACTATTTCCTTCGGTACGGCATAATATACCCGCTGGAAGCAGCGTTTTCGTCCATAAACGATTATCATCTACTTTCGCAGATCTTATTGCTGCTAATATTAATCAGATCCCATCGATGCACTTAGCAACTTGCGTCTCAGGGCAATGACAAGGAGTCGATGCGGAATTGAAAAAAAGGAGGTCGTTGCTCGAATTTTGGAGAGAGGCAGTCGCATCCGTCGAGCTGCGAGAACTAACAAAGTTGTGTATCCCCATCAATCAATCGAGCAAACAATTCCTCCCAGGTTATCTGTGTTAACGCCCTTGTAACTCCATGTAAGATCCATGACGGATCAATATTGCAGCAAATAGCCCATATTCTAGGTGACGGTCATGACCAACCTGCAGTCATTGTTGCAACAACGAACGAGCCGGGGTGGCGCCCCTTCTTTTGCTCTTCAACATCAATATCCAGTACCGTTGCACCAGCTCTCGCATACGCTACCAGAATAAATCATTATTCAGAATCATACAAGGCCTCGAATGCCCGAGACGAGGATGCCGCGGGCCAGAACACTGCCGAGCTCGCCGCCGCAACTCTGGCCCACGCCAGCCATGGCGGGTGGCGATGTTGAAATCACCAAGAAGGCCGCCGCCGCAGCTGCCGCCGAGGAGGTCGTAGGTCAGGCAGAACCCTGCGCCGCATCGCTTGCCACCATAGCCCGCCGCTTCGGGTTTTCCGGCCCCCTTCGATTGGCCTTGAGTGCCGGTACTGCTGTCGGCCGCGTCTTTGTACTGGTTGGTGTGTTGTTACTCGGCCTGGGGGTTCCTTAACCAAACTCCCATCGCCAAGTCTCACCAGGTTGCCGTAATACTCGATCTGTTTCAATCCGTCTCGCGGAATCATGATTTCCTGTTTATGGCCAGGACCGAAGATCGCATTCCTGTTGTCCATCGTCCACAAAAAGCTAACATTGAACGTCTAGAGGTCTTCCTGGATACCAGCCTCCTCAAGGTGTTGAGGCTCGCCCCCCCCTCCTCGTGTCAGTGAGGATTTGGCCCTCTTGGGTCTTTCTTCGGATCGCCCAGATGCTTTTATGACCGAGTTCCCGCATGCCCCCCTCCCAGGAGTATGTGTATGTGTTCATGGATGTCGAGAATCTCTGCTGTAAGCTTTAGCACCCGTATGGAGAATGGTCTAGCGCCCCGTTATATTAAGCAAGTTTATTAAGAAGAATTAATTATTCTCGACTTTTTTTCCTAAATTCCCCGAATATAAATTTCGATTTACTTAAAGTTTCGTAAAAAAAAGGGGGGCTAGTTAGCTTAAGAACGGTAAATCTATTATTATTTTTTATTTATAAGTAATAAGGGTTTTATAAGCTTTTTATGCTATTCCTCCGCTATCGTCCAGGGCGACGTTTTCTTGAGCCATGAAGGAATCTTGCCCCGGCCATGGAGTTATTTTCCTCGGGAGGAGTGGACATCATCTTGGACCGAAACTCGACATCGACCTTGGAAACGATATCCCGGATCTCGCGACGAATCGTAAGTGAAGCAGCGGGCATATCCCGCTTCGTGATGCAGTTATGGTAATCTGAGGTCATCATGTCTAAGGTATCCTCAAGCATGGATAGCACGTCCTTCTGGTAGTCGCTGCTCATTTTGGTCAAACTACTCTGCAGTTGCCTAGTAGTGTCTTCCGCCCTGAAGGGCACGGCGAGAGAGTGGCATCGAGCCGCGGCTCGACTCGATCCCAGTGGGATCGCCCGAGGACGAAGAAGAGCGGCTGGCGGCGCGGACGAAGGCGACGCGGGCACCGGCCGTCAACATGGAGGAGGCGGAGGCAGGCGCGCACGGCACGGGCCAAGGCCGAGCTGAGGCGGCAAGTGCAGGCGCAGGAGGAGCAACAGTAACAGCAGTGGTATGAGGAGCAGGGGCGGCGGGCAGCTCTACTGGCGCCAGTAGCGCACGCGCAACTTCCTCCTCCTCGACCTGGAGCTTCCGTTACACATTCTTATTCGGCTTCTCCCACTCGTCTCGTTCTCCTTCCGACGATTGTTTACGGTATTAATTCTCCGACTGAGTTATTAATGAATAGTCTCTAAATGTTTCTTCTGCTGCTCGTAACGCTCCTTCAAGAGCTTCGATTCTCTGGTGTAAGATTTGGCAAGCTGTTAGCCCATTGGGCTCTTATCATTCCCGGTATCGCACGCATATTGGACATCGGGCTGGCGTTAGATGAGGTACTATAGGTGCTTTTGGTGTTGGTAAAGGTCTCGAATATCTTTCTGTCGTTTTTGACGACAAAATCGTCCATGATCGTCTTGGAAGGCTTGCAAGTACCACGTCCTACGATATACGGAAGATGAAGGTTGATTTGTTGATTGCGGTTGCTGACTTTTCTTCCCGGAAGATTCGCCAGAATCTTGAAGTCCTCGAAATCGTCTATTGCTTCCGGATGGCACAGGAACAGCAAGCTGGCCCCTCTGGAAGCAAGGGTTTCAGTAGAGGTTCCTAGGTAAATTACATAAGAATATCCTAAAAATACTCCTAACCGGCCATTATATTAAGATATAAATAATAGAAATCTAGAACTTCTTTCTTCAAGGGAGGGCGACTTCTTATTAGAATACGAGGTTCCAGCATATCTCCTCGTCTGGTAGCAGAAAGTAAATAATGGCGGCGAAGGGGAGCCATTTCTTTGGAATAAGAAATATGGACGGGTTTCATTAAATGGATTAATCAAAAGATACTCGATAATAATATTTCCTCGTGTTGTGTGCGAGGCCTTGTATGATTCTGAATAATTATGTATCCTAATAACGTGCGAGGGCAGACACTGGTACTGGATAATATTAATATTGATGTTGAAGGGCAGAAGAATAAACACTGTCCCCGGTTCGTTCGTTGTTGGCTTGGACGGCGTTGATCATGGCTTGCGACAATGTATCGATGCTAAGGTCGAGGCTCCCTCCGAGGGACACGAGGGACACGGGAACGGGCTTGGCATGGATCATGTTGTCATTGTCGGGGCCTGATCTGCCATCTCGGGCTGGAGGCGGCAGGTTGGCTGGCTTTGCCTTTGCCTTTGCTTCGTGTCTCAGGCAGGTTGAAGCTGCATGAAAAAGTGAGGTTAGTATATTAATATATTAATTTTTATCTATTAGCCATTAAAGATATTAAATCTAAATATACTTAAGAATGCTCTATTTCCTGTTCTATAGAAGTTCGCGTTGTGCTCATCACCGGCTGCATCGCGGGGGCCTTGCGCCTCGTCGACGACGACACCATTGCTGCCGCCGCCGCGCACGTGCCGCCCGCCTCTCTCCAAAGGGGCAAAGCCAGGGCCGCGCCCGCCACGACGAGTTCGCCGCCGCCGCCCACGACTTCGCCGGAGGGTGTGCTCGCGCGCGCCCAAGCCCGGGCCGCCACCGCCCACGCCAAGCTAGCCGAGGAGAACGAGGAGGAAGCTCCGTCCGCACCTATGTACAGAACACTACGCGCAAATGCCAAAATACGTTAGCCGAACTCGAGAGGCAATTAAAGATCCCCCGGACCTTTTAAAAAAAGAATCGTAAGCGGAGGCGATTATAAACAGAAGAGTATTAAATATATCCTTAATAAACTAATAAACTTTTATAATATACCTTTTAAATACCCCGGGATAGATTTATCGTTTTTAAATTAATTAACCACTTTTTTAATAAAAAATTTTAATTTTTTTTTTAAATTTAAAGAATTTAAAAAGAAAAATCGAAAATAATAGGCCCTTCTTAATAATCTTATTAAATACCACTTCTCCGCCGTTACCTAAAGCGGCGTCCTTAAGAACCCAAACAGAGCTGCCATGTCATTAGGGCCGTTATTGACGGGCGTTCCGGGAATAGCCCAACGTCGCTCTGCTTCAAGTTCAACAACTGCTTCAGGTGGCAGTCGCGGGGTTCCGGATTTCGTTGGCTTCGTCAAGCACGATACGTCGCTAACGTATGCTGTGCAACGGCGAATTGGCCTGCTGGCTCTTCTTATCGTGGAGTACCATGCCGTACGACGTCAGCACAATATCATGTTCATCCTGGATAAAGGCTGGATCTTTGTTCCTCGCCACGCCGTAATAGAGGAGAACCTTGAGGAGCGGTTCATTGGTGCCAGGATCCCGAGCTACATGCCGTTTGACCTGCTCTTGCCACTGAGCGAGGACGACAAGACAGCGGGCCGTGCCGCCGCCGCCGCCGCCGGAGCCGAGGTTGCCACCGCCGCTATCAGAGCCGCCGCGCCCGCGCCCGCGCCTGTCGAAGCCGTAGCAGCAAACAGCGGCAGATCCGGTGCCGTCGTCCGCCGCCACCACTGCCGCCACCACTGAGCCCGAACCAGAACCAGAACCAGAACCAGAACCAGAACCAGCGGTAGCCGGCACCTCGTCGTGCTGGGTCTCGTGTGTCGTTGGGTGCTGGATATCACCCGTGTGCGGGGGGGGGCGCTACGGCTTCCTAACGTCTTCTATCTTGGCCCCGTGAGGCCCGAACGTGAGAGTGATGACGCTCGCCATTTCTGACGAATCTCAGGGGGTTAAAGTTCTGGCGTGAGGTAGACTCCTAAAAGGGCACGATATATGTTTCTGTAGAGCCCGAATTCATCGGAAAACATCTGGAATGGGAGGCCGAGTGGGTCCTGCTTCACGAAGGTGTCCACGAAATGTTGTCGGGGGTGTTCTCTTAGTTCCAATTCGCCCCGATGGGGAGACGAGAGCGCCCTCTTTACCGAAGAAGAGACTGGGACACCACCAAAGGGTCGGTCCCAACTACCTTATCGGCTCCCAGTGCCAGTACCTACTCTTTTTAAGGAATAAACAGGGTATCCTAGGATGGAATAAACGCATTAGCCGTATAATACACGATACGCTTTCCACCCTAAGACATTGGAATAATAAGGAATAAACAGCAGGTCTGAGAGGAATAACCACCGGAATAGGAGCAATAAACACCGAAAGTCGCTTGCCCTTGTAATATCCTACCCGGACGCGACATGTGCGGCGATTCCACGTTCAAGAGGTTAGGTATCAGTCGAGCGAGGGGTGGGCAAGGAACTGGCCGAAGAGGTTCATGATCTATCACTGTGCAGTCAACGACCATAATTTTATCGCCCTTCTCCAGGTCAGGACGGCAACCTAACTGCGAGTCAAGAGGTACACAGATAGCAGCCGCCCTGGGCTCCGAAATATTCTTGATGGTAATCTTGTCAGGCGTGACGTTTCTGTTCTTGTTGGGTTGTTGGTCGTCAAGGACTCCGGCTCTCTTCACAGCCTCTGCCACATTCTTGCGGGCAGTCTCTGACCAAATAGCCGGGAACATAGGATATTATCCGCAACGCTCTCACTTACTCGACTACAACGTCGAATCGGAAAGGTATAACAATCACGAGGAAGTATGAGCAAATTGGTTTGTAGTAATAAACTTTGTTTATGAAAATTGGTATCAAAATAACTATAGTCTATGCGACCCGCCAGACATTATACAGTGGTAGTAGTATCCCTCTTCCTCTCCGAGGAAGTAGGTAGTAAAACATCATCATGTGTGTGTGAAGAATTAGGTTGTTCTGTGCACCTGCACACTCCCACACTCCCGCTTATCATTCATTCCCTTCGTAAAACTCCCTTCCCAAAACTCCAGACCAAACAGCAACCAGCCTTCTTCCTCTAGAAGAAGGCGTGGAGGATGCGAGAGTACCAGGGACCCTTGCGCATCTCCTCCTGCTCCTCCATATCCTCGGGGTTGAGGAGCTTGGCGCCGGACATGAGGTCCATGTCCTGGACCTTGACGTACAGGGACCAGTCGCCCGACTTGATCTTCCAGCCGAGGGTAAGAATCAAGACAATGGGAAGTGCCAGGTACGCTTGCAGGAAGTCGACGATGTTGGGCGTGGCGGTGGGGCTGGGGTAGAGGGCATTGTAGAAAGTGGCGAGCAGGCAAAGGATGTTGAGACCCAGGCCGAAGACGGAGCCCCAGATGCCGAAGGGGGGTCGGTAAGGGATCTGCTTCAGGCTGAAGCCCTGGGACTTCCATGCGTACTCGAAGCGGATGTGGGTGGCGCAGATGGAACCCCAGACGAAGAAGAAGGACAGACCGGTGAGCGAAAGCAGCCAGTTGAAGATGGTCATGCCCTCAGCGGCGAGACCGATGTAGGCAAGGAAACCGAAGGCGAGCTGCAGAGCGACACAGTAAAGAGGGCGGCCGGCTTTGTCGACGTAAGACATGAAAGCGGGCGCCATCTTGCGGGTAGCCATGGCCTGGATAGTACGGGTAGAGCCGAAGGTGCAAGAGTTGGCGACACTGATGACCGAGACCGTGATGACCGCGTTGAAGATGGAGGGAAGCACCTTGATGCCGGCATCCTGGATGGCCAGGACGAAGGGCGAAGCCTTGGAGTTGGCACCGTGAGAGTTGAGAAGACGGTCGTCGTTGGAGGGCAGGATCAGGCCGAGGACGAAGAGGTTGACGACGTAGAAGAGGAAGATACGGAAGAAAACCTGCTTGGCAGCGCGGGGGATGGCCTTGCGGGGGTTCTCGGACTCGGCAGCAGCCAGACCGACCAGCTCAGTACCACCGAAGGCGAAGGCGGCAACGACAAAGACGGCACAGAAGCCGTTGAAGCCGTTGTGGAAAGCACCGGGGTCGCGCCAGTACTTGGTGCCAATGTAGCCCTGGTCGCCGACGCCACCGCAGTTGATGACGATTCCAAGGATGATGAAACCGACACAGGCGCAGATCTTGATCATGGAGAGGACGAACTCGACTTCACCATATCCCTTGATACCAAAGACCTGGATCACAGTAAGAGCGACCAGGAAGACAGTGACCCAGACACCCATGCTGATAGATTCGTTCCAGAACTTGATGGTGATACTCGCAGCGATGAGTTCGAAGGGTAGGACAGTGAGCCAGGCGATAGCGTAATCCCATCCCATAGCAAACCCCACGAAGGGTCGAGGAAGCGGACGACATAGGTATAGAAGGCACCGTTGACAGGGTAGAGGACAGACAGTTCAGCCAAGGCTTGCATGGTGAACAACAACATGATACCGACGATCATGTAACCGATAATCTAGCAAAATCCGGGGTTAGTTGGAGTCAAAAGGGCGTCTAAGGAGCGGCAGAAACATACCAAGGCAGCGGGACCACCCTTGCTGAGAGCACCACCGGAACCAATGAAGAGACCAGCACCGATGGCACCACCAATGGCGATCATCTGCATGTGGCGACCCTTGAGATCCTTCTTCAGGGAATCCGACTTGACAATGCCGACCTCTTCATCGTGGACTTCCCGGGTGGAGGCGCTGTAGGCACCCGCCGGGCCGGAGCCCTTTCCCTCATTCTTGTCGTAGTCGGACATTGTGCTCAACCTGATAGTTGCTGTTGGATAGTGAGTGTTGATGAGGATGAGGAAAAGATGTGAACCAAGGCGGGAAATGCCCTCAACTATATACTGATGCCGAGAGGGCAACTGGATGTGCACCTACACACTCCATACTTACTACTTACTTAGCAGCATATGGAGTAAGTGCAGTAACAGGTGGCCTGGACCAGAATAGACGTTGTGTGCCATAGACGGAGGGGGCACTTAGACACACGATCCAACGTGGGGATACGACGCTGATTGGATAGCCAGTATAGGGTATAATCTCATAGACTAGTCAGGCAGATGGCCGGACACTTGGGTCTATCCAGGCTGGACAGAATAGTCGCGAGCTAGGGACTGGGGTAGTCTCAGATAACAACCCCTGTCTACTGAAGCTGGCAGTCGAGACCACAAGCAACGAGCTAGGGCGGTGGGTTCCAAAGCCAGCCGCGCGCTCGCGGTATACTGTAGTACGGAGTATAGACCAGGCGACAGAGGGAGATAGGTGCCATTCCGGCCAGTCACACACAAGCCCTTACTCTGTTACTCAAGCAAGGCTATCCGCCATCCGCGGTCCTGCGTCATGACTGGCGAGAAAAACGTTGACTATATTCCAAGTCCTTTGCAGAGGCATACGGTCAGCCAGTCATAAGCCAGGCCTTGATTGTCCTGCCGAGCTTGCTTGTGTCAAAAGCCAATGTTTAACAAGCTTCTGCCAATGGGGGGTTCGCCCGAGGTTCTGCATCAGGCAATATCACCGCCAGCTTGGGTCGCTTGCGAGGATATAGTACAGATGGGGTAGATTTCCCCAGCGCGTCTGATTGGTGGATGCCTACTCTATGCTCCGGGTCCGAGGCCTCGACAGTCCCTGTATCCGCTTTCGCTAGGCATTGGCTTCGGCCAAATTCTTCCCCATACTAACCGAATGTCTCCTAGTTCACTGATAAGCTTCATTGGTACCAAGGGAAGACAGTTACCCTCTCGGTTCCACGCTCTCTCTGGGAGAGCCGGTTAGACTTTCATGGTCTTGTCGGAACTTTACATCAAAGATGGGCCTCAGGCGATCTTTCCTAAGAAGGAAGTCATGTCTGCCGTCAGTGTAAGGCTTACAGGCTCACAGTGCAATGTGCGGGTCTGAGCAGAGTATCCATCGCGGGTGGTACTGTAGGAAGTCAGTGATGTCTGGATCAAAGAGCCAGGGTGCCAGACCTGTGGGCTTTGGGGGGTGGGTAGGAGGTGGGTACATGCAAGATGTAGGTTAGGCTCCAGACTGTCGGTAGAGGGGAACGTGTTCTAGACCTCTGCCCTGTCTGGGGAGGTGGTTGCCAGAATAGTCGACATTGGCACGCGACTGACAGTTTAAGCTCATCAACCTAATCGTCAGCCTCCAACTTGCCTTCCTCATTCAGGCTTCTGCATCCGATCATCGCTTACTTCGATGCATCCCAATTTCCAAAACAACGTGGTCGTTACAGGTGCGCCATTGTCTAGTGCAAGCCTCAACTTCGGAATCCGGATATCGCAACCACTTTCCAAGACCAGGTAGCATATCTCTTGGCTGGGCTGACTATGAATTTCACGAGGAACGTCACCATCCAGATTGATGAGACGTTATCTTGGTGGAAATGGCAATAATGACATAGCACGAGAAGCACGCACCACCACTTTTTCAGCCCGGAGCACACTTCCTAGATTTGCTTCAACATTGATGATGCCCTTCACCTCTGCCACCTACCTCGCGGAGCATTTGTTTGTTCCACTGGCGTAGCGACTATTGTCTGCTGTTATCTTCAAGCTGATTCGAGAAGCCTTTTTTGATTATCTGGATGATGTTGACTGGCCCCCAGTATGAGGACTCCCGAGTCCCGAGAACTGCCACCTCCCCTCTTCTGCCGCCCCTTGCATCATGTCAGTACCGATGTCGCAATCCTGCATCTGTACAAAACCGCGTCCGCATGAAGCTGAATTCCTAGCGGCACGAACCGAAGCGGTCAAACCACCTGCAGTTGGCTTACCCCAGCTTTGGGCTTGCAGGAACAAGCTTCCGGGCCCTCAGCTTGCCAATACTCTGGAGACAAGCCTGGGCTCGTGACGAGTTTCCATGGGAGCCCGTCGACCAAGTCGCCGCTATGTGACAATTCCCCTCCTCGTCCCTGGTTTTCATTACATGAGAATATATTCCCCAGTTTCACGGACTCGTTTCTCGAGAGGCCTATTACATAAAAATATATTCCCCAGAATCTCGGAGTCGACTTTCTAGATGGATCCAAATCCCTTAGCTACGGAGCTACTGTCGCGCGGTGTACGGGGCGGATTGACAGCTCAGCCAATGGAAGGCTGCGAGTCATAACCCTAGAAATGAAGCTTGTTTTGGCGTGCAAGAGTAACGCCGAGTCATTGCCCCCAGCGGCCCAGCCCAGTCCTGTTGCCCCTTCGAGGTCTGCTCTGGATGCGCTCAAATCGCCGCACGGAGAGGTCGAACGGTTTCTTATCTTCAAATCGGCGCGACCGAACCGGCACTCGAGGAATATCGACAATAAAATAGCTTGAAAGAAGATCGATGGACGCATTATTTCGGGCGTAGCTTATCTCGCAACTGCCACACTCAGCATTGCTAATTGCTAATTAAGTCTTAGGGGTCAGTTTGTGCTGTTTGTCACGTTGTGATCATGCGAATAGTTTCCGCTAATGAGACGGACGGCCCACCCCCAGGTCCATGGCGTTGGGATCGTAAGCGGTTCAGGACCAATTCCCACGGGCCAGGGACTGTCCTGCCTTTGCCGCAAACCCCTTGGGCCCTCATTCCCATTACGTTCGATCTTCCACGGTATGAGCCTTGTTATCTGCGACTAGCCATATGAGAAGGGGTAACCCAGCCGGCTACTTTGGGAGAAGCCACTCGCGCATCGTAAGCGTCAAGTTAACCTGTCTAAGCCATTTCCCCCAGACTCGAGTGCTCTTGCCACTCAAGGCACTTGGAAAGCTGCCGCGTCACTATGCTCATGAGATTCCATGTACGCTTGGAGCACAGCTGAAACTTGCTGCACTATCATTCAGCTATAACCGCTTGCCCCTTCTGGGTGATAGCTTCCGATAAAGGGCCAGAAACAGCTTACAATAGATCGGGGGATCTTGATACTCGCCGTATTAGTCGATCTGTAGTAAGTCATTGTGCATGCTGCTATCCGCCGTCCTGCCTCACCTCGCAGTTACTTTCATACAGCGTAATTAAACTCATTGAACTTGTGTCCCTTCACATGATAGCTTGAGGCGGCTGCTCATCTTAATTTGGCAGTATCCTATTTTGGCAGCAGCTAGGTCCTTGCGACTGTCTGCAATTATTATTGACTGGCATCATGGATAGCATTTGATAGCAGTTTTGATGAAATACCGCGACTTGAACGAACACCTTTGGTGGAGTTGCTTGAGATGAGCATGCTCATGTCAGTATACACAAGGGAAGCTGGAGCTTTCTACTGACATGTACCCACCTCCACACAAGACGATGAGCATGATGCTGTCGATCCTTTGTCTTCAGATACTTCCCGTCCCGACATTTCGGAACATGCCTTTCTGCGCATTAGATGGAGTAGGACTGTCTATGGAGATCTACGCAGGAGAGGCGGGAGGAGCGAAACAGGATACGACAACGGCAAGCACCGTCCCCTGATTCTCCCATCTGACCGAAGTCCCAACCCTGCCACCCTGCCACCCTGCCACCCCTTTACGTACAAATTGTAAATTCCATAGACTCCCCCTCCTCAAACCTCCACAAACCGAATCCCACTGACATTATCTGGGCGTTGTCGAAGAATCTTCATCTGCTGCCGCGCCGCCGCTCCTTGCGCCTTCGTACCACTGCGTCGACTGTACTCGTAAAGAGCCAACCACACCGCATCCGCATTGACCGCCTCGAGCGCCTCGCGCGCCCCGGAGACGGACGCAGAAGAAGAGACCAAACTCTCGAGGAGCAGGTCGAGGATCTGCTCGAAGATGATGTCCTCGATGCGCACGAACGAGACGAGGGCCACGAGCATGTCCTGCACGGCGCTCCATATTTGCGCGACCTGCGTGAACCCGCTGATGCCTGTTGTTGTTGAAGACAATGCAGTAGATGGGACATCAGAGGATGAGGCATGGCTGCTGCCAGTGTCTTTGACGCTCAGTGACTCGCGCAAGTTGAATAAAGAAGGTGAAGAGGAAGAGGCATTGTTGCCCAGCTCGCCGGTCGTCGTCGTTCGGATGGGGAATTTGATTGCCCCAGCCGCCCCAAATGGGGAGGATTTTCCAATGCTTCCTCCACCGGTACCGGCCTTACGATTGTGATTCTGGTAGTTGGTCTTGGTCTTCGCGCACCACTTGCCCAGGCCGTCCCACCACTCCGTCTTGACGCGCGAGCTGAGGAAGTCGCCAGCGCTGCCGAAGAGAGCCGCGAGCGCGCGGCAGGCCGCGGTGACGACGAACGGCTCGCTGTCGTAGAGGCGTGCCAATAATACAGGCCAGATGGTGTTGACAAGGGGTAGGAACGCGTCCTCTTCCGGTGACAGCGCGGGACAGACGATGGCGAGGAGGTCCAGGAGTGATTTACGCAGCGCCGGGGTGGGTGAGGTGAGGTAGTGCTGCGTCAGATCGGTGATGCGGGTGAGTAGTGTAAACGTCGGGGTCTTGGGTAGGGGTTTCTTCTCGACCTCTTTGCTGGGCTCCTCGTCTGATTCTTCTCCATCCTCCCCTTCCTTGGCTTCATCCGTCTCGGACTCCTTCCAGGGTTTCTTGGGGTGGTGTATCTCCAGTTGTTCTGAATCGTCGCCCACATCTCGTCTTCTCTTCCGTGCTTGCCGTCGATCTAGGAACTCTTCAATCTCCCGAAGCGGCACTGGCTCCGGCCCCTTCTTGCGATGGTCCTGCTTTGGCCTCGACTCGTCCTCTAGGAGTAGTATGTTTGATTTGGAGCCTTGGACGACGATTTCTGCAAGCACGTTGAACAAGTTCTCCACGAATATTGGGTAGCCGTGGTAATTGTCCAGAGCCGCGAATATGGCGTCGACAACATCGCCCAAGAAAGGTACCAGCTTCGGTCCGGTCAGGTTGATCATCATCTTCAAAACCTGGGTAGAGGCTGGAGAGATGTCGAACGTATTTAACCGTAGTGAAATCGAGTTTAGCATGTAATCCACATTGTCAATGACCAGGTCTGCGACGTTGAGATAGCCACACGCGGTGGCGATGCTGTTCAGAGCAACGACGGCGTGCTCTCGTAACTGCGGCACGGCGGACCCCATGAAGGTGGCGATGGGGTACAGAACGTCGATCAGCTCTGGCCTGAAGTCCTTGCCCATTCGCGAAGCCGCAAAAGTGGTGGTCTCTAAGGCCAGTGCTTGCACTCGCCAGTTCGTCTCGTCCCCTTCGTCCGTGTCGCCTAGGATGGAGACAGAAAACGAATATAGTTCTTGAAGCAATTGCTCGTGGTCATCCCCAGAGCCGCCACTCATCGCGCTGAAGTCCAAGAACTCGTCAATATCGGAGTTCTGGCTAAGACCCGATCTGACAAGTTCTAGGGAAAGCCAGTAAGAAGCAACTTGACTGCTGCCCGTTGACTCGCGTACATAATCTATCATCTCTCGCGCAAGCTGTGAATGGTTTACGAAAGAACCACTCGCCAGAACCAGGTTCATCAGGGCCTCTCTAGTGGTCTTTAGTGTAGTTTGGGTCAATAGAGTTGGGCGGAATGAAAGCCCAGTCTCGGAATTAGCGAGGTCACTCGAAGTTTGTATAAGATCGTCTGAAGACACTTCCATAAGTTGCCCGGTAGACTTGCCCAAAGCGAGGAGCTCAATGACACTATCTCGTAGCGAGGAAGCCAGCGTGATGCTGAGTGTAGATGAATCAATCCGCAGATCGTTCATGAGGCGCTGTCCCTTCAGGAGGTTCTGGATCGCTTGCCTCTTCACATCTTCGTCGCTGGCCTGCATGAGACGAGGCAGACTTGTGACCCAATTGTATACAATAGTTTTGACGGTGTCCGTGAGCTCGGGGTAAATTCCCACGAGATCAGACAGGCTCGTGTTCAGTCCATTGCTGATGAGCGACTTGTTATCCTCGTCGGAAGAGAGCACAATGGCCGACTCGACGAGGATATAGGTGCAGTTTCCCAGAGACTCATGGCACTCATCCAGAAGGGCCACGCAGAATCGCTCCAGGGCTTCTTGAACGTCGGAGAACTTGTGATTTCTCAGTTTGAGTACGTTTGATAGTGCAAGTTTGATCTGGTCGGCTGTTGCTTTTAGCCATGCTGGCGTGAGAACTTTCCCCTCGGGTGAGGCATCATCGTCTTCTTCCGACGGCTTCTTAAGCAGGCGTCTGATTTTGACGTCTCCCAGCACGCCGATGAGCACTGATCTCAAGACGGCGACGCCTTTGACCAGTACCTTCCTCGACGTCTTGAGGGCCGTGGGTGGTGTCAACAGCCGGGTCAATGATGAGACTGTTCCAGGCAAGAATGTCGCGAGTGCTGCCGGATCTTTAAGCGACGCGAAGATGGCTTCGGCACATAGCAGGGCTTCAAGTTGGATGTCGGCCATGTTCCCGTCGGTACTCATGCCCAGGATGACGGTGATGGTGTGGCCCAACGACGGTAAGGCATCAGTCTCCGTAAGCGATGCGGCACCCAGAGCCGTCGCGCCCGTAGCTTTGATCGTCTCTTTCAGGGCGCCCAGCGTCTCCAGTTTGGTCTCCTCTAGGATATCCTGCTTTCGCTCCTTGCCCGGGACGCCGCCGACGATAAAAGTGAAGAGAATGATGAGCTGCCGCGACAGCTCGGTGGAGATCTTGCTTTTCCACCCATACTTGACAAGTACCCTCAGGCATTTGATGGTGACTTCTGTGAGACGGACGGGGTAGTCCTGCTGGTTCCGCAGAATATTGGAGAGCGGGAAGAAGACATATTCTGCGATTTTCTCATCCAGGACGGTGGGGTCCTTGGCAACCTGGCGGTCCAGAGTCGATGATAAATCCTGGGTTACCTCCAAGAGTTCCTTGGCCGTCGCTCGCTTATCCGCCGAGCGCACGGCGAGGTTGTTGATTCTGATGCATCGTGGTTTGAGCTGTCCTCACGTTTTAGCGGGCTGGAATGAATCTTCAGGCTGCCGCAGCACACACGCACCTCTTGGAAGAACTCGGTCCTGCTATTCGATGCGTCGGCAGCCATTGAACGAAAATGGCATTTTGTAATTATTCACCTTTGACTCAATAAGAAATTGGGATCGCCTTGGGACGGACGATTGCGATGCTGCGCCTGAAGTTAAACGAGTCAATGGAATGCTTATTGAGATTGGTCGTTGACAGATGCGATGCAACATCCAGAAGTGTGCACTCCGTCCAATTAGAGACGGTGCTGCAGGTTCCCCACACATTGGATGCATCAGCAAACTGCTCAGAAGCAGATAGAAGAAGGGGACGACCACGACCGGACCCAGTCAGTAAGTCGATTCTGTCTTGAGTGGCTCTCTATTTGTTTGACGTGAATTTTCTTTGTTGAATTTCTTTTATTTCGACCGAAGCGGGAGTTGTCTATCATATTGCCAGTTGGGTATAGTCATATACACCAAGAGCTACTTCCAAAGCTACTACCATGGCGTCATATAAGCCCTTCTCCACGATCGCGCATCCCTACCCGACTAAGGCGTCTCCCAATCGGAACGCCTGCGCGTACGAGACCGGGCTCGCGTCCGCGCGCAATGCGTTTGTCTTCATCGGGGGCTGGGAGACGGGCCGCACACGGTGCCCTACGCCCGGGCCATCGCCCGGGAGCTTGAAGAAAACCACGGCGAGCTAGGCTTCTCGGTCTTCGAGCTTAAGATGCGGAGCTCCTTTTCCGGGTACAAGTTCTCGTGCTTGGCGAATGATGTGGCCGACATTGCGGAGCTGGTCCGGTACTTGCGCGGGCTCGGGAGGGAGAAGATTGTGCTCATGGGTCACTCGACTGGGTGCCAAGTATGTGTCCATCTTATTGTTTGACCCAAAGCTCTCATGGAGTATTAATGGGTTATTGTACAGGGTTTGATGGAATACGCAGCCACTTCCGGTGATCCGGTAGATGGGTATATATTACAGGCCCCATGTTCGGATCGCGAGGCGTCTCTCATAGGGAAGGGCAGCGAGGGAAAGAAGAAGCTTGAGGAGATAGTCAGTATCGCAAAGGATATGATCTCGTCCGGGAAGGGGGATCACCCCATGTCGCACGACCATCTGTCTGGGGACTACGATAGACCCATGTCTGCACGCCGCTTCTACGCTCTGTACGCTGAGGAGTAAGTATTCTCCCATGAGCGATTGTCATTCGTCTGGCAGGTAGCTTATTATGGAAGCTAACGCGGTCAAATATAGTGGCGAAGACAACTATTTCAGCTCGAATCTCTCCAATGAAGCTGCCAGCAGGTTCTGGAAGAAATTCGAGAAGCCGCTGCTGGTCCTGCATTCCGGAATAGATCGGTATGTCGATCCTTCAATGGACAAGCAGGCCCAGATAGATGGTTGGAAAGCTCTTTGCAATCCAGGAATTGCCAGTGACTTATCAGGAGTTATCCCTGGAGCAGGCCACAGCGTTCGCCAGCCCGAGGGCGAAAAGTGGTTAGTAGACAATGTTGTGAAGTTCTTGAAATCAGAGGCATCATTTTCTAGTAGAAGTAGTCTCTAGGAATTATATAAGAAAACCAGCTTGGCTACAGTGTCACCACCCCTGTATGAGAATGCAGCGGAACATGGTTGCAATTTGAAATGTGAGGTTAATATGTTGATAGAGACCCCTGAGAAATCCCTGGACGTGAGAACTACCAGATATGGCAGATGCAACCTTTACAGAGACGCTTGGGATTATGCGCTGTACCCAGTGTGCCCCTGAACCACCCCAAACGCACCACCTCCCTTACCGAACATATCCCTAACATCCGTCACAAGCTCGTTCGGCCTCTCGTACGCCGCAAAATGCCCTCCGCTCTCGTGCTCCCGCTCAAACACCACCTCGCCCTGCGTCCGCACCCACGTGCTGGGCAGCACCACGAGGTCCTGCGGGAAATGGCTGAATCCGAGCTTGACCCCCGGCGAGTACGTGCGCATTCGCTCATGCGTCATCCCGCCGGCCTCGGTGTGCTGCGTCTCGTAGTAGATGCGCACGCTGGCGGCGGGCCCCGCGGTGCTGAACCAGTACAGGCTCATCCAGGTGCAGACCTCCTCGTCGGTCCACGGGTACGCGTCCGTCCAGTCGTGCAGCTTCTCGTAGATCCACGCCAGCAGCGCCACGGGGCTGTCGGCCAGGGCGTAGCCTAGGGTCTGCGGTTTCGTCGATTGTTCGAGGTTGTACCCCCGGCCTTCCTTCATGAACCACTCGGTGCGCGCGCCGCCCTCCTTCTCGCGCTTGGTGTAGGGCGTCACAGCGTGCTGGAGTGCTAGGCGCGGGTTGGACAGGAAGCTGGGAGGGTCTGCGCTGTCCATGTTGAGGTGCGTGGCTTTGCAGTGCATCGGATAGAGGTGGGCTAGGGCCCGGCTAATGTGTCGTCCCCAGTCACCTGATTTGCGTGTGAGTGGGTGAGTAACCAACCAACTACTTGTATAGACGAAAACAGACGCCGAATCGAGTACTAACCTCCTTGCGTGACATATTCCTTATAACCGAGCTTCAGCATCAGCTTGTGCAAGGTCTCGGCATACTGCTCCATCCCGAACCCGCGCTTCCTAGTACCCTCAGAGAACCCAAAGTTCGGCAGCGACGGCGCCACAACATGGAACGCTGGCTTCTCAACCCCGTCACCGTCGCTCAGCGGTCCCAAGATCTTGCTGACCTCGAGGAAGTGACCCGGCCAGCCGTGGATGAAGAGGAGAGGGATGGCCGTTTTCACCGGGCTAGGCCGGTGCACGAAGTGGATGGCGAGCGGCTCGAAGCCTTCGCACTGGATCGGCGCCGTGAATTGCGGGAGCATCTCATTCAGGACCCGCTCCACCGCCGGCCAGTCGTACTTCTCCTGCCAGTACTTGGTCAGCCGCTTCACGTCCGCGAGGGGCGCGCCCAGGTCCCAGTCGGCCTCGTCGAGCTCGTCGGGGAACCGGGCGAGGGAGAGGCGCTGTTGCAGGTCGTCGAGGCGGGCGCCGGGTACGGCGATTTTGTAGGGTTTGATATCCGACATCGTTACTTTGAATCACGGCAGCGCTGTGTGACGAAACGTAAATCACTTTGTTGTAATTGGGTGTTCAATACTATTTCCGATGTACAAGGCGCAAAAGTAATTGATGTCCATAACTCATGGCAAAGCGACCGAGGCAGTACACACATATATATACTCCCGAACGAGCGATGCACTCATTGAGCGTAATCTAGCGTAGCTGTATGCAAGGTGTGTCGCCAATGACGTTACACAGGGCGCAATTGACAAGACCAGATAGCAGCAGCGGGATATCTGATCCCGGCAGAGTAGGAGCGCCCATCGCTTGACAAACGCCCATCTCTTGGCACGGGCTGTATCTAGAACTGACGGGTAGGAAGAGAACTGACATGGGTCGATATCATTGTTCAAGCCTGATCATCTTCATTTTTGTTGCGTATTATGCTCACGACGCGTTGTTAAGAATCCGGAGGACAACCAAGCCAAACAACATCTACGGGGTATGTTGGAGATGCCGGGACTGGCAAGTGGTGCTCTGAGGTACTGTAAGGTCCTCTGCTAATGCACGGAGCGGCCACTTGGCCCGACTTGGGCGTTCCTCATTTCCCACTTACTCCCGCGGCGGGAGATCGCTCTTGGATATCTAAGCGCATGAATGTAGACCCCGGATTTGTCTGTTTAAGTAATCCTCATCACCCCTCAATACTGCCCTCAGCCTCTCTAATTAACTTTGAGGAATCATTAAGATAGCTGTATCCAACCTGAGAACCGTAAAAATGTCTGGTTGCTGCGTCAATCCGCAACAATATGGGTAGGTCGCTGGCGCCATTGCATAGGCCAAGATCAACTGCCGAAATGCCGACCGCCCCAGAGTCTATTTAGTAAAGTATTGGTGGCCCAAGAACCCAATGGAATGCGCGATTCTAGCCTCTCGATGAACGCAATCATGTTTCCTGGAACCTCCGCCGAACTTTACGACAGCTTTCGGACCATACGAGGATCGTGTGACATGATAGCAACGTCAGAGAGCTTCTTGGGGTAAACAAAGAGCTGCTGTTGCTGCTTCCTCACCGTGCATGTGTGGTCGTTGAATTGAAACGCTTTCCCGTCACAAAGACCAGTTGGTTGGTTTCTGTCTGGCGATTTTATGATGTCAACCGACAGCCTACGTAGAATACCTCTGGGCGTGTTATTGTTTGGAATCGACAGGGGCCCGTAGGGGCTTGCTTCTTGACCGTTTGTTGCGGCTTATTGGTGAAGAGGAGGTGTAGGTGAGGGGCTGCTACAGAAGGAATACTGGGGCGGCGCAGAACATTGAATAGAAAATAGGCAGCTTCCGGCAGAGCTCCCCGCTC
Organism: Apiospora saccharicola; assembly: GCA_038363915.1. NCBI lineage: Eukaryota > Fungi > Ascomycota > Sordariomycetes > Amphisphaeriales > Apiosporaceae > Apiospora > Apiospora saccharicola. The sequence goes on from JAQQWM010000001.1 coordinate 1,007,383, forward strand.
CGGCAGCGCGAGAAAGAGCACTAAACGCACTAAAAGCCCATGGGCTCGATGGGCTAACAGCTCTGGGCCCGTCCCACAAGCACGAGGTGAAACCTGGTTCGTCGATCTGGACGTGATGTAAACAAAAGGCTGCAAGCTAGCTGCCCATCAAATAACCCCAAGACAACTTAGACCCTGTTGACTCCATCACATCGCACTTTTCCCACACCATTCTCTCCCCCTAACCTAGCATTATATGTCCCCTCTGCCTTATCATATTCAATCGTCGCATCGCATGGGCCATTGACTGGCAATAAGGTCTCGGAGAGGATATCACGAAATCGGTCATCCCATCCACCAACAACAACATACTACTCTTCTAGTATTCACGAAAATACCTACTACACCACAACATAACCCACGAATTCACCATGGCACGCACCCGTCGCTCTGCGCGACTCGCAAGCGCCTCAACGGTAAGTTGTCTCATAACAAACCCGCCCTACGCCGTACAGTTCACTGTTGCTGCAGCTACCAAGCTGGCATCATCACGCGCTTTGACGGTGTGCGAGCAAGTCGCTGACGCATACGCTTTGATTCAGAATGTCGACAGGGCATCCGCGACGCCCCGACTTGGCTCCGTTGCCGAGGGCCAAGAGGAGACTGTCGTCGAACGTTCGACCCCGAATATAGAAACAATCAAGTCGTCACCACCTAAGCTTAAGCCCTCCACACCGTCGCGGTCAACTCCCGTCAAGCTGCCCAAGTCGGAGATGCATCCCAGCAAATTCCACCAGACCATGGCCCCTCCCTCGTCCGGCCTGCGACACGGCTTTGTCGACATCAACCCCGACCCAAAGGCGGCTGGCGGTACCCAGTCGACACCCTCCAAGACGCCCATGTCTTCTGGTTTTACCTTCCGTGTTTCCCGCCCCAGCATCGCAGGCGGCGAACAAGATTCTGGACTTGGCCCCGAAGCCAAGCGCATGATGGAGGAGTTGCGCGAGGAAGCTTCCAAAATCAAGGCCGAGCTTGCTGCTAAGCGTGAGCAAGAGCGCGAGGAGGAGGCCGTCGACGGGCGCAAGTACGCCAAGGCAAAGGGCAAGGCCAGCCGATACAGCGATGTCCACATGGCTGAGTTCAAAAAGATGGACTCGATTGAGAACCACCACTCGACTTTCCGCTACACACCCGGTCGTGCCACTCCTGCCAAGAACCTCAAGCGAACCCAGTCCAAGGCAAATCTTGATGAATCCTCCGATGCGCCTGCAGCAGCGTCGTCGTCGACACGGAAAGCACCAATGTCTGTAAAGCGTGCTCTCGTCAAACCGACTGAAAAGCACCACCAACCCGAGGAGGCGGTCGAAGCCCCGGTTAAGCGAGTCAGACAACGGAAGGAGGACGATGCCTCCACTCAACGACCCATCTCCCGTGATGGCAGTTCTATACCTGCCCCCAAGACCCTTGGCAGCGAGTCGGTTCGCAGAGCGATTCCTCGCGCTCAGTCGTTCGCCAACCTGCTCACACCGACTAAGGCTTCAGCTGCACGCACTGCTCTGCCAAAGACGCCCACCGTCTCTATGATCAAGTCGCCCAGTAAAACCGACATCCGATCTTTGGCCAGATCCCCTAGCAAACCGGAGCTGACATCAGCCTTGGCTCGATCTCCCAGCAAGAGCAGCTTGGTACAACCCAACAGTAGTAAGGCTCTAGGAGGCCTTACAAAGTCGGTCACAATCAGCAGCATTCCCGCTCCTCAAGCTATCCCTAAACTGGTCCAGACCCCGGGTCGATTTGATAGAGTCAAGTCGATCCTCAAGAGACAGTTCAGCTCTTCCAAGCCCAAGAGCAGCCTTCCTCAGCTTGCAGGCGCTGCACCTAAAACCCCTGGCCGCACTGAGAAGCCCGAACCGGTGGCCCCCATGACCACGCCAGCTCGTCAGTACGACAGACATGTTGAGTTCACCCCGGACACTAAGCAAGCAGCCATGACGCAGAACTCGCCATCTCCCGTCAAGTCCGTACTTCCCCGGCCCAAGTCGGTATCGAAACCGCCCGCGGTCCAATTCCCTTCTTTAAATGCCGTGATGAGCGCCAAGAAGTCCGGCAGTACTGCTGTGTCGTATCCTGACCTTTCGGCTTACAAGGAAGAGGAGAACTCCTCTGAGGATGAGCAAGCAAGCCTGCACGAAGCACTCCCAGAGTCTCAACCCGGAACCTTCACATTCCGCAGCGACCACACCATTCGCTTTGGCAGTACTTCGCCCAACGGTTTCGGAGGTTCGCCTGGCCAGTCGACTCTCCGCCAGGTGCGTGCTTCGTTTGCGCCTAGTGCAAGCATGCCAGGTGGTTTCCCCGATGACAGGGAGTCTCAGTCTCCTTCCCGTAAGGCGAATAAGGAGAACGCGGACCCTGAACTCATCGCTGGAATTCCTCACGGCATGTCCAATAAGAAGCGATCGCGGGCCATGTGGGAGGATGAAGAGATCAAGACGGGCGTGCCGCACGGTATTTCGAATAAGAAACGACACCGCGCGAGTTCGGATGAGGAGGAAGACGAGGAAATCGTCCAGCGTACTACCAAGAAGCTGCGCAAGAACCCTCCCTCGATGGCCCCCAGATTCGCATGCTCCTCGCCTATCAAGAAGCCCTCCGGTTCCCTCGGTACGCCCAGTCCGCAGAAGAAGTCGGGCATCAGCTTGAGCCGACTGAACATGCTGGCCCGCCCCAAGGTCCGGAAATAGGCCCACTCGTTCATTCGTTCGTTGGTTGTTTGGGATTTTGCTCATGACTACGAGTACTTGATGACTGTTACGACTTTGGTGTCACGGATAATCGGCTGCAAGTAGAATGGCCCCCAGTATTGCTTTGTGGCAGACCGAGCAAGATTTGCATGCGCACTTTTTCCGTTGCACAATCACTACCTACTCAAAGATGGGGGCTTCTGCTTCTTTCCTTGGCTGTCATGGCATTTCGTTCACTGCTTTGGCATGGCTTCGATGTCGGCCTCGGTCAGCTTGACTAGCAAAAAAAAGTATGCAACAAAGGCTGTCGAGACTGCATCACCAGGTGTCTTTCTCACCCCCCTGCGCAAGTTTGTATCACGCGGAATATGTATGGCATCTCAATGTACTACTAGAGGACCGGTGTTTGTTCCGTTTCTTTTCCGTCTCTCTGTCCGGCTCGGTTTTGGCTGGCTTTACTGGATTTTGATTCTTGTTGTTGTCGGAGTTTCATGGATGGCGTTTGCTGCTGGTGATGCTACAAATAGGTCTTTTTGCTCACAGCGAGTCCCCGGGGACGGAACCTAGGCAGGCTAGGGTAGATAAAGACGTTCATAGGAATGGATGAATCAGTTTATTTGTTGAGTATGGGCTGTGGTCGATCGTATGCGGCTCTGCCTGATTTTCACGTTGGTGTAGTGCGTGTCGTGAGTATAGTGATTGCGGTAGAGCCGGCTAGCCGCGCCCTCTAATCTCAAGAATGCGCAAGCTCGCCAAGAGCATAAACATTCAAAAGCCATCATTGTCAAGAAATAAAGTATCACGAAGCAGACTGGCACAACAATTCATGACAGCGCCTGCCAACGGTTCGGGGGTTCTGCAGCCAACGGAGGTGGAGGAAAGCAAACGTAACATCACCGGAATGCTGGACCCCTCTCTCTCTATATGCGGCCTTCGTATTCTTCCGAAGCTCGACAAACTTTCCATCATACTTAGGCAAACAATATGTCTGATTGCAGCACGCACACATAGATGCTGTTCGCTTTGCCCATCTCCGAGATGCTGGCCCCCTTCAGGTCTTCGGCAACTAAAAGCCGTATGCATCTCGCAACGAGCAAGGAATAATGTGATAAGATGCTTTAGATACGCAATAATAAAACACTTTGGAGAAGAAACAGCAAAGTGTAAATAATTGATTGCAGGCAGTAGTTCCGTCATCAGCAGTTACAGTATTCTCAGCTATTCCATAACTTATTGCCGATTATTCCATTGTTATTCAGTTGTACCGTCTCCTATTGTTGGTAAAGTCAATTGAGATTCTACGGGAGTAATGTGGTGTTGGTATTCAGTGTTTGTGGCTATGTGCTCAGATCTGCTGGGCTATATAAGCCCTCATAAAATAGCTTCCTTCAACAAACAGTGGCCATCACAGTGTGCGACGATGTTTAACATCGTCCACTACAGCGGACATAGCTCAGTTGGGAGAGCGCCAGACTGAAGTCTCACTTCGGTAACCATCAATCTGGAGGTCGTGTGTTCAATCCACACTGGCCGCACTGTTCTTTTTGCACTTATTCGTGATCTATTGGTTGGGTTGGTGACTCGTTCCTGACCATCCCAGGCGGGGTTGGCGGGTGCATGGCATGGCTTGATGGCTACTTAACATGTAAGTGCGTGCTGGTTCTTCCAGGGCGGCGTCGGCTCCGTAGCACGTGTAACGGTCCGCTAGAGATTATGCTTAGATAAGTAACGGTGGCCACCTTCATGTACCACTACTAGCCTAAGCTCTCAAGGTAGAAACAAGATCTGTGTATCTCTCTACCTCAATATTGTCTCTTTTGGTCCTTTCTACCTGACTGGTTTAAGCAGTCGATGTCATCTATTCAATCAGAGCCTGTTGTGAAACAGCCGGGTCTCATTTTGAATTGGCAACACTTGCGAGAACTGCAACGCAGCCCCCCACGCTAAGATGGATCAGTACAGCTGTGCATATCAAAGAAGATCGGCGACGACCATTTAGACAGCGGTGATCATCGGCTAGAGGATTGTTTCGATATCTGGAACGAGGGCATATACATGAAGCAGATAATACCTAGACAGAGCCCTCATATACTACTTTTGTTGCTTTTTAAACGCTTATACTCCCCGTCTTACAGCGTGAGGGAGGGATCTGGATACAAGCGCCCCTGCTGCAGCTCGCTCGCAGTTCAGCTATATCTGATAGCACGTATCTTTAGATATGTAGTACAGAGAGGCCAGAACGTCGTCGCATGTCTTGAGGGAACAAGCTAAATGGATAGGGCATTGCAGTAGACGAGCCCAGGAGCTGATTGTTCGGATACGAGGCCCTATGCTGGCAATAACCGAAGGCTTCATGTATAGACAGACAGAACAAACGTGGCTTACACCGTGACGGCTGATAGAGCCCCGGATCCGCGAGTCCGGTGATATACTTCTCAGGTATCTAGGTCCGGTAGTTCCTCACGATGGGGAAGGGCAAGTTACGTTTGGTACTAATCAGGTAGGTTATGAGGTTAACTTGGAGCGTGGAGGGCCAACTTAAGACTGCTGCCCTTGCCAGTCACTATACCCCCGTTAAAGCAAATCGATTATACATAAGAGGCGGGTGATGGGTTGTCATCACTGCAGTGCTGCGTGATCGACATGCTTGCTGCCTCTGTTACAACGATGGTGGATCGGAGGGTTTAGCTTGGGCATTTTTACTTATGCAGACAAACACGCATATAAGGTGGACCTCGGTCACGATGAGAATATCGGGCAGCAGGGTATGTCATAAGTACCGAAAGCTTCATTCTTAGTTCGTGAGTGCCGGGCAGTGCCATGGACGAGAACTACTCCTCCCACTTCTTGTCCGCCATCGTGGGGCCGCAGCGTTCTGTGGAATCAGAGGCCTGAAGGGTAGGATGACCGGGGAAGGTTTCATGGATGTTGTCAGTATCTTGGTTGACAACAAACCATGTACGTAGTAGTAGCACCTAGTAGTGCAAGTAAAAGAGATCTTATCTGTGTCTGTCCCCTTTATTGATTGCACTGCCGAAATGGCCTCGGCTTCTTTACCCTTTAGTGGTCTTGGCCATACTACTACTAGACCGAGAGCCGGTCTAACCCCTGCCTCGGAATGTGACGATATCAGGGGTTGAGTGAGTGTACCGCAACCGTGGGGATGCAATACCTTGCTGTCTCTCTCCGCAGCGCGTAAAGTTTGTACAAACACAGGTTTTCTTCTTTTTCTCCCCGACGTCGTCTCGGAAGTTGACGCAGGGAAAAAGCAGCAGCAGCAGCAGTAGCTATACGACACAAGCAAGGAACAAGGGTCGATCGCGCGTATCCTCCCAAAAAGGAAGCAAACAATAAGTAAGGTTTGCGAGTCTTTTGGTTCTTTGGACACAAACGGCCGGGCAGGCAAGCAGGCATCATCACATCACGGCAGGCAATCCGCGACGGCAACTCGGGAAGCATTTGCCGGGGGATGTGGACGCTACTGATTCCTTTTTTCCCTTCACGCCCATGGATGTAAGTATACATGCATGTGCGTATCAGAACCTATCACACACATGTATGTATACCAGGTTCAGCCTCGTCTCATTCGAGTTATATCAAAACCAAGCAAGCCTGTGGACAAGACATCAACGGCGTGGTTGCTGGCTTTTGCTTTTTCACGGCTGGACGGCGCATGTCGTCGATCACTTTTGACGGCACCTTTGACGACAATCGGGGCAGGCAAGTAAGCCAGTCTCTCAAGGTCCAGTGGTGTGCGACCATCTCGGCTATTGTTGCTACCTACTATCAGCTTCCACAACCAGCATTGTCTCGGCCGTTCTCTTTGCCTACCTGTTCCTATCCCCCGCCCTGCTACACAGGCAAAGGGACGACGTTGTCAAGTCGTCAGCATGCTTATCACCACCCCTCCTTACACTACCCCTAATTTCTCCGGGGCCCGTCTCTCTTGAATCGATAGGTATAGCGGCGATGATGGGAAGCGAGCAGGATGTACATACCACAGGTTGACCCCAAGCCTTTACTAAAGCTCTGTTATGGGAGTTATACACACGGGATTAACCGCGTAACTATCCGAGAGACCTACTTACTCCAATTGTGGCGGTGAGAAAACGAGGATCGTGGTTCCCAAATAGATACACGTCTGCCATGATTTGGAATAACACGGCCCAGCCTGCTTCATGTGATCTTGGAGAATGCAAACTTGCGCGTAGAGACGTATGTGGGTGTTGTTGGTTTGCATCATAGATAGTCATCAATATGATGTATCAATTCCAACAAGCGATGGTGGATGGTGGTGTCCAGGTTCACCCCCCCTGAAAGGCATCTTGACGGTCGATCAGTGCGTGCCTCTGGCGATGCTACTAAAAACATACCACCGCTTATCAATCATCGAGATTGTGAACCAATCTCGCCGAACACGCATAGCACAAGCAGGTCTTGATTAAGACTCGATATCGTGTATTGGATCTTGTAGGTTTGTTGTATTAATGGTTCGTCACATGGTAAGAGTCGATGATATCTTCTCAATCCTCTCTCGTATTGTATGTAACCTACCCAGTGACAGTCCTCGAAAACCAGGCGTCACTGGTACAGTTTCGCCATTGGCGAAGACAGGTAGATTCATCATGACAATTGGCCCTCAACGCGACTGCACGGGGCTGTCTGTCAGTGTGGTGTCCCTTCCCCGCCCCCTAATCAACCAGCTATGTTGACCTCGCCCCAGCCTATTCCCTATCGACTACGGCTGCGACTGCGACTACGACTCACAAGTACTCAAGTCAAGACACGCAGTTATAACACCTACGTGCGTAACGCCTCATAGCAATATCGAGGCCAACCTCATCATTAACGAGAGAGTCGGTAAACCCTCAAAATGCCTGTCTCTAAACCCATTTGTGTATATCTCGTATCCGGAAATACCAAGAACTTGATCGGCTAAAGATTTCGAGCATCAGGTAAATAGCTTTCCCAGTCCAAATCGTATCAACCGGTCGGTCGCGTGGCCCCCCTTTGCATATTCCGCTCCTTGTTCTTGGAGAGAGAAAAAGAAGGGTACCTGATATGTCGACGAACCGAAGACGAGTCGTGTCTCGAGTATAGTTTCTTTCGAAACTCCAGCCGCGTTTTGGACATGTTGTTTGTCGCCGGCATCACCACTCGCCGCCACTTTCCGAAGCAGTTCAGCGTAGACAGCCGCCTGAAGGGGGCATGCATCATGCGGCTGCCAACTTGGAATGTGTCGTGGCTGTCATATGATCCCGATATCCCTGGGCTATCGCATCGCCGACGGGTGTAGATCCAATATCCAACCGTGTCATGCCAATCGAAGAGCGTGGACGCTTGCCACAAGGCAAGCTCGTGTTGTCGTAGTGGGTGGAAGCTATCCTTGCCTATACGGCACAGGAAGTCATTGCTGCTCTCCTGAAAGAAGAGACGGCAATGGATCAAATAAGCTCAGGCCGCAGTCGGGGAGATTTAGCCGATACCGGCTTGAAAAGGAGAAACAGCATCGAGGTCTCAAAGGTAAACAATAACCTTCACGAGTAGCCGCGGAGTTTGTACTCGCGTTTCAGGTTGGTATGCCGTACTTGCACTTCAGCTGTCGTCCAGTCCTCGAATCTTGTCTCGCGAGATCGATCACCCGACTCAAGCTCGCTTCGTGGAGTCAAGGACTAGAACATAACTGCAATTACCTCCTTTCTCAGCAGGGACCCGACGACGCAGCCAAGGATCTAGGCTTCTCTATCTAATCTACCGTCAGCAATTCCCGGCAAGTTGTATGCAGCTATTCTCCTCCTGAGGGGCAAGGGGGATTTGGCGCGTAAATTCTGCCACTATCTTCATATACCTGCAAGTAGAAGAAAGGCCTTTCTCCAACACAGACACCGCCATTCAGCATCGCAAGAGCTAGTGATGTATGAGCCGCTGAATTCGGCGCAGGTGTTCGTAAGGGAGAGATCACCATACATGGATATGATATGATGACTGCGTCCGAAAGTAGGCAGGCCAGGCACCCGGCCCACCGGTTCGAAGAGGTGGGTTCTTTTTTGGCACAGACTTTAGCGGTCGGTATCCATACCGGTGCAACTCTCACGAACGAGCGCAAACGGAAGAAGCCGTGAGCTGTAGCCGAAGGGGACAGTGGCATGCACATTCCTCCATATCCAACGGCTGTCAGAAAATTCGGTTGCGGCACCTCGGCATAAATTGTATGGCATAGGCTGATGGTAGTGTCGCAATGCTAACTGCGGCCTATACGACGGGTTTCGCTTACGGTGAAGCTGACGGTAACAGCACCGCGGGTCGCCGCCGAGCCTCGTTACAAGAGGCGGCAGGGGAGCATCATCAACACAGATTGAATCAAGTCCGGGACCGGGAATTTTCCTTTCTCCTTAAATTTAGTCAGTGGGATCTGACGAGATTAGAGCTTACATGGCTTGATATTGCTGCTCTACCCGCAACCAGGTCAGAGGTGTCTCCAAATCCAGATGGCAACACCACTTCGCAAACAAGCGAACATGATCTAGGCAGGTGGCGGGACCCCAATTTTGGAGCCGAGACATGGTGGCTTGCCAGCAGCCCACAGGGGAGGAGTTAATCCCTTTAGAGGCGGTGATGAAAGGAGGAGTTCCTGCTGATTTACCCGGTTTCTCACTTTTGCCAACTGAGCCGCTGCAGCTATCGCCGCTGTCTATCAGTACATGGCCAATGGCGGCTTTTGCCAAGTGCATATCAGGCGAGGACGTCATCTTTGAGTAGCTTCGAGAGTGACATCCCATTTGTCGACACACGTAAGGGGCGTCACTATAGGCTCCTCATCCTTGGATTGACATTGCAAATGCCGCTGCTGGGGGTAGCCAGAAGGGTAGCGTGTGATCTGAGCCACCTTAAAAGTTAAGGGGATAAGTATCACCAGGAATGCGAAGAATCCATTGCAACGCGCGGCGATGGCTTACACGTTGCCACCAGCCATCTTCTGTGCGGGCCTCGTGCGGCATATCTTACCGGTAAGTATTAGACTGGTTCTATCGCCCGCCCACGCCCACGACGTCCTGCGTGTTGATCACCAAGTGTCGGGCCGTTTAATCGCGGGTCGAGCTTTCCTCCTCCGCAACGGGTGCCGGAAATGATCGTACTAACAGACAGTGGGAGAACCATGGTTTTCGCGATGCAACTCTGACATGCGTGCTGAGTGGCCTTGATCTTCGCTGTTGGAGTATGGGGTAATGACATGCCGCTCATTTTATTCTCCGGTCCGAGTATCCCGGCCTAGAGTCGACTGGAAGGTGAGGAGTCTGACTCATGGCCCTTCTCACAGTTGCAATAGGTATAGGCTTCATGCAGCACCGGTAAATTAGCATCGAGATCGACGCTCTATCAGCTGTCATTAATTTGGTGTAGTCCGCCCAGGAGGTCCGCCTTCCAACAGCAGAGCAGGATGGATGGGTAAGCCATTTGATAATCGTATGACAGGGAGCTAAGGCCTGAGTGAATATGATAGATCACTTCAACGTGGGGGTGGGCATCGAAGAGTTAACGCCTTGTCTGTTTGTCACCAGGCGTCAGGCGTCCGCGAGACGGCCGCTGGCTCATGCTGCTGATGACTGCCAATATCAGCCTCCCGGATGCAGGGCCCGGGAAATGATGAGCCTGTATGTAGTAGTACGGGAAACGGCCCCTCGAGCACTGCCGGTGGTGTCAGCGCTTGACATGGGTCTTCATGCCCGGCGCTACTAAGACATGATGCAAACCATTGAAAACGCTCAACGAGAGTAGATATCCCCATAGTTCGCGTGGACATCACGGCATCTACCGTTATGGAGCGTATTGGCGCGGGTGAGGTATAGTCCAAGTCTCGGGCAATAAGATAACCATATCTGTCAAGTGTGAAGCGAGGGGCGATAGGACATTAGGGTAACATTAGGATGTTTCTTTCGCCTGCCGAATGGTTGCAGCGAACGGTTGGCTAGCGGCAAACTCCGTCGGATTTGGCGATTTCGAGGATAAACGGGAAGTGGATCTTGAAACAATCAGGTTGGCACGGTCGGCATGAAGGTCATATGTAGTTAAAGAAGTTCAAGTTGCGGGGGTCGTTAATTGTCAATCCCCGTCAGTCACGAGATGCTCTCCTTCTAGCCTTCATGTCACCATGTCATGTAGGGGTGGACGAGAGGAAGGGGTTGCGTCAATCCCTGATAACCCACCCTTAAGCCGTTGTAGGATCCTCAACAAGGATTCCCTCCTGTAAACTTCCAAGGGCAATAAAGCAGGAAACATTCCCAAAAGAGGAGTGGGCCACACCTTGGCCTGTAGTTCGTCCGGGTTTCTGGGCATCTGAATGAAATGAAAAATGGCAACTTAAGTTCAACCATATTTGGGTCGCTGCCATGAGTAGGGTTGCACCGAAGCCTCGATAGCTCGGAGATTTTTCGCTTGACCGGGCTAGGCCGGCGGCACCGAGTTTCGAAAACAGGTGGTTGTACATAGCAATCTAGTCCCTCCAGCTGCCCACCAGCTTGCTGACTGGATAGACACAAGTTTGTGGCATATGGCCCTTTGTATCGTGCAAGGAACGGCTCAAGGACGGAACTTGCCAGTACGTATCCAGCCCTGATAAGATTTCATGGAAAAAGCATGCAGCCGTAGGAAGTTCATTCCGGCAGCCACCATCGCCAAGTTGTGGTGATAAATCTCCCCTTCTGGTCTTTATAGCTTGTACCGAGAGATTTGGAGCAACGGTTTGAGCTCCAAGCTGAGCTGGCTACATGGGGTTTCCTGGAGATGTCGTTTGAGTATGCGGCAAGCCGACGCCAGTGGGCTTCCCCAATCCAAGAAGGGCGTTCTATTTCTACGAAAAAGAACGGCGCCAATCACAACTGGCTTTGTCGTCAATACTACTCCGGGAAGGTCGTAACCGGCACGCAGCATATTCTACTGGCTGAGCTCGGTTCGCTGTACGGTCGATCGTGGACAGCGACTTGCAAATCGGACAGGATGTGTTCAGCATGCGGAATCTGAGACTCGAGAGAAAGGTATGGACCCTCGACATCCGTCTTGACGACATGCCACTGTTCCCGTGATGCAATTTCGGGCCATGACATGGCATGACAGTATTCGCTGCATTGGTGGTGATGAACAATAAAAGATTGGCCGGTACTGATACTTATCACGGTACCAGAGGTTATATTCATGCGGTCCTCGAAGTCCGCTAGGCTGGAATCTGGCCACGGAACTCTCGAGTAGGAAAATAAATAGTGTGGTCTTGCCGTTAAAGAACCCGGAATCAGAGTCGCATCGTTATGCGCTGCACGCGCCTTCACTACACACTACATGCAGGCGATCCCTGGCTGCGCGCGAGAGAAACCGGGATGCAATACCTTGTTGGGTGATTATGGTTCCCGCGGAGGCCAACATAGAGTTGCGGCAATAATAAGATCCTGACCCTGACGGCCCAAGTCCGATATAAGAGCAATGACTTCGGTGTCTCGGGCGTGAAGATAAGGCGTCCACAAGGCGACTAATATTTATGCAGGTAGACGTTGGAGGTGACTCGTATGCTGCAGTTGCCCGTGAGGCAGCAAGAGTTGTGGAATGTCTCGACGGCCGCGTCTTTCCCTTCTGTCGTTTTTTGAGACCAAACTTGCCCATGGTTATGTGCTACTGCTAGCCGTCATTAATAGGTATCCTTTTAATGTGACCAGGTCGGTCTCACTTATGTTGAGCAATCAGTCACCATTCGGGACTTTCATGTTGGGCCAGGGTCCACCCAGCGATGTAACAGCGGTTCAAGATGGGCCTTGTTCGCTGGCAACGAACCACATGACTGCTCTGTTTGGTACCTCGAGATGATGGAAGTGAAAAGGGAGCCAAGCCAGGCCGAAAACGAAGTGTTGCTTGCACATCATTTTTCCATGTCTGAAGAGAGATGGAGAGGGCCTTAGTGGAGGAGGGCTGGCTGGGGGTGGCAGTGAGCGGAAGTACAGGCACTTACTCCAGCACTGGCTCGAGTGCTGTAGGAGGTATCAAATGCTCTAATGTTAGCAGGCGGTTAGGTGTGTGTGGGTGGATGCTCGCCTATGGCGGCCAGTGGCCAGTGCCAGCCAGTGTGTGGATGGATCAATTGATGGGTGAGTGCGTGCAAGTGCAAGTGGATATCCCATGGGTCTAACGCGGATTGCCGGCTTATTGTTCGGCCAGGAATTGCAACAGAAATTCGGAATCTTGATGCGCAAGTCCCTGACCCTGACTGACTTTCGTCTTGAACGATGACGAAACCATGATGTTGGTGCTAATGGGCTCGTCTCGTTTGTCATTGATTAGTTGCACATGAGCCTCTGATAGAAGGCATTCCGACTCACCACAGTCGCCCGCGCTAATCCACCTGTTGAAACCGGTCTCAAGCGAGCGGCATTGCAGCGCGTGGAGGCAGCTCTTTTCTTATTCCTCTCTTTGCGCCAATATACAAGGTAGCCGATAAGGCAGAGCGCCCGGTTAGGTGAGCGTAAAGGGCATGGTATTTGGCTGCCGAGACCGTCCAGCCGAGCTGGAACCGTAGACCGGTTTCTCAATCGCTCCGCTTCACTGCAGCATCTCAACAGGAAAAAGAAATATGGTGGAATCGAGTCCACTGTCGATCCTATTACCATCATTTACCTTTGGCTGTAAATCCGAACAAGCGTCATGAACAACACCACGCTTTGTCGAACATGTTGCAAGCTAGGGCTGTCTTGCTGGATGACTTGCGAGAAAAGAAAAGAAATCATAAGGGTAAAGAGAGGCCCCCGGCTTGATGCCGTGCTCTGGTATCCAATAGGCCGGAAGTGACAAAGTGAGCGATGGTGGAGGTGCATATGATGTATGATACTGATACGACCTGGGAGTTGGAGACAGCCACTCCATTTCTGCCCTCCTAATACCTGTTGCCTCGTAATCCGGTACTCGGTAAAATCGCAACGGCTAAGTTAGTCTCTTTAGTCTGGCCTGGTCTGGCGTCTGGTGATATGAGGTGCGAAGAAGGAGGCACGCATAATTGTCGTGTGGAGCCTGGCTAACGGGCGGCACGGGTGAAAAGAGGTTGAATGCGGTATGCAGTGCGGTCGCCCATCCCAAGTACGTACCAGCATGTGGCCGTGAGCCATGAGCACGCGTTCGCACTCCTCTACTCCATGCTAGGTTGTATGCCTTGTATGGGCAGTTGTATGGGTACCTTTAAGATGGAAGGTATGGCAGGCATGGCGAGCATGGAAAAGTTGGGTTCCATTGAATCCATCCATGATCCATAAATCCATGATCCAACCATCCTTCCATCTACCCATATGTAATCATTCAGAACCAATCTTGATGTCTCTTCGGGGAGATTCCCTTATTCGAAACATAAATTTGGCCCTGTTTCAAACCCGCCAGTCCCGCACTTCGCGCTTCGTAGCCGGTAACGGCGGGGTCTCAAATAACAAATGAACCCAGGGTTCCTAGTTTAGAATAAAAGTTGACAGGTACGGTACTTCGGCAGACATGGCAGCGCATGGCAGCGCATGGCAGGGTCTGGCAGGGTCTTGCAGGGTCTAGCTGGCCTCAAGTGCTCCATGTCCCATCGCAGGCAACCTTTAGTGAGTATTTGGATGATGATCAAGAAGTGACCAGCCACCATTGGATGGCAAGATGTACCGAGATTATGGATTCGACAGTCTGCGTGTCTCCTTCTCAGGTGGGCGATATACTACGTCAGGTCCTGTTACTTTTTAGGTAGGCAAAGAGCACGAACATGCCCGCGTAGTCGCAGGGCGTGCTGCCCACCACTCAGCTGCTGTAACTGCGACGTATAAGTCTGGCCGTATAGGGCCTGTATTGGGTAAGTAGTAGGCTGCTGTAGGACCCGCGCTAGACGCCTGCCCCAGGTAACCGGTTCCCACACATTGCGAGATCCGAAAAAGGTGTAATGCATGGACTAGTTCTTTCTCGCTTCGGCAGCCTGCATGCTGCTTGGAGGGCAACCCCATGTCTGCGCATCCTTCCCATTTCGTACTTGCGCAATCATGTTCGAGCGGGCCGCTACCACGTCCTTCCTCAATTCATCCCTCGCAGACCAACTCGAGTACCGTGACACTACCGTGACCAATGTACCCAACACCCGAAGATCCTCTTTGCCTGCCTGCCTGCCTCCTGTCAACCATCCATCCAACCATCCATCAATGTTCCCGCGCACTTGGTTTTGTATTGCACCCGGTTGCACTGCATGCGTTCTTGCTCTTCTCACGTCCGCCTCCTCGATCTCTTTAGTACGGTACATACGCGGAGAATAAATGATGGCCTAGTTGGACATGGACATCCCGCATAGAATGAATCAAGCTCACACACACCAGCATCATGAGAGCCTAAGCTTGTTACCGGGCTACACGGAGCACGGAGCACTATAAAGGAATACCGGCTATAAAATTCCCGGTATACTATTTACATACTGCGACGATCCTTGAAATCTTTCCTACTTAGGTAAATAGTAATTTTCCATCATACCTCTATGGAGCATCGAGGGATGTACAGTCAGTACTTACATCCCACAGACCCTTGCCTATGGGGCCTGGTCAGTCTTACAAAGCCTGGACGCGGCATGTGTTGCCAATAGCAGCTAGTGAATCGCCATCCTCTAAGCGAAAAGACAGCCCTGTAGCATATCTAATGTAACTTGGCGCTACCTACTCTGATCTGACCTACATACCCTACAGGCCTAGGAATTAACAGGAATATCGAACCATTTATTCCTTTGACGTACTGCCCCTCCTCCGCTTCGGCTTGGTGGCCATTCACACATCGAACCCCTACCAGCCTACGACCGACCTTCAATTACAGGCGGCCCCTTTACGTCTACCATCTTGGTATCCCGTGTATATCAAACGCTTCTCCGCGTTCCAATGCACCTAGTCTTCTGTCACTGGGTATCATTGCGTAACGACCACGGAGCTACATGACACCCCCTGCCCGACTGTGATTCGTGGTGTGACGGACAACCAAGTCTTGGTACCAGGATCTATCCCAGAGACATTGTCTGCTTTTTCTGGCTTAAAGACGATTTCACCCTCCCTCCAGCATATGTAGTCAACCGCTCTCCACCACCCCAAGGAGTCTCTTTCGTCGAATTCGGGACCACGCCAGCAGACCTCTTCCCCTCGAGTGGACCAGCAACACGGTAGCTAATCACACCGGTTTGCACCTGCACACACCGGCTTCCACGCCTTCAACGGCCAACGACACGGGCGACCTCGCCTATCCTGCCGACTGGCCCTGGTACGCCTGTTGGCTCCCTTGCTTTTTGCTTGTCGTAGGGCAACAGTTTCGGCACTTTGCCCAGGCCCATACTCGAATCCGGGCACTCGGTATCGACTTGCAGCTCACCTGTGCATGTGCTGAACGGGACACGAAGGCGCCTCCTACCATCACACTCACTATCCCCGGCGGACAGCGGTACTTCAGTCTCTGTCTATATAGAACCTTGGATGGATCCCTGGACGTTTGCTTGCTGCACTGCAACCAGCCTTTCCTGAAATTCTCCTGCGACCAACCAAGGTCTTCCATCTTCTCCTCCCAAGCATACCATGGTGGACTCTATGGCTCGACCCTACAACTCGTGGGCTCATGAGCCCTATGCCTCAAATGAGGCCCCCTACTACCGTCCGGACTCGTCTAGACAAGGTCAACAACGCCTTCCTCCATCCTCATCTTTTCTTTCGCAAACCCCGCCTCAGAGCGCCCCAGAAGCCCGAGAGACAGTCTACAAACAAAGCACTTATGCGGCGGCACCGGCGCCTGCTCATCATATGACACCAAGGCCCTTGACCTCTCCCACTGAGAGACAGGTGACTAATCAAGCTGGCCAACGCCCGCCGGATATATATGCTCGTCTTTCACCCACATACTCTTCGGGTGCAAGTGATCAAACTGGGGATGTCCCAGATCAATTCCGACCGCCACCACAGAGCTTTTCATCCAGAGTACCTCCTCCATTGACACCCCCAATGAGACAGTACAGAGACATGCCTCATACATACCCACACCCACACCCGCCGCCGCCGCCTCTGCCGCTGCCACCTTCTCAGTCATCGGTTCACCGGTCCCTTCCTGGCCCTCACGGCAAAGACCTCCGCATCCAACCACCACCACATGCTATGAACTCACCAAGCCTGTCGAATATGCCATGGTCACCGGCCTCGGCGGGCAGCAGCCGCACTGACAGGATGGCAATCTCACAGCTCGTTGACGCTGGGCCAACTACGAGTTCTTCGCGTGCTGCGTCCAAGCGCCCTGAAGTGTCGCGAGCTACCGGTCCAGGACGCAAGTCTTACCGGCTCAAAGTCCGCCAACAGCCAATGGCTGCGAGGTCTTGTGGGTTCGGAGAAAGAGATCGTAGAGTTGTTGATCCGCCACCCATCGTCCAGCTCTTTATCGACGACCCGGATGCCTCGCCCGAAGAGATCAAGGCACAACTGAAGCACCCGTTCGCCGTTGTACACGCCACCATCTGGAACGAGACTGGAGAGCAAGACTGCTCCGCCATGCCCGAGGACTACCGGCAGCAGCGGAGGCTGATGGGCACCGTGGTGGCCTCGCCCTTTGTGGGGAATGACGATAAGGGCGAGGAGGGCTGTTTTTTCTGCTTCGCGGACCTGTCCGTGCGCACGCCCGGATCGTTCCGGCTCCGTTTCTCCATCATGTTCCTGGACCCAACCAACACGGCCATCGGGCACCGGACGCCCATCTGCGCCATCACCATGAGCGAGGTCTTCACGGTCTACAACGCCAAGGACTTCCCCGGCATGCAGGCCAGCACGGCGCTGACGAAGCGCCTCAAGGACCAAGGTTGCCTCATCTCCATCAAGAAGGGGAGCGAAAAGACGGGCGGGGGCCATGGCCGTGACGACAGCGACGACGATGACGATGATGATGACGAAGAAGGCCGCGGCAAGAAGCCCAAACGACAGCGCCGATAGCGGGAGCCGATTTCCGCAGTTAGGCGCGGCAGCAGCCATATTGGCCACTTTCTATATCATCATCACTCTTTCGATTTATGGCGTTCTATCTAGAGATTGGGCATACACACGCAGAGATTAAGAAGATACAGTCGATTAACGTGGGGTCCGTTTTGCTTTTCGTCCTTTTCTCCCTTTCGAGATGCGAGGAAAATGGAAAAAGGCGGGCGTCTTGATTCGGCTTTTTATTTTGTTTTGTTTACCACTTTCTGCTTAGGCTTGAAGCATGGATGATACCACTTTCACTTCTCAAGATACGGCATTATCTGTTTATGGGATAGGAGGTCGGATGACTATTTTGGATACCACTCACCGAGAGCAAGAAGAAGCATTCAGCGATTGCATTGCGGACATGGAGACTGGGAAGGAGCGGGAAGAAGCGGGAAGGAGCGGGAAGGTGGGAAACCAACGGGTCCACCAATCGAGTCTGCTTGTCGAAGTCAAGCAGGCAATGATGAGGCTTACGAACTTTGTTCCTTTTTCTCTCTCTCTCCGTTTTGAGGATAAGGGGACATATCACAAGATACACACTTACGGGACAGGGGGAAATAATGGGAATTGTCGGAATGACGAAGTTTTTTGTCCTAGTTCTTACAGGTCACGTATAGCCTACCTACTCGGGTCCCGTGGCCTGCATCAGAACTTGGGCTGGTGCTATTACTGCTAGGTAATATCGGATCATCAGTCAGTTCTTGTTTTACACACACACACATATACCAAACGGACCAGACTTTTGGCTCCCATTCATGCTACCTTAGACTTTGATACCATATATACTGCATGTAATGAACGATTTACTTATTCCAATATACCACACCACCTTCTGGTGATATTAGCAAGAAATACATTACCTCTTGTATCCAACAACGCCAGATTTGCTACTCTGCCGTACCACTGAAGCATCGTCGAATGTAGAATATTGTAGGCGCCAGCTGGATGGATAACCCGCTGTGTCGAGTAAGGTCCAGAGGCGAGGTAATCTGATCTGAACTGTGGAAACCAACCCGAAAGCAGCTCAAGGGTTTACCATTACCAGTAAGATGGACATGGCTAAAGACTATCCTGGATTGGGTTATAGTTATTAGGGCTGTCCTGTCCATGAACCAGCTCGAATTTTGCTTGGTTCGGTTTCATTATCGTTTATTGCCTCTCGTTTCCATTGATGCAGAGTCTTGGGTCTTGACATCGGAGAATTTGAATCTTGATATCGAAAAACGGGAGTCTAAGAAACAGCGCCCCTAGCTGGTTTTTATCGATCAGTCATTGAAAAAGGGTCCATCCCGGGGTCTTGGCGTCTGTTCCCAACATTTGGAGTAGGCTAGCTCCCAGAAGGTTGCTAAGGTTATTGGTTACAGCTTGAGCCTGGAGCTCCTCGGGGCGCAAAGGCGCAAAGCAAGAAGCTACAGCTCTCAAACAAAGCTCCGTCAATTGGCGCTAAGCCCAAAAAATCCAGCTGAGGGAAAAACCCGGAGGACGGAAAAAAATCCCAACATCCAAGAGGGATCCTCTAAGGCCAATTGGTTCAATCAAATCTCTTGTCCAACCTTTGCTTGCTATCACCGGAGATTCGCCAATTGATTGCATCTGTCAATCTTGCTTGACCTCCGACTCCATTCCTTTTTTTCTTCGGTTTCTTGTTTCTCTGTTCCGCCCATTTTCTCTTGACAATCCCAGCTACCACCTCGTCAATCAGCAGCCATGTTCTCTCGCGCGCTGAGGGTGCCGAGAGCTGTCCCGGCCCTGCGCACTCGCGCTCGCGCCGCCGCTCCCACTGCTCCCTTCGTGAACGCCGTCCGGTCCGTCACCACCAATGCCGCCAGCGCAACTCTCGAGAAGGGTGTCCCGGAGGTACGATATACTCCAATTGATGCTTCAATGCCTCGAGTCCGCGGAGAGGGAGAGGCCAGCAAACCGCTTCGCTCGCACCGCCAAACCCCAACCTGCTGCGACTCGGGGCCACCGAAACGGAGTGGACGGAACATGCTGACATGAATAAATCTTGGCACTATAGGACGACGACAAGCCCTTCCAGATCACACTGAGCGACGAGAGCTTCGAGACATACGAGCTTGACCCCCCGCCTTACACCCTCGATGTCACCAAGAAGGAGCTGAAGAAGATGTACTACGACATGGTCGTCACCCGGTACGAAATATCCCCGAATTATGTGGCCATTGGCTGCCCGCATTGGCATATATATATATATATATGCCTATATCTACCAGATATGAGCTAGGACTAACCTGCTTTTAGTCAAATGGAGATGGCCGCCGACAGGCTATACAAGGAGAAGAAGATCCGAGGTTTCTGCCATCTGTCCACCGGACAGGAGGCTGTCGCCGTCGGTATTGAGGCTGCCCTGACCAAGGAGGATGATATCATCACTGCCTACCGATGCCACGGTTACGCCATGATGCGTGGTGGTTCCGTGCGCTCCATCATCGGTGAGCTGCTCGGTCGCCGTGAGGGTATTGCCTACGGAAAGGGTGGTTCTATGCACATGTTCACCAAGGGCTTCTACGGCGGTAACGGTATCGTCGGTGCTCAGGTCCCCGTCGGTGCCGGTCTGGCTTTCGCCCACAAGTACACTGGCCGCAAGAACTGCTCCATCATCCTCTACGGTGACGGTGCTTCCAACCAGGGTCAGGTCTTCGAGGCTTTCAACATGGCCAAGCTCTGGAAGCTCCCCGCCCTGTTCGGTTGCGAGAGTAAGTTTTGCTATATCTGAGAACATTCCGGATGCCCCCGCTAACGATTTGAAAAGACAACAAGTACGGTATGGGTACCTCCGCCGCTCGATCCTCCGCCTTGACCGACTACTACAAGCGTGGTCAGTACATGCCCGGTCTCAAGGTCAACGGTATGGATGCTCTTGCTGTCAAGGCTGCCGTCAAGTACGGTAAGGAGTATGCTGTTGCCGAGAACGGCCCCATGGTCCTCGAGTACGTCACCTACCGCTACGGAGGCCACTCCATGTCCGACCCCGGTACCACCTACCGTACCCGTGAGGAGATCCAGCGCATGCGATCCAACAACGACCCCATTGCCGGACTTAAGCAGAAGATCCTCGACTGGAACGTCGTTTCCGAGGAGGAGCTCAAGGGTATCGACAAGGAGGCCCGCAAGCACGTCAACGAGGAGGTTGCCATCGCCGAGGCCATGGCCCCCCCTGAGACCACCCCCAAGATCCTGTACGAGGACATCTACGTCCCCGGCAGCGAGCCTCCGTTCATCCGAGGCCGTGTCCCCGAGGAGAACTACTACTTCAACTAAGCGTTGATTAGAGAGTGGGGAGTAGAGGGGCGTGCTATAAAGCGGAATAGATACTGTATTTATAATCCATACGGCGTCCGAGATTATTCTTTACGAATGGGAACTTTACACAAACATATCCATTGTTGATTCCGGATACCCACATGACTATGCTATATTATGCCGTACTATAAATATCAGGGGTTACCCGGTTCCTTTAGTATAATGTTTATCCCGCTGTGTATAGTACTGGCAGCGTTTTACTGATTATGCCGTAGTATATATATCAGGTTCCAGCACATTTCGTGGTCGGGCGATGGCGGCGGAGAAAGGGGAGTCTTGTCGGCAAGGGGGCCATTTCTTTAGAATAAGAAATATGGGCGTTTTTTCGTCGAGGGAAAGTGACGTATTGATCAAAAGATATTGGAAGATGATGTTTCCCCGTGACGTGTGCGAGGCTGTGTATGATTCTGAATAACGATGTATCCTAGGGATTATTCGGTTCCATTGGTATAATACTTATCCCGTTACATATAATACCTCAAGGGTTTCCACTGCTTATAGGCCTATCATGGTCAAGGAGTACCCAATATGGCTGAGCCAAAGCCGGTGCTCTGGTTCACGTCTCTGGACGCCGATCTCATCGGCCAAGGCCGAGTGAATAAGGTCCACCTTGTTTCCCTGACCAGCCTGCGCGCTGTCCGGAGCCAGCCTGTACGTCACGGGGTTTTCCCTCGGCAGCCGCCTCGCCCCGGAAGCAGCGCACGGCAGCATAGAACGGGTTACGTGGGATGACTGGTTATGAAGCCACTTTCGATCGCGCAGCAGCTTTGTCTATCTCCTTTGGCCTGCAGTTCCTCGGTATGATCGTCAGCTCTCTTATTGGAGAGCAGATCGGAGGTCGTCTCAGTGACCTATGGATGAACAATAAGGCCAAGAAGCTCGGGCATCGACCAGCGCTGGCATCACGAGATCCCGGCGTCTTTCACCAGGCGGACGACCTCGAGCGTCTCGGTAGTCCCAGCCCCGCTATGGCTTGCGAGGGCGTCGCCTTCCGCGCCTCCGATCCTCTCACTGACCCGAACTTCCCCGGCACTCGTCGACACAGACGCGCGGATTCCATTGTCAACTCGTCCACCATTGATGGGGACCAAGGAGAGGGACATTGCATCCCCTCATTCCCGCATCCGCAATGCGTTGAAGATCATCTTGAAGATGGGGGACCGGCCCTGACTGGAGGTCCCTGTGACCGGTCAGCCCCGTTCTCAACCCGCCACACTTTGCCGACGAAATTATGATAGCGCCGCCGAGTGTGTCTAAGAAGGCACCCAGCATGTAAACACCGGCGTCATCCGAGACGATGTATACCATGGCGAAATGGCCATGAAGGGCTCCTGCTGCACGTTTCTACCCTTTTCCCTCTTCTGGTTGACTCTTCTTGCGGCATTGCAGATCGCCACCTGCTACTCTCGATGTCGGCGCCTCCAGCTTGAATACGGTTGCGATCACTACCATCGCAAGATTCCAATTCTCTGGCTCCCACTGTTCAAGTCATTGGACATTGGGGTACTGCACCTCTTGAATTGCTGAGGAAAGATGGACATCGTAGATGAATTCGTCGTATTCAACATGGGTATTGGGAACATATGGAGAAGCGTGTGGGCAGCTATTCAGCCATCAGGGTAGGGAAGGGGGGTGGGGTGGATAGGACCTCGCTGTTTGTTGGGATTGCCATGGCTTTGGGTTATCAAGGCTCCCTTTGATATTCGATTCGATAAACTGGGCTGTCGACCAATTATAGGAAGTATTATACGAAGAGCAGCAGCGCTGTCGCAATCAAGGGGGTAGGCATACCTACCTGCTAATAGCTCGATGCTAGCTGATTTGGACTCGGCACATCATACTTGGGTTGTAAGTCAGGTAATTGACATAATATGATACCCCTTTATCCTGTGTAAATAGTGGTACGACAGGTGTATTTACTATGATGGCCCTATATTGAACGATATAGAGACACCTTGATCATCATGATACTGCTCCCGACTTTTGGCCTTCCTCTCTTGCCTGTCTTCCTAGCCTCCCACCCCCTGTCCCCTTTCCCAAACAAACTCATTATCACTCCAATCCATTGATTTGAGACCATTGACCATGGATCAGCACCTCTGGTTCACCCAGCTCCCCAACCACCGCGAGCTCTCGGCCACCCGGCCGACTTGCTCCAGGACCTGGGCCACCTTGCCCTCCGGGTCGACCGAACGGTGCCCCTCGAACTCGACGAAGAAGACATACTGGAACGGCGCCAACAAGCTCGGCCGCGACGCAATGCTCGTCAGGTTCAGGCCCGCGGTGCGAAAGCACGAGAGCACGTCAGCGAGGGCACCGGGGGCGGTGTGGGGGACGGTGAAGGAGAGGAGGGATTTGGTCGTAGCAGCTGTTCTCTTCTCTTGTTGTTGTGGTTGTGCTTGTTGTTTTGGTATAGGCTGATCTGCATCAGGTCCAGGGTTCGTGCCATCGGAAGGGTCACCAGACCGCAGCACAAAGAACCGCGTCGTGTTGTCCTCGCGGTCCTCGATGTTGTACGCCAGGACCTCGACCCCCTGGTCCTGGAGGAGGCGCGCCGCGGCCGCGGAGCTGATGGCGGCGCTGGTGCCCGTGGGGTCGTCGCGGGCCAGCTCGGCGGCCCGCGACGTCGAGGAGACGTCGATGGTCTCGACGCCCTTGAGGTACGCCGACAGGAACCGGTTGCATTGCCCAAATGCTTGCGGGTGGCTGTAGATGCGCTCGATGCGGGTCAGGGGGAGCAGGGGTCGGCTGCGCGGGGCCTGGGGCGCCGGGTCCGAGGGGGTCGGGGTGCGTTGGCCGGTGGAGCCGGCTTCGGCGTTGACGGTGAGGAAGGCGTTGTTGCCGCCGGAGGGGAGGGGCCGAAGGTGCGGCTGCTCATCAGCTTGGGATGTTGTTGCTGTTGCTGTGATGGCGTTACCGTCTCCTCTGCGGATTTTCCATCAGGACCAGCAGGGGCGGCATCATTCATATCGTCATCGTCATCGTCATCAACTGGAGGAGACCGGCCCAAGAGACAATGGTGCACATCGAGATAGATCTCGGCGCAGACGGAGAGGTCCGGGTACAGGCCCTGCCGGTCCGCGAAGTGGTCCAGCGTGAAAACAACGGACCCGTTGGTCGAGTTCTCAAAGGGCACTACGCCGTAGGTGGCCCGGCCGGACTGGGTTGTGTCAAAGACATCTGGGGTAATTTTTTGTTAGTTATTTAATTCATTCGGACTACTACCACTTTCATACGTCATAAAAACTGTAACGCTCTCCTCCTTTGGGGGGTTGTGAAATCATATCGGCCGCAAAGAGAGAAGAGTGCAACAAACATGCACAGTAACACACACACCTTTGATAGTCACCACGGGCAGAAGCTCGTATTTGTCTGCCGGGAACCGGTCAAGCGTTGCCTGTTGTATTGATCGTTGTTAGTCGATGCAGGCAGGCGAGGTCACGCATATACGAGGAACCATCGAGCGAAAGGATGCATGTCCCCGGTATCTTGTGAATTGGTGGCACGGTGGTGATATACTAATTAATCCCGGGACATACGTACCTGATGGGTATAAGATGCAACCGGACCCAGAAAACAGACGATTGGCTTCCTGACCGCCGGCATATTCGCTCCTTCTCACTCTCCTCTCTCGTGAAAAAACTCTGTCTCCTAAGATGGAAAGGTTGTCCGTACCTGTACGATTCAAAGAGTGCCCTACTTTGAAAGAGAAGAAAGATTGAATGTTGAGCCCCAATTGAGTTGGAAACTTAAGAAACCTACATCGGACCTCTTCGATTCGCCATATTGCAACCCCCGGAAAAAGGAACCATCAATGACAGGGATACAAAGGTACTTTTTAGTATACTGTTGATGCCCACCGACCGCGGGGTTTATTAACTGCTTGCTAGGGCGTAAGGGCGTAAAGCTCCGCCACGTGCACTTAACTTCCCTCGCCTTATCTGTCTAAGTACTCCGTATTTACTTGTTATTCATTGTGACTAATTTGAAGGGAAAAATTATCCATCGCCTCGCATTTTCTCAATTACGAGTGTCTGCGTTAGTAGATGCCATTGGATAAGCGTTGAGAGGCCCCTGTGCCTTTTTTGTGGTCTTCTTGAGAAGCAAGGGTTACTGCCAGGTGACAGCTACTGGCAGTTAGCCCCTAGTCCTCCCTTAATGCTTGCTGGTAATGGTTTACCCCTGAAGGGCAAACTGCTTGTAACAGCAATACAGCTAAGAATCTGGCGTAAGTAGGTAGCTAAGTGACCGACTATCAAGTGTTCTAACCCTAGGCGTATATACGTAGTTGCATTACGGCAGCAGATACTCGGGGACACGAAAAAGACCCTGGTCCAGCGGAAGAATATGAGCGTAACGACTTTATCATTGATGACGATTAACGAGTGACCGATGTATAAACCATCTACTTCTGTGCGCACGGCGAGAACGACTGATCTGGTTGCTTCAAGTTGGTCTCAACGTCCATGCTAATCATGGCGGGCATGAGACCGCAAAGCCAAGCAGACAGGAACCACTAACAATGGTGAAGCAAAACCGACTAAGGTCCCTGCTTTTGTCATCCTGCTTGATCCAAGCCCTGTTAAGCAAGGCAATTTTCGGAGTTGATAGCTCTGAGAGAATATGTCAATGGGTAGCTGGGCGGGCGTTAGCAGCTGCACTCCACTCTCATGGCACCAAGCAGGCCTTCCCCATGCATACCTTATTCCGTATGTTGTAGACGCAACCTAAGAAGCCGTCATCATGTCGCGGAGCGGGCTCGGTCGGGCTACCTGTCTGGCAGTATGCAGAGAATTTGCCGGCCCAATCTTCTCCATGCGCCGGTCCTTGTACGACAATGGTTCCGTAACTCGGGGTGGCGACTCGGACAAGGTGCTCGGCGGAGGTACGCTCTCTGGCTCTTTGTCGACGACTATTGCCGGCTTTGATGCTGTGGCTTCTACACGATCCTCGTTGTGAACGGGATCATCATCAGAATGTCAATCGTCGTAGTATTCGTCATCGTCAGACACGTCGGCTAACTGCTCAAAGTTGACCTTGTATCGGAGGATGCCACCGATACCACCGAAGCCCTTGACGAACTGGTTGCCTTCGGTTGAACGATCCGAAACGAACTCGAGGTTGGTTCCGAAGTCCTTGTAGTGCTCGGCGATCCATTCAAGGAACGACTCCGAGGTTACGACCTCCATCTCCTGGCCGGTCTCCTTGTCCATGAACTTGTCGCGGGGACCCGTCTCCTGCAGCTTGGTTGTGTGGAGAATGGTCTCGGAACCGTTGCTGTCCTTCAATGTCCAGCGGGTAATCTCGAGGTTCTCGAAGACGATCAGAACCTCGACAGCACCGAGCTCCAAGGCCTTCAGAGTATCCTCAATACCGTAGCACACCTTGCCGGTGTCCTGGCTGATTTCCTCAAAGTACTTTCCAATGAGCTTCTTCTCCTGGATGAACTTGACGTTGCCAAGAGTCTCGGATGACAGCTCAATGGCCTGGTTGAAACCGTTCTCGCCACCGTAGGAAACGTCAACCACCTTGATTACCTTTGTCTGCAGTCGGGGATCGAACAAATCGGAGCCGTTGAGATCGTTTTTGAAATCGGCAGAACCGGCCAAGATGATACCAGCAACGTTGACCTTGTCGGCTGTAACGAAGTTCTGGACGGCCAATTCGGCCACCTTTCGGACGTAGTTGTGACGCTTCTCCTCTCGAAGACGGGCGAAACGCAGAGCGGATTGACCACCACGACCGTGCTTCTTGGGAAGATCGACCGAGAACTTGTGAACAATATCTCGGGTGTTGCCACTCAGAGTACCAAACAGGGCACCGTTACCGTCCATGATGATGAAGCCGAACTTCTGATCCGACTCCAGCAATTCCGCGAGGGCTTCGGTGTGGAATTTGTTGTCGCAAAGGTAAAGCGACGTGTTGATAGGCTTGAAGGGCTCGAAATCGATGTTGACCTTCCGCTCCTTTCCTTCCGAGGTCAAGATTTCACCACAGTAGACGACAAGTCCATTGGGAGGGACCTTGTTGTACAGCTTGAGACGCTGCTGGGTCGATGTGATGGCAGACAGCACAGACTGTCTGTTGACACGCGATTTGATGTTCGAGGCAGTACCCTAAAGAGAGTGTCAGAAAGAGGCGGCGTTAGGATACAATCGTTGGGGGCAAGCATACGTATTCTTCAGCCAACATCTTGGCGACTCGCGAGATCTGGTCCTTGGGCGCTGTAGGGCGTATGTTCAGTATGCGCGCCATTTGCGATGGTCAATCTGGAGGGAACTTACGAATGATCAGACTGATCATGCTTGTGCCATTACCCCGAGCAGCCTCGAGGCGTTTGATGAGCTTCTTAACCTTCCATATCTCAATCTGTTTTGATAAATCAGCACGTCAGTACTCATGAACATCGCATCGTACTGTTTTGGTAGTAGACTAGGGTTGCCAGAGTAGGCGGGGTAGTCGGGAAATTCTGCACGTACGTTCTTCTCAGCCTCGTTGGCTGCTGCGTCACTCATCTTGCCTTCGTGTCCGGAGAGAAAACAATGAAGGTGTTAGATGGTGAGGAGAGTTTTGTTGTGCCTGCGCTGTAGGCAAAAGAGAGTGAAATGTGAGAAAGAGAGAAAAAAAATAGAGGACAACAGTCGCCGATGTCAGAACTACTAACTGACTGGTGTGCAAAGTAGACTCGCTGGGACAGGCAGGAACGCGGGCAGGTCACAAATCAAGTTGCGCCAAAAAAGAACTAGGGAGGGGCTCTCTTACGTTCTTCCAAGTTGGTGTTGGGCGAAAGTGGAGGGAAGGGCGAACGTTTTCAGGCCTGACATAAGAATAAAACCCAGGCCTCCACGTTTGCAGGGCACCTTTATTATACCGCCTACTTTGAGGCTGCATGCACTAACTTGCACGGCTGATCTGTGTGTTTATGCTCGACAAGGCAACACCATTGTTCAATTACTTTAGTTAGTCATCTTTAGAACTATTTAGGGTCACATAATGCCCGGTCAGAGTCATTGGAAAAAAGAAAAGAAAAAAAAGACAAAGTGAATTTTGTTGTCCCTCCTTCCCTTAGGTATACAAATTTGCATGCTATGGCAGACCGGAAATCCTACAATGGCATTCAAAAGTCTTAG
Source organism: Apiospora saccharicola (assembly GCA_038363915.1). Lineage (NCBI taxonomy): Eukaryota > Fungi > Ascomycota > Sordariomycetes > Amphisphaeriales > Apiosporaceae > Apiospora > Apiospora saccharicola. The sequence continues at coordinate 1,035,568 of JAQQWM010000001.1, forward strand.
GCAGAATCTTGGGAGGGCTGAGAGCATCATTGTTCAAATTAGGTCAATGAGCTTGGGGTTTTGGTGGGTCGATCGAAAAAGCAAATAGAGCCCGGGATAAATCCGGAAGGCATTTCAAAGTACCCAAGTATCTTCAGCTAACTTTAGGTATGTAGTGCGGGTCACTGGCAGATTGCGATTGGAAAAGGGCGGAAGTGGAGATAAAGCCAAAAGGCCTGTCGTCATTCCGGCCATCTACCACAACACCACCCCATCTCAATCTTTAATATGTCGCGTCAAGTTCGTGGGGATCCTCACGATTACCCAATACACGCAACACAGCAGAGGCTGAATAAAACTCGGCGATGGCTGGGTCGGTCATACCCACGCGATCTGAGCAACTCTCTATATGGATTACTTCATTGAGTAAGCAGGTTACTCTGGAAATACTGCCCTGTGCTTGGAAAAGATCCTCCGTGGCGTTTTCCGCTCGAGAATATGCTATTTCAGGTAGGAGGAAGGGAATTGTTGTGCCCTGATGATGGGTGGTGGGTATTGCATCTTCAAAAAACCCTTCGGTGGACTGCGAGTATTTACAACACGGCAGTGCTGGGACACTGGTTCTGGCCCAACTCCACCAGGAGCTATGAGTGAGAGAACATTGCCACAACGCACACCGCTGCAAGTCTCTGAATCGCGCCTTGGAGCTGTCAAGCCCAGCCATGTGCACCAGTTCGAAATGGCAATACTCTCTCTCTCTCTCTCTCTCTCTCTCTCTCTCTCTTTCTCTCTCTTCAGTTGTCCCAAGGACGACTTGTGACCAGCGGTTGCTTGTCTTGGTGAAGTCAGGGATGTTTCTGACGCATCGTCATGTTCACCAGAGCAGATGCATCCAAGCTATTAGCTTGGTAGTGGATGGTTTTACGGTATTGCTCGATGGCGGCGGGCCACAGCGTTTCAATCAACGTTGGCTTGTCTTTCTTGGGGTTACTACCCCAGGTTCCAGGACCTGCATATGGTCTACATGCGCGGCAGAACGTGACGGGGGTGGGGTTGAGAGGACAACTTCGCTCTCCACGAGGATTTCTGAGACTACGGTCTTGGTGATGGCTTCACTCAAGCATCTTGGGGGTTGGGCCGTCCACCCTGACAAGGTTTCGTGTGGTGCGTTGGCCATGCCGCAGCTAGGCAAACACACCGCCCGCCGGCAGACTCCTGCACCCTGGATGAGGCCAACCATTCCATAGCGAATGGTAATTTGCGTCACCTTGGCGAAAAAGAAAAAGAGAATTGATCGATTTCAATTCATCAGCTGCCCCCCGGGTTGAACTCGCAACACCCGTGCCGGCATTACGGCATTTTGGCGATTACGGGCATTGTTCTCGTTCCAGGTGGGTGCCAAGACATTGTCCTTCGATATCTCGCTACAACAGGGGAAAAAACACATTTCTTAATGAATATGTCCTGGCCTCACCACTACAGTGTAACACTTAGCAACTGGGAGTCAGCAACCCCATTTGGGGTATCAATCTTCAACGTTCCTGCCCAACTTCGGTTTCTACTTGATCGTAGACGCCTGTATTCCGTGAGGCAAGGAGCTGGGGGGCAAGAGTGATATCATTGCTTCTATGGACTAACGGGCCGTATGTGGGATGTCTTGACATCTCCGATGGATGGGGCCAGGACACTCACTATGTATGTAGATAGTCAGACATAGGTAATCGGATGGAACCTTGCCTAGAGAATGCCAGTCGAGAGGAGGGTATGACTTGGACGAATTTGTCTGGGTGTCTCCGGTGTGCAATAAGTCGAGCCGTGGGCCTATGGCAGCCTTGATTGGGATAATGCCTTAGCCTATTGTATCGATACCTTACCTTGCCTTCTGGTTCTGTGCGGCTCAAGCTTTTGAGCTCCCAATCTCGTTGTGGATTTTCCCCTTCCCTAGTGACTGGCCATCGGCATTTACACATTCCCCTTCCTCCCCACCCACTACAACATCTCTCCATCCACGCAACACACAACCACGACACAATGGCCGCCGACGACGATTCTAGTGATCTCTCGTCGCTGTCGTCGCTGTCTCCGGTGCCTTCCGAAGATGAAGGCGACGATGGTCTTCCCCAAGACAAGAAGGGCATCCTAAATTACTTCAACAAACTGCCCAAGGGCGCCAAGCCCAAGGCATCTGTACGAGAACCGTCGCCTCCTGCACCCAAGCGACCTGCCTCACCGCCGCATGAGTACATCCTGGCTGACAATCCAGATATTGCCGTGAGTAAAATTGCAGAATTCGCGTAGAAAACGCGACATCGAACGCGTACTTTGTTGCTAACCTGGCTGTTCGCGCCTGCAGTTTATTGTCATGTTCAGAAGCAGATTCGATCCTATTCTACCCAAATCTCTGCCCAATTTCGGCCCCCAAGAGCTCGAGCGCGACATTACCGACACTGTGCCAGGTGACCGCGTCGAGCTGTTCTTGTGTGCGGTGCTGGGACTGCTGCTCAACCGCAAGCAGGATGTCAAGTACGTATGACGCAATTACCTGATACAAAGTGGCACATGGACGGCTAACATGGAAATTACTTTCTGCTTCACAGGCCCGGGCATTACAACAGAGCCCTTGAGGATGCCATCGCAACACACAAGAACCAATGGGCAAAGTCTTGGGGTGAAAAGAGCCCGTTGGCTGGTGGCGCTACGTTTGGCGCAATGAACCCCACGGAACGAGTAAGTCCCGCCCCAGAAGCTCTTACGTCCGCCAAATTACCCTACAACGAAATAAATTCGCTCTGCATTCTTGGCCATTACTGACTATTGTGGCGGTTGTAACAGCTTACCCTCCTGCGAACGCTGATCATATGGTCACTTTCTTCGTCCGAAGCCGTCAAGGGCATGATCAACACATCCTACAAAGGCAACCGACACGAAGATGACCTCAACCAGCCTCTCTCGGTCCAATCCTGGGGCTGCGATAGCGACAAGCGCCGGTACTACTTGATCGAGGGCCTAGACGATACTGCCTTCAGGGTCTACCGCGAAAGCAACCCGCAAGGCTTGAAGAGAACATGGTGGAGCGTAGCAGGGTCGATTGACGAGCTCAACGGCCTGATCGACAAGCTGCTCACGGTTGATGCCGGTCCCAAGGCGAGAAAGCTGGCGCAGCAGATGCAGATGGCCATTCCACGGTTCGAGGCCACCGAGGAGAAGCGCAAGCGACGCGAATACCGGCAGGCCCAGAAGGAGCGCTTCAAGCGCCCGGAGCCGGGCTTCTCGCTCTACGAAGGTCGCACGAGAGGCAAACGTATGAAGTATACCTACTCTGATGACGACGAGTTTGTGTCCGACTCCACCGGGACGCGCCGCTCGGGACGCAACACCGGCACAAACACCCCGGCCGAGCCCGCCGGCCCCGTGACGACCGCCAGCGGCCGTCAGATCAAGGCGCCCTCCCGCATGACCGTGGACGCGTCCAACAACCTCACAACTACGAGCCCCGAGCGGGACGAAGACGCCAGGCCCTCGTCCAAGGGTTCTTCAGTGGGCCCGACCGGGCGTCCACGTCGAGCAGCTGCCGCAAACCACGGCACGAACGGCTGGGCACCATCTACGCGGACCAGAGGACAGAAGTCCATGGATGACGAAGAAGAGGAGGAGAGCGAGCCCGACTTGGGCGATGACGAGGAAGAGCATGCCCCCGACGAGAGCGAAGAGGAGGAAGAGGAAGAGGACGGGGACGAGCTGGCGGAGGAGGAGGATGAAGTGATGGGCGATGACGACGAAGAGGCAGACCTGGACGATAGCCCCAAGTCGATGGTGGTAAAGCTGAAAGTGCCCAAAAAGGGCGGCGAAGGAGATGACGACGGCCCTTCCAAGTTGAATCTGAGCCAGTTCCGCTATGACGGCGCCGGCGACCCGAAGTCGGCCAAGTCCAAGTCACCCGTCAACGAACCGGAGAAGACCGAGGATTCCATATCCGTCGCTCCTCGGAAAGCGAAGAAGGGCTCTAAGGAGGGTACCCCCGAGCCTGCCGCCAAGCGGACATCTACTGGTCTCCAAGCCCAACGACCTCCCCTCACGCCCTCGACAAGCTCGCTGCAGTCTACATCTCTGGCTTATAGGGAAAGCCCGGATAAGCTGCAGCAGCCCAAGCCCTCTGCTACTGTTGAGTAGCTGCCTCCAGAACCACAGCCGGTCTATTATGTACGTCCACAACGTCTAGGCGGGATTTGATGGTTACTTTGGCCGCTCCTATTAGCAAAAAGTCACAGCACCGGGGAGTGGCCAACGATGCGAGGTCATTTGCAGCATTTTGTTAAGAGGAAGCAGGCGTTCACTGGCTTGGTCGTAGATGGAGGATAGATAGCACGATACCAAGTATGAACATTGGTCAAGTGTGCAGCAACAGGGACAGCTTTAGCTACGTGTGAAAGGAACTTCCTTCGCGCGATATAGATCAGATAGACCGGTGTATGGGTCTAGATCTGTCAACCATTGGTTGTCCACTTGTCCCCCGAGGGACAAATAGCTGTCATAATACAAGAAAGCGTTCGCGCTAAACTATTGGATCCCTAGACCCAATGATGCATGATACTCGTGATGGTTTATATATGTACATAACACTCCCTCCCTTTCTAGGAGGTCATTGCATCGTATTGGGTTGCCCGGCGGCTGCAACAGAGCTCTGCCCCCCACACTGCAGGAGCCGCGCATACCATAGACTCATTCTACTTCTTGCGATTCATAACCTCTTCTTCTCGCCCGGAATCTTCCAGTTGTTCACGCCGTACCACCACCGCCGTACCCGGGCCCCGGCCGAGCTACCGCTTAGTTGCGCACTCTTGTTCCAGTATTGCCAGCCGGCCAGGGCCAGGTTATAGAGGACGCCCTGAGCGAGGGGCATCACCATCTGTGAGGACGTAGAGCTGTTAGTGAATGCATCCAACCACTTTACATCTTATGCCTGGTGACCTCTGCACCACACCACACCACACCACAGGCAAAGTGAAAAGAGGTTTGACGTACCTGATCGCGCACCGTTATCAGCGCCACTTTCCACCACGTGTCCGCCTCCTTGAGCGAGTGCAGATAGCTCTGCTCGAAGCGCATGTCGGGCATGGGCGGGAAGTGTGCCTTGGGGCTGCGCGGGTGGGGGCGCAGCACGCTCAGCGGGATCTCGGAGGAGTTGTCTTCGTCATCCTCGGAGTCGAGCGATATGTCGTCGATCGACGACGGCCGCTTGGGCAGCTTCTTGTTGTGCAGGTCCTTTTCGTCGAGGTCGACGGGCTCCTTGGCTGAGGCCGTTGTCGAGGGGGCGAGATCGTGGTTGGGCGAGGGGGACCGCTGGATGTGCGCGGTTTGCACCGTTTCGGCGATTTGCGTGGGGATTGACATTGCGGCTGCCGGCGGTGGTTATGTGAGATTGGGTGGGTGGGTGGTGTGGTGGTGTGGTTTACTTCTTGCCCGGAGGCAGGTGTATCTTGGGTCTCGTTGCTGGTTGATGCGGCGCCGCTGGTGGTTTAGACTGCTCTTGCTAGTGGTTGGAGCTATGATGCTATTGCACTTTCTGTATGCAGCCAATCAGATGGGTGGGATGGCACGTGCGGACCCCATGATTGACCTCTTTCCTGGTTATATCTCTAGGTACAGCTCCAAATCTTGTCAAGGTACTCTCATTTATTTCTAGGTTGTTAATTGATCATGCGGCTACCTTGTTGGCCGCTGCATCTGGCATTGCAGCTGCAAGTCGTTCATATACTTTCATGCTATTCTATTCAGGACGGTGGGTGAACTAAGACGCTACATTGACTTGCAGGGTCTGGAACAACCTCAAAAGAGAAACTCAAGATCTCGCGCCGGTGCGGAAACTCCTGGTGCTTTGATAATGACGCACCTGCTGTTGGGAGATCCATCGACTCAACACCCTGCGCGAGCTCTACCTCCGGCGCGACCGGTGAGCTCTTGAAGCAGGGCCGCGGCCACGATGGCAAGTGCACCTGCGGAAACAAGGTGTATCGCTTACATTTTGCTGGACAGCAGAAAAGGTGCGCAATAACGAATGTGAGCCTAGAGATATGGAAGGTCTCCCCGGGCTGAAATTCGCCAATTGATATGAAATCAACATGACGATCGCCAAAATATGGGGTGGCCCACGCGCTGTCTATGAGTCGGTTGACGTAGCAGGAAGGAGCTCTCTGTACAAGTTGTTGATTCTTGCATGTGGTACTTGATATGATATGGAATGGTTGTGGATGTGCAGCTACCTACGACTGTATCTACTTGACGAGCACTGGCAGGAAGGTATGCATTACGCAATATCCGTACGAGGTAAGTATATGCAAGCATACCAGGTCCAGCTTGGGTCAACACCTACTATAACAACGAGCGCAAAGTTAAATATCCTACACGGTACCGCTTGAATGTTCGACTAGCCCGGCTCCATACTGGATCAACAACCTGACCAAGCCTGACCTTATATTGTCGGGTGAAGTATCACAGACCTCAATCATACATGCAGGAAGCACATCGATATCCCATATGCAACGCAAAAGTAGACGGTATATCGCGATGGTGGACAGCTACTAAAATAAGCCACAGAGATATCCGTTTACGTGCATTGTGATTCTTTGGGTGTACCTAATGGTTGGGCGTGGAATGGCTGCCAGTGGAATAGTCGCTTGTTATGGGATAATCGGCCGGTATAAACAATCAAGGAAAGGAATGGCCGGAATTTGATCCAGTTAACAACTTTGACTACCGCAACAACCGATCAGCTATTCCATGGCACTTTCCTTCAATGTTGTCAGGATGGATACCGTTCAGTCAATTGGCGGTTCCTCCAACAACTCTCCCTCCTCTCTTCTACATCATACATCGAAAACATACCATTTCCCATCATCGTTCCAGTCCTCTGGCTGTAATTTTGGTATTAAACGCATCGTTTCTCTATCATTCCCCATCATCTAGCACACAATGGCCGACGGGATGGGCCTTGCCGAGCTGGGATACCAACCGTCTGGAAACAGCTCCAGCACTCACTGCTCTTCCCTGTCCCATCAAACCTCCGCCGACTCTCTGAAGTCGAAAAAGTCACTGGGCATCTTTGGTTCCATGAGCCGCAAGATCAAGGGAATCCGCTCCACATCGACGTCGAAGTCGGTGACCAGATCCCCCAGCTCGTCACGTCCTCTCCCACCCTTCAGCCTGAAGCAATTCTCGTCCCTCAAGAAGAGGCATGGTATCGATCCCCCTACCGCTGCTCGTGATGTCTCGCGTAAGGCAGCCACGGTGCGCTGCTATGGCACTGACCGGACCCCGGTCAACGTCGTCCCACGGCGTACCAGCGTGGGTGCAGTCAAAGCTCCCCGGCTGGAGATACCAAAGGACATCGGCGGTGATTTCACGTTGAGTGATGGAGCTTAGGACAGTAAGTGTCAGTACTCACACTGTTGAAATTCATGCTCACAATCTTACTGTACAGGCCCTGTTACTACTCCATGCGATGAACCTGTGGGTATCGTCTTTCCAAGGGCATCTGAAGAGCGTCCAGCCGCGGTTTGGAAGCCACGCGTGTCGACCCCGGAGCTGCATGTGGAAAATGAGCCTTCTGAGCCACAATCGCCCAAGCCTTTGGGTCCTCTGGGAATGAAAGGGACCGATAAGCAGCACGTTGCGTCCGATACTGATACTGATCACCTATTCACTGGCACTGCTGGCTCAATTGACCTTGATCCTCTGGGAATGAAGGGGTTCGATAAGCAGCACGTTCCTTCCGATACTGACCCTGATCACCTCTCCATCTACACTGACGCTGCTGGCTCAATTTTTGGTAAAGATACCAAGTACTGGTCAGGTTCGAGCACTTTGGGCGATTTTGCGCCAAACATTGTCAACCCGCACAACTTCGCTGTTGAACTGGAAGGAGACTGCGTCTACCCTCCTCTGACCCCTAACTTTCTGCAGATGGCCATGGCTCAACTCGCTTTTGCCCGTGGGGCAGAGCCTGAAGTGCGTTATCTGGAGAGAATCAGAGGCATCCTAGAGAAGATGACTCTGGACGACTTTGAGCTACTTGTAGATGAGCTTGATCCAGACTGGGTTCCAAAGGGATCGCTTTGGCGAGAATTCGTCCAATTTCAATTCCGTGCTGGAATTATGATCGGGAAGCGCGAGGTGGCAGCTGCGATGCTCAACAGGCTGAACCTCGAGCAGGGCTTCCACACAGAAGCCTCAGATAACTCAGATAACCCAGTTCAACGCATCCTGGCGGATATATTGGAAGAAACACCGGGCTTTGACAGTAAGTGGAACAAAACAGTCTCTCGGATTTATTTGCTGACCATCAATATCCAGCGAGTTCGTCTGCTTCGTCTACATATGTTCACACAGGCGACAGTGATGACACCCACAATGGTACTGACGGAAACTTTGAGGAGGAAGCTATGTCCCGGGGGGCAGCTCCCAAGACGTTGAACCAACGTGCCGAGGCTAGCAAATACCTTCAGTCGCAGAAAACCGCTGTCTTCTCGGTTCTTCGCACGGGCGCACATGCCCAGGCTGTACGAACACCATCAATGCGCACATGGGATGGTCAAATGCCCTACTCGTGGCAGAAGAACGAGGACTTGAGCCAGGAAAGATCGGAGATGTCGGTCGTCGAGGACGAAGAGGACATGAAACTGGCCCAGATGTTAGGTCATGGACTATGAGCATAGCATGTTGACAGGTCGTCGCAATAACCTGGACATGAGATGAGGTTGGTTTGGAGCTGTTACGATATTCTAGTATTGGTATGATGGCTCGCTTTCAAAGGCTCTTTCGATATTGTGGTAGACTTTACACAGTAGAAACTCTCATTATGCGGAGAATAAAGCTTGTGTTTATCAGGGTATCAGTCTACTAAATGATCTGACTCAGAAATGAAATATTGGGCCGACGAAGATGGAGAAGTTCCTACAAAACCACACGTTAACATCATGCTCAACCTCCCCCACAAGCACCCGTGCAGAACTAATTTCAGATTGTGTAGAATGAAATCTGATGATGTCATCGCCCTCCTTAATAGGAGATGGGGGCGAGTCAAGTCGAGCGCTGTCAGTCGTCGACGGGCCAAACACCATTATCCTCCCTGATTCAAGGGAAGAAAAAGATTAGACACACGCAAATAACCCTTCCTGATGGTCTCGAGTCTCTGTCGATGCAATGTTACTACGAACTCATGTGCCCTTGCTCGGATCGAGAAGGGTAAGTGACGCCGAATATCATTGCATCGGCAGAGACTCGAGGCCAACAGGAAGGACTGTTTGCGTGTGAAGAAGGGAAGGAACGAAATGAAGCAGACCGCCAGAGGGGGAAGGCTATTCATATTCGCCCGTCTTGCCTAGAATTTGACTTTTCCTGGGTGCTGAGGTGGAAACTGCTCATCTCCCTGAACTGCGTGATGCTGATCGTTTGCTGTCACTTTCTCATCTGGTGATCTTCCTTTAATTGCCAATGCTCCTCGGTTTGATGCGATTAGATTGGGTTGCAAGTTTATTCAATAGGTACAACAGCCATCCATTCTTCCTTAGCCCTCCGCCAGGTTTGCGGCTAATGACTTTCGGGGTTGATCATATAGAGTTGCGACGTATCCATGGCTCACAGTCATCTTAATGTACAGGCTGGGCAACGATGGATCCGTTTCGTCCCCAAGGTCTTTTTCCGACGCCTCTTAGAGTATTTAACGTCCAGAGTAGCTAGTATACGGCCGTTAGCAGGTACCTAATGTACAATTCACCATTCTTGAGTGTAGCCTGTGCGATACAATTCAGGGGTCTTCAACAATTATCTTGCTGAACTTGCGAGCCCTGAACATTCATCATGGAAGACGATAAGGGACCTCTGTGCAGTTTCGATGGCCAGGTTGCTAAGGTCCAGAAAAAGCGCAGCCTATCCCAAGACCGTTACGAAGAGAGGAACTCTCCGCCAAATAAGAGGCGAGCTCTCTCTGAGAAAGCCCCCCCACCCCTCGGGACAGGATAGGGGGGTTTGGCGCGACTTATCAAGCAGCAACAGCAACAGCAACAGCAATCCGAATCCTCGCCTGCACTCGACCATGCAGTCTAGAGACACCGAGAAACAACCAGATGTTGCTGTTGGGCCTCATTACTCTTCTTCGACTCCTGGACCCACTACAACAGACTCGGGCAATGATAACCTGGCAGACTTCCTCTCCTCCACCATGTCCCATAAGCAACCTGCCGAGATGTCTTCGCTGCATCTGACAAAAACAATGGGTACCTCTGAGCTTCCTGCCCATTATCCTGTCGACGAGGCCCCACCACCACCACAGCAGATTGATACTGTTGGTAACCCTGGCGTTGGAAACCCGCCTGTTGATGCTGTTACACAACCATATCATGGTGATGCTCAATTGGAGGCCATTAGCCCCGGTGAGAAACAGACAGATGTTGTTGGACCCCCTGTTGATGCTTTACTACCACCACCGCCGCCGCCACCACATAATCACAGTGTTGTTCGTGGACCCAGTGGTCAAGATAGAGCCAGTACCGCATTCCAGTCTCTCCTACGCCCAGGTCCTTCGTCGCCTACCCCGCGCGAAGACATGCAGTTGCAGGCGCCCTCTTTAAACCAGGACACATTGATGCCTCGTAAACAACAACCGAGCAATAGTGAGCATATGTTACTAACATCGGAGGCTCTGAAATCGAAATTGCCACCAATGGGTACGTTCAAGGCACCTCCTGCCCTGCGGCCTGCCAAGGGCAAAAGCCCAGCCCAACCCAAATCCAGAAATGGGTTTTCTGATAAAGCGGTCTTCCCCGAAAAGGGGGTCTCGTCGCGGAAACGACTCCCCACTGTCGGTCAAAATAAAGAAGAATCCCGGATGGATGAGGAAGTGAAGGCAACAAAGACACCCAAAAAGCGTCGCCAGAGCCAACTCCTCCCCCTTTCTGCTGAAAAGGGCAACCGAGACAAGGCCCAATCAGCAGAAAATGCGCGGAAGCGACAGCGCCGAGATGATAATCAAGCGGAACTAAAGAAGACGACGGCGGCATCCAAGAAGAGTCGCCAAAGTCAACTCTTCCCTTCTGACGAAAAGGACAATCGAGATAATGCTCTTTCACAGGGGAAGGCGCCAAAGAGGCAGTATCGGGATGATAAACCGACGGTCAAGACAACTGATCCAGTGCAAGTCGATGGCAGCGAGTATCGACCCTTCCACCTTAAGAGGCAGCGGAGTCGGTGGACTGCCGTGAACACCATCCGTCTCGAAGAACATGACGATGACGATAAAAATGTAGACAGGGTCGCCGCCGCAGTCAGTGGCTTTTATTTCACACCATCTCGAGAGCAACTTAATGAAAATGACCTGGAAGACGGCGACGGTAACAGCTCCCAAGAATTCCAGCAAAAACACAAGCCACAGCAACAAACGGAAGAAGAAGAGCAGTTCTACCACAACCACGCCTATCGCTCAACCCACGACTACGGCAGGGCAATGACCACAACGACATCAACGAAACACAGCCTCAGCAAAAACAGCGGCGACAAGGGCACCGTCTGGTCGGCCTTTGTTGAACCGCTCGTATGCGAGGACACGGAGCACAACCGCCAGCTTAAAGAGCGCCTCGAGGAGAAGCGGTGGGCGCGCGAGGAGCAATCCGAGGCGGAGAAGCGCGAGGAGGCGCAGGAAGAGAAGAAGCGAACTGCACGGGAGAAGGCGAGGGAGCGGCGACAGAGGAAGAAGGTGGAGAAAGAGAAGGAAGAGCAGGAGATGCAGAATCAAGAGGTCGATGGTGCTATGGAAAGCACCTCCGTTTCTCCTGATTGGCTGAGATTGGAGCAAGGAACGACTTGAAGTTATGACCCTCATGTCGGATTCACCAATACCCTGTTCACATTACCCAGGCTCCGGTCGAACGTCCTTGTACATGTCGAACCTTGAATTATTGTTCTCTAATAAGGTCCGCTTCGTACCCTGGATGAAGTATCGGCAGGCCTTCTTTCTTTGAGCAGTACATCGAGCATCCCACTCGAAACATAAAAAAGGCCAGAATACTATGTCAACAGCTGGAGAATTATGCTTCGCCGGGGATTCGGACAGATCTGGCGTGATTCCAGCTGGTAACGGGCACGCATAAAAGACTTGTGCAAGGGCCCTAGGCAGATCATATTCAGGAACAATAATTCAAGATTGACCTGTATATCCTGCATGATTAGCAACATACTTCACAATGATTAATGTGCAGGAGAGGGAAAAATGAGGTTCAATCAATGTTCATGATCATGGCCTGAAATACATTGGTATCGACTACCACCTTTATTCCATCCTTTCATCCATCCGGTACACACATGGTATAGTACAACAAAAGCTTGTATCGATCGACCCCCCGAATACACGATAAGCCGGGAGCCCCCCCAAATCATCAACATACGGGCCGGGGGCAGAAACATAAGAAAAATGTTTTTGTTCGTCGTTTCCAAGAGTGGAGATGCCGCAAGCGTGAGGTATGTATACACAATCTCCTCAGCTTAATCTAGCTCTCGCGGCCGTTATTCGCCGGCTTTGCAAAAGCTTTTTGGAGGACAGATAACAACACACTGGGGTCGCCCCGTCCTCTCTCTCTGGTCTTCTCCAAACAGATTTACTGCTCGCCCTCGGTCTGGGCTGGCCTGCGGAGGACCTCGAGGTCGGCTAGTGGGTTTTGTTAGAGTCTGACTCAAACGAATTGGAAGTTACTATTCGCGGAGGACTTACTCTGGTAGACGCTCAGGGAGGTGCGGGTGTTGCCCTCTTGATCCTGGTAGCTGTTCATGACGCAGTTACCCTCGACAAGGACGGTGGCACTGTAGGTCTGGATGTTAGCATGGCTTTGTCCCTATTGCTTGCCCATTGCGCAAGCTCCTCATTCAATCTTCTCTTCTAAAGACAAACGTACCCCTTGGGAAGCGAGGTGAGGAAGTCGCGGCGGGGGCCCTCGGGCTCAAAGCTGGCGACCTTGAACCAACTGGTGACGCGCTTGTCCTTGGGGCCCGAGTTGGAGGCGACGGCGTACTCAATGACCTCGCGGCCGGTCGACGTGGGCCGAACCTCGGGGGTCGCGGCCAGGTTGCCGATGAGGGTGATCTTGGCCCGGGGCCGCGCGGCTGAGGCGCTGAAGCCGCGCGCAAAGGTGCGCGTGGCAGCCGGGGCGGCGGAGGCGAAGCGGGAGGCGGCGAACATTTTGGCTGGCTGTTTTTGTTGGTTTGTGGTGGAGGGGAATGAGTGTACTGGTTGTCTGGAATAGGGAATCAATTGATTGACGGGTGAGGCTTGCTGCTAGGAGGGGGAAAAAGTTACTATGGGGATTGATGGGCGGTAGTGGCGGCGACGATGTTGCTGGGGTGGAGTAGCTGAACCGGAAAAGTTGTGGTGGAGTCGGATGGGGGGATATTTTTGTTTGCTGGAAACGGGAATGGATGGGGATTTCTTCACGATGCGAATGGAGTTGTGGTTGCACAGGGTCTTCTCGGGGTCCGGCAGGCGGGCGCGTTTAACCTGGACGCGATTTTTTAATTTAAACCATCCGGGCTAATGCACCATATTGAGATGAGGGTTATGCACACCATCGCTTGCCATTGGTGAGAGCTCCCTCCTTAAGCTAGATTGCTACATATGCTGTCCATTCGAATTGGGTCCCGGTTAATTGCATATCGCAATGTCAAGTTGCTACTTCAGCTCTATCATCGTCATTACCAGACGGTCCCATCAATTTGCTATCATACCCGTACAACCTGCTCTTCTAGAATATATTAAGACTTTGACATGGTTCGAATACTTATTACTCTGTTCGTATCTTCAGTGTAAAAAAATGATTAAGTCCGATATGATAATGGTCCCCTTTATTCCACCCAGTTGCTCTTCAACTGAAAGCGATTGTTCTTTCAGGTAACACTCGGGCATGGGAATACAAGAAATATCCCGAATAGCCCCAAGGTACATAAGTATGGAGAATTCATGGCTTGTCACTGTGACTCAACGGCTTACATGGCCAGCGTTGCCAGGGGTGAAAGGTCACAGAAGATAGAATATGCTGAGTGCCTTATCTTCGCATTTGCAATTCACTAGCAGGATTATATTAGGCGTTGTGCCCGCTATCTCTGAAGATCACTCGCTAACTTACAGCGCTGTTTTTGAAAGGTAGGTGGGTGTTCTGCTGGGTTATGGGATGACCACCGAGAGGGTCGCGTCTCCCAGTGAACACCCAAAACGCTTATAAACATCACAGCACTGAGGTCAAACCGCGAATCCGGCACCTCTGGAGCAGGAGACAGAAGACCATTCATCAGTCAGAAGGCAAACTGGCGCCGTGACTGGTCATAAATCCTGTCATACTGCTGTCACTTCTTTCCCTTCGAGGTTCTTTACTGTGATACAACTCCGTCGGTTCTTGACTTATTGTACCTCATCCACAGCGCGTCCTACTCAAAACAAAGCCCCCATATTCAACGCCTACAGAACATATTACTCTGTTACTTTTCCTTGGTTTCGCTCATTGAACACTCACTTCCTGGGCCACCAAATCTAAAAACCAGTAATGTCTTGCTACACAGCCGAAACCATTCGCCCCCAAATTAGAAGCGGTTACTGACCAAGATGGCCAAGATAATTCGGTATCCCATGACCGACGCCAACGTCCTTCTGCAGAACCAGACGGCGGCCAGTGCTGGCTTGCGAGCCAATCTGGTCTGCCGCGTACTCTTTGCCATCATCGGGACGTTGCTCTGCTGGGTCCCCTTCCGCCTGCTCTGGCGCAATGGCGAGTTCGCCGCTATAGTTTTCATTGTCGGCGTGGTCATCAACAACGTATTCACCGTGATCAACTCCCTACTATGGCGCAACGATTACTGGGGCTCCTGGTGGGATGGCCAGGGCTGGTGCGATCTGCAGGTCTGGCTCGCGGCGCCGCTGGGGACCATCTACGCCGCCGCCATCTTCGCGATAATGCGGCACCTGGCCCAACAGGTCGGGATGATGAGAGTCACTACCCTGTCGCCACAGGAGAAGCGACGTCGCAACTTGATCCAGGCCATCATCATCTTCCCCGTACCCCTCGTTCAGCTGGCATTCACTTGGTTCGACCTCGGGCAGCGATACATCATAGGCACGCTCGTCGGATGCTCGGCCACTTACGACAACAGCTGGCCCAAAATCTTGGTTTATATCATTCCGCCTGTGATTTTCGCCCTTGGATCTGTGCCCTATGCTTGTGAGTAATGACTTATGCCACACATCCCCTTCCCCCTATCCGTTTTGTTTCCTTTCAGTCAAGAGTCTCCGTTAACAACGCCAACTACTTCTACAGTCCTGACTTGGAAGCGTTATCGTGCCATATCAATGGCTAGTGCCGCGGCCCTGAGCACAAATAGCTCAGCCGCCTCGCGGGCCAACCGCACGCGCCGCCGGCTCTACCAGATGTCCATGTCAATCCTGGTCCCCTACGTCCCAGTAATGCTGGCCTTTTTTGTTTTCGACATCAACGAAACGATGCCTCTTCAGCCGTACGACTACTACCGCATCCACTACACCGACGAACCCTACCCCTGGGACTCGATCGTGCTGGTACCCAGCTGGTTGGTTCCGTTCGCCGCGATGAACCAGCCCTGGATCCCGATCCTGACCACGATCTTAATCGTGTTGTTCTTTGGCATGACCCAGGATGCGAAGGATATGTACCGCAGATACGCTCTGGCTGTGAGGCTGGACAAATGCTGGCCGGCGCTTCGCGATAAGGGGAGACCAAATGGCCGCCGGAACGGGGGTAGTAGCAACGACGACTCTAAGACGGGCCAGCAAAGGCCTATAAAGGCTACGACAAGGGGGACTACTGCGAGAAGGTATTATACAATCTTACTTATTGACCCCTGGCTATCAGAGCTAAATCAGACCGTGCGCTAACATCTACAAGTTCCACCTCCCCGGTACACGACTTCATTATGGAGGACTTTGCCGCCCCGAATATCCCGGCCATTACCGTCAGACCGCCCTCCGATCTACCCAACCAGCACCACGAGGCCATCGTCTCCGCCAGCGGGAACCCCACGGTGCCACCCCGCGGCTCCTCGTCCCTTTCGATGGCCCGCCCTCCCGTCATACCGCCGCGGAGCTCCTCGATCAGGCTCCGCGGTTTGCTGGAGCAGTCTCCCTCTTTTCGCGAGAAGATGGCTTCCATGAGTGACGACCTACTTCAGGTTCTCGACAGAGCCCATGCCGATGTCCGGAGTACTAACAGAAATAACAACCGGGTCCGGTTCCACGGGCTGCCCGAAGAGGGCGGCGGAGGGGGTCGCAGCGGCATGGATTGGGACACGTTTGCGGCGGGCTCGTCGCACCGTCTCGACATCCAGGAGGGCATGGAGCGTAAGGAAAGTCTGCGCCCGTTTCCGGACTTGACGATCCACGCCGCGAACGACAACAACAAAGACGACAACAAGGACAACAGTACCCACACCAGAAACAATAGTAGCGGTGATGACAGGTGTACAAGCAGCGCTTCGAACGCAAGCGGGCCGAGTATCCTGAGCAAGGCTTCGAGCGGGCGAAAGTACAATGGCAAGGGCAAAGGAAAGGAGAAGGCCAGGACAGGCAGAGGAAGTATCGCCTCCAGCGGCTGCGCAGATGACGACAGGGAGCAGATATCGACGCCCATGCTGCCGCTGCACTGGCTGGAGTCAGAGGACACCGAGCCCCGGACGCCGATAGCGCCGATGCCGTCTTCGGGGCTTTTTGCTCCCCATTCACCGTCTTCGGGGCACTTTGCTCCTCATCCGAAGCCCAGGTCGGAGGACGGGTTGCCGGTCACACCATGTTGAGTTAGAGCTTAGGAAGCTTTGACTGACATGTTTGTTTGTTTTCGTGGACAAATACGAGCGCGTGTAGGCGCATATGCATGTGAGGAGTTATAGTTTGAGGGGCGAGAACTACCGGGGCAACCCCTTTCTTTTGTGGATTGGTTCTCTTATGTACAAGATAGTGTTTTGTAGCATAGGCCTATATTGGCTACTTTTTCATGTTGATAGTAATCGTTGATTACACAGCTCATAGATTCGGCTCCTTTGCCCCTGAAGAGAAGCATTAAGAAACTGCTGCTAGCTTGGCTGATGTTCTTGCCTTGCAGTATTCGCTCTAGTCCCCTGCCGCCGCCATTCCAAACCCTTGACATCCAGCACCCACAGCATCGCTGCTACTGCCCACCCGAGTCCCGCAAAGAGGACAAAAGTCCAGCCTGGACCCATGCCGCGTAACATGACATCTAGAAGCGCAAGCCCAGCGGCCGCCATCTCGCATCGGATGAAGTTGTTGGCAGCTTATGCCGTCGCCGAGGCCTCGGGGTGCATGTCGACGAGAAGCGTGCTTAAGCCCTGCATTCAGTGAGCAATCATATCGGGGGTTCTAATATGAACATCAGGGGCTTACCGTGAATATGCCTTGTTCTGTAAGTCCGATGAAGAACTGGAGGACAAGCGGCGCGGCCATGTGCTTGTGTTACGAGTTGTTAGTTAGTATTTGATAGCTACTAGGTAGGGTATATGTGCTACACAGGGGTGAGCAGGGTCTCGGAAGAAGAACATCGCATATCATTGTTGTTGGTTGCTCTTACCGTTCTTTGCTGCAGCGACCAGCCATATCCCAAGATAAAGAACGCGCACAGCGCGACCGAGAACTTCATGCTCCGGAGACGAGCATGTTCGATCGGGAAGCTTCCGAAGTTGTCGTCCCTTGTTTTCTCAGAAGTGGCCACATCACCTTGCTTGTCGGCGACGTGCCGGTAGTCCCAGTCGAGCATCTTGCCGGTGCCAAAGGCCGCGATGGCGCAGGCCACGCCGAACGGTAGGTAGGTCAGACCCGAGACCAGGCCCGATACGTGGTATATTTCGGCGAAGAGCGTAGAGAGGGAGGCTTGGAGGCAGGAGTAGATGGTGTAGTGGATGCCCACACAGCCGACGACGATGGCTGTCCGACGCTGCCGTAGTAGGAGAAGGCAGGCGAGGGGATTTGGGAATACCGATTTTGACTTGGGCTTTTCTGGGAGTACTTGTTGTTGCCCCTGCCCCTCGGGATCGTCGTCAGGGGGAGAGGCGCCGACGGTGGGTGGCGGTGCCAATATCGGCACGATTGCTCTGTAGACACCCCTGGGACGGACATTTCCATTGCCGACGATAGCCCGCGACGTCTCGGGAAGGAAGAGGGCCATGGACAGCAAACAGCACGGAGATATGGTGGAGAGGAACCAGAAGACGGCTCTCCAATCTCAACGCAGTAACAGGAGGCCGTTGATGACCGGGCCAATACTCGGCGGCGTATTAAGGCTTTGTCGGGAAACAGAAGAGTCAGCAAATACATTTTAGTCAATAAATGACCACATTGGTTACTGCGCATACAAGAAAGATATGATACCCGAGTAACCACCCCGTTCGGCAGGAGTGAATAGATCCCCCAAGACTCCATATGTCACAGAATATGTTCCTGTAAAGGATAAAAGCATCAAAGTCAGTATCTCAACTCTGCTCCAAATACCTTCAGACTTGACATATAAAAAGACTTACCCGAGATCCCAGCACTCTGCATCATCCGCAGAAAAAACAGCAGCCCAAAGGAACTTTGCAAAGCCAACCCAGTATTGGCCGCGACGTAGACAGTAAGCGTAGCGAGGAAGACCGGACGCCGGCCGAGCTTATCGGCGGCATTGCCGACCAGTGCCGGGAAGATGCCCGACATGATGAGGTAGGACGTGACGGTCAGGTTGATCTTCTCGACGCTGACGCCCAGGTCGGCGGCCAGGGCCGGGATGGCGGGGAAGTAGATGAAGCTGCTTAACGACGAGAACCAGCCGCCGAAGGCGACGACGGCGATGATCCATCGTTTCTGCCATGGCTCGAATGCGGAGTATGGCGGCGGCGTCGGTGTAGTCAGGGGGTCAGGCGGCTGTGGTTCTGTGCCGTTCACGGGTCCGGAGGCTTGGGATTTGGCCATGCTTACTTGTGAGTTCCTATTGGATTATGAATTACAAATGCCGCATTTCCAATAGACCATTGCAGCTGGCTGGTGATTGACTGGCAAATAAAGAACCCTTGGTGAGCTACCTAAGACTGGGGTTCTTGGCACCGTTTCCACTTACACAAGCACCTTCTAGTTATAGAGCATGTCGTTATCTATCTTTTCCCCTCAACTACTTGGAAGCGGTACCTTGTCATGCCGATAGTGAGTGCCGCCCTATTGGAATGCCTGAGCTACATAAGGAGAGCGTTACCGAATGCTTGGAATGGATACCCACTTGTACAGCAGGGGAAGACCAACGAGGAACAATGTATTACCGCTGATGGTAACGCAAGGATAATGCATCCTTCGTCTATGTAGTATTAAAGCAAACGACTCCTCAAAAAGTGTATTGACGCGGAGACCGAAATTATCTTGCAGTTTCTTTGATATTGTGAAATAACTCTTGGAGCTGAGGATGGCTACTGTCGCTTTAGGGGATAACCTCAAGGCACTGGAATCCCCAGGAATCACAGTGTCAACTCACCAGGGCAACTTTCCTTTGGACGCTGCGGTTATAGAGGGTGAGTTTGGTGTCGGGGACGGAACCGATACAAATACCAAGTTGACAATGCCTTCCCACAGCTCTGCCCCCAGGGGACACGCTCATATCCGCCGAGCACCACGGCAAATCCGCTTGGTCTAGCACCGCCAAAATCACCGTCCGCAAACAGGATGGCACGATACACCAATACTTCGCCAAGATAATTGCTGGGGAGCTGGCGGAAGCCCGGGTGCTCGGGGAGTACAGCTGCATGCTGGAGCTGTGGAAGACCATGCCCAGTATCGTACCTAGACCCCGGGCCCACGGGCGGTGCCATGGCATTGAAGCTTCGTATTTTGTAAGCGATTACGTGGAGATCGACCACCGCCCGCCCGATGCCGTGAATTTGGGCGCGAAGATCGCCGAACTGCACCGCTTGAGCGAGTCGCCGACAGGGCAGTTTGGGTTTCGTGTTGCCCCTTATGACGGAAAACTCCCTCTGGTCGCTGACTGGGACCCGTCGTGGGTGTCGTTCTTTGGAAAGCTCCTGAAAGGGGTCTATCAACACGACATTAACGTGAACGGATATTGGGAGGAGCTCGATGGTGCTGTGGAGTTGATCCTGTCGAAAGTTGTTCCGCGACTCCTCGGGCCACTCGAGGAGGATGGAAGGACTGTCAAGCCATGTCTTATACATGGCGATCTGTGGGAAGAGAATATCGGAACGGAGCCTCGTACCGGCGAGCTCTACATTTTCGACTCCAGCGCTTATTACGCTCACCATGAAAGTATGTATAAATCGCACCCCCGAGACGTAGGGAGGGTTGCTAATACCGGTTGCCAGTGGCCATGGGAATGTGGCGGGTGGATCACCACAATATGGCAAGTGAGGAGTATCGCAGCCAATACTTCATGAACTATGGGCCCGACGAGCCAGTGGAGGAGTGTGATGACCGTAACCGCCTCTATGCTGTCAAGGAGCGTATCATGTATTCGGCGCATGTGCCAGGCACCAGGGCAAGGGCGCAAGCGTTGGAGGACATGCTATACTTGATTGAGCAGTATGCCATGGAAGAGCCTTCGTCTCAATTCACAAGGTTGTGATAACCAAGTTTATGATGACATATTGCTTCGGTAAATGAGGATTGTTCATGCGGTAGTTTACCCAACATATTTTGCTGCTCAGTATTGCGCTTATATCGGCCCAAATTGTCCTCTAGCCAGTGCGTCGCCTCGACAACTCGTTCCTGTACTTGGTTTCAAACATTCAATATAGTCTCTTCGAACTCAGAAAGCGGCATGGTTCTGACATTCGTTTCGTTGCACATATGCACCTCACCGGAAGATGGGATTCAATGTTGTATCGTGCTCAGTATTGGGTCCTCATTCAATCACCTGCAGTTAGGGGAGTCCCCCGCTGTGGTACCCGAGTACTTGTCCCTGGACCGTTACCCCACGTCTCCACCAACCCTTCCCGAGAGCGCTGCAAGCGTAGAGTAAAGCGACCTTAGCTGCCGATCCTAACGACGTCAATTCGTAACTGACTCTGACTTCGAGAGCTTGCCCTTTTTCATATCCTCCCCCTTCCCCCAAACTCTGCTCGCGACCTTCGTAAACAAAACCTCAACCAAAACCTCAACCAAAACCCAGGCCCTCCCAAACAAGGTCGACGACAACAACAAGTCGACTCGCCATCATGGGCGACCGCGTATACGCCAAGCTTGACCATGAGAACCACCTGCTTCTCGTAAGTTGCGCTCTCTCCCTCCTCAGCTAGCTAAATTCCTACCCGACTCCGACTGACCCGCGCGCGCAACGCAACAGGACCAACCCCTCCTCCGGCTCCCCTTCGAGCTCCTCCGCAAGAACTTCCGGTCGGCCCACTTCGAAGTCGAACGCGATGGCTCCTTTGTCAAGAACACGCTCAAGGACACGGCGACGTCGGCCATGAACGGCAAGGCGAGCCCGGACGACGTGCTCAAGTCGCTCGACAGCATGCTGGCCCGCATGAAGGGCGTCAAGCGCAAGCTCACGACCTTTTCCGAGGAGGAGACCCGCCTCTACCGCCACGAGCAGGCCCGCGTCCGCCACCTCGCCGAGCTCTACGACATGCACACCACCGAGGATGTCAAGTACGAGCACTGGAGCCGCACCCGCCTCGACCGCTTGTTGGTCGATTATCTGCTGCGGTCCGGCTACGGCACCAGCGCCCGCATGCTGGCCGAGGAGCGCGGTATACAGGACCTGGTTGACGTCGAGACGTTTGAGACTATGGGCAGGATAAGCCAGTGCCTGAGGAACGGCAGTGTCGCGGAAGCCCTGGCCTGGTGTACGGCCGGTGATATCAAGAAGGAGCTGCGCAAGATGGACGTAAGTTCAACACCCTGGCCTTCTCTGGCCGCCCCCAGTCTTGAAGTCTTGTGCGAAGTATGGTACGGGTCACTAACATTCGATTTAATACACAGAGCAACCTAGAGTTCGAGCTACGGTATCAGCAATATATCGAACTGGTCCGGCCCTACACGAGGACGAAGCTCGCGGAAGCCATAAAGCACGCCCAGAAGTACCTCCGCCCCTACCGGGCCTCGCACCCCAAGGAGGTCCGCCAAGCTTGCGGCCTCCTAGCCGTGCCGCCCCAGCGCGCCGCCAGCTACCCGGACTACCGGGCTCTGTACTCGCCGTCGCGGTGGGAAATGCTAGCCGAACTCTTCACGACGACGCACAACACGCTGCTGGCCCTCCCATCGATCCCACTTCTGCACATGGCGCTGTCGTCGGGCCTCTCGGCCCTCAAGACGCCCGCCTGCCACTCGTCGCACCCGGCCTCGCTGGCCGCGGCCCCCTCGCACGCCACCAGCCTCAGCCTCGCGAGCTCCGTCTGCCCCATCTGCAGCACCGAGCTCAACGAGCTGGCGCGCGCCGTGCCCTACGCCCACCACACCCAGAGCCACGTCGAGCACGACCTGCTGCTGCTGCCCAATGACCGCGCCTACGGCAAGGCCCGCCTCGAGGAGTACTCCCGGAAGGCCGGCCTGCCTGAGGGCCAGGTCAAAGATCTAAGGACGGGGCAGGTGTACCCGGTCGAGCTGCTCAAGAAGGTCTTCATCACGTGATTGGGGCTTGAGCAAGCAAGCAAGCACTATTCAAATGTAGGATGGATGGGCTGCGCCACACCAAACACTTCTCACTTTACAGTTCAGGTTTCTGTTTTCACACGCATAGCGGCGTTACGGAAACTCCCAGGGTAACATCTCCTGAAAGGCAGGGGACGGAGTTTATAAGGTTACACACAACCTTCAAAGGCAACATGGAATGACACACTCTCACCGGAACGGCGTTCAAGGGGGTCCAAGGGGACGAGGGGCATTATCTCACGGCGTTTTTTCTTTCTTTCGGTATTGATACCGCCGTTTTTTCTTCTTCCTGTTGGTTTGACAATCTTGTATGTCAAGGGTGCAGGCAATGCAGCCTCATCGCGTGTGGAATATGTTCAAATGGCATTATTACTTTGGCAAGAACAATCAATCACAAGCCTTGCAATTTTGAATTATGGTGCCCTTATTTGACTTACTCTTGTTAAATTTGCTCATGAGTGAAGCAAGGATTGGGTCCTGGATAGACAACAAGTCAGCCAGTCCCCTATGTGGGTTCTGGGTAAGACCCCCAAACCAACATGAGCGGGCAGATATTGTCCTCAATCATCCGGTTCAGCGGCGAAGTATATATCTAAACGGGGAGAGATATAGCGCTGATTCTAGAAAGCACAAGAAGAAAGAAATAAGCTTTTCTGTTTATATGTGTGGTTTCGCATTAGATAATAGTTACCTCCCCCTAAATACCATTTATACACCTTGATCATTCCCAATAGCCAGTAGATAGCCAGCAAGAAGAACCCCGACTGAGTATTGAAATCACATATGTAATACACACCCATATAGAGTCGAAGTAGGGAAAGGGGACGTTAGTTACACATACACCGTTCGCCACAAACCCCAACCAAAAGCCAAGAAAGTCCCACGTAGATAAAATAGGGGTGGGATAATGACAGAAGATAAAGAACCCCGTAGAGATCTGGTGGGAAAGCACCATCTCAGCTTTGCTTACCACCATCCAACTTCTCCTCTGAATGAACCAGATCGAATCACGCACCGCCGCCCCCTTGGAGCAACAAATCAACACACATCACATGACCATCCATTCAAGAGAAACACACACGCAAAGAGCCAGAGAGAGATGAGAGAGAGAAAGTTCAAGCAAAACAATAAAGCCGCTGAAAAGGACGTTATATTCACAATTCCATCCCCGACCCCCCTTTTTCCGGACCGCTGATGTTTTAGGGCCTCCCCAATGGGCCCTTCCCAAACAAAAAACAGCCGAAGATCAAAAGGGCTGGCCAGCAACAATCGCTTATTTCCGCCCCCTTTCCTTTCCCTGAAAAGTTCAGTTCACACCTAATTGTACATACACATATGCTGCTGCTCTCCCCGCGCTTGTCCTATGTCAAATAATTCAGTTGTTGTTGTTTTTGGGTTTCTTCCCGCCCGCTGCGAGGCCTCTTCGTAATGCGTTTGCGTAGCTGAATGGAGGCTTGATTTCAGGCCTGCTCCCATCCCCGCTTTGTTCTGCATCAGGAGGTCTGCGGTCAAGCTGGCCGTTCTCGCCATCTCGATCCGCAACACGAGGTTTGATATAATCCTCGCCTACCTCCCACGAGTATCCACGCGACCCCCGCGGGCGATGGACCAGGGTACCTTGGTTCTTATACTATCTCCCTTGTAGGTAAGACCCAAACGCCCCAAAGACACCGACACCATTACCGGGCGTCATGGCGTGAAAGTTGTTCCCATTCGTGTTATGCGACTGCGCCGCCGCCGGTGTCGTCACCAGGTTTACGCTAGCCGTACTAGGTGTGCTAGGACCGTTCGTCGCAGTTCCTCCTCCGTTGCCCTGCTGGGACTGCTGGTTCTCCTTCTCGGAGTTGGCCATGTCCCTGGCCGTGAACAGAGGCAGGTTCATCGTGCCGCCCACGGATAATCCCCATATCTTACCTACGTGGTCCGCCGAGATGTCCCCGTTAAAGATCTTCTCCCTTATTTGGAAGAAGATCTTTCCTGTCAAAAGACTGTCGCTGGCGGCTTGGTGTGCCGTGCCGACACGTTTAATCTTCATAGAGGCAGCTGTGGATTCTAAGCCCGACTTCTGCTCGAATTGCTGGAGAATCTCGTTTGCGGACGGGTCATTGGGGGTAAGGCGACCAAGCGAGTTCAGTTTAATGGCGTACTTCATGAGGTGTTTAACGTCATATGTCGTCGGAAACCATATTTTCATCAGATGGTCGAATCGTGTACCGTCGTTGGGAAGCTCCTGGTCCATGAGGCACTTGGTGAAGTAGCCAAAGTCGTATCCACCGTGAAACGATAACCATTTCACTTCCTCGAGGCCAACCAGTCCGGAGGTTGTCATCAGCGTGGCAAACTCGTTTGACACGATACCCTCTCGCTCCAGCCGTTCGAAATCTATTCCGGCATCACGCAGCGATTCTATCGAGCTCTGGTTCGCCATGTCCTTGTTGACATCGAAGCGGAAGTTGAACTGCCACGCGATCGGCAGGTTGCCGTGAGTTGCGAAGTACTTCCTGATGAGCGGTCGCTTTTGCAGCATTTCCTGCGTGGGTTTGCTGGGTGGCGTTTCTCCCTTCTCGTTGAACAAAGCTATGCCCACCTGGATGATCTTGAGCATATCGACGTTTACTCGTAACGTCTGGTAATGGTAATCGCTCTTATCAATGAAATTACCCATAGGTCGACCGACGATACCGGGGAACTCTGTGTCCTGTTGGAGGGGTGTACCATTAGCCTACCACGCTGCACCACAGCCAGAAGCGTTGCTCACCATAGCTACATATTGATAGTCGTCAATCAACTCCCGCAAGAGACCGATCTCGTCCTCCATGTTGTGGCGCCAAACATCTCGTATGCGGCTCTTGTTACCACCCGCTTGTCGTGTAGATTGATCGCCGCCCATGACATGAGATTGCTGATGCGGGTGCTGTTGCTGTTGTAGTTGCGCGGCGTGGGCGAACCCCATCCTGGCGGCATGACTGTTGAGCCCTGTCTGGTCACCACCCACACCGAAGCCTGCGTTGGCACCCATTCCTGAACCTAGCCCGATCCCGTTTGCGGCGCCAAAGGCATTCAGCTGAGGGTTGGTCAGGTACCCTTGAGCCAGCGACGGCGGTTGATGAGATTGGGAGGGGTGGGATGGGAACTGGTGTGTGTACGGGGAGATGGTCGGTGGCCCATTTTGGAACCGCTGGGGGGTTGAGGAGGCATTTTGTGTGTTCGCTAAGAGTACTGCATGTACGTGTTCTGGTTTGGTGAGTTGCTTTTTTATCCTATTCGCAATAGTTTCTTCATCCCTTGGGCGCGAGGGTCGGTCGTCATGTGTGTCGCCGTATGCCGGGTCCGCCACCAGAATGGAGAAAGATGTAACAAAAACTATTCTTTCTGGCCAGGTGCTGCAGTTTCCTTGTCGTCTAAACCGTTCGAGTTCCAAGAGGGCAGATCGGAGGGAGGAGGGGCCTGTTGTTCACTGGTGAGCTTGAGAGTCAAGCTGTCCGGATCGCGGTTCGAGCTGAAGATTGGATGGTCGAAGGTGGGTCTATTGTTGGGCAAGTCTGCTGCAAGCGTAGACGGACGGGGTTGATGAATGCGTTTCGTTTTGTGCCAGTCTCAAGGATGATAAGTAATTGTACTTGGGTTGGTGGTTGCTTTCTTTCTTTTCGTCTCGTCGTTCGCGCAGGTCGGAAGTGGGAGGAACAAAAAAAAGAGATATGCGCAAGTTGGGATGCAGCTACTTTGGCGATACAATCGGTCGGGACTCACTTGTTCAAGGCTGGCCACTGTGAATGCACATGGAGCCAGGTGAAGTCGATTGGGAAACCCAGGAAACCCACCAGCCTCGTGAGCGAGTTCCGGGAATTTACAAGGCCCGTGCAACCACCCGTGGCGCAGCCCTGAGCCACAACTCTATAGCAGTCCGTCGTATCAATCGATTGGCCAATTCGTCTCATCCAATCAGTCTCTCTGTCAATGTAAGTTATTTACGTGTGGGTTTTATTGGCAACAAAGCTTCAACGTCGTATATCTTCTTTTTCAAGACAACGATGAAAACCGAAAACAATCCCTGCGAGTACGTTTACGTAAACTCAGTTCTCGGTAGCGGCATGGAGGTGGGTTGAGAAACAATGGGATAGCGGGTTGTCAAGGAGATAGCTGGCTAGTGTATGATTGATTCAATAATGTAAATCTGGTCTTACCTGGATGTTTGGGGCGTTGAATATGGGACGATACAGCCCCTGAGATGGTATCTGGCAATCCGCCCCCTGGGCATTTGCTTATGAGGCACTACAATTGAGGCAATCAGTCACTTGCGATCTAAAAGGCAATTGGCACCATGTTTTGTATGTGGAGGCTGAAAGCCACTGCTTGGCATTCAGTTCTCCTCTATCAACTCTCGTTCTCGTCACAAGCCGCGGTCCTAACTACGGTCCACTGGAAGCAACCCTTATTTGACCATTTAACAGGCCTTCAATAATCACCCCCTTCCAAAAGCACACATCAGCTTCAGCCATCATGCCCAAAGCTCATCGTTCTCTATTAATGCCGTGTTGGGAACCGACAGCTTGCCAGTGAGCATCGCCACCACCGTCTGTGACTCGCTCGGATGATTTATCCCCTCTCTATGGGACTCGTCTGTCTCTAGCAAACAGTCCCAAGTCACTCCAGTCTTTTTATATACACGGGAGCCCCTTACCACACTTCAAGGGCCTTCTAATTTGGGTTTCCGCGTCTCTAGACGAGTCGATTACTCTAAGCCTTCGGTTTGCGTTGATGTCGTCAAAGAAACCGCAATCATAAAGTCGTGCATGCGTATATATAGTCATGTCCATGATTTAAGAGGACGGGAAGACCGCCTTGCCGGCTTTGCGGGCCGCGGCAAGAGCGCCAGAAAGGCCGAACTGAGAAGACCAGCCGTTAATGCGGTGGTTGGCGTTCAAGTTCTTAACCACAACAATCTGGAAGCAGGTAGCACTGCCCTGGCGCGAGGCGATGACGGACCAGGCCAGGAAGAGCTCCCAGATGCGGTACCAGCGCTGACCATACTTGGCGTTGACAGTCTCGGCGTTGCCGAGCCAGTTACGGTACCAGCGCCAGAGAGTGCCAGAGTAGTGAACACCGACGGTGTCGACGCTGCAAATATAGTTAGCAAAGAGTGAAAACACTTTTGGGTGGGTTGTGGACTAGTTTACCTCTTAATTTCCCAGCCAGCGCTCTCGAGGCAACCGACGTAGTTGGCGAGCGGGGTAGAGGCATCAGCACCGGGGAAGATGTACTTGTTCAGGAAAAGACCCCAGATGAAATCCTCGTATTGCCAAGCCTTGCGCAGACCAGAGAGCTGGACGTACATGGCACCATCGTCCTCGAGCATGTCGTAGCACTGGCGGAAGAAAGTCGTAAGTCTTCGGATACCAACGTGCTCACCCATCTCGATCTGGGAGATCTTGTTGAACTTGCGGTTGGGGATATCACGGTAATCCATGCACAGAAGCTGGCTTTGGCTCTCAGGAATGCCGTGGCGGCGGAGACCATCGTTACCCCAAGCGGCCTGGTTGCGAGCAAGAGTGACACCAGTGACGTGGGCACCGTAGTTGACACTGGCGAAACGAGTAAGAGTACCCCAGCCGCAGCCGATGTCCAACATGGTCTCGCCTTCCTTCAGACCAAGCTTCTCGCAGACAATGGCCATCTTGTTATCTTGCATCTCCTCGAGGGTCTCCTCGCGGTCGAGGTCAGAGAAGATACCAGAGGTGTAAACCATACGGGGACCGAGGAAGTACGAGTAGTGGTCATTGCCGCGGTCGTAATTGGGACGGACCTGCTCCTCATCCTGGGCGCGGGAGTGGAAGAGCACATCGGGAGCGAACTCGAAGAAGATGAAGTGGAAGAGAGCCCAGGTGAAGGCGAAGTTGCACCAGTCATGGCGGTACTCCATGGCCTCGAGGCAGTCACCGTTGA
The DNA here is from genome assembly GCA_038363915.1 of Apiospora saccharicola. Taxonomy (NCBI): domain Eukaryota; kingdom Fungi; phylum Ascomycota; class Sordariomycetes; order Amphisphaeriales; family Apiosporaceae; genus Apiospora; species Apiospora saccharicola. Next base: position 1,064,183 of record JAQQWM010000001.1, read on the forward strand.
AGTCGACGTCGCCATCGAAGTACATCTCGTAGAACGTCTTCATGGGGATCTTGTTGCGGCCCTTCCATCGCAGACGGTCTTCGTCCTTCTTGAAAGTGATGTAGTACTCGACGGGCCGGCCGGGGAGCTTCACCTTTTCGTCGATACGAGGCGCAAAACGGGAGGACACGGTCCAGTACGCGATCAGAAGCGGGACGGCCAGGACGAGGACGAAGAAGATGGTCGTCTTGAGGCCGCCGCCGAGGCTGCGGGCAAAGAAGGCCGGGACACCCAGAAGCAGCGCCCCGAGGGCGTAGTTAGAGAAGGACTCATTGCCGGGTCCCTCTGCGGGCAGAGGAGGGTTGTGGATGGCGGAGACCTGCGGTAGGGCGTTAGTTCCAGTGATTTCGTAGTCAACCCATTGCAATTGACTCGGGTACGGGGACGGGGACGGGCGACGACGGAGGGGTACATACCTTGGTGGTGGCAACGCCACAGTCCTCGCCGGTAGCGAACTTGGGGGCCGGTTGAGGAGGGGTCGCGATGAAGTTGATATCGGTCTCGAGCTCCTCGCCCTGGCGCTTCTCGGTAGCCATGATAGCGGGTTTGTTTGTTGGGAAATCACCACGGGAATCACCTCTCAGCGTTCGAATGGTATGGGCTTTTTCTATCCTGGAGGGTGTGACAAGCGGTGAAATTGTATAATCGAACCACACCACGAGAGGTTCGGTCACGGCAAGCACAATGGGATTGAGCTTGCAGATGTAGAACTGAAAAGACCACCTGTTCACGCTAATTGGGCGGTATTAATACAATTCCCTACGTGGAGAAATAAAGGAGGGCGAGAGAAGAGGCCAGACCAGACCGTTTATTATTTTCTTTCGACAGTCTCCATGCCATGGCCCAAGTCTCTGAAAGTGACAAGGGCTTGTGGTATCTCTAGCTCCATAGGGTCCGACTAGCTCGTTGCTGTTGCTGTACGTGTACGCAAAGTCCCGGGGGTCTTAGGGTCCGCATTGTACAGTATCCTGCAGGCATTGGCGTACTGTCGCTATACTCAATTCGCAGGCACATAGAGACGAGACGGGCTGCTTCAGGTGGTTCAAATAAACGAGAAGTGAAGATCTGTCCTGGCTTCGAAACAACCTTACACGGCGGTGAGAAGAGGTTGGCTTAAAGTGATACTCCGCTTTCACTTAGCCTGGAGCCCCAAGTTTATTCTTGCGATGCATTTTAGAATCCAACCTCAAATTTTTGGCTTGGAGGGGCACACCAAATATTATCTGATCTGCAGTTTGCTGATCAGGTACACGTGTGTAGTATGTACGGTGCGCATACTGAGCTTCGGCAAGTGCATAGGCCCCGCGCCCCCAACATAAAAGATTGTGTACCCTTGTACCCGATGACTAAGAACGATAAGCCAACTGCCAGCCAATGGGGGTCGAGGCTGGCACACGGACCCTTTTTGTGGCAGAGCGAGAGCTTGGAGCAGGCAAGCAACCAAGCAGGCCGGGCTTAGCCATTGGAGGCGGCTGAATTGATCAATTGATCGAGAGGTTAAGCAAGAGAGCGACAGCCGCCCGCAATAGCTTCATTGCAGCACGACACACAACAACACTCAACACCATGTATCCCACCCGGTATGCTGAAATGCTCCTATATCAATTGCAAACATCATGCATCTGTAGCAATTGACGACTGACTCCCATCCAGGTTACTGCGAGCGCACCACGGCGAGAAGCCCAGCCTTACCGGCTTCGACGTCAGAAAGTACGCCCACTCGGCCGGACAGCCCCGTTACGACCCTTGGGAGCGAGCGTAAGTTTCACTACATCGTTTCAACTCTGGTGCGGTCGATGGAGTAAGAGATTGACTGGGTTCCTTGCAGTGAGGCGTGGCGATACACCGGCCAGTTCTCGAGATTCAACCGCTTCCGGGGCGCCTTCCCCGGCCTCGGCATCGCGACCGTCGCCTTTGCTGCCTACTGCGGCTACGAGTACATGTTCCTGAACGACAGCCACCACGGAGATGCTGCCCACGGCGAGGAGCACCACTAAAAAGGAGGCAGACCGAGCAAGCAGAAGACGCTAGATTGGGGGACAAACAGCATTGTACATATTGTTATATCTAAACATCCAGCAAAGAGGGCGACTGGAAAGCAACCACCAATGGCTACGGTACCGGCTCAATTGACAAAACATACAATTTACTACCGGCTGGGTCTTTTTGTCGCCATTGAAACACTGTCTGTTTGGGGGCTGATGAAGAAGCTCCTAAACACTTGGCTGGTATCGGGCAATGCTTGGGGCCCAAAAAGCAGACTTTGTTGTCTGTAACATGGACATTTTCCGAATTCGAATTCGAGAGCTCTATTCCGACGGGGCAGTAAGGACGGCGTGGCTGTGTGGATAGTGCAGAGTGTGAAAAGGATACGACACGGGCTTTACTATTGATCGAAACATCCATGTCGATTGGTCATAGACCTTCTCTGTTCTCTCAGGTTCCTTCTCATATTATTCATTGCAAAGCCTAGGTGTTTGTGCACATATAAGTATTCTGTCTAGAAGCTGGACTCGGTGACAGCGGATGAAGCAAGCCTCAGAACTCCCATAGCAGCCTGTTCTTCCTACGCGAGACTACATACATCTGTGATTACATCACAACCCCAATATGGAAACGCATTCCCGTTAACATGGGCTTCGCGGCATAATGGAAGTTCTGACGCTCTTGGGATATGTTGCGGATAACACAGCCTAACAGTACTGAGCAGAGGTTGCATCGCAATAGCACAGGTAAGACGGGACAACGGATGTGCATCCCTCAAGTAGCCAAAACAGATACGTCCCAAAAGCGGCTGTGCATCGTAAACCAGATGACAGTGAGCAACGTCGCCTCAGTAGTACCTGAATTCGAATGCGATACCAAGTTTTCTACAAACGATCGGTCATCCTATATAAGAATAACCAAGCACTTACTACCCCAATGTAAGTCGTGACACTGGCTCTCATATATACTGAACATGATATACAATCTAGGACCAAGCCTTCGACCTATGCGAGCAAGCAAAAGCCGAAGGAAGCAAAACCCAACTGTGTGTTTCCTAGAGTCGTTATTCGTATCACTCTCTAGAGCACTATATCACAGTTATTATGAACAAACCCCCAAGCGATAAGACAAGGTAGTTCATATGCATTTTTATTAATTTTTTCTCTCTCAGTGTTAGTTCTGTCTTTTATATAGCACCAAAGATTCTAGGAAGCCCACCCTACTGGAGAATCAACTCATAATGGCATGGTCTCTCCCAGTATAGAAGAACAAATAATTGTAAAAAAACAGATGGAAAATGTAAACCACCAAATACGATTCTATTGGAAGAAAAACAGCATAGACGCCATGCCCTATATGTCCAACAGAAAATGCCCTTGCGCGCCAATGCAAAATAAAAGAAAATTAGCCATCCCCGTATATATGCATCTCCCGTATCTAAAGTTGGAAGGTATCGTCAGGGTATCTCTATATATAACATATCTCTCTCTCTAGGGCCGAAGTCCAATGCCGCTGACCAGATCGAGCGCTCCTTCGACCGCAACCTCCATCTCCGCCAGTCGGTGCTTCAGATCCTTGTTCTCGTCCCGCAGCAGGCTGACGGTATCCCACGCCATGGTTGAGCTCTGGCCGCTGCATGTGTTGCACCCTCCGTTGGCCGACGCCGTGGTGTCACCGCCGGTCATACCCCGCATCAGCTTCTGGAACGCCGAGGGCTCCTTGCCGAACTTAGGCTTGGGCGGCAGCTCCAGCTTGTTGTTGTTACCACCAGCAGCGGCGGCGGCGGCGGATTTGCCATGCTGCTCGCGAATGGGAGAAATAGACATATCGGCCACGCTCTCAGTCGCGCTCGTCAAGATCGTCGGGCTGCGGCTGCGCGAGAAGACGCTTTCGCCCTCGGCACTCTCCTCGTCCGTGTCTGTGAAGCTGACCTCGGACTTAAGCGTGCTCGCGCTCGCGCGCCACTTCTTGCGCTGCTCGTCCTCGCCCACCTCAAGGTCCTCGCTCGAGATGGACCGCTCCGCCATGATCTTCTCATGGGCCATGCGCATGAAGCGCTCCTCCTTGCGGGCCTCTCGCTCGGCCGTCAGCTCGCTCATCAGCTGCTTCAGGGCCTGCTCCTGGTCGTGGGCCTGGTTGGCCATGCTCTCCAGCTGCATCTTCAGGCTCTCGACCCGCAACCTGGTCTCCTCGGCCTCCTCCTTCTCCGCCGACCGCTCTTCCTGGATCTCGTGCAAAGCAGTAGTGCGGTCGCGTAAGCCATTCTGCATCTTAAGCAGAAGGCCTGTCGCGTTGGCTTGCAGGTTCTTGTACGCCGCCGGAGAGAAGGCCTCGCCGTTAGAGCCAGCAGGGTACAGAGCCGCCTCGACGTTCATGATGAGCAGCTCGTCGTCGAAAGTAGGGCTCGCAGGGGACGGTCCGCTGCTCAAGCGTTTGGTCAAAGATGAAAAGAAACCGAGGCGTGGCTGCGTGGCAGGAGCCGAGGTCGGGGCCGGAGCCACACTGATCGTCGGGGTCGTGATCACCGGCGTTGACTGACGCGACTTAGGTGTGATGTCGGCGTCGGGTGAGAGGGTCTCCACGGGAGGCGGTGTCGAGCTATCCCTTCCGGACGCGTTCTCTGCCTTGCGTGCAGGCCTTCCATCTCCAGTGTACCCCATGTCTGATGATTGTCTGATATGACCTCGCGGTGGTGGCGTATGTGCCGGTTGGCTGATACGCAGCGGAGACAGAGTAGGAGCGGTGTGTTGTCGGCGGTGTTGATGATGTGAAGAAGAAGCAGATGCGTCTACCGATGGTCTCGACGTTCGTCTAGACGTTTGCGATGTTTTGTTGTCTTCGGAGTAGTCAAAGGTCAGGGTAGGCTCTTGTTCAGGGTATCCCACAACTGCTCCGACGTTGTCATTCGCGTAAGGAGGGTTTGTTTCCGCCTTTCCTCTCGGGCCTGGGGCCTGCGGGCGTGGGTCGACGCTTAGCATTGGTTATATTAATCCTGTCCAGGGGGCACAGCGGTTGTGGGTTGTGGGCACCCGAAATGTGCAAAGTCGTACGGTGGTCTTGCTGCGAGTAAAAGTAGGGACCAAGGTAAGGATGCCGGAGGACCCAGTGCGCTTCAAATACAACCAACGATTTCGAAAATTTGGGCGTTGATGAAAGATCTCGAGAGCGGGCTTTTTACTTGTTGAAAAAGCCAGAAGCGCCTATTCTGGTGGAGCTCTATATCAAGTACGGAGTAGGAGACGAGAAGCTGTTCTCCTGCCCACCGCTTTCGAGTTTCTCGTGGTTGGGTTCTGAGACGAATTACTTTGCTTGGTGCAGCAGCTCTCGTTGGAAAGCGAGCTAAGCCTTGACCCCTGCGACAAGGGTCGAAGTGGTGCCGAGGTCGCTGGATCTTTGGGTCGGGTCGTTGATTGTGTTGTGATTGCTCCGTATTCAATGCTGGAGTCTGATGTTGTTTAACGAGATGAGCAACGAGACCGTTGTTGGGTGATATGGTCAAGTTGCGGCTTGGGCGACGAGGGACGGGATATGGCTGTGGGCTTCTGAGTTTTGCATGAAGAGACAGGCAATACATAGAAAGAGATAACAAGGTTGTTTTTTGTTTTAGTAGCAAATGCGACGTTTCTACTCGTTGCCCTTCTGCATCAGCAACAGTTGTGCAAGCTGGGTGCCCCGGGCGACAAGGGTAGTGTCTGGGTAGTGGTAGTGCCGGGTCCCCCTCACACAATAGCTGGATAGCTGCAGCTAATCACCGTGTCCCGTCCTTCCTAAGGCGGGGTCTCTCCGTCCGGTGGTGCAGCTGCAAAAACAGGAAGGCGGGCGGGCGGCCTGGGCTACTGCAGGTTGCTAAGCAGGGATGGCAACTCTGCTTCTTCTTCTTTTGGCAGTCTGTGTTTGTTTGGTTGATGAATTTCGCAACTGGGCTGGAGAGATCCAAGATGGCGTTCAATAAGGTATTAACGATGCCGGCAGTTGAAATGGTGTAATAGATGAGTGGAAGATGATAAGATGAAAAGAAGCAGAGAAAGTGGAAGTATTAGAGATTAGCGAAGCCGAAGAATAACGCAACCCCTCTAGCAAGGGCGGGCAGTAGCGGTACGGATGAGCAACTCTTGTTGAGACACTAGATCATGCCTCACTATCATTGCCATGAAAAGGTAGATCAAGATCACGCCAGAAGGGCTTGCTGCCTGGCTGAGTGCCGGCTCTCTCGACTATTTCTACGCGCCATGTCTAACGATGACGCTGTTCTCTACCGGGCTCATGGCAGCCAGGAAAGCGACGGGTTCCTTTTCCAAGGCAGACTGCCATAAACGAGAGGGTTGGGTTCTCTTGCATGGTCGAATCCAAGGCCTGCAGTGGATCAGCACATAATTCGATGTGGCTGAACGATCAACGAGACGGTCCCTGATTGAAGGTAAAATACTGGAACAGCTTGCTACACCCTCAATCTATTGGCGGCGACTAGACAGATGCAGACAGATGCAGACAGCCGATTACAGCAACCCGATTCTGATCCAGGGACATCTGAAAAGAGGGTGCGCATCCAAGTGGCTGGGCCAAATGCACCTTGCTTGCACTAAACATCCCATTGCCGGCCGTGAGTTCTGGCCAGCTCGAGTCTGATTAAAGAGCCTGCATGTTTGGCAACCTGTATCGTACATATTGGATGCATATCTCCGCGTTCAACTTCCCCGTCTGGTCGGATCACGGAAACGTGAAATTACCACGTGAGCGTGCAAGAACGGGCTTTCGTTATTAATAAATGATCGGTGTTCCCGATTTCGCAACGTGTTCTGAGAAATCTAACCACTCTGGAGCCTACAAGACCATACAGGTTGCTATATTGTACGTTCACGGCATTCTTGACCGCTGGTAATAACGAGGCTGTACGGATTTGATGAACAACCAGCTAGGACTGGAGGACGAGCCCACCCTACGTACCCTCGAGTGCTACAGTATTTCCGATGAGCTGCCGTGCTGCGTCGTCAGCGCTCGCCCTGGCTTACACAGTCCCCGCCCCATAACTTTGCGCAGAGCGCTACGGTTATGCGATGCCTGACCATCCAATTTGTTAAACCCTTTATGAGGTCACAGCCAAGTGTGACGTCGTGTTACCCTAACTACAAGCTTTAGGGGCTCAAATCAATCAATCCATTGCTCAGCAACGAACCGTCAGCTATGCACTATGCAGACGAGAACCAAACAACGCCAGCTAATCACGTTGCTCGGATTTTCTGCCACGACATCTTGCAAATGTTGTTTGGCTAACACCTACAGCAATGAGACAGAGACAGCACTGTGGTTTGACATGCGCAAGTGGGGAGCCATGTTCCTGCTCTATTCTGCTTTGGTTCAACCAATATTGAAGTTTTCTCAAGCATAAGTGACCAATTCAATAGTCGAGCAGTTTCTACGGTCCAAGAAGTGTAGTATTGGTCGTTACAGCATCTGACCTGGAAGCTAGAGATTGCCCACCCGAGCTCCCAGCCAGAACAATCTTCATTCGGGGTGGAAGTAAAAAGGGCTGACTCGTATGTTCTATTTGTTCGTCTACCAAACGCATCTACTGGGGAGATGGCAATTAATTCGGCATTGCGGGTAATGTCCAAAAATAGCTTCTGTCTGTAGATGGGCAAATCGCGTAGAATTTCTAGGGATTTATAACAGTCAGGTGACCACGAGTCCTAAGCCCTTTCTCTACTGCGAGGGGCCGGCTTTCTTGGGACATAACATATAGCTATCGCTAATCAGATTTCGTACCAAAAACGAATTAGAAGTATACCGTTGCCATGGGATATTGGCTAGCAAGTGGTACAAAAAGCGGTTAACAATGGATAACCGGTTCTTTATCTTGAGAATTTCATATGATCTAACGATATCTATCGTTTGATACTGAATTTCTATCCCAATGCCACTAACTGGAATCTCTCCTCCAGCTTAGTAGAAACTCTCCACCATGGTGTCCTTGTTGTTGGAGATGTTGCCAGGGGCGGCACCCTCGCCGAGTCGGAACACACTCTCGATAACGCTCAGCTCGGTAGCCGTGGTATCCAGACCCGTCACGGCCATCCAGTCGTTGACGACCATGCCGGCACCAACCACATTGCTTCCGCGGTTCACACTTCCGGCCACCAGGGGCACCTGCAGCAGACTGCTCAGCTCGTCCTGATCTTGTATGCTGGTCTTAGGGTGGACGAGACCACCGCGGTTGCTAAGGGACATGTAGGAGCCGACAAGCACGTTGTCGGCGATGGTCTGACGGAACACCTCGACGCCCAACACATCGGCTATGATCTCCTCCGTCTCGCGCTCCAGATCCGGGTGGATCAGGGCAATGTGGTCGTTGCAGACGATGACATTTCCAAGGGCTGAGAGGCGCTCCTCGATGCGCTGGATACGGATCTCATCTGGCAAGGAGTTCCGCAAATGCTGCAGTTCTTGATCGGTAGTAGATGTGGGGACCAGGAGACCTTTGCGGTTTCTGTAGCGTACAACGTTAGTAAGTGCATTGCGACGAGCCGCTGAAAGGAATTTGGAACCGGTACTCACCCAGCCGTTAATCTGCCTATTATACGCGTACCAGCAATGGTGGTTCGGCAGATGGGAATGACATCTTGAAGTTCCGCCTCAAAGACACTGTTATCAATCAAGTCAGTCTCGCGCTCGCTCAGGAATAGCGGGGTATTTCGCACGCCACCCACCGCGGGGTGGCATGTATTTGCTTACCTGTAGAAGTTTTCGCTTGCGCCGACAGCCGTCAGGGCATACGAGTTTGTCAGAGTCGCGAAGACACCGACCCTACATTCAGTCAGTTCCAGTTCAACGCCATGGCATGGCGTATGGTGTATGGTGGGATGGTGGGGCTTACTCGTTGGAGTTCTCGAATTGAGCTCGTACCGCCATTATGATGTGATGGGATTGGAACGATTGGTCTTGGGTGAGTTGAGGATGGTAAGTCGGGTTGAGGGTAGAGATCGTCTAGGTGTGATCGATCTGCTCTCTCTTATATGCAAATAACTGCTTAAGGTTACAAGAAAGCAGGTGGGTATCAAAGTGGGTGTTCGTGATGTAGATGGTTTGCTCTTTTGTTCGTCCTTGAAGGGAATTCCCAAAGTCTTTATCGACAGGTGCAAATTGTGTGAAAGTGGGGCACAATGGCTTTCGCCTTTCTTTGGATTTGATATGCTGTACTACCAACCAAGAGCTCGGTTCCTTAGCTGCTAATCGACTAACCTACGCTTTTTTCACTTCATTTCAATGTGTATGCCTGCGATGACTCAATGGCTCATTATGATGGGTTGAACAGTTTGCGACGCCACTCCTGTTGTGACTCGAACTTCTACTTCCCCCGTCCCGGTGTCTTGTATAACGACATTCATGGAGGCTTAGATATCAGTAGCCAAGTGTCTAGGCTCTGCTGTAGCTGGTAGCAGAAGACTTCGCGTTGTGCCAAGGCGTGGAGCAGCCATCATGTACTGCCCAACTGCTGCATCTGACTACTGCCTGTTAGGTTAGTCGGCATGATTCTGATTGGTCACTGCCCCACGTCGCGGGCGATGTCATTATGGTTCATAATTGTCGTGTGACTAACCGGCATCAAGCGAGTAGCCAACAGAATTAGCATGGTATGGACTGGCATACATCCAATTGGTGTTTATCACATTGGGCGCATTCTTTCACTGGTATATGTTATTGGCTACATGTAGGTATGGCACTCTCCCATTGCTTCGTAGATGCTTGTGCAGAGTCAACACCTACAGCAAGACTGGGACGTGGCCGTTTCGCTAAAAGCGAAGATTTCAAAATCAACGACGCTACAAGTCGTACTGGGTATCTCTTCAATGCACGAAATGGGGTATATTCCCTTCAATCCCATATCGCTCGGCTCATCCCTGAAAAGTCTTGTGCATAACCTTCGCTTTAAAGTATGTAGCGAACAACCCGGAACGCCTTGATGCAAGTCCATTCCATGCCATGACCCCTGACACATGCGGAAAAAGCAAACCCCCTATGCGATGCTGTCCCAAAACACCAGTCTATTGTCATCAAAGTTCGTACTTCATACTGCGCCTTCTACTCGCCCACTCTCGCTACCGCAGCTCGACGTTCGGGAAATATCTTGGTCCTGCAAATCCTTTGGCCACCACAGCCTGAATGTCGATATTGGAAGTCGGATCCCGATGCGGACTCCATATCTTGAGCAGAATAAACCTGCCAGAAACCGGAGGATCGAACTTGATAGTGCATCGGGACTTGTCCCTCTCAATGAAGAATCGCGCATGCGGCGCCATCATTACGCCGCTCTCGGGTTGTTGTGACATCTCCCTTGACGGAGTGCTCGCATCTAAATCCACCAAAGCACTGCGACGTGCCCGCCGTGGTCGACGATAGATGTCCGAGTTGCCAATGAGCCCAAAGTCGTCGAGGTTCGCTCCATCGTCACTACTGTCGCTCTCGAAAGGTAAGGATCCGATCCTTGGTGTCCGCCAATCTGGCCTAGCCAGACCGTCGTCGGCATCGTCCTCATCGTCACAGTCGATATCCACCCGAAAGGGCGGCGGTGTAATGGTGAATTCCGCAGGAAGCTGCGCGACCTGGTAGTCATTATCTTCGTCGTCCAGCCCCATGTTGTATAGACGCCGAGCTCGCTGCTGAGCTCTGGTCATTGTAGTCCCGTCCTCATTGTGCCGGATCGAGATGATCGGCGCCAGTGGTTGCGACTCGCGCTCGCGCCGAGATGTGCTTCTTGGCGGCATGTATTGGATCTGATATTGGGCCGTCCGTGCCAGGAGCTCATCCTGGTTCATTGATATGAAAACCATGCCCTCTTGGACTGGTGAAGTATAGTTAGATCGGGGTGCCCTAATAACCAGCTCCTTCAGGGTGAATACAGTAGCGCCCTGGTGTCTAAGCACAATGTTGCACCGTGGCCCTTTAGTGCAGTATACCGTGGGATCATTCTTCAGGATATTCTCCGCAGCGTAGCTCTGACCATCATCCGAGTATATACCCCCATCGCAGCTCACCATCTCCATAGTTAGCATGCCAGGCTCGACCTGACCGAACTTTCCGTATCTAAATCCCTTGAAACCAGTGACTAATCGATCAGAGTCCAACTTGCGTCTCTTGGCCCGGCGGCCTTCATCGGTAGGCTCCAACGACTGTAGAGGGGGGAAGGAAACGAAAGCTCCGAATAAGAATGTGATGGCGTATATGGCGTATTCGTAAAATCTAACAATGCCCGTAGTTGCGTGCCTGGATCTTCTTCGAATTGTCGCTGGGAATAGGCACTGTCCAGCTGCGGGTGTTCCCGTTCTGTTCGGTTACCCCTAGGACGACGGGGGTTTTGCTGTTCAAATAATAGCTGCATCATGTGGTCGGACTGTTCGTTGGAATTGCTACTGCTGCTGGTTGCGGGTTGGTTCGCGGCAGCATTGCGGTTCCTATCTGAGAATCTGTCAGAGCCCCGCGGCCATCGGGTGCTTCTTCCCGGAACGGACGACGATCCAGGTGCAGACATCATTGGGGGGCGTCTGCTCGCGGTAAGAGAACGAAGTGGGGGCAGGGAGGGCGTCCCCGAATTTGTAGGTTGCTGCGGTTCTCTCGAGTATCTGCGACGGGGGTCCGAGGCATTGTTATGCGCCTCGGAAGACATACTCGAGAGGGACGGTGAGCGTGAGGGTACCGCAGATGGCGTAGCCGAAGCAGAAGTAGAAGCCGAGGCTGAAGCCCAACGGTTCAAGTGGCTTCGAACGAGATCCCTGCGTGCGCTTTGGACAAGGCTTGGTCGTCGGTGGGCGTTTGCGTGAAACCTCTCGATGGCTCGGAATAGCTCGCCAGATGGGCTTATCTCGGCAGATGTTGAAGTTTGGTCATCGAGAATGGTGCGGATGATCTCATCAGCGGAGCGATATCTGTCAGTGTCAGATGTGCGCTCAGCTTGATTGTTCGACTAAGTACCGGAGGATGTATTAGCATATGGAATTCGAGAGGACGTGGACTGATTCGAAATATGTCATATTCTCTCGAGATGACTGTTTTGGAAGAACAGTTTACATGGGATGTTTCCCGAGGTGTCATGTTCTGATAGGTGGGACTTGATTGTACATACCATGAAGCGACAAAGGACGAATAGGCGTTTGCGTAATGGGGTCAGTGGGTGAACAAAAGGCCGCTTGTTCCAGGCAGGTTGACACAAGTGGCTAGATTATGATGTACTTTGGGATCGTGGGTTATTAGAGCGCTCGTGGTTGGCCGTCATAACCAAGCATGGACAGGAAGGAATCTGGGAGGGCTAGTGCCGCGGTTGAAGTTTGAGGATTGTAGAATCAATATTCAAGGAGTGAAACCTGCAGTCAGCGACTCAGACGCGGGCGGTAATCAATCATGGTTCAGGGAATGACCGAGTGAGTGTTACGTGCGGGATCAATCAAAAGGGAAGGTAGAAGGTTTGTGTGTGGTGTGCCTTTCCGCTGCGCTCCTTACCATTATTAGCTAATGCTTCTCAGTTGGCTGCTCTGCAAGTCTGCTCTTTTTACGGGGGCGTTTATTAGTGTAACTAACCGCGGGGTCATGCCTGCCACTAGGTTGCTTGGAATGATGTAAGGTCGGGTCGAACAAACAGTTGGTACCTACGTTTATAGCAATTTCGGTTGATGATATGTTACATTGATCTGAATAACGATGTGTCAAATGGCGAAGGCTATTGCATCGGTCATTAGTGCCATGGGACCTATTCTACATGTATGCAGCACTCTGTATCGACTGAGACCCGAAATACAGACTGGGTGATCAGTATGGCATGAATGGGAAGCATCGTCAGTTGTCAGTTGTGGTGCAGTGCTGGGCCCCCCATACAGCATAATTGCCGTTTTCGGCTGCCTACATCCATTTCGCCATTGATGGATCCGACTCAGACTACGGGGTAGGTATGTACGTCGCATATCCGCGTGTTCGTATGCGGCTCAACCCAAACTGCTTGAATAGGTATGAGAATGAAAATAATCACATTTGATTGAATCATCCTTCATCGTTCTCTAATCTATAAAAATACATCTCTAAGGATGCATGTATGTACTCTTGTAGCGTTGTGAAATGTTGGGGGCTGCTTCCAAGGCCCTTTGAGGTTGACAAGAACTGGGGATATGGATATTGCATAGACTCGCTGTAACCGACCTATCACCCTACATGTACCTCGTCATACTTGGAGTTACCTCTGTACATTCCGTACGTCCATTAGATGAGATCAATGGAAAATTGCCAAAGCGGGTAAGTTAACCTTGCATAGCAGAGCGCATGCCTTGCATAAGTGCATGCTTCAATTATAGGCCGGGTATGGACGATGAATACGCCCTTCAGACTTCAAAGCATGACTTGCTTAGGCCCAGACAGAGGGAGTCCTGCCCTGAGCTGCCAATCCGCTACTGAGGCCATTCAAAGACGATCAAGTGTGATTACGCAGTGCAGGCCGTCTCCACTTCTGCCAGTGCGTGCTTCAGCCTCACGCCAGCTTACAGTGTCCCCGAAGTGCAATTAATTCGGTTGCCGCTAAACCCCAAGAGACCTCTAAACTGACGCGCCGGCATGCGCTGGATTGTGATAGATCAACTCAGTGACGATCAAGAGCCAACGTGTACGTACAGAAACTGACACCTATCAGCATCTTTTTGCAGGCAACAAGGCTGCGAAGGGCAAGTTTGACTGCCGAAACACCTTTTGCGACCTGACGCCGGGTTTAATCAATCAGACCAATTAAGAACAGGGTCGTTTTGGATGCATCGAGTTTCCCATTCTCGAGCGCAGACTAGGCGCGTAGCAACAACCTGACATCGACCCTGCTTTTAATTATTTCAGTAGCCCGATTGCGAACAACTTGAGTCTTATCGCCAGCTCAAGATATTTCGACACCAACATCAACGCATCTCACCACAAGACCGAGAATTTGTTTCCCGTTCATTCGTTAGGGCCCTACTTTGTCATCGCCGTAGCACCTTCAAAACCTGCGGTTGATTGATAAGTTATTATCCTGCACATTTGCGCCGCCATCTCAACCACCACAACACATCATCGTCTTTTCCTTCACTCGCGCCTCACATGACCACAAACATGGAGGGCCAACAACAACCTAGTGAAACCAACCAACCGGCCCCTTCGGCTCCCTCGGCTCCTCTGCCGGAGGGACCTGCCGAAAGTGCCACTGCGCCTGCTGCTGCTCCCGTTCCCGCTCCCATTCCTGAACAGCCGCAGCAGCCCGGAGATGCCAATGGAGTGGCTAACCACATGACCATGCCGCTCCCTCATATGGCTGGGCATAACCCCATGCTTCCGGACCAACACACTTCTATGCCGTTCACCCTTCCTCAACATCAGATGCCCAACAGTAATGGAGTAGCCTTCCACAACCCTGGAATGATGATGATGCCCGGCCAGCCGTTCCAGTTTGCTGGCATTCCAGCCCAGGACACCAACGGAAATGGTATTGCACACGGTCAAGACAAGGACATTACAGCTGGTAGGACTTCCGTCTCATTCTATTATCCGCTTTGAGAACCCAAAGACTAATACACATCACAGATGAGATTGCTCTCTATGATCGCCAAATTCGGCTCTGGGGAATGCAGGCACAAAAGCGAATCCAGGGTGCCACTGTCTTGCTCATCACTATGAGAGCGTTGGCCAACGAGATTGCCAAGAATCTTGTGCTTGCCGGAATCGGCTCACTCACCGTCGTAGACGATCAACTTGTCACTGAAGCCGATTTGGGTGCCCAGTTCTTCTTGACCAAGGATCACATTGGCCAGAACCGGGCACAGGCGGCAAGTGAGAGCATCCGAAAGCTGAACCCTCGCGTTCAAGTCTTTGCCGATGCCGAGAGCATCATGGCCAAGGGCGCGTCCTATTTTGCTGGGTTCGACATCATCATCGCCACTGACCTGGCCCCTACCACCTTGGCCTTCATCAACACAGCCACTCGCCTTCACAGCCGCCAGTTCTATGCTACGGGAACGCATGGGCTCTACGGCTACATATTCAGCGACCTGATTGAGCATGATTATGTTCTCCAGCGCGACAAGGCCAACATCCCGACCAAGATTGGCGAGGAGACACGCTCTCGGAGTGTCATCGACGTCAAGGAGAAGGAGGAAGGCGGTAAGAAAATCGAAATGGTCACAAAGCGCGAGCTGTACTCGACGTGGGACCTGGCCTCTGAAACAAGCATGCTGCCTGCCGAATACCGAGGCTCTAAGCGCCGCTTGAAGACCGTGACACCGGCTCTTTCGTGCCTGCGCACTCTCTGGGGTTTCCAGTCCATACACAACCGCAATCCTGAGCACAACCGTCAGGATCTTGAGTACTTCGTGAAGAAGGCGACTACGACACACGCAAGCCTTGGCCTTCCAGCTGAGACCCTCAAGTCCGACTTCCTTAGAAAGTTCCTCGGAAACGTGGGCAGTGAGATTGCCCCGGTGACGGCTGTTCTGGGTGGCCAGCTTGCGCAGGATGTCATCAATGTGCTCGGCCAGAGCCAGCCGCCCATCCAGAACATGGTGATTTTCGATGGCGACACCATGCAGGCCCAGATGTACCCCATGCACCCCGAGGTGCCTCTGGGACGAGCCCAGCTTCAGCTAGATTTGGGCTTGCCTATGGGTGGCATGCCGGCGGTCCCTAATGCCGACCCTAACATGTACGCTCAGTTCCCGGACATGACAAACACCCAAATGTGAAGGGCGACTTTGACGATTTGAGCCTTGGAAATTGATGGACGCTGGGGTGAAAGTGGCCCAACTTGGGAGGAGGAGTTTACGCTGAGAGGGTGATCTCTCAGGTGACTGGTTTGCCGGGTCGAACTGTAATCTTTGAGATCTCTGCGAAAACCACCCGTGTCTGCCCAGCGTTAGAGCTTAGCTGGCAATTAGGGGGAGGTTGATACTATTTTCTGATTCTGGTGAATAATACCCAACGACGTGCCTCGAGTTATGGGGCGTGTAATATCTGCTGCGCTTTTGGCTTTGACTTTTTCTTCCCTCTCCCCCTCTCCCTTTTACTTCCTTTGCATACATGATGACCTCCCACACACACACATCTCTTCGCCGATACACACACACAAGACATGATGAGGGGGAGAGAGACGAACACTGGCAAATTTGTACATTAGGCGAAACGACCGACCAACCACAATAGTTGAACAAGATGAGATTTGGATTGCAAACTGACATAATTGACGTGTGTGTGTATACGTGGAAATGTGTGTAATCAGCTGCTTCCTCCTTGTCTATGTTGTATTTTGTGTTAGTTGCCGTTGCTTGGCAAGTGGGAACGTAGCTTTCCCATTTCTCACCCCATTTGTGCTTTATGTTTTCAACCAGCCACTTGGGCTTAGTGGAAGGCCTACTAAGATTAGATGCAGTTAAATTACATTCTGGGCATGATGTACTTCCTTGCTCAAGCAGTCTAGTATCAACGTTCTCCAGTCAGCATGCCGGATTTGATTTTCTAAGCTGCTGGACGAATATGACGGAATCATGTATTGATTTTGAATGGGTGGAAAGTCCGAAACCAAGCGAACAGAACAAATAGGATAAAGATTTGTGTGAACAGATCATACAAAACGGCATTGGAAGTACTGAATGTGAGCTTGAGCGATATACGGTACATCTCCGATCTTCCCGAATTTATGTATAAGCGTGTAGCTGGATGCATAGATGGATACATAGGTAACACGTCCAATGACTTTTGAGAGTTTGGGCTGACTTTGCTGCTTCCTAGACGTTAGCTAAAGCCATATCACACATCTACTGGCGGACAAGTAGGTAACTGTCACGATTGCATCAGTTCCTCAAAAATATCGGTGCAGTGATTAAAAGTCCGCTGTTGTATTATTACCACATCCCCGAGGATGTAAGCACCTCTCCCTCTTCTTCTTCTTCCTCTTTCCCCCGAAGACAGACAGATGGACGGTGCCATGTGTAAACAAGACGGACACCACGATTGATTTGTCTAGTAAAAAACAACGACAACATCGTCTCTGAGCATCAATCACCACCAGTGTGAGTATGAAAGCTTTCCCCGTTGACCGCCCCCGGTTCTAAACCAGCTTAGCATCACAAGCAAGTACACCGCGCAAAACCAGCCTCGGTTTTTGGAAGGTGAAACCGCCCACCGCTACTAAAGAACTTCACAGAACGGACTTTATGAACCCTAAAAAGAGAAAATTGAAGAGGGAAGAAACCACGGATACAAGAAACAGTTGTTCACATTGCTCTCCTTCTCCCCCTTGCTCCCTATCCATGATGATGATGACCGCCAACTCCTGGACACACAAGTTCCATGCAAAAAAGGGTACACACAGATATCTGTTGTCATCCCCGTGGTCCGTCCAAATCCCCCTTTCCTTCCTCAATTGTGAGCCAGGAAACCAAAAGAGAGAGAAGACGATTAACAACACAAGCGCAATGACAATGACCAACAGTCCTATGAAACGAAGAACGAAACGATGAACCTTTCCTTGCCTTGGGCTCCCTTGCCAATAAGCCCAATGACAATAATGATGATGCGGTGTGTATATACCCTATGTACAAATAAACCAATTACTGGCTACGCTATGCTCCGGCGGAGGAAAGAAGGGGAAGAAACAAAAACTAAATCAAACTAGGGGGTAATGCTTTGCCTGCTCTGTGGAGCAGTATATGGGATGAAAATGCCATGGGGAATAGAAGCCAAAAAAACGCCGCTGATGTGGATATGCAAATGTTCGCTGGGAACAACAAGATTATAAACGATTGGTGGGTAAGTGGGAGTATAAGGCGAGGGCGGGTTGGTCGTGAGATCTCTATTTTGGAGAGCCGGTGTCTTCTGCCGAGCCTTCCTTCTTCATGCCCCGGTTTCGGCTCTTGGACACGTTGTTGACAGACCACCCCCGGATCGTGGTTGGACCACTTCGCGGGGGAGGCTCATTGGCTGTGTAATCCTTTATAGAACCCTTGGGGTCATAGTTGGAAAGGCGTAACTCAGATCCTCCGTTCTGAACCCAAGGACGGCTATGGGCCATGGGAGCAGCGGCGATCTTACGATACTTGCCCGCGTTCTGGCCGTTGGACGAAGTGCTAGAGTTGCGTTGTCGGCCGTTGGTCGTAAGAGGGGAGACCCGGAGGGTGGTATGGGAGGTGAGGGTCCCATTGGCGCAAGCTGAGCATGTCCAGGCAGGGGCGGCGACATAGCAGGGTAAGGTGCCAAGGTGGGAGGTTGAGGCGGGCCATTGTACATCATGCCTGCACCAGGGGGGCCAGGAGGTCCAGGGGCCATTGGAGGCATTGGGGGTCCCTGTTGAATAGCCATAGGTATCATAGTATTTGGCTCATGCATTGAGAAACTGTGGTGAAATGCGCGGTGTGGTGCAGGAGGATAGAAGCTTCCGGTATTTGTCTGCAGCATGCCTCTTGGCGAGCCGAACTCTTGAGGCTGGGGTTGCGGTGCAGGGGCTGGCTGAAGCACAGGAGGGCCAGCAGGTGCCAAAGCCGGGGGAGGTGCAACGGGTGGAGAGCCTAAACTCGGTTGTACTTGTTGGATTTCGAGAGGGGCATTCGATGTCATCCCGCCATTCGCGGGCTTCTCTCTCTTTGCTGGCCGCAAAGGAGGAAGGACGGGACTTCCCCTCCCAGAGCTTTGTCCGGTGAAGGGGTTGCGCGCAGCTGGCGTGTGCGGGCGTGTTTCCGGGTTGCTTGGGGGAGCGGGTGCAATAGGCGCGTATCCCGGCGTCGGGTTCAAAGCTGTCTGCAGAAACGCGTTTGACGATGACGCTTGGGGGATTGGGGGCGCTTGACGGGGAGCAGTATGCATTGGTGGTGGGTTCATGACTGCTGTGCTCTCTCCACGGGACATCTCCACCTGAGGAATTCGATACGAGTCTGGTGTCTCGGATACATCGGCTAGTAGTGATAGACCAAATGTGTCGACAACAGCTGGCATAGGTTGGGGCGCAGAACCTGCGGTCCCGAAGACATCTCTTACAGCATCATAAGGTCTTGACGCCCGTTGGGTGGAAACGGCGACTTGAGGGCGTTCATCTTGCTCAAGGGCAGCGGCAGCATCCAAGACGGTGCCAAGGTTTCGGGCTGTGATAGCTTCGTCCTCGGCTGCGCGAGCCTCGGCCTCATGCGAAAGGATAGCCATGTCGTCCTCTTGCTCGTCGTCGTATGCTTCTGCTTCTTCCTCCGATTCAGTCATGAGTCTCTCCTGGAGATCGCGCTCCTTCTCACGCATCTCGTCGGTTGCGATGTCATCCATGTCAATGCCTAGCTCTTCACAGATGGACCCCAGCATGCCGGACATTTTATTTTTGCGATCATCGGCCTCCAGTGCCTCGTCCACGAACATAGGTCGGACTGAACGCGCTGCATGGAGAGTGCTACCGTCGGGTGTGACAGCAACGATAGGCTTGACAGTATAGTTGCGCTCGCTAGGCGTTTCCGAGTCGTTGACGGAGTCTGGCATGAAAAAGCCAAATTTGGGATGCAGCCTGTGTTTCTTGACAATCTCAGGATCTAACTCATCATCCTCGTAGTCGAGTACATTGTAATAGGCGATTGTTTGATCAAGGTGCCAGTTGCGCGAATTGGGCTTGTCAAGGAACTTGCCCCGCGATGCCTTGGTCGCCTTACGGGAGGAGTCGTTGGTTGAGTCACGGAAGCCAATATCTTCTTCCGCGAACTGGAATTGGCAGGGTATTATGAGCCGGTTATTGGCTTTGGGTCCGCGCTTATGTAGTTTTCGGACGCCCCACGCGTCTGGATCTGATGCTCCTGTAGGCAGATCGGGCAAGTCTTTCTTATAGACTGGCTCGAAGGCGTATTCTGAGCCCTTCACCTCAGAAGCTGGTGACTGGCCTTCCTCAAGAGGAGTCGGGGACGGGGCGTTGGACTCTGCTTCAACCTCGAGTTCTGTTTCAGCCGACATCATACCGCCGATATGACGAGGTCGAGGGGTTGAGCCATCTTCTCCGTTAGCTTCTCCTCGAAGCTGTCCGCTGCGAGTGCTGCTGCTGACATGCTTCTTAGGGTCAGGTTGGCCGTCAGGAACATCATCTGCTTTCCGCTTCGGGCCTGATCTAGGCTCTGGCTTCGGCTTCTTCTGGATGGTGCTCCTCAGAGCAGATGCCTTGGCGTTCTCTGCTAGTAAGCTTGGATAAGGCACCTCGACTCCATCTTTGAAGACCACATAGGGACCTTGGTCCTTGGCAACTGCATCTGATTCCTCGACATACTCATACCGGTAGTCAGGTACCTGGTAAAATGGTCAGGACACGATATAAGGTTTTGTGGGGGAAAGAAATTGGGACTCACGTTAACTCCGGCACCTTCATGAAACAGTTCCGATAGGATAGTGATGCGGTTTGCAACACCGTCAAGTAGTTCCTCGGTCACATAATTGAACCCGTTCTGGAAGCGTGTTAGAAAATCCGTCAAAAAAAAGCAGCCACGTATATATAGCTTTGATGGTTAGTACAACTAACCTGGAACTTTTGATGGCTGATCTCGTTGTGGATATGGTATTCCTTCTCAGCGAGTTTAATACGCTCATGCATGACAGCCTCCACGCTCTTGATTCGCGCGTCAAGCTGGTCCTGAAGTTGTTGTTTGATGACGTGGAATTCAGCGACTTCCTTGTGAGCGCTGGGGTTGTCAATCATACAATTGATGCTGAGCTCAGCCAGTCTCTCCAAAGCCGGCTTGACGGCGCTGGCTACCTCTGAATAAAGCTCTTTGAGTTCTTTTTGGCGCTCATGGGCGGCCTGAACTCGGGTATCATCATAAGTCTTGTTGCGACCACGGCCCTTGCCACGGCCGCCCCCACGGCCACGACCAGGTTTGCCGCGGCCTCTTTTGGCGACGGGAGCTCTGGCGGCAGTGACAGCTGATGTGGTGGTGGTAGTCTTCCTGGTAGAGCCAGCTTTCCCTTTGGCCGGACTGGGAGCCGGGGAATCGGCAAGTTGAGTGTTGTCATCCATCATGTATTAGCAGCTAATATGTGGGTGCGCGCTGCCAATGGAGTGAGATTACAAATTTCGAGTGCAAGAATACGGAGTAGTTTGATGCATGTGGAGGGGAGAAGTCAAATTAGTTTTGGACACAGATTGACAAGTCTGAGCCGCGTGCAGAGGGTGGAGGGGAGAAGGAGGAAGTGGTGGTAGTCGAAGTTGTATGTGTGTGAGTGAAAGATATTATGTGTGTAGGTGGTTTTGGCGAAAGGGAGCGAGTTACTGTTGCGCAGTTGGGTGCAAGCAAGACCTTCTCTCGACCTTTTGCTGCGGACTTTGGGGGTGAACAAGAGAACCGGCGCGACTTTAAACACCCGAATCAGAATAATCAGAAGCCAATCAGCAGGACGACGATTCTGGACCAAGTCGTCGACGGCGTAGTAAATGAAGTGAATAGGGACAGTAGGCCTGAATATCTACTGGCTCTTCATAACAACTTGAAGCCAGCCCCGGCCAGACCATAGATTTCCAGAAGCGTTTCTTGCAACGCAGGGCGCATCGGCGCTTTTGATTGGCCAGAGCGGATTTTATGCTGCCCGTTCCACCGGAAGTACTGGGTACCTCCCGGAAACTGCACGCCAGATCCATTGATGCCAATTGGATACATGTACCATCACCCATCAAAACCGTGTAAGCCAACCAAAAGAATGCGAAAAACCCTTCAATTCGCTACCTACTTCTATCACCAGTCGAGTACAATTGGTGCTACTTGTCCGTGTCTGCCAAATCGCTACCTACCTACTGTTAGTTAGAGGAGGAATTCCGCGTCAACTCTTTGCAGGCTTCCACTCCTCTAGAGAGAGTCGTAATCTCCGTTGTACAGATAAATGACTTGACCACCGCACGGTTGATTCTGAATGAGCCCCTTGGACAATGAAAAGACGTGTTGCGTCTGTCTCATGTTTGCACTTATATCGCGGATGCCTTAGGAACAGTACCAGTCTCATTGTCCATCAACTCCCGACTCTACGTAAATACTTGGTAACATCGTAGTCGGTGACCTTTTAGACCGCCATTGACACGTAACTACATAATGCCACTTAATTGTAAGGTGCTGGCAGCCCGTCGCGTCGCAATCCCCATCTTACTCAGACGACTCATTCGTCTATACATACATGCTCAGCCAACACACTCTGGCCCCAGCGAAATATCCCTCCTAGAACAGCCACGCTTAGCAGGGTATTAGGTTGCGAGGCGGAGTTTGACGTGCAAACAATCAGAACCTCCTTGCTGGCAACCTAATGAGGCGTAGAAGGTTCGCGTCGCTGTAGCAAAAAGAAGTGCATGATGATGGCTCGCCGGATGTAAACTCTTCTCGTCATGCCCCTGCTTGCTGACTGACACCAGCCATGTGGTTAATGGGGTACCACATTCTCAGCCGCCGAGCGCAATACCACCTACCAGGAAGCAGCTAATAAGAGGCCATGGGCTATCGATTAGGCACACTCAATGGCGGTATGCTCCTTTATAGAAACAGTCAGACTTGTGCATCTGGATATGGGCATTTATTTCAAAACATTCATTCTCTGGCCTATCTGCTTTCCGTCAGGAACAGGCTGAAGCGGAGTGGACAACGACGACTAACATGACACCTGGGCGAAACCCAAAGTACCGTCTACCTCAGCGCTAGGGGGACAAAATTCGGATTGCCCAGATTGAGCCAGAAATGCTGTCTTTGTCGCCCCCCCGGACTCTTCAAGCGCGCTAAACCTTGTTTAGCGCAGCGCCTATTCGTCCCGAGCCTGCCGCATTAGATAAAGTGGATCGGGTCCAATGGGCGATATAATATACCAAGCAATTAATTGGTTTTTTTTATCTGCGCATCCTCGTCTGAGCACAGCACTGTCGATCCCCGCGATATCCACGGTACCTTGATCGCGGTCTGTAACTCAAAGAGCTTAAGCAAGCTGTCGGTAAAATCGAAGAGGGGGCCCGCCAAATACTCGTCGACCCAACCTACACGCGCGCGATCCTCTTTAGTACCAACAAAACGAAGGTTTCCGTCCGGCCCATCTATACCCGTCCTCCTCCGTAGCCCGACCTCATCTTCCGGCCCAGGAAACCCATACGCCCGTGCCCCTCTCTCCGCGATTGCAGCCTTGGGAAATAGATGCAGTTCGCCTAGAGCCCCTGAAGCTATGTTCTGGTAGCGCACGCGAGAAATATAAAAGGGAGCAGCAGCAGCCGGGGCGAGTAGCACAATGGCGAAGCGCCGGAAGCTGTCGTCGCACAAGGCGCAAGGTAGCGGGGGCGGCGCAAAGCCGAAGCAGCAGCAGCAGAAGCAGACGCAACAGCAACACCCGGGAACCGGCAGCAACAGCGTCAGCCAGAAGCCTACCACCGCCGCCAAGGAGCAGAAACCGACCGCCGCCAAGGGGGGCGCGAAACAGCAGCATCAGCAGAAGGATGTGGCCCCCACCATCCCCTTCTCGCCCGAGGACAAGATCCTGCTCGTGGGCGAGGGCGACCTTAGCTTCGCCGCGTCGCTGATGGAGGACCCGCACTACTGCGCCGACGTGACGGCCACCGTCTTCGAGAAGAACCTCGCGGAGCTGACGGACAAGTACCCGCACGTGGCCGACAACGTCGCCAAGATCGAGGCCGACGAGGGCGCCAACGGGCGGGTCATCTACGGCGTGGACGCGACCAAGATGGGGCCCTTCCACTTCAAGACGTTAGCGGAAAAGGAGAACAAGGAACTGGGCGGGCGCGACACGGCCACGGGCGGGGTCCTGTTCGACCGGATCCTCTTCAACTTCCCGCACGTCGGCGGCAAGAGCACCGACGTCAACCGGCAGGTGCGCTACAACCAGGAGATGCTCGTCGCCTTCTTCGAGCGCGCGATGTCGTGCCTATCCTTCGCGCCCGGCTCCGCCATCGTCGTCACCCTGTTCGAGGGCGAGCCCTACACCCTGTGGAACATCCGCGACCTCGGCCGCCACGCCGGCCTGCTGGTCGAGCGCAGCTTCCGCTTCCAGGCCGCGGCGTACCCGGGTTACCACCACGCTCGCACGCTGGGCGTCGTCCGCAATAAGAGCGGTGAGGTCGGCGGCGGCTGGAAGGGCGAGGACCGCCCAGCCCGCAGCTACGTGTTTGTCCGGAAGGACGTCCCCAGAGACGAAAGCCCTCCCAGCGGGAAGACTTTTACGCAGCTGAGGAAGGAAAACAAGAAGAAGCGATCCAGGGGCCAGGATGATGATTCTTCGGATGATGACTAAGTATAATTCCAAAGTAAAACATAACAACATACTATTATATAAACCATGACTTTTACTTCGCGGCTGTAGCTCTCTGGGTAGAAAATGCCGGTACAGATCACCAGGCACTACAAAATTGGGTGGCTTTAGGTCGACTTCCGCCACGCATCTAATTGAGTTCATTGGTGGCTTTGGGAACCCAGGAGCGTTCGTACCCGTATACGGAATACTTGTAGTTGAGGGTATAAGTCAACCGTGGTCTTGATTGTAGTACCATCATGTGCCAAGGGTCCAGTAAGCGGGGGCTCTTTGCATCAACGCCCTGGGAGCACAAATGGCCTGTGGCGCCTTCACTGGCGTTGCTATGCGTTCGTGTAGAGGACATGTACGCAGGAAGGGAGTGTGAGCCTACTCAGGATATATCCGCTCTAACCATGCTGGTGACAAGCTCTCGGTTTACAAGAGGGGTTAGTATTACGGTCGGTACCTGCATGGGAGCGATGCAACCACCCTTGCTTCCAGCAGTACTACGAGGCCAAATCCCCTGGAGGGCTATTCCGGCAGCACTATAACTTGTATCCTGCACGCCGTCAGGTATCTCCGAGTTCGCCATCAAGTCCTCGCTAAGTAGCCATCCCCCGCCGTCATTTTCGGCGTCGGATCGGGGGCTTTCATCATTCTTACCAGCGCCCTACCTGTCTCCGTCTCGCCCCTATCCGATGTGGGTCACCTGTTTGGTGTCTTGTTCATCGCCATGCCCCTCTCTGGTCTGATCATGGCCCCCGTCGGCGGCACCATCTTGTAGAATGTGGGCAACAGCTGGCTCGACGTCAAGGTCCTCAGCGGGTTCGTATGCATAGTCGGGTCCAATATAGTGTTCGTGACGCGGATGATGTACACATTAACGGTAGAGGTTCCTCGTGGCTTTTTGAATGAATACCACGACATGAACAGGCCGACGCCACTTGGGTTGAATTATACATAACCCATATTAACTCCAGGCTGGGATCAAGTTCAGGATCACTGAACGCCGAGAATACATTTGATAACGGAATTGATTCAACCGCACTACTATCATACTGCCTAAACCAAGCTACTCCGACTGCTGTTCCACATTGGATTCCGGTTCCCTACAATCCGTGTTTCTAACGCCTATTTTGATGTGAACAATGCCATCGTCCTCGAGGGTGGGTTCACTAATACCAATCACTAATCCAGAGTCTCGTCCACTACCATCCACGACTTGATCTAACAGCTCCCGAAACTTTTCTCTTGCAAGCATCTCGTTGAAGATTGAGTCTTCTTGGCCTAACGTGAACATGTCCTTGGGCGCCTTAATTATGTACGACTTCACTGTTTGTTTGAACGTTTTGCTGGACGATCTCTGCTTGCTGAACCGTGTCACAATTCGATGCAGGCAATGTCTCCTTCCACGTCACATCCTGCTTAGTCAAGCGTTCGAGATATGATTCGTCCTCTTTGTAGTATAAAGCCGGTATAGCCTACAAAACAGCAGATATAACATCCTCTGCAAGCCATCAAAACCTGGAACTATAGACTACCATTGAATTGGCTGCTCACGCCCATCTTTTCCTTGTCGGCTGTGTCTACGAATACTCATCTGACCCAACTTTCCCCTGGATCGAACCCACGCAGTCCGTTATAACGAATAGACGCACATAATACTCGCTATACTCTTGTGCTCACCGGATTAGTACACTTAAGGAGAGCAAAATATGTATTTTTCATGTCCTCCCAAATGCTCTCACAACAATAGACTCAAAAGGAGCAAAGAAGAAGAGGAGAGCAGGCAAATTCTCAAAGCAAATCCACGTTTCAAGGTCTGGCTGGCAACAAGCCAAATCGCTAAATCGTACATACATCAGAGAGTATCGTGACCAAATATGCTCGAGGCCGCCCCTATAACCCAAACGCCCAAGAGATATGTAAAGTTTCTTAGTCACACAAAATAGCAAAGCGAAGCTCTCAAAATATAAACCGCCCAGATAAAACAAGATTCCTCCCAAATAAAAAGCCCAAAGATCAAGTTGTCTCTCCTTTATATGTGGCCAGACTCTCGTATTCGAAAATAAAGAAGATTCTCGTTGTACCGGACGCAGCAGAATCGACAGAAACGCCGAAGTTGAAAGTAACCCAATCCGACGTTAGAAAAACCCAAAGATACCCAAAACAAGAAGAAGGGGAGATGGAAGGAGGAGGGGAAAAAAGACAACGATCCGCCGGATGCCGTGAAAGTGAGACTCTATGTATATGAAAGAATATAGAATCCCAGTTAAAACAGTAAGAACTACGCCGGTTGCAAATGCTGATTCGTTAGGTCCGATTCGTAACAGAAGATGGCGGTTGCGGAAGTTGCGGGGGTTGCGGGGGTTGCGGGGGCGACATGTCTCGCGATACGTGTTCGGATGCGCTCCGAGAACGGTCCCGGTCCGGGAAGATGGGGTCTATCGGTCTCGGATTATCATGCGCCCCTCTAGGCAAGTCATACGGCGACTGGCGTGTAGGCGCCGCCGTATACTGATGAGATGCCATGGATGCAGTAGGCTGTGGCAGATGCGGATGTTGTTGCTGTGGTGTATGCTGCTGCACTGTCTGCGGCTGGAAACCGGGCGACTTGCTCGCATCAGCTGCCAGCGCTCCGCGTTCTTGAGGCGACAGCGTGGATCGCTCCACATGCTCGATAGGATCTGGCAGAGCGCGCGGGACGTCTGTGATCGAGGCTGGCGACTTCAAGGGATATGTGAGTCCCGTGGGCGAGTTCTCGGCGGGGTTAATTCTGCCAACACGGATCCTGGACCGGGGATCCGCCGGACTTCCCGACACTTCATAGCCAGGCGAAGAAGCGTAGTCGCGCTGCGGCGCGATATTGATGGGGGCCAGGGGAGCAGGCGTTATAGGCGCATATTCCGTGGACCTTGGGTAGGTTGCTCGAGCTTGGGCTTCCTTGTCCGCTTTGGAGGGCCGGCCACGTTTCTTTCCAGTGCTCGTTAATGCCGAAGTAGGGGTTGTAGTGGTATTGGCAGTCATGACTGGAGGGTACCCGTTCAAAGGGGGTCGCGGCTGGATGATGCGCTGTGCCATAGGAGGTTCGGATGATGGTGCCGCCACGGCCTGTCGCTTGATAGGCTGCTCGTTCAACTCGCTGAGTGACTTGCGCTTCAGGTTCGCAAGATGGCTCGGATGCGTTGGATACCGCACGGGTAGCATCTTCTCGATCACTCCGATACATTGGTGCATATTGCGACCTGTTCCATTAGACGTGGTCTTTCACATCAAAAGCTCGGAGGCGGCATTGTGACCACTTACCAACCGGTAGTTGCATATACATCCAGTTTTGCTCCACATTGTTATTTTTGATGAAATCGACGAGAAGGTGCACATCTATAGAGCTGGCTTTGATCATTTCACCGAGCACAAAGCGCTGCAGAAAACGGTTGGTCAGATGAGTAGTCCATTAGAACACACAATGTCCTCGAGACGTACCGTCTCAGTATCCGAGAATGAGGTCTCCATGGTCAAAGGGTTACGCGTGGGTCGAGAGGCCAAAGTGAGGGGCAAGGAACTTCAGTGTATGCAAAAGAGCGTCCCTGGATCGCATATCACCCGAAACGATAAAGATGCCGAAGTCAGAACATGGATTTGGATATAAATGAAAGCCGGAGAAGATGCAGTCGCTGTGGAGGTGTGAGGAGAGACGCCCGGTCTATAGAACAGAGCTCCAGGCCTCCACGGTGGCTATGGTCGAAGAACGAGGCAACGCTGCGCAGATGTAGGCAGTCGCCCGAAAAGCGTGATAAGTTGCTGAAGAAGGCAAAGAAGCGAAATCCGAGGGCCAACAGGCGCGCACAATGATGGTAATGGTATCAGTATTGCCAAGCGCGCGTCTCTCTCTGCCGGGAGGGAGTCAAACAAGCGAGCGAATCTCTTGAAGCGTGAGGGCTCAAGTAATACAAAACGAGGGAGGCGTCAAGCGTAAAGTCGCGGTTTGTTGCGACGGCACAATGCGGTCCACACAAGACTAGAGAGCAGCTTGTCGTCCTGGTAGGCAGTATGTAATAAGTAAGCCTGGTAATAAGGTGAGGTAACAAGGGACAAGGGTAGCTGAAGCTAGCGTTATGCTGGTAGGGTTGTCTGGGATCCTGTCCTGGGAGGGATCCCGGGAAGTTTCAATAACAATTGTCAAGGTTGAAGTCCGCGAGTCCTCTTTTTGCCGAAGGCGTGTCTTGGGCGTCCGTGTTTAACTGGGAACTGGGGGAAAAGGCAGAAGACAGACAGACAGAAACAGAGAGAGACGTCTCTCCTTCCCCGTGTTGCAAGACAGATGCACAAACAACCAAAAACAGGCAAACCCCCAAACAGTATCCTCCAGCAGCAGCAGCAGCAGCAGCAGCGGGAAAACACCACTCTTTTTTTCAGTTGGCAGAGCGAGACAATATCGTCGTAGGAGGATCCAGTCGTCCATGCATGACGACGTTCGAAGCTGTTAAGGCGAAGAAGCAGTCTTGGTTCGATGGATACCATGCACCTGACACAAAGTCTGACCTACATGTCCAACTTGGGTAAAGTAGTGAATGGTAGCCGCAGTAATAGTCGAATTTGCGAAAGGACCCAAGATCCAACATGCGTTGAGAGCGAAAGTCGCCGCATATAGCTCGCCTTAGTTGCAAGACCAACCAGTCGCAAGGATGCCTGTGACCCTGCAACCTGCGGGAAAAAAGCAGACCCAAGTTGCAGCTTTTAGTCTGTAGAGGAATACGGCGCTTTGCCGCTTGTACCCAAACAGACATATTGGGTCGTAATATGCCAGACCAGAGCAACAAGTAGAGCGCTCCCACACCCAGCCATGCATACATAGTCCATGCAGCCATCAGGATCCCACCTCCGCCCAGCTTCAGCTTCTGAGTGGACCAGCTGCTCGAGCGTGCAGATGCGCGATCCCCCTCCAGGCCGGCGAATTATTGCCTGCCTCTGACTACTCTGTCATACGGAGGTCGCCTGACTTGACTGATCCCCCATCCCTAACTGATCAATCATGCTTTTCCTGCTTCGGCTATCGCATGCACCACCGAAAAAAAAGATTGCCTGGCTACCGCTTTGTTGTGTGTGTGTTTTTATCCACATTACCCTCCCTCGTGTATGTCGCAAATCCATAAGACAGACAGCCAGACCCAAGAGGCGGCATGCTTTCGCTCTCTAGGTCTATCTAGTAGGCCATTTTAGCTTATTGTCGGGTAGTAGTGGGGTTGCGCTGACTCCGGGAGCCATTCCCCGCCGCTTGTGAGTCGAAAATAGATCCTGATGGGGGTTTCCCTGATTCTGATTGACGTCGAGGCCGCCACCATCGATGTCTACGTCAATCCAAGGCCTCCCACATGAGCCTGGCCTTTTTCAGCGCTGTCTCAACACACCCGAGGATCCAGCTCCCCTAAAGACGGTGGGCGCCGCAGAGTCGGGATTATACCGTAAGCGCAAATAAACATAAGCAATTGGACTCCCGTTAGCTTCCGTGCTACCAGGTAGCCCTCCGGCATAGGTCCCAGTCCATCGGTCCCATTGGTGGTGCTGCCATGGCTTCGCTGGCTGGTTCTCCACGTTGAGGGCAGAAGGTAGTGAGTGCAGTGAGCCTGCCTGGGCGGATTGAGTGGTTGAGCTGCGCTGGGGATTCTCCAATCAGACTGCCGAAGGAGCTCCTGGCCTTTTCAGAGGCCAGCCAGGAGCACAGATCAAGGGTTCGTCACAATTGACAAGTTCGAGGCTCCGAGCCGCAGGTCGCCATGCTCCATCCATCCTTGAGAATGTATAAAAGACGTCCGACTTCATGTCCCAAAAGACCAGATGGACCACAGAAGGTGAGAACGCATCAAACAGATGGATCTCTGCAAGCTGCGGGTGTCTGACCTGGTCTTCTCTATATATACGTGCAGGCTAATTCACATACCGCTCTTTTGGGAGCCCAACTCCAAGTTCTGGCAATGCATAATGAGCTGGCAGCTTCTCATAGGGGGACCCACTAAACCACAGTTCCGTCCTGACTTGCCCTAGGAATATATCTTCCAGGGTTGTTCGGAGCGTTCAGCTGTATAGAGGATGGCGATAAATCAAAGATCTGCTAGTCTATGCAGTATGCGTTGGCCCATCCCGTTTTCTGGGAGGCATGCAAGTGGCGCTGGCGGCATGCATCCGTTTAAAGACACCAGGCGCTACCGAAGGTTGATCACCACGCTCCTTCCAATACACTCTTTCATCCACACTACTGCATATAGAGTGATCATGTAAGAACAAATAAGAATGCATGAGTCTCATACATGTGCAGATCCTTTTCTTTGAAAGTCAATTTTCATTATACCTTCGAAGTGAAGGAGGCAGCAAGTGCAGAAACTGAACATGGATAACGAGAGACAGAGAGGGCGTCGCTTCTTAAGTCACTTCCATTATTACCTGTTTTATAGAACATGCACCTAAACGTGGTTGCAACCAAGGCTCCCGAAAAAGCCCACAATCATACCTTGCGAATTGCAGCCCGGATAGGGCGTCCAAGGTGTATATGTATGCCATGCATCGAAGACATGGGCCATAGATAGATAGGCCTTGGAAAGAACCCGGAAAGCAAGTGTCTGTCTGGCCAATTGACCTGTTTTACAGAATGAAGCACATATATTTAAGGAAGCTGGCATATGACATGCATAGGGTTGCACCCACGAAAGCTCATCTGCAAATGCACCACGTAATACAGCATGCAATTCATATGATAAATATAGTGCTTTGGGGAAGAGACAATCTACCACTGCCATGAATATTATCAGTACTCAAGAACTTACAAAGTAGTAAACCCATGCTTCTCAAGGGAAGACGCTTGCTGTCATTTGTAGCCACGATTATTTAGTGGATTCATGTTGTTATATATCGCTTAGGGCCAGCTGTAAGTCAAAGTCCACTCTATCCTGATTTGGCACTTTGGAACAGGCTTCTTACAGATTGGGAGCTGTAGGTGGGACCTGTATACTACTATACAGAAAGCGAGCTGGATACCGCTTCTGCTCTGACAACCCACCTGAGGTGACTTACACGCTTTGCAAGAGGCTCATGATGTATGCTTGATAATGGATCTTTTATTACCATCCAAAGCATGCAGTCTCACTGCACCGCGCTGGGCCCCCAACGCGGGCGCACAGACCATACGGCAAGACGGAGACGGTTTCCCCGACTAGATCAATGGACCTCACTTTCTGAACGCTGGGAGTACATGCCCACATGTAACATACCAACCTGCCTGGTATCGCGAATTTGGAAAGGGCAGTCCTCCACCGGCGGTTCAGTCACTACCATACTAACTTGCCTCCGTTGCGACAACGAGCTCATCCGGGGCCCTCTTCGCTCATTGTCCCAAGTAGTTGATCAAGAGACTCTTCCCGCACGCGACTGTATTGTAGTACTCCGTATGTTGCAAAGGCAATACAATTGACCTAGGCGTGTTGACCAGCAATGTCACAAACAGCAGTGCAGAGCTAATGGTTCCTTTCCCATTGCCCTTTTTTTCTCCATATCCGCGCTTCTCTGCTTCGGCGCCCATTGAACTTTCCCATCTCTCTCGCCTCTCACCACGCTACCCTCTCCCTTCTTTTCTCCACAAAACCTTCTCGCGCATGTACGCCAGAACCTCAGCCGGCGTCGCGCTCTGCTGACTTTTTGACTACTTGTCGCCTCTCTTGACTTCCGCCACTCCAGGAACATTTCCATCATACCTCACCATCCACCGTTACCCAATCTGCATTGCAGCAGCGCAACATCCCAGCCGCGATTCAAGACGACCCGCGGCGTTAGGCGCCTGACGCAACAATGGAGGACGAGGAGCGCGTCAAAGATGGCTTGGAGAACCTCAAGGTCGAGACAGGTGAACAAGGACCGGAGATTGATGGCGGCAGTCTGGTGAAGCGGGAAAAGGGCAGTGCATTGCCCAGCCCAGATCGAAGTAAAGGTTCGAGGTCCAGGACAAGATCACGGTCGCCCAGCATGTCGCCCGACGAGCAGAAAGCACGCAGCGAAAGTGCATCGACACCGGACGGCGTCGCACCCCCCAAGCTCCTGCGAAAGGCATCCTCGAAAGCGGTCCCGCGAAAGGCTCCCCTCTTCAACGAATTGCCTGATATGACAGAGGCGTCCAAGGAGCATTTCCAGGTGATTCCAGACTGTCTGTACGGCTCGAAGTCGCTTGGATCTACCGAACATGACGCATTGGATTGTGACTGCGATGTAGAATGGCGTACGTTACACCACGATGCCACTAAATTCCGCTGTTTGGGGTGTTTTTTGCTGACTTGGGTTTATTAGGGGATGGCACGAACCACGCCTGTGGCGAAGATTCGGACTGCATCAACAGGGCCACCAAAATGGAATGTGTCGACCAAGATTGCAATTGTGGTGACAGTTGCCAAAACCAAAGATTCCAGCGAAAGCAGTATGCCGACGTTTCAGTCGTCAAGACCGAGAAGAAGGGCTTCGGACTTCGCGCAAACCGAGATCTACAGGCCAACGATTTCATTTTCGAGTACATTGGCGAGGTGATTAATGAGCCGACCTTCCGACGCCGAATGGTGCAATACGACAAGGAAGGCATCAAGCATTTCTATTTTATGTCACTGAGCAAGCACGAGTTTGTGGATGCGACCAAGAAGGGCAATCTTGGGCGTTTTTGCAATCATTCCTGCAATCCTAACTGCTACGTGGACAAGTGGGTGGTGGGAAACAAACTGCGCATGGGCATTTTTGCCTCGTGCAAAGTCCAGGCCGGTGAGGAGCTGGTCTTCAATTACAACGTTGACAGATACGGTGCCGACCCTCAACCCTGCTATTGCGCCGAGCCTAACTGCATCGGATTTATTGGCGGTAAGACCCAGACCGAGCGTGCTACCAAACTGTCAGATGCAACCATTGAAGCCCTCGGCATTGATGATGGCG
Organism: Apiospora saccharicola; assembly: GCA_038363915.1. NCBI lineage: Eukaryota > Fungi > Ascomycota > Sordariomycetes > Amphisphaeriales > Apiosporaceae > Apiospora > Apiospora saccharicola. The sequence continues at coordinate 1,097,420 of JAQQWM010000001.1, forward strand.
ATAGTTGGGAGACAGCGGTCGCAGTTGTCAAAAAGCCCCGCAAGAAGAGAGCTGGCGAGGACGACGAAGAGTATGTTAATAGCATACCGGCCCGTGGCCTCGACGAGAAGGGGGTGCAGAAGGTTATGGCTTCTCTTATGCAATGCAAGGAGAAATGGATTGCGGTCAAGCTCCTGGAACGCATTCAAGCATGCGAGGAGCGCGTACTCCCCTACGTTCAGCGCATGCACGGATACGAGTTCCTCAAAACCACACTAAACACCTTTAGGGATGACCACAACGTGGTTCTCCAAATCCTGGATATTCTCGACAAATTCCCCCGTATGACCCGTAACAAGATCGATGCCTCCAAGATCGAGCTGGCCATCCAACCCTTGACCGACTCGGAGCATGAAGATGTGGCGCGAGAGTCCAAACGATTACTGGAAGATTGGAGCGGTCTGGAGACTGGATATCGTATTCCGCGAAAGGCCCGAAATGCACAGGGGACACCGAATATTGCGCAAACCTCCAACTCGTTTGGTGAGCGCCGCAGTGTTCGTGCTGAAGAGCCTGCTGTTAGCGCCAAACCTGCACCCGTCGTCCCATTGCCTGATAATGTACCAAAAGGCCCTCGCAGCACTGTACCTCAACGGAATACCAACTTCCAGACACAACGACAACGCCGCCCTCCGGATCAATCCACCCTCCCCGCCGGATGGTTTATTGCGACCGATAATACTGGCAGTTGGTATTACTACACCAAGAATGGCCAAACCACATGGCACAAGCCAACGGCACCTGCTCCTGAGATAGCTGCACAACAAGGCTCGTTCAAAGCCATCAAAGAACAGAAAACTTTACAGGATATTATTGATTCCCTTACGAAACCCGACAGTACCGCGGCCCTGAGGAGGTCTGCCTCACAGACACCGCAGCACCCCACCACCCCTGCACAGGAGCCCAAGAAGGACAAATGGCGTTCTCTACCAATAGACAAACAGATGAAAATCTACGAGAACACAGTAAGTTGTATCATCTTTTACCCCTTGACACAAATTTGTACTTACAGTTTCTTTGTAGCTTTTCCCACACGTGAAGTATGTTATGGACAAGTTCCGGCATAAGCTCCCAAAGGAGGATTTAAAGAAATTCGCCAAGGAGATCAACAAGAAGCTTGTCTCTTCCGACTACAAGAATAAGCGTGTAGATGATCCCACTACCATATCCGACAAGCAGGAAAAGAAGGTCAAGAAATACGTGAAGGAGTTCTTCGATAAGGCTGTTCAAAAGTACACAGCTCATGAGAGAAAGAAGGCCGACCGGACAGTGCCGGGTGGCAATGCTGCTTCGATGGACCTTGACTCATCATTTGATGCCTCTGCTCCGGATGCTGAGGTTGTCTTAACTGACGACGAGGATGCTGCGCCGACTCCCGCCAGCTCTGAGCGAAAGCGAAAGCGCGAGGAAGAAGACGCCGGTTCTGGTACTGCGACACCTTCGGAAATACCCATCATCAAGCGTCTGAAAGAAGACGAAGGCGGATTGGCGAGCCCTCCTCCCCCGCCTCCGCCTCCGCCGGAAGGTGATGCGCCCATGGATGCTGAGGTGGCCGAGCAAAACCGTATCATGCACGGACAGGACGATGCTCAGGACAGCGTCGACTTCGTTGAACGGGAGAGACTTCGTGAGCAAGAGGCTGCGCTCGAGAGAGAGAACGAGCTTAATATGCTTGATTTCGAGCAAGAGCAGCAGGGAAAGGATGGCGCTCCTGGCAGCGTTGGCATCGCTGATAGTAAATCTAATTTGCAGGAGGGCAGTGACATAGAGCGAGCCAACGAGGCTACGAAGCAGGAGGTGATGAGCCATTAGGTCAACAACACCTCGATGGCTATCGTAGCTTCGTCTCTCCGCCTGTGTGCCATCTGTCACTTATGCCAGCTGCTACAACAGTGATCTAGAAAAAGGCCAGGATTGGAGATGTGAATAACCACGTCCTCATAGAGACGAGCGATGTATGGGAGTCCTTTTCTGAAAGAAAACAGAAATGTATATTATTTGCCCTGCCTATATGGCTCCCCCTATGCGGAGCCTCGGCATATTCGTCGACTTTTTTCTTTTCTAGCACAACTTCGGTGTTATATTCTTGTATCAAAAAAGGGAAAGAGGGGTCTGCATAGGGAGAGAGAAAGTTTTTTTGTTATTTTTTCCCCTCCCAAAACGGTCTTACATAACAGCAGCATTGGTTTCACTTGCATCTCCGAAGCCTTTGAAGGTATAGGCGTTCCGCGTTTAGTCTTACTACCACCAGTTGTTTACTTAATTCCCATATTATACGAAATCCCGCTGTTGTTGTTTTTCAAAGGGGAGGAAACAGAGCAGAGCATCAGGAGTTTTGGGGAGAAGACTTCTAATGTCTTCTCGATGTTGTGTTGTATACATGGGCGTCACTACTCGAATCGAATCATGCGGGGGAGGAGAGGGGATCTATCTAGGTACCCAGGCTGCCCAGAAGCCAAACCAGCTAGCTAGGTCTCTCAATGCTACCTACCAGCAAGCCCTAGCTACCTGGGTGTGTGGGTGTTCAGTGTGTTCGAATTGCGAGGAAAAGAAAGGGAATCGGACGAGCTTGGGCCAGACTAGAGGCCCGGCCAGCCAGGGCCGGCCGTGCAGATGTGGTGGGCAATGAATGAGTGGGCGACGCTGCTGCGGGACGGGACGGGCAATGGCATCAATAGGCAAGCATTTGATGATCGGATCCATATGAGAAAGCGAAGAAGAATGAGAGATATGCAGGGGCGAGAGGGGAAAGGAAGGGAATGTCGATATCTGCAACAGTGGTTGCTTGGTGCTCGCCACGTCACCCATTGGAAGAAGTTATTTTTTTGGTATATACCCCCATTGATACAAATGACATACGGAAATGCACCTACCATTTTACCTACAAGATATGGATGCGAACTGAACCCATCGAAAAAGAAGGGATGGAGGAGGAGGAGCTTGGAGCGTAGGACGGAAGGGTTGCAATGTCCAGCCTGCGTGTGCTATCAACCTTGCTGCATATGCAACCTCCCGTCCGCATCGCCAGGAGCTGTCAGCCACCATCGATCGATCGACCCATCGGTCTGACCAGACAAGAGAGGGGCTTCCCATCAAGATAGCATCTAACAATACCAAAAACTCTCCATTTAGCACATACACTTCTCCTCTTTCACGCACAAGTCAATTTGCAAGAGCCAAGATGGTGGTAAGTAAATGTTGTATCATGTTTATTGATGATAACGCTGCCCTCATGAACGCTGGTACTCTGTGTAACTAATCCGACCAAAACCTGGTCGGTAGGTGTGTCTCATCTTTGCAAGAACACCAACCAATGCGCTTTAAAAAGTACTAATCCGTGAGAAAATTTCACAACCCAAGAAACCCAATGCTAAACCAAAAAGATACTGACCCTCATACGAATACCCAACACCCCGAATGACTCTCTAACTCTCGGTCAATGCCCAATTCTGCATCATCATCGTCATGAAACACACCCAGAATAACCGCGAGCTGTTGTGCTCAGCCTCCTAGGAGCTCGTGACAGCCTTCTCCAGGGTCTCCAGGAGGATATCGGCGTGCTGCTGCTCGAAGATAAGCATGGGTCGCAGGCGGACGGCGTTGGCACCGCTACCGCCAATGTTGACTCCGAGCTTCTTGACCTTGGCGATGAACTGGTCACGGTTGGGGTTGTCGAAGGCGATGAAGGTGCCCCGGTTCTTGCCACGGAGGTTCTTGAACTCCTCGGGGTACTTCTGCGCAAGGGCCTCGAGCTTGCCGTACAGGTAGTCGCCCACCTTGGCGGTGTGGTTCACCAGGTCGAGGCGCTGGACCTCGTCGATGATGGCGCGGAAGAGGAGGGCGCGGCACGGGTCGCCCATCCAGGTGTTGAATTGGCGGTAGGGCTTGTTGGGTCGCAGCTCCGGGTTGCCGTAGTAGTAACCGGCCGTCTGCGCCTTCTTGGAGAAGGTCACCATGTCGGGCGGCGTGGGGAGGTCCCAGTGGTCGTGCGCCCAGAACTTGCCAGTAGCACCGACACCAGTCTGGACCTCATCCACAATCAAGAGAACGTTGTGCTTGGCCGTGACCTCCCGCAGGGCGCGGAAGAAGGCGGGCGAAGCGTGGTTGTCACCACCCTCCGACTGGATGGGCTCAACAATGACGGCGCAGGGCGGGATGTGGTAGTTCTTGATGAGGTCCTCCACCTCGGCGATGGAGTCGGCCTCGGCCTTTGCGTTCTCCTCAGCGTGCTCCTCGAGCGGGTACTTGAGCATGGGGAAAGTAGCCTGCGGCCAATCGAAGGCGGGGATGTCGAGCTTGTGGATAGGCTTGGAGCGCGTAGTGGAGAGCGAGCCAAAGAGACGGCCGTGGAAGGCGGTCTTGAAGGACATGATGGACAGCTGGGAAGCGCCGGGCGTCTGGTTGTTCATGGAAGATTCCATCTCCTCCTCGGTGAACTCGACAGTCGGGCCACCTCGCTCCTTCTGGCGACGCCACATGAAAGCGGCCTTGTATGCGGTCTCGTTGGCATCGGAGCCAGCCATGGCCGTGAAGACCTGGTCAAGACCCTTGGGCGCAACCTTGAGGATACCGGTCTCGAGGACGTCGGCCCAGTTGTGGGAGGGGAAGTTGCCCAGCGCGGGGCGGTTGATGATGGCATCGATCATCTCGGGGGTCTGGGCAGCCTTCTTGAGGGCCGGGTTGTTGTATCCGAGGGGAATCGAGGCAATCTGGGCGTAGCTGGAGTGGCGGGTCAGTTTGTTGCTCCCTCTCGTCGCAATGGCACACATGCTTCTCCCATTGCATTGGTGGGGGGGCGGCTGAGTAACTTACACATCGAGCAGCTTGTTGCCATCGGGGTCGACAAAGTAGTTGCCGACGCACTGGGTGTAGTCTGCCAGCATGTTCAAGCTGCGGGTGTCGAAGACCTTGTCCAGCTTGGCAATGTGCTCCTTAGACTTGGGGCCGGGAATGGCCGTCTTGAGCTCAGGCTTCGCCGGCTCGCCGGGGTAGAAGCTGGAAGACATCTTGGAGGATACGGAGAATGGACGTGTGATGGATTGGGTTAAGGACAGTCTGGGAGCAGCTACTGAGGGAGTAGTAGAGAGTCGCTTTCCGGCAAGGATGAATGGTCGCATACCACCGTGACGAAGGGCGGCCATGGCGACGGGTTTATATATACGTGGGGGAGAGGGTGAGTAAGTTGGTGCTTGTGGCCGTTCCAAGTTCTCCAATGAAGGCAAAGCAAACGATAAGCCCGTACTACTGGATCACTAGTAGGACGAGTGACGGTTTCTCTAATCTGATCTGATGAAAATGTTTGGGCCAAACGAGAAAGAATTATGAGAGAGAAATCCACACCAACTCAATTGGGATTGTCCAAGCGAGGAGGGAGGAGCTGGGAGCAAGAGAGGAGCAAACTTTGAGGTGAGAAAGTAGAGATGAGAGGAGGAGACGGACTAATAATAAAATGGGATCGGATTAGATTTTGGTTTTTATTACCTACCCGTACCTACTGATACACTTATGTACTGCCGAGCGGCCATGCACGACAGGCCGCCAAATGGAGAGAGAGAGAGCCAGAGAGAGAGAGAGAGAGAGAGTAAGGTACATAAGTTCCTTATCGCTGCCCTCTCATGCGCCTTCTCCAAATCCAGGTCCGTAGAAGGAGGGAAGGACCCAAAAGAACGGAGGGGCAGCCGGCATACCAAGCTTTGCGGGGTTGAAAGGGGGGCTCCCATTGGCGCGTCCCCTCAAGGCTTTCCCAGGGTGTCCTTCCTGAATCAATCATATCATTCACGTTGGCCGAAAGCCGAAACGCACGCTGCAATATTACCAACTTATTATCGCATCAAATTGCCTCATTCGGCCTCTGCGCCTCCGGTTTACTGGCCCCCTTCTTTCCCCCGAGTATAGAAGGTATATGTATACTGCCTAGCAGCGATTCTAGACCCAGCGTGACCACGCATAGTACGGACTCATCGTGCTTCTATCTGTCGCCTCCAAAGCACGCTACCCCACTCGCCCACCAGATACCTGGGGCTCTCGCGCGGCTAGGCCAAAAGGGGCATGTCCATGCGAGACCGAGGCCGTTGATAAGACGGGACTGATACGATTGATACCACGAAATACCACGAAACCGTGACCGACATCGCTGGGCGGGCGGCTTGGCGAGGCGGGCTCTGATTGTCCTGTTCCTGTGTGGCCATGTGGTAATCAATTGATAAAGGATCCAACAAACAAATAACAAACCCAATTGTTTGTCGTCGGTCGTCTTGGCGGTTACACGGTTCCTATCAAAGAAAGCTACCTGCCCGCCTGCCCGCCTGCCCGCCAACGTCCGTATCGATAAGCTAGTTGTCAACGGCGGTTGTGCACATACAGCCAGCCCCTCGCTGTTATCGTTACACGGCTGACAGCCACACACACACTACCTTAGTCAGTCTATCAGCTTAAATACAACATGCATGCAAGCACATACTTCCCGCCGGCTAGAAGATCAGGCACCTAGGGCGGCAAAGCTAGGGAAATAGGGGTCTATCTCCTCTCATCCGAATCTTAGTCGGGCTTCCGTCCGAGCAATGGACAGATAATCGGCAGGATATACCGAATTAGTCCAACGATGAAAAGAGATAAGAAGATCGCTCCTGCCTTACTATTTGGAAGACACGTTTCCCCTCAAAATGGCTTTATGGCTCTTTGTTATTCACAGGTGTAGTATTTCGATGTGTCGTTGAAGTCAGATTGACAAACTGCAGGGACAGCACAGCAGTTTGGCGATTCTTGTTTGCTTGCTGCATATCTGATGCTAGTGACAACTCACTTCCTCAAATTTAGTCTTAAGGCAACTCTCTAAGGCAAACCAAGGAGGTCACACAATCGGGACAATCAAGATAGGGTTACGACAAGATATGCTGGCTACAAGCACATGTCGTGTCACAGCCTAGGCTCTCTGCTCTATAAGCAGGGCGAGCAGGAAAAACAAAGCGAGACGCCTTCACGGCTGGCCGCTATGCGTAGCTGCTCCTATCCGCCCATCCCGGCTGCAGTCGGCTCCAGTCCCGCGCGAACCCAAAGCTCGTCTGGTACTGCCCGTAACTGACCAGCTTGACGTCATGCAGCCTGGCCCCCGCATCGGTCTGCGCCCACAGGCTGACGGCCAGCGTGTTGCTGCCCCGGTTGTTGACGACGCCGGGCGGGATGGGGAAGACCGTCTGGGGCCCGATGTGCGGCACGTATTTCCCGTACTGGTAGCCGTTGACCCAGAGCATGACGCGCGCCACCGTTCCGGCCGGCGCGGAGAGCTCGATGCCCAGGGGCACGTCGAGGTCCGAGTCGATGGCGAGCGCGAACTCGGTTGCGTAGAACCGGATGCCTGATTCGGCGAGACCCTGCGAAGGGCTGGAATGGTTGGTGAAGTTTGCTGCCGCGTCGAACCCGGGGAGATGCCACCCGAGCCTCTCGGCGTACAGTCCCCCTTCGTTCATGGGGCCGCGGACGGCGTCGATGTTAGCACTGCCGCCGGCGTTGCCTTGGATCTTCCACAGTTTGAACCCGGTATTCTGCTTCGTGCCGGCAGGTAAGAGGTATGCGCCGAGGAGACCACGGGGGTTGAGAACGCCCTTGGCCGTCGACGCCTGGTCGTGGCCGTGGTAGTCGACGACGACGGTCAGCACGTTGTTGTTATTGTCCGGCCTGAGGGCATCGCGCGGGAGCTCTAGCGTGGCGCTGGTGCTCGTGAGGCTGCCGTTCCCCGGGTGGCCCCCGACGAGCTGCCCGTTGAGCCAGGCGTTCCAGCCGAAACCCAGCCCTCCCGACGCCGAGATGTAGACCGAGGTCGTGGTCGTGGTCGTGGTCGTGGTCGAGCTAGTGTTGGTCCCTTCGAAGTAGCCCCGGTACACTTTGGTGCCCGTGTAGTAGCCGTAGTCGGACGAGAAGAGGACCGGGAGGGTCTCGGGCGCCGAGGGGCTTAGTGTGGTGGTCTTGTTGCACACGGTCCACCTGGAGTCGTCGTACTCGGGCTGGGCCTCGGGCAGCGAGTCGGCCGAGCGCCAACCCGTTAGCGTCGGTAGTTTGATCGCCCGGGACTCGGCGCCGGGGATGTTGATCTTGTAGGAGCCGTAGTCCGTCTTGACCGCGGCCACGCTCGGCTGCTGCTGCTGCCCGTTCCAGACGATCCGGTCGATGGGCGTCCCCGTGTACGCCTCCACGGTGGTGGCGACGTCGCTGTCGCCGTCGATGCGGAGCTCGGTTCCCCGGACGGACGCGCTGCGGACCAGGTAGGGGCCGAGCACGAAGATCTGCTCGTCGGGCTGCACGGCGGGGTTTTGGGAGGAGGTGCCCGTGGCGGGCGCCCAGAACCGCCAGGCGGTGGGCTGGTCGAGCAGGTAGACCAGGACTCCGTTGGAGAACCGGACGGCGGTGGTTCCCGCGGCTTGCGTGTACGTGAACGCGTTTCTTCTGGCTGCACCCGTACCCGCGGTCGTCGTCGTTGTGTCAGCGGAGAAGGGGCTTTCGCCGTAAACTTCGTAGGTCACAGATTTGTCGTCGTCGTTCTCTTCTCTGAAAGCGAAGTAGCCGGTCTGGCCTTCTTTCAGGTAGAGCACGAGGACGTCGACGCCGTCAGCGAAAACGCCGTAGGTCGCGATGTCGGCGGAGCAGTACAAGAGGGCGTGGCGGCGGCGGCGGCCGAAGGCGTAGTCGGCGACGAGGATCTTGCTCTGGCGCCCGCCGAGCTCGACTTTGGGAATGGTGATGGGCCCCGCGCTGGTGTCGAGGTCGACGGTGAAGGAGATGTTGGCGCGCGAGGGGGTTTCGGCCTGCTGGATCACGTGGAAGACGGCGCCGGTGGTGGGGTTTTGGAGGAGCCAGCTGTAGGCGGAGGGGGAGGAGACCTGGTGGGCGATTAGTTGGGGATACGAAGAATAGGGTGTCAAGAGGGCGATGGGAGGGGAAGAAAAGGAAGGAAAGGAATGGTTAGTCGTACACGGTAGCCGGTCCCGTTCCCTGTCATGTCGGTCTTGAGGAGATCGGAGGATACTCTCGTGAAGAGGCCGATGAGCTTGGTTTGGAAGAGCTTGTCGCCCTGTTGCCGGGTCTCGCGCAGGGGTGCGCTGTAGTCGTAGCTGGTGTAGACTTGGGGTGCGGCGGCTTTACGTGTGTTGCGTCAGCATGGGAGATCATCAGAGGGGGTGGAATTAGATGGGTAGACATTCTTACATTGGCCCCAGTTCGTGCCTCCGTATGCCATGTATATGTTGTGAAGAGTGATTCTTTGGCCGATCTGTCCCGAATGTGTTACTAGGTGTGTTCCATGCCTACTTAGATGTATTGCATGGATGGTTAGTCAAAGGGGTTTGGGGAATACGTACGTTGTTCTTGTAGTAGACATCTGCGAAAGCCGGGTCGTGTTCCGTTGCGCACTGTCGTCGACCAACCCCTAAGTGTTAGTAGATATTGCACGAAATCTGATCATGTCATGTCATCGGGGAAGGAAGAAAAGCCGATATAGACATATACTACCGACCTCGTCATAAAAGGTGTCGCTGCCCCAGTTGGAGAACCAGCCGCCCTCGAACTCGGGCAGGTACTCGGGCTGCGTGAAGGAGTAGTTCTGGAACCACTGGTGGTAGGTCCGGACGACGTTGAAGCCCGTGTCGGGGTTTGTGCACTTTTTTTTTTGGTTGGTTTCTGTTAGCCAGGATGGATGGATAATACCTGTGAAGGAAGGAAAAAGAGAGAGGGAGAGGGAGAAACTCACAGATAACCCGCCCGGGTAACTATCCAGCCCGTAGACGTCGACGGCCCCGCCCACGTCCTGCCAGTCGCGCGACCACGACTGCGACCGCATCCCCTTCTCGTTGTGCGTGAAGGGCACGACGACGCCCGCGGACCGGAAGGCGGACTCGATCTGGCGCATGTGCGTCACTTGGGTGGCGTCCGGGTCGTGCTGGGGGGTGCCGGGCTGCTGGTATTCGTTCTCGATTTGGTTGAGGATCACGGGCTGGTTTGGGGGAGATGTAAGGGGTTAGTCAGATTTCTTCCTATTCTTTTTCTTCTTCTTTCCCCTTTCCCCCATTTTGAGCATCTCACGTAGGGCAGGTAAGTGTGTATTGGGTAGCAGGCTGAAGGGAGCAACTAAAGAAGGGGCAGGCGGAAGCGGAAGCGGAAGCGGAAGCGGGAAGAGACAAGAATAGAAAGACATACTCCTCCCTCGGTGATCTGGTTCGCCGCGATGAGGCGGCCGATCTTGGTGATCCATGGCAGCCAGGCCTGGTGGTACGTCTCGTCGCCGGTGCGGATCTTGCCCAGGCTGCCGTCGCTGCCCCAGAGCGCGAGGCCGCCGCCGTTCGTCTCGGCCTGTGTGTGCCCGCATGGATCAGTAATCACGTGAGCATGTGTGTGTGTGTGTGTGCTGGGGAGAGAAATAGGAGATGGTCCAGGCTCTTCTCACGTTACAGTAGGGCCCAGCCCGGGCAATGACCCAGAGTCCCGCCTCCTTGGCGTAGTCGAAGAGGCGCTGTACGTCCTTGCCTGGGGTCTCGAAGTCGTAGACCCCCTCGGCGGCGCTGTGGTACGACCAGAAGAAGTAGACGCTATTGGGTTGTTAGCCCAGTTCGGTCTCATTCTCGGTAGGTATGGGAAGCCAAGTAAGTCACTTACCTTATGGTGTTGAACCCATTCGCCTTGAACTTTTGGAAAATGTCCTACGCAAACGATTAGATTCCCGTTTCCGTGTGACACCCATGAACAAGAGGGGTTGTTGAGTTCAAACATAGCTAAGTATACTTACGGGCCACAGTTCGGGAACTGGCAGTCTTTGGTAATGAAACTCGGCTGAGCTATCATTCCGGCAACGTCAGTACTGAGTAATGCCACATGATGAATCACATCCGGTGTCCACTGACTATATGTATGTCCTGTTACCGTTGACACTCAGACTATACCGATCCCATGTCACCTGGTCGGTCAAGTTATTCGAGGTGGCGGCAGCCCCTAATACGAATCCGTATAGGAGGAAGACGAAAGCCGAGAAGAGCCGCATGATCAAGTTGGAAACTCAAATATTATTACAATGCACACAACATGAAGTGGCTGCGTTAGGTACTATATGCCTACTGCGACTATCCTTACTACATATTCGAAAGCCACTCTGTGTTACTTATACCACAGCATCGCCCAGTCCGCATGAGCGTATCCCGGGGGCCTTCATACGAGACCTGGTGATCTACCCCGCATAACCACAGCTGCTTGGATATATTGACCGCTGAAGTGCGGAGGCGACTCCTCGAAGTCTGGTTGAGTCCTCCAAGGAGGGACGGAATTCCAGCAATCAGAAAGCCCAAATTGCCATGCCCGCATGCCATTCTGGCTAAGCTCCATTCATGTAAGTGAATTGGATCAATGCAAGTAGACCGACAACACTCCACACAAGCCGCTGCTATGCTGTTTCCCGGATGGCTTTCATAACACAACCTGAGAGGCGCCCGCAGATGCTGTCAAATTCATTGTTATTAATTTACTGCCAATTATTCTTGCAGTTACCCAGCCGTTACATCGCCAAAAAATTCTTTCGGAACGAGTGCTCCAGATGACGCCAAACAGTTTGAAGATTTTAAGCTTACTCTAACCTACTACCTTCCAAGGGTTAGTTTAACTCTTGCATGAAGTATTTACACTAGGAAACTATCTTCAGCACAGAAGAGAAGATGAGATGGTCCTCTAGAAAAACATCGGTATACAGTGTGCTCCGGTAGATTCACTACTGGTAACGCCCCCGCAGTACCTGGAAGGGGGAGTTAACCATTACCCTGTAAGGTCGTACTACCTAGCAAGCGCTATTGCTTGAAACTTTTGGAGATGGGCCCCCTCGTATAAGGATTTTGGGGGGAAAAAGTCTCCGGTTGCAATGCTACAATTTCAAGATGACGTCTTTTCTTGTTCCTGAAAATAGTAGGTAGGTAGCGTTCGGTATCCTGCAGGAATATTACGCCGAGAAGCGCAAAACAGACTTACAGCCAACATACTACCTAACCGTACTGCATACTACATATGTCTGGCTTACGTTACGCTTGCGCACTCTACCTACTGTGGAAGGGCAGCTGGGCAGGCTGAGCAGAAGAAGAAAAAAGCAAGAGAGAAACGGAGCCGATGAGATGCAGAAAGGCCAATATTTCCCCATTGGCTAGGTATGTGGTGCATATAGACTATTTGCGCATGCGATTTGTTGCTTTTGGCACACAGCCAGCAGCGAAGTATGTAAACAAAATCTCCGAATCCAGACGTCCAAGAGAGCCGTCATTGGCTGTGCGTCGTTCCGAGACAAAGTGTCTGTGGGAAATCTTGATGTGTAAGACAAAAGGCCAATAAGGTTATCTATCTATCTACTGGTACAGGTAGTCAGTCGCAAGGCCAACCAGCCAGCTCTTATTTCTCGGCAGCAGCGGGGGACAAGGCAAAAGGGCCAATGGATTGGATGGACTGGATGTCCTTTGCATTGCCTGCTGGCGTTTGCCCTTGGCTGGCTCTGCCTGCTCGCTCTGCTCTGCTCTGATGAACTGACGACATAGCTTAATCAATGGTATGCAGCCATGACATGACGACCGGCGCCATCGGTTCTTCTGTCTGTCTGGTACCTGCATTGCATGCGCGCCTACTTGCTTGCATTTCACGATAGATAAGTAAGAAAATAAGACTTTATTGCGTATGCAGGTTTTACCTAGGTCGTCGTTAATATCGACGGCGGAGGTGCATGCTTTACGGAGCTGCTGGCGCGTGATTGGGCCAAGCCAGGAAATGACAGCTTTTTGGAGCGTGCTTCTTCGCTCGGGTCGGGTTTTGTATATTGTTGTTATGATGGATTACGTGTAGCTACTAACACCGACAGCGGAAAAGAAGGTCGACTAGGGAACCGCATGAAACTGGCCCGTCTCCTTGTTGTGAATTGGGCTCCCTTTGCTAATACCTAAGCCCCCAGAGAGATGGAGTCGCGGCGGAGAATACCGACGGGCGAGCTCGCTGGTTCGTCCGTCCTAACCCGTTCTGCGCGCCGTCCTGGCTCCAATGTAAGTCCGCTACTAGAGACGGTGACGGCTCACGATTCTTCTCCTCTTCTTTTGCTGCCCAAAAGATGGAGAGGGGGTCTGTCTGGCTGGTTGGGTGTCTGGTAGTCATGGTGGGGCCCCATCGTTCAAATCTCCGAGCAGCACCAAAAAGAGACGGAGGCTCGAGAAAGTGCCTGAGCTTATGCAGGTACGAAGAACCGTGGTTCTGCAGACCTGCAGATAGTGGACAAGGCACACGCACGCTCTTCTCGTATGCACTCACGCACACTTGTTACTGAGTGGAGGTGGAGGGATTTGCAGACTGAATTCCATAGATAGAGGGCCTTAGAGGGCTTTACACCACATGTCAAAAAACCGGGAAAACCTTCCACTTCCATTTTTTTGTGTTGGTGTGGCCTTGACATTTGACAGGATTGAGGGGTTAGTGGGTGGCTGCATTTCTGGGCGTCCATCAGCCTGCATCTTCCAAGGCATCGTGCGCATCGTATGCATCTCGGTCCTTGGATGGGCTGACCGAGGGCTGACCCCTCGCCTACCGGTACTCAACATGCCACAAGCAGAAGCAGAATAAAGAGAGAGATGGAAAAGAGCGTCGAACCTCATCATGTGTTGTTTATTGCGTTGTGATTGCGTCGTCTGGATTCGTCCCTGATCTACACATAATCGTACTATCAGATAAAACGATTCACCTGTTTCTTTTTCCTGTTCATCTGATCTTGGTTTGTTTTTGCCGATACACCACCACCTAACAACGGGCAATCCGTTGTAGCAGAAGTAGCATCCCGCCCGAAACAGCAAGAAACAGAAACATCGAAACGCGGTCTAGCGACCGAACAAGAAGTCAGCTCGCCGGAAAACGTGCTGTGGAATGCAACGTCGAAGGAGCCGTTGAGCATTTAGAGTTGTATTGGATCAGGCGAGATATACCCCCCGCCTCCCCCTCTATACCCCCCGCCCACGGACTTGTCAATTTCCAAGGTCAAGGTCGAGCCTCAGTTTAACAAGCCGGGCCAAGGTCAAGGCCCTCTAGAAGGTCAAGGCTCGCTTCGCTGCAGGATTATCTCATCAACCTGCCAATTGACAAGTGATTAATCGTTCTGAGAGAGCGCTGCTGCGCATTGCCCACTGCGGTGCGCTGCAAAAGGGGGTTGTATTGCAACGCAACCTGGGCGGCGCGCATAATCTGTGATCTATCTGTATGGCAACTGTTTACCTGGGGGCCTCAATTCATCTAAGACAGTGAAGAAAAAAAGCAACGAGGAGTCAGGACCCCCATGCCGCTGTCAGCCAACCTGGCAAAGCTGGCAGCATCCGAGATGCAATGAGGGAGAAAAAAACGACCCCCCCAGCTTACTCAGGTCCGCCTCGCTTTGGAAGGTAGGTAGGTACAGTACAAATTACGTCCCTGGTTCCATTCGGCCAGGTATTTTCGATTGTTCGCGATCTTCGGAAGCTTCATGACGTGAGTGATCGATACGGCCGTCTGATCGGGAGCCACGATCATTCCGAGTTTTCCAATCTTCAGTTTTCAATCTTGTCGCCAGAGCAATACTGGGCCTGCTTTCCAGGCATCCATAGTGCAAACCTATATACATGTACGTGATCAACCTCTGCACGAGGCATCCCGCGCACATCTGCCATGCGCTATGAAGAAGTTCGTCCAGTTGCCGTGAGTTAGCTGTCGTTTTCTCTCAAGGATGGCCCTTGGTTTCAAGTTCAGGTAGATCGTGGCCGCGTCTAACGATTTATTAAGCGTACGTACATTGGCAGCTGAGAGCGAGCGAAATGAGAGGCACTAAAGCCAACTAAAGGGCGAGCCTACTGAATTTACACGATAGAGTTTTCCCTCTCAGTTAAGGGCAAGGGTGGCGCCGCCCTACTGGGCCAATCAGCAGACGCCAACGACTATAGGGACCGAGGACCAGCATACTCGGAAAAAGAAAGGAAAAACATACTTTCATTCTGACAAGAGCCCACACACACGCATACACACACACACCTGGGCTATAAGTGCCGATCATAAACGTGATAATGAGAGTGTGTTGGAATCCAACTTCAAATCAACTGCAAGCAGTTCGTCCCGCACCGTTGTCTCAGATGGCCGCAAACGTGAGCGGATAGCTCGTCCGACCATGAGAAGGTGTAAACGGGAGACTCTTGCGAACTGGTCTTGCGGTGGACTGCGACAAGGCCAGCCAGTCAGAAGCGAGAAGAAGAAGGACAAGAAACCTACAACATTCTATAGAACAGTTGAAACCGTCCAATGAATCATTAGGACGGGCAGATCTCTCGAAACTTTTTATTTTTCTGATCTCGGCCTTCTTGGCCGGTGTTTCTGCTTACTACTAAGGGCTTATGAAACTCCGACGACATGTCGTCGTTTGTCGAGATCCAGACACAAAACTGCACATCTTTTATTTTTGTTCGTGCTGGCTTTTTTTCAGGGACCCCATGTCTCTTACTAGGCTAAGACAAGTAATGATGGGTGATGAGGATCTCGGGCCAGGGCGATGAGGCTACCAGACTACCAGGCTACTAGGCCACCAAAAACTAAATTTATCCAGGTACACTCGTACCAACGCACCCAAGCAATCCCTCGTTGGATGATATGCAGAAGTACGGGGAACGAGGCGTCGACCATCGCAGGACCGGCGCAATACGTTGAAACCCAATTTCTGGCCCATCTGGACGAATCGTCACATTGTCAAATGTCGCCGTCTCCGAAGACTCCGGCCGAAAACATAAAAATAAGCTCCCTTTTTTTCCCCTTTGCCCACCAGGCCCGCAACCAGAGCCTGTAAAACCTGTCCCAAGAAACTGCGATAAACGAGAGCGTGACTACCGAACCGGGGCCAGCAGCGGGCAGCAGCCCCACGCAGAACCGCACAATGGCATATTCCCTTCCAAATGATGCCATGCGTTGTGTGTAAACGTTGGAAAACCTTGGAAGAAGCCAACCAACCAGCGAGATCTCCCTGGCGGGGCCCGTCAAGCCAATCGCCCGCCCGGAGATGAAGCCACATGGTGGTTTACGTGGTTTTGCGGGACGACCACGCTGGTATGTAGGTATGTACGCTTGACGGAAGGCAGAAGAAGAAAAGGCGGAAAAAAGAAGGGCGTGTTTCTGGGCCTTGTATAATACCCCGGGCGGGAAGGGCTAGGCCAGGGGTAGGGTGTACATCGGTACTGCTGTCGACTGCATACCACAACTTGGCGATCCTTCAACGGCAGCTGCAAGGGCAAATGCAACCAAAGATGGCCATGCAAGCAAGGCAAGGCAAGGCAGAAAGGACCGCCGCTCAGCCCTTGGCTTCTACCTACATGACACACGCACAAGTACAATCCTCTTCAACAGCACTCACTGCCTGGGGGCCAGCTCCGGGGCCGGTCTGATCCCCTACATGGATGGCGATACACCTTCATGTAGCTAAAAATGCAGCTCGCAATGCCTAGAACAATGCCTGCCCCAGCCCAACTGACTTACCACTCCTGTGCTGTGCTGCGCTCTCGGCGGCGCAATGACTGTCTCTCCAAGCCCCCCCGTCCGTCATATTTTACCCTGCGACGACGAGCACAGCGCAGATACCAACGGGTATACCGTACCCAGTGCCTCCGGTGCGGTTCTCACTGCTTATTGGCACGGGTTGGGCCTGCCCGGGGCACGAAGTGGAGTGACTGGATCCCTATAATAATTATCGGTCACACCAGGTACCAGAAAGCTGAAAAAAGCACGGTCTCGAAGGAGCGGACCACTCGACAGCTCTCTTGGTCTGGACAGTGGACTCTCCTGCTGCATAGCGAACTTGCTGGCCCATTTGTACCGACTTGACGGTGTGAAAGGAGGTTGTTTTTGTTTATAATGTGAGCCCCCAAAAGACTCCTCCCTTCCGAAGCCCTAGTGGGAAGAACCGAGTGATTTTTTCTTCTCTTCCTTGTCCCTCAAACTCTCTTGCCTTGGTATTTGTTGTTGACCTTTCGTCATCCTGTCTCTCATTTTCTACATCGTCATTCTTTTTACCGCGCTTTGCAGAGCTCAGCCCGTTTGGTAGCCCCGTTTTTGTATTCGTGCAACTATACAATCCGGCATTGAAGCGCATAGCAAAGATCACACGGCCCCGGTCAAACCGAGACAGAAGGGTCCAATTAACCATCGAGGATCCGACAGGCCAATCAACGGGTCCGAACACCACAGAGATCAACGGCGATAGTGCGTCGGAGCTGAGATTGTGTTTTGTATTGTTCAGTCGGGCAAAGAGAGGGAAAGAAAAACTACAAGCCTCAGTGTCTCACATACATTCGAAATCTCGCAATCGCGCTAAAGAAAGGGAACATAAACCAACATCTACCGCAGTCGCTTCCTGGATTGCTTTCGGCCGACCCAGAAAAGAACGAGTGAGGCAGGCCAGATCGAAAGATCTGATTCCAGAAACAGCAGAACCTTGGACTTGGGATCCACTCGACGGATTAGGCAAGAAGGGCCATCTGGTATCCCAGGCTCTCAGGGCTTCTAGCATCCCAGTATCCCAGCAGCATCCCAGCATCCATCCCTCTCCCTGCTAGTTAGGCCCAGTACCAAGCTAGCCTCTCTCGTCGTCTCACACAGTTACTTCGTCTCTCTCTCTCACAGACTCCCAGACTCCCAGAGCGCAGAGGAGGGCTCGCAATAAGCAACGCAACCCGTTAGACGAGACTGGCCGATCCGGATCCAGGATTTGCTTCTGCTTCTGGTCGTGGCCAATCACACCCCTTGTTGCCGAAATCCTGGCAATACTACTGGCTACCAGGACCAGGGTTGTATGCCATCGCGTGGTCTTGTAATTGAACCCAATCAGCGTCCCGGGAACAAGAGGGAAGAACGCGTCGACGTCGCACCTCAGCAAACAACACACATCCCAAGCCCACCAAATTACAAGCCCGTGGCCGGGGAAGCAGGAAGTTTCCAACTGCCCCCTCCCTGCCTGCGACGAGCCTACCCACTTTCCATAGCCTCGATTAAACCCACCCTGCCTCGACACGGACGGACGCACGCATTCTTTTATACACACTCACCCACACACTCCCGCATTGCATTCTTTGCTCTCATAGCAACCACCCACTCTCGTTCTTTTTTTTTTTTATTACTTATAACCCAACTGGGCCTGTTCACTGCGGCCGCTTCGTCAAAAGTTGTGGTCTCCTGTCATTCGTTTCCGAACAATCTGGTTGTTAACCCTTCCTATCCACTCGCTTATACCCAACAAATACCCCCTGGCTTTGCTTTCACTAGCAACGCCAACGATTATTAACACACGCAACACCGTCGGGACATCATCCGGAACCCCCACCCCCCCGACGACTTGCCAGAACAGCCGCGTCTCATATATACCATCTTTTGGTTGACGCCCACGGCTACCGACTGCTCCCTGCAGTGTCGTCTATCTAGGAGGAAGGAAGACCACCTAGATTAATTACTACCAAGGTCGTATCCATATAGTGCTGCTGTCCTCGTCGACTTATACTATTTGGTCGAGTTCGAAAATTGCGCGCATCACCATCATATCGGGTTCCTGGTCCTGCATCTACAAGCCGGCATCTGTCACTTCGCCACACAAGCAACCTGGATACCTCATCGTTACCACGTTCTCAAACGTGCTGGCGCCGCACACTTCTTGCCGACCCAACCCGAGCCTTGGCGCATTCTACTATATTTCTTTCTCATTTCTCAGACGACTTATAACACGCTCGACCAGCTCCTAGCACTCAGGTGCAACACTGGAATAGCCAGCCCATCGGCTTTTGCAGATACCTCTTGACTTACTGATCACCTGCCTACCATCATGAAGGTACCTCGAATACTCCCAGCCGCATTGGGCGTTGCGGCGATCTTGGGAACAGCGGCCACCTTGTTCATGAACATCGCGAATGCTGATACCGATCGGCAAACCCCTACGCTACGGATAACAGCAAGCGTGGCGTCGGCCTGCGAGGGTCTCACCTTTTTCATGCTCATTCTTCTCTTCTACCAGACTCTCCGCCAGTCCTGGGCAGCCGACTCAAGAAGACCAAGCCGTCTCGGCTTCCTCTTGAGGGTGGTCCTGATCGTGGTAGCCACATCTGTTTCGATTGCCGTCTTGGCTATTTTGGGCAAGGATAGCGACAAGACCTACATTCTGGGTGGGCCCGAGTCCTCGTTCCTCACCAGTGGCTCCGTTGTATTGGCATATGCTTTCGCTGCTCAGCTGGTGTATGTGATTGTTCATCACATCAACGGAAACATGCGCGATGAAGAGTCCAACTCTATGCATTCAGCCGAGGGTGGTTCACTGTCGATTTCGAAGCGAGTCAAGACCATCCCTTACTCCCAAACCGTCCCGCGCGCCGCCGTAACCAAGGAACGTCTATCGGCAGAGTTCCAAAGCCCACCCGGATCAAGCGGCGGCAAGTCTGCCGCTGAGACGATGAGCTCTTTCCGCTCCTCCTTCTCGCAAGCAGTCCGACCGATTTCGTCGAAGACCCGGTTACTGTCGTCAAGCGGCAGGGTTGGAAGGCGCCCCCCTTCGCTGGACTCTCTCGCCTACAGGAGCAGCATCGCTGAAGAAGGATATGGCTTTGACTCGTGGGATACTTCATCAGTAGACCCCCAAGACCGCCAGACCGTCATTGAGACCTCGCCACCCCTGCCCCGATTCCTTGAAACGATCCCCGCCAGTCCCACCACCAGCCGTAGTCCCAGCCCGGGCACGCCTTTGGAACTGGAACTGGAACCCCCGAAGCCCGCCGCTCGCCGCAGCCGCTCATACAGTCCCATGGCTCGGCGTGCACCGGCACTTACCACTCACGCCTCAACAAGTGAGCTTCACATCCACCCGTTGTTCCGCACCGATAGCCCAGAACCGCCGAGGGCCACGCCTGGAACAAGCATTCATGCGGCCGATGATGCCGGGAAGGTGATATCGGAGAGGTCACTGGGCCGGATGCGCAGTGGCAGTATGATTTCTGCACGAAGCCCGTTGTCCCGAACCAACAGTCGGGAGAGCATTCAAAAGTCGCTTGCACCAAGCCTTGCATCAATTGCATCAAGCCTTACACCAAGCAGCGAGCGGCTTGATGCCCCGCCGGCTGATACGGATCGCCAAATGACGCCCCCGCTACCGGAATGGATTCTGAATGCGGGCTCGCGGACAAGCCTGACCGAGTATGAGGTCCGGAAGCTTCGCGATCGCGAGACAACAGACGAGCCGAGCGGATTGGGCATTACCCAATGAATGAGCGGTGACTGAGGCAAGAAGCCTCGTTGATAATGAAGACTACGTACGACCTTTATGACCTCGAAATGACACGGTCTCCCTGGAGAGAGCATTGGAGGCGAAACAGCCCGTGGCTTGTTTATACACACAACTAACCCCTCTCGGGGCAACCCATATTTTTCCTTTCCTTTCTGTCAATATTTCTATGTTGGAGGTGCATCATCATGGATGGATGTCTCTTTTTTGGTTGAAGATACCAATGAATTTTTCGATAGCGCGGCGTTACAATCTGGGAGGACAAAAGCCTGAAGACTTATCAGCCCACATATTCTGTAGTGGTAAAAGCTAAATAAAGAAAGTAAAATCGTTAAACCCAAACAACTGCAAGCCCCCGGACCGCCTTTTGCCATGTGTGCTGTGATGATACTCGTGCTACGATAAGTTGCTAAGGTAAGTACAATGCACCACCATCGTCTCCAAGTTGAAGTTGGGCCAGTCAATGTCGTCCGATTATGTAGCTAAAGGGAGGGTTAAATAGACGATTATACTCTTAGCTTTCTATATTATCCGATATAGTGCCGGTATAGTCCGATATGAGGATGGCATGTGAGGGGGCTGAATATAATAAACAGCTGCTTGTCCCGTTTCAGTCAATATATCTCGACGTTAACGGGCGTTGGGACGGTCAAATGGACCGCCGGAGTGAGTGGGTGCACCCCAGAAGTCACTAGTGGGTAGCCGGGTTCACGACAGCAACGTGGTGACCACGCAGCTATTGCCTTTGTGTCTCTTGATACATATGCAGTGCTTCTATTGATAGACATTGTGTATGTGTGTTTGCTGTGTGCTATGTGCTATGGTGCTCTACCGGCGTCCGTCCAGAACAGCAAACCAACTTCCGGTCTATGATGGACCGACTGACTTACATAATCAAGGTAACGAATTAGGCGCCAGAGGGACTACGTTGAGTGATGATCCATTCCCGGTCGTCGTGCCCCACCTGAACCGCCATTGAAGCTTCCCGTCTCGCTGCTGTACGTACATGATGAGCCCAGTACCTAGGTAGCAGGCAGTACTGTACCAAGCAGCCTTTATTAGGTGTGTCTTTAGGCGGACAAGAAGGTATCGGATGGGCATAGAAGATATGGGAGGGGTACATCATTATGTACCTATGCAGGCATCTCTAATCGATTGCTGGAGGATTTGAGCCAGGCTAGGCAGTGAGCGAGCAGGTGAGTGGGTGGTGATCAACTGGCTCGCTGCCCGCCTAGGATTCGAAGCCCCGCGAAAGGCAAAAAAACCGATCAAACTGCTCCAAACATAATAATAAGCTTGGGCGTCTGCAAGGCAGCCTGCTCTTCTCTCACCTTGCTTGCTTGCATTCAATAAACCCGCCTCTGCCTCATCACACAATCCAGCAGTGTGTGTCCCTTAACCTACATCTTCTTGCTGCAAATAACAACATAGGTACCTACCTACCTGCTGCCCTTCTTCACCTGGAGCTTAGGTTAAGTAACGTAGGCAAAAAAGTCGGTCTCTCTGTTGTTGTAGGTTTTTGGAGAAGAGCCGCCGCCGCCGTCGGGTTCAAGGACTCACTTATTCATCTCCCATCACTTTCTCCCATTCCAAAGACTTTCCCATCTTCAACCACTCCGACTTAATTCCACCCTCCCCCACGACAAAAACCACACCAACAACAACACCACGCACACACAACACAACTTCCGCCACTACTTATCAACAACTACTGTTGCCCAAAATGAAGGTCACTTTCAAGGTATGCCGTTCCTGCAATTTACACCCAACTATCCCTTGCCCTAATAATAATCTGTTTGCCTGTTACTTGTCGCGCCCTCTCGTTCCCTCATCCCGGCTCCCACTTGGTTCGTGCGGCTAATCGTCTTTATTTGTGCTTTTTTGCAGGATCTCAAGCAGCAGAAGTTCGTGCTCGAAATTGAGCCGACAGATCTGGTATGTCGTCACAACCCACGTCACCGACCTCAACACCACCACCACTGGTGAACTGCCCCCCCCGTCAGCCCACCACAACCCAAACATCGCGCACAATATTCGAGTGCATGCGCCAACCATTGCCCCCACGCTGGATGGTATCGATCTGACATGATGCAAAAATTTCAATAGGTCTCTGCCGTCAAGCAGCGCATCGCCGACGAGAAGGGATGGGATCCCAAGTCCCAAAAGCTCATCTACTCTGGTACGTTGGGCGCTTGGATTTCGGGGTATGGCGTCGTGGGGAAAAGTTACTAACATCCTTCAAGGTAAGATCCTGAAAGATGAGGACACTGTCGAGACGTACAAGATCGAGGAGAAGGGCTTCGTTGTTTGCATGGTGAACAAGGTATGACTCCCCCGCTGTGTGTGCACTTCGCACATCTCCAGCCCCGCGCTTATCGCCACCTCCGCTATCGTGGGATTATTGGCGTACGTAGACTGACCTCCAAGCTAGCCTAGAGTCGCTGCCGCCCCGGCTGCTTCCTCCAGCGCTGTCCCCGAGACCCCGGCTCGCGCCCCGGCTGCCACACCTGCTGCCCCGGCTGCCCCCTCGCATTCCAGCGGTACGTCCGCCGCTCCGCCTGCGACACCGACCCCGGCCGGCGCTACTGCTGCTGCCGGAGCCGCCCCTCACGACCCCAATGCTATGGCCATGGGTGCTGAACGCGCGAATGCTATTGCCAACATGGAGGCCATGGGCTTCGAGCGCGCTCAGATCGACGCAGCCATGCGTGCTGCTTTTCACAACCCCGACCGCGCTGTGGAGTACCTCTTGAACGTTCGTCTTACTCGCATACCCGTGTCCTGAGTACAACCCGGCTGACTGTAGGTGAAACAGGGAATCCCAGAGACCGCCCGACAGCAGCCACCTGCCGAGGCCCAAGGCCAAGCGGCCGCCGCGCCTGGCGCCGATGCCGATGCCGCTGCCATTGCTAGCGCTATTTCCGCCGAACCCTCCGGAGATGAAGGCGCTCCAGTCAACCTGTTCGACCTTGCTGCCCAAGCTCAGGGCGGTGGTCGTGGAGGCGCTGGTGCCGGTGCCGGTGCTCGTGGAGCAGCCGCCCCCGCCGCAGCTGCCGCTGGCGGTGATGCCAACCGTGATCTTGGCAACTTGGACTTCCTGCGCAACAACGCGCAGTTCCAACAGCTCCGACAAATTGTCCAGCAACAACCCGGCATGCTTGAGCCGATTCTCCAGCAACTCGGTGCCGGCAACCCACAGCTCGCCCAGCTCATCTCTCAAAATCCCAACCAGTTCCTGCAATTGCTCGGCGAGGATGCTGAGGACGACGCTGCGCTGCCCCCTGGAGCCCAGGCTATTAGTGTAACCGAGGAGGAGCGTGATGCTATTGAGAGAGTAAGTCGAATCGTTAAAGGCTAATGAAATATCAATGCTAACTAGTACGCAGTTGACTCGCCTTGGTTTCAGCCAAGAGGCTTGTATTCAGGCCTACTTCGCGTGCGACAAGAACGAGGAGCTGGCCGCAAACCTCCTATTCGACCAGCCCGAGGATGACGAACCGGCCCAAAACTAAGGCTTGAAAACCTGTTTCATTGCTTTATGAATGTTCACGGCGGTGTTTATGATATCCTCTCTTCTGGTCGATGCCCGGGTTCATGCAACATTGATGTGCGTATCACACAGCGGGTTTTCTGCCCTGAATGGGTCTATGTCATCGGATGGGTCTATGTCATCGGCGATGCGCCTTGTTTCCCATTTGGGTTCAGCGTTGTTCTGAGCATGAGCTATCCTCATTAAGAAACAAAAACCGACTACTATAGAACTTGACAAATGGTCAGATTCTATCGACATCGCAGCAACAATCCTTGATTACAAAGGATGGGTTGATGACGAAAAACCATACTTTCTTCTATGGCTCAACGGCTTCGTTTTCTCTCGAGTCTCTCCCCGCATTCCGGCGTGTGGGACACAACGAACAAGGGAATTTGCAAATGTTGCATCAGACCCGCTTGCAGTGGCAATTCTTCATAGCAGAATCACAAAACATACCAAAGAAAGACTACCGCTGCTGTGTTCAATATGGGGCACTCGGCGATGTCCCTAATTTGATGTTCGGCGATGCCCCTAACGTGATGTTCGGCGATGTTCATTAAGTAATGTTCAATGATGTCCATAATGTGATTCTAGGCGACATTTATGTGATTCTCAGCGATGTTCATTTTAATGTGATGTTCGGCGATGTTTATGGAACTCACCTTACGCCGAAAAGAGGCTTGGATTTGTGCCCCATGCTGCTATTCGTTGTCAAAATAGGGCAATATTATGCAAGGGGCATATGAATGAATGTCTGCCATGGACTTGGGGTAATTTAGGAAGTTGGCAGATACGTCCTGCCCTTTTCCATTGTCTATGCTGATCACAATACCGTGACTTTCGTGGTCTCATTACCCATTGCTTCTCAAGAAGAGAGAACTCCCTTTACAGGTTTCTCATCATATTATACAAACAACCGGTCTATAAAACATAATACCCTTCTCATACGGCTGCAATGGTGGGTTGTCACTGGATCTCAGCTCAGGCTCGCTATACGCCGCTCGATCGATCCGACGGTCCCCTTTTCTTCGTCATCCTCGACGGTATCCATCCCTCTCCCCTTTTCGTCGACTCCTTCCCCTTGTCCGTACTGTTTGTTGTCTGTGCCGTAGTAGAGAAGAATTGATGACAGACAGCATCTGATTTTTCTTTCTTGTCGCCGCCGAGCCAGCCACTCTAGCCTGCCTTATAAAGATTCTCAAGAAGTGAAGGTATAAAGCGCAAAGTGGGTATCAAAAAGTAGTTTTTTTTGCAGGCTTTTGTTTTTTTTGTCGTGGCCGGTGCTGGTGTAGGTACTCATTCTCAAAGGCGTCGCCGAGTGAATACCCGACTTCAGATCATCTATGCCTCAGCAGCGACAGGGACACTGGCCGGGACAGCAGCCTCATCTACCACTACACCCTCCTCCTCGCCTTCGGCGACATCCTGTCCCTCTTCTCCGTTTTCAGCCGCTTCCCCTTCAGCACCTTCGGCGCCTTCAGCAGCAGCAGCAGGCTCGTCATCCAAAAGACCTAATTCGCGCCTGGCTTGCCGCAGCTCCTCCAGATGCTCCTCGTACTCGGCCTGGACGCGCGCCTGGTCCGCCCGGATATTATCAGGCTCCTGCCACTCCTCGCCGCGCCACTGACTCTTAAAGTCCTCGAGGTCGATGGCCACCTTTTTCGCGCCGCGGGCCATGATAGCAGCGTTAATGCGTTTGGGCCGGGCCTTTTCCTCGCGGTTGAATTTCAGCTTGATGTGCCGCCGCGACTTGCCGGGGAAAACGTGCGAGATGGTCTCGAAGTCGGTGCCGAACATTTTGAGGTAATGGTAGAACCGCTCCGTCTCCTCGTCCGACCAATGGTTCGTACCCATGGTCTTGGAGGGCCGGAGGTACGAGGACGACGTCGTCAGGTTGGTGAACTCGTCTTCCTCCACCGTCTCGAGGTTGGCGAAGTCCTGGCCCGCGTGCTGGTTCACCGTCAGGGAACTCTGGTTCACCACGATCTGGCCGTCGATGATGTCGTACTCGACGCCGCCTCCGTCATCCATGGCGGCCGGAAGTTCGGCTTCCGGTGCCGGTGTGCCTTCGGCGCCGTTACCGGATGCGTCGCCGCCGTTCCCGGGACCGCCCTCGCCTGCAGGCTTGTCGGGGAGGAGGCCCTTTGCACGCAGTTTCCGCTCCTGCGCTCGCATTTGCGCATTGCGCCGCGCCTCGCGCTGTCGCTCGAGGATGGCGTCGGCATGCTTGAACTTCTTGCCGATACCGAGATCCCGCGTGATGTCTGCCATCTTGGTCGTCGTGTGGTCGATCTCCTGGTTCTCGGCATCTTCAGGGGTGGGCTCCCGCCGCCGGCGACGGAATGATTTGGGCGCTGCGACACCAGCTTGTACTCCATCTTCCGCTGGAGCAGCGGCGGCATCGCCATCTTCGGCCGGAGCCGCGTTGTTCTTGCGCTGTCGTCGAGGCTTGGGGGCTGCGGGGGCTGCGGGGGCTGCGGGGGTGCCATCCTCATTTTCTGCGCCTTCTGCTGGGGCGGCCCTCTTTTTGCGCTGCCTTTTTGGCTTTGGGGCTGCATCAGCAGCCTCGCCGTTTTCTTCGCCCTCTACAGCGGGAGCCTTGCGCTTTCGATATTGCCGCTTCTTCTTGGGCTCCGCTGTCGACGGGCCGGCCTCGGCAGGTTGACCGTCGGCAGGAGCTGCAACGGCTGCGATGGTTTCTGTGATAGGAAGCGTAGGAGGTGACGGAAGATGTCGTCGCGGGGCGGCTGCCTGCTGAGAACTAGGACCAGCTTCTACGACAACAGAAGGTGCTGCGTGGTCCGTAGTGCCCTGAGACTGTGTCGCAGCTGGCGTAAGGAGTCCATCAGGAGCCGGGGTTGCTAAACCGGGCCTGTGATCCGGGGTACTCTGAGGCTGGGTTGCAGCTGGCGTAACGAGCCCGTCAGGCGCAGGGGTAGCTAGCAGACCAGGCCGGTAAGTGACCGCAGGAGTAACTGGTGGCTGACTCGGCGCTGGAACTGGGACTGCAGATTGTACATGTCCACCTTGCTGCTTGGCCGCAGCATCTGGTACAGCCGGCTTGGGAGCGACTGATGTATTGGGTTTTTCCGGCGGTCGTGTATCACTAGGCTCGACAGGTTGATCGCTCGGAGTCGGGGGTGGCCTGGCTGTTGTTTCCGGTACTGGAGGAGGTAGGTTCGCAGGCTCTGGTGTAGGGGCTGGCAGAGCCGTTGTCGGTTCTTGTGATATGGTGATTGTCGCACTTGAAGCAGCCGTAGCGGTATCGGGCACGGTCTCTTTCTCCTTTCCCTTAGGCGCCTGTACTGTTGATGTGACATGCTCGCTAGTAGGGGCACTTGGTGTTGATGCCGTGGGGGCGGTGGCAGTCGCCAAAGGCGGGGCAGGCGTGGAAGTCTGGGACTGTGACTGGGACGAAGGCTCAGTGATGGCGGGCGTCTGTGATGCCGGAGTCGAAGCTGGCTCTGCGTTGCGAGGGGGCTTGGCTTTCGGCTTGAAGGCCAGCTTGCCCCCCTTCTTCTTCAGCATGGAACTCATCTCGGTCGAGGTTCAATGGAAGTTGCTGGATCTGGCTGGGTTTGGTGGTGTGTGTGTGTATTCGGGTATGTCGCCAAGGCGATAGATACTACCACATCTTACAAAGGGTTGACTGGTCGCCGGTACGTAGTACAGAGCATCGGGAATTCAGCCTCAGTTCTATGCTTCTTTTCCAAGGTTCACAACGAATGGCAGCAAAAGATGCGAGTAAAGAAAGCAAACCGTCAGTGAATCGAGCGTGGCTGGTGGGATGGAATGGATGGATTGACCTGATAGTAAAAAGAATTGGTGGAGTAGGTTAGTCGATTGTAGTCACCTCTCGCAGCCAGATAGCGGGCAGTTTTCAATCGATAAGGCCAAGGACCCAGTTATTTTACTAATATCTGCTGCAGCGTGCAGCCTGTTCTCCTCGCTCTCCGAGATAGAATGCAACCGACACCATGTCACTATCCAGCTGCAATTCCCGACTATTCTTTCCACCGTTGGTCCTCGAGGTTTCAAATTGTATTCGATAGGCTTAGTATGCTATACATCTCACCACGGATGTTTTGATAGGTCCGAAATCGATTCTTTGCACCTTGACAATGGCAATTGAACTAACTGAGGTACACGAAAGATCTATATGGCTGGGGACCCGGCTAGCCTGTACAGTCCCTTATTTCTTATTCCTTTGGACCCCCTAGCCCCACTGCGACAGTCAGTAAAATCGCGTGGCACGGCCCCCCTCGACTCCTTGAACGCCGCGTCGCCAGTTACGGTTTAGCGGCACCATGGAAAGTCGGGCTGCTTGCTGTGCTGCTGAGTTTCTGGTCTGTAGGCTTGAATCAATACCTGCTGCCGAATCCTCAACTCAATCTTTTTTCCCTGGAACATCTAATCAGCAAAGGGCCCGGCTACTGCTGCGAAGGACACTACACGCTACCGCATCTTCCTCTCTTGTTTTCCTTCCCACTCAGCGAGCGCTGCCCTGCCAAACCGATTGACCAGCCCGATGCGGTCACGAATCATCCCTCAAGTCGATTAAGGATCATTATTCTTCCTCTTCTGCTTTTACCGACACCATTGCCAGTCAACACCGTCGAATCGCGCTGAGCAGGACACCGACCAGGCCTCGCATTTCCCTCGGTCACGGGGGCAATCTTGACCTTTGGACACTTCTCTCTCTCTCTCTCTCCCCGACTTCACCACACAACAAACCAACTACTGCATACATACATTCTGACATCGATCATTTTTAATCTCTTCCGCCCCATCCTTCTTGACGCTCTTGTCTAATTTTCCATCGACCCTTTTCGCCGTTTTCTTTATGCCTCTGTCTTCTGCCAAATCCTCTCCACCTCTGTCTTCCCTGGCCAAGATGGAGGACAGAAAGCGACCCGCCATGAGCGGCGCCGACGATATTGGCCCTCCCAGCAAACGCCAAGCCGTGAATGGTAGCAGCAAGCACTCCAAGGACGATTCCGACATGAAGGAAGAGGCTTGGATCGAGGTATGTTGTCATCTCCCTCTACACCGCGATATCCCTCGACTACACTTTTCTGCCTCATTGTGATTGCCGAACACATGAGCATTGCATGACTTCCCCACTTGTTGGCTCTGTTCTCATCTTTGGCACGGTGTCGCAATAATGACGGCCTGTCACTTTCGCTTCCTGTCATGATGGCCTGATTCATACTCACAATTTCAGACTTGATGCCCAGCCTTCGCTGTCATCTATTCTGCCTCTGATGAAACACACCTGCCATTCCTGATTGTCAAAATACCCACGTTCACCCGACATACCACGCCAAACGTCGCACCTTATGGAGAAATGGAAGGGAGGAAGCGCTGACAGAATCGGGCCTATTAGGAATACACCAAAGACGCGATACTCCGTCAGATGTTAGAATACAAACGCAAATGTAGCACTCTAGAGACCCGGCTGGAAGAGGTGGAACAGCGTTCTGCCCACCACGATGACCATCTGCGGACAGTGGACTTCTGGTGGTTACAGCTTCTCCAAGAAGTGTCGGTGCTGGCTGAGAACAAAGTCCCTTACCAGCCTGGCGAAGAGCAACCGTTCCCCACCCATACCTCTTTCAAGGATATCGAAGGGCTCCAAGCGCATCTCGACGACAAAGCAGTTGCCATCAAGACCATAACAGACAGTTTGTTCTCCCGCCTCTCGGCTGCTCGTGGTCAAATCGCGCCCAATATCACCAACCTGGAGGCACAGGTGAACACTTTGCTTGCCAACCAGAAAGAGTTTCTTGTTAAACTCGATCGTTTGGCTTCAGAGAAGGATGATACATCGGAGCAACTCAACACCGCTACGCTTAGGTATCTTAAGGCTGAACGGAAACTTGATAGGGTGAAGAGTACACAGGTGCAAAAACTCGAGCAACAAGCTATGGCCAGCGCAACAGCGCGTCCGTCTGGCGCAGATGCAGACAACGGGTCATCAGGCGAGTCGAATGGAGATGCTCAAGTTCTGAAGCTTGCTCTTGAAGAAGCCAAGATCGAGGCTACGAAGCACAAGCAGCAGCTGGACACGGTTCAGGCGCAGAACAAGACTATCCAAGAAGAGCTCACCAGTCTCCAAATCCGGCTCACAAATCTGACGGACGAGGACTACTCACGTACTGACCTTTTCAAGCTCTTGAAGAATCAGCACGAGGATTTAGTCAGGAAGGTCAACCATTTGGACACGGAAAACAAGAAACTCTCGGAAGTCAGCCACAAACTCAAGGTCGAGCGTGAAACGTACAAGAAGAAACTCGAGGACGAAGCGCAAGCCTTGACGACAGACCTTGAGGACCAGCTACAACAATCCGAAACTGCTCTCGCCCGAGTTAGGTCAGCACGAGATGAGCTACATGGCGAGGTGACAATGCTCAAGTCTCAACGAGATCAGGAGCGCCAAGCCGTCAACCACTTCAAGGAGCTTGTGACTGCCAATCATGACCGTATCACTGCGTTAGAGTCAGAATTGCAACGTCTGCAGCCGAGCGAAGATGTGGATATGACGCCGCGCCCGGATATCGAAGAAATGGGTCTTGAAGATCTCCGCGAGAAATACAAGAAAATGGAGAAGGACTTCAAGTCGATCAATGATGAGCTCCCTGCGATGACAGCCGCCGTCAAAAAGTACCAGGGCCTTGCCACCAAGAAAATCATGGATTTCGAGGCGCTGGAAGAACGCCTGTCTATGGCTATCGCCGAAAAGTCCAAGGCCAATCAGAAATATTTCGATGCGCGCAAGAATGCGGATATCCACTTGGAGGAGATCAAGCGCCTGCGAGCCCAGAACAACAAAAGCTCCGATATCATATCACAACTCAAAGAGAATGAGGCCCAGCACCGCACTCTCCTGGGTAACATGGAGAAGCAGCTTGTAGACCTGAAGCAGACCAACACGACGATCATGACGGAAAGCAAGCGACTTGAAACGTCTAGTAACGAGGCTCTGCGTCGTTATGATTCTTTGAAGAATCAGGTCAACGAGCTATCCTCCTTGGCGAAATCCAAAGACGCCACCGCCTCGCAGGTTAAGGACCGTGCAGCGGTTCTGGAGACGGAGAATGAGAAGATGAAGCTGCGGGTCGATCACGTATCGAAGGACCGGGATAAGTGGAAGGTCAAGAGCATGAGCAACTCCTCCGAAGAAGAAGACATGCTACGAGTAAGTTATTGTACCCTGACCATGAAGCCACCATATACTAACAATATTTTAGCAACTTGCCACTTGCTCGGTGTGCCAAAACCGGTTCAAGAACACGGTGCTCACGAAATGCGGTCATATATTTTGCAAAGAATGTACCGAGGACCGCTTGACGAACCGAATGCGCAAATGTCCCAACTGCGCCAGGGCTTTCGATCGCAACGATATCATGACGGTGCATCTGTGAGCCCACACACGACGGACCATGTCCGACCTAGACGACCGGGGAAACCTGTGCTGTATAGTATCTGCCGAGGTGTATGAGTGTTTGTACATAATATCGAGCCTAGCGACCGTTTCTGTGTTAAGAAAAAGGATGGGCTACTTATTGCCTGATACGGGCACATATGAAGATGCTTGTTGTGTCTTGGGAAAGTTTTTGCACTATGCCAGATACCCACCCAGCTTGGGAACAGAAGCAAAAGAGAGGGAGCGCTGAGAGGAGACAGATCTTCACGAACCAGTTGAGCAATAGTTCCCCAGATGCCAGAGGCCCGCGGCGGATACCGGGCGAGATGCCGCAATGGATTTTAGGGACTTGCTGGCATATACCCTCTCCTGCTCTTAACCGAAGCGATGAAGAATTACAGGCGCACAGGATAGAGAAGAAGTCTATACCTGCTTTGTAGGAATACATCAACCTGACAAACAATTTTGAGAAATCCGAGATGCAATTCGTTTGTATTTGTATTTGACCCAGAAAGAGTGACGTGATTATCCGCTGAACTGAACGCTGGTGGAAATGGTTGGGCTCGTGACTTCGTCAAATCGTTTATCTGTTATGGTTGTTCATCCACCCAGACATCCCCCATCATTGTCGTCCCCGGGTTCCTCCACAACTCCTGTTTTGCTACTACCTGCGACTTGTGCCGCCGAATCCTGTACTTTCATGTCGGTCAGATGAGCTCGAACTCGAGCTCGAGTAGGATGGTCCGGCGCCCCAGCCGGGGCTGCCGCTATTGCCGCCCCATCCCGAGCCATAGTTGCGTTGTGCCGGCTGCTGTTGGCGATTGCCCCTATTGCCGGCAAAGTAACCTGCTGCAGCGCCTGCCGCGGTACCAGACCAGAAACCTGGGCGCCAGCCCTGCTGCTGTTGGGCTGACGAACGGAGCTTCGAGCTATAGGGCGGCGGCGGGTCGTCGTTGTCGTCGAATCGAGGCGCACCACCACCGCCACCTCCGAAACCTGGTCCCCAGCCGCCGCCGCCGCCACCTCGCGGACGGCGTTGGACAGCTCCATTGTTTCCGTTGGCATTGACACAGGCGCTGTACACCATCCAAGCCAACACGCCAACGAACAGGATACCGAAAAGAATCCCACCGGTGTCGATGCCGTTCTTGTTCGGGTTCCAGCTGCTACCGCCGCTCAGGTCCGGATACCGCTTCTCGCCCTCCTCGGTCAGGACCAGGAGGTATTGCACGCCGCAGCTGCCCTTGAGGACGTAGTCGTCGTCGGGTCCGCTGTAGCCCTCGCACATGACGTCGGTACCGCCCAACTTCAGCTCGGGGGCAGGGAGGCTGTGCACGACCACTGGATGTCCTCGGTCTCGTAGGCGGCGCCCTGGTTCGTGCACCGCATAACGTCGATCTCGTGCAGCCGGCACAGGGCCGGGCTCGACATGCACTGCAGCTGCGGCATCGCGGAGACCCGGCGGTGCGTGGTCTGGGCGCCGCCGCCGCGCAGGGTCAGGGTCTTGACTTGGGAGAGGAGGATGGCGTTCTTGGGTTTTTGGGCGGCGTGGGCCGTGGGTACAGAGGCCGCCATCAGGAGCAGCGGCGCCCAGAGGGCGGACGGCAGATGCATTCTGGCTGCTTGTATTTGCTGAGGCGGTAGTCACGATCCGCGAGCCGATCCTGTGTTACAACGCCAGATCGAATGTTACGGAATGAAAGTATTGCGATGGCGGCGGGTAAGGGTCGGGAACGAGCCGTTGTGGTATGTTTGTTGGTAGCTAGCCAACCGGGTAATTGGTGATTGGTGATTGGTGATTGGTGATTGGTGATTGGTGATTGGTGATTGGTGATTGTGGCAAGTTGAGAAGCTGCTGGACGTTTCGCGGGGTATGCACAAGGGTGTGGTGAGGGGTGCATAAGGCAAATTATGCGGTAAGCTGGTGTGCCGATATGATTTGTCGTGTAAATCTCAAACTCGTCTGGGGAGAGGAGAATTAGGGTATCTGGTTCCCTAGGAAATGTCTACCAGAAGCTAAAGATGCAGGTAAGAGAATTATAAAATGCTCCGTACGGGAGGCGAAATCCTAGGTAGTTAGCAATTGCAGGTGAGGCGAATTTGGGCTTGAGGACCAGCTGGCACTCATTCCAGTTATTCGTAGTTGCTGGCTCCTGGTTGGGTCATTCCATGTCACTCATCAATGATGCATGTCGAGCCGATGCTGTTGCCTG
Organism: Apiospora saccharicola; assembly: GCA_038363915.1. Lineage (NCBI taxonomy): Eukaryota > Fungi > Ascomycota > Sordariomycetes > Amphisphaeriales > Apiosporaceae > Apiospora > Apiospora saccharicola. The sequence goes on from JAQQWM010000001.1 coordinate 1,130,935, forward strand.
CCTGCCCGCCTACGTCGCGTCGCCACTTGGGCACGCAAGGCTGAAAAAAACGCAATCCACCTTCACACCTTCAGCTCGATGTTCAGCCCATCCGTTGGCCAGCCTTGTATGCATGGAAGACTGTTTTCATTGTTCTGCCGATCAAGCACTTGGTGAGTTTGGCCCGATCTATCATACAGATCGGACGTACATGCCTCACAAGGGGGCTCCATCGACTATTTACCCAGAGATTTGCCTACGCGTACCAAGAACAGAGTCCAAACGAATGACTCGAAGAAACGGTTTCACGCGAGGGGTTTTTTGTTTTGTGTGGTCGCAAACAATTTGCTCTGTCAGTGCTAAGGCCGATTCCATGATTATATTGCCCAGTGCTGGGGTGCGATGTAGATAATCCGGGGCAAAAGGCAGGCTGTCATAATTCCGGAGAGATTTTTTTTTTTGTATCTATCACCTGCATATAAAAAGATTGCACATGCATTCTGAGGCGTGCATTAGCTGAGAAGTCGGCCACTGCCAGACGAATGCGACGACAGGGAGCCACATCCACTTCGCTATGTACGCTACGGGAAGGCGCAAGCAAACCCGATTCCGAACTCCGTCTACATCGCTTACCTACAACCCATCCCCCCCTGACTCACTGACTATCGATCATGGACCCGAACCCCGAGATGGTTGTGTCGTGGGTGGGAAAGATAAAGCCATATTCGGTGGGTGACTTCGGCTGACGTGATCGCTTCAGACCACGAAAACAAACACTTCGGTATCAAGTAAAACCCATTAGGATACTGAGGCAGGCCATCGCCTGTACGCCGTGTGAGTCAAAATTCTCATGGAATTCGACTACCCACCTAAGCCTTACGGGACAGCGACGACACATGTCTAACCCAGAACAAAGAATAAAGTACTACTAGTAAGGAAGGTGATTCGTCGTCGGTTGTCGGTGAATCTATTACTTTAAGCGTAAGCCTCTGGAGAACCTAGAAGCTTAAGATCAGACCCCTGCACAGACAGCCGAGCAGCTGATAGTAACTAGTAGATCAATGACATGAGGCACTATCACGATCTGGGAAAAGACTTCTGTCATCGCCCTTGGTAGAGAACCTGGAGACTACCTGACTTGACTTGCCTACGGTTCTCATGCTCGTCGCGCATCTGCCAATCAAGATCAGATCAGTGTTACAGGAGGAGCAAAGCCGTCAAGCTTTGCCAAGTACCACGGAGTGAAGGCCCGACGAGATCTCGCTAGGTGGGTGGTAGGAATGGACATCTCATTTACAGTGCACAACAGCAACCACTTGGAGTAATCAAAGTGCCAATCGCATCCATCTCTGTTACCAGGCGACTCGGCGAGCGGCTTTCCTACTTTGGGAAGGTACGGATACCAAGACCCAGCGACACGGACCAGCTCGGCTGTGAAAAGGGCCACCCGAATTGCTAGCAATTCCAGTTCTACAGCGCTAAAGCTGCTGGCTCCATTCCCCAGACGCGACACCGCCGCGGAACCCACGAATTCCGTGCCTAGGTTACATAAAGTAATGCACATTGACACCAGAAAAGGGTGTATGTATTCCATACCATAAGACGGCGAAATGCCTGCTGGAGCTATAAACACTTCACAAGAACCCGAACCCGAAACCGAAGGGGGAAAAAGGGACAAGTCTACGTCTACTTCTCACCCTCTACGCCACCCACGAGGCATTACACCCATATTATCTCTCTTAATCTTCCTTCCTGGTTGTGACTACATTTCCTGAGAGTTTCATCATATAGACCGGCCTCCCATTTTGCTCGTGACAATCCTGCTTGCCAAAGGGTTTCCCGTGTCTGCGATGATTCAGCCACGACTAACTTGATACTACTATTCGCTATATTGTCTTTCTTATAATAATCTTAATCTGATTTCTTTGCTTTTGAGGTAAGCCCCACCCCCACTTTCACGAGTGATCGCCGCGTCCAGTCACGCTTCTGCATCTCATCATCACGGAGAGTCTATTTTGCTGCTGGTTACTATTCATGGAAGTGGCATGTCGTCGTTGAGTTCGCCCAAGGGTTTGGCGATTCGTCGCCATATTTCCCTTGGCAGGAGCTCACGTCTCGAGCTACCATTCCTCCTGTTGTTCCTCCTCGATTCTGCGAGGTCGCCTTGGCCTTTCTCCCAATTCCCATCTCAAATTTCCTACGCGGTGCAAGTCGTTGACCATGTCGCAGGAATATCTCACCAAGTTTGACCGGCCCTTGCCCGAGCCGCCGTCCAACAGGGCTTCCGAGATCTTTTACGACTCGTTTGAAGACTATAGGGCCTTCGAAAACGCTCACAGGATAATGGCCGAGGAGTCCCAGGAGCGGATGCCGGCGGAGATGGCGGCGGAGAGCGAGAAGCACTCTGTCCGCAACTCCAGTCGGGGTGACTCGGAGAAGAAAGGACGAGACCTATCCAAGGCTGACTCCAAGACTGTCCAGGCTGCTGCCAAAGAAGAGGAGCAAGATCCATTCAGGAACCTCCCAGCCCACGAGGCTCAGATTCTGCGGAGGCAAATAGTAACTGATGAGGTCAAAGCCGGCGTCGGTATCCTGTATAGGTATGCCGATAAGTGGGATCTCACCATCATGTTTGTCAGTTCGATATGCGCCATCGGTGGTGGTGCTGCGCTACCTCTTATGACGGTCATTTTCGGAAACCTTCAAGGGACCTTCCAGGGCTACTTCCTTGGACAGGTTACCTACGACGAGTACATGGCCCAAATGACCTCGCTGGTTCTCTACTTCATCTACTTGGCCATTGGAGAATTCGTTACCATCTATGTCGCCACGGTCGGTTTCATCTACACGGGCGAGCACGTCAGCGCCAAGATTCGCGAGCACTACCTCGAGAGTTGCATGAAGCAGAACATTGGTTACTTCGACAAGCTTGGTGCTGGTGAGGTCACAACCCGGATTACGGCCGACACCAATCTGATTCAAGATGGTATTTCCGAGAAGGTCGGCCTGACGTTGACGGCCGTTGCTACTTTCGTGTCGGCCTTCGTCATTGGCTTTATCGAGTACTGGAAGCTGACTCTGATTCTGCTGTCGACTGTCGTTGCGCTTATGCTCGTCATGGGTACCGGATCTCAATTCATCATCAAGTACAACAAGCACTCCATTCAAGCATATGCCCTCGGCGGTAGCGTGGCGGACGAGGTCCTTAGCTCGATCCGTAACGCCGTCGCTTTTGGCACACAAGATCGCCTTGCCAAGCAGTACGACACGCACCTGATCCGAGCCGAGCGCTACGGCTTCAAGGTCAAGGCAACCATTGCTTGTATGGTAGCTGGTATGATGTGGGTGCTGTACATGAACTACGGTTTGTCCTTCTGGGTCGGAAGTCAATTCCTGGTTGATGGAGCAGTGCCTCTCTCGAAGATTCTCATCATCATGATGTCGGTCATGATCGGCGCTTTCAACCTCGGAAACGTTGCACCTAACATCCAGGCCTTTGGCACGGCTGTTGCGGCCGCTGTCAAGATTTACAACACCATCGACCGTATCTCTCCCCTGGATCCTACCACCGAAGCTGGCGAAAAGCTGGACCACGTTATGGGTACCATCCGTCTGGAGAACGTCAAGCATATCTACCCCTCGCGTCCCGACGTTGTTGTCATGGACAACGTATCCCTGGAGATCCCTGCCGGTAAAACGACCGCCTTGGTTGGAGCTTCTGGGTCCGGAAAGAGTACCATCGTCGGCCTCGTCGAGCGCTTCTACGATCCTGTCGGCGGCTCTGTCTATCTTGATGGGCACGATATCAGCACGTTGAACCTAAGGTGGCTTCGCCAAAACATCGCTCTGGTCAGTCAGGAACCCACACTTTTTGGAACTACTATCTACGGCAACATCAAGCACGGTTTGATCGGCACCCAGCATGAGCATGCAAGCGACGAGGTCCACAAGGAGCTCATCATCGAGGCTGCGAAGAAGGCCAACGCTCATGACTTTATCACCAGTCTCCCTGAAGGCTATGAGACCAATGTTGGAGAACGGGGTTTCCTCCTCTCTGGTGGCCAGAAGCAACGTATTGCCATTGCTAGAGCCATCGTTTCCGATCCTAAGATTCTTTTGCTCGACGAAGCCACTAGTGCACTAGATACCAAGTCTGAAGGCGTCGTTCAAGCTGCTCTGGAAGTTGCTGCTGAGGGCCGTACAACTATCACCATTGCCCATCGCCTCTCCACAATCCGAGATGCGCACAACATTGTGGTCATGTCCCGAGGAATGATCATCGAGCAAGGTACACATAATGATCTTCTCCAGAAGCAAGGTGCCTACTACAGCCTGGTCAATGCCCAGAACATCGCTGCGGTGAATGAACTCACAGCTGAGGAACAGGAGGCCCTGGACGAAGAGGAGGAAACGCTCATCCGCAAAGCGTCTGTCAGGAACGGTGACTATATGGAAGATCCCGATGACAACATTCGCGAGAAAATGCACCGCTCGAACACTCAAGCCTCGGCCTCAAGCAGAATCCTCAAGGGTCGCCAGACCGCCGAGGTGGAGCAAAAGTACAGCTTGTGGACACTCATCAGCCTGATCGCCTCTTTCAACCGCGAGGAAACGAAACTCATGCTCTGGGGTTGCTTCTGGGCTATCATCTGCGGTGGTGGTAACCCAACTCAGGCCTACTTTTTCGCCAAGCAGATCATGGTTCTCGGTGTTCCTCTTAACCCTGCTACCGATGGCAAGCTGAAGAAGGACAGTGACTTCTGGAGTGCCATGTATCTGATGTTGGCTTTTGTCCAACTGATTTCGTTCATTGCTCAAGGAGTTGCCTTCGCCAGATGTTCCGAGCGTCTTATCCATAGAGTCCGCGATCGTGCGTTTCGCACCCTGCTTCGACAAGACATTGCTTTCTTCGACAAAGATTCCAACACCGCCGGAGCTTTGACGTCTTTCCTCTCGACTGAAACAACTCATGTTGCTGGCATCAGTGGTGTTACGCTCGGTACTCTGCTTATGGTCAGCACCACACTCGTGGCTGCCCTCGTTCTCGCCCTTGCCATTGGCTGGAAGCTGTCTCTGGTATGTATCGCGACTATTCCCGTACTTCTGGGATGTGGTTTCTTTCGATTCTACATGCTCGCCCACTTTCAGCGCCGCTCGAAAACTGCCTATGAACAGTCCGCATCGTATGCTTCCGAGGCTATCTCTGCCATTCGCACAGTTGCCTCTTTGACCCGAGAACACGACGTCCTGGTCCAATACCAGACCGCCCTGGCCGCCCAGCAACGTGCCAGTTTGATTTCCATTCTCAAGTCCAGTATTCTGTATGCGGCTTCTCAATCGTTCCTATTTTTGGCTTTCGCTCTTGGGTTCTGGTACGGAGGAACTCTGATCGGGAAGCACGAATACGACATGTTCCAGTTCTTCGTTTGTTTCTCTGCTATCATTTTCGGCGCTCAATCAGCTGGGTCCGTTTTCTCCTTCGCTCCCGACATGGGTAAGGCCCACCAGGCTGCTGCTGAGCTCAAGACTCTGTTCGACAGGAAGCCTGTCGTCGACACTTGGTCCACCGATGGCGAGCCTCTCGAGCAAGTTGATGGCACTATTGAGTTCCGTGATGTTCACTTCCGGTACCCTACACGCCCTGAGCAGCCTGTTCTGCGAGGCCTGAACTTGACCGTCAAGCCAGGCCAGTACGTGGCATTGGTCGGTGCATCTGGCTGTGGTAAGAGTACGACAATCGCTCTGCTCGAGCGCTTTTATGACCCGATCGTCGGCGGCGTCTACATCGACGGCAAGGAAATCAGCAGCCTGAATGTCAACGAATACCGATCGTTCATTGCACTCGTGTCCCAGGAACCTACTCTTTACCAAGGCTCTATTAAGGAGAACATCCTTCTTGGTGCCAACCACGAGGTTACGGATGAGGCGGTGGAGTTCGCCTGCCAGGAGGCCAACATCTACGACTTCATCATGTCGCTGCCCGACGGTTTCAACACGGTGGTCGGCAGCAAGGGAACTCTCCTGTCCGGTGGACAGAAGCAGCGTATCGCCATTGCGCGTGCGCTGATCCGCGACCCCAAGATCCTGCTGCTGGACGAGGCCACGTCTGCGCTCGACTCCGAATCAGAACACGTCGTCCAGGCCGCGCTCGACAAGGCCGCCAAGGGCCGCACCACCATTGCCGTGGCCCATCGCCTCAGCACCATCCAGCGCGCCGACATCATCTACGTCTTCGACCAGGGCCGCATCGTCGAGCAGGGCACCCACTCGGACCTGATGCGCAAGAACGGCCGCTATGCTGAGCTGGTCAACCTGCAGAGTCTGGAGAAGAACCGATAAAGGCTTGTTTCTCTTGACATTGCGTCATATTTTTCTCTGCTTTTATTTTTTGTTTTAGATGATGTTCCACTTAGAGCGTATTTGCATGATTTCCCCAAGAATAATTTCTACGATAGACAAGTCTGATGGCGACTATGGGCATGGACATGGACGGGACGAACGAATAGGAGCCCTCATCACACACACTGGTATGAATGAGGAAAGGACGGGGGAGATTGCATCATCGACGGCGTTCGTGGCATGATTGATTTGATTCACCACTTAGATTTCAGGCTTTTCCAAAGCAATTTCGAGGGTCCGGTCAAGGAATACTTGCGCCGTGATTTGCAGCAGTTCCAGTCTGACTGGAGGAGGGAATGGTCATTCCAAATATTTCTTATGTTGTGTCGTTGTCGTTCGCGCACACTTACATGCTCTTACTGCTTGCTCGCTTGTCTGCAATGGCGAGGCCACACACACACACACTCTCTTTGTATATAGATCTTGTAATTGAAGTAGACCATTCGCTCTCTCGCTCTGTCTGTCCTTTTATTGTCGTGGTTATGGTTGACATGGTGTTGATGTATAGGCCCAGGACGAAGCATATCGTTTGGGTCTCGTTGCCCATCTACTGTTGCTTCCCCGTCGATGCAAGCACTGTATAACGGATATGGAGTATGGGCAGGATACTACTACCGGTATCGCTAGGTAAAAGCGAATGGGAGCAGGTCAGAGGGGGGGGCTCCTATATGGTGATCTCAGGGAATGTATGGTTTGTTCTATCTGGCGAAAAGGAGGGAACAGTCCCAGAACATCACAATTCAGCGAACGCACTTGTTGAGACCAAAATCTAATTCATTTAACCTCTTCCAAAGAAACAGTTCTAGTTACTTGAAGCTATTTTGGCTCGATGGTAAATTATACTACTGCAAGGGGCTCTCAAATAAATCCATGCTACTCCATCCTGCTTGCAACTCTGCCCTACGAATACATGCAGGAGGATTAATCGCGTGTTACCTTCACACGCAAGCATGCGACAAACAAGGATTGGCCATCCCGACCTGCTTTTCGTCTCTTCGTATTATTCATCTTCTTGCTTGGGGAAATAGATCGGCGGCTTCTAGACTTTGCGATCGACACTTTTCCGCACCCGCGCCGGGCTATGGCACATGGCTATTGTGATACAGACTCTATCCATGTTGTACTACGATAATGTTACTGCTAAGTGCGAAGAGCCCACAGATAGTCTTGATAGGAAACATACAGTATCGGGTCAGTGATATCATTATCCAATCTACGCACCTGCAATAGTGCTGCTCTTTGCACTTTAGTATTTGGTAGCAAGCTACTATCATCAAACCTGGACCGCGCCGCCTGCATTTGTTTAAATTAGAAGCAAGGAAATGGACCAGCCGGGCGGGTTTTCGGTTGGTGACGACTTGCCATGGTGAATGACTCGAGCTGCATGCAAGTCAAGCCCACCCAAACCGGCCGCAAGTAATTTTTTTGCTTTATGCCGTGGTTGGTTTGCATGAGATCCTCTTTTGAATACCTCCACAATACGATTGCGCCCCAGAACTTTAATCGACGTCGCTGCTACTTCCCCCGACCTTACCTCATTGTCGGGCCCGGCAGCTCATATCCGGGAACCATTGTCAAAACATGTTTGTGCCAGCAACCGCCACTGTACATACCTCTCCTCTCGCGATGGAACAATGAACGGTGTGTGTTACGTACAACACCATTTCCAACGGAGCAATCGATATGTAATGCAACAACCTCGCAAGATCCAGCCAATCTGGCTAGTTATTTGTTTACGTACCACTTCGAGTGCTGCCCACCCGATCGGTTAAGTTGGCCGGCCCTAGTAAGGCTGGTTAGATATTAGACACCGTCCCAGCTACCCGAAAGAAGAAAGCCAAGCGAAGGTTTGACAGCATCGTCTTTTTCAATAGCGTCCAAGGGCCAACGCCGCATCGACGCAAGCGGTGGCGGCTAGACCTTATCTGGACCTGTCGTTCGAACGCTTTGTGTACCGCCCAAGTTAAGCCTCAATCAGATCGCGAATAACTAAACTAATGAACAAGACTCGAGAGACAGGCGGGAGGCAGGCAACAGGGGGAAAGGGGGGATTATTTCGCTTATGCAGGCGCCGAAGGAATTGTCCACATATGGCCAGACTGGACTTGCCTACCCACTTTGGTGCGTTGCCCCTCAAGAGGGCAAAAAGTCTCCGATGCGGTGTACTGCCTGATTTTGCACTGCAGCTGTGCAATGCAGTGCAGTGGGCGCGATCCATCACTCCATTGATCCATCCAGCATCTTACCCAGGTGTGCCCTCCTTTTCGGAGTAGGAAGACTGTCTGTTGTCAGTGAAGTCAGTCCCGGTGACACTAATACGAGGGGGGCCAAATCCATCATCGCATTGGCATTGCACACCATCGTTTTTTCGGCTTACACAAATGCGGTCGCTTGGGTTTAGTGCCCAGGTGGGTGCTACCGTATCCTCTCTAGCAGTCTCACGACATGTCGCACATCGGGGAGCCCAGCAGCCACTCGCGTGGTCTATTCACACCAAGGCTAATGGTAAATTGCGCCTATGTATCTTACTACTGCAAGGTACGGTGCGAGATCAAAGTGCGTTGTGGGCCAATTCAACGTGCCAACGTAAGGGGACCCTGTTTAGTTCATCTCACTCGCATCGTCCTCAGGGAGCAATCAGGATTCAGAACGGGCCTCTCTGCGAGCCATACCCACGCGGCTTGCCAGGAAGACCGCCAGGCTGTCGAAGGTGTTAGTGGTGCTTCTTCCCTCCCCTCTTATCGCCCGCTATTTTCTCATTCATGCATCGGGGCCCAGATCTGGAGCAATTACAACAGAAGCCTGGAGAAAAATTGGACTTGCGATCGGTACGCTCAGAACTCCTGCAAAATATCGTTCAAGTGAACGGTGGGCGTTCTTCGGGTGCGGCTAGCGAACTGGTGAAATATATTTCCCATTTCCAGGTCATGACTGTCAGAGACCATAGCAACGGGGTGTGTGTGATTCTTGTATGCATACATACATACCTACAGTACATATGCATGGCGTCCTTTTTCGTCAGCCCTCCCCGAATCGTTTTGCTTGAATCCCTACCGTATGCGCGGGAGAGCAACGCTTGATTTTCCGATTTAGGCGAGGTGCAGCAGTTTGCATATCTACCGTTTGTCCCGGCGTTGCGCTTGATCCTACCCTACCACGTCGCGCACACACACGTCCGTCCTGCCAACTGGTTCTGTCTAGCCCCCATTGCCCGGCTCGCAGGCACGCTCCTTCTTGGTTGTTGGCGACGGGTGGGTGAGCAAACTGGACAGGGATGGGGGCAGTGCCTCGCCCTCTCTGTGCGTGTGTGCCATGGGGAGGCGCGGCTAAGATTTTCTTTAATTAACATGCCGGTGGGCAGACAGGCCTGACCTTGATTCTTTCCGGCAAAGAGAGCCAATGGCGGTGTCCAACTCCTCTTTGCCCACTGTCTCCCACTCACTCACTCGCTCGTCCAGTCGTTCGTTCGTTCGGTTCACTCCATTCTCTCGTTCTCCAGTCAAGTCAGTCTATTGTTGTTGACCGTCCGGTCCTTTACATCTGGTGTCACCGCTACACCTTCGTCGCTCGCTTCTAAACAATAAACCCCCAACACACCTACTTAATTCTACACTGGCCATAATTATCCCGTCTCGCACCCGCCATCTTAACATCCTGTTTACTTTGGTTTTGAGAACTCGTGGGACTTTGACGACGATTATAAGAAAAGCTTGGCTTTGATTCTACTTGATCGGCTCAAGTGAGACATACATACTTGTTCGTCATCTTGCCTCGCAGCCGCTTCGTCTCCATTACTCGCTACCGAGGCTCTCGCTCGTTCCCGGAAAACGGGTTTAACCATCGCGGTATCCATTCGAGCTGAGTATCGAACCAGTGTGCGGGTCAGGCCATCCCAAGTCCCTTGCGGTTCGGGCCACCTGATACAGCGGCGTGGCGATTGTTGGAGGTGCTCGTTCCCATTAGTGTCTCGGTCCTCGCCATAACGACAAAAGACGGTGCTCGACAACACATCAATAATATTTTGGGTCTTCTTCCTCTGGACAAGAACAGGCGTAATGCTGGCATGTTTCGCAAACGGTAGAGTTGCCGCTACGACTTGACGTTACTTTTTGTTTCCACCCAGTGCCGCAATATCTAGAGTGGCTCCCTCCCCTACCCTTGCTTGTCGTTTCAAGCTAAACGGGCCTTGGGATCCATCCGGGCAATGATTTTCGCAAACACTCTTTGCTGGGTCTCCCTGACCACAGCTATATCACTCCAGGCCGCCCATCAGCCCATCGAGACTTCAGTCGTGGACCGCCCGTCTTCGTCCGACACCGAAATATGGCAGCAGATCATGTCCGAGGAGGAATCAGCCCGTCGTCTATCGCGTAAAAGAGTCGTTGCACGAGCGGCCGTCGATCAAGGGCCGTCAACCGTCATCAGCATCCACGTGCCCACGTCCACCACATCCAAGCGAGCTGCACCGACGCCCGCGGCCGCTTTAGGGCCGTTACCAAGCCCGATGGACAGCATGCCCGTGGACTTCGCGGATGATGCGTCGGGCAACTGCCCGGCCTTCATCCAGAGCTTTCTCGCCGACAAAACGTTTAAGAGCTGCTACCCGTTTTCTATGCTCTTGCAGGTAAGTCTCACGATGAGTCAACAACGGTTCGCTCTGAACACCCGAGACTAAGACATTATGACGCAGGGGGTTCAAATAGCTTTTTCGATGCTCAGAAGTCGTTAGTCAGCCTTACCCAGGTCCTTGACGCTTCATGCAAGGCCGATGTCAAAATGTGCACGAAGTGGCTTGGCGACCTGGCAACCCAATTCCAGCAAGATAGCAACTGTGGCGGCGAGCTTGCGAATGGGAATACCGTCGTGACGAAAGCATTTGAGGGGCTCAAGGCCTACCAGCCTCTTTACAGTGCGACATGTCTCAAAGAGCCCAAGAGTCAGGCATATTGCTACGCCTCTGCCGCGACGGACACCAAGGATTTCTCGAGCGTCTATCTCTACTACCTGCCCCTGAACAGGAGTATGCCGGACTCGGCCACGCCCTCCTGCAACTGGTGCAACCAGCAAACCATGGGCATCTTCCAGTCCTTCTCCGCCAACCGGAAGGCGTCCATAGCCGCGACTTACCCGACCGGGGCGGCAGCCATGAATAAGGCGTGCGGTCCCGAGTACGTCAACAGCACGCTTCCAGTGGCCGCAGAGAACGCCGCCATGACCATGCAACAAACTCCTATCTTGGTGCTGTTTTCGCTCATGTTCATGGTCTTCTCCCATCTCTTCCTCTAATCCGGAACGGCAATGCGGAGAACAATTGGCTATATGACCAACAGCAACGACAATAATACGGGACGGTGTTCAACAGGACAGGACGGCTGGCTGGCTATACGGAGGTCGGATATAAACTGGCCTGGAAGGACAACTCTTAGAAATGGGTTGACAACTTGGGGGAATTATATGATTTTACGGTTCTTATCTTTGGATTTGGCGGGAACTGGATTTTGTTTGATGGATTAAAACTTCCCTTCCATCAAAGCGTTCGATACCCTCCCACGCGAGCAGACAAAAATGCTACTCACTTGCTTTATTCTTCCCTCACCCTCAAGCAATCTTCATATATTGCTTTAATTTCTATTATCTTATTTTTTAAAACGTACTCTGTACAAAAGCACACCCATATATATATATATATATATATATACATTCTCACGACGGACATTGGGGCACTTGGCAAGAGTGACGGAGGGACTAGGGGGTAATGAGAACATGGGCAAATTGGCTATGTGCCGACGCGAAAGACGCCACGAATGGGCAAAGATGGAAACTAGGGCGCCACCAGGCTTGGGAGGAAGAAATGTATAACGAACACGCCCACCGTCCTCCCGGGGTGACATACCGGGATTAATAGACATTCATACTCCTTTACCTGGTTCTTCCTAAGTCTAATCTTACGATGATGGATGAGTCCGGTGATTACTTACTTGCCCAGCGTTGGAACTTCCTAATACTGACCTCACTCCGCGTTGTGTGTCTGGGCATCTATTGTGCCATTACTATACTTGGGGAGATATCATCTCAGCGTCGGTTTGATGAATCTCCGGCCATTGTAACGACGCAATATAAATAAATAAACCATCGTCATTCATGCCTTAGCCTGACAAGTATTTTCCTTTTTCTTCCTCTTGAAACGCGAAAAGAAATCATACGTGACGTGACAGCATGGCATTCACTCCATCAACGGGACACGATGTAAAAAGGAAGAAACAAGAGCTAGTTCAAGTTTTACAAGGAGTCAGCGGGCCAGGCCGCGTGACCAGAAGCGTGACTTAATAAAACGCCGATGTTTATATAAACATCCCCGGCTCTAGTTTCCCTCGTGTTTCTCTTCGATACAACCCCCTCCCTTGTCAATGGCAAGTGAGATGTTTCAGAAACGCGCCCTCAATGATAGCGGGCGCGGGGATCGGAACCGGAATTAGTTGAAATGAAAGGTGTGAGACCCGTTATATATCAGTCATTCCTGATATAGGGTTGTATTGTGAAGGCTAATATGGACAAATTCGTGTATGATGCCTTTGCGCTCTCATATCATTGACACCACTAAGCAATTTACGGCAGTCGTTGACGGACGATAGTTGGCTTGCTCGTTAAACTTTTCTGCAATTCATTCTTAACTTGGTATTAGTGAGAGGTTACCTGATATTTCAATAGTATAGCAATGCTTGGACATGAACCCTACCCCCGCAATGTAAAAGTGTATATATCTACAGAGATACAAGGTTGATATTTACTATACAGCGGTTCCCCGTCCTTTGACTTTTGGGCAGTCAGTGTCCCCCTCGTGAGAATGGGGCCAAGTCTATAGGTGCTCTAGGCATAAGAGGGTATATACAAATGGGCGAGATGCTGAATGTACCGTTTTCCACTGCACCAGATAATGCGACCTTGACACCGAATATCTTACGCATCACACCACTGTTAATCTTCGTAAGTGAGGGGAAAGGAGGCATTGTTCGATATCCGATCAATCAGCCCACCCAAACACCTCACTAACCGCCAACGCATTCGCCCTCACACCCGCCAGTGCCACCAGGATCCCCACCAGATCCACGACCAGCAGCACCGCCGCCGCCATCATGAACCGCGGGTTAAACACGCGGAACAGCATGAGGTGACGGCGCAGGTGTCCCGCCCAGACCATGGTCGCCAAGCTCTCGACGGCGTAGTAGGCCACAAACAGGCCCAGGCAGCGTGTCACCGTCTCGAGTCCGCCCTTGCGCTTGGGCGACGTCTTCCACAGCGCCAGCAGCGGCACCGCCACGCACGCCAGGATCTGCCCCGCGAACGTATTGAACATGACGACGAGCGGGGACCATGGATACCGCAGCGTAAAGAGCGGGATGAAAGCCGAGTCCCACTGGATCGACGACAGCACCGCCTGGTGGCCCGTCTTGAAGTAGTAGAACTCGCCCAGCAGCGCCAGGATGATCGGACCAATACTCTCCGTCGAGAGGTTGTTGAGGTCGAGCATGTCGACGAGCGACAGCACCTGCCACACCATGAGCGCCAGCGCCCCGCTGCCCATCGGCTTCGACAGCAGCATGCACGCCGCCGCGAAGTTGACCACGAGCAGCAGGTAGCGCGCCCCGTTGGCGTTGCCGTAGCCCAGGATCGTGACCTGCGCGGTGCGCCCGCCGCTGCCGGCGCGAGTGAAGACTTTGATGCACGGGGGCGCCCACACGAACGCGGTCGTGCCGGCGACGAAGGCCAGTGCGAGGACTCCCTGGGCGATAGCCACCTGGATCGTCTTCAGGGTCGTCTCCGACACGTAGTCGGCCAACCACTGGCCGTTACCGGCCGCATCCAGCGTCCAGTACGTGGCGGCCAGACCCAGGGCACCGCGGAAAACCCAGTCGATCCAGAAGGGAGCCAGCCCTTCGTACGACCGAGATGAGAGGAGGTAGCCCTTGATGATGGACGGGATGCCGGCGAAGACGATGAAGGGCAGCGCCAACTGCCAGGGTGCAGACGTAGATGAGTTGGCTGATGCGTAGTATGTAGAGGTGCAATACGGCATCTGCTCCTCCCGGCAAAGCTTGGAGAAGGAGGCCAGTCGGCCAAGTAGGATGAAGACCACAGAGTGGTAAATACCCAAGATGCGGTCAGTGCGGGCCGGGAGACGCAACGCAGCAATCATGCTGACGAATCCGAAAGTCGACAAAAAGAACAGCGAAATCGAGTCCTCCCAAATGGTATAAGAGTTGGAGGCAAACCCGATAGACTGGCTGAGGGTGAAGATAACACCGAGCCACCCCCAGATGGTATTTGGTAATAAGTTGGTCAAGCTCTTGCCCAGTCCAAACAGCGAGATAGTCACTGCCAGAGAACTGGTCAGCGCGGTGATGGCCGCCGCCATGGTCCAATCTTGCTCCTCGGCCATATAAGACACGTAACCGTAACCAAGACCAGCTCCAATTGTGCTACCAACCGCCGCCGCCTTCACTAGACTCTGGCTCAGAGTCTGGTAAGAAGGTAGATCAGTTTGTCCACCAGCGTCCTGCAACTCCAGGCTCTTCTCCGCAAAGTCTAACTCGGCATCATCCATGACGGCGAAATCATCATCTTCGTCCCGGGACACATACACAAGAAGGACCAGGACCCCGAGTGCCATGACAGCAATTCCCAAGGCCATCTTGGGGACGTCAAACCGTGCCCAAAGATCCTTGCATATCCGGAGGGTTTCTTCCTGGTACGCGGTATAGGCTCCATAGACAAGCTCCCGGCCTTTCACATTGATGTTCTTTGCAGCGTACTCGGTTGCGGTTTCCCATAACTCCTCGGGCGATCCGGGCTTGGCGGTTTGCTCTATGCCTCTCGCGGCGAAGTACGAGGCTTGGTACCGACGGGTTCCAGCCGAGGCCAATCGGGAGACAGCTGCCAGGTTATCCCAAGCAGTGCCATTGATTCCGGCAAATGCTTCCTCAATAGGTCGGCCCAGATTATTGAATGGGATGGGCAAGCCGAGCAAAAGGGCCAGCGTGGGGACCAGGTCGATCTGGTTCACGGGTCGCTCCTTCGCAGTGGCCGGGGGTGTGACGTATTCCGGCTTGGTGCGGCCGAAAACAGGTCGTTTGGAGTACATCCACAGCGCAGCCTCTACTTCGTCGTCACTCTCGCCTCCGTGGTCGCCCTTGCTGTCCATGCCATGGTCTCCCATGACGATCAAGACTGTGTCATCATCGATGGTCTTCACAAGGTCCTGGACGAAACTGTTCATTTGCTGAAGCTTGGCAGTCATGGCCGCGTGGTTGGGGCCGTATCTGTGGCCTGCATGGTCCACCCCAAGGAAGTGGCCGATCAAAACGTCCCATTGCGTCTGGTTTTCCTTCTGCATAAGGGGGAAGATATGCTCAAGAACCCCATTGTCCACCGTGTGCAGATCCCAGACATTGAAACTGTCGTAAGGCTTACTGATGTTGGCCTCAAAATAGCCCGGGAAGAGTGAGGTCCACGTATCATCGCCCAGGTGAACAATGCGTTTGCCCAGCGAGTTGAGTTGCATCAGAAGGTTGTCCTCATCAATGGCCGTTCCGCCAAAACTGCTGCCCAGGTCGTTCAGTGTAGGCAAGGTACCAGTCGTCAGACCCTTCAATCGCTGCAGGGTGGATGTCGGTGGGTCCGCGATGAACGGCAGAAGCACCGCATTTTCGGGCGACTGGACCGCCGTCTCGTAGAGAAAAGGGAAGGCATTGTGGTAGATTTCGGCCTCCGTAAGGTTCTTAACCGGGACCGTGAAGTCGTAGCGCAGCGCGTCAATCAGGACGACGACGGCCTTGTCGAAGGTCTTGGGGTGCCAGCAACCCCCGTCCATGCTGCCCTGCCCTTCCCAGGCCGCCAGTGGCTCGATGGGCGGCACGGAGCACTCGGACTTCTCGTCCAGGACCAAGCGCGTGAGCAGGAACCCGCCGGTGAACAGGACGATGCCGACCACATGTATGCACGTCATCCACACCCAGAACCCAAAGGTCCAGCCGAACCGACGCTCGTAGCCTCTCTTGCGCCGGGCTTCAAAGGCGGCTCGTTGCGTCTCGGCGGCGCCGGGTTTCTTTTTCTCGTCGGCCTCGGCGCCCAGGAGCTTCTTGTTGGCATCTTCGATCTCTTTTAACCGTTTGGCTTTCGCATACTGTGCGGCTATGGTCTGGTACTCGGATGGGCCGTCCTTTGGCCGTTGTTGGCGTTGACTCGGCATCGTGGTGATGTGGTGATGTGGCCGCTAGGTGGATAGCAAAGGAACGTGGGATGTTTGGTGGCTCAGACCTAGCTGGCCATTGGCCTGGTATGAGCAATCGAGATAAGTCTCCAGGTATGACTGCCGAATCTATGTCGACATGGCTGTTCAAGGCGATACGAAATAAGTATAAAGTCGGTAAGGAGCGAGATTGACAGCCAGATTAGTCGCGTCCAATGGTTTAGTGATACCGTGGTGGGTTTAATTTGGGTAGAGCTTCAATTAGCTACTAAAACGTTAGTCCCACTAGTGACGGGAGCCAAGCATCAAGATTACTGAGCCCAGCTGGGAACGGTCCGTCTGAGTGGTCTGCCAGCTGCGCATTTTTATTAGTGATGGTGAGCAGTCAGTCGCTCGCTGCTGTGTTAGCTTTGTCCACACTAATATATTCTTTTCTTCTCCCGGATTCAAAATCAAATAGGCATTACAATCAAATCCAGACAGTGGAACGCATATATCATTTTCAGAAGAACAAATTGCATTCAGAAGGGATCATCGGGTCCGGGAGGTAGTGTTTGGAAGTAAATCCGGAATTCCAACGTTATTCCCGTACTTCCAGACCGACCACACAATGAGGCAACCCCAGACGACTTATAAAATTGGTAATCATTGACAACCAGCTGTCCAGCCGCGCCTGTGCCGCATGTGAAGGAATGAGGAGGCTTACTTGATGGCTCATGGGAGCTGAACGGGCTTTTTGGAGCCCAAACCAGGTTCCATCGATCCATTGTCACTGCATGCGATGGATCCCCCCCCCTTGCGGCTTACACCCAGCGGCAGAGCGGTATTTAGGCTCGCTGGCTCCTGGTAGGGTAGTCTGGGTAGGCACATGCTGCAACATACGGAATCTTGACGTTTCATGCCGCTGGAACCAGAAATGGCGATGGCTAGACATCGGCCTATCTAATACAACCATGTCTATGTCGATATATCACGGACGCATATCGCTCCAGGCTAGGAAAGGTATGCACTAGGGGACATTATAGCCCGCCCATATAAGCATATTCGGGACTGTGCCGACGAGCGAGTGAATTGTGTTTCAGGAGACACAGGGCCCGAGAGACCGTCCGTCAGCAAGCAGACCAACTCCTGGTACAAGCGCAAAGAATGACCCGGTGGTGTGGTAATGGTCTCAAATGCTACAGAAGGTAAATTGCTGCGGGTGTTCATCACTTCCTATATCTCCAAAAGCTGAGCTGAGACAGGGACGGATGTGCAGTCAGTAACTGGTCACCCTCTCCCGCCGTATATGTTTTCTGGGGGGTGGGGCACGAAAAGGGCTCTCTTCGTCCCCGTTTTCCAAGGAAAATTAAATGGTGATGGCATCACGGATCTATTTCCCCGGTCATCGCCCCTGGTCATAACATTTTTGCCCCCTCACGATGAGGAGATTGGCCTGTCGGCAAGATTCAGAACAGGGGGTGTTTTGAAGGTGGGTGGGTAGGTGGGTGGAGGTGGAGCCCTGACCGGCCTGGACGGCCTGCTTCTGGGACCCAACAAGGGCCTATCGCTAAGAATCGCTACGACGCTCGCGACTGGTGCGGCCTTTACGCCGAACCCCTGTCTTTGCCCTTTCCTTTACAAGCAAGCGCAGAGCTCCAGCCAAGCTAGCGACGGTTCACTCTGAGGTCTTAGGGCGCTCTGGTAGTTCCGCGAACCCCAGAATCTGGATACCCGCGCGAGAGCCTGCCTAGGTGTCGGTTCTCGCTCTCCTTTACTACAGTTGCGCCACTGTCTGTTCTGCCTATCTAACCAACCTAATGGTTATACTCACTCTCTCTTTCCCTAGTCTGCCCTGCGCACTGCACTGCTGCTACCTTTACTTACTAGAACAAATCATGCTTCTAGCTGCTTGCTAGCATTTACTGCCGTCTAGTGTCGCTTTTTCAAGTTTACACGATACCCTTAGTTTTCTTTCCCATAGACTTAGAGTTTCACCATGAACCACAGCAGCAGCGACGGACGACGTGCCTCGGAGAACCTAGACGCCCCAACAGCGCCCACCCCAGAAACGTCCACTTCCCAGCTCTCACCCGTCGCCCTCGGCAAAAGAAGGCGAAACAACCCAAACGAATGGTAAGTGCTTCGCGCCTGTGTAAGTCGAAAATTTCGATTCCCAGAAATAAACTGACTCGCGACTCGTCTTAGCTGTGACATTTGTCGACTGCGAAAGGTACGTAGACGCCACCCCTCCAAAACCAACATCGGATGTTTTTGCTGACAGGTTTGCTTCGTGATAGGTCAAATGTGGCGGAAGAACAGGCGATGAACCATGCGACAACTGCTTCCGCCTCAAACTCGCCTGCGGGTTCGCCCAGTCCACCGCCGGCAGTCGGGCACAAGGTAAGAGAGAAAGGGAGAGAGACCCCATGCTGGCGATATCCGCGAGGAGTATTAGAAGTACTAAAAACACGCAGCGGCAAAATTAGCTAGGATTACGCCAACCGGCACCGTCACAGAAGCCGGGACCATCCGCAAGCGAGCTCAGCGAGGTAAGCAAACACCACAACCTTCAACATCCTTATTTATACAACGTAAGTGATTAAACTAACGATGAACAAGCCTGCGCAAACTGCCATCGTCACAAAGCAAAGTGCTCGGGTGACTTGCCAGCGTGCTCCAGATGTCGCTCCTCTTCCCTAACCTGCGAATATGCGCCGTCCAAGAGACGGTTCGCCAATGTGGCCGTACCACCCGAATCGGCGGAACCTGACGTGTCGACAACGTCGGTATCTGTCAAGGAGCAGCAAAGCCCCGAAAGTCAGACCCCTCCGGCAACTATGGAAATGACCTACGATCCGGCCCCAGATCCTCAGTACGTATTTCATCATCGTCATATCTGCTTATACCACCACCACAATTATATCTAACCGAAATCAAAGGACTACCCTGCTCAAACGGGACATAATATTACAGCATATGGACGTCTACTTCGAGGCGTTCTGGTATGTGCCCTGCCAGGGGATCTTGCACCCCGCGACAACGTACCGCCAGATCGAGGAGAACTGCCTGCCTCCCTATCTAGCGGCCGCCGTGGTGTCCATCACATCCACCATGGTGACAAACATCTCGCAAGGGCGCCTCCTCGCCGCCCAGTGCAACGAGCAGGTGGAACAGTACGTGATGCGGCAATTCGGCCACATGGATCCGGACCTGCTGGTGCTCCAGGCCTTCGTTACAACCTACAACTGGATGTCGGGACCCCTGAGCAAAGTTTGGATGTGGACGTCGACGGCTGCCCGGCTGGCCCGCTGTCTGGGCCTCACCCACGAACCCGAATACCGACCGGAGGAAGAGGGCTTTGCCAGACAGGAGTCCTTAAGGCGCGCGGTCTGGCAGATATGGATCATCGACCGATACCTGTCCGGCGGTTTCGAAGAGCATGTGCTGCTTCCTTCCAGCTCAATGCAGCTGAAGCTACCCTGCAACGACGATGTCTTTAGGCAAGGGCTCCCGTCCACCGAGGCAACGCTACACGAAGTGCCTCTTCAGCCAAATCATGGCGATTTCAGTCTAAATGCCGCTCACGTAAGGTTGTTGAACCTTCGTACTCAGATCCTTAGGTATGTTGCCATATCAACTCAAGCACCAAAGTCTACTGTTACCCTTTCCGGCCAGGGGCTACTTTCATTTCGTTATGAGCAACTAATACTGACTTTGCTTTTCCAGCTCCATGAAGCGCCTGTCTGAAGCCCTTCAGAACCCCCAGGTCCCTTCTCCTACCTCGGAGCATTTCATGGCCACGGTAAACAACCTCCAGGTCCTCATGGTCAGGTTCAAGGACACTCTTCCGGATCGGGTAAGGTTGAGCCCCCAGAGCCTGCAGGACCACCTGAATCGACCGGACCGGACGAGCTTCCTCACGCTGCACCTGTGGGTGGCCCAGACGTACGTGGACCTGTACCGGTTCTCCCTCCCGAAGTTGGCGGACTCTTCGCCGCCAAGATACCCAGAGGATATCCCGTGGGAATGGCTGGACATATCGCAACGGCAAGCCACGGCCTACGCCATCCACCAGGCCCAATTCTGGACTTTCCAGATGCACTTGATCCGGCAGCACTCTGGAGTCAGCAAGAACCTGGTCACCGCAGATTGGATGATCGGCGCCTGTGCTGTAAGTTCAACAAATGTCTCACTCGTTTCCCCTCCTCGATTTCCCAGCCCATTGGTAACGGGCCCAGGCGCCTTGTCTCACCGGAGGTTGGGGTTGCGCTAATAACTAACACGGTATGTGTCTTACTTAGGTCGACTGTGCGACAGTCCTGTTGATCGCCCGAAAGTATGCGATATGGAAGCGAGACCTGAAGGAGGGCAGCACGGCGCCGCTTTGTCTCGCGAAGCCTATCGACGACGAGCTCCTTTCTTTCCTGGTGGCATCGCTCGTCAGCATATTGGAGACTCTGAAACCCTTCTTGCCGAGGGTGGAGGCATACGTAAGATCTACCTCTCTTTCCGTCGTTGTTAGGTATTACGTACTGCCGGCAACTAACAAGACCAACTATAGCAACGTCACATATTGGCCAAGGAAAAGATCTACCTGGAAAGCGGCACGGTGAAGGAGAGCGATAGCCAGCTGAAATCATGGGTTCCCAGTACCAGACCGGAGGATATCTTTCCGAAACAGCACGAATCCAATGCACAGAACGGAGTAGTAGAGCACGACGCGCGAAACATACTGGAACAATTCAGATCGCGTCGAGATGGCGCGAACAGGGGAAGTATAAGCCAGGAGGGCAGTGCTGGCGGCGACCAGCCCGTAATGCCGTACTGTCTCAAGAGGGCACTCGACGAGCCCCCGGTCCCGCCCCTATCACCGCCGGGCAGCGACGAGACGCGATCTCTGCAGGAAATGAGCAACGTTGCCACGGCTCCTTCTACGCAGCAGCAGCAGGGGCAACAACAGCAAAACCACGACGATAACATCCCCTCTCACCTCATCCGGGTAGACGTTTCCGGCTGGATGAAGACGGAGGAGCCGCTCATCTCCAACCTCGACACCATCGCCATGGGCAACTACCCGGCCCTGGGGCTCAACACCCAGTTCCCGTTTCCGGCCCCGACCGTGACCGCCGGCGGTCTGGGGAGTGGGACTGGTGGCGCCGCTTCGTCGGATCATTATACGATGCCCTACGTGATCCAGGACGAGGACTGGCGCGGGATGTGGCCGCAGAACCCGCAACCGATGAGTTGATACAATCCGGACCGAACAAATGAATATCTAGCAAGCTGCGAGTGCTGGTTCTACGCAGTCAATAACGACGATCCAGAGAGCCGCCAACTTTGGGGTTATCTATCGTGTTCGAAAATGGGCATGTGCTACTAATGAGATGATGAGTATGTGCTGACGGCCTCCTACGATATGATGGTGTGGGTTGAGGTGCCGGTTTCACGCAGCTACGGGGATGCAAATGTGTGTCACTGCCAGAGAAAGGCTCATCTTGGGATTGGCACGTATTAGACTGTGTGAGAGAATATGGGCATACGGCACCATTATATCGAATGATCAGATACTGGACGACTCCTGCTGCAGCAAAGCCAAACGGGGAAGTGCTTTCATTTCAACGTCGATGCACTATACAGTGTAGTTGAAGCCCATTGCCCCAGTTGATTCACACGGAAGAAGTTGGGTAACAGATTTCACCCGTCGTCATCATCGTAAGAGAGAGAGAGAGAGCGTGTATACTAAATATACTATAATACTACGTATGGAGCTGGACGTTCAGTCGGATGTCCATATTGCTGTACCGATCTACTTTCAACTGCTAAGTCTATGTATAATACTAAACCACATATAACCTCGATCTGTCCATGTCGCTTATGAACCTTTACCCTTGGATCATTATTATTAAATATAATCTACCCGGTACCTTTAAATAAGTCTTTAATACGTGCCCATTTTCAGTTGTTTCGTGCTATAATTACGCCCGTCCCCGGTGAAATATAATTTTCCCATACCGTATTGTTCTATTTCATATGTCCGAATAGGCTACTCGATGTACTGTGTACGGATAAAAAGGCCTGTAAATACTTCGGCAAGGGTACGAAAAGGAGTATATAACAGGACCACAATTCAAGGGTATAGGCGTACATGATGAGGTTGATTCTGAGTTACGGCATGCCTCCGACTCTGAGGCTAAACACCACGCGGCAGGAGAGCGCATATCTACATGCCTCTTCGTACCATGTGCCTGCAGTATTATATATAAGCATTATAACACTTTCAGATAATGATGGAGCGAGGCGATGTATGTTCAATTGTATCTTGATATCATCCTATCCAAGTTTGCGTGGCACTTGGGTGATGAGAATTCTCACCCTTCGGAAAACTTCACATCCACTCTACCCCAAACCAAAAACCATCTAAGTCTTCAACTTCTCCACATCCACAAGCCGGCCATAGCTTCTCGCAATATGCCGGCACTATGCACCATGTATATGAGATCACCGCCCCATCATCCATCAATCAATCTATCATCTGAAGAAAAGAAAACACTTTACACTGCAAGGAAAAAGTGTATCTTAACAGACAGGGGGTTAAACTGACAAGGCCCCTTGTCAAGATCGAACGCTGAGTAGGTATGGATAAAGTTCTCAGATGTGAGGCTTACAGGTCTAGTCTCGATCCGATCGCCCACGAGCGGCCGTCCGTCTCTTCCGAAGCCCATGTGGGTTTTTGATTGAGTTCGAGGCTTTGCTCCGATTCTCGTCTTGTACTTTGCGACTAATCAAATTTGATAACCCGTGCAATGGATCAGCAATAGAGGTAGGTACGTCATCCGTCGACTCGGTATCAAGAAGTCAAAACTAGGTAAATTTCTGTTTTCCGGAGTTGAATACAACGAATATCGGGCGTCTGCCATGGTCACGGATGTCACAATACCAACGCACCAATCAAGTATAAGCGTTGAAATGTTGGTTTAACCCAAGTCGCGCGTGCGCGTGCGTTGCGATACGAGATGCAACGTCAATCTCTTGTCCTGTTCCTGGCCTACTGCAAGCCAGCCAGTTAGCTAGTCACAGCAGTCGAATCAGAATCGATCAATGCCGGACGCACCAGTCAGTTTCCAGGTCTGCCAGTCTCCAGTCGTCTCCATCCCAGTCCCCGCCCACCCGCACTGGCGCCCGGCCGCAGCAGCAGCAAAAAAGTCCTCCCCTACCGAGCTACCTTCGACGTTCGAGCCGCGCCATAGCCATCATCGAGACTCTTTAATGCTTGTGACAATGCACCGGCCGCCTGTGGAGACCCGCACCATCTCTCCATGATCCATCTGATCTTATTGAGCCGCGTACTGCTCATGAGCTCGGGAGCCACCTTTTTGCAGGGTAGACCCGGCTCTTGCATTGAGCGAATGTAAAAAAGCGGTTCCACTTCGCGAATCCGTTTCCTTCGATCAAATCATGCTGTTTCTTAGGCGACATATGACCAACCGACCTATAGCAGAGATAGACTATTCGCTTAACATCCAAGAAACGGCGTAAAGGGGGGAACGAAATAAAGTAGGATTTCCAACAGGAGTAGACTTATCACATGTGGTAATGCAGATGCATATCGAGGAGAGTAGAGAATAATAATTATTTTTGTTGATGTGTTTTACTTCTAGCCCTGGATTCGAGCTGCTATTGATTTTTTTTGTTTGGACTTGGTTAAGTGTATTAATTATACAATATTGAATGTACGAGTGTACTATATGTCCTGGTAATGCTTCTGCCCAACCTGCCTGCCACCGCACCCGTCATACGGAAGCGGCGTGTTCAGCAAGCGTCGCTTGAAGATGTGTGCCGAACAGAGAAGCCTGCTCGGCGCGCGTGTTGTCGGTGAAGTTTGTTCGAGAATATATATCCAGAAAGTTATCCTGTGCCGTATAATCCATTAAACGCCGCGACTGGTACTGTGTTGTGTTGTGTGTGTGTGTGTGTGTGTGCATCGTCGCTTGGTCGGTCCGTCCCCTTCTTCGATCGACCAAGCGAGGAAGATTTGATAATTTCAGGTCCAAAATATCGCTGCCAATGAAGACTCCGTAATTCATGCATGGTAATGGTTGTCATCCAAGAAACCCCCTCCTCCTCAAGAATCTTAAGAGGTCAAGTGTGGAGGCCGCCTTCCTCCCCTTCCGAAGGCTCTACCTGTACTCGAGAGGAAAACGGACATGGGTTTTGTAGTTGTCGCGTGGCGAGGGCTAGAAGCAAGGACAACATCGCTGTATCCGATTTACTGGAATTGCGAGCGGTCCTTCTCCTTCAGGCCACCGATCTGGTCCATATCGATCGAGTAGAATCCGTGTTTGCTCTCCTTCTCGTAGGCGGGGAGCTGCTCGTCCCGGATAGGTTCCATACCGATGGTGGTCTCGCCGACGCGCACCATCATGACACGGCCCGACTTGTTGCGGCCCTGTTCGTCCTGCTCGTCGGGGAAGGTGATGTGGATCTGGGGCACGTTGGTGGGAGAGTGAGGAGGAGCATTGGGGTCGGCCAGCATGGGGCGGTGGTCCACGACGAAAATGCTCGAGCGGCCGCCTGGCGTCTGGATCGTGAGGCCGCGGGTGTTCTGGCCGTCGATTTTGAGGTCGCTGTACTGGGGAAGGCCGTCGTCACCCGACAACTCTTGGTGTTGCGCCTGTTGTTGGCGCTTCATCCGCCTTAATAGCAGAAGGAGGGCAGTGAGAAGCATCGCGCAGAAAGCAACGCCGAGAAGGGTGACCAAGAGGTTCATGGTCTCGGGAGAGTCGCTATCCCGACGGGTTAGGGCAGCAGTACCCTGCGCCAAGAAGCTGATCATGGGGGCCATGGTTGATGTGTGATGGGGCTAGATCTTCGATAGGTTCGCGATGAACGGTAGTAATGTTTCAAAGTCCTGCAGGAGGGAGAGTCGTCGTAGATCGAAGTGAGTGAAATGGGGGCTACGATGGGGCCAATGTCAGTAACCAGGGACAGGAGAAGAACAGTCATCATAAAAGCAATCAAGAACATATATCGAAGAGTTTGGTCGAGGCTCAGACACCGGAATTCCGGATGTCAAGGGGGGGGCATTGGTTTCGAGACAGGGACGATCAATTGATGCATATACAAGTGGTGGTAACTTACAAGAATAATGTGAAAGAGCGAGTCCTGTCGATGGCTTTGTAAAAGAAGGGACGGAGACGGCCTCAAAAGAGTGAAGGCGGAATCCTTAAGCAACGAATGACTGGGGGGCGAGCAAAAGAGCGACGGCGACCCAACAGATTAGACGTTATTTAGAGGGTGGTTGCGTAAAAAGACCAACGACGACGGCAGCGACGATTAAATGACCGTGGTGGAAGAAAAGAAAAAGGAAGGAAAGGGTAGGACGAAATGGGGCGGAGAGCACCTCATAATGGGATGGTCGAGATCGGCTGCTGCACTCCTCTCTTTGGTCCTTGGCTCTCCTCTTACAGGCGAGGTGTGGACGACATGGCAAAGCAGGGGCCGAATGCTCGATTGGTCCATGAACCGCTAGGCGTGCAACTCAAATTGGATGCCCCATCTTCGCTATCACACCTCGTTACCTTTTTCTCATCGGGGGTGCCTCGTGCCCTGGTGTGGCCTGGCGTGCCTTGGACGGGCTCCTCTAGCCAGACCAGTCCAAGCCCCGTTCAAGTCACCAGCAAGCCAGGAACCAGAAACAGGCACCGTCCTCTGATTCGGCCATGCGGCGCTCGAAACGCTGCTAGCATGGCCAAGCTGGGGGGTGGTAATCTCCTAGTCCGGCCAATAATCTTATTTGATGCTATGCAGAACAGTGGGGACCGCATGCGGGTGTATCACCAATCGGTAACGCCTCAGGGGACGCTTACCAAAAAGCCCCAAAGGCCCCCTCCGAAGGCTCCAGTCTCGCCCGACTTCTTGCTCCCGTCCTTGGGTGAACCTAAAGCCCCGTGTGTCCATTCGTTCTGGATAGTAGGGGCAATTCAATTCGGGATAATGGACGGCATCTATGCGAAGAGAGAGCAGGATGCTGTTTATGGTACTACAGGTTTGACCCGCGCCGCCCCTCTTATGTGATGTGTGTAAGCGAAGGGGGATGGCAGAGGGAGTGCCGTGCGGCGCGACGGCCCCAACGGAACAGAACCAACTAAAAATACCCAAGGAAGCTTCCACACCAACTCGTCAACATCAACAAGTGCGCTGACCTCAGATGCGCCCTTTCACGAGCCCTTGACATCATCAACCAGCTGTGCGCGGGACGATCCAAAAACAGATATAGATAGCAAAAGTCGATCGACCACGGCTGCTTCATCTGCATACTCGAGCCGATACCTGGGTCTGCCGTGAAGCAGTCCTTCAACCTCTATTGCTATATGATCATAGCTTACTTTACTCCGTAAGCACTTACATCCATAAATAAACCCACGCGACCATAGCGTGGTGATAGTACAAAGGCTGTTGCTTAAATGGATAGAGTTACTGAGTTCGATATATTGGTCTGTTTTGCGATGCGCGTCTCCTCAACTTTCATGTGCCTTATCTACATACTTACATAACCTCCATATATCTACCCCCATCGCCCTGACAATGCCAAGCTCTGAAGACTTTGGGTATGTCGAGATGACGAGTTCCATGAGTTCCATGTTTGCTTATCAGGTGCAATTCCGCAATCCGGGCATTTGGCTCAATACGGTGTCCTTACCATACCTCGATCTGATGTGTTCGTCACTATTTGGTCGTTTATGGGTCTAAATCTCCCGAACCTATTCCACCAGCACCTGGCTCGAGTTCGAGAAGATGACTTAAATGAGGACCGGCTACACCACGTATCAGAAGAAGAAGAAGTGTTCTTTCAGGCTTCCATTTCCACAATTGCGATCGGTCAATGCTGACATGGTGGTAGAGGTGTCGGTCGTCACTGCATTCTACGATGAGATGCCGGCTTGTCTGTGGCCCATGCGGGCAACCGAGACTACAGCAACTGGGCCGACCGAGAAATATATTAACAAGTGTTCCAGACCCAGCATTCCCGCAAGCTGTTATCTATCCGGCCTATTTGATAGGGAAGAGGTGGATTTCTGACATACCGCGAAATACAGCAAGACGCAATGAAACGGCAAAAGTGTCTTTAAGGAGACTCGATACTACCCAAATCTATTACCAAACGGTATACACAAATATATAAAATATTTCGATATACTGCCAGCGCTTATTTCAACACTGAATATTCCTACACACATAGGAAACCACGTTCATGGCTTGTTAAGGGGGACACTGGCTGTCAGTGATGAATTTCTAGGTCCCGCCAAATTCGCTACTGGCAAGCCCCTTTGAGTATAAATTGGCAAGTCCCTAACACGACGAAAAGCTACGATTCCAGTCCAACGACCACCACGGCAGATAGATACATGTATCTAATAATCGCGTTAATACAAGGTGCTTTAATATCAGCCCAGTTGGTTTCTAATGTTTCTTTGGATTATTCCCGCAGCCGCTTTCTGGGTATAAGTGTGAGCTGAAGCTGGTTGATTTTCAAGTCGGTATGTGTAAGGTATTATTGCCATCCGGACAAAAACCAATTAGACCCCTCGACACTCAATTTCTGAATTTAGACGTCAGTTCACGCAAATGCAGGAAACATTGATCCTACAAAAGAATGGAAAAGCATTCCATCTCCAAGTATGAAAACTTATGTAAGATGGAGACGGAAGGGGAATGCAGGCTAATACCCCTGCAAGTTGACTGACAGGGGTTAGGGTGAGTTTGCGGGGTCGTGTCAATCAATAATGACTTCGATTTGAATCTATTTGCGAGCCGTGGGAAAGCCACTCCGGAGTGATCACGGAGAGTGCCTATGAGAAGGGGGTCGACTATTTTCAACGGATCGAGACAAATAGGCCCAACCAACTCGCCGCCGCGTGCGCACGGTTGCGTGGTCATATTTCTCGTACGAAGAAGCGAATATGATGCTGTGTAACTGAGGCAGGCAAGCAGGTATGCGCTGGAGGCATTCTCTCTGGCCTCCAAGCTCACCCAACTTGTGCACAATCCAAAGAAGGATCCAAACAGTTCATGGGCGGTGTTACCGGCATACGAATATGGGAGGACAGATCAGGATTTCCAACAAGGGGAATGGTGAGCTGTGTGCCGTGTTTCAGAGACGAGCACCATCTGGTGGAAGGCAGACATTTGACTCGCATTCCATGTGTAGTACCTGGCTCCCTAGAGCATTCCAAGCCTGCCCATCCCTTGTTTGTTACCCGGCGGAATCCGCGCGATGCTAGGCATGTATGTATGATATGCATTCGAGGCTGGTGATTTGGGGGTGTTTGACAAACTCCCCCGTAGACCTTTGCAGCAGCAAACCGCCTGGGCGCGAGTTTGCACGGGGCCAAGCTTCAAGACAACTGGCGGGAAGCGAACGTTGGTGCAGTAGCCCATGCTCCGACTGGCCGCCGAACCCTCGCGCTCACCCCCATCGTCGGGATGACGCTGTCTTCAGATATGTGCTGCCACAGGATAAGTATTCCAGGCAAACAGGCCGGAGTGAGAGACAGACATTCAAGGGGTGCTTACACAGTGATCTGCTCTGTGATGCCGCCCATCTCCCTGTACCACCACAACCGAACTGCAACAGCCTAGACTAGTGCCATGAGCATCGAACATGTCAAACTACTAGTATCAAGCCTTCGCCTTCTCCCTCCCCCCTCATGATTTCCTTCTTGTCAATGTGGGTACGACATTGCTTTGCCCTTTGCCAGAAGGGAGATGCCAAGTCGACCTTTCGAAAGGATATATTCAACTTTGCTCGCCGTTAACTCGATCTTACAATTGAACTTTGTACAGCCTCGCCTCATTCTTAATTTTGGCTTCCTGTGACTATACCACGACTCGTTCATATTCTTACTTACCATAGCCCTACGCTGCAGCAGCAGCAGAAGCTATCTAATATCCAACCGGAAGGATCTCGCTGGCAGCCGCGCACAGCCCCACCAAAAACTAGACCGGTCCATTCTATACAGCTTCAGACCCCCGGACCCCACACACACCTTGACACCCTAGGGGACGATATACAGCGATCGCAAACCCAACCATAATCATTTATAGAAACAGTGGGAAGAGTCGGCAGCCCCCATACATAGTCAGTTGGTGTCTTCAAAGGGATATCAAGTTGGGCAGTTTTCACTATACGATCCCTATCAGTGAAACAGCCGATTTTGGTGAGTGGCATGCACTGCCCATCCCGTTGGTCCTGCACCTGCACCTGCAATCCAAATATAAACAGTGCGGTCGAGTGCTGATCGATCAGGCAACACCGCCCCCCTCAACTTGCCTGATAACCCGCGTTCAACAAGCCTTACCCTGCCTTCTGCAACCATACAATTCGTCCTCGATGGGAGTCATTACATAGGGACCAACTCTGGGCACATATTTTGCTTCCTGCGCATTTCTGAACAAAAGCGGCGAGCGAGCAAGTGTGCGAGCCGAGCCATATGCATCGGGGTGTTTTGCAAGCTCCCGTGTCGCCCAATCGCCGTACCAGAAACCCACACCCCAAGCCATACATACATATATATCCCTTGTTGCCTGTCTAACGCAAGTCGTGACCGCGAACAGAACATAGCAGACCGGCATATACCACGGCACGGAAGTTATATTGAATCCTCGTGTGGTTCAGCTTGCCAAGGAGCAGCATACGGGAAGAATTCCTTCTTTTCGAGCATCACCGACTCGTCCGGGACCGAACGCCACAAGTTGCCACAAGTCTGGAGATAGCCAACGCTTAATCTTCCACTCCTCCAAGAAACGCACAGACGGAATCTTGCTTCACAAGCACTTCCTCTCCAGTCTCGTGCTCTCAGTCAGTTCACTGCGACGATTGGAACTCCAATCTTAGGAGGACCCCTGACGCGCCCAGCACCTGGAGAAACTTGGGGCTGCAACTAGGTTAAGCTCTTACATGTACCGAGAGACACACCTCACCACGCCCAGCTCGCGGAACTTGGTACGCTACCTACTCGACGGGACATTTACGCAACCACTAAGTCGCTTTCCTGCCCTGCCCTTGCCGCGATCCCCACTGTCAACTGTCCGGGGTTTCTTTTTCTTATTTGCCTTTCTCGAAAAAGAGACGAACTGCAGTTCTCACGGAATAATTTCTTGTGGTCTGTTCGATCACCTTTGACCAGGCCTTGTTTGATTGGAGCGAGGGACTACCTGGTTGCTAAGACGAGAAAGATCAGCCGTCTATTCTATTGTATGCGTCAGCAGCATCATTCAGGAGCCATACAGATCTAATTGCAGTCTCAAACGATCCACATATCAGGTCCCTTGTTTGGGCCACTTGGACTACCTTTCTTAGGTACCCCCAAACACCCCCAAATCCAGGTCCCGGTCGATTTGCTTGTTAGAGAGTCCAGAGTCCAAAGCCCTGAGAAGTCTCCCTCGCTGCAGCATAATCCCATCTATTAACAGCCTATACTTGTAGCGGGGCGGAGAATTAGGCTTGCTACTAAAAAAGTCTGGCATCAGAACTCGGCGTCTGTTCTCGACTTACTACCATCTCAGATTTAGGTTGAGCCTTAGACGCAAAACTTCAGCTGACAGGCGGCTCCCTGCTGCTTCTCCTTCCCATTCACGCGCATTCTTGACTGCAGGAACACGCTGTCGAGCTCGGAGTTTCCACGCAGGAGAAAAGACACAGTATCCTTGGTGGATGCGGCTGTCTTGCTTGTCTACTGAACCAAATTCACGATACATCTTACTACCCCAAAGCGCTCCACAAGGCTATCGTCTATCCCTGGGACCTAACCATAAGCCGTCAGTCAATTCAACTCTGTTGTTAGTCCGGTCACCCAATCCAGCCCCAACCCAATCGCGGCAAAAAGGCGAACGGAGCCAACAGCAAGCGAGCCAACGCCCGGAGAGAGTGCTTGCAGCAATATCGTGTGCGTGCGTGGAAAGAAAGATACCCATAGAAGTCAGTCAGTCTGTTTGTTGGTTGTGCTGGGGCAATACTCCGTGCAATCCTCCAAACCAGCCAAGCAAGTCCAGGTCAGTCTCGTGCTCCTCTTTTCTAGTCAGGCCCTTTCCGCCCCCAGTTCGGGTCTCTTCCACCCCGGTCTCAAAATTACCCGCTTAATGACCTCCAGCTTGTTGGACCCCCTACTGACATATGTACATGGCATGCTACAGTTTGCGCAGTCCGTTCGTGTGTCGTGTTGTCGTGGACCTTGGATCTGCTACTACTGATTTCGCTGAGCGCCGAGAGTTGCAACATCAGACCAAGAGAACCACTCTAGGCAAGTCAGGCGAGTTTGGAGGCGACGCAAGCCGAACCAACAGGCCGGAAAGAGGAAGGGGTCGAAAAATACCCATTGGAAAGTAAAAAATAAAGGTAGGTACCCCAGGTATACTTTACTTTTTTTTTTGGACGACTGTCGCTCTCTGGCTCCAGTCAAGTCAGGTCCTCTACTCCATACACGCACATCGATGCTACATTTGATGCATTGCGCTACACTTGCACCATCTCCCTCCAACACACGAATCTGCCAGAAGTTTAGTGAGAGCTGAGCAGTTCGACCCGCAAACGTCGTTTGTTACATACCCTTCGTCATCTTGCCCGCTTTCCCTTCTTTCATCCTTCTGCCTTATCCGTCTTTCGTCATTCGCCCGGCACTCGTACATATTCTTTTGGCCATCCTTCCTTCGTTTTACCTAACACACTACACTGGCACTGTTTGTCCTTGTTGTTGCTCTTGTATGTATCCTCTTCCTCTTTGCACATTCACACTCGCTTTCCGTGAGTCCCACACAACATTATTGCCTGCGCTCCATCCCAGCCTGCTTTTGCGTTTGTCGCTGCTGCTGTTCCGCCGCCCAACTCGACTGCATACCAACCACAATTCTTCTAGCCGCTACCCGACTTTACATCCGGCAGCCAGTAGAACGCGCAGCAGCTTCGCTCGCTAGAACACCACAACTCGTCGCACGGCACGTCGCTCTACACCGCTGCTTACTGACGCCCGACTACGAAGGCCTTATCTGCACCGAACGCATCGCACCGAACCGCATCGAGCAGACAGCAATCGTGGCGTCTGGCACAGTTGCACATTCCCGAGAGAAAAGACTGGCCGACAAGACATCAGGCTACCCACAAACGTGTTAATTCATTCGCTGCATACTTGTACTGCAGCTTCTTGTAACCTGGATATACAACAGTGTTGAAGCTTGGTACGTTATTTGCCTTCCCCGGTCTAGGTCGCCCATAGTGGCTTGTCCATTGTTTTCAAGCAGAAGCAAGTCTTGGGGCCCTATTGCGCCTACCGAAGACAATGAAACCGCCCGTTTTCTTGCCTCTGCCCATCAAACCGCTTGCCAGCCTGGCCAAGAAATCCCCGCAAGACAGCTTCCTGTTTGCCTTGGGCTGACACATGCTAACGTATACCACTGCCTCCTGCAGACCGAAAGACATTGCACAAAGCCTGTCGCATAGCCCCTCTGTATATATTCGCTTGACCCAAGGCAACGTTCGCTGTGCATACATAGAGAACCCTCGACGATACGAACATCCAAATCATTTGTGGCGACAACAACCAGGCCAGCCTTGGAGGATAGCTGTACATTTCAGCGTGAACATTTTTGTTTGGAGGGATCTAACATCATGGCGACTGCTGTAAGTACCTCCTGTTCATGCTCCTTGACTTAGAGATTATCCCTACTTTCTCCAGTCAGTGCCTGACAAATAAAAGTCATTTCAGGCTCCTAGGGGTTATAATACATTTGGCAGTGTAGGCGCCAAACCGCCGACTACGGATAAGATGTCACAAGGCTCAGGAAAGCCCTTCACAGACACGACGTGGCGCCCTGACAGCATATGGGCGAACAAATTCGGAAGCGCATTTCCCACGCAAAGGGACGCAATTGGGCCTCGAGGTAACATGAATACCCTGGGTCTGCTAGTGACTGGAGTTGTGGCTAAATATGAGGTAATAGGTTCCGATGAAATCTCGCCCACAGCACCTTCGGGCTCCGCCCAGCTGAACCACCAATCCGAGGCCGAACCCCGGGTGCCCAGCAGCGGGCCGCGAGGTGGCTTCTGGAACCAGGATGCAGCTTCGGGGAACACCTCTCCAAGCATATCACGAGACAACATGGTGGAATCTCAATACTTCGGTTCGCGCTCTGTTGTTGGTCAGAATGGGAACTCGCTTTCGGGTCTGTCAAAGTCGCAGACAAGACTGAACCCCTCGTCGGTACCATTCAACAACTCCCCTATGTTTGGGGGCGATCTGGACAATATGCAATTCCCGCCACAGACGAAATATTCGTTCGACCAGTCTGCTGCTCCGTTCCATCGTGGGTCTCAGGATCAGGGTTTTGTGAACCCGCGCTTAGGTCGCGAAAGTGGTGGTATGCTAAACTCGCGGTCATCGGACCTCGGGCAACAAGCGTCAGGGGCAGTACCGCAGTATTCTTTTGATGCATCAATTGCCAACAATGCGGCTTTGAACTCGAACCGGCCAACGATGACGCACCAATCTATATCATTCCCGTTGAATGGCGTTTCTCAACGAGGTCGCGGCAGCGCTGACCAAGATATGGCTACTATGTTCAAGAACAGCTTGTCTTTGGAGGATCCTTACGAGACCGACCCCCACGGCTATGGCAATCCCGGTCTGCCCATCAACTCAGGATCCCAACCATGGTCTCAAGAGTACGAGAATACCGGTCGCGCTTTTGGACCTGGCTACCAACAAGATAGTTTCGTTGACCAGGTCCCCGGAGCATACTACGGTTCCAAGAGGGGCTCCGTGGACCGTAACTCTCCTGCAAGCGTACACCGGACCGGCGGCTTCAACAGCCCCCGCTTTGCCCCTGGCCCGAATCCTCGATCGGATGCATACTTGAGCAGACCTGGTTCATCCCGCAATTCGGTTCTTGGGCAAGACCTCGACCGTACTCAAGGTTCCTCGCAATATGTGACTCAAAACCCGCAGTTCTACCCCACCAACCAGTATTACAGCCCAAATGTCACATCACAGTATGGACCTCAGCCCACCCACTACGACATTTACGGCCAGAACGCAGGCTACCGCAACCCAATGTCGATGCCGGCATACGGCATGCCGATGAACTCATATTTGCCTGGTATGAACGCCCCAGCACGGTCAAGCAGAGATACAGATCCGGGAAGAGGCGTTCGCAGTCAAACACTCGAGGAGTTCAGGGCCAACAACAAGTCGAGCAAGCGATATGATCTCAAGGTAAGATATTTGAAGTATTACTGATAGGAGTCATGAGGCTAATTGTTTGTACCAGGACATTTATGAACACATTGTTGAGTTCAGCGGAGATCAACACGGGTCACGTTTCATTCAGGAAAAGCTACAGACGGCGAACAGCGACGAGAAGGATCAGGTTTTCCGGGAAATCGAGGCCAATGCGCTTCAGCTAATGAAAGATGTCTTCGGCAACTATGTCATCCAAAAGTTCTTTGAACATGGCAACCAGGTGCAGAAGAAGATCATTGCCGGCAAAATGAAGGGCAAAGTCGCTGAGCTGTCGACGCAAATGTACGCTTGCCGCGTTGTTCAAAAGGTCAGCTATTCCCTATCGTCGTTAATGTCGAGTCCGCACTAACATGTTATAGGCATTGGAGCATGTACTAGTTGAGCAGCAAGAAGAGATAGTTGAGGAGCTCAAACCCGATATTATGCGGATCGTCAAGGACCAGAACGGCAATCACGTGGTGCAGAAGATCATTTCGATGGTCCCCCGGATGTGCGTACCATTCATGATGAACGCTTTCCGTGGCCAAGTCCATTCTCTAGCTGCCCACAACTACGGATGCAGGGTGATCCAGCGCATGCTTGAGCAGGGCACGGAGACAGAGAGAAGAGAGCTCATGGACGAGGTTCACTCGTGTATCCCTCAACTCATCTCCGACCAATTCGGCAACTATGTTGCTCAGCACATTGTCGTTCAGGGATCCACCGAGGATAGATCCAGAATCATTCGTCTCGTCGTAGACGAATTGATCGGCCTATCTAAACACAAGTTCGCATCCAACGTTGTCGAGAAGTGTATTGAATACGGCACACTCGAGGATCGCAAGGCCATCAGAATCAAACTTACGACTCCTTCCGCCGACGGCACCAGCCCATTGCAGGCAATGATGAGAGACCAGTTTGGCAACTATGTCATTCGTGAGTGAACCCTCTTATAAATCCGATATAGGCTATTAACTAACATACTACTTTAGAAAAATGCTGAAGACCTTGAAGGGCGAGGATCGCACCTCCTTTGTCACTCATCTGACCCCTGAAGTGGACTCCGCAAAGAAGAACGCCCCCAGTCGCCAGGTTACTGCTGTCGAGGGCCTGATCAACAACCCTGACGAGAATGACCCTTCTTCCCGGACAGACATAGCCCAACCTGACTCACCCGGCTTACAGCTTGATGTCAACTCGACTTCCCCAACGCCGGGTCTCACGACAGAGCATAACAGCCCTGACAGCAGCAGTCCGCCTAGCACCAATTCCAGTGCAGAGGAAGAGGTCGTCCACGACCATTCCAGGGCCAAGATTGCAGCAGCAGACGGCCAGCCTCATCTGGTCGTCCAAGTAGATGAAGCTGAGCGATAAGCTACTGGCCCCTGCCCGTGGTCGTTCTCCACATAACGGACTGCAGACCATAGGGAGAGCAATGCCTTGGTCTTTTAGGAAAGTTGTCCGACATCGTCGAATATATGATGGATTCCTTTTCTTTGCGCAAGTCGGATGCGAGTACATCCGGTCTGACCTTCTCAAGGATTTGATTTCATAACAACCAGCGTCTCGCGTTTTCAGTCGGAATTGTTGCATCTGCAGATACGTCGACAAGAAACAGAGACTTTCGTTCCACACCCTGGCACATAATGGCTAATTTTCGGTTCATACGGTCTGTTCTTTACACAAGGGTATTTACACATCTTCACATACTGCCTGGACATTGCGCCATGTTCGCCACATCACATACATTTACGGCTTGTTAACGACGAGACTCTCCATTATGAGCTTCATGTCTCGTAGAGGAGTTGTCTCAAGGAGGGGCATGGCGAAGGAAACTCATATGGGCACAAAGGCGCGAACGGGGTTATTGTACTTGGTTTTGTTTCTCGCGTGTATTTTGCTGGGATTTTACTTGGACACAAAGAGTCGCGGAAAACATGACCATGCGCAAATACGGCAAAGGGTTTCGGAATGGACAAAAAGGACCACAGGCGCATATATTGTTTTGGCCCGGTTTTGGGGTTCTGGGTTTACGGCGTTCACGTTATCTTGTTTTGTCATTTATCGTGGGAGAGGGTGCACCAGCCAAACTCATTACGGCGAACCACTATGAAGAAGCGTAGAATGCTTTCTTGCAGAAGAAGAGAGGAATCCAAGAGAGAAGGGAGGCCTTCTAGGAGTTGTTTCCATCCTCAGGCTGGCGGCATTTTAGAGACAGACAAATAGAGAGAGAGAGACGGCCAATGTCTAGTGTGCACCTTCTTGCTTCAAACTGATTAAATACTTGCAATGGATTCGTGATCGTGAAAGAGTGACTACTTGGCTCGCTTTTAGAGCGGCATCCCGTTTACTGCTGACATACTTATTTTCTTTCAATCGACGGGGAAGCACCTCACATTTTTATTTGGATAGATGCGTAAGTTGAGGTTGAATCTAGATACCAACCCATCTGATCAACTCATTCCAACAAGTATCTTCACTAGTTGCTAGTGATAGACGAAAATTCAAAGGGTGAAGGTAAATTGACCACAAGCTAGCCATTTTACACTACTAATACGCAATCGCATGGCTAAAGTACACGATAGTCTCGTCTTCTCTACGACTTCTCTGCTGAATACTTTTCAAGTTTTGGGGCTTCATGTTCTCATGTGCGCCTTCTTCATCCCCGAAGATTCATACATTTTCTTTATCAGCTGTCTTCGCCCACCAGACGGTGGCGGCTGATCCGGCTCTTCCCCACCCTATTGGTTGTCCCCAAAGAAAACGACCTGTACCGTCATGTCGTCCCGGATATACCGGGCGGCCGGGCTGGTGAAGGCAAGCGCGCCTCGTACGAGCTCGTTGCGAGCGCCTCCGAGCCCGTTGCGCATCAGGTGGACGGCAGCGTTGGGGTCCTGGAAAGTGCTGAAGTCGTTGTCGTACCGGCAGGCGATGTCGCCGAACACGTTGGGCGCCGTAGTTGTTGGTGGCGCAGTCGAGGAAGCAAAGAGCTTGCCCTTCTTCCGTTCGGTCCAGCGGCCCACCAGATCGACCGCCTCCTCGCTCGACATGGTGTCCCAGAGGCCGTCGGTCGCCAGGATCATGAAGCTGGGCGCCTCGGGCAGCTTGACGGTCGACACCACGGGCAAGGCCGTCAGGTAGGGGCCCGTCTTGTACCCGCTGTAGCGGACGGATGAGGGCAGGGCGGTGGCGTTGTACTCCCGCCTCAGGCGCGCGCGCAGGTCATTATCCCACTTCCAGCCGCCGTCGCCAAAGGTACGGGCCGGTTGCATACCCCAGATGCGGCCGCCGGCGAGGATCTGCGGCTCGTCGGGGAACTGCTTCTGGATCCGGGCCTTCTCGTCCTCGTTGGCGCCCGTCTGGTCGACCGTCTCGAATGTGGTCGTCCACTTGTTGCTGTTGTTGTTCGCGTCCTTGCTGCCGACAACGGCGCGGCAGTCGCCTGTGGACGCAATGTGCAGCGACTTGGTCGCCGGGTTGTACAGCGCCAGCAGGGCGCAGGAGCCCGCAAACGCCGGCTCGAGACGCCGGATCTTGTCCGGGAAGGAGTGGTCACCTTCGATCGTCGCCTGGGCGCTCGTGACGAGCATGTCGTCCAGCTTGGTGAAGGCGGTTTGCAGGGCCTGCTGGATGTCCGCGTCGGTCGGGTTCAGCTTGCCAATGTCCCGCAGCGACTTCTGCACGAAGGGCATCAGCTGCTTAGTGAGCAGATTCGACGTCTGCCAGCCGCAGTGGCCGTCAAAGACGGCCCAGGCCATCCAGTCCTCCTCTGCCGCGCCGCCACTGCCCTTGAAGGGGCTCGAGAAACGGCCGTGCACGTAGGCGTCCTCAATTGGGCTGTTGCTGGCTAGTTGGGCGACGTCGTAGTTGGCTACGCTGCTGACGGTGCCGCTAGAGTATGATGCGGCCCCCTCGTTGAGCATCGCGGTTACGTCCTCCGACGACGGGGCGGGCGCGTACTTGACTTGCTCGGCGCGCCATCCCTTTCCTTGGTCGTCGAGATTGGGGATACCACGCGCGGGGACAGCCACCGCAGCAGCAGATGGCTTCTTGGAAACACCACCATCAGTCCATTCACGGTACGCAATGTAGATGCCCGAGCCGCCCAGGGCGCCGATGACCGAAGAAATGTTCCCAGCAATTCTGGATCTCGGACCGCCGCCGCCAGAAGAGTTAAATCGGATTCCGTGAACCGCACGCGCGGGTTTGTTTGCGGCGGTGAGCTGCGGGCGCCAATGGGCTCCTCCTCGAGTGAGAAGTCGACGGGACAGCATGGTGTACTCTTTTCACTAATAGACAAAATCAGATTGGAATGTAATGTTGAAGTATACAGCGTGTCGTGGATAGCAATCGTGTTGGTGCGTATAACAGTGCTGTGATATCCAAAAGGCAGGTGGTTGGAGTTTGGGCTGTACCAGACGGTTGGATCATTCTGCAACCAAAACAGACAGGATGTGATCGACTCGTTTACCCGCATCACCACCTGCATGACTTCAAATTGATTCTTCGCTTATGGTCACATCGGGCATCTTCTGATACTGAGTATCGCCAAGGGCAGGAACGACCAAAAGCGCATCAATCGTCTCCAACGGCAGTCACTGCTTGCATTACACTTCTTACACGTCCGGTACATCATCCTCGACTCGATATTCTTTGTCGTTGCGGATCAACCGCAATCACACCTCACATCTACCCCCGAAGGCGACTCAAAAGGGCATACAACGAAAGTGAGTAGCGTATGGATCGGGTTTCCCTTTTCCATCATCGTTTCCCATCTTTCCATTCCTACGCGGCTATTACCATGGTAATCGGTAGTCGGGAGATCGCCAGGTGTCTCGTCTTGGCATCGATCATTCAATCAGATCGGAACATATCTGTTGTAGATACTTGCAGCCTCCAAAACGGAATCAATCTCTTCAAATATGCACATATTTTAGTATTTAATCCCTTGCAATGTTATACCTCACTGACCTGCGTTCTTAATCGCGGGTTAGAGGTATCAACGGAGGGTTGTCTCGCAGGATGTCCGCCATGTTCTTGATTGGAGTCGAGTTCCGATATCGTGCATGCGCCCGTTAGCCCAGCTCCACTGCTAAATAAGGGGTCCTCAATACCGGATCCATAACCCGTATAGACGGACAAGGCGCGGACGAGATCGAGACCAACTGGCGAAGCTCGATGGCACGAGACCAATCTACGCACTAAGAACAAGAAACAAGGACCAAGAGATTCATGTTATGTTTCCACCATCTTCCATGTTCCATCTTCGCTTACTAGCGGGGCAATGAATATATATGGTAGATTGCCTGTCCTACTAGCCTTGCTCGTCGGTCAGAGATGGCCGGAGGCTAGAACCCGTCAGCTGACTCCGGTGCACCCCTCCATCTCGACGTCCCAGGTGTCCGGCGGGGGATGTCACGTTGAGGGGGGATACAGCGGCTAGGCCATGTCAGGCACGGGCAACATGCCTGCATAAGGACCAAGGTGTGGTGTGTACTGGTATGTGTGTGGTGGTGGTAGTGGTGGTCAACAACCACGGAAGAGTATGACCGGCCATGCAACACGCGTGCTCTGCAAATCAACAAGAAAACGTGCCCCCATGTTCTTGTACGAAGACGACAACAAGTTTTGTTGTTCGAAGCATAAAACCCCGAAAGAAGGGGAACAAAGAGAGTTTTCCCACAGCACCCTCGAGGCGCTTCCGCCGCAGGGCCGATGACGCAATGGCGTTTGGGGGTCACCTGTAAGATGACTTCGGGGCGCTCGTTCTCAAAGGACATTGGCATTCCCAAGGAGCCAACCACGAGACACAAAGCTACTAGACAGAGAGCTTCTTCTCGTTTCCCAAACCTACTACTCGCTAGTATCAAGGCAAGTCATCATTTCCCAGTTATGTAGATGCATTAGGTACTTGTGTCTTTCAAGTTCCAAGCGGGCGCTGAATGGGTTGAAGATTGAGAAATGGCCGGAAACATTAGCGCCTGAATCTCGCTGTTTCACTGCCAGTTTCTTGGGGGAGGTTATCTGCTTGGTCTTGGCGGGCTCCGCATGCGTGCATCACCTCAGCAGCCAACACGCCCTACAGAATGCGAGGTCTCAGCTCTACCAGGTCCAAGGAGAACTGTAGGTACCGTAATATTGAACAAGCCATAGGGAGCTGGCTATCATCATGCGATAGCTACATCCGTATTATAGAACAAGTATATATCTCTGCTTACCTGTATATTCGGAG
The DNA here is from genome assembly GCA_038363915.1 of Apiospora saccharicola. NCBI lineage: Eukaryota > Fungi > Ascomycota > Sordariomycetes > Amphisphaeriales > Apiosporaceae > Apiospora > Apiospora saccharicola. The sequence goes on from JAQQWM010000001.1 coordinate 1,172,042, forward strand.
GCGAGCATTGCGCCAAAAGCAAAGGGGAAGCAATGGAGCAGCATCAGGTAGACAGATGCATCCTAATCCCAACACCCCGCGCTTACATTTAAGGGAGATCTGCCTTCTAAACGTTCCATCGAATGCCGGGCCATTCGGCAGGGTTGTGCCTTGGGTACATATCGCGCTGCAGCCGTTATCGTTATCAGGCTGTTGTACGTACATGGAGACTATTGTTATCTTGCATAAGTGGGATGTAGTACATACAGTTTACCCCCTCCTTCCTCAGCTCCGTTCCAAGATGATGGAATCTTGACATACATGCATTACGGGCAACCCTGAGCAGCAGTAGGCGCATGTGCAATGCTCAGGAAGAAGACTATCGGAAAATGATGGCACAGTTTAGCGCATGGTCCCTGACAAAGCTCGCTTCCCACGCTCACCGTGATCGCAACGCGTAATCTCCAAATGAATGTCGGTCTGCTTTGCCCTCGGTCCAGCTGGTAAACAATGCCCAAAGCCCAGCCAGAGCCCAGCCCAGCCCATGACAGTCTATTGATAACATGACTGGCTGGTTGACCGTATGTCTTTGTATTCTCTGGAGCCTGCGCGCTCTGTCACTCCGGGGTTAGTAATAACGAAACCCAGCCCGTCATGCTTGCCTTGCAGCCACCCTTTACGTGTTAGCAGTCAGGCACAGGGCAATTCGTTAGACGATCCCACCACCCCCTGTCCGTAAGGAGGTTCAAATGGCTAGAATGGGAGGTAGGCTGGGTAGGTGAAGGCAGCCCAGCAAGCCCAGGCATCCTAGGTATCTCCCGGGTACATGGCTAATAGTCTGGTCTCCGGTACCCATTATCAGCAATACCCCCCCTCATGATCCCTGTGAGTCGTTCTGCCCCGCCTCCACGAACGAACGTAGCACGCACCTCTCTGACTTGGCCTGCCTGCCTCTGACTGCCTGCCCTTACGTACTTGTCATCGGCCATATCGTGGGGACCTCGTGCCGCCGGTCTGACTTACCTCCATCCACCCATCCATCATCCATCAAATCAATGATCCATCAGTTCCCCTGTTTTGGTTGCTTTGTTGTTGCTTCTCTCTGCTCGCTCTCTTGAGGTTGTGCCTCTCTCTTCTCTCCTTCTATCTCTCTCTCTCTCTTTGTCTCCTGTCTCTCTCCACCCCATTTACATCATACTCATCCAGCAAGACAAACCCCATAGTTTCCGGTTTCCTTACAATCCATCCATTCTTCTTCCCGCTACTGTGTGTGAATACTTGCATTCTGTCGGCATCTCTTTCTCTTTTGACCATCACTCTGCAAAGCGTAGATAATACTATACCACTCTATATTCGGCTGTGCTGGATTCTTCCACTCCTTTGTTCGTTCACTGCTCTGCTTGGACCGAACCCCTCACCTCGGCCTGCAACCCATTCGAGCGCGTACCGTAGCTTCGCGCCGACGTCGCATTGTCTCCTATCCCGGCCAACAGTCCGTTAGACAGATAACCCAACTACCAACTACCGCCACCCACTCGAAAGTATATTTCTTCTAGACACGATAAGACCGGTCCGCCTGAGCAAAGTAGTGTAATCGCGCGCGAGTTCGTTGCCACGGTTCGGTTTCTATATTCGTCTTACGACGGGGCTCTTTCAGGAGCTCCTTTGCTGGGAGAGCAGGCAACTGCCCCAGCAATCTGCCACAGGTCTTTGAATGCCTGGTTCGTCTCTCCGCGATCCTTCCCCTCCCTCTTCCCTCACGGGAAGAAAAGGAGGCCGTAAACAAAAGCAGAGGCTTACTCAAGCTGCCTCGGATGCAGGTTCAAAGAAAAAGACAAGAATGTCAAAGACGGTGGTGGGGTTGTCGCCGCGGTGACAAGACAAGCTACCAAGTTCTCGTATGTGTCGATCCTATTCTGTTCCTATATCTTTCTTATCTTTTGGCTGTCTGCCTGGGCTAGTGCAAGTGTTACTGTGCGCGCAGACCGCCTGAGGATGGTTGCTGTGAAATATCCGTGAGGATACCCTGATCTGACCTATTGTTTGTGTCTTCCAGAAATGGCAATACACCGAAGGAGCCGGCTTCACTGCCCGAGTCTCCTCCAAGTCCTGCCCAGACCCCCGAATTGAAGCCCGCAGCACCCGAAACCATACCGGCAAATAGGAACTCGGCGACGGCAGTGTCTCCGCTTCTCGATGCTGTTTCTGGTACCTCTATAGCTACAAGCACTGCACCTAGCATGAGTGAGTGGGCAAGAAGCCACGGGGCACTGGCCGGGTCACCCAACCTCATCAGCATAATGGGCGAATCACCCCCGACTCAACCATCGTCATACGAGGACCCGCGTGCACAACAATGGATGCAGCAGAAGGCCTTCGCTAATAACTTTACGCCTTCTTCCGCCTCTCCGCCGAACGCTGCAAGGCGCCCTTTGAGTTTTCAGTTGGACAGTCAACTTCCTGCTAACGACTTGCGATCTCAAACATCTTCACCTCCCGGTGGGCGGAGAAGTTCGATGCATTCGCCGTATCCTCAAGCCCGGGTGGGATCTCACCCACCCCTGCCTCATCAACCACAAGCCCACTTTTACGGTGTGCCTGACCTCGACTTCGACTTGAATCCAAAGCTGGGTCTGAAGCCTGGAGACAGAGGCTACTATTTTGGTTTCGATACACTGTCAAGCCCCAATGTCAACTACACATCCGGCAGTACTAATGTGGTCCTTGCTGGTTATGAGGGAGGAATCGACATATACGCTGTTTCTAAGCGCGGGATAGAGAGTCTGACAAGTTTGAAGGGACTGCGAGGTGGCGTCTATCAAGCAAAAATCTTGCCTTGGCATGGTACCGGCGACCAACACACCATCTTTCCGCTTATTGCTGTGGCTATCCATGGCCCTGTCGTATCCAATACTGCATCGGATACTTCATCCGAAGCCCAATATGAAGCGGGAGCCAGTCCTCGCCTGGGCGGCGCCAGCCCCGTGCCATCCGATGCCAACCAGCGTCAGGCTAATAATGGCAAAACAGTGCCGACTATTGAAGCATATCAAACAACTGTCGAGATCTACTCGCTGCGGACAAACGCGCGGATTAGCACCCTGTTACAGGCGCCCAGAATCCCCGTCAAGACTTCAGTACAGAACCCTATTCCCAAACGACCATCTCCAACCGGCGCCCTTCAGATCCATGCAGACGGAGGCAACATCATAGTTGCATCTGGTACAACCGGAGAATGCTGGATCTTCAAGCAAGCTAAAGGCCCGTCGGATATGGGAGTAGAATTCCGATGTGTGGGCAAAGTGTGGACTTGCTTACAGCACGCACAAAAGGATGACTCAACACCAGAGGAGGAGACAGGCCGAAGTCCAAGTCCCTTGCGATCAAACCCGCAATCTCCGATTCTGGCAACACGCGGAAGGTGGCTTGCGTATTGCCCTCCGCCCTCGTCGTCTTCAATTGCACTCAACGCGTCCATCGGAGTTCCCATTGATGGCAAAGCACCGGGGTTAACTTCACTGACTTCGCCCGTTGTGCCAATAGAGACCTGCGGTGTTGATCAGCCACTCTCGGATGGAATGATGAATCGAATCATGCGAGAGACCACACAAGAAGTTATCCAAGGGGCTAGATGGGTAGGCAAGCAGGGTATGCAGCTTTGGAATAGTTACTGGAAACAACCGAGCCCTCAGTCTCAGACACGATCTGGCTCTGTTGGGTCGCCGCCGTGGGGACCGACATATCCCAGTAGGGCAGATACGTCGGTGTTTCCCCCAACCTACGGTGTCTCTGGCCAGGCTGTCACCAAAGATCCTGGCTTGGTTTCCATCGTCGACTTGCAGACGCTCGAGCATTCGACGACAGTTCACCATGTCGCTACTTTCAAAGCCCCGCTTGGCTGTAGTTTCCTGTCGTTCTCGCCAACTGGACTATCTCTGTTTACTGCAAGCAACAAAGGAGATGTCCAGACTGTCTGGGATCTGATGCGCATCCAACACAGCAAAGCCTCTTCCCTACAAACCTCACAACCAGTTGGAGGCCATTCCGCACGTGTCAGACAGGTCGCTCAGTTCTCACGCATGACAGTTGCTCGCATCGTTGATGTAGCTTGGTCTAAGCCAAACGGCGAGCGAATTGCTATGGTCACAGAACGAGGTACTGTGCATCTGCTCGATATGCCGCCAAGCGCTTACACATGGCCACCCCCACGAAGACGGGCCAAGGAGCCGGAACAAGGCACCGGCACGCCCGAGGCGGCCCCTTCTGCTGTGTCCATGGCATCGAGTGCTCTCAGTACTGCTTATGGCGCAGCACGGCCCCTGATTGCTCGCCAACGCCGAAGTAGCTCCAACACGCAGAACACGTCTAGACTGATGGATCATGCCAGTTACGGTGGCAAGGTCCTCGCTGCTGGCATCAGCCATTCCCTAGGTAACGCGGGAACGGCCATTAATCATTTGCGCCAAAATGGAGAGAACCGTGTCAGTCTGCCAACCAGCGGCCAGATCCCAAGCCTGTCATGTGTCACTTGGATCGCGGGCCGAAAACATCCATCACTGGTAGTCATTGGGGATGGTCTGATTCGAGTGTTTGCAACCAAGGGTCGCAAAACAGCTTCGAGCAGAGACAAGCCTCGATTCCCTCGTGGCAACATGTACAAGGACTTCCGATTAAAGAGGCTCTCGGATGACGTGATTGCTCCAACTATCAGACAACTACTCAGCGATCTGGAGGAAGACTTGGAGATTACGCCTGGCGACTTTGAGGGCGGAAATACTCTAGTTCTAAAGCCGCGGTCACGACCAAATGAGTCGGAGCTCAGCCCTGAAGCATCGATACCCCAAGCTGAGATAGAGTCCAGTGCTCCATATCAGCCTTTCCACACCGACAGACGGGTAGCCCTGTTTGAGTACAGCGTCGCCGATTCTGATCCTACCGTCGCCGCTATCACACAACTTATGGATTCAACATCTTTGGAGGATGCTCAGGCTCCCAACCGGGGCAAGAGTAACAAGAAGAAACTGCAAAAGGCTCAGTCAACGAAGGCGTCCAAATCGGCAGGCAGATCAGAGGCCTGGGCATTTGGACAAAACATCGCTGCTGTCAAGATCGAGACTGGCCCGCCGGTTCCGATTGAAGATGATTTCAGCGACAGTACTGCTGATCACCGCGCATTGCCTGCCTCGGCTATGGAGCGAGTTATGCAAGTGGGTGAGAATGATGAGCAGATTGTGGTTACGACTCGACGCAGAAGGGGAGGTAACCGCGTGTCTGACGCAGAGGAAGACGGATTCTTCGAGGATGACTGTGAGGTCCTCGACTTTGCGGACCAGAGAGTCTGATAGAGCTTTGGATCCACGGTGATGCGGATTATACACAGCCAATCTATGGGCACAAGAGTTCGCAGACGTTGTCGACATAGATATATGTTTTCAGGGGCGAATTGGCTATGGTGGCTCGGCGTTGCACTGCATTTGAGAGTTGATGATGGCGAGTGTTGATGATGCGGCCGACTTTGGGGACGCATAGAAATATTTGCTTGATATCACCACTCGCTTGGCTTGAATCAGGGTTGGATTTGTTGAAGTACAGAGTCTTGATTGCATGCATATGACGGAGCCCCGACGAAGACACAGACGTCTAGAGGCAGTATATGCTCTCCACTGAATTGGGAGCCTCACAAGAAGTCAATAGAAACCAATAAAGCCAACTTTATGGCCATGTCTGCACTTGAGTGAATTGTGACAATTTTTTTCTCATTCGTTTTCTCTTTTAGCATTTTGCGCATTACTATAGCACCGTAGACTTGATTAAGGGTTTCCAGGGCAAAAGGGCTTTTGCCTCCCCTTTTCCTCTTATGCGTGACACCACCAAATGCCCGGCGGTGATTTTACTCTTTCCTAGCCAGAATAGAGTTGCGGGCCACGAACCGACCAAAAAGCATCATCTTCTCTCTCCCACCTAAGGCAGGCCAGGCACGCAGCCACTCGCGCCTCTATATTATTACACATACTAGACCTTGTTTGCTTTCCTATCCAGTATCCTGCCTGTCTTCGCTTAGGCCTTCTTCTTGGCGGCGGCCTTGGCCTTGGCGGCCTTCTTCTGGTTGCTGCGGATCATGACGACGCTCAGGAAGGAGCCGACGACGGCAGAGCCGAGGAGGACCAGAACGACGGGTATGCGGATGGCCCAGACGCGCGGGGGAAGACGTTCTGGAGGGGGTGGTCCGAGTCGACGAAGGGCTGAGGTAAGGATGCGTGTCAGTGAATCAGTCCAAGAGAGACGTCTGGTACCATGACTGCTGTCAAGAGAGAGGAACCGGGAATTTTGGGACGTACCATGAGCAGAGTCCAAATGGAGTAGTAGATGAAAACGAAGGATGCGGCCAAGAGCATGGCGAGGCCGACGATTTTGTCGAGCTGCGATCGGATTGGGTCAGTACATTATCATAATCATCATGTTCACTGTCTATATCTACACGTGCCATGCCAGGCATGCATTGTTGGGTTTTCAGGGGCATAGGAGGGGAGGGACAGGATGATTTCGAGGTCGGCACGGGACATACCATGGTTAATTAAAAGTTTAAAGATTTATCCTCCTGGATATTTTGAATGAGTGTAGTGTAAAGTGAAGAACTGGTCGTACTCGTCGTCGTCGTCGTCAAAAGATTCCAGATTTTGGGGGAAAGGACGAGGTTAAGATTAGGTGGGTAGGTAAAATAAGAGAGGATCTGGTCGCAATAGCAATGGTGTCCCTGAATTGGACAGCTGAAGGTAAATTGGACGTCGGTCGCGACCACCACGCCACGGGTACATAGATCAATCAAATCCCCATTAGCAGCCAGCAAGCTTGACGCACCCCCCCTGGCCCTGTGCAGTTGTCCTGTCCAATCAACGCCGCGTATCAGTAGGTACCTGACAAGACTTCCCCGGAGTGGCCATTATCACCACCAGAACGGCCAGCGTTTGGTCAATTAAGCATCAAATGGAATAACAGGTATTTGCAGCTGCTATTACAATACTGGTCCATCGATTAGATACATCCGAACCTATGTCGTGACTCGAACTGGCCGATGGCTCATACGGCAGCTTCGATCCAGCCGGACGAGAAACTTTGCGAGACGATAATCTGCCCGCCGCTGGGTATAAAGTCCTGCCGAGAGCCATGGGCTGGTTTTTGACGTCTATTTATTCAGTCAGGCATTAAATGGAATGACAAGCAGTTGCAGCTGTTATCCTAATATTGAACCATCAATTATACGGTTAGTCAAGTGTTATACGTGTGTTGGCAATGCATTGAAATGTACAGCTTCTAGTGCTAGACTTGGTTAGTCCAGTTGGTAAAGGTGCTTGCTGCGCGTAGTACCCCGTAAAAGCCCCATAATTATTGCCTCAGCCTCTACTGACCGACCTCCAAAAAAGCTTTGGGGAGCAGCGTGTCGCAAAATGTTGGCAGGCAGGCATCTTTCTCCAACCCTTCCCAAAACAACGCTTGCCGCCAACAAACCTCGATATTCCCCCCAGAAGATAAAAGGACGAGCCCTCGTGCTCTATCCTCTTTCTGATCGATCGTTCTGCGAAGCGCAATTAGACCCGGCAAAGATGGCCTCGCGATCGCCCTCGCCGGCGCCTCGACGCGACCGCGATGGAGGAGACAGACGAAGACCTCGAAATGGAGGCGGTGGTGGTGGTGACAGTTATCGCCCTGGTGGCCGTCCATCAGATAACAGTGAAGCGCCACGCCGCCGCTCACCTCCACGGAGGCGATCGCCCATCCCCGAACCGACCGCCGAGGAGAAGCAAGCCGCCGCCAAGGCCGAGTACGAGAAGCTGCTCAACGCTCGCAGTGGAGGTCTTTACATCCCGCCCGCGCGGCTGCGCGCCCTCCAGGCCCAGATCACCGACAAGACGAGCAAGGAGTACCAAAAAATGGCATGGGAGGCGCTCAAGAAGTCCATCAACGGTCTGATCAACAAGGTCAACATCGGCAACATCAAGGCCATCGTCCCCGAGATCTTCAACGAGAACCTGATCCGTGGTCGCGGCCTTTTCTGTCGATCCGTCATGAAGGCCCAGGCATCTAGTTTGCCCTTCACACCCATCTACGCCGCCTTTGCGGCCATCATCAACACGAAGCTGCCGCAGGTGGGCGAGCTGCTGGTCAAGCGATTGATTATGCAGTTCCGAAAAGCTTTCCGAAGGAACGACAAAGCCGTCTGCCTAAGTTCGGCCATGTTTATCGCGCACCTGGTAAACCAGCAGGTGGTCCACGAGATGCTCGCCGCCCAGATGCTGCTGTTGCTTCTGCAGAAGCCTACTGACGACAGTGTCGAGATCGCCATCGGTCTGCTCAAGGAAGTCGGAGCCCACCTCGAAGATATGAACCCGGCCATCGCCAACGCCGTTTACGAGCAGGCCCGCAACATCCTCCACACCGCCGAGATTGAGACGCGTACGCAGTACATGGTTGAAGTGCTGTTTGAGGTCAGGAAAAACAAGTACAAGGACAACCCTGCCGTTAAGGAGGAGCTCGACCTGCTGAACGAGGAGGACATGATCACGCACAGGTTCGATCTGGATGCCGAGATCGATGTCCAGGATACGCTGAACATCTTCAAATTCGACGAAAATTGGGAGGAGAACGAAGCGGCCTACAAGAAGCTACGAGCCGAGATTCTTGGCGAAGGCAGCGACGATGAGGATGACGACGACGACGAGGATGAAAGTTCAGACGAGGAAGAGGACCAGGAGCAAAAGGCCGTCGAAATCAAGGACCAAAGCAACACCGATCTGGTCAACCTGCGGAGGACCATCTACCTCACCATTATGTCTTCTATAGACCCCGAGGAAGGCGTCCATAAGCTTATGCGCGTCAACCTTCCTCCGGGGCAGGAGCCCGAGATGCCATCCATGATCGTGGAGTGTTGTTCGCAGGAGAAAACATACACCAAATATTTCGGTTTCTTGGCCGAGCGCTTCAGCAAGATCAACAGAATGTGGCAGGATCTGTTTGAGAAGCTGTTTGCAGAAAAGTACTCGACGATACATCGTTACGAGACGAACCGCCTGCGAAACGTTGCCCGGGTATTCGGTCACCTTTTCGGCACCGATGCTATTGGTTGGCATTCGTTGTCGTGCATCCATCTCAATGAGGACGAGACCACATCGGCATCCCGTATCTTTATCAAGATTATGTTCCAGGAGATGTCAGAAGAGATGGGAATGGTGAAACTGCAAGCCCGCATGAAGGATGAGAGCTTGCAACCCTACCTGGAGGGTCTTTTCCCTCGCGACAACCCTCGCAACATCCGCTTCTCTATCAACTACTTCACCAGTATCGGTATGGGTGCTCTCACCGAGGAAATGCGCGAGTTCCTTGCCAACATGCCCAAGCCCGCTCTGCCTGCGCCCGCTGCTGCCGATCACTCGGACTCGGACTCGGTTTCGAGCTACTCGTCATACACCGGTTCTTCTTACTCTTCCCGGTCGCGATCACGAACGCCGCCTCGCCGCGCTGTAGAAAGAGGCCGCTCTCTCTCCCGCACACCCCCCAAACGAGGCCGAGCTGCATCGTATAGCCGTAGCAGGAGCTATACCCGATCAGTCTCTTACTCACGCTCTCGATCCAGGTCTCGTGACGTTTCGCGGAGCCCTCCTCCCCGCAAGGCTGCCCGAAGGGACTCGTATTCGGCAAGCCCGCCGCCTCGCCGTGGCCGCCGGGATGACAGTTACTCGCGGTCTCGGTCACGAACTCCTGTCCGCGGGAAGGCGCCAGTCAGAGCCCGTTCCTACAGCAGCCGATCGCGTACGCGTAGCGTGTCCCGGTCGCGATCTCGATCTTACACGCCCTCGGTTTCGCGTAGTCCACCTCCACGCAAGCAACCGGTTCGTCGGGGAAGCAGCTACTCCCGTTCTCCTTCCCCACAACCCCGTCGTGGGCGACCCGTGTCACGATCAGTGAGCCCCGCTCCTGCCCGACGGAGAAATACGAGCAGTGCAAGCAGCGGCGGCGGCGCTCCTCGTAAGCGCAGATACAGTACCGTCAGCCGGCCACCCAGTGCAGACGGCGGTGCGCCTGTGGGCAAGCGCAGACGTTATTCCACCGTGAGCCACGATGGTGGCGCACCTGTCGGTGGTAGACGCATTAAGCAGGAAGAGCGATGAGTACGAGAGGGATGGGACAATGACACATCAGGTGCCATGAGATTGTATAAGTAATTATGATATAAGCATACTAGTCTGCGGCGGTTCGACGATTACTCCAGTTAAAGGAAGGCAAGACGCCCAAAGTGGTTAACAAGGTAGCAAGCAAGTAATTATTATTCCAGCAGTGAAGCGGCTCGAGCATATTCTTGGACCTTGGGTCGTATGGAAGCAACAAGCCCGTACGTAGCTCAATTTATGGAATAAGCTGGTTACGACACTAGAGTTGGTGCCAATGAAAAGAAGAAGTATAGGGGGGCAGACTGAGTATTCCATTATTGGGAGATTTCTTGGGTAAAGCGGTACGATATGATATCTTGAAGACAGATAGAGCATTTTTATTCTGCAAAATATATCGGTGATATCCCAAACTGTTGCTGTCGCTTATAGACTTGTCTTGCCAGTTCTCGATAATTGAAGTGATTCGGGCTGATTGTAAATACATGTACCAATCGCTATGTTCGGATGGACAAGATGCATATGCAGATGCAGGACCTGAACTTATTCCTTGAAGAGCCCCGCGCACCACATTTCCAGGCTCGTTTTATCTTAGCGTTGACTGCCACTTAAAGTCGACCAGGGTCACGAAGGGGAACCAATGTTTCATCGAATTACTGGCCTTAATTTGGGATGCCGATACTCCGTAAGTAGCAAACATTTTCCGTTGGCGAAGTGTCTTTTCCCCTTCGCCTTGAGCATATCCGAAGACGCGATCTCGCCTGCCCGTCTATACTGCCGAGCTTATTTTCATGGTTTAAGTCTAAACGAGAGGAAAAAAAAGTTTCATCCCCGCGACAATGGTAAGTAGCCTTGCATGAACGGACAAACGAGAACCGCTATTGTGCTCACCAACACACCCCCAGACATCATCCAATGGCGTCAAGTATGCCCTGGTCGCCATCTTCGTCGCCTGCAGCGGCTTCGGTGGCTGGGCGGCCTTGGGCTCAATGGAGAAGACGGGGCTGACCGCGCTGATCGAGACCGTCCTCGCCGGCGACCGGGCGGCGCTCCCGGGCGGGCCGGAGCCCTTCAAGCGCCACTGGCTCGGCCTGGCGCCTGTGGACGGCCTGCTAAACTTCCTTGTGGCCTTCTTCTCGGCCATGGTCGACGGCGTCAACAATACCGACTCTCAAGGTAAGGTCGAGTGGAACGGGTACCTGTTCTACGTTTGGGGCATGTCCCAGTTCGTCGCCGCATGGGCCGTGCTGCTGCTCGAGTCCCTGCGCGTCGGCAACCGGGGCCGGCTCGTGAGCTATATCGGCTTCGCGGGCCTGCTGTTCCAGATCGGCACCTGGACCGTCGTGGGACCTTTGTACCTGGCGCTGCATCTGCTCACGAGCCCCGTGGCCTCGCTCGAGCGCGGCGACGGGCCCAAGGCCCGCCGCGCCCTATTCGTCCTGCTCTGGGACATGGCCCTCATCCCCGCCGTCGTGACCCTGACCGACACCCTGCCCGCCGTCCTCATGAACGCCGCGGGCGCCTCGGCGTCGGCGCACTACAAGGCCATTGCGTTCTGGCAGTTCTTCCCGCTCTGGACGGTGCTGCTGCAGGCGTTCCTGCACCCGATGTGCTCGTTCCTGTTTGGTTCCCTTCTGCCCGTCGACGGCGCCGGTAAGCCCGCCCCGCTCGGCCGCGGGTACCTCACGGGCGTCGGGGGCGTTTACCAGTTCGCCCTGACCGTGTGCGTCGGCGTCCACGCGCCCCTCGTCGCCGTCTCGCTGGCCCCCGCCGCGGTGCGTACCTGGCTCGCCGTCCACGCCACGTCGCCCTTGTTGAACCTCCCCGCATCGTACGCGAGCCTCTTCGAGACGGCGTCCTTCACCGAAATCTTCATCCCCGCCTCGCCCTTCCACCCTCCCACCATCGTCGCCACCTCTGCCGTCGACGGCACTGTTTCTTACTCGGGCCTCGCGCAGGCGGGCGCCCATTTCCTCCGCTACGACATGTTCGTCGGCGCCGTCCCGTTCCTGCTTTGGGCCGTCTACCTGCATCAGACCACCGTCAAGACGCCTTTGAGCCCCCTCGCGCTGATCCAGAAAATCGGCTTTTGGTTCCTCGTCGGCGGGGCTTACGCACCCGCCGTCGCGCTGCTGTGGGATCGCGACGCGGTCGTGCTCGAGGGGGACGAGCCACTCCAGGTCGGGGCGGCGGTGCGGGATCTTACTGCTGGGAGGAGCAGCAAGAAGGCGCAGTAAGCACGCATTCTGCCAATTATCTACTTCATCTTATTATTCGGGTGCACGATGCAAAGCGTCATACAGGATGGACATGCTCGTTCTGGATTCTTTTTGCATATACGTACGAGATGAGTCTTCGTCACAGACGGAAAGCTATGGCGGAGAGAAGCAAACTACCTATAACAGTGCCACGAGAAGGGGTCTTGGAATGCGGGTGGTGAGTGATCTAGGCTGTTATGTACTTATTTACGCGATGTTACTTGTGTTGCACGTAAAAAAGATTGCCTTTATCACGGGCTGTTCCTGAAACCAAGCCCATCATTCGGAAATATTACTTTTCTTCCAGGACATTCTATACACTAAGTATGTAAAACAGCTGCTACGGCGTAGACCAGCGCGGAACACTTGAGCAACAAGCTATCAATGAATAAGTGACCACCGACGACTGAATTTTGATAATTTTGGTGCGAAGGAAGCCTTGAAACCAGACTCATCTTGGAGGTGTCATTTTACTTATTTCTTCTAATTGTGATAATCTATAAGTTTAACTGCTGCGTCATGGATTTCAACCATACTCAGTCCGATATATACATTGTTCTTCTCTATACCCTTTATTCAACCGCAGACGAGCTCCTCGCTCGTGAGCCCGGGCGCCTTGTCGTCCATGGTCGGCTCCTTGATCGCCTCCTTCCCGTCGGGCTTGGGGAGCTCCTCCGCCGCGGCCTTGTTGCTGTCCATCGGCGCGGCGGCGGCGTTCTGCGCCTTCAGCTTCTGCTGCTTCTGCTCCTCCTCCATCTTCTTCTTGTCCTTCTTGCTCAGGCTCAGCGCGCCCTTGGCGAGCGCCTCTTTCGGTAGGGGGCGCACAATGGGCTGGACAACCCACCAGGGCCGCTTGCACTGCTTCACCGTCGCGACGGAGCTTTCGGGGTCGTAGTCGGGGTCCTCTGTTGTGGTTTCCGCCTTGCTACTCTCGACTTCGGCTTCGGGCTTCTTCGTCTCCTCGGGTTTCTTGTCGCCATTGGCGACCGAGGGAGGCGCCTTCACAGCCGCAAGATCGGCCTCGACGCTCTGGCCGTCCGTCTTCTCGTACTCGACCAGGCCATCGGCAACCCGGCGCTCCACCTTGTCCAAGACGTCCTCAAAGGCCGCCATATCGCCAGGCCGGGCCCTTGCCAGGGCATCGCGGATATCGGTGTGCTTTGACACGAAATGCCTCAGAAGATGGAACAGATGTGGTCGCATCGCCAGCAGGTTGGGGTCAGAGCACGACTTCGGCTTGCCGCCGCCGCCGCCACCCTCCTTCTTCCGCTTCTTCCTCGCCGGGCCTTCCTCCTCCTCGGCATCATCCGCGGCGTTTTCCTCGTTCTTCTGGAACCAGGCAGTTTGGTCGCCGTCGCTGGTTACGAACAGCGGCCTCCGTGACGGCGGTTCTTGCTGCAGTACGTGCTTATGCATGATGTTCATGTAGCGCCGGAACACCGCGTCGACCCGGTACCCGCCGCGGCCGTCTTTACCCCGCCAGTACTCGCGCCCCTCCTCGCCGACGGGCGGCGCCGAGCCGAAGATGCCCGGGTCGCTGAGGTTGCCCTCGGCGCTCATGACGGCGTCGGCCCCGGTGGCCTCGAGGCACTTTTCGATATCGCCGGGTTGGAGGATGTTGCCGTTGGCGAAGATAACGGTGTCCTTGGGCAGGTTCTCGCGCAGGTACCGGATGAAAGACCAGTCGGCGACGCCCGTCAGGTGACCCTTCTGCTCGCGCCGCCGGCCGTGGACGGTGATGATGCTGGCGCCCGCATTCAGGACGTTCTGGGCGTAGGCCAGGGTCTGCTCCTTGGTCTCGAGGACGCGGATCTTGGCGGTGACGGGGATGGGCAGGTTGTTGTGCAGGTTGTTGATGAGGCGGAAGACGAGGTCCTGGTCCTCCTGCAGGAAGGCGCCGTAGTGGCCCTTGCGGGCGATGCCCTGGGGGCAGCCCAGGTTCAGGTCGACGGCGTCGCAGTAGGGCACGGCGTGGCGCGCGGCCGCGAGCAGGTGGTCCGGGTCGTTGGCGCAGAACTGCACGAACAGCGGGCGGTCGAAGGCCGGGTTGCCGTCCAGGTGCAGCGCCGGGTCCTCGGCCGACACGGTCGACTGGAAGTGCGACTCGCGGTACTTGGGCGTCTCCTCGAACAGGCGGGCGTGGAACATGGGGGGTGTAGGCGAGCAGTTTGGCGTTTTCGGCGGGGGTCATGAAGGAGCGTGAGAGCATTCGCCAGGCCTACAGATAGCATTGTCGCATCGAAGGTTAGCCGTGGTGCAACATCCATAATTGGGGTTGGGATTGAGGCTCGCGCTGTGGGAATGACAGAGAGTAGGTACATACGAATTCAGACTGATCCACCATAGGGGCCACGACGAACTTGGGGCTGCCTATGCTCTCGTAGAAAGCCCTGCCATGGAGTTTTGGCTTGGTCGCAGTCGCTGCGACGGCAGGGTTGGCGTTAGCATTGGAGGCCATACTGGCAAAGCCTCGAACGAGCAGTCTCCAGTTTGGGGCCGCCCCGCGAACACAGAGCTTTCGAACGACCTCCAGATTGGCTTCGTCGCTTTTACTCGTTGTCGTGGGCAGAGGCGCAAGTGAGGGTGGTGTCCGTTGTCGGTGTAATCGCAATTCTTCGTCCACCTCGAACTTTTTTTCTTGGGGACGAACCGGCGAAGGCTTAATTGGCAGGGGTAGGATGAGTTGGTGGGGGGCCATCCCGCTGTGGGGATCATCTCGACCCCCCATATGCAAAAGTTAGAGGTACTCAAACCATGCCCCCACGTCCAGTATACTTATCATTCTGACCGAGTAAAGCTCCAGCATAGGTACGGAGTATATATAGTTTATATAGATAGCTTTTAACATTATTCCCCTGGTAAGTTTCGCACCGTTATTTTCACCCGCCCGCTCATGTAATTATATAACGAAATGGAGTCCTACTGCCTTATATCAGCGAAATCACTCCCATCGGGGTCTTCCGTTACATTTAAAAACACATCCTATTTCTCGCGCAACGGTCAAAATGTGGATTTCCCTACTCCCTCCAGAATATTAGCAGAGAGTGCGATACAGGCACCATCTTTTCAGGATTGTGAGGAACGTCCTCCCGTGTATTTCAAGGAACTTGGTCTAGTTGTCAAGTTTGGTAAAGAACCAAAGGTCAATATTGCCGAAGCCCAGTGCCTTTGGGCCTTGAAGCAAGTTGTGCCCCATGTTCCTGTCCCTGAAGTTTATGGCTGGACCCAGGATACCAAGTACACTTACCTCTTCATCGAATTTGTGCATGGTGTTACATTGGAGAAAATATGGGATTCCCTGCCACAGTCAGAGCGGATTTGACTCTGTGAACAGCTGCGAACTATTCTAGCCGAGCTGCGTACCCTTCAGCAAGAGCCAGACGATCGCTTTCCAGGTAGGCACAGTAGTCCATCTCCAAGCTACCATTTTTACCAACTCTTCCAATGCAGGCCATGTTAATCGCGGTCCACTCACCGACGTCGTTTTTACAGGCGGAAATTTACCGCCTGCAGGGCCGTTCTTTTCCGTGACAGCGTTTCATGATTGGCTCTCTTCAATGTTGACGAAAGACAAGGGGCAGCACTGGCTAGGCATCGACCCCAGCGATATACCAGACCCGTACCGGCAAGGTCTGCCGGACGATTCTTCCGTCGTCTTTACGCATCCCGACCTTCATCCAAGCAATATTATTGTTTTCACAGAATCTCCTCCCCGTATCGTTGCTATAATCGACTGGCAGCAGTCCGGGTGGTATCCGGATTACTGGGAATTCTGTAAAGCTGAATACACCGCAGAACCTAGGTCGGAATGGGTCACGGAGTACATACCACGATTTGTGGACGAGCCCAAATGTGTGGAGGCCTTTGAATTGTATTCCAGGGCTTTTGGGTACTAAAGGTCCGCTTCTCATGCGTAGCTTGGGCGAGAACTACATGTAGTTAGACCTAGCATCTGTTCGAACCTTCTGCAACGATCTCGTGAGCTTCTACCGTCCACCGTCCGACTGGAGGAGGACGGCGAGCGGAGGGCCCAGTTGAAGGGTAACGTCGCCGGCGGCGGCGGCGCTAACATATTTCGGGTCCGGCCGGCACCACGTCGATCGCCCGTCAATGCCGCGCCGTTCACCAGCTTCAGCCCCACACGCACGTTCTCCGCCACCCCCACCGGCATCCCTTACTGACGAGAGAAAGCGACCCGGCGATGCAGACTGAGTGAAACCCTTCGATATCCTATTCAAGGTACTGACATAGTACGAGTATACCCTTCTTCTTTAACCCGACTCTTTAAGGCAAATTGTAAAGCCTTTTTGATAGATTGTTTGCCATGGTTCGCATCGACGGCGGTTGCTTCGAGGATGAGTTCTAATATCACGACTGAAGAACATGGGTAGCATGCGTCTACGAGAACCGTATCATGTGTATACACACTTAAGCTAGGCAAAGCCACTCACCAACCCGGCTATTTTCTTTGCATCTCAAACACACAAACCCAACTTCAAACTACTTCTGGCTTACTCACTCTACCTGATCCGAATGGAGCGCCTCCCGCAAGAAGTCGTGGCCAGAATAGCAGGCTACCTTTCCAGAATACATGAGGGAAAGCTAATTCGACCATCCCTGGCTACATTGTCAGGCTCCTGGCAGTATGCCATCGAGGCGCTTACATTTCAATCCCTCCAACTCACAAGCGACCATCTTGAAGTTTTCGTTGCCGCCTTGGCGAACGGAAGGACGCGACGCCGCTTCCTCCGCAGCCTTTGCCTGGACATTATCTTGCCGCGCTATAGCGATGAAGACTGCGCCAGGTATGAGACGGCAGACGACAGAGCCGCAAACAACCACGTCTTCAGTCATCACCTATCGGCTCTCTTACAAGAGTTATCCCAGTGGCCCGGTGGCGGCAAGCTGAATCTTTGCATCGATATGCATTCGCCCATGGACGGTGCCCATCGTGGTCCAGATCGGTTCGATCACGCCCGGATACTACGACGGCGACGAACAGAACGAGGCGGCAGCGGCGGCACTGGCCCAATCGATGCACATGCCCAGCGACGAGGAGGGGCTCGTCGTCGGGGGCTGCGAGTTCCGCTGTCGCCCGCGGGACGAGGCCATGCTCCCCCTGCTGACGGCCCTCGCGCGCCGGCTCGCCCACACGCCGTCGCTTCGGAACGTCTACCTCGAGGCGACGCTGCCGCAGGACAAGGGGGCGTGGCTCTTCTCGTACCAGGCGCCCGGCGAGATGAGCGATTGGGATGAGTACGTGGGTTGTGACGATGCCTTGTCTCGCGCACGTGTGTTTCTGCACGCCGGGGACTGGAGGCCCGATGGAGGGGTGGTGGCCGTGCTCCGCGGCATTGGCAAGGCTTGCCATTGTCGTCTTTCTTCCGTTCCTGTACTAGTTCCATCAGCACTTCGTCCTGGGAGGCCGAGACAACCATTCTGGTCCGCACGGCCGTACCATCCTTTTGCTGTATCGGTTCCAGGAGTTTGGCGGGCTGTTTCCGGCCCTGGCTTTTATAGTTACGGCAGCTCGCGAGATAACCAGGGGAAGATGACCCAGCTTGGCGAGCAGCATCTGTATAGTTTTAGTGTGGACCACATCGGCGGGCTTATTCTTGCCTACTTGGTTATGTGAGGGTCCCAGTGTCTGAGACGTTATGCGGTCAACATGGGCGGCGCGTTGGGCGGTCGACCCAACTGCCAAAGTCGCCTATTAGTCAACAACAAAAGCCGCCCATTTACACAAGGAGGCCTCTTAAGTCCTAACATGGTCGGCGACTGTTAGAATTGGTTCATAGCCATTGGCATGATAGTCCAGTGGCAGTGAACCAGTTCATTGTTTTTTGGAAACCGGTCCTGCTTTCAAATCCCGCCCAAGCTGGTGCCGAGACTTTTTATCTCGGCTCGTCCAAAGCATTGTAACGGTCCCACCTTGTAGCGAACAACAAGACAGGTTCAATGGTTTTACAGTACATTGGACAGTATAAGTCTACTTCACCGCTGGCCACACACCAAAAAGCGATGTGTTGTCTGCATTGTTCAGGGACAATGCCCCGTTCAGACTCGCCTCAGTCACATGTCGCACAGCCTGGTCTTCACCATCCAGCTCTTTCAGCAAATCAAGTCTCGTTGCGATGACTGGATAGCCTCGAGAAAGAAGTCGCGCTGTTGATATGGACCGAGCCATGGAAACAGGTTCGTACACTCCAGTCCTCAAAGGGCAGACGTACATTTGCATGATTCTTTGATGGGCCTTGCCCATATCACTTGTCTGAAATCTACCGTCTGTCTCATTCTGCTGTCCGCCTCTTTCCCAGTTTAGTCTGTACTGGTTACGTACAGAGCATTGAATTCGAATCCAGTTCAGCGACTCAGAGGTCCCGAGACAAAGTTCGGGAATGTACTGACAGACCACTCGCTCCGAGATGTACTGTGTACTCACTGTCCGTCTATACTACCTATTCAACCAGCAGCAAGTCAAGAGTCCGTGGTCTTTCGTCCACCGCTGCAGACCAAAGCCTCGCCTCTAGGTTGCCTAATTATGGCTCATAGTCGTGCTCAAGGACCAAAGACAAGGAGGACTTTCTCCGGTGGGTTGGTGACAGTATGAAGATCCATATCCAAAATATCACTAGCCGAGAGGTATTGCGAGATTGTATCTATCGCTATACGCAATCCAAGGCAATGCTAGGCTGACAATAGTTGGAATCAGACTTGTGCAGTCTTTGATTAATTGCCCACCATTAGGGGATGCAGCCCATGACATACTCACTCTATCCCCCGGGGCCAACTCTGCGGTACTTGCTTATGCAACTCGGTCAAAAGATGGACGGTGCATACTATTAGTCATGTATGTCAAGGCTGTCCCTTCTAGGGCTACGCTAATCAGGCCATGTACAACCAATCAGTTTTGAAACCTTTGATGGTGGCTGTGGAATTCAGCAACGGGTTTACTGTAGTGCAACACATACAAGGCTGTGTCGGTAGGCTGTGATCCAGGATTTCAAGTTGTGCTCCATTGTGAAACTACAGGCTTAGTATGTGTGCGAATATGTCTCTTCATAGATCGGCGACAGAGAAGGCTTTGCCCCCTCGAAAAGCTGCTTAGGTCCCCAACGCCTATTGAAAGATCGACTGTCAAGGCAGAGGGGATTTTGAATAGCGACGAGAGTGGTCTAAAATTGGAAATAATTCACTGTAATTCTCTTCAAGTATACCAGGCTCCGGGTTCTCTTCTAGCTAAGCTGTCCGCTTATGATCCAGTCCGTAAAACCCTTGCCCGTCATTGCTTTCAGGTTTAATATTAAGAAACCAAGGCATTTGAACAAGATACTCTTTCACCCATGCTAATATCCTAGTCATATGCTGCATTGCTCCTATATTCCGGCTTTACTCCAAATTCCGATCTGTGGAAGAATTATCCCAATACCAAGATCAATACCATATTTAGAAGCTCCCTTAAGTCACATGGAGACAGGGCCTGAACACCAGGAGCTAATGGACGATAGAAGTCGATCCGAAGAGCGACCTCGGACACCAAGTCCAGGAACACCTTCTGCGACCTCATACCGATGGCCTGGGTACCATCCATGTGGCACCATGGAAGAAGAGCATCGTCCCGACCGTTCGCCAAGTCAAGCATTCGATATAGAGAGCCTAGAACAGGCATCAGTTGATGAGCAGGCATCATTTGATGGACAGGCACAACTTGAAGGAGATACACCACTCGAAGGGCAGGCACCACTCGAAGGGCAGGCACCACTCGAAGGGCAGGCACCACTCGAAGGGCAAGCACCATTCGAAGGGCAGGCACCACTCGAGGATGGGCAGGCTCGACTTGATGAGCAGGCAACAATTGATGAGAAGATATCACTTGATGCGCGACTTCTATGGCAACCCAGATACCTTTGCCGTTCCGTTATTGCTACGTTCATCTTCATATTCGTCGCCCTCATTGCCGCAATAGAGACCCTGGTTATTATTTCCGTTAAGAATGATGGCATCGCGACGAGTCGCTCTGAGCTACACTATCTGTGGACTTACGGTCCGACCGCATTCCTCACCTTGGTAGCCGCCTTTTGGTCACGAGTCGAGTACCAAAGCAAACTGGTCGCCCCCTGGAGAAGGCTGATGCAACAACATCCTGTCGATGCGAAACGGACACTGCTATTGGACTATGTATCTGACCCTCGACCACTTGCTATTATCAAGGCTTTTCGCAATAGGGACTGGACAGTAGCAATCACTTGCACAGTCTCTATTTTGATCAATGTCTTAATCGTCATATCGACTGGGTTAATTACGCTTTCGTGGATCCCGGTGCATCTAAACTATCATCCTATGATCTTACAAGACACATTTTCAAACAACAGCGCCCGACGACTATTAGAGGGAAGGACGACGTCTTATACATTTATGCAAGGCCTAATAAGTCAAAATCTCAGCTACCCGGACGGCCTATCTAAGGAATACGCTTTCCAGTCTTCAAGGACGAATCTTCCAGATTCTGCTGAGACACAGGTCACTGTTGATGGACTTACAAATGGCCTCGATTGTGTCCCGGCCAGCCTTGGCATCATGGGAGGTTTTGTCACTTACCATGGGGAAACAATGGCGAATGACCATTTAAATTTAACTGTTACATCACCCGGATGCAATATCGAAGCCCAGCCGATTGAAGTTCCAAACTGGTATTTGGATGGCGTACAGTCTTACCCGGTCAAATCGATTAATGGCTTAATTGCTCGATTTGCCCAAGTACATTGCGACGACACAGAAGATGACAATGGCAGTAGAGTATTAGTCATGTTCGGGAACATAACTCTTGGTGTGGACCTTTCGAGAAACTTAACTGCTTTGGATACATACTACGCGACAAGTTTCGACGTAAGACATCCTCTCATGGCATTTATACATCGGAGTACTCAGATGCTCTGCGCTCCGACATATACTCTAAGGCGTGTTGATATAGTCCGGAATGGTACCCATTCGCCAAGAGTAATACCGGTTGCCGGCAGTTTGGAAAGACGCTTGGGTTCTGTTCATCCCTGGGCAATCATGGACGCTCAATTCAATTCAGTAAGTAGCTTCAAGATAACCATGAGAAACGGACACTGACATGATTAGTAGTGGAACTACGCAGGCGTATTCACAACGGGTCGTCACCTGGATCAATACTACAACTCGGCAATGGACGTAGATCTATATATGGGCTTGGCTATGGACAGCCAACTTGGCATTGATACCCCCGCTTCACCCACGGACTTATTCAATTCAGATTTCCTGAAGCAGCTTGCCGAAGCCTACTACCGCCAACATGCCGCCATTATATCCAAACAAGTACTATTGGAGCCTGCATCGATCGAGACTACAGGGTATGCAGTCGTCATGGAAAACCGGCTTGTTGTACGTGACTGGGCTCAATCGATGGTCGGTCTGATCATGTCTTGCTTAGCTTTGTCTGCCATTGCTCTATACACCATTCCAACTCAGGGCATACCACGAGATCCGAGCTGCATACCCAATATGGCGGCACTCCTTCTACACAGCCATAATCTACAAACCAGACTTCGCGATCTCAGTGCTACAGTTGAAAAAGACCTTATCAGAGGGCTGGCTCGATATAACTTTCAGCTAGGCTCTATTAGGGACCCCGTGACAGAACAAGCAGAGGTTATTATCCTCGATCAGCAGCAGCACTATGGCAATACATCTCAAGACTTCATACGAGCCCGACTAAGATCTAACCCACATCCTCGAATACTTCACCCCAACCTTCGCCTTGTTATATGCTCTATTTTATTAGCCCTCATCATAGGGCTCAATCTACTGCTGCAAAAGTCTAATAGGGATGATGGTTTACGGGACGTCGTCGACGACAAATACATTCATTATTTATGGACCACGACCCCAGCACTCATTCTTGGTGCCATCACGATAGTGGTCTCTTCCATGGACTTCCAAATTCGGTCTCTAGCGCCATACATGATGCTTAAGGGGAAAATTACGAGCAAAAGAATCCTCAAGCTTGATCATTTGGTTAGTACTGGCAAGATTTATATCTACTGTCTCAACTGAGCAGCTAGTATGGGATTGGTGCCAAATGCAACCCACTGGCCAACATCTATCATCATTCCATACTAACATTCCATATATCATCACGCTTAAGAAATAACGTCTGAGGCTCCTATAGGACATGTCAGTACCTCACGCGATGTACCGAGAATTCAAGCTAGGCAACGTAGGCGCGCTCGCAACTTCGACAACGATGCTGATCGCTTCAACATTCGCTCTATTCTCTGGCTCTCTGTTTCAAGCTCTGGCCGCCCCCAACCAAGAATTGGTTACATTGAGGGCTAATCAGTCTTTCTTTCTCCACCCATTTGATAATGAGGCGTATGAATTCGAAAGCGCAGGCACTCTCGCATCCCTTATTCTTGAAAGTAACCTATCATACCCTCGTTTTACAGATAAAAATCTGGCCCTCCCAAGTTTCCTGACAGGCAAGACGATGGCATCAAATTCGACACTCAACTTATCAAACGTTCCCATCGAGGCTGTCGTTCCAGCAATACGAGGCAAAGTAGATTGTCGCTTATACAACTCTTCCCAACACCGCCTTGACTTCAATGATACCACTGCAGATAGCGGTGGTAAGGAGGAAGTTTCCAATTCATTGAGCGTATGGGTCGAGGGCGAAAACTGCGCATCCGCCAAATGCAAGACATCAAGTGACTACAATTCATTATTTGATATTCTCCCCAACACATCTTACTTTGGGCAAGCTCATGAGGATCTATGTCACTATTTATCCCTTTTCTCTTTTCACAGATCTGAATTATGCTAACTCCTGACCTAATATACAGAATTGTATTTCTCGTAGCTGCAGTGATCTGCTTTATACTTGGGGGAAGATTAGTCCCTTTAGCCAGCCTGTTGTCCAACACATTGCTTCCGCTGGATGTAACCTTTCCTTGGAGGGATTGGACGTGGATGTCACGCTCTTGGGGACGGATTTCCGCATCGATACATCGCCTCAGAAAGCCCCTCGACCCAGGAAAGACACAATTTATGACGTACCAATGGGAAGCGCCCGAGATCGGTCTCAAACATCGGACTATCGAAAACTGACAAGGATCCGAGCGGGACAAGACTTGGACTCCTTCTTTAGCCTGCTCGTTTCGTCTCAATTCGCGATACCCATATCCGATCTTGGCGACGAAGCTGCAGACGCCAAAGTCTTCGACGCCATCCGCTTCCAACACGGCATTATCCAAGCGCAGAACCTCGGAAATAGTCGCGCGAGCGCTAACAATCCCAATGCCACCACTCTAGCAACCAATTCCTCCTCCAGGATAGGCTTGGACGATGAGGGGTTCACCCTGTACAACGCCACCGCCACGGACACTTCGGGCCAGAGGCGAAGGATCAAACAGGACCCCGCCTCGACGCGTGCCCTCCAAGGACTCCTAGGGGCCTCTCTGGTGCTCCTGATAATCAGCTGGCTCTTCACGTACCGGGAGACGAACGTCCTACCGAGGCCCCCGACCTCGATCGCGTCCGTCGCGGCCCTCATCGCCGCCGGCAACCTGCTGAGCAAGCTGCCGCCCGACGCGCAGCGGCTGGACCGGGAGGCGTTTGCGGCGGCGCTCGGGGTCGGCTCAGGCGAGAAGATGACGAAGTACTGGATTGGATGGCGGACGGTGCCGGACCTTGAGAATGGAGGGAAGACTAGACGGTTTGGGATATTCGCGGTAGAAGAGGGTGACGATGATGAAGATGAGGAGCCAACGGAGGGCTCAGAGGGCGAGGGAGATTCGGGGGGCGAGGATGAGGCTGCAGGAGGAGGAAACACGGCATCGGTAGACGACTCCCAGTGAGGAAGCATTCGGAGTTGCCTCAGTACGCAAGGCGATAACCTCTACCCACTTTCAGTCTGGACATCTCCAGTCGAAAAAGACTACTTCGGTATCTTCATCCTCTGTGTATCGCGCTTTAAATGTTAAGATGGCTCCATTTGCTCCCTCTGAGTTTAGCTTCCCCTACACTGTTATACTCATCCACCCAGATGCTCAAAGGGCGGCCTTTGATTTCGCACCTCCTTCGACTCCCGACTTCGGCTCACGTCCAGAGCGAGGACGACCTGGCGCGCCAGACAAAGATACTCCATCTTCTCGTTACAGATAGTAATATCCAGATCCATCCTCCCCGCCTCCAGCATGCGAGTCGCCGCTCTCGTAAAGGTCCACTGCACGCCCTCTTCGGGAAGCCGCCGCTTGAACTCAATGTCCAGCGTGACGGTGTTGTTGAACACGCTCGACGCGGCCAGCTCCCGGTACGAGTTGGTCAGGACGGCGGGCTTGCCCGGGTTCTCCCGGGCCGCGGCCTGGATCTTCTCGAAGTTGCGGCGGGCGTCGTACAGGCCGTGGTTGTTGACGAGGGTGTCCGACAGCGACGGGACGCAGTCGGCCGGCAGCCAGTGCTCGTCGGGCTGGTGGGCCAGGATCTTGGCGAAGTCCGGGACGGGCGCGGGCGGCGGGTGAAAGGCCCAGGCGCTTGGGACGGTCGGGCCGGCAAGCTCGTCGAAATTGGTGGCCGTGGCCTGCGCCGCCACTCGGAGCTTGCCCTTCTGCGACAGTTCCAGCCGGAGGGTGCTCGTGGCGGCGTCGAGCTTCAGGTCGGAGATGGTGACATGACTATCGCACAGCTCGCAGGGGCGAAGGAAGTCGTAATGGAGCGCGAGGATATCCGGTTGGTCCTTGGCGGCTAGCGTGGTAGAGAGATGGGTGGACGCGGCGTGGTGGATTACTGCAGCCACGGCGCCTCCGTGCAGAGCTGCAATACGGTTAATGATACGCTACGGCATGTAATGAAGCAGCAGGCTACAGAGGAACGATACGACATACTGCGACCCAGGGACCAGTCCGCATGGTAGGAGGCACTGTAAGTGTGTGAGGTGGTTTGTTTGAGATTAATCTGGTCTTGGAGGATGTTCTTCGCCATGGCGTGAATGCAGCTCTGATGAGGCGATTGTAATGGCGATTGGGGGCGAGAGGTTACGAAACGAAAATGGTTGTGGGGGTTGGAATGAGGGAACCGATGATGCTTGGATTGACCGAAAGAGAATTGGTGATTTGGTTGGTAGGTCATGGACATATTAAAATGTCACGTTTGTACATATTACACGTAGGTACGTGTAGATGCATCTAGGCCGGGGTTTGAAGACATATACTTTTGTGAATAGTCTGTCAGTGCGACTACCTTAATCCCTAGGTAAATATGTAATCTACCGGGCCTCCTCTGGATGTCATATGTCAATTCATCCCTTTGGAACATACGCTTACTGCATGGAGCGAAGCACACGGCAATCCCTTGCATCAGCTTAGTGTGCCTCCATCCTGTGCTGCAACATGTTATATCGCACTGTCACATTACATAGATAAGTATGTAAATGTTATATTCCTAACATCAAGGAGAATGGCTAGCAAGATAAACGATTAGCCATCGTTCGCGACAATATGACACTTGAGATGTAGCCTGCCTTGAATCCAAAGAATAGCATGTATACTATCTATTATAATCCTCCCCGCCTACTCAAGGACAAACTCGGCAAATTCGCTTTCACGTGCATCTTGTATAGCCTCACCATCCATGAAACCATGGGCATAGCTTGCAAAGTTAACAAACCAGATCATATCTCTCGACAAAAGTGGGAAGACGGGACGGATCTCTTACCATTGTCCAACCAGTTTGAAAGTCATTTGTTCTTCCACCGGCCTCAAGACAAACGGAGCCTCGCCGCCGAGAAGGACACAGACCTCGTCGCCCGTCTTCAAGGCAGGAGGGCCTATTCCCATGTGTCCCTGGTCGGTCACAAAGAACCTTCGTCTACACAGTCCCAGTTCGCCGTAGGCAGCTTGATTTTGCATGGCGCTGAGCAGGCGCTCGGTGGCGGCCGAGTTTCGTGGCGGGACAAGGGTGTCAGGCCTGTCCAGCCTACGCCGCTTGTCTCGCGGGTTGTCGCTCAACGTCAGTCCCGGATGGTAGTCGATAACTTTGCGGTCCAGATTCACCGTTCTCCAGAACGCATCCTTTCCCCTTTCGCTCTGCATGCAGCCGGGTATGGCCTGGTCTAGCGTGGCTTCCCATTCCTTCAAGACTGGTCTCAGAGACTGCTGCTCTTCCAATTGCTCAGGGGCTTGACGGCCCACTGCGGAGACTGTGTCGATGCGAATACCCTTGAGCGTGATTAAGGATCCGTCAGGGGATAATTCCATACGCGCTTTCATAAGCACTCCGTGACGGTTTGTAGCGGCACCATAAAGAAGCCTCACCGCGCGGGACTCAATCTTGTCGTCTGGGGACGCGCCGCCAACGTAGCATATCCCTGAGATCCTGCTCTCCGTCAACACTTGTAGGTTAGGCACCCACGATGGCATGTGTGGAGAGCTTTGCCCCTCTTTGAAGCTTTGAAGGTAGTTGTAAACTCGAAGGTCCCCAAAATAGCGCAGCATCGATCGCATGGCCTCCGTATAGACTTGAGCGACAGAGTGGTTGTAGCTGACAGGTACTGTAGTGTCACTAGTCATCAGACCCTGGACACCATAGACCTTGTCACGAGGGTCGGATGCCTTTCGACCGAGGGTATACTCGATCATCAGTGATAAGGGTATATTGGTACCGGACCTTCTTTTGTCCCGGATCTTTCTCACAGTATCAGCTTGTACTAGTAGCCGAGGGAGAAGAGAGTGAATCTGTTGCTGGCGCTGACTCGGCAGGGTTTCCCGACGAGTATGCACGGTATACGTGGTGCACAGCTTGGAGATATCCCCGAAACACGTCCAGTCAATCTCTTTGCGGCCCATCTTCATCAAGACCCGATCAGCCAGAACAACTTCCTGCAGTGTCCAGACCCTTCCCCACCAATCTCTGGTGAACAAGAAAATTATGCCTCCCAGAATCTTCCACCCATCAGCCCGTGCACCGATTGAGCCGAAGAGGCCTGTTAACTTGGCGTAATACTCTTTTCGCCGAGCAATGTTGTTGCCAAATTCCGAGTCAATCTCCTCTTTACTTTTGGAGATTTTCACCAAGCAATCCATGGCAGCGTCGGTGGAAATGCTGGCCTCATCAACACCTTCACCAAGCCAAACGACGACCCGTCCGGCTCCCGAGTAGATTTCCCCCATCTGCGATACCTGATCGCCACGCTCTTCTCGGCTTTCCTGGTTGATGCAAAGAGCGTCCACCCATAGAACACGCTCTCTATGCGGCAGGCGAAGCGACTGTAGGGCGCGGAATAGATTGTAGCGCACTCGATGAACCTGTCCATCAATTAGAATAGGGGCAATGGCCTCGTCTGTCCCCCATGTGTAGGACAAGGCATCGTATTCTTTGCTGCTCGTGATTCGCTCTCGCAATAGGCGGCAGCTGATCCGGTACTCCGGGGATGTCCATGGTTCGAGGACAAGGAGTCTAAGCCATCCATGAGATGGGAGGCTTTGGTACTGATAATAGTCCCTCTTCTCGGGGGTTTGCATCTTGCGCCCTTCCTCCGGGTCGTCGACAACTTGTGTCAAAGTTTTCCCAATCGAAGTCATGGCTACCAGTTCATTAAACAAACAGTGTCTCTCTCAATTGGGGTGCGTGGCCAGCGCCGTGAGCAGCAGGTTTGCCAGGGTCCAATAGTCCCCGATATACTGTGCACGGAAGTTCGGAAGGGTCTGTTTCAAACAGTATTGACTCATGTGATTGCCATAGGCCGTCGGGAGGTAGAACTAAACATCACACTCACGGTGAATGTTGGGAGACATTTCGGATCGAGGAGGAGGAGCTGGTGACGGACCCAGAAGTAACCACTGCGAAGACGGAGCATGGAGGAGACAACACCCATCCAATCAGCTTGTGAAGAGTGGTTTTTGGTTTTATCAGTTGGGGGCCATGATCGATCATGTGACAGCGAATGAGTAAACGTCCGTTAAGAGATAACCATCTTCCTTCAAAATGAGGCGTTTTCCTTACATTAAAGACTCGACAGTAAAATAAGTATAGTATAGCTTACTTGACACGGTTACCTAGCAGAGTCGTGGTACCAACGCATCAGTCACTTGGACGCCGGCGTTGTTACCTAGAGTTGCAACATGTCCTTCGTCCCTAATATGGTCTAATAACAAGAGGACATACAGTTTTCCCTCACGATTCTAATGTTGAAGCCGCTGATTGGTCATTTTGTTACATCGTGTGTGTCTGCCGAGAGCACATAGCGCCCTAAACGTCAGGTAGGACTGCGGCGGCTTTGATTGGCTGTATCCACTAGTGGACTACCGCATTCGGTATCTACCCCCTTAACCTAAAATAAAAACAGGGGGCATGCTTACACTACAGTCCACCTTCAAATCTCTACTGGACCTCAGCGGGTTGTACAACCACTGCCTGGAAATCCCGTGTAGTAAAGCCATGTGTCTGATGAGTCTTTCATGAGAGAAACTGAGGGCTTCCGTTGGTCATGAAACGCTCCTGAGAATAGAGGTTTCTGGTTGAGCCTGTACGTCTGACAACTTGATTATCTGCGTGCTCCTATTCTGAGGGGGTAGAACAGAACCCAATGCAATTGCCATGCAATGCATAGCCCCATGATTTGGCAGAACCGCAGCACGTGTAGTGATACAGCTGTGGTGCTAACGTTGTTCGCTCTCCTGCGCGAAGTTAAGACGCCGCACCGTCTCTCCACTCATCGATACAGAAGCGCCATTGATGTCTTCCATAGTGACCTTGGCCTTACTTACACTTACATCTCATCCTGTCCCCGCTCCCTCAGATCGTGTAAGTCGATAGGCCAGACCAGTATTGCCAGCCCAATGCACTCAACGAGGGTGCCCTTCCCTCCTTGCATGAATACATGTGGATATGGGCCACTGTTCTGGCTCTCTGGGTCTGCATGCATTGTTGCGAGCTTAAGCTGGTGACTGCGGTGACTAAGAATATATCAACACCGTCAAGCACCGCGACAATTGCAATGCTGTCAAGTGCATCTGTCGTTACATTCCTTGTCATCGCGGCCATGTTTGTCTCAGTGGCAGGGCTTGCCTTTGCTGCCATTCGTGAGGAGCTGTTTCTCGACACTCTGGAGCCTAGTCATATAAAGGGGAAATAGTCCAGTACGGCTGTATTGTACATATAGCTATCCAGCCTTAAACTTACCAGAAGGGTTGGTTAGACAATTTCGTTCACGTTTTTAACTGATATCGATGGCAAGATACTTAACACCTCCACAGGCGACACGATGAAGAACCCCTATGGAAATGCCACTGACTTACTTGAACATTTCCTATGTACTGCTCGATATGTCTCGGCCTACCAGTTTCCCTATCAAAAGCCTCACTCACACAGTAAGGTCTCTACAGGTGAATCCAGAGATGAATGTTCTCAATCACTGGAAGAGAACAATATCCAAATCGGCTACTAACACCAGGTGCCCTACCAGAATTGGGTAACATCTGTCAAGCGTAGGATATTGGTAGCTGCCAATCTGCACTCAGTCCTCGCCGGCGTATGGATACTTGCCCACCCCTGGACTTCAACATGACATATCGGCATTCTACGTCTTCTTTACCCTTGGCTAAAGTAACTATGCCGCTACCAATCCATATCTCGACTCCGTACCCGCGTCATAGGCCTGTCGTTTACAAGAAGTGGTCACACAAAGCCATCCGTTATGCCCCACGGTCTATGGTCATGGCGCGTCGCCATCGTCCCCGGAACACCGAGGTAGAGGATTCGTTTCTCTCTCAAGCAGAAACAGCATATGCGACTTTCATCCAATTATCCATGAAGTTTTCCCTGTTCCAAGTACAGTATATCGAAAGCACATCCACCGCAGCGTCTCGCCGAACTGAGCCCCCAACCCAACCATGCATGTCGCGGATCGTCGTGTCGTCGTCATCATCAACTTCAGTCCCCACCCACCACCGTGCTCCCGAAGCCCGTGTCGAAGGACATAAGAGACCCCGCCTCGGATGACACGTCATTCTGGAACCGGCAATGCCCGCCCGCCCTTGCAACACGGGGTATCCGCTGCCCGGGCAGCGGGGTTCACGGAGCGTCCAAGCTTCGGCATCCTCCGGTTGAGGTATCGATCGGCGCCCGCCCTGTCGTCGTCGTTGGGCTTCTGGTTGGGCCACCACTCTCACCGTCAAGATCCTCCCCGAGAACAAGGATGCGTTCCAAGGCCCGACGTCAAATAAGGTATTAATGGATCTAAGGATCGACAGTACGATGGAGTGTAGTAGTAGAGCCGTCCGTTGGACTGGGTATTCATGGGTATCATAGTTTCTTATATGAGAATCTCAGTTGTCTGTAGTAGTCGTCTATCTCAGGTTTGTTTCACTTTTACACCCCGGACGCAGTCAGTCAATAAATGTTCGTAGACTACATACACAATCATAAGTATGTATAGTTTAGATACAGTCAGAAAAATGTCACATCGGTAGTAGCGTTTTAAACATGACGCCGTAATTTAGGTAAGCACATGCTGTCTAGCTGCATGCAGCCCGTAATGTCCCCCCCCACCAAAAAGATACATGCAGGCGGTATTACGTCTTCGCATTCCCATTTGGCAGGTTAAATAAAGTACATGGGGTTCCCTCTCCTTCCCTGAACCCCTACCGACGTACGATCGAATAATGTAGCCCCGATCGGTGTGCCGGTGTCACACACCCAATGGGGCATACTGATTTGCTGTTGTCTGTCTGTCCTCTCTCCCTTACCTCGTATCTGGTAAGCTGGGTTAAATCCATACAAGACTCTTTTCTCCTCTCCTCCACGCACTCTACTTTAGCCGCAGGATTTTAGCTCAGGTGGCTCTTACATGTAGAGTCCCTCCTGCATCCGAACCAAAAGGTCGTATCGGAAGCAGCATGGATGAGAAAGAAGAAGGCTCCTTCTCTCCACTTTGCCTACTGCACGAGCGGCGCCTCCCCCCTTCTCCCCTCTCTCCTCTATCCCCATAGGTCTGTTTGGATGAATGTCACAGTGCACGACACCAGAAGCAAATGGAAGTGAGGCAAGTTGCAAATTCATTGAACGGGAAGACCCTCCATGTTTGTTTGTCGGTGGATGGTGGGGGAGTCCCCATGAAGTACGTAGCAATATAGTCGACAAAAATGTTGGAAACGTACGCTAGAAACCTTGGCAATCCCTGTCCCCGAAAACTATAAGACCCTGATTATATAAGGATGCCGAAATTGAGACCCAAATCCTGGGTAATGCGCTGTCGTTTTTGGGGGGTGGGCTAACAAGGTCCATTGCCCTTCAAAAGTACCGATTGCCCTGTTCTTGCTACGACAATAATAGCAATCGAAGCGCGCAGAAGTCGATCCTCAACTTGTCGGTGCGGAGAGCTGGGAATACCATATCTCTCACCAACCGCGATAGCCCTGGTAAAAAGAATGTCACCCCCCCAGATACAAATACGGGACCAGATAAGGTGAGTCTTCCCGGCGGGAAGGCGTTAGTTCAAGCACACCGCTGCTGTTGGCCAGGACAAGGGTCGTATAGAGAGAAGCACATGTCTCAGACCGAATCATGATCATCGCGTTGCTACTGTTTGGTATCAATCTTGGTTTCCTGCAACGCAACGCAACGCAGCCCGCCTGCTGCAACCCGCACAAAACGATTTCTGGATGCATGTGGTGCACCGATTGAGCCCGAAATATATTTGCTGCTGAATTCTCTAATAGCACCCCGCTAGCTGGATTTCGTCGTGCACCATCACGTGAAAAAAAGGAGAGCTCTTTGCCTGTTAATCCGTCCAAGTGATTGCTCCTCCGACATTACTATGATACTGCCGTAGCTGCCTGGAATGCTGTAGACATTTGCTCTTTTTCTTCTCTGCTCTTCTCAAGTCCAAAAGGCATGGCTGAAATCATCCCATCACAAAAATTCGAAAGAAAGAACGCCGTGACACCTTACTATGCTGACCTAGTACAACGCCTTGAGGTGTAAGAGTCTGTCGAAATACAGCATCTGCAGGTCGTCTGTCCGACCATTGAATCGAGAAATGAAGAAACGGCTTGCTTGTCGAGCGAAATCACCATTTGAGATGCTTGTCGTTATTAAAAGAAGTGCGTGTAAATCTTGGAGGTCTCGTGAACTTCCATCTCCTGCAATTCATAGTCAGCGGCTGTAATAAAAAATAGTAAATAAGAAGATTGGTGATAGAACATACCATCTTGAAGGTGTTGAGCTCTTCTTTGATTTGCTGGGCCAACATGGGAGTCAGGCGATTGCAGGTTGCAATCTCTCCCCTTCTGTCGTACTCCTGGCTAGGCCATGTGTCGTAAAACACAATCCGTGGGCTAAATGTGGCGTTCCGCTTGCTCATTCCACCCGAAGGCGTCCCAGGGGCGCTCTTAGTGTCTTGTCGCAGGCGCAGGGCAGACATGAAATAATCCTCGCCTCCGATAGCAACGGCCGACCCGGCACGCTTCTGCTCGTCATTTGGTGTGCTGGGGGCACTGGAGTTCGGGGAGTCGCTGATGTGAGGGATCATTGGGAGCTCGAAGTTGGGAGTCTTAGACTCCTGGGCTGGACTAGGAGAGTTACTCCGAGTCTTCAGGATACCCTTTCGGATAGTGGCAAGAACCTCCGCCCTTTCTTTATCACCTCCAACAATACTCTTCCTGGCTCCCGAGTTGTCGGTACCAGAGCTTCCGAGACGATCCGATTTCATGCTGTCG
Source organism: Apiospora saccharicola (assembly GCA_038363915.1). NCBI lineage: Eukaryota > Fungi > Ascomycota > Sordariomycetes > Amphisphaeriales > Apiosporaceae > Apiospora > Apiospora saccharicola. The sequence goes on from JAQQWM010000001.1 coordinate 1,205,174, forward strand.
GTATGTGTTACGTCAAGATGGTTGGCGTCGATCGAGTTCCTCTCCAGACGCGGGAAGCCAGTGCCGCCAGCCGTTTGATCAAGGTCCCCGTTGGAGTTGATATTGACTCTCTCGCGCTCAGCTTCAACGGTGATCATAGAGACGGCCGCCTGGCTTGCTTCGGGTGCCCCTTCGCTAGTTGGCGTTCCAATCATGGACTTCGGCCGGAAAAGACCGACCAGAGAGCGACCTCCCTTCTTCATGCCCTTACCCATCTTGCGGAGCATAATCGAGGCTGACGATGCAGTGGATGAGATCGAAAGGTTATCCGTCGAGCCTGCAAAAATCTTGGTGCCAGCATAGATGCTGTTTCCGAGGCCGCTTGCCTCCTGCTTCTGTGCGATGCGTGCTTGCTCCTCCTCGTACTGGTCAGCGGTCTGAGGCTCCTTGCGCAATTTAGAGGATTCAGCCTGTCCAGGAATCTGTTTGCTGTTGTCGAAGTCCCCTCCCGCGCTGGCAGCTCTTAACTCGGCCGCACTTCCGAAGGAAAAGGCTCTTCGGAGTCGAGACGATTTATTCTTCAACCTTCCTCCTTTCTCGTTGATAGCGGCGAGCTGCCTCGCGGCGGCACTCGGAGGCCCATTTGAAGAGCCCGGAGCCTTGGCTGGCACCGAAGCACTGGCAGCTGCGGCCGAAGCATCATTTGCTCCAGCGGCCATGTTCACCGGCTTTGATAGCGGCGATGGATTAAGGATGCGTTTACCCACATCGGATGAAGAGCCACGAGGAGGTATGTTTACAGATTTGGCTTGATCAGAAGTGTTAGGCTTCTCATCGGTGCTGGTGATCGTCGAGGCGGGGCTAGAAGTTGTGGGGGCAGATGCATTGGAGTTTCGATTGGTAGACTGTTGTAGGGGGTTTCTCCCATGTCAGTAAGGGTCGACAAAACAGCGAGCCAAGGCGCGGGGATTGACCGTCTCATTGGACAATGCCTCGGGTATGGGGTTCAAATCAGAAATCACTCACCGACGAGGGTCGAGAATTGCTGCTTCGGCTCGACACTAGACTCTCCGAACTGTTATTTCTAGCATGGGAAGTGGTTTTCTCAATGGTTGGCACAGTAAGGTTGCGAACAATCGTCTTCTGTTGCTGCAGCTGCTGGCTCTTCTCAGCTTGCTTCCGGAGAGCAGCCTCATCCGCCCGCTTATGCTGTTGTTTGAACTCTTGCGGGGTCATGGGACTAGGATAATCGGTAGCATCAAACGAAGCCATGCTTCGTCGCCGGAACCTCTTGGTCTCTTCTTCGGACGTATGGCGGTGAACCTGCATGTCATCGGCTGCCACACCAGTCATTAATGACCCGTATGCACTCTGTGGGCGGCTAGCAGAGGTCCTGGGGCCAACAGCTTGTTGCCCGCTGCCGGCGACACGAGGATTGTACATGGTAACAACGGTCGCCATGCCCGACCCCGATGAGGGCATGGCAGAGCCTTGGACCTGTTGGTGCTGTTGTTGAATGACGGGTGTAGACTCCGTATGGCGCGGGGTGGGCCGTCTATATCTTTCCGGCGAGGCTTTGGCGGCTGCAACCTGTGCAAAGGTTGGGCCTCCTGACATGTAGGTAGACTGAGGCCGGGCGGCCGCTGGAGAAATGTTCCGGTTCACCTGGGGCAATGACATATCATCCCTTGATACGGGCTGAGTTGTCACTACAGGCGCACTCACGCCGCTAGACAAGTTGTTCGTCTGGTAACGAGCTCGCGGATCTAGTGACTGCAATGTCGGTGCATTCGGTGTTGATGTTGTCCGGATTGCTCCATACGCCTGTCGCTGGCTTCCGTTATTAGCCAGGTTGGGCGTTGTTGTGAATGCATACGGCTGAACCGGCCCAGAGCTGCCTCGGTAATTCGATTGTCCCCCAACTCCCGCTAGTCCATGATAGTTATTCCTCTGTGCTTGTGATGCGTTCGCCCCATACTGCTGCCCGGATTGAGAATTTGAATGGGAGTGAGAATGAGCGTGTGCCGACATGATTCCTGAAGATGAACTGGGTCTGTTTTGAAGCACTGTAACTGTTCCGGTTTGTTGAGGATATGTCTGGACCATAGCAGCCATGATCGAGCGTCCAAACACAGCTGTTCAACGGTACGGCAGGAAGTTTGTCGTTTAAGGAATGATACTGAGTCAAAGGAATGGATGGCCACAGGCTGACTTTTGAGAATCTCGAAACGAGGGTACGAGTAGAAATGCTCAGATGACCTATCGGCAGCCAACAGTCAGTAAAGAAGTTCGAAGCAATCGGCAGGGGAGGACAAAGCAGCTTGTTTCCCCCCAAGGATCCAGGGTTGTGTGCAAAAGAACAAGTCGACGAGTGGTAATGCTCCGACAATGCTCTAGGCCAATTGTTTGACTTGTTGTACACACCTCTTCGGAAACTCGTAGTATTATTGCCACGGGTGATTAGATCCCGTTTATTGCGTGAGGCTGGGCCCGTAGCAAAAGGGAAGGATGATAGTAGGCGGACGGGCGCCTCGGTCGGGTGGAATTGAATCGGACGCCTGCGACCTGAGAAAGGTAGGTAGGAAACGAGTGGTGATGCCTCCAACGAAGTGGTCCACTGCTACCGTAGACGACTTGGCTTGTCCGATGTCGAGTATTTCCTCACGACGGTCGGTCTCTGGTGGGATTACACAACAACGAGGCGTGTTTGAAGAAAAAAGGTCGGGTCGGGTGATTCAAGTGCCACGAGAGACACAAGTAATCGGTGAAAAGGACGAGTGCTAGAAGGAGGACATGAGGCCGCAGATTTGACCGGAAGCTTTCAGCCAGCCCAAAAGAAGAATGACCAAAAAGAAGAGTCGGCCAGTATGTTTTTTTTTTTTGGATTTTGTTTGTAAGGTTCAGCAGAAATAATTGCCGGACCTTGGCTATTCCCGTCTACGAGAGAATCTGAGACACGACAGCAAAGAATCCGGTTGAGAAGGGACGAGAAAAAGGGATGGGCGGCGGCAGAAGGGTCCTGTACAGGGGGTAAAATAAAAAGGAGCCCGGCGGAACAAACCACGCTCTAGCAAGAAAGGAAGGACTAGCTAGAATGAGGCACAGGGGAGAGAGTAGATAGAGGACGATGTTGTGCAGTGAGATATGTACTAGGGAATTGGGGGGAGGGGATGCCAGAACGAACGAGAAAGGTGTCGAGTGGTAAAAGGAAAGAGGAAACGAATACTGCAGCAGTGCAAATGCGTGATGGTATTCCAAGAGGTGTGGAAAGGGAGAGAGGCAGGTGGGTTTGGAGGTTTCGGTTGCAAGAGTGAGATCGCTGGGTTGCAGAGTGGACACGCGGTCCCAGGTGCTAACCAGAACAGAACACACCAGAATTGGATGGGATGGGATGGGATGAATCGACTGCGAGGATGAATGAATGAATGCACCTTGCACCTCTCCTGCAGCAGCCTGGGTAGCAGCTACCTTACCGGGCCTGCCTGCAAGTCTCGAGCGATTCAACGGACTACCGTCCGTGTCGTACTGTGCTGGGAGACTGCTGGGCGACGCAACCCGCAACAAAGGGCGAGAATGGGCGAGTGCTGCTTGTTGCATAAAGCGAAAGACAGGCCATCCCATCCTCCCAGTGCGATGGCGGCATCGATCAGGCCCCACGCACGGAGTACGTACAGGCGGCGAGCGCAAGTAGCAGCTGCACCTGAAGTTCAAGTGGATTCATTTGAGGGTTCATTTGCAGTGCATACTGTACTGAAGGTGTTGTTGTTGTTGACCTGCGGGCTCGTGTTAACACCCCTGCTAAGTTAGCACTGCACGTAACAGTGGATGCCAATGCGCTTCCATGCTGTTTGGGGGCACGACCGGTGCATTGCCAAAAGCCGCTTGTCCTTGGGCAGATAGCCCGCCTCAAGGAAAGGTGTAGATGCAGCAGGTACCTCCGTCCTCAGTTACGGCCAGTTGGAACATTGATTACATCAATCTCGCGGGTACCAGGCTTTCCCTTTGCAGACGGGTGTCTTGACTTGCACTAATCAAACCAGCTGGATCCCACGGCGCGCTCCTGCGCCCATCAGTGCAGCCGACGGGCTCACATGTGTCTGTTTTTTCAGGAGATCCCTTGCGCGGATTGGTCGAGCTGCATAAAACGAGACAGTGGCCAGCAGCGAATTCTCAAACCTGGGTTCGATAGAGTGCATATAGTACATGACAGACCAGCGTGTAGCATTTAATGGGCGGGTTAGATTGTGTGCCTACTACACACACATCATCACGCGTAGAGTGTTGTCTGGTGTGCCACGAACGGCTAGACCCTCCCAATGCGACTGATTTCGGGATGGCAATCTTCAGATGCCATTGGCCCATGGAGTCTGGACGGTGGCGTCGACAGGCATTTAGCAATATCGCGCTAACAGCAAGCATGGGATGGGATGGAGATGGGGACGGAGACGCGGGCATGCTTGACGAAATATTCTTCGTTTGCATTAGAGGAAGATATGGAGCATTTGGAGAATACCCATACCAACCTACGGTCCCTGGGATCTAGAGTCGTACTGTGCAAGGCGGTGGAGTCGTGTCTTCTTCGCTTTGCTTGTTATTTCCGTCAGGGACCACAGTGCAATCTTCAGAATGGCATTGTGCACACGCATTGACACGCCGTGATTGATCAAATGATTGACGGGCTCCCCAACCAGGTAAAAACGTAGCATCGTCTGAGTGTCGGGACTTTGACAAGACTCCAGGCTTACTTAAACCACTTATCATCACTAGCTTCTGTGAAGAATAGCTATCAGACGTACTTAATAATGGCCATGGAGCTCGGGGTTTTCTACTTTGCGACGAGTGTCTCTTCAGCGATTACACGAGGGCCCGAGCATGAGCATTTCGAATTCTATAGGCTTTCTGGTATCAGATTTGGATAGTTCTGGAGTGTTGGCAAAAGGCTATTCTGGCCGTTCGTGTCTGTCTGTCTGTTTGCTTGCTTGCTCGCTTGCGTGATTCCGTTACATGTCAGTAGGTATATGTATGCGCGAATGTGTGCATTGAGTATCCGTATTGACGTGGAATTGGTTGATTCCTTTTTATCCCGATTATGCACCGGCTGCCTTTACCTGCAAACTTTGAGCGGGTGTATCAGCCAAAGCAAGTGTGCAATGCAAACAGATCCATTTCTGTCCGTCGGACTTGACTTTGTTTGTGGCGAGACGCGGTCCCCTGCTCTGCACGTTATGCATGTCTATCGCTTGTCACTTAGGTAAGCAGAATGCCTAGCGCCCTACGTAGGCTGGAGGTAGGGGCGATAAAATAAAAGTAAAAATACACCAATGCCTGGGCCTTGATTGATCAATCAGCTAAGTAGGGTGTGTGTGTGTGTTATTGGTGTGTGTGTTGGGTGTCTAGGCGGCGTGCGTCAGGTACTGGAGGAGGCGGCAGCAGGTAGGGTAGCGGAAAATTGATCGAGGGCCCCTTTTATTTTGTGAAGAGATAAGTCCCCAACTCCCACCTATCCGCGGGGGGGCCACGCAAGCCTCCGTCTCCGTGACGTCCCTGTTGACGGGTTGTACGTAAAACACCAGCTCGTCGGTATCTCCAGCGTTCTGCCGAAAAGTCGGGTGATGATTCGGTCGCGTCATCTGAAAAAGGAAGCGCAGCAAAAGTTATGGGAACAGTGTCTCGCGGGAGGCCGGATCCCATCGAGGTTTTCTAGAAGCAAATCTTGGCTCCGGCTTTGCCTGCCCGCTAATTCACTCCTCAGCAGCTATCTGACCACCCAACTGTCACTGTCACTGCAGCTTACCTTGTCTAGCCTGGCCTTAACCTACTAAGGCAGCTCTACTGCCCTTTTAGGCATCCAGGTAGTAGAAACCCACTGTGGGATGGCCAGGGGACGGACTTTATTGCTCCAACAGAACGGACAACCTTTTTTGACATGTACAGTACGGGGCCATTGGCACTTGGTATTTTAATTACTGTGCATACACCTGCTAGGTATGATGTTGCTGCAGGTCGACGTACATACCTCCATACGTACGAAGATCAGTTTTCTTTAGTTGCTTAACCTTAACTGTATCCTCGGTGTGTTTCAACCCGGGGCATGATTCACCGTTGATGCTGGCTGGCATACGGCAGTTCAGCATCTCGCTACCTAACTTGTGCAGACGGTGCGGGGCATGTGGTCTCGTTCTTTGTGATGTGTCGGCAGAGACATATTGAGATTGCCATCAAATATAAAAAGCAGGCATCGCTTGGCCCATCGAGCCTATCAACTTGCCAGCCATCCGCTGTTGTCTCCGATGCAAGGTGTCTGATGCAACTTGCTGCAGGTCTTGATGGATTGCAGCAGCGCCGACTGGCCCAAATGCAATGAGGGCACCACCACAACCAGGCGATTCGACGAGACAGCAAATGGATCAATCTTCCAGCAACCCCTGGCCCTAGTCGCCCCAACTCGGGCCACTGCACAAATAAGCCGCAGCGTGCTTAATTCACTGAACGAACAGATTGGGATCGTGCTCACGGTTCTCGAGAAAATATGGATACTACGCAATCTTTCTGGTACCCTCCAAACATCATTCGATATTCAAATACTCCGTAATTTTCCTCAATGGGCTTGGGTTTGGACAATTAATCGCGACCTTGGAATGGTACCTTGAGAGACAGGGTGTTTTGAGACGTGCAGTATGTATAGCAGCAAGGTGGTTGACACAATTGGGGCGGGTTGCTGCACTAGCACAACGTTGTCTTTTCTTCTTCTTCTTCGAGACCTGCGTGAGTGAAGCTGATTGAACACTGTGAAGCAAAAGGCAATGACAGTCTGAATCAAGAATCGATTCATGTGTTGCTTACGTGTGCATATGCCAATAACGTGCACCATCACCTGTGCCAGCCATCCTGCCCGCTCGACTGGCAACCGTCAAGCCGTCGAGTGTTGAGCATGAGCATGTTGTAAGAACTCTTTAGCGCTTGGATACGAAACAGGCGGAAAATGCACTGCCCCCCAACGTCTTGGTCCCGAATCTCGGGTCTGACAATTCATCATTCACCATCTTCCCCACGAAGTAACCCAGATTGGGACCTTGTGCCCAGGGCCGCCCCTATTCTCAATTTAGCTGCGGGCTTTCTACCAGGGGGGCGGGGGGCGGCTTGGGAGGCTCCACATTCAAATTGCATCAGTCGATTAGGGGTTCAGATCTGCATAGTAGACTGCGGGCTAAACTCGTTCAATTCATCAATATGCAGCGAAAAGCGAAAGGCGCATGGTCGGTCGCGAGGTGGTTATGGAGGTCTTTCTCTCCTTCGGATGACTAAGTCGGACATCACCATCTCGACAGGCGCAAATACTGAACAGTGCTATCCAGATCGCGAACGGGAGTCGATTGTTTTGCCTCCACTGCCGGATCCAGTGTCCAGCCTTCTTGAATCGTAGATCGCGGATCTTGAACACTTGCCGTTTTGGAGTTTGATGGCTGAGGCGCACTTTGTTGGCTACATGTATCAAGCCACCACTCAGCGGCACCCAAACCGCCCAGTATCAAGCCGCAGCCAAGTCTCATTGCATTTGCACTCAAAACAACTGTTCGTTTCTGTCAAATACTAATAGGGCCTTTTTGGTTAATGCCGAACTTCCTTCTGACACGGCGGGCAAAGTAGCTTATTCGTGCTACCTACTCATTGCCCGACCCCCGTCTGATCGCGGTCTGATACACCGCCTTCCTGCGCGGTTCGGTCTGGCCTACCGGAGATGCAGGTATTATGCCCTTATGCCCTTGACTGCGGTAGGGCAGAAGGATTCCACCGAAGAAGTCGGTACTGTACCGGCTGTGTCACTAACAAACGATATATACTCGTGAACCGGATGCTTATGATTGGGCTAATTGGCATGATCGCCGTAGTATAGAGACCGTTTGTTCACCTGAGCAAGCTGGCTATACTATAGCGGAAAGTTATAGCGTGCTACTTCAACGTCTAGGGGATACTAGATTGTTTTCAGCCCAGATGTGTTATTTCAAGGACCTGGCAGTTGCGGACTTTGGCTTCAATGTTAGAACTATCAACACCATCGTTCAGCCCAAGTCTCGAAAAGCACTAGCACCAGTAACATACAGCGCCAAGGAAAACCCCGCCGATACGTCGAGTTTCAGAATGTTGCTCAAAAAGACGGGACGAGCTATATCGAATATTACCGTTTACATTAGTAACTTCTCTCCAACATGTTGCGGCACAATGGGCAATTTCCATCTAGGTGAAAAGGGAAATCACTGCCAAATTACGTACACTCTCCCAGCCTTACGACATTGGCGGTTGTGAATGCGGAGTGTCACATTCTACCTACCATGGATCTATTGGTGGGTTGCAGACAGATATTCACCGACACTCTTGAAAGATACTGCATGATCAGCCACGCCAGCACATCGAAGGCAGGGCCAGAACGAGTCGCACGCGGAGTTGATAATGCCATAATCTGCCGATTCTATGACTCGACCCATTTCGCCATTGTTTCCCGAGACTGTGCAGAGTGTGCACTAACACGCATATCTCGGCATATGTATGTACGACCGCCGCCTTCCCTACTGTACTGACATGCGACGCGCGCTTCTCGCTGTGTGTTGCCGGAAGTTGTGTTGTGTTCGGCGCGGAAGTTTCCTTTACAGCGTCAGCAGGTAGGGCTTTGGCTTGGCCCAATACACACTCACGACATATATTCCTCACTTTTCCTTTTGAGCTAGAGCGGCGGGCATGGCCCGTCAGCCGCAAAAGGGCAGCAGCCCACGAAAAGGAAGAACCAAGCACCAAGGAACTAGCTGTGTTTCAGATATTGTCTAGTAATGGTAACGCAAACACGCGCGGCAGTTCAAACATACGCAATAGATTCCGGTGGCTTGACCAGGCCGGCGTGGCTCCATATGATCAACGAGATGGAAGGAGTCTAGTCCGTCCAGCTCGGCACTAGAAAAGACTAAAGCGCAGTTATGTTTATCCTGCTAGGTTACCAGACCGCATCTCTCCATCTCCTCTCCCCCCTCCTCATGTGGCCCCTCCTGATACGTCCGCTACAGTAATATGATTGCCAAGGCGGACGGTCTGACGGCCTTGTGTTATTATCTGGCTCCCGCCATTGGCTAGTTTCTCCTTGACCCAGTAACTATATAACATATAACGATGCTTATGGCGCCGTGGCTTTTTAGAGCCTGTCGTCGTTTCTCCGGTGGTAGGTACTGCAGTCCTGGTGACACCCCAAAAAGCCTTAAGTAACGATGACACAACCTGGGGCGTGTTGAGCAGAGTTCACAGCCGCAGGACGTCCCATCGTGTAATCTCGATTCAGCAGCCAGCATTCAGCATGCATCGGATGGGCAAGCCCCAAAAGGTAATTAAGGTAGTGAATGACGTATGGTTAGGGGAGGAGGATTAGCTAAAGCTCGTCCGAGTCATGGGACGCTGCAGACTTTCGAGGCGGCCGATATACTAGATCAACTTAAAGACCAGACCAGACGGGCAAAAAGAGTATGCGCGCCCAGGCCCGCCAGTCGGGGGTTTCTTCGGGATCCCCACTCGGAAGGGTTCCACAGCTAAGATCCCAAGACACCGGTACCCGAGCTGTGGGCCTGGCGATCTGCTTTCTCACCTCAACATTGAAGTCACACTTCCAGGCTGCTGCTTGCTGCTTACCTACAGTAGTAGACAGAGACAACTTTGACGCTTGAATGACAGCCGACAACGTTCATCCTTACCTTTCAGCTTCCCCACAGTCGGATCGAGAGAGAAGAAAAGCCTCATAGTAAGTACAACGAAAACACGACCGACCATCTTTGATGATTACCTCATAGGCCAAACCCACAGACCAACTCTCTACCACCCCCAGAAGTAGGTGGGCTGAAGGACCCGATCGATGGTTTTGGGGCGCTGAGCTTGCTGCTGCTTCCTAGACTGACTCCCGCTCAGTTGCTGGTTGCTACTTGACTTTGCTACCTAACGCTTTGCTTGGCTACAGCAGGGCCGGAGGAGCTTGGGGTATTACATTACGTATGCCCGACATTTCCCACCTAGTTTGCACGTTACACGGGTCCCGGGTGCTGTGCAAAATAGCTGCTGCGCGTATTCACATGCGACACATCTGTGATCCAAAGTCAAGCATAGCTCGATGCAATCGAACCACACCCCCCACGCACATACATATATACGTACATAACCTCCTACGCACACACACACACACACAAACCGTACACAAGCTCGCAACCGGACTAATGAGGAGGAACACCATCTGGTCTGTGCCGAAACCCCTTGAACTTACGTACTTATAGTAAGCAGCATTTAGAAAATCAAGCTGGCAGGGGGTCCCGTCACAACTGCAGCAAACAGAAACAAAACAAAACAAAAAACAGAGGAGCCAGAAGGGAACTAGAAGAAAGAAAAATAAAACCACTAGACCATAAGCCCGCGGCGGCTCCATAACACGTTCGTTCGTGTGCTGCTTCTGGACCCCCGTTACGGACGCGGCGCGCGCGGGGAAGGGCAAGCAAGTTATAAAGTGGTAAAGTGGTGGCGGCCATGGTCGGCGTGCCCCGAAGCAACGCCTGTGCCCTATGTCTCAGCCGACGCGTGAAATGTGACGAGACCCGCCCCAGTTGTTCAAATTGTATCAAGTACGAGGCGGCCTGCCCAGGCCACGCCCGCGGCGCCAAGTTTGTGGCCGGCAAGCACGTTGTCAAGCCGCGTGCCAGGGGTAGTAGGGGTGGTGGTACTGTTGTTGCCTCCTTTGCTGCTCTTTCCTCCCGCAACTCCTCTTCTTCCTCCTCCTCCACTACTACGCCGCCTGCTGCTGCTGTTTCTTCCTCCTCGTTTCCCCCTTCCAGGGCGTCGTCGTATGGAACAAGGCGGCCGTCATCAAGGCGAGTTCCCGATGTCGTGTCACCACCTGCGTCGAGGGGCATCCCGCCGCCAAGACAAGCTCCCGTCCACGACGAGGACGATTTCGGAGACCCTCTCGAGTGGCAGGATGTCGGCAACGAGCAAATCAGCGGTCAGCAGCAGCAACAGCAGCATCAAAAGCGCGTTTTGACGTCGTACGAGAAGCTCCAGTCGGCATTAGCGCATGTGAGCACCGCGCCGTTGATCACCCCCCCGAGACGACAGGGCCCAGTTCATCGGCATGCTGATGAAGAGCCTCGAAGAGTCGCAGCCCGAGAGCGAGATGGTGGTGCTGGGGACCTGGTTCCAGCAGACCGCCTCGCACCTCGGGCAGAAGTCGTCGCTCGACCGGGCCAGCTGCGCTTTTGCATTGCAGCTGCTGGGGAGGAATCACCAGGACGAGGGTCTGTTGGCACAGTCCCGCACCCTCTACGGGCAATCGCTGTGGATGCTGCAGCAGGCGCTCAACCACCCCACCGAATGGAAGACCCCTGAAACGCTGACCTCCGCCATGATACTCTGCCACTTTGAAGTAAGGGCTGCTTGCTGCCTGCATCACCTCGTGCCGGCCCAATCAGATTAATTGTGTTTCTAATGCGCGTGTAGTTATTTGCGGGTACGGCCACGACCGACAGCTGGAGTACGTGGATGAAGCATGCTCTCGGAGTCGGGCGACTGATCCAGCTTCGTGGCCCGGGCTCCTTCAATACGGAGTGGGAGCGGGCAATTCTTCTATCGTTCAGGCCCATCATGGTAGGTCGTAAATTTCGCTTGCTTGTTTTCACTATGTATGTGTCCAATAATTGTAGTAGAGCATGGGGGGTTGATAGAAGCTACCAGATCATGAACGACCTCTTCAGCGGCAAGGATTGCTTCCTTGCCCATCCCCGATGGCAGCCGGTCATGAGACACCATAATGGCGGCGACAGCACTACCCCGTCGGAATTTACCGTGTCGGTGGGCAGCACCATCTACAAGGACCAGGAGGTCGACCTCGTAGACGACTACATGCAACTCCTGGTCAGGATCCCCTCCGCTGTTAAACACCTGTATATGCTACGAGCCGCGAACCAGGGAGAGGGTGGTGGCGCCGCCCACGCCAACGCCAAGGCGGCTTTGGGCATGGGGTCCGCCGAAGTCGCTCGCATCCGGCAGTCGATGGTCGGCATCCGCGATGCGTTGGAGGCCTGGTACCAGCGCATCCTGCCCTCCAACCCCGCGCCCGCCGAGGTGCCGACGCAGGACCCGGCCTCCATCTACGCGACGGTGCTGCGCTACGAGAGCCCCTGGAAGGGCGCCCTCCACATGGGCTACTGGGCTTCGCTGTGCATTGTATATGCGACGCTGATGGAGTGCCGCCAAGCCTCTTCGCACTCGCCCAATAACAACAACAACAACAACAACGATGACGAACGTCACAATTACGATGAGGGTGATGGCGATGAAAGCTGTTACGGAAGCGGTGCCGACGCCGCCTCCTTCGAGACCCTGGCCGATCGTATCTTGCGTTCGGTCGAGACCGTCGGCGAGGGTATGATGGGGCCCTATCGTTGCGGCTATTCGATCCGTATCGCGTACGAGGTCGTGGACGAGCGCACGCAGGCCTGGATCCGCATGTGGGTCGCTCGCTTCGAGAAGCGATACGCGGCCACGGCAGTCGAGAGTTACCCGTCACCTCGCGATGTGTTTCTGTCAGATAATGGCCTGATCGATGGTGGTTGATGATGTGATGCGTACATAGCATCCAATACCCATCCTCAAAGCTGTGTATTTTTCTCTTACCTGAGGCAGTTATGAAAACCCTAAGTGGAAGGGGGGAGGTAGCAATGATCTGTCACTGGATGGTTTCCCGCTGTCTCCGCAGTTCCCGCCGCGCTTTGGCGTTTGATATAGACAGGGTGCTTCGATGTTCTTATGCATGATGTCGCGAGCCATCGTGGCTTGCTTTTTTCCCTCGCTTTTCTGCTCGGCTGTATGATGTGATCAGTCACAAAGATACACACCCACGCCCGCCGCCGCGGAACTCGGCGCGTCCCAACAACGATTGATACGAGGCTGGGCAGAAGGACCGGGACCACCCTGGCAATAAATGCGATATATCAATCGCCAATGGTGCAACACTTATACTATGCAAGATCGCCATGTCAACAAATATGTGGAGATATCGTGCGTGACCGGATCCTGGATGATAGGCCGTCGTTATATTATATGCCCTCCTCGTGTGAAACGCTTCGATAGATATACCTAATCAAGGAATGTCTCCGGGGTTTCAGACGCAGCTTGGAGATGTGTTTCATTGGTATTTAAGAGATCTGGGGATCTTCAGTACACTGCGAGCGTGATTGAGCCTAGACTGGTCTTTGCATTCGCCTCTCGATATGATACAGTATAGTAATACTGTTCCTTCGATACCCTGATACGAGTTCCAAAAGACTTTTCGAGCCAGTGATGCGAACGAAGAAACATCATTATTCTTAGAATAGTCCATTTGTATAGACCCATTCTACAGGAAACTCCTGTGACATAAACCAACATATGGTCAACCTACCGGCGCGAAGAGCGGTTGTTCTCACCGGTGTGCGACTGCCAAGTATGCAGCAGTCTTTGTAACGATTGCAGCCAAGCGGCCTGAGACGGTGAGTGTGCCCCTGAAGAGGTATCACCGAAGAGCGATACGAGGATGTTGGATCGACAGAAGTGAGAACCAACCACCCATCGTCCAACATCACAGGTGTACCCCCTTGCGTGATAGTCGCGCCCAGCCCCTTGAAGATCGACGTGGCAGCCGCGTGGCTTTCTTGTAGCATACACGATGCACGCACCATTATTGTTGTCTGTTCAGAGGCGAGAATGGAGCTATCAGAGCATAGGTTCTCGGTACTGCAGAGCTGCGCAATGAGGCTGGCTGGTATCGCAATGGTTGTTAGCGAGTCGGGGATAGTCTATACCTTGGATTGCCAGCTGACACTAGTACCAGAGAAAAGGTAGGATAATATGGCATATGGCACGAGCCGGGCGAGAAAATTACTCCGCGCCGGGCAAACTCTTGAGATAGCGGTCCCATATTACCAATAGTAGTTCGCAACCAAGGGGTAGGGATGATGCAGGCCGGTCATCGAGCGCTCTAGAAAGTGATACCTGTTTCTAGACCCTCCTGCAGGCGTCTCCTAACCCGTTCAGCCGACAAGTTCGTATAAACCAAGCCTGTGGCCGCGCGTACGTTGGTATACGATGACGGTTCTGATTGATGAGAGTAAGATGGTAGTCCCCCGGGTTGACACTCGCTCGTTCTCTGACACCAAGAAAGAGCCAGCCAACCACTGGCCTGCAAACAACATATCACCGGACGTCGTTTAAACGTCCTAACCACGGGCTTGGTGATGGAGGACTCTGCTCGCGACTCCCCACAGGCCCGCCGAAAGCCGGAAGGCCTGCTCGGCACTGCCGTTCCACCACGGCACGAGTTTCTCGAGTTTGGTAAAGCCTCCAAGCTCCGCAGGGTTTAGCTGCTGGCGACGTTTCTCGCCGCTTTCTATCGTAAGGTAGATCAACGCTATCAATATGTACATTGCGTCGTTGACCGCGCTGTGGAAACCAGACGGAGCAGGTCGGAAGCCGAACCGGGCCAGGAGTCCAGCCAGGGAGAAATCTTGTCCCGGTGTAACGGGGAGTGTTGGGCTGTAGGGTGGAGATACGCGCCGCGAAAGGCTGTGCGTTTCGAGAACGAACAGGACCGGCGCGATGCTCGCGACATCTAGTCCGAGCCGCCGAAGAAATGAGAGGTCGCTCCCGATATTATACCCGACTAAAATGATATTGCGCAAGGCATTGGACCCGACACCGTCTAACCCATCTCGGATGTTAATGCCTCTCACGATAGTAGCTGCAACATCCTCTTGGTAAACCCGGGCAGGTGTAAGGTCACATTGACGGTCCCTGTGCTTGCTTCCGATGATCTCAAAGAAGCTAACAGAAATCAAAGTCCGTATATTGAGAAGACGCAAGCCAATTGAACCAAAATCCCAGATAAGTGATGTTATTGAGTTCTGTGCTTATCTCAATACACCAGGCCACCAACATCAGCAGATGGCAACGAACGCTGGATATCCCTTGTATCCAACGTAGCAATTCCGATCTGGCGAACATTTGGTTTTGTATCCAAAGTGCAACTATTTGTTTTATTCTCGGCGCCTTCGAGGTCCAGAGAGACGAAGACAGCGTCTCTGGATATTGTGTCATCGATCCGCATGCCCAAAAGGCGGTGGAGATGATTAACACCAACACCTTTGGGGGTCTTCAACCAGGGACCCCATTACGAAATGGGACTGTGTCCTTATGTGGCCCCTGAATGACACGGGTAAATATTTCCATTCGCACTTGGCATTTCCGGTTCGAGGGGTGCATAAATGTTTGGGGCTACCGCGTAGCTGATTCATTCATCCCAATCAAGCAGAGTGACCCGATCCAATACCGATGAACATTTTGATCTTCATGTCGGTCGAGTTGAGGCGAGTCTCCAACGTGGAAGATGACTGACCGAGCGAATTTTGTGACATGATTTAGGTTATTTGACTTCACCGAAACAAAACGAGCTTGATATGCAGTACACAGAGCCATCCCAAACTATATTTATGAGGTCCCCCCTTCTTCTCTTCTACCAAATTAAAACCCGATTAATGCTTATTTTCTTAGTATGTAACATAACAGCTGACCACATAGATATAATGGGAGTTCCTTTTGTCATGGAGACCCGGCGCAGTACTTTTCAGGGTTGATCCCCCGCTATTACCAGCTCCGACCAGACCTGGGGCCGTACCAGGAGAGTCTTCAAGCAGTCTGAAAGTAGACCCTATTGATACACTGTTCCAGCCAGAATCATATTTCAATAATACGTATAAGTTTGAGTGGTGCAAGTTGACCAATAAGCACGAAGCTCCACCAGCGACTTTGGCAGCTTATTCCTTCTTGTTGCGACGGAAGGGGTGGATGTCACCGAAGAGCCATTGGTTCGAATGGCGTCCGCAGTGGGTGTAGACATTGGCGGTGGGCGAGGTCGCCTTGGGCGATTTGAATGACGTGCATCTCTGTTGAGATGCAAAGGGCGATGTCTCCTTGGCTTGGTTGTAGTTGGCCCAGGCATCTGAGAACGATCTCGGAACATCCTAGAAACATGAGAGGCATTGTGTTAGTGAACAGGAAGCCGGCTATGTATGTGTGTATGTATTGGAAGGACAGGCACGGGGCGACTGAGAGGCTGTAGCTTACCCGGTCGCGTTCCGTAGAATCGGACCCGAAGCTGTTGTGCCTGGAACTAGAATCACTAGTTTGGCCCGTGATGTTCAGTGGAGCGGGCTTTGGTCGATCGGAACCCATTTTAGATCGATCGTGTCAGTGCTGGATGGGAAGGGTGATGGTTCGTTCTCAGGTAATGTGCGTGCAAGGTAAGCCGCGACTAAACCAGTGCCAATAAAGTAAGAATGTAGGGTTGCCAAGCTTCAAGCTCGCGATATGGGTGAGGATTGGAATGAACGCCCTCCAGGGTCAGCGAATGGGCACGCCTGGTGCTGTGGTCTCGATCGGGAGTGTGATGCAGTCAAATTACAGGTGCAAAGAGCAAGAGGACATTGTGGAAGAGGGAGAGAGGGATATATTGGGCAGGTCCGAGTAAGGATACAAACTTATATATACGGCGACCACCGGGAAACACTACGACCAGACCGATTCAAGTGAGGGGCCACTTGGCCGATTTCATCTGGACCGCCGACTAGCCCGTATCATCCACGACCAAGCACCAAGAGCTTAAGCTGCATGTTTATCTGCCGGTAAATGACCAATGATTAGCCTGGCTGCAAGGGAATTTGGAGGGTCTCATGCCGTTGCGACCCAAACCCCGACGCTACACAAGGCAGCTGAGGTGATGACTGTTCCGCCGTTTCTGCCGCCAACCAAAAAGATCGACGGGGTAGGTAGCCCTACGGATGGAGGCGCGGGGACGGGGAGAGCTGGAAACTGGAACTGGTTAGGGAACCGCTTGCGTCAATGCTGTGGAGGGTGGTCTAGACAGTAGTCTAGACTCTGTTGCGAGCCGCCTCTTTCTTCAAAACGTGTAAATCTGGGGGCCAATGGTCCAGGGGGACTCAACTCAAACCCACACCATGGAAACGAGATTTTGGCGCAACCCAAACTCTCGGGCTTGCAGGTTTGGCGGTGAAGAAACAATCTAATCTCGAAACATTGTGTGAGGGTACTGGGCATCAAACAAGAGACAGACGGGCAGACGGACGGACTCGGGCTTCAATGCTGCTGCTGTGATGCACAGTGTTAGTCATATTGCGTTGATCGTCGGTCAGCGCATCAGGCCATGCCTCACGACTCGCTCATATATGAGGTGGAGTGGTTCGCGAACCATTAGATGATCTTGGTGGCCAGGCAAGAAAGACATCACAGCGACCGACACAGCAAACATCCATTCCAGTAGAGCGGACAGACCAGTAGGTAGACTGTCACGGTGGGGCCAGTCACCAGATCATGCTGCCAATGGTAAACGAGGCAGAAAAGGCAGCAAACACGTCCACTCGAGTCGACGAGCCTTTATATTGGGCCTATCATTACGGGTATTCATACGGAGGTGGGTAGCAAATGGAGATTATGGAGTGCATGCTATTGTGCAGGACCAAGGATTCTCGTCCTGCAGCTGCAGTCACGCCGCGAGGACGAATGACCTTCTTGGCCTTAAGGCAACCGAGTGCAACGGATGGCGGGCTCCGATGGGTTGCAATCCCCAAGCTTGGTGCGCATGTCGTGGCAGCTGTCAGTGTGTGTGCCAGTGTCCAAGTCCCACCGGATCGGCTGTAACGGGCGTGGCCCCTCCGACCGTCTCCTCCTACCTTCCCCTAGTCCGTCTTTTCCTCTGGAGTCTTGGCAGGCCCCGACCACCAGGGTCGTAGGGCTGACCTTAACTTTTGAGCCGCATGGCATAGCGTCGACGATGACGATGGAAAATCCGGGGTAGCTATCGTGGGATATATCTCGAAGTAGACGAAGTTGGATGACATCGTGAGTGCCCTGGCCGTTGGGTATCGGGAGTTATTTGCATGAAAAATAGTCAATTCTTTTCTATCTACGCTCGCGACTCTATTAATCTAATAAAAATGGTACTTTGGGCGTTGCTGAGGGTGCATCTGGAAATATCTAGGTTACAAGCTCGAGATGTGATGCGCAAAAGAAGCTGGTTGCGAGTCGCAGTCGGTTGATAAAATTTGGTGTTGAATTGGCGGGTACGGGCCAAAAGCTGGAACGGACGGTCGGAGGTCAAGCGAATTTGACTGGCTGCCAGGATTTTTGAGTCACTTGATTGGCTGGAAGAGTCATGGTGAGAAAAATATGGACCCATACCCCCTGCATGGGCCGGCCTGTCGCGTCTTTAGCTCTCTTCTCGCTTGCTCGCTCGCTCGTTGCCTCTGCCTTGGTCTTTCTCCCTCTGCCTCTTTTGCTTGTTTCCCTCTCCTTCCCAATCACGGATCAGTCATCCATTCATTCGCGGTACGCAACTCGGACCTGTCGATTGTTGCTCACCACGTATCAATCCCGACGTCCTGCCCATCCACCCATCCCGATTATCCTGGTTATGGATCGCGGCTTTACAAAACATAATCCATAACTTCTACCTCCGGCTGCTGCATCCTTCGAAATTGCTTCACAGCTGCCCTGCACGTTCGCAAACCCGCAACACTCCGTGCACCCAAGCGCATTATCGACTAGCCAATATTTATTCTTTCCTGGACCAACTCGAGACAGCCAAACACCATACTCCTTCGCGGCATATGGAGTGATCGTGCCTGTAAAACACATCCTGCTTGGACCTGTGCGCAGCAACAGCCGATAGATCTTCGACCTTTTTGTGGGCAGCCACCGCAAGCCGGCGTGTGGACTTGTATACCCGGACCTCGAGGTATGTAAATATATGCAATCAGACATAGTAGATAGACTCGGCCCCTATGTTGTTGCAAACCCAAGGCGCCCAGCCAAAGTTGGCTTTCACCTCGAGCTGAAAAGCTGGGGGTATAGTTGGTGACTAGGTCACTATGATCCGCACCGTAGCCCTTCTCCGAATGCATCACCGTCACAACCCACTCTTCCAGTGAAAGTTTGGGCGTGCAAGCTGGATTGTTATCTCCGTCATCGATCTTCCTTTCGTATCTGCTAGGAGTATATCCATTGATTACGATAACCCTCCAATGTTGTTTTGCCTGTGAAGATCTGGGTCAGCCCTCTACTCACTGCCCGTTGCCACTTATCCTGGACCGTTTTCTCTGCAACATCAAGGGTCTCGGGGTTGCATCCTTAGCCAGCCTCATTTACTAACGTGTCGCGATCATCGTAGAGCCGTTGATAAGCCAGCCATTGTGCTGCTGATTGCCCATCATGGTCAGCAAAAGAAAGCGCGACAACAACCTTTTCTTTGACGTCAACAAATCCGACTCGGAGGACGAGAATTTCGAACCGGGACAAGACCCAGCACCTACACGCTCCCGTAAGAAGCCACGTGGTACGAAGGCCCCGAGGAAGGCTGGCCGCACGAGAAAGAACCGATATCACGGGTCTGACGTTGAAGATGATGACGAAGTGTCTGAAAGCGACGTGGACGTGTCCTTCGGCGAAGAAAACGACGATGACGAAGATGAAGATGACGAGCTCCAGAATGAGACCGGTCGCCGTAAACGAAAAGCTGCCATAGGAAAGCCGAATTACAAGGAAAGCTCAGAGGATGACAGTGTCGCCGCCGACTCGGACGGTAAGGACGAACTGATCGGGGAGACACCAAAGAAGAGGACGCCGCGCCAGTCCAAAATCGTCACCTTAAAGGTCCCCCCATCGGATCGGAAGCCTACGCAAATCAAGCTCGTAGGTCCACCAACTCGCCGGACAACTCGCGCTCGTACAGCCGATGCCGATGCTGAAGGCGAGCTCATAGAGCTCTCCAACTCGGGGAAACATGCGTTGCCGGCCCGTGGCTCCAGGGAACCTAGCGAGGGACCTGCAACTCGGAGCGGTAGAGCCACCAGAGGCACCAAGAGCGTTGTCCAGCCAGCTATCCCACCAATTGAAGAGGCCACCCAAGAAACCAGTTCTCATCAGAATGGCTCGCTTGAGGCGGCGGAGGAAGAGGAGGAGGATGCTGAGCATGACGAAGCTGAAGCCCCCATCAAAGAAGACGAAGAGGACGCCGAAGGAGTAGTCGACGAAGACGAAGCCCCTCAGGCAGACGAAGACCAGCCCATGGAAACAGTTGAGCCTGGTGGTGCCGATGAAGACGAAGATGATCAACCGATTACCCGCAGGACACGTGGACGCCGGGGCAACCGACTAACTCGGGGCTCGCGGAAGTCGGCACAGGAACCTAGTAGTGACTTTGAGCCGGACGGAAACGAGTCTGCTGACGAAAATCTATCCAATTCTGATAAGGAACAGAATGTGGAGGAAAAAGAGGACGAATCATCGAGTTCAAATGCGCGGAGCAGACGTGGTGCCAAGGGCAGAGGCCGGGGCGCCAAACGGTCTAGGCAGCCTGAGGATTCTGGCGAAGGCGAAGATGAGATTGACCAGGAGGAACTTGCCGACGAATTAATGGAGCTGCGGGACGGCGGTCGACGACGCTCCCCCGCAATCGCTTACGAAGCCGCGAAGAATCGCCGGAAATCTCGCGGACGGCGTGTCAACTATGCAATCAAGCCACTCGACCAAGCCATCATCGAGCCAGAGGAGGAGGAGGAAGCCGCAGCCCCCACCACGGGCGGCCGCAAGCGTCGTGCGGGGGCTGGTGGTGGATGGATCCACAGCCTGCATACCATGGCAGGCCCCTTCGGGGGTGTCGAGGCTTCCGGTCCTGGGGCGCTGTTTGGGGGCCCATGGGGTACTGGCGCTGCTGGTGGAGTTGATTCTGATAGCAGTGACGACGAAATGGGGACTCGGGCTGGGCTTGCTGGCAATGTTGGCATGACGCCAACGTCTGCCGCTGCTCCTCTGGCACTTGCAGGAGGAAGCAAAAACCCTGGCCTGGACGGTTTAGGCGGAGCGGGCGCAGCAGCACCCAATGTCGGCAAGGTTAAAGACCAGAAGGCATATGCCGACGCTGACCCTCTTGGTGTCGACATGACGGTCGATTTCAGCAAAGTCGGTGGCCTCAAAGGGCATATCGAGCAACTCAAGGAGATGGTACAGTTGCCGCTGCTGTACCCCGACCTTTACCTTCATCTTCACGTTACCCCTCCCAGAGGTGTCCTGTTCCATGGTCCTCCCGGTACTGGTAAGACACTTGTGGCCAGAGCATTGGCAAATTCGGTCGGGTTTGGGGGCCGGAAAATCACCTTCTACATGAGAAAGGGCGCCGATGCTTTGAGCAAATGGGTTGGTGAAGCCGAGAAGCAGTTGCGATTGCTTTTCGAGGAGGCTCGAAGGACACAGCCAAGTATTATTTTCTTCGATGAGATTGATGGACTTGCGCCTGTTCGGTCTAGTAAGCAAGAACAGATTCACGCGTCAATCGTGTCCACGTTGCTCGCCTTGATGGATGGTATGGATGGCAGAGGCCAGGTAATTGTCATTGGCGCCACAAATCGCCCGGACAACATTGACCCAGCGCTGCGTCGTCCAGGGCGATTCGACCGGGAGTTTTACTTCCCACTCCCAGACGTCGATGGACGCCGGTCAATTATTGACATCCACACGAAGGACTGGGGTTTGCCTGACGATTTCAAGTATGCCTTAGCTCGTGATGCCAAGGGCTACGGAGGTGCAGATCTTCGAGCTCTCTGCACCGAGGCAGCGCTCAATGCCATCCAACGGACGTATCCCCAGATTTATTACTCGGATGAGAAATTATTGGTCGATGCCAAGCAAGTCAAAGTCAATATGACGGACTTCAGACTCTCTAAAAAGAAGATTGTTCCGTCCTCTGAAAGGTCTGCAACATCGGGAGCCAAGCCTCTGCCTGAGGCTATCAAGCCCTTACTTCAGACTCAACTGGACAAGATCAAGTTCGTGCTGGATGATGTTTTACCTCGCCAGAAGAAGGTCACGGCACTCGAGGAAGCCATGTTTGAGGCCTACCAGGACGAAGATTATGGTTTTGGCAGAGAAGCTCTGAACGATGAATTTGAACGGTCCAAAGTCTTCCGCCCGCGACTACTCGTCAGTGGCAGTCCTGGCATGGGCCAGCCGTACCTTGGTGCTGCTCTCTTGCACTATCTTGAAGGCGTCCATGTCCAGAACTTTGACCTCGGCACAATTCTAGGTGATCAACGAGTAAGTAACACTGCATTCTCTCGACAGCTCGGTCCTTGCGGTGACTAACATGCTCTACAGCCTGCCGAGCAAGTAATTGTTGCACTCTTCACTGAGGTTAGACGACAAAAACCAAGCGTCATTTACATTCCCAACGTCGACACCTGGTACCATGCCATGGAAGGTCCTCCGATAACTGTATTCTTGGCCATGCTTCGCTCCATTCAACCCACAGAACCCATCTTAGTCCTGGGAACTGCCGACTGCGATCTCGAGTCGCTCGATGCGGGTTTGAGGAGGGACCTCTTTGGATTCTCTAAGGGCAACTGCATAGAAATTACAAGGCCTAGCTCGGTAAGCATCTCGTTAATGGCTATCGTGAATCTTGCTAACAGCCAAATAGACCAAACGCCATGAATACTTCTCCTTGATGCTTTCGCATCTTCGAAGATTCCCCAAGGACTTCCCAGATCCTATGAACAGGAAGAAGAGGGTACTCGAGAAGCTTCCCTTGGCTCCTCCTCCCCCACCCAAAGTCCTCAGCAAGGAGGAAGAAAAGGCCGAGTGGCTGCAGTATCGGCGTGTTCTGAACCTTATGAAGGTTCACTTGCAGCCGATTATGGAACAGATAAATAGGAAGTATCGCAAGTTCCGAGCTCCAGTCATCAACCCTCAGCTATACAGCTATCTATTTGACGAGATGGACCCCAACCACGTGCGGCCAGATGTGGAACATGCCATTCCTCGCCCGTTTATAGCGGCCAAGGACAAGGAGGGCCGCGACGGCATCAGGGAGGTCGCGACAGGCAAATTTTATTACAACATGGACATCCAAACAATTGAGGAAAGGCTTGCGAATGGATACTACCACAAGCCCCAAAAGTTCCTCGAGGACGTCATTACCCTGGAGAAAGATGCCAAAGCCAGTGGCGACCGGGAACGGATCCTGAAGGCCTCGGAACTGGTAACAAATGTGGAGGTTGACGTGAATGATGTTGCCTCCAAGCTAGCCAGCATTGAATGGGACAGACTGTACGAGACGGAGCGGCAACGCCGCGCTGCCAAGGAAGAGAAACAGCGCAAGAAGATGGCAATGAAGACGGCTGTCGACATGGTCAACTCGAGCGTCACTGGCAGTGCTGGCAGCAATGGGGGGCTACACACCACGACGGCACAGTTCCAAGTCATGAGTCCTCTGTCCAATGGCCATGGAAAGAGCTCTTCCCAACATGCTACCAGCAACGGGACATCGTTTCCATCCAAGACCACTGGCGAGGATGTGCAGATGGAGGATGCTTCCGACATGGCTGACACCACAACATCCCCAGTGCGGCCGATGTCACAGTGGCCCGATATCCAGCAGAGGCCACTGAATCTGTCTACTCGAGCAACACCTGGTGGAACGACGACACAGATCTCGCAAATATCGGCGGTTCAGTCCCTGCCCCCAGGCGTATCACCATCTGCTCTTGTGAACGATGCTGCCACTACCAAGACGACAGATCCATCCAACCGCTCCTCCAACTGGAGCACGCAAATGACGAATGGAGTCCACCATGGACCGCCGTCTAGCCCAATACTGCCCGATACCCAGGAAATGCCTATGATGCCAGCTAGCCAGGCCACGTCCAGTGATGAGCCATGGCCCCACTCTCAGGCACAGGGGCTTGCGCGTGGCATTATCCATGCTCCTGGCGCCTCGACCGCTTCTCGGTCCCAGACTTCACCTGGAAAGCCAAAGTCGTCTCATGCCCCTAGTAGCATGGTCAACTTGCTGAACGACCCCGTACCTGATGACGAGTCGCAGTCGCAGCGGCTGCAGGTCGAGATTGACGAAACGTCGGCCGTCTACTTCTTGGAGGAACTCGTCAAGCGCACGTCCGGGTGCACGATTGAGCAGCTGGAGCAGCTCACGCGCGAGATGATGGCGGAGGTCTGGAGCACGCGCGGCGAGAACAACCGGATGAAGGTGCTGCACTCGGTGACGCGGGTCTTCAACGACGCCATCGACGACATTGAGCAGACGCAAAAGGTGCAGAAGTCGAGCCAGGAAACGACGTCGCAGGCGGCGGCGGCTTACCAAGAAAGCCACGGCGAAAGCCACAGCGGCTACATGTAATATTATAGCAGAGAGGGGGGAGAGAGCGAGCAATGAGCACGGATATTATTATGGGTTAGAGGCAGAGAGAGAGAGAGAGAGCGCGAAAGATCCGATCGATGTTTTTTTTGAGGTATTGCCTTCTTTTTTTAGGGAAACGAAGGGAGGGGGAGGGCGTTGTTTTGGTCGGTATATGATGCAGCTGAATACCAAAAAGCGGATGTTGTATAAAAGACCCTTGCATTTCCATTGCTCGCTCAGAGGCCATAGGCCTTTGAATTTCCTTTCTCTTATGTGTAGATATGCTCGGCTCTCAATGCTTGTAGCTGACCACATCCCAATAATTTTCTATTAGTTATGTCTTGCTTCGATGGATACATGATGCCGGCCGGTCACGGGTCTCTGGCAGACCTTCCCTAATCTAAGTCATTGATCCAACCCCTCTGTGGTCTTGATTCGTGCAAGCTTGTTATGAATGTCATGCCAAGTGTTCTTTGCACAGTGGCATCGTAGAGCTACAACCGCCAATAGTAACGAACATAACTCGTGAAGGGAAATGAAGGGAGAACTTTCAGCAATCCTGTCAATAGGCGAGGCAGTATCGGTTATATTTCATGTAAAAGAGTAGTGGTTAATACGGACGTTATATATTTATTATCAAGCAAAGCGTTTGATCCCTTAAAAACCAAATACGCCAACTAACTCCTGATATTCCACACCACCTCACCACGAGTCTCTTGAGCATCTCGATATAATAGATATGCATATGAATATACTCAAGCCTCGTCGACCTTGTACCTCAACCCATGCCCAAACCGAAACACCGGATCCACCGTATCAAAGGGCACGTCCTCCTTGGAGGCCTCGACCGCCTCCATGGACCGGGGCATATCGAATGGCAGCTTTCCCTCGGGCGCCGCGAGCCCCAGGACGATGTCGAGGAACGCGTCGGGCCCGCTGCCGAAATTGGCCAGCAGCGCGGCCGCCCGCTCGGCCACCTCGGGCACCGCGGCGGGGCGGTCCATGGCCATGTCGACGATGGTGGGGCACGCGGCGTAGATGGCCGCCTGGCGTTCCTGTTCGGTGGCGGAGTACGCGAGCGAGCCGGCGTGGTAGCGGGACTCGAAGCCGCCCGGGCGGGGCTCGAAGGGGGCCGAGAGGCGGAGGAGGGCGTAGTCGGCCTCTTGCGGGGTCGGGACGACGGTCAGGTTGCGGCGTTCGAGGTAGGTCGCGTTGAAGCCCTCGATGTAGAACTTCTTGCTGGCGATATCGGTGTTCTGGAGGGGCAAGATGTCGTTCTGGTTGGTTAGGAGCGTGTACGCGCGGCGCTGGGCCGCGGCGCCCTCGTCGACGTACTCCTGCCGGCCGACGATCTGGTCCGCGGCCTCGGCGTCGACGAAGGGGTTGTCGAAGAGCCCCAGGAGGAACTTCTCGCGCAGCAGACGGCGGACCGAGACATCGAGCCGGGCCTCGGCGACGGTCCCCTCCTTGACGAGCTGCACGAGCAGCTCGGGCCGCGTCTCGCCGCCGAACTGGTCGCAGCCGGCCTCGAGGACCATGGCGGCGCGCTCGAGTTCGGTGAGGTGCTCGACCCCCAGGCGCGGGCCGGCATGTCCTGCCCGAGGATCTGGGCGTCGGTGATGAGTCCCCAGTCCGTGACGACGATGCCCTCGAAGCCGAGCTCTTCCCGCAGCAGGCCCGTCACGATGCCCTTGTTGAAGCCGAAGCCGACGGGGTCGTATTTCGTTCCGATGGGTCGGGAGTAGTACGGCATCATCTGCCGCGCCCCGACGGCGATGGCGGCCTTGAAGGGGATCAGATGGTACTCCAGGTTCTTGCCCGGGTATGTCTGGTTCTTGCCGTACGCGAAATGTGAGTCCTCGCCGTTCTCCATGGGCCCGCCGCCGGGGAAGTGCTTGGTGACGGTCGTGATGGAGTCGGGGCCAAACGTCTCGCCCTGAAGGCCGAGGATATAAGCAGAGAGCATCTCGGCCGTGAGTTCCGCGTCCTCGCCAAAGGTGCCACCGATGCGCGCCCAGCGCGGCTCCGTCGTCAGGTCGACCTGGGGATGCAGGGCGGCGCGGATGCCGACGGCGCGGTACTCGGCGCGGGCGACCTCGGCGAACCGACGCACCAGCTTAGCGTCGCGCAGGGCCGCGAGCCCCAACGTCTCGGGCCACTGCGAGAAGCGGCCGGCGCGGAAGCCGGTACCGATGTTTTCGGTGAAGGCGTGGCGGGGGTCCGTGGACAGCGTTAAGGGGATCCCCAGCGGCGTCGTGTCGAGGATGTGCTGCTGGACCCGGTTGACGAACTGGGCCGTCTGGCGGGCGTCGAGGATCTCGCCGACCAGGTTGAAGTGGGTCAGCATCTGGGTCCCGAGCATGTACTCGGTGCTGTTCCGGCCGGTGCTGGGGAGGCCCGGGTCCAGGGTCCCGTTGGGGCCCATGTTGAGCTGCGAGTGGAACATCTGGCCGGCTTTGTCTTCGAGCGTCATGCGCTGCAGCAGGTCGTCGATGCGCTCGTCCACGCTGAGAGAGGCATCGCGGTAAGGCAGGACTGAGGCTAGGGCATTACTGCCGTCGGCGCTCACGCCGAGTGTTGATCCCATGGCTAATAGACTCGAGAGGGTGATGAGGCCGAGAACGGCACGAAGGGACCGATGGTGGATGGCCGCCATCTTGCTTCCTGGTATTATCAAGTTTGCGCGTTCAAGGGTGGGTGACGAGTCGGTCCCAGTCTTTCCCCACGGAGAGCCGCCGCGCTGTCCCTTATATAGTCGGACTTCTGCATACTCATGACGAAGACCTCTTCTCCTGTTACGTCTAGCAACAAACAACTGCAACCCCAAGCAGGAGCCGAGCAACTACCGACACCGCAATATCATCTGAACGCCAAGTCTCGTAGGCATCCAAAAAGCCGGGCAGCACAGCTTGGTATAACAGCAACGCCCCGTCCAGTATACCGCACTCGGCCTAGGATGGACTTGGCTTCTTGCGGATTGCGGAGAGGCCACACTCCTCCTCCTCCTCGGTTTGTGGGGGGATTGTGGGGAGAGACCCGGGACTGTGGACTCACACGCCAAGACATGCGCAGAGCCTGCAAGTCACTCGACCAAAAATGGATATTTGGTCGCCCAACATGGGCAGGTTATATGAGCCATTGAGCATGGCGAGATCTCTTGGGGGGAGGGTATATTGAAAATATTCGATCCGAGGTTCAACCAGGGTTAAAGCACCTGAGTCGGTATCATCTGTAAGAGTTACTACTATCGTGCCTATTACACATCCAGGCAAAGTGACGAACACATGTTCATCCCGTGTAAGTGAACCAACCCTAGAAGCGAAGCGACAATGGTCACCGACTATATGCCATCTCTACGGCCAGTCTTGGCTGTGCTCTAGGGTAGCAACACCTGCAATACTGTTATGATCATGACTCGTACGTATCAGCTTTGGCCAGCCACCCTCGCGAACAAGTAAGCAGCTTCAGGTAGTAGTACCAACATCCGGGGAATTGTCGGGTATTTCTTTACTACGCGTGACCCGTCCGGGGAAATGAAATGGAAGTTGTTCCAAGTTTCCGCTGAAATGAGTGCCGGGATGGGGGATGGGGGATTCTGTCCCGAACGCCTAGCCAACCGGGAGCCCTGGCCACAACAAGCTGCGCTGCTTTCCCGTGCTAGAGAATACGCAAAAGATGGAGCAAACAACCGACAGTGAACGATGTTCCACTAGAACAACTTTCCTTGACTTTGCTTTCGCTGGTGTTGCCGCCAAGTCCGGTCTGATTCGTCTGGTTCGTAACATGGCAACATCGCACCACGACAACACCACGATCACCAAATTGCGATTAAATGCGTCACCAGAGGACAGGACTCGGTAAGGGAGATGACCGCATGAGCATGCCAATCAGTCAAATCCAACCCCTTCTTATTGCCAGGAAACATCAAAGATACCAGCCTGCTTGCTGACATTTTGTGCTTTTTTCCTCCTCGGTGTGCAAACAAATAGCAATGCATAACACTCCATATGGAGGAATAGAATGGCGGGGGAGGAGTCAGCAGTAAGATAGATCTGCGGGGAGTTTAGCGCCGGTTCTGTGCCACGACATCCCTGCAATGCCCAGCACCACCAACTGCAGCTGCTTATTGTTGCTTTGCTTTGCTCTGCTTACACGTCGGATACCAAAACTCCTCCCCTTTCTTCTTCTTCCCCTTCTTCCTTCCTAGAGGGCCAAGAACGAGTTGTTGACAGCATGGTTACTTACAATTGCGTCCTCATATAACTTATCAGGAGGTCGGCCCAGCCCAGCCCAGCCCGCCACTGCTGACATGCAGAAACAACTTCTTTCTGCCTGAGCCCATGCAGAAGGAGTCACATACCGCTCATCTGATTGGGCCACGGGGGTGCAACGGCGTAGCCGCCCAGCCGAAATGTTTGCGGCTGAACAACCAACAACTGTTGTTGATTTGGGGGCCAGACTTGTCGAGATGCAGAAGGGCGCGCAAATGTCCTAGGACTGCAGATAGTGAATGCGCCTCTTACTGGAAGATGAGAGGCGACAGGTTGCAATGTCAGCCTGCATGGTGATATGTAGAAATAGGCCTCTGCCTATAAGTATGGCCGTGAATGACCAGCCAGGACACTCTCTAGAGGACCTGCGATTGCTCGTCTCAAAGTCTTTGCCTGGGTTTTCTCCCCTATCATTGACTTTCACCGCAATTCCTGCGGTATATGTAAGCACATCGTAGTAGTAAACGTACCAATCACTTGATATCACCATCAACCCATCATTGACGTCTTCGGCGACAAACCCCCCGCCCTCCCCGACCTGTCGGGCCCCAACAACAAGAAAAAGGCCAAGAAGACGCCCCAGGAGCTCATCGCCGCCTTCTGGGGCCGCTTCCACTCCAAGCACCCGGGGAAAGTGACGTCCATCTTCCCCCGGCGGTGATGTCGAGGCCGGTGCTGGAGGTAACGCCCCTCCTCCTCCCGTCAGCGCGTGGGACGTCAAGCAGAGCTTGACCACGTTAGCACAAAGCCAGATGCTCGGAACCAACGGCACCGTCCCCGTCGACGTCAACGCCCTGAACCGCTTCGTCGGCACCGACGGCCCGGCCTGGGGCACCGGGGGCGGCGTGTCGTGCGGGGAGTACTACAGCCCCGGGTCGGTGCACCGGGTGGACTGGATCTTCGAGTCGCCCCAGTTCACCGTCAACGGCTACTCGAGCTCCGACATCAAGCAGGGCGCCAACGGGGACTGCTGGTGGCTGGCCGCCGTGGCCACCATCGCCCACCGCCGGGACCTGATGGAGCGCGTCTGCGTCGCCCGCGACGAGGAGTGCGGCGTCTACGGCTTCGTCTTCCAGCGCGACGGCGAGTGGGTCTCGGTCGTCGTCGATGACAACCTGTACCTGAGCGCCACCGACTTCGACCACTACGGCGACGTGTACGACAGCACGGGGCGCAAGTCGAGGCAGTACCGCAAGCGGAACCAGACGGGCTCCGAGGCCCTGTATTTCGCGCGCTGCGAGGACCCCAACGAGACGTGGCTCCCGCTGCTGGAGAAGGCGTACGCCAAGACGCACGGCGACTACGAGGCCATCTCGGGCGGCTGGCCCGGCGAGGCCGTCGAGGACATGACGGGCGGGGTCTCCACGACCGTTGCCAGCAACCGTGTGCTCAGCAAGGAGAAGCTCTGGAAGGAGCTCAAGAACCCCAACAAGGAGTTCGTCTTTGCGCTCGCTGCCATGGGTACCGGCTGGGACTGGCAGAAGATCGGGCTGGCGCTCGGCCACGCCTACTCGATTCTGCAGTGCCGGAAGGAGAGTGACGAGGACGGGAATACCTTCAGGCTCCTGCAGATCCGGTAAGCCCCCTGGATCCGCTTATAGCAACAGGTCACTCCAACTGACCCCGCCACGACAGAAACCCCTGGGGCGAGCGCTCCTGGAGCGGCGTCGGCGAGTGGAACGGCCCCTGGTCCGACGGCTCCAAGGAGTGGACGCCCTACTGGCTGCAGAAGCTGGGCCACACCTTTGGCGACGACGGCGTCTTCTGGATGCGGTACGAGGACATGCTCGAGACCTTCATGTTCATCCACCGCACGCGGCTCTTCGACGAGAGGTGGACCGTGGTCCAGCAGTGGACGAGCGCCAACGTCTCGTGGATCACGGGCTACCTGCAGACCAAGTTCGAGATCACGGTGGGCAAGGACGGGGTTGTCGTCATTGTGCTGACTCAGGTTAGTGTTACTCCCTTGACTTTCCTCTTATCTGTACAGCACTTTGCTGTACGCTCCCGTTGCTGATATGGACATATGCTGACTATTCGACACGTACAGCTCGACGACCGCTACTTCAAAGGCTTCGAAGGCGAGTACTACTTCGAGCTGCACTTCCTCCTCCAAGAAATCGGCGCCGCGCCCGGCGAGCGCCTCTGCCGAGTCCGCCCCGTGCACAAGTGGGAGAACCGTTCGGTATCGTGCGAGGTCGAGCTCGAAGCCGGCAAACGGTACGAGGTCCTGCCCAAAATCACGGCGACACGCAACGACGGCCCTCGCGCAAAGCCGCCGCAGGACGTCGTGCGCGAGTACGCCGAGAAGAACCCGCAGAAGCTGCGGCAGGTGGGCATGTCGTACGACCTGGCGCACGCCAAGGGCGGGGTACCGGACGAGGACGAGCTGATGGAGAAGAAGCGGGCCGAGCTGAAAAAGAAGAAGGAGGAAAAGAAGCGCAGGCAGAAGAAGAAGCAGCGCAAGGCTATCACCAAGGCGGCCAAGGCGATGGAGAATGCGGCGG
The DNA here is from genome assembly GCA_038363915.1 of Apiospora saccharicola. Taxonomy (NCBI): domain Eukaryota; kingdom Fungi; phylum Ascomycota; class Sordariomycetes; order Amphisphaeriales; family Apiosporaceae; genus Apiospora; species Apiospora saccharicola. Next base: position 1,236,238 of record JAQQWM010000001.1, read on the forward strand.
ATGCTATGAAGGAGGTCGTCAAGGGCGACGAGGCGGAGAAGAAGGCGGAAGGAGGAGGAGCAACTGCAACCGCCGGGACCTCTGCGGTAAAAGACGTAGCAGACAAGGAAAAGGTCACGGCCACGCCGGCAGGCCAGAAGCCGGAAGCACCTAGCGCATCTAAACCCGTGGAGCCAAGTACCGGAGGTCCTAAGGATGCCCCTCCTCCTCTGCCACCTGTGGTGGAGGAGAAACAAGCTGATACTGACGAGGCATCTAAGGCTGAGGGTTCAAATAAAGAGAAGGAGGAGAAATCCGACAGTAGTGAAGCCGACACGCCTAAAGAGGAGGAGAAGGAAGACGAAGCCACTGAAGTAGTAGAAGAGAAGGAGGACAACGCAGCAGTCGACGACGAAGATGACAGTGATAATGACACCGATAAAGACGATAAAGACAGCGACGACGAGGACGACGATGGTGACGAAGGATCCATCACGTCCCCATGGAACGCCGTCGCCGTAGTGGGGCTGCGCGTCTAGGCTCAAGACCCGCAGGTGACGGTCGAGCTGGTGAAGGCCAACAGCGACGACGAGCTCACGACCCTAACGGTCGATGGCAAGCCGGCAGGTGCCACAATGTGAGATGGAGTGCGTGTGGGATGCCAACCTAAGGGCTTAGGCTTTAGAGTTGGAGGTAAGTGACAATAGTCATACCGGAAAGGGGTCGGCGATACAGCGGATACAGAAGTGTTGAATCGGAAGGATTTTGCATTGGACTCTTTCCTCAATTGGTTAAGTGGATTAATAGGATGCGTACGTATAACATCATGAATTTTATACTGCAGGCAAGCAAGAAAGAATATCTTCGTTATGTGCACTAAGTGTACATGCATACATCTCCAGTCCGGCACCTCCTTCCTTGTTCCAGGGTCGTCATCACTACTCCGCCCTCTCAATACACGAACAACATTAAAGACTGAATATGTACAAAGAAGACATAGAGTCAAGTCAAACAGTCATACGCCAAATCCGGTCCTGAAACCAAAGTGTAAAATGGTTCCCCATAGAAAACTCTCGAGCTGGGGTTGATAGTGCACATAGGAAAACAAGCACGTCAAACGTTCGAAAGTCATCGCAACAATTAAAAAAGGCAATCAAAGTCTGGGAATCCAAGCGAGCATTTCTTTTTTTCATTGACGTCGTGTCCCCCCTCCCAACGCCATAAGTTACTTTCACTCAGCAACAGCTATAAGACTTTCATCGCTATCAGAATACAGTGAGACGAGTGTAAAAAAAATAGAACACCAAGAGATCCCATGAAGGCGCCATAATGCCCAGACGACCCCTTGTGTGAAACAAGGAAGGACGACAATGTTAAACAGTTGACCAAGTAAAAAAGATAAAAATAGAAGCCATAATAATTAAAAAGACGGGGTTTTAAACAGCAGTAGGAAGGGGAGGGTAGAGGGACTCCTTGGGCGGCGAGGGCGCCGAGCGCGGCGAGTCCACGTCCATCTCCTCTGAGGCGGACTTGGGCGAGCCGTTCTCGAAATCCTTGCGCTTGAGGCGGTTGATGACGTACTCGCGCAGGTACTCGATAACCCGCACGTTCTCGAGCCACGCCTCGTACGCCTGGTCCTCGCGGTTGTCGCTTTCCGACTCGGCAGACGGCGAGCTGACTGAAGACACCGCCGACTCCGCCTTGGGAGTTGTGGACTGCTCGCGCTCGCGCTCATACTCACGCTCGTCGATGGCACGGTTGGAACGCTGGAGCATGCCGCCGGAGTAGCGACGGCGGAGATCGGAGTCGAAAGAAGGTCCCAGTGTGGAGGTCGCTGATTGCCCAGGGAAACCGGCGCTGACGGCAGGCAGCGTCGGGTAAAGGCCGGATGCCGTAGAGCTGTGGCGGGTTATTGGCGACAGGCCAGACGACGAGGCACTAGGCGAGTGGCCTGATGTGTAGGACATGCTGCTGGATGGCGGGGTGACGGCGGGTGTGCCGTTAGAGTGGGTGGATGACACAGCAGTCAGAGGAGAAGCCATGCTGCCCTGCGAGTAGGCGGGAGCGTGAGAGTGGCCCGAGTGAGGAGGCGAGTGGCTAGGGCGGTAGAGAGGCACGTAGTGAGAGCCGGCCTGGTGGACACCAGCGGCAGCGGCAGTGTTGGAGCTCTCGTAGACGGTGCTCTGCATCTGCTCCAAGACCTGGTCAATCTGGATCAGGTCGGCCTTGGTGCGGATGTGGGGCATGGGCGGCAACGAGTAGTGCTGGGTGTAGGGCCCTCCGTGTTGGGAGGCATGGCCGCCATCAACGCCGACCATGGCGGGCTGAGGCATATACTCGCCCATGTGTCCTCCGTGGATCGGGAGAGCACCGTGCAGGGGCATCAGTCGCTGACCAACTTGAGCGTACGAGGCGGGATCGAGATGGCGACGCTTGGCATCACCGAAGAACTCGTTCAAGGCATCAAAAGTACGCTTGCGGCTGTCATAGGAGTCGGGTGCGGCGTGGTACATGTGTTCACCGCGGCCGCCCAGCGGCTGATAGTACATGCCACCGCCGAACGAAGGGGCATGGTGTTGATAGTAGCTGCTAGGATGACTACCTGGGTGTGGCTGGCCGAAAGCGGCTGAGTTAGTGCGCATCTGGCCATTGTGGTCATAATAGCTAGAGGGAGCTGGAGGCGGAATTAGCCTCAATAGTCCTGAGACTTTGGAGTGGGAGTTCAACGAGCCCATCACTTACCTTTGGTCGGGCCTCTGTAGGCCTGGTTCATGCCGCCGTGACCCTCAGGGGATCGGACGAGCACCGAGTCATCGGCGTGTGTCTTGACATGCTTCTTGAGATCTTGGGGTCTCTTGAAGGACTTGCCGCAGAAATCACACTTGTGCGGTTTCAGGGGCACGTGAACACGGATGTGCGAGGTGATGTGGTCTCGCTTGACCGTGGTGGTCCGGCACGAGTTCCACTGGCAGGTGAGGTTGAGGTTGTTAGTGCTTTTGCGGCCAACGTGGCGCTCGCAGATGTGCTCCTGAAAAAGGGTCAGTATTAGGATGATCGAACAAGTTGCCGGGTTGGATCAACCCGGCACAGCAGCACTGACATAGAGGTTTTCGGCGGTCGGGAATCTCTCCAGACACGAGTTCCAGCGGCACACTAGGGTATCATCGGCAGATGGAGATGCAGCAGCAGCCGGGGCGGCAGCTGGCGCGCTTGATGACGAGCTGTTGGTTGTGGCTGTGGTTGCCGAAGAGGCAGTTGTGGATGGAGCAGGCGTGTTGCTGGAGCTCTCCCCCGATGTGCTCGGGGGTTCTCTGTTGCTGCATTGGCCGACATGGTCGTTATGCTGACTCTCTGATTGGTGGGCGTGATATGTCAGGGGTGCAGCGACGGAACAATGTTAGACCGGCTTTCGCTGTAAGTGGCCCACGTCGGTTTGCACGTGGCTGACCTTGCAAGGGCTTAGTACAGTTAGTTGTAAGAGTTTGGAATGTTGCTGGAGGAGGACTGCCAAATAAATGTGAGGAATTTAGAGGTATGACTCTGTCAACGGTAAACGGATAATGATTATCAGGTTGAGAGAGAGTAAGTCAATCGCAGGCAACGCGGACGGGCAATGCGTCTCCTTAAAATGGACTTTCAAGCTCGCCCGTATCTTGGCCTGCTGGCGGAATGGCGACTTTTGGTGTTGCTGCCAAGAGATGCCAAGACCTCTATGAAGCAAGCGACTAGCGGCTGATTGGCTGGTTAAGGAGGGGGTAAGACAAGTTGTAGAGCCGCTGCTGTCTACCTCCAGACAGGCCTGAATTGGAGGCTGACTGCGCCGAGATTGGGTACCCGCCGGCGTACCTGGTAAGCTGCGGTACTTGATGCCAAGAGCTTGGCAAATTATGCCAAGCCCGCCAAGCAGAGTCACGACCTAAGAGGAACAAGGCTTCTTGTCCCGTCTTTGCCGAGTACGCGGGAGCAAACAGTGTTGGGGATGGGTTTGATGTATTTTGGACGCGAGAGTATTTGCATGTTGCTATGGTCTATGAATAATTCAAGTCGCGTTGTCGCCAACAGGCAGTAATGCCATTTGCGACGATTACGCTCGTTAGGGCTTTTGTCCTTTTCGCACCGAGTGAGAATGAGTGGCCACCAAAAAGCCGTGGTTGCCAACTAACATTTTTTGAGTTTTTGCAGGGAGAAGGTAATCGCGCGCTGTTTGGTAGGGTACACCACGCTGCTCTCCGCGAGGGAGAGAGAAGGAGAGACCAGCGCCCACAGGCAGGCCCAGAGTGCAGAGGGAACCGAGTAAGGTTCCATACTTTTTTACCTTCAGTGCGCCTGCTCCAGCTGCTGCTACAGAGTTCAGACGTCAATCTGACTCCGGGGGAGAGAAAGTAGATAGGGCCAAGCCAACACTGCCACCGTTCTGCAACCAACTTGGCTTGCTTGGCCACCCATCGTCCGCCCGACTTATCCATTCCTTGGCCCCTACGCTGTCCTTTCGCACCTCTCTTGGCTGGGGACTCCCAAGACTCCCACAGCTTGGCGAATGTCCCTCCGCCCGGCCCAAGACTTTCCTCCCTTGGCAAATCAACGTTTTTCTTGGCTGCACTACGCGACACACGACCGGCTCTCACCACTGGCACACCATAGCCACCTCCCACATTTATTGCTAGCCGGGGAAAGGTATCTCCCCCAAATTCCAAATGGCCCTTTCCGTTGGTTCCTGTCTTATCGATGCACGAATTGGTGGGTATGGCCGCTTCTGGGCGGCTGTCTGACATGAACGTTCTCTCTCTGGATCAGCAGATAACCGTGTGACCCACATTCTGCCCCCAAAATAGTGGACTGGTTTTGTTTTTAAAGTGTCTAAAAGGAGCAGCATGCAGTCAATGTCAAGGAGAGAGGCTGATCAGCCGCTTCTTTCCCCTCTGCCGCCCTCTGATTTGCTTATTGCTTACGTTTTTCTAAATAAAAGTCGCAGAAGAGGAAGCTCGGCATCAGGCCAGTACATTGAAGGCATGAAACTCATTTCTGTCCTCAGCGGATGGCTTCCTGAGATGAATTCTCTCTTAAAGATGCCAATTTCCATCGTGCAAAAAGGCACGTTCAACCGCAGAGAGTAGTCACAAGCATACCCCAAATCGCAACGAAATTTGTCAAGATCCAACTCAACGCAGAGTCATGTCTTTTGTTTTGATAGGTGGCCAGATATATTGATTACTGGGTGCTGGGCTTTTTCGCCTGCGCAGGGCCATCAACCTAGCGTTTGTTGTAAACGGCGATCAGAACGGTCCATGCTGGCCATCGCCAACAACCAGCCTATTTCCCATGGAGTGATTACTGCGTTTGGATGACACTTATCGAGATTCAACCCGGGGCTTGCAATGACTAGTATCCATAATCTGTAGAGCTTTCAGAAGCCGCGGGAACATGCATCATCAAATGCTTCCACTCATAATTAGTAGTACGTATACAGTACCTGCGCCGGCGCCCCCAACACCACAAAGTCGAAGAGAATTTGGCACATTGCGTGCCTCGGTAGTTGTATTGAACCAACCGGCCCCAAACCGGCTGGAAAGAAGCAAGCAGGATGACGACGCAAATCAATCGGATCATACCTGCATGTAATGATAACATAAGGACACAACATGCCATATTATGCCAAGCATGCCAAGAGTCCTTGGGGGGTGTTAAGCTATGTGACTCGGCTCGTGTTTTCCGGTCAGTCGGGATTTGTTACTTGCTGTGTGTTCCCGTCCTGTCCTGCCGTCTTGACACATCGCACAGGCACATGCGCTCGACGACTGACTCTTTCGTAGCTTTGCGCAAAAGTCTTGTTGTGCTGCTGTCGGTCGTCATTTTCGTATAAGTCGTCCCATTCAGGCATCTGGGCAACAGTTGACGGCATGCCGCATATTCTTGTACGAAATTAAATCAGGCGACCGGAGTTTAAATTTCCATTCAAACAAGCAATTCGGGTTGGGGCTGCCCTGTTTGGGGCATACCCGGGTGCCCAGCTGCCAGTGATTCCGCTGCGTGGTTTGCGAAAAACTTCATCACCATCGATTTTCCGATTCGTAGGACTAGGCAATCCATCTGGTAGTTTCGAAGCCACACTATGTTTATGGCATTAGAATCACAGCAATATAACTATATAAACTTATTGCTACAAGTGTAGCGCCATGAGGGTGTTTGTCGGATGGGGCTACCTAAGACGCCGTGAGTCGGGTTTGTTACCTTTGCTACAGCTACAGTACCAACCCCGTGTATATTCATTCCATTTCTGACAACCGGTGTGCCCTCTATCCAGCCACCTGCTCGCCTCCCGAGTCGGCATCTCGCCGCCGGTATCGCCGGGTATGTCGCAAAGTTGAAGGAAACGGGAACTCGCCGAAGCAAGTGAGAACACACCACAGGACAGCCGGGCACTTTCGTGGACGGGAAACACATCCAGTTCGTTACCTGTAATCAAGACTTCGGCATCGGCCGTTGCTGCAATTCGCGGCGCTTCATGTCGCGTGTAGGAGGATGGTTTACCAAATTGGCGCGTGTCTGATATAGATGAAGGGCAATAGACAAGACTTCCCCGGTGATCTCTAAACGTTCAAAGAACTATCACCACGGCGTTTGAGTCCGACTACTTTTTCCTCGGCGACGAGAAGCTTGACAGAATTGGCAGTAAATTGGCAAGTTGGGGAAAGGAAAGTAAAAGAGTCGGTTGGGTTGGATGTCCTGACAGGGGGGTCGCAATGCATGAAGTGTTTCTAATTGGATGCGGAGAAGCATCCGTCCGACCCCTCATATGTTCTTCTGTTCTCTCTCTCTTTCGTGGGGCATGCATCCGATGATGCTTCATACTCTATTGCCTTAAATAGAATCATCCGCCGCCTCGACATTCTATACCATTTGTATTTATTTCCATAACAAGGTCCAGCCCCGTCGTGGTACAGTAATGGCTAGATAAGCATTCCACAGGGATTGGTGGGCTCGCGAGATTACACTACTTGATGGTCACGCGAACAACCTTGCTGCTATTCTTGCACATTGGCACCACGACATCGTACTACTAGTCCCAGGTGACATCCTCGTTTATTGTTTTGAACAGCCTCATCTGGGGCAGCACACGTAGGGCCAAAGCTGCCAAGCCGAGATTCCACACTCGTCTTCCTTGCGGCGATGATTTAACTTCTCCAGTCAACGCTCGGGCACGAAAGCATGCGAGTCTGGAAAGACGTTCTCATTGTGGTGCATAGTTACGGTCGGTACGTCGACCGCGTAGCCTTTGAAAATGATATACTCGGCGGACTTCTTATTCCACTCACCGCAATGTAGGAGAGCTTCTCCGGTGGTATACACCCAATCCAGGTCGCCATGCCATAGGAGAGGCGCAGAGCTTCTTGGATTATTCAACAGGTGGAAGTCTATCACCGATATTGACAAGCTTGTCGTCTCTGTTCTTGCGCTGGGGGTAGTGAACGCTTTTGAATGTCCCTCTTCCGCTCAGGCAGCTTGGACTCGAGCATGGAGCCAAAGATGTTTGGGCGCTCGATGCCACACCAGCGCTCAGGTCCGCCTGGTCAAGTTGATCTGCTTCTGCACATCGTCAATATCTGCAAGTTACGTACTAACAGCACTATGTCTTCAGGGAGGTATTCGATAACTGACGCCGCTGAGTCGGTGAAATGCCCCGAGGAACAAGCCAGTGGAACAAGTAGACAGACCGAATCGAAGAGTCCGTGTGGTCTTTGAAGTTGGGATACCAGCCTTCTTGCTTCAGAAACTTTTACGTACCCCGAGATGACGTCCGTGGTAAAGCAATTGTAGGTCACTCTCAAGTCGAACGGCTCCTTCTCGTCGAATTGTGCCAGCTGCTGCCCTCCATAAAGTTACCAGCACCCGCCATGTTTCTTACTTCGTGTAATTTATGAAGCATCGGATTACCGACAATGGATATTATACTTACTTGCAACGTGACCAACAGTTCCGAGGGATCATTATTATGAAACTTCGTCCTCGCGTTGTCTCTCAAGGGTTCGGCGTGATAATCTCGCCCTGATCGGGGCACCGCGGCCCGAGGTTCTCTCATCAGCTATATTTCCGATTTCGATTCCATACCACAGACAGCCGAAAGAGACGTAGATCTGAACGATTACTTCTCATACCACGTAGTTCGTAGGCTCGGTGGTGATGGTAAATGTCTGTCTTGGTTGGAGTGTGGTAAATGTATGACTGCCAAAACTCCATTGATCAAATTATAATTTTGATCAAGGATACGTCCAACATACAAGTTGCGGTCAACCAAAAGTCGTATTTTTGGTTAATCCAAACAGTCCATTGTAGTTTTGGTCAACCACAACTCCAATGATGCACCTAGCTGCACCTTAGGTAGCTTTTGGTTAACCAAAAGTTCCTCGACCAAATCTCCCTTAACCAAATAGCCCATTTATGCACTCAGCTTTTGGTTCACCAAAAGTCTAGATTAGATCACAGCGTACCTCAGACCCCAGGTTGAAGCTGGCTCTATTGAGGGAGTAGTGCGAGGTAGCTTGTGTATATTTTGGAGGCAGCACAAGCAGCACGGTCCGAGCTAACAATTAACCCACGACCGGCCTCGAATGTTGGATGACATGTATTCTAAAAGGGGATCTTGCGGAATACTTGGAAACCGCTGGGGTTGTCGATGCTGCGCTGTGTCTACTGAACCCGATGAGGATCGAGACCTCTCGCCGGTCCTTACGCACCTTTTCTCTCCTCTCAAATCCTCGACGTCTCATACACTTGGTCTGGCACTCAGTTGATACTGGGAACACGTGCACTTATGGTATTACTGGTCGTATGTAACGAATTTTGCATTGTCAAGACTATTAGACGGAGCAGATTGCCAGCGCATGCCAGATCGTGAGAAGCGGAGAGTCTTTGACGAGAACAAAACCTGGCTTCTCCAACGAAATTATGGCAACGATGTAGACACTGGAACGGAGCAGTCTTCTGCCCTTGGGTGGTGCAAAGCTGAGTAGAGCATCAAGCTATTGGAGTTGAGGACGAGGAAGCTCACCTCAAGCACTACGGTGCGGGGCATATAGCACTGATTCTCCAGGAGTGAGAAGAATATGTACGTTGCCGGCAAGGGTTTCGCTCTCTGCCTTTTGCTCGGTCAGTCAGCCAGCAGACCACAAGGTGGTGCTGCGATGCTGATGAAATGTGGAAGAGTGCAGCTGAAAGGGGCTGCCAATTGGTGTCGAAAGGGGCCGAAGACAGCCGTGTGTCGCCACACTGGAATGTTCAAGCGATCGTGCAGAGGACCTTTATGCCATTCATCTTAACCCGTTACATTCAATTGCGTATTAAATACTATCTTTTACCTGCCGCCGCGCTTTATTAACCGTCACTCCCAACGCCCTCGGATCGCCGACCCCTTTGGCTCGGATACCTCATCGAATCCAACGACATCGACCACGCTCACGTGCCCGATACCTACGACTTCGCCGCTAAGCTGGCTACCGTGAACAAGGACTCACCGTGAACCAAGCCTTATGTCCTACGTTCCGTGCTCACGAGAGTTCGTCCCAGTCCGGCCCTCTGATCTGGTTTTCGGGAGGAGTGGACTGCACCATGGTCCGGGCGGCGTGCGTGATGGCTGCGTCTCCCTAAAAGAAGACCTTGTGGGTCTCCTTGTATCAAGGTGTAGAAGACGCCGTTCCGGTGATGTACTGGCCCTGTAAGAAGTCGAACATACTGTCAAAGGACTTTGATGAAGCGTTATGATCGTCGACAAATATGGGGCAAGCAATTGCAACTCGCGATGCTGTCAACAACCCTGAAGATCGCCAACTCTGGCAAGACGTTCATGCTGTCCTCCTGCGATGGGAGATCACACCTCCGGCAATCCCACATCGCGATGTCCTGGATGTGTCGACAATGCCTGATTCCGAAGTCAAAGCACTTGAGCTGCTGAGCAGAGGAGAACGAGAGACTGGCCGAGGATACCTTTTTGATGATCGACGATTCCTCACGATGTCGGTTCGAACCCGACTCATACCGAACCTCCCCGATTGCGGGATCACCCCGGATTACCCGTAACGGGAATCGAAGTTTGAGGGCAGATTCTTGGAAGGAGAAGTCCTGCCTTACAGCCTTGTTCTCGGAATCGACGACTTCGTTAGGATTCGAGCTGTCGCAAGGTTGGATCAAGCTATCAGCCAAACAACGTTGACAAATCCCACTGAGCACAGATCATGTAATGGTTAGCTCCGAGTGACCGCGTGCTTTACATTTCACTTCCAACCCTATCACAATAATGAAATTCTCTGATTGAATCCATCTCGTCGTGGCACCTCGTGAATACAAGAGATATGTGAAGAAAATGAGACAATAACTGAAAAGGGCCCTGCGCTTTAACGCCTGACCTCGCTGTAATCCCAATACATGATATTACAAGTTCCAACCTCTTTCATAATCCAGAAGCTCATACATGGTAAAGTCGTTACACCTAGCAATTTGACTTGCCCTTAATCCTTCGTCTCAGCATCCTCGTCCCCACCTTCGCCTTGCTGCTGCTCCTCCTCATCCTCCTTGACCGTGTCGCTGACCAGCTTGACCCAGGGACCGTGGATAGCACCCGTGCCGGCCCCAATGAGGATCCCGAGCCCCGTCGTGGGGATGGAAGCAATACCCCCCACGAGCGACCCGATGACCGTCCCCAGTCCCCCCGCGATGCCGGCCCCGATGCCCGCGCCCGCGGCCCCGCCCTGGAACGCGCCATTCTCCAGGCGGCGCGCCGACTTGATGAGCTTCTTGGCCTTCGCCTCGAGCTCGCCGGCCTCGGCCCGCAGCTTGTCGGCCTCCTCCGGGTTCTCCTCGGCGAGCTGCTCGGCCCGTTCCCGCAGCGACCGCGACTGGCCCTCGAGGTCTTTGGACTCGTTGAGCTTCTTGGTGATGTCGTCGATGATCTTCTGCTTGACGCCGTGCTTCTTCATCTCGTTCTTGACGGCTTCCACATTCTCGTCGGCGTCTTCTTCTTCCGGGTTGGTTTGAGGGGCCTGTGGCTTTGACGGCGGCGGTGCTGCTTCCTTTTGTTGTTGTTGTTGTTGTTGTTGTTGCTGCTGCTGCGGTTTTGACTCGGCAGGTTTCTTCTTTTGCTTCTCCTGCTCCTGGTCTGACTCTGGTTCTGGCTCCGGCTCCCTCTGCTGAAGCGGTTGCTCCTGCTGTTTTTTCTTTTGTGGCACCTTGGTTTTAGAGGCAGGGGGGAAAACGGGAGATGATTTTGCGGCGGAGTCCGACATGATGGGCTATGACTGTGGGTGGCTTGCTTGATGCTAGCTAGCTTGGAGGAGGTGTCACCTGAACAAATACAGGGTTCGAGTCAGTAATTTGATAGGGCTGAGACGAGACAGAGATCAGGTTGCATTCAATGTTTAGAGTTGAGTCGTGAATCAGCACGAAAACTCCCCGAACCATGGGGATTGGGGTTTAACTATCCCGCTGTCTGGCATGTCTCAAATCTCACTAACCGATGACGCACCGTTGGGGGACTACCAGCGATATTACTGGATCTGGCAGGACGGGCGCTGGTTGGTTGGCTAACGGCCGCTCAGAACCCTGTTTTTAGATCGTCCTGGGGAAACTGACGTGAACGAGCTACTGTCCACAGTGGAGAGCGCCAAGGCATGACATAGTTCTTCCCCCACTCACTGCTAATTAGACCGAGGACGATCCTGAGATCGATCGACTTAAACACCGGCAATCTATAACACATAATGATTTTATATATCGCCAGAGGTTCCTACTATCGAGTGTCTGTCGCGCAGGGATTCAACAAAGCGAACCGGAACTGTGCTCGCCCTTCATCTAGCATTATGAGTATCGCAACTAGAAAGGGAATATATTCCAGGATGTATTCCAGGCTGTATTCCAGGCTGTATTCCATGATGTATCTATTCATTGATGGCCAGTATACTACTTCAGTCTGGTGACTACAGTAGCATTTGCCAAATGCGTACTAGAGAGACGTGGCATATAAAAAGAGGGTTCATTCACGCCTTCCGAGCTTCTGTTCACAATCCAAATCGCAACTTGATCGCCGCCCCTTACCGGTGCTGGGCGACGGACAAAGAAACACAGAGTTACCTACTCAATGATCCATGGTTCAGGCAGGAGTATCCTTCCTCCTCCTCCTCCTTCTCTCCTTGCCGCACGGATCATATCCACGGGCTCTCCACCAGCAAGCGACCGGAGATGTGGTGGTGGTAGTAAACGACGGGACGGAAGAAAGCAGGATAGGTGGGGTAGATGGGAGGAGGGTACATGGGGATCGACGATGCATCCTCCTCGGCGCTCTGGTCCAGCCAGTCATCGAGCCGGCGTGATGCTGATGCCGTGCTGCCGGAGTTGAAGTACGTGATTTGAGGCGGCGTCTGCTGCTGTGGTTGTAGTAGTAAACAGGGCGGAAGAAAGCAGGGGAACAGGTAGGAGGGCGGCGGAAGCGCTCTACTTCCCCGGAGAGAGCCGGGCCGTGGTCTGCCACAAGGACCTGTGAAGCCGGGTGATGCTGCTGGCGGACCTCGACTCGCACACGGTCCGCCTCGTGCATACCTCGCACTGGCGGCTCGCGCTGCAGCACCGCATTCAAACCCCTTCTGAACCATCCATCGGAATAGAAAGGAATGAACATCGGAACAAGAGGTAACGAGAACCACCGTAAGAAAATATGAACTTGAAACAGGAACAAATGAATATCAAATGTTACTTTCACAAAATCATTAGAAAATGCTACAAGGTGTGTTTTCAGACCTTCATATTCCTATGCGATTGTGTGGGATTTCTCCTCCTTCTTATCGACTCGATTATGGTTGAATTGGCGCCAGAGATTGGCAACCACTACTGAAAGAGGCCAACCCACTGCAGAAATGTGAAGGGTTCAATTGGGCCTCATACTGAGCACCAGTGAAAGCAGTGGTTGGGTGTCAATACGACCTGAATTATGATGATGAGACGTGATGCAGTCTCTCTAGAAATCTAAATCAAAGCGCGAAAAGTATCTGCTGCAGCCACCCCGTGGCGTGTGTGTGGCTGCCCCTCTAGCTACTACCTCCTTCTTAGGCACCGAGACAGTCTTAACCGGCCAACCCAGTTGCTGGCGATGTCCACCAAGTATAGGACAGTCTTCTGGTTTTCCTCCATGAAGTCATCAGGTGCCTACCTGTAAGAGAAAACCTACTGCAATGTGATATCCAGAAGAGGATGCAATGCAGCCCAAGAAAGTCAAGGGGTGTCAATTCTCCCCCGTATTCATTACATTCCATCACCCAAACTCCCACCCCGACGTCAAACATTGTTGATGCCAAGACACTTGGCACTTTCTGCTTCAACCTTGCCGATCAAGGTGCGTGACTGCGATCCGGTCGGTAACCTCGCAGCACACACAGCATTCGAGGGTTGGGTGGCTGAAGCAAATGGTGGATTAGGGGGTGATCCGAAGTAGACATTCAACCCAGGAGCTTCTGTTTTCGGTGAAGTGATCTATGTCTATCGTCTACATGGCCTCATCGGCTTCGTGGTCCATCTCCTCCATCTCCTCGTTGTCGTCCACCTCTTCCACCTCGTCCGCCTCTCCCTCCTCCTTGCCATACCAGGGCAGCAGTGGCAGGCCCTGCCCGCTAGCACCCGGGATGACGGTATGCACACCGGGCCCCGGGGCATCCTCCCCCCAACTGAAGCGGATGCCCAGGCCCTGGAATAGGAGCTTCATCATCGACCACATATCCGCGTCGATTTTGGGGTTGCCGTTCGGCCACTCCGGGACGCCCACGGCCACGCTCTCCAGCTTCGGAAACATGTGCGCGGCCGCGCCGGCCAGCTCGCGGAGCGACTCCGTCATGTCGCCTACGACGTAGTCGATGGCGAAACGGCGGATGCCGGCCGGCAGGAAGCGCGTGAGGCGGTTGGCCTCGTCCTTTCCGCCCTCGCGGTACAGGGTGCGAAAGTCGATCGTGACGTCCTCGAGCAGGGGGAAGTCGGCGAGGGACTGGATCCGGCGGACGTTGGGGTCCACGAAGTCGTACCGGAACCAGGGCAGGGAGTCCCGGTCGCACGAGGACAGGAAGGACACGACTAGGCGCTTCAGGGTGGCCTTGGCTGGCAAGAGGTGCATGTAGAGCTCCGTCGACTGTTGGGGGAAGACCGTCCAGTAGTACTCGAGTTCTTCGAGGCCGGGGGTACCGGTGAGGAATCGGTCTAAGCTTCTTGGGCAAAGGTCGCTGATGACGACCGTTTTGATCTTGGGCATGGGCGTGTCAGTCTTGTAGTCCCACAGGCTTGCCTGGTTCCACCTTCGAGAATCGCTGGTGTCAACGGCATATATTGTCTCCAGGTTGGGCGCCGCCCCTAGCAATCCACTCATCCTAGCAAGCTGGTAGGGGTTGGCCCCCCAACTCATCATTCCCAGCGTTTTCAGGGATCGAATCTGGGGGCGTGGAGCGTGATTCAACTCCGGGAAGGCTTGGCGGGTCTGATCCTGGTCCTCTTCGTCGTCGACAGCGATCAGCACATCCTTCACCTTGACAGCTAGAACCATGGCCAAGGACATGACCCATCTATGGGCGCTTACCGCCCAGTCGGCAAGCTGGCTGGTGTTAGTGCACCATTTGTCGAAGGGCAGTTCCAACATGGAAACCGACAGCGCTCGATGCGACTCGCTCCATCTGAGGAGAGCCTGGAGAGCCATGACGTTCTCATTCTGGCGGTACTCTCTGTATCCTCCAGGGTGATTGATGAGCTGCATAGAGACTACCTCGGCAGCAAGGTCCGGGCGTTGAGTGAGGGTGGTGGTGAACGACAGGAGGCGATCGTTGGCTCCTGGGACGTCGTAGTACGGAGCGTCGGGAGGCAGAAAATGCTTACAGTTGCCCGTAGCATAGTAGTGGTACAGTATGGGCTGTGCCATACTACGGAAATGATGCGAGACCCGGCAAAGGCGGGCGAGAGTTGCCTTGTCTTCAAGGACGCCTTCGGTGTCGGCATTCGGGAACTTGCCCGGGTTGGTGCAATGGAAGCACAGCAACTCGAAGATATTCAAGAGAATCTCGTTGGGAAGTTGGGCAGCCATCTTGCCGAATTGCGCCTGGGATTAAGCTATGTTGAGCGAGGGGAAGTAGCTCAAGAAAACAGCGAGAGAAGGGCGGGCTACGAAAGGTCCGGAAGCGCAGAGAGGCGGCACTGCGTGAAATAATCAACAAGCCAAGCGAGCAGCAAGCAGAACTTGTCGAGCGGAGGAAGCTTGATGGAAGACTGATGAAGGTGATGGTGCTGGGAATAAATGCCAGCGAGTGGGTGAAGACGTGGAAAAGAACGTTTCGGAAGCGCGAGTTGACAATGCAAGAAAAGTACTCAACTTGATAAGATATGAATGAGAAGATCTCAAGCAAGAAGAGTAAACTCCAGGAACAAGTGCGTCTGAACTTGATTCAGAGAACGGAGTTGGGAGGGACGATGTTGGAACGGAAACCAACAAAATGGGTGGTTTGGTGGGATGGATAAATAACAGGAAGAACGTTGGACGAGGAGGGCGTTTTTATTTGTGGCCAGTTGAACATGAGGTGGGAATACCAATTGAATGTAATCAGTACTAGCCCCACGCAAGATGCTCTGGTTATAGAAGAGAAAAATCAGTAAATCAGCCGCAGCTATAGGGCTTCAGGTCATTATTCCTACCTGTCCAGGGCAGGTCACAGGCTAGCTTGTCGCCAGCTCCGAGAGCCCCGGTCCGGGCTCGGGCCTGTGTGGATGTAGGGCTGCGGACACTCCGCCGAAAAGACACCTAACCACCACCAGCGGCTCACCAGTCCTGTAACGTCGAAAACACCAAGCAATTTGGATGGATGATTTCGAAAACAGAACATGAAAATCGTGGTAAATGCGGTAGGATTTGCGCGCACTGTTTATTACTTAGTCGCCCCCTTTCGACTGTTTGATTGCATATTTATTGGAACGAAGTGAGGGTTTCGGCGCGGACTGGACTTTATCACATATGATCGTGTTCTAATAGATTATTATGCGAGTATGATAGGTAGGCATTATTATCTAGTCACGGCGAGTGTGGTCGTGTTTTAACAGGGCTGTACGCCCCTTTCAGAGATAGACTATACTTTATAGCCAAAATCCTGCGCACATTTAACTAGTCCGCTAATTAACATGAATTTAATACAGTTAGAATAAAACTGTAATCGACTCACGAAAAGGAGGATACGATACAGCTCCTCAATTTTAGCCATAGTAAGTCGCATCCGTTCTTAATAGTTGCAAACCCGTTTCGGGGGTGAGCTATGCTATATCCTATCTGCGCTCATTCCTAACTAACCCACTAATTGCTATTAATCCCATAGAAACATAATAATAGTGTAGTTAACGTGAGATAAAGATAAAAAGAAGGGAAAGCTAGCACGATAAGTTTTATACTACAATATACAGCACATCTAGGTCTGTTCTGGCAAGACAAGAAGGCCGCCAATCCAACCAAAGGAGCTCCTAGTGACGAGGGCGAGGACCAGGACGAGGTTGACAGCGTTACCGTTACCAGTAAGAGGAACTCGGCCCGAGTAGTTGTTTTATTTGTAATGTCAGTAACAAGGCCCAAGTGGTGAAATAGACGGAGGACGAATAGGGGCAAGTCACAGCGATGGTTCATAGACGAGTGAAAGTTGTATAAAATATTATACGGCCATTTATTACTAGCCTTTGAAAAAGCACCAACCCCCTCTCAATTTCGTCCACAATAACACAACAATACGACTTGAACCAAATCAAGCAGTGACCGTAAACTCCCCACTGAATCCTTCAAAGGGGGTAATAGTCCCTCCCAAACTCTTCGAATCCCCAAAGTACCGAATACGGTAGACGCCCGGCTCCGTCCAGCTCTCCGTCTCCCAGGTGATGGTGACCTCGCTCGTCGCGAGCAGTTCGCTGGTCCGGCGCCAGCGGAACACCAAGTGCCAATCGTTGTCGTCGCGGACGGTAAGCCACTTCCTCTCGCCCTCCCCCTTTCTCTTCATCTGTTTCGTGGTGCGGAGTTCTGTCGCACCATCCTCGTCATCTCCGCCACTGGTAGCAGCATCGGTTTCTGAGATAACCAGCCGCTCGACCGTGGCATAACTCTGTTCCAGCCTCAGGTTGTTCCGCGGGTTGGCGCCCACAAAGACCACTGTAGCATCGGAACCACGCTTGACAACGACGGGTACGTCCGTGATGACGTCTCCGAAGCTCTTCATGAGACCTGGCGAGTCGTATACAACACCGGGCACGAAGCTCAGACTGCGGTTGACGTTGTTTGGCGGTTCAGGCCCAACCGGGGGTTCTTGCGCGAAGTCGCATCCAGATACGGCACGAAGGATAGCGTCAAGTTGATGTACGCCTGTAATGTGTGTGGGCCATATAGGGTGCTTGCACCTTCATAACGTTGGATGCTGATTCACTCGTTAGCATTGGAGAAAAGAACGCAGGAAACCGAGATATAAACATACCCATATTCTTCCTCAGTCGTAATATAATGCGTATAACTATTCGCAGGCCCACCCAGCACCACCACCGGCTGTGCCGGAGGGTGAGGCCCCGGCCCAGACCCGGCGTCCTGCTGGGCTCTCGCCGCCACCTCGTTCGCCACAGCATTCTTCCACCGCCGCCCCGCCATGTTCGTCGCCTCGCCGGGGCTCACGACAATGACCATCTGCCCCACGCGGAAGACCTGGATGTCCACCACGTTGGGCGTCCACAGGTAGGGCTTCTGGACCTCGCCCACGTCAAGCAAGATGGGCTTGGGGTGGTGGCACGCTTTTTGTTCTTCCGTGGGCGCCTTCAGCAGGCCGGAGACGACGCCCCACACGGGCGAGGTGGTGTTGGGCCCGCCGTCGTGCTGCGTGAAGTCGAAGGCGCCCGGACCGTCCGAGGTGCCAGCGGCGAACGAGTAGCCCAATGCCGCCGGACACGTGGTGACTTCGGTTCCGTTAGGCAGCGCGAACTTGTGGTTCGACATGTCGTGGAAGGTGTGGAAGGACTTGACCCAGCGACCGCGGACTGGGCTCAGTTTGTGCGGCTGGCTGTACAGGGTCCTGGCGGGCTCAAACTGTCGCGTTCCCACTTCAAAGCAGGAAGCGGTCCCGGTATCATCCGTGGTGAAAAGGGGCCCGCGGGCGTGACACTTCTGCGACTTGCCATCGCTGCAGGTGCTATTCTCGAAGCTGCACATCTGGCCCGTGCCGTCTTCGCACCAAGCGCCGAGGACATTGGGACTCGTGTCACCCACGCTGGCTTGTGAGAATCCGGCTACAAACCCTTCTGCCGAGTGCTTGTCGCCCGCCACGCTGTTCTCGAAGAGCGTCGCTGCCACCCCTTTATTGTCACCTGAGATTAGGGTGTTGTTGCCATAGACCGAGGTTCCATGGGTGGGAAACCATGTCAAGACTCCAATGTTCTTCTTGTCGGAAGCTCTCTGGAAGTTCAACAGGGTCAGGTCTTTCTCGACCGAGCCATCGTCTTCCGCACTGGCATTATACTGAGACCGTTCCGACTCCGGATTTGCGAGGTAGGCAAACAGACTCCTGTTGATGTTGGCGCCAAACACCTTGGTCGAGCCCACGCTCAGATGACCGGGAGCAAGGCTCTCGTGTGCCCTCCGGATAGACAGGACGGCACCATCTACGATGGCACGATAGCTCTGGTGGTTGAAGCCTTTGCTAGTGATTTGCGGGAGGAGATAGTTGAGCCAAGCCCCGGGCCCACTATGCGAATGCGTTCCCGTTACGGCAATATTGTGTTGCCCGTAGCCGGCGTATTCGGACCCCAGCTCTTGCAGGCCCGACAGAATACCATAGCGCACGGCGGTATCTCCGGACTGCGTGTCCAGCACCAGGTAAACGAAGCGCTCGTCCGGATGCTCCGGATCCGCCACAATAAAAGCGCGCGAATGCAGTCTTTGCCGCAGCCCGGTACCGATCTGGTTCGGGTCGGCGTAGCCCATAAGGTTAATCTCTACACAGGGACCCGTTATGTCGGCTTTGCCGACACCAATCAGGTATTCGTCTCCATGCTCAGGTGGTTCTGTCCCCACGTATTGCGCAGAGCTCGGACCGTCTTGTAAGTGGCCGGTTCCTTCTGCGCCGTCATGTCCACCGGATGTTATGACCCAGGACGGAAGTCTGTGGGAGAAATTCTTGGGAAATAACGAGATAAGTGTCGTCGCGGAAACTAACAGTACGACGGCGAAGAGAAGGGCATTCCTGCGCGAGGGCGTCCTGGGATGAGATGGCAGGTCCATTGTAAAGATGAAGAAGAGGACCAGCCTCGACGAACTGGCACAAGGGTATCACTGCGACTCTGTTTCTTATGAGTCTGTTTCCTAGGGAGCTTCTACCTATGTTGTAATTGTAGCTGTAGAGGTCGCGCGCGAGCTAGCACCAGCTACCAACATCGGGCGTAACCCGGCAGGTGTGGGGGGACCAAAGTTGAAGGCAAATATAACCAAGGTAATTGAAAGTCGGTATGGATTCTCGACACTGCAAGGCACAGTATATAATGTAAAATGGTATCTCAACCAGATAGATCCCAAGTAAGGACAGCAGCAAGGGCCTATTTCAGCTTCATGTTCTCCGTGTCCATGGTCATGTGTGCAGTTGTTACGCGCTCATGAGTCGAACCAACAGCGAACACCGATCAACACGAGATCCCCATTTGATCTTGATTTTGCTAGGCCGTGGCGTTCGAGACACCCGAGACAGCTAACGAAAAAGGCGGGAAGCTCTCCAGCCAGCCAGGTCGCTCCACGGCTGAGAGCTTCAACTCTAACTGTTGCAGCTGGCAACCGGTGCTACCCCAACTAGTGTCGTCATCAGGACGATTGACCGTCGCATTGCAGGGCCAGGAGGAGCGCCTAAGCCTGCGCGCCTAAAAAGCTTAGAGCACTCTAATAAGTTCCTTGCAGCAGTTCTGGGCCTGTTTCTTCGAGTGGGGCCCTGCTCGACTGGAAAGTCGTATCAGCGCCCCGATAAGCCTTATCGAAAGTAGGATTGATTGATAGTCGAGTGTTTAGAGCATTGCGATGCGCTCAAGTGCCAATTGCAAACATTCAGTACAGTACAACGAGAAGACGACTTACACAACCCACGACATAACATCACCACCATACAAAGACATAAGATATTTAGCAACAGCTCTGAGAAAACGAAACAGCGACTTCAGCAGTACTAGTATCAGGTGGTTGGCCAGCAGACAGACAACATGTCGATCCGAACCACCGTCCACGAGTCTCTACCCTGTAAGTCAACAACACCACCCTATCATCGTACCTTTCTTCTTCCTCTGCCTCTCTACTGCCCTTCTCCTCCCATAATTGCACACCAGCACATCTCACTAACAACAAAGCCACAGACGTAGACAAAGAGCCCACACCCGCCGAGCGTACCGCCGCCGAGCACCTCATAGCCGCCGAACTCGCCTCCATACAACAACAAGACGACGGTAGCAACAGCACAACAAAACAGCACCCCTCCCTGCCCCCCTACATAGAATCCCCATTCACCGCCAACAACCCCCTCGCCCAACAAGAACAGTCCCGCCTCGCCGCCAAGCAGCCCCTCTCCGCCATCGACCTGACGCGCTACGAAGTCGACGAGGACGACCTCGCCGCCGCCGGCAGCAACCCCCAGGAGCTCGAGGCCGCCCTCAGCCGCGCCTACACGGCGCAGGCCTACCTGACGGCGCGGCACGCCCATCTGGGTCTGCTCGACCGCTACGGCAAGAACGCCTGGCTCGTCGGCAATTGGCAGGCCGAGGCCGAGCTCGCCGGTCTTGAGCGCGACCTAGCCGCCGTCAAGCGCGATATCGAACTCGTCAACCACGGGCGCCGCCAGATGCAGACCGAGGTCGGCGAGGAGCTGCGAGGTCTCGACGCCACCTGGCGCCGGGGCGTCGGCCGCGTCCTAGAGACAGAGGTGGCTGTGGATAGGTTACGGCAAGAGATCGAACAGCGAAGGCAGGCCGCGGCAAGCGGAAACGGTGCTGAGGAATAGAGATAGAATCAACTATCAGGAACATGATTGAGACGGCAAGCGAAAGCAAGTTTGAATATTGGACCAATGCCGCGTATGTAGTGATATTGCAGCTTAAAGACCCGGGACCCGTCTAGGTAACCGACAGCGCTACCAGTCAGCATTGAACTCATCACGGGTACACGAAGAGCAGAGACGGAGTTTTGATATATTTAGTCGCGTCGTAATGCATTGGTAAAGGCGTTAATCTAATTAGAAAGCGAAGGTATCTTTAAACGCCTTCTCAACCGAGTAATGGTAAAACTGCTACCCATACATGAACATGTGCCGCCAACGGCTTGTTTCTAAGTGCCATCTCATACCCCAGCTACCGCGAAAGCTATGCGCCATTGACCTATTCGAATCCCAATTTGATCAACCCAACCAAAACCTAATCCCTCGCCGCGGCTTGAAGAGGATCTATGTCCTCCACGCCTGACTTCACACCTTGGTACTTCGTTCTCCTCATAATACCCTCAACAGGGCCGAGAAGTCTCGCGAAGGCGCTCTTGCCAAGCGTGGCCACCTTCACATCTGTGGTACTAACGATACTTGCGGCCCGGGGCGCGTCGTTAAGCAACGCCAGCTCGCCAAAGTAGTCGCCCTTGTTGTAATGTTTGACGTGGTTCCTCTCACCTTCCCGGTCAAGGTAGGCATCACATTCTCCGGTCTCCAAAAGGTAGAACGATGTCCCAATGTCACCCTGCTGAATGATCACATGACCAGGTGGGAATTTCTGTGTTTCCAATGCATCTGCGATCTTAGAGCGTTCATAGGGCGTTAGGCTCTTGAGCAGCGGCACCTCCTCCAAGAAGTTTTCGTACATTCGTCGACGCGCAAATGTGGACTCCATCAGAATCCTGCGGAATGTGACGCGATCAAGCGCCCATAGGTTGCAGCTGGACTCTGCTGACATGACAGTCGCAGCACGTGGTGCGTTGTACATAAGCGCAAGCTCCCCAAACGAGCCTCCGGACTGAATGGTGCTAACTTTGCTGCCCATGCCGTCGGGGCCTGGCTGCAACGCACCTGACGCGTTTACGTACACGTCGAAGCTGCCTTTCTCGACTACGTAGAAATAGTCGCCGGCATCGCCTTGTGTAATGACCTAAATCGATAATGTTAGTTGCCTGGTTGGAGTCTAGAGCCCATCATCTCCCAATTGGTTTACTGACCTTGATGTCTTTGGCAGGAATTGGCTTCTCAACCAGCGCGCCAAGGATCTGTGCGCTTTGCTCGTCGTCCAGGTGGTTGAAGAGGAAGTTGCCTGAAATGGCCGTCTTCAGGCGCTCGAGTTGATCGGGTGTTTTAGGGAAAGTGGGAGGAGTCCAATTATCATTTTCATCCGCCACCGGCTTGAGCGACTCGGCGGATACTGACGTGCGCCTTCCAAAGTTGTATTGGGGAGGGTACGAGTTCGGGTCTGGAGGATTCCTCATTGACGACGGGGGTCCGTCAGAAGGGGCATCGCCGCCAAATAGACCGCGAGAATGACTGACACCGCCCGAGTTGTTAGAGAGTGAGAATGACGGTGTCGAGGGAGACGCGACCGTATCATTCTCGTCCTCTTCGATTATGTTCAGCATCTCAGGGGGTGCAGGGGACCTTGATCCTGATCTTGTCCCAGTCATTCCGCTGTCACCGCCGAACGGATTTGAGTTGGCGAACGGGCTAGAAAAGGTGGCTCCAGACATCTTAAGCGGCTCAGGGGTATGTCCGTTTTTCGCCTTCTTCGACAAATGGTGTGTTCGCTCGTCCGCAAGGCGTCGGATGAAGTAGTCGGAGCAGTATTGTAGTATATCGGTGGGCTTGTCTTGCACGAGACGTTGCTCAAGCGCCTGCAACTCTCTGTGGTAAGCGGCCAGGTCAGACATGGCGTAGGATGTATGAGGAGCTGTGGAAGGGAGTAGCGCAGAATAGCACAAGGCTCTCAGGTGTTGGGTCGAGTGTGTCTCGCCGAAAGGGGTACACACAGTCCCCGTGAAGACAAAAGTTGTGATCAAACGGGAAAAGAATAGATGAGAAGACTAGAACAAATGGATGGCGACGACAACGACGACGACGCAGGCAATTAGAGGATGGAGGAAGCGATGTAGTAGTCGCAACTTGGGTAGAGAGAGAAAGAATAGATTGGGCTAACGGCTCAGTGCCTAGGTGCGTTGCTCGAGGCTGGTGGCTCAAGGTAACTTATTATATGACCGCAAAGTAGGGAGAGAAGTAGTGGCTAATTGGGAAGTCTGGTTCCAGCTGGGGTATGCCACCTGGTGGACTACCGATTGTGGAGAGTGCAATTGAGTGGGCAAGACGCTAATCGGTGGTGCGTGTGCGCTTCATTTAGAAGCGGAAGACCAGGCGGAGATTGAAACGGGTACTGGAAAAGACTGAGGGTATTCCGGGGGAGTGTGCTGCGATAACAGACAAGGGGTGTTGTTGGTATTGCTCTGGGTCATTAAGATGTGTATGTTGTTGGGAGGGAGTTGAAGCAGAGGCAGAAGTGATCCGCATCAGGTTTCAAAGATAGCGAACTGCCACTAGCGACCATCGGCTGGAAATGGGGGTGGGAAAGGCGAAGGAATGAACGAACGACCGGGGCTTGCCACAAGAGATTGAACTTGCTAGGAAAACTGGCCAAAGACGGCGCTTTCAACGTACGTTCTTCAAATTGCTCTAGAAATGATGAGCGAGAGATGCGAATGCTCTGACGATCCAATGGTGGTAAGAGGAAAGTGCGAATCAAGCGAAAAAGCAGGGGCGGCTTAAGACAAGGCAAGTCAGACAGCATGTACAGTAATTACATGGATTCAGTTGAGGTTCATGGAAGTCGGGGAGGGAGAGAGAGATGCGTCACTTACTCCGCAATCCACAGAGTTTGGACAGGCAACAACTAGCTGATGTTTATTTCAAGCAGGAAGGAGAGACACTGATTCGTGCTTCTGCCTGTTCTCACAATGAATGCGTCGGGTTTCTGTTGCCAAACGTCGGGAAGAAGCAGCTGATTGAGGGGGGTGTGTTGGGAGGGGTAGGCGCGTTTCTTGGTATTTCCCCAAGTGCTGTCGGTCGTAGAGACACGGTAGACGATAAAGACGGTACGAATAAAAGGTAGGATATTATAATATAGACAATCTGATACCTGGCAAACTGCAGCAACAGAGACTTGCGAAATTTTGTCTTTTTAGGGATGGGGGGAGGGGGAAAGCCCGTGAAAGAAGTCTGGTCAGATCAATGGATGACTGCAGTCTTTTACCATTGTTTGTTCTTTGATGCAATGCAATGCAGGTGGCTCACTCAAGCTCCTTCTTCCCAATCAAGCTTGTACTCAAGTCTCAACCTACGCCCGCCTTCTCTGGCCTTGGGCTTCGCTTTTCTAATCCGTAAGACCATGAGGTGGCAAGCACAGACGATATCTCACCCCGAAACACCTTCATGGCCTTGTAGATCCCGTCACCGAGGAATGAACCATGATGGCGACCGGAAGGCGCCTGCGTGTGTACAACGTAGTGCGCCGTGATGGTGGTGGGGTAGGCCTGACTACCTGCTGTATTGACGTATTTACAGGCCAATCACCCATCCTCGAGCCAGCCAGCTCTGCATTCAGGACTCACTTCCCCTCCTTCAATTGCCGCTTCCAAGCTTCGATTCGGACTTCTTCACGCCTTCTAGAACAAATCCACTGCACCCGTCCCAGCGCACGGGCCAAGCAGCCCTGAGTTCGGCACCAGCGTAGTTCTTACTAACAGGAGGACCCCTGGTGGCAAACGTTTGTGCATGACCGGCGCAGGGCAGCCCCTTTCATGCCAACCACCCGCCTCGGCGCGCTCTGACGAGTTCGCAGCTTCGAATTGATTGCCAATGCCAACGCAGCGAAAAAAGTCCAGCGCGCCCAATCTCGGTTCGATACATCTCATTCGTACATCACGGGGTCCTCGGTCCCCATGAGCTGGTAATTGGATCTGGCCTGTGAATTCCGGCGACGAGCTTGATCTGCATTTACCTTTCCCGTGTCGAGCTGCGTAGGCGAAATGGCCCAAGCTCCTTCTAGGGTAGGCGGCACCGTAGCACTCGGGAATGCACTGGGCGCTGGGGAGTCTATGCTTTCGGGCTGGCCTAGCTTCCTAGCTGCAAGTTGACGTTCTTCTGTCGCAAAATCCCTGGAAGCTGGGAGGCGCTGGAAATAATTGGGCTCCCAGCGCATCGCGTTTCCTCAAAATAAAGTGCACATACCCCCAGACCCTCCTTCGTGATTCAATACACCATTCTCAAACTGGAAAAATAGATTCCGAGTTCGCAAGAAGAGTAATAGAACAAAATTGGTATGCTGAATATTGGAAAAGATTATTGAAGATTCTATGGCTCTCTAATGAATCCCCTTCTGGGTAGAGTGGATGTGTACATACATCATCGAATGCGTGTATTTAGGTCATTTCGGACCAGAGCCCGAGTTGCTTTTTTCAGCTATCATTCTCTAGCGGTAAGAAAACATCCTTCAGCCTCTGACAATCGCCACTCGCATCAATTCATGCTGAGATTTTCGAGTAACTCAGTATTTACCCTGAATGCTACATTGTTTTCTTTTCAAGAGATAGACGTCAAGGGTGTGTATGATATTCCAAATCGTTGGTATTTGCTATCCCAGGAGCGCAGGTGGGACCATACAATCAGATTGTCTAATTTCACACTTTGGGCAGCTTTGCCAACCGCGGAGATGCCGGTAGAAATGTTCCTACCGTTACATAGTTTAGGGGGAATCATCAGGCAGAAGCCCGGGGTATATTGCTTATTTTCTATTACTGGTTGAAAGGCTGATCGGTTCTGATCCGTATCCCTACCGCCATGTGTTCCTGTTGAAGGGTCATCAAATCCTTGTCGGGGCCGCCGACGACCCCTGGATTGCTTGGTCCACTTTACGACTTTGCCATGTTCTCTTCCTTACGGCGCTGCTCCTCCTCCAGAATCTCCCGCTCGCGCGCGGCACCCTCCACCGTAGCCTTCTGGCCCTTCTTCCTCTGTCGCTCCTCATACAATGCGCGGCTCTGCATGATGCGCTCTACAATTGTGCCGGCATTCACGCCTTGGAAGAGATGCTGGGAGATCTCCTGGAAGATACCCATCTGCTTGGGAGCCTCGTAAGGATCATACGACAGCGGCATGAAGGATGTTGGTCCATGGTAAACTGCGTCGGGTGTTCCCCACGGGGATGCGGTTAGGTAGGCCTTGGTGGGTGAAAAGGGAGCACCATAAATGACCGCATTGACATGCTGGGATCCATACGTTAGTTATCCAGTAGGTTATGTAGTACGGGGATTTTGGCAAACATACCCGGCATTGCAAGACACACAAACTACGCTCGTAGATATTCATGATGGGGTAGTTGACCCCTTTCCACTGGTTGATGACCTCATCATCGTGGACTCCGGCCACCAAGAAAACGGGGCCATAGTCAGCGCCTTTACCCTTGCGCTCATCAACAGCTTGCTGATCGTACCACCCCTCCTTGTGGGCCAGGCTCTCTTCAGCCTCGACGACGAGACGGAGGAACTCGATGTGTCCACTGGAAAATAAGTCAAACCCACCGTCAACGTAAACGACCCTCTGTCCGGGCTGAGGACCGGCTCCTGTGAGGAATTGACGGAAGGATCCTTTCTCTTCCTCCCCGGCCTCAGCTTTGGCGGCCTGGGACGCCGACCAGAACCAGACGTCAGCTCCCGGGTTCTTGCCAGATGCGTCAGTAGCGTATTGCTGGATGCGCTTGGACATGGCGTCGCCTTCGGCCTTCCTCTCAGCGTCGGTGCCATGACCCTCATCGCCGGAGAGGACCTTCTCCAACGACTTGATGAAATGCGTTCGGGTGCAGAGTAGCATACGACCGACCAGGTCGGTAGTGGAGATGCTCGGGGTTCTCTTAACGACCTTGAATCGCCCAGCTGCCTTCACGAACCGATAGCAGTCCTCGCCGCTGCTGTCAGACGTGATGTCATCGCCGTGAACCACATACTTGCAGCCGTAATGACTAATGAAGTCCAGCTGCGTCACGTAGGGCGCATGTGACACGGACTTTGTGACCCAGCGACAGGCATCGACTGCAGCGAGTCTTCAGGGATCATTAGTACCGACATTAACGGGTAATTGTAAGTGAAAAGGAGCCAGCCCTACCGTTCCTGCAGCGTCATGACCGTAGGTCCCTTGTTGTCGAGGATGTCCTCATCTGAGTGTACACCAACGTACAGCTCGGTGCCAAGCTGACGTGCTTGCAGCATGGCACCGGCGTGGCCGTGGTGGAAGAAGTCCCAACAGCCGTCGACCCATATGCGGTCATCGAGGGTCTCAGGGGCTGGGGAGCCTGTAAGGCCGTCGTTGGTTGACGCCATACTGCTTGCTGTCAAAGAGTGCACGCGAAGGCTGATTGTTCGGAAGATAAAATTAAGGTAATTCGGCAATTAAAACGATCTTATGATTGTATCCAAGATATTGAATGAATATAGAAACAGGATCAAACGGCTTGACCGACAATGAAATGAAGCAAGTTGGATTAAGTTGAGCAGTGTGAAGTAACACTTAATCAGCACTGTCCCACCACACGCAGAAGGGGCAATCCGGGCACAGTTTGGTTCATGTCGCATACGTTGTACAGGAGAGACAAACAGGGGGTGACAAGCAAGTACCCCTCAGTGGAGACCTATCATACTTGCCTTGCAACAATAACCGCCTGCCCCGCGTCAGCCAGCCAGCTATACCCGAAAGTACGATTGAAACATTTGATACCGGTAACACAGCGCGCGCAGGTTCGCTCATTTCCCCAGACATCCGCGAGACCAATGCAAGACGATCTCCTCTTCGGCGGTGTTTCGCGGTTTTCCGACCGCCCGTCTCAAGAAGCACCTCCTTCGGATCCCGCCGCCAACACCACGACGATGACGAGCACCACCGACGACACCACCATGGCAGGAACAGCCGAGGATGTCCCCCACGGGCCCTACGGCGGCCTGAAGCCGACGCAGCTCGAGGCCTTCCACCGCGACGGCTACGTGATCGTACCGAACGCGCTGCCGCCGACGACGGTCAAGGCGCTGCTGGACGAGACGCACACGCTGCTCGAGGACTTCTCGCTGGCCGACCACCCGATGACCAAGTTCAGCACGGGCGAGCGCTCGGCCCACGTCGGCGACGACTACTTCCTCGACTCGGGCGACAAGGTCCGCTTCTTCTTCGAGGAGGACGCCTTCAACTCGGAGACGGGCGAGCTCGCCAAGCCCAAGGCCCGCGCCATCAACAAGATCGGCCACTACCTGCACGCCCTGTCGCCGCCCTTTGCCAGCCTGCTCGACCCCGTCTACAACCCGGACCTGCTGGGCGCCAGCACCACCGGCGGCTCCGTCGAGGCCGGCCGCAAGGAGTCGCACCCGGCGGCCGCCGCGCGCGCGTTTGGCTTCAAGGACCCCCGCGTCCTGCAGAGCATGGTCATCTGCAAGCAGCCCGAGATTGGCGGCGCCGTGCCGCCGCACCAGGACAGCACCTTCCTCTACACGGACCCGCCGAGCGCCGTGGGCTTCTGGTACGCGCTCGAGGACGCGACGGCCGAGAACGGCTGCCTGAGCTTCCTGCCCGGCAGCCACCGCTGGGCGCCCGTGAAGCAGCGCTTCGTGCGGGACGCCGAGGGCAAGGGCACGACGTTCGAGGACAACAAGGGGCCCCAGTTCCCCAACGCGGAGGAGTACGGCGAGCACCTGCGGGGCGAGGCCAAGGAGTCGGACGACGAGTACGTGATGGGCGAGGTCAAGGCCGGTGATTTGGTCCTGATCCACGGCAACCTGCTGCACAAGAGCGAGAAGAACCTGAGCCAGAAGGGCCGCATCATCTACACCTTCCACGTAATAGAGGGCGAGGGCACCAAGTACGACGAGCGGAACTGGCTGCAGCCCCCCGCGGACGGGTTCACGAAGCTGTTTAAAGAATGATTCATTGGTTTTTAGCCTGCCTGTGTGGTGCTTAGTAGAACGAGGTCTTATGAGAGATCTCATTTAATGAATAACGATTCCCCCTCAAGCCAACGTACGATCAGTAGCGTGAGCATGATGATGGGCAAATGCACTGGCCAAACGCGAGCCGCGGTTACTTTCGACACAGACCATCGCCCAAACAAATACCCGGCGCAGAGCATCTTTCGTGATTATCCAGTCTGCCAATTGTATGGATGCACAGCGGCTCGTAGCTACACAGTCCTTGCAGTCGAGGTTGTAGATGCACACAGATGGTGTTTCGGTTATAAATGCAACGATCAAGAGTTGATCCAAGTTTGATATGCGAGCATGATGAATTATGTTGCCTCTGGTAGGTGCAGCCACGGGCTCTGTCGTTTGCATAAGCCTTTAGGTGTCTTGCTGACCCACGGAACTACCGGGACGCATATTATCAATCGATCGAGGATGACCATTCTATCAAGGGCCATAGAACTCTGTGGATTTCCTCCTCAATGGGTGGCTATAGGTCTGACCAGCTTAATCCTCTCGTGCCGAACCATTTCAGCATGATTTTCTATCTCTTCTCCAGAGGTGGATGTATAGACTTGGTTGGATACTATTAAAGCCTCCAAGGAGTCTTAGTCGGCAACCCCCATGGTGGGAAACATACTTACTCTCCATCGCTAAACGACTACATGAACTTCGCACATCGCCGTTGTAGCATCTGCTCGAGACGGCTTCTAAACTTCAAGCTACGCATTTCGGATAGTGGCTCCTGATTCAAACGAAGCGTTTGTTAATTAGTAGGGTCCTTATGTTCACTATTAAACATTCGTATACAAACTGGGATCCCTATATAAGATCTGTACGAGACTTTGTATGTGGACACCCATCTCTAACCCTCAAAGTATGATGTTTCCCCAATATGTACATATGTATAAATGACCAGTATGGGTCTTACTTCTTGACTAGTAGGCGGGAGTAATGGCGGTACTGCACTCTTGCTGCTACCCATTAGGTTTTATTCCACCCTTCTATCTACGGCATTGTAGTACGCCAGATCATGTAGATCGTTCATGCCAATGTCAACCGATTGTAGTCAGCCCTTTGCAGTGCGATGATTCGAGGGTTCACACTATCATGTGCCGGTCCATAGATGCAATGTGCTGCTCTCAGGGGCACCTGGTTTTCCTTCTCGTGTTGCCCCCTCGATTTAATGGGGAGCATTGGATCATTCACGTCAGAGAGTGTCTCCAACTGCCCGAGTCGACTCGTGGGGAAGACCGTCTTCGTATTTGTTTACGGAATTTCCTCTAATCCTGGGAGTTGGAAGGGTAGCCACAAGTAAGATTATTCAAGCAGAAATGATGTATTGGTCTATTGGATAGTTTTGGAACCGCCTTCTGGGTTCAATAGTCTGTACAAGTCGAATGACATCTGGGTCATGAGCTTTGATAAATAAGGCGAATCCTGTCAAATGCAACTCTAGGACAGGATTGTTCATAGTTCCCACCCTCTCTATGAGACTGTGAAGTGTTCGGGTGTAGATATTTACCATTTCAATATTCCTCTGTAGTAATGCTCTGGTTTCATGGGCCCTGAAATAAACATATTTGGTGAACAACATATTGAAGGTTGAAGAGCTATAATTATGACAAGCCAACCCTCGAACTGGAGAAAAGGGGCCCCTATTGTGATGATGTCGCCACCTTCACAACCAACACAATATTCCCGAGTCAAGACCATATTAATCCAGACGGTCTACCTGAACATAATATTTCCAAAGCCATCCGAGCGCCCAACAAAACGTGGCAGCGAGCTCGCGTGGTACTGGATTTTGGAGTGCCACCAAACTATCGAGCCCCATGGATATACATAGCTCAGGTAGGTGGATGGTGGATGCAATTCGTGGTAAATGCATATGCAAGTTCCCCCTTGCGACCTGTGAACCAACATGCATATAGAAGCATGATCGGCAAAGTACGTTCGTTACCAGTCCACAACAACAGCAACCCCATTGTCCCGGTCACGAATCTGGGGAAATAGTCTGCGAGAATGCGAGGAGTGGTCCCGGATCCTACTCATTAATGGGGACCCACTGCCATCAATGAACCAGTAACCAACACACGCGATAATTCGGATCGCGCGTGGGTGACGGTACGGGAATACACAATGATACAATTTCATTCTGCCCTACGCACGCATCTCATGCTGGGGTAAGGTGCAGCAATCACTTACCGGTCTTCCGCCGAACTAAGAGCTGACTGGATACCCTTAGATTAGTACCATGATCTCTGAGAGCGAATGATAGTCAGGGGAGTCGGACTTGGGCCCGAGTGTACTTGTTATATTTAAGTAATAAATAGCTTTCTATAGTACTGCATCCTCCTCCCTGTCTTGTAGATCCTCATCGCACAAACCTGGTTTCCCTCCATAAATGGTCTTGCCGCATTAGGCAAACTACTTATAGCAGGACCCTTGGCTGGCACAACAGGCGGCCCAATCAAGGACGTGCCCCCACGTCGTCGAAAAGCCAAGCCCGCCTATTTGCATGGCAGACAGACAGGGCAACAGTTTGCGAAAAACCCAAGGAATCGGTCCGCGCTGCCGGGATAACGTAGACCGGTCGACGGCTCCATGAAAGATTTCGGGAACGAGTTGATTCCAGGCGGCAGGCAAGTTGTCGTGATGAACTCAGGTGGTGAAACAACCGGGAAATCTTACAAGGGCCTCGACTTTTGAGCCTCACCGACTTATCGTCGCGGGCTGACGTGATGTAAGCGAATCCGGGATCAGGTGAACAGCGAAACTGATGTACGGTCATGTCAGCGCCCAACAAACATGACTGTAAAAGCGTCATGGTGGCACAAATATTCTCGAGCAGAACGCAGTTGGTTCTAGAGACACATTTCCGAAAGGTGATAGCGATAACAAAAAATCTTGGTAAACTAGAACGAATCCTAGAGTGAATCTACATATGAACTATTTGTAATAGAAAGCTGAATTGCAATTACGCATTCTCATACCCTCGTGTGCAACGTGCCCATCACACCACCACCACCCACCATGATCATCCCGAAGCTCCCCACCATCCACCTCGACACGACGCTCGCGGACCTGTACCGCGAGCACAGCATACCGGGTTCCTTCGTCGTGACCATGTACTGCGTCTTCGGGGGTCTGGACCTACACCCGAGTTTCCCGCGGGAGGTGGTCTGGCCCGAGGATGAGGAACCGGTGCCCTACTCGGACGATCCGGCGGAGCAGGACCGCCTGCGCAAGGTCATCCTGGGACTCAAGCCGCTGCGGCGGGCCTGGGGTCTCGGTAACATGGAGGTCCTCTTCTTCGGGCCCAATATCACGGCCAAGGGCGTACGGACCGCGCTGTCGCAACTGGACCCGAGCCAGCGGCACATACCGCGCTTTGTAGTTCTAGACAAGGGGCTGGTATCTGAGCAGCTTCGGGGCATGACTACTAGAAATACGGTCACGGGGGAAATAAACGGCACGGAAAGTCAGAAGAAGAAGCTGCTCTTCTGGAGACCCCAAGGCTGGATGCAAGAACACGACTGCCTCATCGATCCGCAGGAAGCCTACGACATCAACTCCAAGAAATACCTCGTGACATCAGGCATGCGCACGCCGCCCTCCATCATCATAGACCTACAGACCACAGATTTCTCGTCGTCCACCTCGTCCCCATCCCTCTTCCATATCCGGCCAGTCCCCTTCGTCGTCAAGCTCTGCCGCGCCGGCTGCGGTTTCGGAACCTACCTCGTGCGCAACGAGTCCGAGCGGGCCTCGACCCTGACGGCACTAACAACATACCAGCGCCGCGGCGTCGGCGAAGTCCTCCTATCCGACTACGTAGACCTAGCCGAAGACCTCGCCGTGCACTTCCTGATCGGCGCCCCGGGCACAGCGCACGACCGCTCCAACCCGCTGATCCTGGGCGTGACGATCCAGACCCTCACCCCGGGCGGCAAGTGGACGGGCGGCCACATCGACTACAGCGCCCAGCCTTGCCTAAAAGACTACGTGCGCGAGACGCTGCGGGACACGACCCGAAAGCTGCCCGAGTCCTTCGTGGGCTGGGCCGGCATCGACATCGTGACGGACAAGCGCACCAAGGAGCAGTTCGTCGTGGACCTCAACGCGCGCTTCACGGGGTCCATGCCCATCTGCTTCATGTCCGGCCACTTCTGGGAGCGCCGCGGCTTGCCGCTGGCCCAGTTCGCCGCGTTCGAGTACCAGGCGGCGCACGCGGACGCAATCTACGAGCGGCTCGATCCATTGGTCCAGAGCGGTTGCGCTGTCGTCACCGCCACCGCGACCATCAACGGTAGCGAGGGCGGTGGTGACGATGGCACGCACATGGCTGATATCGTGTGGGGCGGTCGGGATCAGGGCGACTTGGCACGAGTCGAGAGGGAGATTCGGGGCAGGCTTGGGGAGAGGCCGCGGGTGCAACTTCCCGAGGTTGCCGAGTAGGTAGATTGTAGAAAAATGTGATCCAACAGATATCGTACAGGTAGAGTACCTAGGTAGGCTGGCAAGTTGCAGGTAGATGGGGGCTAAGCATGTAACACACTCGCTGCTGTGAATATTCTAGACGGCTGGCTATTGGCAGCAAAGACTTCACAGTCATTAAAAGTTCACCATAACCGCGGCAATACAAGAACGAGCAAATCGTTAAACCTCTCTTATTGATCACCGACCCTCCACCAAGATCCCATTCGCCTATTATGTGCTGTATCCGTGTGTGTCACACGCGCACGCGTCCCGATACAGGCCGTCCTGCCGTCCCGAGGTGCAGAAAGCCGGTTGGGGAAAGTTCCCAATGTGGGATGACCATCTCTATCCTCAACGCAGGTTCGTCGGGCGTAGACCCTTATTGGGCCAGGCCGGCAGCCTTCCTCATGCGGTCGCGTTTAGCGCGCGAGCGGGCAACGTGAACCTGTTCGTCAAAGACGGCCGTGATGCTGGCATGGTTAGAAACTGCGATCGCCCACTTGTGGAAGTTGGGCGCCTGCTCCTCAATCTGACGATTCAGGCTTGTGGGATAGACCCCGTGCTTGGACAAGGCGACGGCCCGAATGACGAATGGGCCGGTGATGACCTATTGTTGTTGGGGAACAAAAGTGCCAATGTCAGTCAAGACTCAAATGGTACGAGAGTCGGAGCAAATTGGCGGAGGAACTCGACTTAAGGTATGTACGTAAGGCAGGCATCCCTGCCCCCGGTCCCTTGTGGCTGGGTGTCACTCACCTCGGCAAGGGTAAGCCGCTGGCTCTTCCCGAAGAAGGGAGCGGCGTCCCCCAACAGCGGTTCAACCTCCCGAACCAATCCCTGCACGGCGTCCTCGACCACCTTCTCTTCATCGGCTGCAGTGGGAGCCTCGAAGAGCCTGAACAGGACGGTATGGAACTTGGCCCAGTACGCATCGGTGAAGAAGGACATGCTGGCGCGGCGGAGGGCCCCCTCCGCGGTCGTGGGGGACGGGCACAGGTGCGACGGATACATGTCCACAAGGAACTGGCAGACTATGGCCGACTCGATGATAATCTTGCCGTTCCATATCAGGACGGGCACCAGCGCACGGGGATTGATCTTCAAGAACTCCGGGGGCCGCGGTCCATCCACGTTAATGATTCTCTCCTCAAAGGGGATTCCCAGCTCGGCCAGTGCAACGTCAGCGCGGTTGGCCCCTGTCAGGTCAGAATCCTACGTCCGGAACGGGGTGTGATACAGTTGGGCGGCAACGTACATGTGCATGTGTGGTTGGTATACAAAATGAGCTTATCGGTACCGGTCGATCCCATCTTGACTTGGTGTGGTGTTGACCTCGTGGATTTGCCTAAGTTGTTTGCCTTGTTTGCCGTGCGTGGGTAGTCCCAAATAATTTTGGGGTCGACTGGGACAGCCAATATATAAAAAACGTGATGGTGTCCTGGTTGTCTGCAGGATGAAATTCCATTGCGTTGGCTTTAAGTATTCTCATCCAACTGCGGTCGTGAGCGGGAGCGTCATCATCGATGAGTCAGCTTGGCTTATACGAAATCCCAAGGTGCATATATGCGATGCACTTATCCAACCCCTGCTGATCTGCTAAGTCCTACCTCGCATCGTTATACCCTCAGCCAAGCACAGCTGCCAAGAAAACATCCCACTTCCCCTGATCTGGCGATGTGATAGCACACCGCGATGTAACGGAGTAAATCGATGTATAGTTTGCATATGTATATTTAGGTGATTGTGTTTGTGTAGCTTTTGCCGCGCGGGAATATATTTATCATCGCAGCTGTGTTGCACCGGGAAAAGGTAGGTAAGTTGTCTCGCATGGTTGTGGTTGCACACCTACGTGCATTTCCTCCTATCCTCTAATTTTGTACCACATTGTACAACAACAAGGGAAATTCGGTATCTGAAGGATCTTCTACAATCGGCAAATTCTATTGCCATACCGTCTTGTGGCAAAGTAAATCAGTGAACCCAACG
Organism: Apiospora saccharicola; assembly: GCA_038363915.1. NCBI lineage: Eukaryota > Fungi > Ascomycota > Sordariomycetes > Amphisphaeriales > Apiosporaceae > Apiospora > Apiospora saccharicola. The sequence goes on from JAQQWM010000001.1 coordinate 1,271,732, forward strand.
AGGCAGCGCCGCACGCTCGCATCAAATTCACCCCACGTATCATTTACAACATCGCCAAGGGGATGCAACAAAATGAGGTACACCCCAAGACATTGATATTGTTATATCCAGAATACGAAATCCCAATCTTGGATATGTGTGTCGCTTTCCAAGGCGGTCTTGCTTGCTATTGGTGTCCATTGTTGGCCAAGCACGAAATCTATTGTTTTGACTTCGCCCCTCGTTACGCTCCTTCCCTTAGCAGAGAAGTATTCCCCGTCCTTTCCTTGACCAGAAGTGTTGTACGGCCCGTATTGTGTCTTATGTGACATCGAACATGAGGGGGCAGGCCCGCACCACAAACCCAAGAACGTGCCCTTGATTAAATGTCCGTTTCTGCGAAGGAAAACGGATTTCAAGTCCTCAAGATAATGATACAGCATATTTTAATGTCTTACACATGAATACATCCAGAAATCACGGAGCAGTTAGTGCATGTCCTCTTTCTAGAGAGTCCTACGTGTAGGTAGAGTGAGTGTACACGCTACATTTTATCTCGAGGAGCCCGACCTGGACCACTTGGGTGGAGGGGGCCAACACCCAACTTTGTCTCCTACATTAAACCATAGAGTAGAATTCCCTCACCTACTCCTGACCAATATCAGTCCAGATAAATGCTGAAGACGTAGCAGCACTTCCCTGTTTTACCTCCTTGACTCCGTCATTCTTCCTCCCATAGTCCCCTCCAACAGATCTCCAACTAAAATGGACAAAAAGGCCTCCAAAGATGTGTTGTTTCCCGTCATATCGGAGAAGTCGAATCCGCAGTCGAGTGACGAGGAAGCCCCGACAGCCTCCGGTCAAGATGACTCGCCGGCGCTTCAACAGATGCGAGTCTCCAAGACCAAAGGAGTGGGCGTCATCACCACACTCGCTGGCATCAACTTTCTCAATACCATGGGCTCGGGAATCCTCATCGCGGCGCTTCCACGGATCGCCAAAGATGTCGACCTGCCTACCGGTCTGGTGAGCAACCTTTGTGCCTTATTTCCCTTCTGATTCCAATGTCTCCTGTAGAGTTGTCCCCATACGTCTCTTGGTTCATGATGTGTATTTCTTTCTACCCTTGAGGCGCGATGCTGATACCAGGAGCCAACAGATGCTATGGCCCGCCGCCGTCTACGCCCTCGCAGCGGGCTGCCTCCTGCACGTCTTCGGCTCCTTCGCCGACATCCTGGGCCCGAAGCGCGTCTGGGTCGTCGGCAGCTTCCTGTTCGTCGTCTTCACCGTGGCCCTGGGTTTCGCCAAGACGGGCCTGCAGGTCATCATGTTCCGGACTTGCCTGGGCGTCGCCATGGCCATGTGCCTGCCCACCACCGTCAGCCTCATCACCAACACGTTTCCCAAGGGCCACTGGCGCAACACGGCCTTCGCCATGAGCGGCATGGCCCAGCCGCTCGGCTACGCCCTGGGGCTCGTGCTCGGCGGCATCTTCACCGACACCATCGGCTGGCGCTGGGCCTATTTCATCATGGCCATGGTCAACTTTGTCATCTCCGTCATCTCGGTTTGGTCCCTCCCCGACGTCCGGCATCCGTCTAAGAAGTCGTGGGCGCGCAGGCTCCGCGAGGACGTTGACTGGATAGGGGTACTGATTCTCAGCGTTGCTTTGGCGCTATTGAGTAAGTGAAGTCTGTGGAACAGAGAAGAGAAAACACTTGCTCTCTCAAGCATCCCGGCACAGGATCTAGCTAACTAAACATTCGTAGTGTATGTGCTTGCCATGATTACATCGGATTGGCGCAACGTCAAGAAACCCGCCCAGATAGTCCTCATCATCGTGTCGATCCTTCTCCTTATAGCTTTCCCCTTCTGGATGCATCGACAGGTTCAGATCGGAAAGCCGGCACTCATCCCCAACAGGCTGTGGCGAAAGGCCTCTTTCACATCGGCTTGCCTATGCGTTTTCTTCTGTTGGTCTTCACTGAACGGCATCGAATATTTCACCACCTTATAGTATGTCTCGCTACACCTTAACTACAGTAGTCGCAACCTTGGAAGATATCCACTGACACAACGCCTCTCACTCCAGTTTCCAAGAAGTGCAGGGCTTATCAGCTCTCCAGTCCTCCATCCGATATTTCTCACAAATCGTCATGGGCACATCCGTGAATATCGTTCTGGTCTACGTCATCTCGCGTGTGAAGGTCATAACACTTGTCCTCGTCTCCACCTGCGTCACGCTCATTTCGCCAGCTCTCATGGCCACTGTGGGTGAGCACGAGAACTACTGGTTTAGACCGTTCTGGGCATTGTTTCTCTGCCCGGTCAATCCTTGGGGTAAGAATGGCGCTCCTTGCAGTGTCATGGAATCTGACGATAAAGAGAACGTAACAAGAACAAATATGAACTTAGCTAACAGCTGTATGCAGTACTTTTCAGTGTCTCCAACCTGCTTATATCCGACGCTTTCCCCGCCGAGGTCCAGTCCCTCGCTGGTGGTGTCTTCAATGAAGTCGCACAGTTTGGCAACGCTGTTGGGCTTGCTGTGACGGCTGCCATTGCGGCATCGGTTACGGAGCACTCCCACGCTGAGGGGAAGACGGCAACGATGGACGGCTACCGCGCTGCATTCTGGACCATCTTTGCGAGCACCGCCACCGTGTTGATTATTAGTATCATAGGCATGAGGAAGATTGGTACTATTGGAAAGACCGAGAAGGACTGATAGATCTGGGTGGTATATTGCGAACGGGCACGTTGGTACTATGTATGCTTGTTGTAGGGAGTTGGGGGATATTTGTACGGCGGCGATGCTAATTTACAGAGTCTGGTCTAGAACGGCAACACTAAACTCTCACACTCTCTCGGGAGTCTCCCCTTTCTTCCGGCACATCTATGCAGGCGTCGTATGCCGTATCTTGATGAATAATCTTGGCGCAACACGTACGATGCTGGTGTGTAGCACACTGCATGAAAGTAAGCCCTAGTATCAGATCGACATCGATAGAGATTATCGGGGGTTCGCGCTTAACCAAGACATCATCTAATGGGTTCCAGATTCTGGAAGAACCGGTTAATCTTGAACGTGGAGAAGGAATGTTTGTAGCGATTGTCCTGATATTTTTCTAGTTTGAGATCTACTACCGCGTTCCAGAACGATATCTACAACAGCAATTCTGACCAAGGTCCGCCTGAGAGCGTTTTCGTCACCGATGGCCAAATCTAGATTATTATATATCATCTTAAATTTGCGAGATATCTGGGCTCTAGTAAGTGCCGGCAGTAGGACATTCCCAGCTCGCCGCATCGTTCACGTCACCTACGCCATCGTAGACGGCCGTCTGCGGCCATCGGCATATAGGTCTGGTGAAGCTGACACCGAGCGCGGGCGTGTCATTGACGAACTTGGTTCCGATAATGAACTCCGGCGCACTTACTCCGTTCGTGGCCGAGCTGTTGTTAGTTATCGCTGCACCCTCGACCCAGTCGACCAGGGAGTAGAGTAATGAATGAGACGAGCCATTCACGGTCAGCGGATGGCCTCCTTGGCCTGCACCATCTAGAGTCCAAGCACCCGAGCCCCCCGAGCAGTGGCCCATCCCCGGGACCATGAACAGCCTATAGAACGCGTCCACATCCCCCGCCGCGCGGCCAAACGTGTTCTCGTAGAACTCGTGCACCAAGTCGTGGAAAGCCGCCGCATTGAGCGACGGGATCAGCGGGTCCGCGTACCCGTGATAGTGGATAGTGCAGCACTTTCCCCCCGCGGGACTCAAATGGCCGCAGGTCCGGGTCGTACGCGTTGGCGCCGCCCGGGTTGATGGCGTCGGCGAGAGCGATGTCGGGGGCGGCTAGGGTGCGCCAGTCCCAGGCGGTGTCGTTGTAGACGGCGTTGCGGTAGAACTCGGGTCCGAAGAGGGGTTCGGCGGAGTTCATGAGCGTGGCGAAGCTGGATTCGCCGCCGGGGGAGATGCCCGGGTTGAGGAGTTGACCGGAGCTTGTTAGCCAGGGGCGGTAGAGGCGTTCGAGGTTGAGGACTTGGTCTTGCGTTAGACAGGCGGTGCCAGTGGTGTCTGCGGTGGTGGTGTTATTCGCTTCCCCCTTTCCATTTTTGCCACAGCGCAGCACCTCGGGCCGAAACTCGCACCGGGAGGGGTCCATGATGACGCCGTCGGCCATGCCGTCCAGGGCCGCGTCGCACTGCTCCATGACGGCAGGGGATATGAGACTCGCCCACAAGTCCGCGGGGATGAAGCTGGACCGCGAGGACGGGTACTGCAGCAGCGCCGCGTACATCTGCCAGGCGCTCGTGTGCGTCTGCCACGGGATCGCGGACCCGGCCAGCACGCCGTCAAAGTCGGCTGGGTACCGCTGCAGCGCCGCGAGACCCTGCCGCCCGCCCGTGGAGCAGCCCGCGTAGTACGAGTAGGGTTGCTGTTGATGTCCAGTTTGAGTTTGAGCAGGATGGTAATACGCGGCGACGACCTGATTCGCGGCCACGACGGTGAGGTGCAGGGCCCGGTGCGCCCAGTCGATGGTCCGCCCCGGGTGGTGCAGCATCCAGGACGCGTCGCCGCCGCTCGAGGTGTGGCCCGTGTCCGTCGACGTCGTGGCGAAGCCCTTGCGCAGGCCCCATGCGATGTCGACGTAGTTGACGCTGCCCGCGAAGCCGCCGTTGCCAACGGTCAGGAGGCGCGTATTCCAGGTATCCGGCTCAGGGAGCCAGACCTCGGCCGTGGCGGAGGTCTCGGGGCTGATTTGGATGCGGAGGGATACGCGGCAGAAGCCGGGGAGGTCGGGATCACCTGTGGTCGAAAAGCCATCGGTGGAGAAATTGGTCCCTGCCGGCATGTCTGTTGCGAGGACGACGCTCGCGGTGCCGTTGGAGAAGGTGTGCCCGAGGAGAGAGGCACAATCCGTCGCCGCCGCCGCCGCCGCCGCTGCTGCGTGGCCCAGCAAGCCTAGCACAGGCGCAAGTCGCAGAAGCGAAGTTATTTTGAGCCCCAAAACTGACAAGTCAGTATGCGCTAAGAAACCGAGTTAGGATGAAGTTGTGCACACAAGCGGCGGGCTATCGTATACATATACTGATTCAGCATTTCTTTGACCGCTGGGAGTATCTGCAAGCGGGGCGGCGACAATCTCGGAGCCTGCCCCGACAGCACACAGGGGTCGGTCGGTTGCCAGTGGGGGGAGGGGGGGGGACGAACAACCGGGTCGGAGGGTCCGACGATCATGACGCATATCGGTGCGACATTGCCGAAAGGGTGGAGAGTGTGCGCCGTTAACCGCCAGAAAGATCCCTGGCCCGGTCAGCGCAGCCTGTCGAAATCGTCCAGGTTGCTATTACTGCAGCGGCGCCCAGTAGGTCCTGCCAGATCGGTAAATTTCACACCATTCGGTGAACTCGCCACTGAAGTTGTGTCGAAAAATTCGAGATTATCTCATTCCTAGAGTTGGGGGAGATTGGATTACCCAGACCGTTCGCCTGAGAAGAGGTACTTTCGCATTAGTTGATAGCTAAGATGTATCTAGCAGCCGCTTTGCTTAGTAGGCATGTACGTTTGGAAAGCTTCATCCGCTCCGGTGCTGGGAGTAGGAAACCCGAGCCAGCGGATGTTGTGTTTCCTTGTTTTGCGGTATTTCAACATCTTTAAGAGTAAAATTGATGATGTCTATCTAATGATCATGATAACCCTCAGCTAGGGGGTTCCCTGTATGCCGATGAACGAATCAGAATTGGCATGTAATTACCTACTTAAGCATGTAACCCGCAACTCCTTGCTCAAATATTCTCTTCTCATTACTCAAGAAATGGCTCCTCCTTTGGTAACAATTCGCGCTCAAAATTCGGTTTCGCCAACGTCCGAGCCAGGATGCTCCAGGGAGGGCCATGACCACCTGATAAAATGTGTCTCGGAGATGCAGCCTTACTGCCTCATGTAAAAAACATGCTTGCTATTTTCCCGAAAAAGGCTGGACCTTGAAAAATACCGTCACTATATTAGAAAAAGGGGGCTGCGAGCGATGACAACAATACTGGCGTGGTACAACGGCAGGACATTATCGTTACTTGCTGTGTCGTTGTTGTGATGGGAGAACCCCGATTTGGTCATATATATATACCGCACTGTCCCTACCCCCTCCCCGCGATTCAGCTCCTCTGATAGGATAAAACGACTGACATGGACTCACCAGTAAGGCTGACACCATCAATTGCAATATTCAGCCATACAGACTACTGATTCTATTATTCGTTTAGGAAACGGAGAGGACTATCCATGGTCCTCATTACGCCACACATTACTCAAGAAGTCGGCAAATATCCAGAGTGGAAGAAGGCTTGCCGTTCTTCACAGAGGGTTACGCACACGCGCCAGAGCCGCCACTGTCGCCGGCGGAGGACGAAGAGGAAGGCTGTTGGCCCTGCGTCTGTAGCATACCAGTCCTGTCCTTTGACGACGGCGTGCGATGCGTGGTGGGGGCCATCGCCCTGATACTCCTCGGCTGGTTATGGGTCGGCACCATGTACCCGCCGAACGCCTATGAGTGAAGATGAAGTGATATGCGCATTTCTTCACAGGATGGGGAGGACAGTCCGGGAGCACAGAACGGAAAAAATTCTCTGCGACAAGAGAAGACGAAACTCACGAACTTTGAATAGACATGGACTTATTAGAGGGCGGAAAAGTTGTTGAAAATCACAATTCAGGACAAAGAAAGACGGAAAGCTACGAGGGCCCTAAGAGCCCCTTTATTACAGTCAATCAAAACCAGGCAAAGACGATTTTGAGCGTACAATTATATTGATTGATGGTCATCAACCTTCTGGATCCATACTAATAGAACCAAGGCGATGTACAATCCGCCTTTTTGCAGTCTGCGTGCATATCCATGAAACCATTGCGTAGAAAGGGGGCGCTGAGGGGGGCCGAGCTGCAATGAACCCCCCATCGAAATCTTCCTCCTAGTTGTCTGGTCGTTATGTAGGTGTGTGCAGTCGGATGATGATGATGATGTTGCTGTAAACATCCACCAATCCTTTTGTGTCAATGCCGGTGTACCGCATACTGTCCAGTGAGAATCCGGCATCGCTGTCATAATATCAACGAGAATGGGGGGGAAATAAAATAAAATACAAGCAGGTGGTTTCTTGGTCCATCTGCTGGGGGAAAAACCGTTGCGTGAAGCCCTTGGATCTGCGTTGCGTTGCGCTAGTCTCGAACGGGGGTTTGCTCGAGCTGGAGGAAAGCCGCGGCGGCGACATCTCCGATCTGGCTCTTGAGACGCCAGTAAGGAGCGGTGGTGCAGACGGTATGTGAGACATAGATGGTTGAGAGAAAACGGTCATTTTTTCGGTTTGGCTGATTTTTTCGGTTTGGCCGAGTCTTTCTTCACCGACAGACCTTGTTCCTAACGGTTCTAGCGTTGGTAGGGGTGGAATCCTCGGTTACTTCCTCGGCCGCCGCCACGGTAGTTGGCGCCGGGCCGGCCTGCGTTCTTGGGGCCAGTGGGGGCATTTGCTGGCGGTGCGTGGTTAGGGTCAGCAGGTCCTGGGCTGTGGTGACCGCCGCCCCTGTTTCCACGGAAGCCGCCCCGGCCACCTTGATTGAAGTTCGGTTGTGGGACATCGTCGTACATACCTTCCCACGACGTCGGATCGCCGCTAGCAGCAGCAGCGGGTGCACCGCCGCCGCCGCCACCGCCTCCCATACCATATCCACCACCACCACCCTGTCCGCCGTAGCCTCCGCGGCCGCCACGACGGCCTCCACGTCCACCAAACTGCTGCTGCTGCTGGTTGTTGAATCCTCCCTGTTGTTGTTGCTGCTCGCCGCCACCCTGGCCAGCCGCGACCTGATTCATCTGGCTCTGCATTTGTTGTTGCATCTGTTGCATCATAGCGGGATTCATGCCAGCCATGGGGTTCTGGCCAGCCTGACCAGCGGCATTGGGACTACCACTGCCGCCTTGAGCCATCTGGTTTGCCATCTGCATCTGCATCATCTGCTGCATCATGGCTGGATTCATACCGCCAGGCATCATGCCCATGCCCATACCCCTGTTCATGGCCATTTGCTGCTGCATCATAGTCATGTACTGCTGCATCCGCTGCATATACTGCGCCATTACCTGCGGCGTCATGCCACCTTGAGACAGCTGATTCGCCATCGGGTTTTGCGGGCTGGCCTGCTCCTCGGGGCCCTTTCTGAATTTGCCACGTCGAGATGCCTCCTCTTCCTCACGCATATTACCACGGGGCTGGGCCTTCTTCACCTCGATGGGCTTGCCGTGAATCTCCAAGGGAACGCTGAGACAGTTATCCACGCCAGCCTCACTCTCGAATGTGACGAAGCCGAAGCCTCTGGGACGTCCAGTGTCCTTATCCATCATCAGAGTGGCATCGACTACACGACCGAACTGAGCGAAGTAGTCCTTGAATTCGGATTCTGTCGTGTCTTGGCTGACACCGCCGACAAAGATCTTGCTGGTCTTCTCTTGTTCGTCCCGCGGAATTGCCCTTTTAGGATCGATCTAAGCTCAAGGTTAGCGTGCTACTCATGGACAAGAACGGAAGCAGCTTACGATTTTCCCATCCAAGAAGTGTTCCTTGACCATAACAATGTTCACTGTCTTGGGATCCTTGAAGGTGAGGAAGCCGAAGCCTCGCGATCTACCGGTCGCACTGTCTCTCATGACGGTGCATTCCGTCACTTCACCAAACTGGGTGAAATAGTCACGAAGGGACTCTGGAAGGACGATTTGTCAATAGCTACTCATGCGATGGGCCTAGAAACAACTTACGATCCGTGGTCTCCCAGTTGAGACCGCCAATGAACATTTTCCTATGGCAAAAACATTGTTAGTCGGCCTCCTAAACACAAAATTGTGTGCTGGTGTGTAGTGTTGTAGCGTGGTGTGAGATACAATCAAACATGGGCGGACAACAGTCTAGCTAGGCAGTTGCCACTTGAGCAAACATGCGAAGCCTGTCTCGGCTGTGTGTGCCAATGAGGTTGCGAAATGTGATTAGAGGACCCAAGCATCGCGCTAGGTTTGCCTTCGTCTATGCGAGCAGCCGCTTATGAGATTCCCACGCCCCAGAACCGGGAAGAACGGAATAGCCAATGATACAACTCCCTCGGAATGGTAATAAGGTCTGCCTTGGGACTTTGCGAGAGAGAGAGAGCACCTCTGATGCTGAGAGTTTGCCGATCTTCAGGAAGTGTAGATGATGTGGCCGAACCATATGGACGCAGTTCGGCAGAAGCACACCACACACAGAAATATTCCTTGGAGGAAGATTATGTAGCGGAGTTGCCATATTGTTGTCGGAATTCTTTGTTTTTGCTGATTTCGCTACCGTGAAGCTAGCATATGGCCTCGAGCGCTATTCGCTGCCATTGATTGTTACAAGCCATCAAAGAGAGAGAGACAGGGTCTCGTCTAGCTTTATGAGCCTATCTCTTGACGAACGGCTATGGAAGGCAGTGTCTGTGACCTTGTACTGACTATAGTCGATGATGTTCATATCGTGGCCTCTTCTCAGGTAGTAAATCTGTGGGCCAAGCTTGTACTGCCTGCTTCTCAACTCTTCCAAAGTCTCTCTGGGCGTACCGTCATGGATACTAGGTATCTGGGACAGGCTGAAGTGATCTCGGCGATGGGTTGGTACACGGGCTGATTCGAAACCCAACTGTGACAAGCCTCCCATTGAAGCCAACAAGCCCGGGATTATCTCCTTCTTGTCCAATCTTATATGGATTCGAGCCCCCCAGGGTCCTGAAGCAGCAATTCATATGTTGCCCCTGGCCATCACAGCAATCGGCACCATCCGCGCAGCAGCAGCCACGCATACCTACACCGAACACGACCAATCCGACCACATTGGCAGAAATCTCTCTCTTGGAGATCATGAGGCGGGGACGTGGGCAGGAACATCAAAATAGCAATGGAGGAAAGCATCAAACTTACCCGTCTTCTTTGGCACTGGGGCCACGCGTCGAATGATAATTCGGAGTAGATACTTCATCCCTCATGGGTGTGGAAGTGTCCATATCTCTGGGCGGATTGTTGCCCAGGTTGAAGTCGACATCATCATCATCCTCATCTTCGTACTCAGCTTGTTGTTGGTAGTCGTCGTTGTTGTAGCCATTCTGATTAGGGTCGTAGGAGGGCTCCTCTTCGACATGATGAGGTTCGGGTTGCGCAGGAGCTGGGGCCGGGGGTTGTTCCACTGGCTGCTCCTGCTTTGCTGGGGCAGGCGCGGCTGAAGTTTCATTATCGTCGTAGCTGTTTGTGGTCAGTCGCGCTCAATGGATTGCGATCTAGTTGCGATGGCCTGGGACAGGGCACAGAATGCGCGGTTGCAGTGGAAATTCGGGAGAGGGAAGGCACTCACAGATCGGCGAAGAGATCATCTTCCATGTTCTCCGGTTCAGTCATGATGGGCGGTGTGGTTGTATGAGATACACCTATAGGTGAAGCTGGTAAAAGACTAGGTACAGAAAATGGCTGTAAACAACAGCCAGGCAGCGCTTCGTAAATGGATTTCCTCGAGGAACTTTGGGGCCAAGGATTCCGGAGCACTGCGAAGAAAGGTAAGTCTAGAGGGGAAAAAGACCAGCAGGGCCTTATTGTTGTGGATGTCGCACGTATGTTGTTGAATGGAGATGGAAGATGGGACACGCCGATACAGATAAAAAAGAATCGGCAGCTGGAGCAAGGTTCCAGTCGCGCATCAACCCAATCCCCCAGAGCCAGAAGGCAGATGGAAGGTGCTTTTCTACTTTGGTAGTGAAGTGGGGTCTTTGATGGATACTGGTTGTGGCACAGGCCATTGGGTCACTGATTCACTGGTCAGCCAGCTCTGAATCAAGCAAGTCAGCCACTTATTGCGCACTGCTCGAAAGCGCGCTGTAAGTGGGCACTGGAGATGGATGTCCATCGCGCAAGGCATTCTAAATTACATACTCAATGCATCTACGTTTAATATATTTAAATTCCGTTCTCAGGCCCTAAGGAGAGAAGTGAACTTCTGGATTTATGAAGTACTCAAACCACTATCGCTTGAACTTCCGAGCGATTCTTAAAGATGCTAAAGTATTGAAGAGTGTAAAAGGTGATGCAAGCAGGTGGTCTTTGAGGTAAGCAATCAACGCGGGGCTCGAAGTGCTCGAAGTGCTCGAAGCGAGGATCGGCTGCAGGCTTGCTTTGTAACAACTCTGGTTCTATTTGTCGCAATGCATCAATGACAAACAGTAACGTTAAAAGAAGAGCTCATAAATCAACTCTCGTGTCTATGTACTGGTAATACTCAGGCAACAACTAAAGATATCTTCTGTCGCAGCTGTTTGAGCGTGTGGGGAGTAAGGCAATCTCTAAATGATGGCTGATGTTAGAGAAGGCACTGCCGTCTGGTTGTTATTGTAGGCCAGGCCAGGCACAGCAAGCAGATGATTGGTCAATACAGCCCAGCACTTACTTGAATTGTGGCGGCAGCAGCTCGTCAAAGCTCCATCATTGATCCATCCCGTAGCGCAAGTGGGCCGCCTTTTGCTCAGGCGATCGGTGAACTTGTTGTAACGGACTTGGGGAGAGAGGGAGGGACACACTGCAGACCCCAGAGAAGAGACACCTTACAACACCAAACATGTAATTTGATACTGCTTTTCCCTCCAACCACAATCCCACAAAATATGTTCTCTTCTTCGGGTAGCGGCAAGAAGCCGCCTCCTCAGCAGGTAAGAGTGTTGCGCCCCTCCATTTCTGTCCATGGCTCTCATGATCTTGGTTGCTGATCGTGAAATGACGTAGGAAATGGTCCAAGTCGGTATGTTCTTTGAGGGCTGCGATGTCTGTCAGGCATGCGCGCAACGCAATTTTGACACTTGAATGGAGAGAATGATTTGACCAATTACTAATATTCTCTTTCGTCATGCCTGTAGACAGGTCCGAGTATGTACACCTCTTCCACCCCAAACTCAAGATCCTGGTCTTCGCGTTGGTTGAGTGAGCAGTCGCTGAGTATGGATTCAGTTCGGCTTCGCCTTTCTGGCGCCCCTCCCGAGACGGCGCCCCGAAGAAGAACAGCGGCAGCAGGAACGTCAGCAACAACCGAGACCCCAACAAAGTCATCGGCGCCGCCTATTCCCATGCTGACATGCTCAAATTCGATTCATTGTCCGTCGCCCTGATCCTATAGTTGAGTTAATGGTATGGCTGACAACAAGAACCAGGAGCTTGTCGAACTCATCTACGAGACCAAAAACGCCTCCCTCATCGAGCTCGCAGAAACCCCGACTCAGCGATGTTTCTTCGCCGCCAACAGGAAGAAATTCATCGAGCCATTCTTCGCCTCCGCTCAAGACATACTTCAGTTTCCTCTCCAACACCAATCAAGACTGGAACCCGGATGACCCTGAAGGAGACGACATGTACGGCTACGACGACGACGATGGAGACGATTTTGGGTTACCCAGCATCTCCAACATGAAGAGAAAATCAAGGCGCAAGGCCGCAGCGCAGGGCAGCGCAGCGCCCCAAGGAAGCAATGCACCCGCGGAAGATGTGTTTGGCCACGCTCGACGCTATTCCGATAGCGCCGACATAGCGATCGAGAGGCCGTCAACCACATATCCGATGCCCAAGAAAAGCGAGGGGAAGATACTGCGGCCGCAATACAAAGACATACTGAAAGGTAGGAAGCCTCGCAACACCCCCGTCCAGGCTTTGCGTGCTAACATCTCGTCTCAAGACCCGGCGAATGCTTTACATCTGATTAATCACCCGGCAATCCCGGCAAATGCCACTCCTAAGGAGATTGACGTAATGAACTCGCGCGTCACCAAAATCAACAAGTTCAAGAAGCTACTTCAAGCGACAACCATCTCCATCACGGACCTCAGAGCTTTGGCATGGGGCGGGGTGCCCGAAGAGGTCCGTGCCATGACGTGGCAACTGTTGCTTAGTTATCTTCCAACAAGTAGCGAGAGGCGTGTTGCGACTTTGGAGAGGAAAAGGAAAGAGTATCTGGATGGAGTGCGGCAAGCATTTGAGCGCGGCGGCACTCCCTCCTCTGCTGGCCGGTCCAGGGGCTTAGACGAGGCCGTATGGCATCAAATCAGCATCGATGTGCCCCGGACCAATCCCCACATCGAGTTGTATGGATACGAAGCGACTCAGCGGTCCCTAGAACGGATCCTCTACCTTTGGGCTATCCGGCATCCGGCAAGCGGCTACGTCCAAGGCATCAACGATTTGGTGTCACCTTTTTGGCAGGTTTTCTTGGGCAGCTACATCACTGACTGCAACATCGAAAGCGGAATGGACCCTGGCCAGTTACCAAAAGCAGTCCTTGATGCGGTTGAGGCAGACTCATTCTGGTGCCTGACGAAACTGCTTGACGGCATACAGGATCATTATATTGTTGCCCAACCTGGTATCCAACGCCAGGTTGCCGCGCTGAGGGACCTCACTGCACGAATCGATAGCGATCTTGCGAAGCATCTGGAAAACGAGCACGTGGAGTTTATCCAGTTCAGCTTCCGATGGATGAACTGTCTTCTTATGAGGGAAGTCAGTGTCAGAAACACGATTCGAATGTGGGATACATATTTGGTACATACATTCGTCCATTCCTCGTAAAGCAAACGCTAACTTGAAACAGGCTGAAGAACAGGGATTCTCCGAGTTCCATCTGTACGTCTGCGCGGCGTTCCTTGTGAAGTGGTCTTCCAAACTCCTGAAAATGGATTTCCAAGAGATTATGATGTTTCTGCAGGCTCTGCCTACGAAAGATTGGACGGAGAAAGACATTGAGCTTCTGCTGAGCGAAGCATACATTTGGCAAAGCCTTTTCAAGAACTCAGCTGCACATCTTCGAGGAGGTCCTAGCAGATCACCCTCGGCGAATATGCAGCTTTGAGACAGGTTGAATGCGATATTCGACGACTCCACAGTCATCAGCAACCGTCAAACATGTACACCCTCAGGTCCCCACCATCATCACCAGCAAGCACTCGAACTGGGCCTTACCGAGCTGCGTAAGATGCAAGGTCATCAAGCCGCGCCCATTGCTGGACGAGCAGCTATATGCAACAATACGAGTCTTAGTGATCTTCACATCTTAAAGGTAAACCAACCTATCTAGGGCCATCACTCGCCCGAGCGCTGCGCTGGGCGTACGTTTGCATCGGGGCTGCATTGGAGTTGCATTCACCACGCCAGCTTGAGCCGAAGGCACGAGGCTGTTACGACGCAGTACCCCCACGAAGCAACGCTGGCGCATGGTATTAACATGTATTGATGACAGGAAAGGAAAGGTGCATCGAGATCCGGCCGACGTGATACTCGGCTGATAGCGATGCCAACTATCGGCTTTCGGCAGATTCTCAATGCGGTAGAGTCGAAAAATATCGATGCATCTTGGCAACACAGGGTGCACGAAGCCAAGTCGAGCCAGTGACCAGCTGAGCCTGGTCCCTTGTGTTAAGGAACCCACGATTTCTGCTCCCCAACGTGACTTATTGGCCGCGAGTCCCTGTTTGGGATAAGCAGGCAAAAACCGATGCTTGTTTGGGGGCAGGTGGAAAGAGCCGCATATTCTCGGCTTATATGCAAGGTCCCAATTCCGCCAAATAGAAAACCCACACACATATGCCCGTTGCTAGTGGAAGGTCCCACCCCGTCTCGGCTGTCATGGAAAACCTACGCGATGCATTGATTGTTTAGCTAGTAGGTTCGGTGGGCAGGCTCCAGGTTCGCGGCTTAAGATTTCGTTGTGAGGGCCAGTGTTTTGGTTCCGTGATGGGATGGCGGTGAGACACAATTCAGTGACTCGGGCTACTTTATATAGAGAGAGTGTGTAACTCTATACATCAGTGCAACTTCTATATAATAGAATCGCCCTATCCAACTCCTGCCAGAGAAAGAGGGGTGAACATGCCCGTCTTGAAAGGCCAAAGCACCGGCGAGTGTAGCCGTCCACGGTGACGCAATACGACTCTGCTACATGCTAGATTCAACGGTTCCTCCGTTTTCGGTGGAGACTCAAGGTCTGACCAGGACTTCCGTCTTATAGCGAGGCTCCACTTTACACCGACGACCGATCTGCCATGGAATTTTTTCAACTTGCTGCAGCAACGCCCTCGTAGTTCCGCGTCCTCTTAGCTGCGGGTCTTACATTGACGCCGCTGGCAACCGAGAAGGCCAAAAGGGAAAAACACAATTGTCCGCAATGGCAATTGTAGCAACTCCCATGACCGTTTGTCCCCCCAAGTATGTGCATGTACGTACGTAAAATGTTGGGGGGTTATACGATTTTGAAGCTTGACTGGATCCAACATACAGCCAAACATTGAGGGGACTTTTTTCACTCATTGACATTCAATGTTGATTGCTGTTCGAGTCTTGTTTATTCGGTGTTAGCTGATAGATAGCCGGGAGGCGTCCCACATGATCAATATTACAGAGATAAAGGATTTGCATGACGAGGAAACCTCGAACGATCATTCGACGACATTTGGTCTGTCTGCCTCCATATCTGGATCTGGGATGATGATGGGATCCATTCGGGTCAGCAAAGATTTTGTTGGAACCACCCAGACCGCAACCAAACATGTAACAAGTGTATGCATATCGTCGATTCCGTCGTCTTCTTGGGGTAGTGTATGTGGGCTTTAGCCCAAGGGAACGGCGGGCGCCCTTCAGGTGACTCGTTCTTGGGCCGGGCCCGCCGCAAGCCAGCCAACGCCCGCAAACACGCACAGGGATTGACCAATGACTCAGAAGAATTGGTTTCTCAGTCTAAGTACCTAGGGGGCGGCTTGGGAAATTTATACTTCTACTTATTCTATGGTCACGCTCCCTTTTTCTTTGTTGCACGTTACTTACTTACTTCTTTACTTATTACTGCATCCATCGGTGTATTCTGGTAAACGACAATTAAACTGGAAACTGCCTCGTGGTCAAGCCATTGATTTCCCACACCTGCCAACAACAACAAACCTTCTCTTAAACTCTGTGTGTCTGAACCGAAAATTGGGATCTGAAGTGCCTCCCTGACTTCGTTACACTCGCTGCTGCTACTGCTGCTCCTGTTATACACACACAACTCCTCTAAACCATCGCCATCATCATCGCCATCAGCATGTCACCTTCGGCTGTTCCGGCAAACTCCCACGCCGGTGAGCCGGATCTGAACCTCACTGAACAGGCCATTGAGCACCGTACCAACGGGACCGCCGAGGCCAATGGCACGTCCAACATCACCAACGGCGTGCACACCAAGGCCCTGCCAAGACTGGACGCCTCCAAGCTGACGTACTCGTTCACCAAGGCCCCGCGCGAGATCCCCGCGCCGGGCGTCACGAGCGAGGACGGCAACAGCATCTGTACCGACCACATGATCTGCGTGCCGTGGAAGGCCAAGTCGGGCTGGGGTACTCCCGAGCTGAAGCCTTACGGGCCCCTGAGCCTGATGCCGACGGCGTCGGTGCTGCACTACGCCACCGAGTGCTTCGAGGGCATGAAGGCTTACCGTGGCCACGACGGCAAGCTGCGCCTGTTCCGCCCGGACTGCAACGCCGAGCGCATGCTCATGTCCTCGGTGCGCATCTCGCTGCCCGCCTTTGAGCCCAGCGAGTTGGAGCGGTTGGTCCTGGCCCTCATGGCCGTCGACGGGCCCAAGTGGCTCCCCCGCGAGCGGCCGGGCACTTTTATCTACCTGCGCCCGACCATGATCGGCACCCAGGCCGCCCTCGGCGTCCAGGCTCCCTCCGAGGCCCTGCTTTACGTCATCGCCAGCTACATGCCCGTTATGGACAACCCCGTCGGCGGCATGCGCCTGCACACCTCGCCCAACGACATGGTGCGGGCCTGGGTCGGCGGTTTCGGGTATGCCAAAGTGGGCGCCAACTACGGCCCCTCGCTGCTGGCAACGCAGGAGGCGCGCGAGCGCGGATTCGGCCAGATCCTCTGGCTCTACGGCGAGGAGGGTTACTGCACCGAGGCCGGCGCCAGCAACTTCTTTGTGGTCTGGAAGGACAAGGCGACGGGCAAGACCCAGGTCGTCACGGCGCCGCTCGACGACCGCCTGATTCTCGATGGTGTCACCCGCCGCAGCGTCCTGCAGCTCATCCGCGAGCGCCTCGGCGACGAGGTCGAGGTCGTGGAGCGCAAGTACACGATTGGGGGAGGTCATGGAGGCGGACAGTGAGGGGAGACTGCTCGAGTGCTTCGCTTCTGGCACTGCTGTAAGTTTTGGTTTACCCGTTCTTTTCTTTCTTTTACCTTTTCCTTTTTCGTCCCATCTGCTGGGTGTGCTCGGCATCCTATTTTCAGACTGTGTCCTAGGACTTTTAGGGCGGACATCAGATGGAGATGACCGCTCGTCCAATCCATTCCACCCATCTAAATTTAAAACCACAGCACCCAAAAAGATCAAACTTGCTAACGTGTAACCCATTACAGTACTTCGTCATGCCCATCTCATTGATCCACCACCGCGGCCAAGACCTGCCCTTCCCCATGGGTAAGGCGGGCGAGGGCGGTCCCGTCACCCTCAAGGTCAAGGGCTGGCTCAAGGACATCATGTACGGCGGCGAGCAGCACCCGTGGGGTGTCGTGGTGCCCGAGGAGCAGTAAAGAAAGCGGGCGACGACGTCAGACGTGGAGCAGCAGCGCCATCTCCAATCACCAGCCGTACCAGGAGCAATTGAAAGCAGCCTGTTTCGTCGATTTGCAGCAACATCGTTATCGAGACGAAAATGCGCCTCCCCGGGTTCAACGCCCGGTCGCATTGCGGCACGTCGTCAGCATTGAAGCTAGCAAGCAAGCAAACCGATCCTTCCACGATCACCCCCATGCTGGCAGTTTGATGAGTATACCTACCGGGAGGAAGGCTTAGCAGCAGGTCGGGTATGGCGTGTCGTCGGCCCCCGACCAATGAGATCCCCATGTTGGGCTCTGCACCACCGGAGTTCGAAGTGGGGGAGAAATGGGTGAGCCTATAGCCGTATAACACCCCAACTGCCACCATTTTTTGTTGGCTTGCTTGCTGCATGGCGTTTTTGATTGACAGGAAGGATCAGAAGCGGGGAAGAGGGAGAGAGAACAAGGAAAAAGAAAAAGACGGTAGATCTTTATTTTTTATGTTTGATCGTGGGATTATTACACGATGCTTTCTCTACGGATCGGCATCGTTGGAGCGAATGGGCGTTCGGGTTTGCTTTTATTTGTTACCTACCTTTTTACCTGACGAGTACTTATGAACTCCAATAGCGAGTACTGGGTTAAAGGGCTGTTACCAGATAATAATAGAGATGTCGCATTTCTCATGAAACAAAAAAGACTATAGCACTTGACTTATTGACCACGATTACGATAATAACCGGTCTATTTTTGTACAACTTGAGCTGCTGACTTCTCTCTCCGGACATGGGATATATTCGGCAACACACACGAACATCCAACACCGGACTTCGTCAGTGACGCTTGTATGCAGCCCTCCTGCGCATGAACATCGGTGGCGATGCAGCTCACCTCACTACTGGTATCCCGGAACCTCATCCATCATACGACTGCACAATGCCTGGCCAAGAGTACCATGAAACTGGTTACTATGCGAGCTAAAATAGTAGTTATCTGTTGTAGGACTTTCCCCCTGCTCCTTCAACAGTGTACAAGCAAGATATCCCCTCTCTGGTAAATCAGCCAACATGCTGGGAGTATAAGATCCCACCCACCCTTCACTCGTCCTACCGGTAACCACTAGAGCTACTCGATGTCGCAGATGTAGACGATTCCTCTAAAGATGAGCAAGATGCACCCACGCCTTAGACCTGTACGCGCCGTCCGCCTGCTCAAGAGAGCATTCACTCGCTCAGCACATCGGATCCGGCGTGCTCTTGACAAACAACAACAGCTACCATGTCTGCGAGGCGTCGCCGCAGTGCAATCCCAACCACTGCCACCCACCCAGAAGTCACAGCTTTCCAGCGAAGAATGCGGCCATAATCTTGCCCGTCTCACTGTTCACTTTCTCACAAAATTTCTAGAGTTAAATCAGCACATCGCTCCAGTTTACGATCTTCGTGAGGTGAACCAGCCGGTTCGGGCACGGGGATCACATACCTTTTCATACCTGCTCATCTCTTCCACCGCATCGCTGCTCATACACTCCAGGTCCTCCTTGAGCTCGGCCAGAAGGCCGTCAAGTTTGGACTTCATTCCCTTGGTCCCCTTACCCCGACGCCCTTCTTCAGACGAGCCAGAATCCTCGCTGCACGATGGCTTAGCCAGAAGCTCTTTGCCAATAAGTTCGATCTCGGCCTGGGCTGCTTCCTAGTCTTGTCGCAAGCGCAAGAGCTCGTTATTACCATTGGCCAGTATGCTCTCGAATTCCATGACCATGTTGTTGATCTGAACAGTCTGGGATCGTTGGGTGTCTTGTCCATTGTCCTGGGTAGACACGATGCTGAGCTGTGCCTCGCCATCAGACAGAGGGGCCAGAACCTGACGGAGCTTCCGGTCCAGTTGAGCGACTGGGTCAAATATGGCATTGACAGATGTTACCACTTCATCGGTTAACTTCTTTTCAACCTCCTCAAACCCATCCACGGCCTTGGAGTGCAGAGCCAGACGTAACTTGTGGTAGCGCTCTTCAAGCTCGGTCACTACAGGCGGCTCAGGCGAGGGAGACCGTGACCGTGACCGTAACCGTGAAGGACGGGCGGCAGGTGGCTGTTGTGGCTTGGTATTAGGGAGGAGTGGGTCAGCAGGGTACTGTTGGCCGTGGGAATAAGGTCGCGGAGAGGGATAGTAGGATTGCTGCGGCTGTGGCGAACGATAGTCTTGAGTATAGCTACGCTCTTCGCGATATTGTCGCTCAATGCCAATATGATTCGGGTCACTCATACTATGAGATCCATTGTAGCTGCCGTTCTTTCTGGTGGGTTCCTGGGTGTATCCCGTGTTTTGGACAAGTGCGTTTCTTGCGAAAGGCGAAAACCCATCGGGACGTTCCTTGATGTAATCGAAGCTGTTGTAGCCTTTATGGACCTTGTTCACAGCATCTCGCGCAAACGAATCAGCCCGCGCTTTCACGTATGGGTGCTGCTTTGTGTGATCTAAGCCGCTGTAGCCTGGGTGGCCCTGGTTGGTAGTGTCTCGTGCCTTTGGCAAGGCAAGGTTCCCGTACGAAGCTCTGAACGGAGCAAATGGGACGACAGTCTTGGGTTTCTTGGTATCGCTTGCCTGCTGGGAAAGAGATGCATCAATGCTGACAGGTTCGTCGTCCGCAAAACGGAGTCTGAGAGACTTGGCAGTGCGAAGCAGTTCCTCGTTTTGGGAAACGTCAGGATTGGCCCGTGTAGGTGACAACATGGTGCTGTTGGAAGACTGCTCTTGCGATTTGATACAGATTCTAGAGAATACGGTAGGTATACTGGCGTCTAACGCACAAGATAAAGGGGATCGGGGCCTGTATACCGACGCCGTATTGAACGACGATGCTGCAGATCTTGAAGCTTTGTAGCAATCACCGGCCACCACAATAATTTGAAGGGCTTGAGTGCAAACTTTCCAAACTTTTCAGAAAATGTTCCATTCGGAAGGCGCGTGTGGTTTGTGCCTTCCCCCAGTCGAGGAAGGTACGCATCTGAATGATACGTACATGTGCCTAACCCACTGCGTGTACCTCTTTCCATCGCTCCTTCCCCTGATGTGGTCGATAGCCTCCAAAAGTTACCTAACTTTGAAGGTAGAAGCGCATTTCGACCAAAATTGAACCAATCCTATGTTTATATTCGCCAATTCAGTATCATCAATCGTAGCCACCATACTCGACCGGTTAACGTCGTAGTCCTAGATATTTCGCTCTCAAGACGAGTAGGAAGCTTCTGACGGAAAATACCGTTTGTGGATAACCCTTTGTATGTCATTTGGCATGAGATCCCCGCTTATCGGCTCTTCCATTCTTGGCCTTATCTTCCATTTAGAGAAGAAGATATGGCGATTTGTATGTGTCGTGAAATGACAATACCCCAGATTGTGTTCGCGGCTTTGACCCCGCCAAGGTCCTCATGATGTAACTTTATAAATATGCAGTGATGGCCTCCAACTTCCCCGCTCTGACAACCCCTCTCTTCTCTTTTCCATTCAGACATCACCAGAGACACCAGACATCATGCCGGAAACCAAATATTTCCAAAAGAGCTTGACCCTGTCCTCGAGGTCGGAGCCGGCTGGGCAGGAGTTCCCGGCCAAACTGGCGTATTGGACATTTGGCTCGCCGTCGAATCCGGCCGTGCTGATGCCAACATGCTTCGGGGGCGATCTTAAAGGCACGCTGTCTTTCCTGTACAGCAGCGAAGGCGGCAATGATCCAATATTCCCACCGGAGAAGTACTTCGTCATTGTCGTTGGATTGATGGGTGGAGGCGAATCGTCATCACCGTCAAACCAGGCACCTCCCTTTGATGGTAAGCATGCCTGAGAGTTCATATATTCCAATTTCTTGGCGCAGGTGCGGTTATATCAAATACATGCATGTTGGCTCGCGGTGTTTCTGTAATCTGCACACATATCGAAAGTCGTCGTGGACAGAGAAAAATAGAACTAATTCCGACGCTCCACAGGTCCCAAATTCCCGAAGGTCAGCTACGAAGATAACATTCACTTACAGCATGCTTTATGTACGGAGGAATTCAAGATATCCAAATTGTTTGCCTATATTGGCTTCTCCATGGGTGGACAACAGGCGTACCACATGGCCACGCTATACCCTGATTTCGTGGAGAATATCGTCGGGCTTGCAACCAGCGCGAGAACGAGCTGGCACAACTGGTCTTTCCTGGAAGGTCCCAAGCACGCCTTGATCACGGCTCACGATTTCCATGGCGGAAGCTACTTGAAGCCAGCAGTCGAAGGCGTCAAGGCGTTCAAGAGAGTGTACGCCACCTGGGCTCTGAGCCAGGGCTGGTTCCGGCAACAGTGCTGGAAGGAAGCTGGATATGACACCCTTCAGGACTACCTCGAAGCGAACTGGACAACAGGTCCTGATGCCAACGATCTCCTGGCCATGCTTTGGACCTGGCAGAAGGGCGATATCTCGTTGTTGCACCCCGAGGACGGCGGAGATCTCGCCAAGACGCTGTCGAACATCAAAGCCGGGTGCTTGATAATGCCGAGTCGCACTGATCAGTACTTCCCGCCCGAGGATAACGAGGAGGAAGTGAAGCACCTGAAGAATGGTGAGCTCTCTATTATTGAGACGGTATGGGGACACTTCGCCGGTGGTGGCATAGGGTCCAAGCAAGACACCGAATACATCAAGAAGGAGGTCAGGAGGTTCTTGAAGCTATAAGTGATCAGTTATGGATGCTTTGAAAATAACATGTAATGCATACCCTTCTTTTGTCACGAGTGCTAGCAAGGACGGTTTGGTTTACACACGTCGTTTGAGCTGCTAGCCCTCATCATATTCCCTTCACCATATAGGCATCTGGAATAGCTGCATGATATCTGCAATTGTATTGGTAGTGTAACCTTATTTTGGATCTATTTTATCTATCTTCTGATGCAGTATTTGATATCTCATTCCCAATAGGCGTTGATGTTACTTAACCTGGCGATCCATCCCGCGTAGCCGATCGGCTCATCGAGAACAATGATACTGGGGTTGTTAATGAGGGGGCCGGGAGTCTAGCGTCAGTGGAGTTTACAAGGGTGTGCCTGGCCCGATGGACAGGTTAGCATGCAGGGACCGATCCCGGTTCGCAACGCCGCCAAACGATAGGTAAGTATTTGTTTAAATTAAGAACTCCTTCATCTCTTAGGAGACGAGCGCGAACAATACAGACTTCGGTGTGTGAAGTGTCCTGAAACTGTATTGGTTGCTCCCGTCTCACACAACAAAATAACGGCTTCGGGAGACGCCTCCTTGCATCAAACCATGGACGGTGAGCGTAGGGTACCAGTTGTGCCTGGCTATTGGGCCGAGGTGGACCAGCGACAGCACAACACACTGACTGACTTCATCGAGCTCCCCTCCCAGCCACTTACTTTCTCAGCTTCACCTGCCACTCACAGCAGTCACCGCCTACCTACTCCTCTGTACACGTAACCGGTGCTGCATGTGTCTTACAGCTTTTCACCATTATGCGATCAAGCTGTTTCTGTCGTACAACGAAAAAAAGTGCTGCGCGGGATTCGGATCGTACAATCGGCCTTGAAATAACGTTCCTGGTTGGACCTGTCTTACATCAATCGGACAATAACACACCAGTCGTACCAACCCACACCCAGATCAGGTCAAAACGCAATTGCGCAATTGCGCTTGGTCGCAATCCCATATAATCTGGCATCTGCATCTTGAAACCCAAAGAAAGATCACCACTATTCGGAACACAACAGGAACGGGACACATTACTACAAGTACATAGATCTCGTCGAACAACTCCATCACCCATCCACGATGGTGTCTCCACAGCAGGCTCTCCTGGGGCTGCCCGCATCGCTGCTGGTGCTGATCGCAACCCAGCTCCACGCGCAGCAAGTTCTACCCACCGCGGTCAAGAAGATGTCGCTGGACGAGGGCGAGAAGCTCCTGCCGCACCACATGGCCTTTGCTGCTGCTGGTCCCGAACTGGAGCCGGCCCGGTCGCCCATCGAGGCGCGCCGCAACCTGGCCCCCGAAGAGGAGCTGCTGCTGTCCGCCAACTCCTCGGCCACCCTGCCCTTCCGCCCGCCCTTCGGGACGCACTACAACGGCGAGGAGGCGGTCCTGGACCAGGACCATTCGAGCCTCATCGCACGGGCGCTGTTCCGGCGGCGGCGCGACGCCCTGGCCCGCCTGCAGGGCCGCTCGTGGGGGTGCCCGGAAAACACCAAGAGCTGCGACACGATCGGCCAGCCCAACTACTGCTGTGCGACGGGCGAGCGGTGCTTCCGGGTCACGGGCGCCCCGGCCGCGGGGAACGTGGGGTGCTGCCCGACGGGCGCCAACTGCGGCGGCGCCGTCGGCGACTGCGGCAGCGGGAGCACGGCGTGCGCGGCCGAGCAGGGCGGCGGGTGCTGCATCCCGGGCTACGTGTGCGCGCAGGTCGGCTGCGTGGCCAGCTCGGTCTCCGTCATCACCATGACGACGACGTCCTCCACGGTGATCGCGGCGCCGTCGCCCACGACGGTGGTGACGACGGTCGTGGTCACGGTCAGCCCGTCCTCGCCCAAGCCGACGACGAGCACCGTCACGCAGACGACGACGGGCAAGGAGGCGTCCGACACGGGCGGTCTCCCGCCCTACCGACCCACCAGCGGCTCCGGCTCCCCGGTCGTGACAACGGACGAGCCCGCGCCGTCCCCCACGACCGAGCCGCCGAGCGACTACTGCCCCACGGGCTTCTACGCCTGCCTCGCCACCGCGGGCTCGGGCTGCTGCCGTACAGGGCGGGACTGCGTCACGACCTCCTGCCCGCCCATCGCCAAGACGACGCTCATCTCCAACGGCCTGACGCTCGTGGTGCCCGTCACGGACGTGCCCGAGGCGCCGCCGACCCCGCCCACGACGTCCACCTGCGCCGGCGGCTGGTTCCTCTGCCCGGGAGACGCCGGCCCTGTGGCGGGCTGCTGTCCCAGCGGCTACGAGTGCGGCACCGCCAGCTGCACGCTGAGCGCGGCGACCGCCACGGTCACGGTGCAGAAGGAGCTCCCCGCCGCCGGTAGCTCCTGGAGGAGGAGTGGAGACGGGGGAGCGCGGCTTGGGTGAGCGTGGTTTGGTCGGCTTGCGGTATACTTGCCGGGGCCGTGTTCCTTTAAGAGGTTGGTTGGTGACCTTTGCGAGAAAGGCAAAGAAAGGAGGCTACGTCATTTTGCATTTTCTACGGAGTTACGAGGGGGAAGGAAGGGTTCTTTCAGATGGATTTTACCGAGACGATTACATGATAATGGACGGACGAGGTGGAAAAGAAGAAATGATTTGATCTGGTTGAGTTGGGCCGTGAGAGTACAGGATAGCAACGGCGGCTCGGGGCCTGCTCACTGCCAGCGGTGGAATGGTAACCTTGTACATACGTGGTCACGCACTTCAGGGGTAACGAATGGCGTTTACATTACAATACATACGAGATCTTTGGGTGCATTAGCGACGGCCAGCTTCAAGAACCAATGTGAACGAGGACATCATTGATTGATGGGGAGTGAACGCCTTGCAGACTCCTTCCTGGTGGTCCCGGTCCGCCTGTTAACGTCACAGGGGGAGAACACATTAAGAGGGTGGGTGCAGCTCATCAATGTCTAAACCATCCCCAACAAACCTAAATTTATCTGCTCTGTACCGTTTATATATATACCCTGGTATGGGCACGACAAAGGTTCTGAGGATTCGCATGAAACTCAGTACATGGAAGCGAGCGAAGTAGTCGTCCCCAACATGAAACTTGGTTGGTCCTCTATGCTTGAGAAAGGAGTGCGATTTAATTTGTGCTCGAATTCGCGTTCATATGTTTGCAGGCATGGCCACGTATACAGAGACACATCCTTAATATAGAAATATAAAGTAACTTTTACGTCCCTTTCTTTTATCTAAGAGGGCATACAT
This sequence comes from Apiospora saccharicola, assembly GCA_038363915.1. NCBI lineage: Eukaryota > Fungi > Ascomycota > Sordariomycetes > Amphisphaeriales > Apiosporaceae > Apiospora > Apiospora saccharicola. The sequence goes on from JAQQWM010000001.1 coordinate 1,297,311, forward strand.
AAAAATCGAATAGGCCTCCCCAAATCCTAGCGAAATTAATTAAGCTTCCTCTTTTTAGCACGGCTATAAGCGCCCCTCGGCCGGAAGATGAGTAAAAAATAAGAGATGGAAACCAAGCAGCTCGAGAGCGAGCCCAGAGATGTGATGATGATGACGGTAAGGAAAAGAAGGAATTGTTCGTAAGTCTGACATTAAGTAAGGAGAAGATAGAAGAGTAGAAAAACAGGGGGGTCATTAATGCTTCCAACTGAAAAGAATGCCTGATGGGTAGAACCACCTCGGCATTGCAGAAAAGTGGCAAGCGTCGTGATATGTGAAAAATCCGGATTCCTCCCTTCCACAAGGGAAACCCGGTCGTCAAGTCTTGGTGATGCTGCTGCTGCTCGGCGCTTAGAGAGCGACCATGAAAAAGATTCCGACCGCGGCCAACAGACCGCTGGCAGTAACGGCGTTGTTGTTGGCGGCGTTGACGGGGACGTTGGTAGGGCTGGCCTCGCCGGTAGTCGCCGCGGGGCCGTTGGGGGTGGCTGCGGCAGAGCCCGAGCCCGAACCCCCAACGGTGCCGTTGTACGAGCCGCCGCCAGAGGAGGGCTGGCTGCTGGCAGTCACAGTCGCCCAGCCGTAGAAAGAGGCCGAGTCCCAAGAAGCGCCCGAAGAGTAGGCGGCAGTGGGGGGCAGCCGAGCTCACAGCACCCGAGGACCAGGCACTGCTGGGTACTGGGCTGCCGGGCTCAGAGGACCAGGCGCCGGTGGGGGCGGCAGAGCTCGCATCCGAAGACCAGGCATCCGAAGACCAGGCACCCGAAGACCAGGCACCCGAAGACCAGGCACCGGAGGACCAGGCACCGGAGGACCAGGCACCAGTGGGCGCAGAGCTCCAGTCTCCGCCGGAGGACCAGGCGCCGTCGGTGGTGGGGTGCGCGCTCCTGTGCACCGTCGCAGTGATGGTGCCGTGGACGGTGCGAGTGATGGTGGTGTCGGTTTCGGAAGCACCAGAAGAAGCACCAGCAGTCGAGGTCGTCGAGCAGTCAGTGCTGGTGGCGGCAGCAGCAGCGCCCGAGGAAGCCCACGACGAGCCACCGTAGTCCCCCCGCCGATGGTGTAGGCGCCGGCGCTGTAGGGGCCGGTGGTGGGCTGAGCCGACGCGAAGTCGGAGCTGGCGGCGGCGGCGGCCGAGGCGGTCCAGGCGCTGCCCATGATGGTGGCCAGGGCCTCGGTCTGGGTGCACTTGTCCGCGGGCCAGGTGTATACCTTTCCGTTGGCCTTCTTGAAGACGCACTATTGGAGAGGGAGGGGTCTTGGTTAGCAAACTCGGCCAGCTTTGAGTGTGTATTTCAGGACAACTCGGGGGATCTGGGAAAGTGCTCTTACCTTGTCGGTGTTGGTGTTGTAGGGCGAGTTGAATGTGCCGTTCGAGCCGTGCATGCCGCCCATAGGGGCATCAGCCGAGACGGCGGTGGCAGCCACAACCATTGCGACTGCGGCGGACTTCATTCTGGCGGTAGGCTATAAAGGGTAGTCTTGTTGAAGTTGTGGAAGATGATGTTGGGTTGAACGGAGATGGGTAATGATCGAAGGAAGTGAGAGAGATGAAGGATGAAGTGGCTTGGTACTATGAAGGATAGATTAACTTGAACTTGGTCGAGATTCCAAGGGAGACTTATAAGTCTCCTAGAACTGTGTGGTATGCATCTCGTATAGAGCTCAAAGGATGATGTAGCGACATCATTTGTTTCCAGTGAAGAGAACCTTAGCCGGATCAGACTCGCGAACACTCAGTCGGAGCGAGTATACCTTCTTTTCCTATGGCGCAGCCTGCAGGAAACGTGACAAAAAGGTTAGATTGCAGATCAATGCCCGAGCCCTTCCAGAACTGCATGATGTTCCCCCTAGTTCAAGGTCCCTAAACAACCTTTGATGGGCGAGACATCCTAGAAGCCCTGCCTTTTGCGTTAACTGGCGAGCCCGGTAGGGTTGAAAAAAGTTTATGTCTCAGTCCGTCCTGGGCGTTATCTGCACATTTCGGTCAATGCAAGTCTCAAAGAAGCATGAGGTCTCTGGGTGCAGCCGTCATAACGGTATTCCGGGGTAAAAGTTAGCAGAGAACAAACTTGTGCTGCTGCTGCTCGTACCCTTGAGCCTCTATGCTTGAGCCACTCACGGGGTTGGCTATCCACGGAAGTCGCTCCTTGGACAACGATGAACGCGTGCCGTAGCCCCAAGCATGAGGCCACAATCGGATCTTTTCAGTTCCCATCTTTCCCTCGGAAGGGCAGAGACTAGATGGCTTCAGACGCTTCGCAAGGAAACTTGGCTTGGCGGTGCTGGCATACCTCATATTCTTCTATTGGCCATCTTCTCTCCGTACTGCCCGGAACGGTACGCCGCGAATTCCAACATGACAAAATACCGTTCCCAGAGAGGCGAAAACCTCGCTGCAAGTGCCTGCGCTCTTGGCTCCTGTAGATGCACCGAACTGACAATGTCGGACAGACACTTGCTTGACGGACGTGACAATGCGACAGCAAAGCCCGAAATGCCCGGCCAGATTAAGATATGTGCTGCGATATCCATGATAGAGAGGCGGGAAACCCACAAACGTGATTCGCTACATTTAGCTGCGGGAAATCGTCCGGCCATTAGTAATGGGGGAAAAGGGGTGCTGATGATGATAGGCTAAATCATCATCGGGCTTGAGGTGACCGCGCGGCACGAAGCCTCATCTGCTCAAAGGGCACTGCACTGCCCGGGGACATATTCCTTGGACGTGGAAATATGCATTACCCAAGTTGGTTGGTATTTTACCCCCTGTGAATTTGGCATTGCAACTTGATGGGCCGTTTGTGCTCCTTCGCTAGTAGGAAGAGTCGCGGTGGTTTACGGGTAGAAGGATTGCCTGCTGGTGTCATTGTGCATTGCATGAAATATTTCAATTCTACCTCGAACTTACCTAGGACTTGGATCTTTTGAGAGAGAGAGGAGAGTTAAGGTTGGAAGCGCAAGATCTAATGGTCCGTCCCGTTCGTGCTGCCAACTAAGTAATTGACTGAGGCGGTAGGACTTTCCCGTTGAAACTCGGTCTCTTCCTTCCTGCCTCCTCTTCTTCCCCTTTCAGTCTCAAAAGACTACGTGCTGCCACTCCAACAAGATTGTGACTGATACGGTCAACAAGAGCCGTGTTACGGCCGTCCTGTATCAATGTTTGAACCTCAGTTTGGTGCACAGAATTCGGTAACCCATTTGATCTTACGAAATGGAATTTACAGTCCCAAATACTAATAAGTCAAGTCTTAATGGGTCAAGTCGTAGTGAAACAACCCACACCATTACGAGCTTCCATGAAAAAGAAAGAGATGCCAGTTCAATCAGATGAATCCATTCAAATGCAGTTACAACGCCATGCTATCTATCCTACGTCCCATTACCTATCAGATCTACTAGGCAAACGTCCTACTAGTCCCACCCGCGGCCACGTTCTTCTGTTTCTGTTCCTCCATCTGATTCTCGCTCATCAACGACTCCCTGCCCTCCCGCAGGATCCTGGGAACTGCCTGCAGACCCCCGGGAGCCGGGTGATGGCCCTGGCGGAAGGATTCGCCCTGCAGCGCCTGGAACTCCAGCGACGTGCCCCGGACGCCCACGTACTCCTCGTGCGTCGTCGGCAGGATCTCGGCGCCCGTCTCGCGCTGCCTGCGCGCGATGGCCTCGGACCGCCGCCGGAGGTTCAGGGGCGGCGGCGCGCCAGCGAAGGGGGCGCCGAATGGGACGGTTCGGTTTTTGAGCTGTTCCAGGCCGATGCGCCACCGCTGGTTCTCGCCCGTGCAGCAGGGGAGGTCGGCTTCCGAGACCTCGACCCGGTGGCCCTCGGCGTCCTCGATGAAGTGCCGCGCCGGCAGGATCTCCAGGTCGTAGATGGGCTGGATCTGCGGGTAGATGTCGTAGTTGTGGATGTGGCGCTCGATGCGCTCGGTGACAATCTCGTGGACTTGCGGTTGGACATGTTCGTGCGTCACGGCTGTGTGGAATTCGGTCAGTAAGTATTGTTGGCCGCAAAGCTGCTTTTCTCGCGAGGGGAGGAGGGCAAGGGGTGGTGTGATGGATGGATGACTTACCCGGAAGATCTTTTATGTCTTCGTCTTGATCCACCGTGTCCGTCAGGTCGAGGCCGGCCTCGAAGGCCCATGAGAGGTCTTCGATCTTATCGACAATGGCCTTATTCTGCTCTTCAGACTGTATTGCTGGCTTCCTCGTGCCATCATCGGTACTTTGCACCGGCACTTGGCTTTGCACCGGCACTTGGCTTTGCACCGGCACTTGGCTAGGCGCTGGTACCTGGCTTGATGGGACATCGTCCTTTATTCTGAACTGAGCATTGTCGAGAGTCTGCTCGTACCCACCCGAGCTTAACTCCTCCTCCTCCTGTCGAGGCTTGGAGCTCGTCTCGTCAGGCTGACGAGGGGGCGGTCGCGGAGGGAGCTTTTGTACAGACAGGATTTCCGGCTGTTGCGCCGTCGTCTGCTGGAAGCTTTTCCTCAGCGCGGGATGCTGTCCATGGTCACTTTCGTGCGAGTCGACCTTCTTCTTCAGCTTGGGGCCGGCCGCGATCGCCCAGGGGGATTCTCCCGGCTGCTGGCCCGCCGAAATGGGCGCTCGACCTCGTGTTGTGACTTGTCTGCCGAGACCGAATGGCGACCATGATCAGCATGCCTCTGGCTAGGCGTCCTCCGCACCGAGCCGAGCGAGGACACCTTGCGCGGCGCCGGGAGGCGCGGGTTGGCCTTTCTATACGAGACGCTCCGCGGGATCGTGAAGGGGTCGGCCTCGGTGGGCGCCGGCGTCTTGGGCTCCTTGTTGTCCCCCCTCTCCGCCCCCGCAGGCTCCCCAGGTGAGTAGACAGAAACTTCTTCATAGTAGTAGTCCCAGCAGCAGCAGCAGCAGCAGCGGCAAATGGTCTTCTTCGGGTGTAGGCACGTAGCTCAAAGAGGATCCGGCAACAGCGTGTATATTCAATGCTATAAGTGGGCCTGGTAGAGAGATGAAGTATGGCCTGCATACAAATTATGACTTTTGTTTTTGGGAAGCTTTCTACATGCGTATATGCAGCTATGGTCGCTGCATGAGGTATGTTCTTTTTTTCCTCCCTTGGTTGTCCAAGAGAACAAGGCATGCGGGAACGTAATGACAGTTTCCCTGGCCAATAGCACTACTCGGCAGTTCCCCGTTCACACCATAGGCTCAGAAATGCGAGGGAAACAACATAAGCTATGATGATGCTGTTCCCATGATGTTTTGTGAGCTCAAGGATCCTTGGGAAGGTTTACTCCGCTCCGGGCTCGGTTCGCCCATCTGCACGATTTGCTACTAACTCTATGCGTCATCCAGGGGTCATATATTGACAAAATCCTTAGCACTTTAGCTTCAACGTCCAGTAGCGTCCACCAAGCGCCGACGCCACCCTCGACCAGTGTGGAGAAGGGCCAGACTCCTCTGCTGGTGAGAACCGCACTGCTGGGTTTCTACTGGACCGTTATTTTACGTAGTCCATCGCTAACCCCACGCGGTCTCTTCCTGTCAGAGGGCGGACTGTTCGGAATCGTACGTCGATGAGTCTGGCTGCCTGGGGGTCGCCAAGAGAACTTATGCTTCAGGCACATATGTATGGCCCACAGCGTGCTCTCTCTGGACGAAAGACTAGTTACCGCTCGTGCGGGAAATGACGATGGGGCTTGGCCCGCACCCGCAACAAGAGGGTAGAGAGCTATGTCTGTTTGTTGACGTACTTGAAGCACGAAATAGGTTTCCATCCGGGGGTCGTCGACCCGGTAATCGTGACAGTATTACGGTAGAAGACATTTCTGTCACTTGAAATCTGGCGATAATTCATGGCGTAGCTGCATCTTGGTCACTGGCATGTGAATATCCAATAGGATAACCTCACCTTGCCCACTTCTGTTCAGCTCGGAATAGCGTCGCAGAACATGGGAAACGGGGTCTTTCCTCGACGGCCCCACTAGGGTCAAATGCCATCTTTGCTGATGGAATCATCACTTCGCGATAGCGCCTGGGCTCCTGGTCCTGGCTGTAGATCCCATTCCCCCTCAGCTCGGCCCCATATGGACTCGGCCTGTCAGCGGGCTTCAGTGGGCCACTCTCTCGGTTATAGTAGCTGTTTGTAAAATGACCATCAGCAAAATTGTCGAAATGCGGTTCATTTGTTCCGCTGATGCCAAGCTTCCTTGGCAATCTCGCCCGGAAAAGCCCCATCCCCCTGAGCTGGGGGGCGTCCGGGCGTCCTTTTGTGGCTGATGGTGTCGGAGTAGCTTCGGGGAGCAACAATACTTATACTTGGATCCTGATCGTCGATCGGAAGACCGCGTCGGCTTCCCTCTGGCTGGCTGGCGATGTGACACTGTCCGATGAGCTACTCTGCTACTGGTACAGTAGGCAATCCAGCGGGAGGTAGCCATGTGGTTGGTGTAGTACAGTAGGCTGGTAGGATCACCCGTAAGGAAGCAATCCAGTTTGGACCTGTCATCATCGCCAGAGTGTTTGCGTCAGTCTCCTACTAGTCCGGTCCTATCACCACTACGGGGGTGAAATGACGTCTCAGGTTGTTCGTGCTCTAAGGAGGGGATACGTCAAAATACTGTCAGATCGTATAAAGTATGGCCGAGTTCTTGGAGTAGACAACAGATAGAAACACTTGACTCATTCCAAACATATAACATACTTCCACCATCGTCTTTGCCACCAGAGTCGAACCAGAAGACTCCCCTTATCCAATACCAATCTTCCACACACACAAACCAACAACCTCACAAAACCGCAATAATGGAGAAGGCCAAGGCAGCTATCCGCGACTTCACCTCGAAGTCGGGCCACCACGACACCACAGTCCACTCTGCCACTGCCCCGGCAGTCGAGCACGAGACGGTCAAGCCCCAGCAGCATGAGAACGTCAACACAGCCATTGACCGCGAGGTACACCAAGACCACTGTAAGAGCCAGCCAATCGCGTGATACTCCACGACTATGACGGTATCGCATTTACTGATAGCGGACATCTATAGACCACCAAACGGTACAGCCAGTCCAAGCCCAGGAGGTCCTGCCTGAGCAACACCACCACAAGCTCGGCGGCGTAGAGCACCGCGAGTTTGACCACCGCAACAACGAGGAGACCCGCCGCCGGCTCGCAGCCGAGACCGAGGGTTTCCGTGATGAGCGGGTTGTCCACGATGCCACTCGCACAAAGGCCCACGCCGCCGTGGTCGAGGGAGAGCACGTTCACCAGTATGTTTAACCCCCACCTCTACCCCTCCCGACAACGAACCCCCTGACTGACAAAACAAAACCAAAACAGCCATCTCCACGAGACCATCCAGCCCGTAGTCCACAAGGAGACCATCGAGCCCCACGTCGTCCACACCACCGTCCCGATCCACGAGACGCACCACAACAAGGCGCAGCACCACCAGACCACGACGCTGCCCACCGTCAACATGTCCGACTGGCAGAGCAAGGGCGGCCTGCTGCACGGCCGCGACGAGCGCTACGACAACTTCGAGGGCCAGCCCGAGGACGTCGGCGGCCTGCACAAGGTCCTGCACAAGGCCCACCACTCCGACAAGGAGCCTGTCGAGCGCCACACCTTCCACGGCGACTTCAACGAGGAGGGCGGCCGGGAGGGCCACCACGTCAAGCATGGCATGACTGGCACTTCGTCGTCGACGTCGAAGATGGGAACTACCACTGGCGGCATGACCTCCTCCACTGGTGGTATGACTTCTTCCACAGGCCGTACTGCTATGGTTGACGAGGGCATGACCGGTAGCCGCAACCCCATGACTTCCTCCTCAAGCACCAGCCGCGAAAGCGGTGTCATCGGAAGCACTGGCGGTGCCGCCGCCTCCGCCGCCGCCATGGCCATGAAGGGAGGCAACAACCGCGAACAGACTGCTCCTTCCGGCAGGACCGTTGGCAGCACCCCCTCGGGCCTCAAGACGTCCGGCATGACCGGCGGCATGGCCGCCACCGACGTCGGCAACACCGTCTCCTCCTCCTCCACAACGACTGCTGGTCGCCACGCCCGCGCCGATTCCGGCAAGGGCTTCATGGACGACTCGGACAAGTACGGCTCGCACAAGCAGCCGGGTGCCTTCGAGAGCACGCGCGTCGGCGAGCACGGCCGCGCGGAGAAGGTGTCGTCGCACGACACTACAGGGTCTAGCGGCAGCAAGAAGCCTGGTCTGCTGGACCGCCTGAACCCCATGACCGACGCTGATGGAGACGGCCAGGCCGGTTTCATGAAATAAATGATTGGAGAGGAGCGCTTGCGAGTTAAGAGGTTACGGACAGAATGGGAATGGACGGAGGGACTTAATCTGGGGACCTTGTGTAATGATCTGAATATGAATCTTGTAACGTTAAATAGTATATCTTTCAAAAACTACTTCACCTTTCTCGCCTTATTCGTGAACGTTCATTATCTCTTACCTATTGAGAATTCCCATGTGGAGTTAAATCCCCGAATTTTATTAACAGGTTTAACCCTTAACGGCCTCTTGAATAAGAGTCTTTCCGTACAAGTCCGAGAAGTATGGGTTCAAAGTAAGGGGAAATATGCTGTGCAAAGACGATTAGTTCATCATCTGGCTCGTTGGCATTTCCACAAGCTGTTGGGTCCAGAGAGAAGAAGGCGAAGTAGTGGGATGCAGTCCCATAGGTGGCTCGGTTAATCAACCGAGTGGAGGTGATTGTATGCGGCTCTCCGGCCGGTGTAACGCGAAGCTGTGCGTCTTTCCCGTCTAGGGGGCGGCCGATTCTGGGAAGGCCGATTTTGGGGGTCATCCTGTTTGCTCGAGTACGGCCAGCCCAGGTCCTACCTCAGCTGCGCGCCCCCTTCGTCAGGCGAAGGAAGCATGCTGATACCATGGGAACCCGTGGGGGAAGGGATCAAGCCCCTGTGGGTTTCAAGGGTAGCTGCAGCGTCGGCGAGGCCAAAAACGGGATATATAGCCGTTGACCTAGACATACCAAGTTGACACAACAGCTATCTCTCCCTTGTAGGAGAGAGGCGGTCCATACTGCAATGCGGATCAGAAAATCGTCGGCCATTAGTAGCCACCTCTCACCCGGCCAGCTCCCGGGGAATAGGCTTGCAAGATGAAGCCGTCCTTGAGCATGTTGCAGAGCATGTCTGGCCCCTGAGTTAGGGGTTATCAAAGACCTGCTTCTGTCAATGTAGCCTTCAGCGACATATGCAGACTGCAAAGAATACATGAGCGGTTCTAAACTGTAGCCTGACATGCGAAGCATACCGGTCTCAGACCCGCTTTAGCTCTGCTTCTACCTGAGCTGTGGCGTTCCATGACAGTGCTGCGGTATATCTAAGACCAAGATGACTAACCTGTAACCAGCAGGTCGACACTGCGAATAGCTAGCCGCCTTCGATTGTTTCTGTGAGGGGTTTATGTTTCTTTGCCAAGGCACACAAACACGCACCACTGGACATTGTCGATAGGTCGTTTTAGGAAACTGGAAACCGACCAAATGGTGCAACATCTGACGTGCAGCAGACCGGAGCCAGTCATGGCTGAAACACCCAAACTGACAACGGAAGGTCAGGCCGCAACCACGAGTAACCACCCTGCATTCCTAGACTGACTTGACTGACATAGGAAGCCCGTCTTTTTTTCACGGCAATGTTGCTTTTTTTACTTTGGTGGCAGTTATCGTGGCAAGTATATTAAACTGATAAGTATGCAGCGTGGTGAGTGAGGCCCGTGCTAGAGCTGGTCGGTATTGACTCGAGTGGTGATGAATGATGAATGGGAGGAACCGAAAGCAGAGTGGGCGAGTGAGTGGTGGTGTGCTCGACGCTCGACGCCCGTCGAGTCGAGTCCCGCTGGGGTATTCGCCCCCCCCCCACCTGCCTATTCCAGCAATGTATTCTAGATAAACTATCCGGCTTTTGGGCGTAGATAACCCAGACGCCGTCTCTCTTGGATGACAAGCCTTCATTGATTGGAACCTTGGAAGTGCTAATTGATCGCAGCAATATATTGGACCTGGGTATTCTTCCACCAGACCTGCTTTCGGCGGACGATGATTAACCGTACGCAGCACTATGTATGTGCGTATGTAGTATACCGGCGGGGCCCATGCGAGCCCTACCACATATTCCCACCCCGATTGCATTATGGACGAGCGCAGTGCAACAACAAAGCCTGCAGCAGCAGCAGCAGCAGCAACAAGCACAGCACAGCACAGCATCCAAGGCCTGCAGTTCAGTTTGGTCTTGCAGTTTTCTGGTCTCCCCCTGAGGTCGCACTTCGGACTAGTACTACTCATGGTTTGGCCTTTGATTCGTTTCACCCACCCTTGCAACCTGCAGGTCTGGCATCAAGGAAGGGCCGTCTTGTTCGCTTCTAGAAGCTGATTTGCCTGGATATCTGCAAGTGCGCATTGGGGGACTGCTGCACGCACTGCCGAGTAGCAGGCTCCTCTTCTTTTCTACCTACCTACATGTAGTCAAGTCATTCGGCTCGTTCTCCCCTCCCCCCAAGGCCAAAAAGGAAAAAAGGAGCGGAGGCAGCGAAAGGAAGGAAGGGACACGACACATACGTACATCGTGCATCTAGGCCAAGCAGGCAGTGCTCCGTGAGTGACAAGTCTCGGTGTTCCGGCGTGGTGAATGGGGAGATTTGGCCCCCCCTCTCTCTCTCCTCTCCTCCGCAGGCCTGCAGGAGAAACGTCACGTATCATCCTGTTTATAGCATTGATATTTGCGACCGGCCTACCTAAGTACCTAGAACACCAAACCGTTACAGTCCGTCCCGAGAATAAAACATTTGAAGTTAACAAGTGGTCAAACTACTACTTACGACTATCCTATCACTCGTTGCAACTTGCTCCCGACTTTTAGCTTGATCTTGTCGCTTCTGGCTTCATCCTTTCGCGGGAGACGGAACGGCCCCCCCGGGAAGCCTACCATACTAACCTAGAGCCTAGGGCGAATACTTACCTAAGGTATGTACCTAGTGTGTGTACATATTAGTGTCCACAGGCTTTTTGGTATTAGACACAGGTGACAGAAAGTTGAGTGCTTTGACTCAAACCCAAGGCACGAACCGAACATGTAAGCAAAGCAGGAGAAGGTATCAAATGTGACGCGGATGTGTAATATCGCGTACCTGCTTGCCAGCTTCAATTATTGATGGATACATACGTATATGCTGCTCCTTTTTGCACAGGTAACTTGCGTCCGTAACTCCCCGTATGGCACAGTAGCATACAGTAGCATGAAGCAGCATGGACGCCCCCAAAACCAACCTCTCTCGTCACGACTCACATCTTCGGTCTTGCAGCCAGCCAATACAATAGACCCGCCCCGGCGCTTTGGACTGCAGCGTTAGCTCACATTGTACGTAGACGGGAAGCCAATCTGACCACATACGCCAGAGGTCTTTTGGCTTGACCTCGCTGCTCGCCTGAGAAGAAAAAAAGAAACGAAAAAAGCAGTCTCTAGTCCAGGCCAATCCCGGTTTATCCAACCCAATTGCTCCGACTGACGTCTGTCTACCCGCCCTTGTGTGTCCACCCTTGCCTGGCCCGTCCACTTTTCTCCTCCGCACACCTGAGCCAGGACCATAGAGGGGAAAGCAGCACCTTAACCCACGATTTCTCGAATCTCACCTCACACCTGTCCCTGTCATTGGATTCTTGCATTGCCTTGTTTCTCAGATTGACACGGGCTGCATCATCCCACGCTCACCTGAATAGAATTGAACAATCAATCTCTCTCCCTTCTCACCCGCCTGCGCATGAGAAAACAAAACAAAAAAAGAGCTGTGTCATCCGAATAGCCCATTTCGTTTTCGGGACAGGCCAATGAACAGCTCGCCGCCGAGCTAGTGATTTTTTAAAGCCTATATTTATCTTGCGCCATGTGTTGCAGGTTCCAGGTCGCCTGCTGAGCTGAGTCGCCTCGCCGTCCTGTTTCGATGCGAGTCTCACTTTTTCTCATTTTAAATCGCTTTCGACACTTGTCCACCCCCGAGAGTTTTCACTGGCAGACTGTCAGTTTCAAAGGCAGGGAAATTTGAGAACACCCAGTTGGTTTCCGTGATACGATCACCACTGCACACAGTTGTACCAGGAACGCGCCATCAATGTGACAATCTCGCTCTGCACTACAAATCGACGGCACCGTTCCAGACACACACCAAACCGATATTGGCGTTATCAGGATGCAGAGGAAAGCTGGCTGTGGTTGGACGGAGTCGACCGCTCTATGAACGAATTGGTAATTACGCGGGCGGCAACGTGGTGCAATAATAATCCACAACCACGATCGGAGACAATGCTGGCTTCAACTGAGACCATGTCGCCGCCCACCCGAGCTGGCCTATATTTCGATCCCCCATTACTGGATCGCGCAACTTTCGCTACCGGTCTAAAACCTCAGCCTTCCTTCAAAAAGCACAAGCATCTGCCGCGGCCCAAACAAAACCCCTTGACTGTGAATCCCAAATTGCGCCGCACGCCGCATCCTCTGTCAATCGACACTACGCTGTCCTCCGTATCATCGCTATCGTCGCGCTCGGGCACAACGTCCGCGAGCCCGGCACCTTCCAGACGCGACGTTCGCGCATCCGGCGGCCCTGATCTACCACCCACTCCACCAGCGCACTCCCGCACGTCATCCAGTGGCCGATCCGTGCAACCGTCGAGCCCAACCTATGTCGAGACCCCCGTGAAGAGCGTCGCGAGCAACTCGGACGCACAGAGGACACCGGGAACGCCGCCAAATGCGAGGAGCCCGCCTACGCCTGATGTAACCCCTCCGCAACTTGCCAAGAGACCTAAAGCTTTCCGGCCCAGCTTGGCCGATCGCATGCCTTCCAAGGCGACAAACGACTCCAGAACGGCGTCCTTTACAACGGCACGTGAATCACCGTCCTCAGACGAGGACGAGAAGGTGACATTACGGCAAATAAATTCGGGGAACTCGGGGAACTCAGGGAGAACCTCGTCGCAGAATACGGTGCGGCAGGTCTCCGATGTGAGGAACAACAAGAAAAAGAGTCAAAATGTTGGCCTCGGACTGGGACTGGAATCAGACGACAACCTGACCCCGACCAAGTCGAAACAAGATTTCTTCACTTTCGACGGAGAAGGGGAGGCGGGAGACGAGGTCGAGCAGGAATGGGACGACAATCTCAATAGGAATGTCATAGTAAAGAAACGCAGGCCACGGACCAACAACAACCAGCCCAAGGACAGGCGAAACAAGCCTGCCGAAGTTTTTGAGGATGAGACTGTCACACCAACCAACGCGACAAAGGCCCTACGGACGATGCCCTTGCAGCAGCGAATGCACGTGGCATCCTCCCCTCCCAGAGAAGCAGTGGACCAAGGCAGCAGCAGCAGCAGCAAACGCTGGGCTGCGCCGTCCGCCTCTGCGTCTTCGGTAAGCACAGACGTCAAGAGGTTCTCCGGCATGTCTTCGAAATCTACCGTGTCCACAGTCGTCGAGGCCATCCTTGTAGACGCACCGCCGCAGAGGCAGAAGACGCTGCGGCATGTGAAGAAACAAATTACTCTCAGGGATTCGGGATCCGACGTATCCCAGTCAAGTTCTGCAGCAAACTCGAGCGCGTTGGGGGAATCGTCTAAACAGCTTAGGCCTCGTGGTGGTAAACCCCCGGCACCGCGAACAGACTCTCTTGCTTCCACCGGGACGGTCAATTCTATATCCAGTCGCAAGGCTCGTCGTGATGTTTGGAAAAACGGAGGGATCCCGGTTGTGGTTATACCTGACCGGAAGACGTCCGTTAAGGGGGGCCGGGACGCCGTCTTTGCGGTCGACTAGTAGTCGAAGATCGCAGAGGAGCAATAGCTTGAAGGAATCCACGCCAGTCTTTGACCGTCCGACAAGACGAAGCAGAGCCCTGTCAGAATCTGACGGGTCACTTCCAGGCGATCAGCGAACCATAGATTACCCACCCATTGTTCCTATGCGCAGTTCTTCTCTTTCAGCCCCGACTAGCCGGAACGGATCTTTGGCTGGTTCGCGAGCCGGTTCTCGTTCTGGCTCCCTGACTTCAGAGAGTTTGAAAGCCCACAACACTTTTACACGCGAAGACCAGCAAAGGCAACAGCAACAACTACAGCAAGCACTACAAAACCCTCCCCGAGTCAAGGTGGAGCGTGCGCCGTCTGTGGAATACATCCCAGCCGAAAGTGATTTCCATCATGAAAGACAACTGCAGCCGGCCCCGTCGTTCGAGTTGCACAGAGACGCACATGATCAAAGATCACTGGTTGACCACAACGGAGACCCGTTCTTTGGCAAACGACTCACTTCGCAAAACACGCCATTTTCCATTGCGTCCGTCGAGACAAACGGAACACACTCTGCAGCCGAGGTTTCGGAAGCCATGGCGGTGAACATCTACCCGCATCAGAATAAGTCAGTTGTCATGGTTGACCATACCTCCAAGATCCTCGATGCAAACACTTTGCAAACAGGCAATTTCCTTGGCGCCAAGGATGGCCCTGCTCCTGAAAAGCCAAACACGACCACTGCCGCAACAGCTCCCGCTGATGGCGTCCCTGTCACACCGCCTCAACCTATCTTCTCTATTGACGACGTTGACTCCCCGCTGCGAAACCCCAGAGCACCGCCGGAGCCACCAGTCATCAAATTCATCCCCGCAACCCCGTCAGGTCTGACTCCAGCGGCGGAGAAGATGAAGATGCTGGGAAACTATTTTGATGAGACGCCAGAAAAGCGGCCGTCTGTCCTCAAACGGGCTTTCAGTGTTCGCAAGAGTGACAGTGACGATACAGGACGCAACCCAAGCTTCTTAACTCGCACCTTTTCTCTATCGAGAAATCTTCGCAAGGGCCACGCTGATAGCTCGACTTCGGGCCAGAGGCCAGCACTTCGCAGATATTCCACCGACGACTCCATCCCGGATGAGGGGCGGTTGCACCCACACTGGCGGCCGTCATCATCTCATTGGGACCCGGACACAGACGAGGACTGGGTTCGTGATATTGACGGCGACGACATGGGTACCGTTTACCGATACCCTCCTATTGATAACCGACCGTCGGCCCGGCGCCCTTCTTTCTCCTCGCGAATGAAGCGTACGTTTGCCATTCTTCCCATCACGGATGACGCGCATTATACGACCACCGACGGTAACGACACACAACGTCGCACCATCAAGCGCACTCCCTCGGGTAATCTGAGGGTGATGCGTTACCGCGACAGCCTCAACAGCATACGGTGGGGTCGTCGCTCTAGTGAGGATGCTAGGCCCTCGACAGCTCCAGAATCGTCTACTCCTTCGTCTTCGAAGCCTAGTCGCCCTAGTCGCCGTACTTGGGGTACTGAGAAACGCTTTGATGCACAAGGCCGCCGGTTCTTCCCCAGCTGGCAGGACAAGCTTGAAGGCTACAGCCCGCAGGCTCTGGGCCGTCGGCTCAGCGAACGGAAGCGACAGAAGAGGAGCCAGGAGTTGCGCAGCAAGATCAGCGGGCCTCGCGAGGTGCGTGATGGTGTCGGCGAGGTGATCAAGCGAAACAGCTACAAGGGGCCAAGCTACCAGAGTACCCCTCGCATAAGTCCCACTGGTCCTACTGGTAACGATGGCTTTTCTGGACTGCAGCAGGCCCAACAGCAGATTCAACAGCAGGTGCAACGGCAGACGCAACAGCAGCGACAGCCAGTACATCGAGGTCTCGAGAGAACTCCAAAGATCCAGGCTATGGTTTAGGGACCCTCGGAATGGAATCGACGGATGAGAGAGGCTCGTTGCAACAACACAGCGGATGAGGACGTTCGGGGACGGGGCTTCTGCAATGTCTATGCACGCTTTCCGAAGGGTGCCAGTCGCATTTCGGATCGCCTGCGAGGTCTTTTGCCTTGACACCTTACAACACGGTCAGCCGCAGGAAGGAAAGGAAAGGAAAGAGGAAGGGGAAGGGGAAGGGGAAGGGGGGCGCATAACGGCATGCGCAACACACACGTTATCTGATTGATACGACGCATATGAATGAAATGAAATGATTCAAACGACATGAGCCACGGCCATCCGAAAGAAACCAAACATTGTACTTATTATACACACGACCTACCTACCTACCTACCACCCCCATGAAAAATCATACGAAAACGGAACGTTTACACACGAAAGGTTCGACGGCTGTCTCGGAGATCTCTGAAAGGGAAAGGGGAAATGCACTATCTAGTTCGAGGGGTTTATTTTTCTGGCCGGCGTTTGCATTTGAAGTTATTTTCCCCACCCCCCACGCGAGCGATTTGAGGGGGAGAGAGAGAGATGGCAAGGCATATGGGGAAAGGGGGGAAGAAGTCTTCCATACCATATGGATTTCAGACGTCACCGACATGATGTGTTTGTTTTTTCAACGACTGAGCGCTGCCTTTTCCTCCAGACTGTGTGTACCCTCATAGAAACGATATGTTTGGATTTTTTTGCTTTGCGCTTTTTCTTTCGGTTGTGTGAACTTTTACTACTGCCAGATACCATGCATCTTAATTTCCGATACGTTTATAATGATCATCACACTTTTGCTTCTTGCTATTATTATTGTGTCTTCTTCATAGTAGTGTTCGACCAAAGTTGAATTGGGACTATAAACAGATTGCAGGCTTACGAGCCCCTTTTCCCACATCATCCATCCCCTTTGCTTCATGCAGTACTTTAGCAGACTGAACACGTAATTGATTACTGTATGCTCATGGTAATTGCACTACTGTCATGGTCGATGTAGCTGTAGGTTAGTACGAGAGAATGATGATATGCCAATTAACAACAGTACCTTTTGATTTCGAATCTCGCAGTCATTGGGATGGGTGTATTCAGTCTGTTGACAGTATGCAAATGAAATTGATCATCACTAAGACCCTGCTTCAGGCCGCTTTTTTGTACAGAATTGCAAACGCCACTGATTATGGTTGAACCTTCGTCACTTTTCTCGAAAACGCTGGTTACCTATCTTTATATGCTGAGGACTATATGTCGTCGTCGCACCTTCAGAGGTATGCCATCTTTTTCTAGTAGTTTTCAGCAGAAGTTTTGAAGCTCACGTCTAACGTGGTGCCATAACCAACTTTAGTATGATGCTTCGCTTGCCCTTTGGTGACGGAAGCTCAGAAAGACCCCTTTCAACGCCGTTATGAGCTGGTTTGTAACTCATCAGTTTTTCCCCCGCAACGCCGAGCTGTTAAAAGCGTAAAAGCACACATAATACCTACCCTCCTTCCTCCTATCCCTTCACGGATCCTTAGACTACATAATATCTCCGTAAAGCTGCTACCTGGTTTGGTCGAGGACAGATGACTGGCTTCATAGAACGATCTTACCGCTGGGGTTTGGGTTCATCCCGACGAGCTTCCCGTTTCCATTTCGGCATCTCAGGATATGGTTCCTAACGTCCAGATCGGTCATCTCGGTTTGGGAAGCTGTACCGCCGTCCCTGACGCCCAAGGTGTTCATTTCGAGTTGGATACCTGTCCTGTTTCTAACGTCCCGGAGGACCCTGCTGGCCTGGGGGGTTGAAGGGAGGAGCGCCAGGAGGCGTGGGGAACTGACCTGGCGGCGGCATACCAGGGAAGGGGAAGGGCGGCGCGCCGGCACCACCAGGAGGCGGGAAAGGCAGACCACCGGGAGGAGGGAACGGCAGACCACCAGGGAACGGAGGCATGCCGCGACCACCAGGAGGAGCTGTGGCGAAGCGTTAGAGCGGAGTCTTGACGTGGCCATCGTCGAGTAAGGTTCGAAACGGCGACGGTGGCGATACTTGTTGGAGGGAGGAGAGGTGGTGAACTTACGAGGCATTCCAGGGCCACCAAAGCCGCCCAGCGGTGGCGGGGGGCCGCCAGGCATACCGGGCAGAGGCGGCATACCGGCGGGCAGAGGGAAGGGCAGGCCTCCGGGACCCGGGGAGGCATGGGGAAGCCGGGGGCGCCAGCTCCCGGGGGCATGCCGGGCAGGGGCGGGGGCCCGCTTCCCGGGGCGCCGTGGTGCGACATGTGGTGGTGGGCGGCGTGCGGCTGGTTCTGGGGCAGCATGGGGTTGGCGTGGGCCTGGCCCTCGGCGGCGTAGGACGAAGTGATGGAATCGATGACGGACTGGGCCTTCTCGTGTCCAATCTGCTGGTAGTAGTCGACGACGTTGCGCAGGTGGTTGCGGCCGCTATTATGCGCCTTGCGCACCGACATGCTGTCGTGCGTCAGGTAGACATCGCAGTAGTCGCAGAAGACTGTGTGCGCGCGTGGGCGCGAAAGTTAGCGATCTAGTTCCTGGATGCCTTGTAATTTGGGGGAGACAGCTGACAGCAGCAAAAGGCAAAGCAAGGGCAAATGAATATGAGGAACTTACATTTCGGCATCTTGACGGAGTATGTTCGTATCGAGTATCGGGAGGGTGCGCCGTTTGAAGATGTACAATGCAACGCGCAATGTGGTTATCGAAACTCGGATAAAGGAAGGGAAGCGCGCGATACAATGGACCAATGTCGCGCCTCTTTTGCCTCTCGCCAAATGTCAATGGATTTTTGGGAAGGTAGCTCTGGCCAAGGCTGAGTGAGGCTGGAGTCTCCCTAAATGTCCGAGCGTCCTGCAAGGCTACTGTCACAGCTGCCAAACTTTGACCGTTGATTGGCCACAGAGCTCCAGCGAAGCCACGCTGGCCCATAAAGTGACCTTAGCTCCCCAAGCGGGAAACGAAACCCAGCAATTGGCAATCGTAGCACCAGACAAGGACTCGAGCGTATTCTGGCCTCTCCTTGCTTGCTTGATCGAATTCAATCTCGAGATCCCGCCCGCCTCGATTCGCAACCAGAACAAACGCCCAACCCCCGACTCTGCATCACTCACACGACTAATTACACACAAACGAACCGCAGCCATGGCGTTCTCGCGGTCACTGCTGCACTACCTGTGCAGCATTGTGCTGTTCGTCACCTCGATACAGGCCCTCAAGTTCGACATGCTAGCGACCCCCCAACACGACCGCAAGGAGCGCTGCATCCGGAACTTTGTCGCCAAGGACACCCTGGTCGTCGTGACGGCCATTGTAGGCGGCTACAAGAACGACGGCATGCAGGTGAACATGAAGGTCCGGGATGCGCTCGGTAACGACTACGGCCGCGCAAAGGACATCGCCGGCGAGCAGCGCCAGGTCTTCACCTCCCACGCCGATGCCGCCTTTGATGTGTGCTTTGAGAACTTCCTGACCGGCTGTACGTACCCTCCCTAACTCATACTCTACATTGAAAGATACGCCTAAACTAACATGAACCCCCTTACAGCCCGGACACCTGGTGACCCCAACCGCCACATCGAGCTCGACATCGACATCGGCGCCGACGCCAAGGACTGGTCCGCCATCCAGGCCACCGAGAAGCTGAAGCCCGTCGAGACCGAGCTGCGCCGTATCGAGGAGATGATTGGCGAGATTGTGGGCGAGATGGACTACCTGCGCTCGCGCGAGCAGAAGCTGCGTGACACCAACGAGAGCACCAACACCCGCGTCAAGTGGTTCGGCGTCGGCACCACCATGCTCCTCATCGGCCTCTGGGGATGGCAGATCATGTACCTGCGTGCCTACTTCCGATCCAAGCACTTGATCTAAGCTGGGGAAAGGCGTGGATGACAAGGGCTGGATTGGGGCATGGGGTGTTGGTGGGATGGGTTTTGGGAACTGGTCTAGCTGCTTAGGAAGGTTCCTTCAAGTAGGCGTCCTTTGGGCTGTCCAGATGACTTTTGCCTTGAACCGATTGGAATCCATGTAATTGTACGCATAGCCTCTACAGGAGTCATGATATTACGGGTTTGGAGAATAAAAATAAGGGATTATGATCGGCACACTTTTTGTAGTCCGACACACTCTCAATGTGTGTATATGGCATGCATCTACCACAATAAAAACTATTTATATATGACATCCGGCCATCTACTTGATGACCACTTTGCCTTCTTTATTCCCCTCTAGACGACGTGCCAAGATCTGCGGGCAAGGGGGTGGGTGTGCTCCCCCGACCAGCCGGTGCATGTGGGCCGCAACGGCCTCCCTCGGCAATCCCTGGACGATGGAAACACCGGAGCTTGCACCCTGGGGATTCGGGGACTATTGGAGCTAAAATCATTCTCCTCTACGTCAACGATTCAATTAACCCGACCATCCATTGTGACCCTGACAGGTGAGATATATACCTAATCTTCTCTACTGTGGATTCTTAAATTATTTCCTCACCTCAATTCATTACTAACCATTTCAAATCTTTTCGCTACAGACAGAAGAACAAAATGGCCTCGTTACAAAAAGTCCTGCGCCCTGCCGCCCGCCGCGCCGCATTCGCCCGGCAAGTCCTCCGACCTATCTCGACGACGCCCGCCTTCCGCGCCAGCGTCAGCAATGCGCCGCCGCGCGACCCCCGGCCCAAGCGGACATCGGCGTCGGCGAGCTCGAGGGCGCCAAGTTCAAGATCGAACCTATGCGCCGGGTGGGCGAGGACGACAAGACCATGAGGGCGCGGCTCGTTTGTACGTGCTGCACTTATAATCTCGCTCCACTCCCACAACAAATTCGCTAACCAAACAATTTAGACCAGAGTCGCAAGCGCGGCACCCTGGAGTCCGATCTCCTCCTCTCCACCTTCGCCGACACCTACCTGCCCCAGATGACCAAGGAGCAGATGACGCAGTACGACATGTTCCTCGACGAGAACGACTGGGACATCTACTACTGGGCAACACAAGAAGTGCCATCCCCCGCCAAGGAGGCTGCCATTGCCGAAGCCGCCTCTTCCAACAATAGCAACAACGCAGACACATCTTCCGCGGCCGCCGCCCAGTCCTCAACCTGGGAACCCATGGTCTCCCCCTTCGCTGAAGCCGTCGCCGACATCCAGACGGGCAAGACAGGCAAGAACGCCGCCGCGGCCTCGGACGCCGTCTCCGAGGAACTCTACGGCGGCAGCGGCCGGACCCTGGCGCAGACCCAGCAGGGCGCCGTCCCGCCCCAGCCCAAGAACGGCGAGTGGGCCGCCACTGTCGGCACCTTCAAGCCCGCCTACCGGCCCGTGCCCGCGCGCTGGCGCGACAGCGAGGTCCTGCACCTGCTGCGGGAGCACGTCAAGCGGCGGAGCAAGGGCGGCTCTGAGGGCGGCGGCATGGGGTTCATGCCGAACCTAAAGCAGCACTAAGTTGAGTAGGAGGACGAGAAGAGGGGTCCCCCGCCGGGCAAGAGCTCTTGGATTTAATGATCAAGAAGGGAAACAGGGGTAGGGAAGTTTTGAGCGGCACAGCACTGTGCCACCCACTACTGGCCTTGACGATATCCAATGGAAAGGGGTGTGTTTATGAATGTGTGTGCCGGCGGTCCTGTTTGTTTGCGGGGGTGTAAGAGGTTGGCAAAACGCCTTGTGTATTAGCACTTGTAAGAACAGCGGAACTCGAGGATAGAGTAGAGTAAGGGGATATAATGGACTATGATTCATGCATGATTTCATTTCACATCCTTTGAAGACTTCCGCGATCCTCATAACCCTCGTAAGGGAAAGAAAGAAGGAGGCTTGGGATAGAAGCTTTTAGTAGACGAAGACAGAAACCGGCCTCCTCCTCGATAGGCTGGGACCGTTCCAGCATAACCATAACCTCATTCCCCTCATGCTCGTATGAAGGTTGACGGTCATGACCTTGACGTGAGCGCCGCTCAGCTCATGCATGAGGTAGGCATGTTGTCCTTGTCGTTGTCGAAAACCCTCTTTGACATCAGGCATGGTTCTCATCCTCCATTTCAACATTCGCAGCCGAATGCGTCGAGGGTCAACCGACGGCTGCGTGCCTCTCGCGCTTGGAAAAAGGCCGCCAAAGCGGTCGTCCGCTTGTCTTACTCTGACAGGTACGCAGTCACCACGCACCCCTTTCGTGTATGACAGGAACTCCGAGGCTCCGAATGTCTAGTCGTCAATTGAAGGACCTGGGGAAAACAGAACCGCCAATAAAGGACTAGAAGGAATAAAGTAACTGCGCAAAGGAAGGACAGGCAGTTTGAGGCCTCACCCGGGGAAATGAGGGCCGCGTTCTGCAATTAGCGGCGAAGGCTGACATAGCAAAATCAAGTTTGAGCATATCGAATAAGACTCCATGAATGAAGTTTATCTCTACAATCTCCTACAATACGGTCTCGGCGACTGGAACCTATGGTGTTATGCAGCTGAGCTACATCGCCCGGATGGAGGACACCGTGAATATAGAGGGACACTCGGAGGGGATTTAGGCGTTGAAAATACTCGCTGGAACGACTGGACATCAGCAAGACATTACTTTTTCAAATCTTGGAGGCCTGAGCGAACGCATAACAAGAGGAAAAAGGACATCACAGACCTGGAATGGCAAGTTGAGAGTTTTGAAGTGTCTGTATTAGGAGTTGAGCGACACCTTTCAGTGAGAGGAACTACCAACTAATCTAAAACAATACAAGCCACCAGCATCATTGTAAGTCCCTTGAAGTAACCACCAACGCTCGCACACAGTTCCATTAGTTCAACCAACCCCATCAATCATGTCAATTCCCCAACTCAATTGGTGGTGTCCGCAGCAGAGTCACGAGCTGCAAAATGTTCAGTCGGGGGAGAGAAGTAGCTGGAAGTACACCAGGCAAAGGGCCAGACAGTGGCGTAAGACCCATCATCGTAGCAGACTCGAGTCCAGTCGGGGGGTTGTTGGATTGATATTCAATGTTGCAGTGTCCCCTCTTCTGATCCTTGGTGTCGATGATGTCGTAAGGCTTGCTACCTCCATGGTGGCTGCCGTAGAGAGTCCAGTGTCCTTCGTCTCGGCCCCAGAAGACCTCAACACGATCGGGCTTCGACAAGTCGTCACCGTTGATGACAACACCTTCATCGTAGGGCTCGGACACACTGCCCACCTTGGGATAGACTGTGCTCACGGGGCAGATTTCGGGCCACGCGCCTTGGGCGACCTCGGCATCGGTGAGGTTATGAAAGTAGAAACCCTCCTTGACAGGACGATCAGTGTCTCGAGGTGCCAAGAAGCGCATCATCACGAAGTCGGCTTGGGCAACACCTGCAAGCAGGAGGGCGGTCTTAATGACGGAGGACAGCATTGTGACGAAGAGTTGTTGGTGGTTGTGCTGATGGAGTTGCAGTGAAAGAGAGTAGTCTGGTGGAAGTGAATGAAAGTTGAGAGAGCTGAAAAGCCAAGAAAGACAGAAAAGAAGACGAAGTCTTGAAGAAGTAGTGGTAGTGCTGCTGTGATAGTTGTGTTTGGTGTTTGTGGGATGAGATGATGATGATGATGGGAAGTTCTGAGAGCGAGAAGATGGGAGAAGAAGGGCCCTTATATATGCTGGTCCAGAGGGAGGGAGGATAGGCTGATTTGTAAACTTACCCCAATGATGAGTACCCGTTGGGAGTGTTGAGGGTGTTGGGCTATGTTGAGGGCATGTGCTTGCCTGCATTGCGGGCAGCAGGCAGGTATTTCGTGGTCGAGATGGGAGTTGCGCTGAAAGGAAGGCAGAAGGTAGGAACACTTGCACCGTGATGCCCTGGCACGTGCGGCATCAAAATACTAGCAGCTGAGGCAGGTGGCAGCAGGGGCAGCAATGAAGGTTGAGGAGTCTGAGTCACTAGGAAAGGGGTGCCTTCCTCTTCCACTTTCTAGATCGTGCAAACCCACCAGACCAGTTCCACGTCACGCCATTGCTCGGGTTTGGAAGTAATAGCTCTGCAATCGCATGTAGGTCCGAGACTTCAACATCCAAGATGCAGTAAGCTACCGAGAGTGTGAAAGCGCATGGGTCTGGCAAGTATATTCGTCTTATTAACCGATACATCGATCTCCTTGAATACAGATACCACATGGTGATATGCGTGAGTGACGTGCATTGTTTCCTACCTTTTACCGAGCAAATGGAAGGCAGGTGGACTGGATGTCGGATTGGCACACATGTAGATTTCGTATCACTAATACAGCGAGGACTTACGTAGGTACCTATGATCAGTATTGCATTGGAACATTGTGTTGGCCCCAACATTGGTCACCAATCCGACACCAGAAAGCGCTCAAGTCAACAACAATGCCTAGTTGCATATGACAACTCTGCGTTATCCTAGGGGAAAGAGGCTAAGGAGGCAGGTGTACAGCAAACCCCACATGCATCAGTGTTGGGACCCATCAAGCGAATTGGCTATCTGGGGAGGGGAAGCAGGAGGAGGGTGCCTGCCCTCAAGTACGATGTCTTGTGTCTTGTTCAGGAGGGCGGGCTTTTGATGTTACCGAGCTTGCTCCTCTCCCCCAACGACCGTCCGCGTGCCTACTTGGAAATGGCTTCTATCAACAGATACCATGACAGGTGTGCTCAATGGCCTTGCAGTCCCGTGTCGATGCCAGAGCCGAGGCCAGCGTACTTTCTCTAGCATTGAATTCGTCCTCAGAAGACAATTAGCGATTAGTTGTTTCACTGACGTAGGGTATGACACATCCAGTATGATCATGCCGTCTCCATCCAAGATGCTTTCGCTGCAGTAGAGAAGGCACATTTCCATACATCTCCCTTTGCACCTGTTTGATATGTAATCGATTCGATTCAGAGAACATTCTGCACCGACGGCCTCATCCCCAACATCTGAGGACGTGCTATAGGCATGACATAATGCAGATGGAAAGTGGAAGCTGCTTCTCAACTAAGTAGGGAATGTACCTAAGATCATGCCGAGGAGCATCTGCAAGGCCATCATGTGAATATGGGCTGTTGGGTACCTGCATCAGGCCCGCCCATCACAACTGGGTTCCAATCCTAGGTACATGTAGGCATTGATCAAGTGTACCGAGTCCTCGTCCATCTCCAGACCCCCTATTCGTAAAGTGGGCCCATGTGCCTAACTACTCCTTGTGCCGTAAACTCCCAAGTCATCGCCCATAATCGTGAATACCCCCTTTGCCAAATCTTGCGTGAGAGACTTGCTCATGAGTTGAGGGTATTCTCCACGTGCGAGCTTATGTAGCATCCCTCTGACTGGGGGCCCCGGCCACAGCAGTCCCAGATCCAGACCCAGCCAAAGAGCGGCGTACTGCGGCGGCGGACTCTCCTTCTGCCCCTTGTTGGGTTTCTCTGGTATGCCCTGGAGACGAGGATACCTGTGGGAGGAGTGGTGCTGTTAGCATACACTTATTCCTCCAAGGGCGGTTGTTCATGATAGATGCAATTGTAGAATGTAACTATGAACTTACCCCAATGAAACACACAAGCGTCGGGGCCGTCGTCCTTTTCAAGGAACCATTTCTCACAATTGAAGCATTCCTTTGGCTCTGCCACACCTGCAAGCGTCGACGTGGGATTGTACTGATAAAGCGCGGGATCGTACTGATAAAGAGGCTGATCGCGGATATTATTCTCGCTTGGGTTGGATCGTACTGCTGCCTTGGTCTCCGACGGAGCCGCCTCGATCATGTCCCCATCCTGACACTTCTGGTCGTCCTGCACATCTGGCAATCAGCACACATATAGACCAAACACAAGTAGCAGAATGATAAGCTTTGGGGGAATATCACCTTCGATCCAATGTGCTCGTTGCCGACTTCGGACTCCATAGCGCATTGCTGAGTGGCGGTAGGCAGATTTCTTTTCCAAGAGCGGTCGAAGGGGGTCGAAGAGCGCTCAATGGAGGTCGAAGAGCGCTCAATAGAGGTCGAAGGGCGGTCAAAAGAGGTCGAAGAGCGGTTGAGGTAGGTCGAAGAGCGCTCAAAGGGGGACGAAGAGTGGTTAAAGGAGGCCGAAGAGCGGTCGAAGGGGGCCGAAGAGTCGTTAAACGAGTCCGAAGAGTAGTTGAAGAGGGACGGCAAAAATATTTGGGGGAGACTTGTCTGCTTCACCGCGGGCAAGGGACGCGAGCTCATGTGATCCTTCCGGTAGCGAAGCTTTGACTCATGGCGCGTCTTGAAGTCATCAGTGAGCGACATAGTGGCCATTTTCTTGATCAAATTCTGAGTGGGAGACATCGTGACTCGTGGTGAGCAGAGAAAGTGAGAAAAGGCTTATGAGATGCGAAGTCAGGGTGAGTGTGATGCTTTTATATCTGGTGTGGCAGATGTACTGAGCGCTGCAGACACAAATGAAGAATCGTCGATTTATTTAGATAGGGGCACAATGGTGTCAAAGATGTGATGGTATCAGGAAGGAAGGAATCAACGAAGCATGAAAGCAGTGAGCGGTGAAGTAGGAAGTTCGATCGATGGATCTAGTTCTATCAAGAGGGCTTTTTATACAGACCGGGATCGAAATAAGAGAAGATGTGCAGAGGCCGCCGGTGTGAATACAGCCAGTCGTAAATGATATGTTGCCGTCGCTTCCTTACTTGAGGGTTGCTCCGGCTATGCTTGCAGCTAGTGTCGGCGACGTTGAATATAACCGCGTACCTGCTTGTTGTATGAACAAGCGACACACTTGAGATACACTGACTGGCTGCTTCTGCTGCTGAACATTGGCATTATGATACAAAGTGCTCCCCTTGAAATATCAGGAAAGGGGCCCACGATGCCAAAGGGTTGACCAAAGACCTGCTGCACAAACTGCTGCACAAACAAATCCGCTGACCATTCTCATCACGTCAGACTGTGGTAATATCAAGCCAAATATGGCATTTCACAATAGCCCAATATACAAAGAGACTTTGCTCATCATCAAATAAGTCGGCAACTGGTTTGATCAGGCTGACCAACATAAAGCCCCTGATCTTACAATTCTTCAAAGCGATTTCCATGACTCCTACTCGCCGCCTATCAATGCAAAAGGCCCTACACATGCATGCATGAACAAATGGCAATCTTCAAGAGGCTTTCAGGATGTTATCAGGGGGAGTCCCATTCTCATTCGGTCATTATCTCATATACAATCCACAAACATGACAAGATGAGGGACAACAACAGCAGCAGCAACCGCTCCGCTACTCTACTCTACTCTACATCTTCTCGGCTCCAAGAGAGTGAGTAGGTAGGTAGGTAGGCACTTCGTGCGCCTTTCTCTCTTTCTCCTTTTCCTTCTCCTTCTCCATCTTCTCCCCCTCATCAAGCTGGTTCTTCAAGTTCGGGTTGAAAACAAAAAGTGGTATCTTCCAAGTCAAAAAGGGCAGCAGTTTCGCCTCCTCCCAGAGAAAACAAAACAAAGCAAAACAAAAAACGACGCCAAGTCCAATGTATGTGAGTGTGCAAATGCTTTCTTCTCTTTCTACTTGCCGTGGCGCCCCCGCTAAGCAGCTCAAACGAGCAAGACGAATGCTGGCATATATGCCTCCTGAGCACTCATTGCCGATCAGCTACCATCGTCGTCGGCTTCCGGTAATATCCTGCCTAGACTCCGCAAAATTTCCATAACGGGCATGTTCTTGGTGCCGGCCGCCGTTTTCTCCCTTAGTTCGCGCTCCTTCAGCCGCGCTGCGCTGAGCGCCAGTATCCGATCGGCTTCGCGTCCGGCTGTGCTGACTCGCTGCTCTACCTTGTGGATGCTATCTTCCAAATGGTCCACCTTGAACTCCAAGGTGGCCTGGAGTGCTTGCACTCGTGATTGCGTCTGAATCCTCAAGTTCGCGAAGTTTGTTGTTGTGTCCATTAGAGAAGCCAGTATCTGTGCTTCTTCCGCATCGAGCAGAGTCGGGTCTGGCGGCTGCTGCTCGGATGAATTCTCTGTCGTTGGGAAAAGGGGTGGTAATTCCGGAGGAGCCTGTTTTAGAGACTGCCACGTCTTCTTTTCGGCTCTCAATCTGTGCTTTGTTAGACACAACTTCACAAGGCAATTATTGTACTTGGGGATCACTGCTTACCGTTTTATCCTTTCCTCCAACTCCGCAATCTTCTCCTCGTGCTCGATATTTCGGGGGTTGGGTTTCTCTATTGCTGGCGGACGCGGGGCGTCTTCCCTCATAAACCAGTCTGAGAATTCCGATTTGGCCCCAAAGTCCTTGAGAAGCTGGTCTTGTATCGCCCGGGCTCCCAGAATAGCATTAGAATTCGGATTGCCCAGAGGCGGCTTGCTACTGAGAGCGCGCTCCCCGCACCAAGTCAACAGCTGCTTCATGCGCCGCGGCTCGCTAAGCCCTTCAGCTTCGATATGCTTATAAAATTCGCTGGGACCAACCTCACGATGAGGGATGGCGCTGTGTCCGCTGTCGATAAGAGAGCTGGCTCTTCGCCCACGCATGCCCAGACTGCTGCGTCGCGCGCCCGTTTTCCTTCGCATGTCTTTGTTGCGGTTGATTATGGGCGTATCACTGAAGGGTAGTGCAATTTTCTTGGTGTCCGAGGCCTTAGAATGCGTACTGTCCTCCACACTGTCGACCTCCATCGGCGTTGGTGTCGCTTTTGGTGGTGGTGCTGCTGGGGGTGGCGTAGGTGGCAGCGGCGGCGGCTTTTCGCGTGTCTTCGCCTTCTTGGTCACCCCATTCCTAGTAGCTTTCGGCTTCGGTTCCTCCACCGGCTCCTCAGGTGGTGTTGGGGAGCGCGGCCGCCCGCGCATGCTCCGTGAAGTCCGCTTGGGAGGGGCTGCGACTGGTGCTGCAACCGGCTCCTCCAGGTGAACTGCTTGCTGGCTCGACCTTCGCGTGGACACTCTCCTGGGCGGGGCAGGTTTCGGTTCTTCCACCACGGGGGCCACGGGGGCCTTGGTCTTCCTGGGCCGTCCGGCTTTCTTCGGCGCTGGAGCCGGTATTGATGTAACTTCATCTTCAGGGATCGGTTCCGGATGCGCCGTCTTCACCTTCTTCTCCTTCCGCGTAAACAGAAAATCGCCATCTTGCTCGTCATATGCTACAAAAACGGTAAGGTCAGCATAAATCCCAATACATCTCCCCCACCCATGCTAATCCACCCCTCCGAAGACGTGTGATTTCCCCTCTGGGCCGATGGGATAAAAAAGACGCGACATACAGGCGAGGCGCGAGCTGCGGCGTCGCTTGCCCGGCTGATTGCTCATGCTAAGTACTTGTAGCGGCTGCCGTGTCTGCACAAGCGTCGTCATGGA
This sequence comes from Apiospora saccharicola, assembly GCA_038363915.1. Classification (NCBI taxonomy): domain Eukaryota; kingdom Fungi; phylum Ascomycota; class Sordariomycetes; order Amphisphaeriales; family Apiosporaceae; genus Apiospora; species Apiospora saccharicola. Next base: position 1,326,389 of record JAQQWM010000001.1, read on the forward strand.
TAAAGATAATGTCGCTCAATCCAAGGGAAAACATAAATATCGATTGAAATCGCGTCACTGGTGGCGGCGCTGGTTTCGCCGGGGTCGTCGTCGCCGTCGTTGCAGCTCTCAAGTCGCGATCCCTCGGTACGTGGTGGCCCCCCTCGAAAACCAACGGGTGTGGTGTGGCTGGAGCGCGCGAGAAAAAGGAACGGTCGCGTCGTCAATTAGGCAAAATGTCGGAGATGTATTTCAGTCGATTGATTCGAAGGCATGGATATCGTCGTGCATTGGTATTAATGTTGCTATTTGCTCCGAGTTCGTAGAGTCGTTACAAGGTGGGACTGGTGGTACTGAGGCGCGAATTGACAGGTGAGGCTGGCAGGCGTCTTTCCAATGTTTACTTTGGAGAAGTCGCAGCGACCACTAAAAAGACCGCACGGGCCACGCAACGTTAAACTCCCTCAGTGTCTGCCCCACTTCACGATTCCCATGGCCAAGATCTCGGCAGTCAAGGTCAATAGCAAGAGCTTCAACTTCCGGTCTGCATACCTCTGATCAATTACGATATGAACAGCCATTTTACATTCCAGCCAGAATTACAAAGCCAATCTGCACGTCCCTTGTCTCAATGTACTCATCAATTGTGATGTTACAGGTAATTCCAGGTTGTGCACATTTTAGCTATCTTCGATTGTTGGAACCATTGAACCAAGACCACACAGCTACTCACCATAACAAGCGCATCAAGTAGAGAGAAAGTTCTTAACATCTTATATTTATTGTTGCCTATCCGTATACCACTGTGCATCATATCTTCAGCTTCTGAACTAGAACGGCGTATTTGTAAAAGCTCAAAGCGAGCTTGGGCGGCGCAATCATTGCCCACCTACAACTCCACAACGCTTCGTCCCCGATCGACGCCTACTAAATCAAATCAAGCAAATCCTCGACTCCGAAACACCACTTTTGATGTATATGCCATGTCTGTCAATGTTTCGCAGAGGAACGATGGCAATAAGCTGTCTCGAGGAAGCCGGTACTGTCTCGGGTCCCCAATGATGCCACCCTCCGGCTGTCTTTTGTTACTATACAGCCAACGAACCCAAACGCCATCCCAGTCATTCTCGTCAATTCAAGAATGTTGTTACAGACCCGGGGGTCAAGCACCCCCGGACCATTCAAATTTCATACCCATTAATGCGCCCCGTAGTCAGTAGGCAACCCACGGGAGTCGTGAAGAACCAAGCCAACCCACCATGACTCGAAACACCACAGGGCGATCGAATCTTCTAAACCATATCCTAATCTTGGCTCATGTCGCTGATTAGGCATCAGTATTGGCGTCCGTTTTCAGGAGCTCAGGGTCCTGAATGAAGGGGGCGACGTCGTCCTCCTATGAAAAACGTCTCTGCACTCCTTGGCCTGCCATGACTGGTTGATTCGGGATAGGTGCCGCCATGCCGTAAGGGTTCATCTGAGGATTGTACGACTCCATGGCTTGTTGCATAAACGCCCCGTGCAGACCTTGCTGTTGAGTAACAGGACAGTCCTTGTGTGCTAGAAGTAGTGTCTTGAGATTCACAACCTCTTCGCGCAGTTGCGAAATTTGTGCTGTCAAGGCGTCGTTCTCACTGCTAAACATCTCAACCTTGTTCTGAAGGTTGGCAAGCCATTGCTTCTTGCGCTGACGACACTTAAGAGCAGCAACACTAGAGCAAGGGTTAGCATATGTTGATATGATGTGTGCAAAAGATGGGATTCATACCGATTCCTCTCAAGGAAGTTCTTGCGCTTCTCCTCGTCAGTCATCTTCGACTTGGGTTTGCCATCGGCATCGTGTCCATCCATATCATCGGGGTCTTCATCGGAAGAGTGGTCCTCATCCATTTCAGGAGATGGGGCAGTCTTGGCCTTCTTACTCGCGGGCTGCTTTGCCGGTGGCTCTTCGGCCTTCCGCCTCCCGTTGCTCACAGAACCGTTCGAGCCACGCTTGCCTTTGCCGCGCGCCGCAGACCGAGAAGGTTCCATCTCATCTGACATGGCGCTTGCTGCTTCGCTCACGCCCCGAGCCGACGCTGATGCCCCGTTACCATTCATTTGCGGAGACGTGCTGGCCGAGTTTGCAGGCGCTGGGTGAGCGTGACTTGGCTGCGTACCGCCAACAGGGTATTGCTGTTGCTGTTGCTGCTGTTGCTGCTGCTGCTGTTTTTGTTGTTGCTGACTTTGCTGCTGTTGCTGCTGCTGTTGGTTCGCTGTTGGGGCGGCGTCACGTTGTTGAGCTCCTTGAGCGAGCATGAAAAGACCGTTAGCGGCGTCGTTGTCGTGAGGATCGAAGGCAGTTTTGGCTTCCGACTTTACAGTCACTCCGTTGCTCATTTCCTGCGGAGCTGAAGTAACAGGAGCTTGGTTTTGTTCACGGGCCTTTGCCGCAGCTGCGTTCATAGCAGTACGGTGGAAGTCCAATGTATTCGGGGTCGCGGCTCCGCTAGCAAGTTGGGCATAAAGAGCTTGCGAATTAGGACTCGGGGCAGGGAACATAGAACCACTTCCGCCGGGTGTCAGACCGGTACGCAAAGAACTTTCATTTGGCGTAAAACCGCCACGCAAAGTATGAGAAGTATCGCCAAAATAATCGCCAGTCGGTCCTGAGAGCATCGCCGGACTGAGGGGTCCCGTCCTAAGAGAACCTCCACCCCAGTTAAATGGTGTCCCTCCTGTACCTCCCGGTAACAGCGACGACGGAGATGTCAAGGCCGCCACACTGGGCAGCTTCGTTCCTCCGGGCGTTTCGACAGTTCCCCCGTTGCCAAAGGATTGCTCGAATGGGTTCGGCTCGAGGCTCAAATTGCTGTTGAAGTAGCTATCGCCCGTCTCGCTGGGTTTGGGTGGTGGTGCAAGTGGTTGTCCTGGCTCAGCATTGGCAGGATCGGCCTTTGCAGCAGCGTCGCTTGCCTTCTTGTCGCCGTTTGTGACTGCAGCGACGAAAGAGTATGTTAGTTGTCGATGATGTCAATAGCGGTGATGTGCATAAAGATGTAGAGTGACGGACGATCCAATGACGACGATGGGCGACGACGTGTGACTATAGGGTAGACTACTACTGCGGAAGGATAGGCCATGGGGCAGGCATTGGGGTACATGCAGGCAACGAGGTAAATGCGTGCGCGACAGAGTATAACGTAAACTCACCTGGCGATGTTTTCTCTGACGTTTTCGTCTCAGTGGCAGCCATGATGACGGAGTGGTCTTATGGAGCGGGTTGGGTAGTGGTTGTATGTTTTTGACTCGGGAGAAGGAGTATGATGTAACAAGACAGGCCAAAGGGCAATTGGCAGGCACACTTGGGAGGCAGTCTGCGAAAGAGCAAACCACCTCTAGGCTCAGGGAGGTTACACGCAACAAGACAGGACAAGACAAGACCGGCCTAGGAAAGTTCCCGCAGTGGCGGATTTTTCTTCTTGATTCAATCAATCAAATTGGGACAGGCACGATCTAAAACGGCGGTTACTGCTCTTCGTCTGCGGCCTCTTCTTCCTTTTTGGGGGCTTCTGCTGGGCTTGTTGGAGCCTCGATTGGGCGAACAAGGAAGAAATGGGATCGGGGACGAGGGTTGGGATGCTGTGGTCGCTGCTGCAGTCCTCTTTTTTGCGGTACAGTACGGACGGTTGCGTTGCGGAAATGGTGGTTCGTAGTTCGTGAAGCGAAGGTCTGAGTTGGCTGGCGATGAGGTCATGAGAGAAGAAGTGACATAAGGGGTGAATTTTGGGAAAAAGGTAGGCACAGCAGACGTAAAAGCCCCCGAAAGCTGCTTGGAGCCAAATGGTGGCCAAGGCGGGCCCCGTTTTGATTGGCGCATGCTCAGGCCGGCCCAGGACCAAAGACGTGATCAAGTACCGAGACAGTGCGAGAGTTTGAGTGCGATCGTGATCCGCCATTGGGCCGCCCAATCTCTTTTTTCCCTTTCTTTCTTTTCATTCCCTTCCTTGTCGGCTTGTTACCACCGCGGCCACCGTCTAAAATGCTATTACCAAGTATTGCAGCCCTGTCGAGGAGCCAGTCAACCTGAACTCTCAAAACACCTGCCGTAAACGTGCGGAGACGGGGCTAGGGGGGCTAGTAATAATACTACTGGTAATATTGTAGGATGTAGTCGTCGTAAACACCACCCACAGCACACCCACTTGCGGCCGGCTTTGCATGGCACGGCATCCGGTGCGGAAAAGAGACGTGACGGAGAGCCATCGCCTATCTGCCATCTCTTCAGCTGACTCTAGCTCGATCTATCGAAACTAGCCGCTCCTTGGTTTTGGAGATTCGCTGCATATAATGATCGAGTTGTGTCGTCGGTATTGCGTTTGCAAGATACGTCTAAACCATCTTGATGCGAGAATCGTGATAGAAAACAACACAGGACTGTGCCCGAAACACTACGACTAGCAGCCGGGACAGGCAAGCCAGTGGGTCGGGCCACTGAACAAGCTTACGAGTCTACTGTACAGTAGGTGTGGTTTACACCAGACGTTACGCCGGGATAATACCTCCTGCCTTTACTTACCAGCACAGAAATCAAGTATTGGTTTATTGAAGCTGAACTCTTTCCCCATGGAGATGGGGGGGGGAGTCGCTATCGACCCGAGTAGTGATTCAGAGTCGAGACAAGCTCCTTGCGGGCCATCACGAACCGAAGCGGCGGGTTCCTACAGATCCACTGGAGGAGGACGAGGACCGGCAGCCTGGAAATTACTCGACACGATCTACGCCAATTCATTCGGTGGCCGCCCTGGCTAGAGAGATCAGTACTGCACAATATGTGTCTGTATGCAACGATGCCAACAACAATGCAGTGCCTGGCGTTCCAGAAGGAATGCGACAGACGAGCCAAGTTGGTAACATGGAAATTGAAAAGATAGACCCGAGCGTTCAGGTTCGTATGTAATGATAAACCCAGTTATTGTTCCTCGAAATGAGATCACTGCCAAGCCCAGCAGACAAGCCCACTCCCCACCAGCGTTTCTATTTTTTTTCTTCCTCTACGGATATCGCCCACCTATCTCTCATATGGGCTTGCATTTTTCAGCCTTTTCCTGCCCATCCCGCGTCTGACAAATGGAGGGTAACGTAGCGACGGGTAAAGTTCTGGGCAAAAGATGGATTTTGGCTTGGCGAAAGAAACACGACTATAGTAATCCACTGACTGTTGATCGCATACGTGTGTGTCGTCTGTACTGTAACAAACCAAAGCAGGCCAAAACGGAGACACAACCACGGATTGACACACGATGACCACCCCATACCGAACGGTTCATTTGCGTCCTCCTGTTTCACCTTGACCCTACAGAAAGAAACTGGAGTTTTGCGCGCGCGCATGAAGATATCCTACGTTCCATGCTGCGCTGGCGGTGGCTGCACGGTTTACGCCCGTTTATTCCGTATGACGCATGCATTGCTGGATTCCTTTTTTGGGGGGTTCTGGTGCAATTATGGCCTATACGGCACACCGTTAGCGTCAACCCCTGGGACGACACTGGGAAGCCTTTCTTAGGGAACCCGCTCGCGTAGGCCGTCCTGGCCAATCAGGCCGGCCAGTCGGGGAAGAGCCAGAAAATTTCCATGTCGAGGAGGTCGGGGATAATATCGCCAGAGTTACGTCATTCTTTGTGATCCCTGCCGCACAAGTCACTCGCCCAGTGTCTGTCCGCTAGCGCGGACTGTGTCTCCCTTCCTGGTCTCTAGAATCGCGGCTTGTCAGACGAATCTTTGATTTCTAATTCCTCCCCTTTGAAACTGCTTTGCTGATCACTTTGATCATCGCTGCAACAAGAGGCCTAGCCTTCCAGATCCCGGCTCTTCGAGAACTAGTCGCCGGTCCATTGCCCAGTCTTTCCCATACCGCTTGAGGCTCTTTCAGCTCTCTCTATCTCCAGAGCTCGAGCGCATAGATAGGTATCTGTGCAAATCTGCAGGTAAGATAGATCAAGTAAAGCGAAAACTCAACGGTTCCATGTTGGCGTCTGCGCTATGTCATGCCCATCCCATGTTGTTCTGTTTTAGCCAGGGTAACCTATCCGTGGCTTGCCAGCAATTATGACGCGCGGGTGCATAGCGTTCTGCTCCTTTAGTGTTTTCCCCACCCAATCAGCATTCCGAAGCGTCCTTCTGACGGCTGCATGCTTCCGGCCTATCCAGTCTGGCGACGCGTGCCTGAGGTGGTCTCGATGCATGAAGCCACTGCGATTTCTAAGCAGTGCAACTGGGACGAACTGGCTCAATAGCTTCGAGAGAGCACTCAATATACACTTACGTCCAAGTGCATGCCTCGAACATATCGATCATCGATGGCTGTCCCGGGCAGTTTGACCTCGCATCGGCATAAGGTACGGGGCACCAAGGTTGTTGACTGCAGCATCGCACGCGACATGAGCGTCATACGACATGACCTGGCAGATCCCGGCAAAAAGGCACTAATTTAGATTCACAATCCAGGCGAAAAGTGGCCTAGGATTGATTCCTACGACTATCGTCGGAGATAATCCCGCCCAGCCAGTCAACCTGAGCACCTTTGGTGTATTACTAACGTCCCATCTGGTCGCGTCCGCTGCCTTTTGAACGCGACCCGAGACACCGTCAGCGGGAGGATCTGATCTGAAATGAGGCTGAAGATGCAATTGTGCCCTCGTTACATTAATTATCTAAAACTGTCTCTCGCTCTCTCACTGTCTACCCCGGAGAAAAGAGCCCTACGGTATATCGGCCAGTAAACATACCCTGCTCTGGCGCTCCGGGCCGCTTGGTCAGGATCTTGGCCTACCCCGACTGCCGTCCGTCTGCCGCCGGCCGTTTACTGTTTTACCGTAACGACGAGTGTTCCGTAGCATTTCTGGGACAGCATCGCATTTGTTGTACCACTTATTGCGCCTTGGCCAGATCTGTCATCTCGATACTACACGTGTTTGTTTAGGCTGTCGAGGTCTCACCTCTTGATCTTCATTGTATCTGGTCGGGTTTCATCATCGGCAAGTCCCAGCTACGCCACTTAAGCATACGATTGACTGCTACGATGTAATATTTGGCGTATTAGTGTTAGTTTAACGAGTATTCGTTGCTCGCGCATTTGGGCTCGTCAATTTGTCAATGCCTGCTCCTTTTTACTTGCCGTGTCGCTTCTCTCTCTTGGGATAAGGAAACACGTTGCTGCTAGGGCACCCTAATTGACTAAAACAATTGCATGACTGTGCCTTTGGTGTCGCAAACCGACAGTATGGCACCTATCACCACGCGGGAGTGGTCATTGTTCCGGGGTCCAGTCAGGGGTCGGCAATCGCCGTACGCGATTCGTGTGCTCTGCCGCTGTCATCTAACAAAGCAAACTTTTGGCTTTTGGCATTGATGCAAGGGGCCATGGCAATCACGAGCCCCTGGCAGCGAACAATAAATTCGGCATGCCATTAAATTGTAGAGAGCACCACCTTACTTATTGCAACTCCCTCTGACTCCTATCCTCGCTTGACAGATTAGAAGATCGAGAGAGGACTTGCTTTTGGTCTTGTAAACAAAGCAGGCCAACATACTGCGTGGGTACGTAATACAACTCCACGACGCGCAATTCCGTTACATACATAGTGAGGGTATTAATAGACCTGGAAAACCACGGATTCGCTGTTGTTGGTTAAGGGAAATGAATGCGGTTTCTTACGGCGAGAGACATCGTAGAGAGGTGACAGGTCCTAGCCAGTTCACATCACAAACCCCTTTATAGACGAGGTGTTAAGGTTAGGGGTAAGTATAGAAACGCAAATGCGTCCAGGATGAACCTGAAATATGATTCAAATCCGCATTGCTAGTAATTGACGCCTGGGGGCCTCATCGCGTTCAATGCGCCGTATCTCTGTTCTTATTCTTCCTCAAGTAATGCGGATATATTAGTGATATGAGTCTATTCGCAAGGGCTGGGTGCCTACATGGCGTAGGACTCTTACAGTATTATCGCTAAGTAGAGTGACACGTGTAATGTCCCAAGCGACAGCCTCCCTTTACAGGTTAGAAGACGCACCGGCGTCCTTCTTCACCTTGAACCCGTGCCTCGGCGTGTGCACCCGAACACTGCCCCCCTCCCCTGCGCCTCGAGCACAATCTCCCTCAGCGTCATGCTGACCAACGTGCCCGACTCCTTATGCCCGGATCCCGAGTCCGTCGGCCACACGCGGACCTGATCCCCCTTCTGCAGCCCCTCGGCCACCACGACGGGGTTGCCGCCGTCTACAGCCCCCTCCTCTTCCGCAAACGCGGCCCCAAACACCAGCTTCGCCGCCTCGTCGCCGCCGACGGTCGCGGGCTCCCCATTCTCCTTCTCCGCCGCCCCGACCGCCTGCATGAACCGCGCGACCCAGGCGTGCAGCCGCGGGAAGGCGGCGGGGCCCATGGTATCCTGCGGCAGCGCCCGCATGCCCGCGAGCCAGACGAAGACGAAAACGGCCTCGATGTCGACGAGCGTCGGCGTCTCTGTCGCCAATAACCACTTCTTGTCATCTTCGCCGCCGGAAAGCAGCGTCGACTCGAGCAGGTGCATGGCCTCGGCGATCTCGCAGAGGGCCTCGGGCCGGCGGGCCGCGCGCGCCTCCTTGGAGATGGGCGAGGGTCCGTCGCGGGGCAGGCCCATCATCTCGGCGCGGTCGGCGAGGAAACGGGGGTCGTCGGTGCCCGGTAGATCGGCCGGCATGCAGAAGACGCCGTTCCAGAACAGGCCGCCGGCGTCGTTGGTCCAGGCCGAGAGCAGGCCGGTGTGCAGCGCCCTACCCACGGGATCCGACGCGGCCGCGACCAGGGACGGGTGCGCGGCGCTGGCCGGGTACAGCTGCTCGAGCTTCTGCAGGATCAGGCGGGTGTCTAGGTACACGTCCCGGCCGATGGCCAGGAGGGGGATGCGGCGGTAGGCTACGCCGAGCTGGGCGACGTCGGGGCGGGGCAGGATTGGGGGTTGGAGCTAAGAGAGGCTTAGTCAGGTGTGCCTTAAGTACATAATTCATGAGAGGGTGGTGGGGGGGCAGTAAAGGTAGTGCCTGTACAGCTTTTACTTACACATTGGGTGTATGGGATCTTGCGGAGGTTCAGGTACCAAACAACCCGTCTCGCATATGGCGAGTGGACATAGTGGTATAAGATGATGGGGAGATCTTCGACTGCCATGATGGAAGGCTTTATTTCTGCAATTTTGCTCTCAAGGGGCTATTACCTAGGAGAGGTTTTGGAAGAAGATGAGATCAAGTGTTTTTCTGCAATAAAAAATCATTCGCGCCTGCTCCGGACATTGGTCAACTTTATACCTGGGCACATTTACTCCGTCTTACTTACTCGCCGACGAAGAAGGGATTGCGATCCAATGCGGAGCTCGCTTCCAATCAATCAACCTCGGCCCCACGACGGTCTAGCCACCTCAGCTCCGGCGACCGCTTCCCGCACGCGCAGCATTTTCTCCTCCACAACGCGCAAATCCACTTACGATAGCGGGGCTCTCTTCAATTACCGTCGGGTGCTAGTATCCCTCGCGTAGGCCACTCGCATGGATGGGTCGATTGTGTACGATATCTACCAATACAACACACATACATAGCTTGGCGAGTTGTTAATAACATGAGTCGACACATGACAGCCCCTTTCCCTGAAGTATTCCAGTCTGAATGCTCGGTTCTGAAAAGGAATCATTTGGGCAAGGAACGGCCCGGGCCGACAAGCGCCTCTAGTTGAACAAGTAAGTCACAGTAACAGGGACTTGCTCGACATTATATATTTTATGCATTCGGGATGTCTTCAAACCAAATGGCAATTTGATGGCTTGTCACTGACCTGACACGTTGATATAACAAGGCGTAACAGTGTTATAAGCCAGCTATTTGATGCAAGGCTTCTATCACACAATTTTTAGCTAATTGAACACATACCCCCTATTCCAAATGTGCCTCTCTACCACAAGTAGACTGGGTCGCAACTCGTGGTATTAGGGATATACACAAAACGCAAGCATTTGGAATCACCTCACGGTCATTAGCAGTCCCTTCTGTACGTCCCTCTGTTGCATTGTTACGCCGCTGTTCGCATACCTGGTATCAGGCACACATGGTGAACCTGGCGTTAGACTTGGGAGACTCGTCTGACTGCATACAACTATCATCGTCAAGTTCTATTCCCTACTTCTTTTCCCTCCTCATGGTAAACGCCTCGCCATAGCGAGGCCCTCCATGTTCGTTCGGGTCAGGTCCGTAAACCTGGTTGAACCAGGGACGTATAAAACCTTCTCCCCCCTTTTACCCACTCACCCACCACCCGAACCCGAGCCACAACTCTAGGCAACATTGAAGCAACGGGCCTTCGATGTCTAATACTTAAGCCTATTAGCCCCAGATCTCCTCCAAGAGGTAGCATCATTAGAGGAACAACATACGGTGGTTGGCCTAATGGAAAAAAACAAAGTGCTTGGATGTTGTGGATGCCCGTTCCCACAACCACCTCATATTATTTTTTGGCGGTTTCCACGTTCGAATCCCGTACTGAGCAGCTTGAGGTCTTATGTATTTTTCATTTTCTTTTTTTCATTTTTTCATTCTTCTTCTTTCTACCTTTTTGTTGGTGAGTCCAGCTGTTCCCCTACACTTGGTTTGATTCGACTCTTCTGCAGTTGAACACATGCACTCGTGACAGCCCTTGCTACAAGTTGCAGACGTTTTGTTCTTATACCCGTTCCGCTCTCCAGAACCATTGACTGCATCTATGCAGGGGTTGACCACAGACCGAGCAGTGATATTCGGTATACAATCATCATGGTGTTTGTGGCCCATTCAGCACTCGTGATGTCTGAATACGTATAGAGGACTATCAGCCAATGGGAAGAAACGACATCATGATAATTTTGCATGCGCATCTCTGAGTTATTAAGTAGAAGAAGGGGTTGATCAACCAGAACCGCTAGCAGATATGCTATCCGTGCCTTACTACCTATATGTAGCCTTGGGGCAATACATGGAGTTGCACCCTACGATGCCTCTGATAACCACGTGATTCAGAGGCTCCCACGATGTGTAGGCCCAAACAAACAGCTCAAATCATGACATTGCAGAAGCCTAAACACATTCACTCCTCCCTTGGATCTATGAACCAATTCAACATATCCCACCCTTGACCGGGCCGGTGTAGCCTAGCGATAGTATTATTAGTTTATACTTAAAGGCAAGAGGGTTCAACTCCCTCTGTGGTAACTTTTTCCCCCTATTCTTTCGTTTCTTCTCTTTTATTGCCTTTTCAGTTCTATCATGACGGATTACTATATCATGGTAATACCGTATTGCAGTCACACATCAAAGAGACGTTCCATGTGCATAAGTAGTAAGCTGGAAACCCATGGGATGGGCACCCAAGGTCGATGGCTACATAAGGATGCGGTCAGGCACTAATTGTTGGACATAATACTCACATGTTCCAAGTCGGCGATGACCTAGTCGCATATACCTAAGGCGGCGATCTTCATTGTCCGAATGACGTCCCTTCACCTCGCAGCGACTTACCAATCAGACCTGAGTCGGAGCCGGGGAACCGGACCAGGGGCCTGCCAAGGAGCCAATATATTTACACAACGCGCGCAGTCCCTTGCAGACGCCGAAAATCGGTAGCAAATAAGAAAAGTCTCCGGGCATCCCGCACATATACGAGATACGACTTCATATGAACCAACGAAGTACTTCAACCCAAAGGTAATAAAGATCAACCACATTGGAATTAGGCACCAACGCTGTTGTTGTACAATAAGATATCGCCATCAATTCTTCACCGACATGGTGGATTCGCATGTTCAGCTCGCACAGAACCATTCTCGTCTACTCGCGTCGTTGCGGTACAAGCCCTGCATTCACGAAGGGAGACACGCGATATACATATATATCGCTGGGACCGGGCACTTTTCATCGCAATTGAACGCCACTCTCGACCCATAGGACATGAAGCTGTGACTGGCTTCACTCAGCGAGCCGGGGACATGCCGTCGCACGAAGCGGAGCTGGCTCCGAGTATTGCATTTGTCGGGTAGAGCTGAACAATCCTGCATCAATACTCTCTTGTGTGTCCCCTTCGTATCTTGGAAGCATGAGTGTCGCCTGCCGGTAGTTCTACTGCGGATTACGCCGACAAACGTGATACAGCAAAAAAGGGGGGCCCACGAAAGGTAGAGAAAGAGTCTCGGGGTGAGGATCTAGAAGCCAGTTTTCTGCGCAAGGCCTCGTAAGCTTGGTCAAACATGCGATTTAACGTTACCAGTCGAGACAGAGGTTTACTCCGCCGCAACAATGAATGCCGCAGCTGCGTCCGCCAGCGGCGGCAAAGAGCTTTCGGTAGGATCGAGAAGGTGTCGCCTTGCATCCGTTCCAAAACAACGGAAAGGTTAATAAATTCGTCATGGATTTCAAGTCAATACTTTGCGAGTCCACAGGTGCTGATGGCTCGTTCAATCGGACAGCTTCCTGATCAACCTATTCGGAGAAGAGGAGAAGGAGTGGGTGCATCTAAGTAAAAGCAAACGTTGTTTTGATACTTCACTGCAATATAGGTCTCAGTTCTCAACCGGTGTGTTCGCAGGCCCGCTGTCAGAGTAAGACGGGGTCGGAGTCATAACACGCAATGAATATTATTGTGTGCGGGTGTGCGGGTATAAGATATGAAGAGGTACGTGATGTATCTGACATCAGCCAACGACACAAACGGAGTTTGATATAGGGCAGAACGATCGTAGCAAATGCGCTGACCCTGACTGCCTGGAGGTTGGGGGCTGGGTAACGTAAGTAGCGGTATTCGTAATAGATGTCTGAGCCTATGACGTGAACGCCACCAAGTAGGGGGAAATAGGGAGGGCAAAGCGCTGAAGTAGCCTAGCAAACGTCTCACAACATGCGTTGGCAGGAAGGAAGCCTGTCTATGTACCTACTTGGACGGAACTGCCGGAAATCTCGACACGAATCCCATCGGATTCGCGTTGCAGATACAGGGAAGAATCCGCTCTCACGCACCTCTCAATCCTTTGACCGCAACTCCTCGGCAGATAAGGCTCGATGCACTAACAGTAGCCTGCAAGTAAGTAGGTATCATGGCAGCTCATCAATCTGGAGGAGACCAAGATCAACAACGATGACCTGCAGAGAGCAAGGCGTAAGTTCGAACCGAACCCGAATGGCCAAGAAGGATGGATGGGGGGAGAGGGTAAATGAGACCACGTAAAGATCCACTGCGGGAGAAGGAGTCTGGGGAAAATGCAACTGTCCATGCGTCATGTACCCCAGACTGGTAGCCTTGCAGACAATGTTGAAAGTCATGAACGAGAGACATGTATCCATAGGGTTGTGCAGTACCCTTTCAAGAGGAAGAAGAAAACGAAGAAGAAGACGGAAAATTGCTGCCTTGAACGTTGTTGTTTGGATACTCCCGTTCGTTGTGTAAACGGGTCCTGCCAACAAAACAGAAGAGTGATTGCTAAAGATAACATGGGGTATGGGGGCCCCGGGGAGGGCGGGATGAGGATGAGGTAAGGCTTGCTAGCCATCGTAGGCCATCCGTCTATCAAGGGGTTTCCCTGCGATATGACACTTGTCAGTTTTCCAACGGGGCCTTCAGGTTGAGTAAATCGGCGAGGCAAGCGTCGTTAGTCCAATCAACACACGGAATTGCTGACCGACTGATGGTTTTCTTTTTGTACCCATATGAGGAAAGTTTGACGATTATTTGATATTAATATAAAAACAAGTGTAGAAATTCGGTGAGAACAACAGTCAGATTACTCAGTTGCTGTTGCAGTTCTGTTTAGGGGCCCTGTTTCCGGATCCCGACGGACGCAGAGGGGGTCAGTGTCAGTCAGTCAATCAATCAATCAATTGATGGATAATGGCCAGGCCTGTCTTCAGGCCTGTCACGGAAGCCTTTAGAACCACCAACCAATCCACAGAAGCAACGGAGCCAAGTAACAAAAACAACCCCCACGGGCTGACGGAATGTCGAAGCCAATGATGATAACGATTGCAGGGGTACCGTACTCAGCTCCGGTTTTATTGATTTCGTTTTAGAGGAATAGTAACTCCGATTTGTGCTTTTCGTGCTTGAGCTGTTTGGGAGCTGGAACGATACGATTGACTTGATCCAACCAACAACTCTCACCGTTGAACTCTGTAACTGGCACTTGAGCTATTGGTTGCATATTTGCTTGGTAATTTCGTGTGTTTACACATCTGGGTACTTTACCCAGCTCAAACGACGAGTCATCCAGGGAGGAATGCATACAGGGCCCAGGCGGCCGCCTGCCTTTTCCCGCCGCCCGCCGCAACACGTCCGCCTTCTATTTGTTTTATGTGATGGTGATGATGGTATGATCGCGTATCTAACATCTATTTATCAATGCATTGAGTTCCTAGTTTGGTCCTCTTTTCCCACGCCTGCTTTTAGATACATCGACGACGGGGACTTGAGGTCAGATACATGCATGGACCTACCGTAGATCTGATGTGTTGTCCGGAACGGGGATATGATACTTAGAACAGATAAAGAAGCATCAACGAAAAGGGGGAAAGGGGATATGGGGAACCTTGATTTGGGTCATGCCAGCACGCCTTGCAAGCTGCCCCTTGCAAGCAAAGCCCCTTGGGTTACTGCCCCCTGTCCAGAAGCCCTGCTCTTGCCCTTAGCCCTGGCAAGCAATCGCTGGAACAAACCGTACTTTGCCTACACACAGCACTTCTTATGTCCACTTACTGACCAGGTTATGCCAAAGAATCTATATACTACCAAGCCCCCGTATAGTCTGGCATGGTTATGTGATATAGTCATAGAAGTTTTCTTTGCTGCAATAGTCGTTCAACTGAAAGAATAGCGTCGCGAGATATCAGAAGACTGGCCGGTTCATTCTTGCAGGGGCTTGCCCTGGCTCGTTGTGCCTGGTCGCCTCCACATTTTGTCTCGTTACTATTGTGGGGGAACATGGAGTAGATCCACTCTGGGAGTCTGGGGTCGGGGCAAGCGTGCGGAAAAGCCGAACTCAAGTTGTTTCCTCCAAATCAACTTTTTGGAACTTTTGGGGACTCTGTGATAGGTAACGTAATTAATGCTTCCCGCTCCAAACAAGGTTGCAATCCGACCAGCCAACGCTTGAAACCCATCGGCACGGTCCCCAGCAGCTGCTACGCACGAGAGAGACGCTGGGCTCTCCTCTTTTGCTTCTCTAGACTCTTACTGAGCACCTAACTTAGATGGGTATTATTGGGAAGCATTGTGATATTGAAACCTGTCTAGGGCTTTCTGTCAACCAACGAATAGCAGCACATACGGTATCAAAGCGGTGACTGGCGGCTGGTCACTATGCAGAGAAACGTGATGGATGATGTATGTGGACGCCTTGATAGTGACATTGGAAAAGCTGGGCCAGCTCGTTACTTCAGCCGGCGGCGCGCGCTTGGTAGGTAGCCACCGATAATTGATTCCGAGAACAGCATTACGAGTTCCTGGGTAGCACCGACGGAATCCAACAGAGAGCCCGTCTGCTACTAATACAGGCACTTAGGCTGAACTTGGGTCATCTCGCCTCCGTAAGGCAAGGTACGTACGGAGGTATTATGGGATTTGGCACAGTATGAGCCCATTCAGGTCCATTTTGGCTACCCACGATTTTTGTCCCCAAGGCTAGCAGAGCATAAGCATAATCATACCTTCGATGTACACGCAACACACGCACACACTTTCCCGACTCGATGAGTCTAGCCTGGATTCCTCCGCGCGATCCCAGGCGTGCCACGAACCGATTTGTGACCCCAGCATGCCCTTCTTTCCTCCCTCCCTCTGAGGCCTGATAGAGTCCTGGACCCCCAAACATGGGGCCAGACTCCAAAGGAAAGAATGGGGTGAGGAATGCCATGCCGATGACTGCATTGTGTTTGTGCGTCCTGCCATGTCAGTCATTACAGCACATGTACCGTCTCTTTGAATCGTTGCACGGTCAGTACATTGGTCCTCCCTTCAGGGCCTTATCATGCCTTACATATTACGTGTATGGAGAAATCCAATGCTGGAACTCGATGGATGATTCCAAATACTTAAATACCCAACTCACTTCCCAACCGCAGGCGCGCGCTCCCTCCAGTCGTCAAGTTCGCTTTCCAGAGACGAGGATTTGATTGATATCTGCTCCCCACACATCTCGCCCTGAAAGTAGCACGCATTTCCCCAGACTTACCTCGTTACACACATCCATACTTTGCGATACCCTAGCGCCCGCCGACATAGTCGCCTACGCCTGCCCCATCTACAGCCAACGGGCATCCCACGTTTTTATTATTATCAAAAAACACAGACACCCAGTCGCCTCTCTTGTACGACCTCAAGTCAAGCTGATTTAACCTGGGTACATATTTACCTAACCTACCTGGGTACCATTCCTCAAGTACATTGATACCGCGTTGCTGTCCGGTGTCTCCAATCGACCTACCTTGCAGCTGGTTGCCACAAACATTGATCAATTCCCGGATTCTCAAGCACTAGCAGCAGCAAGAAGTGACTTACACGCACCCACCGCTCTTTCCACACGCATACACGCATACCCATTCACTCTGATAAAGACTGAGACACATCGTCCACCTACGAAAGTTGTCTGTCTTGCCCATCCCAAGACCATAAATTTTATTTCAACCTCGCTGGTCCCTTGGCGAAAACCTGCATTTGATTCTCTCTCCCACACACCACTTGAACATTTTCCCATCTCCTCAACACCAAAGGGTAGCTCCATACCACCACTACTTCATATCGCATCCAGGCTGCTGCCCACCATCCATCAATATCATATCTCATTGCGCTTTGCGATAATACCATTCACTCACACACCAAACTCGTTGGACTTTGAAGACATTCAGAAACAGTGAGTATTGCCCCAACTGAGCTTGCCTATCCCCCAAGTAGCCGCCGGATCTGCACATGCAGATTTGGTGACGACCTAAAGTCATACCCTCGCCCACACAAACTATAACCGTATATATGCATCGCCCAATCCCCTGTATTCTAAGCTCACACTCTGTAACAGAACCAGCATCATGCCTAGCCAAATCGCAGCGCCAATTCCTGTCACGCCTCCGCGCAAGTCCATACGCTTGGTCACGTCGGACGAGCTGTTTGCCAGCTTGAATGCTACGTTGACCTCGAGTGATAACAACAAGCCTGCAACACCAGTCCGCACGATCAAGGAGCGAGACTGGGACGTTCCTGCCCCTCCCCCGCCCAGTCCTGTCAGCTTCCATACAGACCACTGGCGACACTCCATCCGCCACTGATCGGCTGCATTGCCCTCTGCTACGGAGGGGCCATCACTGTGCCGGCCTTACTGGAGCGGCGTGGAGGCACCATCACTTCATCAGCATTGCCAGCATGTCTTTGTATTGGTAGCGAGTTTCATTGCAAGGTCTTTCTCTCTTTTTTTCTCAGGCGTTTCATGGCGCGCAACCACATGGTTTATGGAGGAGCCAGGTTTTCGGTCTACATACACAAAAAGCTTGGCGTCGGTGTTCCTGTCGTGAACGATAAGAACATAAAAGGAATAATGGAAATGGTGTTAATGGGGATTGCATGGGCAGAACATAGCGTCCTGGTGCGGGAAGGCGCAAGTCCTTTACCCCATCATTTGATTGTATGATGACGATTGCTGTACGAAAAGTTGCCTTTGGAAGCAAGTGATATTAGCAGAAAGCCCAGAGGGCGTAATGTGACAACAACTTTCAAAAGTTCGCTTGATACTTGATGCTGGTTTTCGGTTCTTGATCTTGTGCCTTTATCGGGGAGAGGTGGCTCTTCATTTTGGGTTGCTCGGCAGCAACAACTAGCCGTGGACAGTGTCGCTGAAACGAAAAGAGAGAGAAGGGCCCCCTTATGATGGATGCATCCTGTTCTTTCAGTCTATGCAGACTGGCTTTTTCAGCACTCACGACATTCCTTTCACAATCTCCCAAAAGCTTCGGATAGTAAGCTATTACACTCCTTTGAACCATCAACACTTCAGGGCCCGAGTTCTTTTCCAGGTATGTGCAATCGCATGAAGGAAACCAACTGCTCACGCTGGTTGGTTGACGAGCATTCAGATATCTATATTTGCAGGCCCATCTCTACATCCATGCATGCTAACTGGCAACTCTCAATCATCTTTAGAAATCATCGGCAATTGACCCAACGTACAGTAGCAGTTCCGTTCTTTTTTATCCATTCTGCTGCAGGATTTTTGCCATCTGCATAAGGGATCCAAGGTGAACAGTGAGCCTCAAAAAATCTCCCAATTTGGATGGGTCGGGTTGTCAAAAAGGCTTGGCAAGTCGCGACTTTTGCACCAAATTTCGGGTCGTGCCGCGGCCACCCGGCTGTCTGATTGGCTGGACTGCATTGGGTCTGTCCACTTTACGCGTCCCTGTCACGCTTATTGAACCCACTTAACGCGTCTACGGGGCTTGCATCGCGACTTATACACGCTCCTTATTCCTGCGTACTTGTACGCACCCCACTCACTCGTTCAGCTCGTGCTTTACTTTACTTGTCCATACCATTGTCAAGGGCGCCTCTGATCTTCCTTTTCCCATCATACCTTCTGAGTTTCATATCTCGAATTCTTCTTGCATCGAGACTGTCTGTTCACTCAATACATACACACATACCAGTTGCACCTTCTCACACTATACCACAACTACACGCATACCACAATTACCACAATGCCTGCAGCTGTAAAGCGCCAGTCGGCGTCGACCAGATCCAAGGCCACGCCTGCCGTCAAATCGGGCTCTGCCAACATTAGCAGCTTCACCCGCACAACTAAAAATGCCGGCAACAACGATATCAAGAAGAATGTCGCTCCCGCAGTTAAGCCCGCAGTCAAGCTTGCTGCTCTCACTCCTCAGTCGCGTAAACGCAAGGTCGTGGCTCCCGCAGACGACGACTCCGACTCTTCATCCGACGAAACCCCAACCAAGAAGGTCTCGCTTACCCCCACACCATTGAAGTCGGTCGAGACGCCACAGAAGCGTGGACGCGGCCGTCCGCAAAAGAAGGCCCGCGCGACACCTACGCCTCTCAAGCGCGCCAGAAGCCCCAGTGTATCCGACTCGGACGCATCTTCCATCAACACAGACAAGCTCTTCAAGAGACTCCGACTCGCCTCTTCACCACTGCGCGCCTCGTCACCGCTCACCGCAGACACATCTGCTACGGAATATGACTCGGAGCCACCTACGGAGCGCGGTCTCCCCAGCGAGATCCTCAGCTTGATCCACCTCCACAGCTCCTTCTTGAAGACGCTCACTCTCCACTACGCGCACAATGGCACCAACGTCCCGGTTGACCTACGCAGCCTGTGCCCGAACGTTGCACGGGCCTGGGGCAAGAAGGCCGTGACCGAGAACGACATTCGCATCTGCCTCGGCGTCGAGAACATGACGGCCAGCCTCTTGACACTCTCCAACTACGGACGCGGCAAGGTCTGCCTCGAGGTCGACTCATCCAAGCTGCCCGGCGGCCACCTGAACGAGAAGCAACTCAACCAAGATTACCACGACAAGATGGAGCAATTGTGGTGCCGCTTTTCCGCTAAGGGCGACACCGACACCGTCCGGTTCACCAACAGTCTGCCCAAAGCCCCGGTCACCATCTGCGACTCTGTCGCCAAGGCCGCCCCCGTATTGGCCAAGGGCCAGAAGCGCCTCGAGGAGCTGAAGCAGGGTCTCGCTCAGAAGAAGCAAGAAAAGGAGACCAAGCCCCTTCTTGCGGCGGCCGCAGCCAACACTCTCACCAACCCAGACGGTAGCAAAATGAGCCTGCTAGACCGCATCCGCCACAAGCAACTCGCCAAGGCATCGTTGCCCGCAGATCTGTCTCCCGCCGAGCTAGAACGCCGCGCCGCGCTGCACCGCGTCGCCGAGGTCACATCGCTGCTCGGCATGCTGAGCCGGTCGAGCGCCGGAGGCAGCCAGGGCCGCATCTCCTTCACCATGCCGGCCGTGCTCGAGAAGCTCAAGGACTCGTTCCGCATGGGCATCTCGCGCGAGGAGGGCGCCGTCTGCATCCGCATCCTGGCGCAGGAGGTCGCTCCGGAATGGATCCGCGTCGTCACCATTGGGGACCGTGAGAACGTCGTCATCGAGGCGAGCCGCCAGCTGAGCAAGGCCGAGGCCGAGAGACGGGTACAAGTCATTGTTGCGAAGCTGTAAAGGGGGAGGGAGAGTTGAGAGTTGGTTCGTTGTATTGGGCGGAATGGCAGGAATGGGATGATGGATAGATGACACGATGGATGTACGAATTTGGAGGAGGAATGTGTATACTGATTGGAGCTTGGAATTTTTGTCCGCCGTCTGTTTTTTGAAAGCCTGCTCTCATCGTGGCATTTGCAAGGTGTTTGGGATACCATGGGAACTACTACTGTACAGCCCCTGTTTGATTAGAAGCAAAGACACCACCAAGACCATTGCATGGGACTTGTCATATAATGTTGAAGACGCGAAGTTGAAATATAATGATCACATTCACACACTCACTCACACTCACTCACTCACTCACTCACGCCTGTTATTGCAATTGCACCATAGTTTGCCAGTGACGTCATGTCTATTTTCTCTGAAAGACTAGAACGTAGAGACCCGGGAAACACTTATTATGCTCCCAGATCTGTCTCGTAACAAAAGTAGCAAAGATGCTACGCCGTAAATCCTGAAGGCCATCGTTCTGGTGGTCTCCGCCGCAGGACTGATGTTTTTTGTGTATGCGTTGCTTCCTGCCTTTCTATTGAGCTTGCGGGGTTTTCCTCTCGCACGCTCTCTCTAGCAACAACAGCAACGCCGCCCCCTTCCATCATAACCATTCGTAAAAACCCCCATCATCGAACCAAGGCTTTACGCCTTCTTCTTGAACAGGGGCTCGCCAATGTTGGAGCCGCGGAGCTTGACCTTGAGGACGCGCTCCATGGCGCCCAGGATCTTTTGGTCCGGAGCGGCGGTGCCACGCTCAAACTCGGCGACGACGGTCGGGGTGGTGTTGCAACGGGTGGCGAGGTCCTTCTGCGTCATCTTGGGCTCCTGCGCCTGCCGCGCCTGGGAGATGACGGTGCCGACGTCCTTGCCGATCGTCGTGGGCTTGATGATGTCGTCGCTGCGGTCGACCTTGGTCAGGCGCTGGCCTTCGACGCCGGGCTTGGTGGCCTGTGGTCATGAATGGATAATTAGCAACATGGTTCATTAGACTCGGTGAAAAAAACATCTCATCGATTCATCCTGCAGTGGAGGTATGCGTCGGGCGGCTTGTAGTGAGGGCGCTCCTTGCAAGATGTCGCCCACCCAACCATCGAGAGTGATAGCCCACCCCCCACAATTTGCCCCTCTGCGGCGTCATACACCACCAATAGTAGGTGGTGCATGGATGGTATCGTGGAATGATTTTGGGGGATCAGCTTACAGCGTTGCCGGCACCAAACTTCTTCTCGGTGTTGATGGAGCCACCAGCTCGTCGGGCAGCGTTCAGGGCAGCGTTTCCGCGGACGACGGTCTCCCTCTGGCTGGCACCGGAGCGCGCCTTGCTACCAATCTTGGTGACTTGATCCCAGTCGTCAGACATCTTGGCGGTTAATTTGTGTTGGGTTGGTGTGTATTGTTATGCGGTCGGGTATGTAGGTGAAAATCAACGGGTTATGCTGATTTAGAATCGATATGGATGTTGTCGCGTGAGGTTTTTGGGTGGAAATGGTAAAAGTAGATGACAACTTTCTGCGGCGGACGGAAGTGGAAGTCGATGGAATTGGCGCCTTTATGACGGTGTGAAGTGGGCTGCTGGCCTGGCTCTGGCTGAAGGGTCCAAAGGTCCCAGTTTGGTGTGTGTGTCCCTCTCTTCGCCGGGCTGACTCAATCCTCGAGTCCCTTCGGGCTAAAAGAGGGTACAAGGGCGGCCTGGCTGCTTATTGCCGATGGGGCTAATGTGAGGCTAAACAAACCGCCTCCCGCCTGGCAAATGTGGCGTATTACAGTCTTAGCAGCTTACATAGAGTCTTTAGGTAGGGGTCAGATTGGAAACAGCCGATGCTACGCTACAGCTACAGATACCGTGCGCTTGCAGTCAGCCACGCGAGGGGGACACACGCTTTGTGTTTAACGTGATCTCTATCTAGTCTAGAACATTGTAAGACAAACAATAATTTGTTGGCTCTTCTCTATCTTTGTTCTCCATATACCTATCTATCTGCATGCGGGCATGAAGTGATTGGATGTCAACGTCTGGAATTGCTGCTTTGTTTGCTTCGGTGGGGTAGCTGAGGGACAGAGTCAAGAGTCTTGGCAGATGGCCGTCTTATCGGGAATGCCGTGGCATACCGTTCTCTTGAAAGGTGCTGCCGCATTGGGTATATATCTGGGATACGGAGGCATTCATGATGCCTTCGTCCTTTCTATATTTGCAGCTTGGAGCTATCGCGGCGCGATTCTGGATTTCCTGGCCAGTAACACCGGCCAAGAAGTACTGCTCAAGCCGGCCCTGACTGTACTGGTTGCGTATTTGATTATCCAAGTTGCCAGGTCTATTCTTGGCACCAACCATCGACCCTCGGGATGGGACGGCTCAACCAAACCGTTGCTAATTCCATGCCGGACTACGCATTCCCGTTTCTTCCCAAAGAAACATTCCTTTTCTAACTCGTACCTCATGATCGGGTTCCCTGTGGGCTGGGAAGGTGTCGCTGGCGGCATGATCTCTACAGGCTCCCAGAACAAGGGCTGGTACCATATTGATGCAGCAGACTACCTTGAAAGGGGAAATGGCCATCTCGGTCTCAGAGGGAAGCTGGACACCCACTTAACCTCACAAGTAAGGAAGAGCCCATAAAACGACCAAGATCCATAGCTAATATGACATGTATAGGGCATCAAACCAGCAGACTATCCACATGCCTACCTGGTCACTGCTGCGAAGTTCTTGGGGTACCAGTTCAATCCTGTATCCTTCTGGTATCTGTACTCCGCGGAGAAGGAATTAACAGCAATCGTCCTCGAAGTCAACAACACATTTGGCGAAAGACACATGTATTTCGTGACTACCGATGATACTACCAACGAACCGGGAAATACCGCTACTGGTGTAGAGCCCTCCGCTGTGGATGGCTCTGGAAAGGGTGACATTCCGCTGGCTAATCATAGGCTGCAGCAGAAAGTCATCCCCAAAGATTTCCACGTCTCCCCTTTCAACTCGAGAAAGGGGGCATACTCTCTGATCGCATATGACCCTTTTTCGGAAGGGACTGGAAAAATCAACAACACCATCACCTTGAACTCATCCAAGGAACATGCCAAAATGGTTGCCCGAGTTTTCTCGGAAGGAGACCCGATCGATCCCACCACCTTGACCACTTGGCAAAAGGTTCAGTTCTTGGCGGCGTGGTGGTGGGTTGGCCTCGTCACATTCCCACGCATCGTGAAAGAAGCTGGGGTGCTTTTCTTTCGACGGAAACTCCACGTCTGGTATCGTCCAGAACCCCTGAAGAGGAGCATTGCGCGCAAAGCGGACGAAACCGAGGTCGGGCTTGAAGAGTTCTTCAGAAGGTACTTGCGATATCTCGTGAGGCAATGTCCTGCTCCGATCACCGTTCGCTATGTTCCTAGCGGCATAGCAGGTGTGGGTGAGACGATGACCAACGCTGTCCCTGGGGCTTCTGGAGATGAGCAGACCATGGAGTTCAAGGTCTTGACACCCGTGTTTTACACAAGATTCGTCTATTATGCCCATGACCTCGAGGCCTTGTTCTGCGAGCTTAACGATAACCTCACCATATCCGTATCTCGGCCTGAGTTGCTCCCTAAGCTCCTGTTCAAGAAGCCGTCTCCGCCGCTGGATCTGCAGAACGTGTTTGAATACGGCCAGTTCAAGCTGATTCAGCGCCTGCGCCAAAGACCTGAGCGAATTGAACAGCCAATGACCTCGGCGCAGACCCCGACCAAGGCAGAAACTCACTCGAAGCAAGATATTCGGGATTTCAGACCATCGGCCATGGATGGGTTTGTCATGTCTGAGGAGGAACCGAAGGCGAGGCGACAGTACCGATCTTTGGTGCTTAAGCGCTTTATCGCAGACAGAACGGCCCTCGGGGATGTGGGCTTGCTAGGCCTGGAGCTTCTCGTGCTGAAGGCAATCATGGCTTGGGTGCTGACTGGGTGAGGCCCGAAGCCCATAAATTTTGTACAGGCCCCTCGGAAGAATCCGAGTCGAGTCACATTGCAGCTCCTTGAGTCAACATTCAGGGATGACTCCGAAACACACACACGCATGAACGCGATATAATGCCCGCAGTGTATTGTCAGTTAGGCTGACCGAGCAACCAGTGTCTCGAATATCCCCTGCTAGTGCTTTTAGAATAGATGCCAGCTTCAAGAGTACTCCTGAGTTTGATTGCGTTATAAGTAATACCTGACTACGACCAAGGTTGCACAACTAGAATATATACCATCCATACGCTTCTAGAATACAAAAGGAGCAGCTCCGCATGTGCGCCCCTTGATTTGGCATGCTATGTATACTTATTTACCATCGCCTGCCTGTACGGCGGTTTGTCCATCCAGGTGTCGCGAGGTCGATACCGATTTCTTTGGGGCCGTGTAATGATCAATCTCATATGATTAAGGAGGAAGCTAAACCTTCCGCGAGCCCTAGAGTACATGTTTCGCTTCCAGCCTCCAACTTTCAGAAAACCTCAATTAGCATCAAACCCGTTTTGACCGCATGCTCTTCTGAGCAGTCTTGTGCTCGGACCTTATCGACCATAAAAATAGGTTGGATAATCGCTGGTAACTTCCATTATACAATATTTCTCTATCTCATGTCAGAAGCTTTTTGTCTAAAGTTCATCACGCTGTTGGCCCTCATTTGGTATCGGCTTCTCGGGCCTGCCGCTGTCTAGGTGCAAGTCTACGCCAATCTTGCTATGCCACTTCTCCCAAGTGGCCCAGAAGTCCTTCTCCATGGCGCTTTCCATTTGGTCTGGCAAGACCACGGTGTATTCCACATAGAGCTTGCCGAACTGGGTCTCGTGATAGACCGAATCTCCGTCTTCATGCCAGAGGGGCATGCCCTCGCCCTCTACGGTCTCCACCTGTCCGGGCTGCACGACTTGCCCGCGCTTGCGCCCGAGTCGGACAATGTGGCCGTCGAGATGTGTGATGTTCCGAGTCCAGTCGCCCAACCAGGCTTCCCGTAGGGAGAGCACCTCGCGCCAGAACAGATCGTTGCCTCGTCGTCTAAAGAAGACGCCGTCCACATGCTCCAGGTTATCAAGTTCCAGGTCGGGTTCCTTCTCCGTCAGCGTAACAACGAGATCACCAGCAATGTAATCGGGGCTAGCATCGGCCTCGTTCTCATAGACAATCTTAGAGTCGCGAGCAGCGCCACGCTCAATCTTAATAGCAACGGTCGTGGGCTTACGCAGGACGCGATTGCCGTTACAGACGGGGCACTTGTGCTTGATGGTCTTGCCGCGGCCGCCGCAGGCGTCGCACTGAGTCTGGATCTGCTGGAACATGCCGGGCGCCAGCTGATGCTTAATGATGCGGATGCCGTGGCCGCCACAGTGGCCGCAGACGTCGACCTGGCCATCCTGGGAGCCGGTGCCGTCGCACTCCTCGCAGATCTGCTGCTTGTCCCACTGGAATTCGGTATCGCGGCCATTGTAGAAGTCGCGCAGGGACACGCCCACCTTGACTTCGACGCTGTGCCCGCGCGGCTGGCCCCGCTGGTAGTGCCCGCCCCCGCCGAAGAAGCGGCTGAACAGGTCAAAGGGGTCGTGGTGGCCACCACCGCCTTGTTGCCGCTTCTTCAGGCCCTCGTGGCCGTACTGGTCGTAGATCTTGCGCGAGTCGGCGTCAATCAGTGCCTCGTAGGCCTCGGCGACCTCGACGAACTTATCGTGGGCGGTGTCATCGTTACTATGAACATGCGCAAGAAAGGGTTAGTTGGTGGTGCAATAAGGATCGAGACAAACGCAGGTGGGCAGAGGGTGGGTACTTACGGGTTCTTGTCCGGGTGATACTTCTTGCTTAGTTGACGGTAGGCAGACTTGATCTGCTTGTCGCTGGCTTGCTTGTTAATGCCGAGGATCTTGTAGTAGTCCTCGGCGCAAACGACCAGGTGCAAGAAGGCCAGCAGGAGCAGCCAGGCTGCCCCATGAAATAACATGATGGCGGCACTGGGCCAGAAACGTCTAAATGTCGAACCCGAGCCCGCACCCAAGTAGCTAAGAGTGGAAAGTATAGACTGTCGCAATAAGAGTGAAGCAATAAAACCAACTGTTAGAAGGGTGTTTTTTGCGTGGTGTAGTACTTATTTTTCTTCCCTTGGGAGTAGAAGTAGAAAAGCAATGTGTTGGAAGTTGTTTGGTATGAACGAGTGTGTTGGTTATGGATAGAGGTCTTCTTCAACACAGCTGGACGGTTGACGAGTGCCACCGTGTTACTTCCGTGTAAGTAGGTACTTGCGTACAGAAGCTACAGTGTTCAATGGAACCCGACAGCAGGTACGCTACAGATTGGGAAATTTATTGATAAGATAACTCAAGTGGTCCCTTCCAAGCTGCCTCTTGGCGTACATACAACTGGGCTAATATCTGATTGGCTGCAACTCATATGCAAGTGCGTACGGTCTTGCTATGAGGCCTGCTATATTCCAATGGACTGCTACATTACATGTAGGTACCTACTTGACACTCACGTATTGGCAACCTTGTGTACATAAAAAAAATACGAGAAGAAAAAAACTCAGGATATCCAGGCAAACAGCTCAAATTGTCTTTATGAGTCAATCGGGCAGTATTCAGTCAGTTTATGCTTTTACAATTGGTGGTTGACTGCGCAGGTTTGTAGGCAGACAAATACATCTCCGATATAAATATGGTCCCACTATTTGTCATTAGGTACTATTTATTGATGCAAGCCAAACAATTCGCTGTTGCTAGTTGCTGCCTCCAAGCCCGTTATTGAAACATCAACATTCAATCTGCCCAACAACCTCGTCAAAATGAGTAAACGATACGCTTTCGTACCTATGGACACTGAGGAAGTTGGTCCTCAGAAAGTCGAGAAGAAGAGAAGCAAACGTCGACATCGCGACGACCGGGACATACCCCGAAACCAAGACAGAGAACGCCACTCCCGCCCTTCCAGACACGAACGGACACCCTCCCCGAGGAACTCCCGCAGCAGCAAATCCAAAAGCATCAGGCGGCGAGATCATGATGCTGATGCAGACGACCGGTGGGGTGATGAAGAGCCAGCATCTGACGACGGAGGAGCTGACGAGGAACCCGAGTTTCCAGAGTCTCCAGCAAAGCGAATGAAAATAAGCCACGACGATCGCCAGGATGACGACGCCGACCTCTCCGACACGGCCCGCGACAGGAAGGAGGCCGAGGAGTTCGCCAAGCGCCTCAAGGCAAAGGATGACGGCAAATCCAAGGTCGTTGAGGACAGGTCTGGAAAGGAAAACAAAGCCCTGGATGAACGCCGCCGCCTTGCAGAGGATGCTGCAGCTAGGCAAGCCGCCATGCCAGACATCCGCGAACGTTCGCGCCAGGAATACTTGAAGAAGCGAGAGGCAGAACGCCTTGCCCTTTTGCGTAAGCAGGTTGCGGACGAGCAGGCCGAGTTGAGGAGTGGTGCACGACTTTCCGACAAAGAGAGAGCCGAGTTTGGCAAGAACTTGGAAATTCTCCGCCTGGCAGAGGAGCGGTTGAGGATCGACGACCACCGCGATGGCTACTACATGCCTGACGATTACATCACGGAGAAGGGCAAGATTGACCGCAAGAAGAAAGAGGAAGTCCTATACAAGCGCTATGTCGACAAAGATGAATACGGCCAGGAGAAGTTCGTGACCGAACATGAGGAATGGGAACGAGAACAAACCCAGAAGGCCAAATCGCAGATCAATCGCGCCGAGCGGCAATATGAAGGCGACTACTCCCTTGTCATGGACGAAGAGCAGTACATCAACTGGAATTTAGACGCTACTCTTGCTGGGGAGGGCAAGCAGTTGACCAAAGAACAGCGCTTCCTAGACGCCCAGATTGATGCAGCAGAGAAGAAGGCTCTTTCTATTCAGGAGACTCGAAAGAGCTTGCCGATTGCTGCTTACCGGGACGAGTTTATCGCTGCCATCAACCAGTATCAGATTCTAGTCATCGTTGGTGAGACTGGAAGTGGAAAGACGACACAGTTGCCACAGTACTTGCATGAGGCTGGTTTCACCAAAGACGGCAAAAAGGTGGGCTGTACGCAGCCGCGTCGTGTGGCGGCCATGAGTGTTGCAGCCCGTGTTGCCGAGGAAATGGGCTCCAAAGTCGGTAACGAGGTCGGTTACTCGATCCGTTTCGAAGACAACACGAGCGACAAGACTATTCTGAAGTACATGACCGATGGTATGTTACTTCGTGAGTTCATGACGGAGCCAGATTTGGCGGGCTATTCTGCAATAATGATCGACGAGGCCCACGAACGTACCGTACACACGGATATTCTCCTGGCGTTGGTGAAGGATCTCTCACGAGAACGACCGGATCTCAAGCTTCTAATCTCATCGGCCACCATGAACGCAGAGAAATTCGCCAAATACTTTGATGATGCTCCCATTTTCAATATTCCCGGAAGAAGATACCCGGTCGACATCTACTACACCCCAGCGCCGGAGGCGAACTACCTGGCTGCAGCCATCACTACTGTGTTCCAAATCCACACTACCCAGGGCAAAGGAGACATCCTTGTGTTCCTCACTGGTCAGGACGAAATCGACGCTGCAGAACAAGAACTGACAGAGACGGCACGGAAACTTGGAAATCGCGTCAAAGAACTTGTAGTGTGTCCAATCTACGCGAACCTTCCTTCTGAACTACAAGCCAAAATCTTCGAACCCACCCCTGATGGCGCACGCAAAGTGGTCCTGGCAACGAACATTGCTGAAACCAGTTTGACCATTGATGGCATTGTATATGTCATTGACCCTGGCTACGTGAAGGAGAACGTGTTCAACCCCACGACGGGCATGTCCAACCTGGTTGTCGTGCCGTGCTCGCGAGCCTCGGCGAATCAGCGTAGTGGTCGTGCTGGACGTGTTGGCCCAGGCAAATGTTTCCGTCTCTACACCAAATACGCCTACATGAACGAAATGGACGAGGCAACGACCCCTGAGATCCAACGGACCAATTTGAACAGCATCGTGCTGCTTTTGAAGTCTCTGGGCATCAACCAGCTTCTGGAATTTGAGTTCATGGACCCGCCACCTACAGAATCTCTAATCGGAGCATTGAATCAGCTATTCGCTCTACAAGCCCTCAACCACAAAGGTGAACTCACCAAGGTTGGGCGCCAGATGGCCGAGTTTCCTACGGAGCCTATGTTGGCAAAGGCTGTCTTGGCTGCCGACAAGTTTGGATGTGTGGAAGAGGTACTGTCCATTGTGGCGATGCTGAGTGAGGCCTCGGCGCTGTTCTTCAGGCCAAAGGACAAGAAGATCCACGCTGACAGCGCCCGTAACCGGTTTACTGTTCAGGAAGGTGGTGACCATCTCACTCTACTTAATATCTGGAACCAATGGGTTGACAGTGACTTCTCACCCATCTGGGCTCGCGAGAACTTCTTGCAGCAACGGTCGTTAACCCGAGCACGTGATGTTCGCGACCAGCTGTCGAAGCTCTGCGAGCGTGTCGAGGTGGCTTCGTCGACTTGCGGTGCTGCCAACATTGATCCCATTAAGAAGGCGCTCACAGCTGGCTTCTTCCCCAACGCGGCGCTCCTGCAGCGAAGCGGGGATGCTTATCGGACCGTCAAAAACAACACGACCGTTTTCATCCATCCCAGCTCTGTCCTCATGGGGTCGGATCCACCCGAGAAAATGGTCATTTACTTCGAATTGGTGCAGACCACCAAGGAGTACATGCGATCGTGCCTGCCCATCAAACCACAATGGTTGAACGAGGTGGCGCCTCATTTCCACAAGAAGAAGGACCTCGAGGAGTTGGAACAACGCAAAATGCCTAAGCAAAGGCAATGAAGCACCGAGATATAGAGTTGAGAATATCTAATAGAGACTGATTATACCCCTTACCGATCTTTTTATCCTGAGATTAAAGAGATCCAGGTGCATGGTGGCTAAAACAATATTTACCTCGACGTGTCGACCAACCACATCCATACTCAAACATGCTGCACCAACCGACTGTCCGGAAATTGCTACTTCCCAATTAGAACTTGTTCGGCATCCCATTCCGAAATTCAGCGAGACACATCTCGCTGCCTAATCCGCGCCGCATCTATTGAGTGGGGGCTAGCACAGAATCGGCTAACCGACCGCTTCATGGCCGGGATTGAGTACCCTTCAGGGACAAATATCGTGGGTTGGGGCGTGGGGACTACTGAATTGGGATTAGAAGGAACAACAGACAACAACCGCTCACGCCATTGACGTCCGAGATCGATACTTATTAATAGCTTCAGCTGCCCGCCCTTTGGCGCATAAGGCCTCATCACATTGTTAGTAACTTAATAGCTATTGCCAATAGCTTGCGACGACGTCGAAGACATATCGCGGCTTGACCACCATATCACATACTTCCGCCACGATGAGAACAGTAACCCTGGCCTCGGCCGCCCTCCTCGCGGCGCACCCCATTCTCGCTTCCGGTTCCAACCCGGTAGCCGTCCGTGCCGACAGCAGCGAAGACGCCTACATCCAAAAGGTGTGCAACCCGCCAGCCCCCAAGGGCGGCTTCGCTTCGGGCCAGGTGCCCCCTGCATCTCCATCGACAGCATCGCCAACGCATGCAAGCCCAAAGGCACGTCGCCGCTCGATCTCGAGGCCCACGCTCAGTGCATGTGCGGCGGTTCCTACTTCAGTGATTACCTGGGCTGTCAGCAGTGTCTGGTTTTCCACGGCGCCCGCTCCGAGCGCGACAACGCCCACTGGGCCTCGGTGCTGGCCGTCGCCTCCTCGGCCCTCTGTACCGGCACCCCGACCGCCAGCTTCCAGAAGATCTTCGAGTCGGCCGGCGCCGCGGTCTACGGGCCCACCACGGGCGCCACGGTCTCCAGCGACGCCAAGAGCGGCGAGACGGCTGTCAGTCTTTATTTCTCGGCGAAGGGGTCACAGGGGCCCGGGCCCATCACGGGCAGTGCTGCGGAGGCTACGGCTACGGCTAAGGATACGGCGACGCCTGAGGAAACTGGTTCATCGACGACGGGAGGAGCGTCTAAGACTGCGAGTGGTGGTAGTGGAAGTGAAACGGGTGCGGCGAATACGGAAAGCGGCGATTCGGCGGCGACCGCTTCTTCGTCTACGCCTACGGGTAACGTCGCGGCGCCCACCGGCGTAGCAGGTGCCAAGGGTCTTTTGATGGCGATGGCGGGTGGTGCTTTGGTCGCTGCTTTGTAGGTGGCACAAAGAGGAAGATGATGGGGGAATAGCTTGTGTTTGATGAGATATGTGAGAAAGACGAGAAACCACTAATACTTACGAGTCAATAATTGAGATAATGATGTTGCAAAACTGTTCCCTGATCGTGCAATTTAATAGTTGTCGTTCAATACGAGACCCAACGAAGCCAGAATTTGGAAATGCGTTGAATTTGGTGGTATTGTAATTTTGTAGGCGAGCTACTACTATATGCTTTTTCGCATTGTGCCAACTCCTTCCATCAACGTCGCTGGGGGACCCCTCTCAGGCTGCTGGGTAGGTTATACATCCCAAGGCATCCCATTGCCACCCAAATCAACCGTCACTTAACCCTCTAATTCCATTGGTATTATCAAACGAGAAAAGTCGGGGCTGGATTTATTCGGGCATGTGCTGGAAGGGCTTCTCGAGGTGCTCCTGGCAGAAGGGCAGCTTGGAGACGGACCAGATCTCGGTGTCCTGGACAATCGCGAAAACGTATTAGCAGCCATTCGACACGTTACATAGCATTCATATATGAAGAAAAGGGGGGTTAGGGGGTTGGACTTGGGGTTGACTGATTGATTAGACATAGATATAGTAGTAAACTTACGGGCTTGAGCTTCTTCTTGTCCTCGACGCTGAGGGTGCCGCCCTTGAGGGCGATGATCGGGGGCGCGGCGTCCGGGTCGTGGGCGATGGGGGAGCCGCACTCGGGGCAGAAGATGCGGTGGACGGCGTTGCCGGACGAGCCCTTGCCGGCGAAGGACTTGGTCGTGCCCTCGATCTTGAGCTTGTCCTTGGGGACCACGACGACCAGGGAGTAGGTGCTGCCGGACTGGCGCTGGCAGTCGTCGCAGTGGTCGTAGCCGACGATCAGGGGCTCGGCGTCGACGGTGTACTTGACGGCGCCGCAGAGGCAGTGGCCGGAGAGACCCATTGTGTTTGTTTGTGGGTGGTTGTGGTGGTAGATGTTGGGATGAACGGGTGAGATGTACAAGTTTGTTGCTGGGGGATGATGGTATCACTTTATATCAAGCGAGTTGTTCTCTGTCGTACGTTTCGAGAAGGAAAAGAAGAGGGGTCGATGAGGCAAGGGGAACGAAAGTAAGCTGCACGTTTATCTACTAACGCAGTCACTCTCTCACTTACAGCTAGTTGCCTGCCTGCAAGCTATCATACATAGGTGGCAGGTGGGGGAAGCTTTCGCTCGCCCTGTTTATGACATCTATTCGGACCAAAAATATGCATATCAGCCCCGGAAAGTGGATGGCGGAAACTCAATGAAACGCCATATTTTGGAGTATTTCGAATCCGGCTGGCCCATCTTCAAAATTATTGCTTCTTCAGTTGTCCCCACGTGATCCATATTTCTCCAAGACAGGATGAACAGCGTGGCATACAACAGCGGGCATGGGGAGATCGTAGGGCTCTATGATGTTCCGTTTCCTCTTACAGTACACCCTGTCTCTCCTTCTTATTCGGCTGAAGGCAGCTCACAACTTCCCATCGAGGTCCCTCCATGACGATGGTGGGGGGCGCTGATAGCGGGGTAGTTTGCTTAGGGTCGTCGCAATAGTCTTGAGTAGTCCCGAACAGGGTAGGAGCTAAGACGAGACTTGACAGCTCAAAGCTTCAAAAGCTCCCCTCTCGAACCACTCGGTCTCGTTCAGCCGTACGTAACCCTTCTTGATCATTGAAACACAGAACCACGTAAACACTTGTCTTGGCGGGCATCGGCATTATCTCAATGGCTGGGTTTCTCGACTCGACGCAAGCACGTCAGATGTCACCCCGATCTCATTTGTTCTAGATAACAGTTGCATCTTACTTTTCGCGGACGGGTCCCGAGTTATCCGACAGGTTTTATTGAAGCTTGATTGGAGGGGTAACATCTCTCTCTCAGGGGAGCAGGGGGAGCTCCCAAAGCTCCTCAATACCTAAAGGTAGGGAGGGACCTTCTCCTTCGTCAAAGGGGCAGAGAGAAGAGGGGCACTCTAGGATCTTGCCCGTTGACCTGCAGGAAGATGTGGCGCCTTTATTTGTCATTGTATCCCAGTAGGCGTGCGTTGCGTGGTGATGTGGTATTCGCAAGTCGCCATGCGAGCCAGGTCGGTCTCCCGCCCGCCAGCGGAGCCCCGCTCCAAAGCTTCGATCTGGTCCGTATCTCTAGCCCACTTCGAGTCTAGCCCTTCCGAAGCTGGTGTGGGCAAGTAGTAGGTAAGCGCTGCGAGACATGCATGAGGGAGGGCCGGAATCCATCGAGACCCCCCATTCTCCTTCCAAGATAGAAAGCAAGTATTTGGAATTACGGTGCTTTCTGCGGCTTTACATATCAGGCTTGTCCTTCTAGTCGATTTCCGCCGAGGAGAAGTGGCATGTTTGCTTCTGGGAGAAGAGTCGGTGAGAGATTCCCAGGAGTATCATGAACATATCACCTCCCACCATATGCAGGATAAAGGCTGCTTGGCAAGCATATCATACATCATGATCGGTAGTACTGATCCCTGCATTAAACCCCGAGGAATATTTGGCTAGGCAGCGACGGTCGTTTCTCGTAGTCACTGACAAATACTAGGGTATTCTCCGTATTCAAAATGGAAAGGCTTGTCGCGGTTACAGGTTTCTTTCCATCCGGCATACTATGTCTACTCTTGAAGAGGATTGCTTGGGAAAAGCTCAGACTCTATGTTTCGCCTCGCCGCTTCGTGCCATACAACAAATCGCAACGCATCCCGCTTGAAGCCAGCGAGCAACTGACTACTATTCCCTGTTAATCAGTACCAAGCCAGCCAGGCTCGGCTCATTCCGGTGGTGCTCCAGGTCACATCCAAGTATCCGGTCCGGCCTCCGGCTGTCAGCCGGTGCCCACGGGCTGTCTCTCGGACTTCCACCCCTGAATTCGGCGCATGGGTGAGGTTAATGTAATGGGTCGACCGTTGTGCTGTTATAGACCACCGTGACGATCCTCGAGCTGCGTAGCCTAGGTGACTGCGTATGGCGGGTGGTAAGGGTCTGTCAACGGTGCTCCTTGTTTTTGGGTCAACGGATGCGCGACGTATTCGACTTATGGCTCAGGAGATTCCATGCGGGACATCGTCGATGGCTAGAGCCATCGATATTCATTATTGCGCGGTGATCGGGTTCATATATAGGAGTTTCGGCGATAATGTCATTCACATATAAAATCACGTCACGCGGGCCCGCAACCCGATAACGGAGGCCGATTGCCAAGATCGGGCCAAAACCTGAGGGGCACCCCGTTCGACCTAACCATTCAACAACGGCGCCCTGTTGTGATACGTAAACGGATTTGATAGTAAATATCAACAAATATCCCGTCTACTACGCCCTCGAGGATACCAAATATCACATGAAGTGGGGCCGTAAGGACGCAGATGAACTACATTTAGTTAGCTACGCCTTGTACAATACATGCAAAACCCTCTATATTTTGGAAAAGTTTATTGCGATTCTCAAGGTTTCCTCAGATCACCACCCAAGTTTTCCTCGATTCGGGTTTTCATAGCAATCTCGGTTCAAGGAGTATAGCCAAGAACCTACACGACGACGCACATAACAGCAACACCAACAGCTCGTTATTGACGTTGCGGGATAGGGAGGCAACATAATCTTACATGATATACCGTCAAGGTCCAGTTCAGATATAATACATCAGCCGTAATGACAGGAGATACCAAGACCGGCTCTTCTGCTGCTGAGCCTGAGTTGGTCCAAGGGATGGCTCACCAGAATCCGTTAGAGGAGACCGACCAGGGCAACGAGACGACGAAGCTGGCCACGAGGTTTCAACACCTTTCTCTTTCAGCACAAACCATCCACGCCGATGATTTCTTGAACTCACACCAAGCAGTCGCGCCGCCTATGCACGTGTCGACTACTTTTCGCTACAGCGATAACCCAGAGGAGCTTTCCCCGTGGCACAACCCAAACGTGAGTATGCAACATGTCCCACCTCCGATATCAGCCACCACCTGCCGCTGGTGCTTTTTGGCCGTCACTCGATACTAACATCCTCCTCCTCCCCAAAGCCTGCCAATGTCCATGACTCGCACGTCTACTCGCGCGAGAGCGCGCCCAACTCGGCCCGCATGGAGGCGATCCTGACCTCGATCCTGCGTGGCCCCGCGCTGACGTACTCGTCCGGGCTGGCGGCCTTCCACGCGATGCTGGTGTACCTGAACCCGAAGCGCGTCGCCATCGGGGGCGGCTACCACGGCTGCCACGGCGTCATCGCCCTGCTCACCAAGCTCACGGGCCTGAAGCAGGTGGACCTGGACTGTGACGACGCCGAGCTGGGACCCGGGGACGTGCTGCACGTCGAGACGCCCCTCAACCCCTTCGGCACGAGCCGTGACCTGGCCTTCTACGCCGAGAAGGCCCGTCGCATCGGCTGCTACCTGACCGTCGACGCCACGTTCGCCCCGCCCCCGCTGCAGGACCCCTTCGCGTTCGGCGCCGACCTCGTCATGCACTCGGGCACCAAGTACTTTGGCGGCCACAGCGACATGCTGTGCGGCGTCCTCGCCGTGGCGCCCCGGCACGCGGCCAAGATGTCACAGCCGCTCAAGGAGGAGCGCCTTGTGCTCGGCTCGAACCTCGGCAACTTTGAGGGCTGGCTGGGGATCCGCAGCCTGCGGACCCTGGAGGTCCGGGTCAAGAAACAAGCGCACGACGCCGAGAAACTGGTGGCGTGGCTCGCCGGCGAGGCCTCGAACAAGGACAGCGCCGTCAGCAAGGTCGTGGCCGAGGTGACGCACTCCAGTCTGCAGACGAAAGATCTAGAGGGCGAAGATAGCTGGCTGCGCAAGCAGATGCCCAACGGCTTCAACCCGGTCTTCAGCTTCCTGACGCACGACGAGACGCAGGCCAAGTCCCTGCCGAGCAAGCTGCAGCTGTTCCACCACGCGACGAGCCTCGGCGGGGTCGAGAGCTTGATCGAGTGGCGGCACATGTCGGACTCGATGTGCAGCCGGCGACTGCTGCGCGTCAGTGTCGGGCTCGAGGGGTGGGAGGACCTGAGGGATGATCTGGAGCAGGCGTTTGGGGAGTTGGCTAAGGGCAAATAGAATCTTTCAGATGGAGGGAAGATGACTTCATGTACAATAAAACCTATATCACCTCGCTTATAGAAGATTGCATATTAGAGCAATGGCTGTATAAATTGTCAAGACAGGTATTTAACCACTTCAACATAAGCACTGCTCGCTTGATACACCCTGACGCGCAAGTCATACACATTATATTCGGCATGAGTATCGTAAAAGACAGGTAACATAATATCTAGTCCTCATAAATCAGGACGTGGGAGCTCTATGAGTACAAGGGTGTTGCTACACGCGGAGATGTCCCTATATCTATCAACTCTCTATGTTCTCGCCCATATTTCGGCCATATCTCTTTCCCTCCGTGAAGTCGGTGAAGTCGTGAAGTACTTACATTACCCCTGGGCGCCAGACCAAAAATTCCATTATCATAACTGGATAAACCATGTCCATCATAAAAGCTGCCACATACACTCGCTCGCAGCGATAACCAAAACATTGTCGCTTTCCGGTCATGCTGGAGAGACCCGCCGTAGAAAAACGAACCGAGCTAGTATCTATCCTCTAGCTGTGGCCGGTCCTCCTCAGCAGCTCCGACACTGTAACCGCCTGGTAGCCCCGCGCCTTCATCTCCTTGAGCACGGTACGCAGCATAGGCGGGGTCCAGGGCCGGCGGTCGTGGCAGATGATAATGGCGCCCGGCCGCAGCATGCTCAATATGTGCCGGGCGTTGACGGCCGGGTACTGGATCTGGGGGTCGTGCGGGTAGATGCTGCCCAACACTATGCGGTAGCCCATCTTGTCGACGAGCCGGCGCATCCGGTCGCTAAAGAAGCCGGACCCGGGCCGGAAGTACTGCGGCGGCATTTCGTCACGGCCGGCCTCCCGGTACGCCGCCCGGATCTTGTCCCGCACCGTTTCGATCTGCGCCGTGAGCTCCGCGTCGCTCAGCGCCCGCGACGGCTCGTCGTGCATCGCATGGTTTCCCAGCTCGTGGCCGCCGCGCACGACGTCCGCGAGCGTCTCCTCGCGGCCCGAGACCTGGCCGCCGATCGTGAAGAAGGTGGCGTGCGCGTCGTACTGCTTGAGCACGGCCAGGATCTCTTCCGTGTGCTCCGAGGGGGCGTCGTCGATGGTCAGCGCCACGATCTTGGTTTCTCCCGCCTTGGGGTTGGTGATGGGGACCTCCCACAGCACGTCCGGCCACCGATGCGAGAAATACCGGATCAGCAGCCGCGGCGGCTTGTAGATGACGTAGAAGGGCACAACTAGCACCAGCAGCAGGACCACCAGCGCGATGAGGGTCGTCATCCTGCGCCGCCGGGCCCGTCGCCGCAGTTTGGGCGGGAGGCGGAAGACGGCGGGGAGGCGCACCATCTAGCGCGGGTGGATGGGATGGGATGAGGTGGGCGGGAAAGGGGGACCGAAGGTCGGTCACATTCGCATCGTTCGGACGCCAAGGGCGTTGACTGGCGTGCGCGCGCCTTTTGCGGATATCGAGCCGATCGAAAGGAGGCGTAGCCGGCCGTTTGTCGGTGCGGAATCACTGCTTGGTGGTTCTATTGGGACGCAAGGTCTAGGTTGATGGCTTGGTCGCTCGCTCGCTTTCGTTTCTTCTTTAGGATTGCCCTCGGGGGAGGAAGGGGGGCGTCGTCGTAGCAAACCCTCCTGTCTGCTTGCCAACAAACAGAAAGTTTCTCCTTGTTTCTTGTCTTGGCGGGTGATCAATAGGGAAGGTTTGGGGTTCGGGCGGGTGATGTCCACTTTGTTGTTCCCCCTGACCGTCAATGCAATGCATAAAAGAAAAAAGAGGCTGAGAGGCTCTGATTTTAGAAGAAGGCTAAAATTAGGTGACGGCCGGCGATAGGGTAGCATTCGCAAAGCACTGACTGCACGGGAGCACCTACTGTAAATCGGCTTTTAGTGGAGGGGGAACGGGACGTTGGCCCTGGAAATCGACCCCCTACTAAGTACCCGCGCGACGCGTCAGAGCTAAATTTGTCCATCTCATGTTCAATCAGTCGGCCGAGTTCCTAAAGATAGGATAGCGAGATCCACGGCGACTGGCTTATCGTGTGGTTTCAATGTTTGTTGTTTCTTTCATGAGAACTGGGATTAATACGAAAATATACTGATTGCCCCAGGCATGGTATCGTGTTTGCGGAAACAACACTGGATTTGGCTGGCGTTTCCGGCCTCTTCGGCGCGCAAGCATTGCGGCGTGCGCTGGTCCACATCTTGTTGTGTGAACTTCTGCAAGTGCCCCGCCACGTGAGATTTTGCAAAAAGCTTCATGCGAAGAAGCTGTAGTATCCCACTGTCGCCAAGGCTATAATTCTTTTACATATGCACCCACCGGGGCTACGAGTTGTTTCAAGTGTTGCTTGCAGTTGACAGGAGTCTAATAGACAAGGGGCGTATCCGGACTGCGGCCGTTGCTGCTGGTCCTTGTCTCTGCCGTTGCCAAGGATGGGCTTACCAGCCTTCAGATACACTATGCCCACTCCACACACATGCTCTCTCTACCTGGCGTACATGATCGATGCCTTCAGTCTGCATTTTCTGCAAAGCACCGACTTAAGCGCGACGCCGGGCCTTGGTCGATTTGATCGATTCTTTTGGCGAGGCCTCAAGGTGAAGGCGGGATGAATAGCGGAAGAGTTCCTTACAGCTTAACAGTCAATAGCCGGCGACTAGTCCGGCTACCAATATAGCCTTCTGACCTAAGCACATAGGCTGCGATCGCACACAGATGGCCGACTGCCGGACAGTATTTGCAACGGATGACTGATTTGGGGCCAGCGAAACAAAGTGCATAGATCGGATCGTCAACGTCATGATCATGGCACCACGGACGGGCGATCCGAAAAAATGCGGGGGAACACACCCGCACCCCTACTTCCGAGTTCGGTGCAAAATCGGTGCAAATTACCACAATGCGCATACTGATGAGGTGGAGATCAAAAGGCCGCAGTTTAGGTATGTAGTTCATAGAACGTTCTGAAGTACATCATACATACAACAACAGTATTCACTATCGCAAGGTATTTCGGTAGTTGACCGAACTTGTGACCCTAGTTGGGCTGCTATATCCCAGCAACCTCGTCTAGAACGGTACCTCGAAGTCCCGGGGATTTTGTGGGGCTTACGCAACTCCACATTGTGAACCATGGCTCCTCAAGGCGTCGCAATCATCGGTGGAGGTATCTTCGTGAAAGAAGAGCATTTGGTATGTGGCACAGCCCTATACAGAACGAGTATCTTGATGCGAGGTGTTACATGGTTGCTAACTAGCTGCTCTAGCCTGCCGTGTTGGCTTGTCCTGAACTCTCCTTGAAGGCCATCTGGAGCCGATCCATCAAGTCGGCCCAGGAGACCGCCAAGCTCATCCCCGGAGATGCCTCCGCCTCAGTGGACCTCTACTCCTCAGACTCCGGGGACGACGAAGCTTTCGAGGATGTGTTGAAGCGCTCCGACATCACCGGGCTGATCATGGCTCTGCCAATCACGCATCAGCCGGCGTACATTGAGAAGGCCCTGGCGGCCGGCAAGCACGTCCTCGCCGAGAAGCCCATTGCGAAAGACGTCGAGACTGCCAAACAGCTGATTGCCAAGGCCCAGAAGATCTCGGCCGAGACCAAGGCAACCCTCTCGATCGCCGAGAACTTCCAGTTCATCGAGGGCTACACCTACGGCGCCGAGCAGGTCAAGCAGCTCGGCAAGGTCACCAACTTCGTCGTCCGCATCAGCTGGAACATGCAGACGGACAACAAATATCTTAACACCGCCTGGCGGGCCAAGCCCGAGTACCAGGGAGGAATGCTCCTGGATGCTGGTGTCCATTACACGTCGGCGCTCCGAAAGCTGCTGGGCCCGGAGAATGCGGTCGATAGCGTGGTTGCCCAGACGGCCTTGATCAAGAGCTACCTGCCGCCGGTGGACTCGATCAATGCGGTTCTCAAGACCAAGTCCAACGTGGTCGGCTCCTTCATCTTCTCGGTGGGGACGACGCTGGGTGCATTCGACTTCCTGATCGGCTGCGAGCATGGTAGCGTGCAAGCCGAGGGAGGCAAGGTGGTGACGACGCGGGGTACCGGGGCTGATCCCACGCGCGAGGAGAAGACGTTCGAGAAGACCAACGGCGTGAAGGAGGAGGTCCGCGCCTGGGCCGAGGGCATGGCGTCTGGCACCCCGAATCCACAGCAGGCACCAGAGATGGCACTTGCGGATCTAGAACTGCTCGAAATGATGTTGACGAGTGGAGACAAGGACGGCGAGCGCCAGAAACTGGAGTTGCAACATTACGTCTAAATTGGAAGCCCCGTGATAGAAAGTCCAATTTAAGAGGATCTTTGGTATCTCATGTCTAGAGCTTACTAGATGCACCCGTGTTCACAAGAAGTTTTTGAAGTCCTTGTCGTAATTCGTCGTTCATCCCGTTGGCGTTGGGCCGCAAAGTCGCCCGATCCACAAAGACGTGGACGAACTCGCCGACGGCTTTCACCCCGTCCACGTTCTTCTCGAAGAGGCCAACTTCGTAAGTCACGCTGGACTTTCCCAATTTGCTCACGCGCAAACACAACTCAGCCACCTGAGGAAATGACATGGCTGAGAAATAGTCGCAATGAGTATGTGCCATCAATGGGTGCTGCGCTGACGTCGGCGGGCGTAGTCCACAGTGCTCCATTAGATAAGAATTGATGACCGAGTCAAACCTTCAGGGGGTCCATGTTAGTGTTCCACGGCAACTGGTGTCTTTGGGGAAAGCTAGCAGCCTTACAGGAAGTTGTAGATTGAGTTGTTCATATGATCGTACATATCATTGTCCGCCCTGTCATTTACCAATGTGAGCTCCAGACAATTGGAAAGGGGGTTTGGCTGATTACCATCGTGTCCGGTATTCCAGCAGGTACGGGTAATCCTCCCTTGACCGTTGCCGGAGTTGATCCGACGCAAACATTTTGGTAGATGGCGGGTCTCAAATGTACGAAAACCGAAAACTTCAGTGTTTACACCGAATGGCAAGATGAAACAAGTATATCAAAGATGCCCCATCGAATAATATCAGGTTCCGTTCGATGCCTCGGGAAAGACGTCACGAGGAGCCGAGGTTCTTGTTGTTGAAGCGGAAGGTTGGCTGTCACAGATGCCAACAGCTGCCACATTGCTGTGTAACTCATTACTGGATGTACCCAGGTACCCATTAAGGCTTCATTCTGCCAAAGCCGCCCGCCAAAAATGAGTGAGCCTCAAGCTCAATAAGTGTGACTCTTAGTTGTGAAATTGGCTGATAACTTGATCAGATCACTTCTATCGAGTTTTACGCACATGGAACCAGCTGCCGCGAAACTCGTTCGGACACTGACACTTCCAATCAGCCGCTGCACTCAGATCTTGCGTCTTACGATGGGGTCACTTGGAACTGATGCGCCCCAGGTGCCAGGGCCTGCTGGCACGCCACCTGCTGTCGAAGCGGCTCCAGCTGCGACTCCAGCCGTGAAGAATAAGAACAAGAAGGCCAAACCAAGGTTCACAGGCAAGCAAATGGAACTTTTGGGTCCTATGTTGGACACCGAAGTCTGGCCACGTCCTTATTACATTGAAGATGGCCTGCGCCGTCTGGCCCCCTACAATTACACCTACAACACTTGGTGCAAGGAACGCTGGCGGGGACGACAACTTCTGGAAGTCTTTGATAGTGAGTTCCGGGACCGCCCGCTGCCATATTACAAGGCGGCTATGGAGTCCGGAAAGATTCTCATAAACGGGAAGCCGGCGATGCCAGACTATGTGCTGAAGAATGGCGACCTGGTTTCTCACAAAATACACCGTCACGAGCCGCCAGTCACGGGGGACCCCATCGGTATTATATACGAAGACGATGATATGATTGTCATCAACAAACCTTCGGGCATTCCCGTCCACCCAGCAGGAAGATACAACTTTAACTCGGTCGTTGAAATTATGAAGGAAGATCGCGGCAAGGAGTGGACTGCATACCCTTGCAATCGGCTGGACAGGCTCACCAGCGGCATCATGTTTGTAGCGAAAAGTGCGACCGATGCTGAGCGTCTAGGCGCCCAGATTCGAGACAGAAGCGTTCGCAAAGAATACATTGCCAGGGTCATTGGCAACTTCCCTGATGGCGAGGTGGTTTGTGATCAACCAATTCTCCAAATATCGCCAAAGCTAGGTCTCAACCGCATCAGAGCGAGTGGAAAGGAGGCACGAACCGTTTTCAAAAAGCTCGCATACTATCCGCCAGAAGTATCGTCTTCCGGTGCCGCCACCGATGCAGCTCTGCCCACTTCGGCCGAAGACGACGGGGGAAAGCCGTGGTTGGACAAAGAAGGTTATTCTATTGTGCGGTGCCTTCCGGTAACTGGTAGAACCCATCAGCTCCGGGTCCATCTACAGCATCTGGGTCACCCAATCCAAAATGACCCAATCTACGCAAACCAGCGTGTATGGGGCATCAGCCTGGGGCGTGACGACCCTGACGCCAAGGAGAACACAGACGATGATATAGTAACCAGGCTGAACCGCATGGGAAAGGAAGAGGTCGCAGATGCCGTGGCCTATCATGACGAAATGGTAGACGAGTACTACAAAAGGAAAGCCGAGAAGATGTCTGGCGAGCTGTGCGAAGTTTGTGATACTCCTCTATACACCGATCCTGGGGAGCAGGAGCTCTGTCTATGGCTACATAGTCTTCGTTACGAGGACGCCGGAGGCCGTTGGAAATATGTCAGCCCACTTCCTAAATGGGCTCTTCCGCCGGCAGGAACAAGCGGCCCGACGGAGGTGGGAAGTATCGATGCTCTTGTCGAGGCAGTGAAAGATGACCCTGAGATGACTTAAGAAAGCATCCATGATATCCAATCATGGTCTTTATGGCAACTATGGCCAACCATGGGATACTCCCTCCCCCGAGAGGCTTCGCCGACCCGGATCTTGAACTTGCCAGATAAGCTCTGCGAATAAGGACAGAAGGATCCCGCAAGCATTTCCAATAGGACATATAGCCCAATCTGCAGCCAGGACCGGACTTACAACTGCCCTTACACACGACTTATTTCCTGCGTGCCTGTCTATCTACCAGACTACCACTAAATCTGGGCCAAGCACGGATCAAATCTGGCGCGCGATATAAAGTTTTTCCATGCAGATTTTCGAAGGCGCGAAGAACAACATCGGACCTACTACGGTAGGCTTTGCCACTCACGAGAAGACCGCGGGCACGAAACTTTATTACCGTAGTCCGCAACGGCGAGATTGGCTAAGGCGCCACGTGCAGTTTCAAAATTTGACGCTGCAGCGAGGTCATGCTGACGACAGCCGAATTCATTGATCATCCAAAGGTGTAACTCGCGTCAGTATGGTACTTGGAAGTACTGGATCTCTCAAGGCGTTTCTTCGCAGAAAACGTGTTGATCCAGGGATGTTGCCTCTCGTCTGCGGGACATGCGTCAGCCGAGTACACCGGCTTTTGTTTTCTTCTTCGAAGCGATGTCATACAGAACCGGCGGCGCATTGTGAGACATGCATCTGTCAGATATATCTCTCAGAAGCCTTCGACGAGGTTTAGCACCTGCATTTGCATGCTCAAAGCCGATTTGACTGCAGATATGGGCAGATTGGAAGTCACGGGACGTTCAATCTGCCCTGGATAGAGATAAGGGTTGCAGACGAATCCGAATGGCTACAATCATGAGCATTACCGCAGCTCCCCAGACCGAACTCTTACCGTTATTTGTGTGCAGTGCAGTGTAAAGGGGACAGGTATGAAACGTGGCTAACATGTTTCTCCTGACGAAACTCAAGCGTAGGAGTTACTAGTGATGATTTGCCCCAATCGTTCTCATCTCATCAGGTTCACGAGGCGTGACGATGCAACCTGCGGGGTAGCCGTTTCCCCTTACCATTGCCTCCGCCATTCAGTGCCCGGTGTCGTCGTCCTTGATGAGAGCATTCATCCGTGAGCAGTCCTTGACCACGG
Organism: Apiospora saccharicola; assembly: GCA_038363915.1. NCBI lineage: Eukaryota > Fungi > Ascomycota > Sordariomycetes > Amphisphaeriales > Apiosporaceae > Apiospora > Apiospora saccharicola. Next base: position 1,370,909 of record JAQQWM010000001.1, read on the forward strand.
ATCAGGGGTCTCTTCCGTCAATTGATCCTGTGGGGTTCCCAAGCAAAGCAACGTCCAAACGGCGACCCACTAATAAGTACCTGTAGCAGCTAGCGGCTTAGCAGCAACAGCGGCAGCAGCAGCAGAAACAACGGGTGATGTCGAAACGTATTGGTGCTGCTAGACAGACACCATTGCACTATTTCTCTCACAGCACTCATGTACCCGCCGCCAGGATATGCTCGAACTGCATACCTACCTTACCTACACATTATCATTTTTCAGTGATCCCGGCACTTCCCAGCCCCGCCACCCCTCGGAGGAGACAGGAGACATCGGGGGCCCAAACCAGGGCTAAGAACACTAGCGTGAACTCTATTTGCGCAGCCTACCCCAAGGTACTGGAAAAGCAAGGCACCCCTGTCTGCGAACCAAGCTGCTTTAAGCTAAGCACAAGAAGTGGGAAGCAACTCCTCTGCCTGCAAAGTCAAGCTCTGCATAGCGGATGGAATGGATGGAAGAAACTCGGCGGTACCTTGTACCACCCATAACTTGCAGCGGTACCTACCTACAGGCCTGCTACGGTGCCGGTAGACGGGGGTGAGGTTATGTAGGTAATTTGAGGGAGGTAGTAGGATGATAGAACACCTGCCTCAGACAGACTCACAGCCTACATACCTACCACCAACCAGGCAAGAGGAGAACAGTTAATTGAAGTGACAGACAGTGGCAGTGAAAGCATGCAATACATGTAAGAGAGAGGGAGAGTTATGAAAAAGAGGCGGTCATGGGTGCTTGCTTGCATGAGCTTGTCTCTCCCAGGCCCCTTCATGTTCGATCCTATTCCTGGGATATCGCAGCAACCCAAGTACCTCAGTCGCATAATGTTTGGATCGATACCTAATACCTCATTCTGGCTATGATAAGAACGGTTACTTCCATGGATTATCGACGCAGCCATGCTCGTCAGTCCAAGAGGCGACCTGCTCATCTGGCGCTAACCCCCCCCAAGTACCGTAGGGGTACGTGTACGTGTACTGGGGGACAGGCCTTTCTCTCATCAGTGCCCTCTTCTACCCACTGCTCCACATCATGGCGACTATCCATCATGACCCCCCTCCTCTCTCAATAACTGCGAATGGCATAGCCTGGCATGTGGCAGCAAGTCTCTTCATGCAGCCGTGCTTTCTTTAGCTTACCAGTCTAGATGCTGTGGTGTGGGTACAGTCTTCCGTTGCGAGAGCCACCAACCCTGTGCAGACCCAGTGTCACTAACACACACCCTAGCCTGGCTTGATGACACCCCATCTACGTGAGATATACATTTATAAATGTCCTGCCATGACGCCAATCGAGCACCCTTGGCCCTCTCTGTCCACAACTCATCCCAATATCAAATGATTCTCACAGGTATGGCTGATGCAACTTCATACAACTCCAGGAGTTCTTCACCACTCTCCCCAGACAAGATGACCAAGTCAGATGCCTCCAAGTCTACTAAGCGTAAGGGTAAGCACGGCGTCGTCGACCACAACGTCCCAATGGCATTGGACTACCATTCTAACCCGGTTTCATCAGGCACTAGAAGTGTCTCTACGTTGACACCCGCTCAACTCGCCCGGAAACGAGCCAACGACCGGGAAGCACAACGTGCCATCCGCGCCCGCACAAAGGAGCACATCGAAAACCTTGAACGGGAGATCGAGGAGCTGCGAAGCTCACACAGCCGCGATGAGACCGTCCGGAACCTGCTGAGGCGGAACAAGGCTCTCGAAGACGAACTGCATCGCACGAGGGAAAGCATGGGGATTACCAGCGGTGGCCCACGCAACATGTATCCATCAGGTATGATGGTGTCGAAGGGAGTTTACGCGACTCGGTCTCACCATGACGCAGCGTACCACAGCCCAAGCTCGCGATCTTCGCCTATGGCGCAGGGCAACTCCGACTACCCAGGCGTGCACGACATCCCCCCGTACGACAGCATGGGCAGCTCCGGCGAGCCTTGGTCGTCCACCGTCTCGTGCACCGTCCCTTCTACTGTCTCCAGCCCGTCCTCTTCAGGAGCCACCGACGAGCTCGGAAGCGCCTACTTTCCCACCAGTGCCCCGACCTCTCTCCTCGATCGGTCCGGCATTCCCTCGAGCATGAACTCGCCGACGGCGTCGTGCTTGAATGGGAAGATGGGCTACGATGACATGAAGTCAGGTGAGTTGCGCCCTTGATTTACTGCGATGATATGAGGGACTGAAGGTCTAATTAAAGCCAGATCTCGGTTGCACCCAAATCAACGTTCTTCCCATGCCTCCGGCTTATCATCAGCCTCCCCCATGGAACATGTACCCCATGTACTACCAAGGGTCTCCGGCCCTGTAACGGGCTCTCACCAAGACGGACTGCATCACTGGGAAACACCAATTTCGGTTTCACCGCCTACCTCACACAGCGATGCACTCCTCGTCGGCTACATCCAGGACTGTCGGCGCCTGGTTGACTTGGCCGGTGGTCAGCCAAATCCAGAAATCATTTATGGACCAACCTGTCCCAACGTTCGTCCCCTCATTGAAGCTCACTGGAGCGTTGAATCGAACATGGGCCTCGACCGGAATCCACCTCGTCCTTCTCCCTTGAACCCTTTGGTCGACCTATTGAATGCATTTCTCGACAAGAACGGCACGACAAGGGTGCTCGAGCGGGTGGGCTCCTTCGTGTTATGCCAAAGGCTGGTGGCGTGGTTGATATACCCGACACAAGAAACACACTCTAGACTTGGGTTTCTTGCGCCGCGCCCTAGCCAGCAGAACATCGCCCACACCCAATGGATCGACTTCCTGTTCTGGGGGCAGCTGAGGGACGTCGTACTACACAGACAGGAGGAGTACGCCACGGAGGAATTCATACAGCTTTACTGTACAAACTTGCGTTTACTGAATTGGCACGGGGGAGTAGCCCAGGCGTTTATCACGGATTATCCTACCGGCGCGCTGTATCTTACGGACGCATTCGTCCACCACGCCTTGGAACTCAGGAATTGGGCTTTAGGCGAGGCTTTTGCCAGGCGTTATCCGGAACTCAGAGAAATGGTGGCAATGGAGCCTAGAGACTGTTAGGTCTTGTAGACGGCATCGGCGCAAACGGATCAAACTTGTTTTTTGGTGTTCTTTTTTTATTCTTCTTTCTCTCTTCTCACCTTTTGTTCTTTTTTACATTACACGTTGGGCGGGAACGGGCAGCGTTACAACTGACCCTTGGAATCGGTAGGCGCTAGCCCACGGGCATTTGATACCACGGGGTATTACGGCGTTGGGATGATGTTTTATTGACTCTCATATCAAAAAGTGGGATGGCTGCGACAACTATCCGTCACCAAACCGGGAGTGTTATGGGACCATGATACTCAAAAGAGATAACTTTTGCTTGGCATTTCTCTTCTTTCCCCATGTTTTTTGATACAAGTCTTCGATATAGATAGAAAGCCATGAATGTAATAAATCTTCTCAATTCACTTAATGAGTTTTTCCTGCTTTCATGAAACCGTGCCTATAATCAAATTTGCATCAATAGCCATTCAATGAAAATGTATAGGTAATCTAATGCTCTACCAAGACTTCTGAGTTGGGCCCTATTTTCTCGTCGACCGGCAATCCACAACCAATGCCAGGCTGTAACAGACTACTTGTCCAGGCTTGCCAGAAAATATCCCCATAAGGCAGCGGCGACGAGTCGTGTGAACCTGGAGAAGCCAGCCTTTGCGAGCAAACACATGATCCGTGCCAGCAGCAAGCTGAGTCATGAATGGCATCTCTGCCGACGACCTAGGGATTCACCAAGCTCCCAAGTGCAATCCGAGAGTGGGAGTTCTGTAGGGACGCCAAACAGCGAGTGCCTGCCTGCCTGGTGGGCTACGAAGAAAACAGCAGAAATTGCGCTCATTTTGCTTATAGCCAGCATCCCAGCTCCGCACAAGCATACCACACAACAAAGAGGGAAACGGAGCGACGGCCGCGGACGAATCTTGATCTCGACGGGGAACACGCCTACCAGTTTCAGCCAATGCGAACGAGCAAGGTCACCAGGCGGAAATCTCCATTCAGTAGGCAGATAATTGCAGTATGGAGTCTGGAACGACGGGCAGTCTTCAGTTGATACTTACACAGACATACGAGGCCCGCTCTCAGGAAAACGCTTTGAGGGAATGGACCGTGTTGGGGTGGAACCTGTCGACCTACCCTTCCCTGGTATGTATGTAGTCTCATCAGCTAAAGTGGTATGAACCGGACTAAAGAGAAAAACAATGGACTGTCTTTTGCTACGACAGTACAGATGTACGTGGTAGTTTAGCAAACGACTGCCCTATCTCACACGCTAGATGCAACGACCACCGGCGGATGGATCACACAACGCCTGGACGTCTCCATCCCAGATCCATCATCGGTTCGAATCTCCCATTCTCCAGCACGCACCATGAGATAGATAGATAGTTTTCTCGCCAACTGTACCCGGGTGGACCAGCGCTTGCGGGCTGGCCAGCAACTGCCGCAAGCAGCAACAAAAGGCCACTGGCGGGCGGTCTCTCGAAGACGAGGCCCCAGTCCACCTGACTGCCTACTACTAGTGATATATGCACTTATTAGCTAATCACATCAGATGCGACCTGTGATTACGTTGCAGCTTGTAAGTAAAACAGATAGAGAGAGCACTGCCAAGAACTGTGGAAGCTCTCGACCCCAAGCAAAGAGCCCGATGGTTGGCTAGACAGACGCCCTACTACTACTACTTTGCTCACAGTTCTGAGACTGCGACTACCGCTACCACTCTACACCTGCTACTGCTGCTACTGCTGCTACTGCTGCTACTGCTGCTACTGCTGCTACTGCTGCTACTGCTGCTACTGCTGCTACTGCTGCTACTGCTGCTACTGCTGCTACTGCTGCTACTGCTGCTACTGCTGCTACTGCTGCTACTTACTACATACAAAACTACTTGCGGTGGGTTCTCGATCTGCCTTGTCGCCCACTTCTATCATGTCCACTTGTATTAAATCAAAAGGAGGAGGAGGGGAAGTCGACACACACACCCACTCTGCGCACACCCACGTATGCCCGGCTCTCGCTATGCAACGATGCCGAGTGCCATGCATCATCTCGGAAGGGGTCATCGCAGAAGAATGGGGGAAATCTAGCCAGGCAAGCTGGGTTGCGTACTTTTTGGAAAAAGGATAAACCACGGCCGAATACATACCTACATACCACGTCCCCAGGAGACTTCCAGTGGACCCGGGCATTTACGCGGACACGGCTCAAGTGATGGTTGACTAAACCGGCTATACCTTGCTGCAGATCATCGATGGCCTTGGAAGATCTACCACTAGCAAGCCGTCTTGTTGCTGCCATATGCATTCAGAAGATTGGTAGAGCCCCACACACGAACAAGGGGGAGGAGAGCCCTAAAGAGGACTCTCGGTCACTTTGGTTACCCAAATTGAAAGCAACCACCGAGACCCCTCCCCTAATCCAAAACACAGACACAATTTACCGCCCTGGACACGGTCCCCGCCGACTGAAAACGCCCTGCCCTGCAAAGCCCTGCAAGGCGGTGTATCTTGCTGCCGCGCGAACCCAACCCTGGCTCTTCGTCCTGAATGAGACGACCGGCTGTCGATTCTCGCACGAGAGATAGATTGGGGCTCCGAAATATCGGAGCTATTGCGGTCAAGGCTACAAGGCCACAAAGCACCTACCGCCTACCCAAAGCTTAGGGATGCCCTCCAACCAGGAAGGCTTCCTTTCCCCACCTGCCTCCTGCTGAAGGTAAGTACGATTGCATGTACATATTATACTGGAGTGATCAAACACCTTGAAAAACAACGTCACAGAGACTAGCATCGCCGACTGCGAGGAAACAGGACCGAAAGCTTACAAGCTAACGGAAAGACTATCCCGGGGAACGGCGCATTAGATCGAGAATCAATTGCAATCGAGCAGAAGGCGAAGAATGCAAGAAAATAGTGAGGGAAGAAAAGACGTTTGTGGAGATGCGCCTGCCGCACCTGCACCTGCACCTGGTTACTACGAGTGCTACTGTACGACAGCACTAACGTAGCCTAACTGCTAGGCGAGCTGCCACTGCTCTCAGTGCAGCGCTACCAGGATCAACGACGCAACGGCTGCGTACCGACTTGGGAGGGCACCCCCACCCCTCCCTTTCGTCAATGCGCCGTCGGCGCATCTGAAGATAGACGCAGAGTGGTAGATGGATGGATACCTAGCCCAGGATAGCCCAGGATGGGGATGCTGTGTGAGGGCATGTGGTTTTGAAACGGGGTGCTATGCACTTGGCTGAACTCTAAACACGCTGGCCTTGTGTCGTGATGGCCACGCACCCTCTTCTCGACCTCTTGCGCCTCTTACGTCATCCGGCCAGTGTTGCAGCATCGCGAGGGCTACGACCAAGAGAGCTAGCGAGCGCGAGGCGACAGAGGCACGATTGACAACCTGCTTCGATGGCGTCTTTCCTGTTCTGCCAGATTCTCGTCAACAGAGTTCACGCCGCGCTCGCTTGAGAAGACTTTCCCCGCGTTCGAGAAGAAATCCCGCACCCTCCTTCTCGACGAGCCAGCCTGTGCGCCTGCAACCGCACGTGGCTTTGGTTGGTAGGGACCTGAGCTTGAACTGCAGGTATCGAGCCTAACACCACAACACACCTCTGTACCTAGTCAACGGCCGACTTGGACGCAGCAGAGGCCCAATGAGACTCCCCCAGGACCCCTTCAACTTGGATATCAACCCGCCCCGCAACAAGTGCTATATACTGGTACGGACCTACGGGGTATTCACACTGTCGGAATTCCCGTTTTGGGTTGTTGACCTGCCTGGGGTCACATTGGGCGAGTTCCTCAATGGAAATACGTAGGATTCAGGGGTCCGCGATCTCCAGGTGGTACAACGGCGTTTGGGATCCCCTGAGAAACATCAGCCTCCTTTTCCCGTCTGGCACAGGGGGCAGGCAACACGGCCGAATGGTAGCAAAAAAGGAAAAGCACACACCCACACAGCGACGCGGGGAGACGGGATCGCTTTGGCTTTTGGCTTTGACGGCGACGGACCTGAAATAGGACGGATGCATGTTTCCCAGTGGCTCGCGACACGGTGATCATCATGCAAGCCACAGCGAACGCCATTCACCGCTAGAGGCACACTCGGTCCTGGCCCGGTGCCGGCCGCCACGATAACACAATCGTGGAGGCATTCGGGATTGTCCCGGTGAGCTGTCGGTCTTCTCTCCGACGCTCGTAAGGGACACTGTATATGTAAATTGTGACCAGGGGTAAGCAGTACACACCACTATTTGCTTTTGCTCGTCATCGTTGAGGAATTTCATCAGACTTTCATCTGCGATATTTCTTACCGCATTTGCTACATACAACATTAGTCTGTGTCTACGGATTGCCTGTCCCATGGCACGCCTGTCATCATGATGAGCTGCTGCAACTCGCCCTACATTTTCACCAATGCGCCTTGCAATAATCGAAGGCCCCGTCCCGTGTCTGGCAATTAGACGGGACTGCCTCCGGCCCTCAAAGTTTTAGCTCATCTCGAGCCTCTGCTGCCCCCCTGCCTTCCTGGAATATTGATTTTCCCCAGGGGCCCTATAACTCGGAGGACGGGAGATCAAAGCAAGACATACCTTCTTTTGCTACCTTCCTAATTGAGGAAGCCTGCGGATGCCCCAGCATATCCAATTTCAGCAAGCCGGGTACGCGCCTGTGCCTTACGCGGGCGCAAGGGACGGCCGTATGGATGTCGGAGATGTTTTGACAGCAATGCAACTCAACATGGGGTGACTATCCATGTTTCTATTTGCGTGTCCTCTCGAAAAGAAACTTTAGGCGAATGGTGATACAGGCAAAACGAGCACCAGCGTCGTCCAAAAATACAATACGTCCGAGAAGCAAGTGGCATGAACGGCGCTCCCCCTACTACTACAGCCCGTTCGTTGCGGAGCCGCCTGTACCTGTTTTCTCTACATATTAGTAGCAGCACATGATTGCGATGTCAGAGAATTCCAGCACCACGCCATCGCTCGCAGGATATGCAGCTACTGATCGATGCAGCCAGCATACAGCCTGGCAATCGACAGCGGGGACTTGTTAATCAAGTTGCAACGAAGGAGCAGGTCAAACCTGAAGTGATAAACTCAAATACAGTTGCTGCAGAATCCCATAGCGTAACAAACAACGACACGATAGCATCACGGCAGCATATAAGCCACGTGCGACGGGCAGATCCATATACGGATTGGGCTAGGTCCCGCTTCTGATGTCCTAAGAGGGCAATTCCGTCACAGCCCCATACCCCTGCCCAAGGATTACGCACTGCACTGCGGTTGCGCCCAATACACAAGGGAACCTTAGGGAAATTAGTCAAGTAGGCCCTGTCGGTTCCGCAACAGGGGATCGGGGGGAGGAGCAGGGGTGTCAAAAAGAACCCTGTTTTTTCCTCGATTACTACCGCTCCGCAAGGCCGGTTCCCCTCCATCACCCCTGGCGAGTGTGCGAGTGACAAGAGAGCACCTACATACCTGAGGAAATATCCAGCATACCGTGCCACAGTGGCCTAACGCAACGAGTAAGACGCTGCACAGTGACGCATCGCTAAACCTTAAAGACGAACTCGGCTTATTGTACCCCCGTGACGGTGTTTCTTTGCAGCACGTCTCGCGTTACCTGTTTCGAACGACGATGCCCCATTCCCTCTCTTCGGCTTTGCCTGGTGCCGTTGTCTGTGTTCAGATCTGGGTGTGCGACAGCATGGCATTGCATCGGGAGAATGCATGATCTTTCGTTTCCTCAAGCCACCATCAAGGTGGGCGTTCACCCAATGTCTACGCGACCGGTGACTTGACCTGGGTAACAAACAGCAAGCCTGGCGTTTTCTGAATACCGCCCGCCTCTGCCAAAAGCGCAATGCAATAACCAATGTTACTTACCTAATATGCACTAATCGGCACACCCTTTCGCGACCACACATCACCCAACGCCGGCGGAATGCACGTGCGCTACGCGGTACACCCCGGCCGCTAGGAGTGCATCTTCCGGCTCTGCCACATAGCCAGCCGTGCTTCGGGTTCTTGTTCGTGTCGATGATTTGGGGTATCTGCGATGACGATGATCGATGACTGGCCGCCACATTTGCGCCGTACTATCGACTATCGAAAGCTTCCATCCAGCTTCCAAAGCTTCCAAAGCCATGACTAAGGGAGCTCACGTCCTCTAGACCGAAATCAGAAACCTTCCAGAAATCTTCTAGCGCGGGCCTATCGCTCTTGGTGGTGGCCGGGCCGCGTGGAAATCCCAGCGGCCGAGTCATGAGCGGCGCCGCTGTTCCTGTGAGGGGTTGGTCTTGGTGGTGGTGGTGGTGGTGGTGTGGGTGTCGCCCCGTGCGGTCCAATCGGTTCCGTCATCATAGGGGGGCCGGCCTGGAGGGGGCGATCTGCCATTTTTGGTAGATAGACCTCCGAGAGGCGAGATGCGGTGCGATTGCCCCGTGCTTACTTGCTATCGAGGCCTTCTACGACTAGAATCCAGCTTCTACCGCTAGGGGCCGGCCTATCCATCTCAACCATAGAGGGGCGACACTGATCGGAGCGGTCGCTATCTCCCAGAGTTCAAGATACTGCGCGCGAACCACGTGCGTGATGCCACATCAAGGTTTGCACCGCTGCGAAACGTTGTTCTGGTGAGACGGGATGGGTGCCAATGTCGCCCAAAGTACCTGTACGAGTCCGCACAGGAAACGGTACTTGATGGTTTTTTCTCTGTCTTTCAATACCGCTTGAGGCTACTGGCAGCCCCCTAAGATCGTCCAGTGGCCTCTGCACTTCTCCTTGGTCAAGCTTATTGCGGCAGTAAAGGCGCTAGAAATATGGGATGCGTATTGCAGAATTCTTGGTGCGCCATATCATCGAGTTCCAAACGCTGATCAATAACGGGGGTGGATGTTTTCACACCAAAGACTGCCGGTCTCCTCTCCTCACCCCTGATAGCGCGACCATTGGTGTGGCTATAGGCATACCTTAGCTCGACGTCCTCCGCCTTCTTTATCTCGTCACCTCGTGGCGAGCTATCGCATCATACCTTGGCCTTCCCGCGACCGGTGATATCACCATGGCCTGATTACCATCCCAAGTCCATCACACCATACCAACATAAAACGCTGTTGCATTTTTATGCTGTTGAAGATAGTAAACTGATTTTGATGTTCTCACATGTGAACGCGGTGGTGATCTCTATGGCTACTGCACGCCATACTCGAGGGGATATCGACCTGGTGCCGAGTTGAATGCCTACTTTTACAACCAGCCACGGGCTTAGAGGATGGTCTCGGGAGAGAAACTTGATATCATGGTAAGTGTGCTTTTTCTGGCTTTTCTTACTTACTAGAATTATACAATCCGATCATCGTTTGCGGGTTGAATCAATCCCGAGCCCAGACCTTTTGGGCTGGCTCTCTGATATATCGCATTGTTATGCTTCATGACGGAGCGACGGAGCTTGGCAGTCTACCTATGCGCACAAGTCTCGGACGAACTCTCCCCATGTTTTTCAAGCCGTGTTCGGGCGCGAGTTTGTTCTCATCTCGTCGTTCGGCTGTTTGGCTGGTTGGCTTCGGAGCGACTCCCGTTGGTAGGCACAATGGAAAGTAGACAGGGATTGTGCAACATCAGACTCTGCTACTATCATGCAATCCAGGGCCGCCAGATGGTTATTGTTGTTGTTCTCCCTCTCGAGACCTTTGGGGTTTCAATGCAAACGCTAACTATATAGTCTGTTGCTTGCTGTTCGGCAACAGGGTACGGTATGTCGACTTTTGTATATTGGCTTTGGGGTTGTCGATATCGAACAGTGAATGACCACCACAAGACACCTCTTTATCGTCCACCCATCTTCAGGCGAATAAAGAACGCAGAGAGGGATGGAGAGATGAAGGGATTTACCCTGTTGCCTTCGAATTGAATTCTTGATAACTGACCAGGGGGCCAATGGTAAGGCTCACCCAGGCACGGAGCGTTCCTACTGTCCGTCCGGACGGCTGATTGGCGCGTACACCTTGTCCCCGTCAGAGTTTATGGTGACCCTTTCATCGCAGCAAAGAAACTCTGTTGTTATCCCCTCCCTCCTTCCCACCAACCCCCCGTCTGTTCTGTGACATCGTGTTGGTCAGATATGAGAGAGTTCATACGAACAAATCAATCACACAGAAGAACAAAAATGGAACGAAACACGGTTTTTACCCAACCCGGAACCTTCTCCGCACCTTTTTCTAGAACGAAAAGAAAGGGGGGGGGGGGGTGGTGGGTTAAGAATTGAGTTTCGGGATGTAAGAAAAGAAGGGTCCAGAGCCCTTTTTGTTTTTGGTTGACAGCGTTTTAACCGTTTATGCTACCGCAGAAACCAAAGTCTGACGTGCATATGTGCAGTTGATCCTCTCGGCATATCGTTTTTCTATGTCTCTACTTTTTTATCGTACGTTGTAGAGAGCGAGGCACATATCATTGCTTGCTCCTACGAACCTGTCTATTGTTCTATTGTATCCACTGCCGCTGTAACTGTTGCATCAACAATCGATCGCCAAGTGGCCATGGTAGTTTGCCAAGCTGTGTCTCTCTTGCCTCTTCTCATAGAGATCTGTTTACGATATGGACTGGTCTAGATTCTGTGTGTTTCTCGCTTCTCGCTTCCCTCTGCTGGGTTGGACCCGTTGGGCTTTTTGTTCAGGTTCAGGGGGAATCCGGCGGGCGGATAGGCTGACAGTCGTTCCTGGATTGGATCCGCAATATGGCTCTCATTTCACGTCGCACTCGCGGTGGGATCAACCACCTCCACACATCTCGGGGCTGGCCGTGGAGAAGGGGGACCATGTTCAGAGGACCGTAATATCGGTAGTGTTGAATACCAGCGAGCCTGTCAGTTTGGTAGACAACTGAGAGACCCCTCAGACCAGGAATGAGGTTTTCCTCATGTGATAATCGTAAGGTAAAGGGTGCCCAATGCCCAACGCCTGTAGCATCTTGCTTACCTATTCCATCCCATTCTTGATGGTAAGGGGCCCTACACTTTGCCTCTCTGGCCAAGAGTACCTCGTCCAACACCGCAACTATGGTAGAAGAAGCCGGTTGGTTTGTGTGTGTGTGGCTTTCTGTCCCGATACGCCGTTTCCCTTCCCCGACGTCTTTCCCGTCACGAGGCCATATCTTGTCATGGGCCTGGTTTCGGGCCTCACGGAGGAAGGATACGACCAAGGTAGGAGATGCTCCAAACCAGGCAGGACCTTACTCGAGCACATCCAAAGCTCGAGCACGCACACACTCACTCACACGCAAACATGCAAACATAACACAGTGAAAGAGATATATGCATGACTTTCACATGTCTGTCAAAAGGAGTTTGAGGTCCTGGTATGCGCGAATTTTCTCATTGGCAAAACGGATGTTTCCTTTGCTTCTTTCTCTCTTGGCCTCTATCCTCTCTCTCTTTTCGTTTCGAAACCACCACCACATGAGCCAGCCACACATACAGCCTGAAGCCAAAACGGCGCGCACCTGACGGCGTGTCAGTGAATAATGGCCCAACATACATACCAACACACTAACATACACGCAAACAAGCACACGGGCGCGGCATCATAAGAAATACCGCAGACCTAAACAACAAGTGTTTCCTCATCTCCTTTTCGTCCTTCCTATTCAAGAAGGATAAGATGTCGAGGATCAACGCGCACGTACACACACATTGTATACTCGGACGGGGTAAAGTCGGTACAAAGGAGATACTTACAGAGAGTTCCGCTGCTGGATGGATGCTGGGTAAGTTAGCAAACAAGCACGTGGCTTGGAACGTGTGGTGCACGCAGGAGACAGCGCACGTATACTCACTACATATCTGCCACTACCTAGGTATCACTCCTCCTCCTCCTCCAACCCCGGTCCCCGGTAAATCACACAGTGCAATGCCCGTCTGTGTCCTTCGCCGTGGTGAAGCCGTTGGGTTGTGTTTGATTTGGTTTTCGGCTTAGAGCGGGCTTGGCTGCTGCTTCGTGTGTCCCACCACTGACTGCCACTGCCACCGCTACTCCTACTCCTCCTTGCTACTGCTGTCAACAACCGTGCTGTCATCATTTTCCCCGTTTCCCCTTCCCTGCCCTTGCCTACATTTCCCTCCACATACCTACGATATACTCGCTCGATGGCCAGTGCTGTTTCTTGTTGTTGTTGTCGTCGTCCACGTAAGCCCAGCGAAGCCATGGCACGATCGATCCCACGGCACTTGATGTTTCCGATGCGGAACACTTTGGGATTTTATTTCCGGCGGGGTTGTTCTCGGGGCTTCTATCTATTGATCTCTTGAAAGGCTGGCTGCCCAGTTTCGCCCACGGGGTAAACCCTTGCAAATGATCCCGGAAATCGGTCAGTGCTACGCGGGGGCAGGGAACGATGATTGTGCAGTAGTAGCAGCTGCTTCAAACAATGGCACTCATTCACCTATCCATCTATCCGTCAATGTATGTAGCCACCCCCACAACAAGGAATGAATGAGTATGATGGTAGTACGTACATACTCCTTCTCAAACGTTTAGAGGTAGGAGGGCTACGGTCGTGTTCGCGGACGAAGGGGGGCCGTCGTTGAAACAGTTCCCAAGCCACTACCGTTGCCGCTACGGGCTGCTGCCCTATCTATGTTGCTGCCTTTGGTATTCTACTTCTGCTGCTGCTGCTACTGTACATGCACTACCCCAACCCCTACCCCTACCCCTACTGCTATACTACTCCTGCTGCTACTCCTCCCCATGCCCACTGGAGGTCTGCGATAAGACCGACAGTCCGGCCGGCGCCGACGGCTATACGACCCGACTGTGAGCAGGGTCTTGGGGGTGGAAGCCGTGAATTGTAAGCCCTATGTATGTACATAATCTAGGCATTTCCCTTGCTATGCAATGAGCTAGGGGATACCCAAGTTTCAAGCGAGCGATGGACGGTTGAAGCTCCTGCCGCAGTGGGAACATTGAGACTGGCACATCACTATGGCGTGATTATGTGCGCGGAATCATTCCTTGGTGCCGCCTATGAAGAAGGGAGAGGGGAGGCAAGGGATGGATGGTACATGACGTCCAGGGGCTGCTGCGGGCTGGTGGAAATGGATGTGCTATATGCTTTTGATGGTGGTGGCTACGATAGGGAGAGAGGGCTTTGGGCTCATCAGTAGTGGGTTGTCCAAAGGATAGGTAGAGGTTGTTGTTGTTATTACGAGGGGGCCAAATGCCCTCGACGGGCACTCTGTATGGTATGGTAGTGCGTTCTCGTGAGACTCTTGCAAAGCCCTTTGTGTCGTTTCATTACGTTCGAGTGAACCTTTCCATCATCACGATGCTTTAAGCTCCAGCAACCCCAATGAACTGCTATCCTCCTTGCCTCGACTGCTAGATGCCATTCCACCAGTTTGCACTTGTAGTTCTCTCGTGTGGCGCACTTAAAGCTGGAAGCTACTGCTCAAGATGACTCGCCCCAGGAAGGATCGCAACATCACACCAGCCAGCCCTCTCCCATCAGACGGCCGTGTTGAGAACTCAGTGTCTGTAGCTCCCCTCTTGCCTGGCCATGCGAACGTGAGGAAGAGCAAAGAGGTCCAGCCATCTGGGTAAAAGACACATGTGCGATTACTTACTCGACGTGATGCTTTATCAGTACAGACATCGAACTCCAAGGCACTCCATTATGGGTTTATGTACTTGACATCTGTAAAACAATGCTTCTTTGGTACGATGGATAGGATAAGGCCTGAGAAGGAGGAGAGGTTGCCAAAACTGTCTGAAACCGAGTATCGTCTAAAATGATGCAGCAACGCAGACCATAACGATTGCTACCCAACTATTGCTAGTAAGCCAGCGGTCTTATACCGACAACTAATATATGTACATATGTGTCTTTCTATATAGCTAGCCATGTTGTGTATTATCCAGGGAAGACCAACAACAACGGCCTTGGAACTATCCTCCATCTAAACCGCCGTCAATATAGTGTACAGTATTACTAGAACAAGAGTTGAAGAGTTGACGTGCTGAGGCCTGATTGATTTCATTTCAGGGGTCGTAGTCGGCTACTTGTAATGACTTGACATTGCTGCAAGTAGTGCAGCTCCGTCAAAGTGTCGGTGCATCGTTCAATGCGTATGTAAGAATGCATCGCCGTCACCGACAGTACCCCAGATGCAACTCACAACCTCAACGGGAAACCAGACCGGCGATTGGCAAGGTGTAGGTTGGGCAAAGCGTTCCGGGCAGTTCTGACTTTTGAAACATCGAGGCTGGACGCTTGAGCTACGATGGGTCTGGGTCTGGGTCTGGGGGTGGCAAGAAAACGACGGGCTTATCGATCATTCGTGCTGTCTTACAACTGTCATTGAGAAAAGATGGAAAGGAGCGGTAGTTTTCGCAAGTAAATCATATTATATCCTTCCTGCTCTGCCCCACGTCGATACCACCTCACCCCCCACCCCCCATCATGCCACTCACTCCCTCCCTCCCTACAAACGTCCCCTCTCGTATTCCAAAATCCCCTCGACCGACTCCCCCAGCGTAGGCCCCCTCGGCCGCCACCCCAGCAACTTGCGCAGCCTCTGCGCCCGCCCGCGCGAGTTCCAGCCCCAGCTCACGGCCTCGAACCCGGCCACCTCCATGGCCTCTTCTTTGTCGAGCGGGTGGTCCTCGGGCTTGTTCCTGGAGCTGCCCAAGAGGCCCATCTCGGACGCCTGGCGCGCCATCCCCCGTGACAGCTCGGCCCAGACGTGCTCGCCGCTCTCGACGAAGTAGTAGCCCCGGGCGCCCCACAGTTCCTTCTCCTTCTCTTTGTCGTTGTTCTGGCTGGGGTCGGGTTGGTTCAGGGAGGAAACGGCCTGCTCGACCAGCAGCCGAAACGCCTCGCTCAAATCCGCGACATGCACATGGTTCCAGCGCGCCCTGCCCTGCCCAACGATGGGCGCATACCCTTCCTTCAAAATCAAGCGAGCCAACTCATACGCCTGCCTCCCCCGCGTAGCGACGGGACCCAGACCCGTGCCGTAGATCGTAGGCGGGCAAACGATGGCCGTCTTGACCACATCGCTGGACGCCTCGAGGACCACCTTGTCGACATTGCGGTGGAACGCGCTGTCGGGCAGCGACGTCAGCTCCCCGACGCCCTCGTAGTCGTCATACTCCTTATCGTCGTGCTCGCCCAGCCGGCCGGCCTCGGAGTCGCGGTAGGTCAGGATGCCCGTGCCGCCCGTGTGGAGCCAGTAGCCCGGACGGTTGGCCGAGTGGCCCTCGGCCAGGCCCGTGGCGATGGCGCGGGCGGCGCCTTCATGGTCCGAGGCGTCGGCGGTGTCTAGAATACCCATTGTTTAGTTCCGAGGATCCAAGAGGTTGGGGGCGGTGGGGAGGCAACAAATAAAATGCAGAGGTAAGACTCACGCAGCACGATATCGGCCGTCGCAGCCTGCTCCCTCAGAAGCCCCGAATCATCCAGGTCACCCAGAACGATCGTCGCCTTCGGGTACTGGGCCTGGACCTTATCGGCCTTGTCCTGCGTCCGGACGAGCAGAGTGAACTCGAATTCCGGGTGCGCCTTACTCAAGACAGACAAGGCGTCGCCGCCGATGTAGCCCGTAGCGCCCGTGCTGTTGCGGCGTTAGTATAGTCGCTAGTAGCACAGTGAAGTGATGCAAACCAAGTTACGGTACTCACAGGAATATCTTGATAGCCATGTTTGTTACCGATTTAAGGGAAGTTTGGCCTTTAGTTGTATGTATCTAACACCTCGTAAAGATTCAAAGATTGTCTGCTTTCGAATGTATATACTGTATCTGCGCCCCTCATGTGCATGACGACATCCAATCCGGGAGGATCAATAGCAAGAGCCTCCGGAAGAACACTTACCCACCAGCACAGCATGCACGATTGATTTGTAGGTAGTTACGGGAGCATGATGCATTCATCACCTAATTTCATGAAAGCAAAACTCTCTACCTCTTCTTAATACTTCATTACTATGGAGCTAAAAAATACCGGCTCGGGTTTTACCCCCCAGAGCCATTAACGTCCCCCCTTTTCTTTTCTCCAAGTCACGCACGACACGACCCCAGATGTTCGTATATATAAACTGCTACATAGAGACAAGTATAAAGAACATGTATGCCGCGAATGTTATTGTGCTCGACAACCAATTTTGTACGCCGTCGCTAAATCAACCCATATGATTATAGACAAGAGACACGCGCAACCCTCCGTCCACAACATCACGCGCAACCTTTCGAATTCTCCCTCAAATCTTCTCTCCCGTCTCCCAAGACTCTTTCTTACCCGTCGCGCTGGTTGCCGCTCCTGACTCTATATGATGTATACAAGAAAAAGGAAATTCGTTACGTCCGTCATTAAGAAGGGGTCCGATTAGATACCGAGGACCCGGGGCTGGCTCTCCTCGTAGCTTCAACCACTTCTGCCGAGCTCCCCAGTAGATCCAGACGTTGGTCCGACGACGGGTCGACCCGGCTGATGCTGTGCTGGTGAACATGGCCATAGCTAGTCGGTCTTTCGTCTCCGCTATCACCGCTCACCCCAGCAGAAGGGAACTGGCTGTTCATGTCATCAGTCGCCGCGAGGGAAGACCCGGAAAGCCGCCTTGACGCCGAATTGGTTCGATCGAACGGAAGCCGCGCCGGGGCATTTCCCGACCCCCTATCCGCACCTTCCTGGGGTGGCACTAGATTCACCAGAGGGTTCTTGATCTGATCCACGCCCGAGTTGCGTTTCGAACTTTTCCTAGGCACGTCTGGTAAAGGTTCCAGCGAGTCCATCTCGACGCCACGAGCAGTCCTCCTTGACGCCGTTCGACTGGTCTTTGTGGAATCCAGTCGACCGGGTACATTGAAAGTCTCGCCGGCGTCAAGGTCCGGCAGAAGAGGTGGGCCCTCCACGACTTTGGTTGTCCCGGTGTCACGTTCCTCTTCGTCGTCGGCCTGCGACTCTTCGTCGTCGCCCAAGAGGTCTCTCTTCTTGGCCCTCTTCGTTCGCGGGGTAGAGTCCTCGTCGTCGCTCTCGATAGGACCGTTGCGTAAAACACCCATAGCAACAGGGATGCCCTCTGGAGGACCATCGTCAGCAAAGTCACCACCGCGTGCCTTCATAGCTGGCGGCATCCTCGCGCTTCGGACCACTTCGAAACCTTTGCCCTTCTCCTTTGTCTTTCCGCCAAACAGCCCCTTTAGCCAGCCTGTTGCGTTGGAAACGGGGCTGGTCGGATCTGCAGGCCCAGTCCCCAGTCTCCTTCCTGGTCCGTCGGAGTTGAGGGCCGGTCCTCGTACGCCGTAGTAGAAGTCGACTTCTCGAGTGGAGTAGTCTGCCCGAGGTGCAAAAACAGGCGTATATGCTTGCGGCGGCGCTGGCGTTTGGCCTCTTGATGGCGAGCCATCTGCATCCGGAAGATCGATGAATGATGCTCCATGTTTACTCAACCGTTTGTCTGCAAGATCTATGCTTCCAACAGATTGGCGACTTCGATGATGAGTTGGATTTACTCCCATGTCCTCACTGCCTTGGCGCCTGGCGGCCCGAGGCGGACGATAGTATGGGTCGGCGGTCGGCTGCGGGCGAGTTGCTTGCCCAGGCGACGGCAGGAAGGAAAAGTTGCTAACTTCTCCTGGTGTGCCTGGGACGTAGTTGCTACCACCAATCGGTAGCGAATAATCAATGCTGCGACCATCCAAGACGCTCGAGCTGCGCTGATGCTGCTGTAACAGTATGCCCATACTACCTGCAGACCCACTTCGCACACGACCATAGCCCCTCTTGTGAGCCGGGGCAGTATCGAGCATCGCCGACGTACTCAATTGGCTTTGACGAGAAGTAGCTCCGCGCCTTGACATACGCCTCTGAAGCTGGCGAGCTCCAAATATCCTGGATAAGCCTCCCCTTGTCTGGCCGCGGGTATCATCTCCTCCGGCGCCGCACATACGGGCCACGACCTCGATGATGGTCTGCAATGCGTTGAGGAAAAAGCCAAAAACAAGGACTCCGCCGTGGATCAACAGAATTACATATCCAATCCACCCTTTGGGCCCTTCGAGAACCCCCATACTAGGCGAAAAGGCGACCATGAGAATAACAGTGACGAAGCGCAATGCAGAAAATCCTGTATGGTAAGCGTTCATCGAGGTTGGCGAATGGAACGGACGGAATGCGTGTAGAGTCAGCATCTGAACAACTTCGCAAGCCGCTAGAATGACCAGCTGAGCAATACCAGACGCTTGGACCGCCCCAAGTGCGATACCCCTGAGAAACGTCAGGAGAACTGGGATGAGCGCAAAGGCAGCAGCCTCGTCGGAGTAGGTGTTGTACAACGGTCCGTACAGTAAGACGGTGGGTAGATCGTCGAACAAATGCGATCGAGGTCTTGTTGAGGCGATCAAGTATATGAGCCAGGCCGCAAAGCCCACAATGAGAGCTATAGTCACCACAGCCAAAGCCACCAGGTAGACAGAGGACCGTGAAGCAACAACTAGCTGAAACAGGGACAAGGTGACTATAGGCAGCAGGAAGTAGCTGAAGACCAGTCGGATCACGTTGCCCATGGAGAAGGGCATGTTTTTGGCACGCAGGTCCTCTTCAGGATTCTGCCGCAGGTAGCGGAAAATCCAGCGGAAAAAGAAGCCGAGTTGGATGCCGGAGAGGATAATCGCAAGGAGCACCAACAGCCAAACCATCATTCCAGCCCAAATGTCTTCCACTTGACTCATGCCCACCAAGCGCGTGACGCTCTCCAGCCCATAAACGCTGCTGCCGTCATAGACACTTGTAATATTCTCGGTGACATACACGCCGTCAACTACGTTGGTCCACGGGTCGGCTCCAGATACAAAGCTCTGGTTGAACATGAGGGAAGACCATGCCCCATTGGCGACAACTGGTTGGTAGAAGCCTGGGTAACTCAGGGACAAACCACCCGTCAGTACGATAAACTGGATGTACTGGAGACAGTCACCAAATCCCGGGGTCACTAATCGAAGCAAGTCGGGATGTCTGCCGTAGTTCGTTGTCCAATGGAATACGTCGCTGGTTCCCCAAGGGCTAAATACGCCGGCAAAGACAGTCGCCACGCCAACCAGGAGCAACACAAAGACCGGGAGGAATCGAAGAAACCAAGCAATACCCCCGAGACTTGGGGTGACGACAGAGGATATGCAGCCGATCGAAGTTGCTTTGGCGTCTCCGTTCCAGATGATCAGAGTTGGCGCAAACGAAGTAAAGGCATATGTCGAGGCGAAGTCATTTGCCAGTCCGATAGAGGGTAGGTCATAAAAAGCTCTAAAGCAGTAAGTCAGCCTCTCGAATCAAGGGAAATATGGGCCGTACGGCCAGGAGAACGTATGCCCCTTTATCTTTCTTTTTCGACATACATTGGCGTCTCATTGAAGACTGGACCCAGGGGACAGGTTGCATTCTTGGTGCTATTGCAGAAATTGACCGTCGTTTTGTAAGGTTCATAGCTCAGGACATCGACTTTGCTGAAGAGGGTGGTCGCCTTCCCGTTAGGTCCGTCTGGCTGGTTTTGAATCTTGCCGTTGAGAGTGTTTGTTCCATTCCACTGCTTTGTGTCGTTCCAGGCGGGCAGGGTAGTGTTACCGACAGTGCCGGTGATGTTGCCGTAAACAGTGACTGTCAACTTGTGCGTCGGGTTCTCGAGGTCGAATTTGGCATCTAAATAAAGAGGAACCCATTGCAGCTGGGCATGATCGGCATTGTTACTGGCGATATAGTTGCTGGGCAGACAGTTCTCGAACGGCAGCAAAACGGCGGATGCAGGTTGGACGCAGAGCAGCGCGAACCATAGGAGAGCATAGTGGCACGCAATCGGCAGGTAGGGTCGATATCGATGCATTATATCATGTCGGTTTGTTCCGGTCGCGTCGTGTTTCCCAGCTATCGTATCATCGTTTCCAGGCGGCCTTGTACTCATAGCGACCGGCAGGTGGTTGTTCTCTTGCTCCTCATCATCACAGCAACGGCCTTCTCTTGAGTGACAGCGAGGACTGGGACCTCGCATGTTCTCCTTCGCCCAGAGCCGCACAACAGGGGATTTCGATTTTTCTTTCCCAATACCAACAACGGGGACAGTGGTGCCGTGACGTCTACAGCCGCATCGTGTTGAGAACCCAATCGAGGTTGTTTGACCAAGCTGAAGCTGACAGGAATACCAATTAAGCTAGAGGGGCGGCGAGTCTGAAACAGCTTAGGTCGACTTGATCCGGGGTAAAGGAGCAGAATCAGAACCAGAACCAAAGTATTAGGTAGGCAGGAGAAAGAATATGGGCAAGCCAGCGCAAGCAGGTCGGTGAGTCAAGGTACGTAGGCAAATGGTATGACAAAGGAAATCCAAGTCGGATCTGCGCAGCCCAATATTGGTTTCCAACAAGAGTGATGCTAAGATAAGAAAGGGTGAAAAGTAATCGCGGTACGGTGCAGGCTGTCAGTCGTACCAGTAGGAATGGAACCGGGCTCAGGCAGTGCGCGCGCTGGGACTGGGATGCGTGTGCTTGCGTTGCGGCGTGGGGACTAGGGGCGGTGTTCCTTACAATGGGGACCCTTGGAGGGGGTAGACGCAGGCTAGGGAGACTCTAGACGTGGAAGCGGGCCACGCAGACGACGCAGCTCCAGACAGACCGTCGAGCCAGCCCAAAAGGAAACAACAATAATAAAGATCAATCGATATTCTCGCTCGTCGCGTTTCTCTGACTAACAAGCCTGCAGGACGTTGGACGTGTTAGTGTGTGTATGTTATTTTGCCCAAAGCTTCGGATTGATCTATTCCTATGTTTTATTTTAGATTCTTGCGCTTCTTCCCTTCGTGCAGCTTGGGCTGAGTCGCACCACAAGGGATGATAGTGACGTGAAGCTAAAGTAGGCGCAATTGACTTATCGACGCGACCTGGTAGGTTGCTGGAGCTATCAAATTGAGGCAACCGGCATGAACTGTGAGAGGGTTTGCAGCGAGCGGAAGGGCGACATCAGACGAAACGAACGATGGGGTTGTGGTTGAAGATGGAAAAGTTTCCGGTCGGGCAAACCAAGAAAGAGAAGTCCTACATTTTACATGCCACAATCTGGATATAGTCGATTCCCAGTCATGGAATATTGACCCGGCATACCTACCACAAGGCCAAATAGTACTCCAGGATTCCAGTTGGTTCTGACGATACATATACCTAAAGTACCGATTGATTCCATCAGTCGGCCGTCGGCTTTTGGTCCAGTTGGCACTTCAACAATTCCTGACCATGCCACCGAAGGCTATTGGCGACGCTACAAGTAGTGGCCGGGCGATGCTTGTACAGACACTACACAACTCAAGTCCAGACCATTATGCGCTAATGCGCCATGGGATAAACGGCCAGCTGGAACGGTTGGCTCAAAAGCTGCCGTCATGCGTGATCGAACTGCGAAGGGCGAAGCGGCCCAATGGGCACTTACAAAAGCGCCTGTTCGGCAAGCTCACACGGCGAAGTCTTCCTCATCAATGACCATCTTCATCGCCGCATCCTCCAAATTCCAAGTTTGGTTGACCACTGTTGTCAACCGTTACATTCGAATATTAATTGCTTGTTAGTCGACCCCATAACACTTTGACTACCCATAGTTTCTGACGTCAGTGGACGCCGTTTTCTACAGTGTTTGCACCAGAATCATCAACTTGGTTCAATGTCACTCGTTAGAAGAAACGGTGTTGAGGGTATATAAACGCGTAGTGTTTCGCCCGTAAGAGTGCTTGTTATACTGTCATGGTGCTCGGGCTCGTGTTGTGCTGGAAGGGGGACTGGTGCTGACTGACTGACTGACTGACACCCAAGCCACCACCAGCTACCGTACCAACACACTCCATCTCCTTGGGGATGATGCAAGCAAGCCCGCCAGCCCGCTTGGATGGAAGGCTTCACGTTTCACGTATTTTAGGCGAGTGTTTCTTTGGATCTGCCGGCGCTGCAGCTGAGGATTTACTTTGTTTCACCTCCCGTGGAACACTCAAAAAAGTATGCATGTGTGTGTGTAAACAGATTCGTTCAACCACTCGGCAGCCGCCAACTCAGAAAGGCCGCGCTCCCCCACTTGGGGTATCTCGAGATTGTTCTTTGAGAGGTCGACCATCAATTCACAAGTGTGTCGTTGTACAGCGGGCCGCGCACGCTCTCTGATCGATCCCACTTACCTCACTACTTTGTCGTTTGTTCTCGTTGTAGCAAACGGTCGCCCACGCTTCACACGTTGTTCTCTCACTATTGCGATCGCGAGACCGTATTTCTGCAACAAGAGCCTGCTTGACGGGCGTTAGTAGCTCAAATAGGCGGCTGTAGATTAGTCGCTTGCCGTGTGCTATATTTGGTACTCGGGTGTTGCGTCATTAGGGAAAGTCAGCCAACGCTAAAGAGCTGGCGTGGTCTCGGCCGTAGCCACAAGTCAACAACAATGCTTATCAGCCAGCCTGTGGCTTCGTAAAAGCCAATTGATGCTTCTCTTCATCTGCAGTGCTCACAAGCTGGTTGCTGGTCGCTCAGTTGCTTGGTGAGAATGTCGTAAGATCAGCTCGTATAGCCTTGTTCAAGCAAGGGCCCCGGACGGAATACACTTGGTACATTCCGCACTACTCACTAGCCAGTCATAACGGCTGTTCCGCAGTGTGTGAAATTGTTACCGGAACATGTCGTGCAATACGAGCAGGAAAGCTGTGGCGCATCGAGATCGACGACCGGGGTCAGGCTGGGGGACTTGCGAAGGACATAGCATGAAGGAGAGCTAACCCCATGGGCAACCCAACCACCAACCACAGTCATTCTGGCATAGACAGATATGGCAAATTTCTTATTGGGAAAAAATTATAGCTTAGGTACATGTAGAGACCATTGGCTGTACACCGTCGATGATGCTGCTACTATCTCGTCAATATTCGCAGTCGACGTGAAACAAGATACTTCTACGGAAGCACCCTTGCTGTCCACGGCAGTTCATTGTGTGATCATAGAAGCTCTCACTGCTGTAGGTACTTGCCCTTTTTCGCTACGCAAACCAGCCCACATGAGTATCAAGTGTACCACAAAGCAAGACACGGAGTAGTACAGATGATGAAGATGAAGAATAAGGGTGTAACCCTTACCCTTATACCAGGATGTGCTGTCATGACAAAGAACAGACGGAGGAAAACCATTTTCCACCCGTAGCGCCGTCAAGCAGATATAAATACATTCGATGATAGAAACTGACCAGCACGGTTCGTATTCAATGCTTCTAGCCATGGCCTATGTGGGCCTCATGGGGTTGACAACGAATATAGCGCCCAACAGATTGACAGCTATACGGGATCCACGGGATACGATTGCATAAAAGCTTTGTTCCTTGTTCGAATTTGGTAACTCTTGGGAAATGGACTCTCAAGCGAAATGCTAACTTGATTTACCATGTGCCCTCGGCTTAAGCCATCCCCCTATAACTGCTTCGTCACACACTACAATTGAGTCTAAGGAGTTCCCTGGTACACCAAAACGTAGCTGAAGCCAAGTTTACAATTGTAGTATTGCTTATGTGATGGAATGTTGTGGTACTTTATTGTATTGGCTGAGTTGCAAATTAACTACTTCTCGTGTTGTATCAAGCTTATTTACAAGCAATATATGCAAGCAAACTAGATCCGTCCATCGACCCGAACCTTCTGTAAGCATAATACATCAACGGCGTGCTGTATCTCGACAGAGCCCACGCATAGAGTTCTAGTCATATGTCCCCAGTTCATGCGGCCTTGACCCCTTTCCCCTTTAGCAATGCCGTTAGCTGGCTCTCAATGCAAGTTCTTCCACCAGTGGCCTTCTCATTCCAGTCTGATAGCAGACGATCGAGCCTCTCTTCAATCCTGTGGCCTTCACCCACACCCATATCCAGTGCTGACACATCACTGCCATCGTCGAAGTACCCATCGAAACGAGCAACCAGAGTCGTGCTATCCCGCAATAGTTGCATCTCCAGTGATAATCGGAACAGCAAACTGTGTGTTCCCTCATCATTGGGAATGCTCTCGAAAGGAAGGTAAGATGTCTTTGCACGCTTGAGTCCCCTCCTTGGGGCCCGGTTGTTTGCCTGGGCCGCCGCCGACTTCTGGTGTCTTAGAAGATAAGCACGAGGATCCCCCGTTGGAATGGATGTTTTGATGGGATGAGATTCTACAGTTGCTGGCTGATCTTGGGCCGTCAGTGGTAAACTTGCATCGCGTGGCGTAGAAACGCTGTGGTCTTGATCTTGACGCCGACGACCTCTAGGAACCTCGAAAGCCCTTGGGACACTAACATTGAACGCCGTGTTGTCACTCCTTATTTCGTTTCGTTGCATAGTGCTTGCGTCTTTCGAACTCACGAAGTTCCCGGGCGAAGATTCATTAGCTCCAGTATGCCCGTCCGGGCTATGATGATCAGGAATAAACTGGTCGAGTTTAGTCTGCCCATGGGAAGTATCCGGCGACGAGCTTGCTTTCCTTAGACAATTTTGGTACCCTGTACGATACGACGAGTTCCACTCTCGCTGGTCTCTCTGTACAGATGGGGGTGGTGTCCACGGTGGCTGGGCCCGGCGGCTTGGAACAGCATTGTGTACCTGCGACCTCGGGGCACTCTGATAGTTCAAAACCAATGGGCTCGACTGTGGACTGGAATAGGGTTGTCTGGAAGCTGCTGTCGGCGAACTGAGTTCGTCTCTACTCGAGCCCAAAAACCGATGGATTGGTGGCAAGTCAAGATCTCTCGGTGCTGCAGCGTAGTGGCGCAGGATATCTGGCTCCGGGGTGAGGCGAAGATCAAGGTCCTGGTCAGCCTCCCCATATCCAGAGAAATCATTTCTAGGTCCACCCTTATTCATCCTGGCAATTGACCAAGGGTTTAGTGGCTGTGTCGAAGCTCGCTCAGACCATTCATTGTGAGCTATCCCACCAGGCAAGAGGGGGCTCTGGGTCGGAAGGGTAAGGGGGCGTCTTGGCTGGAGTTTGCGTTTCTTCGGCCCTTCAGTACGCTCACTGAGATCGGACGACATGTCGCAAGTCCAACTGCGATCGGATACAGGAAGTTCACTCTCGGGGGGACTTGGGTGCTCGGCCAGAATCGGTTGGTGTTCCCTATTCCGCAACAAGCTTGCAGTGATGAAGCTGGCAGGTGCGGGCGTGCTAGGCCTAGTACGCTTGTTCCGTTCACCTTCCGCCTGTGCTCCAGAGCTGCCGCCCTCGGCTCTATGGCCTACATCTTGAATTGGAAATGCTGAAACCTCCACTATCGGATTCGTCGCAGGGGGCTGTGATATTCTGACTGTCTCTTTTGATGGGCGTTCTATACCAAGAGGAGATTGGGCATATACTGTCTGATCATGTCCAACAGGTGTGTCCGGTTGGCTATTTCTACCCAGTTCAACGCCAGGAGGTTTCTCGGGTATGTCGTCAGCGGGTATCTCATGGGGTGTCTTTGTCGCCAACTGCCCGTAAGTTCCGACGCAGAACTCTTCGAACTGACTAATCAGAGCTGCTTCGTCCGAGAAAAGGACTTCATTCTTCGACGGCTCAATGTTGGCATCATAACTGCCTGGCGGGCATGTGATGTTGAGACATATGAAAGCATCCCCGACGCCGGTTCCTTGTGCAGCCGTACCCAAGGAGCTGCTCACATACTTCTAATATGATGATAGCAATTTCTTCATTGTACCTCTGACTGCAGTTAGGGGACGGCGGTCGACCGAGAAGTAGCGGCCTTTTGGCAGGTGCGTTAGTGCATTAGGCTTGACTACAACCGCTTCGAACTCAAACAGCGAGTGGCTCAGATCGTTCTGCGATGCGGATGTGCCATGCTTGGAGCATTTCTCCATACATTGAGACAATACTGCACCACCATGAATCTGGAGTATTGCTTCTTGAAGGCCAGCAGTTGGCTTCGGAGCGTACGACCAGTTGAGCCGCGGCATCTTGAGAACCTTGAACTGAAGCCTCAACTGCGGTCTTGCCATGGCATACGACCGGAGAAGCTCTCGGAGGCTATCGAGTGATTTGGAAGCCTCTTTGATGATCACCTGCTCTCGAACTGGTGTCTCGTTATACAGGCCAGTGACAATGACGGTGGTTCCAACAGGGGCGGATGCACGATGGTGTGTCAATATGCCGCCCGTCTTTGGGTGAAGTTGAAGAGAAGCGGCCATAGAGTCTGAACCGGTCTTCGTGATGATACAGATCTTGGCCATTGTGTTGACACTTGCCAGCGCTTCTCCGCGGAAGCCGAGCGAAGTACTGGCTCGAAGGCTCAACTCCTCAAACGTCTTCAATTTGCTTGTATGGCCACGACGGCCCAAGGAGTCATAATCATCCGGGAAAATACCAGCTCCATTATCACGAACTTCGATCTTGTCAACTGTGTTGGGCGAAATTATGACCTCAACCGATGTGGCCTGGGCATCGATGGCGTTGTCCAGTAGTTCCTTGATAAGGATGACTGGAGATGCGATATTGAGATGGCCGGCCAGACGCTTGGCCACAGACTCCGGGAGGGCATAAATGGGCATGTTTGGCACCCAGCTTGGTTACGTTATGAGCGTGCAACAACTCAATACAGACAGGGACAACAGAGTTGGAATATAACAAAAATGCGACAGGAGAGACCGCATGCAGTGTGTCGTATAAGTGATATATTCGGGCGGTCTCTACATGGCGAGACTGATACAATATTTGTTTCTAACAGGAGCCAAGGTAGAAAATATTCTCTACGAGACTCATAAAATTCCTTAAGCATTTCCCATTTTCCTGCTTGAGAAGGAAGGCACTTACAAGAGGTAGTCGCAGTCTTGATGCGACGCACCTTCCTTCGGAAGTAAGAGGGTACAAAAGCTACCTAATGCATTCGAAGTGAAGTGGGCTGTACTTGCCTCACTAAGCTCTGGCTTAGTCGTAAAACAAACAAACCCCTGCCAATCATTAACCGTCTAGGGGCTTTCGTCATCCTGAATGGATAATGCCCCTCCTTAATTGATTGCTCAATGCATTGATACTTCGTAGCTAGCGAATACCTTAAGACCTGAACCTCCTCCACCTCTCCCTCCTTCGTTTGCGAAACAGTAAAGAAAACATCTGATTCATCGTATTGATCTACTCTCATTTCCAAGGTCATCACTTGGCTTCTGTTTTCCCAATTGCGCATTTTAGTGCCCACCGAAGCCACAACAAAAACAAAAACCACGACACCAGCAGCAATCATGGCAAGCTCTCTGAAGGGACCGACCCCGCAGCAGCACGACGGCAGCGCCCTGCGCATCGGTATCGTCCACGCCCGCTGGAATGCCACCATCATCGAGCCCCTGCTCAAGGGCACCAAGGACAAGCTGCTGGCATGCGGAGTCAAGGAGAAAAACATTGTTGTTGAGTCGGTCCCGGGCTCATGGGAACTGCCCATTGCCGTCAAAGCGTGAGTTGCAATTGAAACGGCTCTACCCCACGCCCAAGCCCAGAACGAGCAGAGGAACAGACGCGACGACAATAGTATAGTCACGATCCAATCGCGCGCGTGTGGGCACTCCTAGCATCACAGGTTCTGTCGCATCGGGAACGTCGAGACCGAGCTAACCGCATCGTCACCTCAGTATGTACTCTGCCTCCCAAGTCCAAGCCAGCTCCGCGGGCGGCGGCTCCGCCGGCGACCTCCTCGCCTCCTCGACGACAGACCTGACGGCCCTCTCCTCCTCCGTGGCCTCGCAGCCGTTCGACGCCATCATCGCCATCGGCGTGCTGATCAAGGGCGAGACGATGCACTTCGAGTACATCTCGGACGCTGTGTCCCACGGCCTGATGCGCACGGGGCTCGACCTCGGCATCCCCGTCATCTTCGGCGTGTTGACGGTGCTCAACGACGAGCAGGCTAAGGCACGCGCGGGTCTCCTCTCAGGCAGCCACAACCACGGCGAGGATTGGGGTATGGCAGCCGTGGAGTTGGGTGTCAAGAAGGGCGCCTGGGCTCAGGGCAAGATGGAGTAAAAGCAAGGCATAAAGCCAGCTGCTATTTGACTTTAGCAAATTGGGAGGCCAATCCTCGATGATAAAAGAATCTCCCGGAATACTGGCGTTTTAGGATATGAGACTTGCTTAAGCAAGATAATGTTGATAGTGAAGTGTTGACGACCTACGTCCACTATACTGTTACAAGTCTCCAGCAGATGACTCAAATATGAAATGACAAGACAAACATTCGCACAAAATATGCAGCCATGATGAAATGACAAACTATCTCACTATCTGATAGGATATGCACACAGCTAATTCTCTGCTGCGCTATCAGGCTGTTCTGGATGTAGGGCATAGTCAGTTCCAGATGAAATACTACTCAAATCTATATATACCTTGTACCTAGGTAGAGAAAGGCCGGGATTGACGGCCTAAAGGCCTAGAAAACGTTGACTTCATTTGTTTATGATGGATTACAAAGCACGACACAGTTATCACTGCCTAGATAGGAAGGGTATAATATAGAGGGTAGATCTGGTATGTGTTGTATTAAATTAGCTTGTATGTAGGCTGAGCGACTTCTAACATGAATCGTGATCCGCACGAACTTCGTGGTATAAATCGCCCCGCTCCATCCATCGACCCATCCATCCATTCATCTCGTAATCTTTTGTGTAGAGCAAAGTGTGTATATGTGGCGGGCTTCTCTCCCGTCTCCCACACCCCTTCTGACACAAAAGCACATCTCCTCGACCACATCGCTCTCCATCATGTTTTTTTATATATGTTATATCCAATAATCGAATAAGAGGAAAATGAACAATGCCGCCATGCCAGCGCCTGATAATGTTGCCCATCCAGTTGCCCAGGCCAAGAAAGTCTGTGCATTCCACCGACGATGTGCAGACTCACACATCCCCAGGTTGATACGTTCCAAATGTCGTCTAAATTCCTTAAGACATATGGATTCGACTCCCTGGATATCCAAAAAGAGCCATGCATGACCCAATGAAACTCTAACTGAGACTTTTCCCTTATAGTAAATAAATGCTTTGCCGAAATAATATGCATTATTGGAGGGTGTCGCATGATGCCGAAATGGACTCGTTATTAATGTCAAGACAAAATAACAACAACAACGCACCCGCTTAGTTGATGAGAGCGCCGAGCTCCGCACCGTAAGACTTCTTAGTCCTCCAGAGGCTCTTCTTCTTCTCCCTCTTCGCTTTGAGTTCCTCCCAGCCCTTCTCGTCATCGTCGTCGTCCTCCTTTTCTACCTTGGTCTCACCCGAGAGCTTGGAAAGAGTGGGAAGAGCACCGGACATGGTCTGGGTCCTGGAGTGAGTATCCAAGGGGTTCATGCTTGAGACAGGCCGGTAGCGTCCAGGGAGACCAATATTGCTGCGTTCAGAGGGGGCAATCGAAGGTGCGTAGCCAGCACCCTGAATTCGGATGGATGGTGTGAATCCTCCTGCCTGAGGTGGCTGGATCCACGAAGAGGAGCTAGGCTGGACCATGCTCATTGTTCGCATGGCGGAATCCCCCCTTACTGACTCCATACCCATGTTGTTGTTCATTCCCATGCCGTTGCCCATTCCCATGTTCAGGCCTAGGCTGCTGCCATTGCCCATTGAAAAGGGTTCACCCAAGAAGGAGCTCCGGTTCATATCTGCCATAGACCCAATGGATTGGTTCGGCATGTGGCTCATAGGACGCTGCGGGGGTCCTTGGCCAGGCATCGGCATTTGCATTTGCATATGCATAGGTGTCTGGCTTGTGTTCTGGCCTGTCATCATCTGCATAAATTGCATCTGCATCTGCATGAACTGCGTCATCTGTTGAGTCATCTGAAGCTGGGCTTGATCGCCAGGTGTCACGGGCCCTTGGGGATACATCATCTGAGGCGGAATGCCCGCGACTGGATCGAAACCTCCGGGCATGCCTGGGTTCATTGGCATTTGGAAAGATGGGTTGAATGCGTTCTTCCCATCGACAGCCGGACTTCCCCGTCTCAAGGCCCTCTGCCTTTCCTCGTTCGCAATAACGCCTACTAATCCACCGACAGGCGCAGCTCGGGGTTGCTGAGCCGGTGCACCTCCGCCAAGAGCGAAAGACTCTCGTTGTGGCTGGTTGATGAGCCCTGCACCAAGGAAGGGATCTTGAGGCAGCTTGCGTGCGAAGGCTGGAAGCGGACCACCGGGTCGTGGACCGTTATCCCCAGACACAGAACCTGGGCTGACAGAAAATGATGGTGCCATAGATGCCCGTAGGTTGGGGTTGGAGCCTACGGTGCTGAGTCGAACAGGCGGCCGATTCTTGTTAGGGAAGCCGTGAGCAGCCAGGATGCCGAGTGGAACGTCGTCGTCATCCGATTTGTCGGACGGAGGTGAGTTCGAGCCGCTTGGGCCAGGCGTGAGATTAAGGGGTAAATTGGGCGTGCTCATCGACATGGAGAGGCTGGGTCGTGAAGAATGTATACCAGGCTGTTCTCCGGTTACCTTCATCATCTGTTGTCGGTAGACCGTCATATGAGCCTCCTGCTTGCGCCTCTGCTTTGCCAATTCCTTGGTCTTTTCGGCATCATCCTCCTCGTCCTCATAGTTATCCTCTTCTTCATCGCTGGAAGCATCCTTGTTGCCAGCATCACTCTGCTGCTGCCGGACCTTGTCTCGCTGATACTTTTCAAATTCAGCAGGAGTCATGACCTTGTTTTGAGGCGGACCGTTTCCCCTGTTAGACCCATAGCCAGACTTCGAAGCACGCCCGAAAGAGCTCTCGAACATGTTGTCCTCGGATTTGCCATTCATTCTTGTAGACTTGGAGTAGGATCCGCGGAGAGTGGACACGGTGTCTTCGTTTTCCATATAAGCATTGGCACCTCCAGGTGATCCACGAGCCAGGTAGCCACTGGCAGCCAACGTGTCTTTCAGTAAAGCAGCATCCTCGTCCTCTTCTGGTGGCGACGGCCTGCTCGACGACATCGAGGGATGAACACGATGTCTCGGGACAGGAGGCGGCGTGTTCTCATCCATGGTAGGCGGAGACTTGAACCCTCTTGGCGACGCAAGCCCTCTGGCGAGAAGGCCATCGTTTGACGTCTGGCTTTGCCATGATTTGGGCGGTGCTTCAACAGCAGATATGTTGTCGAGATGCAGCGGCGATGGTTGGTTTGACCGGTTACCTGTCAAGTTCCGTGAGCCCAAAGGCGTCCGCCCGGTGTCTTCTTTCACGGTTGCCACGCTGGCGCGCTTGTTGAAGGACGAAAGCATGTTGCTCAAGTCACCTCCCAGGTCGAGCGAAAAGTCTTGGTGGTCCAGCTGGGGTGGTGTCGCTGTTGCAACGGTCGAGGCAGTTTGTGCGCGCGATCTATTTCCTGGAGTTTGCGGATCGTGACTGTCGGGGATTGAGGGTACAGGCTCGTCAGCCGGAATAGTGGGTAGACTGTTCTTCTTAGAGCCGCCGAAGGAAAATGTCCTCCCAGCCTGTTTCAGAAACCCGCCCCCTGATGAAGACTTTTGCGCGTGGTGTCCGGGTGTGTCGTGCACTGACTTTCGTGGTAAACTCCTGCCGTCCTCGGTTGTGGCAGTGAAATCGGTCGACGAAGGGGCTGTCGAGGCGTTGCTATGACGTGAACTGTTGTCAGAAGTTGTTTTGATTGTCGTAGAACTACCACTGCCGCTTCAATTGATTAGCGAAACTGACTCAGAGAGCAATGAGACACGGCCTCGCCGTGCTCTCCGGGAGGAATGCGGGCCTGGATCTCATGCCTACGGCTGCTATGTTGGCAGGCCGACGCTGGCATGAATTGCACTCCATATTTTTAGAGTGCTGTCCCCAGTGTTGTTGCATGAACTCCACGCCTTCTCTGCAGGGAACTAGGGACCCTGAATCGCTCGTGGATTTGCGACTTACCGATTTGACGACTTCATATGAGCAAAGATATTATCGTCGGTTGTGATTTCCGACAGGGTTGTTTTCGGGACGCCTCCAGTCGCTTTCATTAATCTTGCTCCACCGTCAAACGACTTGCCAACTCCCACTTCGGTACGCTCGAGAACACGAAATGAAGATTCTACCGGTGCATCGTGGTCTTCAGTAACTTGCGATTTCCGCCGAAAATTGACTGGGAACCTAGGCATATAGGCGGGAGGATGGGGGCGTCAATGAAATCACTGCACGCCCACAGAACGTCGAAAGGGTACTGAGGTAGCGTAACCGATTGGCAGGCGCAAAAGAGAGTATAGAGGTGTTTCTCTCTATGCTCGACCGGGTCTCGCGGACAGCTGCATGACGCAAGAAGCTCAAAAATTAGTGACGTTCGTTAATAACACTGAAATCACTATATCGACTTTCTCTCTCCAATCTGTGCTTCTTAGGCCTGCCTTGTGCGGACACAGCAACTTTTCCCCGAACCGCGTCGGAGGGAAGCAATAGATTTTAGATCGAGGATGACAGAAGGCGATTTGGGAGCGCGCATGGAGCCAGAGTACGGTTGGTGTCCGTTTCATTGGACAGCGTCTGCGCAAAGCATCCTTTTCGAAGCGATGCGGCCAGTGCCAGGAAACTCAAATAAATTTAGGCGAGACATTGACCCTGAGATCTGCTCGAAATGCTTCTTGGCCCGAGAAGAATAAGAATCCCGCCCGCATGGGGCGATTTCACATGAAGGGCCGTGAAAGAAGAATGGGGGTGTTGCAAATGAGAATCCTTCTGAACTTACGTAGCAAAGCTGAGAATAATACGAGAGCAAATAAGGCGACGGGAAGGCCAGGTAAATGCGTCCTTTGGTTATTAAGTATAGGTTTGGGGTGTACGACAGCAGAAATTCTTGTTTGTCGACAGATGCAAAATTCGAGTATATTCGTCGAGGAAATGGAACGATTGAAATGGGCGGACGGAACAGTTGGACCACAAACGAACGTGGCCGTGCGGAAAGTCGATGAGACAAGACAAGCAGCAAACTGAGTAGTGAGAGACTGTCAGGGAGAGTCGACGACTGACAAAGTAGACGGGATGCTTTTGAGCAACTAAGGATGTGAATATCGAAGGCTTCCTTTTCCAAAAACACGCTGGAGGGGGAGAGGGCCGCAACTGTAGAAGCTCCAAATACCAACAACACTCTGGAGGACAGAGGACGATCTTCTAGAAAGAAAGATGGATAAGGTGGAAAGGGGACGGAAACAGGACTTGATGACGGCGAGTGAGGCGAGGATGCATGTTATTTTTTTTCTTCTGTCCCTTTCCCTCTCTGGCTGACAGACACATCCCAGGCTGGCCCGATGGACATTGCTTAGCTGGGTAAGTTAGGTACTCTATTTTTATTAAGTCGGTGGAGAGCAGCAAGACGCAGCAGCTCGCCCAGCCCACTAATATCTTTTATCTCTAGCACCCACAGCTACACCAAGCACCAATGCTTGGCTGTGCTTATGGGGTAGCCTATCGCCTTTCGTCTTCTTTCCTTCTGCTGCTCGTGTTCCTTTTGGCTGCCAATGCAAAAAGACAGGGTCCATCTGCTCTGTCGGATCGAACCAAACGGCTAGCCTAGTCTTATGCTTGGACGTGAGTTTCGCAAGCAAGCACCATCATCATTATTAGATCCGCGGTAGGTAGATCGTTAATGTATGTAAATCAGTTAGGTGGGATGGCTGGGTCTGGACTGCACTCTGCTCTGCACACACATCTTGTGTATTATTATTAGAGTAGGATCCAGGCCACTACCATGCAGTACACTAGATAGAGATATCTTACCTAGGCGCGGTAAGCATCTTTCGTTGGGGCTGGTTCGTGGCGGGCTCAAAGTCGAACCATTTCCAAACCCGACTCCTCCTCCTCTCCTCCCACCTGGGAAACCCACGAACCCTCTGGAGCCAGTCACGACACCGCACTCGCTGGGGGTGACAGGTTTTTGCAAGACAATACAGACGCCTGCCGTTGCCTCTGCCTGTTGCTCGTTGCCTGCTTAGTGGAGAGATGGTGTTGTGAGGAGGAGACCAGACAAGACATACCGCCAGGGTATTGGACAGGGGTGGGCAGGGGCAGGGAATGGCTGCATATCTGGGTTTCGTTTCTCTGTCCGAGGTACATATCCTCTACCCTACGCATCACATCACACATGTCGAGTCTCTACCTAGTGAGTGGCCTCCCTGCCCTACCTGCCTCGATTACCAAGTTCGACGTATTGGGAGGTAATGCAGCAGTTTTGCGCACACCGTAATAACTCACGTTGTTGATGACCAACCTTTTTCGCATTCGCATCAGCTTACAGCGTAGGTAGATCCTGACTCCAGACTTTTATCCCTCCCTCTGGTGCTACTGCACCTAAAAACCGTTCCAGGAGATTCATAAGGGATCAAGGAGAAATTTGGGTAACATTGGGTCAGACAGTGGCACCCAGGCACGGGTCACTTGGACCAAGTTTTTCTCGTACTGAAGTGGTAAGCTGAACCTTGATTTCCGGCCACGCACCCCCGAGAGTCCCCATCGGTCTTTATGCGCTACGCCCTCCGCCATCAAGTCTACGGGGTCTTGGCGGGCAAGCCTTAGGAGGTATGTATGTATGTACTGTATGTATGTACTTGGGTCATCAATCTGATCGTCGTCCTTTCAGCAAGTTTGCCTGTGGCTTACAGCGTTAGTCCAGTGGCAGGCAGCGC
Organism: Apiospora saccharicola; assembly: GCA_038363915.1. NCBI lineage: Eukaryota > Fungi > Ascomycota > Sordariomycetes > Amphisphaeriales > Apiosporaceae > Apiospora > Apiospora saccharicola. Next base: position 1,406,620 of record JAQQWM010000001.1, read on the forward strand.
GACGAGGAGAGGCGGAGGGGAAGAGTACTCCGTTAACCAGAAGAAATACACGCCTTTCTCTTGCATGCTACATACTCCATTGAACCAGAACCATCAGTGCGAATTGGTGTTTGGCGCCAAGGAGGAACAGACTTGGAACCCGACAGATGCACTTCTGCTGGCTCGCTTTGTACGGTGGTCATTTCCGATATTGGAGAGCTATCTCTTCAATTTCCCTTCTATTGGCGGGAGGTTGGCGATCCGAGGATTCTTTGGCGCAACAACTATTGTGCAAATAGCCTAGGGCCGTCGACTGCAGTTGGGCGCTGTAGCCAATGGACGGGCCTGTCCTGTAGCACGCGGCCGGTGCCAGAACGGCTCGGCGATGGCGCCAGAAAGCCACTCTGATATACAGGCTTCGATCTTTGCGCAGCCAACCACCCTCCAATCGGTTTTAGATGCACTTTCAATGTAAGCGGTTGTTTGCGATTTGAATTCGATCGCCTCGAGGTTTACGTCACGGGTGACTCGTAATGCCCTCTGTCATAAGCAGCGCCCAATGTCCTGCAATGCAGTCAGCACCTGTTCTGTCCGCCTGGCCTATCGAAGGTCACCCATCCGGTGAATTAAGTTTGGGCCTGGTTGCAACCGTCAGCGGATACTGCTGTGGTACCTGAGACTTCGCATTGGTGGGCAAAGTAGCGTCCACTCAATCCCGTGGTAGCATTGTAGGTATCATCCCAACTTAGTCGCATCGAGCCAGGCACGTACTACTACTGGTAGTCCTGTAAATAGACGTCTACGTTGCACTCGTGAATATCAAGGTTCGGTAGAATGTCTCAAGCGGTCCTCTCTGATGTATAAACTTACTGCATGCGAATCCCAACGGTCAACCCAGTAGATGACTCGCGTGGCTGGGTCGTTATTAGGTTAACTTTGCTGTTCACTTGGGAAACTTGCGATCCCGCTTCGGGTATTATATTAGATTCCGCCGCGCTCTCTCCTTGGTGGAAAGTCGTACAGCAACGCGCCGCCGGTACTGCCCTGGGCCTCGCAAGGGAGCCTCAGACCATACATGATATGGCGCAACCCATGCACGATGTGCCTGCCAGTACTGCCTCCAGTCAGCATCGTCGGTTCCTGTGATAATCACGATTTTTGGTCCAACTTGCCCAAGTAGATGTCGGCGGTATGCCTGCATACCTGGGTATACATTGCGTAAGGTTGTATTAGAGATGCGGGTGGATACGGATATATACATGGCATCCATAGGCTTGGATCCAAGAGGCTCAAAAAGCCTGGCACATTCCGGAGTCCTGCCCGTGTCTTGGCGGGGACTCTTAGGATATTGCAACAGTAAAACCTGATCCATCGCTATAGCGGACACTACTCTTGTCCGCACCTGCCCTTGGTTTTCCCTATTAAGACCAGTGAAGCTGTTGAAGATGGATAAGAGCAGCACATCCATATACTTGGCTATCAGGGAATTCCCCAATTGACAGACAATTGCTTCGCGCCTTAGAGGCTACCGAAAGTCCGAACCCAATGCACAACTCTCAATGTCGAGCTAGATATGCAGGTCGCTCAAACCAAACCGTTGCTATGCTACAACTGACCAAGGCTAGTTTTGTACGACCTGCAGCCACCCGCATATCCTCATTAGCGGCCTCGCCCAACCTTTTGTCAGTTGATGTTGATTCCTGGCCTGGTGAACCATGGCTGCATGCATTGCATGACAAAACTCTCTTAATTTGATCCCAAGAATCGTCAACCGCGTGTGTTGAAACATTTCCCTCTCTTCTCCTTCCTCCTCTCCTACGGCATGGGTCCTCAGAGGCGCAGTAAACCGAGGTCAGTGAGTGGCTCCCTGAGCTCTAAGTGCGGATATAAGGGGGCTCGTCAACTCATTCCCCATTTTTGCCGCTAGGTAAATCCTGCCACAATTCCCTGCACTGTGCCCAGGAGATCATTCTCGTATTCTTTCATAGGTTATCTCGCGAATCTACGACTCGGCCAGGGCGCGCAAAAAGGATTTATCTTATTCTAGAAAAAGGAAGGCGGGCAAGCAGCAGGTACTGGCTGTACGGCATACATAGGGAATGCATACACCTAGACGCTTAAACCCGAGACATGTTGTCGCCCAACGCCATGGCTTTCCTCATATTCGCATGCTGGGTACATCGACTTTTTCAGCTGAGGTCTCCATGTTCACAGAGACAATAACTCAGGGGCACGGATTCCAAAAAAGCAAGCACCCGGAGAGTTACCCCATTCAGTCATGCCATCCCAAGGTCTGAGCGGCCGGCAGCTCGGAGACGAGATCTTAAATCCTACGGTTCCCCCGTCGCCCGTCGCATGTACCTGGACAGCGTGACTCTCAACTTTAAACAGGATGCAGGTGCAGGTGGTTGATGAACTTTGGAATCCGTCATTACCATGTATGCGTTTCTGACTGGACCGAACCACTCGCAACCTCGCAGCCGGCACGGGAGTCGAGGATAAGCGAACCAGGCGCAATCCCGGCCACCTCGTCTTGTAAGTATGCATTGCACTCTGCCACACAGGCACGTAGGGCTACATCGCGCACCACCACCACCGGGCCACCCGGAAATTATCGCCCATCGGGCTATGATCTCCTTGCCTCCCTGCTGTCAAGCAACCTAGGCATTTCGGATGCCGTGCAGTATTCGGATAGACTCTCGTACTACCGGGCTTGTGCAGTGCCATCCTCTCGGCCTGCTGCAGTCTAGGGGTACAACCCCGTCGCAAAGATCGACGGTGCCGTCCACGTGCACCTGGCGACGGGTCACGATAACGACTTCAAACGGAGACGATGATAAGGTTGACTTTCTAGGACCGCAGCTATGCCCGCGAGCTTGGCCCAACCTGCGAACTTTCCCCTGCCACGTCTTATATCATGCTCAGCTCGTCCTGCGCCTTGTTATGTCGTTGGGTCCCGGGGCCCCAGTGGTGGTATGCCGACACGAGCACGTTCACGTAGATCCTACGAATGCATTACACAATAGCACCCCGGAACTCGATATTGCTGATCTCATGACATCAGCCAGCGAGCTACAACATACGCCGCGCTTTTACTATGCAGCCAACCTACGCGGCTGTCTAGAAGAGTCGACGCGTCAAATTGTGGGACAGGCCAAGGCCATAGCAAGCCTTGCATAAGAGCTGTCCTGGCTGGCTTTGTCCGATCCACCAGATCGACAACAACCTCGTGTCAAATTAGTTGCTTGCTTTGACTGGATTACAGCTTTTTCTTGTTCTGAATTAATGAGTGGGCGAGTCAGTCTTGATTAAGCTCGAAGAAGGCTGATGTCATTCTCCAGCCCCTCAGCCGCAATTGCAAGAGGAAGTAACGAAGAACCAAATTGTCACAGTTGGCCAGTGGTCGGCCAATATCAAATTAAACCTTCGAAGGTTCAGTCAAACACATCAATGGAGATATCGCGGTCGAATTGTGTTGCTTGGTGGGTGTGACAGTTTTGGTGGTTCTCTTCAAAAGTTGGGCTGACTTTTGGTCCAGCGGCAGCCAATCGCCGTTGCCGTGTGAAACTTTTTGTTAGTCAATTCGAGTGTGACTTACCTGCTACCCCGCGTATTCTTCTCCTTATCCTTATCGGCAAAAATGTTAAAGTACCTACATCGAATTCCATCTACCAACTAACCCATACTCCTTACTACTGAGAAGTCGAGAGACAATATTTTATCGCAGTTGTCGTCATGGCCACTCCCGCGCGCATATCCGTCCTTTGCTCAGGCAATGGATCCAACTTACAGGCTCTGATCGATGCGTGTGACAGCGGGCGCATTCCTGGAAAGATCGTGAGAGTTACTGTGAACAGAAAGACAGCCTATGCTACGACAAGAGCAGAGAAGGCGGGGATCCCGACCGCCTACTTCAACCTCGTCAAGGATGGCTTCCAGGTCTCTGGGGAGAAGGACCCTCACAAGATCAAGGAGGCCAGATCCAAATATGACAACGCTCTTGCCCAACGGATCCTGGAAGACAAGCCCGAGCTGGTAGTCCTTGCTGGGTGGATGCATATCTTCTCGGAAGCCTTCTTGCGACCCTTGAAGGCCGTCGGAATCTCAGTGATTAACCTGCACCCGTAAGCGAATTTTGGTCTTCATTCTACGTTATCCCAGTGTCTCATGAGGGATGGAGCAACCGCTTATTCGAGAAATCCTCATCATTGCCTCTTGAGAGATCCTGTTCACTTCAAGAAGAGTATATTCTAACGCCGAGAGTCATAGGGCACTACCAGGTGAGTCTTCTTATCTTTCTGCAAGTTCGATTCTTCTATCTCCGGCTAACCCTCTCCGATAGGCAAGTACGACGGCGCTGGAGCGATCGAGCGTGCTTACGAGGACTTCAAGGCCGGCAAGCTCGAGAACAATACGACCGGTCTGATGATCCACGAGGTGATCGAGCAGGTTGATCGAGGCGACACAATCCTACAGCAAACTATCAAGATCGAGGAAGGAGACACGCTAGAGGATCTGACCAACCGAATCCACGGGCTCGAGCACGAACTCATTGTCAAAGCAACAGCGCTGAAGTCACAAGAAATCGTGGATAAGAGACAAGCGCAGCCTTGAGCCTTCATCTTTGAAAACAGTGCGTTGCAGGCACTACAGCCCGCATTGCTTGAGCATAGAGAAAGATAGAGAGAGAGAGACGGAGAGAGAAAGAGAAAGAGGGAGACGGACTTGTGATTGCAAAGATTCCCCGAAGTTGCGAGAGACTCAGAGAAAGAGAGGCACCAACGACCACCGAGCACACAAGCTCCATAATCCATCTCTCCGATATCGATCATGTAATACCCGACCAAAAAAATCTCGCAGTATCGAGATGGTGACTCCATTGAGGTGCAGCTCCTCCTCCTCCTTCTCCTCCTCACCTTTGCCCCTCTCGAAAGACGGAGGGGTCCAAACACAAGGGCAATGAGCGTGTGCAGCGGCGGCTGTGGTTATATAACCACCCGCATTGCTGCGTGACATGGGTTTCCACGAGTTGTACGAATGCTGCTGTAACCCGCAGCTCTCGGCACTCGGTCTTTGGCCACGATGGATTTGACCGAGAACTCTAATAATATGCCTCGCGATTTGAAGCTTAGCAGGGCGGCCAATCGAGCCATTTGCCATTTCGATCAGCCCTTAGTCCACTGTTGAAACGACTGCACGGCGACATTGTGCGACCTTGGCCCACCGCCTCCGTGAATCGCGGCGGTTAATATCGCAGATCACCCGTTTCGGTTTCGGACAGTCGTGGTGCAGGCGCCCCCCGCTTAAGGCCCCAGAGTTTCTGCGCAGGCCCCCAAGCACGAGCAGTCCGGATGTTTCTGAGCCCGTTTAAACCTGCATAGTCTCGTGCAGAAATTAATATAATCAAATGTGAGCTGTCGGCGAGACTTGAATCGCGTTTGCTTGGGATCCTTCCTATTACAGAACCGATACTCACCGTCGCACATACGGTATACCCTCACACGTGCAGTAGATCGGGTATGCTAACTGGATTACCACTGGATTACCAAGGCCTGAATGGACAGCCCGTCGATTTTAAGCTCGCCTTGGCTCCTTGGTTGGGCAATCAACACCCACGGAATCCCCCACTCTAGCAACTCGGCATGCAAAAACGGGCAGGGGTCCATCTGCTTCGATTTTAGCGGGCACGCCGTCTAATGAAGGGATCTAGCCTAGCTACGTAACGATCGTCCTAACTCTGCGACCTCCAGCCACTCGGAATGGAGGCCTGCAAGTGCCTGCTGGAACACTCTCTGGCTCTACTTGAACTGATCGTCATGGAGATTAAAACAATCCAGGGTCCTGCAAAGTCCTGGGCATGCGAGCGAGAAAAAAAATGGCGCCGAGTAGAGATACACGACAGTGCAGTTGCAGTTGCAGTTGCAGTTGCATTGCTATGCTAGCGAGCTCCCTCCCTCGCAGCGCAACTATAGCCGATGATGGACTTCAGTAAGTACTTAAGTAGGGAAACGCTGTGTTCAAAAGAACGGAGGAGACGGGCTCGCGTTCCTTCCAATAAAACGTACGCCGCCGAATAGACATACTCTCAAAACCTCGAAGTCTTTGAAATTTACTCATAACCCAAAATTTGTTCCGCCTATCACGTTTTCAGATTGTAGAATTTGTTCTGTCCCTAATCCGGTAGAAAGCAAAACTTTTCCTGGATTTGTTTTTTCCTTGATACCACCCGGACCTGAAACCATTCTTTTTAGACGACTTGAGCTTGCAGTCTAGCTATTCTTGTCACAACTGAAGGACGGAGGATCTGACGTGTGTGCGACTAACGACCAATCTGGTCCATCATTGGAGGCGCAATCGATCAACGTCGACATCTGCCACTTTGCCCATCATCCACCGCCTTCACTGGTAATCGAAAAGATGTCTTACGAGAACACGCCGTTGCTGTCTAGTCCTCCCAAGGACCGAGCTGCATTCAAAAAGGGCAACTTCTTGCTCAGCGACGACAACCCGACGCCTCTCTCCCCCCACGGCCAAGGCACTCTTGCACACCTCATCCGCAACAACCGCGCCCAAAATCCCCATCATTATGGATCGACATGGCGCGCCGACCAGCCTGCCGACCTCGAAGCTGGCGGCGTGGACGCGGAGTCCGGTGAGCCGGCGCGTCGGTCCTTCTCCGAGGAGCGTCGCCTATCCCACATCCTCAACAGCGACCAAGTGCGCAGCATGCGTCTGATCGGAAGCTCGAACCCGCGTTACAACTGGCGGCGGTACTGGAAGACGGAGGAGCAATTGGCAGAGATCAAGAGCAAGCCCGTCCGGGAATACTACGAGCGGACAAACTACCTCATCCAACAATACATGTACATCGACAGGCTCTTGGACAGCAGCCTGCCGCATGACCTCCTCAACGAGTATAACACCCTCCCTCCTAGCCACTTCCAGGGGCTTGAGGTGCCCGACACAATCAGCGAAGAGCCGGCCAATGCCGATGGCAGCAACAAGTCTCCTAGCGCCAACGGCCACTCGACGCCATCGGTTATATGTAGCAGCGATTCGACGGCGTTGATCAAGAAGGTCAAGCGCACCCCGCGCGATATCTATCGCCAGGGACGCGCCGAAGATGAGGACGGCGATGCCTGGGATGAAACCTTAGGCCCCAAGCCCGAGATCCCCTGGCTCGAGGATGACGATGATGTTGACAGCGGAGATCGCATCGTCTCCCTCGCCATTTACGTTAACTTCGCTGCCAACGCGATCCTTCTGGCCGGAAAGATTGCCGTCATCATGTCGGTGCCTTCCATGTCCGTCCTGGCGAGTTTGGTGGATGCCGTTCTAGACTTCCTGTCGACCGTGATCGTCTGGACGACGACGTGGCTCATCAGCCGCCAAGACCAGTACAAGTACCCTGTGGGCCGGCGGAGGCTGGAGCCCCTGGGTGTGTTGGTCTTCTCCGTCATCATGATCACCGCCTTCACGCAGGTGGCTGTCGAGTCGAGCAACCGCCTCATGGGCACCAACCGCGAAGTGATCGAGCTGACCTTCCCCTCGCTCGTCATCATGTCTCTTACCGTCATCATCAAGGGTCTTTGCTGGCTCTGGTGCCGCCTCGTCAAGAACTCGAGCGTGCAGGCGCTCGCGGCCGACGCCATGACGGATGTCATCTTCAACATGGGCTCCATTCTCTTCCCCATCGCCGGCTTCTTCGCGCACATCTGGTGGCTCGACGCCCTCGGCGGTCTGCTTCTGTCGCTCGTCGTCATCTTCAACTGGTCCCAAACCTCGCTCGAGCACATCAAGAACCTGTCGGGCTTCAGCGCCACCGCCGACCAACGCAACGTGCTCTTGTACCTGACCATGCGCTTCGCCAAGACCATCAAGCAGATCCAGGGCCTCCAGGCCTACCATGCCGGCGACAAGCTCAACGTCGAGGTCGATATTGTGCTCGACCACTCCACCCCGCTCAAGGATAGCCACGACCTCAGCGAGTCCCTCAGCTACGTCCTCGAGAGTGTGCCCATTGTCGATCGTGCCTTTGTCCACACCGACTACGCCAGCTGGAACTTGCCTACCCACATGGCTCAGCAGTCGACCGACTAGTGTATGAGAAATCTTACCTAGAGGTCTTTTATTATTTTTAGCAAATAAAAATTCGGGTTGGTAGACTTCGGCTCAAGGCCACGAGTCGGGAGGCTTTTGTGTAACAAAAGGGATACGGTGGTATCTACAATTTCCGGCTTTGGGAGTTTTGACTGGGCCAAAATTGTTGTCTTTTTCTTTTTTGGTTCTCTGCGTTGCATTTGTATGCGAGTGTGTTGCATTTACCTGGGCGAACATTTCATTTTTCATAGGTATGGTTTCGGACCGAAGTTGGGACGGTGGTGTTAGGTTTTATGAACAGGTTCAGCTAGTCAGTCAATTGGATGGTATCCTTTACTGGTCAGTCTATCTTCGATGTTTATAGATGGATGGATATTTGAGAATGGACTACTTCGTGTAGGCAGTGAAATAAAATAACACATATATACAAATACTCCTCTGCATCATGGTGACATGTTACTGCCTGAATTAGAACATGTCAAACTCTCTTGAACCCAGCGGGTCTGCTAAAGTGCCAATCATTGCAAGGTACTCCTTGTGTTAATTAGCTCCTTGTAACGACTCTATAAAATGTATTACGACGAAGAGAAAATCAATCCCAGTAGATCGAGCACCACAACCCTATTTATATTTATCCTCCCTGTAACAAGTTCAAGAATAACAACAGCAAAACCATCCTCCCTCTATGAGGCCATCCCCCTCTAGTAGGGAATACCGTTGGTCATGAGCTGGAACTGGTCGTAGACGCCCGTGGACCAGCTGCCGGCGGAGCGGCGGACGAGGTCGCGGACAAAGTCGGCGGCCTCGCGCTCGTTCTTCTCGAGAACAAAACGCTCCTTGAAGTGCATGACGGACTCGGGCTTGAAGCAGGGCAGACCACTGTCCATCATGAGCAGCACGATCTGGCTCAGCTTCTCGGCGAAGGGGCGCGCCGCAAGGAAGGACTTGACGCACAGCTCCTCGAACCACTTGAAGGACTGGTGCTCCGTGGACCCGCCCATGACAGCCAGCATCTCGCTCGTCAGCTTGAAGGGCGCGCGCTCAAACTTGACGCCACCGGGCGCGATATCGAAGCAGAAACCGAAATCGATGTGCAGGATGTGACCCTCGGCGTCAATCATGATGTTGCCGTTGTGGCGATCCTTGAACTGCAGCAAGAACGAGATGATGGAGTACGCCGCCATACTCTTGACAAAGTTGTTACGGGCGGCCTGGAAGCGCAGGCTGTCCTCGTTGCCGTACTTGCTGACGAAGTAGTCGTAGAGCCCGTTGACGGCCTCACGACCCAGCATATCACGGGAGACGGAGTTGGGCAGGACGTCGATGACACCACATCCCGGAGCGGTAGCCGTCACACGGTAGGGGAAGACATAGACATCCAGACCGACACTGTGGAAGATACCCCTGAATGCAGCGATCATCTGAAGTGCCAGGACATCTTGACGACAGTCGTCACCGACCTTGAAAATGGCAGATTGCCAGGTCTCGATGGTGTTCTCATTCGCCATCAGACCTGTGTCGCTCACACCGTGGATGACTTCTCCCGTGTCTTCGACATCATCCGTCTTGGGTTTCTTGATACGGAATGTCGCCATGAATGGTGCCTTGGCATGGGATTGCAAGGGCTTTCCGGATTTGCGGTCGATGCCAATGACCACACCATCGGGGTTACTGGGCAAGTATACACCGACCTCGACCTTAATGGCGCGCAATTCTTCTTCAATCTTCTGCTTCTTCGCGTCCTTCGTCGCCTTGATCAGCGGCTTCAATTTTCCAGAGATGCCGGTAACTTCGTCAAAGAAACCGAATTCTTTCTCATAGAATGCCCGATCCTCAGGCGAGAAACTGTCGATCATACTGTTCATGACCTTGTCGAGGGCCGGCTTAATCTCATCGGGCTAGAACAATGGGTCAGTAACATGGTATTATTAAGTAATCGGCATGGTTGGTACTTACTACAGTCCCGTCGTCATCCTTGTACGAGTTGGCCTTCATATTCCAGATGATCTGATGAGCAAAGAGCTGGGAGAATTGTGCAGTCTCGATAATGTAACGCTCGACGTAACCGAGGGCATCATATCGAAGAGCCTGCACAATCTGCGGCACGTAGAAGAAAGTCACATCTACGGGATGGTCCTCCAATGCCCGCATGGCATACTGAATCAAGAATGGGTGATTCTTGTATGCGGGGAGGAAGTATGTGACAGACGTGACTGGGTTGGCGGGTGCCCAGTATAAGAGGTACTTGAGTTGGGATCGGATGTCGTTCGGTAAATCTACCCCTAGAAGAATCGGAAGTGCTTCCGGATTGTGAACTGCTTTGTCGGGGAAGTTCAAAAGAAGCGAGCGGACCTCATTGCGTATGCTTGCAAACGAGAATCGGCTGACCAACTCTATGGCAAGCGAAGGACTCTCTGCCCATGCTGTGCGAACCAGTGGGTGGAGTGCAAATTCGGCTGCCTTTTGACCAGCACTTGTCATGAGGTCGGTCTTGGGCACCCGCTCGTTGCTCACAGGGTGTACCCAAACGTTCAAGCGTGCTTGTTCGCTTTCGAGCAAGATATGGAATAGCTGCTCCTTCGGTGCCAGCCCCTTGTATGAGCCCACGGAGTGGGCGGCAATGTATCCCACGCCCTTCATGGCAGCCATCACATCGGAGATGAGTCGCATTTCCGTCTTCAACTGCAAGATATTGCTGCCGAATGACCACTTCGGCGAATGACTGAACCAGTTAAGGCCAGCAGACAAGATCTTGTCCTTGAGGCGCCACTGTGCCAGGTTTGAAATACCTGAGCAAGCTTTCAGAACCCGCAGACTGAACAGAACAATGTTCAAGTTGAGCTCCCGCGCCAACGGATGGGACACAGACAACTTCATCGCATCCAAGGTCAGATCGAGCATGCGCAGGAAGATTCGCTGTGTATCAGGGCTGCCCAGTCGCGTAGCGTTGAAGTGGCTGCTGAAGAACTGAACCAAACGCGCATGGGGTGCAAGAAGATTGTGAACCAAGTGGCGACGTTTGATGAGAGCTTCATTATCGCTAGGAGCAAACTCTTCTCTCAAGAAGAACGGGTCCGGATGCATGAGAGCAGGGTTGAACAGTCCAACCTTGTTGTTGATAGAGAACTCCCACTGCTGGACAATCTCCGCGAGCAAACGAGATTCCATTCTAGGGTTCTCGTTCATCACACCCAGCCAAAGTGAGACGCCCAGTTTCAGGGATTCCTTGCTGAATATGGTAAACGGAAGGCTGACCAAGTAGTGAGCTACAGCACTCTCATCCTTCTCGGTACGGCAGAGCAGCGCGGCAGCACGTCGCAATATGTCGCGGATTTCATTGACGGGGGTGTTCTTCCTCGTTGCCAGGCGGGACTCGAGATGGGCCAACGCATTAATGGCGCTGGCGGTCTCGTGAGGCGGCGCCTTGATGAACGAGGCTCTTCGACCAAGGGGCATAACGTTCAGGAGATCCATGCCACGGTCCGGCAAGGCCTCGCCATATCTGTACTCCTGTCGGGTCGTGTATTGAGCAATGAAGTCAGAAGTCGTGTTAATGGTGGTGTCGCCAACTGGGTTCAGAGACGTCAATCTCTGGTCAGTTGAAGGAATAGAGGACCCGATCTCCATGGCAAAGGAGCGCCCAAGGGACATGTGGCCGTAGGCAAGCTCATCATTGTATTCCGACAAATATGTCTGCAAGAGTCCTTTAACATCTGCAGGCGCAAGATTGATCGCGCTAGGTACCCATGACTTTGCCTTTGTGTATAGCCGGTTCAAGGTGTACTTGCGGAATGCATAGTCGTCTGACAGCTCCACGGTGACATTGCCAAGCTTAGACGAGAAAATAGAACGCGGGTCGTAGAGCTCGGTTTCGGCTTCAAGGCAGCTGGTCCACATCAATGACAGCAGTTCCAAAAGCGCGAAAAGCGAAGATCGCTGGCAGAGAGCCGAGGGCACTTCGCGAATGATCTTATCAGCACACGCGAATGCTGCCTGTTGGACTCGCTGGATGCGGTGGCAGCATCCACAGAACACAGTGGCCAATTGCGAAGCTGCATATTGCGCCGAAAACGTTGCCAGCTTACCCTCAATAGTCTTGCTAAGATACTTCTCCATGATCGCGGTTGCAATACCTTCCATGACGCTGCTAACCTCTGTCCTATGCATACTAGGCTCGAGGAAGTAAGAGACCGCCTTGGTGCAGTCGCCAGATTCGGCACGCAGACTCTCAACAAGATAAGCCGCCTGGAGGAAGATAACTTTCCTATAGCTCAACCCCTTAATCTCGGCCGTCTTACTGGGAATCAGCTCTGTCAGGGCCTTCTTCTGCCTCGTCTCCCTTTCGGACGTGTTGGCCCTTCGCAGCACCGTGTTGAGCTCGATGTCACTCTCATTCTGTTCACCTCGTTGCTCTGCTACCAGAGGAGGCGAGTGAATTGCCAAGAGCCGCAGCTCGTTGATGTACTTCTTACCCCGGTCGGAGGCTGGGTTGAAGCCGTGGACAACAATGTTGAACCACGCATCGCGAATCATGGAGTGGCTGTCGTCATCAGTATTTCCGAGGGCGGCAAAGTCGTTCGTCGACAATAGAATGGAGAGCGGCTGAAGTAGTTGGGCTATTTCACGAGCAGAAAACTCGATATCAGATTCCTTAGTGCGGCTAGAGTGCTGCACATCACCCTTGGAAACTAGCTCTTCCAACATGGAAGTCAGATAGATATCGAAAAGAGGCGAGCCCAGTTTGACATTGGCAGAGATGTGGTTGCGCGCTTTCATGACCGCATTGAGTATTGCTGTGTTGTCTTCATCGAGAGCAGAACGACAAATCTTAGAAAATAGTCTGAGCAAGGAGCGGAACTCGAGCTGGCCTCCGCTGAGGGCTAAGATGGCGGCTCCCATGATGATCTGCGAGTCTACCAACTGGTTGAGCTTGGTCAACTTCTGCAGTAACATTGCCTGGGCGAGAGCGGTGATCTTTTCATCATTGCACTTGCTTGCTATCCCACAGATAGCTTGAACAATGTTAGCGTATACAGCAGATGTGTCGTCTCCCTCCTGCAGTGCGAGGGAGATGGCGCTCCCTGTCGAGTGCTTGTAAATGCCATTCGCACCTGCGCTGTCAGGGGTAAGCTCATTAGAGAACCCGTTGGAAACGCCTTGCTCGGCAGTGGGACTCAGGACGTTCCCAAGCGTATAGAGCGTCGTAATGATGGCATCGTGAGAAAGCATCTGCAGGACAAAGGCAAGGCATGTGGACGCCGTGGCTACGATGTGGCCTTGAGGCACCGTTTGGACGATGAAACGGGGCAGAAGCCTGCTGACTTTGGAGGCATAGTTTGAGTCCAATCGGCATATGACAGCCATGCATTTAAGAACCGTGGACGCCAATGTCTCATCGAGCATCTGGATTGGGTCGAGTAGAGACTCCTCTAGCCAACTCATCAGTATTTCTGGATCCGCAGCATCCTCATTAAGCATGCTGCAATTCAGGTAACTGATCATAGCCGAAGCTTTGACAGCGTAGGCAAGCTTCTGCTGAGCCATAGATCCCATAGAAACGAAATCGGCCCCTTGGTCGAGCCTCTCCATTTCCTCACTGGCCATGGATGCATACATCTCGAGAGAACGGAAATCCGCATCTGGGCTCGTAGTCCCCGATTTAAGCATGTCTTTGGACATGAACAGATCGAGGATATGAGCACCCCTCAACACCTTCGCATCGGCGCTGAGCAGGGATGTGGCAGAAACGAGAAGCCACATGAAGCTACGCTGAAGTAGGTCGGCACTCAGCGGTCGGCCCTTCGCCGCATAGTGCTTCAAATACCTCTTCCACTCCTTTGCACTACGGTCGGAAGCGTGGGCATTTCGAATGCTGGAGAAGGCCCCCTCGACAGCCGTCAGGAAATTCTCGGACAGCAGATCGCGCACTCGCTGGATCAAGGCCAGTCTCCCGCCAGTCCTCCAGAAGTCGGTCTGTGCGGAAGCAGCGTCGAGGAAGCCCAAAAGGGCAATGGCAATAGTAGCGGTCCGAATAGCATCATCAAGGTTTTGGTCGCCGTCTTCATCTGCTTCGGACGGAACGACACTATTTACGGCCAATTTCACGGCGGCAAGGAACGCCCAGACGTTATCCGAGACGGTCTCGTGCAAATCGTCATATTTTCCTCCGAGCGAAAGCAGGGCAGCTGTCAAATGCGACGATAATGCTTCGATGGGAGAAGGCTCGACTCGGCGGAAGAACGGCGAGGCTTGGAAGGATTGCGAATGCGACTCGAGCAGGTACGGTATCAGCTGGCTCACAAGCTTCTGGGCGCTCTGGGTGGTATGAACCAAGGGGGCGGCTTTGCAGAGGGCGATGAGCACTTCGAATTCTCGGATAGTCTAGAGGCACAGTTAGAACAAGGTAGGCGTCACAGAACAACATGTAGGGCAAGTACCATAGGAACGCGGGAGAGTGAGCGGGTGCCATTGGCCGCCTCCTTTCCACGAGCATGGCCATTTGTTGCTCTGCAAAGACGTTCGAGATCGGTCTTGTCAAAAGAAGTGGCGGCACTGGTGGCAGAGAGAACAGCGATCTTCTGCAACGCCTGCTGGCGTATATCGCGAATCATCTTCAGGGGGACGACCGCAACGAATAGGGGTCCAGAGACGACGGAGAAACAATTGGAAAAAGCAATGTCAACAAAAGGACAGTTGTGATTATTATTATGAGAAAATTAAAGTAGAGTTGATTCGAGATTGGCTGTACTGCAGACTTGCTGTTGCGACAAGAACAGCGAACGGCAGTACAGGAAGTTGGATCGCGTATAGGAATTCAAGAAACAGCAAACCACCAACTATTATTATTCGACGTGAGGCGATGATGCACTTGCTGCAGCTACCGTCTGCCGAATTGGGATGGCATGTGCTTAGGGGGGCAGCTCCAGCACTGAGGCCCATCAAATTTCGGTGATCCCTGTTGCCTTATTGAGAGGTACGTAAACCGCTTAGTCATTCTCCTCTCTCCAGCTCCAGCGCAGCCTAGCTGAAGCTCGGAGCTCATAGCTTGGGGGAGCTGGCCTGATTACCCTGGTAGGTAGAGGGACAAGGCTGCAATTAGCTTGACGCGGCAACCACCACCGACTGACTGCACTGCATTGAACGGGCAACCTCCAGGCCATCAACCAAGCCGCATCATCACCGTCACCATCACGAACCCGCCAAATTCCAGAATTATTGTACCTGTCAACAAACGCCGCCGACTACCACGCTTTACGGGTCGTCAGCCATCACATCCCATCTTCGTTTCTTCTAGTACGCCGCCCGCGGAATCAAGTCATTCAAGATGGCCATGTTCAGCCAGAACCCGGTCCTCGATGGACCCAACTACTCGTTTGCCGAGGCGCCCACAGTCCGCGCTGACGGCTTCCGAGAACACCGTTTCAACCCGTACGTCCAATTGCTGCCTATCATGATGTTTCTTGTTTGGGGCGATGAAGGGAAATGACGTCGCCAGGCTAACATATGAGGCCCGTTGCACAGCTATACCGATAACGGTGGTACCACTGTCGCCGTGGCCGGTGACGGCTTCGCTATGATGGCCGGTGACACCCGATCGACGTCCGGCTACTCCATCAACACCCGCTTCGCCCCCAAGGTCTTCAAAATCGGCGGCTCGACGTCGTCGCAGGAGGACGCCAACATCCTGCTGTCCGTGGTCGGCTTCGCGGCCGACGGCGAGGCCCTCAAGGAGCGCCTCGACGCCATCTGCAAGATGTACCGCTACCGCCACGGCAAGCCCATGACGGTCAACGCCTGCGCCAAGCGCCTCTCCACCATCCTCTACCAGAAGCGCTTCTTCCCCTACTACGTCTACGCCATCCTCGGCGGCCTCGACGAGGAGAACAAGGGCGCCGTCTACAGCTACGACCCCGTCGGCAGCTACGAGCGGGGAGCAGTGCCGCGCCGGCGGCGCCGCGGCCAGTCTGATCATGCCCTTCCTCGACAACCAGGTCAACTTCAAGAACCAGTACATCCCCGGCAGCGGTGTCGGACATGCTCTGCAGGAGCGGGAGCGCAAGCCGTTGCCGAGAAGCGAGGTGGAGTCATTAGTAAAAGATGCGTTCGACTCGGCCGTCGAGCGACACATCGAGGTCGGTGATGCGTTGCAGCTCATGATCATTACGAAGGATGGCATCGAGGAGAAGATTCTGCCCCTGAAGCAGGATTAAGTTATGAAGCATGAAGTTGCGTGGAAGCTGTGCTTGTACATTACGGTAGAAGAGGAGTTAACTTACATGATGTTTCTCTTCAGAGACCCAACCGAGGATTGCGCACCTATGGCGCTGGCATACATAGATCACTGGCGACTACCGATCGTCTCAAGTACCGGTTTCCCTCTCAATTTCACACATTTGAAGTACCTTTTGCCATGACAGATAATCATCCTGTACTACGCAATACCGTGACTGCCAAATACGAAACTTAATTGGCCCGAAACTCGCGAGACCAAATATGCCAAAGGGACGATGGG
Organism: Apiospora saccharicola; assembly: GCA_038363915.1. Lineage (NCBI taxonomy): Eukaryota > Fungi > Ascomycota > Sordariomycetes > Amphisphaeriales > Apiosporaceae > Apiospora > Apiospora saccharicola. Next base: position 1,423,211 of record JAQQWM010000001.1, read on the forward strand.
CGGTGAAACCATCAGGGGAGGGATTCCCACATACCCTTCTGTGTTCCTTAATGTAGAAACTCCCGAGAAAGCCGCGGTATCAAACCCCAATCATGGGGTATACTTGATTGGCGCCTACTTTAACATGGATGTTCCAGGTTATCGGTTTCTAAATCACCACTCGTTAATCTTATAAGCCAACGTGGGAGTACATACATATCTGAACGGCCTCACGTCTTAGGAGACCAGGAAGCTCGCACCAGGCAATGAAGAACGTGAAATTAATACGAAAGAACAACACACAGCCACCGAGCATGTAGCCCTTAGTAGTAGATGGAGGAATCGACTCGCCAGCCGTCTCATTTATGCTAGGTCTTCTCAACGATAAGTGATATTTGATGTTAGATCTATTAAAAGAAGCCTCTAAAGTTGAACACTCATCATCAGCCTTGTTGCCAATAGGGCCATATATCTGAGTATATACGTACTACATCAACAAGGTGTTCAGTGGCAGAAGGACTGTCTGGAGCTATTACTCAGCCGCTGGGCAGGGGATAGTCCGGGCTCATTATAATTGAAACGAGTTGCAGTGGAAGCTGTGAGGGCTTTCGCCTCACTGACACGTTGAGTTGAGTTGTGGGTGTCCGAAATTGAATGCGAAGTGACGGTCTCCGGGAAAGGAGGGCGTGGCCGGCGGCCGTATCAACCAACACATTGTACGGGCATCTTCAAGGTAAACTCTTCCACGATTCGTGACTTACTTTGGGGACACATAGAAGAGCTTGTCGCGGGAGGCCCTCGAAGGCAACCGCTTGGGTCCTATCCCGACTGAAGCAGTGATGAGTAGTCCGTTGCCAATTGAGGCCACACTAGATGTTCACAAGATCAAATGTGTGAGCCAACCCCCCTTTGGTAACTGCAAGGCCCAATAGGGGCAGCTCGTATATGTCATATCACATCCGACATTCTCCCTTTTTCAAAGCGAAGCAAAGTCGTCGTTCAAGCCACTACTGTTAGCAAATTGTCTGACCCTCCAGCTCAAATCTTGTCTATGTGCCAGATCTGACTCTTTGTGTAACTGGAGCGCCTATACAGGCAGGACTGACTGGTTTCTTCTTTCCGGGGTGAGCAAATCAACACAAGATCCGCAGCCGTGTGCTGACTTAAACGAAGTGAGCCCAAAACTTGGCGGATGCTGGGCTTAGTATGAGGTCGGCGCCACACACACTACAGCTCTTATGGTATTAGACTTGCCGTCTCCAAATGATGGCATCCAATATGCAACCAAGAGTTACAGCAGGCTGATAACGTGACCAACAGGGCAGCAGCGTGCTTCGCCAAGGCTACAGGAGGACAACAACTGTCCCATCTCACATTGACAGATCTATGCGAGGCGGGCTTTGGCCATGAAGGATAACTACTTAGACAGACATCACTTCTCATCGGCCGCAGCTGTTTCTTCCAACCCCTCCCTTGCCGAACTAGGATATGCGATGCTAGTGAATGCGGAACGTTAAATCAAGAGGTAACTTCTCCCACGGGCCGATAAGTAACTGGTTATTATGATGGGAGTGGAAATTAAGATACAGCACAACGGACACTATACCAATATTGTCACTTAAGTCATGCAGAAATGTGAGAGAAGCATTGGGACTGTAAGTTGGTGTGGAGGCAGCGGATTAGTTATATTCACTAAAACTATTCACAGCAATGCGTTTCCTTTGATTTGACCAACCCTGGGCAATAGCGGTCAATTATGTTGACAGCACCCCTCAGAGCTTACCCCTGGATCTCGATGCTGGTTCGTCCAAGCATCCCCGTCACTCACACAGTTGACCTAATAATACACGCATTCCACAACGTCTTTGGTCACCCAATAGATCCAGTATATACGGAAAGGGGGATTGACTGGTAGCTGGCTACGACGCATATCGCCTCCTTGGGATAGTCATGTCAGCTCCGGGGGTGTGGCTCAATAACACGAAGATCATTACAGTGTCAAGCCAAGCCAACCCTGAGGTTCGATTGACCTTTCCCAGCAGGGGAGGCTCGTAAATCCCGTGTAAGTCCCAGGCACCATCAGCCAAGTGCGACAATTAGTCAGTCATAGCTACCACTCCAGGGAAAAGCACCATAAACGGACAGTGTTGGCTGAACGCTCAGATGCTTGCTGTCAATGGCATCCTGCAAAAGTCCCCCAGCCGCATTTGCCGCATGTCTCAACCGAAAAAAAGAAGAAGAAGAAGCGTGTTGCATGCCAAGGCCCCCCGGCCAGTTCAGCCAATCTCCTCAAAGATATAGGGCTGGCCAGTAGATCTACGCCATCCCGCCGTCCAGTGTCTCCTCCGAACGGACGTATATCCCGCAAGAGCATTAGTTGGATTCAGTAATTCCCACTAGGAGCAGTGTTGGGGTTCATGATGTCTCCTCGGTCTTCGGCCCAAGTTGTGTAGCGTAGCGGTGTACCTCTACAGTATCTCCTCACCCGTTAAATGCTATGTGGCATCTTTGCAAACTCTTCGGTGCAACTTTCGGAGCATATGTTCACCGTAGCTACCCTGGCGATGTCATTCGCGCGAGAAGCGACCTGGCAACAAGAACGAGGAAGGGCGTCCATCCTTGCTTGTCTGGCATAGCAGGGTAACCCTGGAAGCAATCTTGAACGGACCGGCCTCAACTCCCATGCGAACGCACTGTGACTCCAAGTATGCATTTGCTAAGTCTCCTCCCCAGACGCATAGTTGTTTCTCGTCATCGGCAATCTGCGCGCTTGGGGCTCTTATGGTACCAATCGACGATGATGGCGTTAGCTATGCATCTTTGGCCTTACGCGAGGATACATGACAGCGTTTCGCCCCTCCCTCGACCAGCGACTAATTTTACACAGCAGCAGCGTCGTGCCTGAGAGGAAGCTTGCCCCACGAAGCTTGTGTCTCACTACTGTGAACGGCGGGAAGATAGGGCGGGTTTTTGGGAAGCCTGGACCTCATGATAAGTAGCTAGCGGTGGACGGAAGGCAGAGAACCCGGGGCATGTCTTGCCGGGCCTCGAAAAAAGCCAGTCCGTCCGGCCCATTCGCCATAACGCTACTCTGACACTTGCCGTTTTGACCTTTGGGACTGTCTGTTCGTCCCGCGAACGTTAGCAGGTCATAATCATTCTCTCTACTGCAGAGCCAGCTAGTCCGTGACAGCTAACTGGGTGGGAGGCCTTCTTCGACCACATCTAGAAGCTTGCATTCTGAGCCAGTAGATGGCCCGCCTTGCAAGTGAATCAACGTTTAGTGTTGTATGAATGGTTGACTGTCCTTCCCTATATAGACAGCCCCATTGCAGGAAGCCACTTAGAACACGCCATCGTATAGTACTTGACTGGAAATCGGCGTGTGCACGCTGGTCTCTCGGTGCCGTGCCGTAATAGCGTATGAAACTGGGAGCTCGGTGACGTGAAATACGCTCCCATTCGGACAGAACCGTCAATTCGGCGTCTCTTGTGTCTTGAGGGTGCGAAAGTATCTCGATGGATGGGGTAGTCGGCTTGGTTGCCCGCGCTGGCGGTGTGCTAGTTTCTGCGGAGGCTCGAAGGATCGTGATCTCTCAAGGGTTATAAGCTCATTGGTGCCGTGGCTACGCTTCGGTGGTCCGCTTCTTCGGTAGTGCATCCGAAGGTCTCACTAATACCATAACTTTTGGGGTTATATCCCCTTGAGTGCCAAAGCGCTGCTTTCCGTACAATACTTTCGATAAATGATCAACGCGGCCGTGCATACCGTAGCAAGGGCATACCGACCAACCAAATAACACACCGAGCACAACGGACGTTTAAAACGTCACTCCGATTAGCCCTGGTCTGTACAGTACGGAATCTTTTGGTGAAAGCAGCGCTTTGGCACTCAAGGGGATAATAGTGAGTGCTATTCTATAACTGCTATACGTGAGATCACGATGGATGTTGCCATTGTCGACCAAAGTGGTGACACTGCGTGGGTTCACTCCCTCTGGCAGCTAGGTAGTGTACTCTTTGCAGGTGATATTGTAAATCTGAATAGGACAAGTAATCCCTTCTAAGCCCTGCGACTTTGCAAAAGGCCCGCTCCGAGGTGGATTCGTTGAGTAGTATCCCTCCATGTTCAACGGCCGATCTCGAGAACATATGGAGAGATACAATGGGTAGGTTAAGCAAATTGTTACAATATCGAAGGTGGCCTATATATTGGGAGTGGACCTGAGAATGGCCCACGATACGGACATTACATCTGCTTCTCGTACATAAGTGGTGTGTAAGCCCCCGGCATTTCTCGTGGTGCGTGGAGTGATGGTTTGCCTTGGGCATGCCAAAAAGACATCGTCCATATGGCCTGAAGGTTCTGCATGGCCCGATGGGGATCATGCAGTCTCGAAAGACCGCTCAGAGAATGGTAGCCGGAAATTTTCTTCGGGGCCAACCGAAATTGAGTTTTCGACAATTAGCTCTATATGGCGTGTGATTGGTGTCTCGGAGTACTGAGAATCTGCACAGCGATTGACTATTGGAACCGTGGCCTTGCGCAAGCGCCGAGAGACTTGCCATTCCTAGCCATATGGGCGGATCTCGATGGCAAGCTAAAGTAGGATTGACCCAGACTCCTGGATTCATTAGCAGCCGGTGTGGTCCACTAGAGAGCGTTGGCAAGAGCAGTTATGCGATTCAAGGTCCACTATACACCTGTCGTAGATATCGTGATCTTGAGCTCTCTCCTTGGTTGATCAGTCGTGTTCGGCATCTGAGAATCAACAGGCTCAGAGACGAATTGTCCGTAATGCGTCATCCAGGATATTGTACATTCACGAAGGGTTGACCGGATATTGGATGAAAGCATCTTGGTGAGCCCGAAATTGCAGAAGTATCGAGTGTCAAGATGTCCCACAGCGAAGTTGTTAGCGTACCTAGCCGCTTAACAGACATCCAGAGCGGGTACAGAGATCGTACCATAGAGGCGACGGGCAGGAAGTGGCTGGTGACCCAAGTCCAGTGCTCACTTATAGACACTTAGGGTCAGGGTATCGGCATCGGCATCTGCGGGTTAAGTCCCCAGTGAGGATAGTAGGTATCCGCTATTCGTTGCAGTGTTGACCAGAGCAGCGTCGTCGATACATCTGCTGCGGCGTGTAGTATGTATTAGACAGGAAATCTCTCAACCGTACCTTGTAAGCATGATGCTTTCACGAGATGACTTCTGTCAGTGAACAGAACACCTTGCGCGAGGAATTCGAGGGTCACGGCGGGATGGGCTTTTAGTCCGTAGACGCGAGCCATAGGCGTGAGCGTAAGTCAAGCATCGCTGTACCTTGCCTCGAGCTAACCTGCAAAATAGCCAGGATCGCGATGTAGCGTGCAGAACGCACATCGAACCGAGGGTCGCAGGGTAAAGGAAACATGCGATATCCAGAATACCCTACCACTTGATGCCAGGGTGGCTTGAATAGAATTGCTTCCTGTGCAGCCTTGTTACCCCAATGGAGACGAGCATGCACTCGCCACATTGAAGGCAAGCATAAACAAGCATAATGATGGTCATACGGGGACAGGAACGCGCCATACTGCGGACGAACAGCCGGTTGTCGCTCGGCGTTCACAGAAAAAAAAAGATTATTGAAAACGGCTCGACGGTTCCCAAAAGTCGATGGATTGGCAGGGGCTACGGTGTACCGGCATGAACCTCGTATCAAAAAGCAGCCAGTAGCGGGGCGCCTGTCCGGGTTTCTGACTTCGTCCCTTGGCCCCCCATGGCTGCTTGTTGAGGATCGGCGCACAAGAGACACCGTTCTGGAATTGATCCAGCACAAAGGGTGGCAAACATGCACATTGGCTCGTTGGGTATCCGCGAACGCCAGATGCCGCAGGGTGGTGCGGGCTAGAAGTGGTTGAGGCTGAGTGACATGACTAGCCCGGCGCGGGGGGGATCCAATGAGCAGAGTGTAAGAAAAACCGGCCGAGGCCGATGTCCAAACGGAGCCCGGTCCATATCAGAAGGTGATCGACATTGATCTTGACCGAATCCGTGCAGATTGGCCACCCGCCATAGCGCGTCCGCCCGCTGCAAGACCCTTTTGCCTTCTTCCGCACCAAGGCACCAGACCAGGCACAAGAGGGTGAACGGGGCTCAGACGGGGTTTGTTGACCGAGGAGATCTGGTATCGGTCGTGGCATGTTTATGTTTTCATGACATGATACGGACTGGGTGGGAATAGGACTGCCGGGTACCCGATACTCACTAGAATCAATTGATGGCATTTGCAGGTTGAAACAAGGTTGTCTAAAGTTGGTAGGTCCCTGCTACGGAGAAATCGCAAGTCACTAGCTCGGAGGAAAACCTCCGCTGCTGATCTTCACTAATACCCTGTCTCTATTGGTAGAGCAAGCAATGATATTCTTTTGGCCGACAGCTAAACAGCACCACCAACAAGTAAATCTAACAACCAAGGTATTGCAGTGCTGTCGTTCCTGGTCGATAATAGAGAATTACGTATACCACGTATAATGCAGGCAGTTCGCATGTAAAAATAGTTCGAACCAAGAGGCACAACCTGGAACCCTTTCTTCCTGGTACACCAGTCAACCAAGATGTACTGGTATGTACGGAGTATGTCAAGCCACCCACAGCACCTCTGCAGCTTGAGGGCTGAGACAGAATGCATAGCAAGAAATTGCTGTTTGAAGCAATAGTCGTGCTGATCATCCAATTGCCCGGAGCCCAAAATATCGTCAATTGGGGATGTACTGGTAGGGACCGGCTCTTGCATGTTACAACTAATGAATGCTTCGTTCGTCTAAGTGCAAAGCTAGCAGTAGCGCGAAGTTTAGGTCACGCCACAGATGTCGTTGAAGTTGGCTGGCTAGGATGCGGGATTGTACGATCTCCATCCCCAATGCTGTGGTCGCAGACTGGGAATTCAACAGTGGCAAAATGGCATGTGGTTGTGGTGGTGCGGCCAAGCGGCCTTGATTTTGTGGCCTAAGAATCCCATCAGCCACAAAGCACGCTAATTCCAAGGCCATGCCATGATGCCGTTCCAGCCCAGTTTGACCTTCATGATGCAAATGGACTGACTCGCAGCCAGCATGGACAAGAAGCCGCCAAGGATGAAAAGAAAAAAGCAATGTTTTCGGTGGCAATATAATGAATCAGCATCGAAAATCCGCCAACCTGGCCAAGTGGTTTGAGGCTTGCACTATCTCCACGAGTTGCTGGCCGTGGCTGGTCCCGAGAGAGCTTGAGGTCCCCTACGCTACGGGCTACACTACGCTACAAGTACACTGCGCCAAACTGACTCGCCCATGGCCAATTGCCCCCACGTTCAACAGCAACGTTGAATCCGGTGATATTCGGATTCATGATCAAAGGAGAATGTTGGGAGTGGCAGGACCGTAAGCAGTGACCCGTCGTAACTCTCCTATCTCAATTGGGCTGCTAGATGCTAAGCAAGAAACCACAACAGACTGTGCTTGTGACACGAAGATGGAAATAAACCCAAACGGTCACAATTGGGTGAATAAGATACTGACGATAGCATGAACGTTGGCCGGTTCCCAAGCAACCAGTCGCAGAATTTTCTTTTTCCGTTCATGGTTTTCTGGTGGTCTCCACTCCATAGCAGATTGAATAATGCACCAGGATCTCTTCTTCCCCAATTATCGCGATGAGCGACGAATGGTTACGACATGTCGCCCGGGCAGTGGTCCGGCACCCAGCACCCAGGCCAAAACCCAGACAGGATGATGACAGTCAAGCAGACGGGGAATTAGAATGCCACCAGCAGGTATCTCTCAGCAATGCTCGTGACTTATCTCACGGTCGCTCTTAACACAATAGTTAAAAAGAGAAAAAGAAAAAGAAATAAAGCTTTTTTATATTTTTTTTTACTATTTCATATTTCTCTTTATTTTATTAATCGCTTTCGTTGCTTAATATTGCGTGGTGAAGTAATAGAGTCGAATGTAGAAGACGGCATTTTAATTCTGCAGGGGGTTGCAGTGTGATACTGCCCGACATGTACGTATCTACGTACTGTACTGTACGGGGAGCAGGGCGCTCTTCAATTGCTGGTTGTGGTGCAGCTGACGCCACCGTCCACCCCAAGGTTTTTTCTTCTCATTTAGCCGAACCACCATCGACATCATAATTGCCCACTTTGACACGGTCCGCTGCACGGCCAGGGGCAGGGATCTGTGCACCATTCCATCGCCTGCTCCTTGTGTGGAGATGGGAAACCACTATCTTTCCTATTTCAAAATTCCCAGGCCACACAAGAATCCCATTGCGGCTGATACCGAAAGTTGGCCTGTCCATTTCATCATCCTTAGTAATGATCATCCAGTACACGTTACTGTTACTGCGTCAATGGGTATACGCCACCCTACCAGTAGGAATTTCAAGTTACATATTTTGGGACGGATGGAGACCAAGATGGAAACTCGCTAGAGACAGCGAGAAACCGCTTTGGCCATTCAGAACGGAGGGGAACTTCGCTGGGGTGCCTGCGAAGACATGCATTGGCAGGGTCAGGTCAGGTCTGCGTGCGAGGTCTGGACCGGTCCGCCTTCGGTGTCTCCATGCCCATCTACCGTATATCTTGCTCTCCATACCATGCGAACCAAGCAAGATGATAACGGATCATGGTAAACGGTGGTATGCTTTTTTTTTTTTTTTTTTTTTTTTTTTTTTTTGGCCTCGTGGCTGAGGCTATGGATACAGTCCGTCTGGTGTCTTTACCCTATCTCTCCCCCAACGGCTGGGTCTAGGTTTGTCTCTTCGCGGGAGCTCCCAAGCATCCCAGAGCCCATGGCGCAAGCTTTAACTCAGCAACATGCAGCCCAACGGGCGGTTTCTGTGCATACACGCCTACTTACCTGGCCGTGTAAGGTAACAAGAGATGACAACTGACATATTTCCTTTTTTCCTCGTCCTACCTAATGACGAATTCGGGCTCCAGCGCCACGCTCTCATGGGCAATGAGAGAGAGGGACAGTGCGGGCTGGTCAGTGAACTTTAGAGATATTGCAGCTTTGCCCTGTTTCACTCGCATATCTGACGCCAAGTGAGATTGACAATATTCCCCCGGTCGTTGGCCGAGTCCAGAACGTTTGCGGCTAAGTGTGTGCCCTCCTGCACCTTGGGAGTTGGGGGTACATCTCAAGAGGTACTTTACTGTATCGAGTCTTCCTCGTGGGACCATCTGGGACCCCTAGAGGAACCCCCTTCCCAGGATAGCCACGGTGGCGAAAAACGAAGGAAACACATCCCCGGTCTCCAGCGAATGCCATGCCACATTCTGCGCGAGACAGATTCCCTTTTCTCCCCATCCCCAATTTTGTTTTCGTGGTATGGCATTTGTGAACGCCAATCGGCTACGTTTGCTGCCGTACAAGGGTTTTGAACATGCTGCTCCTCCATGATCGTCATGTTGGGCACATCCTGTACGAGTACCGTACCCCGGCGCGGCGGAAGGTGGGCGGACTGGCAGCTGGACAGACCTACATACTGACTACTGACCTGTTCCCACAATCGCCTGGCTCTCTTCATCGTCTCATCTCCTAGAGACCCAGCTAACTACCAGTCTCCATAACCCATGTACGTGCTTCTACATGTGTCCGAGACGGCTTTAAGACCCCCCAACCTACCACTCCCGCTCATTAGCCACCCGCACCGTCGTGAGTCGTCATCTTCCCTGCATGTATAAGTCACACTTCATATCGTGAGAGACTACGAGAAGGGCAAAGATTACCGTTACACTCTATCAACTATCCCTGCCCCCCCTTGCCATCTGCAGCCGACAGCCCCAGAAGACCCTAATTTAGCCACACCACTTGCTTCCCATCTTCTATCAATTTTTTATTATTTCTCGGTTCTGCAATACAGACTCTCGGGCCAGTCTGCTACTAGAGCTTGAAGCGACCCTGAAGGATTCCTGTCCTTTGGCTTTCTCCAGTCTGTCATCATTGCAGAGTCCCTGCAGCCCGCGCCCATCTCTCCTGCACCCAGCCTCATCAGACTTGACCACCCTGCCTTCTTGACGGCCTATCAGTATCCTTGGCCCTCTTCAACACACGTCTTTTTCGATTCAGACCCTGCTGCTCCCGGCCTACCGACAACTCTTATACTCATCATATCTCCTAGGATTCGGTTCTTTTACCCTGGTGGAATATCACTTCTGCTCTCGGATTGGACGTCGCTCAAATCCGGATATCCCTGTTTACAGTCTATTCGGAGCATCGCTTAGAGGTACAGCATAGGTTCCTTTCGAATACAGCGCCAATTCGCTTGCCGTGGCGCACCTGTTTGTGTCGTGGTAGAGGGTTTACCTGACAACCGTCCAGCTTCCTCACTATTGCGTTAGACTCGCCGCCCTGTTCCAGAGGCTGCAGCGCAAGCGCTCGACTTTCATAAAAGACTTGAACCGCGCCGGCGTCGCTTCACAATCGCTTAAGCTCTTTGCCCTCTGCCCTCGTGTTTTGCAGCTCTGCGCAGTCTCTTTTGTCTGTCATTACACAGCTCCAATGGGTGATGCTCCACCCAATACAAGCTCGCCCAACGACCTCACTCATCCCGGGGCTCTCGGCGGCACTTTCCAGGGTTCGCTATCAACCGACGACCAGGGCAACTCAACTGGTGCCTATGTAGGACACTCGGCTTTCCAATCCCAACATCACTTCGATCCTTCCCACAATGCCTTCTCGGCCCAGTTCGATATGACACAACCGCAAGTCAATGGGAGGGTAGGCCCATACAACATGGGTGCTATGGCGAACGCGTTACCACAGACCAATTACCGGCCGACTTACAACCAAGGCGCACAGCCGCGATACAACAATGGCGGGCCGCCTCCTGGTGTTGCTCACTCCATGGCTCAAATGACCCAGTATGGGGGTCATACGGCCGTTAACCCTATCATGGGGCAACAATACTACATGCCTCATCACTCCCAAATCCAACAGTTCTACAATCACCAGCTCGCGCCTTCACAACAGGCGGCAAACATGTCTCCCAGGCACAACATGGCCTACTACCCAGGCCAAGTTATGATGAATCCTGCGCAACAGCAACAACTCTCTGGAGGCTATTACTACGGGCAACCGGGAACATATGTTGGACAAACCCAGGCTGTTCCGGGGCAGATGATGCCTGGGCAGTTCATTGCATCTGGTCCTCGCGGGGTATCCCCTTCCGGACCCCAGGACCAATTTGGGCCAATGTCGGTTCTGGGCCCTGCAGATGGTCTGTTACACGGAACTATTGTTTTTGTTGGTTAATACATAACTGACATTCTTTCTTAGAATCTTCACGAAACCGTTCCAACGTCGTCCGTGGTCCTCCCCGTAAACCACGGCAGAGCGGTTAGTTTGCAATCCAACTCTTCGAGACGTCATACTCATGTATTACTAGGAAATGCTATTTGGATCGGAAATCTGCCACCACAGACTGATCTGATGAGCTTGGTCTACCATGTGTGCCAAGAAGCAAGCGGCCTCGAGTCCCTGTTTCTCATATCTAAGAGCAACTGTGCTTTCGCCAACTTCAAAGACGAACAGAGCTGCGTTGAGGCGCAACAGAAGCTACACGACTCCAAATTCCAATCTGTACGACTCGTTAGCAGACTACGCAAGAGCACTGTCGAAGGCACTGCAGGTCAAACGGCGCCGACCGGCCCTGCTGCCACATCTCCACATGTGCAGGTTGTCCCTGTCGAGGTCGTAGAGGACCAACCCGATACGAAAACTGAGTCGCGCATCACAACCGAGAAAGTACCAGATGACCACAGGGAAGCGCCGGCCGTCGATGGTGTGGCACAAACAGATAAGTTTTTTATATTGAAAAGTCTTACAGTCGAAGATCTGGAGCTCAGCGTGAGAAACGGAGTTTGGGCTACACAGTCTCACAACGAAGAGGCGCTTAATGATGCGTATAAGGTACGAAAAATGGTTTGTCATGCATGTGGAATCTCTGCTAACTATGATACTGCAGGCGGTTGATAATGTTTACTTGGTGTTCTCTGCCAATAAATCAGGGGAATATTTTGGTTATGCCAAGATGACATCACGCATAAACAACGACCCAGCTGCGGCCATTGAATTTGCACCAAAGGCCCAAACAGCGACGGATTCCGACTTGCCGAAAGCCATACCGACCGAAGCAACTGAAAACTGTCCACGAGGAAACATAATTGACGACTCGGCTAGGGGGACAATCTTCTGGGAGATCGAGCGAGACGACGCAGATACACCGGAAACCGAGTCGGAAGTGGACGATTCAGCGAGCGTGCATGATGGCCAAGATGTCGAGGGAGGCTCAAAGGCCTGGGGAAAGCCATTCAAACTTGAATGGCTGTCGTCGTCGAGGTTGCCGTTCTACCGCACTCGCGGGCTACGGAACCCCTGGAATTCCAACAGGGAGGTCAAGATCGCACGAGACGGCACCGAACTAGAACCCTCGGTGGGACGAAGACTTATCGGCCTGTTCAATCGAGTGCAGTCTCCTGCGCCCATGGCGATGGGGATGCGGCAGGGGATGACGATAGTGGCAGGATACCCACCCCCGATGCGAGCTCAATTTCCCCAGTAATGGGTCGAACGGCGTCAGAATCACTTCACGCACGCGATCAAAACGGTGTGATGTGTTACGACTTGAAATGGTATTCCCAGTGCGAGCAAGTCTCGGGCTGCTATGCAGGACATAGCCAACTTTAACTGTATACAGAGAATCATAGTTCGCCAGCGAGACGCTATCATGGTTGCACTTCACCGCGTGGTAGTACACAACCCCCTTAGCCGCGATTATATCGAATAATCAAAAGAGAAAAAATCCAAATGTTGCCAAATCCAATACGTTGGCCCCTCCGTCCCCTCCCCAGTTCTGTCGGTCCGGATAGCCTTGAATGTGGCGACCTTACTACGAGCTAGCATCGATACCCAATCTGTCAAACTTGTGGTAGCTTCGTCAGGATGCTTGTACCATGTAAAGTGACAGCGCTTATGCTTTCCCTGCCTGTCTGAATCCAAATCCCCGCCCCACACCAGTTTGACGATACCATTGAATTGTGCATCAGATTTCCATCCCATCGTCCTTCCGCATGTCACGATAGCTACATCATTACGTCATCCCAACCATGATTGCTGGTTGCTGGTTGCTGCTAGCTTGCTCCCCAAAGCTCGAGGGCGGCAGGCCGCATAAAGCCGAAGGGGGAACTGTCGTTGCGGTCGAGTGCGTATAGATCACGCAATGCCGAACAAACACCGCGAGAGCAAAGTTAGCTTGTGTCGCCCTACCTGGCCAAGCTGCCTGGGTGTAACAGTGCACCGCCTACCTACATGTACCTAAGTATGTAGCTTGTACCAATTGGGAAGCTGCATACCACGGGCATTAGAATCAAGGGGGCCGGGCTTTGTTCTTGTGTGCCCATTGTGCCAATTAGCGATCGGAAAATTGATTGATTGATGAGCTTCAGCGAAAAAGCAAGGAGCTTTCTTTGCAGTCAGTAACACAAGGTGACGTCTGCCAAGACTGATCCGAGTAGCGATCGAACAACCTGGCTATCGGATTTTGGACATTCCCATCTCCAAGTCACCTTTGGGCACAAGCCAGAAAGCATTTGGGCGTTCTCCCGTTGGTAAGTGCAACAACATGCGCATCATGGCATCGCATGCGAGATTCTTGTGTTTCTATCTCCTTGGTTATTAGATAGTGCAAGTTTAGCCAGGGCAGCTATGATCTCATATCATGTAGAAAAACTTCAGCTTCGTCCAATCTTCTCCAGTCTCATGTGCCAGTAGTACCTCACGCCAGGAACAGGCGATTATGCCACACAACTTACTATGTACCACCCACGACGTATTGGTTCACCTGGCTGTTGGAATTCAGGACTTTACATAGCATAATTCATGTCGCTATTGATCACCAATTCAAATGCTCTACATTGTACTTACTGGATCCTTGTTTTGAAGATGCATCATAGCAATTGACAGCTGTCCAACTGTGTAAGAGGTTACTGCATCGTCGGTCTTATGGATACATGTAGGTATGTACATATCCTGAGTGTGGGGGTAGCTTTAGTGCCTCGATTTTTGAATATTCGTTCTATTAATAGCTAGCTTCGAGCTTGAGCACGGATCAGATTCTACCAAACCATCTTATACACCCCTTTAACTGCATAGAAGCTTCTCGTTTGCCCAATATTTCCAGACGAATTATTCCAGGGGATGCCAGCAGCTTCGAGCAGCCTCCACAACTTCATGGTCGGCATCGTCGGGTTCATTGTCGCGTGATTGCTAACCTGCAAACAGGCAACCATTGCATCGTGCATCTTGTAGAAGCATCCATAGAGCATCTAGTAATTGGTAGACTGTTCCAGATTATTCACAATGGAAGTTTCTCACGACTTCCTGACGATTTAGGGAGCTGCCTTTGACTGTGATTTTTGTGTATAAATGAAGCAGCCAACTCCGTGATAACTTCACTTCCCTTTTTCCTCATCATCATCAGAACACAATCAGAACACAGCATTCAACAACATTCAATACCAAGCAATTACACACAACAACAACAACGCAAGCACTTTTATGCGATCTGCAACCAAATCCATCAGATCCACACTTCCTCGCAACATCACCAAAGTCATCTGCAACCCACACACCACTCGATCCAACATGTCTCTGTTCGGTCCCCGCTTCTACTCGGCCCCCGAGCCCAACTTCTCGGGCCTCTTCCGCCTGATCGACGACTTTGACAAGTACTCGTCGCAGAACGGCCCCGAGGGCGCCAACATGGCCGGTCGCCTCGGCCGCCACCACATCCCCACCTTCACCCCCAAGTTCGACCTCAAGGAGACGGACAGCGCCTACGAGCTGCATGGCGAGCTGCCTGGCATCGAGAAGAAGAATGTTCACATCGAGTTCACCGACCCGCAGACCGTTGTGATCCGCGGCAAGGTCGAGCGCACCCACACCGAGGGCAACCTGCCTGCTGGTCTGCTCGAGGGCAACAACATGAGCGGCGCCATCACTGAGGGTGGTGAGAAGAACGGCGAGGCTCGCCGCAACTCTCACCAGCCCACCGTTGAGGATGATCCTGAAGCCGACAGCACCGGCGCTCAGTCTACTCCGGCTACCACCGTTGCTGAGACGGTCAAGTCCGAACAACAGCAGAAGCCCGCGGCCCCCAAGGCCAAGTACTGGGTCTCGGAGCGCAGCATCGGCGAGTTCTCGCGCACCTTCAACTTCCCCAGCCGCGTCGAGACGGATGAGGTCCAGGCCTCTCTCAACAACGGAGTCTTGGCCGTCACTGTCCCGAAGGCCAAGAAGCACGAGAGCCGCCGCATTGCCATCAACTAAAGTGGATGTCATAGGAGCCTATCCGCAACTCATACACTTCTTCTTCACTGCGCTCCTTTAATCCCATATCTCGCCACCGCCACTACATCGGATGTACCTTAATGGGAATAAGCCTTTCGTCTTTCCGATCGGTACACCCTTACGATTCTCTTTCAGCGTTACACGGAGAGATGCATGACTTGGCGTCTGACTTTCCTTTCATATCATCATGAGTTTCACGAGGAGTTACAGAGGGAGGAATACGGTCTTTCATAACGGGGAGCAACTGCTGCTCTCACCAACTAATCAATTTGGCCTTGTACAATAGGGGAATGACCAATAACAATAAAAAGAAAATTAAAAACAAAAATCGCATTAGATCGTACCAAAAGCAGTGACATGAATGATGCCTTCTTAAAATACGTTGGAAAATACCTGACCAAAATCAGGTTGTGCATCCGCGCAGGTGTAGTCCAATAGGGGTGTGCGACGAACAACTATCCAACATTACTGGCAGCAGCCACATGAAGCACCGCACGCTTCAATTGCCTTAAACATATATCATTTGACGTCCTATTTATGACTGTGAGCTATATAACCACACATCTAAGCCTTTTTGTATTACAAATTACATGTAACATTCACAAAGACAGTCTTTCAGGAGTAATGCACACAGAAGTCCTACTGTAGTCATTGGGGTAGTGTTAGGAGAAGGAACCATGGGCCTAGGGAGACCTTAGCAGTGGTTACAAATTCTTTCTCTTCCTCGCCAGATAGAAATCATGATTGGTTCGGTACTTACCTTGACCAAATCCTACCTTACATCATGTGTTCTGAGCGGGAGGCTTATAGAGGCAAAGTGATGAACAACTCCTCACTCGGTCTCCTCCCCACCAACGGCCCCGGCGGTGGTACCAGATTTCTTCTTCTTCCGCCACCTCTGGCCGCCCTCTGTACTTCTTCTCCTTCCCCTCCCCTCAAGTGAGATGTGGTAGTTGGAGCTTCCTCTGCCTCATTCGGGATAACCTGAGCCCAATCCACTACGTCGGCATATGCGCGCAGGGGCTGCACGATGTCCTCTTCGTTCTCCTCTTCTTCCTCTTCTTCATTCATCTCCCCCTGTTTCTCGTCACCATTAGCGGAGAGCGGTCTGCTAAACAGTTCATGGAAACTGCATCTCGGTTGCAGTATTACCTCGATCGGAATCGATGGCGGACTCACCAAGCAGTTTCGTCTTCTCCTAGCTCCTCTTCGCTCAAGCCCTCCCTCTCTATTCTTTTCTTCTTCCTCTCCTAATTCTGTCGCTTCGGGCCCAGCACTTACTTCTACAACCGGCCCCGCTTCATCAGCGCTGGCTTCTTCTTCATCTTCCTCCATTCTAAAATCCGTCAACGCTGCCATGCGATCCAGGTGCACCACAGTCATCGGACCGCTATATCGCGTGATAGGCCTGGGACGAGGATGGAAACACTGATCGGCGACCGCCACTCGCGCAGCGTGGGCCGCTTTTTCCTTTCTCTCCGACAATCTCCATCTCCGTTCTTCCTCTGTACCTACCTCTTCTTTTTCCTCTTCCTCTTCATCTTCATCGTCATCGTCATCTCCACCGTCGTAGTCACCCTGACTGTTTTGGGTCGAGGACGTTGAAGTCCCAGAACTATTGTCGTCATCGCTATCGTCAGACCTAATAGTAAACATGGGTCTGGTTTGGTCGCCGGGCACCCTGTCCAGGGGCACCGTCGGGGGTGCAGATGACAATGACGACATCATCTCGGGGTAGATTTGCGCCGCCACCATCTCGTGGTCGTCTGCCTCTTCATCTGCCAGGACAGAACGCAGACACAAGTCCGGTGTGCCTTCCACGACCACCCCATCTAGAGGGTATATGTGCAAGGGTAGCCCAGAGGATTCAAGTGTTCTCACGAGAGCCCTTTGACGCCCAAACTCTGCCTGCGGCAGACGGTCAGGAGTTGACACCGAGCCAGCACCCTCGTCGGTGGCATTTTCCTCCCTCTGCTGTTGCTGATGCGGCGGCGCCATAATCGCGACCCGAGTTAGGACGACAATAAGTAAGTACTATTGGAATCTGCTTCTGGGTGATCTACTGAGTAGTAAATCTCCAACGTAAGTCACGGGCTCTTCTTAGAAGATGCAGGTTGAGAATGACTGTAAATGGCGTTCGCTATGCAGTACGGGATTCAAACGATGATTAAACTCAAGATATATATATACTACCTAGGCCTGCCTGGATTTTATGGCATAACTACTGATTCCTAACTCATTGCATGTTTATGTTTTAAGTATCCTTTGCCGTGTTTGACAAAGAGCTGATGAGTAACACCAGGACAAAGGGGGTTGTCCCTTGACACCCAATACAAGCCCATTGAGCGATGGCGCTTTGTTATACAGCCTTGCCTCGCAAGGCGTTGACTGCATCAACAACACACCGAAGGAATACTCGAACATCAGGTATCACGCTACTAGACTCATCATCGACTCAAGGCACTTTGCGGTCGATCAAAGATATGTGTGTAGGCATCGAAGCCCAAAATTATGCTACCCTAAACACCGTGCTTCAACTCGCAGACTACTTATGGTTGCCAACTCGTCAACTCTGTTTGCTCATACATTAGGAGTTGGGGTATCGCGTGGCGTCATGCAATCCGTTATAAAAAATCAAATACAACAAACACCCTGCACTGCTCTTGCATCCCTCCTTACATCCATCCACCCAGCACATTCTTTTAAATCATTGCGGCGAAGGCAGCGATGGCCAGAGCGGCGGCGCCGTTGCCGAGGTAAGAGACGGCGGACATGGAAACGCCGGCGCTCTTAGGCTTCTCGGAGGACGTAGCAGTCTGAGAGGCAGTCGATGAGCCACCAGTAGCGGAAGGGGAGCTTGCACTGCTGCTGCTCTTAGCAGAGCCAGAGCCGGCCTCCTTCTTGGCAGGGTCCTTGCTGCCACAGTTGTCCTTGATGGAAGTGGTGCAGTTGTCTTGTCCAGTCTTGCTGCCGACGTTGGCGAGGTTGCATTCCGTAAAGGCCTCTTCGCAAGTGAACTATAGAGGGCAAAGGTTAGCATGGTTCACGCTTTACACGGAAGCTCAGAGAACGACGTACGAAGTCAATGGTGTTGATGTATTGACCGAGCTTGGGGTCCGATCCATCGGAGCATTCGCACACGTAGTTCAGGGTGTTCTGTACATAAAATTAGCATGGCAATTCGTCGGGCGAGGTTCCAATAGTACATACGAAGTCGCAAGTGTTCTGGGAAGCCGGGGAGCAAATTTGGTCGCAAGCGCTGAGCTGAGCACCGCACCAGCCATTCCGTTGGCTGACGGACACCTTGTTGATGTCAATGGTCCAGTTGGAGGTAGTCGCAGAGACGACAGTCAGCGCGGAGAGCGCGACGACGGCGACGTTGGCGAACATGGTGGTTGGATTGGACTGCAGATACGAGAAGATATTATGTTAGAACCTGAGTCTCCAATGTGCCTGAAGCTGACGATGTTTCTTTGGAGTATGATGTTGATTTATGTATGGGGGAAGGATGTCAAGCAATGTTTATCAAATGACTGGACTGACTGACTGTTTGAGGTTTGTTTGTTTGGTGATTATTATTAAGATGCTGGGCCGGCCCTCTCCACTTCGCTGGGAAGGAGAACTTTGAGTTTAAGAGGTGGTAGGAGTAGTGGTGATAAGAATCTCAGATACAATCACGGGAAGGCGTTGAATACTATGTGGAAGAGAATTTGGAAACCGGGAGGGCAGGGTGGTTGTATTAAAAGCAGAAGGCACAACAGACTCACACACACACACACATGCACCCGGGCCTAGGCGAGCGAGGACGAGGATGAGACCTGAGATGGGGAAGTTGGAGCTGCTGTCACGATCGTTGACCGGGATTAGGCCCCAACCCCTGTAACAATACGCCCTAAGTCGTGCTAGCGGTACAGGGGTCTACCCTGGTCTATCGGCCAATGTAGCATGTACCCCCCCCTGTAGCCCCATGACAGAAGTGGCTGGTGTACCTTGGCTTGCCTTTTCCTGTCTGCTTTTCTGTCGGGTTCCTTGCCCGTCTGCTGAGCTCTGCCGACAAAAGTTAGAGCGCCAAGGAACACGAGGTTCCTAGCAGAATGCCTCTGGCTATCCAATCGAATCATTGTGTTTTGCTGCAGGCGAGGGAGCTTCTCTTCCAAGTTCCCAACCCTCCCTCCATCTTCCCCCAACTGAGTGAGCTAGCCAGGTACTCGCCTGCTACGCCAGGCTATCTGTGGATGATGCAAGTGATTCCTGATTCTTCACAAGGTTCTCCATCTGTGGCGCTCAAGCTCCTTGCTGAGAAACATCGCGGCACGTTTGGACCGACTTCGAAAGTTCGGACAACGCTTGCGACCAATAGCGTGCAAATGGCGGTTTCCAGAGGTAGCCGACATTCCCATCTTTTCCCACTGAAAGCATTTCTTTCAGCATTCCATTTGCTGTAGTGGCACGCCGGTGATCATTACTTGTTCGCGAAGAGTAATGACTGGGGTTTCTTTATCTCCGTCCCCATCGTGAGAAAGGCCCAATTGATTACATAACGGCATTGGGACCAATCGAGGTAGGGCCTCTCTGACCCCCAGTCTGCATGTTACGTCGGGGCTGTCGGTGGTCGCGGGAGGTCATGCGGACTACTGCACGACTGACCTCCCTCCCTACCAGCCTACCTCCTTACTGAATGCATTCAGCATTTCATCACTCCAAACACGAACGCCAAGTTTCCTGGTCTTGCCATGCCGCATGAGCCGGTAAGTCCGTACCTACATGGACGAATCATCCAATGCCATACTTTCCCAACCTTCGCGTTGAGGTTAAGGTTGGTGCCTCTGCCCGCCCACCATCCATCAACCTTGGATACCAGACGGGCTTAGAGGCGCGATTTGACTAAGTTTATTTCCTGTCTCATCAGCCATTATACAGAGTGCTACTGTAACTACCTCGGTCCTCGCTCGTACGAAATGGCACATCAATTTCCTCGGGGGTCCACGCCTCATTTCAACGGTCGGCTGGACCGGCAACAATCTGGGAGATATTTTCCACGATCCCACTACAACAAATGGCGGGACTACAGTATCGGCCTGGATGTTTTGGGCTTGCGATAAGAAGCTGGTTGGTGGTACCTCACCAGCCACATCCCACCCGTCGCTAGTGCCTGATCTGCAAGACTACTGCTTTGGGGTGTTCTGTCCGGCGGTAAAAATCACATCGAGCCTGCAAACCAACAACCATGTTCCTTCAATTTTCAACCTGCGACTCTTTCTCACGTATCTGAAACAGGATCCCGACCATTCCACTTCTGCCTATGCGCGCCCATGTTCGCAGCGTCTCTGCAGCGTCTTCTCCCTCAGATCTGTCACTTGGTTTTGCGGTCGGCCCTGTTGAGGATCAATGAAGACTGGGCAGGCCGGGATAAATGACCCAATGGCATCATGGACATTGCCTAGCTCTCCGTGAAGCCTCTGCCGAACGCCAGCGTGTGAACGGACCAGATGAAAAGCCCGAGTGGATCGCTTGACACCTGTAAACCCGGCGGAAGAAGAAAAGCAAAGTACCACAATGCCACGAGCGGCTAACCTAGCCTGTGCGCCAATCGATACGGACCTGCCACTCGAAAGGAACATTTATTAGCACATAATTGCCGCAAGTCAATCGGTGGACACAGGTTTCCGCGCGCAGTCAAATGAAATTGACAGCTAGAAGGGGGCTGATGAACGGGTTCCCGCCATGTCTTGAGCCTTTAATTGATCCGTACACCTTATAAATAGAAGAACAAACACTGCAAGTAACCAGATTGAAATACATTTCGGTCAATCTATTGAAGACTAAAACTATTGATATCTTGTAGCAGGTGGGGTAGCAGGTGGCGGGTGTATCCAGGCCAACAACTGGCTCTTGCCTAAAGAAGAACTAGAACACCAACACTTGTCAATGATTACATTCTCATGGTTGACCGCTGAAGCCCAGCACCTCCCGTTCAAAGGCACTCATTAGTAGCCCTAGGCGACACACATATACTCGAGACTCCCTTTCCTTGTGGACAAGATTTATGTTAAACACGAACATTTCTTACTTTGCAAGCGCATTTGTTGGAAGTCGGAGCCGCCGGCCATAACTTCCCATGACTCGCGCCCTATTTATCTGGGTTGACAAAGCACCATATATCTCTCTCCTCCGAGTGAGCTCTCATCGACGATCTTTTGTTGATCGAATAATACAGTCATTCCCGTTGAAAGCCGAGTTATGCCAAGCCCCTATTGAGATGGCTCCCGCCGAGCGGTGGAACTGATAGGCATTGATCTGTATGGGGTAGGTTCGGTGGCTAAGGATGCAGAAGAATGGAACGATATTCCTTCCATCGACGCTGGCGCCATAGGCCCAATGGCGGCGGGGCTCGTTGGCTCGGTACTGCTCGGGGGGAGTTCAATAAGTATTGACAGCCCACATTGCCATCTCGGACACGTCCTGACAAGTATACCGAAATTGGGGGCTCAGGCCGGGCTCCAAACGCCTTGACTAACAAATGTCCCGTTACGAGCTTGGTGGAATATATCCTCCTGGCCAATTTATCCAGCAGGTGGTCGGCCTGTCGGGTGGTGTTTTCGAATGCCAGCTGCACTTGGCCTTCGGAGAGAGAACCGCCGCAGCACTGGTGGTGCTCGGCCAATTGTGGGGCCATTTCGCGATCCTGGGCCAATGGTCCTGCTTCATGTTAATTGACCTCTTCAGACACCAGAGGGGGGTCGGCCACAAACAGACAGGCGCCTTTCGAGCTTGAAGGGGACTCTTAGAAGAACTGCTCTCTTGGCCCTGCAATTTTCCATATGGTTTGACTACCACTACTGGTCATCCGCTATAACCTGGACTATAGCCCCCAAGAAGCCCAGGGCGAGCACGCATCTGATTGGAGGACTCTGTTGACCCGTCTTGCCGGCGCAGCCTCAAAGCTCTGAAGATGGTTTAAAAGAATAGAATAGGCCGTCCGTATCTTGGGAAATACACACCATTCCAACTGCTTCTTCTCATCAGAGACTTCACCAAAGCGCGCGCGCAAGTCATGTTGCTCTTCAACACTCTTTTGGCGCTCTGCGCACCCGCCGCGTCCGTGGCGCTCACCTACAAGGGGGTGGACTGGTCGTCGGTGGCCGTCGAGGAGAAAAAGGGCATCCAGTACAAGACGAGCAGCGGCGCCGCGCAGCCGCTCGAGAAGATCCTGGCCAGCAACGGCGTGAATATCGTCCGGCAGCGCGTCTGGGTCAACCCCGGCGATGGTAATTATAATTTGAACTACAACCTGGCGCTGGCCAAGCGCGCCCGGGCCGCGGGCATGGACGTCTACGTCGACCTGCACTACAGCGACACCTGGGCCGACCCGGCCCACCAGAAGATCCCCTCCGGGTGGCCAACCGACGCCGACAACCTGGCCTGGAAGGTGTACAACTACACCCTGGACGTGAGCAACCAGTTTGCGGCGGCGGGCGTGAATCCCAAGATCATGTCCATCGGCAACGAGATCACGGCGGGGATGCTGACCCCGACGGGCAGCACGTCCAATTTCTACAACCTGGCCCGGATCCTGCATTCGGCGTCGGCGGGCATCAAGGATAGCCGGTTGTCGACGAAGCCGCGCATCATGATCCACTTGGACAACGGGTGGAAGTGGGATACCCAGAAGTGGTGGTATGAGAGCGTGCTCAAGCAGGGCCCCTTGACGACGTCCGACTTTGACATGATGGGTGTTTCCTATTACCCCTTCTAGTAAGTTTTACAGCCTCGATATAGCCTTTATGGGGATTTTTGTCTCAGGCATCACGTCAGGGATAACACGCTAACAACGCCATCTTCCCAGCAACTCGGCCGCCACGCTCGCGAGTCTCAAGTCGAGCCTGGCCAACATGGCCAACACGTGGGGCAAGGAGATCGTCGTCGCCGAGACCAACTGGCCGACCGCGTGCCCTGACCCCCAGTACGCCTTCCCCAGCGACCTGAGGAACATCCCGTTCTCCGCCGCGGGGCAGGCGGCCTTCGTGCAGCAGGTGGCCGCGGCCGTCGCCGGCGTCAGGAACGGCGTCGGGCTCTTCTACTGGGAGCCCGCCTGGGTGGACAACGCGGGCCTGGGGTCCTCGTGCGCGTCCAATACCATGTTCGCGTGGCCCGGGACGGCGCTCGAGAGTTTGAGCGTGTTCTCGAGGATTTGAGCTGGGGGAAGAAAGTAAAGTACTAGCTAGGTATGCAAGCGATGCACAGACGTGGCAAGATCAGATGAACGCCTCCCCCATCATCGCAGTTGAACACTGCAAACAGCCTTCGCAGTGCCACTTTTCTAAATCATCGTCTTTGTTCGTTGCTTCGAGTAGTGCGCCTTTGTCCAGTGAGATAGGCACCAATGGCGGCCAATTGTCTCACCCGCCAAAGAGCGGTTGCCGTCACTAAAGTGACTCGTGAAAATTCCAGCGGCCAAGACCTTGCCGCTTTCTCGAGGGACAATGGAAGACGGGAGACTCCTTTCTTGGTTACGGCCCTTAGCAAGAGTGACCTTTGATTTCTCTGCCAGGGTTTGCGGTCTCAATGGACCGCCGCCCCCCCCCCTCGATCACGGCAATGACTTCTAATTATGCACCTCTTTTACTGTGCGTCCCAGTCAAACCAAAGAGCGTCGACCCGTCTTTTACTAGGACCCTTGCATCTTTCCTCGCTCGCAACCAGAAAACTACTATTCCGGTAGCTAAATATCCTTGACGCGATGCCTGGCATCGGTAGCCTGATCAGCAGGCCAACCATGAACCCACGAGCCGCAACCGTAACAGCAAGAGCAGATGATGCCGCGTCTAATACCTCACCGGGGCCGACGCCGCCGCAGACGACGCCGGCCCCTCCTCTTCGGATGGAGCTGGAGTCGGCCTCGGAATCCTTCGCCCTGGGGATCGACACTTGCGGGTTCACTTCGGGGAGTACATGTGAGTGGAAAAAAAGACCTTGCAATGGGAGCCACAGTACCGTTATCAAGACTCGTCGCTTTTCAGCCGCCATGCTAACACTCCATTTGCGTATTAGTAACATGTTCCGCGGGCTACTGCACGAATATAGGAGAGCACCGCGGCTGCTGCACCGGCTCGCCCGCGGACTGCAGCGCGAGTATCTGGACGACGTGCCGGGGCTACACCGAGGGCGCCGGCGGGTACTGCGGCGCGCATACGCTGTGCTGGCAAGTTGTTTCCTTCCCTGTATTAGGAGTGCCAAGCCCTTATCGATTCATTATTATTTATCGCTAACAAATTCAATTTGAATAGTAGCGCAGCGTCCTTGCCGTCATGCGTGACGTACTACTTCACCACGCACGAGGACCCGGGCGTCACCTTCACCAACGTGGGGTGCGGCACCAGCGCCATGTACGGCCAGATGTACCCGTTCCCCCCGGAGCTGATGCCGACGACCTCGGCCGAGGAGAAACCGTCTGCGACCGAGCTGACGGTGAGCCCCATCAACAGCAACAGCACGCCCGGCGGCGACTCCAACAACGACAAGACGCAGTCGACGAGTCCCGCCACGGGCGCCATCGTCGGCGCCATCGTCGGCGGCATCATCCTCCTCGGACTGGCCTCGCTGGCCTTCGTCCTGCTGCAAAAGCGGCGGCGGCGGCAACGGGAGCAGCAGCAGCAGCAGCAGCAGCAGCAACAGCAACAACAGATCACCAAAGACCTCATCTCGGCCCCGAGCCCGACCACGAACGAGAAGAGCGGCGGCGGCGGCGGCCTGCGCACCCGTCTTCGATTGTCTACTATCCCGGAACAGCCCGCGTCGCCCATGCTCTCCCGCTACAAGTCGGCCCGCCGCAGCTACGGCCCCGACTGGCCTCTCGGGTCCGCCGACCCGCTCGAGTCACACCCCGTACTCCCGCTCGCCGCCACCTCTGCCCCAGGCTCCGCCGTGGACCTCGAGAGGCGGCTCAGCGAGCCTCGCGGGCCCGGCGGCAACAACAACAACAACACCAACCAAGTCCAAGTACCACCGCTGCAGATTCCCGCGGTCCCTGCGACGCGCCTGGCGCCCGCGCCGCCACCCAAATCTCCCATCAGTGGTGGCGGCGGTGGTGTATCGCCCTCACAGCAGCAGCAACAGCAGCAGCAGCAGCAGCCCCCCTCACCCAAGGGTCTGCTCCTCCAATCGCCCCGTCTCAGTTTCGCGCCGCCTGCGTCGCCTATTGACGCGGCGTTCAATGCCGAGGTCGACCGGCGCGTGAGCGTCATTGACGGCGCCACTGCCGCAGCTGCTCCTGCTACTCCTTCTGCTAGCGCAGCCATCCCGGCCGCTGCTGTAGGTAACAGTAACAGGAATAGCGCCATCAACAACAGCAACCCGCGAAGAGAAAGCAGCAGTAACAACAACAATATCCGCATCTCGACGAAACCGCCGCCGAGAAACAGCACCTACCAAGATCCCGGGACCGTGTCACCCATTGAACATAGTCCGGTGTCCGAGAACCGGAACCCCAAGAGGCTCAGTCTGGTGTCGGCGCCGAGCCAAAGAAACTCGCGGTTCATCGAGGCGGCGGACGACTTGGTGAGTCCCGTCTCGCCCGACGACGACGACGAGGACGACGAGCTTGTCGGGAAGCGAGGTGGTGGAGGAGGAGGAGGAGGGGATTCGGGGAGGGTGAGTCCGGCGACGGTCAGTCCGATGGAGAGCAGGAGGGGGAGCTTGGATCAATGATGATGGAGGATCAAATTGTTTTATTACTATACACACACACACACACGCAACATGGGACCGTGGTCGGTCACTGTCACGTGCTGGTGTTGGTGTTGGACTTGTATGATATCTGTATCACAACAGGGTTTCGTCATGATGTACAGAGCGGAGGAGGGGCAGCAAATAATATCTAGCTAGTACTGGCGTTTGGGGGGGGTTCATAATGTGAGGGAGACTAAAAAGATATAACAAGAGAATTCACGATTTATTCTTGAAGTAAGATTGAGAAAGAAGTCTCGTGTGAGAAAGGACGACTCAAGTTCATGTGCGCAGTGATGCAGACATTAAGGTCACCTAGGTCAACTGAATGATGTGGTACACAGAAGAGTGCACCGCCGCTAAGCTGTGTGCATACTCCGAGAGCTGGTGCGGCGATATGATAGCTACCTACTTTCCCCCCTCAAGCCCCCACCGCCGCAGGCATGGTCCCCACGTTCCGGACATCCTTCACCAAAGTCTCGACCTTGTCCCCCAACAATCCCCCGTTGCTGCTGCTGGTGCTGCCGTTCTGACTACTACTGTCCTTCCCTTCCATTGTATCCCCCGCGTGCTCCCGGTTCCAGTCAAGCACCTGCTGGCACACCCCCTCGAGCGTGGTGTACACCCCCCGATACCCCAGCCCGCCCGCCGCGACAGGCCTCTGCGCCGCGGCGTCCGTCGCCGGCGTGTGCGTCGAGACGGAGAAGGTAGCGGGCATCAGCAAAGCAACCTGCCCGCGGGGCCGAATCCATCCAAACCCGGGAACATTCCGCCCCAGCGCATCGCAGAGCTCAATGACGTACGCGACCAGCAGCAGCAGCGCGGGCTGCAAGACCTGGACCCTGCAAGGGGTCTTGGCCAGGATCTCGCAGACATTGTAGATATCGCGGAAGGAGGGAGGGGGTTGGGGTCGGTAATCACAAAAGGCCGACCCGCGCAGCCGGGCATCTCTCCGTTGTCGTTGCCGTTATCGAGTAGAGCCGCTTCGAACAAGAGGTGGCCGATGGACACGTGGCTAGCATGCACGAGGTTCTGGATGATGTTGGGCGTCCAGCTGGGGAAGTCCCCGGAACGCAGACAGAGGCCGACGAGCTGGTCGCCGACACTGGTACCGTAAATCCCGTTCGCGGGACGGATGGCGCCCGTGCGGAACCCGGGCGAGTTGGCACCGCACACAATCCGCTCGGCCGCCGCCTTGGCGCGCGCGTAGTTGCCGAAGTACTCGTTGTGCGGACGAAGGGGCTGGTCGAAGTCGGCCTCGTCCAGAACCTGCACGTAGTTGCGCGGCCAGCGCCGGAACCAGTTGGACAGGTACTTCACGGGTCGTACGGCTGTGGACGCCGACGAGGTCGCGATGAAGACGGAGGCGCCGGCTTTGCGGGAGGCTTCGAGGACGTGGCGGGTGCCCTCGACGTTGACGCGCGCGACGCGGTCGTACGTCGCCGCGCGCCGCTCGTTGGGCACGATCATGGCCGCCGTGTGGAACACGGTCAACCCACTTTCTTTCGAGTTACCGTCGCTGGTAGGCCACGGCTCGGCGAAGGCAGCCTCGACGGACGCAGGGTCACTGATATCAGCCTGTACAAAACCGACGCGGCTGGCGGGCCCCTTCAGCATATCCGGACGGTTCGGGGCGCGGAAATCGACATTGCGGATGGACTCGGGCCGCTGGCCGCGCTCGAGCAGGTGTAGGACTATCTGCCCACCGACGCCGCCGGAGCCGCCGACCACGATATAGCGGCGGCCCGGGCGGGCGGGCGGCAGGTGCGGCGCCCAGCGCAGGGGCTCCCGCTCGAGCCGGCGGTACGTGGCCCGGATCTCCTGCTCGGTCCAGCGGTGCGGCGACAGGGCCAGCACCTCGGGCGGCGTCGCCTTCAGGGCGCGGTTCAGCTTCCAGAGGTACAGCGCGGCCACGGCGACGAGGGCGGCGGCCGTTGCCGCAAGGGGGTGGGCTTGCAGCCACTCCATTTTCTGGTTCACCGCCTAGGTACCCTTTGGCTGCTGCGACGAGAATTGAGATTGATAGGGAAAGGAAAAAGGAAAAGAGAGAAAAATGAAGGGCTAGGGTATGTTCATAGGGAAGATCGAAGGTCTTGGCTACGTTCTCGTAACGAATGGTGCGGCGGCCAATTGGTTTCTTGAACAACTTGAATATGTTGTCCTCCGCATCCGAATCCCTTTATGCATCTTCACTCGTCCCTGCGTTTTTTTAACACGATTCCTCACATGCTCGGGGACTCAGGCTAGGAGGGGGCCGGACACGATTACGAACCTAGTGGCCGGCTCCAATGCCCCATATTGCTATGACCAGTGACGCTAACACACCAAACAGTATTCACCCGGTTGGAGTAAGTAACATGCGACCTCACCTTCTTTCATCGTCTCTTGCGAAACTGCAGCCAAAGGACGGACTGCATTCAATGGTTCGCAGCTGCAGTAACCCAAGTGTCATGGTCAGTTAGTTGCAACGGCTGCAACTGCACGCGCGAAGGCAATACCCGTATGCAACTAACCCAACCCAGATTAGCATTGAACTAGAGTGCTGACAAGCTCCCTTTTTATTAGTCGGGTTCACCCAAGCAGCTGGCACTGCTCGACTGCCACTCGGGTTGAACAAGAACCCCTTCCTAGCCAAAGCCACGGGAGCTTCTTGGGTCGGTTGGACAAACAGTCGGGTCTTACCTGGCCAGCCAATCAGGGATCAGCCACTGGCTCAATTGGGTAAAAAAACAACCTCCTTGTGTACAATGGCGTACAACCAGCCCATCAGACAAAAGGCATTGTTGCATAACAACCGCCCGAATGTCTCGAACGACCTTTGTCCGGGCTAAGAGAACATACTTAAGTGCGCAATGCCCGTGTGAATACTGTATATAAGGCATTGAATAGATGCCTGGCCAAGAGGGAGGATAAAACCCCGTGAGCTGGAATCAGCAGTGAGTGGTTTGCTAGCAACCGAATCGCCAAAAGCATTTTCAGCCCATCCAAACTCAATTGGACCAGAGAGCTTCACAACAAAGAGCCACCGATCGAGGTCAGACACGATGGCAGACACGATGGCAGACACGATGGCGAGCGACGACGAGGAGTCCTCGACCGCCGAGTTGCCGCCTCTACCGAAGCCCTTGACGTATGGGGTGGAGATTGAGGGTTTTGTCCATTATATCGACGAAGACGAAGAGGATCCCTTTGAGGGTCATCCGGGCCTCCCGCCACCATTGCGGTTGCCCAAAAACCGACCCATATACGTCACCCCTGCGATTGCATTGCATCGGTTGATGGAGAAAACCTTGACTGACCATGGACTTCCCACACAAGACGCCATAGGGATCAAATGCACGCAGCCGACTTCCATGGAGCACTATGTCGCTTTAGACTCTCTTGCGGACGCCGGAACCTGGGGGATCGTGAGCGACCGATCTATCATTACCCCCCGACTTCCTCAATGCAAGTTCATGCAGTTCGAGCTCAACAGCGCGGTCGCGGCCGATTCGCCCGAGTCTTTCGAGGTCCTCAAGTTCGCCATCAACCTCCTCACCCGGGAGCATCGCGTCGCCGTCAACGACAGCTGCGGCCTCCACGTCCACGTCGGGAACGGGGCCCAGTACTTCTCCCTGGACAACATCCGGCGCATCAGCACCCTGCTTTGGTCGGCCGAGGCCCTGCTGTCCACGCTGCACCCGCCCTGGCGACGGGTCAACACCTGGGGCTTGCCATTACGGACGTCGTCGTTCCTGGCCAGGGGCCAGGACCCCGAGATACTGCACAACTCGCCCACCGACGACTCTCCGTGCCGATACATCGCCGGTGATGTGAGGTTTGGGGAGCGGTCCA
Organism: Apiospora saccharicola; assembly: GCA_038363915.1. NCBI lineage: Eukaryota > Fungi > Ascomycota > Sordariomycetes > Amphisphaeriales > Apiosporaceae > Apiospora > Apiospora saccharicola. Next base: position 1,453,133 of record JAQQWM010000001.1, read on the forward strand.
ACTTGTGGAGGTATCTCCACAGGGACCCATTGGCTATCGTTCTTTACGACCGGACGAGGGAAGAGGGTTCGGGGTATGAGCCTTTCTTGTTAGATCAAACAGAGATGACATATCGCCCCGACCTGCCAAACCGCGTAGACGGCGAAGGTAACCTGCATCAGGCCGAAGATATGACCAAGGCAGAATATGACGCCATGGTGGAAGATATTCAGGACAACGGTTACCCCGAGCCCAACCATGAGTTCGATTTCACCATCCCCGCTGACGAAGCGCAGCCAGGGTTTTCGGCTATGACCTCGCGCTCCGAAACCCCCACAACGACCTCATCCGAGAAGTCGGAGAGTCCAGTACTGCCTAAACCAGAAGACTTGCTGAGCCAGAAAGAACTCGTCAACCGCGTCGCCGAGCTGCCGAAAACCCGGTTCTCCGTCCCGTCGGCCCCTTCCCGCCGCCTCGCCACCCGCCGACCCCGGTGCACGGGCGCCAAGATCAGCTTGGACGACCTGGAAGGATGGCACACCCAGGCGGGGGCCATGTTCGTGGAGACCTCGGAGGAAGCCAAACAGTGGGCGGCGGGTGCGCGCGCGCCGCTATTACCCGGCGCGGTGCGGCTCCTGGAGGCCGCGAGCTCGTGCGAGATCGCGGCGCTGCTGGGCCCGGCCGCCCAGGAGGGCCGTTCCAACTACACCTTTCACATGTACATGTGCTCGCTGATCTGCAACGAAGAGCGCCACACGATCGAGTTCCGCGAGGCCGCGGCCAGCCTGGACCCGGGATGGGTCGCCGTCTGGGCCCGGATCTGCATCGGGCTGATCAAGTTCGCCGTCAACGCGCCGTCCCACGCGTTCATGCGCGTCGTGACCAACTGCGAGTTAGCGGAGAAGAAAGAGGACCGCGGGAAGGAATACGAGATCAGGTACGACGTGGTCGACCTGCTGAACCAGATTGGACTCTTTGCCGAGGCCGCGGTCGCGGCGGAGAGGATCTGGGCGAACCGCGAGGCTTGGTACCTCACTTTTAAAGAGGGTAACGGCGGGAACGCGAATGACGACGGGAACGCGGATGACGATGGGGACGGGGGTGACGACGGGGACGGGGATGATGGTGACGACTCGGATGATGGTGACGACTCTAATCCGGGAAACGAACCCAGCCCGGGTAATGGGCCTAGCCCGGGCAATGGTCCTGGTCCCAACGACGATAACTCTCAGCCGGACGACAAGCCCAACCCCGGCAATGACGCCGATCCTAGTAACGGCGAAAAGCCAGAGGAGTCTACGCCAAAGGAGCCCGAGAAGGAGAGCAACGATAGCATTGATGCGATCGATGGGCTGCATAGCATCGACGGCGACACCAGCAGCAGCAACAACAGCAGTAGCAACAGCTCTGACGACGACGATAACGACAACGCCGCTGCTAAGAAGCCCACGTCCACGGTGATCAGGCCGTCGCTGCCCAAAGTCCGAACTGACGTTGGGCTGTCAGGATCCGTGTTTGCCCGTACTTGGCAACAGCAACAACAGCAAGGGGAAATTCCCCAAGAAGACAACAAAAGTAAGTCCCCTAATACCTGCGGTATGCAGTAGTGGCCCTTGTACATGTATATGTTGTATGCGCCAGTATGAGGTAAGTAATATGCTGCCACCCAAACCTTTTGGGGAGGCCGGCCCCCTCTACAGCATAGCTGCTATTTTTTCTTGTTGGTTTTTGTTTTGGATCGCTTTTTCATAGGAAAATATTTGCTAACGAACCGTTCTTTTGCTATTTTAGGTGTGAACCTTCTTCCGTCTTGGGGAGCCTCGAATATTATCGAGGTAAACTAGAAGACTCCAGGTGAGTTTTCCTGCGAACGTTCATGTCGACTTTATTCTGGCGCATGGGCCGTCGATTCTGCTCTCGTGGTCAGCTGAACCACACTGCCTGCTTGGTGGTTAGCTGGGTCATGCCAGGGAGGGAATTTGAACATAGGATGAGTAATAGCATTGATAGCAATAGTGCAATGAGAAGCAAAAAGCCAATGTGACCAGACGCAACCAACAACATATGATGCACTTCCTCTTCCAAGGCCTGATCAAGCATGACGAGAATGAACACTGGGCACAAAGTGATTGAGAAAGGAAGGTGGGTTCCTACCTGTTGGTGTTGGCTGGTACCCTATCTCCTAATCAACAATTAACCTTCCATCAACCCACGGTTCCAAACCCCTAACACCCGAAAATGTCTTTCGAAATGCCAGCCTTTGTACAACTATTTATTCTATACCATTGCTACCCGACTATTTGCTCTACTTTATCATCCGAGGAACAGAAAGTCGTAAATTTGAAGCGCCTTGCGCCTGGCTCATCAGGTTCATATAAAAGTCGTTAATGCCGATCGATGATGACGAAGTCAGTGAGGCTCTGGCCATAAGAGTCGTGGCAGGTCGAAAGGCGGCTCGACATGGCGGACCCAGCTCGACTGAGATCTGTGGAGTGTTAGGTGGACAAGGGCTTGGAAGCATGATCAAATGCGGTGGCATGTTGTGTCACTAATGTAAGGACAAGTACGCATCAGCCGTCTCCAGAAGCCTGGAGATGACAGGGAATGAGGCCTTGTGACATGGACCAGGGAAATACGTGGAAAGAGTAGATGCAAGAATCTGAAGGAGTTGAAGACAAGAAAGACGCCGATTTCTGTGAGGTGATCCAGAGAAAGACGCGGGACGGAGAAGAGGAGGATATTTGATGCTGCTGGACCTCAGCAGGTGATGGGGACGTTGAGGAGAATCTCACCGGTGGAACGCAGGCTGAGTGCTGATGACCCCCTGAAATAGAAATTGCGCACCAATCTCGGCACATTGAACTGTTATTTGCCACGTAGAGATACTCCTGTTATTAGTAATAAGATGTGTACGAAAGGCTACTAACACAGTCCGTTCCTTTTCCCCGGTGTAACTATCTCATCTTTATCCTATGAGAAACGTGGAATCATTTGTGTTATATATTGCAGCACAGGGCTGCACTCGGTCAAATAGAGTGAGAATTAACAGATTACTACAAAGATAGGGAGTTTGTAACTGGTGTCAAGTTTAAAAACATTCCCCGTTAGCAGCTGCTTGGCTACACGTTTTGTTGCGGTTTGTATACCAAGTAAAGAGACTAGACAAGACCACCTGACCCTAAACTTAGGCTATTAATTTTATTTATAAACATTGTTTTAGTCGGCCAATATACAATACCCCTGTCTTTATATACTATACCGAGTACCTTAAGTCATACTACTAGTCGTCCTGAAAACAGAGGTCATGCGGGGGGCCCCTGGATGCAGTTGGTGATATTGAAAGGCAGACGCTGTTGCCTGGGGAGTTGACGTCATGATACATGTTTTATTACCCACGACAGTAATACCGTAACATCCACACCTTGTACCGTGTCTCATGTGTTCGAATTACCTAGTCATTATAGTCGCACGGCATTTGTTTTACAGGTGGTACAACTACCACTCATACAACGGACTATAGCAGGCTTTTCCATTGATTGTGTCTCTAGCTTGTATTATTATCATCTCGAACGTGATTGTACGGGCCAAGGGGAAGGTGTATTGGCCTAGTCACTATCTGAGTCACTATCTGGATCTGGCTCCGGCTCCGGCTCGCTGAGTACGGTATAATCTGGATCAAATGGCTCCGGCTCCTCGCCGAGTACGGTCAACTTGACTGGAACTCGCTCCTTGTCTAACAGTCTCTTCAGTTCGCAGTAGAGTCCCCAACCTCTATCCTCTAGGAATCCCAATTCCAATTGTTCCATGAAAGGTGTATCCGATTCGAATTCTTCGTACAGCAGCCAGTCCCGGAGGTTCAAGGCAATCTCGCCATCGTCCCATTCTCCTGCCCAGTCTATGTGGGCCGCGAAGTATCGCAAGTCGGAGTTGAGGACCAACGTCCGAAGATTCTGCGGAATCTGCCCGGAAATGCGGAAGCGATTGTTGGGAACGAGCTGCCCAGCCAGAAAGGGAAGTGGGACCTCAAATCGTTCGACCTTGGGAAACTCGACCAGCCCCTTGAGGGAACCCCTTACTTCGATGGAGATATCGTAAGAAACGCGCTCTCTCTTAATGGCGTCTGCCCCAATCGTTAGGTCCTTCAGAGTGTCCCGGACGGGAGTCAGGGCATCGACAATGACGTCGAGGTCGGCAATGGGAGGGTAGAGAGGGGGATCATCTTCATTCTCCGTAGTCAAATTATGATCGCATTGGAGGAACTGCCAGTTCAACTTGATCAGTTGTTTGGTGGAGGACAATATCTCCTTCAATGCCGACTCCCGAACGTGGCATAACGTTAACGAGGTGAGGGTGGTACAGTCGGGAGCTGTTGCGGCTGGCCACGAGAACCTGGCTGGATTGTCTAGACAGAGATCGAGGGTTTGGATCGCAGGCAGATAGAAGAATGACAGAAGGGTGTCTGTGTTGGAATCGCACAGAATATTATAATCCCTATAGAAGTCTGCGAGGACATCTGAAAGTTGGTCAAAACGAGGAAGCCAGCCGACGCGATTCTGCCCATAAACCACAGAATGAAACATGGCTCGTTGAAGTGTCCATTCTTGCGTGAACAAGGATGCGGTAGCGAAAGAACGTAAATTTGGGAGTCGTGTAAGCAGGAAGGCGATTAATGCATCTATGGTGCCTTCTTCGAGCCCCCGAACCCAGTCTTGGGCATAGGGAACCGAGAGCTCGGTCACTAAGCTAACTGCCCGGTCCAGAGTCGAGCCCGTCCCCGCCCAAGAGATGGTTGGTAGGTTCCCGCAGGACCTGAGGTTCCAATATAAGCTACCGTCCAAACAGAGGTGTTGGACGAAAGCGGCAAGCTGTGGATTTCCCAGGATGCTGCGCAGGAAAATTGTGAGGGAAGGGGTCACCTCTGCGTTAGTCGTCCTTGGGGCTGTCCATCTGAACTTCACAGTCGAGTAAAGGAAACGGTTTGCGACTCCGTTGAGTTGCTTGTTTACCAGAGATACGCGAAAACGATCGGCAGGAGGGCAAGAAAGAAGAATAGATGATAGGATCTCGTTGGGGCATTTGAGAAGGTACGAGCGTTCTCGAGCCGAACCAGAACCCATGGCGCGAATGCTTTTTTTTGTGTGAACGGTAGCTTTATAATCGCGGGAGACGTGATATCGAGATAGGTAACTGGTTCCTCGAGACGCCTTGGGATTCCTCAAGCCGCCGAGCTGATGCCAGGTGGGGCGTCACAGCGGGTTGACTTGATCCTGCAGTGGTCGGCCTGGTGGGGAAAGTGCCAGGTAAGTAAGTACCTAAGTCATGTGTGAGGTTGGAATTAAGTAGGTATGTCAGTAACAGGCAGGAGCCACTGCCAGGGCCGCTTCCTCGGTGCTCTGTCATCAGAAAACGGGAACCTGCAGCCACTGAAATACCATGTTGCTTCATTCACTGATCCTGGAATTACAGGTCTGTTGTGATAAACCGGATTGTTGGCCTGAATTATCCCCTTGACTGCTGAATACCGCAATAGTTGTGGGGACACATTTTTACGTGCTGGAAATGTAAAGTCGAATGTACGGTCCTTGATTAGGTGCATCATGCTTAAAACTCGGGCCCCATAACTATTGCAGTATTTAGCAGTTAAGGGAATAGTATTCTTTTACATTCTTATTGTTGCCTGATACATAAGCATGTCACTGCTGTACACGTGCAACCTCATCAAATTCATCAATCACGCCCCTCGGCTTTGTAAACCTGCCCAAGGGCACGTACTCGAGGTCGTCGAAGCCAAATCCCTTCGGTCCTCCAATATCGATGCCCCTCTGTGTCGAAGTCCACTTCTCGGAGGCGGTGATGCCAATGACCACGACCAAGAGACCGTACCGGTACTCCTGGGTCCCTATGGCCTCGCCGTTCTGTGCGTCAATGACGCATACGAGATCGGGGACAATGGCGAGGATCTGCTTGGGTGGGAGAAGGGGGTCAGTTCAGTTGCCATCACGTGTAGATACCTAATGTGCTCTGTAGTCGATCAAAGCAAATAGACTTACCTCTTCAACACCGTTCGTATCAACTTTCTTAGCATAAATATTCTCGTTCTTAAACGGAATCACGAGCCGTTCCGCTGCCGCTTCCGCTGCCGTCGATGTGTCTCTACCGTACGCAGCCGTCGACTCAATAATCACCTCACCATATGCATGCCCCATCTGCGTAACCCTCTCAACCCCAACAATCTTGCCCCGAAACAGAACCCTGGCCGACTCCGCACCCCCGACCTCGTCGACAATGGCCTCGGCCACACTATCAACCTGATTCGCCGCCCGTGCCCGCGCAACAGCGCGCCCGATCCGCCACGCGAGCGAGACAGTATTCTCGACGACCCAGCGCTTCGCATCCTCGCCGCGGACGGGCCCCTTGGCGCAGCCGACATGGGATCCCATAGTCGCGAGGGCGGCGCGAAAGGCGCGTTCGGCGTCGAGCTCGGAGCGGGCCTTTGTCATGAGCAAGGACCGGCCGTTGCCTTCCGCGATACAGGAGGGGATCATGGTCGCCTTCCTCTTCTTCTTGTCCGTTTCACCTTCTCCGTACACGACAGGCGTCGTCTTTTGCGAGACGGGGTACGCCCTCCCCATCCAGTCGCCGTCGACGACCGGGAGGTCCATGTGGACCGATGCGCCCAGGATGAGGCCCTGCAGGCCGTTGCCGCCGCCAATTTCGAGGGCGATGACGGCGGTGGGTTGTACTTTGAGGTAGGCGTACAGCTCCTTTTGAGATTCTAGGATTCTGGTTTACGTATGACGGTAAGCATACAGAAGCTCTATGAAGGCGGCAAGGGTGGGGGGAAACAAGGGGGAGAAGTGTAATTAATTCACCACTTACTCATTGCCATACGGCTTCTCAATCGAGACCTGCGGCGACCCCTTACCACCTCCACAGGCCACAATGTCGTCATCTCGCAGGTCCCATGGAGAGACAATACGCACCGTGGCTCCGGCTCGGAGCAGTTCGCGGAGTCGCAGCATGTGTTGATAAGGGCTTCCACCACCACCGGTCCCCAATATGTAACAGCCGATGGTGATCCAGTCGAGGTCAGTCTCCGAGAGCCACCATTGCCGGTTGATCACATTTGGCTTATACTTTACGATGCCCTCTGGCGTCAATACCATCGTTTCCTTAGCTAATGGCACCGACTCCTCTGTTGGTTCCGTATCAATACAATCTCTTCCAAACTCACTCACGCCTTCATCCCGAGACCTAGTAAGGGAGTCACCATCGTAAACAGGCCCGGTAGAGCTGAGAAGGTCGGTTCTTGAGTAGTCGAAATCACCGACAGCTTTGACCACAACACGAGACTTGTTCGCAATGTACTAAGAAAGGAGTCGTTAGCCTCATTAGTAGCACGCGAGACCTGAGCTAGTCTGAGCGGATAGTCTGCCTACCTGTAAAGGGAAGCTCTCAACCTCAGCAATAGCAACAGTCTGGCGCGCCGCCCCATTCGCCACCGCCTTGTCGATGGCCGACCGCGATGCCTCTTCAATGACCTGCGCCACGGTCCTGGACTCCGTGCTGGTGATGGAGTCGACCCCACTGACCCTGGCCGTCGCCGCGCCAATCGCGTTCGCCACCCCGGACCAATTCGACTTGATAACACGACTGGCCCCGACCAAATTGTCCGGCGCTATCACCGCGCCGCCGCCGACCAGCACCACCGGTATGTCGCTCGGGGAGGTCTTCATGGTGTCGATAATGCGTTCCAGCATCGCCTTCACCGTCGCCTTGAACTCCGGCACGCCCTCCGCCAGGCCCGCGTTGTTCTGCAGGAGGGAGAGGTCCCCGATCCCGAGTGTCGGCTGATCCAGCACGGTGTAGTCCGTGGCCGTCGGGACCGTCCCGCCAAACAGCAACGCCTTCTCCTGGATCTGGTAGCCGACGCTGTCCGGTCCGATCGTGAGGCTCCCTCCCTTGTCCCGCCGCACAATGGAGCCGCCCCCTAAACCAATACTCCGCACGTCCGGGTAGGAGAAATTGGTGCGCACCCCGGCGATCTCGCTATACGCCGCCGCCTGCCGGGGAAACCCGTTTGGCAACAGCAGGCCGACGTCGGTCGTGGTGCCGCCGATATCCACCACCATCGTGGCCTCCCCCTGGTTGCTCTTCTGCCGATCCTGTGTGAGGAACGCAGCGCCGCGCATCGAGTTTGTAGGGCCGCTCGAGAAGGTCCGGATAGGCAGTCTCGCCGCAGCGCCGGCGGGCAAGATCGTCCCGTCATTTTGGGTCACAAAGACTGGACACGACAGACCCAGGCGACTGATGGCGTCCTGGAACGAGTGGATGGTGTGACGGGCGAAGGCGAGGATGGACGCGTTGAGCACGGCCGCGTTCTCCCGCTCCAGGAACCCGATGTTGGCGACCTCCTTGGAGAGCACCACGTCCACCTCCGGATACGCCTCGCGGATGATGGCCGCTGCTCGTTCTTCTTGTCTATAGACAATATCGATGGGGCTGAAGATGCCGATCACCACGATGCTCTTGATTCCCTGCGACTTGATCATGTCGCATTCGCGGCGTAACGCTTCTTCGTCGAGCTCCTCGATGAGGCTGCCGTCGATCTCCAAGCCACCGTCCACCAGACCGCGGTACGCACAGATGATGTTGCGCAGCTTGGGGGGCCAATCGATACCGACCGGTATATCTTTCGAGAAAGGTCCGCAAAGGCGGATGACGGCCACCCTGGCCAGCCGCGACCTGTCCATCTCCACAACGGCGTTGATGAAATGGGTGGTGCCAATGGTCACGCTCGCCACGTCCTGTGCATCCACGCTCGACTGCTTGAACATGTCTCGTATGACGTTGAAGATGCCATCACTGGGGTTCTTCGTCGTGCTGGATTTCTTCCAGGCTACGATACCCCTATCTGGGTCTGATGACTTCTCGGGGTTCAATACCGCCCCGTCCGTGTTGGTTCTATTCTCGGGTTAACTATTTCACTATACCCTCATAAAGTAATGAGTACAGGGCTTAAGACACGTACCCGCCAACATCAACCCCTATTCTCAGATGCGGTGTTTTCATGACGACTGTCATTTCCAATGTTGGCGGTACGGACAGCTGGCAAGTACGATTGGGTAGCTCTGTGCAACATACGTCTCCAATCCGAACAAGCAAAGGCCTTGTTTGACCTTGCCCTTAGAGCTATTGTATTCGGATGATACGGGATCCCAGTTTCGCGGGGTAATAGATGCAAGTTTGTGGTTTTCGATATTCGCGGTCCTTGGTCCTTTGCTCACATATGTGTATTGGTCACAGCATTTGTAACTAGTAACTGCAGCAGCAGGCCAGCCAATCGCTATGCTTCCGACTAATCGGGACCTTTGATCAACAGGACGACTGACTTGGAGTTGAGATGTTAAGCTGGGCTGTCGGGGCTTGGCGCGATTCCGGCATCGGCAGTGTTGGAGATCCCGATAACCATCGGAGCATCCCGATACTATCTCTGCCCCAAGCATCAGTCCGCTATCCCGATGATATTCACGATATCTGAGGGGACCCCATATATACGGCTTCTAGTAGCGAGGAACATGGGAACCACGTGATAGGTTAATGCTAGGTAGCGTGATTTACCAGAGGTATCAAATTGGACCCTGGCTTTGGGATGGTGGCATTCCCCAATGCCAAGTAGCGAGTGTCGTTGGACTAACATGCACGATAAGATGCCAACCCCATAGCATATCCCCGTTTATTAGCAGTAGAGGTAGATCATCGCATATACTTATGTAGCACGCGAGCCCCGCCAGGACTCTATCCGGAAAGCTCTAAGGAGTTCACGCATCGGGGTAATCCTTTTCTCAAACACAGCCATGATGTTCCGACGTATGAAGGAGGCCGTGGCCCTCCAGCCTGATGAAGAGCACCCTGAAGAAGTGAGCGCCTGGTCAAACCGTGACCTGGTCCCTGTCCCGCCGTCCCGTCGCACATGGGGCTGGTTCAACTTCTTCGGCTCGTGGTCTCTGTCCTCGCTCAATGTAGCAACATGGCAGACGCCCAACACGTTCCTAACCCAGGGTCTGTCCGTCGGCCAAGCCATGGCTGTCATCGTCGTCTCCCGCGGACTCTGCTGTCTCTTCGCCGTCCTCGTCGCGTGGTGCGGCCTGACCTGGCACATTGGGTTCACCGTCCAGAACCGGTTCACGTGGGGGATGCGCGGGAGCTACATTCCTCTGCTGCAGCGAGTGTTGCTCAACTTTATATGGACCACTCTCCAGTGTAAGTATAGTCCTACCCAGCAACCATCTGCACCCAACCTCACAGCGAGAGTACGATGAAGCTAATAACACGATCTTCTCAGGTTGGAATGGGGGTAAACTGGTCACCGTCTGCATCACCGCCATCTGGCCGCAATTCGCCAAGATCCCCAACACGCTGAGCGCGAGCACGCCCACCACGACCTACGAGCTGGTAGGCTTCATCGTGTTCTGGACGATCTCGATCCCGTTCCTGTTCATCCGACCGGAGCGGTTCAAGAAGCCGTTCTTCGTCTCATCGGTGGCGTGCGGCCTCGGCATGCTGGGCATGGTGATCTGGTCCCTCGCCGTGGCGCGCGGGGTCGGGCCCGTATTCAGCCAGGGCGAGAAGGTGTCCGCGAGTTCGCGCTGGAGCACGTCTTGGCTCATGATGGCCGGCATCAACCAGGCCATCGGCCAGAAGGCCGCGGGCATGACCAACAGCAGCGACTTCTCGCGCTACGCCCGCAAAAGGTCCGACTACCTCGTCGGCACCATCTCGGTCTACTGGATCACGGGGGTCCTTGTCTGCTTCGGCGGGCTCGTGACGACGGCGGCGTGCCAGAAGATCTACGGCCAGATTTGGTGGAACCCGCCGGATCTCCTTGTGGTCATGATGGATCGTAAGTCTGTCTCAGTGTTGAAACCACCCACTCCCTACAGCTTACCTAGAGCGCATGGACACTGACTCATTTGTACATCGGACGGCCAAGGCTCTTCCGCTGCCCGAGCCGGCGTCTTCTTCGCCTCGCTCGCCTTCGCCTTCACCTCCATGTTCGAGAACGTCTGCTCCAACGCGGTGGCGGGCGGCATCGACCTCGCCGGCCTGTTCCCACAATACATTGACATCCGGCGGGGCGCCCTCATTACCTTTTGCGCGGCCTGGGTGATCCAGCCCTGGCAGTTCATCAACCAGGCAGCGACCTTCGTCGCCGTGCTCAACTCGTTCGCCGTGTTCCTGGCGCCCATCATGGGCGTCATGGTGTGCGACTACTTTGTGCTGCGCCGGCAGAAGATCAAACTAACACATCTGTACCGTCCCGAAGGCTCTGACTACTGGTTCGCCCACGGGGTCAACTGGCGCGTGATCCCCTGCTGGGTCGCGGGCTGGGCGCCCACCATCGGGGGGCTCGTCGTGACGGCGCGCGGCGACACGAACGCGCCTGATGCCGTGCACGAGCTGTATTTTGTTGCGTTCTTTATTGGCTTCTTCATATCCTTCACCCTTTTCTACGGCGTCAACAAACTCTTTCCCCTCTCGCATCTCGGCGAGGTGGACGAGGTGGACTATCACGGCACTTTTACGGCACAGGAAGCTGCGAGACTTGGGGTGTTGCCGATACAAGATGCGGAAGCGACGCGGTCTGACGAGAATAAGGGGAAGGAAGTCGATGTAAATGTTACGGAAGGGTCCCGTAAGCCCCTCGGGACTAAAACAAGGCGGTGGAAATGGCGAGCCGAAGGGCGCTATGATCCCCCAGTCTCTTCAGTATCCTCACACTCAAAGACAATATGAGGGGTTCGAAATCGAATTCCCGATCGGAATACGAAGTTGTTATGGAGGAACGGTTCTTGGCTGCTTTCATAGAACGTTGCTTTGCTTCAATGACCGGAGTCGGCTTTACAAAGTGAGATTAGAGTCGCCCATAGCTTCTTCAGCCACCCGCTCGGAGGCGTCAAGCACAGAGTAAGGTAAGTAAGTATCAATGACGTCAGTACTCCGTGCTTCGCAAAAGGCCACTCCTTACGCCCACCCAACTCTACAGCCGGGAACGGATGCCGTTTCTAGAATTGACCCGGCCCTAATTGGGATCGAGATATATGCCTGAGATAGAAGGGAAAAAAGAAAATTCGATAGTGCCAGGAGGAACAGCCGAGGGATATCAAAGATGATGCTAGGCCAACCCCCACCACCACCTGAAATTATTAGACCGGCCGACGATATGGCGGGGTAGAGTGGGACGATTAGGTATGTCTGCTCCAAAGATCCAGTATTGCGGACATTTTGGTCCTCTTGTTTTTCGATGCAAGGAATAGCACCCAGATGCGAGAGATGGCCTCCATAGATTGCCGTGCGGATCATGCGGGAAAGGCCCACGGTTGGGATGGATCACTTCATTGTCCAGCTCTGAATGCATGACTTATGTAGGTTATTATATCTCCCAAAAAATACCCCCAAACCAACCCTGAAACCTAACCGTAACCCTAGGATAAAAGAATGGCTCAAATTCGTACGATGGTCGTAGTAGCCGAACTCCTTTCTGATTTACTTCAACCGACCGGTTCTGTTCATCTTCCAATTATTTCAATTCGGGAATAAGTAGCTCGATCCGATGGCGCTGTTGCGGTCGTGCTAACAACATCCCTACAGTAGGGGGCTTAATATTTTGTGGAACAGTTCCCTCTTCCCCTGTGAAACTCACATGGCTAGTGCCCATCCCCCAACTCTTCAGTAGTGCCCACTCGGAGAGCAGTAACCGCTCTGCCACGTCTAATCGTCATATCGAGGAAGTGATGGCTTTCCAGATCGACGCCATGTCAATCCATAGAGCGCCGTGAGGCATAGACGTCACTAGATGCGGAAAGGAGCTTTACTCCTCCAGTGCCTGTGCATGCGGAGCAAAGTCCGCAATGCGCAATGCGCATGCAGTATGTATGAAGGAGCCATGTCGTCATGAAGCTTCACCCGAAGATGCATATATAACTCTACAGTATTTCGTATACTTAACGTAGAACTACTATTCTAATCCAATTCAATCTCAATTGTAATACCCTACTCAACCATTAGCTTTCATCTTCTCGTCATACCCAAATACATTTTACCAGATACCCCCCGCCCCCCCAAAACCCGCCTTCCAAGATGCCGTACCCCGAGGAGTTCCAAGGCTTCATGATCAACGAGCTCGGCAAATACAAGGAGTTCAAGAAGCAGGCCTTCAAGCCCAAGGTCTTCGGCGACAACGACATCGACATCAAGATCGAGTGCTGCGGCGTCTGCGGCTCCGACGTCCACACCGTCACCGGCGGCTGGGGCGAGGCCCACACCCCGATCTGCGTCGGCCACGAGATCGTCGGCAAGGCCATCAAGGTCGGCAAGGCCGTCAAGGACGTCAAGGAGGGCGACCGCGTCGGTGTCGGCGCCCAGATCTGGTCTTGCCTCAAGTGTCCTCAGTGCAAGAGCGACAACGAGAACTACTGCCCTCACATGGTTGGTAAGTTGTCATCACTTCGCTTATACACGGTATTCGGACACAGTCATGCTCACATTGCTCTTTTTAGATACCTATGGTGCCCCGTATCCTAAGGATGTTGACCCAAATGAGACCGTTTCCCAAGGAGGTTTCTCGTCCCACATTCGGGCCCACGAGTACTTCGTGTTCCCCATCCCTGATGCCATCCCATCCCATTTCGCCGCACCCATGCTGTGTGCTGGCTTAACGACCTACTCCCCTCTGGTCCGCGCCGGCATGGGCCCCGGCAAGCAAGTCGCCATCGTTGGTCTCGGCGGTCTGGGCCACTTCGGTGTCATGTGGGCCAACGCGCTCGGCGCCGAAGTCACCGTCATTTCCCACTCCCCCAACAAGAAGGACGATGCCTTGAAGCTGGGTGCCAAGCACTTCGTCAACAGCGGCGACAAGGACTGGGCCAAGCCTCTGGCCTTCAAGTTCGACTTTGTCTTGAACGCGGCCGACATGACCCACACCTTCGACCTCGACAGCTACCTGTCCATTCTGAAGGTCGGCTGCCAGTTCCACCAGGTCGGTTTGCCCGACGAGGCCATCCCCAACCTTAAGCCTCAGCAGTTCATGGCCAACGGCTCCAGCATCGGCGCCAGCCATATCGGTTCCCGTCCCGAGTGTTTGGCAATGTTGAAGCTGGCCGCCGAGAAGAAGCTCGACCCCATGGTGGAGACCATCCCCATTTCCGAGAAGGGCTGCGCTGAGGCCATTGAGAGAGTCAAGGCCAACAAGGTGCATTACCGGTTCACCCTGACCGACTTTGACAAGGCTTTCGGCGCTTAGAATGCCACCTAATAGATACCTTAGACCACCTCGGTTGATAGTTAATGAATAATGATACATGGGAACAGTCGTCTCCTGTTTCAACGATCATGATACCCTCCTCATTTCGGTCGGAGAAATGGATGAGCTTCGGTGTTGAAGACATAATCATCCAAGCTGACCAGGTCAGGCGGTGAAAAAGCCAGATAAAAGTATTTCAAGGTCTCGGCCAGCCAGAAGCTCTGTGAATCATGTCAATATCAGGTTCTCAAAGTTTTGAGATGTCCAACATACCTCCATGTAGTCCTCGTTCTCAGACGGATCTACCGGTTTCGTGACATCAGGGACGGCCGCACTGGCAAGCTTCGCGCCCGTGGAATTCCTCACGCCTTGGAACATGTCCCACGCGGCGTCCTGGAACTCGGTACGGCCAGTGATCCGATAGAGCAGGAACACACTTTCGATCGCCTCGGGCCGCAAGATGTACCGGGGGTCCTTGGCTGTCGTAAACCCCTTGGGCAGGTGCTCCTTCCATTCCGGGCGTTTCTGCCTTTCCTGGATCCACACTTGTTCATCCCATGGGCAGTCCTTCCGAGAGTCGCAGGCGATCATGTTGTATCGTTCCGGTCCCACGCCCGCAGGCATGGACTTGTATGCGTAGATGCAACCTTGCGTCAGCTTGGCCCCGATTTGGACGTCGTTGGGCCGGTTCAGCAACCGCCCACCCAGAGCCATGGTACCGCCTATATAACAAGCCAAGTGCTCCGTCTCGGGGTCCAAAAGATGCGAGCCGTCGTTGTACACATTCACATTACCGGATACCAACATGTCTTCTTCTCCGGGGACCATCGGCCGGAAGAACATGTACTTATTGGCGGCGTCCATGAACCGTTCCGACATGATCTTGTACTTGGCCTCTGCGCCTTGAATGAGACCGTACATTTTGGGCAGGTACTCATACAGAGAGTCGGCGCATCCAGCCAAAGTAAATGTGAAGCCAGTGGACACGTCCTGCGAACTCATTGAGACCATCATAGGCCACAACCCAGGCAGCTGGGTCTCGTTCTGTTGGCTGTAAAAGACGTCCATCACCTTGGACATGGCGTTGTAGTACTTTGGGTCGCCCGTGAGCTGGGACAGACGCGTCATCTCGAGCGACAAGGTTCCCGGAGAGGCGGAGACGACGGAGCTCTCAACGAACAGCTCGTCTCCCGTCTTGGCACGTGTGAAGTCGATGAAATCGACAGGCATGCGATTGGCTGTGTTGAAAGCGCCATACAGTAACTCGCCGAGCTCCTTGGCCTTGACGAGCAAGATTTCACGCTTGCTCAGATCGTATGCAGCAAGGAGGCCACCAAGATAGCGAATGTTGGTCTCAAACGTGTTGACACGGGGCGAGCTGGACTTGCCAAAGTCAATTCCGGCGACAGCATCGACGGCCTCGTTGAACTCCTCGCGAAGGCCCATGATCCATAAACTGTCCAGGGAGTCCACCAGGGTGGCCGCCCAGCCCGAGAATTGGTCGACGAAAGAGCCGCTCATTGGTTTCAATGCATCCTTCATCCAGGCGTATTTGCGGTACGCCTGCCAGTCTCGCTGGAAAAGCTCTCGGACCTCGCGCCTCCTGGCCTCGCGAACGGCCTTGGCCTTGGTGGTTTCCGACTTGAAGGCGTGCTGCACTTTGGGGAGGGCCCTCAGGCCTTTCGTGGTTGGCAGCGGTTCAAGCTCGCCCACCGGCGGGTGCTGGTGCTTGACCCGAGACCAATTGAAACTAGACTTCACGGTGGCTGCTCCCAATTGCAGCGGCGCGTCCACGTTCATATAGCTCGCCAGCCACTGCGACTCTTCCACCTGGCGCACATTGCACCGGTAGAGGACGTAGAACACCGCGAGGATTGCCACGGCCGGCAAGAGGCGCCGACTGGTGCCGAAGCGGTTTTTGGAGCGGGCCCGCATGTCGGCGTACATGACGGGAAACGGACTTCACAGGGGGGCGCGGGAAAGAGACAACAAGCAAATTAAAGTTGAAGATATAGTTGAAGTAAAACGCAAAACATGAGTATAATCTCAAATATCAAGGCTACAGACACCCCAGAAAGTCATAAATAAGAAACAGAAAGTATTGAAATGAGTGTGAAGAATGCTGAAGATACCGGGAAATTAACGAAAGAACAACTTGGCCGGTCGCACCCTCCTTACTCGAGGCACTCAGGGCCAGACAGCAGGTGTTTCATTGCCGCGCGCCATGCAAACGCACACTCTTGCCGGAGTGTCAGGTTCCTTTGAACAGTGGAAACAGGAAACAAGCGATCGGCCCAGGCCATCCCCGGGTCCCTTCACGCCGGGGTTAAGCAGCCAAGAAGTGTTGGTGCGGAACCAACCGAACTCCAGTATAGATTTCCCAATTTACCCACAGTCGAAGTTAAACCCCCTGATCTGGCCACGCCAATCTAAAATCTGTCCAGGCCCTTGGCACCCAATAAACCACTAGTATTTAGCGCCAAAGGCTCGGTTCACGGCTCAGCCACTCGTGCCAAGCCAATCTCCTGTCAACTCCCTTCAACAACTCAGAACGCATCCCGACGTTCGGCTTTAGAACCAACGGGCCATGGGCAAAAGTCATGCCATTGGCTATGCAGCCTTCCGTGGACCCCGGCAGGGCTGGGTAGGGAGAGAGAGGGAGGGGCGCATCTGCTGTCCCCCAAAGTGATCCATTGGGCCCCAGAAAGATGGCGGAGGGAAGGGGCGACATGGGTTGTGGTTGTTGGTGACAACAGACATCCCTTCGCATCCATCAACGGCCCTGCAATACCGCGTTGCATGGCGCGCGTGAAGATGTTACCATGTGGCCAACATTGGGCGGCCATTCGTTACAGTCTAGAGATTATATTGTAGTTGACCAGCAAGTTGCTTTATCCCCTTAATTGCCAAAGCGCTGCTTCTCGTACAAAACTTTCGACAAATGATCAATACGGTGGTGCATACCGTAGTAAGAGGATATTGACCAATCAGATAACACACTGAGCATAAAGACGTTTAAAACGTCACTTCGATCATCCCTGGTCCGTGCAGTACGTATCTTTTGGTGAAAAGCAGCGCTTTGGCAGTCAAGGGGATGCCGTACTGGGATTGAGGTCGCCCCATGCAAGGAAGGGGTTTTGCAAAGGCTGCTGTTGGCGCTGGCCAACATCCTTCTAGGTAATCATCTCATGCTATATGCCTCCTTGCCTACTGCACCTGCCGAGAGCTCTTGAGCCTTTCCAACATGTGTCAAATCGTCTGCATGCTCTCCGTGAGCTCACTGTTCTCTATTCCTGATGCTTCGAGAGCGGATTGACGTTCGTCCAGCTGTGTCGCCTTGGAGTCATTGACTCGATGCTGGGAAACTATTATAGGAAAGCCCCGTGGGCTCTCGTCTCGCCTCTGTTCTATGTGGAAAATTTGCCCTCGGCTGCGTATGCTTCTTGCGCGCTATATCCGATTACTGTCCCGTTAGGCAACGTATCTCTTCCAAACAAGCAGACCGCCAGAGGTGTCAATTTCCAAGTTGGCGAACCTCCACAGTTATTTGCGTTTGCGCCTCAGTGGTAAGCCGATGCAGGATCTAATCCACAAAGTTGTCTGATCTTAACCAGAATGTTGCCTAGGCTTCTGAACAACACCTTCGTTTACGGTCCTAATGGGCTCTGTCCATCTAATCCAGATCCAATGAGCTGCACCACCGTCCGCGGAGGAGCTTACGATGCATTTGCATCCAAAACTCGAAAGCAAGCCGATGGGGCTACTTATCCCATTGACAGCGCCCCGTATCCTCAGATGTCCTACGTAGCGGATTCTTTGAAGCTCAATGATAACGTTAGCCTGAACAGCTTTCCCGTCGGCATTGCCCTGAATGACTGGGGAATTCAGGGGTACCACCCAACCGTGGCCTTCGGGTTGGGGGCCAACTCTACGCTGCTTACGGCACTAAAACAGACATCCCAGATTCTGTCAAGAAGTTGGGGTTTGTTCTGGGGCCGCAACGGGGGCACGGCCAGCTCTCAGCTCGATGGCAGCATCGTGTTCGGCGGATACGACCGGGCCAAAGTTTCGGGCCCAAAGTACGTTCAGGCCCTGTCGAAAAGTGCCGGGTGTGCCACGAATCTCGTGGTGACAGTCTCCGACATGATCCTCAACTTCCCCAACGGCACCAACGTGAGCATCTTCCCGCAGTCCCGGTCCACCGCGCTGGCCGCCTGCATCATACCGGACTACCCGACCTCGTTGACGCTTCCCTTCAAGCCCTACGTCGAGAATTTTCAGGCTTTGACGGGAATGAACAACGACCTGGAGAGATCCTCTGGTTTGAATTACTATTCGATCCGGTATACGCGTGGTAATGTCCCGTATGCATTTCTTCCCCGCATCGTCCCCAAAAATTGCATCCGCTAACCATGCCAGCAGTTACGCGGGCGATCTCACGATTCAACTGCAATCCGGTCTTTCGGTCCGCGTGCCCAACAATCAGCTTTTGGTGCTGCATGTCGACATCGATCCCTCCACGGGCGCCCCGGTGGTGAACAGCACCGGCCCCGATCTCGTCATCAACTCGATCCAGGACATCAACGCCAACGACTTGCCGCAGCTCGGGAGGCAATTCCTGTCCGCGGCGTACCTCATGGTCAATATGGAGGTGGACCAGTTCACCCTGTGGTCGGCCAACCCGACGTCCGATCAGGATCTCGTGGCCGTCGACAAGGCCAACCAGGAAGTTACGGAATACTGTAGTGCGGGTAATGGCGGCGACGCCCCGGCCTCCGATCCTTCTTCGACGGATACTACGGGGCCATCAAATCCCCCTTCTTCTACTTCTTCATCGCGGACAGGGGTTATCGCCGGCGCCACGGTGGGTGGCATTGCGGGTGTCCTGCTAATAGGCGGTGTGGTCTTCTGGATATTCAGACGGCGTAAGAGGAACAAGACAGGGTCTCGGACCTCAGGGGGTGAGTCGATGCAATCTCCTCTGCCGCCCTACTATGGGGAGGCGGCGTCACCATACGGCAGTCTTCCACAACAAGAGCCCTGGCAACAGCAGTATAAGACAGAGCTTCAAGGTACGAAAGCAAAATCGAGAGGGGACAAAGACACAAGCTAACATTCCTTATAGACACGGGTCATCGACGTTATGAATTGGTTGGGTAACTACACGGGCTTCGCCGCTTCGGAGACCATACTAGCCAGGAGTAGTTGGACATAAGGTTTACAAGAAACAACTTTAACTCATCTACATTATACTTTTAGTAGTATACACTCCTATATATACATACAAATCTTAATACCAACTTGAATAGAAACAATGTACACGTGAATTGCAGACTAATGCTCATCTTTATATGTGTGCATACCCTGAAGTCCTTCGTATTAGCAGTTCGAAATATGGACTGTTCGTAGCATATGTCATCAATAGAGCAGTATATTAGACATTCAAAGTTTCCGGTACATGATTCATACTTGAGGTACTACAGTAGAACGTATTGTTGGGTGGAAGAACATGTAAGACGAAGCATGGTTACATACCGTGAACATCATAAAGTGCTCGATATCTAATTTTGCATTGGCCAAAGAACGAACAGTAAAAGGCAACGGTGATCAACAATATTTAAGCAGGGTGGACCTGTCTATCTACTATTTTGTGAACAGCGGAGAGAAAACTCTTATCTCGACCCGAGTTCTGTAAAAGTTCAGGTTTGACGTCCGTACACTTCACTAAATAATACTGCTATGTTTTCGAGGGACGCCTTCATCAGCTTCGGGTACTAATTTTCAATCCCTTATGTCCCTGGCATAGAGCTTCCGAATTCTAAAAGCAATGATTAATACCCGTCCTGAAAAGGGTCCTCGTATGAAGGAAGAAATGATGAAATTTCCATTATCTGACATTGGTACCGGAAGCACGCTAGGAGCTGCTCTAGGATTGTTATGTCGAGCCGAGACGTTATATGCAAAAGTAATATAGCGAGACGCCACATGTCGTCTGCTAAAGTTGATTTGGGTAACTTCTGTCACCTGTGTCTGAAAGGGAGTCTGTGGAACCTCGCGGGCTTCACAACGTGGAAGCCATTCCTGGCTTCTTCTCGGAACTTTTTGCATTTATTGCAACATGTATGATTTGCAGAGCCGTCTGAAAAGATGTTGCTTTACTGGAGCATTGCTCGTAACGCCAGGGGTCGCTTTTCAGGAAGAAGCTGGACAGAGCACATAGTCAATCCCCAAACACTTGGACATACTATCGCCATCGCCATCTTCACCATATTTGCCAAGCTACGTTGTCCTCGAAATTATGTCGCAAAATGGTTCCATGGCCAGCAGACACCCACGGACGTGGACATAAGGAGACCTCTGAGTACTTGGGCCCCTCTTAGGGCATATCCTGCCAACCTACCTAGTACATGTAGTCACATATTCCAGGACGCATGCATTCCCCTCCCCAATCCATGCATTGATGGTGGGTCGATGGTAAGTCAGCCTCCTTGCTGCCCCTCCTGTTGGTTTCCTCTTAATGCCGGCCGTCGTACCACTTATGCGAACCACTTCCCGCCTTATCACCCTCGCACATTCATCAGGCTTGACTTCTCTTGCTCGACGGTCAAGTAACACTTGATCATACCGCAAACTAACGCGATACTGGATATATTTTATTCGTTTTTACACCTCTGCCCTAGTCCATCATGTCGACCTTGCATTCTTCCAGAGAGGCCGTGGATGGCAATAATCATCCACCTACTACCAAACATCGTCAACGGCTTGAAGCCGGAGAACATCACGGTGGATCCTTTTGGCCACATTAGCATCTGCGCCCCTGGTCTTTTCGCATTGAAAGCCAGCCCCGAAAAGGTGCGGAGCATGGCGGGTATTCCAAAGTATCCGGCCCCTGAGCTCATTCATGGGAATGCGGCTTCCAAGGTTGCAGATTGGTGGACACTGGGCGTCTTTCTCTACGAAATGCTCACTGGACTACCCCCCCTATTATACTCATGATTATGAGGCGAGGAAGCTTAATATCATCAACCAAGACGTACAATTCCCTGCAAAATTGGGGCCAGCGGCAACGGATTTATTGATTCGTCTCCTCGACAAAGACCCAACCAGACGCCTAGGTGCCAATGGCGCATCCGATATCAAGTCTCACATCTTCTTCGATGGGATTGACTGGCATCTATTACAACAGAAGCACCCCACCTCGTTCATTCCAAATATGATCAGTCCTGTCTATAACGGTGAGCCTGAGGGACCCAAACCCCTGCCGCAACAAACCTATCTTACAGTTACAGAAAGGGAGCACCAAGGATATTTGCAATTAGAACAACGCTTTGACTTTGGTGGACCTCCCTTGATCGTTCGGCTTGAGCTAGCGAGGGTCCGGGGCGAGAACACGGAGCACACAACCCATCATCCGCTGCCGGCCATGCCCGAGGCAGATGGCTGGGATTTTTCGTGGGACTCAAATGCTCGAGAGTTGCGTTTCAAGAACGATCTTATCAACCAAAAGTTCAGCATCGAATCCCCAGAAGAAGAACCAGATGACCTGCGTCCCATACCGAGCGACGGGACCCAAGTCGATATCGATGGCGACGAACCAAGCCCCCCTCTATTGGAGGTAGGCACTTCGGACAGCTCTGACGAGCAACTACGGTACACAGATCATTAAAATGATCCTGGAACGGGGGAGCATCGATATCAACCACGCAATCATTCACTACGAGGAGCCTAGTGTCACAAAATACCTACCTTTTCCACCGGAATTGGTCCCTCTGAATCCGCTGGAATGGGCTGTGGAACACGGCAGAGTTGATCTGTTTCACCTCTTCCTCGAAGCCGGCGCCGATGCCAACAGGACGGCCGACGCAACGAGGGGTTCGGCTCTGATGAAAGCCGTGCGCGTGGAGAACCTGCCCATGGTCCAGGTCCTCGCGCCACTAACCGGCCGCATCTCCTGCACCAGGGCTCTCGGCCTCGCCGTCGACCAGCAAAGCCCCGCCGTCGTCGAAGCCCTGCTCGAAGCGCGCTCACCACCACCACCACCACCACACGAGGGTCAGCAGCAGCAACAACAACACGTACGCTGCGACTTTGAAGACGAGGACGACCCCCGAGCGACTCTGACTACATCAGCCGGTGGCCTGCCGAATGCTCCCTCGGATCGACCGACCCCGCCGTGCCGACGGACTTCACGTCGCCGCTCGTCCGCGCCGTGCGGTTCGGGCACGCGGGCCTGGTCCGCGCCCTTCTGGCCCACGGCGCCGATCCCGACGTGGGATACCACCGCCCCCACATCACCATCCCCAACGGCTACTACGACGCGGGCGAAAAACCAGAGGGTCACCCTCCCTATCCCCAAACCGAGTGCGGCCGGCCCGCGCAGCTGGCCATGGAGCTCCACGGCCACGGCGAGGTCCTGCAGTTGCTTCTGGACGCGGGCGCCGATGTCGCGCTGCCCCGGCCGGTTGCGCATAGCCCGGACTCGTTGCCGATGCACACTTGTAAACTGGCACTGCGGAGCGTCTATCTCGAGGTCACGGCTGCGCTAGAGGCCGCAGTGGCGCAGAGATGTCAAGTGGGCTGAGTGTCGGTTGGTGTTGAACAAGAAGGAATTAGGCCTGG
Source organism: Apiospora saccharicola (assembly GCA_038363915.1). NCBI lineage: Eukaryota > Fungi > Ascomycota > Sordariomycetes > Amphisphaeriales > Apiosporaceae > Apiospora > Apiospora saccharicola. The sequence goes on from JAQQWM010000001.1 coordinate 1,476,033, forward strand.
CAGCTGGACAGCTCAGTGTTAGGTGTGAAATTGCTACTACTCGAGCTGAGAAATACTGAAACAGCATCTCCTATCAAGTTTATATGATTTTAATACCAGCAGTGATCGTCCAACCCGATTACTCCTTATCAAGTAAGGCTTTAGTAGAAAAACTACTGTAAACGTAGTCGGGACGTTCTTCAGATCTTCCATTCTGAACATCGTCGTTTATTAACATGAAGCACCTGCAAGTGAGCAGTCCCGCAGTACGAGAGTACATGCAGGTGGATCGGATGGCCTGTGCAGCCCTTGTCTCTTTCCTCTTGCGGATGTACGTTTCTTTTATCGTGAGCGACTCCACTTTCTACTTGAAGCTCCAACTCCCCCACGCGACCTTCAAGACGGAACATTAAAGCCCACTAGGTCGAACGGACGCGCCTTTCAAAGTGACGACAGCAATAATCAAGTCGCGTTTCCTATCGCGCAGTAACTGCAACTATCCACATCGCGTACTGCTCTTTTCGCGTATTTTGTCATTTTGGATATATTTCTTCCACAACAAAATCATCTATTCCCCAATGGCGCCATCGGAGAAGAAGCTCAAGGAGGAGCTCCAAGCCGAGGTCAACGCCGTGCTTGCCAGCGACCAACGCGACGAATTGACGGTCAACTACATCCGACAACGCGTTGCTGAAAAGCTGGACCTCGACTCCGATTTCTTCAAGCAAGGTGACTGGAAGACCTTGAGTAAAGATGTTATTCATGAGGCAGTGGTGCGCATTCCTCTTTTTATTTGGTTCATCTCTATCTGGTCAACTCAGGCGTGACTAACGACATAACTCTTGTAGGAGCAATTTCAGGAAAGCGATAAGGAATCAACGAAACCGGAACCTGCTTCAGCGGCCAAGAATAACAAGAAGAACGGCATAAAGCGGTCTAGCGAAGATGCCAGCCCGCCAGCTAAGCGAGCCAAGAAAGAGGCTCCTGCAAAGCCAGCGAAGAAAGCCCAGAAGAAGTCGGATTCAGACTCTGAATTGAGCGAACTGGACGAATCAGAGGAAGAGAAACCTACGAAGAAGGGCAGAAAAGCTGCACCGCAAAAGAAGCAGCCTGCGAAGAGGGCAACGAAGGCCAAGAAGGCTAAGAAGTCTGAATCCGAGGCTGAGTCTGAGTCAGAGGCGGAGGCGGAGGCTAAGCCTGAGTCCGAATCCGAGCTGAGTGAGTTGAAATCGGAGGAAGAGGACGAACCGAAACAGCCTGCAAAGCCGCGCCGCAAGTCAAATAAGGCGGCTGTCTCCGACGAGGAAGACGCAGACGAGATTAGCGACACGGGCAAAGCTGCCAAGACCCGCAAAGGCAAACCAGCAGCAAAAGCCACCAACCGCAAGGCAGCACCTCCCAAGGTTGAGTCAGACGGCTCTGATAATTCGGAAGATGAGAAGCCAGACTCCCCAGAACGACCATCGCCCGCCAAAGTTGCGAAAGCTAAGGCGGAGACGAGTCCCGCCGCAGATGACGAAGCAAAGGTTGGGGATGACGATAAAGATGGCGAGGCCGCCGAGACGGAAACAAAGGACAAAACCCTCGTCGACGATGACAGCTCAGAGCTATCGTCTGTCATTGACGACCCGCTACCGAAGAGGAAGCGTAAAGCCAAGGGGGAGAGCGGCCCCTCTAAGCCAAAGAAAGCCACCACCAAGAAAGCTTCGAAAGAGGTAACAGGAGACGAGGCAGAGATTAAGAAGTTGCAGAGCCACTTGGTAAAATGTGGCGTACGCAAAATCTGGGGCTTTGAGCTCAAGGAATACGGCAGCGATACTCGGGCGAAGATCCGACACCTTAAGCAGATGCTGAACGATATTGGCATGACCGGAAGATTCTCCGAATCCAGAGCCAAGGAGATCAAGGAGCAGAGGGAACTAATGGCTGACCTGGAAGCAGTGCAAGAAATGAACGATATGTGGGGATCTAATGGTCGAGGTGGTCGAGCCTCCAGAAGCAAGGCCAAGGCCTCTACGAAGCCGGCACCTAAAGATGACGATGACGAAGAAGATGAAGAAGGGGACGAGGATGCAAAGGCGAAGCCCCGTGTGTCAAAGAGAATGGCAGACTTGGCTTTTCTTGGGTCGGAAAGCGAGTCAGACTAAGGAAACACTTACCGTTTGTGTTTCCGGTACTGCCACCCAGCAGCGAGTGTTGGATGTATACTAAAGGTTGGAGCCTAGCGAACAGGCATCACTTAATGTTGTGTAAGAGTTATCATGACGAGTTTGCGTTAGGGGAAGTAGGACGTGAGCTAGCGACTGGCATTCATCTTTTGAGCTATGAGACTAAAGACGGCTACAGAGCCCATGAACAGGACAGCATTGTAAAACTAATGAAAGTATGAGCGAATGTACATATTCAAATCCAGCGTTCTGCACAATGCCAGGGAAACTTACAGCTTTGCGTGAGACCGCTCTTTCTTCGTCATCTGACCTTGCATCAATGAAGAGGCGCCTTAGATTGGGGAAGTTGGCCTAATGAACCACATAGGTGGAGGAAGTCAGTCAATGCTGTTAAAGTCTGCTGTTTGTTGCGTGTAAGACCCAACCATACCATGAGCTTCAACAAGATTGTTAGCCAGAGGGCTATGTGGTCGGAGTCTTTCAAATGAGTATACAAGCAGTAATACTGATTGAACAGTCTGTCGGATTTCCCAAACGCAACTATGGACTGAAGAATGTGATGATTGTGTTGAGTTGAGCATCAGGATCCAGATATTTGATTGATGCTTTGAATGTTGCCTGCAGGTGTATTCATTAAGCTTGGAGGTGATGGCCCACTTGTCCCAGCCTCAAAACCTAAGCAGCCAGGGGAGCTGCTGTGGCTGCACTTTTCCTCTTCGAGTTAGACCCGGGGACCCTTTGATCCCAATATTGTGGTCAAGGCGGCTGAGGACAAAGTGACGGCTCCATAGAAGAGGTACTTGAGGAAGCTGGAGGTACTTACATGACACGACCTAGGTGCCTAGGTATGCATTGAATAAGGAGAAGGAGATCGAGCCAGCCTAGCCTATTATCCCAGCTGCTGACGAGTGTTTCCAACCGAGTCCCTACCGCACCTACGCATTCCTCTTGGCAGGACAGCAAGCACCCCACGACGTACAACTCCAAGCTTCTTCCTTCTAGACACCAAAGGACACATAATACCAAAACACCAAGAGAGTCGAATGCAGTAGCAACCGCCCTTGACAGGGCCCCTACCTCCCACATCTCATCGAGCCGACTGGACTGCTGGTCATATCGCAGTCACCGCATATCCAATTCGATCCGAGCCCCTCCAAAACACCAACAACATCTGCAGCACATAGCAGCACCATGGCCGTAAATCGCATTCGCGGCGCTTTCGCCGTGCCTAAGAAGGGCGAAACCTTCGAATTGAGGGCTGGTCTGGTTTCGCAGTATGCCTACGAGAGAAAAGAGTCGATCCAGAAGACCATCATGGCAATGACATTAGGGAAGGACGTGTCTGCGCTGTTTCCGGATGTTCTCAAGAACATCGCGACTGGCGACTTGGACCAGAAGAAGCTGGTGTACTTGTATCTCATGTGAGTTGGTCCAGACTCCCAGGAACCGGCTCTACCTCAAATTGCCGAGATATCTGGACCCCTGGATCCTGCCCATTGGGACAAGACTGACCGCGAGCCTAGGAACTACGCCAAATCGCATCCCGACTTATGTATTCTGGCTGTCAACACATTCGTTCAAGACTCAGAAGACCCGAATCCACTTATCCGAGCCTTGGCGATTAGGACCATGGGCTGCATTCGTGTAGACAAGATGGTGGATTACATGGAAGAACCGCTGCGGAAGACGTTACGTGACGAGTCGCCATATGTGCGAAAAACAGCGGCGATCTGTGTTGCCAAGCTCTTCGACCTCAACCCGACGATGTGCATAGAGAACGGCTTCATCGAGATATTGCAGGAGTTGATCGGGGACCCCAATCCCATGGTGGTCGCGAACTCCGTGCAGGCCCTCTCCGAGATCACCGAAACTGCCCCCGAGACATCAGCGCTGATAATCACGCCGACGGTACTGAAGAAGCTGCTCATGGCCCTGAACGAATGTACCGAATGGGGGAGAGTGACAATTCTCACGACACTTGCCGCCTACCCCCCTCAGGATGTGAAGGAATCGGAACACATCTGCGAAAGAGTTGCCCCGCAATTCCAGCATGTCAACCCCAGTGTCGTATTGGCCGCAGTCAAGGTTGTCTTTATTCACATGAGAATGCTTAACCCTGATCTTGTGAGGCAATATCTCAAGAAGATGGCGCCCCCTTTGGTGACTCTGGTTGCTTCTGCCCCTGAAGTCCAATACGTGGCCCTGAGGAACATCGATCTGCTGCTACAGGCCAAGCCGGATATTCTGAGCAAGGAGTTGAGGGTATTTTTCTGCAAATATAACGATCCGCCTTACGTCAAGCTCCAAAAGCTGGAGATTATGGTCCGAATCGCCAACGAGAAGAACTACGAACAGTTGCTGGCCGAACTGAAGGAGTACGCATTGGAAGTCGATATGGATTTCGTTCGGAGGGCCGTCAAGGCCATTGGTCAGGTGGCCATCAAGATCGAGGGCGCAAGCGAGAAGTGCGTCAATGCTCTTCTGGACCTCATTGCCACCAAGGTTAACTACGTTGTGCAAGAGGTCATTGTTGTCATCAAGGATATCCTGCGCAAATATCCTGGCTACGAAGGTGTTATCCCGACTCTCTGCCAACATATCGATGAGCTGGATGAGCCCGACGCCAGGGGATCGCTTATCTGGATTGTGGGCGAGTACGCCGAGAAAATTAGCAATGCTGACGAAATCTTGTCAAGCTTTGTTGACGGGTTTATGGAAGAGTTCACACAGACCCAGCTTCAGATCCTTACCGCGGTAGTGAAGCTGTTCTTGAAGAAACCGAGCAACACCCAGGGATTGGTACAGAAGGTTCTCCAGCAAGCGACTACAGAAAACGACAACCCGGATATTCGAGACAGGGCCTATGTCTACTGGCGTCTTCTGTCGGGTGATCTAGATGTCGCCAAGGTATGTCAGCAGGTTCCAGGGGAAGTCATGTCAAGTCACTAATGCATTTTAGAACATCGTACTCTCACAAAAGCCGGCCATTACTACAACAATGACCAGCCTACCTACAGCCTTACTAGAGCAGCTTCTGTCTGAATTGTCGACGCTTGCATCTGTCTACCACAAGCCTCCTGAGTCCTTCGTTGGCAAAGGTCGCTATGGAGCTGACGCCATCCAGCGTGCTGCCATTCAGGAACAGCGCGAAAACTTGGCCGAGAACCCTATCGCTGCCTCGGCCGCCGCCGCCGCCGCTTCCAACGGGTCTGGACAGCAAAACAATATCGAGAATCTGCTCGACATCGATTTCGATGGTGGCGCCCCTGCTTCGCTGGAACAGGCCAGCGCTCCTGGTACTCCAGGTCGCGTTGTCAGCCCTGCCGGTGGTGCGGCCCCTGGCGGTGGAATGGCTGATATGATGGGCCTATTCGATGCCCCTCCACCTCAGCAGCCTGCTGCGACGGGCGGCAGTGGCGCTGGTGCATCAAACGATTTGATGAATGGATTTGCTGGTTTGGATATTGGAGGTGGTGCCAGCAGTGAGGCACCACCACCTGCTGCCCAGCAGTTGGGCCACCCTGATGGAGGTGCTGCCAAGAATGCCAACGCCAGTGAGGACCTGCTCGGACTATTCTAGGAGATCAAGAGGAAAGAGCCAAAATATACTAGCGATGAATTGCAAAATGATCTGAAGAAGAACCCTTGGGCCGATGACGACCGTGACGGTGACAGGAGAGAACAGGAACGCGACTGGAATAAGGAGGACGGCGAGTGGTAGGAGCGTACCGCTTCGCATCCTTTTCACAAGTACAAAAATGACGCTTGAATGAAGCCTGTTGGAAGAACTTCTATAGCCAAAATATGAGAATATCGACTTGTTGGTTACATATACTGGGGGAGGACATCACGATTGGGTGCACGTGTGAAAGCAATGACTACCTCGTTAATGGCGGAAGCGCTACTTTAGTAGGTATAATACTATCGGTAAATGATCGACAAGGCAGTTAGTATTAATCAAGTAAGCCCAAGATACGTCTCATAGCCTGTCTATCATCCCACCCCTCCTCGCCCGATCTACTTAGAGTGTTGATGCTACTGAGCTTCATCTCGCGCATATCGCCGAGGCTCATGATGCGGCAGACCTCAAGGTCCTGGTCGCCTACGCGCGCCGGGTCCGCCGCCTCGTCGGCGCTCAGCACGGCGCGCAGTAGGAGCTGGTAAATACTAAAGTGCCCGGCCTTGTCGGTCCGGCCGCCCGTCGCGCCGCCTTGGAGGGTGGAGATGAGGTCACCAGAGGTGCAGAGCCAGAGGTAGATGGGCTTGCGCGCGGAGAGAGTGTCGTTGCTGTTTTCTATGCCTGTGTTTTCTGTTTCTTGGGAGGCCGACGTGCGTTTGACGATCCCGTGGAGGAGGGTCCGGAGGCGATGTTCGAGCAGACGGAGCATCTTGTCGTCGCCGCACGGCATGTCGTTGGCGGGTTCTCTGAGTAACAGGATCGCGAGGATTCGTATAGCTGACTGGAGGGCAAGCGTATCGTCCTCGTGGGAAGTGGAAGACGATTTGCTGACCTCTAGGAGCTCAGTACCGGGCTGCTGCAGCTCGGGCGCCTCTGGCACTGTAAATGTAGTGGAAAGGGGCTCGGGCTCCGCAAGCAGGCGATGCATGATGTAGTCGTAGTGTTCTCCAACTTCGAGCGGCTCATACACGACCGGCGCATCCACTTTCCGCCGCCTCTGTAGGTTCTGTCGCTTCGTGTACGCGATGCAGCGGTGGTAGCTGGCGACCGTCGTGACGGCCTCGATCGTGGCCTTGCCGAGCCCGCACGGGGCCAGATGGCACTCCATCCCGTGGCGCATGGCATCTAGCCCGATCTCGGGTACGCATTGCACCTTGGCTTGGCGCCGCTTGCAGGGCAGGAACGGTTTGGTCGAGAATGAGAGGGCTCCGGCAAAGTCGGCTCTGGTGTCCTAGTTTAATAAGTCTTCTTGCTGATTATCCAAGAGGAAGAAACGCTTAGTTGGAGTAGGAATGGATGCAAAACTTACTTCCGTATCCCGCCCACTACACCTATGTCGACTTGATCCAGACCACCGGCTGCCGGTGTGACTTGCATGAGAGCCTTCATATGGAGACTCCAATGTTCATAGTTGCCTTGGTACCCCTTTTCGTGAAAAAAAGAATAGTAAGTGATACCGAAAAGAAGGAGGGGCGGATAGACAGCTAGAGCAAATGAGGATGGAGAAGCTTACCGCTATCAATGCCAGAGTGGCCATGGCATTCATGGTAGTATTCATATCGCCATTGCCCCGAATATGGTCCCCGATGATGCCGTACAGCTTGGAAACGAGCGACCCTAGTAGGAACGAGTCCTTTTGACCCGAACGGATCGTCTCGTACAGAGCGCCCATCGCCACGAGACAGTGAAGGCTCGTGGGATCCCGAAGGAGAAACATGTACCGCCCCGGTATTTTGAGCGGGTTGTACGACAGAAGCGCGTGCTCCCCTAGGGGGTACGCGATGATGGGCCAATACACTACGCACAAATGCAGCAGCCGCTTCTGGCTATCGGGCAAGTCCCCGGGTAAGACGGCCGATGCCCAAACCGGGAAGATACATTCAGAGAAAATAGACGAACCTCCCCCCGATGCTGCTGCCCTGGCACTGGCCGCTTCATATTGGCCAGACGTCGAGGAGAAGGAGGAGGAAGAGGATGCCCCGCAGAGAGTGACTGCTCGCTTCTGAGCTTTCGTTTCTGGTCTCGATGTTTCCTTTTGCTTCGCTCCACTGGCTTGGAGCCGTGGTTTCACGTGCCACCTCACGGGACGGATTGGAAGCGCCCTTGAACCATCTTCCTGGTTACTAGCTGGGCTCGGAGAGGACGAAGAAGGCATCTCCTGGGCGGACCAGTTGACGAATGCAGTACCGCGGTGCAGGTGCTTGTTGACTTGCATGCCGGCCTTGGTTGCCACCAGCTGTCCCTGGGAAACTGTGGCGTTGCTGAAGTTGATCCTACCCCCTGCTTCTTCCCCCGTGCCTGCACCGGAGGCGTCCGCTGCTTTCTTCTTCCCCATACTATGTGCCGAAATACCCAGAGTAGGTGAATGGGGAAAAGTAGCGTGGCTATCAGTGATTGTCCAGCAACTGGCCGGCTTATAGCACGCGTATGATAGGGCGCGGTGGCGTTATCATCATGGCCTTGTTACTCTGTCCGTCAATAGCACCTAAAAGCTAAGGCCGTATATATAGTCTCAAGCTTTCGAGTTAGGATAGTTATATATAGATTTAGGAAACATTGCGTTTAGTGTGAGAGTTAGCTGTCTGCTTTTTCATGCCTATTGGCTACATGTATGCTGTTAGCTGCTCGGGAGAGTCAATCTCTGCTCACGTACCCCCTAGTTGACGCTAGACGTCTTTCGGCACAGTTGCAATAACAAGAACGAGGATCACCGAGGTTTCAAGTTGTTCAGCTCTCCATATCGATAGGTGATCTAATTATGCGTCTGTCATTGTACCCTGGTAGATCAATACTGACGTTTGACTGAAAAGCCACGGGAATCGACTGAGCCAGGGGCTGAGTGAGAATTTAATTAATATTGCTGCGCCGCTCGAAGGAAGAGCATTAATTTCGACAATTGGTGATCACCAGATCATAGCTCGGAAGCAAGCAGAGCAAGCTCCTACTGCAGGGTATGTTCGGTTGTGCCAGGCCGACTTCGGAGGCTCCCAAACGGCATCGAATGGGTCTGGGCCAGCCCTTCAGCCATTCATAAAAAGAAAAGGGGTTATTAACACTGATCGGGGAAACGGTACCCTGGTCTGTATTGATATTTCGCAGACACCCCCTAAGCCTGGCACGATATTTCTGTTCTAGTACATATGCGATTGCATAGCACATGGATAGGACCCCCAAAATGCATATGCGTTTGATATACATGACCTATATTTCCTTTTCCTCTGTGATATTCTGTGGGGTGGACAATACCTCGGGGAGCTATAACGCCTTCAGCCCGAAGATGTCATGATCGTAGATGGTCTATAAATAGACATTCCATTTGTATTCTTTTTTGTTTCTCTTTAAGCTGGCCTTTCTTTTCTGGCGCAAGCCTCCATCTACGCCTCGACGCCCTCGACCTTGCCGTCCACAGTGCCGTTGAGCGACGGCTTGGCGGAGGCGCCGCCGTTCTTAGCCTTGTCCTTCTCCCACTCCTCAGGCGTCTGGCACTTTGCGCTCCAGGCGTGGATGGCGGCGATCTCAGCCTTGAGGGCGGCGTTGACGGTGCGGTGGCGCTTCAGCGAGTTGAGGCCGGCGAACTGGGGCGACACGATGAGCGTGGTGAAGGATTGGCCACAGCCGCCTGTAAGTATTCTTCGGTTAGTACTTGTGTAGTAGACCAAGGGAGGGTAGGTCTTGGTGAGAGCTCAAGGTATGTAATTACCTGACATGTCCGTAACCTCGACATGGGTCGCATTCAACCGCTCAATCAGGGCGCTCTTGAGCGAAGCCTCTGTTATTGTCGACTCGGCCATTGTCTGCTTGCGCTGTGTGATATGACGATATGGTATGTAGATGCGCGCGCGACCAAAAACTTTTGGGGTATGGATGGATGCGACCTCGGTGATGACGGAATTGCCCCTCCAAAGCTTCCAGTGGGGGTGGGGAACGACCTCTGCTCTGCCGCTCCCAGAATCACACTAAGCACCCACTGTCAGCGGCCCGGTGGCTGAAGCTATTGGTTGCAAGTCCTGGGCAACTGTTCTGTTGTGGCTCAATCTGTAGCTGTCGAGTCTTCAGTGGTTCTAGTCAATATCGTCACTCCGGCAATTGACAGCCTCACGACAAATCTCAGAATAAACCAGGCTTGATATCACAATCGAGTCAGATTTACAATCGCGCAGTTTCAATGAAATCCGTCTTGTTCCACCATTTTTACACTCAAGTCATCCCACGCATTGGATCTTGCAAACTAGCCACACCCGTCACCAGTGCTTGCAGAGCTTCGTTTCGCACACAGCCGTTTCGCAGAGGATTCAGCAATATGGCAGCCCCCACTTTCACCGATGCCGTAGTGAAGGCAATGAAGGCACTGTAAGTAATACTGCTATCAAATTAAGTAAGCGCACATTCTGACGCCTCGTAGCTACCCTCCTGAGTTGGCCGATTCAGCTTGGGATAACACTGGATGTAAGTCTTCCCATCTCATTTTAGCGTGTGCCCCCTAGAAACAAGCAAACGTTGACTGAATCTTTGCAGTGCTCCTGGACCAAGCCTTGCTCCCCGAGGGAACTGAGTCAAAGCAGGGCGGCGGTGCTGTTCTGTTGACCAATGACCTCACTGCAGCTGTCGTGGACGAGGCTCTTGAGAATCAGGTCAACATTATCGTTAGCTATCGTAAGTTACAAAGCAATACAAGCTTATAGCTCTGGGAATTAACGTGACGCAGACCCCGTAATTTTCCGCGGTCTCAAGTCTTTATCCAACCAGGATCCCATGCAAAAGCATCTGCTCCGGTTGATCGCCGCGCGTGTAGCTGTCTACTGTCCTCATACTGCCGTGGACGCAGCAAGGGGAGGGTTGAACGACTGGCTATGCGATATCATACTCGACAGCGACATCAAGGCAGCCGAGCGTAAAGTGGTCCAGCCCATTTCTCGACCCCTCCCCGAGAGCCTTCAGGGACTCGGGTACGGCCGCACTATGAAGTTGCAGGGCCCGATGCCCCTGACAGCCATTCTCAAGAACCTGTCACGTGGTCTGGGCGACCAACAGCACATGTCGGTTGCGTTGCCCCATCCCCGGAAAGCTTTGAAAGACATGAGCATCTCGACCGTTTCTGTCTGCGCTGGTTCAGGCTCTAGTGTACTCAAGGATACCGATGCCGAACTCATCGTTACAGGCGAGATGGATCATCACTCTGCCCTGCGCTACACACAGATGGGCCAGACTGTGGTCACCGTCTTCCACAGCAACTCCGAGCGCCAGTACCTGACGCAGGTATTGAAGCCTGAACTCGAACAGATGCTGTCCCAAAGCTCCCGTGCGGAAGGAAAGGTGTTAGTGAGCCAGGCAGACCGAGATCCCTTTGAGACCATAGACATATCAAGCCTGGATGCATAAGAAGTGTCGATGAATGGTGGTTGCTCACACACCATCGGCGTCTGTTCGTCTCCAGTTAAAGCTGCTCGGCTCTCCTTTGACCGCGGCATCCCCGTCTTCAATACAAGCCTCTACGTCGCTTCCCCCGAGACCTTTCTCTTTCCACGTGACTAACAGCTTCCGGGGTACTTTCCAAGCTTGCCGTGCATCTTCTAAACGACCCTCGTTAACAAGGGCCCGTATTTTATCAGGTGTTTCAAGGACCTCCAGAGCTAACTGCTTCGTGCGTATTTTCTTTAGCCTTGCCTCCTCGGCGGCTTTTTTGTCAGGGTTGGGCGGTGGCACCTGGCCCCGTAGTGTCTCTCGTATCGAAAACGCTTGTGAGTAGATCTGGGCGATGGCTGGGTCAAGTGTGGAAGCCATTGGGTTTAACGGATCCATATTCGTTCTCATCTACTCGCATTTTCGTAAGTAACCAAGTCCCATGTTGGGTCTCGCACGTGGGGCGCGACCTTACCTTGCGTATTGTCTCTGTTGCCGAGATCAGCTTGCTGTAGTTGTCGTAGACCAACGCCTTCTTCTCGGCGTCCAGCGCGCGAATCTCGCCGAGCGTCTTGGTGTACAGCTTCAGGAGGTCCTCCATGCCGCTCTCGGCTAGCGCCTTCTTGACGTACGCGTCGGCGTCGAAGCTCTCGGCGTCCATCTCCGAGGGCGGCACCTCGGACGCCTCGTGCTGCCCGCCCAGGGGGTCCGTCACCTCGACGCTGGGCGGCGGCGGGACCTGCTGTTGGGCGGCCGCCGCTTTCCGCTCTTGGAGGTTGTAGTACTCGCGCAGCGCCGCCCGGTTGCGCTTCGTGGCGGGCGGGCCCGTGCTGCTGCTGCGGGCGCCGCTTACGGGCGACGAGGCGAAGGAGCCGGTGCCATTCGGGTTCGGGGATGTCGTGGCGGAGCGCGGGGCGTCGAGCGAGGCCCGCGTAGACGAGGTCGGGGTCGTGATGTTCTGCAAGGAGTTCATGCGCCGCGCGGGCTCTCGCGGGGAGGCTATTGTGGACATTTTGGGATATGGTAATTCGAACCAAAGGTGCAGAAGGAATTATTCTTTCGTAAAAGGGTAGGTAGGAAGTTAACAGGCGTTTAATTGGCTTGTGGCATGGGTTTGTGAGCCCAGTATGTGAAATCAAGATGTATGGTGGGAGTAGGGGCGACGCAATGCAAGCAGATGTAGCTCAGGTGTACTGTAGCTAACACGCAAGTACCGAGCTGAGCTGCTGGCAACAGTGGACCTGGTCCTTAGCTTCAGGGACCAACCCAGTGGTCAAGCCACTGTGGCACAGGCTAAATACTACAACTATATCATTAACCCGACTTATTACCTAGGTAGACATCTGAATTGTGACTTTGTTTGATATCTAAACATTGACCGTTGCGAATGGCTGTTCGAAATCTATTCGATCCAATTTGTATATAAGTCTAACCTAGCCCCTTCAGTGGACTGCCTGGAAGATTGCCATTACTGGCCCTTCCATTCGTAAACCGCCCGTACCTTCACAGTCTTGTTGTCTTTCGTGGCCACCGTCTTCTGGACATGGTATCTCTTCCCGTCAATCATGCAGAACCCAAAGACCTGCTCAGCAGTGCCCTCACCGCCCTCCTGGACAACGTAGACCTGAACGTAGCCGGGCTTGCCCTCGAGCTTCTCGCAGGGCTCCTCGATCCAGTCCTCGGCGAGGTAGGGATCGAGGGGTCCACCCTCGGGGCTCATGCTGCGTGGCTGGTCGCTCTCGGACAGGTTAAGCCACTGGGCACGCACGTGAGAGACTCCGAACTTGTTCTCGGTGCGCGTCTCCGAACCGTCCAGCTTGTACGTCTTGTCCTCGCCCTTGAAGCCGCCCGTCGCGGTCGTCTCGATCTGGATGGAGCTGGTGCCCGTCGCGGCGTCGGTCGTCTGTGTCAGGCGCGCCGTTACGCTCATCATGGCGGCGGCTTTACGCACTAGCCATGGCACGCCTTGCAGCTCCATCAGGGGGTTCATGTCGTCTGACATGCTCTTGTTCTGTAAATCAACAACATACAGTAAGTATTAATTTAGTGATTGCGATGATTTGTCTAAACTCACAAAGAACCATTGTCCACTGAGGTTGTGAATGGTGATTTCTGGAGGGGCTGCCATGGTGACGGTGTTAGGCTCTTAGCAGTTTGAACGGGCTGTCAGGTAGGTATCTTCAGACTCCAATGAAGTACAGTAGAAAGAAGGTGATGTATCATGACTTGGCAACGGGGATTCGGCCATCTTATGGGCCAAACCAGAGACATTGCCTGAAGTTGCTGACTGCTTGATCGAAGTTTAAATGCATGGGGGACTTGTCAACCAAGGTGCCGAGAGCATGGTCCATTAGTGCCAGAGCGAACATTGATTTCCATAGAGCTTCAATAGGTCCTGCAATTCATCCCGTTACTAATAAGTCAGGGTCTCAATAATGAAAACTCTATATTTGCTTACTTCGTGCATCTGTCATATATACTTCCCGACCGAGCCTGTTAGTGCATCGGAGTCGGGGCCGGATGTTTGTGGATCGCCGGAAGGAGCAACATCAGTCCACCATTTTACTCGTGGGGCGCTACAGATTTGGGAGCAAAGTACCTACACAATTTCACCCAACCCAAATCATTTTGATACGGGAAGTCTAAGTCCTTGCCTTGGTCATGTGAAACCTCATTAGAAGCACTTCCTACACCTAAGGCCCTTCAACCAATTGAAGTAGCACGTGCTTTTCACCTAAGAACACACACACATTCTGGGCCGCGATGGATCTAGCTGTCCAAATTCGCTCCGGCCTTCAGCGCCAAGGTTTGCCCATGCCAACCCTCGAGTGGGTGCAAGGCGTGCTGCCAAACCGCAACCCTATGCCGCCCCTGCAGGCCCTCATCGCGACGGCCAAGGCGCGCTTGATGGTGGTGGACATCACGAATGGCACCGTGCTCGACGCGAGTGCGCCCGCGCTGCCACCCAATCTATCCAACATGGAGGTCGTGGAAACCAAGCTCGGCCGGGACGTGCTGGTGCAGGTGTTGGATATCGACAATCTCACCAAGAGCAAGTGGGAGCAGGTCGAGGAGCTCGAGGCCATTGCCCGCGGGGAGCAGACGCGGGGTCGCGAAATGATTCGCCTGCCCACGGGCGGAGAAGACGATGACGAGGTCAGCTACAGCAGCGCGTCGACGCAGGCCCTCTCGTCTGCCCCCGGGGGTGCCAGGGCTGGCGCGAATGGGGCAAGCGCAACACCCAAAAATTCGACACATCGCCTGGTTCTCCAGGACTGCAAGGGTCAGAAAGTCCATGGCCTGGAGCTGCACCGGATTGAGCGAATCGGTATTGGCACGATGAATATCGGGGAGAAAATCCTTCTCAAAAAGGGTGCTACCGTGGCTCGCGGCATGGTTTTGCTCGAGCCGACTAACTGCACAATTTTGGGTGGGAAAGTTGAGGCCTGGCAAAAAGCGTGGATTGACAGCCGCTTGACCCGATTGAAGGAAGCCATAGAGAATCAGACCCGCGACGGATAGCCAGACTCTTCAGCTACTGTGGGCAAGATGATTGGTGCTTACTTTTTTCTTTTTTCTTTTTTGAAATCCTTGCCTATCTAGGTATACTTATTGCAGCTGCTTTTAGCCGCATACTCAACTTCACCCACTTCAACGCATTCAGCAACATCAACCAATTCCTATCATACCCAACCTCGTTACTCACGCGACACAGATAATCTCGCCATGCGTTTGATCGACTGTGAAACTCTGGAATTGAAAGAGTTCAACGAGATCGATGTCCCGGAATATGTCATCTTGTCTCATACCTGGGGCAGCGAAGAAGTGTCCTTCGAAGAAATGACTAGCCCTGCGAAGGGCCGTCACAGGGCAAAGGAAGGCTTCCATAAGATATCGTTATTCGCATCAGTGGCCGCTCGCCATGACTTCAGGTACATTTGGGTCGATACTTGCTGTATAAGAAAGGATAGTTCATCCGAGTTGTCGGAGGCGATCAATTCCATGTATACGTGGTACAAGAACGCACGGCGATGTTACGTCTATCTTAATGATGTGGACTCCGACTCTGAGGAAGAATTCAAAAGATGTCGTTGGTTAAGTCGGGGCTGGACCCTGCAAGAGCTCATTGCTCCAGAAGACGTTTTCTTCTATTCTAAGCATGGGGAAATGTTATTTGCCAAGGAACATCGTCTAGGAGAACTATCCGCGTTGACGGGCATAAGTCAGGAGGTGCTTCTCACATGCGACCCTAGTCTGGCTAGCATTGCGTCGAGAATGAGATGGGCGGCAAGGAGGGTAACGACGAGGCCCGAGGATATGGCTTACTGTTTGCTTGGGATACTCGATGTCAATA
Source organism: Apiospora saccharicola (assembly GCA_038363915.1). Taxonomy (NCBI): domain Eukaryota; kingdom Fungi; phylum Ascomycota; class Sordariomycetes; order Amphisphaeriales; family Apiosporaceae; genus Apiospora; species Apiospora saccharicola. The sequence continues at coordinate 1,491,613 of JAQQWM010000001.1, forward strand.
TGCCGATGCTCTATGGCGAGGGGGGCCAGAAGGCCTTCATTCGACTCCAAGAGGAGGTCATGAAAAGGTCTGACGATCAGTCTCTTTTCTTGTGGAAGAAGAAAGAGGAGTCATATACCACCTACCTCGGACTACTGGCTCCTAGCCCTAGAGAATTTGTCGATTCTCCTGATGTTGTATTCGCCGAAAACTTCTTTGAGGATCGTCCTTACTCAAGCACCAATAAGGGGATCTCAATTCGGCTAGACTTGGTTCCATCTCGACCTGATGCGGATGAGCATGATGTCTACATTGCATTGCTCAATTGCCAACATCCAGGGCATGATGCGGGCAAGCCCATTGGTATATTTCTCAAAAGGCTTGAAGGCAACCAATTTGTACGTATCGACGCCCATCGAATACTCGACGCAGCTCATCCGCATCCAAACTGTTTCGAGATGTCATCTATTGAGCACCGAGCCTTCATGATATATCAAGCTCAGAGAAAGATAAAACCCGACACTGCAGGTGACGGGACAGAGACAACAGGAGAACCTCCCAGCTATAACAATGATGGTATTGGAAGACGAGAGCGCGATTGCCCTAACGCAACAGAGCAGCCCGCTCTCGTGATTGTACCGACGGATCTCTACGTTCGCCAAAGCATCCGCCTGCCGGTCCACCACCGGACTCCGCGCGTGTATGGATTTGTGTTTACTGCGCAAATATATATCCAAGGCGTGTACCTTGCTGATATGTGGCCATTCGATTCATGGAGTGCTTATGAAAACTGCTTCAAAATCTATCCACGTGAGCAAAGTAAGAACATTGCGCTGTTATACCGATCTCGCGGCAGCCACGAGTTCGGTACACTTGCTGTGGTGCTACAGTGGGATCGGAAGACTATGCTGTTTAACTCCCGTTGTCTGAAAGATGTATCATGGCCCGTAACAACGTGGCCCGTCACAGTGTCAACGAATAAAGTTATAGGGGACTTTAGTCGCTCGGTCAGCGGCAGTACTGCACAGGCCTGGTTCTCTGTCTCAGGAATCGGATGTAAGGTTAAGGTCGACATGGTACTGGGCATGAGGCGTGATGATGTTGTCATCAAGGTAAACGTGATCATGAAATGGAATGACAAGCGATCTGAGCTTGCCGGGCTCGGCTCGCCAGCAACACGCCCTATAATAGAATTGTGAAGCCCTCAAGAACTCCGCGGGAGTAATTCGCGAGAGTAATTCGGGAAGAAAAGGAAACGAAAAGATAGCGAGGTGGGGGAAATTGCAGAATAATCAAGAGATAGAGAGATAACACCGCGTATAGCATCACATTCATTTCATATTGCCAGTGCCTTCCGCTGAGACATCTTAGATGATGTATAATAGTAACAAATGTGGCTTGTGGGGATTTATGCGGTGTGTGGCTGATGTGGGGGGTGGATACTTCACCATTGACTTTACCGTACCTTGAGCTTCTGGTTCTGGGCCACCTTCGACTTTACATAACACCGTTCCCAAATGTGCATAAGCCCCGAGCATAAGCGCATCAAAAGCGAGGCAAGGCGGCTTGTATAGCTGTTCGCGTTCTTCAATTAGTCGCATCCCAATCGTGAGGACACAATGGCAAACCCCGGGGAAGACGGACCGTCGTACATCGACTACGAGACGTTTCTGGACCCTGGATTCAGCCCCGCGTCGTTCGCCAACACTCTGGTCCTCGCGACGAACAACCCGAACGATGCGCCCCTCGACCTCTCGACGCCGCTTTCCAAGGTGCTCTTCGACGCCCAGGAGATCGACTCGCACATCGACCTTCTGACCACGCGGTCTGCGATACCGCTGCTGACGCACACTCGCGAGCAGACGGAAGCCAGCACGCGGATCATCTCCGAGATCGACAACCAGGTCAAGAGCCTGAATGAGAGCTACAAGCAGCTCGAGAAAGAGGTCATACAGAAACATGCCGAGGCAGACGAGGTACGGCAGGTGGCTGCGCGCTTATGGGAAACATTAAAGCTGGGAAGAGCGGTCGGCCGGTGCCTTCAATTGGGGCGGCAGCTCGAGGTTCAGCACTCGGAGATCTCGGCCGCCGGAGCAGGCGCAAATGGCAAGAAAGAAGACCATAGGGCCCTGGTACGGTGCGCGCACACGCTGCTTTCGCTGCGCGAGACCCTGGAGCGGAAGGCGCCCGGGGAGGAGGGCCACGGCCTGGAGCGGGTAAACGCGATCAAGAGCCTGCAGGACAGCATCATCGCCCCTGTGGAGCGCTCGGTGCGGGCCCTATCGGAACAGATCATGCGCGAGTTTGCGATTGGGTCGGCGACGGGGACCGCCACGTTCGCGCAGAGCGAGGAGACGAAAGCCCGCACCGTCTCGGCCATGATCACGCTGTACCTCATCTCCCCCACCTCGGGCCTGAAGCCGGACCGCTGGTCGCCGCAGCTGCTCCTGCAGGCGCTCGAGGTGTACCTTCGCAACGCCCTGCAGAGCTCGATCACGTCGGTCGCGCGGTCACTGGCGACGCTGCCCTCGCTGGACCGCACGCTGGCCGAGGTGTCGGCGCGGTGCCAGAACATTGTCGCGCTGGAGATCATCCTGGAGGGGACCAAGGCGCCCTCGCATCCCTTGGTGCCGAACCCGACGAAGCTCCTGTCCCCCGAAAAATCGAACCTGCTCCAGCCCTTACTGGCCTATCTCGAAACGGGCTCCTTGGCGTCCTACTTCTGGCGCAGCATGGCGGGCAGCCTGTCGACGAGGGTCATGGAGATCATGAACCGCGGCGGGGTCTCGGCGCGGACGCTCAAGTCGAACAAGAACGCCGTCGGCGAGGCGGTCCGGGAGTGCGTTATCCGGGGCAGCCAGGCGCCCAGCACGGTCACGGCGGCGGTCAAGGGTGGTGGGAAAGGCGGCGACGCGGAGAAGGGCGGGTGGGACCGCGAGGTGGCCGTTATGGTCGGCAGTGTCGTGGGGCACCTGGGCCGGTAGAAACTACGCTCAAATACAAATGCATACACACAATAAAAGTCAATCGCACTTATGTGGACATGAATTCGATTATTACGGCTTGGAATGATGAGGTGCGATCTGTGTCGCTAGTGGTTCCAAACGTTCAGGCAGCGAAACATGGCATCTTTTCCATTCGCTTTGTAGTAAAGCCTCAACTCCGAGGTACGATACACGAACGGCTAATCTACGTGACCACGATGTCAGTCCTCTTGGTAATTCCAGCAGGAGGCGTAAGTATAGACTCCTCGCTGCTATCATCACCGAACCCTCCTACCCTGCCGGTCGTCGTGATCTGGGTGACATAGTTAGGGTTATCCGCACCGGGCTTCGGAGCCTCGAACGGACTCTCGCCGGCCCTGTAGTAAGGGTGGTGTCGCATGTCCGAAAGCTCCACCTGGTTTCCCCCTGGCCGCCGCCGCCGCCGCCGCGGACACCGGTGCCGGTCCCGTACGTGCCGCCGTAGCCCCGCTGCTTGGTGTTGCGTCCGTACGAGGTAGTGCCCTTCAGGATCTTGGAGAAGAGGGGGCGCAGGGTCGGTAGGGAGGCGGCTAGGATGCCGGCGTGGAGTTCGACGCTGCAGAAGCGGGTAATGACGGTATGTCAGTCAGTGTATCTATCCGTGGTTTGTTTAAAAAACAGGGAAAAGCTTGGTGATGAATGACGTACTTGAACCAGATTAGGAAGTCGTATCTTCGCGAGTAGTCGGGGTCCGTCATGCTGTATGCGTATACCGCGCGGATCACGGACGCGGCGCAGGCACTATATGAGAGAAAGAGAACGTCAGTCTAGGTGGTGGCTATCTAGCTAGCTTTGGGGCTTTACATACAACAATCCGAGGCTCAGGATGAGGACCAGGGAGATCTTGGTATTACGGTTGACTTGCAGGTCGAGCACGACCAGGACCGGCAATGCGACCATGGCCAAGTCGGTGAGGATGTTGACCACTATGTTGTTCACCTGTTGTTAGCCTCAACAATGCCAACTTCTTGCGGCAGAGTGAGCGAGCGAGCCAGCGAAAGCATACCGCTATTAGCAGTCCCAATATCCATCAAGTGCTTCCGCAGCTTGCAGTTGGCGTCCGTGATGGTCAGGTCCCACGCCGCCTGCATCGGCACGCAGGCGAAGACGTACGTGCCGATGGAATACACCAGAAAGATGCTCAGGAACACGACCATGCCCAGCAGGAACCGCTTCTGCCAGACCTTCTGCACGAAGCGCCGCAGGAAGAAGGCCAGGCTGATCTTGACGAGGCAGATGCCCGTCGTCAGTAAGGGGCCGATGATGTAGGACCAGTACCGCAGGCCCTCCTTCTGGGACTCGGGGATGTCGTGCATCCAGCGGCCGGCGCCGTGTTGGGTCATGCGGATGAAGCAGGCCATGGTGGATATGGCCATGCCCTATCGTTGGGGGCAAGCGGACATCAGTGACAGAGCGAAAGAAAGTGAGTGGATGGTCTGGTTTAGGGGTTAGAGGCGATGAATTCCCTTGGACTAACGTACCAGAGCACCTATCATGACCACGTCGTCTATGCAAAAGGCATGGAGCCAGAAGTGGCGAATCCAGCATCTTAACGCCACGATTGTAGTCGAAAGGCCTGCGAAGGAAATAGCGAGACCCAGAAGCATAGGCGCATTCGAGTCGACATGGCTGGTATCTCCTCGTTTCGCGACTGCACTAGAAGGGAACGCCGCCATGGCTGTCGTTCCTCTACAGATATGAGGCAAGGGGGCGATCGGTATTCGAGGTAGCCCGGAGAATTTTTGACGATCGAGGGGCCGCGCATTGAGGACACGGCAAGATTATTATAAGATGAAGCAATGCTCAATTTCGTCTGCGAAAAAGCCTGGTGTCGGTATTGTTCAAGTTCTCTGGAATTTTAGGTGTACCAGCCCGGCTGGACTGTAGTTCTTCTCGCAGAGGATGGCGTCGCATCCGACGCAGCCCAGGGAGCGAACCGATCTCTGTTCCCCTTTCCTTCCATCCTAAGCACTCTCATCTTGCTTGGCGGGACCTTTCTGCACATGACCATCGTTCTAGTGCGACGACTGCCAACCGAGCATTCCTCGCGGTCGCATTGCCTTCACCCGGTAGAGCTGTGCCAGGGGTTCACGTTGGGGTGTCACGCTGGTCTGGATGCCCCAGGCATGCCATTTCGTTGGCTCCAGAGCTTTTCACTTCGCCGTAACATTCCTTGGGTGCAGCTTCCGAAAGGTATCATCGGTCTTCGGTCTACCTATTCAAGACATTATCAAACATGTCACTTTGGCATGAACCGGTTGAGGCGAATCCTACTTGCCTATCACATATCAACAATATGCCCCATAAAAGCTGTCATATATATATTCACCGGTCGCAAAACAATAAGAAAAAGACCCAGGGGGTGGGAAGCATCCGGATGGTGCCGAAGGAAATCCTTCGTGGGATGAGGCGCCCGCTTCGGGGCCCGATTGGTCGCAGTTCGGGAAGTTGCAGGACCATACCCTCGGGAACCGTATGATGGGGGGGGAAGGTGACAGGGGGACAGGGGGCACAAGACTGACACCCTGGATCTTGGCGCTGGCACTTAATGCATATGTCAAAGCTGTCAGACGGGTAAAAAGGAAAAACGGAATTTAGTACGTATTTACAATCCTTCATAGTAAAATCAGGAGAGGCGCCTGTGCAATTGATGTTTGGAGGAGCAAAGCATGATTGATGGGGTCTCGGCTTGGAGTGTCACCGGAGCACATCACAAGCCAACGTTCTCGCCAGGACCTCCACTCGGCGGAGTTGGGTTCGGAGACCTAGCCCATCTACTGAGCTCGGCCCGTGGGCTCCCATCATTCATCTAGGAGGGATGATGATATCTGTGGCCATCGAAAGGTTTTCCCCCTCGAACCATCCGAGACCCGACGGGACGGTAAATTTACTCAATTCACGGAGACCTTTCGAAGCCCAACCGGTGATACCCCACTGCCTTGCGTCACGAATTTCGCTACGACGCAGGATCGTAGCATTCCAAGACGCCCACCTACGTCCAACTATACCACTCCAGCACCCGATTATCCAGGCGGCCGGCAAAAGCTGGCCGCCTGTGCCGCGGAGATTTGTTGCCGATGGATGCAATACTCTACAACATGTTCTAGACCCATTCTGGACCTGACAGTGAGGATCTTGGCCTAGGGCGTGTTACCTAGGGGCAATGAAATTGCATGGGCCACAAGAGACCCGAACCGGCTGCCAGCCCGTGCGGCACGGTATGCAAGGCGTCGTGGGTCATTTCGCTCAATGGAGGGAGCAGGGCCGTGACAGCACCCCAGGGTTGTAGCACTTGGTAATGGCATATGCAGTACGACATTTCTGGCCTGAAGGACCAAAAAAGAGAAAACACATCGGTAATTATAATAGATCTACGCTGTCCGTTTCAAAAGTACGTTCTTGGTTCCTGTCACTTGCATCCGTAGCCTGTCGAATGCTGCTCCTTCTCCTAACCGAACCTCCCATCCCCTTCCCCTCTCCCTCCTTGTTTGTACCATCTTGTCTCAGATCCAGCCTGTCACTGTTGTCGCCAAGCCAAGATGCAGCAGCAAGGCCTCCTCGTCACATTATCCCTCCTCCTGGCCCGGGCCTCGCTCGTTTCCTCGTGGACGCCCGCCCCGACCCACGGCTCCGACCTGCTTGCCTCCCAGAGCCTGGCGAAGCTGAAGAGCGCCCTGGCAGATGGCTCCCTGAAACAGGAGCTGGCCAAGGAGGGCGTGGCGCAGACGTGCGGCCCCGATAACTGGGCCGTCCGCCGGGAGTACTCGACCCTCTCGGACGAGGAGAAGCTCGAGTACACCCGCGCCGTCAAGTGCCTGATGGCCAAGCCGAGCACCGTGGACCCGGAGCAGGTCCCCGGCGCCCGGTCCCGCTACGACGACTTTGTGGCGGCGCATATCAATAACACGCCTTACATCCACAACTCGGGCTACTTTTTGCACTGGCACCGGGCGTTTTACTGGAACTTTGAGCAGGCTTTGCGCAACGAGTGCGGGTACAAAGGTATGTCCCCATCACTGGTTACTTCGATACCGATACAAGGCTGTACACGGTCCAGAGACTGACCTTCTCCACAACAGGATACCTGCCGTACTGGAACCACGGGAAGAGTTCTCACGACCTGATCAACTCGCCATAGTAAGTGGATCACAGCCCAGAAAAGCATGTTGAATACAGAGCACTAACAACAAACAAGCCTTGACGGAAGCCCAACCTCCCAAGGCGGCAACGGAGTCTACGCCAAGCACGGTTGCGCCGTCGGACTACCTAGCCGCCTCCTCTGCATCCCCGCCGGCGCCGGTGGTAAGCTCTCTCTCTCTCCCTTCTCTGTCTACCTACCCCCCAAGTTCCCCTCTCCCTTCTCCCTTCTCTGTCTACCTACCCCCCCAAGTCCCCAGCTACTAACCGATCCTCCCATCCATCCACAGGCGGCTGCGTCGAAACCGGCCCCTACGCCGGCCTCATGATGAACATCTCCGCCACGGTCCCGACCTCGGAATTCGTGACGGCGGGCCCCAAGTTCTCCTACCGGCCGCGCTGCGTCCGCCACGACATCAACAACGCCCTGGGCCAGAAGTGGGCGGGCGACGAGCGCGCCGTCGAGCTGCTGACGGGCGCCGCCACGGGCCAGGCCGGCATCGCCGAGTTCGACGCGGGCATCGAGAACACGGGGACCGACACCGAGGGGTTTTACGGGCTGCACCAGTACGGGCACTTTGCGGTTTCGGGGGATCCTAGTGGGGATGTGAGTTGGAACCGAGTCCCCAATATGCCTTCCTTTCCTTCCTTTCTTCTTTCGATATTCAAGCAGCTACCTAACAACAACAAAAACAGTTCTACAACTCACCCAACGAGCCGCTTTTCTGGCTCCACCACGGCCAGGTCGACCGGCTGTGGTGGATCTGGCAGAACCAGAAGCCGGCCGAGCGCGCCCTGGCCATCCACGGCACGCGCACCATGTACAACAAGCCCCCGAGCGACGACGCGACGCTCGAGGACGTGCTGCAGATGGACAAGAGCGGGGCGGACGTCGTGTTCAAGGACACGGTGAGCTCGGTCGGGGGCAAGTACTGCTATGTTTACGAGTAGAGGGTTGGGTTTCGTTGTTATGGTTCAGATAATACGTATATTAGTATACTAATCACTAATGGTTCTGCTGACAGTGTACTTGTAACGAGTGAAATGATTTACTTGTGTGATGTGTAAGAGAGTATTATATCATATATTTGTCTTCTCTTGTAATACTAGCCCTGCCAGGGTCTATAAATCAGGGGTTCGCATATACGTTCAAAGACCACACAGAGATATCAAGTTCCACACCTTTCTCTTTAAACTGCTTGCGAACTTTGTATTCGTCACGCGTTACATCTTTGGAAAGTACCTCAAAAGTTCAATTAACCGTCATCGTCCGCACTTTTCATTGCGGTAGCTGTCGCAGTCGTCCACTCAAGCAGCATGGCGGGCAGATCTTCGCCTTTTCCATCCCTCTCGGGGGGGCAAGGGGGTTAATTAGCAAACAAAATCGGCCCTCCCACGGTAGAATTGACTCAGTACCGTTTGATAGATGTTGCATGCGGCTGACGACCACCGAACACCGAGGTTACTGGGCAATGAACATGTGCATGTGCAGAGAAGACGGGGGGCAAGCGCGGGAGATTATCGAACGCGGATTGAGTCAAGGTGGGTTTCAAGGGCTGTAGCGTGTGTAGGGTCACAAAAAAAGGAATTTCCCAATAAAGTTCAGAGGAATTTGGAAAGAAAGAAAGAAAGGAAGGAAAAAGCCGTTCCAACACTAGCTTCGTTTGCCACGTGAAGAAGAAAAAAGATCAGACGCACCACCACCACGTTGCTATAGTACCCCTGGCCCGAAGTCCTCAAAAGTCTGAAAGCAAAAGGCTATCTGTCACGGAATATTCCGAAAAGCTTCCACGGGGATGGGATCGGTGCTTCAGTTTCATCTGCAAGCCGGTTGGTTGGCGTAATTGTGACATTGAGACCGGACCCCTCTCCCCCTTCATCATTCTCCTGCATTGGCGACTGAATTTGAGTTCAGGAGTCCGGTACTTGAGGCGGGATAGTGCAGATATAGGCAGATGGCAGATTCTCGAACCCTTCTCGAACCCTTCTCGCTGCAAAATTTCAATTCATCGCGCCGCGTCCTACGTCCCCCCTTCCTGGCGGATCTATGAGACCGGTCGGTTGGTTACTTTCGACGCACGAGTCGTTCCGGGCGTTCGAGTCACAAGCCACCCCCGGACCGGTCACGCACCGGTGCAACGTCATGGTGATTCCGGCTAGTCTAGCCGAGTCCGAGATGCTTGCTTAGTGCCACCAACCGACGGGAACCGTGTAACCAGCGAGCTAGCCAGCGAGTGCTCATTCGTGAATGCAACGAACGACCCTGCATTCTTTGACCAGTGGACTTGACCCCCGTCGCCGGCTGCCAATGGGCTAGATCGGACCTGAATCCGAAATTTCTCCACTGCCTGAGTGCCGGCCTTCTCGCAGATTGTGGAGAACCTGGGGTGCATACAAGACCGTCCCTAACGCGGCAACACCGTAGTGGCCCGTCTAGACCGTGCATCATGCCTCCGTTGTACCGACACATACTTGTCCTGTATCTCGCAAGACATTACCACTTCCCGCAGTGGGTGAAGACAACCCATTAGTAAAGACGCAGTGTCCGAAGTTTAATCATCCCGAGTCACAATACCGTTTTTTTTCTTTTTCTTGATACGCTCGGAACAGCAAGTTGTGAGTTTACCTGCTGTCTCAGATGGCAGTTGAGGCTTCTTGGCCTTTTTGTCGATTCCGTCGAGTCAGCGCAGAACCACACCACCCAAACTAAACCACCACGACGCTTCGTTGAGTAATGGAATTCCCACACGGCGTTGCAAGAGTCTACACAAATTAGCGCGACCTGTCAAATGACACATGCACGCACGCACTTGGGACAACATGGCGAATATGGATGGATATATAGGCATCCTCCGCCGTGCGAGACGGTTTGGTGCGGTTGTTTGGATTTTCGTAGCAAAACACACACACACACATACTCTCTCTCTTTGGAACCAGTTGTAGTTGTTGTTATTGTATTGTTGTTGCATTCGCTGTACACATACATTTATTCATTCATTCATTCACAAATAAGCATCCATTCTTTACATGATGCAATCCTCCTTCTACCTGAGGCTGGCGACGGCGGTTGCCGTCTTCACCTCCTCCTTGGCCTCCGGCTTCAAACAAGCGTCACAAGACAACATGGCGGTCTACTGGGGCCAGAACTTCGAGGCCGGGGGCCAGCAGCGGCTGAGCACGTACTGCGGCAGCGCCAAGTTCAACATCATCCCCATCGCGTTTCTGGTGTCCCTGACGGACCCCGTGATCAACCTGGCGAACGGCAACGCCAACTGCACCACCTTCCCCGGGGGGTCCCAGTCCCAGTCCCAGTCCCAGCCCCAGTCCCAGGCCCTGAGCTGCCCGCAAGTGGCCGAGGACATCAAGACCTGCCAATCCAAGCACGGCAAGACGGTGATGCTCTCCATCGGCGGCTCGACCTACAACGAAGGCGGCTTCGGGACCCCCTCGCAAGCCCGGGCCGCGGCCGACAAGGTCTGGAACCTGTTCGGCCCCAACACGAGGACGGCCGACCGGCCCTTCGGCAGCGCCGTCGTCGACGGGTTCGACTTCGACTTGGAGTCCCCCACGAGAAACATGGTGCCCTTTGCGCAGCGCCTGCGCGAGCTCATGGACGCGGCCCCCAACAGCAAAAGGTACTACCTGAGCGCGGCGCCCCAGTGCCCCTTCCCGGACGTGGCCGACGGCGAGATGCTCGCGGGCCAGGTCGGCTTCGATTTCGTCATGGTCCAGTTCTACAACAACTACTGCGGGGTCCAGAGCTTTGTCGCCTCGGCCGCGTCGGCCTTCAACTTGGCGGCCTGGGACGCGTGGGCCCGCGGCAACACGTCGGACGGCAGCCGCGGCAGCAAGAACCCGGACGTCAAGATCCTGTTGGGGGTGCCCGCCAGCAGGGCCGCCGCCTCGACCGGGTTCCTGGAGCCGGCCCTGCTGAAGCCCGTCGTCGAGTACGCCGCCACCTTCTCCTCGTTCGGCGGCGTCATGATGTGGGACATGAGCCACCTCTACAGCTCCGCCGCGGGCTCGTTCCTGGACGATGTGCACGGGGCGCTGTCCAGGGCTTCGTCGCCGAAGATGGGCCACGACCGGGCTACCAGCAACGCCAACACCGACACAACGACGACGTCACCGCTGCCGGCCGAGGGCGGCAACAGCAGAAACAGCAGAAACAGCAGCAGCACCAGCAGAAACAGCAGCAGCAGCAGCAACGGTGCTGGCACTAGTAGCAGTCCCATTACTACCTCCTCAGCCTCTACGACAGGCATTTATCACTTTTCGTCCACGGCGTGGTCGTGGTCCGGGTTGGCTTTGGGTGTGGCCTTCCATTCGTTTTTTTAGTTTAGGTTCGGTTTTTTTATATACCAGGCCAGACTGGCCGATAGCCTTCTTTTATTGTATTTAGTCCCCTTTACTAGCCTATATCCATAGCTCAAATGAGTTAAATTGTTACATATATATACATTCACTATATATCTAAAATGCCTTTTGTTTAGTTTAATTCCCCAGGACAGTATCCACGACAAGCGTAGCAGACGGACGAAAAAACGGCAGACATGACGAAACAGTATTTCAACAACGACTGTAGCATTCTAGATGAAAACACTCAACGCCCCTTCTTCTACAACGTTGCCAAGCTAAACAGAGCGTCTTGAACCATCCCCCTGAACTGTGTTGTAAAGGTTTGCCTGCAATTGAACGTGTTGCCTTGTATCATGCTTGGCCACCAGCTTGCTGTTGTTGTATTGTAGTACTGATCATACCTAGGAGGCGAAATACTAAACTCCCAAAGGGGACCCTTAAGGGGCCGATTCTCTCAATACACGGAACACACTCAGACTCTCCCGGCCTGTACAGGGAAAACAAAAAAACCCCTGACCTCACACTTGTGGTATAAGGGGTTTGGCCATCAGCTTTAACAATAGTGGTCGCCCTTCTGTTTGTATCATGAATATGTCAGACCAGGTAGGTTACAGAGTATTAGCCGTAGGAGAGGGCTCAGGGGCGGCGTTTCAGCTAACACTTACAAAGGTCCGACCAATGGTGAGATCGTTGCTGCTCTCGCATCCCGAGTTGTCATTGCCGCACTGGGTTGTCCAGGTAGCCGCTTTCCGACAGCGCCTGCCGGATCAGGTTCGGGGTGATGATGCTCCCCTTGTTCCCGCTCTTGGAGTCGCAGGCGAAAAGGGTCACGTCATCGCCGTCCACCTGCGTTAATTAGATAGGAGAGTTAGTTGGTTGGCGGTCGTCGTCAGACCTCTCTTGCTGGGATGGTGGTACAGGGGCATGGGGTCGTGCTGGACATAAAGTGCTGCTCTTTCAATAGAGTAAGTATTAAGGGGGATGACGCCTCCCTTCGTTATTGCATAGTTATGAGATGAGATATGCTAATAGATCGCATCACCCATGCTGTAGTGCAGTCAGTCTCACGCGCCCCCGGTCGCTCCTCCGGCCCCAGGCCAGGCAACTTGCAATCTTCTCCACGGCACTTCGACCTGCGCCTTCTGCTTCTAAGATGGACATGATGTTTGGTGTTCATCAAGGCAGACAGACCTCTGATAGCTGGAAGGTTGGTGCTGTTATTGTTATTTTTGTTTCCTGCCAGCTGGAAGTCGACAGGAGTCACCTGAATTTAGGTCACTGTGTGTGCGTGTGTGTGTGCGTGTGTGTGTGACAAGTTGTCATATAAATAGCCCATTCTCTCATTGATCTCAACTCCCATCCCAATGTTGAAAGGAGCCAAAGTGGAGCACAGTTTCCACAACTATTCCAGTGTATACATTCCCAGTTCACCTCCTGGTTTTGGGGTCACCACAGCCCATATGGGCAATTGCCACAAGATTCATCGCCCTTTTCTGCACGTTGCTTCGATGCACGCCCCTTCTGCTTTGCATACAATGCCAAGTCAGATAGCTCCCTGCATAATCGACAAGCTGGTCGCTTGGGCCATACCTCTAATATGCCTTTCTTTGCCAGCTGAGTGTAAACTTGAGCGGGAACTATGCCCTTACTTGCTCAACAATCCCGGTAGTGGAGGTGTTTTCTGCCACAAAACGTCTGTCCAGTGCTAAATCACTCAGGGAGCGAACAGATCGATACCCGTGGCTACTGCTAATCAAGAGGGGGAAATGTCAGCATCCCTTGCACCATCGGATTCTCTCGTATTTCATCAGACCTTGTTTGATGGCCAAACAGTAGCCACTTGGCTATGCTATATTGCATGATCGTCGAATACCTCAGTTCCACGGCTAATCATCTAGGAAAATAGGCTCTCTGGAAGAAACAAGCTTGCTTCTTTCGAGTTTGCCTTTTTGCCGTTCAGATCATCATAGGTATCAGGGTATGACTGGCTGGCGCACAGTATTTCGCTCGCAGTCGAGGAGAGGCGGCGCCTTTCGCCGAATCACCGGCGTGTAGGCACTCCTCCTCTCCACGCAGCGGCTATTCCATCCCAACGCTTAACCCGCGTCCCCTCCCCCCCTCGGGAAAGCTCGAGTATTAAAGAGCCAAATAAACCCCGATTCCTTCAAGTACAAAGGATTCAAGCTTGCAGGCACGCTGATCGATAATGAAGACAGCCCAATACTACACCCCCTGGGAGAGGTCGTGTACCCCCTCTCCTGGGGGTATGCGTTATGATGTACGATCTGAGGAGTTCTTCCAAAATTCAGTGGAGGGTACATATTTTGCCATTTTGCATGTCGGATGTGTGTGTGTCCTTTTATATTTTTGTTTCGCTTTGGCGGAATCTTGCTCGTGGGCCGTAGGGTTGGGATGTATCTCGGGCGCCCCCCCAAGTTTTGGTTTGATGGCTCAATGGTCTGGCGTATTGCCGGGCAAAAGCAGAGAAGCGATTGGGCAGTGCAGAGGACACTCTTGGTCCTTTGGCATTCCTGGGTCTGTCGAGCTCATGAAAAATGGTCCGAAATCCGCTCAACCCCCTTAATCTGGCAACCCAATTTGGAATATCTTGCGCAAGGTCAAGTTTCCTTGGGAAAACGCCCAGAACTACACGTCGACAGCGAGATTTGAACTTCTGCCTCTCATTTCGTTGTTAGGCGCTTGTTGTTGCTTCCAAGAAGACATCGAGGCCAGATGTTGTGTGGATGGGATAGCTGTCGCGAAGACAGGAGTAGCTGGAAGGGCGTATAACAGAATGTGTTGTGGCGGAAGCGTTGGGGAATGGGAGCAAATAGAAATCCACTACTTAAGCATATTCGGGCGCACGTGCCAAGCCCACAGGAAGTGAATTTGCCATTTGACTGAAACCGAGTCACTTGATGGCTTTATCGGCGACCCATCAAAGTCTAAGAAGGATCTACGAAGTTGGACCGTGTCGAAATCGGCCACCGGAACAGCAACTTCCTGTAACATAACTTTGAAATCTTCTCATCGCACTTCAGGCATCAAGCGTACCGAAATATACGTGAAAGTGTAGCTTCTCGAGGTTAAAATATATTGCAATGTAATATGATTAGTTTGATATGGTTTTTTAAAACAGGTAATGATGCAGCAATAACACGCTCATCCCCACGCAGCCATGATACTGATGCAAAGTTCTGGATTGCAACTAGACAGCTTGTACCAATAGGACAGATCGAGACATATTTTCAAGCGGGAACATGTACTCCAACTCCTCGCTGTACTGCGCCATCTATACCAGCCCTGGAGCAACGGCATCCTCCTCATCCCAGCAGCGTCCCCACGAGCGAGCCGGCCACGCCCTGATGCTGTTTGGAAACCGCATTGCTAGCGATGATCTGCGCGCTGGCGGCGATGAGGTCAATTGTAAAAGCCAAGACTAACATGGCCGAGAACGACCTGCATCAGCGTGTCGCCGCGGATCGTCTGCATGAAGATGTTCATGTACCAGAAGAAGATGCCCAGGCTCATGAAGGCGAGGAAGACGGCGAGCATCAGGGGGCCGAACGAGGGGGATCTCCAAATGGTGAAGAGCAGGATTGGGTTCTTGGCTGCTTTGGTCTCCCAGTATGCGAACCCGATGAGTTGGAGGATGGAGACGATGAGGAGAGCGATCTCGTAGGGGGTTTGCCATCCGACAGCAGGTGCTTGGCTATTTTCGCGTGTATTACAGTTAGTATATCAACGGCGGACATGGAAAATATTCTCGGGCTGGAGAATGGTTGTATGTACTTACTTCCAGACAAAGTTGAACAGTATCAGACCGGCAACCCCGAGGTACGCTCCAACAAAATTAATGCTACCGTTGGGGTCGACTGGTTCGTCGGCGTCAACGCCGACAGGGGCCATGGCTCTAAACAAGGCGATGCCCAGGTTGCGCTTCTTGCCGGGCGTGAAGGTGATGCCGATCAGGGCAACGATGTTGGGGACCATCGGACCACCACCAATGCCGCCGAGCCCGCGCATGATGCACATGGCAATCAGATTATTCGAGTACCCTCCGCACAAGGCCCAGACCGTCCACCACAGCGAACCGGCAGTCAGGACGTTCTTGTGTCCGTAGATGGAGCCTAAACGACCGCCTGAGGCAGTGTGCGAGTGACTGTCAGTACTTCTACGTAGTATCATAGGGGTATGTAAGAAAACATTACAAGAGGTTAACCCATCTATCAAACACAAAGGTCCCCGAAGCCAAGGGATACGAGGACACGACCCCGGTGGACGAGACACTTGCTAGCGCCCAAAGCTTCTCCCAGCGCCAGGCCCGAGTTGATACCCAAACCGAGCGGGATCATCTGCACCAGCTGCGTCAGGGTGATGAGAACCAGGATGAGGTTCTGCCTCTTGGCACTCATGGCCACGGGGTGGTGCTCAGCCTTGGGTTCCATTTCTGAAGATACGGTCAAGCTACCGCCAGTTGCCGCAGATTCGTCTCGTGGTCGCTCCAGCATTTGGTTTCGTTTGTTGGAGGCCTCTGAGTCGCAGGAGTTGCTCGGCGTTGTTTTGAGAACGATTGTCGGAGGAATTGATTTTCATGAGCAGCTGATGGGTTGTACTTGTTTGGAAAACATCAAGCGCAGAGCAAAAGGAGGTCAGCTAGAGCACTGCCTACCTCGCGTTGTGGCCGGCATTGTCTTAATGGAAATACCATGCCATCCATATCTCATCCCACTATATGTACATTGCAAATTGGCCATATCGCTTGCTGGGCTGATCGTGCGGGTTGGTTGGCATGTGGTAGAGAGGTTCTGTTTATTGCATGTGGGATAATAGTAGTTTACGGAAGGGGAGGAGTGTGATTGGTAAGTTACCCCTTTTTGTTGAGATGGGCCCACATATTACCAAAACCTTTATCCCACATCCCACATCCCACATTACCTTGTCCTATCAACCTCTGTCACAATTTATAGGCTGTCAGGCTCAATTGTTTATATTATAGGTCTGTGAGTAGAGGCCTTGTCTTGCTTCGTAGCTTGTTGACGATCCCTCACAAGCGTAGGGGGACGAAGGCCAATTTGCTTGCTGTATATACCATCAAAACAGACTATTCTGATACATACGACCATATCCTGCTGAACACTAGGGATCCCGTCCGCTCTCCCATATATAAGCAGCAGAGAGCCGAATTAGTACTAGGGTCGGTGACGACCTGGGAATCCTCGGTGTTGTATGTTTTTGCCTTTTTGTCATTTTGGCTTATTCGGGTCGGGGCCGGGCCTAAGCTTCTTTGATGGGACCTCCCAATACATACGGGATCCCAGGTAAGCACCAGTGAGGGTAAGCATGATGGGAATCTTCCGACTCTATCGTATTTGTACCTAGGCAGTTAAGAGATCTGGATGCTATCATCAGTTTTCCTGGAATCCAACCACCTATGCGTCTTTCTAAGCCCGGGTATATTTGCTACAACCCAGCCCCATAAATGGCAAACCCTGTTCATCAGCGCGGAGCCCTTGCCCAGCCCGTCTTCAGATTGCCCTGTGGGGTGAACCGTGGAAACAGATGAGCCTCGGTATTATAAACCACTTCCGTAAGCGGCATATAGTCCTCCGGGGAAAACAAAAGATAGAGGTACTTCAACGTCTCGGCCTAACGCAACAAGCAGTCGTGGGTTAGCAATTTATCCGTCAATAGACTGGGTCGGTTGACTTACCAGCCAGAAACTCTCCATGTTATCCCGCGTCTTCGGCGGCACCGTGCGGACGTCGTCCAGGCTGGTGTAGCCGTCCCCAAACGGCGTCCGCGTGTGCGCCTGGAACGCCTGGAAGATCTTCCAACCCCATTCGCGGTACACGGCGTCACCCGTGATGCGGTACATCATGAACAGGCTCTCGACCGTCTCGGGTCTTTGCAGGTTGTGGGCGTCGAGTGGCTTGATGATGAAGTCCTTCTTCCAGTTTCGCAATGCTAAATACGGCTGTGTCAGTATCTGTGGCATCTGAATTTGTAGATGTAAAGTTGGAACTGGATGTGGTAGGGATAGCTCAGATAGTAACTCACAGTTGCTTGTCTTGCGCGACTTCCTGGATCCCGGATTAGGCTTCAGATCATCGCCGTCCGCCTCGAACCAGGCGATCTCCGGGGCGAGTCCCGTCCCCGTAACGGCGTACATGCCCCAGCACGTCTTCATCAGCTCGGCCGCTAGCCTCATGTCGTCTTCGTGGTGCTCGGTCCAGTTGGGATCGAGCCGGGCTTCGGCCAAGGTCCGGCCCTTTGTGGCGCCCAGGGCGATGGTCCCGGGCAGGAAACACACCAGGTGGTCCATTTTGGGCGACAAGGGGCCGCCCACCCCCGAGGGCAGCTCCGCGATGTACTTGAGTCTGGAATGTTTCGTCTCGGTCACCAGGTGGGTCTTGATTCCCTCGAGGGCTTCGTCCCACATGTCGAGGTAGATCTCCTCGCCGGTTTGGAGGTATTGTTTGGGCAGGTACTCTTTGTATTTCACACTCGGTTAGCTTGTGATTGCCATCGCCGGCTCATAAAGGAAGAATTAAAGTAAGAATAACCGTGATTCTGTAGTAATTGCGGCTCCATATAATGTAAAGACAAAACACTTACCATAATATGAGTCTCCTCGACTACCCAGTCGTATCTCCTGCGTGGTGAAGACCCCGTACTCGGCGTGTACAAAGATGGAAAGCAGACCGCCTTCCATCTTCTGGGCGTCGAGTATCTGGAGGACCCTCTCGGCCCTGCGCCAGTAGACGGGGTTGCCCGTCAGGTGCGAGAGGTACTTCATCTCGAGCTGGACGGTGGCAGCCTCGGCCGTAGACGACGCGCCTCCGTCGGCGTGGGAGGGAATGCCCTCCCTTTTGCCGATATTGACGCTGGCGTAGGGGATGCCCGACTGCGATTCGAAGCCCGCCAGCAGTCGGTCCGCGAGGTCCGTCGCCTTGGCCAGGTACACCGAATCCCGCTTGGAGGCGGCGTCGGGCAGTTTGGTCGTGAGGTAGTGCGCCGACAGGAGCCCGCCCATCATGCGGATCGTCGTCTCGAAGGTGTTGACGTCCTGGTCCTGGTCCCACGTCAGGTCGCGGTGGAGCCACCTGCGCGCCTCGGCCAGGGGCTCCGTCAGGTTCATCAGCATCATGGTGTCGAGGCTGTCGATGATGATCCAGCCAAGGCCCTTGGGCGACATGTAGCCTCCGGTGTGAGACCGTGGCTTGTAGACATCTTTGCCTAATGCGGCGAGTGGGCGGTCAGTATGGAGTGGAATGGTAACAGACTGAGCATACTAAGAACGTCTTTGAAGTGACAAAATAAGGAGAGAACGTGGTCTTACCCCAAGCATCTTTGACATATCCCTCCCAACTTGTAACGAAAGCCTGCTTGACTTCTTCTCTCCGGTAATCCCAATCAACAAGTGCAGAAGGTTTGTAGTGTGTAAAACCCAGTGCGTTGTCCCCGATCCAACCGAATAGATAAAAGAACAGGGTCGCAAAGAAGCCTAGAAGGCCAAATGTTTTGCGGACCCGCCGCCAGCGAGAGACAGGAGCCGTTGGCCGGATCCAGCCGGCCTTAGGTGTAGTTGCTGCTGCTGCTGCTGCTTCTGGCTCCTGGACCCGCCCGTTGGACTCCTTTCGGGTTCCCGGCGAACGTGACGCTTTCCGGAATCGGGCTTCTTTGCTTTGTAGCATCTCGCAGTCCCGTCTTTTCTCTTTTGTTGTCACAACCCGGATGGAGACCCACGGGGAAGTCCTGAGAAACGGAGAAATGTGGGAAACTCGAGACTGCCGTTCTCCCATCTGAGTTTGCTTCCCGAGACACTTACGCAACAATGGGGAGCTCAGACCCCATGGTGGTGCACATTTTTTACATTGCATCCCAGGCAAACGGTAGTCGTTATATTAGGTGGCGGTATATGAAGCCCCCTGATTGGCCAACGACAACTCTGTTGGCTGGAAACCAACCGCCCTTGCATGCATGGCAATACGACCCTCCCCAATTCGGCAACGTCTCTCATTGGCTGCATTGTCCCCAACGACCAAGAATCTGATATAAACAACTGACCAAACGCTCGCTACAATGCGGGATTCAGGGACCCGAAGCACGCAGCGTAGCATTTTGCTAAAGGCATTCGATCTGTCGAGGCCTAATTATGAAGGCCCCAACAGTGCCTTTTGGAAGATCTATCAACCCAGTCCCGGTTCGAGTTGAGTTTATGCTAATGACTCCATCAGGTTGAAGAGAAGCAAGGATACATGAACAAGAGAGTGATGACAATATGCTACAATACTAATGAAACAAATCCAGAACATACTGCTGTCCTGCAAGGGAGTTTGCCAAATATTCATCGTCCGATTTTGACATCATACAAACATACGCTTCTTACCCTCTCTTCTTTTGCAATCTGAAGCTTAAGTTTGTGAAAGCCCATCCTAGCCAGATGCCGGGAGCCAACGCTAGTCCGCTAGCCCTGACAGTTGCCGGGCCCAGGGATGTGTCACAGGCGGCTCCTCTCACTGCTGCTAACGTCTTCTCTTCAGATATTGTTTATGGGCAGCGGCAAGGTGGCTCCACAGCTCTGAGATCTCTAATGACGACAGACTGGAAGGTTGTGCAGTCCCAATTTACGGCTTCGCTGCTTCATATATGCCAGGAGTCAATGCAAGGGGAACGGAAGTCCTGCATGATGCTCAGCATCCATGGTCACTGGCATGGGTGCCATTCACTTTATCCGGCCCCCTGTTGGAGAGGAACAGCCGACCGGGTGTAAAGGTACCATACTCTTCTTAACGGGATTTTACCGGTTTTAGCGACTATGATCTCTCCCACCCCCTCCTCTGTGGATTTCGTCAAATTTATGATCTGGTTGCTTCGAATACTACTCTCGGCGATTGCCCATCTTTCGACGAAATATCCTACAGAACAGGTTACTGCCATCAAATGGTATCCTAAGCTACATCTTATCGAGCAGCTTTCCTACACATACTCAGGGGCGCTGCTACTCGATCCAATCAGTCAGCACTCGCCATAAACCTCCCCAAAGAATTACCCTCTGCCACAACTCCTCCTTCACCACCCGCCTCAACACCATGGCGACCCCGATCACGCCGGCGACAGACTCCGTCAGCGGTGCAGTCGCGGTGGCGAGGTGGAACATCAATCGCCGCGAAGAAGCGACGACGACGTCGTCTGATGGTACCTTTATCGCTACCGGCACCGACTGGAAGCAAAGCCAAGGCGTACCACCTGCATCTTCGACAACGGGTGGTTCACCGCGAACATTGCCGACATTACCAGGCAACTACGATTCCCCCCTCGCCATCAATATCGACTGCCGGCAGCAGCCAGGACCAGGAAGGGCAACCACAGCAGCCAAAATCACCATCGTCGTCATCCTCGTCACAAGACGACACCAGCGGCACCGCCACGACCATCGGCATCAGCGCCGGCGTGAGCGTCGCCGTCGTCTTGCTCATAATCGGCGCGGTGCTACTGGTGGTGCGCCGACGGCGGCGGGGACGGGGACGGGGGCGACGCAGCAGCTCCTTCAGTGCGGGTGACGAACGAGAAGAGTACTTGGCCACCGGCCCGGCCCCGGCCCATCTTCTTTACCCGACCGGAATGGAGCAATTGCAACCGCAACCGCAGCAGCAGCAGCAGCAGCAGCAGGATCATCCGCAGTGGTGGACCGAGGAGGAGATGCCGGCGCACCTGGCGCCTGCGACGACAAAGATCCGGCCGTGCGAGCTCACGGATGGCAGCCCTTATCAGCGGGCTGTGGCGGAGATGGGCGGTGGTTGGCAGCGATGAGCTCGGCTGTACTAGCATCGTCGGTGATTGAATCAAACCAGACGTAACTGTTCTAAAAAACATGTTCGAGTTCTGTAATTATAACTTCTAGCATATGTACTTCTCTATGTACTCGTCGTTCCAAAACCTGCCAGATCTTTGTTGAGAAAGGCAGTAGTAGAACCAATCCAGGTGTGGCTGGGAAGTATCTCAAGGGGTGCCTATGGGCGGGGAGGGTGCGTTCGGTTGTAGTGGCCATCTTGGCGAGGAAGTGTCTTTCTGTTTACTCTTCCCGTCTTTGAGATCTAGTTTCTATCCTTTAACAATGGTGTGCGTTCCTAACTCGACCTCGACCGCTGCCTGCCAACCCTCCTCCCTATTACCCACACATCGGCACCGTGTGTGTGAGGGGGTGGATTCCCCGCGCCCAGTACTGTCTATCTTGATGCTATCGTCAAGTTGTTGTTTTCTCTGTGCCTTCTCTTCTCTAAGTGCCCTACAAAACCCAGCGCCTCGCCAGTTAAAAACTAAAAGTTTCTGATTTGCAATGAACCCAACCGCGAATAAGATATATTTGTCGTTACAACACACATCGAAATCCCTTTCAACTCTCGGGGACCTTGCCCTCCAGACCCGCGACGGCGGCAAGGTTGACCGAGCTGAGGACAGTATTATCGTCGTTCCTCCCGCTGCTGCCAGCGCCGGCCAAGAGGCCAGTAGCCTCGACCACGTCCCGGGGCTCGAGTATGTGCCATCGCGCAAGCGTAACCTTGGTGCTGGCTCCCACGGTGACGGTGAAGACGTGCTCAGGCTCCAGAGCGACGCCACTAAGGCCGCTCAGGGCTCGGAACATGTCTTCGTCGGTGAAATCATCACCCATGCAGAGGACGAACTCGAGCTTTGACTGATCCGATGAGTCGTTACCCTCAACATGGGCCATATCCTTGTTGTAGTCGTTCACGAGTCGCTTGGCAATTTCGCCCTTGTTGATGAAGGTGGGCCGAACCTCGAGGTTGGCCTTGCCCTCCATCACGTCTACGTCCCACTTCTTGGCGACGGTGCTCTCGAGCTCCTTCTGGCATTCGCGAGCAGCGTGGACGCCCTGCTCGGGATCTGCCTGCCGGTAGTGCCAAGTCAACGCGCATCGCTTTCGCTCAATGAAAGAGCCTGGTATATCATATTAGTAGCTGAAGCAAACGACGGGTTCGATAAATCGAAGAGTTGCGAAGAAAGTACTTACCATGCACGCGATCGGTATACTTCTGGAAGATGGCAACAACCTCCTCTTGCCAGCTCATGTCGAACTTCTCGGCCAGGTTTTCCCAGACAGTCTCGCCGGGGTGTCTCATAAAGCTCCCGTGCTCGGCGCTGAAACCCAGTTCCGAGATGTGCCCGAGGTGCTGCTGCAAGAACTCCTGGTCACGGCCGGATATTATCCAGACGTCGTTCCGGTGGTCGGCAGCCAGGGTCCTGAGGGTCTGAATCACGCGCTCCGAAGGAATAGCCGCACTAGGTTCCCTAACGATTGGTGTGAGTGTCCCGTCGTAGTCGAACATGAAAAGACGCTTCTTGGCAGCGCGGTATCGCGCCAACAACTCGGTGCGGTCAAGCAACGGCGTAGCGCTGGCGTTGCTGTTGCTTGCCAAGTTGCTCACCATTTTCCGTAGGAACTTGGTGATCCAGCTCTGAACGTTCTGTTGAGCCACATGGTTGTACAGGGGCTTTTGCATCGACTCCCGCTCCCCTGCGCCCATGGTGAGCGCGTTGTTGAGCTGCTGCGCAACACCACTGAGATCCCAGGGGTTGATGTGGATCGCGTCCCGCAGGAAACCAGCAGTGCCACTGAACTCGGACAGAATCAAGGGGCCGTGGTTGTCGCGTTGACACACGACGTACTCCAGACTCGTTGTGTTCATCCCGTCCCGGACCGAGGTAATCAGACCAATGTCTGCTGCTCTCAGGAGAGCAAAGTACTCGTCCTGGCTCAAGTACTGCGGGTAGTGTTGAACGGGGGAGAATGTGAGACCTCCAAATGCGCCATTGATTCTCATCACAAGTTCGTTGACTCGGCTCGCGATCTTGTTCTCCGAATCCTCCTCAATGTTGGTGGGTGAGGTGACCTGGATCAGGACCACCTTCTCCGCCCACTCGGGGTACAGTTCGAGGAACCGCTCGAACGCCATGAGCTTTTGAGCCACACCGCGGACACTATCTAAGCGATCGCGGCCCACAATGATCTTCTTGCCCTTATACATTGTCTTGAGGCTCTCGTACGCCTTAGAAACAGAGGGACTCCAGGCAAGCTGCTCCACCTTGGCAAAGTCAATGCCGATAGGGAACACGCCCACCTCAACCCGGGTTCCATAAGCGTCCACACCAATAGAGTTCGACGGGAAGTCGAGAACACGCGTGCAACAGCTGGAAAAGTGACGCGAGTAGCTGTATGACTGGAATCCGACCAGATTGGCGCCGAGCATACCCTCGAGTACCTCCTTTCGTCGTGGCAGACAGCGCAAGAACTCGCTGCTGGGGAAGGGGCAGTGTAGGTAGAAGGAGATGTACATATTCGGGGCTCTCTGGCGCAACATGCTGGGCAGCAGCATAAGGTAGAAGTCGTGAATCACCACAAGGTCACCGGGTTTGTATTGCTCGATAATCTTGTTGGCGAACTTGAGGTTCATTCTGTAGTAGTCGGCCCACTGGATGCGCTCGGATCGGCCGTCTGTGGGTTCATGTTGCTTGTAGTGGAATAGGGTGTAGAGCTCGTGGTCCGCATATCGCCTCCATCGGTTCTGGTCTGTAAGAGTGATGCCCTCGTCGGACATTTCGTCGTCGTCGGCAAGCCATACTGGTACCGTCTTGATCCGCTTATCGTGTGAGAGTTGTTGCTCGAGGTCTAGCATGTGCTCCTTTGGTATGAAGGTGCCATCTTGAACAGCTGGTGTGGGGGGTGCTGAAGTGTCAACGGGGATCGGGGCCGAAAGCACGTTCTTCCCAGGGATGTTGGCGGTGACCTCCTGCGGGGTACCAGGGGGCGAATAGGGGTTGTATGGCGTCTCGATCTCGCCCGTCCATGCCACGACTGTGTGGTTCCAAGGCGACTCGTCGGAAGAGAGGTACGAGAAAGCGTCGTAGAGCGCAGACTGGCCGCGTCTCGAGCCCAGCTCCCAGTCTCCAGACTGACGGTATTTCAGCGCATAGGGCAGATTGAAAGCGGCTGAGATAATATTTCCCGTGAGCGCCAGCTCGGGCACCGCGTCTTTGATCTGCGAGATGGATTCCCGACGTCCCTTGGACGCCAGGCTCATGCGCCGCAGAACATCTTGGTCGGACATTCCGAGCTCGGTAGCCTTCTCTTCAAAGCCTGGCAAGACGTCGCTTCCTTGTACTTCGGGGTTCGCCGGGTCGGTCGTGAAGTAGTTCGGGCTGGTAGATTGGTTTTCTGTGTGTTCGTCTTCGTCGTGGTAGGTCTCTAAATGAATGCCAGGGGTGACGGGAACGTTCGTGTTGGAAGCTCGCTCGTGGGCGGGGAGTTCTGATTCGCTTCGAGCGAGTAGCCCGGGGCGGGGTGAGTTTCCTTCTTCCGTCTGAAGAACCTCGTCCAATCTGCCCTTCTTTAGGGGCTTCGGGAGCTGTTCCGACATGATGGTTTGTTTTAGTTATGCTGGCCCGAATGCTTTTAAGATAGCGATGGTGGGGGGGGTTGCGGTAGTGGCGCAAGTTGAAGGTAAAGTCAAAAGCCAAAATAACAGCAATCAGCGCTTGTAGGAGGACGGGCAGGCTGGCAGAATAGCTCTCAGCCGCTCGCGACGTTCGAGATTACAACGAGCGAAGTTCAGGAAGTGAATGGGAGTGGGAATATAAGTGCGACGTTGCCCTTCCTGATCTTGGGGGGCGGTAAAGGAGCAATAGCAAGTTGCCCTGGGCGTAGACACCCTTGTCGCTTTAAGATAAACTTGTTGCAAGTGGCCTAACGGATGAATGTTTGCACGAAAGCAAGGAAGGTGGTAGGTGATTAGGGAAATCGGAATCAGGGGGCGGAAGGAAGAGCAGATAGTCGAGCAGGCAGGTAGTCGTAATAATAATAGTAGCAATAGTGGTAGTACGACCTAGTCTCTCTTTTCAACTACTCGCCCATGTTTACGACAACCCCGGTGGGAAAAGCACGAGTATGCGAAGTTGGTTCCAACCCATTGCTGACCGGGTTTGTGGTGGGGCAGTCACTGGACACGCTTCCAAGGCTTCTACCCTTTTCTCTGTACTGCCAGTTTTCTGGCACTGGAGACGGGGAGGTTTTGCTCCTAAACTAGTAGGTGGGATAAAAGGGGATCGCGAAATCGCAAGATCGGTAGATCTACTCGTCCCCTTCCACGACTCTCTCTGGGCTGGGTTGGCTGGCGCAATGCGTCGGGCTCTGGCTCTGGCTCTACGACCGACCGACCGAACTGGGCTGGCTGAAAGGACGGGGGTTGGATTGGGACCGCATACACCCAGATGGGTACATGCATTTTCCCAAGTCTTATCCTGCCGTCCTCCCTCCTTCCTCTTTGTTCCTGGGCGAAACTCATACTGAAATGCGACAGCATCGTGGGCATGATGTTCTGCGATGTATGTACCTAGCCAGTGGGTGCGACTTGCACTAGAGGAACCGATTCGTTTGCGCCGCGTTCCAGTTCTCTCTGTTCCACAATCTTGTTCCACGCCTACGCAATTTGTGTGTGTGTTTGGTGTGTGTGAAAAGAAGAGGACAAGCGATGACGAAACTTGGCGGGGCAGGAAGACTCGCTCGACAAAGAGGCCACGGGAAGGGAAGAGACCGCACGTACCTCGATCTGACGACTGACGTAAAAGCCCGCTGTCAGAAAACAAGTGGGAAAAGACAAGCAGCCACTTAGAACACGGCAATTAATTGGGTAGCCTTCTGAAACGAAAGGTCTTAGTACAAGTGCGATGTATTGGGTGGTTGTCTAATAATAAACGGAGAGAACTTCAACTAAAAAAAAATATGAGGAAAGAGCGATTCGAGAGGAAGTGTGTGAGAGAGAGCAGGACAGAGTTCAAAGAGGTCAACACCATAATAAACAATCGTCGGATCGTAGTCAGTCGTCGCTTTGATTGGTTTTATTAAGGTTCGGCCTGCTCCCCTTATCCTATGCCCCTGACCCAAAGCATCCATGTGCCCGTCGTCGCAGAACCCATCGTTCGGTTCGTCGTCTTTTCTTGTTTAGCTACAGGCCAGCCGACATACCGACGGCAGACACCATACATACCGCCTCCATTGGGACTACTACCTCCCTTATTTTTCCCTCCTACTCATGCTCGTTCTCCATCCAACTCATCAATCTAGAGCTGCCGTACATAAGTCAGGTTGCGTCGCCAAGCGCAGCTGCACCGAAGCTATTGACGCAACGGGCCCAAATCCCAAGGGAAAAATGGATACTCCCCATGAAATTCTCCATGGGATGAACGATCTAGACTCTGCTAGAAAGTCGAGAAATGGCCCAGCGAACCACGATACCTACTGGGTATAGCCTGCCTGCTTCCCTTGGCCTCTCTGCATCTCGACGGGGGGAGAAGCCCGTTTCTTGGTCGGACTACACGGGAACGGTATCCTAGGGAGGAAGGCCGGTGGCCTGTGACGACATTGAAGCTGCCCGAGATACCCCGTTTCCTCACGACACATACTTTCTGCTGTTCGACACCTATTGCTCCAGTCGGCCCGAGCTCCGCCTGCTCACTCACTAGAACTGCACTGTATGTAGCCCATTCATTCACGGAAGGCCATGGGGGGAGAGAAGCATTTGCGGCATTTGCTTGCAACCGCCGTGCAATTACCTAGGTTAATCAACGAATGCACATTGAGATAGGGCATTCGGCGGTATGGGGTTCTTGGGAGAAGCCGACCTTCCCCGGCCCTACATTCAAACCTGCATCGCGGATCAAATTGCGTGCAGCTGTGTGTGCAGTGGTGGTGTGTGTCGCGATTAGCATTTGATGGAGGGGCAGCAAAGGAACCAGAGGAGGGGCAGGAAGTGCTGGCCTCTCAAGCTGCGACATGGGCCAATCCCAACCCCACGCCGTGCCACGCCGAATCGCTGTTGGCGATCTCCGACTACTAACCCTGCACGCTGGTATTGGCCAGGTTGCACTCGAAATTCTGACAACTCTTGCCGCTGATGTTGTCCTATTTGATCGTAAGTTGTCTTGTTCGGACTGAATGGCTTGCTCGCAAACAGCAATTTGGGCTGATGTCGTCGAGTATTGACGCCCAACTTGAGTGCGCCTACCTGCATGCATGTTATGTGCACTTGTACAGACCTAGGCACGCAGGCCCGTACTACACAAACAAGCCCTTCCCTCGGGCTACCCGTTCTGGACCAAATCTGTTATCGGGGCCGGTTTCGCATGTACCTGTAGATCTTGCTTATCTAGATGTTGCATTCTTCCATTGGCTTGTATTGACCTGCTTACGAATCTAACCTTGCAACGCCCATTTGGCATTCAGATGGAGGCAGGATAGGGGCTGCGGCTGATTGATAGCATGCCCGGTACTGGAGTCTGGGCCTGGCCGGCATTGCATCCGCCCACATCAGTCGGTCTCGTCGTCAGTCCACCGTGGCTTCTTTTATTGTCGGTGAGCCTCCCTCTCCTGAGGTCCAAGGGGGGCAGACCGCTCCCCATACAGAGCTCGACCTATGGCAATTTCCCAATACCCCCACAACCCCCCAATGTTAATTAATCCATTCCGGGGATGCGGAGTTCACCTGGTAATTAGCATGGGGGGCAGGCTCGTAGAACGGTAGTGGGAAAGGGGTGTTTGTCATGCTATTCACAAATACGCCATGTAGATCAAAAGTCTAAAAAGACATAGCTTCAGCGCCCATGTGGTTGGTGGCAATCAAATATTCCCAACAACGCAACCATCGTGCGCCTTACTTTGGACTATTTCACATGGGCTACTCTACAGTTGAACTCACCGTGCGCCTCTCAATTTATTGGGAAAAAAATACCCCGTGGTCATGTTCATAACACATTTGCCGGCGTGCCTGGCCCGTAAAACACGAATGGCCTAGATCACCACCTGTGTCCCAAACGGCCTAAATTAAACCGCAACGGCCCTTCTCAATGGATGCTGTCGCGTGTTCCTGCTCGCCGGGGACTCCGATGGTCATGTGGTGCTCGTTATTGGTCGGGCGCTGCCCGGGACCTTTTCTTCTTGACGAGAAATAGCCGCCGTGTCCGACGAAGCATCCAACTTAGCACGCACACCACGGGATCTGCGGGACAGGTCCTCTTCCCAACAGCGCCTCTCGCGGTGATGGTGCATTGCAATTGCCTTCGTACTAGAACACTAGATATGACTGGAAGATCAGTAGAATATAACACCTGCAGCTATCAGCATGGAATGTATCATAATGCACGGTCCAGTCGGAAGCAAGACCTTGATTGGACACTTGCGTACGCTCATCCAGTCGGCATAATATCTCAAGACATTTGCGTAAAAGAGAGGTCAACTGAATTCGAAGAGACGATCGCGGGGACTTGCAGTTGGCCGGGAAGATGATTTGCAGCAGTGGGCCAACGACATGATCCGGGTTGTAGGCCGCTTCGGTGGTAACATGCTGGAAACCCCGGCATACAAATCCACACTTGTGGTGCCTTTCTGCCCCACGGACACCATCACTGCGTGCGAAGACTTTCGGGCTGTCCCTCTAGAGGGGAGGGAGCCTCTTCTCAAGGGAGTGCCCTCGAGCAAATGGGATGGCTGCCTAGCCCGCCCCAATCTCGGAGACAATCGCCTTGCTGCCTAGCGGGAATGGACGCCTGCCGTATTGGATAGAGACTCTAACGATGTGAGTAAACCAGACAGCATTGGTCGCAGTCGTCAGCGGTTGGACAGGGGAGCGGATTGAAGTCAATGTAAAGGCATTATCAGCCTTTCAACGACAGTAGCTTCAACCGCAGAGCCGCGCGCGGAGCGGTGGACCTCCAACGCGGAAAGAAGCATCATTGAGCTTCGAAAGAAGGCAAGCCCCGTGGAAGATCTGCTGCGACACTCCCCGGCATAGACCCGTTCCATATCATGAATGGTCCAGGGTCATAGGGCGCCATGCCCCGGTAGACACTGCAAACACCAGGACTGAGGGAAACCATCGACGGACCTCCTTGTCCTCGAGAGGTGTGCGTGCAAAGCCGTAATACGCAGGATAGCGAAACGGTAAAACTCCTTGAATCAAAGGAGATAGATGGACCCACCACTCCTCCTTTCCGATGGCCCTCGAGTCTCTGTCGATGCAATGCTACTGCAAACTCATGTGCCCTTGCCCCGAACTAAATCGAGAAAAGGGCAAGTGAGGCCAAGTATCATTGCATCGCCAGAAACCCGAGGCCAGCGGAAAAGGTGGTGTGGTGGGCGAAGGAGGAAAGGAAGGAAATGAAAAGAGAACGGGAAGAAGGGGAGATATTTATATTTGCCAGTCTTGCTTGGATGCCTGGAATGTAACCTTTTCCTCTCCCTCTATCTTGCGCACATCTGCTATCGGCCGCGGGGGTAAATCACACCCAAAGTCAAGCTGTTCATGAACCCATTTGGAAAGAGCTCAACCTGAGCAAGATTACCTATCGACGAGTGCAAGTTTAGCAAAGCTCAATGCCCGTAAATGAATTCTAGCAAGAAAAGCTGTTGGTATCAACGATACGGCGGGATAGCAATTTGGCATTAGGTGGCGCGCTGCTGGGTGAGTTCTCAGACTTGGGGACTGCCGTGGTTCTTCGTTGTGGCGAGTAGCAGCCACACTGTGCACCGGTTCAGCTATGGCCGTGTCTGTGTTGCTTACGATGGAGGGCCCATCAGTTTCCCTTCCTCCTGGCCATTGATCGAATCGACCCCTTTTCTGAGAAGGATTCGGGTGGCTGGCCGCCTCTCAATGCCTTATATCGGTTGTTGTAACCCCATCCGGGATAAGCACGATGAGTCTTACCACCGTGATGTTTGCTCGCAACTACATGTCCCTTAATGGAGATTGTGTGTTATTGTTAGTCCATGTTTTATTGGGGCTCTTTGACCTGCCGGCATAGGAATTCATTTAAGTGTCACGGTTCTGGTCTTGTATATCTTAACCTGCGCAAATAATCGACATACGTGCCTACACTTCACGCCACACCAATTGAAGATGTATCATACCTGAGTGTGTATAAGTGCAAATAAAACAAAAGGGGCTCTTATCAGAGTTGATATAGATCCATATAGGGGTCCATGATTCAGTCTTGTAGGCTGCGCCATCCGTCACACGTCTTTCTCCCCTCTGTAGAAGGTCTGTATGAACCACTTGCCATAGTTCGTGGGGCCACAGTTAATGTTGCACGTCAGATGTCGATATTGGAGTTTCCCGAGGAAGCCCCCGAATGAGTCTTCGGGCTAAGGAATCTGCCGGTATAGATGCCACTCCGTTTAAGCTGGTCCTAGGGCAAGTAAATTTACCTTACATTTATATCTACGTATATAGGTAGGTATCTATTCCGGAATGTATCGATTCGATGTTGGGCCAATAAAGCTGCAAGGAGGGTCATAGAAGAACAAGTGTTTCGAGGTTTGAGAGACCGATGCGGTTGTTATCAAAAGATAGCAATAATTACTGCAAGTTAATGTCCTATGATTATTGTATAGAGATCAGATAATGCACCGTAGATGATTATTTTCGTGTGTTGAAGTACGGGTTAGACGGTGGTATAGCCAGCTCCAATTTGCTATGAAACCAATCCATATATCACAAAGCTCAGGTGAACGTAGCGTGATGGCAAAGTTTGGACCTGGGAGTAGAATCGAGAAAGTGGCCATACTCTTATCCAGCAGAAAGGCCGTTCCACATATCAGTGTGAAGTATCCATTGCCTGGAGTCTTTGCCGTGCTACAGCACTGCTGAGCAAGTATACCATCCAAAATAGTATAAAGCAGTATAGGAGGGACAACTATCTTCCAAGCGAGCTAGCTTGACTCTCATCGTACGACAATTTGCTGCGGCTGTCTAATACTAGAAACGTAATAAAGTACCACTAGCGGCATTCCCTGCGCGGTAGGTAGAGAAGGACACACGATAAACATATTTACCGGACATTCTCCGACGTCCTGTTTCTCCGTGCCGGCCCGGTCAGCAGTGGAGTCTACCTATAACCTCTTTGGGCAATGCACTCGTCGGGTTCCTTTTGTTTCTACTTGGAGTGCATGGCTCCCTCCTGCCTAAGTACCGTAGTCAATCAGAATCGGAATGGAGCAAAAAAGAAACACCAGAATCGGCGTTACAGGTGACATCAGCCGCACGCGCTTAGCTGTTCAAAACGAAACCTTTAGCTCTTCCCTATTCACCTGGGACATCATTGACTCTGGAGATTTTTGCGTCGCGCGAGCTAAGTATGCAAAGATCTGAACGGAAATAATGCCTCGGGGGATATTGGGCGCCAGCGTGTAGCAGCATGTCCGTGGGCAATGCTTGTCTGCCGCTAGCCTCCAGCTAGCCAAGTACTTGAGCTACCACGCAATGGACGGTTAGACGGTCACTAGTGTCGCTGCCGTCAAGCGGGCAAGCTGCAAGGTGGCCGATATGACCTTGAAGACCAAATCCCGCGAAGACCGACCTTGGGTTTCAAGTCTGCACAGAGCTGCATCTTCTCGAACGATTCTTAGATCGCCCAGATCAACCCGCAGGCCGTGATGGGCTTTCGGAAGATTGATCCGGGTCCTCTCCTTACCATGAATATCAAACCGATGTCACCCTTTAACCATAGTGCCGGTGTCCGATCAGTTGATCATAACGGAGGTGATAAGGGGAGGGTGGTACTGGTGGTGGTTGACGACTCCACCAGGCAGAAGCAGCAAAGGAGCAAGAAGAACGGAGTCGGGTCCGCCTCCGGACTTGTCTGTCTTTCAAGTTGTCACGCTATTTGGGCACTTGTCAGGCCCATGACACAGGGTCGTTCAGCCCTTTTTGTTTTCACTAATTGATGTCATGTTTAAGGAAGAGGCTGAAAAGGTGACCCTAAAAGCATCGGATCTTTGCTCGTCCGGTCATGGTCTCGTTTGACCAGCAATCTTAGATCAGCCGGTGATAAATCGGCAGTTGCTAGCGGGCGGCGCGCCTGGGCGTGCTGGGCTAGAGACGAACTTGGTATTTCGTCCGGTCGGCGCAACGTATTTTTTTTTCACCTCATCTTTGGGATGGGAGGATCTCGAAGGCCGCTCGATGCGCCGATGTGCGACGCAACGTTGGCGCAGAGAATGGGAAGAGAGCCAAGAGATGTCTCGGATAATTCGAAAAAGCCTGATAATACTCCCGAGATAACGGTAGTACTAACTGGCAGTTGCCGCTTCCCTAGTGCAACCTTGGAAACGCCTCCTGCCTTCTAGCTGTAACAGGAACATTGGACGAAGTCCGAGGAAATGGAGTGGGTGACGAAGAAGAAGCGGTCGGTGGTTGTCGGTTGTCGGGCATCGAGACAGATGGACCCCAACGTCCGAGGGTTACAATGGGACTGCGACGGGAGCATCAATCACACCGCACATCAGAAAACAAACAATGATCTATCTTTCTTGCCGCAACCGCGACAAAACCGATCGCGGAGGAATGAATGATCATCCTGCTGATGATACCTGAAGGCCACTGGGAATGGGAAACACCAATTGCGTGGTCCGTACAAGAACCAATTGCCTGACCGGCCACACGTGCGCCTGGATAAACAGCATCAACCCATTTCCCATCACCCATCATCCCCCTCTCCTCCTCTGCCTGCCCGGAGTATCCCAGCTTCCTCGGACCATCTCAATCATTGTTTTCATGTTTGTTGGGTCCCAGAAGTTTGCACAGCCCCAAGTGACATCAATGCATCGTCCCGCAAACTTGTTCAGATGTGTTGGCTCTGAGCACACAAGACGACGGGTAAACGTTTGACAAGCCTGGAGTGTGTGCCGCAATTGGGACATAGCTCCGGCCGGGTGGAATATGCCATAGTCGGGCCATGCATGCAGAGCCGCAACACCAAAGGGCACCAAGCACCCAAGAGGCCAAGCCCTGATCCGCAATCGCATCCTCTTGGCTAGGTAGCATGTCTCAGGTTGCCGCTGCTGCCCTGTTTCCTCTTTTTCCTTCTGTTCCCTTCCCAGCCCACGGGAAAACCATGCTAGTTAGCCTCAGCTGCGAGGTTCGACCACCAAGGGAAGACGTGCCGGCCCACCACGGCGGCGCGGGAGGGGTGGTCAGCACGATTTGGGGACCCACCGAGGGAATGGTTTCACATCTGTCCTAGTATGATCGGCAACAAGGGTATATCTGCCGCATAGCATGCATTTTGGCACACATACGCACACTCACAGACACCAACCGACACCAACACCAACAACAACCTGCAAGTGCCGGGTTTCTGCTCGAGTTAGTCCCTCATTCGCTGTGGAACCGACTGGAACAGCGGGTATGCTCAGCAGCAGCAGCCTGACCAGACACCGCGAGGGACCTTTGCCAATGTAAAAAGAGGAGCCCGGGCGACAAGAAACGGAGGTGGGGGGAAGAAATAGGAAACTGGTCTCGATAAGAGGTTACATTTGCATCGCACTGGCAGCGCACCTGCCTCTGGTCCCTCTCATGGTCCCTCTCCCCGGAAAACTGGCACCCGATCGGCAGCTTCCCGTGACGATCTAATACCATGTCCACTTCTCTCAGAGGAAGCTTAAAATATATATGCTGCCACCCTGCACGCATCCCTTGAGCGAGAGAGAAAGAGAGAGAGAGACGTTCCCGTCGCTCTCTCTTAACCGTGAGGAACACCAAGGATCGTCAACTTTTCCAACCTCTTTCCCCATTTATCCACCTTCATCTTGCTTGAGGTTGATCGATCCTGGTTAGGGAAAACGGCAAGACCGAAAGGAACAAGGACAGTCGGTCTTCATGGATATACACAGCTACTACTACGACCCTTATCTGTTCATCTGGGAATCAAAATGTCCATTCTTCGGCCTGTGCCCATCGCGGCCCTGACCACCGTCTTCACCCACTCGTGCTCGGAAACCTGGCTATTGACGACGACCCGAGCCCCGTCGCAGTTCCCGCCCTTCCCGACCGCCGGGCCGGCCTCTTGCGAGCTTCCCAACTGGAAGGACAACATCGCCGCCCACGGTATCCGGTACTACTCACCTGCCATCTGCCCTAGCGGCTTCTTCATCGGACCCAACTGCGGCGTCACCAAGACGAGGACAAATGAGGGCTTCCCTCCAGTGACTGCGGGCGAGACGGTGGCCTACTGCGTCCCTAGGTGAGAATGAGCTTTCTTTCTTTCTTTCCCCTAGCATCGCAAATATCATCGCTGTTTCTAACCATCCATCCCATCTTTCAGCGACTTTACATGCACAACCGACACGACAGACTTCCGGGGCGGCGTCTGGGGCTTTGCTACTGCCACGGCGCCCGAAGCCCAGGTGACGGTGGCACCGGCTATCCAGATCCGCTGGCGAGACTCGGACCTGAGCATTCTGCAGACGCACCCCTTGACCCCGGGACTCTTGCTCGTCGGTGATCGTACCTCATCAACTTCAACAGGCCCGCCGGAAGCGAGCCCTACCGGTAATACGTCCATGAGATTCTCAACCATAGTCCCGGTTCCTTCCACGACGACCCGGTCACCGGCAGCGTCGACCCCGACCACCACCACACCGTTATCAGCACCCAGCACCCAGCTGCCCAGCGCCACGTCCGAGTTCATGTCCAGCTCCGACCCGTTCGCCACGCGGTCGCCGGACGGCCTCCGCAACTCGCCCTTCGACCCGCCGAACGGCACGCCCTCGACCCAGCAGGCCCGCCGGACCGCCATCGGGATCGGGGCCACCTTCACGACCCTGGCGTTCGCCGCACTCCTCCTCTTCGCCCTGAACCGCTACTGCCGGAAGCGCCGGCTGCGCAACCACCCCAAGAAGGAGACGGAGAAGGAGTACCTGACGCCCATCGGCGTCGGCGTCTGGGCGCGCTGCGGACAGAAGACCCGCTCTTGGGGCGTCATGCTCCGACTGAAATCGACGAGGCGGCAGCAGCGGGTCTACGATAAGCAGCGCGACGATCCGGAAGAAGCGGGAGGATGGGGAGGAGCAGGAGGAGCAAGAGGGCCTGTGATGGAGACGATCATGGAGGTGGACGGCCGGCCGCGCCTGGGGACGCGGGGGAATCCGGCCGAGCTCGAGGCGGCCTCGCGGCGCAACACGCAGCGGTGGAGCTGGATGTCGCGCCTCTCGGACGTGGTGGGCGGCCGGCGGTCGAACCGGACGACCATCGGATCCCGGCCGGGGACCTCGTCCATCTTCGGCGGGCGCACGTCGGCGGACTGGGAGGCCTTCACCAAGGAGCGGTGGCCGAACGGGCTGACGGTGCCGCCGCAAACGTACCAGGGTGGCGGTGGCGGAGAAGGATGGAACACCAGGAGCAACAGCCATAACAAGCGGTCATCCGGAATGATACGCAGCCTCAGCAAGGGGCCGTCCCCGACGCCGTCGGCCTCGCGAAGAGAGGCCCTTTCGCAGCTCCAGTGGAATTTACAACAACCCGGCGGCGGCGGCGCAGCATCATCGTCAAATGCCCACAAGGGCCACATGAGGAACAAGTCGTCGCAGTTCCGCCTCAGCGAGCGCAGCGACGGGACGTTTGGGGAGATGCCGCGCAGTCCGCCGCCGCCGCGCAGTCCCGGGCCGCGCAGCCCCGGGTTCGGGTTCCTGCCGAGTCCCACCAGCAGCCCGGTTAGCGTGCGAGATCATCTGAGCAGTCGGTCTTCATCATGACGACAATGATGGTGATGAAGCTGGTGGATTATGCCACCGACTTCTCTATTTACATAAGCCTTTTAGTAGCCTTATTAGTTTTTACCTATGATACCCACACAATACGATATGATACGATACCTATACCTACTACGCATTTCCTCTAAACAACATCTTCATGTCCTGACTGCTGCTTTCTCTCTGTGTCTGATAGAACGTGATCATGAATTCACTTACCTAAGAAGCCCACACGTGTCAAGTGGCATCTCGGGTACTGGAGCTTGCACTGCGCCACACAATTTCGCTGAAGATGAATGATGTCAACCTTTTGCTACGATAGTCGACTCACTCCAAGCTCCACAGGGATTGTATCGCATCGTGATAAGGTGGTATGGTGTGAAAAGTACCGAGATGTGGACGGAACAGGGTCTGTTTGTGGTGACCTTGGGAGTGGGTTTCTTTTGTGAACAGACAAAAATCCCCGAGTGTGTAGGTGGGTGGGGGGTTTATGGTTTAATTGGCCCGAAGTGGGAGGCAGCGCCAAGCCAATCCTGACAGGACAAGTAGGTAGGTAGTAGTTCGCTGCTGCAAAACATCGAACATCCCTATAGACCCTTGATGCCTGTGATCGTGTGGGCGTGCAGGTGGTTGGTTTCACTAACTACGTTTTCTCTTCACGGAATACGGAGTACTACAGAATCTTCGTGGTGACTGACTTATGTACTTCGCCCTGAAGTAGGGAAGTTTCAATCGGCTATCACCAAACCCGGTGCAGTAGTCAACATTTTCTCCGGAATCTACAACTCTAGGTATATATAGTTACTTCGCCCTGAAGTAGGTTTCAAACGGCCGTCACCACCAACCCGGTGGGCGCAGCAGTAGGGCTGGCCATCGGGCGCGGCGCAGCAGTGTTTCTCTCCCACGTTGTAGCCAGGAGCAAGATGGAGAGGCTATACTCATGGGAGAAGCCGGCGGCATCAGAGGCCCGATTGCGCTCTGGGATAGCCTCCTCCCGTTCATCCAAACCGCTCGGGGGAAGGGCTCTTGATGCCCCGAGTCTTGCCCCATGGTTCAAGTGTGCTGGGGGCCGAGAAACATTGCTCTGACGCGCATGCACCTCTGTTGAACAGGTCAGAGTCAAAGCTCAGTGCCCTCCTCGTACGAGTTCCTATATTTCTTGCCCGGTTTCTTCAAATGCCAGACTGATGATCACCCCTCAAGAGTCTCGAGTGATTGAAGTTGAGGCTTCCCTTGTGAAACCCAAGAAGCTATCTTTGGCCATGCTGTCGACTGACAGCAGCCGCTCGAAGAACGCCGTGATCTCCGCCGTCCTGCATTTACAAAGGGGTATGCGCTCAACGTCGAATGTGGCCAGCCCAATCCCGCAGTCCTTCCATGCAATAACGCTTGGTTTATCATCAGGGACCGCATCATCCAGCAGGCTCAAGTCCAGCTGCGGCGGCGGACAAACTTGTCCCCCACCACCACTGTCAGAGTTGACGACACAACAGGACCCACAGGCGACTGTGTATTGCACGTACGAATAAACAACCACCGCATTCATCAGTAAACCAGGTATAATGAGCGGGTTGAGCAGTCGCACGGGCTTTGAACCCGCCGATATGTTGTGCAGTTCCTGCGACGCGACCCTGGCGATCCGTGCGGCGTTCCACACAGCGATCCGGGGACAGGACGACTCGTGCCAAACCTTCAAAGGCCTTGGGAATTCGCAGAAGGCGACGACGATGAGGCATGGCTGATGCGCTCGGAATACGGCATCTGAAAGATGCTGAGTGGTGCGTGCATCTTGAGCGAGGCAATGTGCAGAACGAGGAGTGTCACCGGCGATAGAATGTCCGTGTTGTTGGGCTGACGGGACGCATCCGCCACGAAGTAGTCCTTCTGTATCGAGGCATCCTCCTCCATCTGGACTCGCCATTGCTCAATATGTGCGCGCCACGTCTGTATGGGAACGCCAGGGGTCAACTTGGTATCCAGCACACCCGATGCAAAGCTGTGGGCTTCGCGAGCCGCTTCCCAGACCCCCGACTGCAGACCCAAGAGCGTCATATGGCAGTCATCCTTTGTGAGCCTACACGCAAGCCTCTTGCCGCAGATGGCATCCCTCATCAGATAGGAGAACAAGGCCTTGTCGCGGCCAGCAGGCTCGTCGTATTGCAAGCGACGTCTGTCGCCGTCGCTGGCGGCCTCCCACAGCTGCGCCGACTTAGGTAACGGGATGTACATCTACTCGTACCTAAGTGATGGTGGATGATCCAGTATCAGATTGAGATAGGTATCGATGCGGAGTACTGAAAATGCTAATGTGCAGATCAACTCTCAGTCATCGACCTCTAACCACATCCATCCCATTGAAAGAACGAAGCCATACCTGTGAAGGTGCTCCTGTGTTATCCAGGCAGCGAGCGCATCGTCTTCGAGCTGATGGGGGAGTGCTCACTCGTCACTGATAATGCCAAAGGAACGACAAGTCGAAATGAGGATGGGGTTCAAGCGGACCGCCCAAGTCATCATTCCTTGCTCGCTCTGTGCTCTAGTCAGAACCAAGTCGAACCCTTGGGGGATCTACTCAATCTACGGGGTGGGAACTTACAAGACGGTATGTGGCGTATACTACGCACAAGAACAAGGCTTGCAGAGCATTTAAGCCTGGGTCTGCCAACTACATACAGCTGGCGGTTAGTTAGATCTGGTTGGAAGGGAGAGCCCCTAATATTTCCAGCATTCTTATCAATTGCGAAGTAGCGGCAGCTTCAAATACCGCTGTGCAGGAATGGAGATGATCCGATCCCCCGCATAGCCGATCGGCCAACATGGTCATAGAGGCCAGCAGGATGTCGGAAGCTTTATCAATTCTGAACGTTGGAGCATGCAAGATGGACCAGAATGGGTGTATCTTGGAAAAGTACGCGTCCAAGTTCGTCTCGCTGATGAGCGGAGCCTTTCTTATGCCACCAGGCACATCCGAGGTATCATCCTGGTCGTGGAGCACTGATGATGCCAGTGAAGCTGGGGCGCTCTCCATGACGTCCCAGCCCTGGAGGGGGGCTGAACTCGCGTTCGTCGAGGCATCTATGTCAGTAGCATCCAGATGTGGTATGACAAAGGATGTCTCATGATTCGACTGTTCATAGATAACATCGCCAGTCTGGTCCAGGGGAAGCTGGTTGGTTTGGTTGACTACAATGGCCGCATCACCTGGATCGTACGGGTTACCGGATGGGGGAGAAAACGACCAAAGGCCATGTGAAAGTTGGTCCCAGGTCTGTTGAGCGTTGGGAGAAGATACCGTCTCCAGGCTGCACGTCACCTCACCATCCGGGACTGCCATAGTGATGGTGGTGGTGGCTGGGTCCGCCAAGTCCTCTTCCGGAGAAGGTATCGCTGCTTCTAACCTAGCAGAATTGTTCTCGAAATTCGGGTGGAATTTCACGTGACGTTTCAAGACATCGCTACGTTAAAGTACTTAGGGGTAAGTAAGGACGAATCGACGATTATGCGAGCATACGCCCGCCGTGGACATGACAATAGAGCAGAGAGTACGTACCTCCTTGCATACCGTCTCCCACAAATGTGACAGCGGTATTGCGGTTGGGGGTCATGGGTTTTGGCATGGCGGGTTAGGCGCTCTCTTCGACTAAATCGCTTTTTGCATCCCGTAAAAGCACAGGCAAAGCGCTGCGACTGGACAGGCTCTGGTGGATGGGGGGTTGTGTGGGCTGCGTGTATGCGGAGATGGGCGTGTTATCATCCAGAGCGCATTGCTCCGAAGGATCCATGATTTGGGTGCGACACGAGATAGTCGAGATGCCCACAAGAAATGCAGACTTATAGACTGACAGATAGCCGACCAATCATGCTTCGACCTTTAACTCGATGAATAGTAGAGACAGGCAGATGGGGACCGGAGGTGATGAAGTAAGACGGGAAACAATTAGAAGGCGTAGATGCTTCTACTTGACCCGAATGAGCTAAACAGGCCATTTTGCCCCTCTAGGCGGCCGTCTCTTCTAGCCTCAGCCCCTGAAGAAAGCGCGTCAGGCCGAGCCTGCATATAAGCTGACTTGCCCAAAACGTTGAAACGCTCTTTCAGAATAACACAGACCATCGCATTTAATAGTACGGTGTTTTGAAACCCATTGCAGTAGTATCGCGACTATTAGCCTACTTGATATACTTGTAGGGGTAGTTTAACTCGTACTGCGTCAGCGTGTTTATGAGATGAAATGATCAATCTCAGTAGTGCCTGGAATATTCGGGACAACAACTAATAATTTGCTGCACCTGAGAGCCGTTTACCGATGGGATGGATGTTGACCGGTGGGGATAGCCCCCGGCCAATGTGGGATGTGGGATGGCTTACAGCGGGTGGGCGGTTGGGTGTGGGGGTTACCTGTTGTTCTTCCCATATCCCACATGCTGACTGCAACAGTGGCAGATCCTCCCGCCCAGTCCTCGCTCTTGATGATGCATCACGGACAAACAAAGGCGCATATACGTACCTCCTCCTTTTTACTAATACTGGCCGGCAATGGCGCCACTAGGAGGAAGTATTCCAAATCTTCCGAAAGAGGAACCTGACGTTATGTATTACTAAACCCAGGTTCCCCAACCACACCATGAGGAGTCCTACATAAAGTACCTACATATTGAACCTATGAGAGCCTTCTTCTTTAACTTCTTATACCCAGCACATTCTTCCCCCTTAAAACAGTATTAGTACCCATCTCTATCACTGTACCTCTCATTCAATTGCATCGACAACATGAGCAGCATCACCAAAGTCGCATTGGCTGGTGTAAGTTGAGTTTTCTTTAGTCGAAATGGCAGGGTCAAAGTACTGACACCCTTCGTGCAGGCCACCGGCAACCTCGGCCCCGCCATCCTGGACCAGCTCCTGGCCGCCGGCTTCCAAGTCAAGGTCTTGACGCGCCAGAGCAGCAGCCACACGTTCCCCGACTCCGTCGAGGTGGCCCCGGTGGACTATGACTCCCTCGACTCGCTCGTCGCCGCGCTCCAGGGCCAAGACGCCGTCGTCTCCACCCTAGCCTCCCTGGCCCTCGAGAAGCAGCTCCTCCTCGTCGAGGCCGCG
Organism: Apiospora saccharicola; assembly: GCA_038363915.1. Lineage (NCBI taxonomy): Eukaryota > Fungi > Ascomycota > Sordariomycetes > Amphisphaeriales > Apiosporaceae > Apiospora > Apiospora saccharicola. Next base: position 1,532,804 of record JAQQWM010000001.1, read on the forward strand.
AGCCAGGCCGGCGTCCAGCGCTTCATCCCGTCGGACTTCGGCTCCAACACGGTCCACCCCAAAACGTCGAAGCTGCCCAGCTACGGCCACAAGGTCGCCGTGCAGGAGGCCCTGAAGCGCGAGGCGGCGGCCAAAGGCGGCGAGGGTATGACTTACACCATCGTCATCAACGGGCCCTTCTTCGACTGGGCCGTCCGGGTCGGCTGGCTCGCCAATCTGAAGAAGCGCGAGATCAACCTCTGGGACGGCGGCGACCGCGCCTTCAGCACCACCACCCTGGCCGGCGTCGGCCGGGCCGTCGCGGGCGTCCTGGAGCACCCGGCCGAGACGCGGAACCGCGCCGTCTTCGTGCAGGAGGCGGCCCTCTCGTCGCGCGACCTCGCGCGCTACGCGAAGCAGGCCACCGGCGGCGCCGAGCAGGGCAGCTGGAAGGAGCACCAGCCCTCAATCGACGAGCTGGTCAACGCCGGCTGGGCGGAGCTGAAGAAGGAGCAGCCGAACCCGGACAACTGGGTCATGAACTTTATCACGGCGGCCGTCTTCGGTGAGGGCTACGGGGCGCACTTTGAGAAGAACGACAACGAGTTGTTAGGCGTGAAGGAGATGGGCGAGGATGAGGTTGTTGCTATGTTGAAGAAGCTAGCTTAGACTTGATGATATAATGTATACAAATATATAACACCGAGGATTCCCAGGTCGTTACCGACTCTAGTACTAATTTAGCTTTCTAAGTTCTTGTTTAGAGGGAGAGCGGATGCCGACCTTGAAAACCTGGATGCATGCACATGGTACCCGATCCATCCCATTGCGTATTACATAATCTCGCAATGGCTGCCGGGTATCGTTACTTGGAGGTGGAAGCCTTCCTATCACAGCCGCATCTCCGCGGTTCCCGGGCGACAGCATGGTATTGATGTAACTGTAAGGCAATCCTCGAATCAACGTCGGCAGTGGCTTAGTTAGATGCATCACTTTAGCCGAAGGCTGGCAACACACCTGATTGGTGACAAAGCCTGTTCTCGGGACTCCTATATTTGCAGGTAAAGCATATGATTGCCAAAACCTGCGTGACGGAACCTGCATGACAAAACCTGCACGACCATGACCGAACCTGTGTGCCAAAACCTGAGAGCCTGCTTGACGTTACCTAGGGCAAGGCAGAATGTTGCCTTTCTGCCTGACTGGAGTTGCATATCGCCCGACGGCAGTGGTTGTTCTTTCCCCGATGTCCTCTGGACCGCCAGAAGCATGGTCTGCTCAATCTTGAGTACATAAACCGCGATCATTCTTCTTTACACATACTTGCAATTCTTCATTGTCTTCGCCCAACGCAGCTTGAGTTTTCACAGTTAAGCCGTCTTTCAAATACACTGGATATTACTGTATTCTACACGCAATGTCTACTGAAACCAGAAATATATCTCAGGCAGACTGGGACCGCCACCAAGGGACTATCAGCGACCTTTACCACAGCCAGAAGTTACCCTTATCGAACCATAATAAGGGTAAGAGAAGATGTGTGATAAGTGTCATGAAGGAGGAACACGGGTTCCACGCTACGTTAGTTTCACAATAATCATACCTTGATATTGACTTCAGTAGCTAACCCGTCGCCCTGGAAAGCCTGTCGCAATACGAAGCACAAATTCGGCGCTGGGATTCGAACAAGAACCTCAAACGACAAGAATGGGCGTTTCTGCTCCCCCAATATGACAGACTCGCTGCTGAAGGACGCCAGCCGCAGATCGTCTCATGCGGATTGCGCCTAAACCAGGCTAGGATCAACAGAGCCAGGCGTTATCTGCACAGCACCGGACACATGCAACGTGAGTTCAAAAACATCAGATTGGCAGCGCATCTTGGCTAACATGATGAACCAAACCTCAGGGACCAGCTCAGCACCTCGCCAAGCTTTCGTTGAGTATCAAGACGACAGAGGGAATTGGATCAGATTTTCGGCTGCTGGCCAAGAATCCAGAGTCGACGAACAAGTCATCCCAAGACAACTCCAATCAGGACACCAAGGGTCCATGGCGATAGCCCTTCGTCGCTCTCCAAGCCACAGCCCTGCTTTGCCCATATCGGAAAATGAGCATGGCTTGACGGTTCTAGAATTGGCTCAACGGGATGCAGCTTCGACAGACGCCACAGGAGGTCTCAGCCTGGCCAGGCGACAGGATTCTGCAGGCCTCTGGCAGCGACGTCCGAACAATGCATCTAGTTTCAACCCTGGGGGAAGTCTTCGTGGCTATAGGACTGCCAACACACGACTACCATTCATGGAAGCTCACCTAGGAATGCCGGACACCGGGACACCTAATCACCGTCCAGTCCGAAGCCATTCGCATCGTTTCGGTCAACGATCACCCGGGGCCATAGTAGCAGCATCTGCCTCGATACCGCAATCACTCCAACTCGACCTAGGCACTGCTATTATCATGCATCCACTTGCACAGGCGATAGTTGCTCGGACATCCTCCCTGATTCCCGACAATGCATTATCGTGCAGCATCATCTCCGGCGATATCGAATTGGGCTCCGATATTTCCATGCTAGCCAGAACACTCGTCTACAGTTTCTCTAACCGACTGGAAGATTTTCAAGGAATGAATGGCGAGAGTATTTTTGGACTCCTTCGGAAGTCAAAAGTCTTGTTAAAGGGTCTGCAAGACTTTCTCCCTTCAGCGCAACCGAGCCTCAGCCGGTGTTTTGCGGATAATCTTTTCCAACACGCAGTCGAGATACGCGATGTTCATGCCACGGTTATGGTGCTCGATATGGCTCAGCGCATACTTGGATATAGCATTGACCCAAACACCACTAGGTGTGTTTTGAGAGGGAAAACCGGCCATTACACACCTTTGGAAGTAGCATCAGCACAGCAAGATATTGAACTCGTCAGACTACTCCTTGGCATCGGAGCAGATCCAAATCATTCTTACTGGACAAAAAGTGAGCATATCCAAGGAGCTCTCGAGTGTGCCTTGTGGGATATCACAAGGCCAAGCCTACGCACTATGTATACGGACTCATCCAACAAACTCCCACCAGCAAGCATAGAGCTTGTTCGCCTTCTTCTTGAAAACCATACCAGTGTGCGCCCAGAAACATTAAGTTTGGTTTCACGTTATCCTTTCACAGAAAAAGAACTCTTGGACGAGATCATTAGGCGAATCGAAACCGTAGACCACCATTCATATTTTGCGTCTTCGGAGTCCAGATTCGTATCCCCTTACCTCGAAGATTATATACGGTTCAATGGTGACCACCTCATGCGAAATATCGTGGAGATATTTCATAACTCGACGGCTGCTTCTGCTATAGAAGGCTTTTTTTCTAATTGTAGCGCAGGAATCTGTGGGCCATGCGCAGGTCGACGCGAAAGTAGTGTCTCAGCTATGCTCCAGCCGGCCGCCAGACGAGCAAATATTGGGTTGGTAAAGTTCATCTTGACGATAACCACCCCCGATTCTCTGCAAATGGCATTGGTAGAAGCAATCAGGAGTGGAAACTCGCAAGTAATCGACTTTTTGCTCGAGAAAGGCGCCACTGTTGACCAGCCAGTCGAATCATATCTATTTGACGGAACACCGGATGATAGGGGCCGCGCTTTCTTGCGCGAATCAACTCCCCTCGCAGAAGCTTTACTCCTCCAAGACGGACCACTGATTAAACGTCTAGAGAATCTTGGTGCCTTGTCATCTATACTCCTTGAGAAAAGGTCATACTTCAAAGCAGCAACAATTGCTGCTGCACACACAGGCAACATAACCTATCTGCGAAAGTTATGGGAGAGATGTTCAGAATCGAACTCTTCTTTCCTCACCGAAACGTTGAGTACCGCAATAGTGAGCAATCAGTATGATACTGTCTGCTTTCTCCTCTTCCATACACAAATCAAAGTCAAACCCGAACATTTGGAAATTGCCATTCATTGCCAAAACAAAGCAGTGTTTGATCTCCTAGTTGAGTACATCACTGGCTGGCCCACGAATACTGGTTGCCTGATGCCACTCGCGGTGCTATGGGGCAACCTTGAGGTTTTACGTTATCTCATACAGCAGGGCGTAAATGTGAACCGCAATCCCGGTTTTGCACTCCAACAGACACTGCCCCGTGTATTATCTCGTTTTCCGAATTTAACGTTTGCGGCTCTTGTTGGCAACAGTGTGGTTGTGAGATGGCTTTTGGAGCATGGTGCGGAAACGAATGTGGTGTCTGCACCACACGTATCGCCACTTGCTGTAGCTGCTTTGCACGATGATGTCGAGATGGCTAATATTCTTCTCACACGAAATTCAGCTGTGAGGGACAACCTGGCCTTTTTATTCGCCATATCATACAGCCGTGGAGTATTCGAGAAACTCTTATCAGCATTTCGTTCTCAATTTCCGGAAGGATTCCCGGGATTCGGTAATGTTGTTTTAACCAGAGCAATACATGCCGGCAAAGTCAGTCAAGTTCAGCAATTGATAGACTCAAGAATGGATGTTAACACAGTAGTACGCGAAAACTATATACCACAACTCTATCTGATTACACAGTCAGAAATAGGAGTAAGTCATCTTGTGAATCAACGACTTAAACGGGAACGAGATATCTTGAGTCAGTTTGACAAGATGAGTGCACTGGGCTATGCTATCTATGCAAACGGCTGTGGGAACGACTACGATATGGTGCGTATTCTTCTTGAAGCTGGTGGCGATCCCAACAGTATTGCTAGGATTGGCGATGCTGACAGTAATGTTGGGACTGGCGGCCCCGTCGCCAATCCCAAGAACACTAAAACGGCGACACCGCTCATGCTGGCTATTGAGCATAACGACATTGGCATGCTGGAATTACTTATAGAGCGGGGAGCAGACGTGAACAAACCAGCAAGTCAAGGGATTCGTTACACTCCCCTTCAGTTAGCCTGCAAACTCGGCAGCCTGGCCAAAGTAGAGTTTCTTCTCCAGAGGGGAGCGGATGTCCGCGCTGGCCCGTCACTGGCATACGGAGGCACCGCGCTGCAGATGGCTGCCCAAGCTGGCAATATCAAGATCGCGCAGCTTCTCCTCGACAACGGGGCAACTGTCCACGAAGCGCCATCCAAAGCCCACGGCCGGACGGCATTCGAAGGAGCTGCAGAAATGGGATGGATCACCATGCTGGAGTTCCTATGGGATCGAGCATGCCCAAGAGGATTTGAACAAGCCGAACTCGAACGGGCCAGGAAATTTGCCGGCAAGCAGGGCCATGGGGGATGTGTGCAATACATTGATTTGCTAATAATCATCGTGGGGGCTCGACGCCGAGACTCAGTCCAGGGCCGAGGTAATGAGCGATTTGCCGACAAGATAATTGTCGATAGGAGAGCAGGCCATTGAAAAGCTGGTAGCTGAGACCGTGATTGATTATGTATTTGGGCGAGTGCTCAGATTAGAAACCTTGGATGGGAAGACGGTGGTGGCGTTCCACCTCGATCGCGAAGTGGATGTAATGTACCCGGGTCAGGGGTAGATAACTCGGTTGATGGGAAAATCAGTTTTCAGTCTTTCCGTCCTCATGACACTTCCGCCGATCATGTTCGAGACAACTCAACATTGATGAACAGTAAACGGCGGATACTGAAAAGGTAGCTTGGTTGTACGAGGCACTATATCTGTTCGCCCGGCATTGAAACCCGATGTTCTGAGCAAGCTGTCACAGAAAACTAACATAAGGAGCCCATGTCAAAGATGGATCTTGAATACTGAACAATCCTCTTAATATCACCAGGCTTCATCCCTTGGCAATTGCTTGTCGCTCGGCGATACCACTATGCCTTACAGCGTTTCGTAAACCATTCAGGCACCGTAAACTTGCATGGACAACTCCCGATCTGTCAAGACTCCCCATATGTTGAGCATCTACGTCGATACTTCCTGAATGAGTGGCGTGGCGTTAGCAATTCGACTTGGCGCTTCTGCGTTTTACGTTACGTTTGTTCTGTTGCGTATGCAGCTGTCGTCGCCGTCGCCGGCTGTTGTAGAGGTTGACTTTACAGCCAGCGATACATGTCCGAGAAAGGGGGCGGCGCAGAAAACATATACACAGAGAGTAAAGACGAGGGAAGTCATTAGCCAGCTACTGCACCATGCTCCCTAGACCAGGTAGATCAATAAAACCTAAGATGTTGAGTATTCGTGATTGAATATCTTGCTGCAAGAGCGAATATGAGTTGTGTACTTAAGGACCAGACTATGTCGATAAAGTGGGTATCTCCATCTAGAACCTATATGCCCTCATTAGGTCCCAACCTCATCGCCTCAGAATCCCGTTTCCCTGAGTTGCAATACGGGTGGAGATATCAAAATCAAATGCTTCGGTGCCTTTTGCCCATCTATGTGTAGCAGTAAGCCGTGGTGGCGACGATGGGTCCCGCCAGTCCAGTCTATGGTATCCCTTTGCGCCGATCGTTAAAAGTCCAATACGGAATGGTATCTCCTAATCCTTCCGTGTGATGCGCCCTGAATTTCCATGAAATGCGATGCCCCAAAAATCAAATGATGTGCAGTGAGTGTAAGCACGACCTTGTGTTTACAAGGTCAGTGCCGCGAGGGCAGCAGCACCCATGAGGCCAAAGCCCAACTCGGGTCGCATCGCAGCGCTCTTGTCCGATTGGGTTGGGGCCGCGGCGCCGACTGCCGAGGTCACGGCGGCGGAAGCTTTAGCAACCTCAGATGGCGAAGGGTTCTCGGAGACGCTCTGGCAGATCTTGGGCGCCAGATCTTGGAGTTCTAAAGGTATCAAATGTCAGTATTAAGGTGAGGTCGAGGGTTAGGCACAGCGTCTTCCCCTATGCCATAGGGAAAAGGGATTTTGAACGTACTGTTCACATCTGCGCTGTCGCAACCGCTGCTAATGGCGATGCAGAAGCCGATGCCCTTGAGGAAGTCCTGGCGTTTGGGCCCGCAAACGCAGCTAAAATCGCCCGGCGAGCAACCGACGTCGGTCGCTTGGTCCCGGTAGCATTTTAGGGCGCACTGGGGGAGCTGGGCTACAACAGACGAGAGGTCGGAGCCTGAGGTCGAGTTGTTGGAAGACGACTGCGCAGCCGCGGCGGCAGCGAATAGCGACACGGCGAAATGGGTAATCTGCATGACGTCGTTTGTTGATTTTGGTTGGTGGTTTGGGTGAGTAGGTGTTTTTTACAGCTAAAAGGTCTCGGATCGAACGGAGCTACTGCACGGTTGGTCTTGGTTTGATTGGCGATTCAAAACGAGCGACTTGGGCGTTTAAATGGAATTGAATATCGTCAGGTTGGTCTAGTAAGGTAAAGCAAGATGAAGTCTATGGTAGATGCAAGCAACAATTCAAGGTGGGACGAGACGGGTTTAAGAGGAAAGGAAGATGGTTGTGTGCCTGATTGTTGAAACCCGGTCCTGCATCCTGATCTAATCCCGGACGGTTGTGCAAGTTGTACTCCGTACACGCTGGGAAATGGAATTGTAGATCCCAAAACCGATCTGGCTTTGGTCCCCAGCCCAGCCAGCCCTGCCAATGGCGACTTTCAGCACAGCCCAGTGATACGCGCGGCGCCCGTAAAGAGGAAAAGCCGGGGAAACTCGCCCAGAAAGAAGCCCTTTGCTCCAGCAAAAAGCTTCCGGAGGATCACCTGCAGAATCTGGGCACTGGGTGATGATGTGTGCATTCCCGCTTTTTTTTCCTACCCTCGTGTCGGAGCGTGCAAGGCGTTAGTAGGATTGGCAGCACGTCTGACGTATGGACTGCGCCCTGCCCACGGCGTTAGAGGTGTGTGTGTTGGACGGCAACTTCGTATTTGAAACGGGTCGCGACACAGACACACGCAAGGGAAACGGCCAGCATCTGTGCCACTTTAAGCTTAAAGTAATGGATCGGCCCAGCGAACCCTTAACGTTCTTTCCATTCTTTGCCCGATTCTGGGTCTGGGCACTAATAAAAAGTACGCTACAGAAATTCAGATTCAATATGCTTGCTTGCGACATCAAGCACAAACTTGGGATGAGTGCAAATGACCTATCTTATTCGATTACTAGCCCAGGTGAACCGGCCGGGTGTGGATTCTGTCACTTTATTTGGATAATGAAATCCAAGATGGCGAGGCGGCTGTGTCCCTAAAGTCCGATGCGATTGCGCGGCAGCACGACAGGGAACCAACAATAAGCAGGTTGCCAAGTCAAGCTGCCAACGGCCCTCCAACGGCCCTCCAACGGCCCTCCAACGGCGCCAATCGTTGCAGAAGTCAAACCTCGCCGTCGGGATCATCCTCGTCCCATCTTCAGATTCAAAGGCGGACCGTGTGATGGTTCATTCCATCCGTTTTCTGGATCTTGCATGCTGAACTCAATCTCGTCCTAACATGTAGGAGGGCATCCTCAGTTTCAACTTGGGCGTACAAGTGTGTGCCCCGCCACCCGGCTTGGTTTCAACTCAACATCTTGTGACTCCGGGCTCCTGCTGGAATACACTCAAATCCAAATATTGTTCCTTTGAAGAGTCAGAAGAACCTTAAATTGACTGGCTTTCCGGACGCCGGTAGTTCAAAATACTTGTTACATTGTTTCGAGTAAGTACGGAACCAAGCGATGAGCCCCCGCGGTTCGTGGTTCATAGTGCACATCAGTAGTCTGAGACCTGTCAACGTTACAACTGAATAGCAGCGATCTGCCCGTTCCAATAGAAGTTCATCAGATATGCCACATCAGTCAATCAACGCGGGGAAATGGGGTAAAAGCGTGTAGTTCAATCCAATTGTCTTTGTGCCTTGCGCTTTCCCCTAACAACTCGCTCATGCTTTCTCGACTGAGCTGCTGGAAATGCAGATCTGGAGCCGCCCCTTTTCGAACACTCTATGTATGATACATATCGTACAAGTAACGACCGCTATGCACCAATCCAAATTCGAGACCCTAATCGGCTGGGGAAGATCAGCCGATGAAAAAGAAATGAGAAAAAAGAAAATGAGAGCAACGCCATGATACGTGAGTAGTGTCCAAAGCGCCTCGCTTGGAGACGGCTCACATGAGTCGTTCGCAAATCGGCAGTCTACTCGTCATCTTGCTCATATGGCTTGACCGGCCCAGTCGGCTTGGCCTGGTAGACAGTCAGTTAGGAAAACCTTCGCGGCAGCTGTTGCAGAAAGGGGGTGCTTACCACGCCACTCTGGGAGTACGGCTTAGACATTGTGCGGGTGCTCAAGGTCGTCTTGGGCCACTTAGGCGGCAGACCACTGCCGGGCAGGTGGCCCGGGAAACCACCTGTGGGGCGTGGCCAGGGCGGGAGGGACAGACCGGTGCCGTGGCCATGGCCCTTGCCCTTACCCATCGGCGGCCATGCGCCCGGAGGGCCCGGAGGGAATTCTCCTTGGTTGGAACCCCAAGCTTCGCCATCACCGTTGTCAGATTTAGCGATGCCGCCATGGCCGGGCAGCGGCCCCTCGAAGTTTGTCGGGTACGCGCCGTGGGGAGCCGAGCTGGAAGCGCCGTGGTGGCCTTTGCCAGTAGGGTGGGGGCGGTGAGGGCGGTATCCTCCCGTTCCTGTCGCTCCGTGATGTTGTCCATCGTATGTCTTGGAGAAGTGGCGAGGCTCGGCTACTCCTCGTGCGTGGGCTGTTCATCATCAGCACACGTTTCTTGAAAACAGAGCACATTCAAGTCTTCGAACTTACAGCCAGAGGTGTCCCGGAGGTTGTAAGGCAGTTCAGCCTGGGCGTAGGCCACTAAGAAGGAAACGACAAGTCCGGTGAACTTCATTTTGAAAGGATGACTAATGTGCTTATACGAAGGAAGTAAAGGGATGAAGAGTATAAATAAAGGCTGATGGACAGATGGAAAGCTTGGACTATTTATCTTCTGCTCTATAGATCCTGTTGGTCTGTTGGAAAGAAGAAGACAGACTCGGGCTCGAGGCCAGTCATATATATGTACTCCTGTTAGTTGCTGAACTAGCCGCGCGTCTTGGACGTTGGTGTCTGTATCCTCGCCCCCCTCTGTGGCTTCTCAGCACGGCAGCTTCGGTAAGGAAACGCATTGCCGATCACAGGCGCCCACCAGCTTGGCAGGGGGACGTCACTCTTCAACGTACGCCTTACTGGGCGAGTTGAAGCCATCGGTTCGAGGTTCATTACCCAAAATAAGCCCCCAGTTTAGAATCCTGCACGTTGATCATGGCTGATCATCCTCCGATTAATTGTTTTTTCGGCTATGGTGTCCACTACCGCAAGTCATGCTAGTCAGCAAAGTGCAGCCAGAACTGGACTGGGTGTTGGTTCCAGGTAGATGGAACCCGTTTTTGGTTTCTAAACTGAGCGGTATCCCGCGATTCAAGCTGGCATGATAACGACATGCTGCATATCCCGTTCAGGGGTTCGGATCCCCAACTCCCAGAGTTGGGTGCGAGGTTGGTGGGTTGCAGTGGGGGGCCGTTCCTTTGGTGCGGGAACTGTTTGCAGTAGTTCAAGCCCGAAGACGGGTAGCTGGCTGACCTGGTCTAAGAATAAGCTGACGCCAGCAGTAAAAGGGCGAAAAAGAAACAAAATTTGGAGAAAGGCACTCTGGACGAAACAAACGACCAAGCGGCATCATGCCTAGTTCGTCGACATCCTTGGGTATATCGACCACTTTGCGTAATCGCGCGCGGCGCTGATTACTGTGCCTCAATCGAGGCTGCGGGTTCTGCGCGGGGCCGCGTGCCAGGGACGTTGCCCCAAGTTGGAGCACTGAATAAATGATTATTGGGGCTCGGAGGGACTCGGAGTTAACCTTCCAGACCCTCCCATTAGTGCGATCGCCGTTATGGATGGGCCCGTCACATCTAAGAATAGAGCAAGAGCCATTGTAGACTAACGCCATATAGCTTAGCTTGTTTCTTGACTCGCTTTCCTCATGCAAACATACCAACGTACGTTTGATAGATACAAACTCCCCCTATCCCTCCTTCTACGAACTGCTAATGCCCATCTTTACTCACAAAGGAGATATTGTTCGTCATCACTTGGCTCTTATAAGTTCTCGGAGCCGAGCTCCGTAATCAATGCTTAAAAGGGATAGACTGCTGACAGTAAGATCCCAATAGAGGAAAACGATGAAAGTGAGCTCCGTTTCCACCCACCCCTCCGCTTCAACCCGTCCCGTAGGAAGGCAGTGAAGGATCACGGAGGATCCTCCCAGGTTCCTTACTCGTGCAGATTCCAAAACTTTGGCATTTTACCCCCCTGTTAAGTAACACTCTCTTTTCCTTTTCTGTTATTGGTCTGCCAATCAAAGGTCCCCAACTGTTCACTCCTTCCCACCAAAGAACCTTTGGCCCCCTCGGTTATGTCATGCTAGGAATGTAGGTCACACTCATTTAGATTGCGAACCCTTGGCTTGTATCAAGAAGCATACTACTATGACTTCATCGTCAGCCTATACTCGGCAGGTGGCCCCCACCAGTACGAGTGTGTTCGATCTTTGAGGCTACTTGCCATGGAAATGTACGTTCTTATCAAATGATATTACTGTGCCACGTTACACCTTTATTGATACTCAAACTCAGTTACGTACGATTCCTCCTCTTCCTCCATGGGAGTATATGAACAGCACGAGAGCAGTATTTGATAAACATGTCGACCGTTAATCCCATAACCTAGGTTCAGGATCATTGTATGTGGGGAAAGGCCAGGGACATGTAACACCCGCCCATATTGTTAACATACTTGAGTAACAGGGGCTTTGTATATAGAATCGTAAGATGCGTGACAAGTTATAGTCAATTTACGACATCAGGCCCATGAACCAAAATTGTTGCCGTTGTCCTAGGATACGCCTTGAACGCTCCACAGCTGTTGGATACATGTACTAAATATAGACATTTGCACCTCCCTCAACTGCTAATAGAGATAAGAATCTTCACTGTAACTGTCTTCAAAGAAGGAGACAGTCACTCCACCCCCTCCTGTTCCTCGCACCAGATAGCTTAAGGCCGTTATCCCTTTCTATATTTCATCCTCATCTGAAAAGCTTAATGTCAGTTACCCTTAATTACAACCGATAAGATATACCGATAAACGATTTTCCTTAGCGACTTGAGGCTAGGAAACAAACGTATTCTGCAGCATCTCGTCTTTCTTTGGTCTAGAAAGGCTCGAGACTTTGAGGAGTTGATGATATCTCACTCTCCTCTCTGCGTACGGCAATAGAACGAGGAAATCCATAATATGGACGCCTGGAGGGACCCCGTGGTCAACAGTTGCTGTGTCTAATCAGGCCGACGGCTTCGTGTTTCAGATATTCGGCACGGAGGGCATCGAGGACTCTGGATGAGTTCACATTCATGTCCCATTCAGGGAAGCGGCTATTATACAACTCGGGCGCCAAACATTTCACAGGTGGTAGGGGAAAGTATCTGGTTTACCCACATACAGCTCATGTTTGAAAGAGAAGCATAATTCATTCATTCGGGCGCTTACTATACAACAACGGGGTGGGATACACGTGTCGTTTTCCCGCCAGGGGCAGCTTGTTTAGCCAGGAGTTTCCTTGCGTGTGTTCCTTATACCGGCTTGCTTACTTTGTCCCTCGACTAAAGTCGCACACATTGAATCGAGGCCTTGACCTTAATGTGTTTGGTCCGTCACCAAGCCACCTAATCCAGCAGAGTTGTCGTTCATGATTGTATAGTCGATGCTGATTCCAAGGGAGTGATGTGGTGATATTGCATCGCCAACGACTCAAGGCTAATAGTTCCATTATCTCCCAGAGAGGTGCATAGTCTTCTAACCCACCAAGCTAAGCTACCAGAATAATTGTGCGGTATACGACTCAGGGATACGGGCCCGAGCGCTGAATGGATGGACCGGGCCGGTCCCGCCTTGGACAGATGCTGCCCACGATGAGCTCGGAGAGCTGAGACTAGAACTCGGGCACACATATATACGGGTTCCAAATCGATTCGTGGCCGCGCTATGGGTTTGTCGTAGTCGCGTTCTCCAGATCCGCATCTGCAATTTGCCGGACGAACTCCACAGAACTTCCAGAGACATGGATTCTCCCTCCTGAAGCTTAAACATCGGTGCCCGTGGGGAGGCCCTCTGCCACTTGCCCGATCACCTAGTCAATGCGTGGCGCAAAGCCACTCGAGGGTCGAGGGTCTGGCCAGTTGTGGATGATTAAATCTCTTTGGCTGATTGGAAATGTCTGGACGCGCGACAGAGGGTGTCGCTCGGATCAGGTCGTTCGTTTGGCCTGCATCAGTGCCAATCTCCACTACCAATTAATGCAGTACCTTCAATATTGACAAGCGGATACATGAATATGCACGATGTCTTAGAAATATCAATTCTCAAGACAAGTTTTGTGCAGAGATAAGCGGGAGACGATGACTAAGTACATTTGCGAGGCACGGCCACCGGTTCCTTCCAGACTGGCCACATGTCACCGATTTCGATCGAGCCTCATCGGGCGGGTTACAGGGCCAGATGCTAACCAAAATCTAGCGATTTACTAGGCCGGAACCCCAGCCATCAGGGTGCAGTTGAATAATGGAAGCAACAGTGCGGCTCAATTGTTGCTTGCATGGCGGGTTTGGGCGCGGGAGGCTGGATGATGCAGGCTGCGTCATTGTGTCACAATCCCGAGGCAAATGCTCCGGGTAACGTATTTGCGTAATACTTCATGGATGTGGATCACAGTCATATCGCAAAGCTTTACTCGGCCGGGACCAATGGTCAGCCTTCTATAACCTTCCAATAAATACCCTGGGATTTTCGATGCGAAGAATCAGGTCCGATGCATCCAATCAACATGCCGTTCATCTACAGTACCACCCAAGGCGATGGTATTGCAGCTCTGGCGTTCCTGTCAGAAAGAGGTACCCGTTGAATTTGACGATGCTTTTTGATGGGCGGCATAGGTGGAACTCAATTGCGGGACGGGCATGCCATGGGTAGCTCTACCCCGCAACGAAGCGTCCCCAGCTCGGCTTTCTGGGGCTTCTTTCACAAGCGTGACATCATCGAGCATCATCGCTGATCGATTGAAAGCAGCTGATCCAGCCATATATGAACTTGCCTGCCTCTTTCTCAGTGCGCCTTTCTCTAGAATTGCCATTCAAAAATCAAACCTCTACTACCAAATCAACTCATCGTGAAGTCCATCAATCAGACCAACCTAATCTAATTCACCATCCCAACTTACTACCATCCAGACCGATCAATCAACATGTCGTTCATCACCAAGACCTTCACCAGCCGCATGGCCATGACCTCGCGGTCGGTCATGACTCAGGCCCCCCGTCAGTTCAGCGTCGCCGCCCGTCTGCAAAAGACCCCCGTCGAGGCTACCAAGGACACCCTGAAGCAGGCCGACCGCACTGTTTCGGACAAGCTCGTTGATGGTATCGATGCTGCTCGTACGTATTACTATCTGGAGAACTTCCCTATTTCGTTTTAAGCTTGTAATTGCTAATCTTTTCTTCCCCTACGTACAGAGACCGCCGCCCAAAAAGCCAAGGGCACCGCCGAGCAGATCAAGGGCCAGGCCGCTGGCAAGGCCCAGGAAGTTAAGGGTCAGGCCGCTGGCAAGACCGAGGAGTTGAAGGGCAAGGCTGCCGGAAAGTCGGAAGAGCTGAAGGGTGAGGCCAAGGGCACCGCACAAGAAGCCGCAGGTAAGTCATGAAAGCTACACGCCTACTGGCGTCTTCACTCGCTTCGACATTTCAATTATTAATTCGCTTCGTGTTATAGGCAAGGCTAAGGGTGCTGCCGACAAGATGTAAAATAATATCAACAAAAAACATATAATAATGTCTGCGGAGGAGGTTAATGACTATTATGAGCATGCGCACCAGCCCTACTAACACTACGTTGGTTGTAAGATTAGATACCTTTTCTCCTGCATTGGTCCACGGAGTTCATCAAATGAGAATCAGAATCTTTACGTCTACAAGACGCCGATTCACACGGCTTTCCCAATGCTCCCCAATGTTGAGCCGTACGAAGTGACACTCACCTGTAGCTACTTTCGAGTCGAAAGAGACCTGGCTAATCACCCACCCTCTTACAACTCACGTAATGCAGACACAGGGCGAACTAGGCATAGTCACCTGCTCGATCAATACACTTGAGCCAGCACGGCTATGCTCAGAACCAATTGATGAGCGGCACAAACGATGTAGTACCATACACTACACGCCAGTTCATCTGTGACATTGTGTCTACACTAGAACCAAGTCAATACCGCCCTCGACCTCGAAAACCAGGAATCGTTTCATTGGCCACAGAAGTCGAGAACTTGTGCTCACTTAATGGCATTGGTTCGGTGTGCGTTCGAGGCACTGCCATGCATCCGGCAAGGCACAGCCATACCTCGGATTATTCATGCGGTGGTTCGTCCAAGACGGAGGCGTATCTCTACTCAGAGAACAGGGGCGTGGCCCAAACATGATATGCTGTGTGCCTTGTTCTGCAGCCATCCGCCGATGACCCAGCTGCTGTCCGGACATGTGGGGGATAGAAGCTACTAAGGCATATTTTCCGTGGAAAGGGGTGTCGCTCATTCGCTCATTCGATCCAGTGTGACTGCTCGCGCTTCGTGTCACAGTAGCACCTTTTCTCTGCTCCCGGAATCAAGGCACTCCCAATCCACTCGTGGTGATGATTACTATACATGAAGGGTTGCAAGTAACAAAAGGGGACTGGCTCGACAGTATACCATGTCTGATAGACGTTTGCTTTCGACGTTACTAGGCCATACTGAAAACCGAGAAGAGGTCTTTCAAATTACCTGCTCATGAAAGAAGTTACTCCGCGGTCGGCTCTCTTTTGGTTATGGTGGTTTTCGTACTCCTGCACCAGCCCGATCCTCACCGAGATCTCAGCCAGGTCAGTCACCGCCCCCAGTGGCTTTTAACACCTGAGTTGGCAAAAGCTGATGGCTCGATGGTTCAACCTCTGGGCTGAATCGGAGTTATCGAGTGACACTGCATCGCAATAGCCTTGTAAACCATCCCGCATCTCTGGGGTAGGGCAGGCTGAGATTGAGATCCCGCCTGCAGGGATTGTTGAGCAACCCATCCCTTCCAGTTCGTGGGTTTTCTGCCCTCGCCGACCAACCCCCATGTCTGAGGTTCTTGCCATGTTTGGTAAGGTGTCGATGTACAACAGCCGTTTCCATCTTTCATTGCTAGCATGCGGAGGACTTTGGCTTCATTCGGTAGGTCCATGAGGTGATTCTTATATGCCCTATCATGTTCAATGCAGTAGCTACGATGCTAGGTACTTGCTGATCCGAAACCGGACCATAGTCGTCTTCGGCGGTGATGATTGCGAGGCTAGATAACGAATGGGTCTTGCATAGCCTCTGCCTCCATCGCCGGAAATATGTGGCTAACAGCTCAGGTGTCCATCAAATTCACTTGTCTCCTTGGTGTCCATGGGTGCACTCTGACTATCACTGCCTGTGTCGTGACTTTTCCTAAACTACATGTGTATATATCCGGATGCCCGTAAATACCGTATGCCATTGAGGCCAGACAGACAAGAAAATACAGGCCCCAAATTTACTACGAGGTATGTGCGCATGCCATCACTCGTCGCTTGATAACTACTACATGTAGTGTATCCAAGTGTAATGACATATAACCGTGGTAGAACATGCGGTGCCAATTCCGCGAATCTAAGACATGACTAATGGGTGGATATATCCGAGGTCGTTGATGTGAATAGGGATGACCTTGAGCTATGGTGATAGCAAATAAAGACGGTGGACAGCAGCATGGTTCGGGAGCTGTCATCCTTTGGATGCAGTACTCACAGAAGTAGCGAACCTGCAGTGTTGCATCGGCAAGACTACTGGACTCGACCGTATAACTACATGTATGTATCTTGCTGTTGATACACTATGGGAGATTCTTCATCAGACTGCAACATTTACCCTTGCCGTTCAATATTGAACAGGTCTCCGGTAGCCCTCGACTGTAGGATATCCATCATTTACAGAGACGCTAAGGCAGAGAGAGACACCAGTAGCTTGTCACCCCATAGAGGAAGCAAGTGTGCGTGCTCGGCCGCCTCTGATGAACGTACGCTACTCGATATCTGCACGGTCATCGTTACGGGATCAACGTCTCACGGCATCGATGTCTAGCAGTTCGCTGGATGAAGACTACGGGATTGATTGTTGGCGCGGGGGTGGCTTGCAGGATCAAGACATATTCAACATCACCACCTGAATGAAGATCATCACCAGGCGTCGCCTGCTCGGCGCGTGCTACTTCTATCACTACCACCACGGCTAGGTAGTCCATCTCCTCGTTAGCCATAAGCGTGACATCAAGGATTACGAGTACAGCGACGACGACGACGACGACGATGACGAAGAAAGGGTCCGGGAGAGAATGTATAGAAGAAAACCGTGTGCGCGTGACCCCCGGGCTTCGGATCCGGCTTAGATCCAAGAAACTAGTCGAAACGGGCGATGCGCCGGCCAGGAGCGCCGGCGGACGCCTCCTTTTACTTAGCGCGCGCTCTCCCGTCAGCGCTTTGTCGCGTGCAATATCACCATTTTTCTTTAAGTCCTCTCACTTGCAGCGCCTTTCCCGTCTACTAACTAACCAACGAACCGCTAGACAGACGAAGAGATTGGATGCCACGCAATGCATGCTCAGCGTTTGGGCCCTGGATTTCGTGACAGATATTGGACCTACATAGTTAGCCGAGAGCTGAACAAGCCAGGAGTAACGACAAGAGTTCTTGCCAAGCCCTCTTCTCCCTGCAAATCGTCCTGCTGGTCAATTTAGACTTCGGTCCCTCCAGATTAATCGATAGAGTCGTGACCATCAAGTAGGTATGTACAGAAATAGGTCTTCTTCATGCGCAGTTCGTCTTCTGGTTCGTTTGCTTGTTTGCCAAGCCGACGAGAAAAGGGTTCTTGTCACACACACATTCTCTCGAACCACTTCTTAAGCTTAAGGTTGATCACGTTTCTACTCTCAAACCGTCGACGATCCCCCGATCCCGATTGCAACGACAGCAAGCGACCAATGCTAGAACATCCATCCAGCAGGTTGCGTTCCCTGCAAAGTGAGGAAAACACAATGCACCTCGGTCTTGGCAGGAAGGGATCGTGAAGCACAAAAGGAGGGGGTCTAGAATAACACAAGAGCAAAAAGAAGTGGGAGGACTGAATCTTGAGACGATTTAAACATTGGCAGGGGGGGTCTTCGCGAAGCTGAAAGCTGTGGTGTGGTGCACGAACGGGGAAAGGGTGGAACCTTCGTCCATTCGGCCTCTGGCACGAACCGGCTTGGCCTTTTGCCTCCTTTCCGTTTCGTCCGGGCGGGCCCTGCGCCCGGATTACTGGATACGAACACGGCTTCAGCGTCCGTAACTGCTTATTGGTTTTCTGTGTGTGTGTTGCTAATGATCCTTTCCATTCCTCGCTATCTTTTGGGCCGGGGATGGCCATGTATGTCAGAGGCGCAGCCGGTGGGGGTGGGTGTCGTACTTAAGCAAGCAGTGATTACGTCGGAAGCTTAATTCACCCCCCTGGCATTGACAAGACAGCCTAACCCCCGGCCTAGTCCATGTTCGTGTTCCTGAGATCACGTAGCAGTATTGATAGCCGCCAACCCAAGAAAACATCAATTTGATAGTGCCCACTTGGTAATACGAACCCCCCAGCTGAGAGAAAGAGTCTAAACGATTTCGAGCAAGGTGATAATATTAATCATGAATGATTAATTGACGGATGACTAAGTTTTCAGCCAAACCATACTCCACCCATGTCATGTCAGGCACAGCAAAAGTAATGACTTTCAGACGACCGAGGTTCTATGACTAACGGCCAATAATTGATACAGCTATATGGAGGGTGTGCGCGTTGCATCAGAAATGAATCTGCAGCCTATCTTGCCTGATGTTTTGGTTTGTCGGGTCAGACACATGGCTTGCGCTGACTAGGTCCTCCCCCATCATGGATTCAAATGTCAACCCGGGTCCGTTTCAGAACATGCCCGTTAAACCCTGAGTCAGATCAGCCACACCCTCGCATGCCGGTAAACAGATTCAAGCATCAAGGGTCAATTATCCAAAGCTGGGCCGCCGAATTGTCTAGAACCGGGTGGGTGTAACATCATGCTTTCAGCCGATCCTTGCTTACTTGCGCAGTTAAGGCTAAGTATGTGTGGGATGAGGTAGAGATCTAAGTCCTCTGGCCATGTCACAGTACCTCTCTTGAACGTTTGCAAGTATTGATGGATTCATTGCTTATAATGCGATTAATGATGTATGTATTCTAAAAAGGAGAAAATAGGTGTCCAATGTTACTTGCGCCATATAGCTATAGCGCCAAGCGAAACTTTGTCGGTAGTGACGTTTGCCTATACCGTGACTTTGCCTTTTTATCCTCAGTGGGTATCAACGGTCATGCATAAACTCTCTCCCCTCTTCGTTCTGTACAAGCAGAATCGTATGTACGGGCCATTACTGCTAGGGCCAATCGGCCACTGTATGTCTCCCATGTACTCCTTAACCATGCATTGCAAGTGCCCGAAAACCCAGTGGGCATGATATATCCTAGACTCCAACGCCGTATTCCCTGCTTTGCGAACATCAAAATATGTACAAATGGGCGAGATGCTGTTTCTCGCTATGCAGGCGGGCGGTAATGCGTGGTCGGCTCGACGCAATCGTGAGATTGTAGAGTAGGCTGCAAGTGCGGCCTAGGATTTGTCCCAAGTAGAAATGCGAGGTTATGCCATTCTGAAAGCTCAACCAGTGCGAATTCCTGCTAGTGGCTGATAGACCATCGGCGAGTTCTTGGGCTTTGTTGAGGAAGCGCGGCGTCGTTGTAATTCAATTTCGCACACCTTCCTCTCTTCTTCATTCGAGGCGCTGTCGTAATCGTGAGGTGACGACGGAGCGCATAGAGCTAAGCCACAATTCTACTGCGGCAGGAGAAGCGCTCCTTGGCTCGTCTTCTCGCCATCATCTTCCTTGACGTAGCTGATAATCTGCTCCGTAACTCTGGCGCACCAGGGGTCGACGTACGAGGTCCACAGGTTGGCGACAAAGTAGTTCAGAGGGACCCACAGAGGCAACCAGATCAACAGCTTGTGAGCACCAGGGAACTTGAGTTGGCCGGGCACCCAGTCGCCGTTCTCGTTCTGGACATCAGCCGGCAGGCGCGTGCCGTAAACCATCCAGCAGAGAACCCATCGCAGGAGAGGGCCGTGGAGCAGGTAGACGGCGAATGACTGCTTGCCAAGCCACAGCAGGTACTTGCCAGACAGCACGTCCTTGATGAAGGGACTGAAGTGAATACCAAGAGTGATAAGCTCCAGTCCAATGCCAGATCCGTAGCGGGGATAATCGGCCTTCTCGGGAACGATGGCAACCAGCACATGGTGCATGTATCTCGACCAGGTGGCCCATTCGGGGTGGCCTTCGGGGTAGGAAGCAACATAGAGACCGGAGATGAGGCAGACGCTAGCAATCAAGCCCGACAGACGAGTACGGTTGGCAATGAAGTCGCTGGCCGCAGGGGTGTTTTGGATGTCGCAGAGGAAGACGCCCCAGAAGAATTGCATTCCGAATGCGGCTGTGAAGAATTGGTTAGTCATTATTCATTCTTATAGGGTAATAGTTGAACTTACAATCAGAAGCCATCCAGAAGTAGGAGAAAATGGACAGACTAGCCATCATGCGGTATCGTGGCTGCATGTAGGCAGTCGCGGTCATGAAGACGTACACCCACAAACTGCCCTTAAGAAGCGGCAACAGTGTCCATTGGTTTCCGTCGTACGAGTTGTGGCCGTGAGTCCAGGTGGTGATACAGTTGTAGACAAGGCTCTTGAGCGCTTCGCCCAGGTACGGGACCTGATCAGGAGCCGTAAGACCGGACCACCAACTGTCGCTTCGCTTGGCTACCAAGAACAGGCCGAACTGGGCCATAACCCAGATGATGGCGGTTGCGATACATGTAGGGATGATCAGACGGGGGAAGCGGCGCAGGGCGGATTTCGACATGGAGCTGAACGCGAGCGCCTGGTTGTCCTGTCGGCACAACTTGATCGGCTTCAGGGCGCAGACATATCCGGTGACGAACGCGAAGATCGAGACTCCGATGCGACCCTGCACCAGAATGCGCAGGAATGGCAGCTGCAGGATGCGCGGCTTGGCGCCATCGGCGGACGCAGGCAGGAAGAGGTCGCCATCAAAGGCACGAGCGATGTGGGTCAGCACCACCAAGGTGGAAGCGAGACCGCGCAAGCCCTAGAATCAAACGGTGCGTCATTAGCTTCGGAATTCTGATTAGGTAGAGTAGGGAAAAGACGAAAGCGGTGGAAGTGAGGCTTTGTGATTTTCGGTTGGCACCCATTGTCGACGCAGCTGACGAGATGTTCGCCAAATGCCACATCGCCACCTCTACTTAGAGGCTGTCATGGCGGGAGAGTGACGACTTCGACTCGCTTGACCCGAGTATAGATTGCCAATTCCTGGCTTTCGACCGCGCGGCCCAAGCGAGGAATTAGGTTTGGCTCTTCCCGAAGCTCTGAACCAACTCCCAGCAATTCAACGGCCGCGAAACGAGCGTCGTGTGATGGTGGGCGCCGCGGTGCCAGAAAATCCAGCAGGTTGGTAGCAGGCCAAAACCACTGGGTTTAGGTTGCTGGCCATTCCCGCAACCTTGAGTGTGTGTATGCCCGTCCAGAGTGTAATGAAGGGATCGTTTAGGGGAGCCGTTTGGGTTTAAGGAGCCGCCAACTTACATCCACCCATTTTACGTTTCCTTCCTTGCCAATCGCCATTGTTGTTAATTTGGTGACGAAATGTGAAGTTTGGGGGTTTTATCGTCGTTACGAGATCATTCGCGCCGAAAGTTCGAAAAAAGTAAACGATTTGGAATGCGTCTGGTCTCTAGGTCGAGGTCGGGATAGGTTGCCGCCGTAATCTATCTGATTTGGCACAGTACCGTGTACCAACTCGGCTATGCGTGCCGTGACAAGCAGAGGATGTCCACCAGATTGTTAATAGAGCCCACAAATAGCCAGAAGTAAAGTCGGTGGTATTGAATCGATTAACGAAAGAGACAACAAGTGGCGACGTCGACAGGAGGTAATAGATATAAAGCGAAAAAAAGGAAAATAGTTGGCTAGGTGTAGTAGTGGTGGGCAATGCCTCTTGAGTTGCCAGCAGTAAGCGAATATTGGACTGTGGCCGAGGTATGCAACAAGTATGGATGGAGGGGGGCGGGAGTCAAATAGACAGAAGAAAGACCTAGACTACCTAATAAAAGAATGGGAGGCATCGGTTCTTGAACAAACCGGAGCGAGTGTGGTGAATTATAAACCGTCATGGGCACATAATAATGTAATAGGGGAAACTTGATCGCTGCCCACCCCGGAGTGTGTAAGATAGCATTTCAGTCGTAGTCATGGGGGGCGTGAAAGAGCGACGAGACAAGGTCAGGTAGTCGGGCTTGGCGGGTAGGGATGTGGTGGGAAGAGGCATGGGTACTCCATCTTCTACAGCACTTGATTGCGTCGTCACCCTGGCCCCAAAGTCCAGAAGGGCAGACAGGGAGGGTTGACTTGGGACGGTCCTGTTATTACTGGCTGTCTGTGTGTATTTCCTGGCCCGGTGGGGTGCCGCGCAGCAGCATGCGGTACTTCCACTTCCACCCAGCATCTGCCCCCCCTGGAAGTACGACAAGTACCACTCCCCAAGCCACACCTCGTCAGAACCTTACTCATTTGTGAAGTTGCCTCAACTGCTGCTGCCACGATGCTGCATCATGGCACTGTACGCGTAAATCCGCTGCCACTGCAAATCTACCTATCAATATTGTGGCTCCGCTTGGACGACGACTTCTGTTTGCACGGACTGTTGGTCTTCAAACCGCTGAGCAACGAGTTTGCGACCCGAACTTGCCGCTACTGCTTGTTTTATATTTATGTATCTAGACGGAACATTTCAACACCGCCAAGAGAAAATAGCCTCAGGTTACGTAGTAAATATGAAATGAAGATATGGTGATAGGCGAAGACGGCCAATTTCACCAGACCAAAGCAAAGCAAGGCATGGGCAGGCCTGCCAGTACACCGTACACCACACCACAATACAGAACATTACCTACGTGTAAAAATTAAAACTGCAATCGCGATGACGGGGTTCCGTCCAACTTGGGTGTGGATCCCCCTTCCTGGGCCGATTGATCGTGATTCTAAAATAATGTACAAATACGACATGAATTGGAGAAATTAAGATCCAATGCACACCAGCGCTGACTGCTGGAAAACCAGCACATATAAAACGGACTCAGCGCTAGTGCTGAGCGGGTGAGGCCCTGTAGGAGGCTGTTGGAACCAGTATTAGGGATTAATAGAGCCCCCTGGAGCGGCCCCCCCCATTAGAGCTTCAACCAAGGCGGGCTACGTGTGCCGTTCCATGTTTGTTCTGCCTTCCAACTCGGGTCAAGCTTGGTAAGGTATTTTCCGGCAGGGATCGTCTCAGTGTGGCACAGCATATGCAAAAATAAGGTGTCATGCGGTATTCTAGCAACCCAGCGTTTGGTTTGTTCAGCCAGCCGCACGTCGCCATTTGCATGTAACGTCTGGGTATTCTTCTCTTTTGAGTTGGCAGTGTTGGGCCGGATGCGCCTCCGAATGCCTCTCTTGAGTATTGGTTCCTACAGTTTGGCGAGTCGTGCATGGGTCGTCCGCGTCGGGCGCGTCACAACACCGCTAGGCACAGTGATGGCAGGCCCGGCTCAGAGGCTTGGGGTTCGAGTTCTCCTGGGAGAGAGGAGCCTCACGATTTGACTGTTCACACTACTACACTACGGCCTATATCCACAAGGGAAGTCCCAGCCTTGGCATGTAACGGTTCCTGCTTGGCCCTATTTCATCTGGTCAATTCTCTTTCACGATTGAGACCGCCGTCGCTCATCTCCTGCGGCAGATCTGCTTATCGTGCAAACAAAACCGACGCATCGTCATCTGGCGCAGGTGGTCGGGAGAGTTGTTTTTCTTTCTTCACCCTGGATGTTGCGCGGCGGGGTGTCGCATTGCACTCCAGCAGTTGACGCAGTTTGCAGGTCATGACGAAGGCGGTTCCCACGCATGCAGAACCCACGTCCCTTAACGGAGTTCGCGGTGTATAGCAACTATGGAGCACCGGACATGGGTTACTACCGTGGGTATTCTGGAATTTCTTGCTTTCGGCACTATCACCCGCCCCATAAGTAACGAGGCTGACCAAGGCCTGTCCGAACGGATAGGATCGGCGCCCACACAGCTGCAGCAGCTCGAAAAGAGGAGCCGTCCACCGTGACATCTCGTGGAGTTGGTTTTTTAACGACGTCAATCTCTCTTGGCATTGGCATTGGCACTGACGCCAGCGACAAGCGGATTGGTTCCCAGAAGGCGGTAATATTGTGGAGGGGGGCAGGAGGGGGGAGCAAATGACAGCCATAACCTTTTCAATTTCGCGCGCCTCCGTATTTATTTTCTTCTACGTCGAATACCTATCCCACTGTCCAAGATTATGCAATAAGTATTGATAAAAGTCGCCCGCTTAAAGCGTTCCGCGTTTTACCACCCACCCCACCCCGACGCTGCCGTGATTATCGCCGTAGGGGATAAACAAGATCAGAAACAATTGGCGAGGGCGATTGCTGCTGCTCACCTGATGCTCTGTCACAGTGGCTCTGCTGTTTTCTTCGTTTGTATCACGGCCTGTTCTGTCCAAGGCATTGGGATTGGTACCACGGGTACGGAGTACGCCACACAGCATTCGTGTTATGCCTAGGAGGCTTGGCAGCTGCGAGCCTGCATTGCCAAGATGGGTAGAACGGCATCTCTGGCATTCATCGCGGTACAGAGGTCTCGGATCCGTCGATCGCAAACAATTCCGTGCCCCTCACCTCCTTCAGCTAGCTTCGAGGGAGGATTAGGTAAGGAAACGTTGGTGGTTGGAGCCTCAAGCAGCTGCAGCAGCAGCCGTGAGGTGAGCCTTGCTTTGCTTGCACTAACCGAGGGTTGTGAGCAGCATGTATCTTAACGACTCGTATTGTTTCATGGATCGTCTCCTACCAGACCGTTGGCGATATTGGCAAAGTCTGGCTGGAGATGCGCACATGGCATTCCTTGACTCGTCTTGACTTATTAATAACCAACCAAGCTGTTTGTAAGCTGCTTGGCTTCTCTTTTCTCACCGAACCATCCATACATATTTTTTATTTTTAAGTATTCATTTCTTTCTGCCTAGCTCATCAGATCTCAGAACTATCAAACATGCTTGGCGAGGACTTGGCAGTTTTGCTTCTCCCACAACATGATGTCTCCTTTGTTGACTTCCGGCGCCTGATCAGCTTTCCTTCCTAGCCTTCCTGACCCCATTCGTGAGGTAAGGATCGATCTCAATAAACACACGTCCCGGCTTCCCGTTCCATCTTTCCCCAGAAGCAGTACCTGTGTACTTGGCTACTATAGGCCAGCACGGCCATCCGTCTGAAGCTCCTTAATTCGTGATACACCGCAGCCTTCAGCGCCCATTGGCCAGCGCTCCGGAGTATTTTGCGACTCCACACTTGCTGGACTGGACTCTAAAAGTCTATCTTGCACACAGACGTTTCTGCTTCGCACGAATCAGCAATTGTCATTATCCATTGCCTAGATCCCTCGACAATCGCCTCGCCTCAAACCATATCGGAAGGACCCAAGACGATGGGGCCCTAAATCGCCTTCCGTAGTCGCGTTTGAATGCTAAGCCACGAGACCCTGAGTTTCATCTCCTTTTTTTGCGCCTTTGCTACTCCTCCCCCCTTTCATTGAGGCTGACGCGTCATCCCCTGAGATCCCTCATTACCGGTCCTCCCCAATTCCGCTCCCCCTGATTGTCTCTGGGCGATTGGATGCCAAGCCAGGCGGACCAATCAGCGGCTACCGTTCCAACCATTTCGGGAATAAGGTACTCGGCCTAATCTGACCTCCCCCAAACCGCAAATGGGTGCAGTTATCTATTGCCGCTTCTGGTACTATTTCAGCGACAAACGAACGACTAGGTAGTCGTCGCCAAGAAGAGTCCAGTGCCGACTAAGCGGTTTGACTTGCTAAATAGATGCGCATCTGATTTACCAAGCACTAGGTAGGGGCAAGCAACATGCTGCGATCAACAATGTAACGGTGCAATTACCACCCCGTGACAGGCCATCACTTCTGCATTAGCTGTTTTTAGTCTTAACAGTTGGCAGGCGTCAATATCAGCAATACGTATCCCGTATATGTACGCTATTTGCTCACGTTGGGCACTTTTATGTCCCGTTCAGGCAGCTGGCCATCAGTCGACGACTGCTCGGCTTATTAGAAGCTCGCCAGTGGCCGTGCAGCACTACGGCTCGCTGGCCCATCTCATCCATCGGCGGTGACGGGCGATATGGAGATGCAAATACGATTCGGGGCCAGATAAACCCCGAAACTAGATCCCGGGTCTGGTGAAGAATGGTCAAAATTGTTACTGGTTCTGGAGGGCGGCGGTTAAGATTCTAGACCAGGAGAGACAAACGCGCGGCCCCGGACGTCCACCGCAGATATTATCTCAGTTCCTACCTAATATAAAGCCCAGAAGTCCATGCCAAACGGAGATAAGAAGCGATCTCCTCGCGCGCCGCTCAAGAGGGGCGAGCGCGAACGTGACCTTGACGGACTCACTTTGGCGTCCGCAATATTGGTCCAGCTAGTAAAAGTCCCAAAATGGAATCCACACTGCGACCCCAGATAATGCCCGACGACGTCGATGGTAAGCTGCCAAGCCCGGCCGGTGAAGGGTCAGCTGTACATAGGTATTTCGCTTTCCATTGCCTTACTATTTGTATTCATATCAAAGCTCCTTTGTCCCGGTTTTCTGGGGCGACGCGCTACGACAGGCAAGTATGGGGAAGTCACCCCCCTTTTCGCTATACGTTGTTGCATCGCATCGGGAGGATTATCTGCTGCAGACTTCCCAGAAAGTTACGGCCTAACTACAGACATCTGTTACATATATTTTTATTCTTGTGTCGCATGCAGCATCGGCGCGTGTTGTATATCCAACAGCTCGGATAGGTGGGAACCGCTGGCCGATGTTGGTCTGTCATTCCTGTATTTGGTATTTTACCAACAGTACCAACAGTACCAACACATGAGATGAGGCAGAGATTGACTTGGTGACTTCCTGCCGGTCAGACGAGGCACCTGCCACAACGAACCGCGTGCTGCCGTCCCGGCCGTCACCAACCAAATCACCGAATTTGGAGATGCTTGTGCGTTTGTAAGACTACGTGTAAGAAAGCAAGTAAATACTTGTGGTAGAGTTGGGCATCAAATAGCCACAGATCTTGTAGGTCAGTGCATGACGGACCATATCCAACCATTGGTGCTACTTGATAATACACGGCAAGTTCACTTACTCTCTCCGACAACAGCTCGTGTGTGCTCTGTCTGTGATGAGAGTAACGTTGCGTGCGACAAGCTCAATTCGTCGACTCATAGCGGTAGCATGACTGACAAATTACAAACCAGCTGTGTATGTATGTATGTATGTATGTATGGCGGCTCTACTCGTCTTTGGAAATTGCACCTGAAACTATGTATCAATCACCGGCGACGTGGTCATTTCACGAACGGCTCGTGGATGCTGCTCTGCTTGGCATTTGCTTTAGTGACGACCGACACCCAACCATCCGCCAATTTGCCATATCTGCGGCGTTTGGCCCTCCGCGCCTGCATAGGAGGCGTCAGTAGGAGTCTCGGCGCATATCTATCGGCTACATCGGCACACACACGCGCGCGCACATACAGAACCAACCACCACTTCTTTGCGGGCAAACAAAGCAGCTAGGCGGCCGGGGCGCATGTAAATATCAATCACACAGGCAAATGTGACCTCTAGCGGCACGCATTCCTTCCATTATTCCTCCCCCTTTTCCCACTGTAATGTAACGGGAGGTGCAACCAAACGCTTCCGAAGACACACGAACTCTTGGCGGCTCCCTCCCTTCCTACCTAACATACCTGATTCCCTCCCTATCTGGGAGCTGTACTCTAGACATTCAGATCGCACCACATCAACCACCCTTCCTTGTCCATACCCGAGTCGGCGTACGGCTTGACCTTGCGCCCGTCGTCGTCCTCGACCTCGATCTCCAGGATGTTCAGGTCCAGGTAGGCGTGGCTCCGGCAGCCGGCCGGGGCGTTCATCCAGTTGCGGTAGACGGACGGGACCCCGATGCCGGCGTTCATGGCCCGGAAGCCCCGCGCCTTGAGGTCCAGCATGACAAAGTGGTTCAGGGCCGACACTGCGGAGTGACGTAGGGTTAGCACACACCGATATACACATGAGTAGAGGGCGGTGGATCAATGATCCTCAACCCCCCCCTTTATATCGTTTCCCCACGGCCCCTCTCTCCCCACCATGCTTCAATAAAAAACATGATAGCGAAGAGGAGCGAGAGGGGTATATTGAATTACATGAGGGGAGAAGAGGAGTCAGGAAACAACACAACAAAAATAAGCAAGAACTTACTGAGCCCACGCCCCTGATACTCCGGCTTCGTCACGCACCCCATGCGAGCACAGACCTCGCCGACGCCGCTGGGCTCCCACGTCCCCTTGGGCCTCGGGTCGCGATCCCGCCAATACTGGCTGACCCCCCTCTGAAGCGGGAAGAAGGCGTGCAGGGCCTCGACAATGTCCGGGCCCGGCTTGCCTGCCAGGTCGCACGACAGCGCCACGCACACGAGCGGAAAATCCATGCCCTCGACCATGCGTTGAGCACCGCCGCCCGTCTCGAAGTCGGGGTCCGCGTCCGGGTCGAGTTCGTGCCAGTAGACGTCGCCGCCGCTGGGTTCGTATTTGGTGCCGTTTTCATTGCCATTGATACTGGTATCTCCGTTGGAAGCAGCAGCAGCAGCAGCAGCAGAAGTAGACTTGGACTCAGGTCGGGCAAACTCGTACTCGGAGTCGAAGACGCCGTACGAGACGCCGCTCTCGACGGCGTGCATGTAGTAGCCGTGCAGGGCGTCAAAGGCCCGCAGCGCGCTCCGGGTCTTAGGGGCCGCCATCAGCGGCGACCAGATGGACGGGCCCAGCAGGAACCCCTGCACGGCGAGGGCCTTGGCCCAGTCGGCCACGCCGGCGTCGATGGGCCGGATGGTGTACCGGGGCGGCAGCTGGATGCCGTGGGTGTCCTGGACCGGGGGTAAGAGCATGCCCCCCATCTTGCTTTATTGAGTGGGATCTTCTTGCTTCCGTTCAATTGGTGTGTATGTATGTCTTGCGCGCGCGCAATTCACAACAATATCGGCACGATATTGGTAAGGACGTCCTACTGTAAATAGTATGCGACACGGTGCGTAGTAAGCGCTCGGCTGACCCTTAAGAAGCGCCGCCGAGATATATATAAGTATACACACCCGAGCAAGCGGGGTCATGGACAGTGAGTTGGTGGCTCGATGCAAGACGGGCATATGTCCCAATCGGTATGGATGGGTGGAAATCCGCCTGCGTATTTTGGATTAAGCGATGCCCGTACCCGACAGTCTGGTCAACAAACCACCTTGGGCTTGCATTGCAGCAGATCTCGGCGAACGAGAATACGTGAGTAGGCGCCTGACCCCCTCTCTCTCTGTCTGCATGTTTTCGTGCTGTCTCATCGCGATTGTCGCTTAGAAGCCCGGGGGTGTTATATTTAGTCGCCGATACCCCTTGTAGGCGCCGGCTACGGTTGCATTATATAGCGGGTTGCCCAATAACCTGCCAACAACCTTCCTTTCGAAGACAGTAATAGAAGAGTCCAGTTCTGCAAGACATCTAATCGTGTAGGATGCGATGTGACCCGTATGTCTGTAGGCTTTCGAACGTGCTGGCTTTCGGGTCCATGGTGTCTTGCCAGAGGCAGGCACACAAATGGAAGCTTCAGGAAATGGCCACCAGGTGACGACGTCCTTGTTCTGATGTCTTCAACATAGATTCTGACGTTTCAGATATCCTTTATTAAACGAATAATTATGACCGAACATCTCCATCCAGAGAGGAAGTTGCTAGTGCTTCTCTCTAGAGCGACATGTCAAGCAGAAGATGGGTA
Source organism: Apiospora saccharicola (assembly GCA_038363915.1). Lineage (NCBI taxonomy): Eukaryota > Fungi > Ascomycota > Sordariomycetes > Amphisphaeriales > Apiosporaceae > Apiospora > Apiospora saccharicola. The sequence goes on from JAQQWM010000001.1 coordinate 1,562,910, forward strand.
TCGTATCCCCGCCCCCGCCTATTTAGCCCCCCGCGTTTTCTCTCAACTCCATCCAGATTAGGTTCTTCGGACCGTCTACCCCCATTACCGAGATGGTTCCTGTGTGCTCCTGAATCGCTTTCCAACTGCAAATGGATTACCCGGATCGCCGGGTGCGAGTCGGTGTGGATGGGGGAGGTGTTCGAGTCAACTCCATTGGAGCTAGAATGCCAAGTATATAGCGGCTGCTGCCTTCTCCTTCCAGCTGGGGACCCCAGGCGATATCGCAGCTGTTTAAGAGTTCTGATATCGAGCAAGTTATATACCGTTATATATATGCGAAATATATATACATGTACAATGCGCGCATCAACCTGTCTCGCGGTGTCCATCGCGACCACCTTGGCCTCCGCCGCCTGCCCAGCCAGCGGCCACATCCAGTGCCCCATCGTGCTGTCAGGCCAAGTCCCCGGGTCGATGCAGCTGACCGACTTCGACACAGCGGCGACCAACAAGGTCTTCAACGCCGGCAACGTCAAAGCGAGCGGTATCCCCTGGTCGCAGATCCTGAAGTTCCCCCACGTCAACGTGACGACCACCAACTCGCGCTTCGACAACGCGAGCTTCAAGTCCACCGAGGTCACCATCGCCGACGCCTCCATCTTCAAGACCCAGTACGGCTTTCGCCGCGCCGGGCTGCAGATGCTCGGCGACGCCAACACGGGCGGACCGGGTTCGGTGGGCGTGCGCACCCTCCACTGGAGCGTGCAGCAAGACCCGGCGCGGAGGCTGAACCTGACGCACGAGTACCAGAACGTGTGGCACGAGACGGCGGATTACAGCGCGAACCAGTTCGATTTCAAGATGGGCACGCTGCTCGACCGCCCCACCAGCGACGAGAACGCCATGAAGATCACCAACCGGGAGGGCGAGGTAGTCTGGTCGACGCCCGTGGAGGCGGCTGGGTGGCAGAACTTTGCCGTTACGTTGGACTTTGAGAAGAAGTACGTACCTCGCCAACCGAAATAATGCACCTGATGACTTACTTGACTTTACCACGCGACCAACTTGTTCCTTTGTTTTGGCAACCACTCATTTCTTTGTCTAGTACAATGCAAGCCTACTACTCCAAGGGGCTCGCCCCGCTGAAGCAGGTCACTGCGGCCTTGCCCAACGACAACTCAGGGGAAGGGCAGTACCAGATCGGCATGCTGAAGAAGCCGACGGGGACCGACGACGTCGTGAACTCGGGATACCAGGAGCCCGGCATTGATGAGGGCCAGATTTACGGCGGGATATTCATCGAGGACAGCGCCGGCGGGTGCATTTCGCTGTGAGATGAGCCAATCTTGGTCATTGATCGGTGGCTATCTCAAACCACACACACAATACAACTTAGACAGCGAGACATGCAGACAGTAGGTTTCGGTAGGTTGGTGTTTCTACTGTTTATTCAATTTGTAGTTCTTCGTGTCTATATGTACATTATATAACCACCCGATGTTTGTATGTACATGGCTTGCGAGAAGCCAAGTTGGACTTACCTTTCCTGTGTACAAATTACCATGAACATACCCGTCCGTTATTCCATCCAAACTCATGATGTTGCTTTTACTCTTACCAAAACAAAGGAAAACACATACACCTAAGTGAGTCCCTTACCTCAACTGGGAAATGCTCACATCCCCCGTCCGCCTCAGCCGACGGGTACCACCGCCGCTCCCGCCCCACGCCGGAGGAGACGGCGACTGGCTTGGCAGACCCAGCCGGTCATCCCTGTTGATGCTGCTGCTAGGCGCATAAAGGGGCCTCTGTGGGGGAGTATCCAGTTTCTCCGGTTGACCAGCCACGAAGCTGAAGTCGCTCACCACGGACTCGGCGGACTTCGGTAACGAGGGCCCGTCATCTTCTGTCGGCAAACGCAGTTGCTCCTGCTCCTGCTCCTGCTTCTGCTTCTGCTGCTGTTGCTGCATCCACTGCGGCGCGAAGAAACTCCGTCGGTGCGACTCGGGCACCGCGGCATTCGCAGTGGCGGCAGCGTTGTTGCTGCTCCGAGGCATGTACAGCGAGTCGAGTCGAGAGATACCATTATCGTTGTTGTGGTGCTCCCTCGAGCCACTGTTGCTGCTGCCAGCGAAGTTGAGCCCCGAAAGCTTCTGCTCGTTGTTGTGGATCTTCTCCTGAGCTCGCATCCGCAGCGCTAGGCCAGGGTTCTCCGCCACCGCCTGCTGCTGTCGCACCTCACCGCCGCTACTGCCGCCAGGTCGACGCAAGAACTGCTCCGGCCGATCCCCGCGACGAGTGGCGCGACAGAACAGTTCCTGCCGCTCCTGGTCCTTCCGCGACGTGACGGGAGGGGCGCCGACAACGTCGTTCAGTTCCGGCATGGCCTCGCTAGCCATTTCGGGCCGGTAGGGGGCTGGGCGATGCTGCGTGGGGCTGCTATTGGTGTTGGCCGAGGCCATGCGGACAGCGAAGCTCTCCCTAGCGGATTGCGCGGGAGAAGTTGAGGGAGAGGATGACGATCCAGGTGATGCTGTCGGCACCGCGGCGGGTTTAGGCGGCAGCGGTGGCAGCAGCTGCTGCTGCTGCTGCAGACTGCTGCGGCGAACGCGACGGCGCTGTTGATGATGCTGTCTACCTTCCCCTTCTTCGCGGCGTTGATGTTCCCGCCGCTCAGAGTCCCGGTGCTCCCTCCTCTCCCCTCGGGGAGGATGCGTGTTATACCACGAATAGTACTCCCTATTGGGATCCGGCGGAATAATCCCCGCCCGGGCCTTCTGGTCCTCCTTGAAATCGTGGAGGGCCTCGTGCACGCGGTCCTTGAACTCGAAGCCCTTCTCCAACATCCGCGCCGGGGACAGGCTTCGATGGCTCGACCGCGACGTGGTGGTTCCCCGCGAGTACCGTCGACTGCGGCGATGATGGTTGTCAGAGGAGGGCCCGGGAGATGTGGCAGCAGCAGCAGAAGTATCTTCACGGCTGTTATCGTATACTTCCCCATCCAGGAAGTTGGACTTGCTGAGCACGTCCACCGGCTCCAGCTCGTTCTTCGTGACCGTCTCGGTGCGGTAGACCCCCACGACATCAAACGACGCGGCGGGCTCCTGCGAGGGCAGATAGATGGCCGTCACAGGTCGCGAGGAGCGCGAGGACCTCCTCGACTTGGTGCTGGGCACTTCGTATACGGGACTCTTAGGCGTCGCGGACTTGGGGGTAGTAGTGGTAGTAGTGGCAGCGGGGGTAGCGACTGGTGTTCCCGAAGGGCTTGGGGGACTGCACATTTCGAACTCGACACTGTTGACGCGGAGGACCTCCTTCTGCCTCTGCTTCTCCTTCCGGCGCCGCAGCTGTTCCAATTCCCGCTCGAGCTCCCGTTCGCGCTCGAGTTTGCGTGCTCTTTCTCGCTCGAGTTTGCGTGCTCTTTCTCGCTCGAGTTTGCGTGCTCTTTCTCGCTCGAGTTCGCGTTCGAATTCCCGCTCCCGCTCCCGCTCCCGCTCCCGCTCCCTTTGGCGTTCATGTTCGCGTGCCCTTTCCTGCTCCTGCTCCTGCTCTAGTTTACGTTGCTGCTCCGCGGCGGCAGCAGCGAGCTCCCGCGCCCGCGAGCTGTCCACGCCGGTACTTGGCCGCCAGCTTGTCCGCTTGTTGGCGCTGTAATACGGATTGTCATAGTCGCCTCCTACCCGCGGGTAGTGCGAGTAGGTAGCCGTGCTATACCTGCTGTAGCCGCTCTTGGCACTCCTGGCGTCATCCTCCTGGTCATCGGTGGCACCCGACACCGATCTGGTGCTCACGGCCCCGCGGCGCTTGCGGCTCCGTGGAGTATTGGGCTCTGATTCCTCCGCATAGCTGCTGCTAGGGGTCGTGACGGTCGTCGTTGAGGACCGTCTGCCACTGCTTCTGCTGTCATGGTGGTGACGGCTACTACGCGACGAGGATGAGATTGATGAGGACTGCTGCTGCTGGTTATCAAGAACCACGCCCTTCATGGCGTCCCTCGCCCAGTGGGGGACCTCGTCAAAACCGGTCTGCACCATGGGCGGGTACGCCCGGCTCTGGCGCCGCTTCTCGTGGGTGTTGCTGTTGCCGAGATAGTACCCGGCCTCGCTCTTGGCTTTAAGCGAGGAGGACTGGGCATTGCCGTGGGTGGGACGCAGGACGGCCGAGGAGCGGCGATGATGGCGGCTCCTCCTGGAGTCGTAGTCGCTCTCATCGTCGCCGTCGATGACGACGGTGGAGCTCCTCCTGCCGCCACCGCCGCCGCTAGGTAATCCGAATTTGGCGCGCTGACGCTCGAGCTGTTCGTGAAGATATGCCCGCCCAGCCGACTCTTCCTGCGTGGGTGACGGCGAGTCGGACGAATACGAGTAAGAAGAGGCAGCAGAGGAAGAGATCATTTTAGCCCGGTTCCGAGACCTCTCGCTCTCCAAGCTAGTCCGACGGGATTTGGATCCAGCGGGATGCTGCGACCGTCCCCGGCTGGTGGTAGTGGTGCTGTGGGAGACCATGCTGCGCCGCCTCTCGCGCTTCCGGGTCAGCTCCTCGGCGTCCGGCCGCGTGGCCACCACGGCCCCGATGCTGTCGTCGCTGGCCCTTTCCCGCAGCTCCCTCTCGAGCGCCGTCAGCGGGGTCGTGCTGCGGGCGGCGGCCCGGTCGTCGAGCACCGCCGCCGCCGAGGACGACTGGTCGACCCCGGCATAAGCGCCCAGGACCGCGACGCGGGCCAGCGACTGCTGCTTCCTGATGCTGCTGGACGAAGAAGCCATTATAGTAATAACAATACAAGTAGCAATTGCTTGCTTCCCGCTTCCCGTAACTTTTCCCTGAGGTGTCAGCTGTCTGCCTGCCTGCCTGCCTATTTGTTTCCTTGGGGCTTGTTTATAATCTTGAAAACAACAAGATTCGACTATCCTTGGAGAGAAAGGAAGAGGAAAGAAGAAAAAGGGAACCGGCCTTTTCCAATGGGTGTCAGTGACTACGCTGACAGGTGTCACCGAGGAGTTGGTCCCTAAGGGGTCGGAACTTGGTAAAAAAAGAGAGTGGGTGATTGCTCCGATATAACGAGCAACGAAAGAATGAAGGCAATGTCCGTTTTCGTACACGAAAGAATGGGGTGCGTTGGGTTTGCTAATAATATATAGCTACAGACACTTCCAACAGCGGGAAGGGTCACGTTCTTAAATCCTGGCAGGGGCTCGTCAAGCGGGACAAAGGGGTCAATGGATCGCTATCAATGGTTGGGTCCAGGTCGAGGCTACACAATAGCTATTGTGCCGTGTTTGCTTTGTCTAGCTGCCGAGCACCCTCTTTGTCGCTGCACGTAAAAGAAACAGCTTGACAGTTAATGTTTTCTCAAAGACTTCCTCCCTCGACGCGGCCTCGTCTTTGATGATGGGCAGGGCCGCCGTAGTTCTAGGCCTGGCCGGACTTGGCATTTGCTGAATAGGGGACTTACATGTCAAAAAGTCAGCAATAGCAGGACATTCACGGGCAAAATTGTAGACGGGGCGGTTGCAATACTCATGTTGCTCTCAATTGGTATTCGTATCTATGGTACATGCAAGTTGAGCGATTGAGTGCTCCGAACGCTGCAATATGTCGATAATGGAGTTTAATTGAAGCCCCATGACGATTGGTGGGAGCGTCCGATCATAATAAGATAACTTCCTTTTCACCTGTTCGCCTGTTGCTATGCAATTCAATGCCATGAGAGCCATTGCCTCCTCCATATTGCTTGCTCATTCGCTGTAAATGCAAAGTCATTTCGTCATCAAAGTGTTTGGCCGAGTGCAATGGAAATGGGTATCAAATGCCAGTCGGCCTCTCAAGTGCAAACATGACCCCCGCGGGTCTCCAAATCGCAATTATCCATCGTGAATCGCCAAAACATTAGGCCAAGTAACGGTATGAAGCACGTCCGCTACCGGTACCAGCGCCAGGCTCGGATCGCTCCAGGTATTCTCTGTCGATCAGACTTGTGATTTGACTCTTGATGATAGAAAGGTCGGGCTTGAATTGGCCGCTGATCTGCTGAATCACCTCCATCACGAGTTGCTGGTGCTCCAGCTCCTTGCGCTGCCTGTAGAGTGGAAGATGTGGTTAGCGGATGTCAAACAACGAACCAGTGGAATAATTGACACTTACTTCATGATACGAACCACGGCCGCGTCAACGCAGTACTTGCGACTCTCCAGCGTCTTATGGTCCGTCTCCTTTCTCTCCTCGTCGTTCTCGACTTGATTGGCTACATTGACAGCTCCAATCTTCACCTTGAACGTAGGGGAGACGAATGCATTGTTGAACTTGAACTTGTCGCCTGGTGCAGCTTTGCCCGAAGGGTTGGGGTCCTTGGAGAGAATGCGTTTGTTCTTAATGGCAGACAGGCTTGTCATGAGATTGACCATGTCGGTCTGGGGAATATTCGTTCGCTCCTGGATTTCCTCAAACGACAAAGACTCTCCATCAGGCAGATCATTGAACAGGAGCAGTACAGCCATTCCATAGGTGGGCACTGTGAGTTCGTATCGGCGGTCTTTCGACTTGGGGCCCGATTTCTCGCCGGGGACCTTGGGGAAGAAACTGCGGATCTCTGCGGTACCGGTGCTTGCGACCCAAGTCAGCTTGCGGCCCGTTCGATCTTTGCTGTAGAAGCTGTAGAAGCTGTCCTGCAGGGCCTTGATTTCGGCTGGGAAATTAATGCCGGGTCCGTTCTGCTCTGAACCGAGGTATCTGCCCACGGTTTCCTTGGGCCAGTTGTTGCCGCCCAGGACATTGATGGCGAGGCCGATCTGATCGTTACTAGTCGCTCCCAGACCACGCACGTGCTTAGCGTACGCCTCACTCATATCCTTGGACAGGTTGATATCCCTGAACATCCCCTCGAACTTGTGGGTGAAGCTGTTTCCGAGCTCACGCTTCATGCGCGAGATCATCTCCGTCTCCACTTCGAGATCACTCGATCTCTGTTGCAGAAGACGACGACCAAGGTGCTTCTGGTAGTAGGTTTCAAACTTGTCCTTGCCCTCAAGGTAACGCAGGAGTGTGATGGCCTGCTCCAGGACCAGCTCTACCTCAGCTTCCGACTTGTCCTTCACGCCTGCCTTGAGGTTATGGTCGATGTACAGCGACAGGTATTCAGCACTGCGACCGAATTTGTTAATGAACTCAGCGAAGCTCTTAGTAAGGGCTGTCTGAAGAGTCAGGTCATCCGAGAAGCAGTCTGAAAGCAGCCGGTCGAACCGGGCCTTGAGAGACAGGACATCGGCAACCCATTTTACAGCAGCCGCAGTGAGCTGAGCAGATGTGCTGCTGCGCTTATTCTTAGACTTGTCGCCCGCCTTATCGCCGTTGCTGGCAGATTTTTCATCTGCAATGACGGCGAAATCTGTCTGTGCCAGGACCTTCTCGATCTCGCTGCCCAGTTCGATGACGCGAACAGACAAGGCGGTCTTCAATGCCGACTTCTTGGAGTCAATGCGTGAAACCAGTTGGTAGAGTAGTCTGAGATCCTCCACACGATCGTTGTCAATCATGGCCCGAACACCACTGCCGTCCAAATTCATGAAGTCCTCGAGATGTTTGTTGATGAGTTCCTGGTCGACAACCGCCAGGATCTTGGGCAGACTGACAAGAGAGATAGTCGTAGCGCAGCGATCAGACTCCTCGTCCAGTCGGCGCTGGGTGTGTCGCAGCCAGGTCGCTGCGTCGCCCTCTTGAAGCAGCCGATCGCATTCATTCTTGTAGAAAGCATGGCTAGACTCCAGAAAGACGGGCTCAAACACCTCGAAGTACAATTTCTCGTCTTCATTCTCTTCGTCGGTCTTGTGCAGCGACTCGAGCATAGAGGCACAGCTGCGTAATAAGGCCTATCGAGTCTCGGCGTTAGTATTTGCTCCTTGTGGGATAAACAGGTGGTCTCAAGAGGAATCATGGAAGTATCTCGGAAAAGCGGTTAATCCATCCCTCAAGACACTGGGAAATCGCGGAATAAACACCGAAAGTTGCTTACCTTGTCAATGACGTCTCCCTCTCGCTCCATGTTGATCTGATCAAGGATAGTAGCGTTGAAAATATCAAACACGACGCAGTCCGTCTCGTGAATGGTGGCGCGGAGAATGTGGTCGCGAAACAGACCGATGGTTGCAGCGAATATGGTAGGGCGATTTTGGCCCTGAGTGAAGCCTCGATCCAAATACATCAGGATGTCGGCGGTCATGTTCATAGAGGTGTTGTGTTCCTCCCAAGTCTCGCGGATCCCCTTGAGGAATCTCTCGCCCATCGAGCGGCGTTCGATAACACTGGATCCAGGGACATCACTAAGTGTCATGGCTACCAGGTTTCTCGAGATCAGCTCAAAGATCCGAGGGCAGACCTTGTCCGTAAACCAACGCTCTTCGAAATGCTTTACGTTCTCGTAAAGACGATCGCCAGCCTTCTTAAGGACGATCTTGTAGGCGTAGCGGTAAAGCTGCTCGAATGACAAGCCGCTTGCATTCTTCTCGTGAATATCCCGGAGGGCTGACTCAAGCTGTTTCCAGTTGAACTCGAACTCGTCTGCATTCGGAGTAACAATTGGCTGTGGAGGGGAGGGAACGTTAGCACCACGTGCTGGTCTATCCGGTAAGGCCAACCCGGACGGAAAGCTGGCCGGAGCCATGATATATGGTAGTGCGGTGGGAACGTATGCGATGTCTCGCGTGCTGAGTTGTATGGTGAGGTATGGGATGTTGGTTTGGGAAAGGAAAAGAAGGGAAGGATTGTGGGATTTGGGGCAGGAAGAGTTTCTGGTATTTATACAGTCCAAGGGAAGATATCGTGAGTGGTGACCCGCTTAACAATAAGACGAACGGTAATAATAGGAATATGGGCAGTGCAGTCACCAGACCATCACGATGTAGAACAATAAAGAGGCCGCGACCTACGTAAATGGGTAGGGAAGGTATCGTAGGGTGGTGGGGTCGCAATCCTGAAGTGAGGACCAGGTATAAGGCAGGATGGGGCGACAGCAAGGTGAGGGATGGGTAGAAAGTAGGCACCGGTAGTAAAGCGGAGACCAACAATCAAAGCGCAAACGGATTCATGGAAAGAGGCGCCGGCGCAGTGGGAAGCTTGTGTAGAGAAGGCACCGACGACGAGGGTGACGAGCGGGTATAGGAAGCCGCCGACGGCGGAGTGAGGGCCGAGTATAGGATCGTGAAAACGGTTATGCATTGGCACTTACTCTTCTAGGGGGCCGGATTCTATTTCCACCGCGCAGGGCGGAACCTCCCCTGCCTGTAATCATTGTTGCGGGTTCCGCTCGTTGAGACAGTCTATAACAATAGACGAAGGCGCATAGTATTGTCGCGAACGGAGAAGATTAGGGAGAAGTATAGGAATCCAGTAGGAGGAGCCTCTCCCGCATTTTTGGATAGCTGATAACGACCGAGTTAAGAATGCCGGACCAGGAAGCGCTGAGTGCTAGTCGGTGGCAAGACAATTGGACGTGCCTGGGAGTTGAGGAACTGTAAGCCAGTCACTATAATGTCGCCAAGAATGACTGTAGCGCGAATGGCAAGCTGGTGATGACACAACTTTGGTGTTGAGATGGAATTATGGCAAAGAAGTGACAGGCTTCCACAAAGGTCGTCTTCAGAAGTTCGTTGTCGGGCCTCGGTGCAGCTAATGTGATTGGCTGAAGCTTGTCAAGAGGCGCATTCCAGATCAACCGGAACCAGGAACGTTCATTAATCATGGGAGAATAGCCCCTCAGACGGACCCAATGCCATGCTTCACCCCACCACCCGGAATAACCCAAGCGCCGATCCCGGCCCGACTTAAAGAGTATATCCGTACCTATTCTGACTAAATCCAAAAATAACGTCATTGACAGGCACAGCTATTGACCAATGTCATCCTTGCGTGCGCTTAAGCTCCAGAGCGCTAATACAATAAGGTTACTTCAACTGTAAAATCTTTATCGGGACATTCTCAAATGCTTAACACTCATCCATTGGCTTTCAGCAAACTAGTGACTCAACCCCATCACACTTTTTGTGCGCCTTGTGGAAGCACTGACGGGCATTTTGTTCACAAGTCCAGACTTCTGAAGGTTTATTAATACACAAACATCTCCTCTTGAGCACTGAAGCAATAAACCCTCCCTTGTGAGCGCCATGGCTTCGAAACTCCGTGCCAATGCTCTGCAGACGTTAGCTCGCTCTGTAAGGGCCTCCGCCATCTCTCCTGCGCCTTTGCGACCACATCTGCGCCCTTATCCGAACCTGCCTCGAACTCTCCAACCAGCCCAGTTCTCCCGGAGATATGCGCATGCCATCCCGAAGCCGTCGCGACCAGCAGCTCCGGCCACTTCGTCGCCATCGGAAGAGATCAAGCAGCGAAAGCTGCAGGAGCCTCATTACGAGTTGACCTTCACCTGCGTGCCCTGCAGTGATCGGTCGACCCATACCGTCTCCAAACAGGGGTACCATAAGGGCTCCGTCCTGATCACCTGCCCGTCCTGTCGCAACCGGCACATCATAAGCGACCACCTGAACATATTCGGCGATCGTAAGATTACGGTGGAGGATCTCATGAGAGAACGTGGCCAGTTGGTTAAGCGAGGTACCCTGGGCGAAGATGGCGATGTCGAGTTTTGGGAGGATGGGACTGTGACGGAAAGGAACAAGGAGACGGGAACCGAGACTGCTACGTCATCGTCGGCGCATAGCGATGGGGCTTCTGCGTCCCAGCAGCCCGGCAGGCCACTTACCGACTCCCCAGCACGTCCTCAGCTAGACAACGCCCAATCCTCAGCTACCAACACCGCGTCATCGAATCGACGCGAATTCTCCACGTTTGGGCGCCGCGACAGAAATGACGGTATGTTCTCAACAGACAAGCGTGTTCAGAACGCAGCACTGAAATCTGCGCCCAGGAACCTTGACGAACAACCTACTTGGGAATCCCAATTCCCGAGATCTGAATTAGGGCACTCTGGCTCCGATCCTTTCCGTACTACATCACAGAGGAATACCGACGTCCCGAGCTCAAGTAAGAAGGCGCGTTGGCAGGGGAGAGGCTCGGTAGGTCTGGCTGGAAAATCTGCGGCTTCGCTACGGCGAAGTCTCAAGGGTGTAGATGAGCAAGTCTCATTTTTCAGAAAGACTTCCCCTGTGGTCCGTCGCCAATTAACACGTGATACACCTACGAGTCATTCAGCCCGCTCTACATCTCGTGGTCGTAAGACCGAACAGCTGCTGACTAACACGGAGGAATTTTGGGGGAGGAGGTTGTCCCGCCCAAAACCCTTGCGCAAGAGGGGCTTGTTGGCTTGGGGTTTGTTCCCAAAGACATCGCGCAAAAGGGAACTGTTGGCTTGGGGGTGCCGGTGTTGACCAATGAAAAGCTGCCGGAGGTCGTCAGCCAAAGGGAACAAGACCCGCCGGCTCGGTCAAAGTTTAAGCTGCGTAAAAAGCTGTCAAATACTCGGACACCAGAGGCCGGACGGGCGGCTCGGGCAAAGGTGAAGCTGCGTACAAAGCTGGCAAATGCTCGGATACCAGAGGCCGAACGGGAACGAGACCCGCCGGCTCGGTCAAAGTTTAAGCTGCGTAAGTGGCTGTCAAATACTCTGATACCAGAGGCCGAACGGGAACTGTATGGGCAGCCCGATACACGGGAAGCAAGGCTGAAGGAAATTCGCGCAATCGAAGCGGCGGAAAAGAAAGCCCGTAAGGTAAAGGAAAGGGGACAAGAGCCGAAGCGGCGGCGGTTCACGTTGCGCAAATACACCTCGATTTTTGAAATACCAGGCTATATTGGGCGGGCTCTTCCGAAGAGGGAGCCGGGGTCCAGCGCCGCTTCTACTACACCTTCGGAGGTGGAGACTAAGGAAGCCCCCTCACCTGCGCAAGATGAGATCCTAACCCATACTTGGATCCCGTCGACAAAGCTACGCAGACGAGAGGTCACCAGCTTTGTATATGCATGGCCTTCGGACGGTATGGATCCTGTGCGGATCGGTGTTACTCGGCCTCGAAAGAGCCAGAACAAGAGCCAGAACAAGGGCCAGAGTAAGAGCCAGTGAGAAGGAAGGGCTTTGAGAACGAAACTTTCATGTGATATGGCATCGGCCAGGATTGACGACTGGAGAACGCATTGTACGATATTTGTATACTTATGTATAAGCTGTAGAGATTATTCATTTTCGGAGTTCAGGTAGAGGCAGGATATACCCCAATCAAGCAAGAGATTCTAGAATTTCGTTTTTTCTTTTCGTTTCCCCCTCGTTTGTTGTTTTGTTTCTATGCTGCTGCCGTACTGCGAAATTTGTCCCCACAGTCCATCATGGTATGCAAGCACTGGTACGCTTGACACCGGACAATCAGTTGCAGGTGATCTAAATGTGCCTTTGATTCATGGAGACAGACCGACCGGATAAAAGGCAACAGGGAGCGCAAACGCCAAGGCAGCCAAATACGATTGTTTTACCGCCAGATTATTGACCACCTACTCGTCCTGTATAGCGGCGAGACAACAAATGCGCCCGAGTTGGACGGCAATTTGGCCTGGTAGGTAGCTAACAAGATTCAAATCCTCTAAGATTGTCCCAGACGACGTATTGGTATTGTAAGGTTTTAAGGACCATGTTCCAAATCGACCTCCTAGGCACATAATAACAAGGCCATTGAGAGACCCCAACCCAACTTGGTCGTACCTCTGGCACTATCGAATTACACATGGATGTTGAGGAGCAGGACTTGTTGTGAACTAAAATGAAATGAAATATAATTTTGTCTATGGCCAGATGCCGATGATGGTAGGGTATTATATGTTCATAAATTTCCGCTACGGGGAACGCCCTCTTCTTCTTTATTTTTCTCCCTCTTCCTCTTCCCCTTCTCCTCTTCCTCCCAATCCCAATTAATACCTGCCGCCCTGCCTGCGCGCCCTCTGGTCGCCCTTGACCTCCTTCCGCCTCTTGACCTTCTTGTCCAGCCGGCCCTTCTTCCACTTGCCGTACTTCTCGGGCGCCGCGACTGCCTCGATCTTGCGCTTGCGGGCGCGTCCCTCGCGGCGCCTCCTCGCCGCCTCGCGCACGGCGTACAGCTCCGTCGTGTAGGCTTCGGTGCCCATCTTCTTCTGCAGCACGTCCATGCTCTCCTCGGCCTTGACACGCAGGGCGTCGTACCTCGGCTGGAAGGTGTCCTCCACCGACGACGGCACGGTGATGTTGGGGTCTGTCAGGTGGTGCAGAGGGGTAAGGAGCATGTTCAGCGACGGCTGAATGGTGGTGGGCTTGAGAGTGCTGATGAACAGGTGCAGCAAGTCCATGGCAGCCACCTTGGGCACCAGGGCAGCCGTGCGAGGTGGTGTCTCGGCGATAAGAACATCTGACAGGAAGTTGAACAATGTGTGTAGAGTGATCTTCGTCTTCGGTTGCTCGGGTTCATCGAGTCCGCCCCATTCCTCCTCTTCTTCTTCTTCCTCTTCTGAAGCATCTTGCTCTTCGTTATCCGCGTCAGAGCTCTGATCAGACACCGCTGGCTTGGGGTCGAGGAACTTGGCCAGTCTGACTAGAGTGAGGACAACTTCAGCAGCCAGGGCTTCATCGATGGGAGCCGGCTGGTTTTTGTAGGACACGGCATCATCATCGAAAGTACCATTTGCCTTCTTTGCCATGCGCTTCTTCCATCTCGAGATTGTGCCGGGATCCAGTAGCCCAACAGAAAGAACAGTAAGTGCTTCGACAGTGCTCTTGTCAAGCTTCAATCCGTGAGATCCAGTCAAAGCATCCTTCTTCGCGTCCGTGCTATCCTGCTTGTAGAAGTCATCCAGATACAAGTTCAGGAGCTTGATGCTCGAAAGCTTTAGAGTCGGGTGTTCAGATGTCAGTGGCTTCGCAATCGCATGCCAAAGTTCCTCGTGCGAGAGGACTTGACTGGGGAATTTCTGCATCAGAATGGGGACATTCTGTACGACAGTGTTGACAAGCTCCCAGTCTGAACCACCGGAGAAACCATCCAGGACTTCGATCATGCTCTTGATCACCAGCATCAGATCACTCTCGTCTCGAGATGTAGGTTCCTTTGCGTCGAAGTAAAGACAGAAGCTCTGGATAGCTAGACCAAACACGGAGAGCTTCTTTTGGTCACCCTCCTGTTCAAGCCACCCACGAGGAAGCGCGAGGAACTTGGATGTTCGCTCTCTGTCGGCTTTGCGGAAGATCTCCTTGATCAGTTCCCCAGCTGACAGGCGGCACTTTTCGCTGTCATCATTGGCAAGTCTCAAGACGAGAGGGATGAAGCAAGTTGTTGCAACCTCCTGCACGAAGTCATCGGCAGACTTCATAAGGAGTAGATGGATGATTTCCATAACTGACAAACGCCCGCCCTCGCGCTCGTAATCCAGGTTAGCAACAATGAACTTGAGCTGCTTAGCCCATCGGTTCTTCTTCTGGGGGTACTCGCGCAAGAACTGGAAGAATGCACCGCGGGCTAGATCACGGGTATTTTTGTCGTCGTTCGTAATCATAACTCCACCAACATAGTCAAGAGTATCATACACCGAAGCGGCTTCGATCTTGCGGTCCAGCACAGAGCGTAGGAAATTGAAGGTGACGTGTCGATACAACGGCTCTGTCAAGTCATCCTTGAGCTTGCCAAGAAGCATATCAATTCCAGCATCGTTGATCTTGGTGTCCCTTCGATCTCTCAATATAATGGAGATGAGTTTCAGCGCGGTTTGGGCAAGGTCAGATGTCGTGGATGTTGACATGCCCATACTCTTTACAGCATTCTTAGCCGCGATCTTGTAAAGTTTGGTCAACTCGTCTGTTTTGAAGGGAACCTTGACAATGACCTGGAGAATTTTGTATGCTGCAATCTTCACCTCCTCTTCTCCTTCAACGACAGCATCGCCGATAATCGGTATGAAGCCAGCGATGTTTGCAGCGTTTCGAAGGGAATCATGCTTCCTGAAAACCGATCGCAAAACGTCCAAGGCAAATCGAATGAGCTTATACGTATGCTTGCTCGTCCCACCGCGTCCATCGCCACTCTTCTTGGCGCCCTTCTGGACCAGATAGCGCCGGAGCTTGTAATCGAGTTTGATCTCAGCTTTTGGCTTTCGGCTGTTGTAAACGCCCTGAACAACCTCGTAGCAGAAGACGAGCGTCTCCCGACTTTCTGCTGCAGCATTGCCAAGCAAACCATTGGCGATGCGGGTAAGTAACTCGTCGATTTTGCGCACCATCTTCAGGTCGAGCTTTTCAAGGAGAAGAGCCTGCAAAGGTCTGATAAGGTCAACCAAATGGTCAACGGAAGCTGTCTTTGCGATGAGCTCCATCGAATCCTGACTCTTACTGCTCTTGACCTCTTTTGTTTTGCTGGTATATTCTTCTGCATCCTTCTCCTGTCCCGTAATACCAAAGATGTCATCCATGATAATAGTTACAATCTTGTCCAAGCAATAGTCCAGGTCACCTGGTTTAAATTCGGGTATCACATGAACAAGAATGGTGTGCATGGTGTACGAGAGAACGTGCAATTGGTAGCCTTTGGTCAAGGCACCTCGCAGCTCGTCCAGGATGAAGCCAAAGCAAGGGGCTCCCAAAAGCAAGGCCATCTTGGCCAGGGTATCTCGTGCCATTTCACGGGCGTCCCATGCTTTGCTTCGCAGGATTTGAGAGATGTCCGACAAGACACCAGGCAGCTTCTGCTCCAGGGTCTCGGTTGGAAGCAACTTGAGCAACTTCACGATGATAATACCGACAGGTACTCGCGAACTGACCATCGTTTCATCTTTCTCGCGGATGAAGTCCAAAAGAGACGGCAGAATATTTGAAGTGATGTCTTCGGTGAATTTCTCCGGTGCAGGCATCGTCATGGCTAGCCGGTGCTTCTTTGGCGGCTGGTCTTGCGCAGAACCAGCATCTACGTCCATCGAGTCGGAGTCGCGCTCAGAAGCTGCAATAGAGAGACTGTCCACGATCTTGCCCAAAAGTCGAACGAGCTGCTTCTGCGAGTCTGGCCTAGACTCGATATAGCCGCTGTAGCGCTTCAGAATAGCACGGAATTGCGGCCATTCCAGCGAGATTGCCAAGTCCGAAATCGTAGTCGTCGCTTGTGCGCCAACTCCATGATCATCAGTTCCATCCAGGCGGTCGAAGATGAAGTGTTCGAGTAGTGGGACAAAGAAGTGCGCAAGATTGCGACTGGCCAGCTCGGCATGGAAGTTGACCTTTGACAACAACTGCAGAGCTCGCATTTGTCTTGATGTCGCTGGGCTGAGAATGTGACTGAAGAAACTGGGATCCGAGTCCTGCTCATCGGGAGGAGGGTCCAGACCAACGAGATCACTAACTGGCGCCCAGGAAGGCAGGTGAGACACTAGGTACCCCAGTACGCGGATCACTTCGCGTCTGACTGTCTCCGAAGATTCTCGAGAACCTGAGTAGATGGCCGGTAGGACAACATCACTGAGCATACCCTCGTAAATGGTCTTATCAGTCCCAGTGGATGACTTAACAGCATCCGTAAAGCGGCAGAGCGCATCAGCAGAGTTCATTGCAAGGATACCGTATTCCTCATCATGCTTGATGTAGAAAAGCAAGTTATGAAGCAGAGGCTGCCATTGTCGAGGATTGAAGGGGGGCTCTCGTGGTTTAGAAATGCTGTTGAAAGCAGCCAGCCTCTTGTTATAGTCGGGCTCATCAACCCTTCCCTCCTTGAACGAGTTGAGATCAGAGCACAAACCAGCTACTTCAACAGCCGTGGGGTCCTCTTCGGCAAATACGGCCAAAACCTTAGAAAGTGACAAACGGTTAGGTCTGTCCTTGAAGAAGCCAAACAGAGATGAGATCGTAGTGTATATTCGGTTTCGCAGATCTGTGTTCGACCGAAGACCTTCAAGTTGGAGGAAGGTTTGAAGGATGGTGAGAATGCTTCCCTTCACCTTCGGGTTTACTCGGCGGGAAGGCTGGTTGAGAAGGAACACCGAAATCTCGATGAGTCCTGGTGCATGCTCTGATTGCTGGACAATCGGAGAAAGATCGACAATAGTGTCAATGCAGGCGACCAGCAAGTCCTTTCCGATCTGGATCTCAGCATCGTTGTCAAGATCCTTGCCTGTAGATTTGTTGGTTCTCAGAATACCTCCTATCTTGCCCAGGATGAGCTCCAGATTGCGGTCAATCAGGTCTTCCTTGATGATCTCATTGAACTCAGACTCTACTGAAGGGGCCTGTGAAAGCTTGATGAGATTCCGTACTATGCTGAGCGTGAACACTCGCACTTCATCTTTCGCTTTCTCATTTGCCAAGCAGTCCATGAGTTTGGGGATGATCCGTTCATCAACACCCAAGAACAAAGCAGCTCTTGGCATCACTGACAGGGTTGACAGAAACTGGAAAGTACCGGAAATACCCTGGGTGTTCTCAACAGCAAAGTTGTCGAGTCGGGGACTCACAACCTCCTTGATGAGCATATCCTTGTACGGGTCCCAGTTAAAGGCCGGTGCGTTGCGTAAGAGCGAGATGACACACTTCAGTGAGATAGTCCGTACATCGCGAACGAGCGAAGCATCATTGTCTGACAGCTCGTCCTCGACTTCCTCTTCGGCTGTTTCCTCCTCCGTCTGGTAATCTGGCTGATCATCTCCGACTTTCTCGGCGGTTTGACCCAGTTTTCGGCACGCAGTTACGAGGCAGAAAAGAACAGCGTTCAAGAGGGTATCCGCATACTTTTCGACACTGACTCCAAGTTCGTTGATGATGATGGTTGCCATGTTCAGGAAACCAACCTGCTTGCGCGCGGTCACCTGCCTGTACGTGCTCATAGGGTCCTGACTGAGAATATCTTCGCGTATACCAGTGTTATCAAGGACCACCTTCCCACGAAGGTCCCCAAGAGCAATCTGAAGGAAGTCGCCAGTATCTTCGACAGTAAGATTTCTTAGCACTGCTAGTCTTGTGGCCTGCAAACCGCCACGACCGCTGGCAACGCCTTTCTTGGAGATAGTCCGGCCATACAAGAGTCTAAGCAGGACGGGCATCACCTCAGCACGGTGTTCAGGCTGCACCTTGTTATCACCTTGGAACAACACTGTGAGTTCATTCTTGAATCTAGCTTCGTCCAGGAGATACTCCAAGTTTTCTTGGTAAGGCTTGACACCTTCTTGTTTCCATGAGAGTATAGCCTTGAGTGCAGACTTTTGGATATCGATGTCGCCGTTGGCAAGTAGATGGAGGAGCGACTCGTAAACCTTCTGTTGCTGGAAGAGAACTCTAGGGTTGATGAACTGCGAGAAGACAGCAAGTAGAGCTTTTCGATCAGATAATGACCATGACTTCCCAGCACTTTGGTCTGAGTCTATTTCCATAGCCTCTCGATCATCCTCATGTGAGCTCCATGACAGGAAAATCGGCACAATGATCTTTGATCGCTTTTCAATCAAGGACGGCACAGCCGCCATGATTTTGAGTGCTTGAGAGCGAGAAGTACTCGGCACTATCGGTACAAGTTGCTGGTTCTCCTCGAACATGGGGATGAATTGTTGGTTTTCCTCAAACGTCTCGAGCAAGATTTCTTCTGGTTTGCCAATCACTTTGTCTTGGGTTTTGGCGTTTCGCAGCAATCGGTCAAGGTTGAGACACTCAAAGTCGGTCAGCCCCTTTCTGAAAGGGGGTTTGGCTTCGTCCTTTCCAGCATCGCCAGCTAGTTCATCTTGAAGTGCCGTTCTTCCATTCACCCATTTGAAAGCACGCTCACAGATCGCTTCTTCGCCGCTTGCTGTTTGGCTGACGTCCTTCAATGCTTCAAGGACTGACTCCCAGATTGGTGACACCCTTACTGTCATCATACCGAATAGGAAAGCTGGTACAGCTTGGCGAAGCCAGGAACCCTGATCCAGCCGGGAATATATGGTGCCTAGTTTTCGAAGATGTACAGAGATTGCGCGGATATTTTGAAGGTCTAGCGGCATCTGTTGGACCTGCAGCATATTCGCGAGAGCATCCAACTGGTCTGGCGCAATTTCGAGTTTCACGAGTAATCTCAAAGAGGCGGTGCGAAGATCGGGTGAATCGAGTGCAAGATTGCTGACAAGACTCCTCAGCAGGGGATCGTCCTCTTTTTCGGGGGTAGCACTCCCACCGCTTTGGGAGTCTTGGCCATCCGTATCTTGTACTTGGTCCTCATACGTATGCATGGCCTCTAGAAACCCAGTGAGGGTGCAGTACCGAGGCGCAGCAGCTCGGAGAAGGGGTCGCAGCGACTTTTCGAACGGCGCAGCGACTGCTTTGCTCATGCGCAGATATGCATGGAATCCCTGGCTGACGATGAAGCGGGCTTCGTCTGTCGGGGGGTGATTGCGATGGCCGCAGAGCAAGCTTCAGCTTCCTCAACAGTACTTCACGAATTGGCCCGATGGTTGATGGGTGTATCGTGCTGCACTCGAGTAGCTGTAGCAGGGCCGAATACTTTGGGAGACATTTGTCACGCCACGTCTTCGGGTCTTTGTCGTAGGCACTCGAGGCCCCCTCCTCCGGGAAGGTAGAAATCTCCAGTCGCTCAAATTTCCTCACAATATGAGATTGCCATGACTGCGGAAGAGTGAATGTTTCTGGCTCCCTAGTTGAAGGTAGGGCCCTCTGGTTTACCATACGGGGAATTAAAACACAGAGCATGTCCTCATTGGAATCTTCCGACCAGTGGGAAACGACGAATCTATTGGCTAAGGTTAGTTTATATCCATCAAACGTAATGAAAATGACTTACTTTTGAAATTCCTTGAGGAAAAGACTGCGGAACCGCGAAGCATCGAGGTCTGCTAAGTAGGAGCAGAACGGGATGAACCATTTCATAAGGGGTTCTCGAGTTAGTAACCTCACAATGTGAGCCATGTGGGGGATGATGGCATCCATCGAAGAGGCATTCCAGACAATAGCTGTGTTCACCAAGATGTAACGCCAGATCGCGACGGGATCGGTAGTGTCAAGCAACGAGGGTTCACTACAGAGACCCTGTAGTGACTTCTGCAGACAGTCCAGCAGTGCGTTCCAATTGGTGATTCTCTGGCCTCTCCGTACACCAGCCACGGTCCCCAGGACTCTAACGTATAGGATGTTCTGTAACGGGCTCTTGTTGTCTGCCTCCTCTTTGGTCTTCTGCTCGTAGATGGCATCTGCGATCGAGCCGAAAGTTTCGTATGTGGTATGGTGAATAATACTGACGGTAATACCACAGACAAGACCTGCCCAAGTAGGCATTGCGTCATCTGTAGATACCAAGTCCTCCGCGGGTACTGAAGCAAGAAGTGCCTGGAACGTCGTCGGCCCTGTTGTATGAACATTGTTTCCCTGGCCCTTGATAGCCTCAGCAAACATGGTCATCAGACCGTGGTAGAATAGACCATATTGTCGGTCTCCTCGAATAGAAGCCAAGTCGTTTCGTGCGTGTTCTATAATGATTGGGAGGGACTTTTCGCGATGCGACGGGGAGGCAGCCTTCTTGATCAGAAAGCTCATAGCCTCGGCGGCGAACCGGGCGATATGAGGGGGTTTCGCGCCTTTCCCAACAGCGGTGCTATGACATCAAACGTCGGGCGGAGATCTGCTACTAAGAGCCTGGACAGGTATTTGAACAAAAAGGCCAGGGAGGCAAAAGTCCATTCGATTACATCTGCATCTTGGCGGCTACCAGCAATATTGGCTATGAGGACGAGAGCTCTTGCGTAGTGCTTCTCGAATCGGGTACCCAGATCGTGGGCGAAGGCGGTCAGCAGGTCCAGCAGTGACTCGAGCGACTCCTTCTCTTGGACTGATATGTATTTCTCCAACAGGTCCATAATCTTGTCCTCGTAATGCAAGATCTGGGGCAGACTCTCGCAGAACAGGCGTACTTCCCTCTTGAAAGAGGTGAAGCCTTTGGATATATCCAGGTCGGCCCATTTATCCAGGCCATTTTTGAAATAGGAAGTACTAAGGTCCGAGTCTTCGGCGTCGAGGTCGTGGCGGCGAACTTTGCGAAGAGGGTCGAGGGAATGAAGTTTGGCGATTTTCGTAGTGAAGGACTCCCACCGGTGGTTTTTCTGGTGAAGAGTGCCATATTTGCCCTTTCGGGACTTGATTATACGTCCCGACAGCGTTGGGGCCATCACTGCTGTTTAAAACACACCGGAAAGATTGGTTGGTGTGGTCGAGATGCAGAATCTCTTCTTGTTGTTAAGAGTGAAAGTCAGGATTCCCCACCAAGCAATTGTCGCGAGCACCTACAGTCTCAGTCTCTATCCGACTTTACCTGCGAATGGAAGTTGGAACTTTTTTTTAGAGGGCCCCATTATCGATAAGCTTATCCGACCATTGGCAATTGGCGCTGGACTTGCTGAACTTTGAACAGCTCCAACCCCACATCCCTTCAAGCTAGTGTTACCTAACAGGTGATTGGGCCCAGCAGCTGCAAGCAGCTCTTCTAAACTTTAGTAAATTGATTGGTGAACTGTATTCGCCATATGATGCAAGTCCGGATCGCGTGAAGCTTTCTCTCGAAAACCACCATCGGCGTGTCGGGTTCTGATCACCACCACACTACTCCCCGACCATCTCTCCATTATTTAGGAGCAAAGTCGCCGAAGTTTCCAGCATGGCGTCCAAAGTGTAAGTTATCATCTCCGTTTCCACTATCGCGACCGATATCTTGGGATGTACTAACTAGCAAAAGCATCGTACTTGGCAGCCTCGAGGGCAAGCTCGAGTCCGCCCTCCAGAAGCTGGCGACGCTTCACTCCAAGAACAATTTCGCCTTCGCCATCATCACGGGCAACCTGTTCGGTATCGAGCCGGACGAGGGTGTAGTCACGCGACTGCTCGAAGGCAAGATCGCGATCCCTCTTACCACCTACTTCACTGTCGGCACCGTTCCGCTGCCTCCCCAAATCGTCGAGCGCATTGAGAAGGACGAGGAGGTAAGTTCTTATTTTTGAAGTACCATGCTGTTTTGAGAAACCACGGAAAGCTCACACTTGCGATTCCCAGATTTGCGAGAACCTTCACTTCCTCGGCAAGCGCAGCATCATCACCACCTCCGACGGCATCCGCATTGTTGCACTGGGCGGCATTCTCGACAGAGAGATTTTGGGCGGCACGTCTAAGGAACAGCACCTCCCGGTTCACACTGTCGGCGACGCCACTGCCCTCCGAGGCGCGAACAAGACCGATATCCTCTTGACCTCGACGTGGTCTTCGAATGTCTGGAACAACTCCAAGGTCCCATTGGACCTTGCCAAGAAGGAGGCTGTTACCGACTCGCCCGAAGTTGCCCAGCTGTGCTCTGCCCTCAAGCCACGATATCACCTGACATTCTCTCCCTCCGATTTCTTCTGGGAGCGGGAGCCCTTCTTCTACCCTCCAACAGATGGACAAAGCGACGCCAAACAGGTTACCCGCTTCATTTCTATGGCACCCTACGGCAACGCCGCCAAACAGAAGGCCATCTACGCATTCAGTTTAGAGGCCGGAGCAACTCTCGACACTCTTCCCCCGGGAAGCACTGTGTCGCCCTTCAACCCTCCGAGAGGCGTCAAACGCGCCGCAGGCGCGGATGGCTACACTGGACGCTTCGCCCAATCCCACGACGACGGCCCGTCGCGCCGCCGAAGACGCCACCGCTCGCCTCCCCGGATCCCAGCCGCTGCTTTTTCTGCCTTAGTAACGAGAACTTGGCCACGCACATGATCTGCTCCATCGGCGACGAGGCATACATCACAACGGCCAAGGGGCCTTTGCCACCCGCGGACCACTTCTCCGACCGAGGCCTGAACTTCCCGGGCCACCAAATCATTATCCCACTTGCGCATGAGCCGAATATGCGAGCCATTCACGCCAAAAGTCCCGGTGCTTTCGCTGAGATGACGCGGCTTCGCGACGCTCTCCAAGCTATGATCGCGACGCAGTCCAACTACAGCCTGGGCGTTGTGGCGTGGGAGATCAGTCGTGCCAACAACATCCATCACCATTGGCAACTGATGCCGGTTCCCTCCAAGCTGATCCGCGAGGGTCTGATCGAGCTCGGCTTCAAGGCCCAGGCCGAAGACTCCAAACATCCTCCCTTTGAGGAGAAGGACATTGGAGACGGTGTTGGCGAGAGTGGCGACTTCCTCCGGCTGTGGCTGTGGTCCGATGATAGAGACACGGGCATTGTGGGCAAGCAGCTGGTCATGCCCATCGACGACACCTTCCGATTCGACCTCCAGCTCCCGCGCAAGGTCCTCGCCAAGTTCCTGAACCTCGAGAACCGGATCCGCTGGCAGGACGTGGAGCAGACCGTGGCCGAGGAGACCCAGGACGCGGACCACTTCAAGGCCGCCTTCAAGAAATGGGACTTCACGCTTGGTTAAGGGCTTCGGCTTTTTTTGTTTATGGCGGGAAAAGTTTTTATTAACGATGATACCCTTCATTCATTGCATGACGGCGGCGTTAAAGCAGAGATGGCTTGATTTAATGATTATTATTTCCCTCGGGTTATTTGGGGGGCAGATAGCCCTTTCATATGCGGGGGCTCTTCGTTGATGGGGAGCTCGGCTCTCTGGGCTTGGGGGGCAGAAAAGTGCCCAATCTCATCAAGGGATATGCTGCTATACTGCTATTTTCCTATCGATTTGCGACTCAGATATAGGAGCGGCAAGCAGCAATCTTACTGTACCATATGTATTTACCAATAGTTAGCAACAACATAGACCCAGCAATATCATACTTGCATATAAAGCCAAACAACCCCCATCATTAGTTTCTGTCATTAAATGTGTTAAGAGTATGGATGTAAGGTAACAATTATCAACTCAATTCCTTCTTCGGCGACGTCATCTCGGTCGGCGAGCAGTCCTCCGGTTGCTCTGCCACCGCACCGCCACCGCCACCGCCGGCGGCGGTCATCCCGACCAACACAGTAGTAGGGATCCAGTCCGTCTCGAGGCTCTCGGCCTCCTCGCGGAACAGCTTCCGGAGCCGTCGCTGATGCCACCAGGCCAGTGCGCAAACGACGCCCAGCAGGATGACGGACGCGGTCCCCGTCCCCGTCCACCACTCCTGCGCCGCCCGGATGCTGTCCGCGGTGTTGGTGCTCAGCACGACGACGGCGTCGGGGTCGGAGGGGCGGAGCCATTGGGATGCGGCGATCTGAGAGGGGTTAGATAAGTTGGTCAGATAGTGACAATGTATGACTCTGTGTACTAGTAAAACCAAGAACGAGACCAAAACATATATACTCGTAAAGTGCAGTCAAAATAAGAATTGAGAGGAACAAGCAGTATTAAGAACGGAAAAGGAGTCGACCCGAGAGCATAAGAGACTTATAGAATGAAAAAGGGGCAGACAGTTGGTTTGTACTCACCCTACATCCACAAGCCCGATACGGCCCCAACAGCTGCATCAACGTCCCGCCCACCGCCGCAAACACGCCCACAAACCCAACCAGGGCCTGACTCCACCAATTCACCACCTTCTCGCGCGAGGGCGTCTCGCTCCAGCGCGCGCCGTACCGGACTTTGAGGCGCGCCTCCCACGCCCAGAGCCCCACGGCACAGGTCTGCGACGACGCGTACAGGAGGTACGTGATAGTCCGGCACGAGAGCACTTTGCGCGGCGTGTTATACGATGTCAGAAACGCCAGGGCCGATGGGACTAATAAGAGGAACGCGGTGCCCCAGAACACGTTCCAAAGGTCTCGGAAGCGCAGGCGTAGGCCGGCGCGCAGGTCGTCGGGGGTGATGACGTTTTCCGAAGGCGACGACGAAGACGGCGGAGGTGGTGGCAGTTCCGATTCGTTGCTGACTGCAACTTCTTCTCTTGGGTGGCTGACGCCTGTAGTAGCCGCGTGTTCCTTGGCGTAGTCCTTAATGGCTTCGTGGACCCAGCGCCTCTTATTCAGTCCCCGGTTCCAGAGCGTGACGGTCTGGAACCGCCCCTCGTACGTATGCTCAACGAGCTCATACCCGTTGAGCCCATCTAGCATCCGTCTCACGAAGGGGTGCTTCTTGAGCCTGGTCTTGATGTCGCCCCAGAAACCAGGGGCGGGCCTCGTCGGGCCGGCGCGGGATGAGCCGCCGCCGTCGTATACTATGCCCTGTAGGACGCTGGAGCTGTTGGATGCGAGCATGGCGCAGGAGACAGTGGCAAGATAGGGTATGGTCATCCACCCTATGAAAGCAAATCAGAAACATGAGTAAATATCATAGAAATAATTAAAAGTTCAGATACACAATATGACCACTTACACATGCCAAAGGCCAGTGCATGGGCGCTGTCGTTGTCGCCGAGGCTGTTTTGGATGTCGATGACTGTGTAGATGAAGCCTCCCACGAAGAATAGCACCGGAGCGCCGATGGTACTTCCGAAACTTGGATGCAATGTTAGAGTCGTGTGTCTACCCCTTCTCACGATCCACCTTCGATTATCATTTGACTCACCTAGCTTGCGAGTTCAACAGAGCCTTCAGCTTCGTGGGCAAGGACACGACCCCGACCCGAAGCCCGCCTTTCTCCTGCAGCTCTTCGTACTCATCAATCATAACCATGACCCTGTCCCAAGTGTCATCCACAAGTTGCTGTTGTTGTGGAGACCCGGCCACCTCAGCGTCCGTCGTGTTTCCCATGCCGCCGTTACTGTTACTGTTGTTGTTATCATCACAAATCGCCTCGGTCTCGCTCACGGCCGAAACAGCCGTAGCATAGCTCCCGCGCCTCCTCTCCACAAACCCCGTAGTCGATATACGAACATTCCCCACCACGACCGCGAGCAACAGCTGCGCGCGCACCTTAGCCGGTATAAGGGGTTTGCCGTGACGGCCGGCGCCCAAGCCAGCCGGGGGGCCGCAGGAACTCGAGGACCTTGCGGTCGAGCACGAACTCGCACATAGCGCTCATTAGCATAGGCCCCGCGAACGCAAAGCAGATCGACAGCCAAACAGTAGTATCCAGCGTCATGAGCAGCATAGCGCCCAGCAGGCGGAGCCAATAGGTCGCGAACCCGAGCACGTCGTGGGGGCGGGCGCGGAAGACTACGTCCGGTACAGCGAGCTTGCGGGCACGCGGCACGTTGAGGCAGAACGCCAGGCTCGGCAAGATGAACTGGACGAGGGGACCGATCCACTGGGACAGCTTGCTGACGTGGGAGATTTCCCACCCGGGGCATTGCGATGTACACCACGTGTAGGGCACCTGCACGACGGGCGCCCCTTCGGCGTGGCCATTCCATTCAGCCCCGCAGGGGAATTGGTCATTATCGGTGACGGCCTTGAGCGATGCCGGGGTGGTGCCGGGCAGGAAGAAGGAGCTGTTCGTGAAGGCGAGGCTGTTGTTGTTGCTGATTGTCAGCGACTCATTAACAGCCCGCAAGCAGCAGTGCGTAAAGTTCTGGCCGCCAAGTTGCAGAGCACGGGGATTCGGAGCGTAAAAAGGCAGGTTCGCCAGCTGTGGGATGAGATCTCCGACAGTGAGAGAAGCCATGTTCTTGGAGTGTGATATCTGAAGAGAATCCACGACCTGGTATACAGCTGACCGTCAGATTGTCGTGGGAAACCACCGACACCGGCAGGGTGGCAGTCATGATATCGACTTCACACCTCCCGCATGAGTGCCAGCCACTCGGGATCTCATCAGTCATGTTATCTGAAAAGAAAAAGCACTATCAGATGCATGTCTTACCCGTGTAAATATCACTACAAGATATGTTACTTACTCAACGAGACATCTTATGTCGCGGGAATCTTAATTGGTCAGAAGATACTTGTTCTAAGCCACAAGGTGACTAGATAATGCCGTATCACAAGATATACTCCGATCTGCGGTTGACAGATGGCGGGAGGGGACATGGCGCCCAATCGCACAAGGATGCCAATGTCCATCGATCGGAGATTCCCCGCTTGCTGTACAGCCAGATCTGTGATGTCACTTGATGCCAGCCTGAGTGTATAGTAGGTAGTTTACTAGTCCCGATATACCTGCCACTCAATACCAGTATACTAATGCTGGGACAACCAACCCCTTGGGTTAGTTATTAAACAGGATAGATAACCACCTGTTCATGAACCACACAATGTCGCGTTACAACCACCAAGCCATAATTTCAAAAAATGCAGTGTACTCCATATAAAGACACAAACAGACCGAGTCACCGATATACTGCCTATGTAGCCATGTAAGCATGATCTTTAGCTATCGAGTATATATGAGCAATCAAGAAAGATGTAAACGAGATTGAGGAAGGAGGTTCCGTCTAGTCTCCAACCTAGTCTGAAGATGGGTTAGGTAAGCCAAGTATAGTGGGTCCCACATAAGATAGCCTTCCAGGTCCAGATTCGAGTAGCATGGGCAACAAAAACGACGAACCCAACCAAAACATTAATAGATATTACAACAACAAGTCTCTCAACTCGGGAGGTAGATGTTATCAACAAGTTTTAGCTTCTGGTACAAAGTACCTGTGCTTTCCGACTGTACCTGCCCTAAAAAGAATATACAGGTCTGAATTCCTTTTGACCCATATTTAGCCGGGACCCATCTGCACGGATTTAAGGCTGGACCCCGCTCTGCCCCATAGTTACGGAATCATTACCCCTTTTTGCTGGGGAAGATACAACCATCCAATAGCACTGTCAGTACGGGTGAACCGTAAGAAGTGCTGCAAATGCTTAAAGGCACTTTGACCATGATTGCCACGTGGCATGGCATCATAGGAACCAACCTTCACAAGGAGACTGGAACCCATCTCATCATCGTCAGGGGCAACACACAAACAGAAAATACCACCGAAGGCCGCCTTTTCTCATCACAAAGTGCATGGTTTTCAGCAAAGAGGGTATTTTGAATTTGTTTGTGAATTTTTTTCAAATTTCTGAAAGCTTGCACGATTCCCAGGATGGGCCCCCCTTTCGGTAGAACCCCATAACCTGATTAAAGAAAAGTGCGCAATGCATAAGCAGCAGATCCCATCCCATCCAGACCATGCAGAGTACGCAGTAGGAACTAATGTTACAGCCGTGGCTGCAGAACTATCAATCTAATGATTCCTGCGCCAGTATCAAAAGTAATGTAGGGAAATCCCACCAAGCCTCTATATGCCCACTGCCATTCCCTGAAACAAAAGCGGGAAGGCGCATGCTTGGGGGTTTCACCCACCCCAATCTGCATCTGCGATCTACTGATCGTTCAAGTATTATGGTTCTGCAAAGTGCCATGCAGAGATGTATTCCAAACCGTCTTTGTGCCAAGACCGGTAAGGTTGTTTGGGTTGGGTAAGGCAATGGTTGCCGGATACAAGGAAAATCATATTGTGGTGTTCGGAAAATAGTTAGGTCCGAGTCTGTTTGTTCGTACATGAAATCTTCATCGAGGCCAGTATGGCGGTGGCGTCGGGATCGTAAATAGTCGTCATACTGGCACGCTCCAAAGCGGGGAGGTGGCAGTGCGGATCTCTCGAAGTAATGAGAGTAGTTGTAAGTGTATGTGTGGTATCCTTTGCAGAAAGGTGCAACGCGTGGAAGACTGGATCCTTCAAAGGAGAATCGAAAAGACGAAAAAGAAAAGTGCCAGTCGTCGGCATGCTTATAAACACGATATAAGGAAATAGTGACCCCAAAGACGCCGTTGAGCAAAAATCAGATGCCGGATCCAACAAAAGCTCAAGGCGATGTCAGTGACCAGAATGCTATGCCAATGCGTCCGTCTAATGCCGAACTGAAAGGGTATAATGGACGAAGAAAAAAAATAGAAAGCTTGCAAAATGTGCAAGGGCAATAGTAACGCATGCCTTCGTGGGTGCAAATTGCACCGAGCAGACTTGGTGAAGGTGCGGGTATTATAGAATGAACAACCAAACTCCTGACTCTAGACTCCAACAGCAAACAGAGGCTGTGATTAATATGGGTCCAAGTTAGTCTTTTGACATTATGATCAGTAGGATGCCATGCGGCGGGTTGATGTTCGGTCGACACCCAGGATCGGTGAGTTGCCAATCATGCTGCCGGGTGAGTCATGGCACCTGCCAGGGGCAGTGGGTGACTCGTCAACCATGGACTCTCGTGCGCCAAAGGCAAAGGTCCTGGCGCGGCTAAGGCCTTTGCGCTTCTGTTGGAGCTTGCCCATTTCGCGCTCACATGTCATCACATGCTCCGAATCGTTCATCTCAACGTATGATTGCGGGTAGCAGCGCGCAGGGTGTTCTATAAAGAACTCGCTGTAGCCACCGTCCAGAAGATATACCTCCGGATAAGTCAAGCGAGGGTAATGCTCGGCGTTGACAGTTCGGTCTTCGGCGCGGATGTGGCGAGCCATCAACGGAGCACGGTGTGCTGAGTACTCGCAGTGGAAGATAAGCAGTACTTTTCCCTCCATAGGCTGCTCGAAGAGGTGGCGCGCCAGCAACTCCTTGTCGTTGTAGTTGATCGCGCCATCAATGTGGCCACCTTCGTACTCGTACTCAAAACGGCAGTCAATGACCAATCGTTGGGTGTACTCTTGGCTGTACTTGCCATCCATAACATCGAGGAATGTCTCTCGGGAAATACGAGGAATACTGCATTCGTTGTCGCCTTCGGGGAAGAAGTGAGGGAGAGCAGGGTCTTGCACATCCTCGATGTCCATGACCGACTGCAGCCCGCTCGCAGGGACGGGCTCTTCCTTCTTTGGCTTGACAATATCGGCAGGGTTCTCAAACATGCTCAGTGACCGACGGTATTGACGAGGTCGTCGGTTAAAGGGGTTTGACGGTCGGCGAGAGTGACTGCTGATAGGAGATCCATTGCGGGTCCCTGTGAGGCTAGCAAACTGAGGTTTAGGACGCAATGAGGCTGGCTCGTTGGAGTCAGGGCTGGTTGCAGTTTGCGGCCGACGTAACTGAGGCGGCGAGTCTTGGAAGCACTCGCCAAGAGAAAGACCGGAAGGCACCCGGTCCTGGGAACCGAATCTGAAAGCACTCATCTGGTTCTCGGCATGTGACCGACCCGTAATACCACTTGCTGAGTGGCCCTTGGTTCTTGACAACGAGGGGCGTCGAAGTGCAAGTCGCTTTCTGCTATCGGTGATCAGGGGCTTCGGTGGTTCGAGGGTTGTCATTGAAGGTGGGCGAGACAGAGCAATCGGCGACTCCATCATCATAGAATCATCATCGTCATCATCATCAATCATCTCTCCAGGCGTAGGCGAAGTAATCTGGATAGACGCATTGGGGTATAAGCACTTGTGAGGGAGTGGTGATATATCCATCTCCATCATGTCTCCTACACTCATAGGGACAGGAGACGAGGAAGCTGGCAAAGGCGGCGTAGTGATATATTCTCTGCCCTCAATACCGCCCATCACGTTGGAAGTGAACAAGGCTCGTCGGGGAGTCGGGAAACGTGGGCTGTTCAGTCTGAGTCAGTCTTCGGATACATCCCCTAGCAGCCACTAGAAGGTTATGTTCTTACCTTCCCTCAGTATCTATCCTGAAGTTCTGGGACAGATCAGCAGCTAAGCTGGCAGTGGGAGATGAACCGCGAGCATTCTTCAAACTGAAGTAGTCGGGCTTGGACCGTTGGAGGTGATCCCTTATGTTAAGGGCGGATCCAAAGGGATTCGAATTACTATAGTGAGAGTGTGACCGGTAGATGTCATGAGACTGGCCCCAGGTGGGAGGGGGTGCCGGGTGCATGGCAGCCAGCGGTGAAGATGCGTCCATGTTTGCGGTAGGTTGGTGAAGGCTTTGCTTCTATTACTAGTGAATGCCGGGAATAGACGACCAGATGAGGATGTACGGCCGTAACTATACTCCTTGAAATTGCCTATTCAGGAAAGCAGCTAGCCAGTCAAAAGAGTGGAAGATGTCGCCACAATTAATGAATGCTTTCACTCGTACAAGTCTGTATACGAAAGACGGATCGGAGGATAAGGTAGTTTGCGTAAAGCTGAGATTGCTGCTTGGTGGCATGAATCTGGACCAAATATCGATCTATATTTCTCCTGTTGCTTGTAGCTGTAACTGGAGTTTCAAGGCGCAGAAACTGAGCTAACAGGTCCGCAAGTGAGGGTGGGCGAGTTGGGACGACGTCGAGAGGCTCGATGGAGGGGTCGTCGGTTCGAAGTGCAACAAGCTGTCACAATGGCATTGGCCGGCGGAATGGTTGGAGTAGGTTGTTAATATGGAGGAACTGTAGATGTTCGGGCGGGTGGGCAGGAACTTGAATGGTGAACTGAGAGGTTCAGCTCGTCGTTATTCAAGCTCTCTGTGATGCTGGTTGGTGGGATTGCTGATCGTGGATACAAACAGCTGCCAGGCAACGGGGGGCCGTGTTGAATAGAAGCTGTCGGTACTGTGTCGGTATAAGTAATACTGCCCACAGAATTTTTTCGGTTGAAACTCGAAACAGCAGCTGTCGGGTTGTATGTAGTAGATGTAGAAAGAGCCAGCCAGAGGACTAGATAAATGCGAATCACCGCCTTTCCTTTGCACAGAAGAAGAGTTGAGGCTCTACGAGTGTTAATGGGCAACACTGGCAAGTCCAGATTTTAGCGGGATTGGTTCACGCCGTAGCACGTTCGTTCACACAACCACGGAAGTCGATATGGCGAACTGCGGGACCAATACACACACGTCCAATCAGGATCGAGTCAGGGAAAACCACCAAGGCTCTTTCTCTTTGTTTCTTCGGGGGTTGTCGATTATGTTGAACACGTCTACGCCCAAAGGATCGTGTCTAGTGTGCTTTGTCGGAGGGGGGAAGGCGGCACGGCGGTAGGCTGAAGCTTGTCGACTTCAAGGCCGGATGAGTGAGGAAAGGGAAACTTACAAAAGTGACCGTGGGCAACCGTGCCTTTTGTTGGACGGCCTGGGACAGTAAGGTGGAGAGCAGAGACAATTGCTTTCCAGCACAGGAAAAACGCCTGGGACAGCGTTGTCAGGGGCAATTTGGTGTGCACTGTAGTGCTACAACGTACTTATTTACTGAGCAGACAGAAGCAAACGCTAGTTGCGTTTTCAACCGCTGTCACCTACAGGGGCCGGGGGCCTTCGCTGGTGGGTGGGATGAGTGGAGGGGCAGCAGCAAGCTGGGCATGGGCATGGCATGCATGGGCGCTCCTCCTGCTGCTGGCTCGCTCCCTGGCATGGGTGACGGTACCTGTGTTCCTGGTGCTGCTGCTGGCTACTGCTCAAGTGCTGCTGCTAATAGCAACTTCTAAGTATGGCCCATCCATCGGGCTAACAAAACCCGCTAAGCGCTGGTCTGGCAACCCTGTGGAACCAGGCGTTTCCTCGCTAGCTGGTCGAATACTACGCTATCCCAATGGCCAATTGCCCACTGTCTGGGGCTCTCGCCGACATGCCATACTTCTAGGAAACAGAGGCAGGAGCTGGTTACATCATATTGGTTGTGACAACTACTGTCAAAAACCTGAATTAGCCATTCCAGCTGTTACCGCTAATAGTGACAAGCGCTCAATGCAGTAATGCGTGCCATTCTGCCCCCCATTGCATCCCCATTGCACCCCCGGACGAATGCACCGTAGCCCTGAAATCGAGGTCACAGCCCGGAATCAAGGACTCGCATCGACTCGGCTGACGCTGACGAATCGCGGCGCCATCTCGTCCTGTCAGTCTGTCCTTGAAACCTTGTCCGTCAAGCAGGCAAGTTTCATGGTGCCAGCTCGTTTCCTAATCCGTTACCTGCCCACCCAATCCGGCGATGGAGTAGGCACACACACACACAGTCTGGCAGGTGTAAGGTCGGCTGTAGAGACCGGCTGCCCAGATCTACGGTACGAGTACCCAGAATTCTTGTTCCTAGATCACGCAATTACATCTGGTCTGATCACCGATGCAATCACGCTCGACTTCATTGTATGTACATAACTGACCGGACCGGTGGGAATCAAGAATGAAAGAAAAAAACGACTTAGGTAATATATTCAGTTTATACCTTCGTTGAGACATTCCTTTTCGTTACCGCGGACTGTAAGTTAGCGAGTGCATTTGCCCTGTATCTGTGACAGCGAGCAGCGTAATCCGTCTGTCATTTGCCATTCCTGAAGACCTGCAAGCATTATATGCACGTTATGTCACGATAGCGGGCTCCTCGAGGGCGTTGCTGGGTGAGCTCACACTAGAGATAGCCTCAGCTCCAGGGCAGAACCAGGCCTGCATGTACTTTACGAAGATAAATGGAAATCGCCGACCCAACCCGGGCTCGACGCCGGCTTCTATTTCTAATCTATTCTTTTAGACCCGGACTGCCAAAATTGGCCCACGAACTATTTGTGTCAACCCAGCATTCCTCCACGGTTTGTTTCGCCAGGCGGGTAATAGGCTTTTGTATAGACTCTCTCGCCCTTGCAGATGCATACAATACATACAGACAGATACTCAGATACTAGTGGTAGACAGCCACAGCCAGAGGAAGCAGGGCGATCGCCAAGCGCCGCTTTGTGGGCTACTTCCGCTTTGGGTAATACCCCAGCAGGATCGTGCAGCTCGTTCGTCTGAGGGCCTGGTCACCTGGGCTTACAGCGGCTTACGTGTAGGGCATTTCTGCGCCCAAACTGTGTGGTCTGGGGTTCTTTTCGGGCGGCTGAGACGAATGGGCTTAGATGACTAGGTTGCTCGAGCGAGTCGAGCAGTTTGTTTCGAGATAGATTAATTTTGAGCATGCTGACCAGAGTCAAAAGTCGGTCTGCAGACAAATAGCACGGCGTGCTTCACTTGCCCCCGAAGCCAGACGACGGCGACTGGAGCTAGGCCCTGGATCCAACAGGATGGAACGCGCGCACAACCATTCCAGGCGTTGGTTCAGCGCCAACGCAAAAGCTTTCAGCTGTCAATGGCTCCTGGGCTGCCCGGAGGCGGTGTTCTCGAACGCGAGAGCCCCGGCTGCCATTGGGAATGACGGTTACCTCCGAGCCAACATCATCTCGCTAGACCAGGAACGCCGTGATGCAAAGCCAACAGCTCTCATTATATCGTGAGACAGGCAGTCCCATCCACACGTGAAAATTTCCCCAGCGAGTGACGATAACCTCATCCGGATAACTTCAGGGGTCCAACAACGGGTTCCGGACCCTTCAATATTGCAAATTACGCAGTCCCGTTGTCGCAAGCCTGGAACAGGCTGGGGTTTACAAGTTTGAGTACTTGCGGGGCGGGAAGCCTTTCCCATTTGCCGCACCGTACCTACAGTTCGATGATCCAAACTGCCGAACGGCTGAGTTACATATATCCCCGATATATATGCTTTCTTGTCTCTCGTCGGATACTGTACTGTGTGCACTAGTGCTCAGGTGTCGAACGATTGACCAGCCCTGTGGGAAGTGAATCGCACCGTGGAAGAGCTTTTTTGCAGGCCTGAAACTCGCTTCTTCGTCGAAAGCAGCGAAGCGTGGAAAGCATTGACGCCGCAGAAGAAACAGTGTTTCTGCTTAACAGCAACGGTACCATACTTTTGGAGATTGAGCGGGTGCGGGCTGGGTTGGTTCGCCGAATCACGGCTTCTACTTGGAAACGGTTCCTCCTTGGTTGCTGTGTGAATAAGCATCACCCCGGCAGCTATGTGTTGAGATGGGGCATCGGTGGCAGGGAGGGCCCCGCAGGCCATGCCGTGCGGTGCGAAGAAGCGAAGAAATGCAAGACGCTGCCCGCGGTCGATTGGGCTTTTTCTTTTGGTTTGCAGAAGCCCTGCAGCAGTGTCAGAAAGTAAGTACATAGCCCGGCAGCTCGTAACCTCGTAAGGACGTAGGGCGCTCCATCCAATTGGCACCAGATGGCAAGTGACCGAGGTGACCCGAAAGCGGAAGCAATGGGAAGAGCATGCAGTAGACATGCAGTAGCCATGCAGTAGCCCGCACCCAACTGCCCATTCCGGGACCCTAGCTAACTGCACCTTACCTTGGTTGCAGTCACAGCTCCTACAGCTTACAGTTCTTGGCCGACGTTTGACAATGCTCCTGGCAGCCCATGGCAGTCAGTCATGACATGACAGACATTGCAGAACAGACATGGTTACCGTTGTTTACATAGCATAGCGCAGTGCGCATCCGGCCCAATGACCGCTCACCCCGGCGGACAGAAAGCCTAAGGAGTGGATTG
Organism: Apiospora saccharicola; assembly: GCA_038363915.1. Lineage (NCBI taxonomy): Eukaryota > Fungi > Ascomycota > Sordariomycetes > Amphisphaeriales > Apiosporaceae > Apiospora > Apiospora saccharicola. Next base: position 1,597,972 of record JAQQWM010000001.1, read on the forward strand.
CCAACACATACCGAAATGATTCAGCCACTGTTATGTTATGCTTGCTGCAATTGTTATGTTATGTTAGGTATGTTTTGTTACGATATTTATGTTATTATGTGAGTCTATTCAGTAGGGCTAGAGCAGGGCATGCTAGAACATAAGGGAAGACCGAAGCGCATGTGCTGGCGCATGTAGGCCCTAGACTGACAAGATAGACCGAGATCTCCCACTGCCCTGAGCGGAAATCAAATAATTACCAAATATTCGGCGTGTCTCTATGTGATTGGAAGACGCAAGCGCAAATGCTCCATCGGTCAATTTGATGACAGCCCGAGCCGTATCGGAGAAATTCACCTTGGGCTTCCCCGATCCTAGAAATGGAGGCATAACATGGGCGCTTATGAAGTGGCCGGGGAGGGAATAAAAATAATGTTTTACCCAGAGATGAAGATGAACGCTCGGCCAGTAGGACGGGCCTCAGCCTGGCCGGGAGAATTGGCCCTCTCACATCCCTTCACACCATCTCGGACCAGTAAGCTGGCCCGAGGGAAGAATAAAAACCACCAGGAAAAGACCCAAGGATTAAGCTGGTAGCCCGTTGATTTGACAAGCGACAAATTTGTTCGGGAATTGTTCTAAAATGGATATCACTCCAAAGAAAAGTAGCGTCAAGCGTCTCGCGTGGCAGGTCCGATGGTTCAAGGGAGCCAGGGCGAAAGCTTCGATCACCCGTCCTACATCCCGATCTCATGAATCGAAGCCGACGTCATTCCCCTGCGTTCAGGCCAAGTTTTCCGGTCCGGCCTACGATCCTTGGTGCGACCCTCGCGTTGGCGCACCAAACAATCGTCATTTTCAATCTCGGAAATCCCATACATTCTGGCATCTCGTGATCTTAATTGTATATCGATGGCCATTCTTGCGAGTGGACGAAATCAAGGAAACAGCGTTCCATAAGACTGGCGCTTCACCGCAACCAGAGGGGTTATCGAGATCCAGCCTATTATTATTGTAATCCGTTTGTTGATTGTTTACATTTGTTTTGTTGGCATAGACGACGATAGCAACCAGATGCAAACCAGATGACATGCAGCACCCAAGTCCGTCTCGAGCCGTATGCACCAGTCAGTGGTCTGCTGACCGCCATCTGCGGTTCGACAGCAACGGCTTAGGCTGATAGGATTACGGTTCCGATCCCTACGTGGACAGTGGACTGCATGAAAAGCAAGCTGGCGAAGGTTTGGGGGACACAAGCGACGTCCAATGGGCGCCGTCAATTGGCCCGTTACCCCTCGCTATCGCGGGTCTCAGCAGCTTCAGCTCTTCAGATAGACTGAGATGGTCAGCTTGATCTCCTCATCCGGCAAGTAGCTCAATCCCCACGCAGCCACGGGCTCCGACATCCCGCTACCTAGTTTTGGTCTATTGGGCTTGGTACAGAAGCCGCAGCCGTCTTCTTGCCTTCGCTGCATACTGTGAAGGAAGGGTATGGTATCATCGAGATGCACGATGGTTTTGCGAAACGGATCCTTTCTGGCGTCCTGGTGCTTGTGATGGTCCTGCATTGGTGTTTGATGTTCAGCAAGGAACAGTGGAGCGCCTATGGGGAAGGGTTGCGATCCCCCCAGTCTACTGCCCAGCCCAGTAGGCTTTATGCTCCCAAATGAGGGGTAAAGGCTTCAAGTAAACAATTCTCAGGTCTTACGCGTATGAGTAAACATCCGCTGGAGACCCCGGTAGGCTCTGCTCGCGAAGTCACGAGACAGGCTAAACCAAAGCCGGGCAAACCTTTCTGCAGTCGTCTGCAACCCCGACCAGGGTCTACCATCCTTCTATCAGCTCAGGCGGTTATGAGGACGGCTGTGACCATCAGCCGGTTGCTATCGGTCTGTTGGCACGCTGATCAAGTGGTATCGCTCAACCTCGGCTTGGGTAGTATTACTACTAATGCTATCCATACCCATAGCTTCGCGGAAGATGGCGATGGACCAGTCCCTGAAGCCCAGTCCCTGGTTTCCGACTCCGGCTGTCTGGAAAAGCATCGGGTCTGGTCTTGTTGAGAGACAGTAGGTACGGTGCGAAGTCTTATCATGTAAGGGCGCTCATAATGTGTTTTAGCATTGGCGAACAACGTCGTAATAGTCTCACTGATCGTCTCTGTTCGGCCCTTGCTTGACTCGAGGCTGCTGGCTGGCCAAACAACCAAAAGAAAAGCTGCTGGGGCCCTGTGGTTCTAACAGTCATAGCGCTCTCTGCCCACTGATCTACTACACTGAAAGATTTTACAGCTACCGGCACGCCGGCATTCCTTTGTCAATGACTTATTTTCGGCCACTTACTCTGGACCCTGGCGGCAACTATCTTGGGCTCGAACACGGCTGATGCTTGCCTCAGTGCTTCTGGATTTTTTCTTTCGACTGGAGCCATGTTTCGGCCGCTCCTCAAGGGGCGAGAAGAGGAGTCCGGAGGGTTCTTGACAAATTCGACTCCTTAGCAGCATCCCTTATGATCCAGAGCCCCATCCAGCTCCATGTGGGAAAAGAAAAAATTGAACACGACCAAAAAAAACTTCATTCTCCTAGGCAACTGATAGTACACATACATACATCCTTACATCCACACGGAAACCACCGCGGTCATTTCGTATCTAATGATGAGCTCAATAGTGCCGGCCACATAATCGCAGTCGGGCCACGTCCTGGGTTCGGGGTCCCATACAGTATATATCGCCTGTTACTCACCCTAGAAACATGATCTCCATTCCGTAACCATCGCTATTACGCCAGCAGGGCTAATTATTAGGGGTAGCTAGCAACAGCTAGGCAATGAGCACAGGGCAATTACTGGGCGATTGGGCAATTGGGTCATGGAGGGGCGGGTGGAACCTCCCCGGGGGAGCTTACTGCGGGTGGTAAGGGCCGGCAAAATTAAAAAAAGTTGAGTCGGCGCTCTTATTCATAGCATTACGATAGTGATAGTCGGATAACCATGAAAATTAACGATTAATGCAAATGCAGCATCGTATCACCAAATCCGCCCATTGAACCCTGGAAATTAGTCAATATGGGTAGCAAACGGAAGAGAGGCGCCAAGAGCGGCGGCAACGATGCCCTGCCCTCTCGAAAGAAGTCGAAAGATGGCAACCAGCCCGCGAAACAAACTCCCGCCGATGGAGCCGTCGACCTTGATCTCGACAAATCCCCCTTCTCTGCGACAGTTACCACCAACGACGAACGAAAGCGCGAGGCCGAGGTTTACGACCTTCTCGGTAGCCTCGACAATGCCGAGCGCATTGCTGCCGCAGATGCCGTCATTACCGGTCTCCTTACGAGCGAAGAACCCGTCCTCGAGCGACATCTCGAGAAGCGCCTGTTCCGAGGCCTCGCCAGTTCCCGCAATGCGTCAAGAGTGGGATTCAGTCTCGTGCTGACCGAGATACTCGCCCAGCTCTTCGGCCCTAAGGCTCTGAGCAAGACAAAGTTCCCTGGCTTGCCATTCGCTACTGTGTTGGACATCCTCCTAGAGAAGACCAAGCCCAATGGGGCTTTGCCGGGGCAAGAGGAGAGGGATCTATACTACGGGCAGCTGTTTGGACTACAATGCTTCATCGAGTCGAAGGTGCTGTTTGATAGTGATGATTCGGACAGGTGGTCCAGGGTTATGGGTCTTCTGCTGGACTTGGCCAACAAAAAAGTATGGTTGCGCTCACAGTGTGTGTGGCTCATTGTTGAGACCTTGCCGCAAATGGGAGAGGCCAAGGCCAGCGAAACGATCCAGCAGCTTATCAAGATTGGCTTGGGCAAGACAGCCGAGGGTGTTGGCCTCTGGCTTGGAGCTACAACGTGCTACCCAGAAATGAAGATGCCCTCGAAGCCATGGAGCCACCCCTTGGCCACCAAGAGCTTGCCTGAACTTGCAAATGTGCTCAAGGACAATGTGAAGCAAGACGATGGCGGTAAAGAAGCTGTGTTGATTAAGGCCAAGTCAGGCAGTTGGAATGCACAGTTACATTTCGTATGGGATCTGATTCTAGCGTACTTCATCGAGCAAGTCAAGAAAAGTAAATCAAACGATGCCGGCGACTTGAAGCTGTTTTGGAGCACGGTTATCGATGGTGAGTCTTCCCCTTTCCTGCTCGTGACTAGAACTCACCTCTAATAACCACAGATGGCTTGTTTTCCAAGAACGCTACCGAGCAACAGAAATTCCGCGGATTGATGATATTCCAGAAGTTCTTGCACGCTTTCTCTGCTCTCAAGTCCAATGGCTCAATCAAGGCCCTGTTTTCGAAGAACCTGATGCGATGCTTGGTGAACCAATCAGCTAAAGAGGACCGCTACCTTCACCGAGCAGCTACTAAGTCGCTGAAGATTATTGAGGGCATCGTAGAGTCAGAGCCAGCCAGTCTACTGCCCATCCTGGAAGAGTTCCTTGGCAAGAATGGTGCTTATGACTTTGATCAGCAAACCCACCAGAGCACCGTGGAGAAGATTCTTCAACATGTCACATTTGATAATGTTGAGGAGGTTCTCGAATTTCTGAGGGCACCTGTTGTTGTCGTCAAAGAGGAAGACGAGGTAGAGAAACGTCGCCAAGTGTATGCCGGATACGTCTTCTTCATGTGCGTCCGAAAACAGTCATCGGAAGACGAATCGGGCGATTTGCAACGGGACCAAGATGTTGTGCTGAAGACTACACTTGAAGAGTTGGTGAAGAACTCATACTCGAACTCGGCCAACTTCTCTCCTGAACTTTCTGACAAGACCCGACAAATTTTCCGCAACCGACTATCATCCGCTCTCGCGAAGTTGACAAAGCGCCATTCGGATTATCGCTTCTTGTGTGACGCGGTGGTTAAGGTAGAGCCAACAGCAGTCAAGATGAGTGAGGATCTGGAAGCTGAGCGCAAGGCCGCACTGAAGACTCTGCGGAAGCTTACGAAGCAGAGCCAGAAGGAGGGTTCGGAGAGCAGCTCCTCTCTTAGCTTGGCAATGCTTTATGCCATCACCATTCTGCAGTTGTATGACGGCGATGCCGATGCCCTTACTACCTTGGAGGATTTGAAGCAGTGCGCGGAAAAGTTGAAGGAGACGGATGATGCGGCTTCGTCTCTGCTGGTCGAGATCCTGCTTTCAATGGTCTCGAGGCAATCCCCCCTTGTTGCGGCAGATCACACAGCAGGTTTTCGAGGCATTCACACCGCAACTTTCTGCGGACGCTCTCGAGGGTTTGACAACGCATCTTGCAGCTGAAGAGAATGTGAAGGGACAACAGGCTCTGTTCGACGCTGAGGATGAGGACATGCCAGATGCGGATGGATCGGGTGAAAGTGGGAGTGAAGATGAGGATGCTGATGATGATGAAGACGAGATCTCGGAACTTGGGTCTGATGTTGAGTTTGTCACCTTGAACGGCGAGGAAGCTGACGCCGACGAGGATGATGACGATGATGAGGCCAAAGATGAAGCCAAAGCGAAGGACATCGCCGACCTCGATATTGCTCTTGCAAAGGTTTTGGGAAGCCATCGTCTTGACCAGGACAACGAGGCTGAGACTTCTGACGACGACTCCGACATGACAGATTCGGAGATGATGGCACTGGATGAGAAGTTGGTTGAGGTATTCAAACAACGTGCTCAGAAGACCAACAAGAGCAAGGAGAAGAAGGATGCTCGACAAATGATGGTTCACTTCAAGCATCGGGTGCTCGATTTCTTGGATATATATCTCAAGAAGGAGACGTATAACCCCTTGGCATTTGAATTGGTTCTGCCACTTCTTGGGCTCATCCGCACGACGCAGACCAAGGAGCTCTCAAAGAAGGCGACTGACATTCTCGCCAACTTTGCCAGAGTATTCAAGAAGGGACAAAAGGATACGGAAGCTTCTGCTGCGATCGACGCAGACAAGCAGATCGCACTCTTGCAGAAGATCCATGAAGAAGCCTCGCTGGACAGCACGCACGCATTTGCCCGTGCGGTGTCGACCACGAGCCTGTTGGTCGTGTCCAGCCTGTTCGCTGCCGACAAGGAGAACGTCGAACGGGCTGCAGCCGTCTACACCCAAACCCAGATTGACTGGACGCTGGGGAGGAAACGGATACAGCCGTCCTTCTTTACCGATTGGATCAACTGGTGTCAAGGCCACGCTAGCAACGCGAAGGCTTGAGCAAAATGTGTAGATATCTATATTACCTATCCAAGATACCCCCGACTTGAGGTTAGACGAATTATGTAGCAAGAAGAATTTGTCCGTGTATGACTACTTATTCATTATCTCCGTTCACTTCACTTACACGAGTGAGGCAGCAGACCCGGGTGATCCGGAGACCTATTCAGAGTAGAGATTTAGACGATTCCACGTCAGGGTGCCTGCCATGCGTCACATACGGCAGAGCTGTACGGCAACCAACCATCGCTGCCATATATCTAATGATATAAGTGTATGCAGTCTCGATTTCTACAAGCTTAACAATGATTGTATAAGCATTGCTGACGGCTGTGATCATTGGAAGAAACGTAAAGATTGGCTTACCTTCCTTTACCAGGTCCAAAAGGTCATCCACACGAAGTCTGCAGCTGTATGTGGTTTAAACCGCATGAAGGCTGGCGCCTCATGACCGTGTGGTAGCATCCGCGAATGAAACCTCAGGCCAGCGAGCTAGCTGTCGGTCGTGGAACCAGGGCTTTGTCCAAGGTAATTATTCAGCCCACCTGCCTAAAAGGGGCACTGGTCGTGAAGACTTGAGGTGGTGTGGCCTCCTTCCCGTCTTTCGTTATTTGTTTCCCTCGAGAACTCCCGCTATGGCTGACGAAGGTAGGTAGCTAAGATGCGATCCGTGGCTAGGTGATGGTGGCTTTGAAATATGACTGCAGTCATTTGCGGAGAGATGTTGTTGTCCCTGAAAGGGGAGGGGGCGGACAAGGTAAGGGAGAAATGTCGATGGACTCTTTAAAGAGGGATTATTTATTACTATGCGTAGGTATCATACATACAGGTATATATGAGGTGTTCGGACTCAGATGACGAAAAGGAACCAAACTGTTGTGGTCATAGGAAGAAGCGGCTCACATAGCGGAGGCAAGTCGCGGTACTTAATACTAATACCCATGGCTTCTATCAAAACCACCGCTCTCCTTCTCCTCGGGGCGTTTGGAGTGGGTGCGTCTGCTGCGTCTCACGACTCGTTGGACAGACTGGTGGCCGACTCGATCCAGCTCACCGAGCATGACGTAGGCGACTTCTCTGCCATCGCCTTCGGCGACCGCACAGCCGCCGTATCTCAGAGGAGGCAACAGCAACAACAGCGATGCAGTATCTTCCCGGGCGACGACCTTTGGCCTCCGGAAACCGAATGGACACGCCTCAACCGCTCCCTCGACGGTGTCCTACTCCGGCCCACGCCCGCGGGCGCGGTATGCTACCCGGACCACCCCGCCTATGACGCGGCGCAGTGCCAATTTCTACTTCAGGACGCCAGGAGCACGCGCTTCTGGCTCGACGATCCACTTACGGAGCTGGCGCAGTGGACACAGGGGACCACCTGTCCGGCCATCGCGAGCCAGACGCAAGGGGAGATGAAGAATTGCACCCGGGGTGGCTTCCCAGAATACGTGGTCAACGCCACGACGGCCAAGCACGTGCAGATCGCCGTCAATTTTGCCAGAAACAAGGGAATTCGGTTGGTTATCAAGTAAGAGGACCAACACAATATTAAGAGCAGCTTGATAATTCTTTCTTTTCTTCGCAACGACTATTTTCAGACAGCTGATTTCCCCTGACCACTAACTTAACATAGGAACACCGGTCACGACTTCGGCGGCCGCTCCGTCGGCGCCGGCTCGCTCAGCGTCTGGGTCCACCACATGATAGAAACCCAATACATCCCATCATACACCACCGGCAGCGGCGACGGCAAAGAAAGCTACACGGGGATGGCGGTCCGATTAGGCACCGGTATCGAGGCGTGGGAGGTCTCTAACTTCGCGGCGGCGCACGGCGGCATCACCGTCGTGGCCCCGGGGGGCAACACCGTCGGGGGCGTGGGCGGCTGGGTCGGTGGCGGGGGACACTCGGTCGTGTCGTCGACTTTTGGTTTGGGGGCGGACCAGGTGCTCTTGCTCGGTGTCGTGACGGCGGATGGGTGCTACGTGACAGCGGACCCGTTCACGAATCCGGATCTGTTCTTCGCTTTGCGCGGGGGTGGCGGAGGTAAGAGACAAGACAACGAACCTGTCCTATCCAACTCCTCTCCGGACATAAAATATAGGTTGTAGAGATACTGTCCGCTAACTTCATGTTGATAAAGCAACGTATGGCATCATCATCTCCGCCGTGCACAAAGCCCACCCGCCTGTCAGCCTAACCACCACCTCTCTACGCCTGACCCTGTCCTCCTCCTCCAGCCCCTCGGTCCCCGCCGCCGGCACATTTGTCGTGCGCAACGCCGACGCGTTCTGGACGGGTGTAGGATTATACTATCGCTTCTGCGGCACCGTCATCGAAGACGGCCACGGCGGGCAGGGGTTCAGCTACATCTACCCGGACGCCGGCGGCGGCTTCCGCTTCACCACGACGAGCACCTTCCTGAACCGCACTCGCGACGAGGTCTCCCAAATCATGCAGCCACTGTACGCCTCGCTGCGGAGCGCGGGAGTCCTGGCCACCGCGGACGCCGACCCGGCCACGGGGAACCCAAGCGTATACGGAGCCTCTCGTCGCAGCGGCACTGGGGATCAGCCTGTTAAGACGCGGCAAGTCGGAACTACCTACCTGTAGAACAAGACCTAAAGACAGGCAGACGTACTAATAGGTAGCAATATGGATAGGTACCGGTCGCGCCTACTCCCGCGGACCAATTGGCAGGACGACGCCCGCTGGAACGCAACTATGGCCGCGATCCGCGCCGCCACCGAAGCCGGGTACGACGAAGACTTCTACTTCCACGGGACCCTGGTATCGCCGACACGTAAGGCGGCCGGCTGGCCCGGGGCAGACAACGCCGTGAGCCCAGCGTGGCGGGAGAACCTGATGCATGCCGTAAGTGTGGACTTCTATCTCCTTCAGTGGATCTCATCAAAGCTGACTTGACTTCTTTCCACTCCCCCAGATGCTCATGGACCTCCAACCCCCAACCTCACCCCCGACCAAGCCCGCGCCCGCGACGCCCGAATGCAGCGTCACATGGACCTCTTGCGCGCCGCCTCGCCAGGAGCCGGTTCCTACCTGAACGAGGGGACCCGGGCGAACCCGGGTGGCAACAGGCCTTCTTCGGGTCCAACTACGAACGGCTGCTCGAGGTGAAGAAGACATGGGATCCCTGGCAGCTGTTCTGGGCGCCCACGACAGTCGGCAGCGAGGGCCGGGCCGTTGGGGCGGTCGACGGGTACCCCAACTCGCAGAACGGGAGGCTCTGTCGGTCAGAAGCTTAGAACTGGAGGAAAGGGGGGGTCGCCCTTATGCAGTTGGTTCCGTGCAGAGTCAGGCTGATTTGGCAAATGTCCTTCCTCCGCAGAGTAAGGGCGATCAGGGCTCTGCCTATATCAAGTCGCTCCTGGGGCCTGCTAACTTCAATCAATGTCAACACAATTGCCACATACACGTACGAAAGTCTCATGGTTGAGAAACACCAAGTAACAGTTAAGTAACGTTAGTCCACGCCTGCTCAATTCGATACAGCGGTCGCCTGACGGACTAAGCCGCTGGACCAGTCATGTATTGAGGACTCCATCCGGCCTTGCGAGCATGATCGTTTGACCGCATGCTTGAGATTCTTAGATAGAATTAGTCTATGCGGTTATCCCAATGCCTCCGGCGTGCTTTCATCACCGCCGTATTGTACATGCGTAAACCTCATTTCTTTCTTCCCAAGATGCAGGATATCATCGTGTCATCATCTTCATAGCTCCATCTTGTCGTCGTCCTTCTTCTCGTCATCCTCGTCGTCGCCCTCGAGGGCCTTCTTCGCTAACCGCTCGGCCTCCTCCATGAGCTCCTTGGGCACCTCCTCGTGCCGGCCCTTGGTGGGGCCGTCGGCGCCGCTGATCCAGGTCATCTCGAGCTCAAACTCCTTGTCCTTGTTGTCCTGCTGCGCGACGTAGATGATGCGCGCGGCCTCCTTGACCGCCTGCTTGAGGTCCAGCTCGCCCTCGGCCAGGTTCAGCTTCTCGAGCTCGGCCTTGGCGGCCTGGCGGCCCTTGCCGGTGGCAGCGCCGTAGTAGCCCCAGTACATGCCGCTGGGCTCAATCATGTACAAGCCGGGACCGCCGTGCTTGCCCTTCACCTTGCCGCCCGCGCCAATGGAAGGGCCGCTACCGACCTCGCCGTCGACGGGGGCCTCGAGCTCCGAATCAAAACCGCCGACAATGGCGGTGATACCGAAAGGTCGCACTGATTGGTAGAGGGTGTAGGCTTGAAGGTAGCCGCCCATGCGGGAAGCCAGATCTGAAGTGGAGATGGGGGTCTTGAAGGTATCGCGCCAGGAGCGGGCCTCGTCGCGGGATCGGTCTACGAAGTGGCGGCCATCAGGGATCATGCCGGAGTAGACCTAGCGGGGTAAATGTTAGCTATTTCCGGGCCATATGTTATTCTCAAGAGGCAGTGTGTAAACGTACAGCTCCCAGATGCTTGTCGATAGTTGCGATTCTCTTGTTGGCGTTGGGCTTCAGCAGCTTGGATGTGATGACCTTCTCGACTGCCAAGACGACACCATCTTTCGCACGGATGCCGATGGAGGTACCGCCGTTCTCTACGGCCTTAGCTGCGTACTCGACCTGGAAGTTTCGGCCATCGGGGGAGAAGATGGAGTTGGCCAAATCGTAGCCAGTTCCTATCGACGTCTGCAGGGATAATGTGGTTAGCTCATGGGCCGTACAACAAACCAGCTTGCAATCCAACTACGATATGCTGTTAAGCTTACCATATTGACAGATTTCTGTGATTGAAGCTACGATGAACGTGCGGGATGATGTACGGGAGAATCAAAGGCGGAGGAAAGTCGGGTTGGGTGGTGTTCGTGGGGATTGAGAGAGTCGAGGCTGTAGATGGGGACGAGGCAGAGCTTCACACAATCATCAGGCAACCTGTAGCTGCGTCGTCAATGCTGTGCTGCTGTAGTAGCGCTACCCCATTACCAGCTACCTCAGCCCGCCCACCTTACCTTGCGGGTGCACGGACACTAGGTTAAGTAAATGTGGCTTGACTTGGAGTTAACGCCATGTTGTGGCGGGGTTGCCCAACCGTTTCCTACAACACATCGCATCACCGTGACACTTTTCAGTCCACGGGTGACACCCATCACTGAATAATGAAGCTGGATCAAGCTATTATACCGCTGCTGAAAATTTCAAGTAAATGATCGAACTCAACCGCGCTTTCCATCTAAGGCGTCGGCTATTTGGCATCATCATGGACACGAGTGTTGTAGTCACGGTTATCGATGCGACTACAAACTCAACTGGGACCTTTCGAAGACTTAGACGGGTGAAGGGACCGGCAAGATTACTGATTTCTTTAGCTTAAACACATCTGAATTGATCACAACTAAACCGCCGACCGGAATCTTGGCTTCCAAACATAGCATCTAGGTAACTGACGTAGGTTTTCAAGCAGCCCACAAGCAAGTCTGAGACTGAGCGAGGTAGCCGGTTTTTGTATCTAACGCAATATCAAGCGATGCTATGACACGTTCAGCTATATAGCAGCAGGCCTAAATTGCCTTATGCCATTAAGAAACCGGCTCATGTCCCGTGAAGATCACTCCGAGGCACTCGGAATTGACAGAACTGTTGGCTATGGCCCAAAATGGTGTCGCATAAATAGCAACTCTTCCTTCCTTGAGAATCAGGCACCTCGAAGCGTGTTAGATATCAGCCGCACATTGTTCACAACCAAGGCGTCCAAGCCCTCATTAGCTTGTTTCTATCAATCAAGCGTTAGTACTTGCGATCTGGGGTCGTATTTGAGAAGTACATACCTTGGCCAGCTCGGGGATATCATTCAACGCCCCATACGAGCCGCAAAACAGCCCAAGATCCTTAACGTGCCGGATGAGCCTGGGAGCAGCGACGAGGGACTCCGCCGCCATGACGATGCCCTGGAGGTCCCACTGTCGGGCAAACCGCACCGCCCGCTGGAGGCTCGTAGCGCGCCGGTCGCCCGCATCGCCGCTGACCATGGAGTCGTTGAGGAAGACAACCGGGTACGCCTTCTGCTTGGTAGACAGCAAGATGCAAATCTCCGGGTTGAAGCAGGTGAAGAATATGGAGCGGTCCTTGCCAAGCTCGAACACCACGTCTAGGATGTCGTCCAGATACTGATTCATCTCGGTCGCGTACGGCTCGAGGCCCCAGTCGTCAACCTCGGACAGCATAGGGTATTTCAGCTCGATGTCGAAGCTGATGTCCTCGGGGAACTTCTCAAACAACTGCCTCAGTGTGACGAAGCGGTCGTGAATGAAGTCGCCGCGAGTGTTGCCCTTCATGTTGCGGATAGAGTAGTCCACTGTGTGCTTCATGCGCTGAAGCATCGCGTTCGAGACTGGATTTTGTCGTCCACACAGTGACCGGCTCTTCCTGCTAAGCGGCAAGCTTGGGCGAGACCTCTCGTCCCACGGCAAACGACCACGAGGGGAATCATGATGCGGATCAGTCTGCGAGTCGCTGATGGCCATCCATTGCGCGTATGTCATGGAATGGACAGGGGTATCCAGCCCTGTCTCGCTAACCGCCCAGTCATGGTAGATGACCGGCACTCGATCACGCGTCACCTGAACGTCGAACTCGATGAAATCAGCACCATTATCCAGCGCACTTTCAAGGGAAAGTAGCGTATGCTCTCCGATCTGTAGCCTCCTGAGCTCGTTCTCGTTCAGTCCCAGGCCTACGAATAGTAACGTTAGTATAGAACACAGCCCGTATTCCAAGTACTACTCACCTCGATGACCAATCACCTGAGCAGGCGTAAGCGAGCGCATCTTCTGAGGTCTCTTCTCCGACGTACCCGGTTTGGGCACATAGGGCTTGCAAACCAAAAAGGTGAAAGCAACAGAACCGAAAAAATCACCATGAGGAGTGATAAGAGCCACTGCCGAATCGCGCCTTAAGCTCTGACGTTCCGGTCGGAACCACCCCTTAATGGATTCGAGTAGTGCAACCGCCGAAGCGATGAGCTTGGGCTTGTCCGTGGATTTGTTGATAGTCTCAAAAAGCTTGAAGCTCAATTTCATCCGGTCCGCATTCTCCGTCAAGAATTGCCACGTGGTATCCCCTTTATCTCCTAGAAAGGGTACTGTAACCCTATGAGAGATATCTGGATGATCGGTTGCAGATACCTCGAGATATGTTTGGCCTGAAGCTGCCAACGCCTTTATCTTCTGACACAAGTGACCTTCTAAGTCGACAGGGTTGCCCCTATCAGCTACATCAAAGGAGCCAAGGCTCACAAACACTGATAATAGATCAGAACCATAGCTGGAGAGGGTTGTGACGTATGTTGGCCGCGGATTCACGGGTGTTGTTGGCTCCAATGGTGGAAGCAGTGCCGATCTCTTGTGTTCCACCTGATCTTCCGTGCTAATTGGCAGAGTATTTTGAAGCAGATCGACGATTGACATGTGTCCGCGATAAGCCGCATGGTCCAATGATGACCAGCCACGACGATCTATGTGCAGCATGCTTGCTCCTGCAAGCAGAAGGAGTCTTACTACCTCAAGATGACCGTGCACGCAAGCAACTGTAAGGGGAGTCCAGTGATATGAGTCATCGGTTTTGGATAGATCCAGCTCAACTGTGGAATCCAGAAGAACTTTTACGGTCTCAACACGACCCAATCGCGCTGCATGGTAGAGAGGCGAGGGCGTATTGACAAACTGGTTCTGGGGATTGAGCCCCTTCTCTAGTTTAATCAGTATATGAACGATGTCGCTTGACGCCGATCGAATTGCGATATCAATTAGTGAACCTACAATTTTGTCAGTGAAGACGGATGCTTCACCATCTGGTCGGCGCATGTCTAGATCGACAAACACGCCAATAATATCGGCGTGGCCCGAGTAAATGGCTAGAACGAGTGGTGTTTCGCCAAAAGCATCAATCTCCAGCATCGCCGAGCGGCCCATTAACTTGATCATCTGAGATGATATCTCGACTAGACCGTTTTGAGCTGCATAATGGATTGGCAGCCGCTGCCTCCAATCTTTGACCCATAGAAGCTGATGCTGGAAGGGAGACAAGTGCCGGATTATCTTGTCAAGGACATCATGTTTCGCAGTGGTGACAGACACCTTGCCGGTAGTAGGGCTACTGCTACGACAGAACTGAGTGATGAGCTGTTGTAAGGGGTCCTGATGAATGCAGAGTTCCCCATCAAGAGTTGCTGTGATTTCGTTCAGAAGGGATTCGATGCAATCAATGGACTGGTGTGCAATGGCAACCTGAGTGACGGAATAGAGCATCGCCTGGTTCTCCAGATATGGAACAGGCGACTCCAGGACGATCATGAGGGCCGATGAGTTGTCTGCCCGTATTTCATCAACAACATCTTCACGGGAGCAGCCAAGCGCAACCGGATCGACCATGTCTAGTATCAACGAGCGTGAAGCGGCATTGCCAGTTTCCAGTTTCAGGTCGATTGCCCGCTGAACAGCTTGCAGTAGCGCCATCATCTGGGCGGTCTCAGCCGACCAGGTTCGCAAGTAGAGCAGGCCATCGTAGTGCATCTGCAATGTCCAACTCTCCGCGACCTCTGCCTTGTGAAGGATCCTTGCGATTGCATCTCTATTGAATTTGCAGAAGACCTCAAGCTGCTCAATGAAAGACAAGACCTCCAAGAGGTTGAACTCGAGGTCTCTCAACTCAGCAAGGGCAACATCCGTCCAGTCAGGCTGCGCCGACGTGGCAGACTGAAGAGAGAACCGGGTCTTTACAGTCTGGAACCAAAGGCTGACCAGCCCTGACTGCTTCTCGATGAACCGGTTGAGCTGGGCCGTCTGAGCTTCCAAAGAAGATTGCAACACTGTTGGCGTAGAGAACACAGATCAACCTCCGCGCAAATAAACCATTGCTACATTGCATAGCAGTGCCAACTTACAATCGTATCTCGGATGAGTGGTGTGCTTGTGCTTCTGCTTCAAAGTCTGCTTGAGGCCATCATAATCGAGGTATGCATTCGTCCATTGCGGGATCTGTCCAGTGTAGAAGTCGCAACCAAATTTCATGTTGCTAGCGGGTGCGACGTGTCGGTGAGGAAGAGTGAGAGACCAGCCAATGGAGAAAGCGAGTATGTTATGAAGTAGTAGGTGGCCAGGCTCCCACTGATAAGTAGCCGTGTGGAAGATTACACCAGACACGCGGACGCCTGCCGTATCCAGTAAGGATCCGATTTGACTATGTACTTTGCAATTGAATACACAAGCAAGATCGAGACCAAGATCAAATGTGATGGGCTGGTCAAGATCTTGGTGTCTTGGTGTCTTGGCTCAATCTAGGTACTGTCTTATCAGCCCTGCCAACGCTCTTTCCTTCCCGCACAAGAGCACCTTCAAAATTTCTCTCTTTTTCTCGCAAGTTGTACACGGATGTGGGAGGCTAGGACCTTGCCAATGGCGACCACGCGAAGCCGCCTGAAGCAAACGGAATTTCCTCATTGTGTTTCCTTGTTTTTCTCTACTGTCTCACACTCCCGATGCAAGACTCGGTTTAAGAAGGTGAAATGACGTGGGTTTTGCGGTATATCAATTTTGGCGATCAGCGGCTGGCGAAGGCAGCCACGTCCAACGGCTTAACTAGTAGCACTACGTCCTGTGGGGCTTATCATGGAATGTTGCATTTGTTCTACTATACGGAGGCATGTACGAGAGATAGAGTAGGGGCTCTAACCTAGCGTTGATAGTATCAAGGTTACAGGGAGTGGCTCCACTGATAGGCACAGGGCTATACTCTTCCCCGCAATCTCAATCGCATAGCCTCCGAAATGCAACATCAATTAAGCACCCAGTATGTATGTGTGTGCTTACTTGGATACCTAACTGAGGCAGTTATAAGGGATTTTGCTACCCACGATAGCCAACCTGGGCGCCGACACTAGGGTAGAGCTCAGACCGCTTCGTTGTCTCGCAAGGGCTTCTCTGCCCCTGGCAGACCCCCTTCTTTGCCAGGTCAAGCAAATGTGTATCAGAGCCCTTTCCCTTTGAGATAGGTTACAAGAAAACCCCTCCACCTCTTTGTGCGATACATTTGGTTGGTTTCCTCCATGTTGGACTCTTTGTAGTGTGGTCCCCAAACAGGTCCCTTTCGGTATTCCCAAACCAAACAAAGCAAAGCAAGCACCATGTCTATGTACTCAGCGTAAATATCGTAAGTGCATGCTAGATAAGTATTGTAGTTTTCCAAACTCTGATTGAAAAGTGAACAAGTAATGGTAGTCTGTTGAAATTCACTTCCCTCATCCTCCCTCCCAAAAAGCATTCAACCTTCCATTTTCCAGACTCTTGTACTGTGAGCATCCGTCATGGCGAAGCAGCGGAACGACGAAGGAGCAGCTGCGACCCGCCGGCAGCCGCGGCGCGCAGCCAAACGCAGGTCAAGCACGATTGCCCCTTCAACTGAACCAGCAGCATCGGAAGCCAACGTCAGCAAGTCAAAGTCTGGGGTCAAGAAAGCTCACGGAAAGAAACGGGGGCGCCCCCGAAAGCAGGTGTTGCCTACCGAAGCCGAAGCTTTCGAAACGATGGGTGTTACCATGGAGGAGCCAAATGAAATGAAGAGGGACGACGAAAAACGGACCAAGAAGCAGAAGAAGCCCCCTGGTGGCTCTGGTGATGCGACCAATATACCAAAGTCCCAGGGCGGTGTGCAGAAGACAGTGCCCAAAAGGGGCACCGGACGCCCGAGGCAGATGCTCACGACAGCCCAAGCCATCAAGAAATTGTCCGTCAAGTTCGACGGGGAAGCCGAAGAGCAACGTAACGCAAAGAAGAAAAAGAACAACAGAAAGTACATGGACGACGATCCCATCCTACGAGAGGAGAAGGAGGAGGGCCTCCAGAGAAGCCTGCGTTGGCTTCCAGTCCGAGGCCTGCGCCGAATTCCCTCGCAGAGCCCTGAGGGAGTTCCCTCCCAGGTCTGGGACTCGTACTCGTCCCTTAACGCGTACATTTGTGCAGTGGACCACGAGAGGAAACAACAAGATCATACCGAAGAGGAAGGTGGAGAAGACCTCAACAGTCAGCAACAGCCCCTAAAACGACCCGCTGGGGTTCCTGAACCGCTCTGGCACGCCTACCACTCATTTGACGACTGGATGTTCAGGAGGTGTCTCACCCCCGAAGAGGTTCTCATGTTACCACTGGAAAAGACCGTTGACAAGGCATGGCCCGACGCCCCGAGCGGCTTCAAGTACATCGCTGAGGACGTACTAGTTTTCGATGACCCGGAAAAGGTTGAAGGGACCGCGTTCGAGTATGAGCTTACTGACCGTCATATGAAACAACTCAAGTCAGGGAGGCGAGTAAGCATGGGGAGACGTCCCTCCCAGTCGCCGGATATCGACCTTGGAACATTCTTACCACACGAAGATCTTGCAATGAATGAGGTTAATCATGATCTGGCCGGATGGCTATGAAGACTAGCTAGGAAGACATTTGGTTGAGGAAAACCCACACAGACGGAGTTATGTAGCGAGGGTCTCTTGTTTTTTATTATCGGGTTTTTTCTTTACTCATTAGATACGTGACTTCATCCCATCCGTTAACCATTGATCATCCCATCCAGCTAATTGACTGTCCACCTGTGATGTAAAGCTCTGCCAGTGCAATTTTCATACCGACATTATTAGACAACAGGGGTATTACAAGGCCTCATAAGGTCATACAAATCGGTTCAGCATCAATCCTGCGCCCTCTCTGATAAGGTGTCAACCAGGATCTTGGCATCTGCATGCAGGTCTTCCAGAAACTGTTTTCTCTCCAGCGTGCCTTTGGCCGGCACCGAAAGAGGGTTCTTTTGCTTTCGATAAGCGGCGAACACGAGACCGTTGTTCATGGGACACTCTGTTGGCCCATGGCTTGTTGGCATTCGCTGGCAGTTGAACGAATGCATCCAACCTCGGCTTATCGTTTCGGGTGCCGCCTCGGTCTTCTCATACTCAAGCCATTCCGTGAACTGTAGGATCTTGAGATGCACTTTGGTGTATATCTTGAAGGGCTCCTCCAGGTCACTCAACCCGAATGCTGCCAGAAAACGACCATTTGACGGCGCTTGGGTCTTTAGGGCGCCAGTAGTGCAGGGTGAAGACGGGTGGTTCGCAACAGAGCCCTGTGCTAGGGAATAAAAGGGATCCCTAGGCTCCTGTGGCCACAAGTTGACAAGATAAACTACATCAAAGCTATACTTCTTGGCAATCCCAGCTGCCATGATTGCCCCCAGAGCACCGGCTGTATTAGTAGGCAGTGAGGGGGCAATTAAGAGAGGCTCTGTCGGTGTCTCAGGGGGCGTGATCTGCCCAACGATGGGCTTGATATCGAGGGCTGGCGGCTTATGAGCTCTCGGGCCAGCTGTACCACGCTTCTTGGCCATCCGGCTAGGAAAATCTTTGGGAGGCAATGGCGGGGGTTTCTGAGCGTCTAACGAGGGAGTGCTTGGCCGAGCTTCTGCAATATCTTCATCGCTTAGTGCGTATATATCATCGAGAGTAGGCTCGTGTAGAATGTGTTCTTTCGCGATGTTCGAGGCCATGAGGGACAAGGTGATGGTGCTTTTTGTTCTCTTCAACCGGGATTGAGGCAATACAGCGATGTTACCTGTATCACCTCTGTCAAGTGCCGACTCTGCTTGTATGGCAGCCATCGTGTTCCGGGGAGACTCGCGTTGGAATTTATCGGCACCATCATTATCATGATGATCCGACGCCGAACTCTGTTCGGGTATTGTTGTTGGTACACTGCCAACTGACGTGTCGGCGGCGCTGAATGATCTCGATGTCCTTTGAATCGAGTCTTCACTGTCCGACATTGGGGGCGAGTAAGTGAGCGGCTGGGATACCCGGAAATTGGACTCAAGCTTGGGAAACAAGGAGAGCTTTCTCTCGGGTAATCTACCCTGCCTGGAACGGCGACTCGATCTTCCCGGCACGTTGCCGGAAGCAGATCTCGAGCCTGTCGTGTCACTAGTCTTTTCGATTGGCGAAGGCTTCAGAATTATCGATTCCGCTGTGTCATCCTGGGCGGCCGGAGCAAGATGGTTTCCCCGCGGCGGCGGATCTAGCGGACTTAATAGCATAGAGATATGTCTGGGAGACCAGTCCAACAAATCGGACTTGAGGGGTTCTGCTTCAGGTGTCTTGGGGGTGCTCTCTACCCCATGTCTGTAGGGCGAGGAGGTATCCGACGTCGTCGAGGTCGAGTGAGTAGCTGGAGAATATCGGAATAATGAGTCTTCTGGAAACTTGAACTTGGATAGTTGCCGAGCCGAGTCAGACTCCCGTTGGTATTCGAAGGATAATGCCGAGTTTCCACTACAGTTCGATCCTCGCGATGTCACTCCATTCCTTGCTCTGGTATAGTTGGACGAGGATCGTCTCTCGAAACGATCGCTAGTCTCCGGTAAGCTCAATCTACCATCTCTATCGTCCTGGAGCCCATAGTCTGACGGTTTTTCTCTGACGAATTCTTCTTCTCTTGGTGTCATGCGCATAGACTTAGGCTTCATATATGGTGGTGAGGGAAAGACAAAGTTGTCCAGCGCAGGTGAGTTTCCGGAGCTCGCCTTGTCCCTCCTTCTGGAGACGTTAAAGAGTTTCTCCAGTCTCTCGAAGCTGCTGGCCATCTTGTCTGTGGCTACCGAGCTGTCTGGGCGTAGCGTATAACTCTCTACGTCAAGGTTAGCAATCAGTTGGAGGGAACAACATGTGCTTCTTAGGCAGCATACCTTAGATATATGTGCCGCCGGAAGGGGTGACCGATTGTTTCTGCTCCAATGTGTGGAGCCTATCTGCCGACTGTAACGCGGTGCAGGCCCTTTTAAGACTAAGAGGCTCTGAGGAGCCGGTAGATGTATGAGGAACGGTGGGTATGTAACGGCTAGCTACAAGGTGTAGGAATAACGGCTGGTGTTATGGTGGGCTGTCCACTGCAGCAATGGTTTAAGTATGACAGGACTCGGCCAAGGGCGGCATTGATGTACCACAGGTCGTAGACATATGCTGTACAACAACTTCGAAGGGGCCCAAAGATGGCACAACCGAGACGGACTTCGGTACTCGATAACACAGCAGATCCCACGTATGGCAGACCTTTTTAAGTAGGATGTCGAGCGAGGGGCCCGGAACCCTGGGCAGTGATTGGGGTTCGGGGAAATTATAGATGGCTTTGGGGTAGTAAGAAAAGAAGGAGAGGCTTTTTCCTGATGGTGTCTCAAACCAGTGGTGTCGTAGGTCCAGGGATGTAGTGATGTCCGCAGAGAAGTAATTGGTTTTTCTTTTCAGGGTAGCGTAGAGGCCGTTAAGCCCTTGTGGCGGCACCTGCGTATGTGGAAGGGTTTCTTTGAAGGTGCTTTTTACTCGCCGTCCGTGGTAGGACGTGTGGGTATACAGCTGACCGAGGGTGATGCAGCTGACTGGGCAAGCTGGGGAAAGGTGAACAGACAATGAAAATTGCTGTCAGGGTGAGCCGTCATGGGAGGAAAATACGAATCCTGAACCATGGCATGGCTCCGTGATAGCAAATTCCACAGATGGGGAAAATGACGAAAACCAACGGCAACTGTCAGGCCGGATAGGACAGGTGAATGTAACAACCGTGATGGGGACCCAAGATCCATAACATTGGATAACATGAGACCAGCGGGCAGCACCACTGGGTGGGAAGTGGGAAAGTGTGGTACGCAAGTGGGAACATACAATCATGTCATGCCATTGGCTCATTTGGGGTCCGACCTGTCAAGTTAGGAATGTACGTCGCGGGGGGCCGGGGGTGGCTTCCAACATTTACCTCGTTCAGCATTCAATGGTGTTTGGTTTGGATCGATCTCAAACCCCAGCTAACGTAGATACAAATATACTTCCAAAGTTTGTATATACTTGGGCTCCTCAGGCCTAGGTATCTTGGAAGTTGAGGTCATTCAACGACCTACCTGCATCATCTATTGACAGCCAATACGTTACATACATCAATCTGCGTGTATCTTGCGCATTGATCTTACGAGATGCATCTGTGCTGATTGAATTGAATGGTCCCAAATGCACATGCAAGAGGGAAGAGGGGACTGACCAGAACGGCTGTCGTTGGGCACGGCCAAGCAATTCCCTCCTCGGGCCTTTTCCTTTGTCGCCGTCCCATTCTGGAATGCATCGAATGCTTGATATTTATTTGCCCATCTGTTGTTGGCCAGAAATTATCGGTGGCGCCCGATTTCTGCCGGCCTCATCACCTCATTAGCATCCACCGCCCACCACTGGCCATGTATTGCTCGTTGCAGACAGTCCGAGCATGAACTGGTTCTTGTGGGAATATCGGAAATCACTGCCATCTGGGGATGATCGGCGTCTTTCAAGGGGAGCCCATATCCGACCTAGAGGGTTCTATCTCCTCTCGTCCGGGGCGCCAATGCCTGGCTAACGCGCACGTTTTGCCCTGCGCGCGGCTGCTTTTTGGTGGAGTAGTTTCTTTTGCCGGAAGGCATGGCTTCTATTTTCCTACTCCTACCAGCCTGCCGGCTGCGTCCCGGAAGCTGGGCGTGTCGCTGGCATGCACGCTCGCATCCGCGGTACGCATGCAGTGAAAGTTTTTACTTGACGGGCTTCGCTATACCTGCCCGTTGCCTTTTTCTGCTCTACTCACCTGAAGGTTCTGACAGATATCCCAATATCAAAATGGTCAGATCAGAATCAAGATAGCAATAGTTGCATCTTGCCCATGCCCCCTTGAGAAGATGCTAAATTTACAGGATCAGGAGCGCCTCGCCGTTACTGTGGTAAGGGCTATTTCAATTGAATCAGCCATAAGTGCGCCTGCGGCAGGCAGAGCAAGCAACATATTCCAAAAAGCAACTGTTCGGAGGCGTAAAAGGCTGCTAGTCATCACGCCCGGCGAAAACGGTGCCCTCCTCACGTTCCCTAGCCTTTTCTTCCTCTCTCTATTTCCCTCTCTTCCTCTTTAGCACATCCGGTTCGCCGAATGAATTGGTTCGTCGCGGCCAGAAAAGCCAACTGCGGATGTTGTGCTTTGGCAAGTTCGACGAAGAGCTATCAACGAAGAACTATTGGCAGCATATTGGACAATAGATTGCATGCGTCGACAGTTCGGCACAGACCCGTCCTGTCCTGGCCGCAACCCCCGTCACTGTCCGGGTCTCTGAACCAAATATAGCGGCAACGTAATGTCTAGGACAAAATGCATCGGTGGCTCTATTTCAGCCCCCTTGCCAAGGCAACACCCAAAGCCGCCCTCCCCACAATATCACCACCTTTGCCAGGAAACGTTGCTTTTCCTTCCTCCTGCCATCTTACCCAGTGATGAATCCCTACTCTGATCCAAGGCTTGCTCGTGCAACCAGCGAATCGGCTTTTCGACTCCTCTTTCCTTCAACAAGCAACGGGGGCAGGGGAATTGCAGCTGCCGCTTATACATGCATACCCCCTCCATGTACGTTGGATGCATGGCCGGCACGGCACAGCGAACCTTAGCTGCAGTTTAAGACGTTCGTTCTGCGCGACAACCTCTGAGACTGCATGAGCAACTAGGGGAACCATCGGGCTTTTTAACGCTCAAACACGGGAGACAATAGTCTGGAAGGCTCGGTGTTCTTGGCCAATAGATTGCAGCAGGACGCGCCGCTTTACTTACGCGACCACTCGAGATGCGACCAGTCGAATAAGATAGAGCGTCTCATGCAAGGCTTTCTGGCCATCCCACTGGTAGACTCTTCCTGAGACCAAAGTGGCATGCACGAGTTTGTTGGATATACTCTACTAATATTTTGAGGAGTTTGCAGCAAATATCGGAAGACTGGTCGCCCGCGCCCCCCGAATGCACTCAAGGTTGTAAGCGAATACGTCCCACAAGTTTCCGTCCACGTTCACAGCAAAGGCGAATAGCAAGTGTGTTTTCCTAGTCAGCCCTTAGAGTATCCCATCAACTCGACAAAGTGGTTGTCTCAGACCCTGTGAGTCGATCTGGAGTGTCTCATTCTCAAAGTGGTTTATCCAGCTCCATGGCTTGCTGGAGACCTCTCGATGACACTCAGATCCTTTCTAAATGTAACAAGATTGACTCAAGTGAGATCATGCCACGGCGGCTCCTACCAAGACGACATATCACTGCTGAAACCACCGCCTCGACGATAGTGCGCGTATCTATTTTCGATTGGACAAAGAACTCGGGCCAACCGTTCACGCCTCCTATACACATATCTACATGGATCTGTGGTTTGCATATTTGGTGGGAGTTGACTGGCCGGGTTGGGTCGCGAGCAATCTCAGCTGTACTGGGTCTCAGGTAGTATCTGTCTGCCCATGATAATCTAATGATTTGCAGCTGGCCGGGAGTGCGATCTTGATTTGTTGGTGTTGCTGGTGTCACCGATCCGGCAATCTGTCTTAGCGTGCGGTATCTTGCTGAGAGCTGGAGCCAATGATCCGCCGAGTAGAAGCGAACAAGAGGGCCGTCCCGAAGACCACACCCCTCTCTTCCATCCCTCCAATGCATCGTTACCCCTGGGCATACTTACATACATACATACATCTGCAGCGAGGTTGTCAGGCTAGGCACAGCGGCTCTCTTGGGTCAATCCTAATAATTTACTAGGAATAGGCAGACTGCAAGGGGCAAAGTATCGATGACATTGCTACGTAGTAAGGTGGTGCCCGTGGGGATTCCCAAACGAGCGAATAGCGACCTAACCGGGTCCTGCATGACGTCGCTATATGGCATTCCCGGTGTCTAGTCAGAGGGAGCGGCAGCACGCTGCTATTCTTCATGCTTCCTCAGACCATGTTTGAAGTCTAGTCATGATGCAGTGACAGAGATTTCTTTCGACGCGTCGTTGCTGCCTTAGCTGGCTGTTTTCGAGTGGGAATGATAATGTGGCAATATCGTATGGTTGCCTTTTTATGCCTTCGTGTATTATTGACGTAACCAAGCGTCTGCCCCTTCGCACAAATGCACAGCGGACAGTGTACAAAACCAAACCCAATCTCCGAAGGTTAAGTTTCCGTCGGCAACACCATGACAAACCGCTGCGGGCACTGCAGCAGAAGAGGAAAATGGTGGGTTAGATGATCCCATGTTTGATCATGCATAAAATCTCTTGTGGCCAGGACTCCGCCCGCAATGTGTGTGACAGTACTCGATCCTTTTTTCCCCTTTCCTTTGCCCATTAAATTAGTAGGTAGGTAGGTATGTAGCCTCTTTGGGTCGTCTCCCAGTGTTATACCACACACACATTGACAAAACACACCGCATCTTGGCCGCGCACAGGGTCGCGTATGCACACGCATCTATGGCATATCTCACGCCCTTCTCCCCCTATTCCCTCATTCTATTTCTTGATTAAACTTGCAATAACAGCAACAAGTTGGGAAGTGCGTGTAGTAAAGTCGAGAGAGACAAACAGTACTGAAGAGATGACAACCTCCCAGGTCGCTTATCGCGTTCAACCCTATGCAGGTGTGGTCAAATGGGCATACCCTTCTCCCACACACCCTCTCGTATCCAAACTATGCACGCCTTAAAACGTAGCAATATATCATAACATGAAATAACCAAAACCCCTGGCAGGACATATCAGTGTTACTACGGTACTGCGAGCCCCTGGCTAAGCAAGCTGTTGGAGCTCTCTCATGTATCTCCGGCGCCGATCAGATGAACAGCCCCTATATATATCGTGTTATGTAACACCTACTTCCTCAAGCTCACGATGATGGTAGTATTACAAATTTCATATACAAGGGGGTGGACAAAGGGAGTGTTTATTATCTCTCTAATCAATATTTAGATATATGCCATATCTCTCTCCTATCACGTTATGTGGGACCTTCAGCTCCGGGCATGCTGGTGCCGTCCGGAGTTTGCAGATTCTTTTGGAGAGAATGAAACGGTCAGTTTCGTATTATACTTTCCGTGTGGTCCTCACCTTTTGGTGCCTGCCATATAAATCGTCTTGAAATGAAACACAACAGTTTTCATGTGAGTCCAATTATAAATAGAACAAGTTAAGCCTATGCAGTATCAAATAAGAACATAAACGACTATAAACCCAACCTAGGACTATCTAGGTGGTCTCTAGGGTAGTGAGTAAGGATTCTAAGCCCCGGCTTTGGTTCTGACAATTTCCCACACGACTACGCCTCAGACCATCCGCAAAGAGCTGAAATTCGCGTGGACATCACGTTCTGTTGCATCCTTTTCCCCGGAAAGTAGAAAGCAACTAACCTCGCATGAAGCCACTCGAGTGACTGAGACAAGGGTGTTGATCCAGAGATGGGAAATGGGCAGTTTTTCCCGATGTCGTAGTCATGTACGACGACGACCACCACAATCAATATACATTCATGAATGAACGCCCTTCGTTTCCCATACACAAAAGCTGGCTTGATAGGCTCTCTTCCAGAGATATGTGGCCAGTCGGCCCTGTTTCACTTATTCATTTGTATTCATTCTAGACCTGGCAGTTTTGTTGGTATATTGCCCAGTATTATTCCTGCCTCTCATAAAGTACGGCTGAGCCGGCCCCTCTAGTTGACGTTTTGTTTAACCTCCCAGATTTCGCTGTAAGATTGCGAGACACCACGCCGGCTTCCACGAGAGAAAGACATGAGTTCTCGTGTTGTTTTGCTTTTCCCGTTTCCTCTCATATCGTACCGGGTCAGTCGATAGCGATCCAGACATGCAACGGTCGACGAGGTGTCTCGGCTCTCCCCACGTGCCACTGGATGGCCACCTAAACGAACCGGGCGAAGCATGGTTGCTTTAGCTGCACATATGCCTTTACAACTTGTAATCCGGCTCGTCCTCACCGAAGAGCTCCAAGAAAGAAGGATGCACCTCATCCGTCAAATCGCTGGCTTGCAAGCTGCGGCCCTTGTCCTTGAAGGCGTTGCGCGAACAAAGCTGTAATATCCCGTTAGCTTTCATCTATCTGGGGGTTTCAGGGGAGTGACAGGACAGAACACGCGAAACTTACCCTCGTAATAGCACAACCACCAAACGCGGCAAGACCCAGCAACTCCTTCGACTCCAGCTTGTTGCCGTGGTCCCAGAGACCCTCGAGGTACGCCTGCCGCCAGCCAAGGAAAGTGGCAATGCTGCCAGTCAGGGTATCACCCTGGCCACCGCTGCGCTTGAGTCCGCCCTCGAGGTCGACAATCATGGTGTGCTCGCCGTTGCTGACCATGTCGTGGCCGCCCTTCTGGACGATGGTGACGCCGCCGAGGGCGCGCGAGAGGGCCTCGACCTTGGCCGTGGGGCTCTTGTCGCTGTCGCCCGCCTCGCCGTTGTCGCCGTCGGGCTTGAGGCCCTTCCAGAGGCGGCCGAACTCGACCACGTTGGGCGTCAGCACGACCTCCTGCCACCCCATGAAGAGCTCCGGGCGGCTCGTCACGATGGCCAGGGCGTCGGCGTCGAGGACCACCGGCATCTTCTGCTTGCGGGCGGCGGCCAGCACCTTGGCGCACGTCTCCTGCATCAGCGGGTCACGGCCGAGGCCGGGGCCGATGACGAGAACGTGCAGACGGCCGAGCATGTCGATGATCTTGCTTGACACCTTCTCCGGGTCCGTATCCTCGGGCGACGGGCAGTCGTTGGAGGATGGCGAGGGGGACTGGCGCATCAGAGGGTGCACCATCAGATTCGGTGAGTACGTCTTGATGACGGCGGCGGCACCCGGCGTGCAAATCACGTGGGACTAGGGGTTCTAGTCAGTAAGGTTGTCCCTCTCCAGACGGCCAAAAGGTTGACGATGCAACCTGTAGACAGGTCGACTATCTAAAACCCGTAAACGTACCATATCACAGCCCAGCCTTGCACTAGCCATCGCGGAGAAGTAGGGGGCTCCTGTGTAATCCTCGCTACCTCCAATGACTGCGATACGGCCCAGCTGACCTGAGAAAAGATGTTAGCATGGATGCATATCTCGGCAATGATAACTGCGTAGGTACCTTTGTGAAACTTCTCGAGCATAGGCGGCACCATTTGGCGCACCTTGCCCAAAACCTCCCTTGTAGCGGCCGACATTTCTGGGGGCCCAGCGCTCATGTCTGTACGGCTAAAGCCTTCAAAGTATTCGATCTGAACGAGATCCTGTAGATTTTTCTCGACGTATTGAGCCCGATATAGGTGAGTCTGTTAGTTGAGACGACGTGCGGAGACTTTGGACACGTAGTAATTGGCTGTGTGCTGGAAGTGTTGTGTATCAAGTAAGAAACCAGCTCTGGGGATCAGAAGCTATAAGAGTTATACACGATTGAAGAATTTAGTTCAAGTCGGATAATGGTGGTGTGATTGTTGCTCGGCATGAAGGTAGGAGGAACGTAAGGTCCGGCAATGGTTTTAAATATGACATCACGAGATCCAGAGTTCCATCGGAGCCGCATCATAGGTTTTTATACAGAGCTCAAGCGACTCGCGTTCTTCAAAGTAATGATCACTATTCGTCCATGATGGCTAAATAAACAAATCCAATTAATGATATATTTCAAATTTTCAAAATCTTCGAAAAGCACCTAAAACTTATGTTCTTTATGTTATTATTTTTTTACTTCATACGACACAAGACCCAGTGGTACTTGGATGTCAAAAACCCGACTATAGAGGATTCGAGGTGTATATTTTTTTGAGCGTGGCTGAACTGTAGGCCTTTTCACCAGATTCTCAAACAAGATGATACGGGTATTTTAGAACATATTAATGAACAAAAGGAATCGAGTGCTCTTGAGTTTGTGGCTCTATTTTACAAAGGCTGAGCTGGAGGTTATGACCTCCGTTTCCCAACCAATTCCGCACTTTTGCAGCACCCGACTGACATACATCTCGCCTCTAATGAGAAACAGGTCCCGCCAACTAATGCAGCATTTCCGCAGGTATAGACAGATCCTCTCCCTTCACTCCAGCCATCGATTATCTAAGGTACATGAACCCTTTGCTTACGACGTGAAGCTCTTGGTGAAGCTGGTGACAACGTCACGCAGCTTAGCCTCGAGGTCCTTGCTGAGGGCACCCTCCTTGTCGATGGTGGCCAGAAGGTCGGACTCGTTGGTGCGGAGGTGGGACAGGAAGTCAGACTCCCACTGAGTAACCTTGGCGACGGGGACGGAGTCGAGGTAACCGTTGACACCGGCGAAGATAAGAGGAACCATCTCGTTGACGGCCATGGGGGAGTATTGCTTCTGCTTGAGGAGCTCGGTCAACTGTAGATGGAGAATGGATTAGCTAGTGCATCAGATAGGAATTCGGGGGCATTCTCGGTACTTACACGCTCACCACGAGACAGAGTCTGCTTGGTGGAGGCATCCAAATCGGAACCGAACTGGGCGAAGGCAGCGACCTCACGGTACTGGGCCAAGAAGAGCTTCAGGGAACCAGCAACTTGCTTCATGGCCTTAAGCTGGGCAGCGGAACCGACACGAGACACGGACAGACCGACGTTGATGGCGGGTCGGATACCCTTGTAGAAGAGCTCGGCCTCCAAGAAGATCTGACCGTCGGTGATAGAAATGACGTTGGTAGGAATGTAGGCAGACACATCACCACCCTGGGTCTCAATGATGGGCAGGGCAGTCATGGAACCTCCACCGAGCTTGTCGTTCATCTTGGCAGCACGCTCCAGAAGACGCGAGTGCAGGTAGAAGACATCACCGGGGTAGGCCTCACGTCCGGGAGGTCGGCGCAGAAGCAGAGACATTTGACGGTAGGCAACGGCCTGCTTGGACAGATCGTCGAAGATGATCAGGGAGTGCATGCCGTTATCACTGAAGGAGGTTAGCTAACAGATCCAGAGAGACATGATGATGCATAATGATGCATAATGATATAGGACTTACCGGAAGTATTCACCAATGGAGGAACCGGTGAAGGGAGCAATGTACTGCAGGGGAGCGGCCTCGGAGGCGGTGGCAGCAACGATGACGGAGTACTTCATGGCGTCGTTCTCCTCCAGGGTCTTGACAAGCTGGGCAACGGTGGATCGCTTCTGACCGACGGCGACGTAGATGCAGTAAAGCTTCTTGGTCTCGTCGTTGGAGTTGTTCCAACGCTTCTGGTTAAGCATAGCGTCAAGGGCGACAGCGGTCTTTCCGGTCTGACGATCACCAATGATCAACTCACGCTGACCACGGCCGATGGGAACCATGGCGTCGACAGACTTAAGACCAGTCTGGACGGGCTGGTTGACGGACTGACGGGGCAGAATGCCGGGGGCCTTGAGCTGAGCACGGCGCTTCTCCTTGGTGCCGAGGGGACCCTTGCCATCGATGGGGTTGCCGAGAGCGTCGACGACACGGCCGAGCAGCTCCATACCGACGGGGACATCGACCTAGAAGCTGTTAGTTGCTTGGTTCTCTGCCATGAGAAAGAATTGGTGTCTCTCACAATTTCTCCGGTACGCTTGACGGTCTCACCCTCCTTGACGAGACGGTCAGAACCGAAAAGCACAACACCGACCTGGCCAGCCTCCAAGTTCATGCACATTCCCTTGACGCCGGAAGCGAACCTAGGGGGATTGTTAGTCGGGTCCGTCAGATCCGGGGTGGTGTTGAGAAGACATACTCGACAAGCTCCTCGGCCTGGACGTTGGCCATACCGTGCACACGGGCGATACCATCACTATAGAGCACCAAAGGTCAGTCTTGCGGTCCCAATTGTGCCAATTATGCCAATAAAGCCTAGCTCGAAACGGGGATGATCATGGTGGTCGGCGAGGTCGATGGGGTGCTGATGCTAGTGTTGGCTCTGGTGTGTTGTCGGAACTCGCTGTCGCCATGAAAATCCCGACTCGGCTAGTCTCCACTTTCGCTTCGAGAAACAACATACCCAACTGAGAGGACACGGCCAGTCTCGGCCAGGTTGGTCTCCTCGGAGACACCACGGATGCGCTGCTCGAGGATGGAAGAGACCTCGGTGGGCGAGGCCTTGGCCTCAGCGTAGGAGCGGCTCTGGATTCTGAAGGCTGCGCGATTTTGCACCTGCGTAGGTCGAAGAAAAAGCTGTTAGCCGAATGCCCGAAGAGACATAAAAATCCATGATGCAGCTGTGCCTCAAGCTCGTCTAAGCTCTCAATGCAGGTCTAAAAGCTCCCAAAAAGCTCAATTGAGCTGTTCGAGGGTCGTTGAGATGCATTGATGCCGGGTGCAGCGAGGAATTGATGGCATTGAGGCCGTATGTCGATGGGGAGTGGGAGCCACACTTACCGCAACAGCTCTGCCAGAGGTAGAGACAGCGCTCACGGCGCGCGTGGACCGTCGGAGGGCGTTGCGAAACATTGTGAAAAGAGGTAACCTTAGATCCTCTAGAAAAAAGAAGGAGAATCAATTGCAACCTCTTTGCAATTGATGGGGAGGCGGGAGGGGAGATTATGGGAGGACGGGTTTTGAAGGGTTTTGGAGGTTCTGAATACAGATCGGAGGAAAGAGAAGAAAAAGCTCTCTTTGCTGGTCGGACACTCACGGCCTGACGGGTCCTGGGACAGACTGTTCCCAATTCCAGCTAGTTGAAGTGAGCAGTGCGCACGTACCAGCCCACTTCTTCCTGCTCTTCCTGCTTCTGGAGACCGGGAAAAAGAATAAGGCGGGCCCGACTTGACCCGACCTCGAAGGTGGGTTGAAGCCGGCGGCAGGTGTATGACGGCTGGCAGTTACAAATTTAACTATGACTTCAATTGACTTCAATTGACCGCTGGAGTTGTTGGGGAAACTCACCCAATTTGGGTTGTCTGTGGCACTCTCCCTCTCTCTCCCGGCCACCAGGGTAGATGTCACTCAGTTGCCCAAAATAATGGAATCCAGTCTCAGAAGCTGTAATTAAAGCGTCCAATTGAACAGTTACTGATAATCAATTATGTGGTAACTGTTTTATCTAAAGGGTTCCTGTGCATTCGAATAGGTGGATGTCATACATTGCTGCACAGCCGTTCGTCCGGTTCTGATACCCAGCCCATATCCGACCTCTTTTGTCGTCTCATGTCTATGGCAGTCATGTTTTGGATGACCGCAGCAGCAAAACATGATTCAGTGATTCAATACCAGCCATTGACCCAATTTGATGCTTCAATTGGTTAACTTCAAGTTCATGGAGTGGTCCTTTTCCTATGGAGTAAATCCTTCGAATAATCATACGTGCCTAGGCGGTAGACATTGAATAACCACCTGCGTTCAAATGGAGGTATCCGAGTAGGGTAGTAATGTCTCTGCAGGCTATACCAAGCAGAACCGGTATACTCTTCGACCTCTGCATGAGGTAACAAGTCAGTTTCCACTTCGACGAAAGCTCGACTGGCAGAAGAATCCCTATTGTGTCAGGTTTATAGCGCTATACGCCTGATTTTTCGATGCCTATAATATAGTATACCTCTTTACTAAGCAGGGGGCATATTGCCCCTATCCCATATCTCCGCAAAATGTATACATTTTCCTATAGCCTGGAAGCTGAATAACAAGGGCAGGCACCGTGGTATCAGTTCAGCAATGAATGCCTCCTAAGTCGGGATGGCTTCCTACGTTTTACAGGCTTACACGTGATAGTGAAGCTATCTTGTTCCAGCAAGGTGCATCATTTCCATAACCAGGAGGTAAGTGACTTATAACACGACTCTATTGATGGTGATGCATTATGTGTCTATTGGGTCACTAATTTACAGTGATAAGAATAGGTTCATCTCGTTACCACCAGCAGTGACTGAGAATTATTGAGGGACAATACCTAGATTGAAAAGATGGTGCTGGTACGGTTTGGTTGCCCTGGGGTTTGAGCAAGTTCTACATTTGGACAGTACCCGTCTGGCAAGAGACTTGTTATTATTGAGAGCGCAAACAACCTCGGCGACCATCCTCGAGAAAATATGAATGATGCAAGTTATCTCCTTTACAACTGTTCAGCGCCACACATTTATTCACGAAGCACTCTGTGCACGTTGCGTGTCCCAACCG
The DNA here is from genome assembly GCA_038363915.1 of Apiospora saccharicola. Classification (NCBI taxonomy): domain Eukaryota; kingdom Fungi; phylum Ascomycota; class Sordariomycetes; order Amphisphaeriales; family Apiosporaceae; genus Apiospora; species Apiospora saccharicola. Next base: position 1,630,081 of record JAQQWM010000001.1, read on the forward strand.
CCACGAAACAACCACCCATACGTTACCAAAAATGAGATTCCCTCAGCAGACAATGCGGCTTCGCCGTCCATCACTTGACGACTACGACTACGACTCCGACTCGCCAACACCAACGCCAACAGGAGATGACTCGACCATCGTCGAGTCCCCCCTGCCGCTCGGCACGCAGCCCCGCTTCACCATGCTCCTGAGGTCCTCTGCGAGCCTCCGGAGGCTCAAGGGGAAGGAGGTGGTAGACTATGGCCCAATGCCACCGGAAAACGAAAAATGCAAACGCAAACGAAAACGCAGATACTTTTGCCTGGGCGCGACCGTGGAGCACACCTGCGACCACTGCGGCGACGTCGCAGAGAGCGCGCATTGGCGCCCCCGCTCCGATGCCCTCTCCGAGTACTCGGTCTGGGATCTGGACGAGGTCCACCCGGTCGACCTGCGCGGCGCCGTCTTCAACCTGACCATTCAACTGGAGCAGGAGAAGGCGGTTTACCTGGCGACCATCAAGCTGAAATACGAGAAGCGACGGCAACGGATCCCGAAGTGGCTCGGGTTCTCCCGAGGCGTGCTCGAGTCCCTCGAGAAGCTCGAATACGGCCACAAGCGGCGCGAACTGGATAACCGGCTCATGAATGAGATCCTGCACTACGAAGCGGGTGTCAAGGGCAAATTTGCGGACAGACGGTACTCGGAGCCCGACGCGAGACCGACGAGGGGTTTCCTGGGCCATCGGACGGAGCCGGGTATCGTGTTTCCCAACTCAATATGATGATGATGGGGCATCTCGTGTAGGAATAATAGGGAAAGGTGTTGGTTGCTCTTGGTGATTGAATCTGTGGTTTCGGTGTACAAACATTGTTGGCACAATCTACCAGCAAACCTAATGTATAATGGTAATACCGTTGGAATATCGTTCACGTCTTCTCGCTAAAACACATTTCAGCTTCGTGAAAATAATAGAAGAAGTGACAAGTGGTGGCCGGACCACTCGTTCCTCTGCACTATACTTAGGTTCAGAATGGAGAAATACACTCCTTGGAGAGAAATGAGATAGGGGTAATATGTCTCCTTATCTAAGCAGAGTTACACCGCCAAGCAGCTGTCCTCCGACTGGAGCTCAAGACCCGAGATGCATACAATATAATATGACTTGGAAGCCTTTAGTAGGTATCTGCATATGTATAATTGGTTGCTACCGCTGACTAACAATGAAACACGCTGGGCCGCCAGTTAGCTGATGATCGGTATCATACGGATGTTGACTAAAACTACGACAAGACGAATCACACTCCAATTACCAAGTGCAAGGTACTTATAACGTTTTGTGAACAATATGATTATTTTGGTATGCTCATAGGAGCTCCGCCAGACCATTACTTTGACAGATCTCTCGCTCAGGATATATACAATAACTGCCATAAATGTTGAATGGACTCCCCGATAATTCGCCAAAAAACACTTTTTAAAGACCAGAACGCTATGACGTGATGCCACATGGAAATAACAGAAAAGGAGAACAGACCCGCCTAGAAATACAACATGGAAGCCGCTTTGGCTATTGATGTAAACCCTTGGTTCTGTTCTTCATCACTTCTCTGCGCTTCAGATCGGCCTCGGGATCCCACACAAGGAACTCATGTAATCCACAGCCAGCAGGCACCATGGGCAAAACGGGCACCTTCTTGTCAGTCATCACCTCCAAGAGGGCGGGGCCGTCCGAGTTGATGAGCCACTTCAGCGCATCCTCTACCTCTTCAGGCTTGATGAGACGACGGTGCTGCACGCCCATAGCATCTGCTAGCTTCATGAAGTCAGGGTTCTGCTGGTGAGTGTGTGCGTATCGGTCCTCGTAAAAGAGGTTCTGCCACTGCGTAACCATACCCTGCTCCTCGTTGTTCAGAACAATGACCTTCACGCCAATGTTGAACTGGGCAGCCGTCGAAAGCTCGGTGAGAGTCATGTTGAAAGACGCATCGCCATCAATGTCGATGACAAGAGCGTCGGGCCGGGCCACCTTGGCGCCAATGGCAGCCGGCAGACCGAATCCCATAGTACCCAGACCACCAGAGCTAATCATAGTTCGCGGGTGTCGCCACCTGAAGTGCTGGGCAGTCCACATCTGATGCTGGCCAACACCTGTGGCAATGACCACCTCGTCCTTGCGGTCGTTGGTCAAATCACTGAGCTTCTCAATCAAGGCCTGGGGCTTGATCGTGCCAGCTCGCTCGGTACGATTGAAGTTGCTCATCGGCCACTTCTCCTTCCACCCCCTAATCTGGTCGAACCAGCCCTGACGATCAGCCATGCTTCTCATCTCCACGTGCGGCAGCAGCTGTGCCAAGTTCTCGGCAACATCGCCTTCTACGGCTTCTGTGGCCTGGACGACCTTGTTGATGTTCTTGGGAAGGATATCGAAGTGGACGATTCCGCCACGACCTTCGGCAGCGGCAGCCTTGGCTGCAGGGGCGAACTTGGCAATGTTGAGGGTTACGCGATCGTCAAAGCGAGCACCCAATGCGATGATAAGATCAGCTTCCTGCATAGACATGTTGGCAAAAGCAGACCCGTGCATGCCGAGCATGTAGAGGGACTTCTCGTCAAGCTCGTCGAAAGAACCGAGGCCGTGCAGGGTAGTCGTTACGGGAATGGATGCCTTCTCGGCGAATTCCTTCAGAAGTGCCGGGCCGTTGCCACCAATCATACCCTGGCCGGCGTAGATGACAGGCTTCTTAGCCTTGTTCACAAGGTCAGCAACGCGGCGCAGAGAGACCTGCAACTGCTTCTGGGTCATCTCCATAGCGGCCCGCGATGCCGCGCTGGGAAGAGCGGGGAGGGCTGTCTCGGTAGGAATAGCTTTCCTGAGGATGCTGGCAGTGACATCCTTGGGCAAATCGACCAGAACAGGTCCGGGACGTCCACTGGTAGCAATTTCGAAGGCCTCGTTTATGCGCCTGGGGAGCTCGGCCACGTTCTTGACCATGACGTTCCACTTGGTGCAGGCACGCGAAATACCAATAACGTCGGCCTCCTGGAAAGCATCACTGCCGATAGCGGTGGTGACGACCTGGCCACAGAAAACAACCAGGGGTGTGCCGTCGGAGAGAGCATCTTGCATGGGGGTAATGACGTTCGTAGCGCCGGGCCCCGAGGTTACGAGAACAACACCAGGCTTGCCCGAGGCGCGGGCATAGCCCTCAGCCATGTGCCCAGCACCTTGTTCGTGTTTCGGGAGGATAAAGTCGAAATGTTTGGAGTTGTAGATGGCGTCGAAAACAGGAAGAATAGCGCCGCCAGGGTATCCAACTGTGACTGGTTAGATTCGCTTGTACAGGGACGGGGTGGATATTGGTTAACATACAGACGTGTTTGACACCCTGTCGGAGCATCATCTCGTGGAAGATCTCTCCACCGCTCTTGCCAATGAACGACTCGTCCATCTCGGGAACCCGAGGGTTCACGAGGGGTTGCACATGGCTAGCATTCTTCGTCTCGGCTGTGTTGAAAGCGGGTGCGGGTACCTCGCGGGGACTGCATTATGTAATTTTACGTCAGTATAAGTTTCCCCACGATGACGAGTTGGTCGGGGCAACGTACACAGCAGCAGCTGTTGTCTGGGATCTCACGCCAGTCGGTGCCTTCTTGGAATTCACCGCAGACACGGCCGCCGACGAGGTGAAGAGGCGCTGTTGGCACTGGGTGCGCGAAACCTGAGCCAAGGCCCTGACGGCCTTGGAGGCTTGCCTAGTTCGCATCATGGTGGGCGGTTGTGCTATGCTGTGCTGTGGTATGCTTAATAGACACAATTGGAACCAGCAGCAAGAAGAGAAAAAAATGTCAAAATCCGGAGAAGCAACACAACTTTAGCTTTCCAGTCGTGACTCTCTTGAACCCGGGGTGACGGAAGGGAAATAAATAGCTGTGGCGGATGGGAAAAAGTAAGAAACTAGGGGACCTAAAGGTATGAGTCGAACAAACCAAACCACCACTAGGTACGGCCGCCGTAGTGAAAGAGGGTGTGCGAGTGCGGTAGACCGCAAGATACCACGCCCGCGGCAACGGAGCTTGAAAAAAGAATTGAACGGTGCTGATTCGTCAGGGCAGCTGTGGGGTAAGGCTCCTCCAGGGGATTGCGCAGGTTGCTGCATGCACGAGCTCCAGCCTGCTGTGGCGATATCGGCTTTTCGACCAGAGACTTCAAGTTGCGACACCGATTGAAATGCATCCCAAAATTGAATTGATTAAAATACATGCAGCAATATCAACGAGGCAAGGGGTGACAACACATTGACCAACTCTAGTGGCATTTGTTCAACTTGCTGTTGTTAGAAAGACATGCATTATTATTCACTTCATGCTGTTACAGCTCCAATTGAGAGCGTATCGCGTATCTGCAGTCACTAGCTCTCTATGTGAGTCTCTGACGACATTGATTAGGTCGGTAGCCGCGAAGGGTTCCATGGCTGGAATCTTTTCAATTTCTTCAATATCGATGCGAATGCAGTCAATCTGGCCCCCGGCCCTCTGCCCTGGTTATTTGGCCTCTAGCCACAGACAAGACAGAGATTCCTAGGGGTCCTGCGACTCCTGCTTGTCAAACTGAATCAAAATCTGCAGGGCCATGCCTGAAATCTAGATGCCGCCCTAAAACTTTGATCGTCTCTAAGTTGGCGCTATCGTTTTTCTGCCTTCTAGCCAGGTTTGCGCCACCTTCTTTTCCCTACTTTCTATATTCGCCTCACCTGGATGAGCTGCTACGACCGGAACATATTCCCGGCCGTATGCTATTATATTGCTTGAAATGCCTAGGAGGTATACTAAACCAAACTGCACGTGGTTTGTACCGTAATGGAACGCCGAAAGTCTACCTACGGTTATGTGTAGGCATGCTACAACATGCTTCATACATGTATGCAGAAAACGGTAGTCATCAATTGTCCAAAATAGTTATCTGGTAGATGCATCTTGAGCGCCTCGCCTGTACAAGGAATGCTACGTCAAGGCACTATCCTGTAGCAACGAATCATTCATCCGAACAGTTATGCGAAATGGCACATTCTTACTCCGTAATACCTGGATTCCAAGGCGTTGCAATCAATTCGGTACTCTCTGACCCTAGTTTCTGCCCCGTCACCTGTCCAACTTGCAGCGAACAGGGTTACCAGACTCCAGATCGGAGGTTGCCATGCCGGGTTTACTAGATTCCATGCCTTATACGGAAAATAGCAGTCCCCAACAGGTTTTATCTGCACCACGGCAGAAAAAGAGAGAGAGCTGACTTGTGCATCAGTTTCACTTCACTAAAAGTGAAATTGTGGTCAGTAAGTTAAATGAAGGGAATTATACAGACGACCGTTTTCGTAGCACCTCGGATGAGTCTGGCCAATCATGTCAATCTGTCAAATCCCAATTCGGAAAAGGCAGCATGAGAATCCACCCTCTCCACGTTGACACACGACCCCGCGGTTTGTCGTTCCCCAAACCGAAAAGTCCCCATCGAACCACAGCGCAAAGCCCCGCAGAACGTCGTCTTGTATACGAGGTGAGTAGTTGACTCTCACTCACAACTTCATCATGAAAGATGTGAATTAATCACTTGAGTGATCTTGACTGTTTCGTTATTTCCAATCATGGGTAAGATTGCAAAGATCGAATACTTCCGCGTGCCGCCTCGATGGCTGTTCGTGAAGATCACGGACGACTCGGGCGTCGCCGGGTGGGGCGAGGCGTCGCTCGAAGGCCACACACAGGCAGTGGAAGGTTGTCTTGAGTCTTGGGCTACTCGCTACGTTGGACTAGAGGCAGAGTTAGTGGCGAAGCTGCCAGTGAAAATAGTGTTTCGATACGCTAATTAGACTATAGTGACATCGAGCACATCTGGCAGCTGTCATACCGGGGAGGGTTCTACCGAGGTGGCCCGGTTCTCATGAGCGCGTTGTCTGGGATTGATATCGCGTTATGGGACTTGAAGGGTAGGTGGATTCATACAAGGCGATGGTTGTGTGATGTTCCGCTGATAAGTCTCTAGCGAGGAAGTTGAATGTGCCGATCTATCAATTGCTCGGGGGCAAGGTCCGTGATAAGTTGCGAGTCTACGGGTGGATAGGGGGTGACAGGCCTAGTGACGTTGAGGAACAAGCGTATGTATCACGGAGCCCGTCTAGGTGCCCTGGCAGCTGACTTGATTTGCAGCAAAGCACGCATTGCACAAGGCTTTAATGCCGTCAAAATGAACGCAACGGAAGACCTGGGCTGGCTCGACTCACCCAGGAAGCTGGATGAGTGTGTGGCAAGGGTGAAAGCAGTCAAGGCACTGGGCATCGATGCAGGCGTCGATTTCCATGGCCGGGTTCACAAGCCCATGGCGAAGCAGCTGGTAACTAAGCTCGCCCCCCATGAGCCCCTTTTCGTGGAAGAACCATTGCTGTCCGAGAACATCGGAGGCATCAAAGACCTCGCCGGCCTAAGCAGCATACCCATCGCCCTTGGCGAGCGGCTCCATAGCAGATGGGATGTGAGACCCTTTATGGAGGCTGGCTGTGTGGACATCCTCCAGCCCGACGTATCCCATGTCGGGGGCATTTCGGAGATGCGTCGGATCGCATCGATGTGCGAGACCTACGATGTGGCCTTGGCACCTCATTGCCCTTTGGGGCCCATTGCGCTTGCAGCTTGCGTCCAGGTTGATGCAGTATCCGCCAATTTCGCGATCCAGGAGATGAGTCTGGGTATCCATTACAATGTCGGAGGACAGGACCTGAAAAGCTACACAAAGAACCCGGAGATCTGGGATGTTGATACGGGGTATATCAAGCTGCCGATGGGACCTGGGCTAGGAATAGAGATCGACGAGGATCAAGTCCGCAGCCTATCCAAAGACGCTAAGGCGTGGGTCAGCCCGATATTTTCAGGCCCTGACAAGGAATTGAGGGAGTGGTAATGCGACAGCGTGTGTGATGCCGCTGTTTTCGTCCCCATCTCTTTTTCCTTCTTTCGGTGTATTTTATTCGACATCCTGCGTAAGTGTTCTGAAGAATTTTTGGACTGATGTAGCTATACTACGATCTATCATGGTTAGTTGGGTAGAAATATTAAGTATGTTGATCGCCGCATTGCGCTGTAAACAACATTACGAAGGAGTATAATGACGGATAATCGAAATAATCTGTAAGTATGTTTTATGTAAGTTTATATGAACTCTTAGTGAAAAGGATCCAAGATATCCCAATTCATTAGCTCCGTTGCATGTTGCTCGTGCATCAAAATGGTCCGAGTCAACCGACCGCTGATTAATCAAAGCTTCGGTCGGGTCGATGTTATCTAATCGCCGGGTCCATTATTGATGTAATCCCCCAGGCATCATCCAACTTGTCTTTCCGACGGATCACCATTTTCACCCCAGACAACCTATCCTACATGGCATCATCTCCGACAACGGATTGCAAGTCCGCCGGTATCCAACAGGCCTGCAAAGCCGTCCGGTACGTCCAGGACTTGCGGTCGCCACCTACAAGCAAAGAGACTACCCCGTCCTATCCGCCCATCTCCAGCATCCCAAGGACCTCCCCGGAGCGACTGACGCAAGCATCCCCGGACAACGATCCGTCATCCCCCAAGAATGCCCGCACCTACCTATACCTCGCCTACGGCTCGAACCTGTGTGCAGAGACCTTCCTAGGCGTCCGCGGCATCCGCCCCCTGTCCAAAGTCAACGTGTCGGCCCCGGCCTTCGACCTCACCTTCGACCTGCCGGGCATCCCGTACAGCGAGCCGTGTTTCGCCAATATCGCGCCGCGCAAGCACCTTCCCGACCCTCCCAAGCCCCCGCAACGGCCGCCACAATTCCCTCCTCCACCATCAGCCAAGGAGAGCGACGGCGATATTGAAAAGGCGGGCCTGTTCCCCTCGCTGCTGCCGCCGCGCGCCCATCTGGTCCAAGGGCCTGATCGGCGTTGTGTACGAGGTGACGCCCGAGGACTACGCGACCATCATCCGGACCGAGGGTGGCGGCGCGGGCTACCTCGACGTGCAGACGCCCGTTGTGGCGTTGCCGGCGCCCATCGCGGTGCCGGAGAAGCCTCCGATCCCCGAGCTGCCGCGCCCCTTCCTCGCGCACACCCTCTACCAGCCGCGGCTCCCCGATGCGCCACCCGACAACGACGACGACAACGGCAGAAACCAGCGTGACGGCGACGACGACAAACCCGAAATGCCCAAGAAGAAGTGGTGGTACAAGTTCGTCGCCCCCGTGCGCCGCCCCGAGCCCGACTACGCCCAGGCCAGCGCGCGCTATCTGAAGCTCATCACGGACGGCGCTGCGGAGCACGCCCTGCCCGACGACTACCAGGCCTACCTGCACCGGCTGCAGGCGTACACGGTTACTCGGCGGTGCCAAGAGGTCGGCAAGTGGCTCTTCTCGCTGCTGTGGCTGCCCTTCTTCATGGCCGTCATGTGGTTCAGCCGGCTGGTCTCGGACAAGGACGGGAACATGCCGCGCTGGATGGCCGTTACGATGGTGGTCTTGATGAACCTGATGTGGATGAGCTACGATGCTGTCTTTGTGAAATTGTTCGGCGACGGCGAGAGGACGATGGAGGATGATGACGATGACGACGGGGAGAGGATCGCTATGAGGAGGAGGAAGAACCGTTGGCTCCAAGTGGAAGGCGGAACGCTGAATGAGAAGAATCGGTTGTTGAGCGACTGGTAAAACTGACGACGCCCGGATATCCGTATGAACATTGAAGGTATGTATTTGTAGTCAGTAGCGTCGTGGATTTCGAATTCGGCCTCGAAGGATGTGAAAGTTAAAACACTCATTGCCTCCCCTGAAATTGGAGGACACTTCAAATTACACTCGCTGGTCACATTACGGGGGTTTGGTCATGAATTTGAACTCGTTAATATGAAATTTATAAGCTTGATATAAATTTTCTAAGCCTTCCCAGCCTATAAGTGCAGTTACCGCAACCAGTGTTTGTGCTGAGGGTATCATTGCTCGCCTCTCGATCTATTATAAGATCACGTCGCCCCGACCTAACCGTACCCCCTGTAACTCCTGTCCTGTATATATCCCAGTCCATTCCTTTTCCGTAATGCCGACTTAGTGCCTGCCCTTGTTGATCAACTGCAACAGGTCCTGGTAGGTGTTCTTGCCCTCGATGATATCGTTGACTGCAGTGAAAAGCGGGTAGTCCTTCTCCATATTGTGAACCTTCAGGAAGCTGTGTACCTCCATCGCCGTGGTAGTGCCTTGCAGCTTCTGGCCGTTCAGCTCCCTCACCTCGATCTCCGCCACGCTGACGCCCTGCTCTACGGCATGGCTTGCGCACCGGAAGTTTCTTCCGCTGCTGCAACTGGTAATCAGATCGGCCACGCCCGCACTCTCGACGGTGAACGTCTCCGGTTGTACCGTCTCCTTGAAGAACTCCTTGCCGAATTTGATCATCTCGAGCAGACCTCGTCGTATAATTTCTGACTTCGCGTTGTCTCCAAGTCCCAGGCCCACAACGAAGCCGGCGCCCAACGCGACGATATTCTTGAGGGCACCGCCCAGCGAGACACCGGCCACGTCGGACACCATGCTGACGAGGAAGTAGGGGCGCTCAAACAGAGTCTGGAACGTCTCGTGGTCGAGAGGGGGGTATTCGGACGGCACGGGCACGAGCTTCGTCTTGCTGGTGCGACCTCGGGCATCCTTGTGCTGCATGTCGGCGAGCGGAGTGATGCTCAGGTTGATATCCGAGTCCAAGTGCGAGCTGCGAATCGGAGTCGTGGCGCGGGGGGGACGGGTTGCGCGAGCTGTCCATGGGTGGGGGTCGTAGGCAATGGTCGTGCCGCACCACTTCTCGGCGGCGATTTCGGAAGCGATGTTGGCGCCGCTCAGGGCGCCACAGTAGATACCCAGGCCATCGCCTATCCATTCGGAGAAGAGGGAGATGCCCTCATCTGTGACGTGTACACCCTTGATGCAAGAGATGCCTCGGGCGAATGGCACGATCTTGCCCTTGATCTGGGCCGACACCCGGTCGATGAACTGATGGGGAAGGTTGAAGATCAGGATGGAAGAGTCCTTTACGGCGTCGACCACTGAGGGGTTGGCAATCAGGTTGCTGGGGAGCTTGATGCCGGGGAGGTACTTGACGTTCTCGTGGTACTTGTTGATAACCTCTGTGAGTTTCTGGGGCTGGTCGCCCACAGACTCGTCGTAGTGAGGGGAATCCTTGGGAATTACGACATCCTCCTCATACACCCACATGTGCACTTCGGGCTCGAAGATTTCGGGGTGCTCCTTGGTGTTCTCAGCGACGATCTTGGAGATGGTCGAACCCCAGTTGCCAGACCCAATGACGGTCACCTTGTGCCGCTTTTCGTGGGCCTGGGCCTGGGTTGAGAGGAAGCCAGGAGACATGGTGACGGAAAAGGAGCGCCGAAACCGAATTCTGATAAGGCGGCTTTGGAATGGTGGGGAAGAGCCGTGAAGTGTCCGAAGGTGGGCAGATGCAGTGCGGAAAAGGTGGGATGAGCGAGCGGTTGCTACAGGGGCCGGATAGCGAATCAAGATATGCATCAATGCAGACTTCTGACGGGAAGCAGGACACCTTCTCTCCTTTATAAAAGCTGGAGGCCAGTAGCTCAGGTGCTCAGAAGCTCAGGCAGTGGCAGGTGCTCCAGTACGGTCGTACAGCTACGTGTAGAATGCTGAAGTTCTTTCTCCAGTCTGGCAGTCTGGTTGGTCTTGGTACATTGAGATGTGGATGCGAACCCTTGCCAATCAATTTATCGGCCGAGGACTCTTTTTTTACTGCCTAGGTAGGCACTTGGATAGAATGGCACTTGCCTTCTCCCTCCTTCTGTCCAGGTTATGTCCAGGTTATGTCCAGGTTATGTCCTCTCCCCAAGAGAACATTGCATGGATTCAGCTGCTACTTTAGCACCAGATTCCCACCCGTTCGTTCGTTGAGTACGAGAACGATGGGCCAACCCGCGGTCTCTGCATGACGCAAATCCTAGATAACCTCCAAGGAGACACTTGACCGCCTACCAGTTCTGGTCAGCTCTTTACTGTTCTACATAGAATCTGCATATGGTGGCAGAGTCGCAAGGCCTTGACTATCACTGCCTAGGGCGGGAATGTCATATTCTCAGATGACAGCGGCCAAGTCCGACCGTTGTCCCATGTGCCGAGGAGGCTCATCGAGGCTTCTGATCATAACCAGGTAGTTCTGCTGGTTGCGTTGTGTGCTGCCCCATAAAGGTCCAGCGATCTCGTTACATCCCGGACCAGGATCGAGACTCTGCCCGTAATTGTCCCAATGCGACACATGTGAAAGCCATTTTACACATACCGTTCCTAAAGCCCGGTCCATCATAACGCCGTTTGCGTAGTTTGCCTATAGGCTAGGTAATGCGATTATTAGAGTCATATTCCTCTTCAATTCAAATCCGACAGTTTCTTAGAGATTGTCGACAACTGCTTCACTGTCTGTTCACAGCAATGACCCGTTTCCCCCCTAATACAGCTGCTGGCGATTACATACCCACCGGACTCCAGATGACAAGCTGGCACGATCAAGGTCAATTGCTGGATCATGACGAATAAAGATGATGGAATATGCGCGGTGCAGTACTATATCCTAGACTAACCGTTGGGTCTAATCGTCGCTGTCCGGCAGATCCCATCTTTACTGTCATCGAAGGCAAGCAAGTCATCAATTGACAGAGAGGGGCCGCCCGTCTGCGGATTGTGCCTGTGCTTTCGTTCGTGCTGCTCATGCTCCTCGTGCTGCTGCGCAAGCTTAGGAAGTGGATTGGAAGAACGAACCCGACCGCGACGCGGTTCGCTATAAACCTCCCCACTAAAAAAGTCCCCCAGTATCAACAATAGGCGACCCATTCTCTACCAAACTGAGCAAACTGAGGGTTACCACCGCCCTTTTCCGACGGCCAAGCGCGACTGGATCACCGCCCTTACATATATCTCAATCATAACGCGTTCATATTGTTTAATAGTCGATTTGTATTTTTGGATTTTGTGTATAGTTTTATGCAGCGACAATCGGTTTGTGAATCGCAATTTCAATCATCGCGACTACAGGACCATGCAGATGTACTTGCCTTGCCTTGTCGCACACGGCATGTAGCTTCCCATTTGACCACCCAATCCGCAAACGGCAAGCAGCAGCGCCTGCCGCCACTCCCTCAATACCAATCAACGAGAAATGAATGTCGAGCAGTGTCGCAAAGCCTCAGCAGAGGCCCTATCTGGAGCAGGAAATCGCAGCATCGGCCCAACCCTCGCAAGTCGCGCCCACGAGAGGAAGGCATTGTTCCGAACCGAATCCAAAGAAAAAGAATTCAACAAGCAGGCGGGGGAGCCGCACGCACACACCCACTCCCACGCGCATCATCATCATCACGCCTCCTCTCCCGCGAATTACGGAAACCCTACACCACTGCGCACGCGTACGCGATCCAGCTTAAGTTCCTTCTCACAAAGTCGGGCCTCCGCCGGCACGGACTCGCCTCACATCCCACGACCCCAGAGCACAGGGCCTACCGTATCGCGCTCATACTTGCGCCGCCGCTCTTCTACCCAACAGAAATCACCAATGCCACCCGGCTCAACCCCCCGCGAACGGCGGCCGCTGGGGCTGGCGCAAGCCTGGAATCTCGCCAAGGCAACCGACGGCAATAATGGCCAGGGCGACGAGACCTTCGATTTAAAGAATGCCTTCGACATGGCAAAGGCGGAGGCAGATGGGGTCAGGCTGGGCTCGCCTAGTCCGGCCCCTCGGCCTCAAAGGCTAAGCAAAAGCCCGCAAGAGTTGGGACCCGTTCGCAATGCTGGACGAGATCTCGGCCAGCAGCTTAAGAAGTTCGATCGCAATCACCATCTCACGAACGGCAGTAATTCCTTTAGAGGGCTTTTCTCGAGGAGGAATAGTATCGGGCCCAAGGTGACGGAAACCGCAAATGCCCTCGCTGCCAAGACAAGCGACGGCGACATGCAAGAGGCCCATGGGCCATACGGCGCAAGTCTGGAAGCCCACTCGAGAAAACAGTCATCGGAAAGCCTCCTTAGCGAGGAGGACTACCACAGGTTCTCGCCCCTGCCTTCTATTGAACCCAGCCGGGAGGAAGTAGATCGGTCGTCTCCAAGCAAAAACCAACCAAGATTATCTCCCCGGAGAAGCTACAACTCTCCCAGCAAGAACCGACCGAACTTTTCCCCCGAGAAAAGCTACAACTGGCAGCTCGATGCTGATTTCACTGCTGGCGACTTACAGATCTCTGACAGTCCGCGCATTAAGGCTGCAAAGACAGATGACCGCGAAGCCAACCGTTCTTCACCCAGCGGAAGCTCTCATGCATCGGATAGTCCTAGCGGTCGCCGTAGCGATGCTAGATTGGAACAAATTCGACAGCGCGAGATTGAGGCCGCCGGAATCGAGTTTGCTGAGAGCGATGAAAGTTTTCCCAGGAAAACCAATCGGCGTTTGGATGAGATCAGAGCACGGGAGATGGAAGCCAGATCCAAAAGAGCTGTCGCGACAAGTAGGCTTGACGAAATCCGCATAAAAAACTCAGAAGCCCGGTCAGAGTCACAATCACCAGAGTTGACGAAAAATACATATCAACATGTTCCCCATAGAGCTTCATTTGATGGTTTGGGTGTCGCCAAAACAAATGGTGTCAGTGGGGGCGAAGCGATCAGGGATGCCCCCTACTCAGCATCAAGGAATCTCAACGGAAACCACTTCGACAAAGCTTCCGACCCTGAGACACGTAAGGACTTGTCTAGAAACGATTCCTACGATCTACTGCGTCAACTGGCCAGAGCCACAAGCGCAAGTCCTTCCCCTCCCAACACGAAAAATACACAGGAACTACTCTGGCAAGAACCGGTCATCAAGCGAGAGCCTCCGCAAGAGCCACCGGAAAAAGTACCCAGCAGGCCGCGCTTCCTGCGCAGTCTGAGAAATCCAGAAGCTAAGGGCTTTAGAGAAAGACTGTCTGTTGGTTTCGCTGGACTGCGTAATAATCTATCTAGCGACTCCCTGTCAGAGAAACGACGTATTAAGACGACGTCGGAGCCTGACCCGGTTGATCGCATCCAGGCCGAGATGAAGCTCTTCGAGCCGCAGGACAACTACTCGGAAAAGGGTTCCGTTCGTGCTCCTTCGCCAACATCCTCAACCACAAGCGAGGAGGAAACGCCACGCCAGAACCACATGATTGATCCTCTGAGCCAACCGACCCCGCGCGTCACTGGAGCCTACGTAGACACACCAGCAACCGTCAGAGTTAAGACCGAAGATGGTGGCGTGCCTGAGCCGGTCCCAGAAGCTAAAAGCTCTATGGCCACCAGGTGGCTATTTGGTTCTCGATCCCGCGCTTCCAGCAAGAGTGATTCGGAGCCTAAGGAGTCCAATATCAAGCAGGAAGAAATTAAGCCAGAAGAAATCAAGCAGGAAGGAAGCGAAAGTGACGGACCTGGCAGAACCGGAAGAGACAGCTCGAAACCTGCTTCACGGCGCGCACGCTCGACCTCACGGCGTCGTCGGCCCTTGATCAATACCGCCAAAATTCCCACGCCGTCAGAAGACCTCCGGGCAATTCTTCGTCATAACCAGATCGATGACTCAACCCTAGATGATGCAGAGTTTGACCGGCTGCTGGCTGGTGCCAACCTGGATCATGATGCGCTTGAAAAGGTCGTTAGTGAGACCATACAAGCAGTGGATGAAGCCTCAGGTTACCACTCCGCAGAGCGAGAGGAGGAGCTGGAAAGACAGAGGATAGAACGCATGAGTAAAACACTCAAGACGGGTCTTCTCAGTATACGTTCTGCGAAACAGGGCATTGAGCGTCTCGAGGGCAAGGTGGCACAGTCCGAGCACCAGCTGCCATCGAACCTGGCTGCCAACCTGGGGAAAACCGACAGTTGGAAAGCCCCAACCTTCCAACCGTACAGTGATGGCGCCATGCATCTTCCGATCCCTCGTCTCTACCGCAGGAACCCTCGCTTCTCCTTCACACCTTTTGGCTTATTGAGCTTTATATTCCTTACTTGGTATACCCTGGAATCTGCTTTTTGCTTCTTGTATGTGTCAGACTATGAGTGCACACCAAGCTTACCTTGCGACTGGTCGCCCCACGAGCCATACTTTCCCTATGCCATGCCGTTCATGCTCGACGAGTGGACGACTGGCGGAATGGGTCGCGAGCTCGCGTGGCGTGTTGGCGAAGAAGTTGGCGATCTAGCGGCCGAAGTAGCGGATTGGATTTCTGGAAACGACTTTACGAAGAGAGAGACCATGTATATGGACGCCTGGGAGCGGAAACGGCACTGGAGGCGACTGAGGAAGAAAGGCTTGGTGAAGAAATGGGTCGCACCCCCTGAGTATCGCGAGAAGATCAAGGGCTGGATGGCGGCCTTCCAAGCAAGAGAGCGTGCCCGCGAGACCGGAGACGACTGGGACTACGAGACGACGTTTAGTGAGGACGAAAGTCTGTAATGGCTATTCGTACGTACATATGAGGTACTTGAGACTTGAGGCAAGAAGACATGGCAGAACCGCCCTTCCATCATTCAGCGTGGATGGAAGAGGAGTTTTTATCTAGCATTGGCACGGCGTAGGATACCAAACAGTTGCAATTGCTTACAGAGAGTATGGTTCGTTTGGCAAGGCGTTGGCGGCATAGTTTATAAGCACATGTTACATGCAGCTTCAGACACAAACATCAATGTCAAATACCAAATACACAATTTTACAGATACTATTATTACTCGTGACAGATTCTGAGATGGGCGTGCAGGGACGGCTCTTCGTATGTGACAATTACGCTCAGCAGCTCCGAAATTGCAGGCACATTTGAGGGCCAATTAGTAATGAAACTACTACTATAAAACTAGACATCCTCCGGACTCCCATAGAGGCAGTCCAGTTACATGCCGACCTTCAGAGGCGGGTCTCTTGCCCCCTTTCTTCTTTGGGGAAAGCAGAACAATAAAGCGACGGCCACATGCTGAACCCCAAGGGCTCGATAGAATAGACTCCACTTCATTACTGCTCTTATAAAGGGGTACATAACTCGTGAAACTTAGTTGCTGTCTCTGCTGTTAACCAAGGTATTGCCGAACTGGTGGACATGGCGACAAATCGTGGCAGTCAGGACATAGTCCAGCATCGATTGCTTCTTGGAAAGGGATGCACACTGCTCCCAATCGAGAAGGCATATCGCGGTCTGCAATTAAGATCACTGCTTAACCTGAGCGACACGGATCTTAAGTTGACTACATGCATGTAGCAACAATAGAAGCTAGCTCTCTCGAGAATTCGATGAGCTCGGGCGGAACCCAACAAATACAAGACGACATATGGTTGATGAATCTAATATACTGTCCGCGGCCAAGGTCCTGAATTTGATGGAGTCCAAGTATTCATTTTGGAAGTCGAGTTACTGCCACTTACATCTTAGCTGGGATGGTTTCCAACCAAGTCGGGGCGCGGTAGAAGTTTAAGCAATGGTTTCAGCAAGGAGGGAATGGGCGATGTGACCCAGGCGGCACCTGCCAATTCTTTTAGAGCCTGCGTTTGCCCAAGGCACATTTCCCATTTGATGGCTATTCCAGAAATTCAAGGTTAAGGTCGAGTCTATTTTGCTTGTTCACATCACACCTTTTCGTAGACCTCACGCAAAGCCAAGAGGCATCTCGATTTCTGAACTTCATTCCCAATTCCCGTCGAAGCCCAAATGTTCACATAAGCTGAAAAGCACGGCGTCTTGTGACATACGCTGCATACATTGCAACATGGGTTCGGCATTTCCATCTATCCAATCGTTCTTCGAGAGGGAGGTGAGGTGCAGAAATGAGGAAGAGCAGCCAGCGGCTTCGGGTGTCCCACGAGATGGTTTCACGTCATCTGAAGTGGACGCAGTCCTTGATCCTCTTTCAGCTCCCTGGATTCCAAAAAGAATCTATGAGAAGATGCCCGTCGCCCACGTCCAGACTGGCCCACGGGACTATGAGATTGTAGGCCGCATTGTCAACCACTCGCGCTTGATGCCAGGTCAGAGCAGCCAGACAGGCGATCAGGATATGCAGCAGTACCTCATAGTAAGCGACGGCAGTGCCGGAATTGCGGTATGATTATGTCCCACTGCATTCATTCCTGTGCTCAATCATCTCATCCTCGATTTAGGTCAAGATATTTTACGGGAGGCCAACCCATTACACTCCCATCCTCGGCCAGCGCGTGACTATCTGGTCTACTTATCTTAGCCACGCTAAAAAGGGAGATATAGGTCACATTCCCCTTGTACATTGCTCGACAACAATCTACCCTGGCCGAAACCTGGCGTCACACATCGCCTTCCACCAAGACCCTACGGATAGCGAAGAGGCATCTATGATACGAGCACCTCTGGAATTTGACACAGAAACACCGGACGATCTCCGAGGGTTGATGACCCTTAGATCGTTTCTAGATGCAGGGTTCGACATGGGAGATGGTAGAGTATTGGTATGCGTCAAAAGCGTTGGTCCTCGCAAGGCCGTTCAAATCAAGAATCGCAATACTCTACAGAGTCTAGTTGAGGTTGGGATATTCGACGAAACCGCATCATCTGTCCTTACACTTTGGGGTGCCCAAACTAGCTCTACACAGAGCTGGAAGCCTAATCGAACTACGTTACTCATATCAAGTCCTTCGTATAGACGAATTAGTCACTCGGACGAGATAACGTCCATTGGGATCAAGTATAGCACTATGATCGAGGTCGACCCAGACTTTCCGGCTGTGCACTGGTTGCACAGGAAAATCACTCGCATGATGAAGATGGACTCCATCGTGACGCCTTTCCCAGAAGGGCTGTGGGATATCGAGAATACTGTACAGGGACCAGCCAGGGTGCTTTTCACTTTGGCTGAGATCGAAGAAGCGGTTCGTCAATCCGGAGGGCAGTGTGCAGATTTCACTGGCAAGGTCAATGTCATCATCCTTGGCGTGAACCTGATAGATCTCTGGAGAGACGTGAAAACGTATTGCAATGAATGGTACGACTCTCACATCACAATACAATGGATCATAATACTGACAAATTGATCAAGTTGCGGTACCCCATTGTACGCCAACATACCGTTTGCTGTGTGCAAGGGATGTGGTGTTCAACGCGAGCTGTTGCCAAATCCGGGAATCGTCGGCAACATGGTTGACGAAAGTGGTACTATGAAAGCCTTGAAACTAGTCTGGCACGAGGGTGCATGGAATCAGCTACTATACGGCGGTTCATTTGAAGAAAACGACATCGCTGCAACCGACAATGATTCAGGCGGGGCGAGTTTCCCATGCCGACCTGAGAGGAACGTCAAGACACTGAACAAGAATGATCTTCAAGGCCTTGAGGATCGACTATTATACTCCCGTGTAACTTTGACCTTTGGTTGGGCTGGAGACTTGGAGAGATTGTGCATTATGTGGGCGGAATGGTGAATCTTACGCGACACCCGCTATTTGAGAAACGACACGATGGTATGACGGAATGGCGTCACATCATGGAATTTATTTCCATTTACAGGGAGCTAACAATGATGAAGACTGCGATATTGGCTGAATTGAGCACCTAGCTATTCTGAGGTCTACGAGAGCCAATAATGAACCAAATCCAAATTAAACCCCTGAACTTGATAATGATAAACAGGCAGCCCGGGAGACCAGTCCAGCCGCCTACAGCAGTGCCACGTATCGTTGTTGTTGTTATCATACTCATTGTGCTTCCTCATCCCGACGCTGGCGTACACGCTCCAGCCCTGGCTCTCGAAAATGGATAGGAAGTCGAGTACGAGGGCCTGGGCGCCCATGGAGTTGCTCCCGGACAACCGGAAGGGGTTACCCAACACCTTTAGCTCGTAGCAGTCGCCCATGGAGGCGTGGGGCCGATGTGTCTGCAGACTCTTGGCCCGCTGCATGGTCACCACGGCGGCGCGCCGATGAGGCGCAGCTTGTCCCCGTTGCTGAAGGACACCGCCAGCCACTCGCGCGGCGACGGTAGGTGGTGGTGGCGAACGATGAGGGTGTTGACGTCTTCGGCGGCCTTGTTGATGTCGGTGGAGACGGTGAGGAGCCAGCCCATGTCGAAGAGGTCTTCTAGGGGGAGGAGGGGGTTTTAGTACTTGTAAAAAAGGGGGAGGCAGAAAAGGGGGCTAGGTAAGTAAGTACTCACCTTCGACATTGCGGTTTATCAGCCGCCGCGAGTGCACCACGTCATTACCGGAGGCGCGCCAGGGGTACCCGCGCATCTTGAGCTCATAGCTGCCGTGGTAGTAGGACTCCCGCTCGTTTTGCACGGAGGTGTGGCCGGAGCTGGCGACGATCTGGCGGATGGTGGTTTTGATGTTCTCGGGGAAGTTGAGGAGTCGGATTTGGGGATGGAGACGATTGATCCGCCGTCTATTCCACATGGGAAAGGGACTTGTTTTGGCAATGGGTTGCTTGGATATCCTGCAGTGAAACCAGCTGCAACGACATATCCTTTTTTAGCCTTTCGAATTCGGCACTTCATATTTCCCTCCCAGAGGCTGTCTCCAGCGTGAGCTTCAAATTTGGTAGGATGACACCCCTTGTTCTGTTACCCGGCTGGTTATAAACCCCACAAGCATCTCCGGCATCTTTATGCAAGCACAGCATCATCACCTCCTGTAAAAGACACCGTTTTAGGAGTTGTTTGCTTACCTGTCCCCCTTTTGCAACGAGAGCGAAGCGGATCTAGTCTCGAAGGCAGGTGGTGGTAAGGACTTGGTCGCCGAAGAAGAAAACGCTTCTTCTTGGCCGTCTATGGGTCCCGGTAGCAAAGCTGGAGGGTCCTTGGCCAATTTCTCCCTGCTTTCCACTAATTCCTGCCCCATTTCGAATATATGTTACGGTGCAATATATCGTGAAAAAGGGGTGGCGAATTTTTGAGATATGTTTGTTATTGACTGCTAGTAATACAACTCAAGAAACCGAGTAAGCCCTCCGCTCCGCGCACAGAATAGTGTAGCCGTGCATAATCCGTCGGTAACGACTTCCCGTGAAACGATTCGAGAGAAATATAAGTACGTATCTCTGTGACAGCTGAGTTGGTTTACGGAAAGAGCACAGCCACCACACGGACGATAAAAAGCAAACCACTGAAGTTCAATCTAGCGGCACGAGAGAGGACCAAACTGGACACCGAGA
Organism: Apiospora saccharicola; assembly: GCA_038363915.1. Classification (NCBI taxonomy): domain Eukaryota; kingdom Fungi; phylum Ascomycota; class Sordariomycetes; order Amphisphaeriales; family Apiosporaceae; genus Apiospora; species Apiospora saccharicola. The sequence goes on from JAQQWM010000001.1 coordinate 1,650,297, forward strand.
GGGGTTTGGCCTATCCCACGTGCATCGAGTAGGAGGCGCCCAAGTAAGCACCGAAACGTCATATGGTTCCTGCCGCGCAAACCAGGAACGATTCCGAGGGCGGCCCCTTCACGCTTGACACGGTGCTTCAAGAGTTTAATCAGATATCTCAGTATTGTGTTGACCTACGTGAGGACTAACGAGAGACATCAGAATAATATGGGCTCAGATGTTGAATCTGGGCCAGTTCAAACCGTTGAGTGCCTTTACGGACTAAGATCGCCCACCAAAGAACATCACGCTCATCAAGCTCTCTCTTTGTCTCCTAGAGTCTAGAAGAGCTTGTGCTCCAGACTCATGTCCGACTCGGGTTCCAGCCCGACGAACGCGCGGAAGATGTTGGTCAAGGCCGCGCGCTGCTTGGCCAGCGCGTTAACGACCGGCGTGCCCGGGGGCGTCAGGGGCGCCTTGAGCATGTAGCTCAGGATGCTCAGCACGCTGTGGAAGCCCTTGTACTCGGTCGCGGGGACGCCGTCCTGGTGGCACGATCGCCACTGGACCCGGGTCATCAACTCGGCGATCAAGACCAGGTCGATGATCAGGGGAGAGGCCAGGAGGGAGTCCTCGCAGACGTTGAAGAGGCTATAAATTGGGTTATCGTTAGTGACTACTACGACAACAAACAAGAAACCGTGTTCAATATCGAATCGAGTCAAAATCAACTTACGAGATGGTCTGATGGCCGCCCATGAAGATCTCGGCGTAGTACTCGTCCAGCGCGCGCTTGTTGTCGCCGACGGCCGGCATGTACTTGATGACGACGCAGTGGTCGGGCTTGTCGCCCTTGGCCGGGTAGAGGACGTGGTTGGCCTCGACCATGTCGTCGACGACGTTGGACTTGGAGATCTCCTTGGAGCGGAACTGGCGGTGCGAGTCGAGGTTCTTGCCGTCGTTGTTGCCGAGGTGGTTGTAGCTCGCGATCGAGGTGAGCTTGATGCCCGCGTTGATCATGAAGTCGACCAGGGCCGACTTCATCTTGGTCTGCCCGGACTTGAAGTCGTCGCCGCCGATGAAGGCCGAGTGCCGCTCCGCCAGCTCGATGGCCCCCGGGACGAACGTGTTCTGGGGCGAGCCGTTGATGAAGGGGACCTGCTCGAGGATGCAGGCGACCGCGAAGACGGTCGAGGGCGAGACTTCCTCGTGACCGGCCTCGATCGCCTTGAGCAAGTTGTCGGCGGTGTCGTTCACGCCTTCAATGAGGTCCGCGTATCTCTCCGTGTTGGCAGTCCACTGCACAATTACCTTGTCCAGTCCGTTCTTGGCCTTGAAGTCCTTGATATCGTCGCGGATCTTGTCCACGTGCGCCATGCAGGCCTTGGATCCCTCGAGGACATTGTCTGCTCGGTCTTCCTGGTTGGCAGCAATGAAGTCCGGGTAGTAGATGCTAGGCAGGGGCACCATGTACGACATCTCCTTCTTCAGCTGGGCCTTCAGAGTCGGCTCCAGAACGGCGGCTCTGTCCATGGCGTCGGCCATGTTCATGCCCGAGATGTCCCAACCGCCCACCACGAGGTCGTTGGGGTGGACAATGGGGAGGACCTGATTCAAGGGGATGTTGACGTCCTTGTTAGTCTCGGGGTCGGTACCCAGCTTCATGGTCGAGCCCATGACGACGGAGCCGTAGTAGTTGGCGGCACGGGGTCCCTCGCGGGTCTCCCACGTCATCTTGCGGCGATTGGCCATGATGCCGGCGGTCACGGTCGTGCCGTTGTTGCCGCCCCAGCCGACGAGCATCATGCCGACCTTGGGGACCTTGCGGCCCACCTTGAAGTCGTAGAGCTGCGCCTTGGGCGTGACTTGATACTGGCCGCTGGGCTGCTTGGTGACACTGGTAGTGCGGTAAGTGTAGCGAGAGCGGATCTCGTCATCGGTATACACGACATTGGGGGACGTGTTCTGGAAGAGCAGGTCCGAGACCGGGTGTGACGAGGCGCCGTTTACCGCGCCGCCGGAGCTCGTGTTCTCTTCGGCATGGGGAGCCATCTTGAGGGTTCAATAGCTGTTCTTGTTTGTTTGTATTCTTGATGAAGAGAAAAGATTTATCTGGTGAATGGGGCTGAGTCCGCTGCACCGCGAGAAGAGCAACGAGCTCCGGCGTGTTGATTGTGAGAGCTGTTAAGTAGGTTGGAAAACATAGGTAGGGTTGCGTTCCCAGCGTAAACGCTGTATGATGAGAGGCGACGGGTTCTACGTCAAGTCGAGCAGGAATGAAGAATTGGATAGAGATATTAGAATTGATGAGTCCGGGAAAGTCCAGGTGTATGGACGAGTGGTCAGCTTGACTCCTTTTATGCATCGAACCATCAAGCCCCCAAGGTCGAACGGCAGAGTCGGAGTTCGCCCTAGGGAGGCTCAAGCGGGACACTAGGCAGGCCGGGGCCAATGAAGAGTTGAGAGAGTGTGATAGAGACTGATTCGGTCAATCAGCGTACATCGGACTCATGGCTTGCCAAGAGGCAGTTCATGATAAGGGTTACGTGGTTCGACTCTGACCTTACTTAGCGACTACCTCCCCGCCAATGGCTAGACGTTGGAATATGCACTATTGCTGTTGATCTGGTGGGGTTTCGAAGGCGTGATTGGATACTTGGTCCTTGATACAAGAGTCGTAGACGCCCTAATGGGGAAGACAGGTAGTAGCGGTCTGCAACCCAAATTACCTTTATGTAGGTTCTTGCTCCATGCCAGTATTGGATTTGGCTGCATTCTATCACAATGATGCCAGCCCGTGCATGACGACAAAGGCTCCATCCGTCCAACCGAGCATCACTTGCTACTAGCAACGGCTAGGTACGTGGATGGGAACATTGGAGCACTTGGTTCCTCGTGAATACACAAAATACCTTTCATGTTGGATAAGATGATGTCCTTACCGACGACTCCTCACCAAACCTGGAGCCCCGGACCTGACTAGAGAAAGGCAATGCGGCTAAAACACCCCCTAGTCACAAACAGCTCGGTTAGATATAGAGTTAACGAGCCCCAGAACTTCCGAACGAAACTAACCGACCTGGTTGTTGGCAGGTTGTCGTGGCTGCGGGATTATTCGTTTATAGTACGGTGTGGGTGGTGTGTATGTGTTTGTAGTATACTTACCCATGTATCTTTGATGTTACCAATTTATTCTTAGTTGCCAGCCGAGATATGCAAACTCGATATGTCAACACACCCGAAGTCGGGCATCCCTGAAAAGGAAAACTACTAAAAAAAGACCCTGCCGATCTCTTGCTTGTCCATTACTGGCCAGTTTCTGGAAGCGATAGGCCGAATGAATTCAATCTAACATGCAGCGATACATGGCTATCCGAGACAAACGTATATCTTTCTGTATGCGTAATCTACGGCCGATTTGTTACATTGGGGTTCCTATCAGGCCTCTTGATCGGTAGGTATCTTCATTGCTCCGTCTCGGATTCTGCTCGGGTTGACACATACACACGGCTTGTGCATATTGCAGAGGTTCGGCTACATGCAGTTGTCACTTTTGACGGATGTTGGCCGCAGCCCAATAGGAAAATGCCGTTGGCCAGCAGCTGCATCTGTCACAATGCATTATGCGCATGGGATAAGTAAAATGCAACTATATACTTTCCCCAAGTCTTGCCTGCGAGCTTGAGCTTGTCGATTACACATCCGAGCCTGGGCTTGCCCAAATGAGCCCAGCTACGGAGTTCACGGAAGTGAAGTAGGAACTGCGCACTAATCAGTGCTATCGGCTTCTCGAATCGCCCGTACGTGTTTGTGTAAACGATAAAATTCTCCGAGGTGTGATCATGTTGCACGGCCACAAAATCGATCTCGCGAAAAAAGGTGAGACCTGGGTAATGCTAAAATGTACGCCGCAAGACCTGGACTTATTATTAGCCGAGGATGTACAACCATGGATACGATACATCCACTATCCATGAGGCGGCATCAAGGTTTGGAGAATCCCAATCTCTTTGCCGCAACCTTATCTATGTATTGAAACACCCGAATCATTCTTATACATAGACGAGCATTGAAAGGTAAGTTGTGATCGCCAATGGCTTTAATTGGATAACAAAGCGATCTACACCGAAAGTCTGACCAGAGGAGAGGCGGGCTGCTCAACTTCGCGAAAAAGTCATCATGGGCGTTGTTTTTAGCGAGTGCGCCTCAACCACAGCCGCGGGTCGTACGGATTGTGTCTGCACTTGCCATTGAATTACCTAGACACTAGTATTCAGCTCACACAGGCCTGCAAAAGGGAAAGAACAACACCGCTCCCTCACAATACACGAGCACGACTGCTTCCCCCCAACCTCCGATGCAGCTAGGTAGAAATTCCAGTCGAGTGGGTACAGGGCCAAAAAGCCTGCCTCGGCTTGCTGGCTTCTCCGCATATTGGCATCCCGGGCTCGCGGGGATAAATGCGGGGGTCGCCATGGGTCAGATCTGGATAAAGTGGGTAAGGGGCCCGAATGAGGCACACTATCATTCGCCCACCCCGCCCGGTAAACGATATCTCTGAACGATGATGCAAGCAACGTGGATTCGCCATGCCTGAAAGGAGGGATTCGAGGTGGTGGCTGCGGGTTGTCATCAAAATGCCCACCAAACCGTCTTAACCGACATACCTGGATAATAATAATAATAATAAGTGGCCTGGAGCCCGCCCCAGCCAGCCAGTGCCCCCATAGAGTTCTACCGAAAGTAATATCAAAACGTCTCACCCCTTGCCTCTTCTCGCGTCACAGTAATTCGTTCACAGTTTCCTGTTTGCTGGATCTTTCCCTTCACATTCAACATTACGACGGGGTCTTCTTGCATTTAATTCTCGGCATCCCTACCTACATCCCTATTCGGTACTTATTAGAGCCAATCATCGACAACTTGACGTCTTACACGTTAAGGACGTATCACGATCTTCTTGACGAGGGTGCTTGTCGCTCTCACTCTCTCTCGCCATGACAATCCACTCACGCTGGAACGTCGAGATACCGACTGGCTCTCTGCAGAAATGGCTGTTTGAGAATTCGAACGGTCCTCTCTCGGACAAGCCCATCTTCATCGACCCGGAACGTCCTGATACTCACCACCTGAGTTTGAGCCAGTATCGGCTATGGGCCAAGCGGTTGGCTCTGGGTCTGAAAAGGGCGGGCTTGAAGCCCGGTGACCGCGTTTTGCTGTTTTCTGGAAACAACCTGTTCTTCTCGGTTGTTTTTATGGGGGTATGTTACAGAATCTTCTTTCCGAGAACCGGGAGTTGAGACGATGTTTTGCTTTTTTTTCTTGTGTCTCGCATGACGCTACCTGATTCCTCTTATAAGAAGTCTAAGCTGTGATGACTAACATGAGATATGCAGATTCTGATGGCTGGAGGTAATCCATTCAACTTGGCGTTCACTTCGCGATTCTAAACTTACTGAACAAATTTTAGGTGTCTTCACCGGGGCCAACCCGAGTTTTGTCCCCCGGGAGCTTGCCTATCAGTTAAAAGATAGCGGTGCATCATTCCTGATCGCCGCCGACGCCAGCATCTCCATTGCACTGGAAGCGGCCCAACAAGCGGGTCTCCCCAAGGAACGCTGCTTCAGCTTCGATGCAACGGCCCTGGACCCCACCCCGGGCAAGGCCAAACAGGGGGCGCGGCACTGGACCGAACTGCTGGCGTCCGCGGCCGAGGCCGAGAAGTTCGAGTGGTTCGAGCCCGCCGACGCCACGACCACGACGTGCTGCTTGAACTACAGCTCGGGCACGACGGGCGTGCCCAAGGGAGTCGAGATCACGCACCGCTCCTACATCGCCAACGGCGTCGGCGTCATCCACATGTCCAACCTGCAGGACGATTACGAGGGGGCCAACAAGAAATCGAAGGCGTTGTGCTTCTTGCCTATGTACCATGCTTATGGCCAAACCTACTTCGCGGTCAACTACCCTAAGCTCGAAATACCGTAAGTTGCACAGGGAGACCAGGAGCTCTTATCGGGCACGAATGTCCGCCCAATGCTGACATTGTTTCTTACTTCCTGCACCGATGCTGATGATATTAATAGTACCTACGTGATGGAGAAGTTCGATTTCGTCAAGGTGTTAGAGAACGTCCAGAAGTTTAGGATCACGTCTCTGAACTGTGTGCCCCCCCATTGTTGTTGCCCTCGCCAAGCACCCTCTCGTGCGCAAGTACGACCTAAGCAGCATCGAGAGCATAGGTAGCGGCGCCGCACCGCTGTCCGGGGACATCGCCGACGAGGTGACCAAGCTGTGGCCAGCTGAAACCATTAAGGTTCGCCAGGGATGGGGCATGACGGAGATTACCTGCACGGCGATGTCGTGGGACCCCCGGATTACCGTGCGGAGTCTGGCCGTGGGCGAGATGCTGCCCAACTGTAGCGCGCGGCTCATGAGGCTGGACGGGTCCGGCGAAATCCTCCAGGCCGGGGAGACGGGCGAGCTGTGGGTGACGGGCCCGACGCTGCTGAAGTCGTACTGGAACAAGCCGGCCGAGACGGCGGCCACGCTGCACGTCGACGCCGACGGCACGCGCTGGCTCAAGACGGGCGACATCGCCTACGTGGAGAAGTACGGGTCCGGCGGGCTCTGGCACGTGGTCGACCGGCTCAAGGAGCTGATCAAGGTGAAAGGGAACCAGGTCGCGCCGGCCGAGCTCGAGGGCGTCCTGCTGGAGAGCAAGGCCGTCTCGGACGCGGCCGTCGTCGGCGTCACCATCGGCGGCGAGGAGCTCCCGCGCGCTTACATCGTACCGAACCCGGAGATCAAGGCCTCGGAGCAGGAGATTGCGCAGTGGATGGAGGGCCGCGTCGTGCGGTACAAGCGACTGGCCGGCGGCGTGGTCTTTGTTGACGAGATCCCCAAGAACCCGGTACGTATTGCATAAAAGCCCCTGAACGAAACTCTTATTATTCCTAGGTACTTAAGATACAGGCACTAACTCTTTTCTTGTTCAACAGTCGGGCAAGATCCTGCGCAAGCTTCTCAGAGAAAGGGCCAAGGAGGAGGTTGGCGACAAGCAGGCCAAGCTATAGTGGTTTTATGATATTAGGGGCATCTCCTGATTTTATATTATCGCTATTATTGCATATATGTACCGTTCTGTTGTATATACAGCAAGCACTCGGGGAAGAAGCGGGTCAATTTAGTAGCCGTTGGGGCTGGAAGTTCTAGATGGAAGCAAATAAGCATTTTTTCCATCTTTCTACATAGTAGTACATATTCATGACATACATCCATTGCGGGCCGCATCAAATCGCGATCAGACAAAGTGCAAGACACGTGCATCGTGAACTCTAAACGTTACCAACGTTCGTCGGTCAACATTTCCGGGGGATGAGCCCGAAGAACCTCGTTGGTTCTGATTTGCCGGACAGGCTTGTCCAGGCTGTCCAGGGCACAGAGCTGCTTGCAAGGTGTGTGGACTGGCGGCTCAAGAAGAAGTGACGCGGCAAAAGCGGGGGTTTCCAAGCTTGTGGGACGACCGTTTGGCTAGCGGCGGGCCATGCTGAACATCGGAGCAAGGTACGTACCCAAAACAACGGTCAAGTACCGAACCGATGCGCCATTGACACCAGTCCAGGGCCTGTAGAGCCCTACGAGACGAATCGGGCGTTTCTTCCGTCGAACCCAGGCATCAAAAGGACTTTTAGCTTCTTTGTTTCATTGACCTCGCATTGGCAGATCCTCGACATACATCTAATAAGTATTTTCGCTGGAAATATACCGGCGCAGAAGTGCACCATGAGGGGAGGAAAGAACACGCCAAGCCAGCCAAGCTCACGCATTCCAAGCTTGCTTGTACCACCCAGATGTCTCCATCGAAACAACATTGAACGGCAAACCGGCAAAGGCCCACAAGGATGTCATGGTTGTTTCAGAGGCATTATGACCTCATACTGCCTACGTGCATTGAGCTGTCACGACGTCAATTGTGCGCCTTACTGCCTTACTGTGTTCGCAGAAGTGTGCGTGCTACGTTTGCAAGCAGGTGCTGTCCCTGCAAGCATGGATGTATTGGTAACAAGGTGGTGGCACGAGTCTCAAGGCCAGAGACAGGATTTCGCTCCAAATGCTCCAGGGCTGATATCACATAAACAATTGTTTTGTCAAATGAAAATGAAACGGTAACAGGCCGGAACTCCAATTTGACTTGCCCACGACTTCAAGATTCCGCATCGCCACCAACGCTATTCCCAATAATTGTCAATTTCTCCTTCTGGTTGCTGGTTCCTGTTGTATTCATCATAAGGTTCCCCTTACGAAGTGGTAACCTAGTAAATAAGTCTATTGTCAACCCACTCTTTTGCTTGCCATTCCTTGACACACATTTAACCTACCTCCGAGTATCTACACATGTGTGCTGCGACTGCGACTGCTGTTTCCACCTTAACTGCGCTCTCCTACCATGTCGCAACAAGACCAGTTCAATGAGGAGGATGAGACGCAACGGCCCTATGGCCACCCCAGATCGGGCAAGAAGCAGATCCCAACCATCTCCAAGTACAAGGCCGAGAGACGGGAGCTCCAGGGCCAGATGAAGGAGACGGAGGAGGCTCAGCAAGGCCCCGACGACGACTCCAGGCCGAAGCGGGCTTTCGACTCGGTCAAGGCCATCTTCAAGGAGGAGGATGAGCCCGCCAAGTCAGACCATGACCCATACCCGGTATCCAACCACCAATACCAGGGCAATGAGGCGGAGCCCGGCGACAAGACGGGCGGCGACGGAGAAATGTCTAACGTCGACGCGGATGATGAAAAAGACCAGTCAAACAACCAGACAGACAACCGTCAGCAGCAACAGCAGCAGCAACAACAACAACATAGGAGTGGCCGTGATGACGATGGAGGCGGAGACCAGCAGGAGCAGACCGCAACCGAGGCCGTCATTGGCACTCTTGACCCAAAGGAGAAACGCAAAGCAATGAAGAAAACGAAACGGCATGGAGGAGGACGTGAAGTAACCGATCCGGTTACTCATCTCCCCATCGTCATTCATGACCAGACCGTATGTATATTCCGTGCTTTCATGAGTATATCACTATTCACCGTTGGAACCTGCCAACTGTTTGGTATGGCAACATATTCTAGCTACAACTATACCCCTGTGAAAGAGACTAGCGCGTGTGCTGTGGGCTGACCTCATTGATATAGGAAAAAGACATGCATCATGTTCCGGAGAATGAGGCAGAGCCTGGATCTGAGTCCGAGACAGCCACCGGACTACAGGGAGCATCCAAATCAGATAAACAGCTCGATGAAGAAGAGGCACACCTTCAGAAGGGTTTCAATGGCATGCAGAGGCTGTTCCCACCGCCGGACTTTGAGGACTTGAAGGGCGAAATGGCCACTGTCTATCAGCAAGCAATTAGGACGGGCCTGGGCATTACCGGATGTCTTGCTGCATTTTTCTTTTTGATTCCGTCGTTCTTTGGCCGGTTTCACCCCTCGATAAATGCGGCAATCGCCCTCGCAGGCTTCCTGGGAACGGCAGGTGTTGTGGTAGTGGGTATGGGCCGGTGGATCGGCAAGAAGTCCAACGAGATCTTCGACGACGAGGTTTGGGATGCCTCGAAGCGGGAGGAGAACGCTCGGCTGGACTCTGACACCGAGCTCCCCGAGTCCGTTCAATGGCTCAACCGCCTCGTGGCTTCTATCTGGCCAATCGTGAACCCGGACCTGTTCTCATCTCTCATCGACCAGATCGAAGATATCATGCAAGCTTCGCTGCCCAAGGTTGTCAAGATGGTCTCGATCGACGACATGGGACAGGGCAACGAAGGAATCCGCATCCTCGGAGTCCGATGGTTGCCTAGCGGCGCCGCGAGCATGGCGCTCAACAAGGACGGCGGACTGGAAAAGCCCGACAACTCCAAAACGGGGAGCTCCGATTCGACCGATGCTGAAAACGAAGACGAAGACGGAGGCGATGGAGAGAAAAGCAACCCTCAGGACGACAGAATCAAGTCAGGAGACGAGTCAGGCGACTCGCCAGAGGAGCGTGCGGGTATGGAGGCTGAGGAAGGCGATTTTATCAACTTGGAGCTCGCGTTGTCTTACCGGAGTCGCTCGTCGGGCAAAGGTATCAAGGCCAAGGCCAAGAATGCCCATCTCTACCTGAAGTTCTACCTCCCCGGAGGTATACCCGTTCCAGTTTGGGTCGAACTACGTGGTTTTGTTGCGATTGTGCGGCTTCGCTTACAACTAACGCCTGATCCGCCATTCTTCAGTCTCTGCACTCTGACTTTCCTTGGCCAGCCTAGAGCTCGAATCTCATGCGTGCCTATTTCCAAGCATAGCGTCAACATGCTGGACGTGCCTCTCATCTCGTCATTTGTTCAGTCGGCAATCGATGCCGCAATGGCCGAATACGTAGCGCCAAAGAGTCTCACCCTCAACCTCAAGGACATGCTTGTGGGGACTGATTACAAGAAGAACACAATCAGCCATGGAGTGGTCTGGATCTTCATCAAGCAAGCCCGTGGTTTCAAGCAGGGAGATGGTGGCTTTGGCCCATTCGAGGGAACCAGCGACTCTTACGTCTCGATTTCTTGGGGAAAATTCGGCAAACCAGTCGCATCCACCCGCATTATCGAGAGCAGCCAGGAGCCCGATTGGCATGAGTATGCCAGTATTCTCGTATCGCCAGAGGAACTGAATGCCGATGAGAAGCTGCGCTTAGGCCTGTGGGACTCTGACAAGATGTCTGCTGATGATGACCTTGGACGGGTGGAACTGGATTTGAAATCTCTGATCCACGATCCCAAGACGCATAACAAGATTATGGACCGGGAAGATCGTTTCCACGGACAGGATGCATCGGAGAAGATGGCTGGCTCTCTGTCCTGGTCAGTGGGATACTTCACCAAGGCGAAGATCACGGAGAAGCAGCTGGAGCAACAAACAGTCAACACCGAGATCAGAACCAGAGAACAACTCAAGGAGCACGTGTCGAAGACTGCGGAGGAGAAGCTTCGGGAAACCAACAAAACACGCGATGACGAGGAGGTGATGCAGCAGAAGACGCAGGATATGGCCGAGCTGGAAGATGAGATGATTTGCTCTGCTCCGCCTAGTGATGAGCTTGTCTCTGGCATCCTTAGTATCCAGATCCACAACGTTATGGGACTCGGGATTCATAACCTCCAGAAGCAGGACAAGGGCGGTGGCGAAGACCGGGAAGACGAAGCTGAGCAAGATAACGACATGCCAGACGGTTACTGCAACATCATTATGAACCACCGGAAAATCTACAGGACACGGACGAAGCCAAAGAACTCGAAACCGTTCTTCAACGCAGGAACGGAGAAGTTCGTTCGGGATTGGAAAAACACGGAGATCATTGTTGCTGTCCTCGACCAACGGGAGAGAGAGGCCGACCCCCTTATTGGTATCGTTTACCTCCCACTCGAGAAGCTTCTTGCGAAAAGAAGTCAGGTCATGGAGACTTACCCCTTGGTGGGTGGAGTTGGCTATGGCAGAGCTAGGATAAGTGTGGTCTGGAGAAGCGTCGGCCTGCATCTACCGCTTCACTTGCGCGGTTGGGATTACGGCACCCTCGAACTCAAGGGAATCGCGAAAGCCAAAGCGGGTCTTCCGGACAACTTGAAGGGCCATCGCATCAAGTTTCACACCAACATGGGCCGCTGCAAGATGTACACGAACACCAATGGACCTAACGATGAATGGGTTCAAAAGAATAACGTCAGCTCCCAATTCCTTCCGGTACGGAAGCGATACTCGTCACCGCTCGTTATGGAGTTTAGGCAGAGTAGTTTTGGGCCTGACAGGACCCCGGCGTTCGGAGTGCTTTGGCTCCAAGGGATTACAGAAGAAGAGGACGAGGTCCACACGGTGAAGGTGTGGAAGGGTGGAAAGGATGCCCAGGCGCGGGCCGAGTCCTGCTGCGCGTACAACGGCATGGAGGAAGGCGAGCAGCCTCTTGGGGAAATCGAGATCTCGCTCAAGCTGTGGCGGGGCCTGTCGGGATACCACAAGAGCTACGCAGCCAAGGCGAAGAGCGACGACATGCGGAGCGTGATGGAATGTCTCGACACGGTTTCGGACCAGTCCCTGGACGAGGACAGCGACGATGGCCTGGTAGGCTCCGACTCAGATTCGGACGACTCCTCAGACGACGAGGGTGATGCCAAGAAGGTCGACAGCCAGACCAAGAAGAAGCTGAAGGTGCACACAAACGACGATTCGTCCGTGGGCTCTAATGACTCCAACTCAGACGATAGCGGCAACAAGAAGAAGCACGGGAAATCGAACTCCGTGTTGTCCCTATCGGGGTTCAAGAAGGCTAAGAACATTCTGAAGAACCCGATCGACGGGACTGTCGACACGGCTACGTCGGTCATGGCTCCGGGCCACATCGATGAGGATGACAGCTCTCGCGGGTTACGGAATCAGATGCGCGACTACAAGGATCACAAGAACCAACTTCACAGGAAGCATCGTGGCATCATGCAATGGCGAGTCGCCCGGGAGGCCGATCATCTCGGGTCCAAGCTCTCGAAGCTGGGCAATGTGTCGAGGATATTTCACCATGGCGAAAAGGAGACGGGCATGGAGACGGAGGTTTAATGAATTGTTGACCTACCTAGTGTATCTATTTTCCTTTCTGACGACGGCTTATGAGGACTACGAGTTATATTGTGCAAGAAGCGTCGCCGCTTGTGAGCTGAAAGGAGTTTCGTTATACGATGAGCTGGGCTCGTTTCATCTTGGATCTATAGGGCCGGGCAGAGCGAATTCTCGTGTATCTTATCTTATGTGACGGCTTAATCGTGGGGTTTGCTTACTATTATGGCTATTCTCGATCTCGATGTGAAATGTGAAGCCTAAAGGTCGAATCCCATAGTTTTCATCGGGCCATCATCCACTGTCTGTGAGAATCAAACCCCCTCTCAAAACCCCCTCCTTTCGGGTTGTTTTCAATCCCACTCATTTTGGGCGTAGCCAAGCATCAAGGACAGTGCCATCACGGAGACGTTTCTTCAATCCGCGTAGCTGGGTTTCAGTATACATATTCCACAACGTATACTTGCTGATCATCTTGATTGCCCGACGACTCCACCAGCGTTGCTTTGCGGATGTAGCAAGAGGCGAAGGAAAAAAATTATGCTGTGCGAAACTCCGAAAGCTATCGCCATCGCCGATTTGTGTCAAGTACCTAGTGGGCCACCATCAGGGCGACACGGACATGCGCGAGTAGCTGATTGCGGTGTTTGGCCCAAGACTTTTCCCATACATTTGACATACATCGCCGGCTCCTCTCGAAAGCCCACCCCACCTGCAATCCCACCTCCACTTGCAAGCTCGTATGTAAGCCGACGGGGTGGATTGGATAGATGGTGCGATATTAGTGGAGTGGATTTCTATTGCACCAATTTGGTTTTTTTCTGCTCTCTGAGTCTCTGTGTGACAAAGAAACATGATGTGACATTTCGGATCTAGAACGTTGGGCTAGCTTCGACCTGATTTGTACACACATATATGTAGGCGCGTTTGTCATATAGGTATAGCGCATACAATACCGTTAGACCGTCTCGCGCAAAAGCAATTCGGCTTATATATTCCAGTGGAACATTCTACATGGATGGCCCAATCTGAGCACGGAGATTTCGCGACGAACGGGGAATGTCATCCGACCGACCGGACGGAATCGAAACCGCGAGCAAGAAGGGAAAGCACCAGCTAAAGTGCACAGGGAGAGAGAGTGAGAGACAAAGATACGATACATATCTCCTCATTGGCTCGTCGAATTATGTATCGGGAGTCGAGTTGGCATGGGTAGGCCTGGCATCCTTGTCCATGTTGGGCCTAGAACGGGTTCCATGGCTTCTTACCCCTGGCACTGGTTTGCTTGGATTGCTGGGCCGGCTTGCTGCAACAAAACCCATAACCCATCAATGCAGCTGCTTATTGATGGAAGGATGATAGGGATAAGGGAGAGCCAAGGAAGAAAGATACCCTTGTCTCCTTATTTTCTCCTCCTCTCCCTCAAGTGTCTTTTGCTCCGGAAAAGGTGTCCACTACGTACATACCTACTGCTACCTACGTACATACTACGCACTACCTCCTGTCAGCTAGCAGCTAGCAAGGCAGTTGACTCTAGCCTTCTAGCTTCTTGGCTTGCAAGAGCCGAAGAAAACGCTGACGGAAGGTGATGACGAGTAATGCCAAGCTGGATTACATGTGTCACGAAGGTCCTCCCCGAGTGCTTGGTAGCTCCAGCGCTCGGATTCGTTATGTTTTCTGCGATTGACTGATTAGGCATGTCGTATGGGCAAGTATCAATGTAAGTCGCTAATAAGTAAGCTACATGTAAGATGGGACGGGACCCGAATCAAGTCGGTTGATGCTGTGAGATTAGGTTGTGTAGTTAAAAGCATGTCCGAACGGGTTTGCGTAGGTGGTGGCTGTTTCAGCTTCGATATACGAATTTACGTGCAGTATACCTGTCTGCTTGAAGGTAGATATGGGTATAAGGCTAGATAAAGTAGACACTTCACACTTACGACACGCGAGAAAGCGACAGATAGGTCAGCAGTTTTGTTACAGAAGAAGTTCCTGTGGTTATATATCTAGCCCGTGTGTCTGTTGGATTACACGGTTCAGTGTTTGCTGTGGGAGGAGTGTCGTATCCGGTGGGAGGTCCACTACAAAAAACAATTGATGGAGACCACCCAAAAAAAACCGAACATTCGACACGGATGGAGAGCGAGCTGTGTGCTGTTCCCATCAACCATGTCACGAGCCGCCTCCCAGCTGCGCACACCCGGTCCTTGCGCTGTTGCGTTCTCCCCGAAATAACCGAGCCTAGGTCACTTCCTTGTTAGTTCCGCCTCATTGGCAAGTTTGAATCAGAATTCCCCATTGCGGGAGCCTCCATGGTTCGGCTTTGCGGGATCGAGACAGGCAGACATAATACTGGTTCTTCAGATCTCGCTGCTCCGTTGCAACAAGTGGGTAAAAGTAGATTTCTCATCTGGATATCCGATGCCCAGACCGGTTGAAGTGTGTGCATTGAAGTCCTGCTTGTTTCGAGACACACACAGACGTATCGATTGATGGCTGGCGGCGGCTCTCTCTTGGTGGATGTTCAGCTGCGTCGCTCGCTCGTCAGCCTACTTTTGTTGATTAGCTCCAAACACTGTCATCTCCATATGGATATGGAGGATGGATATTGGGCCCTTTTCCCACTAGCCCTCTCTTACTTACAGCAGCAATGGCAATGGGTGAGGGCTTAGCTGCAGGAGGAGGTGCTTGGGGCTAGACTGCATTGGCGATAACACGAAAGCCCTGTAGTATTAGCAGCTGCATACAGCAAAGCAGTGTGTAATTAGCCTCCCCCGGCCTACAACGTCCCACTGGGCGCATGCTATGTTATGTACATGTATCCATTCCACTCCTTCGACTCGACCTTCCTCCAAGGTCGCCCTGCCGCCCCTCTTGCCGCAGTCGCAGTCTCTCACCCGGTTTTTTGTCTTCTGTACTGTACCACCGAAGCAAGTGTGGTGTGAGCAACCGAGCCAAAGCGTGAAGATTGTCTGTCATCTGGGGTTTTTTTTTCTTGTGTTGTCTTTTTTATTTTTTGTAACCAACAACTTGCTGCTGTATCATCGAATTATCACAAGGGTGGTCGGAGGTTGGCTCATCATCAGTCTGTTTTTATTCTATTTTATTTTTACTTTCATTCGTTGTCGCAATCCGAGGAGACCAGCGTTCCAACACATACACACACCCGCACACCCACCTACACACACGTGTCTGGCTGGCGTGACAGCGGTTTCCCAGATCGCGCCAAATCTTCCCGCTGGCCCTACAGCTCTCCGTCCTTGCCGATCACTCCTCAGCCATTCCACGCAAGCTCGCGAACGCCCGCGATTCATCAGCACTCAGGGTTCGAGTAATGTGGTTCGTCCAATCGCCTGGAACTGATATAACAGTATAGAGCCAAGCCTTTTTACTTTGACGAGGATTCCCTCCTCTCGTTTCTCCAGAATCGTCCGATTACAAAAAAGGAAAAGTCGAAGAAAAGAAACAAACGCCTGGCCATCAGACGAACAGAGGAGGATGCATAGGCCAACGCGACCCTTTGACTCCCTGTTATAGGTAGTCCCCTTCCTCTCTCTCGCCAACCATGAGGATCGCGATACGGGAACAACTAGCGGCCCTGGTGCTGTCCGCTGTGCTCTGTGCACTCGCCATTGTTGCGATACCGACATGGGTCTATGTGAATAACTTCGTCACTAGCGTTGAGAAGGACTCGCTGTCGCTGACGGCCTCCCTAAAGGCCGCCCAGGTCTCCTCGGAAATCGAGTTGATCCAGACGACGTGCAGGACGATCTCCACGCGACTGCTGATCCAGAATGCGTTGAAGAACTTCTATGATGGCAACACCTCGGATTCCAACTGGAACCTGGCTGCCAGCGATCTGCTGAGTGCCCTCACCACGGGCGACGACACCAACACGTCCAAGGCGAACCTGCTGCAGGCCCGACTGTATTCTCGCAATGAAACGGGCAAATCAGATACCGGACTCTTCAGCATAACAGCACCGACTGTTGATCGCATCAAGCTCCCTTACAAATATCCCAATGGCTCCAATGTCTATCTGGGCGACGAGGGGCAGGGTTATCCGCCCTCGCTGTATCCGAACATCTCATACTACGCCACCGGCCAGAAAGATCCTCTCTGGCCCGCTGTCAATCTCACTGTTGCTCGGCCGTATCCCGAGGTGCGGATCGATGCGAATTCCGTGGATGGCCTTGTACTCGGGCCACTGGTGCTCAGCGTGGATTATGCACTTATGTCCCTGACGCTCCCTATCCGCAGAAATTCGAACAACACCATCATCCTCGGTTACATGACCATGGTCGCCGAAGCATCCTCGTTGATCAGCATTATGAAGTCCAGGGAAGGTCTGGGCGAAACCGGCAGCGTGCTCATCGTTGGTCCAGCTTCCGGCTGGAATCGTTTCCAGAAGTACAATCTTCCTGCTACTGCTTCGCAGCCTGCTGCCAGCAACTTCAGCGACGTCATGGTCAGATTCGTGCTCCCGCCGATCCCCCCACCGGGTCTTGACGAGAGACATCCGGACTATAACTTTGCTTCAGGCAACTTCCGGGACTCCTTTAAAGTGAGCCGCTATCCGGCGGTGCTTTGGGCGCTCACCAAGTTCAACAGAGCTGTGAACAACGCCAGCGCCACCTTGTCGACAACCAACGAAGAGGGAATACCCGTTGCCGCGGGCTACGCTCGCCCGCAGACCAACCTGGTCAATTGGACACTAGTGGTAGAGAAGGATAAGTCCGAAGCCTTTCTGCCTGTGAATACGCTTCGCAAGATTCTCCTGGGCTGTGTTTTTGGAACTGTTGGCGTTATCATCCTCTTAATCGTTCCCTGCGCGCATCTTAGTGTACAGCCCATTCGGCGGCTCAAATCGGCAACCGAGAAATCCGTCGCGCCTCCTGGCTACGGGTCCATGAGTGATTTCGACTACGACGAGGATGACCCTGATCAGCCGCCGTCTACAGGCCACTCTAACAGGTCGAAGAAGGGGTGGTTTGCGAAACTAAGCAGACGGTTCCGACGCAGAAGACGCCATGGGCCTGAGCCGTCAGTGCACGACAGTGACCCGAGGCGGCGTGTCTTTAAGATCCCCGGCAGGGTACGCGACCGCAAGCACTGGGTTACCGACGAACTGACCGAGTTGACGACGGTGTTCAACGACATGGGCGACGAGCTTCTCAAGCAGTACACCTCCCTCGACGAAAAAGTCGCGGAGCGGACAAGCGAGCTCGAAATCAGCAAGAAGGCCGCCGAAGCTGCTAATGAAAGCAAGACGCTGTTCATTGCTAACATTTCCCACGAGTTGAAAACGCCGCTCAATGGTATTCTTGGCATGTGTGCGGTTTGTATGGAAGAAGACGATTTGATGCGTATCAAGCAATCTCTCAAGACATTATACAAGTCGGGCGACTTGCTGCTACATCTTTTGGAGGATCTTCTGAGCTTCTCCAAGAATCAGATAGGTCAACAGTTGAGCCTCGAAGAGAAAGAATTCCGACTGGGCGATATTCGGTCACAGGTCTTGACTATTTTCGATAAGCAGGTGCGCGAGGGCAAGATCGTCTTCTCGGTGGATTTTTTAAGCACGGACATGGATCCTGGTCGGAGCCCTGACCGGGCCAGCACGGAGATCATCGATCCTAAGCTACCCGCCATTGGCCCGCAAGGAACTGGCCGGTTGAAGGATATGTGTCTCTGGGGTGACCAGCACCGAATTCTCCAGGTTATCATCAACTTGGTCAGCAACAGTCTGAAGTTCACACCAGCCGGGGGAATGTCAAGGTGAGGATACGGTGTGTCGGGGAGATCGAGCAGCGAATGGACGAGAGTCGGAGCTCGTCTTTCTCTAAGGGTTCCGGCCGAGCAGGACGCACCCGCCATAGGATGGGTTCCGGGTCCAACCACTCGGCCAGCTCCAAGGGGCAAGGATCTAAGGGGCAAAGAAATTCGAATTCCTACAAGGGTGGCACGGCGCTTGCCATTAACCCCATGGACCCCAAGGCCACCCCGCACGTGCATGTGCGCGAGCGATCGCCGACGCCGCCGCCCAGCAATGCGAAGTCGTATATGTTCGAGTTTGAGGTGGAGGACACAGGCCCCGGTATTCCGGAGCACATGCTGCAACGCGTGTTCGAGCCTTTCGTACAGGGTGATCTGGGTCTGAGCAAGAAGTTTGGCGGGACTGGTCTAGGTCTGAGTATCTGTCAACAGCTTGCCACCTTGATGGGCGGCAACATTGATCTGCGGAGTACTGTAGGCACTGGTACTACGTTTACCATGCACATCCCATTGAAGTACACCAAGGACAGGTAAGCGAAACCCCTTTTTGCGGCGATGGGGTTATCTTGATACTAACTCGTGGCATTATCAGACCTTCCAGCACAGCTTCCAGCAGTATGAAGTCCCGAGCCCCCAGTGTGACTTCGGCAATGGAAGGAGAAAACCAGCGCAACTCCATTCCAGCCAAGGCGACGGCAGCAAAGACAACGCAGAACGAAGCGAAGGCTACGGTTTTGGACCAGCAACCTCGTCTCGTCGGCCTGAGCCAGCCGTTTTTCGCAGCCCATCCTCAACCTGGAAGCAAGTCCAGTAAAGAGGATCAAATAAAAGCCATCGACCGTGCCATGGCCAACAAGCCGGGGCAGAAGCTGCGAGTTCTGGTTGCCGACGACAACTCGACAAATATCGAGGTCGTTAGCAGAATGCTGAAGCTCGAAGCTATCTACGACGTTACCATCGCGAAAGATGGACAGGAAGCTTACGATCTGGTCAAGGAAAACATGGACAAGAACCTCAATTTCGATGTCATCTTCATGGATATTCAAATGCCCAACCTCGACGGCCTGCAAAGCACGCGCTTAATCAGGAAGATGGGTTACTCGGCCCCGATTGTGGCCTTGACGGCTTTCTCCGAAGAAAGCAACGTTAAGGAATGCATGGAATCCGGCATGGACGAATTCTTGGCCAAGCCTATCCGCCGGCCGGCTCTGAAACAGGTGCTGAAACGGTTTGCTACTATTCCCGAGGAGCCAGAGACGGCGTCGGTGAAGAGCAAGCCGAGCCCGACTACCGAGAGGGCTCCGGCACCGGTGCCCACCTCCGCTCCTATGCCGGAGGTCAAGGAGAAGCCGGAAGTCAAGGAGAAGGAGCACGTCGTAATTAACGGGTCTCCACCACCTCATTTGCCAGCGAACGGCATCACGACGAATGGTTTATGACAGACGGACGCGCAGCCTGCGCGATACGTCCAAACATAACACGGCGGATACGTTCGCTGCGTAAACATCAAACCCTCCACCCATCCTCCGTTACCGCCTTCCATCTATCTATCTATCTATACCATCACCATTTTACTCCAGCCAGCGATGCGCTATACCCGTTCTCTTGTATTTTAGAAGCATGCTTTTTCCTTTTACCTCGTGGGGGTTCTCGGCGATTTTGAGCGAGGTCGGTTGGCCTGCGTGACCAAAAAAGAACCAAAGAGGAGGGTTTAAGCCATAGGATTGCAAAACCGGCAAAAACGGAACAGGTCTTTGCAGCCTATCGGGAGGGTACAATAACAACAAATGGCGTAGTGGCGTTTTACAGACCAGCAGCCCACCATACTGTTACGGGATAGTATATGTGTGGGTGGTGCTTACAAAAGGGGTTTTCTACTGTATTCGGATTCAAATCTTTTCCAACTTCTATTTTTTCCCTTTTGCATACTGCGAATTATAATTGGCCTCGAGGGTCTCTCTCTCGTTTTAGGCCACATTCATCCATCTCTTTTCTATTTATCTATCCCATTTTTATTATCACTTCTTTCATTCCATTTTCTACATATATACCAATTGGCTCTGGAGAAGGGGGAGGGCGGCAGCGGAGAAAAAAGCGGTGCATGGAATGGATGTCCATGAAAGGGAGAGAAGAATAAGATAAGATGTTACTTATTACTACTACTACTACTACTACTACTACTACTACTACTTGCTACTTAAGATGACGATCCCGCGTTAGGGATAAGAAGACTTAGCTGAATAACGAAGGATAGAAAAGCGGCTGGTAATAAACGAGAGAATCGAGAAGAACGAATGCCTTCTTAAAAATAACCGTATAATTTAATTTTTATAACTATAAGATACTAACAAGGCTGCAATTGGGCTGGTTCTCTCCGGGGACCAGTAACCCCTTTTGGTATATTCTTCGACTGCCAAAATATCTTATACCAAGCGCAGCGCTGCTCATTGTTTTTATTATTTCAAAAGAGCTAAATGACAGCATGCGTTTAAGTGAATATAAAGTAATATCCGTAGCTTGAAAAGTTTAATACTTGACTTATATATCTTGTTATCCCTTATTACTGCAAAAACACTCCTATAACGACTAGAGAAGGCAGCCTCCTCTCCCGGTCATACGTGTCTAGATCAAGCAAGACAGTCAAACACAAATCTATCACATCGTTTAGTAGAGTAAAAGAAGGAAGTTGGACCTAAGCATGTCATTTACTGCTGCATTTCGTAAGTCAAGAGCTATAAACACCATGCATGGCACGCAATCCCCAACTCCCAAGCGGCTTGAGCTCCATCGTCGCGAAATATCATCGCCTTCTTCATCTTTGAAGAAGGCACCGACCGCACAACCCCGTCGTTATCCAGGCCAGAGCGTTGAAATGTAAGAGGGAGGAAGTTCGGGAGAGAGAACGACCCGGCGAAGGAACGTCTCCCCTTTCTCCACCACGTTTCCAGATCGTTGCGCGTGATTCCAAGAGCCAATCGAAAATGCAATAAATCATCAATTCATCAGTGGCGGCCCGCCCTCATTGTATCAGGGGCCCCAGGAGTAAAAGAAACGCAGCGATGCCGCAACATGAAAAATCAAGGCCAGTAAAAGAATTCCCCGGAGATGCCGGGGAAAAGGGGTATTGAGCGTCTCATCACACGCCTTCGCCCCATGGCCAGAGGACCGTTCAGAACGCCATGATAACCCTGAAATCGTAGTTGATACAAGAAAGGAAAGAAAGAGAGAAAACTAGAAGCGAAAGGAAAAGCAACCGCCGTACACGGCCAACTAAATGGCCACGAGTACAGGCGGGCGAGCGGGCGCGAACGACTGGTCAGTGAAAGGGAGATACATCTCTCCCTTACACGTCCAACTCCATGCGCGCAGCGATATCTTCGCTCATTCCGCGCTGAGGACTCCGGGCGACCGACTCTCCTTCGTCTGCGTCGCCCTCGTCATCGCTCTCGTCACTTTGCAAGTAGTCATCATCAGAGTCGTCCTTGCTGATCTCCGTGAGGGGATCAAAGTCGATGTCCTCATCGGGGTCCCACATGACGGCGTCGGCCCCGTCGCTATCGTAGTCGTCCTCGCTGGCGACGATACGGTCTGCGTACTGGTCGCCGAGCCAGTACTTGGCGCGTTTACTGGCGCCGCCCGCTGAAGCCATATCGGCCTCAGCCTGGCGCTTGGCGAACGAGTTGCTACCGCGCCTGCCAGGGTTGGGTTGCAGCGCCGGTGAATTCACCACCACCGGCACGCCCCGGACGTACAGATATGCGACGCGCTTGAGGGCTTTGTTGAAGAAAAAGTAGTGCACACGCCAGATAGCGGCTTCCTCTCCGTCAAAGGGGTCATCCGAGGGCTGATAGGAGAAGCAGGTGCAGTCCTTAAGCTTCATCTCCTTATCTATCATAGCCCACATTTGCGGGCCCCATATGGGGCTACTCATGGGTAGGCTGGCATTCGCCGCCACCGCCGCGGGGGATGTGCTGTACGAACGGAATGAAGACCCCAAGCTAGGCGCCAAATACGAAGATCCGCGCGGGCGTGCATTGCTCATCGTATTGTCAAACGTGGCAATCGCACTTTGTAAAGACTTCTCTCGACGAAAGTCGGCGGGCCGCAAGACATGGGAGAAGTCGTAGTCCGGATGGCTCGCGTTGAGGGTCGCGATGAGATAGGCGAACGTGCGCCTGCTGGAGATCTCGGACATTGAGCCAAACGGACTGGATCGCGACAGGTTTAGGGACGCAGCCATCTGCTCGCGCTGCGGCGGCGATAAGCTGGCCCCGAACTTGAGAAGTGCCTCATGTCGCGACTCTAGTGACTTATCAATAGACTTGTATAGCTTCTTATCGGTTCCTGCTGCTTTCGTCGTGTACAAGTCGCAGCCTCCGCTGACTCGGCAATCCGAGGTGAGGAAGTTAAGCGCCGAAGTCACCGTGTCGAAATCGCGAAGAGGTAGAAACTGCGGGAAACCAGGTTAGCGGATGCGACGGAAGGCGCAAGAAAATCAGCCCAGCAGTATTGACGCTGCACACGAACCTTCATTTTGAAGATGTTGTTGCGATAATGGCAACTGAATACAAATGGTGAGTAATTGATGGAATGCGGTTGTAACAACGTTGGCGATTCATGCGCTAATGACGTCGCGAGGTTGTTTCAAATGCGGAAGGAAGGTAGGTATCGTTGGAGGCGATGTCGATGCTACCTGCAATAAATAGCACTGGGCAACCTCGAAATAGTTCAGTCGAGTCGAACAAGGCGATTTGCGCTGCTGCACCTGGCGCAATGGGGGCGGATGGTTGAGAGGTGTCGGTGTGGTGATGCTTATGTCTGTAACGGTATAGTGTCCCTATTGCGGTTGTTTGCGAATAGGCGATACACGCTTGACTCGGTCCCTGCGTGTCAAGTTTAGAATGAAACGGGCTAGACGATAGTCGCCTAGCAGAGACGCGAAGACATAATGCGAGAACTGGATGGTCGAAGTAAAAAGGTGTTGGTGGTTGAGTTCCAAGAGACGAGAAACCGGGAATTGGCGAAAGGAGACAAAGGGGACCTGCGGGAGTGAAGTCGTAATCGGACTGACGGGAATCATGCGGGTGCGGTTTGATCAGCTGATGGGTACGGGGAGGTGAGGGTCACTGTTTGGGGGGATCGTTATCTTCCAACAGTTGCGCTACCCTGACGCTATGTTGCGTTGTGCTTCCCGGCTTCGGTGCTCCAACTCTCAAAGAAACAGCCATTGGAGGTTCCCGCCTTGACCTTGGCAGTCGCCTTTGCGTGGGGTATGCGACTGCAAGGAAGACAGGGCAGAAGGCAGGGGGTTGTAGGTAATGGTTAGGTAGTTGCGCAATCCCTAGGTGGTGCTGAGGTGGTGTCGGTGTGCTGTCGGTTTGGTGTGGATGGGTTGAGCAGCTGCTAAACTCTCGCTGCCATTGGGGCATGGGAGCTAGGCCACCCAGCTGGGGGGCCTGTGAGCGAATCGGGTTCCAGTGGGAGGCCACGGGTCAACAACACCGCCTGTCAACAAACCTCAGCTCATTGCCCATCTGCAGACGGCTTCGTAATTAGCAAGCTAGCATTGGTAAATAAGTGCTCCAATGCTAACAATTGAAGTCAATAATCAGCATATCATTTCGCCATGTGGTGTGGTTGGTGCTGCTTCCCGGGTGGGAATCCGTTAGGTGTCGCTATCGTGCCTGATCTGATTGGTGGTCATTGCATTTCAAGGGGGAGGGAGCTGCTCGAGCATCCCCACCGTGGCGGCGATTCATGGGAACACGTTGAAGGGGGCTTCCTGTTGGCATGTGTCTCAAAAAATGGGCATCATCAAAAGTCTTTTTTATTCCACTGATAAATAGATCCTGTTGTACAGGTTCTTGTGGCATGGTGACCTGCTGCTCTCCCCTCTTCCTTGCGGCATTCTAGATATCCAAAAGGGGTGGGTGCATTGCATGCATTGCACCCCTTGGTATTTGCCGTTCTCAGTCTCTCCCCCAGAGGACTCAAAGAAGTCCGTGCTGCTTCAGTGATTTCTTGATCTCTTCGTCGGCCTGTGGTCACATCGAGCAGAGACCGTTCATTAGCACAAGCCGTGACCAAGAATCTTGTTGTCTTTGAGAAAGCATGTCCTCGCTATGTCGGGACGCTCCCAGATGCTGTACTGAACTGCTGGTATTGTACATGTTGTTGATGCGCTTTACATGATTTTCGTAACCTCGTCCTCGACCTAATATCGAGAAGGACGTGTCAGTCCCGGCACAAATGGCAAGAGGAAACGCAAGGCTGTGGAAACGAAGAAACAAGGTCATAAAGCTTACCTCCATATCCTCCAGGCTGTCCTGCTGCCCGATACACCGTAGCACCGCCTTCTTGCTGCTTTCCTGCAGCTCTCCGGCCAGCAAGAGCTCGTCAAGAATGTAGTAGGCCTTGGTGAAGGAGAAGATGATGTCCAACTCGCACACGTTGCCGTAGTACTTGTCCATCTGCTCGACGTATCGGTGGATGACCTCGAGGGTGATCAATTCGTTGTCGTCGGAATCGCAGCCGGCGATGAAGAACAGCGAGGCATATCGGCGGTAGACGATCTTGGTATCTTTGTACTCCAGAAAGTTGCACATGCGAGTGCGTCGGGCGAGGACCAGCTGGGAGACGTCCTTGACGATCTTGGCCTTGTCCTTAGGAGACAAGGTGGTGAACCATTTGGCAAGGCGCACCTTGCCCTGCCGCGAAAGCAGGATCAGGTAGCTGTCAACATGGTCTTAGTAAGGGAGTGCACCACTCGGATGGATGGAAAGCTGAAGCCATACTTGATAGCCATGATGATGCTCTCACATTACACGGCGAAAAGAGAGGGGAAGTCGACTGGATTGGTCCTCTTCGGCGAGGAGAGTTTTAATGTGAGCTGGCAGAGAAAAATGACGGTGGACCCGATTTGGACAGCAAGTGCTGCTTTCTAGGTTGGCCACGACACCATTGCCAATTAGGGGATCGATCACGATTGTAGCTGGAGGGGGGCTAATCCATGGAATCCCAAGGGTTCAGAGCGCCCGGGCCTGCAAAGGCTGGTTGGTATTTCTAGGTGCCCGTTAGGTGCATTCAATTGACCTGAGCGGTGCTAATCCTCCGTGGGTACGTACCCCTCCAACTCCAACCCCGCCAAACCTCCTGCACTTTCAGGAATTCCATGGTCGCTTTTTGTTTTTGAATGCCTGGTCGGCGACAACATCAACCAACTAGAGATGCAAGGCATCGCGATCAATCTGGTTGATGGCATTCTGTATTGCAACACCCCAAGTATCATTTTTCTGTATAATATAGTTCCCTATAGGTAAATAGATACATAGATATTGGTACCGGGGACTTCGAGCCTCTGACTTCAAATGGTAACAGTCCATGACTACATGCACCTTACAATGTGTTTGCCTGTTCCGAGACGCACTGCAGCACACTAGCGCACACTCTTGCAGGCGGAATGCAGTTGTCAGATTGACTCGAGATTGGAAAAACAAGTGGCACACGCCCTTCAATTAAGACACTGCATAGGTTGATAGGCGAAGTATACATACAACCTTTATATACTTGGACATGCGAGATAGCAGCGACATATCAAGAGTGATACACCCCACCAGAGCAGGTTTGACATACCCGAACCCCCAACCGGAACGTTGCCACCACACGAACGACCTGCTTCATGCGGCTATCCCAAACGATGGCATGGCAGTGTGGCCGGCCGCACTAGTTCTCGCACTGGATGACGGGAGGCCCATGCCATTATCATATTGCCGACCCATGATTCAACGCCATTTCGAGTGGGCCTTTACAAATCAACATGATTACACATGCCTTTCTCCGACTCCTCGAAGGTGCTGTGGGCTTGCTGCTGGGAAGGAGGGAAAAATAGGCGATCAGGCTACTCAATACAAGGACTAAACACAGTAGTGTCTGCCGGGCGCTCCCTTGATCGGAGAAAGTCATCTCAACGGTCTTTTTCTTCATTACCTAGGTTATCTACCTATGTATATCTCCAAATATTCTCGTCGTTGAACTTTGTAACTGGGGCTTTCTCCGTAATCACCTTCTCTGCATTCACACACGCACACAAGCAACACAACCTAGAAAGGCCCGTATACTCCTCCTAATATACCATCGTACTATTTTCCCTCGGCGTACATAAACCCTTGACCCCACTTGGACTGGACCCTTGCGACATCTTAATATTTTTCGAGTCTAGACAAGGAAGTACTTTACCCCTCCACGTCGCGATACCATCATCAGATTGTGAGGAGAACTGCTCTTACACCACATCAACGCGCAATTTGTCTTTTGGTCATTGCATTGCCAACTTTATTATTCCCTTAAGTTGTATACCACATCGTCTGGGACACACATAATCTCGCCGACCATGACCAGGATAGTCTTGTCGACAGGGTGAGTGTTCCGAGTCTTGCGCTTGCTTATTCAGGATGTCTCGGCATTACTAATTAGGTGTGATCAGGAACATTATCTCTGGCGGGCCTTGCATCATTCGCAAACCAGGTATCTTCCGCTCCAACCTTGAGTTCACCAATTCTCTGCGCAGCAACTTCGTCGCCGCCCAAGAAGATTATTCGGCCTCCACCTCGCCAACATCGAACGGCTCTCCGGTCAACGGAACCAACGGCACCAATGGACATTCCTACGAGCAGGTAAACGGCAACGGCGTTAATGGCCATTACCACAATGCGACAGCGTCTTGGACAGAAAAGGACGGCGATGTTATCTACATACCCCGCATAGACTGGACGGGCGCCGGCCTGCAAGAAGAGAGGTCGCAGTACGAAATCACCGTGAAGCTCTTCTTCCTGCCGCAAGCCCCCGTCGACGAGCGGGCCGAGTACATCGCCGAGGCGCTGCGGCTGGTGAAGAAGGAGCTCGGCGTCGCGGACGTCGACCTGCTCATTGCATCGTTCCCGGGCATCTCGTTCGAGGGCGACTGCGAGTGGGAGGCCGACAAGCTGAACGCCAAGATGGGCAGTGAGGCCGACGAGGTGGCGACCTGGACTGCCCTCGAGTCCCTGCACGAGCAAGGCGCCATCCTGCGCCTCGGCATCGCCGAGTTTGGCAGCGAGAAGCTGGCGCACTTCCTGAGCCAGATCAAGACCATGCCCGAGGTCGACCAGATCAACCTCAAGAACTGCTGCAACGTGCCGCCGCCGCTGGCGCAGCTGGCCAAGGAGAAGGGCATCGAGCTTTTGACCCACGGCGATTGCACCGATATCCTGCCGAGCGGCACACTGCGGGACCTCCTGGGGTCGGGTCAACTCGGCGCCGGCGTGCTCTCGGACGATGGGAGTGACGATGATGGGCTAAAGGGAGACCTGATCCCGCAATGGGTAGTGAAGTACACGGCCTTTGTAAAGGATCGTGGCGTTATTGAGAACAAAGGCTATTTCGCCGGTGCGGAGTTAGTTGCTTAGCCCTCCCTACTGAGCTCGTTTTCATACTTTGGAGTTTTGGGTTACGGGCGGCATTGATATACAACATTAATAGCATGCATACATAGAAAGTCCATTACGATACACACTTTTCTGAGGCGAGCACATTGCAGCTCCTCTAGACTTGCTTACAGTTTAACTTCTTTCTTCTTGTTGACTTTGGGTATCTCTATTTTCCGGTCTAGCCAAGCATACTCCTCTTGCGGCCACGCATTCTAACGTCCTCGAGCTTCTTCAGCACAACGGGAGCTGCTTTGAACGTGTCCTTATATGCCTCTAGCACCACCGTGAAAAGTGCCTCTGCTCGGGGGTGTGTGCTGCCGAAAGCGCGCTCCAGCACGTAGAGATCAACAGCCCTGTCCTCGTCGGCACTGCCCTGGCTCGCCAAGCCGAAATCAATGATGACTATCTCGCCCTCAAGCGAATAGTCCTCCTCGTCTGCCTGGTGGCCGTTCACGGGCCCCTTGTCCTTCTCCCAAGGCCGAACCATCATATTGCTCGTCGTCAGGTCGCCGTGTACGATACCGGCCTTGTGCAGCTTCCCCACCGCCTCGCCAACTCGGCGCATGAGCCCCAGGAGCGGCGCGGCACCCTCCTCGTCGCGCGTCACCTCCTCCTTGCCACGCCCACCGTCGCTATGGGGGTATTTCTCGGCGCGTCGGCGCAGGAACTCGTTGACCTCAACCCGCACCGGCCGGCCGGGCACCCACTCCATGCTCAGCACGCCCTGGGACTCGTCGATGCCGTAGAGTGCCGGCACCGCGACGCCCTCGCGCCGACACTTCTGCAAGATCCGCGCCTCCGACAGGATCCGGTGCCGCGTCAGCCGCGCGTCCAGCGTCGGGTGGCGGTATGGCTTGCTGGGCCGGTGCTTCAGCGCACACAGCCGCGTCGGCGTCAGCCATGACGTCCGGTACAGGCGGCCCTCGGCACCTTGGGTGATGAGCTCGGCCAAACCCACGGCGGACGGGTGTTGCAGGATTGGCGGCAGCGGGAACTCGGGATCCGTTGGAGGGGGCGGTTGGATGGCGGCCGCGGGCTCGGGCGTCGCCATGGTGCAGGTGTTTCGGGGGTTCTTGGCGTTGGAGAGCCTTTCTGGAGAGTGAGGGGTTTTTCGAGTGCCGTTTGCACGTGAGCGCAAGTTTGAAGGTTGAGAGGATGATCTGTTTCGCTTTCTGAAGATTGGCTGGTACTCGTGTGTATACTGTGATGCAACTATCAACTCGAGCGGCCTAGCGATGGAGGGGTTCAAAATGAAAATTGCGGGGTTGAAGATCCCAAAGATCTGATAAGTTTTGATATACCGTTATGTTGTCACTCTAGCTGTGATCGGCGCACCTGCTGTGGCAGCAAACTCGGCAGATTTTGAATCAATTGAATATTGTGAGAGGCTATACTATTAGAGCTACTTGTTTACGTATTACTTTGCTAATGGTAAAGAACAAAATTATAGAATCCTCAAGTGTTAGCAATACGTTTTGTATATACCAATTATCGATAAGCATCATCGCTATGTACCTGTACTGGGTGTGCCGCGGGGGGTGACGTGACTCTACAGAATGCCCCTCTTCCCCGAACTTCGGAGGTCATCGCCCAAAAATATATAATTATTTTTGGCACCAATTGATTGCATGCTCCGGCAGCACATTCACCGCAAGGTATACTCTCAAACACCATAAATAACGGGATACCACTGCCACAATGGGACTCCCTGATCCCACTATCGACCTCGACTGGAGCGGCTACATCGGGGCCATCCACGAGATCTTTCACAAGAATGCTCAAGCGCATCCCGACAGGCCCTGCGTGACGGAGACGGCCTCTTCTACCACGCCCGAGAGACGGTTCACCTACAAACAGATCTACGAGGCCTCCAACGTACTGTCCAATCAGCTCCACGATGCCGGCATTACCAATGGCGATGTGGTCATGATCTTTGCACACCGTTCCGTTGAGCTTGTAATTGCCTTTATGGGTACCCTCGCATCCGGCGCGACCATCACCGTGCTGGACCCTGCGTACCCCCCAGCCAGACAACAGATTTACCTCGAGGTTTCCCAACCAAAGGCTCTTATCTCAATTGGGAAGGCCAGAGACGAGAACGGCCCCTTTGCGCCGCTAGTGCAGAAGTATATCGATGAGGAGTTATCACTCAAGACACAAGTTCCCGAGATGCGGATGGCCGATGATGGATCCCTCTCGGGCGGTGAGGTCGACGGCAAGGACATATTTGCCGATGCTCAAAGCAAGGCATCGGCGCCTCCGGACGTCTTAGTTGGACCGGACTCAAATCCCACCCTCAGTTTCACTTCTGGATCGGAGGGGCGACCTAAGGTAAGTGATATGCAGACCCTACTAGATTACGAAATTCAATAGGCGGCGTGAGAGCATCAAAAAGCTTATATATCTCGAAGGGTGTTCTGGGTAGACATTACAGCTTGGCCAAGTACTTCCCCTGGATGGCCAAGAAGTTCAATTGGACCTCGGAGACCAAGTTCGCGTGCCTCTCTGGCATTGCTCACGACCCGATTCAGCGCGATATTTTCACTCCGCTTTTCCTCGGGGGTGAATTGATCCTACCGGCTCGAGAGAACATCCAACACGAAAAGCTGAGCGAATGGTTCCGTGAGCACAAGCCCAATGCCACCCATCTGACGCCTGCCATGGGTCAGATCCTGGTGGGAGGCGCAACGGCAGAAATGCCTTCCCTGGAATGGGTCCTCTACGTGGGCGACATCCTGACAAAGAAGGACTGTGCTGCGCTCCGCAAGCTGGCACCCAATGCAGAAATCTGCGCTGCCTACGGTACCACCGAGACAAGCCGAAGTGTTTCTTATTACCAGATCAAGAGCGTCGCCGAAGACCCAGATGCGTTAGACAAGTTTGGCGATATTGTTCCTGCTGGAAAGGGCATAGAGAATGTTCAGCTGTTCATCGTGAATCGAGAGGATATCACTAAACTTTGCGGTGTCGGCGAAGTCGGTGAAATTATGATGAGAGCGGCCGGTTTGGCGGAGATAAGTACCCCTCTATAATCATCAGAGACCTCTACTAACATTTGCTCTTACGAATATCTGGGCGACCCGGAGAAGACCAAGGAGAAGTTCCTGGATAACTGGTTTGTCGACAACAATAAATGGGTCGAGGCCGACAACAAAATTGCCGCCAATGAGCCTTGGAGAAAGATCTACAAGGGTCCCCGCGATAGGATCTACCGCACAGGCGATCTCGGCAAGTATCTCGATGATTCTGGTGTAGTTGCCATTTCGGGTAGGGCGGACAGCCAGGTCAAGATTCGTGGCTTCCGCATCGAGTTGAACGAGATCGATAGCAACCTGAGAGGGCACCCCTTGATCCGCGAGTGCAAGACGCTTCTTCGAAGAGATCAAAACGAAGAGCCTACGCTCGTCAGCTACATTGTTACTGACCATCAAGAATGGGTCAAGTGGCTAGCAGACCGCGGCCTACAGGACACTGAAGATGAAGGCACCGAGATCGGACCTGTTATTGTCTACCAGAAGCGCTTCAGGCCAATGCAGGCAGAGGTTCGAGATCATCTCAAATCGAAGCTGCCGGCCTACGGTGTCCCTAGCTTCTATATTTTCTTAAACAAGATGCCTTTGAACCCGAACGGCAAGGTAGACAGTCCGAATCTGCCGTTCCCGGATGCAGCTCTGATCTCGGAGGAAGCCTCAGAGGAGGACCTGAAGAGCTGGGAGGCTCTTAGCAGCACCGAGAAAGAAGTGGCCGAGCAGTGGGCGACGCTTATCAGTGGCCTGAATGCCAAGACTCTTCGATCTGACTCGGATTTCTTCGAGAGCGGTGGCCACAGTCTGCTGGCACAGCAGCTTCTCCTGACGATCCGCAAGAAGATGGGCACTAACGTTTCCATCAACTCGCTTTACACCAGCTCATCTCTCAAGGCGCTCAGCGCACAGATCGACCGCCTGCGTGAAGGAAAGGGTGAATCGGGCGTGGCGGAAGAAGGCGAGCCTATTTATGCTCAGTCATTCGATACGCTATTGGTCAGCCTGGAGGCCAAGTACCAAACAGCGGACCCTACTTCACTCTCTCCGGACAGCATGGCTACCGTCTTCTTGACCGGCGCCACGGGTTTCCTGGGTTCTTACCTGATCAAGGACTTACTTGAGCGCAAGAATGTCAGCGTAATCGCCCACGTCCGCGGAGCTAGAGACGTCCCGGCCGCCCTCGAGCGACTGAAGAGGTCCCTACGCGGATATGGCGTCTGGCAGGATTCGTGGACAGACAGGTTGAGCGCAGTCATTGGCGATCTGTCGCAGCCGCGACTTGGACTTGATGACAAGACATGGAATGAGGTCGGTGACGCTGCAGACGTGATCATCCATAACGGCGCCCAGGTTCATTGGGTCCAACGGTATAAGCAGCTTGAGCGCAGCAACGTTCTGTCAACGCTCGATGCCCTGCGGCTCTGCAACCAAGGCAAGCCCAAGCTTTTCTCGTTCGTCAGCTCAACAAGCGTCCTCGATACCGATTATTACATCAAGCTGTCACAAGACCAGACCAGCACCGGACTAGGAGCCGTTATGGAGGCAGACGATATGATGGGCAGCCGCGTCGGTCTTAGTACTGGTTATGGCCAGACCAAGTGGGTGAGTAGTTTCCAGCCCCTTTCCCACACATAACCATGAACTAACAGAGTCCAGGTATCCGAACAACTCGTCCGCGAGGCTGGTAGGAGAGGTCTGATGGGATCTATCGCTCGACCTGGTTACATCCTCGGAGACGCTGCCACTGGTATTTGCAACAACGACGACTTCCTCATCCGCATGCTCAAGGGTTGCATCCAGCTTTCATGCCGACCCCACATCGTTAACACCGTCAACGCTGTGCCTGTAGGTCATGTCGCCCGCGTCGTCGTTGCGGCTAGCTTCAACCCCGTCTCGACCGAGACTCCCACTACCAACAGTGACGTCAAGGACGTCGGTGTCCATGTCATCCAGGTCACTGCCCATCCTCGCCTGCGTATGAACGAGTATCTCTCTACGCTGAGCTACTACGGGTATGAAGTACCAGAAGTTGATTATAACGACTGGAAGGCCCAACTCGAGACCTTTGTTTCAGCTGGTTCTGTGCAGAAGGATCAGGAACAGAGCGCCTTGATGCCCCTGTTCCACATGGCGACAAATGATCTCCCGACGGATACGCGTGCGCCAGAGCTTGACGACCGCAATGCTGTTACCGTCCTCAAAACCGATGCAGACCGGTGGACAGGTATCGACGAGAGTGCCGGCGAGGGCATCAGCCGTGAGGCCGTCGGCCGTTTTCTGCGGTACCTGGCCGAGACTAAGTTCCTGGCTTGGCCAACCGGCCGGGGCAGGGAGCTGCCGGCCATCGGGGTTGATGTTGCTCAGGCACAAGCGCAGTGGGGTGTTGGTGGGCGCGGTGGTGCGGCGTAAGGTAGGAAAAGTCTATTTATTTTAGATGATGATATGCATGATGTATTAGAGATATGCGATCCAGCTTCTGTCATCTTGAGGGAGTCGAAAAATCCGACTGTGTTTCATGGTGTATAAACATGGGGCTCAAAATAAAAGCATTACGAGTAGATGTGAATAAAAATAAACAATAAAGCTGGGATCTATAAACTGCCGAGTATGGCCCATACTGAACTAGAGAAACTGCCCCGACGTAAAAAGGCGTAGCATCTAACACCAAAGCGAGTTACTCGTGGGCACTTTATCAGGAGTTTTACCTAGGTGTCATGCATTCAAGTACGGCACTGTACGCAGAAGCTTTACTCCCAGGACCCGCCTGACCCATCATTACTACAGAAGCCCATGAAAGGTTATACCATTTCAGCTCTGTTTGCTCATGCACGCCGAAGCCGGAGATTTCCAGAGCCTGCTGTTAGGACGTGATGTCACTATAATAGCGACCCTAACCGGCAACTACCAGCGACGTCTCGTGGCCGGCAGGTCATACGCGCTGGTCTGGCCCGGGCCCGAGATCGCCGTGTGGGCACCGGGTAGCGTGATGGACCACCGGGGCGAAGTGCTGGAATCCCAATATATCATTAGGAAGACCAAGCTGCCGCGGCTGGTTCTCCCCCGCTAGCGGCAGCGACCGGCAGATACGGAGATGGTTGTATGGCGAGCGAGGCCAATTTCCAGTGGGCGAACTCGAGAGAGGCAGAGTGGCGACGCGAGGAAGAACGTCGGGGGAACCTACCGCCCACACCATCGCTTAGACAGACCTCTGGTGGGAAGTAAGATTTCTGTTGCCTTTTCTTATTCATCAATCTAAGTTCTGATGTCTTTCTTCGGCCCCTCTTCTTTTTGTATTCTGTTCTTTTTTATTTCTTCTTACGATACTGCATGCATATTACGGAGATTGCTTGCCCCACCGAGCGGACGTATGGAGCCGTCATCGATCTCGGTGTTAAGGGGACCACCTATCATGGCCGTCCTATCGTGTTCCATATTCAGGCGTTCGAGAAGAACACATTCGAAGGCCAGCGCGAGGGTATACGGCTATACCGGCTTCTCCGCGGCAGCGCCAAAGGTGCAGAAGACAACTGGGAGCGTGGCGGCCCCGACGACGGCTTCGGCACCGGCTGGGCATGTATGAAAAAGCCCAAACCAGCCCGTCTGCGTTGGCGCCGAGGAGGGCGAGCACTACAGCGACCGACCTGCAGACCTACTGCTCGATGGATCCTGGACCACACCCTCACACGCCGCGTCCAGGGCGGCACGAGCTGGACCAAAATTTCCAAAGACGCGGCAGTGGGCGACCGGGGCAAGTATGTCGGCAACGGCGCCGTGTTCGGCCGGTGGGACTGGAACACCAAGACCGACCACCGCAACATCATGGTCGAGCTGCCATACTGTATCGTCGGCGACATTCAGAAGCCCAGACATAACGGCGGGCTTACAGAAATAGTGTTGCCGGTTTCTAACGAGGTTTGGTTCACTTATACGGGGTGTTGGGCGCTAACAAGATCCATAAAGCCACATGCAGTTCTGCAGGTACGATAGGTTTGTATTTGAGTACATGTAACTAGGCCTAGTGGCTCATGCAGTGACCACATTACTCAGCCACTTACCATCCATTTTAACACTCCAGCTCCTCAGAACATTGGGGAGAATGGGGGAGGGGCAACGGGGAAAAGACGATTGAATGACAGCGAATTGATTTGAAAGTCGGTCTGTGTTAAAATTCTCGATCGCATGGGCATACGGGCACGAGTCGCATTCGCAATCTCCGTCTTTTCTTCGTGTCTATATATATATGAGCCGTCGCATTCGCGCATTTGCCCGGGTTTCTGCGCCGGCTCAACAATTTGCGAAACTCACCGCTCAGGAACCAACAAGACAAGACGCCTTGCGGCTGGCTAAGCACTACACTAAACAGGCAAGCAAACAAGTTACGAGGCCCATGTGACGCGTTCTAGGGCTGGCGGCAAAGGGTGTGTGTGTGTGTGTGTGTGACTGGATGGATGCCGGCACACATTTTTTGCAAGTCGATAACACAGAGGGTTGCAAGACAACCAACGATGATCGACGGCCCAATACCGTATTGGCGAACAAATATGCAAGTCGCAAATGAGAAAGAAAATTTCAAAACTTGGTCTCGGTCAGGTCACCCACTCACCAGTGTGGGCAGGCATTATGAGCTGAGGGTAAGGTGAGGTAGTGAGGGGAAGGACATGGAATATTGGAAAAGGCATGGCAGAAGCATGCACGAGGATGCAGCTACTACTGGCTAAGGTAGGAGAAGGAGGTAGAAGCAGTAAAGAGGGGTGGTTCACCATCCTAGCCGCCATCGGGTCGTTCGGGGCACGATACCACTTCTACCCGCTAAATCGCGATTTTACCACCCGTATTCTTGGCGGTGGAGGGGAGTATGTACTTGTTTCTTTTTGGGCCGACACACACAAACCCCAGCCCTCGGAGTTCGAGTAGCTACAAAGAAGGAACGTCATCCACTCCCAGCGGCCGTCACCCCCCTCCCCTCCATCGCCCTGCCTAAGTCTCTAACCCAGTAGGTATGGTATACTTGATTTCTTTGCTCCGCGCGCACACAACTGAAATTCCTCCACCTTCACCACACTTACACCACCCACCCCTCCCACCGATCATGAGCTGGTAGATCCAAAGGCGATAACTCGTTCGGCACAATGACCGGCTCACCCTCAACTCTCGTATGGACTTGCATCCTAGTTGTTGGCGCGCAGACTGTCGTGAGCTACTCGCGCGCCTACATTGTGGCGCCGCGCGAGGTTGCCACCTTCATTGACGCTGTCGATTTCTCCATCCAGGAGAATGAGAGTTACGACCGGGATGTGGCCAGCGTGCCACGGCTCGAGGACAAGATGCGCCTGGGTCGCCTGCTCCGCGAGATCCAGAGGGGTGGCGACGACCTGCGCGAAGACCTGAACAAGCTGTTAGTCAAGGAGGACGGCGTGACGCTCAAGTTGACGGCCCGCATCCTGTGGGCGGGGCACCGCACCGAGCTGGAAGAACGTGTGCGCAGGCTGGACCTCTTGCGCATGCGCTTCCTCGTCGTCTACATGGGCGTCATCTCCACGGCGGCTGGAGAGCGCGAGAAGACGGCCGAGAAAACCCTCGCACGCAACCTGGAGAGGACGGCCGCCATGATGCGGCAACAGCCGAGATCGGCTCCCGCCATTCCGAAGGACATGCTCGAGAACATCAACGAAGACATCAAGAGGCAACCGCCGCTGAGGCGACTCACCACGTCGGCCATAGGGCACACGGAGAAGACCTCACCGCCTCACCGGGCAGGGTGGCTCGGCGTCGTACAGGAGTTGCAGAGGTCACCGCTTCTGAAGCGAAGGCACGCGTCCGTTGAGAGTGCTCACGCCATGGCCATGCGCACTCCGCCACCAACCCCTACTACAAGTATGCCATCTCTTTTTGAAAAGACACCACCGTCGATGTTTGACAGGACACCCCCGTCATCGCCACTCGCACGACGATTTCTTCCCAGAACCCCGGAATACACGACTATTACACAAAACCCTTGATGATGAAAATACCCAAAATTCACGACGCAAGATGAGAACTAACGACATGAACCATGACCGTACTCAACGATTTTCCCCTGTTATCACATTATTTGCATTCTAGATGATGCATTCACGTTACAACAGACCCGTCCTACTTTGGGGCAGCTGTTTTTCGCTTCTTTATCGAAATTTAGATACCCCCTTATACACCATTCTTTTTTATAAACGCTTCCCACACTTCCCCTGCCCCGATCCTTACCACCGCCACAACACAGCATTGCCCTTGACACACATCACCATTCAGTTGCGAAAAGGAGGTGGGGAATATTTATTTAACACCCAGTCATGTGGTGGAATTGGTATGGAGGAGTCGCAAAATTCTGGAAGCAGTATATAGATGCATAAACAACGTACAGTATATTTATACAACGAGTATGTCACGAAACACTCATTGTGCGCTATTACATTTCGGTGACCCCATGTCTACGGATTTCTCACACAACTGGACTCTCAGTGGTGAGTGTCATCCGGTCCCGTCCCGTTTTTCTCGCCAACTTTGAAGGGCGATAGTTAGTAAACCAGTCACATGTTCACGAGGGAATTTTGAGGGTCTCGAACGTACCATCCAGCGCAACCAAGAAGCGGCTAACGCAGTTATACGCGCTGACCGTGGCCACCACCTCGACGACCTCGCGCTCGTTGAAGTGCTTCCGCAGCTCCGCGAACGTCTCGTCCCGAACCCGAACGTGCCGCGTCATCTCGTCCGTGACCCGCAGCACCGCCCACTCGGCGGGCCCCAGTCCCACCGCCTCGCGCTCCTCGGGACTCACCGCCTCATCGCTCAGCTCCCCCGGCTTCCCCTTCACGATCTCGTCCAGCGCCCTTTGGGACACGCCCGCCTCGGCGGCCAGGGGCGCGTGGTGCATCCACTCGTACCAGGCGCCGTTGACGACGGCGACGCGCGAGATGGCCAGCTCGCGCACGGAGGCCGGCAGGGTGGTCCGGGTTCGGACCGCGCCCAGGAAGGAGTTCCAGCCGTCGGCGACGGGTGGGGCGTGCAGCAGGGCCAGGTCCAGAGGTTGGAGGGGACGCGGGGCGCGGCGGGCGCGGACGCGCTCGTAGACTTGGGCGTCTTCGGCGGTGGTGGTTGCCGGTGGGGGGTCGGTGGTGTAGGGGATGCGCATTTTGGGGGTTGGGGAGGTTGAGAGGGGATGGGAACTTATGAGGGTTTTAAGGGGGTGTAAGATTGGGCGTGGTGATGATGGTGATGTCGATGATGGAGCTAGGGTTCTGGTGAGGAGTGGGAATGCGCGATGGGGGAGGCGGGGTGGCATGAGAGAGACTTCGATATACTTTAGGTATATTAGTAAAGTTTGAGAGCTGAGGAGAAGCTTCAATTACGCATATGATACAATACCATACGCACGGTTACCCGAAGTGTGACTGGTTTGCCTAATAAGCTCGGCTAATGCGATGACAGTCCGGGTCGCAACATTCCCCAGAATCCCGATCACCGGAGCCGGAGGAGGGGTTTGGAAGGCCCCGCCGTCAATTGATGCTTTGCAGGGAGAAGGCCCGCAGCGGGGATGGTCACATATCCCCAGGCCATTTTTCTTGGTTGATGGTCCACTCTGACTCACGATGTTTCCTAGCCCAGATGTTTTCGTTCGTGCATGTGCATCTATGAACCAATCATCGCTAGGTGTTTCTATTACTGCCCAGGTAAGCAGGAAAAGGACGTCTCCTATTAGTCCTCCTTTGATTGAGCTCTACTATTCTTCGTCCAGTTTCTTTTTATTGGTCGGATGTCCAGAAACGGCAAGACTCTGTACTTGTTGGCCTTGGACTCCTCGCATTTTATGATACAAAAGAGACATGCGTCTATATCTCATATGTTTCAAGCATCAAGTGAGCGCAGGTTGAAATGAAGCTCCAGGCGCCAAACTTGAACACTTATCAGCTTTCAATCAGCTAATGTTACTCGATAGGAAGATCTTGCCGGAGGGACTCATCCCAGCTTTGGCAGTCATGCCGAAACTATTGACAAGAATACCAAGCTACTGCTGACTCACACCACAAGTGTTTCGTCGTTGTTTTTGCCCTCTCAGGGCTTAGAAGTAGGCCTTGAGCCGTCTTCAGTTTACAGATTGACTATATAAATCAATCTTTCTTTGGACAAGGATGCCAGGATGCACTTGTTAACTTGTTGCAAGTGGATCATTCGCGATACGCTACCAATAATGACTATTCCGACTGCCAGATCTTTGGTTCCTTATACGTGTTTGATCTCTGGTTGCCCACAGGCAACGCTAATCGACTGCATCGCGATCCTGCGCTGTGATGTGTGCCCTGCAATTTTGTTATATTTAGAACCCCCCTGCTGGTGCGAATCAACACCTAGAGCAAGGGATGAATCCTGGAAAGTCCGTCCGCTAGGCGCGGCACAGCCAACCAGCCTCTCGAACTCCGGGGAACGCAAGATGATATCACGTTAACCATATTTCTTCCCACTTCCTGTTCTATTTGGCGAAGAAGATATGTTTCGTCTGAAAGAGTATCATTGCCCATAGTCTTCGCCCGCCGGTTTGACGAGGCCCCCTGTTACACGATGGACATGAAACGGCTCAACCTGCGCCTGGGAAGCTCCATGGGCTGGCGGCAGGCCGCCCACGTAAACTGCACCATCCTCGCGGCCATGTCCGTCACGCTGCTCGCCTGCACCATCAGCGCCCTCAAGCACACCCACGGCGCGATGAGGACGTACATGTTCTACGAGGGCACCTGCGCCGGGGACGGCAGCGGCGCGGCCCGGGTCAACTTGGCGCTCCATCTGGTCATCAACGTGGTGTCGACGGCGGTGCTGGCTTCGTCCAACTTCTTCATGCAGGTGCTCAACGCGCCGTCCCGGAGAGAGGTCGACAAGGCGCACCGGAGGGGGACTTTTCTGGGTATTGGCGTCCCAAGCGTTCGCAACGCGTGGCACATCAGCCGCTTCAAGACGTGGTGCTGGGTTGTTTTGTTGTTGAGCTCCGTGCCCATCCATCTCCTCTTCAACTCGGTTGTGTTCCAGACCGACCAGCGGGCCTCGGACTTTCACTTGACGATTGCTAGCGAGGACTTCGCGAACGGGGGCAACTATTTTGCGCCAGGGGCTAGGTACGAGTCTCGGACTTGAACTCTTTCCATGTTCTAGTATATCTCGGCAGTGCCGGGTGTTTGATTCCTTGTCGTGTTACCCCTGTCCCTATTGATTCAAGTGCTATATTTTCCTGAAAGAATAAAGCTAACGCCGAGAGTCAAATCAGCCTATTGGCTGCAGGGGGAGAAGACAAGCTTGGGTATCAGAAGGATGACACAAGCATAGCAGGATCGTCGTTTACCCATTACGGCTTTAACCAGAACATATCCGAATACCTGCAGCCCGACGCCCCGGTCGTCACGAACATCTCCATGACCGCCAGTACCGCGTCTGAATGGATTCAGATCAGCCCCGAGGAGTGCTACAAGACCTATCTATATTGCGATGGGCTGCGAAATTACCGCGACGTAGTGGTCGTGGTTGATAAGCCTGGGGGTTGGAGGCGCAACGAGGTCTGGCAGCTGAAGGATGACCAGGCCGAGTTCTGGGATCGAATGGTTCCGGCTGATGAGCCCAATTCTTTGTGGTTTGCAACACAATGTGCTCAGTTCGCATTCGGTGCGGGC
Organism: Apiospora saccharicola; assembly: GCA_038363915.1. Classification (NCBI taxonomy): domain Eukaryota; kingdom Fungi; phylum Ascomycota; class Sordariomycetes; order Amphisphaeriales; family Apiosporaceae; genus Apiospora; species Apiospora saccharicola. The sequence goes on from JAQQWM010000001.1 coordinate 1,690,845, forward strand.
GATACAGGAACTGAATGTGGTAAGTCAATACCGGGCTACTCCCTTCGCTTTCAGGGTGTCCCGGGCGGCGGCTGGGTATTGTCATTGCTACTGACAGTTCTAGTATTATTCCCCTGGGGAAAGTAGCTGATAATTCCTCAAACGAGTAACGCTAACGCTGAAACTCGAAAGGTAATACCTGCACTCGAGCCCTGTCATCAAGCTTCGAAGGTACTTTTGACAAAGCTCTCCCCCAGTGGCGCGACGGGTATACATGGGCTTACAGGTTCTTTCACGGCATTGAGTATTATTTCCAAGACTATAATCTGCAAGATCCGTTTTCTGGCTACCATCCAAGCCAGAACGACTACAACCCCCTCAATAACACCTATCGGAGCGGCTTGCTCGGAGATGGAGACTTGACCGTTAAATACTGCCTGGCGGAGCCGGTCGAGAGGATCTGCCACGTCGGGGTTTCCACCACACTGCTACTGGCCGTCTCTGTTTGCATCCTCATCAAAACAGCCGCCGCTGTGACTGCCACCTGTGTACTTGGAGGCCGGAATCACGAGCCTTTGGTCACCACGGGCGATGCCGTTCAGTCTTTCCTGTGTCGCCCGGACCCCGTCACGGCGAGACGGTGTCTGCTAGGCCAGCGAGACGCGCGCCGGGAAGAGGAGCAGGCGCACAAGCGGTTCAAGGGGCCGAGGCAATGGCTCGCGCCTCAGCACCGACGGTGGGCGGTCGTGCCTTGGCCTGTTTGGGCGACCAGCTACGTCCTCTTCGCCATCGGCATCTCCATCATGGCCACCTTCTTACACAGATCCGTTGGTGAAGTCGGACTGTAAGTCTCTTCCATCTCTCACCCAGAGTAAGGTTCTTCCGGATGGATGGTAGGCTGACGATGAAACAAACAACCAAGTCACGGCTCGTTCCTGGAAGGCGACCGCAATGCGTTTGCTCGATCTAAGTTTACCTTTACACAGGGTGTCCTGGCGGCCAACAGTCCGCAGCTGTTGCTGTCGTTCTTCTATCTCGCCTACAACTCACTGTTTACAAGATTGCAGATGGCGCGAGAGTGGTTTCACTTCGCTACTGAGTACCGCCCGTTGCGGGTCACCGATCCCAAGTTAGTGACTGCCCCTATCTATCCACTCGCCTTCCTGTAGGGTGGCGCTTGACCGTGGGACTGACAAGATACAGGGGCTTGCAGTATTCGACATACAGACAGACTTCAGCTTCCATATAAATATAGTGTCCCATTGATCACGTCAGCATCTTCCTACACTGGATGCTGTCTAATACTCTTTACCTATTCATATCCGAAGGCGGTAAGTGCAGTCCCTATTGCCCCCATCCCAAGCCCTCCAGCAACGTTTTATGTTCAGTCGTGGTCGAAATACGGTTGTGACTTGCGGCTAAATGATGATGTTTGCGACAGGCTATTTTGGCACCGAAAACTTCCCTTCTGGGAATAATAACGGCGTGCTACCGCCCAATACAGCCGTCGCAGTGGGCTGGAGTATGTATTCACTCCTAACCTTGCTCATCGTCGAATGCATCTTGATCACCATTCCCGTCTTCCTCTCCTTCCAGAAGCTGCCAGTCGGTATGGTCAACGTCGGGAGCAACTCCCTTGCCATCTCGGCTTCCTGCCACGCATCAGCCCGGACGATGGCTGGAAGACCAATCGCCAGCGATCACCCAGGATTATCGTCCTCGAGGAAGTCCTCCACGTCCAAGTCGATGTTGGAAGGCGCCTATTTGTCACTTAAGAGATCAAGTATGGAGAGCGGCGAGCCAGATGCGCTGGGTGGGGGTTTGGGCATGGACGGCGGCGTTCTGGAGATGCAGGCCCTGACGGATGACAAAGGTTCGAGAAAGAACCTCGTGAGCCGCAACGACAGCGAGTCTTACGAAGCCTATAAACACCATTACGGGCCGGTAGGCCGCATCGAGCAGTTCGCGCAGCTAAGCCGGAGCAGGATTCGCTGGGGGTCATCCAGATGCCGCCCGAATGGTACGAAGAGCAGCAGAACTATAACATAACGCGTCCTGGCCGCCGTCCGGAACCTGTCGGGCATCTTGGCTTCGGGGTCGAGGAAGATGGTGTAAAGCCACCCGTCCGGGGGCATTGGTATGCTTGAACTACTGAACAAAGAAAGCATTGGGTGACCGGGGATATCGTCGAGAGCAAGTGGGTATGCCCGACATTAAGTAGAACGCCTCCTAACGGCCATACTAGTACTCAATTTCATATTGTACCGCCGGTACACGAATCTAGCGCATCTGCTGGACGAAGGGGGCTGTTGCGCAGCCTGCGCCTCAAGGGCTGCTGATCTCCTCTCCCTTGCTAATTGTATATATGAACTCGGTCTCTCAAATGTAGCTAATCGATAAACCCGTTCCATTGATTCATGAAGACGAAACTAGTTTTACACGCGGCCGGAGCCGGAGTTCATTATCGTGTCGGGTTGTCCAAGACAGACTGTGCCTTCCTTACTTCTTACGTCAATTGTCACCATGCGTTTGTGTTGTGTGATTGGCTCGCTGAGCCGCAAAAGCCACGGATGTTTGCATCGCGACTGCATTCCAACAGTCAAGATGCGACGAACATGTTCTACAACGTGGCGCATTTTCTAGTTACAGCTTGTATGCCCGTCTTTATTTTTATTATTAGATTACTGACAACCCAATGAGGGTTACTTTGCACACACTAAGGAATTAGGACGGCACCGGTTCGGTCCCTTGACAGCTCGACCCACAAGGCTTTCTTTCACTACTGTAAGCTTCAGTGGGGAGTTTGCTGTCCTTGTTCCCATCCGGGATCCTTCTGGGACAAAGGCAGAAAAGGGCCTGGTACATTTTGATCTACTAGGACAGCGCATTCGGTGCTAGTTTCATGTCAGCAATGGATTTCCCTCAATGCGTTCATACTATGCCAGATGTGACCAGTCCCAAACCGTTTCAATGGGTCAAGTGGCTGGCACGTACAGCTTTGAAGGGTCCCTGACATCTGCTCTGCTGCTACTACAACTAACACCCGGCTGCAGGGGGAGGATCCGGAATGTTACTTTCCTACCTTAGACAGGTATCCGGCCTGTTGGTTCGACGTTTGCCCTACACAGCCCGCAGCAATCACAGTCCCCTCACGTCCCCAGAATAGCAATCCGTTCTGCTTGAATTTTCGGAGCTACTTGAATTGACTTACAAAAACTCCAATTGGGATCGGCAACCAGGGCTGGGGACTGAGCCATCCATCTCAAGCTTTCTTGTCCTGTCACCTAGCTGGTCTCTGCTAGGCAAACGTAAGAAGGACCTCGGAAAATATGGCGGACTCCTCTAGCGGACAAGATGAAGGCCAACGATCTAGTCTTCTGCCTTCCGCATTTTCTAGGGGTCATGCGTATCAACGGATGAGCTCGGATGGCGATATCGATCTGGCCGATGTTAACCCAGCAAGGCCCTACTCGCCCATCGACACAAGAGGCATACATGCAACGCCGCCAATGGACGTCCCAAGTTTCCTGCAACAACCCAGGAGACCATCGGCTATAACTCCTGCTGGCACTGAAGATGCTGGAACTCCAGTGCCGGCTCGCGTGGATCCTAGTTCTTACTCCACGCCATCTTTCGTGATAACACACAAAGATGAGACACCACCTTCGCAGACGGAAACCACAGCCTCCAGCTCCAGGCCCCAAAGTGAACGTCAAACGCGATTTACTGAGATGCTGAAAAGGTCTCTCACATCACCTGGGGACAAATCTGACGACCCTATGTCGGACCCAGCTGGCAACCCCTATTTGGGTGCATCATCGTCTGCACGGTCAAGCTTGCTATTCCCCATTGACGATCGTGGAGACCGGCAAAGAGACTACGAGACTGACAGCCTATCAAAACGCTACGGTAACGACCTTCGCTATGAGCTTATCTGATCAAGAATTGAGTTTTCGGAGCTAACCTCGTGTACTATAGCACAAGCACCTTTGGACTGCCATTCAAGAACAGACGTGCACGTAAGGCGCAGGAGTTGGTTCTACGGCCAACTGGTCTTCTTCTCGGTGCTTTCAACCCTAATGAGTGGTATATGGTTTCTGGTTGCGATTGTCCAGCCGCGCTATGGTCAAGGCATATCATCCGCCGAGACTGCCGAATCCGTAATGAAGCCAGCTACTGCGTCTCTGGTGGCAACAATAATTGCAAAATTAACGGAACTGACTTTTGTCACCGTATTTGTGGGATGCCTTGGGCAGGTTCTTACACGCCGCGCCTTCGCCGAAAACTCAAAGGGAATGACCATATCTGAAATGACCATGAGAAACTGGGCCATCCAACCAGGGACTCTAGTTTCGCACTGGGAAACCGTCCCCTACTCGGGCAAAACACTTTTAGGCATCCTGACGCTGACCGCCACTATCGCGAGCATGACCTATACGACGGCTTCGGATTCTTTGGTGGCCCCCCATCTCAGAACGGGCCCGTGGGAGAAAAAAGAATTGGAAGGCTTGGTCGAGACGTCCTATGCTAACCCCCTATACATCAAATCTGCTTGCACCACACCAATTTCTGCTAGCCTGGACGAACTCAATGCCGGTGTATCCTGTGTCGAGGTAGAATACTCAGGACAGTCCTACAGAAACTTGCTTTCGTTTATGAAGGACTGGCAGACTCTGGATGGGAACGGAACTGCGTGGTCTCCCGATACAAATATGAAATCGAGGCCGGTAGGGACTGCCATATTGTATGACAACACGACCCTGACCTCCGCTTGGGTCAATACTGGGTTTTCAGACCCTAAAAAGGCATTCGACGCTCATAAACGCATCGTCAACAATGTCACGTTGGCCATGCCTCATCCAGGCGTGGACGCCGCAGCCACTAACCCTAGAAACAAAATCTTGCAGCCGAGCGACCTCTCGGGCGTGGGCGAGTATCAGATCCGAGCAAGCGTCGTATCGCCCGTGGTGAACACTCTGTGCGTGAACTTGTCGCCTCACGAATTAGAGCCATTGGTTTACACTGCGTGGCCTGCTGCGAATAAAAAGCCTTCGGACATCCCAGGTCAATTCATCCCCGACCCGGCCTGGATGAGCGACATGCCGATTGCAGATGAGAATACATGGCTGAATCGCACTGCGGTTGACGACGTCTTCAGATGGGGGCCGAAATATGGGCGCCGCCCACCCATATTCCCCATGGTAAGCCAGCTCTCTTCCAAACTAGTCTCGTCGCTTCATAAGAGAACAAAAGAACATGGCAATGATGTGCTGTGGTGAAAGTCGATCCGCGCTCTTATTATGTCCGAAAACCGCACAGTGACTAAACAACAGTACAGTTTCCCCTCGAATACAATATGATCACGAACACTACTGTGTATATGTCTGACTCGATATATATCGTTTCTAAAGCACCTGAAAAGGTGTCTGGTGACTTTACGATCTGCGAGCTGCGATCTTGGCTATCACCACAGTGTTCTACGCATTTCAACATATCCGGCATCTCTGGTGCCAAGATGGAAGCGCATTGCGACGACCCAGACGACGAAAATGCATACTCCTATTGGAGAGAGGAAGCTCCGCTCTCCCCCGCTCCGAGCACCGACTGGCGCAACGCCGCCGACCAGTGGCGGCTCAGCATGGACATCAACGGCGGCGTCCAGAACAACAACGCCTCCAACGCGCGCATCTTCACGAACCTGATCCTGAGCGAGCCGGCGCTGTCGACGACCCTGCCGTCCATGGCCGAGGCCATCTCCGTGCTCGCCAGCTCCACCCTGATCGTCGGCAGCAAGCAGTCGACCTTCCAGCACTTCTGGAACTACGCCAACACGACGCTCTCGCCGGCCGTGTACGAGAAGTTCCCGACCACCATCAAGATGCAGCAGTACACCTCGCGCTACGAGAAGCCCTGGCAGGGCATCTTCTACGTCGTCCTGGGCGCCGTCTTCGTGTTGAACGTCTGCTGCCTGCTGTATTTACTGTTTGCCGCCAACGGCATGGTGACGGACATGACGGAGCCCCAGAACGCCTTCGCCCTCGCCGTCAACTCCCCGCCCTCGCGCCAGCTCTACGGCAGCTGCGGCAGCGGGCCCAAGGAGCGCGAGCTCGCCGTCCCCTGGCGCCTCGCCTACGCCAACGCCGCCAACCACTACTACTTCGAGGAGGCCAACCAGTCGCCCTGGCGCGGCCGGTTCAGCGGCCAGACCCTCAACAACTCGTCGGTTGTCTCGCTCGCGGACGGTAGTTACTCCAAGAGCTACAAGCGGCTGAGTACGGGTCGGACTTTCCTGTGACCTTGGAGATTCTCGGTTCTCAGGTAATAAGTTAAGACTGGGAGTTATCGAACAGGTCTTTTCGGTTGGCTGGCGTAGTAATAATCGTACTTGCACCATGCGAGGGAAAGAGGGAGTGCAGGTTGAGATATCGCGCCGCGCAAAATTCCAGGGCTCAGGGGTCAGCCGCCTTAGGCTTGTGGACACCCGAATTTTGTATAATATGGCGATATTTTGCCTCTCTAAGAGGCGTAATGATTAATAGAGATCTCAGGCAACAAAAGTTTGATCACGTACGCTGGCAGACACGATTGAATGTGGTTAAGCAAACCGGCTCTCGCAATACTGATTATAACTAAATGTTAACGCCATAAATAGGGGTTAAAGGTAACAGAGGTAACGAAAGATAGGTTGTATATGGTAACGAACGTGGTCATCGTCATTTATCAGCTACTACACCAGGCATCTATGTACCATCTCCCCCTACAATACTTACTATAGAACAAGATCGCCTAGGCAGACCTTTTGCGCTATATACACACGGTCGGTACATGTTTGTAGATGACCCATTAATATCAAAACAAAACAGCTTGAATGCATTGCTTTACTCTGTCTTTTGGTTGTCTGTCCCTCTTTCTTTACCTCTCATTACGCAGCTAATAGCAATGACACCCAGGCCCGCCTGTGGCTGGCTAACTACTGCTCAGTCTCGAGGCCGCGAGCGAAGCGGCGCTTGCGAAGGTTGAACTCGATGGCGCGCTTCTTGGCAGCGGTGCTCTGGGTGAAGACGGCAGAGCCGCCAAAGGGGCCAGCCAGGGCGGCGTTGTTCAGGCGGACGACGCAAACGTTGCTTGCGCCGCCGACTTGGCCCTGGCAGGTCATGCCCTCGGGCATCTGGACGGCGACGGGGAAGTCCATGGTCTGGGCAGCCGACAGTCCGCCAATGCCAAGGCCGGGGACGTTGGTCTTAACGACTGCATCCTTGAAGGCACTGGTTTCCTTGCCGCCCGAGGTCGCGTCAACGGCCGCCTTGAGCGGGCCAGCGCCATCTTGGTTCACCTGGTGGAACGTCATCATGATGGTGCCGTCATCCGAGGTCGTAGGGAGACCACCCGACATGGCCGCACCGGTGGCGGCCTTGACGCCGGTCTCGAGGGTGCCCTTGGGGGTCCTGATGCCGCCGTTGCCAGCACGTACGGCGAGCTTGGCATAGCGGGCCCGGTTGGCCTCGTGAAGCTCGCGGGCCTCCTTGACGCTGGAGGTGTTGCCGCCTGCACCGTCCATGAACATGGCCATCATCTTGGCGGTGTCGACGGGTCCGCCCTTCTGAGACCGTCCCAGAGCAGAGGCGCGGTTGGTGCCGAGCTCGCGCTCGCGGATGATGGAAGTGTCGGCCTCGGCACCACAACCGGGAGTCGGGCAGTCGCGAGGGGTGCCGTCAATGGTGGACAGGCCAGGAAGCTTCACGCCGTTGGCCCCTGGAAATTAGTTAGTTTCTGTTTCCATTGATATATGTATGGTCGAGCTGGAGAAAAGTCTTACCCTGGACCTCAGTGATTACTCCATGACCAAAGACATTGGTGACTGCAAAAGCAGAGAGGATGGCAGTATAATACTTCATTTTGATAGTTAGGTGAGTGGGAAGAAATTCTGAAAAGACAGGTTGCCCAAGTAAGATATAGTGGATTAAGTAGGTAGAGTGAAAGAGCACCGGGCTCGGAAAAGAGAAAAGACTGGAAAAGTGAAGGTGATGAGCTGATTGTTCTGATGGTTGACGATGATGGAATGAAGATAAGAGAGTAGTTGTATATCCTGGGAAGGACATGGGTCTCTTATAGGTCTCAATCCAACGTACAAGTCATGACTGGCATGGACAACAACCCCATGAAGCTGTCCCGGTCAGATCGCGGCGACATCACAAATCCCCGAAAGCCGAGAACACGCGAGGCTGCAGGTGGTCTAGAGGGCAGGCAACCTAATTGGATCTCAAATATTTGAGGTGACGCAAGAGATCAAGTCTCAGCTGTGGAAGAAGAGGGCGCAGTGAGAAGGGCTCGAGACTAAGATGCAACCTTAAGTCTAAAGTTGATGTTCGTGAACTCATCTATTTGATTGCCCGAGTTCATCCTTGGTATTAGTCAGGATGAGACCTCACAGGAAAAAGTAGATCCGGGTGGCAAAGACGATGGTGGCTTGCCAAGGAAAGAAAGGACACTGATTGGTTCCCCGATCTGGATATATTGTGTTTCCTCCTCGTTTGAGAAGGTACGGTGTAGGTTTGTAGTAGATGGGACATGGAAATCGTACTTTCCCATTCTGGAACCTGCTGCCTCCAAAGAAGGGGATGTCGTCTGAAGGAAATAGTAAGCATCGAGGTGGCAGGTGCGTCCATTGCCAAAAGGGGCCACCCGTTCACGAAACAAAGGGGTTCGACACACGAAGTTTAAAAAAGCCATCTTCAAGTACTGTTTGGCACGTTCTTCCCCTGACAGTCTTGATGAAACAAACGAGATATCGACGTCACCAGACCGGGGATAGTCGTTGGTCTGTGGCGCCTGCAGGTAAGTGAGTCATGGACAAGTAGATGTTCTTCAGAACCAGCAAATGATTTTGTACTATCTGACGAGGAAGAGTGCATCCAATCACTTTCACTACCTCTATTAAATCTATACGATTTTTGACGTCCCAGTCTTTGCTCTGGCTAACGAGCTCGTGAGAAGGCATAAACAACCAAATATAAGTATTCACTACTAGCTTAGACGCATAATTACATTGATTGATTGAAATGGAATAACCAGTTACGCATCTTGAAGTTGACAAAAATAGCAACCGAAAACTAACCGTCGTCCTGAGATCAAATTTGACATAATTTCGTTTCCATCTCAACCCCTGCATGTCAACCGCTGATGTTTGATAGTGATGTTGCCTCAAACGCGGGGCGGCCGCTCCAAAGGGGTCCTTACTTAAGCAAGGAGAGCAATTGTCTGGGTGTCGTTCAGTGAACCTAATTCTATTGACGTTAAAGTTAAGTCGACATGTACCGGCACGATGAAATTCCAGCAAGCGTCGAGAAAGAACAAACAACAGACGGCCCTTCTGAATCCTATATACGGGTAAGGGGAAACATCACGAGGGTCAATATGTACCTTCCTATTCTAGGCTACCCCTTATGGTCTATTCATAATTTTGGTCTCTGCTTTCCATATCCTGCAGCACCACGTTTACCAAATTTGAGTATTGATCATCTGTTCGTGGCAGAGCGATGTGATGCGATGACGATAGGTTCATCATACCTAATTAAGCATGCGATCGAAAAGGTTAGGGGGAATATTGTTCATCATATGCACACGAACTCGGCATTTTCACAATCCGGGTAAACTGACGTCAAGTCGATAGCTATGATTTGTCACCCGGAATGAAACCAATGCACTCTGTCTATCGAATTTCGAATCTCCGGTTAGTAATACAGAGAAAGTGCTCTGATCCTAAGCATGAAACTAAGCATGACAACTCGCTCGACCAGACGTGGCTGGTAGCCTTTGAACTACCCCCAGCGGCGGCCAACATCATCTGTGCTACCATGCAAGAGGACTCTAGACGAACAGTTTGACAGAGCCGAGATAACCGGCAAACCATTCGCGCCGTTGAGGCCGAGCTTAAGTATGCCCGGATTGGTTCTCGATGCACCCGTCAACCCCTTACTGACTTACACACGGGAGCGCATGACATCTAATTGTAATATCCACACGCTAGATTGATGTCATCTTCGGAGTCTGGCGCCTCCCTTTCCAGAGAACTCTCCTCGCTAGCTTGACTTGATCCTTTTTGTCATACCATGTTCCTGTCGCCTCAATACGCTTAACCGCCTTTTCCATGTCTTTCATGTACATCCTGGACGGCAGAGTCCTCAGCGCCCGGGGAGGTGCGGGTAAATCAGGGCCGTGCCGGCGACGATAGAGTGGTAGAAGGTGTTGCTCCAAGGTCCCGGCCGGGGCAGGCCGTATTCCCTCTGCAGGCGCTCGGGCAGTCAGTGGATGGTCAGTAGCCGGCCCAGGGGGGTACCCGGCTTCAAATAGAGCGGGATCTTGCGAGGCCAGACCTCCCAATCGCAATCGGCCACTCTGCGGCTATCTCCGAAGCAGCGCTTGAGTATGGCATCCTGGAATGAGTTGAGGGGTCAGTGAGATGGACCACATATAGATAGAATCGAGACATGATCACGAACGTGAGATAGCATAACCACGCCGTCTTTAGACAAGTGCAAGTCGGTCTCGAGAGCGTGCGAGCCGGCCTCGACAGCGCCACGAAAGGCGGCCATGGTGTTCTCAGGAAAGGCAGCCGAGTAACCGCGATGACCGATGGCTTGCGGTAACCGGCTTGGCGTGCCGGGAAGCCTGCGGGCGGCGGCCCATGGCGAATCTGTCATTGCGTTAAACTGTCCGTTCGGAAATCCAAAACCTTCTGAAACTGGCATTTCACGACTCGGCTCACCTGGCAGACTGCTGTCCATTCCTCCGCGACGCTCGCTGAAATTTTAAGACGGATACGGCAGAGCGAGCTGGCTTTCAAGCTTCAGATCTTGTCTCTGGAAAGACATGGGTCTGGTAATTGAGTAGTTGTAGGTGCATGTGTTTGGGGTCAGCTGCATTGTTGGCTAGATTTTGAGGTGCACGACCAACACCAAAAGGCAAGGGGGTGCTTCATGGACGGCATATCCAACCAAGGCAAGGCCTCGATACATAAAGTACCTAAGTTTTAAGGGAGTGAAGGGCAACATAGCCCCGGGATTATTAGTCAGCTGCCAATCAGACACGAGCTGGCAGCCCTACAGGTTGCATTTCGGGAAGCATTGGCTGGGTGAGGGTTGCAGAAGCCGGAGACGACCAGTCAGTGGAATTGGGTGAGTATGATATACTATTGATTGACTATTTCTCTACTCGCAACGGAGTGCGCCGCCAAAAGCTACAAGCCTCAAGGCTTCGGCGCATCTGAGATCTTCTTGTAAGCCTTGACTACCTCCGGGAGGCCGGAGATATTGGACAGCCACTTCGCAACATTGGGATACGGGTCTAGGCTGATTCCAGCAAACTAAGGCACATTTGGTAAGTATATGGGATTTGGGATTACATAAGGTCAATAGATAGTTACCTTGTGCTGCCGAACCCAGGGCTCAAACTGCAAATCGACGGCCGTGATGCCGCCCGGGATAATGCTCGCCCCGGAAGTTTTCTTGAGCTGCCCCTCGAGAACGCCGTAGCAACGTTCACTCTGCTCGACATATCGCTCCAACGCATCCTCATTTTTCGTCGAGTTGTAGTGTCTGATATATATATATTAGTAAGGTTTCTTCAAATCTTAGGAGATCTGAGGGTCTAGGGGCTTAATAGGACAACCCGATGGAACCCACTTACCTATACCAATTGGTCTGGCCCATCATAGGGCCCAGGGTGGTCAGGAGAAACATGTTCCACTTGTCAAAGTCGACCTTGTCTTGCTCGCTATCGCCGCGGGGTCCGAGCTTGTTGTCCTTGTCGTAGACGCGGAGCAGGTAGTTCATGCAAGCGCCGGACTCCCAGCTGACGACGCCCGTGTTGGGGTCCTCAAGCGCCGGCACGCGGCCGTTCTCGTTGAGCGCCAGGAACGCGGCGCCCTTGACGCCCTTCTTCGGGTCGTCGCCAAAGTCCCACATCTTGACTTCGTATGGAACCCGGAGGAACTCGAGCGCCTCGGCGATCTTGATGGGGTTAGGCCCCGTGGCGTGGGCGTGCAGGATGAGGGGTTGGGGACTCATTTTAGCTGTGTGTGTATGTGTGTATGTGTGTATGTATGTGTGTATGGTATGGTTCGGTGTGATATGTTGGCTACTTTACCATAGAGAAAGGATGAGAGGATGGAAGCGATCATCGAAAGCCCGACATCTGCCACCAGATACGCTTTGTCGACTTCATCCGAGTCCCTCACGTCATGGTGGAGACGGTTGCGCTATACTCCGAATCTATTACTCTATCATGCGGGGAAGGTAACGGATGAAACTCATTGTGTGAGGATGAAGCATTTCCAAAGGATATTCTGGAATCAAGCCACTGCGTTTCCCTGACAGATACCAGGCTGTATTGCGTACAGTAGTATACTGCTATATGAGCAAATGGGATGTGCTGTGTGAGGTATCGCTGCACGCTGTATCTTACCTATGTGACTGGGTTCAGACGCTGGCCACGTTATGACATATGTACCATATTATTCCTGTTTATTCGTGAATGTGAATGAGATTTGAAATGAAATCACCAAATTGTAGGCGACTTTTGGGGGTTGTTGCTTCCTTCCCCAGTGACTATTCCACGTTATCTCGGTGTCTCATAGGGAATGGAACCAACAGCTATTCGAGGTTACCTTTACTTCCCTGAAAAATTATGGTTATTCAAAAGGGGTAGCATTGGTGCTGAGAGCTGGTATAACCATGTTTTTCGCGTCTGATCAACAGCATAACTCGCCTCGGCTACCTGGATATCGTCGAATAACAAACCTACCCATATGATTTTTCGGTGGCGGGAACTCGCATTTCGAGCACCACACGATCCATGAAACACAACATATACCTGTCGAACAACCAGATAAGTTGCTTATGAGCCATCTCGTAATTATCATTTAGACGACACCGACTAAATCGCATTTTCATGATACTGGTGGAAGATTGAAGCCCAAGCTGTCGCCAACTGGTCTTTAATCCATTTCGCACCAGCCACATGAGGCTGCCGCCTAGCAACCCGACGAGAGAGCATCCCCATTATCTTAAAGAGGACGCGCCAAGCTACGTGCTGTTCTCCACTTCTTTCGCGTTGCAGCACCCACGGCACCTGCACCTTGCGAAGAACGCCTCGTTACCTGAAAGGGAGCTATCGAGCCAATTCCTCTCCCATATCTTTTTTCGACAGGGAGGCACTACGTCCTACAGCCTTTCCCTTCTGTCATCCAACATCAACTCCTCCACCGTCGCACATCGTCATCTCGAATTTGCGCGATTATTGTCGCGTCAATCTCCAGGATGGCTGATAACGTCAAGATCGACGGAAAGCTCTTCCAAGAGCGCATCAACCATTTCGTTGGTGCCTGGAAGAATGACAAGCGCGCCGGCGATGCGATCTTCTCGGGCGTCTCGTCCATTCTCATCATGATGGGAAAGGTCGATGATCCCGTTTTTCACAAGAACAACTCCATGCATGTACGTCTAAAGTCCAATGCTGGGCTGCCAGCGCAACGATCCAAAACGACCCGAAGCAAATACTGACGATGCGTGCGCTTCTAGTTCTGGCTCTTAGGATACGAATTCCCCACGACTCTCATGCTGTTCACCATCGATTGCCTCTACATCATCACCACATCCAAGAAAGGTACGGATTCTCACATCTTTGACCGCGACTTATATTGACTTTTTCTTCTTTTGCAGCCAAGCACTTGGAACAACTCAAGGGCGGTCGCTACCCCATCGAGGTTCTGGTTCGAGGAAAGGACGCCGCTGAAAACGAGAAACTCTTCGTCAAGATCGCCGACACCATCAACGAAGCTGGCAAGAAAATTGGCGTCATCACAAAAGACTCCTCCAAAGGACCCTTCGTCGACGAGTGGAAGAAAGTTTTCGAGGACAAGTGCAAAGATGTTGAGCCCACAGATATCTCACCTGCTCTCTCGGCGGCTGCCTTGGCTGTCAAAGATGAGTCAGAGCTGCGTGCCATGAGAGCTGCCTCCAAGGCCTGTGTGGCTCTGATGAACCCCTACTTCCTGGACCAGATGTCCGATATCCTTGACCAGGAGAAGAAGGTGAAGCACAGTGCATTGGCCAACAAGGTAGATGGCAAACTAGACGATACCAAGTGGTGGAAGACGGTTGAGCTTCCCAACAAGCAGAAGCTCCCCTCCGACTTCGATCCAGCTAATCTCGACTGGGATCTTGGCCCGGCCGTACAAAGTGGCGGCAAGTACGATCTTAAGCTCATAGCTGAGCCCAACGACGACCCTCTGCACGCCGGCATCATCATTGCTGGTATGGGCTTGCGATACAAGTCATACAGTTCGGTCATTGCTCGAACATTCCTGGTAGACCCCAACAAGACGCAAGAGAGCAACTACAAGCTTCTTTTTTGCTATTCACAACCTGGTCCTTAAGGAGGTTCGAGATGGCGTCAGCGCAAGCGACGTTTACAAGAAGGCCATTGGCATGGTCAAAGCAAAGAAACCCGAGCTAGAGAAGCACTTCCTGAAGAATGTCGGTGCCGGTATCGGCCTGGAAAGCAAGGATGCCACACTCGTTCTCAACGCCAAGAGCTCTCGAACTCTGAAGGACGGAATGGCTCTTTGTATCACAACCGGTTTCACCGATATTGAAAACCCGCAGCCCCAGGACAAGCAGAGCAAGACGTACTCGTTGGTCATTACAGACACAATCCGTGTGACCAGCACCGAGGCTGTTGTGTTTACTGGTGACGCTCCCACTGAACTCGATGCCACATCGTTTTTCTTCAAGGACGAGGAAGACGATAAGCCTACCCCCAAGAAGGAGAAGAAGGATGGCCGTGTTGGCGCTGTAGCCACCAAGAATATCACCAACACCAGATTGCGCTCCGAGCGCACCGCGCAGGCGAACGAGGATCAAGAAAAGAGACGTCACGAACATCAAAAGGAGCTGGCCAATAGGAAGCAAGAAGAGGGTTTGGTCCGGTTTGCCGAGTCTATTGAGGACAAGAACGGTACCGAGGTCAAGAAGTTCAAGAAGTTTGAGTCCTACAAGCGGGACAACCAGTTTCCTTCCAAGGTGAAGAACCTGGAGATTGTTGTGGACCAAAAGAATGGTACCGTCATTCTGCCGGTGATGGGTCGACCGGTGCCTTTCCATATCCATACGATCAAGAATGCCAGCAAGAACGACGAGGGAGAGTGGTCCTTCCTTCGAATCAATTTCCTTTCGCCAGGTCAGGGAGTTGGCCGTAAGGATGATCAGCCTTTCGAAGACGCGACCGCTCAGTTTGTTAGAAGCTTGACCTTCCGTTCTTTGGATGGCGACCGCTACGAAGATATCGCAGCTCAGATCTCCAACATGAAGAAAGAGGCGACGAAGAAGGAGCAGGAGAAGAAGGACATGGAGGATGTCGTCGAGCAGGATAAACTTGTCGAGATAAGGAGTAAGTCGGCCGCGGGCTCTGCAACGTTACGTGACACTCGCTAACATTCTCTAGATCGACGTCCTGCTGTGCTCGACAATGTATTCATTCGTCCTGCTATGGAGGGTAAGCGTGTTCCCGGCAAGGTCGAGATTCACCAAAACGGTCTCCGATACCAGTCCCCTCTCAGCAGTCAGCAGAGGGTGGATGTGCTTTTCTCCAATATTCGCCATCTCTTCTTCCAGCCTTGCCAGCATGAGTTGATTGTTATTATCCATATTCATCTCAAGGATCCTATCCTTATCGGTGGCAAGAACAAGAAGACGAAGGATGTCCAGTTCTACCGGGAGGCTACAGATATCCAGTTCGATGAGACTGGTAACCGCAAGAGAAAGTACCGATATGGTGACGAGGACGAGTTCGAGCAAGAACAGGAAGAGCGCAGACGCCGCGCTGAGCTGGACAAGCTCTTCCAGAACTTTGCTAGCAAGATTGCTGACGCCGGTAAGAACGAGGGATTCGAGCTGGACATGCCTCTGCGAGAACTCGGCTTCAACGGCGTGCCGTTCCGCAGTAATGTCTACATTCAACCCACTACGGATTGTTTGATTCAGGTGACGGAGCCACCGTTCATGGTGATTACCCTCGAAGACATCGAGGTTGCCCATCTGGAACGCGTCCAGTTTGGTCTGAAGAACTTCGATTTGGTCTTCGTGTTCAAGGACTTTACCAGAGCGCCCTTCCACGTGAACACGATTCCCGTAGAGTCGATTGAGGACGTCAAAGAGTGGCTCGATAGTAGCGACATTGCCTTCACCGAGGGACCTCTCAACCTCAACTGGCCCACTATCATGAAGACGGTCACAGCCGACACACATCAGTTCTTTGTTGATGGTGGCTGGAAGTTCTTGGCCAATGACAGTGATGATGAGGATGCGGAGGAAGAGGATGAGGAGTCGGCCTTCGAGATGGACGATAGCGACCTCGATGAGGTTTCCGAGTCTGAGGAAGACTCTGAATTCGACAGCAACGCATCTGCCGAGGCTAGCGAAGAGGACGACGATGATGATGACGACGAGGGTGAGGATTGGGACGAGCTTGAGAAGAAGGCGAAACGCAAGGATCGCGAGGCTGGTCACGAGGAAGAAGAGAAGGCTCGTAGCAAGAAGCAGAAGCGCCGTTGAGAGGTCAATGGCTTGGGGCTTTATTCATGAAAAGGGGCTGCGTTGCCTGCCTTGTATGTATGATTTATAAGACGAGACACGGGAGTCTCTAAGGACTTGACATGATCTGCGTTGAGCAGTCTGGAATATCGACATCGCTTTGGACCTGAGCAAGGGCGTTTGTAGTATCACATAATGAAAAATCGGCGTATTGGTATTAAAATCCATTGCTACCTAATGTATGTGACCTAACATTGAAATATATTAGATATTATAACCTTGAGCGTCCGCTAGAAGGAGATAAAGAACAAACATTATGCTCAACCTCCAAGAGTGGAATAATATAGAGAATTGAGTAACCACCCACCTAAGACAGCATAAACACCGAAAGTCGCCCACCTGTATAATGTGCATAAAGTTGGATGTATTATGAGTTCTAATCTTTGTTGTGCAGCCGCATAGTACAGGCCATACCTCGAAGCTCATTTGCGGCAGACACATAGAATCAAGAGGGTAACCGGCACATGGGGCAAACTCTGCTAGCATCTCAAGCCGTTAAGCAATGGCACTCTGGCAGTCACGACGAACTGTCGCTAGCTGGTTACTAAGGCTAAAATGTGCCTTAAAATCAGGGAAATAGGGAGACTGGAGCTGGTCCCACTTCTACCCGTCATCCACTGATGTGACGGGGCTTGGGGGAAGACGAACCTGCAAGGGCCGGGCAGCCTAAAAGAGCCCTAAAACAAGAAAAGCACAGCCGACGTCACATTGCATCACCTTCTGCATCCTCTCTGCCGATTCTCAAACAAGCATGGGAGCCAGCCGTAAGTAAGGGACATTGGCAAGACATCGGACTACCCATCCACTTGTCGACAGCAGTGTTGAACTAATAACCGCAATATCGAGGTACTCTAATATTAAGCTTGTATTGCTTATTCGAAGGTGTATATGATATATATGTACTTTATGTTTCCAGTCGAGTATTATGCGCGCGTTGGCAGCTTGTGCCGAAAATGCATGCAGGTGGTCATGAGCATCTTGCCTAGAGTCTTTGTCCAAGACACATCTTGAAGCCAGAACCGCTGGCGACCGCACTTTGGTTCGTGACTAATGAAATGTCCGTTGGCCTAGTCTACTTAAGGGATCGACCAATCTCTGGTAGCGAGCCACGATGACTTCTCCATCGGCAATCAGCCCTCTGATCGTTTCGTGTCAGTCGTGCCGTTGAGCCGACTCTTGGCAAATCTCCCGAGATCCATGGATCCTTGCGCGCCCTCGCGGCCCTGGAGCCCAAGGAAGGAACATGACGTAACGTATCGATGTCGTGTCGGCCAAGCTAGACCTCTATCAACCAAGACCGGAATGAGACAAAAATTGCTTCGGGCTTGCGCAAACCAATCAAGCCCCCTGTCAGCCCAGCGCTATGCTTGTTTTTTTGACATAGCAGGGGTCGCACGCAGAACAGCGATCTTAGGAACGACTGCTCTGTGTGCCGTCACCCGAGCACACGCCTATGATGTCCTCATATCAACAAGGGTCTGGGGTTCAATCAAGATGTTGTCTGCTGCTTAGGTTATAAGTTGACGACTTCTCCCACCCATTTCTTCTTGAGTCACATCATCCAATCCATCAATCAATCAGCTCTCTCATCTTTCCGGTCGGCTTATACAACGTGTGCCTGTGTGCACGTATATATAAAGAGCAAGATCTTTCTACTCCCGGTCTATACCAACAACCAAAATTTATTAAAAGGTATACCACACGTATATCTATATCTCGAAACTCACAGACAAGATGGCGAAAACTGGCTTCTTTCACCACATTGGCAGCTTCCTGCTGTTGGTAGCGACCGTTCTTCTGATCGTCACCACTATTACGGCACCCGTTGTCCACCATCTATCGGTGCTCAAGGTCCGGGTCAATGATGCCAGCCAGCACGGGGAAATCAACTTCGGTACCTTTGGTTACTGTGTGGATAATGTCAGCCCGTAAGTACTTAACCTTATTACGATTGATAGTATAACCAACCAATATTAACACCCCCTTTCTCCATTAGATCCATCAATGGCTGCACCCGCTCTCACGTCGGCTACGACGCCGCCGCCCTCGTTCAGCGCGTGCCCGGCAGTGACATCGATCTGAGCGACGCCTCGGCCAAGACGGCCAACGGACTGACCAGAGTCATGGTTCTGCACCCCGTTGCCTGCGGTCTGACCTTCATCGCCTTCCTGCTCGCCCTGGGCGCGGGTGTCCTCGGCTCCTTCCTGGCGTCCATGGTGGCTCTGGTGGCCTTCATCGTGACCCTGGTCGTGCTCGTTACCGACTTCGTCGGCCTCGCCCTGATTCGCAACGCCATCAACAAGAGCAACCAGGCCGAGGCCCGCTACGGCGCCGGTGCCTGGTGCCTGCTGGCCAGCGCTGTCTGCAACCTGCTGGCCACCGTCATCCTCTTCTTCACCTGCTGCAGCGCCCGCCTGCACAAGAAGCGCGCCCGAAACTCCACTGCCACCAAGGCCGATCGGTTCTAAAGGATATTTGTGCACGCATATCTTCCTCAACCCAAAACCAACAATTGGCACTCCCTGCCATAAATCATCAAATCAGTATGTCTGATTTACGATAATCATGAAACCCACACATCTCCTATACATTTGGAATTCCTTAGCAGCGAACAATACCCTCACGACCACGAACACGATACCACACGGAGAGAAAGAGAGAGAAGAGAGAGATGGTGGAAGAAGACCTCACAGTTACACATGTCCAGATTGTATACTGTAATGTTACTACGATACCCCCGTACCATTCTGGGCATGCGGCTCGTGTAATCATATAATTTTCAATAAACCTTAATACCCAACATAACTGCCTGATTTGCATGTTGCTTTGTCTTGTGATGATAATGTCTACCTTGTATGACCAACACCCCTCATTGGCGTATGATAATTTAGTGGTATTTAAGCCTCGCTTTCATACTCGAACTATTCCTACTTTCCATCTCCGTAGAAGAGCTAATGTATGCCTCAGCTTTGAGACTTGTGCAGTAAGAATATCGTATTGTAGGGAGCAAGTATCATGGTTCGCGCATGGCGCCATCGGCTTGCCTGACGCATCCATCTTGATATGTTGGACATGGTCGACCAATGGCTCTGACCACATTTGGAGCATGTCATCAATACTGGATAGACTCTGCCATGCTTGGCTGGTCTGTGAATTTGGGCCTAGAAGCACTAGGCGAGCTGGATTAGTCGCCCTGGAGCGATAACGGCCGAAGGTTATGAGTGCCGTAGTCTCGTCGACGGGGCGCCTACCGGTGATGTTGACTTTGGCTCCAGCTAGTCCATCATGACCATCCGTATTGGAAACCCTCCATTGCGTCGCTTTGGTGCATATACGCAGTGAGAGGTCCGTTCCGAACTGGGGTTTCACCCAAAGTCGTCACGTTGACCGAAACCCGCCTCCCCTTCCTCCTCGTCCCGGCCATACGAGGACCGACGCTCGCGCTGACGGTGCTGCCCCTGCCGCGCCACGGCCGCCAGACCGCGCATGACGGCGGGTGTCTCAGCCGCGATGCGTTTCTGGTGCAGGCGGGCCTGAATGAAAGCGGCACCATGGACGCCGCCGCCCAGCAGCTCCCAGGCGGCGCGGTCGTCGAAGCTGGCCGCGGTGCCGCGCCCCACGGCCGTTTGGCGACCCGTGTCCCAGTCCTTGAGGCTGGGCGCGAGCCGACCGGGCGGTACGCTCTTGCGCAGCGCCGCCGACACGAATGTGTCCCGCAGCTCGGCCTGGTCCTGGTGGCCTTGTTCTTTGCTGCTGGTGAAGGGGTTGATGGCCAGCGGCCAGGGCCCGTGCAGCAGGCCTCGGCCTAGCATGCGCTGGTGGCTGAAGCTCTTGTTCGCGGGAAAGACGTGGATGGTGAATTCTTTCTTTTTCATGGACAGGCTTTCTGCCGGGCCGGCTGGATTTCCAACGGCCGTGGCGGCGGCGTCGCCCGACTCGAGTTGTTGCTGTTCCAGTTGCAGTT
This sequence comes from Apiospora saccharicola, assembly GCA_038363915.1. Classification (NCBI taxonomy): domain Eukaryota; kingdom Fungi; phylum Ascomycota; class Sordariomycetes; order Amphisphaeriales; family Apiosporaceae; genus Apiospora; species Apiospora saccharicola. Next base: position 1,711,437 of record JAQQWM010000001.1, read on the forward strand.
TCTCAGACAACTCCTTAGCTGCTTGCTTCTCGGCCGCCTCCTTCTCCTGCGCCGCCAGCCTCCTCCGCCACCAGGTCGACTTCTTCTTGACGTTCTTCTCCATCTTCTTAAGGGACTGCACGACGACGGGCTCGGCGATCTGCTGGGAGCTGATGGCGGCGGCAACGGCGGCACCGCCCCAGGCCGGGGCGGGCGCGGTGATGACGACGCGGCGGAAGGGCGAGTCGTCGACGAGGTTTTTGGCGGTCCCCGCGGCGGCCGTGACGGCGATGAAAGAAGAATCGTCGTCGAGCTTGCGGAAAACCTCGATCTCGGGCGACAGGCCCGTCATCTGCAGGCCCTTGAGGATCGCGCGCCGCTCGGAAAGGCCCCGCGGTGCGGGCGTGACCTTGACCAGGACGGTGCGCGAGCTCAGCGACTGCGGTAGCGTCTTGGCGAACGCCGAGGCAGACATTATCAGTTGTCGCTTGGCGGTTGCCCGTCGGTGATCGCTTGCTGCGTCGTTTGCGTGTGTGTGCGCCCTGGCCCTTTTAGTTTGCGTTGCGTTGCGCTTGCGTTGTCGTGGTCGATATTTTTTTTTTTTCAATGCTGTAGTACCCCGGTGGGAGAGCTTCAATCAGCGGCGGGTGCAAGCTAATTTTAGGTAGGCTAGCTCCCATGGTTGCTCCCACCAATTGGTGGAGTGCCAGTCCGTTGTGCTCCGTCAAACACAATTTCAACCTCTCCGTTCGGCGTCAACCTCCATTTCGTGCCGGGTGAGCAGCGTGCCCATTTGATGCTGTGAAACTGCTAAAAGCTGGTCGCGTCACTACTACATGCGATGCGCAAACATTGTGCCCCCTTTCTGCTGGGTGTACGTTATACCCCCGAACGAACTCTTTTGCTACGTAACGGAAATGAACGGAGTGTCCACGCCGGTTACCCACAGCCATCCACCACCCCGTTACATATACATGTAGTTGATCTTACATCTCATGTTCTGTTACCATTTTCTCTGCCATCTTCGCGTCGCTCAGCTTGATACACGTAGCTTATGAGACAAGAGCCGCCCATCGCGTCAGACCAGATTGCCCTTCGTAGACAAGACGGGCAGGCCATGCGGACTGCTTCCCGGGCACGACATACCCTCTTTGCTTCGGCTGGACGCAGTGAAATTTGGTAGTCGATTGCCACCGGCATGTAGCGCCCCTATATAGACGACGCTTCTGTTGTGGTACGTTGCGATCCAGCGCGCGAGTTCAGGCAACTGTCAACTTGTCATTTGGTTCTTTTGTAGGTGAGATGAAAGTTGAAACCAATACTCGGGTCTGAAATACATCGTATATATCGTAGATCTACATACATATATGTATAAATACTTCCCACTCATATAGGCAAGCTTCGCGACAGGATGGTCGGCTGTCTTTATTCAATGCGCGAGCCTGTCTACGACTTTTTCTTTAAACTTCCTCATAGTGTATTAGCCAACACTGGCGCCAAACTATCCCCATGTTTCCTCGCCTTCTTCCCCGTCTGCTGAAGCTGCTAGTCGTGTTCATTCCCGTCTTCGTTGCTTGCAACACCATTTCGCTCCTCATACTCCAGAGAGGCATGGTGGAACGAAGGAACCCCCAAGCAGCAGCTCGCGAGGCCAAGGCCGAAGCCACATCGCCGAAAGCCCCTCCTCAGACTGACCGAGCTATTGTTCCTGGAGGACAACATGCCGATCAGGAGACAACGTTGGTAGCACCGGACCAAGGAACTTGTTCTGTACCAACTGAACTGTTTGCCATCGGCGGAGGGAAGGACTGCGAGCCAGAGACAACAGTCGCAACACCAGATCAACCACCTCCAGCAACCACCCAGGTGCAGGCCATCGATGACATAAACCAACACACCGAGCCAAAGGCAACACTGAGAGCTCCAGCACAGCCTCATGTGTTCACTACCATCACCAAGACGCACGCGGACGGTGATGACCCGCCGCGCAAAACGACGAAGAGATCTGACGTTGCGAGAGAGCACGGGACTCTATCAACCCAGCGAGTATTCAACACCTCTGCAACATCATAGGCTCATACCCCCAATCCAAAAACCCAGGCACAGCCTGTCCATAGCAACTAGGAATATCCCAAGTTGCTCTCGCGAGCGAGATCTGTCGGGAAAAGAACGGGAGGGGGTTGGAAGTCGGCGTTCATTTACCAGGTGTATCCGATAACACCACAAATCATGCCATACTATCGGGGGTCTATTGAAGACGGAGATGAAATTACCTATATGTTAGCTTGCGCAGAGAACTGCCTGTTGTGTGCTTGTTTGCAGGTGTACTTCTCGTATACCTAGGAGGCGACTATCTGCATCTGGGTCGATCGGCTAAAATGGCGGTGGACCAAGGACGCTCGAGTAGGCAGTCGGCTGAATCATAGACCTTTCATCGCGCATCTGCGACCACAGATCCTTACAACGGTTGGCACAATATGTAACGCGCCTCTCTGCAGTACTTGCATGCAGATGGCTATAGATCCCCCTTTCGCGTATCAAGTGAGTGGTCCACAGAATGGGGACTGCGCTGGCATGTGATCGTGAGTTGCATCCCTCCTCCATAATGGGACGTCTGCATCGCCTTGGCCTACACGCCTATACTTGTCAAATATACCATCCCTGAGTTTATCACCGGCCGGAGTATTTACTTGTCGCAACGGCTAAGCTTCGGCAGTCTAGGATTTCCCAGGGGCTTGTACTGCATGTAGCGATGACAAGTCGATCAACCTCGAAATTGAAGCAAAGTCTCCACCTGAAAAAGCGACAGTTGCGGCGTCTCGCGGATCTGCACGGGAGAAGTCCCGCTACCGCTAGGGTTTGCTCGCTCCTCCAACTCACGGTGGGGTCAGTTCCTTTTACCGGACTCCACGCCGCAAGTAATGCTGTGCGTGTCGTCCCAGGATATTTCGTCTTCACATATGCCAGAATAGGCAACTATGTCGTTTTGGCCCTTGCCCGTGGGATCTTTGAACCCTTTCGCAGACGATTTTGGGTCGATCCGGCCGAGGCTCGCGTGGAATATCAGATTTTCGTCCAAGGACGCGCGATACCTGGTACAGTATCTCCGACCGCTGGGTCGGCACTGGTGCAATTCCTCGGGCCCTGGCGAGTCAAGACAGCCCCATGACTCATGTGTAATCCGAGATGTTGATACGGATGGTTATCAACCCGATATTGGTTTGCCAACCTTCAATGATGCCATGCTGTCTGTCTGTTGGCTCTCAGACTCGCTGACATGATGTGGTGAAAAGTGACACTGTGTCAGTGGCCACGTTCAGCCCCTCTCTCACTCTCTCCGTAGGGCCCAAGAGCAGCAAACTTGTCAGAGCGCAAGAGTGAGAGGAAGGTCTCACAATTTGGGGCCAAACTGTGACATGAACACCCAGCCGCCCATCAACCAAACCTATTGAACCCAGTGGACGAACGCAACGCAATTGCGCCCCTCCTCCGTCCGGTGGGGGCGTCCCGGGCGGTCGGTGTACAGTCTGCCGATCACCGTTACGATAATGCAACAGTAAATCAAGTCCCGCATGCACGTATTAATCAAAAGAGCCTGGGTCATGCGCGCTCGAGTCGGGGAAGTCGCGATGCAGATGAACTGTTCAAAGAACTGATACATGCATGGCAGCATTGGGTTCCGGGTCTGAGTCAAAACAGAACACATAACAACCATTGAAAAGCACGCAAAGCCTTTGCTCGGTTTACCCACGTGAAATCCAAAGGCGCCGTGGTCTCGTCTGTCTCCAATCCTGGGCTAGCAGTTGTATACTAACTGGGTATCGTGGGTGGGGCAGTGGTTATGCTATGTCACATATATCTGGTAATCTGCAGCGCCTAAACAAACCACACGCTTTATATGATCGCTACCAACAATACTCGGTCTGCTACAAGCAGGTACGGAGTCAGTCGTATAGTGGGTTGGTTAGCAAAAGCGTGTTTCCACTTGGTCCGCTGCCAATGAGAATCCAAACCCCAGGTTTTGCAAAGCTGCCGTCCTAGTGCGTAGTATTCCGTCTCGGGCGAATTTAACGGACAGGAACGAGCTAACTACGAGCAGTAACCAGTGAGTGATCTTGCTAGGGGAAAAGGGGGACGGGCGCCCCGTAGCCGTGCCAATGGGCAATGATCAAGCGGTCCTGTGCAATAACAACCCTACCGCCATACTTGTCCATTGCCCAGCGAAGCGGGATCAATGTCCGCTCTCAACCAATACCTACCTGTACATCGTCAAATTGCTTTCATGGCTTCCTTCACCAAGGACATGCCTGTGTATGATATTGCAATATTGCCAGCGAATATGGCCAGAATCAGCTCTGTTTTGACAACGTAAGCGAAACAGCCGCATGGAAACAAAGACAAGATATGACGTATTGTCTGGTTTCTTTTTTCCGATAGGGGAGAGCCTGGTTCGCGGACTCGCCTAGTAGAGGTCATATGCACCACAACAATCGTCAGGGCTTGGCGAGGCCGAAACTGGCTGCAGCGCGATGAGCATTCCCATTGATGTCTCAACATGCCCATAGGCCTGTCGGTAATATAAAAAGGAACAAGTGGGTGCGAATAAAGAAAATGGCCTAGGTGTCTTATACGAAAACGATTGATGAGGTATGTGATGGGTGTGGGATGATCGGCAGCCGGCAACCGACGAACCACCTAGATTTGGTATCCATGGCATTTACTTGCCTGGACCTGGGAGCATGGGATAAGGAGCCGGCTATCCAACCAAGCCAGGGATGAAGGTTGACAGGAAAGCAAAGCGTGATTCATCCATCTACTCACCAGCAAGTCGCATTCGTCGGCGCCAATTCCATTGTCGATTTGACTGCATTACAAAGGATGTCCCTGTGGCATAGCGGACAAGACGCAAAAATAGCCTTGAGTTGCCAATGAGCGCTAGCCACCAGCTCTTTACCTAGGGCTCCTAGGGGATAGGATAGAGGCCCCGACTGACCCTGTACCCGGGGTATTGGGACAAAGGAGTTTAGTCTCACTCGGAACCAAGTACCTGCGTACCTACCTGGCGGCAGAGCGAGCTCCAGTGCTTTGTCACCTACCTAGAGCAAATGGCTTTACTTGAGCAAAAGAGGCAACACGTCCGTACAACGGAATTAGTGCGGAACTATCAATGGTATTTGCTCGGTTACGACACTATTGCTGTTCTGCGTGCTACCTACCTACTTGTAAGGCGCCTGGACTTTGCTTGGTACATGCCTAGTTTCGACCGCCGTGCCGGGGCGTATTGCATCAGCAACCGGCTCAATAGAAATTTGGCTGAAAGAGGGATCTCACTGCTCTGCATGACTAAGTTGCATGACTATCGACACAAGTTTGAGATGCTCTCCAACTAAGCCTCCTGTCAAATGACAACCGACACAAGCGCGCCATGCGTACAGTAGATTAAGTGCCGACTACCTGATTTAGAGCGAGGAAAGCATGAACATTTACCCACAGAGCAAGAGGGGAGAGGGGTGGGAGATAAAAGGGGAATGAATGCGTTGGGTGGGATTGTATTGAGCAATGTACTGTCCGGTACGGTACTCGCATCACACTGTGCCCGACCCGACAGAGTGGTGTGGGGCGCTGTATAAGGCAAGTGATGGTGGATCTGATGGCGCCGGGTTTAAAGGGCAAAAGGGCGTCCATGATTGGGCCTGGGGGCTGTTCTGGATGAACTCCGAACATGTCCCAGGGAATAGGAACCTCCCCAAAAAAACCAACCAAAAGCCGACTGATCAGAAATCCTACCTACAGCAAGTTTGGTTGAGTGAGTAGTAGAGTACCAATCCCAGCTCGGCACTGGAGGAGGGCTATGATGGGTTACAACAAGCCCTTGATTTGAAGTTGGGTATCATTTATCGTTTCTTGTCTACTTGTATCCGCCCGGTCTGTCGTGTCGGTTTCCCTCAATTTGTCCTGTCCTTTCGTGGCACCGCCAGACGTGCTGTCATGCAGGTGGATTTGCCGGAGCCTGTGCTACTTATACGACCATCTGCTAAGCGAAGGGCGAGGCGGCGTGGGAGGGGGATGAAGCGTGATTTGATTGCTTTCTATCGCACGCTAAGACGTCGTTAGAACGTGTTTTCCATGAGGTGACTTTTGGCCGCTATCGACTTGGACTTGGAAGACAGCACGGCGCCAGCTAGGTTATTCGGGTGCATGCTGTAACCCTGGACGTAGCAGCAGAAGCTGCGAAACCCAATGCAACTGAACTGCTGCATGTCCGTCCATACTTTTTGGAACGAGGGCCCCTCCTTGACCCCAGCGGTGAAGTAAAAGTATCGAGCCAACCTTCATCCGCCTCACAATACTGGACTGGACTCCCAGTGCTGCTATTGACATTTTGCGGGATCGGATAGGATAAAGAGCGGCCCATAGCGTCGGGTACGGTGATGAGGAGCATCTAACCATTGGTGGCGGGCGCCTGCAGTGGTTATTGGGGGGGCCTCTTCTCACTGGAGCATCAGCCAGTCCCAAGCCCAGCCTTACGGATGGAATTGAACCCAACTGGACCCAAGAGTTTGGTTCACACTGGAACATGGAACCAACAAGCTTTTGCACACTCGTCTAGCGATTCTTCAACGTTTCGCTAGTCAGGTTGTATCTCATCGTCTATTTAGATTTGGAAGGCATGTATTGGAATCTTCTCGAGGGACAACGCATACATGTATCTCGTGTACATGTCCATATCGGTTGATGTCTGCATATAGAACATTGAACTCATAGGACGACGGTATAGTCCCGTACTGGATCTGCCTGCTGTAAGCGACGGCAGCGACTTGACGGGACAGGCCAAGGCGCTGCTGTGTGAATTGTGGACCGGTTAGACCCAGTGGACGTGCTGCGTGCTGGAAAGTGAGCCCAGCGAGGACACCCCCAAGAGCTGGGAAGTAGTGCCATGTACCTTCTGTAGAGCTACGCTACTGTACCCAAACCTCCAAGCACCATGCTCATTCTCTGCATTAGCGCGGAGCTCTTCCCAGAACGCTGGTTTAACTGTGCGGTTTTGTGCCACCTCTTAATTCCCGGCGACTCCCCCATCCCATCCCCATCCCAGACATTCGGGTTGGCTCTTCGTTACATACAACCTTCCAACCTTTTCTCGCATGTTGCGCTGCTGATGCTGCTCTGCTCTCTGCCACCGTAACTGCGCGCCGCCCAGAGAACAACAGCGCCCAACATGTTCGACGAAAACTTCACCTTCGACCAGAAGGGGGTTACGGACACTAGTAGTTGTAGGCGCGACGCTGAGGAACCCGAGTCCGCTATGTCCCCCAAAGAAGTCTACGCAGAGCTACCGCCGCCGCCACCCTCTTTAGAAGCTGCTGCGACACAACAAAGAGCTGCTGCTTCTGCTTACGCCAACAGCAATCCTCCCGCCAGCAAAGAGGCGACCGCGACGGCCACCGAGTCGGACACCGTCGACAGTCTGGCTCGCCAACTGGGGCGACAAACATTATTGCAAGAGGATCCTCAATACCAATGGCGTCGCTCGCAGCAACCATTTGTCTACGAGCCGGGCCCGTTCTACGACCAAAGGATAGTTCCACGTTCTTCGAGTCCGTCCCGGCAATCAACCCAGTATATCCCGCCACGACCAGTGCCCCTTCAACAGCAGATAAGCAATCAACCACCCAGCTGTTCACAACCCTTGTCGCCACCCTCGTCTACGGACACAAATCAAATATATAATTCTTCTTCTTCTTCTCCTTCTTCTTTACCTCCAAGTCCTGAACAACAGTTTGAAACGCCGCCATTACAGCAACAGCCACACTATTCGGTTATGCGACCGGCCGGCAAGCAAGCCAATAATACAAGGGCGATTCGAGAAAACCTCATCGAGACCATGATCGCCAACAACTACCAGTGCAACGTCCAGAACTCGGAGCCTGCAACCCCGGTCTCTGCATCACTACCGTCATTTTTCACCGGGGCTCCTCCTGCATCGTCCTCTTGTTCTTCATCTTCGGTCACAAACCACGACGGCGACACACTAATGACGGACCCAACCCGTTCAATTCAGGTGGATCAAGATTGGGGGGATGACGGGCCCATGGTTCGGTTGCTAAGCTACCGCCGAGCCGGTGCCATGACGCGGGTGCAGAAACTGGGTCTCAGTTTCCGCAGCGCCCAGCATACGGCGCTGCAATGCGCCAACCTAAAACCGAACAAGACGAGGATGCGCAGGAGGGACAGGAAACCCTCCAAAGCGCAGCCGACGCCTACACCTGCACCTTCAGCGGTGGGTGCATCTTCGACATAATTCTTCCTTTGATGGCCATTGCCATTGCCATGACCTTGCTTTGTTTTGTTTATTGCGGCCGCTGGGCTGTGTGCGTACGTGTCTGTGTTTTTTTATCTGGCGTATTAGAGCTTATATACCCCATGGGCCGGAGTTTTCGGTGTTTGGTTTTAACCACAAAGTGTTTGAGAGGCGCTGCTGGCGTGCCTATTTCGAGGGCCAGCTTTGGGTACGACAATACAGCACATGGATGCATATGGAAAGGAGTTCTTTTTGGGAGGAAGCGAAATCCGGATTCCAGCATTGGAGGAAATGACCTGGCCGAACAGGCTGGTTGTCTTTGTTTTTTTGCTTCTCATGTGGTGTCCCGCGTGAGACGCCACGATGGGTTTACGCAGAATGCGCGATGCGATGCGATGCGACTTCGGGCTGCTACGATGCGAGCCAGTTTTTGTCAAAGTCGAATTGAGGATAGGAAGGGCCTGGACCATCATCAACTTATACATTTGAAAGGGATCGGATCGGCATGTATATACAATGCCAGCCAGGGCTTACTTCCTACGCCCTACGGGGCTCGAGTCGCTATAATTGGCGCTGCAGTGCTATACTTAGGAAGCTAGGTTTTGGTGATTACTGATCTTGAAAACCATCGGAACCTTGGGGCGAACCGTTGTTCTGCACTTGTTGCACCAAGTTCCGCACCAAATAGACAATTGGATATCAAATGAAATAAAGAAACAAACGCCAATGTCCAACGTTGCAAAATCAAGTTTAGGCAGTCGTTGACACACTCGTTCCTTGTTGCTCGAGTGGTACGTCAGATGTGTGTGTATATTGGCATACACTGTTTGTTGTACTTACTGTACCTTCCCGTAGCCTACGTAGTCCACCAATTGATCGGGATCTTGGGTTGCCCAGTTTTACTCACCGATCGACACAAACAAGTGTTTCTTGGTGTCATCGCGAGTATGGATTAGGTATTGTTCGCCCTCCCTAGTCTTAGGCTCGCCTTTGTCGTTCGTCATTTCCGAGTCTTCGAGTCTGTCACGTACGGATCCTTTGTTGCTCGAATGCCTCGAGCTCGGCTTCTTTCTTTATTTATCAAACTCGTAAGCACGAACCATGCCGTTCCATTTTCGGCTTCCCGAAAGGTGAGGCTCTATCGGTGTCGCCAGGACTGACTGAGGATAGACTAGGGGTTTGCCTCAGCTGATTACTTTCTTCGCTTATTGCTCTGCTAATAGAAAGCCTAGAGAAGAATGGCTGGTTTGCCCTTGATAGCGACCCTACCTTGGCTAAGGGTAGCCACGGCAGGGTAGGTACCTACCTTACATACCTTACCCAGGGCACAGGCACAGGATTATTTCTGGGTTAATCCTTCGTCTCAGGTTGCCAGGCAAATTAGCTGCGTTTGGGTTATTATTGGGGGGGTAAAATTGCCCCGTATCATCTCGCGAGATCCTCGCATTCCAGTCGGCCGGCCCTTTGTCCGGACGGCCTGCGCTCTCGTCACCCCCGCTCGCCCCAATCTAGGTACTTTCCATCGACTCCTCGAGGCGCAGTTGGGAATGGGGTCCTTTCTTTGATCGGCTTTTCCTTTGTTCCCCAGTCTGGACGCTCGTCTCAAGATGGCACCTCCCTGGTGGCTATACTCGGCAGAACCCGATGGGTGGTGGTGGTGCGTCGACGCGCTGGAAGGCCGGCCCAGCTGTTAAAAGGGCAGGAATGGAATCTTCAAAGTTCACCGTCGCTTGCTCCTCAACCTCGCATTCCTTATGTACACATTGCCCGGCGGGTTTATTATGCCACAGCTGAGCAGCTAAGTCAGACAGCTAACTTTGATCAGCCTCGGCGTGGCTTCTCTTACTTACATACACTCACTCATTTTGACTCCCTTCTTCATACCTACTGTTGCCGTGGCAGGACTTCACATGTTTTGTTTACTTACATATCAGGCCCAGATACTCCAGTGTGCTACGTCTCGACTTGTGACTTTCTTCTCGTAGCCGACAACCGGCCAAAAAGTGCCTCCTACTTGTTGTCACCACCTCCTTACCGTCTACTGAATATATACGTTTCGAACTTTTCAAAATGGCTTTCACCGCGGCCCAGCTGCCGATGGACAAAGACCAGAGCTCCTTTTGGCAGAGCAATGAGGGGGAGTTGGGCGTGGCAAACGATCAACTCTTTGACCAGTTTGTTACCTTTGAGGCAGGCGAATCAACAACCACCTCCACAAGCTTCGACTGCGAGTTTCTGGAGGATCCACCCAGCCCTTCCCTCCTGCTTGACTCCCTCGACGATTGTTTGACAAACTCGAGCAATGACCCAGGCTCGGCCTCTGACGGTACATCCTCGGGAGAGAGCACGGCCGTGAAAGCAGCACGCCATATTTCGTCTGCACCACAGGCAAACAGCAACTCGGAATCTATAATAACGAGCGGTTCTATATCAGACTCCGAGCTTTTGCGTCTGGAGGGGATTTCCCTGCGCTCCTCTCCTGGCAGGGCGCTTGCTACTGCACCTTCGAGCCCCTCGCTACTACCAGCATCGTCGCCAAGCCCAAGGAAGCACAGTCGCTTAGTCGACTCTGTCTACGGTACCTATAGAAGAGTGGCCCATCGCCCCAAGCCACAAATAATGCACTCAGAAAACGACATCTTCGATATACACGGGGACGAACCGGATATTCTGCGTGAGCTCCAGAACCCACGAAGTTCGGCGGTTCAACATTTAGAAGCCACATTCGAGCCAATTGACAACAATGGCCTGCCTCTATCACCTCCCCTAACAGGCAAAATTCCTCCTCCAAGCTATCAATCGAGATCGAAATCGGGGTTCGTTAGTGGTCCGCTGGAAGATCCTTTTACAGACGGTCTCTTTATTTCTCCATCTGCAGCTTACCAAGTAGACGGCCAGCATACCCCTTTACCTACTCCTGGACTAAGTGACGACTTCTTCTGCTTGGACACATCCCATACTGCCGAGCACTTGCAGCCAAGCACTCGCCTGCCCAAGCAACGGAGTACGAGCTCGGCAGAATGGCCCATGGAAGCCTCTGTATCTGATAATTCCCAGCTCTGGTCGGCAGGGGCCTATGTCCCAGACAGCGGGAACCTGCAGGGTTCGGAGTGGTGGGAGAGCACTCCCGACAACACCGCCACCAGCCAGGCTCCTTCACAAAACAAGGCCCGAAATGCCTCCCTAAACCTAGCGATGCACAACCAACAGGCGGAACTTCCCTACGAATACTCGTCAGACCTCTCGGGCCTCATGATCCACATGCCGCAGCCGCGCCAACCGCAGGCTTCCGTGCTGACAGCCCACATTCCTGACCAGATCTCGACGCCACAGCACCACGGCCGTCACCAACACCAACAGTATTATCACCACAGTAACACCGACCACCGACACCGGCGCCCTGTGCCCCGGGCCCCGTCGTCCGGCGCCCGCCATCGCCAACACCTACCTACGCACGGCGGCTTCATGACGTCGCCCCGCAAACACCCCAATCTGCACCACAGCCCCTCGCGGCCGATGCTGATCCACCGCGAGGAGTCCACCTCGCCGACGCCGATGGCCAACCGCCACCGCTCCTCGTCCATGTCGGTCCGCAAGCAGCGGTCGTGGTCGCGGCGCGAGCCCCGGACGCCCAACCCGCACCAGCACCACAGCTTCTCCTCTGCCGGCAGCGGCACGCCTACTACCACCATGTGCACGCCCTCCGCGGCAACGACACCCTCGTCCATTAGCTTTGGCGGGGGCGGCGGAGTGGACTTTGTCAATTTCACCCCGAGCGACAAGAACGTCCTGATGACGGGCGTGGCCCCGAGCGGGTCCTCCAAGACCAAGGCCCGCCGCGAAAAGGAGGCCGTGGAGCGCCGGCGCAAGCTGAGCGAGGCCGCGGTCAAGGCGGTGCAGGCGGCCGGCGGGGACCTGGATCGGCTACTGGCCGAGGGGTTCACGATGTGAGGATCGATTTTTCGATTTCGTGTCAGAGAAAAGGGTCGGTCGTTCTTTGCATTGCATTGACTGGTGGCGGGGGCGGCTAGGACGCCCCTTTTCTAGTAATTTTATCAATAGGGCCGACCGAGGTGTGGGAAACACGCAAGGGAGCGGGCGACACTGTCAGTGGCGGACTTACGAGGCGTCACCCCTCGCGCGCGCGCGCGCGCTACGATACTCTTCACGGGGGGTTTGTACGGGTTGGGACTACGGGGTAAGGGATATATATAAGTACCTACCCAACGACGCCTTGATCAGCTAGCTTTGCGGCTGAGTACGGTGATATTTGCTTTGTTTCACAAATATGTGTGTTTACAAATCCAACTTCTCCCCATCGCTCTTCTCACTCTAGCCAAGCCATGTCTGGGTTATATGGACACTCATGTACTCACAGTCAGGGACATTGGTCTTCTCTCTTTCCTTTGTGTGTGTGGATTTTGAGCATTTACGTTGGGGAAGATGTCGATTGGATTTTCCACCGACGGAGTTTATGGGATGGGACAATGGGTAGCGTTTCCCTGTACTATAGGCGGGTTTTAATGACTTGCATGTACAGTCGGGGTCGTTTGGTCGGTGTTGAGGTGATTGATGATGCCTCTTAAGGGATCTCTCTCTCGAGGTCAGGGGGGGCGGGGGCTGGGAAACAAACAGTTCTTTGCTTTAGCCTGGGGGTCTGTCTACCCATTTTCACAGCAACAATAACACGGGAAGCTCGTTTCTGCCACACGACTGTTGCCCCGTCTCCTAATCAAATTTTGGGGGCCACCGCGGTGACCAATTCTCTTTTTCTGTATTACTGTAGATGATGGATGGATATGGTAACGAAGTCCGGCGTTGGCGTTGCTTGCGTGGTTGGGGAAGAGGATACACATAGATTAGGGACTTCCATCGTTACGAGACGACCTCTAATAATATTAACAATTATGTCCTGTTTTCTATGTAGCTCCAAACAATGTCTGATTATCTACATAATTATTACAACTCAGGATCTCATTTCTCTTCATTCCAAGTTACCCCATTTTTTCAGGCGGCAATCTCGAGGGTACCCTCCAGCTTGATGTCCCTGCTACTGGCGCCCACGTAGATCTTGTACGTGCCGGCCTGCAGGCGCCACTGCTGCGCCTTGACGTCCCACACGCTCAGGTCCCGGCGCGTCAGCGGGAAGCTGACGTTGCCGGTCTGGCCCGGCTCGAGAGGGACCTTCTCGAACCCGCGCAGCTGCCGCACGGGCGTCACGAACTCGTCGTTGCTGGGGATGCGGACATACAGCTGCGCTACCTCGGCGGCCGCGGTGGCACCCGTGTTGGACACGGTGCAGGTCACGCGGGCCACGGTATCCCAGAGGGCCGGGTGCCCTCCCTGGACGATGGGGACGGCCGGGTCGGGGATGGGTCGCGTGTCGACGGCTTTATCGGCATCCACGGACAGACCGTCGTACGCGAAGGTCGTGTAGCTGAGGCCGTGGCCGAAGGGGTACAGGGGCTCGATGCCGTCGCGGTCGAAGGCGCGGTAGTCGATGTAGAGGCCCTCGGTGAAGTCCTGCTGGGGGAAGGCGTCGAAGGTGACGGTGCCGTTGAGCAGGTGGCCGTAGTCGGCCTCCTGCTTGGCGACGGTGAAGGGCAGCTTGCCGCTGGGCGCGACGTCGCCCCAGAGCACGTCGACGATGCTGTGGCCGCTCTCCTGGCCGGGCAGCCCGGCGTAGAGGACGGCGGTGACGTTGGGGTGGTCGATCCAGGCGTCGACGGTGCGGACGCCCGTCGAGTGGATGACGACGATGGTGTTGGGGCAGTTGGCCGCCGTATTCTTGACGAGCCGGTCGCTGAACTCGTCCGTCAGGCTCGTGCGGTCGAAGCTCTCGGACGCGTACGCGTTGATGAAGACGAGGCAGGCGTCGGCGTTGACGTAGGGGGTCGGGTTCACGCTCTCGAAATCCCAGCGCAGGATGCCGCGGTCCTTGGTCACGCGCTCGCGGATCGCGTCGAAGGGGGCGACGACGTAGGCCGGCGCGCTGGAGCCGCTGCCGCCGCCCGTCACGAGCGTGCCCTTGAACGTCTCCCAGCCGAAGTTGACCTCGTAACCCCCGCCGTACCGCGAGGGATTCTGCCACGGGCTCGCGCCGACCTGGGCGTCGTAGCCCAGGACGTAGACGAAGGTCGGCTTCTTCAGGGGCAGGGCGTTGTTCACGTTCTTGACGAGGACGGTGCCGGCCGCGCCGATCTTGCGAATCAGCGAGCCGTGGTCGGCTTGCACGTCGATGGGCTCATGTTTTTGCAGGTTGCTGTACACGCCCGGCGACGGGAACGAGCCGTTGTCCTGGTTGGTGTAGTACCACGCGGCGAGGATGCGGGTCGCCATGTCGGTGGCCCGCTCCGTGCTGACGGAGCCGTTGTTGACGGCGTTGGTGAGGTTTTGGCCTAGAAAAGGGGGGGGTTAGTACGTTTTTTCTCGGTCTCGGTAGAAAGGATATAGGAGAAGGAGGAGGCTTACCCCAGAATCCGGCATCAGGCATCACGATATCCAAACCAGCATTGGCCGAGGCGACTCCCGAGTGCTGGGCACCCCAGTCGCTGAGCACAAATCCTTCGAATCCGAGTTCCGTTTTCAGAATTCCGTTCAACATCTTACTGTTCTGGCAGCCGTAGGAGTTGTTGACGCGCTGGTACGAACACATGACGCTCACGGCGCCCTCTTTCAGGCCGTCCATGAAGGGGAAGACGTAGAGCTCGTGCAGAGTCCTATCATCAACATTGGAGCTGAGGGACTCGCCAAGCTGACCCGGGTTGCGGCGCCACTCCTGCTCGTTGAGGAGCCAGTGCTTGGGGTTGGACATGACCCCGGCATCCTGCATGCCGCGGACAACGTTGCCCATGCCCGCGCCGGCCAGGTAGGGGTCGTTGGAGAGCCCTTCCCAGTTGCGCCCTCCACGGACGTTGCGACCCAGCGGCCCCGCGACGGGGCCCAGCGCCACGTTGATGCCCTTGCCGCGGTACTCGTCGCCCAGGGCCCGGCCGTAGTCGTACATGAGGCCCCGGTCCCAGGTCGCGGCGACGTGGATGCCCGCCGGAAAGGCCGAGACGAACTCGTTGCCGCGGATGCCGTCGGGGGCGTCCGAGAAGCACAGCGCGGGGACGCCGAGGCGCGCGATGGAGCCCGTGTTGCCGACGCACTGCCCGACGTGGCCGTGGGTCAGGTTCAGCTTCTCCTCGAGCGTCGCCTGCGCGACGATGGCCTGGGCGCGGGCGTAGGCATCGGTCCACCGGGCACTGGTACTGCCGGAACCCTTGGCTGGATGGGGGAAGCTCGTTGTTAGTACCCTATCCCTTTGAAGATAGTGATGGGCTGACTGATTAAACTCACGAGATGGGTAGACGGGAGGAGACAGGCCATACAATGGGACTTCCGACTCATTGGTATAGCCTTGGCCCAGCACTGTTGCGAGGGTGCTCTGGCCCGCGAGGGCGCAGAGAGCAGTGGTGAGCGACTTCATGATTGGGCACGCTTGAACTGCGAAGGGGCGCGATGAGGAAGCGAGGAAGGAACCACGACATCAGGTGTAGAGTCTCAAGCTTGTATTTATACCCTCACCTCTCAGCTCTGTCCCTAGTATACTATACTTGTATACCCCATAGTCAGGCAACATGTTCCTCGGCCCTGCTGACTCGTGTAGTGAAATCGGTCCTTCACTTGTTTGCTCGCATGTCTTGGCCTGGTCCAACATACCACTGTCGGGCTGTAGCCCGGTGGTCTGCGGTGAGGAATCCCGGCTGCGAGGCAGGCGGATGGAGACCGAAAATGGAGTCATGGGAATAGAGAATGACGGAATGAACCTCGTGTGGAGCAAGGCCATGGGGAAAATGGGGGAAGCGGGGATTAGTCGTTGTGGTTAGGTGGTGTGAATTCGGGGTATAATGGATATCCAAGCCTTGGCGTTGTGGGAACTACACCGTCCCACCGGCATTTCTCAGGCTGAATTGCCCAGGAAAACCATGGCTCTCCATGGTTCCCCATCAGCAGTCCGTAGTCGTTCTTGGGGTTGACAAGGATATAGCTCTGAGGAGTAAGATTGCACACGAGGTAAATAAGTTTGGATTGGAAAAGTTGATTCGTCACATGCAGGTACTTTTCAGAACCGGAGTACCTGGATAGATGCTGTCACCAACAGGGATGAATCTGTACCCGGTGAAGTATAGGTATGATGAGACATATCTAGACCGTGAGACTCTTCGATAATAGATATGATAAATTTCGACCGACGAAGAGGGGAGCTTGCTTGGCGGGTTCTCGGCCTGTGTTCCAGCTATATTTCAATGACAATCTTGCCCATGCCACGACTGACGCAACTTAGCATCGAATCTTTCTTCTCATCTTCCATCAGAGCCGTCCCGCGATGCTCAACGTTTCCACATTTCAAGCTGACCTTGCAGGTGCCACAGTTCCCAACCTCGCAGCTCGAGGCTACATCGTCGAAGTGCTTCTTGAGCACCTCCAGCAAGGTCTCCTCTTCGCCCACTTGCAGCTTCTTGCCCCCACGATTGGCTACTTTGACCTCGAACGGGTCGCCCGTGGTGTCGGCCGCGAAGGCCTCGAAGTGAATGTCGGCCTCGGTGAGACCAGCCTCCTTGCTCACGCGCAGGGCCTCGTCCATCATGCGACTGGGGCCGCAAACGTAGACGTGGGAGTTCCAGCCCATGTTCTTCATGATCGCGGGGATATCCATCCGCTGGCCTTTCGACGCATCGTAGATCTTGACCGCGTCGCCCAGGAGATCGAGGGTCTCGCGGAAGGGTATATCGGACTCCGAGCGCACGGCGTAGTGTAGAACCGTCTGCCAGTGGATCTGCCGGTACATGTCCAGCATCGCCAGGAAGGCCGTGATGCCGATGCCGCCGGCGATGAAAACGTGCTGGCTCGCTGCGCCTTTTGGCTGCACGTCTGAAGTGATTCTCCCGACCTGGATGATGTCGCCTTCCGTAGTGCCGTGCATGAACTTCGATCCGCCTCGTGATGCTTCTTCCAGCGCGATGCCCAGCTCGAAGCGGTTCGGGGTCCCGGAGACGATAGAGTAGGTCCGTATCAAGCCATTGGGTAGCTTCAGGCGCGCGTGCGAGCCTAGCTGCGCTTCGCCGGCCTCGGGATCCTTCTCAACCGCCTCTAGAACAAAAGAAGCAATCCTGTCCGTCTGCCGCTTCTTCTCTGCGATCCTGTACTCCTTCCATCTCTCCGCCTTGCCCGAATCTTCTCCCGCAACCGCCCTCTTCTCTCTGGCCTTCTGCTTGGCCACTCGCTTTTGGAAATTGCCGCGGCTCTCGATGCCCATGTCCTCGACGGCCGCCAGCTCTTCATTCATGACATGGTCATCCTGCGTCCGGTGCAGATACTCCTGCACCCGCTCGATGGTCCACTTGGGCCACCGGCGCTCGACCAGGCGGATCTCGTCGCCGGCGGCCACCGTACCCTCCTTCAGCACCCGGTAGTACCACCCCGTGCGCGAGGCCGCGTAGACCTTCGGCGCAAAGTTCTTCAGCTGGAACCGGTGGTTGAGCTTGAAGCAAGGCTGGCGCGGCAGGCTGACCTGCAGCAGGGGGCCGGCGCCCGGCTCTCCGACTTGGTGCAGGTCTCCCACGCAGACATTGCGCTCGTTCATGTGCCGCGTGACAAAGTTCTCACCAAAGGCACCAGGCTGGAAACGTGATGCAGCTTCGGGATACTCGGTTTGCCAATCAGGGTAATGGGAGCTGCAATCTATTGTTGTGGGTTAATAATGGTCATACATTAGGGGAGGGGGCAAGCGAAAAGGGGGTGGGAGAGGAGGAGGCGGGGTATTTGTTGCCTACATCCCAAGATAGCCTTATCCGGGCCACCGTGGAAGACTAGATCATGCTCATCCTCGTCAAGCCCTATCATCGACACGGGCACGCGGCCTTCGCGAACGAGCTTGTCGATCCCGGACAGGACGGAGAGACCCGGCATGGGTTTCATCTTGCTGGACCGGACCTCGAGGATGACATCCTTCTCGAAGGGGGCGTAGAGGTCAACATCTGCTGCGGGGGCCATGATGTTGGACAGCTTGCTGAGCAGTTACGAACGTACGGACGGACTACTCAGGATGTTTGGGAAAACGATGGACGAGGAAGGGAAGATAGCTGCACGGAATCGGAGGCATCGACGAGATGCTCTTATAAGGGCGTAGCTAACTTTGGCGCGATGCACTTTGGCCGAGGTTGCGATTGGTTGGCACTGCAATAGTGGACTCATGCTTACTCAAGTTGCTTGCTATATTCGATTACATTACTTACTTACACTTGGCTATGATATATCGCCTTCTCAATTCCTACGCGCTGGCCAGGCAGCATCAAGGAACCGCAATGCCCAGTAACGCGATGCATATGATGAGTCTGCACCTTAGTAGGCAGTCTGAGCCGCTAGAAGGACCCTGAAGTCTTGATAGGTGCGATGCGAAGTACCTATAAGGGACCTGGGGTATTGGTCGATTCCATGCAGACCAGCAACTGAGATGAGATGATATAGTACTCTCCGTGTTTACGAACGAGGCAGTGCCACCCAATTGCTTGAAGTGGATCTGTACCTTATAGACATTTCTTAGAAATCGTTCTTTTCTTTCTTTTTGAGAACATGGACTTACTCAGGGAGAAAAGTTCAAGTGGTACATATTTAGCTGGTCTTACTTACCTAAAGTGATACGAATCAGGTGGGGCTGTGCCAGCATGGATGGATTGTGGCTTAAAGCGCAATGCCAGGCCATCCGTCGAACAAGGGAACCATTCTAATTCCACCATCAACCAACCTTGACGGCAAACCCAACTTGCCAATTTTCGGATTTCTCGGACGGGCGCCTTTTCGCATCAATCCATCGCATCGACTTGTCGACCATCCAGCCCGAAATCCCGGGATTTCTGCCCGTCATGCCAGATACACCGCCCGGCGCCGGGCGTACCGACTCGATATCATCACAACAGAACGATGGAGACAAGCCCAATGACAAGAAGAAGAGCCGGAGACCCGCCAGTGAGTGATGGCCTGGTCACAACGGAGCAGTCGCGACTGATCTCCGAATCGCGCGCATTTGGACGGTTTCTGACGATGTGCATTTTGAATAGACACGGCCTTCCGACAGCAGCGTTTGAAGGCATGGCAGTAAGTCTCCCGCGCGCGCCGCCTCTTGTCCGCTGCCCCTAGCGGCGGCGGCGGCGACGACGTCAACAATAACAACAGAAAAAGCTGACGAGAATCTCCACTAGGCCGATCCTCACACCCAAAACCGTTCTGCCGCTTTTCTTTGCCATAGGAATCATTTTTGCGCCGATCGGTGGGCTGTTACTATACGCCAGCAGTCTGGTCCAGGAACTGAAGCTCGACTACACACACTGCTTCGACCAAGCCCCCAACGGCACCTTGGGGCCCATGGATAACAAATATGTCGAGGCTTCCTTCAAGAATTCCAACACTTCGGTCAACGCCATGTGGCGTCGCCAGAGCACCAACTATACATATGCTTGGTCCAACACTGAACTGCCAGACCAGACAGAGTGCATTCTGCAATTCACCATTCCCGAAGACATGAAGCCGCCGGTCCTCTTCTACTACCGCCTGACTAACTTCTACCAAAACCACCGCCGATACGTCAGCTCCTTCTACCAAGAGCAGCTCAAGGGGAACGACGTCTCGGTAGCCGACGTGAAGGCCTCGCCATGTAAGCCTTTGGCGGATGATGGACATGACCATGTCTACTATCCCTGTGGATTGGTCGCGAACTCGTTGTTCAACGACACCTTCGCCAACCCAATCAAACTCACCACGGGCAACAGCAAGGCCAATGAGACCTACAACATGACTCAGACTGGCATCGCCTGGTCTTCTGACAAGGACCTGTACGGCAAGTACCCCGAGAACATGGACTTCGAAAAGTTCATCCCGCCGCCCAACTGGCAGCCGCAATACCCCGGCGGGCGTTACAGCAAGGAGCACCCGCCTCCGGATCTGGCAAAGGACGAGCATTTCATGGTCTGGATGCGAACCGCGGGTTTGCCGACGTTCAGCAAGCTTTACATGCGTAGTGATAACGAAACTATGGGCAGCGGGACATACTCGCTCAGCGTCATCTCGAGTAAGCTGACACTCTCCTGTCAACTAGAGTGGCTCCGCTAACCCCGTCTCCAGATTTCCGCACTGATGTGTTCCAAGGCGAGAAGGCCATCGTCATCACCACCCGCACGGTGATTGGCGGCAAGAACAACTTCCTGGGAATTGCATACGTCGTCGTTGGCGGTATTTGCATTGTTCTGGGTGTGGTGTTTACCGTGACACATCTGATCAAGCCCAGGTACGTCACCACGCATTACTATCTTGAAAGTGTGCTGCAAACTGACATTTTGGCAGGAAATTGGGTGACCACACGTATCTGTCTTGGAACAACGCCCCGGGTGGCGGCAAATCTAATACCATGGGCGGTCCGGCGGTCGGTATGTCGACAGGTCGCGATGTGGCGTAGAGTGCCAGCGCGTCGCCCCGCTCGAGAAATGAAGGACGATCCCTCCCGCGTATAACTGAAGCTTCGTCCGATGCCCACCAGCCCGCCCTCGGGGATGCGGGTGGCGCTTCCAGCAGCTCCTCTCAGAATTACGGGACTTATGTGGCCCATGCCAGGAAACAAGGACCCGCGGCCAACAAAGGAACAGTAACGCCAGTCTGAACGCGACTTTTATCGGGGCAAAGCATGATGATATCTTCGGTTTACGGCGGCGAGACCACCTTCCTTTCAAAAAAAAGGCTGACATCTAAGTCCGGCATGGATTTCACCAATGCCTGCGGATCGAAACTTGTTTGCTTTTTATGATTGTACGAGTACCCTGCATAATGTGCATTACACCCCTTCTGTTGTTCAATGCATTTCATGGGCCAAAAAGGGGCCACTTTGAATTATTGGGTTTCCTCTCCTGATTTTGTCTTATTCCCCTTCCTCTGCTTGTCTGCTTTGTTGGGATCAAGAGTTTGGCTGGGGAATTACCATTCACGGGGGGGGATCACGGATATCATCTCTGGTGCGCATTGCCAGCCGACCCTGATGCTTTCGTCTTTGTCGATGATGATGATGATGGAGCCGATGAATGGGCTTGTGGAGGGAGGGGGCAGGATAAGGACGGACCATCCTCGAGTTTGTTGTCGAAGTGTCCCAACTATAGTATCGGCGTTACTGGTATCGATTCCGTTTGCTTTAATAGACATGATTTAGTTCAAAACTCGTCTATCGTTACACGTGCTTCTCTCTTGATGTCGTTTGAGACCCTGGTGTTTGTAGCCCGTTTGCACGTGTTGGGTGGACATAGCTGACCGCGCAACGAGCAGCATAATGCTGCCAGTATAGTAGCAATGTCGGTGTATCGTGCATCGGTCAGTAGAACAAGGTATTCAAAGACGGGAGAAGGCCAGTTGTGCAGCATCGCAAAGTTCAAGCAAGGTATATTGTAAGTAGCAAGCATGCCACACACTATCCAGACACCGCTCTCATTGACGTAACTTCGTAATTTTCTCCTTTCTCTTTCTCTTTCTCTTTCACGCTTCCTGGGTTGGCGTGTGTTCGCCTTGGTTTTTAGAATACAAACATCCTGGCCCCTAAATCGCCAACTCTCTGCAGTCTTGAGTTTCCAGGGCAAAATTGACTCGAGTGTCTCGTCCGCCAGCCAAGCAGCAAATAGTGTACAAATTTCATCTTAGGCTTTTCTCATTCGAGGATTTTCCCTCCGCATGTCACATCATGGCAAATTAGCTACCCCGTCAATATGCGAGTGATATCGTAAATGAGGGAACGCGAGACTACGTCTCGGCCGCAGGCTCTTCAGTCTTGGCCCTCTTCACCTCCTCCACACTCAGAGCCGGCTCCTCGGCCTTGCGCTTGCCGTTGGTCTCAGCGGCTTCGGCTTCTTCAGCCTTCTTCTCCTTCTTGCGGACCAGGCCAGACAAGTCGTTGGCGTTCTTCTTGGCCTCCTGGATTCGGGCCTCTGTCTCGGCCTTGGACTCGCCCAGAGCAGCGCCGAGAAGGCCTGTCATGGGGTTCTCGGCGCCCAGCGCGCCCTCTACATCCACGGGGTTTCTCAGATCCACCAACTATAAGAAATTTTCAGGTTAGCTTTAAATGGGCGCGACGAGGAGTAAGCGGGGGAGTGGAGGACTCACCCGTTGCTCCATGTCGGCAATAATGTCCTTGACCTCCAGGATGCGTTTACGAGAGGCCTCGTTCTCTTCGGGGGCGTGAATAGTCGCCAGATCCACTTCCTCGTTCTGGAGCTTCATGCGCGTGCTGGCAATCGCCTTTTCCAGTTCAGAAACGGCCTCATTGCGCATTTCTTCGTCCAGAGCCTTGGGGCCTTGGCCGTCCTCATCCTGTGAATCTGTCGTGATGGAGGCGAACTCGAGAGCAAGAGAAAGCTTGAAGTGGGCCTCGGCAATAACCTCCGACTCTTCAGGGTACAGAGCTGACTTGTACTTCAAGGACGCGCGCGTGTCATTAACTGCGAGCGGGAACCTGTGCCCAGTTAGTATTTCCACCGGTGGTCGTTTTTCTAAAAACAACTTACTTCTCGTTCTCCAGGGAGATCTCGGCCAGCAAGTCGTGGGTATCGGCCAGTCGCTCCTGGACATGTCTTGAAGAGGGTGAGTTGTTATCGGCCTTCTCCTTTCCTTTGGAGTCAGCAGCGTCGGCGTCACCTTGTTCAAGTTGCTTCTCAAACATGACTCGCGCCAAATCCAGGACCTCGAAGGCGACAGCAAGGTCATCTTCTTCCTCTTCCTCCTCACCTTCGCCCTCCTCTTCGGCATCCTCTTCCTCATCGGAGCCCTCGAAGTTTTCGTCGCCAGTGAATTGGAAGAGGGGCTTCTTCGCCTCGGGAACCTTGTCACCTGCCTCGAGCCCGCTGCCAGACGCGTTCTTAGCGACGATAGCAACGCCCTCCTCGGCAACCTTCTCTGCATCGGTCTTCTGCTCCTCCTCCTTGATGTCCGTCATGGGCTCTGTAGTACTGGCCTCGGCAGTTGTGGACTTGCTCTTGGCGGCTCCATTCGCAGCCTTGGGCTTCTTCTTCTCGGTGCCGGCCTTGCCACCCAGCACATCACTCTTGCTCTGGCCGACCTTGAACAGGCAGCGACCATACAGGTACAAGATGTCGGCGTTTTCGGGGCTCATTTCACCGTTGAACTCGGCCTGCATCTCGGCGGCCTGCGCAAAGACCTCGGAAGCTTCATCATACTTTTTCTGCACGTAGAGGGAGCCGGCCTTGGCGGTGAGATCCGCCAGTGAGACCTTGATGGACTTCTCGCGCTCCTCGGCGTCCATGGGCGGCAGGGATTGGGGGGTTCCGACTGCGGAAACGACAGCCGAAGGGACGGCGGAGAGAATCGGGGTATCGGTCGGGGTAGGCTCTGCCATGGTGGTGGATGGTAGATGGTAAGATGCTTAGTGTATGTGTATGGGTGGTGATGCGATGGAGCTGTGATTGGCTATCACCAAGTCAATGGATCAAAAATTGGGGATTGAGTTTATGGCTTGGATGGGGACAATTATCAGAAGGGGAGTTCAGAGAGATAGACGAAACGACCAATGGGTTGATCTCGGATGTTCAGTCGGGATGCGACAAAATTTCTCGTGGGATTGATTGAATGTGGAAAGTTGCGAGTGCCACACACAGCTTGGAGCTTTGGAGCTTGGATGTAACCAAGTGCAGGTGCGGGTGGGCTGACGCGAAAGAAACCACTGTAGAGTTCGGCAGGTAGCGACCGCGTCAAGCTGTCTACCGTGACGACCAGCCTCTGACGGGGTCAAGACGACAATTGCAGGGAGCTAGAGCCAGCTGCCCCAACTGATAGACTGTGTGTAAGAATCAGTACACACTGTATTCCACACTGTCGATATTCTGATCGAAAGGGTCACGTGGGCTGAGGCTGCCAGCTGCTGTACGCCTACTGTTGCGTTGCTTGCTGTCTAACATCGCACTTCATGCCTCGTCCAACAGTTGCAATCTCGCGTGGCATCAGCTGAAGTAATTGCATTGTGACTTGAAACAACGAGGCTCCGTGTTGGACCCAAATGTCGACTCATCATTTCACTGCGCTCCAAACCCAATTGGCTTGCTGCAAGTGGAATGCATGATTGCATGATTGCGGCGATATACCTACTACCACGATGATTACCTACATAGTTATCCCGTTGCTAGCTCTACCGGCGCGCCAATTATAGGCTATCGCAATGATCTTTTTGGTAGTCGTCAGTCGACGGAACAGCAAGGCCACGCGAAGGCACAATTATGGATTACACTGCCAGTTGCTGTAGATACGATAATTGGCAGATGCAAAAACCAATATGTTTCTGTTGGTCGTCCAACGGAAGAAGAGGAAAGCGTGACGTAAGCCCTGTCATCCGGGCCTGGGGAGGGGGTTCCACTGCACTCCCACTTGCAATGGAACGACGGAAGAACTGGGCCGCCGCCTTGTAGCGTCCGAAGTCCGCCATGAGACTTTTCTCTCTTGGCCGTGTTTGCCGGGCTCCCGATGTCCGTCTTGCCAAGGATATGCCCCTTTTCCCCCTGGAGTCACATATGTTCGTTCGGCTGTTGTGTTAAAGTGAAAGTTAAAGCTACCTAGGTAAGTATGTAGGAAGTTAGGCACTTATCAATCAAATACTACTAGAAATAGAATAGGGGGCCCAGGAAGATGTTGTCAACTCAACTTTAGATAAGGCAAGCAGCAAACGTGGAGAGACTAGGAGAAACCTGGTTGGTTGGTTCACTTAATTGGCGGCCCATGTTTCTTCTTCCTAGCCGACAGCAGCATGCTGCACCTTGCGCATACACACGTACCCGAGTAGCGCACAATCAATTGGTTTTGACGTCTTTTTGTTCCCGAAGATGATCGTCACCAAACCTTATCTTCCTCGTTTCTTTTGCATACACGTCAGCTCTGGCGTCTGTCTGGGCTGGTAACCCCCTTAACGCTCTGAGTTGCCGATGGTGCCGTGCCGCGACATTGAAACTGTCGGCGCACTACGGGCTTGCCTGGTAATATATTATAATTAACTATGTATATTCACAGTTACCTACTTAGTATATGGTTGCTTTGTCAAACGGTGCTTACTAAACCATTATATATACAAGTTACATTGCGGAATTCGGTCTTAGACACCATCGAGTTCTGGCTGGCTAAAGGGCCTGGCTGAGACAGGCTGGGTCGTTCTTTTTCATCTACTAAGCTTTTGGCCGTTGCTTTTGCTAGTCCTACAACAGAAGAAGGGTCGTTTTCAGCTAGGTTCTGGTCCGGTAACTTGCATATTGGCTGGTTGTACCACTAGCCTGGAGACCCTTCAAATGAAGGTTTCCGTACTCATGGTACAGTCAAGGAGAATCATGTACTATTGACAACATGAACTTACATACAGCGGCTCGCATCATGGTTAACAAAGTAAGTAGACGGTAAAAAACGGTAGCGAACATGTATCCCGTATCGTATAATGAACCTGTCAATCAATACGCAATCTTACCGGTTTATTTATATATCAATTTCCATGTTGCAATTGCGGCTTCCGCCGCACTCACCGTGCGGTACCCCGTCCCATCCATCTCGAATAAGTGGTTCAATGTTCAATGTTGTACGAATGGACGGGCGGGCCATGGGAAACGTGGGACTACCGTATTCTCTCGGAAAACTCGTCGAGTTCCCCACTGTTTCCTGTAGCGTCCCATTGGCTGAGAAGCCTCGCTTCTCAGTTTTATTGGGTATGATCACCTTTTAGCCCGTTACCCCACGAAAACCGACCAATCAGTACTTCTAAATATAAGTGGAGAACTCGACGAGTTTTCCGAGAGAATACGGTAGATAGCGGCCAAGCATCCAAAAGCCCCATCCCATCAACTCGTATGGATGGCGTGGCATGGCATGGCCTGGGATGGTCTTCGGGGATTCTAGCCTTTGCGAATGAACCCTTGCTCACGATACTGCCGCTTCATCCAACTAATCGCCAACATTCGCCAATTCAATGGCGAATCAGGTGAATTACCCAGAGAGAGGCTTATGTGAATATGTTTCACCTTCGGCAACGCGCCCAATCAGGACATCCGCGCAAGAATGGGAAACTTATATATATAATATCCGGGCGAGGGGGTTCCGTGGGTGCGCGAAATGGTTGCGTACGTACGTAAAATAAACATGTAAGATAGAGGAGCAGAGGGCGTCTCCATTGAATATCACATCACTGCTGATCTTGATTCTTGCCTGCATCTGAGGGGGCTGCGTGGAGAGAGAGGGGGAGGAATGGGCAGCGTTGTGCTACGTGCCCTTTGAATCAATGGGGGCGACTGTCTCGATGGCAGATTACCGACTGATACACACACACATGCTAAAGCGAGTCGAGGAGTTGTCTTCCTCGTCTGTTTTCCCCTTATTTCAGACGGCAATTCTATTTGCTGGTTCTTTTGATCACAGGCACGCAGTCAATTCTCAGAAGTCAGGCTGTGCTGCGACCCACCAGGTCGGCTCAGCTCAGTGGGGGGGTCAATTTGCTTTTAGCTCGATGGATGGGATCTTAGTCCTGGCAAGGCAAGGTACATATAGAGACCGTCCCGTTTAACCAGATGTGACTAGCCTGTGGTCGATGGAAGCGTGCGTCATCCAGCTGCAGGTGGGCTGCTGGGCGATGGATACCATTGGTGTCAAGTACCTAAGGTAGAAAGTTGCGTTAGGTAAATCCAAGCAGCATCCAGACAGACAGCTTCAGCATGCGATAGATATGTAGAATAGAAAAAACTTGGTAGGTTGCGCCAATATGCCATGTAACTCGAGACTCGATCTATCTTGGGAAGGTCGCAAGGTAAGGCATACTAGGTTGTAGCCAGTATTACGTTGTACATCGCAACTCTGTCTGCTTCCAATCTGCAATCCAATGTTGCATACAACTTGGGTTGATAGATGGCCAAATAACATGACAAACACCAAACCAACACACATCTGCCCGCTCACATGTCATGTCAATTCCTGTCAGATCACCGGCAAGGTTTCGTTCTGACCAGTACCTCTTTCTCTGTCATTTTTCTCCTGCTCGCTTAATACTATTCCGCCCCAAGAATGCGCCGTCTCAAAAACCTGACTAAGGGCCAGCGGGCAGTAGCAGTTCTCGCACCTAGCGGGATGCACTACAGACAGTACAACCAGTGTACCTGATTTTAGCTCCAACGTCGTCTAATAAGGATATTGTGTTCTTGTCAGCAGCCATTGATTCCCTAGTTCTCGTATGTGCCGTGCCCTACGGGGCGTAGGGGTCAAGGAACGATAGATAGAGTGAGAGCACTGAAGCCAACACGAGGAAATCGCAGCTGGGCTTGCTTGACAGGGGCCGGGGCCAGGGTGTGTGCATGTCCGTCCCTCGTCCCTAAACCACAACAAGTAGCTGGATGTACATCACATTGATGCCCTTGCCGGCACCTCCCCGTTACCAATTTATTACTTGTACTCACTCGCATACCTGCGATTTGATTGTTGTCGTACAGCACCAAACACCCGTCATTGCCATTCTTCAGCAGAAAAGTCTTTCGAGCCGCCCCTTCCCTCCGCTTCTCTACTTCTTTATTTCTTGGCGGTGTTGGTTGTTTGTTCACTGTACTTCCTGTAGACTTGTTGTTGCGCTGCTGACCCTCGACGACATACCATCCTGACCTTTTCCAGCTTTCTTACCCACCGTTACATGTCGCATTCGATTTACTAGGGGCCGTAACCTCCGGTGCTCGGAATCCTTCCTGGCCGCCCAACATGATTATATCGGCCTATTCTCGTCGACTCCGGCTCTTTGGGGGCTTCACGGTGATTGCGCTCCTCACCACCTACATCCACCTGCGCCCACAATGGAAAGAGCGCTCGTACGAATACGCCCATACATTTAACGAAATTGCCTCGACGCTGCTCAATGGCCAGGATTACAACAACACCCTCTACCAACCCGGCAATGAGGGCATGGTCTCGCAGTACCACAACTTCAGCAGCCCTTGCGACAGCTTCCCTGACAGCAATGGCATCGTTTTGGTCATGAAGACGGGCGCCACCGAGGCCTTCGACAGAATACCCACCCAATTGCTCACCACTCTGCAATGTCTTCCCGACTTCCTGCTCTTCTCCGATATGGTACGCGATGCAACGCGCCTACTTGCTTGGCGCAAATAAACAATCGAGACAGGCTAGTTAACTAACATATGTGCAGGAACAACAAATCGGCAAGCACCACATATACGATGTACTCGCCGACGTGGAGGAGTCGGCCAAGGCGCACAACGAAGACTTTGACCTCTATCGCGACCAGAAGGAATGCCCAGTGTCGCAGAAGTCGTGCGTCGATGCGAAGACAGACAGCCACAAAGCCTGGAACCTCGACAAGTACAAGTTCATTCCCATGATGGAGAAGACGTGGCGGATGCGCCCCGGACGGGACTGGTACGTTTTTGCCGAGGCCGACACCTACATCTTCTGGCCCAATATGGTGCATTGGCTGCGCACGCAGAGTCAGTTCAGTCCCAAGGAGAAGCTCTACTTGGGAAGTCGGAGCTTCATAGGAGGTACTCCTTTCGCCCACGGAGGATCTGGCTATGTTATGAGTGGGGCCCTGCTGCGGCATCTTATTGAGTACCACCCCGGCATGGTCAAGCAGTACAACGCGAGGGGAGCTCACGAGTGCTGCGGTGACCTGATGCTCGCCCAGGCGCTCGAAGAGTACGAACACGTCAAGATTCGCCAGGCGTGGCCCATGTTCAATGGCGAAAAGCCTAGCACGCTACCCTTTGGTCCGGGCCACTGGTGTGAACCGATCTTGACCATGCATCATATGAACGCAGAGGAAATCAGCAGTGTGTGGCAATTTGAGCAGACGCGCAAGACCGAAGTAAGTCAAAATCACAGAACCCCTAATTCGTTACATGGTTAGAAGTCGCCGGCAGGGCGGCTGGAACTTAGCTGTCTAGCTCAAACCAATCCCTTGGAAATCTGCCCCTGAGCTGAGCTTGTTTGCAAGCCACATGTTCCACACCCGAACCATTGGAACACCAGCTAATGCAGCTTGTGTCACAGCGTACACTCCTAATCAAGGATTTATTTGATGCACTCATATCGCCGAAAATGCAAGATACGCGCCAAGATTGGGACAACCTTTCGGACGATGTGTGCTACATCAATCCCGATCCCGCGGTACAGGGACGCGCAGAGGGACATTTGCGTGATCGCCAGAAGAAACCCGAAGACATGTCGGCGGTTGAGAAAGAAGCATGGAAATCGCCGGAACACTGCGCCAAAGTCTGTCAAGAAGAGGATGTGCCTGAGGACTGGGAACTTGACGCCAAGGCTCAGAAGGTGATACCACGGGATCCATCGCATAAGGACCACGATTCAGCAAACGCCAGCGACACTGAGAAAGCGGAAGATACTGGCCCCAGTGATGCTGCCGCTCGAGAGGCATGGCACAAGACCATGTCGGAGAAAAAGAAGAACCGTACCTGTTTCCAGTACCGATGGCACGACGAGCAGTGCTGCACAGCCCGCAGCTTCAAGCTCGGATCACCGAAGGCGGCGCCCGAGGAGGGCAAGCACAAGCAGAGATGGACTAGTGGTTGGGATCTGAAGGGCATCAACGACTGGATTGATGCCACAGGCGAGTGCACCAAGGTCAAATGGGTGGAGCCCAAAGATGATTGAGAAAACCCGAAGCAGTCACGACTTTGATGAACAACAACGAGCAGCGCATCGCCGCGTAGTCGTTGCGAACATCTTAACGAAAACAGACGATAGAAACGGAGTTGGCCGAGAGGACAAGAAAAAAGAAGGAGGGGTTCGCATCACACACGCCATCCATTGCTCTGTCGTCAGAAACTTAGATGCACACATCATTAGGCGGCGTTTTGGGCGTTTTTGGCTGCCTGGCTAGGCATATACACAATTAGAAAGGAGGGGAGGGATCATCTTTTGTGGGATTACCTCAGCGATGGAAGGTCTGCTATTTCTTCTGTGAAGCCCTGGGGGAAGACCACCAAGAGCGGAAAAGCGGTCCAGTGGTCGCCGCAGCGAGCAATGTCGGGAAGTGCCCGCTGATTTCGGGCGCAATGAGTGTGAGTTTTGTTAACTTGACTGAACGGCCGAAAAGGGGGGATGGATGCGTGGATGTACAACTTTTGTAATGACATGGCTTACTGCAGATCTGTGCTAGCTAGGTATGCCAGACAGAAAATATACGAGAACAAGACTCAATTCTTGGAAAAAGAACATGCTGGGTCTCTCAAAAATAACAGCTAAGTCATAAGCAGAGGTAATCTACCATGGTCCAACCAGCGTCGCGCATCATTTCCTCCGCCAAGGCACGGCCGCCCTTTAGAGTGGACCGCTTGAAGAAATTATCCCTATGGACGGTGATTCTCTGCAGGGATGGGAACGCAGTCCGGAGGTGCGTGTCCATCTTGGAGATGACCGGCACCTGTGACGCCAGGACGTCTTGCCAGTTGATGGGGGACCAACAGCTGTCAAACTGGGTGCCGATGGCAATCTCGACGAGGTTCGGGCAGTTCGCTGCAAGGTGCGCAATACTGGCGCTGTGGCCGCCTTCGTCGTCGTTCATGAACCGGGAAACAAGCCTATGGTGATTGTCTTCGCCCGGCGAGCTGTACGTCTCGAGGAGGATGGTCATGCTGGAGGAGCAGTCGAACACGACACACCAAATATGACGGGCGTTGGAGCGGCCGATGATCCGGAGGATCCGCGCCGTGCAGGCCGGGTCTTCGTGGGCGAGACTCATGACGTTTTCACCGCACAAGATGCCCGCCGCCTCGGCGCAGACGCGCTGGCTCGTGCGCAGGATGGCGACGGAGAGGGGGCGCATTGGTTCGGGGCGGGGCGCGCCAAAGTGGTTTTCTGGGCTGTGCCACGAGTAAGTAAGTACCTGCGCTCGGAGGGGTGCAGGAAGGGGTGCAGCAGGTGTTTTTCCGACTCGGGGACGGTCAGGAGCTCTCGGTACTATCAAGAAAGGCATTGCGTTGGCACCTAAACCTTAGATAGTCACTTTTGATAAGTTGGCTCGTAGAGGTACTTACTATCATATTTCTGATCTCATCGGGTACGCTCTTGGTTCGGAGAGAATGGAAGGGATGTCGGTAGTCTAAGTGTGCTCGGCAAAGCAGACTCGGAAAGAATCCAAATGGAAGACGACGAGCGCTGGTAAGAATTGAAGCCATCTTCATTTATCAAGCTTAACCTCTTGGGCTCTCACAAACAACTGATATAGGCAGAGAAATTAAGAAAACCGATTATTGAAGTTGGAATGATCCACCGGCGGCTAAATACCTTGAATAAGTACCCTTGAGGATGAGAAAATATAACTCCTAGAATACTTGGTCCTCGATAAACTTAGATATGACTGATGCATGGAGAACAGGCGAGAACATGCGACAACCACTCTGTTATTATTACTCTGATATTATCTTCCGCTGAATATATCGTGTCAGTCTTGAAAGCCCTGCGGCATCTCATCACCTGCCGGCCCCTTTCGTCGACTTGCACCTCAACATCAAAAGCTATCATTGTTGGCAGCCTTATACTTCACCCTTGAAAATATCGGCCTCTGCCTCGTTTGCCATGGCCGAGCCCAGTGCACAGTTGGGATGGCTCACTAGATTCCCGCCTGAGATCCGGAACATGATAGTAAGTAAATCCACAGACATACTTATCCACCTCCCCCTGATATTGCAAGCGCTGCTCCCTCCAGACCATGGCGCACTGCCCGTATCAGGGACGATCCAGCGCCGTTCGTATCTCGCCCATAAACGGCGATTCCGCGCAATACGACACTTAGTTGGATGAACCGTCTTGAGATTGTCTGGGGAAAGTATCGCACGGAAAGCAGCGCTTTCGGCATTTCACATAGAACGACGTATTCCACGACGCAGTAGTACTAACACCCGCCCCCCTTTACCCTTTTTCCAGTATCGAGAACTCCTAACCCTCCCCGACTCCTCTATCTTAGCCTACGGCCGGATCTCCGCCAACCGCCTCTGGCTCCAGTGGGTCCCGGGGCGCCTTTACACCACCATCTTGTGCACCAACAAGCAAGTCCACGCCGAAGCGAGCAGCGTCCTCTACAGTGCCAACCTCTTCGACCTGTCCGAGATAGAATACCGCAGCTTCGCCCGCGCCCACTGTAGCCGCGAATACACCCGCTGGATCCGGCGCGTCGTGCTCGGCTACCCCCGCTGGAGCCACTACGCCACCTATCTCCACGGCAGCAGCCTCCCGCCATCCTATATTACCTCTCCTTTCCGATTTTGCCCCGCCCTGATCCTCGCCGACCGCGGCTTGTGTGCTGGCCTGATCGAGATCACGCTTAGAGCGCCGGCATTTTGGGATACTATCGGGGCACCAAACAGCACCAACGAGACCATCGAGGCGTTCGCCCTCTTCGACCGCCACCTTCGGACGACGTTTCCGCTCCTCGAGAGGATCTGCGTGGAGGTGTGGCGCGGAGCCTGGCCTTCAGCCCCGAGGTACCGGGACCAGGCGGTTAAGATGAGGGACACGATGCGATCAGCCGGTTGGGTTTTGGTGGAGACAGAAGAGTTATGGAGGGGATACTGAAAAGCAGTGAGCTGGGGCTGGATACAGGAGAGCCTCGAAAGCCGAGCACACATTATTTTATAGTTCTACTCCATGCAACTCATGCATCATATATTCATATCAAGTCCTCGATAGAAGATATAGGTAGCATCTGCTTCCCCACTCCCTTGGGTCCTGTTACGTATACGGTATTTCATTATCCATCCATGGATTCAACCCCTTGGACCTCGTATGCCCTCGTCCCTCTGATGCAGGTTTTCCCCCCTCCTATCCTCGCCCTTGACTCTTCCCATGTGCCGTGCTGTGCTATGAAGCTTCCCGAAACATTTGAACCTTCTAATGTGTTTCTCCTTCTTTTTCGAATAGAACAAATATCAAAATGACCAGGTAAAGGAAGGGACAAAAGAACGAACGCCTTTTATATGCATGCATGCCACCATCGCCCGCTCCGAGAAACAAGACATCAACCACCACTAAACGCATCATGACCGTCAGGCCCACATGACAGAGAGGCACGGTCGATACCAGACCCTCATCGCTGGCGATAGGTACACAGGCTGACCGACTGATATTCTGAGAGCAGCTGACAACAGCATCTCATCGTCATCAGTTGAGAACAAAACGCCACTACGTGCCCGGGTTCCATTTCTTGGCCCCGCCCTCACTAGGGGCGCGACTCCGCCGCTGCTTTCCGGAACTCGAGCGGGAGTGGCTCGTGCTAGTACTACTAACCGAGCCGTTGCGCCTGGACGACGACGACGAATTAGACATGGTCGGGCTCTCCGGTACGAAGGGATATCTAGTCCCACTGCTACTCCCGCCATCAGCGGCCTGGTTTTCCTTGTTACTGAAGATACTATTGCGCCTCAAGTCCGACAGGTCGCTCACTGAAGTGCGCGGTAGGACGCCCGGGTTGCGAGGCAGTCGGCTCTTACTACCGACGCTCGAGCTCAGGTCGCCACTGACTCGCCGCGGTATCCCTGACACCGGGATGCCGGTACTATCGCGGCTCCGCGGTCTGTAGAGTGACGGGTCACGATCGTGTGTGATAGAGACTGCCGAACGCTTTGGGCTGTGTGCTACCTCGATAAAGGCAGACTGAGAGGACCGGTGGGCATGTGTCGGAGTCATAGGGGTTGATGCCGAAGAATGGAGAGAGGGTGGGGTGTAGATACGGCGAGAGCCAGGCCGTGAGCCAGGCCGCGGGCGACTTGCACTTGTCGCGCCTGACGATGACGACGCCGATAGACCCGTGATGCTACTAGTAGCGTTCTCAGACTCGCCATTGATATGCGACCTGACAAGCTCGGATGCCAAGTTTCGTACCAACACGGCAGAGTCTTTGTCTGCCAGCGTCTGGATATCCTCGAGGAGTGAGGTAAGACATTTGTCTCGTGAGCTGCTGAAGTAATCGACCTCGCGCGCGTCCAGGACATTACGGAGGAGACGAAGTAAATTCAACCGCACAACTGCCTTCTTGTGGCATAGCTTTTGTCCAATTCCCGAGAACATGTCGGATGTTGCCAACATGGCAGACAGAGAAGGGCTGAGGCGGAGAAGTTTGAGCAGAGGCTCGAGCAGGTTCGGATCGAACGCATTGATTTTAGTATTAGTGAAGCAAGATATGATTTCTTTCGTGAAGCTGCCATTGATGAGGTGTCCCTCCACCTTAGCAGTCTCTTCTTGCAGCCTATTGAATGGTTAGTAAAAGTGGAGATATGTCGTAGCCAGGAGGTAGGGGGTTTAGTCATCAACGTACCATACAAAAATGGCGTCCAAGGCCGTGACCTGCCAGTATTGGTCTGCCAGAAGGGACACGTAGAAGTCCAGACCTTTGTTTTGCCATAAGAACCGGCGGCCTTTGCTTCCGGAATGGGCCATATCGCAGAGAATAGGAAGCACAAACTCCTTTGGTGGTCTGTCCGTCTTCATCATCTTGAGCAGCAACGGTACGATACCATTGACTGCTGCATATTCCTGTCGGTCTTTGCTCAGGCGGCAGAGATTGAACAAAGTGTTGAGCACTTGGTTGGATATCTCCCGGAAATGCCGGTGGCTTTTCTTCATGGTTCCGCTTAGCAGGTCGATCAATAGATCGATAGCATCGGCCGAGTGTAGCGTTTCCAACGTAGTGGTCAGCATGGACAGATTCTTGATAAATTTAAGCATGGTGATCTGGTGTGCCGGTGTCATCCGGTGCAGATCCTTGAGAATACCTGCGGCAACTATCAGCATGACGGAATGTGCACAAGGCTGGATTGGAACCGACTCTTCAATACTTGGCGGTCAGCCACCATTTCTTTGACGTAGTTCTCAGCTTGGGAGAACAGGTAGAAGATGTTGACGATGCGACCCTCGATGGCTTCGATCAGCTCATCCCCTTCATCTTCATCCAAAACTCTGTGCAGCACCAAAGCTAGCGGATCTAGGATCTTGCTCCTGGAAAAGATACGACAGAAATCGTTCTTGGGAGTAGGTCCTTGAAGCTCGAATACATTCCAGATACCGTTGACGCCGATCAGCACGAGGTCCCTCGCACTGTCATAGTCCTCGTCCAAGAACTCCACCAGGACGTTGAGACCGCCAGCGCTCACAAACATCTGCAAGGTTAGAGTTGAGGTTTGATACATTTGTCGTACAAAGGCGGCAGCTTCCAATCGAATTTCGTTCGAGTACTGCCTCGCAGCAAATTTAGTAATAATGGGTATGCCACCAACAAAGCATATGTTTTCCTGTAGTTCGACGTCATCCAGAATGATCTGCCACACTGTCAGTTCCGGTCACGTTGCTTGAGGCACATTTTGCTTACCGTATTCACGACCTTCAGCAACTGCAAGATCATGTGCTGTCGACTTTTCACTGTACATGGTTCAAGGAGCTCCAAGATAGGCAATAGGCCATGTGCACTGATGATGAGGTCCTTGACTTCGGCGTGTTCCCACAGAAGGGCAAGCTGGAAACCGTTAGATCGAGCACATACATGGGCGAATAACTATTTCTTCGACTTACCAGATCCTCGGAAAGCTCGGAAAGCTTCTCTTCGCCCTCTATCATCTTGATGGATCGTACGAGCCCCTCTACCTTCTCTGCTAGCCTGGCATGCCGGTCTCGGGCAATGTTTGCCTCGAGGTCCATTTCATCCCAGCCTGGATCCATGAAAGCGAATGGATCATCTTCATCTTCGTCGTCGCCAAGCCACGAGTTGTTGGATAGCTTGGACAGGACCATAAGCCCGCCGTCTTCGGAGCCCCGGTCGCTTTCCGCCTTTTCGGTGATGTTGTCGCCAGGACCAAATATATCAGAGAAATCTTCGTCACCCTCGCTCTCTGCAAACTTTTGTATCTCAATGGACGACCGTGACCGTTGAAATTGCCGATCCGGTAGAACTGAGGGCCGCGATGAAGCTGTTCTTCTCATACTTCCACTGACGGGTGATTGCGTAGAGCGTGGCAAACTAGTGAGATCTGAAGGGTGGAACAGTTGGGGAGTATCGGGCTACGGAGTATTAGCCTACACTGTTCATATGCACAGGACCATATTAGCATACCTTTCTTGATTGGACAGGTCCCTGGTTGAAGATGAGATCACTTTGGTCATTGTTGTCGAAGAGATCTGAGTAATCTTCCACCGTTTGCTCTCTGTATAGCAGATCAGGTCGCGACGGCAGCTCGAATTTATTTCCCAGGCTCTTCTGCTGCGACTTTCGCCGGTAATGCCCACTGGTGGAGCGTTTCCGGGGAGATCTTGTAGGTTCTGGAACTCTGAGATGGCCTTTTGGTTCCGGAGTCTTTTCCGGTCCAAATGGGAACCTCCAGTTAGGCCGGATTGTCTTTTCTTGGGGGTCTTCTTCGTGGAAACCGCCAAAATTCTTCATAGTCATGAGGCTCTCTCCGTCCATATCGGTGTCCCAATTGCCAGATATGTCCCTGGAGTTATCAATTGAAGCAAACTGCTTCAGACGATCAGCTGAAAGCATCCCCCGAAGTGATCCTGCGGCTTGATGAGAGGAAGTTGCAAAGCGGTGGGCGATATTGCAGTTGCAAAGTCATTGTCCCAATTATCGTCATCTGCAGTATATCAGCATATTTTCTCAACACGACAACGCACATGAGCGGTTGTGGAGCAGGGCTTCGCAGACTTACCAACAAGTTCAGGGGACCGGAAGTCCTCCGCTGTCGGCCGGGGTTTGGCGAGTTTCAAAGGCCCCTTCGCCGGCGTATTGAGACCGGATCTTGTTTGCGGGTGATTTTGCTGAGGCGGTCCAGAGTCCGAACCGGTAGATGCTCGCAAATTATTGGTATCGGACGTCAATGCTTTGTTCCATTGTTTGACCTCTTCGACAGCTTGGCTGAAGTTAGCCGAGGCCTTCGCGACCGGGGCGTCGCTCCTCCGACACCCAACTATCCAGTTATGCTTAAGCAGCTTTCTCGCAGAGACACGAAGATTCGGGTCTTTCTGAAAACATTGCATCAAAAAGTCCCGGGCAGCCTATGTCGAGTTAGAATTGTAAAGACAGCGCACATCATGTACAGTTCATCACATGAACTTGCAAGGGTGTTGGTCACTTACAGACGATACGCCTTCAGGTAGGGGAGGATGATCATCGTTGACAATAGCGAATAGTGCGGGCATAGCTTGCAAATGATGATATGGTGGTTTCCCCTGCAACAGCTCAATAACAGTACATCCTAAACTCCAGATATCTGATGCAGGCGTGGCACCGGATAACTCAATTATCTCTGGCGCCATCCAGTACGGTGTTCCAACTACCTGAGCCTCTTTGTCAGGCCCGCTCAGAGTACTTGTAGAAACACCAAAGTCGGCGAGCTTGACTTTGCCGTCCTTGGTCGTGAGAATATTGGCTCCCTTGATATCACGATGGATTACACCCTGGTCGTGGAGATATTGAAGCCCTTGCAAAACTTGGGTCATATATACGCCCACTAGATTCTCTGGGAACTTGCCGTATGCTTTGCATATCGAGTGGAGAGAGCCGTTCTCGCAATACCTATAAAGCATGTAAGTTTCACAGCGTGACATAAATCCACGAGCGCTATAACTTACTCCAGAACAATGTTT
Source organism: Apiospora saccharicola (assembly GCA_038363915.1). NCBI lineage: Eukaryota > Fungi > Ascomycota > Sordariomycetes > Amphisphaeriales > Apiosporaceae > Apiospora > Apiospora saccharicola. Next base: position 1,749,412 of record JAQQWM010000001.1, read on the forward strand.
AGGCAGTCCACCGATTTGACAAAACCGACATACTTGACGATGTTGTCGTGCTACAATCATTATTGTTAGCCCCGCAAGAACTACCACGGGCAGTCGGCCCATAACTTTGGGGCAATTCTTACATGTAAGTTCTTCAGCAGATCAATCTCGGCCTGAACACCACAGTCAGCATACTCCCTCCAACCAGCATTTGATCGCACCCACCTCGATCATGCGCAATTCGCTCTTAGGCAAATTGCTCAATTTGATCTGTTTGACCGCGACAGCCTCGCCGGTGCCCCAATGAATCGCTTTGTAGACGGCGCCGAAGGCTCCCTTGCCTAGACATTCTCCTAAGCGCTGCAACACTCCGTATTAGCTTTTATGCCCAGCAAAACCAAGACTTCCCATATTCAAGTGGACGTGGGCGCCCTTGTCCGCCGAACAAGGCCTTGCTCTGTACGTACGTAATCTTTCAGCCCGGGATCCTGAACCGCCCTGTCGCGACCACCGCTTCCTTTCCTCGGAGTGCCTGAATGTCGAGCCGCCACGACAGGCCTGCCATTGGCGGCATGGTACTGGCGCTCACCGGTGGATGACGTAGAAGGGTTCGAGGAATGGCCCGAAGAGGGCGCCATGGCCGGTGGTCTTCAACGTTTCCTCTAGTAGACGAACACTGGCGGCTTCGGCGTTACTGCGATTCAGCGCGATTGGTGGGCTGTTCGAGGGCACGGCGGCGGTACTGCGACTGCGAGGGGCAAAGGGAAAGGTGGTCGGCGACATGAAGCAAGTGCTTGTCCCATCCCAGCTCGTGTGCAGTCTGGGGTTTCCTCTCTCTCGTCTTTCGTGGTTGCGTTTTCGTGGCGGCCGTCCAAATACTGATGCCAACGGGGAGGAGGCCAGGCCAATCAATGGGCTATACGGTAACTGATACAGTAGGATAGGATAGTCCAGAGTTTCGTTTCGCGGGGTTATGCAAGGTACGTTGCAGCAGAAAGTCTGTTGAATGTGTATGTGTGAGGGTGTCTGTCTACTACAGGTACATTTTCAAATTTAGCTTGGCTTCCGTGCAATTGTAAATTCAAGCGGGCAAGTGGGAGAAGCTTGTGGTGCGTTGGACGAAAAGTTGCTATCTTACCACTCACGGGCGTTGCTTGTGTTGTGATGCTTGCTCAGGCACCAATCACTTTGTCACCAAGTCCCGATCGTAGATTAAGTGCGGGACGGACTTCCCTGTGCCTGCGCGCCCAGTACCAGAAACAGAGGGAGCGAGTGAGGCGCTGCTGATGAGTCTTGTACAGATGCAAGGAAGCGCGCCGGTTTCTAAGTGAGTGGGAAAATGTGGGGGAGGAGACGGGCGGGAGATCAGCTCACTTCAGGCAGGGTAAGCAGGCAAGGTACCAAATACGACATGGTGCGGCTTTCATGCTTCATGCTCCTGCTCAATTTCCCCGAAGTTCTGGAAGTAATAAGTCCGCGTACAAGCATAGGTCAGTATATATGTGGATGGGTTTTCAATTGCACATCATGGCTATGCCTGATATCCCACTTCCCCTCAGTCGGGTTTTGTAACACATGTCAATCCCTGGTTAAGCATGTCTGCTTGTTTTGTATAGAGGCCAGTTGTATCCCTCGTAGCCATTGAATCGAGACATGTTGACAATTTGGAGGCTACTTCTGTACGTAAATACACCAGAACAACACAAGCCGCTTCTTAGTCTCTGGAAATATCGGCGAGGCCGGCAGCGTTGGTGTTGGTCTGTTATTGTTTCAACTCCCAGAGCCGGTGGTTTTAGCTGCCAAATTCGTGCATGTTCCTCTATGGCATTACCGGCCCACTAGCGGGGTTCCTAGGCTTATCAGCTTTCGTGGTCCCAGTCCCCATAACACACGATATGCCTCTTTGGGCTGCAGCGTGGCCTGCTCAACTCTACTAATAGATAGACCAATGCGACTGACAGCACGATATCAAGAGAGAGAGGCAGTGCATACGTCATTTAATCCAAGTGCTTAAGGTTGTGCCACTTTTTGACAATACGACGGTGGTGCGTGTGGTACAGCTAGTACCTTAAACGACTTAGCCAGAAATGATACCCATGTTGCACGCTCGCTTACAGCCACATGAGGCTATATCGAAATGAAGACTGGTATGACGCGAACAATAGTTTCAGTTTATCTCCTTATCTATCCCATACATGAATTCTGCTGGTGACTACGAAAGTTCATTAGAATTGCGACAGAAGACTTGGCAGCTTCTCAGGGGCTAGCTGTCAGGTTGGCAATTGGGCATTAAATGCACCTTTTCTTTAGGTTACCTGACAGAATAAAATGGAAGCATGCCCAGAGTCATATAACTCCTTTGCAAACTCGCCATTTGGCCATAACTCCAACGCTCCCATCAAATAATCATGAATCCAGCAAGGCCAGCTACTAAACAGTTTTTGTCTCCAGATGCACCCCGACGCCGACACCAAAGTTGGTGTAATGGTTTCTCCAGAATATACACAATGTTTGTACAGCCCAACGTAGTATACTACGGGGCACTCATCCCTCCTGTCCTGGAGCTTCTACCTAGAGCAGAACATGCCCTCCGTCAACGGACGGGCATGTTGGGGGCGTGAGAGCAAAACTTCAAATCGAGTCGTCGCCCATGACAAAAGAGCGGCTGAGGCCGGCAGCTGCCCACCATTGATCCGGTATGTCCTGCCGAGAGGCTAGACCCTGCACAATGCGCTGCATGTCAGAAAGCCATTCAAGTCTTTCTGCCCCGCCCCGAGCCGGTGGCAGAGCATCCGCTACCACGTCCGCGTATGATCGGCTACTAGGCGGTATTCTGCGCCTTGAGGATCCATTGCGCTGTTCCTCTCCGTCCTCGTCGGATTCCGAATCGTCGGCTACAGGCTCGCAAGGGAGCTCGGGTGTCTCGTCCGGGTGAGTTACGGAGGTGTTTGCCGAGCTAGCCGTTGTATGGGACGTGGTGACTGAAGCAGTTGTGGAGGCAAAGGATGATCCCACGCTCGGGGGCTGAGGGTCGGGGGTCAGCGTCGACTGCAATGTATCCCAAACATTGTTGTCTTCCGGGCTGAGACTCCGGTCGCGGTCGCCTAAGCCGTCGACATATCGAACGGAGCGCCACGCGCGAGGCCGCGAAGAAACCCTTGGCCCATCCGGTTGCGCATTGCGGCGTCGGTGATACTCCTCAAGATATTCACCAGGATCAGGCACCTGCGAGCGGCTTGATCGGGTGTCGGATCCCGAAGGGTTGGTCTCCCGTAAGCGCTGAGTGAGGCGCGAGGCGGAAGAAGGATAACCATGTGGTTGAACGTTGTACAGCGCAGGGGAATTCGAAGAGGAAGCATTAGCCTCTCGCTAAGGAATATGTCAGCATGGCAGTTCAGATACAGCGTTCCGGTAGTACTTACGAGGCGCGATCTGTATAGGAGCGAGCCACCGTTTGACAGGTTCACCACCTGTCCCCAATTCGTGCTTCCAAGATCAGGGGTAGACTCGTTGCTCCATGTAACGTAGCGTGGCTCGGGGCCATCGGCTCTCAAGAAACTCTCCTCGTGTTGAATGTTTGTATCCAGGTGCGGAGAAGGCCTTGAGCGCAAACCGTCGCGCCGTTCACGTCGATCACGGTGATCTCGCACCAAACCGAGGATGTCATCGTAGGAGGATGGAGAATACCGCCTAACAATAGGCAGGGTATCTGCACTAGGCGATACAGTTCCGGACGCGCGACCATTAGACTCAGGCTGGTTCAGGCTATCGTCATTGGCCTGCAGCGCCGCAAGTAGGCGAAGGCGGTGCTCGCGGGTCTCGTGCAGCTGGCGACGACGTTCCGAACGGCGGATGGGGGATCGTGCATGCGCAGGATCCGCAGAAGTCTTAGTCGAAGGCTTCGAAGCGATGTCGGATTCGACAGGGGCGATGAACAACCTGGGTATGGCACATTAGCTAGTGGCGCGCAATAGTTGCGGTGAGACGCCGTTGACTTTTGGCTAAAAGCGACGCGGTCTCCATGGCTGAATCGTGGTGAATACAAAATTGCTTCCGGATAGCCCAAATGACGCGGGTTCTAGAAAATACACAAAAGGGCGCGCAATCGAGTCGCGTGGTCGCGAACTTACGGTAGACCCATATTTGGGGGTGTGGCAGATGACGGATAGAAAACAGATGGCTGATGCGCGAATGCGTATGCGTGGCGACGGGGATTGGACAAGGCCAGATGGAATGGCAAACCAAGAAGATGGGCGACGGAATGAGTGCTGACGAGATGAACCCGATGACGCGGATGAATCAAATTAGAGAGGTATATGGGAAACAAAGAAGGTCGAAATGAATGCGCGCGACGGGATGCGACGACAGTTGAATAATGCGTCTGCGCTGGAATATATCGCGTGCTACCGAGTCAAGTTTTGATGGACAATTGACGATGATGGGGGCCCGGCCGGATGCCAACGAGGAATTGGGAAGAATGACGGACTGGGGGACAGGACCTCTCAGCCTTTCTTGGTGGACTGGGTGCTGGCTTTGGACGGGACGGGTTTCGGTTGTGGAGGAAAACTTGAAGACGGCCGGGACTTAAGGCGAAAGGAAAGGTACTTCTTGGCCTAAGGTTTCGGTAGTCAGGGGAGATAACATGGACAAGGAGCAGGCAGCGTGTGTCTCAGTATGGAAATGAGCATGAAGGGAGGCCAGTGGGTGAGTATAGTGTAGCTTTCATAGGTCGGCGGCATAAGGTTATTATATCATTCCAATCCCTCAATGCATGCCTATACTGAGAAGTGAGGCGTCGGCAACCAGTTGTTCATTGGCATCGGCATCCTTTAACAACTTCAATGAGATGGGGGAAAGTAGGTGATATGGCCCGTGCGGCCTTGTGCTTGGCAAGGGGGCGATGGGCCGGGCAACTGGCGAGCAGCATGCAAACTCTCCGGCTAACAAACGACTGGCTGAGGGTTGTCCAGACTTTTGAGTTGCAAGAAACTCCATATCTTCCAGCCATCCGAACAACTCAACTTCCTTAGGTTACTTTTGTTATGAGTCATCAGCCTGAGCTGCCCAGCAACGACCTGTCCCTAACAAAGAAAAATACCACCAGCTGCCCACAAGTTCTCCTATTTCTTGTTTCGAAATAGTAAAATAGTAGCCTCCTTGCCACACCACAAACAGCCCGTTGTGTCTTGGTAGCCAATCAAATCCACCAATCATGATTGAGCTGGGGTTGACGCGCATTCAAACTCTGCTTCAGAAGACACCGCAGACATGGAAGGCCATCCACGTCGCTGGCACCAATGGCAAGGGCTCGATATGTGCCTATCTGACCGCCATGTTGCGTGCAAATAACATCTCCTGCGGCAGATTTACTTCGCCTCACCTGATAGACCGCTGGGACTGCATCTCGATCAATGACAATCCCGTTCTGGAGGCCAAATTTCGTCATTATGAGGATCTCGTGAAAACAAGAAATGACCAGCTGCAAGCCGGCGCCACCGAGTTCGAGCTGCTGGCAGCTACTGCGTTTGAGATCTTCGAGGCGGAGCAGGTGGAAGTCGGTGTCATCGAGGTTGGCCTCGGTGGCCGGCTGGACGCAACCAACGTGCTGAAGAACAAGGCTGTAACCATCATATCCAAGATTGGCTTAGATCACCAAGCAATGCTGGGAAACACGCTGGAGGAGATTGCCCTGCAGAAGGCGGGTATAATGCGCGCAGCCGTGCCGTGTGTGGTTGATGCTAGTAACCCCCAAAATGTGCTGGACGTCTTTGAATCACATGGCAAACAGACAGGGGTACCCCTTATACACGCCTCACCAGAGTCGTCGGGGTTTGCACAGTTGTTTCAAGGCACCTTCGAACCACATCAAGTCCAGAACCTAACAGCAGCCCACGAAGCCTTTAAGCTGGCATATCCTCAATATGCGCAATCCGCGGACATTCTTACACCAGCCATTATGAACATGAAGTGGCAGGGTAGGCTACAGATATTGGACATCACTTCTCTTGTCAAAAAGCCGCGGGAGGTTCTTCTTGACGGGGCTCACAATCCGCAGTCAGCCAAGGTCCTGGCCGACTATGTGGACAAGCATTATCGAGTCGGCCATTCGCCCAAGCCAGTAACCTGGGTTCTCGCAGCTTCCGATGGCAAGGACTTTGCTGAAGTGTCGAGGCATTTGATACGACCCGGCGATGCCGTCGTTGCAGTCGAGTTCGGGCCGGTGGATGGTATGCCTTGGGTGAGAGCGATGAAAACAGACGCGCTCCTCAAGGCGGTACCTCACGATAGCCTTTCTTCACAACATGACGCGCAAAAAGATGTACTTGGTTCCATCAGATGGGCTGCAGAAACGGCTGGGGATGGACCGCTAGTTATTGCAGGGAGTCTATACCTCGTCTCTGACGTCTTGCGGCTACTAAGAGATGGGAAGTCCTAAACCAATTGGACCAAAAGGTACCGGTGCTTCAAGTACTCTACTAGGTGAGTATATTTACTATGCATCAACATTATAAGCGTGAAAACACTCCTCCTGGTTCCTTCTGTATAACGCAAACTCGCCCATTATTTCCCTGCCGTGTTGCTACCGCCTCAGCTCACCCATGAGGACTCACATCTCCACTATAAACAACCCCGCCAATCCCGAGGGACCCACGGATCCGACGACTCGGGAATAATTGTACCTCCAGCACTAGCATGATCAAACTGGAGTGCATAAGTTTACCACAACAACGCCTACAACTGTATTTCTATCTGTATAAAACTGTCACTGTCTAGATATCCATCGCACGAGAAACCCGTCAAACAATGTCTTCCACAAGCCCAATGGGCGACCCGTCCCAACAGCCTCCACAGGTCTCCAAGACCACCATTCCCGTGACCGGCCTCCTAGTCGACGTGTACGGCCTAGAAGAGCTCCCCGCCGGCGCAACGGCTGTGTCCTGTCTGTGGCTGCACCATGGGCGGCTGGGTAACAAGAACGACATGGCGACCATCGCGGCGTTAGCTCTCTCGGCCTGGCACGCTCGTGCCAGGAGCAACAGCACCTCGTCATCCTCGTCGAGAGGCTTGATTGCCGTGGCCTTTGACTCGCGGAACCACGGCGCGCGACTGGCTCATAAGGAGTCCAATGACGCGTGGCGGGACGGCAACAAGACGCATGCCCAGGACATGTTTGGTGTCGTCACCGGCGGCGTCGTCGATATGGCTCACTTGATGGATACCTTGGAAGGGTACCTCTTCGGCAACGGGGCCAGTGGCCCGGGCAAGATCCAGGTGGCCGCGCTCAACTCGCGGAGGCAAGGTGGTCTCATCGACCAGCATCTTGCGCTGGGCGTCAGTCAGGGTGGCCACACTACATGGCAAGCGATGTTCGCAGAGCCGCGGCTCTCGGCTGGCGTGGTGGTTATCGGCTGCCCCGATTACATGTGTAAGTTATACAACAGGCATCAACCTACTTATATATACTAAGTATTAAATCACAGCTATTATGACAGACCGTGCGCGTCTAACGAAGTTACCTACATATTCCGCGGCAGACAACGGAGCGTCTTTTCTGGGTAGCAAGGACTTCCCGCACGCTTTGGTCGAAGCCTGCAAGAAATACGACCCCAAGGGCATCCTGTTCGGAACTGGGGAGATACCCAAACCCCCGTCTGATGCGGACAAGGAAAGGCTTAGATATATCTTGGACTCGCGGCTAGCCGGGAAGAATTTCCAGGTTCTCTCTGGCGGTGCCGACAAGCTGGTTCCATATGCTCACGCAAAACCGTTCCTTGACTTCTTTAAGTCTGCAGTAGAGACTTGGGACAAGCAGGCGAACATCTCGGTCGAAGACATTGTCTATCCGGGCGTGGGTCACAAGTTTGATGATGCCATGATGAAGGACGCAGTCCGCTTTATTGTAGATACCGTCTCTGAGGCCACAGCCGCACAAACTTCGGCGGCTGCAAAGATATAACAACCCGGTATTCTACCTAGTTTAGTTCTAGAGAAAGTAAAGACCAAGGCTGCGTAGCGCTCGGATCCAGCACCTCGTCCCCGTCCTCTGCCACCATCGTCTTGACACCGCTCTGCGTCCGTGACTGATCCGAATCGAACAAGGCCTGCGATACGCCCCATGGGTTCCGTTTCCGCCTCTTCTCAGCCAGGGTGCCCCCGACGCCATGCGGGTTCTCCTTCCACTCCGCGATGGCCTGAGACACGCCCTTCATGGCCGCCTCGTTCGTCCCGTCCGCCATGCCGGGCGGGTCGATCCCGACAAAGTCGACGCGGTCTAGTGGATACCCTAGGGCGCCGCAGTGGCAGTCCATCAAGCGCTCCCGCTTGAAGGCGTGGCTCACGATGGTCATCTTCTCGGGCCAGGTAGCAGGAGTGTTGCCGCCGCTGCCGTAGGTCTGCCGAAACAGGAGCAGGGAGAACAGGACGTTGTAGTACGAGTCCAGCGCCCGGGGCTCGCAGACTATCCGGTCGGCTGCGGCTTTGGCGTCGACGATTCCGAAATAGTCGTTTGCTGCGGCGATGTCCAAGTAGCTTTGGGCTTCGGACAGTTGTATCTCTTTCCGTGTTGGTCCCCTGCGATGGCTGTTAGTCTTCAAACACGATGTGGGCTTTATTTGACCGACGATCTAGTATGGTCTTTGCTATGTATCGGTAGGGACACCGAACCCGTCTCGGCGCACTCCATTACGAAAGGCAACCAAATGCATCCCCCCCCGTGTTTTACACGCCTTTCACCCAAATCCACAGCATCCACAGGCCCTTGAGAACTTTGAAAAACCACACACACCCCCGCTCCTCCTAATCGTAGGAGCAGACCGCCCCGACCTAAAATTCGACTCACCCTGAAAACATGAGCCCGGAGCCCGGATCCTCCCGCAAGACCCTCAATCCCGCCTTGATGTGCTCGATGAACGTGGGCGTTTCGCCGGCCTGGAACCCGGCAATCAGCCACTCGGACTCATCGAAGCCCCGCTCCGGCCCGCCGAGCCAGATGCCGTGGCAACACACTATCACGATATGGGTTGGCGGCATGGTTTTCTCTCTCCTTCGACGAATTCGAGAGGTTAGTCTTCCTGGACTCCCACAGAGCGAGAGCGAAAGAAACGAAGGAATGGTGAGGTGATTCAATTCGGTAATGCCCTCTCTACAACAAAGATTATGTGGGTAATGTTTTCAGATCATGTGATCTACATATTTATACCAACTTTTAAGGCGCATTCTGCAGCACATAAGCCTTTATAGTAAAATATAGGGCGTATTGTAGCAAATGGTCTCAAACTTGGCGAATTTCAGCACTTAATCACGATCAAAATAAATAATGTACAATACTAGATCGGTGTTCTCGTTTAATCAGCAATACTGGATTACACCATCCTACATCAATCCAGTTAGCGATGGCTAAGTACAGCCAATGTTTCCAATGGAGCCAGCTTTTTGTTTTTCAATAAGAGCAGATGATAACAAATCGACAGGTCAGTCACCCCAACCATTCAATCGTCTTCAATATCCTCGATGGGATCCCCATCGAAATTCGAAAGTTCCCTAATACTCATCCTTCCATCCAAAGCTTTCTTCTTCGGACGACCCTTGCGCTTGTTGCGCCTTGTGATATCCGGGATTTCCGGAGGTGGCATTTGCATACGTCTGAGCTTCTCTTTATGTGCATGTTTTCCGACAAACGCTTGGGGTGCTGTGAATCGATAGCGCTGTGGTGGGCCTTTGCTTGTTTCGGAATCTTCAGAAGTCGCCATCGTTGCCTTGGTAGTTTCCACATCTGAGATAGTTGTGGGCATTGCTGATGTGGCACTCTCTAATGATGGGTATTCATCAGGAGTCGTATCATACATACTGTTGCAAGAAATACTTGTTTCAATTGGTTGATTGGCTGTAGAAGGTGAAGAATGTGTAGACCCAAGAGTAGCTATGCGGCTTGTGTTCGTGACGGCCGTAGACGCCACATCGTCGCTGCTTGCCAGAAACGCATCAGCAGACACCTCTGGCGACCCCGCTCTACGTGGAATGCTTCTGAAGTATTTGCTAGAGGTTTCCGTGCTGGGTACTTCCTCTGGGCTTTTCGACGGCCGTATTTCGCGAGCAGCAAGACGTGCAGCTTCTTGCAATGCACGACGTTCGAACTCATCGCTATCGCTACCGAGAGCGAACTTCATCCACGTCATATTCTCTTCCATGTCGTTTTGGACCTCCGGATCTTTAGGCTTCCTGATACCCAGAGGTGCATTTTGTAGTTTAGAGACTTGTGCTGCAGGCGTGCCAATGTTACCTACACTTGTCATCGCGTTGGCTGCTATGGTATAACGGGACTCGTAGGATGGCCTTTCTCCTACTTGCATATGCGCACTCCAAGTGGGCTCTATATCCGGGTTGTCGTTGTGAATCATCCTCTCACTGATGCCCGGACTTATGGCCGGAAACATACGTGGACTATTCAGGAGAGAAGAGCCACGGGTCAGTGGAATCAAATGGTCAGAAGAATCCACTAATGTCTTCCATTTCTCATTTTCGGCAATATCCATGGCATCTGGCCTGGATGTCGGCCGTCTAACCTCAACTTCCAAGCTCCCTGAATCCAGTGACACCGAAGGTGACCAATCTAAGATCTTTTGGGCGTCTCGCAGTGGAGTAGGCCTTTCAGGGGTCAGAGATGCGTATGCGATGTATGCTGCGCTGGACTCATATGAGCGGTGACTTGAACTAGCCGCTTCCCGGCTTCTCCGAAGTTCTCGTGTACTGCGGTGAATATGGCTTCTCCTTTCTTTGGGGTGTTCTTCCACAGAGCGCGAAGGCGATTTCCGACACTGGCGGGGCCAGTCGTCGTGGCAGCTCGATCTCAGACTTGATTCGGAAATCAAAGTAGAGATATCGGTCGAATTTCCGCGGTCAGAACCAGCCCTCCGGAGCCGAATACTCAGGGGACTAGAACCATTACTAATGTACGTATCCTGGCTCCCAACCTGAACTCTGATGCGCTGAATAGTCGGTTGCAATTCCAAATCGCCGTTTTTATAGCGTACTGGCCCCCCACGGTTCACAGGCCGCTCGCGTACGAAATGCCGAGACTTTCCGGTTTTGCCCCGGTCCGCGGGATAGGTGTTGCTCCAGACCCGACCCATGCGCATTTGCCCCGGGAATGTGAGATCCAGAGGTTGCTGCATGGCCAAGCCTGCCCAGTCCGATTTATCAAGAAGCTTGCGCCGCTTCTCGCGAGAAGCTTTCTCGGGGGTAGTCTCTGCTTTGCGTTTCGCTGGCTGCTTCCTACTAGACTCGTTCCTAATGATTTCCGGATTCGAAGTGAAAGGATCATGGGGGTGATGCGCTTCAGCTCGATCGTGAAGCGGTTGTTGACCGCTTCTTATACTGGAACTCGATTGCGATGATGGATAATGACGCTGGTCCTCAGGCGAGGAAGGTCCATCATGCTCCGGAGGGCTGGCATGTTCTGCCGGCTGTCTAGCGATAGGCGAGTTCAGGAACGATATAGTGATAGGACTTTGTCTGGGCTCTCCGTTCAGCAATCGACTGCGCGCTTTGGCGAAATGCTGCTTCTGCCGTTTAAGCACTTCATTTTTCGCGGTTTTGCCGCGTGAGTGACGAGCAAGATTGCCTTCGGTCCAGTTCATGCTGTCACCAGGTCCGCAGGACCTTAACCATACACTGATCAGGATATGTGCATCGCTAGAAGTAGGTGAGATGGAAGGCTAGGAACAGACGACCTTTGAGGGCCGGTAGATAAGCTGGATGGTCAAAAACCAAACATGCGAACGCAATGCAAGAATACACATGAAATATAGTACGAATACTTAGAAGTCATGTATATTCAAACCCCGTCGCGATACTTTGCTGTATTCGACTGCATGCCTCGATATGAAGAGAGAGCTGCCGTCAATTATTTTCTCGGGTTGGATAAAATTAGAGGCCCCTAGCTGACAGTTTGGCTGGCGGGAATGGGCAGCCTCAATCGCGCCTTCCTTTGGCGGCTTTCGCCAGTTGTCAAATCGACGCCAGCTCATCTTGAAGGAAGCTACGACTCGTCCATTCCTAATGGCCTGCTACCGCCTCAATCCTCTCTCAGTTGCAGATGTGAGGGCGGCTCGGCTTGTAGTCTTCCTGTTCCTCGCTTGAAGTTCACATGATTGGTGTTTGGAATCGTGACCTACCGTATGGGCCCGGACTGTAACACATCTGAATATCCCAGCCCAAGGCTGGTATACCGACATGATTATACTGCAATTTCTGGAGCAAGAATACTCACATCGTGGGTTTACCCCTTTGTTCCCAAAACGATCATTGAAGATTGAGATGAAAATGTCAGGGAATTTGACGAAATGCAGTACGATAGTCCGCCAACCCCGATTTGCTTAGGATATGCTGTGTGGCGTCCGATTTCGCACTCAAGTTACTAAATTTTCAACACAGACTGCACAGTGAAGTCAAGAACGGAAAGCATCATGACGGCAAGAATCATATCGAGCCGAATAGACAACACAATTATGAAAGAGGTTAAATTGGCCAATGGGATTATCACGATAAGACAGGGCCTATGTTGCCAGATTCGTTTCCCGCTGTGGATGGCTGCAGTAGCGCGATGCATGAGGCATGCCTAGCTCCATACCTCGCAACATTGAAATCGTGAGATATTACATATGTCGGTTTCCAGCGTGGGTGGCAGGCTGGCGAGATTGGCTGGCCCCATACCGACGGCTTCAGCTTCCGTGTGTGTGCCAGGAGGGATGCACTACGACGTAGCCAGAAGATAGTATGTAGTCATGCCCATCACGAAACGATTTGCTAACAATCGCCTAGGTAGTGTGGAAAAGTTGGGGTAAAACGTTGGGGGTCCCGGCGACATGGAATTTCACGAATCGTGCTAAGGAGGGAGCCCTTGTCCTGTTCAGATGAAAGAAAGGGAAGGCAAAAAGATGGCCCATAGGACCGGCACTACTGTCGCGTGTGCAGAAAGCCTTGAGCTCGCTGAAATACTACGTACATGCGAGCTGACTGCCATCGAGCTCCGGGTGAGATATCCCGTTGTTGTAACGAGTCTGAATCCGAGTCTGAGTCCGAGCCTTTGCCGCATGTCTGGGGAAGATGCAGGGTCTCATCCCACAAGATCTTCCTCCCCCCACACGCCACTATGTTACTCTGACGGACTGGTTGTATTGCACCGCATTGGCGAAACGACATTGTCTGAACACATTTTTTCTATGTCCATCAATCCCGGGCACTCAATCAGACTGCCAATACTTTTTTCTATTTATGAGTTATCATCGTCATTATCGTCAATGACTCGGCTTTGCGGCTTGTCACTTTCCAGCTCTAAACTCCCCTACCCTAACTGCCTAGATTCTTGCCACCCGGCTCAATCCGGAAAGCCGGGGAAAATCAATATCATTATGATATCTTCCGAAGGGACCCTACTGATGCCAATGCAGGCCCAACAACTAAGATATATTAATGAGTTAGAGCGGTGAAGTCGAAAACGAGCCAAGTTGGCGCAGTTTTTGCACCGAGCGGACTATGTCATACGAGTTAATGTAAGGAGATCATACTGGATGATGCAGGGCGCGTTGGACTCAGGAGAGCTGCCGGAAGATATTAATTTGACATGGTAACATGAAGTTGCGGTGTTGGGCGCCACCCACCGAGGGCCATCGTCGGCTTTATCGCTACTCTACTACTACTAGTGCAACACGACAAAAGAAAGCATTGGGCGTTGGACCATGTAACCTAGGTTACTCAAGTTAGTATACTAGACTGAAGGATCTAGAGGATTATAGCCCTGCCATTCATAACGACTAGGAGGCGATCGCTTACAATATTTTTTGATATCCACTGAGATTCGGGCCTGACGAAATGTACATGCTGCCAGCCTGCATTCATATGCCGACTCAAGGAAGCTTCTCCTGAGGAACATATACTGGCGCCAAACCTGACGTAGCGAAAAATGAAACTCGGCTTCATGGGTTGACGATGGCAATGGCGCAAGGTGCTGGATACAGCGATACTTCCATACTCCTTGGCTTTGACGGGGTGTCCTCTCTCGTGTTCCCTCTAGCTTCGCTATGCAAAACGAGAACCGACTCCCGCCGTGGCTTGGTAGGTATGGACAACAACATACACTACATAGGCGAATGCAAGGATAAGGGGTTCCGCTTGTGGAAAACAGGGAGAGTTTCGAGGTGGTAATGGAAGCCCCGGCATTGGTTGCTACTACTGCCACCACTAATACCACTATTGTATGCTACCATGTGTACGGTGCCTTTATTTAGAAATGGTGGGTTCGTTTTTACTTGAGAGGTTTACTCAATCTGGCCGCTGAATCAAGGAGAAGCATGGAACCATTGGGCCTTAATTAGTCAACGGATGGACCTGGCCCACGATAGATTTCTAGACCATCCCTCGTCCCCTCAGTCCGGCAGAATTTGGATCTGCACTTCTCGGATCTTATCCTACGGCTGACGGATGCTACAAATACTCACCCATAAATAGAAGAAGAAAAAGCATACTGACATATTTACTTCCGCTTTGCATGGCGCCCTGCCGGTGAGGGCAGATAGTTAAGACCATATGAGGGAGCATGTACGGTCTTGGCCCGGAAGATCCGCCCAGAAGGGCAATGGGCCCTCCGGTTACGAGTATTGCAACATCATCATGTATGCAGAGATTATGTTTTGGTGACGAGCATTGGCAGTATACCTCTCGCCATGGAGACCAGAGACAGGTATTAGCATGGCGCAGTACCTATCTGACTGTGTGCTTCCTTCCACCCCACCATTCCCCACCGAAAAGAAGCGATGGGCCCTTGCATGTACACGCAAAAGACAGCCCGGCCGAATCCAGCCCATCCCACATCAAAGCCTCCTTGCTGATTGGCCCGCGGCGGTCTGGGTACCCCTCCACACCTCGCGCCCGCGCGCAACAACTTCAAGGTCTGCCAGCCGAGCTGGAACGAGAAGGCGACGGCCAGCCAGCCAGCACGGGGGCTTGGTGTGGTTGGGGGATATGGCGGTTTCTTTTGCTGATGTCCCGTTGGCTGAACAAATCTGACAAGTGCGTGAAAGGAGGTGAACAAAGAACAAAACGAGACCAAAAAAAGACGAGACCGCCCATGCTAGCCGAGTGTACCAACGGTCAAAGGTAGGTGCTACCGCAATTGACAGGAGCAACTTATCACGATCCGAGGTACCTCATACGAACTTGCAAAGTAAGAGGCAGGCAATGCTGTATGTAGAAGGACCAGGTTACCTACACGTACTGCGTACCTTGACCTCGCTAGATTCAATGCAACGACCCTAGTCCAGGACCCCGTCGTTTCTGCGTGTTCCTTATCTCTGTTGTGCCACCAATCTGGGTCCCCAAACTCATAGGTGAAAGGCAGTTTCTTGTAATACCCCCGACAACGGCCGATTCTATTTTAAAAGCCTCAGAGCCCCCCCGCAATCCATCGTCAACACTCCTGCTCTCCTCTCCTCAAATACCTTTCTCTTGACGCAAAATCTGCATTTTCAGTTCATCTCAAGAACTTTCATTCACTCTCTCGAGTTCTCTCATCAGATATCAATTCACAGCCGATTCTCTTTCCCAAAACACAACCGCAAACATGGTAAGTTTACGCCGCCTACCT
This sequence comes from Apiospora saccharicola, assembly GCA_038363915.1. Taxonomy (NCBI): domain Eukaryota; kingdom Fungi; phylum Ascomycota; class Sordariomycetes; order Amphisphaeriales; family Apiosporaceae; genus Apiospora; species Apiospora saccharicola. Next base: position 1,765,031 of record JAQQWM010000001.1, read on the forward strand.
GCCATCAACCCCACCTCGGGCCAGTAGCCAGCCAATGGCCACTTGCCATAACGCGATGATTTGCTAATAATTTGCTCCCATAGGCCGAGTCCCAGCATGTCTCGTACACCGAGAACGTGAGCACGCGATCCCTCCCTTCACCTTTCCATCGAAGTAAAGCAAGCCCTGGGCTTGGGGCCATTCGTTCATTGGCATACCGGCCCAGCATGGCTGCTTTGCCGTCCTCTCGGAATCAACAATCCTACAGCATGAAAAATGACTAACAGGTGTGCCTCCACAGCTCATGAAGTACATGAAGCTCGACCAGAAGGGAAACGCGATGGCGGAGTACATCTGGATCGACTCGAACGGCGGTGTCCGTTCCAAGAGCAGAGTACGTAATTTCTTCGCCTTCCTTATCTTTACGCCAAATTGCCTTGGTTCCTGTTACTTGATTCCCTCGTGTCATCTTCAAAGGGCTCGGCTCAAGGCTACTTGGGTCCGCTACAACAAGCACATGTTCGAGTCTCTTCCTATCTACCCCACACGAAAGTGGCCCAGTGTGCGGTGGCACGCCACGGGAATGCGAGGATTGCAGGGCTTGGTCTGTCGAGTTGCTTTGGTTTCCTCGTCATGGTATCCCTGTCCCCTCGAAGGGGGGCTAGGGGCTTCCGTACGGCCACACTGTAGCATACCCACAGCACCAAGACTTCCGACCTCGCGTCCTTGGCGTCGGCTCTACACGATGTCACCCCCGATTCCTCCCTTGTACCCTCAGCAGGCGCTTGGTGATGTCGTCAGTCGGCAGGATGTTCCCTACACCAGCTTAGTGCCAATGGCGTGCATTACTCGCTTCCTGCCGTTCACAACGGATGACAGGATTGCTGGGCCTGCATTGTCACATCTTCGTGCCCTACAAGATCTCTGTGTTGTTCCCGGTAATTTCGCGCCAAGCAATGTCTGGGGCTTAGCTGACATCATGCCTCTTTAATAGACAATGACCTCGGTCCCTGAGGGCGGATTCAAGCCCGAGGATCTCCCCACTTGGAACTTTGATGGCTCCTCCACCGACCAGGCTCCTGGCGACAACTCGGATGTCTACCTGAAGCCCGTTGCCGTCTTCCCCGACCCTTTCCGGGGTGTTCCTAACATCCTGGTCCTTGCCGAGTGCTGGAACGCCGACGGCACCCCCAACAAGTACAACCACCGTCATGAGTGCGAGAAGCTGATGTCGACACATGCTGCTCACAAGCCCTGGTTCGGTCTCGAGCAGGAATACACTCTCTTCGACATGGAGGACCGGCCCTACGGCTGGCCCAAGGCTGGTTTCCCTGCTCCCCAGGGTCCTTACTACTGCGGTGTTGGTGCTGGCAAGGTCGTCTGCCGTGACATCGTGGAGGCCCACTACAAGGCCTGCCTGTACACTGGTGTCAAGATCTCCGGCACCAACGCCGAGGTTATGCCTGCCCAGTGGGAGTTCCAGGTTGGTCCCTGCGAGGGTATTGAGATGGGCGACCATCTCTGGTTGGGTCGCTTCCTTCTCCACCGTGTCGCTGAGGAGTTCGGCGCCAAGGTCTCCTTCCAGCCCAAGCCCATTCCCGGTGACTGGAACGGCGCCGGTCTGCACTCCAACTTCTCCTCTGAGGAGATGCGCGTTGAGGGCGGCATGAAGCACATCGAGGCTGCCATCAAGAAGCTCGAGAGCCGCCACAAGGAGCACATCGCCGTTTACGGCGAGGGCAACGAGTTGCGTCTGACTGGCCGTCATGAGACCGGTGCCATCGACACCTTCAGCTATGGTGTCGCCAACCGCGGAGCCTCCATCCGTATCCCTCGGGAAACCGCCTCTAAGGGCTACGGTTACTTCGAGGATCGTCGCCCCGCCTCCAACGCAGACCCGTACCAGATCAGTGGTATCACTATGGTAAGTTCGACATGATCCACGATCTAGCTCATTTGCAAGGTGCTAACAACCAATGTAGGAGACGCTCTACGGCGCTGCCAAGGAGTAAGATTTTGATACCCTTTGATTTCTCGGTGTTAAGTGTTTGCTTTGAGTAATGGGAAATGGTACATAGAACGAACAGCTTCCGAGCATAGGCAAGCTAAATGAGAATTGATACGAACTCTGATGACAAGGCTTCTCTTCTTCTTCCAGACTTGCTTAATGATACTGTGAACTGTGGAAACACTCCTGGACGGCAGTCCTCTTGATGTGTTAGTTGTATTCAACAGCCAACCGATTTTCATGTTAGACAGGGAGCGTCCCTATACCCATCGGGGTTGCTAATGCATCAATGCTGTTGTTACAAATATTAACAGAGCGATCTAAGGATACGAGCATCCCTTGGTGTTTTTCTTATCCCAGACACATGTGTGGGCACATCTGGCAGGCTGCCGTGAAGTGGTTATCTAGATTATTGTACTACACCCTGGCCGATCTATTATCTCCCGCTATTTTATCCCCTATTATCTTGTTGTCGGCCGTTTACCACGTTGCTCCTAGCTGTCCCATTCCTACTAGTTTATCCATCTCCTGACGTTTCATACGGTTCGCTGGGTATCCCGCAGTTGAATGCCCAGAGCTGAACGATAATCGAATGTCACAGTTATGGTAAATATCCCCTTGATGGCGAAAGCGCCACTCCCAACAGATTATGCTGCACTGTACATACACTATGGATTACTTGGTGCTATTGGAAGAGCGTTCATTCCATTGATACGATATCTGATTAGATAAACTGGGATAAACTAGCCTGTCGATCATTTACAGGAAGTATTACACCAAAAGCAGCGTTATCGTCATCAAGGGGGTACCTAACACGAAGGTGCATTATCCTACCAATGTGGGAGTTCATTGCCAATTCATTGCTCATTCGTCTAGCTACTCTAAAGACAGACAGAAACGCGAATCGCGTCATAGAAATCATTCGCAGTGGGAGCTTCCTCGAAAATCATAGCCTCCCTCTGTGCAACTAATGTACAGTGCGCAATTCTCAGACTCCGATGACTGGCCTGATGGGGTACCAGCATGTTCAGATGCCTCAATCAAGTAAACACTCTCTCTACCCCCTCGTGATAATGGGTCGTTTCGTTCGGGAACTTGTCGTGACCAATCTTGCATATTTTCCCTTAACCTCGTGTGTGAGACTCCAGGGTCTTCTTGGTCGTCTTCTTCGTCGCCTTCTTCTTTGTTTTCTCGGCTGTATTCTGGGCTTGAGATGCTTTCTGGCTGTCCTTGGACGCCAACCTCTCAATTCGAGCATCGTACTTAGCCTGAAGCTTCGCCCATTCACGCTGGTAAACCACCTGACGTTTTTGTTCTCGTCCTTCTTCGGCGTTATGGGGAATCACGAAGTTTGCAATATCCCGGGGAGGCGGCAGATTCTGCGCTACCTTTTCAAAGGCCGCGTCTGTGGTCATATGTTTCCTGTAGAATCTCTGTAATTGCTGAAGACCCCAAAACGTCATCAGCGTGTGAAGCGGTTCCCAAGACTCCCTCTCATTCGATCCGGCACGAATTTTACATTCAATGCCCGAATCGATCCTTCTTATATCGTGAACGGTGAAGTAGGTAACCAATACTCCCTCTGGGTCATAATTTCCGACCGGTCTTTCAATTCTACCAGTGGAAGCGTTCAAGTTCGCTGTGTTGCAGCGATGACGAGTTCGAGATGAGATACTGCCAATATCGCTATCCAGGCGGTTAAGATGGACTCTTTCTTCACCAGCAAAGTGGACGCCAGATGCCCCGATGCACTTGTTTAACTGCTCATTGTTAACCGTTTTGGCTATATCGTGTTTATTCAAGAACACTTTTCTTGGTGCCATAGCCTCCCCGATCTTCGTGATCTGGACTGCAAAGTGTTGTCGGACGCGCTCGGCGAGAGTACCTTGCAACTCGAGATTGTCCCAGTCGGGACCAATGGTAATGCTGATGGCCTCCCTTGGACGGTTGTACATAACATCTTCTTCCAATGTATGACTTAGTACCAATTGAAAGCCTGGCACATTCATGATGAAATTCGGATCATCGTACGATGTTCCAGTTATCACCTCTAGGCAATGATCCAGATCGACTCTCAGTGTTGGGATAGGGTCGAAATGGAAAGGAAACATATACCCACCCCATTCATTTTCAGCCTGGAAGCTTAGTTGCCGTAGATCGTGGCACTGGAGTAACAGTGGCATAACCTTGCCATAGTCATTCCAACTGTATGGGCCATTGTAATGTACGACTTCCATTCGGCGTATGCTGCCTCTTCTTGCTGGCGTAATGGCAGCTAGAAAGGAGTGCAAATCATCCCTGTCTGTGAACCGAAAGGTGTTCGTGCGATAGAAGACAGGTTTGGCTTCCAAATCATGATAAACCATCCTGCAGGTGCGAGCTAGCTCGGTAACGGTCAGGTTAGATGACGGTTTGCGGAAACCTGGGCGGCCATCCCATTTGAACTTGTTGGACCCATCACCCAATTGAATAGGATTTATAGGCTCATCAACCTCAACGGCAAATTCGTAGATCATCAGCCGAGCCTGCACATACGAAATCAGTCTCTAATGAAGATTGTCTGCTAATGATTGGTCAACTTACCTCCAGAGGAAGCTTGAGAAGGGGAGATGAGCCAGCATTCCGCTGGGTGACATTCTGCTTGGGGTGAGGAGCATTTAAGGCAGCGATGACAGACATGGTGACAGGAGTCACGCAGACGTTCTGGGCAGGCTCGTCGATGATGCCGTCCAACACAGGATGGAAACAGAATCAACGCTTCCAACTTTCGACGCTGGAAGGAATAGTGGTAGGTTGGTGAAAGGTCGGCGAGAGTTGGTGGAACGGTGACGCGTGAAGGGTTATGACAGGATCACCGAGGTGAAGGTAAAAAGGAAATGAGTGATTGGTTTGGGAGAGAAGCATTCAATGCAAGCAGATGAGAGGTTAGAGTACCTACAATTTAAGTAGGGACGAAAGGTGAGTGCAGTGTGAGTGCAGTGTGGTGGAATGGCTGCTTGATAAAATGAGAAGGCAGGTAAACAAGCCGTTCCTCCCTCAGCTATATTAAGACTGGGCAACAAGTAGAATGTGGCCCTAATGAACAGGCAACATTTGCAGCATCTGCCTGTTATCTATCCCACAGCTGTAGCAGAGTAGGCTGAATAAAACCAAGTGTTGAACTACTGTCACCGATATCTGGAAATATTCCAACACCAAGTCAACGTTGGAAGGATGCCCAATACACGCTGAAGGCAAAATCGACGTTTTAATATTTCTCACCGCTTCAATGCTAGAAAATTGTTTATTCCAGTGTACATTTAAACTACGATTGGTGTGCGCGTTAAAAAGATACAGCCTTTTCTCCTACGGAGCTACCCACGGTCATATGCAGCTGTTCCATACCTTTTATCCTCCCTCTACTGAATAAGAAACTTAAGTAAGTGCGTATTTATCATATTGTCAGGTTACTCTCACGAATGCTCAATTATCAGTATGTCATGTGCGTATCAGCATTAGTAGCCTCCATTAACGGTCACTAATCTACATCGTGCTAAAGCCAGACTCAAAAGAAAGGTCTGATGGTATGCGAACTTCTCGCCTGAGTCTGGATGCCTTATGTTTCCCTTGATGGTTTATATCGCCCCATCCAGGGACGTATCGTGTCCAGCCGTTTACTTATTTCCTCGGCCACGGCCACGTGCGGTAACCTTTGAGGTCTTCGTCGATGTCTTCTTTTCCTCCTCGACACTAGGCTCCTCGTTGTTTTCAAGCGCCAACTTGTTCATCTGAGCCTCGTATCTCTCCTGGAGCCTTGTCCATCGATACCGGTAAGCATTCCAGACCCCCGCGCGACCGTTACTGTCTCTGAAGGCATCTGTGACAAGTGTAATATCCCGGGGAGCAGGCAAGTTCTGTATGACCCGGCCATCAAAGGCTGACAGTGCCAGCTTGTTCCGGTATATGCGTTCCAAGTCCTCGATGCCTTCGTTTGTGGCCACTGTATGAAGGGGTTCCCAGGACTTGCTGTCGTCTTTTTCCACCCTGTCAAAGTTATGATCGTAGATGAACTCGGAGATTTCGCACTCGATGCCGGAGTCAACCAATCTTACGTCGTGAATACAAAAATCGCCAATTAGCAGCCCCTCCGAGTCGTATTTCCCAGTATTTCGTTCAACGGTGCCATACGACTCATTGAGGTTGGCCTTGTTGCAACGATGACGGGTTCGGGAGGACACGGCACCAATGTCGCTGTTGAATTGGTCTTGATTAACCCGTTCTTCGCCGGGAAAGTAGAGGCCGGCCCCTGCGATACTCTTCTTTACTTTCTCGTCCGTAACTGTCACTGTGTTCTGACTGTCGTCCAAGGACTCTCTTCGTGATACCATAGCTGCTTCAATTCGGCTGATCTCTATTCCGAATTGCTGTCGGGCTCGTTCGGCGATGTTGCCTTGCAGCTCAACCGTCTCCATCTGGGGGCCAACTATTACCTCGAGATCAGGTTGACTCCAATAATTGGCCATCCACTGGAATGTGATGTGAAGGGTTGGTATGCTCAAAAGAGAGGGCTCATCGCTGCATAATGGTTCACTTAGCCATTGTGAGAGCAGGCCTAGGTGATCAATTAGATTTTCATCACCATGATAGTGATAAATCCGAGATCTTGTTAGCTGTTGCAGATCGTTGTTCCGAAGTAATAAGGAAAGCTTTCGCAAGTCGTGACATTGAAGCAACAATGGCACCACTTGGTTGTGAAGTTTGATTCCCCTCGAGCTGTAGTCCACAGGAATCGCAGAGCCGTAGTAGCTGTTTTTAAAGCCGACGACGAGCTGACGTATGCTACTTCTTCATGCTGGCGTAATAGCTGCTAGGAAGCGTTGCAGGTCTATCAGGCCTCTTAAGTGGAAGTCATTGACTCGGTAAAAGACGGGTTGAGCTTCCAGATCATGGTAGACCATTCTGCAGGTCCGAGCCAGTTCTGTTGCTGTCAGGTTCTTGTACGACGCCAGAAAAGCAAAATATATCGGGCCACGATGTATTCTCTGTACTTCGTTTCCCCAGACGAACTTGTTAGAGCCTTTTGCTGCTTGCTGGGTGCGGATAGGCTCGTCAACGTAGACTGCGAACTCGTAGATCATGATGCGCAGCTGCATATACACAATTAGCCGTTAAGTTAGATTGTATAAAAGAAATGGACACAAAGATTTACCTCTAGAGGGAGTCTGAGGAAAGGAGATACCCCAGAATTGCGCTGCGTAACATCCTTCTTTGGATGAGGAGCGTCTAGGGCAGAGATGGCAGGCATGATGAATATGCTGCAGGTATTGCACCTGGTTTGTGATCAGGTTGATTTCATCAAACGATTGGACACTGAGCGGATGTCTTTGGCTAGCACTAGCCCAACAGGAAGTTCAAGAGGAGTAAAAGTAACGGTGGTTGAGCTTCCGAGGTGACGTCTGTGGAATGGTGAAGAGTGAGAGTGACTGCCAGATCTTTGAGGCGGAGATGGAAGAGAAAACAAATGCCTAAGTAGGTGGGTTGACACAAACCATTAAATGCAATAAGGACATTCAAGTACGGATGCAGGTACTTATTTATTACTCCAAAGGGAAGGAACCCTAAAGGAAACCTGAGGGAAGTGTGAGGATAATGTGATCGAGTGCTTTATAAGGATGGAAAGAACAGATGGTCCCACTCGTAGCTGCACCAATATAGGGCAAATTGTTAAGGTGGTTGTGCTAGGGTAGTAGTCATTGGACCGTCAATAGCTACATATGTATTGTTTCATTGCCATGAGATGCCTGAGTAAATATCAATTACTAACCCTGCCTGGGAGCTGATGAGGTCTGGTTCTACTGGTACTGAACAGGTATATTGGTAATTGTCATTACACTCGGAAGAAATGTATCCAGGGCAAAGAAGTCCAAATGTTGCGCATCGGATTGATGCTTTCATTTCATGTCCCCAGGAGATTATTATCATTATCAGGACGGAGCCAACTTATATCGGTTGTCGTCTGTAAGGGAAACCAATAGGCCTCAATGTTTACGCAAACCCATACAGGGGCCTCGGGGTTTCAGTTGACAGCTTTAGAAAATTCTATAATGTCTACCAGAATACGCAAGGGTTTTTGTCGCCAATTGTTTACTGTGTCTCTATGCATTACTCTGAGTCACCACTTAAGAATGATCGCAGGCAGCTTTCTGGACTCTCGCTTTGTTCATAGGCTATGGCTTACTAAACGCCCATTCGCTACTGAGGCAGCTCTTGATTGATCTAGAAATCCCCAGATACACACAAGCCACTAGAGTCATATCATGACTTTGCTTGCTTACGCACCCATTCGCCTCTTGTGACTGGACACATCAACCCACGACCGTTCACCCGTGATTGAACATGTGACGTTTCATAGGGTCCTGTCGCAGCTCTGCAGAGAAAATCAATGGTGGCGAGTGCAGTTGGCTCCTTGGAAGTTGAAACATCCCAGGTAACCGTCATGGCTGTAAATGTCCTCGTCTTTAGGACAATATGTGTTAGCCTCCATTCTGAGATCGAGACGAGGTAGTTGCCAACTTACTCAAATCCTTCACAGCATCGAAGCTGTTCTTGCCATCGCTGGACAGGCACGAGCAATGGATGTTGGCGTTGGTTGTGAGCTTACAAGAGCTGCATCCGTTATCGAATGCCTTGCCGGAAGCAGCCCAGCTCAGAGCACCGTCCTTGTTCTCGAGGCACCTGCAGTCGATTCGGTTAGCGACTCTTCACGTCATCATAGATCAATAGCGCCGATTGATTCAAGGTCACCTACTGGTTGAGATCGAGTTGGCTGCAAGTAGGCATCCAGTCATCGTTGTTGCACTTGGCAGTCAGCTGGCTTCCAGAGTCGGAGAGAAACCAGATGGGGCAGTTCAAAGTGAAGTTGCCGCTGCTGGAATCGGCCGCCACTGACATGATGCCAAGGCACAGGGCGATGAGGGTCTTGAAGGTCTGCATGTTGATGTGGTGCTCAGAATATTGTTGCTGGGTGATGTTGGGCGTAAGGAAGGGAGGGTTGGTTGGGTTGTTGTTACTGGGAAGAGGAGATTGCTTCTAGAAGCAACATAAATACCTGAAAACTCGCGATAGGATTGAATACAGGGGCCAAAATAAGTGCGGCCAGTGTGAGTAACGATGAATACTACCCTTACAAGGAAATCAAGAAGCCTCAGAAACAGATACTCACTAAATCAGTTTCAGTCAACCTATGATATACAGTCCAGGGGGTGTAATATTGACCTCCCACCGCTGAAGACCCCATTTTTAACCGCCGTCGGTCCCAAGCTTTAGATATTCGTGGTACAGTATCTCTTGATCCATTAATTGACCCAAAGAGATTTAGAGCGGATAGTCTCGCCGGTAGGAAACACCGTAAAAGCTCCCACGAACCAGGAGTTCGACTTGGCCATATATCTCTTTAGTATGACGTTTCGGATCTAGGATACTCAAATCGGCCAGCGCAAAGATGAACTTTTCTTCTCTCTCTTTCAATCTCCCATCTTACGGTAGCTTTCGCCGGTGTGTGCAAAGCCCCTGAACCAACCCACCCCTGACGACCAACGTTGAAACGTTGCTGCAGGTCATTAGTCATCTGCAAGTCACCACCGTCAAGCCACCCCGTTTCAAGCCACACCCAGTCAGTCGGATGGGGACCCCCCCTGCATGAAAGCTTGAGCCAGAGACGGCACCAAGCAATTCAATGTCGTCACTGTTAAGCTTCCAAAATCCCATCATTGCCTCAAAGTTCCCCAAAGTTCAGGCTTTCCCTTTCCTGCAATTGGTTTCCGCCAATTCCCATGACTGCACTTCTAGCAAGACATCCGGGATGAGGCATGCCACTCCGGTACATCGCAGCCCTCCCAATACCGGCCCTATGCCCGGCGCCGCTCATGATCTTCGGGGCCCGTCCCCATCCCAACCGGTTTCTGACGGCCTCGTCGTCGTCGCCGCCGTCACAAGAGATCCCCAAGCTCCAGCAGCAGAAGCAGCGGCTTTTCCACGCCACGGGATGTCTCCGCGATGAAGAGATTGACCGGGCCACCAATCACTATGAAGCTCTGAAACTGCCGACGAACGCGAGTCCCGCCGATATCAAGCGGTATGTACCTCACTTTACGCCCCAACCCCTGCGTCAAACTTACCGGACTACATTCTACCCAATACTCTTATCACGCCCTGACCGACCAATCAACTAACATCCTTACCCCCAAAAAGCTCCTTCTACACCCTCTCCAAAACCCAACACCCGGACCACAACCGCAGTGACCCCGCCGCCTCGAAGCGCTTCATGCGCATCAGCGAGGCCTACACGACCCTCTCCTCGCCCGAGAAGCGCACCCGCTACGACCGCGACGTGCTGAACCTGCACCACCCGCACGAGGCGCATCCAGGGCGCAGGGGCGGCTCCTACAGCAGCACCACTACCAACCCCGCCGGAGGCCGCCCCGCCTCGGGCCTCAGCAAGCGCCGGAGCGTCTTCCGGGGCCCGCCGCCCAGTTTTTACCGCAGCGGGGGCTGGGGCGCCCACAGCGCGAAACGGTCCGCGGCGCACGAGAGCTCTACGGGGGGATCTGGCAACAGCGATACCTCGTCATCCTCGCGGCAGCCAGGAGGCGAAAACGATGGAACGTGGGCGACTGGTGGCGGCGGTTTCGGCCCAGGAGCGACCGCCGGGGGATGGGCCCGGGCCAGGATCCCTTCAAGGGCTCCCAGGAGGACGTTCCCCACTTCGACCGCGAGGGCCACCAACGGACCGGCCGCCGAACCGAGGAAGCCAGGACGACGAGACGGCGCATGCGCATGGACGGGCGCGAGGTCGACACTGAAGCCGAGCAAGGGGCTATGGGCATGTTCTTCGTCATCGGCGGAATAATCCTCACCAGTTTCCTCGTGCCCCTGAGCATTTATCATGTCTTCTGGGGCCCCAGGCCCAAGGAACGGAAGAAAAAAGCCAAAAGCTGAAGTGCAGTAGTCCTTATAGAACGTGCCTTCTACTAGATGCCACAAGCCCATATAGATCCGCCGAAAGGTAGGTAGAAAGTAATGTAGTTAATCAATGCGAAATACGAACATTATACATTAACATATCAAATCAAATGCACAGGGCCCAAACATTTTTTATCACGACCTGTAAGTAAAGCTGTTGCGACAATTGTATCCGAATCCTCTATTTTTTACACACGAGACACACCCCAGCACTAGGAGATCTATCTGTCGTCTGCTATGATTGGTACGGAATACAATGCGGAAGAGGAAATTGGTGGCGATTAGCCCTGGTATCTCTTAACCTAAGTCATTTTACACCCCAAAACGCTCCCCCAAAAGTACATTCAATTACGTGGTTACGTAAACTTAACCCTCGAAGGTGAAGCTGACACCAACCTTGTGGGTGGCCTGGTCAAGCTTCTGGGTATCGAAAGAGCCACCGAGACCCAGGTTGACACCGGGGCGGAGGAGGGTGTTGTAGGAGATAGCGGCCACACCACGGTCGTTGATCTTGGCCTGCTTGGGGGTCAGTGATTGCCTCCTGATAGGGGGTTAGAGGGATAGAAACGCACCTTGGCGAAGGAGAGGGGATCCAGGCGGTACTTGCTAGCAACCTCAAGACCGACGTTGTTGCCGGCCTTGGAGTTCCAGGTAGCCTTGGCACCAGCCTCGACCTGGCCGTTGACCTTGTGGTAGTAGCTGGCAGCGAAGATGCTCAGGTTTTCAGAAGCGGTGATGGCAGCACTGTAAGAGGGGGCAGCGTAGCCAACAGCGGCGCTGTAGCCGGTAAGGGCGGCCTTCTGGACGTCATAGGCGGCGGAGGCACCAGCGAGGAAACCATCGTGACCAACAACAGCATCGATGTTGGCAGTGGGGCCCTTGAGCAGGTCGAAGAAGGCGCGGCCGTGGAAAGCGCTCTGCTTGAAGTGGAGGTTCATCCTGAGGCTGCGAGAGTTGTTGGCGGGCAGGAAGCCGTGAGCGAGCTCGGCCTTGACACCCTTGGCGAGCAGATCAGCGGCCTCAATCTTGGACTCGAGGGCGTTGGCAGTGTTCCAGGTCTGGGTCAAGGTAAGGCCTGGACGGCGAATCATAGTCAGCAATTGTGTCGGGTAAGAATCACTGAGGAGTACGGCGAAACTGATGGGCCAGGCGCGAGGTCCTGGTACCGCAATTCTTGAGACTGAGGCTGACAGTGTAGTTCCTGGCTGTCGCCGAGGTCTCTTGCGGCGCCCATCCGGTTTTTGCTTTTCTTGAGTGACATCGAGGTCTGTTGACTCCGTAGAAGAAGAAGGGGAGTTGGAATTACCGCGAGCCTTGTCCGCCCACTTGGCCTCCATCTGTTATGACACATTCGGATTAGTTTTGGTTCTTGTAAAAACTGGACGCTCTGTCGGGCAGGATCGCAAAGGCTCCTCAACAGAGCCATTAAGCCAGAACCCTCGACGGATGCGACTGTAGGTAATTTTGCTACTTACGTTGCCACTGGTAGCCTTCTCATGGCTGCTCTTGCCGGTCACCTTGAAGGCAACATTGTTGGGGGTGTTGCTCTTGATCTCGATGGTACCGGCCGACACTGAAAACACATGTTAGAGGCTCCGAATCGAGGAAGAAGGATCAAGAGGCGTCAATACGGTGGTAGAAATCCTTGTTCAGGAGCTATGCAGATATATATTAGCCATTTGTGCAAATCAATTGGGCAATTGGGTTTATCGCATGAGGCCACCTTGTTGACCGACTTGGTTTTTCCCTGTCGGGCGGTCTCGCAATGGGTGGCCGGATAATAGCTCATAAAAGCTGCAGGTGCCGGAGCCTAACTTACATCGTTGGCCGACTTGGCGATATCAGCGTAAGCCGGGACAGACATGATGGCGACTTGAGAGTAATTCCGGGGGTGGAATTTGTGTATGTGAATGGGGTATCAAAGAGAGAGATGAGTGGTGAGGTGGGAAAAGTGGTGAGAATGGCAATGTGGACGACCAGGTCGGGTTTATGAAATTTGTTTTCTCCCCCCAGCCGAACGAGCAACGGGACGTTCAGGAACCATGCACGAATAGCAGGCGCTCCCTACAGCATGAGCTAGCTGGGCTGGGTCGCCAGGCTTGGATTTGGTAGGGTCTAGGCTAGTAGCGCTTTAGCTGGGCTAGCTCAGGTCGGCGCTAGGTCGGTCCGGGTCAGCAATATTCAATGCTCAATGCATGGCGATCATCTGTAACGAACGAGGCAATTTATAGAGTAGCAAACTGGGGTAAATATAGGCAAGGGTCACAGAGAAAGTACCTATGATTATGCACACATTGCATTGGGGTTTTAAGCATGTAGCTATCGCCAGTCTTATTGATTGAACTCCATTGACCACTATATTAATGGGAGTACAGGTTTAAAGGCAGGTAAGTAAGGAAGACCCTACCAAAATACCCTCCATCAATCAGGTAAACATCAAAAATATAGCAAAAGGGACACAATGGTACATAATAAAGCAAGATATATGACGCCTGCAGGTGCGTCTCTTTGTTGTGCAGCTGAAAATCATTCGTTCCTTCCCTATTGTGAATATACATACAAGCTACATAACTCCTGGCGGTGACAGACCGCAACTAGATCGCAACCCATGAATCAATATGTAGGTACCTAAGTAAACCGTCTCTCATGCTTCGGCTTCATCCGCAGTAGTACCCTTCTTCTTCTTGGACCGCTTGCGCTTCTTGGATCCACCTTCCACGACATCGTTACTCGGCTGAGATTCCTCCTTGACCCCCTCTCCATCTTGAGGACCATCACCGAGTGAGAAAACGGGCCCATCGTGCTCGGCCTCGGGGCCGAATGTCTCCTTTCGCCATTGTCGAAGACGGGCTTTCTTCCCAAGCCTCTTCTTGTCCTTGGCCTTCTTATCGTCCGGTCGGAAGTGAGCGAGCTTCTTCAAGCCAACAAACTCATTGAGAGCAGCATCATCAGCCATCAGAATATCCCGCGCCGTCATGCCGTATGACTCTGCCCAGGTTTGTCTGTAAGAGAATGCGGGCATATCTGCTTTGGACTTCTTGGAAGGACCAGCCAGTACTTCATGGTCCACATCCATCTTGGAGTCGATAAGAGCCTCGAGTTTAGCACGCTCTTTGCGCGCTTCCTTCTGGCTAGCCAACTTCTCTTTCTTGCGGTCTTTCGTGGTCTTCTGGCGCTTGGAAGATGGGCCGTCATCCTCCTCCTCGGCCATTTCCTCCTCGCCGGCGGCCTCGCCTTCGTCCTCATCTAGATCGATCTTCGGGAGTTCCTCTTCTTCGAAGTCAGGCACCAGATCTTTGATGTCAATGTCATCATCCCACTTTGGTTTCTTGATCTTCTTCTTAGAGTCACCCTCTCCCTCATCAGCGCCCTCTCCTTCGGCGTAGTACTGATCACCGAAGGTTCTTTGCATCTCTTCCTCCCATTTGTCGTTGTCCCAGGCGTCATTCAAGAACTTGACCCAGTCCTCCTCCTTCAGCTCCTTTCCGGAGAGACCGGCGGCCTTCTTGATCTGCTTGAGCCTCTTTTCGGCCTCCTCGACCTTGAGCTTTCGTAGTCTCGCCTTCTCCTCTCGGCGCTCGCGCTTCTCGGCTTCCTTCTGCTCACGCTCCTGATCTCTCTGGCGTTGCCTGGCCGTCTTCTCTTCTCGTCGAACTGACTTGGCGGCAGCGACATCTCTGGCATACGACCGCAAGACTTCGTTACTCTTGTTGGGGTCCTCGAACCGTAGGTTGTACGCAACTTCCCACTCGTCGGCCTTGCCGACGATGTCCTCCTCCTCCTCATCCGAGTCGAAAGCTTTCCAGTTGTTGCCCGGTGCCATCCAAGCGCGCGCGGCCATGAAATTGGAGAGGTATAACTCGGGGTTCTTATCGGCTTCTTCGACGTCGATAGTCATCGGCTTCACCTTTGCAGCTCTGGAATGGTGAACGCCCTGCTGGTTGACTTCACGCTTGACCCTCTCGGCTTCGCCCGCTTTGGCCTTCAGGAAATCGGCGTCTTCCTCATCATCTTCATCGGCTCCGCGAAGCTGGGCCTGGATCTCATCCCGGATAGATTTCTTAAGATCGGCTTGCTCCTGAACATAGGTTTTGGGTGCTGCTGCTTCTTCCGCTTCATCTGCACCAGTATCTCCCGCTAGGATTCGTTGCCGGTGGTAGTCTTTCAAGGTGACAGGCTTCTCCTTCGTAGTACTAGCAGAAGCAGCGGCCTCTTCGGGAGTCTCTTCGATTGGTTTGTAGAATGTGGACTTTCCATCGTAAATCCGGGGATCCTTGTTGCGAATGGCCTGCAGAGTAGCAGAGATCTGGGCATCGAGGTCTTCAGTGGCGAGGAAACCGTCTTCATCCTCGTCTTCGTCTGACGAGGAGTCTTCTTCGTCGGACGCGCCGTCGTTTATTGCCCCTCCGTTCGTCTGCCTAGTCTTGAACTTTTCTTCCACTACAAATCCAGTTAGCAGTGGTTCAAATCTTCTGGCATGGCTGGTATGCTCGTACATCTCTGTCGTTCTTCGCGCTTCTTGTTATGCTCGAATCGTGCAGCATACTCCTTGTTCACCTGGAGCTTGACTCCGCCATCGGATTCGTCGTCGCTCTCATCGAACAACTGCTTTCTGGAAGGATGGGGCGCCGCCATGTTGCCGTGCCGTCCAGTCGAAGACAGTCGAAGACTGGGAGTGCAATGAGGGAATGCAGTTATACGAATGGATGGGTTGCTGGAATGCGATCAAACACTATGGTAGACCAAGATTTGCGCTTTCACAAGCTTAACGAATGGCTAGGCGCGCTGACTGGCGATTGGGAACTTTTTTTTCTGCCGTACGCTTGTAGGTTTAGATTCGTAGCGGGGCCCTTTTCCAGAGGGAAATTTTGGCGGTGAGAGGCGGCCATTTATTTGTCTCGCCGATCGCTAAGCCTCCTGCCCGCGTCTGCCCGCAACATTTATGGCAGGCACCTTAGATAAGCCAATTAGGCAGCCAGAGCACGGTGAGAGCAGCGCATTGCACGTTTGAGGTACCTGTCTGGGCCCCCTCCATGTACCGGCTGACGCATAGCGCATAAGCACCAAGATATGGGCGGCGAAAAGGTAGGTAGGTACCTACAGGGCCTTGGACCAGGTCACTTTGGTCACTCTACAGGGAACAGTCACTGTTAAGCAGGCTAGGTCGGTTCGGAAAGGTTAGCAAGCAGTCAGCAGTCTGGCGTCTGGCGCAAGGACGTCGTCATGTTACATGAAGCCAATTCCCAAACTCACCTGCCTTATCCACCTGCCTGAAAGCCTCCATGCAAGCGCCGCCAGAGCTCCCCGTCTTCTCACCATCCATCTGGCCCCGGCACACACCTTGTCAACACCATCAATACATCTAATCTTGTCGCTGCCTCCCCCACGCTATCGTTATTATTGTTGCATGCAAACACTTACACCACGGTCCTTTGCCGCCACGCCACATTAACTGCAACTCAAAAACCACACGACCCGAATTGTCAAGGAGACAGTAAACCATGGCTGATTCGGCGCCGAGACCCAGCAGCAGCGTCAAGCTAGTGCTGCTGGGAGAGGCTGCAGTTGGAAAGGTTCGTCATCTGTATCTATCACCATTTACAACTTGTAGTTAGCTAACCAAGATCCAAATAGTCCTCTCTCGTCCTGCGTTTCGTTAACAATGACTTCCAAGAGAACAAGGAGCCCACAATCGGAGGTAAGATATAACCTTCCCACCTCCTACATCAGGGCGACCCCTCCAGATATATATCTCGCGATGATGCGCAACCCTGAGCCACCCCGGATCCCGAGGAAATGCAAGGATGCTGACCGATGCCACCATCTATGATGCAGCCGCCTTCTTAACACAAAAGTGCAACCTCCCGACTCGGACCATCAAGTTCGAGATCTGGGACACAGCAGGCCAGGAGCGCTTCGCCAGCCTGGCCCCCATGTACTACCGCAATGCGCAAGCCGCCCTCGTCGTCTACGACCTGACCAAGCCGACATCCCTTATCAAGGCGAAACACTGGGTCGCCGAGCTGCAGCGCCAAGCCTCTCCCGGCATCGTCATCGCCCTCGTGGGCAACAAGCTGGATCTGACCAACGCGTCGGCGGCGGCGGCCGGCGGCAGTAGTGAGGACGAGGATGAGGAGAGCGGCGGTGCCGCGGGCGGAGACGGCGGAGACGAGTCAGGCGATGCCCGCAAGATCAGCACCGACGAGGCCAAGACGTACGCCGAGGAGGAGAGCCTGCTGTTCTTCGAGACCAGTGCCAAGACCGGCCACAACGTCTCGGAGGTGTTTACTGCTATTGCCAACGCCATCCCCGAGACCAGCCTGAAGAGCACGAGAGGTCCCGGCGCATCCAATGCGGTGAGCCGGGGTGGAGACGAGCAGCGAGTGAACCTGACCGGGCCCCGGGGAGATGCTTCTAAGGACAGCTGCGCCTGTTAGTCGTGAAAGCAAACGTTGTGGTGACGTTTTATCTGTTATAAGCAGCAGCAGCTCCCGCCAGGTCTGTGAGGATATAAATAGTGTCTGACATTTGCATCGGGTTGTCTGTCTTCGGACTTTCTTTTTTTCTTGTTTTTGCTTTGCCAACGGAGTGACGGGGAATTATGGTTCATTGGGATTGTCTCTGTGAATGTGTCGTTACAAGCAGTACATCATGTCCTATAGCCAGCAAACTTATGATGGTTTTCTTAACATTACTCTATTTTGCAGTTGTGACGTGACATTTTGACTAGGGGTGGTAAGGAGAGTATATTAGGGGTTGAGCAGCAAAACGACCTGGCCAATCCTCGCAAGAGAGCTAAAGTGGTGTTCGCTTTTCCCTCGCCTCTCGCACGTTAAGCAAGGTGTATACGACCAGTGACCGGTGGTTAGACTCGAAGAAGGAGTCTTTTCTTTCTGCACCGAGTTCTATGCGATGCCAACGCGACTGGTCACATCCCCTTGCCACCTAGCTTCACGAACTTCGTTCCCACACTCTTCCCCCCTCTCCCCCTCTCCCCCTCTATCTGAAATGAGGTCAAGAAATCTGCGCTATGCGACAATATCGCCAGGTATGCACTTTTCCGGCAAAGTTGCAGTCCAATATGTACAGTTAAACAATCACAAGCTCAGAACCCACTAAGAGCTGCTTGTCATGTCCGTATCTGCTATCTCCTTAAAAGCAGCCCAATCAGTCCCAGCGGTCGCCATCCCTCTCAGCCTCGACTCTCCGCATCCGCTCTTCTTCGTCGTCGTACACGGCCTCGCTGCGGCGGCTCTTGCGGCGGCGATCGCTTCCTCGGTCGTCGCCCGCGTCCCGGCCACGCTTTATGCCGGCAAGACCGGCCAAGCCGGCCATGCGCTGCGCCTCCTTGAGCAGACGCTCTCGGTCCCTCGCCTCGCGCTCCAACGTATGGGGGTCCTTTCCGGAGTTGCTGCTAGCTGCAGCCGCCCCTTTCGAACCGCTAGCTGAGGCTTTGGAAGGTCTCCGAGAGGAGGACTCGCTCTCGCGGATGTGCGACTTGGACGACTTGCTGCCCTTGGACTCGGCAGCACCGGATTTAGAGCCGACGCCTCTGATCGCCATGCCGCCGCGGGGACCACTTGGTGGGTTGAAATCCTGGCCTGTCCCGTCAACAGGCGTGGGAGGGTCGGCGGATGTCTTGCGACTCCGGTGACGATATTCTCGGTCACGGTCTCTATCTCGGTCCCGGTCACGGTGCCTTTCTTTGCGATCCTTGTCGCGTTCCCTATCTCGGTCATGGCCCCTGTCCCTCGATCGTTCTCGGTTATGGTCATGACGAGATCGATGGCTCGACTTCTTATGGCGATCATGTCGGTCATAGTCGCTCTCTCTTCCCCCCTGTCTCTGCCACGGTCCTTGTGACTGCGGTGGCCTAAGCGTTTATGATCGCGTTCACGCTCACGCTCACGCTCAGGCGAGACAGATCGTGACCGGTCATGTTTCTCATCCTTTGATCGACTCGTGTGGTCATCGTCATCACGTGTAGGCCGTCTACTCTTATGTTTACGGCGTCGGTGATCCCCTTCACGTTCATCCCCAGTAGCGGATTCAGAGCGATGACGGCGGTGTCTACGAGATTCCTTACGATCTCGACTCCGGCTACGACTTCGGGAACGCGGCCGGTCCCCTTCATAGTCCTTGCCTTTCTCTTCATTATGATCGTGTTCCCTACCATCGCGGTCAGGATGACGGGGGTCTGATTCCTTTTCATGGCGAGAGCTACTTCGCGACGGATGGACGTCTTCCAATGGGCTCTGTACAACTGAGCCATTGGGTCCTGATATCGGGCTCTGTTGGTCAGTCATGAAACCCCGTGCCCGAAGATGAAGTGCACTGGTATTAGGTAGCCCTTGGCGCATAGCTTTCGGCCCTGTGGGCGCATTCAAAGGTACATCTGGGGCCGTGGTAGGGGGTAGTGAGCCAGTTCCTTGACTGCGTGCCCTGGGATACTGGTCCGTGGAAGTTGGGTCGTCGTTGGTGCCTGCTTCTGTGGTTGCGCCGCCGCCATTTTGCGCATCACCTTGGGAATCAACTCCTGTTAGCTCCACGGCGTGTCCTAGTTGTTCTGAATCGGGACGGACGGTCCTACCAAATTCATCGGTGTTGGATGCATTTTGTGTCTCCATTGCCGAGCCGTTGCCGTTCGCATTCGGGCCCATGCCACCGTTCTCTTGGGAGACTTGTTGAGCCCACATATCCTGGCCAAAGTGTCGCGGATTGAATCCCTGCTGGTGGTAGCCACGGCCAAAGCCTCGATTATAGAAGCCTCTGCCCCGGCCCCGGCCTCGAAACCCGTAGCCGCCGCGGCCAAAGTCATTGTACTGGTTGTGGCCAAAATTACCTGAATTGTAGCCGTTACGGAAGCCAGAGTTAAAGTTGCCAAAGTCACCATTTCCCATGCCAGCAGCATTTGGATTGAAATTATCTTGGCCGACATTCCACGATTGCTGTCCGTTCCAGTCATTGTTGCCACCATTGAAGCCATTCATGCCCATGTTCATGTTCATGCCGTTCATGCCCATGCCTTGCGCTCCGAAGCCTCCGTTCATAAACATGTTCTGCATCGCCATTGGATCCATTCCCATTCCCATTCCTAGGGTGGTCTTAGTATGTGGGATTGGTAACATGGAGTTGGGGTGCTTACCCATCATGGGGAACGAGCCAAAGGCTGCTGGATTCATGCCATTCTGCATGGCCATCATCATTTGCATCTGGTTCATATCACCGAAATTGTTCGTTCCCTCGGAAGACTCATTGGCGTTATCCTGGCCAGCTTCCATATCCGCATCTCCAGACTCGGCCTCGTCTTGGCCAGTTTCGACAGCCTCCTCCGTCTCCTCTGTCGCTTGCCCTTCAAAATCGGCTTGGTCATTTGGTCCATCTTCAGTGGGGTGGCCATCGTTATTGTCTTGGTCGGTAGTTTCCTCCTTTACACTAGATTCCTAAATACAAAGTCAGTCGTCGAGTGAAAACCAAAATTAGAACAAGCTGAAGCTTACTGGGTTGTGACTGGGGAAGCTCTCTTGCTCCGGGTGGGTAGGTGAATCTACAGCGTCTTGACCGGCTATGGCAGCTGTTTGCCCAAATGTTTCATTCTCACCAAGCGCAGCCTCATCTCTAGCAGGAACAGGAGCTGCCGCATCAGTGGGGGACGCCTCTGGCAATGGTCCTGCACTGGCCGGGTTAGGCGCAGGGTCGGAAGGCGTCGCAGGAGTGGGCGTAATCGTCTTTGGGCGTGAGGCTTCGCGTTTCTTCTCTTCGGTCTTGAGGAACACCCTTATAGTAGTCCGGAGGGATTTGTAGATCGTGCAATCGGTACCAGAGACGGGAGAGTGCTCGCAGACTGGGCACGAGGATGGTAGTGTGGATTGGCCTGGTTCATATCAGCTATGTTGTTCACCAGACAGATAAAGGTTGAGGCCACAAACATGGTTCGCAGATGGCGGTTTCACAGCAGGGAAGGCGGAAGGCGTTCACAGCAAGTTTGCTGCAGACGGCGCATCGAAGCTTGGTAGGCAATTCGTCTTGCGTGAAGGAACTATCCAATGATTAGCATCGTAGGCTCAGCGCGAAGCGCAGAACAGGACGGAGGCAACTTACTTGGCCAGCTCAATATGGGCTGGAGTCAGGGCTGCCATGTTGAATTACTTGTCGATGTCGTGCAGGTTGACGATCTTTGGAGGTGTCAAAGAAATGGTTTGGGGGCGAGGAGCCGAAGCGAGACTCGAGATCCCTCTTGCCTTTATGTCCTCAGATCATGTCATCTCCTCAATGCGTCTCAATGTTTGTGTCACGAAAGAGGTGGAATAATCGAGAAGGAGATATGATTGGGTACACAGTCAATTCGCAAGACTTGAAGCGTCAACGTTGATGTTTGACGATGCTGACCGTGACTAACAACAGGACCGGAGACGAGCTTTGAAGAAAGATATGCGCTGCGCAAAACTTCTAAAGCGCGCCGCTCGAAAGTATGGGTCCAGGCCAACGCCTTTTTTTTCTTACAGCAGTGCACTGTGCTGCTGGCTGCTGGCGGTCCCCTAGAAATAAGGGAAGTAGTAGCCGGGAGGCTTTCACCTAGCACACAAACACAGTGGACCTAGTTGTAGCACCTAAGCTTGATGGACCCACGGTAGGTACGATTGCTCCTCGGGAGGCATCTTCAACATCATGGCGGATCGCAAGTCTGCATACTTCGGCTACGCGGTATCTCTTGATTGGTGAATACAAATATGGGAACGGAGACAAGGGCAGTGTGCGGTGATGCAGGTGACCAGAACACATTAACTGCACAATGCAAGTCAAACTTAACAGACGGATGATACATGAGGTCGGGGCGTGAACTGCCTGTTCGATAAGGACGTAGGTAAGGTTCAATACGGGCACCTGCACATTGATGCAGCTACCGACTGAGGGAGCTTAGTGCCAATGACACTTGGCCGTACTATTCGCATCAACCACCCCAACCTCTATGAACAGCTGTTACATCATCATCTACCACAACCCTTTAGAAGCTAGCACACCCAGAGACTCTTCTTCCAACTGCTTTAATCTGCAAGCGTGTCTAATTGTAGAACTGGCCTGCGATGCGTAAACGCACGACTTTCTTTCACCACAATGAAGACGCCATCGACCCGGCGTCTTTGAAGGTCTCGGGGCGCACCCTTTCTGGTCCCATTATCAAAGCGGTCCGAGAAGATCGCTTCACCCTCGGTCTAGACGAGCTACCGGCCGAGCTTCAGGAGCTTTTGCGACTATCCCAGGAGCTTTACATTCGATGGACAAGCCCGGTGCCTTATCAAGCTATAGGGCCATGGAGCTCACGCCTCTCCCCGGGGCTTCATGTGTTCTTCACCCCGCAAGCCGACACCGGGGCCAACGTTGCTTCCGACGATGAGCTCTGCCTGCTTTTACGCAGACTTGGACCTGTAGATTGTTCCTCTCCCCAAGTACGTAAACTGTCATCTATCGGTTATTGTCTATCGCGTGCTTACATGTTCTGTCCATAGAAATCCTTCTCGAGATTACCCAACGATCGATTCTCCCATGCAACCGCGTTAGAATACTACCAACCGGTCTACGACCTAACCCACTTTGTTGATTATGCTGTTCAGTATGTCTGTGCATCGTCCGACGCTGAGTGTAAGACTCGCTTCGATGCAGTGAAGCAAGCGTCCTCGCTGGACTTTTCCTACGACACCATCTCCCATGTGGTGAAAGTCACAGCTCTCTGGGGCCGCCAAGACCAGTCGCTCTCCATTTCCGCACCCGCCTCTCATAGAGTCGAAGTTGGTCTGTTAACACCGAATCAACCTCCTCACCTAGAGGAGTACGAGATAGGTGTGACTGGTCTCCTGACTGTCCTCGGGGAGGATTCCAAGCCAGCCCCAACAATGTTCACGTTCCCGTCCCGGCACAAGCATGCGGGCACAGGGTTCTCGTCGTCATTTCTTACCCCTACAGGACTACACCCCACCATGCAGCTGAATATCAAGTCCACCAGACCACCCATGGAGGATTCTGCTTGCGCTCTGCATGCACTTGTCACGTTGCCCAGGACTATATTCGCCGACAAATACCAACTGGAGGATCCCCTTTTCCTTGGCTCCAAGAACTTGACTGCTCTACGGTATATCAGTCAACCAGTCGATTTGGAAGCACCAGATTATGTCATGGACATATGGGGGTCGAGCGTCTTGCTTGAACTGAACACCCCAGTGACAGAAACAAAAGAGGGGTTCACAGCGGACATTCCGCTTCATCTTCGTTACCAAGCCCCCCAACACGGTGGTGAGAGTACATATGGGGTCCCCTATCCTGCCGTATTCTGGGCTTGCGCCGCTGAAGAAGGCACCAAGTTCCCAAGCAGCCCCTTTGATCGTATAAACTTGGGATATGATGGCCTGTTCGGTCCGCGTACTCTATTCTGGCACCTGGACCCGATCGCAAAGTCAGGGGGTGACCGGTTGATAATTGAAGGGAAGGTGCCTGTTCTGGACCTCGATAAGTCACGGTCGATCAATACAGTGACATCTATTGTAGTTGGTATTGGGTTCGCCTGGGTCATATATAAACTCTTGATGGTTTACATGAGGACAGGTTACGGCGTAGCACAGCCTGTCGAGGCTACTGAGAAGAAGAAGCAATAGCATATAGCAGGCCATTCAGTTAGTTAGCTGATGTGATAATAATCAGACGTGGACTGATGTTCATCTCTATTTGCGGCCGTTACGTACGCCATGTTGCAACTTCAATCTCGTTTGCATGTCTGTTTCTGCATTGGGTTCTAGCGCTATGCACTAACTCCGATGGCTGAAGCAATACTTCCGAGGCAACGACGAATGGTTCATCAAAAGGGTAGCTGTTCGTTGCTCCTGTGTTCCAGGCCAGACTGTGAAGCATCAGCGATGATTCGAACAATGTTTTCCTACGTTGTAGCCGGCGTTGCGCTACTACTATCCTTTTACAACCCGCTACAGGAGTACTTCTGCGCTGGCGGGGTTCGACCACATGTGTACTCGCCCCGCCCTGCCATCAATGAGTCCCTTTTAGCAACAGACGCCCCCGGCGACAGGGAGCCGAATTGCGCACCACACTCCTACTCGGTTCAGATTCTATCGAAAGCCCCTTTGGTAATCTATATTGAAAACTTCCTGTCCACGGCGGAGCGGGAACTGCTCCTAGACATCAGGTAGGCTTGCTTTTCTCCAAACAGGGCAGCCCCGGTTTTGATCCATAGTATGAGCGCATCCCGGCCCGGTATCTGTTACATAAGATGTGTCTTGGGATTGGGCACGCATGCCTTTACACGCGTTTGAAACTGGTCAATAAAATGACCCTCCAACTTGGGGGTCCTTCTCGGGACAACCCTGATCGCAGGCATTTATCCATGGAGTAATATACCTAATACACCTAACTGACGACGACGACACCTACGTAGCGACCCACTCTTCGAGCCCTCAACCATTACCAACAACGGGGCGGAGACCCACCGAGATGCCACCATCCGCGACTCGGAGGTAGCCCTGCTGCCTCGCAGCGCCGGCGCCGGTGCCGACGCTGTCCGCTGCATCGAGCGCCGGGCCCTCGCGTTCCAGGGCTGGCGCGACGGCCTCTGGCTGGAGCGCCTGCGTACGCAGCGTTACGGTCCTTCCCAGCACTATGCCCACCACTTCGACTGGGGCTCCGGCGCGCTGGGCTGGGGCCGCGTGAGCTCCTTCATGGTGTGGGTCGATGCCGCGCAGGACCTCGAAGGCGGCGGCACCGAGTTCCCCTACCTCCGGCGGCGCGGACTCAAGAAGGAGTGGTGTCGATGGGTCGAGTGCGTCGCATCAACGAGCAGTGCTAGTAGTAGTGACGACAGTAGCATTCGCGAGGAAAAGGTCGAGAATCCGTACGAAGACGGGGAGGAGGAGGAGATGGGCCTCGTCTTCAAGCCGGCTCCGGGCAACGCCGTGTTTTGGGAGAACTTCCGTCCCGATGGAACAGGTCGGGGATGGGAGAACACTTGGCACGCAGGGTTGCCGGTCCGCAAGGGCTTCAAGGTCGGGCTGAACATCTGGAGCTGGGGACGGCTCGACTACAAGATGGCGTGATCGGGGCCATTTAGCACGTCTTCCTTCAGCCTCACGTGTCAATGCCGGCACTTCTGCTTCACTCCATCTAATAAGCTATAATAGACATGGTATACTCGGGTTGCTTCCTTGCATCTCATCACTTAAGGCTTCGGGTACTCTTCCCCGTGACCCAGCCAAGAGGTTCGATCTCTACACATCTAAACGTGCTATTCCTATAAGATATATTTATATATAGTTTATATTTAGGGCCCGTGCGGGTAATATTTATTACCGGTAATAAAAGATAATATATATAAAATAATTTAAAGTTTATATATTTAAGCCTATTATAATATAACTAAGTAATAACTAAAGGATAAAGTAGTAATAATTATTATTAAGCTATATATACCACGCGCGCTATATTATTATTAATTATATTTAAGATATATTTAAACTTTCGTTATAACCGAGCTAGCTAATAGCTTATATAATAAGCTTTAACCTAACTAGATAAGAAACTCTCGTAAGAGGAAAATCTACTCGTTAATAAATATAAAATCCTATTAAGAGCTATAGGTTAAAAGGGGGAAAATAATATCTTTATCTTATAAAATATCTTAAAAAATATTTAAAAGATATAAAGAAATTATTATTATCCTATAACGCCTATTATTATTATTTAAGGTAAGTTTAAATTATTTATAATCCTAAGGGACTAAAGCTTTTAATTAATAAAAGTATATTTATTAAAAGTAATAAGTAGCTATAATAAGGATTTAGCTTTTAAATTAAAAACTATTTAAAATACCTATTCCTATTTTAACTTTATTAAAAATAAAGGGATATATAATATAATTTAAATAATTTAAAATAAAACTCTATTTAAAAAAACAGTTAAAAAGAAAATATATAAGGTAAAAAAGGAAATAAAGAAATAAATTTAAAACTAGTAATTAAGGGTTATAATAGATAGGAGAGGTATAAGTAAATAAAAAAGCTAGAAGTGGGGCGCTATAACCTTATTTAATAGGAGTAAAGGGGGGGGATAATTTATATATATACATTAACCTTTTAACGTCTTACCTAAGACGGGTAAGACATGTTTATATAACATGTTTTTCTTCCCATCAACAGTACTGGCTCCACACTATTGGACTTGGCCAATATCTGGGCCAATCCCCGGCGTGCTTTTGTAATTGAAATAAGTGGAAGGATTTCCCATATCAATACCGGATGCAGACCATTTGTTCAGATGCCTACCTACATACGTCTTAGAATCGGAAAGCCGGGCTAGTCTAGCAACCAGCGAGACGCATTTGAACATTGCCTACATACAAATTTTACGCAAGACTACGCGGACATGTACACACCTGCCTTACCGACTGGAGAAACAGGTACCTACTTACCTACAGTAGTACATTGGTACCACAACCTTGTGTTAAGCGCGAAAGTTTGCCCGCGTTGAGCGATATATTTAGGTGCAACCCAAGACCTTGTACCTATGGGGTTCCGGTAGCGGGCGAGCGGCCTGACATACGATTCAAGTTTCAAGGCCAAGAGGACAAACCGAAAAAAGTCGGATGAGATGTTGCACCAGTCGCCTCACTCACACATATGTACCGGGCGGATGTCGGTGTTGCTATTACGGTAGCCCATCCGCTCACATGGCACCGGTGGGATCGTGGAACGTTTGCGTTGTTGCGCTGTGGCGTTGTTGAGCTGTTACGTTGTGCCGTGATGAGATGAGCTTGTCAGAAGATGGGTGCGTTTCCCAGTGATGTCATTCAATTGGATCCCAGACTTGCTATCGCATTACTTGTTGAGAGGTTCGCTGCAGGCGGTGACCCCACTACGGTGGCAACCAATAGAAGCTGTAGAAGCTCTTGACGTGGGGTCGTGAATACTCGTTTTCCAAATACTGCGGTTGCACCAGCGAATAGAACCTCTAGAAGCTTTTCAAACCTCAAAGCGGCGTCGCATCGATAAGTCCAGATCTGATCAAGAGGGAGCGGGGGGCGTGAACTATCCATTCAGACTCAGGTCTACTATGCATTAGGCTTGTGCATTTGCGTCAATGTACCGCCTCCAACTCGCATCATGATACTTCCAATATCCAAACTAACTATGTAGCTGAGCTGGATGAACCGCAATAGCAAAGCCATAAGCAAGCATTAGGTTTCCGTTTCACATAAGCCACTGCTGTCCTTGCTCAGCATCCAGCTTGCATCTTTTATATCCACCCCTCAATGTCCCACAGTATATGCCAATAAGATAACAACTCCGGGCAACGCAAGACAAATTTTGGGGGCTCCTGGCTCCCCCCCAAACGCCGCGCCAAGCCCCAGTACAGTCCCAGTATCTTCGCGGTATTCCGGCAACCTCTCTCCTCACTATCCCTGACTATATGCTATCCAATCTGCTCTTTCACACCCTCCGAAACACGTATTCATGACGTGGAGTCATTCGCTATTTGCATGGCAACGAGGTACAATTGGGCGTAAAAGTGGCTCGGGAAGGTTGACTACTTGGAGTGGCTATTAGACCGGGCGGGGGGAGATATGGGTCGGGAAACTGCACTTCCCTATTCCTCTAAGCCCATCCCTGTAAGCGGACTAAGTTAGGTACATGGACGGAAGACTCTTCAAACATGAACAACACGCAGAATCTGACAACTAGGCAGGTACATCTTTGTTTGGTAGGTGAATGCTCGCCCCCTTCTCTGCGGCACTGGATGTATGCGGCTTTTCAGATTAGGAAGGACTACTTACAATGTATTCTTGTTACGTTTGGTGCACTCGCTTAAGTTTGACGAGAGCCATCCGGTCGAACAAGTCTAGACAGCAACAGCATCCAACTTGGCTGAATCCCATAAATAAAACTGCTTTCCCATCCTCCTAGTCCGGACTGAATTACATCTAGATTTCTAATCCTTTATCACTTACTTCCATCTGTACTTCCACCTAACCGAGCTTTGCCCAGACTGTCATCTACAGTATGTCTAATAACAAGCCCATCTTCGTGCTTACGCACCCACGTGCGTGCTCTACGGCCTTTGAGCGGGTATGTACCTTTCCAATCCCCTACCTGTTGTCACGGGCTCAAGCTGATCAAGTTGACGTGAAAAAGGTCTTTATGACTCGGAGGGACAGCCTAGTGTGTGCCCACGAGCCGTTTGGTGACAGCTTCTACTATGGCCCCGAGAGGTTGGGCGAGAGATACGACAAAGATGAGGAGGCCAGAGAAGCCAGCGGCTTCTCCAAGACCACATACCAGGATGTTCTGAACCGACTTGAACGGGACGGCAGCGAGGTTCGCCACTCCCTTATTTCCCGCCTACCACTTCCTTCTCCAACCTAAGGTTCGGGATGTTGATTTCTTGCATCTACCTACCACTGCCCCCTTATTCTGATTGCAAGCGCGATCCCAACTTTTCCTCCCAGGAATATTGGTCTCCCTTCATACACCGAGACTGTTTTTCTCAGCGTACTTTGCATGACATCCTCGATATTTGAGAAGCCAGCCAGCCAGCCAGCCAACCCTATGGCGGTGATTGGGCATGCCAAACTACATATCGCAGCCATGATATATTGCTCAAAAGTCTACGTTGAGTGATTATTGTCACGGTTACCCACTTTATTCCAGCAATATCAAACAGCCATGACGGTTTCCCACCTGTGGCATGGTTTGCTCCTATGCATCCCCGAAGCTATTTGCACTTAGACGTAGTTGCACGGACGGCCTTACTCATCTGTTTCAACAGGGCAAGCGTGTCTTCATCAAAGACATGGCCTACTACCTGATGCCGCCGAACGGAGGCCAAGCCAGCATTGCCCCTTCGATTGCTGCTCGCGGCAAGACCAACGGCGCCGCCACCAACGGCACAGATGGCAGCAGTCACACCAACGGTGCCACCACCAACGGCCACTCCGAGCCGGAAAACCCTTCGGTGATACCCCTGGAGATCCTGAAGCAGTACCACTGGACCTTCCTGATCCGCCACCCCCGGCGCGGCATCCCGTCGTACTACCGCTGCACCATCCCGCCCCTGGACGAGGCCACCGGCTTCAAGAACTTCCTGCCCAGCGAGGCCGGCTACGTCGAGCTGGTGAAGCTGTTCGACTACCTGAAGTCGCAAGGCATCGTTGGCCCCCAGCTGGCTGGCAAGGAGAACGAGACCAATGGCAATGGCACCAACGGACACAAGGACAGTGGTGTCAAGATCACCATGCTCGACGCCGACGATCTGCTCGACCACCCCTACGAGGTCGTCGAGGCCTTCTGCAAGGAGACCGGCATCGACTACAGCCCCAACATGCTCGTCTGGGACAACCCGGAGGACCAGCAGCACGTCAAGGACGCCTTCGAGAAGTGGTTCGGCTTCCACAACGACGCCATTCACAGCACGTCCCTGGCGCCGCGAACAAAAGCCCACGTAAGCATTCCCCCTCTCCTCTCATCCAGGACCACCCCAGTCGCACAAGTAACAACCTTACTAATCCTGTTTCACAGAAAATTGCTACGGAAGAGTCAGAGAATGACGAGTGGCGCGAGAAGTATGGTGAGGAGGGAATGAAGATCATTCGGGCGAGTGTGAACGAGAACATCCCTCACTACGAATACCTGAAGCAATTTGCGATGAAGTTCTAGATTTGGTTGATTCTGGATTCTGGCGGAAATATTGGGGTTTTTATATGCATCAAACGGCGTATGGTACAAATCTGTATGTACATTATAAGTACAGAGCCTCTTGGTAGTCCTTCCTAGCAAGGACGTGGGATGAGAGATACACTTCGCTCTATATGCGAAGAATGACTGATGCGTTTCTTTCTGTTTTACAACTGCTGCGCCAAACCATTTTTAGTCTTGCTAGCTTTTTAGACGACAACCTGTGCAGGCTTTTCCTGAACAATCTCCGCCGCCGGGCTAGTCGCATCGTGCTCGATCACAGGCTCGACAGGCTGGAATGATCCCTCATCGAAGGCGTAGTGAGACACATTCTTGCTCCACGAGTGCGCGTAGTTCTTATCCAACGGATTTACCCACCAGACCTGCGTCTTGAGCAGGCTTGCCACTTCTCCGGTCTTCTCGTCGGTCATAGACACCTCCGTGGCAGTCTCGGGTCCTTCCTTGGGGGACTGCCACATCTTGTTGCCCATGCCCACCCCGCTCAGAACGGCCGCGATGTCGGCGACCGCATTCGGCTTCTGCATGCCGTTCAGCTTCTGACCGCGCTCGTGCCGGGTCAGTGTCCGGCCGCTCTCCTTGTCGTGGATCATGCTGTCCTCCCAGCCCAGGTCGTGCCGCATCCGGAACTCGCGCATAATGTGGTAGACGCTGCGTCCGATGTGGCCCTGCCCCTCGGGGAATTGAATCATGGCCATGGGCCTCCAGTAGTCTTTCCGTATCTTGGAAGGCTTGAGCTTCTTGCCATTGAAGGGGATTTGCCGCAACGCTCGGTTGGCCTAACAATTGGGAAGAACGCGAATTAGCTGCTTGCAATTGGGTGGTTTTCGTTTTCTCGCTGCCAACCACAAATGATGGCGCATCCTCAACGTCGCCCCTCAACCGTCAAATCGTACCTTGAGCACAGGATTGTGGGAGTAGACGGTCAAGCCGTTAATGAAATTGGTGAAGATCCATATCTTCTCGCCATGGCCCGGCTCGAACTTCGTAGGGATCACCTCCTTCCGCGGTTTCGTGGGCGTCGTTGTCGTTGTCGCCGTCGCCTTCGCCTTCGCCTTCGCCTTCGCCTTCGCCGTCACCGCGGACGTAGACGCTTGCCGAGCGCTGGCCGCCCGGGAAATGCTGACCGACAGCCGGCCGAGCTGCTCCGTTATCGACCGCAGCGGATTGAGATTCATGGCTGCTGGACTGGACGTGGGTGGTGGTGCCAAGCTTTGTCGTCGTGCGTCGTGCGTCGTCTACTGTCAGAAACCACCGTCGGAGCTCTCTTGCTCTCTTTACACACGGCGTTCGGGCGGGATGCAATGCGAAGCTAGGGAAAAGTTTCTGATCACGTGCATGGGAGACGAGCCAATTGCCAATTGCCCAGAGTGGGAAAGCTGGAGGACAGCGGCCGATCTCTTATCGTTATCTACCTAAGCATCTGGCTAAAAGTACCTAGGTAAGTACCTATGGTTCAGCGATCTTCCGACCGGCCGGAGACGACTGCTGACAACCCCACCACACGCCCCAAGCTTGATTGACAGCTGCGGGACATAACCATTGCGTCACAAGGTTGAGTTCAATTGTGCGAGCCAGCCAGCATGGCAGGGCAGATGTTAAAAGCAAGATGCAAGCAAACAATAGATGAGGCTGGGAGCAATGCGACGTTACACCTGAAATATCCAGGCAATAAATATCCTGCGATACATGATTGAGGCTGAAGAGAGAGTAACCTGTATGGAGATGCCCGGGGCATGCAGTTGGGCTGAGTTTCGAGTTGGGTCGCAGCCCCCCCGCCAATGCGTGCCAACTATTCCCGTAGCTTCTAGAGTGAGCTTGCAGGTGCTAGAACAGCCCAGAAGAGAGGTTGCATCATCGTAACGACCAGTAACAACCAGTCATAGCGGGAATCGTCGCCCAACTCCAGGAAGCTGCAAGCAGGCTCTCAGTCAGACCACCAGCTACTGGAATCGTCACAAACCTTGGAATCAGGCCTGGTCGCATGAACTTCCCTCCTTCTCTCCTCGTTTCCAAGCTCCACTGCTGAAGTTGAATAAATCTATGGCCAACTCGTTTGTTTGTTGCAATTCTCTTTCTGCATTTCACCATACATAATATTTTGACCAAGACAACTGCTCAAAACGAGCCTACGGCTAGATCAAAGAAAGTGGTATTGAAGCAACCCACAGGTGTAAACGCAAGGCACAAACACACTTCTACTCTACTACATTCTACCACTATACGCATTATACCTGTTTCTACTTCTTTACACAACCGCACAATTGTCACACAACTACCAACAGTTTCTCAGCCATGACGTCCCGTATGGAATTTACGGACCGGGGCAAGAAGGCCCTGGAGGATGCCATGTCCCTGGCCGAGCAGTATGCTCACTCCCAACTGCTCCCAGTCCACCTCGCAGTCTCGCTACTGGACCCGCCGCCGGACCTGTCTAAGGACCAGCAGAATCCGGCACCCGGCCAAAACAACAGCTTATTCCGACAAGTTCTCGAGAGAGCTCATGGCGACCCTCAGCAGTTCAGCCGAGCGTTGAAGAAGATGCTGGTCCGCCTGCCCAGTCAAGACCCGCCGCCGGAGAATGTCTCGATGGCACCTACCTTCCACGCCGTTCTGCGCAAAGCCCAAGAACTACAAAAAACACAGAAAGACACCTATGTCGCAGTCGACCACTTAATCAGTGCTTTGTCGGAGGATACCTCAATAACGGCGGCTTTGAAGGAGTCTAGCGTACCAAAGCCCAAGCTGATTCAGGATGCGATTCAGCAAATACGAGGCACGAAGCGGGTGGACTCAAAGACCGCCGATACCGAGGAGGAGAACGAGAACCTTGCCAAATTTACCATCGACATGACCGCAATGGCAAGGGAAGGCAAAATCGACCCAGTCATCGGTCGAGAAGAAGAGATCCGACGTGTGGTTCGGATTCTGTCCAGGCGAACCAAGAACAATCCCGTCCTGATTGGTGAGCCTGGTGTCGGTAAGACTACTGTCGTGGAGGGCCTGTCCCAGCGAATAGTCAATGCCGATGTGCCCGACAACCTTGCCGCCTGTAAGCTCTTGTCGCTCGATGTTGGCGCTCTCGTTGCGGGCAGCAAGTACAGGGGAGAGTTTGAGGAGAGAATGAAGGGCGTCCTGAAGGAGATTACGGAGTCCAAGGAGATGATCGTCCTCTTTGTCGACGAGATCCATTTGCTCATGGGCGCTGGTTCTTCGGGCGAGGGCGGCATGGATGCAGCCAACTTGCTGAAACCCATGTTGGCTCGTGGCCAACTGCACTGCATCGGTGCGACCACCCTTGCAGAGTACCGGAAGTACATCGAGAAGGATGCTGCTTTCGAGCGACGATTCCAGCAAGTTATCGTCAAGGAACCCTCTATTCCTGAGACCATTTCCATCCTCCGAGGTTTGAAGGAGAAGTACGAAGTCCACCATGGTGTTACCATTGCCGACAGCGCTATTGTGGCATCAGCCAACTTGGCGGCACGCTACCTCACATCTCGCCGCCTACCCGATTCCGCTGTCGACTTAATAGATGAGGCTGCTGCTGCGGTCAGAGTTGCGCGTGAATCTCAGCCTGAAGTCATCGACTCATTGGAACGTAAACTGCGCCAGCTCAAGATTGAGATTCACGCCTTGGGCCGTGAAAAGGATGAGGCATCCAAGACACGACTGGCTCAAGCCAAGCAGGATGCTGAGAATGTCGAAGAGGAGCTTCGGCCTCTCAGAGAGAAGTACGAAAGTGAAAGACGACGAGGCAAGGACATTCAGGAGGCCAAGGTCAAGCTGGACCAGCTCAAGGTCAAAGCTGAAGATGCTGCAAGAGTGGGCGACCATGCCCGAGCTGCCGATCTTCAGTACTATGCTATTCCTGAACAGGAGTCCGTCATCAAGAAGCTGGAGAAGGAAAAAGCGGCCGCTGATGCTGCCCTCAACGACGACACCGAGCCCGGCAGTTCCATGATCACTGATGTTGTTGGCCCGGATCAGATCAACGAGATCGTCGCACGATGGTCGGGTATCCCTGTTACTCGTCTCAAGACATCAGAAAAGGAGAAGCTCATCAAGATGGAGAAGAATCTTGGCCATATTGTTTGCGGTCAGAAGGAAGCGGTCACTTCCGTCTCCAATGCAATCCGCTTGCAACGGTCCGGACTGAGCAACCCCAACCAACCTCCCAGCTTCTTGTTCTGCGGTCCGTCTGGTACGGGTAAGACGCTTCTGACCAAAGCGCTTGCCGAATTCTTGTTTGATGACCCCAAGGCCATGATTCGATTCGATATGTCTGAATACCAGGAGCGGCACGCGCTCAGTAGAATGATCGGTGCCCCTCCCGGCTATGTCGGCCATGACTCTGGCGGCCAGCTTACAGAGGCTCTGCGACGCAAGCCGTTCTCTATCCTACTCTTCGATGAGGTGGAGAAGGCTGCCAAGGAGGTCCTTACCGTTCTCCTGCAGCTGATGGACGACGGTCGCATCACTGACGGACAGGGTCGTGTGATCGATGCCAAAAACTGTATCGTGGTCATGACGTCTAACTTGGGTGCCGAGTATTTGGCCCGTCCGACTGGCAAGGATGGACGGATTGATGGAACCACCCGACAACTCGTGATGAACGCACTACAGGGCTACTTCCTGCCCGAGTTCCTGAACCGTATCAGCTCGATCGTGATCTTCAACCGTCTTACGCGCAAGGAGATCCGCAAGATTGTCGACCTTCGCATCAAGGAGATCCAGAAACGGCTGGCGGACAACAACAGAAACGTGTTTATCGATGTCACGGAGGAAGCAAAGGATTACCTTGGCAATGCGGGCTACTCGCCAGCATATGGTGCCAGACCGCTTGCCAGACTCATTGAGAAGGAAGTCCTCAACCGCATGGCAGTCCTCATCTTGCGTGGCAGTATCAGAGATGGAGAGACGGCAAAAGTTGTCTTGGCTGGCAACAAATTGCAGGTCCTGCCCAACCACACAGACAGCGAGCTTAGCGACGATGACGACATGCTCATTGACGAAGATGATGCGATTGAGGATGTTGCACCTGAGGATATGGATGAAGACATCTATGATTAAGCGAGAGATGGACTAGTCCATGATGACGCGGCTTTACGAATTACGAGAGGATTTGAGACAACGGGCGTTGGTGGATCTGGGTTTGACAAGGAAAAGCTACAGGCGTTCTTGGCTCTCTTAGAGAGTTGATATTGTAAATAGCTGTTAAAGAATCGAACACGATAATTGACTTATACAAAATGATTATTCCCATACTCTAGTGACCTTAATGCTCTCCTCTCCTGTACAATGTAACCCCTGAGTTATCGTATGGAACCTCCTGAGTTTCGTACAGTACTTCTCCTAAAACGCTTGGAAGTTTAAGAAGCACTTTGTGTGTGACCGACACATTCAATGTACCGATCCGTATATAAATGAGATAGACGAGGAAATGCTGTTAGACGATTGGTGCGATCTGGGATAAGCTTAATTCCTGACTAAGGCACTATTCAGACAAGTTCCATTAGCCATTTAGTGTGAAGAGCCAGCACGCTTCAAATTCCGTACTCATCCAAATACCACATCCACCAGTCAGGCAGAATACATTGGCACGGCTGTTGCAGCCTGAAATGCTTGTAACACGACAGTAGATAGCAAAGAATAAGGCCCGGGAGTCATTCGAAAAACAGAGCAATATACTTCGTAACTTTGGGAAACGCTTTTCGGCGTTGTCTCTTCTTTTCTTATTCAGACTTCTATGAAATATCCATGACGTAGGAGGCTCCCGCTTCTCAAGATGCCAAGCATGTTTTTTTCTAGATGTATATCCCTTTTATTAGCCATTGATAAAACTCAGTAAGATAAATATATTTCTCTTATAGTATTCCTGATTACGCTAAGAAACTGAAAAGAATACCAGCTGTCTAGTACTCATACTTATGTTTTTTATTCTTCGAAAGGTATCTAAGACGCTACCTATAACACACATAAAACAACAGTACAGGATGGCCAAACACGAGCGGTCGGTCTCTCAAGACAACGTGCTCAAACACCCTTCCACCAAACGGGCCAAGGAGATTGACGGGCCGGACAACCCCTGGGATGAGCTCCTGGACCGTATCGAGAAGAGGGTGGACGCGTCGGCCACCAAGCCGCGAAATGTCCTTCACTGGTTCCGGAGTAAAGACCTGCGCGCCGAAGACAACCGTGCTTTGCACGCGGCGTCGCTGAAGGCCAAAGAAGGCAGCGGCGCGCTGCTGACGTGCTTTCTGTTCTCGCCGCAGGACATTGAGTGGCACGGGACCAGCACGGCGCGGACAAACTTCATGCTCGAGGGCGTGCGCGTCTTGCAGGGGCAGATGGAGGAGCTGAACATACCGTTCCTGCCGCTGGTGGCAGAGGAGAGGAAGGACAAGGGGCCTACGATCATGGAGACTCTGAAAAAGCATGACGTCTCGCACCTTTACGCCAACATTGAACTCGAAGTGGACGAGCTGCGGCGGGATCTCGACTTATTTAATAGGCTGGAGGAAGCAAAGGAGGACGTGGATGTGCAGTTCGTCCTGCACCATGATCAGACGGTGATCCTGCCGCGAACGTTGAAGACTGGCGCAGGAGGTCCGATGAAGGTCTTCACGCCCTATCACAAAGCCTGGCTGGCCGAGGTCGCGGGCGACCCTTCGCTCATCGACACGTTGCCCCCACCCCAGGCGAACGACAAATCTGTCAAGTCGTCGAAACACAAGGATCTCTTTGGCCAGTCACTGCCCGAGGCGCCCGAGTCCAGACATTACGCTTCTGACGAAGAGCGAGACCGCATCCAGAAGCTGTGGCCCCCGGCCACGCTGCGGGTATGAAGCGCCTGGGGGAGTTCTTCGACGAGAAGATCAGCACATATGCAACCAACCGGTCGACCCCCGCGGCCGACAACTCCAGCCGGCTCTCGGCGTACTTCTCGTCCGGCATGGTGTCGGTACGGGAAGTCCTGAACGCCGGACGAAAACAGCTGAACGACGGCAGCGCCGACTTTTCTTCGTCGGGTTGCGACGCGGGGCTCGCGGCGTGGGTGCGCGAGCTCGTGTTCCGCGAGTTCTACCGGCACATGATGACGGTGACGCCGCACAACAGCCTGAACCTGCCGCAGAACCTGAAATACGACTTCATCCAGTGGGAGGAGGACGAGGAAGGGTGGCAGAAGTGGTGCGAGGGGACCACCGGCGTGCCGTTTGTCGACGCGGGGATGCGCCAGCTCAACAACGAGGCCTACATGCACAACCGGCTGCGCATGAACACGGCGAGCTACCTGCGCACCAACCTGCTGATCGACTACCGCCGGGGCGAGCGGTACTTCGCTGAGCACCTCGTCGACTGGGATCTGTGCAATAACACGCAGGGGTGGGAGCCCAGCTACACCGTTTTCAACCCCGTCGTCCAGGCCGAGAAGTGCGATCACAAGGGCGACTTCATCCGGCGCTGGGTGCCTGAGCTCCGCGGGGTCGAGGGCAAGGCCGTCTTCGACCCCTTCCATCGGCTGAGCAAGGAGGAGTTCAAGAAGCTGGGCTACCCCGAGCCTCACGTCGACTTCCAGGAGAGCAAGAAGAGGTGCGTGGAGCGGTACAAGCAGGACATGGCGGATGCTGAGCCCTGAAGAGGATATATGGTTTATTACTGTAGAGCCTTGACTTTGTCTTATCCTTGATCCATTAATCCTAATTACAAGGCAAACATCTAAGCTTGGGGATGGTAATTGGATCAACTGTGATACCAGTCATGTGTGCGTATACTCAAGGGGTGTGGGATACCCAACACAGCCAGCCACCTGATGCTTGATACAACACTAATGATGGGGGATGACTGACCGACGCGAATTAGCCATTGAACACAATGCGATTTTGGAAAGAGCCACCATATTCATGATTGGTGTACCATAAAGTTGTTTGATGTGCGACCCTGCTGATGTCACCATGTCGAATGGTGTCGAACGTTGGAGTTGTAAATTGTCTGCCCCGCCCGCTTTGCCTAACATCCTTCAACTAGCCCTCGATCATGTGCCATTCGTTACTTACACCAACAACAACAATGACGAAACACACATGATCTAGTCAACATTTCACAGCATTCAATTCACGGGAAGGGGAAATGTAGGCTTGTTCGGAAACCATGGCGTCCCAACCTGAACGGCTGCGACGCTTCAAAGCGGCCATGGAGAAGGTCTACGGTAACTTCGACGATATTGCAAACTGGAGTGTCCCGCCTCTGCCCGGGAATTCTGGCCATCGAGGTCGATACTTGTGGACGGACGCGTTCGGGGTCGTCAACCTCGTGTCCCTTCACTATGCGACGGGGGAGGAGCGGTACCTCGAGGCGGCCGCACGGCTGGTGCAGGCCGTCCACGACACCCTAGGCAGGACGCGGGACGGATCTTCGCGGTTGCCGGGGGCCTCGGACGCGGAGCCTCTGAAGGGCGGTCTCCGTATCGGCAAGGTGGACGAGGCCGGCCCCGACGGCGACGGGCAGTACCACCACTATTTGACCCTCTGGATGTTCGCCCTGAGCTGCCTGGCCGTGGCGTCCGAAGACACCCGGTACAACTATCTCGCCACCCAGCTGGCAGAGGCCATCCATCCGCGATTCGTGGTGCAGAAGAATGATGGCATAGAAGAGCCAATGCTGTCTATGGTCTGGAAGATTTCGAACGACATGAGCCGTCCCCTTTCTCGTTCCAAGGGCCATCTGGATGATGTGACGGGGTATGTGATCTTCGAGCGTCTGGATAGCGTGGCCCGCCGGTTCGGGCAGCAGAAAGACGAGCACCCGTTCCTTCGGGCGGAGATCGAGCGGTACTGGAGCATGATGACGCGGTCCCGGCCTCTCCAGTCGTCGGCCGACATGCTGGACCTGGGCATGAGCCTCTGGATAGCCCAGTTCCACAGCCGGCGGGGCGACGGTGCTGATCTGCTGCGAGAACTGGGCACGCATGGGAACAGCATCGCTCGGAGGATCTTCGTCGAGCAGAAGAACAGGCCGTATTCCCTACTACAGAAAAGCGCCGGCAGGCGACTGGCGTTCCGCGAGCTGGGGGCCTGCCTGGGCATCAAATGCTATGCCAAGGACGATGCCGATCTGGTGGCCAGTGCCGATACGCTCGTCGAGTTCTGGGAGGACCATGTCGATGAGTCGACGCCGGAGGACCTGATGGCCATCACGCAGGTCATGTTGGCAGCCGCCCTGATACCTGGAGGTAAGATCGTCGATCACCCTGCTATAGCGTTGCTACATACATCGTTGGAGATCTGCGCTCAGACTGACTGGCCCTGACTCAGCTTTTGATCTGTCCGGCCCTGATGGGAGAAGAAGGTTGGAAGAATCCTCCTGAGAAGTTTACATGGCTTTGGGATCGAGGAGAACTCCGTCACACACGTAATTGAGTTTGAAGAGTTTGAAGTTGATCACGCGAGGCAGCATTGGTTATGGGGTAACAATGGCGCTGTTAAGGCCTTGGTGTCGTCTTGCGGCGCTGATTATGTAGGTTTGAGACACAAGCCACAGTCAGTGTACGAGTCAGCATGCGTATACAGCTCCTTTGTACGAGAACGTCATGGCCTGGACGGCGGAACTCTGCCACGGTACCAAGAAACACCACATATGTCATCAGAGAGCACCAAGGGACTGAACTGTCAGCAGATATCGGGTCACAAGGGGCAAACGTGAGCTTCCTCTGCTTCGTCACGATAAGGGTGACTTCATCGTGGAACATCTGGCGATCTATTTCCAGATGCTCAGCCACACTATTATCGCCATCCGGCCGAGCGCGGTATGGACCACAAGGCATTGGAATGAACGGAGTTTCCCGTCTGGGGGTCACGGCGTCCGGGAAGCAGGGCCCGAACCTTCACTCGGGAGCCGCGATGATTATAAAAGGGTTACCCCTGCATAGTACCTCTCCCGACATATGACCGACCCGATGTTGCAGCAGTTGCAACATGGGCGACAGGAAGGTTGACGAAATTTTCTTCCTTGGCTAAAGTCGCTCAAGGTACATGAGTAAGCAATTATCTGTGCGGGTTTGGTCGGGAAACAACTGCACGCTGTTCGTCATCCATGTTGAAGCTGCCCGATACAGGTGGAACTTGGCTGCAGTCCGTATAAGATATCACCTCGTTATTACCGCTTGACAGCACCGAATGAGGAAATATGACCTGTCAGTGGACGGAAAAACAAATTATCTTGCCGCGCAGTCAAATATGAAAAGGAAATACGATATGTGAGAACCGACATAAGGAGAGAAACGGTTCAGCGAATCCACTGCCCTTTCAGCTGCGACTTGGCGATAACTATGGAACGGAGTCTGGAGCCATCTGGCATGATAGGACAGCGTACGTGCAGCTTCCGTATCCATAGGGGCGATCCAATTCCAAGGATCTTTCTCAGCAGCCAGTCAGCAGTCTTTATGCACTAGAGGGGCGGGCTGGGTGAGACTGCCAGGATTATAACCACGACAGGCCTGTAACGTACAGGATAGAGTGCGTATCCGTCAAAAGCATGTCAAATTAAACCGGTCTTAGCCAACCAGCTATACAGCAGCCTATCTTTAGAAAATCGTATAAAATCAATAACACGGTTTAAAAATTCATGGAAAATTTCTTTCAATTATAAATCTAATAAATAGTATAAAATGATTTTTTATAATTTTTAATAGCTAGTTAAGTGTGAGATAGAGGGTGGAAGTTGAAAAAGAAAGATTGTGAGCTTTGAGCTAAGACCAGTTTATTTTGACATGCTTTTGCCGTATGCAAGATCGGATTTCGATGCCAGAAACCGGACAGAAGCGACAAGGCGACAGGCAAGGGAGAAGCCAGAATAGGCGTTGACGACCCCACTATAAGCACGGAAGGACCCAAGCACCCAAATAGCAAAGCCACCGAACCCCGCCGGGCCCAAGATATCTACCCCCGGTTTTCCTAGTTAGGCCCTATCAAACGCCCTGAAAAGATCCGTACCCCAGATGGGATCCCTCTCGCTTGTTGATTTGTTCGCTTCTTTCGCGGCATCCCCCCCCAACGGTCTTCGAGATGTGGACTCTCCATTCTGACTTGTTCCCTCAGACGCTGGACAGGCTGGACAATCTGCCCGGAGGCCTGTCCTTCCTTCATCCCTG
This sequence comes from Apiospora saccharicola, assembly GCA_038363915.1. NCBI lineage: Eukaryota > Fungi > Ascomycota > Sordariomycetes > Amphisphaeriales > Apiosporaceae > Apiospora > Apiospora saccharicola. Next base: position 1,805,907 of record JAQQWM010000001.1, read on the forward strand.
TCGGCAGTGCCCAGGGCTATGGAGCCAACCACATGTGATACTCCTGTCAACCTACATGATATCCCCTGCTTCGTCTGTCAACTCGTCAACGTTGTCAACCACTGATAGCTCTGCAACCTTACGTGAGTATGCGATCGGATTACTCATGTGGATACAACTACTGCTACTCTGTACTGTCTGTGGCGGCCGCCCTGCTACTGCCGTACCTACTACCCAGCCGTGTGGGTTTACAGTTCGCTTCTTTTTTTTGTCCCCAAGTTGTGGCACCTTTGGCTTTCCCGTGGCTTCGTGATGCCCGGCAAGCCGAAGAAGCTCAATCTGCTTGTTGGGCCTCAGGGCTTCGGGTGGCGCCCTTGTCAACCTGAGCTTGGCTCAGGCCCGTCTCTGCTAGAGCTTATGCCTCGACGCCAATTGGCCGAGTCGGTCTAGGAAGATATGGCGATGGCGTGGTTGACCCAAGATATTGAAGCATGTTGGGAAGAAGAACCGAAGCTAACGAGCGGCCGCGTTATTTACTCAACCCATGTGCGTGATAAGCCACTTGCATGGTATGGCGACCTGGGTTGATGCTTCTGGATGGGACCTGATCTACCCCAGATGATGCTCCCCTCCCCTCTTTATCCCAAGTGGGCTACCAATGTATATCACAAACGCATCTTCCCGTCATATACCCTCTTCGCCCTGCTTGCCGTGCTGGAGCCCTGTGGACCTTATGTGACCCGACTTTGCCTGTGCCTCCCCGACAACCCTAGCCTTCGGGCATATTGTCTCCCGCGTCCTAAGTAGAAAGGAAAAGGTTTTCCCCCTCGAGTCCCATCCTATGGCTCCTCGAAGCAGCCCAGCATCACCTACACGCTAGCAAGTCGAAGCTATCATGGCGCCCGAAGACCGAAGTCCTGAATTGTATGCCTCCACGATATTCGGCCTGACCATCGCCACGGTCACCGTGGCTCTTCGCTGCTATGTCCGTCTATGCATGCTGAAGATATTCTCCTGGGAGGATTATCTGGCCGTCGTCAGCCTGGTACGCCTACCCACCCACCTACTTATACAAGACGCCTTGCCTTGTCGACGAGAAGCTGACCCAATCCAGATTTTCTTCGGAGGCTACGGGAGCTGTGTCTTCTTGTCTATCCAATATGGAGCCGGCAAACATCTAGAAAAGGTTCCGCCCGAGTGGCTGCCAAATGCTTTGAAGGTGAGTCCTGTCCACCCAACGAGCTACGCACAAGAAGATGTCCGAACTGACCAAGTTGAACAGTATCGTTGGCTCGGCGAATGGATCTACGTCGTCACATCCATCATGATCAAGATTACAGTCTCGATCTTGCTCCTACGCATCTGCTCCAAACCTTGGCACAAAGCAGTCATCTATACGACTATAGCCGTGGTCGTTATTTGGAACACGATATACACCTTCCTGGCCGCCTTCCAGTGTGTACCAGTGCAGCACTTTTGGGACCGGCTGAGCGACCCGGACGGAGGCTCGTGTCTGAACGAGGAAATCATCACGGGGACAACTTACGCAGCTGCCGCTATCAACTGCTTAGCCGACTGGATATTGGGATTACTCCCCATCGCTCTGGTATGGAGCCTCGAGCTGAACAGACGGACCAAAGCCTCCATCGCTGGCATCCTCGCGCTTGGCATCATGTAAGTCCCACCATACCCAGCTCTGATCTTATTTAGAGGCGTATGCTAACCATCTTGCTTGTCTCGCGATAACAGCGCATCGGCAGCGACCATTGTCCGCATCCCCTATGTTTGGCAACTCACCCATGACAGCGACTTCCTGTACGTGTTTGTCGACTTTACTACTTGGAGCACCACCGAGCTGGCCATGGGTCTTGCGGCATCCTCCATTGCCACGCTGCGGCCCCTGTTCAAGAAGGGTCTCGGAGGCACTTCTGGCACCGGGTCCCGTAGGTCTCCAGGCCGGGACAGGAGGGGCGGGGCTGTGGCAGCAGCCAAGCGCGCCTCGACCAAATTCTCCGGAATCAAGGGCTTGGTGATCCACCGTCGCGACGAGATCTCGATGGGGACGCCCATGCCCATCACCCCGACTACCGCGGTATATACCACACGCAGGAACTCGGTGTCGTCGGCGACGGTCGACGTGGAGAGGTATGCGGTCGCGCCCTGGGAAAGGGGCCTCGGGAACGAGGAATGGAAAGTGGGATCGGGCGGAAGCCCCGTCTCGGTTCGTGGAGGGGTATAGATATGTAGATTTGTAGGTATTAGTGATGAAATTACGACTCATGTCAAGTTGTCCTTTGTTAATTAGAATTCATCTATCTGATGCTTCGCTGAACAGAATATTAGGAAGCTTTAAGAAAATACGAATCAACTTTGAGCAAATACTTGGTCCCTAACGAACTCAACCTAACTGATTTGTGGAAAACGCGTGAATTGGCCTTTTAACAGTTTTCGTCGATTGCAACGCGACAGAACAATCTACTATTTCTATCGATACACACTATCAATAGAATACACTTACCTTGTCTTCTCTCTCGACAGAGTCCATATATGTTTACTATGAGTGAGACCAGAGAGGAGGTATCGGGATGGTTCAAATTCCCTGCCGAAGTCAGGAACATGATCGTAGGTAGCATTATGTATATCCTACGGTCTGCACGCTGATAAATTATCCCCCTTTCCTATAGTATCGAGAGTTACTGAGTCCCCAGGGCTCGGAATTCTTCTTGTGGCCACCCGATTGGCCATACGAATGCATGTCTAGAAGAGCGCCTGCTCTTTGGTCGACTAGACCCCTCGCCGTTTCGATGCTGCGCACGAGCAAGCGTGTCTATGCAGAGGCCGCCGGCATCCTGTACGGGGAGAACACCCTGTACATCTGCCGCTCGCCGAACAGCATCAAGAACCTCCTCCAGACCATCGGCCCCCGGAACGCCGGCCTGATCCGGCGCGTCGCCGTCGGCTGGGACTACTTCCACTTCCCCACCCCCCCGCCGACGACCCGGAGGACTACAGCGAACTGTTTTACAAGGGCTTCCACTGGCCGTACGCTTCGTTTCCCAGCCCCCCCTCTCTCCTCGCGGAGGAGGAGGGCGGCCGCCGCTTCGCCGGCCTGACCGAGCTCGAGTTCCGCGAGTTCACGCACCTCAAGTTCCAGGACCTGGGGCGCCTGCCCCTCTGGTGGAACAGCCCCATGCACATTTCTCTGCGGTTCGACAAGGTGTACGTGGAGCAGTCGCGAAGCGAGGGGCCGGGCTGGACCAAGAAGGTGGCGGAGGCGCTGCCGGCGCTCCTCGAGACGCGGCTCCGGGCCGACTTTCCGCGCCTGAGGGGCGTGACGCTGGAGCACGTGGCTTGGCCTAGCTGGTACGCGGACAGAGAGGAAGGGCGCGCTTTTCGGGAAGGCCGGCTCGAGTGGGAGACGGAGATGGAGGGGGTGATGCGGGTGGCGGGTTGGGGCTTGGAGAGGAAAGAGGGGATAAAGGGGACGCGTGTCTTGCAGTTCAAATGGAAGGACTAAGGCAAAGGGACTAAACAGAAGAAGAGTCGAAAACACAACTGTATGTAAGTTCATATGACATTTAGATCTGAAAATGAGCAACAGTGATAGGCTTGCATGCTTAGATACGCTTGACTAACAGAAGATCATGGCTATTTACATTCTGCAGATCTGTTCCTGCAAGATAACAGCATACACCCCAAGCTCGAGCCGCACAGGAACCCAGATCACAACCCTGTTACTATTGGAAGAAGGGTTAGGTTCGTCGACCAGAATATATACCATCGTTTCCCGGATAGGTGCGCACTACTTGCCACGTAGACCAGCGTTTCCCTCCTCGACCCTCAAGACGCTTCGGTCGAGGGGGAACATACTCGTATCTGCATGTATCCTAGCAGGTCATGGGACGAGGTCCGGGGTTGGTGTGGCTGGTAGGAACCGGGTAGTAGAGCTGGAAGAGAATACCGGCTAGAGACAGATAAAGCAATCGAGCGTCAGAATACGGCCACTCGTAGTATATGAAGCAGCAACAGCCGGGGCGGGGGGTCATAGTAGTGAAGAAAGAACTTGCGATCAGTAGCCTTGTACGCGCCGGGGAACGAAACGCCGGAGGGCGTCACCGTGCCGGTACCGCCCGTGACGTGGAGCTGGGCACAGCCGATGTAGAACTACATCGATTTCACCGCAATATCAGCCAACAAGCTCATCTCATCTCATCCCATTACCATGAAAAGTCCAGCAAACGCACGTACCTGTGCACCTCCCACCGACCCGGCACTGTGCAGCGCAATGTGCTCAGCCCGAAGCAAGTAGTACCCATCAGGCAAACACCTGGGAATCTGCACGCTGACCTCCTTCTTGCCAGCCGAGGGCCACGTAATCTGCCCGCCCGCAAAGCTAGGGCCGTCCTGGTAGATCTTGAACCAGACGTTGCCTGAGCCGTCGAAGGACTCGGCCGTGGCGCCCGAAGGGGCCGGGGAAGGTGTCTTATACGAAAAGGGGTACAATGTTAGTTGGAGTGATCCCGAAGCCGAATCATATCAACAGCCACTCATCTAGCCGTTTCGGTGGCGGCCCCCTTTTTCTCTGTCTCTACTCATGACATGTATGGCCATCTCTCTAACTCCCCTCCCGACTGAGAGGGAAAAGGGGGTTGGAACTTCCAGGATGTTACGTACAGTGGGCATTGGCCGCCGCCGCGAGGAAGCCAAGGGCTATGATTGTCCTCATTTTGTTCAAGTGGCACGATTAGATCGAACACTTGATGGTATGCGGTGAACAGGATACTGGGTCCAAGTCAGTGTTGTAAGTAAGTGCTGATACAGGACAAATCTGGTAGGAGCAAAGATCTTCGCGGCACTGGATATCTATATACATAAGACATGCTTTCTTTTAATTGGAAATACGGTCCGGACTAGACAGCAGCCGGGCTCCGCGCTAGAAGGAGTATACCATTCGGTGGTAAGTTGCGTGACTTACTCTATGGAGTACTGGGATATATCCGAACGGACGAATATGGGATAGGAGAGACCACCACAGTGGTGGAAACGCCAATGAGAGATCACCTCATGCAAGAATAGCAACTTGGCGCCCTTGGGAGACCAGGATAATTGCTGGTGGCTGCAGATATCGGAACGATGGTTAAAGAGGGAGTCGCCATGGTACTGGATTGTGGTTGCAAGCCAAAGCCAAGACCAATGGGTCATGTTACTTGCCACCGGTACCATAAGTTATGAACTCGTCAGATTTTCCCAGGACATTCTGCTGTACATATTCCCATGAGTATTCAAGATAACATGATAGGGGAACAGCACTGGTCTCATAGGTTCATTGCAGTAATTGCCAAACGTAGAAGACAAGATATCTTGGCCAAAAGCCAACCCGCTTGGGAACGGAGCCAAGACCGAATAGTACGGAACAGGAAAGAGTTGAAGATAATGCACCTATCAGCGACGAGCTCCAACTAAGAATATCCAATAAAACATGGTGACGCTTCAAATTGGGGTAGACGTGCAACTTCTGAGCTCCAGGGGCGTTTGTTCGTGAAATTCTCAGATTCGATTACTATTTACAAATTACGTTTTTGTCTCGTATCCTCTTGTCCCTTCCTACCTGGCCAATTATGCAATGGTGCAGTTGGGCAAACCAGCCTGGAAGAGATCCGACTGCTTGACGAACTGCGGTAAATAGTCTGCCGTCGTGTAGTTAGAGGTGATGTAGTAGGTGACATCGCTGCTGCTGTAGTCCGAGCCAAGGTTGGCCAACACGTCTTTCTCGATGCTGCAACTCTCGTTAGCCTCGTTTAAGCAAAAAGGAAAACAACGCGCAAAACAGCCCATGCGATTTGGAACAGAACAGTAATCTGAACAGGAAAGGGCAGTGATAGAAAAAAGAAGTAACAAAAAAGAAGAAAAAAAGCTCCGGCCGCCCTGCGTCGGGATCGAACCGTACGAAAAACACCCCCGGAACACGTGCCTTCGGAACACGCGCCTTGGGCATTGTCTCTAACCAACCACTGGACCAAAGCTCCCAGATGGTTGGCTAATAGAGGGAAGCTCAGTTTGAACATATGAACCCCTCCCCCATCAATGCTTGTTAGGCCATTGTCCCCTTGTCCCCTTGTCCCCTTGTCCCCTTGTCCCCTTGTCCCCTTGTGCCCAAGGTAGCTACATATGTACCTACCTGCTGCCCAGTACCATATATACATAAGGAAAAAAGTGTTACTCACAAGTCGACAAAAACCACATCGACGGTATCGGTGCAGCCCTCTGCGCCAAAACCGGCCGTCCCCTGGAAGTAGTCGGGGATGCGGTAGTTCGGTATCCGGCTGTGCATCGTATCATCGCCATCGGTCCCAAAGTCGTCCGATGTGGTATACCCGGGCACCAGGTCAACCACTTGACGTCTGGTGACTGCACCAAAGGCGTGGTCGTGGTCGTGGCTGCTGGAATCGTCGTCCCTGCTCATGAGAGGCGCAACGATGGGGTCGACGCAGATGTCGCGCTCGACGCGCATGGATCCGATGTTGCGCTTCTGGCTGGCGCCAGCTTTGTTCAACTTGTCGAGGAGAGTGGACGCCTTGCTGCAGGGCACTTCGGGAATGTAGAGCAAGGCGTCTCGGAACGGCGACACGATGAAGAAGTCGTCGTAGGTGAAGGGGCCCTTGTGCATATCGAAACGGATCCCCCCGGTGTTCGAGATGAGGTAGCGCGGGATGTCCTTCCTCGTCTCGTTGACGACGACTTCGGCCATGGCTTGCGACAGCAAGGGGAAGATGTTGTCGGGGCTATCAAACGGCGCGCACGTCATGCAATAGTCCTTGGGCGTGCAGCCATACACCTCGCCCAATTTCAGCTGATTGCGATAGTTGGTGATTTCGGCCGTGATGGAAAGACCGCTGCTGTTGTCAAACGCCTTGTCGTCTTGCTTGCCTATAGCATGGAACTCAAAGGTGGCGCGGTTCCAATCCAAGTATCTCCGCGAGTACACGAATGGGGAACTGGAGTTGGCAGTAGCCTTGCGCGTAGGATTCGGGACACCTCGAGGGTTGGGCGAGATACCGGTCCAGGCACTGTTGTTGCACTTGCTGAAGCCACTCATGGATACCCAGCCTAGAGTCTCGCAGTATCGACCTGTAACACCGTTAGACATTTTGTCCATTTCACGAGGCAGATGGTAGATGACAGACGTACCGGACTCGAGAGCAGTGCTACTCTCGTCCAAGACTGCAAAGTCGCGGATGTGAGTATGCCCGCCAAAGATCTGAATCGGAGTGCGCGGGTGAGCTTGGCGGATTGCGTCGTGGATGATACCAAAGGTACCCCCCATCGACGACCTGACTGCGTTGTGGCCGAGCAGCAAGAACATATCGACCGGCTCCGTCGAGTTGACGGCTTGCTTGAACCAGTCCTGGGTGACCATTTCCTTGGCTTTGGTGATCTTGGTGACGTTTGTGTTTCCTACAATCATTAGTCCCCCTGATTTAGTGGTCGTGATGTAGGTAAGAACTAACCAGTGAAGTCGAAGAGAACGCCAAAAGCCATGATGCGAAGGCCATGTTGCGTTGTGAAGTATTTGTATTGCTTGCCAATATACTCAAACTCGTTGGTACTGGGGTTGAGGATCTGGACGTTGGAAGTCAAGTATTTATCACCCCTATTCTGATGCATTAGCATTTGCCTCTCTACCCCAATAAGTGCAGCAATGCCTTTCAGCTGGAGCTGTCACTCACCATAGCTTGGCTATCCCATCGAAGGTCTGATAGGCTACCTCGGCCAGGTAGAGCTCATGGTTGCCAATGGTCAAGAGATCATAGTTGAGCCTCTCGAATACCTTCATGGAGATCTCGGCATCGGGAGTGGTAGCGTCGGACAATCCGTTTCCATCATGAAGATCGCCTGTCTAAAGTTAGTTTTACTAGCTTCTCGATAACTTAGTCTTCGGTATCTCGACTGACCAGTATCGACTAAGAGCAAGTCTACGCCCATGTCACCGGCCTGGTTCTTTAAATGGTTTGTGAATGAGACTACGTCGCCCCAGTCGGCGCCATAGTTTCCCTCCTTCAAATGGCCCTCCAACCATCCGTGTGTATCGGTCTGTAAGTCGTCAGTTGTTCTGTTTGTTTTCTTTTTTGAGATCCGTTCATTGAGCATACCGTGTGAAGGAAGTTCACCTGACCCCATTCCAAAGCCCGGGTAGGACCATAAGTAGCATTGGGCGCACCCGGCTGTATCCTCTTGACGTGGCGGACGTGCTCGACGTGGCTGGTCGGGCCGTAGCAGCCACCACAAGCGAGGCAGCTTGGCACACCAACCGCCGCCAAGCCCAAGGTTAGTAGACTGCCGAAGTGCCTCATACTGTCCGCTCCAGTGTACTAAGTAAGGGATGATACGGAAAACGGGACGGAAGGAATGAATGCACGTAGACAGTCCGATTTATTAGTTGAAATACAAGAGGAAACCGGACGAACAGGATGAGCCAGAGAGGGCCAAGCATTGTCAGGAAGGCTTGATCTTTTAGGTTAAGGCAAAAGATCGTCTCCTCCTCCTGTCCCGCCCCAGCTGAGCGTCATTCCCGCATTGCCCGATAATCCTTGGAAAACACTATCATCATATGCAGGCTGTTCCTGCAGCTGAGGTCCACCTATGATTATATTCCAACTCAGACGAAATTCATTCTCGTTCCACAGCGTCATATACGGACTTTTCCCCAGCCAGTGACACATGAGCAATCATGGCTTGCCTCCGAAAGCCGGCAATCAGCAGCATAATAACCACCAAATAACAAATTTCCCATCTTGGGATTTCGGGGAGTGGGAACCTCTCAAAGATAAGCAATGCAGCACGTGTTGGCGATGGGATTGGTTGGCGCTTTCCATAAAGAGCAGGTCGCTGTAACCCCACATCGGTAAGACCAAGGGGCCCCCTGTTTCTGTTAGTGTTATCGCTATATCCGTTATACCCGAAGTAGCGACTACCAAAATCAACATAACGCTCAGTTTTGATAATGCCATGTCTTCTTTCACAGCTCAAATATCACCCACGCAATTTCAATTTCACTCAGAAAGAATATTGTGACAAGTGCATTGATTTCCTATGCGACAAGGAAACAGGGAGAAGCTATGACAGTGTACCCCCTCGCCCATGTGCGGAGGCATCTGAGATACATGAAAGGAAAAGAAAACGCAATGCAAGGTTCTGATGTGTCCATATCGCCGAGTGACATATTTTGGTACGTCTGCCCTTAGCCATCAACAGGCCAAGGGTTATCACTACTCCCGTGTTGGGAACATAGCGGTGAGATGAATCACTGCTAATGTGATCGACGACCTTGTCACTCCGGCAAGGAGACAGAATTTAGTGAAAAAAAATCAAATGAAATGCAAAGCAGAGGGGGGATCGCAATGCATGCCACCGAAGTATAACCATTACAACCAATATTTCCATCGTCCTCCGAATGCTCGCATGCGTTCCAGGGAATCAAACTTCGGAGTTCGAGTCGTAGGCGTATGAATTGGCCCTGTGGTGCTGACATATTAGCTACGCTCAATTAATATTTATCCCATGTATCCCACTTACGAATGGCAGATTTCATGAATGGATGGGTGGTTATCTCCTTTGGACCACGTCGATGATCAAAGCCCTCCTCGGGGTATCTGGGATTGTTAGTATTGTCATGCCTAGGCAAATAACTGTCGTTTACTCACCTTGTGTAAAACAACAAGGAAATGTCGCAATGGCGCGAAAACGTCGCCGGAAAATTGAGAAACCATGACCAGAAGCTAGAAAGAACCGGAAGAAGAAAGAACCAGAAGATCGGAGAATGTCTGTTCATCTAGAGTTAGAAATGCGGCTTCCCCATGTTTGTCGGGTCACTCACCAAAGCACAAGGCCTCTACTCCTCAAGACGGACTGCATAGAAGACACCGCTGGTGGTGACATACCAGCGGATTGGGATGTTGTCCAAAGTGTACCGGTTGCGCAAGAGCCAGTTGCCATCAATTTCACGGCAAAAGTACATCCGCGAAGGATCGTCATCAGCCGGCTTGAAGTCCTGAGGCTCAAGAGCACCCTGATCATGTGCGGACTGGAGTTGTTCAGCCTGAGTCTCGCCGACAGTCTTGCCAACACCCATGATATCAGGCAGCGCGCTGGGAGGAATAAAACCAGGGGCACCAGGGGCACCATTACCTATGAATACAGGACCCTGGCCACCGATAGGAACAGCCATGCCTGGACCACCAGCTGGCATGCCTCCAGGCATCATGGCAGGCTGGGCCAGAATGGGTTGACCAGAAGGACCGGGTGCGCCCTGTGCAAAGAAGGGTTGACCTGAAGCACTGCCAATGGGCTGAACGGCGTGGCCTTGCTGAACAATCGTAGGCTGGGATGGGTGAGCCATACCAGCGCCGATGGCAAAGGGGGCAGTCGAAACACCGGGGGCGACCTATTGAAACAAGTATCAGGTTAGCATATGTTGCATCTCAAAATATTGAGCTTAATCAAAGAGTTGGCCACAGCAGCAATGAGATGATAACCTGCAATCATTAGATGGACAAGTGAGAAGAAAGTGGGCGTTAAGTGATAAAAGTTGTGGGAATTGATATGGGATGGCGAAACTGGGGAGAGATGAGATGAATCGAATAGAGCCAACAACATCAGCTCGTTCGATCCCATATCTGTATGTATCAAATACTTGTATGAATAGGATGTGCGACGATTTGAGGGGCGGGAGGGATAATTGCTGTGATTTGAGAGTGAGCAATAACTTGCATGGGCGGGAACAAAGTGGCCATGAGAACAGGCAGTGACCTGGTGGACCACCTGGGGAGCGGCTCCCATCTGGGCTGAACAAGCACAAGCGGCAGAGTGGTTGAAACCAGGCATGCCAGGGTTGATGGTGACGACGCGCTGACCAGCGTCGGAACGAGGATGGTAAACATGAGGAATGGGACCATAGGTGGTGTCAGGGACAGGAGGCTGGAAATGCTGGCCCGTGTTGGGCATGTGACCAGTGTTGTAGTCTGCCATTTTGCCGAAATTGAATGAAGGGATTCTGAATGATGGGTTTCTTACAAAGGAAGAGAAGTAATGAGTGTTGGTGAGGAAAGGTTGACCACCGACGCCGAAGTTGTTTTGAGGCAGGTTGTAGTTGGGGAGGAAGGTTGTGGTGGAGAAAGATGGACCAGCGAAATGGTTGCGCCCTGGGAGTTGTTTATAAGTAACAGGGAATGATAAAGTGGGGCACAAGTAAGGGTAAATACAATTCTGCTGGCCTGGAATCTGGTGAATACTAGCCTGCTGTCCGAACGAGGGATTGATGCCATTGACCTGTAGGCCCTGGGGAGTGTTGGTCACTTGGTGGTTGAATCCGGGGCCGGCATGCTGGAGGCCGGAGGTGTTACCCTCCCCGGTCTGTCGCTGGGCCGGCTGGGCCGGCTGGGCCGGCGGTCCTCCGGCTTGCTGGCCGGCTTCGGGCTTCGGGGCCGGCTGCCGGACCGGGATCTCGTTCTCGACCGTGGCCTTCATGCCCTTCTTCTCGGTGGGTTGCGATCCGGCACCCATTGCGAAGGAATGATGATGATATCAATGTAGGGGATGCACTTGGTGTAGAAGAAGGTATGGTGTCTCGTCTGGAGATCGTCTGATTTCGGGAACAAGGCAAGGGACGAATGCAAGATCCGACGAATTTGTGTGATGTGTAAGGTAAGGTGTGGGGATGGAGGGCAGGTGAGCAAGGGGATCGAAAGTACAGCAGGTGGCCCACTGTGGTTTTATTAAAGTCCCTGAATTTGGCAAGGTGATAAGAGGGTAATCAAGGGCTGTTCAAGTTGTTGGAGATACCTGTCCCACAGATCTCTGCCGACTTCTGGGGCAAATCTACGAAACAATCACGGGCAAGGCACACACTTCGCCCCACAAACTGCATATGCTAGCAGCCTGGGCTGTGATGGGTAAAGCTGGAGAAAAACCATTGGTAACTTACACGATGGCCAATGGTAGGCACCCATTCCCGCTTCTCGGCATCCCATACGTACTGGAAGAGTCTCCGTCGTCGTGCTGGAGGATCGTCCTCGAGAACGATGTCCTTGACGGGCCAGCAAGGGAGACACATTGTAATTGAGTAGTCTGATAATATTTTCTTGAGTCTGGGTTTTTCTCGTCAAAGATGTTGGTGTCAGGAGTGCGATTCGGGCAGACGGAAGTTGATGGTGTTGAGGAAGTTGAGGTTGAGAGCTGCGAAATTACGACGCGTCGTTCAAGCTGTTGTCAGGCTAGGGCAATAGCAATCAAGGTAGCACTTGCCATACGGTGGAACTTAACAGAAATAACAAGCTGCATTCATTCACACGAAGCCAAAAGGTCTTAGTAATTAAATACAAGACATCACCATGCCCCAGTTTCATACATTACGATCAGTTATTCCCATACATCCTTCTTCGGCCAGGGAGGCATGGGGGAAAACTCGTGATTTGCAGCACTTGAGTCATATTTCGGCAAGACGACCGATCTGTTGATCTTGGTCATCAATCCAGATTATTCGCCACAATGCATAAGAAATGCAACCGGCCTTTTTCTAGGTAAGCGTCTCAGCCCACATATCCCATGTGGTGGTCAGGATTACCAGCTACGCCCCAGGACAAAGGGGTAATAGTAGGGAGGAGCTAAAAGTAAAAAAAGAAGAAAAGAAATTACCATGTGCATCACACGGCGCCTAAAAGCCCACTGGGGACTAACTGAGCATTGGTGTTATGCCAGAACCTATAGATCATTGTTGAGCAATGGACATGGCCCCAGCCCCCCAGGAAATCCCAAAGGGTAACGCTCATAAGGGGAATCGAATCCTCAAACTGTAAGCAGATGAGTTAACTGTGTAGCTAACCACTGTACCACGGTATGTGAAGGAATCAGCGGTCTATTTAGATATATATGTGGCGTGTCGTTCCAGTAGGTCAAGGACCCGACAAAACCCAAGTCCTCAATATCTTCGTTCAGGTGTGTGTTGAGTTTTATGACAGCTTGCGGATGGCATCGATACATCTTGTTGAGCCTCGGCCTAGGAGAAACTGCTGGTAGTTCTGGCGGCAAGGCCGGTGATGGTGCCAATGGTCCCGACATCGACATTGACGTTTCCAGCAATGTTCTTGTCAATATGAGACCGTATGGCCTCTCGGATCGTTACGGTATGTAAAATACGAATTGGATTCTATATATCACGGATCCTGTCCCTACACCTCGTTGTCTCTTAGGTAGTTCGTCGTGAGACATACATCAAGGAGATCTACCTACAAGAGACCGGCGGCTCTGCGATAAAATAGTATCTTGAGAGGCGATAATGCAAGACCTATTTCTTTTTTAACCTGCCACACTTCTATATCCCTCGTCGAATGCCTTAGAAGAAGAAGGGGATAGGTATAGAATGAAGTTAGATGTGCGTACTTTTAACAAGCATGGCCTTGAACAACGTAAACCGGATGACTGTGCGGGCTTACTTTACAGATGTACATATCATTTTCAGGCGAGCTATGAACACTAGAACGTACCACATATACGTTCGTAATTTGCGTGCCTACATGTAGCACTCTATCCGCTTCCCTAACCTTCGTCATTTAGCCATGGCTATCCGTCCAACTCACCACCCCAAACGGCCTAGCAGGAAGAAAGAATAAGACGACAAAGCACACATGCCATAAAAGCAAATTAGAGATTCGAACGGATATTCAATGCTAAGATCCGGGCATAAATCCAGGCATCAAGGGGCCCGAAGCCACCTCCCGCTAGCTTGTACCTTTGCATTGTCAGTCATCTTGGTGCTAGTGGTGGAGTTGGAGGCTGCCATTCCCAGCTTCTCGTCGTTGTTATCAACGCGACGGCCGACGCAATTGCGGAACGCCGCGATGAGCTTCTCCAGCCAGATCACGTTATCCCTCGGCATGCCGCGTCCGCGTCGACCAACGTGCGGTCCCAGCTTGTCCACCAGCTCCCGTGCGATGAGCTCCCAACCCATGGCCGGCGGTCGCGGGCGCGATCGCTCCTGCTGCTGATCAGTGTTCTCCTGGGTACTGATGCTATTTTGGTCGCGAGAAGAAGCACCACCAGACGAGCTGCCCGGAGAACCCGACTGCGTCATCAGGAAGCAAGCCGCCACAAAATCGCCCACGTCTTCAGCATCAAGACGCGGGTCCGCGTAGGAACCGTCCTGGGCCCGGCGCTCGCTCTCGGCCTCCACGAAGGGCTTCACCATCTCCCAGCTCAGGCCGGCCTCCGGCGTGTTGGCGCGGGCGTCAAACAGCAGCTCCAGGGGCAGATGATTCTTCGCCGCCGAGCCCTCCCAGATGCGGCCGCGGTCCGGGCGGCCATCCCCCTCCCGGGCCGCGATGGCGAATTGGCCTTGTAGCTTGGGCAGGTGCCCGTACCACAGCTCATCTGGCATGGTGCAGCTGAATTCCCAGTCAAGGATTGCTTTGACAGCTACTGTGCCTGGCCCATCGGCGTCCGTCTTCTGCACGAGGGCGTTGTTGTTGTGGAGATCACGGTGGACCATGTATGTTCGCGGAGGAGAAGGAAGGGTCGAAGATCTGTAGGTGGACTCCATGTAGTCCACGATCTGCCCGAGACTCTTCCAGATGGCGCGGAGACGGCGCTTGTCGTTATGCTCAGGTCGGGGGCTGGGGTTGCTGAGTGGATGATTGCTAACGCTGCTATGGTTATCACTGCCATCATTTCCTCCGTCGTCCCTTTGCTGGGATGTGTCCGCGTTACTTTCTTCCGATGAAGAAGAGCTTGACCAGTGCGAGGCGTCCTCGTCGACTTTCGTAAGAGCAGGATGAGTCTGGTGAAGACAAGTACCGTCTTCGCGGTGCCAAGTTGTCATGTGTTTCCAGAGCCGTATGAGACCCCGGATCAGCTCAAATGTATTATTGAAAGGCCCGGGCGGGTGGCAGACCCAAATTGGACAGCTTTCGAATAAGGGCATGCATAGAGGCCCGACCGAATACTGGCGGTTCCCAGCGTTTTGATCCAGATATAGGCTTCCGATGCCCTGGAAAGCGACGTTGCGCAGACTACGAGTGTAACTAGCTATCTCATCGCCCAGAGCAAGCCACGAGTCGCGGCGATTATAGGGTATAAAGGTTTCCCATTCCGGGGTACCCCGGCAGGGGACATCGCGACGGTCGTGGTCCTCTAGTTGGTCTCGGTAGTCCTCGAGGGTACAACTGCCGGTAATGCGTTCGTAGATAATCCAGTCGAGACCCAGCGTGTTTTGGCCAGAGGAGTCGTAGTAGTGAACTTGAGGGACCGGGACGCCCTGGTCTTGGGCAAAGCAGATCGAAGCGACTTCGCTTTCAACTTTGAAAAACGGCATGACAGGTTTTGAAACCCGTAGAAGGAGTTGCTGCAGGTCTGCCACGAGACCGTACTCCTGGCAATGTGCGCATCCATCTTGGAGCAAGTCGAGAGCGTACAGCTTGTTGTACCAACCGCTAGAGAAGTAGGGGACGCGACAGTTCCTGAAGCAAGCAGGAAGGAGGCCACGGGCAACGCAATCGGCGAGCATGTAAGAGATGTCCCCGGAGGAAAGGCCGTCGTTTGACTCTTCGTTCTTCAACTCCCACCCCACCGGACCCCGTAGATCCCCTGGATTCGTTTTAGAATTGGGGACACAGGAAACCCAGGCGGACTGCTGGGTCAGGGCAACGGCCAAGGTGCGGGGCGCGGCTGGCTGGATTCGTCGTGGGAGGGACTGGGAAGTGTTGATTTTGGCGAGCAGCGGCGGCGGCGGAGACTTTATGGCAGCTTGGTCTAGCGTCGCCATGGTTGTGCAAAACGGCGATCTTCGGCTATATGTCAGATGATGCAGCTAGAGCAGCGAAAGAGCGACAGCGAACGAGAGCAGAGCTCAGCGAATTATGCAGTATAGTCGAAATAGCAAACAGTTGTCGCCGAGAATAATAATTTAAAAAAAGAACTAGTTAATCTCAGAAAGGTTCGGCCATGTGATTAATATAGTAATGTGAGCAATCAACCAGAGTACAAGCGTAAGCCCCTTTTGCCTAGGTAGTTGCGTTTCTTACATAGTCACTTCACTTCCCGTATGGTTCACACCCACCGAGAATTCCTATCACTTTGAATAAGGTTGACAGGTCAGGGGATAGATAGTTATAATTATACTGGCAGACGAATAACAATGATGCGGCTCCAACTGTAATGTTTTACCCGATCACGCACTGCATCCTCCATCAGGTGGATATTGTTCCATAGCAGCTGACCACGCAGAGAGCCCCCTTTGAAAGAACCGGCCGTCGCGGCAAAGGGAACAAGAGCAAAGGCCACCCCAAGAGCTGGACCCAGAGCCGCAAGTACGGCCTAGCCAGTATGGAGCTCCTCATTAACACCACCCTGATCCACGCGGCGAACAGCAGTGAGGGCCAGAACAAGTACGTCAACCCTCAGTGCATCGTCGAGGCCCTGGTTGAGGTCCCTAAGCCAATCAAGGCCGATAACTAAGAAGGCAACGCCGTCGAGGCGCCCAAGACTATGACGAAGAAGGTGGTGGTTAGCGGGACAATTGGTGCTGGCGAGGTGGTTTGAACCCCTCTCCTTTCCTCCGCGTCTTCTTTGGGGGCCAGCCGTCTCGGGAGCGGAAATGATGTTTTCAGGGGCGGCATATGGTTACATTCACAAGGCAGTGGCCCTGTAAGGCCAGTCTAAAGAAAACCACGCCTATCAGAGTGTTGTAAAAGACTGAAAGGTAGGAAAGGTCTGGGAGATGGGTGCTGACCATTGCAGCTCATCCGAGTCTGAGCACGTACTTGAGCAGCAGAAGGAGTTGGTGATTGATGAGGAGGGGTCTGAGGGCTAGCAATAGGGGTTCTGTTGAGTCTGTGAACCAGGTGGCGTAGTGAGTAGCAATGGCCCCTCGCCTATTCGCCAAAGGCCATTTTCAAGCTGAAGGACATTTTGACCAGTACTGCAGATTTGGTGGATTGGTAGATTGTGATTTGAATAGATTGTACGGCTATTCTACCGTGACTTCATGCGTTTGGGAATATCCAACCTGATTACCTTCGGGGGTAAGTGGACGGACTGCAAGCACGACCAGGGATGGATGCGATAAAGGATATCAGAAAGCAGGAGTGGTTAAATCGTAGTAAAATCGATTGCCACCCATCCACCCCGTATGCTGACTAGAACGCCTACCACTCCGCAACCCACTGCCGTGGATTGTAATCTATGCGTTTTGCCCATCTAATATACAACAACGTCCAGCCAGAGGGGAGAAGTATTTAATCCATCGCTATGCGACCAACATGAAATGACACCGAGGAGGGTGATCCTCTATCATCGATGTCGTACTGATTATATCGTAGGGGCGAGCCTTTGGTGTGCCAGCCCTTGTATCGTACATACATTATTCAGCATGTGGTTGCCGCAGGGTGTGCGGCAGATGCTACTTAGTCTAGAAGAAGCCAATGCTAAGGAGGGACCTATAGATGGCGTTCGTGCTGCTCGTCGAGCCCAGTGAAGAAAACCCGTGTTGTCACCTGGGAAATGTTAGATTTGCGCAGGAATAAGCCGTCGAAAAGAGAGGGAAACTTACAGCCCAGGCACCAGCTACGGAACCGACCACTGCACCCGAGATCATCATGGGTCGCAGTCCCTTTGTGCTCTTGAAGAGCATGCCACTCAATGCGCCAGCTGCCACGGTGTTTGCCGAGTCATGCTTGGCCCTGAAATAGCCAATGCCGGAGTTGAAGCAGTTGTATGTGATGGCGACGACACCGGCCGAGTTTCCGAGGAAAGGACCCCGGCGCGTGACAGCGTTGAGAACTGAATTGAGGCGCAGCTTGGGGGGCTGGCCGGCTGATCGCCGCAGACCCTCTTGCAGACCCCAAGCTCCTCCTAATGACAGCGCAGTCAAGTATGTGATGCCAGTTCCGTAGCAGAGATCGTCACTAAAGCCCCTCGAGGGAATGGCCGTCTGCGCACCAGGAAGATCTGTCAAAGCCGAGTCTTCCAAGGTCAAGTACTCTAAGCTCTCCTTGTTAAGGCCGGCGAGGGGGTGTAGTAAGGAGGGGTCGGCAAAGGCAGAGCTCTTCAGGAAGGAGTCCACGCCGTCCGCTTCTGTCGGGTTGAAAGGCGGCGGGGTGAAGGTAGTCGTCGGCGCCGTGTCGGCGGATGTGGGTGAGGACGACTGCTGTTCGGTCGGCGTGGACTTGCGTCCGGTGAAGAGGTCCCAGAAAGACATTGCGACTGACTAACAAAGTAAAAAGAGAAAACTACAGAGTAGAGAAAATAATACGAAACTGCCAATCAGGAGTTTGTTGGTTGGTTGGGTCCGGCCAGGTGGGTTGCTGTTCAGGATCGTGTGATGACGATGTCGCATCTACTGTCTGCCCGGGCACCGAGAGAGGTTTGAAGTAATTGACTGACTGAACAAAAAAATTGCTAGAGGCCGACGCCGCGACTGGGCAGCTGCTAGTGTGGCCCGTGCATTGCAGGGGTAGGAGTACGTACCCACGAATCATCGATCAATCGACTGGCCCACTTGCCACTTTGGCGGCACTCAATTTGATCGCTGGGCGACTGCCCTGTCAGGCTTGCCAAGACCGTTTATTGAGGGATACTACTAAATTTGAGTTGGTAGCCAACCTTGGAAATTCTTAGATTCCACTTTGCAACTGGGCGGAAACGGGCAGTAGTCTCTTGACTCTGAACATCTTTACATTTCTTCGAACTACAGGGCATTTTTGGCTCCCTATCCTGCGTGCCCTAGTAGAATGGGAGAATCATCGTAACCACCCACATAACGAGACAAGCATATAAGTGACTGAGACTGAACTCATCGAGGTTCCTCACCAAAGCCATTATGGCTGTCAATATATCGACTGCAAAATGCTTCCCAGACTTGGGACAGCCATCTTTCAACCCTAAGCATGCTGTTACATCAATTGAAGGGCAAAATCTTGAGGTCCAGGCTGCGTAGGTTTCTTCATCCCCGCTGCCCATGTAGTTTGTGCGGCTTGCTCATACAAAAGTGGTAGGTTGGCCCGGGATGTTTTTAAAGGACTTCTGGACATTGCCTCCAAGCCCAAGCAGTCTTCGGGCAATGCCTGCGCCAAACTTTGCGGCTTTGTCGAGCAGTGCTCCAAGTCCAGCTCTAGTGAATTAAGCCATTTCGCCTTTGCCCAGAAGACGTCGTTCGATCTGTTCGACTTCTTTGTGGAATGGAACGAACAAGACCAGCACCGAGCTATGCGCTCGGTTTTAGATGTCCTGAACATCGCCATCACCAAAAACCCCGACCCGGTACTCGGAGGCAAGATCAAGTCAAGGATACTGACTGACACTGTTGAAATGATGACTTTGCAATCCACAAGGCCGGCGGTGAAGTCTGCTATGACAGCGCTGGACCATTTCCTTCAGAAGAAACTGCTATACTTGCCTGCAGTCCTCGAGATATACCGAGATGTGCATCGAAACGATCACAACTTGACCGTTAACTGGGAGAGTTTCATCGCCAAGATATTCGAGTGGATGGAGTTACAGTATGTCTGGCCCATAGCTGGAAAACTTCTTGTGACTATATTCACAAGCCCATGGGATGAGTCAGGCAATCAGAGGTTCCATCCCGATGCCTGGCACAAGTTCTTACGCCAGGGGATAGCTGTAAACGTCGAGTATCTTGAAGTTGTCAAGCTTTATGTGCTCATGCCAATCTTCAAATCAGACCATGACCAGGCTATGAAATACCTGGATCTTCTATTCTCATTGCAGACTCTTACATCAGAGGATCGAAGTGATCTTGGCCTAGACTCAATCCTCTGGCTTGCGGCACTTGAGGCAGGCAAGAAAGTCGGTGCCGTTGGTGAACCTAGCGAGGGTATGAAACCCCTGTTTCTAACCCTTACTCTGAATTGGCTTGCTGATCGCCCCAGATTTCGACTCCCAACTCGCAGCAAATGTTCTAGAAGACATCCTATGCCACTCGTCGCATGAGGCACGTTCTTCTGCCGTGTCAATCCTTATTGCGTCACCTTCTACATCTAGGCCGTATGCAGTATCTTCACTCAACCTGCTTCGTCAGCATCTGCCTGCATTCCATGCCGATACTGACGCAAAGTTTCGATACGACGTACTTGGTCATTCTCGGAATATGATAAAACGCATAATGGGAACCATTGCTTCTCTTCAGAAGGAGAAGGAGCGGGCCGTGAGGAAGGTCTCCAAGAAGGGGATGTCGGCAGATGAAATTGATGCACTAACAAAAGAGCACGTTACTTTCGTGAACTGGTATATCGGCTTCCTCAAGGACGAACTAGTACCCAGCTCATCCTACCAGCGTCACATTACTTCCTTGAAAGCCATGGAATTTGTCTTGAACTCAGGGGTACTTCAGGGAGACCTACCGAAAACCGAGCAGGGGGACTCGGCTTTTCCTCTCTTGGATACCGCTTGGCTTAGAGTTGTTCTGGACCTTGTGATGGATCCTTTCGATGATGTTAGGGAAACAGCAGCATCCCTTGTAGCAACGCTATCACTTGTCAACAAGGACTCTTCGTCAGATGCTCCTCTTCGTGGTCTCCCTCGGTCCTTCGTTTCGGAGCTTGACGAGTTCTGTCAGCGAGCCAATGCACTCGCAAGTAGGACATCCAGAGCCGATCACTCGGACGGCGTCGCCCGATTGTACAAATTATCGTGTCAATGGGCCACGACAGCGGAAGATAGGCTGCTTATCCCAACCAAGGTGGTTGACGATCTGGAATCAAGACTCTCATCAGCCGAAAAAGACTTGGCTGCGGCAGTACTAGAGACGCCGGTTCATGGAGGGTTTGCTGCGCTCCGGTACGTCAAAGAAAGGCGCAGAAGATCTAATCCCGATGCTAACCCGGCGATAGATATATCTGGGAGGCCCTGTCCAAGACCAAGTATACTCAAGGGGAACTTGAGGCTCTTGAAACATTACAAAGCCGTTGTTTGAAGTGCTGTGACCGTGTTTGGCAGCTCGTCAGGCACGTACTGTGCGACGATTCCCCGGAGGGCCACCTGCCCGAAGAGCTTGAGGAAGTGGATGGCCTGGACACCAAAGATTTGCTAAGCTACAGTTTCCGAGCTGTTCATGAATCGAGGTTTGTCTTGTGCAAAAATGATATGAATCCCATGCCATACCGTCGCTAACTGACCTTAGTAACTTACTTCGAGCCATGGCCAACAATGCGCAGTTTTGTGGCAAGCCTGGCCTGCTTGCCCCCCATCGCAAGACTTTTGATGCGATAGGCAACTTGACTTTTGACGAATTGTCAAATTTGCGGCATCGGGGTGCATTCTCTACCGTAATTCACACATTTACCGGCTGTTGCCAACAGGTTAAGCATTACCCTACATCTGAAAAGGGGGCTGAGACCCTTCTGGATCAATGGTATAAGGTGATTATTTATCTTGGTCCTTCGTGCTCTTGAAAAGTATACTAATCGGTAAAGGGCGCCATCCATTGCATATATTCGCAAGCATCTACGACTCGGAGGTCGGCAGGCATACCGGCCCTTATTGTGGGTATTCTCTCGGCCAACGCAGAGAACCCTTCATTCCCCGCCGTCATGGAGAAGTTGCGCAACATCGCCCAGGAACCTGCATTGATGTCCCAAACAGATGGCTCGAACTTGCCGCAGGTCCATGCACTAAACTGCATCAAGGATATCTTCAAGAGTTCCTACCTCAGCAAGCGAGCAGAGTCCTATCTCACAGAATCTTTGCAATTAGCAGCGGCCAGCTTAAGGTCCGAAGTGTATGTTCCCCCTGCATTCGTTTCGACCACTGAAAGAAACTAACCCAAACAGGTGGGCCATCCGAAACTGCGGCCTCATTCTTCTGCGAAGTCTCATCGATTGCTTGTTCGGCACAAACGAGAGCAAAACATCCATGGAAGCTGGCTGGGATGGACGCACGACAAGGATCGCCTGGCACAAGTACAAAGACCTTCCGGCCGTGATAGTGAACCTCCTCGAGCTGGGTCAACCCTCCATCACATCGCAGCAGGGTGTTGTCGTCACAGCCGAGTCGGTGTTCCCGGCGCTGGACATAATCCGACGGGCTGGTCCTCCCGAAGAGTTCAAAGTTACACTTTTCGACCTCGTAGCATCCTATCTGAACAGCCGATTCTGGCATGTTCGGGAAATTGCAGCGCGTACGCTCTGCTCATTTTTGCTTAAGCCGAACTGGATTCAGCCTGTTCGGGATTTGCTGAGCGAGTCTCACTCCTCTGCCAACCGAGTGCATGGCACACTACTCACCTTCAAGTTCCTGCTCGAGCGACTGCGAGATGTCATGCCCGAGCAACTACATCGTAAGTTTACCCCTTTACACACTTCAGGTTAGATAGCAACTTACAAATATCAGTGCACCGTAAGGCCTTACCCGAGGTCTTGGAAGAAGCCCGGAACTCGAACAGCAGCTTGCATGCTTCCGCAGAGGCGCGCGCTGTGTATTTCGAAATCGTCACGATAATCAACTCCTTGAACTTTCAAGTACAATCTGAAAAGACGGACATCACAGGACTCATCCAACCTAATGACCTGCCAGGCGGAGACAGTACTTCCAGAGCAAAAATTGGCTCGGCTTTATTGGCCTCGAAACAAGCGCAGTGTGTTGCTGATTTCGATATTCGCCAAGCGGCAAGCGGCGCGGCAAGCCCCAAAGGACTCAGGCCAGATGCTTTAGTGGATGCCGATGTAAATGTTGCCTGCGATACGTTGGAGACGATACTTTCATACGAAGCGCCGCTGATGGGTAACGTGGAGGTTTCTGCACGCCTCGTAACCCTGTGCATGTCGGCATGCATAGAGTCCACTGAGTCGGGGCTTCGTACGCTCGCCTTGGGAGTCATCACAAAACACTTGGACATGCTTCTGTCCTCCCGGCGTGGTGACTTGGTCCCTTCTAGTGCGGACATAACCGCCCTCTGGGCTGACTTGCAAGCCAAACCAATGAACCCAGGCTTGGCAGACGCTATTGTAGAAAGCAGCGGGCCTATACTGGCAGCTGTTGTTGCCGGTTCTGAAGCGACTATAGGCGAAGACATGCAGCAATGGCTGAGGTCTTGGGGCGAAATGATGAGTCGCGCAGGACTTGCTGACAATGTAAGTACCAGTCAAGGCCCATCCCATTTTCGACATGATGCAGTCTAATACTTATTACCCCTCTAGACGTTCGATAACCGCATGGCTGCGTCTCTTTCGCTCATGGCATTCTCAAGACATGTCAAGCTGGAAACCAAACACGATGCTCACTTACCGTGGCTTCTGGCCCTGTACGATGCGCTCAACGACGACGATGAGGAGATCCGCGAGGTTGCTGCAACGGCAACGGAGCCCATCCTGGGCAGGTCGGTCGTCGCCATGGAAGGGAACCGTCGCCTGCTGGCGTGGCTCGTGGAGCACTACGGAGCCACAAACGAGTTCCGAAGCCAGGTCGCATGCCGCATGATGGGCCATTACCCCCTGGCCAGCAAACTGAACGACTCGGTACTCGGGCAGTGGCAGCCGGCCGCGCAGCAGCTCGCTTCGGCCATGCGGTTCGACGACTCGCTCTTCGTGATCGAGGAGCAGAACCTCTACATCGACGAGGTGCGCGAGGCGAGGCGGTGGAGAGAGGCCTTCAGGGGCATCTCGTACGAGAACGGCGGCCAGTACCAGGACGGAAACGGGGCGCTGGCGGCCTTGGTAGAGTGGACGAGCGCTGGGCTGCAGACCTTGGCCCATCTCGCCGAGACCGACGATGGCGTCCTGGGGTGGGCGTCGAAGCCCGAGGTCTTCGCCATATGCGCCTGCGTCGTCAATCTGGGTGCGGCGCTGGCTGGGTCGCACGCAGGGGTAAAAGAGGGCCTCCAGAGGTTCTTCGACGCGGGTCAGAAGTCGAGAGTGCATGGGCTGCTGCTGGCAATGTGCGAGCTGGAGAACTCGGCTTAGTTTTGGACATGTTGAGGATGACTATATAGAACAATCAAAGCATCTGTTTTTCACATATATATAGCCTGACTTGTTGTAACATATATGATGATGACTTATACGTATTGATTTGTACTTGTAAGAGGAAGTGCAACTCGGCGGACCTCGTATTGGAAGATTAGTTCCACCCTCTCCCTATTCATTCCCGGTACTTGATGGGTCTCCACAAAATCGGACGCTTTGGCAACAGCATCCGAAAATCTCAGAAATTCAAAGTTGGTTAAGCTCCCTGGCTCCCCCCTAAACTCCATCCATTTCTATTTCTATTTGGCCAGCCAAGGTATCCACTAACATCAAGAAACATCATCTTCAACATCGCCGGACCCACAGCCACCTCTGGGCCAATCTACAACTTATACCCTTTTCGTTATTGATCGAGCATGACGTGAAAAAGACTGGGATACGTTTGTAATAGGGGAACAAAAACGCACAGAGCCCATCATGTCTTTTGCCTCTACTTCAGCCAAAAAAATACAACCCACCCCGGACAGCAGCAACGTCTATCATGAGACGCTCCAGCTCGTCCGGCCGCTGCAGCCGCTGCTCGCCGGCTTCAACCACCGCAACAAGAACCAGCACCGCGTCGCGACCTGGTGGGCCTCGTTCAACATGCTGCGCCGGCACGTGACCAAATGGGCCGACGAGCTGGACCGGCAGGCTAAGGCGCGTCCCAAGAAGCGGAAGCGCACTGCCGGCGATGGCGATGGCGACGGCAAAAAGGACGGCGACGGCGGTTCGGCTGAAGTGCGGGCGCTTTGGCTTCGGGACGTGTTGGTTCCCAAATGCTATCTGTAAGTTGGAAGGAAAGAAAAGCAATGCGCTTGCCTGGTCTCGACGAAGGCAAGATGAGATAATTACAATGGCTAACAGAAACTTTCTGAAAAAGAACATTCTCGCAGCTCGCAGCAGACAACCAATTCGCGCCGCTGGGCCTCGTGCTCACGGGAGCCCTGGCCCAAGCCTACAAGGCCTGCGTGCGACTCGTAGGGGAGGCGCTGTCCGAGCGCGAGCAAATCGCCGTGAGGCCGAAGCAAACGGTTGCTTCTGAGGAAGATGCATCCCCTGCTTCTGCCGCAGAGAAGGGAAAGAAGGCGGCATCGAAAGACACCACAATACCTTCTTTTGCCTCCTCTGCAGCCAAACGACAGGTCTCTACTGTAATTGGCGACGACGACGTGGGCCAAGTCATCTCTCGCGACTTGGTCCGCGCCTCCGCAAAAACCGGCCGACACTCGCTGCTCACCGAGGAGGAGGAGCAAAAGGCCCAGGAAGCCAAGCGGAGGAAGAGGGCTATTGCTGGTGTCGTTGACCCCACGACGGAAGACGATGTAGGGCGCGAAAGGAAGAAAAAGGCGCGTGTTGATGTTACTACGGCAGCTGCTATTGCCGGCGACGGCGACGACGACGTAATGGGGATCAATACCGAGAAGAAGAAAAAGAAGGGGGCGGCAGTGACAGGGCGACCCAAAGTCAAGGACGGAGAGAAGCCGCCAGAGGAGAAAAAGAAGAAGAAAAAGTCCAAGAAAGGCGATGAGTTCGACAGCCTCTTCAGCTCTCTGTTCTGAGTGAAGGGGGCCGGTCGGGAAGACTTCGCACAGATGGACATGCGTACATAGTACAATGCACACCTAATGAACCAAATCCTCGACTGGTATAAAGCCTGTCGTCCATACGTGTGTGTGCGCGCGCGTACATATTTCCAGACCATACAATGTCACCATATCACTCCGTTCAACGACAAGAACATGGTGCTAAATATTTGCATATTGGGGGATTCAGGGAATACAGACGTGATAAATCAGATTAAGCTAACATATTTTTGTAAGAAAGGGGACGCTTTTCTGCCGGCTGAAACCAAGACCCAAGTGTTGGACTCTTCGGTTGGCAACAAAGCGGCATATTTCTCTTCCATACGCTTGCCTACTAAGGGCACAGACATTGTATTGTACTCCCTCCCACCTGCGCAAACCGAAACAATACACGAGTCGGCACGAACCCATTCGTCGCCCCTTCGGGATCCGCAGCCCTCATCAGTAGCCGAAAGCCACCTCATTGATACCAAGCAGACCAGGTAGGCCCCTCGGGCGGCGATGTGCTAGACGAAGGCGTACGGAGCTGTTTATACCAAACAAAGTCCAGTATACACTGAATACCCCTTTCCATCGTATGTCCGTCCATGAGTATGGTATAATCGCTGTAAATCCAATAAGCACTTGCTCAATGGCCTTCTTCTTTCGCCATGACTACAATGTGTTCTTCCACATCTTCCAGCGTCGTTGCTCCTTCAGAATCTCTTCAATTTCATTCGCATCGGATATTCTAGGCAACCAGGGATCGATATGACCAGATGCGAGCCCTCATGTCACCAGAGCCAGTCGCGAAGAAACCACCAACTGGGCTGGGCGCAACAGAGATGACGCTATTCTTGTGTCCCTGGAGCATGAGCTGTGTGAATCCGGTACGGGGGTCCCAGAACTGGACGCCTCGGTCCTTGGAGCCAGACAGAACCCAGTTGTTGTCAGGGGTAAGAGCAACACTAAGAACAAAGTCCTACAAAATATTAGCATCACTGAGCTCCATTGTTCGGGTGGCAGTTAAGGTTCAAGACTTACCCTGTGACCTTCGAATGTCTTGACGCATTTACCGCCCTTAACGGGTGCGTTGGCGGGGTTTCTGGGTGCCGAGAGCTCCCACATCTTGATAGTCTTGTCCAAGCTACCACTGACCAGGTCCCTTCCGTTGGGCGAGAAGGCCACGGAGTAGACACTGTCCTTGTGACCATCAGGCCCCTCAAGACGCTCCAGAAGATATCCAGCGTGAATGTCCCAGACACGTACACTCTTGTCCAGAGAGCCAGCCGCGACGTACTTGGTATCGGGGGAAATGGCGACGGTGGTGACTCCATCCTCTATGCTGAGAGTCATCAACGACCCACCCGTCTCAATATCCCACAGGCGTACTGTCCTGTCACCGCTGCCAGACGCGATAATACGGCCATCTCGAGAGAAATCAAGCGAGTAGATATCTTGCTCGTGACCTGAGAAGGTGTTGCGGATTGTTCTCTGCTGAATGTCCCAGACGCGAATGAGTTTGTCTTCGGCACCGGTGGCGAGGTACTTGCCGTCGGGGCTGAAGCAGACACTCCTGATATACAGATCACCGGAAACATCGGCGTTCTCATCCTGCAGCACGCAGACCTTTTCGCCGGTGTTGACGTCGTAGATTTGCGCAGATCTGTTGCATCCAGTTGCTACGTATTTACCGTCATGGCTGAAACGAACGCAGCACACGACGCTCGAATGATCGAGAGTGTGCACGAGGTCGACATCCAGCATGCGCGGGACCTGCTGGTTGAAGATGACAAACCAGTCGTCGCGTGTCTTCTTCACGTGGGCTGGCAGACGGTCAGGATCGAGGTCCCCCAAAGCATTGTTCACGACAGGGCCTTGGTGGGGAGGCATCGGGCCTCTATGGTCAGGTGTCGGGTGGTTTTGGACCTGGGGGAGGCACCAGGGCCAGGATACGGCATAGGTGTGTTGATCTGCGGGGTTGCGGGACCAGTCGGTGGTCTCCCGATCGCGCGCTTGGCACCCGGTCCGGGACTAGCGGTGCCCTGAGGAGGCTGTCCGGGGAAGCCGTTCGGGGCCGGGCCTTGCTGGTAAGGCTGTGCGAAAGGAGGCTGTTGCGAGGGGGAGGTGGTGGGGGAGGCGGCCCCTGAAGACTAGGAGGAGGCTGCATCTGGTGTGGTGGCCCTGGCGGGGCCTGTTGCTCCTGGGGCGGCGGTTGAGGCGGGAGGCCAGTCTGGCTGCCACCAGTCATAACACTCGAAAAGAGGTTGTTGCTGGCCCCGATCGATGGGGGAGGCGGGCCATGCTGAGGCGGACCGGGCATGCCTTGTTGCGGCGCGCCTCCTCGGGCCTGGTCTAGCTGGCGGCGCAGATGCACAAGCTCCTCTTCATACCTTTGAGACGCTTGTTAGCTCTATACGTAAAGTAAAGTTCCTCATCGCTACCGAACTACTTACTTCTGTTTTATAGTCATGTGCTGTTGCTCAAGCTGGTAGACCTTTTCACGGACCAGCTGGGCTTCTTGGACTTGTTGCTGAACTTCAGAGCGCGTCAGCAAATTGTGCATATGGCATGCAGTGCCGGTATGTCGCGGCAATGGACTTACTTTGCTGTTCATAGCCCTCATTGAGTCGAACCTGGGCATCAAACTCAGAACGAATTTGGTCCAAGAGTTCGTTCAGGCGAGGAGCGGCATTCTGCGGAAGCCCGCGGTGGGGATACATAGACATCTTGATCAAAGGCGCTGTCGCGCGAGTCCTGTTTCAATGATGGTCGATGGCAAGGTGAACCTGTCTAGGACACGATTTCGGAACACGAGTTTGCGTTTCCGCGTCGGATCTTCGCAAAAGGTCGCGGAGGTGTAGTCGCAATTCGATTTAAGCTGGCCACTCTCCGGAAGGTAGGCGAGCAAATACTGCAATGCTATCCCGGTTAATGGCCGTCTTGGGTGTTTGCGACGGGATCGGGGAGGCTATTTTGTTTACCTTTTCTAGAGATCTATACTCTCGGTCCGTCGACGTCTCCCGATGAATTGAATAGCAATTATGCAATGGTCGAGCCTAGTGATGCTTATTGGTGCAAACACGACGCGGACGGGGCCAGGATATCGTGAGGCTTGGACGGCTGGCCGGCGGCAGGACGCGACAGAGACAGCTAGGAGAAGACGAGGCTAGACGAATGCGACACGACGAGTCCCCTCAGACGACAGTGAGGTAGGTCACTGGCGTTGGGAGGGCCTAGGCAGACGGAGATAAACGGGCCGGCGTTTGGAAGGATTGTTGTGGTTGGGCGAGGGGGTTGTAATAGACGATGATGGAATTGAAGCCTGTGACCGGGCGGTGATGTTTTGAGAAAAGGATCGAGAGAAAACGGGAAGAAGTGAGAAGTTTACCCAGATTTGTTCTGGGTCCGTCCTTTGCTGCTGCTGCAAGTCGACTAGCACAGGTCCGCGTTTAGTGAGGGTCGTCCATGTACAGTACCGTCCGTTCATTCGGTCCACCTCTTTTGGCTTGGAAGGTTGGAAAAATGGGGTACTCTGGGGCTGTCTGCTGGGTAGCTGCTGGGTGGCCACTGGGTAGCCACCGCTGGCCACTGGCAGACTGGGTACATGTAGCTACTGGGCTTGCTGGGTACTGGCTAGCTGGGCCGAGAAGCGATGGGTGATTGATGGGACTGGACGTCTGTGCTTACCATCAAATCAATCTAATAAGACCGTGGATACCTATGGACCTATTTGATATGTCCTGGTTCCTAGTGAGCGTCCCATCCAGTCTGATGCCATTGCTGCTGTATACCTAAGGTACTACATGCTATGTAAATACACCCGTACAAGTATTCAATGTAGGAAGTAGATATGCAGGTGAGTGCGTGTGTAATGTACCTAGCAGTAGACCAGGCCCCGATACTGCTGCCGGCCCTTCGCATCTGTACGCAGGCTTACCCAGTTAGGTAGGCAGGCACTGGGTGGGTGGAGGATGTGTGTGTGGGCGGGCGTGTGCGTGGCAGGGGTGGGGATCTAGCTCGATATAGCGTCACAGCATGGGTGTCTATAGATTTCGGCCGGTACGTACAGCAACAGCCCAATGGGACGAGATATGTATGCATGCACAAGTGCTTACTTACACGTACATATTATAATAATGCTTTATCTAGCTTTCCTTTTTTTCGCTTCGCTTCCTTGGTCCGGGTATCTTCGCGCGGGATGACGGGGGACAAATCAAATAAAGGGTCGGGGATGAATGTCCCAGGGTGCCCCCGGAAAATAGCCCCCGACAGATACCTTTCAGTTCCATGCAGCAGCTTTCGCTGATAGGTACGACCTACATAATAAACCCCCATGCGCCTGCAGCGAGCGTGCATATCGAGAGATGTAGGCATCCCTGTTTGAGCGAAGCGAATGCCAGTGTACCTGAGTACCAAAGTACTTTCTCACATTCGCGTCCAACATAGGCTGCTTGCTTGGCCCATCAGACCTAACCCATCCGTCAAGTTGATCCCAGCAGCAGTTTACATAGGTACATGAAGATAGGCAGGACGCCGTTCTTATGGTGGTGGTGGGTGGGCAATGTAGAACAGGGGACGGGTAACGTAACGCAGCCTTTTCGTGAAACGTCTACCTACATGCATCATATACGCACATTAGGAGTGATTGGATACAGTGATCCGATATCCAACGTACAACGATGTGAGCGCCTTAGCCATGGATGAGAGGGAGGGGCGGGAGGCACAGGGCGTTGTTGTTTGGCAAACAAGATGGTATCCTGAAGAACCACGAGATGCTTAAGGGCTAGTTTTCTACAGCAAACCTACGGCATAGGTGTGGCCGATTTGCTTCCTTTAGCCTTGAACGTGTGGGACTCACAGAGTTGTTATTTGCATTCAACGCATTTCGGTATCCTCCGTTTAGTAAAATATATTGAGATAGGAGGGGCCGGTTGTGCCTTGAAAAATCATTGGAGGTAAATTCGGCTATCATACCTTCACTTCAGCCCGGTACTACAGCATCCATCCCCAAATTTTGACTGACAGCTTATTAGAGCCCGCACAAGCCCGCGGCCGATCAAGAGGTGGCATCTGCTGGTGTGAGCTAATGCTGCCCCTGAGTACGGCAAATAGGTACATCATATGTAGCCGGAGCTGCACATGCCTGATGATTGCCAAGCAAGGCTGCTTTAGGAAAATAGCACGAGAAATAGCCTAGAATAAGAACCACGCCGATGTGGGGCCTTCTTTTTAGGTGCTCGTTATGTCGTACTAGCTAGCTCAGATTCCCACTCAGCAAATTTCTCGGCTTCCTTGTTGCGTGCGGCCGGCGAGGTGAATGCTAAAAAGCAAATATGCAGCGTGTCGTGTCGGCAGAAGGGGATATGTGGTCGGTGTGGATATCGTCTAATAAATACAAGTATATAGTTGCAACTGATCCTGTTAAGTATACAATCACTAGCCCAGGTATATGTCCACATGCAGGAAGACACTGCCGTATATGTAGGAATCCATGTATTCGTAGAAACAATGGAGTGGCTCTTACTGGTTGTAGTAGTAGTAGGTGATTCATTTTACCTAGCCATCGATCACCATCTTCTCAAGCCACATACGCACGAAATACGGGATTGCTGTCAGTCAAGACCACTCGCAAGGCTACCACTAGCTAGCAGAAGCCATTGCTGCGATTTAGTACGGGATAGTTGTAGCGTACTGGGGCAGTTGCGGGCGGTGTTTAACCACCCCACGCCGTCGTGGCGGTTGGCGGTGCGAGCCTGCTTGTTGTATCACAGATCTGCACTGTCCCATTTATTTCGTTCCCATGACACGATGCGTCTCTAGATGGGCAGACCTATCTATGGAAAGTAGGGTTTTGTCGACATCTCGTTCAAGCAGGTAGGCACGTGTTTGACCTGGTTTGACCATTCTCTCTGGGTACTCTAAAGGCAGCTATGAGCTCCTGGCAAACAGTCTTGCAGATTGCCCCTTAGAAGGTAACCGTAGTCGCCCAGTCGATCAGGCTCGGTGAAGCCGTCATAACACCAAGGGAGTGAAGCTGGTGGGTGTTTGCGGACTCATCATCGGTGTGCAAGGACTTCCCATCCGGTGTGCAGAGGCGCATGTGTAATCAATCAACCTATCAATCACACACACAAATAGGGCGCATGTACCGACATCAACAACAGGTGTGGTGGTGTGCTGCCCAGGAATCGATCAAATTGATTGACTTGTTTTTTGTTGGTCATTTTCTTACCGGCAGGCGGCCTGGCTAAGTAGGCAGGGCAAAGACTAGCGAGACACGCTTCGATTTCCGCCCGATTCCCCTCTTCGGGCCACTCGGGCACGACCGGCTGCAGCAGCTCAGATTGGGCCGGATATATCGGGGATATCGCTCTCGGAGTTTGCTGCAAGATCCTCAAGGGACCGATGGGGTCTCTCTAGCAGTGGCCTGACTCGCCTGGGCCAAAGCAAAATGCAATTTAGCACAGTAGCCCCGTAAGTAAGCCCAGCAGTAACAACAATAGGCAAAAACTACATGTAACTTCAATTGATACGTTAGGTATGGAGAGTAACGTCCAAGGACCTAATGTTACATGGAGCAGCAGGCTGCGGCTCTGAGTAGAGATCCCAATTAGTCTTTTACCACGAGCCATGCATCTGCAACGCTTAACGCTGCGACGATGGGATGAAGAAAAACGCGGTCGGATGTTTTCTGTATCTTGACATCATTGCAATCGCCATGTCCCTGAATACATAAGTAGGATTGTTTTCTCCCGCCGGGCGCCGACCAACCAGCTCAGGGGCGGGCTCAGTCGGGTCTTGCGGGTTTATCCGAAGCACAACACTGCCTACACGGATACGCATGTTGTGACGAGTTGCTTCAACTCTATCAGCGCCGATTTCTTGGCAGCTGTCCAGCGAGAGCTAAACAGGGATCGACCCAGGGTGAAAGGGCTGTTCAAGTCTTGGTGGGACGCATTGCTATTATTGCCTGTCAAACAAGAACCAGGTCGCGAACATGAGCATCTTGATGATCGTCACCTTCACGCTGTTTCTTACAAGGCTGGCGAACTTTTCGTGACACCTTAACACTGCCATTATTGAATACCTATACAAAGGGGATATTAAACCACTTTCTAAAAGGTTGGTGGTACGATCAACATCTATTTAGTAAGGCTTGGAGGACGTAATGGGCCCACAGTTGAAACAGCTTTCTATCGTACGACTTCATAGTTCATAGGCATTCAAAGATCGAGTTCGCCCGAGTAAAACTCTCGACCACAAAACAATGTCATCTTCATCAATGTTTGACTTTCCTCGTCTTCAGTGTACATCACCACCATTAACAAAACCAGCAGATTTTGATCACACATTAATAATTTGCTTCTAAACCATTAATTCTATTTGCACATTCCTCAGTAAATTTACACCATCTTCAATCACGAGCATGTTGGAAGGATGCCCGCCGACGACAAAGGGGAAATATAAACACGACTTCAGCTGAAGCTCCTGCGCCCCTTACGAGCTACAAAAGTCACGAGATCGTAACTGCGCGGCAGTTATCGAGCACTGTCGATTGGGGCCGCTTAGTTGTTCTTCTTGCCGCCCTTGCCGCCCTTGACGCCCTTATGGTGAGGCTCGCGCTTGTCGACTGACTGGGCGTCGGCGTCCTCCTGCTCTTGAGTAGTGTGGGCGTCCTCGGCCTCGGCCTCGTCGTCGTCCTCGCGCTTGTTGTTCTTCTTGCCGCCCTTGCCGCCCTTGACGCCCTTGTGGTGAGGCTCGCGCTTGTCGACTGACTGGGCGTCGGCGTCCTCCTGCTCTTGAGTAGTGTGGGCGTCCTCGGCCTCGGCCTCGTCGTCGTCCTCGCGCTTGTTGTTCTTCTTGCCGCCCTTGCCGCCCTTGACGCCCTTGTGGTGAGGCTCGCGCTTGTCGACTGACTGGGCGTCGGCGTCCTCCTGCTCTTGAGTAGTGTGGGCGTCCTCGGCCTCGGCCTCGTCGTCTTCCTCGCGCTTGTTGTTCTTCTTGCCGCCCTTGCCGCCCTTGACGCCCTTGTGGTGAGGCTCGCGGGTCTCAAGCTCAACATCATCGTGGTCGTCCTCCTCCTCGACGTCACGCTTGTTGTTCTTCTTGCCGCCCTTGCCGCCCTTGCCGCCCTTGACGCCCTTGTGGTGAGGCTCGCGGGTCTCAAGCTCAGCATCCTTGTGGTTGTCCTCCTCCTCGACGTCACGCTTGTTGTTCTTCTTGCCGCCCTTGCCACCCTTAACCTTCATGCCCGGATTATGATTAGCGATGGCCCTGTGTGTGGACGGAATTAACATGGGAAACTTACACCCTTGTGGTGGGGCTCGCGGGTCTCGAGCTCGGCGACATCCTCCTCGTGGTCCTCCTCCTCGACGTCACGCTTGTTGTTCTTCTTGCCGCCCTTGCCACCTTTCACGCCCTTGTGGTGACGCTTGTTGTTCTTCTTGCCGCCCTTGACGCCCTTGTGATGCGGCTCACGAGCGTTGATGTTGGCGACAGGGGCGGCCATTGCAGGGATGGCGAAGGCCATAAGAGCACCGGCGCCACGGGCAACCATGTCTCTACGGCCGGGCAGCTCAAAGCTGTTGACGGCCGAAGCCGCCAAGAGGCCGGAGACGGCAATCTGTACGAGGGAAGGAGTGTACATGGTGAGTGAGTTAGAGAATGTTTGAAAAAATAGTAAGGCTGATCCGGCAGCTGAAAGAAAGGCTAATACGAATCAAGGTTTCTAGAAGGAGAAGTGAAAGTAAGGTGGTATCAAACCGGTAAAATGAGAATGTGATGAGGATAGCAAGAGCCAAGAATGGAGAAACAGATGAGCGAGTTTGAGAGATTTATACCTCCTCTGCATAGTCCTATCCCAGGATTCCACGCTGGCGCTAGAAAGAACCCTGCCGGGGTTCGTTCACATCAGACGGGGACGACGACTGGGTGATAGTGTCGGATCGTCTTGTCTCGTCGCGAGTCTCGCAAACGAGGGACATTCACCGGCGTCGCTTTCCCTGATTCGGCAGGCAGGCTTACTGATGCTGGCCATTTCGGCTGACTAGGGGAGCCTGGTAGCCGCCGCGCACGTCTCGAAGCCATTGCGGTCTGAGGACGTGTGGGTAGCCCGGCTGCAACTAGGCCACCTGCGGGAATAGATGCAGCTTGAAAGGTATCCTCCTCTACCAGGTAAGGTCCAATCGCGGCGCTCAGGCTGCCAACGAAGTGGATGCTAAGCATTGCCATCCCCTGACTAAGATGCGGCTGCGGGAATCCAAACGGTATAGAGACGTTTCCCATATGGGAATGACTAGGGTATACAGCCATCGGCAGGGACATGGGACGGACAAGCGACAAGCTTCTAAGCCGCGACGAGTTGCCTCTCGGTACTGCAGGTGGTTGGTGCTGGCCTACCAAATTCCGCGTTTGTTGGTTAGAGTTGGACGTTAAGGGGCAACATCTAAGATCCTCTGCGGAGTTATGTCACTGCAAATCGATCCCATCTAATTTTTAGCTATTCGCTTCGTGGGGAAGTTTTGACCCTGGTCGGCTTTGGTGACTTCACACTTGTGAAACGTTTCGCAACAGGGGTGTTTGCCAAGGTCTCCTCGCTACGGTGCGCCCAAAGACCTTCACAGAAGTTTGGGATGAAACTGCAAAAAAGAATAGCAGCAGCGGGACGACGACACGGCTAAATGCCATGCAAAGAGGGAGACATGACGAACGTTTTGATTTACGGAGTACAGTCGCTTGGAGATGCCGTAGAAACCAACAAGCCAAGCTGTCAGTCATTCAACGTCGCAGATCATCGACATTTCATTCCCGCCGTCGGTCAGGTGCAGGGAAAGGGCGGTCTTGAGCAAAACGATGGTAATGGTGGGCTCTGGGGCCAATCAGATGTGTGAAATATACGAGTAAGATATGCGGTCTTCATTCAGTCAAGGTACTTTCTCAAATTTCCTCTCATCTCTGGTTCGGGTTGCGTCTCACTGGCGCAAGCGAGCTTGATAATCTGCTTCAGTTGCATAGAAATTGACAATCCCCCAGAAACCCCAACATGGAGAGGGAAAAGAGGGAAGAAAAGACTGGAGCGTCAGCTACCACGTGAAATAAGCCGCCTCTAGGCTCTGCGGCTCTGGCAGCCAAACAATTTAGACTGGGACCTCGCTCACTAGCCCGCTGGCTGTAAGCTTATCAAGCCTCATCTTGTTCAGCTTTGGCCCACTATTCCATCCATCCATTCTCCAAGTGCTTGAAATTTGAATGCCGACTGTAGCACCGCAACTGGGGGAAACAGGAGCGCACTCTCCTTTCTAAGATTTCTAAGAGGCCTATGTAGGAGGGTTCCCCGTCCGTGGCTGACGTGGAAACCGTTCGGATTGAGGACCAGCCGTTCGGGCACCCCTGTTGGTCTTGGCAGTATGAGACGTCGCGACAATGTTTGAAGCCAAGTGGCGATCCCCCTGACTACTCGTTTGATCTCGACAATTCTTTCCGCGCCTTTCCCCATTCTCTCGGTTTGCCGTGTTCCATTCAGTCGGTTGTCGCCCCTGCTAGCATTTGAGCCGCTTGCCGTCGATCCCTGGAAGCGGCGGCTTTTTTTTATACTGTAAAAGCATTGGTGGTTGACTCAATCTGCTTTGGTTTCATCGTAGCGGTGGGTTCTCTGGTGTGTGCGCGCCTGCGTAGTATGTGCAATGCGCCTGTGAATGGGGACTGTCTATGCCATCGGACTGGACTCCGATGTATCCCCTCTCCATCTGAGAGTCTTTTGCCCAATTTCCCTTCCCCCCCCTTCCTTCCTACTCTTCCTCTCTACGCGTTCTAGACGAACACTCTAATCTTCACTTTCTTTCGTTGCACCTGGCGTGCCGTCCATTGTTGTCCAATACACTCTCTTGTTTGTTCTAATCAAATTTGGTTGTTTCGTTTCAATGTCTAAGTTTTACCGCTCGCTCCAAACGGTGCAGGAGGAAGAGCCTCTGACCGGCGGTGATGAAGATATACGTGAAAAGCATACCTGGACGTCGGGCACGGAGTCGTCCCTGTCCAAGAGGCTATCTAAGATGACGCCGCACTGGCAATGGATTGCCCACATCGTTCTTCTGTCTCTATCGTTGACGATTCTCGCTCTATCGTTTTGTGTCAAATCCTCTAGGCATTGCCCTGTTAGTGAGAGGCCACCGGAGACATATTGTAAGCTTGACTAGGACGGCCCGGCCCTCCCGCCTAAATTCTACCGGCAGACTAACATGACCTACCAATAGCTCCGGCGCTACCGGCTATCAAATATGAGATTCAGCATTTCGATCTCCCACCGGTTCCGGAAGGACCCTTTATTGGAAAAGGTCCTGAGGTCGACGCAATGTGGGATTACATCACAGATGACGGTAAGGACTTGCTTAAATCGCAGAACAAAAGCCAGAGTACCTGGGCTAACATATGCACTAGTTCCTGACACCATGATCTCTCGCGAGGAAATGATTAAAATGGGCCTGGACCCGGAAGGCGCGCTCGAGATCACCAACCCCGCGACAGGGGAGAAGGGATACCGAGTTGCCGTGGAAGTATTCCACCAGCTGCACTGCCTGAACCTGATGCGGCAGGCCAACCACAAGACGCACTACGCGCCCCTGGGCGGCGACACAGCGGCGCCCAAGCACGATCTGCATAACCACATCGACCACTGTATCGACGCGCTGCGGCAGTTCGTCATGTGCCAGGGCGACGTCAACGTGTTCGCCTTCCGCTTCCCCTTCAACGATGGCGACCCATGGCCCGACTACACCACGCCCCACGTCTGCCGCAACTACGAGGGTATCCGGCAGTGGGCATTCGACCATGGTGTTCCTCAGGTGCCGGGAGAGCCCGATCACTAGGGCGTGGCTGAGTCAGACGGTTATTTTGTACCTGATCAAGCCCTGTAGATATTTGTTTAGCGATATACTTTTGAAATAGACAAACCCAGTTTCACTTCAACGCCATTTCCCCATATTCCACATAATAAGCTATTGCGTGCCGGGTAGGTATCGTATGATGACTTGAGTATCGTATGATGGCTTTAGTATAGTGCATGTTTAAGACAAATGTTTCGAAACTTGTTTGTTGGGTCGGGAAGCTATGTATGTACACATGCAGTATGATGCATTCATTCACGACCCGAAACGGGAGCTAAAATCTGTCGGCCGGACCCAAGATGCATCCGAACCTTCGTCGGCGGAGTCGACTTGCCATGACAAATAGAAACACACGCGAGACTGAGGAGCTACGATTCAATAGGGTTGGGGGCGATTATAGCGGCATACCTACGGGAATATCTGATATCTTGTTTTCAGATCTACAGCCAAGACCGATCTACCCGTTGTTCCGTTTAATGCTGAACACGGATAAGGCGTGAATCATAAGGGTGATGTTCTAGATCGTGACCATGTCAGTGATCAATAGCAAGTCGACGCGAGTGCCATGCGCCTGTCGCGGTGCTTTGTTGTCTGGCGGTAGATCAAAACACAGCCGGCCAGCATAAGGCTCGCAGCATCCAACGGCCGAAAAGGACTCGCGATTAGTCAGGTTAAACCACTTGTCAGACGGGAGCGCCCAGAATGCGTATACGATAGTATTTTTATATATTTCACGTTGTCGTCCGTCCCATGTGCATCCGCAGATAGGTGCATTAGTAATTGTATGCACACACGTTCGGCATCTTGAACTTCCGTCTTGAGGAAGGCACCACGTGCAACAACAGCGTCCGAAGAAGTCGACAAGACCCTTCTCTTAATGGCGAATCAGCTAATCGCCCCGATTAACTGCACAATTTCTCGCCACCAGGACAATCATCACTTGAAACCACATGGCCAACAGTCCTGCCCGGAAGTTCAAGACATTTCTTCTGATGAATTAACCCATGATTCATCCAACTATTCCACGTGCTAATCCAGCTGGACTGCAAAAAGTCATCAGTAGTACTGACCCTGCATAAGTGTCGCGCAACGCTGACGGGTGCAAAGAGGGTGTACGATGAGTCGATCGCCAGCCAGACTGCAAAAGGGTTGCGCACTTGTCTTAGCTGATCCAGTGGGAAATGACTGGCCGCGTGTTTGAGTAAGTGATTAATGAGCAACAGACAGGTTCCCGATGCCTACCTGGCAGCGATGGCTCCAAATCGGGACATTTTGCATATCAGTCGAATTCCCAATTTCCAATATGGGCAACACCCCGACTTTGTCAATTAGTTCCGGTATGCTCCCCGGAGACTTGATTCGTTCTGTTTTCTTCCCGTCCTTCCAGGTTGTTCCCGGATTCCCTTCAGTCGTTCTTTCATTCCTCCTCGAAGGTCCCATAAGTGTGCATACCTAGTACATGACATAGTTAGGTTCATCCGTAAACAAAAATACGCTGCCTACATCGATTCTGCCCGGCATGGATATCGTCAATGAGGTGTTTGATACCTTCATAGGCGACTACGTATGGGCCAGGCTGCTACCGGTGAGAGCAGCTCCCTACGAGTTCCCCTCCGCCACCAATGTTTCGGCAGCTCAGGCGTTCTCATCATGGCGGTATGAACCAGCGACGAGATTCTTCTCCATCGAGCCCAGCTCAGCTGCCTATGCGAGCGTGTGGACTCGGGACAACATCTGTAGGCAGGGCATCAATCTCTTCTTAATCACCTAGTGAGTCCTGTCGCTTGCGGTCCCCGTGTGTTCTCAGTCTGCGACCTGTTCTCTAACCTAGCATGCAGTGTATTCGGGCTCCTTACGTATTATGGCTTCTCCACCCTGTCCTATATCTTCGTCTTTGACAAGGAGACCACGAAGCACCCAAAATATCTCAAGAACCAGATCCGGCTGGAGATGCGGCAGGCAACCTCCGGCATGTTCGGCATGGCCCTCCTGACCGCCCCCTCTTTCTGGCCGAGGTACGAGGGTACAGCAAGCTCTACGACCTGACCGAGGCCGGGCCGGGGCTCTGGTACAACGTCGTGCAGTTCCCCCTTTTCCTGATCTTCACAGACTTCCTCGTATACTGGATTCACCGCGGCCTGCACCACAAGCTCGTCTACAAGACGCTGCACAAGCCGCACCATAGGTGGATCATGCCAACTCCCTACGCCTCGCACGCCTTCCACCCGCTCGACGGCTTCGCACAGTCCATCCCGTACCATATGTTCCCCTTCCTGTTCCCGCTGCAGAAGGTGTCGTACGTCGCCCTGTTCGTCTTCGTGAACCTCTGGACCATCCTGATCCACGACGGCGAGTACGTGGCCAACAGCCCCTTTATCAACGGCGCCGCCTGCCACACCATGCACCACCTCTACTTCAACTACAACTACGGCCAGTACACCACGCTCTGGGACCGCCTGGGCGGCAGCTACCGCAGGCCGAACGCGGAGCTCTTCCGGAGGGACCAGAAGACGAGCGACCGCGAGTGGAGCAAGCAGGTCCGGGAGACGGAGCAGATGGTCATCCAAGTCGAGGGCAAGGATGACCGGACGTACGGCCCCGTGGATGCTAAGAAAAATGACTGAAAGAACATCCCAATGCTGCTTAAGCAGAAGAAGAGGGCGCTATTCTCAAGACCTCTCTATCGGCGGTGAACTATTCTAGATGCATTTCCCTCCTTAGTCCACGAAGGCTTACCCCAAAACAAATGCGCAACAGTGTCGAGAATGTTAGTAGTACCAACGCCGAGACACCGCTACGGTATGTACAGACAGCGGATTGTCCACAGACCCCTAGTGACCCCGCTGGACAATGGGTGCTAGGAAGACCAATGTGACCTGATAAACTCACACTTCTTTGGGTGGACGCACGCCAGCATGTTGCACGTGCAGCGGCTGAAAGATGGCTTAACCTAGGGCAGGACTGTAGAACTTGTTCAGTGGTTGGATTGCATTGGCCCTTAAAGATAAATGATATACCCGAATACGTATTAGACTTACGTAACTTACAGTATAACGTATCAATATAGTATACATCGAATCACCCGCTATGACATGGTGATTTTGCATCCGACTGACTGACTTATTCTATATCTCATTGCGTGCAACGAAGACATCGTCTATACACTCATCACATTGAAGCATCACGGCGAATATATCGGGGAATATCACGGTATTCGTAAACATCTGGTCTGAAGTATGAATATATCGTCTCTCCTAATGTGACGTGCCAAGAAGCTATGCAAGGAAATCGCTCTCGCTCGATGCGAATGTAAAGGTTTGGGATTGCAAGGTAAGGTTGCAGACGCCCAACTGAATCTCAAAGTAATAGTACAAGTGGGCTGAGTGCTTTAAACCCTCCCTCAACGCCATAGTAAGCAGCTAGAGAGTTGCTGGATGTGGACTGTGTGAATCCGGCGCAGATATAGAGAACAAGCCCACGCTGCCATAGTTGGGTATAATAATTAAGCCCCAACGTTGGGATTGGCCCTCGCTCCCAAGGATATTAGAACCGCGTACGAGGACGCCCGAACGCCGAACAAAACGAAAAAGACATCACAAAACAGGCCCCGAATAGAGGTCAAGCTTTAACCGAATTCCGCCTTTCCTTCCCTACCTACCAAGTAACCCGCGCCCTCCCTAGCCGGGCTTATCCCTAGGTACTCTTTACGAGAAACTGACGAACTTGGGGTCCTTGGGCCGCCCGTCGGCCGCGATGCCGTTGTCGCTGAAGCGCTGCTCCATGTACACGCGGCGGGCCTCGTCGAACTGCATGCGCCTCTTCTTCATAATTTTGAGGATCTCGCGCTTGGCCACGTTGTCGAGCCCTGCGCGTCCGTCGCCACCTTCCACATTGCCCGAGAGATCGAAGGTGCTGCTCGAGAGCCCCGCCTCCATGTCGCCCGCGAAGCTGCCCGGCAGCCGCGAGTACATCCAGGAGCCCGGGCCCCTCGAGAGGTCGGGCAACAGGTGCTCCCACCGGCTGCGCGTGAAGTAGAGAACGGTGCCCATGACGAGGACTAAGAGGGTGAGGGAGTAGAGCATGTACGTCATTTTGGTTGAGGTGGTGGTTGTTTATTTCGTCGGTCTCTGAAAGTGTATCTTGATGATGCTCTTCTCTTTTTTTATGCCGTATAAAGTGGTTTTTATACCAATTGCTGGAGGGAGTTATGATGTATCGGTAGCTTCGATGTGGATTGTCCGATGGACCCGGGGATGGATGATCAGATCCACTAAGAGCTGAACTGAGCTGACAGGTTGAAGAAACGAAACGTTGAACAAATGGAAAAAGAATGGAGGTGTAGAAGAGTATGTGTGTGTAACAGTCAGTGCAAATGCAACGACAGACACGTTTTCAACCAGGCCATCGATGTCTTTCGAGTTTGTATGTCAAGGACCTGATGAAGGGAGGTAAAAAGGGGAAAAAAGAAGTTGCTTTAGAAAGGGCAATCAATGGTCGCGAGAGGGCGAATTGCCTCCCAAATTGCTTACGACAGCCTTCGAGGCCAAGCAGTTTTGGGGCTTAATGCGTCAATGCGTTGGCGCTGAACACACGCTGTAACTCGAACGGGCTGAGCGGAACTGGCTCCTGTCAAAGCCGTCAATCGTCAATCTGCTGATCCAGTTTGGCTCAAGGGCTGCTGCAAGCAGGCAAGCTGCTGGGCTGGGGGCTGTTGGTGGTAGGGGTACACCTGAACACAGGCTGGTAGGGGCGGGATAGGCATAATTGAGCCACATACGCCACATTGCGAGCGGGACTTATCACCAAAGCACTAACCCTGATCAGACATGATAGGGTACAGCCACTCCCACAGTCTCGTCGAAATCTAGCCATCAGTCGGAATCCGGGTTGTGTAGTGTTCAGCGACGATATTCTCGAAATCCCGGAACGAAACAGAACGTCGAACGAATACCCCGAAATCTTGCAGAATTTCCAAGTCAAATCATTCACAATGGCCACCGTCAGCAACCAGATTTCGTCGGATCTGATCTGGGAGATCGTCCGTGAGTTTTTCCCTCGTCGCTCCCTGTGCTGTGTGGGAATTTCGTCGACCTGAGGAATCTCGAAATATTAACGATATTGCGCCCACAGGTAACAACAACGCTTATGTTGTCTCCCGCCGCACCGGTGGTGGTGTCCGTTTCTCTCGCGACCCCCTTAACCTGAAGAA
The DNA here is from genome assembly GCA_038363915.1 of Apiospora saccharicola. NCBI lineage: Eukaryota > Fungi > Ascomycota > Sordariomycetes > Amphisphaeriales > Apiosporaceae > Apiospora > Apiospora saccharicola. The sequence goes on from JAQQWM010000001.1 coordinate 1,848,547, forward strand.
CCTGCACACCCGCAAGTATGCCGGTTTCGTCAACGAGAAGGCCCTTGGTGTCGCCCCCGCCGAGAACGGTGGTGTCAAGATCCTGAGCAAGCGCACCTCTGCCAGCCAGAAGCCCGGCTCCAACATTGCCTCCACCACATACCACGGTGGCAAGTCTGCCCGCAAGTAAGTTGTCATCGCTCGTGGAATCGGTTCTGAGGGCATCAAAATATACTAATACATCACCTCTTTGCAGCACCTACAAGGCCGTTGCCAACCAGACCGCCAAGAACAGCTACCGCCCCGATCTCCGTGAGGTCGCCGTCCAGCGCGTCTCTGCCATCCGCCGCTCCCAGCGCCCCGTCAAGCCTGAGCCGCAGCAGAAGCTCCGCGGCAACAAGGCCAAGAAGGCCGCTGCCGCTTCCGAGGAGTCATAAACCATTCTTCTTTAGGAGTACGGATTGATATATAAGCATGACGGTCTGATGGAACATGGCTTTCTTATTTAAGGGGTCAGGTTGGCGGACAACCCGGTTGCATATTTTACTAGCAACTACGACACATGGTTATGTGTCGGTATAGATGCAAACCCAAAATGAGAAATCTTTGACACCACACTGACGCTAATGCCGATGAACCCCCGCGTTGCGCGTTATATGATGCATTTGGTAATTGAGACTTTGCGATGTTGAAGAATGGGCGACACCTTCGAAATGGGCGACAAAAGATACAATACGAAAGTAATACCCAAGGACTATCCCATGCCTTACATGCATGCGTCCATCCACTGAATCAATTCGGAGGTATCATTGAAGTAAGGTTAATTGGTCACACCGTGGTGGGTATTGCTATTTTCGGCGTGGAAGTTGTTTCGTACCGTATCCCTGAGAATCAGCAGCGATCTGATATGCCGTGGGGGTCCTGCGGCATATCCGGTACATTGCGACTATGTAGAACGGTGACACTGTAGGATTATGGAAACGTCACCTGGATCACCATGTTTCCTATAATAGTAGCTGCTCCTTGGGGTCGTGTTGAAGCTCGGCTTCAGGAGCTCAAGAGGATGCCTCTCTCGCCTGAATATTCGCCTTGGCAGTGGGCCGGTGAAACTGTTGAGCTTCACCTTGCACCATGACGCATTTGCCTAGTCGAGGAGCGAATTGTCACAAGCCTCCATGCACGTTGGAGACCAAAAAGCAATGCCCCGATATGCCCGTGTCAATTTTGTTGCGAGACCTCCCAATGCCTAGGCCGAGTTCCTATAAAATCGGTCTGTAGTAGTTGCCACTCATTGGCCAACGGTGCACAGTCCCGAAGCTGTAGTTGAGCTGGAGACAGAGCTCGAGCAGAGCAACCAAGCAGAGCAACCACAGAAACCGAGGTTCTCTCTCTCTCACTCTAGTATAGCCGTTTGACTCGTGATCGGACTCTCCAACCCTCGGGTAATATTACTCGAGAAACCCGCTCGTACGCTTCGGCTAACAGTGACAATCGTATGGATGGAATACGGATCATATGCCGTAAGTGGTCATCAAATAGTTAGCAAATCGGTTAATAAGTATGGTGTAGTCGGGTCCGGTTTTTCTGGATCAGACACAACAACCCAAAAAGAACATTTTCTGTTAGTGGTTTGCTGTGAAGCGGTTTCATGCCGCAAATAGCATTTCTGGGCGTTTTCTCAAGTATCCATGGACTGCAACGAAGGGGCCGGGATTTCGCAAACAAATAGCCGGCGGTGGACGAGGCACGTTCCGTCTGCTGGCCATTGAACCCGGTCCTCTCTAACACGGGACGTTCCCGACAGCCCAGCGTCCAGTTGTCAATCAGTGCGTGTTTGACGCTCCAGGTTTGCCCGCTGATAGCAAACCCGTGCATGGCTGGATGCATGCATACTGCCTTGGATATTTCCCGTGTACCTTGACGGCGGGGTAGAGCCAAGTGAGCCAACGCGCTTCTTGCTTATTTCCCCCGCTTGACCCGAAACTTCTTGGGGGCTGCCCCTAATGCCATTCACGGGTTTCTCATAGGTCAGAGGTGGGAGGAGGTACTAGCCTGGGCGGGCAGTACCTCAAGCTTAGACGTAGAATTAGGCTGGGAAGCTTCCCAAAGCTCAGAGCTCCCCTCTCTCCAGCCAGAGCTTCCCCCCTGTTGCCTGTGTATGTGTGTCCCCTACTCTTGCCCCTTCCTTCCCCCAGCCCGTTTCCAGAGTGTTGGTGTTTCCCTCACTCCATAAAAGTGCCCCGCCATTCTGACTATCCCCCTTCATCACTCTCCAGTCCCTCTTTTTGTCCAGAACCGAATCCCCCGGAGATCTGAGCAGTGAAAAAAATCACAGATATAAAACTAGGTACGTGTGTCTTCTGACAGGCCTGCTTCAGGAGAACGGTATAAAGTTTGGCCTTCCACCCTCCTGTCCTGGACTTTGATTCTATTCCATCTCTATCTCTTCATTTCCTCCCCAAGATACCCATATACCCGCCTGAGAACAGTGACGTTAACCTGTCTGCACCCCGCCTTAGATCGCATCCTTATTCCCCACTTCAACGCCAACCCGAACCTCAAATCACCAACACCAACCGCAAATATGGTTAAAGCTGGTATGGATATCGCCCGACTACCCTGACAAACATGCCACCGACCTGCTAATCATCATGTAGTCATTGCTGGAGCTTCCGGCGGTATTGGCCAGGTACTACAGCACCCACAGCCATTACTTGCTCGCCCTGCGAGGGACACTGGAACACTTTAGCTAACCTCTGATACCTCGGCTAGCCTCTCTCCCTGCTTATGAAGTTGTGCCCCCTCGTCGATGAGCTCTCTCTCTACGATGTCGTGAACACCCCCGGCGTCGCTGCCGATCTCTCCCACATCTCGTCCACAGCCGTAAGTCGCTTTCCAGGAGCTCCATATCTTCTCGGGCTCTTCAACTGATGATTTATACAACCTGCAGAAAATCACTGGCTACCTCCCTAAGGATGACGGTGGCAAGGCCGCCATGAAGGATGCCGACATCATCATTATTCCCGCTGGTATTCCCCGTAAGTACCGAGCATTACTAAGCGTATGTTCCCTGAGGGCTTTAGCTAACCAGGTTGCTATCCTACAGGCAAGCCCGGCATGACACGAGATGATCTGTTCAAGATCAACGCTGGCATTGTTAAGGGTTTGATCGAGATTGCTGCCGAGGTTGCCCCCAAAGCTTTCATTCTCGTGATTTCCAACCCTGTCAACTCGACAGTCCCCATCGCCGCAGAGGTCCTCAAGGCCAAGGGTGTCTTCAACGCCCAGAAGCTCTTCGGTGTCACTACTCTCGACATCGTCCGTGCCGAGACCTTCGTTGCCGAGATTGCCGGCAAGAAGACCGGCTCCGAGCTGACTGTCCCCGTTATCGGTGGCCACTCCGGAGAGACTATCGTGCCCCTCTTCAGTCAAATCGCGCCTAGCGGCATCACCATCCCCGATGACAAATACGATGCTCTTGTGAACCGTGTTCAGTTCGGTGGTGACGAGGTCGTCAAGGCGAAGGACGGTGCTGGCTCCGCCACCCTGTCTATGGCTTACGCCGGTTACCGGTAAGTGAATGAGGCGGTTTTGTTTTCCAACTTGCTAACGCGATAATAGCTTTGCCGAGAAGCTTCTTAAGGCTGTCAAGGGCGAGAAGGGTCTTGTGGAGCCTAGCTTCGTGTACCTGCCTGGTGTGCCCGGCGGCAAGGAGATCGCCGAGAAGACTGGCTGCGACTTTTTCTCGGTCCCTATCGAGCTTGGCGTAAGTGCACATGCCGTATTTTGTCTTGACTTCGCTAATTATCTCCACAACAGCCCAACGGTGCTGAGAAGGCCACCAATGTCTTGGGCAACATCACCGAAAAGGAGAAGAAGCTGCTGGAAGCTTGCACTGCGGGCTTGAAGGACAACATCACCAAGGGCGTCACCTTTGCCCACAACCCCCCTCAGAAGTAAATAATTCCCCCTACTACCCTTGATACGCTCTGGGCGTAACTTGTGCGCGAACTATTGATGATTTACGAATTGGTATTGGGACACACGGAAAGCTGCCATTGAGCGGCTGAGGGTGTGTATAGAAGGGGAAAAAAACAGCAATTAACAGCTCGCGCGCTATTGAGAACCAGTGACTGATTGTTTGATTCCTCGCAAACAGGCTGTGATGTGTTTCTTCTGATTTAGGCCTCGGTCAACTCGAGTAATAACACCATCCCCGTGAACGCTCCCGCCGCCATGACCCCGTATCGAGGAAGGACAGACATACAGAGTAACCGTCGGCGTCGAAGGTGGTGGTAAATGTTGGGTAACGAGGGAGACAGGCCGCGTGATCATTGGAACCCGCACATAAAATGATCATGCTGGCGGAAAGTACATTATTTTATATTGTAGGCCTTCTTGTAGATATCGTCAATATCAACGCCGTAAACGCCCCAGACTCCCTTCGCAAATGCACCCGATGCCGCCGCCCGCTGAATCACCAAGCATGTATGTGTATGTACCTGGATCTAACCCATTCCTCTATTTTGAAATCAACACCAATACCTAAAGAAGTCGCTTTCACGACTTGGAGGGCAGCGTCTTTATCTGGAACACCGCCCCCGGTAACTCGCTCGTCTCTGCTTGTACTGTGGCATTGATGCCCAGAGCGGCCAGCGCACCTCTTACTATGCCACAGGGAAACCATAAGAACTAGAAATGCCACGAACACCCATGAGGTCAGTAATCCCGCAGAGATAAATGGGGAGACAATCATGGTGGGAGGGCGAGAAAGGGAGGGGGAACCTACCGGTTGCGCCTTGAGGACGGCCTGGCCGCCCGTCTCTGTGCTCATGCGGGCGAGCGGCCGGAAGGCGTTGTCGGTCAGCACATAGACGCCGCGGTGGTTGGTCTTGAGGTTGTCGATCTGCTTCTTGAAGACGAGGGTCCAGAGGTCTTTGCAGAGGAACTTGATGACGTCGAGGGTGTCGTTGAAGCGAGGGCGGTCGCGGGAGAAGCTGTGGAGGGGCAAGAATGTCAGTATATGTATAGTATAGTACAGTGCAGACAAGGAGATTATGTATGCATACCGTTCCACCAGACCCAACCCGACTCGGTACCCCAACGTCTCGAGCCGGTAAAACACGGCATCGCGCTCCTCCTCCTCATCCAGCCTGCCGCCGCTCGGCCGCGATGCCGCTACTGCGCTACTATCCGCTGCTGCCGCCCCGGGACTCGTCACCGTCGTCTCGGCGCTGTTCCTCTTGGGCGGCGGTACCGACGGCGACGATTCCGACGTAGAGGCCGCCGCGTCGACTTCGTTGGCGACCCGGTACGCCATGGGCACAATCTCTATGAGCAGGAAGTCGAGGCATGATGAGCTCAGGAAGGAGGCGGTGGGATCCGAGGCGTTGAACGGAGGGAGCGGCTGGTCGAAGTTGGACATGGTGTCGTCTTCGTCGTTTTCGTCACGGGCGTGGGCGTGGTCGACAAAAGCAGGAGGCGGCGGGGTGGGAGATGTGACCGTAGGCGCATCGAGTTTGGTATGCGCGCGTGGGGATGACGAGCAGCAGTACCCGGGTCCGGAAAAGAAGTGGGAGAGCTCTGAAGGGGCCCTGCTTATAATGTATGTATAGCTGACTGTGTGTTCAGGCAAGCGGGCGACTATTGATTGTGTCAGTTGGTAGTATATTGCGGGAACGGGAAAGCATGCGCATACATAGACTACATATGTCTGAATGATGGCATCAAAATGTCGAGGCTGAGGGTTTGCAACGGCGCAGGGCTGAAGCTATGCCAGCGCCTGTCTTGTTGGGGGATCAAATCAATCAATTGCGCCTGTGATGAAATAGTGGGGCTACTGGCGAGCAGCCTAAGCAGGGTCCCTAGGTGATAATAAGTCCCCTAAGTCGGTTCCCGGGCTAGCTCCAGCCATCAAATCAATTAATCCATTGACGCATGTACCTGGTCTGGTCAGCTTCACATGGGCTCAAATAGGGGTCCCTGCTCGCTGATCGGCACTTCGATTATATTGATTATCAAGATCCAATCCAACCTTGGTCATCTTGGTGTACCGTATCATACGTAAGTATGTGTCTATGTCGGAAGCGCATCTTCCATATTGCCATTCGGTTGTTTGCCCATCTTCATTGCTTCATAACTCAGGGATGGACTACGCCTAGGGAGCTGCAATAAGTCATGTTTCTTGTCCATCAGCATGGCCCCTTGCAATTGCTCAAAGCCACGCGTCTATTCTGGGCTGGAGGAAAACATTCCTAAGTGCAAGTCGTCTCCCCGAAGAACGGAATACATCGCGGTATAAACTCCGATGCCATTTTCCCCTTGCGAAATATACATGCTTGCCCTATTATGCCATGCCAGAAACGCCGATTCCATGCAAAATGACTTCATCCTTTTGTGCGCCCTCGTCCTCGTACCACGAGCTCTTATGAGTACTGAAACTTGGGGATGTTGGGGCCTAGACTAGGCGTCTGGCCCTGGTTCTGACGTTTGGGTGCTCGTACCGGCTCGTCATCCTCGTCGTCGCTCAGCGTCAAGTCAATAACTTCCGTTGGCCTCTTCCGGCTTGCTGATGGCGGTCCATTGCCCTGCACCGAGCCCGGTGTTCCAAATAGCGACTGGTTTGGGGTTTGCGTGTTGCGGGCGCTCTGGAGGCTGAAGCTGTCCAGTGGCACTACCTCGTCATCGTCGTCATCTATCACGCTTGCGTTGACTCCGCTCGAGTATCTGGGCCTCTTGGGCTCAGGTTCGCTGCTGGCTTGCGCTCTCCATTGACCGTCAGGTTCGATCGTGACCTGCTCTGTAGATTCCGAGGTATGGTCCAAAATATCCTTCACATACTGATCAATGGCTAGATTCTCAAACGTCGCAGACTTGTTGCAAATGGGACAAATCCACTGGGGACCTTGCTCTTGCAGCTGAAGATACGATGTGGCATCAAAGCACTGCACGTGATTACACGCAGACGACCGGCATGGTGCCCGAAGTCTGGTGTAGCTTAGGGGACACTTGAGAGAGAGGACTTGTGATGTCGCTACCACATCCGGGTCGTTGGCGGCCTTGGTGAGCTCTTGAATCACCGACTCCTTCTGGATCCGTCGCCCCTGGATCTTGGTGACAAGCTCCTCGACGGGAACGGCCCGACAGAGGTACACTGCGAGGAAGAACTTCTACAAACAAAAAGTCAGCATTCTCTTCCACTGAAGTTAGAACCATTCGAAACTCCAGAGAGCGTCTCTTCCCGCACATAGTTGCCAAGCATGGCGCGTGCTCATCGCCACTTGGATGGATGGTGGAGGTCTGAATGGCTCACTGGTGCTTGTGGATTCGTCTTCACCTTCTGAGTCAGCGCATAAGTGAACTCGATGTTGTTTACATAGGAATGCTTGTCAAGGCGCAGCGAACTGGTGATATCGACCGGTCGCGTCGAGCCCGGCTTTCCTTTTAGACCCCGCAGATTCGCCTTGATCTCTCCGCCGTTGACCTTGAGCTCCGATTGATGCGGAAACGCAACTTCCTGAACGCCTTGTTCTTCGGCAGCGCAGAATATCATGACCCTGGTAGTCTTGTCGTGTGCGCACTGGAGAAGAGATGGGTGGTCGCTCGTCTTCAGAGCGAAGTGGATAGAATTGCGATGCTGTGCCATAGCTGCGTCTCGTATTAGCATTTGGGCTTCGTAGACCAGAGGCGCACTGAAACTCCGTTGCCCCAAAAGTTACCGTTCCAGAACCTGTAGGGACCCGAAGCACCATTTGCGGAAATCATAGCTCAAGAAACGGTATACGAGTTTCCCTTGGCGCAAATACAAATTTCAGAAGACTTACCATCGCAAGGGCGGACATTCCCAATTTGGGACTGTATGGTATAAAACGGACTTGGCTTGAACTGGAGCACTGATATATGATGTTAGAGAGGACGCATTCGCATGACTGCCGAGTCTGACTTACTCGTCTTAGACGCACCCGGTGCAGACGCGCCTCCGAAGCCTCGATTTTGGCCGCCAAATGCGTACGGGGTGTATCCATTGGTGTAATTCGGTACAACGGGCGGGATACCAGGACTGGTGCCGTAGGGGGCGCCTCTGGAAGAAGCTGTCGTTGATGCGCCGTTATTTTGGTGGGCTTGGTGACCACCGCGCCCGCCTGACGACATACTTTGTATTGTGCTCCTAAGTTGTGCGTACAATGCTGGGTCTGCGTGGAGATTTTCCTGGAGAGCTGGATAAACGAGCAAGAAAGTCAGCCTGGTTGATCCAATATGGAAAAATGGGTATGGTACGCGGTGAACCTGCGACCATGTAAAATCAACGTGAAATTAACGTGAAAGCCGAGTAGCTGTATCTAGATGTAGTGGTACTTGATTGAGAAGACGATGCAACAATCGAAGAATCTCTGCTCAGGTGTTTTCTCCTCACTTGGGTTCGTCGCATTATTCCCAGGCGCAAAATGGTTGGGGGGATGGGGATGACTGTTCTCTCTTGCGGCCTACGTACCTTCTATTATTCTCTTCTGCAAGTCGGCCTTGATGCCACTCGTCTTCAGCCCGTTGAGCTGACATATGGATTGTAATTGCTTGTTCAGCATATGACCGAGTTGTGCCGACAACGATTGGATTTCGCGGGCGGAGGTTGAGGATGCCATTTTCGCTTGTTGCTGCTGCTGCTGTTAACTGCTACCTTGTACCTAGGCAGGCTATTATCTGGGTTGGGTGCCTCATTAGGAAGGCTCGGCGTAGGTTTATGTTCGCGGTTTCCCTCAGGTCAGGTCGGATGCTCACTTGGCCCAGGAAAGTCGACAACGAGAAGGGTTCTGGGGGTTCTGAGGGTTATGCCGTCGCAGATTTGGCGATTTAAACATCCAACTTCAGAAGGCCTTTAAACAGCGTCGCACGGAGTTGGTTAGCTTGGGAGACTGCAAAATGCTGGGGTTCACACAGCTGAGAGCCAAAAAAGGCTACTACGCATAGGCAAGAATGAATGGGCAGGTACCTACCTGAGTTCAACAATAGAAGGCAGGCGCGATGGGTGCTGGAAACGTGATTGCCACTGTCGTTGTCGTTGTCGTCTTTTGCAGGCATGACAGCCTGGCTGGCGTCACGTCGGATCGGTCGTGGTTATTACTTGGGGAGCTGGGCCTTGGGTTCTCAGGTTACTGGAGTTAGGAACCTAAAGTGTTACATATAAACCCAATAGGTTTAGGTAATGTTACCTCTAGGTATGGGATGGCTTAACAGTGCTGTATTTCCAGCCTGGACTGAACATGGGCAGGGTGGTAATTCCGCTCTTCTTTTAGAAATGCCTGCCATAGAAGATTAATTACCCTATCTGGTTAGAGTCATCGGAGCGGTTACGTGCATCTTCGTGCTTTTTTCCCTTCTTTCTCCCAATCCAAGGGACTGCCGCCCACCATTCCAAGAGATGCCCCACCATGCATACCGCCTGCCGCTAGAGTTTTGTTCGATTAGATTAGCGCTTCTTTTTTCGCAAGTAGAGATCAGAAAGTTTTGAGTCGGCCAGGCCAAATTCTTCGACCGCCCTCTAAAAGTTACATGCACTGCCGTTGTTTGTATTTGCGATCCGAGAAAGTCGCCCCCTGAAACCAAAATCTAAAAAACCACTCCTCAAACCGCAGCAATGGCGAAAAGTTCTAGAGCCAGCACAATAAAGGCCAACAACCAGCGCCTCAAGCGCAATGTCTTCGGTCCCGTCGAGGCTGCCCGCCTCCAGCGCCTTTCGGCCAAGATGCGCGAGATCGCAGCCCAGCCCAAGCCTGTCCCCGAGGTCGAGATGAAGCCTGTCGAAGAGGCGGAAGAGGCCAATGCGACCGAACAGGCATCCGAGACTGCCACTAACGCTGGTAGGCTTTCCTCCCATGCTCTTTCTGACCTTGAAGATCCGTGCTAACAGATATCCAGCCACAATGGAGGTTGACGACCAACCGCCGCCGAGTAAGCGCAGCGAAAGGAAGCGGATCGAGAAGCACAAGAAGCCCTCGAAGATCGTATTCCGCAAGTACGGGGACCGCGTTACCAAGAACAAGAAGAGGTAGATTTGTGCGTTGCAGCAAGAACGATCTTCGAGTTTCACAATAGCAACGGCAACGGCAATGGAAATGGCATTCATGGGACGGAGTCATGGGAGTTTTTGGCGTTGGTACAGAAAATGTCTTCGCTATCGAAGTGGGTATCAAGCTATGCGTATAATAATACATCCGAAAATGATGTCTCAACCTTTATTGTTGAACCGCCGCATGCGTCTGTACAGCAGACGCCGATGACGGTGCCTCGCCCTCCTGGGCTGTTTCCGGCGCGGGTATTAACGCAGGTGCAGACGTGCTCGTAGGTGAAGTCTTTATCTGACTTGGTGTTGCAGGACCGACCGGGGATGTGGTGGAGCGGACCGGGCCGGATTCCACTGGTACTACAGGCGCATTCAAACTCAACGAACCGCTTGCTTCGGAGTTTACATCTTTCGAGGTCGAGTGATGTGTCGCCGCTACAGTCTTTTCTGTAACAGAAGCAAATTGTGGAGGATGGTTGCTTGTCCCAGCCTGCGTCTCTGCGGGCGGCCGTGTAGCAGGGGTCATGGCAGGGCCGGTTGGCTTACTTTGGGTTGTCTCTGTTGCTTTGCTCAAGCTGACACTAGACGTGCTGCCCGGGATCACACCAGAAGGGGTAGTCTGAGCTGCCCCAGTCGGTGTTGCTGGCGTGGTTGGTGCAGCCGGTGTTGACAGTGCAACCTCTCCTGGTTTTCCTTGGCTCGTCTCTTCCGGTTTCTTTTCCTCAGGAACCGCGGGCTGTTGGGCCTCGACCTTGGGAGGCGCTGGAGCATCCGGGTCGAGAAACCTGGCCGGGACGCCTGTGGCTGCCAGGGAACCGCTTCCCACCCAAGCGCCTACCAGCTGACTCCACTTGTAGTCGCCGTGCTTCAACTTTTGAATTTGTTTGTACGCGTAACTGTTGTAGTATGGCAAGCCTGTCTCAGGATCCCTGTAGCGTGCCAGATGATTTGTGATAACGCAGCGAGGTGCAGGTCCGGGCTCTGGTTTATGTTAGACGTCAACGTATCTTCAATATGCCCTGCCGAGATAACTTACTGGCTAGCTTTGGCATATCCTTCCCAAACAGAATACGGGTCTGCACAGTCTTCTGGGCAATCGCATTTTCGTTGAAGTTCTGGAGGAGGATGCAATTCCTGGTGGCTTTGCCGTTGGGAGGGGGCGTAGGGGGCCGCGGCGGTGGCAACGCCTTTTCCTTCTGCGCATGGCCCTTTGAGCGGCCAGTATGCGATGGCACAGGTTTAGAACTGCTTGGGGTTTTTGTAGGTCGCGGATGTAGGGTTGGAGGCTTGGGGGCAGATGGCGTTTGGGCTGCTTGCGGTTGAGGCGGTGTCGGCGTTGGGGTTGCCGAGGGCGCCGAGGGCGCTGATGGCACTGAAGGTGCCGGTGGTGCCAACGGTGCTGGAGAAGGGCGCGTATCAGGCTGAGGGGCTGCCAGAGGTGATTGTCTGGGTGCCGACATTGGCGGTGCCAGCACGTTTGAAGACTTAGGCCCCATGGGAGAGGGTGACGAATAGCCTAGCACTGGCATAGATAGCCCACTCTGTGTGGCCCCCGGGGGTGGCGCCAAGAAACTATTCGTCGGCGGCTTCATCTTGGGAGGCTTCATGACTGACAGCTGAGCAGGTGGCGCGAACATGCTGGTGGTGTATAGACCCGAATCCGGGGGTTCATGTCTGGGGGTTTTATATCAGGGGCCTTGAGCTCTGCAGGTTTGGGCTGCATTGGTTTCTCCTGTATCGGGTTCTCAAGGGATGGCCGCGGCTGGTCTTTCAGGTCCGTCTCATGGCCGCTGACTTTGGGCTCAGGAGAGACCAGCTTCTGTTGCGGTAGTGGTTCTTGTGAGTCTTCTTGTGGTATATTTTTTGACGGAACGACTTGTTCATCGGTTGGCTGAGATACCAGGTGGGTTATGGAATTGCTCTCTGCCTCTTTGTGAGCCGGCACCGTTTTCTCCTTGGCCTCTGCTGGTTCCGAAGTAGTTTCTGGCACTGTTGCTTGCGTTGCCTCTCCTTTCTGTACGGGCGCTTCTGGTTCAGCTTTCTGACCCGTCTCTTTGGCCTCTTCATCCTTGCTGAGTGGTTCTGCTGCGTCGACGCCTGCAGTGGATGTACGCTTCTTCTTCACTGGCTTCTCCTCGATCGTGACAATCTTGCCGACGTGCTTCAGTTTTCCGTCTATCCATTCCCCCATGCCACTCCAGAACGTGACTACTGGTCCGCTAAGCTGCCGATTGTTCAAGGCGGCAAGCTTTGCTCGCCGCTCGGCCTCCCTCTGCTTCTCAGCTTCTTCCCACCTATTCAGGCTCTTGGCATTCCTCTTCTCAACCAGGGCAGCCTCCGCGAGACGCTCGGCCTGGGTCATGGGGGGCTTTTTCAGGGCCTCCATCCTCTTGGCCTTGCGTTCCATTGCATCCACCTGCTTGAGCCGTTTCGCTTCTCGCTCCAACATCTGCTGATGCAGCTGCTCCTTGCTGAGCATGGTGGTTTCACGCTTGGACGCTCGGGTTGGCATGTCTGAAGTGGATGGCAACCAGCTGGCGCGCTCCGATTTCCTCTTCGGCCGTGGTGCTGGCGTGGTGGTGACCGAGCTCGTCGTGTCTGTACTGATCTTTACTTTCTTGCGGAACTTCATCGGTATTGCCTCTTGTGCCTTGCGCTTCCGCGCCGCTTGCTTGCTCTCACGGGCTTGTCGTGCCAGTTCCTTTTCGCCCTCGTCCTCATCGGCGTTTTCGTGACCGTCATCGTCGTCGGATGACGAGTCCATCTGCACGTCCGATGCGTCTTCATCGACGTCTGTAAAGCCGCCATCCTCGCCATCTTCGGCAAACAGGAGTTCGAGGTCGTCGTCGGGTTCTTCGATTGCCAACATCGATTTCATGCGGTTTCCGGCAGTTGATCGTTTCGCTCGACTGGTGGCTAACCATTCTACCGGCTGCTCCTCGGTCTCCGCTACTTCGCGAGGATCCCCATCTTCGCTACTTGAATCGGAGCTGTCTGCATCCTCGATCTGGTCCAGCGACATGCGCTGGTCCTCTTCTTCGGTCGCCATGAGGTTGAGCGGGTAGTTTCGAAGGGCGATATTTCATAGCATGCTGGATTCGAAATAAATGTTTGTTATGCACCAGGACGATGCACAATCCGAAGACACGAAGAAAGATGGCCGTACGTACGCTGTTAGCGACGATTGGTATCTAAAATGCATACGCCACTTTTTTTTAAAGAGTTTCGCGCCGATTAGCGAGACGCGGTTTACTGAGTGGAAAGCAGCCCGCCTGGAGGGCCCTTTTTTCATGCACGGGCTTATGATGTAGCCCGACAAGCATTGGCCGCAATAACTCCACACTGTCAACCCACTCCTCTCTTGCGGATCCAATGTATAAGTCATATTGGTCCCAAATACTATAGAATTAAAACATGGAAATCGTTACTCGGGTAAACAAATAGAATATCCAAAACGTTAAAGTAAGATTTCTTTTAAGTTCGAGAGCTAAGCACCGGTAGACTTCCTTTACTACAGTCTAGCTTTTGTTTTTTAATATATAGAATAGACGCGTAACTATATGTTAGATAGTATAGCATATTTACTATTGCAAGTGATATCTTTAGATCTTAAAATTTAATTAATTAACTTTCTTCTTTAACTAATATACTCGCTATATCGAAATCGGAGATTTATGCTTATATGCCTAGCTCGACCAAACGACCAATGCAGTTGCTAAAATGCTATGCAAACGTGTCATATCCCATTATGGTCACATAACCCATAACCATTGCCACAGCGACATAGCCTACTGAAAAGATGCAACGCTCGAATCTGCGCCAATCAAATGCTTCGGCAGGAATGCCCAAACAGTGCCAACAACCGAGAGCACGAAGGAGATGATCATGGTGGTCCACGTCAAGGCGCGCTCCCTGTTGCTTAACTCGTGACCAAACAGTTTGAGGTAAAAGGCCAATGGTAAACTGTGTAGATGGTATCGTTAGTCAATAGCTGCCTCCTCTCTGCAGGATTAATGCCAGGGACAACTTACGTAACGCAGATGGTGTAGCAAAGAGCGCTACCCATGAAAGCCATGATCATATCAAAGGATGGGAACGCAATCGCAATGACCAGGAACATGATCAAGGTAAATATTCTGATGGAAATCTTCATAATTCCCCTGAAAACGCTGGACCTTCCCACAAGCATGGAGTCATCAGCCACGACTTGCGTTCGCAGACCGGCCAATAGTTCCAGGGTAGCAACAATGGGTTGCGCGTTGAGTGGAATCTTGGTCAATGGAATAATGGAGATAAAGATAACCAACAGCACATTGAGCGCCTGAGGGTAACCGGTCGTTCTGAGCAGGTTGGATGTGATTGCGTCACGCACTCCGTCGCCGAACATGATGTACCCGACGACTGCTACGGCGGCATCAATGAGATAGGTGAAGGTGAAGGTGATGGTAACAGCCTCCTTATAGCGATACGGGTGGCGCATGTCACGGTAGATCTAGAGAATATTAGTCTTCAGGCCCGTTACATCTCAGGAGATATTCAGCCTACATTTGGGAACACACTGTGACCGCCCCATGGTGACATGAGCAGACCAAAGGACAGTGGCAAAGTCAGCCAATTCTCCGGGAAAATGTATGTGATCGCAGGCTGGATGAGAGACCCGGGGCTGGTCGGTTTCAATAATCCATCCACAATCACGATGATGGCAACTGCTATATGTCAGTGGAAAGATATGCGAGGGACTCTGTGGATAACTCACTGCTGAAGACGCAGACAATTCCGACGAAACTCGTGAAACTGAGAACGCGAAGGGGTGCGAACTGCAGGGGTATCAAAATGATCGTGCAGACAATTTTCCACTGAGTAACTGACAGGGTATCAGGTAACAGAAGATCCAAAGAATCGGCGAATAAAACGATCAATGCAACACATGCGGCAAGAAGTTCAAGTGTGAACAGCACACTCGTTATAATACGAGCCTTCCTGCCGAAGGATATGTAGGCGATGTCGGAGAACGTAATAACGGTGGGATCAAGATCCATGCATCGCGAGAGGATTCTTGCCGTCCAGCTCGTGACAGCAGCACAAAGAGCTAGGGCGATCATTCCGCACAGCCATCCTGCATATTTGAGGCCGATGGGTAAGCTGAGAAGGCCGACTCCAATAAGAACGCTATAAAAGAATGTCAGGTTTCAGATGGCTGGGCAACTGGGAGAGCGAGGGCCTACTTTGTGGAATTGACAACAGTCTGAGGCAAGGTGGACTGCCCGGATACGGCCAAGACGATTTTTCCATCTTCCTGCTCTACCTCCTTCACCAGAATAGCAGGGCGACCTCCCTCAGGGACGTCCCCACCGGCTTCTTGTTGCTGACGCCAGAGCTCCGCAGCATGGGCCATAGACTGATGAGTGGCATTGGATTCGACAGTGCCATAAGATCTGTACGACGAAAAGCTCCCCACAATAGGGGGTGTTGCTAGGTGAGGCTGGATCTCAAATATCGAACCGCGGCTTCGCAGAGAGTTCGAGGGCGATATGACACGAGACAACTCATTCCCAAGCCCTTTCCGTTCACTGCTCCGTCGATGCGGGAGCAGAGGAGGAGTAGTGGCCGAAGGTCCTGTCTCTTCGTCGTCAATGGCATTCTCGGAGCCTGTGGTCTCAAGGTGCTGTCTGAGCAAGGACGTCTGAGGGGCGACATTCTCTACATCGCCTCTGCCGTAGGTAATAGGGTCTGCTTGGACGGGCTCTTGGTCGGGGGCGAATACGAACGCGGGTCGCTGTGGGATGACTTCCGGAAAGACAGCTGCACGCTGCCAGCTTCGGGTGAAAGACCTCAAGCTGTTTACTCCGCCAATTTCGGTGATCGCAGCTAGCCGATTTGTGACAGACGACCTAGCAGAGGATTAGCCACGAGAAAATAAAGCTCAATGCGCCAAGACATACCGACGGCGGACACGGTTCGGCCAATTCTCCCCGTGGGGGCGATTTTCGCCATGAAGGAGACTCTGTTCCTCGAACTGAACGCTGCTGATTTGCCCAAGGGAGGAAGTGCTACCAGATCTGCCTGGCGAAGCTCCGCGATGATAATCATCCCAATTCGAGGGCTGTCTTGAGGCCATTGCTTCAGATACCTTGCGTCACAGTAGTGGCACCTTTTGCGACAGGCCAAATACAAGAACAGAAAACCGTCGGCTTTGGCCAAAATAATGTAGGTGGGCAAGCCAGGGAGGTTATGGAGGTTGAGTCAGTGGCAACAATGCATGAAAGTGTAGAATTTTCCAAGGTCACACCATATGTTCCAGGGTTTGAGAAGAACCAACGACGACCATAACGATAAGTAAGGCCCCAAACGAATCTGGGGGAATATATATCAACTTGACAGGCTTGCGATACACACGCGAGCAGAGAATGCGCCAGGTTTAGTAATGGCAACAAATAATACGAAAAATCAACACAGCTACTCTGATTGTATGCACATTAGGATCACCTGCGGTTAGCTCGAAGGCTATGGAAAGCCGGCTCCGGGTCCGCGATAATGGGTGGGGACTCTGGAGAAGGGCGAGATCTCGAAGCAGGGCATTGCATCTGTTAGGTAGTGACCTGGAAAAAGACGATCTCTCAATGCAAACACTGTTTGATACCAAGCGATTGAGTCAAGTAGCTTTCCAACGCTTCACAGGTAGCCCATGCCACTCTGCATGTCTGCTCATGACCCCCCTGGCAAGTTGCTTATCACGAACCCCACCGTTTGTGGATATTCGTTGCAATGGCACTCCTTTGCGGGGTCTTGTAATCCAGAGCTGCAGGTCTGAGAGCAGAAAGCTCCAAAGCTACGATATATCAACAATAATAGATAGTTCTCGCTGAGAGAGAGCAAGGAGGCGCTGTCAGATGCAAGGAATTTTCTGTACTAATTGTAAAGAATGTCGTGTGGTTTTCCAATTTGAATAAATATCTCA
Organism: Apiospora saccharicola; assembly: GCA_038363915.1. NCBI lineage: Eukaryota > Fungi > Ascomycota > Sordariomycetes > Amphisphaeriales > Apiosporaceae > Apiospora > Apiospora saccharicola. The sequence continues at coordinate 1,865,541 of JAQQWM010000001.1, forward strand.
TCAAGATGAAGCCGGAGTCGCACCTAGCCTTAAAGGTAAAAAAGTGAAGCTCACAGAGTGAGGCCCATGCGGGACGACCCCTCTGATGTCATTTCAATTATGGATCCACTGCACAGGTTCCTCTGCAGGGCGGCTGCAGGAGTGGTCACGCATGCTATTCGTCCTCAACCCTACCAATGAGAACGGAGGAGTCTCTTGGACATACTAAATCCGGACCTATCTGTTCTAGAGCAACTTATCGGCAAATGCGGAGATGATGCTGGCGAGAATCAATCTTGTGATAACGGTCGACGGGTGAACTGTAGTATGGGGAATGACTACACAGCTGTGCTCACAAGTCTAGCACCTCGGCAGTGAAAGGAAATTATATAGGCACACATACCCAAAATTCAAATGCATGCTGCCCGAAAACTACAAGCATAATAACTATGTAGGCTTTGTTGCAGTTCTTCCGTTTTATGACGGTTAGTTCAACGCTGGCTGATATGGTGGTGACAGTCTTATCAATGCCCCTTCTGCCTCGGCCAACATCTCGAATATTGCAGCTTCTGGTGTCAAATCAGGAAACATGTAATCTGGAGTCTTGCTAACAAAGGCGCCTCTATTTCTGGTAGTTGACTGGATTTTGCAGAACAAGTAGTGGCAAGATACAGATTCGGCGTTATAATATGCACCCGTCATATGCTGTGTTCATGTAGAATGATAGGTAAAGAGCACGGAGGATACACCACCAGTGATTACCTACAACATAGGTACCTAGTTGAAGTTGGCAGAGACCTTAGGTATGGTTGATGGTGAGTGGTTGCATTGAATTCTGGAATAGTACGGAACTAACCAGGCACAGCTACAACATGGAGCAACAGTGAATGAATGCATTAGGTACCTAATCCGTAAGACCTCTTCGACTTACAACTTTAACAAATCCCGAAGCAGATCGGAGTAGATAAATCCTTCGTGACTCTAATTACATCTACAGCTACCTCGTCGTTCTATCAACAAAAACCAGAGCAAAAGAGGTATGTACATTTATGAAGTCTGTGTGCACGCAGCATGCATCGCCAATAACCGTTGGTTTGGTCAGTGAGTAAATTCTCACCAACAGACCACTTGCAGGCCCATGGTCGGTAGAAAGCAAAAGAACATTCGCTAACGTGCAGCGCAGCTTTTAGGTGTTGTGAAGACCGTGGCCTCAGTACAAGCAGGCTACCTGCATCTGAATTGTTCAGGAAGGTACCTAAAACTTGAGAGGTGGCGGAGAAACACATAGATCCGGCTGGAGCACCTACATTATTACCTAACCACTTCTCTCTCCCACCAGGCAGAAGGGACAAAGGCAACATTGAGGGTCCAAGCTTCATTCGCAATCGTCACCGACTGGGTACCTGGAGCACACCTGAGCCTCCAAACGCCGAGCGATACATACTTCACTTCAACTACTCGAGGTGATTGTATCCAAAAACCTTGACTTACCATTCAATCCTCAACCACAAAAATCCTGCATTTACCCCCATCTGTCCAGAGGATCAGATTCATTCCACCCATCCCACCTCCTCCATCCTTTACCTGTGTAGTTCGCTCGACTGCGATCGCACACCACATCATTCGTCATTTTCCCCACGGCTCCCGAGGCCAGTCCTTCTCCGTCCCTACCTAATCACCAAATAACATTACTTCGACCAAACAGACATCATGGCGTCTGAGCCGGAGCACAAGCACAAGGTCAACCTCGTGTAAGTAGACCAAAAAGAAATCGAGGCATCGTCGAACTATTTGCTAAACCCATTCGCAGTGACCCTTCTGGCGCTGAGCCCAAAAAGGTACGATGATTGTCTGATCACAGCAAAATGATGCGAATCTGGGACATTCCACTGACTTGAATTTGCAGGAGAACGATGTTTCCACGGCCATTCTCAAGAAGAAGAAGAAGCCTAATCAGCTAGTGTACGTCACATCTGCTATTTGTTGTCACCCATCTTGAGGCTCAGCTGACATGTTTGCTTGCTTTATCCAGGGTCACCGATGCCACCAACGATGACAACTCGATCATCGCCCTCTCCAATAACACCATGGAGCAACTTCAACTGTTCCGCGGTGACACAGTTCTCGTCCGCGGAAAGAAGAGAAAGGACACTGTTCTTATCGTTCTGGCCGATGACGATCTTGATGATGGCAGTGTTCGCATCAACCGAGTCGTCCGACACAACCTTCGTGTGAAGCATGGCGACATCATCACAATCCATCCTTGCCCGGATATCAAATATGTAAGCATCATCGCCAGACCTTGCGCGCCTGCAAACTGTTTGCTAACAACCAAATTTAGGCTAAGCGCATTGCCGTTCTGCCCATTGCCGATACTGTTGAGGGACTGACAGGCTCGCTCTTCGACGTATTCCTTGCACCTTACTTCCGTGAAGCCTACAGACCCGTCCGACAGGGCGATCTTTTCATCGTACGCGGTGGTATGCGGCAAGTCGAGTTCAAGGTCGTGGAGGTCGATCCTCCGGAGTACGGTATCGTCGCTCAAGATACTGTTATTCACTGCGAGGGAGAGCCCATTCAGCGCGAGGAAGAAGAGAACAACCTGAATGAGGTTGGTTACGATGATATTGGTGGCTGCCGCAAGCAAATGGCTCAGATCCGAGAGATGGTTGAGCTGCCGCTGCGCCATCCCCAACTCTTCAAGTCTATCGGTATCAAGCCTCCTCGCGGTGTCCTTCTCTATGGACCCCCCGGTACCGGTAAAACGCTGATGGCCCGTGCCGTCGCGAACGAGACCGGTGCTTTCTTCTTCCTGATCAATGGTCCTGAGATTATGTCAAAGATGGCTGGTGAGTCGGAATCGAACCTGCGCAAGGCTTTCGAAGAGGCCGAGAAGAACTCGCCTGCCATCATCTTCATCGACGAGATCGATTCTATCGCCCCCAAGCGAGAGAAGACGAATGGCGAGGTTGAGCGACGAGTCGTTTCTCAACTCCTCACCCTCATGGACGGCATGAAGTCTCGATCCAACGTGGTCGTCATGGCCGCAACCAACCGTCCCAACTCCATCGATCCCGCTCTTCGACGATTCGGCCGTTTCGACCGCGAAGTCGATATCGGCATTCCCGACCCTACTGGCCGCTTGGAGATTCTCCAGATTCACACCAAGAACATGAAGCTTGGTGATGACGTCGATTTGGAGCAGATTGCCGCCGAGACTCACGGTTACGTCGGTGCCGATATGGCAGCACTTTGCTCCGAGGCTGCCATGCAGCAGATTCGTGAGAAGATGGATCTCATTGATCTCGATGAGGACACCATTGACGCAGAGGTTCTCGACTCGCTTGGCGTTACCATGGAAAACTTCCGCTTCGCCCTCGGAGTTTCCAACCCCTCGGCTCTTCGCGAGGTCGCAGTTGTGGAAGTCCCCAACGTTCGCTGGGAGGACATTGGTGGCCTCAATACTGTTAAGCAGGAACTCCGCGAATCCGTCATGTACCCCGTGGATCACCCCGAAAAGTTCCTCAAGTTCGGACTCTCTCCTTCTCGAGGTGTCTTGTTCTACGGTCCTCCCGGTACGGGTAAGACAATGTTGGCTAAGGCCGTTGCCAACGAATGTGCGGCCAACTTCATCTCTATCAAGGGTCCGGAGCTTCTCAGCATGTGGTTCGGTGAATCTGAAAGCAACATCCGTGATATCTTCGATAAGGCTCGCGCAGCTGCCCCTTGCGTTGTCTTCCTCGATGAGTTGGATTCCATTGCCAAGGCTCGTGGTGGATCTGTTGGCGATGCTGGCGGCGCTTCTGACCGTGTCGTCAACCAGCTTCTGACTGGTAAGTCTTATTCTCTTGTACTGAACATTTTTAGAAATGGAAACTAACTGTATCGCAGAAATGGATGGTATGACGTCCAAGAAGAACGTTTTCGTTATTGCTGCAACCAACAGACCTGAGCAGTTGGACCCCGCTCTTTGCCGACCCGGTCGTCTCGATACTCTGGTATACGTGCCTCTTCCTGATGAGGAGGGTCGTCTCAGCATTCTTTCGGCTCAGCTCCGCAAGACACCTGTTGCTGGTGATGTCGACCTGAAGTTCATTGCCTCCAAGACACATGGCTTCTCTGGTGCCGATCTTGGTTTCATCACCCAACGTGCCGTCAAGATTGCCATCAAGGAGGCCATCACTGCTGATATCAACCGCACCAAGGAGCGGGAGGCAGCTGGCGACGACATGGATGTTGATGAGGAGGGCGAGGACCCTGTGCCCGAACTTACCAAGCGTCACTTCGAGGAGGCTATGCAGATGGCTCGTCGGTCCGTGGGTGATGTTGAGATTCGCCGGTACGAGGCATTTGCTCAGCAGATGAAGAACGCCGGTCCCGGTGCTTTCTTCAAGTTCCCTACTGGTGGCGCTGATGGCGCACCGGCTGCTGACAACAACGACTTTGGCACTGGTGGCGATGACGATGGTCTGTACGACTAAATCCAGTCTCTTGACTGACGACCACGTCTGGTCGACTGTATTCTAGCTGCCCCTGGGTGCCTTCTATCCACAGGACAGAAACGTGTAGCCCATCATAGCTGGTTCCTCGCGATTGTTCACGCAGGAGGTCATGGGAGCAATACCCCGGTAGATTTTGCCAAATACAGGCAATAAAGCGACATGTGAACAGGGAATCTGGTTGACGACGCGAATAGATGCCAATGGCTTCGCTTAAGGCATCTGATCACGCGCCTAGTGTCATGTCGCAAATGACGAAGACCTTTACGATAGATTTCATAAAATCGATTGCACTACCTGAACTTTATGCCTTTACTTGTGCCCAAAACATTGTCTATATGGTTTTCTTAACGTCGATATGCAATTGATGCTGGATAGCAGAGGGCCCAATCGATATTAATACCGGGGATAAGATATGGGACAGTATGACCAAGGATTTAGCCCATGTTCAAATACAGCTTTTGTGTTTGTTTCACTTGATGTAGGTTTCCATGTTTGACTTCAAACGGCTCAAACAATCAAGTATGTATTTCCTTCGATTCAATGTATGCATATCATTGCCTAGGAGTGGGCTAGTGAGCAGTCACTTGAATATATATCATGCGCGTACCTACGTGACCCAAGATCAGCCAGCATGACGTTGATAAGATTGGTTGGATGAGGAGCGACGACAAAACGGTGTTCTATATGCTGGTGAAGGCCTCCATAGAGTGCGACTCTTCAGAAACTCGGTAACTGGGGGGGGATTTGCGAGATCACAGATCGAAACAGGAGGTCAAGTCAAGCAAGCTCATTGCCAAGAAGTATGTTTTGAACGGTATTTTATTTGCTCTGCCTATTGAAGGGCTCCGGCCGATCTCGGCATGCGGTATTATCATACTGTCTGCGTTCTGCTCGCAGGAATAAGACCGCGGATATCAATGACTACGCCTCAACTCCGATCCATGCTTTAAACCAAATCCCCATAAACAGTTGGTTCTGACGATACATATACCTGAAGTACCGATTGATCCATCAGTCGGCCGTCGGCTTTTGGTTCAGCGGTATATTCTTCTTAAACCCCGTGCTGCTAGATATGCAGTGTGCCAGGCGGTGTTTTCGGTAGACTTCCTCCTTCTAACACTCTTCAATCCAACTTAAGAAGTCACCTTGCCCTTTGGAAGACGCTTGGCCTTGCCCGGTCTTCCTCCTTTGCTCTAACACGCGTGGGCGCCATATCTGCATTTCTTGCCGAGCTGGCAGTACCCGGCTTTGTAGTCAGGACATATTCTCTCTGGGGGTTCCTCTTCACTAATAGTCTCTTCTGACTCCTTGGGAACACGCTCGGTATTACTCGACCCTTCGCCTTTCTCCTCTTCCGAAGGCTGTTGTGCCTGCGGGGGTTCCTCTCCGTCTGGATGGTTGTCTTCCTAAGAAGCCTCCTCGTCTTCGACGTAAACCACCTCGTCTAGATGTTCCCGCGTGACTTGGAGGAGGTCTTGCACGACGGTGGCGGGTATCGCGAGTTTGTTGGCGTCGCTCGCGGTGCCGTTAGCGGCCTTCTTATTGTTGCCGTTCGTCGCGGTGCCGTTGGCTTCGCCGTTCTTGCCTTCCTCAGCAGCGGCGGCCAAGGCCGTGTCCTGCCGCACATCCTCGAGGACGCGGTTGATCAACGCCGGGAATGTGGTCGCCTCCCCCGAGCGCAGCAGCGATAAGGCATGGGCCTCTATGGCTGATGGCCAATTGGAGGGGTGGGCATTCAGACTGTGGAGGAATTGTTCTCGGATCCTGGTAATAAGGATAGTAGTCAGTATTGCGCCATATGCAATCGTTTTGTATGTTTTGTTCGGTTGCCTCTCCAAGGTCGTCAAAGATCGCCGGGACTATGGGGCGAGGAGCTGCAAAGGAAAACAACTTACTTATCGGCGGTCCCGTCGTGGATCAGAATCGCGTTGAGCTCGGAACGCAAGGCTTCGTCTTTTGTGGCCCCGGTGTATTGGGTTGCCGATGCTGGCACCTGGACGGCTTTCGATGGTGGGGGCGACATGATTATTCAGAGACGATGAGAATATGTCTTCTCGGTTTTGAAAATGCGGTCCTTGCGATATCCGTACCAATACAGCTCCCTTATCGTCGGACGGTATGGAAGAAACCCTTGTGATGGCAGTAGTGCCTTTCGCCCGTTTGCATCTCAGGGTTGCGTGAGGCGACAGAAGCTAGCTCTAGCTCTTGGGGGGCAGGTAAGAAAGATCGTGCGCGCAGTGGGCGGTTTGGGCAACCAATTGGACCTAGACTATGAGAATTCTGGGGAGCTCTTGTTCACTATGAGAACTTCATGCCAATAGAATGGAGGGGATTGAACAAGATGCAAGATACATGTAACTAATGCGCCGTAGACAATGGAGAGCGAATTATTACGAGGCTGAATGAGCTTGTTGCCTTCCCCCGGAATTCAGGTAGGAATAGGGCAAGGCTGATAAGGGTGTGGGTATCTAGGATAGGTAGTGGGACTATCCACCAGAGCTACCTGTAGCGCATATTGATTAGGTTATGTATTAGTTCGCGTTACTTTATCTAATCGCCTATTAGTCTGCGTGGTATGTCACTGCCAGTCCTCGTCCTGCCCCAGACCCTACACCTCGACAGAGGTTTAATATCTCATGATAGTACCGTCATACCATGAGCATTATATGTATTAATACGGTGTAATGCTCTATGTTATTTTTTTACATTAGAAACCTCCTAAACAATACTATAAAGCTGGCAATTACCAGCAGAACACCAATAAATATTCTCTAGTTGTAACCAACCAGCTTTATTAGTGTCGTGAAGCACCGATCCAGTTTACCACCAGACTTCGTTCGCTTGGTTACTGGATACATAGTACTATAAGACCCTCTGGACTGTTAATAGTAGGCTGTCGAGTGAGGTTATCTACACCGACTGGCACGCTGGCCGACATTGACTTGAGAACAAGCTGCAGTTTGTTGTAACTATCCATCCCTTGACTACTAGGAGTAGCTCTCCGTCTCTCTCCTTACTACTTGATCAACTTCGCCTTCCCCTTGGCGTGATGCCATACCGTGTCGCTTGAGTCTCCCTGCGTAATCTCAAGACAGATCTTGCAGCAGCGCACCAGTTCAACTTGCATATTTGGCCAGCTGAAATGTGCATCGCGACGCCCTGCATCCAAGCCATGCTGCTCATTGGCCAAGCGATCCCAAGCTATCGCATCGGTGTAGTTCGAGCCTTGTGCCTTGCGTTGAAACCTGCCGCGTAGCTGCCTTTGCCATCAAGATAGCTTCGTGGCAAACCCTTGCCTGCCGTGACCCAAGGGATGGATATTTGGCTCTAATCGTAAGCTCTGTGGTCAACAGTTGGCTGGCGGTGTGATGAGACGGGTATAAGTGCGGCCTGGGTGGCTTTTGCTACTGCACTTCGCATTTGCTTTTCAGGGATCATCTCACCTATCTTACTTCGTCATGTCTTCTGTCGCCCCGATTGAGCGGATGGCACGGTTGTCCGCTCTGATTACGGACACGACAAAGATACTCACCGACTTTCTGGCAGCCAAGGGAATAGATGCTCACTCGCTCAGCGTTGACGATCTTGCCGACTTCCCAGTCTCGCCCGTCGATAGTAAGCCTTTTAAGGCTCGTACGGAAATCATCGAAGCCACGCGGGAGCTGCATGACATAGCCTTGGGCCCACGGGAGAGCTTGAGGGCGCTGGCTTGGGGGGTAAGTCTATGCCATGCTCATCAGCCGCAAGAGAACCAACCATGGCTCATCATAGCACGCACTGTATTCTACGTGCCAGCTAAGTCTGCAGGCGATCTGGGAATTCAAGATCGCAGAAGCTGTCCCAACGAGTGGATCCATCACGTTTGACGAGCTAGCAGCCAAGATCAGAGAACGAACAGGGAAAGGCATCCTGCCGTTCAAGCTCCGGATTTTGCTTCGCCATGCTATGACCAGTCGAGTCTTCTGCGAACCACAGAAAGGCCAGGTGGCTCATATTCAGATGTCACGCTTGCTCGCCACCAACCCCAAGTCCAAAGCCCGGGTCGGCTTCCTGACTGGCGATCTCTTCCCTGCGTTTGCTAACGCTGTGAACGCCGTGAAGAGATGGCCAGGGAGCCAAGAGTCTAACGAGACTGGTGTCAATATAGCCTACGATCAAAGCCTGCCATTCTACAACTTTATACAGCTCGACGAGGGCCGCGCCATGCGATACAGTCGCGCCATAGAATCCCACGGATCGAGCGAAGGGACCGAGATATCGCATGGCGTCGTAGATGGCTATCCGTGGGGCGAGCTGGTTGACGCTACCGTAGTTGATGTGAGTGCGAGCTGGCCGGCCTTCTTCCTCCCCGTTTAACAGCACAATGCAACTTCCCGCTTCCAGTTGCTAAACGGCACGCCAGATGGGAGGGAACATGGGATACGTCTCTGTTGCCATTGTCCAGGCTTTCCCCAAGCTCAAGTTTGTTGTCCAAGACACCGAGGGCATGAGAAGTGCAGATGCTCTAGCTAGTGTTCCCCAGAGCTTGCAGAATCGGGTAGAGCTCACCATTCACGACTTCTTCGACGCTCAGCCCGTTGTGGCAGAGGCGTATCTCTTTCGCCACGTGTTCCATAGTAGGTACACCATATAGGTAGCTGATGCTGCTTCTCCGTGGGCGAATTATATCCTGATTTGTGTAAGCTTCACCTATAAGTACTCCATCACAATACTCCAATCGCTTGTGCCTGCCTTGAGGAAAGGGGCCAAAATTATCATCAACGATGCAATGCTCCCAGAGCCGGGAAAATCCTCTTACCTGAGCGAGAGGACCATTCGAATGCTAGACGTCGTTATGCTTACCGTGACAAACTCCAGAGAGAGAGAGCTGGACGATTGGAGGGACTTGTTCCGGATTGCAGACCCAAGATACAAGTTCATGAGGGCCTGGAAGCCTACCAAAAGCCAGCTGTGGTTCATCGAGGCAGAATGGGATCCTTGAGTCTTATTACCTATTACATTAGTAAAACCTCGTGTCAAGGTGTGTGGTGGCACATGGCTTGATATCTGAAAGCTGGGGTAGACAGGTGATCACTTACACATACCATTCATAATCAAGCGCTGCTGGATCGAACCGGGTGTGTCGATAGTCAGCCACATTAGCGCCTCAATCGAGTTATTCGGTCCCCTCCCTCTCTCCCGGAAGTGATCCGGCTTTAACCGAAGGGGTGAGGCACCTGCATAGAGGTAAAGCCAATGCGTAACCATTGACCTTTCGCTTATCCACATCTTGAAAGGAACAATACGAGCTCATCATGTTGTTGACTCAATAGATCAGTATGACTGAGCATCACATATGCTGCTACTGGCCGTCATACCCCCGTCATAACCCTGTCACTAAAAGAGCAAATGGTCAGACATCCGTGGACTTGCAACCAAGTACTGGAGGGAAGCGCATCGTCGAAGATGCGGCTGAGGAATAGCACACACAGAAAAGGGTGAGTGGCAACACTCTGCGCTGGCTAAGGTAAGACCTACCTATGACAACCTAGCTTTGCATTACATATTGGTATCACCCAAGCAAGTTGACGAGCCGCGTAGCGTGGTTTTATGAGATTTAACCCTCGCTGTGTACCAAGACTCACGGGAAGTATAATAGCTTTGTCATGATCTGAGACACGCAGAGTGGCGTGATGGGACCCAACTCGGCTGACCTCCGGGAATTAAAATACTTCAGCCGAAAAAGCCGGGCCTTCGCTTATCGACACCACCAAAGCGGTGGCCGAAGTACAAGCCGGACAACCCTCGTGTTTTTGGCTGGGGCGTATGCCATCCAATCAGTACTACCACGGAGCCGGATCTCACAAGACGGATTGCGGGAAGGCGAATCCGGGGAGACAGAGTTCTGCATTGCAGCTGGACGGAGCCACATCCATAAGATGTCAGACGTTCCCATCACTTTGCATGTACTAGGAAAGCCAATAGCCAGAGCTCGGCATCGAGCCGGGTTTCCTCGTTAGCCGTTTCCCGTCATGGGAGCCTACAGCATCTTGTGTAGCGTTCCGCCGGGTTTCTCCCCGGGATTGTTTTGACGGCAGCATGCCGCGGTAGACTTCCGCGGGCCGGCTGACCCCCAAGCCTGGGTTACAACCATCCGACTGTGGTATATGTAGGTTGCCTATCTGGACGGACGTACAACCCCGATTGTCAGAAGGGGTTCATCCCAAAGGCAGAGAGATCACATTACCTGCTGGGATGGTATGGTATTAGTAAAAGCGACCTAGTTTCATGCAGGTCGAGGTTGCTGCAGCCACTAGTCGTTGCTTTTTTTTGTCACATCATGCGGAGAATTGGGGACATCTCCATTTCAGACCAAACAAATGTCTTAGACACTTGGCTCAACGGTTGGTATCCTGGCCTGTACCGAGTTGAGGTGGGGACCGAGAACTTGGCGGCTGCCGAGACGGCTACAGCATATCGTTCATAGGTGGATAAGCCCTGCAATGGAGCGAATTGAGTTACACCTGATGCAACTACAGAAGAGGCTGGAGGTTGGGGAAATATGTCGGCATGCTGGACTAGGCCACAGTCGGCAGGACTCAGTATTCGTATCATGCGATCTACAGGCTTAACGGCACGATCTCGAAAGATCTGGAAGCTGGGGGTTGCCTAGACGAACTTGCGCGCATCTGCAACCTGCCTGAAGCGGACGTGATAGAGTAAGTAGCCATTCCGTGGGGGTCGCAGGGCCTAGACGTCTCAACCCACGTTGACCATGTCGAGCCGCATGACGTACCGCGGTGCTCACAGTCCAAAGAGCTTGAGGGTGCTTGCCATGTGATGATAGCTTTGGGTTTATTTTGTTCTCGGTAGCTGGCGCCTATGTCTTGGGTGATTCGGAAGGAGACGTGCATCACGCTCTTTGCTGCAAACGACAGGCGAGAGTCTTTGTGTGGCGGCATGTAGAAGCGAGTAGTACTTAATTATGTACATGTAGCATAACACATGCCAGCCAGCAATGGGCGCGGTCCATTGTACAAAGGCAAGTCTTTCCATCAAAGTCAGGTCTAAGGGGGAGGGGCCAGACTTGCATCTGGTGCATTGTCAAATACGAAGTGCGCAGGGCAACATAAACTTGGGGTGCAGTTCAAGTACCGGTCTGGATGGCTGGAGATTGGCAGTCTACAACTTTCAGCTGTTGGTTCCAATGTATAAAATGCGAGTTCTTGTGGATGAGAAGTGCAGGTGCTGTTTTGCCTCTTGCCATGGTCCAATGAAATAAGAGGTAGGTGTCAAAATGCAGACCTTACGCTGCAGTAGGAAGGAAAAGCTGGCCCAGGCAGATCTACCTACAAGATTCCACTGCATGAAGACTGTTGGTACTGGAAGAAGCACCATCAGATTAACCAGCCAATCAACCAACAACCTTTGCGTATTTCTATACCACGTACCTACATACTAATCAAGTGAATACATATCAGCTATGATAATATTGAACTTCCTCGAGACGCCACCGGTGACCGCTGACACATCGTAGTGCTACCAACTCCTTCCCCGAGGTTTGTTGCGTCCATCTTCAGAATCGCAAGCTGTTTCAGTAGACATATCTATCGATTGATATCATGTTATCCCATATGCACTTTACCGCACCTGCCGCCATGCCCCTCGCGAGTCCAATAAATGCCATAGGACTGCAGTGACTCGAATGTTGACCTCCGCTCAATTATGCCCTACCTGATCTGATGCCCGAAGCCAACCCCATCGACTCACTCAAGAGCATTCTATATCGTGAACAGCCATCGCCAGCACATTGAACATGCATTGCCAACACGTGTACATGAAGTCGGACTCGAGGATTAGTAGGTGTTGTGGCAGATATCTGACCACTAAAACTGGACAGGAACAGCTGTCGCCAGGCCACAGTCTCAGCACGATGTCCAGAAAGAGTCTCTATGGGCAGCTTGGGCTCTGTGTAACTCTTCATGAGTGCCTCACGATCGGCAATTGTGTCTCCTGGGAACCAAATTTAACCATCTGATACCGTACCTGCTCGGTTCGTCTAGGCTGGTGAGAACAAGGGGTTTGCCGGTATTGCTAAGTTGAAAGACAGGACCAGCCGTGGCGAGGAAGCTGTAGCCGTACGTCAGCTCTGGCTGTCATGTCGCACATGGCCCCAGCCGTGGCCGAGAAGCAGCATTGCATATCTGCATCGATATATGTACCCCGTCCCGTTGCTGAGCGCATTTTCTCCGCTGCCCCATGGGGCAGAGAAGTATGATGCGGCATCACCAGCGCTGTTGTCAACCTGGTGACACGGTAATATTTTCCCTCCCATTTATACAATGCCACAACTGCCTCCTGAGCACCGCAGTATGGAGACAACATTCACATGATCCTGCGGAGTATGCATGTGTAACGCATTCGCATCGTTCTGCAGCTGCGTCAAATCGCCTCCCCACTCATGTCAAGCTTCTTTTTCCTTCTTGATCAATGGGGCGGTGACGTCCTGGGCCAGTGAACAGGGGGCCCAGCGAAAGAAGAGACGGTCAAGCAATGTATGACATAGATGGTGTGCTGCTCTCTGCATCAATACCCAATGCTGATAAATCGGCAGAGGTTCGCGACTGGCATTTGCCCAGCCGCACGCAGTAGGGCATGCCTGAACGATGAAATAAAAAGTCAAAATCTTCAGAAGAATGAGCTGCATGCTGTATGCCACGTTGTTAAACTGGCTTGCATGACAGGCAAAAAATGCAGGGGTTCAGCGAAATCACGGCTGGAGATACGACGTTATGATGCTCCAGGCAAGGAGGATCGGTAACCGACTATGCTATGCCAAATGGTCGACGGTGGCCGCAAGCAGGTAAGGTAGGATGAGGCAAAGGTAGGCAAGGGGCATTGGGCTTTCATTGACGGATGCCGATCCACTTCCAGACCGGTCTCGCCATGCTGGCAGTCTTATCATGCTTTATCGCATTCATGTAATGTGTGTATCGGTCAAGAGCTGATTTCCAGAGACGAATCAGGACGGCAAGTGTATCCCCTTGATGGCTGGAAAACAGGTCTGCCGCTGATATTCCCGTACAGTACATGTCGGAGGATCTCTAGTTTGACCGATATGACGTAAAGAACGCTTTACTGGCTTGATTGCAATATCCTATTGGTTAAAAAGCCTTGCTCCGTTTCGCACGGACGTGAAATTATGCAAACCTCCGTACTGTACTGCGACCTGTTTTCCAGCCATCAAGGGGATATGCTGACGGTAATCGGGACGAGGATGCGTGATGTGGACAGGTGAGGTGCAGAAGCGGGCAGGAAATCGTCCAGAAAAGTACAGACTGGAGTCGGGCCAGGTTGGCCTACCGGTATTCTGGCCGGTACATTTTCTACTTCCCACCACCACTACCGGCGTGAGCCCCTGCAGCCTCAACCACCCGCCAAAGTGGGTAAAGCAGCTCGATGGGGCCGAAGTAGCATCTGGAGGATCGGTCTTGGCTCGAAAAGGGCCTTGAGCCTGTCTGGCCACAGAACGCCCTGTTTCTAAGTAGTATTGTGGGTTGTTTTTGTTTTCTCTTTTCCGTCTCGAGCAGCGAGCATCGCAAGTACTTGCCTAGCCAGAGGCCGGATTAGTTGACGATGTCTATGCATGCCCTTGATATTCCTTGTCACCATACCATCAGTGCCAAGTGCTTCCTCGTTCTGACAGGTCGAAACAAGACCAAATCGGGATTGCATCAGGGTCGACAGGTATGGCTGGGCTAGAACGAATAGCAAGTCTTAATATAGAAGAGCGAATTTGAGACGCCTCAAGCTCCGATTTGGGCTTCGACAGGCAGATGGGGTCGGCGCATCGTACCAATGTCTGTCTCGTTAGATTATATACCCTCCCTTGCACCTTGCCATCGGGTGTTTGGGTGTTAGTTGACATGCGTAAGCTAGCATCCACCAGAGTTCTGAGCCGTTTCGTTGTTGCACAACATCTGAAGTTGTGTCACACTACATTACATGGCGACAGATCGTGCACTGCTGCACTGCAATCAACCATGTCAGAAAAGGGAAGACCCGGCCTCTGGCAGCCATCGGCTCAAGATCTGTTGGAGCTAGCTAGCTGTTCAAAACCGGCCATGTTTCAATATCGATATATTTGGTGATCGGTTGCCGTCCACCAGGTTCAAACACGGCTTTTTGTTTGTTCGTCAATCTCTCTCTCACTCTCAGAGTGCTCCCCTCCCCAGCCTTTACCACACAATTTTAGCAATCGGAGTTGGACTCAAACCCCACCACCGAACCCACCACCACTGCAAACGTCGAGTCGAGACCGTCCAGCCCCCCAGGCCCCTCAGTACCCTGGGTACCTTTTCTGTATCATCCCTGCTCGAGGACTCGTGCTTCATGCATGGGCGCGCTTGCTAGGCCAGGATCGCTAAAGGCAAGGCCGCAGGCGGTGTACTGGCGGAAAGCCGTTTGGTCAGCCTGTGAAGCCTCCACGACAAACCGGATGCCATTGTTTGGTCGGCGAGTCGACTTCCAACACACCATTGGGTATCGGGCCTGCGTATCCCGGCGCTTTCACTTATTGTCATTTCTCACTTCGGTTTGATGCGTGGAGTTCCTCTGTTGCAGCAGGTACCTGCCCGTATCGGCTATTGTCTTTCTGTCCATGCTATTTGGTATTGTGTGATGAATTACTCGCAGCCCGTCACATCAATCTGACCGACAGGACGAGACAAGAAAGAAAAAGGTCTTGTTTTCCCGCATCCACCCACGTCGGCCTACCACCGACCAAGCATCTGGAGAGCAACTAGACGCGGGGTTCTCATTGATACTACATACTACTACGTACAATTATTACTCTCACGCCACTTGATCCTTGGACTCGCACCCCTACCAACTGCATACCTACATATCTTGACGTCGCAAAGTCAGACCCAGCCCAGGTCCAATTTCAAGACTAAGACTAAGACTAAGACCAAGACCAAGACCAAGACGGGAGTTCAAGTCATTCATCATCATCATCCTCGTCTTCGGCTTCGTTCAGTCACTGCCCGGCTGCTGCTCGGTTGGATACGAAGTGCTTTTGGCTTAGGCGACACGCGGCTGGAAGTCGGCCGTCCCACTATTTGTAGCCCACCAGCTCTCCATCATCGCTTGTCAACTCAAACATCGATGGCCGGGACCTTCTCTAGCATAGCATTGGTCCCTCGTCGAATTTAGCCCCAGAGGCCAGAGGCTCAGAGGTTGTCCCTGTTGGGTACTATACTGCCCGTTCTGGTTGGCTCAGGCAGGGGCGCCTTCATGCTCCACTCTACTCTACCTTACATAGTTAGTTGTTGATTCTGGTTGCAACCGTCCGCTTGTTTCTTCAAGATCCCTTCGATCTTTTCCCGACCAGACTTCTCGAGAACCCGTCTTGCTGCCCGGATCTTTGTCGGCCACCTATTGATGATACGTTGTGAACAGACTGCCCGCCGACGCAGGCCTTCGTTCATCCTAACTCACCATCACACTACTACCGAGATCTTGTCGATCCCTTCCTCGAGGTGAGCGTTGTTCCTACTCTAGTCCCGAGTCAGTCTTACCAAGGGTGTGGCTGTCGCCACTAACACCGTCTGGTGACCTGCCCCACCAGACTCTCCGACCGGGATTTCTCTCTTCTCGACGGAGCCGAAAGCGAACAATGTTGATTTTAACACATTCTCTAGGTCCAGAAGCTCTTGGAATCTTTGAGAGATCGCTGGCATTGTTTGTTGATCCGCCTTCTGGTAGTTTTTCTTGGTGACGAGTTGCTCGAGGAGATGACCAGCTTGGCGTTGTCCTGCAACTGAAAAAGTAAGTTTGTACCTATTCGTCCTGTTGTGTAACACGGCCTGTACGTTCATTCGCCCTGCTTGTGCCGAGTCTCTAACTAGGTTGCTGACCTGCATCAAAGGCCATAATGGAATCGCCCATACTGGTGAACCCCAGGGAAGAGCCTATAGAGGTTCTGAGGCGCGTATTCCAGTATGCGTACCCAGCGGTTCTCCTCGTTGCCTTCCTGGTTATAGGCTGCACCGCCAGTATCATCAAAGCCCTGCCCTCAGAACATGCCGACGACACGAGCACCAAGGGCCCTGGCGGCAAACCACTCCCCATTTCGAAACGCAAACGAGAAGAGGGAGAGGATGACGAAGATAGCGAACGTATATGTTCATGGTCCAAGGGCTACTTCCAGTACGCCACCATCTTTGCGACACTGACGTTCTTTGCCATGGGAACAAATGTGGCTATAAGGGCGCTCTACCATCGCAACGCGGCCGGCGACCACGGCTGGTGGTGTGGACAATCCAAGACGGTATGTTCACCTTCAACCGTGTGCACAAGGCTGTTGTGCCCCACGGGTTTTACTGACATGGCAGGCAGGTCTTCATCCTCGGCTCGGCTTTTCTC
This sequence comes from Apiospora saccharicola, assembly GCA_038363915.1. Lineage (NCBI taxonomy): Eukaryota > Fungi > Ascomycota > Sordariomycetes > Amphisphaeriales > Apiosporaceae > Apiospora > Apiospora saccharicola. The sequence goes on from JAQQWM010000001.1 coordinate 1,882,427, forward strand.
TGGCTCTACGTGTGTATAACACTATTCGACTGGAAAGTTAGCCCTGCATCGGTGCACTTCGTAGTCTGGTGTCTCGCTCTTGTCGGGGACCTGGTTATATTTGTTTGCGACATGGTCATTCTCATGGGAGAGCACAAAGTTATGGTCAGTCTCGACCGTAGTAAATATACGTTGGAGACGGGCCCAAACGGTTGGGACGTCGTAGACCTCAGCTTGTCTGCATCGCGCGTGGTCCTGATTGCAGGGCTGGTGTCTCTGTACTGCGGACAAAACGTTCTGCAACGGTATGCGGAACGACGAAGACTGCACGACGACTACGAATCGGGCCCTGATGAAAACTCCCCTCTGCTGGACCACGCTACGAATGGGTATGCGGCAAGCCACCGCCAATACGGCCAGACCGAATCGACCAACACGGATGATGGCACTGCGGAAACATCAGCACCGACGGTTGACGACGATGCTGGGTTTTACCGCCCCGAGAAGCTGCCACATACGACATGGGTTGAGTATCTTCGGGGGTATTCTGTGTTCTTTCCCTACATGTGGCCGACCAACCAATTTCGGATCCAGTGTATTGTGGTTATCTGTTTCGTCATCTTGATCCTCCAGCGTATCGTCAACGTATTGGTTCCGTTGCAAATCGGAATTGTTACCACGCAGCTGTCTGGTGATAACCTTAAAAAAGGCGAACAGCTGGAGATGCCGTGGAAGTCTCTGGGTCTTCTGATTCTGTTCAAGCTCCTGCAGGGTACCTCGGGCTTACTCGGCTCTGTCCGGTCGCTTCTCTGGATCCCTGTGTCACAGCACACCTATCGAGCTCTTACCACGTCGGCTTTTGAACATGTCCATTCCCTTAGTCTGGATTTCCATTTGGGCAAGAGAACCGGTGAGGTGCTGTCGGCTCTTAACAAGGGCCAGTCAATCAATCAGTTCCTCGAGCAGGTTACATTTCAGGTGTTCCCTGTACTCGTCGATTTACTGCTGGCCATCACCTACTTTTACATAAAATTCGATAGCGTGTATATGGTGCTGGTTTGCATCATCACGTTCTACTACCTGTTCCTCACGATTCGCATGGCACAGACTACAGCGGACCAGCGCCGGCTAATGTCCAATGCGGACCGAGAGGAAGAGGCTGTAAAGAATGACTCAATTGTTTCATACGAGACAGTCAAGTATTTCAACGCCGAGGAGTTCGAATTTAAGCGCTATAAGCAGGCTATCGACACCTTCCAATCGGCCGAGGCGAGAGTTCAGTGGAGCTCTTCCACTATGAACGTGGTGCAGTCTCTGGTGTTCATGATCGGAATGCTGGTCGCCATGTTGCTCGGAGCTTACCAAGTTAGCCTTGGCCAACGGAAAGTGGGCGACTTTGTGTCCTTGATGACTTACCTGAACCAGCTCCAGGGGCCTCTCAACTACTTTGGCACGTTCTACCGGACGGTCCAACAGGCCATGATTTCTGGAGAACGTCTCCTGGAATTATTCAAGCAGCAACCAACCGTGGTAGATCGCCCTGGTGCCGCCAAGCTTGACACCTGCGATGGCCTCGTGGAGTTCCAGAAGGTTGCGTTTGCCTATGACCAACGTCGACCAGCATTGAGGGAGCTTTCATTCAGGTGCGAACCTGGCACAACCACAGCCCTTGTCGGAGAGTCAGGCGGTGGGAAATCCACCCTGTTCCGCTTGATGTACAGGTATTTCAACTGTGACTACGGCGCCATCAAGATCGACGGCGATGATGTCAAGGATCTCACCATCGATTCCGTGCGACGACACATAGGAGTGGTCCCGCAAGACCCCATCCTGTTCAACGAAACACTGCTGTACAACCTCAGATACGCCAACCAGAACGCCAGCGAAGAACAAATTGTTGCAGCTTGCCGAGCTGCTAGCATCCACGATAGAATCATGTCCTTCCCGGATGGCTACTATACGAAGGTTGGGGAGCGCGGGCTTCGCCTCAGTGGTGGGGAGAAGCAACGTGTAGCAATTGCACGAACGTTGCTGAAGAACCCCAAGATCATCATGCTTGATGAAGCCACCTCGGCTCTCGACACACACACGGAGCAGGAGATCCAAGGACGCCTATCCAAGATCGGCGAGGGCCGGACACTTCTGATCATTGCGTACGTATTTACTCCCCGTCTTACAAGACAGGCGCTTGTTAGGTTCATGACCAAGCTGACTTTTCCATCTCTTGCAGACATCGACTTTCCACCATCACCCACTGCGACCAGATCCTTGTTATGAAGAACGGGGTGATCGCCGAGAGGGGCACTCATGAGGAGCTCATCGGGAGGAACGAGATCTACGCCTCCATGTGGAACAAGCAGGCAAAGGCCGCGAAGGCTGCCGAAGATGCCCGCAATGCTACGATCAAGGCGCAAAAGCTTGCACGTCGCGCCACGCAGCCCACGCGACGTGAAGAAGACTCCTCGAGCTCGTCAGACGAATCGGCCCTGGTTCCTTGGGCTCGGCTTAATACCAAATAACACCGAACTTTTTGTTTTCCTTTGGATGGCACAGCATACACACCACTTCTTCGTCGAGACACTATTTTGAGTCACTAATTCTAGGCCCCGCCCTCTTCCGTCCTACCTCGGGCGAGGGGTTGCCCCCTTTTATTTGCTTGATCAGGAGGGCTAAAGGATTGGGTTTGCGCACATAAACAACCCAAGGGCTTTCATCTTTCTCCTTTTTTTTCTTTGTTTTTCTTTTCTCCAGAATTCAAGAGTTGGACATTATAAAGATGTCCATGGATAATATCTCACTTGCATTGGAACGGCGTTTGGCTGGGTTGGCTTCTAAAACCAGAGACGGGGAAATCTCTGTGGCGGCATGGATCTTTTTCTTTTTCTTTCTGCGGACGATACCAAACCTCTTTGAGTGTTGCATCTGGCATTACTGCTACGGGGGGGTCATGCGAGGATGGGTGGATGAGATGTTCTAGGCGGATCCAAGCGGAAGGCTCCGTCTTGTTTTTTGCCACGACGTGTTGATGAGTCAATGATGTGCACGAAGATGTTGCGTAGCATAATAGATGCAAATGAGATCCTTGTCCTAGGGATGGATCGGATCACTTAATTACAAATGAGCAAAACGAGTAATGAGCTACGGATAGCAAGCAGTGCTGTGAGCAACTGATATCCCGAATGGCAATTTATATATAAATGTATAGTCTGGACACAATCGATCTAGTTCGCTATATGACCAGCATGTGCATGTGTTCCATTATAAGCGACTTAAGTATGTATATATGTAATACTTATTGTACAAACTGGATCCGTAATACTTCTAATAATTAACGCGTGTACGATAAGCGATAAGAGGGGCAATGATTCGTCTGCCTTAAGATAGGCATCCACTTACATGCACCCTATAATCGGGAGCTCATGTGCTGCCTCTCACTCATTGGCTCTTACCATCCAATACTCAGCAGTGTGATTCTTCAGCAAGCGCCAACTTACAACATGTCACGCGAGGAGAAGCAACCGTCGATATCCGTACGGAAGTACATCAAATGGGGTGTGAGTAGGCCCTCGATTCTCTTGATGTCACACTACCCCGCCCCCCTCTCATTTGCCCGGCCAAGCTGGGGTTACTTCTTACTCATCGCTTACTGACTGTGACATGACCTGTTGCCTGGCTTGCTTACTGACTTTGGTTTCTTTTTTCTTCTGTTCTTGCAGGACACGTTCCCGGTGGAGAACACATCGACGATCGTGCTCTCATCCCCCAAGCGGCAGTTCGCCGATGTCCGGCTGCGGATTCCCCTCGTCGCCGGTGGCGTGGTCCGGGATCCGGGCCAGCTGGACTGGGCGTTCGCGGGCACGTCGAGCCACGACGCGGACGCGGAGCCGCCGCACTCGGTGTTCCGCCACTGGGTCGACTCGCGCCACGAGGACGCCGGGGCCGTCGTCGACGAGGGCGATATGGTCCCCAGCAACCAGCCGGGGGAGACGCTCGAGTCGGGCCGCATGGTGAACCCGGACACGGGGCTCATGGAGCGCTACGAGGAGTGCTGGGTCGACGAGGAGCCTGGGGACGGGGAGGCTTCTAAGGGGTGGGTTTTGCGGCGTAATGATGAGGAGGAGGAGAAGGAGGGAGCTGGAGCTGGAGGCAGGGGAATGATGGTCAAGATCGGGAGCAGGGTCCAAGGCGTCCTGAGGGTAGGAGGCGAGGTCGCGGTCGGGAGGTGGGAGATCGCCCCCGGCTCGTCGTCGTTCTGGACGGCGGTTGCCGAGATTGGGGGCATGGCAAAGACGGGGTTCCCTACGGGGTTACCCGCTGCAGCCCCAGCGGTTGGGGAAAAGGTGCGAGCCCAGGATGGTCGGCAATGGGTTTGCCTGGAAAGCTGGTAAGGGTGCACCCGTCTGTCATCTGCCACCCAAGCCCCTGTCCTGTACATTTACTTGCCCACTTGCGAACAAACACACGCGAGCCTGTTTGTCAAAAGGGCGTTGCTAGGTAACCTCCGTTTGTAGTTTCTGGAAGAGTTTTATATCAGACTCATGCAGGTAGCCTCTTGTTACATGCCGCTGGAAATTGCTACAGCGGCTACCCCTCGGAAAAGCTCGCGAGTTACTCATGTGCCTCACTGTGACAGAGCTGATGAGCTGATGAGCTGATGAGTTGACTTTGCCGTACTTTGGTTTGGTCCTTGGCTCTTTCTTGGCCTAATAGGGAGAGGTATTATGCGGCTCTCCTATTTGTTAGTGGTGGCTCTTCGCGAGTCAAACCAAACTCTAGACCACCCTCACAGCCCGGCCCCGTTGTGCAACCTGCGTGTTTGACATCGTGCAAAGACGCGAGATTTTTCTAGCATGGATCGATCAATTTTGATCTTGTTCAGTGGTGGTACGACCTTTTTTCTTACTGCTGCTGCCCCCTTGCCCCCGTGCCCCCCAAGTTCCCAGCCAGCGGACTCAAGCGCCAAGAGCGTATAAGTCGCAGCGCAATTTCCCAGAACCAACACTACATAAAACGATATAACCCCGGCCCTGGGGATCTGCACCTGCCATAATATGTAACGGTACCGGCATATTATGAATCTATTTGCAGCTCAATGGATTTCTTTTTCGTTGTCGCCGACTTACTTGATTGGGGTTAGTTGGGTAGGCTGGAATGCTACCTACATACTTCAGCTCCGCCTCTACACGTGCCACTTCCTCCCAAGATCAGGCGACGTGCAGTAGTACGGTATTGACAAGACGGGACACTGAACAGAGGCCAGACAGAGTCAAAATGCCGAGAGCCTAAAATCAGCTGGAATGCGTTGTGCAAACGGGGCGAAGGAGGGAAGCGACACGGGCAAGGGCATCCTGGTTAAACTTTAAGAGAATGCAATCAAGACCAAACTCTAAATAATCGTCAACTCAGGTGCAGACTGCAACTGCAAACGCCCGCTTCGCATGGAATCCCGGGACCCGAGGGCATGGTCCGTCCAAGGACGAAAGGAAAAGGAGGAAGCATCGATTTACTGTACATGCAGGTACCCAACCCCAACTGCATGCCCGATCCTCTTCCTGGCGATCTAGGAGGTACCAAGATGGGCTGGTTATGCCGTGTTGTTGCATTGGGGACATGTATATATGAATTGCCGTCGTCTCGCTCTACCCTACTCATCAGATTCCGTTCTCTTTCCTTAGAGATCCCAATCTAGGCAATCTGCAGCCGTCCATTCATTTGCTCGTCCTTGTACTTGTCATACGCTCTCTTGAAAAAGAAAAAGAAAAACTTCTGCTTTCCAACCTGCTAGAAATTTGAGTCTCTTCTGTACCAGTCAGCAGTCATCAACACCAATATGAAGGTGTCAAACTCCGTGTTGGCCGGCGTGGTCGCCTTTGGGGCCGCCGCCGCTGAGGCCGGTTGCGCTCAAGGGCTGCGCAACATTGTTTATTTCGACCAGTAAGTCTGCCTACCGTGCCCTGATATACTCCGATGGTCTTTCATCTCGGTCTCTCCCCCTTTCCATTCTCACTCACTACATAGTCAATACCGGAGAGAAAGATCAGCGTCCACTTACACATGATGGGTTACTAGATACCACACGGCCATTCTGCCGCCCCGCGATGTGACTGCCGGCATCACGCACGTCGTCATGTCCTTTGCCAACTCGTCGCTGTTTGTCCCCGCCAACATGACCACCGAGTACAAGCCCTTCATGGAGATCTCCAAGGTTCGCGCCATGTTCGACAACGGCACCCAGATCGGCGTAGCCCTCGGCGGATGGGGAGACACCGACGGTTTCGGCGCCGGGGCCAAGACGGCGACGTCCCGCAAGCAGTACGCCCAGAACATCGCCATCATGTCCCAGAAGCTTGGGCTCGACTTCATTGGTGAGTTTGTGTGCATATGTATTTCCTACCGAACAATGTCACTTACATACCCATACAGATATCGACTGGGAGTACCCAGGTGGCAATGGCGCCGATTACAAACAGATTCCCAACTCAAAGAAGGTGGATGAGATCACAACATTCCCGCTGCTTCTCCAGGAGATCAAGGATGCCATCAAGCCCCGGGCCCTCTCCATTGCCGTTCCGGGGAAACCAGGGGACATGCTTGCCTACACGCCTGAGCATGCGTCTGCAATCTTCGGTGCCGTCGACATGGTCAACGTCATGGCCTACGATCTCATGAACCGCCGCGACAACGCCACGGCCCACCACACGGACATTCAAGGGTCTCTGAAGGCCGTCGACTCCTACCTCGCCCTCGGCTGCCCGGCCTCCAAGGTCAACCTGGGTCTCGCCTTCTACGCCAAGTACTTCCAGACGGCCAAGGGCGTCGACTGCTCTGGCGGACCCATTGGCTGCCCCATCCTGCTCGCCGAGAACACCACCGACGGCTCCGACCTCGGCACCAGCGGCGCCATCACCTTCGAGGTCGCCAACGTGACCCCGCCCCCGGCACCTACTAACCTGACCACGTCCAAGGACTCATCCTGCGGCACCGGCACGTCGTTCACCTGCCAGGGTCTCGCAGACGCTGGCTGCTGCAGCCAATATGGATTCTGCGGCTCGACCCCCGCGCACTGCGGCGCGGGCTGCCAGGCCGGGTTCGGCAAATGCACGGGACCCCAGATTGGCACCTCGTTCGTGTCGGCCCTCAAGGAGTCCAAGACAGACGAGGTCCTGGGTGGTCAGTGGTGGTGGGACGCCTCCAACGAGCTGTTCTGGACCCTCGACACGGTCCCCCTGATGCAGCGCAAGTTCAAGGAGATTGTGGCGGCGCGTGGCCTTGGTGGCATCTTCGCCTGGTCGCTCGGCGAGGACAGCTACGACTGGAGCCACCTCAAGGCCATGCGCGAGGGTGTTAAGGGCCTCAACAAGGCTTCGATGAAATAAGCCATTCTCCCGTCGGTTGATTGTGGAAGTATAATGTTTTGTATCTGTTGGACTATTCCCCATCGTCTGAGCCCAGGAGAGAATTTTTATACCATCTGGCTCGGTAGTTGAAATATGTACCTATAGTGTGTTAATAGCCAGCCAGCCTACTGAAGCAATAACATATTCCCATTTTGGCTCATGACTTTCCTCGGCCTCCAGGGCCATCCACCTATATCAATGTTTAGCCTGTCACAATGTGATCGAGTCCCAACTGTCACCATAGCGAACACTGCATCAATCTTTATTTTGATGTTTTTCATTAGATATTAACTATATGTATGATGTATGCATATCCTCCATGTAGATTCATTAGGTGGGAGAATACGTCTGCATTGAAGCCCCGTTCGTTCTCCCTCCCCTTTCCCTCCACACAGAATAGATATATGCCCACATCGCAGGTTCGCCTTGAGAGTGAGTGCAGCATCCATCCCTTTCGCCTGTGCTCCCCGGTCTGTTTCTATTTCGTCGGGGTTTTTTTGTTTTGGCAGCGGCGGGACTGCCTTGCCGTTCGTCTCTCTGCTCTCTAGACTCCAGTCCGCGACAAATCCAGTCTATTTGGTAGCGACCGAACTCCGTCTTTCTTTTTTCATGGCTTCTTCAAGCTTCCTCTTCTCCCGCTCCCCTCCCTCCATCCCATGGAGAGAGCGAAATGGACAAGGACAAAGACAAAAAAAGCTCTATACTCAATCCCTATCCCGCCACCTCGTTTCTCATGCTCATGACCCAAAGTCCCTTCCCCCTCATGATCCTCGTTATGTCCCGACAGAAAGACGGGTAGAGAGAAACCACACGGGGCGGTTTCATACAGAAAAACCCAGTCCAGATGCCGTATACCAAAAGTCGTATTGACATATATCGTACACGCTATAACCTCGGGGCTAGGACAACGAGGAAGTGTTCTCAAAAGTGTGTAACAACAAGAAAACGAACGTCACGATGCCTCCCCATACATTAAAAAGAAGGCTTCGCCATATATACATCTTCAACAGACGAAGGTAAGGGCTGCCAAAGTGTGCCAACACACAAAATCTACTTTGTCTCTTATCGGGAAGCCTTCTTCTTGTTGTTGTTGGATTCGCCGCCGTTGGCCTTTGCCTTGGACGCTCCGTTGGCGGCAGCAGCGCCGTTGCTGCCGTTGAGGAGGGGGACGGCCTCGCCCTTCTTCTCCTTCAGGCTGGCGGCGGCGGGCTCCTCCTCCTCGTCGGAGTCGTCGCCGTCGGAGCGGTCGTCCTTGGCGACGCCGGCGAACGCGAAGCGGTAGGCGATGCGGATGATGAAGAAGAGCCAGAAGAGGTTGAGGGCCTGCAGCGAGGCCAGCAGGGTGCCCGTGATGACGTTAGAGAGCAGGCACTTGAACTGCCCCGCCTCCCAGTCCATCTCGTAGGGGCCCACGGTGCGGAACTCGGTGAAGAGCGAGAAGAGGATCTTGAGGTTCAGGTAGTGGCGGAGGTAGATCCACATGCCCATGAACAGGGCGAAGTAGGGTCCCATGAGAATACTGTCAAGGTAGTTCATGGTCTTGGAGGTCTATAGCACGGTGGATGTGTAAGCTCGTGTCACAGGGGGTCAGATATGGCAGGGTTTGGAACTTACGGCAAGGAAGAAATCACTGATATCGTGGGTAATGTAGACGGCGAGACCCATGTAGGTGAAGTGGAAGCGGTAGCTCAGGGCGATGAGCGCCAGACTGACAATGTGGTGGCCGACGAGCTCCTTGAAGTCCTTGCGGCGCTTCTCGAGGCCGAGGAGCAGGACAATGGCCTGCTGGGCCCAGTAGGCGGCCTGGAACAGGTAGTAGAACTTGAAACAGGCCTCGTGGGTCTTGTGGGGGAAGTTCTCGTACATGCCGCGCGTGTTGAAGTACCAGACGGGCGTGCGGCTCATGACGTACATGCCGACGGGGCCCAGGACGCCAAAGTAGATGGCCGTGTACATCTGCTCCATGAAGCGGTACTGCTTGCCCTTGGAGCGCAGGCCGCAGAAGCGCGCGAGGGCCGCAGCAGCTCCTGCATGATGAACTCGCGCGTGAAGGACAGCACGATGGCGTAGAAGCTCACAAACGCAATGTCCCACAGGCCCTTGCCGTACTGGTGCGTCGTGCCGGGCTCGGTGTCGGCCTTGAGCGGCAGCTTGTACGAGAGGAAGATGAAGCGGGCGGCGGGGTTGGACTCGGTCGGGTGGGCGGCGTACGCGGCGAGGAAGGCGACGAGCAGGACCAGGGGCCCGGCCCAGGTGTGCTTGACGGCATAGTGCTTGCAGCGGCGCACGAGGGTGCGGGCCTTCCGGCGCTTCTTGCCCGAGGCGTCCTTGTCGCCGTTGGCATTGAAGACAGCCGACGAAGACGAGGACGAGGGCGGCGAGGGGTTGCCCGCGAGGCCGGTGCCTAGACTGGGGGCGCCGGTATCGCCGGCGCGAATATCTTGGCCGAGGGCGCTCGACTTTCTACGTCGGCGGGCATTGTTCTCGTTGGAGGCCGTGTAGGGCTGGTCGGCCGACGAGTTGAAGGCCGGAAAGGGTTCGGCTCCGGCCATGTTGTGCGAAGATTCCAAAAGGCGAGGGCAAACGCAGACTTGGATCTGGCGCTCTCAAGGTTTTTCGTCCGAGAAAAGGTTGACACACGGGTGTTTAATGTGGCAGGGCACACAAAAGAGTCGAGGTGCAGCCGGCAGGATGGAGGACCCGTTCAGATGGTGCTGAGACACAGTAAGATAAAAAATTGAAAAAAAGTAGGTCCGTCTTCTTCTTCTTCTACAAGTCGGTATTACCGGGCTTTGAGGCGTCAATCGGACCCAATCTGTCTGATTTGATAAGTGACCGGAAGGAGTGTTTCTTTTTTAAAAGAGTTAATATGGTAGGTAAGGAGCGAGAAAAAAAATCGAAGAGATTGGTTGATGATGTGTTTGGTGTTGTTGGCAAGAAGTAATAATGAGGATTCCTTAATGGGGATTCCTGCTCGCTCTTACCACGCATCACACGCTTTAGCACACGCGACAATCAAGAAAGGAATCCAGCGGTCTTGGCATCGCTCTTTAGGCCGTCCCTCATGAACACTTTTTTGTCCACCCCTTATCCAGGACTTTAATGAATCCCACTTCGTGAGACAGCACGCTCCTATTATTGCCTTAATACTCCCCCATAATTCTACACTTTCTCTCACTCTTAGTTCTACTATACTGTCCTCTTGCTTGTGCCACCTGAGTAGTATTGATCTATAGCTCGGTCACACAGCAATAACCTCCTATCATCAGCCCTTGCAAATCCAACAACTACTGCTGCACTAGGCATATTAGGTGCCTTCTAGTTGGTGATCTAGGAATTCCCTCATCTTTCTTCTTTTAGCCTCCCTGCTCTGGGCGCGGCAGAGCATGAATGACATTACGGAGGAACAAGGGACCCCCCCCATTTATTAGTGTCCGTCAATCCCGTTGCTTTATCCACTACATGCGAAAATAGGGGGCCGGGCCCGCCAACAGCGCCTGGCTTAAAGCCGAACCGTGACATCCGTGCATCTACAATCCCAGGTCACCTGCTCACACTACCATTGGATTCGTGGTGGTTCGGTGAACTCCTGAGGTCTGAACATCTGGTCTTTGAAAAGGTAATCTTTTTGAAATTCATCAGTTGACTTGGTATCAACCCCATGACATTGCGATAGTAGCTTATGTGTAAGATTCCTTAATCCATATGGCCCAGAGGTATAGAGCCTCCTGGTCTATCGCCATAACCGGCAACGTAAATATTATATGTATATACACAGTCGAGCCAAGACGCCCTGGCCCTAGAGATGAGCGAGCATCGCTGAAAACGCCCGTATATACTGTGATGTGCCCGACTTAACCACAAACTCCTTCCTTACCCATTTTTGTAGACCGTTCGATATCGTGTGATCCGTAATCCGTAAAGGTATATATATGCAATCCGTAAAACCCCTTAAAAATACACCGCTACAATGCTCTGAAGTGATCCCAACATCCCAAGCGCCTCGCTGAATATGAACTCAAACATCAACATGACTTAGTCACGACTTGGTGTGGTTAGGATATCGTCCACGGGGCGCCTAGGCGCTCCTGCCGTCGGTGACAATCCTTCACTTGGCGTTGACACCGTCTCGCGCCGTGTGGGTCTCAGCTGCAACGTGTCGTGTCGGAGCGCCGGACTTGGCAGAGGACTGACACCATGCGCTGTCGTCGCGGCAGGAGTATCTGCTGCGAGTCGCGTTTGTGAAGTCGGTGTTGCTTGGGGTTCATCTTCCTCGAGTAGTTGCGCGAGTGCAGCTCCTCGCCGCGGAGGCGCAGGAATGACCGTCACTGGTAAGCTCTCGGTATCAGGGGTGGGCCTCATCTTCTCCCGGATCCGCTCGGCCTGGGTTGCCGCAAAATCTTCCATACGTCCTCTAATGTCCCACCGGTTGACCTCATCATAGTCGCGCTCTTTGGGTGCCGACCGCTGTGTATGTGGGACTACTTCAGCCGGAGGTCGATTTGCGTTGGTCCGGGACTTCATGAGTTGTGTCAATGTGCCCCAGGCAGCTCGACTTTCTTTTGACCGTGTCTCCGGTGTCGCATGATCTCGTGTGGGTGAAGCTTCCCGTGATCGTGGCGTGTTGTCCACGGGTTCACCTTCTTCCACAACAGGATCGGCATTCGACGTATTGCTACTTGTCCTCGACATGGCCCGCCCCAGGCCCTCAGTTGGTGTTCGGGACGTTGTATCAGACACAGGCTGGTATCTTACAGCATACACCGTACTGTCAGCGCTGGCAGTGTCCGTTCTGCTGACCGGCGTAACCGCAGGTGGTGGTCGGGACGGCCATAATGGTGGCTGTAGGAAACGGGATCTAGCAGCGGTCGCAGTGGTGTTTTCCGTCTTTGGGCTTTGGGTGGCCGTGGTTGTGCCGGCCCTGGACCTATACCGGCTTGCTATAGAAGACATCGCCGGCCACACATGGCTTCGTTCGCTGGGTGGTGGGCTTGTCCCGGTATTGCCTGTCCCACTTTCGCCGCCGTCGTCATCGTCCCCCTTTTTCGTCCTTCTCCGCCGAGGCCAGGAATATTCAGATGAAGGCAAATCGATCATTTCGTCCCCGTCGAAAACCTCCCGACCCAAAATCCCATCCTTCTTTTCTTCCCGTTCAAGTGCTTCAATGCGCTCCACCCACTCCCATACAATCACACTTGCCGCCGCTGCTCCAACCCATCTGACGTAATCTCCCCATGCAGTGAATTCGGATTTGGATATGTCCAAAATGAAGAAAACGACTGGAACAAGAACCGCAAAAATGGATAGCATTGCCATCAAGGAGATGTTCTTCATCAGCGGGTGGTAGAACGCGTATCTCTTCTTCATAAGAGAGTAGTAAATCACCCACGCCGCGTAAAGTAACCCTAGCGAAAGCTGAAACAGGTAGTTCAAGGCGGGGACGGCATCGGTGAAACTGCGTGGTCTTGTGTTTCCCGGGCCGGTATACTGGAAGCTATTCAGTGCCCCAAATATCACATCCAAGGTGATCAAGGCGAAAGCAGTCCATTTGATGATGACCTTCTCCCTTTGGCGCGGAAAGAGACGGATCAAAGTTTGAGCCTGAGCCAGCCAGAGAAAGGTATCGGATATGATGCGAATAATCTTGAGTTGCGTCCCCTCGGCGACTAGGCGCTGTAGTTCCTCTGCATTTGCATTTCCAATCTTGTATTGGTCCTCGGCCACTCGAAAGGTATCCACCGTCGCGATCGTGAGCGATACGGCGACGCTGAGAGCCGCGACTTTTTGCAACCATGGACGGCCTCCAATACTGATTCCGTTGTTTGGACTGGTGAAACCGCGCTTCCCCAGCACGACGACCCCGCCGTCCAGAAAAGATCGCGGCGCAACAAGAAGCATGATAACAAGCGTGTAGGCAATGACAGTTGTCGCTGCCAGCGCATAACATTGCGGGAAGGTAGACGCGTAAAATGGGTCCCGGAGATCTGAGATCGAGGGGTCGCCGATGTCATTTTGGTCGATATTGATGCCGCCATTGGTAATGATGGCGGGATGCGCGATGGGCGCCTGGCATGCCGGTTGGAAGATGGTGTCCGAGGACAAAGTCAGAGTCTGGCCGTCGCCCAGCATCAAGATGCCGTTGGCCGGTAGGGAGAAACTTGAGCATCCGGTGATCCTCGGTATCGGAGCAGAGCTCGTCGCCGAGGGAAAAAACTGCCGCGCCTCCATCTTGAGGCAAGAGACCTGAGCGGCCAGCCGCTACGCGACAATAATCAAGCGGCAAAAGACGCTATCTTGAGGCAGCCGCCATGGAATAGTAGGTCCCTATGCGCGGGATAACTGCATTGATCGCAGTGTATTGTTGTATTCAAATTGAATTCAGAGATCCGGGTCGCGATGCGTATCGTAGTTGTCGTCGTCAGCGGCCAAAGTGTCGAATGAACGGTCGGGAAGTCGTCGATGTCAAGCGTGTCGCTATCGGGTCCCCACGTCGTTTGCTTTCCTCCTCTTTTTGCACCACAACTATAATGTGCAATTGGTAGATGGCTGATGCAATGACCAAGTAGCCTGGCAATGCAGATTTCGATTGAATGCGACCAATTATTCGCGACTTTTACGACGGTATTTCGAAGTCTCGAGGCAGATCCGGGTCATGTGCGAATAGTAAACGGTAGTAGGTAGTCAGAATCAGCGGGGGGGATGGCGTCTGGGCGCCCAGAGATCTTTGGGGGACAAGAAGGGTTTTAGTGAAGACGAGTGATCGAATGAGCTTGACTTCGCAAGCACAGGTGTACAGTATCTGCGGCACGGTCTGTCTGGGAGCATGGTTAGGGCGTCCAAGTTTTTGGTCGCTTGCTCTTACCCCCTACCGCCTGTACGCGGGCCTCGGAGCCTAGTCCCAGAACAGTGAATGACCCAGGTAGACCAGTCCGCAGAGCAGGGACAGCGCTGCTGGGAGTGGCAATGCAATGCAAGCATACCCCATCCAATTCCTCCTTCTCCAACCCCAACCCCAGCCTATGGTGCAGAGGAAAGTGAAAAGGACCACTTAAATTATCTCCCATGGCGTTGGGGTGGTGTCAAGAGACGGGTCCGTCCTACCAAAACTCCAGTGCTTGCGGCTTGACCTCCCTCTGGCTTGATTATGCCCAGACCTCTGCTACGACATAAAATCAATTCCATCAAACGCATCAACTTGTTACTACAAGTAGACTCGGTGACTGACAGTGTACGTCCGTGTCGTCACTTGTCCTGTACGTGTGTTGGTGTAGAATCTTGCCCGTCTGTCTCTTTTATTTTTCTTGTTCGCGACGTCTCGAAAGTGTTTGGAGTCTTTACCAAATAGGGCAGGGTGCGCTGTAGGCTCAATTGTGTGTGGGTCTCCTCCCCTCACTACCCTTCATCACTCGCTAGAACAAACCTCACCACTATCACTCCATCCGTATCAACGTGCATACCAACACCGCGATACAGTGCCGGGTTCCGGGCAGAAGAAATCCGGTTAACAATTCATCCCTACTTTGCTTCTTCCATCTTCTCCTCGACTCAGCCGCCGACAATTACCTGGATGGGACGGGCTAGCAACGCTGTCAGACATGTAACCTACGTACGCAACGTACGGCGGGCCCTGATGCCACAGCAAATGAGGATACTTTCATTGCTCGGGCTTAAGAGCTTGAGAGGCCTGGACGACTTGGGCACATCGAAGATTCATTGCATGTGAATTCAGCAACTTGTTTCCCAACTGTCATACGGTTGCGGTAGGTACTGGTTTCGAGCTGCAACGATCAGAACCTATTGTCCGACTTCAAGTACAGAGTAGTGCGCAGTGTGTTCGGGGTGTGGTTGGAGGATGACGATTGGGCTCCAGCTGAAACCTCAACGTCTGTCTGACATTTGTGAGTACTTGTTCAGCGACGACTTCGCCGTGCTTCGAGAATGAAAATGTCATCCGAGCCCGCGGCCTCTCTTCTTCCAATATGCGGAATGGGTTCCAACGAATCAGTAGGCAACATTGCCCCCAGCTGATGCCCCCGACGTCTCCGTACCATAAGCAAGACGACTCCGCCTTGCTGCGCGCAAACTCCAGTCTTTGCTGACGGGAAAGACAGTCCTTCTGCTATGTACGTGACTGATTGTGATCCCGTATAATTCCGGCCATGTCCCCGAGCTCCCCGCGGGACACTCATCTTGGTTAGACCTGCCCAACCCCATCTTCGGGTTCTCCTCTCCTCTCCACGAAGGAAGTGGTCCTTGACACATTGGGAGAGAGATACTGATCGATCCCGGGGAAGAATGCCGATTAAACTGGGTACAGGTTTTGGTCTCATTGTTTATACGAATGGAGAGACTCAATAGTAGAAGTGTTTAATACCCCCGGATCATAATAAATATGTGTTCGTAGGGCACTTCGAGTTCGAGAAACTGCGGCGAAGAAAAAGCTTACTTTCAGGTTGCACCACCTGGGGCAAAGACGGTAAGCCGGTAGGGAATTGCTTCAACAGTCCGACTTCCAGTCAGCAGCTGCGGTGTACAGAGATGCATGCCTGATTGGAATAAATACCACGACCAAAAGAGCGACGGGGTTGCACGAGCAAGTTGTTCCAATGCAGGTGTGCCGTCTGGGCCAGTTCTCGGTCCCCCATGTCGAACGAAAGTCGTCGCTTAGAGGTCAGGTCGCTATGCTGCTACCTAAGACGTCAAGTTGCCGTGGCGTTTACTGTGCGTTCCGTACTGTGCAAAGCTTGTGCTCACCAAGCTAAAAGTATGTATGCACGTGTTGATGTGGCTGTTGCCGATAATCCCCGCAAAGCAACGTCCTCGAGTGCAGATTGTATCAAAACTGCACTCGGACTCGCTCCCTATTCTGGCACCTTCATGTTATTTAATTGAATTAGCATTTGCATGAAGCGCCGGCATCGCTTTCCTCTTCAGGCAGGCTTCCTGGCTTAAATGTAACCAACACCAATACAGCTTTGGGCGGATGTCAGCAATCCTAAGCATTTCAGGTAGACTGGATGAACAAATCAATACATAGAAGCCTCATGGTAAGCAGTAAGAAGACGGGAAGAAGGCCAACGTCGCTCGCGTCGCAGTGCCAAGCACACATGCTGTGTACCGACCGTTTGACAACCTTAGACACTCTCCTCCTCTCCGTTGAACCGTCCCGTCGGCTATGGGCGTGTGCGTTGCCAAGAGTCTCCCCGTCTGATTGACAACTCGGCATTGGCAAAGCTTGTTGACGGCTTGGCGGTCAAACACGATCGAAGATCCCTTCTCTTCTCTCAGCCCACGCCCCTTTGTCTCCCCCTGTCCACCACATCCACGTCGCGTATCGTCTCAGCTTCGTCGGCCTACAAAGTGGCCGATTGTTTCGGCTGGACACGCCCCCGAAACCATGAGTCGATACAGATAGGGGGCGTGGGCAGAACAAAAAACGGTGATCGCCAGTCGGTCAGTCAGTTCCAATAGTATATGAAGCTTCGGGTGCTCGAAGTCCCTTCAGAAAGGTACAGACGTCTAGCAATATCGGCATTGACTCGGCCGCCCAAAAAGCCCGTCTCATATGCGTCTGTCACTAGTGACCATCACCAATTTCCATCGTGATGCGAGGAAGTAAAATGGCCGTGGCCTTCACAATTTCTAGGTAAAGTGAGTCAGTTTGGGGGAGACTTGGCTTTTCGCTGAAGCTTTCCGATCTACGCTATAGCTCGACGCTGCTCCGGAATCCTCAGACGGTCACCCACCCCATGCTGTACGCACGAAGGTTCTGCCTACAGGTGTAGCTGTCGTCAAGGTTCGACGGACTCCGGGCAATTTGATCTCAAGCTTTTTGATACTCTTTCCCTAATTTAAAAATAGATATCCTCCTCCCTTTCATTCAGGCAGGCACCAATGTCCTTGTCAGTAAAAAAAGCTCCGGGCATGGATGATGGATTGCAGTATTTGGTATGTAATGAACTCCTACACCATGCAACGGCTCGCCCGGAGGTCCCAGAGTATGCGGAAATAAAGACATACCGCGTCCTTGATGCATTCGTGCTGCGCGAAAGCCAATGGTGCTTCCCTGAGGCGTGCAGGACAGGGTGAGTAGGTAGTGTCCATAAACCCGACGCTTCCCCTTTCAGCCGCGTATATTTTTCGCTCAGCAGTACACCAGGTATGTTCTTGCATCACTTACATACTTAAAAACGCCTTCTATCCCCTTGATTGCCAAAAACGCCTTTAAGGGTGGGACCGGCTCTGGACAAATCAGAATATCAGATATACTCGGATAGTGAAAGTTCACGCCGTCGGGAACATGTTACTTGCGGAGGTAACAGGATAAACTGAGGTATATACAGCTGCCCCGCTCTTAAAGACGTTTTTGGCAATCAAGGGGATACTGTGCCTGCTAGTCTGAAAGGATAGGTGTTCAGCTGAGCTAGACTGGACGACCTGGAGAAGAGCGATGAACCTGCCTGCATGTCATCCCGTTTCTCTTGGGTTTGATAGCCGGGTTCTTGATGCTCTGGCAGGCCGCATTTACTAAGTCAGAGTTCCGTCCCTTTGTTGAAGTTGCTTCATGACCTGTCACTTGGTAGAGTCCATTCGCTTACGATTTCTCTTCAACTGGCTGCGCTGACTCGGGGCGATGCCACAGCATGAAGTGTGAAACTGATAATTGTGTCGATAGGTTAGGGGGGTGATGCTAGTAAGCCAGCAAACACAACTGGCCCTCTATCCTGGCCGGGGGTTACTCCTCAGCGATGCCGGCCCAGCAAAAGCAAGGGGGAAAAGCCTTCACTAAATCAGCATGTGAAAGTCTGTACAAAGGCGGGAGACTCTAATCGCTAACTGCCCCTATCACAGTCATGGCGATCCTTTGAAGGGGTTTAAGGCTCCGGGGATCTATAGATCAAGTTCTATACTAGGTTCTAGGCACAAGGAACGCAGTAAATTGAATGACCTGGAACATGTGTCACAGTGATCTTCGGCCGTGAGAGTAGTCGTTCCGGCATCACACCATCACTCTGTTTACTCAATTGAGCTAGAACCAACCACCACCAGACCGATGATCTGGAAAGAGCCGCCGACCATGCTTCGGCAGGCGCGAAGATATACAAACGATATGGCGCCCTGTTCCTTTCAAATTCAGTGCGAAACACGGGTCATTGCGCGACGATGGGGAAGAGTTTCGCAGATCGTACAGGAACCCCCACGGGAAAGAAAAATCTTCATACACAGAGCAGCTTCACGAGGAGGGGGAGGGGGTTTCTTCAAGCCAAGCCAGGCGCTTTTTCGATATCCGCGACTCCGAGCACCTCCTCGAGAAAGGAGATTGTGCCGCCGCCGGCATCATCGGGAAACTCGTCGACGGCCGCAACCCCGGAGACCCTCGAGCGTCGCGATGCCCTTGCCGACGGCCTGGACGACGCCCGGTTTAGCATACCGTGGGGACAATCCGAACATGTATTCGGCAAAGCTGACGCCAAGCTTCTCCTCAAGCTGTGTGTTGCGCTAGCGCCTGACGGGTTCCGGTGTTGGGGCCGTACAATATTGTCATGCCGACTGACTCATCCGAGTTTGATGCCTTGGCGTCTGATTCCTGGCGGTGGGGGGTTTACCTTCCGTCCGGTCAGCTTTTGCTCTGCATAATACATACATACCTAGGTAGGTAGGTAGGTAGGTAGGTAGGTAGGTAGGTAGGTAGGTAGGTAGGTAGGTAGGTAGGTACGTGTGCGTGCTTACCTTGGGCAGAGCGTCCCGGAGGAGAGCGTCCAGCTCCTCCACAGCCACAGCTGTGACGCCTAGACCTTCCTCGAGCCCAGCGACCGTCGAGCCGACTTCGTTTATGAGAGAATGCCTCTCGGGCGCTGTCAGACTTGTGTGTTGGGCAGTTCGCGTGATGTTATAGATTCCAGAATAGCGCAATACGTACGGGGAAGTGCCGCTAGAATGGTGATAGCCATGAAGGTTGTGTAGCCGAGGGTGTTGACCTTCACCTTGGAGAACAGCGGGTCTCTGGATTGAGGCTTTGAGGGAGATGGAAGATCCTGGGCCCGGGATGATGAATTCTGCAGATAGTCACTTGCCGTGTTGCTGGAGCTAACCACACGAAGCTCACGATCGACTTAGATCCGTCGAGCAAGATGGGGGAACCTCTTGAGATGTTCCGTTAACCCATTTGCCAACCGTTGCCACACTATCTATCACATAACCAAAGAACGGAGAGAAACAAATGTACAAACCTATCGTCCCCTGCGCCCCAAGGCATCCATGTGGACGACCACTTTGTCTTGGCCTATTGTGTGATGGTACAAATGACATTCATATTATACCAATTATGCGATCTGCAGTCCTAGTCCAAATGTTTACTTGCAGCCGATGAACATATTCGCGTTTGCTTATCTGGCCAAGCAAGCCATTGTCGTGATCGTCGCGGACCCAAGAGCAGTTGTTTCCCTTCACAGTTAGTAAGCTAAGCAAACAAGAACTTGTCAGTCGATGCATGTAAGTATCCACGCCTGATAAATCCAGGAACAAAAGCTTGCATTATGGTCCGCCAAGACTTCGGATTGCTTTGCATGTAGCGTCTCCAAGGAACGGAATCAAAACAAGTCAAGTACATAGATATAGCAGGTTGTTCACTTCCAAAAAGGGAAGGTGAGAGACCGGTGTAGGCGGGAGGGCCCGAAGCGCGGAGCCGGAGCCGGAACCGGAACCGGAGCTGCACAACTATTCTTGCTGCTTTTGTCTTGGTCGAGTGGCACCGTTAACGATCACTCATTCTACACAATAGGGTTAATCATTAGTGCATCATTAGCGGAAGTGCAACTGCAGGTACCAGACCTTAGAGAACTTGGGTGCCCTGATTAATACCTACCCATAGCAGAGTAGGCTGAATAGAATGAAGCATCGAACTGCAGTACCAATATTTAGAATTGTTTACCACCCAAGTCAACAGTCGAGGGACGTCCAATACACGGTGGAAGCGGAATCAACATTTAGATACTCTTTAACGCTTCCGTTTTTCTACGCTGGAATAACCGTTGATCCCAGTATTACTACTATCGTGAACCAACGTTTAACAATCGGGGAAGCGTTTATTCCAGTGTATGATTAGACTGCAGTTATAGGTCATGCGTTGGTTACATCCAATCTTTGCCCTCCATCTCATCCGCCCATTCCGTAACTATCCCAGTCGGCACCCCCCATCTCATCCGCAAAAGTCACCTGGGCCAGCGGCGACCGGCCCCATACGAGCCTTCTCGAGTCCGTCTTGGGCCTGTCCATCGGGATATAGGGTTTAGGTACGCGCTTAGAGATGTGGTAGTCGTGGTCAACAACGGGGCGGAAGAAAGCAGGATAGGTGGGATAGATGGGAGGAGGGTACATCGCGGCCGTCGATGCATCCTCGCCATTTTCATCCAGCCAGTCATCGACCCGGCGTGATGCTGATGCCGTGCTGCCGGAGTTGAAGTACGTGATTTGCGGCGGCTGCGTCTGCGTCTGCTGTTGCGGGTATTGCACCGCCACGGGGCCGGCGGCCGGGCCCGGACTCGGTCGCAAGGGGGGCAGAACCACGTGACTGCCGGCATTCGGGATGGCTACATTGACGGTGGGTTCGATGCCCTCGTCGAACAGTGCTCTCTCCTCTTCGTCGCCTCCGAGGTACATGGATGTGTCATCTTCATCATCATCAAGGTCCTGGTCGTTGGTTGCTGGCGTTGCCATTCTCGAAAGGGGGAATTGCGGTGCGGGTTGAGCTCTGAGCGGGGGGAGGGTCTGCCGCTGTTGCTGCCGGTGGTCTGCTCCGAGATGAACTGACTGTGGTGCTTGTGAATGAGGGGCTGTCTCGGTACCCTCGGAGGGGTCGAGATCCATAGTTGTTGTCTCCATCGCGTCATTGGCGGACCGGGGGTAGTACATGACGGCCGGGTCCTGTGTTGTGCTGTGCGTATAGTGGGTGACACCGGCTGACCATTCCGGTTGGGTCCGGCCGGGGAGGACGTTGATCTGCTCCATCATCGACAGACGTTGCCAGTCTTGACGCACGAGGTGCTGCTGTTGGGTTGCCAGTGAGCATATTTTCGACAGATTAGCCTCATCTTGAAATACGGACCTGGACAGTTGGGATGAAAGCAGACCGGCGGCCGTAAGTAACAGAGAAAACAGAGACCGGTGTAAGGACAAGCAGGATTTAATAATTCACCGGAAACTCACCCGCGTCCCTCACAGCAATATGCAATTGGACGAGGGGTGCTTGGTTCGTTGTTTAGACCTCAGTTCGGTGGTGCGTTTGCTGCGGCAACAAAGAGCAGGTTTTGCGCTGAAAGCCGTTGGGAAACGCATACGGGGCCACTGCAACTACTAAACACTGCACATATGAAGGACTAGGGCCCTTTGCTTCAGTGCCTTACCACATTGCTTGCTTTCGTGACAGCATTTGTGATATAGAGTAAACGTTGGACGTGGATGGCTGGCAAACCACAAATTGTGATCGTGAACAACTCAATCAAGACCCGGCCCAGCAGAAAATAAAACTTGCAGTGAAAGGAAATTGTGGCTCAAATAAAGCAATGCAACTACTATGAATGCTGGCTCTAGCACTTCTAGGTAAAACATTAGGTATTGTGTTGGCCATTGGAACCCCTTTCGGTGGGGTCGACAGCTGTAGGGCATGCTGCATGGATGATGGAATCACTCGTCAACTTCCTCAGCTTCCTGTGTCAGATCGGTGTTGATGACCAGGTCATCCTTCCCCTTCAAATGCATGACAATGGTCAGCCCCTGTATCCCCAAGTCCTCGTCCTGCTGCTGCTGCTGCTGCGAGTCTTGACCCCGGGCTGCCGAACCGGCGTCGACATCGTGGAACGACACCCGCGTCGACATCTCCGCTTTCAGCTGCCGGATCTCCGACGTCAATTCCATGTAGCGATCTTTCCATCGGCAGTCATGGTTCGGGGGTGCGATCGGGGTGGGCCGGTGTATCTCGAGATCGGACGCTTGGCCGGATGCGGCGGAAACGGAGGCGACATCCTCGGAACCCATTCGGTAGTCCGAGTAGGCCGCCACCTCGGCCCGGGAAGGATCTCCTTCGTCCCGGAAGGTTACCTGTCGCTGTTGCACAGGCGTCGCGGTGAAACCGCTCGCAGTTGCCCGAGTCTCCGCGGTACGTTGTCGATTGGAACTATAACGAGTCTCAGCAAGAAGTCGCTCAAGCTCTTCTTCAGCAAGCAGTGTAGCTCTGCGATAACTCTCATGAACCGATTTCGTGGCATGGCTTGGAGAGGCGATGATCGAGGGGCTGAGGGTCTCTCTTTCTATATTCTGTACATCGGGGACACGCAATTGAGGTGGCGTCGGTGATGGTGCTTCGCAGAAAATACAGCCATCTGGATGTTCGCATTCGTGTTCATGGAACGACGAATAAAACCGCTTCGATATCGAAGCGACCTCCTGAAGCTTGTCAGGTTGTGACCGCATAGGGGGCGATTTGTCCGTAACTTTTTGCTGCTGTAATTCTGATGGGAGGCCAAGCCATGTCTCCGACTCGCCCTGTGTGTGTTTTGTCCTTTGGAAGGCTTCGGAAGAAGATTGTACGATGGTTTTCTTGGACGCATCATCGTGACTGCGTGATGAGCTACTTGGGCGGTCGACATTCCTAGACCGTTCTATGCTGGTACGAGATAGGTCATTCTGACTCCTTGTATCCACAGGCCGCAGCCTACCCTGGACGCTGGCGGGCTTCTTCGAGGGCGTTTTCAGCCACGGCGGAGGGCTTGCGATGCGGCCTTTCGGTGCGATTATCTGCTTCTGGCCATTGAAAGCAATGCGCTCGTCTGACACCTGGCTTTGCCGATCGCCATTTGACCTGACATCCAGTGCTGCTGTGCTTACCGCCTTCTCAAGCCTGGTTGCTTCAGCCCTGGAAGATTTGTATGCCTCTTCATGTGTTGTTCGTTCCGTGTGCTTGGTTGTCCGCTCCGTATTTTTGGTCTTGACTTGTGTATCAGCCTGGGAGTTTGTTTTCTCCTGCCCCTTTGCTTCCTGAGCCGGAAGAGGATGCGCCCCTTTCGTTCCAGGAGACTTTCCTCCGCCCGTTGTGGTGTCTTGGCCCGTCAATGTACCTGAGTCCATTCGCTTGACGACTCGTAGTGGACTTTTAGATGCCATTTCCTGAGGAACATCCCTTTCGCGACTTGGTGATGAGCGTTCTTTGCCTACTGCATCTCGCATAGTCTTGGATCCTCGGACATGCCTAAGAGTGCGTAGGGTCTCCTGCGCCTCATTCCTAGACTCGTGGTGTTTGGAGGACTTAGCCTCAGGGATGTTGTCCTCAATGACTGACCCCGTGGAAGTAGTTGGGTCACGGTGTTCTTCATGCTGCGGATGCCCATGTGGTAAAGTTTCTTCCTTGTAGCGAAACGAATCTACCTTGGTGGTTGTCTGAACCTGTGTAAGGGGTTCGAGTTGCCTGGTGGCATACTGATCTGTAGCACCTGTATCGATCTCACCCGTGTCTGAATCCGTGGCTGCCTTTCCTCCAGCCGGTTGCCCGACAATTTCTCCCGCAGATTTGCCATGAGAGCCACGGTGATTACGGCCTGTCGCCAGAGCAAGGTGTTCCGCGATGTGGTTCGGGCTATGAAATCCCACGGAGTGCTGACGATGAACAGTATCGTGATGTGAATGCAGAGCTTCCATGTCCGCTGACGACTGCTCGGCCAGTTTAGATTTCCGGGTTGAGCCCCTGAGTTTCCGAGACCGTTCGTCAACGCCGCCCCGTGGGCTTATCTGCACGTCCTCGTCCTGACTACTCCGGTACAATGCGCAGGAAACACTGTGCCGGAATGGGCGATGTCCTTCATGCGTTGTCCTGCACGCAGGGCTATCGCACTCGTAACCCTCATCCTCGCGGGCCTGCTTGGTTTCGGCTTCGTTACCAGCCGCCGTTGACTCTGCAGCATTTGCCTTTGCCTCCCTATCCGCGACCAAAAATGGGTTCTGTTGGACCGACCAGGTAGGATGCGATCGAAGGGTGTCGGCTCGTAGCTGGGGTCGGAGAGGGTTTCTTTCCGTTCCTAAAGAGGCCATACTTTGCTTGTCACGTTGCGACGCCGACATATCCTTGGCAGCTTCATCCGCATCTTCTTCATGGCGAAGTTTCGAAGAGGACTGTTCAGGGGCATGGGGTTGTTTCTCCGATCGAGTCTCATCATGCCAAACGTGTTGTCGCGACGATACAACCGTTTGTTGATGTGATGACTGAGATTCAACTTCGGTATGGAAGACTTCGGAGGATTGCTGGTGGTGGCCCTGTGATTCGGGAGTGGTTATTGGCGCACGACTATACCTTGTTCCCACGTTCTTGATACTTTTACTGGGATGATGCGAGAAACGCACATGGGCTTCCTCGCTCCCTTCGGACACTTCACATAGACAACGCTCGCAAAGCTGATGGCCGCAGCCCGAGCATACCCTCGGAGACCAGGTACGGGCAGCGCAGACATGACAAATCCTGCAGAATCTTCGGGGGCTGGCGTTTCTATCTCCTGAGAGAACCAAGCCTTCTTCATCCGACAGCCAACCGGACGGCCGGGCGATCCCGTGCTGCTCAAAGAGCTCTCTGGCAGATCTTCGGCGATCCAGGGCACTACCCATGGCCGATCCGTCAGGGGCTGGCCGGGCCGAAGTCGGTTGGTGTCGTATCTGATCGATGGAGAAGCTGCCTCGGAGGCCAGTGACACGAGGTCCGCAGGCGCTGCACTCCAAAAGTTCAAGCTTGCAGTTGTGCCCTCTACGGCGATCTTGTGTGATGGCATGCGCATCGCTATGCTTGTTTCGCGGCCTTTTCAACTCGACAAAGGAATGATCGGGCTGCACCAACCACGACGGAGATACTTCCAGCTGCTGAGTTGACGATTTGACATGCCGGAGACCGGTACCCTGTCCCTAACCAATCGACACATTCTCACGGTCCCTCTCCTGCAAGGCGGCATCTGCTGTTCGATGATTGGGATGTGCAATACCGTGTAATTGTTGAATTCGTGATTTGGTGGTGCCGATGGGGACACCTTCGTCCTCCAAGCTCGCTGGGTATCCCGTCTGTCTCTGATCAGTTCCTGATGGCTCGGCTAAGGACATTGTCGTCGAATGATGGCCCGGATCGCGCGTCAGCTTTGTGCTATGTCGGGATACCGTGGCTGACGTCGGGTTGCATGCTGCTTGTGTTAACTTCTAATATTGTTGAATAGGGTTGTTGATGTATTGTTGGAGGTTTGATCGGCTGCCATCTTTAGTTTCAAACAGCAATATGACACAAACCGCACGAGTGGTAATGAAGGTTGTGGAAGGCACGGGAAAATAAATCTGGAAGGAGCAATGGCTCATGCCACAATCATGCTCAATTCTTGCAGTTACGCCCCATGGTGAATTATAGGAAATCTTGATGTACACGAATGCTCCCTCGAATCGGCTTCACTCTATACAATCTATTTCAGGACAGCCTGAAGACTCTCCAAAACCTGTGATGCATTAGCGAAATCCTCTCGTTGTAATTAATAAATCGAGAGCTTACCTCCAACTCGATCTTGGCCTCAGCGACATCCTGCTCACTGCCACCTCCGTTCGCAACCTTCTGCGCCTCGGTGATCTGGGCACGGACAGCATCGGCACTGAAGTCCTCGAGAGGGTAACCCTCGACAGCGTTGACGCTCATGACAGAGTTGGGCTGAACGGTAGCGAATCCACCGGAAACTAAATAGAACCGCATTGTTTAGCTTATGATATCGGAACGTGGCGTCGGGCAATATGTAGACATACGGAAGAACTTCTTGCTGGCGCCACCGTCCTCGACAACCTCGATCATGCCGGGCTTCAGCTGCTCAATGGCAGGGACGTGGTTGGCCAGGACACCCATATCTCCAGACTCGGCGGGGATGTTGACTTGGACGACGCCTTGCGACGTGTAGATGGCCTGTGTGCGGCATATATTAGCTCGGCTCGCAATGGCGACAGCTGGATACGACGGAGAAGGCAAGGGTAGCCATTCGTAGCTATCCGGTCGCAGGGCAATTGGGTACGTAGAAGGGCGTTCGTACCTGGTGAGGCAGGGCCAGCGTCAGCTTGATCTGTAGATATCGGTTAGCACTAATTAAACGCCTTTCGCCGGAAGTGCTATGGAAGGGAATACTGGCCTTGTCGGGAGCAGCATCGGCATAGGTTCTGCGCTGGAGAGGAGCGCGGAAAGCTGCAGGGCGAGCTCGCAGAGCTGCGCGGGCAATTCGGAGGGAGTTCATTTTGACGGTGGATGTCAATTGGAGTTTCACTGTACGAAGCGGCCTCTTTGTTCACGATGCCCGTCACGCAAAATCGAGAATGTCCAGGTTACTTGCGGCTGTTTGTTCGGATAATCTCGCCGTCCGAAAATCATCATTGCCGTCTGGTCGGGTTGGAAGCCGGTACCTAGGTACAAGCGGGCGGCTAACTCAGATTACCTAAGCTGCTTGGCCGGTCATGTGACTTGATCGCTCATCAAAACTGGTGGCCTGAGTTGGGGCATCTTTCTGCCTTACATTTCCGGCTAGCAAACAATTGACCCTTTCGCAAGTTCGCATCGCAGACCTTACCCCGAAAGCCGAGTCACGCGTCAATCGGTCCCATACGACGTGCATGTCCCATCTGCTTCTCATCATGCCACATCTCGTCATCCCTTGACAAATGTCATCAGTAGTTCTTTGGCAAGTGGCACGCTCCTTACATCACTGGGGCTGCGAAATCCTACAGGAGGTCGTCTTATGTCACTCCTCATAATGGCGTCTCTGTCTTGATGCATGCGCGAGTAAGCAGCCTCGTACAGGCCGTAATCGTTTCTCCAACCCGCTGGCGCTGGCGCTGGGGCGCAATGGCAAGTGTCACGGATCTAGACTACAGCTTACTTACCACAAGTCAGCGCATCTAGTAATACATACCTCTTGCACCCCTATCAACATGCACCTACCCATATTGAGCCCCTCGATCGTCATGGCACTGGGGTTGCTGGTGGAAATGAGACTCGAGGTGCGCATTTTTGTGTAACTATACCCCAGAGCATGCATGTAGTATGCGGGATGCTGCTATTTCCGTAACATTTGCGTTCACGTTCCTCATCATCTTTGCCGATGCGTTTCCCTTTGCCAGATCAGTGCGTCTCACGATGCAACGACTTTCATAGTTGATGAGAGTAGCAGCATCCGACCCGGCCCCCTGACTGTTGAGGCTCCTTTTGGTGATGTTCGAGGCCATATGTGCTTTATTAATTTCAACCGTAACACTGTTGGGCATCTTGGCGTAACCTTGAATGGGTGCACATGTATTAGCCATGGCTTTTCATCGTCGTTCATGTTGTGATGAAACCTTATTAGGTCGGGAAAACTATAGTAAGTCTATTATTAACATCGGAGCTCGTGCTCAAAACCTAAGGCCGCCCTGCCAAGAAACCGGACGGCGTAGCTGTAAGCTTGAACAGTGGAGGATATGAAGATGGCTTGACCGTCTCAGCCTTGACTATCAATATTTCACATACGTCACTAGCTACTCAGGGCATTTGCCAAGAGCTAACAAGCTTCGCGAAGCTCGACGGGGATGGAGCTTGCAATTGGCAGGTCTGCCCGCAAACGTACCGTCCGAACTGATGCTCTCCTGGCCGAGTCAGGACACGGTCACTTATGAACTCCGTCGAGGATCGACGATTGTCTGTTACTGAATCAACCACCATGTTTTTCCTAACCACACAGACATACACCTCACACTACTATTGTGGGAAGCACGCAGGTTGAAACGATCTGCATCACAAAACACTGCTGGCTGCTCATGGTGTGAGAGAGAGAGAGAGAGGACCCTGAAATCCTCCCTGGCCTGGCGCGAAGAGGGGTAGACGGCCCTTCAGGTTTGCGACCCCTCAGTCCAGGATTTCTGGCAGCTAGCCATGCTGCTGGTATTTGCGACTACGCGCTGATGCCGCCCATGTGCCATGTGCCTTCTGGGTCTTCGCAATCGCGGCCCAATCGAGAAGTCTTAGGCGGGGTATCACAGATCATTCCGCTCGTCCAGTTGCTTGGGAGAGATGGGGTGCTTTGGCGTGGCAGTAGGCGTGCGGGGTTGACAGCATCCTTCCAGAGATGGTAACCCGCGAGTGTGGTGTCGTGAAACGCCAAATCGCACGAGCCGCTGTAGTCGCCGGCGAGATTTGGTGATTCATTCGGCTAGTTGGCGGTCAATTCCACCATATCTGTGCATATGAGGTGAGGGTGAATGGGTCAACGACCGGGTTGGGCGCTTTTTGCACGTTGCTGAATAGCTACCTACTTACACATCTCAGGTATAGAATCGCAGCGAAGGTCGATTGACTTCGTCCTCTTTCGGTTGTCAGTCCGAGGCCCCGCAATGCACATGTAAGGTGAATGGAATGCTTCACGTTGTGGTTTCAACTGTCAGCTATTCCAGCCTTCGAGGACGATCCCGATGACCCCCCCCCACCACCACCTGGCACGCATTTTGGCGTTGCCTTCGTTTACCACGTCGGCCCAACAGAGACGATTGCATAGTAGTAGTGACTGGAGTTATGAAGTCATTTGGAACTGGGTAATATTCCTGCTTCTGCGACTGAGTTTCTCAAGAGGGAAGACTGCATTCCCGGATTATCTACCTGCATGCAAATACATCGTGGCAGCAGGGGCATGGACAAAGACACATGACTAAGCCAAACAGCCAAACTTCATCTAACGGTCGTAAACATATGATACTTGTTACGAATAGGGAATAAGACGTTGCATTCAAACGTTCGTGTACTTAATCATTATTTCCGTTTGTTTCGTGAGCGTTGGCAGTATGGATTATGTAGCTTTTGGTGCTTACATAGATCTCGTTAATCCTTAGGATGTAGACGGATTACAGAGGTCTCAGTGCTGTTTATATAAGGTATAAATATAATACCCACGGGGTATTTTTCCATGCCATACATAGAGGCATACTTACTAGTACACAGTATATATATATAGAATTATTACTGATTCCCCAGGCAACCCGAATCCCGAATGGAGATACCTTGCAAGTATGTATGTATGTAGTCGAGTAACACGAACGAACAATCCACTTGACTCGAGTTGAACGAATCAACGGGTGGTAGCAATTGAGGATAGAGAAATAAGATTGGAATGTCTATCATCATTATGCAGGGACTGGGTGAGCCTGCTACCACTAAGGAGGACACACATTACAGTAGGCCTTGTGAAGGCGCCACCAAGGTTAAGGAATCGTCCTGAATCCCCTACAGCACCCGACCTAACAGGAGTTACTTGACACCAACACCAGTCAATTTCCACTGACTAACTCAACACCAACTATTGCCGGATGAAGGGCTTGACCTTACTGCCTCACTTATGAGCATGAAAGCCCACACACCTTGGGTATTGCAAATTCAGCGGACGCCGTCATAGTAGTACGGCATATACCTTCTCCTTTTCCAACCTCGAAGTGAAACCAGCAGCGCTGTAGCTTGTAGCAGCACCTACTGTATCTGATTTCCCATGCCATGTTATGTTATGCAACCTGCATTGGCATTTTACCTGCTAAACCCATGGCCCCTCTGTAGTAGGATAGCTTGGATAGGCGATTTGGAAGGCCTGTACAGTAGCTTTCACGAGAAGTGGTAGGTAAATCAAACCAATGGAGAAAGCCCCGAAATAACCTATCTGTCGCGCTAGACGGTTTGCAGATGCATGTCGCCATCGCAGACAAGAGCACATGCGTCAATGCAAGTGCTGATGGGAACGGATGCCTGCTACTGGCCCGCCAACCCCCAAGCCCCCCATAAGGGTACCGCGTGCATAAGGGTAGGGTAGCCCTGGAACTTGGAAGCTGGTCGTTTTCGTTGTTCACTGTGTGTTTATTTTGGTTGGCCGCAATTTTGGCAATGGGCACTGTTGAGAAGATTGAACATTACTAGGGAAGGGGAGGAAAAATCTGCTCCGGCTAGACGCTTGCTAGGGTGTACACACGGGCTTCCAGAAAGAAAATCATCGAAATAGTCCCGACTTGGTTGTAGGGAAGCGGATGGCGGAACAGCGGCTTCGGGGCCAGATCAAAGCCCTGCATCTGTTTTCAAACAGGCCAAGCCAAAGTTTTAGGTGGCAGGCCAATAGGAGCTCCTGAATTAAGGGGGTCCCCTCGACAACTGGCAATGGAACTCTCAGCAAAAAAAAGCCGTCTTCCCCAGTCAGTGATCCGATCCACACGCGACCGTCTTGTCTCACAGGCCCATGGACTGGAACTGTACCTACTCCAAGAACCCGTACTGTACCGCCGCAGTAGGTTACCGGTGTCAGCGGAGCTACTGTAAGGTGAGCTAGTACTTGCTGGGACTTTCTGTATACTACTAGCCAAGTATATGCACACTGTAATGGGCAAGTTAGAATACCTCGCATCCGGCGTCTGCGGCCATCAACCCAGAAGTATTCTCCCCAGTTCAGACGGTTTGCATGTCCCCAATCCTTACCGCCTGTTCAGTTTTTTTTCCCTTTCTTGGTCGCATGCGCGCCCCTCCACCGCCCAAAGCTACCCACTCGCACAGCAGGCCCTTTTCAATGATGAGATGAGAGAGGAGTGATTTTGATTTGATTACCTTGTAGCGAAGAATGGGGATGTGCAAGAAGCCCTTGGTTGTGTCCTCCTCCTCGAGCTAGCCTCTCACGTTAATACCTCAAAGCAAAAGCAAACCGCGCTGACCTGGTCGGGCACCACGGCACGCACCTCACCTCTCAAAAAGGCCCATTTGTCCCACGCAATCCAGCGATCACCCACTTGACTTTTTATGCGCGCTGTCTGAACCACACTACCTAACCTCGTTGCGTTGCGTTGCCCGTTGCTCGTTGTTTGTTCTGTCAGCTTAGTAGCAAAGACGAGAAGGAGCAAAAAACCTGATATCTTCTTGCTGATATCATCCTTCCCAATTTTATTCTGACGCATTCGACTCGTCAACCCGAGTTCCCACGAACCTTGTCTCATACCCTCAGTCTCCCGTTGTTCACGCCCAGCCCGAATCCATAGCCTTAACGTCATTCGAGGATTCACCTAAGGCCAAGACTTCGCCAGAGACCCTGCCAGGCCCTCCGCCCCCCGAGGCGCATCTGTTGCAGTCCATCCTGTGGTTTCGCTACCTGCAGATCTCTCTTAACCACTTTTGCTCCAGTGGGAAACAAACATAGCCCACCTCCAGTCTTTAAGCCAAGACACCAACAGACTGTGCCTTATTACCCGCCTGTCTGCATTTGCTCCCCCCCCATCTCACAGGGTGTGTGCCACTTCCGGCGCGGCATTACTTGAGAGGGCAAATTTGTGTCATTGCCCATCAGCAGCTTTCTCTCGTCCCTAAGCGGCGAGATCGGATTTCCACCTCAACAACCAAAACCACATCTCAGCACCCGGACTTCGCTCAGAACATCATGCCCTTGGAATTATAGCCGAGCTGTCCCTAGGGACACCAAACCGGTCGCGAAGACGGCACATAGTGCAATCTTCAACAACAACTCTAACTCTAAAAAGTATCTTGGCGATCAACACTTGCTTCCACGAGTAGCTGTATCTGGTCCGATCCGTCTATCGCGTCGTTGAACGATTATTGCGACTCTTGTCTGCCCAGACATAATTTTTTGCTCCAAACCTGCGAGCACCTGGCCTAGTAGTGGCCTAAATCTTACTACATATCACACTCATAGCTGATCACTATACCCTTACCTGCGATGTCTCGGAATCGAACCCACGACTCTGCCACGTCCAATATGCTGGCGTGGTCGTCCCAAGGCGCACATATGCAGCACGAAACCGAGGATGAGGTGGCGGCAGAAGTCGACGAGCCTCCTGATGATTCGCGTTCGGAGTCCAAGAATAGCCAATTCCGGCGAACAACAGTCAGGAAATGCACGGAGCCTTCAAAGTCTCTTTTGACTAAGGCTCTGCACCAGTCCGACGACGACGAGACCGTTCCCGTCACTCTCGGCTTTGCCGCAAGACGCCGCTCCTTGAACAGCACTGCCAGCCTGGCTTCCACCGCCGACCTCACTAGCGACACTGGACTCACGAGCCCGGCACGAACGAATACTCCTAGCCCACCACCTCCTGTCATCCGCCTGGGTCCGCCGGTCGGTGCTGATACCTTCACCTCTAAGCTAAGGTCATCTGGCCAGTCTCCCCAGCCTTCAGATATGGACGTCACCCCAAAGAAGACATCGAATCCAACAGCCGCCGATAGCCAGCCGGCACGTCCTGATGTTTTGACCAAGAAGCGATGCATATCTTTCGCTTGCGGACCGAATCCAGAACCCAAGAAGCCCATTGCAACGGAGCCCGTAAACCCTCCTCAGCGGAAGACTTGCATCAAATTTGCATGCACTTCGAAAACTACTACCCCGGATGTGGAAAAGCCCACAGTT
Source organism: Apiospora saccharicola (assembly GCA_038363915.1). NCBI lineage: Eukaryota > Fungi > Ascomycota > Sordariomycetes > Amphisphaeriales > Apiosporaceae > Apiospora > Apiospora saccharicola. Next base: position 1,915,254 of record JAQQWM010000001.1, read on the forward strand.
TCCATTCCTACTCTTGTTGAACCGACTTCCCGGAACAACGGTGGATCCCCTTCAACCCTACGAAAATATCGATCTCCTTCCACAGGTCGCTCGCGGCGATCGTTGACTCCTCGAAGATCGTCTCACACGTCCCACAGTCCTGTGGCTGTCCGATCTAAGAAGTATCTGACTGCCAACCCCGTGGATTTGAATTGTGACTCGACCAGGTTTTGCGAATTCGCTAGCAATGAGCCTCGCGAAGAGGACTGGATCCGCCAGAACCCCCTTCAACAGCACGGTTAACTATCAATGACACGCTCCAGAAGGAGAATGTTATTCGCCGCCTTGGAAAGGAAGCCGAAGATGAAGCTTTAGAGGAAGAGGCGGAGCAAGAGGGAAACGTTGAAGATGAGGACGATGACGACGACGAGAACGACGATGAGGATGATGTAGCTCAGGATGATGAGGACGAGTTGGAGGAAGAGGTTGATGAGGACAACGATTCGTTGTCTGGTTATGGCACAGACGATGATTGCTCAGATGGGTACAACACGGACAACGAAGTTGGATTCGCCGACTCTGATGACGAAGACGAGGGTGAAGACCTCGAACTTTGGACGCATGGTCAAGCAGCGCTTTTGCAGCTGTCCGGGGCCACACCTGTCAACCGACGTCCGTCTTTGACAGGGAGCCGATCCGACTCATCGTCTGATGCTTCTAACTCACAACGACGTTCCCGAGAGAAAACGCGCCGTATCAAGATCCGACCGGGCACACCAGAGCTTCCGGACAGTACAGATTTTGTCTGTGGCACTCTAGACGAAGACCGGCCACTTGAGGATGCATACATCTCATGTATCACACAGAAACGGCTGGAGAAGCTGTGCCTGATCCCTCAAGATATCGATCCTAGTTTCCCCACTTCGGAGCCTGAGGATGAGTTGGTCAATTCTTACAAGGCTGGTCAGGATAGTGACGATCAAGTCTGGATTCACGGCGAACTCGAGGACCTGCACCACGAGAATGGCAGAGCTGATCGTCGGAAGAAGAGAGGCGAACAGACTTCTCCCAAGAGATATCGTTCTCCACCACCAAAGCGACTTCATTCACCTCCACCCAAGGCTCGCGGTCGCTCGCCTAAACGAGTGGCCGAGAAGCCTTCCCCGAAGAGAATGGTTTCACCTCCTCCTGTCAAGCAGGCCCACAAGACCCCTTGTGCCTCCCCCAAGCAAATTGGCAAGCGAGGACGTGAGTTCAACAAGACGCTCGCTTTTCGACCCGGTCTCACACAAACCAAATCGCTGCCTCGTGCTCCTGCGTTCTTCGCACACAACCTCCGGGGCCAGCGGCGGCGTCACGCAGCCTATACCGGTGCTACGGGTCATGTCCGAGGTGCCATTGACATTGTTAAGGGCCTCGAGCACAAGCGCCAGAGACGGCGGGAGAAATACATGCATAAACATTTCAACCGCGCTCGGAAGGGCCAGGTGCCGGAGAAGCGTCCTCAACCAGGCCAAGGCCTCGTACGAATGAGAGAGTTGGGACTTCATATGGCAGGTAAAGCTGGTCCTAACCCTGTTCGGTATGTTCTTTCTATTTAGAAAGGGCAAACGTTGGCCGTTTCTTGCATTGATGATACCCTGGTCTGATTCTCATTTTCAACTACTACGAGTTATGATCCTTTCCACCCATATCATACCTTACTTTTTACACTGTTTATTTCCCCCCTCTTTCACCGTGGCGGCCTGTTGGTTTACAGGGCTAGCCTACTATGTATATAGAGTTGCATCACACTTACGATTCTTCATGACCGAGATCTTTGGGCATTCGGGAGGCGCGGCAGCATCACGGATACCATGGCATGGGATACAGGCGCATTATCAGGGGACTAGTCAGATGGCGATCCGGCTCATCATTACAATTGAAGATTTCCAACAATTTGATTGGACACAAACATAAACTCGTAAACTTGCCATGATTTATCCGTTGTACACGTCTTCTTTACAGGTGACTTTTTGATATCGTGGTCCAAGCAAGGTATGTGATCATGATATTTTGTGGTAACTCCTACTACGGGTGGCCCCGAAACACCGAGAATCATGGAATGGTGCCATTCTTCCGATCAGCCGCACGCCACTGCTTTTGTATCTATAAGATCATAATTCTGTTCGCTCCTGAGATGGGTGAATGCAAATGACACTCATCTGATTTTCGTAATAGATAGCAAGTCAGCCGCCTTCGATCGCAAACTCCCAATGACTGATTAGGTCCCTTCCAGCAAGCGGTCGCAGGAATAAACCGTACTCTGTCCATTGATAGCACCTATCTTGATTATTCCACTTACACCCTATGAAAGAAGCGGACTAAACGAACTGGAATAATATCAGAACTCCGAAGAGGCCTGACCGGTTTATTCTCGCAAGCGCTTGCCAGCAACAAAGAGGACACAGTCATAAGCTACGTCAGTCCGAATTTACACTGTGAAATTTGGACCAATCACATTGCGCCCTACCTGCCAGCTTTGCAGCAGCAGCAGCAGCAACTTGGCCAAGTCTAGCCTTACTCCCAAAATCCACCCTCGAGCCCATTCACCTTTTGTCTCACGACGACCGACAAAGACGAGATAATCAGCATCATATCGCTCCGCCAAACCTCCCATCCAATCTCGAGATAGCAATTCCGCCATCATGTGGATTATCAACTGGTGTACGTCTCCGCGGCCACGTCTTTAGAGGAACCCCGTTGTTTAACCTACCTACCTACCCATCCATCCATCCATCCATCTGTCTCGATAGGCCCGCCTCCATCATATACTCTTGGGATTTGCAAGCTGATTATGCTACTGGTGAACAATAGTCTACGACGTTCTGTCCTCCTTGGGCTTGCTCAACAAGCACGCCAAGCTGCTCTTCCTCGGTCTCGATAATGCTGGCAAGACCACCCTGTTGCATATGTTGAAGGTACAATAACCATTGCGCTATCCACGAAGACCACTGATACTGACTTTGTTCTCTACAGAATGACCGAGTTGCCATCCTTCAGCCGACCCTGCACCCGAGTATGTCGCCACCAGCCGAAACCGAGCATTTTCTTGGGCACGTGTCCATATGCTAACAACATCACCAGCTTCTGAAGAGCTTGCTATTGGCAACGTGCGCTTCACCACATTCGATCTCGGTGGTCATCAGCAAGGTACGACGGCTATCTTGGTCTATACAAACAAACTTCCATTGCTAATCTCCTGACAGCACGACGACTCTGGAAGGACTACTTCCCCGAAGTCAACGGTATCGTCTTCCTCGTCGATGCCAAGGATCACGAGCGTTTCCCCGAGGCCAAGGCAGAGCTGGATGCACTTCTGTCGATGGAGGAGCTCCAAAAGGTCCCCTTCGTCGTTCTCGGAAACAAGATCGACCACCCCGATGCCATCTCCGAGGAGCAGCTGCGCCACGAGCTCGGCATGTACCAGACGACCGGCAAGGGAAGAGTGCCTCTGGAGGGAATCCGACCTATCGAGGTCTTCATGTGCAGCGTGGTTATGAGACAGGGTAAGTTTCTGCAGCGCCCGGTACGCATAGGATTAACATACTGACATCATCTAGGCTATGGTGAGGGTATCAGATGGCTGTCGCAATACGTCTAAGATGGACGATGTTGAGGAGGAGCAAGGCCGCCGGGAAGAGTTATACTTAGCGCGTGCATACAGTACTCTGTGGATGTTACACGCCTACATGAATCAGTGAATTATGGCGTTTTGTTGGGGCAGCTATTGCTTCTTAGGTCTAATAGGAGTCCACGGTAATAGAGGCACTTTGTTCAACCTACGTCCCGTTTTGATCCTTCCGTCGGACTGATGGAATAAACCGTACTCTGCCCACAGGTATTAACAACCTATATACCTTAATTATCCCACTTACTCCTTATTACGCCAGGGGTATAAACGAAAAACGTCTATATATTTTCCGCTATAAACTTTGAACATGTATGTAATAATCGTTCAACTTGAATAATAGCCTCTCGATCTGTTAAACTTGGCCAGTTTATTCTCGCAGGGGCTTGCCAGCTGTCGTCGTCGTGGGTCAGCGACTGCTAACTGGGGAATTTGCTGACTCAATTGCCGTGATGCTAGACGATTGGCACCACGGTTTTACGAGGATGGAAATTGAGCGCGCCTACCATTTCAACATGGTACCAGTTAAGATGGCCAACTCACCACTGCACTGTATACTGGCGAAAGAGGGAAGAGGGCAGTCGAAGTGGAAGCAGGCCTGATCGAGACTGTTGCGATGCTGAAGATGGAATTCGAGTCGGCAAGACATGCAGTTGGCTCTCTCAATTAAATCTCTAATACGGCATATTGGATGTGTGGGTTTCACGCAAGATTCGCTCGGTTTAAAGTTTTGTCAATACATGTAGTCTTCCGTCTTGGTTTGTCGCAACTACGGTTAAGGCCTTAGGATAATCCTCAAATTCCCACATATATAAATGAGCAAACTATCCCAAGAGCTGCGCTTCGAGAGCACTAGACATTAGTTCCGTGTCTGGGTCTCCTGAGGCTTGATATCTGACACTGCCGCTGAGCGGATAGAGGCGTAGTCGGAATCTTACCAAGACATGGCAGGCCGGATGCAGGGCGATGCAACGTAATATGATTTTGTTGCGGCGTTGAACCCGAGGTTTTGAAGTCACCCCATCTTACTGGAAGTCGTGGTTCGGGTTTGATTATGGATCGTCAGACGAAGCCACGATATTAAAGGTGATTTCTTATATTGATACTTCCGTAGCCCCCAGTTGCTCAACTCGAGAGTTGCTGGGACGGACAATGACCATATGTGGAAGGGGTTCCGGTGGTTGTAGGGGCCTTGTAGGGGCCCCCTCGGGGCGTTTGGGCCCCCCGAACCCCCCAAATTCCCTACATATGCCAGTAAGCGTAATAAGGCCCCCCCCCTAAACTCCCCCATCCAGGCCCCCCCGTGGATTCTCTTAGCGGCTCCCCAACGAACCGCAATTACGCTTGCGCAGAGTGTGAGTGCGATGCTGCGCTTCAATTGAAAGCCGCTTGCGACGTCATCCCTTCCCTTGTCTGACACCGGGTGATCAGCCTTCCATTTCCCATGCCCACGAGGACACCTGCATCTCATTTTTTGTACTTCCGGTAGACATCAATCAATACAATAAGACTAGACTCGTACTTCTGTAATGCTATCGTCCTTTTCGCCCTGGGTAACCTGACCCGGCAATTCATCGTTTTACCTCTCTTCTCTGACGCTCTGTAACAAGCCAAAGTCACGCTCGGGACTTGCTATGATGCATTTAGACTTTTCGCGATCATCCTAACGACGACAATGGCAAACAAAACACCATCTTCCATGTCTGCGCCTGCGCCTTCTTCGCCTTCTTCGCCTTCGTCTTCCAAGGTCAATAAGCCGCGGGTTACTTTCTTCGGGAAGCCCCATCACAACTATGGCTTCCCTCCCGAGACTTTTGATTATACCCGGCTGCCGGGCTACGATGTCGAGTACGTCCCGCCCGAAGATATCGCCGCTTTTGAGGCCGCTCTGGCCGCCCCAGATCCCATCAACTCTTCCCCCGACGACGGCTCGACACTACGTAGTCCCCATCTCCGGAGCGGAAGCAACCTCACCCTGCCCGAACCCAACTCTACGGCTTTGCTGTCGCCGATTAGCGTCACTACTCAGCAGCGCCATGGCAGCCAGGGTAGCCTCCTGATTTCGGCGCAAAACGACTGGGCCCCCGTCAACGAAAGAGTGTCTCGGCCCGGCAAGAAGCGCCGCAGAAAGGCCCTGGGCCGTAGCGTCGATGAAGCGCGAGAGGGATATCTATACGGGCTGCTACGGATCCCGTTCTTGCTATTCACCCTGACCTGGATCATCGGACTCTGCCTTGCCTACATGACGACAAGGCTGTATGTATGGGGCTACGAGTACTTTATTGCCTGGCGCGGGGAGAGGGAGAACTTGCGACGCAATCTGCGCGCAACCAGCAGCTACAAGGACTGGGTGCGTGCGGCCAAGGAGCTAGACAGCTATCTAGGGAACACGGCCTGGAAAGAAGAGAACGAATACGCATACTACGACTCGAAAACGGTCCGCCGAGTATGGGAACAGATCCGCAAGTTAAGGCGGGCTGCTGAACTGCGGGAGCCCGATGCTAACGGTGCATCTGTCGCATCCAATGGAGAGACGAAAGCAAGCTCAGATGGCAAGAAGCCAATCGAAGAGCTCAGGGTTATGATTGAGGCTTGTGTCAAGAGTAATTTTGTCGGGGTCGAGAACCCGAGGCTGTACAGCGAAACATACTATGGGACCAAGAACCTGGTCCAGAACTTTGTAGACGAAGGTGAGCCGAGTCGCCCTCACATGATCTTGGTTGCGTATGCAGCACTAACACCTTGTGCTCAGTCGAGAAGAGTACTCGCTTGCTCGTGAATACGACGCAGATTCCTCTCGAGCAGAAGAGAACGCTGTTCAAACACTTGCACGCAAACTACGGCCGCACCGCTCTATGCTTGTCCGGTGGTGCCACTTTTGCTTATTACCATTTCGGGGTTGTCAAGGCTCTCCTAGAAGCCGACTTGATCCCAGAAGTGATTACGGGAACAAGCGGCGGAGCTCTTGTTGCCGCCCTAGTTGCGACACGCACGAATGAAGAATTGAAACACCTGCTTATACCAGCCCTCGCGTACAAGATCAAGGCATGTTCTGAGCCTCTCTCGATATGGCTTCCTCGATGGTGGAAGACAGGCGCGAGGTTTGACTCTGTGGACTGGGCTCGCCAATGTAGTTGGTGGGCGCATGGGTCAATGACCTTCCGTGAGGCTTACGAGAGGACCGGCCGCATACTCAACGTGTCTTGCGTCCCTGCTGATCCACATTCACCGACCATTCTCTGCAACTACCTGACCAGCCCAGACTGCGTTATCTGGTCGGCAGTGCTAGCCTCGGCTGCGGTTCCAGGGATCTTGAACCCTGTTGTGCTCATGATGAAGAATGCAGATGGGAGCCTGTCTCCGTACTCGTTTGGCCACAAGTGGAAGGATGGCAGTCTCCGCACTGATATCCCTATCAAAGCACTGAACCTGCACTTCAACGTCAACTTTACGATCGTCAGTCAGGTCAACCCACATATTTCTTTGTTTTTCTTCTCATCGAGGGGCACCGTTGGAACCCCTGTCACACACCGAAAAGGTCGTGGCTGGCGTGGGGGCTACTTGGGATCTGCCGCCGAGCAGTATATTAAGCTCGATCTTACCAAATGGCTCAAGGTCCTCAAACATCTGGAGTTGCTGCCTCGACCTCTGGGACAAGACTGGTCTCAGCTGTGGCTTCAGCAGTTCGGAGGCACCATTACGATTTGGCCCAAGTCCAAACCTAGTGATGTGTTCCGGATCCTTGACGACCCCGATGAGGATCGTCTTGCTCGGATGATTCACGAGGGACAACAGAGTGCCTTCCCGAAGCTCAAGTTTGTGAGCAATAGACTGAAGGTGGAACGAGAGATCGAGTTGGGTAGAAAGGAGACGCGACTGCGCAAGGTCGGCAGTCTAGACAGCATCATCAGCCAGGACGATCTACAGAGCCTGCTCCGCGGTTCTAACACCACCGAGGACGAGACGACGGATGATATGGACGACGAGGTCGTCGAAAATGGGGAGTTTGAAGACAGCGTTGTTGAAGACGAAAAAGAAGATTAGAATGGGCCCATTGCATAGTAGACAGAGATTACAAAAAAGACGCAAAAAATCGAAGTGGCATTACAGATGGCAGTATCTAATGTTTTCATCGTTACAATGAAACGATTCACAAGGGATACGTCGAGGTGCAAAGGGCGCGGCGATAGATGGTGCGTGCAAAAGTCGATGGCCAATGCGGTATGAAAAAGCAACGAGCGACTGGCTACGGGCCCGCTGAAGGCAGGAAGCCTCTCCGGAGCAAGGGTCCGGCGGGATACTTGCATCGCACCCGTCTTTCCGCCGCCGGGGAAGTGAGCCGCCTCTGGTCCTGGCATCTTAGAAGGCGGTGTCATCTCAAGGAAAAGATGCAAGGCCCTGCAGCCTCCCTTGGGTGCATTTCATTTGAGGTATCACAAATGACGGATGGCTTGCCCAGCCAATCCAGGGGGAGGGGAGGGGCCGATAGCAGCGTTGGTCATTGCCGATTTCTCCCTGGTGATTCTACAACAAACCATTGATAGTAGTATCAATTACACAAGGACCGAGACGAGCCAGCGCATACAACACTCCCTGCCGCCATTGACGCCCGTGGCGGAGACTGACACCTTCGCTCGATTCCACGAACCGGGTCAGCCAACCATGTCACTCTCTTATCACTTCGGCCCTGGCTGGTTGCAGGAGCTCATCGCTTTCTGTAACCAAACGGGTATTCATCCAGCGCTTGGAAATCTGGGTAGCCTTGCTGCTAGATACAGTAGTAGTAGATGATGGGGCAAGTTTGCTACGCCATTGAATGGTTTTTTGGTTGTTGTCGACCCATCACTTCTGACAGGCAATCTGCTTTTCACTTTCTAGACTCCTTGATGCAGCTATTTTGAGAAATCATTGGGGCCACCGTGACGCCATGTTTGCATCGTGACGAAGGGGCCAGCCGCTGTGCCCATCTGCTGATGTTGGTCCTACATGACGGTTCCTGGCATTTTTTCCTGGAAAAGAAGAATATTGGATATCGGGCTCCTTCATCATGGTGGAACCGGCCGACCTCGGTGGCAATGGCGTCGGTCGCCGTAACCACCCCTTCCTCTCGTGTAGCTACCCATGATGGTATTCCCACCTTGTGAGCCGATCAGGCCAGCCAAATCAAGGGGACGGATTCATGAAACGAGCGCATATGTACGATGATGGCCGATCTAGGCGGCGCAGAGCCCCAACAGAGGGCTCTGCTCTGCGTCTGGGTTAGATTGGCTTGCTCGCTCGCCCGTTTGTGTTGCTTGCACCGATAATTAGATGATGTTGTTCTATGACCTGATTTCCTGCCTTGGCCCGGCAGCGGACGACGAAATTAATCAAGTACCCTCAGGGCCAGTCACCAGACGAAGCTGGGTTTGTTTCCCGTGCTTTCCCTTGAACTACTACTTAAGTAGCAGTCGCTTGACTCGATTTCTTCCTTCGGGCAGGGTTTCTTACTCAGGCTCCTTCCCAACTATTCCCAACTAAAGAAAGACTGACCTGCCGCCCGAACAGATCGTTCGACTCTAGTCAAACCTTGCCAACTTTTCTTTTGCTTCTCTCACGTGAAGAAGAAAGGGTAGCTTCTTGCCCATTATACCTGCAATTCGGCTCAAGCCTGATTCCGTTTATTCACCACTCAAGCTTGGCCCTAAGTCGAAATAAAGATATCACGCGGAAACCTACATTTCCCAACCTCAACCATCACTTGCGAAAGATGCTTGTTCCGGTCGACGCAGCTGGCAAGGCCAATGGCGTCGAGAGGAAGAAGTCGGCCTCTGGCTCTTCCTCCTCATTCAAAATGCCAGAGTATGACTCGGAATTCACCGACCTGGTCATAGCTGCCACCGGCCCCAAAGCCAACCCACGCTTGGCCCAGATCATGCCGAGCCTGGTGCGGCACTTACACGATTTCGCCCGCGATGTGGATCTCACCGTCGCCGAGTGGACCGCCGGCGTCGACATGGTATGAGATATCACTGACGATACACTTTTTGCAGAACTACAACTGACCAATGTACGCAGATCAACGCAGCCGGTCAAATGTCGGATGAGAAACGCAATGAGACGCAGCTCCTCTGTGACATCCTCGGCCTGGAGTCGCTCGTCGATGAAATCACCTCCAAGCTTCTTCAGCAGCCCGGCACCACGCTGACTCCCTCGGCCATCCTTGGCCCCTTCTACCGGGCCTCGGTGCCTGAACTGCCTTACGGTGGCAGCATCCTGAAGATGCCGTCTGGAGGTAGCAACGGCGACGCCGCCGCCGCCGCCACCCCTGATTGGGCCCAAGAAGCCCCCCCGCCTCCTCGCCCACATGCACGGCCGCGTCCTCTGCGCCTCGACGGGCCAACCCATCCCTGGCGCGACCCTGGACGTCTGGCAAGCGGCTCCCAACGGCCTGTACGAGCAGCAGGATCCCACGCAACCCGACATGAACCTACGGGGCAAGTTCACCACCCGCGCCGCCGACGGCGCCTACTCGCTCGTCTGTCTGCGGCCCACGCCCTACCCGATCCCCGATGACGGACCCAGTGGTCGTCTGCTGCACCTGTTGGACCGCCACCCCTGGCGGCCCGCCCACATCCACTTCGTCGTGAGCGCGCCGGGATTCCGCACCCTGACGACGCAGCTCTTCGACGCCGACTGCCCCTACGTCGGTAACGACAGCGTCTTCGCCACCAAGGAGGAGCTGTGCGTCCGGTTCGCCCCAGCAGCACAATCAGGAGCAGACGATAGCGGCAAGGGGGTGAAGTGGGACGTCAACTACGATTTCATGCTGACTGGGGTTTAATCATCGACTGGCTTGATTTCTGCTGCTGTTGTGATGGCGGTACTGCTGTCTGTGTCTCGGAAGTACTGGTACTACTCGCACACAAATACCTTCTCCTTCTTCGTGTGAAGGCTGGCGTTTAGGAGGAACACTCGAATTACGATGGCAACGATGATGAGAATGACGATCCCTCCTCTCGCTTAAGCAGGCCTTGGGCAGAAAGAAGTAGAGAAAGCTAGGGAGAAGAAAAGGCGAAAGGGATAAGGCAAAAGATAAGAGAATAGATATGATATTTGCTACCAAAAAAGAAGTATATTGATGAAGTTTGATATACCCCAAGTTCCATCTCCGAAACGACTCACCACGCGACAAATGCGACACATCGTGTCGTAGACCAGTCATGTCGTTGGAAGTAACGAGTACGGGTACTACTCGATCGAGTGTTTGCTATGACGGGAATGCCGAAGCAAGCGAGGACGCAAGGGCGCGCTAAAATAAAAAACAAAAAGGTCATCGGACGTAGAAGATTGTATTATTTTTAGTATCACCGTCGGCTCCTCGGCTAACTAGCTCATCCATTGGAAGGATGGCTTTTCAGGGGTTTTCCACCAGGTGGCTGGCCCTACAAGGAGGGCTACCTTCGGAGTGGTAATTTCAAATGACATGTTTTGTTTGATTATAGGCCATTAATTCTTGGTTGGAAAAGCCCACATCCAGATCGCTGACTGACTGACTGCGCGAAGAATATCGATTCTCCTACATGATTTGCTGCTACCCAGTAGTACCAACTACTATTGCCCTGCATATATCTCTTGCCTGGTATAGTGTATATAGCCTTGGCCCGTTTGGTCGCTGACAAGATGAACGACATGAAATGGAAAGGTACTGTATATACACATGAAAAGAAAGCCTCATTATCTTTATTTGACCAATAGTCAACTCCTTTTGTCCTTTCCTCATCCTAGAATAGTGTCGTGGCCGAGGGGGGTCATTCAAGCAACCCCCTTTGAACTCAGTGTTGAATGGGAGCGAGGTGAGGTGGCCCAAAAGGCCACTCATCGAAAGTCTGTGGGGGGATACAGGGGTATGTTGGCATTGCCACTGAGAAGGCTTCCCGAGGGCACCTGACCAAGGCCGAACGTGCCAAAAGCCTCCGAAGGGTCGACCTGGGTACCAGACATTTGCACGGGACCTGCCGTTGTATGCCAGTTCGGCCAGAGACTGTCGAAATCGAATTCGGTTTCGTGGGCGGTGATTCCTTCCATGCCTTGAACGCCCGTCTGTACAAGCCCGGTATTGCCGGGAGACGCACCACTGCCTTCGGGGCTTGGCTGTTGGAGCACAGATGGTAGTATAGGGGGTAGAGACTTTGGTAGACCGGGGGCGGACATGGATAGTTCCTGCTTGATAATGGGAGGAAGTGAAGGGAGGGATTGTTGGGAACCGGGTCGGTTGGGGTTGAAGAATCCGACCATTGGATCATAGGTATTATTAGGGGCCGGAATGTTGATTATGGGTATCTTGCGACTAGGAAGGGAGAGCCTCCTCGCCGTTGGCTGCCTAGACTTATTCGCCCTGTCAAAAGCCTCGACAATCCATGACACTCTTTCTGCCTGGGGATCATACTGAGCACAATACTTCAGGAATGATTTGCAGCTCTGGATGGCTTCCTCTGCTTTTGGGTTATGATACAGTGAGGCAAACTCATTACTGAATATGATTAGGCCAGCTGCGAAGACAAAATGTCTGGAACCAGTTAGCCTCTGTTATGTGGGGAATCGTCGTAGGTAGCCTGGGCAGTTACATTACGAAGGGATTGCACTGCGGTAAATACTTTGATTCCCATGCAGTCTGTACAAGAAGAAGAGTGTGCTGCGACGCTTCAACGCACGTTTGCGCAAACTTCTCCATTCTCTGGCTAAGCCGGGAGGGTTTGGATGTTCCCCCAGTCTCCTGCTCCTGGGCCTTTTTGAGGATATACAGGAAAAACGGTCGTGTCAGCAGCATGATCGAATGGCATTGCAGGAGATTAACATGCAGGATGGCAATGCCGTGGCTTGGTTCCAAATGATGATCGATGGCCTGGCGCCAGTGAAGCCCGTGATGAAGGGACTCATTCCATCCTTCTAGCTGTTCTGCTATTTCTTGGGCGACTACTGTCGATATCTTTCGTTTGGAGTATACTTTCTTGAGAGTAACTCCAATGACATGACATGTCTTCACTGCAGCATCCAGTCCTGCCACGCTGATCTTTTCGCTTTCGGTGAGCAACGCCGAGGCCCCGTCAATCTTGTCGGGGAAATCAAGAGACTTCTCGGAGCAGTCCTCCTCAGAAATGGCGGTGGGCCGGCCAAGTGAGGCTGCCGAGAATCTGTCGAGCACGAAAAGAGTCCTCCATAGATTCCGGCGCGTCTTTCTTTGTACCGGAGTGAATATTATGTCGCAATCCTCTCTGTGGAGCCCGAGAGCAAACGCTGACCGTACGGCCATGCCTTGAAATCCGTTAACTCGTTTCACACCCTGCGTCATCCATCATATGAGTGCTCACCATAGTATGCATATGATGCGTTCCGTTTAGAAACGGACAACATGTACAAGGACATTAGGAGCAGTGCCTGTATAGACCAGAAATCCGCATCTTCGAACCCCGATACAGGATCGGCAAGGCTTTTCGCATTCCTGAAGAAGAACTCGGCACGGTTCACCTTTTTGTCGGATCGAAGCTTCTCAATGATTGCTTCCTCTGGGCTGCCAGGTCTGGGCCCTGCCATAACTAGACCTATAGCGAATACCATGTAGAGGGAACAGAGTACGGAAGGCTCTACGCTGAGAGGATCTTCATAGCACTCATTCATCTGGGTATGGAAGAGATCACGGTCAAAAACTTCCACCAGCCCGGTTGTCTTTCAGGTAATTAGCGAGGCGTTTGGGCAAAATGAGGTCAAGCAATCACCCACATTTACGAAATATGACTCTACGAGGACGTCCGCTGTATTACGGTCTGGTAATACACCGCTCGGAGTACTTGGTGGTGGTAGAGACATTGTTGCCTCCATAATCATATGCCGCCGAGGGTCTGTGGTGAAGTCTGATGGACCGGATATGCCCTCTACAATCATACGTATCCATTGCAGATACGATAAGCTGGCGGAATCTCCAACGTATACTATGTCTCAGTTTAGCTCTTGTTACCTGCATAAGGGGCAACACCACAGTGTGGGTGATACTTTCTCAACGACGCCATCATCCAGCGACAACAATATTACCTATTGCAGAAGGACTCTGGCAATACGGGCTGAACACAACAATGAAGCGAAGAATACTTACATAGCCGACCTGTAGAATCCTGAAGCATTCTGCGCGAGGGATAGACTTCAGCCTCATCCGCTACGCCGCTAGCATTACTCATCCTAGATCGAGAGTCGGAGTCTACCTCCCCAGGGTTGGTCATGCGACGGGGTTGTTGGGTGGGTGTCTTCTGGACTGGTACTGGTGCTCGGGGCTGCCCAGAGACCGGAAGTGCTCCGGGCGGCACCTCGACCGCATCCCACGGCGTGGCATTTGGTACGCCCGCCGGAGCAGCATGGCCAGGCTGGGTCTTCATGTCTCCTAAACTTGCTCTCATGGACCGCGGTGAACTATCGACATGGCGGCGCTTTGTTGGAGACTCAACGGGGCTATCGCCAGGTTCCAGGTTCGAAGGTGTGTATACACATGGAAGCTGCCGCTTGGTGCAAGTGTTGCACGGCTTCTGTCCGTTGCACTAAAAGTGTAAAAGGTCAGCGCCAGATCGGCATTTGTGACCTAAATGACCATGGGTGATAGAGTATGTCTGGTGGCGCCTCTTTGTCATGCCCAGACATGGCAGTTTTACATTTAGTCTTCCCCGCGCTGTGGACGGCTACACGACTGCGTGGGCCAAGTGAGACAAGGTGCTGCTCAACTGTAGTTGATTTATCGGTAGTTGTTTTGACATCAGCCGCGCCTTGTGCAAGGAAGAGGGACACTGCACTAGCAGCCTCCCGGTAACCATACACACTTGCTTGCCATTGAGCACTGTTCGCTACGCTGTCTACTGCTGTCACCACTCGATCACGGGATCGAGTGGTGCGGTGAGTGACCCGAGAGGCTTGGCCAAGGTTCCATGCGCACAGGCGAGCTTTCTCGGAAATGGAGCGGCAAGAAGAAGAAGAAGAAGGGCAACTTACTTTCTGTTTGCGTCGTTTGCAAGAATCACAAGCACAAGCAGTACGTTGTCTTTTGTCAGGATCGACCTTTGGTCTTGTCATGTTGCCTATGGCGACTGGCAGATGATGAGATGTGACATCCGTCATCCGACAGCTAGCCACAAGTTTACAAGCACCTGGGCACGCTAGGCTTCTGGCAGTGACTAAAGCGGGAACGGCGCCGGCTTACGGGCTACTCGGGAATTGGAAAAGGATCTCGGATGCGGACAGACGGCACATAATCAGCCCTGTCGGAAGAGGATGGCTCAGATGTACTTGGTGTATCCGAGAGAGAGAAAAGCGTGATGGATGAGTGGTCCTACAGGCGGCTCGGACCAGGAGGGGGTGGGTTCGCTGCTCCAAACCGATATTTCAAGAAGGGGGAAATCGGATTTGGCTCCGGGGGGTGCCGTAGCACCTTAGTCGGAATACGTATTCAGGCCAGGCCGGGCTGGGGGGGGTGCCACGAACGTGGGTCTTGCTTGGGTCTTTGGGGGGGGGGGAGCAGAAGATGGACCGAGCTGGAGAGGGCGCCCTTGGATCGTAGGAGCAAAGACAACAACAGCAGATCCAGAGTCGATAGAGGAGTAGTAAGAAAGATGATAATAGCCGAAGGGCGTCGGATGTGGGAAGGTTTTCCAGGTCCAGAATTGCTCGGAGGTGATGCAGAACTCGCAAGGTTAAGTAGAACGCAAGGAGAGGCGGAGAGAAGACGTGGAGGACTTGGAGGATGTGCTCGAGTCCCAGCAGCACACTAGAGCCTAGAGGCCTCGATGGCATCTTCCCCCAGTGTGACAGTGTGCCCGGCCTGCGTGCTTGCCTGCCTGCCTGCCTCATCGAGGGTTGAGAGGGGACTCGATGGGCGCCGGAGGGGAACTGGGGGTGACGACGGGGGGCAGGATCAGATGAAATGAGCAGGCAGGGGACCAGGGCCATGATTGGCCGGTTGGTTGGCTGTAGAGTAATCAAGCGAACCTACGAGAGTAGGTTGGCGGTAGGTTGGCAGATGTAGCGAGGTGGTGGCGTTGTGCTGGCGTCAACTCTACCTTGGTCGATGCAAGCGGCATATATTGAACCGGCCTGAAAAGGGATTGATGTGATGGCAGTTTGGGGCATGTCTGTTATGTATGAGTGATCATGTCATGCAGGACGGCCCGTTACGACATGGGAAAGACAGAGCTGCTATGCGCTATACGACCTCAGAGTGTCAACTCGACTTTGGGCGTGATGCAGGCTGGGGTGGTATCCGTGTTTGTGCCCGATGGGGGAGCGATATACATTGGCATCCATCACATGAGCTTCTCCATGCATTACCAAGCACCGGCTTAGTTAACCTGGCTCTTATTAGATGCAGGATCTGGGGAATCGGTCCATTCGGTGGTTTTGTTATCTTTGGCTTCCCCCCTTGGCCAGCCAAATTGTGTAGGCAGGTAGGTAGGTAGTGGAAGTAACATTGAAGTTATCACATGAAATGGGAAATGGCCACTCTCAACTTATAACAGTCAACATTCGTTCCATCAATTGATTGCCCAGGTTGATGTCGTTCACTTGGTGGTATCTGCCTACCCAACCTTATGTTTTGTTTTATCGCCCAATGTGGCTTTAGGCAGGTGCCTGCAATGTTAGCTGCCAGTCAAACTCGGCAGTTGGTTAAAATAGATTGAATGCCATACATACATACATGCTTACAGCCATCACACCAGTGATCACACATTGATGTATCCGGGTTGACAGGCTGCCCGTGGGCCATAACCCTCATTTCCTCCGCGGTTCTATGGCTGCCGGGATCGCTGTTTGTTCATGACAGATCGAGCAAGCATTCGCCATCCATGCAGCAGCCATGCCATACTATTGACATTTGATATATATAGCCCAGTCATTATCGTTCGGTGTGGGGGGCAATGGGGAAGCCGGTGTGGGGACCCGGAACCCGTCGGATAATGCACCTAAGCCCACCAGATAGACTTCGTAGCAGCCAATCATTCGCCACCTCGCGGCTCCTTCTTGGGCCTGCTCGGTGGCCTGCCTGCTCCAACCCGCCAACACTGAAGAAGAGCCAAGATCTGGGTTCCCATCTAAGCTTGATCAGAATATCTCCAACCGCACCCCGATCCATCCAGATCCATTATACGAGACTGCCATGACCCGCTAGACCAGAATAGACACTGCCAGGTAATATTGTATATTACCCCTTAATGAACCTGCCCTGGGCCCTGACCAGAGAAACCCCGTGCCGTTCGCCATCTGTAATCTGGGCATGCGTTGCTGCGGCTCTGGTCTGTGGGTTTATTAACAACAGACGCTGTGCTGTCTCAAGTTCTCCATCCATCTATTCTCGTGTCCAAGAGTGTTGGCTTCGTGCAAACTTCAGCTATTATCTCCAACTTACAGCTGACTCGCTTATCGGATCTTGCCCACCGCATCCAATATTGCTTTCCAACCTTTTCCCCTGCGGCCCTGCCTTTTGCCGGAACTGTTCAGCACTTGCCCTCGTGGAATACCACCTCACTTGCTTAGGAGCGCATTTATCCAGGCCCCCGACCGACACCGACAACGTTATCACTCTCGCTAGCCTTGGCTAGCCTGCCTCCTCCTCACAGTTACAGGGCCCTCTTCGAGTCGTGCTCGCGCAACTAGTTGGTAATACTACATACAATACAACAGCAACGAAAGCCACCTCGTGACTGACATCCAGCTTCGCATCGTGTCATCTGCCTTTTTTTCTTTTTTTTTCTATTCTCACACCGGTCCCTCGTATAACATGTTACTCATTCGCCGCCCGGACGCTCTGCAACGCCTCGGGGAGGCTTGATGTCACAAAAAAAGAAAACACACGCTTTTTGCCTTTTTGATCATGAACATCTATCGTTTTCCCTCTCCTCCTCACGACGGAAGCGGCTTGCATGATGATGCACATCACCACGGAAACTCTTTCCCGTGCATTGCTGGTAACACTTGTACTTGGCCCGACCTCGACACGGTCAAGGTCATAGGGCCGCGCTAGCGAGACGAGGTTGAACCTTGACGCATCTCAGATCCTGCAAGCACGTATTGTGCATCTCGTCTTCTCCTGCCAAATGCGCGGAAAGTAGCCCCTAGTGATGCGCCTCGCGACTACAGGCGTCTGCTTCTGGAAGTTCGACAGAACCGAATATTGAAGCTTACGAGAACTGCCCCCTGCACACGTGGTTCACGACCGCCTCGGCTCGACCCTCATCCAGGCTCAGCCCTACCGCCATCATGATTTCGTCACACTAGCTTCTACATGTCCCTTCACCCGGGCTGAGATACCGTCGAGGACAGAGAGACGTTGTCCTTTTTTCACCAGAACCAGGTAGATCCCGCTAGCCTGTTTGCATGGGGTAATGTTGCTTGCTTTGCTTTATACGCTGCTTGTTCGGTTCGGACTTCTTTGCTTGGCCTTGGAACGACGGACACACAAACAATGTTCGGTCTCATTTAATAAGCAGTGACCTGGGATGCAAGAGGCTTGATTCTCGTTTCTTGATTCCAGCCAGCTCCGTTTCTAAGAAAAGAACGACCACTACCCCTAGTAAAGCTCGTATTGCCATCAGCCCTGCTGCAATGGGCAATGACACGACCATAGATGCTGCTGATACGCCGGGCCCTACGGGGTACTCGGTGACTGCGGAGGCGCACTGTGCGCTCCAGGCTCTTGTATCCGCATGCATGTCGGAGCTTCCACGTGAGCTTGACCGGTACATTGACAAAGTCACCTTCTCCAGCACCTCGAACGCGGGGGGCAAGCCATGCTTCCCGTGCCCGCTCAAGGAGCAAGAGGCGGGCTGCGCGCTCAAGGCGCTTGAGGGCTGCCTAGTCGGAGCCATCGTCGACCTCCGATATGGCGGCAGACAGGCACAGGCACAGGGGCGGAAAATTGAAGTAGATCCGGCAAAAGTAACCTGTTTCTTAATGTCGGCCTATATAACCACCTTGGACGGGATGGGTAAGACACATCCCAAGATCAAGTACCGGCTTCCTGGTATGTCCGCTGTCTGCTCCTTTTTCTTCTCCCCTTGCTTGGATGCGTTGGCCACCCCATGCTGATCCAAAAGCCACCCAGATACCGATCTAAACCAGGCACAGTCAAATCTGTACCGGCGCTTGTCAGCCAATCTATACGAAACGTGTAACACAGGCCAATATTACCACATTCATGGTTCGCTGGAGGCAAGTACGACGCTGCGTATGATCGGCCTGCCACCGTTCCTTGCAGGTAGCAATGACTACCGCCAATGCGTGACCGTCATCGAAAATGCGGTGAACAGGCTGTCGATCGCAGACCTCGAGCTCAGAAACCAGAAATACAGGCAAGCAGGGGCGCCGGCTCTGACCAAGGATCAGTTCCGCCGGACTGCCCACGGGCAGGCTCTGGCTGGCATTGCACCATTCACAGTCCAGTCCCTCGACGCCCCGTCGCCTCCCATCCCCTTCCCGGACATTACCGACCCCCAGCACGCCGCCTCCTCCTCTGGGATTACCCAGTGCCTGGCCGGCATACGCGTTCTCGAGCTCTGCCGAGTCATAGCAGGCCCGACGATTGGCCGTTCACTCGCGGCCCACGGCGCGTCCGTCCTCAAGGTCACCTCGGCTAAGCTTCCCGACGTCCCGTTCTTTCAGCTCGACGTCAACACGGGCAAGCACGCCACGTCGCTGCACCTCAAGGACCCCCGCGACCGCGCCACCTTCGAGGGCCTCCTGGCCACCGCTGACGTCATCATCGACGGCTACCGGCCAGGGGTCCTGGCGTCGCTGGGCTACTCCCCGGAGAGCCTGGCGACCAAGGCGCAGGAGCGCGGCCGCGGCATCGTCTACGTGGCCGAGGACTGCTTCGGGGGCAGCGGCGTCCCGGGCGCCGCGTGGTCGCACCGCCCCGGCTGGCAGCAGATTGCCGACTGCGCGACCGGCGTCGCCTGGGAGCAGGGCTGGTTCATGGGGCTCGAGGAGCCCGTAGTGCCCCCTTTCCCCGTGTCCGACTACGCCACGGGCATCCTGGGCACCATCGCAGCCCTCGCGGCCCTGCACCGGCGCGCCGTCAGCGGCGGCTCCTGGATCGCACGTACCTCGCTGGCCCAGTACGACCTCTTCCTCCTCCACGCCCTTGGCCCTTACCCGCCCGAGGTCCAGGAGCACCTGTGGGACGCCCACGACCGCGACTTCTTCGAGCTGCGTCACAGCGACTCGGTTGACGAGGTCAGCGCCCGCGCGCTGCGCAGCATGAAGAGGCTGTACCCCGAGCTGTTCCGCGACGACATGCTGCACAAGGCCTTCTCCCTGGGCTTCGGCGGCGAGGTGGCTTGGCCCAAAGAGCCGCTCAGGGTCGCGGGTGTCACTATCGGCCATGTGAGGCCGACGCGGCCAAACGGCTACGATGCGCCGTCGTGGGACGGGTGGGAGAAAGACGAGTCCATGTTGGAGAGGGTGGACTCGGTCAGCCTACTATAACTGGGAAACTCTATATCAGTCAAGAAAGAGCAAAGAACGCACACGACCTCGACTGCTGGAAACGCTATTCAACCATAATGTAGCCGTTTCCTTGCAACGACAAAGGTCACCTACCCCAGCTGGTAGACTGGGAGGATCTCATATGCATTCAGTCCCCAACTACTCCAATTCCCCACGTCCTTCCAAAGTAAAGAAGAAAGGGTGTTCGGAGAGTGGCGTATATCTTGAACCGTGAGCATAGCGTGCGTATTAGTGGGTGTTTGGCGTGTTACCAGTATGTAGTTTGCCGGTTCAATGGAGCAAAGCATGCCCCCAAATCTTCTCAATGAAAGGCGGCCTCCTGTTTTCCTGCTTCCTGTCTGTTATGGAGAAACATTAGGTGGTTTTTACGACCCCTAGTCACGAAGATCGATCCCCCATAAGGGCAACGATATCTAAAGAATGACAAGAAGATTGGTATACTTTTGAGTTTTGATTGATGAATAAAGTCCACAAGTTATTGATGCAATGGTCTATCCGAAGTTGCTCCCCCTTCTGCTTGCCAGGAACGCCTATATTACATAAATCGCTTTCTCCCGCTCGAAGAAGTCGTCCTTTACAGCACCAGTCGGCCAGGGTCGTTCTCCAGAACCATCTTCATTCGCGACAGGAAAGCCTGGGCCCGCTTCTGCTCGGCCGGAGGCACCGTCAGGGTGAACGTGTTGACGCCGGTCGAGATGCCGGAAGCACCCGCGGGCTGCTGCTTGGGGGCAGCCTTGGCGCTCTTCTTGGTGCCGCTGGACAGGAAGTCGATGATGTCCATCTGGCTGGCCTTGGGCTTCGGGGCGACACCGGTGAAGGAAGAGGGAGGCAGAGCCGCGACCTGGGGAAGGTAGTGGCCCCGCGAGATCTTGGGGCTGACCTTGTCCAGGCCCAGGACCTGGTTGAACAGCTCGTCGGCCGAGGGCTTGTAGTTGGACGGCAGGGGCAGCTCGTCGTTGGCAACGTCGGCCGCGCGAGCAATGAAGGTTGAGAGGGGCATGAAGGTGCCAATGGTGCTTTCGATACGCTTCTGAACCTCGATGACGGAGGCGAGCGACACGGAAAGGGAGATCTGGAGGTCTTTGGGAACGGCAGCTTCGGCCACGGCGTCCTTCTTGGCCGACTTGGCCGGCGCGGCCGCCTTGGCAATCTTGATGTTGCTGAGATCCAGGTGCGAGTTGTGCTCGAAGCGCTTGGCAATCTCGGCCGGTCGGTCGCCAGTTACCTTGCCCAGGTAGGCCAGCACATCACCCTTCAGGAGTCGGCCCTGGGGACCGGTCGGCGTCATCTCGCTGATGGCGGACTCACCGAGGCCGTTCTCCTTGACCAGGTGCTCAACCGAGGGGTACAGAGGGTACTTCTGGGGCGCGGCCTTCTGGCCCGACTTCTTCGGCGTGCTGGAACCAGCCGCCTTCTTCTCCTCCTTGGGCTGCGCCGCCTCGGGCTCTTTCTTGGCCTCCTTGGGCGCGGCAGCACTGGAGTTGTCGGCGGGCATCTCCAACGAGCTGATGTCGTCGCCGGCCTCAGCGAGGACGCCGATGCGCGCGCCGACCTGCACACCCTTGGCACCGTCGCCCTGGGTGATCTTCATGAGGATGCCGTCGTCTTGAGCTTCGACGTCCATGGAGGCCTTGTCGGTCTCGATCTCGAGGATCACGTCGCCAGCGGAGAAGGTGTCGCCCTCCTTGAGCTTCCACGAGGCAATGTTGCCCTCGGTCATGGTCGGCGAGAGGGCGGGCATGGTGAAGTTCTGGGCGGCGAGCGAGGCAGCGGATGTCCGGAAACCTGCGAAGACGAGAGCGTCACGTCAGCATCAATTGGCAGGACAGGACAAGGGCAGGCAGAACGCGGAGGGTTTGCTGCCTCGCTGTTACTTACCTCTGGCTGTGACATCTTGCGTGACCTTCCGACTGGCCAGCCGGGCAGAAAGGCGACACGCGGTCGCGAGGGAGGCCATGTCTGCTTTGCGGGATGCACACCGGTTGAGGGATGTATCGGACGAGCTGGCGACCTCAATTGAGCTTTTTTATTATTTAGGGATTGGAGAGGTACGCCAATGCAATTGTCGGAGCTGCAGGAGCTTAGCCAAGTCAGCTCACCAAAAAATTGCCTAGAGCTTGTTGGGGACAGGCGGCTCCGGCCTCTGCCGATGGCCGTACAGCATTTGAATTATCCACTCCCGTTCGTTCATGCTCACAAACTCACTCGGGTCCAACCGAGGAAACCAGAATGTATAAGAGCGAATTCTATTGTTACCATACTTACACGTTATACGGGTATTCGGAGTGTCTGGATACGTTTTGAGTGCCCAATGCTAAAGGCTCGGTTGGGTGTGGTGTGCTCTGCATTGTACCACAGCCAGAAATCGAAATCTAGGGACCCGGTATGTTGGTAAGTTTTTACACACCAACTTGGCCAAAGGCACTGATAACACGGCCCGGCTGCCTTGCCTTGTGTAGACAGGTACTCCGGTTCCATTTACTTCATCAATTTACACCAGTATCAGTTTCTAAACCTTAGGTATATAAAAACGAATATATAAAAATTTACATAGTAATTAAGTATAATCTCTTCAGTTGTATTCTCTTCACTTGCAATCTTCTAGATTAATTGGTATTGAACAACACCTATTGAAACATCGGACGCCGGAAAGTTCCGCCGCCACCCGACACACCTGTGGAACTTTTTCGTGATGCTCCCGCAGTCCAAATCTTGAAGCTCTCCAAGCTGCCCGGGCACTAAACTGCATCTTGATCCATTGCGGCCCTACACCAAACCCGGGGTATGCGATTTGCGTCTGATCCGGTAACTGGAGCCCGATGACAGCTCCCACCTCAATATGTCGGGGTTTCACCCACCCCGTCGTCCTGCTAATGCGAAGCTCGCTTAAGCAGCCCATGATGCGCCAGGCCTTCTTCACATCGAGTACGACACCCTTGACGCCAGCGGTACTGCGAAGCCCCCTGGGCAGGAGATTCCTCTCGACAACGCGGCAACTTCTCAGCCAAGCCACAGACAGAAGCAAAAATGCAGCCCCAAGAGCTGGAGCGGCTACTGCAGCAGCAGCTACTCCCAAAACGCCGCCAGCTCCCCGCGCGGTAGGAGGAGCGGCCAACTTCCCGTCGACCTCGTCGTACGCCCTCCGGCTCGCCCAGAACAAGCACGGCGCCACCCTCTTCGAAGCGGCGCCGCAGCGCATGTTCCTCGCCTCGAGCTACGCGGCCGGCTTCGTCTGCATCGGCGGCGCCATCGTCAACCTCTACTACAACGTCTACAACCCGCCCCCGGGGCTCGGCGAGTGGATCCCGTACGCCTTCAGCGCCGTGGCCGTCATGCTGGCGCTGCTGGGTACCAACTTTGCGCTCATGCCCGCCCACGTCGTCCGGCTGATCAGGGTGCTCCCCTCGGCCGCGGCGCAGGCGGCAGCGGCGGCCGGGAAGCCTGGAGTCGCAGGCGCCCGCCCCAATCTGGTGGGTGCTGCTGGGAGCAGCTCCGTCTCCCCCCACAAGGTCCAGCTCGAGGTCTTGGTGCGGCGGCTGACCCCGATCCCCGGGTTCCCCCTGAAGAGGATGGTGGTGGAGCCCAACGAGATCGTCATGAAGACCCGTCTCTTCCACCCCAAGAAGGCGGAGCCCACCGAGATCGAGAAGATGCGCATGGGCCGGGAGTGGGAGAAGCGCAAGAAGGAGCAGATGCAGTACAACAAGGACCACCTCATGACCGCGCCGTTCCGCGACGGCGCCTGGGCCATGGGCCAGTTCTTCACGGCCATCCGCCGCGGTCTGACCGGAGAAGGCTTCGCCCCTGTCGAGATCAAGGGCGGCAAGTACAAGCTGGATATCGTCAAGGGATATGCACTGGAGGATGGACGAGCCCTGGACAGGATCGTCCGGATTGAGTCAGATCCTAGGTATGCTCACTTGGAGGCAAGAGGTCGGTAAATAACCGAATGTATCATATGGATTGGTGCAGTCCGTATGACACGGCGCTGTTTAGCATCCATGTACAATACCCTAGACTCCCCTGCTATAACGAAAAACATGTGTACATTATTATATAGATTTCGCTCATGATATATGGTCCTGCTACCCTACAATTCACGACAGTCAACTACGACTACCCGGGGACATTCCTCCTCCGCTGGTAGTAAAAAGATGGCATACTGCCTCAAAAATACTACCGTCAAAGCCTCGGTTTGTTTTTGTTTTAATGGTATGCTTAACGTCACGTTGGCGGATCACTTCCTTAAAAAGGGCAAGTTCATGCAGAGAGGTCGCCAAACACGACCAGGCCGCCGCTTAACGCAGTCTCTACTTGGTGCAATAGCCATCGGCAGAGGTGGGAAGTCAGAATGAGACTGACGCGGGGGGGAAACAGAAGTTACCGCAGAGGGAATCGAACCCCCTTGCCTTTAAGTATAATATGAATAACAATACTACCGCTAGGCTACACCAGGCCGGTCAAGGGAAATCTATGTCTTTACAGTATATAGACCCATTGGTGAGGCAAGGCAGTGAGCAGATTTGTCTGGGTTTGAGTTCTGTTGCAGTGTTGCAGGAGGTTGGTCCTGTCCTGGGCGAGGGTAAACTCAAAGTAGGGGGCTGAAGGAGGGCGGCGAGGGTGCACGAGACAGTCCGTAGTAGCTTTGTGTTGTTGGTATAAGGTAGAGAATAATAAGTGACTCCCTTATCAAACAGCTAACTGATTCTTGTAATCACCGTTTGGGATTTATACACGAAGCTCCATTTGGGACGAGGAGGGGCAACCCCTCCCAGGAAAGCAATCAGAAGCCTGCGGGACAGTATTACCCCAACTTTCAATCCAACAACCCCAACGACGTCTCGCCGCCGCTTTGTAGAGAGACATCTCACATTTCGCCATGAAAGTGCTCGTCCTGGGCTTACCCCGTACCGGGACCCAATGTAAGTAGGCCATCGACCCTACATGTCTGTAAACTCCAATAAGCCCCTGGACTAACACGATAACCCTTTCTCTTCTAGCTCTTGCTGAAGCTCTGGAACAGTTGGGCATCTCGCCAATCTACCACATGCGCGAGGTTGGCAAGAACCAACATGCGCTGCTGTGGACCGAGGCGATTGAAACCAAGTTCGAGGGAGGCGTGCCCTGGGGCTGCGAGGAGTTTGACAGGATTTTAGGCGAGTATGAGGTGAGCAGGTCTTTTCTTTAATAGCCTGTGTCTTTGGATGGCGAGGGAAAAGGGACCATTTGGGTATCAAGACAGCACCCGTGTGCGTCCGTGTCTCGGTCGAGAAAACCTGTCCTGGCAGTATTGGCCGACTGCCATCCCCTTTTCCAAACTACTTCACGTCTTGCAGGCCGGGCCAGGCACCAGTCTACTGAGACCGGCACAGATAGGGGACTGGCTTGCTCTTTTGTTAAGAGAGTCATGGCCGTAATACTAACGCAGGGGTGGTGTACGGGAAAAGGGCCTGGCAGACTACCCAGCCGCAATCTTCCCCGAAGAGCTGATCGAGGCATATCCAGAAGCGGCGGTGATCCTGACCGTACGCGAAGACGAGCAGAAGTGGCACGACTCTATGATGTCGACTCTGATACCCGCCCATGCTCAAAACGACCACCGGTCGAGTGACATGTACCGCTTGGCTGCGAAGTACCATCAGCACTGCTGGTAAGTTTCAGACTTCATTCGTAGTAGCAACCTCTTGGTAGCGGAGGGTTTTCTTTAAGCCACAACCCCTTCTCTTTGCTACTCGCTAGGATTCATGCTTTACGTCACAAATTGCCACGACAAGGTCATTGCCTGGGCCGCTTTGTAGGGAATACCTTGACACTTCCATTTCAGTACTTCTCCTGCTTTATTTTACACTTCCCCTAATCTCCTTTACACCTCAACTGTGCATAATCAAGATCCCTAGTTTCCAGAGCCAGCACGCTGCCCACCTTCATTATTCAAAGCCATTGATACCGAGATCCAGGTCCAACGACTTCCCCACACATGGCATGGCGCTCTACCAGAAGCACAACCAGGCCGTCAGGGACGCGGCCGCACGTCGAGCCAAGAAGCTACTCGAGTATAAGCCCGGCATGGGCTGGGCTCCGCTGTGCGAGTTTTTGGGGTTGCCGACGCCAGCTGCCGACGTCCCTTACCCGCGAGCCGATGACTGGCTGGATTTCAAACAGAAAAGAACCGAGAAGGCATAACAAATCAAGGACTCAGGCTGGCTAGCTTACCATTCCTGAGGGCGGTGACGAACGACCAAGGAGGGCGGCAAAAGAAAACAAACGGTGAGCTGCGTTACTTGGAGGTCGCATTCTGATGCTACGGGCGAGGGAGATATGCCTTCCTGACGGCTAAGCTCGGCGTTTGCATGTTTACTTTTGCTGTTGTCGATACACCTACCTATAACTAGTGTTTCATTGATTTGTGATCAACGGTCGATGCAAGGGATAATGCAGCCCCAGATCACCAGTGATTCGAATTAGCACGTGATAGCTGGTTGTTGTCACCGAAGCCACAGCCGCTGTCACGCGACCATCGTGAACCTGTCACACACAGATGCGAGGGACTTACATTGCCTACGGGGTCCATCCAGCCTGGCGGTCTGCCATCGGCGTTACAGTGCAGGACCCCAGGGGTCGGAGTCCTTAGCGTACCATCGGATCTGCCGATCGGGTTGCTTTGCGGGATAATCCAATCGTCGTGATGACAACTACACCGGGCCCCCTCTTGATCAGAAGTCTCGTCACGGATCTTAGCCAATAGGCAGGCTGGTAAACAACCTGCCATCCCATAATAGTAGTGATATGCGTTGTATACCAGCCTGGGATACGTGGCTCGGACCCAGCTGCCGTGCTGGAAGGTTGGAGATCCCAACTGAGGCCGGAAGAACAGGAAGCTTGACGTTAGTTCGGTTCCGTTGGCGCCATGGGGACGCTCTCAGGGATCAACGCCATATGTACTGTCCGCCCGTTCCTGCTACACGTAGCCAGCAAGCCCCCCAGTACAGATCGGCAAGTTCCCGACCCGTACCGATACATGGGTGATCGAGAAGGAAGGGATGGGTCCCGTTGAGTTGGCATATCCCCATCCGTGACCTCGGCATCCGGAAAGGAAGAAGAAGAAGCGAAGGAGGAGGAGGAGGGGTTCATGCTAAACAAGGACTTCGAAGAAGGTTCGTAAAAGGGACGAACGAGATTTTCACCGCCGGCATATGCATATGGCGAGGCTGCAACGGGTGGGTAGGGTTTGTATGGCTGCAACAGGAACCTTGGCGGTTCAGCGAGTCGTGAAACGTCAAAACTGGGGGGTTGTCATGACGGAACGACATCCAGCTTCGCTCATTTAGTGAATAGTAGTTGCGAGTGTGGGTTTTGGTTCCCGTCAGCGCAGTAGCTGAAGCGGTAGGCTGGTCTGCGCCAACTGATGTTGTTTGTTGGCGGTCTTTTTTATGTGTCAGCGCCGATCTAGAAACAAGGTTCATCGTGAACAAGACCCTCACCTATAGCGCGGGCGCATAAGCACGACACAGGTGCGTCCCTTGCTGTCCAAAGGGTCTGAAGCAAGGCTGTTGTGGGAAAGCGCAAATGAACAAGTACGTCATAAGTCCACAGAATAAGTTTCCTGTCAGAGATAGTAGAATGTGAACCTACATTGCTTG
Source organism: Apiospora saccharicola (assembly GCA_038363915.1). Classification (NCBI taxonomy): domain Eukaryota; kingdom Fungi; phylum Ascomycota; class Sordariomycetes; order Amphisphaeriales; family Apiosporaceae; genus Apiospora; species Apiospora saccharicola. Next base: position 1,943,058 of record JAQQWM010000001.1, read on the forward strand.
GCAACGGGTATTGGGGAGAATTTGGGCAGCACTGATTGGCTGGCGAAGGCGAGTTCCGGGCTATAGAGTGGCCCCTAGCGATTTCACATGGTAAGCAATGAGCGCCCCTCTCCCTCAGCGCCCTCCCCGCCATACTAGCTATTTGACCGCCCCATAGCCAACCATCAATCTATAGGTGAGCAATGCGCTGGAAATAGCCTCTGTGATGGGGCAGGTGAGGGGTTGGCTGGATACCTGTGGTCTACGCACGTATGCTTTTCTTCTGCCCAGGTATAGAATAATTCCAAGGAAGTAATAATTGAGTTCCTTGGGTAGTCGGCCCATGGCCGTGCCGAGGGAAGGATGTGGTTCGTAGTTAGAGTGGATGGATGGAATAGGCAATGCAGCAGATTGTGGGCGGCAGTATTCCAACCGTTGAACGGCTTGACGGTTGCGGCGTGCGGGCGGTCAGTCAGCCTCACCTTGCAACTGTTGATGACTCTATCACTGTTTCTTCCTCTTCTGCATGGCTTATGGGGCAGCTCTTTCTACCCTCTTGCCCTCTTCGCATTGACAAAATGCCGTATGCCTCATTTAGAAAACGTGGTCCACTCTAACTGCCAGCCACGCTAGGCACCTACCAAAAAAGTATGTAGCAAACCCCTAAAGGATTGAATACGATCAGATCTCGATAAAACAGGATTAGAAGAGTTGCAACGGTGAGATTAGATCCGGCGTGTTGTGCATTATCGTAAGCGAGCAAACGTCGGCATTGTTGCCGATCCTAACATCAATCTGAAGGATCTGCCCACAACATTCGGTGAGAGCGAGCGAGGAGGTGAGCAAGCGCTCGCGCAATGCATGCAATGCAGTCTTCGCAAACATTGTTATGCTACCTCCCGTCCACCCCTCTCTCTCACCCCCGCGTAATATCATGCATATCCCGTGTGTAACGATGTCCTCGCCGACAACGGAAATTAAACCGTAGCACAGCCAAAGGGGTTTTGGGAATGTTCTACAAAGCGCACTCGCCATTCGTTCGTGGTCTGATGGATCAGATGTTCAGGGTTCAAGGTTGGCTACCCTAAGGCCGGCAGTCGAAAATAGGCGTGGAAGCCCCCAGCTTCGTCTCTTACATGGGTGCTTCTTCGCTGTCGGGGCCGAAACGGAGGAGGCTGACCGACTTAAAAATGAACGGCGGGGAGCAGGAGGCGGAACAATAAACGGCTTTGCAGCCACTGCATAACAGTGAAGCTACTATACCATCTGATTTTATCTCATTAGGTTGTCGCAGGGACGCTCTGCTGGCGAGGCGCCAACGTCCGTCCCACAACATAGGGAAGGAAGCCCGCACGCACGCATGGTGGCGCCATGCATCTGCCGTGATGTTCGCAACGGCCCGTGGCCTGATGAAGCATATAGCCAGCCAGCCAGCCGAGACCATATCTCTTTCCCGCCGGTGTGCTCTGTGAGAAGCGGAGTTGAATGATCGTGGCGACTCATCGGCTCGTCCACGAGTGAACCTCTACGCTGCTGTCCCTCGTCTCGAGATCAGATACAGTACATCACCGCCACCAGATTATGTAGATTCCATACTTGGTGACGTCGTGGTGACCGCGACACAACCACTTTAAACATGTTGTCGCTTCAGGCGTGACCCCGTGTGTATGCTTTTGTAAACATCTTACCGATAAATGTTTTACTTATACTCAGACCCCACGCGGTTGCAGCCGTTCTTGCAGTTAGCCGAGCTCATTGGACGGTGGGGGAAGGTATTATGAAACGGTTTCCTAAATAGGTAAAAAGTCGGTGTCGCTCATTGGCTACTGACCGCTCTGCACGAAAGGTTGGGGGCTTTCACACTCGGATTCTAATGTTATAGACATATCTCCGTCGGAGTTAATAATAATTGTTTTGCATCTATCAAAAAAGAAAACGCACAAGTCGCAAGTAGGTAATTCCGCATTGGAATATTGCCTGACGGACAGTATAGCGGAAACCATCACGTCATATGCAAGCGAGAGACAGAGAGAGACAAGGAAGTAGAGGTTCATCGTACTTAGTTGTGCGCATCAACACCACGCACAAAAAGATGAGTCCGTAACTGAAGCGGATTTCGTTGGTCAATATGAGGCTTGAACTCATGGCCTTCGCATTACTTAGTATTCTCATGAATGGGAATATTAGTACGACGCTCTAACCAACTGAGCTAATCGACCAGATGGGTTGTTGACGACCTCGTTTCTTATCTGCATTTCTATAACAGCCGAAATTTTTCTTTTCCCCCCAATTCCGTGGTGATGCGATAATGGGATATAGTGGAATGGCGTGCTAGGTAGCGGTACATGCAAAGGGATTGGCCTAATGCCCGCCAAGCCTCCCAGACGATAAGGTCCCTCCAGTCGCAAAGGGCTGGGTGGGGGCAGCGACTCGTTATTTTGGGAAAAGCCTGGCGACAGGGCGAGTACATGACAGAGTAGCCAAGCAGGTAAGCTTCTAGGTTGTCATCTGGCTGGTAGAAAGTGTGGGGAGGGACCCCCGATCCTTCCCTGGCCCTTCCTTGGTCTGACCATTTGGAAATACGGTCAGCCGCCTCAAGCGCTTCCAGATCGGATATAATCACGTATTTGACGTCGAGACATTGAACGACAAACGTGCGTCGTTCGTTTGCCCTCGGGCAGCTTAGTCCTGCAGATAGGTTCTACCCAAGGAGCACACTAACGAACCAATGGGCAGGCAACAGTGAATCGATTCAAATAAAAAATGTCTATGCCAGTAAAGCTATGCTTCTCGTGACATACTCGAAAGCCTCAAGGCGATAGGGCGATTGGGCACATAGGGATTGAGTTTGTATACCGGTTTGCCGATTTATGCTTTATTGTACCCCGTATACTTTATCGACCCAAGACAGCATGGCACTAGAAGCTGCAATGGGGTTTGTCCTGGGACAGACAGCGACGACGACATGTCTTGTTGATGTTTCCAGAACAATCCACTTCGTCGAGTGGACTGTCGTGTACATACGTTGAACTAGTCTAGCGAGATAATGGACGTGGCCGGCGCATGTCGGCGGTTGGTGAGCTAAAATTGGTCGTGGCCGGCGCCAGCATAGGAGCTGCTTTGGGTGCATTTAGTGCAGATAACGAGACATCTTAGTGCATCCTCAATCTCTCCGAACAGACAACTTGGCATGTTTTCCCCTAGATGCTCACTCAAGAAGGCGACACCCTGTACCGCATAGTGCTTGAGAGTGGCATAACCATTGGGGGGACCGGCGTACCGAGGGGGAGCGCTTGTACGATCTCAGGCGGTGTAGGCATCGCGAGGATTTTTCTTCTTTCTCTTTCAAGCGAACATGTCGCTCGCTCGGGGTTGGCGCCGTGCAGCCGTCCGGGAAATGATATGATAGGCTCCTGTATCCTCTGGGAGGCTCGGGGTTTTGGGTGGTTGCGGTTACCCGTGGGACAGCAGCAACGCTGCAAGTATCCGGCTATCGTTTTGTCATACGGTACCCAGGGTTAGCAGATCAAGTATGTACAGAAGTAGGCGCTGAAACACAGCCAATTGCCTATCAAAAAGCCGGGGGGTGGTAAGGGGCCAACGCTGTCAATCTTGTCGCTATCCGCAAAGATGTCGGCCCTATCGAGTCAAGCCCAAGCCTCCTAGATTTGCGGCTAGTCGGCATCCCACTACCAGAAGTTAGCATAGTAAGGACGATTCCTGCCTGGCATGGAGTGGCATGGAGTGGTGATCGCCCAGAACTGGCCAGATGCCCCTCAACCCCTCCTCCATGTGCGTGGTGTATGGCTCTCGTGTGTCGCTGGGCCCCGCGCCCCCTGCTTACACCAGGTCACGAGGCGGTGATGAGGGCAGACATTGTGCGAGAAATCGTGCGGTGCGACGGAGCCGGGGCAAATCAAATCGGTCTGCTCGATAGCCTGGGAACGAGCGGCATTGAGGCGCAAGGTAGCGCAAGGGTAGCGCTCACCTTGGTTTCCTTGGAACGATGATCTAAATGTGCATGAATTGGGAAGGCTTGAAGCACGACTGGGCCGTTGGATAGGAGGACCCTGAATTGAAAATCGCTAAGTGCCGAAAGGCCGATATATTCCTTCCATCCACCATATCCCGTCACGGCTTGGCTGGGGGGAGAGCCAGGAATAGGGAAAGGGTTTTAGGTACCGTACACCCAGCACCCCGGCCACCGTACACCTAGCACCTACCTGCAAACGTGCAGCGTCCAGTTTTCTGGGTGAACCGAGAAAAACGTTAGGCAAGCCGAACCACCAGACCGGAGCAATACCCAATCCCACAGGACTCCGACAAGATGCATAATGACATACCAACTATGCGTTCTAAGGTGGACAAAAGAAGTGGTTTCCGTCGAACGATGTGAAAAAGATATCCCAATCAACGGCATTGGGAACCGGCCATGTGGAGTCATGACATAGTTGAATCGATCCCACTTACCCATTTCAATTCCCAACGAGATGGTGGTGCTCGCGTTTCAACCCTGGATGCTACCGTACATCGCAACCTCTGGATAGAGTCGGGCGCGCCAGACCATGGTTTGATGTCCGCGAGGACTGATTGGGCAAGCCGGACCGCCAAAGCCTTCTCGGCATTTTGGAGAAGGGGTAGAGGGGTTTGCAACGGGGTCAGCCATCGACGTGAGGCCAAGAACTGGGCGACTGGCCATCGTCGCTATCTCGGAAAAGCCACCACCCATCGCATCGGGGAAGCAGTACACGTACATCATCTACATATCTACAAAAGTGGTAATGCACAGGTAAACCTTATGACAGACGAACAAGCCGTAATGGGCACAAGCGCCAAGCACTGTGGGTGACAGATCGGCAGGAAATAGGAGGGGTCTAAGCATGTATTCGTCCAAATTCTACGGGCACGTTTTGTGTTGAGATGAAGCTACCGGATTATCACCGCAAGTTGAGTTCTGTAAGACGGGTAGAGTCTGTGATACGTGAAAAGTTAGCAACTTGAGAGGGTTGCATGGCGCGTGGGATAAATCACTGTCACCGCCGGGAAAATAAAGTTGAAGTGCATGCGCACCCTCAATCGCTCGAGGCTCGATTGCAAGCGAGCCTGTTGGATTGATTGAAGTCTCGCGCGAGATAAATGCCATGCAGATGGCATTTCATTTCCTGATGGACATTTGGCCCTCAAACGTCTGGCCGAGTCTAGGCGGGATATGGTAAGAGGGGTGCAGGTCAATGGCAGGCTCTCAGTCTTTGGTCTCCAAAAACCCATGGCCAGGATTAGCGACTTGCAGCACATTAGCCTCTTCCGTACAATCACCCTGGAAAAGTGCCAGAGAGGGAAAAAAGAAAAAAAGAAAAGAAAGCAAGCAAGCAAAAGGGCTAGGGTACCCATGATTGGACCCTTATTACTTCACGTACCATCGCCCAAGAGATCCTGACCGACAAGTGTATCGACGAGGATGGCCAGCGCGTCTTTCCCGACAGATCAACCTGTCTGGCCTGGGATTGGATGCCACAGTTGAAATGAAAGATTGGGATGATTGACTCGCAGAAGAACAATCGAATGGAACCAAGCCCGCCAGAAAGCCGACATGCGTAGCATCAGCATTGACAATGTGAGGCTGGAAGCCGTGCAGCTAATGTCCGAGTCGGAGCTCGAGTGGAGAAGCCTAAATATGGGTAAGCAGGAAGCGAAGAGACGAAGGGAAAAAAAACCGACCAGCGGTAGCAACAGCAATGACCATAGAGCGCGCCCGGTGCCTGTAAACAAACACCAACAAAACACAATTCCCTGTGATAATATGTTTGACCAAGTATTACTTGGTGGTGGGAAAATTTTCTCGTGGTTGACACCAACCAAGGCAACCTGTAAGTCGGTGTGACAATCGCCAGGAGGTGAGTGAAGAATGTGCATGTGTAGTCAGGAGCGTGCTGCATTCGGCAGAATTCTGCTGCATACACTGTCATGGCTCGTATGAACAAATGAAGTCTTCGTGACCTGTTCCGTCTGTCATCAGACGGTCTAGCCGTGGTGGTTTAACTGGGTGCCACACCCTTTCAGCAGCCATGGAGATTCCGGCCCCGGTCTAGTCCTCCAAAGTCATGGTTGCACAGCGTTGGTGCGGGCCATCTCTCAGAGCAAGGGTCCTTCGCTTTCTTTCTCTCGGGTTGTTGTGGTCATGACTAATTATGATGTTGGCTAAGAAACGATCCGTCGCGTTGATGATGATCAAGTGTTGATGATATCTGTAGGGAGTAACTCTACGCTCGAAATGTTCTCTGCAGGACTGCCGGAAAACACTCGACTCGACTGGAGAGGTCATTGTCGTCTCCTCGTCTTCTCGTCCCCGCCGTCCGTCCTGTCTCTGTCTCTCTGAGGTTCCGTCTTGCAGTGCATTTAGGTAGGTTGAACTGCATTTGCATCATTTATGTATGCCCGACTAGCCCACTTGGGCGAGATAACATGCAGGTTTTCCAAGAGCACCTGCATGCCTAAAGGCAGGGTAGATGTACTTTGGGCTTGGTAGTGCTCCTCCAGGTGATTGATGTATTTTATTCGAGGACAGGAGGCATCTGCGGCTGATACAAGCCAGATAGGCGCTGATTATTGGCCCGTTCAGTGTACAGGCTGATCGATTGGCTGACTGGAAGACTGGACCATCTGATTGCTTTGGCGGCAATCTCTCGACAATACTACGACAACAAGTGTAAGTACGAGGTTTTATGGAGGCTCTTCAGGATAGGTATCAATAGTGGACGACCGTGCCCATGCCCACAGAGGCGGGATGGAGAGAGTTGAAAGTCTTGGATCGGGTCGTGAGCGCACGCCTCATTCTACCCAAGGCTCAATTACCTGCCGTCTTCTAGAGACATCTGCATATGCAGCGGGGTACAAGCGCTGGCTGAATACTGAGGTCCTCTAGAGAACCTCACCCCCGGCGACCTCTGCTGAAAGAGAGAGAAAAAACGGTGTTGAAGGCTTCGATATAAAATAATGCTGCAGGAGGGAGAACTCCAGGGCCGTGCTAGCTTTGTACCGGTACTGCCTCGAACAGACTGGGGGTATCACCCGTAAGGTCTAGTAGTGCCCCATGCCACCCTCGTTCCAAAGTGGATGTACCCACACCTCTTACCAGCATCTTTCTTCCTCGCTCATGCTCCAGTCCCCCTCCCCTCCTAGAGACCTAGAGAAAACCCACCGACCGACTAAGAGCAACTGGGCCGGGGATCTGAGGAACGCCGGCACCTGCAACTTTGTCGTGGAATCCGGCCTCTGGGCTCTTTTTATTATCATAATCCTCCCCAACCGCCGCAGCCTCCTCTGGCAGCACGTTATCGTTTTCCCGACCTGCACTTTTGCTTGGTTGAAGCGACTAAGAGACCAAGAATCCTTTTCTTTCGCACGACGAAGCACGAACAATCTTTTTTCGAGGAGGCGTCGTGTACACACGCCAGGATATTTGAAGAGTCGCTCCTTATCTTTTCGAAATTCTTCGGTTTCCGTTCCTGTTGTTTTGCCCCGAAGCCATCTTAACCAGCGAACGACTTGACCGATCACGACGAATCATCGACATATCCCTCGACGACGAAGACGAGTCTGCTAGAAACGCGGGTTAAACAAGGTCATTCACTTGGTTCGCGATACCGGTACGTACATCACCATATGTTGCCCTCCCCCAGATATTCGAGTCCTGGTTATTCTGCCTTTCGTTATCTTCACACACTATACACAAATTTCCTCTTCACGGCCCATCTGGCCTCGACCCGTCCATGCATTGTGTTTTGGGGTTTATGTGACTGTGACACTGCTTCAACCTGCTCCAGACTTGCTGCTGCCTCACCTCCGCCCTGGTTGTCCTACCCTTCACGGCCGCTCCTTTCCTTTCTTCCTATCTCCTAACCGCCCCTCCCTCCCACTTGGCCCGCCGTTGGCCGCCTGGAGCATTATCCTCGAGAGTGAAGTGCATGCAAAGTGAGAGCGAGAGTGGCCGTGTAACACAGCTTTGCGCTGTTGTCGAAGTCCATTCTTCATGATGCGTCGACGCTGGCCTAGATTGCGAAACAGATCTATAAAACCACATAGCAAACCTCTGAGGCACCAATAGAACTCGATGCGAGTCATGGGTGCCACACTTCCTTGCTCTATAGACAGGCTTCAAGATAAACCGGCGTCTATACTCCCCACCTTCTCCAGCAGTGGTAGCAGGCTATCACAATCTCCCCCCACGTTCGGCACTTTCTAGTCATTCACGTTGAAGGCCATGAGTTTCACGTTCTCAAGCTAACCGATATCGTCTCCCCAGAGCAGCATCTGGCTAGAAACCCCGACAGAGTTGCAAGTCGATTGATAGGAGCTTAATCTCCAATCTTGGTTTCCCGTATCTTTATCCTTCGGACGAACCCAGGCTCTTGACCACACCCTCCGGAACTACCAAGCATCCGGCCAACCCACGCCTCGTTTATCAAACCAATCCGCGTCGCACAACTTCTTCTCATAACGGTGTCCTCCATGTCTTCGTAACCTCACGATCAAAATGGACTCAGAAGACGGGGAGTTCTTCGTTAAGCAGTTGGCCAGCTTCGTGCGTACGCACGAGAAGGCGCTGGCCAACGCGCTGCAACTCCGGAGGCAGAGTAACACTCCCAGGCATGGCAGCTCGCAGAGTATCTCGGCACTGCCGCCCACACCAAGGTCACCTGCGCCTTTGCCTGAACGGCCTTCGACCTCCGCATCCACGTCTAACGGTCTTGCTGCGGCCCTGTCGCTCGGCTCGTTGAATTTCGCTTCACACAATCTGAAGCCGGCAAAGTTGGCCTTGACACCTCACCACTTATTCTACCTGCTGTCTCGCTTCGAAGAGCTGGGCATCAACGTCGGCCCCATGAAAGTACGGCTCGAGAATCTTCACGACACTTCGACTTCGGCGAACTATGTCTCATTTCTTAGTGTGGACCAGCGGACCCACAGCCGTGGCTCGGATGTAGTTTCCATCAGATCCGTATCGAGTGTACGAAGCGTCATGTCAGGCATGTCGGCTCTCTGGTCTAGTTTTGGAATCGGAGCCAGTATATCGGCGGCTCGAAACGAAAAGCAGAAGGCGGCCCAAGCGGCCGACCTGAAATACCTATATTCGGCTTTTACCAAAATCCCATGTCTTAGACTGGCTCCCGACTGGCGAGCGAGACTAATTCGTGGTTATGAAGAGTTCCCCTTCGATTCTGCCGTGCCCCTATACGTCTTCAAGAATCTACAAGCGTTGGAGGTCAGTGGGATCGACTTCAGGCAATTTTTCGGTTGGGACCGCGTCGCCGAGCAGATTCGCTCCCTGACGTTGAAACGGGCATGTATCGATGACCCAGCCGATATCCTGATCGACATTGTTCTGGATGACATGGACAAGAGACGGCGGCGCAGCTCAAAGGCGCAAGCTTCACCAACTCACCCTCACTCTTCAAGCCCTCGAAGGAGCCCAACAATACCGCATGCTGAGGTGTACAAGTCAGGATCAATTCCTAGTTCACCGGATGCGCGCAGCTCCCTTGGCGATCTTCCCATTGGATCTCTAGGCACGGATGTCACGTCACCACAGACCAGTCGCCGTGCTTCCGTTGCAAATATCATGACAGATGAACTCAAGTCGCCGACCAAATCATCTGGACGACCCCGTAGCCATTCACCCCACAGGCCGGCCACTTCCCGCCATCAGTCCACGGCCAACAGAGGCTCCCACAAAGTAAGGCGCTCTGGCTCCGGGAGCTCACATTCAAGCCTGTCGGACTCCTGGCATAACCCTAGGCATAGCGCATCTAACCTGCTTGCCACGGGTACTCTCCCTGCCACAAAATGGCGGTTCTTGAAGCATTTGAGCTTGGCGGATAACTCCTTGACGACAATTCCGGCAACCAGCTTCGCACCTTTAGCGAATACTCTTAACTCGCTGGACCTTTCGTCCAACCTTTTACCCAGGTACCCGATTGCGTGGCCACACTCACCGCTCTTCGTGCTTTAAACCTGTCACATTGCATGATAGACTCGTTGCACTCTCTGACGCGGAGCCCGCTTCCTGCAATCACGGCGCTGAACCTCAGGGCCAACCGACTTACTTCTCTTGCTGGCATCGAGAAACTGTACCCCTTAGAACGCCTAGACCTGAGAGATAACCGGTTGACAGAGCCACAGGAGTTGGCTCGCCTCACAGGCATTCCGGATATTCGGGAGATCTGGGTAGAAGGAAACCCATTCACCCGCACGCACAAGGACTACCGCATAACTATTTTCAACCTGTTCCGCAGAACCCCAGGCTATACTGAGGATATCGTCATTGACGCATGTGGTCCGAGTTACTCGGAGAAGCGATACTTGGTTGAGCGTGTCGCCATCCCCCAAGCTGTCCCGGTTGTAAAACCTCCTGTCTCCGAGGTTCCAGCCGTTGATGTCAGCAAACCTACGATTATCTACGCAGCACCCAAGGATCATACCATTATCCGTAAGGAGAGGCCCACTCCCAAGGCGGTTGCCAGCGAAATCAATACAAGTTCGACGCGTCGGCGGCGGACACCGAAGCGTCGTATAGTAGACCTTGCAACAAACGATGTTTCCATCTCGTCCCTGAATGCACCCATAGTGCAAAATATCGGCGCGGACGCTTCAACCACGGCAGCCGCTTCAGAGAGCAACTATCGCATCTCACATAAGCCTGAGGTTCAGAGATCGCATACAATGTATGCAGAGCCAACACCGGCGGTCATGGGTCCTACCGAGGTACCGCGGATTAATACTGCAATTTTCTCAGAACAATCTACATCATTGTCCAGTCAGGAGTCGCCGGCCTCCTGGAGAGACGTCCAGGACTGGAACGTTAGTGGCGAAATTTACCGGCAAAAGATTGAAGCGCTGAGAGACAAGGTTGGCAATGGCTATCTGAGCGTCTTGAATGAAGAGAGCTGGGAGTCAACAAAGCCGCCTACTTTTGTAGGCAACTTTTCTGCGGCGCCTGCAGTCCGACCGGGACCTAATACGCCCCGGACGGTTAGTGCGCAGGCAATTCACAGTGGTCGTACTCTTGGTTGAGTAACGATTCACTAAGTCCGCCTACCTTCTTCACCCCCTCCCCCGCTGAACCCAGACCACGAGTTGGTCTGGAGCGGTTCGTACATTCACTCCCTGTTGTGTGTTGGGAGTTGTTTTGGGATGCGTACCTATAACCCCTACCGGATTGTGTTATTCTAGTTGTTGGTGTTTCGATGTTAATGGAGCATAGCGTCATGGCGTTATTGGAAGGATTGGTGGCCCCATGATGATTTTGGGGGTTTTCTGTGGTTGACTTGCATGTTCTGATCTTTCCGGTTACGATACTCCCCGCTTTCGCATGAATTTCCGCGTTTGGTACTTGCATAGGTTCTTGCATTTGTTTCTGGGACAAGATAGTCAAGGAGTAGAGCGCTGTTTGCTGCACAAGGAGAGTCTTGTTCAGGTTAGAGGAGGACAGCAGATTTACTTGCCAGCGTGTTGGGCTGCATGGCTCCAGGAAAGGAAGGCAAATAGGCAGGCATTATCGAGCAGTTTTTAGGGCTCATTGGCGGCGTGATGGCTGATCAAAATAAACTGTGCCTTTCTCCCTCTTACAACCACTTTGTTTGACATTTTAATATAACTGTGAAGTCCCTAAATGCTACAAGACATGAGGATACTATATTAACGATACGGCTGGCAGTATTACATGGCCAACCGGCCAAACAACGTGATTGGCCGGAAATGAGAACTAGCATTCGCACCATGCTTATGTTATCATACAGACGAATGTATGTAGGACAGGGAGGGGCTGGCCCTTGGCAGCTCGGCATATACCTGTAGATATCTTCAAGTCATTGTCTCTCGACACAAGCCACGCACAAATTAAGCAACCATGCCTCCTCGCACCAGAGAAGAACTGCGAACTCTAGGGGTCGTGGACCCCGCACTTAGCGCTGTAAGTTGCACACACCATCGGAGAAGGGGACCGCAAACATGAAGAGGATTGTCACTGAAGGTGGTGGCTTGGCCCCATGCCCCCGATATACAGGAGCTTGAGAAGCATCCGATCCGAGATCCGCAGCCGTCGGATCCGTACTACGGGCGGGATGACCATGAGGCCCGCCGGGAGCACCGCGCCGCCAGGCTGCGCGAGCTGCACCATCTGCGGCACCTTCCCGGGCCCATCCCGGACCAGGTCGAGGAGGAGGACCGCAAGATCCCCGTGCGCGACGGCGCTGAGATCACCGTCCGGATCTATAAACCAAAGATGGGGGAACCGGCGGCGCACGTGCAGGGCGGACGACGTCCCCTCGTCGTCATGTATCACGAGGGTGGATGGTCAATGGGCGACCTGTCCGATGAGGAAGTGAATTGCAGGTTGTTTTGTAGAGACCTGGGGGCTGTGTGCGTCAATGTGAACTACAGACTTGCGCCGGAATTTCCCTTTCCGACGTGGATCAATGATTCTTGGGATGCTTTGCAATGGGTATGGTCATCAATTCTTGGTTTTATTCGTCTTTGGTTCCAGGACAGTTGTCGCTTATATACACTTTTTCAGGCAGCCAACAATGCCGCTTCGCTCGGCGCCGATCCCTCAGCCGGCTTCATTGTCGGCGGTGGTTCGGCAGGGGGAACATCGCCGCCGTGCTCACACACGTGGCCCGCGACGAGGGCCTGTCGCCGCCCCTGACGGGCCAGTACCTGTGCGTGCCGGTCATCACCTGTTTCCGGCGGCCGGAGCTGATCCCCGAGCGCTACCGGGACGAGTACCTAAGCCATCCGGGCGTGACGCAGGGCACCGACCCGGTCCTCAAGGGCGACCTCGAGCAGCACGAGCTGTTTATGCGGCTGCTGCTCCAGGCCGACCCCGAGAGTCCTCTGTTTGTGCCATTCCTGTTCGGCGAGAGGTGCCCCCGCGGCCACAGGGACTTGCCGCCGGCTTACTTGCAGGTCTGCGGCCTCGACCCCCTACGCGACGAGGCTTTGGTCTACGAGCGCATCCTCCGTGAGGAGGCGGGCGTCCGCACCCGGCTCGATCTCTACAAGGGGCTCGGACATTACTTCTGGACCAACTTTCCACGGCTCGAGGCGGGTCGGCGCTTTGTCGAGGATACGGTTCAGGGCGTGAAGTGGTTGCTTGAGCAGCAAAGGGCTTGAGTGAGGTCCGCGAAGGCTGCGAGCCATGGTGGCCCATGACTGCAGAAGAGCGATGCTGAAATGTGTATCTTACTTGCCATCTGCCGTGTAGAGGTGGAGCATTAGGGGGCCAACTTGGTGGGATTGTAGTCATATCAAGAATTCGGTGCATCAGCCCACATATGTTGACGGGCACTCGTATCATTGGTCTATATAGTCCTTCCCGTGTGGGATGATGCCACCTAGAGAGCATCGTGCCATAGACACGTATACGCGCTCTCGCTCTCTTTTCTGCCCAAGACTGGAGCTAGTGGACACCCCTGGTCTACTCATTCGCACTTGAGGCACGGAAGAATGCTGTTCGACGAGAGTGCGAAAATGTGCCAGGTACTGCACTGACTCGTCTCAAATTTGCGATACTAAAAGCGCGTGCTCTCAAAGTATCGAAACCCAAACAACGCATACAATAGGCGTAATGACCATTGATTCCGCTGACCATGGGGTATGAAAAATAACTCTACCGTACATGTATCAGGAGTGGTGCTGTCCCGATGTAATGACGAGGTTCTTCTGGAATGGCAATTCCCATGATTGTATCCCCTGGATGGCGACGGCGCTGCCCATAGTATTAGGTACACTTCCCGTAAACGTTCGACAGGCCAGTCTATCCAATCAGGTATCATAGTTAAAGGAATGAGCGTTATGCCAATAGCACCAAATGACCCCTGGTAGGTACAGTACAGCATAATTTGGTGAGAGCAGCGCTTTCGCCATCAATGGGATAACCAAGTCGCCTGAGAGCCAATCGATTGCAGAACCACACATCTTCATATGCAGACCTATTCTGGGCCTGGACATTGACGGTATGATTACGGAGTATTCCCAGCGATATAGCACGTCATCCTGTCGTACTCCCTGATGTTCTCAATGTTACAAGCCCACAGTTTGACATACAGCACTGCTGCAAATTTGAAACATTTAAGAACCGGAAACGCTGCAATAATCAGCATATTAAGAGTCTGCCTCCGGCTGGTTTGTTCTATATGTGAATATAGAACAGGAGGAGAAAAACGGTGGTGTTCTGCCGTGCTACGACGGGCCCGCTATCTCCACCTAGGCCACATTGAATTTCAAGTCTATTACGCATGTGTCGTATAGCAACCCCCCCATGCTTTTACTGTATTCGCAAATATGAGCCATACAACTGATGGGCCGCTCCTCATTTCCATATAGTTGCCAATCAATACAACGGGCTTAAGGGGCCGCCAAGATGCATTGCACAGCCTTGTTGCAAATCTGGCGTGGCTCAGAGTACGATGGACAGAAACACGACAATCACGATATCTCAAATATAGGACGAGAGTATGCGAAGACGAACGATAGTTGGAAAGCATGGTACTGCCTGTAAGCTTGGAAAGCCGCAAAGCACATGGTCCTAAAGTAAGGACAGACCCATGACCAGATTTGCAGCCTAGTGAATCAATGCGACTCGAAAGCGGTCGGAGTATCTCAGAGATCGGGGAGTCGGGATGAAGAGCAATCAAATACGACATGTGAAGTACATAGCACAGCAGCCACGTAAGCGAGGGTTCTAGTAGGGCTGGATCCGGGGTCCAACATAGCCATTGAAGATCCGTGTGGGGAGTATGGCTTCTATTGGCTCGGGACTTAAAATGGGCGGCATCATAGAAGTATCAACGTCAACAGGACAAAAGCCTGCCGGCTGCCATTGACGGCTCGTCCGTGGTCGGAAACGGACAGCGCGAGCAACATTATAAGCGGTGCGGCACGGCGATCCTGTCACCGGGGTTTAAACCAATGCGCCACCAGTAGCGAATGTGCTGAGCCCATTTGTGGTTGCGAGTCCTTTGCGACGATATCTTGTTGTTCGTTCGGGTTTACTCTCGGATGGAGCAAGGGCATGGGGCCTATGGAAATCTGGGGGGCCCAAGAATGCAACTAAGACCACTTGGGAATCCACGTATGTAGCCGCCTATCCCACCACTGCCATCACCACTCACGTACCAGAGACGATAGCTCCACGAATAGGTATGGAAATGGCATAAAAGATTGGAGAGACTAACGCTGCTGCAACCAATTGAATAGAGTGATTTGCCACCTGGAACATAAACAAGTGATGGTCAGCTCAAGTCACCGTGAGAGGTCCTCCTCCCGAGGGAGCCTCAATTGACAAACGCCCCGCAATCAGGGAGAGCGAAGATGACTAATCCCACCAAGATAGGGCAGAACAGATAAGTGGAGATACCCACTTGTTTCCCGATTTGGCCGTGGCGCCGACAGCATGCTCAACTTCATCGCGTACCTGGCTGATTTTCTACCCGATTCACCTCCACGTTGGCACTCATGGTGCACTTGGTTTGATCAGAAACGCGCCATCTAACCACCAAGACCATTCGGTCGCACTTTCCGCATCATCCATGTGCTCTCTCAGATGCCTTGCCCGCCCCCTCGTCGCACGCCGAGCAGCTTCCCCCCTTGATGCGACGCGCTGAACAGATCCATCTGTCATCATCGAATTCATCAATTTTCTTGTCGAGATCCAACCGAAAATGGCCCCAACTCCCCGGACGCCGCGCCAGGCTGCTCTGAAAGCACCTCGCGGGACCCGTCCGCAGTCGTCGCGTGCTTCTACCGACTCGCGACGACGCGAGCGGGACGCGAGTGCCGCTGCTGCCACTGAACCCCCTCCCAAGCGACGCCGCTATGTCCCAGGTGGCCCCGGCGGTGGCGGTCGCTTCGTGAACAAGGAGAAGAACGATGAATCTGCTGGGCGACCCGCCCCAGCTACCGCGACCAACCCCCGATCCCGAGCGCGCCAGAGTATGAACAACTCGGCAGCCTCGCCCTCTGTCTACCCCCGCCGAGAGCGCAGCACCAGAACACGAACAGCGACCCGAATCGAGCCGGACGAAGAAATGCAAATCAGCTCAGCTGCGGCAGTAGCCGCCGCCGTTGTCCAGAGCGAAGGCTACAAACCCAGAGAAGAACGAGGCTGGGAAGAATTCCACCCCAACCTCGATATCGAGGCTACTTTCATGGTATTCCATGCAGACACGGTCGACGGCACTGCAAAACCCGTGCCAGAAACGGCCGCCCTGAACTCTACGGCAGGAAGCCACAACGAGATCGGCAGTCCTATAAAGGATGCCAACGAGACCGCCGGAAGCGGTTCTGCAGCTCTAGGCAGCAGCACATTACCAACTACGAGCACCTTGCCCGGTACACCATCCAGGCGACGGTCCGTTCGACCTAGGGATTCCTACTTTCCTTATCGGTCAGACTTTGGTGCGACTCCCAAGACGCCCCAGGTTCTGCCCATCAAAAACCAAACACCTAAAGAACGTCTTGATCTTAAGCAACCCGCATTCCGCAAAACGAACCGCATTCTACTTTTTGAGAGCAAGAAGTTTGGTCAGGCGAGATATGTCGACAAGGCCATGATGAATGTTGGCTACCAAGAGAGCGACAATTACATTCGGCCAGATCGGCGACTAATCAAGGCCACTGATGCCAATGTGGAGGATGAAGCCGATCAGGCTCTAGTGCCGAGACTAGACGGGGATTCTTCTGCACATGGACACGCACTCGGTCGTGTCGAGTACGATATGGACGAGCAAGATGATATGTGGTTAGAATCATACAACGCACAGAGAAAGTCGGTGGGGTGGAACCCTATTACTCGCGAAGTCTTCGAGATCACGATCACCAAAATTGAGAAGGAATGGCACGCACTGGAGAAGAGGATACCCAAGCCGAACCCCAAGCCACCGCAAACTCACCGGCCTCGCTCCAGCTCAGCTGCGGCAGTTAACGGCGAGCCGCAGACGGGCGAAGAGCAAGATAGTAAATGTGCTATTTGCGATGACGGAGATTGTGAGAACACAAACGCCATCGTATTCTGCGATGGCTGCGACCTGGCGGTTCACCAAGAGTGCTACGGAGTACCCTTCATCCCCGAGGGCCAATGGCTCTGTCGCAAATGCCAGCTTATTGGGCGCGGCGTTCCGGTTAGTTTCTCTATACCTTGTAGTACACAATCGCAGAGATGCCCTTTTACTAACATTTTCTTCCAGACATGCATATTCTGCCCAAACTCGGATGGGGCCTTCAAGCAGACCAACTCGTCCAAATGGGCGCATCTTCTCTGTGCCATGTGGATTCCCGAGGTTACTCTTGGTAATCACACCTTCATGGAGCCCGTCATGGACGTTGACAAGGTGCCCAAGAGCCGCTGGAAACTCACTTGTTATATTTGCAGCCAACAGATGGGCGCTTGCATACAGTGTGGTAACAAGGCATGTTATCAGGCGTTCCATGTGACTTGTGCTCGCCGAGCCAAGCTGTTCCTGCGGATGAAGAACAGCTCTGGTGCTCTGGATGTACTCGATGGCAGTACCAACCTCAAAGCTCTGTGTGACAAGCACTGCCCTTCAGAGTACGCCAAAGAGAATGATGTTTCACATGCAACGAAACGTGCCAAGAAGTTCTACAAGAGAGCCATGAAGGATCGTATCTGGGCCAACAGCCAGGCCTCTGCCATGGCGATTGCTGCCACGCACCGGCAAGCCCTTACTGAGCACCCGGCCGATGAGTCCCAAATGACTGGCGCGAAGCTGTCCGCAGTCATGGGAGACCAGAAGAAGGGCCAGGCCGGCAAGTTTATCTGGAAGCTACCCTCGGGTGCACCAGTGATTCCGCAGGCCGTCTTTGATATCGTCGAGTCGTCGTTACAGAGATTTAACTTTCTTAAGCGAAGGGAGTTTGTCGGCGATGCTTGTCGGTACTGGACCCTCAAGCGCGAGATGCGCCGCGGGGCAGCATTGCTCAAACGACTGCAGCTGCAGATGGAGACGTTCTCGTCGATGGAGCTTACACGCCGCAACTTCGCCGCCATGGGCCCTTCGGGCAAGGCCCGCCTATCTCGGCGCATTGAATTCGCCGAGACGCTCATCACGGACCTTGAACAGCTCCAGGCCATGTCCCAACAGGTCGTCGAGCGTGAGCGCCTCAAGCTCGAGGCGGCCGAACTCGAGCAGGACTTTGTTGATACGTGCTACTTCCCCATCCATAAGGCATTGCCACCGATCGTAGAGAAAGCATTCACGTGAGTTGTCCTGTGTTTGTCATTACCAATGAATAAATGCTAAGTTGCCGTTCAGACTCGACAAGAATCTTTTCCGTGAGGGCCTGCTCCAGCTCCAGAACCGAGTGGAGGAGCGTCACTACACCACGACGCTTGCGTTCGCCCACGACCTCTGCGAGGTTATCAATGTGGGTATTAATACTGAACCGGAGCCGCAGCCGCAACCTCCTCCGGTCATAATCGACTCGGTCGTGGCGCCTGTGACCAAGTCGGATTTCTCGGACCACCGAGACCGTAAAAAGCTGGGGAAGCGCATTTTGAAGATGGTGCAACCGCAGCTCGAGGCAGCACTGCGCCTCGAGACCGAAATCACACATAAATCGGTCGAACACCCCAAGCAAGAGCTTGAGGGTATGATAGAGGCTAGCTTGGAGTTGAGGCAGAACGCGGCCTCGGCCACCACAGAAGGTGAAGCCAGCCAAGATGTTATTATGGTAGATGCCTCCAACGAAATCACAGTTCGAGAACCATCGAGCGAAGGGGCGGCTGAAGAGTCACCAGCGGACGTCGACACGACCGAAGCCGAAGGCGAGAAGAACCCCGAGGAAGGGAATATTGAGGTCAACACATCTGGCCTCGAAGAATCAGAAGACGCCAAAGCGGAAGACGTGCCTGCTTCTGGGCATTCCACTACAGAACACAACGAAGAAGTCGTGTCAGAGAAGGAGGCAGCACCGTCTCACGCAGATGGTGTGAAGTCGCTGGACACACCGCCGTCGACTAATGGATATGTTGCCGAGCCGCATCCGGTGCAATCCGGGCCGCCGACTCCGCCCCAGTCTAATGGAAGCCTGGGTAGAGACCATGCCAACATTCTCGCCGACGGTGGTGTGCCATGGTACTTGAAGGGCTTCGAGCCCGAGGGCACTTCGGCGCTGCAAGAGCAGTGGCCCGGCAAAAAGAGGCCATCCGGGGTCTGAGCGAGGAACTGACGGAGATGGACGAGGACGAGCTGAAGGGTCTCGGGGTGGACTTTAGCATGGAGGACGGTGTTGACACGCCTAGCGCTAATAACGTGGGCAACACCGCCGCCGCTACCACCACAACTACAACTACTGCTACCACTTCGGCGGCAGAAACCAGCAGCGTTATTGGTTCGGCGAAGAAGCCGGCGAAGGCGAAGAGGCGCAAGACGACGACGTACCGGCGTAGATGATATACCCCGGCGGCCGGCCTTCAATGTATTTATTAGTGGCTTGGAAGCTGGGTTTCCTTGATTTCATTTTTACTTCTTCCTCTTCTGTTGTTGATGTTTCTGAGTCTGGCAGGGAGAGAGAGAACGTTTTTGTTGTACGATGTGGCTACCACTGCGGTTGTCTTTGTCGTTTGTGTTTTTCCTCCCCTCTCATCCTCTTTGGCTCATTTCCTCCTAAATACCTGCCTGCCTGCCTAGGGCCATCCACATGGCCTACTTATGTTTCGGCGTTCCGACTGGGGGAGAAGAGCGATGGGGGTTAGGGGATTTGGGGTTTCGTTACCACGCAGAGCCGGCGACATGACATTGAAGACTACTACTTCTTATGTGTTGCCAAGTTTGACCGCGCGCGTGCGAGAGAGAGAGAGAGAGAGAGAGAGAGTGAGTGAGTGAGACACACAGTATGGCGTTTTGGCTGGGCGTTCATATATGAGATAGGGCCCGATGCGATACTTTTTATTTTTCCAAGTTCGGCTTGACCAACCTTGACAGTAGCCAGCCTGTCTCGGGGCTCTCCAAATAATCCATGTTTATTGCACATATACCATCAACGTTATAGTCTTTTTCCTAGAAGATTGCTAGTGTGCGTCACGCATTGTTGCAGTGAGACCAATAAGTAGAGTATGCATTAAATACCTTTGTTAATTACCAGGTACGGGGGTAGGCAGTGTATATGCTTAACAGGGCAAAGGTAAACCGTCACCATCTTAGATTTGGATAATGCGGGTATTCGTTCCAAGTTCGTTCATGGCGGAACGTTTATCGAAATAAGTATGATGCACCACTTACAGCACCAAATCTTCTATTCTGAATGAATGCTGCATTCGATCATGCTGGTGATGATGGTGATGATTACGATGTTGACGATCTCCAGAGAGGGAGGACTCCCCCGGCTGCCCAATTACCATATTACTTATTTACCTGCCTACGAGAGTGCTATAGTTCCTTCATTATCGAGGAAGGTACACCTTGACAAGGGTAGATCTACCTACACGGGAGGCAGCACCTTCCTTCCTTGGTCCAAGTCGCTATATGTTTTTGTGCTGTACCTTGCTTATATACTCTAAATCTGATTTGCTACAGTGCCATAGTTCCTTTATTGTCGAGGAAGGTATACCTTAACAAGGGTAAATCTACTTATACGAGAGGTAGCACCTTCCTTTTTTAGTTCAAATCGTTATATATTTTTATGCTGTACCTTGCTCATATACTCCAAATCTGATTTGCTACAATTGGGGGTTGGATACACTCGCTTCATTATTCGCTCATTGGCAATTGCTAACAAACTCGGCCTGATCAAATGAACTCTATGTAGTTTTGGCTGGCATCGCCAGTCTCCCCAGTGCGAGGTAAGTACTAAGGGGGCAGGTACGTCTGGTCGTCGTGTACACTCCACTTTCAACTGTCGTTTGTAGCACGCACGGAAACGGGCTAGTGGAGAGTGCGAGGCGTGACTGCTAAAAGGTTCCTACGTCTTTCGTAACAGCGCCGGAAACATACGTCAACATGAATGTTTGATTCAAATGACCAAGAGGTACGATTCTCTTGTCTCGTAAAGGCTCCGTCCAAGTCCGCGCTCGAACTGGGAGGTGGATTGGCAATGCAGGCTCGGCTCGCCCTCTATCACCATCACCACAGGACTTGATTGAGCTTGGATCCCTGCATTTTTGCACGTGCTCAATATGGTGAATGTTTTGGACGTTACTCATCATCAATTAACACAAGAAGCCCTTATAGCTCAGTGGCAGAGCGTTGCACTTGTAATAAACTTCCGTTGAGGTATGCAAAGGTCCGTCGTTCAATCCGGCGTGGGGGCACAGAATCTTTTGGCATTTTTGGACAGGCGAAAGCCAACTTTGTATTCCTTCGGGAAGGAATTGCATTCGTGGGATTGATTGGTTCATAGCAGATTCTCAATCTTGCCAGTTTGGATAATGTCAGTGCTCTGCTTCATGGAGTAGGATTGCAACTCATAACGCCCGTCTTGTATTGATGTTTTTGGAAAAGTGCAGCCTGCCTAAATACAAGAACTCCCAACCAACCACGAACAGCAACCAAATGAACAACCCCTTTTCCCTAGAAATCACCGTTGCAGTAAATACACCTCCCTGGATACCTTCATCTGCCTTTCATTCTCCCCAAGCCGTAACAGGAGTCCGTAACCCCAGATAAAACAGCAACACCATTCGCAAACCACATAAACCAAATTCCCACCGTGAATGCTTGAACATTGCTCTCCATCCATCCTCTTTTTCCTTTTTTTCCCGAGTTCGCTCCTCTCTTCTTCTAAGAGAAAATACCGTAGATCTTGCACTTCTCCGAGACGGCGCGCTTGTTGACGTCCTGGCAGTCGCGGAACTGCTGCGTGCACTTGGTCTTGGCGCTGTCGTAGCTGTCGGCAAAACTAACAGCCCCGGCGGCGACGCTGGCGTCGGCGGTGCGGAGCCAGTGGCGGGCGGGCGCCGGGCTGGAGCCGACAAAGTGCCCCTTGGCGTAGCCCTGGCCGAACGACTTGCCGTTGTACTTGCCCTTGGTGCGGCAGCCCTCGGCGTAGACGGACACGCACTGGTCGTACTGGGCGCGGCAGGCCTGCGAGCAGCCGGAGGCGCACTGGGGCTTGGTGAAAGAGGCGCACTTGCGCGTGTCCTCGTCCGTGTACAGCTTGAAGATGTGGCCGGCCTTGTGCTCCATCTCGAGGTTGTTGCACGTCAGCGACGGCAGCTTGATGCCGCCCACGGGCGTGCTGACGTCGTAGCCGTACTTGGTGTTCTTGGGCTGCTGGCAGAGGCCGGTGGGGGTCGGGATGGGGCAGACGCCGGTGGGCTTGCTGGGCGGCATCGTCGTCAAGGTGGTGGTGACGGGCGCGGCCTTGGTCAACACGGGGGGCTTGCTCACGGCGGACGGCTTGCTCACCGCGGCCGCACTGCTCACCGCGGCCGGCTTGGTCGGGGTGGCCACGGTAGCGCAGGGCACCGTCATGGTCTTAGTCTTGAGCTCGGGCTTGCTGGTGGGCTGGACCGGGGGCCACGCCTTGGTGTAGCTGTCCTTGTTGCCGGCCGGCGACGCCTTGCAGTATTCCTGGATCTTGCCGCACCACTGGGCGAAGCCGTTGCAGTTCAAGGCGTCGGGGATGCCGGCCTTCAGGTAGCAGCTGGCGACGTTGACCATGCAGTGCGACCATGCACCCGCGCATCCTTTGCTGTCCGTCCACTCGGGCAGGGCGTAGCAAAACTTGCCGCAGCCGAAATCGCACTTGGGGGGCGCAACGACGACCGATGTGCACACATCTAGGGCGCTTACAGTGGTGCTGATCTTGAGCGTAGTCAACGGCGTGGTCGAGGGAATCTTGACAATCGGCGTCGAGACAATCGGCGTCGGAGTCGTCACAGCCAGTGTGGAGGAGATAACCTTGATGGGTGTCGAAGGGGTGACGACCGCATAGGTGGAGGGCGTGGCGGACGAGGAAGCAATATGGGTAACGAGGGTGGAGGTGGTGGGCGAGGATGCCGGAAGGGTAGCCGACGTGCTCACAATGTAACTCGACGTGGATGTCGAAGGAGTGACGACCGCAGCGCTAGAGGGGATGGTGAACGGCGGGGCGACGTAGGGACTGAAGGTAGAGGTAGATGTCGAAGGAGCGCTAGAGGGGACGGTGAACGGCGGGGCGACGTAGGGACTGAAGGTGGAGGTAGAGGTGGAAGGCGAAGGCACTGATTCGGCCGCGGCTGACGAGACGCTGGCAACCTGGACGGGCGTGTTGGGCGCACAATCATGTCCATATCCGTATTCGCAAACGGGAGCCGAGGACGATTCGGGCAGTGGCGAAGAAGTTCCGACAATCGGGGTAGACGAGGGCGTGCTGACAGCCTCACTGGATGCAATCGTGCTGATGATGGGGGTGGATGATGGTACGCTGACGGCTTCACTCGACGTAATCGTAGACGATGACTCGGCTACAGTAGGCGCAGTTGGTGCACAACCGCCATATCCGTATCCGTTCTCGCAAGCAGGGGATGAGGTCGACTCTGGCACGGTGACGGCCTCGCTGGATGCAATGGTGCTGGTGACCGGGGTGGATGATGGTACGCTGACGGCTTCAGTAGAGGCGATCGTAGATGAGGACTCTGCCACAGTGGGCGCAGTTGGTGCGCACCCTCCATATCCGTACCCGTTCTCGCAAACAACAGGAGTGGACGAAGACTCCGGCAGTGGGGACGAGGTGCTGACGATCGGCGTAGACGAGGGCGCGGTCACCGCTTCGCTAGAAGCAACCGTAGAGATGGGGGATGACTCGGCCACGGTGGGTGCAGTCGGTGCGCAACCTCCGTATCCTAATCCATTCTCACAGACAGGGGATGAAGTCGATTCGGGCAGAGGAGAAGGGGTGCTGACGATAGGGGCAGATGATGGAGCAGTGACGGCTTCGCTAGAAGCAATCGTAGACGCGGGGGATGACTCGGCCACGGTGGGTGCAGTAGGTGCGCAACCGCCATATCCATACCCCTTCTCGCAGACAGGGGACGAGGAAGGGATATCGACCGCTTCGCTGGAAGCAACCGAGGAGATGGTGCTGCTGGCGGCGACAGTTGAAGGCATGGGCGAGACAATGTAAGTGACCAAAGATGTCGTCGCGGCTGTCGGGGGCTTGTATCCGCACGGCTGGGTGCACGCCAAAGGCTTGGCCAAGTAGACATTCTGGCGGTTGCGGCCACCGCACTTTTCTCCGGAAGCCCCGTTGCAGGCCATGTTGCACTGACTGGAATCGACCGACGAAACACCCTTGCCGAGGACAACACCGCAGTAGCATTCACCTCCGAACTCGGTGGCGGCGTAGGGGAAGCCGCCGGTCAAACAGCTCTGCAGACAGGCCTTGGTGGTCAGGTTGTTGGAGGGCACGGCGTCCTGGCGGAAGAAGACGGGCTTGGTGCCGTCGTCGGTGTAGCAGCCCAGTGAAGTGTAGGCGTCGGTGGTCTGGGTGGTGATGTCGGGGAACGTGGTGTCCTTGTAGACCATGACGCTCGAAGTTCCGCCGCAGGCCTGGGCGTTGTTGCCGGAGCACTTGAGGTTGCACAGGCCGCTGTCGACCGTCGGTCGGTTGATGGTCTGGCCGCAGTAACAGCTGCCGATCCAACCCAGAGCAGCGTACGTGAAGCCGTTGCCCTTGCAAGTACCGGTACAGGCCTCAATGGTCATGTTGTAGGCGTCCATGTCCATGCGCTCCATCAGAGCACCCGGCTGGCCATCCTGGCCATTGGCGTAGCAGCCGAGCGGAGTGAAGGGCGTGTAGGCGTCCGTACACCGTGGCAGGTTGGGATACCAGGCAGAGACGCGGGTAACGAGTGTAATGGCGGCAAGCGCCAAGGCAGGCTTGTAGGAAGACATGGTCTTCTACGGGGGTGGGGGGGAGGGGGGGTTCAACGAATGTAACGTAGAAGTAACCAGGCTTCAGGAAACGAGCGACTGAAGTGACTGAAAGAGTGTGGTGATGATGAGTGTGGATTGGATATCTTGGAATGGGAGAGGCATATGAGGTCATATATAGGCCCTGTTCAAGGTGGCCTTGTCGCCACGCCATGGCTCACAACTCGCTCGGGATGCTGTAACCTGATGGCCTCAAAGAGACGGCCTGGCGTCGCGAAGCTGCTGCTACTGTTGCTGCCTCGGCTCCCCATGATTACAGGAGGTGTTGATGGCTGGAGCTGGTATTGACGTCCAGCCCAAGCCTCTGTGCACCGTCCGTCATCAAAGCCTACGACAAGTAAACTACAAGTCAACGGGTCTGGAGGCGCCTAGAACAGCCGTGCGTCAGCAGGCAAGCAGGTTTGTGGTCCCACGGCAGACGCCCGCGCAACGAAAGCTTAGCTCTCACCGAGATGACCCAGGGGCACATTGCAGGGTCGGCTGCCTATAAAAAGTAGAGATTGATGTTGCAATGGCAGCCCGAGGCGTTGGGTCTGGGAGTTGACTTGTCGGCTCGGGTGAGAAGTCCATGGCAAGCAAGTGGCAAGCAAATAATAGAAAAGGAAATGCCAGGTTCACTTAGCCAACCTTATTTTCGACATCACATTGTAATATAAGCGAAAGCATGGCAGTAGCAGCGAAATATGGCAACAGGGATCCACGGTACCTCATACTGTCCCGACACCCATCAAGCTACACCTACCCATCAGATATGTACACCATGCCATGTCATGCCTTGATGGAAGTCTGCGTGGGTATACAGAAAACAGGACATAGGCATATAATCGCCGACCTAGGTCAGCCTCTCCACTGCAATTTTCCGCTTTTGCCAGGGTCAGTCAGTCTCTATCGAAATACAAAACAACATACACCCGGAGAATGGGAATCGCTTGTGGTTTCTGCAGTAGAAATGTGACCCTAACGCAGCCACATCATTTACTTCTATGCAGACCGCGTCGGAGGTAGCTCCGATTCAACCAACATGGTCTTGATGAGTTCGTTCCTAACCAACTAATACGAGGCAGAGTTCACCTCTTGCCCACACTAGCCACAATGCTAGCCTATGCTACACGAAGTTTCCTGGAGACGGCGCCCCAAACCCCCTTTTTCCTCCTCCTCTCCCACTTAGGCTGGCTTATATGCGCACAGGCATTCTCAGTGTCAGTGTCAGAACTCTTACGAAATAGATAGGGGGGGCCACTCATCTTCACGTCTGTCTTGTGTTGAACCTTGCCAAGGCTGGATGCAAAAGTGGTGTAGCTTCTTCATCTTGTATGACCCTCGGATGCGCGGCCATTTGCTGACGTTGATGCTCGGCTGCCTCTTAGCTTACTTGCACATGGCCACCCTCGTATCCCCGGGTGTTGTTGAAGATGACGTAGTGCCATACATCATCATAAAATACGCAGCTATTCCGGTGTAAACACAAGGGGAAAAAGTTATCTGTATGCCTCATCGCCTGCCCTTGTTTGCCCATGTGCTTTTTTCTTTCTTTAGTTGTCTTATTTACTGCTTCACTTTTCCTTTCCCCTTTTCTTCTTTTTCTTCTTGATCCTAGTAATATACTGCCGTCCCGCAGGAAGTTCGCAGGCTAAAATATTAGTTTTTGATATCGATATTGACCCAGTAGGAGAAGACTACTAATTGCTGACCAACAGGCGAACCATTGCCGACCTGCAGGCACATCCATACGAGGAGGACGGCAGAGAGCAATCGAGACTATGGATATCAATTCTGTGCGGGAATAATTACCACGGCACCGTCGCGACAGCTTGGCTTAATTTGGAAACGGAAAAGAAGACTATATATCCCATGTTTACAGGGCGAACAAACGTTATACTAGGTCTTGGGACTCGCTTGCACTATGCATCAAGTGGCCTAAGCTGGATTTGCATATTTCCCTTGTCGTTCATTATCTGAGGCGTTGTCGATGTGCCCTCACTCTGCTGTTGGCAGGAGATGGTGACTTGGGTATACGCATACCGTCGGAAATAACAAAAGAAATACGAGGGCGAGGAAGTCCAGATGGGAATGTAGTGAAGCTGAGAAACTAACCCTGTTTCCCGACCATGTACATATACTCCTTACGTGTAGGGAAGAGACCTGCTAGCTATTCATCAGTTATTACATACAGACTTCAGAGACGATACATCACTTGAACATGCAAATTTGAATGAATTGAGTAACTGAGAGAGAGCTGCTCATGAAAGAGGACACCCATACCATGTATTATTATGCAGAGATCACTTGGCAGAACTTGGCAAAGCTGATAGACGCACCGCCTATCGTCAATCAAATCTGACTTAGGCCCCATTGTCTATCAACACCCAGTAGACTGTAGTGACCGGGCAAGGCAACAAAAGCATTTCGGAGACGTCCAAGCCCCTGCGAGAATAAACCGGCCATGCCTAACAGATCGAGACGCTATTATTCCACTTGAATAATTATTATAGCAGGTAATATTCACCTATATACTTATCTAATGCCTACAGCGGAATAAGTGTACGTGTATTCCGTTTACTTCCCTGTCGTAATAGGAAGTAAGTGGAATAATCAAGGTTATTATTACATGTGGGCAGTTTGGCAGTGTACGATTTATTCTAGCGGTCGCTTAACGTTGTTCTCATTATCAACTTTTAGAAATACACTAAGTCCAACCAGGACCAGACCCCAAACTCCGAAGTAATGATATCCTTCATTCCCCTAAAGTCAGTCTACTGCTTATCCCGGAGGTGGCGGGGCACATATTTGCCAGGGGCGGCAGAGGCACGAAGAGGCTCGGCCGGGGGTGTGGTGGCAGCCGGCTCCTCAGCGCGGCGAGGAGCAGGGCCAGCGCCCGAAGCAGTACGGCTTGGAACAGGTGCGCTGTCTCTGCTGGGAGCGCCACCGGAGGCAGCCTTGGCAGCCTCACGCTCGCGCCACGATGGCTTTCCGCCAGAAAGGTTGAGGCGAGGCGGGCCGGCCGAAGGACGATCGCCAGTCGGGCGGTCGCCGGAATCGGCGCGGTCCAGGGGAGCACGCTGGGGAGCACGCTCCATGGGGGAAGCCGTGCGGTCGGGGAGATCGGCAGCAGGACGTCCTGATGCTTCTCTGTCGCGCCACTTGCCTGCTCCGGGGAGGTTGAGCGCAGGGCGGCGGCTGTCTGAGTCGGTCCGCTCCATGCTGGCAGGCTCGCGCCTGGGGATAGAAGCAGAGGCCTTCTCGGCAGTCCGTCGGGCCATAGCCTCTTCTTCTCGGCGAGCCTGAAGAGCCGCCTTCTCGAGAGCCTCTTGGCGATCCTTCTCGCGCTGCTCCTTGAGCTTCGACATCTCCGCACGCTTGGCTTCGGCGCGAGCCTCGGCCTCCTCCTTCTCCTTGGCGGCGCGCTCCTCGGCCTCCTTGAGCTCGCGCTCCTTCTCCTCGCGCTCGCGCTTCTCGCGGAGCTTTCTCTCACGGTACTCCTTCTTGCGAGCAGCAATCTGCCTCTCGAGTTCTCTCTCGGCATCACGCTGGCGCTTCTCGAACTCGTCTCGTCGACGCTCCTTCATGGACTTAACATAAGTTTCGTACTGAGGCACCAGGCGTTCGAGTCGGTGCTTAAGCTCAACGCTCTCCTTGTGCTTAGCCTTCGTCTCAACGAGGGTGTCTGTCTTCATTTTCTCGTAAGCAGCAACGTCGTGTTCTCGTTGCTTGGCATAGTCCTCAGGAAGCTTCTTGGACTCCTCCTTGCGGAAGGCTCGCTCAAGATGATCAATGCGCTTGCCGGTAATGCGGAGCTTCTCATTGACATCATTCTTCTCACGCTCCAGCTGAGCCAGCTTCATGGCGCGCAGGCGGTTGGTATCAAGATCATCAAGGTTCTCAATATCAATGTCGATAGCATTGGGACCAATCTTGAGATCGGCAATCTGCTTCTTGAGCTCCTCCTTGCGGACGCGCTCACGTTCGTCGCGGAGACGCTTTTCCTCACGCTCCTTCTGTTCTTGGACAAGACGTCGCTCCTCAGCCTCGGCCAGAGCTTGCTCTTGAAGTCTCTTCTGGCGAGCCTTCTCCTTCTCCCGCTTGGCATGGAGCTCTGAGGCCTCCTCCTTGCGCTTCTGGATAATATCCTTGCGGAGCAGGATGGCGTGGTGTTCTTCATCAGCGCCAGCCTTGGCCCGAGCGAGGGCGGCATCATGGGCCTTCATACGAACCTCATTGTATGTGGGATCAATGTAGAAGCATGTGGTGTGAAGGCACTTGGCCAGGCGGACGAGCTGCGACCTGACAATCTCGGAGGGGGTGTTTTGCAGGCGCTGGACAGTGCCAGTCTCGCTCTCGGCAGAGCCACCGGCAGAGCCGGCGTGTGAAGCCTTGGAGGAAGAGAAGACATCCGTGTCGAAGCTGAGCACGCCGGTGGCGTGATCCATGCGAATGGACAAGTCGCCCTTCTTGTTTCCGTTCATGATGAACTTCTCGATTGTGCCCCGGCTGATTTGGTATGGCTCGGGGAACTCGGCAAGGCTCTCAACGAAGCTGAGGTCCACAGTCTCGTACACCTGAGACAACTGCTGGAACAGACGGGTGAGGATAACCTGCTGCAGAGGCAGGATGTACTTCTCCATCTCAGCATCGGCGCCAATCTTGGCCAGAATGGGGGATATCTTCTGGCAAATAGAGAGAGGGTGGAAGTCGACCTCAAGGATGTTATAGAGGTCGCGAATTTCGGGGCGCGCTCTCTTCAGGAGAGACTTGGACAGGGCATCCCGGAACAGAACAGCACGGGTAGGGGCTGTGGACATGCCCAACAGGTGTGTAAGGCGGGAGTTCTTGTTCTTTCGAGCCTCGTCGAAATCAACCATGGCGCCTCGCGATCGAGAGGTGCTAATGACGGGAATGGAGAGAGCCGACAAGAGCACGAAAGAAGCAGCCTTCTGGAGGTCAGCATCCGTGGCGGAAGGATTCTCCGACTTCTTGCCCTGTCCGGTGCCTACCAGCATGGCAGACTGGCGGAGAAGGTTGTAGTATCTGGACCAAGCAGCGGCATGGAAAAGGTAGTTCTCGCCGACGAGGAAAATGCGAGTGAGCTTCTCGTAGTAGTTGGCCATCATGATGTTCTTGGCGGGCCTCTTGCTGAGGTTGAGGAGGGTGTGGATGTCCTCAACACTGCGGAAAGCCTCTTGCCAAAGCTCAAGCTCAACGGCAACGTTGAGCTGCTGGAAACGAGTCTCGAGATGACGCTGCAGGGTATCCGGGTCGTTCAAGTTGATAGCGTGCATTTGCGACGAGTACTTGGCGGCAGTCTGGACATGGTTTCGCAGCAGCTCGCAGAGGCGGCGGAACTCGGTCTTGCGTGCATGCTTGAGGCAGAAGTCGAAAGCCTGCATGGCAGTGCTCTGGTACAAGATCTCAAGTCGGGCATTGTTGCGCAAGATATCCAGGACGGTTCGGTATGCCTCCCAGAGGAACTTGAGCCAAGGAGTAATGATGGCACGATCAGTGCGGTCTTTCGATTGTTCGCTGGATACGGTAGCGAGCAGGATGGACTCGGGAGTCTCAGTCGCTTCGAGATCGTCGATGTTGGCGGATGTTTCCGTGAGTTCATCGGCCTTCTGCTGGGCAACAGTGACCTTCTCGACAGCCAGCTCGATGAACTTCTTGAGGATCAGTTCGATTGTGGCGACATTTGTGTTCTGGGCAATGTTCTTGTACGAGTACAGAGCATCCTTGGCCACTTTGCCCTTCTTCTGGTCGACCGAGAGCTCGACCAGGAGCATCATCACGGGCTCAAGGGAGGCGATGGGGACATTTCGGGATCGCTTGGAGGTGACATGGTCGTGTAGAAGCGTCAGGGCAGCCGGAGCTTGGCCGACACCAATGAGCTCCTGTGCTCTCTTGAGAACATTCTCAGGCTTTTGGTGTGGGGGAGGTGGCATCGTGGCGATGATTTGCTGTTGTTACCAACAGATGCCCGTCGACGAGATGTCGGATTGTATGAGGGGCTTGTAGTGAAGAGAATTTGTGACAACACAATAATCTTGTGGGTAGGTTTGGGAAAGCGCGGGTGCGGGGCTGCCTGGGCTGGGTTCGTTTTTTTTTTTGCTTAAGCCCGGAGATGTCCCGGCTGGCCAGGTAAAAAAGATAGAGAAAATCACGTGCATCCTCTACTGGAATGCCTCAACATCAGGAGCGTCCATCTCGAGGTCTTGTACCTGCGCTCGAGATCTTGTACCTGCGCACGAAAGCTTCCTCCGATAGCCTGCGCAGAACCGGCAACTCTGTGCCCTGGCTTTGAGAACTTTGTTGCCCAGGTGTGAGCAATCTGTCAGCTGTAAAAAGCTCGAAAAAACATCAAATAAATACCTCAACACCACTGACTGACTTACGGCCTGTCTGGCGTCAGTCAGGCGATGGTTCTGAATAATGCAAAGAGCGACTCAATATGGCAAATAATACTAACGTGCCTTCTTTTTCTTCCCCGGCAGCAATGGTCATGGAGACATGCATTCCAAAGTTTGCCTGTGGCCCTACGTTCTACCTATGATTTACCAACCAATTTGACGTCAAAATTCGCGAAACCCGAATGACAGAATGATACAAACTGACAATGGCTTTGGGCGATATAGAGGCACTGACCAGAGTACCCCCTCGAAAAGGAATTGCTACGTGCGGCATAGCAATTCGACATATTGGCTAGAAATATTGCAACATCCTGTTGGCGTTAGATGTTTATTGAGTACTCCTTAGATAGATGCCTATTGAAGATATTTATTGAATAGTATTTCCCGCAAGCAGAAATTCGAGGATGTCCTTTCTACACGACTTTTAAGATGAGTTTATTGACGGCTCGTCGTCCTATTGGTTCCAAGCAAAAGTGCTTGGACACCAGAAATAGACCTACACAGACACAGACAGGCAACACCACACCAATAAACGCATTGTTAAATAGGCAATTGAACTTGCTGTATAGTTTACATGCTATCCCGAACCAGGTTATGTTGCTGTCGTTGTATAAACTGCATAGACGTGAAATGCACAAGATCTTGACAGGAGCTTCTAGAGTTTTGCCTATTCCACAAAATCAAGTATCGCAGCCTCGGATATGTGGGGTATCTTTAATAAGGACGGGCTTATTCCACCAAGAAGGCTAGTATGCATGTTCATCTCGTTTAGGAGGGACAGGATCGTTGGGCTCCTCAGCAACCACGAGTTCACATCGCCACACGGTGGAATAGCTAGAATAGACCGACCGTTAGCTATCATCGTCGCCGATCCGGTAGGCTCACGCATTGATTCAAGTAGACGATCAGGGCTTCCAGACCAACAACAGGGAAGCGCCTGAATGTTGATCCACGAGTTGATACACCCGGTAACACACCTGCAGAACAGAAGAAAAACCAGCATCAGCGGGGCCCCACTGAAAACGATACCGGGCGCCGGCTGTGCTGCTTGCTTCTTGAACATGACACGGCTGTGGTGTCTCGGCTGGGGTACCTGCACTCAAGAACAAGAGACATTGGTTTGCCAGGCCTGAGCAATGCGGGGAGTCGCCTCGACTGAGACAACGCAAGTTCACGATGGGGGCTCTGCCGGTTTATATCTACCTGTATCGGTCCAAGGCCGGTCTCGTGGTGGTGGAAGATACACTGTTTCCCCCAAAACGGCCAATGGTAGGCCTTTGCGCTATTATTAATGTTATTTTTGGGTTTAATGGGAAGAGAGATCAGACGAGGAGTCCCCAAAGCTGGACGGAGGGCGCAAGAGGGACAAGAAAAATTCAGACACCCGGGTTACCGGCAAAATCTATCTTAAGTTGGATAGACAGATTAGTGCTACTGTACAATCATAACCTTACATCAATAGTGACCTGGGCTAGAAAGTAGATGCGATGGCCGTTGCAAATCGCTCGGCCTGTTGACAGAATCAACCACCGCTATTGCTTGATGGTATGGAGCCCAGCAAGGACGGGCAATTTCCCAGAGCTGCAGGCCCCGTAGACCCCCGTACACCGTAGCACTCTAGCCCTATCCATTCTCAGCAGTCCGCATTGCGACCATTGCCAAGCATGGGCAAAGCAAAGGAGGAATACAGACCAATCGCCCCTGGGTGCTAGGATCCAATTTCCAGACCTTCCCAGTCTTCATTAGCCCCCCCTCCCCAGGCCCTGGGTACAGTACAGTACTTTTTGTAGTGCATGTATTGGGACCCGTTTGGCCTTAGCTTCTGCAATGCGCCCATCCAGTCAACCTCTCTTTTTCTTCCCCCGTACCTGCAAGTAGGCAGGGCACTCGTACCTCTTTTCCTCCCTCACATTGTCACTTGTCGCAGCTTCGACAATCGCGCGCTCCCTTCTATTGTCGTCGTCTCAGAGCATCGAGCCTCTCGTGGCCTTGTCCGGCGTATTCATCATTATCTACCTGAATCGTCTAATTCTGTAAGTTTAACAAGTTTCCCCCTTTTCTCACTCAGGCCCCTTGCGAGAGAAATGGCAGCCCAGAGAGTCCAATCGGAGTTCGGTATACCGCCTGGAGGACACAAACGGCACACGGTTTGCCTCGCTTGGCGTGGTTACGGCTCCGAAGGGGGATTGCACAAGACTGAGCGAAAAAGTCTTTCGGAAGCGACAAGAGACAGACGCCTTGTACAGCTCAGCATCAACGCGACAGAGTCCTACGGAAGGATCGACCAATGTCACGACACACCATCGCCAACATCTGCCTCTCTCTCTGTTCTCAACCCAGGACAGGATAACAGGAACCAAAAAAAAGTCAACACCATCAATTATGGCTACTAACCGACATATGCATGCAGCTTCTTCTTCGTCCCCTGCTTCATCCCAGAAGCAGTCCCGTTTCCGCCATCAACAAACCGCTCGTTCTTCCTCATCGACTAGTAGAGCTGGTCCGAGCTCCGACCCGACGCCGACACCAGCACCTGTAGCAGCACCTGCACCTCCTCTTTCCCATCAACCTAATCTCCAATATCCTTCGCGGTTTGACTCTCGACCCCAATACCGGAGCGACTCCAATTCCTCGACTACTTCCACTACAATGCCTCAGTACACCTCCCGGGACGTCGGCGATCCTTCGCAAATCAAGAAGAACAAGCAATCAATGGCTGATCTTAAGTTGAGACGCCTGACGGAGCTCAACAGCCGTCTGCGAGAAGACCTTGAGCGTGAACGAATTCCTGTGTCGCAGGCTTCCAAGAGGTAATTGCGCAAAACTACGCCAGAGAGCCTTGTGGCTTGTGACCCAGTAACTAATTGATTGTTCAACAGTATCATCGCCTACTGCAACAGCACGCGCGACTACATGGTGCCGTCAGTATGGGGAGCCGTCCCTAGGGGCGAGGACCCCTATGCGCCACAGCAAAGCGGCGGATGCTGCTCGGTCATGTAGAGCCATGGCCGGATCAAATACCCCGTCGGAAGGGACGGAAATTCAAAGGGGCGACTCAGTCATCCTAGTCTTACGCCGCGATGAACAGCAAACAACGACGAGCAGGCAGGCTACCATTGTATTTTGATGAGCAGGGAGTGGGTGTGGACTGCTCGACCACTTACCTACGCCAGAACCCGTCTTGGACAGGTCAAGCCAAGTGCGGCCACGATTGAAGCAGACGGATAATACCACCAGAGCAATAGCGGCGGATACCCCCAGGAGTTGAGGAGTGAAGAGTTGAATGCCTACGGAGAATAGGGGAAGCTGGCACATTTACGATAATCAACAAGTTTCCTTTACGCTACGATGTATGTATTTCCGGGTTGGATGGGCCAAAAAGCGCCCGCCCATTGCAAAACCGCAACAGAGGCAGGCCATTTGGGAAGCTTTTGAGCATGTATTACTTTTAGTTCCGGCCTGTACTCTTTTTCTTTTCGACCTTCTTGAATCAATGAGCAAAAAACTCGTGAGAACAGCCCTTCTGTCGTTCCCGAAATACTACCATCACTCCGTCTTTTGTGACCGCGCCTCCATTCAACGGTGAAATAGTGTCTTCGATATTGCACGACATGAAATTGCCTCTCGTTGTTGTATCATCCAATATCAGAAAGGCAACTGTGAGTGCAGCTGTTTCCAAGCCTCCAGCGTGCCGTTCAGTTGGTTGCTATGCTAACTACAGGTACTTGCATGTGTATCTATGAAACTACTACTATAGGTACTCCTTACTAGTCAACAGACTCGCAGCGCGATGACTATAGATAGATTACATCGCCTTGTCTCCTCGGCCGAGTGATGGTAACTTGAGCTGTCCGGCAATATCGGTTCTCAGGGTGGATGATATAATTGTCCAACTAGTTCTAAATGAGAGAGTGGAGGAATATGAGAACAAGGCGCATTGGTCTCACGAACGAACTCTCTAGCTTGGTACGGGGGTGGACAGGGGGACTGGTTGTCGGACTTCGTTGCTACATACTATGTATGGCCTCACCTGTCGTGACCACTGACGAGGGGAGGGACCCAACATTGCCCCAACACAAGATGACCTGCTGTTACCGGAAGCGCGAAGCCGGCTGACCCGCGGATGGATGGGGGCGCGCGGCGGATTGTAATTCGTAAATACACTACTAATTCTTTAATAGGACATTACAAACCAGACCATAATCATGACACTCGTTCAGCGCAATAATAAAATAAATAAAGACATGCCTGCCT
This sequence comes from Apiospora saccharicola, assembly GCA_038363915.1. Lineage (NCBI taxonomy): Eukaryota > Fungi > Ascomycota > Sordariomycetes > Amphisphaeriales > Apiosporaceae > Apiospora > Apiospora saccharicola. The sequence goes on from JAQQWM010000001.1 coordinate 1,978,618, forward strand.
TGCCTACATACATCGTCATTCTCAGACCAGAGCTCCCCTATTGTCTTCTTCTAAAATTGAGAGCGAGGTACATGGCGTGTGCTGGTTATGAAATTATGTAGTTCCCAAGGCGTAATTTCGAGCTCCAAAGAGTTCCCACTCAAAATGCTATGCCATCCTGTGTCACCAATCGGTTGCATCCGTAGAAATTAGGCGTGGAATGACGCAGGTGGTGCACGACGCTTTTTTCCTCCCTACTCCTCGACCACCCAAAGACCCCAGGTAGCAAGATACCGAGGTCAGATCTGCATTACGACCGAATCGTGTGTCCCAGGACAGTGGTAGCATCCACCACCTCTCGGTATCAAAATTGCGAGACAAGCGATCTACACGAGCTAAAGAATGGCTGAAATAACGACCTCCCTCTCGGCGCCCGCGTCGGACCCCGCTCCGTCGTCGTCTGGTGGTAGCAACAACAGTAGCAGCAGCATCGTGCTTCCCCGTGTAACAATTCGTTTCTGCACACAATGCAAGTGGATGTTGCGAGCCGCCTATGTAGGTTCCGTCCTGTTCCCTTACCGTACCCAGACCCAGACTCAAGGTCACTCACTCACTGCCCTCTTTCTATACTACCTCACATATCATCACCCATAACCCGTCACCACTGGAACAAGCTTCCTCCCTATTGGGCACGGCTACGCATTCCGAAGCTACCTTGGCTCCCTCCCCGTTGTCCGCTGCCCCTTACCTGCTTCCTTTCCCACGATGGACCCCCGCATACACCCGCCCGCCTGACCTTCCATAAACTTTCCGCAACCCCCGTGGCCCGCCCCCTCCTCCCATGACATATCGCCCTCTCTCTTGCAGGGCGGACTACTGACTTGAGACCTATCATCCACCTCCAGTATGCCCAAGAGCTCCTCTCCACCTTCTCCACGGGTCTGGGCGAGGTAGCCCTGCAGCCCTCCACGGGCGGGACCTTTATCGTCGAGATCACCGCGGCCGAGGCCCCCTCCCCTTCCTCTAGCAACACCGACAACAACGATGCCCAACTACCTGGAGGCGCCGTAGCCGCCCCTAAAGCCGCCGGGCTCGCCACGACCCAGCACCGCGTGCTCTGGGACCGTACGGTAGACGGCGGCTTCCCCGAGACCAAGGAACTGAAGCGCCGTGTGCGCGACGTGATCGAGCCCAACCGAGACCTGGGCCACGTCGATCGTGACCATGCGAGGAAACCGAAGCCTACTACTGCTGGTGCTACAACGTCAACAGCATCACCATCATCACACGAGGCACCTAGGCCAGCAGGAACAGCAGCAACGCAAGAATCGACCTCGACATCCTTGGCGCCCTCAGACCCGACGGTCACCCGAGCCACTTCGAGCCAGGATCAATCGCATCCGCGCCCGCCGGCGGAAGCGGCCGCCTCGCCCATTCCCGGCAACAACGAGGGTGATGGTGCGGCAGGAGGAGCAGTGTGTGAAGATTGCCAGTAAGCGATGGTATAGATAAAAAAAGGAGAAAGAAGAAAAGTGCGTGCAACGCATGCTGCATTACATCTTTCAAGCCTTTTCTTCGACTTGGCTCGTTAGGAAATCGTCGCATCCGCACAATCCCGTGACGGTACTTGAAATGTATATACTTGCAATACATTTCACCGCCGCGCGAGTAGTGAGTACGGGACCAAGCTTGTGCAGCACAGTGGGCTATGTGGTAGATGCCACATACGTATGACCAATAAGTCCACCAAACGTGTTCTATGAAAGGAGCGTATTATATGGTGTCCTGCCACTACGAGATGTAAAAACGTGGAACTTACTCGACCCTGACCCTAGCCTCGTGAAAGCGTAGGCTCATGTGGAAAGGGTAGCCGGTAGCAAAGTCGATATGGGCAATGTTCTATCAGACTCACAGACCCAGTAATGATACATAAGCCGAACCAAGGTCTATGTGCGTCTGAGCAGTCGGTAAAGAATGTGTTTAACTACATGTGCAAGGTGGCAAGATGAGGAAACAAGCGTCGTCTAGATAAGCCCAAGGCGTTGTAGCAACTCGAATACTGATCATCACCCTTAGTGCTGATGCGCTTTGCACAGGGGCGCAATGGCTTAACTTTGATGAGTGACGAATGTGTCCCTGTGCACACAGATAGGATCTCATTGGGAACTACGTCGCCGACTGGCCTGAGGCTTACCCATTCAGCATACACCGTATTCATGGGCAAATAAAGGTGAAATACCGGTCGAATCTGGCTGCAGGGGAGGATGGCATGCTGCACTCACATGCTCATATGGAGACTCAGATAAGCAGAAATAGAAGAAACATGGTGTACAGATGTATGGTTGGGGAGAAAAACATAAACAGTCGGGACTGTCCTTTAGCCCTTTCATGTACACATGCGATTGCGAACAGTGAGACGCTCGTGACGGGTCCATAATACGAAAAGCCTGGTTTTATTTGTTTTCGCGTAGTAGCAACATTCATCATCAACTCGACCGTCCAACCCATTCATCAGAAGCGACGTCCTTGGCGTCAGTGGGGCCGCGGCGAAGGAAGACTCCTCGTTGTCGTCGTAATAGGTGTGATTCGTGGCATTATACTCGGACAGATTGTATGGAAACGACTCGGGTTCGGAATTATTCGGGGCCAGATTAGGCCAGGTACCGGGAAACGGCCCCTTCTTCATCGATTCGGTGTGTTTGAGGGTGGCTTGTAGGAAGCAATGCGGGTGTAGTCGATCATCGACGGCCGAACCTAAATAGAGGAAGTTCGTATAAATTCTTTTTTTTTTTTCACAGTTCAGGGCTTGGATTTGATGCGGGGAGTTGCGAAACCGCTACCTCCGAGGCCGCCCACGTACTTTTGTTTCTTCTCTGCTGGTTTGAGAATCTGTAGTGCAAAAATCTGATTAGCTGCAATTCATGGATCATATAATCTCGAGGAAAAAAAACAAACCTGGAAGGAACACAGCAAGCTCTCGTCGACACTCATCATGGCACCGGCATTGTCGAATTCTCCACAGTAGTTCGGTGCGCTGAACAGAGTAACCAGCTGGCGCTTAGAAAAGAATTCGTAACCATCTTCAACAACCTGGTGAGCTCGGCAGATGAGATCCATATCGTGCTTCTGCAGGAAGCGAGACACCACGTCAGGTCCAAAAGTGAACGATACACCACGATCGTTTTCGCTCCAGCCAGTGATATCCTTGTCGGGGTCAGACCACAGCAGATCGCACAGGAGACCACAGTCGGGGATCTAGTAATGCGCATTAGTACGATCCAAACAGCGGCAGTTGGATGTGCGGAATCAGAGAATTACTCACATCAGTGGGACGCATGACACGGCGGATCTGCTCCATGGAGTTCAGATCGGGACTCAGACCACCGTGCATTGTGAAGATCTTCTCATCGATGATAGCGGCGATAGGAAGGCAGTTGAAGCAGTCGGTGAATGTCTTCCATAACTTGATGTTGTAGCGGCGTTTGCACTCATCGTAGAAGCCGTAGATACGGTTGATTGAGGCACACTCATGGTTGCCACGGAGGATGAAGAAGTTTTCCGGGTACTTGATCTTGTACGCCAGCAACAAGCAGATGGTCTCCAGAGACTGCTTGCCACGATCTACGTAGTCGCCGAGGAAGAGGTAGTTTGCCTCGGGAGGGAAGCCACCGTATTCGAAGAGACGTAGTAGATCATAGTATTGGCCGTGGATATCGCCGCAAATCTGTAGGAGGGGGAAAATGTGAGTTGCCTGTCTGCGATTCAACCTCGCCTCGCTTCACAGCTTACCTTAATGGGAGCTTCGAGCTCTAACAAGATGGGCTGGCTAATGAAGATCTCCCTTGCCTTCGTGCACAGAAAACGGATCTCAGTCTCCAGAAGTTGAACTTGCTTGCCAGGACGGCTTCCGCGAACCTCGAGAAGGCGGTCAATGATGGAGTCGAGGTCGACGTCGTGTTGGTCCGCCATCGTAAATCCTTCGCCTGCCAGGGATATGGCCAAAAACGCCTTTGTCGTTGGTATAGTCAGGGCAGCAGAGAGAAAGGAAGGGGTTCGGTGTCGGGTAGAGGTCACTACAGAGCCCGAATAAAGGACGATGCACTTCTCTGGGCTACAGGAAGGAGTGATATATTAGTTTGGATTCAATCGAAAAACGTGCAGAAACAAAAGAGTGAAAGTGAGTGGTGCATCTGATCCTCGGTGATCGATCATGTCGATACAAAACTGGACGAGGAAGTAGCGTGGTGGGGAAGAGGGGATGACGCTGGGAGGTGGATTACGAAGGCGGCTACTGCAATGGGCGAAAAAAAAGTGCAACCTTGGTACCAGCTTGTATCGGATTCGGATAGCAACTCACGAGATGAAGCGATCACAGCTTGTGGCAGACCTCGCAATGAGTGCCCGCTGTTGGAAAGTGTTATACTTGCGCAGATACGCCGATTTCACAAGACTTCTGGCGGGAAGTGATGAGAGCAAAGAGGGTCAAAAAAGCGTTGCGCAATGTTGACAGTCAATTTCGTCGCCTCGATTTCTTTTGGCGCTAGATGCCCTTTTCTCTGCCAATTCTAATGATGGGCAATCGTCGAGGCAAAATAGGTCGTCAAATCGGTCAGACGTGGGGTAAAACAGCTATACCGTGGATAGCGACGTAAAATCACTAGTCGCCGTCGTCAAGTCGGGTCACAGGACAAGGGAAGTTGTCTTGTCGAGCTGGAGAGTGTGAGGTAAATGGTGCTGTGTGTGGACAGACACCTGATTCGCCTGGGTGGTGCTGGTGAGTGATGAATGTCGTAGAGATGAAGGGCAAGATTTTGTTGGGGCGGGCGCGTTGCCAAAAAAATGAAATAAAAAAATGACTGTTGCTGTCTTGATGGAATGAAATTCCAGAAAGCAGTCGTCAGGAGTGCGAAAGTGTGTGAGAGTGAAAAGTGCGGTTCGTCTATCGCCTGCCAACGGGTTGTTGGAAAAACAATGGGCTATTTGGCAGTCTTCTTCTAGTCAAGGGCGCCGGGTGGGAATTCTGGTCCCCAGAGGATGCCGCGTCGTGGACAAGGCAGGAACGTCTTTTTCAAAACAATCGAGGCAAGGTCGTCGTTTGCGCACAAAAGGCAGGCTCACCGCGTCAAGAAGGGTTTCTTCTCTAGTCAAGTCTTTTGTTAAGTCGCAGCAGAGATACAGATGGGACGGCACAGGTGTCGTCGTTCGCCAGAGTCGGAAGAATGCTCGCCTGTTGTGAGGTTTGTCGCGGGGTCCAACTTTTCGCTTTTTAGAGAGAAGGAGAAAAGAGGATTTAGGAGGACCAGACTTTCGGGCTCAGGTCAAGTCAGGATTTGATCCAAACGTCAGAAAATTGTTCGGGCCTTTGCTTTGCTGGGTGGACTTTTGGGGGGACAGGGACTGGGGGCCCGTTGGGTGGTGGCCTAGGCAGAAAGACAGCTAGACAGGACAGGACAGGGAGACGAGGGTTTCTCGTTTCTCTTGGTACAACCTCTCGCAACAATCCAACTATCCAACTCCTGATGGACAGACGGGCCTCCGGCAACACCACTTCGACTAAACACCTATGCGCCGGTATGTATCTCTAGCCTGCTGCTTTCTCTTTGATTCTATATACGAATTGTCTAAGTCGGAACCTGGTTGCTTCGACGGTAATTTCTGACAGTGGACTGATGGCCTGCTGTACCTAGTACATGTATGCATTTGGACCTGCTCTGGCCTCGACCTCGCTCCATTTACTCACCTGCATCAGCGATTCTTGTTTCTCCCTTTTTCTCTCTCTCTGCCGACGCCTCGCCCTTCCACTAAAAGAGCGTAAACCGAGCAGCTACCTAGCCAGGGCGCGCGGCTTACAGCGAAAACCAGGGGGTGCAGACCTTCAGTTGCAAGTTTCATCCTCCTCATTGGGCGGGCAGGCAGTGCAAATGGCCAAAGAGGACTATTTTAGCCCAACACTCCACTTCCACAATCACCACCACCGCGACCACCGCCTCCCACTTGACCTACCTGGACCTGGACCTGTCCTGTCCTCACCACGTCTTCCTTGGCTTGGCTGGACAACCAACCGAAACAAGCAACCCAGCATCGGACCTATCCTTTCTTTCCAGACCACGGCTGGATATAGTACGAATGCCTTCAGTATCACGCCAGTATATACCCTTCCAAGAGAAGCACCTACCTGCCTCTACCACCATCTACTTTAAATTGCAACAATCCCCAAGCCGTATCTTTGGAAAAGACCGCACTTAGTACGCCGGTCCCAACCCTGTCTGCCCGTCGATCTCCAGGCTTGGTCCCGTCCCGTCTGCATCTCTACCTACTTTACAGACCTACCACTGCATCTAGAGATGGATGGGCAGATTGGTGATTGCGACTGCTTTGTATCATGCAATACTCCCTCCTTCTCCTCAATCGTTGTTACATATCATATGCGCAAACACCCAAAGTGCATACATAAGATAAAAGGCCCAGCCTGCAGGCCCCTTGTTGGTTCGCCTCTTTCTCTGTCCGTCTCTCCCCCTCTTGCTTCCCATCCTCCATTATGCAAGCGAGCGTCCCCCCCCCCAACCGCCCGCTCCCGCAAAGTTGGTCGCTCGGTGGCCTAACAAACAGCGCGACGCGCCACTGCAATGCAAAAGTCCTCCAACACTCTCATTGTTCCCACTTCATCCCATCTGTCCCGAGCCTCCACAGCCAGGATAGGAGGTTGCCGTTCTTTTTTATCCTTTTTTTCCTTCTCTCTTTCCATTCACCTAGAAGAAAAGAAGGTTTCCAGGGAGCAAGGCGAAATTGCAACGAAACACCAGGTCCAGGGTCGTTCACCTTTAAATCGGGTGCACAATTTTTGATGCCCGACGAATTTTAATACGAATTACCATAACCAGAAATCGGCAAATAGGTACCGATGCTCGGGGGTGTTTCGTTTTTTCTTCGCAATCATCGCAAGCAAGAAAGCGAAGCACTCCTGGTGGTCTGTCTCTTTGAGTCTGCCGAACGTAGGCCTAATTAGGCAAAGATTCAAGTAGCTGTTCGGGATCTTCCCCCATCACCTTCGCCCCTTTCATGAAGGGCATGTCGAGTATATTCTCGACATTGCTCGGTTTTTGATATCACCCGCAGCTCCACTCGGTGCCTGCTCGTGGGCTCAACTCACCCTCGTGATGGGAACTGCATATGTCTTTGGCTGCAACGACTACAGTGATGATGCGCCAGCATTCCCGCCTCGCAAAGTTTGACAGCGGGCCAGGGGCGGGGATTCCATTCGTCTGCGCATGCTGGATGACTAGATAACCGACACCCTCGGAACATGTCAGATAGGTGTGTTTCTTGTGTAAGAAGGGGAAACCTTTCGTCCGCGTTCCCTGGTGGTGGTGGCATCATGCAGTACCGTACCTCCAGGACTGCCCCTCATCCGGGGCAATTAGCCGACTGCAAACGGCAGACCTGCATCCCCAACAATATCGGTGTTTCGTCTGTCATCGCAGTACTCGCACTCATGTCGTCTAAAATATAGCGACTCTCGAGTAATTGAATATTGCATTAGCTGGAACATCCTCCTCCGTCCTGGCTCGACTTCGAGGGCCGAAACGATGTCGACGACCGCCAAGCCACAGCTGCTTGCGTGGGTAGCACCTGCATCTCAGGTGACATGAATTGTTCGTCCATGATTTGCAGGTGCGCCCGGCTGAATCAGTCATCAACCAAAAGGACAAACGCCCAGGTTTGCAAACAAAAGGTCGGCAGAAGAGTACGTACAAAGTGTCTCAGGGTCCCACAAACAATCAGGCCCCCGCGGATATATTGTCAGTCGTTTGCCGAGCCGCCGACAAAGCCCGGGTTAAGGGTCCGTTGTCACATTGATAGATCTGGCGGTTCTACTTCTGTTTCAACGGCACGTTTTGCACGAGACATATTAGCATACATATGTACATACCCTCGCTCCTGACCAACTAGGACAACAGGAGCTCTCCTGGTAGGGCCTTTGCTCCCTGCCACGTCCTGCTGAGTCGACCGTCACACCAGAACGATCATTCATGACGATCACGAAAAGACTTACATGGGCGCGGCGTATACTCAAGTGCCAGCAAGGGCGCATATACTTGCCAGCTTGCCGCCCTTACGGGGAAGCTTTCTTGATTCTTTGGTCACGCCTGTGAGTGGATATTTAGAGCTTGTCTCCCCTCATTATCCCCCTCCTCCACCCCCCTCCCTTACTTCACCACTTACATGGATCTGCTCAACATCTGCATCATCCCGAGGCTTATTTGCCCGTCTTAAAATCTACATCGAGTCACATGACCACTTACATGCTGCGAGTAGTTGCAGCTGGATCCCCCTGCCCTGCCAGACACGCACCCTGGTCCATCGTGACCTAGACCGATTGGTCCGGGACTTGACAAAGGCTTCTTCATAAGTGCTAGGGGCCTTATTGGTTGTTACAACGTGGTCAGGCCTGCTTATCTCCGGCATCTCTAGATCAATCGCCTGCTCCACAGATGATATGATATCCTACATTATCGGCAGCCGGGGTTCGGGGCGATATATCAAGCCACTACCAAACTTTGCTGCGCGGGAAAGAGTATGCGAAGGGGAAGATATTTGTATCTTTGCCCCTCTCCGGTGAGCTTTGCATATTAGACTGCAGCACGTCGATCAAGGATGACAGAGGGGGAAACAACCGCCATGCATGAAGTATATATGACGCAGACGCTTTTCCAGGATCATATGAGAACGTCGCTGTTCCCGCAGCTGGTGTGCTGTTGGGGCTTGGGGTATCAAGCAGCCAATGAACGTAGAACGAGCTGGGAACAAAGCGTCGTTGCCTAATGAAACAATCTCGGCTCCCCATCGATCAACAGCTAGACCGATGCATGGTCTAGACCGGGCAGCACCCTCAGTTCGCCAGGCTAACGATGCACGCTGTAAACGCGGAGGTGAGTATACGAAAAACATTGGACGATGCCAAGGTTTACGTATAGACATGGGGATCTACCCAATTACAACCCACCATGGCCACGGGAGTATTGACATGGCGAAGCCGCCAATCACGTATCACATATCGTATAAGTATTGCAATATATGCAGACTACTATCCCACATCGTCCTGAAAACAGGATTAGTTTTCATCTAGAGTCCTCTCCACAACAACGGGCTGAAGAGTTGCTCAATAAAGTTCAATAGAGGCATGCAAGTCATGTATGAGCCGCAGCAACCTGGCATTCGATGGCAGACGCGATTAGCAAGCAGTGGAAGGATCGTGTTCAGGAATGGATACTGGGAAACTGGGTGATATAATCGACCTATGCATGTCCCCTCTTCCGGTAGACCTGCTATGATCCCTTGCCCGCCGCACAGTTGTGACCCTTCTTCGGCTCTGTTACGCATGCCGCATTGGGCCCTCATTGATGTTGCCCTCACTCTGCTTCGACGCCTACCCTCACTAGCATTCACGCCCATAGTCGAGGCCCAGCGAACCCGATACCCCAAGTCATTTCCCCTCGCCGAAGGCGACGCACTTCCCTGCTTTTAATGTGCCGCTGCTGGCGGTATAATATCTGGCAGCACGCAGCCCTTCTCCTTGTCGCCGTGGCACTCAGACCCAATGCCGCCGTTGGCCTCCTGCGCCGCAATCGCCGTCGCCGCCACGGTGGAAGAAGCCGCGGCACCCGGGCACCCATGCCCCCCTTCTGGACGGCCTCTATGACACGAGCGGGCGTTTACAGCGACTTTAAGACCATGAGACGTGTGATCGTTAACACCGCCGCCGCCGCGTCCGTACGACCCGTGCTAGATCAGTACCAGTATATTTTTTCTTGGATATTACAGAATCTCGTTTGCTCTGGAGACCCAAGCCCGAGTTGTTCCGTATATTACGTCGATGAACCTGTTTGACCAAGCCGATATACTCCGGTAGGTATTACCTTCATCATCCCACACTGCGGCGAGGTGGCTTGCCTGGTCATTCAAATTTCTATACGGACGTGCCTAGAAATGCCTAGAGAGAGACGCAGTATAACTCTTGAATATTGGAATACGTCGAAAGGCACGAGTAAGTGGCCGTGCATGCTGGTTCAACAGCTGCACCTGTGAAATAGGGGGGGGCTCCTACGGAGATCCGATATGGTACTTGGCACATTCCTACGTACTTACCACAGATGCATACACTACTACGAGCATCGTAACTACAGGTAGCCTACCATAGGCGAATTGTGACAGAGGAAGCTGCCACATATCGAAGACTCGGATCTGTCCGGCAGTATCAAAATCGCTTGCTTACCCATGACAAAGGCGGCATTCATAGGCCGAGCCGCACAAAGAGCAACAGCACGGATGTGGATCCTTTCTTCGACCTACTACTGCCCGTCAGTCTCTTGTATGACGAGATACCCACAAGCCCACTAATGCTTGTCGAGACAACATAAAGTGACGACGGAAGGGACCAGAGCCATTGCTAGCTAAACCAGAAGATGCGGAAGAGAAGGAGGGGGCTACGACACAAAATATTTGCTGGTGCTTAGAAAACGGGACATTGAGACGATATATACTGTGTTAAGTAATATCTGGTGTTTGTTCCCCATCCACCATTCATCCCATGTGAAACGCTCGTCCACATCTAGGCCACGGTGCTCCGACGGGAGTAGAAGAACCTGACTCGAAAGAAGTTTGCTGTGAGAAATTTGGCTTGCTGACTTGGCGTCCCCTGATCCAACTAAGACCGACAATAACAACGTTGCCTAAGCCATAAACTCCGCCCATGATTCACTGGTTTATAGTGCGTAAACTCCGCTATTTTCAGGTCGTTGATCCATTCCATAAACATAACAAAAAAGTACCTTGCGCCATGAGGATATTTGGGTATGACTCGCTAAAATCGCAAGAGGGCCCCCTGTTGGCCAAATATCGTACAGAGAAGGTTGGCGGTGATTGATACAAGTGAAGGGTTGAAAAGGGGTTTAATTGGAATTGAATTGGGGTTTCAAAATATCAATTCAGGGGTGTCCACCGTCCATTGTAATGCCATTGATACCGTTGATACCATTGACAAGAGGCTTCTCTGGCGGTACTCGATCGTGCACACCATTAATTTGGGCAGTGGGTGAAACGGCCGAGGGCGACATGGCTCCGTTGATTTCAGCGGTATCGTTCGATGTCATACTGCGAGGCGTCAGGTGCGCACCGTTCGTGACGGACAACTTTTGTTGCTCCGTGAGAAGGTGACCGAGACCCTGTTCGATGCATAAACGGGGGTAGTCGGGCTCGTCCGGCCCGACTGCGACTAGGCCCCCTCGCCTGGGAACGCGGGGCTCCGGGAAGGGAGAAGTGCTGGGTCTGTAATGACCTGGTTTGTCTTCAGCCACGAACCGGCCGTTGATGTAATACTTCTGCCGAGGGGCAAATCCTTCCCGGCTGTTGGCATCAGGATCATGCTTCCATTTCGCTGGCGCCGACCACATCATCAGTTGAGACTCGTGCTCCGGCAGTTCTCGGTAGCATATCGAGAGCCTGACATTGCGCAGATGTGGGAAGCTGGGTAGAATGTACAAGAAATCAGATTCCTGGAAATCATGTTAGCAATGGCCTGAAACAACCGCCACAAGATGCTGCTGGCTTACCTTGACGAAAAACATGTCCGTCTCGAAGAAAAGCTTGGAAGCTTCGCCGCGAAGCTGCTCCAGCTTTCTGTAGCCAACTTTGCTCGGGTCGCCGCCATAGTAGTCAAGAAGTTGCTCCCCGAGATGATACAGCTTGCCCTCAGTTAAGGCATATCGGTCCTGCTCCAATCGCCAGATGACCTTCTTGGCGATTGGGGAAACTGTTATCCGTTCCCAAGCCGTGTCTGCACCAGTTAGTACCGTCTCAAAGTACCAAGTCGAGCGAAGGCAGACTTACATCGTGAAAGACTCAGGTCCTTCTCCCCAAGCAGCAGGGCAACTTGAGTGTTAAGAAGCCATTGCTCGCGCCCGCCAGGCTTCCCAGTTGCACTCGGGACAATGGTGTCATACCGAACACCTTGCGCAATGGTGAAAAGCTCGGCATATTCTTTGCGCTTGGGGTCCGGACATCCGTCTAGCCACCGTAGAAGCGGCGGTAACTTGGCCAGGCGCATTCTTTCCTGTTCTTGGACAAGACGCAGCTGCTCTGCCTCGCGGGCCGCGCGCTTGCGTTCTCGTTCCTTGCGCTCCTCCTCTTCAAGCAGCTTCCTGGCTTCCTCGGCCGCCTCCTTCTCGCGACGGACTCGTTCCTCTTCCTCGAGTCTTTGCCTCTCTTCTTCCTCCTTGCGTTTCCGCTCTTCCGCCTCTCGTTGCAGTCGTTTCTCTTCCTCTCGCTTCTTCCGTTCTGCTTCGACTCGCAGCTTTTCCTCTGCCTCCTTCTTTCGGCGCTCTTCCTCTTTACGCTCTGCCTCTTCACGCAACCGTTTCTCTTCTTCTTCACGGCGTTTCCGCTCGGCTTCCTCCTGTTGTCGTTTTTCTTTCTCCTTTTCCGCTGCTTCTCGTTTGCGATTCTCCTTCTCCTTCTCCTTCTCCTCCGTCTCTCGCTTGCGTTTCTCGGCCTCTTCGCGTTGCTTGGCTTCTTCGCGTTGCTTAGCCTCCTCACGCTGTTTGGCCTCCTCGCGTTGCTTGGCTTCATCCTTTTTACGGGTTTCTTCGGCCGCAGCTTCTTGCTCTGCTTGTCGCTTCTTCGAGTCCGTCTTTTCGCGTTCGGGTAGGGCTTCCCGGGTTACATTGATGCTGGCAGGAGGCGTATCTCGCATCTCGATATCCATATCTTCTGAGAATACAGTAATACTGGCCTTCTCCTCGGAGCTAGGATAGTCCACCTCCTTGCGTTCGCGGTTGATCTTCTTTGGCCTTGGCAAGTCTTTGCGATCATCGTGAGACTGAGACTTCTGACGCTTGATCGAGTCCCGGGATACATCACGTTTACGCTGACGGTCATCGGGAGATGAGCCCTGCCGAGAACGCTTCTCTTTGCCCTCTACATCTAACCTTCTCCTCTTGACTGGGCCGTCGCCTTCTTCCTTCTCAACTCCATGCCTAGGGGGTGTCACGCTGGTTCGGTGCCTCTTAGAAGGACCGTCCCCAACCGATAGCCTGTCCTTGGAATCGTCGCGCTTCAGTGCTTTGGTTCTATCGTGGTATTTTTCAGACAAGCGATCAGCCCGTGGTTTCTCCGCGTTGTCATCATGCTTTCCATCACCCCGATCAGATGCATCTCGAGTTGATGCGGTGGATATTATACTAGAGCGGCGTTGTTTGTCCTGCTGGCGCCCCTTCAGATCCCTGCCCGAAATAAGCTTCCTTCGAGGTTTAGCAGTTTCGCCTTCAGAAGATCCTGCGACTTCAGATTCGGTACGCTTCGGTTTGGCGACCGAGGCTTTGGAAGTCACAGCTGGCGACGCTTCTCGGTCTGAAATCGCTATGGTAGGGACTTTGTCGTCTTTCTTAGGACGGCCTGGCCCGCGCTTTGGCGATGTTTGATCATCCGCGGTGCTAACAGATTGCCGTTGTTTCTCTTTGGGACTGATCGTCGTAACCCTGGACGAGGCGAGTTTCTTCTTACTATCCGGATCTCTGGGAGGACTCGATGGACGTCGTTTCTGAGGACGGACGCTGCTGTCCTGGTTGGATTCAGGACGTGCGGCTCGCTTGGTGTCATGATCTTGTTCACGACGGGATGGTGACTTTACTTTCGACATTCTGTGAGATTTCCTGTAATCGTCATAGGCGTCCTTCAGCATGTGTTCCTCTTCCTTCCACATCGGTCCTTCACGACGTCTAGCAATCTCCCAGTACGTCTCTCCCTTAAAACGGCGCGTTGGGTCGAACAAGGTCTGGTTTAGTAGAAGCTGGATAACCTTTGTGTTTTCACCCCCGATAGCAGCAAGCATGGGAGTACTGTGCTCAGTCGGAAGAGTTTTAACCGGCGCCGGATCTGGGTTTGCACCACCCAAGGCGAGCAGAAGCTCAATGACAATATTGTGGCCGCCACGCGCAGCCGCAACCAGGGCTTCGGCATCATCACAACTCTCTTTCACTTGTAAAATGCGCGTAACGGTTTCAGAATCGCCACGAGCTGCTGCTTGGCGCAATGTCTTATCGTCAAGACTCATATACAATAAATGATTGCTGGTCTTTGTAGAGCGGACTGTGCCGCCACGACGAGAAGCAGCCGCAGCAGCACCACTCGCTTCAGGTGATCGGCGTGGGCTATCCGGTCCATGAGATGAGGTATCTTGGTCGTGGAGTTGGTGATCCTCGGAAGTTCGCCTTAGCTCACCCATCCTTGTCCGTGCCTCCACCAAAGCTGCCCGGATTTCGTCGGCGTTATCAACATCATCGGGAATTTTCTCTATTGGCTCTTGGCCTTCAGCATTTGGCCTTCGCGGGTTGACACCGGCCCCGAGAAGCAATTTCACCACTGCAAGATGTCCATTCTCAACAGCATCGAGCAACGGTGTATCCTTGTCGTCGTTGCGGCAGTCAAGATTGCATCCGGCCTCAATCAATAGTTTGACCACATCCTCATGTCCATTCAGACAGGCAACTTGAAGAGGGGTATTTCCGGCGTGGTCGCTGAAGTTGAGGTCCTCCGGTCGTTCCTGTAAGCGCATCTTCGCTACGTCGTATTCGCCTTTGGCACAAGCTTTGGCGAAAAGCGTCTGGCCGTGAGCGTCCAGGTGCTTCTTATGGACGCCATGCATCTTGGCGGGTGATGCGGTCGAGTCGCCTGTCAAGGGCGTAGCAATACTCTTGAGTCGTGACGACCTGGGATGCGGGCTTCCACTGGCGGAAGAGTCGTCCGACTGGTAATCGGTGGACATGAGCGGGGCAGGCCGCCTCTTTTTCAAGACTCCGTTCGAAGACTGAGCCGGAAGCTGAGTTGATGTGCTTCGGCGATGAAGACGTGAATGGGGCGAGTTGGACCTGGCACGCGAGGTGTGCTTATCGTGCAAGCCACGTCCCGCGGAAGACTTGAAACCCTGGTCTGAAATACGTGGTCGTCGACTCTTATGCGAACCATCCTCGTCGTCAGAATCAGCTTTGGGAGCCTTACGCTTCAGCTGCCTGTCCACCGACTTGGCCTTATCCTTGATGAGTCTAGGGGACCTTGGCCTTGTATGTTCCGACTCTGAACCTGAATGTGCGTCACCAGATCGTCGCCGCCGTTGAATATTGTGTTGTCGGTCTGGGTGTAGTGGAGGAGAAGCGGGCACCGAGCTTAGGCCACTCGATGCAGCATCCTTGGTTCGGTGATGGCCATCCTTGTCAAGTGGACGCTTCTTCTTGAGTGGGGGCTGCTTCTCGTCACCCACGTCGTCGCCTCGCACGCGGTCGCGAACTTTGCCCTCCTTACCCTCCTTACCCTCCTTGCCGTCTTTCAGCACCTTCTTCGGGGACACGGGGGTCTCATCGATTTCGCCTTCGCTCTTTTCTTCATGCTTGATTGTGATTACTTTCCGGGGCTTGGTAGGTGAAGGTCCATGCAAGACGATGGTCTCGGCGTCCGAGGGGCCCTCCTCCTCCTGAGGGTTCGCGTCCTTAAGAGGCGATTTGGAGATAATCGTTGTCGCAGTCGTTGTCGCCCCTATTGTCGTCGGTGCAGCTGGTGGCG
Source organism: Apiospora saccharicola (assembly GCA_038363915.1). Taxonomy (NCBI): domain Eukaryota; kingdom Fungi; phylum Ascomycota; class Sordariomycetes; order Amphisphaeriales; family Apiosporaceae; genus Apiospora; species Apiospora saccharicola. Next base: position 1,994,206 of record JAQQWM010000001.1, read on the forward strand.
GCTTCAAGGCGTCGGGCCGCTTGGGAGAAGTAGCGACTGGCTTCGCGCTGGACTCCACAGCCTGGTGTTTCGGCTCATCCATATCACGTTTAATTCAGAAGCCACTCTACACTGCAGTGGACCATCATGGCCACGCTTCGGCAATTGAGGAAAAGGGACTCAAAATGGGATTGAGAACCTCAATGCGCCGAAGGTTGGCAAAAATGTCGATTGGTGGAAGGGTGCCGGTCGTTTGGTTGGAGATTGGCAGGTTGTGGTTTCAGACAGGCCAGACGCCAGACACGCACACGCACACACACGAAGGGATTGAGCGAAAAGGCCTGGGAATGGAGGGTGGCGCCAGATTGAAACGAGACACGGAACAAATGCACAAACACCTGGCACAGTATCGAATGCAAGCCGCGATACAGAAAAGTAGAATTTATAAAGTAGAAAGGAATCGGTCGGGTGGAGGGAATGAAATTGCGGGCGGCGGTAATACTGTGTCTTGGAAAGTCGAAAGTGAACAACAGGAGAGTGAGTGGTAGTCGATGGGCAGCCTTGAAGAGACTTTACTCCTGGTCGCTTCGGTTTGGAGACTGGAAGGGCTTAAGGCGAGTAGGCCAGGTAGGCCTACCTGGCACTGGGAGGAGATGCATGGGGAGCAACCAGCTAACTAGTGTACTTGGCTAGGCAGACCAGGACCTATGAGGGAAGGCTAAGGGACAGGGAATGGCCATGTACTTCTGGATAGGACTAGGCCGCGCAGGCAACCCAATAAGAAAACATGAACACTGGCTCGGCAATGATACATTCTGCTGCTGCTACTGTTGTTGATAGAACCAACGAGCAGCAGAATGAGTTGGGGAGCTATACAACCCTAGGTAAGTACACTTGCTCTACGACGGGGTTTCTTGATCTCTTTAAACTCCTGCCATCTACATATTAGCTGCGAATTTATACGAGACTTGAACCAGCAGCCTGAGTCATTACCTACACATTTAGGGTAGGAAGTTCCAATGGATGTAGTAGATACGTATGTACACCTGAACACATCCAGCAACATTAACCAGGTGTGAGTGAGTGAACACGAGAGACAGAGAGATCTAGAGGAACGGCGGAACTAGGCTACTAGGGGAACATTGAAGACGAGCAGGGAGAAGCAGGGGAGAAGCAGGCAAGCAGGCTCGCTCTTTGGGGGGTTGAACGGGCTGGCGGGCTGGCGGGCGAGCGAGCGAGAGGAGAGCATGAATGGCCCGAGCTCGATGTGCAGCAGCCTGCCTGCCTTAGTCGAGTTAGTGTTGCTTTGCTGCCACTTTTCGTCCCAAACGAAGCCAATCAGCAGGCGCCGACCATTTCTCCTTTAATGTTTTGATGATTCGATGCCACCCACTTCTCGCTCGCTCTTGCAAATGATAAGCCCGCTGCCGATCCCACTCGCGCCCCCAAACCTCCAAAAGGCCTCGCTCTCTTCCCTTTTCTCCCTCACCTGCTCGCCTTTTTCTCCTCTTCCGCGCGCCCTGGCCTGCCCATTTATGGCCCCCAACCCCCCATCCGACCCTGTTTCTCTCCTCCCGGTCCCCATCACTGTCAAACCAACCCAACCCACCATCCATCATCTTCTTCTACACATAGTCTTGCAATTCATACTGTTGACGTCGCCGTTTCATGCGGAGGTTAGATGCCATCCTACCCGTAACGACACCGATTCTATGTTTTTTCAGCTCTTACTGATACGCACGCATTTTGATCCCGCCACGCGAATCTGGCTGGACAATATCCTGTAGGCCGCCTGACTGACGTCCGTGGGCACAAGGACACCTGTCATCGAAGCGCCACCTAACACACAGTCCTCGCCCAGAGCCTTGTCTTGGGGCTACAGGCCAAATCTGGCCGTGATGGCTACCGATGATGCCCCCCAAAGCGTTTCTCTCCCGGCTTCTCTTGACGACGCTCGCATACGGGGCATGCCTCCTGCTGCTTACTACATTCCCAATTTCCTTTCCGTCGACGAAGAACGCGCCATACTAAATAAAATTGACTTGGTGCCCCGGCCGAAGTGGACGCAACTGACACACCGTCGTCTTCAGACCTGGCCGTCCGAGCTCATTCAGAACCGCCTAGTCGATGCACCTTTGCCGGACTGGTTGAACGAACCCGTTGTTTCTCGCCTTGAATCCATTCCCATCTCACCTGACACAAACGCAGGCCAAATATTCTCACAGAGCCCGCACTGCAAGCCGAACCACATACTTATCAATGAATATCCTCCAGGTATCGGAATCATGCCTCACAAGGACGGAGCAGCGTACCATCCCATAGTTTGCACAGTGAGCCTAGGATCATCCATCGTCTTGGATATACACAAGAGTAAAGATGACGGTGCCTTGGATACCACACCGGTTTATCGCGTCCTGCAGGAACCACGGAGTCTACTGATTACTACCGACGACCTCTACACGGATTACCTGCACGGCATTGCTGATGTTGAGGAGGACCTCGACCTTTCCGAATCAACAGTCGCTAACTGGAGCCTGTTGCGATCCAATGAACCCTTCGTAGACGGCCGCAACTCTCGAGGCACACGTACTAGCTTGACCTATCGTGATGTCCTTAAGGTTACCAAGCTGGGAAACAAGTTTTCCATATTCCAGAAGAAGTGAATCTCCGATGACAACACCACAAGGCCAGATGATATAAGCATGTCCTCAATATACCAGAGGTATCATGTTCCATCTCCGCTGTATGCTGTTCTGGCCGAACTTTTCTGCATACCACTTTCTCGTGTCACCGGCCGTGACACCAAGGTTTGTTGATACAAACAACAACCCGCAGATGATTGTCTGGTTGAACAAGTGGCCTTTTGGCGCCGCCGTTATGGCCAGCGAGAGATACAGTAGGCATTCGCATGTGTAATGCGGGCAGATCAGATAATGAAACATGCCACCCTTGGGCAATGAATACTTCGTCAACCCCGCGAGGTACTTGTGACATCTATATTGCATTACCCATGCAATCAGGAAAAGCAAAGTTCCAATGGCCTCGTTGGCTGATGGCTCAAACTCGAAGGAAAACTTCCCCGTTTGCAATAACGAAGCTGCGTAGTGTGAGCAACAACATATAGGAAAATGACTGGGTGAAGAGGCACTCACTAGATGCCTCGATCCAAACTGATACGTTGATGCAGGCGTAGTAGGCCATTCCGAGCACCCAGTGGACTATCCACATCGTGGACGTAGATGGTCGAAGGATCGCAAAACATTCAAACAGCCGCCTACACCCTTGCATAAACATGAGCAGCCACGTGAGCATGGCCTGGTTCGCAGTCATGGAAGTCTCCAGGCTCGGGGCCTGAGTCCGAGCCACGAACGTGATGATGGCGCCATCCGACATGTACTGGGCCGCCCAGAAGAGAGAGCTGCCAACGGACAGAATATAGAAATACATAAACCACGAATGCGGAACCTTGCCCATCGATGTGAACCATGCAACGAGCTTTGTAAAGTGGCTGCTGGACGACGACGACGACGACGACGGAGAATCTAGACTGGTCGCCGCAGCGGCCTTGCGGCTGCTGGGTGTGGTGGCATCAGGCTTGGCTTGGCGCGGGCCATATTCCAGCATCAACCGTCGCGCCGACTCGGGCGTGGTGGCGACTGCCAGGACGCCTGCAGCGGCTAGGACGAAGAACACCTGGCAGAGTTGCGCCGGGCTGACTCTGTACGTCAGGAAGTGCTCGAGGCTGTGTAGCAAGGCTTCCTTGTTCTTCTCCATGCTGTGTAATGTGTGATTCTTCTTCGCAAGGTTGAGTAGGTAGATAACAAAACCCTCGACGATTCAGCCTGGGCGGTCTGATGAGCGGAAATAATCCTCCTAGTTGCCCGACTCAGAAAACAAATATACACACAGATGCAAGCAAGGTCGGTGGGCAAGTGCAGTCGCTCGTTGTGACAGGTTAGTCACTCCCTAGGTATTGCGGCAACGAGGGAAAGTATTGATTAATTCCCGCTAAAAGGGTTAGACTATGCAGGTAACCCATATTATTGGCTAATCCCGCCCTTCCCATTCCTTTGGCATCAGAATTCGATAATACCGACTCTGTATACATAATATTTGAAACTCACGCAGGTTCCCAGACAAGTATCTTGCCACTCACCTGTCTACGTTTCGTCTAGGCACTTAAGTATAGAATTTCATGTACACTTGACTGCGAATTGGGGCATAGAAGTTACCTAGGTATGTAAGTTTGCCCTCGAGCTGGTAGGTTCACGGTGTCGTATCATCGCTCGAAGTGTAGATAGGAAATGCAAATTACCAAATCATTGCAAAGCACAAGGATCAATGCTAGTCTGTCATAGACAGAAAGTTTAGATTGGGAGCAAATACGACGTCGGCCGAATTCGCATTATATACGTTCCTAACGTAACTCGCCGAGACTCCTATCCACCTGTGATAGGAGTCTCTCCTATGTACAGCAAATGACTGCTCGCAGGCTATGGAAGAAGAAAAACACACTAAAAAACGTGTTACCAGGCTGAACGAACAAGTCACAAGATTTCGTTTCTTTGGCACCCAACCCCTGCATGTAAGAGAAAGGAAAACAGGTATCATCATGAAATCATCAAGGCGCTTTATGCCCATGGCTCTCTCTATACAACCTCCACAGCCGCCTTCTTCGCCGTGCTCTGCGTAGGTTACGAATCATTACGGACCAGATCCGGCTTGCTCTGGCGCCCCAGCTTGGCGACGAGCAGCGTGTTCTGGGACTGCAACTCCCCTACCTGCTCCTTGAGCAGGTCAATCTGCTTGAGGGCGACGTCGCGCTCGGCGCGGACGTTGGCCAGCTCAATGGAGAGGTTGGATTTCTCCTCGCGCTCAAGGGCCTTGCGCCGCCGTTCCTCGGCCTTGCGCTGCTCGTTGACCTTCTTCTCCTCGAGCCGCTGCATGTCTCGACGGTATTTGGCCTCTTGTTTCGCCACCTCTCGCTCGTGCTTCTCACGGAGTTTGGCAATAGATGCCTCGTCCCGCTGCGCTTCTTGCTCCTTCTTCGCCAGGGCTCGCTCCTGTTGCCGCCGGAGCTTCTGGTTTACCTTCTCGCGGCGCTGCTCGAGCTTGCGTAGCTCCTTCTCGCTATGTGACGGAGCATTGGATTTCGCCACGGACTCGGACGAATGTGTGGACTGTACGTCTCCGGTATTAGCGGAGATGGACGGCGTGAGAGCTGCACCATGTAGAGCTGGCCTCTCAGACACCGCTTCCGAACCAAAGCTGTGAAAGCTATGGAGTGATGATGTATCGTCGTCGTGTAGGTCCGACGATGACAGGCTCATATCCGAGTCACCGCCTTTCACCGAACCAAATGGGTTCAACGGCATGGAACTCGGTAGGACCGACGCTGCAACACCAAGCGCGTTTGAGATCATGCCATAGATACCGCCCGAGCCAATAGCTTCGCGTGCGTCCTGCTGGCTATGCGAGATGGGCCTTGCGAGCTCTTGTGTCAAAGCTTGCTTTTGGTGTTCAAGAGGGATCTTCTCTTCCACTGCGGCGGCTTCGTCTTTGATCTGGTTGCTGACTTCGTCATTATCCGGAAAGTCATCTACTTTCATCGCCGTAACCCAATCCAGGAACTTCTTGGCATCGCCAGCTATGCCAGCAGGCGTTCCCCTCTCGACCATGAAGCGAGGCACACTACCCCCTGGATCACTCCGAGTAACCATGAGCCACTCCACACTTATCTCCGAATCGTCATCCTCCTCACGATCTTCCTCGGTACCTGCAAAACCGATGGTCTTGCCTCGCTTTCGGCCTTCTTGCCCCCCACATCAGACGTCGAGCTGGCAAGAGCAGCATTGCGAGCCGACCGAACCAAAGCCTCCTTTTTCAAAGCTTCGGCAGCTACTCTCTCTGCTTCTATCTCGTCCTTACCGAGATCTATGGAGGAGCGGACTTTTCGAAGAGGCTTGGGGGTTTTGATCTCTCGGATGAGCTCTACTGATTCATATTGCCCACGGATGTACTCGTTCCGCGGTGGGCAGTCGGGATGTGTGCATGGCTTGGAAACGACTAGGAAATACCGCGATTTAGCCTGCAGTGGCGTATCAACGGCTGTATCTGATGTGAGTAGAAGTGTGATGAACTCTCTTGGTGTCGTAGGGCCTGGAAATTGTGCAGAAAGCTGGTAGACTACAGCAAACACCAACGTTAGACTCTTAATCAACGAAACGACTGTATGTGGGAGTAACTTACCCTGCATTTTTCCACATCCGTCGATCGTCTGGTTGGCCGCGCGCTTGTCGGCACCAATGCCGCGGATCTTGCCATCGCCGGGGTTTCCTTGAACCTTCAGGCTCTCAGCGAACTCGGTCTCCATGCCGAGCTTCCAGCGCTCGAAGGTCAAGCCTTGGTGGACACTCCTCCGTGCGAACCAAGCACCTTTCTTGTCCTTGGAGTTCAGCTTATACACACTCACGCCCAACGGGTTGTCGCGAGGGTTCAGTTGCACCTCCTTCCATTCTTTTCGCAGTTTCTCGGCGCGTTCAGTCGCCTGGGCGGCAATTCTCGTGGCTGTAGGGTCTGTTGCCGATCGCGGCCTCCCGGTTGGCGGGTGTGCCTGCTTTGCTGCGATAGAACCAGGTATCGAGTCGATGAGGCTTTGCGCATCGACGAAGGCCTCGTTCAAGAAGGGCTTGGGGTCGTTCTGGTCGATTTCGTCGAAATCGATAGGACCAAGAGCCTTGAAGGTATCGTGGGGGTTTGTCATATTGTATTTTGTGGCGGTAATATGAGTACCGGTTTGGTATGTAATTTGTGATCAATCGTGCTTGAAGTCGGCACAATACACGCTAACTCAGGTTGCCTTATCAGTTGCGAAAGTTTTGAGTACGTTCTTAGGTTCGGGTTTCTCTCTCTCTCTCTCTCTCTCGTGTCACCGTGGAACAGGCAGGGCTTTGTAGAGTGGTGTTGTCACTGGCGAAATTGGAACAAGGGACGACGGACGAGGTTGCGTAATAGCATGCAGGTACGCCAAAAGAGGTGGGAGTAGCTGTGGTTGTTTTTGTGGTGTTTCTACCATAGGATCTCGTTCGGCTGACGGTGTATTTGCAAGAACACAAATCTAGTTTGGATCAATGGATCTGGTTCAAGAGAACGTTTGGACTGTAAACCTCAAGATATAAGAAAGAATAAATATGCATCAACAGAGTCAAGGTTGGGCTGTAAGAAGCGTGTAGAAGTATGCAGTGTGGTGTTGCTATTGATTGCAATTCCTGACGTCACTTGTAGCGGGCGGTAAAGCAGCTAAGAAGCTACTGCTGTAAGGGCACTCGCTACAGGCTTGGATGGCTAGGCCTTAAACCTGGATCCCCCCGTCTCAGGCGACGTCAACGGGCGGAGCACCCACTCCGCGCCCCAGGCTTTTGGCAGCACAGGGCCTAGAAGTTCAGCCCATAAGACGCTGTGCTAACCTTTTTGTACCTCATGGATCAATGCTAAGACAACTCTCTGCATTGAAACGGCATCGAGATGGGATTTAAACCCGAAATGGACAGCAGCCAAGCCTTTGGTTTGCTCTAGAAGTGATTTGTAAAAGTGCCGGGATCCCGGGGACTATCGAGCTACCTCAGTTGACCACCCGACTGCTTATACCTCCTTACACTTGCCCGGCTTCTCGGGCGCCGTAGGTTAACTTGTACGCCCTAGATAGCGCAATCTGTGTGACGATGACTTCCATCTTTTACGGCGATACGAATGAGAAACTGCTGGCAAAATCTATGACACAAGTGCCTCCCATCACTTCTTTGTCCTGTATCTCGATCTCGCCTGCCCCCTGTAGAACCACACCCCCACTACTACAAGGAAATCGTTATTTCAGTCGGATATTGGGCGCCACCTTACTTGCGTGTCACACTCGAACCAGTTGCATGCACATCCAACTAGGTACATACAAGGACTTATGATTGAGGGTATAGAACGTGTGCAATAACTCAGTACCGTTCTAGCGGATAGAAAGATAAACTAGTTAACCCTCCTATATAATAAAATAACGATTCTATTAACTATCTCAATAATAAAAATAGGATAAATTCTAAAAAATCTTAAGTATATAAATAAGCCTTTTTAAAATTATATATTATTTTTTAATAATTTTAAATATAATTATAACGGATATAAACTGTATGTTAATAATCATATAGGTAAGGTAGGTATATATATATCTAGTGAGGAACGGGCATCCCTTCTTTCTTCTAACTCATACTGAGCCCCTCCCTTTCTATTAACAGGGCGTCTTGATCTTGCTTACAACTTCCGCAATACTGCTCGTGCCACAACTTGAGCGCCTCACGCTTCTTATCGTCTCCCTTGTCTTGGAGGACCTTCTGACCGCCAGCACTGGCCTTCTTCTCCTTCTTGGAGCGCGATGACGAAGAGGCAGGCGAATTGGATTCCCTGAGAGCCTGTTGAACCTGGTCACAGCGGCTGTTTTCGTCGATGAGCCAGTTCTCCCATTCGGATTGGAGCATCTCGCGCTCCACACTGTTTACCGTACGCATTGCCACCAGCAGGTCGTGCCGATAAGACCCGAGCTTCTGTCTTTGACGACGCAGACGGCGCGCGGTAGCCCGGCTAGTCGCCGAGAGGGATGCACCCGTGTCCTCATATGGCGCGTCGATATCACTGCTATTTGCGATAGACTGGAAGGTAGAGTAGCTGCATAAATGTTAGAAATACTCCTGACAAGTGTCCTAAGGATTGTTTGCTTACCAGTAGCTGTCTTGCGGCCAACTGGGCTGCAGAGCAGAGCTGCGGGCCGCCTGATCGAGATCCACCAAGTATATGGCTTTGCTCATCATGACATTTGGGCCGACGCCGAGGCGACCCATGAACTTTGTTGCCTTGCGCTCATTCCACCAGGTCGATGTTCCCTGGGATGAGAAGATGACATTGGTGAGCACACTGAAAGCCAGGACAACCAAGATAATGCGGTGCGCAGAAATAATGTCCCAAATCTTTTTAACCCCGGCAAAGGCCCACATCATGATCGTTGATGCTACGCTTTCCATAAAACTTCGCACGGTTTCAAAGGCCATCGACGTGACCGTTCGCGGGTTCATGTATGCCTTCTTCGCCGCTTCGCTCTCTCCAGGCGTGAAGAGGACCACCTGTGTCTGATGGCCAATGTTGCCGTATATTTGAATGGCTCTCTTTGTCCGACCATGTGGTCCTATCCTGCGTACTTGGTCGGTTGCCACATCGGCCAGATCTTCAGCGTCTTGCGCAGCATCATCCAGAGCCTGGCGCTCAATCATATTCTTGGACAGTGTTGGCGTCTTGGACCAGACGACTTTGGTAAATATGGCCAGCTTGCACTTTGACTTGGCCACGTGCGTAATGACGGTCTTCGTCACCAGCTTAAAGTCTCGAGCATGTGGAAGGTGCCATGGCGTCTTGATGTGTGTAACAACGTACGTAACATGGTCACTGAACAAATCAATAGTCTGTTGGTCCATGATTTCTTCTGCCTTGGCCTGCCCCAGCATGGTGTGATACTCAACGTTGAAGCGGAATATTCGCTGCATCTTGCCAGACTCCTGTGTGATCCAGGGCCCTTGGGCGATCTGTTTTGCCCTACGTTCGAAGTATTGTTTTGGGAAGACAAAACTCTTGTCTCCAAACAGCACATGGAAACAAGCCTTAGCACTGATCTCAAAGTGACGCTCAGCCACTTTTTGTTGCATGTCTTCCGGCTCGAAGTGCACCGGGTGTGTTGGAAGCTGGAGTTTTGGCATGACTCTGCGTGAACCGCGAGCGCGGGACTTATAGGCGAAGTCACCCCTGGGACTCAGCGCTCTCCCCATGGCGGTCCCATCATCCGCTGGTGTGTTTGGTGACACCTCCTCCCAACTATCAACACTGGGGCTTCTCTTATCATAATCTTCGCTGGTCTGTAAGTTGATGAGAGTTCTGACCAGTTCTGGCACGTCCATGGGCTCCTCGGCCTGCAGGTCGTCCACCAGAACATTAAGACGAGAATGTAGCAGATCAAGGTCTTCCAAGAACGTCTTGATGGTGATCCTGCTGTAGCCACTGCCTCCCATCTCCTGGTTAAGATGCAGGAATATGAAGTCACAGTCCTTCCCTGGTGCAGCTGTTACCTCCGTGATCGCATCCAACGGAATAGTATATGCAATGACAAGACCCATTTGGTGACCGTAGAAGTACATGTTGTCTGACGTGACATAGACACGGCCATTACCTGCCATTTTCCCAACGGGCTTTGCGGTATCAGATGTACTACTCCAAGCAGCTCGGAATACGAGCACCAGCTTCTCGTCAAGAGGCACACTTGGGAACAGAAGACGGAACTGGGCAGCGTTCGTCTTCAACTCGATGGGGTAATCGGCGGGGAATTGCTCCTGTGGTAGATTGTCTCCGCTTGGAGGGGGTATGACCCTTGCATCCAAGCTGATGGACTTTTTATGTGACGATGATGTCGGTGTCATCAAGTCACCGTTATCGGTGGCCGGGCTCATCCTGATCAAGGGGGTATTGGGTCCAAATGGATCGTCGGAGCTGCTTTCGATTCGGCTTGGTTTCGGTGCATACTGTCTGGCCCACGCATTACTTCCCCAGTAATTAGCCATGATTGCTGTTGGTAGGTTTTGGCCAGAATCGTTATTGAGCGCTCGATCACCACTATAGACCACAGCTGTTCTACTCAAACTAGTCGTGGCAGGGGCTTTGGCTAACGTTGTGGGAGCTAAATTGCTTTCCTGAGGCTCAGAGCCAGATTGTTGTTGACGAGGAGAGGCCGTTTGACCGATCACAGGTGCAGGATAACCAGGGAGCAATCCGTGACTAGCTGAAATAAGGCTCGCTATTCCACCTGACGGCGGAGGTGGTCCCAAGGCTCCTGTATCGGTACTCGAGGAGAAACCGGCTTTTCTGTGCAGATCAAGCTTCTGCATAATACGAGCTGCATGATCTCTGCCGCTTTCACCCTCCTCGCGAGTCATCAACGCCGTCGCTGAACGTTTGGGGGCGTTTCCGACATCGAAGCTCTGCCTGCCACCATCGGAGCCGGGCACAACTAATGTGTTCACCCGATCAATGTTGGATGGGCCGTCCTCAAGTTGGGCGTCCAAAGATTTAGCAGAGAACTCGGGTATGGATGGCGGAGTAATGGCAAACGCCGGGTCCACACCCCCTGGAAGCGACGAGTTGTCACGACCGACACTTGCTTCGAATGCCCGCTTCTTGGCGACCTCGAAGACTTCGAGCCACTCCATCAGCTGCTGCTGAGTCTCGGCTTGAAGCATGAGATTCTGGTTCTTTGTCTTGACCTCGAAACAGAAGCGGCGTTCCTCTCCAACTGCAGGCTTCGCGTTGAATAGCAGGACACCAATCTCGTCACCCTGTAAGACGCCTTGCGGTCCATTAACAAGCCACCCAAAAATGCCATCACGACAGTAGTACCACCTGCGAACCCAGTTGGTTCGAACAGGCTTCCCAGAGAGTGTCCTCAGGAACAGCCAACCCTGTTTCTCCGAGATGGTGGCAGCTTGACCTTCAGTGGTGACATTCATTGGTCCTTTGGACCCCAGAAAAGGCACAGTCGAGGCGCTATACGTTTCCAGCTCGCGTGCAGGTTTGAAGGTCATCAAAGTCATCTCGCCTACTTCTCTCCTTGCCGCTTGCAGTTCTCTTCTGAAAGACGACTCGGTCGATTCCATCTCTTTTGACCAACCCTTGACACGGTCCATTTCATGGCCCCATTTAGCGAAGCTACCTGAAGTATCCCGTGACCGTTTCATTTCGCGCCAAATGTCTGAGGAGACCTTCACCAAGAGTTTGTCGAGGGTGAAGCGTAGTTGCGGGGCCATCTGGCAAAAGTCCATCGAAGCCTTCAGATAGGCTTTCCGTGTTTCGTATACGGCAAATGCATCTTCTCGTAGCGAGGAAGGTTCCTTCGTCTTAGATTGGCCGGTGTATCTGGCGAGGGTCGTATCGAATGTCTTCTGTGCCTGGTCCAGAGCTCTCCTGGTTTCCTTGAAGGACCGCAGGTCGTTTTGCAAAAAGTTGCGGATAGGTTCGGCTGACATAGTGTCCATCTTCCTTGCTACACCCACGACCTGAGTCCACCATTCCCTAGAGCCCTCGGAGAGGCGCTTGAGCGCCAGGGCGGTGTAGTCATGATCGACCGAGGTGACGTTTATGGGAGGGATAATTTTGGAAAGGTATTCGTTGACTGTGGCCTCGAGTGCTTGTACGTCGTGCGACAACTTCCCGCCAGCCTTGGCGTACGCATCTAGCCATCTCTCGATGGCGTCGACTTGATCGGAGAAGTGGACCGAGTTGGCTCGAAAGGAGGGGGAGTCGAGACCTGCTTCGTTGAGAATGACGGGAATCGCCGGGCTCGGTTGCCGTTGGGCGACTGGCTGCTGTGAGGGTGTAGGTGTGGGCGGCGGCGCGGCGCCGGTGTCAGACATAATGATGACCGTACGAGTAGGGGTATGAATGGGAAATCAACAATGGCATAAGTTGCTACGTAGGTAAAATCATGTACGAAAGGCTACGCAAGCAATAGACAGCAAATATGAAGTCGTAGGTTGAGCAAGTAGTCTCGGGGGTGAGAGACATGGACTCCTTATTCTGTCGTAGTCGCAAAGGCCAGCATCGTGTCGAAGGTAGGTTGGGGTTAGCTGGGAGTATTGGGTGTTGAGAGATTGCGAATGACGTTTCTACCAAAGACAAAGATGGTGTTTGTCCGTCGAGACTCTCCTTGGCGATGCAGGGATCAGCGGGTCTCCCCAGGTGGCACACCCTAGGCCCGTTAGCCTTACCTTTTAGTGGGCAGTCCTTGAAGCCTGAAGTGGCTCTTTCCTCCTTGGGCCCTGTAGCTGTAGGCGTTGTGTCTACCGAAGTCGGTATTTAACTTCAAATGTCAATTCATTTGGCCATTTTTCTTTAGATAAACGAATCTGCATATCGGGCTACATGTACATACTGTATAGTAGGTGTCCCTAGCAGTTTCCAGAACCAGAAGCGAATCTCCCCTGCTGAGAGCTCAACAACATGGAACAACAACAATAACAAAGACATTGGTCAACACGGGAGAAAAAGATATACGAGTCAGTGTGACAGGTATCAACCTAGCGTCAGGATCAACTCATGCTGGCATGCCCATGCAAGGGAAACGCGCATGGCCAGAACGACTTATGCGTAAACCATGGATTTCTGCATGCACGATTCTTCTGCTACCTCTGCTATTTTTGCTAGGTACATGTAGGTGCTCTGTGCAGATGCCTCTGAGCAAACATCAAACGGTTCGGGGATTAATAAGGTTCCTAATTAGCTACATGTTTTAGGAGGGATGGGATGGACAGTAGGTATATATGGTTATTGATAGACGTCATGATAAGAGTTGGGTGTACGCCACCCACTGTTACAAATCCAAGACATTCGGATCATAAACTTTGATTTCTGCAAATACTTTGTTCTGTTCTTTCAGTTGCTTATCTAGATTGTATTTCTCTTCCATCTATACTTTTTGCATATCCCCATTAACTTAGGCGCCTAGTATAATCGCAAAAGATGGCAATGGAATCTTGCTGTACTTGCGCGACCCTCCTCGCGCCCTCGGAGAAGCTGCTGCCAGAGCATCGATACTTGGAGTGCTGTCCGCGTGTCATCTGCGGCAACTGCCTACATGTACGCCCTTCTCTATCCTGATGAATGCCTCGAACATTTTGTTGGTCCTCATCTTGAATGTCTTGGAGTGCGAGTTCACCAGTCTCCTAGGGGGCGTTGTAAAACCATTTGATGGCCCTCTTAGCTTTTAGGCCAAGTACGGGGAAACCAACGACTAGTTGGCTCGGATGATCTCGGCGTTCATTTCTCGACATCCAAATCAAGTCCACACATGGCGAATCTCGGCTGACGTGGCTCCTGCAATTAGAAGAACGAACGTTTCAATGATTACTGTCCCTACTGTCAGATCAGCGTGGCCCCTACTACGCTTCCGCAGGGCCTGAAAGAGCCTCCCGCATACAATACGGTAGCAACAGGGTCCGCCGGGTCACTGCCGCCCCCGCCGTACACAGCATCGGCCAGTAAATATGTTGACCCTCTAGATGAGAAGTCGGTCCCTTTGGACGAATCGCCTCCGGCAGAAGACGTGTTACACTTTCTTAACCATAGTGACGACACCATCACCTCGCTGTCTCTTCGATATGGTGTACCAGCGGGTGTGCTGCGTCGTGCCAACAACATCACCAGTGACCATCTCCTCCAAGGCCGCCGAACTGTGGTAATACCTGGAGAATTCTATAAAGGTGGCGTTAGCCTCTCTCCCCGGCCCATCGAAGGCGAAGAGGAGGAACTGCGAAAGGGCAAAATTCGACGGTTTATGGTGGCATGCAAGGTCTCCGAATATGATGTTGCCGTGCTCTACCTAGAACAGAGCAACTATGACCTCGAGGCAGCTGTGGAGGCTTATGTTGGCGACGAGGAGTGGGAGAAAGCACACACAAAGAACAAATCGTCAAGAGGGAAACGAGTAGCGTATGGTAGTGGCAGCATGAGGGGGTCATGCCATAAGTAACCAAAGTGTCATTTGATGGATGTTGCCAATGGGTCAACTTCCCATGTCATTCTATGTAGCTCGCTGTTTAAGACACAAGCTCAGAATGATATGCTTGACGGAAGTCAAGTCAAGATAATACCCTACCAACGCCAAACCTGATATCATTTCCCATAAAGTACAACTAGCAGTCATCCATTCATCCCCAATACTCCAAGCAAACAAGCGAGATCAGAAAGCAGATCGCGTGCGGATGTCCTGTAGATCTGATTAGCACTACTTCGGCACCACGAGGGTTTTCTTTGTAAACTTACGGATATCTTTCTCTCGATCTCACGAACGGAGCGATCGAGCTCGCCGGCAATCATCTGCTTCTTGTCTCTGGGCAGCAACGCAAATCTTTCACACAGATCGCCGTCGATCGTGCCTTTTACGGGTGCATAATATCCTCTATAGATCAGGTGGTCACGTCCTGCAAGCGGTGGGTCTTCCGAGCGCATGTGAGACTCGAGGCTTTGGAAGAAGTCGGCATCCTCACGGCTGACCAGGGGGATGAACACGCCGACGGTACCCTGCACGCCACTCCAAAGCAGGACATCTTGACCGCCCACAACCAGATTCGTCTTGCTGATACTGGTTGGAACATCTTGAGTATAGAAGTGCGTCATCAGACTAAGGCGATGGTTGGCTCCGTGAAGATATTCCCTTGCATGCTGGAGATGCGCTCCTGCGCCATCTTCGTCGGATTCCAGACTAGCTTTTTCAGGACAACGGACAATCCAGACATTGCCAAATTTGTCACCGCCGGCTACTGATTCGTAGTCCACCATTGCAGTGCAGTTCATCCATCTCGGGATGGTATCGTCAGCAAAGGGGATGAGCTTGTTGCTTTCATATTTGTAAACAACATAGGTGACACTTTGCTGGACGTCTCCGACGATAATTCGACTGCCCTGTGTTTCCAAGGAAACGATGAGCTGGGGCGCAACTTCAGCTTGTGCCTTTCGCAGCAGTTGCCTAAGGCCAAGATCGTAAGCTCGAAGGGTCTTGCCAATACCGGCTAGAAGTCTTCCTTGGAACTGGACCAAGGCCATTGGCGGCTCTTCGACTTTGGTCTTGTGGATAAACTCGATGGTACGACCATCGTCACTGATGCTGTACACATGAATGAAGCCAGCAGTGAATTGACGTGGGCTAAGAACCATGTCCTTGCCAGTCCCGACCACCAGGAAGGTCCTGTTTTCTTGGCTGGCGAATGAAACCATGCAAACGCTCACAGCAGCCTCGTTCTCTCCCAGGTCTAGAGTCTGGAGAACTTTCTTTTCCGTTAAAGGATCAACCACACTGATACAAGAAGCCCAGTGATTACGGCCCCGCGGGTATCCGAAGTCTTCTGGCGGTAACACTTGAGCATCTCCGTTGACTATCGATGGATCTGCTAGCAATTTCGCTCGGAGCTCTGGCGGCAATGTGCCATTCTCTGACTCAATAGTGTAGAAATAAGGATGTTCGGGATGTTTGGCTAGATGCTTGGGGGTGTACGAAAGGGGAATAGACTCCTGCAGCAGTGTGTTCCCAAGGTTGTCGATGGAGAAAATTCTGGCCACTTGTTAGTAAACTGGCTTTGCAGAGTATATGAAGCAAACAAGGGTAAGGGTTAAGGAGAGTCAGAAGGAACAATTGGTACAATATAGATGTGTTATCCTCATAGCCCATGGCTTTGGATCCCAATTTCTCATCATTCTCGGTGTTGAAGGTGAAGAAAGAGTACACAGATGGACTTACTTAAGATTCGGGCCTTGGATACCCACCATACCCTCATCGCATTGCTCACTGCTGAAATTCCACCCCCACTCCAGGTCATCGTAGTCGAGTGGCGTCATCATGAAACCTTTCGTTATTGGATCCGAGTAGCCCAGCCACGTTCTGGAGCTCAGTGCCAATGCACATGTCTGGCCTTGCACAGAAACCTGGAATAGTTTGACGGGCTTGGGCCCCAGGAACTTTTGCCGAGTATCTGTCAACTCGCCAGTGATCTCGTCAAGAACAGTTCTCAGGTACACTCCGGAATGCAGACCGATGTGGAGATATAATGTGGTTCCGCCAAAGGACGAGTCTTCCATTGCCATGATAGAGAGAGCAGAAGGCGCAGCTGTGAGGGCTTGCACTGATTTGCTCTCTAGGGTGGACTCAGGATCCAGACTAAGCACACGGACTGTGCAGTCGTCGCAACCAACGGCAAGGAAGGAACTTCGAAGACGTCCCTCGGGCACTTCACCTAAGCTCAAGCAGGTAACTGTGCCAAACATCTCCTTTCTCTCATCGTATTCGGCAAGCGAACCGTCTGAGTCCATTTCGAAGTAGACTACCTCTCCTGAGCTGAGCGCCACAGCAACTTGTCTTGCATTGGTAGATGCAGCAACAATAGAGCGATGCTGTGGAGCCTCCCACTCGTTGACCCGTCCTTCGCGAATGTGTCTGATACCCTTAGGGTGAACCTGTATCAAGCCGTCGTCTCCAAGCTGCTGTACAGCCAACGTGGGGACAGAAGATAGGAAGCCAGTGTCCGTGACCTCTTCGACCGTCTCACCAATACTTAGTACAAGAGTGCCGTTACTGAAAGAGAGCACTATGTACGCATCATATTGGTCAGTCCGCGCCAATCGCGTGGTCCACACTGCCGACGGGACACCGGGCAGTTCAGAGGCAACAATCTCGTTGACGGCCAAGCCATGCTTCAACGTCCGGAACGTGCTCCGGGCCCCGTTACCGCAGATGGAGTAAATCTGGGGAGCATCGTCCGCCGTCAGGTTCGCAACCTTGCAATCCACCAAAGGATTCATGGAATTGATGCTTTCCACGAGACTAAGGTTCTCAGCAACCCTGGGGTAAAAGTACGCGGGGGGGTAAGCCTCTTTAGCATCTGTGGGATAATCATCGCTTGAAAACTCGAGCTCCTCGTCATCATCACCTAGCTTCTCAAACTGATAGAAGTGATGGTTACCGAACTCGCTTGCCCCAAAAAGAAAGCCGCTCTTGAGAATGCAGAGGCTTGTAGAGACCGGAATAGTATCAAAATACTTGATTTTCAAACGTCGAACCTCTCCAGTGGCATTCCCTTCATCGTCCTCGGCCATGTCGATGGTTACTTTGAATAGATCGCCATCTTCACTCTGAAGCAAAAAGAAAAAGGCGCCTGCGCTGCCTTTCAGCTTGTGCATAACGCCAGAGACAATAGTCCGTTTTCGCTGGGGATCTTCGGTGGCTCCCTTGCGCCTCGGGACTGGAACGCGGAATGCTTCTTGGTTTGAATGGCGGTATGTGATGCTTTCTTCTCCGCAAACAAGTACGCCACTAGGGCCGTCGTTGCCTCCAGGAACTTGGAACAGTATAGAGGCGGTGGGGTCGACTGGCTCACTCCATTTTCTCACCACGTGGTTGAGGCCAAGGTCGAGCTCATAATACACGAGCTGTGTCTCGGCCTCCTCCAGAGCCTGGCCCGTCGGATCTTGATCACTTTCGGTGTAGTCAATCTCCAGGGCGGCGAAGACGGGGTTCGCATAACCAACATCCAGGGCCACCATTGCAAGCACCACGGTGCCCGCTTTGTGCGCTTCCAGTGGCGACGAGATGGTGAGCTCGGCTTGAGAATTCCTGTTCAGGACATAGACCAGCTTGTTCTTCTCAACCGACGCGATCAAACACGCGCGTCCTTTCGGATCACACGCTAGATACTGGCCTGGGATAACGCGACGCACCCCGGATTTCCCGAAGGTCTCGAGTTTGTCTCTGACAAACTTGTTCTGTTGGGGGTTGTACTCGACAATTGTGATGCGACCAGAGTCAGTTGCAAGGATAATGTAGTCTGTAGTAGACATGTTAGCTTTTGGCCAATCGAGATTGCTAGTGAGATGCGGACCTGCAAATCCTTGGACTTCCTGGAAGAGGTCTCACGTCATGGTGATAATGATGATGGTGATGATTCTCATTGTGCTTCTGCCGGAACTTCATAAGAATCACTAACTGAAGCCAGAGAGGTATATTGCAGTGAGAAAACTTACCCTTGTTACTGCCAGCTAGCCGGAAGGCTGCGATGGACCTAATGATGCCAAACACATCATGGGAGAGGAGCGTGATGACTCTGCCCTGTGCTGGATCGGGCCGCAGCAGCGTCAAGCGCGAGCCTGAAGCTGTGAGAATTTGCTGCTCCTTGGTGCCGCTGAATTGGCCGACGATTGCCTGGGCGATGGTAGTCGGGGGTTGAATGGTCAACGAGTAAAGAAACATGTTAGAAGTTGCCGCCATCTTGAATTACTGGACTGCGCAGATGGCCTGCGCGGCAACAATCTCTGCCCAGTACCTTGGTTCTCGTTAGAGACTTGACGGGTTGTGGTTAAAAGGAATGTGAAATTTTATCATTGCCGCCTTTGAGCTTGCTTAAGTTCAAAAGCTATGCACACAGCTGGCCCAGCTTTGGCAGCAATTTATTGGGTAAAGCTTCAATCTGCCACGCCCCACCGCCTTAATATTGGGCCATTCAGTTGAGAGTAGCGATATGCCAATTGCTCGATTGAGAAGCACCGGATGATAGCATGCCATGCGCTAACTACAAGGGCACCTCGGAAAAGCACATACTCTCTTGAAAAGAGACAAGGAGTTCCTTAATGGAACCTATAATGCGTTCTGCAGCTTCCGGCGTCTGCCGGAGGTGCTTGAAGACGACGCCACGAGCAGCGACAGCAAGCGCCGCTATACATCCGAGGCCATTCTCGCACATGCCATTGGCACGACGATCGACCACCTCGAGGTGTTCTGATACAACTAGGAATGGAAACGCCCGCTCTATTTCCTTTCTTGGCCAGAAGAAGAGCGACGGGACTGCGGCTGCTCGATCCGGGGCAGCGACAAACTCAAGCGAATCGCAAACTCCTCTTGTCCTGCGACCTGATGACCTGTTCCACCCGTATACCGAGTCACCCATACCCGAAATCCGCCATCGCGCCGCGTTTATGAGGCAGCATGCCCTATGCCCTCATCCAGACCATAGGCCAACTCGAATGCCGGCAAATCCCGATGCTGCAGCAGACGCCCCTACGTCTAATGGCAACTTAGCACCAGCACATGTCGATTTTGAATGTCCTGACTGTGGCATTCCGGTTTATTGCAGCGAAAAACATTGGGCGGAGGACTACGAGAATCATCTGCAGATATGTGACACCCTGCGCCAGATCAATGAGGACGACCATGACCTGCGCTCTGGTAGGTTCTTCCCTGAATTCGAATACGCCGGGCCACAGATGGAGGAGGCAGCCATCAACATGACCAATTGGGACACATTTCTCTACACCAGACAATTCGATGCCATCGACAACGATCGGAGTATGCGCCAAGCCACCAGACTCCTTACGTACCCCATGACAATAGGCAGTATTCTCCACGAGCTGAGTCCTTACAATGTCCGCAAGGGTGGACGTCTGACGCCCGAAGGCTTGAAGAGTCTGAGCGCGTTACGGTACACGTTACATCCGCCCAAAACGGGTGGAGGTGACGGCATCCGGGGACTGCGTCCGGAGGCGCCGCCCGTCCGGATTTTCATACTCGGAGCCCGGGCGGAGTCATCTCTGCCGAGAAATGTCTGGGTTCAGCTTGCCCACCTCTTCCCGAGGGGCAAGTTCCATCTGGTTTTTATAGGACCTGAGAGCATGGCGAACCGCGACGACGAGTTCCCCTTACCTCCGCGCACAGCGTCTAATCCATTTGGCGCTGTCGTGGAGGATCGTATTTGGCCGTCCATGAAGGTCTCCACGATTGTGGATTACTACCACACCATACACAAGACAGGTCTTTTCGCTCCATATGATCCGTACTTTGATTGCTTTGTGCTCTTCCATCCGGGTCTCGGCCATCCAGCCAGTTCGCACGAGTGGAGCGAGACGATTCCTGCACTATTGGGGACAAAGGCCCCTATCATCGCCACCGGCTACACGCAATACGACATGGAGAGAGATATCGATTGGGTCAACAAGACGTGTGGCGGCGAATATGACTTGCTTATGGAACCAGGGAAAAACACATTCAGCAGTCAGCGTTGGGATCTGAATGATCTTGATCCCCAAGATGTCACTTGCGGCAACTGGGGTGTATGGGCGTTTAGAGGAAAGAGGTTTGTGGCCATGCTAAATACGTCTTGTTATTCGTGCTAACCTCTTCTTGCAGATACGAGACTACCCAGAAGAACTCGGAATAGTTCTGGGATACTCCAAGATATGTGAAATGATCGTGGACAATATGATACGACATGGTCGGAACAGTGTATAAGTACATTTTGAAGGATGGCTCGGTTACAGCTTTGCAGTCGATGCATCACCACGAGTCTGTGTACAATTACATGCAGACTATGGGTAACCCCCTCTACATAAAATCTTCGAGGCTTGGTCTATCAGTATACCTACAAACATACCTACCTACCTGGCTTACATTGTACGCACTCCAGAGATGGACACAGCCATACTTGTTGCCATGTGTCGTATCTTACTCTGGTTTTGTTTACCGTTGTCTCGGTCGAGACTTATCGGATCTCAGCCTTGGTGTAGTCTTTTATAGGTCGAGCTGCGTATCTTACAAACTTCTACCGAAACACAGGTACAGAGGCTGCCAATACGGTCTGTCTATTACACTGGCCCGAAAGCGGTGAAACCCAAACATGTAAGCTTGCGCAACCAGCTCAAAGGTCGTATACATAGTATGTGCAAAATACAAATGGTGATGAACACATAATACAGCTAACTCAAAAGTAAGAGTGCAAGTTGAGGTATGAAGTTGAAGATATGTGCACGTGCCGCCGGTTCGCACCCGTTGTACTGGTTCGAGTCTGAGGTAGGCTTCCCGTGTGGCACGCTCGGGGTGGCACGGCCACTGAAGCCGTTGACCCATCAATCTTTAGCGATAAAAGCAAGGGACTAATTGAGGTCCCTTGGGCAGTGACGTCTATTTGGCCTCAAGCATTCATTCACTTCGGGGCGACACAAACAACCACGATCAACCTCAACCGGACCCAAAGCTGTAGCGCTATGTCGATTTGGCGGATTGGTTTACGGCGCTACTACTGTGAGGCATTTTAATTCGCAACCGCCCACGCCTTTCAGCGAGATACTTCAGGTTGCAGCTTTGCCATGATCTGCCGATAGCTTGCTCGTTATCAGACCGACTCCAGCCTGGCTGGCAATGGCCTCGACCACGCCCCGATTCATACAGAACAGCGCCGTGCCCACGCCTGCCACGCCTGTAAATGCGACCATCGAGCCAACACTCCTGACAGCCAGTCGGTCAGGTACTCCGGTTCGAACGGCTTCGCCAAGGTTACCGCCATCTTCCAATTTACGCAATGCGCGGCCGGTGCCGGCAGATGCCCTTTCGAACAAGGCAACAATCGCTTTGATTCGCCGCGTTCTTTGTGCGCAGAATGCGGCTGATAGGGGCGGGAGTGCGCCGGCACCTATCGAGAAGTTGCTGCCGCCCCTGACGAGTCGTAACGACGTGGACCTACAGCTGTATGCTTTAATCTCCATCGTCATCAGGGACTACGTGCAGACCTGGTACACCAAGATCACGCCAGACGAAACGTTTGTCGCCGAGATAGTGCAAATCATTGCGCATTGCACCCGCAGTCTAGAACAGCGGCTACGAGAGGTGGACCTAGAGAGCCTGCTTCTTGACGAGTTGCCTGAGCTGCTTGATGCACATGTCCGAGGTTCGTTTATGACAATATCCCCAGCATGGAATGGCCCACATCCTCGTCATGCTTCGTCACGGTTCTACTTGTTCAATAATCCTGGTCGTTTCAGCATACACTGGTGATGCACAAGGACTAATTCATACTGCATAGCATATCGAACTGCCAGGACCTCGGTGGCCCGGTCCCCCGTCGAGACTAATCACCATGAGATCTATCATTCGCTATGTCCGCTACCGGCTCTGTCTCCGGTCCCCAAGCGAGATGATCCACGAAGCATCCAGAGTCAAGCGGATAATGAGGTTGCATATCGCCAGCTGCTAGTTCAAGGCCTGCTAGCGTTGCTTTTGCCTACGGAAGACTTGGAAAACGAGTGTCTAACGTCGCTCGTTGGGCAGATCTTTTCGGAGCTCATAATAGGCAACCTCTTCATCAACAAGCTGTCGGAACCATGGATGCTGTGGGAGGTCTTGATCATCCTGACGCGCTTGGCCGATAGAGGTAGTTCATCGGACACATCAGGGTCAAGAAAGAGTGGCAGCACCACCGCAAGCGAAATGGATGGCGCTGCTAGGGGGCCGGGTTCGAAGCAACCCTGGGGTTCCTCTATCAGCAGAGGGTTTTGGTCTCTGATTCAATGGGGATTCCTCGCGGTAAGCTTGATTCGTGCTTTCATCACGACGATTGCCCTATCCCGCTCGTTGCCGCCTAGGCCGCCGCCCATCGCTACCCGTACGCTTGGATCGAAGGACCATGTGGATGGTGAGAAACATTATGATTTACTCCCAGACCACCACTCCTTCGAAACACCAGTCAAAGTGCCTATCGCACAATTCAGCTTATGGCCCTGTCTCGCTAATCTGCTCGAAATGGACGTCCGCATGCCTTGGCTCGGTGCTACCTTGTCATTGCTGCAATGGGGAGCAATGAGGGGGCCCGGGAAGGTCGCAGGCTACGATGGAATCGTTGACAGGTAGGAAAGCTCACATTTCCTTACCCTCCACAAAGCCATTTTCATTTTATTCCATCACTCCGCATACACGACAAGTCACGGGACTTGCCCTCTTCCACTCAGCGCTCAGAAGCCTCCTTTCTCACGAGTGTAGGGAGCAGGCATGTTCACTCCCACAACATCTCCAGTTTACTTGTGGTTGTTGCCGCGGCCAATCAAGTGCAGCCGACGGCACTGAACAGCATACCTGCTCCTGGCCAAGCGAGAGTGAGCTAAACGGTATGCTGTGCGACACTCCGGGGCGGTGGATGTCGAGCCCGGCCATACTATTTGCACGGCTCAACTATCCATCCAACTGTCCTGCGAGCAGAGTAGAAACGGGACTGTCCAACCATTTCAGGCCCCTCTTTCGCAGCCAATAATCGGTCGCCACTGGAGAATCGGCGTCCGATTGCTTGACAGACGGCGCGGGGCTGACACGGGCAAGCAGCCCTGACCATCCGCAAGCTTTATTTACGCGCCGGACTTTTATATCTGCAAGGGTCCTGTGCAGCCCCCGGTCGATATGATTGTCAGCATCGCTAGGCCGAATCTCTCGATACAACATACCCAATACGACTCTGTCCTGCCATGTAATTTACCATCTCACTCCTCCTCTTAACGCCCCACAGCATGCCGTCGGCCAGACACATGTTCATGGCTCCCGCTTCCTCTTTTGGGTTGCATACTTGGAAGCTTTATTCCGTATCCCGGCAAGAGATCGTCCGCTAAGTCCGCTTCAGAGCGCCTCTACGTCGACTTGATCAGTATTACTATGAAACATCAGACCACCAGGACCCCTCCATCTCACCCTTGGCTTCCCAAACGAAACCCGAACTTGCTATTCTCAGCAAGCTGCTAGGGCTTTTGTCATTAATGACAGAGCAAGAAGGTCGCCGAGTGGCTTGACCCAACTCCACGGCACCACTCTTGTCATCAAGCTGATGGGAGTGGCACCGGTGCACTTAATTTTCCGATCGCTGAGTACCTGCTTCTAAGCTTACACCCCTTCTTATAATTCGTCTTTGTGGGAGAAGTGCTCCTACTTTGATCTTGGGCAGAAACTGCCAGCGAGAGCTGTCTTACACGAACACCATAGAGCCCCATCCATGTAATGATGGGCGCTGCACTTGTCTCAGCCGTAAGCCCCCTGTTGGAGCTTTGGTGAAGCTTTGCTCCAAGTTCTCTCCCCTTTCAAAATCCCCCGCAAATGATCCATGTTGTTCATTGCAATTGAAGCCCCATGGGAAAAAGGCTTGTCATTCCGTCCCAATATGCACTTCAGGCCTACATGAGCACGCATTATCGTCATTGTCGAGCCTGACCGCGGTTGGCCGAACCCCATACCGGTGCGACCTCCTATGCAGGAGTAATCTGCATCATCTTTCATCTGGAATGTGTGCATTCCTGAACGTTATTGATTCCGTTGGCCTGACCCCTCGTACCACGATGCGGTGCAACGTAGCCCCCTCGTCTTCTCCCTGGCCGGTCGCCTCCCGTACCCTTGGCCTTACGCAGCAATCTATATTTGCGCTGTTCTATATTGTGGCACTGTGGATTTCTTGAACCGACCGAGGTCACTCTGGCTAACCGTCTCCTTCTTCTACAGACTGCTCTGGCACTCCATTCAATCTCGACTCCTGGACCCTGCTCGATTGCCCCCACTATTGCGCTCGATTCGCGCAGCCTTGTTCCCTAACAATGCTCCAGGAACCCCCAGTCTCGTTGCACCCTCATCCGACGAGGAGCTGGCGGCCCTGCGTCGCCGGTGCGCTAGTGCGGTTTGGGCGCTTGTGCCGAAGATGGTGGGCAAGCTGTACTTTGGATCCGCGACCCCCTTCAGCGAAAGCTCCTCTTCAGCACAACCGCGGCCAACCAGCACCAACGCCGAAACCAAGGCGACTAGCGGTAACGCTGACAAGACCAAGACCAGCAGCGTGCACGCTCAGCATGTGCCGTCCGGACCGCCAATAACGTCTGTCACCAGCAGCAGCAGTGACTACAAAAGCAACAGCAGCAGCGCTACTACTCCAGTTCCAGGCAGTAGTAATAGAAGCGCAGCTAAGGCGGACCCGTTGTCTTCGGCGCCCAGGTTGGAGGCATCTGACCACGCCCGGTTTGCTCAACTGGGCAGCTCCAATGAGAGCAATGTAACGTCTACTACTAACAGCCGTGACCCTGTCAAGGCAACGACAACAGCCACTGCTGGTACTATTGGTGCTAGCAATGCTTTCATAAAACCCGACGAAGCGGTTGGGGGTGCAAGTCGTGCTGCTGCTGCTGCTACTGCGGCTACCACAGGTTCAGCAGGTTCAGTTATAAGCAAAGAAAAGCCATTGTCGGCAGCAGTGAATGCCGGCGTCGATGGCTTGGCGGAGGCAACGCCGCTGCAGTGCCACGAGGAAGACGACAGGATCTTATCCGAAATTGAGACGGGGATCTTGGACGTGTTCTCGGATGCCTACTGTAACAAGCACCTCATGTACGGTGTGCTCGAGCTGATCCTAGTGCGCCTTATGCCCGAGCTGGCCGAGAGGGGCGTGATTGACCTCTGGGAGGAGAGACTTAGCTGAACCGATGTATAATGTGTGCTATTATTTCGAATACATCAGTATTCATCACCATTAATAGATAAGGCTTCTTCGTACTTTGCATGTTACTTATTTTTGGACAAAGGCCAAGCTTGCCGATGACGCCCCCCAGTCTATAGAATAATAGTGCGGCTTGGTCTTGGGTTGTAATATACACGCCCGCGTGCACACGCAAATCCATTGCCTTGACAGGAGAGGAGGAGGGTGGTGGGAAGGGCGCTGAAGAGTGTGGGTGGCATGGTAGCACATTGCGAAGAGCCGCGCTGCTCGCCTGTGGCCCCCGGTAGAGCCTGGTTGGTCCGTGGTCGGTTCTCTCCTGCGCGCTAGATGGGGAGTGTGTGTCTGTGCCTGTGTCTCCCCCCCCTTGCCCCTTGCCCCCTTGCGGGGGGGTTAGAGGCGGGACGTTGGGTATTGTTATTGTTTCTGCTGCTGTCGTTCGTTGGTATGTAGGTGGTGTCT
Source organism: Apiospora saccharicola (assembly GCA_038363915.1). Classification (NCBI taxonomy): domain Eukaryota; kingdom Fungi; phylum Ascomycota; class Sordariomycetes; order Amphisphaeriales; family Apiosporaceae; genus Apiospora; species Apiospora saccharicola. Next base: position 2,020,539 of record JAQQWM010000001.1, read on the forward strand.
CCGGTGCATGCTCTTCATCGCTTAGAGCAGCCTTTTAGTCATTTTTGTCTCTTCTTCTGCTCTGCTGCCCTGCCCTGCTGGGGTTTGATTTGGGAGTTTGGGTTTGCGGGTCGTCGGAGTTGCCCTGGTTTTTCTTGTCTTGCTCCATTGATACCCAACTGTAACTGTCGCCTCACGGGTTTTCTCGAAGCGATATTACGCATGTTCAAACTGGGTTTTGACGATGTTTCCTTCTTGATTGCTTTGGGAAGAGAACTCGTCCTGTCTGTGTGTTTCGTCATCTTGTTTCAATTTCGAATCACCCGTTTTTCTCGTCAACCATGATTTCCCTTCTCCGCAAGTCTACTATTACATAGTTACGTACATGTATACTTGTAAGTGGTTGCGTGTGTGCATGAGCCTTTCCCTAATCACATCCCTATCCCGTCTTGTTTTCTTCTTCTCTTCCCTTTCCTTTGCTCGTTCCTGCGGGTTCCTCTCTTTCCTTCACGCCACATCACATGGCTCGACCCCTGCACCGGGAGGGAAAGTTCCTATATACTTAATCTCTTAGCTGAAAAGGAAGATTGCGAGAGTGATGTGAAACAGTCTATATGCCGTCTTTCAACGACCACTGATGGGAATGTGAAAGAAAAAAACACTGTATAAGTTGAAAGCAAGAAAAGGACCCCACCTATCCTGCTCATAGTTTTTTCGAGTTTACTTAATAACATAACAGAGGATTGCGTCGATCTAACTCGCAGAGCCTCTTCCTACTGCATTGATTGGTACGAGTGAAATATACATGTAAAGACATGAGATACTAGGTAATGCACGTGATGCTGAAGCTCGAAACGGACCGGTGAGCGGGGATCGTATTCCAACCTGCTTGCTTATTAGTTTCTCTCCAGGTCCAAGTCAGGACGGCTGGTTAGCCTCCCCGCTGTCAGGGCTGCAGAGAATGATTCCGTGGTAGGAAGTGTCAACGGAACGTAGGTGGCGTTATAGCTTTCCACGCGTTTCCTCCTTCAGGAGGAGGGTTGCACCGGTCTGGCCAGAGTCACAAAAGCGTTACTATCGTTCCCACTAGTCGTGTTTTGCAACCATTTCCTATTGATCCCTGGTCCCGTTCGTCTTCCCGCCTGCCTAGGTATACTCTGCGCTGACCCCAGATAGCCATATCCATATCCACCCAACCGCCCTGCCCTGCCCTGCCCTCTCCTTATCCCCCATCCAGCCAAGCCGTAGAAGAAAGGAAGAAGAAGGGAAAAGGCAATTCCAAGATTGTGTACAGATCATTGGGGTCCCCGGCAGATAAACAAGTGATGCAAGATGGTTTTCCCTTGCTGGATGAAACTAGAAAAAAGAAATAACAAACAATTGATGGAAAAACTGAGCATGAAATTCCTGAAACGTTGCTGAGGCTGTCCTTATTCCTCTCCGCCCCTTTTCCCGATGCCCATAGACCAGATGGCGTCGATCTTCCCATCTCTTTCTCCTCCCTCGTAGCAGATTACGTGATGCTTCGGGATTCCCCGTCCTTCCTCAATGCAAAGAACAACACCTAGAGGAAAATGGCGAATCATCGTCGAGTGTTCGACTGTAACGGCAAATATACGAATAGGAAGCAAGTGCTTTTTGGGGGTCCACAAATTGCGTGAGCTGGACAAGTCTTTTAGATATAAGGGCGAAGATGTAAAACAAAGTCGCTTGTTGTGAAGGTTTGTGTGTGTATGTGTATACATGGCTTGAGCCATTTCATACAGTATAGGGGGGTGACCACAAGGTATCTCGATTACGTATGGCTCGATCGACCGCGCGCGCAATGGATCGGCTGAAAACGCGTGAGCGATGGGTATAGTGTAGGTGTTTTTGCAAAGTTGTGTGTGTGGTATATAAACTGCTGCAGGAACGGATTTCGTACTGCTGTGTACGTACGTCCGTCCGGACTGGCGTCGTGAGACTCTCGAGTCGTGTGGCCCTGTAATGTTGGCCCCCGCGAGGGGGAAGAAATATTTCTGGATGAACTTCGAAAAGCAAAGATCCATGATCAAAAGTGCCCCTTGATAGGGGGTAGTGCGACCATCATCTTGTAATCAAAAACTTGAAGAAAATACTGGAGAAGAAAATGCGCCTCTTATTCGAACCGGATCGATTCGGTTCGAAGAGAACCACCAAAAACACAAACGGTGTGAGTTGTCCTTGGACTCTACCCGGTCATTGTCGTCTCGCGTTTAATGTCGTCTGTCAAACGGACGGGAACAGGCGTAACCTCGTTATCTCCCTCGGGAATCCTGGACAGTCCCCCAAGAGGGGTGGAAGATGGTGTTCCCTTGGATCCCTGCATCTGCTGTTGCAACCCCAATTTCTCCGTAAGGCGAAGGACTAGGTAAAGGTCATCATGGTTGACGAATCCAGGCTGGGTATTATGCATCCAGTTCAAAAGAGTCCCTGCTGCACGGCGAGCATCGTCCTGCGAAGGAGACGTCGGCGAAGAAATGATCCCTCCAGCAGACCTCATACCCAGGCTTGAGTTGCTCCTACTCCGGTGCAACGTCTTTGGCGATATTGCCGAGTCCATGCCAAAGGTTGGTGCTGCTATCTCGTGCGCTGGTGATTCTACTGCCGACGGAGGAGCGGTCGCAGACAAGCTGTAACGTGGCGTCGGTGGTTCCGAAGACTGTACTTGGTCGAAATCCAGATCCAGGGTTCCCGAGGTCTGGCTCCTTGGCCGCTGCAGGTGGGAGCTTCCAGGAGAAGGTCGGGTCTGGTCGAACAGCCCAGAGTCTGGGTTCGGTGAGAATGTGAACTGCGAAGCCGGACTGAACGCGCTTCCGGAAAATGCAGAGCTCGTGGGATCGGTTACTGCGCTCGACAATGATGTTGTGCTTTGGGAGTGAGGGTACTTATAACCGCTCGTCTCGAAATCCGTGAAGTTTGATGGCGGCTCGTTCTCCTCGGTTGCCGATGCAGGCGGAGAGCTCTGGTCTGGGTCTGTGGGCGAGTCAGGGCTTACACCCCCTGATGTGGGAGGTATCGACAGGGTGGGAGAGTCTCTGGATAGCGGTGTGTTGTCCGGAATCGCTGTCTCGGAGGCTCTGCGGATCATGGAACCAGAACCGATGTTGTTCCTCCTCTTGATCTTGTCAAGCCAGGACTGGGTTATGATCTTGGCAGGGTTCTCCGAACTGCCAGTGGTTGCGTGGAACGTGCGTGCCTTGATCAACATTTCCTCATCGGATAGCAGGACGCCCTTCCTGTTCTGATTTCTCATCCAATTCACGAACGTACGCTCCACGTCCACATTCTTCCCCTTGATGCGCTTCACAGGAGAACCACTGCGATCTTCCTGGGACAGCCATCTGTCCTTGTTTCGCAGGACCTTGGACACAGTGCTACGCCTGGGTTAGAATTGTTCAAATTTTGCTTAGTTTAGCGCGTTCGGTCTCACCTCCTTTCCACCCCAAACTTGGCTCCGATTTCGGTCTGTTTGCTTTTGGGGTTGTCTGCGGCGTATTGGCACATCCGTCTCCTATCATCGTCCGACAGAGTCTTCCGAGGCTGAGAAGTGGTTATGGACGGGAGCTGCTTGGGAGTTTGCCTAATTGGTACCGTAGACTGGGCTGGAATGGCCACCGGCGGTGTGGGATAGCTCTGACCCGGGTTCGTGTGAAGACTCGGCCAGTTTACCTTTTGGGCCTGTAGTATAGGCTGCTGGTGCTGTTGATTAGGGAAGTGCAACTGCTGCTGATGGTGGATTGGAGACTGGTGGATTTGGGATGGCATTGGTGGTGGTGGCATATGACCGCCCCCAATGGACTCGGAGGGTAAGCCATGACTGGTGACTGGCGCCAAGTAGAAGTTGCTGTTATACTCGGGCATCGACATCTGATTGTATGCAGTGACATCGACCCAGTGGTTGTTTGGGTATGTGCTGTCATGAGCAATCAGACTGTCCTGGTCCATGCCAGACGAGCCTATCATGTTATGCATCCCGTAGGAACCCCCGTGAGAGAGAGGCTTTTGTGTATAAGTCTCGGAGAAGACGACAGGTCTGGGGAAAGAAGCAAGCCGCGCCGGTTTCATGAGCTCAGACGTCGTTGAGACGATTATATCGAGGCCAGATGCCAGAGGTGGGTTTAGAAATGGGGTTACAGCTCCGTAGACGGCTTCTCAGGCGGGAAGTGACATGCATACCAGACAACCAATTGGTTTCCGGAGGGGGATATGCAGTGTTCAAGTACTAGGCTGGCGATAGTCGTATGGGGTTAGAGGCTGCAGCGGTAGGGGTTTCTTGTCGGCAAGTCTCCCTAGAGAGACTCGGGAAGGAGGGTATCCCGTAGTTGTCCTTTAATGGCAGATGATGTAGTAGTGGTAGCAGTAGCGGTAACGATAGTGATAGTAGGGCTAACTTGGCGGGCTCGAATGAATGGTGGTACTGTCAAGCTCTATTTGGGGGTCCTGGGTCTGGGTAGAGCTTGGGGAGGGAAGGGTTCCGCTTCGTTCAATGCGCGAGCCGATCAGTGTCGAGCGACTGAGCGATTAGGTGCATGATGTAGCCACCCAAATTGCCATGCCAGATAATACCGAGACTTGAAGATACCAGCCGGCAAAGGAGATTTGCTGCAGGAAGTAGACGCCGCCGCTATGCACTTTGATATGCCCAAAGTCTTCTGATGGTTTGTCGTAGTATCAGATGCACGACAAGAGGTAGACAATGTGGAGGAAGATACATGTACGTATGCAGGTGTGTAAGTATGTTTGCTCCATGCACCAACTGGAACCCGTCTCGCTGAGGGTTGAGACGAGGATGGTCTATTAAGACCAAGGGTGGGATACAGATGTAGGGGGGTGTGTGGGAAGCATCGAGCTGGTAGCACCAAGTACGAGACCCGTTGACCGGGGGGCCACTTACTTGCTGGGTTCAACGGACGGATCAAAGCAGCTAGCTCTTAAGAGACTGGTGTGTGTGTGTGTGTGGGCGAGTGCGAGAGGGGGAAGAAGACTAGAAAAGGACTCGACGGGGGGGGGTGGCAGCAGTAAGACGACCAATGCGACCCTCTTGGCAGAGCAGCCGGAGAGAAGACGGCCATACTTGTACAGTAGGAAAGTTGTAGTTGTATCTCCAGCCAGATTGGGAACGTATCAGACCAAAGAGGACAGACAGGGGACTGGATAGAAAAGCGAGTGACCGCAAAAGCCACACCTGACTCGGCACGTCGAGTGCCAGGTCGAGACGGACGGGACCTCAGAGTGACTTGTTACTGAGTCCAACCCGGTCCACGAAGGAGAGCATAGACACACATGCATAGCTGGAAAGAATACCTGCCTTAGTTAACCCTACTGGAGTCTTGAGCCCTATAGTAGGTCCATAGTAAACTCACGTTGCAGTATGCGGGAATCAACTTCAAACCCGAATATACTGGTTGTCAGAAATGATCAGTTACCTACTTCAATGGGCTCCGGTGAAGCCATCTAGGTGCTTGGACGGCGATTTTGCTCCTGCTGAACCGTTCAACTCATGCCTACATACCTACCAGGCAAACATAGCTTCCTTGATCCCTGGATACATCGTCTGGGGGTTAAAGCATTGATGTATCATCGACCGGTGACGGAATGCTACTGGATCCCCCAGGAGGGACCAGCAAAGCAGTTGAAGAAGAAACTGCCAGGCGCATGCCGAGGATGATTGATCTCTCAGAAGCGGGACAAATGAACCGGGGTCGAAAATTTGAAGGAAACGTCAAGAGGGCCAGAATGCAGAAGCTAGAAAGCAGAGAGTGGGCAGCGGGCAGCGGGCAAGAGGGTAGAGAGGTGTGTGCAACGACCAGACGGATGGAGATGGGTAGTAGTTTTGCGTGAACCACACTGCCTAATCCACTATCCCAGTCTTCCCTAAAAGTAACCTAACCAGGTCCAGTGGGAGAGGGTTGGATCAAAACGGGACAGCAACCTCGGCGAACGAACGGCAGCTTGTAGCCTGTAGCACACACTTGATTACTTACCTACCTACTTACACCCTCTCTTCCACACACACACACACACACGCATATGCACATATTGCGAGCGCGTGAAAGAGAATCCATCGATCGACCTGTCGTGCTTCGCTCGCCCAAAAGGTGCAGCCCAACGGAAGGCCGATAAGCCGCCCACAAGCGGAATGAAATGATATCATGTGGAGCCCTGGGATTGATGGCCGTCAAGGAACAGGACGCTCGAGATGGTCTCATTTCATGGCGGAGAATTGTTTGTTCATTGGACTCGACACGTCCCATCCACACAATCCGGTCCAGGGCTTGTACAGACTCGCGATATCTGATGGCTGCAGGTCCATCTCGCAGCAAATGACAACCCCGACTTGTCGACTCTATTACTTATAGGGTACCATCCCCCGGAATGCATGGCAGCGCAACCCGAGCCTACCACTGCCCGCGAGACTTTAGGGTTATGATGAGAAATGATGTTGTAGGCCATGCAATGTGCGATGCGATGCGATGCACACACCCATCGTCCAGTCTATTGCATTAATTCCCAGGGGCAAGTATATTGTATGCATACTCGACCCAAGTCCGCCCTGCTCGACTTCATTTCTTTCCTTCTTCCCACGCAGTTATCCATTGGTCAATCGATCAATCCATCCGCCAATACTCCTCCTCCCTACATAGCTATCTACATGCATGTAGCCATGCTTTCCTACTTGGCTAGGTACTTACAAATCGCTGAGTGACTGTGCTGCCCGCCCACATGCACTGACCGACCCCATTGTCCATCCCCCAAAACCCATGTCCGCTTTGGACATGGTGGAAATCTGGTGACGGCTAAACTAGCAGGGATGGCCCAGGTCATCCACCCTTGCTCATTTTCATCCCAACTTCTTGACATGGCAACCCGCTGTTTCTATTGGAAAGAGCTCGACGATACAAAAACCTCACAATCACGACGACGCCGATGGAGCCCCTCCTCGAGCCAAATAGTCGAGAAACACATCCACTTGGACTCGGGACTCGTATCACGCACTTGGATTAACCAGGAGCTTCCCACAGCTCTTTTCACCACTCCCCAATCCCCGAGCACCGCGGCCATGCTGATCCTCTATTGGAGGGGCCAGCAAGTCATTCGGCTACAAACAAGGTGGCTTGAACAGAATCCCAACTGAGCCCTCTGTTTGTCTGGTCCATTCATTGCTGCCGGGACCGATATAGGAATCGGTCAGCTGATCCTTCACCTTTTCCCTTGTCGACGAATACATGGACGGATATGCCCATTCGGCCTAAACTACACGATGGCTGACGGCGTTGCTGAGCACCACCCTGCCACCCCCGGTCAGGTGTGCCACGCGGAGTCCTGTACATGCTGTCTGTAGGCATGTACATATCATGCCCAAGTACTTCCATACCATCAACCCGGCCCTGGTCTCTACCTACCTACACACACACATATCAGAATAAAGACACGGGGGTGACAGGAGCATCGTGAGGCTTGTGCTTTTGCTCGCAGTTCCTCCACACACGTCTCCCGCCCGCATCGGCCCAGGCCAGGCTTCTGGCCCAGGCTGCCAGGCTCTTGTATTCTCGTCAGCTCGCATGCTCTCGCATGCTCTCGCTAATGATTCCAAAAACCCTGATCTACAAGGTATCAACGCGGCAGTCCATGGAGATCAGACTTTATTAATAACAGACTGACCGGGGTAACGCCCACGTTGTAGTTGAGAGTGATCATGTATAATATTGGAGTACTGTACTCCAAGCCCCACGGATTCATTCGCCTACGACGACGCAACCCAGGATTACATATCGGACACCAATTTGAATGAACCAGAATTCGATATTGGAGATCTCCATCTATACTCGACTCAACCCTCTACCAATACGGGTAACCCAGGCGTGTAATTGTCCCAGTCCCAGGTCTGACCGGCAACGACGGGCGCCCCCTCTCCAAGCCCAGCGCTTTCTCTGCCTACTCATACCCAACGCCGATGTCGAAGAATCAGATGATTTCAGATCGTTGCCCGATTCTGCAAACCGCACAACCTAGCGGGAAGGATCAATGGCACCAACCATGATACCCTAGTGCCCTTAGCTTAGTCTAATCGCTCCCTCGCCAATAGCTCTCTTATTCTGCTCTCTCTTTGTCTCGGTGATTCTCGCACCCAGAGGCCGAGGCGGAGCAGAGCCCATCTTCACGCTTGGCCATTCTTGATTTGCATCCACACGAGGGTAAGAAGACAGCAGCAAGTAGGTACGCTCAAAACTAAAACATGGCCAACACCATGAGACCCCCATGGGCACAGGGCGACCGACAATATATCATGCATTCAATTCGGATTGGTGTTTGGCTATTGTTTTCCTGGTTGCCGATACGGATACTGGCCAACACCCATTGGACCAAAAAGGCAATGAGGCCCGAGCATGCCCATGCCGTGTCGCCGGCTCGTTTCCTGTTGGTCAGGCTGCCAGGGTTCCGGGCTATCAATGCCATATCGATGCACACGACTCAGGCAAGGCCCTGGAAATTGCGATAGGTACCAGAATAAGCGTACGTATATACATCGCTGATGTAGCTCCTTGACCAGGTCCTCAGAAAGGAAGGCACTCGACGCATCTGTGGTTGCTGTTATATCATTGATGCAGTCGACGCCAACTAGGCTAGGCGTAGCTGATGTCGATCGGCCGGGTTCGACCGCACACGCAGTAGCATTAGCAATAGGCGCGACAGGCGCCCCCCAAGACCCCTTCCAATGCTGCTGTCCTGTCTGCCGACGGATACCCTTTCTCTCTGTGTGTTAGGCCGGCAAATCTTTTCGTTCGTTCGGATGCGCCTCGGAGATATTCATGATGCCCAGGACGCTATCATTAAAACGGCCGGAACATGCAAGCTCCCGTCAGCTTGCGTTGCCGGGCAAGCAGGTTAGCGGTGACCCATGGGCCGCCCCATCGAGTGCGGGAAGGGCTTGTCGATTCCTAGCCGACGATTTCAATGCATGATAGCATGGACTCTATCCCCTTAATTGCCATAACGCTGCTTTCCGTACAGTACTTTCTGTAAATGATCAACGCGACCGTGCGAGACCGAGTAAGGAGTCTTAACCAATAGGAGGCCCCTATAAAGAGGCGGAACGACCAAAACGCATTGTCCATTACCCTAAATTACCCCTGGTCCGTACAATACGTTATTTTTGGAGGAAAGCAGCGTTATGGCAATTAAGGGGATAGTGCACAGTATGCGACAAGCTTCCGCGAGCTGGAGGGGTGTAGTTACCTGGCCCAAGAAGCTCGGTCTGCTTTCTTGTCGTAGTAGGACCCACGGGAGTGCTGCCGAATGTCACCATGCTCGCCAGTTGGAAATCTCATCAGGCACAATATCAGATAGTGCAACGCCGTTACAGAAGTGACGAAGATAACCCAAGATTGGGGCGAAGGCGGCTTCCGCGATACTGTTTCATCGAGCCCAGCGTTTCTTTTTACTCTACCCCTCCATACTGGTCGTTTCTCTCTTTGCTCTTTCCCTTTCTCTCTCCTTCTCTTCCATCGTCCAACTCTTGGTCCAGCTCTTGCTGCCCATCCCTGTTCCGGACAAGTGGTTGTTTGGAGGAACTTATTACGGCTGAAAGTCCGTGAAGTCCAGCAACAAGGGGACCCTAAGAGAGCTACCAGGGACCGCCCTAACAGGGGAGGGATCATCCATGTTGTAGCGGAATCCGGTGCGGACGGGTCAACAACAGCCCCCCTCCAGCCGCTCCTTGTCATCCATGCTACCATGTACCGCCATCGTCTGTGCTCAATTAGAGCTCTGGAGCTAATAAAGAGCCCGTCCGAATTCATCCATCCATCCCTCTTCTTGACAATCCCCCACCCCTTTGCAGCAGTGGCCGCCCAGGGGTCCCTCTCCATTGCGCATCGCATCGTATGAAGAAGGGCTCTCTTCAAGTATGTCTGTCGCTCATACCATGCTTTACCGCATATTGCAACACTACCTCGCCGCCTATACCTAAGTATAGTTGAGTCGTTATATAGATGACGTTTGTCCGCGACCCAAGAAAACGAAAGCCGTGCGATTGGGGAGTTGGCAGCACTCTGCGCATAGCAATCAATTGCACATATCCATCAATGACTGGCACCCCCATGTCGCGGCGTGGCGTGGCGTGTTCTTAATATTTGTAGTTACGTATTCTCATCCTATCTGGCATCTATCTCTGTGTCGATTGCTGACGATATTCACCTCAGTAACGGAGCTTTTCGGCAATCTGGTGGGTATCTTTTCTTCTTCCTCGTCATGATTCTTCCCACCGGGTCAAAAAGAAAGAATAAAGCGAGGTGTGATACGTCGATAGGAACAGGAAAGGCACAAGGCCTCTTTTTCCCCTTCTCGTCATCCTTCCCTGCTACTTTCCTTTCCCTTCTCGTCATGCAGCCAAGGGGGTCAACCAAAAAAAAGTCGCAGTAAGGCGATGAGGGAAAGAGGAGAGGAGGAGAGGAGGAGAAACAATCAGAACAAAGACCCAAAACGTACCGCCGGGTTGCTGAGTAGTGGGCCTGGGCGGTTAGGCCTGTCTTGTGAATCGTCAACGTTAGGCACTAATTCGAGACCTACACCGCGAGACCGTTGAACAAAACAAGAAGCGAAACAAACTGTCGGACATTTTTTTTGTTTAAAACTGGGGTTACGCTCTAGGCTGGTTAGGGAGCTGGGCATGGCCGCCGCCCAGTAGGGGCGGCAGAAAAGGATTAAATCAAAAGAAAAGAAGGGCAAAAGAAACTAGAGGGTGAGACATGGAGATCTTTTTTTTTTTTTAACAAACCCACGCTTACATTCATTACAATGCCCATTGAGGAGAGAAAAGAGTCATCGTCTTTGACACGCATATCCACCGATCCACCGACTCCAAAGTCTGGAACCCGAACCCGCCGTCATCATCAATCCTTACATGCGTAGTCTAGTATTTTCATTTTACATGGACATGCACACGTGTATACTTACATACATATGTAGAGCAGAGATATGGAGCAAATATGTGGTGAAATTACAAGCATGGCGCGCGAAAGGAAAGTGTATGCGGAGTACGTACAATACGGATAGCTGATCGCCCGGTCGAGCGATCCATGGATTGGATTTCTCGACAAGTACTTACACGACTTACAGGGCGCTGTGCTCCAATGGATGCCTGCCTCGGGGGTTCAATCAATGATTTTCAGGTACTTTTCGGAGTTCGTTTTGAAAGACCCCTGTCCTGTCCGGGCTTTGCTCTGCTCCCTCTCCATCTCCCTCTCTGGCTGTCTCGTTGTCGCCGCCCAATATGCACAATGCGTACTTTGAAGGCGGCGGCGAGGGCGTTGTTAGAAACCCCATGTAGGCACGGAGTAATTCATTGCATGTGGGAATGCACGATGGTGAACAAACGAATGACAGACGACAACTCCAGTTTCAGCCCCATTACGTTAGATAGGTACTTACTTCACTTTACGTCTGGCTGGACTCGACTGGGCTGGGGCTGGGCTGGGCTGGCTGGACTGGCTGGCTATGCGGCCGACTTAGAAGGCCGGTGAACGAGGGCAGGCAAAAAGGCAAACTGGAACTATCCACTGAAGCCCGCCCGGTACGCGCCGAAGCACTGGAGCTGGGAAAAGCAAGGTTTTTTCTTTGGGTCCCTTCTAGGTAGGGAAAGAGGAGAGGAGGACGACTGCAAGGCATGGTCCCCCGGTGGATCGGTTTCTGATCCATCAAACCAGAGACTTCACGTGCCTTACGGTTTTTTTTCTTCTACCCCGTGCATTGTGTTGCCTTACATTTCGCTGATCCGCTCCCCATGCTTTGGCCGCATCAGAAGAGGCCTTTCGGCTATGCAGGTCAAGGTGAGGCGGCTTTCCCTGGGAGTGCAGCCAGCCAACGACCAGCGGCAGCCTTTTGGGTCCCCCCCCAAAGATGTGGCGCAAGTCTGGACTGCATCCCGACCGACACCGCACAAAGTAAGAGGAATACATGTACATCAGACCTACATACATCAATCTGATGGCGTCTTGAACCGCTGTGGCGAGCGAGTGGGGTTTCGGTCCTTTTGGGCATCCAGGCCCAAACGGGTATCCCCGCATCAGCAGGAGCAACGAACAAAGAAAGAAAAGGTCAAAAATAAAATAAAACCTGATATCAGAATCGAATCATTCGTATTGATCTGAGTGTAGAACCATTTCCCCCTTGTTGTTCCTTTTCGCCGCGTAGTTCGACAGGGCCGGGTTTGACACAGATGCCCTGGGAGCAACAGCCCTGCCAAATTGTCGTGGTTTCTTAACTTGGTCAAACGTAACCCCTTTCGAGTAAAACACCCGATGCCCAATCCCGTGCCGTGGAGTCCAAGATTTCTCCAAAGTGCTCTCAACACACAATGATCCGGTCCATTTTCGGCACCGAACCGATCAACAACCCTCTGAAATGCAGTGACCCGTAAGCCCGACTTGGGCAATGGCCCTTCCTGTAAAAGATAGCCACCTGAACCAGTCACAATGACGTGTATTCCCTCGTGATGCGCAAACTTGGCGCCGTTTGTATGAACCTGCCAGCTGTAGAGACAGATGAAGCGGCCAATGCTAGCCTTTCTATGCACAGGGCTACAGCTCAATCATCGCTTTTGGATCGTTACTGTTGGTAGGGGTTAGCGCATGCTGCCGACAATTCAACTTCCGGTTAAGGGAGAGGCGAGATGGTTGAAACGTTACCTATGTCTTCGTCTGCTAATTCGTGAGATAGGCCCACTATGGAGAAGCTGATTAGCATCGCTACTCCAATTCCAGTAACAAGTCGCCAGCGTTGCCGAACTGTGCTACATTCCCCCTCGAGCAAACTGGCCACGGCTGAGTAGTGCCCGGCCATGGTCACCTTCCGCGATAGGGAGCACCTAGTATCAGGGGACTGAACTGGGCCGCACGACTTACCTCGTTGGGGCTGGTGCTTGACTGATTTGCCATACACAATTGCCGTCTTGAAGTTCTCAACCAAGCTGCGATGGATGGCGTTACAGAAATCCTCGACTGTGTCACGAGGAAGTTAGTAAATAAGGCATCGATATCATAGGCAGAATGCCATAAACTCCGCGCTCCGTAGCACGTTTCGGTTCGAAGCGCAACTGGGAGATACGTACCTGTGCATCGTGTGGAACGCAGCACGACGGGTTCGTTATAGTCGGGCATCTTGCCCTTCGGCTTTGTATAAACACGCTTGAGCTGCAGCTTATCCCACCTGTATAACGATTAGTACATGTCAACGTTCCATCCCATCGGCCTGCTTACATAGCCTCCATAAGTTCCTGTGATGATGGTGGTTAGAAAAAGCCTGGCTATCGACACACGTTACGCCTAGAGCAACTTACATCGATATTCCAGCCATGTTCCGAGCTGATTGGTACGGCGTTGGGGATACGGTAAAGTAAGTCCAGCTCTTCGATACTGATGGCATCGATCTTGTTCAGAACGTAGATGACTGGGATGTAGCTTCGACTTCTTGCTTCGAGCACGTCGATCAAGTCATCAATCGTGGCGTCGCATCCTAGAAACACGTTAGAATCGCTGGGCCAAGCCAAACCAGCGGTGGCACCGCTCATGAGCACATACTGATAGCAATATCTGCCGAGTTGTATTTGTACTCGTGCATGACGGCCTTGATCTCATCGTGGTCGATGTGGGTGAGAGGAACCGTGTTCGTAATGTTCAGACCTCCCTTATCCTTCTTCTTGAAGGTGATGTTAGGGGGTTCTGGTAAGGGTCAGTTGCCATGCCTATATGAATCGCAGTAGGGGTCATCTTACGCTTGTTGATCCGAATACCGAAGCCCTCCAACTCTGTCTCGATTACCCTCTTATCTGTCAGGGGCTTGTTCACGTCAAGGACGATGAAAATCAGATGGCACGTCTTTGCCACAGCAATGACTTGTCGTCCACGACCACGGCCGTCTTTAGCACCCTCAATAATACCAGGCAAATCGATCATTTGCAATGGTGCTCCTATTCAATACGATGAGTAATGATACTTTCGAGATGTCAGGATTCAGGAATTACCGTTGTACGTAACCTGGCCAGGCACTGAAGTAAGGGTTGTGAACTCGTATGCAGCAGCTTCTGAGTGCTGACCCGTCAAGCGTGACATCAGAGTACTTTTCCCAACGGAAGGAAATCCGATAAAGCCTGGAGATGGTGAAAATTGTCAGTTCACCCAAGAGAGAACAATTGGACATTTCGGCGATAGCATTTGCTTGTCTGCCGAGGGACAGAAGGCATGGTTGCAAGACATACCTATACTGGCCACACCAGTTCTCGCGACATCGAATCCAGTGCCGCCGCCGCCGCCGCTCGACGTCGGGGTCAGCAATTCACGCTTGAGCTTGGCCAACTTGGCCTTCAGCTGACCCAAATGGAACGAAGTTGCCTATTGCGCATGTTAGTCATATAGCCCTGTCTTTAAGTTGTCCAAAGAAATCCAAAGGAAAGTAGGATGGCCCAAACCACGGCGGGCGCTGAGCACGCTCTTGTGGGAAAGGGATCTTATGCCGTACCTTGTTCTTCTGAGTCTTGGCCATCTCGGCCTCAATGTCCTTGATCTTATCCACTGTGGTCGCCATCTTTGCGATATTTTCCGCAGACCTGACTTTTTAGAGAGGTTTATTTAGGCAGCAATTGGCTGTCTGTATCGCGAGGTTCCAGGTATCCTCGAAATATGTCAATGGCAATGCCAGTTTAAAGTCGATATCGAGACTTCAAAAGTCGTTCTTTGGTGGGGCAGTGAATTCGGGTTGTGACGTCTCGTTTTGCCCCACGTTCGTTCTAATTTTGATCTTCCGGGATTTATCCGGCGCAAGTATGCACGAGTGAGGCACGAACTACCTTCAATAGGTAAGCAACCTAGTTAAACATCACATTTAACTTCAATTATTCGTTGTCACGGCTTCGCGAGGCCAACTACAAATCTCAGGTGATGTTCATTTGGAGTAATTCACTTCAAGTTATAAAATATGTACCCTGGGGGAAGCAAACAGGTGCCTGGTGCTTCATCCTGTGCCACGCTCTCACGCCAACAATATGTAGCTCTTCGCTTTAAAACTTCATACTAGTAGTACACAATGCCCTCCATCATATACCTTGCAGTACGGTGCAACTCAGCCGATACTATGTGCCCTCCCTTGAATGTAGTACCAATATCGACTTTCCCAGTAGGGTGTCCTATACGTAGAGTCGAGCTCTTGTTCTTATGATGCCGGGCAAGCTGAGCCGGAATGGTCCCGGGCATGTTTGCTGCGGCTCCTAGACACAGCGCCAGTGTCAGTGGAACAGCCCTATGGGCTTGGCCCATCGACAGCGCTAGGCATCGGATATCGATGCCTTCCTTATCCGAGGCGGGAAACAGTGTTACAATCTTCGGGACGCTTTCTACTGCCGAGTCAAGACCCATCTTCTCCGCACCGGCCTGACGTATGAGCTCAAGCCGGGTCTTTAGCTCCGAGTTCGCTTCGACATAGGAAGGCGTGAACACACTTGCGGGGGGGCACTCCCTTGCCGTCTTCGGTGCCCAAATCGGAGGCCCTAATGAACACTCCCGGGTTGGATACATCAACCAAAGATGCCTCGGTCTGACTACCATCGCGAAGGGACAGTAAGTCTATGGGATTGCCGGTAGGCAAGGCCCGCCCGGTCTTAGCCCCAGCAGGGTTCAAGAAACCCAGCGTGATTCTTGACTGCGCGCCCGGCACGCCGTCAATCGCATAGTCACCCTCCGGGCAGTACTTCGAAGGGTTGCCGGCCACTCGGAAACGGGAATGCATGATTTTGGATGTGTTGGTGTTGAAAATGCGGACCAGGGCCTCCTCGTAGGGTCGGCCGCGCGACGGCCAAGTCGTCTTCGAGGAAAAATCAGACACAAGCCCGAGATCCCAGGCACGCGGCCCCACGGCCGAAGACAGATTGCCGCAGTTGCCCGCCATATCAAGGGCGCCATGCTTGACCCCTATCTGGACGAAGGTGAAGTCCACGTCTGCATCCGGCCTCTCTGACGAGGAGATGATGCAGATCTTTGAGGTGGACGATATCCCGCTCCCTATTCAGCTCGAGGGGTCAGCCAGTGACCTCATTGCTGTTGCACTCGTCCCTATTTTATGATTCAATTACGGTAAATAATCGGCCTTACCCATTCCATTTAGCTGCCTGCCATACGGATCAGGAGACCCCATAGCCAACGGTAGGACCTCGTGCCAGCGGTCTTCCGGTGGCAGATCATCTCGCTTGATGACGAGCCCATTCGACGTACCGCCCCGGACAAAAAGGGCCGGGAAGTTTCGGTGTGTCGATAAGTGGCGCTCATGGCGTTTTGTGATAGTCCTCGACCAGGATGTCTGACATATACTCTTGTGTGTCCATAGTCGTCCAGAGCATGGTACGAAAAGCCTGCTGGCGGAAGTGAAGTAGACGGTCATAGAGAGAGTTTCACCGGACCCAAGTTTGGTTTTTCTTTCTATCAAGTGGTGTGACGTCGTTCATGGGAGGGAATGTGTAAGTAGATTGAATAGTTGTCTGGGGGATAGGGCGAGATTGGACAAGTAAGGTACGCCCCGCAATTAGTGCAGTGCGATCACCACATGTAAACCGGGGGTCTTCAAGCTTCTAGCCAAACCCAAATACCCGACATATTTTCACCTTGAAGGACCGGCTCGCGGGATCTATTTACGAGATGAAGCGGACTTTGTCTTTCGACAGATCTGGCCCAGCCAATAAGGAGGGCCTGTAATGGGATTTTATGAAGAGGCAAGCATTAACATGGCATTTAAATCCACATAAATTAACAATTACATAATTATATATCGGTAGTGGACTGGCAGCGTGTGTCCGGGGATTTCATGTCTAACGGTGGAATGAAAACCGATATGTTATGGTATAAGAGCGTACATCCCGGTCTTAGTCTCGATAATGGCCCATGTACGCTGGTAGAGTCAACTTCTCTCGAACCTGTCACTCTTCACCGCCGTATGGGGAGTGTATCCCCTTTTATTGGTGTAATCTGTGTATTAATTCAAAGCTATACTCATCCACCCGTGCAAAGGACTATATATTAGGTTACCATATCTCTAACACACCCCCTTTTGATCTGTACACTGGCTTTACCCAATCAAAGCGGCTCGAGTAAGTAGTCGTCCACCACAACTTGAACTTGGCTTGCACTGTCGTATATGAAAATCTTCGTAGTAATGATACAATTAAGCTGCCTCGGAAAAGCTACCGTAAAGCCGTAGCGGTACCACCCGTTCCCGAGGGCAACTCCATGCCTCAAGGGAAGCCAGGACGAGATCTCTGTGGTCCTATCTTCTCCATACAAATACAAGTCAGTATTTCCAACAGTATTTTCGGAACCTACCACGTCCCCAAAAACTGACAGGCTGATCTGGTATGTGATTCCGGCTTGGAGGGTGCAGGACTGACTTGTGGTCAGGTACGCAACGGTATCAGGGTTGCTGCCACTGGCCTTGAATGCCCAAGTCAATTGGTCGCTGCTGTCGTTCACCTGGGAGATGCCGAGTTCCCAGCCACTACCGCCACCGAATTCCCAGTTGTTCTGTGTAGGGTCCTTTTCAAAGTCGCCGTTACTGGGCATGGGCGTGGTGGAACCAGTTAATGTGGTTGTGGTTATGTCTCATACTGTCTTGGCGGTGGTGGTAGTGGTCGCCGGAACGCTGCTCACTCTCGTTGCAGTGGATGTGCTGGCGGTATGCGTCACGCTAACCGTCCTGGCGGGAACGCCAATACAAGAGCACGCAGAGGATATGCGGTCAGGGGGTAGCTCTGAGTAGCGATACCTACAGCTTGGCGGTGGTGCGGAAGGCGGTGGTGCGGGATAAGTGGACGTCAACGTGGGCCGCCTCTTTTGCATAAAACCTTGCTGTTCAGAAGTACTAAAAGAGAAAGGCGGCGGATCCACGCTCTCAGTGTCTGTCGTAGTAGACGTAAGGGTAACACTCTGGGTCGTGGCGACGTAGGTAGTGGTCATTGTCCTTGTCCTTGAGGGGGCATGTAGGTCAGCTCAGAGTTCAGCTCAAAAATGTCGATCGTGATGGTAAACTTACGTCGTAGGAGTAGTGCTTGCAACAGTGGTTGTGGACGGAGATAATCCGGAGCAGTAGGCGCTGGCCTGCGCCGATGACGAGGCTGTGAAGCAACTGACGATTTCCCTCTGACATTCTTCGTTGGGGCACTGAGCTGGGCTAGGCATCCGGCCACTGACACTGGAGGAGTAACTACCCGTGATAGTATAGAGACAATTATCCCTATACTGGCCCAAGTTGGTGGCATATGTCGCGTCCCACGATCTAGTTTAGAGAGCGCAGAACTGGCCAACCCAGCTGCCATCCTCAAACAGGTTGTATGAGTTGATAAACTGGCAAGAACTAACACCATTGCAAGCTTCTGTGCAAAGCGTGGTATTGAAGTCCCTGAATATTCGAACGCCGAGATATGTGTCAGCGGAGCCACATTTCGGAGCGTTGATGGCACCCAGATTCAAAGGGATCCATGGCGAGTAGCCCGTAGCCCGGGACGGGGACGGGAAAGGTTGCTACATAATGACTCTCGGGTTGACTGAAGTCGAAGCTAACAGTCTCCGCCTTGTGCTTGTCCAGGGCCTCCCAATCGATGCCCTGGCCGCGCACACACAGCGCAGATATAAGAAGGAGAGTAAGACATGGAGCCATGTTTGAGCCGTGAGAGGTGGCCAGGAGCGTTACTATTCATAATTCGATAGCCTTAGATCAAATCACTGTCTCATATATCTGCAATTAAACCCCGAAGGCTTCGGATGAGCTAGCGAATGGAATCGGTACTGTCTATCTTTAATGAGTTGGACATCCGGGTTGGCCCTCTAGGTTGGTCATAAAGACAAGGCCTTGGGCCTAGAAACACCATGTCACCTAATAAGTTCTTAGTCTCCCCAATCTAGCACTTAAAGGGTGGGTTTATCTCGTCTCGGGTCTTGGCGAGTGAGTGAGGCAATATGGCTACAAGTGACTGCCCCCAACCACCCGGCCAAATTACCGAATTCCATTGGGTCAAGTGACAGTCGGCAGACCAACGAAGCCATCACAAGCCATCTTCGTGTCTGTCTATATGGCACGCATTAATCGATATGATGTAGTGTATCCCGGTGGAACTCGGCAGGAGTTTGTCACAAATATTTACATGTACCTTGTCAACGACAGATAAGAATACTTCTGGTATCGACATTTTCGACTTGTGCGTGCCAGTAATGTGTCTTGCCCGATAGCATGCATTCGAAGGTTGTTTTATATCCGACTCGGAGAAGGCCGTAATATGGAAAGCGGCAATAGAGATCTAGTAGTCCGGAGGCTGTTAGCACAGTCTCTCCGTCACTTGATATCGTGAACGATACAGTAGTCACTGGATAATGTACATATACAACGCAACAAAAAGCTACATACCGCAGTCAAATAGGCCAATATTTACTGCTCTGCTTCTTCACCCGCAACCGTCTCCGTCTCCGTCTCCTTGGAAGCCAGCTTGACCACATCAGCCCACTCCTTGGGTCTGACCCGGCCGTTAGACCAGACACCGTTCAGATAGGTCTCAGCATCCTTGGCCCACGACAGCAGTTGTTCTTCAGCACCCCACTCACCCATGGCCATCAGACCGACAGGCAGTTGACCTTCACCCTGCTCGGGGTTTATGTAGCCGACTGGTGCCGAAAGAGCAGGGCAGCCGGTCGAGTTGGCGAGCCAGATATACCTGTAGCAAGGTTAACAGATTACTCCCAAGAGATGACACTTTAGCAAACAAAAAGAGGGCAATCTTACATCATCTCCCTAATGGTAGTGTTACCATCACTGAAACCGTACGCTTGGTCTCCAGGGTGGATTTTCCAGCCGGCATCCGGCGCCGTGGGCGTCAAGATGAGCATGCCCGGATACTTCTGCCACAAAAAGGCAAGATGCTCCATGATGAGCTCACGCAGCTGACCGTACTTGAGCATGTCGACCGCCGAGGTTATGGCACCCATGGTCAAAAGGACGGCGTTGGCATGGTTCACGAGCGACAGTGCTTTTTGGGGGTCGGGATGGCGGTGGCGTTGGTGATCGCACAACTCGCTGAGGGCCCAGGCGCTATGAGCGAGCTGGCCCTCGCGAATGTAGGGGATCTGGATCTCGACGACTTCGTAACCGAGTTTCTCCTTGAAGTAGGTGATGGTCTTGTTGGTGACCTCGAGAACGGCAGGCTCGGCCTCGTTGAACCAGTCCGAGTAGATACCGATCGTCTTCTTCGCCGTGGGGCTGGGAGGGATGGAAGGTGCGAACGCGCCCTGGACCGGATCGTCAGGGTTGGGCACGGCCATCAGCCGGTAAGCAAGCGTGAGGTCCGCTACGGTCGCGGCTTTGGGCCCGGCGACGCAGACGGCGGAGTTCATGGTCCAGATGCGATGCAGGGTTGGCTTGAGCCCATACATTCCACAAAAACTGGAGGGGATGCGGATACTGCCCCCCGCATCGGTACCGATGGCGATCGGCACCAAGCCAGAAGTTAGGGCGGATGCACCACCCGATGAGGAGCCGCCTGTGTAGTACAAGGTGTTGTACCAGTTGACGGGCGACTTTCCTCGGCGTGGATTGCAGCCGTTCGTGTCGGATCCGAGTTCGTGCATGGTCACTTTGCCGATCATCAGACCTCCGGCCGCCTCCAACTGCACAATGGGCCAGATAGTCTCTTTCGCCTTATCAAAACAGGGTATTCCTTCCTGGGGCTGGAGTCCGGCATGGGAGGTGTACCCCTTAACGTTGAGATCATCCTTGACGGCGAACGGGACACCATCAAGTACACTTAGCGGCTTTCCCTCAGCATATCTCTTGGCCGAAGCCTTTGCAGATTCCAGCGCAATCTCCTCATTGACAGCGGCCCAAGCAGACCCGTACTTGGCCCCGGACTCTTGGTCTTGCGCGATCAGAGGAAGCAGAGCCTCGGCGACTTGAACTGGTGTCAGCTTGCCTGACTTATACAACTCATGGTAGTCGGCAGCAGAATGGAAGCGCCCCGCCAGAGCATCTGGCTGTCGCTGTTCTAGATCAGGAGTGATGCCGAGTTTCGACGAAGCATCATCTCCCGAGCCTAGAGGGGTGACAACTGGCTAATTGATTTGGGTAAGTGACTGCAGCTCAGCCGACGTGTTGGGCAGACTCACCTGTAAGCGGGAGGTATACTCGCTGAGTATTGGGATGTCTTTGATGGTGCCAAACTGAGCATTGGTCCACACGGCTTTCGCTACCATAGACGACCGTGTTACACTTGGGTCATGGTTATCAATTAGGCCCGCAATATTCCAATTCTGAACAAACTAGTACTTACAGAGCAGAAGCAACGACAAGCGTCCAACCTCGCATCACTGGGTTACTGTCTTCGGGGTGTACGTAAGGAGTTACTGGGCCCTCGCGGGCTTTGGGGTAACCCACAAAGCGCTGTGTCGGTGCCATTTTCTTTTCCCCTTCTTGTCTTTTTTTTCTTTTTTAAAAGATGGATACAATTTCACAGTGGTTGGTTTTTGGTTAGCAGATTACAAGATCTAATAAAGGCGTTGTCTAATAAACGTCGTTCGGAGGGCAGAAGATAGAAGAGAGTCGCGCAGTGCGTCAAGGGAAAACGTGTTTCTTAGAGTTTATGCAAAGAATCATATGTTTGTTTCCACATGAACCTTGCCGACCCCACGCGTTCAGCTTTTCATCTGCTGCGAATGCCGCGGCTTGGGACTCTCTATTTCACCCAGGATGCAGCATATCAGAAGAGTTGACATTGAGCTCGTTTGAGACTTTGAGATTCGATCAACGCAGGTTTCTATGGTCGCAGCCTATGTCTTTACCTAATATATGCTAATGGCTTTTAAGTTCCAATTAGTTGGGACTTTGCAAGCGTCGCTATAAAAATCGCTGACTAAAAGTGAGGTAGGTAGCCCTGCCAAGGCGCTCTGGCAGCACCTCAATGGGGCTCTATCGACAGCAGGTGGAGACAATTGTAAGCCAATGGAATCCCCCGAATTTTATGTAACACCCCTAGGAAGCTAGCCCTCCATCCAGCGTATCTTGCTTGAAGATAATTATAGCTTATGGAACCAAACCGACGACATGGGATTCTTTGTTTGTATAGTGCCATCGTATCTGCTTTCTTCAAGACTGTCCATAAGCAGCGGCTTTTCCATCGGTCGATTAGCTCAGTTGGTTAGAGCGTCGTACTAATATTCTCTCACAAGTATATTGAGTAATGCGAAGGCCATGAGTTCAAGCCTCATATTGACCACTTGCTACAACAGGACCGGCGCCTAATCGGTTTCTTTTTCCCCATGGTCTTGTTCTTGATGCTTGGCATCTTCTCCATCTTTTTGGCCTCTGCTTTCGATTTCTACAACAACCGATGAAGCAGCTTCCCGGCAACGCGCTGCAGGCGGTCTCCGAGAAGTCCCGTCGATCTGGTGTCTCCGCGGCTTAGTAGATGGGCTTGTTCGTTCTCGCTGTCGATGCTTTCGGATACGGAGCTGAGTTTAAAGCTCGGTCTTTAGAGCTTTTGCCATACTTTGTTTTGACATCACTTGCGACTTAGACCTCAGCATCGACCTCTTGCATTGGTCACAACTAGAGACTCTGGCCGCTGAAGCAACCATAGCAGTTACAGGGACCGCCACGTGCCATACCCTGTTGGGCCATACCACACAGCACATTCTAGTGGCACAGATAGAACAGTCCCTACAACAGAAACCCGCCAATCGCTTCGTGCCCTGAAGATGAATTGGTCAAGAGCTGATTAGCTCGGGGACCGTCGGTGATCCCCTGAAGGATTTGATGCCCTGCATTCAACATCACTCAGAATCCGGCCACCGGGTAATAGAACCGGTCGCTATACGTGCCGCGCTATGCAAAGCTATGCAGAGCTATGCACAGCTAGTCATGCAGGATTAGTTGTCATCTTGTGGGCGGTATGCAAGCTTTGCTGTTTATTGACCGATATTTGCAGTCAGGGCGGACCGGCCGGCCTCATATAAGTCGGCACACCTTAAGATCTTATGCGGTACGGATATATGCAAGGAAGACTCGGAGCAGCCTAGGCTATTGGTGGTATACGCGACATATGGCACTCCCTCTTCCCCTCCTCCTATCCTCGGTCTCTGATTGAACACTGCCAGACCCGCCGGCATGACCTGCCATACAACCCTACTGAAACACACATTTTGGAGGGCATAAACCATTGAATTTTATTCACATGCGTCTCTCCCGGCAGGCTGGTCTTAGTGTTCGGCATCGTGACATTTGTCATCTGTGCTTTTCCTGCCCCTACGTCGGGGTACCATGGGTGAATGGATGCATGATCGGAGATATTCGGGTGGAGAACCGGCGCGGGGAACCATCATGCCTAGCATTGTAGGCTCAGAGCTCAGTTACGTACGTTGCAATATACAGTATGCGACAAGAGCCAACGGCGTGGTTCAGGGCGGGCTTGGTGACCCTTTTAGCTGACCCTTGCGCACGCGAGCAAGCGGAGAGAGCAGCAGACGAGCCCAGTGATTGGCGAGAGGACCAGTACCGCTCCAGCTGGGCGGGTCGTTCCGGGTTATTAGCGCAGCCTCTGGGGGATGCTTGGCGGACATCGGTGAGTAAAATTTACACGGTGCAATTTTTTTCCTCCCCCCAGGGCTTGCGCGCGTCCTTCCCCAAATCTCTCCTCAGGCACGTCCTTGCTGATGAGCAACTACCAACCCCTAACGCCCTTCAACCTAGACGTTTCTGGCCATCCGGATCACCTTTCGCCCGCTAGAGCCGTGTAGGAGTTCCCCGATTCAAAGGAATAGAAGAGCTGAGCATAGCGTCATCTCGGCCCATCCACCCACAAAGCTCGGACAGTTCCACCACACACTCCTTCCTACAATTACTTTCTGAAACCATCATCAACCCGCCTGCCGCCCAGATTGAAAAGAGAAAAGACGGCTTCAACTTTCGCTACCGCCATCTCGTTCAACCTTCGAAGCCACACCTACACCGACCTGTCACGCCTGCAATCTAATCGACCGCCCTCGTGACACCTCTTAATTGACAGGCTCGCCCTAATTTTCGTCACACCACCGCAGCTTCGCTTCTTCTCTGCGGCAATTGCATCACCAATTTTATGGTCCCCCAGTTTACCATACGATGCGCCCGTAACCGAAACGCCAATTCAACATGGCCTTCAACTTCAACTGGTCGCCGCTCACGGCCGACGAAGATTTCTACCAAAGAGCTCGAGACTTGCTGACGACGGCCTTGAACAAATCTCCGAAGCCCCCGATCATTGTCGATGACATCTTAGTCACGGAGCTCAACCTTGGCTCCATACCACCCGAGCTGGAGATACTAGAGATAGGAGACCTGGCCGAAGACAGGTTCCGCGGCATTTTCAAGATGTGTTATTCGGGCGACGCCTACTTGACGTTACGAACAAAAGTCCAGGTACGTTTTGGGAAATTTCTATGGCGTGGCGGCACGTTTCGACAGCCAATTCCTCTCCGATAACAACCAGCGGACCTCCGGCCACCACCAACACCACAACCACAACTGCTTCATTTCGTTTAATTAATAGACAAGGTCTATCTTTTTACAGGATATGCGCCACCTGGTTTACTGTACCAATGCTCAAGTGGCAAACTGGGAAATTCGTGGTGGTTTGGATTACCAAATCTGGTATTCACAACCCCATAGATGCAAGCCGAGTTGCTTGGGATGGCCGTTTCCCTCCTCTTCGCCCCTTGTTTACATCATTGTATGATTCGCCGCGAGAAACAAATTACAAGCTGTGAACGTTTCTACGCGATTTGTGGATCATTTGCATGAAGCTTCGAAATTGGAAACACAGGGATTCGCGCAGTTTGGAGGTTCATCCTACCAGTTTAGGAATAGGTTTTGGTGGTACACAATGGCTAATATAACGACATCTGCAGGCAAACCCCCTCAACACATACTTGTATGCAAAGCCAAGCTTCACCTCACCACAACCAGTAGCAGCAGCGGCAGGACTTACGATACCGTTATCTATTACGTTATCCGAAATCAAGTTGTCAGCTTGCGTCATTCTAGTCTTCTCTAAGCAAAAGGGGTTGACCCTGGTCTTCCAGGATGACCCGCTCGAGTCTATCAAGGTCTCTTCGACCTTTGACTCGATCCAGTTTGTTCGAGACTACCTGCAAAGAACCATCGAGGGTCAATTGCGCAGCCTGATGATGGACGAATTACCAGCTATCATCCATAGGCTCTCTTTGCGACTTTGGTGCCCAGATCAGCTCCCGAGAGAGGATACCGATCTACCAAGAGAAGAGTTGGAAGACGAGATTGCGATTGACCCATTCGCTGTTCCTCCAACGGATGCCGTGGATGCGAATGGTCATGTCCTTGACGCGAATGAGTTGTCCTCCCTATCTTTGGATGGCTCAGAAACCCACTCGCTGTTCTCACAGAAGAACTTGGTGCGTCTGGGTGCATTGAGCGATTCGCAGCGGACCTTATCGTTATTCACGCCAGGTATCCAAGATGTTCTCGTCCGAGCCTGGGCTGCCCCTATGGATCGACTGGATGTAACGCGCTCATCGCCGTTAGCAGCTCCCAGTCTAATGCGCGCCCAATCGATGCAAGGAGGCTCAACTACTTATACCTTTACGGATACTGGCAGTCTTGACAATGGTCAGCTACCTTCCCGGCCATCTCTAGTAAGCCTGAACTCGGCAACTACGGGTCTCGCTCTAGGCGCGGGTCGAAATACTCGCATGTCGCGCAAGAAGAAAAACAGAGTGGTCAACTTGCGCCGCTCCAAGCCGAACTCGGAAAGCGATACGCAAAGCGATACGCAAAGCGACATGGGCGAAATGGGCGACTCAACTTCCGAGAGTGCATCTGTTGCCGCCCCAAGCTCAGAGCCCGTTCTGCCCGCCGCTATCCCTGAGCTGCCCGAGGAAGATGCATTTATACCAACTGGGAGTAGGGTGCGGTTCACGACGGGAGCTGAGAAGGAATTGCCAGCTCGAGCACCGTTGGACATGAACATTTACAATGACCCGGCGGTAACACCCGCAGAGAAGACGAACACTTCTCGTCCTGTCCAGCAAGAGAAACCCCCGGTTTCTGTATCAGCTGTACCGTCCAAGAGTCCCTTCGATCTTGATAGAAAGAGGAACGAAGGCTCCGATACCTCATCGGTCATCCTCGAGCAAGCGTGGATCAGCAAGATGGCTGGCGAAATCGCTCGCCGCGTATATGACGAAAAGCAACGAAATGCGAACTTCTGGGCTGACCGGGACGACGTCCCACCGCCGGCCTACGAAGCGACCCAATAGACTTATACGACCGCACTCACCGTCACTTAGATTTTTCTTATGTACATACCGCAAAGAATATTGCGATGGCGTTGCCGGGAGCTGCGTTTTGGGAATTTTTGGCACCAACACAATGTCTAATGTGTATTGGTTTGATTTAAAAGTACGGCGTTATGGGCGAAGGGCTACGAAAAATCAGGCGAGGAATTGCATTCAAATATGATTCGGTGGTGTGCGGGATAGCGCAGGACGATCCTTCGCAAGTTGTGACGGTTGAGAAATGAGGTGATCACAACGACGTTATGCAAAGCGAGCACCTTTTTATTACTGGAGGAGAAGCAAACTGGGCTTCCGTCACTCTCTTGGAAGGACCGCCAAGATTATCTCTTTTGTCGGTTATGTTATCCTCGAGGGACGACAGTTATTGTGGGACTTGCTGAGTGCAAGAACTTGGCCTGATTATTCGGCGCAGGGAGGGCAGAGGAATGCTGGGAATAGCGACATCGTGACGTCTCCCGGAAGACCTTGGAGATCACCCGAGGAGACTTATATTCGAGGCTGAGACCTTTTGAGAGAAATCACTCCAATCTGATAAATCAAAAGAAACATTATACCATGAACCTTGAGGCGTATTAATCGAAAACCTGTGTGATTTACGGAGCAGTTGGTTAGGAATAGGGGGCGGAGATGGGGCCCCCAGTTGCTATCAGGAGGAGGTTCCCATTTCTGATCTTCCGTTGGACATTCAACGCTGAGGACATGGCCCTTCAGTTTGTGATTTGGGGTACCTTTTTTATTGTTTTTGGTGGCGCACATAGTGCTCTTTCTATGATGCTCTAATGAATCTAACTATTTTTACAGATATTATCCACACATGTCCCAACTATTGGGAAAGGCGCCGTTCACATGCCAGTCGCTCAGGTCGTTGATGAGGACGGGGTCGATGTCGCGGTTGGCCTTCATGAAGATGGTCTCGTAGGGGTGGAGGTTGCTGCCGTAGTACTGGTGGTCGTAGAGGAGGTCGGCAACGGGGTGCTCGGCGCACTCGTCGGCGTAGTTGCGGCGCGACTTGGTGAAGGCGGACATGAGGGCCTCGACCTCGTACCCGGCGCCGCGGACGACTCCCGTCGTGCCGACCTCGCCGTGGATCGCTTTCGACATCGAGGGGTAGCAGCCCTGCAGCGCCACCAGGTCGTGCTCGTCGCCGTAGTCGTCCGGGCGCGAACTGCCGACAGGGGGGTACAGCATCAGCTCCATGCCCACCCGGTCCGTCGCGAAGATCATGGATTGGATGTGGTATTGGGGACCGCAGTTTACGGTCATGCCCACGAGCTACAGTAGGTTGTTTGTTAGCTGGTTTTCTTCCATTTTTCTTGATTGCTTAATGGTGGTGGCGCAAAGTAGCAGGATTCCGATCCAAGCCGATTTAGGGGTTTCCGCGCCGCACGCGCCGCATGTGCCGTCCGGGGGATCTCCAAAGAGGATCTGACCTGCAGATTTTCATGAACGACATACCTTGACTTTCTCGGTCACGCGACCCAAGTAGACGTCGCTCCAGCAGCTCCGGGACCAGCGGGGCACAAAGGGGCCGCGGATGCTGGCGTTGAGGGTGATGAAGCGCTTGTACTTCTTCCAGAGGTCGTTCTCGCGCAGGACCTCGCCGTGGGCGCCGAGGTCGAAGCAGGTGTTGTTGCGCCGCACGACGCGGATGTTGGGCTTGTGCGGGATCAGGTCGGCGGCGTCCGTCTCGCCGTTGATGATGAAGACGAAGTCGGCCCCGCCGTGCAGGCCCTGCGACAGGAAGTACTTGAAGTTGGCCCGGCCGGACTCGGACTCGGCGTAGGCGTAGGAGATGAGCGGGCGGTCCGAGACAGTTTCGTGCTGCGACGAGGAGGACCCATGAAGAGGTGTTGCGGAGGCCTTTTCACTGGCTGGTCTGGTGCTGGTGGTGATGATCGTGGGCGCCTTGACGGTGTGTGGTAAAGGTGCTTGTTTCGCGGCGTCCTTGACGTCGCTCAAGGGGTATGTGGGCTCTACTTCTCCTGCGATCGAGACATCACTCGCGACTGATGCCTACCAGTTTGTTAGTTAGATACACAAGGTAAGTCAAGTTTGTTTTGGACTTACTTCATAACCTCCCGAGTACATGTACCTATGCCTCGACAGGCCCACGAACCAGCATAGCGCCAATAACAATATAGCCAGCCCTGAAGAGGACAGGAACCCCGGCCTAGCCATTCTCTAGAGTGGTAACTACAACGCTCAAGCAAAGAGGTAAGAATGGCAATAACGGGAGGGGGAAAGCGAAGTGAAGCTGGAACTCCAGCGCAGCAAGCAAAGTCCTAAGGAGTCGGACTTGGGTAGGAAACAACGACGTCTACCTATTCAATTACACCAGGAAGAAGATCGAAACATGTCAAAATCCAGCAAGTGAAAGATTGACATGCTTGCTCCTCCGGGGAACGCGGTTCCTATGTAAGAAAAGAGCTTGTGCCTGGGGCCGAGGGCCCTTGGATCGTAGCATGAGTCCCTATAAGGTGTTCTACGGGTCAAACATGGACAGGGCGAAAGAGGTACTGAAAGTACTTAATAAGTGTTTAGCTATTATCAGTTTTCCCATTTCTGGGGCCAATCTAGAGCCCAGATACCCAAGAACGGCAAACGGTACTGCGTTAACCTCCCTGCGCCCACTATTTCAAGATGGACCGACCTGACATCTATGTACATATGAGTCTGTCTTGGCGCCGGTGGGTAAGCTTCAGGGTATGAGTGTGGCGCCGCCAGGAGGTGCCAGACGTCCTATCCAAGACATGTGGGATGTACAGGTCTCGTAACGGTCCCTCCCTCGAGAAAAAAGAAGGGGCTCTTCCTTCGAGTCCTATCTCGTGTTGCGTATCACCGGGGTGGCCCATGAACCACGGGCTAATAATACGTAGTCCTAATTGGCAAAGTGGATGCCATCCAAACAACTGGAGGCATCTGCTATTAAACAACAGCCGATGTAGTAGGCTATGTATCATGAGCTCAGCTGAAGTGATATGCATTCAATATCCATTACGGTCATTTGCCCATCCGTTAGTAAGGCGGAAGCAAAAGGGTGAGTATTCTGGTCCCGGAATTCTGTAACTTGCAAGGTTCCTTGTAACGTCGGACCCTGCTTTAGGGGTCCGGTCACGCGGAGTTCGGCATTGCCCTCGCGCATTGGTCGCATGGCCGCGAAAGGGAGAAGGCGGAATGAGACCTGGTGCGAGAAGCCAAAATTTGCTTGTCGCAGTATAAAACCACTTTGTGTCCAGAATTCTTCTTCTCGTAATTGGGTAACGAAGCACAGCATTCTTGTTATGGATAATGCACCAATCTTATTCTGGGGATGAACAGAGCACAAATGCAGGGATTCGCTAACGGTGACTTCCACCGCATACGAGACGACCGGGCTACCGGACGTCAGTATGTTTGTTAGTCAATCTTGAAGAGGAAAAGAAAACGAGACACCAGGCCCACTCGCAACTCGTGTTGCGATTAATATCTGACTGGCAGCTAATCAACATCCGCCACAACCCGTTGCATATGGGGCGTCCTTCAACAATAGCCTACTTGTATCTGGACAAGAGAGGCTGAATATGATTTCCCAGTAGCGTCGGCAGTGTGAGTACATGTAGGTAAGCTCACCCAATAGAAAACCAACATCGTAAGAACGGATTAGGGGTTGCCTGCATGCCATGCACGCAGGCATATATGCTTATTCTGACCAGATGGCAATTGCAACCTGATACCAGAACTGATGCTTCGTACATTCGCGCATCGGACCACATCGTGAAATCTTCCCCTGCGGAAATGCCTGGACGAACTCCTAAAACAAGAATGTCGAAAAGCGGGTTTTCCAGATATGCAGATCGATCAACTAACATGCTTGTTCGAGAATTCAAGATCCCTGCACGCCTCGCCATGATGAGTGGGTCACTCGGCTAGCTCTGCATCGAAATAAATGTGCCACACTTACATAATTCAGCTTGTCGTCCAAGCCTCAACTCATTCTTATGAATTTGCCAGCCTTGCAGCCGCAGCCACACTTGAATATTCAGCCTCATCGCATAGTAGCTTCCCCTGGTCGCCTTGTCTTACCTAGCCTCTCAGCCTTCTGAATGAAGCTTGCGTCGCCAAAAATCCATCTCAAAAGCTTCCATCTTCTGCATCACCTTCCGTGAGGTGACTGCCACTGCTTCTTTTTTTGGGGGATGATTTTTACTACGTTATAATTGTCTTCTCTCACGAGTAATACCGTTTTCCCTGCCGCTACCTAGCTTCTAGAGCGCTCCCCGGACGCGCCTAGACCCGACCTCTTTTTTCTGCGCGTGCCATCGCGAATCTCCCTCCGAGCAATCGACAAATAATCATGGCGACGGCTCGCAATGGCCACGCCGCTGGCGGCATCAATGATGATGATTTGCCCGTCAGCAAGCGTTTCTCAGATATTCCCCTCCACATCGAAGTCCCTGTCCAGGGTGACGAAGACAACGAGGCCGTCGAGATGGACCTCGATGATCTGCAAGACGACCCTACCGAGCTCTGCACACTGTTCGAGAACGAACGCGCCTCTCGTACGCTTTGGATGACCGTCGCCATTTTCTACGCCAAGAAACACAGCATCGATCATGCCATCGAATTGTTGCTACGCGGCAGCAATGCCATGCAAAGCACCAATCCCAAGGACAAGCTTAGTATGATCAGCTGTCTCTGCTGGATGTACCTTTGGAAGAGTCGCGAGGCACCGCGCGTGCCGCCCGAGGGCGATCTGGTTTCTGAGGCCAAAACCAAGGAGTACTTCCTGAACCTCGCGACCCAGTCCATGAACGAAGCGCTTCGAATCAACCCGCACTTCCCTCCTCTCTACCTGGCCCGCGGTGTCATCTACCTCCTACGAGCATCCCTTATATCGCCTTCGAAAGCCCCCGGCCCGAGCAGCATCGATCCAGAAAAGTCCGATCTTTTGCGCAATGCGCTGAGGTGTTTCGAAGACGCGCTGCGCGTCTCAGGGGGCCGAAATGTATTTGCATTAATGGGCAAAGCGCGGGCATTCTACTCGCTTACAAAGTATGCCGATGCATGCGCGCTGTATCAGGAAGTCCTGCGCAAGATGCCCGATATGGTCGACCCCGACCCCCGTATTGGAATAGGTTGCTGTTTCTGGCAGCTGGGCTTCAAAGACGACGCGAAACAGGCCTGGGAGCGAGCTTTGGAGATCAGCCCCCAATCCAAGATCGCCAATATCCTGCTCGGTGTCTACTATCTGGATGCTAGCGCACGAGTTCCTACAAACAGCCCCGAGTTCATTGGCCTATACAAGAAGGCCATGACCGAGTTTACACAGAAATCGTTCAAGATGGACAAGAACCAGCCCCTTACATGCGCTACATTTGCTGGCTACTTCCTCTCCAGAAAGCAGTTCAGCAATGTTGAGTCTCTTGCCAACAAGGCGCTACAATTTACCGACGTAAACAACATTGCCAGTGACAGCTGGTATTTGCTTGCTCGCAAGGAACACGTCAGTGGTAACGTACAGACCGCCACAGATTATTACCGCAGAGCAGACGAGGCTCGAGGTGGTATCGAGAGGGGTTACTTGCCAGCTAAGTTTGGTGTGGCCCAGCTCTCGGTGCTCAGCAATGATCTTGGTGAGGCCAAGCTTCGTTTGGAGAAGATGATTCAACAATCCAAGAACTACGAGGCTATGGTGCTGCTCGGTACCTTGTATGCCGAGGAAGTGTTCGCAAACCAATACGTAGCCGTCAAGGAGGACAAGACCACAGAGATGACCAAAGCCATCCAATACCTGGAGAGCGTCCGATCTGCTTGGAAAGACCCCAAGAAAAACCAATCACCGGATGCTTCAGTGCTGCTTAACCTCGCGCGCCTATATGAGAGTGACCACTCCGATAAGGCGCTTCAGTGCCTTCTTCAAGTCGAGCAGATGGAGATTGATCAGATACCGGAATCCGAAAGGCCGAAGGACCTCGCGGACGAGGCAGCAACTCGCGCCGCTTTACGGAGGAACCTTCCGCCACAATTACTAAACAACATCGGGTGCTTCTACTCGCAAGCTGAAAAGCATGGCTTTGCCAGCGAGATGTTCGAAGCTGGTCTCGGAGCGTGCTTGCGCATCGAAGAAAAGGGTGAAGATATGGACACGGACGCACTAGTGACCACAATCAGCTTCAACTTGGGTCGGAGTTATGAGTCTCAGAACCTTACAGATAAAGCCATCGAGGTCTACGACCGTCTGGTAGCCCGTCATGGCAACTACACTGATGCTCAGGCTCGATTGGCTTATATCAAGCTGCGGAACAACCCGAACAAGGAAGGACCTGACGCCGTTGCCAAGCTCTATCAAGATAACCCCTCGGATCTTGAAGTTCGTGCTCTTTACGGCTGGTACCTTGGCAGGGTTAATTCTCGAAAGAGACCTGCCAATGTCAACGAGGATCCCGAACTCCGGCACTATAAGCATACTCTTCAGAACTATGACAAGCATGATCGCTATGCTCTGATTGGTATGGGTAACCTGTACATGATGGCTGCCCGCGAAATGCGTCGGGACACGGACCAAGAAAAGTCGAAACGCTCTGCTACATATACTCGCGCCGTTGAGTTTTTCGATAAGGCCTTGCAGCTGGACCCCAAGAATGCTTATGCGGCGCAAGGAATTGCCATTGCGTTGGTGGAGGATAAAAAGGACCACAAGGCTGCCTTACCAATTCTGCTAAAAGTTCGCGAGACAATCAAGGACCCTCATGTGTTTGTCAACTTGGGACACATCTATGCTGAGAACCGGCAGTTCTTCAAGGCCATTGAGTGCTACGAGACTGCCCTCTCCAAGGACGGTAAGGAGAAGGACACGGGTATTCTGGCATGTCTTGGGCGCACGTGGCTTAGTCGGGCGAAGTTGGAGAAAGACGTGAACGCGTACCAGACGGCTCTCGACTATGCCAAGAAGGTGAGTTACTTACTGACATCTTTCCCAACGGATTTGTTGCTAATGGTTTACAGGCTTTGGACATCGCTCCGGATCAGATTCATTTCAAGTTCAACCTTGCGTTCGTTCAGATTCAGCAGGTACAGCACATCATGAGCGTTAATGAAGCTCAAAGAAGCTTGGTGCAGCTTGAACGTGCTTCGGAGGGCTTGGAAGCAGCGATTGAGGCGCTCGACGAGATTGCCGCAAGCCCTCAACCACCGTATCCCAAGTCTGATCTTGAACAGCGAGCCAACATGGCGAGAAATACCCAGCGCAAGCAGCTTGCCAGAACCATTGAGGGCCAGAAGGAGTACGAGGAGAAGAACAAGGAGAAGCTCGCGGCGGCGTTACAACAGCGCCAAGCCGAGATGAACCGCCGCGAGGAGGCCCGGAAGAAGGCCCTTGCCGCCGAAGAGGAGAGGCAGGAGAAGATTCGCAAGGAGCGTGCAGAGATTGCCGCCAAGGACCTGGAGCTTACCAAGCTCAGGGTTGAGGAGCACCAGGCCCAGGAAGAAGCCGAATTGACCACCGATGCGGAAACGGGCGAGAAGGTCAAGCGCAAGCGGAAGCCCAAGCCAAGGGCCTCCGAGGGCGGGCAGTCCAAGAGGCAGCCCAAGAAGAAGAAGAAGGCGACGACGGAGGACGACGAGTCGGGCTCGGAACAGGAGCGCCAGCCCAAGAAGAAGCGCCGCCTCGCCGCCAAGAAGGAGACCAACTCCAAGTACAAGTCTGCTGAGCTGGTCGTCGACAGCGACTCGGACGACGACGACGCCCTCGACCGGGCCGGGCGGGCCATGGACAACGAGGACAAGGCGCACCGCTCTCGCTCAGACCGTGACGATGATGACGACGACGCCAAGTCCAACAAGGCGGCGGACAGCGACGACGACGACAACCGGATGGAGGTCGACGACGGCGCTGGCAATAACGACGCCGGGGATGATGACGACGAGGATGGCGGCAACACGCGGCGACGGGCCAGGCGCGGCGGCCGCGTGCTGGACGACAGTGACGAGGACGAGGAGGCGGACGAAGGCGGTGCCGCCCCTGCAGACACGAGCATGGCAGAGGCGCGCGGCGGAGACGACGACGAGGATGACGAGTAATCCACATTGTATACATAGCACGAAATTTGACAAACCACATAGCACAGGGATACGGCAGAGAAAAGCGACAGTTTATGTTTCTAACGAAGACGCGAAATAGCTACTAGAGATATGGTAGCCATGACAACAGAATTGAGGATAATACCATCCATCGTCGTCTTTCGAATGCCAGTGCAATGAACGGACAGACACGATGCAATACCCGTAGAGATGACGAGTTTCAACAAACGCTTGCGACGAATCGATTCCCCACGAATCGAGCTTGCATATATGCATGTATGGTATAGTAACCCAAGAGAAACCGCCGCCGTGCTGATGATGATGAATAAAAGAACGCCGCCTTGCCTCTTCTCATTCATTACATTATTAGAAGCCCTACTTCTTCCAATCCCTCGTCCAAAATATAAAAGCGCAAACCGTACATTACAAGCAACCATGCCAGTCAAAACGGGCCACGTATCTCCCTCTCACATCTGCAACACGCAGCTCGTCTCCATGTGCGGTTCCTCGGTCCCGTGGTAGAAGCCGCTGTCGACGAGGTTGTTGTGGGACTTTTGCCAGTATTCCTTCTTGGAGTGCCAGTTCTTCTCATCGACGTCGGCTAGCTTGATCTCGACTTCGCCTTCCTCATCGTCCTTGGGCATGCGCACGAAGCAGGTGCAGTCGCGCAGCGTCATGGCCAGGCCGAACCCCGGGTCCTCGGGGTTGTCGAACAT
This sequence comes from Apiospora saccharicola, assembly GCA_038363915.1. Lineage (NCBI taxonomy): Eukaryota > Fungi > Ascomycota > Sordariomycetes > Amphisphaeriales > Apiosporaceae > Apiospora > Apiospora saccharicola. The sequence continues at coordinate 2,055,691 of JAQQWM010000001.1, forward strand.
GGTGTTGCCCGGGTCGCCACGGGTCTGGACGTCGCGGAGCTTGGTCAACAGCCCCGACGTGGCGAGGGCGCGGCGCAGGCGCTCGTGGTCCGCCGACGTCCACGTCGAGGGGGCGAAGCGGGCGATGCTGCGCAGGACCACGTCCGGGTCGTCGTGCAGCAGGCCGAGCGGGCAGACCGGGGTCGCTACTGGTTTTGAGTTTGATTCTTGACCGTCTTGGTCTTGCTCCTGCTTGGCCTTGTTGGCCTTGGCTAGTGCCTTCTGGTTGCGGTACGCCTCCCGGGCGCACGTGCGGCAGCGCTTGGCGCCCTCGGGCGCGATGGGCGACTGCGCCAGCCACTTGGGCTTGAACTCCGCGCCGAGCTGCCCCGCCGCCGGGGAGGGGGTCATGTCCTGGATGAGCATGGCGAAGCCGGGGCCCTTGATGGTGCTAGCGTCCTTGGCCTTGCCCGATTGCGCGCGCGTCTCGTTCATGGCCGTGGCCTGGGCCTCGGTGACGCGGACGAGCAGCTGGGGCACGAGGTGCTTGGGTCCCACGGCAGGGACGATCATGGTGGCGCGGAACTGCTGCAGGCGCTCGTAGTCGTACGGGTGCGCGCCCTCGATCTTCTTGGGCACGCGCAGGAGCCCGCCCGGCAAGAGGTCCTGCCCGTCGGCGTCGCAGGCCCGGAACACGGCGTTGGCCCGGCCCTCGGCGACGTGCAAAAAGGTCTTGGCGTCCTGGAGGCGGTCCGTTGCGCGCTTCACGGCGGCCTCTTTCCGGCCGGCGTCGGCGTCGTCGTCGTACGCACCCGATAGAGCGTGCCACAGCGACTGGGTATCCATTGTTAAAGAGGGATATATGGGTGTTGATGGATGCAAGGGATTCTTGAATATGCCAACAATTATGTACTTGTTTAACCTTTTTCTGTCCCCAAGACCTGTTTCTGTAGCAGCAGTAGAGCAGTATAGTATATATACCAGAAAAACAAAGAATTTACCAAAGAAGAGCAAGAGACTTCTAGAATGGATGACCCGAGATTTGATGTGGGATTGTCGAGGTTTCGAGGTGTAGGAGACGGATCTAACACGTAACACCTGACGAGACTAGGGCCGTTTAAGTCATTCTCCCCCGTTGCTGTGCTTGCTTGCTTGCTTATACTCCAGCATGGCTGCTAATCCCCCAAGCCGCATACGTACACCCAAAACCCCCATCCTTGCTTTTGGATTCTTGGGCATAGGGAAACTGCGATACCGAGGCTGTGTATTCCATGGTGTGTGCCTGGATTGTCGACTTGTTGACTGTATTTGCCACTGCCAATGCATGCACGATTACATACCGCCGTACCCACCAAGCCACGAGTGCAACAGCACTACGTAATGCTGCTGGGGGTCAGTCACGACCGCGCGACTTGTTCTGCATTGCGAAAAGGACTAAAAAGGAGAAGCTGCAATTTGACTCTTTCACTTCCATGCGTATGTACGCTTCTATCGTGAAGGGTATCTAATTATGTGAAATCATTTCAATGCAAATGTCTTAAATATTGTATCGAATCTATCCATCATTTATGGAATCTATGTGCCTGTGCTTTGGCGACGATGATGAGAAGCCCCCCGAAATGCCCTGTAAACGCCAACGCCATGTCATTGTATGTTCTGTATGTCAATCACCAAGAATCAGATTTGTTCTGGGTATCCGTCTACGCCGAAATTCCACGACTAGATTTACATCTTACCCCCTTACACGCCTGCCGCCGTGAAGCTCAGTAGACTGCCGAACGTGAGCCCAGCCACCAGGCAGAGCCCCATAAACCCGCCTGCGGCCTCGCGCTCGCCCTCCTCCACATACTCGCTCGGCGCCATCATGCAGTTGGACGCGAGCCAGCCGTTGGTCAGCCCGAACGGGAACTGGACCAGCAACAGATAAAACACATCGCTGTGGATAACGCCGCCGCTGCCGTGCAGGTTGCACAGCGCGTACAGCGGGATGAACAGCACCCGCGCCACGCTAACAATGAAGAGCACAAAGGGCCGCTCGCGGTATGGTAGGATCAGGGCGCCCGCGCGCCCGCCCAGGTCACCCAGGTTCCAGCACGCGAAGGCGAGCGGGATGAAGGCCGCCGGCTTCAGGAGGAGGGAATCGCCGCCGTCGGCGCCGGGCGGCGTCGTTGACAGGATCTTGGGCGTGAAGACGGGGAAGAACATGGTGACGGCGAAGCACACGAAGACGGCGCTAGCGAACCAGTGTAGCTTCTTGAACAACGTCAGCATGCTGACCACCTTGCGCGAAGCACGCTCCGCCTCCTCGACGCTGTTGAACGAGTTGGCCATCTCTTCCACCATGCGGGCCTCGATGATGTGGTTGTGCCTCCGCACCAGCGGGATGAAGGCCAGGGCCGCGATCACGGAGATGGCCACCGCTGTCAGGAAGTAGATGGACGCGGCCTTGCCGGTGCCGTCGTCTTGTAAATCCCCGGGGGCCGTGCCGGCAGCCGACTCGCTGGGCGGCGCCACCAGCACCGAAATGATCTGGGTGACGGGCGGGAGCACGCCTGCGACACCCTGGCCCGCCATGATGGCCTGCATGTATTCGGGCCGGCCGAAGCTGGCGGCAAAGGCGAACACGCCGTTCTGCATGAGGCCGGCAGCGTACGAGGTGGCGGCGACCATGGCGAGCAGGAACCACAGGTAGTGTGTGGGCGATGTGTCGAGGAACGCGACGGTGGAGAAGGCCAGGAGGGAGAAGATGCCGACGTTGATGTAGAGCGCGATGTTGATGCGGAAGGGGTACGAGGCCGTTTGCTGGATGTTGGTGAGGATGATCATGGCCACGAGGTTCATGATGGTCGAGACCGAGATCAGCGCCGACTGGAAATTCTGCAGGATCCATTCGCTCTCTTGGAATCGGGTTTGGAAGTAGGGCGCGGCGGCAAGGAACATGTTCCTACATTGCTTGTATTAGTAGCTGCCTTGGCTTGAGATACTTCGGAGACGGATAGAGTAAGGGCGCGCATACCAAGCCCATAGCATAGCAATCCCGAGCCAGACGAAGATGCCATACTCAATCCAGGAGAACGGAACGGCGTGCTCTTCGCTGTCGCGGGACTCCTCGAGGAACTGTGTCTCCTCGGTAAGAGGCGCGTACTCCTGCTCATCTTCGCGCGTCTTGAAGATGGACCGTATGCGATCCATGATTGATTGCAGGACGGGTGTAGCTGTTGATGTCGGAGATGTTTGCTTCCCAGGGTTTGTTGGAATGTATTAGTTAGTAGGTTGGGCGCACGATAAGGCCTTCTCCGCGAGCGTCCCAGGAACAAGATGACGCAGCAGCCAAAGCGAATCTCGGGCGGGATACTGCAGAAGGCCACTGGAGCTAGCTCAAAAGCAAGTCATCCACAGTATCCTCCCAGAAGAGAGGACGTGATTCAATAATGATATTCAGGAGGCAGAGTGATCAGATATGCAAGTATACGTAGAACGGAGTATGTACAATATGTTTAGGTCATGAGGGAAGATAAGATGGGATGACAACGTCAATTGACCCTCCGAAGCCGCCAAGCCGCAGGGGGTAGAAGCCGGCCGCTACTAGCTATTAGTGAGCGACAGCGCTAACTTGGTACACGGTAAACGCTAAAGCGGATGCATGCACATGCATGTGTACACTGAAGGACGCTGCACAACCACACGCTGCTTCCCCTGTATTGGAGTACATACTTCTAATAAACCATCTTCATTCATCGAATCTGACACCCGTCTCGTGACCGTAACTACATATGTGTGTGTACTGGGGGGTATAATGTCTCTGCGTACAGTTATACGCATGACTACTCGTGTTTCCATGCGAGAAAGTGAAGTTCAGCGGATAGTTCTTGGGTACTAGATTCTCCGTGGTATATTTCTCTATCGTTGCTTCTGCAAAAGGGTATCTTAGAGCTGGAATTCAGTGCGCTTGACGTCCATCTTAGCCTTCCATTGCCAAGGTACCGCATCTTCGCCATCGCCACTGCCGGCTCTACCAATTCCCTTGACAACGCGTCTCACTGTTGCAAGTTAGTAACATATCCGATTACTGACTGCTGACACTCTGCTTCGGTGGGGTCATCATCATCGAATCTTAATACACCACAACTGCGAGCAAATTTCAAAGAGGGGGAAGAAACTAATAACTTACGTTTGCATGTCCATCTTGCCGGGCCTACCTCCTGAATCACGGCCTTGACATCTTCTACACCTTTCATGACTTTGCCTAAATAGAATGGGTCAGTATTAGACACTAGCCGGGACTTGAACAAGAAGCAACGCCTCTCCAGGCAATTCAAGCTAGTTGAATGTGTGTCAATGGACCAACTTACCGTCTGCATCAACCGCACTCTTTTCAGTGGTCCCTGTAATAAAGGTCAGTGTTATGTCTAAATCTAACGGTGGTTGATATTACTTACGCTTGTCTCGGAAATTGTATCTGTGTTGTCGCACAAATATCTGTCAAGCCACAAGTGTCAGTCGGTTTCAGATCATCGTAGCGAACTATATAGTCCGCCATGACGACAGGTCACGGGGATTGAGCGCAACTGAAGTCCCGAGTAAAAGGCTGCATCTGCCCAGAGACAGTGAGGACTTACGTAATCCTATAGAATGAGAGGTTAGCAACGTCTCGATTAACGCGAATAGTGGCATAGGCTAGAAGCTATATGACGGAGAAAAGGGCTACTCACTCTTTGGTTGTGGCATGTTACGACCTGTCTACCTTGGAATTCACTAGACACATTCCGTGTAAGCAGATTATAATCCTGGCCCAGAAGTCTTGTGTGACCCAAGGCATATTTGACTCATAAAACTTACGGGTTCTTGGGGAATAGAGACATAAGAATTCTTGCTGTAAGAACACCGAGCGGTGTTACGAAGCCTGAGAGTCCAGAATGAGCCAACAATTTCTCAAGTATATACATTGGTATATTTGTGTGAGAGACGCCACCAAAATAGATGTTCAGGGGCACAGCTCAATGGTGCATTGCTTACCGTTAAGAAGAAGTTCTGGGTGGAAGTCCTGGGGGTTTCCGTGACCCGGCAAGCGCTTCACATCCATCCAATTGGAAACGGAGAATGAGAAAGTTGGCCCGGAGGGGAGATGGACAATGTCCAAACTCTTCGGCTTCTTCTGATCTTCTCCCAGAATAAGAATCGCCGTGTAGTCTCGATTGGAAGCGTACTTGGCAATTTCGCGGACAGAGTACTTGTGCGCGTACTTGTGCGCTGAACGAGGAACATAGTCGCTATTGGGGAAGAACGAGGTGAGCATCTTTGCCTCCTTATGAATAGTGCTGTTCAGGGTGGTAGTGATGAGCAGTTTCGGTTCGGCGGGCGCATCGTCTGAGAACAGAGTCGGGAACTTCTTGACCAACGATTCGGGCGTAAGATCAACCGTGGTAGCTATCGAGGGCGCCGTACTGTCTTCGCGGATTACGCGACGGAGGTCATTCGAAGCCTTATCGCTGTCCTTGTCTTCGCCTTCGTCGTCGTCCTCTTCTCCGTCTTCGTCATCAGACCCCAGCATACTGTCGACCTCATCATCGTCGTCTTCCTCGTCCTCGGCGCCGTTTCCGATGGCCTTGGGATCGGCATCCTGGGTCTCCCCGACTTCGACTTCAGCGAGGCGTCTGCGCTTGAACAGCTGCGCCAAGTCGACATTCGCACCAAGACTGTCGTCGTCGGCCGTGCTAAAGACACGTTTCCGATCGATGGTGAGGGGCTTGTTCTTTTCCAAGCGCCGGCGTCGAATTTCTGGGTCGTTCGCTTCCTCCTTCTTCCTTCGGAAGTTTTTCTCCAACTTGTCCTTGGAGGTCTGTTTTTTCGATTCGACGTAGAGCGACCTACGATGAATCTTATTTCCTGTCCTTTTGGACAGCGATCCTTTGGGTCCAGCCATGACTTCAATCGGGGATTGGCGTGTTCGTGATGGGGGAGAGGTTGTTTACTGGGTGCATCTGCATCTCAGTTCTATTCCAGGACTAGAGACTAGAGTTCAACAGCCAGCCAAAAAAAGTTACGGGCCGATAAGATAAGACGATATCAAGATACCGATAGTGTCTTGCAAGGGGTCTCCCTGCTAGCATATCCCAGCGCGGGGTTGTTTTTCACTCAAGCAGGCTGGAAGAGGGGTACAATTTTCGGCGCGGTCAAGCTCCGTTTTTTCTTGTTGCTGGGCACAGCTATTGCTGGATTTTTTTGAGGCTCAAGCATGCCCAAAACCGACTCCGAGTTCGATCGAAAGGCGCATCCATCCAATGTGTGCCCGACTAAAGTACTACCCCATACCCAGTATCTAGGCCAGGTACATCACTGTAAATTGATTATATACATGCTGTAGATGGGTTACCTTACCTGCTGAGGCACCGATCTAATTGGCGGCACTATACCCAGTTGCAGTGACTCACCTTATTACCATTGCCATTTCCTCTCTCTAAAGTTTCTTCCCTTTCTTTAGTGGTATATGCGGGCTCTTCACGTCATTCACAGTCCATTCTTCAGTGGCAGGCCAACCACAAATCTTTTGCGACCAATTGTTGCACGCACCCAACTACAACTGAGGTCCTTCCCTGCCTCAACACCAGTCCATCAATCTCTTATTACACGGGAGGCTCACTCCAAACCACCCGCAAACATGACTTCTTCGGCCACCACCCTTAAGGGTCAACCCCTCGACCGCCCCTCCCTGGACTCCATGTTGCGCCGGCGCATGTTCTACACCCCCTCGTTCGAAATCTACGGCGGTGTCGCTGGTCTTTACGATTATGGCCCTCCTGGCTGCGGTCTCCAGGCCAACGTTGTCGACGTCTGGAGAAAGCATTTCGTCCTGGAAGAGGACATGCTTGAGATCGACTGCAGTGTCTTGACCCCCCACGAGGTCCTGAAGACTAGTGGCCACGTCGACAAGTTCGCAGACTGGATGTGCAAAGACCCCAAGAACGGCGAGATCCTGCGCGCCGATCACTTCGTTGAGGAGATCCTTGAGAACCGTCTCAAGGGCGACAAGGAGGCACGTGGCCAGAAGGTCGAAGAGAAGGAGGAGGACCCCAAGAAGAAGAAGCGGAAGAACAAGGGCGCCGTCGAGGCTGTGAAGCTCGACGATGCCGTTGTGCAGGAGTACGAGGAGACCCTGGCCAAGATTGACAACTACAACGGCGCGGAACTGGGCGAGCTGATCAAGAAGCACGATCTGAAGAACCCAGCCACTGGTGTACAGCCATCACCCCCTGTGGCATTTAACTTGATGTTCCAGACCTCCATTGGCCCCAGCAGTAACCTTCCCGGTTATCTCCGACCCGAGACGGCCCAGGGCCAGTTCCTGAACTTCTCGAAGTTGTTGGAGTTCAACCAGGCGAAGATGCCCTTTGCTTCGGCATCTGTTGGCAGGTCCTACAGAAATGAGATCTCCCCTCGCGCCGGTTTGTTGCGAGTGCGAGAATTCTTGATGGCCGAGATCGAGCACTTTGTTGATCCCCAAGGTGGAAAGAAGCACCCGCGCTTCGACGAGGTCAAGGATGTCGAGCTTGTTCTGCTCAACCGAGAGACTCAACTTTCAGGAAAGACCAACGTCGAGAAAGTGACGATCGGTGAGGCCGTAGCCAAGGGCACCGTGGATAACGAGACTCTCGGTTACTTCCTTGCTCGTATTCACTTGTTCCTCAAGAAGATCGGTGTTGATCAGTCCAAGATTCGCTTCAGACAGCACATGGCCAACGAAATGGCCCACTACGCCGCCGACTGCTGGGACGCTGAGCTTTTCACTTCGTACGGCTGGATCGAATGTGTGGGTTGTGCTGATCGCAGTGCCTACGACCTTAGCGTTCACTCGAAGAAGACTGGTGCACCATTAATTGTCCGCGAACGCTTGCCTGCGCCCATCAAGGTTGAGGAGTGGGTGGTGGACGTCGACAAGAAGAAGTTCGGTCCTCACTTCAAGAAGGATGGTAAGACTGTGGAAGCTGCTCTGATGGAGACCTCTCAAGCTCAAAGAGAGGAGTTCGCGAAGGCTCTGGGTGCATCCGGCTCTTTGGCCCTCGACGTTCCTGGCGTTGGCGATGGAAAGGTCGTTGTACCAAAGGAGCTCGTTGTCGTAGAAAAGCGAACACGAACCGAGAACACGCGCGAGTTTACTCCCAACGTGATCGAGCCCTCGTTTGGAATTGGCAGAATTCTCTACGCTTTGATGGAGCACTGCTATTGGAGCCGTGGAGGTGAGGGTGGCGACGAGGCCCGAGGTGTAAGTTACCCATCTTACGTGCTATCATTTTCGACTCTAACAGCTCATAGGTCTTGTCTTTCCCCCTACCGTTGCCCCCACCAAGGTCCTTATTGTGCCCCTGTCGAGCAACGAGCAGTTCTCGCCGTTCTGCTACAAGCTGTCGCAAAAGCTGCGCAAGGCAGGTATCTCCAGCCGTATCGACGACTCTTCGGCAACCATCGGCAAACGCTATAGTCGCAATGACGAACTGGGCACACCGTTGGGCATCACTGTCGATTTCCAGACCGTCAAGGACCAGACAATCACGCTCCGTGACCGCGATTCGACGAAGCAAGTCCGTGCTGACGAGGACCGCATCATCCAGGCAATTCAATCTATGGTGGATGGCAGCAAGTCTTGGCAAGATGTCGCGGCCGAGCTTCCGGCATTCGAGGGTCAGGAAGTCGAGGTGACAATCCGCGAATAGTGTCGTCACTTTCAACACACAATAGTCGAGGCTAAACAAACCCAAAATAGATGGCAGGGGGGCATATCAGCTCTTATGCGGATGCTCGTTTCTTTAGATGTAGTTTCACTTGGCTTTTTACCTATCACCTGCCGACGTTTATCCACAAGAGACTGCTCTCAAGCAAAATAACCTAAACAATCTCGTCTTCACGTATTTCAAAAGCATCACAAAAAAAATATAGGAAACATGGCCGTGTCGTCAATAAAATTCATTACGCTTATGAGATTAAGTCGTAGCCTAAGGGCCAGATGGTCAATGATTCTGCTTATCCAGCCCTCGGATGCGACCGCATGCGGGATAGTTGACGAGTCTCTTGCTTTCCATGTTGCACTGGATAACCCCTGGACGCAAGGCCAAAGTCCCAGGGGTCGCCGCACTGGGACTAAGGGGTGAGGGCGACTTCTGTGACGGGATCCGCTGATTGGAAACAAAGAACCAAAGGCACGGTTGCCCGGCTAGTGTGTTTCAACGTCGATCTACACCGAATTACCAAGGCCATGTCGTCTAATGTAACAGAATAAGTCCCAACTTCTACACAGAGGCAACAAAACAGCATGCAGCATGGCTAGATACAGTGGCAATGGTGACCGGGCGGCCTCCTTAGCAAGCGGCCTCCACGGCCGTGCCAATGCAAGGCCATTGTGGCCGCGCCGATCGGTTTCCCGTGAGAGCCGGGTTTCCGGCGTTATGATGAGACTTGGTCGCAACTGAAACAAGATGCAAGTGAGCGAGTAATAACTATGTACGCATGTCCGTATGTATGTATATATATGTGTATGTAGTTCACCAGTAGCGGCATGGGCGCTTATTGCAATTACCCAATATGAAAAGGAATAGTAGCATGCGTGGAAGGTCGATGATCACTGACAGACCCAAGACCCTGAACTAAATAGGCGACGGTAAAAGAGTGAGTACCCGCTGCAGGAGTGCCGACGCAAGATTAGATGTAATAAAAACATCCACCCAAATGACGGGCATGTTTCCTTTAACTTGTCTTAAACGGGTGGAAAAGCTTACAGAAACCCGGGCGGGATCCATCGGGCTGTTCGTGTAAAGTGATGGTCCTGGCGAGCGACAACGGAGGCGACCGCTGGAATAAGCCATCACCTGTTTCTATGATTATTCCAATTACTCCCAGCTACGCCGGGGAATTAATTCGTGATAATTCAATAATTCTCTGTAGAAGTAGTCGTTCAGATGGAATAGCAGCTTCTCTGTTCGGTTTATTCTCGCAGGGGCTTGGCGCGCGTCTTGAGACAGATGTTGTATTGAGGGCAACTCGAGACTGACCTACCGAGAAGAAACAGTCCCTCCCCTAAACCCCTTCTTGATGAGCCCGCGCGCTTTGGGGACTGTCAATCGTACGGGTCTGACGTATGTATTGAAACAAATGAGAGCTGCACATGACCGATGTTCTCTGGGCTTTCTTTTTCATTATTTTCTTTGTTTTCGTGGAGACAGACCAACGTACATTACATGCATCGAGTTGGGAGTGAAGGCTGCAGGTGGCCATTATGGCAATCAACCTATTTCCAGCGCAGGTGAATGCGGCAACCTACCTCACTTGTATGTAGGTTTGTATGTAGCCAGGAGATACTCCCCAGTCGTTGCGCCGCTAAGCCGCCTGTCCCTGTCATATCTACCCGGCCTCATTGGCATGCAGCCTACCTGCGTCGATTACCCTCATGGAGAGCAATCTCATTCGTCGTTGGGTAGAAATACTGAGTGCCACACCCCTGCAGACCACTCCCGACTCGGATCGAGCATAGCTAACCCCGCCGCGTGCTATGCTGCCGTTTCGTCCGGTGTCATGCCCAGATGCACCACCACCGGAATCCGGGACGCGATCAAGATAAATAAGTCATGTCACAGCGCCATGTAGAGTATCAAGCTCCCGAGGTATTTGGAAGGTTGACAGCTATAACAACTGCGACTATAGCGCATAGACTAGGGCAGCGGGCGCATAGTTGCATCGGGCACCGTGAGTGGGAATACGTTTGATTAAACCATCAGTGCCCTCCCGGCATAAACATGTTGTAATCACAAGTAAGCTGTCGTCGTCCATGGAATAATAAAGATGCTGTCTGTAGGCAAAGTACCTACGATTTATTCCAGTGGTCGCTCGGCATCAACAAATCAAAATGCCCTTCGTATCTGCTGCAACAGAGCCGCAGGCAAAAGGGCTCCTTTTGTTTCAACTTAGCACACCACCAATATCCAGGATCTCTTTTCTCTGGAAGGAAGAAAGGAAGAGACCAGGGGGATGACCCCATCCGGCTTTGCTAGTTTAGGGAAGGGCGATCCCTTCCAAGCAAATCGGCTTGGCTGTTTCCCGTGCTTTCAGGGTGTTACATACATACCTACATAACACTGGGTTCGCTGCTTGCTGTATCGTCTGGCTCGCTCAGCCGGCCCAGGTCGAATCGAAAGTTGGCCATGCTCATTTCATGCCACGAGGCCTTTACATGGAGACTGTTGTTCTAATCCTGCTGATTGAGGGGTTGAGACCTGCCCGACCTGCCTACCGACCTCTTTTTCGGCTCCATGTTCAATTCTATTGACCCTGATCTGATCTGACACGACCGTCTTTGTACGAGCCACTGGAGTGGCCCCCTTGCTCGTCCTGCCTTATCACCGGCCGAGGCGCCCAAATTCTGCTAGTCACAGACCCTGGTGGCAGGCAGGAGGTTAGGCTGGCTACGAGTACTTGCATACATGCAACTCCTCTTATTACCTACATGCAGTCGCCAGTACATGCCTACAAGTAGTCGATCCCTCCCACACACGCACCCTGACACCGCTGTAACGCAACATTGGGGACACACCCAACTCTCCAAATTCACTGGCCCTTTCAGGACCAGCTTGATTGGATTGACCTGACCGCAAAATCGCCCCGGGAAAAGGCAACGACACAGCAAACTTCTTCCCTCTGCCATTCTACCCCTTTTTTCCCTTTTCCAGTTCAATAAACAAAAATCGGTGGTGAAGGGACGAGGGAAAAACAGCGAAAAACAACTCCCTCAACTTTATACCTGCTCATTGCAGCAGCAGCAGTAGCAGCGTTTTCCGAAACGAGAGCCACGGTGAAGCACTTAATTCCTCACGTACACCGACCTGCACTTATGTAGGTCAGGCTTTCGGCGCTGCCACCACGCACATACACACACACTTGTGTGGTCTCGAATAGGACCTGCCACCCTCCAATCAGACCCAACTTGACCGGCTTCCACAACCTTGTACCTGTCATTTGTCGCAAGATTACCATCGCCTGACAGAAGGATATCGCGCGCTCTCTTTGTTACGACTGACGGCCTATGCCTGTTCTTATTGTTGCCTTTTTACAATTTGTAACCCATCAAAGCGGCGCCACTTCGCATTCTTTTCACGGCCGTGTATAGGTATACTTGGGTAGGTAAGCAAGACATGCACTTCGACCCCTCCCTCATCCAGCAATCTGGGTCTGATCGCCTCTCGGGTGGTTGAAAACAATCGTAACTAACATTTGGCGGATGATTTAGTGCATCAGGGCTTTTCTTCTTGACAAAGTCCAGCGAGATTCCTCGAGCAGATATATCGAGAGCAACCCAACCATCAAACCATAATTTGGACCTCTGTTTCCGCCTTCGCACCACTGTCTGGCTCTTTAATTCCCAAACCCACGTAGTTCAGGATGGCAGCCCCCCGAATAGGTACGTCCTCCCACTTGGTCGTTGCTTGGGCTTTCTTTCAGCTTGGCGCTGGCCAGCAAGCAACATCCTAAATCCAACCCATTAGACCCCCTGAATGGTGGCGGCGGGGTTTTTTGTCCCAACCACCTGCACCTCTAGCCTGCCATCTCGGCCCCCCAACTCCTCGTCTGTTACCCACTAGGGTCGCCAAATAGCCGCTTTCTGTAACCCATTCACTCATTACCTGTCTACCTACCAAACCAACCTACCTTCTGAGACCTTGATTATGCTCCTGTAGCGGAACCGCGATCAACACATCGCTATCAATGGCAACCAAGAACTAACCATGGCTCAAAACAACAGCAGCATGTACTCTCAGGGTCAATTCATGAACCCTGGCCCGGCCCCGCGACCACCAGGGCAGCAGGGCCCGAGGCTCAATCTGACTCCTAACACCAACCTCCCCGGCAGCATGTCTAGTATGACCATTTCGCCTGTACCACGCACTGCGACATCAACATACACTGGATCTACCATTTCTCTGCCTCTAGCCCGTGAGCGATCCAACAATGCCGATGGCCTTGGGGGCGTAGCGGTCATCAAAGAGGGGTGGGCCTCGGTCAAAGAGAGCAGGAACTTCATTCAACCGTGGAAGCAAAAGTTCCTGATCTTGCGCAAGGAATCGCTAGATTTTCACAAGACCGAAGGCGGCAAGATATCATATACCTTATTTCTAAAGGACGTCGTCAATGTGGGAAGAGTTGAGGCAGCCGGAACCATTTTCGAGATCAAGAGACACGCAAATGGCCAATCCAACAGCCCAGGCGACGACGAAAATTCGATCCGAACCCTTCAGATTAGGACAAAGAGCGATGACGATCTTTACGACTGGATTGATGTATTGTATGGACGCTGTCCTACGATGGGCGGTGTGAGCAACCCAACCAATTTCTCCCATGCGGTACACGTTGGATTCGACCCACAGACGGGTCAGTTCGTGGGATTGCCCCCAGAGTGGTCGAAGCTGCTGAACTCGTCGGCCATCACCAAGGAGGACTACGAGCGAAACCCCCAGGCTGTCTTCGAGGTCCTCGACTTCTACTCTGATCTCACCAAGCGGGCGGAGGACCCCCAGCAGTACCCGGGTCTTAACCCTCCTCCTGGAGGCCAGCAGCAGCAGCAGATGCAGTATGGCGGAGGCAACTCGGTGGCACCGCCCCGGCCGATGCCGCCCTCGCAGCAGCAGCAGCAGCAGCAGCGAAACCAATACCAACCGGTTACACCAAACCAGTCTATGTCCAATGCTACGCGACCGAGCCAAACGGAGACTTCGCAGCAACGCCAGCAAATGCAGAGCATGTCATCTAATTATCAAAGCACTGAGGCCATGCGGGAAGAGCAACGAAGGAAGCAGCTCGAGCAGCAGAGACAACGAGAGTTGGAGCAGGAGCGCCGTGAGTTGGAAGAATACAACGCGTCCTTGCCTAAGACCAAGGTTCCTATGGCGCAACAAGAGATTGGCGGTGGTTACAGCGCCCCGTCCAACGACCGATACAACCCTAGCCGTGCCGCTCCTCCTGCACCCAAGCCTTCTAATGCCCAGCCCAGCGCTCTACGAGCCCAGCGCCCCGCTCCTCCTGCCCCTACATCTGGGCAGCGACCACCGCTCACTTCGCAGCAAAGCTCGTCCTCTTTGCGTGACCCGGCCGCAGGCCAGCAGCGTATGCCTCCTAGCCAGCCCAGCTCTTCGGCGCAGCGCTATCCCAATGGCATGAACGGGTCTCCCCAGCAGCCCCGTGCTAATGGCCAGCCCCAGGGTCAATCTTCCAAGCTGCCTGGCCCTGTCGCCCCTGTGAAGCCGCTCAATGTCCCCCCCAAGCCCCAGCAGCAGCAGTCGCAGAGCGACAGCGTCAAGGCTGCGGAAGCAGCTCTTACAGCCAAGCCGCCAGCTTCTGAACCAAAGCGGGATGTGCGGATGTCGACTATGTCTGAGAAGGAGGTCATGCAGAAGCTTATTGAGGTCGTCTCCAAGGATGATCCCAACATTTCATATGCCAAGCAGAAGAAGATTGGTCAGGGTGCCTCTGGTTCCGTTTACGTGGCCAAGGTTAAGGAGGGCGCTGTGTCTTCAGTTGCACGCGACGTCTTGCGCGCCCAGGGACCTCGCGCCCAGGTCGCTATCAAGCAGATGGACCTTGCCCACCAGCCTCGTAAGGAGCTTATCGTGAACGAGATCATGGTTATGAAGGACAGCCGACACCGAAACATTGTCAACTTCCTTGATGCATTCTTGCGTAACAACAACTCCGAGCTTTGGGTTGTCATGGAGTACATGGAGGGAGGTGCTCTGACTGATGTTATCGACAACAACCCCGTTATTAGCGAAGAGCAGATCTCCACCATTTGCCTCGAGGTGAGCAAACAAAGAGAAGGCATTAACGTGGCCCAGCTAATCTGTATCAGACTTGCCGTGGCTTGGACCATCTCCACAGACAACAGATTATTCACCGTGATATCAAGAGTGACAACGTTCTTCTTGATGCTCGGGGCAATGTCAAGATTAGTCAGTATTCACTTTAATTCGGATATTCTCAGCCTCTCTTAACTAACACACGATACAGCTGATTTCGGTTTCTGCGCCAAGCTTACTGAAACCAAGTCGAAGCGTGCAACCATGGTGGGCACACCCTACTGGATGGCACCCGAGGTTGTGAAGCAAAAGGAGTACGGCCCCAAGGTCGATATTTGGTCCCTGGGTATCATGGCTATCGAGATGATCGAGTCCGAACCTCCTTACCTAAACGAGGAGCCCCTCAAGGCTCTGTATTTGATTGCAACAAACGGCACGCCTCGCTTGAAGAAGCCCGAGAAGCTCAGCAAGGAGCTTAAGGCGTTCCTGTCAGTCTGTCTCTGCGTGGATGTCAAGAGCCGTGCATCTGCAGAGGAACTTTTGCAACACGATTTCCTGAAGCATGGTTGCGTCCTGGGCAGTCTATCCGAGCTGCTTGCTTTCCGCAAGCATGCCAAATAAGCGACGAATAAAACGATACCCCATTTCCCAAACTAGACAGGGGCTCGGAACAGCCCCATCTTGTCTGCCGTTGTTGTCCAAGGTTTGCTTGCATCTCGCCGTTAGGGTCCCGCATATTCCCCGAGAGTTTGTTGATACGAAGGCGTTGGCGGATATGATAATGCACTTTATATGACGGCAATTTGCGCAAGAAAACAAGATGGTCGCAACGACTGGATTGGGTCCTAAGAAAGGTTATACGATCAGTCCTTCCACACCGTGGCCCGGTGGCACTCGACCGTCTTCC
Organism: Apiospora saccharicola; assembly: GCA_038363915.1. Classification (NCBI taxonomy): domain Eukaryota; kingdom Fungi; phylum Ascomycota; class Sordariomycetes; order Amphisphaeriales; family Apiosporaceae; genus Apiospora; species Apiospora saccharicola. The sequence continues at coordinate 2,071,405 of JAQQWM010000001.1, forward strand.
CCAAACCCTAACAGGGTTTGGGGCGCATTTTAGTCTTCCTGGACAGGTCAAAATAGACAAGACTGCGATTAATTCTTTGGCTATATAAGGGGCTAGAGTGACTCCCCTGGGTGTCTGGATGGTTGGGTTGGATGACGCAACATTTCGGCCTCGAAGCCTCGATGAATTAATAAATTGGGCAGCATGTCGGTTCATGGCTGTTGCGCCCTATATGTTCAGCCATAGACGAAAAGCCTCAGCGCCTGCCGGGACTGTACGGAGCCAGACTATTATACATATAAGAATCAACTATTGGGATGTAGAACAAATATATGTGTCCATGAATGCAATGCGAGTCGATTATTATATTCCGTGTCACGACAGAGATACTCAAGCTCTATAGAATCAGCATCGGCGTGCATCTACTTATTTAGTATAGGCCTCCTGAGCCAGCCGGTGGATGCGTTTTTCCCTGACGTGGACTGAATGAAAGTCAACCGTCGATGAACGGACCATAATGATGACGCCGCCAACTCCGTCGCTCAGTGGCCTAAATATTTCCGTGTCGAGTAGAAGGTGTCGCTTGCCGCGACGAACCTGTCCGTTCCATAACGCCAAAGCAAACCAACAATAACTAGCAGTGGCCCATCTCGCGAACTTTTGGTGTTTCACCGCATCACTCTTCTCGCCCATCTCTCATTCGCTGTCTCCGTCTTCTTCCTCGTGGCTGCTGTCGCTATCGTCGCTCTCGAATTTAGCAAGCTGTTCCTTATCGCCGACGACCAGTCGAACCACCAAGCTGCCCGCAGACGAAGCTATGATTCTTGATTTAACAGGCCCCATCCATCTGGAATTATGCAGGTTGTGTTCGAGCCTAGATTGATTGGCTATCATGGACGATGATGCCCTACCCTGTCTCGAAGCAGTGGTATTGGTAGTTTTGTTGGAGCCGGTGCGCCGCTTGCGGGACGACGAGGGCGGAAGCAATTCGGCACCAGTGAGTCTCTTGTAGTCAGCGGCATTCTGTATAGGACCTGAACCGATGTCGGCCTCCTAACCGGCATTGGCCGCCTTCAGCGCCGCGAGTTCCTCCTCCTTGGCCTTGATGGATTTGTTCATGGCGCGCACCATTTCGACGACCTTCTCCTCGGCCTCCTTGAGGCGCTTAATCTCGAACTGCTCCGTCTCACGGCTGAAGGGCTGCCCGGGGCGGTTGTTGAGCGGGATCATGGCGCTGCGCTCCTTGACGTCGCCTTCTTGTGGGGGCGCGACCGACTTGCCCTTACCCTTGCCTTTGCCGCCGGTGCTGCCGGTGCCCTTGTCGCGGGCGCCCGAAGTCAGGAGCTTGTAGAACTCCTCAAAGGGCTCGTTGAATAGTTGCTCCTCGTAGGTCCAGGCCTTGATCTCGCCGCCGCCCTGGGCGCGCATGGCCTCTTTTTCTTCCTCGGTGCGGCCGTAGGGATGCAGGCGCAGGTGATGGTAGAGGGTCTGGGGCTTCTCGCCACTCTGGGAGCTGTAATAGAGCTTGATGGTAATTTCGAACTCGCCCCAGCCCGTCTCGTTGACGACGAAGGCGCGCTGCTGCTTCGTGGGGGGCTTCCCGGAGTTCTCCTTCTGGATCTGCTCCGCGTCGACGGCGCGCATCGGGTTCGGGATCGACTCGTGCAGCTTGAACTGCACCCGCCGCACCCAGTAGAAGATTTCGGTGTCCTCGACACCCTTGACAAACACCTGCCACGAGTGCGTGTGGTCGAGCGGCACGCCCGCGGGCCGCGGGTTGTCGGTGTCGTTGAAGGGTTTCGCGGTCGTGCCGTAGACGAAGGGTCGGTAGATCTGGACGCCCTTCATGCGCTTGCCGGCGTTGACGGGTGCCATATTTGCTGCTTCTGCTGCCGCCTAGCAGTGATCAGTGGGGAAAGATGTTTGATCAAATATTAATTGATGGTGTTGGCAGTAAGGACTGTATAATGATTAATTGAACTGATCCAACATTCTCTCAGCCTCATGCAGGCACCGAAAGATCCCTGTAACGAAGCTTGTATTGCGATGGGGCCTGCGCAGCTTAGCGGTCAAAAGAGGCCTATCAGATGGACTAGCTTCATCGACGGGCTTTCAAGGTACGTCAGCCTCGTACATGTGATGATGATGACATGACTTTTCGACGTTTCCACACATGAAGTTGCCAAATCTGGAATCTGGGACCCTCAAAGGTGTCAATTGATATTTTGATTTGAGCAATCGGTTCGAGGACCCAGTTAGCTTATATACTACGAGTTGCACTGGTCTTCCAGTACAATTTCACGACTGGAAGCGGGAAGGAATTTGTTCCGTCCAATAAACACCTTCAAGATCAAAAGTTAGGACCTACCTATTTACTTCCTGCACTAGAGCCGCTTCAACCCGGTCAAAACACACTATCCTACTGACATTTGAACTCACTATTGTTCTGCAAATCCTTGGTTGTCTCTTCACATCATGTCAGCAGCTGCCAAGCGAATCGTCGTGTGCGGCGGCAACGGTTTTCTGGGATCCCGGATTTGCAAGTACGCCGTAGCAAAAGGCTGGAATGTCACATCCATAAGGCAAGCTAACACACCTCACCTCAATAAATTGGTATAAGTCATATAATTCTAAACAAATACTGACTACTTGTTCATACAGTCGATCAGGCGAGCCCAAATGGAACGCCGTCACAGCATCTTCCACGCCGCCAGTCTGGGCCCATAAAGTCACGTGGGAGCGCGCCGACATCCTGCGGCCGGCCACCTACGTGCCGCTGCTCAAGGGTGCCGACTACGTGATCCACAGCATGGGCATCCTGCTGGAAGCAGACTACAAGGGCGTAGTCTCGGGCCAAGAGTCGCCCATCTCAGGCCTGCAGCGAGCCTTTTCGGGAGCGCCGCGGCCGGGCAACCCGCTGGACCGCAACATCAAGGAGGGCACGAGCGAGGACATCCGCCCGCCCGAGACGAAGCAGCAGCTGACGTACGAGAACATAAACCGGGACTCGGCCATCATGCTCGCCAAGGAGGCCGACGAGGCCAAGGCGAGCGCTTTCGTGTACATCTCGGCCGCCGCCGGGGCGCCCGTGCTGCCCGCGCGCTACATCACCACCAAGCGCGAGGCCGAGGACACCATCGCCAGCCGGTTCCCCCGCATGCGCGGCGTCTTTATGCGCCCGCCCTTCCTCTACGACCAATCACGGCCCTTCACCATGGGCATGGCCGCCATGACCGGGATGGGCGCCGTGTTCAACACCGTCACGGGCGGTGTCCTCAACAGCTTCATGGGCGCGGCCGGCACCAAGCCCCTCAAGGTTGAGGTCGTGGCCGAGGCCGTGGTGGAGGCGCTCGAGGACGAGTCGGTACGTGGACCCGTCGAGGTGCCCGAGATCGAAAAGTTGGCGGAGAAGGCATGGAGGAAGAACATGCTGTAAGGCATCAAACGAAACAAAACAAAAAGAGGCACTCAGAGATCTAAAGGGGAAAGGAGGTCGTGCTGTTGTTTTGTCTTTGGCGTGTGAAGCCCGCTGTATAATTATTATTCAAATGCATCTCCCGTAGACTGTAGATATAGCCGCAACGCCTTGTTCCTATTGTCTCCAGACAATAAAGGTACGCCAGAATGGTAGTATGAACCCATTCATTTCATTCTGATAAAACCCAACCCCGGTCCTTTAGATCATCGTGCCTCTCTCGAAACTGTCCCTAATCTCCGCAGTGTACTTGTTGTAGAAGCGGTTCAGCTTCTGGTTGAACTGCTTGTTCTTCTCGTTGATGTATGTGACGTCTTGGTCGTCTCCGTTCTCCGCCATACGCTCCTTCCTCTTCTTCAGCCTGTTCTCCTCGGCTCTCTTCAGGTCGTCCACCAGACGATCGACCGCCGCCTTTTCTGGTTTGTTATTGATGAAGTTGGTCGAGTCGGCCGTGGAGTAGAAGCTGCCGTCCTTGTCCACAGCAATCAGCTCGCCGTCCTCGGTCTCGACAATGTCGAGGCCGCCCGACGCGGCGGCTTTCTCGATGGCGGCCATCTTGTCGCGCTCGTACCGCTCCATGTCGGGGGCGAGGTTCTGCAGCTGGCGCTTGTAGACCTTGTTGCTCTCGCCGCGGTAGTCCTGGAAGGCGTTGTTGTCGCGAGCGGCGGCCCGCTTCTTGACGCGCTTGTCCCAGCGCTCGCTCTCCTCGGCCGTCCAGTCCCACGCCCGCTTGCGCTCAAAGTCGTCGCCCGCCTCCTCCGTCTCCGCCTTGAGCAGCTTGTGCGCCGCCACGTCCCGCTTCCGGTGGATGGTCGTCAGGGCCGAGGGGTCGGACGCGAGGCGCTGCGATTCCTTGGTGGCCTCGGCGAGGTTGTGGTCCGAGGACTGCTTGGCGCGGGCTTGGAGGGCACGGAAGCGAGCCATGCGGTCCTGGGCCTTGTTGGCGTCTGCCTCTGGGTTTTTTGATGAGGCATCTGGTGCTGCTTTGGCCTCTGTCGTTTGTGGTTGTTTTGATTCGTTGGTCTCCTCTGTCGGTGTTGGCTCTGGCGACTTTGATGTAGGCTTGATTATCTCGGCCTCCTCTACGGGGACAGCCTTGGCAGCTGCCGTCTTTCTCTTTTTAGCAGGAGGCATCGTGAGAAACCTGTGATGTACGGTAAGAGCAAGGTCGGGCGGTGAAATCGGGTATCCGATAATGGTTGCAGGTTAAGAGGCAGTTAGATTTGTTATTAGGTGGAAGATTGAATGAATGGTTTATCAAGAGTGATGTCAGGCGTATCGGAGAAAACAAATCAAATGCAGTTACAGTTTACGATGTACCCGTACTGGAAGCAAAGTACCTGTCAAACTCAGCCTCCCCAGTGTGGTGGCTGAAGTGGGGCTTTCAAAGTACCCAGTACCCTTTCTCGGAAAAACCAAGCGGCCGTGTGACCCACCCGCGCATGCCCATTGGCTATTGCTTTTGTTCCGGCCAGATCCTAGCACGCGACCAGATCGCGCTTCCCGAGGCTAAAATCAAGATACTCTGGGGAAACTGGGGACGAACTCCATAGCGCCCGCTTCTTGCCCGCCTCCATGTCTCACTCAACTCCACAGTGCTTTGATCGGGGATCATCCCTCCTGCTCCCGTCAATTCCCACGATGCGCGTTGTAAGATAGCCTTCGAGCACGCTTTGCATGACCAGATCATGCCGGATGGAGGCATATTTTCGATATCGCGAAAATGCAACGATTGAGCCGCCCGCTGCCTGCCTGCGGGTCCCCCTCGGCTTCGAATCCGTCATGGTCTCGTTCGCGGTCTCAACCTCTACCTCTGCCTCCATCTCTGTCTCAGTCTCTGCCTTGCCACGCTCGGACTGTCAGGACATTCAATAGAAGACAACGCGCCTGGCCCAGAAAGATCCGACAGGTGCCTATGCGCAACACCTACCAAAACTACAATCTCTCCGGTCTGATTCTTGACCTCGACGCCGAAGGGAACAAACATGTTCGGAAATATGACCCAAAGACCGATGGCCACCCCGATCTTATAAGAACCGTTCATAATTATGAGCAGGTGGCTCTAACCAGACGTGTTCAAGGGTTCGAGGACCGATATAGACATTACAGCAAACTGTCTGACTACACAAGTGCCCAGGAGTATAATCCGTGGCACGTATCTGATTTGGATATTATCTCTTCCATATTGCTAGGCCCGTCGTCCAGGGTTCGGGGAGAGCAATCGCGGATCAATGATACAGCAAGCTCCATATTCGAAGAGATCACCGACACTGTTCATCAGCTGAACGGCATTCCCCGCCATGCCCAAGAAGACGTGGCCAGGGGCGTGCCGTACCTCATGCATCGGCAGAAAAAGCATAAAAGGACTGCAGCAGACGCAGATGTGCCGCTATTCGCCCGCCGCATTCAGGAGTGTGAAAACTTGACTGAGTTGAGAAGGGTCATACAAAATCTGCTGGCCAGACCTGGGGGCTGCAAATTAATCCATCCATACAGTCTTATCATCGCAAGCCATTGTGAGAAATTAGAATCCACGATGTCTCGGGACGAGCTGAAGGATCTCACCGTTTTTATTAATGACGTGACCATCAAACTGTCGTCCGAGAAAGTCCCGATACCTCCCCATCTCGCAGGCATAGGCTTGCGCACAGCAGCATCCCACGGGGCTTTCCCGGCAATGCAAATGTACTTTGCGGCAACCGGAAAATGGAAGCAAAGGCACATGCCTCTCTTTGTGAATCAAGCTCTTGAAAGGACGCTGCTATTCCTTGCGTGGCAATCGGGGCATGATAAGGGCCAACATGGGGCTCAGGAGGCCCGGGCATCACGCGTTGCCGCATATACGACACTTACTGGCTATAGTATGTCTGGCTACAATTATAAGTCGTCATATCAGAAGGTTGTCCGTACACAAGAGACAGATCCATTGAGCCACCACCGACACTTTCTCCATATACTTGGCGAGCTGGGCGCTTTTCGGACCATGTGGCATTTCTTTCAGAAGTCAATTCAGGAAGGAGTACCTCTTACCCCCTTCGAATTCCATCTCTGGTTCGTAACCGCCGTCCTGAGAGCTCGCCATAATGTCCAAAGTGGCCGGATAACGTTCGCCCCAGAATCAGTTGGACATGCTACTGGTGATTACGAAGCTGATTGTAAGCTCGACTTACAGACGATTATGAGCTCGTCCATGTATGCCGGACCAACAGAAGCCACAGGTTCAAACGACTTGCGTAGGCTTGCTGAGAATCCAAGTCTAGGCAGTGAGCTAAGTATGGGCAACGAAATATCTGTCTTATTATACCGCCATCTTAGGTCAAAGGCAATCTCTAAGAATCAGCGGCGCGACATACTGGCAGCTCTGCGCATAAGCGATATCACAGTGGCCATGTCACGCTTGATGGAAATTATACATGAGCCAAAACCAAATTGGTCGGAGGGTTTGACCGGGAACGGGTTCCCGTAGTGGCGGCCGGGAGCTCTGGTCCCCTGTGCTCACCAGTAATTGGGCCAAGATGCAGGTATATGAACCAAAAGCAAGCCAGCAGCAACGTGAAGCTGTTGCTGGAAGGACACGGGGATATAGACTGTATTTCCACATATCTAGATTACGCCGCTGCAAACTTCCCCCTGCAATTGTGCACTTTGGGTCAGCACAACGCAACGGCACTTCTCTCAGCCCTACATAATAAGCGAGAGACAAAGCTATCGGGGCAATAAGTCGAGTTTCAGCCAACAACTCAAGCAGCGGCATGTAAGACATTGTCTCAAACAGTAAGCACATTAACAAACGTGTCGTCGGTTTAGTCTCAACTCTAATATCCTTATACAACACACTACTCGTACAAATGCGAAGAAGATGGTCGTGTCCGTGGGAGCCCGATAATGCCCAATATTTGATTCGTCGGGGGGTGGGAATGGGACTACTGCAGCTATGTACCCGGTAAGCAAACAATGTCCCGTGCTTGGGCTGCCCGTACTCCCCGTACTACGTACGCCGTACTACAGGCGATACGCACTACCGCGTTAGTTTTTTTTTTTTTACAGCTGGGCGCCTCTGCAGCTCGTGTGAACAAGTCCTACATGTATTCTCCGCATGGTCCCGCGGACCTGAAGTCCTTCCATGCCCGCTATGGCCTTTGCTACTAGTTTATGTAGTGCAAAGGTCGAGTAGCTCGCTACATAAGCTGGTACCAACTCAACTCCACGGGCTGGCTGCCACCCCCCCGTCCCCGGCTAATGCAGCCGCAACTGGGCTGTTCAGCCAGAGCACTCGAGTTACGAGTTCCAGGCCCTGGGGGCTTGGGGGCTGGAGCCACGCACGCGATTGGGGGAGTCCAGACCATTCTCTAGCCCAGCGCCCCTGTACGGCACATCCTTTCTTCATACCTGTTTACCTGTGTCGGTTTAGATTTGGGGGAGCCTTGCATCTTTCATATCTTGACCGTTGTCAACGTTGTGGTCTTACACACATATATGTATCCCTTTCAATACACCGCTGGCCGGGGACGGGATAAAGTTCGAGAAGAAAAGCTCTCTCAAGTACCAACCAGAGTTCGAGTGATTATGGTCTATGGGGTATCATTCTTCTTTCTGTATTACTGACATCGTCGTGAAACATAAATGAATCGAAAAATACGGAGTACATCACAGCGCATGTTCTGGGATGTGCCGCCCAGAGGCGCCGATCTCTAGACGGCCCAGGCAGCCGGAATCATGTGTGGCTTGAGGACTTTGGTGGGATCGTATGGTTCCCAGGGACCCCATTTGTCCACAAGATCGGAGCAAACTTCGCTTCGCCCCCCCGGTAGGACGCTTCCTCACCTATCATGCACGGGGATATCGTCTTACGTCTGCTCACCTCTTGTCATATTTGAACTCGCCCGGTACGTACATGTACAGCTGTAGGGGCCCGGGGGACACAAAGAAAAACTACCGGGCTTGCGTGTTATGATATATATGTTGTGATACGGTAGGATGACATGCTCTTGGCATATTTCCACAGAGTGGCTGGGGGCAGGAGCTGATAGGGCACCATAATACAATAGAATGCATATGCCCAAGCAGGCAGCAATGGAGTCCTTCTCTCTCCTATCGTAGTTGTTCGCCCTACACCACTCTTTCATGCTGTTACTGTCAGGAAGAGGCTCGCGGGCGCCTTCAGAAGCGACACCCGCCGCGACTACTATCACCACCAACATTATGGTCCCATCAGTATGGCGGCAAATGTTGCGTGTGATGCAATCTTGCACAATGCTGCTCTTAGCTTTCGTAGTTGCCGGTGCGATTACTACCGCGCAAGCTCGGGATCCTGTCAAGGACTTCTGTAGGCGGTTCGGGCATCAGACGACTGTCATCGACCGGAAGCTGTATATCGATGGTGGGCTCGTCAACTACAAACCCATGACCAGCGATGCGACGAACTATACAAGTAAGCATTGCATTTTTTGTTCTCATGTCAAGTTGATAATGAAACATCATGAAAATGCTCTCTCTCATCGGAGCTGACCGGGCCGGTGATGGGCCAAACAGACACATTCCTGTCGTACCTCGACCTCGATCACCCCGTCAAGGGAGACGACATGCCCCAGCTGTATGCCGACCTGGCCAAGGACTCCAGCATCCCCAGCGTGCACGGCGGCATCCTCTGGGGCGACGAGGTCAACAAGCGGTTCTACCTTTTCGGCGGCGAGTACAGCGCCGGGCAGCCTCCGCCGGCCGACGCGGCCGCGTCGCTGTACGCGTACGATGTCGCCGACAACCGCTGGGAGCTCATGGAGAGCCCGCCGTCGACCATCGGCGCTGTCAGCTACGGCGCGGGAGTCGCCGTCTCGGAGCGGGGCGAGGGGTATTATTACGGTGGGTGGCAGAGCAATGCCTCAAATCTGTATCCCGGGTGGACAGGGCCCAGGGCGGCGACGACGAATCTGATCAAGTACGATATGGATGCCAAAGAAGTAAGCACTCTCGCACTGTCCATGCCATATTCGCCCTGGCCACTTACCAACCCCTTTGTACTGCGCAGTTCGAGTCCCTCGCGGGTCCAACCGACGGCATCAAAAGAGCAGAAGGCGTCATGGTATACCTCCCCATCAGCGATCGTGGAATTCTAGTGTACTTTGGCGGGGTTCAAGACCCCGGGAATGGTTCATTCACCGGACAGCCCATGGACACGATCCACCTCTTCGACATCGCCAGCTCGAAATGGTACACCCAGCACGCTTCCGGCGATGTTCCCGACATGCGCAGGCGGTTCTGTGCGGGGGATGCAGGGGCGCCTGATGGAACCAGTTATAACATGTACGTGTGTATATCCATCTGTCCCCATTCTATCGCCAGAACCAGCCAAGCTAATACCACCATACACAGCTACCTCTATGGCGGCCTCGGGTTCCCGCCCGACCACGGAGCCGGTTTCGACGACGTCTACATCCTGTCTTTGCCCACCTTCACGTGGATCAAGATGTATCCTGGGCCAGATAGCAACCCCGCGCTTGTCGGGAGTCCACACCACTCCTTGTCTTGCAATGTCATAGACGGTGCCCAGATGCTGGTCATGGGCGGTTCTTTCCCCCTGAACTCGACCATATGCGACTCCGAGGAGGTATATGGTACTCATGGACTGGACATGGGAGAGCAGAACCCAGACAAAACCCCGTAAGCCTTGTCACCATCAATTCCTACTACTCACATGCCCGTTGATCGATACTGACTGATGTCAACTCTGCTGATAGATGGAGGGTATACCGCAAGAATATCACCAGCTATATCGTCCCGGAGTTGATTTACAACAAGATCGGCGGTGGCCCCCAAGGAGGCGCAAGGACCGTACCGGACAAAGGCTTCGACGACCCCGACATCAAGACCCTGATAGTGCGGCACTACACAGCCCCAGAACGCACTCCGGCGAGTCGCCCCGGCAGCTTGTCCAAAGGCGCCATCATCGGTATTGCCGTCGGCTGCGGCGTCGGGGCTATTTTGGCTTTTGTTGCGGGCTGCTGCTGCCTCCGTCTCGGCCGGCGGCGACGGAAGCTTCGACTAAGTCAATCAGCGGCTGGAACCGGACCTCCTGGCGTTCTAAACAGCAACAACGCTTACCATCACAACAGCATTGCCGCTTCTTCCCCCACTTCGGGGTATACCTTTGTGCCAAGCCCGGGGGTGAACGGAGCGCCATTTTCGACACCGTACTACCACTCACCAGCACCAGCACCTCCCCACCACGTGATGCGAGCTCCGGTCGAATTGGTCGGCAGCGATGGTATGCACGAGCTACATGACCGGAGACAGTACGGGACACCTCATTTCTCGCTGTCGACGCCAGGGGCCATGATGATGCCGCCGCCCCCGAAGTACGTTGACCACGAGGAGACTGCAATGAACTCGCCGCCAACAACAACAGCAACGCCACATTCGTGGTCCAGGGGAGGTTCACCTGTGACTACCGCCGAGGTCGTGAGCGCTCACACAGAACTGTACACTATCAGTCCGCTCGCAACAACTCCCACGATGGAAGGGGTGCAACCGCACCAGCACCAGCAGCACCACAACGGCAATGGCCAGCTATCTCCTCACTTTGAGCTTGGGGCCGGTAATGAACACAGCCATGGGCCACTGAGCTCAGGCCCCATTACTGAGCAGCCGCAGCAGCAACAGTACCATGGCCCAGCAGCCGCAAGCGCTCCGCTCCGGGACCGGGAACAGCCACGTGTACAAGCCCGTGACGGCGGGAACAGCCAGGCCGAGACGGTTGGGGAGGGTCCGCGACACCAGTCGTATTACCACAAGTAAACGAAAGAGGATTGATGACGCGTCCCAGCGCGGCCGCACTCTCTGACACAGCCACCTATGCCGAAGAACGGCCGGCTTGTTTCTGGCGGGGTGACTACCGACCCCGGGTCCCGGTTGGGTGGGACCTTTCTCCTCTGTTTTTCAATTTGGCTTCTTGATCACATCCGTCCTGCCAACCTGCGTCCCGTACCTGGTTTCCCATCCTTGGTCCGCATCGTCTATGGTGTGTGTCAGCAATGTCGCCTTTGCATCGCCACAAAGCTCGGCCCCGAGGAGAACGCGCGTCCGGCATGCGTGACATAATATCCGCTCGATCGCGCGCATTGCCATCTTCCTTGGAATACCTAGCAGTATGTATTGCATCTGGATGATATCACGATTGGCATAATATGTACGCATCTTCTATATGCCATTTCTCTTATGGCTTCGTGAGATCGACCCTCATCCTGGCCCGTCCGCTTCACTATGTCTCGATGGCAGTGGACGTTTTAGGGCGATGATCCATCCGCGGTCTAGGCCCTGGTGCCTGGGGAAAGCCCAACAATTCTCCGCGCTGTCTCGATCTTCGGTTCTCGCCTTATCGTCATACGACGACATCAATTGAAGCCAACTCTCCACGGAGAAAAACAATGGGTCCCAAAAGGCAGCTATTTAGGGTCGAGGGAGGTTTTGTCGGGGAAAAGGGGGGCTTTCGGGCAAATGGAGCGGGCAACTACTAACGAGAACCAACATAATGCGAGGGTTCATCCCTACAGTAATGCGGTAATAAGCAGCAGTCCCACGCAGTTTGTATGGTTCAAGGATGGGGAGATCGAAACACGGACAATACAAGTTTCGAGTCATTTTGTTCTTTACCCCAACAGGAACGTCCCGTCTCCATCCTTTGCAAGTGTATGTTTTCAAGCCTTAAAAGATGGAGGAAACACCGTGGAAACCGTTGGCATCCGGGATGGGGCCGCAAGATCCGGCGCGCGTCGGGGGTTTAGTGTACGTAATGAGACCGGCTATTACTCAATAATGCGCTCTCAGTATCCTCCTGAGTTGATCCCCTCTCACCCTCTACTGCTGAAGGCTTCGGCAGTTGGGTGGTAAGTGCTACCTCACTGGAGCTCCCCAGTTGTCTCAAATCGTCAGATACTGCGCGTGAAAGCACCAGATCTGATGGTCATGTCCAGGCCATGGCAATAGGGGTCTCTGCCACGGTGAGCGTTTCGTGCGTATGACGGCATCTCAGAGACGATAAGGTTGTAGTAATATCTGCTACGTCCGAACGGTCAACGACGCATGTGTACTGCTGCAGTCGTTGTGCGACGCCGCATCCTGTAGAACAGCGGCCCAAGTGCGGTCATGTATTGTTCGAGACATCGAATGCAGATTGGCATATGAGGCCATTCTTTCCGGCTGAACTCTAGCCTTTGCAGCAGCGGGACCTGCAGAAGTGTGTTGTCTGTGGCGGCTTGTTTCGAAGCATGCTGGAGTCTGTTGGTAGGAGCGTCTGATTCGCGTGATTCGTGCGATCTGAGCAGTTTGTTTATTGGTGGTGACAATTGTTTCATGCGAACCAAACAAGCAACAACCAAGATGAGAGAATTCGGGGTCTCAGGCACAGAAACTGACTGCCGGGTTCGTGCATGGGAGACTCGCATGATGGCCCGGTCTCGGATTCGATCCAGCATGAAACCCACGGCACTTTGGTGCGGTTAGTGGTACCAGAAATGAAGTCATGTGTCGTCGGCGCTACAGAGGTGCCATCAACGTATGCGTGCGTGCCGTTTGTTGTCTTGAGCACACCACGCAGAAGAGGAGCTGTACTGTGTGTCACAGCCACCATCCAACAACAAATAGTGGCGGCTAGTGATAACTACATAACACCAACACCACCGTCAGCTGGTCCCATTGAAGGCCACAGAACCGGTTTAGGTAATGAATGTCACGTCAAGGCTGCGACCGACCAGAACCCTGTACCCGGGGTTTATCTCGACTCCAAAACCTCCCACACCACCAGGGCGATCCCCCAGCGTCCCATTTTGGAAATGCTTGGCCTTAGCCGCGGCACCCTGATGGGCGCGAGGGCAGGCAGTCACTGGCAGCCACTGGCCGCCGCGTGGTGATTGGTGCGGTGCATGAACAGGGTCTTGTTGGAGGGGTGATAAGTAACTGGTTCATGACTCGTAAGAACGCCGGAACTATCACGTTCCTGCAGATGGAAGAGAGGCTGAGAGGGGCCCGGGGACCTACGGTACACTCGCCTACACCATATGTTCATGATGGTTTGCTCGTGTCTGAGTTGGTCACCTGCCAATAAATTTGTGCGCGGCGGGGTGCCAGAAAACCCTCAGAGAGTGTGTGTTCGTTTGTGTGTGTACCTAATGTGTGGGAGGGTGGATATCCCCTTCTGTAGGTATTCCTTATCTAATGCTGTGTTCGTGCAGAGACAGAGGGAAGGACCTGCCGGCCTTGCAGACGAACTTGGTAACTGCAGTTTTTGAAGTGTGTAACCTACGACGACTACCTACAATTGAGTACCCCTCCTCCTCCTCCTCCTCCTCCTCCTCCAGCTCCTCCAGCTCCTCCAGCTCCTCCAGCTCCTACACACCATACATACATGTCAACAGGTAGCAACTTCGGGGTTCTTTCAGGTCGGTCTAACAGTTGGAAGTTTGCAGGTGTAGGTTATCGTAACTGGTGGGCTCCACACTTGAGATATCGAAGGCCGAAGGTTTCCGAATGTCGCAAGGTCGCAATGTCGCAATCTGCGTCAAGTCAGTCACCTTATGTACTTTACATTGTCGCAGTCGACATCTGCTTATTGACGATGTACTACATCGCGTATCGGTGACAAAAAATTTCTTCTTTATCTCTCTCTTTATTTTTCAGTGACTCAAATCTTAGTTTCTCCTGCTTCGCATGAAAACCGTACGTTGTGAAAAGAAAAGAAAAAAAGAATTGAAAAGGTGCAATTGCGTTCTGGATCGTTGACCCGTTTCGAGTGCCACTTTGACTCCATCGTCAAGAGCCGGCTGCTCTTCCGGAACAGCCCATGGGGATCCATTCCCAGGTACAGTTTTTCTGCCTTCCCTTTACCGTAGCAAGATCTTCCAGCCTATGCAACCATGCACGTGGGACACCGGCGAGAAGGAAGAAAAAAAAGTCGCATCGCACACGAGAAGCTGGCCAGTCAACCAGCAACCTGTTGCACGAGTTTCTGCACGATCATACAGCAACGGCAAGGGGATACGAGAAAGAAAAGAAAAAGAGAGAGGCAAATGTCAAACCCCGGACGTAACGGTGTTTGGCGACCGGACGCTGACCGACAGGCTTTCAACGGTGTTCTGTCCCACGGTCTCGGCCTAATGTAACCGACCAATAAACCATGTCCGCCGGCGATTGCTGGACTGGGGCCGGACGAGCCATATTACATTTTGCGAAATTACAAGAGGGGTAATAATTGCTGCTGCTGTTCGGGTTCAATTGCGAACGGAGGATGCATCTGCAGTAGCCGGTAGCAATAGTAGCAGTAGTACACACTGGGAAAGTTCGTACAACTACTGCAGAGCCTCCTGGTATTGTGCGTCGGATCGCCCACCAATCAAAGTTAGAAGACTCGGAAGGAAACGACGCTAGTCGCCGATACAGCTGTCAAGCGCCCCAAGACCACTTCTTCCGGACTCAAGCGCCAATGGATCTCGGTTTTTGCGCATGAAACCATAGCAGGTCTAGATACCACACTGCCACAGCCTTTTAAGGCGACTGAGAACATCCAGTTTACGACCCGATGCTGCATTGTAAGAAACTCCCCGCAATAAAACACCGAATGAACCGGTTCCCTGCTCCATCAAGTACAGCCCTGCGTTGATTGATGAAACGGAAGGGGAAAAAGACATAGCTGCTCAATCGAGGAAGTAATTCGATCATTTCATCGGGCGGGAAGGCCGTGATAACAGGACTTGGAAGCGGGCCTATCGGGTCGATATTCAACGGCATGGGTTTTTCTCTCTCTCTCTTCTTTCCCTCCTTCCAAGACGGTGAAGAAATGAACCGTTACTAGCTAGTGGGCATGTATGCAATTGGGCTGGTGAAGGGGCCTGGTAACGCTCCACCCCACTTGGTAAGCGCCTTATGTGTGTCCTTGTACAAGTAGATTGTGCAAGTGTGGTGGTTGCGTCTGTTTTAGGGGGCGCAAAGAAGGCCGCCTTGATCGACGACGAGTGGGAGGTGGGACTGGTCAAGGAGCCAACTAAAGGTTCAGGGCTGAGAGAGGTCCATTCTCGAGAGAGTATCAGGCAGAAAAGTCAGACCTAGGGAAGAAAAGAAAATTCTTCAGTCAGACCGTGGGGCCGACGATGAGGCCAGACTGAAGAAATCCGCCTTGGAAGGCATTTTTAAAATGGCCGTCATCACCAATCCGAGGCCAAACCTCAAGAAACGTGCCTGGAAGGGTGGATAGGGCCAGAGCTCGTTTCGGAACTTGGTTCAAGCGCGACATGGATATCCGAACTTGACTTGCGCCCAGATGGTATGTATGGGATATGATATCCATTCAAGCACGTACACACCCGTACAGTAGAGCGAAACAGGTCGCATCGTGGAATTGGTTAGGTTAGATGTCGGAGGGGCATCCTCGTCTGCAGATAACGAAAAAAAAAAAATTGTGTATGCGAGCGAACAGTAGGTGATAGAGGCCCGAGGCACTAGGCCCGAGGCAGAGAGTCAATTGGTCCAAACTGGAGGCTCAGCTGTCTAACAGCGTCAGCTTCTGATAGATATCAAGTGCTGACAGGTCAGTAAACCTACATACAGGCTTTACGTACCTAGTCATGTCATGGTCATGGTTATCATCAGCTTGATCTATTTGGTCATACCTCAGGGAAGTGAGGTAACGACCTCCGTCAGTAAGATTTGATAGGTTCTAGAAGAACTGTTAGTTTCCATTATGCCTCCATCTTGCACGGGAATCTGGGTCTGGTTTCGTCGGGAAATTACCCAACCACAGTAGGACGCGGTGTATTAATATGTAAAAGTGAATAAAGAGGAATTTATAACTCTCTTGAGTTTTATCCAACCCAAACCAAGCCGTTTTCTGGACCAGCTAGAGGGGCCAAGGAACACCCCCGCGACCAGCGCAGTGAAGGTCTCATGGATGTATGTTGCAGGGGTTCGACGAACCATCCGCGCACCCACGGCCCAAAAACCGCCGCTCCACTTGGATCATTCCGGCTTGTCTTGTTTTATGCCTGCCTGGTTGCTGGCCCTCCGTTAGTTTGCAGGGAACAGAGGGAGCGGAAGGAAAACGTGTGCGTTTGACACCAGAAGGCATACGTACGCGTCCAATCGAGATGCTGAATCATCGGGGCGGGTAGGGAAGAAAGACTGGAGCAGGTACATGACCCCCATGCCGCTTGCCAGGCTTGCTGCTGCCGGCCCCCCATTCCCACCACCCACGCACGCAACGCAACCCAGGGGCCTGCAACTGCACTGCACTGCACGATGCATGATAGCGGTGGTGCTGCCAATTAAGTCCTGCATAGTAGCAGCCCGTTACCTTTCACCTCCTACATGCTAGCCAGCACTGGTAGCCTGGCTAACAAAAGTACTTGGGTCGGGGTCATGTCATGGAGTCCTCTCTCCAGTCTCCAGTGCAATCCTGGGAAATCATAGGCAGCTCAATATAATCCCTAGATGTAGGCAATCGGGTAATGTACCGGGGGGATTAACAGCATTGGAAGTATGTAATGACCACCGCCTGCCCCCGTCTCGCATTGTCATCGTCTTCTTCCCCCAAGGTTCAAGATTTATAAAGAGTCTCGTCCTCTTTTTTCCAAACCCGCCTGTGTGTCTCTCAAGGTTCCTGCAAGACGTCTCTCCCGGTTTGAGATCTCGTAAGAAAAAGCAATTCCATCATCGCACGACAACAACAACCTCGCTGGACCGACCTGTATATTGGACGACCCGTCATTTCCACTCTGGATTGCGTTATTGGCACCAAGCCCGGATTTTGACTAAGCTGCCCGTTGCGCCCTGGATCGCCCAACATTGAATTGACATAGGACACCAAAAAGAACAAACCACCCTTTACCGAGTCAAGTCAACCGGACAAAGAGGCCTGCCCGGGTTAATTGGTTTCTGGAATCTACGCCGCAGGACAAAAACAAAAAACTTCCTTCTCATTCTCTCGCTCGCTCGCTGCCATTGCAGTTGCGTACCTTATCTTGCCAAGGTCTTCCAATCAGGTTCCATCGGATACGGAAAGCAGACCAAAGGATACCAAAAAAAACGGCGCTACGCTACGCCATCTACATTGATACACACCCTCTCACACCCTTTCAGTCACTCGCTCGCAGCAACGGTGTGGTGCTTTTGGACGGTTGCCCAGGCTAAGAGCTACTATTGGCCGATTTCTCCTTGGGCGGCCGCTTTCGGACTCGTCACAGAGTCCCTTCAGTCCCTTTTTTTTTCTGGCGCAGGAGTCACTCTCATTGAATGGGAGGGCCACCAGACCAGAACCAGACCAGACCAGCAACCCGCCGCGGATTCTCTCAACTCACATCAGCCCAGACTCCAGAGGGTACGTACGGCCGTGACATCTCTCTATTCTATTATTACTCTACCAAGCTCCCGCTGTCCCATTCTTCCTTCTTCCTCTCCCTCTTCCTTGACTGGAATCCTACCTTAGCTCCCCCTCCCACTTTAATAATTGCACCCGTGCAAAGAACCAGATCGTCACTCTCTTTGAATTGGCCTTCTCTTATTCTGTTGCAACGCGTAACACCGTTGCCGCCCCTCGCTACCTCACCCTCAAAGTACACCGTACTTCCGTCCCAAATATACATAATCCACCCATCGCAGCACAGCACACGACTAACAGGCGCAAAGAGCGACACGTTTAGGACGACACACACACGCCCCATCTCCACAATCGCCAGTGTGCCGGGAGCATCTACGTTGTACTACTAAAAGAGGCTCAAAGACGGGAGCAAATCGCCAAAAGTCTAAAACAGAGCCACCAGTCAGTCAGCAACCCACTGTAACAACTGTAATCGGTCCAACTCCAGGCACCGCACAACAACCCCGGCATTTGTCCATCTCGTCATCAAGCCGGCATATTGCACCTAACTACTCGACAATTCGTTTACTCTTGTTTGCTGTTCCTGATTAGCTCAATCGGGACCAAACTTTGAACTGCGGAACTGTTTTATTTCTCCTTTCGAGATATAACACAAGCAGGCTTCCATTTCTATCACCTACTCTATCTACCCTCACAGGCCCATCCGTCGTTACCAAAGCACACAAGACAGACAGCACAAGTCGCTGCCTTCTTCTGCTTGGTTACGCTACACTTCAATACTATACAGCTCCAGCACTACAGACTTTGCCACTCTGAAGTCACATTGCATACGAGGCAGCTATTTTGCTGGACTCCCCGCTCCAAGTCCCCTCCATCCCTTGCAGAGTTGGAGGGACCCTTTCATACAAACCTAACCAACCACCTGCTCTAGGACTTTTCTCCTAAAGTCCAATCACAATGCATCACACACGCCGGAAGTCTGGTCATGGATCGACCAACACTTCTATGAGCGACGTCCGCAAGGCCGTTACCGTCTCGGACTTATCTCGACCCAGGAGGCCGCAAACCCTTAGCAGGAAGTCGACTCCCCAGATTTTACAGAAGCTGGGTAAGACTCAGCGAAGCCGCGAGAAGGAATTGGAGGAAGAGCGATGGTGGGAGGAGGAACGCGAGAGCTTCCCCCAGTTCTGGTACGTGCAACCCCATGACGTGAGCTTCACCGAGCTCGCTTCGTGATTTGTGTCTTGCTTCGCCAAACATGCTTCCTTTTTCTCATCACCCCACAACGTGGCGTTTCTCCCATTTCGGTGGTCTGCGTCATCACCTGACGCCCTAAGGCAAGCCACATTATGCCTAGTGGGTGCCGGTGTAAAATGGACTAGGATATTTGCGCCAACGAGATCACTCACATCACTGTTCCTGCATCACCGCCCTTCCAGCATCCGTATATGAAGCTGACATGAGATACCTATCTAGCATGACTTGCGAAAAGCAATTCATCCCCCAAGACGAGGCATACGTCTATTGCTCTGAGGCGTGCCGTAAATATGATCAAGGCTCAAGCTCAAGCCCATACCCAATCCCAAGGACTCAGGAGATTCTCGGGGGAAACTTGCCGTTCTACGCGGCCGGGCACCCGGAGCCGCGTGACATCATCCCGCGAGCTTCACCGTCACGTCCAAGCTCGAACTATTTCTCACCACCCACGACGCCTACCAGCACACAGTACACGACTGCCATATCGGCTTTGAGGTCTCTCACTACCAGGCCACCAAGCCCACCTTCGCCCACAACTGCGAACGCAGCCATGTGGCCCTTCACCCGGAGCGCGGCTGTCAGCCCGAGCACATCGTATCAGAAGCCGACCAACTTCTATTCTTCGACATATGATGGTGGCTACGGTGCATCGGGCTACGGGTATGGCCATGTCTCCGGAGGAGTTGGCGGCCTTGACCGACCTTTGCCTTCGAGGAAGCCAGGGACCAAGGGACGCCCAAAGAGCATCGAGCTGGTTGCCCCCATGGTAGGGCGCTGAATGTGATGAACAACGCTCTCGTGCCCGCACGCCAAGCTGGGGCTTGGTTGTGTTTGCTACAATAACTCTTCTACGTTTGCTACTGGACTTTAGGCGATGTCTTGGCGAATAAACCCAGCTGCATAAGCTGCGTTGTTATTTCCAAGCATAGTCCAAGGGAGGACGCGGGGGAACAGGGGGGGTTGAGACTTCCCCCGAGGACCCCCAGACACGGGAAAGATACCCAAGGCTCTACCCACGTCCTCCCACGCTCTCGGACCCTGGCCAACCATGACGCTAGCTGGATTGGACGAGTTTTCATTTCCGGGGCATGATAAAAGTTTGGCTTAAAAGCAGGCAATCGGGTCTTATATTGCCCAACCTGTCCAAGCCCGACGTGGTTGCCCATGGTCCGTCTTTTTTGGTGTCGGTTCTCCTTGCCGCGCCTACCGAGCTGCATCTTGCGGGGTAATGGGTAAAGACATTCGCCCCCGAGGTCGCTGCGTACTTTTCCATCTATTCACAATAACCACCATCACCAACACCACCTCTTCACTCGATATACCTTTTACACACACACACACACACACACACAGCCTCAACCTTACTGACTTTCAGAGGGGTTGGGAGTTTCACATAAAAAGCCAGCGGATGTATGCATTATCGGCGCAGGCACTGGGCGCTCCTTTGTTTTATCTTGTTTCGGTTGCTTTCTCTTTTAGTTCGTCTCCCGCGTCACATGTATGGATATTACATGATGTCGTGTTTGTTAGGGGGCGTACCGTTTTTTCTGCTCGGCATTTCCGGATCAGGACTACCATACCAAATACCATTTTAGCATCAACAAATTGTGTTGAAGGAGTTACATTGCTTTGATGGACACGGGCACCGCAATAGCTACACAGATAGAGCTGCGCACAGGGAATGGGAAAAGTTATGATTGGGCTACGTGCCAAGATTACATTACTATATAGTATTATTGTTATTATTATTACTTACTGCATTACGCGGATACAAGAAGCATGCGCATTTATTAGCGAAATAGAGAGCCATTAACAATACTCCAATAAGCTGATAGAGATTACCTGTGTTTGCTCTGATACAAGTCGCTCTGGACTATTCAGCTCGTGTTCCGCGTCCGTGGTTCGTCGTCATTGTGCGCTCATGTCGCATGATATATCGTCATTATTGAGTTTATCGCTACAACTCTACCTCTGCGGCCCTCTGCCAGAGCCAAGGCCCGCTCGCACGCCTTCCCTTCTTGGATTGCGAAGCACCTAGTTCCGCAAGAGATAAGCACGTCGCAACCCCCCAAACCCCGAATGCTGGTTTTGGGGCTGGTTTTAGGGTTGGACTGCCCCTTATCTCTGCGGGCATGAGATGACATGTAGGGACCGTCGTATGCAATCCCACGCTACGACTACGCAGCTATCGGGAGGAGGTGCCATCCTTCAAATGCGGCTTCAACCAGTAGACTTCAGAGGTCGGAAGGGGCCTGATCCGATGCTCGCGATTCGTCTGTTCCTAACCCTCCCACTCGAAGCTTCGTCAATGCTGTATTATCTCGACGGCTACTTAATTGGGAGAGAGAGCAATAAATATATGTATGTGCATTATATCTTGTACCTGCCAATCATTTCTCCACACCAGACGCGAAAGAAAAGTGCTTAGCTCCTCCGGAGTCGGACCCTTCTCCGAGAACTACATGGAGGTGTCGACGTAGATAGAGAGTGTGTGTGATTTGATACATGCAGATAAGTTAGACATGCATATGTAAGTCAAAACGCCCCTCGTGTAATTCTTGCCAATTGACCCCGTCATTGAGGTTCGACAGGCTCTAACACGTGGCTCGTGCAGAAGAAGAAAAAGGGGATACCAAAGTGACGAAAAAGTAGTAAGAAATCGGTACGTAGGTGGCCGATGCAAAGAAGGGCCAAAATAGAAATATGTACAAAAATGATCAACACCAAGTTCGAGGTGATCGCCAGTGCCAAAACCACAATAAAACGAACACTACGGGCTTTTTATCCGAGCGATCTGCGATTCGGGGCCGCCTGACACTTGCGACTACATGTAGTTTGGCTTTGGTTCTTGGCTATTATGTAAGTCGGCCATGGCCCAAAAGGCTCGCTATCCCCTTAATTGCCATAACGCTGCTTTCCGTACAGTACTTTCTGTAAATGATCAACGCGACCGTGCGAGACCGAGTAAGGAGTCTTAACCAATAGGAGGCCCCTACAAAGAGGCGGAACGACCAAAACGCATTGTCCATCACCCTAAATCACCCCTGGTCCGTACAATACGTTATTTTTGGAGGAAAGCAGCGTTATGGCAATTAAGGGGATACCTACTTCAAGTACTGTACCACTAAAATAGACTCTAGAGACTGATTTACAGGCACCACGATCAAAGTCAATTTATTGCGTGATGAGGGACCCCCCTTTTTCTCATTGAAAATTTCGTTGGCATCTTTATCACTCACAACTGTCGTTAAGAAACTTTTCTGTTGCATGTTTTGCTCAGCTTTGAGTGTGGCTTGATGATTCATGTGTTGTGTTGTAAGTGGGAAGGTGGTTGCGAGAGACACAGAGAGGAAAAGACGTTGACGCTAATGACCAAAGCTGACATGGATATGAGGCTGCTTACTTTCCCAGACTTGGCGGTGCGGGCTCCTTCTGATTCTGGAATGCCGAGGAACAAAAGGAAAGGAAAGGCAGCGGGCTGCCCGTTGCTGATCTGATGCCTCGGCAATCTGTGCTTAATGGGGGTTGAGGAATAGAAAACGGTCGTCGGCCGGTTCGAGGAAACCGGGTACGGTATTTTGTTGTTCGAGACCGTTTTCCCTCGTCTTGTCTCAAGCGTACCAACTTCCCACATACGGAGTGCCTGGCCATGGTATGCAATGGACCGCCATGAGACCCGTAAGGCGTCGGTGCCTCCCTTCTGGGCTTTCTCCTTCTTTATTTTGGTCTTGTTTCTTCTTCTCGTTCTTCTTCTTCGCTGCTGGGATGCTGGGAAGGGAAAAGTACTTCCCGGCTTATTGACCTCGCTCCACCCGCGGAAGCCCCCCTTTTCTCCGCCCTTCTAGTGAATGAAATACAGGAACCCGCCGCCGACGGGGCGCGCGCGCACACGCACACGCACATCTGCGTTTGCATGCGGCAGTTCAATTCGTATACTGGAGCTACCAGCCCACCGGTTCGGTGATGTCGGACTGGCTGGAACCTTTTTTTTAATCTGGGTTCTCCTTATTGAACACGAGCGGGTACTGGCTCACTGGGGATTGGCGGATCTTTTGCCAGCGTGGACGTGCGATGCCTACCCGTTATGCGCGAAAGAATTTTTTCTTCAGGACGTTCGTCTTGTTCCATTTGCTAACGTCCCTCAAGCGCCAGCGCCCGCCCGCCCGCCGCGGCTGGCTTCCCGTCCCGTTCACCGCTGCTGACGTGGGTATACCTACTAATATGTGCCCCCCGGAAGGGCAGGGGAGGACTCGGGAAAGGACCCTATGCTGCCGTGGGCGGTGAGGATCAATCGTGATCCGGTTGTCAAGCAGCAGAACACGATAACGAACCCTCCCCCCCAACGCTTTTGATCCATCACACGATGGAGTGACACTTGGGCGTATGTGATCCGACCGTCGCATACAGAGGCCGTTGGGAAGTCGGATGGGTCTGGAGGATCCAGTCTACGGTATCATGTTACCAGGTAACCTGCCAGGTAATGAGTCTGTACACATACGGGAGGTAATTTGCAAGACCTGGGCATAGGCTATGGGAAGGCCAACGGGCATTGCTATGTACGTCTAGGTAAGCTAGCTACTTTGTTCATCGAAATATCAATTGACTGCTGTAATGGTGGTAGATCGCCTATATGACTGGTGTTACTGAATCAAAATGCATCAAACCGTAGCAGCTCATCATGGGCGATGTGCTAGATATTGGGATTCTCCCGTTCTCTCAGAAAGCAAATAATATCGGCTTCATGCTCGCCTTTCTTCTCGAGCATCAAGATCCCTCTCCGGGCAACTGGTTTGGTCTTACAATATCCTAGGTGCTCGCGCTGGTGTTAAGACTCCCGAGCACCACAAGTACAAGTAGGTTTGCATGTAGGGTCCTCAGACGGGTCTGCTGGCCTGGATCCCGAATTGTATTCGCGGCCTTAGGAACGGCGAGCTCGCTTTTTGGCGGGTTGCTCCGGGGCGTCCTCAGGGGGATGCCGATGACAGCTTTGTGACCGTCGTCGTCGGAGCCGTCGTACCATTCCCGAGGAGTCATTAAGTCAAGGCTGGCGAGTTTCTCTCCCATAGCTATAATTACCAGTCAGCATGCTTTCTTCATCGAAAGCTGTCTCATGTGGATTACTCACTGTATGCTCTCTTCCGTACTTGCGGAGCTTGCGGA
Source organism: Apiospora saccharicola (assembly GCA_038363915.1). Classification (NCBI taxonomy): domain Eukaryota; kingdom Fungi; phylum Ascomycota; class Sordariomycetes; order Amphisphaeriales; family Apiosporaceae; genus Apiospora; species Apiospora saccharicola. The sequence goes on from JAQQWM010000001.1 coordinate 2,095,632, forward strand.
GCCTGCGGTCGAGGCGGAGCGGTTGCCTTGGGCATATACACGGTGCTATCAGACACCACAATAAACGACTGGGGCTCTGATGAGTTGTAGATGACTGCAAAGTATTTCTCGCGCCCTCTGAGTCCCGAGAATGTGACTTGGTCGTCACATGACTTGTAAGTGCACTCAACGCTTTGACAGACGGGCGATCCTAATGAAGGCTCCGTTCCATTGTTGAGAAAGCAAGGCGGTCTCTCTGTTCGTGTTGCCGTGGGCAAAATTGTACCCAAACTTCAGGGTTTTGCCTGTGATGCTGGCAGATTCCTGGCCGGTTGCAGCATGACTCTTTGATGCCTTCAGGAGCAGGCCTTTCAGGTAGATATTCCCCCGCAAGGCTTTGCAGGTAATCAAATCACCCTGCGCCACTGAAACGATATCATCGTCCTTAGTTTCATATAAAAATAGAGCTGCATTGGTCCATTCCTTGAAATCTCTAAGCTTGACGCTGTTCTCCAAGCCAACGATGAACTTGACATCGTTCTGAGGCGTTGCAAGTACTGGGATCAATCCATCTTGGAAATCTGGCCTGCTCGATCTTTCCTCCATTGCAATGTCGTAGTCTTGTAGGCGACTCATATTAATGACAAGCTTGTTGTGTTTGTCGAAGTTGGGCTCCCAGCGGAAACCACCAGCGTTGAAGCAAATGGAGTGATTGTGTGGTGCGCGCATTAGTACGAGGAGGGCAACCTTGAGGCCATCGCCGTGCTCACCGGCTTGGCCTCTGTCGTTCTGCTTCGTGGTGCCACCCATATCAAAGTTGCTTGGCTGCATAGTGGCCTTACTGTTCACCAACTCGACCATGCCACCTTTCGCTTTTCCAGTGAAGCGAATGTATCCGAGGTACTGGGCCGGCTGGGTTTCAGGCCTCGCGGGAACCTTGTAGAGAATCTCATATGTAGACTTCTGTTCACGAATGACCTTGAAGTCCTTCTCATTTAGATTGAAGGATCTGATGATGCCATCACGCCTGCGAATATCAGCAAGGTCTCAAAGATAGTAGAAGTGGTTTGTCACATACCAATTCTGCACAAGTTCGCGGAAAGCCTCCCATGGCTCCCATTTTGTGCCATACGTCGACCGCAGGTTTGTGTGGATGGTGTGATATTTGTGGATGCTATCGAGCATCATGATGCTTTCCTCGGTAGAAATACCGGCCATGTTGAAGGCTAGCTGGACGGTGTGTCCAGTATTGAGAAGAGTCAAGGAATGATGTTTTTTCGAATGGTTGCTGGAAAGAATGTATGAAGTGAAGGGAAGTTAATAAGTGGTGTCTTGCAGAAGTACCACCGGGAAGTCGGTTGCCTCGACGAGGCCAAGGGCCAAGGAAGGATCATATGATATGTGTTGTCAAGGTGCCCGTAAGAATGGAAATAGTTACGAGGGAAGCCACGGCGGCAGGTACCCGTGCTTGTGCTGAAGGTTGATATGAAACGGTATAAGAGCAGTGGCAGATTTTGTATGCCAGACGTTTACCCAATGCTCACCTTGATGATGTAGCAAGCATAGAGAGATACTTACTGTCTATCAAGTACGCTGTTGATCTTGAAGCTCGAAGGCTCGACTCGACGAGTCTGTCTTTGTTTTCTGCATGAGAACAAAGTGAGTAAATAGCTTCTTGGTCGAACTGGCAGAGTTTTGGTCTACACATATATTCGCCAACCTTTCGCGCAAAGGAAGATACGGCAGGGCGAATTACTTAAACCTGGCAGTTGCTAGAAGAGTAATATACCAGGGCTTGTATTTACCGCTTTAAACATGTTATCTATCTTCATATTTTATATGTAACCCATAATCCTGTAGTTAGGCATCATACTGGGTATGCCGCATACACGACATACCAACCAACCGCCCACCCTTCTTACAAGCATCACCAGGTCGCAATGCGGCAGACCCTGTCACTGCTTAGGACTTACAGGAGAAATTTGATAGAACTTGAAAATGGCGGCTCAACTATGTACGCAGGCGCTTTTACATGGCCGTATTATAACAGAGACTTGCGCGTTGTCATGGTGAACAACGACAATGGATATGCTCATATTACCTACCAACAAAGTTTTTATTAATTGGTTGAATATATGGTATCGTAAACCGTTGGGCCAGAGATAATGAAAGCCGTTATGTTCGCTCTGCGCGAGTTCGAGGACCTCGATTCTGCCATGTGGTTTGCGTTTATCTCCCACCAAGGGATCGTCATCCGCCGGCTGGCAGATGACCTAACCTCACCAACCAGAATTCGACAGGGTAGGTGTACGACGTATATAATTACGTCGATTGTAGCCATGCCTACCAGGTTGGACCCCAGGAAAGAAAGGACTTACGACTTAAGGAGACACCCGAAGCTCTGCCGCAGCGCCAGGAGGAACTGCCGATCAAGGAACGAACCATACCTATACAACGACTACTAAGCTTGATCTGACGAACACCGAAGTTTATTTGGGGAGTGATACTAAGGTAAGTTGCTTGCGCATAGGGGCAAGAAAGGGCATTTCATCAACATCAATATCATCGTCATCATCATTGAAACAGCACTGTCAAGTCAAGTCAAGTATGTGAAGGTTGGTTTGAGTGGGTAACTTCTGGTATTCTTCGAATGATCTGTGGAGAATATGTAATACGCAGAGAGCGAGTTGAGGCTAGATCAATCCACCGGGAACGCAGGGCTGCCTTTTCCAAAATCCAAATATAGTAAACCTCGAAGGGCATCCTCCAGTCCAGCTGAGGCCGCAACCAGAGAACCTCCCCGAGACAAGAAAGTCTTTTTCCATCCGCCATTTAATCCATCCCGTCCATCCAACCTGACGCTTTCCAAACTTCTAGACTAGAAACCAAAAAAAACACTGCTAAAATGAAAGGCGGCAGACCCCTGGCAATCCCGTTTTGGTGTGGAAAGATGTGCTTCAACTACAAGAGACACACTGTAACAGGCCGGGCTCAGTTAATGAACCCCCTGACAGTGGCCAACCCACTCAATATCACCGAAATCATGGCGCTTCTCCCGGCGCCAGTTCCATGTATCTCGGCCTTTGTTCCAAGGGCAATCACGCGGCATTGCGTGATCCCGGTTCAATTTGTGATTATTATGATTGGCGTGTTCCCAAACGCTCGAACCAATCGAATGAATATTGCTGTTAAATCCAAATCCAATTTGTCGTGACTTCGTCAAGGTAGCCAAGGGGGCCGAGTGCTTTTGTGGGGGCGCCGCATTGATGGCCCGACGGCGTTCCCCAAGTGCGGCCCACTTGTCCATCCCAGTCCGCTGGGGCGGCGGCGAGTGCTGGTGGGAGAGATCCTCCGACGGCTTCGAGGGTGCCGGTTCGTGGAAGAAGAACCCGTCCGCAACCAAATCCCCGTCGATGTCGCTGAAGGTATCGTCCACAGGCGAAGCCTCTGGCTCCTCGTCACCAGACTCCTGCGCCTGGACGGATACCTGATCCGGCTGAGATGGAGCGGCGTCTTCCTTGCTCTCTTGACTCCAACTTCTGGCATTGAGTTCCTTGAGCGCTTGGAGTTGGCGTTCCTGCTCTTCCTCGTCCTCCTCGATATCCTCGTCCCACATATCGCTCCAGCTCTTCGACACTACATCCTTCTGGCGACCAAAGACCATAGACATCGCATTGAGGTTTGCCTTGGGCTTGCCCATGGCAATCGGCAATGAACCAGCCATCGGTGAGACCTTGGCATTGGCACGGGTCGGAATGTTCATCGGGCGCTTGATGGACATCGAGTTCATCGACGCACCGAGGTTGGAAGTGAGGACCGAAGCGATGGAAGAGGTCTGAACCGAAGACATCCAGTCCACAGTGTTTTCCGACTTGGGGAACAGGTCCTCGGTGTAGCTCTCCGTATCCGGAATGGCGCTGAGTTGACGAACGTGTTGGCCATGCAGGGCCTTGGCCCAGGGGAAAGAGCCCTGGTCCATCTGGGGGCTTTGGATAGAAGGGGTACGCAAGGGCTCGCGGTTCGCAGAGGCGACGCTGCGCTCGCCGCTGCAGAACTCGTCGTCTTCCTCCTCGGTGGTGGTGAAGCTGACAACACGTCGCAGGGCGTTCTTAGCCCCAACCAGGGAGCGCTTCGAAGGGTCCAGGCTCATGCACTGCACGATGACTTCGTATGTGTCTTGGGACATGGTGGGGAAGACATCGAACAGAGACTGCTTGTCTCGGGAGAAGTCCAAGAACAACGGATCGCCCTCGGTAGGGGTGGTGAACGGGTTGCGTGAGAAGAGAATGTTCAACAAACAAATACCAATGGCCCAGATGTCTGCCTGGGCAGGCGAGTAACCTGCACCTGCCGAGTCGTATTGCTCGGGAGCCATGTATCGGTCGCTCCCTACAGTCGATTCGTAGGACCACTTCTCCGTGGTTGCCAAGCCAAAGTCACCGAGCTTCAGCGATCCAGACTCGGTGAGGAAGATGTTCTCAGGCTTGATATCTCGGTGGTAGATACCCTTGGAATGCATGTAGTCGACAGACTCAACGAGCTCCAGCATGAACTGACGGACGTGCTCGGTCTCCAGAGGTCCGCATCCCGACCGGATCGCCTCGTAAAGATCTCCGCGGGAGCAGAATTCGAGAACCATGTAGACGTGAGCGTCAGTTTCGAACGAGTCGCTCATGCTGACTATGTTGGCGTGCGAGCCCAAGACGCGGTGGCAGAAGAGCTCCTCCGAATTGTCGTCAATGGCGAAGTCGACCCCGGCATCGTAGGCGGCTGACCTCTTGGTGAGGCACTTGATGGCTACCGTCTGGTAGGTCTGGAGATCCCTGGCCATGAAAACCATACCGAAAGACCCATGATTGAGAGGGGAGATTGTTTGATACCTCCCACCGAGTACAACGCCATTCTGAAACTTTGTTCGCAAGCATTCCATGACGTCGTCTCGGTAGAGAGACGGGTGATATGAGAGAAGTGAGGGTGTGGAAGAGAGAACCACGGGTAATGGTACAAGTTTGCAAGAGCCGTTCTCCTGCCTGGCCGTCTAGTAGATGCAAAAGGGGTATCCACGTATCAGTGTACAGATCCAATCCAATCTATTGGTGAATGGACACAGGAATGCCGGAGACCCAGTGATGCTTCGGAGTGACGAGAAAAGCGTGAGAAGAGCTGGTAAAGTCGGAATGTACAGTCGAATAAGTTGTAGATGAAGAAATCAGGTATAAAACTCCGTATCGTTCACTAGTCAGATGCTCATCGAGGGGTATTTTGGTTTGGTTTGCTGGACAAATGGAAAACAAGGCAATTGTTCATGAAAAGAGGGACCGGCGGTCCTGAAAGAATAGGAAGGAAATAGTCGTTATGAGGACATGGAGGTTTAAAGTAAAGAAAATCCGAAAGAGTGACGATTTGGTTTGGTTTTTTGTGGCGTTGTCGTGCTGTTGACGAGGACCAGAAGCGTTTTTCGTTGCTGAGAAACAACACTCAAAGGAGCAACACGGTATAGTCGAGTCGGTAAAAGGCTTAATCAAATACAACGGTCTGAAAAGACAGATGTAAATCTACTTCTATGGCCGCATTCGAAGTATCTGGAAGGCGTCGCTGGGAGGCTGTGTGTTGAGAGAAGTGGTCGACGTCGTATAGTTGTGGAAGGTGTGTTGTTGTTGATGGGTGGATAGGTTGGTTGGTTGGTGGAGGTGGTCGAACGACCGAGCCAAGATGACTGGTCTACCGGTTCGGGAGATCAAAGCAAGTAGTGGTGATGTGAAGTCGTACAGGAGAGATCTCGACGATATTATCGGAACGGCAGGGGCTTGACTCGAGTTGTTATATTGTAGACCAGGTGTGACTCCTGGGGACCGATAGATGGCCGATATGTTGGGAAGGTAGAGTCACGGGCTAGGTGGTCCTGGCTTAGATTGCGGATCCAGTTGACAATGGAGTAGGCAGGCAAGGCAAGTGTGACGTGGAAAGCAGGTACACACTAGCAGCTTCCAAGGCCTGACTGGTGTCGAGTTGGCAGCAGTGATTGCAAATCGTGGGATGCGGAGCGGGTGGAGGTAAGAGAAGGAAGAGAGGGCGGGAAAGTCGAGTGATTATAGGCTGTCTCGACCTAAACAAAGAGAGGTCTCGTGCTTCAACGAGGCAGCGTCTTAGCGGGAGATCGGACTTGAAAGACGGGGTGGCCGCTTGAATGGAAGAGGACAGTGATTAATTAGAGTAGGAACGGATAGGGAGGCAATATCCCTTTCCCTCTTTGTTCAACGGGTTTATTGGACTACAGGCACAAGATCAGGTTTTGGTTTTGTGCTGATTTGCACAGAGAGAAAGGAATAGTGAGCGACAGGGACGAAAGATAAGGAAGAAGGTAACGATGAAGTCGGTTACGAAGAAGCGGTAGGAGACGGAGGGACGACAGACATAGGAAGGGGCAGAGGCAGAGAGAGGATTGGGATCGGACAGGATAGGACAGAACAGGACAAGAGACAGGATAGGATAGAACGACAATGACCAAAAGGGAGATGGACGAGAACGGGCGCTGGTGTGTGTGGAGAGGAGAGCGAAAGAGAGATAGTCGGTCATTCACGCCTGCAGGGTGGGACGAGTATGGAGCGATGAATGGATGAGCAATCGAGAGGGAGCTGGGGTGGAGCGACCGGCAGGACCAGGGAATTGACTAGGGGTTTTCGACTCGTGGGCAGTGGGCAGTGGGTGGGCGGCAGGTAGAACGGAACAGGCAGAGAGAGAGAGCAGAGCGCGAGCTGCAGCAACCAGCGACGAGCCAAAAGCGCCTGCCCACCCACTCATCTTGCAGGCTGGGCACTGGGTGGTTGTGTTGTTGTTGCTGTTGTTGTTGTTGTTGTTGTTGCTGTGTGTACTCCGTATGTGTATGTGTATGTGTACATACATAGTGCCTAGTCGGGCCTAGACCTGGAACGAGGACAGTCTGACTGACGTACTGTAAGAATAACTGGGAAACCATCCTGATGACGACAAATTGAGCATAATGCTTATTGGCAATGCCATCGTGTTCGATAATGCAGTACCTGCCAGGTTCGTCTGCGTGGCCGGCCGTTGATGGGCGTTGCGTCGTCCAGCCGATGTACCCCGATAGCCACGTTCCCTGGCAGCGTGATAAGAAACCCTTGGCACGACTCAGTCCACAGTGTCATTCTGGCAGAGGATTGCGAATACGCTACTTGGTCAGCTTGGACGACAAAGATCAGGGTCCATGGTCCTGGAGATGGAAGCTTGTCGAAGCTGGACCAGCAATAGACGACAATGAAGGGGCATCTGGTTGGTTGGTCATCGTCTGGCACTGCCGAGGGAGGAATGTAGAGTGTAGGCTAGCTCCTGCACCGTGTACGGTAGCCTGCCTGGCAGAGAGGCCAGAGAGACCATTCACTCCCAGCCGAGCTACACCGCCCAGTACCTAAACTTGGAGTAGCCTACAGTGGTGTTTGAGCGCCGGCGAGTCGAGTTTAACCACAACGAGCGACGTGGCCTGCAGGTACTGACCTGGTCTCTCAGCAAGTAGCGATCGATGCCGGGCGAGTATCTCAACCGCCTGCCACCGAACAAAGCCTCTCTGCCCCCTGATAAGGACAGTTTTCAAACACGTTGTTGAATGCGGCCCCCAACCGACCAAAAAGTCTGTCTACGACTACTAGCATCTGGGGTGCTGGGGTCGGTAATTGCTTATTGCTCTGCCATCTCTGCCGCATACCGGCGTGTCTGATACTGTCTGCATGTACTGTATTCAGATTATCGAGGATTCCAGCAGCTTCTGTTTCACCTAGAAGCTCAGCTGTCTCTATTGGAGGATAGCCAGGCTGGCGTACGCACTCCTTTAGGCCTGCATATGGCGACCAACGGCTGGCCTCTTGGACACTCGAATCTTGACTGGCAACCGTTGACCGCCTGCGTTGTAATTTAAACCATCCCATGCATCGGGCGCCTCGAGGGCACATAATAGAGAGGCCGGCCTGCCATCGTCGTTCGGACTGCATTGGCGAAGCGACCGACGATTGCTGAGAAGCTCGGATGGGACTGGAAAGTTCAACGGGTAGCCGTGTCCAAAGAGGACCCCGTCCCCGATGCGTTGGACCCCGGCAAAACGAAAGAAAGCCTTTCGTGATATTGAGTAATAATTAAGGTCCGGTTAGTCAGTCACGTACATGCCACCAATGTTCGAGACCCCTGCACTAGTGAAGACATTTACATACAGCAAGCACAGTACCTATCACGACGTTGCTGGCAGCTCCTTTACACGAATTACACTGGTATCTACTATCTACGATGTTGATGGTACGCTTTTGATAAACAGAGATCTGCAGATGCAAATGGTCTGGGGGCGGCGCTTCTGCCGGCAAAAAACGCCGGCTTAATCGGTGGGCCACATTGCTTTTGAGTGGTCAGCAGAGTGCCAGAGTGGTGTGTGCCTTTTTGCTGCCATCTTTCAAGGCTTCTTCGTCATCGGAGTGACGATTGACGACAATAGTTTCCCATATTTCGTGACGCAGCGTTCCAGTGCCCGGGCCGATCGCTTTATAGCTGATGCAATGAGTGTCATGTCTATCTGCTCGATGAAATCACTTTGGTGGAGAGAGGAATAAAATGAGCGCCCTCTTGCTTGTACGTGGAAATCCACGAGAGGTTCTGGACCCCCGAACCGTTCCTCCCAAGCCTGCGGCAGGCAGTCGTGTGACCCCAGAAATGGTAGCGCTGGGCAGGACGCTGCTGGGAGTATCATCCGATAGTTCGTGATATGCGGCGGTACCTGAGTGGCAAACGCGGCCCCCCCTCCAAGCCCACTGGGGCTGTACAGTTGGTGTTAGACTGCCCATCAGCATGTCAACACGACCATGGTCCGGGCAAATTGAACTCTGTCTTGTGCAATGAGCTGTACGAGCATGCACATGGGCTCGAGCTCGCTACGCGTGTCGACGGCTTGTCGTTTCAGATGGATTCTTCCCCAGTTTCATCAGTCCAGATTAGCTCACGGGAATGGCCTCCTGACAACGTGACAACCCAAAGGTCCAAGGGATGATCTACGAGGCGGCCCTCAATTTCCCCCTCTGTAGAATTGAGCCGAGTATCAGTTGTCGACGGTCTTGCGGTCCTGCTGGCTTGGCCAGAGATCTCCCCAACCCGAGGGGTTCTGCGGGCATTGAACCCCACCGCTTAGACCTGCCAGCGTCATGCGTCGAGGCATCGGCCGACGATGCCAGTTCTGCTCGAAACATACTGTTGTTATTTTCAATGTTTGGGGAAGAACATACATAAACATCTTTTAGCGGTGAGCGCCGCTCTTCCTTGACCTGGCGTCTGGTGTCTGTCAATATAGAACCACCACGGCCCGGCGACGAATCAGCTTCGTGAGGGTGGTGTCTTTCCTTCATGCTGTGCTACTTTTTGTGATACACCACACCTTCTCGCTTGATGCGCGTCGGTTGTTGGGGTAGCAAATACGATTAAAATAAAATCATAATAATAATACGACTTTGCTGCTACCGTCACAACTAAAATAAGCAGACGGTCCAACTCTTGATTCTGTTTGGATGTTGGCAGCCCAGCCCTTCTCCTGCATGTCTAGCTGCATGGCCGCCCGGGCTAATGCACGAGGACAGACGAATCTCTGGAGGTTCCTGCGACTATCCCCAATCGGAATCCATTGTCGGGCTGTCCAGGTGGGCTGCTACGCTCCCATATTGGGCGTTTGATACAAAGTGATAAGTGAGGCTTTCTCTGGTCTGCCATTGTGCTTGGGGCAGGGTCGCATGAGGGAAGACAATACCAGTCCATTATCCTGCAAGTATGCCCAGGTGGATTGGATATCGGCATCTTACTACTAGTATTACTATTACTACTACTACTACTACTACAAACAAGACTTCGCGCGCGCTCTTGTTCTTCTCCATACTTATCATAGCGTCCGAAGCTGGCTGGCTGGCGGCGAGTCAAGTCATCAGGTTCTCCAAGTCCCCAAGGCCTCCCCAAGCTCCAAGCTCCAAGCTCCAAGCTGCCGCTGAAGACTTACTACGGCGGCGTCTCCCAAAACAATGCTAGTGGAGTCTGTCGGTGGCTGTACTTCAAACCGATAGACCAGAGGATAGACTTCGAGGCTTCTGCGCCGACGCTGGATGGTCGAAATCTCTGCTTGACATGTCCACCAGCATTTCCCTTCGCCGCCGCCAAATGGGATCGTTAAATGAGTACCTAATATAAAAGGCGATGGTGATGGGGTGAAGGCTGGAGGAACAGTAATTGCACTGGGTCCCTGAACTGGAGCCCAGCCTCTTGCCGACATGATGCATGAGGACGGAGGACCCCACCCAGGGACCTTAGAGGGACCTTAGCTTTATGCACGTACAATTCTAGTGAAGAGATGTGCATCGATAGAGAGAGAGAGAGAGAGAGGCTACCATAGGTATGCAGCCAGCCAGCTATCAACTGAGAGTAGAGGCTACCGCTGTAGCCGGGGCGTCAGGGCTAACTGACGTCTGCATCTTGTTAGCTCTCCTACCCAATCCCTTGCTTGCTGTCTATCAGATCCGGTTATCGAATTATCGGACGGAGGTCCCTGCACCCTTTGCCGTATTCAGACACCTCACCTCTTGACCGCCCTTCCAAACGCACCACACCAGCACGGAGATTTCGAGACCATCGTGAAGACGAATCCGGCCTCACACCCGTTTCAACCATACTTCTTCGCAGGCCTTTTGCAGAGTTTTCGGGCACGTCCTGTCCTCGTTCTGGCCGCGAATCTTGGTTATTGCGACACAACCTTGCCGACTTGGCCCGCACACCGCTTCCACTTCCACCCCTCCCCCAGTTGTTTATATCTGTTGTCAGACGGGAGGTCTAGTATAGGGCTCGAAAGCTATACCCGCCCCCGACTATTTGCTGGATCCGGACCCGGCAATTTTTCTTTGGGAAAGCTTCGATTTGCAGGATCCCCAAGAGATCCCGAATCCAGAAAACACGCAAACTCAAGTCTCCCCCAAGCCCCTCCCCACGGGAGTCCCACCGCTTGGATCGCAGAACATGGCCGCCTCTACCGCTGTGCAGGTTGTGCTGCTAGACATTGGTAAGGACCAATCTACATGACGCCTGACGATTCCCTTGCTTCATTATCAGCTGTTACCCACCATTGATCGGCTGCGCTATGCGGCGCTGCATTAGCCTTTGGACAAGTTGGCTAATACAACCTGCTCGTTATCAGAAGGCACAGTATGCCCAATATCCTTTGTGAAGGATGTCCTTGTAAGATAGCCCCGAGTATCTTGGAGAAGCATCCCTGTTTTTGGCCTACTTTCCTGGGTGGACTTTTGGACCCCAACACGAATTCTCCTGTAGCATTCCAGAAGACCATATCAGCTGTTGCAGATAGACAAGTGCATATTCTACAGCAATGGTGTGGATCTCCCCGAAGATGTCGTTATCATGCTCGACACCCGGGAACATCCTGCCCATGGGTACACAAACCTGCCAGTTACAAGGCTAAAGACTTGGGCTGCCGGAGTACGAGGTCTAGATTCGTAGTGGCAAATCACGGGGGGTTGTGCTACTCCGGATCGGCATGAGGTAATTGGTCAAGGACTAACAGTTCACTTCAGTTCCCCCATGCCCTCAAGGCCCTGCCGGAGACGGTAAAGGAGCAATGGGACAAGCCAGAGTTCAAGGTATACCGCGATGCATTCCCCGCAGAGTACCAAGAGTCCCATGATGCCTTCCAGGCTCACGTTGTCGATCTGGTCGAGCGTGATGTCAAGGTTTCCTACCTGAAAAGCCTTCAGGGGTATCTATGGGAGGAGGGCTATCGATCGGGTCAGATCAAGGCCCCATTGTTTCCAGATGTGGCCCCAATGCTGGCTCGATGGCACGGTCAGGGCATGAAGCTCATGATCTACTCGTCAGGGTCAGTGGCTGCGCAGAAACTCCTCTTCAAATATACAAACGCGGAGCCCTCTGACCTGACGATGCTGATATCGGATTGGTTCGATACCGTGAACGCAGGCCTGAAGACCGAGAAGGCGAGCTACGAAAAAATAGCAAGCAACTACCCGGGTGTTCTGCCCTCGCAGTTCCTCTTCCTCAGCGACAATGTGGCCGAGGTTGACGCTGCCATTGCAGCCGGCATGCAGAGTAAGGTGATCTTCAGACCGGGCAATGTGGAAGTCCCGAGTGACGTTCGCGAGCGCCTCCAGTTGCTTGAGACCTTCGATGACCTAGAAGGGGACCTCAACACGAAAAAGCTTGAGGCTCTGGGCAAGAGAGACAGGTCGGAGACCGAGGAGGTCGAGCAGGAAGCGGCCAGCAAGGAAGACGCTACCCCTGCCCCTTCAAGTGCCGACAAGACGAAGGAAGAGAAGGCTGCGGCTGAAGATGGTCACAAGGACAAGAAGCTGAAGCCGTTAGACGACGGTAAGGCCGAGGAACGACGGCCCAGTGAGAGTGCTGCAGGCACTAATAGGACGGAAGCCGAGCTACCTGCTGCCCCCTCGGCCGGCACGGGAACTCTCATCTCGGATCTACTCAACGAGGTGGAACAGTCAAACGGCAATTAGTCAGATGGCATTATACTATCATAGACGAAGAATAAACATATGCGTGCCGGTTGCCCGTCCCAGCGTACATAAGTCGTGCTGCGCTGTCAGACATCGATCCTGCTCATTGTTTGCATGTTTGCAGCCATGGCTCGTGCATTGCTGCGGGGGTTTCTACATGGGGAAACTAGTCGTAGTAGATGTCTCTCGTACGGAATGATCATTCGGCATATCAGGCGTGTCTTAGACAATATTTCAACTCCGCATTATCGCTGGCTTGCTTTGACTACCATGACAGTACATACGTGCGATTGTCATCGGGGATCCCCAACCGTGCGGTACGGCGCGTCCAGGCCGGCATCCATTACTCGAAACAAATCCGGGGGCTGCCTATCATAGTGGACGTGGTGCCGTCTTGACATGACTCGCCTGACTCCATATTTACTTCATACCTGCCTCCCCATCTTGGCACAACACGGCAATAACATAATCGCCAGATAGCACTGCGCCATCGTCCGATGGGATTGACGGCATGATGAGCTCCGGGAAATCCTCCATTGGTGGTAGGCGAACCTTCCTGTCGGTAGCTGCCGGTGCCCGGACGCTGAGGCTTGCGGCTGCGGGTTCATTCGTCGATACCATCGCAGTATCCTCGAGTCAGCCATGACCCATACGTTATGCCGTAGTAGTGGCTGGCTATCAATGTCTCCGTAGTATCTCGCGCCCGCATTGCCGGCCACTGGCCAGGCCAGCCCGCGATGTGGAAGACGTGACGGAACCCCAAGTCTTGAATATAGCTTCCATCGATCGATCCTCCTAACCCAGGCTGCCAGGCGGCACTTCCAAACCCAACCAGAAACCTTCGACTCAGGTGCAACCTTAATTACCAAATACGGACACGCGATTATGACTCTAACCCGGGACCTGCCGCTGGTTGCTTATTCTCACTGGCCAGGGTGACGTATGTCTTCCGAATGGGTGACATAGGTCGTGCCGCCAACTTCAGACGACGCTGATCAAAAGACCATTTTTGGCACGATGCTGAAATTTGAACCAGGAAGCACCTGGCGAATGAGTGCAACTCTTCGGGAGTTCTATTGAAGTCTAGCATAATGAACCCCAATATTGAATCTGCCGCCAGCCAGTCAAATTTCCCGGGAGCAACTTCCAGGCTTCCTAACCCGTTAGCAAGCTCATCGCTCACCATCGCTGCAGCAACACTGCATTGTCATTCGTGCTGCGGGATTTCGCCAGTCAGCTGGCCATGAGATACTGTACAGTAGACATGGTATATGTAGACTGGTCCTGGGAGTGGGTGGTGGTAGTGAGGACGTGTAGCGTCTCGACACCAACCACTATTATCTTGCTAGATTCACGCCCATTTCTCGATGTTCGACGCGCGTCCAGACAAACGGGGGCATGATTTAGTATGCAGCTTTATGTTTGCATCCATTCCGCACTCAACAATATTGATCACCCCGAGCCCCTTGCCGAAACACATAATCGACTTAAATAGGCTAGTGCCGAACACCGGGCTATCGCTACTGGATAACAGATTGGAGTGATCGTCAGGTCTCTCCAACAGTTCCACTAGGGGGATAGCACCACTCAGACAGAACCACTCTCGAAAGTCTGTCAGGCGCCTAGCGCCAAACCTCCACTTGTCGCCGGTCGCCTGATCATGGCTGCGGGGTAGTTGAATGATTGGCGATCTCGGGGTGGTCGTCTGGCACCAGTAAGATACGACAAAGAGAGGGGATACGATTCGGTATGGGATGTACGGTAATCACCAGCTATCCATTATTCCATGATTTGTTAAGAAGGCGTCAAAGATTGCTTATCCAGAGTGATACGAATCGTGGACCGGCTGAAGCCTCCCATGATATGGTGGGTGCCATAAATGCTTTCATGATGTGACGTGATATTCCACCACTTCGCATCATGACATAACCCCAAGGCCGCGCTTGTCGTGGATATTCGTTGTACGTAATGCTGCATATCAGCCAGGCGGTATACGAAGTACGACCGCGAAGTTATTCCTTGAGCCGCCCGGCCGGATCTCTTTCTTGGTGAAGATTTCCCCACGGCTGACGGGATCGTTCTTCCTTGTCCAGAGGTAATAGACAAGCTTTTGGGTCATCTTGAATCTCGTCTTGACATAGCCCAAGGATTTCATAATGGCCTCCAGTGTTGGCTCGTCTGTGTAGCGCGAATTGGTGACACAAGGCGCTGGCAGTACCAAGAATAGGCTTGGTAAAAACTCGTCCAGCTTCTCATCCGCACTTGCAAGAGGCTTTTTCAGAAACTCCAGTGTTCGTAAAAGCATGCAACCGCGCCCAGCAGCATCTGGGACGAAATTCAAAACCAGGGATAAACTGATGATATCAAACCGCTCCGACTGGTTCCTCGGGAGTGGACGTTCCATGAAGTCCTGCTGTAAGATACCTTCTCCTTGGCTGTTCAGGTCGATCCTCTCCATGGAAAACAGCCCACTGCTGGAACATTCGTTGGTTGTACTGAGAGCTCCGACCTCAAGCATAGAGAAGGGGCCATCGGCTGCTGCTTTCAAGGCTGGGTAGGCCGGCTTCAGCCATTCCATGAGGGTCTTCGAGCTGTCACCTCCACGATCGGTACGTTGTCCCTGCAAGCTCGCCTGCTGATACTTCTCGATACCACCCAGAGCCTTGATCTCGGCGTCGATCTTCGCTACTTCGGCCACATTTCCTTTTGTGACTGCTTGAGCCTTGCGCTTCTCTAGGACATGTATAGAGTTGATCAGCGTCTTTGTGGCCTTGCGCGAGATTGACTTGGGCTTTTGCAAAACCGGAGGGCGACCATGCGCCAGGCTTCGGCTGGTTCGCTTCTTCTTCAACGCCATGGAGACGATCACGTATTAGCACACGTCAATTGATTCATCTCGCTATGCAGCGCTGTTGAGCAGCAGGAAGGAAAATGGCGAAGAACCGAGAACGGGTCACGGCATGGAGAGGCTTCAGCCAACGTTACTAGAGGTAAACTGAAATTTGGTCGATTTTGATGCACGACTTTGGCATGCCAGGACTTGGGTTGGGAGAATTAGGTACTGTGCAGTTTACAGTACTATGTCTCATTCTACACTGTAAGATCCGACAGACTGCCCGTGCAGGCGCCCAAAAGTTTGACCTTGTCTTGCATCAATTGCCTTATCTTTCCCCAGCTCTTCCTAGATAGGCCTGTATCAACCTTCTTCCGTGCCAAGACTCCCACTTTCGCACACACAGCACACTTTCACCCCTTCACCCCTGTCAACCCTAGACGATTGCAGACCGCCCACTTGCGAAATTGTCTATCGGTGGAAATTTCGAGCCATCTTTTTCGCTGCATTGAATCCGTATTCCTCTCCGACAGGCAACATTACGACAACCGACCGACTAACGCCCAACGCCCAACGCCCAACAGCAAACCGTCGATACAATGGCCCCCAAAAAGGTACTTGAACACACTACGCTGGATATTCCACCGATCACAAACAACTCTGCGGGAATGGATTTCGACCAAGTCGTCTGCTTCTGAGCAGACCCGACGGACATCGCATCCAAGCTGCAGCAGATTTTGCGAGTTCTGATTTCAGAGCGATTGCTGATGCATGTTCTCTTATACAGCCGGAAACAAGAAGGCCAATGCCGCCGCCAAGGCTGTGCTGAAGGGCACCGTAAGTACTCTTCTGCGACATCAAAAATTTGCGATCCCAAGGAATATCCATTGACATGAACCACCACAGAACTCCACCAAGCAGCGCAAGGTCAGACTCTCGACTACCTTCCACCGCCCCAAGACCCTGGTCTTGAGCCGCTCGCCCAAGTACCTGCGCAAGGCTATCCCCTCCGAGGCTCGCCTCGATGAGCACAAGATCATCATCAACCCGCTCAACACTGAGTCCGCCATGAAGAAGATCGAGGAGAACAACACTCTCGTCTTCATCTGCGACGTCAAGGCCAACAAGGCCCAGATCAAGGGTGCCCTGAAGAAGCTTTACGACATCGACTGCGCCAAGATCAACACTCTTGTCCGGTAAGTTCAAGCAGCTTTTGGTCAGCAAATTCTGTGCTTGATTACTAACTGCCCGATGCAGTCCCGATGGCTCCAAGAAGGCTTACTGCCGGCTGACTGCCGATGTCGACGCTCTCGACATTGCCGCTACCAAGCTTGCGCTTGTTTAGGAATGTCACGTTAGGGTTTGAAAAGGTCGATTGGTTTCCGAGGTACCGGTTAACAGGTCACTGGCGGTTTGCCATGGGAATGAATTCTTTCGCATTAAGAATGGCGTTCTGCCTAGGGTCAGGCATTATGAGGGTCAATGGAAAAATGAAATTTACATCCCACCCTTAGGGCCCAGACAATTGCGTCTTATCCTTCTCCGTGACTTGTCGTCGTCACCAAGCCAAAGTAGTGATTGATACGGATTGCGTGACCAAGGGTGACCTTTTGAAAGTTCTCATTTTCTTTATCGAATACTCGCTTTTGGCAAGTCGAATCATGCAACCAGTGTGTGCAGCTGCATCAATGACCTGGATTCGACTGACAGATATGGTAGACTCACCATCTCATTGCCATGCCCAAGTGTATGTTATGTTGGTAATGTGGTCTGGAGTGCTTGTACCCCCCCTGAGGAGACCCTGGGGAAACGGAGTGACAAGAAATGTGGTCCCCAACCCATAGCACAACTTATCTCTTATCCAGATAATTTCTGCGGGGGAGGGGTTAATAAGTCGCCATGGCAATTTGTTAGAGGGGTCTTCTATTTTTTTTCTACTGACAAGACCAGCCAATTCATTTCTTGCCCAAGGGTACACCTACCCCTACAAAAAAGCAGGAAAAGATACATTCGCGGTAGTCAGTCATGCCGATCGAAAAGCCCCTTCGCGTTCTCCTGCTTGGCAATGGCGGGCGCGAGCATGCCATTGCCTGGCTGCTGAGCCAGTCTGCCAAAGTCGAGGCTATAACCGTTGTCCCTGGCAATGGCGGCACCGCGCTGTGCCCAAAGACCACGAATATCTCTACAATCTCAGCCGAGGACTTCCCTGCCTTGGTAGAGTTGGCCAAAAAGGAAAATCTCAATTTCCTGGTACCGGGCCCCGAGGCCCCCTTGGTTGCTGGTGTCGTCGATTACTTCGAGGAGAACACCACCTTACGCCATTGCTTCGGGCCCTCCAAGAAAGCCGCCCAGATGGAAGGCAGCAAGACCTTTTCCAAGGACTTCATGGCGAAACACAAGATCCCTACCGCCGAGTACAAGAACTTCTCCGACTACAATGAAGCCGTAGAATACGTCAAGCAAGTACAGCACAACGTTGTCATCAAGGCCGATGGCCTTGCTGCAGGCAAAGGCGTACTGATGCCAACCACCAAAGAAGAGGCGATCCAAGGTCTGAAAGAGATAATGCTGGACAAGGAGTTCGGCGCTGCAGGAGACGAGGTTGTCATCGAGGAATGCCTGGAAGGAGACGAGCTTAGCATCATCACCTTTTCTGACGGCCACACGATCCGATCGTTGCCGCCCGCCCAAGACCACAAACGAATTGGCGACGGTGATACTGGTCTCAACACCGGTGGTATGGGATGCTATGCGCCGACAAATCTGGCAACACCAGCCCTGGTTGCTCAAATCGACCGCGATATCATTCAACCTACCATTGATGGCATGCGTAAAGATGGCATGATCTTCCGCGGTGTTCTTTTCACTGGTCTGATGATTACCAAGACGGGACCCAAGGTACTCGAATACAACGTTCGGTTCGGAGACCCAGAGACCCAGACCCTTCTACCTCTGCTCTCAAAAGATACCGATTTGGCTGAAGTCATGTACGCATGTTGCGAAGGCAGCCTCGATCGCTCCGACTTGGTCTTCAAGGTTGATGACAAGTCGAGTGCCACGGTGGTAGTGGCGGCAGGAGGCTACCCTGAGGCATATGGAAAGGGTGATGAGATCACGGTACAGACGCCATCCAGCGGGATCAACATCTTCCATGCTGGAACTAAGATGTCCTATGGCAAGGTACAAACTGCGGGTGGCCGGGTAATTGCTGCGAGCGCCACTGGAGACAATCTCAGGGCGGCCGTGGACCGAGCCTACGAAGGTGTCAAACTCATCAACTTCAACAAAATGTACTACCGAAAGGACATTGCCCACCGTGCCTTCCGTCCTACGGCCGACACAAAGAAGGCCATGACTTACGCACAGGCCGGTGTGAGCATTGATGCCGGAAACCGGGTTGTCGAGGAGATCAAGCAGCTAGTCAAGTCTACTGCCATCGCTGGCGCGAACGCTGACATTGGTGGCTTTGGTGGAGAGGTCGACTTGCATGAAGCTGGTTTCGCACATGAAGGCCTGAAGTTGGTGAGCTGCATCGACGGAGTTGGAACCAAGCTCATGATTGCTCAAGAGATGAACAAGCACGACACGGTTGGCATCGACTTGGTGGCCATGAATGTCAACGATTTGGTCGTGCAAGGCGCCCAGCCCCTATCATTCCTCGACTACTTCGGTTGCAGCAACCTGGAACCTCAAACGACAGTCGACTTCGTACGGGGTGTCGCCGAGGGTTGCGTTCAGTCGGGATGCGCTTTGGTTGGCGGTGAGACGGCCGAGATGCCCGGCATGTACAAGCCCGGCGATTACGATGCTGCCGGCTGCGCGAACGGAATCGTCGAGTCCAAGAATGCTCTGCCGAAACTCGACCAGATGGCCCCTGGCGATGTTCTCCTCGGGCTGGGTTCCTCCGGTGTCCACTCAAATGGATTTTCGCTGGTCCGTCGTATAGTGGAAGCAGCTCAGTTGAGCTACCACGACGCCGCGCCGTGGGACGAGAGCGGTATCAGCGTAGGCAACTCGCTCTTGACGCCCACCAAGATCTACGTGAAGTCGCTGCTGAAGGCGCGCTCGCAGCTCAAGGGCTTGGCTCACATCACAGGTGGTGGCCTTACCGAGAATGTTCCGCGCGTGCTGCCCAAGGAGCTGGCGGCCGAGATTGATGCAGCGACATGGGAACTGCCACCCGTGTTCAAGTGGCTCAAGCAGGCGGGTAACGTTGCCGCCTCCGAGATGGCCCGCACTTTCAACACCGGTATTGGTATGGTGGCCGTGGTGGCGCCCGAGGACGCAGCAAGTGTCGTGCAGCTGTTACAGGCTGAAGGCGAGACTGTGTACACTATCGGCAAGCTCACGAGCCGCACTGGCGAGGGTTGTGTGCTGAAGAACTTGGAGTCGTGGAATTAGGTTAAGGAGGTTCAAAGGGTTCTATAGACGGGATTTGGAGTTAAACAGCAGAAGAATTGCATCATGAGGTAACATAGTATACAAATTACTATACAATTCGCAAAAGCAACCCCTTCTACTGCCATAAGCAGGACGTATGTTCTCTCCTGAGAATCCCCTTTCACAACCTCCAAAATTATCGATAACAGTCGTAAAGTAGGCGCAATTTTCCTACGTAGTGTTTAACCCTGTCGCAAGTTCTGCAGGTGCTTCATCGTCAACCCGCTGATGTCCAGGAACCGCTCGGCGCAGTTGGCCATGCATCCCTCCTCGGTCTTGTCCAGCTTGCCTTGCTTGATGTTGCCGGTTATGCATTTTGTGAAGCACATGTCGGTCAGAGAGTGCACAGCTGCAAGAACCCAAAGTCAGCGAAAGCGCCCCCGAGTTAGAGAGAGAAAGGTGCGAGAGAACAAGATGGTTGCGTACTAGATTGCACGCGCGCCTTCTGGCTCTCGTTGTTGAGGAACGAGCGGAGCTCGGCCTTGTCCTTGTCGTTCAACTTCTCGAGATCGTGGTCGTTGAGGGCGTCCATCTTGTCGTCGGTTGTGGGGTTGGGCGATTGGTAGCGAGGGTAGGTAGGTAGGTATGGTGGTGACCGATGACCTTGCTAAAGCTTGGCAGTAGGAAAACTTGGGAGGAGCTTCGGGGCTGTTTCTTATCTTATCGCACTCTCACAACTTTGTGGACCGGCTTCATTCAGCCTTGCCGGGCGCGAGTCTTAACATGTTTCGTTTGATAATAACTGCTTTTTTGATTTCACAATGGTTGTGCTTGATAGTACAATTTATAGATGTTTAGTTGGATTAGGTTGCGGAAGTTTAGGTTGTTTTGCACAATGATGGGTGCCTGCCACTAGATCTTCAGACTGGATATAGAGCGACAACTAGCCCAGCGATAACACGCAATGCTCGACGAGAGCGTAAAAGGACATTGTATGGCGTCTTACCAACGATACTTTAGTGGTAGCAGTTATATTCAAATCTTCTTTTCATGTATACAACCGATAGTCTTCCAGATTGTGGCCCTAACAAAGGGTGACTCCATGTGATACCTACCATTCATGACATTTTTCTAAAAGCAACTACGACAATGAAGTCGCCATGTGGGTATTCTTTTCTCTTATACGTACTTATAAGGGTTCATAATGCCATTCTGTAGTCACGTGGTTAGCGGAATATCTCGAAACATGAATTATTAAGGGGTTACTTACCGGGTCGTACAGGTTCTTGATTTGCTTCATCAGCTTAACCATGGTCTCGCTCCTGCTGTATCCAATATAGTTCTTCTTGGCAAGACCGAGACCATGCTCAGCGCTGATGCTGCCATTGACCTTGGCGATCCATTCGTAGACAAAGGGCTCGAGAACCTGTTCTACCCTCTTGTCGTACCTGCGAACTGCGACGTTCAAGTGGAGGTTCGAGTCGCCCATGTGTCCATAGCCTACTACGTCAACGACGGGGAACTCATCCGAGTCGCCGATCAGGCCAGCAGCACCGATCTTCTCCCGCACATCCTCCACAAGCTTGTAGAGGTCTTCCAACGGAATTGAGAGGTCGTACTTGTATACACCTCCCCAGTGCCCAAGACACTCGGGAATACCCTCTCTCTGACTCCACAAAGACCTGAGTTGGGTCTCGTCTTGGGCCAGAACACCGTCTGTAATGATCTCCTTGGTCATAACATCCTCGAGGAACTTCTCTAATTTCTCGCTGTCGTGCTCGGCGTTGGATCCGCTGGTCTCGATTAAGCAGTAGAATGGGTGCTCGCCCTCCAAGGGGCTGTTGGTGTTGCGGACCTTCTGGACCAACTGCTGGCTCTTCAGGTCCATCAGCTCGAAGGCGGAGAGGATTTCTCCCAGCTGGCTTTTGGCTTCCCGGAAAACCTGCTGGATCTTTTCGTAGGACTCGCCAGCCAAGAAGGCAACATTGACAGCATGCGATCGCTGCGGGCACTGTATCGAGACCGCGGTGATCATGCCGATTGTGCCCTCTCCGCCAATGAAGAGCTGCTTCAGGTCGTAGCCGGTGTTGTTCTTTCGCAGCTTACCCAGGTCGTCCACAATGGTGCCGTCCGGAAGGACAGCTTCAATGCCCAGCACGGTACCGTGCAGACTGCCGTAGCGGAGGAGCCGAAGGCCACCAGCATTCGTTGCGACGTTTCCACCAATATGGCAGGAGCCCTTTGCGCCGAGATCCAGAGGGAAAATGTAGCCCTTCTCGGCCAGGTACTGATCGGCCACTTCGAGGACGACACCTGCATCTGCGACCAGGATACCACTGACGTCGTCGAAGGAGCGGATCTGGTTCATGCGGGTGGTGTTGAGAACGATCTCGTCAAAGACGGGTACCGAACCTCCGACAAGGCCTGTGTTGCCTCCCTGGGGCACCACAGCCAGCATGTTGTCGTTGCAGTACTTCAGAATCTTGCTGACCTCCTCCGTGGACCCGGGCTTGAGGACAAGCTTGCAGTGGCCGCGGTACTTGCGTATCCAATCGCCATTGTAGGGCTCCATGTCGTCGGTCGCCACCTCGCCCGTGACGCCGTCGATGAGCGCCGTTTCCTTGCCCAGGAGCTCGCGGAAGAATGCGACATGGTCGGCGGTGAGCTCTGAGAAGCGGGCGTCTCGCTTGATGTCAGGGTAGGCGTCGGAAGTGAACTTGGCGTGTCGCGCCCCAGAGGCGCGGAACTGCCTCGCCGGCGTAGTGGTCATGCATCGCAGTGCATTCAAGGATGCACCAGCTGTCGGTCTCGCGGCCCTGGCCAGCCCGGAAGCTCCTGCCCGGCGCAGGACGGGCGCTAACCTCGGTCTGCAAGCCATTTTCTAGTTCTGTGAGACAAAAAGCTGAAATTATAACCAATACACAACTAGCTTCCCAAGAACTCGGCAACTCTGGCGATCAGACAGGGAACAAATGGAAAGAAGAAAAATAAAGTTCCGTTCCGGATGCTAAAAGCAGTCTTGGCATACCCGCGATATCGGGCCCGCCACTAGCGTACCACGGAAGGATTAAACTTTCACATTGGCCGATGCCAGCACCGTCAGATTTGATTAAGTATATATGGCGGTTCTCACTATATTTATATCAACAACAGAACTTGCTAACACGCTGAGATATTATTTTAAGGCTGGGCCAAGGTATGAGACGTGTCTGGCGTAAGAGTACACCTCAGCACAGCCCTTTCAAATCACCCATTTTTAGGCCAGCTCTACTTCCACAGGGCGCAGATCTTGCAGGTACTCAAAAAGATATTACCAACAGTATCATCTGCAACAAAAACAATATTCGGACGTCACTAATGATCGAGACTGCACATGATTTTGGAGCAACAGGGAATCGAACCCTGAACCTTTTCAATGTGGCTTCAGGCTATTTTAAGAGCTCGAAGCAGTGCAAATGAAATGTCATACCACTAGACCATAACCCCTGGAAGTGAGTAAGACTTATGTTGCTTACGTCAGACTATACTGGAAAATGTCAAAGCGACCCATAGGACGACTTACAAGCTAACCTACTCATCCTTTACTGTCTAAGGGGGCGGGAAGTGGCATATTCTCTTTCCATAAACTGCATACGTTCTTCTAAGCCAACCATCGTGGCTAGAGCCATATATACTCACCTGGAAGGCTTAGTTAGACTCTTGGATACAGTACAGAGTCAGTCTCACGTGGTGAAAGAATTTGCAAATAGGGGAGGTCGAGGACTTCTTTTCAAGATTCCGTTGGGCTGGGGGAAATGGTTAGCTTTTACGGTTCATGATGAGCAACACGAGTCAGTCCGGTGAACCTGTTTAGGTCAGCAGGAGGCTCGTCTGATATTTGGATTTTGGATGAAGGGAAACAAGCTATTAAACGTTAATTTAAACACGGGTATCCAGCCCGAGCAGTCAAGGCTTCAGTCAAATACCGCTGTTACGAACTATTGCAGCAGATGGGCGCCTAAGGTGGTGGCAACCTGCTAAGTCCAACGGGCTGGGAATGCTGGAAGTACATGTGGCCATGACCATAATTACTGCATTGAGCTGGGGAAGCCATCCTGTCACAAACCATCTCGATCACGCCAGCGACCCTTGGTGAAACGCCGTTCCTTAATCGACTGGACAGGCTCAAGACCGGATCGCAACGGTTGACATTGGCCCACGGCTACATTCGCTTCAGGTAGCATGTCGGAAGCGTCGTGTGCGGTTCCATCTGTCGGAGTCTGGATTCCATATATTTGCCATCTCTTAAGCCCTTTGTCATTTGATAATCGTCCTCTCGGAGCGCTTCCCAGAAGATCATCGCATGATCCAGGGTATCAAGAGGCGGACAGTTATGCGGAACATCATGTTTACCTGTGCTTAACGCCGGGAAATCCTCTCGGCCAGATAGGTCAGAGAGGCCAGAGTACTGGCCCGAGAGACGAGGATGGCGCTTCGAGACAGGGTTGGCGCATAACCCTTCTAACTTGCCAGACTGGGTGTGAAGCGAAATTCATGCGTGCACAATAGAGGATCGCAAGCTTCGCCCCGATGGTGGAGCTGCACGCGCGGAAACAAACTTAGAACTTCCATTGGTAGGGAGGGAGGGAAAACATAAACAGGAACTTCGGGCCTGCGTCTCACGATACTAGCCACCATCGAATCAGAGATTAATAAGATTGACTCGTGTTGGAAATTGTTTGTCAATGGCTGAGCGAAGAGAGAAAGGAGGGTTGACCGAACCATCGGCAATGCAATGCAAGGTGCAAGCACGTCAACGGTACCTATAGGGCGACATGAGCGTGGTCCTTGGACGTTTAGAAGGCTTGGAACAAGTGGTTTGGAATGATGTGAAGCAAGAAGTGGCACCCCTGTTGATCGACCCTCCAGGGCTCAGACGTCTGGGGCAACCCATGGCTATTTTTCGAGTGCATGATTTACAGAGGACGCACAGCCGTTTTGGGGTATAGCGCCTTAGCAAATGGGGATCTCAGGTTGATCCAACCTTCGAAACCCCTTGCCTATTAGAGATGAAGTCGTGTGGGCACATCGTCTTGCAACATGATATGGAAAGCAATCCGCGTTTCAGATAGCTCGCTGTGGCAGATATAGCATCGAGAATATAGCCGGGACAGCTCTAGGACACTAGGAGATATGGGATGGCCGCCGGCGAGCATGGCAAGAAGGCGAGTACTTGGCCGAGCCAGGGGCCGACGATGTTGGTCCAGGAAGATGTATTTGAAGACGAGCAAAGCCGCACCGTTGGGAACTTTTGCTTTTGAGATGGGATGACAGTGCTTCTACGCCCCTTCTAAGAACACGGGTTGATCTTCTTTTCGTTCTATTTCATCTTACGACTCGCGGCCAGGCGTCCGATTATTCAAAGTCCATACTATCCCTTCATGTCAGCGAACAGAAGTGTACGTTGTACCAGTAGATCAAACTGATCTTCGAAGTCGATAGGAACGACATAGACCTACATCATCATCAATTACATGGGAACCCTCCGTCCGCACGGGAGGAACAGAACTGGATAACACCAGAAGCCATCAACGATTGATTGATCAATCAATTTAACCTTATTGCACGGTACCTCCAGCGTCACGGTGACAGTGACAGTGGTTGGCCCCTCCAGGTCTGGCGATCACTACCGGTACCAGTCTTTTATCGATTAGCGATCGTTTTAGCGCACCAACACCCGCGGGTCGGATCTACCACTAAATCAGGCCACCGACCTCCCCTAAAAAGCAAATTCAGAAAGCATGTTTGCCAGGTTGGCAACGGCTTTCAGTCGAGAGGGCGGGGATAGCAAGGGCCTAGGCGCCCCCAATAACGACAATGAGTCCCCTGGGCAACGCGACACTGCAAACGTCCCCAATGTCGAATACACCCTGACAGAGGCATTCCCACCGCTGCAATCCGAATCCGACTTTGGTTGTACTATTACCAACCTTGACCAGCAGCCACCAAAAGAAAAGGCTGCAGATGACGGTGCACGCATCCAGCCAGCTTCTTCCAACCCCTCCACTCCTCCACCATCATCGCCTATTCTTGAGGCGCAGCAGCAGCAGCAGCACCAGCCGATTTCAGCAGACCACGACAAGTCCCAGCAGCAGCAGCTCCAGCAAAACAAGCCAGCCCCCCCTACCACATCTGCATCTGCACCTACGACTCCAGCCAAGACCAACTCCTCCTCCAACCCTTCTTATTCGCCGCCCCGCTCCCGACGCACGCGAGGCTCTTTGCCGAATCGGTCACAACCCGAAGTGCATGCCGCCAGAGTCTCCCGATCCGCCACGCTTTCGGGCTCTCCGCTCAGCAAAAAGGAGACCGACAATTTAAAGGAGTCATCCAAGACAAAGAAACCACAACGGCACTCGTCCGCCTCCAACGCCTCGACCGAAGCCTCTGAACGAGAGGGCCTCAGCAAGATGGACGGCAAATGGGTCATTGTCCAGCAGAAGACCTTCACAAAATGGTTAGTCGCACTCACCCAGTCAGCCCAATTGGCCGACACTGGAGGCCACCCAGTGCCCAATCCAGTCGAACCCGAAAGAACGATTTGTACTGACAGAGATGGATGCAATGCAGGCTGAACACGAAGATCGAGGGACGAGGTTTGGAAGTCAAGGACCTGGTGCTTGATTTAAGTGACGGAGTAAGTACAACACGATGCGAATGACTCGCATTTGTTTACATCTTTTGACTTTCCTCCACGGTCACATCCTGGATCTGTTGTCATATCACATGCTAACTGTGTGTTCGCTCCCTAGGTAATCCTCATTCATCTCCTCGAATGTCTATCCCAAGAGTCGCTGGGTCGCTATGCGGCGAAGCCCAAGATGCGAGTGCAAAGATTCGAGAATGCAAACATAGCTCTCAACTTCGTCAAATCCCGTGGTGTCCAGATGACCAACATCGGCGCCGAAGATGTTGTCGACGGTAACCGCAAGATTATCCTCGGTCTGATATGGACTCTCATTCTGAGATTCACCATTAGCGACATTAACGAGGAAGGTATGACGGCCAAGGAGGGTCTGCTACTGTGGTGTCAGCGTAAGACAGCATGCTACGACGAGGTGGAAGTGAGGGACTTCAGCTCCAGCTGGAACGACGGTTTGGCCTTCTGTGCCTTGCTCGACATCCACCGCCCGGATCTCATCGACTACGACGCTCTGGACAAGTCCGACCACCGTGGAAACATGCAGCTGGCTTTCGATATTGCCCATAAGGAGATCGGTATTCCTGCCCTGCTTGATGTGGAAGATGTTTGCGATGTGGCCAAGCCCGATGAGAGGAGTTTGATGACGTACATCGCCTACTGGTTCCACGCCTTTTCACAGATGGAGAAGGTCGAGAACGCAGGCCGCCGTGTGGAGAAGTTTGTCAACAACATGCAAGGCGCCTGGGAGATGCAGAGCGCGTACGAGCGGAGGATGGCAGCGCTGCTTCAGCACATCAAGGAGCAGATTCACGAATGGCTCCAGTCCACATTCGAGGGTACCTATGTCGACGCCAAGAGGCAGGCCACCGAATTTGCCGCGTATAAGAGGGGAAAGAAGCGTGAATGGGTCGCCGAGAAGAGCGAGCTCGCCACGTTACTAGGAAACATCAAGACGAAGATGGCCACATATCGCCTCCGGGCCTACGAACCGCCGCCGGAGTTGCGGTTGGAAGTTATGGATGGAGAGTGGACTAACCTCACCAAGACTGAGATGAAGCGTGGTCAGCTTATCAACGAAACCATTAGAGAGTATGTTCAGTCCCGTACCCTATCACTTACGTCATGTCATGTATGTTCCTTACTAATGCTTTTCAACAGTATCAAGAACGCTCTTCGGAAATCATTCGCAGACAAAGCGAACGACTTTGCACTAGCGTTGAACACCATGCAGGTGGCGATATCGGGTCTTGAGGGAGATGTGGAAGATCAGCTATTGCATGTCCGACGTCTGTCGGACAATCTTCCTCCACTTGACGCCTATCTGAAGACTATTGAGGCGGTCGACGAGAAGTGCCAAGAGGCCAACATCGAAGAAAACGACTTCACTACATACACCTACGACGAATTGCATTATGAGCTAGGACTTGTTAAGTCGGCAGTCGCTAAGAAGCTCGCTTTCCTGGAGAACCAGCTTGTTGCACGCGACATGACGAATCTAACTCCCATCCAGCTGGAGGAGTTCGAGTCAGTGTTCAGGCACTTTGACAGAGACGACACGAACTCGCTAAGCGAACTGGAATTCAGTGCGGCGCTGGCATCCTTGGGTCTCGTGTTTAGCGAAGACGAGATGCACGATTACTTTGCGGAAACCTCGCGTGGCCGAGAGCGTGTGTCTTTCGAGCAGTTCATTCGCTTCATGGTGGATGTAACAGAGGATCAGAACACGGCCGAGCAGGTCTACCAATCCTTCCGTGAGGTGGCCGATGGCAAGCCGTACATCACGGAGATGGACTTGAGACACAGTCTGGTGCCCGACGAGGTCATCGACAAGCTCGTCGAGATCGTGCCCGCACACCAGGGCCCGGATATGGCTGCGGACCGCGGCATGGCCCAGTACGATTACATCTCCTTCATGGAGAAGCTCATGAACGAGCAAGGCCACGCGACGTTGGGGGATATTTCGAATGGGAGGAGCAGCCCGACCAAGAGTAGCAATGGGTCGCAGTAGCGACGCGGCTGGTAACATCCTTTACACACACACTACTTCTTGGGGAGCTGGATTGAGCTTGTTGATACCCTCTCTGGTTTCTTTACTTTCCCACATATTTTTTCTGTTCAAGAAAGCGTTGCTAGCTATATTGTTTTGTCCACACACACACTAGGTATATAATCGCTCTTGGGGATACGGTAGCATTGCCTGGGGTGTTCAAAGGGAAAGGAGGGGTTACTGATTGATCATGCATTGGTTTTGTGTATTTGCACAGAGAAAAGAGAGTATATAGGACGAGGATCGGGGTGGGCAATGGGAGGAAAGGATTAGGGGGCGGGCGTGGTGCTACGGGTCCACACACATGATCACTTTTCAACACCTCTTTTCTCTCTCCTCTCGCTTGGCCCTTTGATCACTGATTGATTGATACATCATCATCCGTTTTCGGTTTGGTCTTCTATGTTGCTATGAGGAGGGGCTGCTGCCGTTGCCTCGAGGCCTGTATTTTCTTCGAGGCCGAGGACTGACAGGTTATATACATCCTGGCCTGGATGGAGTGTTGTCTGTCTATACATGAAGAAAAGGGTTACTGGCATGCATAGCACAGTCTTCTAGAAAATATACTCTAAAACTCAACATTTCCAGATTACATGATAATGGTGATGTTGAAGGGTGACACTGCTTAGGGACGGTTTCAGATATGCCACCAGCCAGATAATCCACCAAATCCCAAGTAAAGCCACACATGGCATTTATCAAGTGGAAGGACTGCGTTTTGTTTTGGGGAGAGATAGTGATATTGTCTAATCCTGCCTGTCTAACTCAGTACGACCGAATGAATGAAACGTCGTACAAACTCGCCATTTGCCCGCAGTTGAAAAGCACGACTCGCAGTAGCGCTACGCTTCGTTCCGAAATCTATACCGTCCTTTAAGAATCCAATGACACGTGCAATGCGGCCCGACAACTCCGTTTCCCATGTAATAGACAACTTGCCAGCCTGGAGAGTTCAAGCCTCTTTATGATCGTCCTTCCTTCAGGCCTACTTCCTCTGCCGCTAGCGCAGCCTCCTGGGACACGTCACGTCTAGTTCTCCTTAAACGCATCCATATCTTTGAGAGCATTGGCCAGTCGACGATAATCGCGGAGCAGTTCCAAGACCTCGCCCAGCTTCAAGTCGGCTGGGTTTTGCAGCTCCATGAAGCGCTTGTTGGGTTCATTAATTTGTGGTATGTCTTTAGGGGGTAGCGACGGTGCTATATCTGGGAAGGCCTGCTTTACGGTCAATTAGGGGCCAACCTCGATGCGAAATTGAATAGAATGGAGAATACTTACCGAAGCCAAGTCACCGCCTTCCACGGGTTTCCCTGGAGGAGCATCCTTTGCAGGAGCAATAGGTGTAGGCGTCGTCCGTCCGAAACCCCGTATCATACTCATACTTGCCAATCTGTTCATAGGGTTGAAAGTGTTTGTGAGGTTCCGCATTTGATCCACAAGAGCTGGGTTAGAAGACGAAGAGGCTCCGGTCACAGATGCAGGGGTGCCGGCCTTTTCTCTTTCTTCATTCGCAAAGACAACCTTCTTGGAACTGCTCGCACTACGCCCACTCCTCGTGCTATCTGTGCTGCGATCCCGATCCCTGGGAACTTTTCGTCCGCCAACAAGATGCAGGATCTTGTCATCGCGGCTTGCAGCCGGACTGCCGCTCTCACGCCCCTGAACAGGCATAGACCCGTCAAGGGAGGCAGGGTCCTCCGGAGGTGGCGTGCCGATGAGCTTTCTTGCATCGTCTAATGTCCTCGGAACTATTAGCTCTTTGCCGCTATCCGTGGTATCGCGAAGTCTTCCGATGAAGAAGTTGTAACTATCGCCCAGACTGGTGCTTATGTTCTTAAAACTCTGATCAGCTGTATCAAAGAACGAGTCCCTTGCATTTCCTATGGCTTGTGCTGGTGTCTGAATCAAATCACTAAGTCTACGACGCTGCGCTAAAGCCTTGGCTGTCGTCGGGGATGGGGGCGCCTTCGACCCTTGTGCGTCTGTGGGAGTTAATGAAGCTGCGCTCTGAGTTGGTTCTGAGATGCCGGGCGTGTATGCCGGAGGAAATGTTTCTGTGCGAGGACTTCCGGACATGCTGCCCATCTTGGCTGGTCCAGTGAGAGACTCGTCAGCCCGGAGGCTAGCGAGGTCGACTGTATCCAGAAAAAGGATAGCGGCCTCGAGATTCGTAAGACAATAGGTAGATTCCCCGTCAAGTTTCTCTTCCCATCGGAACCGCTGGATGAATTTGAGATCGCTGATGACATCGAGCTTCTCGGGAGGCATCGTGATCAGCGTATAAATGAGCAAAGGCATGATTTCGTCAGCCGACGATGAAAGCTGAAAGTGCGACAAAGTGTCCACGATGCTCTTCTGAGCAGCCTTAAGATAGTTCAGCTTCCCTAAAGGATACCGTTTCTCGTGCATCGTGATCAAGTTTTTCCTAGCTTGCTCTAGGTATTGACAGATCTCTTCTTGCTTCTGTAAAGCAGCATCTGTGTCGCCTTCTTCTTCTGATTCTTCGTCGACCTTGACCCCCAGTCCAAGTTCGACAAGGCCTATGCCTACTAGGCCTAAAGCTGCGGTTTTGGATCTGAGCTTCTCGTCGGCTTCGGTATCATGTGTGGACTTGTGCCGGTAGATTCTATCGTATATGCCCTCGCACAATCGTCGTTCCACCCCTTCTTCCAACAGAACCTTCTTTTGCTCCAAGGCAATTCTGGCCTTCTTTCTGTTAGCAAGCTCCTCAGCCGTGAGCATCTGCTGCTCCCCCTCGGTCGTAGGCGCTGGCTTCGGCTTGTCTTTACCAGTCAAAGAGGCCGCCTTTGCGCGCAGGATGCTAGCGGTAGATGCTCGCGATGGGGCAGCAGGCCGTGGAGATTCATAACGACTTTGCCTCGAGGCAAGGCTATCGATGTGTGTTTGGATGTGGTGGGAAGCGGTTGCGTAGAAATCCTGGAACCGTCTAGACAAATTGTCAATATTAGGCGGCACGGAGTTGACTTTGGCTGAAAGGCCGTCGATGAAGCTGCGAGTCAAAGCTGTTAACGACTATTTTCTATGCGGCGCATAGGGGAAGCATACTTGTCGGCCAGACTGATGAGTTCTATAGGAATATCTTCAATGTCTACTGAGGCTCTCGGTGGGTCCATGGGCTCCGCGGCCTCGGCCGTCTCGAACGTATCCTTCTGGCCCTGTTCGGCGTTTTCTTTCTTAGGTGATGTCCGGATAACCTTTATTTCGGGAGCAGTGCCATTTTGGAATGTGCTGGCCCGCTGCGAGCGTGTCAAAGGATCTATGGTAGTCTCCTGGACTGCTGGACGCGGAAAGGATCTCGAGGTACGGAGCGTGCCTGGTCGGGGCTCTGAGCTCTGAGCCGGCGTAAGAGGCGCCATGAATATCGAGCTGAAGGACATGGCCACTGGTTAGTATAGATTGGAAGAAGGTATACAGAGAATCGGGAAGTTTTCGAGAACAAAAGCGCAGTTGTTGTGCATCAAAGGCGCTGAAGCAGCATGAAACTATTGCAGGGGTGTGGTTTACCTGATGCTACCTGGACAAACGAGTGTGTTGGATGTAGTTGGGGCGTTCTTCTAGATCATGCCATGAAAAGCTCGCCAAGTAAGTCGAGGACTTATAAGTTTACGGCAAGTCAATGGATAGTACCACTGCGCAAATGATTTGGGGTTATAGCATTTTCAACAAGGAGCTGGAAATGAATTCGCCGTCGAGATTGATGATGAAGGGGCAGTTGTAACATCATTGGCGCCTACCGGCGGGAGCTTCTGGAGCTTATCGACCGACTCGACTCCTCGATAAGCCGCCCAGCGGCTCCCCAGCACCCCGTCTGCCCTCATGCGTCAGGGACCTGTCTCCCAAGGGGGGTGGGGTCTACTCGCTAAACACTAGGGGTTTTTAGGCACTACTGTATCTCTTACGTACCCCCTACCTGCCTCCCCCAAACTGACCTCAGCCTAGAACTTTACAAGCTTGAACCACGCGACATTCCGTGCAACGACCCGACGCGACACCAAGACCCGTTACTGTTCTAGAGGCAGTACTCCACCTGCCCGTCTGGGACTAAAAATACATGTACACTCGGGTCCGTTATTGCCATCACCTACTTTACTTCACTTACACGGAATATAGGACGGGACGAATACTTGATACCGGTAGGCGTTTTACGATATTGACTCAAGAAGATAAGCCAAGGAATAAGTGCAAGGTGTTCGAAGCATTAACAACGTGAATGGTAAGGAATGCCCATTGAACACCTGAAATAGGTACTTGTCTTACGTTGAGATGGTCAAACCTCATGCAGGCACCGGTGCCGGAAATGACAGTGCCCATTCGTGGTTCAATGCAATGCTGATGCTGAATGATCTTTTTGACTTCCAAAGAATCCGCCTGCCTGGCTATCTGGCCTACATTACTTCCTGCTTACGCTAGCCCCATGGCTTCGCATGTGGATTCGATGGTATCCAAGGAGCGGTAGCCTGCCACTGTGTTGTTCTCGGCATACGTCCGAACAGCACCGCGGGGGGGCAGTGTACGCCGCCCAGCCCATCTCGTTCAGGCCGTTGACGGGGTCCTTCACAAAGGCCACATAGGCGTCCTGGATGGCGTGACTGGTCTCGATCTCCAGCGCCGTAGAGTTCCCTCGAAAGTCCGCATGGGTTCCGAAGGCGAGCGGCAAGTCGCTGCCGTGCCAAGCACCCATCCAAGGTCGAGGCGAGATGTTGGTGAAATTGCCGTTGTAAAATGCTCGATGGGTAACACGTCCAGCTGCCAATCTTTCCCTATGCAATTTGTCAGTTTCATTCTTACTAATTTAGGCCTTCGAGATAGGACTGGCTTACTTGGTGGTCTTGTATGTTGGGCACCAGAAGAATGTCCTCGAGAGCCCATCGGCGATCTCTGGGTCGGGCCCGTCGACAGAGTAAGGGGCAATGAAAAGACCCTCCTGGGCGTTGTGGGTAATGAGAGCAGGCTTCGGGGAAGACATTAGCAAGCGACATTATTAAAAGGGGGCCATCCGGGGCTTACCAGAGTAGACAGCGCACCACGAGCTGCTCGGTCGGTGTAGTTTCCGAACACCAGCTTCTCGTCCACCATCGGGGCAAAGGTGATGGAGGGACTGTCGCCAGAGTCCTCATAAGTGGCCACGAAGTTCTCCAGCTTCTCCGCCGGCACCTTCTTCATACAGGCCAGCTCGGAGGCTGCATTTGGCTGGTTTCCACAGCCCAAGCCCTCGGCTACGAAGGAGAAGTTGGAATAAACCACGTCGTTGCTCATGAGTTGATTCAGATGAGCAGTGCCAGAGTTCAAAATGAATCCTCCCACGATGGGGTCATCGGCATAGGCAAAGTTGTAGTAGTCCACCGCGACAGATCCGGCCGACTGTCCCCAGATAACCATACGTTTGGGGTCTCCGCCGAAACTCTTTATGTTGTCCCTAACCCACTCGACAGCGAGTCTCTGGTCCAGTAAACCCAGATTTTGCTCAGTCACGCCGGCGGCATCGGGGAAGCCAAACAAGTTGATGCGGTAGTTGAAGGAGACCACGATGTGACCCTGGCTTCTCTCGATCCATTTGGTGGGAATCTGGTAGGGAACATCAGTTCCTCCCGTCGCAAAACCTCCACCGTAGAACCAGATGATCACGGGCAGCTCGGCAGTCTGGCCGACGGCGTCGGTGGGCACCCAGACGCTGGTGGTCAGGCAATCCTCGCTCATGCCTGCCTTGCCAATCATGAACTCGGGATCATCGGTGCGCATCATTGCCGGGTGCATCGAGATGTATTGCCAGCACGAAGGCGGCAGCGCGGTCGCGTTGATGACGGAGTCCTCCTCGGTCTTGGGCTCGTACGGCTGCGGCAGCTCCCAGCGGAGCTCACCGACCGGAGGCTTCGCATAGGGGATTCCCATGAACTCGGCCACGGAGGGGGCGATGGGAGATGTGCGGCCCAGTACGGTCATACCATTGCCAAGTTTGACTGTCGGGCCAGCCTGTACTCCACAAAGGAGACATGCGACACTGTGCGAGATGGTCTTGATGGACACCATGTTGTCGACGTCAATGTGGTTAAAAAAGGATGAGGCAGATGACCCAGACTTGATTCTCAAATGGCTGCCGACTACCGAGTCTTATACCCCGTCACATACCCATAGTCCAAGGCTTGGTCAACTATTATAAATATTATCGAGCGGAAATCACCTTATCCACAGTCCGGGTTTTTTACTCGGATCGGTTCAAGCTTCCGTCGCTCTATAGAATCGGCTTCATGCAACTTCCAACTGATCACGCTCAGCATGAGGCATAGGACTTCGAACATGGGCGATTTTATAGGTAAGTATTACTCCCTCCACAACATATTGGATTTCCACCAAAGCCATGCCAATATTTTCGATACCGCATCCATGGTGCCTGGCACATTCAATGTATACTTAACTTTGCATGCATACATCAATAATGTTGCCGCCACCCCGCATCCAGACCCATACAGCCAGGCACAGCTCCGACTCCGCTACCGATGTGACTCTGAAGTAAAAAGAAAACAGGCCTCGAGGAGCATGGATTTTGATGGCATGAAAACGTCGGGGTCTCTGCCGAACCAGTCCATCAAATACCGATTAGATGCAGCCCCTTTTCAAAGATGCGATGCTTACTGTGGGCGTCTCGATTCCATGATGTGCTCCCCTGGCCACGTCTTATGAGGATCACGTTCTCCTAACTCAGATCTGGTGTACGCAGTAGGTATCATATCGACATATTGGTAGAGGCTCTGTACAATGCTCATATTAGGTAGATATCTGGTATGTAGCACAGCTCTCCCAATGCGGCAGTTATTCAGTGCAGACTCCCAAAATGGTATAAGTCTTGTACATTGTGTCATGATACACATTTTGCCTCGTTTCTTCGACATGGACGACCTTGGATATGACAGAATTCCGGCAATGCTTCTAGTAGTAATAATGATATTTTGAGCGAACTTCTACATATCAGGCTATGCTCCAACGCGAAATTCTGCAAGCCGTTACATCGGGTCTTTTCTGTCGAAGCAATGGTGGGTGTAAGTAATTGGAGGTAGTAGATAAGATTACCTAAAGTTCGGGGTAAGGCGCGGGGGCCGTGGGCCGTGGCAGCAGCGTGGCTGGCTTCCAGTAAGTTCAGGTGTGGGAGGTCCTTAAGGTAGGCCGCCCAGAACCGCGGTAGACAAGCTATGCTTCAAGGGTCGTGGTGGCGGGACCGGCGCATTCCAGCCAACCAAGCCTACACCACTGTACCTTAAAAAGGCTACAGTAGGTCATGTCGTAGGTAGGTCATGTCCCCCTTCTCTAAGGCGGCCATAGTGGCACGCGGTAGCGATTCAGTGGGGATCATGCACCTGCAATGGCTACGCTCGACTACATGTACAGTACTTCATCCATTATCCCATGACTGCTCTACTAACATGTGCATCCGACAACTACTTCTCCATTTGAACTCATCATTGACCTAACCTTTATTCTAGATTAGCTTCAATCTACATATTGCACAGCTTCTTCCCTTTCTTTCATCCATCCAGCACTCCTCCCGACTTACTTACTCCGCTTGTGTAACCTGATGACTTCCTTAAACAACTCCTAATCGATACGATACGATACGAAACGAAACAGCTGCATCACCAAGAATGGCCTCGCGACACCAGCGACCATCGACGTGCGCCTCTGCTGGCAGGGTCACCGCACAGCTGCTTCTATCGTTTCTAGCCTTCTCTTCATCGCCCGTTGCCGCCTCGGGATTCGATGACCAGGGGCAAGTCGCTCTGGTGGACTCACCAATCTTATCTCCCTTGATTCCCGAGCCGCCGCAACCGGCCGACCATACCTTCACCCTACGTCACATCTTCCACCATGGCACATACCGACATCCCGGCCTTCATCGACGACGCGACATCCACGATACCGATGCCCAAGTTTGGCTTGCTGCCGAGGATGAACATGCCCCGGAGCCGATTGTGTCGCTCAAGGCCAAAAGCAAGCCACGCAAGATCGAGCGTTTGGTCGACCGGCGACCCCAAGTGGTGGACCCGATCGTCGCGGAGTCGCGGCAACGCGGCTATGTCCTCGCCAGCTCAGCATCTGCATGGACTATAGACGATGTACCCGGTCCCGATGTCACCGACAAGGATACGGTGATCAGCATGGCCATGGTGGCGGCGGATGCCTACGTCGAGAAGCCTGGTCTGCCTGATTGGGAGGAAGTTGGGTATCCCTTCAATAGAAGTGCTGATTTTGGCTGGGAGACGCACGGTCTACGCGGTCACATCTGGGCAGATGAGTCGAACTCTACCGTGATTATTGGCTTAAAGGGTACGTCACCTGCAGTGTTTGATGGTGAAGGCACAACTACAAATGACAAGATCAACGACAACTTGTTCTTCAGCTGCTGTTGCGCACAGCAAGGGCAGTGGACATGGCACCAGGTCTGCGACTGTGCCACAGGCACATATAGTTGCAACAACACTTGTGTCAAGAAGGCTCTACATGAGGAGAGTCGCTACTATCAAGCCGCAAGGGAGCTATACGCGAACGTGACTGAGATCTACGAGAGTGCGAACATCTGGGTTGTTGGGCATTCTCTCGGCGGGGCGGTTAGTTCCTTGCTCGGCTTGACTTATGGCTTACCAGCGGTCACTTTCGAGGCGGTTCCGGAAGCGCTTGCGGCTGCCAGGCTTGGACTGCCGGCTCCTCCGCATGCAGATGCCCAATATCCGCAAACCCGCGAATACACAGGAGCTGCACACTTCGGGCATACAGCCGATCCTATTTATATCGGCACCTGCAATGGTGCAACCGCTTCGTGTTCGTTTGCCGGCTACGCCCTGGAATCGTCATGCCATACAGGTATGGAGTGCGTGTATGATACCGTGGCAGATAAGGGTTGGCGTGTTGGAATTGGCACCCACAAGATTCGCAGTGTTATCAACGACGTGCTTCGGAAGTATGACGAGGTGCCGGAGTGCAAATATACCCCTGAATGTCGTGATTGTGGAAACTGGAAGATGTACGAGAGCAACAGCACTACCGGGACAACTACGTCTACTACCTCGACCGCCTCCAAAACACGCACCCGGACTGCCACTTGCAAAACCCCAGGTTGGTGGGGTTGTCTCGATGAGTCCACCACTACCACCGGCACAGCCACGTCGACCTCGACTACGAGCACGTCGACGTGCAAGACTCCAGGATGTAAGTTGAATGCTCCAGGTCCCCCAATTATATTGCATGTAACTAACAGTGAAAAGGGTTTGGATGTAACGACGAGACAACTACCAGCACTACTCATTCGCCGACAGTCACTACAACAAGCAGTACCACTACCACTTGTAAGACACCTGGATGGTTCGGATGTAATGATAAGACAAGCACAAGTGCCGCCTCTGCTCGGGGGCCGCCTGCCACGGCTCCGTTGACGACGACGAGCTGTCACACTCCGGGTTGGTTCTGGTGCAACGATAAGACCGAGACAACAGGCGCGCACCTGATCACTGCGCCGCCTGTTATGCCGACTCCTACGGGCAGGAGAGAAGACGTGTACGACGAGATATAGCTTTCTTGATTTTCTTATGTTATTAGACCGCATACATATTTAGCTTTTAGGTTACATGGGAAGGAAAGAATGGTACAATATATTGATATTAGTCACTTTTTGGATTTTGTGTTCATTGCGTGTTGCTATTAACATCTGTTGCAATCGCTGTGGATATTGTAATCTGCAAATACAATACCCAGGCCGCTGTACTGTATAAGTGCGACCAAGTAAATACAGAAGGAGAGAATTGATTTCGGTCAGGGGGTTAGGGGGTGACACCAGAGAGACTGACTTATGCCAAGCAATGATGACATGGGGACCCCCACCTTTTGGCACTCGGCGATGCGGCCCCCAAAGTCACATGGAAGCGGCTCATCTCAGACAAGATATGACAGCCGAACCAACAACAATCTAACAGCGCAATGTGATTGATCTATAATTCTTGCGGCTAAAACTTCGACAGCGCCTTTGTCACACGATATTTCACCAGAGGGAAAGTCAGTCTCGGACGGGGGAAACAACAAGGAACCACCACCAGCCATGTTGTTCATCGGCCTAACCGGCTCCATTGCGACCGGCAAGTCGACCGTGTCGTCCATCCTCTCGTCGGCGCCGTACTCGCTG
Organism: Apiospora saccharicola; assembly: GCA_038363915.1. Classification (NCBI taxonomy): domain Eukaryota; kingdom Fungi; phylum Ascomycota; class Sordariomycetes; order Amphisphaeriales; family Apiosporaceae; genus Apiospora; species Apiospora saccharicola. The sequence continues at coordinate 2,134,299 of JAQQWM010000001.1, forward strand.
CGCATCATCGACGCGGACGTCCTGGCGCGCAAGGTCGTCGAACCGGGAACCAGCGGCTACAACGCCATCGTCAAGCACTTCGGCCCCACCACGCCGGACCTGCTCGAGCCCGCCTCGGCGTCGCTGCCGGAGCAAGGCGTCGACGGCAAGGGCCGCCCGCTGAACCGCCCCGCGCTGGGTCGGCGCGTTTTTGGGGATGGCGAGGAGGCGCAGGCGCGACCGCGGAGTTCTGAACGGTATTGTGCATCCGGCTGTGCACCGCGAGATGTACAAGGCCCTGCTGAATTGCTATTTGCGCGGGCACTGGGCCGTCGTCCTCGACATCCCGCTGCTGTTCGAGAGCGCCCTCGACCGTCTCTGCGGTGTCGTGGTGGTGGTCGCCGTCCGCGACCCCGAGGTCCAGATGCGCCGCCTCACGGAACGCGATAGTCATCTCACGCCCGAAGACGCCCGCAACCGCGTCGCCAGTCAGATGGATGTTCGGCTCAAGGCTCGGCGCTGCGAGGCCCGCGGCGAAGATAGAGGGGTCGTAGTCTGGAACGACGGCGACCGCGCCGAGCTCAAGGCCAACATCGACAACGCCATGGCGCAGATCCAGCGAAGGAGCCCCGGGTGGTGGAATATGCTGCTGTTGTTCTGTCCGCCCCTGGCGGTCGTGGCGGGGGCGTGGAATTTCTGGCGGAATGTACGGATTAACCGGGTGTGGGCGGAGCAGGAGCTGCAGGAGAAGGCGAAGCTGTAGGAGGATGTATGGATGTATTATAGGACAGTGGCCGCTCAACTACGGACACTTCACGTTGTGGTGTACGTCAAGCAAATTCTCAGGCATGGTTCTTGGGCCTCTCAAAGTGAATGTCAGTCCGATATGAGCCAATGGGTGTTTTGGTTCTCAAGCTGGTTTCGATTGTTCTTCGATGTCAACTGTACGTGAGGAAAGCATAAAACTTGAACCTCGAATTGAATACAACCATGGAATAAATTGATTGATTGTTCTGCTTCATCTCACGAGAAATAAACGACTTGCCACTTTGGCTTTGGTCTGTTTTACCATTACCAACTCTCCTAACCAACTTCGAGCCCCCCATTTGATCACCACCCTAGGCGGCTTGAAGGTCAACAAACCCCAGTCCCACTCTCCTCTTTCCTTCGTCTACCAGGACAGGCACACTGGTTCGTTGGTAGTTTATTACTCAACGCCTACGGCTCCAAGCTGTTTCCTTTGGATCACATCTGTAGCAAAATTGGCAAGAGCTGCCTCTTTTGGTCTGCACGAAGTGGAAGCCACGAACTTGTAACTCACCATCCTCACCAGCTCAACTCCTCGTTGACCGTAATAAGTCAATCGGACTTTCTCATCAAGAGATTCTGTCTCCATTGGAAACCCATGCTTCGTCTAATTTCATTTAACCCTACTCATCCCATTTTTGGGAGTTCACTTACACGACCAACCACGTTTGGCCTTCACTCCGTCGATTATTTGGACATCTGCACTCTCAGCCAACTCATTCTTAAACCCAATTTCTTGACAACTTTGGACTTAAATACATACACCTTGCCACCCACTCGTCACCATGCGTCAACGCAGTCGTCCAAACTCATTCGCCGAGTGGGTGGTTGGACGCAACTGTCTGAGTGAGACCCCGCGGCGACCACGCGAGCGACAACCACCAAGGAAAGTCGCAACCATCAGCTGGGAGACCGACGATGAGTCCGAGGAGGATACTGTTTCTCTGACTGTGCCTCGCCCTCGCAAGTCCAACGGGAAGAGGAACGTTCGATTCGAAGATGGCCTGAAATCGGCACTTAAGGAGCCCACCGAAAAGTTCCCCGAACCGGAGCCTGAGCCTGAACCACTTGCTGCTGACCCGCCTGCCGCTGATCCGCCTGCCGAAGCCCCAGAAGCCGCGACTGCAAGTGATAATGCCACCACAGAGGAGGAACACGAGATGGACCCGGATTGTCCTTGCGAGCTGTGTGACGCTTGTCGGGAGTCGCTGAGAACCAAGGCTGCTGCAGAGCTGCACGCAAAGTGGAAGGCCGAGAAGGCCGCGAAGGCTGAGAGGGAGGCTGCCCAGGCCAAACAGAATGGCAAGTCCAAGAAAAACAAGAAGAACAAGAAGGCCCAGGACGATTCGGAAACGACTGTGGAGTCCGAATCTGAAGCTGAAGTAGATACATCCGAAGCCCCCTCAGACTCCGAAGAGGATAAGGGTAAGAAGAAGAAGAAGAAAGGCAAGCAAAATCAGCCGCCCAAGAAGAACAAGGGCAAGCAGAAAGGCCAGAAGAAGAAGCCCGTGGAGACGTCGGAGGATACCGAGGCCAGCACTACAGAGGATGAGAATGAGCCTGAGGCGGCGGCGGAAGGGGATACTACCGAACCCGAGTCCGAGCAAGAGGAGCCTCCCAAGAAAGGCAAGAACAAGAAGCAGAATAATACGAAGAAGAATGGAGGCCAAAAGGGGGGCAACGCAACGGCCAAGTCCAACAAGAAGGGCGGAAAGGAAGGAGCTCAACCCGAAGAAAACGCCCCTGAGCCGCAGCCGGAGCCCGCTCCGGAGCCCATTCCGGATCCTACGCCGCCACCGCCGCCTGAGGCTACAGCAGCCGAGGTTGCAGCTGAAGCTCCCCAGAAGACCAGGAGGTCTAAGACGAAGGATCCAAAGGCGGAGAGGAAGAAGAGATCCAAGATCCCCCCTCATCATCCCCCGCCCGAGCTACGCAGGCCCAACCTGATGATGCCGATCCAATCCAAGATATCGCATGTAGAGCACGTGCTCGAAACTGACGCCGATCCCGAGCCCAATGCGTTCCACGATCCCCAGAATGGCATCTTGCGCCACTACTCCGGCGCTGCGTACGGGAACCCCTACAGCCAGCTTTACCCTCAGCGTTCGTACAACGGGAAACCCCCTCTCGGTACCCCACATCCTCTCAACAACCCTTGGTACCATGGCTTCCAGGACGCCCCACGCCAACGCGGCCCACCGCAGCCAGGCCCGGGACCTCAGCAGCCACAGTACCCCCAGCAATACCCAGGACCCCAGCAACCGCCTTATCCCCAGCAACCTCCTTACTCCCAGCAAGGTCCGGGACCTCAGCAAGGGCCGTACCCTCAGCAAGGCCCCATGCCCATGCCTCCTCAGCAGCCACCCATGAACGGGGCCCCGCCAAATGCCGCCGGACCGAATCAGTGGTTCCAAGGCTGGGGCAAGGCAATCGTAGGTGGCGACAAACCAGCAGCCTCTCCCCAAAACGAGTCGTCGCCCAGCGAAGCAGCCGTCCAGCGCAAGGGGAAGAAGAACGTCGCCTTCAGTGCCCGAGACCCCAGCTCCAAGTTTGGCGATACCGAACCCACCGGTTCTGATGAAAGGGTGGCCCCTGCTGCGCCGCTGCGCGGCGCCATGAAGAAGCCCGTCGGCGGGAAGGACACCAACACCATTTGGGCCAGCTCGGACAAGACCACTCAAACCAGCGGTGGACGCAAGGCAATCGAGCCCGGCAGCCAGAAGGGCGGGGACAACGACAGCAGGATCAACTACGGAGGCGAGACGGTCGACAGCTTCCTCGACCGCCTCCGCCTGAGGAGCAAGAGCAGCTCCAGCAAGCACGATAGTCCCCAAGCGCAACAGGGCGGAAGCGGCGGCGGTGGCGGTGGCAGCGTCCGCAACGGCTTCCAAAACGACGCGGGCTACGCAGGATGGAATGGGCAGGACAACGGCTTCGGCCCGAGTGCGCCAGCAGCCAACGGATTTGGCGGCAGTGGCAACAACAACGCATGGGGAGATGGCCAGAATAACAATAATACCAGCAACAACTTTGGGGGTGCTGGTGGTGGCAGTGGCTCCCAAGGCTGGAACAACAACAGCCCCGTCCCCGACAACAATATCAACAACAACTGGGACCAGGGTTTCAATAATGGCTTCAATAATGGCTCCAATGGTCAACGAAACTCGGCTACGGGAAGTAACCAGCAGCAGCAGCCCGCGGGTTGGGGATCCAACCGACGCGGCAGTAAGAAGAACGACAGCCCCATGCAGTTTGGCAGTGGATTCAACCAGTCCAATGGAGCGCAAAATTCTCCCATGCAAGGCTCCCAGTCGGGTTGGGCCAACAACAATAATGCTGGCCAGGACTGGGGCAATAACAACAGCAACAATAATGCTAACCAGGCCTGGGCCACCGGCTCCAACAGCAACAAGAACAACGCTGGTCAGGGCTGGGATGGCGCCGGCAGCAACAACGGGGGCGCAGATAACTGGGGAGCCGGCAGCAATAATGGTGGCGGTGGTGGTAGCGGTAGCCAGCAGGGTTGGGGCAATGCCAGCAACAACGGCGGCGGTAGCCAGGACTGGGGAGGTGCCAGCAACAACGTCGGCGGCCAGAACTCGGCCTGGGGCAACGGCATGAACACCGGCGGGTTCGGAGGAGATGCGAACAACGACAACAATTGGGGCGCAACCACCACTGTTGACAACGACAACAACGTCATGGCTGGAGCCAACGGAGGCAACAACAACAGCCAGAACAGCAAGAGCTCCAAGGGTAGCAAGAAGTCCAAGACCAAGGGCAACGGCAACGGCAACGGCTCCGCAAGCGGCAGTAAGAAATCATGGAAGGCAGGCGACGACAATGTTGGTCCCGCTAGCCGCCATTCCGGCGACATCCCCGGCGTGAGTTCATATTGGAAAATCTCTCCTTACTATTAATCGGGTTGGCTTGTAGCCAGACCCCTTTTTCTTTCTTTTTACTCTTCTCTCACTTTACCCCCTTATGATACTAACAATCCCCCTCCCCCCTTTCTTTCTTTCTTTCTTACTTATCTCTCTTTTCTTAACTTACTACGTTGTATTTGATCAACCAACTAACGTTTGACATTTCTTTCCCTCCTTTTCCAGGCATGGCCCAGCACTGACGAGCAACAACCACCGCAGAGACAAAACAGCCCCCCAAACGGCGGTGGTAACGTCATGGACAACGACGAGAACGGTGGCGCCGGCGGCGATAACTTCGGCGACGGCTTCGGCAACGATGATAATAACAACAACAACAGTGGCGGCGGTGGCGGCGAGTTCGATTGGGGCGACCCGTCGGCCGCCCAGGGCACCACGTACTGGGATAACGAGGGCAAGGGCACCGAGGACGTGGTCCAGGGCCCACCAGACAAGACGGGCGGTTCGTCTTGGTGGTGACTAGCCGGTGCCGCGCTTGCCTCTAAAGCATTTGGAGGATGAGTCCGTCAACAATAGAAAGGGCTCCTTCAGAGGTTTGCTCGGCTGGCGAGACGGGGTTGGGACGGCCCGGCAGAGCTCTTGGAGAATGGGTTTTGCGGGCGTGTAAGAGTAGGAAAGAAAGATGACACGTAATTTGGCGCATGAGCCCACGGTTTGTGGTTAGGAAAATACCAGCCAAGTCTGATTTTATCGGGGCAGGATACCCGAGGAGCGCAGAGTCTCATCACCATCAATCAGCCTCTGGATTCGTCGTGAAGATGAAGATGAGTTGGAGTTGGCTTAGAGACGCTTCTGGAGACATGGCTGGGACGCTTGTTCGAGTAGGTATAATTCTTGATAGAGGAAACTACAATGATACATATCATAGCCTGCCAAGACCATGCGAGATGATACAAATTCAGTTGCCTGAACATTCGAAAAACATCACAGCAGGATCAAATCACATTGCAAGTGCATTAGCCGCATATGGAGTAGTGCGCAGTGGGATTAAGAGCTACACTAAAACAAAACAGACAATCTGTAACCACTTCGACAAGCTTTTATGTGACACCGTCCCAATACAGCCGGTGGCTTGCCTTAACGGTACCTCAACGGTACCACTGCAGTATTGGGGACGGCACACTAAGTAAAACGATCTGGCAAGGAGCGGAGAACCAAAGTGAAAAGCAAATCTCAAAATGCAGCAAATAAACACACTCCTTCGAACCATCTGAGCACGAGGGGGGTTAAAGCTATTGCATGCAGACCGAGAAAAAACGGGTTTGGGAGGTCAAGTAAGCCTATTCTTCATCCGAAGACTCCTCATCGGCCTCGTCAAGCCACTTCAAGAAGGGCTCGGCAGCACGACGGATCTCGCGAGAGGTGGCAAGGTCGCAGTGCTTCTTGCTAGCCTTGCTTCCCCACCTGCGGATGAACTCCTCGGAGAACAGATCCTTGTCGTACATCTGGTACAGGATCTTGTTCGAGATGATGTCAGGGGTCAGCAGCTTGTGCTCCTTGCCAGTGGTAGCGAGGAGGCGCTCAATGCCACCAAGCAGGGCCTTCTCGTGGCGCTCAGAGATCTTCTCTGCGTCCTCCGGGTCCTTCACGAGCTGTTATGAGATGTTAGCAAATGGCATACGCAACATTTGTAGGGTCATCAACTTACCAGCTTGAAGATGCCAGCGCGCTTGGGGATCTGAGCAGCGATGTTCTCGTTGAAGAGAGTCTGGGCAAGAACCATGACGGTTCGGTGCTTGGTTTCAATACCCAGCTCCTTGGCCTTCTTGTAAACTTCAATGTCATCAAGCTTGTCAATGCCTTTGGCCTTGGCCTGCTCCAAGACCCAGTTGCCAAGTTCGTCGTAGGCAGTGTTACCACCGCCTTCAGCTTCTTCATCCTCCTCCAGGACGAGCTTCTCGCGGAACTCACTGGGCAGCTGGTTCTGGCGAGCCTTGACGGCCTTCTCAGACATATCAACAGCCCATTCATCATCCTTGATCTCCTTGGGTGTGTCAATGACCTGAGCGTCGGCCGTGATTCGGCGAGTGAACTCGTCGTCGCTACCGGCATCAATCTCCTCGTCACCAATCTCGTTGGAGCCGTTCTCGGAGCCGTCATCACCACCACTTCCACTGTCCTTGCCGTTGCCATTCTGCAGGCCCTGCTGCTTGGCACGGCGAGCGGCCTGGCGTTCGGCCTTGGTCTTCTTCTCCTTCTTACCCTTCTTGGGCTGGGTCTTCAGGATGAAGTTGATCAAGTTAGAGTGGGGGAGAGGTCGGCTGCGGGCACCACAAGCCTTGCAATCCTTGCGGACAACGTCATCCTTGATGGTGATATCGGTCTCGGGGTTGCCGCAATCGTCACACAGGACGTACTTCTCAATGAAGGTGAAGAGAGACTTCTGCAAGACTTCAGCGTCATGAGAGCCGTTGATAATCCAGCGATCATCCGGGGGTCGATGTTGGTTTGGGCACCAAGATCGAGACCAAACCACTTGATGACGTATGAGCCAGGGCGGGCAAGGGACTGAGCAACATTGCTCAGGTTGACGACAACGGTCTTGATGCCGTTACCCTTGCCTTCCACCTTAACCTGGATGCGCTGCATCTTGTAACGATAGAACTTATCGTCCCCCTTCTTGGGGTTGACGGCCAAAAGCTCAACCATGATTGCGGTGGTATTCGTATATCCGGCTGCGGAAAGCGGGAGACTTAGATGGTGCTGGGGTTGAGCCTTTAAGGTTGACTCAACGGGCGGTTTAGAGCTGAGAACGTGTTGACGGTGCGTGGACAGACTTGTGGAAGTATTCCGAGACTTTACTAGTCATCTGCGGAAGGATACTGCGGTTGTATGGGAGGCGCGGAGCGGATAGGACAAGCCAGGCTGTCAGTAGAAGAAGCGGATATTCTTAGCGAACATAGGGGAGACTGGTAGGATTGCCGTTGTTCGTGGCGTTGGCAGGCATGAACTCGAGTGATGAACAGGACTGTGGGATTCAACCGAAAGCGCTGATATGAGGGCTACAAGGCTTTCGCGGTATGCGAAATGACTGCAGCTGAAGAGGGGGATGGTGTCTAAACACAGCGGTCTTTTCGTGCTGATACATAAACAGCAATGTATGCGATAAACCCTTTTTATGTGGGGGTTCGATGAGGTGTCGAGAGGTGGAATGAATCAACGGCCTTCGTTGCACGTTGACACGCTTTCTGGCAAGGTATCGAGAGGGCTGCGACGAAGCAGTGATTCCCAGAACGGGATCGGAAATGGGTTGTTGGTTGCCGGGAGAGGGGCTGTTGCCACAACGGATTCTAGAATATTTTCTGAATTGCGAATTGACTCTGCCGAACAGAGCGATGAGGGTGCTTGTATTTCAGGAAGGAGGGGTGGTGGTTTCTGGATTCTCGATGGACGGTTGGGTTGACCCAGTTGTCTTGTGTATGAAGAAGGAAGAAGAAGAAAAAAGGACGAAGCTGGAGGTTTGGGGGGGGGTTGAAGTCGAAGTTTGGGGAGTAGTAAAAGTAGGGCAGGATTGATGGTGTGCAGGATGAAAAAAGATGGAACTGAGAGAAAAAGCCGAAGGCCCCATTTCTAATGGCAAAGGTTTTTGAGGGGGTGCCTATTTCCGGGCGCACACCAAGACTGACTGCCTGGGCGAGCCTGGGGCATGGCCTGAGAGTCAGCGCCTGGAGTCTGGGCGACCTTCTGGGGGGCCCAGTGTAGCTGCAGAACATGGGCGACTCAGAGGTCGGCATTGGCTGGAAAGGCAGAGAACTAAAGGTCTGTTACACCCATGACGCCCCGCTTCCCTCCCACTCCCACTCGAGTCTGGATGGATGGATGTTATATTCAAGCCCCAAAGCTTGGGTTATTATTAGCGTCGAGAATATTGATGCGCATTTCCATTGGTATATTCGATACCTGTCTCCTTTTCCATACAGCATGCGTTGGGACCTTGATATTCATTGCATAGACTTCCTCCTAGGTAGTCCCCATCTCTTGCGTTGTTCCATGTCCACCCAACGAGGTCAGCAAGTTGGTTGCACTCTACAGACAAACATGTACACGTGCGGGCGCACACACACACATCAAGCCACCATGGTAGGTTCCCTGTGTCGTGTCATCCATAATATGCTTCCGTATGCTCGGCTTTGTCGGACTGTCTGCCTGTGTCATGCACTGGAATCTACATGTGCTTTCGTGCTCCATCAACCAGGATTTTCAGAAAGAAAAATTAATAAGACGGTTTCAACAATAAGCTGACTTCATCCTCGGCACTTCTTTGCCTTTGTATCCTTTGTCTCCGTTTATAAGGCTATGTATGTAGCTAAAGCCGGTCCCTGATGAAACATGTTGACAAACATGCTACACCTAACCTTGAGCACCTGCATGCATATAGCGTTGTACAATATGCGCATAGTATGCGAATAATGCATTATTCAACTATGCCCCCTGAATAGTTGAATATTCCATACAAATGGAATAATGGAATAGTATGATGTAATTGGAGCGTTTCATGAAATCTGATCTCGCGTTCCGCCAATCCGCCCTCTCGAAAGGGAGGGGGAAGTCACGGGGTCACCGTCGGACGATGCCAACGCTTAGAAGGGACGATGCCAATTTGTATAGCGAATTTACTGAAATCGTCATTAATTGCCCGAGCGTCTGCATACTATGCATCCATGCGAATAATGCATTTTGCATCGATGCGAATATTGAATATTCCAGCCTGAAATGACAACGCTACATGCATATATGGGCTGTTGGCTATTAGGCACGAGCAAACATAGTGTTTGTGCTACACACGGCTGTCTGTCATGCTTCATTCGTACACTCCAGCATCTGCTCAACCAGGTTCTTCCAGTCAAACTGCAAGTTTCCGTCTAGCCACTGGAAAGCAATAAACAAACACACTCTAGCGCATACACTATTATCCATACCAGCAACAATGTCTTCACTGTGTGAATTGGCAGATGTGAGGGCCGAAATCGCCCATCATTCGAGCCCTACTAAACCCATAACCACCAAACGCCATCTCTGAATGAAGAACCACCATAGCCCACTTCCGCATTTATCCAGCCAGGGCAAATGCTCCGTTCCTGTCAACACCCATTATCTGAAGTCTTCTCCCCCATACCTGTAACCTTCGTAAAGATCGCCGACAAATGCGATGCAATGAACCACCAGAAATCGAGACGCCACAGGGCCGATCAGTCTGTGCAAGAGGGTATAAAGAATGTCGGCCAAATCAAATGGTGAAAGCAAGAAAAAAGTACGCCCTCCGTAGATCCGTCATGAAGATGAAGGCTCCTCCTTGGACTGAGGGAGCTTCAAGCCTGCATTCTGAGCAAGCTGTTTCCATACGTTCATTTCCCGGTAGATTCTGTCGCATTCTTGTTTGAGCTTGTCATTCGATGCGCTCAACTCCGAGATGGCTTGTTCGGTAAGAAGCTTCTCAATAGTCCATTTCTCAAGGTTGTGTGCCTCGTTCTCCTTAAGTTGTGTTATGAAGGAAACAGCGCGCGCAAGAATCGAGCCTTTGTTCTTCTCGCAGCCAGGTACAATCTTTGCTAGCTCGTTAATGCCTTCGTTGATGGTTTCTCTTCTCCGCCGTTCCACTGTGCCTCCAGGTCAGCCGTAGTCCAAGTGACGGTGAAGAATGTGACAGTGCCACAGCATACGAACCTTCTTTATGATTATCTTTGCGCAGTTTGTGCCACTCCTCTGACCCAACAGCAGGCTTGGGTCCCGATTGTCCTAAGAAATCGGCATTTGGAGATGGTCGCATGCCATTCTGGTTCAAACCACCTGACGTATCTGGAAGGCCGTCCGCTGTATGCATCATTTCGGCAGCACCGTATGGGTGATGGTGATGCTCGGTTCCATTCGCAATCTGGGCGGCAAACGTCTGCTCCGTGGTTGGGGGAATGTGTATCGTTGGGTACATTGATCCCAGAGCAGCTGCGGCTGTGCTTGATGCATTGGCAGCATCTTCAGACTCGTGATGATCAGCAGCAGCTTGCTGCAGAGCAGAGAAGTCGGCTGCGCTGACATTGGCGGCAGCGGCAGCCTGTGCGGCTTCTACTGCGCTTTCGACATATGAAGCTGCATTGTCGGGTTCTGCATGGTCAGATAGAGGCGCCGCCGGTACACTGCGCTTTGAGCGACGCGAATCGGGCGACGAAGACTCGTCAGGGAGTCCTCGCTTCCGCTTCTGGCTAGGGCTTGAAGGAGCTGGCGGACTCAAGTCTGCTTGCTCATGTGCGACAGCCTCCGCCATGGCGGTCAGATACGCTCGATCCGGAGGTCCCTTAAGCTGCTCCAGAGCGGCCTCTGTGGAAGTATATGCCGACTCCATAGTCGCTTAGCACGCGATGATGGATCGACAAATGATGGCACCTACTGTAGGCCGGTACTGTATACTAAGGCCCTCGGTGGCCTACAATGGTCAGGGTCTTGGGCTGTGATCTGTTAGCACTGTGACCAAAGAAACATGTGCGCATGCATGGTAGGCCGTCATATTTAATCAACACTGCCAACCAGCCACCAGGCAGAGACGAGCCAGCACCCAGCGCGTAGACTGTAATGGCTGTAGTAAAGTAGGAAAAGGCCACTGCTATTGGGCAAATTGAAAAGATGTGCTCGCATGAGGGACCATGGTGCTGATGTGCTATAAATTTGCCTGCTTGTAGCAGCTTCACATAAGCAGGGCTGCAATCTAGCAGATACCATGCAGCTGTTCCCAGCGACGTCAAATAAAAACGGAAATACAGGTGCATTTATGAATGCGCAGCCGATGGATGTGGCATCGGCATAAGGCTTTGTCTCTGTCATACGCAGCATTACATCCGCCTGCCTTGGCCATGGCTTACACTGGGAGAGCGCGTCGAGTCATCTGCTGCAAACGCGCAGCCCTGCCAAATGAAAGCGCGACAGCACCACGACAACATGTGAAGAAGAGTTTTGCTTGGTTCCAGCAGCAGGCAGGATCTGGTTTGCTTTGGATGGGTTTTCCAAGCAAATGGCAGTGATGAAAATGGGATAGCATTTGGTGATGGAAATGATGGAAACCGAACTCACATCAATCAACGGGGGCCAGTCAACTGGCTAAGGGATGGGGATCAGGTCAGATGATCAGAAAACACGTGAGCTCGAAATGTGTAGATGCCGCGGTCCGTGGAGCAGTCGGGGCTCAACAGCAGCAGAAATGCAAGTCCGAATGCAAAAAAGAAGATGGAAGTGACGAGGACTCGCCCGGGGACGGTGGGTTTGTTGAAATATCAATTGCACATCTTCCCGGGCTCGATGAGACTCGGTAACAAGCTGGTGAGAAGCGATAGTTGGGGAGGAACGATCACGAGGCAGTGGCACCGTCTTTCCCCAGTTGATCACTCCCTGAAGTTCGCTGAGGCAGATGGTGTGAGTCTGGCCAATCAAACCCTGCGGCTAGTGGCACGCCACACCCCTCTCCCTCGGATCAAAGACCGGTCCGGCTGCTATCAGAAACAGACTCATTGGATCCCGGCCAGTCAATGGCCTTTCCACTGTCATGCACACTTTGTTATCCACACTGTAGACAATTGTAACCACCACTGCAACCCTCCCTCGACTTGACAGGCAGCCAGCCAGGCAGCCTCAGACTTGGATTGCTGAGGGATGCATGCATGCATGCTACCTAACAAACTACCGTACCACTTCATCTAAACATATGCAGCCTCCCGTGCCAGTCAAGTGACCTAGGTGACTTGCGAATGGTGGATACCAAGACATTCATTGCCATGGGTGTTTATGTATGTATCATCTTGCCTCCCATTAGCACAAACACAACAAGCCTGTTTGGTGTCGCTTATCTCGGCTATCCCATTTCAATCAATCAGCTCTTCAGCGTGCCTGTGTCCTTGGCAAAGAGGCCCTATAAAGGCAACATCATCTCCAAACTTTACCGCAGTAAAGAAAGTGATGGCCTGCTTTCTCTCTCGTCACAAACCGCATGACAACGGTTATGTGCATACTGTTTATAACATCAGAGACCGAAGACCCATGCCTCTGTGGAATAGATTATTTGCTTGAAGTGTAGGCAGCCAGCCACATCGACTCTCGTCTATTCTACAGAATGATGTTTCAAGGCTTGATAGTAGACTACATAGTATAGAATGAGAACAGACGAAAAGAGTATTGTCCATGGGAGAGAAACGGGCAGGAGGTGCGACGAATAAGTGAAACTAAAGCATCAGTATGGCCGAAGCCGCTCTGAATTATATATATATATATATATCTCTCTCTCTCTCTCTCTCTTTTAGCTGTATGTATTATTAGTTGGCATACATAACGCTTCTATGATGATCCCCTCCCCCGGCCTCTTAATGTACGTATTAGCTCTGACATGAGGGAGATATCTCCCACGGCACCGAATGTGTTCGTGCTGCTCCTTTATTCGGGGGCCTCTTTCGAGATTATGCCACAGCAACTAGAACAATATAATGTCGCTGAAGTTCTTCGAGGAGGGTACGGTTATAGACTAGGTATGAGTGCAAGCCCGGTCGATAGACCAAATTACTATAGTTGGTCAAAGTAATAACCCCATTCTGTCAGAAGAACATCACGGTATAAGGGACTAACTGGTGTGAACTGTGGCATTGTTGTTACCAACACGCCGAAGAAGCTTCTTAGCTTCAGACTGGACCATGATAAGATGATTGTTTGAAGCACAATGGTGTCGAATAGATGGAATCTCACGATAATCAAATGGCTGATATCAGAGTCTGACGTCTATTAGTCGTACTACATGTACATGCGGTGCTTGGTGGAAAGAACAGCCTCCGCAGAGCACTTGAGTGAATTGAATGTATTCTCGTTTCACTTTTTCGGTACATAGGTCTTGAAAGCTCTTGGTCGATGTACGTTGTACGTTCAGGGCCTGGCTTATCCGCAACCTTGCCGTCGCAGAAGTTACAGCCACAAAGATTCTGCCAGCCCGGGCAAGCTTCAGCAAGTACGACATCACACCTCCTGCACGCTCTCGGTCGATGTATATTATACATTCAGAGCCTAGCTTATTCATAACCGCACTTTCTGCACACTCTCAGTTGATATTCCCAACCTTGCTGGCGCAGAAGTCACAGCCACAAAAAGTACGCAACCCCGGGCAAACTTCAGCTATCACGACACCATACTTTCTACACGCTCTCTGACAATGCCTCTCAACATGGGTATCAAAACCGAGACCAATTTGCCTGGTCCGGCCGGCGAAGATGGGAGTTCATGGGTATTGTTCCCCTCGGAGCCAGTATACGATGCCGATTGGGTTGACGCCAGTGTTATCGTAAGTACCACCAATCATTCCTCCGACATTTTTGAGGCCATTATGATCACTTAGCTGACAACTGCATAGGAGTTCCTCCAGAGCGTGAACGCTATGCCCCCTAGCGAGCGCCTGCAGCGTGTCCAAGACTACCTCAAGGTGGGTATCGTCAAGCTGTGGGATTCGGTGCGGTTCTCGTGTGACCTCTACCAGGGGTTCCCTACCCAAGGAGGCGAGAGTGCCCTGTCGAACATCGGCACCGTGTCCGAAGCCATCCAACGAGTCTGGTCCTGGGCACACATAATCCAGCAACATGTACTTGCTGGAGATGTCCTGTTCTTCGACCAGCCGTCCAAGTCAGACGAGGACAATGTGAAGCAAGGGAGCGACAACAAACCCGCCGAAGGCGAAAAGGAGACCGACGACGACGACGAGCAGCCAATGGACATCTCGTCCGAGAGCTCCGATGACGAGGGTGGTATCATCATCCAGCAGAGCGAGGATATCCCGAAGCAGCCACCGACGCAACATAATATATTGGGCCTGGCCGTTGGACTGCCCCTTTCCCCTTCTTCTCCTGCTCCCGATCCTGGCGGCCAGGCCCAGGCTAGGCCTAACTACGCCGGCTCGTTGAAGCCACATCCTTCGCTGCCTCCTCGGCCCTCTGCCCTGTTTGGCGGAAGCTCGCTGCCTCCTCGGCCTCCTCGCTCGTTTGGCGGAAGCTCGCGCTCGTGAGTTTCCAGAATGTTGGCACCAAGAGAACCGCTCCAAGAAACGGGTGCCATCTAATAAGATTCGACGTACGATAGTACCTTTTCTTATAGGACCCAGAGAGCATTCCGTCAAGAAGGATATAGAATGCGAGGATTCAGGAATGAAAGACTTCGTGACGTTATAAATGTCTTTATTATTCGTGCCCATGAACCACCTTCAACCCGCTATCGTTCACCCCCTATTTTCCTGATTGATCTAGAGTAACTACATGACAATCCACCGCCGAGCCCAATCTGCACTCGTTCCAGTCTACTAGAGTCGCCGATTATCGCCCTTGTCCTGTTGTTTGCCAATTGACTTTCCAAGTCTACTGTCTTCTTTGAAAGACGCCAAACCACCAGGTTCTTCTACTACCTACCTTCGCCAAAACATCCGAAATTGGTGGTAGTCCCGCATTGCATCCAGAGTTATTGGCCATTACTTCAAAGCATCACCAGTGGTTAGCACTCATTAATTGACGACATGGAGTTTACTGGAGAACCGCAGCGTGATGCATGGTGGGTGGACCAATGCGTTCAGGTATGTGGCAAACGTTTCCCGTCCCCAGTTCCGAAGCATGACTGACACGCGCGCGTTTGACGCAGGATTTTGTAAAGGAGGTACGACATAGGCCCCCGATGGAGCGTGCTGCAAAGATCCGGGCCTATTTGGAAGACGAGCTTTCCGTGATCCGCGAGCAGATCCAATCCCAATGGAACCTAGACTATGGCTTGTTCCTCACTGAGACCGGCGATGTGAACAACACCTACGTGTACGACGCCCTCGACAGAGTCAAGCGATGGCATGTCAACCTCGAAAAGAGAGCAAAGGCCGACGAAGCCTTCGTCGGCGCCCCGAGCAACCAAGTCCCTAAGGGACATAGCACCAAGAGTGGCAGCGATCGACAGTTGGCTCAACACGTACCCGAATCAGCGGCAGTTTTGCAGATCACAGGAGCCCAGTGTTAGCTTCTGGATGTGATGTTGTTTTTCGTTAAAATACACTTGGGCTCGAAGAGTTATGATCAGTTATGCTCGGATTCCATAAGCTACACCAAGCGCCCCCCCTGAAGGCGACTGAGCAAACCAAATAATTCACGAGTGTATATCAAGCTCCTTCGGACATTCTGAATACATGCATTAGTATCTATGTCTGTTCTATTAATACCTTGAGTACCTACTTGGGCATCAGTCAGCCAAACCACTTACCCCTTTTCAACCGACCCACAGTGAACCAACTAGCTCTGTATGAATGTGCCTCCTGACAGGATCGAATTTGGAACGACATTTACTAGCAACCGTTATATCACTGACTCATGTATCATTACGTACGTGTAACTAACTTAGGTACCTACATGTAGCCAACATACGTTGACCTATCTGAAGATCTTCGCTTTGTTGGAAGTTTCGGGTTTGACCTAGTTGCAGTACTGGAAATTCCTACCCTTAAATGCTGGGTATACATACTGAACGATGGAGCCTCTTAATACCAGTTATAAAATGAATAAACATGCTACAAATCTAAAGTCTGCTATATTTAGTTGTAGGGCAACTACTAGAGAAAGGGGTAGATTAGTCGGTATACTGCACTACTAAGAGAGCTGTCTATTATTAACCAAATTTTGATAGGCGATTCACCTAGAAGCAACAACTGTGATCTAACTAACCGTGTAAATAAATATTTTGATTCGATACACGTATGCCGGTTATATACCTACCTGCACATCGTCAGCCAAGAAGTGTGCACCTGTCTTTGCATATCGTGGTGCACACCGGTGACCATTATACTATGAGTCAGTTTTGAAGAGGCAGCATCTACTGGAGGAGAGCAAATTAGCCATCTTCCAGCATAATTGATTAGGCGCTGAGGGCAATCCAATCTTAGAAACTTAGCCAGGCGTCTGGTATCAAGGTCTCCAGCCTTAAGCACTCGCCCCTAATTGCTTCGCGTGCATATTTGGCCAAACCAACGGGGGCACAAGCGTTGTTGGGTCTCTATGGCGGTGGATGAAATCTAGGCGAAGCGCAATGGGGGAACACTTTAAAATATTGCCTTATGAGTCAAAATACACAACGATTATTACTAGGAGTCAGTATGGAGACAGCGGATTTGGTGCCTTGGTGGCTATCCTTTCCTTGACAAAGCCATTGTGAGTGTTGCTGAGGTGGAGGTCCACTGCCATTACACCGTCCTCGACCTCCAGATGCGAGCACAAGCTTGGTGACTCCAAAAGACCAGCTATAGGAGTGAATACATTCTTTAGTTACTTCCCAGCTGTATCTAATGCAATGCGGTCCACTTAGCACTGGTGGTGAACACAACTTCACGTGTGCGGTACAGAGGCATCAAATCGTGA
The DNA here is from genome assembly GCA_038363915.1 of Apiospora saccharicola. NCBI lineage: Eukaryota > Fungi > Ascomycota > Sordariomycetes > Amphisphaeriales > Apiosporaceae > Apiospora > Apiospora saccharicola. The sequence goes on from JAQQWM010000001.1 coordinate 2,151,418, forward strand.
AAGGGGCGATACGACTAGATGAATACGCGCGTGTTAAATTTAAATACATGATATTTATATTTTTAAGGCACTTTTAAGAGTATACCAACTACGCCTTAGAAGGCAAGGAAAGGCGGCTGCCGGTCTAACGAGCCTTTAGGTGTGTGCGTTTTGTTTCGACACGCGAGACGAACTAGTCCGGGTTGATGATGCCGACATTGAGACGAGAGCTGACTTGGGCGACATGGTCTTTCTCGGTTAAACCACCGCCGTTGATCAGGAATATGTATATAATATTTAACTTCTGAAGTAGGCGCAGGGTGTCGGTAGCCCCCAGGAGGGAATCTTTGCCCTTGGCCAAGCTTAGCAAGTCGTCTGGTACTAAGGTCTCTAGTATCAAGGTCTGGTCTCCAGCATCAAGGTCTGGTCTCCAGCATCAAGGTCTGGTCTCCAGTGTCAAGGTATGGCCAGCAGCATCAAGATCTAATCAGCAGCGTCAAGGTCTCCAGTGTCAAGCACTCGCATCCGACTGCTTCGCGTGCAAATTTGGCCGAACCAACAGAGGCTGGATGCAAGCGCAAGCTTGGTGACTCGAACAGACCAGCTATGGGAGCGAATGCATCCTTTCGTCTCAGCTGTATTCAATGCAATCCGGCCCACTCTGTGCTGGCCATGGGACATAAATTCACGGTCCAGCCGGCCTCGGCAATCCGCCTCCTCCCTTCTCCTCCATCACCACCAACAAAGATCACGACATAACACTGCAACACCCCTTCACGAAGACAAAAACGTCCGTTATTTTAGAACAAAACGTCCGTTATTTTGGACAAAAACGTCCAATATTTCTTCACCATGGATTCCTTGCCTTTCGGCCCTTATCCCAACATGGAGTATGCCGCCCAGCTCTACTCAGCCGCTGAGGCGCTTGCTGCTGAACTCAAGCGCACTCAGAGCGACCCCGAGAAGTTGAAGCGGGTCTGCGACGGTAAGGTCCCGTAACTTTGTGGCGAAGCTCCCGTGACCTAGAGCAGATATTGATTTCTTATGCAATAGACAAGGACCGCCTCGAGTACGAGGCTTGGAAGGCTGCCGGCTCTCCTGACATGGAGGGTAAGCTTTATTCGTTGCTACGATGTCTACTGTTATTTCTTTACTGACATCTTCCATTCAGCCAAGAACGGAGACGAGCTCCGCGAGTGGCGTGACGTGGGATTCCCGGCGTGGTTCACGGTCAAGTGTAAGTCGAACTCGTTACTTTGATGACCAATGGTCAAGCAAAAGGGGGTAACTGACAAACGTGACTTAACAGCCTTGAAGACCTTCGAGCCTGTGAAGAAGCAGAAGTCATCCGAGAAGGGCACTGGCAACCCAGTCGTCCCCGGCGATACAAGCGGTTCATTCAGAGCCACTCCGACCTCTGCAGATGTCATGCTCAAGACGGCCCTTGGAGTCCGCAAGCATGAGCCGTCCGAGAAGGGCGCTGGCAACCCATTCGTCCCCGGCAACCCAATCTTCCCCGGCGATACAAGCGGTTCATTCAGAGCCACTCCGACCTCTGCAGATGTCATGATGCTCAAGACTGCTCTTGGAATCCGCAAGCAGGAGCCGTCCGATAAGGGCACTGGCAACCCAGTCGTCCTCGGCGATACAAGCGGTTCGTCTAAGGTCACTTCAACCTCTGCAGATGTCATGGTCAAGACCGCTTTTGGCACCCGCAAGGCTATCGCCAGCACCCCTCTCCCTCCAGGAAAGGAAACTGTTCTGGGTGGTGGTCCGCGTGTTGAGTACACCTTCGACGACGCATATCGACAGGACCAGAAGGCCTATATGAAGGCTAATGGATTGAAGGGCTTGTCGGCGTCTCGATGGGCTTGAGCCATGAGATAATCCATGGAATATCCCCAAGGAGGAGTCCTGGCAGGTCATAGTACAGAAGCGATACGCTGTGCTCCGAAGAACATTCTTACTACCGATATACTCTCACAACTGATAAATATATAAGTTCAGTTAATCGCAATGGAGAACGGTACAACCACAGATAAAGCTTCGCTCTATTGGTGAAAAAGCAACCATAGATCTAAATATGCTGAGGTATCATGTCATAGTAGCACCCTAAACTCCAAACCATGCAAAAAGGCCATGCCGACGTAAAAAGGGCCAAGCTTACCAAGTAGAACTCCGGGAAACGCACTAGAGTCGAAGCCTCTCCAAGCTGTTCTATTTTATTACACTCCCGTCCATGACGCCTGAATTACCACCGCCGCCGCCGCCACCATCACAACTGCCGCTCCCGCCGCTAATCCTCGCGCCTGCTAAACAGCCCGGTGCGGTACCCCTCCCGTCGCCGCAACGACACGTGCCGTGTCTTCGCGAAGCTCAGGCATGGCCTTGTCCATCTCGCCGGCGAGGACGTCGCGGAAGCTGGCAAAGGCGGCCTGCTTGCCACGCATGGTCTGGTTCTGGCGGCGGACGAGCTCGACGAACTCACGCGTGTAGATGTCCGGGTTCCGGCCCTTCTCGACGTACTGCACCAGCTCCGGCGGGATGTGGGGCAGCGCCTGCTCCGGCGTCGGGGTCGAGGACGTCGTGTACACCCCCTGCAGCGAGGCCTGCAGGGCGCGCAGCTCCGCAGCTAGGACATCGCGCGAGGGCCGCCCGGCGCCTGCTCCGCCTGCTGTCGCCGACGAGGAAGATTGCGGGGAGAAGGAGGAGTTGGGGGTGTTGTTGTTGCTGGAGCCGCCTGTGCCGTTGTTGGTGTCGTAGGCCGAGGCTTGTACGAGGACTTGGTAGAGTGATTGGATAGTCTCTTTGAGCTGGACTACACAAGCAAAGGTTCCTCTTGTCAGCAATTGAATAGCTCAAGTTCAACAGAGGGGTTCCACTCACGCTCGACTGTATCGTGGTCGGCTCGTGCCATTGGCGCCATAGTTTCAGTGTTATGTTTTTGGGCAGGATCCTGGGGTTGATGGTAGGTTCTGAAGATGTCTAGGGATCTCAAACTGTATGTCATCCGTTGCTTGGCGCACTGGAATGCTGCAGGCAAGAGTGGGTTTGGTGGGATGTGCACCGTGCGTTGAAGAGCGGCTTTAGTAACAGGGACCCTTTATTACCCCAGACTCCAGAGGTTCCAGTGTCCATCAAATGCACCTATCCGTCGAGCTAAATTGGGACATCGCTTCCAGCTTGTATATCGATATTCAACATCGGAGATAGGTAGTGGATATTGTTTTCCGGCCTACTTGCTTTTCGCCCAGACGAAGAACCAGAAATCCCAGGGAATCGATATATCAGATCCTTATCTACAAGGCAGTGGTGATTGCCAATAAGCAAGGAGTGATGCACAGCTTAGCACATCGTTCCTGTACCCTATGTTCTTAGTATTTGCCCTGGAATCAAAATGGCACAGAGATCTAGGGTATTTGCTGGATGTCCATAAGGGGTAAGAACAGGACCGCTTTGATATGCGCAACTTATATAATTGCATTGGCTGATATCTCCATTTGTAAACAACTACGGGATCTTGCCTGGGTTTAAGTATAGATGTAATATATTCTCCACCTGCTTCTAAATGCAAATATAATGAGACTTGGGCTAACGAGGACAGTGCTTGTCACCCATCTCATAAACCTCGTCGAAATAAAAGCAAAGGCCCAAGCTACATCTAATTGCATAGGAACGCGCTGAGCTTAAGTACTAACACTTATCTATCACCAACGTAATCCGTAGCAGGCAGAATACTGCGCTACTATAGATTGCCCGTAATTCAATGGTCACGATTCCCTAAATCGCAACAATTCACGACCAAGTGGATGGGTCATATGGCCATTGAAGCTTTCGACAATCCAGGTTCTAATGGAGAACCGGGCTCGTCAATACTCTTGTTAAAACAAGGGCTCGCGCGCCATGCGCCTGACAAAGGTAGCAAACGACCAGATGTTCTGAAAACACTTTGGGGGTTCATTGTATATTGATTAGCAGCACTATATCATGTGCTTGTTTGTTACGTAGGATGGGCGAAGAAATATCCTTCGTCCGGCCTCGTCATACCCATTATGACTGTACCACCAGTTGTCTACAGCCCAGTCCGTGGTTAGAGATCTGGACGCTTCAGAATGCGCTGATCTGCCTGGCTGTGGCAGTCCCTTGGTACATCATGGCCCCATGCTCTAGCAACGAAGACACAAGCTCCACCCTCCAAAAACGCCAGTCAAAGACACCCTTATCAACGGCAGCCTTGTTTCTCACAGTACCCCTGACTTCCAGCGCCTTGGGAATAGGTATGCTTGAGTGGCTTTCAACACATTATATTCAAGAACAATATCGTCGCATCGTCTGTTGTGGATGAATAGCAAGATTCGTGTGGAAGTGCGAGAGTGGTAATGGCGCGATGCTTAACCTTGTCACGTCCGCGGGTATAGCCGTATGGATCTACACCAACAGGTGGCATCTTTTATTCCTGCGACACAGTTTGCTGTTGTAACAGTTAGTAAACACCGTGAACAGGGTTGAACTCGACCCTAGCAACGTGATATTTCAAGCGCGCAAGACAATTGCCCTGCTACGCTTAGAGATCGTAAATGCGATTCAGGCGATACCCGTATGCTCAGACGAGGCGCAACTTACCACCAACCAATCCATGCCCTCATGAACACCGCTCCCATCGACAGCTGAGCAGGCCATGATGCTCCAATTGCGATCCCTGAGTTCACCCAATCTTAAAGCCTCGCTAATCTCGCCGGCGCCCTTTGCGCCTGGCTGATCTTGCTTGTTGGCAAAGACCAGCAAGGCTGCATCCTTGAGCTCGTCCTCATTCAGCATGGCAGCCAGCTCCTCGGAAGCCGTCTGCAATCGCTCGATATCGGTGCTGTCGACAACGAAGATGACGGCGGCTGTGTTCGCGTAATAGCATCGCCAGTAAGGTCGAATCGAGGTTTGGCCACCGAGGTCCCACACATTGAAGTTCAGGTTCTTGTAAGTTACCGATTCAACATTGAAGCCGATGGTAGGGATAGTCGTCACCACTTCTCCAATCTATTTTTCCACACATTTCGTTAGTTACTTCGAGATCACTCCGTAGAATCGCTTCGTGTTCAGGGAAGCAACCTACCTTTAGTCTATATAGTAATGTCGTCTTTCCTGCGTTATCCTGTAATAAATCGGTCAGTTTGCTGTCGCAAGGCAATGATAACTGCTGCAAGGGAACCCAGAGAGGTCCTGGCCCAGCTGCAGCTCGTCGGCACTTACAAGACCTAGAATCAATATCCTGATCTCCTTTTTGGCCCACAGCAAGCCTGACAACCACGACACACTTTGACCCATTTTGACAACTTATGCACAGCTCTTGCGGCAGGATGATCGCGAGAAGGTGTGGCAGACTGAAACAACCAAGTTTGGGGTTGTTGATGTCTCTCTCTCTCTCTTGAATGCTCAAGAGGTCGTGTGTCCAAGTAGCTCGCGGTCGCTGAAGGTAGGTGATGCAGGTCGGGCAGATCTGGCCAAGTGGATATGCTCAGGTAAGCTTAGCTGGTAGGTCGATCTTGAACTTGCGCTGTACGAGGTACTTCAATCTGAGTGAACAGAACACAATGAAACTTGAAGCCGGGAAAGAAAGCGGAGACTAGTCGCAAGACCGTTTAACAAAGCAGTAGGAGTGGTTTGAATAGTCCAGTCGTTCTTGTCAGATGACTAAGGGTGAGCTTTGTAGCTGCGACTAGTAGATGGCAAGCTTTCTTGTTTGTTGTTCAAGGGGGTTGGACAACAAGCTTGAGCATTAACAAACACGATAGAGTGTAAAGTGACCTTCGAATATGTATTCCCTGTTGTCATCAATTGGCAAAGGGCAGAGGCAGCCGGCTGGCATGCCGGGCTTGGACATTAGCATTGATCCCAGATGGCCCACCTGACTGGAACCTTGTTACCTCTCAATGCTCTCATTCATCCATCAGTCGTCAGAAGTGGCCTAGGCAGATGATACCTGTCATCAAATCGAGTACAGAGGTACAAAGAGACCCGCATCTCAGGAACCGGAGCCACAATCATAAGCCACAACGGCTTTTGTCCAGCCTCAACTCAAACTGCTAAATCTTGCACGTGACTCAATCGGGAAATCTCTGGAAGGGCCACAACCCTTCCTAATCTTCGGGCAAAATTCAAAAGTTGGTGCATACCTCTTGTACGCCTACTCCACCCTTGCATTTCTTCGACTTCTTTGAGAAAACATCACCAATTCGACATTGAGATCGCAACAAGCAGTCAAGATGCCGGTACGTAACCACACTACACCGCGGTATCGTCTACCGATCGTGCATCTCGCGGCTGTCATTGCATGAGGACGCGGAATTGTCAACAGCGAAGATGCACCGACGACAGGCACCGCAACGCGAAGGAAACATTCGAGGCTAACATGGATTTCTTCATTTAACAGAGCCACAAGTCGTTCCGCACCAAGCAGAAGCTGGCCAAGGCCCAGAAGCAGAACCGACCTATCCCGCAATGGATTCGTCTCCGAACTGATAACACCATCAGGTACGACATTCCTACCACCGCTTTTCGAGCTTGGTGACGAAGCCCGTCAACATCTCGTTTTGGGGAATAGGCTACGCACTGCGCATCTTATTGACTGCTGGAACTTGTATTAATTTTGCCACTTTATAGATACAACGCCAAGAGAAGACATTGGCGCAAGACTCGTCTCGGTATCTAAATGCATCGCTCTCACCTTTTCCTCCTCACGACCCGATCGAACAACCGGCACCTTTCCGTTTACGCCTGCACGTGTTGTCAATATCACTTTCGGGCTGTCATTTTAGCGTCAATATGTGACGGAGGAGAAGAGGATCAGGGGACGGTGTGCAGAGGATGAATGACGAGACCATGGTTGATCTCCCAGAGATTGGGCTTGCCACAAAAGGCACATCACCTCCTGATGAGATGCAGTTTACTGCTGGCGAAATGGGCGAATATGTTGATTGAATCGTTTTTCTCACCAAGGGCTTGCATCAACGGTATCGGTCAGCGAAATGAAATACTTCGTGAACATACTCCCATTTCTATCCAACATTGGTGACACGAATCGTGACATATCTCAGTGCGTGCTATCCGAATTCATTGCACAGCACAACCAAGTTCCAGCCCACTGGGAGTTTCTGAACAGCACGCGACTTCGAGACTGAGAGCTTCTCAAACTTCATCATACCGGAACGAAAGCATGGTTTATTTTAGCCTTGACTGGGTTTGAAGACAACTACTAATATGCGTGGTGACTTGGATACGGCTGTTGCCCTTCGTCAGCTTTCTTGAAGTCTCGAGTATTTTTACTTTGGAATGGCCATGATGGCAGGCGCGTGCTGTGTAAATATTGACGATTTCTTTCCGACGACTTATGAAGACGCTGTCTGATCTGGTTTCCAAACCTGTAACTCGAGTACCAGCAATGTTGATATTATCCCTTTGCCACCATACCAGAAATAACGTCAGCAAGTTTGATGTTGAGAGTTTTTCTTTACCAAGCAATTAGTTCTTCGTCAAAAAACGATGTTCCACATAGGCTGCATGCTGAGTTTCGGACTTCTTCAGCCTTCGCTGCAATGGAATGTAGATGATGGTTCAGCATAACTGCTATCTCCCGACATGTGCTAACACGTCCTTCACCAGTAATTCTTGGATCGCGATACGTTAGCATCCAGCGAGCAAGTTAGAGTGGCTATTAGAAGTACATATGTCATGCTTTGGTGGGGTGTTATGCATCTTGGATTGGATAAACCCAATGAATTGAATAGACCGAGGGAATGCGGCCTTTGTGCAGACTTATTGCATAAACTATGCATCCACCGCTTGGACCAGTCTTTCACCTTTCTCCTTTGAGCTCATCCCTGCAAGAAAGTCTGGATCCATCAATCCGATCAGACTTGACGAGCGCGAGGCTGTCGGAGAGACGCGATACATTTTTCCCAATCTAACCGTGTACAAAGCACGGCAAATACCATAATCATTGGGCTTGTTGCCTATTCGTGCTTCAATCTTCCCGTCATCTTCTCTTCACTTCTCTGTTACGTATTCATTCCCATCCGCGCAAGAGTTCGCACTCTTTTGCCACTGCCCTTACATTCCCTTTGCTCATCTAGAAGACAGCTTTGAGGCATCGCCCACCCCATCGGCTCGGTCCAACCTAAACATTGCTGGCAAATCTTTGCGTACTGGCACCTTCCGCAGTCATCGACAAAATGAGCAACAGTATGCGCGACCTGGTGATGGGTGAGGCTGATGTCGACAGCGAAGAGGAGGATGAGTCCTACGATGAAGACACCGGCGAGGCGCGGGAGCGGCCGCAAAAGCGCAAGCCGCGCGAGCGCGTGGATGACTCCAGCGAGGAAGAAGACGATGACGATGACGAAGAAGAGGCTGCAAAGGTGAGCGGTCCTGTTACTCAATACCAAAAGTCGGAAACTAACAGCTAGTCAGATTCGGGAAGGCTTTATCGTCGAAGACGACGATGAAGAGGCCGAAGACTCGGAAGCCCAGAGAGAGCGACGAAAGCGGAAGAGACGTCGGGAGAGGGCCGAGGAAGCCGAGCTAGATGAAGAAGATCTCGACTTGATTGGGGAAAACATAGATGGATGGGAAAGCAAACAACCGGAGAAGGTAAGACCTACATGTGCGCTGATATATGGGAACTTCTACTAAGTGAATGCCAACCGGATAGAAGAAGTTCAAGCGACTCCAGCACGGCCACAGAGACGAGGACAACCTTGCCCGCAAAAAGGGGGGCCTCGACGACATTTTCTCCGACGAAGATGAGGATGCTGTGGACGATCGTCGTTACGGTGGTCGTCCCAGCCACCACCCCCCTGCCGATGACCTCGACGACTTCATTGAAGACGATTTCCCGGAAGACGAGGACGAGCAGCGACGTCACCGTGAAGACTTGGAAGTGTCGCGACCACGCGACCGCGGTCTCGCTGCGCTCATGGACCCCACGGGTCTTGACAAGGAGGTTCTCGGCGAGATGGAGGAGATCTTTGGTGATGGCTTCGAATATAGCTGGGCACTTGAGTTCGAGGAAGCCGAGCTGGACAGGGAAAGGGAAGAAACCAACCTTGAACTGAAGGATGTCTTCGAGCCCTCCCAACTAGTGGAGAAACTACTCACAGAGGAAGATAACGAGATTCGTGTGACGGACGAGCCCGAGCGATTCCAGTTGGACCGCAAACCATTCAGACAACTCCAACTATCGTCCGAACAGTTCAAGGAGGAATCCAGATGGATCACCAACCTCATGTGGCCCAAGAAACAGCTCAATAGCGACCTGAACCAACCATTCCTCAAGGCCGTTGGTAAGGTCCTTGAGTATTTTGTGGTCGAAGAACTCGAGGTTCCATACGTATTCCAGCATCGCAAGGACTACCTCATCCACGCTAGAAAGACACGAAATCCCGACTTCCAGGACGACCCGGAGGCACCCGAGTTTCTGGTGAACGCCGAGAAGCTCTTGACACAAGATGACCTTTGGCGCATCTTGGAGCTCGACATCAAGTTTCGCGCTCTGATTGAGAAGCGCTCTGCTCTTGAGAGAACCTGTGAAAATCTCCGAGATGCGGGTGGCATACAGGACGAAATGTTGCAAGAGATGATTCCGCAAGCAGCAACCATGGAAGAATTGCAGGATTTACAGGACTACGTCAACTTCCAGTATGCCGCTCAGTTGAAAGACATTGCTGCCATGAACGGTGTCACCAGAGAGACGAAGCGTCCCGGTGCCAAGTCTTCTATGTTCGAGCGAATCAGAAACAGCAGGGCATACCAGGTGGTCAAAGCCTACGGTATCACTCCAGATCGCCTGGCACAGAACTTGCTGCGCGAAGGCAAAAAGCATGCTGAAGACCACGACCAGCAACCGATAGACTTAGCCGACAGTCTGACTGATTCCGACTTTGCCACTGGAGATATGGTACTTCAACAGGCCCGCCAAATGTACGCAGAGGAGCTGTTCATTACTCCGAGAATGCGCAAACACTTTAGGACTCATTTCTACGCTTTGGGTGAAATTAGCTGTCGCCGCACTGAGAAGGGACTTCGAAGGATCGACGACTCCCATCCTTATTATGAGATCAAGTACCTCATCAACCAGACGATTCCTGATCTCGCCCGTCGCCCCGAGCTATTCCTGAAGATGATGAAAGCAGAGGAGGATGGATTGATTGAGGTCGAGCTGCGGTTGCAAAATGAGTGGGATTTCAAAAAGCAGTTGCATGCTGAGTTCGTATCCGAGAACTACAGTCATGTCGCAGATGCTTGGAACCAAGAGCGCCAAGACGTCCTGAACCTCGCCTTCCGTAAACTGGAACGTGTCATTACCAAGGGTGTCAAAGACTCTCTGAAGACCGCTTGCCAGGATGAGCTCCTCAAGCTTTGCCGTGAAGAGTATTCGAAGAGACTGGACCAAGCCCCATACAAGCCTAAGGGCATGGTCCTTGGAACAGCGCCCAGAGTTCTGACTATTTCGAATGGCATGGGAGATCCAGCCCGCGATCCCATTTTCTGGGCATGGGTCGAAGAAGATGGACGTGTACTCGAGCAAGGCAAATTCGAGAACCTGGCACGAAATGAGGACCAACGAGCAGCGTTTGTGGAACTTGTTGAGCGCCGGCGTCCTGATGTCATCGGCGTCAGCGGCTTCTTGTCCGACACCCACAAATTGGTACGTGATATCGAGGGCATCATCAGCGAGAAGCAGATCATGAGCCCCGAATTCGAGGATGCCGAGACTGGTGACTGGAACCGCGAGCTACTTGAGGTCATCGTCGTTAATGACGAAGTTGCCCGGCTTTATAAAGACAGCCCCCGAGGACTGCAGGACCACCCTACGCTAAACCCCATCACCCGCTATTGTGTAGCGCTGGCGAAATACCTGCAAAACCCCATGAAAGAGTATGCTGCGTTGGGCAAAGATATTTCGTCACTATTGTTCCACCCCAACCAGAGTCTGTTGCCCCAAGATAAACTGCTGAAGACGCTAGAGACAGCTATGGTGGACATGGTCAACCTGTGCGGAGTTGACATCAACGAGGCTGTAAATGACCCTTACACATGCAATCTTCTACCTTACGTTTCCGGCCTCGGACCTCGTAAGGCCACAAGCGTTATCAAAGCCATCAATGCCAACGGAGGTGTGGTCAATTCGCGCGACGAGCTTGTCGGTGACCCAGATAATAACAAGTTACCGGTCGTTGGTCCACGCGTCTGGAATAACTGTGCCAGTTTCCTCTATATCGAATACGATGCCACTAACCCATCCTCAGAGCCTCTGGATAACACGCGTGTCCACCCAGAAGATTATGAGCTTGGCCGCAAAATGGCGGCCGATGCTCTCGAGCTTGATGAGGAAGATGTCAAGGCCGAGACTGACGAGAACGGCGCTGGTGCTATTGTGCGGAAGCTTTTCAAGGACGACGAGCAAGAGAAGGTCAATGAGCTCATTCTTGAAGAGTACGCAGAACAGTTGGAAAAGAACTACAGCCAACGGAAGCGAGCAACACTGGAAACGATTCGGGCTGAGCTGCAGGCGCCATACGAAGAACTCCGACGAAACTTTGGTGTGCTGAATGCTGATCAGATCTTTGTCATGTTCACTGGCGAGACCAAGGACTCCTTGGCAGAAGGCATGGTCGTTTCTGTCAACGTGCGAGTGGTCAAGGACGACTTTGCTATCGCTAAACTTGACTGTGGCATCGAGGGTCGTATCGAGGCCCATGAGGTCACGTCCCGCGGTAATGTTTCGATCAAAGAAGTTATTCACGTTGGGCAGACGACGCAAGCCAAGATCCTGGAACTCAATCGCAAGGACTTCATGGCGAAGCTGTCCATGCGCGAGGATTCGTTACGGCGACCATACAAGAAATACGGTGACCACGATCGCAGTATCTGGGATGTCGCACTTGAGAACAAGGACAAGGAGGCTGGACAAGAGAAGGATCGTGTCACAGGGCGTGCCCAAAGAGTGGTCAAGCATAACCTATTCAAGCCGTTCAACTCCTTTGACGCCGAGCAGTGGCTTGGCTCCAAAGACAAGGGCGATGTTGTCATCCGTCCGTCCGGAAAGGGCAACGACCATCTTACCATCACTTGGAAGGTCGCAGACGGTGTATATCAGCATCTCGATGTTCTCGAGTTGCAAAAGGAGAACGATTTCACTCTTGGCAAGAAGCTGTTGATTGGTTCCAAGACGTACACTGATCTTGATGAGTTGATCCAAGAACACGTGCGGGCCATGGCTCGTATGGTGGACCAGATGATGAACCACGACAAGTTCAAGAAGGGCAGCCTTTCGGAACTTGGTGAGTATCCTTACTATATGCCTACCTTGTTGGAAAATGCTAACCGAGGAAACAGAGAAATGGTTGACGGCCTACTCGGATGCGAACCCGACTCGTTCCATCTATGCGTTCTGCATTGACCCGAAACATCCCGGTTATTTTCACCTGTGCTTCAAGGCCAACAAGGCCGCCAAGATAGGAAATTGGATGGTGCGAATTATTCCGAATGGATTTGAATTCCTGAAGGAGAAGTATCCGAACATGCGTGATCTCTGCAACGGCTTCAAGACGCGCTTCAACGTGGAGATAGCCAGGATGGTGGAGAATGCCAAACGAGGCCCCCCCAGACAACACCACAGATAAATGGGAAGAGCTGGATGAGAAAAACCGTTAGTCGCAATAATTAGAGGACCGGGCGGCTGTTCTGGACCGGTTCATAGCATGAATGACGCAAAAGCTCCTGGGGCTTTGGAGAGCTGGAGCAAGTTTGTATTTGTATGAAATATCGCTCTTCGCAGGGCACAGGTTGCATAAGAAGCGGTTTTATCTACATCTGTAATCAAGAATGAGCATAAGCATGGTGGTGACTTGAACTCCTCTCTATCATTTGGTGGTGCCTTTTTTCCGGTAAGCTAAAAGGGGCAAGCGACTAGGGGGGCCCAGGGGCCTTCTACTTCTAGCCTTTCTTTTCAGGTAGGTAGCGGGCGGGCTAAGGGGCTATAGTCTGTAGCTGAACAGCACGGATAGACCGGCCACTTGGGTCTTACGACAGGTACCGGGATCAGCCGGAGATGGCTCCTGGGAAAAGACCCCCAGTTTTCGAACCGAAGACGGACCTATTATGAAGGGTTTAATACGGTAGCCTGGGCGGAATGGCGTAGCGCAGCGAGGACAGCGTGAAGAAATAGAAGCAGGTTTATCTTTGGCCAGCTGCTGAGGGGGCGGCCAAGCCTCTCGTACCGACACACGTATCCGTACATGGCTTGGCTGGGGGTTCTGTTTGTACGGGACGCACGGCTCTGGCATGCGATTTGTTTGGGCGGGATGACCCAGCCAAGGACTCTATTCGGGCTGCGTACCTGTAGGTAAGGTCCCCCCTAGCCCCCCGACCGCCCCCACCAGATCACTAAGTACCATGGGCAGTACCATGGGCTTCGTTAGGAGGCAGTAAATTAGGCGAAACGATGATTGACATCAAATTGACTTTTGACAGCCCAGCATAACATCAATAAAGTCCGACACCTTACCTTACATCAGCAGTCTCATCCTGGTTCTTCTTATTCGTCTTGGAAAACATTAAAGTAACAATGGCCCAAGCAACTTGATCATAAGCGCCACCAGTTCCTGTCCCTCTCCTTGTTTTCCCTCTCAAAAGCTTTCTGGATTTCTGTCAAATTCAACCCCGACCCGACATGCTCCTCCTCCTGCTGCTGCGTCATACTTGAAAGAACAGGGTCCAGCAACACCGACCCCCTTGTGGACAGACCAACCCGGCCACCACTTTTGCTTGTGACGGACGAGTCCAATTCAACGCGACACTCGCTTTTCCTCCCAAACCCGACCGTGATCGCGTGCTTTTTACAATGGCGGGAATAGAACAGCTCGAGATTCATAGCAAGGTAAGTTGGCACTGCGAGTTCCCATGCGCCCAATGCATTGCGCGTCCACCCTACACACCGAACCCCGAGCTAACGCGGTTCCTTCTGCGACTATAGTCCTACATCGTTCGCTGGGTCAAAGTCGACGAAGGGCATACGATATCATGGAGCGTTCAACCACACAAGAAATCCGTCAACTTCGGCATCATCAAGCACCCGGGCTCCGGCGCGACTACTGTGGCAACATCGGCCGCCAGCGTTGACGAGTTGAACAAGACATTCGAAAATATCGAGGGATCTACTGCGAAAAGCAACCGCTTCCGGCGCGATGCCAGCTCGGCACAGGAGCAGCTCCAGAGCAAAGGCTTCACCGTCATGAAATGGCATGGGAAATGCGAAGCCGACAAGGTCTCTATGGGCACATACGATGTTACGGCTGGCGAGAGCGCCACGTTCGGTTTGGTCTTCGACAATACCTTCTCGAAACAAACAAGCAAGACGGCGACGTTTGTCCTGTTGACCTATCCCACCGGCCAGTCACCACAGGGGGCGGCGTACTTGCCGAACCTGCAAGCCGCGGCTGCGAGCAAGACCAGTCTCGTAAAGCCAAGCCCGCAGACGGCTGCTGCTGCTTCCGACTCGGTGGACAGTTTGCAAAGCCACAGGACGAGGGCTCTCTCTTTGGCTGCTCCTAGCGAAGGGGGAACATCCTCAACATATCATACGGGCAATCTACTCAAGAGGCGCAGAAAGAAGGGTCAGGGCTTTGCACGCCGGTTCTTCTCCCTGGACTACTCGTCATGCACGCTATCATACTACTATAATCGCAATTCCTCGGCTCTTCGCGGTGCGATTCCGCTGAGTCTGGCCGCAATCGCCGCCGACGAGCGACGCCGGGAAATCAATATCGACTCCGGCGCGGAGGTATGGCACCTCAGGGCTTCCAACGCCAAAGACTTTGATGATTGGGCGAAGGCACTCGAAAGAGCGAGTCGGATTGCCCGGGGTCTTGAGCCTGAGCCCTCCCCTGACCACCTAAACGTCCCGCACTCGAAGCAGAAGCCCGTCGTCAACACCGCACCAGGCGGCCCCAGCAACCATGTTGAGGAAGATAGGGAGTGGCAACAAGTTGAGTCGCTGGTGAGCCGCGTAGTGGGTTCACGGGATGCCCTTCGGAGGTTGGTTAAGGACATGGCCTCGCAAAAACAGTACAATACGCGCCCGACCACTTCGAGCACCGCAGCTGCGCCGGCGCCCAGTTCTCCTAGTGTGGTCGAGGAGGCAGAAGGTTATTTCCCTCAACAGAGTCAGCAGGGCCAAGATAAACGGCCGTTCTGGAAGCGCAAATCTAGTACATCTGTGATGTCGTCTCCGAACAACTTCCAGCCTGCTGTTTCATCCGCGCTAGCGTCGCCGTCTACAGACCCGGCAGCCACGCCGGTTCCCAACGGGCCAGCTCACTCACGGACGAAGTCCAAGGGGATGGAGCAGGAGGAGCGCAGTACGCAAGAGCATTGCGCGGCTCTGCTCAATGACCTCGACTCGGTCGTGACAGAGTTTACCGCCCTAATTGCCAACAGTAAGAGGAGACGGATCCCTGCACCTATGTCCGCGAACACATCAAGAAGGAGCATGGAGTCGACGGCATCCACAGAGGAGTTCTTTGATGCCGAAGCAGGCGAAATGGATGAGCGAAACCAAGTCGTCATGATTGACCGCCAAAGCGAAGGGGATGATTCACAGGGGTCAGATGCCGAGGATGCGTCTATACACTCCTCTTCCTCAGTCTCTTCTGTTGGGGAGGAAGACAAGCCATTGGATGCCACCGGCGCCGCCGCACTTTTCCCGGTCAAGCCCAAGTCTCTCATCCCTCTCCCTATCGACATTGGGGTTGAGAGACGCCGCACTGTGCCAGCTGCTACCGTCCCTCCGCCTTCTCTTATTGCCTTTGTGCGTAAGAATGTCGGCAAGGATCTCAGTACGATCTCTATGCCAGTCTCTTCTAACGAGCCTATTTCGCTAGTCCAGCGCGTGGCGGAACAGCTTGAGTATGCACAGCTTCTTGACAAAGCCGCCAAGTCGAGCTCCGCGGATGAGAGGCTAGTGTATATGGCAGCATTTGCAGTCTCGCAGTTCAGTGGGTACCGCGGCAAGGAGCGAGCCATTCGCAAGCCGTTTAACCCATTGCTCGGCGAGACCTTTGAGATGCTTCGCACAGACAGTGAGGTGCCTGGCGGATTCCGCCTCGTCGTCGAAAAGGTATCTCATCGTCCGGTGCGGTTGGCCATGCAAGCCGATGCGGCGCTTTGGTCTTTTACTCAGAGCCCTGCCCCGACCCAAAAGTTCTGGGGAAAGAGCGCCGAGGTCACAACCGAGGGACGTGTGCGTGTAGCTTTACGCCTGCCAGACGGCACCGATGAGCTGTACTCTTGGACCATAGCCACAATGTTCCTCCGAAACGTCGTCATGGGCGAAAAGTACATCGAGCCCGTGGGTACTATGGATATCAACAACGAGAGCACTGGTGCGAAGGCCGTCGCCGAGTTCAGAGCGAAGGGCATGTTTGGCGGCCGCGGAGAAGATATCCACATCGAGTTCCAAGATGCCAATGGCAAGAACACTGGGAAACCAGTTACTGGCACCTGGACGGGCTCGCTCAAGAATGGCAGCCAGGAGATCTGGAAGGTGGGCGAGCTGGTGCCCAACGCAGCCAACACGTATGGCTTGACGTCATTCGCGGCTACCCTCAACGAGATTACCGACATCGAGCGTGATCGCCTGCCGCTGACGGACAGCCGTCTCCGGCCAGACCAGCGGCGCGCCGAAGAAGGCAAGCTCGACGATGCCGAGGAGAAGAAGGTCCTGCTCGAGGAGGCGCAGCGGGTGAGGCGACGCGACCTGGAGGCCCGCGGCGAGACGTGGAGCCCCAAGTGGTTCGTCAAGGCCAGCGATCCCGAGGCCGAGGAGGAGGTCTGGAGGCTGAAGAGTGGCAAGGACGGGTACTGGGAGAGCCGTGAGCGCAAGTTCGAGGGGGCCGGTGTAGAGGACATATTTGCGTCTGGTGTTTAAGAAAGCGGTCGATGTTCTACTTTGAGCTACTCACTCCATTTTTCTGGTGCATTATTGAGAGAAAGAAAAATCCCACAATTTCTTTTTTGGTGTATCAATGTTGTAATTGAGAAAGGCAGCGAGAAGACAAGATAGGGGTGAGGTGGATGAAATTAAAGGGGGCCGTGCGGAGTGGCAGGACGCGAGCTGAGCGAAAGAAGAACTTTAGAGACAGATTCTTATCAATTACAATTTTGTGTAAAGATAGCGAATTACTGAATGGAATAGTCCGGTTCTCGGGTATCAAATATCATCCTGGTGTGATTCAACAATTGTGTGCAAGAAGTAGACAGGTAGGTTGTCACATAGTTCGAACACTGGAGCTGATAAATCGGTCTATTATGGTCGAAGCATGCTGCATACGAGAAGCAATTTTGTAATACCTCCTCAATCGCAAATTTTGTAATTTAATATGTGTTTCCTAGCCGCTTCTTTCTTCAGCTAACACGATCCGTGTTTACAGCACAGGGTGGCTGTCTATATACATGTGTGGTTTGCCGCCATGCCTACACGCAGAAATAAGCTTGACCAGCGATGGACGTTACCAGGGGTTCCTCGAGCGTTTCTGGCAATGCTGTGATCTGATGTAATCGGAAGACAGGTAATGGGATAGCAAAATGCCGTTGACAAGCAGAGTATCCATGCCCACGAACAGTTTCCCAGAACATATAGCCAGACGCAGGACTCATGTTCTAAACCCTGACAGACGAAAACAGACTCTGGTGAGTCTAACCTTTACCCACGCTCTTCAAACACCCAGGGTAGCTTCCTGGTTTCCGGGTAATCAGAGTTTGGTACACGCAAGAGTGGCTTGGATACCATGCTCCTCAAACGGCAGGCAACCAGGGTGACTATGAGCAATGTCACTCTTGGCCAGAGTAGGAAGATCGATGAGGTCCGAAGTCGGTCCTCACAATCAACGCTAGCGGTCGTATAGTCAGCCCCCCCCAGGAAGCCTATGTTCGAGAGGGATGCTGCAGAATGAATCGACCTGTGGAGGTGTCCCGACAACGTGAGAACCAGATTCTCCGCGAACAGTGTCGGATAACGTACTCTCGTCTGGCCATGGTAACTTGGACGTCGATTGGTATGCCGATCATTGTTATCCAGCTCGCCCTCCTTGAATTCGTCATACTGGGCATCCCGTCGACCTGCCTCTTGCCTCTATGATACCCGAGCCCGCCTCCACCCATTATCGCTCGTAAAGAAGTATCGATGTTCCTCTTTGGGTGCCGTCGTCGTCATCATTTTGAGTTCGATGTGCGTATATAGACACCCCCCTACCTGGGCTCTCGAGTGCCTGCAGTAAGATGCTTCTCGGTTGATCGTTGCCCGAAGTCTTCCCCGAAAGCGAAGTATCCACTCTTGACGAGGCCAAGATGCGATCCGGTACGAAAGACGAAAAGCTCTGGATCGATATCGGAGTTTTCGCCGCCATATGTTTTTGCATTCCTACGTATGCATAGCAACGCCTCTTTCTTTCTTGCCACATGACTTTTCCAGACCTCCCCTCCCGTCCCATCCATTTCAGAGTACTTGGCCGCAACGTCATGGGTTCTGATCTTACTGAAGCCATCCAAGCGTTCCTTGACCCGACCTCGAGGACCTGCCTGCATCTGAATGTTTCATCCATGACCCTCTCTCGAGTTTCTTTTTGAGAATGGCTTCCGAATATTGTCGTAAGTGCATGATGGAGAGGTCACGGTGCATGACTTTGCATGACTTTGCAAGCCATTCGGATGTGTCTTCGAGCGAAGTGGGTTGTGAGGCTTTTGCGTGTGAAACAATGGCCGAGGTAGGGCGGGAAGGTTTGGAATCGGGTGCCCTTTATAGATGCTCGCTCCTCTGCGTGCTTGCTCAGGTGACCCCCTCTTCTCCTCCTTGCATCCCTACCCCTTACCCGTGCATGCATATACGTAGATGGGCAATGAAGGGCGGCAGCAGCAGCAGCAGAAGCACATGCATACTGCGTCTAGACGCAGGAAAACGAGAGTATATGGAAGCCGGGCCTAGGGGGGACAACCAACCTATCAAGACCCCTGGGTTTGTGCTTTTGTCAGCGGCAAGCCGCCGCCGCTCGCATCACTGCCACCAATAGGCAGATCCTTAACAGGTCGGGTTACGCAAGATCTTCTGATATGCCGCATGGTGGCCCCGGTAGTAGAAGGTGAGGGGGAAGGGGTGGATGGGATGGCATGAGCAGAGGAGGGCAACCTCCGGCGTACATTCGCCCTTCCGTCAGTCATGTAACCTAGCTTGCGGCGCCTTGCAGGAAAAGGGGCGCGCTGCCGGTTCCTCGAGGGATTGGCTGGCTTTCTTTCTCCTACTTCTCCTGCAGCATCAGCAGCAGGGAAAGTCCACGCGTTGTCATGCCTCCTGGACTGGTCTTGGCACATACGACGCATCATACGCGGCACACACTTGCTCGCCCGCTCACCTAGTGGCCTACAGAGAGGCAACGGGCGGATGGGCTGACATTCTCCCTTTCCCTCTATCGATCGGCGTCGTTTCAGAGTGCAACATGCATGAACGACTGCCTGGACGTCACTGGTGGTTTCTGGCAAGCCCCAAGCTGTCGCCCCGCATCTGTCGTCCGCCGCCATCCCAACGTTTACCTGAACCCGTCTCTCGTTGGCTGATATAATATGCAGATCTGGGATGGCGTCCCTCCCTACTATGCGCAGTTTAGCTCACTACGACGACGACGACGACGACGACGGCACAGGATGAGATTCTACGGGCTTCTATCAACGATGGGAAACTAGCCCTCCTATTAGGCCACGACGACGACTTTACGATATCACCGTCGGCGGCACGGCAAGGAAATTAGATACCAACAGGAGTCGTAATAGCGAATGATATGGCCTCTTGTTTGCTAGAAGGGGCTGCAGCAGGACCCTTGGATGCGAAATTCCGGAGTACCGAAAACGTCCACCGATGTCCGGACGCCGGGCTATACGATGTCTCGGTCCTAGATTGCCTACACCGAGAGGTCACATAAGGGTCACATACTTAGAAGAGGTCACACGATCAACAATTCGCAAGGAGGTGTATTCGATAGTTCATGTATCTGGATACGGCGAGTGTTACATAGTCCCAAAGTGGCCGGGCGCACAACACCGAGGAGGCTTCACCTTCACACCGTGATCCAATCTAGGGACTGATCGACCATCATTTCCCTTTTCAGTTGCTAGGGAGATACAGGTGAGTTAGTCAGTGTCAATGATGTCGGAGGTCGGTGATTATAGCTTGCGTGTCGGTCGTTCGATGTGTGCACCTTGCTGCCATGCTCGGGCATGATGTAGAGTGATACCTAGTATCAGTCAGATATTCTCCGCCGGCATTTCCCGCCCGCTGGCTGGTGCGGGATAATCACTCACGAGCAACGTTCGACCCTTACAGGTTGTTCCCTTGGCTCGCAGGTACTAGACCAGGGAGTTCCCGAAGATGAAGACAGGCTTCAATGTCCCTTGTCCGACATGACCCCGGCAGGCAATGGCCGTGCAGATCGTGTTGTATATCGGGGTGAGGACACCATGGAGGTAAAGTATCTCATTGCGATTGCATAATCTCAAGTGGGATTGGCAACATAGCCGGTCCGGTTTGGTTGCATTGGAGTGAACCAATGCGTGTTTCCGGGCTGTCTGGATGCTGGCTTCCATTCATGAGAAACTGTAGTGCCAATGGAAATTCCAGCAGCTGTTCCTTTGCTGTATTCTTAGTTGGTACTGCTCATCGGTCAGTCGGACTGTATAAGAGCTAGGTGGGTCTCTGGAAGCTGGGCCTTACGAAGTGAGATGGGGATATCCGAAAGACTATAGTCCGGCCCGGAAATTAAACTCATGTTCCAGATGACGATAGCGTATCGAGGTTTCCTGACAGTGTGCACTAGAAAGTAAGTAAAGAATGTATGCTCGGATATTCTCTTAAAACGACTCCATAGCTCTCTGTTGCGGAAGAAGTTGGTCGTGTGACTGATGCTTGAGGAACGCACTCCATATACACGTCATGGAGAGGAGAACAACAACAGAACTGGAAGAAGAGGGTGTATACACGACGATTCTTGATCAACCACACCACCACGGAACCTGTTGAAGATCCCCCGAAGTTGCATGAAGCCGAGAAGTCCTGCTGCTAGATGTCTTCCCGTAGATGAAACATGGGCAGTACTCCTCAGAGCACTCGACTGGGTTACAGATCCATTGATGTCGGTTGACGATGCCGGGGCGATGAAACGACAATAACGAGGCACCAACACACAGAAAACCCAGAGCTGAAAGCACAGCTGGGCTCATCGACTCGATCCCTAGCCAATAACATCCAGAGGCAAACGGAAAGAGACCTTGTTGCATTCGTCACTCTCACACACCCTCACTACGCTATCGGACGCTTAAGACAAATGTTATATGGCCTTTTGGTTACTGATTATCCACCGCAACACGGATTGCTTCATCTACACACACGCGCGCACACACACGATACGCCCACGATAAACGTTTACAGCCAGAGACGGATGAGGCTGAGGGACAAGGTGGGACAAGCACGGCAACAACAAACCAACATACCAGGAATACGCTCCCGCCAACGCCAACGCCAACGACACACACGCGCGCAGCCTTGCGGAAGAACTCTCCAGTCTCCAAGTTGACAGCGCCACAGGCAACAGAATAGCATGTAAGTCCCTGCGTCTTACGAAAGAGCCCGAAGAGTCACCGATGGGGTAATTGTGGCTATCTGCCGGATGGGTCGAGGCGGCGGTCGCAACGGGTCACTCGCCTGTCAGCTTGCAGGAAGACCAGAAGACGAAGGGAGAGAGGGAGAGGGGGTGATTGGCCATTCGGGTATCTCGCCTTTGGTTCGGGACCGAAGATAATCGAACTCGTCCTGGTGTGACCAGGGTGGGAAGGGAAGGGCGCGGCAAAGACGACGCAAAGTACGACCTACGACTCGACCAACGATGTCATCGTCATCGTCGCCAATCAATTTCGGGGCTTGGAACGGCACAGTCAAACAGAAAGAAAATAGAAAATAGACAGGTGGACGGCTTGACGGGCGGGCTTGACGCTGGTCGGGAAATACCAATAATACGACGAAAAAGACGTGGGTGGGGATAAGCCCGATGAGATGGCGTCCCCCTTCGCGCACTCGCCTGGGGCTTGGCGCGCAAATGGTGGACCGAAGTCGACATGATTCCAGCCGGGGGCCCAAAGGGGTCCATGAGGGGTAAGGATCGGCGACTATTCAGGCACAAGACACCATTGTGTTGAGACCGCTGATTTCACACGAAATAGAGAAACGAAGAAAAAGAAACACAAAACTCCATTCTCCACGATGGTTGGCCGGGGTCAAGTCGCAAGGTGAGGCTGCCCTTGGCCGGTTCCATTGAACGAATCGGTACGTGCCACAAACACACAAGCAGCCGTGCAGGTATAACGAAGTAAGTCCTGTCAATATGTCGAAGGTTTTTTCTTTTCTTTTTTTCTTCTTCTTCTTTTTGGGGTGGGGACGACGGCGGTGTTGATCATTTTTCTTTCTTATTTGCCGGCTTGGCTACTTCTTACTTAACCTATACCGACTTTACAATTGTATAGCTTATTTTTATTATATATATGAAATATACCGGCACTGCATACACGTACGCTGTTGTTTTCTTCTTTTCTAGAATCTGCACCGAATCCCGGCTTACTCGGTCGTGAAACGGTTGACTACTAGACGAAAACTGCTTGTGCGATGACCGAGCGGGCGAGGGGAGAAAGAGCGGCAGAAGAGAGAGAGAGAGAAAGAAGAAAAACACAGAGCAGTGTACGACAGAAGCTTCATACAGGCAATTAAGCAAGAAGTCAGCAGTAGCACGAAATCAACCAAGGTGCGAACATAAGGTTGAGACACGTTCAGTCGATGCTGCGGCAGACGGGAATTAAAAGAAAGGCTGGGCTTGTGTTGACCGAGGGATCCAATCAAGCAAAAGTACTTCTTGAAAGGTACTTGATATACATACACAACAACACTGACGGTAGCTAGCTGGAGGCTGAGGGACCTATACGATACACCCGATATGCTGGTAAAAATAAATGTAACGAGTCGTGGACGCACACATCGAGTATCTCAGGCAGTCATCCAAATACCTCCGCTTATATTTACACGGCATACTGGGCAAAGGTAATGTTTCCTCGTGGCAACCAAAAAGGTCGTAATGGGAGCAATGAGTTTCCTCGAATTATGGCCTTTCCCCATGCACATCTTGATCTGACACAGAAATAAACCTTACAGTAGTGTGTAAAAGACATAGCATCGCACCCAGCCGTCTGGGTGAGCGGATAGCGACCGTGGCCAGGTGACACCGATGATTTTCGTCATGCCGATCTGGGCCCACGACTACGACAACGACTTCTTCAGATGTTTGAATAGTGGATGGCCATGCTTTGGAGAGATGGATACGACACAGCAACTAGTCTGTGCGGCATTCAGGTACGAGGACGAGGACAGGAACAGACCAACACTGTTTCTTTCTCTAGCGGCTGGCCCGTCTAAAGGCCAATTAATTGCCAACTTGTAAGTCCGATGTTCCCGTCTTCGGGGCCCGAGGCCACCATCGTGACTGACATTGTGTGTGAATAGACTGGTTCAGGCGAGCTCCAGTCACTTGACGTCGCGAACGAGCATTTCCAACATGCTCAGCTCTTGTCTGTGTTTGATAAGGCCCTATGACGCGGACTGTCTATTTAAGCGGCTGACTGAATTCTTGCTGACCGACAGATAGCAATCCAAGTGTGGCTTTTTCTTCTTCTTTCCTTCTCTGTCTAGTCTCAACGTATCTACGTAAGTATGTACTTGCATGCATATACCTTGCCCTTCTAGTCCAACAAGTGCAAGCCACTGTGAAACAAATCAATGGGACTGCATCGTTTTTTTGCGTGTGCCGCCGCCCACGCCGCACTAATAGACTCCCTTGCCGTATCTGTCTGTCTGGGTCGAAGGAGGGTTTTAACTCTAACGACCTTCCTTGTCCATTCTTTGGCTCGGTTGGTTCCATCCGAGTTGACACTCTCGCCGGTGGCGTCCCTGATCAGCCCGATGAAATGCAACGAGAATATAGGCGACCGCCTCGTCGGTATGAGGTTTTGCCAAGAGGTGGCATTTTGTTTCTTCTCTCTTTCTTTGGATGGCGGATGGGCCATCAACGGACGTTTTTTGGTGTCTTGTCCTCTCTCGGACATACCAGTCGTCAGGTCGCTTGTACTGGTCGTCGTCATACACAGATAAGGGAAAATAGGCAGATGTCGTCGCATCGCATATCCATACCCTACATGCTTCGCCCACATGGTTTTTTTTTTCTGTTAATAGATGGACCCCGGGGTGGTGTAATCGTATCTGTGGATATAATAGTATCATGGTAATGTCCCCTTGAGTGCCAAAGCGCTGCTTTCACCAAAAGATTTTGTACTGTACAAATCAGGGACAATCGGAGTGACGTTTTAAACGTCCGTTGTGCTCGGTGTGTTAGTTAATTGGTCGGTATGCCCCTGCTACGGTATGCACGGCCGCGTTAATCATTTATCGAAAGTATTGTACGGAAAGCAGCGCTTTGGCACTCAAGGGGATAGCACAGCAGCAATGAATAAGTGGGGGTCGTCGATCCTGGGGGCAGAGAACTGGGGCTCTCAGAGTCAGGCGTCCAGTAGATCTGATTGGAATGGGGGTGGAGGTGTAAGCCGTTAGCATATGGCCGAGGGGCTGTTGGACCGATAATCTCAGCTCTGGGGCAGCTCTGGACCGAGACGTGCAGCTCTAGCAGCATAGCTTAATTTGGGCCCATGTACCGACAACACCCTCAAGCCTGGGATAGGGCAGGGTCACTTACAAAGATATTCCAAACGGATGGATTGTAAGCAGAGTTGTGCTCATTACAAGTCTAGATGAACCTCGTTTGCCAGCACCGAGAAGCCGTTTTCCCTGCTGGAAACTCAAATGGGTACATACTTATCTACTCACTTACATTTGATGTACATTTGCTGGGATTTGGTGTGAGGATAAACAAGTGTGCATTGGCTTCAGCGTACTTACATCAATATCGTCCCGCAAGGAAGGTGGGTACTCACTGTAGGTACTGAACCTTAGGCGGTTCTTCAGCTCAGGCACGTCTCTTCAGAGCACTGCACACACTGCACAACACAAGACCAACATTGAAGCTTGACTGACCAACAACACCAATATCGCTTAGGTCGTATCTGCTCTAGGACCAATTAGGTTCGGGCGAATCGATGCTAGTTCACACGTTGGATCTTTCGGTTCTTGTCCATGTTGGATCCCGCCTTGGAAACGATGCCTTTTCTTCCGCTTCGTCATGTGTCTAAAGGCTGATTACGCTCGGCACATATTCAAAGGTCACAGCAGGCACTCAGCACTCTCGACCACCCACACCCACGCCCACATGCACACACTCATAGGTTTTATACATACACTTTGAGCGTAAAAACTACACTCTATACGTGGATGGACAGGCGGATAGTTCAGGCCAGGAGAGTAGTGGTGCCTTCATTGACCTATCGACTTGCATAAACCTAAGCAACATGTGCCGGGAAATGGTCATCTCTTCTGCTATTCACACCCGCACACTCATTCATGTCGTATCCGTACCTACCCTTATTGCCCAAAAGAGCAACCGGCAAATTATTCCATCCTATCCAATCTATTTACACATACTCTGAGCCCAATGGCAAGTCGGCCAATGGCTTACTGAGCTGATGTTGCCGCTCAGATCCCATTGGGCCCCGGTTTTCCGTTTCGAACAATGGGAAAGCTCAACATGTACAGAAACAGAAACAGAGTTTGGGGTTCTCATCCTGGCAGAGGCTGTTCTTGACAGGGCTACAGGGGTAGGGTAGGGGATAGTAGCAAGTGGTGAGTGAGTGAGTGGTGCCTGAGGTAAGTAGAGGTATGAGGTATGTACCTATTGCCTACTCTTCTTCGTTTTTGTAGGCCAATGTCTCGAACCAAGCACCAAGCCAGAAATGGATTGCTGCTCGCCTTCGAGTTCGACCATCTGGCTGCTTTCCAGGAAGTACCCAAAGTAGATATATTTATCAACAATTGATGGATATTAACAAGCTGTTACAGGTATATTTACCCACCTACTTGCATATGTAGGATGTGTGTGTACAGAGTCCCTCGAGGGCGTAGCCAACCAACGCAGCCCAGCGCAGCACCCGGCATCCAGCATTGAGCACTGTCAGCATTAGCATCAGCACCAAGCCCAGCTCAACCCAATCCCAACCCAACCCACCACAGCACGGAAGCGAACAGAGAGGTCCTGCAGCAACGCATCCCGAGTCCCTGGGGCGACTGTGCGAAAGATTATAGATCAAACGCAAACGCTAAACAGAATCAGTATGTAAGCTACCTCTGCTCAGGTACCTTGATGCTAGTAGACTGGCAGTACGTACCGACTGAATACTGGGCGCCGGGTCTGTTTAGCTGGGCTTGGCCCGCTGAAAAGCCTCCCGCATTTTGTGCTTGGTTGTACCTGCTACCTACTTGACTTACTCACAAGAGTATCCCAAAAACGCCGCCAACCACTTCTTTATTAAGAAACCTGGCGCTCCTCGATTCCCTATAATCGTTTTCTGCCTATGATGCCACTCTTTTCACGGGGGTCCTGGTATATTTACTTTGCCTTGGGATTTTCACCTGTCGCTCGCTCTCGTATACACCCTTCGCATCTCATCTTCTAGCTCTTCGCCTACTCTTGCTTGACTTGACTTACACAGTACCGTCCAAGGACATCGACGGATGTGAGAAAGAAACAAGACGACCTCAACCACTTACACATAAAACATCGCCCAAGGTCATCATCGTCAACATGGTCGTCTACTGTGCATACTGCGGCAAGCAGTTTACTCGGAAGGTGCGCATATCGTACTTTGTTGGTGGCCATGCCAGCTCATCTGTTGCTAACTGGGGTCTTCTCTAGGAGCACCTCGAACGTCACATACCAGTTCACACCAACGTCAAGCCGCATCGTTGTCAGAGCTGCCAGCTCTCATTCGCAAGAAGGGACCTTCTTCAACGTGCGTGACCCCCCTTGGGATCGATTGCCCAGCGAATGAGAGTATATGAAGGCAGCACAACTAACGGAGCTATCTAGGCCACTTCTCTACATACCATGAACAACCAGCCCTGGACACCAACCCGGGGGCACCTCCTACTGTTGTTGGGAAGCAACCCATTGCTTGTCTGAACTGCGCACAGGCAAAGGTAACTCGAGACTTGCAAATATATCTTGGTGCAGGATGACTGACTGCATGGCGATGAGTAGACAGGCTGTGATAAGCGAGTGCCTTGTGCTCGATGTGCCGACAAAGGCCTGCCATGCGCTGCCAGATTCGCAAGACGGTAAGCTGCGACACGACAGCCTGACTGCGAGTGGGATTTTCCCCGAACAAAACTAACTTGAGAGTCGACTAGATCTTCCAAAGCGGCCTTGCGAGCCGCGGCGGCTTTACAAAACCAGCCGCCCGTACCTCAACTCACAGCCAACACTACAATGAACCCGGCATTCATGGATCTCGATAGTAGCATGAAACAAGATTCTATAGCAAAGGCGATGGTTTCTCCCAATGCCATCAATACTATAGATCCAAGGATACAACAGGGTGGGAGCCCTCAGACTCACAAGAACGACTCGCCAGCGAACTCCCACCCCGGAACCGAGAGTAACTTCTCATCTCCGCATGCCAAAGTCGACTTGGATGAGCTCATGCTGGGAAGCGACTTTCTCCATCAAGACCACAATTACAACGATATGCTTGTTTGGCCCGAGTACTCATTGGACCTCAACGACATGTACTCGGCAACAAATCTACCGCTGGGGACAACTGATGTACCTATGCCACCTTTTGCCGAGATGAGCGACGCCTCGTCTAACTCAGAACAGATGAGCTCATCAAGGGGATCTATCCACACACGAAGCACGAGCACCAGCATCATGTCGAATGGCGAATATGAACCGACAGTAAAGCCTACAGACGTAGCCGTTTCCAGTCCTAACGATACCACTGATCTCGAAGTTGTCCTTGCCGCCGAAGCTGCTTGGCCGTTGGCCCGATGCACCCCACCAGTGTATTCTGGTACTTGCCCTCGCACAGCCATCGTACACCTCGAGAGCTTGGAACAGAAGAGCAAACAAGAAAATACCTGGGACACACTTGAGTGTTATCTGGAACAGGTCGATTGGGATGCGGCCGACCTTGCCTCGGTGGTACCACTGCAGTCTAGGACGAGGGACAACATGCTGGCTATAACGCAAACCTTCTTGCACAAGGCCCTCGAGATACATCGAGGAGGGCTCAGCGGGTACCACAAGGACCGATTCTCTGGTCCCGGCCTGGCGACGTTCTTGGTACTCCCACCTTCCAAGATATTGGAATACTTTTTGCGAAGCTACGTACGCAGCTTGTCCTTTTTCTACTCTTTGGTTTCCACAGGCTGCGTGGATCCCAATGAAATGGTTCAAAACAACAAGGCCTCTACGTTGCTCGTTTTGTTGATGATTGCACAAGGCGCTTCTGCTGTACCGACCGCCGAAGCCAGAGCTTTGAGTGCAGGACTGGTGGAAACATGTCGCATCAGTCTGTTCGATATAGTGGGTACCATGGCCATTGCTTTCTCTGAACAATTGCTAACTTTGAACCCACTAGATCGAGAAGGATATCGAGATGTGCGCAGACCCTATCACTGTGCGCTGTTCCTTACTCTTTACACTCCTCGGGGCCTGGAGCGGTGACAAGTGGTTGAGTAAGTATAACACAAGATGATTGTAAAGAACCAAGTACTAATTTTCTCGAAAGTGGACATTTCTTTAGGTCAACGAGGCATGTACCTGTCTGTAAGTTAACACCTAAAAGCCCAAGCCTTGAAATCTATCTAATATGTTATTAGATGTTGAAACATGCAGGCATGTTGGACGCACAACCCGCCATGATACCCAACTTCCACGGCTCGCTCGAGTTGCAGTGGCGAGATTGGTTAGCTCGTGAAACGCAAAACAGGTATGCCCCGAATTCTGAGTTGTCTTTGTAGGCGTGCTGTTCTGACATTGCGATAAGATTGGTGTACAACTGGGTTATGGTCGACCAGGAACTCAGCCTATTCCATGACACAGCACCTATACTAAACATCAGCGAGCTATGCGCACCTCTTCCCGGTCCAGATCTTCTCTGGATGTCGACCAACGCCGAGCAGTGGCAGCAAGCCATGCAGTCACTTTACGGCTGCACGGCCAATGTCAACCCACAATTGCTCAACACACCATCCCTCAGCCCTTCACTCTACGATGTGTTCCAGGATTTCTTACACGAAAACCTGTCAAGGAGGCAAAGCACCTTATCCGCTCACCAACTCCGCCTTTTACTCCACCCTCTACAAAGCCTCCTGTGCCACCTGAGGCAAATGCTATCCTGCTTTTCGGATGTACTGAGCACTCGCCGCACAGCATCCCGGACAGTAACCAAAGCATCCACAATGCTGCGCCTCGAAGAGGTCCAGGCTCTGCTGCAGTCATGGTATGAACTATCCATAGCAGTGTACAACTCCAACCCGAGCTGCTCCGTCAGCAAGACCAACTTGGTCCTATATCACCTCATTTCTTTGAATGCCGTCACCAACTTCCCAGAGATTGAACGATTGGCCCGTCGGGAGGGATTTGATGGATCATACTGGGAGCTATCCCTCCGACATAAGCGCTGCATCTACCAGCGTGAAGAGTCTATCTTCCACTGCGGTCAAGTTCTGCGTCTCATCAGAACGATGCCTACAGACAGGCGCCCGACGTGGTGGAGTGCCGCTCTCTACCGCGCCGCGCTGATCCTCTGGACAGACAGCGTCTCCCGTCTAGACCCCAACTTCCAGAAGCGGGACGAGGGGAGTCCCGTCGCCATTGACCAGGTCACCCCCGAGGACCCCGCAGTCATCGCCTACTTATGGAACGGGGATGGGATCCCTGTCCTGTCCCGCGGCGATGGTAGCACCACCACCTTGGACACACCGACGGACGTGCTTCTCTACGCGGCCAAGTCCATCGAGGAGGGAGTTGCCTGCCGCCTCAGCGACGGCATCAGGAGGAAGCTCCTCGCCTTAGGGAACAACTGGAGGATCGATGCGCTGACATCGACTTCGGCTTAGTGATGCGACGATCACTCTGCATAATTTACTACCATACCAGCGCCCGCTCCACTTTTGCTACACATACATACATAACAAGCATATACCGCAACGGTTCTCATACTTCGGAGTTTAGGACTATCTCAAGTCGTTTGGCGTGTACGGCTCCAGGGGGTTCCTGGCACGGAAACCCGGTTGGTTACGGGGGTGACTTGTGGCTCACGGCGATATGACCTGTCGTCCCTACAGAACATTGAAGACAAATGTATACGAGAGGAGAGCTATGGGAGACTAATTTCCTTTCCGGCGTACACATGAATATCTGCCGGCAGGGATTTGACTCCAGCTCCACATGCTTCAGGACTTTTGCTTCTACTGTATATATTAGGATAGATAGAGAACTTTTAGATACCACGATACACATTTAATCTGCAGGGGAGCTTGGGTACGAAATCCTTTCTGAACCTATTTGGGAGTTGTGAAACGCGTCAAAGTATATATTCCTTAATAATCCCACCACGCCGCCCAAACTCTTTTCATCATCATGGGCTGACTGCTTGGCTTCGCCATTGCGTATTCAGTGTAGTTCGAACAGCACCATGACTCATGTGAGCACTAATCACCAACACCATAGGTTGCGTCCTGGCGAAGTTGCATGTCAAGTCGCCTGATGAACGTGGTAGCCTGAAATCTATCTATATCGAGATGAAGCCGTCGTCATCTAGGAGAAGGCACAGCTGATCGATGATTGGGGATACCGCCCGGATAAGTCTCACTTGCGGCAGTGATCAAGGCCAGGTCAATGGTAGGTGAAGATCGTTTTCACCTTACGAGATGAAGAGTGAGTGTGTGTATACCCTGACACCCATCCCTCCTCCATTATGTTGAAGCTGGGAGCCAATCACGCCATCGGCAGGGGGATTCCGAGGAAGAGAGGATTCAGGTAGGGCGGCTGTCAGAGTTTCAACCAGATGTTGAAGCGTCAACATTTTCTTTTTTGGCCACCAGCAACCCGCGCGGGCGAATCATGACAGCAGATCGGCCGACGAGTATGCAGGTCAGATAGATGCTTACTTATTCCTCCAGTGATATACACCTCCACGATTGACACAACACACAAGCGCAGCAGACTTGTAAGGTAGCTGACCAATCAGTAATGCGAATGCTCGGGGCGAAGTCGAATTTGATGGCCTGGAAAATATATAGCCTCAGCGGTGTCATCACGAAATGACGACAGACAGAACTTGTCTTAGGACTTCTTCTTTTTGAGGACATGTTTCCTTATTTTTGATCTCGCTTACTGATTTGATAGCGTATGTATGTACAGATCGGTGCTGCGCGAGGTGATTAGAAACATCCACTCTCAGGCATGTATGTCTCATGCAGACCGCAAGTCTGTTATCCATCGTCTGCAACCCCAAAAAGGTACCTACCTAGCTCTTAACCTCGCCTTAACAACATGGATCAATTGAACTGTTCGTTTCATTTTATTAGTTCGGGTTTTGTGGCCTCGTTCGGGTACAATCTTCGGTCCCGTAAACCTTTCAATCCATGATCTAACATAGCCTAGCCCCTGTCATAATTTGCCTTTGTGTAGCAAACAGGAAAACCGTCGTTGGATCTGACTGACCCCACATTTAAGAAACAAACCCCCAATTCTCATTCATATCGTGATTTCCTTAGCTTACTTACTTCTGTCTTCACGTACAGCCACAGGCAGGTTGGGGATGCAGGCTGACAAGGTGTACGAGGGAGCGGGGGTAGGCGGCCAAACTGTGAGACACCACAAAGAGAAAGAAGATGCACCAACACAAAACGAAGCGAGAAAATTTACTCCGCGGTTGATGATCCGCAAGGAAGAACTATCTACACAAGATTCTCCACTACAGGAAAGGCGAATCCTAGCTCAGATCAGAGCATGTGTGCGTGTATGTGTGTGTAGATGGACCAAAGGATCAAATTGGTGTGCGTGTGCGTGTGCGTGTGCGTGTGCGTGTAAGTGGGCTTGGGCCGCTGTGAGATCCGATTGCGCGAGCTCGTGTAAAGAACCTCTATTTTCCTCTCTCGGCAAGCAAAGATCTCCGTCTCCGCCTCCGTCGTTACATCACGGCCATAAGGCAGAGGGAAGAGACTGCAGAATCAGCAGAGGGGACCTCTGGTTTCTTGGTAACACGTCACGCACACATACAGCATCTTAGAAGCGGCCGATGTTCTCGGGCGGCGCCTAAGCGACGCGCGATACCGGCCCCTTGTTGGTTAGCTCAACCAGACACAATCCCACCGGCGCGGGCAATGACCCTGGTTGTAGGGTACATGTATGCACGCGGGTGCATATGCAATGCGAGGCGAAGCGAGGTCTCATCGTTACGGTGGGAGACTGGAGGGTGGGCGGTACGGTACAGGCCGAAAAAGTGTGGTATGTAATTGATGCGGGTGTGTCTCATTGCTCAAGGTGAGCAAGTGTCTAACCTATATGGGAATTATATATGCTGCATCCATGTGTATGAATGTCTGTGATGGGGAACCCAGGAAGAAGGAACGTTAGGTATGTTAAATACATATACGAAACCGGTCAGGGGATATCAATGTCAGCTTGTTGTGAGGTTGGTGATAGGGTGACTCCGATTCTAGGCATCCATCATTGCGCTGTCGAGCGAAGAGCATGGGCGCCAGAGTACGGCTCAGCTCAAGGCGCGAAACTGTGTCGTATAGTCTGCAGGGCAGCGGCACATAGTCCCCATCCACAAGCGCCTGCTACTCTCGTCTGACTGAAGACCGAGCCTCATGCTGTTACAATTTATTGTAAGCTGTGCGAAAAGATAATAATAGTCTGTAAGGCTGATACGACACAATAGGCAGGTACATCGGCGTACATATATGGAAGAAACATCAATTGGAACCTTCATTGTAGAATATCGAGTCCTTACAGGCAGCGCACGAGCCACATGGGCCCCCCATTCTCCGTTCGGTATCTCTCCAGCGGGGGAGCGGGTCTTCCAGCCCGGCCACTCGCAGCTCCCCGCAATCTGGCAGTTGCAACTGGAAAGCAGCGGAACGAACGAGGCCGCTGACAATTTTCCATCCCGAACCAACCCGCCCCCAAGCTACCGACTCAAGCGTGTCGAAATAAAATACACATACCCAAAGGCCTGTTAGACTCGCTACGTTTCTACGTCTTCTAAAACACCGTCGGTATACTCTCTAAGATTCTTCAAAGAATTATGAATTTTTTATATATATTCTTAAAAACTTAATCAGGTTTGTTACGAGGTGGTGGAAGAAAGGCGTATTTACCAGGCTCGTATTTCTAGAACCTAGTCTCTTTAATTGGCCGGTTACATGCCTTGGACGCGATCCACCCCATTGCTGCTTGACATCGTATAACCAGGTGTAGCGTTTCTTCCCAGCAATGGAACTGGCACTCCAGACGACCAATTTCAGTTGTGGCTTGCTGCCGTCACGTCGCTTATTACCGATGGGCAACACGCAGCAGCAGGTTGGTTCAGGGACCGATTCAGGGACCATGCCACTATCCGAACCATTGCCAAACTGAGAAGAAGTAAGAGCAAGTTTTGCCGGTCCTTTCTGTGACTCCCCACCACGGTTCACTTGACAGGATGTATTCCCTCGCAGGCCTCTCTACCTGCGACTCAGTTACCAGATACATCTCTCAGTACCTAGTGTCCAAAATTGCCCGACGAGATATCGTATGATGCATCCGTATGAACACACCGGTAGCCATCAGCTGATGGGCTACTTTGGCAACAAGATGCGACCATATCATGCATGCTTCCATGCCCCACATCAAGGGGTTTGTCAGTATCTGCTGCGTGTACGCAGAGCATGTGCCGGCATCCTGGCCGAGTGATGGATTTGCCATAGTCTCATCATGGGGCAAAACAGCTAACATGCGTGGGGAGGGAGACCTTGGAACTGGAGGCATCTGACGCTTTCAAAGATGACCTGGTCGACTGGTTCAGGTTTATCTACGTACAAAGGGGATATGCGACCATCAGTCACCAGGAGCCCGGACGGGCCATATACCGTGTCCAAGACCCTGACAGCTGTAATGGCCGATTAGTTCGCCCCGAAAGAGACCCATTTGCGCCAGCAGTCATCAAGTTTGCATAGATGAAGTCGACAATGACAGGTGCTATGCTGGTGGCAGGTACACATTGTCAGCGCAAGCGACAGCGTTCTCACCTCCACCTGCCCTGTTGAACTGCGTACGAAATCAATGAGCTGATGCAAACAGCCCGCGAGTCTACTTGACACTAGATGAGAACATGCGATGTGAAGATATACGAGCTACCCATATTTGAAGACTTGGAGAGCCAATATAGGGGTAGCTCGTATATTCTTTTGGCATGGGCAGATAAGAAGCAGGCTCGGTTTCCAGGGCAACGCTTATCAGGTAATCAACAATGATCAGATATGCTAAATGGCTACAACAGTGTAAAACGGAGGGACAGTGTTGGTCCACCGGATGTCCGTTGGGGGTTGATTTATGCTCAAGCAGCACCTCTCTTTTTAGTGAGGGGTCCTGGGGCTGTTTAGTGGATGGACATGGGGAGCTGACGAGCGCCGGCCAATCATATTGGTGCTTTGACCCTCGATCGTCTCAAAAGGGAAAAAAGTGAAAACAGGCAAAGCTGTAAGCTCTGTCGCTAAGGTGCCATTCACAGAGAGAACCAAACCGACAGTTTATTCGCATTTGGATTACTCACTACCTACTATACTGGCAACTTGTTTGCTTGTACGACATGGCTTCACAGCACAAACGTAATGGTATAGAGACGGACTCGCTCAGATTCCGCCGGAGCTTGGGCCGGGCTCAATCGCATTGCGAAGGGGCGCTCTCGGGCTCCCTTGGGCTCCCCCTCGGGCTCTCTCCACATTGCAAAAACATCAGTGAGATCCGACCTGTCCCTACGGTCCGTCCGTAATTGTCCAGCGACTCGTCCGACAGTTTTCCCCAAACATGGCACGCAAACCACCG
Organism: Apiospora saccharicola; assembly: GCA_038363915.1. NCBI lineage: Eukaryota > Fungi > Ascomycota > Sordariomycetes > Amphisphaeriales > Apiosporaceae > Apiospora > Apiospora saccharicola. The sequence continues at coordinate 2,186,571 of JAQQWM010000001.1, forward strand.
GAGACCCCAAGACACACCCACCTCCCTTCTTCCTTATAAAGGGAAACCCATCTGCTCAACTCTTAGCCACTTCGATCATTCCAATCTTCCATCCTAATCATCTACCGCCCCATACGCCCCATATCTCTCCTTTATTGATCGCCATTGTCATATCTTACCTAGTCACCAACGACCAATCCCCAACCAAAACAAAATGGCTCCCTCCGCTGACATGCCCTCCAACACCATGGATGCTGCATACACCCAGCACAAGCCCCTTGCCGGCAAGGTGGCGCTGATCACCGGTGCCGGTCGTGGTATCGGCCGGGGTATTGCCATGGAGCTGGGCAAGCGCGGTGCCAACGTCGTAGTCAACTACGCCAAGAGCTCCTCGGCCGCCGAGGAGGTGGTCGCCGCCCTGGAGAAGATGGGCTCCAAGTCGGTTGCCATGCAGGCTGACATCTCCGTCCCCACCGAGGTGGCGTCGCTCTTCAAGCGCGCCATGGAGCACTTTGGCCACATTGACATTGTCGTCTCCAACTCGGGCATGGAGGTCTGGTGCGAGGAGACCGAGGTCACCCCGGAGCTCTTTGACCAGGTCTTCAACCTCAACTGCCGCGGCCAGTTCTTCGTCGCCCAGAACGCCCTCAAACACTGCAGCCGCGGCGGCCGCATCGTCCTGACCTCGTCCATTGCCGCCCAGATGGCCGGCGTCCCCAACCACGCCCTGTACGCCGGCTCCAAGGCCGCCGTCGAGGGCTTCACCCGCTCCTTCGCCGTCGACTGCGGCAAGAAGAACATCACCTGCAACGCCATCGCCCCCGGCGGCATCCAGACCGACATGTTCGACGCCAACTCGTGGCACTACGTCCCCGGCGGCCACGAGGGCATGGACATCAACACTATCAAGGCCGGCCTCGCCAAGCTCTGCCCCCTAGACCGCGTCGGCACCCCCGAGGACATTGGTAAGGCCGTCTACTGCCTGGTCAGCCACGAGGGCGAGTGGATCAACGGTACGTTTCTACCCATCCCCCCCCCTTTCCTGCATGCCATACGCACATGCATCTACTGGAGAATTTTCCATGTAAGCTGACAACAATTCTTACCTATCTCTAGGACAAGTCATCCGCTGCTCTGGTGGTGGTGTTTAAGTCTCCCCCGGATGAGCTGCGCCGGTTGGTTAGAGTGTGGGGGTTGGTGAAATGTTTATACATGGGTTCTTAGCCATGATAGGACGGCATCCCCCCTATCTACGAGTTGACAGGACAACTGGTCCTGGAATAGCATACATAAGGCATTACTTGAGAATTATGACGCGTTTATAATCAACAGCAATTCTGGTTTCACGAAAAATACCAACATAGATCATTTTGCTCATGACCGGATGCCTCGCTCGGGTTGAGATGTATTTCACATGCAAAAATCGTCGTCTTCTGTTCATCTGTCACCTTCTACGATATTTCGGGTACAACTCTGACCTAGTGTTGGTCATCTCGCTTGAATATATTTTCCTTTCTCGGTCAGCATGCACCGCCTCGCATTGTCCTGCTCTACTCTTTGTTGGCCGTGCTATCTGACGTCTTATCGCAAAGTCCCAAGATATGATCGACCATCACTTAATCTGTATCGCTTGGCACACATGTCATCACGGGGGTATAAGCATGATAAGCGGTATGCGTTTCATTTAGACGAAGCGAAGTGCGTTCGATGCATGGGCCCACGACAGAAGAAGGTGTCCACCCCTAGTAGTGAGTCCCACCCACTTCGCACCCACTGGTGAATTTCGTGACAGGGACTCCATCCGAACCAGGCACAGCCAATAATAGCCCCATGAAGGTCTTCATGCACGCCATTCCCCTTCGACCCAATAGGAGAGAGAGGCCTCTCGCCCCAGTCAGTCACTACCCAACATTCGCGGGGTGTGGGGCAGTTCCTTACCCCCGTGTCCGAGCCATGGGGCCCTCATCCAACCATCGCGAGTGGCTAGGGCGAGAGCAGAATCTGGTCGCCACGTGTTGTGTGCATGTCGTGACACCGCCAAGAAAAAGGAAGTACTGGGGCAAGTGGCATCCAGCCAGGCCAGTGAAGATTCAGACTCTGTCCGGGGAGCCGTGTTGGCGGGTTCGGAGGTCCGTCGCCTTCCCATCAGTTGACTCTCACCATATAAAAAAGTTTGAACTTGGAATGGAACTATGCCTGGCAGGCATATGAAGCTCTAGTAAGCAGTCAACAGTAGCTCTCCGCTATCAGTCAGCTTACTCAGGAACCCTATCGTGTAGCTCCGACCGTGGCCCATGTCAGCCTTCCGTATCGACTGTGAGGATCTATAGTTAGGTTGGGCCTTTTGCGCTGAAACTTCACTGCTTAAGCGTCTTGAGTATGTTCCATTTCCTGGTCAGGAAACACTGGTTCAACCAAAATGAAAGAATAACAGTTATCCCAGGAGTACAATACTGTTATGTCGCATAGGAGGTGTGGCTCTAGTACGGCATTGACCACATAGGCGAGTCCGATCTTGGAAGCGATAATTATCTCTCTACCGGCCCCCTTGTTACGCATCAAGATGCCGTTTTGGTACCGAGAATTGGGGTTTTTAGCCTGCTCACGCACCCGATTGCCGCGATTCGGGCGCACCCTAGGGGGGAGGGGAGCTTCGCACTTCATCTGATAGGCCAGGGCAAGAACCGGCAAAATCTCCGGTTGGTCTTTATCTGCGACCAAACTATATCGGAAATGCTCATTAACCAGTCAAGCGGGCGATTGCATATGCGGCCTGGACGATGGCATCTGTCAATGCAGAGCCGACATGAGTTTGTTTCAGATAGTTGCAGCACCATCATCTCGATTTGTGTCTGCCGCAAACAAAATGGTCCAAAATATGCTATAAAGAGTAAATATCAAGGTATAAGAGAGACTAGAGCCTCATATAGCTCAGTGCAAGCGTCCATATAGGGAGCTCTCGTAGGCCAATACCGAGTATGTCCAACAGTCAAACCCGGCCCCCACAGGCTCTAGAACCGCCTTTTGTGTCACCAATCTTCTTTTTCTTGTTTTATTTTCTCTCACAGGTGGTGTCTGAGTGGCAGCAGCCAAGACGCCGTCGAGCGTCCAAATTGAGGCGTGAAATTGCGAGACAGTACTGCAGCTCTGAAGCTGTCCAACCCTAAAGGCCCGAATAGCTGATCCGGGACCAAGAGAATATCGAGTGCATGGAAAGGTTGACATCAACCATTTCGCAAGGATCTTCTTGCCCTGGGGAGGTCCGGCACCTCTGTGATACCCTGAGATACCTACCTGCCGATACGGGTGTGAGGGCAAGTGGCTCACCTGTTTGCAAATTGTGGCGACCATCTAGAACACGGCCTTGGGCCAAATGGTACGTTGCCACGGATTATTTTAGAAGCATCCCCTGGCATAAGATAGGCGGTGATATGGCAAGGCCAATCAGAAAGCTGGCGCAATATGCTGCCAGTCCTATAGGGTTCAGCCGTGGAGGGGGAAGCGAAATATTTGTCCAAAGGCGCCGCAGCTGCCTTCAGCTATCGGGAGCGGACTGCTGGGTGTCAGCGTTACAGCATGGCGTTTATTTTACCTGGGAGCGTCGGAGATAGAGCAATATCGCTTCGGATAGCCCTGGCTCCTCCAATCAGACCTTTCCTGGGTTCCGGGAGGAGGAAGGATTCCCATATCTCCAGTATAGACCGGCGGGGAGGGTTGCACAAGGAATCAACATCCCACCCGTAGGTATGGGGGACTAGGAAGCGACGATGGTCTCCGAGAAGCCCGCAACCATGGCAAGGGTGGAGGGAGGACAGTGGTGTAGTTGCCTTGAAGCGAAGACGGCGAAAATAACCGACCGTTCCGCCTGCGGGCGCTGGTGGTGGCGCTCGAGAAAATATGCCCGTTGTTCCCTCTTTGTGTGCATTCTGCGGTAGGAATTTCCAGTTGTCCAAGGTGAGCGCAGCAGCAAGCTGCAAGCCACAAGCCACAATCCCGCACAACAGCTTTTATCGATGACGGAATTAGGCAGGCTTGATCGGTCTGGTTCTCCGGCCAGCTTGCTACTCGCAAGTCGGGCGAACATAATGCACGCAAGTCCATGCTTACCTACATGTTGACCGGGGAGCGGAAACGCCGCGCAATCCTTCCGTTTATCCCATCCGCTATAGAGGGAGAGATAATTCGGAGAAGTAAGCATTTAAGAGACGCGGTCGTTGTTGTAGGTGGACATTGCCAGGTAAGTAGACAGAACGAGGCGAGGCGGGGGTGGGATGTGGGCTTTGAGTATGCAGGCGCAGACAGGCCCAAGGAGGCGGAGAACAAAGTACGTGCTTGCCTACATGTAGGTATGCTGGTAAGCTTCAGCAGCCAGAGCGTTCTCCAGGCACTTCCCCACCAGCTGCCACTTACTCGTTTGGGGTTTAGCTTGTACCGTGAGCCAATGATAGAATAGGACAGACGACCACCTACTTACCTAGGTGAGGTGATACTTATTTTTATCTTTAACGGCATAGGTTATTGTGCTTTGCGTTGAATGGATTGGGTATTGTCGTCTGTAGCTACCTGCATACCGACTCACACCCAACGAGACGGTCCAGCTGCTGAACCAAGTCAATTCTTGGAAATAGCATTAGTTTAGATCACAGCTACTCGACTCAAGCTCGGTTTGCTTACTGAGGCTGAAAACTAACCGGCCGGGGGAATGTCAGTATGCTTTCCCGCGAGCACGTTAGAGCCCAACTGCCTAATAACCTGATCAGCTACGTCACTGCCACTGATGTTTCTATTTGAGAACCCCTCCCTCTGTGGCGGAAGACTACCAAGCGCAAGAGACTGCATGGTTTTGGATCGTAGTGGTGGTGTGGCTGATTACTCGACTGGCCAGATCTAAGATGCCTTATCAAACAGACATGGACAATGATTGTCGCCTGTATGAGGGCTTAGGATCGCTGCTACATCGCCTCGTAAAGTGGGACACTGGCAACCAATACCCAGCTACCTCTTCGATGCTGGCGTTATATCCAATGGCATGCAAATGTTCGTATCACCATAAGAAACACCCAAAGACGTCTGTGATGAGATAACGAATTTTACCCGTATCAATGTGAACACAACCCAGAAACATGTGTCCCATATGTATGTAGTAATCTAAGGGAGAAATGCAGATACAAAACCCATATCCCTCAGAAATCAAATCCAAATGCCCTAAATTAGCAATTAGCCCTGCGCGTAAATCATGTGCATCGTGATATGGTGGTACACAAAAACATCGAATGTAAGTGACATTTGAGAAGGTGCCCACAGGGCACCAGCAACAGAATTGTGACATCACACCGTTGTCCTTTGCAATATCCAGATGGCCGTGTCGTGTCAAGCCACCGCCGGCCAAACCTCCTCTCCCGCGAACCCGATCTGTCTCGCTAGTACAACCCCGTTCTCTAGAATGCTTCCCGAAATAACCCCTTTTCCCCAAGGCGCCGTACTCGCTTCGCTATGATGTACAATGAATGACGGTTGCAAGCTGGTCCCATCACCAGCTCACATAGTGATGTAGTAACCATCCCAGCTTGCGTGGGCTAACATTGATTTCTTCGCCACGTTTCTTGTGCTATACGAATGTCATATCACCCTTCCTGTGACTAACAAGATCGAGGGTGGACCCGAGCGTGTGTCCAAGATAGCCAAGCATAGCGCGGCTGACCTCAGGGTCTTCAGACAGGTCTGAACAGACTTCACGAAATCTCGCGTACACTTCTTCCAACTTGCGAAGCTCTCTCGCCAATATTTCAAGCTCCAACCATCGGCCGTCCTCTCCGTTAAGCTGGTATACACCAAGTGTGAACCCAAGAGGACCGCCGGGGCTTCCGTTGTTGACGGCCATGTTCCCAGTGTCGAAATACGTATGAGACGCATTCTTGTAAAAAGATGTAATTTTCCCGAAGACAGTGGCAAGCAGCATAGCGGCAGTGTGGGTACCAGAGCGGCTCATACACTTCGGACATGCCATCATCGCGGCACATCCCTCTACGGCTTTGCGGTTGAGGGACAAGACTAGATCAAATGGAGGAATGGCTGGCGAAGACGCGTTGTGCAAGGCTTGCAGAGACTGCAGGCACACCGTGAAGCATGTGCAAGAGCCCCCGTTGATGGTAGAGGAAGAGGACTTATGACGAGTGGGTACCGGTCTCATGCTCGGCGTTGCGGTTGGGCTTGGAAAATAGTTGGATGACATGCTCGCAGGCGTCGGTATTTGGCTGTAGGCCATCATATCGTGGGCGGCCGGGTCGGGCCAAGCCATTGGCGTAGGCATGGTCATGTCGAACGATTGTGACCGCACATGTGCCCCAGGCATGTGAGCGGCGGAAACAGCGACATCGCCATATTGGGCGCAAGATAAATCTGTAGGGGGTGTCCACGGCATTGTGGGGGTATACATGTCAGGCGGAGCTGGCATACCATCATGGTGTTCACCCATGATTCTTTCGTCGACTCCCAGTAATGTGAGTCCCGTCGATACCGAGGGGTTCCTGCTCATGGAGCCATCGACGCTGGTAGGAGGCGTAGCCCAACCAGAGTCGAGTCTGAACATCTGCTCCGAGGACTGTGCAGTCGGTGTAGCATACATCATGGCTTTGTCGTCTCCCATGCCGGATATATCGTTGACTTCGGGATGAGAATGCCCATGGTTGTTGCTACTAGCATCTGCTTTGGGTTTGCCTGCACGGCTCGAGGGCGAGTAACGACACTCGATGCCGCACGCGAGACATCGTGAGCAGATAGGCCTGGCTTTGGAGCATTTGACCTTGGCGAGGAAGCAGCCATCGCACGAGGCGCGAAGACGGGGTTGACGAGCCTTGGCTGGGGAAGCCATTCTGAAATGAAAACGATATGTGACAAGAATGCTTGCAGACTGAGACCTATATCCGGGGTGTAACAACAGTGAGCATTGCAGCAGAAGGAAAAGCCGTGGGAGATGGACGGGGTAGTAATAATGTAGCCTGTATAAGTGAGACCCTCGGGAGGTAGAGGTCGTACAAGGTTTGTGGGGATATAAGACTGGAAGCTAGACACGAATGAACGATGGAGTGGGCCCCTGTATGTTTAAGAGAAGGAGTATCATATGCCATTCTTGTATAAGAGAAACATCGGGGAAAGTCAAGCGAAAGGAAGTCGGCTCCTCGAAGTGGCAGAGCGTTGTGAAGGGGTGAGGGATATGCTTGCATCCTCGAGGGCAGGAAACGAAGGGAGCACTACTTGGACTGGGAAGGGCCCTGATGAGAAAATGCAAACGCTCAAACCTGATTTGTCCAGGGGGAGGAGAGGGGAGGGGGTCAGGTATGCTGCAGGTGGTAGAAAGTTATCTGCGCATCTCTCGATGCCCACGTCCATGGAGGGCACAAGCAAGTGCCAGAGGGGGATGGGCATGTCCACAGAGACAGCGGCCCGCAAGGCAGATTTAGGACGAGCTTCGCCAAGTCATTCTCGTATGTGGTGTGGTGTAGGTGCTGGACGGATAGGGTTGCCAGGATCCAGGATGCCTGTCAGTCGAAGAGCCGCCGAAACCATGATCTGGGAATTAGTCCGTTGAGGGAAACGGTGAGAAGCATCTCCACCAGGTCATCCCAGTGCACATACCGAGCTTGCGAAATGTACGTATGTGGCACTTGCGGAAGCTATTACACATGGCAGTTGCTCAGACGTCTTGCTTGTAAGCTGAATAAAGCCCGACCATGCTCAGCTGTCGATCCTCACTTGAAGTCGAACGCGCGCGGGTACGATGAGACCGGAATGGCGTGAGCTGGGCTGCGAGCATCCCAATAGATAGAGGCTCCTTCAATCAAACTGAGCGAGCCCCTTTACGCCTATGCTTGGATACGCCGCGGGAGAATCAAAATGTCGACAGACCTGATTTTGCGGTAGCGAGTACATATCAGCCAGCTAGTCACTCAGTCATTCAGGTCGGTCAGGTAGAGATAATAGGGCAACCGCAGGTGCAGTGCTGGTGGACCTAGTGCATGAGAAGTAGATATGCATAAAACACTGGAGCTGTAAGGAGGGCGGGACAACGGTGTACCTTGTTTAAGAGCCGATTCCCGTAAATTTTCCACACGATCCGAGTAGGGTCAGGTCAGTAGAGAGGGGAAGGGTTTGGGGTACTCGTCATGAGCCCAGATAGTGTGCAGTCGAGGACTTGACAGGGGTCAAGTCAGATGTGGCCCCATTATCTCCAGCAATGCAGGATGCAGCAAGCAAGTGGAAAGTTCGACCAACCGCGTTGCTGCTGACGCTGAGACTCCTTCAATCGGGCACAGAGTTTCATTGTAGGCGGGGACTCGGACCCGAAATGGTTCAAGCTCAGGGAGGATGATAGGATCAGTATACCCTAAAGTCTTAGGTGACATGACGGGAGACAAATCCGGTGGAAAGCTGAACTCTTGTGCAGTAGCACTGCCCATCACGTGAACGGCGACGAATAATTAGAAGCGATGGGAGCGCTTTTCTCGAGTACTCGAATGGATACAACGTATCAGTGCAGTTGACTCCTCGTCTGTCTGTCTGTTTGTCTTACCAAAGGGCACCGGGCGACAAGTGAATCGGGAGTGCTGTTTAGCATGAAGACTTCAAGCTCTGTGCGTCCAGGCGTGGAGCTGACAGAACCCTATGCCCGTCACCTATTGAGTATGGACTCCCGTCTGTCAATGTCAGCGATGCTCGAGGTCCATGATACCAATCGAGATGCTGATAGGATGGGGGATAACATAACACTAGAACACGAGTGTGGGAATGTGGGGTTTTGAGAAAAAGAAAGAAAAAGTATGAGGTCAAGAGGAACAGGAAATTTGCCAGGTTAGGTTAGGTACCAAGGTTCAGAAAAAGACCAAGTTAGGCCTAGCCGGATAGATCAATGCAGTCTTGTCTCAGGAACTTGCTGTGCTTGGCCTATCAATCCTTATTTTTAGGTGTGTGGCCCAATTAATCGCACTGATGGCAGGAACCCCACTCGGATCTACAATGTCAAAAGTAGGCAAGTAACCTCATGTATAGTTGGCTCGTACTAATATACCACCTCAGCAACAAGCAAGTAGATCAGAATGTCTATTATTGACATCCATCCATATCAAAAAGGTACTCCGTATAAGTGCTGCAGGGCTCACTGGGGGTGCTTACAATTATAACCCGGCACGCTCTGTCTAAAGAGTATACTAAGCGGCGGCTCTTACCAGACAAGAGGACAGACAAACAAGCGAGTACCCCCAAATAAAGGTTGGATTCTTCCCTCGTTAGCGCACTCAGGCACAGCCGCTAGCACTCGCACTTACACGGGCGCTGCACTAAAGGACGCTATACTGTCCTTATTTAGCTACCGTTATTAGTGAGCCAGTGATTAGACTGGGATATTCCCGCGCCCGCGCCCCCCGTCCTGTAGGCATGTTCTATTTGCAAACGAACCTGAATACGGATCGTTCAGTTTTCATTTTGCCAGGAAATTGCTGGACATGTACAGTCGCTGTCTTCTCTCTTCCATTTGCTGGCAAGACTCACTAGGTATCAGACGTCTAAAGGGAGTATTCATTCCCTCAACCTCTGAGAAAAACCCGGAGCTCCGTTGTCGCTGAGCGGGGGCCATGAAGGCTAAATCCGGTCATGAGCTGTTGCTGCAAGTATCGCAAAGAACGTATAGGCATCCAGTCGCATGCCCTACTTCGTTCCTCACTTATCTGGCTCAAAATCAGGTGCATCCAAAGACATTATACGGTGGCTGATCTATAAGCCCTATATGCAGACCCTGATCGGGCAGCAGGCAGCAAGCAACTTGTTGACGAATCGGCGACCTCGGCTTCTACCCTTTTCATCATTTTCTGACTACGTGATATACCTACTCTGCTAACTGCTATAGCTTTGCTAGCTTTCCAATTTTCATTTTCGAACCATCAGTAGAACAACGTCAAACTTCGCCGCATTCCCAATTGGGGTAAGCACTGCGTAACCTTTATGTCTCGTGTGTAGATATATCTAATCTAGGCTTTCCAGTGTGCAGCAGTCTGAGACCGCCAAGTTTGGTTTAGACTCCCGACCACGTAGTCTATCCTGATCTTCGCATCGCTAACATCATCATCATCATCATCATCATCATATCATACTCCAAGCACAACGGTAGGCTGCTTTCTGTTGGGCGAGAGCAACCCGGAAAGCTCACTCGCTCATCTCGCTCGTTCCCATCGTATGTTCTCCCTTTCTATCTACCCAACTCCACTCAGTATTGCAGCCAGGCAGCTCTTGTCCTCCATCAGCCACCAGAGAAAGACCTCGTCCATTCCGCTTTGAGAACGCCACACACGCAGTAGAACCCTGCAACGCCGTAACAACGCATTTTGGTCCCCCAATTTGAGCGCAGGACATGGATGCCGAGCAGTGGATATACAGGACGCCGCAGATGTGTTGGCCAGCAGCCTGGTTCAGGTCTCAGAGCCCAGGGATTTATTGATTTCACTAGTACGCGAGAGATGAGTGGACGGTTTCGAGGTGACAGGTGCCCTACAGTTACCAGACCCGCCGGGCCAGGGTGGTTGATTGACTCATTTCAAGCAAAGATCTGCATATCATCCAAAGCTGAACCTTCTGACATGTTGCTTTGGCTCGACGCCTCAACTGTAGCTGCTGGTCCTCTTGGCTCTGGCTGGCAGATAGGCAAGCAAGATAGGCTCGCTCGCCATGGCCACTCTGGGGAAGAAGGCATGCTGATCCAATGCCGGTTTGGCCAAGTGGCGCATGTCCAACATTCGAGGCCATTTGCTCGGGTATACGGGTATAAAACACCAAATCATCTTCGTGGGGAACAAACCAAGAGGAAACTTGTTCTTCGCGGGGCAAGCTCACTCAGAACCTGGGATGTGCTGGTCATGATAAGGCCCAGCGTCAAGGCTGGGTTGCGTATGGTCAGTAACCAACATATGCAATGCAAGCTGGCAGGCATGCTACTGCCGTTTACTCTCCTCCTCTTGCCCCCTCCCACCTGCTGCATGTAAGCCTGGCGAAAAGTTATCGAGTGCTTCATGAATCATTAAGCTCTGATTGAGCCTCTGCTTGTGATGAGCAGCACACGCTATACGAAGGTTGGTCTCCACGTCTCATTTTGAATCATACCTAGCAAAAGCGACAAGTCATTGATTGTATGTTTGCATATCATTGTCGTGCAAGCAAGCAGGGAGGTACATGAAAGCCCCCGCAATCCCGCGCACCAGGGGAAGTAGCCGTGGATCTTGGGGATCTTCGACCAGGGCAGGGTACATACATTGGCTCGGGCAACCTTCACCACTTCAGCTACAGATCCAAGCGACAAGGGTCCAAATCACCCCTCCCCCGTAACCCTCGCGGCTTGGATCTTGGGTACCGCCTGGCCGGGTGTCTTATCGACAGGGCTAGGTCAGCACGCGCGTCGAAGATTGGCGATAGAAGCCTGGTGGATAAACAATGAAGTAGATAGTTAATTACAGCTTGTGGCTCGGGACCCGGATAATGCTGATGGCTCGTTACACGGATATCATACCATAGGCAGAGAATATACCCAATCGTAAGGCAACTCTTGCTTCGCCAGCAAGCGACCCGACACTCCGGGAGCAATACTCGGAACGTTTCCGATTGCGGTAAGAGACAAGAACTCGTCCAGAGATTCGCTCCACGCTAGACCCAGCAGGCGAATGAACGAGCTCCTGCCGTCTCATCGCAATATATGCTAAAAACAACCAGGCAGGAACCCCCCTCTCCTAGCGACCGCCTCAACGTCGTTTTTGATGCGGATCCAAGATTAAGTCTCAGATGAATACTGCAAGATTGAAGACGTAATGATCTCGACACCGGAAAGCATGCGACAAGTTTAGACATGGCTGGGGAACAAGGGTCGGGCTTCGTATACTTTTTCACACTTACCTACAGTGTTCATTCAGCCACCACCAATTTAAGCCTGCGACCTGAAACGTGACCGAGTAAGAGGAGGATGTAGCCAACATACAAATATGGTTACGTTTATATGGCGAATGGCAGGAAACGAAATCCATCAACAGAAGTAAAGGAATTAAGCTTGTTTTTTCTCCTGCCCACTAAGTTGGCTCCGGTCTCACTGTCAAGTAAGGAATGGGCTTCTTAGCAGGGCACTAAGAAACCAGCTAGCTCCAATAGACGAAGCCCTGTTTCTTCGCTTCTACACTTTGGCCAGTAACCAAAACCGAATGGCAGAAGCAGAAGAAGCAAGTGCTGTTGCAGTGAAGATCGCTTCCGCTCCGAGGAAGGGGCGCCTCCACAGGCCGTGCGCCCTGTCTTGATTACCTCTTTTGGTGGTCAACGTGAACTAGCGGTGGGTTACGCCTCCTCTGATTGATGGCCCCCAAAGCCTGTAAGCATGTAACAATGCCCCGCGCCGGCCCTGAGAGTGGTTGCGCTAGCGTGTTACTCCCGCGCGCGTAGAACACGATTTTCGAGGTGTTTGTTGAGCTACTACAGGGAGGAAGATCGTATCTTTTTGTTTTCCTTCTCGAAACGACCTCCTTGCGGCCCTACCGCGGAAAGGGAGGCAGACCATCGGAGAGCATGGGTCCTTTCGTTCGAGAAGCTTGGCCAACAGCTCTTGCAGAAAGGGGGCAGGGATGCTGGGAAACGCGCGAGGATTCTCATGCTTCACCAGATCCAATTGCTTGCCTCTGTGACAGTGGCACTGGACAGACAGATCGCGAGAGGGAGGACGGAGAAATCGAGAAGACCGATATTCCCAATGCCCAAAAGGTTGATTGATTCGCGTAGCCCAAGTAGCAAAAGGGAACTAGTAGGATATGCACCACGAGAAAGGGCGACGCAAAACACTGCCTTTTGCATCCCGAAGCTTACGCATGGAAGAGTTTCACAAAACACCAAAAAACGCTTCCTAGAGGATGACCTGACTGCTACTACATGATCACCCATGCCGTGCACTGTCATGCTTGCTCCCTTTTCTCTTCTCTTCCTCTCTTGGGGGAAGAGAGAGAAGGCCCTATTCATTCCTTCATGCAGCAAGGTAAGCAGGTCCTGTTACGCAGAAGAAGCAGGAAGGCTTGCGCCGGGAGGAGTATGCTGACGGTTCGCCGCCATCAGAAGTCTAGATTTTCCCTCCCCATTTGCGCATACGTTTCATCCCGCAATCTGCATGTAATCCTCTTCCACGGTAGGCGGGCCCCCTGGTAATCTCGTGATACACAAAGGTCAGCAATGGAAAAACACATAGAGGAAGGGTGGGGGGACAGGAGGGGCAGGACGGAAAGGCGGGATTTTGAGAGTTCCAAACATAGTTCCGGAGGCGACTCCGGCCCGGACTTTTGGCAAAGGGCAAACAAAGATTCCGAGGAGCGAGAGAGAGAGAGAGAGAGAGAGCCTTTCGCATCTTCGCGGTTTCTTTTGCGTGGTGTATGATATGCTATGCCATGTATGTATCAAATGTATGTATGTGCAACCTTGATGGCAGAACATTGATTAACTGCCCCCTTAGCACTTTCCTGTTGGTGCTACGGGCTAGAACGCTGCAATGCAGCCATGCGGACTCTCGACGCTCTCCTCGATTTCCACATCTGGCTCGAGTATAGAGTTTTTGCTGCTGCGCTTCGCTGCCTGCGCCGCGCCCTGCTTGCTTAGAAATGCCATATGCGCAACCGCACGGATGTAGGTAGCTCTGATCCCGGTCTCTCCCAAGAGAAATGCCTGCCCGGGTTGCCTCTCTCGCTCTTGCTCTCTCGCTCTTAGAGTGCCCAACAGATGGCAAGCTGCATCGGAGATATATTTCGATAAATGCGGGTTCCCTCCATGCGTTACTGGGTTTGCTGCATCCACCTATTTCAAAGCAAAGTGGTTACCTAGCATACTGTACTTGCTCGACTTGGCGCGGCACTGTCAAGAAAGAGTCGGTCAGACGGGGCACTGGGGCCGAAGAAGCAAATATCATAAGCAATCAAGACCAATACGATATGTGGGAGAGAAAAAGGTGCCTTCTCCCAGTCACCTAACGTAGCATAAACGCAACGGCACGGGACAGATAGGCAAGCCACTCACTCGCTGTCCCGGAAGAAAAGTCCCATGTTCGTTTCAACGGCGCCAATACCGACTGTCACACTTCCCGACCATGGTGCCGTAGTTGTCTTCTGTTGGATCCAGCCAAGCATTGATAAGTGTGTGTGCATGAGAGAGTGTGTCTGTATACAGTCTCGTAAGTCCTGATGATTGCGTAGCTGTTACCGAATAATTACGGTCCATTTCCTATTAGGGTTGCTTGGGAGAAAACCCATCAATGCAGCGGGTAGGTAGATCAGGGCCCATCAAAGACATCTCACTCTATCTGGCACGCGTCCTTGCTTTCTTTTTTGCCCTCCGCCTCCATATAGACTTCTGGGCATGCAGGAGACAGTTGGGAGGAGAGCGAAGACGGAGGTGGATTGGGATCCACAAGGGACTGACTGACAGTGCTTGACGTCAGAAGGGTAACTGAGGGTTGTCCCATGTCTATCTGCCTCATTGGCAATTTGTCTTGGCCTCGAAATAATTCCTTCTTCGCTTGTTCGCGAACGGTGGTTCGTTACCGTAAATCCCCTACTCCCTACCTGACCCCCGGTGTGCCAGCTGGCTCTTGCTCGGGGGAATGCGCAACATCATAGTAGGGGTAGATACAGGATCACTCACGGCCCAGAAAAGAAAGAAAATGCAAACACAGCAGACCCTGAACAGAACACGAAAAGGCAAAGCTTGCGAACCCACCGGTTCTCCCGTACATGATCCATACATCGTGTTTGGATTGTCGTCTGCAAGATGCCCGTACCTTCCGAGCAAAGACCCCCAAGACGCACACGTATCCTATCCTTAGGTAGGAGGCCGGTCTATCTTTGGGGCCGCAACGTGGTTTAATGGTGGATCACCATGCCTGTTGCAAGTGCTGGTCACGGGAGAGATGCAGTGTGACCCTTCTTTTCCCAGATGGTCGCCTCAGCTCCCCGCGAGCCAGCGGCGTGCATTGCAACTCGTGTGTATGGCTGTCGATCATTGAGCAATGCTGGGTGCAAGTATCATGTGTGGGCGGATGATTGGCGGCACCGGATATGCGAGGGAAAATAATGGGCGCGCGCGTGGGTAGTAGGGCGAGTGAGTCACACTTCCAGATAGGCAGCCAGTAGAAAAGCATACGAGCGCCGCGACGTCGGGATTAGGAATAAAAAATTGCCATCCGGTAGCCGCGGCGTTGGAGTCTCGGAACAGGAGTTGACAACTTCGACTGCGATACCCACCGCAGCGGAGTAGCAGTAGCAATAGCCTCAACTGGTTTGCACATCTTCTTCCTTTGCCGGGTTGGGCTGTAGCCCCATCTCCTATCTATCCCTCTGAGACATGCCTTTGCAGATAGCAGCAATATTGACTGGGCCATGCTAGGCACGAGTATGCGAGTGGTGCGCAAGAACGGGCATTTCCCATGTCCGCTTATGGGTTGCTGCAAGTACCCGACTTGCATACTTCGTAAATGAAAAGAAAGGGTCGCACAAGGTTACCAGCATCGTACTTGAGGTCGCGGTCATGAGACCGGGTCCCATGTGTCACCATCGCAAATGTAGTGGGTGCATATTCGATGACGATGAGATCTTCAACAGAACTTGCTCTCTACGCAAAATGGGTGAAAATGGAACCCTTTCTCGCGTGAGTACTGTGTAGTGCTACGCATCTGCTCGGATATGATGTGATGGTAATTGGCCCTAGTCAACTATGTTCATTGCGTGACTTTAGCAAAACAACACCGGAAGTAAGGGTTTTGACTGACAATGCAGGCAAGCTGCTATTATACATATGGCATTAATTAACAGTCCCTTACCATGAATGAGAATCCCCAGTCATGGGATCACTAAAAGTGCAGATGAATAGCGATGAAGTATAGTGAATACAATATGTCACTTCCAGCTAAGGAGGATGGTAAGTCATAGGTTGACTAACGAGGTAGTTGTTAGATTTTTAATAATAAATCAACATACAGTTCTATTAGGGTTATAATACGTTGAGGTGTTGAGTATTGTTACAGTCACAGTGGCGAAGAATACGAAAGATGAATGAATGGAGTAAACCATCAAGGCGGTGGTATATTAGATCTCTAAGTACCGAGGAAAGGAAAACGTAGTACGAGCAACCAGCCCAGTACATAAATCTAAACTAAGGAAATATGTGTGAAAAACAACCCATGATGAGAACCTATGCTGTAAAGGAGCGACGCCATGTTCCAGACCCGATTGCCACCCGATTACCATACCGAGAAGAATTACAAGGAATGTTTGGACTATCATATACATATTTTGAAAAGGAAGGTGGGATAGAAGGAAAGTATTAGAGAGTCTAGTTCTTCATGCCCTCGCGCATGAAGCTGCCAAGTTGCTTGGCCAGGTCGCCGTGCATCATGGAGAAGTGGTTGCCAGGCATGTGGTGGAAGGACATCTTGCCGACGTCAAGGTACTCGTCCCAACGGTTAGGGCCGAAGTCGGTTCGGTTGTCGAGCAGGAAGAGAGCGTGGCCAGTTGGGTAAGGGTCGGGACAGGGGTCGGTGGGAAGCTTGCAGACACCGTCTTCGCACCAGATGGTGGTGACCTTAGGGCACTTCTCCTTGGCGATGGGCTCCGCAGTGTAGTTGGACAGGGCGGTGACCGAGGCAGCGAAGTGAGGGAGGAGCCATTGGGGGATCTTCTTGGCATCGGCGGAATCGCCCTCACCAAGCAGACCAATAGAAGCAAACCATGCGTGAAGGCCAGCAGGCAAAGGCTCAATGGTGATGGGGCAGGGTGCGTCGATGATGATGAGGTTGGAGACCTCCTCGTTGGCCTTGGTGAGCTGGTTGACAATCTCGTAGGCAATGACACCTCCAGCACTCCAGCCTGCGACGGCATAAGGTCCCTTGGGCTGGCGACGCTTCATCTCGGAAATGAACTTGGTTGCCATACCGTAGACACCACACTTGTACTCCTCAGGAGTCTTCATGAAGGGCGAGAACATGCCCCAGACTGCCACGTCGGAACCGACTTCAGAGATCTCGGTGTATGAAGTGGCGCTACCGCTGCCGTCAGGGATCATGAATAGCTGCTTGGTAGCGGTACGGTGGTTGCCCTGAAGGAGGACAGAGGTGGCCTTGCGATGGGGGTAGTTGTCGACCATGGCAGGCTGAATCTTGGCAATCTCCTGCGATTGAGCAGCAGGCTTAGGGGCGGCAGGGGCAGCGGGCTTGGGCGCAGCGATGCGCCTAGGTTTGTCCTCGATACCAAGTGCCTTTTCGATATCCTTAAGGGAAGGGTTGTGGCCAAGAAGGTCTGCAGGGATGCTCAGACCGGTCTTCTCACGGAGGATACCAAGGATGGAGAGACTCATGAGCGAATCCATACCGAGGGCAGCCAGGTCAGGAGCAGCAATGATCTCTTCAACCTCAACACCCATCTCGGCGCTAATAGTGTTGCGAACAATATCCTGAAGCTCACTGACATTAGAGTCGCTGGGACCATTACCCTTAACCGAGCCCTTATCGCTCTCATCAGGAGGGGTGGTCACATCAGAGTCTGTCTCCAGATCGGCAGTCTCGGAAGAGCCACTGGAGTCGGTAGATTCCTCGGCGGCAGCAGAGCCAGCAGTCTCAAACTGACCAAGGAATGTCTTGAAAGCACCGACTGTTGCGTAGTCGTTGAAAGCGTGAGAGTCGACATTCAGCTCGAGCTCCTCTCGTAGGCGACCACTGATGGTAAGTCCCATCAAAGAGTCAACTCCAAGGTCAGAGAAGGCAATGTTATCAGCCAGCTCATCGTGGCTGACACCAGTCTCCTTGGCAACGATCTCCATGACCTGAGCGACAACCGAAGTCTTGCTCAGCTTCTTGTTGACCGCCGGCAGGTTAGACGATGTGACTTGCTTCTTCTCCTTAGTAGGGGCCTTAGCAGCTGGGTTAGCAGCAGCGGGGGCAGCACGAGCAGGGGCGGCACCGGCAGCAGCGGCACCGGCAGCAGCGGCACCTTGAGGCGGGAGGACGATGTTGAGGACCTTGCGAGGAATGGCCTGGAAGCGGACGTCGCCAGCCAAACCAATGAGCTTCTCGCCATCAAAGATGTAAGCGTCACCAGACATCATCTTGGTGCCCTTGATGTTCTGCATCCTGATGTAAGTCTGGTAAGTCTTGGTGGCGGAGAGTCTCTCAGCGAAGCGCATAGATCCCCATCCATGAGAGATGAAGACCTGCTCCCGTGAGTCGATAGCGTCTGAGCCGTTGAGAATGAAACCTGAGATGTGGCAGACACTGTCGATCCAGTAGGGTGCGGTGTGGAAAGTACCATCCTCGGGGCTGGTCTGGAAGACAACCTTGGCAGTAGCCTCGCAGGTGGCGCTGTCGAGGATTACCGACTCCATACCTCTGTATCGGTCGTCGTAGTCAACCAGGGCTGCGAAGAGCTTGTAGGCAAGACCACGACCGATCTTGGAGGCATCACCACGCTGCTCGGCTGCCTTGAGAGCCTCGACACGAGACTTGATGAGGTAGCTGACGCGATCAAATTCACCCAGCCACTCGTCGTTGTTACCGAAGTAGACCTTGCAGTTGGCGTGCTCGGCCTTCTGGGCACCCTCTCCAGTGGTCCAAGTCAGGTCGGCATAGCCTTGGGCGGCATCTGCCTTGACAGTCATGCGAAGGACCTGGCTCTTGGCCTTGGTATTGAAGATTAGAGTCTTGGGGACTTCCATGTGAGCGACGTTGCAACCAATGTTCTCAGCCTCGGGGCGCAGCAGCTTGTATGCATACTCGCAAGCGGTGATGGCCATGTCTCCATAGAGAGATGAGGGGGTGAGAGCGGTACCGTTGACCTGGTGGCCAGAGCACACCTTTCTCAGATCCTCTCGAGTCATCTCGGACTCACACTCCAGAATGGCAATGTCACCCTTAATCTCTTCCTTAGTGATCTTCTGGACCGTGGTGGTAGAGAGAGTTGGCTTGGGTGCCTCGATAGCCTTCATGTTCGGGGCTGGCAGAGCACCACGGTTCTTGGTCAAGCACCAATCACCGGAGTACTGAAGCCAGTAGTTCTTGTAGTCGAACGAGTAGGTTGGCATATCGAGCAGACGCACAGACTGGTTGAAGTCGCGGTGGAACTCGTTCCAGTCGAGGTTGAGACCAGCCGAATGCAGAGTGCACAGACTGGCGCTTAGAGTCTTGTAGGTAGGCTCGTTGCGACGCAGGGTAGGTACGGCGATGGTAGTTGCGCCGAATGCAGCCTTGACCATGTTGGCACAGACCGGGTGAGGGCCGACCTCAAGCCAAACAGTCTTCTCATCAATGATGCCAGACTTCTGAGCATCGACGAGGCCGCCCAAGAAGTTGACAGCCTCGCGGGCATGATCACGAAGGTACTTGGGGTTGATAGGCTCGCCATCAACCAGCTTGCCGAGCAAGGGCGAAATGATGGGAACCTTGGGAGTTCCGAAGCGGACTGAGCGAGCCAGGTTCTCGAACCCATCCAAGATCGGCTCAACTTGGGCCGAGTGGAAGGCGAAGGGAACCTTCAGCTGTGTGCACTTGAAGCCAGCAGCGCCGAGCTGCTCAGCAATCTCAGCCACTTCGGTAGATGTGCCACTCAGGACAGTCTCTCTGGGACCATTGACGCATGCGACATTGGTCGTGGCACCGCGCTCACCAAGGGCCTCTGTGACAACCTCACGAGATCCCTGGACTGCAAGCATCGCGTGTGTACCCGCAGTGCACTTCTCAACCAGAATCTGCGCGCGAGCACCCACGAGGTAGATCGCATCGCTGGCCGAAAGAACTCCAGCCACGTTGAGTGCGGCATATTCGCCAAGACTGTGGCCAAGGACCACACCTGGCTGGACACCCCAAGAGGCCCAGAGCTTGGCTAGGGCCATCTCGAAAGATGAAAGGCCGAGCTGGACCACAACAGGCGACAGCTTCTGGACCTCAGGCTCGCTTCCGTCAATGAGGGGCAAGAATGAAGGGAATCCGTGGATCTGTGCCAGCTGATCATACTCGTTGATGGCGGCACGGAAGACCGAGTAGTGGGCATACAGCTCCTTGCCCAGACCTGCGTAGTGCGAGCCTTGACCTGTGAACATGAAAGCAACCTTAGGCTGTTCTGGCGAGACGGGGACGAAGTTGGACTTGAGGCGTTCCTTGATGGCCTCCGCAGCGTCCGAAGTGCTGCTGGCAGCCACGTTCATGCGCCAGTAGTGCTGAATCTTACGGGCGGTGGTGGTGTATGCGACATCGCAGACTGGGGTCGAGGGGTTCTCCTCAATGTAGCGAACCAGGTTCTCGGCGTTGCGGATCATGGCAGACTTCGACTTGGCAGTGACAGTGACAACGTGCATACTGCGAGGGTCGGCAGCAGCCGCGGGGTACTTGGGACCATCCTCGATCAGGAGACCGGTGTTACCACCTGCCGCACTGAAGTTGTTGACGAATACCCTGCGAGGCTTTCCGTCCCTGCGCTGGAATGGGGTCTTGTGGAATGCGATGTTGACGCCTCTGTCGCCAAGATCCTTGGGGAAGGTCTTGTTGATCTCGCCTTTGATACCAATGTGGGGAGGGATGGCGTTCTTCTTTAGCATGAGAAGAACCTTAGTCAGGGCGGTGATACCAGAGGCAGCTTCTCCGTGGCCGACGTTCGACTTCACCGCACCCAAGTACAATGGTCGATCGGGTGATCGGTGGCGCTCGGCAGGCGCGAAAACGTTGGTGACAGAAACCATCTCAGTACCATCACCGGCCTGAGTACCAGTTCCGTGCATCTCGACGTAGTCGACATCGTGAGGGTCAACACCCGCCTCGTCGAGGATCGATCGAGACAGAATAGACTGTGTGGGACCGTGAGGATGCGTGATGGAAATGGCATCGGCGGAGTGGTTGGTTGCAGAACCGAGAATGACGGCGAGGATGTTGTCCTTGTCCAGCAGGGCATCATCGAGACGCTTCAACACAATAGAGGCGCAAGCGTCAGCACGGCAATACCCATCGGCATCGTTGTCGAAGGTGTTACAGTTGCCCTTCTTCGACAAGAACTGACCGCGACTTAGGCCAGCAAAAATGTCCGAGTTGGTCATGCAAGAGAGACCACCAATGATGGCGGTGTCACAGTCCTTCACCCACAGAGAGGTGCAAGCGACTTGGAGCGCAGCCGCACTGGACGAGCACGCTGTATCAATGCTCAGACTGGGCCCGCTGAAACCCATGTGGTAGTTGATTCTACCGGGACCGAATGCACGGACACCACCCGTGATGTAGTAGGTGTCCACCTCCTGAGCCGCGTTGATTTCGCGCCAATCATCGGAGGTCTGACCGTAGAACGTGCCAATACGATCCAAGCGAGTGGATGGCGTACGGTTTGGCACATATCCTGACATCTCGAGAGCTTCGTATGCGGTGGTCAAAGCCATACGCTGCATGGGATCGGTCTGGAATGCCTCACGAGGAGACATGTTGAAGAATCTCGGGTCGAAGTGACCAGGGTCCTTGATCCAGCAACCGTAAGGGGTGTGACTGGTGTTAACGGCCTTGCCGGTAGGGTCAACGTGGCTGTCGACGGGGAATCGATCAGCAGGGACGACGCGGTGAGCATCGATACCCTTCTCTAGCAGCTCCCAGAATGCCTCGACGCTGGCAGAGTCGGGGAATCGGCCGGCCATACCGACAATGGCCAACTTGCACTTTCCGGTAGAACCATGGTTACCGATGCTGGCTGTGTTGCTCTCTCTAGAGATAGCAGGGGGGCTGCGAAGAACCACCTCGAGCTCTGTCTGGGTCTTAAGAAGGTTGGCCAGGGTGCCCGCAGCTTGCGTGGGGCCGTAAGGGATAACGAGGGCGCGAGTGCCCTTGAAACCACGTGCGTGTCCAATACTGCCGCTCAGGGCCTTGTGGAATAGGAGGGGCTCATTCAAGATCTCCCAGACCACTGCCTTCAGAAGTGATTTCGTATCTGTCTCGGTGAACGAGGCACCCGTTACACATGACATAACCGAGCTTCGCGGCTTCGAATCTACCAGCGCAGCTGAGACAGACTCGTCATTAAGGCGAAGAATGGCGTCCAAGTCCGCCGTCGCATGCAAGTGAGAAGCATGGTAGGGACCGTACACGGGTATCGCTGTCGGTCGTGAATCGAACAAGTCTTTGCTGAAGAGAAGCTTCAGCGTAGCCGGCGGCCCGGAAACAGCAATGTTGCTGGCCGAGACAGCACTAACGTAGGCGTGAGCAGCTTGTGAAATTCCCTGTTTCCGTAGTGAGTAATTGTGAAAGGGATAAAGTTTTACGTAGTAGAGATATCCTTACCTCGGACTTGTGGAAGTCTTCGAGGATCGACTTGGCGGTAGCCTCCTTGGCTCCAGGGACAACATAGGTCCAGCTCTCCGACTTTTCAGTCGAAGGGCTTAGCCGTTCTGCTAACGAGGCTACATGTGATCCGACTCTGTATGCCATCAAGACGACTTGGACGGCGATGGGAAGGAGCGACGAGAGGGAGGGGCTCGACGCAATGGCGCTGGCTGCGAACAGGCCTGTACAAAGACCGGAAAGGTATGTGTTCTCCGGTTCTGTGGCATCTTGGTATTCCTTCTCGGAACGGCTATGTGGAGGTTAGCGGAGTCTCACAGATTCAAGCTGGCCGGGTCTTCCTACTCTATGTAATGAGCGAGTTGTGCGACGCATAGCAGGGCGCTGTCAATCCCCGGGTACTTGATGCTCTGGGCGTGATACCGCTCGTTTAGTTGGCGAAGGGTTCGGAACATGGGTATCTTCGTCCTCTCTACTCGAGGCAGTTGTTCAACCTCCACCCTCAGCGCCTCGCCCGCTGCCTCTAGGAAAGCCTTCGACAGAACACTCGGGTTCCCTAGTCGGTAGAAGTCGGCAAGAAAGCCATGTGTGTCGAGGGACTGGTCCCCGAAGAGAAGGAATGCCATCTGGTCCGCCATTGTGATTGTTGAGACGGTTCAGGTTGTTATCCCGGCAGTATATGGATAAGATCTTCTGACCCTGGCTAGAGTCGACGAGGCATTCACTTATATACATAACGAACTTGGCCCGAAGACAGGGTAGTGAAAGAAAGGTACGGCAAAGGTCAGTGCCACTTTGCTAGGTAATCCTGACAAGACTCCCTCTACCCGCACATCTAGGTTAGGACCCAAGGGGGGTGTGCAGGTGAGAACAGAGAACAGACACCCCCCATGATCCCTACCTTCACTTGGACCGGGGGGGTCAGATGTCCGGCATGGGTTGCCTTTCGGTGACCGAAGACTGATGAACGATAACCATGGCATTTCCGCTGTAGGGAGCGAATACGTGCAGTGAAAAGTGCCAGCCCTGGCTGATGGCGCAGCCGAGTACTTTCCGATAGGAATGCTTAGTCTCGTGGGCTCTCGTAACAGACACACGGAGACTCGTGACGTCGTACAAGTCCCGGCCACAGCCCGCACTTAGACATTTTACGCAGGTAATAGAGCGGCAGACATAAATTGCTCTGGCACTCGGTACCTGAAAGGCGGCTCCGAGCTCTCCCAAAACGGTGCCGCTAGTAGGAGAGGAGGAATAGGCAGCGCCAAATCGAGGTTCACCTTTGGACCAGGTACGGTCCTGCTTGTACGTATTCGACAAAGACCGTCTGACACCTAAGTCACAGCGATTTGAAACTACGCACAGGAAATGAGGCTTGGGACTGGGACTGATAGGATGCTGAATGTTTCTGGTGGTGATCGTCCCCGTTTCGGTAAGTAGACGGTGGGTCGTCCATGGCCGTTGGGGAACTCCGCGACCAGGGCCGCGGCGCACAACAACAAAGTGGATCTTACGCACCCAGCAGCTCGACATCAGCGAGAAAAGGGGGGCGTAGGAGCGGAAAAGAAACAAGGTACTGTTAGTCCCAATGTATGCCTTGAGGAACTGTAAATAGAAAGTATGATCTCACTTTTATTTTGGTGGTGGGACTGTCTGCACATACGGTGTGAGCCCAGAGTCCGACCCTAGGAGCCTGGCTTCGGCGGAATGAAGTGAGAATAGACTTTCACCCAGTAGGGTGGGACTCCTCAGAATTATGGTCCTGTACGAGTGATGATAGAGCGAAGGTTGAGTGCAAGCAGCGGCGCCCGTATCCATCCTCTCGCCTTGATTCTCTTTCCTTTTCTCGCATCCATGTCTGGGATTTGAGCCTGGCGAGGATCAGTATAAGAGTGATTTTGTGGGTCTCTTGCGTGTGCTATCTCTGCTCTCTCATTTTGGTCTGTCGACTCAATCCAAATCAAAACCCTCTTCGTTCAAAAAAGGCATAGGCGCCTTTGAGAAAAGCATGTACCGGTATTGAGATGGGATCCTTTGTGTTTCAGCTCTTCCGAAGAGTAAAGCCGAGGCTAGTCGCAGTCGACCTGCTATCGTCGTTCTTGTCGGTGGTTGTGTTTGTCTTTCTCGAGGTCGGAGGCTGGACCGTGATTGGACCAAATAGAAATTGGACGAATCTCAAGGCTGCTCCCACCTGGCAGGCGCCCCCTTGCCGACTGTTTGCCAGCCGGGTGCTGTACAATACTATCACACCATGGAGGTGCCTTCATTTCTGGCACTGGTAAAGTTCAAGGCACCAGACGGCTCACCGGCAGATAGCAATCGGTTTTCAGCTGCGCCTGTACTTGCAGTCCACACTTGTCCTCTCCTTGCATTACGATTGATCGACATTTCTCCATGTCTCTCTCTTCCTCTCCCCGTCGGTCTTGATGCCAAGCAGGCAGATTGGCCTGGGGAGCCGTGAAAGCCACACGCGCCATTAGCTGGTAGGATATAGACATCATTGCTCGGAGACTCTCCCACCCAGCCGCCATAAGCGAATACACTTGTCACCAATCGGCCATTTTCGATGAAAAGTGGCTATCCGCCCGTGTCACTGTCCGTCCGCCAGGGCCAGCAATACACATCTCCCCAGCAGCCACACCACCCGCTGGTATGGATTGGTGGATATGTCGCTAGGGTAGTCCGCACTGCAGCCAGGCAAGGGCAGACTTCGCAGGACGGGCTTGATTCACCTCTGATCGCACCAGTGGATTCGGCAATCAATGGTCTACGCGATTGATTGATTGTGTAGTAGTCCTCCAATGGTGCGCGCATTGCTGTCTTAGATGCGAAAAGCTAAAATGGCCGTCTCAGATTA
The DNA here is from genome assembly GCA_038363915.1 of Apiospora saccharicola. NCBI lineage: Eukaryota > Fungi > Ascomycota > Sordariomycetes > Amphisphaeriales > Apiosporaceae > Apiospora > Apiospora saccharicola. Next base: position 2,211,746 of record JAQQWM010000001.1, read on the forward strand.
TCAGCACATGTCCCTGTGTACCTGGCTTTGATGTCATAACCATTTCAACCCTATGGTTACTGGAGCGTTGTCAAAGCAATGGACGGGCCAGAACAGACTGGTTGGCATTCAGCTTGGCTTTGTTTCCTCTTTTGTCAGGAACCCACTAATCATGGTTTGTTAAAGCATACACTATCCACATATGTTGAAGCCTGACTTCAATGTTCAGTAGCTATGTTGTCTTGGTGCCATCAGCCTCAGGTCCGCAAGGCACAGGCACACACACACACACACACACACACACATAGCATAGCAGCCGCATAACCTTAGTCTCCACCCGCCATCTTGTAAAATGGAGCATCACGCCTGGATATGGTCCCAGCCGTTAACAACGTCGCATCTAACAGGCAACCCTCAACTGCTTGCTGCCCGCCTGCCCGGCTAGGAGGGATATCACATATCTTCGTGGGGCCGGATCGGCCACCAGTCATAAGCTTATCATCCAAACGTCGACTCTCAATCCTCCATTATCTCGCTTATACCCATCAATATCCGCTTGTCTTAAGTATTGGGGCCTCGTTGACTTTCCACCCGCCGCCAGAAGCGCCGAATAAGCCGGCGACCTGACTTTTGAGTTGCGGTTGGTAATTGTAGTGCATTTTCAGCAGCTCTTCCGGGTACACATTCGCCGAACTGCAGGTTACAATGATTTTAAGCATGCGGGGATACTACTCTAATAACCCGACCTAACGTTGCGGTCCGCAGTCAATCAAAACCGAACCAACATTCGGGACCCAAACGTGTGTTCAGGACCATGCAACAGTCTACTCGGCTTTTCCTATTCTGCTATGCTACGGAATACAGCGTGTTCGTTTCCGCGCTCACGAGACTTGCCAGCGAGTGAAACGTGTGATAAATGGTATAGAAGTCGGGTATACACTTACATGCAGTCGTCATCGTCGATGATCGGTCTACGCGGTTCCGGGTTTCCAATCAGACCATCAGTTGCTTAGGCTGTTTCTCTCGGATCTCTAGAAGGCAGGGTAAAAGCTTGGTATTTCGATTTGGAAGTTGCTAATTCATCCGAACGTATAGATCTAAATAAACCGTCCGTTCGGACTGATGAAACCGTGCTGTAAGGGTCCACGGCCACGCGCCGTGGCGCAGCCAGTAGCAATTGTTTCCCTGTGCTCTAGCTGACGGGCTTGCGGTGTTTTTCACGGTCCGCGACTCTGTTGCTGCTAGGTAGAGGTAGCTTCTGTCAGCTTTCGTTTATTAGGTGCGCCCAAGTACGCGCAGCGAAAAGTTTCTTGGCCGTAACTGCTTCAAGGCTGCAGGAGCTGCCAGGCACCGGACATCCGACCTGGAGCATACCTTCGGAAGCCAATGGGAAGGAATTGGAGTGTAACGAACCTACCGTACTGCTATCATGGCCCTCAGAAGGGGAAAAGACCCGCTTCATCAGCAACATCCTTGGAAAACACACAAACCCCATACCGATAAAGCCCAGCAGGACTGCTTAGGCTCTAGGTAGTGTAACAATATCCTGTTGAGCCGAAACTATTCGCCTGAACGCCTGACTGTACCGCCACCTCAGTAGTCAGATTTCCCATGGGCAAATCGGCATCCAGGTCCCGTCGGACCCCTATGCCCTATGCCATGCCATGCCAGCCCGGTCAGCACGGTCGTTCATCAGCCACCCTGCTTGGTCGTGCATGGTGGGAGAGCGCCGACCGGACGATTTCTCTAAACCCGTAGGCGATAGGCATCGTACGGTTTCAAAGCTGATCTCACGTCCATCGCGGGTCACGTGCCTCGTATTCCCAGGTCCTGGCAAATCGACCGAAACTCGCAGTAGTGGACTAATCTTGACCCCAACCACCTCAACCTGATACTTGGGCCAGAACACCCAGCGCCGAGTCCTGCGTCAAGTCCATGCGGTCTCAAGTGCTGGAAGCAGAGAAAACCGGTATTCGATCTCAAGGGCGCGGGTATTCTGCATTCGTGGCGGGCCCGCCCATGGTCCTGGGGTTGAGGTGTATGTCCGTCACTCCCAATGCAAGTATGACATTCTGCAGAGTTTGCTTTCTTCTGCTTAGCAAAGCCAACATACCGGTACTGGTCATCGCCTTGGATCATGAAACAATCATGTACAGATCGGTCTCCCACCATAAACCTGTCAGGTTTGTTGAGCCCACAATCGCGAGTTCGAGTCCGCGGTAAGGGCTTAGTGGTCCGAACACTCTCTCCAACGAATTATGTATGTATGGTGGGATAGTGGGTATTCTGATGTCGAAGCCAGCAGTTGCGCGCGCAGGCAGGCAGTCAGAAATAACTCGGCCTGTTCGGCTGCACGACACAACATGATCCAGCAGCCCACGACGCCCACTTGCGGCTCATATGCCGACTAGCATCGGACTTGGGGGCAGTTCTGACGCTTACCCAACTTCTAACAGTGTTTTTTTTCTTTATCTCGCTAGGGACACATCCCACTTATGCCCCGCCCTTCCTTGTATATAGCTGAATGTGTGTTGTCGTTGTTCAGCTTTGAAATGCAGCCAAGGAGGGCGTCGTGGGATGTCCAAGTGGAGAAGTCCCTTCTTTCCCCAGCCAACTCCCAACGGCAGCGGGGTCAGAAAATAGATAACCATAATTTTAGAAATATGTCCGACGATACCATCCGTGATACACGGGTCATGCATATTGATAGCTGGCGCGCGGTTATCCGAAGTGGCGGCGCCGCCAAGGCGAAGGCGCCAGGGACAGCGCAACGACCCCCGTATGTATGCAGCAGCAAGGATGATGAAATAGGGCTTGGAGGCTACAACAATAGGTGTTGGTTAGATATGTGGATTAGATCTGCGCACCGCCTCTTAATATTGAGGTCAGCTAAGACTTTTCCCCTTCTTGCCCGTCTTACACCGGACAGGCTGCCATTTGATTTGTATGCTTACTTACGAATATTGAATAAGCTGTTACGAAACAGCAGCGTCGTGTTCGCACTCTCCTCCCTATCCCATTACCCAGCTAGCTATTCGAAAGAAGCTTCGTTCAATATTGTTCACTCTATTTTCAAATTATTCCTCGGGGCTGCACGAAGTTGACGAGACTGTAGGTATGCCTTTTCATCCCCTCCCCCAAGCTCAAGCTCTTTGGAGGATAATTGGAACCAAGGATTCTTCACTATGCCAGGATCCTCGTCGACTGGCCAGCAGTACAGATTCGGTGATGAAGCCCATGGGATCGAGGGCCCAACCTTGGCGGCAACAGGTGTACTCTGCGCCCTGGACTTGACAAAGTAGCTGTAGGGGACATGGACCTCACAGGTATGGGTCGATTGGCCGTGGAGAGATAAGACGCCCGAGTTAATGGCGCGCAGTCACAAAGCCATGTAAGAATTGGATCCTGCCGATACAGTGTCGCGCCGGGGCGGCGGAGCCTGGCGCATCCGTTATTGTGATTACCGATCATCGACCCACATGAGCGGCCGCTGCTCTTCATGACCTCTGGAGCGTCCAAGAATGGACTGTAACCCCATAAGATGGTTGGGTTTGTATTCGCGTTTCCTAATGTGGTGTCAGCGGATGCCCTGACCGTTTCCTGGCCTCTGTAAGTTCAATTCCGGAATTCAGGCTGCGATGAAGTTAGTCGTCAGATTCAAACCTTTTGTAGCGTGACACTTGGTCAGCAACACACATGTATAGGGCTTGACAGGAGTAGCCGTTGACGACACAACGGTAACTGAAGTCAAGCTCTCTATGTTTTGGTAGCTGGACCATGAATGTATTGCTAGCGGTGGATGGCAAAATCAGTCAATCGCAAGTTCGTCTTTGCGGACTACGGGTATGTTACTATCTGTGACATGGCCGGCGAAGTTAGTTGGCTAATCGGGTATGTTAGTCCTCCAATTCGCATTGGCGTCTCCTTTGATCAAGTAGGGGTATCTTAGCCCATCATCCGGGTACTGGACGGAGACATGAGCGGAAACGGGGACGCCATATCTCTGCGCGCGGGCATTGTTCACACGCAGCATGCGGACCTCTTGTCGATGTACACAAGACGAGCCAATCTGGATGACCGACGTGTTTTGCCGAGTTGAGCCAAAGTGGCCCATGCAACATGTAGAGCTACGAAGTTGATGACGAGAAACTGAAATATTATGCCTATCTTCATCAGGTAACTCCCGCTGTCTCCTTTTTCCCACCGTGATACTGCCAGGCGAAGGTTTGCGTTTTTGCGGGCGACCCTGGAAATCTCGCATTCCGCATCTGGTGAACCATGGACGATTATGTGCTGGACAACTCGCGGATTTACTTACTAATCGGGGATAATTGTGATACCATCCTCCTCATGTTTACGACGGTGAACATCATGGGAGCCGTGAATAATAAAAAACGGATACTGGTTCATGCTGTAGGAGTGATCTGAAAAGGGTTAGTCGTACGTACCTATGCGTTTAACCACGCAAGTTGAATCCTATTGCACGGCCTAATATGATACCTCAGCATACCCAGTGATGTTGGTGCCGCAATAAAAGGCACGAGTATACGACTGCAACGAAGTGATCTTGAGTAGATCTCCAGGAATGAGGGGTCGTCCTTGCATTTCAAGCGAGTAACTAAGTAGGTAGTTGGGGCATGCCACTACCAGGCTGGAAGCTAATGCCGGCTCTGGTCCCGATCTGTCTCGATACTTGGGAAACCAGTCCAACAGTCTCATTCGCCAGTTTAAAGCTTCATCGCCAAGCGCTGCTTGATACTCAGGGCTAGCGTTCACCCAACCCCAAGTAACGTCCCAGAGGGTTAACGGCCGACATGAAGGCGTGTTACGTGCTGCGTCTATTCCATTTCGGGCCAAGGCGGCATGAATATCAAGCCCGAAAACGCGGGAGAATCGCCATCCTGACTAGGAGCAAGTCGGTTGAGAGCACGTATCAGGTGAAGGGAATCACGCAGAAAGAGGGACGGTCTATATGGAGCAAGATCTTCTGTAGGAATGATGACATTGGCGAATGTGGGATGTTGTACGGGGTGATATTAGTCTTCATCTAAAACTACATAGGTACATACCCAAGGTACTTGCCTGGTTCTATATTGATATTATATTAACAGGGTTATTATCGATCCAGTTTGTGAAAGCAATTCAATGCGATGTGCTTGACTTGAGTGTTGATGAACGGCATCAGGTCATCAGGTGTGGCTGGTGAAAGGTAGGCATCTAAGCCACAATCCGACGTCACAAAGCAGGCAGCAGATGATCATCAACGTCAGATAAGCCAGGAAATCCAGCCCTTGGCGACGAAATAGCTAGTAGTCGCATCTAACTCAACACACTCGTATCGAAAGTGCGCAAGCGTCGAGCTTTCTGTAGCACCTTTGCACCCCCATTTGTTGCATTTCCGTTTTCTTCGTCCGAAATTGCTACACGAAAAAAGATGAAGGCCATCATTGCCGCTCCCGCAACCTTGGCGCTAGTGTACCGCGCTTACTCGCACAACTCGCTGACATCTCTGGGCCTCGCCGCCGCGGCCCTGACCGCCATCGCCCACGCCGTGCACCCCTGGAACCTGCCCTTTGTGCTGCTCTGCGTCTTCTTTCTGGCCGGCACGCGCGTCACCAAGGTCAAGAAGGATGTGAAAGCCGGCCTCACCCTGAGCTCCCAGGGCTCCTCGGGTGGCGAAGGGCCCCGGACGCACGTGCAGGTCCTAGCCAACTCCCTGGTCGCCTCCGTTCTGACCCTGCTCCACGCCTACCAGCTGCGCCAGCGCCGGGAGGCCGTCGCCAACGGCGAGATGCCCGCCGGCTCCTTCTGCTACAGCTGGGGCACCGGTGACCTGCTCGTTATCGGCATTATAGCTAACTACGCCGCCGTGGCCGCCGACACCTTCAGCTCCGAGCTCGGCATCCTGTCCAAGACCGAGCCGCGACTCATCACCTCCCTGTCGCTCCGCAAAGTCCCTCGCGGCACCAACGGCGGCGTCACGGCTTGGGGTTTGGTAGCGGGCTTTCTCGGCAGCATGATCGTCGTAACCGCTTCGCTGGCCTTTCTCCCCTTGTGCAGCGATGGGTCTGCTGGCCAGCTCGGAGTGGGCCCTGCCTGGACAGTGAGCCAAAAGATGGCCCTTGCTTGGGGTCTGACCATCTGCGGCACACTGGGATCTTTGTTGGACAGTTTCCTCGGAGGAATGTTCCAGGCAAGTGTTCGCGACGCGAGGACCGGCAAGATTGTGGAAGGCGATGGCGGCGTCCGGGTTCTGGTGTCAACAGAGACGAACCCCCTCTCCCAGGAGTACTTCAAGAAGACGACTGATGCCAAGTCGACCATCCTGAAGGGCGAAGGCAAAGCAGCCGTGGAGCAGACCGAAGCAACCGGAAACCCCTACGATCCTACAAACAAGCACCGGTCGTCCCATTTCGGAGACCACAAGCCTACACGTATCGTGGAAAGTGGGTTCGACTGGCTAGACAACAACGACGTCAACTTCCTGATGGCTCTGACGATGAGCATCACTGCGATGGCAGGGGCTGGATGGTACTGGGGCGTTCCTTTGAGCAGTGTACTCCAAGCGTAAGCCAAGCTTGTATGCTGCATCTACCTCTGGCATGTTTAAGGTTTTCTGGACCTGCCTCATATAAATAATGGCTTACGCATTCCATAGACCAGCGTCAATGACGTGGCTCCTCACGCCTCTCAATAATGTAATATAGTCTTACCCTCTTGCACTTGCGGTTTTTGTGTGATATGCCTTGAAGAACTTGAGGTATGGCTTTTCAGAAAGCCGCCACCGCGTGGGATTTTGAAAGCCGTATGAGGTCATATCCAGGAAGTGCGCTGTACAACTACCCCCCTGGATGGGTAACCTAGATCCATGAAGTTTTCTGCAATGCACACAATTTGGGATCCGTTTCTGACGGGAATTGCCGTTGCTCTTATTGGCTAGAGCCCACCGCAACTCTCGAAGACAGAAACGGCCATTAAGGGGCTCAACCGTTGGCCATGGCGAACCCACTTTCCCCATGCGTCCCAGGACCAGGATCATAACATGCACTGAAGACTCCTAATTCGAGGGGAAGAGAGCTTCGTGCGGCTTTAGAGTTTGTTGTGTTCCTGTTGTTGGTGTCTCTTGGACAGAGATTGTCGTACTAGCGCCGTCTTCTCGTGGGACATGGAGCCTGCAGTCAGCGCTTTGGTCCTGCGACTCATGTCAGATCTGACCAGTGTAGACTCTGATTCTAGATGGTTGATGAAGTAGATGGAACGTGGTACGCGTATTTCGAGGGTGAAGATGCTGGCGTGGCGTATGCGCCATGCTGTCATTCCCGTTGGCCTGCCATGCTAGATAGCTGCAATGCAGACTCGAAACTGTCTGGGACCTGGCATACACAGGGTCCAACGATCTACACGAACTGGCCCCTCGCTAACGATGTCTCCCGATTCTACCGACAGGCATGTCAGTCAGTGCATGCAACGTTGCCGATTGTCGATTTTCTTCTCCATGGAATTTTGGGCCTCCTGGGCTGGACGTTGTTACACGCCAGAAGAAGTATCAACTCAACAAGGCAAAGATGGTATCTATACCCCCTCATTCTCATCTCTGTAGTCGTGGGCCTGTATGGTAAACACCACGTCATTTTGAGCCAAATTGCAGATAGTGGCGAACCTAAGGCACAGCGCTCAATCAGCAAAAAGTCAATGCAAAGCACTATATGAGCGAAGGAGGAGAAGGAAAGGTAAGACCGAATATGGGTGGTGTGAGTCCATTAATGCACACACACACGCATTGCCATGCAATTGAACATACTAACTAACCCCTGATATGCAAGGGTAGACGAGGTCAGGAGTATTGTTGGCCCATACCCTGGCTCCCTGGCTCTTGAGTTATCTTTCCAAATCACCCGTTTTGTACCTGGCAAGGAACGAGCGAAACATCAGCACAGGTTCAAAGCCTGCCCATAACGATTGTATCACCTCACTTTCGTGACGGTAGATAATTCTTTGCAAGCCTGGTGGGGTTCTTCGTCAACTTGTTTTGCTTATGTATTAGACAGAAATAGTAAATCAAGTACAATGATTCCTTCTTCTTGGGTATATACATCCACATGCACTGATCGGTAATGGTCAAGCTCTGAAGGACTTCGTCGATTGTTGAGACAATGTTTTGTTACATCACTCACACAATTCTGAAATTTCCAAATAGTACGTGACTGCCTTGACCTAGACATTACTCGTAACAAAAAATACCGTGGAAAACATCACCAAACGCCACCCGTGAGCCTCCTGGTCTGATCTCACAGACCCCGACGCCTAGCTACCATATGAATGTCTGCTGGAGTTGAGTCCGCCTCATGGCCGACCTCGAATTGCCACTGTGTCTACCTAAGCCAGTGCTGTGGTTGCCTTTTTCTTGCGTAGGTCTCGGCGGTCTCTCGACTCAGCAGCCCAGACATCCTCGAAAGCGGTGGGTAGTCGTTGAAGATGCTCCTCTCCAAGACCTAGTCTTCTCACAACCTGGAAGGCGCCAGTGCCCACGCTCATTGTCTGACCCATAATGATCTTCTCTGACACACCCTCGATCTTGTCCTTTTTCATGTTGGCTGCAGCCTCGAACAAGTGGTCAGGGGTCTTCTCGAAAGACGCCAGCTGCAGAACAGAGTCACGCATCTTGGAGAGGCCGAAACGGGTGATACCCAATACCTCGCCCTTGTAGGTCATGACGTCTGCAAGCAGCTGCATGTGACGGGGGTCGATGTTCATTTCGTTCATGACAGCACCAATCTCAATGGCGATGGTCGTTCGAGCAGCCTCAATACCGAGGACGTCGCGGCATTCAACGACGGAGTTTGAGCGCACCTGAGTGCCAATAACTCCTTCCGTGTTCATGCATTGCCGGAGTCCGTAACCTTCAACTAGAACGGCGTGAGACATTAACGGTTTTCCTTCTTCGTTTTTCTGCCCTTTTTCTTCCGTGATCTGGATGATGGCCCGGGTGGCTTCCGAGTATCCAGATATGGGCACACTAGGAAGCACGCGTTTGAGATGGCTCACTCGCGTCAAGAGATCCGCAGCCGTCTCCACGGTTGCCACCTTGCTCTTGACCGTCTTTTTGGCAGTGGAAGGATCCGGGTGGCCCACAGCAATCTCGATAGTCCCGTCGATGGGGTAAACGCGAAGGTCACCATCCAAGATCTTCAACTTCTTGGCCTTTACTATGGCGTTCTTGATATCGTAGAGGCCAATACCCAGATGCATGCTCTCAAGCGCCTCAGTGTCGATAGCAAGAGTGATATAGGCTCGACTAGGTTCCCATTCGTCGTCGACATATCGTAACACATCTTCAACGTATGTCTTCTCAATGCGCCCTCGAACTATGCGTGCTGCCTCGATTTTGAACTTGTTCTCTAGTGGACAAGTGACGACGGGCGTACTAATGGTCTTAGAGGCGTTGATAATTTCCTTGATACGTGGAACACCTTGAGTGATACTCATTCCGGCAACACCAGCGAAATGGAAAGTCTTGAGCGTCATTTGTGTACCAGGCTCACCGATGGATTGAGCACCCACGGCGCCGACAGCATGTCCAGGTTCGACGTGTGCCTTCTTAAACTTCTCCAAGCACAGCGTGATGAAAGCTTCGAGAGTGCGATAAGACACTTTGGCCACCCTCTCGGTATGAGTTCTGGCAGCTGAGCCTTTCTCCTGCTTGTCAATGCTAGCTGCACTAAGCTTCGGCTTCTCCATATACTCCTTGAGGCCAACTGCTTTGCGAGTATTGGCGAGTTTGGTGGCGAGTTTGGTAACGAATGCTTCGATTGTTGTCAAGAAAAGTCGACTACTCTCGTGCTCGTCCAAACCATAGTCAGTTTCGTCGTGATATGTCAACGATTCTCCGTGGAGAAGACCCTTCCTCGGGTATATTTTGCGTTGCTTGTCTATCATTCTATCACATAGCTCAAGCATTTCGAACGGCAGTAAAGCCCGTTCGGTGTGACTCCACGTAATGTTCTCTGCGTGGGACCAGGTACGTTCGAAATTGACAGGTACAGCGGAACCCTCCATATCGACCGGGTCCAGCTTATCTGCACCAAACTGGAACTGCACAATACCACCCTCGGAAGTTCGGACTGTGTCATCGTACTGAGCCGAAAGGTCTTCGAGGGACTTCATAAGACGGCGAGACATATATCCGGTCTCTGCAGTCTTGACAGCTGTATCGACCAGACCCTCACGTCCAGACATGGCGTGGAAAATGAATTCGGTTGCTAGCAGTCCTGTGTAGAAACTGTTTGCAACAAAGCCCTTGGATGCTGGCTGACGGGCCAACTTGTGAAAATGGGGCAGAGTTCGGTCCTGGAAACCGTCGGCAACACGTGAGCCTCCAATAATCTGTTGTCCTACTAGTGCAATCATCTGGGCGACGTTGATGTTAGAACCTTTGGATCCAGACGAGGCCATGATCCACGGAGCATTCTTAGTACTAAGCGTGGCAATGCAGTGTTTACCAGCCGCGTCACGGACTTTACTCAGGGTTCCCGAAATGGAGTTTTCGAGCGTCTCCTCCATCGAGCATCCTGCGGACTTGGCCAGTTTCTTGTCGTTGTAGTCCGAGATCAATTCGTCTGTTTTGGCAATGGCATCATTAACAAGCTCCTGTTTTGCCGCGGTAAGTTCCACGCTCGGGAACACATCGCCTATGCCAATGGAAAACCCCTGATTCGTCAACATCCTCGCGCATAGTTTAGCCAGGCGGTTCATGGCAACTACAGCAGCGTCTGGACCAAAATCTCTCAGGATGACGTAGAAAATCGAATCCTTCTTTCCGTCACCGACAGTCGACTTGTCCATCCGGCCGCACATAACCACGGAGTTACGAACAACGAGCCAACCGTCCTTGGGACACATGTCGGGAGCTCGGGTGGAGCTCGCATCCGGCGCAACATATTCTCGACATTTCGCGTCAAGGTTGATCTTAACTGGCGACTCGCTATTGGGGCGCATAAGCACACTGAAAACTTGTTTTCCAGTCCACATCCTCTCTGGTTTGAAGATGGCAGGGGGTGGGATATCCACATGTGTTATGCCATCCATCATGTGCATGCAGAGATAAGTGAATGTCTTCCTGTCGAAAAACATGTCCTTGCCACTCAGAATATACGCAGCCGTGATGAAATCTTGGGTTGCTGCAATAACGGGTTCTCCGTTCTTGGGCGTGGCAAGATTGTTCTTAACACCCATCAGGTTGATGGCTTCGGCACGGGCTTCTTCGGTCTGGGGGACATGGAGATTCATCTCATCGCCATCGAAATCTGCATTGTAAGGGCCACACACACATTCGTTTAGACGGAATGTTCGCCACGGCCTGATCTTGGCAAGATGGCTCATAATACTCAGCTTGTGCAGAGATGGCTGACGGTTGAAGAGAACAACGTCACCATCCTCCAAATGCCTCTCGACGACGTCGCCATACCGTAGCTCCTTTGCAACTCGTTCTCTGTCGCCAAATCTCAAAGATGTCTTGTAGGCCTGATCGCCGTCTTGCTTGATAACTTGTTGCGCACCAGGATGAATAGAAGGCCCGTTTTTGACGCAAGCCCGGAGTTTGTCGATGTTCTCTCTCTGAACACGCTCGGGGTAGGTAAGATTTAGAGCAACAAGCATCGGTACAGCAACTTGGTCAACACCAAGATTGGGATCCGGGGAGATGACAGTACGTCCCGAGAAATCCACACGCTTTCCTGACAGATTACCTCGGAAACGACCCTGTTTACCCTTCAAACGTTGGCAAAAGCCTCTCATTGGTCTGACGAGGCCCGTTGCTTGAAGACCCGGAACGTCGCTGTTGACATACACGGCGATTTGGAGCTGGAGAAATTCCCATTGCTCCATGATGGTGCCTAGATTAGTCCCCTTCTGCAAAGCGTTGCGGATAAGCCCACAAGCCCAAACAATCTCACTCAGCCTGGTGGTGAGGTCGTCCTCGTTACTTGCTCCTTCCTGCGCAACCGAGGGACGGATACAGACAGGCGGGGCAGGGATGTATTGCCAGAGGAACATCTCCGGCCGGCCCTCGGTCGAGTCCATGCCCAGCAACTCGCAGTCTGTCGGACTGATCTGCTTGAACAAGTTCAAGACCCTTAGGGGATTCAAGTCTTCCATTGCCTTCTTGACGTGCTTATCCAAGTCCGAATTGTGTAGTTTGGCCTCGGCAAAAGATTCATCAAACTTTAACTTGGCTGAAGGAGGTTGCTTCTTGATCGATGTCGATTTGTTGAACGCAACGAATTTGTCGTGTACCAATTTCAACGCCCCAAGCTTTCGAATCTGACCATTGATGGCGCCGCAATATGGACACATCTTCGACTTCCTACACTGCTCGTTGACCTTCTTGAGGATCTGCTGGCGGCGCATATTGTCGATGTCGCGTCGGAGTTCTCGGAGGTAGGCACGGCGCTCAGGTTCAGCAAGCAACACTCGCGAGCAGTCCTTGCAGATCTCTTGGAGGACCTTCATGGTGAAGCGAATGAAACCAATGTGGAAGGCAGGCAGTGGTAGGCGAACGTGGCCGAAATGGCCCGGGCAATCTTGTAGCTTCAAGTCGCAGGTGGCGCATGTTGCTATTTTGCTGGATATACCAAGTCGCTTGTCGAGGACACCATTCTTAGTAGGCTCTCTTCCGCGGCTGAGGTCGTACATGGTCCTATCAGACACCTCTAAGACCGCCTGATTTGTTATATCCTGCAGGGATTGGATGCCAAACTTCATCTGCCCAAATCGCTTCGGAGGCTTGTCGACAACCTGGTGCTTCACAGGTGCCACTGCCGTGGCACCCCTCATCGTAGTTTCTGTCGCGGTAGCCATTTTGACAACGGCGAGAGATTGAGATAAGGTATCGTTACGGGATGTCGAGAATCGCGCCTGCTGGGGCTGGTTGGTGTTGATTTGCAGATCTCAGCGCATCAGATGGGCAACTTCGTGTTGATGATGCCGAACTGGAGCTAGCACAATGCTGAGCCCAGGCGAGCTTTCATGGTAGCACCTTGAGGTGTAGCGTCAGGTCAATTCCTTGAAAAGCATAAGCTGCCAAAAAAAAAGGTGATTGGGAGTTTGCGATCAAGAAAGGTGAAGATAAATCCCAAACTGAATCAAAAAAAATTACAGTAGGCTGGTTGGTCCTCCCTGGCGGAGTCATTCGTCCCCGACCCCACCATTGCATGGCATAAGTTGAGTTACCAGATGGCGGGCACTTAACTTTAGCTGCTGATAGGCGGCCTGGTCACATTAGGTAACTACCCCGCGCTAACAGCATCTATCAGATGCATTAGGCATTATGTCTCAGTAACGCTGCATTCTAGAGATGTACGTATAACAAATGCAAGTAGACCCTGCACAGAAAGGTCTTGGCACTTCATAGCAGCAGGAACCCATATTGATCGGCCTCGATCAGCCCTTTGGGCCCATTAAGGAGTTCCTATATCTATGTCCATGTACTTGTATGGACAAAGGTGGTGGTTAAGTTTGAGCAATTACGTAAACTTGCAGAATAACACACTGGAAAACCCCTATATCATCTCATATCATATCCTCGTCGATCAGCTATGAACGTGCATTTCTGGAAAGCATTATTGACTTGTAGTGTGTAGTCGACTTTGAGCCTCCCAAGAAGGAAGTATTCTTGGGTGCCATTGAATGTAAGGGTTCACTGGAGCTCAGCTCCGTTAGCGTTCTTTTCCTTCTTCTCAGCTTGGACTGTGTGGAGTTGGTAGGGGGTGGGCTCGTGTTCTTGCAGCTGTTGACTAAGGCGTGCCCGCCTTGGGCTCCTCAAAATAAAATGCACACTCCCTAATAATGCTTCCTGCTTTACCTAGAGTTCCTAGAATAACTCGTATCTCCAAATTGTTCATTAATACTGGAGGCTCAATTACAATCTGTTTCTTTTTTCTCCATATATAATCGAGTTTCTGCAGCTTAATAGCGGTAATTAAACGATCTAAATATCGAGTTCTTGAGGCGTGTGCAGTTCAGCTTGGGGCGGGTATGTCACAGCTTCAAAAGTGTGGCCAGCTAGGTTGTTCATAGCTCACCAGAATATGTCTACATGTGATTCCCATCTTCTGACCATTAATCTTCTTTTCCCTTACTTACAACACTGCGATCCCCTGGATCTCCTATTAAACCTCCAGCCTCGCTCTTCCACCTGCATTCAATATCCTCGGTACATATAGACCCTAACGCCAAGCAGTGTTGAGCAGCATTCCTAGACGTTGATTACCCTGCCGGTCGCCCAACTTTAGATTCCGACACAGCCTCGTTCAGCCGATCAACACAACCTTCATCAGTCTTGGCACTTTGGTGGCTAAATTATCGTCGCGTTGGCGTCTCGTCTGATCCTTTTTAGGGGCTGCCATCGAGCTCAGCTGCAGCGGCCATTTGTCCTTCCATCTCTACGCCGCCCAGACGGAGTTGATCTACCTAGCCTGTTCGGATGGGGAAGACGTGGTCGTACAGATATAATGGCCCCAGCACCGGCACCAGGTCCTACTGGCGACCTTGGGGAGAGGAAGCCAGCAGAGAAGTCATACCTCGCCAGCGCTGTTGATTCCATCAACCCATGGAACACGAGCCGAAGCACGAGTCGAAGCAACACCCCGACACCCAAGGAGAAAGAGATGCCGCCGCCTCCTAAAGCGATGCCCGCCCCCAACCCCTCAAAGAAGGCCGACGATCACAGCATCAACACTATATATGGACAGAGTCTGAGGAAATACCCGCCGGACTGCCCCCCTCTAAACGTCATGTGGTTTCATGCTGTGGATGTAAGTCTCGCTGAACCATCCATCCGGGTACTCAGCAAAACTAACGCGCAAAACCCTAGGTCCCGAAAAGAAAACCACAGCTCATCAAAAACAACAAAAAAGATAAAGACAAGGAGGATACCAAACCTCCGGCGCCCAAAAAGTTTGTCGCATTTACCAAGAATGATTCCCGGTCTATTGAAGGAGCCTACCAAAAGCTTTTGGAGGATGTCGAAGATCAACGCGGGAGGCATGTCTCCAAGAAGCGGGCGAGTTCCACAACACATCGTGGTCGCGGCAACTCCGCCGCAGATTCGCCTAATACAAGCATAGATGCAGCCCAGCCGGACCAGAGGCAAGGCATTCGCGTTCCTGTCAACGAGGACTTCCTCTTCGACGTTGATATCGAAGTAAGAGAGCTCGCACCGGTGTACTGGCTTGGCCCCGTGTACGATGTGCGCCGCGGGAGCTGGTTCTACCAAGAAGGGTCGACACTTCGCCCTTGCGAAGAAAACCTGGCAGCCCAGCTTGAAGAGGGTTATCTCAAAGTGAAACCATGGGCATATCCTGAGGGCTCACTATCCCGTAGTATCTCGGGGGCCCGGAAAGATGTCACTCCTAAAGGCTCAGTCGACAACCTTCGGGCTGCCGCAGCAGCGGGAGGATCGCAATCGGAAAGCTCACAGAAGCTCCTGCCATCACAGACGACTTCCCACCAACCTCAAACTTATCGCTTATTTGGTACATATATGAACAGTAAGTTGCAATGGCTCTCTGATCATTAACACCCCTGTCCCTGAGACAGTTCCCTGGAGGAATCCCCAAGTTTACCCGCATTCCACATTGGTTATCGCGTTAGAACCATTTGCATTGTACTTCGAATAACAATTTATATAGGTATCGTGACTTACCAAGACCCAACGACTGCTTGGCTCTCGTCTGAAAGCATGCTGTCATGGGTCACATCGACAGTTTATCAACGGTTTGCCGGAGGCGGTTATAGTAAGTGCATATTCATTGGAGATGTTGTCTAGATACGTACAGCTAATTGTTGCACAGTGAGCGGCGTAAAACTAGTTCGTGGGTACACGGACGTTGGCAAGAAGGATGAGAAACGCCCAACTACCCCAACAACTGGTTCCTCGGCAAAGGTTACGGACCCATCCCCTTCAACGGACGAGAAGGGGCAAAAGGCGCGCAAACGAAGATCCGCCCCTCCTCTTGCAAGAGCTGATTCCACAGCCGGCATTGATACTGCCGGTGATGGTGAGGCACCTGAGGTTGAAAGTCGTGAGGATCACCTTAAGAAGCAATTTTCCTCCTATCTTGATACCGCAGACGATCCAGACAAGCAGCAAGAAAAGATCCGCCAGCGACAAGAACAAGAAATCCAAGATGACTACAATGCTCAGGCTGGTGAGACCCAAGGTCGCGAAATTGAGCACCTAGTTCTCGTCACCCACGGAATTGGTCAACTTCTGGGTCTTCGGTAGGTTCCTTTTCCGCGGTCGCCCATGATCTACGACTAACTTCTTATAGTATGGAGAGTGTCAACTTTGTCCATGATGTCAATATGCTTCGCAAGACCCTCAAGGGCGTGTATTCGCATTCTGCCGACCTTCGAGCGCTCAACTCGGAATTTGGAGAGGGTCCTGGTAACTGCCGCGTTCAAGTCTTGCCCGTGTGTTGGCGTCATCTCCTCGATTTCCCAAAGCGCAAGGAAAGAAGGGGGAGCAGGATCTCACGACCGCTGCGGCATTTGATGAAGAGGACGAGTGTAAGCAATGATAGCTGGGTAACGCCGGATCCGCATCACATCTACTTATTTGCTAATCAACATTCCAGACCCATCGTTGGAGGACATTACCGTGGAAGGAGTCGCTTTTGCTCGATCTCTCATTTCAGACTTGGCCCTTGATGTGCTCCTGTACCAATCAGCATACCGAGAACAGATCGTGGAGATTGTGCTAACGGAATCAAACCGCATATACAAGCTCTTTCTGGAGCGAAATCCGGAGTTCAAGGGAAAGGTCCACATCGTGGGCCACTCACTCGGGAGTGCAATTATGTTTGATCTCCTTTGCCGGCAAAAAGAATCATCAAAGGATGTAGACATTTTGCGCAATCCTCTGCGCTTTTGGCCCTCCAACAATGATCGCCCAGAGACTCCGCCGGACTCGAAGGAGTTGGCCTTTGACTTTAACGTTGACGACTTTTACTGTCTTGGGTCCCCTATCGGTCTTTTCCAAATGCTAAAGGGCAGGACGATAGCCGCGCGGCACCTCCCTCAACCAGCTGCGCCGGGCACTCCCGTAAACAGTGAGTTCAGGGAAGATCCATTCATGGCCACTAGTCCCACAGAGAGGGTGTCGACAATTACAGGCCTGCCTTTCTCAATTTCGTCGCCCAAAGTAGGCCAGCTTTTCAACATCTTCCACCCTTCGGACCCGATTGGATACCGAATGGAGCCATTAGTGTCTCCCGCCATGTCCTCGCTGAAGCCCCAAGCCCTGCCCTACACTAAGAAGGGCATTTTCAACTCGGTGGCGCCCCAAGGTCTCTCGGGCATCGGCGTCAAGGTTGGCCAAAGTGTCAGCGGGCTTTGGAGCAGCATCAGCGGCGGCATCGCCAGCTCCATCCTCAACCGCAGTCTGGGCCTGAGCAACGAGGAGGTCGCGAACATGACGGCACACAACTCGCAGCAGGGCTCGGCCAACTCCTCCAAGTCCAACACTCCCGGCGCCGGTACCAACATCACAGGCGGCGGCGTCATCTCTGATGCCACGGCGCAGCTGGAGAAGACGGCCGCTCGCAAGAAGGCGCTGGCGCGACAGCAGTCTGCTTCTTCGGGCAAGAGCTTGGGAATCACCGGTGATGACGGCGATGGCGGCGGCCACGGCGCTACGCTCATTGACGACGAACTCGAGACGCTCTTCGCGCGGTTCCAGAAGAAACGGATCGAAGAGCACAAGGCGGCCGCGAGCCGCGCCGAGGAGGGCCAGGCTTTGGGCGATGCTTGGGCTGCCGAGGAACAAAAGGCTCAGAAGATCAGGCGTGAGGAGATGAGGGTGCGCGCTCTTAACCGCAACGGACGCGTGGACTACAGCATTCAAGAGTAAGTCGACCCATTCCTGTCTATCCCTTTTTATTTATCCCCCTTTCACATATCTCTGTGAGATGGCGGGGTGCATTTTGACATGTTGATAAAATGCTCATCGCCGCGTGACAATACGGGAGAATGAGAACAAACTGGATGTTCACAAGCTAACATACACATTAGGAGCGTCCTTGACTTCAACCCTATCAATACGATTGCGTCGCATATAGCATATTGGCAGGATGAAGACGTCAGTCACTTCATCATGTCACAGCTTCTCTCCAGTAAAGTTAAATCGACAGCGTCGAAAGACGTCAAACCTTGATCACGACGGCTGCTCCCCCAACCAAATGCTTGGTTGTCGCATACTGGACGAGAGAACAACAACTACAGCGGGCAACTGTATGTTGAGACATGATGGGTGGCGAATGTGGTTGGTTGGCAGCATATCGACCAGATATGCTGCAGAAGTTGGGAGAGGGTAGTGTTTACATGGCATCAAAGCGTACTGAATTATCACAGCAATGTTTGCAATTGGGAAATCTCTGCTTATTCCGATTGCACTATTAGATCAAAGTCACACCAGAGTTTAGAGCCTGATGGGGCCCATAAACTACAGAAGGCAGCACGAGATGATTCTCAAACGCCGTTGAGCATTGCATTCATGACCCTATGTTTCCGAGCAATTGGGGTCTTCCATAGACGCCATTGTTGCTGACGAGAAGACCTTTTCCGACCCTGGTTTCGCAAAGCCTTGAAAATCATGTCAAGGAAAAGGAGAAAGTTGTTGTTGGTATCATAGCCGAAACCTTCGGCCCTCGACCAACCATCACATCCGAGTTTGGCAACCGTGGGGATAGCCACCGGTTGACAAGACAGTGTATACAAAGAGGCTCATCGACGACATCAACGGATTCCTCCCCTACCACGCCATCCCTCCGTCTCGGGCAACTACCAGGCCCTTAGTTGTTGGGGCAAGCAGCCTGAACGTGGCCGGGTTGCTGGCACTTGTAGCAGATCTTCTCGCCGCCGGACGACTCCTTGGGGCAGTCACGAGAGAAGTGACCGTTCTCGCCGCAGTTGTAGCACTTGCTGCCGTTGACGCACTCGCGAGACATGTGGCCGTAGCCGCCGCATGAGTAGCAAGTCTTGCCGCCGCCAGCAGCACCGCCGCCGTAGCCACCCTGGCCACCACCGTAGCCACCTTGGCCACCACCGTAGCCACCACCTTGGCCGCCCTGGCCGAAGGAGTCGGGGCAGTTGCGGGCAATGTGACCAATCTTGCCGCACTGGGAGGAGTTAGCACAACCATATTTGGAGAAACAAAGAAGCAGGATCAGAGCCTTACCTTGTAGCACTCAGTGGCACCGCCACCCTGGCCACCCTGGCCACCGGAGCCGGCGTTGGTGGGGCAGTCACGGCTAATGTGCCCAGTCTGGCCGCATCGGTAGCAGGACTTGGCACTGCTGTCCTTGGGGCCCTCGGGGCAGTCGCGGCTGATGTGACCCTCGTTGCCGCAGTTGTAGCTGCAATGATACACGTTAGTAGGCGCCCCGTGGGTAGAGATATGAGCAAAAGACTTACCACTTAGCAGCGCCACGAGTAGGGCAGTCGCGAGCCTTAACAGATGGTCAAGTCAGTACGAACACCTGAAAGGAGGTTGTTTGGGTGATTCAATGCATCATGCATACCTGGTGGGTAGTTTGGCCGCCTAAAGAACATTCAGAATCAGCATACGGACGATTTCATGGTGGAAAACAATAAAAATGGGACTCGGAGGCGAAAAAGTCGCCCAGGAATAAAATTTCAGCAACGACAAGCAACTGACGCCGCTACTACCCGACGGAAACCTCGAGGAGTGACGATGGGAAAGGGCAAGGGCAATGGAGTAATGATGTTCATCCGCGATGGACCAACAACCCTCAGCAATGACGCAACAGGCAGTAGTGCTTCAGGATCGCTGCGATGCGAAAAACAGATGGCTCGAGTGCGGCCAGCCATACAGCAGGTGCTGCGAGCTCACGCTCGGCCATTTTGGAGGGTGCGCAGGCAAAATCGAATGGGAATTGAGCATGGAAGAATGTTGAACTTACAGTTGAAGCAGGCGCGTCCTCCTTGGGGGGCACCGAAATCCATCTTGGTGAATATTGAGTATGGATGAGCTGTGTGTTTGGTGTGGTTGTTGTTGACAAGAAGTGAACTTGATGAAGAAAAGTCAGTCGAGGTTGCGCCAGTAGTAGTATGGGGTGTCTTGGAGGGGCAATAATATGTTTGCGCTCTGCGCTTGGCAACTGCAGGGTATCTCCGGCGCTGGCCAAGGAAAAGGGAACAAGCACTAATATGGAAAGTGCAGGGGTTGGGTTTTTTTCTCTTCTTCTTCTGGTACCCAATGTTGCTACGAACCTTTTTAACGTCGACCGTTGAAATGTGAGAGCTTTTTCAAACGGTTGAGGTTAATGTTTGTGGATGGTGAAGATGGGACAAGGTGTGGGATGGGATTGACGGGCAGCGAATGAATGGTGGGGGGCAACAGCAGCAGCAAATACTATCTGTACCTGCTTGCTTGCTTGCTTGCTTGCTTTGGCTGCTCTATCGGATCGGGCTCAGAGGTGGGGTTTAGAGGGGCAAACCATCAAAACTCAGGCCCGCCATCTAGAGAAGAGGAAGAGGCAAACGACACACGACAAGACGGATGGAGGGGCCACGGCGGCCAGCATTGTGACAAACGGATAAAAACTCACCTGATGACTTCTTGGAATGGGTATAATTAGTCTTGACGGGTCGAAAGATGTCAAGATCTGGGGAAGAGGCTTGTTGAGGATATATGGGAGTCTCCGAGCGTAGGGGAAAATTCTGTACGGACGGACAGACTATTCTTCCAGGTTACAAGAGAAAAGTCGATGCGCGCGCAAAAAGATATTTGTGAATTGGGTTTGGAGGGGGCAGGAAAGGGCGGTATAGACCTTGGAAAAGCTCGACGACGTATTTTTTTATTATTCTGCCGATTTCACTTTTCCCATGTGCTTTGGCAATTGGGGTCAGAGCGTGTGGATTGTGGGCATTGCATTTGGGAAGGTCCAGTCCAGTCCAAGTCTAGTCTCACCCCTCGACTTTCTGCAATGCCGGATGACCTTGTCTCGTCTTCCTCTCTGTTCAATGGTTGGCCGAGGGCCTAATAAGGTAGGGACGGCCTAGCGCAGACTCGCGGTTGCTGGGTCTTGGCTTCCCTGCAAGTACTACGTCGTAGTTTCGACTTTTGAGGGGGAGAAACGGATCAGATCCAAGAATGTAGGCAAGGAATGGGACGTGCGCCCATGCAATCGAGGTGAAAGCAGCAGGTGGTGGCACCCAGGGCTACCAGGGCTACATGCATACCACCTGAGTATTACGTCGTACAAAGCCGCGTGAGCCAAGCCGAGTTTTCGCTGCTTCCGCCAACTTGCCGTTTTGAGAAGGACAGGGATGGTGACGGCTCTGCCCTCTCTGGGCGTCTGGGTGCCAGATTGAATTTTTCAACGGGTGATATAACTATGTTGCGCGTCTCAAGACAGGCCGGGTAGAGGCTGGTTACATCATTATGGACTATATATCCTTCTCCCTAGGCAAATATATCTCTAGTCCGGAGTATGCTCAACTCTATCAACCACTCATGTGCTCTGTGCCATCCTTGATCTGCTCAGGACCCAGAAATAAACCCCTCGGGGCTAGGCTCGGAGCTCAGCCCGGAACTCGTCCCGAAGCTTGGCCGGGGGCGCCAGCAAGCTTCCAAGGCACCTGAGATCGCTGGCAATGTATACCTCTCTAGCCAGGAAAATGTTATATCTGTCAGGGATGCTTCGTGTCTGATAGGAATACCTAACTACCAGTGGCCGCGTAGCCTTTGGTTGCTGCAGCTCCATCTTCAATCCAACGGTCACTATTGACAGCCGTGACAATGTGTCATAGAGCTGAATCTAAACTTCCTAAGCAACACGCAATATATATACCACCAGGAGGTGTAAGTACAGTTGGTCTGCAGTTCAAAGGCCAGACAACGCCATATGTGCTACCTAGCTGGTATGATGCGAGGTTCGCTGGTTAATTGGGCATGACTCTGATCACTACATGTACATACCTAAGGTAATCTTGCTACCTACCTAGGTAGGTAGGTTTCCAGTGCTAACACCCGAATTTATCTGCACAATCTCAAGTGTACCTACCTACCAGATTGCGCGTCATACCAATACGAGCGCCTGGTGATGTGTAGGCATTCATTCAGCTTCTTGAAGTGAGGTCTGTGGTGGGCTTAACTCGGGCAAAAATAATTAGGTAATGAGATAGTAGTACACGTAGGTAGTATTTAGGATGTGTAGGCATGTTAACTTCGAGTGGTGTGCAAGCAGACATGGATAGTAATAATTGAGTGGTGATGTTAGGCTTCCTCACATGGAGGGGATGGATGCCTATTATCCAGGGAGCTATGACTCGCGAGCCGCAAATGCCATTCTAGAATCGCCTCGATCATAATGTACCTCTCTGACCAAGCGATCAATGTATTTCACTTATACTCATCGCATGTCGACTATAGTTACTACTAGCATGTAGGTAGAGTACTAGGAGCTTTAAGTTAGTGAGTTCTTGAAATTGATATCTCTTATCTATACCTATATATACCAAATATATACCAAATAAACAAAAGCGCCCACGATGTTTCACAATTGACGTCAATAGCGTGCCTTATTGCACTCGGGTCAAGTGGTAGGCAGCAGGAGGTACTTTGTGATCAGTCTAGTTTTATGTAGTGTAAGAAGTGATAGAAGTGGGTCCGTCTTGGTGTCGCGTACCTAGTCCTAACAACGCGTCAATCCGACGTCAACTTCCTCAGCTGCTTTCGTCACTCACTCCGGGAGATAGTGCCAACAACAACACCAGAACTAACGCACATTGTATCGTGACCTTCTTGCAATCTGACCTGACGCGTGACTTTGGATAAAGCTTCCCGGCGCTGCAGGTACGATGGAGAGCTGGTTTGAAGACACGGGGAAACCCGCGCTGTTCCAGGCCTTCACCCAAGCCTGCAGCCGTATCGAGAAAGACTTTAATGATTGTGAGTGTGCTGAACATAATTTGAATACAACGCAGTTGAATGTACTAATTTGCCTTGAAATTTTCAGCCATCGAAACTGAGAATCAGAAGAAGGCTGCCCTCGACGCTGAGTTGCAGTCACTACGAGTTAGGGCGGCAAGTGTTAATCGGCTGGAGCAGCAGAACAAAGCGCTCAAGGAAGAGCTTGCTGAGCTAAAAAGATCATTCCAGAAACGCCACTTAGATGCTCCAGGTCAAGAAAATACTAGTCCCAGTAAATCGCGATTCTCTCGACCTCCCAGTGGAAACCCCCGGGCTCCTCTGACGCCTGTTTCTATAAACATTCGGAAGTCTATTAAGAATGACTCTTCGGATGTTACGGGTCCTAGCCACCGTGAGCTAGCTACAGAGTACGGTGCACTAGATGGGAAGTACAGAAAACTGCGAAGCCAGACTGCGGATTTGGTCCAAGCCAACGAAACGCTCCAGTCGGAATTGCGAGAGCGTACAAAAACAACACACAGCTGGAAGGAATATGCTATAAGGCAGAAGGAATGCGCCGAGAAGCGAAAGGGCCTAATTAAGCGACTCAAGGAGGAGTTGGCGGCCGCAACGAATAGCGTCTCTCTGGATTCCTCCTTTACCTCGGACACGAATCCCAATTCTCCAAATCCCCAAGTTCCGGATGTCGTTGAAGCTCAGGGTGCCCTTCGCACGAGGGACACTCCATCTGTTGAACCACTGGCCCAAAACGATGACAGTGCTGTACTCCAACACGGTAAATCTCCCAAAGAACTGGATGAAGAAGATGAAACACCTAACGGTTATGGTGATGGTCAGGCAGTGGAGGAGCCGATGTTGCCCCCAATGCCGGCTACGCATGACTCTGAAGTCGCAGATGCGTCTATCAAAGATGAGCCTTCGTCAGATATCCCCGTTGTGGTATCCGAACGACCAGTTCGCAGGAGAAGAAATGAGGGCAACTCATCTCTCAAATATCCTGCTAGCACGAGAGTAAAGAACGAAGAAGGTTCGGATCCCGCTATCACAGATGATCAACGCAATTTTGTACCACATGAGAGTATCGATTTTGACGATGGCGAAGAATCCTTGTCTACCCCAAAGAGAAGCCGGACCTCGCATCAAACCGTCACAACAACTCTGGCTAAAGGAACCACGCCGCAGGATAGTTTGCCAGACACCGAAGAGTTACCGCACGATCTTGCATCAGATTCAAGCCCTGCCAGCACTGAACATGTACCTATGAGCACACATGCTCGGAAATCGGCCGGGACTCTTGCAAACAAACATGCAGTATCTAATTCCGACGGTAGGGACCCGACTCTTCTCAGAGGCATAGCGAGCCTTGCAGAGGACGATGATCGAGATGACTCCACCGAAAGAACGAGACAGACCTTTCGTAGCACTGGCCGCTTGGATTCGTTACTGAAGACAGCTTCACCAGAGAAACAGGCTATTCGTACGCCACGCGGTATTCTACCTGGGAAGCCACAGACGAATGGGTTTGTTATCCCGTTGGCTTCGACTCGGACAACTCCCATTGGGAAAGAGGGACGAGACACCGTGAGCAAAGCCTTGATGGTGTCCGAAACACCTTCGAACAAAACCTTGAAGCGAACTTCTACCGCAATTCAGCCGAAACCGCAGGCGCCAGATACCATTGAAAGATCAAAGCGTCGCCGCAAAAACTCAATGCGATTGCGAGATCGTCCCCAGTGGAGTCTTAGGTTGGGGGACTTCAAGATCAACCCTAAACACAACGATGGACTTGACTACGCCTTCAGCGAAGTCGTACGGAATAAGGAGGACCGCCTTTGCTTACCAGGTTGTGTGAAGGAAGAGTGCTGTGCACCTGGTTTCCGCAACCAAGCTCGAGGCGAGAGACTTGAGACGGGGGCTATTGCATTCCAATCGCTTCTTGAGAATTGGCTAGGCGACGAAGCGTGGAGGCTTTCGTCCATGAGTGAAGACGAGAAAGAAGCTTTGTGGTTGAAAGCAAAGACACAACAAGTTGCTAATGAGTATGGGAAATCGCATCGACACCGTGTCCAGCGGGCCACCACGCCCCCTGGGTATTTCAATGTCGATTTTCCTAATACACAACAATTGGACGAAGACAACCAGCTGACTGCTGTCATGCAAAGGGAAAGGGTCGATGAGCGCTATCGAGAGGCGATGAAGCCCAACCAAACAGGAAGGTGGCTGTTCAGAGACGAGTAGATGCGCCTTGGGTATACGTCTCGCCACATAATGTGTTGATATCACATCAGTGAGGGAGTGCTTGAGCCTGTCTGGCTAGTTACATTTGCCCCTGTAATATGTACAGATTGTTATGCTATAGAATTTAAGAGATATTTAGATGTAGTTTATAGCATTTGTCGTTAGAAGACAACCAACTGCCCTCATATAAATCCGTGCAAGCATATATGGTAGAGCAAAATGCATTCAAGTGATAGGAGATCCGCAGTATCAGAGCTACTGAAGAGATAGCTATCGAGTTATCTGCACATTATTTCTGGTTCAGTTCTAACACAGATCGTATTGGTCCTACCAGGTGGTATGTACTGCACTGGTGTCGATGGATGTTTCGGGGAAATCAAATGGAACTGGGCTATTTGCAGGTATGGTATGTACCCTGGGCCGCCGCTTCCCATTGCGGAACCCATAATAGGACGAACATATCATTCATCAAGTGTCTGGTCGATTTTGATTGGAGGCTACCCGACTAGCTGTTCCCACTTGTACCCCGACCTGCCAGGACATCGATTTGAGCTGACCCGATGTGCTTTGGAACTCTTGACGTTTTTTACAACGTCGTTCCGATCGTCGCAGCCGTCCGTAAGCCCCGTTGCGAGAGGTCGCTTGCTATCTTTCCACCGAGTTTTGCGAACATCAACGATCATTGTGTCTTTATCACCTTCAGGGATCAATCTGCAGGCTTTGATGTATTTCTCGGGTACATCTTGAGCTACTGTTGATTTGTTACCTGGGCCCGGAAGTGGACCGGACCTGCTTAGTTATAGGGAAAAAAAGGTCAGAAAAAAAATAAAACGTGACGCACAGCCCTTTTGCATTCTGGGGCCGTGGCACCAGCACCCAGCACCGGGCTTTGGCGCGCGAGGGAAGCTTCTCTTTGCGGCCACTGCTTTCCAGCAACCAACGACAAAGACATCTTGGGCTTGGAAACCACCGCACACCACTTGAACCCTATTCCAACACCAACGGCGCTGTGCTCTACTTCTTCACCAGCCCCGTGCGACGCCATCTTCGGCTCTTGGTAAAACCATTACCTTCAAAAGCGAACACGCGACGGTTATCTTTCTCTAGAAAGCGCAGCAGAAGCAGTGGGCACCTAGCCACTGCTTCTATCGACCCCAAGCCGGCAAGATGAACGGTAGTCATCTGCCGGCTGGGCAGCCTATGCCTGGAGGTGTTGGCGGAGGGCCAGGAGGACGAGGCCCGGTTGAGATGGGACATGTGCTAACCGCAGGCAATGTCCCGCGACGCCGCCCACCTCAGCACTTCCCGCAGCAGCAGTCTTCTCACCCGCCTGCATACTATCACCAGCAACATCACAACGGTCCCAACCCCATGTACTACAGCACTCCGATGAATCCGTACGCCACCAGCTACTACCCGCAGCAAATGCCTCATTACTACCAGAACAGCGGCATGCCCGCGGCACCGTACGTGCCGCATCACTCGGCCTACCCGGCGCGGTCTCCTCAGGCTATGCATCAGTATCCTCCGATTGTCTCATCGAGTATGGGACACCACCAGCTGCCTCAGCCCTATTCGCGGCCACCCCCGCAGCAACATTCCCCTGCAATCTCGACGCCGCCTGCCTACGCCCCCGCCATACCCCCGCCGGCCGCGTCCATCTCTCAGGCACCCTCATCAACTCACTCGCCGCAAGCTCTTACACAACCGCCCCTGACGCCGTCCACAACCCATACACAAGCATCGCCGCAACCGCCGCCGCCACCGCAACCGGAGGTGGAAGTGCCGAGAGTACCATTCAGACCTCCTGTAAGTTCAAACACTACGATACCCGCACTAGTAGCACAGTATGCGCCCGATTTACACAAACTTACTTACATATGCCAATAGTTACCATGGCTATCCCGGCCCGATCTCCCATTCCCCACACGAACGGCAAAATCAAGACGGAGGCGGAAATTGACGACGGATGCCAGTAACGTTAGGCTTCCTTCCAATCACCAAGCCGGCAACGAGACGTCCGCTGAGCCGACGGGTTCCGAGACAATCACGAACGCATCAGTCCCGGAAACTCCTGCGCCAAAAAGCAACACAAATGAGCCGCCATCCGCTGCCTCGGCGGAGTCTGCAGACAGATCTGAGGTCCCATCAGCTCATGAGCCGCCCTCAGAAACCACCGAGTCAACCACGACAACTACACCAGCATCTGCGCAGGCCGCCCAAGCGCCCGCAAATGCCAGTGTAACCCCCACCAAGGCGGCCAAGCCCGCACCACGAGCAGCAGCGCCAGCTGTACCTGTCTTGCCTAAGACTGCCAAGCCGGCCACAAAAGAACCCAAGGGTCCCTCCAGCAATGATCGACCAGCGGCAGATGCATCACCAGCAGCCAGCCAGCAGTCGCCCGCGGACACGCCTGTTGCCCCATCAACAGATGCCGCGGCAGAAGAGTCCCAACCAGCTGCGGCCCCTGCGCCAATGAAGCCAAAACTGTGGACTGGACTGTTTGCAAACGCAGCCCCTGTCGCGGCAACTAGCCCGGGATCCCAGGCTGTCCCAGAAGTAGCAACTGCCGGGACAGTTGAAAATGGAGAGGCAAATGGGGACAACGTTGCTGTAACGGGCACCTTTGCCAAAACAAATGCGAACTCATTGGCTGAAGCTCTAGCACGATTCCGCGTCGGCAAGGGCCAAAAGCTGGCTTTCCTCAAGCCCAGAGGTCTGATCAATACTGGAAACATGTGCTATATGAATTCCGTACGTCACTGCCCTCTGTTATTGCAGAACCCTCAAATCTGACCATTTCTCTAGGTTCTTCAAGTCCTTATTTTCTGCACCCCCTTTTACGACTTTTTGGACCAGGTCAGCAAGAAAGCAGCTCACAGTTTCAAGAGCGAAACGCCTCTGATTGATGCTATGTAAGTAAACACTAAATAATTGGTTCTTGGTGTTGCTTTCTGACGATTTGCAGGATTATGTTTATGCGGGAGTTTGATGTCATTGACTCCGCGGCATCCGTGGAACAATTGCGACGACGATTAAAGAGCGAAGAGCTGGAACAGTATGGAGAGCCTTTTACGCCGGAATTCGTGTATGATGCCATCAGAAAGCTCCCGCGATTCGCGGGCATGCAAGTAAGTCTGCGGTCCTGTCCCGATGAATGTTCAAAGCTGATGCCATTACTCCAGCGAGGTCACCAGCAGGATGCCGAAGAGTTCCTTGGTTTCCTCTTGGAGTCTCTCCAAGAGGAATGCAAGGCAGTAATGAAAAAGCTCCCTACTCCCGCTGTCTCAGCGACTGCTACATCAACAAACGTTTCTTCACCCACTGGTACTGTAGATTCAAGTGACTGGCTGGAGGTCGGCCCCAAGCAACGGGCAGCCATTACACGTTCTTCTGGGCTTCCAGTCACTCCTTCCCCGATCACTCAAATATTTGGCGGCGAGCTGCGATCAGAGTTCAAAGTTCCTGGGCTCAAAGATTCGATAACTAGCGAACCCTATCAGCCACTGCAGCTCGATATTGGGTCTCCTCAGGTGCGCAACATTGTTGACGCTCTGAAGAACCTGACGCGCTCGGAAACCATGCATGGGGACTTCGGATCGCCTAGGGGGCCGGACGTTCCAGCCACGAAGCAGGTTTTTATTGAGCATCTGCCACCTGTGTTGATCCTCCACTTGAAACGGTTCCAGTTCGATGCCCAGCACACTGGTACCATGAAAATTTGGAAGAAGGTCGGCTACCCACTCGACCTAGAACTCCCGAAGGAGGTCTTTACGCGACAAAAGAGGAACACGATGCTGGCTGAGGGAACTGGGCTTCCGAAGTACCGTCTTATCGCAGCTGTATACCACCACGGAAAGAACGCCAGCGGTGGTCACTATACCGTTGATGTGAGGCGTCAGGACGGCCAAGAGTGGATTCGGATCGACGATACTCATCTCCGCCGTGTCGGAAGCGAAGACGTCGCCGAGGGTGGCCACGAGGAGGATGCGACGAAAGAGGCTTTACAATCTAACCAGAAGCGTGACACAGCTTCTGGCGCCTCTGGCAACAGATTCGAGGGCATCGGTGACGATGAGGTCGGGGATGATGGAGGTTGGAACAAGGTCACCACACCAACAAGTGGCGCAAAGAAATGGAGCAGCGTATTGAATGGTGGCGGGGCCGCACCGGCGGCAGCAGCGGCAGCACCACTCCCGTCCAAGGGAAAGCAGGTTCGCGACAACATCAAAGATAAGGTTGCGTATCTGCTTTTCTACCAGCGAATTTAGAAGGCTAAGTCGGTGGTGTAAAACTGGTGGAAACAAAAAAAGGTCAAACTTCAGATGCTAGGAACAGGGCTGCGCTTACTCGCCCCTGCTAGTTTCAAGCATATTTACGACATTTTACGATGTACACAAGCGGAGTGTTTTCAAAGCATTCAGCGGCATTGGCACAGAAAAAGGTTCAGGGAATTCTACAGCTTGCGAGAGGGGGGCGACATCTCGGATAACGGCGCGTGGAAGGAGGGGCGGCATGTGCAAATAGACGTTAGGAAAAGACGTCGGCACAGCATCTCGCTCACTAGGACACCAGCATGGGAATCGGTGTTTTCTTTGCCGGTCTTGGTGTTGAAGGGTGGTGCTCCTGCTGGTGCCCATTGGACGAGACTTGTATGAACATGCCACGACCTCAGCTGTAAATTTTAGATGAAAAGTCATTCATGAACCTAATAGACACTATTTCTCCCACGCCTTGGCAGCTAACAACCAATCGAAATTGGTCTCGTCTCCTGTGCTGCATCTGCAGTTTCTCCAAGGCGCTCAATCTGGCGAGGCCGGTTCGTGTTCACTTACATCTAAAAGAAGCCCCTATTTTCGTCGTTGTTACGCAGAGGCAAAAGACCTGGGTACAGCGAGCTTGGCGGTTCAGTTGAACACCATTTGGAAGCTGCCCGAAGACATGAGTTGACTATACGTATATATAATAGCTGGAAATTGAGTGGTGCAGACCTCATCCCTCACACACACACACACCCATGCATTGCTCAAATTAGTAGATACTGGTTGGGTCATGGCAGTTCAAATTCAATGCTATGGGCTGAACATAGCAGGCGCCACGCATGCGTAGGGAGGCAACTAGCCATACTTGGCTAAGAAATGACGCGGGATCGGCGACGCGATCAATTAGACGCATTTTGATTGATGTCTACTACCGCCTACCTCCTTGTCCCGTATCTCCATCTGTAAGGCGGCAAGTTTGAGCCGAGTGATGGGAGACCAGGAACGGTCCCGGTAAGCTGGACGTTGATTCGCTCACCGTCATCTATAAACACATGGACTAGGCCAGTCCCAGTCGCACCATGCGATTTCGAATTGATGGTTGTTTTCGAAGCTCCCAAGACTTGAGCCGCGTTGGGTCATGAAGCACCGTGTTGGTGGTGTGTTTATATGATGGGCACGTTTGGTTCTTACTGTAACCCCAACACCTTTACCTTGGGTAAGCTGGTTCTTGCCTTGACCTTGAAGCACCAAAAAGATGCAACGTGGACAGTAAGTAAGGGGGACAGCGGAGCTGCTGTTTCATGGCTGATGTTGGATGATTCACTTCTCACCGCGAATCCTTCAATATAGCTAATAATGTCTGAATGTCTACGCCGGCCTACACCGAGGAACGGCCACGGACCATCGTCATGAGTTCAATGCATATTTTCTTATCGTTACGGGACCGTTATGCCCGAATGGTAACGTCGACCCAGCAGATTGGGTCTATACGAGATGAGCCGTCTTTCCCGTCCCCCTTTTCCAGGCAGTTCTTTCACCGTCTCCGTGGGACGATATTTGCTACTATTGGTATTGTGGCCTACTTGGTCAGCATCCCCGATCCTTTATGCATTGCCAATGTTGTATTCGCCCACATATGCCAGATCCTTCTTTTACAAGAATTAAGGCCGCATGATGGAAGACGGGGACACGCCTCCCGACTGGCCTAGAACGATTCTAGAAATGTCGAAATCACGATGGTCGAATGTTTGAGGGCTCAGTCGCGTGAGCCGGAAATCCCGGTGGTATTCTGCCAAGTATCGAGAAGCGGCTCTTGGTCTGTGGACTCGGTGGAACTCCATTTGATGAGGCCAGGACCGCGGCTCGATTCATCCCGTCCAAAAACGGACAAAGGTGAGATTACCAAAGAATTGAGCGGTCGGCGCGTTTGAGAGAGAAAAGAATGCGAAATTTTCTCATAGCCAATTCCAAGGAGAGTCCATGAGCAACTACGTCAGAAATAGACTTCGACCAACTCAATCTGGAACCAAGGCAGGACGATCCATCCACTGTCTCTCCTCGTTTCTCCTCGTTTTGCAGCAATTATGGAGGTGTATGGGGAGGCTTATGGAGGCATCTGCTCTCTCCGCGTCGGGGGTGGGTAAATATCGGGGCTGCATCTTACTGTTGGTACTCCAGATAAAACAAAAAGGGCCGTTTACACTGCCCGGGGAATCGCAACCTAGCATCAACCACCAAAACACCGGTCGCGCTCGGCAAACATGCGACTCCCCGATAATCAGGTCGACTGACAGCTAATTGCTGACTGGCAGCCGGAACAACCTGACGACCTTGGCGACCTTACATGCGGTTCGGCAACAAACATGGCAGTATGGCAGCATGGCAGCCCGTCATGCGACACCACCACGGCTTGAGACGAGAGAGGATGGTCTGCTTGGAATTTCCTGCCTAGCTGGCCTTGGCGGGAACCACTCCGCAAAGCAGCCCCAGAAAGCCCCATACTTATGTTAGTGACGCCGACCAAGGGGCACCAAGGAGCCGCAAACCAAGAAATCGCGAAGTCTATGGGGAATCGGAGGGCCACGCCGCCTGTGTAGCTGTCCTCGCACCCAGCCAGCCAAGTGTCTGCTTCCTTTGACCCAGCTTTCGCCCAGCTTCCCACCCAGCAGATGGATTTCCCCGGCCGGGGCAACGTCACTCCAGGTCTTGGATATCCCCATCTCCAGTCGAGAAGGCCCGAATCCAAACAATACATAAGCACTTCAATATGGCGCTGTTGGAGACGATCACCATGGGCTTTCACCTTTGTCCTCACGTCCACCTCGCTTCTCTCTTCTTTGGTCCTCCCGATCTTCTCTTATACCCGCGCCTTTCCCCGGGCTAAGTCTCCTGTGTTTTTATTGCTTCTTGATACCTCAAAAACCTGCCTTTTAACCCTGGCCAGAGAACCAATGAGATCAATCTGAGCGCGGCAACATGCTTGGCAAGAAGTACGTGACAAGACTACCATGTTCATGTTCTATCATCGTCCCAGCACTTGTTACTAACTCTTCTGCAGATCTATCCGCGTCAATGGCGCCGACTGTGGTGTTGAGGCCATCTTCCTGGGAGCTGTGACCTCCCTGGGAGGTTTCCTCTTCGGCTACGACACTGGTCAAATCTCGGGCATTCTCCTGTTCACTGACTTTGTCAACCGCTTCGGCCAGAGACAGACCGATGGCACCATGGGCTGGGTCCCAATCATCCAGTCGCTGCTGGTATCTTTGATGAGTATAGGAACTCTGATCGGTGCCCTGTCTGGTGCATAGTAAGTAACCCTCAACAGCATCACTCACACGAGGCCGCTCTTATGCTAACAACACTACAGCACAGCCGACTGGTGGGGACGCAGAAGAAGCTTAAGCTTCGGAGTGATCATCTACATCATCGGCAACATCATCCAGATCACAGCTATGGACAGCTGGGTCCACATGATGATGGGCCGGTTCGTTGGCGGTCTGGGCGTTGGCAACCTCTCGATTGGTGTCCCGATGTTCCAGTCGGAATGCTCCCCTAAAGAGATCCGTGGAGCGGTCGTCGCGTCTTACCAGCTGATGATCACCATCGGTATCCTGATTTCCAACATCATCAACTACGGTGTGCGCAACATCCAGGACTCGGACGCCTCGTGGCGCATAGTCATCGGTCTGGGTATCTTGTTCTCCATCCCCCTTGGCTTGGGCGTCTTGCTCGTCCCCGAGTCGCCACGTTGGCTTGCGAGCAAGAATGATTGGGACGGCGCCCGTCTCTCCATGGCCAGGCTTCGCGGCGTCAAGGATGACCCTAACAACCAGTTTGTGGAAGATGACTTGAAGGAGATGTACGACGTCATCGAGAAAGAGAACCGGACTGGCAAAGGAACCTGGGGCGAATGCTTCACGGGATCCTCTGGTCTCCCCAAGGTTCTCTACCGTACCGTCCTGGGATTCCTCATCCAATTTCTCCAGCAGTGGACAGGCGTCAACTATTTCTTCTACTATGGCGCCACTATCTTCAAGAGTGCCGGTATTGCCGACCCCATCCAGACACAGCTCATTCTTGGTGCTGTGAACGTGGCCATGACCTTCTACGGACTGTACGTGGTCGAGAAGTACGGTCGCCGCTGGCCCCTCTTCCTTGGCGCCATCTGGCAGGCTCTCTGGCTGTTGGTCTTCGCGTCCATCGGTACCGCTCTGCCCCCGGACAAGAACAAGGTCTCTGGCATCGTCATGATCGTGTCGGCTTGCATGTACATCGCGTCCTTTGCCGGCACTTGGGGACCCATGGCCTGGGTCGTCATAGGCGAGAGCTTCCCGGTCCGAACCAGAGCCAAGCAGGCCTCGTTCGCCACGGCGGGCAACTGGCTCGGCAACTTCATGATCTCCTTCCTGACCCCGCTGGCCACGAGCGGTATCTCGTACGCCTACGGCTTCGTCTTTGTCGGCACCAACATCGCCGCGGCGCTGCTCGTCTGGTTCTTCCTGTTCGAGTCCCGGGCGCTGAGCCTGGAGCACGTCGACCTCATGTACAGCACGGACAACCTGAAGCCGTGGGCCTCGCACAAGTGGGTGCCGCCGGGATACATCACGCGCGAGCAGCGCGACGACGGCGTCGCCTCCTCTGACGAGAAGGGCAGCAAGGCTGCCACCGACCACATTGACAGCGTCTCGACTGACAGCCACAACAAGACGGCCGACACGCAAGTCGACCATGTATAGTAGGAGAGGATAGAGAAGAAGAGAGAGAAGAGCATATCAGGGCCGCGTTTTGTTCATGTATAAATATAAGTCGAAAGCATATACAAAAAATATAGCGTTTACAATTACATGTCTTCGTCAACTGTTCGTCAACATTTGAGCAATTTACGTGATTGGACTTAGTCGTTGCCGTTGTGAAAGGCTAGTAACCGTTTTGAAGTGACAATGATGGCACTCCTACTGCAAACGGACATGATTATATCAACTACTGATTGGAGGCATTGAGAACCAAGATGTTTAGACATTATTATGATGGTATGTGAGGTCTATATAAACTACCCCTTAGCCCGGTAGCGAAAATCAGAAGGAGGCACTTTTCAGGTTGTCCATGAAGTTGGGGTCCCTGAACGGCACGTTCGCACTGCCAAAGTCGGTGTTCTGGAGCGCGTTGCGCGCCGCCTCCGTCAAGCTCTCCCAGGCGACCAGGGGCTGCTGTCCGCCCTTGGTGTTGGTGGTGCCGAGCTGGTGGTTCACGGGGAAGATGCTGAAGTAGCGGATCTTGGGGTGGGTGCCGTCGAGGGGCAGGTTGGAGGTGATGGTGTCGAACTTCCCGTGGCCCGACGTCGACAGGGCCAGGACCTTGGGGTCCGCGGTGGTGTTGGGATTGTCGATCCAGACGACGACGCCCTCCCAGTCGTGGCGGTGGCCGAGGCCGGTTGAGGGGGAGTCTTTGGGCATGTACCTGTTGTGGGTTAGTGACGTTGACTGAGTTGAGAAAGTGACTGTATGAATTGCGGAGGGTTTTTCAAACTAAGGGGATGGGATGGTTTTCATGTCATAGGTAGTCAGTTGTCACTTACCAGGAGTACATGATGCCGAAGCGGGAGCCGAACTCGGCCCCGCGGGCGTATACTTGTCCGGTGTTCTTGTCGCACCGCGAATTCGATCCGCCGGTTGGTTTGAGGCCGCCGCTAGATGACGCACTTTGGTTAGAAACACCGCTCTAAAACATATTCGAGTTTGTATGTTAAAACTTACCCAGTATTGCCAGAAGCGTCAACGGCTGGGAAGGGCACGCAACCGTTTTCCACCTTTAGAAAAGGTTGGAACTTCAGATCTAGTTGATTTCATGGGTCAACAGTTGCACATATAGGGAGTCCGAGATATATGCATGTAGGAGTGCATATGTCTCTCTGTATCCTCTCAGGCAACGGCGTATTTCCGCTACCTAGGAAAAGGCGGGTGTATATGGAAAGTCTTACTGCGTGACTGTTAGTAAATGCAACTTGCTACGTGACTCGGTGAATATTTACCAAGCATCGCCGATAGCACCACTGGGAACGGTCTGGGGGAAGCCAACGACAGCATCGTGGGCGATGACTCCGCGCGCTTCGATAACAGGAGCAGCGCTGACGCCGACGGCGCCGGCTGTGAGATAGGCCGTGAAGCTTGAGAATCGCATCTTCGGAGATAACAACAGTCTACAAGTCAGGTTGGATGGTCAAGTCTTGGAAACAGCCACCGGATCCGTTCTACTCTTTACATGCAAGCAAGGTGTGATAGAAACGACCGCCTCTCATACACAGTATGCTGGTGACTATGGCGGCCCGACATATTTATGTCAAACCAAGTCCTCTTGTAATTTTTAATAGCTGTCAACCCAAGGGTCTCCCAGAGATCTTGGCTCTATGGTCGATCACTTTCGAACTCTGAGATGGTCGCATCGTAATGTAACCAGGGATTGGATATGCTCCACAACCTCCACATAATTGCAGGGGTTTCCATACCACTACAGTACATGTCAACGTGCCGGATGGTGGGGGATGAATGCGGAAGGAGCGAAAGCGCATGGCAAAACAATGATCAATAATAGGTCTGGCATCTGCCCATTCTCGCCTCGACAAGAGAGCACGTTGCTGCGTTCTCTTCCTGTCAACGGCTGCTTTTCTTTTTTGTCCAACCGTTGCGGATTGAGGTCCTCTTCGGAGCAGAACCCATGTTTGGTGGGATCTGCATCGGCTTCTTGAGAGAACATGTGTGGGCAAAAGACGAGAATGACGAAGGTCTCACCAGGTCAAAACAGTCCTGTCAAGTGAACTCACATTGCTATTCATGAGTTGTCAAAGGTAGCTGGGCATTTAAGGCGACTGCAGCAGGCTAGTGCTGGCAACTTCCGTTTGAAGATGGCCATCATCCAAGGTTAACCCTACTTACTTTTCCCAACAGGACCGCAAAGGCATAATGGATTCTGCAAGGGATGTATACCTCGTTAATTTACTGTAAGTCTCAATTCATATGCCCTGTGTTATAGCCCTCGTGGTGGTACTCTGACCTGTTCTAAAGCGACGTAATTTCTTCCAGGTAGTATTCTGTATCATTATTTCTGCTGTCAAGCTCGCCTTACCGGGGAGACCCCTAAAAGGTACCCCGCCAACGATGGATTCCAGTACGACGTAAGCTATCAATTAGGTATCGCAAACCAGGTGCACACCGAAGCCTTATCCCCCTTCTACAGCTGACCCGCCTGGATCAATTCCATCCCAATCTGCCTCCAAGTGTCGTCCTCGACCGAACTGGTGATGTTGGCATCGTACACAAAGTTCCGCGGCGACCGCCCATCTGTCATCGATTGGTTATAGACGGGCCACGCCGGCACCTTGTTGTCGCCGCTACCTAATGTCCACACCGCGTCCGCACGGCCGTCCCACCTGTTCGGGTCGACGCTGTTGACGAATGCGATCCAGTCGCCGGCCATGAGCCGTGTGAGGTCCCGGAACTCCTCCCCGAGCCCCGCGAACGGCGGCGTCCGGTTTGGCGCGTAGCCGACGCCCTCGAAGTTGAGCATGGCGAAGGCGACCTCGGCAAAATGGGTCGCGCCGTCGAGGGGCCCCGCCCACGCCGGCACCGCGTTGAACCGGTAGCAGTACGCAGCGGGCGCGGACTTGTTTGCGAGGCCGTTCCGGGCCGCCGCCCGGGCCGCGCAGGTCGCGCGGCGATTGGAAATCATGCTGTCCCCCACGTACGTCGCCACGCGCCGAAACTGGGTCCCGTACGGGTAGGCCGGCGGCTCGTAGTCGCGGGGCAAGTTGGGGAGGCAGTGGTCGGCGGCGCGCTCCGGGTAGGCGTCTAGGAGCTTCTGCGCGTAGGCTTCGTTCATGAGCGCCGATGGGGAGGACAGCAGGAAGTCCCGGAACTGCTCCGTCGTGTTGATGCCCTTGGGCGCGAAGGCGGTCCCCTCGGCCGTGTTGTCACCGACGATGATGGGGATCTGGAGGTACGCGCCGTCC
Source organism: Apiospora saccharicola (assembly GCA_038363915.1). Taxonomy (NCBI): domain Eukaryota; kingdom Fungi; phylum Ascomycota; class Sordariomycetes; order Amphisphaeriales; family Apiosporaceae; genus Apiospora; species Apiospora saccharicola. Next base: position 2,249,181 of record JAQQWM010000001.1, read on the forward strand.
AGGAACTGCTGGTGCGAGCTGCGGGCGATCATGTCGCCGTCGACCATCGGGCCCCAGGTTAGCAGCTCCGTGCTGCTGTTGATGGCGGCGTTGAGTTTCTCAAACGGTAGCGCACGCAGGTATTCCAAGGAGGAGCCCGCCGCGCCGTCGCCACCCTGGCAGCCGGCTTTCGACACGAGCGTGTCGTAGTTCGACTGTGTGGCTGTCATGTCCAAGTCGTCCGCGAAGAACCTCCCGCTGGCCAGGATACCGGCGCGGAACAGCCCGTCGTCGCGCCCGTCGAAGGCCATCATGTGCCGGGCGACCGAGGAGGCACCGGCGCTCTCGCCCCAGATGGTCACCTTGGCCGGGTCGCCGTCGAACGCGGCGATGTTGTCGCGGATCCACTCCAGGGACATGCGCTGGTCCCGCAGGCCGAAGTTGGAGTCGCCGCCGTCCGCAACCTCCTTGGAACTCAGGAACCCCCACGCGCTGAGGCGGTAGTTCATGGTGACTCCGATCATGGGCTGGCGCAGCTGCACCGAGCGGTCGACGATGAACGAGAGGTTGTTGTGGAGGTCGGCGGCGCTGCCTTGGACAAAGCCGCCGCCGTAGATCCACACCAGGACCGGCAGGGGCTCTGCGGGAGACGCCCGCGAAGGCCGGACTACGTTCAGATAGAGGCAGTCCTGTTGCCGGGGGATACGTAAATCAGCCGAAGACGGCAGAGATGCAAGGAAACACAACCTACTTCGCTTAACTCATAACCCCACTGTGCACCACCGTACCCGACGCAAGCTGGTGGGAGTTTCTGAGCCGCACGCTCCCCAGCCCATGATTCGTTGATCTGCTGCGGGTTGCGAAACCGCAGATCACCGACTGGAGGCCGCGAGAAGGGCACGCCTAGAAAGAAATCTTGGTCATAGCCAGGCGAGTGGACACCGACCAGCGTGCCGTTCTTGATAGTAACTCGAGGTGCATCGCCGTCGTCCGCCTTGCTTACTAACAGTGAGGTGGTAGTTGCTCCGGTAAGTAAAGCCTGCACCAGTGTAGATGTCATTATTATCATTACTGGGAGATGAGTAAATTGCGTGGAGGATTATAGCTCCGGCGCGGCGTGCCCTCGGAGCGAGAGTGCACGCAAGCTGGGTTATACAACGCGACATATAGTTATCCGCCTCCTTGCATCGTCCATGGCGCTCCGGCTCGAAGACCTCCCGAGGTAAATAACAACATGGGCTACTGCAATCATGACACCACAGTCGGCGAGGGACATACCAATATTACACCGCTCCCAAGAGGGGGGAGGAAAGATGCCTGGCTCATACGGACTAGAGTGTCCTTGGCTTTCATGATTTTAAATGCAATATAATATCGTTTGGAGACGCCGCGGTTACCATCAACTATGGCTATTCCACCGATAGCTACTTATTGTAGGATAATATTTACAGATTCTACAAACACAGCACGTAGAAGGTCGATTTTATATAGACCCCGTCCAATTGTACCATACAATAACTGCCTTGAATGTCGTATGTTGGATATGCGGGGTATACATCACTCGAGTCAGGGCTTAATATACTTCTTGCTCACCTTCCATCACTCGAATCGTCCGCCCCAGGTTGCCCCATTGCGGGGCAGAGAGGGAGAGGTGCTCCCGAATTGGGCTGTCAAATCACTCAGCCAAACATGCTACAATTCACTCTCGTCCCCGAAAGCTCTCGCCATGCACCTTCCATTTCCCATACTCATCAGATAAGAGAAAGAAAGCCGATGATGAATTTAGTTCGAAGCCTCTAAGCTACTCAGGGCAGTGAAACAATTTGTAGCGGCAAGGGAAAGGATTGTGATTCTATAGCTAGTTATGTATAGATATACGAGAACAGATCTTATGAAACACGAATTGTTGGGGTAGCCCAGTCGGGCCACGGAAAAGCACGCGGCTTAGTTTAGTGAGCGTTGCGGGACTTCTGTCCAAGCTTGAAGAAACCATAACCAATGACCCAAACCATGACCTCCACCAATGCCAGCACTGGGGCGAAGATGGCTCCGCGGACGACGACAAACCCACTCACGAGACAGAAGATGACGGGGATAATCATGTAGGGCTTGTACGGCCGGTCCAGGTCGGGCTCGCGGAAACGGAGCATGATGGAGCCGAGTACCGTCAAGAAGAACCACGAGTTGTCGCCCAGGCCGGCGAAGGTGAGGAGGTCCCGGAAGTTGCCAAAGAGGATGTACAGCGACGTGAGAATCGTGGACAAGATGGTGGCGTTCAGAGGGGCGTCCGAAGAGTGCGGATCTACCGTCTCTTTGGGTCGGAGACCAACGGATCCGAGCATAGAAAAGCAGCGAGGGAACCAACCCTTCCTGGATGCAGCGACGGTCATCCTTCCGGAAACGAACGCGTTACCGAGGAGGGATCCAGCTACAACAAGGCAGATCAAGACGGCGGCTACAGTCCCAGCCGCCGGGCCAAGCAGTCGACCAATGGCAGTCACTGCGACACTATCGGTAGAGGACACGACATTCCACGGAAGCAGAATGTAGTAGGCAGCATTGGCCGCAATGAAGCACCCGATGATGGTCGGGATGGCCGTGTTGATAGCGAGAGGCAGCTGGCGGACGGGGTTCGACAGCTCGGCAGATACGTAGATGGCCTTGTCCCATCCACAGTACGCCCACAGAGCACCGTACAGAGCCGCAGAGAAATGGCCGAGGATCTCCCACGACGACAGGTCATCCCACGGGACGGTGCTGCCATCAGGGGCCACGGTGGTCCGGTACGCGAACCAGGACTTGGAGTACCAGTCTCCACCACCGACATCCTTGCTGTTGTCAGCCAAGTGGATAGCCACGACGGCGATACCAGCGCCGACGATGCATGCAATGGCGACAAATTTGGTGAAGACGAAGAAGTTGTTGAGGCGCGTGCTGGCCTTGGTGCTGATGGAGTTGGCCACGTTCATGACGACCAAGATGGATATGGAGAGCAGCTTGTGGCCCAGTGTGTCGGCTTGGTCCGTGACACCGGCGGCAGAGAAGATGCTCTCAACAAAGACGATGCTCAGAATGGCAAGCGTTGCCGGCATGCCGGCAACAATCCAGGTCCAACCGGCCAGGAAGCCGAAGACTTCGCCGAACATGTACTGGAGGTAAGGCTGCACACCACCTTCGCCTGGGATGGCCGTGCCCAGTTCAGCCATGGTCATGGCGCCCGTCCAGCTGTGAGGTGAAGGTTAGCGACAAATTGGATGCAGCGGCCAAAGAGGAAAGGGGTGAGAGATTGCAACTTACGCCAGGACACCGGCGGCGATCCATGCGAGCAGAGCTATGGCCGGTGAGGGCGAGTTGGTGTCAATGACACCGGGCGAGGTGAAGACGCCGCTTCCGATCACGATACTGACGACAATGGCAAATGCCTCCTTGGCGCCAAGGTTCGGTGTGAAGGCGCCACGGCCGGTTTTGGGGTCGACTGGGAGCCCCCTCTCGCGGTTGCTGTGGTCGCGCGGGCCAGCAAGCAGCGGCTGCGTGGCGTCGGCCTGAGCATCTCTAGAGGGCGGCATCATTGGCTATGGGCAGATGCAGATGCAGCTAAGGGAAACAAGAAGAAACGTTGGCGGGTATTTGCTCAGGAGCGCCTGGGACACGAGTCAAAACATATACATATTTATATACGAAGACAGGAGTCTCCCAGACTGCCGAGAATGCCCTGAGTTGGAGACGGGTCCGCGCCAGAACAGCATGTGGGGGCCTAGCCTAGGTCCCCATCGGGTTATCCATTGATTCCCTCCGCCGTTGCAGTATGTGCGTCCAGACTAGCCAGACCCCCAAATCGCCCATTATCCACCACACCCACACCCGGCGCTGGTACTCCCATGGGTCTCTTCGCCAGTCTATCAAATCCCTAATCGTCATGGCATACGTACACGCGAGACCATTTGCAGTCAGTGCGATCTTTTTACGTTTGACGGTCTGGTGATGATGGCCGCAGATTCAGGCAAGGTATACCGGATACACTTACCGAAAGGCAACTGCCATTCAATTCCAGGCCTACCTTACCGCATAAGATAAGATCCACCACACCCGCTAGGCAGGTTCCATGTCTTGGGGATGGCGTCATTGAAGAAACGCGCCTGCCATCTCCAGTTCTTTCCTCGTCTTGCTCGTATCATAATCCCAATCTTATCTATCGTACAGTCGATCACTCAGCCCATTATTAATAAGACGGGCTTCATATGATACCTAGGTAGGTATGATCTATCTTCATGTTAAACTCTGATACGGGCGATGGAATGAATGGTGAAGCACCGCCATTCTCCGTTCAACTAGTCCGCCTCGTCCTCGGCAATTCGATTCAGATCCAAAGTCTATCTCAACATTTACTCTATCGCAAGGCACGATCCGGATCAACCTCTGCTCCGGGGCTTACATGATGCCTTCCTTGCCTCTCATCGTTGGTATCCGTTGATCGAAAGCATGTAGCGCTCAATCGATGGAAGAAGAGACCTGCATGATGGGACCTGGTATTACCCCGTGTAAACTACCGTCTTACAGGAAACCAGCACCGGGCATACAGCCATGGCAATATTGTCGCAAGCTGCACTTTCCATGACATGGGCCTCATCTGGGGTGAGACCCAACACTTGTCTCCTTCAGATGGCGACCAACTACACGGCATGGCATTCGTTCCTTCCGCGTCGTATCCAAGCACGATGGCTTCTAGGTCACCGATTCGCCATGGGGACGTAAACAAGGCTGATCTTGGATTCATCTCGTCCCGCTCTTCATCCTTCATCCACCAACATGCCGCAATCGAGTGCACAGACGGATTACTGTAGATACAGAGTCAACGGGAAAAAATGCCCTGAGACACACAACCAAGCTGACCGGTTCCACGACGAAGGACGCATTCAGTGGTGGATCAAGAACAAGAGAGACGAGCCCTGCCAAGCGGGATGGCCGTGCTTACACTTCGACAGAGGACTGTGTCTCTTCTCCCACCCGCCCGGCGACGTACAGTGGTACAATAACAGACGTGAGTGCATGTCTGATAATATGCTGCTCCTCGATGTCCTGTGTCTGCCTAGTGCGTTGCATTCAGGAGAGATTACTTCGCAAGGAGACTACCTGGGTGTCCGCGAATGCGCCCACTTATGTACATTCAGCAAGATTGATAAGTACACGATCGCAATCCCGGGTATGTACCTCCAAAACTTGCCTTGTGCTCGGTATTGAGTCGTATCACACTGACATTTGATGACACAGGCGAGCCACCTCGTCTCGCACCTTCGGTCAAGGAGGGGCTGCTCATGCCCTCTGAGTCCAAACGTTACCCCATGTACAAGCACGCATATCAACCGCTCTTCGAGGCTCTGAAGTTCGCACGCCCCGAAATGAGCAGTCTTAAAGACGTCGACCTGGTACTGAAACGCGGATGATCTCAGCAAGATTCTGTATTACATGTCCGACCCCTTGCATAGCATCGTCGACAGGTTCGACCTGGAGTGGCGGGACGGCAAGCTCTACATGGTGGGCTGGGAAGCCGATTCGCGTCGTGACGCCCCCTTTGACCTGAAGGTGGGCTTCCTGAGATATGCCAGCATTTATACCCGAGGTCTTGAAGACTCTTTCAGCCACCACCGTGTGCTCACCTACGACATTGGTGGCCTCAAATGCCTTGTGCGGACGGATGCTGATGCATATTGGTTCAATCGTCACTGCCCTTCTGGCGGGCCTAACAGTAATGACGCTGCCGGAAATGAACCAGAGACGGTTCTCGACGGGTTTCATTCATCATCAAGTCGTGTCGGTAATGGCGTAGGCTCCGTCAGAGAAACATCATCACCATCAGGGGCTCTCAAGATTCGGTGCCTTGGCCAAGAGATCCCACGGTCGTGCTTGATGATGGTGAATTTCCGCGGGCCAATCAAACGCCCCAGATTCGAATCTCGAGCGTACTTCAGCCATATCTCTCACTTATACGACGGCATCGTCCGTGATGGGGGCTGGGTTGACAAGGTTTCGACGAAGAATTCCCGCAACATTGAAGGCGGACTCGCCAAGTGGGAAAGGAAGAACCAGGCAAACATACGCAGGATGGTCGATCTCCTCAAGATGCTGATCCACAAAGCTCGCAGAAACTCGGCTATCCGGCTTACGCTCGTGCTGGAGTGCAAACCTGAGGAGCAAGAAAAGGTCAAGGCCGAGCTCTAGGAGAGAAGAGACGGGATAAGTCTCGTGCCGGATGACATGGTCAAAGCTTTGATGAAGGGGTGAATGGGAGCCGCGCGGGTATTTAGTAGTGACCGTCCTCAACGCTTGATTATGCGTTATTTTTACTTTGCAGAAAGTAGTTAGTATGCTGACCTCACAGGTCCGGCAATTTTCCAATCTCCGTATAAGTCTCGCTAGTCTCCATCCGCAGTGTCTACCGGTCGCCGCCAAGGGATGAATTGTGAAGTGACATATGGTCCGTAATTGGATAACGCGCAGAGTACGTTTTCTTCCATCGGTCGCTTGTCCCTCGCAAACAAACTCCTTCTTTCAGCCCAAGACGCTACACCTTTGGCTCTGGGAAAGGGGCTGGATGGACTACTTTCCGAATTCATCAGCTAATAGGCAGGGCAGTATATCGACGTCAGGGAAGTGGGTAGACATCCAATGCAATCCCCGGTGTAAGGGCCTATCGGCTCTGGTTCCGATGTTCGTCCCAAGTGACGGGGGCTAGGCCTTCCGGAACCGATGATTCGAAACGAAGCAACAAGAGAGAAGACGGAGAAAAACGTACGATGCCGAGTCAGTACCTACCGAGTATCGTAGCATCTTTTTCTTAGTTTCGACGACGGCTTCCTTTTTTTGTCATGTCGACTTGACTGTCTGTCGTCCTTCTTCTTTTTCTCTATGGTTCTTTATTCCGCGTAGGATGCTTCTAGCGGCGCCCCCAGTTCGATAGTCGTCATTCTTGGCGCTAATGATAGATACATCTAAGTAGGTAGCGTCTAGTAGGAAAAAGGTGACGGGAAGCTATGCTATAGTAAGTTAGTACCTCGTTGCCCTATAATTGTACCACAAGTCCCCTCTCCCCTGCGCCATCTTTGCGCAGTTAGGCGACTTTACTATGCAGCCAAGTGTAAGTGCCGGTCTCTGGCAGTTTGGTTGTTGCGTTGACTGGCTAGGAAGATTTGGGAACTAGCCATGTCAGCTGAAAATGGCTGTCCCACAATCCGTTTCTCTGCTCTCACCCCTTAGGCGCTCTCCCACTAGTCTCCGAGACTAAGGGGTTGCACTTCTATTCTTTTCCATCGATGCTGGCGTGGATGACGTATAAGACCCGTGTACTGCCAACTTACCTAAGATATCGCGTGGGTCTGTGCTTCCCTGTCGGCCAAGCCTGTCATGATTTAGCCGGATCCGGGGTCGGACGCGATAGTAGTAGTAGTAGAACGATTCAGGGTGGTCTCAATCTTTGGATCTAAGCACTATTGATCAAGGCTAGTGAAGGATGCAACACTCCGGGAGACACTCCCCAGCAAGAACATGGAGAAAACAGATCGAAAAAGGCAGTGGAAAAGGGAAATTTGGATAAGCTTTCTATCTCGACTCCTCATCTAGTATGCCGGCCAGGAGGATTGGTTGCCAACGCCTGCCGCCAGTGTGTAGGTACTATATACGTTTGGATTGTACAATGTGACCTCATTCTCTGCTGCTCCAGGCAGTCCTGATCACCATCAATCTTCGCCAGCCTGCCCATCTGCCACCAAGGGCCCCCCTTAAGCCAAGGTTATACGCTATCACTGGTGTCGATATGGTCCAGCCTATTCAGACACCAGGTCCTTGCTACCCCTAGTTTGTAACCGAGAAAATTCGAACAGAAAAAGTGTACCTGCCCGCCGCAGGGTTTCTGATAATCAATATCTATCATGAGAAAGGGAAAAGGAAAATACAGTAAAAAAGACGAAATGCCGCTCGATATGTCGCTCGCTGGCTTGGTGGTATCATATGGGGGTAATATGTAACATGGGGTAGGATGTTTGTGATTTTCGTGTTGTTGGTTTCGTCATGGTTGAAGACCAGCTTGATCAGGGTTTTGTCCACTCAATAGACTTTTCGCCATCGCGGTGCGTAGTGTGCAAGGCCACAATTATTTTAGTCGTTGTTGTTGTCCGTTCTTGAAGGAGGAAGCTTGGCATTCATTATCAAGTCGTTCGAGGGCGTGAGCGCCTCCAGCGCTGCACTGCACGCACGCTGGGGTCTTCGGCCGTCCAGCGGCCCAAGGATATATCGGATACTTGCAACTCATTGTATATAACTTCGTCTGTTATTTGAGCCAGCTCCTGAGGTCGTGATGATGTGTCAGCCAGTTTTGCTTCCATATGGTCCCTTGATCCACACCGATGCTAGTTGAGGGAAGGGGGCTTGGCAGGACTAATTCGAGGGGCAATTCCCGGTGGAGGAGATAGAAGTTCTTACGTTTCGCAATTGCTCGTCACAGGCTCGTAGCTGTCGCCTGTTCGATGAACTTGGCCTGCCTCCTTGGAGAACCTGCCCTCGGTTTTGTATCCATCCCTGTGCAGCTGCTTGACGGAGATAGATCTTCTGGGCTTCGTGGCGGCGGGCGTAGGCATCGAGTAGGACTCTGTCGTCAGTTTGGCCATGTCAGTCATGATCCGCAGCAGGAAAGGCGTATGCTTCTTTCCCTTCATCTCGGGTTAAACGCACTGTTTCAGTTCTGCTTTCCTCTGCTCTTCTTCGCCGCCAGAAGTCTGCGGCACCGAAGTATCCGCAGCGCAGTTGAGGATGTGCTGACCGTCTAGTGCACACTGGCGAAGCGCGGCATACCCGTCGAGGTGGTAGTCTTCAGTGTTCACGGGGTCTGTCGGCGCTGCTGCGATGTAGTATTGCAGTGTTCTAAAGTCGGAGAGCACTTCTGCAACACGCGCTGTGCGGTATTCGTTGACTAGGTATTGACACGGGTCGTTAGGAGGGTGCCCATCTATACCCAGTGGCGCGTTTCCAGATTCGGAATGGGTAACGGCGGAGGGACGAGTCCTGGTACACTGCACTTACATCCGTCCATGATGGATATCACGGTTTCTGTGGAAAGAACAACAAGGGGTTTTCGGGGTAGTTGGACTGACTCCCGGCAGAATTAATGAGGGTTTAGGGATGCGGTTGTCTAGTTATTAGGGATCGTTGTTGTTCGTCCAACTGTCAAAGTAGGCCAAGCAACAGCAAAATGAAGCTTCTGGTGTAGAGCGAATGGGGTAATGAGCTGCGAGGCTGCATACAATAATTAGGTGTTCATTTGGTGATATCGAAGAAGACGGTCCATCGCAACCGTTGTAGAAGCGGCGGCGCCACCAGTCTTTTGTATAGACGGGCCTTCGTCCATGATCAGGGAAGGGAGTATTACGGTAGATACTTTTTCCCCCTGGGTGGGCTTTGGACTAGCCGATCATTGTAGTTCACGACATGAGGGAAGTAGTTCCCGTAGCCGTAAGATGCCATGCCCGATAGGGATGAAGCAATGGGGGTACGGTACACGCTTGCCGTCAGCTCCCGTGGCCCATCGCCTGCATGAGAGAGAGGGGGCCAATGGATCGCCCGTCTGGCAGGTCAGTAAGATGGTCGCTTGAGCTGTCCGGTTGCTCAACCAGATAGGGTCAGACATACAGTCAAAATACCCGATTCGATGACTACATGCTTTTCCCTCGTGCGTGCAAATAACCAGATCCCTGGTAGCGGCATGCACAATCTGCCCTGCCTCACGAGGGCTGCAGTGCTCCTGCAGGGACACAAGACATGCTGGATGTTGTCTTGGATAGGCATGGTACGGCCCGCTTATGGAGCCCAGCAGCTGGCGTGTAGTTGAGTCACTCTTACTGGGACGGAAGCTCCTAGAGTCGAGCCGGAAGAATACAGTATAGATGATCAAGAGGCTCTCGCGTGTGTGTGTGTGTGTGTTGTGGCAGTGGGAAAAGATGCATGCAACATGTAGCATAATGTCGCGTTTAACCGAAGTGAGTCTAGGTTAACCTTACTTGTGTAGTACCGCGATGGCGGACCAGGGCAAACCGGACTGTCGGTAGGGTCCTTGGACCGAGTAAGGAGGTACACGGTATTCACGATAAGTCATGTACTTCGTTTGTAAAACTGATTGATCGAATACACCAAAGCAGTTTCATGGGTAGTTGACGATATCAAATGGGAGCTAGTGCAGTAGAGGCTAAAGTGAGGTTACCATTGAAAGTGCAGGTAGCATCCACCTTCTCCAACAAAAGATGCTGACATGGTTCCTTCCCTAAGGCGATCATTCAGCTGAGCCAAAAAACGTGCCATGGCCTCGGTCTCAAGCGAAGTCGGCCTGCCATTGGCCCAGCAGCCCAACTGCGCCTATGCACGAAGTTCTCTCCTACCCGTCTGCCCCCGAGGATGTCCTAGCCTATAACAGGTCCAACTCATCCACCAGAAGCAATTTTCGTTGCTCAAAGCTGCGAAGAGCATTGCCGTTTTGTTATCGTCTGCGTGTGTGCTGTCCAGCTGAAAGCGAGTCCCTCTAAGATTGCTGCGCCATCCTCAGCCAACGGTGTAGGGCCCAAGACGCAACTAAACGCTGCAGTCGAATGAAGGTAGTCGCATAGTCGCTCGGCACTTGCAGACTTTTCTTCTTTGAATTGCCAGAATAAGCAGTTTCACCTTACCCGCCGTCGATCTTGTTTCGCGTGTAACGAAAATATTACCTAGGTTTTCGGGTTTTCGGACATAGAGGGGTGTTACCTCCAAGTAATAGGAGGTAACCAACACGCACACAGCCCCAATGTCTATGCAGGTTAAGGCTACTAGCAACTCCATTCGCATCTGCCGAAACACCTCAAGATACGGAGTACATACCGACACGACTATTATTAGAAAATCTCCATGCCTCAATCGAGGATAAGATAATACCAAAATATTCAAGAAGTGGCAACTGATGCGATTGGATAGTTGACTGGTTTCCAAATCAAGTAGGTAGTAATAATTTCCAGTGCATCACTGCATGATAATGGATGTTTATAGGATCAATAGAAAAAGTTGGGATGAACAGACAGCTGCAGTGTTTGGTGCTGTATGTAACCCACCCAGAACCCGTGGCCGCGGGTCAGAGCTGGAGCTGAGCAAATGAGGCACCCAATGTCCAATACTCATTCGTGCAGGCATTTTGACAGCTAATCTAGGTCAAATTCGGCTCAGGCGGCTCCAAGCTAGTTGCCACCCCCATGCAAACCATGCTGCAGCAAGCGCGTAGACGACGCTGGACAAGGATTCACAGCCAGCGCCGCCATCTGCATCGTGCATCAACGGAACTATATTGAGACATGCCATGTGTCTGATCCGAGTGGGCAGGCTTAGGACTGGTCTGTCTAACTGGATGCTGTCTAACTCCTTTTCACGTCACTCTCTTCGACGTCGCTCGCCAACAAGTGCACCCTGCAACTGCAACAAAGTGCCTAATCTCCTATCTCAGGTCCCGTACTTAACGATGCACAAAGTCTCAGCAACGACTATCCTTTCCTCTAGAGTGGTTGTGGAAGGCGGTATGACAGGTGCGAGATTGGCCCGATACCTCAGCTCCAAACTCCGATGCATATCAGCATGATCGCCGTCTGTATTGCCTTAATCTTGCCACATTTTTTAGTCGCTCATCAGACAATTGGACCCGATACTGCACATATACTGGGATATCGTGGATTACTAGTGGCACACGGAGAAGCAGGGGGTAAGCCCTCTGACATGACACAACCCAAAGGCTCCTCAGACGATGCTGCTGAGGATAGCCAGCCAGACCGGTGTTGTTCCTGACCTTGACCTTGGCCGGCAGCACCGACCTACACGGGCTTACGCCATCAACGCCTCTTCCGATTAATCCTTCTCGGCAATGGCCTGTAGTCTGTCATCAATCTCATCCTCCGTGAGCGTCCTGAAGCCGGGGTTGGTGCCATCCTTGCCGTCGGCTCGTGGGCCTCCAACAATACCGATCTCAATCTCACCCTTCTTGAAGTCCATGCTGAGAACTGTGCTGAGGGTAGTGATGGCCATCTCCACAACGTCCTCCCAGTTGCCCTCGGCGCAATCCTTGTTCTTCAGCTTCTTCTCGAGGTGGTTGAGTGCCTCCTGCTGCTTGGGTCCCGCCGCCGTGCCCTTGTAGCCAACATAGTAGCCTGCAGGGTCACACTTGAACAGTTGCGGACCGAATTCGGAGTCGAGAGATATCAATGTCGTCGCCACACCGTAAGGTCTCATGTAGGCCTACAAGTGAGCGTCAGCGCAAGCCCAACACATACATAATGTGGGGTAAAGAACGCCTTCGCGGTCAATAACTTACTCTTTGGGTGTAAACCTGGCTGATGTTGGCCAATCTCTTGGACAAGACATCGCACGGCATCTCGTAGCCGAACTTGTAGCGGAATTCAGCAGCCTCACCCTGGGCACGCTGAGCAAACGCACGAGCATCCGCGATAGAGCCGGTCATGACACAGCCAACCGACGGTGAGATCTGGAAGATGTGTGACACGGATGACGGGTCGATAAGCTTATCCTAGAAAGCGACATCTGCATTAGCAACCCGACCGGTTCAATGTAGCTGAAAGTAGGATATGGCTTGTATATGGCCAACTTACGGGGACCTTCTTCTGGGACAAGACAACAGCGCAGTCTTTACCCCGAATGCCTATCGACATGATGTTCGCTGCCGTGATTGCTTTGAAGGCATATTCTGCATGAAAATGGGAGGTCAGCGAGCTGTGCCAACCATCCAACTCGGCGGCACCACGGGAATTCGATTGTGGTCTATTTGGGGTCGATCGAGTTTATTGGTTGTTGGCTTGGAACATACCGACTTGGTACAATCGACCCTGCTCGGAGAAGATGGTAATGTGACGATCAAAACCTGCGCTGCCTAGATAGCACAACGAATGTTAGTATCGTGATGGGTTGAGTCCATTGCGGGATGGGACAGCTGAGGTGGCATCATACCCGACATGGTGATGGTTTGTATGAGAGCGGATACTGAATCGGCTGATGGAGTTGTTCAGTATCGAAGTGCAGTTCCGGAGAACTGGGAGAAAGAAACGCTTGAATGCTGTCGTAGATTCGTGGTGGATGCTTGATGGTCGACGTCAAGGTAAGGTGGTGGTTTGGAGTGACGATAGCTACTTCAGCCTTGCTTCGCCTGAGCTCCAGTGGACGCGTGCTGGAGCTTGCCTAACTGAGGTACGCAGTCTAGGTACCTCCTTCCCTCCAACCACCAGCTGGAGCATGGATCAATCGCAGCTCGGGCCAATCTTTCTTTTATTAGGTAAGCAGCCCAAGTTGTGCACTGACCAGAAACGGGGATCGGAGGAAACTTCCTTCCGCCATCCGGCCTTGGAGCGGACCCGTCTGCGTCTTACCTAACCAACTCCAACGGACTATTGAGCTTGCTGCCCCGCCAAAAAGTTTCGGCGGATAAGGCATTGATTGATGAGAGCCGATTCCACGATAAGAAAGCATATAGATGGGACCTCAATAGCCTTGAAAATTCATTGGTAAATGCTGAACTCGAGATCATTACACACGATCTTGCACTAGCAGTCACACCTTTATCACAAGCGCAAATTCGTCGAGATTATGCGACCCTGCTCAATCTTACTGCACCATCTGTTGTGAGCGTTCAAGTGAGGCTGTCTCAGTTTCCCTCCCTGTTTCGGTCGGCATTGATTTGGGCTGGTATCCACGTTTCCGAGCAAGATCACCTACTGGAGCCAGCAAAGCCGTCCATCGATTCGCATATCGCCGCCATTGGAACGGCGCGGTGGACACTGCAGATTTGCCCGGCCCATTGCATTGCGCTGCGCAATCGCATTCTATTATTCCCTTTGCCCGTTATCGCTGGATTTAATCCGTCCAATCTCCCATCATGTCGTCCTCGGTGCCTGCCTGGAAGCGATTGGGCCTTACTCTCAAACCTGCGTCATCCGAAAGCCACGCCGACTCAAACGCTGCTGCTCCTGCCTCCCTGCCTGTAAACGGCGCCAAAAGAAAACCCTCAGCGGCCCTTGCTTCGGACCATTCCAACAAGAAATTGCGGACGGACAACTCTGCATCGCCGGCGCATACCCCAAAGAGGCCCAAGTCTGTCTCCTTCGCTTCCGAGACCCAGTCGCAGTCGGGCACACCCACAGCGACGAAAGCCAACAACAAGCCGAAGAAGGCTTCTGCCCCAAAGCCCCTCAAGCCTCAGGTCAAGAAACAGTCAAACGTCAATCTCCAGCCTTCGGTCGACTACTTAAGGCAGTGGCATTCAGCTCGGGACCAGTGGAAGTTCAACAAGAACCATCAGACCAAGCTCCTGGAGAACGTCTTTTGCGACGGGGCGACTATCCCGGCCGTCGACATCAACTTATTCTATGAGTACATCCGAGACCTGAAAGGCCACGTCAGAACCCGCCTGCGGGGATCTGCGCAGGAGCTCAAGAACGAGGATATGGAGCAAGGGTCCCAGGTCTTTGCCAATTCATCGAAAGAGGCTGCGCAGAGGAAGCAGCGAGAGTACGAGGAGGTCATTGCGGGCTTCATGCGCGAGGGGCGAACCCCCGAGAAGCGGCGGTTCGAAGAGGTGGAATATGTGCTTCGAACCGCTGACATGGAAATGCAACGGCGGGTGGTCAAGCGCATGCGCGCCGAGATGGTGACTGAGGAACTATCCGATGGCGAGGAGAGCACAACCACGACAGCGACTACGAATACAAGCACTTCTACAGAGACGGAGGCCGACTCCGGTTCCAAGGGCGCGCAAGATGGGGCCGCAGAGGGCAGCGATGGCGACAAGCGTGTCAAGCTCAACGATGGCTCGCAACAAAAAGTGCTGCCTAAGCGAACGAGAAAGACGCGTACTGCTGTTGTGGAGGATACCGAGAGCAGCTCCTCGGACTCAGACTCGGATGCGGATTCGAGCAGCAGTGATGAGGACTCTTCAGACGACGAGGAAGAGGGCGCAGCCACCACCGCGAACAAAGAGGAGGCTGAGTCTTCCAGTAGCTCTTCGTCTTCTTCCTCAGAAGATGACTCGGATGAGGATGAAGAATCGGATGAGGAATAATTGTAGGGAAGATCAAGGATTAGGGGCTGCGTCCATCACGATCGACGCGCTAGTACGGTTCTTGTGAGGATATGTACTCGAATACGGATTTCGGATAAAATTTGAAGGTTGCAATCGGTGGTCGGCACCTTATCTACTTCGGTAACTATGGTCCTTGATTGTGTACCGTATTTAAAAAAACGATACCCATGTGCATACGGAAGGCCGGCGGACTATTGCCCGGCGCCTTCTTTCTCCCAAGTTGTGAGCTTGACACTGTCGGAACTGTAGCAATTGCCAATTCAGCTTTTCGATACTCGAGTGGTGTCACAAGTGAGCGTATCATTAACTTACTCTCGTCCTGTCGCTGTTTACTTAATGGACTTGTTCGATGTGAAGTGGTCCAGAGTGTATCAATATCGGTGCAAGCCCCTGGCCGCTGTTGACAAACAGTCTGTCTGTTCATAATGATTGTAAAATATATGCAGCATGGTAGGTTGTGGCCGAGAGCATACAGTGCATACATGTCTGATGCAACTCTCCTTACTCGGCGGACTGAGCTACCATCAATCCTTCACCAAGAAGCGCAGGTACATGCAAAGCCACTCTATATAGGATTCATTGGGTACGCAGTGCTGGAGACCCCCTTTTAGAGCTATAAACTTGAAGATATGTAATGGGGTTAACGTGCGCATCTGCTCTACTTCAAGACATATCTATCTGTCGGACCTATGTAAGTAGGTACGTAGTCAGTATAGTCAATTATCGGAAGCGGATCTTCCTGGGCGTCTCTTATTTCTACCTATCTTCGTCAACCAATCACGTGAGAAGATAGCACGTTGCACCGCATCTTTAGGAAGTTGCTCAAAGAATTTGAGGGAGAGGAGAACATAAATCATCTCGATATTTGTTTTTGGCCTCGATATAAGAAGCCGCCATCGTATGGATGGGAACCATGACCGGAACGCCTAAAAGCTCGTCTATGCCTTGAGTGAGCCCCCCCCGAGGGCAGAAAAGCTCCCTAAAGTTTTCCCCAATGTCGTTTCGCAGTCGCCGCCAAACAATGCATTCAATTAAATCATCTCAATCCGACCATTACGTCCGCCAGCTCAAAAGCTGAGAGGCCTCTAGAACGCCGATTACGTCAC
Source organism: Apiospora saccharicola (assembly GCA_038363915.1). Lineage (NCBI taxonomy): Eukaryota > Fungi > Ascomycota > Sordariomycetes > Amphisphaeriales > Apiosporaceae > Apiospora > Apiospora saccharicola. The sequence goes on from JAQQWM010000001.1 coordinate 2,265,405, forward strand.
CGCCATCGCTGTCGACCACGGCCAAGATGGAGTACTTATCGCACTGCTCTTCCGTCGACGAGACCATGTCCTGTATCCACTCGGCCGCCTGGGAGATGCGCGTATCCGCCGATACGGTTATGCAGTCGCCCCGCCGGATGCAAAGACCCGGCAGCTCGCTCAGGGGCAGGGCGAACTCGGTCGCCTCGAGCCGCCGGATCCGGCCGGGCGAGACGATCAGATCGCATGCGACCACCCAGCCAGTGGGCGAGTCGTACGCGGCCTTCAAGACGTCTGCGCCTCGGATCGCTGCCGGCGTATCGGATGCGCAACACTGAGGAATATCCTTCATCGGTACCGCAATATCCAGGAGTTTTTGGGGTTTCTTGATAGAGGCGCCGATTGCTCCACCGGGGTGATTCCTCAAGAACACGCTCGATACACTGGCGTTGGCGTTGATCTCTTGTGCCGCAACGATGGCCAGCGCATCGCCGACCGCCAGCGCCACTGTGGTAGAGGTGGTGGGCGCAGAAACCCCAAAAGACGCCGTTTCCGATTCATGGATGGGCGCTGAAACAAGAATCATCGATGGCCGTTGCTTGATCAGTTCGCATGTGTCGGATCTGGTATGTGAGGTGAGAACGATCGTGGGCAACGCCGCGTCGATATGTGGAAGGAGCGCCAGTAGCTCGGGTGTCTTGCCCGAAAAGGTGATGAAAAACACCGTATCTGACTTCCCGATTTTGCCCAGGTCACCGTGAAGGGCTTCGGTTGGGTGCAAATATGTAGCATGTACCCCAAGGCTGTTGAAAGTAGCCACCAGCTTTTTTCCGATGTGCCCAGACTTCCCAACGCCGATAATGACCAGCTTGCCGCGGTCCCTCCCGTGCCGAGTGATGACCTCTACTGCCGCACCGAAACTAGCCCCTATTTGGCCATCGTTTTCATACAATGTCGTTAGAGCTCGGAGAGCAGTCGCCTCAGTATTGAGGACGTGTATGGCGCCCGAGAGTCTCTCGTGTAGTTGTACCTCCTCAGCACTGTGGTCTTTCGTAGGCTCGACATCCTCGAGGCATAACTCTTGTATAGGAGAGCCCGGTACCGTCGTGTTCGGCGTAGGCGGAGACGGCGGCGAGGGTGGTGGCACTAGCGGGCGCTGCGCTGCACCGAGCAGGAACACAGCGCTCGTCTGGACCGGATGATGCTCGACCATGGTGTTTCTATTGTGCCTAGTTCGGCTGACAAGATGCGCAGAAACTCTTCTTCCGAATTTTACACCTTAGGTTCTCCCCTCTGGTGGTGAATAGTTGTAGATATTCGTCGTGCCCACAAGCACCTTGGATGGATCCGCGGTATCTCGCGAAGCTTTAACCCCACATCATAACTAGGCGTGTTCGTTGTTGACCATATCTTGGTTACTTGGGGGACATATACAGGGTCTTATTCGATCTGGCGCCAGATTACTGTGGGAATTGGGGAGATGACAGTCGAAGTTGCTAGATCTGACTATCCCGGCTCGATCCTTGTGCGAAGTTTCTTGTCAAGACGGGTACGGAGTACGCAAATGGGCAATCTGTAAAGAAGAAGATACGAGGTTAGAATGGCATGGGTAGGATGGGAAAGGGCCGTATATGTAAACTGGGATCGGGAAAGAAAGTCGACTCCATCAACAACGGTAGCGACTAGGGTATCGGGGATCTGCAGGGTTGTTTATACCTAGTCAAAGTCTATAGTATAGCTTCCCGATCTGTGCGAATAAGAGAGATTAAGCTTAAGCAAGGAAGGTGGCCCCATAATCTTGGTGATGATTCATGACCAGCTATCAAAGATGCCTATGCGGCTTACTGGTCTTGCCTTGGAATGCGGGATGCGTGGGATGGGAAATGCCATCCAACCCTGCCTAAGCGATAGACGACGTACATGCAAAGGGTCTGACCCTTTGACGTTTACTAGTTGGGATCTTGCGTGATCTTGACCTTTCCCAAACGGTGGGTTCGCATGAAGGCTTCCTTGATTCATTGATCCATACCTAAGCCGCAGGTACATGAAATTCCACATAAGAATGGGGGAAGCTGCAGAGATTTAGCAGGTTGTCCGGAAGTACCCCTACCTGGCTATAATATTATCAATGGTGAAGATGGGCCGAATGCGACGCGTCCTGTGGGATAGCCAGCATACCTTGGCTCTTAGGCTCTCTGGGGTTGGTTCTTCGAGCGGCTGGGGCCATCCATAGCTGGTATATCAATTACAAGGCAGATACAAGGTGGCTGTTGTTTTGTCGTCCGGTATTATGTTTTCGTCGAGGATGAAGCCAAGCATGTTTGGTGCTAGCCTGGGTGAGCTTGCCATTAGTGGCCGAGGAAGGCTGGTTTCGTTTTGTCGAATTTCCAATCAGAAATGGTGACTCATGGGCGTGGTAATCCGCTTTGTCTGCTATGTGGGGGTGGAAGGGGCTTGGAGGGGTGGTTAGTCAACACTCGAGATCCGTAGTCTGCGATGCGCCCGAACGTTTTGATTAGAGCGTTGATATCATCTGCTCAGATCGGGCTGCTTGTCGTGCGCGACGGGTTATCGGTGTGCGCGTGTCGTGTATTGACAATTATTAATCCATGTATTTCTCATATCCCCCTTTTGCTTAAGTATGCCTATCATTGGAAACAAATAGCTCTCAACATTGTTCTCCATGTGTTTGTTTGCATGTTGTGATAGATCAGGAACCGCTATCTCGGAAGTAGGAGATAAGCCAAAGGGAAAAGCCGATATTACATGTAGTTGAAAGCACGGGAAGCTTCTCGTAGCAAATACTACCTTTTACCTAAGAAATATATCCGCAACTACTAAGGATACACGCCAACATTAGCTGCCAGATCTTGTTTTCGCCAATGGCGCGTGGAACATCCATGGTATCTTTCGGTATCAGTCGTTGATAACACTGGAGTTTCTTAGGTCAAGTACCCCAAGTTAAACCTACCAGGTTGTCGGCGTGATAGGTTAGGTTACAAGAGGGCTATTTTAAGCCCTTGCATCTTCTAGACCATATGTCCATCAAGTGAGGTGTGGCTGATAATGCTTCCATTGGTCTATATTGGGGCAGAAACCAGAAAATGTCCACAGCTGCAGTTGAACCTCGTCGAGGGGATCTTGCGTACACCGAGTCCCCGCGCATCTGAAGCGAGGTAGGCAGTGTGTGTGCGTACATATGTATGTAGGTACATACGTAGCTATGATTGAAGCATCCCCAGGTTCTCCAGACAAGACTAATAACTGTTACCCCGCAATCTCGTGATACGCTGAGTATGGTTCAGATGATGGCTGCGCTCCTTCGAGGGGTAAAAGAGAAAAAGGAATTAAGACGCACCCGAATGTAGCAGGTAGAATTCCGCGACGGGATACCGGCACTGGCCAGTTTGATTATGGAGGGAATATCTTGCTACCCATTTCCGACCACCTCCTCAACAGCCATTGGTGTCGCCCGAATGACGATCACTTTCTTCCGATAGGAGCTCGAGAAGCTTGATGTTCACCGAATGGCGGCCTCCGACGCGGATTGGAACAGACGAAGCTGTGAAACGCCACAGAACATAGGATGATCAAGATAGTACGTACATATGTAAATCTTCGTCTACCTCGGACCCCGTTGAATAGCGAGCACCGAGACTCGCGACTCTGATGCGAGTAGAGCGGGCACTGTTCTAATGGTTGATTGATGTACGAGTGCGGGGTGTGTTGCATCAGACAAGAACACAGCAACAACATCAAAAAGCGAAAGGATTGAAGCTCCATGTTACATATCAAACATGAGGTAGAAGGAAGGAGGTAGGTAAGCCTGCATATGCAGCGATAAGCAGACAGACCGCCGGATGGCCTTATCAGTCAGCCCGTGGCGGCCGGAGGAAGCTGTCCTGAGCAATAGCTATTATCTGCAGTAATTGTATGCAGTGTTGTAACGCTACTGCATGTTGCATCAGCCACCTGATCGTCCATGTGCTCACAATTCTTGCGTCGACATGAGAGATGAGCGCTGATATGTAGGTACACGGGGATGCATGTTGTACTCCAGTAATAAAACTCAGTCAGTATGACTACCTCCTCGTTGAAACGAGTTTTCTCTCTTGAATCAGCAGGCAGTTCCAGGCGGTAGGGCAAAAAACCTCCCTGGCTGGGCATTTGATTCACTCCCGTGCACTACAGCCTTTTTACTGTACCTTAGGTAAACTGGGGGGTTGTGTCGGGTTACATACGCCGGCCATCACACCTCTCACAAATTGATCGGTTACACGACCATATTTTTTCCCTCCGACCACACCATTCAGTCGTCCCTGATTGATTTGTCACTCCCAACTAGACCGTTTTCTTGACATGATATGAGAAAAAGCTTTCCCCTAAACACTGGAATTCGAGGATTACTATTTCGTGAGGGAAATTGGGATTTGAAGCTGCCACAGCCGAAAATGACTCGCTTGGTAGTTTATAACGTGGCGCTGGGCGTCTTCGTTGCAGGTACGTCATTGTCATTCTCCACGATGCGCGCGCAGCCGCCCGTGAAGCTTCAAGCTGCCGCCCTCCGAGCCCTACTCGACCACACCCCTTGATGCAATAAAGTGCTTTGGGTCCCTTGGGTCTATGGTTCTATTTTGCCCATCAAGACGTCTCCCATCGAACAATGCGGTCGCTTTTATCAAGTCAATCTCTCGTGACGCATGAGCTATCGCCACCATCACCCGCTTGCAAGCTACTGCACTCTCGCCAGCCTCTCAGCCGACATCGCTTACATGTATCTCCCGCAGCCACCATCTTGACCATTACGTCTATTATGACCTCCAACTGGGTCGAGTACTCTGTAACAGCCCACAACACGAACGCGACCTTCAGCCATCATGTAGGCTTGCACCGGTCGTGTTCGCTCTCGGCTACTGCCGACAAGGCCACATGCCGCCCCTTCCCCGACGAGGACGACTGCCGCGACGACCAGTTCTTCTGCTCCATGTGGAGGAGCAGTGGGTTCCTGATGTCCTTCGCCACCGTGGTGGAGTTGGCTACCGCCATCTCGTTCCTGGTCGTGATGCTGGGAGGGAAATACAAGCGGGAAGAGGGCTGGTTCGTGATCGCCGACTTGTTGATAGCCGATGCCGTGATCGAGTTCGCTGGCATGGGCATTGTCGTAAGTGAAACCGCCGTTTCTTCGGAGCACGGCTATAATCTTGCTGGTCCGCGGGATATCGAGGCTAACCAGACACCTGCAGGCATATCTGTTTAATACAGACACACAGTTTGACGTCCCCGGCTGGAACTTAGGCTACTCTTGGATTCTGTGCACCGTCAGTGCCAGCGTCTCGGTGCTCCTGGCCATCGCTTTCTCGCTGTCGGCATACTTCCTTCCACCGGAAGACGACTACGAGTACGTCGGCGATGGCGCCAGCGTGGATTTCTAAGCGCACCGAAACAAGGCAACATTAGCTTCGCTACAAATGCGACGTGATTTTCTTTAACCTCCTGGGTGCCGTTCTGCAAGAAATACGGTCTGCATCCAATTATAGGACATGAGGCGTTTTGGGGGAGTTGGAGTTTACCAGATGGGACCAGCATTTTCGCAACTGCGTTGCTTTTCTATTCTGACAATCATTTGCGTGCTTTTTAGGTGTTCGTCAGAGGGTGGTGGTCGAATATCTTCTTCATCTCATGCGAGTGGAAATCATGTGGACCCCGACCCGAGTATATCACATGAGAGGTCCGTCATATCGTATTAATACACAGCATACGTGGGTCCTATTTATCCATATAGTGTTCTCGACCTGATATTTGTACAAGTTGATCACATCATTCTCGAGATCGCGAGGCAACAACCCGGAAATGTCGATAAGCTAGCACTTGAGTGCGGCAGCTAATCGCTCAAGAGACCTGGATGGAGGCAGGCAGAAGAGAGCTATAGTTGGCAATCCGCCTCTAACAGTTCTGAAATGAGTGTATGTATAAACCCAGCAATAGTTGCTTTATTTACAGGGAGACGATACTTTCTGTGCTACAATGAGTGCAACCCAAAGGCAACCTTCTCCACCATCCAACTGTTCTGGGTTGGCTATGTGCAATGCCCCCTCCGAGATCATTCAATCCACAAGAGCCCAAGGAATATCTCGTTATTACCCCTTCTCGATAGCAGCAGCAGCCAAAACAAATAAAGGGGAAAGAACCAGACAGTCCGGGCTACCACCATCGCGGCACACATCTTTGCTGTGCCATTTAAAACTGAGGGTTGGCGTTCTTGAGCAGCATCTCGAAGTAGTCCTGGTTCCAGGCACCGGCCTCGGGAGCGGGCTTGTAGGCGTCGTCCTTGCCACAGAAGGAGTCGTAGCGGGTGGCGCCCGTGTCCGAGGTGCCGTCGGACTCGCCGCCGGGCTTCCCCCAGACGAAGGCGTCCGTGTTGGAGTCGCCCGTGTCGGCCGTGGGCCGCTTCCCGAACCCGGCCCCGTCCACGTTGCACCAGTCGCCCCACTCCTTGCGCAGGCCCGTCACGGCGTTGCGGCCCGTGTCCATGATGGCGTGGCTCGGGTGCCCCGCCGACTTGAGCGCGGCCCCGAACTTCTGCACGTAAGTCTTCTCGTTCTGGCAGCTGTTGTACTTGGCGTCCGAGGCTTTGGAGAACTCGCCGGGGCTCTGGTCCCTAGAGGTAGGGGTGGAGGTTAGCAAGGTGGTTTCGGTGGCGATGTTTTCAACTAGGAGAGAGTTGGAGCGATAATGACATGGGGATGGGTTTCGGAGCAGCCAGGTATTATCATAAAGAGAGGAGACGGCTACTACTCACCAAGCGTTCCAGCCGGCAATGTTGGTGGCGAAACCACGGACCTGCTTGGGGCTGCCGGCGTTCTTGTACACCTTGGCGAGCTCCTTGGCGCCGGGGTCCAGGTTGGCGTCCCAGCCGAGCCAGCCGCCGTGGCCGGCGTCGATGTACATGACGACGTTGGGCAGGTTGAGGTTCTTGAGCGCGTACGCCACGCCCTCCTCGTAGGCCGTCTTGCTATTCTTGCAGGCGGAGAGATCGGCGTTGGTGACCAAGTTGGGCAGGGAGTCAGGCTCAATCAGGAGCGCGAAGGCCGTGTTGGGGTTCTTCTTCAGGATGGCCACGATGGCTGTAGCAGGAAGAATACAGAGGGTCAAATGTCAGTTTTCTTTTCTTCTATTGTTTTTGACTCAGTGTGGCCTTGTGAAGTGTTTCATGACTTACGGTCGATATACTCGGACTTGTACCGGGGAGCTCGTTGTAAGCCAGTTCGCCGTTGGAGGCCTTGGCGGCACAGTCACGGCCGGGCAAGTCGTAGATGACAAGACCAAGGATGTCCTCGCAAGGGGTGTCGTCGATGGCGGGCTGCACCTTGGCGATGTTCTCAATTGTATCACTTGAAGAGAGATGTTCGTATCAGTGTGTTGCATTTTTCCAACACGGCAGGCGATTCGTTTCCGGGTCAGACACTTACATCCACAAGAAGCTACCGACATCGGCAACCTTGGCAGCTTGGGACTTCAAGGACGAGTCGCTGATGGCCTCGACAGCCTTATCGACCTCGGAGCGGTAGTACGTGTTGGCGTGAAGCTTGTAGTTCTTCCAGACGTTGGTGCTGGCATCGAGCTTGACGGCGGAGCTGCAGGCAGCAGCAGGACCACGACGATTCGGTGCGGCGAGGGCACAGGCGGCGCAAACCGCGACAGTAGTAGCGACCTTCATCTTTCGTATCAAGTTTCAGCAGTCTTGAACCTGACGTGGCTAATGAGGTTGCCCAGGAGGTATTGTTCCTGGTGGAAAGGGCAGTGGTTCCTTCTTATACACCAAGTTTCCAGACGAGGAAACGAGGGGCCACATCGTTTAGCACATCACTATCACCGACAATAAGGGCATCGCGGAAGCACACTATTCTGGCAATCAGGAACACAGGCCCGTAAGGGGCGAAAGCCTGTCCGGGCATCGAGTCTCCGAGATGGGGCATTCCCAGTCTGGGTCCGTCGCGGCAGTAAATGGGTGGGGTGTATCACGTCCAGGAGAACATCCAACTCGAATTAGAGTACTTAGTAGGCATCTAAGAAAGTCCCATACCCAAATGGCATTTGTTTGTCATCGCCGACGGCCTAGCCTCTCGCAACTACTAGCCCTTGGTGTGGGGAAGCCAACCCAGTTTCTACTTGGAGCACCCATGCCCGGCATCTGCAGCAGCCACGTCGTAACCCAAGATCCGGTATTACTGGTCCGGGCCTTGAGCTGCTATCATCATGTGGTGTAGAGAAAGCGAGATACCCCTTTCATCTCAAGCTGTTGCAGTGTTGCCTTTGGAAGAACATGCGTTTCTTGCCCTAGAATGAAGATATCCCCATACCAAGAACTGAGATCTTGATCATTGCAACATCAACAACCGCCAAGTAGCAGTGAACTCATTACAAGCTTTGTCAAGCTTTTACAAGCTTTAGGTGATGTATCAAGCATAGACTTGTCGTGCCGAAGTTGGCATGTACTTTGAATATCAATGCCGTGTAGAGAACATCTTTACCCCATACAGGGGAATTGACAGTGCTACCAGTGTGGAGAGACCAGTAGCAAATGCAGATAAATCTCCGCATGGACAGGGAGCCATGCCGGTAGGCGAGGGACCGTGGTTGGGCAGTGCTCGCCACCCGTTGGGACGTTATATACCAAGTATGGGGGTGACAAGTGGGCTCCTCATTTAGCCGCAATGGCACGGCTGGCTCCTCGACGAATCGGCGTACTCGGCTAAACCTCTCCCCCTTAAGAGACCATGGCGCATGACCACGCGAGAGCCGTGTTTGGATTGCCCTCGACGTGTGTTCAGGGCATTCTGCCGCAGCATGAAACACAGAATCTCCCCAAACTGAACCCAATATATCTTTCTTGTTGCTAGCCTCGGAACATGGTCCCGAAACGTCTCTCCGGCACCCTCATAGAGTCGGCGAGCCTCGACAAGCCATACGATACGAACCGAACATTACACAAGGCGCTTTCATATCAGTGGGCTGAGGGCCCCTTGGCGCCCAGCATGTCCAGAATTGAAGGTCTTTAATGGCACATGGATCAAGGGGCTAGACCGCGCGGGCTTCGGTCCATCTGTTGCTAGAGAACAGTGTTGCAATGTGAATGAGCCCCTTGAGGGGCAGTGCTTGACCAAGATTGACAGAACCATTATTTGTTCTATGCTGGTGGTAAGAATGATACGAATACGGAGGCGCTCAGGGAGGTTCCGAGAGACCGGAAACCAGACGAGTTGCTGCAATGTAATGTTGCGATTTATTGCAATTTAGTTGGGGTCGCTTGGTCTACCACTTCTATGACCAAACTAGAGCATGGACTCTTTTATTTATTGCTACAATCAACGATGTTAGTCAATCGGGCTGCTCGCTGCCGAAAACCAGCCGCCACAAACAACCGTTCCTGGTCATAGGTCGGAGGGGAGTGACTGCAGTGAAGCAGGAGTTATTCATGTTCGCGCTTGATCAGTTGCAGTTCGTCTATGAATTCGCCGAGTTCTATTTGATCTCGTTGTCCTCAAATCTGCGGGTTCAAATTCTTGGGCATCGAATGATGTTCCATTGCCTACGTAATTATTTGCTTTTTTCGAGTCTAGGTCGTCTCATCATACATGCGAAGAGGTCCATGCTGACCGTATAGATGTCAAATCAACGCGAACCTCTTTTTGCTATCCCACCAACGCATTATCTGCCTAGACGGAACTTACGTCCATCAGTCCCTTACATGAAAGGGGGCAGCGAGAACGGGTAGCCTCCGTTCTTGATGCGGAAGATGGACAGCAGGAAGCTGTAGACGAGGAAAAGGACGGCACACCAGAGCAGAACCCACACTTGCTGCTTCTTGGCATCAGCCACTCTTGGAACCTTCATGATCAAGGCAATTGCAGCGAACGACAAAAGGCCATCTGTAAATGTTAGTTAGCACAGTACACTCCCTATTTCAGGGGCAAACGTACAGATAAAAGCGATAATCTGAGTTTCCATGCCCAACTGGTTCTGGAAGCCGGAGGAGAAGTAACTAATGCCTCCATGGCCATCGCCAGCCACATAGGGGACCTTGCGGATCTGGTTGAACATGTGTCCACTAGTGAACATGAGGATACCGATCAAGCTGATGGCAGCCCAGGCATTTCGGTTCTGGATGATAGGGAGGATGTAAGGCCCGGCCTTGGCAAGTGCGCCGGCAACACCGAGGGTCGAGACAACACCAACAGCCCATGCAACGTAGTTGACAGGGCGTTTCACAGCAGGGGTAGGTCGGCCAGGCATGTGGCGCGCAATCCAGGAGTGGACTTGTTCAGCCGTTAGAGCCCTACAGCGAAATTAGTTATCAGCTTATGCATGAGAGGCTACAGCGAACAGTATCGTCTTACCCATTGGTGAAATCGTATCGAATAGGACCCTCGACACCAGGAACAGCATGAGGACCGATCGAGGGGGGAAGAACATCAGCACAGGTGCGGTTTGGAGGCCCAACTAGAATAACAGTGTTAGTGCCAAGACACACACATTTCAAGATTGGATTTGCTACGCACCGAAATGAAAGTGTCCCGACCATCAGAGAAGTCCAGAGTGGAAAAGATGATACGGGATTCGGCCTTCTTGTCGCCTCTGAGCCAGCTCTTAGCGAGCAATTCCCACTCCGGTTGGAACTCGTGGCAGAGCTGGCAGCCAAATCGAGAGTCCATGGCTGTGAGAAGGACAGCGACGGAATAATCACGAGGCGAGGCAGTAAGCTTCTTGTACGAAGGGTCGGCGAGCTTCACCGGTGTGGTAGCGAGCGCTTTTGTGTGGAAACCATTGAAGGTGTCGGCAGGTGTTGCTGGCTTCTTGGCAGCGAGGGTGCCAAATGGCAGAGCCAAGGAGATGAACAACGGCAGCCAGCGCATGGTGAACGATTTCGCGGGTTAAAGAGCGTACTCAAGTCGGGTCTGCTGGGGAAATTGGGCGGTTGTGCTTGGTGTGCACTGTCGTTGGCCGCCCGTGTGTTGGTGTTTGGAGGGTATCGGATCGAGAGGGACAACCTGTTGTTACAACTCGGCGATGTGAAGCTCCAAAGTGGCCAGTTCCCAATTGACAGACAGCTCCTTCCCTAGCTCAGTTCCTATTGGTGATTACTAACTTCAATGCCGCTAGTGACAGGGGTCTGGCGGGGATTACGTAGTTATAGCTGGACGGACAAACATAGTGACCGGGACTAGTCCATTTCAGGCACTCTGTTTACTACCTGCCTCCACCTTGCAACCAAAAGAGTGCCCACCAGACACGCTCCCTAGCCCTCGCAACCACACCCTATTCCAGCCTTGATCTATCCAGACACGGGCCACACACCGCCAGAGCCCAACTACATTGTGTATCCAGGACGTCGTCGTCGTCGAACATTTGTTATCAGTGAAATTCTCTGTCGCATACCTAAGTCACCCGATATTTCCCAAGGCTCCGTCACCGACTATCACAACAATAATAACACGCCCTGCCGATGGGCAGAGCACCGAGAGCAGCAGTCAACATGGGCCGCGAAAAGAAAGTGAACGATGATCCAGATATGGTGAGAATGCCACGGAGCCATGTTTTGTTGCATGCCGAAACTAATACATGAACCTTCTGTCTTAGCGACTCGAGATACTGCACGAACTGGAAATGAGACACCAAAGCGACGCCAGCCAGTCTGATCTATTGATCAAGGACGAAGATGTCCGACGGCTCAAACTACGTATTCTCATGCTTCGTGATGAGAACAACTCGTTGCGCGACCAGATTGCCCAGAACAGCGATGCTGGCGCCAAACTGGCGACCAAATGCGATGATCTCAGTGCCCAGCTGAAGGCGAAAATGGAAGTGGTGCGCTTGCAGGAAAAGCAGCTACGAAAGCAGGAGCGCGAGTTTCAACAGTTGCAGGTCGGTTTTCTTCAGCCCAGCTTGGTTGCTTGACCTGGTCCATGTTACTAACATCTTCATCCAGGCCGAGTTGCAGACAATGAACAATCTCGCACAAGATTCGACCAACGTGTTAGCCGAAAAGTTGGCACTCACACGAGAGCTTGCCGTCTTAAAACCAGAGCTCGATCACCTCAGATCGCAAATAGTCCACCAACAGGAGACGTTAGCCGAGAAGCTGGCTTTGGAACGGCAAGTCAACACTCTCGAAGTCGAGCTTGCCAATGAGAAGAAAGCAACCAAGCGAGCCATGCAGAAGCGTGAGAGTGGCGACCGAGTCGAGGATGATCTGCGCCAGAAGCTGCGGGAGGCTGAGAAGTCACTGGCTACAGAGAAGGCTCAGCGCGAACGACTAGAAGATCAGCTTGCGCAAGAAAAGCACACCCACAACTTGGCAATCCAAGACCAGGATAGCACACGAGAAGTAGAATCCGACCTTCGCAAAAAATTGCAGGATGCACAGAGAGAAGCGCGGGAAGCAAAAGAGGATAAGGACAGGCTGGAGGAAGAACTACAAGCCGAGAAACGTCGGTCAAAGAAGGCACAATCCAAAGCAAGTGACAACACTGCCGAGGCAGATCTTCGCTCACAGCTTGAAGACGTCGAGAAGAAGCTGGCTGCAGAGCAGAAGCAAAAGGAGAAGATCCGCCACCAGTCACAGGAATCATTGACCGAGGCCGAGGCTCGGAACGATGCTCTTGAGAAGAAGCTCGAGAAGATGAGGACGAAGACACGGGAGGTACAGGAGCAGCTGAAGCAGTGCCAGTCGGACCTTCGCAAAGCCCAGAAGGCCAAGCCAACAGTATCAGAGGAGATTGCTGCGAAGACTGCCGGGCGCCAAGCGGCGTTTAAGAGACGCAAGCCCCTCGACATCGCCAACGATGAGATCAGCCAAATCAGCATTGCAACTCCCAACGCCGACGAGAAACCTCGAAAGGGTGTCAAGAAGCGGTTTGTACCGGAGCCCAGCATGGTGGGTGAGAAATCCACCTTCTCCATTACGCCTTTCCTCAATCGGGGCAAGACTGGGATGGACAGCACAACTGGACTGGATGACGATGACGACGACGAGTTGGGCGACACCTCGATTATACCACAGCAGTTTGCCAACAACCCTGGCGCCAGAGCTCCTTCGAAAGAAATATCCATAGAAGATGACAGTGTTCAGTTGTCACCTGAACCAGCCGAGGCAGCGGAAGCAGCCTCTACTGAGCCAGAGGAGCCCCAGGTTGAAGTAAAGTCTCGCGGGCGGCCCAAGAAGGCTCTTGCTGATGCACCATCGGCGAGGAAGAACTCACAGCCACGACCCAAGACTACCCTGAAGAAGAGTGCCAAGGTGGCGAAGCTTGCCCAGGTAGCCGAGGAAGGCGAGGTCTCTGGTGGTCAAGAGAATGAAGCAGACGCTGCTGCTGATAAGGCGAAGGCTGCCAAGGTTAATTTTACCGAGTCCGAGGACGCAAGCGCGCCGTCTGCCAAGATCTCTAAGGGAGAGGAGCCTAAGGAGGAGCCCAAGAAGAAGAAGCGTAAGGTTTTGGGGTCAACAAAAACGCTGTTCGATGAGGACGGGGAGGAGGAGCCCGAGAAAGCCCCCAAGGCGCAACTCAAAGGGGTACTAAAGGGGAAGAGGCAACCGCCTGGTGTACGCAATGCGTTTGCTGGCAAATCATTTTCGCCTCTGAAGAGAGATCGAAGAGGAGTTGCGGCAAGCTTCCTTGCATAGGCGTTTCATAGAGATTGGCTCGCGTCGTTCACTTTTGTTCACTTTCGGAACCAGGCTTAGAGACAAGATACGGAATATGGGTGGGAGCATGCATTATAAGGCGTTTAAGGAGTGTACGAGCTCTCAGAGTTCTCGGCATTGGTTGTGGGACAGATGTAGGAGTTTACTGCATTTACTGCGTTGTTCTGTATGAATATGAACGCCATGAAATCTGTGCAATTGCGCCGCAAAAGACAATCCGTGTGTTGGCTCCATGGCTATTGAATGTGAGAAGATAACCCGCTTAATGACCATCAGTCATATACAAGCCCTTCGTGAGTACGATAAATCTCTTGAATTGGACGTCATCGGGGACGGACAAATGCTCTCTGCGTCTTCTACTCTACTCCTGTGGCCCCAGCTTGTCCAGCCGTCTCCCGCTTTACATAGAAAATCAGCGACCCGCAATTTCACGCGTGCTCATAAGAATTGACATATTCAACCGACATTTCTTCTAAGTCTTCCATCATTAAAAGGTCTTGTCATGAGAGAAGGCATACAATCTGCCAATCTAAGATAATACTCACTAATGTCGGTGGCGCTGAGGATAGCAGCACCCTGCAATGGAAGGCTTTTCAGCCATTTAGCTGCTTCTGCAGCCACTTTTTCGGCAGCCTCTCCACAGACTGCTCTGCGACAGTCGATAGCGCCGCCCCTTGTCGCGGGCTGCAGCGTACGCTGGTCATCTTCGAATTCGCAATGGAAGCAGCGTCAGGGCAGGGATCATTATGCGCTGAAGGCGAAGGTGGAAGGTTTGAAGAGTAGAGCTGCCTTCAAGCTAGTGGAGGTTCGTGACCGCAGAACTCTGGCCCAGGGGAAACCGGCTGGGTATCTATTATGAGATGCTGACTAGTATGTGGCAGATGGACACAAAATTCAGGCTCTTCAGACGAGGTCAAACAGTGGTGGATCTGGTAAGCTGCTGTGTTAAGTTGGCCTGTGAGCAAGGCTGAATATTATATCATAGGGCTATGCGCCGGGCAGTTGGTCACAGGTAAGCCGATCACACGTTGGAGTTGAGCTCGCGATACGAAAGCAAGGCGTAGTAACAACTTTGAAGATTGCCAAAGACCGCACCAAGCCAAACGGGCGCATCGTCGGGATCGACTTGATCCCGGCTCAACCGCCCAAGGGGGTGTCGACCATTCAAGGCAACTTCTTATCGCCCGTCGTGCAAAGCCTGGTCAAGGACTATCTCGTCGAGTTTGCCGGCGACAGGGCCCCCGCGCGCCCGGCCGTACCAGCGGCTACCGATGATTCGGAGGTTGACTCCGAGGATGTGGCTTCTCTCATCCGAGACAAGCCAAGCTATATCGACACCGAGCGGGCGGAGACGGCTTGGCCGATACATTACGATCCTTATGAGGAACAGGAGGGTCTGAAAGACGAAGGAAGATTGGTAGATGTGAGATAGCATTTCCCCTTCTTTTTTTCTCGTCTTCTGCAAAACCTTGCTGGCCCATTCACCAACAAACGCTGACACACAACGCAGGTAGTCTTGAGCGACATGTCCGCACCCTGGCCGCAAACTTCTGGCTTCCGCATTAATACAATAAGTAAGGCTTATGCAAATTCTAGGATGATGAATACAAGCGGAAATGGCTTTCGAGACCACGCCGGAAGCATGGTAAGTAAAGCCGCATCTCTTCGCGCCCAGCACCATGCCGTGTTGCCTAGTGCACACGCGTTTACACGCATAACAATACGAACTACTTGCTGATTTCTAGTTTCTACGCAGGATCTTTGCCTAGCAGCGCTTCGGTTCGCGAGCGACACATTGCGCTCCGGCGGACATTTCGTTTGCAAGTTCTATGCGGGCGCCGAGGATAAGGACCTCGAAGGTAAACTCAAGAAGATGTTTGGAAAGGTCCACCGCGAGAAACCGGATTCGTCTCGAAGTGTGAGTAGATCGTCCCCGTCCCCTCGTGCGAGGGCTCCCCCTTTGCAGGGCAACAAACAGATTACTAGATACTGATCTACTCGCAGGAATCAAGGGAGGCGTACTTCGTGGCTTTGCGGCGGAAGGGAGATGTAACAATAGCGGATATCGAAGCAGGCGATGTATAACTGTACAGTGTCGATGTAATATATGAAGCATGCGAGACCGTGCCGGGTCCACTGGATTTGCATGGGCTTTGCTTTCTATTTGGGGATATGATAATCGAAGCTGATGTCCCCGTGAACAGTAGCAGTACTGGTTACTGGGCAACCTGTAACTGCCTGGGGTGATACGCTTAAGGTGTGAAGTTCAATAGTAACAATGCGTTGTCACACCATTACCAAATGGCTGACTATGGTTTCCAATAAGAGGTGTTTATTGATCGTATCAGGCCTATGGATGAGTCGATGTTCTTCAAAATACATATTTCCCTAAAGCGTCGATAGCTGTAATCCTAGTCAATAGGTCGTCACACACTGGCTTTAGAATCGCAACTAATGGCATTGCACATGATGACCAATAATCAATTGAAGAATAAGACAATGCAATTCAATTTCCAAACGTCTGCTTGTTGAAGATGTCATGAAGCTTATTGAACTGCAAGTTTGGGGAGTCGGAAAAACATAGCGTCATTACCCGACGGTCCACTGGGCGTACAGTTACCTGGAGCGACCTATCACGACGTCGCTAGAGAAAAAAGCCTATATATAATAAAAAAAACTTCACCACCCGGTAAACATTGAGGATTGCCATCGTGATTTGATACCATCGCTCAAGCCCGAACCTAAGTAATCAATTCCTGTTCATCGGTTACAAGTATTCACAGTCCTGTATAAGTTTGACATTGTCCTGCACAACTTCGCAAAGGTAAGCAAGCCGTCATGGAATGACCAAATTTATCTCACCTGCCTGCCATCTTCTTTGCATCTGGCACTTCTTTTGCGCTATAGTGCTTGGATTCACTCGGATGACAGAGACCAACTGAGTGCTTTAGCCAAACCTATCTCTGGACCATCGCTCACGCGTGGTGGATACAGAAACTTGGCCTGGACCACATAGTTGCCCATTACTCATACCTACACGACCTTCAAGATAGTCTCCTCTTAGCCATGTCTACCTGCAAAGCTTGCGAAGAGCCCCTCATCCTCGAGGTAGAGGATGAGCAGAACGAGGGCCAGACTCAGCAAGTGCCTGACGACCTGCAGCTGGGCTGCGGCTGCCACTTTCATTGGTCATGCCTGATGGACCAAGCATCGGAACTTGCCCTGTCGCTCAAGTGCCCGGCCTGTCAAGCTCAGGTCGCCACCAACCAGGCTGGCCCCTCGGTCACCAACCCTTTCTTGCACGCATCTTCAGGGGTGACCATCCCGACCAAGTACACCAACGAGGGCGGCGTGCAAGACAACTTCGACGTGCTCCCTTCCATTACGGAGGAGGCATACCTCGAGGCGAACCCCGAAGCCCGCCCTGCTCGCGCGTTTCACGTCATGTGCAGCGAAGGCGATGTGGGAGGCATCGTCGAGCTCCTTCAGGACCTGGAGCAGGACGAAACCTCGATGAGCGCGGGCAAGCTCATCCGATACCAAGACCCGCTCGCCGCCAACAAGACCGGCCTGCACTTGGCCGTGGAGAAGGGCCAGGAGGAGGTGCTCTGGCTCCTACTGTGGTTGGCCTCTCCGCTCACGACCGAGCTGTTCCCTGAACAAGCGCTAGCTGCGGCCCAGTCCCTGGGCGTGCAGCGATCGAGCACATCATCGGCTGATGATATTCGTGCATTCCAGGATAACCAAGGACGCACGGCGGAGGCGGTGGCGTCTGGCCTGGGAGGCACCTTGATGAAGGTGGTCGAGGCTGGAGTACTCCACCCAGGAACTTGAGACACCGCACATTGCGTTATCTCGGCCCCATTGCAAAACCCTATAGGCCGACGATGGTGCGGATGAGGGGGGTATCTCAATAGTTGCTATGTGTGTGTTTCACGTCATCTGATGCGCGTGTGTGTGTGTGTTGTGGATATACCAATCACCAATCACCACAGGCTGACAGGCGGTATCCTTGTCTGCCACGCAGCATTCTGCGCGGGCTGTTTCTACAGACTTAGTTGAATCAAAAACCAAGATATAAGAAAGCTACCACACTTGAAGCTCCATCCCCTTACGGACTCGTGCATGTGTGTGGCCTCGTAGCCTCCTGGCCACAGGGCCAGGCCGCGAGCCAAGACGGAAATACTGCCAGGAACACCTGGTCAGAGAGCTACATGGGGTTTAATATTGTACATCGACGATATCAGTATAGGTAGGTACATAGTCTAGCCATCATGCAAGATTCCGCACCCGCTCAAGGTCATTACACTACTTGCGCTGAGCAATAACGATACTGACCGCCCTCAACAATTCGGCCGAGGTGCTAGGTTAGATGCCTTGTTTCTGTACGCCAGAGTGAGTGAGTGCCACCCGCGATGCAGGCATCACCAGGCCTTTCCCTTGTAGGCAGTCAGTGTCTACAAGGCTATACCCCGTATGATGAGCTCCCCCTTCACAGACCCACGAATACCTAGAAGGAGAAAAAAAGGTTCCCCATTTTTGGTACCCCTCAGGCTTGAAACTATTGTAGCCCATCTGCGCAACCCCTCGCTGCGAACTGCGCTCCCAGTCCAGGAACCACTTCAAAGATGTGCCGTATTCACAAGGTCAATTAACCTTACCCTTGTCGAAGTCTACTGGTTTTTTCCCCCTATTTCCCTAGCTTCCCCTCCGTGATCGACAAGAAGAAGAAGAAGAAGAAGAGCGGGCCCGGGACCCAGGTTCTTCTGTGCGCAGCGTGCCTATACAACTCTCAGGGATCATTTAACTTAGCTCGGCACCAGATCAACAGTATAAATGGGCAAATCTGGGATAATTCTGGTATAACTTCTGGGACCGGTACAGACCCAGATTTGGAAGCCGTACTTATCCTATAGTATTTCAGTGTGCAGTGTACGGATCAGCGCTGTGGACCGAGCTAAGTTAAATGATCCCTGAGAGTTGTATACCTAGCCGATTTGTACGAATCAAAATACTACTTAGTTGTATGGAGGAATGTATAGTGGTAAATTATGTTGGCGGAAAGGAACGTCACCTGGTGCTGGAAATTGGGGGATAGCCTTGGATGCAGAGATGTTGGTACTGCGCTTTGTCCCCGTCTGGAACGGGAAAGGTCGGTAAGACTTGCAAGAATTTTGCTGCATCTTACATTATTCTCCTTACGCGTGGATAGAGAGCTCCGTACAGGTACGGATACTTCAACGGGAATCAATTGTTTCTATATTTTCTCTCAAGGAGCGTGCTTGGATGAGGTTGCAGTGGATGGCAGTAACACAGCGAGATGTTTCCATAAAACAGAGTTCCGGCAACAAGCAAGAGTCAAGACCAGATAAGAGTTCAATCAATGTCAGACGCGCGAGTTCTTCTCCCGCCAAAGTTCCGATGGCATCGCGTGCACGGAACATGGGTAACCTTAAATCGACCCTGGGTCTTTAATTAGGTACTTCGTTGAAGATGGCCCTGTCGATCCACAAACGGCCGCGGGGAGGAGTCCCCAATATCCCCGTTCCAAATTCCGTACGACCGTGTTCTTTCGAATATGGCCAAGAGAAATTTGATCTTGCTGCACCTTACAGGACCAAAGCGGATTTTGTAGGAAATCAAATTAGGGCAATGTGGGGGAGAAGGACGGAAAAGGGCGTTGAACCAAGGTCGGTATCTACAATGGTAGACCAAAGTGACAGGACTGCTGCATGGCTGCATGGACCTCTCGTCATATGGCCATGTGCAGCAGCAACCAAGCTAGCCCGTTAGGTAGGCGCATACATGATACTAAGGTAGTAGACAGGTAGCTTGACATTACCTTATATCTCATCGGGTCTGGTGTGGTACGCTAGTCTGATAGCCATGCTGCAGCATCGCCATTATCACACATACTACCATCGTGCTCAGGGACACAGGCGACACAGGCGACACAAGAGACATGACCCTGGGCCTGGGTCTGGATCTGGGGCTAATGGGGGGCCGGCAACGACAAAACTAACTGGCTACCTAGTAAAGTACATACCTAACTTACCCAAGGCAAGGCAGTATGGGAAATAGGTTCAAGTGCGCGTGTGCATGTATAAGCGAGGCAGGCCCGAGTCATTGCCCCTCCCCTTCCGCGTGGCTTAATGGATCAATTACCTGGTAGTCTCCATATTGGCCGTCCCGCCCTACATGATACCTCCAGCAAGTATAGACACAAGCCTCCATGTATCTTATTTTACCTTCCAAGGCACGCCCGCCCAGCCCATCATCCACTGCGGCCCCTCCCTCCGAAACCACGAGGGCAATTGGTGTGCCCCTCTCGTGTGATGTCGGGGGGTGGCGGTCAGCCGGCTCTTGGTGGTCCCTTCTGGGCCAAAAGACCCCCACCCCACCGTTGAGTTGGAATAGGTGGCTGTCGCGATGGCCGGCTCCTATGTGCCAATTTCGGCAGGAGCCAGTCAGCCGGGAGGGGGGGACAGTAACACGTTTTGTTTCCTCTTGACGTAAAGAGGGTGTGGTACTCCGTATGTACACTTGGTGCCTTGATTGGGTAGACGACACCTTGCAGTAGTTGGCGAAGAATCCTAAAGCAGATAGTAGACAGGCAGGAGGCCTTGGAGAGCCTGCAGGGTACACATATACATGCATGCACAGAAGTTGTTTCTGCAAGCACTTTGACCTGGAAAGGATATCACGGCCGGCCCCGTGTGTTTGTGTGTGTGTATGTGTGTGTGCATAGCTGTAAGATGTACATATTCATGCAGGTCTGACGCAATGAATGGAAACAACAAGTTTGCTTAAGGTTGTGGCAGGAACAGAGGTCTCTTCACACCATCTTCAACCTCTTGGATCGATAAGAAAGATCGTCTGAAGAGATACGAGAGCGGCATTACAGGCTTGGCTGCTACGCCAGGGGCACATACTTAAGGGTGGTGTGTGGTGAATCGCGGGGAAGGAGTGGAGGGGGCGTTAGAGGTTCCATGGTGATGATGGTGGTGGCGCTGTTGATGATGACGGCTTGTATAGTAGTAGCGGGAAGCAATAGTCGAAGCAGTAAGTGTAACGCCAAGGGACGGGGTCCATTCCAAAGGGAACCTGATCAAGTAATTAGACCTTGGACATATGTTGGATTCGCTTAGATAGTCACTGGGCTATGGGCATGTCAACGAAACATCGCGCACCAGACTACTCATTATTTCCTGGCGGTGGTGAGTCATGTTGCCTGCCAGGACCCTGGCCCGGGAGAGTTGCATCGATACCGGCGGTCGGGTCCATCCAAGCGTAGTCTGTCTGTCTCTGCCTGAGGAGAAAGATGGTTGTTAACAGTTGGGCCTCTATCTATCTGTAACAGTTCAGCTAGTCACGGCATCTTGCAAAGGCAGTTTAGAGGAATAAACAATATGTATTTACAGCTATGTACACGATGGATATTGTCGGCCGTCGCGATTTGTTGGTGTATACCTGTGCGCACGATACGGGGTATAGATTCGGCCGTTAGTCATGGGATATAATATGTACAGGAAAAGGCGAAAGAGCAGGTAACCCGCCAACTCCGAATAGTATGTGATAAGACAGAAAATGAAGGAATGTTGGTAACACTTCATGAATAGTACTCCTCCCAGCCTTTTTACCGAACAAAAGGAAATAAAAGTGTGTAAATGTAAGTGTAAATGCCCAAAGTATAGGGTATATGCAAAAAGAGAAAGACTGCCAAATGCGGGCGTATAGTGTATCTCATGATGGCTGTGCTAGCTTCGTGAAAATCCGAGTGTTCAATGCGCGCACGGTCACAAAAAGAATGTGACTTTTCAGAAAAGAAAACAAAAATAAGGATCGCGAAAAACGCCAGGCGATGATGACTGAGTATGGTCGACCGTGATTCATATGATGGATGCAATGACATCGTTGAGCGAGAACGTGAGTGGGATGAAGAGAAGAAAGGGTTTATCCCCTGAAGACTGCTGCGCTGAGGAAGAATTCGCCGGTGGTGGGGCTGTCTCCGATGGGAGATTCGGGTCGACTTCTAGCGGTGATGGTCTGAGTTTTGATCTGCGCAGGCGGGGTGGTGGTTCTGGTGGTTCCTTGGAGCTTCTCGTGGCTCCTGGCGCGGTGTACTTCTCTATCATCTTGATGCGTAGGGACTGTGGGTGAGTCGGGGGTTGGCCCAGGGGATGGGGTTTGGTTGCCGCGCAACTTGGTGAATTCGCTCTCCACATCGGCAAGAAGTGCATACACATCGCTGTCAGCATAGATGCGAATGCTCTCCATGCGTCGCAACTCGGTGTCGGTGTCAACGTCATCTGCCCGTCCCGATGTCGTGCTAGGCTCGGCGTCTTCATATGGGAGCTCGGGGATGACGGACGGAACGCGAGCGACAACACGCTGAGGCGACGGAGAAGGAGAGGGTGCATGGAAGAATGTTCCGCTCTTGGCCGGGCTTCGTGGCGGGGTAGAGATGTCGGTGGCAGCGTGACGGGGTTGACCGCCCATGGCTTGGGTCAGAAGGTCCATGGCACCAGTATTGTCCGAAGACATACCCATCATGGCAGCTGCCGCAACGTGCTCAAGAAGCTTTTGCCTCACACGAGTGCGGCGGTTCTCGGCATGCTCCAGCTTGTTGACCCAATCGTCGATGGAAGCATCGAGTTCAGCGAGAGCCTCCTCTTGCTTCAGCATCGAGCCTTGGCTGAACTTGGCTCCACGGGGAGAGCGCAGGTACTGGCAGATGCGAGCATGGAGGTTGCGGCGGCCGGCACGCAGAGACGTGTAGGTACGGCGAAGGTACTCGGTACGCTCATCCAGATGACGGAGTTCCTTGGATAGGCTCTCGACGTCGTCCTTCTTGAGTACCTCGAACCTCAGAACTTGTCCAAGAGCTTGTTTGTGGACGTAATCGGCTTCGGCTTGGTCCAGGTGGGCTGTGGCATCATTGGGTTTCCAACCCTGAGGGAGCTCCTCAAATGCACGACGCTGTTCATCATCCTTGATCTTCTTTGATGCGGCACGTTTCAATCCACCGCCAATGGGTGCGCCATCACTTCGCTTCCTTGGGCGGCCTCTGTCCATGATGCTTGCCGATTCCGACTTGTTCCTCCTGTGCGACGTGGCGGCTGCACTTCGCTGGGCGAGCTCAATCTCGGGCTTGAAAACTGTCGACGGTTCGGGATGGTTGTGGTGAGGCGTCGTCACAGGCGTCGTGTTGCCAGACCTTTCCCATGGCCGGGGAGAGCTGCGGGAATCAAAAGGTGCTGACATGGGGACCGGAGACGTCGATGATGCTGCAGTAGATTTGAGGGCGTTGCTGTTGCTGTTGCTGGCAGCCGACATTGACGTGTAGGACGAATACTGGTTGCCTCTTTGGGTGGACTCATCGGTCTTGGCCGAAGAGCTGCTGGGCTCAGAATGGTTGGTTCCGGACCTGAGACGGCTCAGTGAGAGCTGGCGAGCCAAACGGGGTAGAGCGCCGCCTTGGTTAGGAATCGTCAATGGGGCGAGTGACTTGGGCGAGAGCTGTTGTTTAGGTTTCGAGAGGCCCTGTTTACTCGGTTTCCGGCTCATCATGGGTTTTGTTGAAGGGCTGATTGATTCACCAATCGTTTCTGCCCGGCTTAAAGAGCTGGGTTTGAACTCGTAAGGTTGCTGGAGAAACCACGATGTGTTCACCGGTGTGCTAATGGAGCGTTCATGCACCGCTGGTCGCCCCGGGATCGTGGCTACACTGTTGTTAGCAACATATAAGCCTTGCCTCCTGATGTGAGAACTTACGAGAATCCATGGCCACTTCATGTACCGTCGTCATGGGCCCCAGCTCGGGTACGCTGACCTTCCTCCTTCGGTTGAGATTGCGGTCCTTGATCCGGACCCGAAGATCGTTGACCTTGTCCGCATTCTCGGCGTCCTCAGCAGGAGAACCGAGGGCCACTGCCTGTGACTCTTCGGGGTCGAGCTGCTTGGGACTTGATTGTTTGGCGTCCCCCTTTGGGAAGAGTTGATACTTCCTCGATTCTGGTTGAAACATCCTCCAGGCGTATGGCTTCTTCTCCTCCACAGAGCTGATAGATGAGGTGTTGGACGTAAGCTGGTATCGAAGAGTGGTAAGTAAGAGATAATTCCTAGGGCCAGCTTAAACGTCGAAGGGGAGCTAGAGAGCACTTACAGAATCGGTGGAGGGATGGTGTCTAGATATATAGCTTCTGAGACTGCCATGATCCACGTCGGCACCTGTCATACAAGTGACTATGTGCGCCATTGAAACCTGAAAAATAAGTGGAGGCCAATTATAAGCAGGGAGAGGTGTTCGACAAGTCAGGTTGTTATGCGAAAGCCGGTATATATGTTGGGCGAGGTCACCCTAGCTGACTAGTAACGACTGGCGGTTACAAATGCAACGAGAACGTGGTTTCGTTTTGATACCGTGACGAGATTATATGCAGACACATAAACATATAGGGTAGCGCCGTTGCTCGCCTTAGTGATGGTCATATAGGTTCTCGAAAAATTTCTGGAAAGAAAGAGATGGCACTTTGCGACGTATTTCATGGATTCTCAGGGACCGGCATCATCTCCTACCTTGCCTACCTTGTCGGTATCCTCACTCCGGCACCCAAGTATCCAGTACGTACCGGACATGACATCGTGGTATTCAGACCCTCTCCGATACTGGTCTCTTGAGACGCAGCTCTCCAGTAATCTACCAAGTGACTTCCTCTCCACTGCCATCAGGACAGGATTGTGTGTGAGGTGGTGTTGAGTGTACCAGGGAGAATACCCCCATGAAGGGCCCTGGCTGTTACCTGGGCAGGCGTACAAAAGCACTGACGGGGGAAAACGGCAAGTCAGGACCGGAGCAGGCGACGAAAAGAGTCTAGCGGTAACTTGAACGAGATTCGAAAGCTGCATGCAACGGGGAAACTGAAACCCGCCTAAGCCCTCGACAGGGGCCTCGCAGTCACACAAACAAACCCCACAGCAGCCCACCTGCGCTACGACCTGCGTCAGGGTACAGGGGTAGGAGGGACGAACGAGACCAAGTACAACATAAATTGATACCTCACTGCTAATTCCTTCTTTGTACATTGTATATAGCTGAAGTCCCCGAACGAACGAACCTCCTCCCTGGATCCCTGTCGCTATCAAAGCTGTGTGTAAGCGACTTGAAGGCTTCTCTTGCAGCACGCAGCCGGGGCCGGGTTGAAGGGTGTCGACACAATCGATTGAAATGCGGACTGGCAGGTTGACTCGGACCCTACTGCGGTCAAGATATCATGTAGTAGCGCACTCGACAAGAGAGCGGCAAAGCCGGTTAAGCCTCATGAATCAGGACGAGACTGATCTCCCCCATTGTTACGGTAGCATTATCCTGGTATTACTACTATGTCAGTACAGTAGATTCAGATACACCAATGTGAAGAGGAATTGCGACAGCCGGCCCACGCTTTACAGAGGAGAAATGATGATCACTCGAAGCTCCGAGAGGCTCCTCTCGTGGCCTGACAGGTGCCCGCAGCAGAACCCTGGGCCTTTGGGGTCATCGTCGACTCTCGGCTGCGTGTATGAGCTCGAAACTGTACATCTCCGGACCCGTTCCTGGAGGTAAAAAGTCACTAACTACATTAAAGTATCGGCACGCTCTGACATCCACATGGGAGCCTAGCAGTCTAGATCACACCGCTAACGGTGCGGAAGGGATGCGAACGAACGACATACATGCAGCAGGTGGCTACCTAATTATTGTGTACATGAGCATACACGCATACTGCAGGTCTCCCGTTGAGCTTTCTAGTGTCTGTATTGGCTCGCGGTCAGAAAATTCAACCCGTCAACCCTCCAAATGGCCTAACATATGTTTTATACATTAACTCAGCACCTCTTATATTTAAAATTACCGGGGGGGAATAGCATATAGGTCAGAACTGGCTGATTTATATACTTGAGCTTTTTCTAGAGTTTCTTTTTATTTATGTTATCGAGATAGTTTATAGAATATTGTTATTTTGCTGCATGGGAGGGTTGACTAGTTTATCTTTCCGACCGCTAGATTGGCTAAGGCCCGGCTATACATAGTTAGTGTGGTTCTCCGGTTCTTTGTTCAGTGGACCTTCCCTAACGTCGTCGCACCTCATTAGGCCCTGGGCCCCGCTTCGTCCACGTCGGTTAGAGTGGCTTGGACGTCCAATTCCAGACTTTGGCTCACGGGGCACACACACATTGTCATCCTTTGTTACATAGGAGAGTTTGCCCTTGCAGCGGCCTGCAGTCCGTCACTTGCATTTGCTCCGAAATCCATCCATCGCCGGTTCCTGGATTACGAAGAAGGCTGTATTGCGATCACCTGTGACGAACATCAAACGGCCAGACTGTACAGCCAGTAAATGTCTGAGTGCATGATCCAATTTGTGGCGCTTTCACCTAGGTAATTGATCAATGGCCAAGCAACTGACGATGGCTGCTTGTCTACGGAGTATGTCCACCTTGTATGCAGAACACAGACTTCTCTATATTACCTATTCTAGTAATGCTAGCACTTGAGGTATGAACCGAGTGAACCTCGTACTTGATTAGACATGTATCTCCTTAAACACCAAAGCGCTGCTTGGGGTACAATACGTACGGCAAAGGATCGACGAGGCCGTGCAAAACGGTACAAGGCCAATTGAGCCAATCAGAGAGTGTGATAATACCGAACACGGTAGGAAATGTTAAAGCTTCTACACTAAACCATCCCTGATCCATATTGTACGCCAAACCCAGTCCCAAGTAGCGCTTTGGCGTTTAAGGAGATACCCCTAAAATAGTTACTGGGGGCTACATGTATGCAGTTGTAGGCGAGCGAATGTTGATCTTGATGGTAAGGTCACTATTCCCAATCCCGTTGCACGTCGCATATGCATATTCAGACTGTATACGGTGATGATGATCAACTCGTTTCGAGATGATGTGTGAACGTGCATACGGAAATGGGTGCCGAGCAGTCTTGTTTCTGCGTCAACACACATTGGCCGTGACGAGTCAGCCTGGCACGTATTGACTCCCCCGATCGCGATTACGGGGAGTATGTCCAGCCAAGTAATCTTGCGATCGTCAACATTCACCCACATAGGTTCGAATGGTAACAAGTAATGAGGTTATAACAATAATAATAATAACTATGGTTGTGACGATGCTGGGTTGACTTGACGCAAGTTAGAGCCAGAGCCAAAGCCAGAGCCTTCTTCTTCCGTAATCGTGTTTCAACTACCGGGCTGTTCCAAAGGTGAACAGTCCGCGGATTGTATCGGATTGATGATGTGGACTTCATCAGGGTCGGGACTGGTTTCTGGTACGCATCCTCTTGCCTCATGGCGCAAGACCTGTACAATGAGGCAGGCGTAGGCTACTGCTGCTGCTTTGCGGAGAACTCTGCCGGAACGTCGGATGGTGGATGGTGCATACACACACAGCAATCGGACCCATTCTGAGCCACGAGCCCAGACACAGACACACAAAAAGGCCAATATGCCGAGTACACCTGCAAGGCTCGCTCAAAAAGAGCCGGCGGACATCAATCGATCCAAAAGTCGCCGTCGTGTGGTAAAGAGCTCAAATCAAAATCAGCCCTTCATGCACCAGCAATTATGAGCCTTCCTGAATCTCGGAGCTGAGCACAACTAACAGCAACTAGGGATCTGTGCGCGGCGCCTTAATCTCCTAGTCGAAAAAAAGAAGAGCACGAACCAGAAAATCCGGCCGTCACCCAGGTAAAGAAGCATGTATGCCGATTACCGTGTCGATGGCATCCCGCAGCAGTACTACGCCAGCGCAGAGCCCACTGGCCTTTTTTTTTTCTTCTAAAATTGTCAATCATTATGCCTTCAGCCTCACCTTCCATTTTGTCATTTTGGCCCCTTTCGAAGGAGGCTTAAGCCATCCGGAACAGCACGCTTTTGCGCCGAAGGAGATGATGATGGCTGCGAGTCTACAACGTAACACGTAACGGGCGGTTTTTGCGAATGATCTCTGGAGCGATAAGTTGTCCTTGAGGCCGGTATCCCCGATTTTCTTATCCGCGCCATCACAAGCGTCAACCCGTCGCTCGGGAGGGCTTGGTGCGTGCTCACCCTGGCCTCCAACACAGAAAGTGTGGCGAGCCTGGTTGCGAACATCGTCTTGACAGACACTACGGAGTATCAGACTTCAAATCTCACGAGTCACCAACCTTCCAGATCGTCGGGTTTGGCAGGCTGTTTGTTACCCATTGTGTTTTAAATTGAGACGACCCCGTCCTTGCCAGAACCTCCCTAAGAACCTTCCTGACGGCATCATCCATCTCGTGTTCGTGGCTGGCTCCTGTTGATCAATGGCAACCTATCTCCGACGAAGCAGCTCGAGTCTCCAGAAGGCTTGAAGGGAAGATAGAGATAGCTGGGGGCCTCCCTGGGTCGGATATTGATAGAACACATCGACGGTAATTGTCGAACCCATCTTGTCATCTATCTCAGTTTCCCGGTAAGCGATAGGAGACAAGGGCTGGCTGGGAGCTGGAGTAGGAGCTCCAGAGGAGCTGAATTGCACAAAATTGTCAGGTATCATCGCGTTGCCCCCTTGGGGCTTTGCGACTCCACTACCGCTGCGACAGCGTGAACCGGCTTGATGCTAGTAATCACCGGATTTACAAATCCATGGCCCCGTCCTAAACAGGTGGGTGTTCACAAAACTATTTTCCTCATACTGTATAAGTGAGCACTGTTAGTATTACTAGTATAACTTAATTAGTGCTGTTTGAGAAAACACGAAACAGTTCTAGTGCCGGGAGATGGACGGCAGTTGTTGCCGGTGATGTCGTGGCTACAGATAGCGATGTAAGCAGTGTATCGAGTTTTTCCAGGACCTGCAACAGACCTCCCGACATGGCATCCGGCCGGTCTATCACCTGTCAGCTGCCCGCACCGTTTCTGTCACCGACTACGTAGGTGGCATGGCCAGTCAGAATCTTATTCGACGGCTTGGGTTAAGTGTAAATTCTCGTTCCTTGTCACGTCACAACGACGCAGCAAGGGTTTTTGTACGCGATGTGACCCGAACGCTCAATGGACCGCAAGAGTAACCTAGGGTATCGCAGCAAGCGAACGCATCAATATGAGGCAATGCCTGTAGCGCAGTTGTCGAAGATAGATAGTAGTTCGTCCAGGCTTGACTCGGGAAATATCGCATGTACTTTGTGCTTAGCGTACAATACACTTCTTCGAGAAGGATACAGACCATTATAATCTGAGTTATGTAAATGTTTTTGTTACCCGACAATAATCGGCTCTGTACTGCCCCCCGGGGAAGCTTGGAAGTGTCTGCTTGTGTCGCCGTGATTTCTCCGATCCTCAAGGATTATAACCATAAAATGCCACGCTATAGACAAGGGCCTATCTGCGTGTCCCGTCACTCCAAGTATTCTCCCCCATCCTGGCACCCGATGCAAGGGCAAGGGACCAGAACACACACATTGGACAGAACACTGGACCTATCGGCTCGCCCGTTTCAGACCAGGCCGCCCAGGCCGTCTTCCCTCAACAACAGGTGGCAGCTGTGGACGGAAATCGATCCGCCCCTTTGGGATTGGTGGCTACACACCTATATCAGACGTTTTATACAACCTCGTGGCCAATGTTACTTCCGTCACAAGTGCCATGTTCCTGGTTCCTGAGCAGCGCCGCGATTCAAGCTGTCATCCCGTCCCGTCCCCCTTATCACGAGTTACATATTGACAGCGAGCTTATTATTAGGTACTCATCGCGCATGCCGATAACGTACGGGCAGCGAGGATCAAGCAGGTAAGGTGAGGAGTAGATGCCGTCGTGAGAAGAAACTGCGCGATGCTTCTATTCGGCTAGACCCTCGCGCATTGCAGGCGTAGTCGTTGTCGATGCGGGGGTTTGGGTGGGCTGCATGTTTCAACTACGGCCTGGGGGAGCTTTTGTTTCTCGCGAGTGAGTCGATGCCTGCCTTGCTACAGAATGAACCAGAGCCAGGAGGGTATTCCGCTGCGCAAACCCGCTTCGATGCAGCTGGTGAGGGATCGGTTTCCATCGGTCCATCGATGCGCATTATCTACCTGCAAACATGCTTGTGTCATCACGGCCACTGATGCGTCGGGGATATTCGAGGGACGGCAACCGGCCGAGAGACAGCTTCATGACCCGTAGACGTCACTTCGTCTTCAAATCTTGCACAGCTGTGGATGCTCATTCGTTGGGGCTGTTACCAACCTATGCAATCAGTAGGGAAACGCTTACGTAGTGTCCATGTTCTTGCTGGCATCCTACGTAGCAGACATATTGCCCTCTACGGCTTCACGGAGTTATGGCACATTACATAAGTTCATCACAGTAATACTACGGGTTCTAAAGTGGGACAAGTCTATGCCATCCGATGTTATTGTTTCGTTTCTCAGGATCAGACGTTTCTTGTTAATATTGTATTGTGCTCGAATCAGGTACATAACTAAACAACGGGTTACGGAGGAGGTAGTTCAATGCAATCCTCCCCCGCATTATGCTGACGGGTTTTGGGTCTGAGCACCTCCGCGATGAATGTCACTCAACACACATCAAAGTCGATAACGGGCGCCGGCACGTTTCCCCCACCCCATGATTGTCATCCGAGCGGTTCGTGATGATGATGCTGCTCCTCCTCCGGTGAGCCAAGAGACAATTGCGGCGTTTGGCTAAAGATTATCAGCTCGCTTGTAGACAAGCTCTTGGGCCCCTTCGCCTAGAATTGGATCCCATATGCAGCGCTAAACTGGTACATGGCAAACTAGCAGCTTTAAAGAGTGAGACTAAGTCGTCAATGCGAACGCCGGGCTTGTGAGCTGCAGGTGCCGTGAAACAGACCTCCGCAACGCCGGCATGCCCTACTTCACGACTTATCTGCCTACTTACGTTATCTTGACAAGACGGCCCCCTATAGATACGGCGTTACCACCTCGGATCTGCCACTGCTACATCGCTTGTCACTTAAGCTTAGGTCTGTGCAAATGCTAACCAACCTAGTCTTTAAGTTGCGGTTAAGGGATCGCCCGCTGATCATTGAGACATCGCTACTACTTACCAGTGTTGTGTATCACCAGATGACCTGATCATCAACAGGTCAAGGGATTGAGGAGTCGGTTCATGGCCGAGCGCAGCGTCTTACAGCATACCAAGCTTCAACCTGGAACATGGGGTAGATGCACCAAGCAACAAGCAACTAGACGGGAAGTCGGAAGTCTGCTCTCATGTCTCACGATCTGAGATATCATCGAGGGATGCTCCGATACATTGACTGCGGTTGGGGTTTGAAAAACTCCCGCGGCCGCCACCGGGTGTCACCAGGCTATAGCATAGACCTATATCAAAGCTATCGTGCATGGTATTAGTCAGTTCGCTACTCTCGTCAGGGTGCGGGGTTGCGGCTGCAAGCAAAGCCAATTTTTCTTATTCATGCCCGAGTGCTACGTAGAGCATGATATATCATCTGTCATTCTTTTCAATATAGCCTGGGTACCTGTAGGTACACGATGTATCGTTTGCTTGTTGCAAGTAGTCGAGGTAGGTTGCTTCGTGGCGCGGTTCCTGCGGTAGACCTTCCTTCGTGTGTATTAGATAGGTATGGAATATACTTAACGTATATAAATATCCTTATTGGGTTTAGCAGTTGCGCGCCGTCACAAGGATAAGAAAGAAGGAAGTCTAAGCGTGTTTTTGCGACAACCGGCTACTTTATCTATATGGGCCGTTTGCACTTAGCATTGACGATAGCCGATATGCACCCTCGATGCAAGGCAGAGGAGTCGTATGCCATAGTTATTTTTACGACAACTCGTGACTTGATTGCCTATTTTTTTTTTTTTTTTTCTTTCCAGAAGCGGCGTGCGGGACGACAGTCAATAGGTCAGCCACATGGACAGTCAGGCCGTGGAGGTTTGGTATGACACGATCTAAGCGAGCTACAACGGTATCTTCCAAAGATCAATATTGCAACCCTGGTCATCTACAGCCTGTTGCAGTCAAAGCCAAACCCCTGGTCTCCTTGCTTTAGGTAACCATGAACCGTCTTCCATCTTTTGTTGAGTCCCAGACTCCCAGGGTCTCGTCATAATTGGGTAGCCGTTGGAAAAGAAATCGCGCAAAGTTCCGCTGATCGTTTCTCGGGGGGGTTCTGACGATGCCCGATGTCAGGAGGAGCCTACCTTCCTTTGACAACGGGCTGCCTGCCTGCCTTGCCCTTGCTGTCTAACGAAGATGCATGTCCGTCTCGCTACCAGACATGAACCATGACGGAATCCCATACGCACAAAAACGAAACGAAACAAAACCTCTCAGGCTGCGACGGCAACGCCGAAGGTCCTTCCCAACACTGTATCTCCCTGGAATCCCACAGTAAGAGGAAATCAGCAAGAGAAGACAAATTTCCATAATTGTCGTGTGGCCTTCCACCACAGCGAGTAATAAGAGCCCTTCACACAACAATGCTGTAGTATATCATATCGTATAGGTCACATAGTGGCTGCAAGACAGCCCAATAACCAATGGGACAATAGATAATCTCGGCTTTTCATGTCAGGCACTCGTTCATTGGAGAATTTGGAGATAATGGATGGTTTCATCCGGTTCTGGATATTTTGGGTGGCTTGACAGGAGCGAGTCTGGATAGCCGTCATTGGTCGATCTGATCAGCCGCCACTAGCAGCCACAATGAGCCGCAAAGTCGAGAAGCCGCCGATAATAGCCTTGGCGCTAGCTTGAAAGGGAAGCTACCTAACGTCCGACAACGACACCACCCGACCCGAGCACAATCCAGCGTCCATTGGAAAGTAAGTGAGTAGCTGCCCTAAGCAGTTGGCTGCATCCGCATAGATGAGGGGTCTCACCAAATTACCACAGAGCAGCCTTCTGTTCAAAAGCATCCACATCACCATTCGGAGTCCTTCTCTAGCCTCTGCACGCCACCAACCACGGAGGTCATACAGTTTCACTTCGCTCAGGATGGCGCCCACCCGAGATCCCAACACGCTGTCCAATTACGGTGCCTGGCTCACCAAACACACCACCGTCAACTTCAAGATCAACTTTGAGAAGCAGCGCCTCGAGGGTTCCGTATCTCTCGATCTGGAGTCCCTGACGGACAAGGAGAGCAATGAGATTATCCTTGATACCACGTCCTTGGACATCTCGTCGGTCAAGCTCAACGCTGCTGACTTGAAATGGGAGTTGAAGCAGGCGGTAGCGCCTTATGGCTCCCCTTTGCATATCACCGTCCCTGAGGGTGCCCAAAAGGGCGCTGTCGTCAAGCTGGATATTGCCGTGACGACGACAAAGGACTGCACCGGTCTTCAGTGGATGACTCCGGCTCAGACGGGTAACAAGAAACACCCTTACGTCTACAGCCAGTGCCAGGCCATTCTTGCACGTTCCATCCTGCCATGCCAAGATACCCCTGATGTCAAGTCCACCTTCACCTTCAACATTACCTCTCCTCTGCCTGTGGTAGCCAGTGGTGTTCCGGTCCCATCGGACAACAGCGGCGAAGGAGAGAGGCTCTTCCGCTTCGAGCAGAAGGTCCCCATCCCGTCGTATCTCTTTGCTCTCGCTTCAGGTGACATTGCCACCGCTCCCATCGGAAAGCGCTCCGTAGTTGCTGCTGGTCCGGAGGCGATCAAGGCCGCGCAATGGGAGTTGGAGGATGATATGGACAAATTCCTAGATGTCGCGCAAAATCTGATCTTCGACTACCAGTGGGGAGAGTACAACGTGCTCGTCCTCCCCCCTAGCTTTGCCTACGGAGGTAAGTTAAGAAATACTGTTAAGCGCAACACCCTCGTTTCTTGCATGCTTACGTAGACGAAAGGCATGGAAAACCCCATTTTCACATTCGCTACCCCGACCATCATCAGTGGCGACCGTCAAAATGTAGACGTAATTGCCCACGAGTTGAGCCACAGCTGGAGCGGCAACCTCGTCACAAGTTGCAGCTGGGAGCATTTGTTAGTAACCTCTTAACACAGCACCGATCACTTGATGGACACTAACATGGGGTAGCTGGTTGAATGAGGGTTGGACAACCTACCTCGAGCGCCGTATTGGTGCCGCCATTCACGGAGGCCCTCAATTCGACTTCTCTGCTATCATTGGCTGGAAGGCACTAGGTTAGCTCCCACCGTGATGTTGAGCCAACTGCATTTGGGCTGACAATTATCACTACAGAGGACACTGTGAAGCTGTTTGGAGAGGACCACGAGTTCACTAAACTCATCATTTCGCACAAGGGCGTAGATCCCGAGGATGCATTCAGCACCGTCCCGTACGAGAAGGGCTTCCATTTCCTGTGGTACCTTGAGAGACTTGTCGGCCGCGAACAGTTTGACAAGTTCATCCCCCACTACTTCCAGACTTGGGCCCGCAAATCTCTCGACTCGTATGAGTTCAAGGCCACATTCTTGAACTACTTCAACGAGCATGGAACCGATGAGATCAAGCAGAAGGTTGCCCAGATTCCATGGGAGGAGAAGTTCCATCAGCCTGGCCTGCCTCCCAAGCCCGAGTTCGATACTTCATATGTTGACAGCTGCATGGCGTTAGCCGAGAAGTGGAAATCTTCCGTACGTGTGAACCCCTTCTGATGATTTACATCTACTAACAACACAATGGCATTGCCTTATATAGGACTACAAGCCTGGCCTGAAGGATATCGAGTCTTTCAATTCCAACCAGACCCTGGTCTTCCTGCAAGCTGTTCAGGACTTCTCGCCCTGCCTGAGTGTGGAGAGAGCGCAGCTACTTGGCTCTGCTTACAACATCAGCTCCTCTAAGAACGTTGAACTGAAAACGGCATACTACGGCATTTCTCTCCGAGCCGGCGACCGCGACGCTTTCCCGGGTATCGTGGAGCTGCTGGGAGAGGTAGGACGCATGAAGTTTGTCCGGCCGCTGTACCGACAGCTTGTGAAACTGGACCGCGACCTTGCGGTGGCCACCTATGAGAAGAACAAGGACTTCTATCCGTCCACGACCAAGTCGCAGCTTGCGAAGGATCTGGGCCTGCGATAAGTAACGCTCAAAGACAAAAAAAATACTGTTTCATGTATTGAAATCCTAGGTACGTTGCGTTGACGTTAAGTGACAACGGCGCGATGACGAATGCGGAAACCTAATGTGTCCAGCTGGCTACTTGATACAAAATAGGAAAATAGGCTATATAGGTTGCGTAACAGACGCCATACAACTTGTGGTAGATCGATACAATACCAAGTATTCGGTGTATTTTGTAGCCCATTGCCCCTTACCTTGACGAAGTTTAGAGAGCATTGGAATTCTCGAGCGCAATCTTCTTTTTCATGATGATTAGCATTTGGGTACGCATTGAACGTGATTTTATATCCAGCCACATATATGAACCGTTGCTATATCAACAGAGGACACCAATGAAAGCGTGCCATTGCCGAGGACGCATACAGGTAATATAAAGGGGGGTCGTAGTTAAAGTGATGGGCGACCGACCCCTCATTGAACTTTTGGGGGATATGACACAGGGAACACCCAAGGCCCAACCCAGTGGACGGCTCGAGATCCCACGTGAAAGTACCCACTGATAATCACTGCCAGGCCAATCATGCCCGGCTATTTCAGCTGATCAATAATAAGTTCGAGAAATAGAAGGCGCGGTCGCGTTCGGTCCTTGCGATTTACCGATAGAGGAACCCCCCAACCTAAAATCGTCATTTCCCTATCCGTGGCTTGTTGACAGGTGACCCTTTGGGATTTGTAAATTCGACCAACAAAAAGATCGCATGCCTGAGTAGCGAGCTTTATCCCATAATACCCTACATAGCAATCAAAACTTACAGCAAGGCTGTCACTCCACAAGGTGACAACATCGTGACTAAATACAGCACATCCGGCTTTTGGAATATATCAATCTGCAGCTCTGCAGCGACTGGTTACTTGCCTACTTGAGCCTTGAGCACTTTATTTGGCCCTTGGAATTTCGCGGTGAATTGGATGTGGACACCGCCCCGAACGCCCGCCAACCTCTTTTGACAACCACCTGCATTTGGTCGGACTTGCTTGCTGCCTCTACACCGCGCATCTATGGTTATGACGGCTTTACGTAGTTTCGAATTTTCTGGAGTCGTATGAACCGATTTGCGCATCGACGACTTTCCTGACTCCGACCACCCCGTCCCGCTCCGACGATCGCTGCGAGACAGGCCGGTCTCAGGCCCCATTGCGACCGAAACCAAGAGCCCTCTCGATCGCGCCCCCGCCTGCCTGGCCACCCCAGCGTATGTCTCGAGACAATTACAACCTTGAATCCGCAGTACAGTAGGCGGCGAGGCGTTTCTCGTCAACCACTGTAATTATGGCGCCCGCCGGGGGAGGAAACATCAAGGTGGTGGTGAGATGTCGGCCTTTCAATAGCAGAGAAAAGGAACGCGGTGCAAGAGGCATCGTGGAAATGAAAGGCAACCAGACCATACTCACGCCGCCACCTGAAGCTGCTGCTGCCGCCGCCAAAGGCAAAGGAGACGGTACACAGAAGGTTTTCGCCTTCGATAGGTCTTACTGGTCCTTTGACAAAGATGCACCCAATTACGCTGGCCAACAAAACCTATTTGATGATCTGGGACACCCCCTTCTGGAGAATGCTTTCGAAGGCTACAACAACTGTATCTTCGCCTATGGCCAGACCGGTTCGGGAAAGTCGTACTCCATGATGGGTTATGGCAAGGAACACGGTATCATCCCCATGATTTGCCAGGACATGTTTAAGCGCATTACCAAAATGCAGGAAGACAAGAACCTCAAATGCACGGTCGAAGTGTCTTACCTGGAAATCTACAATGAACGTGTGCGCGATCTGCTGAACCCGGCCACTAAGGGCAATCTGAAAGTCCGTGAACATCCCTCGACCGGTCCTTACGTCGAAGACCTGGCCAAGCTGGTGGTTGGCAGCTTCGCGGAGATCGAGCATCTGATGGACGAGGGTAACAAGGCCAGAACCGTTGCAGCAACCAACATGAATGAAACGTCCAGTCGAAGTCATGCAGTCTTTACCTTGATGCTCACCCAAAAGAAGTTTGATACGGACACCAAAATGGAGCTGGAGAAGGCGGCCAAGATCAGTTTGGTCGATCTTGCTGGTTCCGAAAGAGCCAACTCTACGGGCGCCACCGGAGCTCGCCTGAAGGAAGGAGCCGAAATCAACAGATCGCTCTCTACGCTTGGTCGTGTCATTGCTGCGTTAGCCGACCTTTCGACAGGGGCGAAGAAGAAGAAGGGCGCATCGCAAGTCCCTTACCGAGACAGTGTCCTGACGTGGCTTCTCAAGGATTCGCTCGGTGGTAACAGTATGACTGCTATGATAGCAGCTATCAGTCCTGCAGATATCAACTACGACGAGACTTTGAGTACACTGCGTTACGCTGATTCGGCTAAGCGAATCAAGAACCACGCGGTGGTCAACGAAGATGCGAATGCCCGAATGATTAGAGAGCTCAAAGAAGAGCTTGACCTGCTCAGGAGCAAGATGGGAGCTGGCGGCGGAGGGGGCGTAGGCGGAGCGGCTGGCTTACCCCCCTGAGGAGGTCTACGCCGAAGGCACGCCACTGGAGAAACAGATCGTCAGCATCACCTCTGCCGATGGCACCGTCAAAAAGGTGTCCAAGGCAGAAATCGCTGAGCAACTGAGTCAAAGCGAAAAGATCCTCACGGATCTCAATCAGACCTGGGAGCAGAAACTGCAGAAGACTGAAGAAATCCACAAAGAGCGCGAGGCAGCCCTAGAGGAGCTTGGAATAAGCATCGAGAAAGGCTTTGTTGGGCTGCACACTCCAAAGAAGATGCCACATTTGGTCAACCTGTCGGACGATCCGCTGCTTGCCGAATGTCTGGTGTACAACATTAAGCCGGGCACGACTACTGTAGGAAACGTCGAGTCCAATACGGAACATCAAGCCAACATACGCTTGAACGGGACGCGTATCTTACACGAACACTGCACCTTCGAGAACTCGGCCGATGGAACTGTTGTGGTTGTACCCGCAGAAGGCGCCCCCGTCATGGTCAATGGAAGGCGCATCACTGAGACGACGCAACTTCATTCCGGTTACCGTGTCATCCTGGGAGACTTTCATATCTTCAGATTTAACCATCCCATGGAGGCTAAAGCAGAGCGCGACGTGGAGAACCGTGAGAACCGCACGAGTCTACTCCGCCATTCAATCACGCCAGGTCAGCTACAGGGCCTGGAGCGCACATCCCCGCGTCCTGGGCACGAAAGATCGATAAGCATGGCTGCCTCGGAACTTGGCGATAGTCGCCCTGACTCTCCTGCTCCCTTGCGCAATGGCCGTGATTCCGATTGGTCGTTTGCTCGTCGAGAAGCTGCCGGCGCGATCCTAGGCCAGACTGAGCAGAATCTTGCCAAGTTGACGGACGATGAGCTCAATGCGCTTTTCAGTGATGTGCAACGCGCCCGGGCCGAGCGCGTGTATGGCAAGGAGGGCGACGAAGACATGGATTCCGTCACCTCCTTCCCGTTCCGGGAAAAGTACATGTCGACAGGAACACTTGATAACTTCTCCCTCGACACTGCTTTGACCATGCCGTCGACGCCCAGGGCGGGCGAGGTAGATGAGCGGCTTAAAGAGATCCGAGACGTGATGCAAACACAGCTTGAGAAGCAGAAGGAGGAGTTCCAAGATCAGCTCAAGAGTGCGGAAACCGAGAACGTGGAAGTGGAAGAAATCAGGAAAGACAAAGCTAAGATGGAGGAGACATTGGTGAAACTCAAGGCCGACATGATGGTGCAGCTCGAAACACAGAAACAAGAGTTCGAGGCCAAGATCGAGAAACTGGACCCGCTGAAACGACCGAAGGCCAAACCCAAGCTATCCCAGGAGGAAATCCTACAAGCCAAGAAGGTTGTGGAGCACTGGAGGAGTCGCCACTATGTCATGATGGCAGAAGCGGTTCTCCAGCATGCTGCTACTTTGAAAGAAGCGCAGGTCATGAGCGAGGAGCTGGAAGAGAGTGTGGTTTTCCAATTCACCGTGGTGGATCAAGGACACGCGCTTTGCTCCTCGTACGATATGGTACTGAACGGGGTATCCAATGAGGGTGACGATGTAGCCCTCGAAGAGGCAAGGAAACCGTGTGTCGGAGTCAGGGTTGTCGACTACAAGCACTCGGTTGTCCATCTGTGGAGTTTAGATAAACTCCACGACCGAGTGCGACAGATGCGGCAGATGCACCAGTACCTTGACCAGCCAGAGTACAGCCAGCATTTCAAACTTGACAACCCCTTTGTCGAGCCATGCATGCCCGAGTACTCGCTTGTTGGCGAAGTGGACGTGCCGCTGAGAGCAGTCTTCGACAGCAGGGTCCAGGACTTCACCTTGGACGTCTTGTCGCCTCATACATCGCATGCCATTGGTATCATCAAACTTTCACTAGAGCCTTCAAGTGCGAGGGCGCCTTCCAGTACCCTCAAGTACAACGTCGTCATGCATGACATGGTAGGATTTGCAGAACGCGAGGGAACAGACGTGCACGCCCAGCTCTTCATTCCTGGCGTCTCGGAAGATGGAGTTACCACAACGCAGATGATCAAGGACTTCGACGAAGGCCCGATACGGTTTGACAGCGTTCATAGCATGAGCGTCCCTCTGTTCGGCTCTCAAGACATCAACCTGCGCGTGGCCATATTTGCTAAAGTCTCCACCATGCACCTGGACAAGCTGCTCAGCTGGGACGAAATGCGAGACACCATGCCTGGTTCGGAGGGGAAAAAGGCCAACAAAGGTGCCGCCCGCATCAACGAGTCTCAGTTCTATACTGAGGAAAAGCATGACATCCTCGCCCGTGTTCAGATCCTGGAGTTGTCTGAGAACGGCGAGTATGTCCCCGTTGAAGTCACACAGACAGGCGAAATGGACAGTGGGACCTTCCAACTTCACCAAGGTCTGCAACGTAGAGTCGCTATCAATCTGACGCATAGCTCCGGGGATGCTTTGCCATGGGATGACATCCGCTCCGTAAACGTTGGCAAGGTACAACTTGTTGATCATGCCGGCAAAACCCCTGACATGGGGCCGGCGACTCCGGATATACCTTTGCGACTCAGCCTGACGCCGACATTCCGCCAAAATGCCAACGGCACCAAAAGCGTTACCATCAGTGGCCAATGGGACTCCAGCTTACATAACTCGCTCCTCCTGGATCGGGTCACGGCCGACAAGTATAAAGTCCAGATGAGGCTCTCATGGGAGATAAGCTCGGATAAGTTGGCAGAGCCCATGAAATTTTCCACGACAGTGTACTGTCGCATTCTGGGCCGGTCGTTCATCAGACAAACCTCCATGCTCTCTTCACTGTTCCAAAGCGTCCGCATTGTTCATTCGTCGAGCACAATCTATACTCTCAAACTACGACCAGCTCCCATCAAGCGTGTAGGCGACCTGTGGCGACTGAACAGCCAGCATGACTACGTCAAAGGCGAGGAGAACTTGACCAACTGGAGCCCAAGAGGTGTCTCGCTGATCAGCGACTTCATTTCCGCACGCAAAAAGCGAAGAAGAATCGCCGAGATTGGGGCTGCTCAGCTGTTTTTAAAGAAGATTGGCCCTCCGGAGCCGAAGAACAAGCCGGCCGAAGAAGAGACCCTGCCGGATCCTGGCTTTTCGCCCACACGCTCAAGCCGCGACGATGATGACGATTCTATCCACGCATTGCTGAATGATACCCCCGAGAATTCTCGCCCAGGCACACCCGAGCAGGGTGAGAACAGGGAGGAGGCGAAGGAAGACGTCACCGAAGGTGCGAATGGAGCCGACCCCTCCGGCGAGCCGCAAGACGCCTTGGGGATCCAAGAAGCGCAAGAGCCCGAAGAGGTACCCAGGCCAGAGTACAACGACCAGGAGAGTCTGATATTGAGAAAGTGTCTCAAGCTCTGGTCGAAGCACCCTGATCCCGTGATTCGGATACTCAGCGTCGAGAATACGGCACCTCCAGCAGATGGTATTGCACCAGAGCCAACAGAGCCGCCAGCCCTTATCAGCACGATAGTCCGCGTTCCCAAAAACCTCAAGGTTCTCAAGGGCGGGTATCTGCTGGTACCCAACAACGATTCAAGCAAGTGGGTCAAACGTTTTGTCGAACTTCGAAGGCCCTACCTTCACATCCATAACGCCACCGATGGCGATGAGGTAGCTATTGTTAGTTTGCGAAACTCGCGCGTGGACAGCCAGCCGGAGATCCTGGCGCTCTTTGCTGGAAACGATCTGCCAGATGAAGAAGATGCATCGATTAACAGCGACTTCCGACCTGGCCATCGCAGGACACCATCTGGAAGGATTGTCTCCACTACTTGGACAGGGTCAGGCGGCCATGCTGCAGGACCTGGTCTTGGCGGGCTAAGTGAGCGTTTGCAAGCAGGCGTTTTCGCTGTTTATGGAACAGACAACACGTGGCTGTTTGCCGCCCGTAA
The DNA here is from genome assembly GCA_038363915.1 of Apiospora saccharicola. Taxonomy (NCBI): domain Eukaryota; kingdom Fungi; phylum Ascomycota; class Sordariomycetes; order Amphisphaeriales; family Apiosporaceae; genus Apiospora; species Apiospora saccharicola. The sequence continues at coordinate 2,306,590 of JAQQWM010000001.1, forward strand.
CGAGCGCGACAAGCTAGATTGGATCTTCCGCATCGACCAGAGCTATTTCTCCGGCAGCGGCAGTGCGAGCGGTAGTGGCGCCGTCAGTCCCCAGCCAGGCGCCTATTCCAATGGATATAACTAAATAGCTCAAGAGCCTCCCACATGAGCGAGCTACTGATGAAGCTGAGCAACATGAACCGGGCCAGCCAGATATGAGTTCCTTTTTAGATGAGATCACGACACTGCCAATGAGTTTTATTGGCATAATGCAGCATTATTTATTATTGGGGTTTTCTTGGATATAGTACTACCTCGACAGCTTTGTCGACTTTACAAGAATTTCTTTGTTTCTAGTCTTCTTGGTTAGGTGGATGGATACCCAGACTTTACGTTTTCTATAACTCCCAAGACGACAGACAGTTAGATTATACCCCGGGCTCAAATGTCCGCGTTTGGGTGTAGACGGAAACGGATGGTCAATAAAAAAAAAGCAGATTGATGCAATGGCAGAAGACGGAAAAGGGGAGAAGGATAAAAGGCAGGGCCTACCTAGGGCAAGGAGAAGGGCAGGTTGACGCGGCCGCTCAATGGGGGCTGAATTGATCTACTTGATGCTGGCTTGTATGATTATCACGAGAAGTTAATGTCAAAAAAAGAAATCGATTTAAACCATGCAAATCTTAAATAATGTATGCGCTAATGCATCGTCGTGCACATCCTATCCTATGTCGGGGTTAATATCCGCAATATTACTCCAACAGCCACCCCTCATCTTATACCGTCCCCTCCGAATACCCATCTATACTTGACACATATCATGTATACGGAATGGCAGCTAAGGTGGACAACGAAATCAAGGGACGTCTAGCACTGGTGACTGGTGGCTCTGGGGGGCAAGTGACAATGTTTCCTCTTTACTCGTACATTCTACAATCGTCTTACAATACTGACTGGTCACATTAGCATCGGCGCCGCCTGTGCCCGGGACCTCTGGCAGCAGGGCGCCTCGCTGGCGCTGACGTGCCACAAGAACCGGGCGGCGGCGGACGCGCTCGCGCAGGAGCTGTCGGCGCAGGACCAGTCGCGCAAGATCTCGGTGCATGTGGCGGACATGGGAGGCCCGCCGGAGGGGTTCGAACAGTTGTTCCTGGACCTCGAGACCGAGCACGGGCAGTCCGGGCCGGACATCCTTATCGCCAACGCCGGGTACGGCCGCCGCATCCCCAATATCTTGGACATCCCGCTCGACGAGTTCGAGTACACGCTCCGGGTCAACCTGCAGGCGCCGTTTCTGATGGCCAAGTTGAGTTTGCCGCATATGCTCCGAAGGCATTGGGGGAGGGTCGTGTTTGTGTCGAGTATTGCGGCGATTGGTGGGGGGATTAATGGGTGTCACTGTAAGTTCTTTTGCACCGTGAACATATAGTCATGGATTGCTCTTATTCTTTTAGTCTGGCTGGATCATTCCATATATTTTACTGACACAACCAACAGACGCGGCATCCAAAGCGGGCCTGACGGGCATGATGAAGAACTTGGCCAACAAGCACGCCCGCGTGGGCATCACGTTCAACGATGTGGCGCCGGCCATGATCGGCGACACGGGCCTGATCCCAGACGAGAAGACGGTCGCGGGCACGGCCGGCGACGTCAAGAACATCCCCGTCGGGCGCCTGGGCGTGCCCCAGGAGTGCGCCAACGTGGTCACCATGCTTTGCAAGACGGGCTACATGACCGGGCAGAGCATCTTGCTCAGCGGTGGCCTCAAATAGTCAGGTGGTATGTGTAGCTTGGCTATGCAGACACAGATTGTTGAACAAAATGCCATGGTGCAATCAACCCGATTTCTGGGAGTATCCCATCACTGCTTCGATCGGGAAACTAGTCTGTCTAGCCAGTCATCGATATGGGAAATGCCGTATGCCCCTGCTGCAAAATTTATACAATGCGAAATTACCGTGTTGTATGTCTTAAGCCTTGACTGACTAATAAGACAATCTGCCATTAAAACCAACATTGAAGCACGTCATCACCTACCCAGGTCACGTGGTTGGTGGGGTGAATCAGGGCGCGATTAGTGATTGCAGGAGCGGCGGCCGCCCCGAGCCAGGGGGTCGGAGGGGTCTTTGGGGGGTATCTCGGTCCTTTCTAGGCTTTTAGCTCTCTTCGTGGCTTGCGCTTCCCTGGGCATTGTCCTATAGCAATACTAAATAAACATGTGTTGCAGTCATCATAAGCAACTGGGCAGACTCTATCTGGCAAATGAAATTGGTTCCCCGTACAAGTTATGACTAAACATGCCAAAGGGTAAACTAAACATTCTACAATGTTCTCGCGAAGCCCTACTGCGTTTTTTCTCCCACCCTGGACAATCACTGCGTTTGGTTTGCTCAAGTCAACATAGTTTGCGCGCGCTGCTCACCACGTTGCGGTGCATATAATCGCTGTCGCATCAATTGCTACCCCTCCATCAGTCCCCTTGACAGCCCCGCAATCCCACCACCTGGGCGCGCCGTGAAAGGAAACGCCTACCCTGACGCTATGGCTGACGGAAAGAGGGCAGTCGAATCAGACAGAGGTGAATAGAGTTCATGCAGTTGCAGGTTTTCGTCTTTTGGGGGCATTTCACGCTAATGTAGCAACTTGTGTCGCGCCCTTTTTATAGTCTGGACGACTCTGATCACGAATAATGCCTACCTCTCGGGTCTCTTGACCCTGGACTTCTCGCTAAAGCAGCACAAGTCTAAGTACCCCCTGGTCGCCCTCTATACCGACAGCTTCCCCGAGACCGGCCGGGCCGCCCTGGCCGCGCGCGGCATCCCGGCGCAGCGCATCGAGTACCTGCTGCCGACGCAGGGCAAGGACTACAGCAACGACCCGCGCTTCTACGACTGCTGGTCCAAGCTGACGCCCTTCTCGCTCGAGCAGTACGCCCGCGTCGTCCAGCTCGACTCGGACATGCTGGTCCTGCGCAACATGGATGAGCTCATGGAGATGGCCCTCGACGACCCGGCCAACGTGATCAAGGGCGAGGGCTCCCGCGTCTTCGCGGCGGGCCACGCCTGCGTCTGCAACCCGCTGCGCAAGCCGCACTACCCGGCCGACTGGGTGCCCGCCAACTGCGCCTTCACACACCAGCACGCCGACCCAGAGCGCGCGCAGGACGAGGGGATCGACCCGGCCGTGGGCCCGCTGGGCTTCATGAACGGGGGGCTGCAGGTCGTCAATCCGAGCAAGCAGGTCTTCTCGCAGATCGTGGACTATATGGAGTCGCACGCCGTGAACATGGACTTTGCCGACCAGTCGGTGCTGTCGGACCTGTACCGGGGGCGGTGGGTGCCGTTGCCGTACGTGTACAACGCGCTCAAGACGCTGCGGTGGGAGGGCGTGCACGCGCCCATCTGGCGCGACGACCGGGTCAAGAACGTCCACTACATCCTCGCGCCCAAGCCGTGGGACGAGGTGGACGCGCAGGGCAAGTTCGTCGGCACGGACGAGTCGCACGGCTGGTGGGTGCGCGTCAATAATGAGAGGCTGGCGTGGGAGAAGGAGAACGGAGTCGCCGCGGATGGGTTCTAAGTGTGGCTTATTATATCTAGCCCCTTTTCCCTCCCTTAATACTCCCCTTAATGACTTCCCCCTTAATTGGTTGTTGGGATCATGGCCGAATCCCACCTCATTCGCAAACGGGTTCCTAATAAGACATTCGTCTCAAATGATACCTTGGGGCATCCTTTAGTAGTATACATAGGAGATATTGAGACCTCGCGTAACGGCAACAGTCTACCGTTATCGTGTATTCATACTACTTCATGAAAATACCGCAGTAATTGGTCCTTTCAAGACAACAGGACTGTAAAAATAACACACCCCCGTTGCCCTCTAACATGCGATCTAACAACACCAACCGGGAATATTACCGATATCGTCATATGACACTGTGCCGGGCGGATTGCACAGCGTAGTGTTCGTATCATCCCTCAGGGAATAGAATACACCTACGTCATTGTATTTAGTACTGACAAGTGCAACCAAAAATGAGTCGAATGCAAGCAGATACGGCTTACCATCGTTGCATTGGCAGACGGCCATATTGACACAGCACTTGGGGTCCTCGAAGGGAATACAACGAGGATGGGTACTATTTGCCTCAGGAAGCACCGTAGGGGCCGTGGATGGGAGGGCGACTGCGCTGCGGAGAAGACAGGCAGGGATGATAAGGAAAGAGATAGGGGTATGCATTATTTAAATTCCAAGGTGGACTTTTCCTTAGATATTCCGGTTTGGCTGAAAGGGGAAGGGGAAGGGAAAGGCATATGAATTTTGCGCATACCTGCATGGATTTACATATAGACATTCCTTTAATGAAAACCGGAAGCTGCGTGCGGGTACACCATGAAGTGCAATTGACGTTTTCATCTTCTGCATCATACCTAGGTCATGTCATGTGGGCAGAATGGCATGCACTCTCAACATCGTGGCTTCCTGCTTTGTAGACTGGCTTAGTAGTCGTATATGGGGAGTGTTAATATGCATGTCCAATCTCCTGATGTTGTCGCAAATACCCATCGCCGTCTCGGATCGGAGCTTCACTTCACTTCCAACCTACACGTAGCCACTCAATCGGTCTTTTGGATCTGTCTTCCTTTCCCAACCTTTTTGGAACCTCGATTGGCACTTTGGTGATGCTCAATCATATCAAACACCATAACGCGAGAATGAAATATAGTTGGAAAACCTCGGAAGAGACTTATGATGATGGCTTACATGACATATCGCTCGACGACGAGGCCAACCGACAAGAAAACCATGCCTTCCAACCTTCAACCAGTAGCCGCCCCGACATATTGGGGAGCGCATTCCACGAGTTCGCCTTTGTCGCGCTGATAGCCATGGCTGCCGCCTCGTCAGTCTTCCTGCAACGATCCATGGTGGTGATCGCTGCAGACATTGCAGAGGCTCTGAGCATGTCGCCCGCCGAGACGGCCTGGAGCACCGCAGCCTCGGCCCTGACCACCGGCGCGCTGCTCATCCCCTTCGGCCACCTCGCCGACATCGACATGGTGCCGCGGAAGACGTTTCTCCTCGTCAGTCTGGCGGCGTACGCGCTGATCGTCGCGCTCGCTGCGTTGGCCCCCGGCGGTGTGGTGCTTGATATCCTGGCCGGGCTCGCGGGCGTTGCTTGTGCGGCCACCATCCCCGCCGCCGTCGGCATCCTCAGCCTCGTGTATCCGCGTGCCTCCCGCCGCAAGAACATCATCTTCTCGTCTTTCCTTATGGGCAACCCGGCCGCCACGGTTGTCGGCGGTCTGGTATCTGGTGAGCTCGCTTCGGTCTGTGGTTGGAAGGCTCCCTTCATCTTCCTGGCTGCGCTGTATGCTTTCATCGCCGTACTTGGCTGGGCTTTTGTGCCGGACATCCCCCCGGGCAATTCGGCAGACTTCTTGACAACGAGCCCCGCAAGATGGTCATATACCTTCTATCCTGTTATGCCTGGTACCAGGACAGGATCCCCAACAACTTGGTCGTCTCTGGTCAAGTTCGACTGGACGGGCACGTTTTTTATTCTGGCTGGCACACTCCTATCTACAGTAGCCTTGACAATCGTCCCGGGGCAGTCTTGGGAGACACCCACCGCCATAATACTGCTACTTCTTGGATTCCTTTTGTTTGGCTGTTTTGTTCTTTAGGAGAATACGGCCAAGACGCCTATGATACCCCAGGAGGTCTGGGAAAACCGGAACTTGGTCATGGTGTGTCGACGTGGTAGAAAGACTCAAACGATATTTCCGTGTTCTGCTAACGTCAGTGACAGATAAACCTGAGCACGCTGAGTTGCTCCATTGCATTCTATTCTGGAGTCTTTTGGGTCTCGACCTATCTACAAAAGATAGACGGCCTTAGCCCTTTCGAGACTGCCGTCAGATTACTCCCGCAGGCTCTGATGGGACTGTTCTTTAGTCCACTAGTCGGGCTCTTCATGAACAGGATATCTGGAACTTCAATACTGGTCGCTGCTGCGCTCTGCTCAGTTATGAGCAATGTCCTTCTAGTGTTTCTTCGACCCAGAAGCAATTATTTTGCCTGGATATTCCCTTCCCTTCTACTCAGCACTGTGGGGATGGATTGGACCCTGAACGTGGGATCGGTAAGTTTTCCCATGGGGAGGGGGTTCGTTGGCGCTAAGACATTACCACAGCTGTTCATTTTATCAAGCCTTCCCCTGAAGCACCATTCCACTGGTGGTTCACTCCTGCAAACGATGGCGCGGCTCGGAGTTCCGCTTGGTATAGCCATTACCACTGCGGTATGGTCATCCTTTGATGGTAAAGGGGGGCATTTGCATCCCGAGCTTGCTTACTCGAAAGTCTTCATAACCACTACAGCCTTTGCAGGATTCTCTCTTCTCCTAGCGCCACTTATCTGTATTGGCAAACAGGGCAGCGCGACAAGGGGAGAAGATGGTGGCAGTATTCATCAACTACACCGGCACAGCATGAGATGGCCCTCCATTGACACGGTTTATTCCGCAGCACCTTCCTGGCGGAGGACGACCCGAGCAGCGCCTGTGAACTCGCTTTCATCAAAGACCGAGAGCCCAGTAAGTACCTAGACGCGGCATAAGTGCGGTGAAGCTGCCTCTAACCCCCGGAAAAGGTTGTATGGGTAATATACGAGCGATGTGGTTGCGACGAAATGCAAAATGATGCTGCAGATCCAGCAAGAAGATACTTCGAAGATGTTAGTATGGAGGAGCTGCAGAAACCCAATCATGACATTCACGGCCACTCTCGCCGCTACTTTTAGAGCGGGAGAAACAATTCAGTTAGATGCATGCTTGGTATGTGGCATACTTTGCCCGTAGTTGCAAGAATATTGTGTCAACAACGCCTTGGTTATTATAAAACCTGTATTAGATAATCCACGATGAAGACTTGAGAAGGCGCACCCAAGGATGGATTTTGGAAGCATCTGTAGCATTACTATACCTATACAATGAAGACTTTGGGGCTCATCTAATTACAAAAACGAAACACCCGCAGATCACAGCAAACTCTTGATGATTCCTATCAATACAGATGAAGATCCAAAGAAATCTTGTTCTCCCATCTTCAATGCTGTTGCTGCTGCTTGCTTTCCCCTTTAACACTCGACAGCAGCTATTCCCCAAAACGTCAAATGGCAAAGAACACAAAGTAAATGAATAACAGTCCAATCTTGAGTGGTGCTAATGGTATCTATCGCAAAGGAGTGCCTCCGCCCTATTTCCTATCCCTGAATTGTTTCGCCAATCTATGATGATGATGATGTTGTTGATGATGATGATGATGAGTAATGCCATTCTTTCATTTGCCTTCGTCTGATTCATGAACAATGCGGACACAATGATATGGGAATGGGATGAGAGAAGTACACAGTAGTAGTAGTAGAAAGGGGAAAGAAAGAAAAATGACAAAGTGCCGAACGTCCTTGTATCCATACGCCATCGCCAAGGCCAGAGGCAGTCGGGGTCTTTAGTGTTTCTTGTATTTCTGCACAAGCGAAAGTCGATTAGTAAAGGTGATACACAACAGTTTATACAAGATGGGGCCGGGATAACTTACCTCATCGATGCGTCTCCTGTTCTGGGGATCCAGGGCGTTAGTAGCGCCCATGAGGGTCTGCCCGATGGCCTTGCTGGAGCCGATGAGGGGCCGGAAGATGATGGTCGGGGCGCGCCTGAGGACGGCCTTGGCCACGCCCTGGGCATTCTGGCTCTCCATGACCTCGCCGGGCACGGCGATGATGGCGTCCCGGGCCATGTGGAGGTCGCGGGTGAGGCTCGAGTAAGCGCCGCGGAGGCCTTGGACCACGCCCGTCGGCTGGTCGGCGTAGAGGCTGATCTGCTTGGTCTCCTCCGTGTCGAAGTCGTCGTCTTCCCAGTTGCCCTCGCGTGCTGACGACGCGTCGGGCGGCTTGGCCAGGATCCCCTCGGCGCCCTGGAGCATGTACTGCGTGCCAACAGCCATTTTGGCCCCGAGCTTGACGATTTCTGTACCCGTTGTCTTGGCGAAAGCGGCCGCACCCTTTCCGAGGCTGCGAACGATCTTTCCGTCTCGTTGGTATTCCTTGATGGGTATCTCGATGAGATCCTTGAAGCCGCTGCCGACATTAACCAGCGACCGAACAGGCGCCAGACCCGCCAGGATACCGGGGAGCTGGTTGCGCTTGATGTCGGGCATCCAAATGTCGTTGAGCATCATGCCGAGCCGGTCGAAGCCGGAGACGCCGTACACTATTGTGTGTCGCATCACCATTCTCGCTTCGTCCAGGACGAGGAAGTTCATGAACTCGGTGGTGTGACCTGAGCGAAGTCCGGCATAGTCGACGCGCTTGGGCTTGAAGTCCAGTTTTACTGGAATAGAGTTGATCTCGGCTCTTTGCACAAAAGGCACGTCGGCGGGAGAGGCATGGGTAGGCACCGACTCATCCTTAAACTCGAAGAAACGGGTTATAAAATCCAGGGCGTCCTGATCCACATGTAGTCGCAACGGAAGCAGCGTCGCCTTGACAACGAGCTCCGATGCTGCCAACTCGGCCACAGGCTTGACATTGAGGATTTCCAGGTGAACCATGCTGGTGCCCAGTTCTCGTTCTCCGGCATCTTGGTCATACGTAGCAAACTTCTTCCATGTTGATGTAGGCACGTGGTCGAAGACATCAAGATCCTTGACGCGTACGTCTACCGAGCTCTTGGTCTCGCCGGAATCGTCCGGGAAGGCTACTAAATCGATGTTGATTCCTTTCAGCTCAAACGTGATTTTGTGTCGCTTGCTGCGGTTGAGCCTCAACTTCCTCTTCGGACGCTTGGTGCCCATGCGACTTGGCGTGGCTGTCATAGCAGTCGTCGCTATCGATTCCGTCTCCGTTGCGTTGTCGTTGAGCTGCTGGTTAATAGCCTGTGCAAGCTCACGGGGATCTCGGTTCGCCGGAACCCCAATATAGATGGAATTAAACAAGAAGTCGCCAATGACCGTCTCCTCCTCCTCGATCATGGCCTCCATATCGGCCGTGACCCGGGGGTTGTCGAGTCGTGCTCTCCTGTCATTGGCTCTATTCTCGACATCTTCCACGGCCTGGGTAATGACTTGGCGTGTACGGTCCCAATCAAACCCATCAAACAAGTTCCAAATGACGTGAACATCTCGTACACGTACGGTCAACGGGCTTCTCCGGACAGATGAGTCGTTCGACTCGTCGTAGGCATTCTTTGCCGAGTTCCACCTATGGGCAGTGCCCTTGATGACAGAGCCGGAGCCGAAGTAATTATCATGTATAACCAGGTCCTCGTCGTCAACCATTGATGGTTGGCTGCTGAAGTTTGTGAGCAGGACGCCATCGCTAGTATCGTGCGCTGTTGTGCGTTCCGACATAAAAGAGTCCCCGACGCCACCAATTTCGTCTTCGATAGCTGCCGTATCATCGTAGAATTGTGAGTTGACATCAAGAGGGCTCGACTGGCTGGAGGCTTGTGAGTCAGGACCCTCCAAATCTCCGCCTCCAAGCTCTTGAGCCAGACCGAAATCATCATCGAAATCGTACATCCCTTCGGCTTGACCAAATGCATCCGCAGAGATGGAGGCTAGAAGATCCTGTACTGGAACGACCTCCGTCTGGTATTTCTTCTCTTTGCTAGGCGGAGTCGGCGGCTGTAGAGCGTTCATGAGGGCAATCATGGTCTGGGTTGAGTCGGCGCACGTCTCTAATACAAGGAGATCATCTCGAACCTCCACATCGATAAACTTTGATCCGTCAGCCTTGTTAGAACCAACCATGATGTTCGCCTTGGCCGCAGAGATATAGCATATATCAACGTAGCCCCTGGCGCATAGTGCCGCGACTTGCTCTGCAGAAACATTCGAGTTGCGGCGGCGCGCCAGGTAAGAAGGAGTTGAGTCCAGTGAGGAGACGTCATCTACTAAAAGGATCGAAGCCTTGTTGATATGAGCCAAGGCACTGGCATCATCGCCACTCGAGAGGGAGACCTCGACTTGCGCATCAGTCAGGGCTACGATCAACTTGGACGTTAAGCCGAGAGGGTTCAGTCCCAGTAGACAATCGCGAAGCATGACATCGACCTTGGTTGGCTTTCCGGCATTCGCCTTGCCCTTGTCAGCGTCATTCGGGGCTTTCTTTCGCGTGATTGCTGTATGTGCCTGTTCGCCGAGGTTGGCGACCGAGGCCGCGAGTTGTGCTTCGAAATCCTGAGGAGTCGCATCTTCGGCAAGACCGAGAATATCGATGATCGTTGGGACACGATACTCGAAATTGAGATGCCTCAGTCGCAATTTGATGACTGGCTCCATTGCGTCCGGGATCATCCTCATCGTTAGGGCAGGTCCTTGGTTGACGTTGTTAGGGGCAAAATTGGCAGACCCAACCAGTTCTTCCGTCTTATTGCGTCGAACAGAGATAGTGTTGACACCCAGGGCGACTAATGAAGGGAGCGAAATATGCCCGACTTCAAAGTCCCTCAAACACACCTGGACACTCCCGAACCGCCGATCAACCTCGACGCCAAGGTCAAATTTGCGCATGGCTACCAGCGACAAGATACCGGGTCGGTCGTCTTCAGGCAGGTACTTGGCTACCGTAGCCAGGCGGGCGAGTTCCTCTCCAAGAGCCGGAAGGCATTGTAGTTGTGGTATCTTGTCAACATTGACTTCCACATCTTCCATGTTGAGTCGCAGCACGGCGCCTTTTCGTCTTTGTCGGAGCAAAGTGTCCACCATAATCTCATCGTCGTTGTCGTCAAACTTGTATTTAGACGGAATGATCAGTTCTAGTAAGCGTTCCAGGTCGTTATCTCTTGGCGATGTGAGATACTCTAGACGGGTGTTCATAACAGTAGCTTGAATTGGCGCATCGCCCATCGATCGTCTCAGGTAGGGTCCAGCGAGCTGGATCTTCGAAATGCCAATACCGACACCTTCTTCGCGGGCAACCAGCTTTACTGCGCTTGTGTCTATAACAACACTGCATTCTTTTCCAATCAGATCAAGATGAAAACCCCCAATCCTCATGTTAACCTTGTTGTCCGAAATGGCCGATTTGTCATCGGTGCGTATCGGCGCATCAAATCGGACGCCGCGCGGTTTCTTAGCCGTTCTCGTTGGGCTTTTTGAGACTGGTGGAGTGTTGGAGGTCATCGATGAACTCATGTTCAAGAAACTACTTAGACCCCCAAACCAACTGAAAGTATCATCCAGCCTCTGGAGATCTATCTTTACGTGAAGTGGCAAAGTCTTAATTTCGCACCGCGTCGACTCTGGAGACTGTATAATCTTTAGCGACACATCGGCACCAGCTGATGGGAAGGCGTCCCGAACAGAGGCACGCATCTGTAGGCGCGGGTCGAAGGAAATAATACCGTCGTTTGCGTAGCCGAATACGAACTTCTGCAGATCAACAGCTGTCACCGTTGTAGAGTCAATGTTCGACATGGTTAAGCTCAGATTCCCCAATGTTGTAGTCAACAGAGGGTCCGCTCCAAAAGTATTAGTACTGGGACCGAACATTCGTCCCGGACTGTCGACAACCCCTACGAGGGTCTCTAGGAACTGAATTGTGATCTGCTCTGCAGTTACTTTGATTTCAGGCATGGGGCTGCGGGCCGTAGTTGGCGCCCCTGAAACCTGGGTTGGTTTGCTAGACTCTTTCAGCATGCCAAGAATTCTAGACACCACCATAGTCAACAGAAAACTGATCGATGCATCAAATCGGATATCAAGTGGAGCAAGATGAACTTCAATGGAACTGTCAAAGGGTTTGTCCTCACTGGGCGGTGTTGATGAGGATTGCCCCTGAATCGGCGACGGAGGGCTATCACGATGAGCGCTTTTATGGACAGAAAATGCGCCAGGTACATGGGGGGGCTATTGATCGATCCATTGTGGATGAAGATGTCGTTGGATTACTGAAGTCCGCAGAAAGTCCGCCCGAAGAGGTTGTGAAATCCTTGTGGCTAGACGGGACATATAGAGAGATTTTGTCTAGCGACAATATTTCTTTGACCAAGCGTGCTGGGCCGCGAGGTGTTGCTACATCATCAGCCGCCGTGTTTTCAGGGTCCATTGGTAGAGTAGAACCATTCTCAGTCGCATCAGCCGACTTCGGTCGAGAATGCGTGACGTGAGCAAAAGCAGGTGGCTCCTCGTCCTCGTCCTCATGGCCTGTGGTTGACGACGGTCTTGTTTGCCTGGCTGCGCGTGCGAATGCGGCTTCGGCTTCTTGGGGTTCTTCGGCCTTAGATGAAGTTCCTGGTGTGTACGAGTCGCTATCCCAGGCCCCAGGCATAGCCTGTTGTAATTGGGACGGTTCTGCTTCAGAGAATGCGCTCATGTACATACTCTCAGCTTCCTCATGACTGAACATTTGAGAGCGCGACAGATCATCTTCGGGTGGAGAAGTCGACACGAATTCTTCTACGCCTGCTCCATGCGCACTCGTGGCTGATTGTCCCAAGTTGCTGGTACTTGGGTTCCAGCCCTCAAGTGGCCCAAGTGAAGGCTCAGACCGGCTATCTCGCTCCAATGAAAACCAGGGGTGTGGTGGCGAAGAGACAGCAGACTGAGCAGGGCGAAACGGGACCTGAACTGGACTTTCACGGGGCACAAGGGCTCGTGGCGTTGAAGGATTCGGCCTTACTAGCCCTTCCTCCTCTGGCTCCTCATTTGAACCGCCAAGATCGTACGGGATATTGAACGCATCCTCGCTGTCTATTGATGGATGGAAATATTGGCTTTGGGTCATATCGTTTGGCTCCGCAAGATCGGCTATGCTGTCTGTCATGTGGGAGGACTCCTGGACGAGAGGTTGCCTTCCTACGGCAACAGGCGAATTTGTTCGGACTGAAGAGGGCATAGACGGTGTCCGTGATAGTGTGGAGAAGACGTTGGCCTCTGTTATTAATGCAGCTCGGATCTTGTTGAGGGCAATATGACGCTTGCCATCCTTGGGGACGGCCAGAGGCGCTTGGTGGTCTTCTGTCACCTCGGTTTGAGTGGTGACGCCTTCGACATCGATATCGTCAATGGCCAGCTGGAAGGTGACTAGTTCCGGTGTTGTCGAATGAACTTCGACCGGGACGGCAACATCCAATTCAAATGTGACGCCTTTAATCGTAACCTGAGTCCTATCCACGACACCCTGCAGGAAATCGGCCAGAAAAACGGGCAAAGATAGCGGCTGCCCAGTCCCAACCGGCAGTTCCTCATCGCTGCCATCTTCGCTAGTACTGGCAACAGAGGCTCCCAGGTCCTGGGTCTCGGCATCAAGAGCAGCCTGAAGCTTGGCCTTCTCCGTGACTGGTTGCGTCTCCAAAAACGACTGGGCGAGGTCCATGGCGTCGGGTACGATCTCGTCGTTTCCGGTATCGGTAGGTTTTGTTGCTTTCCTTCCGCGCGACTGTTTCGTTTCGTCTGTTGCCTCGTCAGAGGAAATCTTGAGCTTGACTTGTACGCCATCGACCTCGATAATAATGGGGCTCGAATATATCGCCGCCGGTATGGTAACTCGCAACTGCAGCACTTTGGCCTTCTGTAGCTTAAAGGAAGCGGGTAGTTGCAGTACGCCTTCCAGTTTCTATGATAAGGAATGTATCAGCGTGGGCTGTTCTTCGAACGACAGTTTTGTATTATTGACTTATACCTCTAGCCTGATGCCGACATCCTGGAATGTGAGAACGCTATTCTTCCCCCAAGCCAAGTCCAGCTTGTCCATGTCCAGGGCATCGGTATCGAGGAACTCGAGTCGCGAAAGCGCATATCGCAGCAGCCGCTTGGACATGTTGGAGCTCCCGAAGGAGCGAAAGATGGAAGCCATCCCGGGGGCGAGGGCGGCGATGATGTTGGTAAAAGTCAGGAGTTGAAGAAGAGAACCTCGCGAGGGCGGACGGATCGCAAAGTCGTCGTGTCGGAATCGGCAGTGGTGCTATCACGATGTCGAGATCCCCGTTGGGTTGATGCGGGGCGGCGGCTCATCGTTGGCTTCAGGTGGTGCGCCTAGTAGGGGTTTACTGTATTACACTTGTAGAACAAGTCCATGTAGTGATGACTCAAACAGGAAAGATGGATGAGATGGCAGGAGGGACAAGTAAAATGGGCAAACCAGCGGTTTCCCTTCCTTGCCAGGCGTTTCCCTGTGACGAGATGATTGGGGGACCAGACGATTCACGGGCAATGATGGTCAAGGTGGTCTGCTGAGCTGTCGTAGGTTGCTGCGTGTGCCCGCCGTTGACGTGAGTCTACCTACGCCCTAAGGTTACAGGTACATATGCTAGGCAGAGGTAGTATGTAGGAGGAGTGGGTAGTCGGGTAGGGGTTCTGCAGCAGCCAACGTCAACTGATTGAATAATGGACTGACTGATCATGGATCATTGATCCCACCCCCACCCCGTAACCACATCCACTAGAACCATTGTTGCACTGGGTGTTTCCCCCAGCCCACTTGTTAGCGTTATCGATTAGCGGTTGCCGATCAGCCCAAGCAGCCCAAACAGCCCTTTGCGGGTGGCTCTACCGCATTTCAGGCCAAGCCTCTTGCTAATACAACCACTAAATATATCCAGGTCGTCTGGCGCATAAGTCGCCTGAGGGTCTCAATATCAAGCGGTGAAGGTCATTATATTCTTCAGTACCATCAAATGATAAGAACAATCAACCTGTTTAATACTTTAAGCATACCATGCAGCATGAACTGTGTGATAACAAGCTGTTCAAGGGATGCACTTCAAGTACGGAGTATGGATATCGAGTGACGCTAGCCAGCTACCCCAATCAATGCCAGCCACCCCATCCCTATAATAGACCTGCCCAGCGGTCGCTGGAATGAACCCTACTTTGCCCATTACCGTTTACGCCAGGGGAATAAACAGATAGGGACCGTGTAGAAAGATATCCATTAAAGCTAAGAATATAATAAGATTGGATAATTATTATTCGAACTCGATATTTTCTGTAAAGTCTGACATAGCCTGCAATGGAATAATAGCTCTTCGACATGTTAGACTGGGCCGGTTTATTCTCACAGGGGCTTGCTGGCTCCCTCACGACAACGAAATAAGGTCGCGCAAAAGGACGTTCTCTGGGGTTGCTCTGCCAGTACCAACAGGTAACTGAGGTATTCATCCACAAACGCCCGGTTTTAACCCACGTCATGATGCTGCGGGAGTGATATTAGGTTTCGTCGTACTTGCCTAGAACTGCGCGCTCAGTTTGAGCTGATTACGATTCACTTTTGGCTCGGCCGTAAGCGTCCGCTATCCTCCTGCCGACAGACTCGCCGCTCCAGTAAGCCCCCGTTGCCGTGCCAAGAGCCACAAATGGCGCCGTGTGCTCACCCGCCAGCCAGAGTCCTCGTTCGGGAAGACCCTCCCTCATGGCCGCAATGTCTTCGTCGCCCTCGGTCATCCCTACTTGGAAATTGCTATAACTCCCGTTGCCAGCTAGGTCGTCGTTCAGCCAGTCGGTGGCAAAAGACCCCACGGGTTTGCAGTCTGATGATTCGGCATCGTAATGCGGGAGCCGCGAATAGTAAGGCCGGAAGAAGTCGTACAAAAATGCATCCTTCTTCTCCTGTGTCTGCAGCTTTCTAACCTCGCTGGTCAAATAGCAGGACTGGTCGCCGTAGGTATAGAAGAGCAATGTGGGCTGAGACGTCACCGGGTCCAGAGAAGCCAACTCAACCACTTCTTGTGTCCATTTTTGAGGGTTCGACTCGTGAGCGTAATTAGGCGCAAGCCATTGGCAAAATCCCTTGACGATACGGCCCTCCGAATCGGGAATGAGCCAGAATGCCTTGGGAAAACTAATATAGACCTGCAAAGCCAGTTAGCATATGAGTTACTTCCAGTGTTCGACATCTTTCGGCTAGCCTTACCTTCTCGAGGCAACCATATCCTATACTATTGATTGCCTTCGTTAGTCTAGGCGGCAGTGCAGGAACGAACGCCTCAGGGTGCTGTTGCAGCCAACCAAGGGGCGAGGTGACGACAACCTCATCAAACTCCAAAACACCCTTGTCGGTGACGAGAGTGACCTTATCAATGTCGTCTTGGGCGTTGATCTGGGTCACTGTCGTGGACAGTCTGATATCTGCCCCTTCCTCGGCGGGTTTGGCGATGGCCTGCAAAATCTTTCGATAGGTGCCAGCGCAGAACAGGTTCTCTCCATCGATACATTCTTCGAGCCAGAAGAACTTCAGCGATTGGCTGGTGATCGGGCTTCCGATGAAGGAACCCCACATCTCCGCCATCTGGAGGACAAATTGGCGTTTTGTGGCATAGTCCGGTTTGCTTTCGGGTATCCTCTTGACAACCTCGACTTGGAAGAAGTCCCAGAGGCTCTCATCGGGACTAATCGTAGCCGCGTTCTTATTGCTGTGCCGGAAAGCATCCTGGTAATCAAAATCAGACCTCATCTCATGCCAAGTAAAACCCACACAAGCAGGCTGATCAAAACTCGGCTCGGCTCGACAAGCAAGAATAAGCGGTGGGAAAGATGCGACTGACCTGTATGATCTCCCACATCAGTGTGGAATATACTTCCCCATCTGCCAGCGCAAGAAGCTTGCCGGCTTCATCGAATAGGTATGACTCTGTGTCCCAAGTGCCCACGGTCGTCTTGGTCTCGTTTGCGATGTTTAATATCGGATTGTCATTGGTACCATGAATCCAGTTGGGCCCCAGATCGATGGGATGTCCGGAAGGAAGCTGCGCCTGGTGCACTCGGCCTCCAATACGATCCCGGCCCTCAAGAATCGTCACCTGGAACCCATGCTTTAATAGCATGTCGGCACAGCGAAGCCCAGTAAGACCTGCACCGATAATACCAACATGTGGTTTATGGCTGAGGTCTCTGAGGCGTTGCTTCCCCAGCTGCGAAGCCAGGTGACTCTCCATTCTGGAATCAAGCTCGACAATACTATGCACCTGGCGGCAAGTCTTTAAGTCCTGCCAGATGCGCGATGAACCGCGCCGCGATGGACTAGTATAGGATATTGAGTAAGCATCCATATCGAGTAAGTGTGGTGTGTTGCTGATTGGTATAAGGTAAAGGGTATAAAAAGGCAGGAGAAACTGGCACCAAAGCAAATGAATAGTAGGTTAGCCTGTATGTATATATAGGCAATCCAGTATAGCACGGTGCTCAGGGTGAAAAAGGAATATAACACAATGCTATTCCGGGGATAGAGACAAGCATTAATAGGAGTGTAGTTCGGGGCTATCCCTAGTAATAAATGAGTCCGAGATGGATGTGAAATCGGTCCTACCCACTTGGCGACGGGCACCTTTCCGAGTGGATTTGGTCTCTACGTGTACCAGCAGAGCAGCCACGGCGGACAAGCGACCACAGGAATAAACCGTACTTGGTCCATTATAGTAGCACCTGTCTTAATTCTTCCACTTACCCCCGATGGCATAAGAGTACCTCATAAACGGACTGTAATGATATTAAAACTCTTTCTTTCCGGCGGCTCGCCATGGCTGAGTGGACCGGAAACATGGTCATGGTGTGTGGATGGTCAGCGGCGGGGCCTAGGACGCGCCTTCTCGAATTCCATATCCCCTATGGTTCCGACTCCAGTACTTGCAAGTGTATGGAGGTAAAGTATACCTACTTAGATAAGACCACTTGGTCCGCCCGAAAGCGCTTGGGAATAGGTAGAAGCGGTAGCCACTACCAACTACCGCTCCCGAAGTGGCAATAATCGAAAAACTGCGCCCAGCTTGCCAGGCCAATCAAGGGGCCACCACGAGATTGATTTGGCAGGTGTTATTGGGTATGACCTTGCACGACCTTTCATTATGGGAAAGTAGGGGCCCGCACTCGGCTGATATGGGATACCCCAGAGTCGAAGGAGGCAAAGGTGGGTGGGTGTGCGCGTGTGGGTGGATATTGACTTGAATAGCATACCGGAAGAGAGCACTTGCAAAGGATAAGCAGACGTGTTGAGCTAAAGACAGCGTCATCAAGGTCCGGATGTTTCTAGTCGTTTAGACTTAGATGTTCAGAAGCGACAGACATCAATTGCAAATAAATCAGCTACGGGGAAATAAGGGCCAATGCGGGGATCCGTCTTTAACGATCTATTATCTACCCTACGATATCCGGTGTCTGCAATGTCAGATCGGACTTAAATAGAAACAAAAACTGTTTGCGGGTGATCCGGGCCCAATTAGAAGTCGGCTTTATGCATTGCTTTTCAGCTGCAGCGAGGACCCTGGACAATATCTTGAGAACCTGAGTGCAGTGGAGATAGTGGTGTTTGGTATACTGCATGTGCCATACTCCCTTGGCAGTTCGAAAACTGGGATTGAATCCAGCTCATGATCTCATATTATCAGGGAAAACAGCACTAAAACATATCGCCATGAATCAAACAATAACTGATTTTCATTCGGTTTCTGCTAGATATCCTCCGATTCTCGATTGGATGATTCACTATGATCTTTTGTTTAAATATGTTTCTGACCTGGTGAGGATCCCAACGATGGACTCATCTGCGCCACTTGACTGCATGTGGTACATGTTGCACGTCTAAACGACTGCCCTACCCCAGACTCATTGTTGGCCACAATCACTTCCTAGGCCGGACATGCCCGACAGTTTCACGGAATTTGCATTTGTCCTCTTCCTTGAGTACTGGCCTTTTGCATGCCACCCGAGATGCGCATCAACTTACTCGGCTGCACATCTGCTTGAAAAGCAAATTTTACCTGTACCAAGCCTTTATATTTAGAAGATGGGAGATGCATGACATATCGCACCTGACCTTGACTCGTGAGCCACTCCAGCGGCTGGATCTGGCGCCCTTCCTACAAACTAGCGTTCCGCTGAATCACATGAAAACGTGCCACAAGTTTGGCTGCGAATGATCCTCACCACAAGTACAAGTAAGGAGACGACTGGCCAAGTCAAGATGATGTAAGCGGGGAACGCTAGCTAAGTAAGGGGATAGGAGCACCAGCCAATGGCGGCTCTTGGATTTGCACTTGGCGCACCCCGGAGGCGAGCTTGGTCCAACCCACTTGAGCCGAGGCATCTCTCAAGATACCCGAGAGACCAAGACCCTTTGTGGTGGTACAGGGTGAGACAAACTCACGAGACCCCCAGAATGTGCATATGCCGTTGCTCTATTATATCCCTCTGGCAACAACTTCAAAAGACTACTCCATCTTGACTCTTCCTATCACGCTCACCTTCCATCAAGCCAAACGTCGCGGTCCATCTTGAGCAATCGAACCGTCGTGCGATTCGAAATTCTGCGCCGCGCCTTGAATTCCATCCCTTATTCCAACCCACCGTTCTGCCGCCCCAGGTAGAACACCCGATTTCCACCACAATCATGGCCAAGACGTTCTCGCGCGACGAGGTCGCCAAGCACAACACCGAGGAAGACGTGTGGTTCGTCATCGACAGCAAGGTCTACGATGTGTCCGATTTCCTGGACGCCCACCCCGGTGGTGAGGCGGTTCTGCGCCAGGTGGCCGGCACCGATGCCACCGCCGCCTTTTACAACCTCCACAGACAAGAGGTCCTCGAGAAGTACGAGGATCTCGCCATTGGCACCATCCAGGGCGAGAAGCCTTCCGTCATCGTCATGAAGCCCGGCGATCTGAGCCAGGTGCCCTACGCCGAGCCTCTGTGGCTCACGCCTCAATTCAAGTCGCCTTACTACAACGACAGCCACCGCCGGTTGCAGAAGGCCATGCGCATCTTCACCGACACACACATCACACCCGAGGCCCAGGCCCGAGAGGCAGATGGCAAATACATTAGCCAGGTGCTGATTGAACGGATGTCCAAGGCCGGTATTTTGCATATGCGACTTGGACCTGGCAAGCACCTGCATGGCGTGGACCTGCTCGGCGGTGCTGTCAAGGGCGAGGAGTTCGATTACTTCCACGACATGATTATGGGTCAAGAAGGGTCTCGCTCCAACGCTCGCGGTTTCCAGGATGGAAACATGGCCGGCATGGTCATCGGGCTGCCTTGTGTAATGAACTACATGAAGGATGAGAAGCGCAAGCAGGCCATTATGAACGAAGTCTTCAGCGGCAAGAAGAAGATTTGCTTGGCCATTACAGAGGCGTTCGCTGGCTCGGATGTCGCTGGCCTGCGCACGACGGCTGTGAAGACACCCGATGGAAAGCACTACATCGTCAATGGGTATGCTAATCCTCCTGACCCATTCTTCCATTTTTAGGGAAATTACGCTAACCATAAGCCTGCAGAACGAAGAAGTGGATCACGAACGGAGTCTTCTCCGATTACTTCGTCACCGGTGTGAAGACTGACAAGGGCCTGAGTGTCCTGCTCATCCCTCGTGGTGAGGGCATTGAGACCAAGCTCATCAAGACATCATACAGCACAACCGCTGGCACAACATACATCACATACGATAACGTCAAGGTGCCGGTAGAGAACCTGCTGGGCGAGGAGAACAAGGGTATCTACGTCATCCTCAGCAACTTCAACCACGAGCGTTGGACAATGTCCTGCGGCACAATCCGAGGTATGCGGACAGTGGTCGAGGAGTGCCTGAAGTGGGCACACCAGCGAATCGTCTTTGGCAAGCGGTTGATCGACCAGCCCGTCATCCGCCAGAAGCTGGCCAAGATGATTGCGCTTACGGAAAGCCACCAGTCGTGGCTCGAGACCATCACCTACCAGATGTGCAACATGCCGTACAAGGAGCAATCCAAGCACTTGGGTGGCCCCATTGGCCTCTTGAAAATGTCGGCGACTCGCGCCGCCCACGAGATTGCGGATGAGTCTGTGCAGATCTTCGGCGGCCGCGCCTTGACCCAGTCCGGCATGGGCCGCGTCATCGAGATGTTCCACAGGACGTACAAGTTTGACGCCATTCTCGGCGGTGCCGAGGAGGTTCTTGGTGACCTCGGCGTCAGACAGGCCATGGCCAAGATGCCCAAGGCTGTGTTGTAGATATGTGTATGCGGTAGGGTGTAAGCAATTAGTTACGGCGTTAAATATCGTGTGAGGTGCTCCCTTCGCACCCTAGCTAGGTATAAGTTTAGACAAGACAGGCCTTCGACAGAACGGAAAATTGAATTTTGCGACGGAACGTCGGACAAGCTATATCTCATGCCCTCCTTGCTCCAATGTAACTGTGGGTACTATTCTTGAACAGCCAACGACTGAACTTCTAGAACCCTCACTTGACTGCCGGGTTCTGCAAGCCAGCTGTAGGTTGGAGATTCCGATACTATCAATGGTTGCCATCGGCTCGGAGATATGCCCCCCACACTTTGCCCCTCTTACCCGGATTCCACGGGTTTGGGATCTACGTATACCCCATGCCCGCTATCCATGCCGGCCGGGTACACACCAAGCGTCCCCTAATGATAGGCGATATTGTGTATACATTTGAGTATAATAGCATTGACCCCTTTTATTATTGGGCCTCGTTCTGTTGGGCGGGAAATACGAGAACCAGTGAATCTACAAATCTCTTCTATAACTGCTGTCGCTACAATTGGTCGCCTCCCCCTCCTCCCCCTCCAAGTCCGACTGCAAGCAAGCAACCATGAGCGGTGCCAGTGCCTTCGACAAGAATACGGAGCCGTATGTCACTCCTGGCAAACGGCTGAGGAACCTCATGTCCCAAGACGGCATTTGTGTGCAGGCGCCGGGTGTATACGACGGCATTTGCGCGCGCGTGGCCATCGAGCAAGGGTTTCAAGTCATGGTACATTGTTGCTTTCTTTGCGACCATTCATTAACCCACTCGTGATATAAAAGGAAAAAGAATGGCCCTACCCCCTAGATTCCTCATTGACCAGATATTGAAAAAGGGGGATCATACGAAAAACTAACAACGACAAAAGTACCAATCCGGCGCC
The DNA here is from genome assembly GCA_038363915.1 of Apiospora saccharicola. Lineage (NCBI taxonomy): Eukaryota > Fungi > Ascomycota > Sordariomycetes > Amphisphaeriales > Apiosporaceae > Apiospora > Apiospora saccharicola. The sequence goes on from JAQQWM010000001.1 coordinate 2,328,476, forward strand.
ATGACGACGGCCGCACGCCTGGGCCGCGCGGACCTGGCCTTCGCCTCGCTCACGGACTTTGCGCAGAACGCGCAGATGATGGCGAACCTGGTCCAGACCCGCGGGTCCCGCTCGTGGCCGACGCCGACACGGGCTTCGGCGGGCCCCCCAACATCGCCCGCATGGTCCAGGTCTACCACCAGAGCGGCGTCGCCGGGTTCCACATTGAGGACCAGGTCGCCAACAAGCGGTGCAGGCACCTCAAGGGGAAGGCGGAGGTGGATATGGAGTAAGTCAATAGTCCAACCAAACCCTCCCTATTATTGTTGGCTCTCTAATGGATGGCTTGGTCATAGAACGTGGAAGTCGAGGATACGGGCTTGCGTCATTGGTCGCGAGTCCATCTACGGCGGCAGCGATATTGTTATTATTGCACGGACAGATGCTATGGCGATCGAGGGCTACGATGCGGCACTTGAGAGAGTACGTTTTCCATGCGCTTGCACATCATCCATCAGTATTAGAGGACGAGCATTACTGTGAGCAAACAAGCTGACCATCACTCAAATACAGCTCGTTGCTGCACGGGAATGTGGAGCCGACATGGGTTTCTTGGAAGCCATCGAGACGGAAGAGCAGATCGAGAACGCCGTCAAGGTTCTAGCTCCAATGCCGGTACGTCATCCCCGCCTGTTCAAGTATGCCTAACTCAAGTAAAGAAACCTAACTGATGGACTCTGCCGGAAAGCTCATGATCAACTTCGTGTCGAGGGGCAAAATGCCATGGTTTCCGGTCGAGTCGTTAGGCGAATGGGGTGTTAAGCTCGCCATCTACCCGGGACAGGCCGCCAAGTCGGTGCTGCATACAATCAGGGAGGCATACCAGTTCCTCAGGGAGACGGGCGGGGATCATGCCGAGGCCAAGGGGCTGGATCCCAGGGGTTTCTTCGATATCATGGGCCTGGAAGGGGAAATGGAAATCGACCGGCGCGCGGGTGGCGCGGATTTCGCCAATGGGGCATAGTGAGCTGGTAGCTTGGGATAAGAATGATATATTCCGACGGCCACCATGTGGGAGAGTAGCCTGTTTCTATGGAGACCACGCGGTCATATATAATACATAAATACGGTTGTTGTATAACATCCCTTAGACCGGAGATCGTATTCGCGTTAAGGGCCACTTCGATTACATTATTTTACAGAGTAGAGCGTCACTTGAGTTGAGACTATGTTGTCACCCGACGCGCGCGGGGGTAGTAAGTTTCACATACTGCTATATGCACTTGTAACCTAATCCAATTCGTCAGAACTGTGAAAACACTTGTGTGTAAAATACACTCCGTTATCCAAATTATCATAACCATCATGGCCACCCTTCACGACCGGATTTCCCTAGCAGGATATCCCTACAAACACAAACCCTGTAAACTCATTCATCATCATCGCCAAGATCCTCGACATATCCTCCTTCGTAACCACCGGCTCCCACGGCCTGAACGGCATCCCCATCGCCCCCGCCTGCCGCCTCTCGTACCTCTTAAACTCCTCCGTAACGCCGCTACCCCGCACCCCACCGCGCACCGCACCCGGCCGCACATCGCCCCAGTACTCGGCCCAGGGCGCCGGCAGGGCCTGCGAGCCCGGCATTGGTGTTGTACCCCCGGCCCCCGGGGCTCTTGTAGCTGCCGCCGGCGTCGCGCACGTCGTTGATGACCTCGCTGGCCCGGTTCTGGGGCCGCGCGACGCCCATGTAGAGGCCCATGGCCGTGCGGAAGCCTTCGACCTCCTCGGGGGTCAGGCGCAAGATCCAGGTGGTGTCGTTTCGGACATCCTCCGCCTTCCACGCCTGGGGGCCTCCTCCTGACGCTGTGGTGGCCATCTTCCGCAAATAGGCAGGATTAAAAGATACCTCACTTGAAGAAGTAGGGTTCAAGTATTGGTTTCATGTTTGCGATCCCATATCTGGAATACCGTACAAGTTATATCAAACTATATATGCCGAGTTTCTACCCCGTAAGTCCGGTAACACAGCAGCTGTTGGCCGTGGATCTTGCCGGATTTGGCGGGTTCTCAATACCGGGATCGGCGGGCTTGGAGTATGCACAGAACACGGCGGGTGAAGGTGCGGCTGCCAGCATGCGATCGCCAGATCAGTGAAGAAGCATCGTCCCGAACATACCCCCGACTTGGTCTAGCAAACCCGATAGGCAGATAGGGGCCCCCGAGAAGTACTGTTAAGAATGCGGGCATGTTTGGACCCCGCAAACCCCGTGGATTTAGCTTCTTCGCTAGACCGTACCAGGTTTTGGTGGCAGATTCCCGCATTTTATCCTTGCCAATAAGGAAGGTCTAACTTATGTCTGGACAAATCAATAAGGGAAACAATGGTTCAGCATACACTGCAGTAACTTGACCCCTGATTACTAACCACGACCACACATGAGATTGAGTATCACATATCCACTACTTGTCACAGAGCCCCCTATGATATACTGGTACAAACCCTGATTTTGCCTCGGCTTTTGTTCGATCTACATCATACGTCTACTATTGGCCCAAAAAGATCGAAGAAATCAAACGACCCGATTCCGGTTCCCGTACCACCAAAGGCATCCAACGGCGTCATGCTCGGCATGCAGTGTGAATGCAACGACGTGATCCATTGCCCAGCCCTACATCATGTGTTAGCTTCTACCAGTAGTCTGTACCTGCACTGGCGTGTGCTTTGGTAATTAGGACAACTTACTCTGACCCGGCCAGGACGGGGTTCCTCAAGATGATGTTCGGCGTCGAAGTCGAGATATGGTGAACCGATTTGCGGATACTCGCCACGTTGACGACGCTCTACGTAAGTTGTTTCCAAGAGGATTAGCAACCGATGAAAACGACCCTAGCTCCACTCGGGAATCCTACCTGTTCCATGATGCCGAGCCCATCCTTCACCTATATTGTATACGGACCTTCTTATCTTGGTTAATCTAGATTCTCCATGAAATATCCAATCACCCCGCACTCTAATTATTAGGAGCTACCACTAGCGTACACCTTACCTTACTAACTAGTTAGTAAGGGAACCCTTCCTTTTCTCCTCCTTTATCTTTTAAATATACCGTATAATAATTATTATATTTCGTTTTAATTAAGAATATAAGTTATTTTCACCTTTTATTTTAATTTAAGCTTTATAATACGTTATATAATAACATTTTAAAGTTATAAATTATTTTGATTAATTTAAATTTAATCGTGCTTTTAAAAAAATGTTATTTCGTTAATAAATTAATAAAAGAATTAGGAATATTAACGTTTATTTAAAGTAAGTTATAACCTTAATAAATTTATTTATAATCCTATATAATTATAAGCCTTTATATTAATATAAAATTACCTTCTTATTAAGAAATAAATTAATAATCGTTATTTATTATATTTTATACTTCCTTTTATTTATTTAATAATTTAAAGTTACTTTATTATAATTATTTTATAAAAAAAAATTAAGTTTAATAATAAGACGTGTAAGGAAAATTTATTAAAATAGAATGAAATCCTATCTTAATACCTTTACTTAAATTAGACGAATTAAATATTTTAAATCTTATAGAGTCCGCTAAAATTAATAAAAGCGCGGGGTAGGTTTTAACGAATATCTTAACCTAACTTTAAATTATAGAAAATTAACCGGAATTATTAACTCTATTAAATATAGGACGAGTATTACCGTTTCTTAATTATAAATTACGATAAAATCGATTTTAAAAAAAATTATTTATAAACTTTATATATATAAAAAGTTGAATAAAGAATTCAACTTTATTTTATAAATAATATAAAAACGAGTATAAAAATGGTTTAAACCTTTTTATTAATAAAGTTTCCTTAAAGTTACGAGAATAAATTATTATAAAAATTCCCTTTACTTTTATTAAAGTTTCGAATTTTAATTAATTTAAAAATAATTGCTATATACTCTTTTATTTAATCTTTATTTAAAAAAGATTATTTAAAAATACTTTTTAATATTATCGGAATCCTTAACCCTTTATATTTATTAAATCGATTTTATTATTTAAATATTTTTAATTTTCTTATTAAAAATTTAATCCTTCTATTAAATTACTTTAAATAAAAACGTTTAAAACTTTCCTTATTTTTATATTATTAAAATCGGGTATTATAATAGATATAATTAACTTTTCCTTTAGAAAAGAAGTTAACTTTAAAATAAATATAAAATAAACTATTTATAATTTTTAAATATATTAATAAATCCCCGGTTTATAATAAAATATACTTTTTAATATAGAAAACTAAAAGGATAAAAGGAAGTAAAAAAAGATATTAATCTAATCGGACTCTTTAAATAAATATTTAATCGCGGAGTTATTATATATTATATTAAAATAGCTTCTTAATACCGTTATTTTAATAGAATTTAAAAATAAAATAAATTTAAATAAATACGGATATGTTATTTAAATAATTAATTTAAATTTATAAAATATAATTAATTAAACCTTAATAATATATAATTAAATTATAAAAATATCGTTAATTATATTTATATTAACCTATATCCCGAGAATTATAAGAGATTATATAAAGTTTATAAAATTTATAAAATATTTTTAAAAGGGATTAAATATAAAATTACTTTTAAAAATAACCCGGTATAACTTTAATTAAGAAGCTCGCTATAGCTTATATATTTTTCTTACCCGTCGATTTTATTAAAATAAATAAAAAGAGTCCTACCTACCTCCGGCCCTTTAATTCTAAATAATATATACCGTCCCTTTTAATATTATCCGGATTTTAATAACCCTTTTTAATAAAATATTTAATATTTATAAATTAGTATTAGAATTATTACGAATAGAATACTTATAATAATTATATTTAATCCGGATACGATTATAACCTTCTTTATTTATAAAGAATTTATTAAATTTATAACTAGCCTTTAATTTAATTATAATATATAAATATATATTAAGATATTTAAATAAATAAATAAACGTTTTATTAATTAAACAGTAATTAATACTTTATATATAACCGGTTATGAATTAAATTAAAACCGGAATTATTTATTTATAACGGAAAGTTAACCATTTTATAATTTATTAATAAAATCGATTATTATAAGAATATAATAGGAATAAAGGTAATTTTAAATTACTTTAATATAAATATTTTATTTAAATCCGAATTAAAGAATTATAAATAATTTAATTTTATATTTATAAAGGAAAAGGGAAGGATAATAAATAATTTATAAATATAACGGGACTTATTAACCGATTATTTCCGGAAAGATAAAGGTAATATATTCCGAGAAATTAATAAATTACGTTATAATATCGGATAGGAGAATTATTTTAATTTTAACAATTATTTTAATAAATATATTAACTTATATTATAAAATTAATAAAATAAATGAAAATAATATAATACGCTATATATATACCGACCTCGATTTATTATTAAATAATATATATAATTTAAACGTGACCCCTTTAATAATTTAATAAACTTCCGTAAAGAGATAATTAAAACGGAGTATAATATTTATAAAAAATAAAAAAGATAAAATAAATAATAAAAAGTATTTAATAAAAGAATTAAGGAATTTAAAGCTAAATTATATACTAATACCTTTAAGACCTAATATTAATAATAAATTATAAACTTTATTTTTTTCGTCGTTAAAACCTTAAAAATATTAATAATAAACGGTACCTTTTAAAGATAATTATTAAATAAACGAAAGGATATTAATTAAATTAAGATAAAGGATACTTCGGAAACTAAAAAGTTATAATTTAATAAATAAAATAATAATAAATCCTAAAATCATGTATAATAATAAAATAATAACTAGAAATTTAAAAACGATAACTAAAATAATAAAAAGAATAATAATTAAAATAATAGAAGAAACGATTCCTTTAAAACGGTTTCTATTTATTTTATTAAAAAATAATTCTTTATCTAAAATCTAAATAATAACGGAATATTTTAAATCCCGGAAAATATTATTAATTAATTAAATGATTTAAAGGATAAAAAGGAAGGTATAAATAATAATAATTCGGATATAAGTATTATTAATTAAGAAAATATTTAAAATAATTATCCTAAAGGAATAATTTATTTATAATATTTATATTAAATTCCTTTAAAATTCTTATTATTATTTCTATCTTAATAATAATTATAAATAAAATTATAAAAATATTAATATTTATAATAAAAGAATTAAAAAAAGTAAATAAACGAATTATAAAAAGAGTTCCCGAAATAATTAATAATACTTTTTAAAAAATTAAAATATAAATAGGTTTTAACCTATATATTTTTAAATATATATATATATAATGTATATATCTTTTAATAATGAAAACTTAAACTTATAAATAAAAATAAACTTTTTATTTATATATAATAATTTATACCTTTAATAATTTTATAAAAATATATTTAAATATATATTTACCCCTTTTTTAATTACCCTTTCGATTCTTATAATAAAATTTCCGGGTACTATATTAATTAAATTATATTAACTTTTTTAACTTAATAATATAAGTATTACATTTAATATATATTAAAATTATTAGATATTTATCTTTTTTTTTAATATTAATAAATAACTTTTTTAAATTAAAGAAATAATTTTTATTATAAATAAGTTATCTTATAGGTTTCTTTTTAATATTAATTTTTTAAAGAAAAACTTATTATATATATAATAGGGTGGATTAAAATAAAATAACCGTTTTTATATTATCGATTTTAATTAATATATATAAACTATAGATATTTAATCCTTTAAATATAATTTTTCTAATTAATAAATAAAAATTATTATATAAACGATTAAAACATTATATATTAAACTTAAATACGGTATAAATGTTCCGGTAATGTATTACGAATTATTTATTATATATTACGGCTATTTTATTACTCTTATAACGAAATTAAATCCCGGGAAATCCTTTTATAAATTATTAATTAAAGGTATTATCAACGGTTAAATAAATAATATTCCGTTTATAAATTTTAATAAAGTCTTCATAATTATTTATAAAGGAGAGGTCCTCGGTTATTTAAATAAAATCGAAATTATTTATTCTATTAATAATTTCTTAATAATATTTAAATCGAACTTAGCTATTCCTTTTAAAAATATTATTAAAGAAATCCTAATTAAAAATTTAAAAAATAATAATAAATATATATATAAATATCCCTTTTATGTATTTAACTTATTAGAAGAAGTTAAATAATTAGATCTATTAAAAGTAAATATATTAAATTATTAAAGTTTTAAAATCTAAATTATAATAAAGAATATTATTAAAAAGAACGTTCATTTATTCCGTTTTAAATTAAATAAATTTAACGACGGAATTAAATTATTAATAAACTTTAAATAAAATATAAATTTAAATAACCTTATATAACGACCTTATATTATATTTCGTAAAGATTATATAGAAATAAATAAGATATTAAATCCCTTTTAAGAAATAGGTATTATTAAAAACGTTCCTTTTAATTAACCTTTATTAATTATATTATTTATTTTTATAATATATAAAAACGATAAATTATATATAATAATTAATATATAAAAAGTAAACTTTAAAATAAAAAGAAATAAATATCCCTTACCCTAATAAAATAAATTCTTAGGAATTATAAATAAATATAAGGTTTTTATAATTATTAATATTATAAAAGGTTTTTTTTAATAAAAAATTAAAATTAAAGATAAATAGAAAACCGCCTTCGTCTTTTTATATAGAGGTTATAAATAATTAATTATATGTATTATAAATTTTAAAATATCGCCCGCTTTCTTTTAATATTAAATAAAGCTCCTCTTTAAGGATTATTTATAATGACTTATTTTTATTTATATTAATAATATTATTATATTTATTTATATTATAAAAGATTACTTTCGTTATTTAGATATTTATTTTAATATATTAATAAAATCTAATTATATAATATTATTTAATATATATTATTTTATTTAATTAGGTTTAAAAACTTTAAATTATTATATATTTAGATTTAGGTTAAATATATTTAATAGAAAGGTTAAAACTATATTAAAATTAGCTATATTAAAAAACCTATAGGAATTAAAATCGGGATTCGATTTAATAAATTATTACCGCTCCTTTATCTATAATTTTATTATCCTATTAATACTCTTTTAAAATTTAAAATCCTTAAGATTTAAAGGTACGCTTTTAAAAAATTTAACTCGTGAAACTTATATCCGGAAATTCTCTTTTCCTTTAATACCCCCTACTTTATTATTAAAATTAAACCCTGAATAAATAACGGAAAAGGAAGATTTATATAATAAATATAATAAATTATAAAAAAATATTAAACGGGTTTAGAAAATCTTAAAACGGAAATTATCGGTTACGATTAATCTAATATTTCCTAATTATATCCGCCCTTTTATTTTATAAATAAATTTTAATAAATAAATAGGTATAAATATTATATTATATTAAAAATAATTAAATAAAAAAGTTTAATTAATATTATTTTTATTTAAAATATATTTAAATATAAAAAGTTAATACTTAATTTATAAATTAAAAATATTAAAACTCGTTTAAGCTTTTAAAAACCTTATTTATTACCTCGATTATAATAATATAATAATAATTATAAATTATAAAATTATTATTAAAGCTTGTTTTATAAAACTTTAAATATTAAAGGGAATATATTATTTAATAAATTAATGTTTATTTTTAATATAATATATATATTATATTAAAATACTTTATACTCTAAATAAAACTATATAAAACATCGATACTTTATTCCGATTTCTATTATAAACCGTCGAGGAAATATTTAAGGAGAATAAAATAATTATATTTAAAACCGAAACCCTATCGATTAAATAAACCTTATTAATTAATAGTTTCGTTAATAATTTCGTTATTATAAAATTTAAAGTAAAAATTATAATAAAGGATCTAATTTAAAACATCCCGATAAAGATTTTCGAGTACCTTTTAATAATAAATCTTAATAAATTATTGCCTTTTATTAAATTATAAAATATATAGTTTTTCAAAATTACGAATAAAACTATACCTAAAGATTTAATAAAGAAATTTCTAACGGACGTTGAAATTATTTTAAAAGATATTAAAGGTTAGACTTATTTTTATTTATAAATAATAAAAAGGATAATTTCGGATATCGTTAAATTATTATTAAAGGATAAAACATTTAAAGCTATTTATAAACGTTTCTTTATATAAATAAAGGATATAAAGAATAATATAAATAAATTATTACTATACTTCCATTTTTTCTAATTAAATTTAATAATTAAATTATTATACTTTATTAAAAGCGAACGAAATTATTTAATAATTTTAACTAAATTAAAAAAACGGATACTTAAATTAATATATAACGATTATATATATATAAGAAATTTACGGATATATAATTATTTTAAAAATATCGTTTAATTCCTAAAAATAAAAGAATATATTAATAATTATTATAAATAATACCCGAATTATAAATTCATTAAATTAATATATAAACTATTATTCAGAGATTTATAATTTATTATATTTTTTAAAAAAAACCCCTTTTAATCCTTAATATAGATTTTATTATCGGTTTATTTATATTTAAATTCAGAAACGATACTATTCTAATAATTATCTATAAACTAATAAAATTTATATTTATAATAATCGGCCGTTTAGACTAGGATATTAAATAATAAATAAGAGAATATATTAAATATATATATATTATCGTCGGTTTCCCGGACGCCTTTATTTTAAATATATGTATATAAAATTATTAATATAGAAGTTAAAATAATAATAATATATTATTAATTTATAAACGGTTAAGCGGAAAGAATTATTTAAATAATTAAATTCAAATTAAGAGCGATAATAAACGCCCGATTAAATTTCGATAATTAGGAAAATTTCTTATTATATATTATTTATTATTATAATACCTTTATATCCGCTATAATAAAGTAATATTTATATATGATACTTTTTAAACGGTTTTTAAAATCCTTCCTTCCCGTTAATATAACCTTATCTAAATTATAGGTAAAGGTTTAATAGATATTATATTAAGAAATACTTAAAATTACGGTATTAATATAAACTCGGATAAAGATATATTATAATAATAAATATTATAAACCTCCTATAATTAAAAAAAAAGATTTAATATTTATAAAACTCGTAAAATCCGGTAATTTATATAAATATTATTATTATATAGAAGGACGGGGCCTTTTAAAGTATTAAAATATTTAAGTAACCTTAAGTATTATATCGATTTATTAACCTAGTTTAAATAAAATAAAAATATCTTAATCGAGTATCTCGAACTTTTTAAAATTAATAAATTCGAGAGACCGATCTTATTACTAAGTTTAATAATATAAAATAATATAGATAAATATATTATTAATAATATCCATAAATATATTGATATAAAACGCGAAAATAATAAGAAAGAATAACGATATTATAAAATCAATTGGTTAAATTATAATAAAATAATATAAAAACCCAAATCGGAATTATAAAAAAACGTTCCGTAATTATTAAAGAAATACTACCGGGAACGAAATATAATATAAATAAGGAAAATAACTATATCTACCTCCTTTATATTATAATTATATAAAATACGAGATATACCTTAAATTCGTATTTAATAAAGACTTAATTTATTAAATAATTCTTTATAATTAAAATATAATAACCGTTTATTATATTAAAATAGCGTAATAGAATATTAAAGCCCTATTCCGTTATTTCTTATATCTTTAAAAATATTATTTATATCTTTTTACTTTATTTAAATTTTCGATTTTAAGCTAATTACCCTTCTATTATATTATTTTTATTTATTCCTATTTTAAAATAGGATATAAATTGAAATTCTATTTATTATTATTTAAAATATTAATTAACTTTTATATTTATAAATTATTTATATAAATATTACTTTATTTTTCTTTATAATTATTTATTTATTTATTATAAGTTTTCCTTAACTTAAAAAATTATTCCTATCCTATATCCTTTTATCTTTTCGCCGTTTATTATCCTATATTTAAAAAATAAATCTTTATTTCTTTAATTTCTTATATTATTAAATATATTCGTATTTAGAAATAAATTTCTATTTATTTTATTATTCTTATACCTTATATATTTTATCTTTCTATTTTCCGTAAATTTAATAATTATAATATTTAAACCTAATAACTTTAATAATAGCCCGCCGAAATTATCTAATTAAAAAGTCTTTAATAACCTTCGTTATCTTAATTTTAATACCGAGGGTAAAGCTCGACGTATTTCCGACCTTAAGCGAATTATTAAGGTTAATTTATTTATACCTTTTATAAATAATTAAACCGGTAATTATATATTCCTATTTAATATTAATTTAAATATTTAAAAGGTTAATTTAAAAATCCAGGAGGTTACATTAAATGTTTAAAAATAAATATATATAAATCTCCTTTATTATATTAAAAATTAGGAATTATAAAATAAAACTTTTATTAACGTTTAAAGATTTATTATAAATAAAAATTCCTTCGATATTTAAAAGTTTAAAGGTAAGAATTTATTTAATATTTAAAATCATAATAATTAGGATAGCGATAATTAGGATAACGATAACCGGAAATCCGTTAATAAAGATTTTAGTTTTATTTCTAATTTTATTAACAAATTAATTTCTTTTAACCCCTTTTAATTATTCTTATTAATTCCTTTTAACCCTTTTTTATTATTATAAAAATAGGAAATAAAAATTGATTTTAATTTATAAAATAATAATAAATAGGAAAATGATAACGTTTAATAATTTTAATAAAGCGATATATAGGAATATAATACTTAAGGATAAAAAATTATTTAAAGATTTTAACGATTCGATAAATATAATAACTTTATTATCGATTAATTTTAATAAAATAATAAAAAGGATATTTTATATAATTATCCCGAGTTTAATACCGTGGAATTTAATATAAAGAATAGACGTATTTATATTTAAATTATTATTAATAATGTAAAGAAAGGAGTTTAAAAATAATATTTCGCGGTTAAAAGGATAGATATTTATAATAATAAATTTGTTATTATTATTTTCGAAAACTTCCTATTTATTTTATTCGTTTAAAAAGAAATTATTAATAATAATAATAAGGTTTCTTTTAATATCGTTATTTCCTTTCTTTATAATAATATTTATTTTATTTCGATTAATAATATATAAAATATAATTAAATTATATTCCGTTTTATAACTCTTTAATATTTATATAGGTTATATAAAGATAAAGATTTTTTATTTTATTAAAGATACTCTTAATAATAAAGAATTCTTATTTATTATTATAGAACTCTATATATATTATATTAAGGTATACCTAGGTATTAAACGATTCGCTTTTTTAATAAAAGAAAATAATAAATTCTCCGATAATATTATTTATAAATATAAAAATTTAAATCTCTCTTTATTTTAAAATGTTTAAAATAAAATAAATTTAAATAAAGTTTTACCCTATTAGATATTTATAATTATAAAATTTAATAATATATACTATTTTATATTTTATAAGAATTTAAAAAAATATAAAAGTAATAGGTTTAATTTAAATTTTCATTTAAATTAAAATAATTAATAATATTTCTAATTAAAATAAAATATTATAATTTATATATTTTTTCCCCGGTTTTAGCGATTAATACTTTTAAACCTTTTTAAAATTCGAGGACGTAACCTATTATATATAATATAACCCTTATTTTAATATATTTATAAAAGTCCTTATTATTAAAGTCTTTATTAATCTTAATTAAATAATAGATATAGATAAATTTAAATTAAAGAAATAGGAAAGTAATAAAATCGTATTTAAAGATATAATAGAATATATAATTCGACTTTCTTATAACGTATAAAACGACTTTATTTATAAAAAGGTATAAATAAAATTCCTTGAAACTTATATAATAAATAATATTTATATTACGATATTAAACCTTATTATAATTAAACGATTAATAGGATTTATATTTAATTTTTAACTTTTTAATATCGAGGCCTTTTTTAAATTAAATAAATCTTTTAATTTAATCTATTACTTTATTTAGAAAATATAAACTCCTTTTAATTTAATTATATTTAATAAAGAAAAAGCGGCTTAACTAGTATATTTTATTAATAGGATTTAATTAAAAGTTAAAGATTAATTCTAAAAATATAATTAATAAGTAACCTATTTTAAAAAGAAACTTTAAATTTATATAATTTTAATTTAAATATTTAAAAGGGAGGAAGTATAAAAGAAATATTTAAATAGAAATATTAAATTATTTATATCTTATTAAAAAAAGGATAAGCGTAAATCGTTTAAGGATTATAAAATTAAGATTTCGAAATAAATAAAGGAATATATTAATAATTTTTAATAATTTAAAGAAAAATAGGACGATTATTTTATTATTTATATTTAATATATTATTATACTTTTTAAATTTATAAATTATTTATTTTATTAATATCTCGTTACCGACCCCTTTTAAAAATATTAATTATTATCTACCGGGAAGGTACTTTTAATTAATATCTTTTAACCCGTTATTAACTTTAAAAGTAATTTGGAGAAAGGAAATACCTTAACTTAAAAAGCCGTTTACGAGAAGTCCTTTTAATTTAAAATTTATTATAATTATTTCAATAAAATAGTTAATTATTAAATTAATAGTATTACTAGAGTTAATTTAAATATAACGGATAATTTAAATTATATTAAATTCTCCTATTAATTAATTAAATTCCTTAATTATAAGGATATAAAAAACCCGATAAATTGTTATCCCGTTTTAACTTATCTTTATAATTATTTAATAAATAAGGAAATTAAATAAAAAGAAGTTTTTAAACTTTAAATAAAACCCGATTTTTTATCCCTATTTAAATTTAAATTTAATAAAAAGAGATAAATAAAGTTCGAGTTTAAGGACTATCGGCAATAATTAAATATAATAACGGATAAAGATATTATAAATAAGGATAGCTTTAAGGTTATTCCCGGAATTAATTATAATTATTTCGATTATTTATTTTCCCTTTATAATTCACTTAATCTTTATTAAAAGTAGGTTTTCTTAATCGGTCCTAGTTTTTATAAAATTTATATTATTTTTAATTATTCCGGTTTAAAAAAGATTTATATAATATTAAAGAAGATCGTAATAATTTAAATATAATTTATTAATATAAATAAATTATATTATATTACGAAAAGACCCGGTAGCCTCGTTAATTAATTTATTATAGAAACAATTAATATAATAATTATAATTAATAAAATTTATATAAATTTTTTATTAAATATTAATAAGCTTTTTAAAATAATTTATAAAGATATTTTAAGTTTTAACGCGAAAGGTTTTAAAATTAAATTTAGAAAGGAAAGAATTAATAAATAAATAATTATATAACTTATATAATCCAATTAAGGCGATTCTATATAATAGAAATCCTAATAAATATAAGAAATAATTAATTTATTTAAATTTACTTTTAAAGAATTTAATTAATAATAGGAAATAGTTAGTCCTTTTAAATTTATTTAATCCGGCTAAGGCGATTCTATATAATAGGATTTATAATAAATATAAGAGTTCGTTTTCGGAGGATTTAATTAATAATAGGAGATAATTAATCCTTTTAAACCTATTTAATCCGGTTAAAGCGATTTTATATAATAGGATTTATAAACTCCCTTTAAATTTATTTAATCCGGCTAGGGTAATTTTATATAATAGGATTTTTAATAAATATAAGAAATAGCCGGTCCCTTTAAATTCGTTTCCGATAATATTTAAATATAAATTTAATTTATAAAGGAGGGATTATTTGAACTTTAATTAATTAAGGATTTAATTTAAATTAAATAAATTAAAAAGAAATTATCCGTTAACTTTTATAAAAAATGGGTATTGTAATTATTATAATAAATACTTATAATTAATTAATAAACATTCACTTAAAGGTCGTTAGCGTTAATACTAAAGTTAATAATAGAATTAACGTAAAGGTTATATATTTTATATTAATAAGTATTAAATGTTTTAATATAAAGAGCTTAATAACGGGTAAATTCTTTAAATTTAATAAAATAATAAAGGATAACGATAATCTCGACTTAATTATTATAAAATATTTTATATATAATATAATTTAAATAATTATAAAAAAATTAAAACGTATTATTTATAATAATAATTATAACTATCCTATAGAGGACGTTAATTTATTAATTATATTATAAAAAAGAATTATATAAAACCTTTACCTTTTATTTAATAAATTAAGTAAGTAAGTATATAGTTTAATTAATTATATAATAATTAATAAATAGTTTAATCGATAATAACCTATCCGATTAAAGGATTATTTATTAATTACGATTCCGCTAGCTCCCGTTTATTAATACCGGCCTTTTTTCTCTTTTAATAAGCTTAATTAATTCGCGATATTATCGTATTAACGCTTATTATATTAATATAGAAACTTTATGTCCTCCGGGACCTCTTTCCCGTCTCGTATATATATAAATATACTTTCCATTATTTAATATTCTTTATAAAATTTATCGCCGTTATTTATATTAAATATAATATAAAAATTATATATATAAAAAGTTATATATTATAATAATTTAAGAGGTTTATTATTATATATAATATTTAATACCTTAAAGTCGAGTTTATTTAAAGTAATTACGATTTCTATATTATAAAAGTAATTCTTTTTAAAAAATATAAGTTTAATAATTACCGATATAATTATACCGGCTTTCTCGGAATTACTTAAAGCGCTCTCTATTAATATATATAATATAATATATATTAATAAATATTAAGATTTAAATAATTATATATATATTTAATAATATATAAAAATATAACGTAAGGGATAATAACGGATATAAATATATATTTATATATAATAAAAAGGAAAAATATTATAAGTTTTAAAAAATGTTTATTTCGAAATTTTATATTTATATATAAAAGCTTTCTTTAATAATTTATATAAAATTAATATCTTTATACCTTAACTTTAAGAACTTTATTATTTAGGTATAAATAATCTCTAATAGATTTTAAATTTATATAATATAAATAAATAGTTTTTTTCTTAATATTTAAATATAATACTATCGTGAAATTTAAGTTTATTATAAATCCTATATCGTAAGGGATAATAAAGTAATAGCTAAAGTCGATAATTATAATAGAAAGGGGGTTTAACATTTACTATCTATTATCATATAGTTAAAGGCTTAATTTTTTAATTTATTATTTAAAATACCTATTTATTTTATTACGGAGTTATTATTAATTTATATAACCTTTTATTTATTTTTTATTACTTATATTAGCTATAATAAGCTTAAAAAAATAATAAATAAATAATAATTATAATATTACCTATTATATCTATATTCTTATTAATATAATTAAAGAAAATAACCTTAATATATTTAACGAAATAAAGAAATTAATTAATTTTATAGAACTTTATAAGCGGGATTTAATTAACTTTATAAAGGATAAAGTTAAATAAATTCCTAGATTATTTATAATATTAAAAATAATTATTATTAATTAAATCGATTATATTATTAATATATTAATTACTTTAAGTTAATTAGGTAAATAAATAAATATTAATATCGTAATATTATATATTTTTATTAATAAAATATTTTATATATTTAAGCTAGATACGTTAATAATTTTATCCGCTTTTAAAGACGTCCCTTTCCGTTCCCTTACCGGTGATTAAGAATAATTAAGTTTATTAATACTTTCTTTTTAAATTAATTATAATTAAAGGTTTAAAAACTTTTTTTATTTAATAATTATTAAATAATTATTAATTTTTTTCATTTTATAATAAATATAAGCTAGTATTAATATTATTTATTTATAATATAATTAATAAGTTAAAGGAGGCGTTTTTATATTTTATTTTAAGAGATTTTATAATAATATAATAATCGAAATTAAAATAATCTTAGGTTACGCCGAGGTTACCGATAAATTCCGATATATTTTTAACGATTTCTTATACCGTCCGGTCTATAGTTTAATAATTAATATTAATTTAATAGAATTATATAAATAGAAAATTAAAAAGAATTTCGTTAATTATTTATATATAATTTATATTATCGAGTTTATATCCTATTTATATTTTTATAATATTCTTATTAAATTATTAATTATAAAGAAAGAAGGACGTTATATCTTTATTTTAATTATTATAATATATATTAAATAAACCGAATAGATTATTATAAAGTTTAAATATATTAATAAAATATCTTAATAATTAAAAAGAATTAGAATCTATATTATTAATAAATCGTAAGGATATAAAAATAACGTTATTATTCTCGATTAAACTCGATTAAATAGCTTAGGTTTTATCGACGAGTATATTTATATAAATATAATTTATTCCCGAGTTCGTATAATTATAATAATTATATATAATTCCTTTATCGTTTTAGTTAAAGATTATAAAATTAAAAACTTTATAATAAATATTATCGTCGGTTAATAATTTTTTTTAAAATATATAATACTTTAATTTAAATTAAACATTATAAAATCTATAGCTATTATTACGGTTTTAAATATAAAGGAATATATAATATTTAGCTTTATTATTCGATTTATTATAACGTAATTTATTATACCCGCGAATATTATAAACGTATATTCTTTAACGTTATTATTCTTAAATTAAAGGAATCCAAACCCGATATTAAGGATATAATTATTCTTATTATTACCTTTAAGAATATTACTTTAAAACGTATTAAAAGTAAAATTCTATAATAATTAATAGGTTATATAAATAAAATAATTATTAACAATTCTTCCGTAACTCCGGGTTTTAATATTATAATCTTTAAATATATTTTAATAACCGTTATACGTTTAAATCTTAAAAATAAATAAATTAAAAAAGCTTAATAAAAAGTTAAGAGATTTAATAAATAAATAAAGGATAAATTAAATTAAGAACCCCGCCGTTTCTTTATTAGTATTAAATATTATTATAAATAACGTAAAGCTTAACCTACCGCCGTTCGAGCTTTAATAACTATATAATTAATCCCCGATTATTTTTCCAAATATATTAATTATTTATTTAATAATCTCGTCGGTAGCGTAATTTTAAATATAATTAAATATTAAAGTATAATTAAATACGGACCTTACCGCGAGTTCTTTATTAAAATCTAGCCTATCGGAATACTTATTTAGAAAACGGATAAATTAATAAACGTTAAAGGTTACGAAAAGAACGGTATATAAAACGTAATAATTAAAGCTTTAATTTACGTCGTAATCGAGGTTTAAAAAAAACTTTAAAAAAACTTAATTATATTAAAAGATTAACGTTAAATTATATATATAAAATACGTTAAGAAATATTTTAATAAGATAAATAAATATAATTTAAAAAGGGAAAAGAATTAAATAAATATTATTTTTAATATTAAGGTTTTTATTAAAAATATCCGATTATTTATCGAGATTATCTTAATCCTTAATAAATCCCGCGATATTATTATATTTTATAAATTTAATTACAATTAAATTATAATAAATAATTTAAAATCTATTTTATATATATTTTTATATATATACTTTAATAACGTATATTTTAATATTAATTTAATTATATTAATTAAATTATTATTTATCGGTTTAAAAGCCTTTTTATTTATAATAAACGAGCTTTATTTAATATTTATAAATACGGTAATATTTAAAGTAAATAAATATTTCGTTAAAGATTATAATATAGAGAAATTATTTAAGAACTTTATAATTTTATACGAAAAGGTTAAATAAAAGGAATTAAAAGACATTAATTTCGAGTTCGTATAAAACTTAATAATAGAAAATAATAATATTTAAGAATAAAAGGATATAAAAAATATATAAAATAATAATATTTATTAAAGGATTATAAATTATAGGATATTAGGAATAATTTATATAAAAGAATAATAATTATAAAATATTATAAAATATAAAAATAAATAAACCTTTAATTAATATCGCGGACGACGTTATTTCTTTCGGATAAAGGGATATTAAGAGTTATTATTAACGTATATCTTACTTTATTAACTAGCTAATAAGGGAACCCTTCTTTCTCTCCTCCTCTATCTTTTAGATATACCGTATAACGATCGTTACGCTTCGCTTTAACTAGGAATACAGGCTATTTTCGCCCTTCATTCTAGTTTGAGCCCTGTAATACGTTATACTAGTAGGCCTACAAGTCACCGTTACGAGTATGCTTGAAAGATGATATCGGTATAGTACAAGATTGCAACATATGTTACCAGCCATGGCCGGTATGAGATTACTAACAAACCACATACACATTTCGTTTAAGAAAACCAACCATGCTCTTCTACTTGCTCTGGTCTTAAAATGCAGGCTATAAATGGCCCCAAAGGTTCCAAAGTGAAGGGGGGGTCGGGCTTCTCATCGACCCCCGGAAGCGAGCTTCGTGTAAATTCCTGATCTTGATAATCACTTTATCTGAATTCGACAGGTCGACCAAGCTCCATTTCGCCCCGCGGACCAACTTCAAGAGTATCCACAGGCCGATGAAGCAGATAACCTGGAGAGAATATGTATCAGCAACTATATGTACCCAAGTCGGTATAGAAAACCAAACGCAGGGCAATCAATGGTGGTGTAAAATGTCAGGCAAGAGTTCTTACCGCCATGTACGAAGACAGAAAAGGTTCGGCTTTCCAGCCAATCCACTGCGATGTGCCGTTAGATACCACAAGGATGAAGAGACATCCCGCAAGCGAGGCATATGCCGTCACCGGCTGAAGCGAGCTACGATAGGGGTAATCATTCCAAGCATCTGCGTCAAATCGCCGGACCTGGGAGATCTTCTGGGACTTCAAGGCCTTTTGGTGGCGGTAGATGCTAGTAATGATTTAGGTCGACTCAGTGGAGGTCTCTTGATAGTTTGGAAGACATGGGGACGTTGCTTACCAATGGTAGAAACGGATAAAGGCCCAGCATTCGCAGGCCCAGACGATAATGACGCCGACAGATCCCATCTCTGTCAGAACCTCGACAAACTGTTTCGGAAAGAGTGAGCTATAGATTCGAGCATCTCAGTTACCAGAGGGGTGTCCACAATGTCTGACTTACCTTGCCAATGCCGGTACTGTCGACAAGATGCAGAAATGGTATCCAGCAGAACACCAAAGCGGAGAGAACCATGGCTCGCATTGGTACCTTGCGGTTGTTGGTCTTGCCGAAGTAGGCAAAGACACGCAAGTACCATGGCTGGCCAGGGCCATCGTCCAGTCGACTGGTGAGCGCAAACAGACTTCTCGAAGCTACGTAGAGGTTTGTGCTCGCACAGGTGAGTGCTGTGAAGATCAAGAAGGCATTGATACAGTTGGCCAAGGGGATGTTGATCCCTTTGGCGATGGCCACAAAAGCAGACTGAGTGTTATTAACACCAATCGCTTCTGCTTGTGTGTTATCACTGCTGTTTGCTCCATGATCCTCCTGAGTCCAGCTGAGGCGTGGCAGCTGTGGATCATCCCACCGAATGTTGAAGGAAGCCAGGAGACCACCAATGGTGTAGGCAACCGTGGCTAAGAGGGGAATGTAGATAGAAGAGAACTTGATAGTCCGCCCGATGAGCGTCTCGCTCTGCGACCTATGGCTGAGATCTGTGCTGGCTCGCCGATCTTCGGTTTTGGGCCAACGGACCTCCAAGGCACACGCCGCGACAATCTCGACACCGACGTAGGCGAAAGAAGCTATGGATATGCAGATGAAGAATGCTCCAATCCAACTCTCGGAAGCGTTTTTATCCCTTGGCGTAGGATTAGCCCAGTCTGTCTCCTAATCAGCGCTTATCCTAGATGACACGATGATAGCTTGACTAACATTGGGTTCCTAGGGACTTCTCTGAACCAACTGGTAGAATATTAGATCGCAGTTCAAAGCTTTCATGTTAGTCTGGTATACGCACCACCGGTGTTTACCACTATCATCGCAACCATAATGACGACGAAGAAGGTTATCTTGAGTGCACCGAACATAACCTCGAGGAACCCGTAGACCTAGATACTCATCAGATCTCCATCGATTCCCTTGAGCTATCGCTAACGTACCTCGATGTTGGTAGCGTTTATGACGATCATGATGGCAGGAAGAAGAAGAAACATGACTATCGCCTGCAAAACTTTGCTGTTGGTCCAGAACTCGGTTTCTGCTGCGAGGGTCACAACCAGCGCCGAGAACGAAACCGAATAAGTGTACCTATAAAGACGTATCAGTCAACACAGACTATGGCTATGAAACCAGGTTATGTCAAGGGGCTCACCAATACGCAAGACCAACTGCGATGCCCAACTCTACATCAACAAATTCGCTCACGTAGACTGGTAGTGCACCAGGAATCGGCCAGATGCACAACATCTCGGTGATGCACTGCATGACACCAAAGGCGAGGAGCCCAACAAGTAGAAAAGATAGCAACACAGCCAATGGACCGCCCAGCTCGAGGATTTGGCCGCATCGCCAGTAAAGTCCAGAGCCCAAGGTGCCGTTGATAGTTATCATCTAGTAGACATTAGTTAAAGTACTTGCTATCACATCACTTTCCATCATCTGCCTCTTGCGAATAGGGGGCGTTGAAGTAACCTGGTGTTAGACTTACAAACAGATGAATGCCATGCAGTCGCCGTCTCACCGTTCTGTCGCGGTTTGCCTTCTCAATGACAATTTTCTCTGGATGACGAATGATGTCGGAAGCTGGCTCTCCAGAGCTATCACTGTTCTTGTTGGGGGTTCGCGTTTGCGTTATACTGTCTAAGCCCTCCGGTTGGGTGCCATCCCGGGTCTCAAACAAGTCCAGTGGTATGCCATGGATTACAGCAATTGTATCTGGATCTGGAGTGGTTCGTGGCCTCGGAGATATGGATCTCGGAAACCAATCCGGTACCCAACTACGATCATCCTGCATGCTTATTGCCTAGTTGCTTAATCTTGGTGCGACAATGACGAATCGAAGTCTATGCAGGGGAAAGAAAGAACTTCGATTCGACGGAGGGCGGAGCAGTGGAATATACCTAGGCATAAATGGATGTTGTTGGAATTGAGATTATTGCCCTGTTCGTACACCAATTGGGCGAGAACAGCGTGACCACGGCCAGCCTCATTCTCTGATGAATTGTTATCGAGGCCTCTTGCTGAAAGCGGCTTACCGAACCAAGTCCAACGGGCTGACTGCAGGATGGACTCGTTGCCGTTTTGGCTTGCTGCCGAAGACCAATCACGACGGGGTGCGCAGCCCTCGCAAGCGGCCCAGCTGAACTGAACCGCCCGTACAGGCAGGTGCGACCACACCTTATGACGCTTCGCTTCGCCGCCCAGAGATACAGCCTGCGTGAACTATTGGCAACCTGGCCCCAATTCCGCAGTGTCGGTTTACCATGGAGAATGGAAATGGAGTCACAGGTCACCTGAGTCTTGGTGTTTCCTTTCTGCCTGAAGCGGCTGCCTCATTTGCTCCCATAAGAGAGTCGCGTAACGTAGATGTTGAGAATTGGTGATTGCAAACACTCTTCACTTAGAACATCAATTATATATAACAAGATCGTGTTTTGTTTGAAAAATCACAAACCGATATACTACTTACCTGTTGTATTATATGTGCCGATGACAGACAAGCAGGCACAACCCGCCAAGCCCGTAACGCAAAATGCGACCACTCGCTACCTCACCAAAGAGAGCCTTCAAAAGTTGCTGGAGAAACTCTTCCCTGGCCAAACAGATTTCAAAATCAGGGTACGAAACGAGGCATTCCCTTCCCTTTGAGCGACAAGTACCTCTGTTCTTGCTTTCGTGCATGCTGACTCCAGAACTGGCTGCAGATGAAGGACGACCAGTGGTCCTTTACGGCCCCGACGGAAGTCAAAGAAGTAAGTCTGCCTCGGCCGAGCCTACATGCCTACACAAGACATCATTCGATATTCTGCGGCTGACTTTGTACTCAACCCCCAATTGCAGGAAGACATCGAGTAAGTGCACCATGCTTCCCCTCTTAGCTTGAAGAGACTATTGCTGGCGGCAATGAGGCTCGGCACTCCCGACGTGATCGCTGACCACGTTGCATGTAGTGGTGCCAGAGAGGATTGATCACGAATGGAAAAGTGAGAGGGCGGGATGCCGGTTAGCGTAGGCGCAGGGGAGGCGCAGCGGAAGCCATTGGGTACATTTGGGGGAAGCTGTCTTGCCAGTTTGTACATTTTGGGGGAGTTTGCAAATATGCCTACGGAGCTGAGCCGGATGACCGGGGGGTTCAAACAGTTTCTTTTCCTCTTGTCAGCTTGATCTCATTGGACCTGGTCGCATATAGAACATAGAAATGGCCTTTTATCGGCGTTGGCGTTCTGCTAGATGTATACCTAAATTTTCGAAGAACACTCAGCTGTGCCCTATACTTAATTGCCCTATCCGCCCTGCCTGATACAATTCCTTTTAGACATCTTGATTCCAAATAACCGCCACTCGGGCATCATGGGCGCACTAGATATGGACAACTTCGCCGAGAAGATTACCGAGGCTGTCAAGATCCACGATATCCCCATCTCCAGCTCGGGCGGCCTGAGTGCGGCACGCTCTCATGAGTCTAAGGACTTGGAGGACTTGGCCAACTATCTGAAAAATGCATCGCACGAACGATATGCGTGTCGCGTCATGTATGGCCCTTCCGCCCTTGTTACCACACTCAGTTCTAATCTAATGTGCGGAGGGCAGCTCTATATGCCAACGCAACTCATGGAAACCGCTGCAAATAACGGAGCCCATGCTGGACTTCATTGTGCAGAAGCACGGAATCACCCCTTCCTTCTCGGAGTTGCCGTCGTGTTTCTACAAACGGAATCTCGACCTGGAAGAGGTCTTTAGCGTGCCTTTTACGACGAGTACGCAAGGCTCGTGTCATGGTCAGTACCCGCGATGTTCCATTTGCTAGCTCAAGCCGTACGAGTGCTAAGATATCATCAGAGGTGCTGTACACCTTGAAATACCCCGAATTCAAGGCGTCGGACGGCAAGTGGGTGCTGAGGCAGAGTGGGCTGTATCATCGATACAACACTTCCACTTCGCAGAGCCTCTATATCCTCCTTAATCCGATGCCTAGGTCGCAAATGCAGGAGCGGCTTCTCTCACATCTTCGAGATCATTCGCAAGCATCCTTGACCGACCCCTTTTGGCTTCATCGTCTCTTGCTCTCCACCCATCTCCCGGCATGGAGGCACTATATTGCCGCACAAGAGAAGCTATTCCTTCCAAAGGTAGGTTGCGAGAATATTATACAAGACGACTCTAATCAGGAAACTACAGGCGAACAGTACTTTTGCGACATTCATTGACGAGCCGTTGCGGCTGGGCTACGACACCCTGAGTACTATTATCAACCTCCAGAATCGCTTCCTCCAGGTACCAGTGATTATGGAGCACACGTGGGAGCTGTTAGACGAGCTGAAGGAGTGGCTTGTCGACCTGTCGGGCCCGCATCCATCCCAACAGACTGTTAATCTTGGGACCGAGTTACGAAACCACAGGCGTCACTGTAAAGTCTACTCTCGTTCCGCCGAATATTTACAGCGCCGCGCTCAATCCGTGGCCCAGTTACTCTCTGACACCTTGTCGTTTCGAGACCAAGTCGAAGCCAAGATACAGAATGGCAACATGATCCAGCTGAACAAGTCAGCTGTGTTCATCACGGCTTTGACTCTTCTATACCTCCCGTCCTCATTTGTAGCTGTAAGTTTCGAGCCCCTCTGTCCTGTGTGGCGACCTAAGCTGAGTGCAATACAAAGTCCATCTTTGGGATGAACTTCTTCGACTACGATGGGGAAACTCAGCGTATTGTCGGGACGTCCATGGTCTGGATATATGTCGTTTCATCGGCACTTCTGACATCCATCACGATGCTGTTCTATTATTGGCTGCTGAAGAGGGACGGAGCGCTATTCGAGTCACTTGCACCCAAGGTTCGTGTCACTGCCGATTGGGTGCAAACACCATTCGCAAGTATGACACGCCGCTTGACAAATCGAGGTAACGCTGGCGTCGAACTGAAGGAATTGCCGATATGATTATGACTTTTTAGTAGAGCTTCTCGCTGTTATTCAACTAGGAAGAACCACTTTATAGATTGTGCCTCGTAACGTGGAGATGATGATGTATCTCTCCTCAGTCTGGCTTGACAGGGTAGCAGCGAACTCCTCGCCGTACAACAGACCGTTTAACGCGGTAAGATTGGTAACCTCGACATCTTCGTCTGGCCGCGGAATGCCAAACTCCATGAGTATCATTTTGTTGTTTGCTGATTGTGTCCCAAGGGCAAAGATCTTGTCATCCTGCCAGCTTGTGAGCACCTTCACTAAGCGATGGCCCTTCACCATTGTTTGCACATCACGAGAGTTGTCATCAAGACGAACACTCCGGATATGCAGATGTTTCTCGCGCGTGATAATGGCACAGGTCTCCTCTATATGGAGTGGGGAGAAAGTGGTGAACAATCTGACGGTGCCACTATCGAGACCCTGTAAGATGTAAGCATGATTGTGACACGGATTTTGTTGAGTAATTACCTGTGACTGTATGACGAGTGTGCCAAGTGTTCTCTTCTCGGGCGAGAAACATAGGACCGGAATCTTGTGCTCCCGAGTTTTGACTGTAAGCTCTGGCTGTATTACCACGTACACCTCGTTCTGATTCGAGAATGACAAGTGCGTCACATCTGCTGCTGGGAAATTCAGGGGAACCCATCGCCACGGCTCTTCATTTACGGAGTCCGCTCCGCTTGAAGCAGTGTCGGAAGCCGATTCGCGTCTATTTCTCAAGATTAGTCCAACTCTACTAATAAAAGAGGGGGGGGGATGTTTTGCGTGGATAACTCACCGTCGCCTTGCGAATTCAACCAGCATTGGTATATCGCTGTAAAAAAGACAACCAGGCTCTCTTTCACCTTCTTCATGTCTGACTATGCAAGCAAGCCACTTGCTACTGTCTGATATGGCGACCTTTTGTATTTCTGGAAGAGGCAGCGAAACGCGGTTGAAGTGATCGAGGCTGACATCGACTGATGGCCCACGCTTCAAGTCAAAGATGTAGCACTTTGTAACGGTGAAGAAATTAGAATGATCCTGAGAGCATTGGGCGTGTTCGAGAATATAGACGCGTAGTGTCCACTTACATCAAAGTTTGGCTTTGTAGTCGATGCGATCAGATATCTTGACGTCAAGCTAATACACTGCCAAAAGCATTCCTTATCTTCGAGAACATATTCGGCTCCAGAAGGATCCAGATCAGCTGTGCCTGTATGTGATAAGGACTCTGATGTGAACAGTGCAATCATGGTGTCTGTATAGTATGCGACGAGCGTTCCGTCACGCGAGACAGCACAGCCTTTAAAAGCCCGGAATGTCGGTATTGTCCATTGCTGTATCTGGTAATCTTGCATGGAATTTTGGGGACTGTGTCTATATTGATTGATGTTTTCATTAGCTCTGGCAGCTTCAGGTATAGAATCAAGGCCTACCTGAAGTAATTGACGAATGGTCTCAACCTGGATCTGGGGGTCGGCGAGTATTGCTGGGTTATGTCGCCAACCTCCGTGTCGTCTGCAGCCGAGCTTTTAATAGTTCTTAAGTGGTCATATGCATACTTGAGTTTCGAAGCGACGTCCTTTGCCGAAGAGGCGTTGCGGCGTTCTCCCTGGTCAACAACTAGAACCGACTTGTCCAGGTATTCGAGTACTCCCTTGAACACGTCGCCTTCTTTCTTGCTCCTGGTGTACGCTTGTTGTATCAGCTTTGCATGCCATTTCTTGACTGCCGGGTTCGTTTGAGTGCGGGAGAAACTGGTTGAGGAGCAGAAGAACCGATCCATGTCTTTGGCAGCCTTTTGCTCTTCACGAGCCGTTGAGAACTTTGTGACGCCGTCATAGCCTGCGTCAAGGTATGTAAAGATGATGCTGACGATGCAGCCCAAAGACCTTTTTACACGTCCTGCGAGTTAGCACTGTTTCTTTACATAATGTTCGGGTGGAAATAATACACGGATCAGGGGAATTGGCTCAGGGTTTATGGAGAGACTAGATAGCGACTGCTACAAAGGCGGTATTCAAGAATAGGGAGAGAAAGTGAGAGTCGCTTACCAAACGTCACTTTCGGTTCTCATCCGCTTCTTGGCCATGGTGGACTCGGGTGCAAGGTAGGTGCCCTCACCGCGCCGGTTTATAGTAGCAGATACCGATACGTCTACTGGCTTGCGGCGTATAAAGCGCTTATCAAACATCCGCTCGGGCCCGTCGCTGCGATCATCATGCTTGATTTTCACGCGCGACATACCGAAGTCGCTCAACTTCCAAATATCACGGTCTTCGCCGTCAATGTTCTCGCGAAAGACCAGGATATTTGCAGGTTTCAGGTCCATATGGTAGCAGACAACATGTTGGAGATCAGCGGTCTTGATATCGTTGTGCAAGTAGGCTAGTCCTTCGGCCAGACCTTCGGCACTTCGGATCAGGTTTGCTTTCGCAGTCGATGTTGTCGGGCTGTGCGGATTGATCTTCATCATGTATTCCTTCAAGTCGCAAATAGCGAGTGGCATGAACAGACTGTAGGTGTCCCCCACCTCAAGACTTCCCAGGTTTTCCAAGATGTTGGGGTGACCACGAGCTGAGCTTCCCAATATTATTTTCATTACATCCGCTTCATCGGACGCCTTGAAGTTGGGATGTAAAAGGTAGTCTTTGCGGGCCATCGACCTGGGCTTGTTGTTGACCATCCCATCACGAGAGTTCTTGAAGTGGCCTTTTGCGATCTGCACAGCGAAGACTTTACCAAAGGCCCCTTCGGACAGCGGCCTCTCCTCGAGGTAAGGAAAGCGAAGACCATCGTGTTTTTTTACTATGTTCTGTTCTTTCTCGCGCAAGACTACCGTGCAGAAATATGCTTGGTTTTTTAGAAACTGGTCCGCGGTTGCGACGTCGCCGAAGAGCTCTTCACAGTCGCCCCGGTCTATAGGCAGCGACCGTTTAGACCAGTCGCTTGTCGCTATCAGCTTCGCCGTGAACTTTCGCGCAGCATCGACATCGCAGCTGGCAAAAATCAAGATAGCCAGAAACTCGTGCAGTTTTCTGTCCTCGACCCGGGAGGCAAAGTCGTGACTAGAGATGCCAAATTCGGCCTCTGCACTGCGCTCACCCAGTGCTAGTGAGCTGAACAGTTGCACGAGGCTGTCATAATGCAGAACTGCTGCAGCAGTGCCGCGAACAGCAAACCTCAGGGTTTCTTCCTCGCGTCTTTCCAATTTGTGTAATAGCTGCTTGTATATGGTTTTGCACAAATCAGAGTAGTTGCTGGAGGACATAACTGAGTAAGTCATGTATTCGATAGCTAATATATAGCAGGGTTATAGCGTGTACCTAATTGAGTGGAGTCTGGTATATGGAAGTACCTGGGAAGAAAGCGGGAATTCCACTGGAGCTCTAGAATTGAGGGACCAGCTTGAAGTGCTGAGTTCATCTTGGGGGGGGGTATTGGCGGCTTAGTTGCATAACCCCCATTAGGCACCGCGCTTGACCCGACTTCGGATTCGCGATAATGGATAATTTTCAATTACGTAGCTCACGCTTCTAGCCGTAATCTGCAGGGACTCTTGGCATTTCTATTCTTTCCTTCCTCACCCTCAATGTAGAAGATCAATGGCGGTCGAGCTGAAGCAAAAACCGGCTGAGGCCAGTAAGCCAAAGAACAAGAACTACAAAGGCTTCGTCGCTGGTGTCTTTTCCGGGATTGCTAAGCTATCGGGTACGTGTAACGCCCAAGTCACAACAGAGAGTTTCGACATACCTTGAGTACATAACGCATGTAAACGAATAGTCTGGCTAACGTTTGTTTGACCAACCAGTTGGACACCCCTTCGATACCATCAAGGTTCGCCTGCAGACCACCGACTCGTCACGCTTCAGCGGGCCTGTCCAATGCGTTGCCCAGACGCTCCGCAATGAAGGCATACGCGGACTCTACAAGGGCGCGACGCCGCCTCTTGTGGGATGGATGTTTATGGACTCGATCATGCTCGGCTCGCTGACCGTGTACCGCCGCCTGCTCGCCGAGCATGTGTTTGTGCGCCCGCCCCCGTCCTCCCGCCATCCTGATGCTGCTACGGTAACCACAGCCGGGTCGACTTCGCACGCCGCGGTCCATCTGCCTTCATTCGGCCACGGTCTAGCTGGTGTCCTGGCGGGCGCTACTGTGTCCTTCATTGCCGCCCCCGTCGAACATGTCAAGGCACGTCTGCAGATCCAATACTCGGCCAGGAAGACGGATCGATTGTACTCGGGGCCAATCGACTGCGTGCGCAAAATCTATAGCTCTCATGGCATTCGCGCAGTCTATAAGGGCTTGTGTGCGACACTGCTATTTCGGTCATTTTTCTTCTTCTGGTGGGGTTCATACGATATCTTTTCGCGACAACTGAAAGAACGAACCTCACTCAGCGCCCCGTCCATCAACTTTTGGGCCGGAGGCTTGAGCGCCCAAATATTCTGGTTGACAAGTTATCCAAGCGATGTTGTCAAGCAGAGGATCATGACGGATCCCATGGGAGGCCAACTGAACGACGGGACACCTAGGTTTAGAACATGGGCAGACGCTGCGAAGACAGTGTACAGAGAGGCTGGCTGGAAAGGATATTGGCGAGGTTTTGTGCCCTGCTTTATGAGGGCCTTTCCAGCAAACGCCATGGCACTTGTCGCGTTCGAAGGTGTAATGAGAACGCTTCCGGCATAATCACTTGTTGTTGGGCATAGAATAGAGAGCAATCACATCAAGAATAGAGCCTGGCGCAAGTGTTTGAGAAAGATAGATCAATTCCTCGAGCCTGAAGATAGATGGAGCCGGTGGTATAATCCCAAAAGGGACTTGGCTCCAAGTGCTGAACTTTTCCGAACCCTATACCATGCAGAATCCATTCGCCGTAGCGTGCTACCCGTCGAAATACCCAGAGATCATGAAATCGTTTACTCGTCATCCTCATCGGCCTCGTCGTTAACGACGTTAAAGAACTTGAGTTCGTAAACGCCCTTGGAGGTCGAGACAACGCGGAGCCAGTCACGGAGCTGCATCTTCTTGAGGAACTTCTTGGTCCTGTGGGGCGAGAGCAAATTAGCGACTACGCGACCAAAAAATGATTAATTGAGCGGGCAACATACAGGTACTTGAGGTAGCGACCAGACAGCTCGTTGTGGGCGATGATCTCGATCTTGCCCTCGCCAGCCTGCTTGATGACGACGTTGTCGCCAAGGTTGCCGACGCGGCCATCGACCTTGATCTTGTCCTGGAGGAACTTCTCGAAGGCGGCTGTGTCGAAGATCTTGTCGCTAGCGGGTTGCTGAGCGTTGATGATGAACTTCTTGGTGGTGGTCTTGCCCTTGCCGGCCTTCTTGGACTGTCGGAGAAAATGAATTTAGCCTACTGTTTTACGCCATGATCTCGCTGGAGGATCGCCAGGGAGACTGGGCCAACAGCAAAGCGTTGTCTTCATGTTATACATACTGCTTGAGGAGCCATTTTTGATGATTTGGGCACGCAAAGAGATTAAATCCTGCGGGTAGTTGTCGATGGGTTCTGAGATATCTTTGGGATGGGAATGATGCTGCAAGAACAAATCGTCAACGGGTCCAGCGAGAAAAAGTTCGCGGGATTCACTTTCGCTTTTGGTGTATCGGCAAAAAAGACCCCAGCCAATCCGGTAAGCAGGGCTCTCCCCTCCGTGGGGCAACTCTTTTGGGCTTCCGAAAAATCCCGTTATCGATAAGATGCTCTAAGGTGCAGGAGGTAAGTACATGTGCAAGGTGACCGAGTACGAGTGCGAGATAGGGTGGGTCCAAGCTTTTGTTCATGAATTACATAAGCCTTCTTACTTAAAGTTCTACCTAAGCATGCTCTAGAGTTTCCTAGAGGCATTGTCCAGTCATACCCACTCTGCCAACCTGCGGGTTTCCGCAATGTCGGGACACTTGTAGTAGTACAGTTGTTTACAGTGGTTGACACATTCTCTGGAAACCTTTAGCAGAATATCTCCTTAAACGCCCAAGCCCTGCCCTCCGTATAATACTTTCTCTTAATAATAGACGAGCCGGTGCGGAACGGTATAAGGTTAACTTATTTAATAGGATCGCGTCCTTTATATATCGGACGTTTAAAAACAGAATATTAATTATATTAAATTATCCTTAATTAATAGACCTTATTAAGGGGTTTATTTAAAGAAGGCCTAGTTAGCCCGCTATTCCTAAATAGAAAGGCGGTTAACCTAGGTAGTAATAGTTAACCTCCTTTATTTAAAAGGCTTTAGCCGATTTAAATAAATAAAGCCCTTTTCCTTCCTATTCCATCTTTATATTAATTTATTATTTAAGTTATTCCTATTTAGTCCCCTTAAATTAATAATATCTCTTTAACTTTAATCGGTTAAAAAACAAGATTATCTCGATTTAATAACCTCGTTAGAAATTTATTAAAATCTATACGCTTAAATATATCTTTTAATAATTTAAGAATAGGTTTATATATTAAAACCGTTATTAAATTAATAAATCCGTATATTTAATATATCTCTATTAGTTATTATTGGAGTTAATAATTAAAAATAAAATCTATATATTTAATATGTCTTTCTCTTTTAATTTAATACGCCCTCTTTATTTTAATTATAATTTATATATTTAATATACCCGGTAATTCTTTATTAAATTAATTTTATACTTTAACGAAAATACTTTAAAAATATAATATATTTAAATAAATAAACAATCCCTTATAAATACGATTTAATAAGTTACTTAACCGATTAATTACTTATTTATAATATTTAATTCTAAATAACTTTAATTATCGTAAATACTACGGTTTCCTACTTAAATATCGGTCTATTTAAAATCTTTATTTAAATATTATTTTACGAAAAACCTTAATTTAGGTATCGCTTTATTTTAAAAGCTCTATTTATAAAAATTCCTTATTAATTTTAATTTATTATATATATATTAAATACGTTTTAATTTATTATTAATTATTTATATATAAATAAATTATTAATATAGCTAAAAATTCGATTACCGATCCTTCTTTAAAAGAGGAGTAAAATATAAATAAATAACCCGAAATTCTTAATAAATAAATTATTTTAATATTTTAATAACCTATATATCCTATTAATCCCGATATAACGCTCCGCGATAAAATTATTCCTAAATAAATCGCGATTTTAGACTTTTAAAACGATTTATATTTAAAAAAAAATTAAATTTTTAAATCCCTTATAAATAAATCTTCCTCTAATATTAAGGCTAATTATTTTAATATTAAGAAATATAATTATTTAATAAATTAAATTACCGTCCTACGGAGGACGTTAATTTATTAATTATATTATAAAAAAGAATTATATAAAACCTTTACCTTTTATTTAATAAATTAAGTAAATAAATATATAATTTAATTAATTATATAATAATTAATAAATAATTTAATTAATAATAACCTATCCGATTAAAGGATTACTCGTTAACCGCGCGCTAGCTCCCGTTTATCGATACCGGCCTTTCTTCCCTTTCGGTACGCTTAACTAATTCGCGATATTATCGTACCGGCGCTCGTTATATTAATAACCTAATAGAAGTTCCGCGTCCTCCGGGGCCTCTTTCCCGTTTCATATATATATAAATACGCCTTCCGCCGTTTAATATTCTTTATAAAGTTTATCGCCGTTATTCGTATTAAATATAATATAAAAATTATATATATAAAGAGTTATATATTATAACGGTTTAAAAGGTTTATTATTATATATAATATTTAATATTTTAAAATCGAGTTTATTTAAAGCGATTACGATTTTTATATCGCGAAAGTAATTCTTTTTAAATAATATAAATTTAATAATTATTAATATAATTATATCGGCCTTCTCGGAATTATTTAAAGCGTTCTTTATTAACGTATACGATATAATATATATTAATAAATATTAAGATTTAAATAATTATATATATATTTAATAATATATAAAGGTATAATATAAGGGATAATAACGGATATAAATATATATTTATATATAATAGGAAAGAGAAATATTATAAATTTTAAAGAGTATTTATTTTAAGATTTTATATTTATATATAAAAACTTTTTTAATAATTTATATAAAATTAATATCTTTATATTTTAATTTTAAAAACTTTATTATTTAAATATAAATAATTTCTAATAGATCTTAGGTTTATATAGCGCGAACGAATATAATAGTTCCTTTCTTAATATTTAGATATAATATTATCGCGAGACCTAGGTTTATTATAAATTTTATATTATAGGGGATAATAAGGTAGTAGCTAGGGTCGATAGCTATAATAGAAAGGGGGCTTAATATTTACTATTTATTATCGTGTAATTAGAGGTTTGATTTTTTAATTTATTATTTAAGATACTTATTTATTTTAGTACGGAGTTATTACTAATTTATATAACTTTCTATTTGTTTTTTATTACTTATATTAATTATAATAAGTTTAAAAAAATAATAAATAAATAAATTAAATTATTAAAATATATAATTAATTTTCGAGAATTATTAAAATTATATATAATAAAAGCCGAAGCTATAATTTTTAAAAAGTATATCGGTCGTAAAACGGATAACGATTTTATAGAATTTAGAAATAATTTAATTATTATAACATATTTAAACGCTTAAATTAATAACTTTTATTTAATTTAAAGAAAGGTAATAATAGAATTACGGAAGAATTTAAAAGAATCTTTATTAAATTTGAATAATAATATAAAAGGTTTTATACGTAATTTATAAAACGACTTTCGTTATAATATAAAATAAACCCGTTTATACTCCCGATAATTAAATTAAATAACTTTATAGCTATTTTAGAATTATAATTCCCTTTTTAAAAACGTTATATAATATTAAAAAGTAAACGATCTTTTATTTAATAAATCGGAGCTTATTATAAAATTATATTTTACTTTAGGAAGTTAATTTATTTATATATATTTTAAAATAATTTAATTTTTATTTATAAAAAAGATTATTATTTTATTAGTTAAAAAGGATAATTCTAAATACGATTTTAATACCGGCGAAAGGCGTTTTTAAAAAAAATTTAACTTTAAGAAGATTAAAGCTAATTCGTCCGGAGCGATTATTTAAATCCTTTCTTAATAAATTAGTAATAATATAAATAAATCCTTTAATATATATAAAAACTTATTAATATTTTTAAATAATAATTGTAAATTTAATTATATAAGGAATTTATTTATTTATCTATTAATCCTTAACTTTAGATATAATTACTTAAAGTATTTATATAACCTTTAATATTAATTATTAAATTATTAAACCCTTTTTAATATCCTTTTATTATTATCTATAATCTTTAATTTAAATATCTATTAAATAACTATAAATAATTAGGATTTAAAATTAAACGAGAGGATATTAAAATACATAATTTTAATTACTTAAATTTAATTAAATAAGGTTTAATTTAAAAAGGCAAAATAATTATTTTTATAGATATTATATCTTTTATATTAAGAATTATTAATTTTATAAAAGGTAATTATTTTAAAGGTTTTATTATATAGATCTTTAATTTCTTTAAAACCCTTTTCGGATAATAAGCTTTAATTTAATAAAATAATAAAGTCTTTAACTTTAATAAAGTTTCGTTAAAATCGAAAAGACTTTATTATATTATAAAAGCCCTTAAGAATCGATTTAAACTAGACGGAGCTATTATAATAAAGAAGTCTTTAATTATAAGACTTTAATTAAAAGATTTATTAAACGATCCCGATACCTTAGAACGCTTTTTTAATTAAATAATTAGATATATTAAAATTATAAATCTTTAATACTTAATAATAAAAACGCGATCGGTATTTTACGATAAATTTATATTTAAATTAATATAGAAATCGTTAGATTTCTATACCTTCTTAAGGATAATAATATAATTATTTCGTATATAGTTAAAATTAATAAAATATATAATATTTTAAACTTATATATTAAATAGTAATTAAAGGGCCGAAATCAATAAATATAAAATATTACCCGAATTTATATTAAACTTAAGTTAATCGATAAATATATAATTAAAGAAGATTTTATTAAATTTTAATATAAAAAACGTAATAAATATATAAAAAAGAAAGAATATCGATAAAATAAAGTTTAATTATAAGACGATCCCGATAAGGATTATAAAAGAAAGAAGGATTTTAAGAAAAACGATAACTATAAAAAATCCGATTATAAATATAATAAAAATAATAAAGATAATAAAAAAGTTAATTTTATATATAATAATTTATCCTTTATATTTAATTTATTAGACTCGTTATTAGATAAGGAATTTAAATATAAATCCTTTTATTTCTATTTAATTTTCAATTAAAATATAATTTATAAGAAGTATTATAAATATAATTTTATTAATCCGGTATAAAAATAATTTTATAAAAAAAAATAACGGTATTAAAAAGAAGTTTAAATCTCTAACTTTTATATAAAAACGATATATTTATAATTATTATAATTATATATTTATATTATATAATTTAATATTTAAATATATTAAAAAGTATAACGAAATTTATAATTATAAATAATTTATATTAATGGAAAAATATACCTTTTATTACCTTAATAATAAAATTTATTTAATTAATATTAAAAAGTTCCTTATTTAAAATAAAATCCTTAATATTAATCGTAATATAATAGAGTTAAACGAAGATATTATAAACTTTATATATTTTAAAATTAATATTTATATAACGTAAAATAATCCTATTTCTATATATATTTATTTTAATATTAATATTAGTCCGAATTTAATAAATAAAAAGTTCTTTTATTATATAGAACATTTTATAATTCTTAAAAGAATTAAAATTAAAATTATAATTAAGAAACGAATTAAAATAATTAAATAAGTTATATTTATTATTTATATAAAAAAATATAATAACGATAATTAATTTATATTTTAAAAATTCATTAAAAGCGGATAAGTAATTTATAACCTCGAGTTTAACGCTTTAATTAATACTTAAGCCTTTAAACCCTTTAACATTAATATCGACTTTAATATTAATATTATTTTATTCCCGAAATATAAATTTAATATATATTTTAAAATTATTTTATATAAATAATTATATATTAAAAAGGTAATAATATAAAAGAAAATAACTCTTTTATTTAAAAAATCTATTTTTATAATTATAAATTATGAACTTTTATTTAAAGGATATAATTTCTATTTCTATTTTTAGAACGCGAGCGTTACGAATATTTTAATAAATATAAACATAATTAAAATTATAATAATATAAAATAATACCGAGAAATTAATAATAATTAATAAGGAAATTAAAGTTAATTAAATATAAAAAAATTAAAATATTAATTATATAAAGAGTTCTTAAAAACAAATTAAATTATTTACTATTATAACGAGAATCGTTATAAATATAATCGTTAAAAACTTAAAAGATATTCTTATAATCGTTATAACGAATATACTTAAGATTATCCCGAACGTACCTAGGATTATTCCGAATATACCCGGGATTATTTTAAAAATACCCGGGAATATCTCGATAAATATTTAATTTTATATCGATTTAAATATAAAGTTTATTTTAATTTCGGAAATTTAAAAAATCGTTAATAATTAAATTAGAATTAATTTTTTTCCCGAATAACGATACCTTTTTAACTATTCTTTTACTTAATTAAATCTTTAATTTAATATTTAAATTTTATAAAAATAAAAGAATTCTAGCTTTTAATAAATTTTATATTTTAATTTTAAATAAACCGAGGTTAAATAAATCCTATTCGATATTAAGAATTAAGAAATTAATAGAGATTTTAAAAATTATAATTAAAGAAAATATATATATTTATATAAATAATTAATTATATATAAAAAAGTTCGTAAAAATAATTAAGAATTATCTTAATATATAAAAGGATCGAGGTATAATTAAAATCTTTAATAAATAATAAATAAAAATTCCTTTAATTAATAATTAATAAAATAAAAAGTTTAATAATTAAAGTTATTTATTAAATATTAAAGATAGGAAAGCTTTTAATAATATTTATAATACCTTTTATAATAAAGGATATATAAAATAAATAAATAAACCGACCTTATTCGCGATATTACTTTTTATTATATAGCGATAAATTAAAGGCGAGGAAAAGGTAAGAGTTATTATAAATTTAAGATTTTTAAATAGCGTAATAATCCTTAATAATTATTTATTATCGTTATAATTAAAAGTAATTACTCGTCTTTAAAATAAATACTTTATTATTATAATTAATATAATAGCTTTTTTTTATTAATTTTTTATTTATTTAATTTATTGAAATAAATTTATTTTTATAAATCTATAAAGAATAGAGAGATTTATAATAATATTAATAAGCTTTAGGAATATACTTACTTATATTTAACGATTTATAAATAATACTTTTAAGGAATTTAATAATTTCTATAAAGTTTTATTAATAATATTATTATTTATTTAAAAACTATAAAAGAATATTTTAAATATTTAAAAAAAGTTTTTAACTTTTTTAATAATAAAAATATCTTAATTAGCTTTAAGAAATCGTTTATTAATTACCTTTTAATAAAATTATTTAGTTTTAAAGTAAACGTTTTAAGATTAAAAATAATTAAAGAAAGGGTCGCTACCTATTATTAATTATTATTTCCCGCCAATTTGAAATTATTTAAATAATATATTAATAATTTTAAATTCCTTTATTATTTAATACTTTATTATATTTAAATTATTAAATTATTATAAGAAAAAGGTATTTCTTTTAATAGAAGGATATAAATAAGGACGAATTATTATTGAAAATCCGGATAAATGGATAATTTATTATAAATTAATTAAGTTTAAACTTATAAACGTTAAACGTATATCTTTTAAAGGAATATAAACTTTTATTTATAATAAAATAGCTATATTCTATTATAATTTTAATTAAACCCTTTTTATTTAATTTAATAATTCGTTTAAATAAGGATTTAGGGTAATAATTTTTTATTTTAAAGATAGAGTTAAATAGTAACTTAATACTCTAATTATAAGAACTTCGATTAATTCTATTATATATTTTAATCGATACCTATCTTAACCCGAAATAAAATATAAACCTTTAAAACTTAAAATCGTATACTTAATATAAATAATTAAAAAATATAAATAATAATTTAATCGAATTAAATACCTATTATTATCCTTACCGATTATTTAATTATAAAAGGTATTTATAAAGTTATAAATCTAAA
Organism: Apiospora saccharicola; assembly: GCA_038363915.1. Taxonomy (NCBI): domain Eukaryota; kingdom Fungi; phylum Ascomycota; class Sordariomycetes; order Amphisphaeriales; family Apiosporaceae; genus Apiospora; species Apiospora saccharicola. Next base: position 2,367,120 of record JAQQWM010000001.1, read on the forward strand.
TATAATAAGTATTAATCGATTTAATAAAAGATTAATTAATACTTTAATTTACCTTTTATAATATAAATTCTAAATATATTATATAATTAATAAAATTAATTTTATCCTTAATACTTTTAATAGATTAAAGGTAATTTAAAATATTAATAAATATATTAATAAACCTGTTATTTTAAATAAAGTTTAATTTATAACCGATAACGTTAATTATATATAAATTAAAGTTATTATCGATAACGAAATAAAATAAAAGTTTTTAAATAAATATAAAATTAATATTTATTTAACCTTTATCTTTAAAAATCTTAAACGCTTAATTAACGTTAACGAGGTCGTTAGAAAAATTCTTTACCCCCGGTACCCTTTCGAGATTAAAAAGAAGCTTTTATATTATATCGATTATTTAGGAATATATCGACGTTATATTCCTTATACCTTAATATAAGACTTCCTAATTATAACCTATAATAATAAATATTATTTTAATTTAAATTAAATATTAAAAAATCTTAATATTTTTATAATTAAAAGTAAAAAGAGATTAATAAAAAATTATATTATATATTATCCTAGTTATAATATTAATCGAACCGATCGATAATTAGGAATAAATAATTATAAACTTATTTATAATAAAAACCTTTTACCTATACGTATAATCGTAATAGACTTTATTTTAACTCTTTTATTAATAAACTTAAAAGGAATACTTTAATAATTAAAAGGTAATAAAGTTTATTATAATATATATAATTATATAATAACGATTTCCTATCTTATATTAAAATAAATTATATTAATTCTAAGATATAAAAAGTATATTATTAAAGATTAAGTTATTACTTTTATTATTTAATTTATATTAATAAATTAAGGAATTCTTTATAAAATAATTTTTAATTAAATTTTTTAATTTATTAATAACTTTTAATAAAGTATTTTAAAAAACTTAAATATTTGATTATTAATAATAACCGTTTAATACCCTTAAATAAACGGATTATTAAAATAAAAGAATTAAAATATTAAAATTATTATCCAATATTATTATTTTATATATTTTAATCGCGAATAAATCGATATATTTCCAGTATTTTAATAGAATATAAATAACGTTTATAACCGAACGACTAAATCGATGCCTTATTAATAATTATTTAACTTTAAATTATCGGGACCTTTCGACCTAGTTATAAATATTAATATTATTAATAAAATATTTAAAAATATTTATTTTATAAAAGAATATTTTAAATAAAACGCGCGATTAATTATAAATTTCGTAATTATAAGTATAAAAAGACGATATAATTCTAAATATTAGAATATTTAATTTAAAGAAAGTAATAAAATCTATTTCTATTTTTATAAACATTATTATCTTTCCGGGAAACTTTTAAAGAAATTGTTATAATAACGGTTTAAACTTTAAATAATAATTAAGAAAATTAATAATCTAACGTATAAATTAAACTTTTTAAAAGGAAGTTTTATTTATTTTATAATATTAATCGAATATTTAATATTTATTCTTAAAGGTAATAATCATTTCTATCATTTTTACTCTCCTCCTAATCCCGTTAATATAAATTAATTCGGATATAAATTTAACGATAATATTTTATAATATAAAATCGAAATTATTAAGGATTATCGACCTAATCGTAAAACGGACGCATATAAATATTTAATAAAGTAAAAATATTTTAATAAATAATATAATATTTAAAGAAGGAAAATATTTTAAATAATTTTAAGGAAATGATTAAAGAATATTAATAATATAAAGGTAATCGATTATCGCGAATTCTATATAAAAAAAGACGGATAAATAATTAACTATATTTATTTATTATTTTTTTAAGCTTATTACAGCTAATATAAGTAATAAAAAATAAATAGAAGGTTATATAAATTAATAATAACTCTATATTAAAATAAATAGGTATTTTATATAATAAGTTAAAAAATTAAGCTTCTAACGATAATAGATAGTAAATATTAAGCCCCCTTTTTATTATAATTATCGACTTTAGCTACTTATTATCCTTTATAGTATAAGATTTATAATAAATTTAGGTCTCGCGATAGTATTATATTTAAATATTAAAAAAGGAATTACTTATTCGCGTTATATAGATTTAAGATTTATTAAAGATTATTTATATTTAAATAATAAAGTTTTTAAAGTTAAAGTACGGAAATATCGGTTTTATATAAATTATTAAAGAAAGCTTTTATATATAAGTATAAAATCTTAAAATAGATATTCCTTAAGATTTATAATATTTCTCCTTCCTATTATATATAAATATATATTTATATTTATTATTATTCCTTATTTAACGTTATACCTTTATATATTATTAAATATATATATAATTATTTAAATCTCGATATTTATCGATATATATTATATCGTACGTATTAATAGAAAGCGCCTCGGGTAATTTTAAAAAAGTTAATACGATTATATCGATAATTATTAAATTTATATTTCTTAAAAAGAATTACTTTTATAATACGGAAATCGTAACCGCTTTAAATAAATTTAATTTTAAAATATTAAATACTGTATATAATAATAAGCCTTTCGAACCGTTATAATATATAACTTTTTATATATACGATTTTTATATTATATTTAATATAAATAACGGTAATAAGTTTTATAAAAGATATTAAATAGCGGAAGGCGTATTTATATATATATAAGACGGGAAAGAAGCTTTAAAGGATATAGAACTTTTATATTAATATAATAAACGTCGATACGATAATATCGCGAATTAATTAAGTATACCGAAGGGGAAAAAGGGCCGGTACCGATAAACGGGAGCTAGCGGAACCGCGGTTAACGAATAGTCCTTTAATCGGATAAGTTATTATCGATTAAGCTGTTCGTCGGTTATTATATAATTAGTTAATTTACGACTATATATTTATTTATTTAATTTATCGAATAAAAAGTAAGGGTTTTATATAATTCTTTTTTATAATATAATTAATAGATTAACGTCCTCTATAGGACAGTAATTAACTATATTAAAATAGAAACTAGAAGATTACGAAAGATTTAATATAAAAATAAATAATTAATCGCTCCTATATTAATTATATTTATTTTTAAATTTATTATATTTACTTTATTTAAACCTATTATTTAACCGGTTATAGAATTTATTTTTAAAAAATTAAAGGAGGCTTTTAAATAAAGAAAAAGAAAGCCTCTTAAATTAAGAAATAAGAAATAAAAGATTTTCTTATTATTATAATTAATTTATATTATAATATACCTAGATTAATATCGTATACTTTATATAATAATATATTTTAATAATATATTAAATAAATTAAATAAATATAAAGGATTATTAAAGACAATAAAAATCTTTTTCCGGCCCGGTAATTTAATAAACCCTATTAAAGGGTTTATTTAAAAAAAGCCTAGTTAGCCCGCTATTCTTAAATAGGAAAGCGATTAACCTAGGTAATAATAATTAGCCTCCTTTATTTAAAAGGCCTTAGCCGATTTAAATAGATAGAGCCCTCTTCCTTCCTACTCTATCTTTATATTAATCTATTATTTAAGTTACTCCTATCCGGTCCCCTTATTAATTTATATAATATATTAATTTAGCTAAAGGGTAGCGCTTAAACATTTAAGGAGATATTTATATTAATAATAAATATATTTAACTAAGGTTATGAATTAATATTAAAGATATTATATTAACTTAATTAATAATTTATTAAGTTTAAAATATATTATATTATTATATTATTTAATAAATATAATAACTTTAATATATTCTTTTATACACTCCCTTTTAAAAGATTATTAATTTCTTAAATTAAATATATTCTTAAATTAATCACTTTTAATAAAAATATAATTTTTATATTATATTTAATAGTAATAACGTGGTTTATTATATACTCGGATATATTATATAGTTAAAAAAAAATTCCTATAGAAAATAAGTCCGTACGTAACTATATACTTTAATTAATTTTAATTAAATTTAAATCGTAATTTTAAAATTAAAGTCTAATTTAAATAAAATAAATAAAAAAGATTTTTTAAAATTTATATCTATTTTATTATACCTTTAAATAAAAAATAGGTTAAATTAATCCCTATAATTTCTATCTTCCGCTTTAACTTATTAAATAAAATAATTATAAAATTAAAAAAGATAGATTTAATATTCTTATATAATTAAATATAATAGGTTAAAATTTTATAAAATTTAATAAAGAATTAAAAGAGTTATAATTTACGTACAGACGTTTTTTATATAAGGAAAAAGGTATTTAATTATATAATATATTCAAGTATATAATAAACCACGTTATAATATTAGAATTTATATAATTATTTTAAGTAATTAACTTCTATTTTTAATATAAGATATAAGGATTTTTAAAAATAAAAAGGTTAATTAACTAAGTATAATCTCTTATTAAGTAACACTCTTATATTATTATTAATTAATTATCTTTTACGCTTTACTTCTATATATTAATATTATTATTTAATATTAATTTAATATTCATTAATATACCTCCTATTAATTTAATACAAATGTATAATTAACTTATATATTAAATATAAAATTATAATATACTTATAAAGGTAAAAAATTAATAATCTTTTAAAGGTATAAGTATATAATACTATAATTATAAAAGCTATATTATTTAGTCTATTATATTAATTAGTTTATAAAATCTTTATTAATTACTTCCGAGCCCGTTTATATGGCATGTCGGAACCTTTTGGTCGCATAGTGGGATTTTGGCACGCAATGTCCAAGTCCAAGTCCAAGTCCAGAAGTTCGCATACAAAGAGGCCATGCAGATCCGTCATCTGCAGGTATCAATCAATCCGCCGCTCTGCTCGGAGGATCCTCCGACTCTCACGTGAAATCCTGCTGTTAATGGCCTAGATGGCCGGGGTTTGCGACCCCTCATAAATGAAGCCCCAGGATTACTAGTCGTCTTGGTGATGCGGAGTCGTGCTGGTTTGGAGTTTCAATAGCGCAGCTGCCTCGGCTTCAGCCCCTGGTCCGATGGTGGAATCAGACGGGACTTTCACCCGACTGGCCTCAAGCTTGCGTAAGGTACGTAACCCAAGTACCGCTATCATCGAAATGTCCCGAGCTCTCTCCCTAAATGATTAACTGCCAAGCTGCATTCACTGTTCAATGAATCCGCCCTTGCCATTCACTCAAAGGCTTATGTACTTAAGATGTTCAATTGCATTTAACCATTGCGAGAGTACTGGTTTGTTCCATCAATCTCCAAAAAAACCGAGCACAAGATTGCCTTGTTACATCGAGCCTCGGTGTCGTATTTGTTGTGGTAAGTTAACCTCCAGGGATCCTTGAACGTCATGTCATTGTGCTGCATCTAGACTTCGAATTGTTCCGCCACGTTTAACACATTCTTCTCTGCCCAATTCTGATAACTGAACTCACGTTCCCCATCCAAACCATTGCATCCATCTAAACAACTTTGCAGTCTTTTCGCATTACACCCCTCCTCTTGAGCTCTTCTCTCCTGTAACAACTGGCAGCCATGGCGCACAAGGCCGTTCAGCAGAGTGGCAAGATCGCCCCCTATGAAATCACGCCCATAGAGGCCATCCCCAGCATAGCGGCCAAGCTCCGTGACACCTTTTGGACCAACAAGACCAAGGATGTGCAGTACCGCTTGGTACAGCTGCGCAAGCTGTACTGGGGAATTGTCGATTGCACCCCACAACTGCGTGAGGCCTTGATGCTGGACTTGAAGAAGTCGCCTCATGATGCCCACGTATCTGAGATTGACTGGACCCTCGGCGACTGCTTGAACGCAATCAAGAACCTCGAGAAATGGGTCAAGGATGACAAGGACATCGATATCGCTCTGAGCTTTTCGATGCTGAAGCCGCGCATCAAGAAGGAGCCCTTTGGGGCCGTTCTGATTATTGGCACGTACAACTTCCCTGTGCAGCTGAACATGTGCCCCTTCATCGGCGCCATCGCTGCGGGTTGCACTGCCGTCCTAAAGCCGTCAGAGAGTTCCCCCGCCACCGCCATGGTCCTGACGGAGATTGTTGAGAAGTACCTGGACCCTTCAGCCTACACGACCGTCAACGGCAGGGTACCGGAAACCACTGCCCTGCTGGAGGAGAAGTGGGAGAAGATTTTCTACACCGGCGGCGTCAACGTGGCCAAGATCATCTCCAAGAAGGCAGCAGAAACCCTTACGCCTGTTTGCCTCGAGCTCGGCGGCAAGAACCCGGCCTTCGTCACCAAGAATGCCGACATCCGCCTCGCTGCGCGTCGACTCATGTGGAGCAAGACGGTCAACGCAGGTCAAGTCTGCATTTCCCAGAACTACGTTCTCTGCCACCGTGATGTCGTGGACAGCCTGATCAACATGATGAACGTCACTTATGACGACTTCTTCCCGAAAGGCGCCAAAGTCAGCCCCGACTATGCCCGTGTAGTCAACGTGCAACAGTTCGACCGCTTGAAGGCGATGCTCGACAACACCAACGGCAAGATTGTCCTGGGTGGCGATATGGACCGTGATGATCTCTACATTGGGCCAACAGTCGTTCTCGTGGACTCGGCAGAAGACAGAATGATCCAAGAGGAGTCCTTCGGTCCCATCTGGGCGATCCTGCCGTACGACGATCTCGATGCTGCCATCAACACCGTCCGCAAGGTCGATTACACACCCCTCTCCTTGATGACCTTTGGTTCAAAATCCGAAAACGAGAAAGGTTGGTTTCTCCTCCCGCAGCGTTCCCCTTAATTGTGTCAAAAGTCTTACCATCACATAGTCCTGAACAGCATCACGTCGGGCGGAGCAACGATCAACGATGGTTTCATGCATGCCGCCGTCAACACATTGCCCTTCGGTGGCGTAGGCCAGTCAGGCACCGGATCATACCGCGGCAAACACTCCTTCGACTGTTTTACCCACCGCCGCACCGTCGTGGAGACGCCCCTCTGGATGGATAGCCTGCTGCGTGTGCGCTACATGCCCTTCCGACAGGCCGACCTCAAGCAGTTCCAGTGGATGAACGGCTCGAAGCCCGACTTTGACCGCAGCGGCAAGAGGATTCGAGGCCTCGGTTATTGGCTGTGGATGGTCGTCGGCCTTGGAAGCCCCTCCGTCAAAGGTGCGTTGTTCAAGTGGCTTTTCGTCCTGGCGGGCTCCTACCTGGCCCTGAACGGGCCCCAGCAGAGCCTTGCCAACCTGCGGGAGATGATTGGGTTTTAAGCTCTCGCGCCAAATACTGCCATCATCCTAGAAGATGAAGTCTCGTATATATGTACACTAGAATGAAAGCGTTTTTCCTTTGTTCGCAAACTCCCGTTGCCGAGTACTTGTGTTTCGAGTGATTATACTTAGCCTTAATACTGTTCACGTTGATACCTAATATCATGGCGGCATATACAGCTCGAAAAGAGTGATTGAAGTTCTTCCACGTGGTGAGTTGGCGCTCCCTTTGGTTGAAATGACTCGTCAGTTCTAACCGTGCTTATATATTACTATGTTATCGTACGAGTTTTTGGAGCTGTGATGAGCTGTGACTGCCTTCAGCGTTATTTGATCTAATGCATAATTCCCTTCTGGTTATCTTCTCGCGGAACGATCTTTTCGCAACCAGCAACTCGAAGCCAGCAGATCAAGACAACCTGTACTTATGAAGTGGTCTACGAAGTTACTAGAGGGGCTGGCGTCATCGCAAGGATCGAGTGCAGGGCAATTTTGTGGAAGGGAGCCCAAATGATAGTAATGTGAAAGCGAATGATGGTGAAAAGCGAGTCGAAACACGCAATGAGAAAGAAAAAGAAAAGCCCAAAGTATTGGTGACCCGTCATAGGACGATGCGTCCTACACATCTGCGAGTGCTCATTTGCAGTATGCTTACCCTTTCGGGATCAGAAAAGACTTCGTAGGAACTCTGGAATCGTGCAAAATGATGTGCATCCAGTTGAAGAATCCGGCATATCACATATATCAAAATAGGCAGTTACTGCTTGCTCTGGTATGATCATATTCGTGGTCATAGCTACTCCTGGGCGGGAGTCATCATCACCGCCCGACGATAGCATCCGCGAGCCTCTTGCCCCTCTCGCCGCCCAACCAAAGCGTGTCCGCGCTGTCCCGTTCCTCCTTGGCCATCTCGACGGCCTCTGCGTACCCCTTGATGACCATCTCCTCGTCCACGCGGAGCCCATTCTCGACGAGCGCCGTGATGACCCCCCGCACGCGCGTAATCTCGCGCATCGTGTCGACGGGGATAATATCGTTCTGGCTCGAGTACACGTTCAGGCCGACGCTCTCCTCGATGCGCGTGATGCCGGGCCCAGACGTCTCGGCCGCCGCGCCCTCGCCCTCGATGTGCTTGCTGATCCAGATGTAGCCGTTGACGCCGAGGAGTACGTCGATCTTCTCGCTACCGCTCACCTCGTCGGTGCCGGAGATGTCCAGGGTGAAGGCCTGGCGGCGCGCGCGCACCACGCCGCCACCGCCGCCGGTGCCCGAGACGGACATGAAGACGCCGTTGCGCAGCTTGCCGTACTTGAGACTGCGCGTGTGCAGGACCGCAGCGCCGTCGTTGTAGAGCTGCTGCACCTCGGCCACGAGCAGCTCGCCCTCGCTGAAAAAGGTCCGGATCTGCAGCTCGTCCGTCTCGGTGCGTCGTCGCTGGATGCCGCCGGGCAGGTTGATGGCCGAGAGCGGGAGCTGCGCCAGCAGGGTGCCGCCCACGTCCACGCGCCAGCGCTTGGCCTGCACTTCGACTATGCGGCCGACCACCAGGTCACCGATCTCGGGGGTGTATCGGGCGCGTAGGGGGCGGACGGAGAGCAGCTTGTTGGTCTTGGCTAATGTGCCGGCAACAGAGGATAATATTGTATTGGACGATGCGCCGGGGATGACGTAGGTACCGTGGCCACTGTAAATACGAGGTCAGAACATTGCAAGCAATTTGAGTCAGTAGGGCCGTCCATACCGCATCCATTGAGGGTCGTCTGTTATTATCTCGCCGGGCGTCATTATAGAGGAATCCTGGGTGCGTGCCCTTTTGGCTGGGCGGCCCATGGCGATATCTCCTTCGAGGTCGGCGCCTCCTTCTGAGTCCGAGTCCGAGTCTTCATTGCGTAGCTTAGGCGGCGGTGCCAGGGAGGGTTGGAGTATTGTGATAGGCATCTTGAGTGTTGTCGCAACGTTTGTGTCGTCGCGGTCAGGCAAGGTGGGATGCTGGAAACCGAAAATTTAAAGCTTCATTGACGGATTGATCTTCAGTACATTGTTAGCGCGGTTGCGAAAGCTACAAGGGGGGCAGTCCAGTGGAATGGCAGGGATTCTGGACCCCACCAACGGCCCCACGAAACAAAATGCCGGAATGCAAGGCGCCTGTAGACGCTGAATCCAGGCTGGCTACAGGCTGCAGCCATTCCTCTAATAAGTAGCACCACCTTCGTTAGATGGGATGACATGTGACATCTACCTCCTAAGTATTGACAAGTCTCATCCCTCGCCGAACATGCTCAACCTGCGACACTACCTCTGAGAACGTCAACGGACCACCGATGCACTGATTTAAGAGCATCCATCGCATCATTCACCTCACCAACGCGTTCAAAAGTGATGCTCATCTTGAGCTAGCCAGAGCTGTGTAACAACACCTATGTCATCACCCCCCAACGACAACAAAATTGATAACGCCAAGAAGTCTTTCCTCATGGATCACGAGTTTACGCAAGACGTATTCGTGAACCGTGAGGATCCCATACCAACCGTCAGGTTGAATGGCTCTGACACTGGATCTGGTTCGGGCCCGGGACAAGGATCGGACTCCAAACATGACGATTCTTCCGCACAGGAACCCAGCTCACCAGAGGCCGAGTCCTCGGTTCCTAGGCGGCGGGGCATCCGGGAGCGCATCTCGGCTTTGAAGGACAAAGCCAACATTCAGGACTTACTGGTCGAGAAGGTTCTGGCCCAAGTACTCCAAGATGGCGGCGCGTACCTTCCCAACGATGGCTCAAAGGGTGGCGGTGGCCCTTCGGGTACCGAGAAGCCCAACTTCAACTTGCCCACCATGTCAAACAACTTCAGGCGCTTCAACGGTCGCATCGGAGTCGTTTTCGTTTTCCAGGCCCGCGTCGTTCGGCTTCTCTCCTGGCGCCATCCGACGCATACTATGTCTTTCTTGGCTGTATTTACCTTCGTGTGCCTAGACCCGTCTTTACTCCCGTTGCTTCCGCTGGCTAGTCTCCTAGTCGGCGTCATGATTCCCTACTTTATCACTCGTCATCCGGCAGCACCATTCAGCCTCTCGAGCGACCAGGCCTTAGGCTACTCGCCATACGGTCCTCCTCTTGCGCCCGCAAGGACCGTGAAGCCTGTCAAGGAGCTCAGCCGTGACTTTTTCCGCAATATGCGAGATCTCCAAAACAGCATGGAAGATTTCAGTCAACTCCATGACGCTGTCGTCACTATGCTGGTGCCTCGCCTCAACTTTAGCGATGAGGCCCTCAGCAGTGCTATTTTCCTAGTCTTGTTCGCAGCGTGCCTCCTGCTAAGCGTAGCCTCGAACACCATGCCCTGGCGCTTCATCTTCTTGATTGGCGGCTGGGCCGTCACAGTAATGGGACATCCAGATGTCCAGCAGCAGATTCAGGGCAATCATGGGGAACAGTTGAAGGCGAATGAGGAGAAAGCACGAAACTGGATAGAGCAGTTTGTTGAAAGTGACGTGATTCTCGACAGTGCGCCCGAAACACGAGAGGTCGAAGTCTTTGAACTGCAGCGACTTTCGGGTCCTGATGGCGAATGGGAGGCTTGGCTTTTCAGCCCGTCGCCGTACGACCCGCTTTCCGCCGCCAGGATAGCTGGTGAGCGGCCAACGGGCACGAGATTCTTCGAAGACGTACAGCCTCCGCTAGGCTGGGAGTGGCATGAGAAGAAATGGGCCCTGGATCTGTGGAGCAGAGAATGGGTCGAGGAACGGATCATTACGGGAGTCGAGGTCGAGACGGAAGGGGAGAGATGGGTGTACGATATCTTCGACGAGACTGCAGCCGAGAAGGTCGGCCTTGCGGAGAAAGAAGAGCAGGAGAAAACTACCCCTAGCAACGGGAAAGGTAAGGCCACGGTTCCCATGCCTAGCTGGGAGGAAGGCGAGGACTTTGAGGGACGAAGGGGTGAATGGCGCCGTCGGCGCTGGGTGAGGCTTGTCAAGAGGAAGAATATTCCGGCTACACAGGATAGTGCTAGCTGATTGGGTGTGTATGGTAATGAAATAATGTTGTGGTATTGTTTATATTGCTTTGGCTGCATCAAGCGGTATAGGTTACGAGAAAGGCTACCTTGGTGACGCGATGGTATAGCCGGTGCATCGCGACCGGACTTGCTACTCTCTCTATTTACTTATAATGAATACGTCGCATTTCTATATATTGTATTTTCAGCTTTTCACCCGCTGTTGAGACACTGGTAAACGTTAACATGTACGACGAAGAAGTTTCTGTTAACGCATAAAGGCAACCTGCTGTGAAGAGACCGAAGGGAATGGAAGAATCTACTTACAGGTACCCTTCGGTCATCTCCATTTCCCGAGCTTGGTTGCATTTATAAGTATGGTTTTACTATACTTGCTATCCCAATACGACCATAGACAAACTAGACAATTCGTAATTAAGTACGGCCTGTTCTATTCTTTATCGTAGTATTAGTTACGCATGCCATACGATGTCTTCAACTGCCGAGGTCCTCCATGAGCACAGCGCTTTTCGTAAGTAATGTAGAATACGAATTTCATTAAAAAATCTGTATCCAAGGCTCGCAAATCTCACGACTATCTCGATCTTGCACAAGAATCGAGCAGACCAAAGTCAACTTTCGAGTCGGTTGTTGTTCCGAGGTAGCCCATGGCCCCTGAATCCCGAGCTTGGCAGAAAACTCACATCATCCGAACTCGGCAACCGCAAATAACATCATTCAAGACGGGAACGCTCTTCAACAACATAGATAGTATCAGTTCTTCACACTTTTTTAATAACAATAAGATTCTATGATTTGTGGGTATAACATCAACAGGCGTGCACTCTCAGTCCCTTGTTCTCTGGTTGTACGTACCAAGTGGGGTAGTGGTAGTCATAGTAGTGGCGCCTTAAGGGTGCCTTACCGTCGCGAACTCTCTCAAGCGGCCCGGAGATACTCGGCCACAACGCGACGACCACTAGACTACCCCTACTACCAGAACAGACGACATCATATGACGATGAAAATGGGGTCATTATCTAGTAACGCTTCGGGTACTACCCCCTTTCGGGCCGGTCGGTTCCAGACCCACAAGTTCAGCCAAGACGGCGGCGATGATGCCTCCGCCGCCGCCGTCATCATCCGCGACGAGCTATATGGTACCGTAATCATCACGGAGCCAGTGCTGACGGAGCTTCTGCGCTCCGACGCCCTGGCCCGGCTGGGAGGGGTGCACCAGCACGGTATTTCGGGCCTGCTGGGCCTGACGCCGAAAGTGACGCGGCTCGAGCACACGGTGGGCGCGATGCTGCTGGTGCGGCACGTGGGCGCGAGCGTGGCCGAGCAGGTCGCGGCCCTGTTGCACGACGTGAGTCACACGGCCATGAGCCACGTCGTCGACTTCGCCATGGCCTCGTCCTCGGAAGACGAGGGTTCCTTCCACGAGGTCCACAAGATGCGCTACATCCGCGACTTCACGCCCATCCCCGCCATCCTGGCCCGCCACGGCTTCGTCGATTTCCCGGGTCCCCTGGACGAGGAGCTCTTCCCGCTCGTGGAGCAGCCCGCGCCGCGCCTCTGCGCCGACCGCCTCGACTACGCGCTCCGGGACGTGGTAGGGCTAGGCCACATGCTGCTTCCGGACGCACAGCGTGTCATCGCCTCCCTGCGGGCGTGGCCGTCTGTCGACGCCGCCGACCGCTACCTCGTCCTCCAAGACCAGAATCATGACCTCGCGCTCGCACTGGCGCGGGCCTACGCCGCGTGCGACCGGGACGTCTGGGGCAACCCGTCGCACGGGGACCTGTACACGCGGACGGCGGGCTTGATGAAGTCGCTGATCCAGCAAGGGGCGGTGCAGGAGGCGGAGCTCTGGACGCTGTCGGACTCGGCCTTCTGGGCGCGGATGCGCGGGGCGGCAAGCCCGGAGCAGCTGGCCGCCATGGACCGCCTCGAGCGCGAGGGCCTACCGGACGGCAAGGAACTGGCCCTGCCCCGGCTGGCCAAGGTACGCACCATCGACCCGGACGTCTGCCTGCCCGGCGCCGACAAGCCCGCGCGCCTCTCGGAGCTGTGGCCGGCGTACGATGCGGAACGGCAGGAATACATCAAAGCCAGGCAGGCGCTGTACGCACCGCCGCCGGCTTAGCCGCCGCATACTGAGATGGGGGTTTGCAGACTGTTTCGATCGGCCTACTTACAGAATAGGAGGAAACACCCGTGTTCCCTACATGTATATCGTAGGGTACTAGGCGCTCAGCCTTTAGAATTGCGGTCCTGTAATATCACAAACTCTGCTGAGAGTTTTCTACGAAACCACCAAAGCATGGGCGTGAAACCCAAATAACGCCAAGGCACATTAGAAACCATGGTGTCAATGTATCAGATTCTAAACGCATTCTTCACCATAGCAACCTGAGACGTACACCAGCGGCCAAGTCAAGATATGTCTCGGTGTGAATCAGGCTAGCCATTCCCGACGTGTGATCTTTAGATTCATCAGTTTCTCAATACAAACATGAGAGAAAATCACATGCTCATGATTAAGTATTCAGCATCCGCAGTGCCACTGCATATCCAATTCCAAAATGACATCACAGGTGAAGATGAAAGCACTACTAGACAAAATTGGACGTAGGCTGAAGTTGATAGCGAGACCGCTTTTGAAAAATAGGATCTGCCATTAGATGAACAAGCCGGATACTGTTTCGTCAGCACAGCAGTATCGCCGGCTATAAATCATTTGCTCGTAACGGGAATGAGCCCAATGCGGAGATAACGACCATCATGTAGATATCGTCAACCCCAATTATAAAGAATTGGGGGAATAGAAAGAAGGGTATCCGAATAAGAACGCCACCACCTGAATCACGCCAGCCGTTACACGACCACAGCATGCAACACCAGTACCAATCCTCTTTTGCGAAGCGGGTTAATATCGAGGCAAGGTCAGCACCCAATCATGCCTTGGTGCCGTTCTCCGTATCAGGGATAACCATTGCATCCAGGATTCTGTGGATTCCCTCATTCTTGCCCCTCTCTTCGTCGATCTTGTCGGCGGCCTTCCGAGCCCGCTCGATCAGGACATCGAGCACTTTCTTGGTGTAGGCAAAGCTGCCTGTATCGTGCATGTACTTGACAGCGTAGCGCTTCACCTCCTCGTCCGTAGGCTTCTGCTTCAGAATGTTGATGAGTTGCAGGTTGCTGGGGTTGGCGCGAATGCTGTGGATGATGAGGAAAGAGAATTTGCCCTCGGTCAAGTCCTCGCACATGCCCTTGTTCTTGCTGTAGATATCCGAGTCCAGGTTCATGTAGTCATCGCGGATCTGGAAGATGAGGCCGAGCAGGTTGACCAGCTCCGTGCAGTCAAACGAGGTCGGCGACTCGGCTTGCATCAGCTTGATACTTAGACGGAACAGGCCACCAGTCTTGTTGTCTACCATTTCGAGGTAGTCTTCCTCAGTTGGAACGGTGAGGGTGTCTCGCCAGAAGAGGTCCATACCCTGGCCTCGGTGCAGATTGAGCAGTTCATCCATGTATATGCTGATGGCCTTGGGGTTGTTCAGCTTCTGAATCTCCTGCAGTGCTACAAAATACATGTAGTTTGCTGTGTTGATGGTCTGCGCGGTGCCGAAGATGCTATGAGCAACAGGCATACCCCGTCGCAGGAGCGAATTGTCCTCCACATCATCGACCAGCAGCGACGAATTGTGTAGCATGCCCACGACCTTGGTGATGATCTCTATACTCTTATCCGGGACATCCAGCCAGGTATTGAAGGCGGCAATGAGCTTTTTGCGGATGTCCTTCCCAGGCTGGGCGGCCAGATAGTCGTACGGACCCCATAGGATTTTCTCCTTCTGATCTGTCCAGGTTTTCCTGGCTGCGAAGTTGAAGTCTTCCGTCTCGAAGTGAGACGCATCCGAAGGAGCGGAAGCTTGCATGATGGCAGAAGAAGGGCCGGGGATTTGGCCAGCAGTGGCGGAGGAGCTGTGGCGATGCCTGGTTCGAGCGCTCTGGCCCAGCCAATCCGACTCAGGGACAGGCCGCAATACCGACTTAGAGGGGACGTGAGGGACCGTATGGCCGGTCGACGAGGTTCGGGGAGGAATGGCGTTGGGGGATTGGAAGGGGACCTGGGTGCTGGAAGATGAGAGCATCGTCTTGTACTAGAAGCTCGTATTGATCTGTTGGCACTAGATTCATGCAGGTAACCGTCACAGGGGGGCACCGAGCTTATACAAGTAGTTGCTCAAGCTCCCGTTGGCTCCAGAAGATGCAGGAGACGGAGGATCGATCGCAGGCAACAGCTATCCCGAGGTTGCTTATCCGACGGTGGGGACCTGAGGCAATGCGCCGAGAGAAGGGGTACGGGAATGCGGCAACAAACTCGCGAGCGGCGTTTGCTCTGCAGGCAAGGAGGGGAACTGCAGGTCTTGTTTCGCGCAGATGCCCCGCGATCTTTATATGTTCGGACCTTTGCTACGGGGCAAAGTCCAGGTGTCTGCCAAGCCGATAGGATTAAAAGCGACGGAAGCAGATACTTATATATACCAATTGGTCAATAGTCTTTGTTGGCGAAGTTCGATATGGGGCCAATAAAGACCCAACCAAATAGCTCAAGTAGCTGGGTCGCGACTGGTATCAACGGTGGGATGCGATGCGGGGAGGAAACCCAAAAAGCACATGCAGCTTTCACGATGACGGGTTGAAGGTAGCTCATGTGGGTCGTGCCACAGCAGGACGTGTTTCCGACCGAATCAGTTGGGGTTGCATGCGTCTTAACTAGGTCGTTATGGGATGTTCGGGTATCTCCTGCACACACGTACACGTACACCTATAAGAAGGGATGGGAAAGGGCGGCGGCACGCGGGTAAGGAATGTAGGTAGGTATTAATATTGACCAGGGGGTTATCACAGGGTCTGCGAAGCTACACTAGGTAACTTCAATAAGGCAGAGATGGCTTGGGATAGAATTCAATGTAGTAGTAGTAACAGGTATGACCCGGAGCGGAGGCAGGTAACCTCCTCCTCCCTACTCATAAGCACACAAGCCATAGCTCTGTTGCGCTTTGTTTCAAGCTGGGCGCTCGTTACTGTGTAAGATGTAAGAAGGAATGGTATCGCATTCGGGTTGAGCTCGTCTGCCAAACGCACGGCGCGTATGGTAAAAGATCACAGACGTCATGGATTGGAGGCGGTACTGGAATTCCTTCACCCCTCCATCCTTAGCGAAGCGAAGCCGAGTTGCGCGGGCTGTCAGTCTGTCCGACTTTACTAACAAGCAGAGCTATTGCTGACATGGTGCACGGGTGGCACCGATAGTTGGAGAAACGGCCAAGTTAGTCGGATAGATCCTGTAATGTGAATCGCGAACCAACACCCATCAGGTTAGAGCTTGCTTCATGTTCCATGTGCTACAACATTTGCTGAGGGGTGTGAGGGGTGACGATCAGTAATAAGTTCCCAGTGCTTCTATTAAGGGCGGGCGCGGGCGTTTTCATGCAACCAAACCCCAGGAACCCAGCTACCCAAGAGATGCGCTCCAGGCTTTAGAAGCTAGGGCCCCCGTGAGCCTTATCGGTTATCGGAACACCGACAATGCACGACGCAGAATGTGGCATGTCGTTCAATGTTGCTGTGTCAACCACCCAGGAATTCCATGTCAATACCTACGATCCAGGATGGCAGTTGGTAAAGTTGGACATGCATCCATTGCATAGACCATACCGTTAGAAAGTGACCCATATCAAAAGTAATGATAGATTCCGCCAATGCTGTCATTTCTCTATCTTCCATTTCTTCGTGTTGTTGCTTTGGGCCCCTCCACCAGACACCCATAATTGATATCCCTCCGCCCGTTCTTCACTTCGTCTCTCTGTATTAACAAGTTCGTCAAGCCATAGTCACTTTACTGTTGCTCTTGCTGTTGCTGTTTGTTGTTTCGTCCACCCAAAGCCGAGCTAGCCCTTTACCCTCTAATAGTCGTCCGGCGTTTCAACCCCCACCACCAAACATCCTCGACCGCCATTCCAACATTAATTGTACGATACATATCCCGCGGCCGATAGACAAAAGGAACACCGCACCCGCGCGACACATCACAAATCACAAATAAGCAACCCGTCACAACTATCACAATGGAGAACCTACTGTCTCTTGCCTTCGACAACTTGTCGTCATACGACGGCCCGAAAATTCGCAAGGGTCTACGACAAGTCGAAGGACTCATGGCCAACATTTGCCTGCCCAAGAAACAGAAGACGCACGATGGCAAGAAGGACGACAGCTCAGAAGACGACGGCGCGGCTGCCCGGGCACCCAAGTCGCTCACCGGTCTCACCGCTGACCCTGTCTTCCACGAGTTCTTCAAGCTGCAAGAGGGTTTCGAGTGGAATCTGGCCCATCGTCTTGTCACTACACTGGACAGGCTGATTGCGAAGGGCGGTGACGGACAAAACGACTTGCTCATCCTGAGCGCACTGGATCTGCTGCAGGGCGTCTCGCTGCTGCACCCTCCGAGTAGGAAGATCTTTGGTCGCGAATCAAATATGAATGTAAGATACCCCCGTTTCTGCTGCACACCCGTATCGCTTGTGACCCATAATACTAACGAGACAAACGTAATAGCTGCTGCTTGACCTCCTCGAGCCCGACTTCTGTCCCGCGATCCAGTCATCCACCATGCGCGTCCTCAACATCGCCCTGGTGGACAACCCGCAGAATACGCGGACCTACGAGAACCTCGACGGCCTCCTGACCGTCACGTCGCTGTTCAAGTCGCGCGGCACCAACAAGGAGGTCAAGTACCGGTGTATGGAGTTCCTCTACTTCTACCTCATGCCCGAGACGCCCTCGATTCCGAGCGTGGCCAACGCCCGCGAGTCCATCCCGGCCCTGCTGCAGCGCAGCCCTAGTAAGCTGGCCAAGGCCTTCCAGATCAGCACCGACGGCGAGGGCGGCGGCCGCGCACGCTCAGACAGTGACAGCGCCGGCATCCGCAGCCAGGCCGACAAGCAGGCCATCCTCTGCCGGTACCTCGGCAACATCGACGACCTGCTGGGAGACCTGCAGAAGTCAGCGGTGTTCGGTGGTGCACTGAACTAAAAGCCGCAACGACTTCTGCTGCCCAGCTAAGCAAACTACTATTATCTTCTCTTCTTCTTTGTTCTACTTTAATCAGGGAGTTCAGGTGTGCATATTTCCAAGGCCCGGGTTGAAATTGACAATAGCGAAAGTATTGCATTTGAAGGGAGGCCACATTTTCAGTCCGATTAGAATGGGGACTGCTGGTCAAGGCAAGGCGAAAAAGGCGTTTACACAGACATTCCCAGGAAGATGGTTGTCGAAAAGGGTGTTCTTTTTTATCTCGTGAATCGTCTATTTGCGGGCGTCTCAAAGCATTATTAGAGTCAGAATAGAGTAATATACTACCTCTGACCATACATGAAAAGGAGAAAATTCCTGCGTAGCTTTTGGCCTCGTGATATCACCATCCCGGCCCTACGGCTGGATAGTGCTATTGTTATTATTATTTTTGTCCGAGTCGGTTGTGTGTCCTTGTCCATCCCGAATGCTCTCTACTGTTTCAACAGTCGAAACCCTGTTCGCATGCCCGTTACCACCATGAGCACTCTCCGCCACCGTCGAGCCGGACTCCGCTGTGCTGTGGGGATCCGGTTTCTCCTGGCTATTGTGGTATTCGGTATACGACGATACGTGCGAGTCCGGCCGTACTCTTCTTTCTTGTTGTCGTTGCTGTTCGCCCGCTTCCTCCAGCGGGCTCCTCTCCAAGGGATCGATCCCAGGCGACCCCCACAGTTCGAAGACTTCAGCCCGCTGCTCGGGACTGGTCGCCAGCGCCGGCGCCACGGACGGCTCCGGCGTCGTCTTGGCGGCTTGGACTTTCGACGCTTTCAGGTGCGCGTCGTCGCCCATCTCGACGGGCGGCGCGATGTCCCCCGGGCCCTCCGGTCCAGCGACCGGGACCGCGCGCCGGACGGGCGCCGAGGGCGCGAAACGATCCCACATGCCGCGCGGCGTGTGCGGCGTCTCGCCGTCCTGCTGCGTGTAGGGCCCCGCGACGGCGGCGGGGCCGAAGTACTCGTAGACGAGCCCCGTGCGGTGTGGTCCCGCCCCCCGTGAGGGGCCGCTGACATCCGACATGACATCGGTGGCCCCCGCGCCGGCGGGCCCGGCTTGACCCCCCTGGCCGACGCTATGATAGCCGTGCTGCGAGGGGTAGGGCGTGTTTCGGCCGGCAGTGGCTGCCTTTCGGTGGCGCAGACAGAACCAGGTGAGGATGCCGATGATGAGGGCGGCGCCGACGGCGACTCCGACGCCGATCCCTGCCTTGGCGCCCTGGCTGAGCCCGCCGCCGGTGTAGGTTATTTCGGTGCCGGGGGGCGACGTGGCCTGCCCGGCGCAGGCTTGGGTGTTGCCGGATAAGACGCAAGTCTGGCCGTTGAAACAGCAGTTCCCGCCCAAGCTTGCTGCGCAGGAGAACTGGTTCCTCGACGGGCACCCGTTCGCGGTAGGCACGAATCCGGTCGGTGACGCAGTGATGGGCACACCGCACGACCCGCCAGTCAAGCATGGATTCCCGAATTTGCAGCAGCCGCCTCCGAGCGACATGGGGCACTGGAACTCGCTAACCGCGCATTTCCGAGGCTTGCACCCCCCGCTCTCTACCGTCTTCTCACTCAAAGATTGGGTGAGGATCGGGGCCGTGTTCGTGCCGGAGATGACTCCCACTGTCACCTCGAAAGTCGATGTCACGGTCGTGTTGATTAGGAAATGTCCTTCGTCACATACATTGCTGCACTTGTTCCCGATGGAGCAGCATTGCACCGTCCAGTTCCCGCCAAAGAAGCAATACCGTTCATTCGGGCAGCACGAAGCCTCCCCAAGCGCCCCCAATTCGCCGCAGGTGTGGCTCTTCGTGGGGTCGCTGCAATCTACCTGGCCGGTGCCAACCTGTCGGCCGCCCAGCCGGTAGAGCGCTTGTCCCTCAGCATAGTATCGCGGCGTGAACCCGAGCTCTCCGCCGACGTCGCCCACGAAAACGGCTGGTGTCGCAGGAACGGCTACGTCCCCGCCGTTCAATTTCGCGAGTATCACCGGCGATAAAAGGAGAAGATATAGCAGCGCAAGTTGGCGCTTAAACGGCATCGTCATGGTCATGAAGCAGGCATAAAACGAGCGGTCTTACAACGCAACGAGGGTCTCGCGCATGTGCGCAATTGACTAAAATAGATAAAATCGCGACTTGTAATTTCGGCGGACGACAAAATACTCAAGATTATCGTCGCGGGAGTCAGCGGTTTACATGAGCGAGGAACTGAACTGCTAAATGACATGAATTGAAGCCTCGAGTTCCGAAGAAAGCAGAGGGAATGACGATTAGGTTGGTTTCCCAGTGCTACGGTATCGCCACGTCGGGACGGCTATCGAGAAGACGAAAATGTTTGCGCCGTCAGAAATAGCATCCGGAGAAAGCGCATCAGCAGCATGTAGGGGTTCGGGTGAAGCTGCAGGCGGATGGGGCACCCTGGTATGCATCGTTACACTGTATGGTTGGATTGGAGAGGGGAATGCTGGGAGATCGCCGCCCAGATACCCCAGATGCATACCAATTCGCAGTTGGGAGATGTTGGTGGTGGTCAGCCACATATTGGGGGAGCCCTGTGTGAATGGCTGGAATGGGAATAGAGCCGGATTTGAGCGGTGCCAGGTCGGCGCATGTCAGACCAGGCAGGACAGGCTGGCTTTCCAATGTAGGACAACGAGGTCTAACCCATGATTGAGTCCCAAACCAGGCAGATGTAGTCGGCGTCCTGTTTAGTCAACAGTCAGAAATCTGCCAAGACGTAATACGATGTCAGGGAATATCTGACATTTGGGCCAAGACGTAAAACGCTGGTCTGCTGTTCTACGATATAAAGGGTTTCACATCTTCAACTCCTCTATCACCAAGTTGCCTGAACTTTCTATCTTATCTTACGCAAGCTGCCTGTCCATACATGGACTTATCCACTTGGAGTTACGGCTTAGAACAGAATGCCAGCCCTTTTCCCACAACTCGGGACAGCATGTGTAAGATAGACCTGACTGCTATGCTCTAGTGTCTTAACCATTGTCTAAAACATCGTCTATTGCTGGTGCTGGCTTCCAGCTAGGCGATGACTTCCAGCTAGTTGACTGCTTCCAGCTAGTTGACTGCTTCCAGCTAGTTGACTGCTTCCAGCTAGTTGACTGCTTCCAGCTAGTTGACTGCTTCCAGCCAGTTGATTGCTTCCAGCCAGTTGACTACTTCCAGCATAGTAATCACTTCCAGCTAGGTGAATCTGCGATGTCTGACCATCGCCTCCACCTTCTCGGGCAGCAGGGGAGGCAGCAGGGGAGGCAGTAGCGAAGGCAGCCTCGTCATTCCACCAATCTCGGAACTGAAGTAGCCGTTCGGTCCGCTGTTTGGCAAGCTCCTTCCCCGTGTCGGTCTTCATCATGCCCTGTATCCTGACGAGCTTATCTTCAAAATGTTGGATGCTATCATCCATAGATCTATCGGGCTTGGTCCCGCCAAAGGTGAAGCACCTGCCGATACCGACGGCCCCGATAGCGTCGATGCGATCGGCATCTTGGACCACAGCCAACTCTGGATGAACCCTGATGAGGTCCTGGACGCGGGCGGGATCCTTGATCTCGCTTGAGTAACTGACTCCGAGACATATCGTCTGGACCTTCTGGGCAAGCTGCTCGTCCGCGCCCAGCGAGAGGAGGAGCCTATGGACGAGTGACGAAGCATCTTCCCCTGGTTTGAGGTACTTCTTGTCGCCGACATCATGGAGCAGAGCGCTTAGAACTATGACTTGGAGGTCTAGAGTCTCATTGTTACTTGCATGGGCATAGATATACCGGGACACTCCGAGGACCCGTTGGATATGATGAAAGTCATGGCTCCCATCGTAATTGGACATGTACTCCTTGACGAAGGTGGTGACGGAGGCCACAAGATCCCCGTCAGGACTAGACTGCATGGTCGACATGATTGCTTGTCTTCCAAGACGAGCTGCTGCATCTTTGTTAGCATGCGAGATTGCCGCTGAAGAATATAGAAATGCAACCATAGCAAGGGAACGCTGGGAGATGCAGGTCGAGGACAGCTTCTCCTGGGAGCCTGATAGGTTGCTTCAGCCGTTGTGGGTTATAATCCACAGCTGACAGTATATTGACTTACCATACAGCGGCCGCAATATGAGACCTTTTGTCCGAGGGACAAAGCGAGGTTCGTATGCTTTAGACTTCGGCAGCAGCAGCAGCAGCAGCAGCAGCAGCAGGCAGTCGGTCACCTGTGGCACCGTACGATCTTGATCCGGACGGCTGACGAATCCAGAGTACAAATCGCGGAGGATTTGTTTGCCAAGCGAGAGAGCTGCTGTAAGCCTATCGCCTATGCAGAAGCCTATGCGAGGGGAACAAGGATGCGCACAACTCGGTGTCGTGTCCGCCCGCCCCAAATTAGGCTTACTTTTCCGGGGCCCGGTCAACGTGACATCTGGAAAGACTAGGGGCCTGCATTCGGTATCCTCTGAGCACCAAAACTTTGGTGTTCCCACACCATCTTTTGTGCCGTGGTCTGGCTGCAATGCCTGTAAACTTTCAGCACTTTTTTCCCTCAAAAGTGGCACAGAAAGGCCCCTCTCCGCGGCGCGCAAATCGGCGTGTGATTCGATTCACATACCCGCCGGAGCTAAAGCCATGGAATACTGCATGATGCATGCACCACAGCGACGGACTAGATCCTCACCTCTCCCTCTCGCTCTTATTGGGAAGAGATGACTGACCGAAATCAGCTCAGGGACGACATGAAGGTTCGGCTAAGCACCCTGAGCAGTCAGATTGGGGTGGTACAGATAGGCCAAGGAAAAGTTGACCGCATATCCGTTAATGGAGGCCTGTTTTCTGGCCCATTGGAGGGTAGTAGTGTCAACACCGAAAATACTGCAGTAACTGGCGAATTCTTGCCAGACTTCTAGAATACCCAGCAGTCGGTAGCTTTTCGCTACTCCAGTCTGTCTACCGCGTCCATCAGTGATCACCCATCATGACACAAAGAAACATGTTTATAAACTTTAGAACTATTAATAACATCAGTTTCCATAACGATAGCTACTTACTTACTGGAAATGTGTGATCAACCCAGAGACCTGTCTTAGCTTTGTTGTACTGTATCCATATCAGCTGTAACGTTTCTGAGCGGAACCGGGCTCGCCCATCATCACATCATGTTTTTGAACTGTACTCTCGTCATGCCTGGTCGGCTTGATAGTAAGGATAGTAGGACTCGAATCCGACTCGTCCGATCCCGTTTCTTCACCACCTCGAGCCTCGAGGCACCCACCACGTGGATTGGACAGCGTACCTATTCCCTTTTCTTCTTCTTTTCTTTTCTCGCTCATCTCATGATGGCATGCATGAATACTACCGAATAATTCGATATGCACCTCGCGCATGAGCGACTAGGGTATGGCCTTAGACCTGTTCGTTCTTCTGTCGAATGGCAGCGCAGAAGCCCTCGTTCCTCGCAGTCGACATACAGCAATCGGGCGGGACGGGTCCAGCTAAGAGTGCGACTACAGATCGCAGAATCCCCAGCACACACTGTACTTTTTTCATTTATTACACATCCAATGCAGCCACAGGATCGCTGTCGCCGGCCGTCATTGGCTCAGCTGCCAAGTGATGCTTAACGCGGCGTGTGATGGGCAGTAGACGAGCTGTTGGTATTGGCTGCCAACTGTGCCTCATTGGCCAATGACAGGCCGAAGTGTAGCGCCCAATCGCCCCCATTGGGCCTAGCCTGAAGATGATCCCCCTCAGGACCCAAGGCCCCCCGCCTCTCTTCCGTTTACTTTTGTGATCGCCTTCGATGAGGGTCCATGTCTCTCTTAATAGCATCTCATGTGCTTAAGCGCCCACCATGCAGTGCGGCAAGACTTGCGTTGATGCACTGACTACTAGACTGAACGCCTCTTTACAGCGGGAAACCTGTATTCAGGTGATATTATTTTTCACAATGACGGCATCTGATTGACCAAACAGAGGCCCCGAACCTCCATCTTGCTTATCCACACGTCGAGGCTAGTGTCCGGAGGGACTACCGGGGCCCGGCTATGGGAGTATGGCTGGAGGGAGACGACGAGGGGGAAACTGGGAGATCAAGCACAACGTCCATGTTCCCTGTGTAGCTTGTGTAGCATGTGGTCAGGACTCGGTCCAGCAAATGGGCCATCGAGGCCTCAGTTGACGGCCTCAGCCATATAAACCAACTGCTTTCCCGCCCCCTTCCCTCCCCCTTTCTCTCTTCGTTCTTTGGCAAGCATTCAATCTTCAAAAACTAGTTTTTCGTTTTTCTCCCTTTTCCCCTTGTTCTTTTTTTGTTGGTGATAGAGCTGTGCTCTGAGTCTAATAGTCGTCGTCTCTAATTACAGAAAAAACACACGATAGTTGCTGGTCTACTATCCTATACACCACCCCCGAATTACACCACCGCCGCAATACCCTCCTAATAAAACAGAAAACTAGTTTTTACTTGCTCAACCAAAGCTCCTTTGAAGAAAAATTCTCAAAAACGATAACATTGCAATAGCAGCTTTTAATAATATTCAGAATGTCGACTGTTCAACTTTCATTCTCGCTTCGCGTCTCTTCGGGCGTCAAGTCCGTCCATTTGCTTGGCTCTTGGGACAACTACGTCGGTCAGCTCCCGCTCTCCAAGGATAAGACTTCCTCCAAGTCCGGTTCGTGGAAGGGCACATTCCGCTTCCAGGGCAACCTCGAGGCCGGCCAACGCTACTGGTACTACTACATCATCGACGGCTACCACGTGTCGCACAACCCCAGTGAGAAGTCCACGGTCGAGCCCACCACCGGCCGCGAGCTCAACATCCTCGACGTCCCCAAGGACAAGTCCCACAAGTCTTCTTCCTCCTCCTCCAAGTCCCACAGCTCCAGCTCCAGCTCCAGCTCCAGCAAGAGCTCCTCCAGGCACTCTTCGTCTTCGTCCTCTTCCAAGGACTCCAAGCACCGATCGTCCAAGCGCGGCTCCTTGACCGTAGACATCCCCAAGGGCCGACCTCTCTCGACCTCGCAGATCAAGGCACCCAAGCCCATCACGCCCCATGCCACCCGGCACATCTTGGACGTCGACTACTGCGACGAGGATGCCATTGAGGAACTGACCGCCCGCTTCGGCAGCGCCGACATCGACGAGGACGTCATCACCGACTTCTCCAGCTCTCCCGTCTCGTCCAACGGCTCCAGCCTGTCTTACCGCTCCGACAGCTCCTCGCCCAACTCGTCGCTCTCTGGCTACAGCACCCCTAGCTCCGACTGCAGCAACTGCACCTGCGAGCGCTACGGCATCACCCGCAAGGGTGACCGCGTCAAGATTGACTGCGGGGGTGCCCGATGTGGCTTCAGCGACGACGACAGCGCCTGCTCCAGCAGCGGCGACGAGGAGGAGTACGTCTCGCGCAGCTCCCGCCGAAACGGCATCGTCGTGCGATCGTGAAGCACTGCCCCGTGACCTGTGGAGGATTATTAATGAAGAACCTTGCCCCAAGCAAACCAAACGCCGACAGGCCGAAGATATGAGGAAAAAAGGTCGACCATTCTTTAACGAGTTTGCTTGCACGCTGTTCCCCCTCTCGGGGACAGAAGCGTCGCTCGTCCTGTTGTTCCATTGCATCAGCGCGGCGGGCGAGTCGAGCCGGTCTTGGCTCGCCTCTCTGCGCGCCTACACCCATTTGGGTCGATGCTGCGGCCCCACGACTGCTTCCTGCATGCCGATGTGAATGGTTTTACTTACCAACCATGGTGTACTGCGCAGTCGTGCGATTGTCTACATACTTTTGTTGCGACAATGAATCCAGAGCAGCGAGATTTGTCCCAACGCCAACAAATCTCGGCCTATGCTCCAGCATAGCAGCACGCCGTCTGCGGACGGCTACTGCGTAATCTTGCAATACCAGTGGCCTCGGGTTGGCCTGTGGAAAAGCCCGAGCCAGCCACCCATGCAAATATGAGGATTCAGTCAAGCCTAAACAGCTTGCCTGCCCCATGATAGTGTTTAGATGACTATTGAATCTATTCCTACCTCACCCTGAACCATCTCTTCGCTTGCAATACTGTGAAATGTGTATATGTAACAGTCTCTTCGTTTTCGTAACAGTTTCCCCTCCAGGGAATAGGAGGTGACAACGGGAAGGGAAGGCAGCATCGACTTACACTGATGCGACTGCCATCAAAGCATGGTTCGCTTCCTCGGCTGCTGAAACCGGGCAAGATCTAAAAATAAGCAGTCAAGCCTAGCGAATGTACATATACCGAAGACTGGCACGGTGGTGGCTGCCATGCCTACAGGTGGATGATATGATCTCCAGCCATGCAACGTGGGAAAATGAGCTTATAATAGGCTCGGTTCAGTAAACATTTTGGGTGGGGCTCGTTTCAGGGTATCAATGGCGGGGTAAAACAGAACGGGACCCTATTCTCTGGAGCCATACAAGAAAGTGGAAAGTGGGAGGACCCTACTTATAGATTCGACGATGGAGACCCGGCGTTCAAGGGTTGCGTGTCTTTCACCTCGTCTCCCAGAAGATCCATCAAAGTTCAACCCCCGTCAACGTAATCATAAAACTTCACACCACCACCAAACATCCCGGCGCTCATCATCATGGCGGAAAACTTTCCCATCATTGACTCGCACATCCACTTATACCCGGAGAGCGAGATCCCCACCTTATCATGGGCCACTCCTGAAAACCCGCTGGCGAAGCAGCACTCGGTGGAAGACTACAAGGAGGCCACCGCCACCTCCCCCGCGCCCGTCAAGGGCTTCATCTTCCTCGAGACGGACCGCAAGCATGACCTCGAGGCCGGCGCCAAGGATGGCAGCGGCTGGGAGTACCCGCTGATGGAGGTGTCGTGGCTGAAGCGCATCGCGCTGGGCCAGCCCAAGGCGGGCGAGGGCCATGCCGCCGAGGACGCGGGGCTGTGCTCGGCGTACATCCCCTGGGCGCCCATCCCGAGCGGGGCCGCGGCCATGGAGAAGTACCTGGCCAAGGCCGAGGGGGCGGCGGGCGACAGCTGGAGCAAGGTCCGCGGGTTCCGCTATCTCCTGCAGGACAAGCCGGACGGCACCGCGCTGGGCGACGGCTTCATCGAGAGCCTCAAGCTCCTCGGCCGCAAGGGGTACGTCTTCGACGTCGGCGTCAACCAGCACGACCGCGGCCGGATCCAACTCGAGGAGACGGTGGAGATGATCGACAAGGCACATGACGGCGTACCGGACGAGGAGAAGGTCGTTTTCATCTTGAGTAAGTTTCATTCATATCTGTTCAAAGCACCCCCAGGGTTGCAGTAGCTTTGATCTGTGACCTCTGGCTGACAATCGATTATCTGTAGACCACTTGTGCAAACCAGATCTTACCGTCATCAATATCCACACGGATACGTCCTTCATCGCCTGGCGGACGGCCATGTTCACCCTCAGCAAGTGCAGCTCGACCTACATGAAGCTCTCAGGTGCCTTCCCCGAGATGGACGACTCGCTCAAGAACCGCCCGGTCGAAGACATCTTCGAGGCCATCATGCCCTGGCTCAGTGTCGTCCTTGCGGCCTTTGGGCCTTCGCGCATCATGTTTGGCAGCGACTGGCCGGTATGCACCGTGGGCGTGGACGGAGCCTGGGAGAAGTGGAGACAGATCGTGGACAGGCTCTGCTACATGGCATCTCTTGGGGATGAGGACAAGGAGATGATCTGGAGCGGTACGGCACTGAAGGCTTACGGCATTCAGACGGAACAACGTAGCCAGTTTGAATTTGTCTACTGAGTAAAGTAGTCACTAGATACAACCGACACAGTAAACCGTACTTAATGCTATATATACCCGGCGAAGAAAGTTAATTATGTATTGTGAACTGTTCAGACTTCCCATAAACTTGAGGTGCGACACATAACAGTGACCCAACCTACTCCTCCTTTCCAACCATCCCCTTTACATTACAGCGAGAACTCGAGCCGATTTCCCGCAAAATCTCGCGCGAAGAACCTGGTCGGATACTCGGCCCCCTTGCTTCCGGAGCTCGTCCCCACGGGATCGGCCATCATGGGCGCCGCGGGCCCGCCGCGCTGGTGGTGCGCCACGATGCGCTCCTGCAGCGCCTGCAGCGCCTCGAGGCTGCCGACCGCAAAGCACGGGTGCCGGCTCGACGTCGGCGACGTCGTGTCCTCGGCGTGCTTGGCTGTTGAGATGTGCACCTGCTGTTGGCTACCCGACGACGAAGCCCCAACCTCGAACCAAGCGAGCGTCTCGATCTGGGCCGCGGGCACGGCGCGCGGCGTCAGGCCCAGGGTAGAGCCGTAGAAGGTCTTGGCGTGCTCCAGGGTCCCCGGCGGGACGGTGAGGTTGATGTGGGCGATGCCCGTGATCAGGGGCTTGTTGGTGGTGGTGGGGGAGGAAAACATAGAGGGGGGGTTCTGCTGCCATGATTTTTGTTCTTCGACCTGACTAGTCTCGTATAGTTGAAAAAGGTTGCAAGGGTTTAGTAGTTTGTGACGTCTTGGAAACGGGTCGACTAGAGAGATGTGGTCGGAAGATTACCCAAGCTATAGTTACCTGTGGAACAGTGATATATATCGAGTGATTTCTAGTATTTGTCATCGGCTAATCTCCTACCCGTCCGTTCACACCATGTAGGAAAAGCGTTTCGCGAACCCGCTGGGAAAACCCTCCATCCCCGGTGCGGGGTTTCCGGCTGTGGACATTGGCCGGAGCTACGCCCGGTATGACTCAGCTACTTGCCTATAGCGGAGCGGTAGGTCGAAAGGTACAGGCCGCAGCTACAAACCAAATTCGAATCAAACTTTCCTCTATATCAACCCAGAGTAAGAGAAGGCCGGGAGCACTCGCAATATGACCTACATGGAGGCTAAGACGGAATGCAGTACATATGTAGTGGGGAGTCGGATGATCAATGGTGACCCTTCAATATCTTGACCAAGCTTAATGAAACACTGCCAGAGTTTTCGGGTCTTAAGACAGATGGACAACCTATCTCAAGGTTGCACGCATAAGAACGGTCCAACTCTTCCTGGGGAAGTCTATTGTATTTTGATATGACATGCTGGGTAGGAAAAACTACTATTAAGATATAATCAATTCATGCCGAATTTTCCTTGTCCTTATGTCCCCTGTACGCCATCAAAGGACAACGCTGTATCTATTTCCTTCCCGGAACCCATGTATATAACTTTCTCACTCTTGTTAGGTTAGGGTACTGAGTAACAGCCAAATCTATAGCAAATGGGTGGTGGAACACCTCCATAAGAATGCCGTAGCCGCATCACGGCTATGCACGTGATAGCCAAGCCTTAGGACCTGGATGAGTTCCTACCAAAGCTGGGAAGCTTAGACCCAGACTTCTGTTTCTCCTCCACGGATGCATTGTGCATATGTTGCCCTCCCTTTCTACCGGTACGCACATCTCGGCGCGAGGTGCAACAACAGCAAAGACCCGAATGAATGACAAACGAGATGAACGTGAAGCCTACGGCAATCCACGAGAAGACCAACATCTTGGTGCCGACCTCGGCTTGGATGTTCAGATCGGACTGCGACGTCAAGGCATACTTGAAGATCAGAGACATGGCGGTTCCAATGGCTGCTGCAACCGTGGCCAGAATGAAGGCAATGAAGGACAGAATGCCGACAGGCATACTCCACCATCTGGAGTAGACGACGAGGGGAGCAATGAAGATCATTAAGAAGTCCAGAATGGTGCTGGCGAGGAAAAAACCGAACATGATGTTCGAGGCAATGTGCAGGTAGTTGAGGATTTCGTTGACCTGGTTTGGTAGAGGAATGGATGCCCCAGCAAAGAGCTCATTTTTAAGGATCTCGACGGGGTTAAACCACCATAGATTGGTAGGGGTTGAACAGTAGGTAATTCCCCTATTTCATGAGTTAGCTGTGTAACAAATACCCCTGATGGTCGCTGTAAAAGGTGTGGGCACTTACTCATCATCGTAGCCCTCGCAGAAATTCCACAAACCGACTTGGTAGAAATCGTGCAGACCTAATGTGCGGGCAATGGAGTTCATGAGGGTCAAGCTGGGCGCCGAATTAGGTATGATGTTGGCCAAATCCAGCTTGAAGAAGTAGATATCCCCCAGCACTTTGGTGCCTTTGGTATTTCCTATCTCGACCTAAAAGTACCAATCAGAAACCGTTCTCAACGTGGGTACCGCGCCAGAAGCTCTCTTACAAGGACAAGAAAGATGAAGGCGAGCGCATAACAGCAGCTCGAAACGAGGGCGACATTGCGACGAGTCTTTGTCAATCTTTTGATGATCGCGATGTTCTCGGGCGAAGTTCCTTCCTTCGCAGAGCCGTCAGCATTGGAGCCACTCGCACTGCGTCGTTTCCGGAAGCCAGGCAACGCCATGGCCTGTGGTGTATGAACGAACGATTTCGCCTTCCGATGGTGATTTGCGTCGACCGAATACTCGTTGGAACCGGAAAGACAATATGGTTCTCGCGAAACGAGAACAGAAAGAGAAAAAAGGAGAGATCTAGATTATCAAATTGATTGAACGGTAGCTTAATTGAGATAATCCAGACTACCGGGCAGCTTCTTCTTGTTAGGATCGAGCTCTCCAACCCCCAGCCCAGGGTCTGCGCCAAAACAGCCAGCAAGGGTTCGTGACGTAAGTAGCCGCCGAGATCAAACAGGCAAGTAGCCTGAAGTACCGATAGCTAGAAGGTTAAGCCTAGTTAGTTGGGACGAAACAGCTACCACTCCAGTCCCAAATCCACCCATCAGGTCGCGGTGGCAGCAGCGGTAGGCGAGACAGGGCACCTTCTGGGCACTGGACTATGTACTGGCAGGGAGGCGGAGCATGATAAAGAAAAAAATTGGGCGTGCATTGCGTGGCCTGCCTGACGATCCGGTCTAAACCGACCGAAAAGGCTGTCTGGCGGTAGACGCTGCGGCCAATGGATCAATCAGTCAATCCATGTTTGTTGATGTACGGCCTACGCCTACACGTAACCTACTGATAGGCGCCAGGAACAAAAACTCGTTTCTGCTCCCTACATGCCCTCTAAAAGGTTGCGTTGGCATGGGCGGCAAGAAACTGCCGGGTCATAGACAACAATAATTGCGTTAGAAGTCGCAACCACTGGCGCGGCAGAACCCCTCTCCCTTGTTGAGGCTGTACCCGCGAACTATTGTATTGATACTACCAAAATGGAAATCAACATGAACCGCGACCAGATCCGCGCTTTCAGAAGACAGGCAATACGAACCGCCCAAATTCACTGGTCAACTGGTTCCAGCATGCACGTCTTGTTTCATCTCTCTTCTGGTAGGGTTCATTAGTCATTTGCCTGCTCAAGCTATCAGCCACTCATTGAATGAAAAAGAGGCATCATGTTCTTTGATTGCGCTCTGCTGTATGAGCAACCTTACTTTTTTTTTTCACTGTAGTGTCACTAGTAGGGACGGGAGAATAGCATGTCAGGTAGTGTTATTGCCTGCGAATTAGCGCTATACAGCTGGCTCGGCAGCGGGTACGTCATGTTTAATAGGGATCAAACCTGTCGGACCCGCGGGCTTCCCAGCAAATCCCTGTTTGACCCCCTTGATTCAATGCCCCCCCGAGCGGTGGCGCGCTGCCCAGAACAACACTGAGCAAGTGAGAAGAGTTCTTGCTTGTTTGCTGTATCCTGCAACGTAGATCGCAGGTGGGCCGGCATTTGCACTCGCACAGCTATACTTGGACAGGGACGCGCCTCCCTGCATTCGAGCTGAGATAGACTTTCTACAGTAGTTTCCTTGCCCTTTTGCGGGCCTGAGAACCGTACGACCGAGACGACCCTACCCAGCAACGGGGAAGCCGCCGATTCACTCCAGCCGATCTGCCATCTTCTCTGCTCTTTGTACCTTCAGGTTCCTTTCCCAGGAGCACGGATCGCCTAGGGTCCATCGACTAGGCCAGACCAGACCAGAGCGGACCAGCCATCATCATCATTATCGCCATGAGATATTCTGTCGGTCGGGCTGTCGCTTTTTACTACTTGCTCCTTGATCAAACCTCGAGGAATTGCATCTTTTCCTGAAGGCCGTTCTGCCTTCACTCGCTCGTTTCCTTACATTCAGTCCAATCTAGCGAGAAAGGAGAGGATAGTCTTCGTCATCGGCCAAATCCAATACTTTTTGGACAGTATGGTGCGTCGCTTGGGCGGCCTGCTGCTGCTAGCAGTTGCAGGCGTCTCGGGTCAGTCAGGACTCGAGTCTATCGACGACTCGAGAACAACAATGACTGTCGACCTTACCACGACCCAGCTTATAACACCAACGGGCACGTATCTCTCCCTCGGAACGCAAAGGTCCCAGGGCACTTCTTTAGGATCTATGCCAATTAGTGGCTCGACGTCCATTACCTCAAACATTACCCAGGTCAGGCAATCAACGGAAACGGATACAAGAACCTACCTCACTGGCGACGCAACTTCTACCATTCCGAGCAACCACTCGACATCGGCCACATCGTCTGTTCTCCCTACTTTTACTAACACACGACCTTGCAACAACTGGCCGGAATTTTGCAGTCGCAGGTACAGCAACATTACCGAAGTGTCTTGCCATAACTCTCCTTTTATCACCAAGAAGAACCTTGCTGCCAACCAGCAATACGATGTGACCACACAACTGGACGATGGTGTCCGTTTCCTCCAGGCCCAGATACAGTGGCCAGCTAACGGCACAAAGCCGCATTTCTGCCATACCAGCTGTGACATTCTGGATGCCGGTCCCATGACAGACTGGTTGGGTCAAGTCAAGGACTGGGTTGTAAAGCACCCGTACGATGTGATCACTATTCTCCTCGGCAACGGCAACTAGTATGAAACCCCTCCCACCAAACTCGTACCCATTGATTTCACTGGCTCTAATACATTACAGTTCTGTACCATCGATGTACGTGCCTTCCATTGAGGAGAGTGGGCTGTTGCCATTCATTTACACCCCACCCTTGGTGCCGATGTTGCTCAATGACTGGCCGACTCTGGGCGAAATGGTCTTGAGTGGAAAGCGAGTCGTCATGTTCATGGACTACATGGCCAACCAGACCGAGTACCCGTGGTTGCTGGACGAGTTTTCCCAGATGTGGGAGACCCCCTTCGACCCGGTAGACCAGAAGTTCCCCTGCGTCGTTCAGCGACCCCCTGATCTGTCGGAGCCGGATACCAAGAACCGCATGTCGCTAATGAACCACAACCTCAACATCGAGATCACTCTCCTCGGCAACCAGCTTCTGGTCCCTGCACGGACAGAGCTGAACGTTACCAACAATGTGACGGGTTTCGGCAGTGTGGGAGAGGCCGCACAAGGATGCAAGAACCAATGGGGACGAGCACCGAACTTTCTGAATGTTGACTACTATAACGTTGGAGGTTTTGATGGATCCGTATTCGCGGCCGCAGCCAAGTTCAACAACGTTACATACGATAGGCCATGCTGTGGCGGTAAAGCGAACGCTGCACCTGGACTGTACACGGCATTGGATGGTACGCTTTTCTGGGTTGTGGGCTTGACGGTTGGGTACCAAGTCTTGTCCGGTTTGCTGGTATAACCTTCAACCTGAGTCGAAAGCAATCGGAACATACAAAATGCTAGGGGTGTGATTACGGGCAAAATGTCCTGCACCTGTCACTTTTGCTAATTTTGTCATTATATATTGGAGCAGGGAAGCAAAAAGCTAATTATCCATAGCACGAATAGAGCTATCCATCTTAAGACCTATGCGCTATCAGGCGTATCTGCTTTTGTTTTTGGTGTCATATGTCCGGGAACTGGCAGGTCCATCTCGATGTCTTCCATTTGAAATGCCCAGTGCCTACAAAAGTCTCACCCATCTCGCTCATCCATCTCGCATTATAGGTGAAGAGAATTGACGACTCCCTGGTTTACATAAGCATAGATCTTACGATGGAAGATACGTTGGACCCAATGAATTCTCTGGTAGCTGTATGGGGGCCTCGACTTACTCCAGGATTCTCCAGGTCACGTGCTTTGACCACCTAATCTAGATTAGCGCCAAACCCGGTCGACTCAAGAGGCGATCAGGTACCGAGGTACCCAGATTTTGAGGAATGCCAGTTGACAAATCCATTCAAGGCGCCCAGTCAGCCAGCCTACCACAGACCTTTTTCTTTCCCTTCTTTGATCCACCATCAGCATCCGTTCTCCGTCCACCCTTTGACCACCTCTTCCTCTCGCAGTCTTCATTCAAGTCATAAGCCGCCCCAGGTCGCCTCTTTTCCCCCTCTCACTTGCGCATCTTTCTCTTCCCCAAACACTCTCTCCCCAACCTCTTTGTGATTTGATCTCCGATAATCGCTTTTGACCAGATAATCATCTTCATTTGCAAATAGAAATCCGTCAACCGGTTATTATCGCCCACGCTCGCCCTTTCGCGCAACGTCCTGTAGTCTCGTCAACTCAACTAGGCTACTGCTGAGTCATTGGCAATGATCGCTGGGTGACCTCGCAATCATCTACATCTCTCCAGTGTAGGGTCGGAAGGGAAACCAGGTCGTGGGCTAACTGATAGCCGAGGCAGTTGTTACTTTAGAGTGTG
Organism: Apiospora saccharicola; assembly: GCA_038363915.1. Classification (NCBI taxonomy): domain Eukaryota; kingdom Fungi; phylum Ascomycota; class Sordariomycetes; order Amphisphaeriales; family Apiosporaceae; genus Apiospora; species Apiospora saccharicola. Next base: position 2,402,104 of record JAQQWM010000001.1, read on the forward strand.
TTGCATGGGTTCGGGAGGAAGATCTTCGCTGCCACTTCATCAGAGTTGAATTCGGTGGTAAAGTCTGCCTTTGGCTTTGTACATCACGCTTCGCGTTTTCCATTCTTCCTTATTCTCTAGGGGCTGGACTTTTGCAGTTCCTACTGTTCTCTCAATTACAATCAAGAAAATTGATTCCTGTCCATATTGACAGCTGGTCCCTGAAAAGCAAAGCAAAGAACAAATCGACGTGGGAAATCTAGAGTCGAAAGGAAAAACCATATCTCACTAAAGAAGCCAGGAAACAGAAGCAGCACGATTCGTCACGCTTCATCGTCTAGCAAATTCGCGTCTGCCAGTGCAACCAGTTTACGACTTGCTCTCGCGATTACTACTATCTTGATCGCCTTGGTTCCTGCGGCATCGTCCAACAACCCACCTGACATTAGACCTGCCTATAGAATTAAGCCGACATCGACACAGAACGTACTGTGAGGTTTTGGCGACTTAAACGACACGCAGGCAACACCTACAACCAACATCTACATCTAACCCCCGTACACCGATACAACAACCAACCACAATGAGTTCGTCCGTGTTCTACAAATTCAAGTCGCAGAAGGAGCCGTCCCGCGTCGAGTTCGACGGGACTGGTATCTCCGTCTGGGAACTCAAGCGTGATATCATCAAGCAGAGTGGCCTTGGTGACGGTACCGATTTCGACCTGTTCATCTACGCCGAAGATTATAGCGAGGAATACAGCGATGACACGACCATCATCCCCAGATCCACAACAGTTGTCGCCCGCCGACAGCCAGCCACGAAACAAGGCGCCGGTCGCGCCGCCAGATACGTCACAGGCAAGATGCCTGTTAACGCCAGGAACTCGTCACGCCGAGAGCAACACACCAAGACTGTCAAGCCGTCGACCGCTGGACTTGCGCAGATGAGCACAGCCTTGACCGAAGAAGAGAAGCTGGCAGCTATATTCCAGGTCCAGTCAGACCAGTGGCAGGCTCAGCAGGAAGAGATGGCACACCAAGCACCTGTGTACAAACCCGGCGCCAAGAAACCCGCCAACGTCCCCGATCATGACCCTCCCAATGGTTATGTCTGTTTCCGATGTGGACGAAAGGGACATTGGATCCAGGTATGCCCGACAAATGACGATCCGGAGTTCGACAACAAGCCAAGGGTCAAGCGGACCACTGGTATCCCTCGATCGTTCTTGAAGACGGTTGATAAGTCTGCGCTCCAGCAGAACGAAGGCGAGGATGGCGTGAAACCACTCGCGGGTCTCATGGTCAATGCCGAGGGCGACTATGTTATTGCAGAGCCTGACAAGGCTTCATGGGAACAATTCCAGGCCAAGACCAAGACTTCGGCTGCGGCTCAGAAGGCCGCATCGGAGGAGGACAAGGAGTTGGAGGAAAAGGGACTACTCTGCGCTGTCGACAAGAAGCTTTTCATAGACCCAATGAAAACCCCGTGTTGCGAGAAGACATATTGCAATGACTGCATCACTAATGCTCTCATTGAGAGTGACTTCGTCTGTCCTGCTTGCCAGACAGAGGGTGTCCTCATTGATGACCTGAAGACAGATGACGAAGCTTCTAAGAAGATTCAGGAGTACTTAAAAGAGAAGGAAATAGCTGCTAAGACCAAGGAGCGCTCCAAGAGTCCCACCAATGCGCAGTCTCCCAAGCAAGCATCACCAGTTCCGGATGATGGATCGGCGTCTGCTGATGATGCCACTAAGAAGACCGAGACCACTGCAGCGAGTGCTGATAACACAGACAAGACGAAGTCCCCTACACCAAGTACATCGCAAGTCAAGTCACCACCGGCTGATGCATCAAACCCATCCGCTACTCCCAACCCGCCTGCCAACGGCGCATCCCAGGCGGAGCCTGGTTATACTGCCCCCAAGAAGCGGCCGGCGGAGGAGCTTCTTGAAAACCCCAAGATACCCAAGGCGCCCAAGGCTATGCAAAAAGCCCAGCAAGCCCGGGAAATGCAGCAGCAGAACATGATGGGAGGTATGATGCCGAACATGATGATGAACCCCATGATGGGCATGAACGGCATGAACGGCATGAACGGCTTCCCCAACATGCCCATGGGTATGCCTATGGGCATGCCTATGATGCCTAACATGGGGATGAATATGATGAACCCCATGATGGGCATGAACGGCTTCAATCAGGGGGATTTCCCAACATGAACGGTGGTTTCGGCAACTTTGGCGGAAACATGGGTATGGGAAACAACCACAACAATAACATGAACGGTTTCCAACACCAACACCCGAACAGACCCAACTTCACACAGCCCAGCAACGACGAAGACGCCTACTTCCGGAAGCCCGTCAACCCTGGCCGCCATCAAAATAGGCAGCGGAGGAATCGGCCTAGCGATTACAGGGAGCTATGAGGCTCGCCTATCTAATCGCCCTTTTGCCCTCTACGCTCTTGTAATATAAGCACACACACCATCTTCCCACACTCGACGCCTTGCGCACGTGGCACAGACGCACAAGGGAAGACACGACATGGCATCAGATTGGACCTGCGTTTTCCGATCGACCTCGGCGTTGCATTAGGGATCTTTGAGAGGGAGGGCGGCGGAAACAGTTCTAGGCATCATGAAAACCACACGGGCGGTCTGTCTACATACATACTTTGGACATTGATATTTGGCAGCACTATTTGAGGATATGAAGGAAAAGAAACAACACAGGTCCCATTATGGATGAACTGTATGAGGCGTTCCGGGCGTTTCGCGGAATTTACGAAAGGGGCATTTGATCGACACCAACCCAATTGGGCCTGTCGCAGTCAAGGAGACGCATATTCTTTTTCTTCTCTCTGTATAGAAAAGGGCCTGGGACAGTAAAAGTCCAGGCCTGGTTCTTGAGACGTACATAACGAATCAATCAAGACATATGAAATTCACTCAATTAATTCCTTAGCATCCAACAAAGTAAAAGTAATGTGATCATGTTCTATTTTTCTGAATGCTGTGAAATCCGCCCTTTACAACCACAATAGAACGTGAAAAATCTAGCATTTCCAAGGCTTTCATTTGGCTCTGGCGCTTCCAAAACAGAAGTGGTCTGATGTGTAGTAATAACGCCTATCCTGCTTCCAATAAAACATTTCGCATCATGAACGTGTCGTAGCAAGCATAATCAGCGGTCTCATATTACTTTGTTTCTTTTTCTTCATTTGGAGTTTGTTTGATATTGGTATAGGTGTTTGTTTACTTTACTCTCTTCTTTATCTTCACTTCTTCCACTACTGCGGCGGCACATAGGGAGTGATCAGCATGTCGCTGAAGCGCTCGAGCTTCTCCTTGCCACGGACCTCCTCGACGAGCAGGGGCATGCGGACGACGTTGAACTCGTCGTAGAGCTCCTCGATCTGGTCGAGGTACTTCTTCTGCATCTTGCGGCGGGCGTTGCACTGGTCGCATTCGCTCGACTGCTTGGGGAAGAGCAGCTGGTTGACGACGATGCAGTGGGTGTCGATGCCGTAGGTGGCGAGCTCCTGGATCATGCGCTCCGTCTCGTACAGGGACAGGAACTCGGCGATGCAGACACAGACAAACGTCGTCAGGTTCTCGTCCTTGAACTGCGTGTTGACCTCGCTGATGGTGGCGCGCAGGCCCTCGAGCTTCTCCATCATCTCGCCCAGGTTCTGCCCGTTGGGCAGCGACCCGTTGGACCCCAGGAACCCGTTCAGCAGCGGGCCGTACTGCGACGATAGCTGCGAGATCTTGGCCAGCGCCTTCTCGAGCACCGAGGGGAACTGCAGGAAGCGCAGCGTGTGGCCCGTCGGCGCCGTGTCGAAGATGATGGTCTCGTACGAGAGCGACTTGACTTGCTTCAGGACTTCGGCGAAGGACATGGCCTCATCGATACCGGGAATCTGCAAGTTAGGTAAGAGTTAGTCCAATGCTTTCGTCTGGCCACGTTGTACAAGCCACCATGTCACCAAGCAATGTATACGGTAACAACTTACAGCAAAAGCCAGCTCCTGCATCATACCGCCCATGCCGCCGGCCAGGGGGTCGGCGTTGGTCTCCTCGCCCTGCCCGGCCAGCAGGTCTTGGATGCTGCCGTTGGGGTCGATCTCCATGGCGCTGAGGTTGTCGAAGCCGTCGATGAGGCGGGCCTCCTTGCCGAACTTCTGGGAGAAGGCGTCGGACAGGTTGTGGGCGGGGTCGGTGGAGATGAGCAGGACGGAGCGGCGCACTTTCGCGAGCTGGATGGCCAGCGAGCACGACGTCGTCGTCTTGCCCACGCCGCCCTTGCCGCCGACAAAGATCCAGCGCAGCGACTTTTGGTCGAGGATCGACTGCAGCGTCGGCTCGAGGCCGTCGTCGGCCGAGACTACGGCGGTGGACATGGTGTTCTTGTTGTCGTCGGGTGGTTTTTCGTTTTTTTGTTCTTTCTTCTATTTCGTAATGATGCTGCTTCCGTATTCTCGTGCTCAGGGTCGAGTGCGTGTGCGTGTGCGTTCCGTGGTCGCGAACGAGTGGTTTCTTGGGTGTACCTAGGAAAGACTGACGTATTACGTGTAGGTAATTGGTGGACCGCAATGGAATATCTTGGACAACTCTAGACGGGTATCAAATTGATCTGAACCACATGCAAGGGTCCCTACGTAATCTAGTGCCCCTCCATTTCACTCAGTCCAATGGCGGGGCACCCTAGTACCTTAACCTAGTTCCGGCCATGATATCAGATACATGGTATGATCATATTCAGCGGAGGGACCAGGCAAATACTCCGATCATAAAGTTCATGATATACTCCAGATAGAGGGCAATAAATACCTACTTAGTCTCACGTGCTGCCGGAGGCGAGAACCATCTGACCAGTGTGCGTTGAATCTACAGGCGCACAAGGCTTGTGCATCTTGAGATCCATTGGAGCTGTAAGTGTCTTGCTGTATGCATACTTCCAGGTGATCTTCTCTTCGTTCAGATACGGCCCAAATCGTGATGCACATGTTCTACTGTATGTAGTATAAGCATATATAAGAAACAATCGAGTAGTTTTTCACCTGAAGATAGCAATGGTCTAGTGTATGTATCCAGGCACTTTTCATATTGTGTGAAACATCACCAATGGTTGGTTGCCTTTCCCCTGGAAACTTCAGCAGTCGCGCCGCCCCAAAACATCATCAACACCCCCAGAGATAGATAACAACTTCAATACCAATCCCTTTCCTCCTTCCTTCCCTGTCTCCCGGATCTCCCCCTCTAGCTCCCCCGGTAGGTCGAGTAGCTGTAGGGCGACAGCAGTAGAGGCACGTGGTAGTGCTGTCCCTTCTGGACGGAGAAGGTGACGACGACCTCGGGGAAGAAGGTGTTGCCCTCGCCAAAATAGGCGCCCGTGTCGAAGCGGAGGGTCCAGATAGAAGTAGACTCGACCTCGCTCAGCACGTCGTCGAGGCTGAACGTGGGCACGTCGCCCGAGTCGCGGTCGGTGCTGAAGGGCAGCCAGGCCTTGATGCGGCCGTCATCGTCCGTCTGCGACTCGAACGTCTTGAGCGGCGCGTGCCCGCCATCCAGCCGCACCCGCACCCCCCGGGCCGGCTTGCCGATGCTGGTGTCCAGGATGTGGCAGGTGATGGCGTCCTTGTCCTTGACTACTTCGGCCATGGCTGCTGATTTGCTTGGTTCCTTGTTCCTATAGTCGAGTATTAGTCAGGTTGTGCATGAAATCAGATCTCCAACCTGGACAGATTTGTGATGATGTCCGTTTTTGGCTTACTGAGTCTGGCGATCGATGTTGTACTACTACAACTATATAGGTTTGGGCAGCACCGGAAGTGAGGGTTGGAGTCGAATAGTGGGGTCTGAGAGGTAGTAGTAAAGGAGGAGGAAGAGGAGGGAGTATCAAGCTTAAATCTTATTAGTGTTCTTATATCTGATCCTTGGCTTCTCTTCTTCGCAGGACAAGATGATGATCAAGACGTTCGGTGCCAATATCAGAATCTCACTTTTTTTCCAGGAGGGGGTTTTTATTCAGCCTCGCTGTTTACTTAATACAGGGCTGAGTCTATATAAGTAGCACCTAGATTGAACGTAGCCAGCAACGACTGCCTATCGGAGTCCGCCGCCCCCGCAGAAGCATACCTGGCCGGGAATTGGCAGGGACGGCTAAGGAGAGGGCTCACTGTCTTAAAACGATGTTTTCATTATTATTTTTTTAGTTTACCCTTAATCTTAACTAATTTTAACACCCCCTAAGGCCTTAATAAGCTATATATATACCTTTTTTAACTTTAATTAATTAAATTAAAAACGTCGGTTAATCGGTTAGTTAACTTAACCTTAGGTTTTTATTTTACCTTTATTATTAACCTAGCTATATATATTTAAACTATTATTAATTAATTATAATTAACGTTAATTCTCTTTTATTAATATTAATTCTTTTATTAATATTAATTCTTTATTAATATTAATATTAAAATTAAAAATAAGCTTTTAAATAAGAATAAACTTCTTAATATAATATACCTATATATATAAATAAACCTTTAAATAAGGTATTAGTTTATAAAAAAGTATATTAAACTTATTAATAATAATAAAAAGGGTTAGAATCTAATGTTAAGGGGTTAATATATCTTAATTTTAACGTAAATTTTCGTTTTAAAATAATAAGCTCTCTCCTTAGCCGTTATAGGCTGGTTTTTTAACGAACTAGTATTAATAATCTATAATATATATAAACCCTGCCCCGCCCCCGCCCTATATAATCCACTAGAACCAGTTCCCCGTCTCAGTTGTCGTAGACACATATCTAAATATAAGCACAGGCTGGCAGGGAAGTGACCAAGATCATCGTACTTTGGGTAAGAATGATTAATCAATCCACTTCTTCACCTACGGTACTCCTTGGGATGACCTGTTAATACGAAGAACCAGCTTCTGGCGCCCGCTATGCTGGCTCAAGTTGAAGGCCGTTTGCAAGCCAAAGTATCGCTGATGGCCTTGTTGTATTTTATTGGATTATCAAGCAACCCGAACACGGCTCAAACATAGGTAGCCCAATCATGTACGTAGGCAAGTGCCACCTGCAAGTATGCGAAGAGGTGGCAAACCGTAACCTTGATAGCTGCTGTAGCTGTATGAAGATGGGGGCCTCCTCTTCCACCCGGCCTACCCCGCCGTTCGGAAGTTGCGGGCTTACAAAATACATCTCATTATATACCCACAGACTATTGCCGTGATAACCAGCCTACTACCAACCAGCTATCGCATTACCAACTACCCTCTTGCTGCGAGTTAATCAGGAACAGTAATATTACAGATACTTGACAATGGCATCGATCCCGCAGACCATGTCCGGCATCCTCATTGAGGAGCCGGGAGATGCACAGGTCCTTCAATGGAAAACAGATATCGCAGTACCTCAGTTGAGTGAAGGTAAAATCCTGGTCAAGAACGAATGGGTTGGTGTCAACTACATTGATACGTGAGTTATCCCTCTTGAGAAGGAGTTTGTCATGTCACTTCATGTTACTGACAATGGCGAGAATAGCTACTTCAGAAAGGGGCTCTACAAGGCGCCTATGCCCATGATCACTGGAGGTGAGGCTGGCGGTATCGTCGTCAATGTGCACCCATCCGTCACGAACTTCAAGGCGGGTGATCGCGTTGGCTACTTGGCCTCCACCCGTGGCTCGTACGCACAGTACAACGTCATCTCACCCCATACGTGCATCAAGCTCCCGGACAACGTCTCAACTCAGACGGCCGCCGCGTCTCTTCTCCAGGGGCTGACTGCGTTGACCTTCATTCGCGAGGCCTATCCAGTAAAGGCTGGCGACTGGATCCTTGTCCATGCCGCCGCCGGGGGTGTCGGCTCGATCCTCTGTGAGATGTGTTCGTCCATCGGCGCCAAGGTCATCGGCACGGCCGGGACCCCCGAGAAGATGGAAACCGCCAAGAAGAACGGCGCGCAATGGGTCATCAGTTCGCGGAAGACGCCCGACGAGATCGTGGCCGAGGTCATGAAGATCACCAAGGGGCACGGCATCGACTGTGTCTTCGACGGCGTGGGCGCAGCCACGTTCGAGGCAGACCTGCAGCTGGCCGCAAGAAAGGCGACCCTCTGTGTGTTCGGCAACGCCAGTGGTGCCGTCCCCCCAGTCGACCCCCTGCGACTTAGTGCCGGGACGCCGGCCAAGAACCTGAAGCTTATGCGACCTACACTCTTCGGCTACATAGTCACGGCCGAGGAATTCAGCAAGTACGCGACCGAGCTGCTCGGGATGATCGAAAAGGGCATTGTCAAGCTGGAGAAGACAACCACATACCAGCTCGAGAATGCCAAGCAGGCTCACATTGATCTGGAGAGCCGGAAGACAACCGGGAAGCTCCTTTTGCAGGTTCCCCAGTAGGCAGTCGAGGGATTAGACAACTGTAAGAGGGATAGCCAGGCCAATAGGCCAATATCCGAAGCAACAGTCGGATGAACTTGTCAATATCTATAGGATACAGAAAATCACATCAATAGTATCTGGTCAAGTGGTTCATTTGCAGTAACGAAATAATATCTTAATGTTTCTTAAAAAGGGATCTATTCCAAGTGCAACAGTTACTGTACAACATGCCAGGACGATGGCGGAAATGTCCAGTGTGATACTGGCTTTCCAACCCAGTGACCGTGACTGACATGTGACTTGGAAAGCATTGAATCACAGCATTGGGCACACCTACTGTGAAGGGACTGTCATTGATCAGTGTTGCCTTCATTTCCTTAGCCATTGTGAGTCACTACTGTTGAACTGAGGCAGAAACTGAGGCATTCCGAATTCAATGTTGGAAAGCAGCCAATCAAATCGAGGCAGTTACAGTAGGTATCTAACTGCTGCCTAAGAACTATGGTAGCGAAGCAATCTGATTAGCCCAAAATTAAATGCGCCCAATTGGATCAGTTATTTTGGGCCAATCAGAATCCAGGATCAGAGCAGCTGCGTTTGAATTTTGGGCCCCAGGCAGACCGCTGCGCAATCAGTAAATATGGGGCACACCCAGCTGGCCCATTTCCCACGTATATAAGGCCCTCCTCCCTCCCACCCATCTTGGAATTTCTCTTTCCTTTCTTTCCTTAGCTCTTCTTTGCCTTTTGGCTTAGATCAAGTGTAGTATCTGTTCTTTTCAGTTTAATCTCTGAAAGAGGTCTAAGGACCTCAATCTAGATTATTCTTATTTTTGTACCCAGGGTGGTGGCCTCTGTGCTTGCACATGCCGCCTGCCCATCGTGTCCTTGGTATAACACTGCCTCCAAGTGATGCAACCTCTTTTCATTGCAGACATCAGTTCGCCTGGTGATGTGAAGAAGAGTGCTTCTTTCGACCGTTTTTGCCTTCCCTGAATTGAATGGCTTGCTGCTGTCCAGTTCCCAGTTAATAGAAGCACCTGTTTATGTGACTGCTTGACCATGGTGGTGATGGACTTGCTGTTGGTGGACTGGATTGCATGCCAGGTTGAGGTTTGGAAGGTTCCTACAAGGCATCGGATGTCAAGATATCTACGTAGAATTAATTGATCACCACTGTTGACATTGCCTCATCCTCAACCGTACGCGTAAATCATCTTTCGTGACCTGCTTCCTGGGTGTTTCCTTGCCCTGCTGTCTCGTGAACCCGAAGTGACGTCCAGCAACCTGCCCATTTGTGAAAACGCTTTCTCAACCTTAAATCATCAATTACCTTGGAGACTCTGGCCCTTGTTGATCCATCAGAAACACATCAAACCACCAAGATCAAGACAGCCACCATGGCTAACAACAGCGTTCCTGCCATGATCGATCCCGCCATCTTCCAGTTCCTGCAGTCCCATGCAGAGCAGGATATCGATGTCAACGAGAAGCTGAGCCAGTACTCGGCCGTTCTCAACCGTCAGATCTCGACTGCCCAGGGCTACCTCAGCCGTATTCACTCGACCCCGACTTCCAAGAGTGCGTTGATTATTTTATTTTCCCATGCCGGGATTGCCACGATGCTACACTTGCACGACTGACTCTCTTTGCAGTCCAGCCTCTTCTGAGCCAGATTGAGAAGGAAGGCATTCAGCCTGCCATTTCCAGCATCCAGGAACTTGGCAAATTTGCCTCCAGCTACCCGTACTACAAGTATGTCCTCGTCTAACTGTTATTTATGTATCCAAGCCAGCTAACAGACAGTAGGTACAACCAGAGATGGAGCCGTAGCGTCCAGAACCTCGTCGCAGTCATGCTGATTACGGCTTGGCTCGGCGGCATGAGCAGCGAGTCCCGGCCTGGCGAGCAGGGCCGCCTTCTACGGATCGAGGAGATTGGCGAGATTCTTGAAGGTATGCCTCTTCTCACATTGGATCTTTATTGTAAGGTTGTGTACACATGCTAAATAATTCGCAGTCCCCATCAACCTGACCGACCGTGATGAGTTCCATGTCACCATCGAGGAGTACATCCTGGCCATGACGGACCTGACCGAGGAGCTCAGTCGCCTTGCTATGAACTCGGTGACCATGGGCGACATCAACCTCACCGTCCGCATCAGCTCCTTCATCAAGGACCTGTTTGCCGGCTTCCAGCTGCTGAACCTGAAGAATGACATCTTGCGCCGCCGAGTCGATGCCGTCAAGTACCACGTCAAGAAGGTGGAGGACGTCATCTACGACCTGTCGCTGCGTAACCTCATTCCTGAAGCCAAGGAGGAGACCTCGTGAGGATATTATTCACGACGTTCTAGCATCTACGCACCAATGGCATCTTGCTGAATACGAAAGATGATATGAGGCTTTCACTTATCGCCCATCATCGTCATAAGATATGAACCCCAGCAGAATCTGGCATATCACCCCACCTCATGGCTCCTACGATTATCTACACCTTTGGCGGAATCATAGGCAGGATGAACGGGCAGACAGTCCTGCTAGCATCTGGAGTAGCCTGCATAAAAACTCATCAATGAACGAATCATCTTTAAAATAAATACTCGACCTGTAGAGCTGTTGATTGCATCGTCTCTGTATTGGACCCCTACTACCAATCCAGGAACCCCACCCGAATTTTTCTTAGCTGTAGAGGTCCAGGTACGCTATCGTTATCGCCATGTGACACCATGGTGCTTAGCGGGATGCGCTCCATCATTTCCCGCGAATTGCCATTGATTGAATTGGATAATACGTGTAGCTCCGTCACGATCCTTGGAGCAAAACCACGATCCAACCCACGCATCGCCGTGCCACTCATTTCGCCCCAATGCCTCTCATCGACCCTGTTACCATGTCTGCGCCATCCGGCAAGACTGCCGCCGCTGGTTCGGGGCAGAAAACCGCTTCCCTCGACGATGAAGCCTTGTGCCGTGCCATGCCGATCTTGCCGTCGCCACTAGCACAGGCCATACGACAAGTCCACCCGGTCATCCTGCTGTCGCTATCCTACCTGCGCTTCGGGGCTCTTGTACGAGACCCCGTGCCGACTCTGCTTAACTCTCTTCCCGTGGTCGCAGCTCTCCAGGTAGCCTACGCCGTCATCTGTCTCCCAGCGGCGGGATCATCGGCCGCCGTCCAGCCGGCCAAGAAGCTTCGGCCGGGCGAGAAGCGGAAGACTGTCGCTGATGCCAACACCCCCAATATCACGAGTGTATGTTTTCAGCGGCTTGCAAGCACCGAGCTCCTTCGCACTTATGGCTAACTAACTAACCCCGTTTACAGACCGTCGTTGTGGCCCTCGGGCTGTCCATGTTCGCGACCTTCGGGTTTCAGATCTTCTTTGTCCTCTTCGGCGCACCTCTTCTCACCCACATCCCGCAAACAACCCTGTGCTCAATGCACCTGTCGCTTCTGGGGCTGTTCCCGCTGTTCTACACCCACGGCATTTCGACCAGCGACTGGCTCGAGATCCTCGGCGCGCGGGCGCCGTTCGACGAGGCCTTTGGAGGGTTGATAGGCGGCTGTGTGGGCGCGTGGGCGGGCGCCGTCCCCATTCCTCTGGACTGGGATCGCGAGTGGCAGAAGTGGCCCATCACAATCCTGTGCGGTGTGTACGGGGGCTACGTTGTGGGCAAGCTCATTGGGGGCACGCTCGCTTACGGCAAGAAGTTTGGTGCTTAAAGAGCGATTCTACCATAGAGGCTACCTATTGCTGTTCCAAAGAATGGTGAGATATCATCATCTGATGCAGTATACAAATATTTTGCAGGACTTTAAAACCTCGTGGCTGCAGACCACGTGCGAGTGACTCGCCTGTTCCTGCAGCAGATGCGGCGGGAGAAGAGATGAACTTCAGGCCACGATTGCATGTTAGTCGAGGGCAGTGGTTTTGCAATGATTCCATTCTTCCTCGTCTGATCGACGTGCGGTCTGCAGGCGCTTGCGCATCACGCCTCAGCTTTAGAGTATATAACATGCGACACTGTGACTATCAAAATACTATGTAGGGACTGAAAGCTGCGTAACTCTCGTTTTCCTGAGCTAAGACGGAGACTATGATGGGCGGCTTGGCCCCGACACCTTGGCGACAGTCGGCTTCATGAAATAGCACATGGTGTATTTTTAATGTATAGCACCTATATAGTCAGGTACCTGTGTCAAGCAGCGATATTTAAAGTCGCGACACGTGGGAAACAATCAAACATCATGGATCAACCATGTGTGGGGAGGGACGTACGGATGAGATCTGAGACTTGGCATGCTTCAGCTTCTGTTCGCGATGATCTGCGTGACCAATTGACCTACCACTACACTTTTCTTATGAAAATTTCGACTGTGTAGGTTCTACCGCACGCCTCGAGATTAGTTGTCCTACTACAGCTGGAATCTGCTCTACTGCATGTGACGTGACGCACTGCTGCTGCGTGGTGACTTACTCATTGGCGTCCAAAACCAAAACCAGTCAGTATGCAGCAAAGGAACAGACCTCGGGGAAGCTCCCCACTCACTACCGGCGAGACAACTACAGACATAGTAGCCCACCTACTTCACCCCCTTCTCCTCCACCCTCACCCAAACCAGAAACAAAAGATCTACATTATCAATATCTGACTACAGGTCGTGCTGTGTGGCATTTTCGGACTTCTCTCGCTCACGGGGAGCCTTGTGGCAACTTGTAAGCTCTTCGACGGCGCACTCGCGGTTTCCAGACTTACCACTACCACGCAACTACTCATCGACTACCTAGTAGGCGAAAGCGGATACGTATACATACCATCTTCTGTACTACCAGCTTCTTGCATTGCATCTCGCCCACACCCACTTCCCCAAAGCCAAGCACATCACCGGTGGACTTTAGCTTTGGCTATCTTCGCTTATTTCCGAAAGAGAGGCCCTGCTGAACCAACAACCACCATAAGACGGCATTCGCGGAATCCCCCTTGGCCAGTCGCTCAAATGAAGGAGGGAGAAGGCAGTCTACCAAACCCCCGAATCTTCCGTCATTCCTGCCTGATAACACTTCCATACGACCCTTCTTTTCGATAGCAGCTGCAAAGAAGCAGCCAGTCATTCGTTGGAATTCTTGCCGGTCCGTCCGTCTCTGCCTTATCATTCCCTCTCTTACGGTCCATTCGTCACCTTGTTGGCTTGCTCGTCGTAATTCCTCCGCGAGCTGCTGTCTTGTCATAAAGGACCGTTATTTCCTTGCGCCAGGCAAGGTGCCGGAGGAGGCCCATCACTTCTCGTTGGCTCTTCTCACCCGCCAAAAGCGACACTCATTCGTTGCCCACTAACATGGCTTCCAAAGAGTTAACGCCACTGTTGGCATCCCGGGACAAGCCCGAGATGTCGCCCGGTAAGCTCGGCCGGGTCTTCTTATATCATTGCCCGTTCCAATCCCAGTCCCACTCCTAGGATGGATGTCTTGCGTTGTTATTGCCGAACCAAAAACCCTGGAGATCAGTGTGGCTAATTATAGCCCCCCTTCTTCCCCAGTTGCCCCGTTCTCGGCAGCCCTGCAGAGACCCGGTCCTGGCGGCAGCCAAGACGGAGCCGGTGCGGTTAGCCGTCGCCAGCTCCCGCAAGCCATCGCCCACCGCGGCTACAAGATGGCCTACCCGGAGAACAGCATGGCCGCGTTCCGCAGTGCCGTCGAGATTGGTGCACATGCCATTGAGACAGACCTGCACCTGTCGAGAGACGGTGTCGTGGTTTTATCACATGTTGGTGTTCATTTTCTTCTGTCACTTCCCCTTGTCCTGCTTTGGGCTAAACGGGAATGAAACCACCAGTCAGGCAGGTTTGTGGCATTGGCGACTAACTGTGTGACTTGACACCAGGACGGTACCCTGAAGCGCTGCTTTGACGAGGAGCTTCGGGTTGCCGAATGCGACTGGAGCTACTTGAGCACGTTGCGGACTACACGAAAACCGCATGAGCCGATGCCACGCCTGGTAGACCTCCTGGAATACCTGGCGCAACCGGGACAGGAACACGTTTGGGTTTTGCTTGATATTAAGGTAAGATGCGCGCCTCCAATTTCTACCTGCCATGTCGCCAATTTGTTCGTCACGCCCGACGCCACAATGTTTGCTAACGGAAACCCCTTGCTTCACTCTGCTCTCTAGAAAGATGACGAACCCACCGACCTCATCAGCCGGGTAGCGGCCACGTTCGCCAGCGTGCCGACAAAAGGGGATTGGCACAAAAGGATTATCATGGGCTGCTGGGATGTCAGTTTTGTCTCTCTTTCTTCTCCGTTGCCCCACTTACGTCGTGGTAGACTGGTTAAGCTGACAGTAGATTATTGCTTGGTGGATAGGCTAAGTACGCAAGGCTCTGTAACGAAATCCTTCCCGATTTCCCCTTGGCCCACATCGGCTGGTCCCTGAGCTACGCACGTGAGCTCTTGGCCGTGCCCCAGATGAACTTCAACCTGTTTGTCTACAGCCTGGTCGGCGCCCACGGGACCAAGTTCCTTCGGGCTGCTCGCGACGCGGGGCGCTCCGTCTTCGTCTGGACTGTCAATGACGACGAATGGATGAAGTGGAGTATCCGCAAGGGCGTCGACGGCGTCATCACGGACAACCCGGAGCGGTTCCTCCAGATCTGCAAGGAGTGGCCCGACGACGAGGACGAGAAAGCGGCGGAACGGCGGCAGATGCGGCACTTCTTCAGCCTGCGGCGACCGAAGCCGCTCCTCTTCCTCTTGCTGTTTCGGGTGCTGGCCACGTCGGTGGCCTTGGTGTGGTTTCTCAGGGCGGGGACGCCGCGGCAGCGTGTACATAATGCTTTACGGGGTCATTAATGGATTTGTAGGTTCGCTCGTGTAAGATACACAGGTATAGAATGGTGTTTTGTGTAAACATAATACAGAGAGGCCGAAATGGCCCCCTTCCCCTATACAACAATCTCAAAAACCTCACATACCGTCGATCCACTCTGCCAGTAAACGTTATTTTTGGGGCTTCTGAGGGTGTCTCCGAAAGCTTTGCAGGATATAATTATCATGAACGGGTTATGGAAAATATACGAAAGCCACTCTGACCCTTTCTCCGACAGCCGTGAGTGCTGGTTTACATGTTACGACGTACCTACGATCTATCACCATCTTATAGCTCTTCCATCATGTTGCGTATTGACAACAGCTATCACTATAAACACTATTCTCCTGGAGATTATACATACCCACAGTCATTTAAAACATATATTCGAAGTTCGACTTCTAGTTAATCCACCTACATTTGCCATGGCTAAAATCAAGAAGCTATACGGATAGTTCGACCTCCCTCCCGAGATTAGAAATATGATAGTAAGTGCAAAAACCCATGGGAATACCGTCAGAGATCTGATACTAACAAGTTTCTCTGCTTATAGTACCGAGAAGCGCTGAGCGCCCCAGACTCGGAGCAAGACTTACTGCCTCCCTTATTACCACCCTTCTTAACAGACACGGATATGTACATAAAAAGGGGCATTAGAAAGCAGGGCCTTTTCCAACAAGGAAAACAGCCACGCCCTCTTGCCGTTGCATTCCTGCGTACAAGCAAACGCGTTTATGCCGAGGCGGTTGGTATCTTGTATGGGGAGAACGCCATGAAGAAAGACAACACGTCCGTGGTCACCAATCTGGCCCTCGGGCTCATCGGCTGCGAACGCGCCAACTGCATTCGGCGCGCGGCGTTCCAGTATCCCTTTACGCACCTTCATTTGCTGGGAGACTATTTCGAGACCGCGCACCACGAACACAAGCACGAATCCAACGCCATCGCGCGCCTCGCGGAGCACTGCCCGGGCCTGAAGGAGGTGGTGTTCGAGGAAAGTGTCCTTTATCTCGATCATTCGTTGAAACCGCCCGAGTCGGGGGAAGAAGAAGCACTGGAGGCTTTTTCTCGACTGGACTCGCACCTCTGGATGGCGTTTCCGTGCCTGCAGAGGGTCGTCGTGCACTTGTGTCCGCCCAGCCCGTTCATGCCCCGATACCGACCCGCGATGGAAGAAAGGATGCGGAAAGCCGGATGGACTGTGGAGGTGGAAGACGGTGGGAGGAAGAAGGGCGTCAAGTCGTAGGCTGCTGACTTGGAGACGAGCGAGAGATCGGGGAAGGATGCTATACGAGCTGTCTTATTAATGGGGATCTCTCAGTTCTCGATATACTGACAACGACAAAAAGAAGGGGGGAGGGCGCGGTGGGGACATGTATTGAGAGAGTTAAACAAAGGGGGTTGACGAAAGAAACGCTTGCTAGAGAATGTGTGCATGATACGATTCAGTCATATTTTGTTTTATATAGCCATATTCTTTCCAACATTCGAACTCCTTCGGAACGTTTTGTTTTGAGATCTCGCTACATATATTCTCTCTCTCCCAGCAGAAACGATGAACAACTCCCAGAACCACGAGGAGAATTAATAAAAAAAGATATTTCAAAAACAAACAAAAGCCACACAGCAGATCCCTGCCAACGCCCCCGAGTCTGGTATTATGGAAAACGACACTCTGATCCACCAGCCGTAGTATACCCCCTTTGATTCCCAAACCCCATATAAAGTGCACCGCTTACACACAAAGTTTCAACCACCAACTCCGACCATGGAAAAAGATAAGGTATCCATCCACGGACACACGTAACACCTATACTCGTCATAGGGAAGGGGGGCAGACACGTCAGGTTATGCTCTCATCAATTCCCAAACGAAAAAAGAAAAAGCAAAGCCGCAACCACACTCGTTCGTTCATTCATTAGACTAAAGACAAATCCAAGCCGTCCAGCATGAGGGTCTCATGCGCGAACCGCGAGTGGTGATGAAGATTATGATTGTTGTGGTTGTTGTTGTTATGATGATGATGTTGGAAATCGTCGTTGCCGCCCATACCGGCGAACGCCTCAGTGCCGGCGCCCACGTCGTCAGACGACAGACTCTCGTCGCTGAGGCTGAACACGCTTTGGCTCTGGTGGCCCACTTGGAGGCCGCTCAGGTCCCACGAGTCTGGCGACCAGTCGCCGTAGACCGTCTCGCCGCCCGAATGCGTGGACTCGGCCTCTTGGAGCGAGATAGCTGGGCCGCCGTAAATTGCGTCATACACGTTGGCCTGTCCGCCGTCCATGGCGCCGAGCAGCGCTTCCCATTCCGTGGGCGATACGCCCCCGGCGGCACCCCGTTTTTCCCCAGTAAAGGGGTTGGGGACAGAATAGATGGGCGATGGTGTCTGGTGAGGACGGCTGGAAAGATGCGAGGGGTAGGTGTGTGCCTGCTCGCCTGGCGAAAGAGGGTGGTGCATAGGCGCAGCCGGGTGGTTGCTCTGCAGCGAAAGGTAGTCGAGGTTTGCCTTCGTCTTCTGGGCCGGCGACAACCGCATCATCGATTGCTGCAGATGCGAAATCGAGTAGCGGTGGTCTCGGCGGGGCGGCATGACGTGCTCCTGGTTGGTGCCGTCGAATGAGGCGCGAGAAAGGGGGCGGTAGAAGTCGGGGCGGATGGCGGATGCGCTCGGCGTGGTCATGCGACGAAGCTTTTCTTGCTGTGCAAGCAGATCCGTCTCGCTTACACTCGCGCTCAGATGACGCCCGATGCTGTGACTCGATTTCTTCCGGGGTGCGGGGGCCCCTGGTGAGGCTCTCGGGGGCGGTGCTGCCATTTCTGGGCTTTTGCTGGCACGTGTGGACAACGGCGTCCCAGCTACTGGAGGTGGTGACGTCGTTTTGGTTTTGGAGGGTTGGTCCTCGACGGACACGACCATGGAGGCTACCCTCTTCAGATTCAGGGTCCCGGGTGCCTTCGACTTCTGCAAAATCTTGAGTACGGCGTTGACGAGTCGAGTACCATCTTTCATGAGCTTGCTTTCCTGCTTCAGACTGATGGCCTGGTACAAAAGGGTCATCCCACACAGGACGAGGGTGTCCGTCTTGTTGAGGCAGAAAGAGAACGACATTCCACGCTCTTCAAGCAACTGAATGATCTGAATGGTGTGCTTGCTCGCCTCCGAGATGGTCATGAGAGACGGGGCGTCCTTGGAGCCCAGATTGGTCCCGACAGCGGGCCGGTGGATCAGAATACGCGTATGGTAGTAGGCGAGTGCAAGAATTGGGGAGCGGCTTCCGGTTACCTCCGTAGACGGCTTGTCCTGGGTGAAGGTAAGCTTCAGGTGGGTTGGTAGATCCTCACTCCAGTCGCACAACTCGGCATCAAGGGCAGCGATCTGTTGCAACGATAGTTCGTAAGAAGTCGAGGCAGGATAATTCTTGCCCAAGACCTTTGCAAGGATGCGTGATAACCTGAACAGTGCAAGGGCACTTGAGATCCGGGTATACTCTCCGGGCAGAGTAGGCTGGAACCCCTTTTCCGTAACATACTCGTCATCGCAATCGGATGGGAGCTCAGTATGGATATCTTCCTCCCGAAGGACCTTGGGCAATCCGAGCATGGCAGCAGAGAAACTGTAGTAAAAGGTTAGTTATTGGTGCCACCTGGTTTATTAGAAGTATACAGGGGGTAGAAGCTTACCAGTCAAGCGCATACAGAGTCCAAAAGACCTTCTTCCGCGTTTCGATGGTCAAAGCGCCGAAAGAGAAGCGCTTCTGGCTCTGATGTAGTCCCAATCGATGTGATAGGGCCACGGCCACGCCCTTGTAGTGAACCAAACGCTTGTAGTCTGCCCTTATACTGCAGTACATCAGAGCAAGCACCAAGCACTGCAGTGTGTTCATCGTGTTCTCCATGAGGATGGCATCGAGGGCCTTTTGCCACTGGTCCTCGCACGCAGCGATCTGTTCATAATCGGGCGACTCGCTCGACAACGAAGCAATACCGAAGACTAGGTACAGTTGAGCCATCTTGTAGTTGCTCTTGACTTTGTCGGTATCGGCCGAGAAATCCTCGTAGAGCCGGAGGAAAGTAGGTTTGTGCAATACAGGGAAGAGTGGCGCCCACTCCTGGAAGTACACATTGACGCAACGGTCAGTGAACAACCTCGGTGGTATCCGCAACGCTGCTGCGGGCTCTTTTGTGGTCAAAGGGGCGCATCCCTGTATATGGAGGAACGCCTCTGGGTTGAAGTCGGAGCAAGACTTTCCATTCTCCTGAAGCCTGCGCTTGAATGTTTCTGCGACTAGGTTAGAATATGGGGTTGAACCGTCACCTCCGCACCACTTACCGATGAATGATCGACCACTGGATGGTCCCATAAAGTAAGAGTCTGAGTTCTCGACGCCGAGCAAGAGCGGCGATGCTTGCACACGGAAGGTGTCTTCTTTGACTGGCGGCCCCTGGTCCTTCCTGGACCCGGCTGCCGATAATGGGGAATTAGGGGATTCCGAGGCCCGGCGATGCTGGTGGCCGTGCATCTTGGACAGCATGTCGATCTTCTCATCCTTCTCGTCTAGCAGGTCCTTGAGCTCTCGGTTCTCGGCCTCCAACGCTCTGACTCGCTCCTCAAGCGACTCGGTGTAACCGCGAGGAAAGGCACGACGACTGAGCTTGTCGCTGGTGCGACACTCGAACCCTACGTTGGCACATTGCGAGCACGTCGGCCGAATGCCGTCGCACCGGATCTTCTTGGACCTGCACCGGTCACAGGCCTGAGCGATGCGGCTTTGTGAGCTGGTGCCCACCTTGATCACCTTCATAGGCAGGATTCCCGGCATGATGGCGGCGACGACCTCTAGGATGGGAATAAGGACTCGAACGATAATGGCCTTAGTTTTTAATATAGCAGCTTGGCGATGATTTCATCCCTGATGTCGTTGTCCAGTGGTGAGGGATGAGACGCGGTTATCGCGTGAGCAGGCTCCACTACAGCCTATCGGGCCTTCTCCTGCCCGTGGGACTTTTTGCGGTCAGGGCGATGAGATAATGGTAGGTAGTTTATATACCAGTATATTTGGCAAAACAGAGTGGTATTCTCCAGAGAATGTCTAATCGGTATGAACAGCTCAGGGGGTTCAAGGGAGTGCGGCGCTTGGCACGACAAGAATAGTATTCGATATATGTTTCCAAGAGCAAGGAGTAAGAAAAACTCCAGATGAAAGGAAGGGAAAAGGGCGACAAGAGTTGGTATGGACGAGAATCAATGGAGAATCGTGGGTGAGAGTGTGGAGAAGATTAAGGGAAACGGAACAGCGGAGCCCAGCGGATCCTCGTCCCCTCCTTCAGCTACGCAGCCTACCAATAGCGCCGTCGAGAAAAAATCTGGGGTGGACAAGGGGGTGTGGCAGTGAGCAGGGGGGGACGAATCCTGAACGAGGATGGAAGGAGGAGAGATTATCGACGAGGATGATGAAAACAACAACATGGTTCTCGCCATTGCTCCGTTTTCCAACATCTACCCAACTACCCCGGGTGGGGTGATCAGTAGCGACAGAGCGACTGGGCAAAGGCCGACTGGGCAAGAACTGGGGTCGTACACATACTCCCATCAGTACCCATGTCTCCCCCACTCACACAACTCGCTTCTCGCCAATCACCGACGATGGGAATCAAAAGGTTTTTGGCTCCGAACGACCGGTACTACGACCAAGCACGACCAAGTACATACGACACCGTCGTCCTGGTCATGCTGGTGCCAGTTCCAGACTGGTCCTTCAAATCACCATCCCGGTCGTCCTCGTCGTCTCTGGTAAGCCCTTAGGTAGTGTAACAGTAGTCTGGTCGTGGCTCTAGTCTGAAGAGGGAAATGGTCGCTCTTCCCCGTCTTCTTCTCGCATGTATACTACCTCGGATCTCCACCCAATCATGGCGTCTGGGGTAGCACGCAAGAGTCAGTCGCCGGGTGTTTGCGTAGTCGTATGTGTGGGCAAGGGAACAGCGCGATAAACTCGCGATGTTGATTTTAGTATGCCAAGCGCTGTAGGTCAGCAGACGCAGACTGCATAACTTTGCTTCACTTGATCCATGGCATGGGTGCCTGGGAGTCTAGCAGCTGCACTAAGTCCCGACTTTCGCAGGCCGGTAACCGGACTAGCGATGGCCTAAAACAGCGACCCCAATGCCTTATTTTGTGCTTTATTTCGTCTGGGACGGGTCAATACGGGCAGAAGAACGGGGTAGTGCTGTAACCTGTCCACTCTTCTGCACTCCCAGCAGCCCAGCCAGCGTGCCCAGTATGTACGATTGAGTAATGGCCGATCTGCCCATGACGTATCGCCTATCGATCCAGTGTTACTAGATTATCATATGTGGCGACTCCTTGTCTCATGCTTATCCATATACGATACCTGGCAATACCACTAGCTTGGCTGTACAATGGTTACCAATGTAGCGGGTTTTGACTAGGTTAAGTGAGGTAGACAAGCGTGCTGACTCGAGTAGTCGAACGCCTTACGAATGGAAACATCAAGTAGCTCGGGGATCCGGGCCAGTCGGATCAGTAGAGGTTGCATAAAATCCATACCCACGTGGAACTTGTCCGAAGCCCTCCTCCAAGGACAATCCATAATGGGTTGCTACAGTACAGGCATTGGGGGAATGTCATTGGCCTATAGCTTCTACTATACCGTAGCGTTGGTTAACCGGCCTACATAGGTGACATTGTGATAGGAGGCCAATGACTAGACTACCGAAATCCTGGGGTAGGTGATGGTCTAGTTGTATTGATAGATGGGCTGATCGGAGCTCTTCCCTAGTAATTATCGTGCTGCGTGCTCATGGCTGCATGGTTGTTCGGGCATGGCATTTTGCAGTGGCGCTCTGGGGGTGATCTGCACCTTGTTCCTTGGCAGTTGTGCTCAAACGGTGCCCTGCATCTGCAAGTGACTGGAGACCCTGTATGGTTGGCAGCTGCTGTGAGACATGGAACTGCTTTGATTGGCCCTGCAACAAAGTTTATCCCTCTGAACGCATGTATCTTGGGGATACTGCACTTTCTTTTTCTGTTGGGTTCGAGAGGTCTCGCGGGGAAGTCAAACGAAGGCTCCCACCCCAACCATCCACCGGCATTTTATCCGAGCCGTGAAGGCGTACGTTGTATGTAGGCAGAGAAAACCCAGGAGAGCGGCGACGCGGATTGGTTGGTAGACGATCAGATAAACAGGTAAGAGGCATTTGTCCCTATCTGGCCCCTGTGCGTGCCACCTTTATTTGAATGTTGTAATACTATACATATATCGGCAATCGGGCGAATTCAACCAAATCGAGCACCTTACCTGGATTGTTCTCCCCGGGGCCCGCCATGGCCGAGATGCGCAGCCAGGGCTGCCGGCAGAATGCGATACCCTGGCCAACTGGCTAAATACATCCATTGGGTACCTCGTGGCACAAGGATTCAAAAATAACGGCGAGGCATTGGCAGCTAAGATACTAGCCAGCCCAACCAAACACAGCCAGGGCAATCTGCCGTGTGCTGGCCAATTCTGCATGGAAATGGCGACTCCGGGGTTTTAAATGACTTTGTAAATGAGACGGCCGAGATGAAATTAGAGCTGTCAGGAGTATTCCGTAGGCGCAGTCACAACTACTACTAGCCAGAGGATAGGATGGCGCGCGGCCAGAAATGGGGCTGACTACGGCTATCCAAAGTCCCACATCTTTCAACTTCACTGTGCTGTCATAATGGGATGCTTGTGTTGTCACCGGGTCTTCGGTTCAGTATTAGGCAACTGCGCACGCGTTCGTATGGAGTATTTGTTTCACCTGGGCGGAAACGAACTCTCCGCAGGTGGGTAGCCGTAGTGTGCAGACAGTTGTGACTGTACCTGCTGCATAAACCAGTTGCCAGGTGAGCCCGTTCTGGCTGCGCATCTTTCCTGGCATGGCCGACCAATCAACTGAAATCTTCGTCATCAGAATCGGCCGCCCGTGGGTTGTTGCTTAGGCTGATAGACATCACCTCTTGGTAGTCTCCGTTGTTTGGGGCAGATTCCATCGACCCAAGGTACGCAAGCACACTATAGTCTGAAAAGAGGTCGTCTCTCTACACCACACCACAACACCTATTATTAGCAGTGAACTCGTAGTAAGATCGTTTCAAGTTATTTGCGTTAATAAAACATGGACTTACCTGGCCTTCAAGCTTTTCTATCATCCTCTCTAGGAGGTCTTTCTCGACTTCTCTCAGATGTGTTGCAGTTCGGACAATGTCCTCCCGCGTTGGGCCGGGATATTTGCTGCTGTTGACGGGGATCTTCAATTTTTCGAGTTGTTCTTGGAGACATTCGGATACAACAGTGACGACTCTTAGCTCGAATATTTTGCATAGTTCGTGGTCCTTTATCAAACTCCCTAGCTCGTTCACGCGAGCTGTTGCGTCCTCCTCTTGCCAGTAGAGTTTTAGATCTCGAGATCCATCAGTCTCTTGCACCACAGCAAAATTGAGACCATCCTCCTCATTCAAGCACATCAGGTAGGCGAAGGGGGCACTCCACTCAGGAATGCCATCCTCTCTATCTGTTACCTGGATCGCAGGTGGTGACTTGAATATATGCATCTTGGCCTTTGCAAGGGGGTCGTCTTCCATAGGTTCCAGAGGCACGACTAGTTTCCCTGCCTGACAATTCGGGTCGATGAAGCCGTAACTAAACAGCATCTCCGCTGCTGACTTCCCTTGCCCATAATCAAGGGTGACTTCCTGGCCTTTAGAAATGCTAAGGCCATCTCTGAGAACAAGAGTAACCTGGTCCTGGCTGACTTCTTCGAAGCGAGCAGTTGCCTGAGCAGAATGATTGACCAAGTCTAGACATGGCAACATAGATTCACCAGACGACGGTAGCTCTAGAGACCTTGATCTGTATATGGCGTCAAGCAACACCCAATCGTGGGAAGTGACCCGTTCGTCTGCCCACACATTATCATACCAGAAACGGAGGTCGTCTGACTTTGCTTTGATTGCATCAAATTCTTTGGTGAGGGCAAAAAGTTTCGCGGAGACAGCACTCTGATGACATTGTTAGAGGATAACACTTTATCGACTTCTAAACACACCTAGAGCTTACTTCGAGAGAGGTCCCTTGTAGATGCGCGCGCTCGGCGTCTGACCAAGTCGTGGGCACAGGTATCTGGCTCGGCAGAAGGCCGACATACTGCGTCCATGGAGAGATGACACCCTTTATATCGGGGAACCCAGGAGATGACAGTATCATTTGCATCAACAAATACAACAATATGTCGGCTCTATGCGACTACATAGCTACTTAGTTAGATATTACGCTTATACACACACAAGCACAAGCGCACAACTTCAAGAGGTCCGGCAGGGAGCAACTACTAACCTGGCGGCCGGCTTTCTCGAGAAGACCTCGGAAGTTCTGATCAATTTTGGCATAGTCTTCGACTGCTTGTGCTGATAAGACCAAGTCGTGTGGTATCTCCAGCATTGCGTCGGCTCCGCTAGGCGATAAGTCTGCATCGGCGACTAGGCCGTAACCTCGACCTTCGACTTCCTCAATCTTGACATTGCGGAATTTGACATCATTGAGAGCACACCACGCTGGCAGGTCGTGCAAGGGAAACACGGCCCTATGCATGTCTAATGTTAGGGGAGCAAGTAGAACCTAGGAAGAAACTGGGGCAATAACGAGACTTTCGGGTCTTCAGAGTGTGGCTGTCCTGTAAGCAGGAAATGATGGCACTCGGTCGCTTTGATCGATTCAATACACAATATCAGTGAGCCCAGCTATGTTGGACTTGTCGTTTCGTTGGATGCGTTAACACCGAATCATAGCGATTTGATTACGTACTTGAAGCCGACGCAAAAAGGACCCCGCCATAGATGATTTAATGATACGATAGCCAAGGAAGAACCCCACCATCCAAAAAGTTATCCCACTACGCAATACTCTGCCCAAGATCAACCACGAAACAACTGCGACTTTTGAAGGCAGCACTCAAGCCAAGCAGGTCAGGAACCGACACAGCAGAGATTATATTGTACCATGGCGCGCGATCCATTGATCGCTCTGGTTGGCAAGCCATCAGCCGGCAAGAGTACCACGCTGAACAGCTTAACCGATGCGACTTCCAAAGTTGGTGGGTAGATCCCAAAACCACAACCGCAACGCGAACGACGCCCACTGATATATATTCTCTTTGATGCGATGCAGGCAACTACCCGTATGGAGACCCCTGATACGTCCGTCCGATATACATATGGTGCGCTTGGATGCTGGACTCATTTGTTGATATTTCCCTTCCAGATTCACCACCATCGACCCCCAACGAGCCATCGGCTACCTCCAAATAGACTGCGCCTGCAAGAGGTTTGATGTGTCGGACAAGTGCAAGCCCAACTACGGTGGCTGCGTGGACGGCAAGCGCTCGGTCCCTATCGAGCTGCTCGACGTCGCGGGACTCGTCCCGGGCGCCCACGAAGGCAAGGGACTAGGCAACAAGTTCCTGGACGATCTCCGACATGCCGACGCCCTGGTCCACGTCGTGGACGCCAGCGGAAGGACGAACGCCGAGGGAGAGAACACTAGGGGATACGACCCGTCGCAGGACATTGCCTGGTTGCGGAGCGAGATCGTCGCCTGGATCAAGGGCAACCTGTACCAGCGCTGGGGATCCATCAAGAGACGGCATATTGCGGTGAAGGCGTCCCCGGTGGACACCCTGCAAGCCCAATTCTCCGGTTACGGTGCCACTACGCAGCTGGTCGCGCGCACGTTGGACAAGCTGGCCCTGAAGGAGCCCCTCGAGCACTGGTCCGAGGAGATGGTGGATCGCGTCGTCGCCGCATTCACAGACGAGAAGTTCCCGACCGTGATAGCGCTTAACAAGATCGACGATCCAGATTCCTATACGAACCTCATGAAGATCACCAAAATGTACAAGAACAGCCTAGTGGTGCCGTGCTCGGCAAGGGCCGAGCTGTTCTTACGGAAAATGGCGAAGCAGGGCTACGTCCAATACGTCGAAGGTAGCGACTCCGTATGGACGAGGCAAGATCTCATTGACAACGGCGACCCCGAGGGCGGCGGTCTCAAGGAGTTGGACGAGAAGAACCAAGAGATCATCGATGAGTATAAGGATATGATACTATACCGGTACAACTCCACGGGTGTTGTGGACGTGCTGTCGGCCGCGGCGAAACTACTAGGACTCGTGCCCATTTTCCCCGTACGAAGTACGGCTACGTTCAGCTCAGGAAACGACGCGAAGGCCGTGTTCCGAGACTGCGTGTTGGTGAAGAAAAACAGTACGGTTGGTGAAGTAGCAAAGAAGGTCATGGGTGATGTAACAATAGCATATGTAGAAGGAGTCGGAGGCACTCGTGTCTCGGAAGACGATATCGTGTCAGTCGGCAAACATGATGTAAGTCTTTCCAATTCCATCAAACCTTTCTTTGGATTACCTACTAACTGTCATCTAGGTTCTGTCATTCAAGGTTGGGCGAGCATAGGCTCTGTTAGAATTGGCCTGCCAGGATAGAATATTAGGCTGCTTTGTTCGATAGACTATGCCTTTCCTGCTCTGGATTTAGTTGTCCTATTTTGTGACATATCGGATCCGAAGCGTTGCAATTTCCGTGATGGGTATGACCAGTGAACGGTAGTCTAAAAATGCGACCTTAGGGCAGACCCGTCTACTGCGGAGGTAATATCCATACGTATAGGACGCGGAGCAACCGGGTACTCCATAAGCTGCAGCCCTGAGCCCAACGCCAACCACCACCGGGTCCGATTTTCCAATACTCTTAATCCTACGTCCACTTCCCTTAAAATAAGAGACGGTATCCTCTGTGTTGCATACAAGTATACAAAATGACGTGGTCACCCCCTTCGCCGCTCCCGAAGTACCTCTACAAGATCCTCCCCGCGGCTCCGCCCTCGCCGATCCCGGAGACCTATCCACCCTCCGACCTCGACAAGCAAGACGGCTTCACCCACCTCAGCGATGCGGAGCAGGTAAAGTCTATCTATCCGTCCCAAATGGGAAAATGGCTTATATACCTGAAGAATGAATAAGCCCACCCTGCTAACACATGCGTCTCGCTCCAAACGACCCAGGTCCCAAGAATAGCTGACATGTTCTTTGCCCAAGCTGCCAGCCTCTGGGTGCTCAAGCTGCGCTTCAGTACCCCCTTTGCCGAGAAGACGCGCTGGGAGGGTCCGATGGACGGCTGTGCGCACCTCTACGGGGAGTTCGGGGCGGCCGACGTGGAGGATGCCAAGGAGTTCTCTCGCTCCGAGGGGGCTGGTGGTGAGAAGTCGTGGGCCACGACGATGACGCAGCAGGATGGAGAACATGCGTGGCTTGAGTAAACGTCACGAACATAGACTAGGTAGTCACTGTTGGCCAGGCTACTTTATTGCCGCACCTAGGCATAGGTAGAGCAGCTGACTATCCTGCCCGATATCTCTACCACAACGCTTAGCTCATCGATGTGTTGTGTAGGAGCGTCATAATGAAATCGGTTATTACATGCCAGCTATAGCACGCTGGTGAAATTCGTGGGTTGGCGAAGCATTACATCCACCAGCGGACAACCAACGCCAAAATTGACAGAAAGACCATACTCCGTGGCACGACTATGAGGAGTACTGGATCAATGGATTCCTATAGCGGTCCTGTTGCGGAAAGTCATACAGTACAGAGGTAAAACGAACTCAACTATAGGTTTTGGCCTGTACTCTAATCGAAACTAGGGGAGGACTTGTGGCGGAGCCACTTGATGATGTATAACATGACTCTGAAGATATAGCGTCGACTGGCCACTTTGCGTCCTGCGTCGAGAGTGATTTTGCAATGACCTTTCCGCGGCCACGCTCGGCCACACTTCGAACAAGAACCGGCGCACTCCTTGAGCTTCTTCTTGATGGGCTTCCACAACAGACTGCAGCAAGCGCACTATCCCCAGCTCATGATACACACAACAATAGCCAGAAAACATTTCTTGAGGCCATTACCGCAAGGTACATCTTCAAACCTCATTGAGACCAGCAGGGCAGACACTCACACACGCACACACACGAACACGTATCGTCGTTTCGTTGATAGCCGCAAAGTGGCGGAGCCTCTCGTTGAACGACAAAACAAGACCTGGGGCCTTGCTCTCGGATAAAATAACTTCAGCCTCGTCCTTTGGGTCATTGACGGTTCCTTGGGCAATACCATCATCCACAGCTGCAAACAGGACATCTTGGAGGACAGGAGCAGGGGGCTTGTTGGGGTCGTCGACGTCGCCCTCATCGCCGTCCTCCTCGTCCTCGTTGGGGTGATGCCGCTCGCCTTGCGGCCCCGTGGGCGTTACCACCTTTTGCGGATGCCCCCTGCAGCCTCGATGTTGTCCAAAATCCTGGGCTAACTTAGGCGTGGTCAAGCGATGCTCCTTCTGTGAGTCCTCCCAGACCCAGTCTGCCTGTTGGCGGTAATTCCGATGGCATCGCGTTTGCTTCGATCGGTTCTCGGGGCTTTGAATGGGTGCGTCTAGGCAACTTTTCTGTCAGCAAGTGAAACATCAAGCATGCCAGCGGGCAAACATTGGGCCTCGCCATATGTTGCGATTAGTTATTCCATTTGCTAAATAGGTATCACATCACCCAGTATACTATCGTGGAAATATTATGCCATTGCTAGCCATATCCTATATGGCATATTATTATCCGGTTATTTCATTGCGAGCCAGTTATTCCACGCCCTAAACGCCGTGTTATTCCTACATGTTATCCCGCATCTAGACCATCCAGCCCATGTTTACTACCATGTTACTCGGTAAACGTTCATTCTTACCCTGTTTAGTCGAAAACGACATTTAATAATTCATAAATAATACTATAATAAAATTAAGCTTAGCAAGAGTAGTCGTCTTCTTATTTAATCATCTCGATGAGCTACCTCGTAAACGCCATAAGCTCCGGACACCAGTCGAATGCGTTATGCTTAGTGGGCTTTGCCCTTCTTTCCAGGCATCGACCATGCATCCGCTCCTGGGGGCTGGATCGCTCCTTCCGAATCGATAGTCCAACCCTTTCTTTTCCGGTCTTCCCATTCGGTCTTTACCTTGAGTCTGACCAGATCACCGGCCGCTCTTGCATCTTCTGCACTATCGTGTCCCTGCATCTTATCGACCGTATCGTCGACCTGGATCTTACGGTCCAGCATGGCTTCCATGAGGTACTTAAGGCTGTTACGAATCGGGAGTCCTTTCTTGTGTGGGTAAAGCAGGACCGTATCGATAACAGTAGGATGAACCACTCGAAGGGCAGTCAGGTCATTTTCCGCACCGTGTGCAATCACCGGGGTGTCTGGCGCGATCAGCGTGAAGAACAGGTCACGAGCCGCCTGTGGTGAGGGTACGAGCTTGAGCTTTCGTCGAGGTGGTAAGTCGCCGGTCGAGGGCAACGTGGTAGGTCTGTGATCGTCTCCAGGCTTCCATCTCTCGGCTTCTGCCAGGTCTTCTGGACGCACGCCCGAATATCGGGTGTTGAGGTCGATGTATTCTCCGACTGGCAGGACGAGAACGTCGAGAAGCTCTTCTCCCGCAGGCCATGATACGGCAGTGATGCGGATCAGTTCCATGCCGTAGACCGTGTAGCCCATCTCGCAGTCGAAGCTGACTGCTCTGTCCTTGGGGACGTTGGGGTTGGGAGGCGTCTCAACGAAGTTCACCACGCTTGCTAATCTGGCAGGATCTGTCGATTTAAAGACGTGGTTCTCGGTAGTCGTGCAACCGTTGGTGTCTCCGAAGCTTTGGTGGCAACATCGGTACTTCCTTGTCCTCTCACTGAGCCGGTCTCCGGGAGTTCTGTCAAGGTAATATGCCTTTCCAGGGTGGTGAACACATGGGCCGTTGGAGGCCAGGGCACCGTCTTCCTCTCTGCGACCGGGAAATACAGCAAATCTTCTGGTGCATCGATCACAGACCTCGAAATTGCCTGAGGCTTCCACGGCCTTTTTGGCCTTCTCGATGTCCTCGTCTTTAGGCACCGTAGCAATATAACCGAAATGTTGCAGGGTCACTAGATCAACGGATAGACGGTGCAGGAAGTCGACCTCCTGTTCTGGGGTGAGACCGGTCTCGATAGGCTTTGGTGCTGCTTCCTTGGGCTCGC
This sequence comes from Apiospora saccharicola, assembly GCA_038363915.1. Taxonomy (NCBI): domain Eukaryota; kingdom Fungi; phylum Ascomycota; class Sordariomycetes; order Amphisphaeriales; family Apiosporaceae; genus Apiospora; species Apiospora saccharicola. The sequence goes on from JAQQWM010000001.1 coordinate 2,432,510, forward strand.
CGGTTCCATACTCCTTCTTTACTGAAGCCAATCGCTCCTCCTTCCATTGGGCCAGTTTCATCTTCTTGTAGTACATGATGCGGTTCTTGAAGGCATTGTTGTAGATCGTCAGTTTCTTGACGGCGTGATATTCCTCCTCATCTAGGGCTTTCGTGATGAGTTCCTGATCAGACAGGACCAGAGCAGCCTCAGGGCCGCCCTTAGTCTCCTTCTTGAGCTCCGTATTCAGCCGGACGTAATGCTCGTGGAGCAGTCTGAGGAGCTTGTTCCGCATGTCATGCTTGGCAGGTGCTTTTCCAAGGTGACGGGCGTTGAGGGTCTCTATTTTCTTAGGTACAGCAGCAGCTGCAACCGCTGGCTTAGGAACCTTCGCCTTCTGCGCCTCCAGCAGGCTTGGCTCCATAGATTGCGCCGACATCGTAGGATCCTTGTGCTTCAGCGGTGGAGATACGGCTTGCACCTGGGGGGTCGCAACTGCCTTTGCAGCTTGACTAACAGGCAAAACCTTCTGTCGTTTCCTGGGCGAGTCCTGTTGGGTAGATGTTGCCAATGGGACCTCGGGCGCTGCAGTGATATTATCGTGACTTGCTTTGGCTTGAGCGTCTTCCTCATGCTTGAATAAGCACTGGAAGGCTGTGCAACTCTTGCCAGCTGGGCAAGGCAGGCTCTTTAGCATGCCCAAAGAGGATGCCATGATGATGAAGGCGACGATGGCGATGGCAGTTGTGATTGCGATGACAAACATTCAGTTTTCCAAATGGTGCAAGCATGTGGTTATCAGTTGGGTAACCGTAAGTGAGCCACCGGGGTTGACCGTTGCCACCACGAAGCAGCAGTCAAAGGCCAGGTTTGCTCGGTGACTGGAGCCCGAATAAGCAACGCGTGAACGTTTATTCAATAGAACCGGAAGTTGGAATCGAATAACCACCCTTTCGTATCAACGGGATAACAATGGACGTTGATGGTAGGGGACTTTAATGCTATGCTCAGACGCCGCAGCTTGCGAAACCGGACCAAGCGCGCCGCCACAACCCTTCCACGTTTATGAGGGAATCAACAGCTCTGTATGGACCTCCTAATTAATCCATTGAATTTCTCCAAGTGTCTTCTCGTTGGTTTCAAGATGATTGAGTTGCGAAACCCCCGAAAACACGAGTCTCCGTGTGGACGTCTAGATGCGCTTCGTGCTTTGTTATTTCCAGCCCTGTGATTGGAACACAGTAACCTTAACCATACCTCAGGAATGTGAGACCATGCGAGCTGTTATGCCGTTGCGACGAATTGGCACCGTATGCTCACACTGTACTTTCTTTACCACCTCAAAACGTAGCCTGAGAAGTTGATTCATACTTAAGGACCTGGTATCTATCAAATATGCACTTACTCTGCCTGCAAGTTAAAGTACGTTTAGGTGGAAGAACCATCGTTTCTCCAGCGGAATCGATTAGCATTCGCAGCAGCAATGGAGTTCTAGAGGTGTATTATCCATGGAAGGTTCGAGGTTTATGCTGTTGTTTGAGGCATGGATCCTCTCAGCACTTTAGGTTAGTGCAGCGGGTGGCCTCAGCTACCTTATGTATAGGTATCGACAGAACAGACTCAACAGAAGGACTCAATCAAATAGCGAGCGTCCTGATCCAACTTTGCAATTGATTGAACCAAATAACAGGAATAGCGGTATACAATGAGCAGGCATATCCGGTACGCCCATCGAGCCAGCAGTATGAAATCTGCTGGATATCTTATCTCCGGCCATATTTCTACACGCCGATCTGAGAGTCCAGTATTGTTACCAGGGCGTGACATCAGCACCCACGGCAAGACTGCCAGGGCTCCACCCATAACCAATGTAGGAATAAATATCCCCGGCCACGTTGGAGGGGCTTAGAAGATAGCTTAGTTTATGTCGATAACCTGTACCCGATCCCAGTCATATAAAAAGCCGTTTTCCTGGTCTTGTTTGAATCGTCATAACTGTCACCATCTACACCGAAGAACACCTACCAACAACAAATTCTATCACAATGTCTGATACCGTTGGCAAGGTACGATCCTTCCCTCCCCCTCTGAGAGCGTTACCCCGCGGGTGAGCCGGGAGGGGTAGCTCGCGGCAACTCTGGAGAGAGCTAACTGTGTTGTCACGAACAGCCCATCAAGTGCCAGGCCGCCGTCGCCTGGGAGGCCGGCAAGGACCTGAGCATCGAGGAGATCGAGGTGGGAGTACCGCAAGCCCACGAAGTCCGTATTAAGATTTACTACACTGGTGTCTGTCATACAGGTGCGTATCCCGCTGAGTTTCAGCAATCCCGAACCATCTCCGAACAGCGAGCTAAGCGGAGTCCTTCGTTTAACTAGATGCGTACACACTATCCGGCAAGGACCCCGAGGGCGCTTTCCCCATTGTCCTGGGTCACGAGGGTGCTGGTATCGTCGAGTCTGTTGGTGAGGGCGTTACCAATGTCAAGCCCGGCGACCACGTTGTCGCTCTTTAGTACGTCGGCCCTACCTGCTGCCACGCCGGTGTGGTCTTTCTATGCTGTCGTTGTCCTTTTCCACTAACGCTTCGGCCGTTATAGCACACCGGAATGCAAGGAGTGCAAGTTCTGCAAGTCTGGCAAGACTAACCTGTGTGGCAAGATCCGAGCCACTCAGGGCCAGGGTCTCATGCCCGATGGCACCTCTCGATTCACCTGCAAGGGCAAGAAGCTCTTGCACTTCATGGGTACCTCTACCTTCTCCCAGTACACAGTCGTAGCGGATATCTCCGTAGTAGCGGTCCAGCAGGATGCTCCTATGGACCGAACCTGCTTGCTTGGTTGCGGAATTACCACCGGTTACGGTGCTGCACGAATCACCGCCAACTGCGACGAGGGATCCAACGTTGCCGTCTTCGGTGCCGGCTGTGTTGGTTTGTCCGTCGTACAGGGCGCCGTGGCGCAAAAAGCTGGAAAGATTATTGTCGTCGATGTCAACCCAGCCAAGGAGGAGTGGGCCAAGAAGTTTGGCGCAACCGACTTCGTGAACCCCAGCAAGCTGGAGGGACAGACCATCGTCGAGAAGCTCATTGAGATGACCGATGGCGGTTGCGACTACACCTTTGACTGCACTGGAAACGTTGGCGTCATGCGGGCAGCTCTCGAGGCCTCCCACAAGGGCTGGGGTCAGAGCATCATCATCGGTGTTGCTGCCGCTGGCCAGGAGATCGCCACTCGCCGTAAGTAAAACCTACCCAAAATTTCCGCTGGAACGATTGCTAACACATCATACATAGCCTTCCAATTGGTCACAGGCCGTGTCTGGAAGGGATGCGCTTTCGGTGGTGTCAAGGGCCGATCTCAGCTTCCTGACCTCGTCCAAGACTACCTGGGTGGTAAGCTCAAGGTTGACGAGTTCATCACACACCGTGAAAACCTCAAGGACATCAACACCGCATTTGAGCAGATGAAGGCAGGAGACTGCATTCGTTGTGTGGTGACGATGAAGGAATAAAGGAGTGCAGTAGCAACGAGCCTACGAGATTGGTTGTCTTGGTGAATGTATATAGATGTATCTAGCTAGGTATGAAGCACCCGGATGGCCGAATTGAGTCAGGTTAGCCATATACCCAGTCAAATCATGGGTTTACTTCCGCGTTCGTGAATGTCATTGAACTACCCGTCAGCATCGTAGATCCCCGACGCGGCCATAGGGGCTTTCTTTTGTCTCCCCATATGTAACCCCACTGGTTTACATCATCGCTTGTCCTCATCGCTGACGTTTTTTCTTCTTCTCTCAGTGAAAACCAATAAGGATGTTGCCGGTCCGGCCGGTGGAACCGTGAAGAGCACGATCTCCTGCGATGAACATGACAATCCAATGAGGCATACTTGTGTGTGAGTCTTGGATCGCTGATAAGCCCGGGGAAGTTGTGCACATCTCGCGAGGCATGCGCCGAATTGGGATGTTGAGGGTGATTTGTACGACGGGAACCATGCCGCTGGTGTTGTCATGCTTACGGCGTTTTGACGTTTTTGCCATGTAGCATGAAAATTGCTTACCTCAGAAAATGAGAGTTGATGAACGGTGCACGCACTGCATGTTCCTTCGCCGTTGACTAGGTTAGTGAGACCCTGATGTTGCTGTCGTGGTCGCACACATGAACTGGCTGAACCCTGGCTGCATCGCTAGCCGCATATCGCACCGATTCACTGCTTCGCTGCGGTGGTTGTGTGTGGCACGCATTGGGTCGGAGACGGGGCAAAGACAAATCGCCCACATGATGGAAGTGGAAGCCCCCGGCGTCTCAACCGAGAAAAGCGCCACAGGGCAAGGTTGGCAAGGTTGATAAGGTAGTGCATTTGGCTGACGGATGGCTTTTTATTGATCATCAATCTCTAAGTTGCGCATGTACATGCATGTCGCGACAGAGGGAGCCGACTAGCTAGGGATCGCATGCTTTGTCTGTCGTGGCTAGCTCATGAGGATTCGCATGTGCATACATGTATGCAGCGGCATGAATTAGAATTACTGCAAGCCAGAGTCAAGTCAAGTCAAGTCAAGTCAAACAGCAGGTAGCAAAGTCGCAGGCGATATTGGAGAGTGCCGCCTCTAAATAAATGCATCGTCATCCGGAGTAAGCGTTGCTTGTCTTCGACGACGGATGGACAGACAACCCGCTTTGATGGTGGATGTTGTTGTTGTCGACCCAGGCGGCTTGCCATGATCGCCTGTACATCCACGTTTTTATAACGAGCTACATACGGCATGGCGATGATCTAGTCCGACCCAGAAAATTAAGAGCCGGATCAAAACAACGATATCTGACACCATCTGGCACCCGAGACTGGCGTGACCAGATTCATTTTAACGGAAGGGCTATCTCGCGAGTTTTTGGGTAAATCGGCATTTCGGAAACGCCCCTTGGTCGGATAAGCCTTTTGCTCACTTCACCCCCAAAACCTGGGCGCATCTCCGTTGGACGAAATGGACACGATCGTCCGACTCGAGGTCGATCTGTGGACTTTAATTAGAGCCACGATGTTACGAGTCAACCGCCTGGTTTAGCGCCTCTATGCCAATAGTCGACCACGTCTCATGCAGCCAGGGGTGTCCGCTGTACACTTTGCTGCTAAGCCCATACAAGAGCTAGGGGGTTGGTAGTAGCAGTCGATATGGTCCTGCGCACTCGCAAGATATTTGCCCAACATGAACTGGCTATCAAATGCTCATGTACTCTTTGCTCGGTTGGGGACTAGTGGTACGGCAGGAACGGTTAGCATCTCCAACGGAAGCCGGCCGGGCAAAGGACAAGACGGCCGGTCCATCCTTTACCGAAGTCAAGTCGTCAACAAAGAGAGGAAATACGAAGGAACCAATTTCAACATTCCTCTCCCATCAGCCCGGGAAATGGACTACCGTTTACACACAGCCAATCGGTATGATATGATTGTTACATGCAGCAGTATCTGTTTGTCTGTTTGTCTGTGTGTGTGTGTGTGCATGTACCGGTAGAGATACAGACGTTTGGGCAGACCTGCCTTTCTCGGATGTAAGAGTTGGAGTTACCCTACCTACGGTCTGAGATTGAGACTGTATCTCCTCTTGTCATGCCACCGAATCAAAATGCATTAGCGGCGGCCTGGGCGGTGCATGTCGCATTGGACTATATACACGTCCCCATAGGCGCATTAATAAACGACGGTAGAGCCAATCCACCAACTGCGCCCTCTTTACTATAACAATGTTCGCAAAGAAGAGCCTTGCCCGCCGGTGATTGGAAGAAAATAGACCAACCAATAAATAGACCGCCCAAGGCTACCTGCCTCTCCGTCTTGGGCTGACCACCTACTTGCTTTCCGGGCCTGAAATGCCTAATGACAGATCAGATGCTCTCCGAAAAGACATTGAGGGCAAATCAATAGGCGATTGATTACAAGTAATGATAAGAGAGAGCACTGTTTCGCCTCTCCGCCTTACTAGCCCGGCAGGCTAGCCGACAAGTTGCATAGTACCCATCCCCCCCCATGACAGTCTGGACTGGATGGAGTCGCATGGAATGGCCGGAAACCTCGTAAATCGTAATACAATAATTATGACTGCCTTTGCCTGCTTCAAGGCAAGGAAGGCACTTGACCTGCACTGCCGGAGAAAGATCTCCAGGTTTCCGAGTTCTGTTGTCAAATTTGCCAAACTCGAAACATCGTGTCCGAGTTTCACCAGAGAGACCCAGTATGATCGATGGCGCTGGTCGTTGTTCCCAGACCTCATCTATTCCTCGGATTGCCCGAGGCCGATCAAACCAAGGCCAATCTGGACGCAACTGACCCGGCGTCTTTCGAGAAGAAAGGAAGAAACAAGTTTCATTTGGCCTTGCTAGGGACGGTGCTCAGAGACAAAGCGGCAGCTGGTCAGTCAGCTTTGTGTGTGCCGGAACGGTGGTCAACATGCTTTGCAATTGCATACCCCAAATTCCAGTCGATATTTGTAGATTTGCGATGGGATGTTTGTTCATTTGCTAATCCGGGATATGGGCCCAACCTCTATCCAGCATTCTGCATATTGCTACCGGCACCCCTTCCGTCCGGCCAAGCTACCAAGGCCAACGGTGACCAATCTGTCCAAGAGACATGCGATGAGGTATGTAGGTAGCTTATAGTAAGTAGTACTGGTTACCAAGTACAGCGGCTGTCTGGCTGGCTTAGTCAATGCTCCAGTGTATGTATGTATGTCACGAATAAAGAGTTTTTTGAAATGCATTCGCCTGCTACGTGTATGTAAGGTAAGGTCAGGTTCGAGAAAATCCACTGGTCCCCTAGACCCATTGAACAGAATCATCCCAAATCCAAGAATTCCATCCATGCCCAGCCAGCGTCGATAATATATGGAGCCGTGCCTCCGATCCACTCTCCAAGACAGACAGTCACAGTACATTCAATTTGATCCATTGGAGGCCATTGGAGCAAGCAGCATGCACTACTGATACATGATATGCCCATATCATACCGACTTTCCAGTTATTTGCGCCCAACATGAACCCCAACCCCAGCAGCAGCCTTCCCTTTGTGACTTCTGCGCGCGTAATGGGCTTGGGTGGGTGTTGTTGGGGCCGCCTCCCGCTTTCGGAGCCTTGTCCAGGTTGGCTGGAAAGTCGTCATCGCCACGGATACCTTGCCAAACTGCCAGGGGGTGCCTTTCCCATATTAGCCATTAGCCGGCTTTCTCAATCGCAGCGCATCACCGCCTCGGATTGGGGGCAGGCTGGCAAGACATCACCCCAGACAGGCGGCCAGGTGAGCTGACCCAGGTGGTTTGCTAATTGGCAAAATTGTAACCATCGCATAATCCTCACCTGTTTTCGAATTGGAAGAGCAGCATTGAGAAGTAACCTACCTAGAACAGAGCAGAGCTTACTACAGACTACCGCAAAGCAACGCACCTTTATTATGCCCCCCCTCCCTAAGGTTCAACACTCCTTCTCCAGTTTGTTCAATCCATTTCGCCGCCGGACGGACATGGACTGGTTCTAGTGGATTCGACCTTGTCTGCATCGACAAGACTGACTACAGCCACCCTCTCCTATGACTTGCACCCCCCCAATGACCCTGACGGTTCGAAGATAAGGTAACTATTTCCGTGTACGTATGCAGCCTGTATGTACGGTACCGACTACATGCCGATTGAGTGTATGTACCCAGACCCGAAAGGCCTAATAAATTGATCTTTGAGGCTTAAACCTGGGTTCATCTAGAATACCCTTGCCTTGCCTTTAGTCCGCCCGCATCGTGTGACTCGTCCCGTCACTCAGTCATTTCCATCACCCTCTCGCCTTCCTTTCCCTTCGACTGGTCCAAGTCCATGTCCTGGTCCCGGTCATGGTCCTGGCCACCCTAGACTTGCATCTTTCTCCACCAGGTTACAGCTTACCGGCTTGACTCCCGTGCCTGCCTACTTACTCTATTATTAAAAGGCCTTTGCCTCATACCTCTCCAACCTGCGATCCCTTTTTCTCTTTCCGCTTTATTATTCATTCATCCCTCCCATTCATCATCTTCCTTCCCTTCAACTCTCTGCCTACGCATCCCTCCCAACAACGCAGCCACCAGACTCATCTGCCATCGGCGTCAACCACACTACCACCATTTTACTACGTCGACACGTATCACTCTACCAGTCGTCGTTCGATCGAACACCCACCATTTACACCACCAATCGAAAACACATTTTGAGCGAACGATCTCACGACCAGACGTCAAGATGGCTCCCAAGAAGATCAAGTGCACTTTCAAGGTCGCCGGCCAGTCCGAGCTTGCGTGCAAGGAGGCAGCACAGCGGATGTTTGGTGACTGCGGATTCTGCTCCGGCCACTACTGCGCCAAGCACCGGTTACCCGAGGACCACAAGTGCTCCGGCCTCGAAGACGTAAGTATCACCAGCCAGGACTACGATTCCTATCTACTGCTTGCTGGCGTCCCGTGGTGGGCGGTTGGTCTCGATGAGGTGCTCAGCGACAGTGATGACGAATCCTTGGCTAACTTTCTCTTGAACCCGTACAGTGCAGGAAGGAGTCTCACGATCGGAATGCTGCTCAACTCGAGTCCGAGCGAACGCAAGTGATCAAGGTCGCATAAATACGGACCCATCTCCGAATGGTTCTTTCTACCTTACCTTACACCTCGGGCACCATGGAGCGGGGGCATACATACCCAATGCTCATCATCCTCGTCATCGATTTGCTGCGTCTTTCGAAAGACAAAGATGCCCCAAGCCGGATGCGGGACCGACGAACGCCACACACAAACACATACATCACATCACTATCTTCTCCCCCTTACATCGTGACATCTCCGGCACACGAATCACCGCGCTCAGCTATCTGCGAGTAGCCGTGAAGCGGATGTTACACCTGGCGTTTTATTCGCCAGCTATTGTACCATTTACACTGGATCGCATGGCGTCTTAGGGAAATTTGGAGCCACGTTACACGTTGAGGCTCAAAGGATGTTTTTCTACTTTTGCGAGGCGCAGGTGGTTTAATTCTTCAGACCTGCGATCATCTCGAAGCCCATGAATGGGAGGTGTTATGATGGGGCTTCCCCATTGCGGAAGCGTTGCCGCCACACCGCTTCCCGCCATACATTTGTATATAGACGAATGCAGGGACCCCTACTTTCCCCATTTATAAAGTGGTGCAACCACTACTCGTGCCGACTTGGGTGACATGATCGTTCTATACCAGTTCAAATTACCCGTATGGCAACCAATTATATCAAATACAGATTACAACTATTCATATCTGACTTATCTCCGTGATGTCGATCCTGAATAAACTCCTACATGGCCTAATATTGTACATGCCCCTCCGTGTACTGGTACATATCGTATCAACCCCGGCGTGTCCGTCTCTGCTTAATCGGCGGTAATTTCGGACTGGCACCTTCTTTCGTATCCTCTTCCTTGGGTTCGTTGACGATCATGTCCATTGAACCAACCTCTTCCTCTTCCCGTTTGATATACTCCTCAATGACTAGCCCGTCTTCGTCCCCATCTTCCGCTTTGACATGCGCCTCCACCTCGATCGCCGCGGCCTCCTTCCGTGCCTTGCGCCCCTGAATCACCTTGCCTTTCTCAGCGGCTCTACACAGGCCCTGGAGGCCGAGCTCGCAGTCGCCGCAGCGGCGGCCAACGGGCAGGCAGACCTTCTGGCCGAAGCCGACGAGCAGCCAGTTGATCTCGCGCCAGCGGTCCTTGGGTAGCCAGGCCTGCAGGGCCAGGCGCGTCGCCTCGGGCGTTTTGGTCTTCCCCTCGTGCCACCCCCACAGGTTCGTGATGCGGTGGACGTGCACGTCGACGCCGATGCCCTCGGTCCGCCCCCACGCCGAGCTCAGGCACAGGTGGGCCATCTTGGGCCCCACGCCGGGCAGCGACGTCAGGCCCTCGATGCTGTCGGGGATGTCCCCGGCCCAGCGGTCGCGCAGGATCTCGGCCGTCTGTTTCAGGTACTTGGTCTTGTTGTTGTGGAAGCCGACGACCCAGATCAGCTCGTTGAGCGTCGCCGGGTCGACCGCCAGCAGGTTGGCGAGGTTCAGCCCCCGGCGGGGCTCCCGGCGCGTGAGGCGGCAGCTCGGTCTGTAGGCGGCGCATGGCGACGGCGTTGGTGGTGTCCTTGGTCTGCGAGGAGAGCATGAGGGCGACGAGCGTGTGCAGGCGCTGGTCCAGCGGCGAGGCCGTCGGTAGGGCTAGGCGCTCGCAGCCCATGGTGTCGACGGCGGCGTCTTTCGCGGGGCCCGTCAGCCGCATCTCTTTCACCAGGTCGTACATCGGCTTCCATAATGAGGGCGGCAAAACTTTCTCGGTCTGGGTGACGGGGTCGATGACCTTGCGAGCCGCTTTGTGGGCCATGGCGCTGTTTCGCATCGGGATGGCAGGTCGCGCGACCGCATTCTTCTCGTCTTCGTTTTCCTCGCGCTCTTCTTTCTTGACGACCATCGATGACGACGACTTGCTCCCGCGTTTTGTTGTAGTGGAAGACGTGACTACAGCACGCTTTCGTTTGCGGGTCGTGGCACTATCGCTGGGTATGGCATCTTCGATATCGGTCACTTGCGGCGCGGTAGTCGCATTTTTGGTCTCTTTGGACGAAGATGCCACGTCGCTCTGGTACGCGAATCGGGCCAGCGAGCCTCGCGTGATGCGACGTAGCTCTGGAGGAGGGGAAGGTGCCTCTGGCAGCATTGCGCCGAGCAGTGTAGCAGTGGCTCGAAATTGTCGCGACGGAGGTCTCAAGTGTCATGCATGGCGTAGCATGTTCAGCTGGGAGCTTAAGGCAGCTCTTGCAAGTCCGCGATCGCAGATCTACAATAGCGAGTAAGTACAGTGGAAAAAGGGGCCCACGTTTCTCGTTGGATCGGGGTAGCTTCCAGGCTTATGCACACTACCTCAAATATCCCTGCAGATTAACGGTAGGGATCCACCCATACCCATTTGGATGGAGATGCGCAGTTCTGCAATGTAGAATATAGGGGGGTGAGGTCATAAGCCAATCGCGCACATGCAGGTGGTATGTGAAGTAAGTACCTAGGTAAGTAGGAAATGTAAACTGTGTTGCAGTGACCAACAAAGTAAAAGTTCTATAACATCTACTCTACAATCTAGTTTGTCTGTCTATATTAAGCCCTTCTACCCAAAAGTCGCCCCTTGGTAAGTATATATACCCCTGCGGAAACAATGAGTGTCTGTTACCCACGCTGCCACGCGTACTCCCGAAAACACCTTCGCTATGCTATGAGCGCCAAAATAACCAAAGACGGCGCGTGTTTCACCAGATCGTGTTACATCTGGAACTCTTCCTTGATCCAGTGTTTCATGACGGTATAGCCCTCCACAAATGAGGGCTTCTCCATTCGGACAATGATGGCGGCATGCGTATGGTGGTTCTTGCGCAGATAGACGGGGTACTTGTGCCACCCCAAGCTGTCTAGGTTGTTGATCATGTCAAACTGATACGGCGCCAGAGCCAGCGTTGGCCATTGGGGATGCGACATGCGGCGCTCTCGGGCCAGCGTCTTGCGATCCCTCTCGTTCATCTCGCGCTCGTTCTCGTCATCAGAGGAGGCCAGGTATTCCTGGTGCTGGGAGTTGTTGATATCTTCGTAGGCACCTTCGACTCGCTGCTGCAGCTCCTGCATCATGATGGGTACGCGGTACTTGCCGGGCTCGATACCTGCAAGGCCGCTTTCGTACAGCTTGATCCGCTTCGAACTGCGTGAATTTTGGACGACCGAGTTGATCAGATACCCGATAATGGCAATGGGTACGAGGACCGCGATAAGCGTGATTTTAGGGGCGTTTCTGAGATACCACCAGCCATTGTTGGTCAGCGACTCCAACGTCATACCGTCAGGCTTGAGGCTGGGTCGGACGGGGTTGATGGGATCCAAGACGACCTCTTCATAGCCAGGCACGTAGTTGAATTTAACACGCTCCAAGTCCCGATAGGGGTCTGTCTTGGCCATACAGGCCGTATAGTAGGGGACACTCCGGTCGTGGGCGATATTCGCATAAAGAGTCTTGCGCTTAAACCTAGCAAGGCCCTGCATGAAGATCGAGTCGGGGTCGGACATGATGGTGAGCAATGCCTTGCCGGTGTCGCGAAAGTTGTCGATGGTGAATAGTTGTCTGCCCGACATGGACAAAGTGCGCGCGCCCAGTACGTTCCAGATATGGTTGTGCCACCCGCGCAGAGGCGACCGCACACCGAGGTGTGGGGAGGCAAACGTTGTGAAGTTCTGTGGCCAAAAGTGTCAGTATTAAGACACAGCAGCAGCAGAGCCAACAAGACAGAGCGCAAATATTCCACGTACCATCGGTCGGACTTCGTCCAGGACGCCCTTGGCATGAAGTAAACCCACGGCATAACGGGACACCAAGCCGCCCAGAGAGTAGCCTACTACGCTGAGTTTCGTGATGTTGCCGCCATTCGCCTTGATCTTCTTAATTTCTTCTTGGATCTCTTCGCAGACGCGCTCGCCTCCTCGCTCGATGCCGTCGTAGGTGGAACTGCCGCTATTGCGCTTGGCGAGCAGGATGTAGAGTTTGTCGTCGGAATAGGCGTCTCGCAATGTCTTGGCCACGGTCTTCATATGGTTGGGGTTTCCCCATAACTAATGCGCAGACGAAATACGGTTAGCGACCGATCGCGCATCTTGAGGGTGAATGCATGTCGCCGTGTAACACATGTAACATTGATGAGGTAAGGGGTAGCGTATGACTTACTCCGTGTACCACTACGCAGAGATGGTCTGCCTTGATGCTGCCACCACTGTAATCCATGGCTGCCATTCTTCGGTGATTCTCTTGGGGTTTGTTCGTGTATATATCCTCAAAAAGGAGGCGGACAAAAGGCCAGCATGCAAAAGTCAAGCAAACGCAGCTTGGTGGTTTTGAGGTAGGCCTTGAGAGGCTTTTTGGGAAAACTGCTAGTTGCCCGCCGCACGCCAGGGAGGTTAGACAATGCAAATGCAATACAAGACAAATGCAATACAAGACAAAAAGGGCTCTTTTTTTCGTAATCGGGTTTGTTTGACGGTATGTAGGCTTCAAGCAAGGGGTTAAGACATTTCGGAGCTAGGGTCTCTCGGCGGTCGTGATATAAGGAAACCCGAAGCTCTGGGGCGTTACGTATGATAGCGGCAGGACGGGCGGGCTCAGCAATTGGGGCTTGGTAAGGTGGAAGGTTGATTGATTCACCAATTCAATACCTGCAGGGCTGAGCTGAGCTTGCACGACAAGGACTGATGATGATGGCGTCCAAAGATCGCAGATGGGCCAGAGCGGGCTAATTGATTGATCCGGTGTCCGGAAGACGTATCATCGATCTCGCGAGAGCAATTGAGGCAGCGAAGGCCCGAATAAAAAGGGGTATCGAATCTAAACGGTTGCCTCGGTGGCAGCTTACAGTTTCAACATGTTAATTTACTGGACTACTAACTACACTGACCACAAAGGCCCATTGACGACAGCAAAGCAATATCTTTTTTGCCGATTTTACGGATATATGGAACTAATCCTGATGTCTGGCAGGGCAGGTTAGGTAGGTCGCAGTCTCTGGCTTGTCCATGAATTGATGGTAGAGCTCTCAATCTTGATATCTCTTTGCTGCCTCGGCTCTACAAGATTTACACTTATCAGCATGAAAACAAAGGCTTGCCAATGGCAACCCGACATTGGTCGTTAAAGTGCATCCATGATGCATGTAGGCGGTGTCAATTTCATCAAGTTCTTTTCGGAAGCCTGTCCAATTGTTGTCAATGGAATTTGAGCCAATGAAAAGGCCTGTGCTCGATGTCACTCCAGCCAAAGCTGCAGGCGGTAACTGAGGGAGGTACTGAGAGGGAGGTTAGCTCGTTAGGTACCTTTTGGCCTCCACTTGCAGCTCAAGAGTCGGCGACGGGAGGTACTAAAACGTGCACCGACTAAACCAACCGCGTCAAGCTTCAGTCAAGCAATTTGATGCGGCCCAGTCTCGCGACTCTACCTAGTAAATAAATTTGTCCAACGCTGATATTTCGGCGCAACGCAACCACGCAGCTGAGGTGGCCGTAGTCACCATCCTGATACCAGCGCATCCCTTCCTTTCGTATGCGGCAGATCAGCATAACAATAAACATCTTCTAGAGGTTTCCCCGGCCCGTTAATCAAAACATCGAATCGCCCCAATAACCCATCACCATGTCGTTTCGATTGCCCGAGTTCAGCTCGCCCGCCACTCCGGAAAGGAAACAGGCACACAACAATGGCGAGCACCCCTCTACTACTCCGGCTGGTCAACCGCCACCGTCTTCGGCCCCTTCCTATACTCCTATGGGTGATCCTTCCCCGTCCTATCTAACAAGCTCTATTGGGACTATGGCAGGCAAGATCAAGGCTCCCAACTTCGGCAGACCCAATATCGGCGGCGCTTCCAAGACTCGCAGAACACCCAATCCTCCCTTGGGCAGCTCCCTTCGAGGCAGTACGACCACCAGGCAACCCTCGGGGCTTGGGAAACATTCCTATTCCGTATTAGACGACCTGGAAGATTCTGACGAAGACGTCGACAATGCGGCACCTGCTACGCAGTCGGGCACTTTCGGTATGCACTTCGATTCCGACGACGACGACGACGATGAGGACGACGATCGGGATGACGACATTATGGGACAACAAGAAGACGAGGAATTCGACGATGAAGAGGACGCCGATGGAGAATCCGACGACGTCGACGCAATGGTGGAGGATGAAGGCGAGGCTGACTACGACATTGAAGATGATTTGGTGAGAGAGATGGAAGCCACTGACTACAGCGGCAATTTCCTTGGCGGAGGAGACACCATGGAACTCTTGATGGGCACGCCCGCTGCGAACCAACGAATGCAGAAGGAGGCCGGCGACATTTTCCGTGCCTCGTCAATGCGGTCCCTTTTCGGCCGGCGCAGGGACTCCAAATACTCGGCTGTCGCTAAGGATCTCTTCTCTCAGCTTGGCCATGCCCGGATATCTGAACCCCACAGCCTTATTCTTCAGACCGAAGAGGTTATCGCCCGCTTATACGACGAGGGTGTAGGCGCCGAAGATGACACCGACAAGCTGGACATGACTTTGGCTGGAGCAGCGGATTACCTGGTTCGAGATGTATGGGAGCCGCACGCCAAGTTTCTGCCCAAGAGCAACGAAGAGCATGGTGCGACTATTGGTCCTGGGCCCAATGCAAGCGCATTCGAGAAGGCTTCGTGGATAGCCGCGATGGTCTTCCGTATCCACCATGCACCCCCCGAGGAGGACTCGTTTGGAAACTTCAAGCCAATGACGTTGCCGCAGACACTCTTCGAGTGGCAGGAGGAGTACCACAACCCTAGTGATGGCCAAGTGGACAGCATTCTCGCCCACCGGCCAAGTCCAGCATCGCATGGTCTGTTTTGGCAAGCTATCTACATGTCGCTGATTCGTGGTGACATTAAGGCAGCTATCAAGCTGCTTCGCAATGCTGGATGGAACCAAGTCAGGAAGGGATCCCGCGGAGATTCTGCCTACACGGGTCAACCCCTGAGAAACATCGAGAAGGTCATTGAAGATGCTTGCCACATTATGGAGCTATGCCCGGCCGTGGCCGATTCCAACTGGGACATTCAAGAGAGCAACTGGACCTTGTTCCGCCTGAAGGCCACGGCGGCAAAGGAGAACCTTGTCCAGTTCGCCGAGGGCAAGGACCAGCCTCCGCCCTCGTCCACCCGCTTTGGTGGCTCCGACTTCGGTGAATCCGGAGCCGGCCATGGCGCCATGGCAAGACTTGCCCGCAAGGCCCAAAGTCGTCTGCCGTGGGATGTTTACGAGTCTCTTCAATCACTCTACTCTATTCTCACGGGTGACGTCGAGGCTATTACGGCAGGAGCTCAAGACTGGTGCGAGGCCACAATCGGTCTTATGGGCTGGTGGGATGATGGCCATCATAACCGCAGATTGGGATTGTCGCGGTCCCAGTCTATCATGGGCGAGCCCCCCTCGTTGAAAGATGATGCATTGGACCGGTTGGCACGCTGTTTCCATGCAGCTATGGAATCGGATTTCCACTTTAATGGACTCGATTCCGTCGAAGTGTGCATTTCAAGCGTTTTCGAGGGTAACATTGATGGTGTTGTGGGTTTCCTGAGCTCATGGTCTTTACCCATCTCGGCTTCTGTTGCCGAGGTCGCTTCGTTGGGTCGCTGGTTACCTGCGCCTGAACCTCAGAACCTCATCTCCATGGATAATTTCGATGCGGATGACCTCGAAGTGCTTGGCATGAACCAGAGCATGGCCTTAGGGAACCAAGATGGCGTGAAGGACTCCACACTAGTTTCGTACGCGCGTGGTCTTAATGACATCAAGCAACTTACGGGCTCGATCAAGAAGAGAGGCGGCGTGGTGGCCCGCGTCACTCGTGACGGTTGGGAAATGACTGTGCAAATTGTCGGCCGGATGGACTCCCCCGAACGCTCCGAGGACCTGGTCAACGATCTTTTGCACGATATTCTCGAAAAGATCGAGCCCGACAGCCATGAGACTGTGGATAAGATTTGGGCACTCCTTAACGATCTCGGCATGATCAATTTCGCCGAGGATACGGCTGAGGTAAGCCTTGTTGATTTACTTGCTTTCTAACCGAGGATACCATACTAACGAAAACTAGAAATATGGCGACGTGCTCAAGAAAGAGACCTTCCGTTTTGGAGAGATGCTGTGGTACTACGCCCTGGCTCATCGCCCCGGAAAGATTCGAGACGTGCTTAACGGGCTCGTGTCTATTTCTCTCGCCGAGTCGACTATATACCCGCCTGACAGCGAGTTGGACGCCAGACTGAAGAGTCTTCTCCATGAACGCACTACGACACTAGAGCAGTTTGCGAAGCAAGACTTGGAGGCAGCCGAGCTATTGGGCAAGATGCTTAGTGGGTATGCCACACTTCGAAAGTTTTACGAATTGCGGGACGGCAACGGCAAGAGCACATCCGTCTCCTTGGCACGCCGCCAACAAGCAGCAACCGCTTTGACTTTTGTCGTTGCCAGTGCCGACGACAATATCCGCGGTGGTCTGTACGACGACACACGTGACGCTGTCGTCAGTGAGGATTTCATCCTTGCTTTGCTTGGTGAAGCATCTATCTTCGTCAACCAAAGCCCCACGGTGATTACGCTGGAGCAAATCCACACTCTTCTCAAAGCCGTCGAGGATATCGAGACAGTTGGCTCCAGGGTATACGAGGCGGCGGATGCGTTCTTCCAAATCGTCCTATCGTCGGGTCAAGGAAAGGGATCCACGCCGGGCGATCTGATGAAGATGTCGAACTCGTCCCTCGGCGGCAGCTTCGTCATGACTGGCAGCTCGATGATGGCTTCGCAGCT
The DNA here is from genome assembly GCA_038363915.1 of Apiospora saccharicola. Classification (NCBI taxonomy): domain Eukaryota; kingdom Fungi; phylum Ascomycota; class Sordariomycetes; order Amphisphaeriales; family Apiosporaceae; genus Apiospora; species Apiospora saccharicola. Next base: position 2,449,904 of record JAQQWM010000001.1, read on the forward strand.
GCACAAGTCGATACGCAACAGCGGCGTGCTTAAGGGGCCCATCAAGAGGAGCTGGGACTGGCGGACGGAGGTGCTAGCCGGGAGTGCCGCGGCGGATATCCTCAAGAAAATCCGGCTCGGCCTGACAAAGGACTTGGCCAATCTGTGGCTCGAGCAGGCGGACAGCATCATCTTGTGAGGACGAGAGCCTGATTCATGATGACAAGGGAAGACAGGGGTGGGAAGAGTGTGCATTCGACGGCGTTAATGGCCTGCGTAAAAATATGTTCGGAATCATGTAATACCACAGATAGCTTTCCGGCTGAGGAATCATTTGGCACCAGGAATTGATCAATAACTTTATCACGATAGGAGATGCTGACTAAAATCATATATATGATCCAGTCATACAGTTGGCCTAATCCCAGTGCTTTGCCCAACCATCCTTACCAACGATATGAAGTACCGCTCAGGCATATACAAGGGACAACTGGGGGATTAGTTTGGTTAAACTGAACGAGTCTTACTTTTTGGTATCCTATGAAGGGACCCTAGTCTAATGGTATACACGTGTTGATCTATACATCCACACAGCGTTCTCTTTCTCGTTCCTCTCTCTCTCTCTAATAAGCCCGTGGTGTGCGTGAACGAGCTTACTCGGCATCGGCCAACTCATGTCGGCCGTGCTTGGAGTTAAGGTGGTGGTTTCTGCGTTCCCGCGTTAGTTACGTCACATGTTCCCGGTTCGTTTTTGAAGGGTGTATGTTGCGTGTAATCCGTACCTCTCAATAGCCCAGTCCATGGCGTAGTAGAAGAAGATCATGGGGGGAGCGACGTAGAGAACCTGGCCGCGGAATCGGCGCCAGCTGTTGAAGATGGCGGCGTGGGCGGTACCGGCCAAGGGGTTCTGTCGGTTGGCGCTCAGGCCGTAGGTGATGATACCACGCTGCTTGGAGCCGCCTGTCGAGTTTCCATGTTGTCAGCCATTCTGTATTCCGGTAACAATGTGGCCGTGTCGTTTCCATCCCTTCGGATCCATTTCGGGGCATGTATTGTCGTAGGTTGTCTTTGTCTCCATTTCGAAGAAAAAATCGGGTTCGGGGCAGACGGATCATCATAGTCGGGATGGCGAGCATTGAAGCATATGGTTCAGGATTTGTCACTTACCGAAGTTACCCCAGCCACCGAGGTACCTATTGGAGCGAGGTTAGCCTATGTCTGTTGGGTGTAGACGTCGCCGTCATGGGGTGGGATATATTGCCGAAGCAAAAAGCCTCAGCTGTTTTTGAGTGCACTGTATGACTTACTTTCCGTACTTGCCAACCTCTTCGCCGCCTCCGGCGCGGAGCATCTGAGTAGGCCTCATCTTGTCGAGATATAGTCAATTGACGTGTTGAGGGTTATCAATTGAGATGGGCAGTGTGTCGTGTGAAGCAGGAGGTTTGCGACGTCCAAAAGTCCCAGGCAAGGCGCGAATCCGGGAGAGCTTGAATCTATCCGAAAGCGGTTAGACTCTTTTTGGGCAAGAGAGTGAAAGGTTGTTCCGACTCTGTCCGTTTTGTGAGGGAAGCCAGCAACGCCCGAGCTTTTTGCTTTTTGGGGGCTTTTTGGGTTCTTCCGCTACGCCAGTCCTAATGAGTGTTAGCGGGGTCTAGCTTAGAGCCAGAAGCAATGGCCCCATCGGCAAGCAATCCACCCATCATCGAAAGAGCTCCAGCTTCAGTCAGTTCCCCAGCTTCAATTTGAGAATTCGCCGGCAGCTGCAGAAAAAGGCCCACGACAGTGTCCTCTGAGCCCGAAACAAGAGTTGACTCCTAAATCACATCCAGCTCCAGCTCCAGAACCTCGCCGTCAAAATGGAGGCCCGTATGCTCAATGCCGTCTACCGCTTCGGCGTGCCTCTCTTTGGCGCGGCCGCCCTGGCCCAGCAGTCCATGTACGATGTCCGTGGAGGAACCAGAGCCGTCATCTTTGACAGATTGCAAGGTGTGAAGGAGGAGGTTATCAGCGAGGGTACACATTTCCTGGTTCCCTGGCTACAACGATCCATCCACTTCGACGTCCGAACCAAGCCGCGCAACATCGCCACGACGACGGGTAGCAAGGATCTGCAGATGGTCAGCTTGACGCTGCGAGTGTTGCACCGGCCAGATGTCAAGTCACTGCCTAAGATCTACCAGGTACGCCGACATCGAGGAAGTAGCTGCGCTTTATGCGCGGGCTAGGATTTGGTGCCTACGACAGAAAGCATTGACTAACATGATATGACAGAATCTTGGCACGGATTACGATGAGAGGGTCTTGCCCTCTATTGGTAACGAAGTCTTGAAGTCTATTGTCGCCCAGTTCGATGCCGCAGAACTCATCACCCAGCGTGAAGCTGTTTCCAACCGCATCCGGTCAGACCTGATGAAGCGCGCATCCGAGTTCAACATCGCACTTGAGGATGTCTCTATTACACACATGACCTTCGGTAAGGAGTTCACCAAGGCCGTCGAGCAGAAGCAGATTGCCCAGCAAGACGCCGAGCGTGCGCGATTCATTGTCGAGAAGGCCGAGCAGGAGCGTCAAGCCAACGTTATCCGCGCCGAGGGTGAGGCCGAAAGCGCCTTGACCATTAGCAAGGCTATTGCCAAGGCCGGTGACGGTCTGCTCCAGCTCCGAAGGATCGAGGCCAGCAGAGAGATTGCGCAGACGCTGGCGACGAACCCCAATGTCGCCTACCTGCCCAGCGGAAAGGGCGGCAGCGGCCAGTTCCTGCTCTCGGTAGGAAAGGCCTAAGGTGTTAAATTTTTAAGCGAGAGGTATGCCAATTAGACAAAACGAAAGGTGTCTTTGGCGTTGTATATTAGGGAGTGATGACCCCGATTCTCCGCTTCGGGTTACGATACGAATAATATGTGCTACTAGTCACTGTCACGTTTGTATTGTACTGCAATTGCAGGGGATCATCAATGCGTGCTAAACCAAACATTACTCAACTACTCTCAATTCGAATTGATAATAAATCAACAAGTTCATGTAGTCAACTGGTGATTGAAGGGAACTCGGTTGCGGATATGATGTGGATGCTTAGCAATGTGCTTTCGTCATGTAAAGTGCAGACAGAAACTTGACTATCCATCCATAATGCTATTGAGACGATAAATAGAACCGGAATCGTGCAATATTCATACGAATCATAAATAGTTCACAATCCCGCAAACTAACAATTTTTAATTGCCGATCTGAAGTATTCAGTTGAGTCGGGAAGTTGCACTTTGGATTACCATACCCAAGGGAAGGTGGACCGGTAAATTCTCGGTTCATCTACTGAAGCTCGGCCTGCTTTGAACCTCAAACCCAAGCTCAACCTCAAGACGATCATCTCAATTACCAACCCGAATTGCCGCGTCAAATCAGCCACCATGGCCTCCAAAGCAGTAGCCAAAGCTGCCGGAGGCGTAGTGAGCATTAGCCAGGTGAGATATGCCGACCTTCGCCCAGATCCCGCGACCCAATGGATCTCGCAGGCTACTACTCCCTCACTTCCTCGGTTCCCGCGTTGGGATAAATAGCAGCAGCAGCACTCTAACATGGATGCCTCTTTTTTAGAAATACACACTCGAGCCGACCGGCGTCTGGGCACGTGTCCGCCGCGCCTTCGCCATCGACCCCAACCGCAGCAGCGGTGTTCCCCTGAACCCGACCTACCGCTGGCCGACCCCCGGCGGCACGGACCCGATGCTGTACGACGACCCGGTCACCATCCCCGCGGGCGACATCGCGGACAACCCGTACTGGAAGCGGGACTCGCGGCGCGCGTACCCGACGCTGTCGTTCGTCAACCAGGGCGACGCCGTGGCGCTGCTGGGCGTCGGCTCGGCGGCGGCCCCGAAGCAGGAGCTGGTGGGTGAGGCCGGCGAGAAGGCGCTCGCGGTCGCCCGGGAGCAGGGCCAGCAGAAGGGCCTCGCCGAGTTCTTCGAGGAGAAGGGCAAGCAGGGCGTCATGACCGCCGCCGCCGACCTCTTCGTCAACGGGCTGCCGCCCATGCCCAGCGGCCAGGCGCTCAAGGCCGACAACAGCGGCGCTTGGGAGGTCGCGGAGTACGAGCTGCTCGAGGACCAGTCTTACGGTGATGGGTATGTTGTTCCCTTTTCAATATGGACTCTAAGGGCCAAATGTAAAAATGACTTGCTAACATTCCCCTCAGATACCCGTGCCGGACATTCAAATAGACGATGCAGGGCAACGAGATAGTCAAGCGAAGACAAAGACAGTGTACATACATAACCTAGCAGAAGATGGTATAGATTTTCATTGTGGCCTAAGCAGTGATTTGACTGAGATGGCTGCATTTTCATTCCCTGATTCTTCTCCTGTGTCTGTATATGCCGCAGTTCTGAGTCGCAGCCGATCCAAGCAATGGTGTGGGACTACAGCAGGCGCTCTCACCCAAGAGCGCCAGAAATGGGAGTCTTCGTACTCTTCGCTTTCCAGCTTGTATGATATTGTGGCCCCTGACCTGTGTTTATAGAGGGGTTTTGGCTGCAACAACCTGAGTCACTATTGCCTGATGGGCGACTTCCTGCCTTCTAAGGCAATGGAAATGTGACTTTGCACGGTGGTATATCTCAGCAGCCCTGGCTCAAAGTCCACGGTATATAATCCTTGAGATGAGCGTGCAGATTCGTAAGATCGAGCTCTTTGCCGCGTTTCTCAAATCTCATTCCGTGCTGGCCCAACGGCACTCTTTTCTGGATTGGCCCTCTCGCTTTCCTCGCCGATGCCCCTTTCGACGATCTTCAACTTCCCCTGGGCCCTCTTGAAACGATCATCAAAGTCGTTAACTGCTTCGTCCGTGTTCTCCGTAGATAGCGTACCAGGCTCCACCAGCGCGTAGAGTGACGTGATGTTCTTCTCCAGCCGCACATTGCTATTGCTGATGGGCGGCAGAGTTGTTATGCTGTTGCTGCTACTAGGTTCCTGGCTCTGGGCGCCCTGCGACAATTGTTGCGGCGCATTTCCCTTGGCCTGGTTCTTTTGCATGTTCGGGATGCGGTTGGCCCAGACGACGGCTTTACTTTGCAGCCGGCCAGCTTCCATGAACTTTTCATAGCCTTTCTTCAGGCCGACTGAGCGGCCTTCGATCTTGCCGGCTTGAGATCCATCATCATGTCCTAGCTTGTACCCCTGGTCATAGTATTGATCTTCGAGGTTCATGACATCGTCAAAGGGATCTGACGCCATTGTCTCGCTCACTGAACGTTCAATTATTGGATAAAAATTCCGGGTTGTTATGATAAGATGCTCTCCAGAGTCTTTTGAGTTTCGTATGAAACAATACAAATAAATCAAGTATCACGGCTGAACATCGTAAAATTTCAGAATGACTAATAATCACATCGGCATTTCCCACACACCTGCGACTTATTCAAGTCCGAACGCTGAACCAATTAAGTGTTCGGGTCGCAGGGACCCAGTGCGCGCGCTGATCTAATGGAGGGGCATATCTTTTTGCAGCTCACCCCGCCATAACTCGCCCGCTCAGATACCCAAGAGACTGGCCCAATTACTCGCCCGACTTATTCTGACTTCCAGTTCTGGCCATTTTTTTGGTCTTGTAGGCCATAAAAACGAAAGAAAAAAGGCCCAGTCATTTTCATTCCCGAGAACCGCTCATTTGTGAGTCAGACAGGATACGCTAGTTAGCCATATACTGCCAATTCCTCTGTTGCGCTTCGCTCACTCTCATCTTTTTACAATCCAGGGAACCCACTTCTCCCACACCACGCACTGCGATATACCCCGCCATCCATTGATTGACTGATTCTACGAGAGTGCTGTCATAACAGAATAAAAAGGCCAGCAAATATGGCGACCCCAAACGTCATTCTCCCCGAGAAGGGAAAGGAGAACATCCTCATCACCAGCGCATTGCCCTACGTAAACAATGTTCCCCATCTAGGCAACATCATCGGCTCGCTGCTCAGTGCCGATGTCTTCTCCAGGTACAGCAAGCTGAGGAACCGCCCGACCCTGTTCATCTGTGGTACCGACGAGTACGGCACTGCCACCGAGACCAAGGCGCTCGAGACCAAGCAAACGCCCCAGCAGCTGTGCGATGAGTTCCACGCCAAGCACAAGGAGATCTACGAGTGGTTCGAGCTGGGCTTCGACTACTTCGGCCGCACCACCACGCCCAAGCAGAACGAGATCGTCCAGGACATCTTTCTGAAGCTCCATAAGAACGGCTACCTCGAGGAGCGCACCACCACCCAGCCCTTCTGCGAATACCCCGACCACAAGGCCTTCTTGGCCGACCGCTTCGTCGAGGGAACTTGCCCCAAGTGCCAGTACGACGATGCCCGTGGTGATCAATGCGACAAGTGCGGCCAACTGCTCGACCCCCTGGAGCTGATCAACCCCAAGTGCAAGGTGGATAGCACCACCCCTGTCCCCAAGGATACCACTCACATCTTCCTGCGCCTGGACAAGCTGTCGCCCGAGATCGTCAAGTGGGTGGAGAAGTCGAGCACGGAGGGCAAGTGGTCATCCAACGGTATCGCTATCACCAAGTCGTGGCTGGAGAGAGGACTGGAAGGCCGAAGTATCACAAGAGATCTCAAGTGGGGTGTGCCTGTGCCGCTGCCGGGCTTCGAGAACAAGGTCATGTACGTGTGGTTTGATGCCTGCATCGGTTACCCCAGCATCACGGCCAACTACACGGACGAGTGGGAGCAGTGGTGGCGCAACCCCGAGGATGTCAAGCTCTACCAGTTCATGGGCAAGGACAACGTCCCCTTCCACACTGTCATTTTCCCTGGCTCGCAAATAGGTACGCAAGATAAGTGGACCCAGCTCAACACCATCTCGACCTGCGAATACCTCAACTACGAGAACACCAAATTCTCCAAGTCGCGAGGCGTGGGCGTGTTTGGAGACCAGGCCAAGGAGACGGGCATTCCCCCATCGGTGTGGCGGTACTACCTACTGGCCAGCCGACCCGAGACTAGCGACACGCAGTTCTTGTGGGCCGACTTTGTTGCCGCCAACAACAACGAACTGTTGGCCAACTTTGGCAACTTCTGCAACCGTGTGATCAAGTTTGTCAACGCCAAGTTCGAGGGCAAGGTCCCTGAGTTCTCCGCCTCGTACACTGATGAGAGCTTCGACTTCCCTGCATGGATCGCCGACGTTAACGGCGGTCTTAAGGAATACAATGATCTTATGGAGGAGGTCCACCTGAGGTCTGGTATCAAGAAGGTGCTTGAGATCAGCTCCAAGGGCAACAACCTGCTGCAATACCGCTTGGACAACGCTGCTCTCAACGACCACCCCGAGAGGACAAAGACGGTTATTGGCTTGGCCCTGAACCTCTGCAGTCTCCTTGCTTCCATCTCATCCCCGTACATGCCCTCAACCTCTACTGCTCTTATGGAACAGCTTAACGCGCCCCTGGCCTCGATTCCTGACACGTTCGACACGGAGGCCATCAAGCCTGGACACCAGATTGCCAAGGCAGCCTACTTGTTCTCGAGGATAGATGACAAGAAGGTTGCTGAGTGGAAGGAGAAATTTGGTGGTACGCAAGCCACTCGGGCGGCCGAGGAAGCAGCCAAGAAGAAGAAGCAGGAGGACAAGGAGCGCAGGAAGGCCCGAAAGGCGGAGAAGAAGGCGGCCGAGGCCGGAGCCAAGCCCGAGAAGCCGGAGATGGACGGCACCGTGAAGAACCTGCCTATCCGCGAGAAGGCACTGGATAAGGAGGGCCCCTTGACTACTAGCGCAAGCACGGTTCCTGAATCAACAGCCCCCAAGACAGAGTAAGGGAGTTGGTTCATTGGGCTTGGCGTTCGGGAATAGTCTAGGTAGATGAATAGAGGTCGGCCATGGAAGGATCGAAGCCAAACTCTGTGCGCTTTCACTCTATGCGTACCATTTTCAACAAGTAAAGAATGGGGGATGAAGCAAGACAAAGAAGAAGAAAACAAGAGGAAGAAATCTACACCATTGCTTGTTTGAGATGTACTTGTAAGCTATAGCAGCAATGGAGGTCGGGCAGTACGAGTATTGCAATTGCAATTATAAGCTTTTTATATAGCATCAGAAAGCGGTCATAAACTGGCATGAGAAATGAAATCAGGTCCCTGAAAATATAACTATAAAATTCGTTAATGATATAGCCCCGCATTGCTATAGAAAGAAGCCTACGTAGCTCCCTGTAACTGAAGTGCTTGCTTGCGTTAAGTGGACCGCCCGCCAGCAACCTCCAACCCCACCATCCGACCACAATTGAACCCATCCCACATACTGTATCTCTGACTTGAAGACTTTACAGCTAAACCTACCTTACTTAATTACGCCGCTGTCGCCGCCCAACTTCGTCATCGCCTCTTCCCACTCTCTCTCGCGCGAAACAGAAACCTCCCACAGCCCAACATGGATATTCGCCTGCTGAGGTCCAGCGACCTCCCGCTGATCCAGCATGCCAACCTCGAGAACCTGCCCGAGAACTACTTCATGAAGTACTACCTCTACCACGCCCTGTCCTGGCCCCAGCTGTCCTATGTCGCCGTCGACGTCTCGCGCCCCAAGAAGACCCCCTACGACTACCCCAAGATCGTCGGCTACGTCCTGGCCAAGATGGAGGAGGAGCCCACCGACGGCATCCAGCACGGCCACATCACCAGTCTCTCCGTCATGCGCACCCACCGCAAGTTGGGCATCGCCGAGAAGCTTATGAGGCAAAGTCGTACGTTATTCCCCAATGACATATATATGAAAACTTCAGTCACAAAAAAAGAAAAAGAGAATATGGGCTGACAAGGCAATAAAAATCACAGAATTAGCCATGGTCGAGACCTTTGGCGCCAAGTACGTCTCTCTGCACGTGCGCGTCTCCAACAAGGCCGCCATCCACCTCTACTCCAAGACGCTGGGCTTCGACCGCGAGAAGATCGAGGAGAAGTACTACGCCGACGGCGAGGACGCCCACTGCATGAAGCTGGACCTGTCCTCGATCAAGGAGCAGGTTGCCGCCTTCGCGGGCGGCCCCGAATCCGAAGATGACGCCTCCGAGGCCGAGGACGAGGGCGAACCGGTCGGCGACGTGGGCAAGGCTGGCGACGAGGGCAAGCAGATCCCCTCGCGGCCCAAGGAGACGAAGCGCAAGGTCAAGGTCGGCCGGCCGCTCGGCGTCGCGGGCCTGGTCGAGAAGGACGAGAGCAAGCATCCTTAGGGCGGATGTTTGGTACACGGGTCCTCCTCCTCCGAGCACCACCGGCCCGCCGCCCTCCAGAGGATAATCTTGTCGCGGGGTAGGCGGGAAGGAAAACCTGCCGCTGGTGGCTGAGATGGCCTTTTCCCGAACAAGGGGGCGAGAGAGGCGCAAGGACTACTATTTGCTACAAGTGAAGTTGAGTTGTGTGCAAAAGGGGAGGTATATATGCATGTACCGACCTCCATCATCGCCGGAAAGGAATAGACAAAAAGAGAAAGAAATATGGTCCGCTAGATACCATTGAGCGTTTCATGCGTTAGAAAGGCAACCAGCCGGTCAGGGACGACGAATGAATGAATAAAAAATAAGAAAATGACACGGAATCCCCCAAAAGCTATTTCTCCCCAGCTCTACGGATTGTGATACCTGCGAAGGGGATTAAAGATGTAACCATAAAATAGATGTAGACACTGAGAAGCCCGGCATGGCCGCTGTATTTGGAAGAACTAGACGGTTGGCTACGTGGAAAGGGGCAAACTACCAACTACCCGTAGTTTTGGGAGGTCACACAGGCAAAGAGATGCCCAAGTTGTATCAAAAGTCTGTCTAAAATCTTTCCAAGTTCAAATTGAGATGCAATAGTTTGAAAAGTTTCGTTGTTTTCGTGTTTTATTTATATATAGATAAGCAATATTTTGGGGGAACAGGCTCCCTCCCCCTTTTTCGGGTTACATGGTATGGTATACAGAAACACGTGAAACAAAAGAAGCCATGATCGTCATCAAGTCATTATTATCCTTCGCCAAGAGCCAATCCAAACCCCCAACTGCCCGCCCACTGCACAATTCCCCAAATTGCATTTACTTTCCCTCAAGGTCTCGTAGCAGCCGCCTCACTTTCTGCCAACTCTCGCGCGAACTCCTCATCCGCCTCGAGCCTCAGCGCCTCGATCATCCTGCTCATTTCGTCGATATCGGTGCCCAGCCTCTCGTACTCCTGCTGCGTCGGGGTCTGCATCTTGGAATCCCCGCTCCCAGCTTGGGCGGCGGCGACGCCCTCTGCCTGTATGGTTTGCTCGAGCCGGGACAGGCTGCTAAGCTTGGCCTCGAGCTCCGACTCGAGAGAGCCGATGGCCTCGTACTTCTTTTCCACCGGGTGACTAGCATCATCACATACGACGCCCGTTTCTTGGTCATGAGCGTCATTTGCCGCTGGAACCGGCACGCCTCGTTCGGCGCCAGCAGCAGTTGCAGCAACGTGGCGGGCGTGCTGGCGCGCCGCGTCTGCATGCGCCTCTGCTCCAGACGTTGTACTCCACGCATGGCGCATGGCCGTCTCCCGAGCGGCCCGGACCCATTCGCGGGCGTTCTGTCGCGCATCGAAGGCCCCGCCGAAGGGCGACCAGCCGCCTCCGCCTCTCCAAGCACGCGCTGCCTCCCTCCCCTGGGTGATTCCTCTTTCGCGGGACGCCTCGGCATTGGCGAGGGCCGTCTCCCGTGTGGCGTGGGCGTTCATCAAGGCGGCATCCCGTGTCCGTTGGCCTGCGTCTCGTGCCTGTTGCGCATTCGCCAGGGCAGCGTCTCGAGCTGCATGACCTCTATCTCTGGCCTGTTGCGCGTTCGCTAGGGCAGCTTCTCGTGTCAAGTAAGCCTCCCCACGGGCCTGCTGAGCATTTGATAGTGCGGCGTCTCGCGTTGCCTGAGCCTTTGTTTGGTGAGTATCCCGTATTAACTGGGCTCGTGCTCTGGCCTCTTGCGCGCTGGCCAGCCCCGACTGCCGTAAGGATTCACCGTGATCTCGGGCTTGTTGAGCCGTCTCCGATGCAGCCTGTCGCTCTCGTGAAGCTTGTTCTTGAGCTTCTTGGACTCGATCTGTGGCCGCCTCCCTTGCTGTTTCTGCCTCCTTTCCAGCCTCCTTGGCTTTTTCGTTGCTGAAAGGTACGTTTGGGTCGTCATGTTGCGTTTGGCCATCCCAATTACCACGACCACCGGAGCCCCATCTCGCTGATGGGCCACCAAAGAGCCCCATACCGCTCAAGAAGCCTGGACCGCCCGCTCTTCCAGGTCCGAAGCCGAATGGGCCAGGCCCAGGGGGCGGAGGTCCATGGTGGTGCGGAACTCCATGGTGGTGTTGCCCACGATGAGGCGGTCCCCCATGATGCGGTGGGCCGCCGCGGGGCGGCCAAGGAAATCCAGGTGAAACCCCTGGTATCCCAGGCATGGGGAAGCCGGGCCCAGGACCGTCGCCTACACCGGGCGGCGGTGGGTGCGGGCCTCCTCTGCGACACTCTCGCTCAGACCGGCGGCGATCCCTCCTCTCTCGTTTGTGTTCGCCCCTTTCAGCGTTCCTGCGCGCCCTGCGCTCCTTCTTCTTGTTCTTCCTCTGCGCCTTCTTTTCCTTCCGAGCCAGTTTGCGCATCGCCCTTTGCGATTTCTTGACCTCCTTCCACTCAGCCAGTAAGCGCTTGACCTCGTCTCTCTGAGCGGCATCGGCCGGGCCCTTCGTTGAGGTTGACTTGGCGGTCTTGATCTCGGCCTTGACTCTCTTGAATTCCGCCTTGGAGACCGGGTGGCTACTATTCTGCACCCACTGCGAGACGGATTGTTTCACGACGGGGATCTGGGAGTCTTTCAGATCGTCCCAGTCGGGCAATGAGCCAAGGGAGGAATCCGAGTCGGATGAGGATGCCGAGTCATCGCTGGAGGCTGAGCTGGACGATGATGATCGAGCCCGACCGCCTCCATGGTGGTGATCCCCGCGACCGCGAGCGCGTCCTCGTCCTCGACCCATTCCGCGTCCAAAGCCATTATCTTCCCAATGGCCATGACTGGGCCCGTCCGCGGGTCCGCCATGACCGACGGGAGTGCCGAAAGGGGGTGAACGGTTCTGGTCACCAGCAACTTGCTCACCCCATCTAACTCCGTTGCTATCAACGTGGAAAGAGCGGCCAATAGAAACACGGTCACCATTAATGGAGATGGCACCAAAGTGGATGCCGTTGCCGTTTGCTTCCCCGCCGAAACGAGAAGGTCCGAAAAGACCGCCGAGCCCGCCGGGACCCCCTTGCTGCTGCTGTTGCTGCTGCGGGGATCTATCCTGGGGAGGGAGGCCGTTAGTAGCATTGACAGAGTCGAACGAGTTGTTCCAGCCTCCGGGCATCCTGGGGGAGCCAGATGATGGGTCAAGACGTATGGCCACTCCACGGGGGCCAAAGAAGCCCTTGTTCCACTCGATGACCGTAGAAAGGGTCTCGTCGAAACTACGCCGCCGGGGTGTCGCGCCATCTGCGGACGATTTGATCTGGCTGACCTGTGCTTCTTCAATCTCGCGACCAGTCTCGCTGGTCGGCCGATCATGCTCTTCGGCGTGAAGTTTGCGGTCGAGGACTTGAGCATTGACAGACTGCGCATGGTCCGGGATCAGGTAGTTAACAAAGGTGTGCCAATCCTGTTCCGTAGTCTGGTGCGAGGCCGCCCATGCTGGATAGGGAAGATCAGCCGGGGTGGCAGTTTCCGAATACGCGACAACATGGACAAGCTCTGAGCCCGCAAAAGGGCTTGCTACGGGTCGCGACTCAAAGTAAGCCTGGGCCGATGTAGAGGTCCCCGAGTCGTCTCCGCCTGAGAAATTGTAATGCGATTCTCTGGGAGTCTCTGGTGGCGTGTAGATAATATTGCTGTGCGATGACGAGGCGGCTATGGATGCGTCATCTGCGTGAGTAATTGAGCGGGATGGAGAGTTTGAATATATATCCGTCTCCGAATATGGAGGAGGAGGGACATCATTGTCGCGAGGCTCCATGATAGGAGGCTGCATAACTGGTGTAGGTCGCTACGGCTGAAGTGTGTGGCAAGAAGTGTTTAAATGTTGCTGGATGGGTGAATAAGTAAGGAGAGGGGGAAGTGGTCGAGTGTTCACGAAGTAGGGAAAGGGAAACAATTGTAATAAGTAGGTAGTGTTACTTCTTGTGTTTTTATTTATTGCTTTGCTTGCTTTCGGCTGGAGAGGAAGAAAGTATTGATGTCGCAGCTTACGTATGGGCTGCCTAATGAGTCTTACTACAGTATTAGTAGGTAGGTGGCTCAACGGTGGTGTGTTTATCTCCTCTGTCTGGCTGTCCCAATCATCACCAAGTATAGCCCGCTAAGACCACAACGACCAGGGCCGGCACAGGAGCTAAGCCAACTAAGCCCAGGCGGCGGGTCCACTGACGCGGGGGATCCATCAATGAAGCTTATTTGCAAAGCCCACCTCGGTATAGCTCAACCGCGGGGTCCTGAGCAGGCTACAACAGGCAGAGGGCTGACTGGCTCAGCCACCCAATCAGCTGGTAGTTGCTTGCGAATCTAGCTGCAGGTGACGCGGCCGTTGATAGTTCGATGCACTTTTTATATCGTGAGGTGAGTCAAACCCAACTCGCCTTTGATTGGTTCAAGACATAACATCCCCGAGATTGTCATCGTCGGCCACTTGCCACGCGGCTTGTCGAGTTACAACAGCCTCATCCCGCTATGCAAAGGGAATTTTTGTGTGGTAATTTTGTTTTATTAGTGTGGTTATTTTATTTGCGTATTGTCCCGTAGAGGTCGAATTCAATATCCGCCTCTTTGTAATGATCGTTGACGATCGCATGCAGATGGTCGCGCGAATGTGCTCCACTAATACCACGTGTTAGTAACAGCCCAAATCCCAAGGGGCTTCAAGAGGAGGACTCGACTTACAGATTTGTGATGTAAGTGTTCACCAATTCCGATGGCACAAACTCGGAAACGGCCGTTTTCACAGTAACCTGTCCTACCATGCGTCCGTCCGAGTAGTTGACATATTTCGATGGGTTGCCCCATTCCGTTGCAGTCTCCTGGTCTATCTGGTTATCCGGACTGAGCTTGTAAACGCCCCCAATGACGATCACAGTGCGGCCGAGTTCTCTGGCAGCTCGCGCAATGACCGAGGCGCCACCATCCACCAAGACACTGCCGGTGCCCATGATAGCGCGAGCACTGAGAATCACCTTGTTGACCCGCGACATGTAAGCCATGAGGCCGGTGTTCATGATGTTGACCACGACGGAACCAGTTGCTGCCATGGATTTTCGAAACGATGCGTAGGGGTCTTCCGCGGGGTGTGCAGACGGATCCACAACAAGGAAGACAGTGCACTTCCTCTTGGACCTAGTCAGGAATCTCTGTACCGTCTTGCAGGGCTGGTGGACCAAGATATAGTCGCCAGGGTGGATGATGATGTCCGAGTACGCTTGTACCTGCTCGTCCACCTGTCTGATCTCGTCCATAATCTCCTCGATACCATCGATGACCTCGGAGCGAAGGGCTTTCACGTCCGTTGACTGCGGATCGGCCATCGGGGTCGACACGCCAGATCCGGGGGCCGGTGATGCACCTGTCGACCAGATGGGTGGTATGGTATCTGGGTCGGCCAAGAGGTTGAACATGGACTGTGTCCTAGTCAAGGCATTCATCAAGCCGGGGCGCCCCATCTTTGCTAACGGGGTAGCCTCGTTGAGAGACGAAACCGAGGCACTCATGGGTGGAGGGGATGCGTCGCGGACCGGAGACGAGATGCTCTCATCGCTTCCGGCCTCGTTGCGGTTCTCGAGGGCCTCGTCTCGGATCAGACCTAGCACACGACGCACAATGTTCCCTATAACCAGCTCACGGGGCTGGGCAGCCACCAGTCGTCGAGCTACGCCCTGGATCCGTGCTAGTAGCTGGTTGACGTCTGTATATTTGTCCATGACCACCACCTGCAGCAAGATGTGTGCTGTCGCGAGAGCACATGGTTCGGACCCCTGTATTTGTCGTCGCTTCAAAAGCCTGGCACCCGATAGATGTCAGTTCTGAAGGCAAGTGCTGTATTTACGCAGTGCTTACGAGACGAGTGACTCAATCGATGCCTCCAAAGGCCTGCCCTTCAACGTGTCTAGGAACTTGTCCAAGGTAGGCGCATAGCCTCCTTTTGGGGGGCCATCCTTGGGCGTATATGAGGGTTGTATATGCACTAAGTGTGTCGGCGGAAAGAACAAGGTCTGGAGATTTAATCGAGTCGGCGGTTGTTGAGTAAGGCAAGGCGAGGAGCACGGCGCAACAAGCGTATGGTCCGGACGTGGGGTACGATGGATCTGATATGAAAATGTTTCGTTTTTAGTTCCACAGCAGAGCGGACCGGGAATAGCCTAGATGGAATGCAGCCGACTGGAGAGGTTGAGAGTAAGGTCTATGTGTGCATTCAGAGGTATGCAGTGAGGAAATTCAAATAATCCAAGCACTCGAAATTGTGACTCAATCGACACAATCCAATCGAAAGTGTCGGCACTAACAATTAAAGAAGGCCGATGAAGGAAGGGGCTAACATGAAAGAATCGAATTGATTGTATGTGGGGAGGCTTTTGCGCCCAGGGTTACTTGCAGCTCTTACTTGGGTGGGTTAGCCGGGTGGCTCGTTCGAGGGGTTACGGGCAGTACCCAGTTCTTCTGGGAAGCCGAGAAGGAGGCTCATTGGGGCATGCGTGATAGGCTGGCGATTTTGGCCATGACGCTGGTTATCCCGGAGAGCATTTCTGGGTGGCATATGACTGGCAGAACTAGAAAGCAGCAGGTAACAGTGCAACGACTTACCGTTCTGCAGCTTCCATCATGCAAGGCGCAGGTATCTCCGGTTCTCGTAACCGCACCTTCTTGTGTGCCGCATTGTTGCTGCTGTAGACTGGTAGCTATGTCCTCCGCCAGATGCCTGAATGTAACTGCTTGGGCACAAATATGCACTGCCTGGCTGGACTTGGTTTGCGACACACCCTTTTGGGGGGAGCCTTCACTGGCGTCTAAGTCCCCTACGTAGTGCATACATAGTGCATGCCTGCCTTCGTACGAGTAGAGTTTTTGACGGCCCTGACTAAGTAGCCAGGCTTCCAGGGCTCGATTCTCTCACCTCCATCCCTCAATTGGGAAAAACTGCCTATATTAAACGATTCAACGTTTCCAGGACGGGTCTGCACTTGCAGGGTAGAAATCTGAAGGAATTTGCTGAATCGAACGACTATCGGCCTTCAGTCACGGTCACGGTCCAAGGTCGCGGTCACAGTCACCATAAAACCCGAAATACACACTTACATAAACCCCAGCCCATCAATGCGAGTTCAAAGGATCCGCAGATACATACACTCATACTTCTTACCTACATGACCTGCTGCCAAACCAAATTAAATCGAAAAGCGAATTAGAAGCGATCTCTCTTGCTCCTGGCCACTCCGGCAGCTGCATCAACCCCCCAACCGAGGCCGCAGAGAGAGAAGGAAAGACAAACCCCGACTTTCGTGGCGCTTCTCCATTTTCCATGTCAGATTGATCGCAAGTCAATTCCACTTCGACCAGTGCGACTCTCCTATTGAAGCCCCTGCCTTAACTCGCTATATCCACAGGCAAACACATACCTGTCTCCCCAACTAGCCTGCATTATCATCTCTTGTCTCGTCTCGCCTTCGCCTCGTCTTACTTAGCATAACTGCAATAAACCCTCCTTCCAGGTTGAAGGACCTTGAGCGATTCTTCATGGCTGCGGAGGCGTCGGCCGGAAGATGAACTCCCTCAACATAATTTCGGCGCGAGTCACTCCACAACCCACCCCGTCTCCGTCGCGATCGAACTCGTTGGGGCATGTCGCCTTAGCTGCATCTGACACCAACCAACCATCCGACGACTCCTTCCCAAACGAAGACTCCCCAAATAACAACACCGCAAGCAGTACCACGAACGTCGCAGCGCTGGACGACTACGCATCACGCGAAAACTATGACGACGGGAACGACGGCGACATGCTGGATTTTATGACGGGCGCGGGCGAAAAGACCCCTTTACTCGGCAAGACGGAACCCATGTCCAAGGATCCCAATAATGTACGGACTTACTCCTGGCACGTTCTACCTGCCCGACTAGCCAACAACCTCATCAATTCCATCCGCTGGATCTTATCTACCATCGCCACCCCCGGCGTCTACCTGATTGCTTGCTTCTACGATCAACAAGGCTATTTTGCGCCTTTGCGACAGATTCGCACTCTCTTCGGCCTCTACGCAGGTGATGCGAGAGCACCTGACGCCGAACAATACGACAGCACCGAATACATCGACGAGAAAAGGCATCGAACGCGAAGCGCAAGCCGCGGTTCGGGAGATAACAATCCATCTCCCGCGATGCAAGTTCCTAATTCCTCAGGGTCCTCGTCGTCTGGACTATCCTCAGAATCGGAATCCGATGTAACGAGCAGGAGCGAGCTGGAAGGTCGGGCTTCGAGCCGGCACACCCGTTCCAAGTCGACTGAAGAAATCGCGCCGGCGAGGAGATCAATCCGAATAAAGCTCCATAGCGAGGACGCGCTCCGTCAACGGAAGCACAAGAAGTCGCAATCTGCCAGTCCTAAATCCAATGCCGGAGAAACGGCCTCTGGCGACTTAGCTACCCAACTGAAATCTCCTACTTCCCCTGTCGGAGCCCTGACCAAATATCCCAAAACGCCAGCTCCTCCACGACCCTTGATACCACGACGACAGCCTTCCTTCATCTCCTATGAAAACCCAGACCCCTCGCACCTGAAGACGCTTATCCTAGACTTGGACGAAACATTGATTCACAGCATGTCGAGAGGGGGCCGGATCGGCTCTGGCCATATGGTCGAAGTGCGGCTGAACACCACCTATGTTGGAGCGGGTGGCCAGCAGAGCCTTGGGCCTCAGCATCCTATCCTGTACTACGTCCACAAGCGACCGCACTGCGACGAGTTTCTTCGCAAGGTAAGGAGCCCCATAGTACTGCGTCATTTGAGCCCGAAATGCTGATGCGTTATTTAAAGGTCTCGAAGTGGTTTAATCTCGTAGTTTTCACGGCGTCAGTACAGGAGTATGCGGATCCGGTGATCGACTGGTTGGAATCGGAGAGGAAATTCTTCACCGGACGGTTCTATCGGCAGCACTGCACATTCCGGCACGGAGCATTCATCAAGGACCTCAGCTCCGTGGAGCCGGACCTCAGCAAGGTAATGATACTGGATAACAGCCCGCTGAGTTATATGTTCCACCAAGGTAAGCAATCTTTAGCCCCGACAGATTCTCGTCTTTCCTTATTGCCGCTCTCGGTACTGACTTGGGTAACCCCGGCAGACAATGCTATTCCGATCCAGGGTTGGATCAGTGACCCGACTGATAACGACCTGCTGCATTTGGTACCCCTGCTCGAAGGATTGCAGTATGTGTCTGACGTCCGAGCTCTCCTGGCATTAAGGGGAGGAGAAGATGGCCAGCACCAGGTATCATGAGTGTAATTCTCAAGTAGAAGCTGCGGTAGGAAGTCGAAAGAAGCTACGTAGCGATATTGTATAGTGATTATTTAATGGGTTCAATTTATACATTGTACGGCACCTGTGCCTATTTATACACGATTACCTCCGACAGCAAAGTCGGAGCTCTCGCCAGAGTATAATCTACCGGTGTGCTACTGAACTTGCATACTACCCGACTACAATATAGGGGAAACAGCAGCACAGGCCGGGTGGTGGGGCAGTCTATAGCCAACCCTGTGGCTAAGTAATGAAGGACGCTGAGGCACCATTTCAATTGAACATTCAGCCGGTAAGCAAACGCAAACACTGAGCACAGTCTGCAGAATGGCACCAACGCATCAACCTTGAACGCTGGTTCTGGCTACTACACATTTCAGGCATGGCACATGGGAAGGCCATCCTGCCCTATCGCCTTTCGTCATTGCCGTGTGAGGTGCAGCTCATCGGCCGTGGGCCCCAAAGAAAATGTCGAAGTAGCTCGTCATGTGGAGGAGGAAGGCTAGAACCGGGATTCCAGAAAACCCAGTTTCCCCGCAGAAAACGCCCATCGGTTTTGTTGTGTGTGCTTGGGACTGCGTGTAACAGCTCGGTGGGGTTTCTATAGATTTCTGACGTTACCTGATCTCACCAGGACTGACCAAATAGTCAGACTGTTTCCCAGGGTCAGAGTTGGTTCTGACGATACATATACCTAAAGTACCGATTGATTCCATCAGTCGGCCGTCGGCTTTTAGTTCAGTTGGCACTTCAACAGTCAGAAACAAATATAGCGACGGTTGAAAGCTGGAATATCGAGTTACAACATGTGTAAACCGTTTCGTTCGAGTATTTTGGACTTAATTCGGATAAATATTCATAATTAAGTGTTGTGAGCGTCGGCCGTTTGGATCTGGTTGCCATAGTCTACCTATCTAAAGTCGTGCGACTAGCACTTCTGCTTGTACCTGCCGGCCTTTACCCATCACAGCAATTTTCCATACGCTACATCTCCAAAGGCATGAAATGCCGCATCTCCAGCAGCGGGACGACACAGCTCTGCGGGAATTTCCCAGTAACTGCCCCATATGTGCTTTCGTGGCTTCTTCAGCCTCAGTATCTCAGGTAGCCAGAGAGCCCAGTTACGTTACTTATGAAACCTTCACCAGCTCGTGTGTGACCCCAATTGCAGCAAAGGCAATTGCCAGTCCCAAAAGAGATAGGCGCCAGGAGCGCATGCTCCTAGCGAACCACTGACGGGGTGGCCTCAACGATTTGCTCCGATCTTACCATGTCGTCCAAGCGCTCCAGCCACGGGGGTGGGCAGATTGGCGTCCAAGAAACTGCTGGTCTGAGACTTGTTGCTCCGCAAAGGCGTGGCAGAGAAGCCACGCATGGCCAGTGGCACGACAGGGGAGACAGAGCTGTGGGACATCACTTACCATTGAGGAGCAAGCAGTCTGAGAATGTTCCTTTCAGCAAGCCTCCCCACTGTCCCGGAGGAAGCTTGGAGGTCCATTACGTCACCATCGTCTAGCCACTCAGAAAGCTCCCCCAAGCCGCGCTGTGAGCTCATCCATCTCCAGCTCCCGTCATTGGATCACGATCCGCACGACTTAGACCCAAGGCCCTCCGCAAAGCTCCTACTTTAAGCAAGCTTTTTTCCTGCTGGCATAGACAGAGCTTTTTCCGGGCAAAGGCAGGGGGGAATGGGGTATGCCCCGGCTGCTTGCTGATGAACCACCCGGCGGCTTCTCGCCCTAGGGCCTAGCTTAGCGAAAAGGCAGTTACGTAGTGTTATTGTAAAGCATGTTGAGGTAAGGTGCGGCATGTACTTACTGACCCATGGCTGGGAGCTGGAGCTCATTCCGTGTGGTGTCACTCGTTGTCAAGGTACAGTAGGTAAGTAGAGAGGAAAAGACGGATCATCATCGTTCCTGCTTTTGGCTCCTCCCATTGTGTCGTCATTGTTTGGTTTGGACACCCGGTAGGCTTGATCTTCTTTACTCTAGCAGCAGACTGGGATTTTCCAATCCTTTCTCTATTAAAGCCTACTGATTCCCATCTCCTTCCCATACGTATTCTCACGATTTACATTTAACCAACCATTTTCACTATACCCAATCTCTTTATACCACACTCACCCAACCACACGCCAACCATCATGTCTTTGCACTGTAAGCAACCCCCCCCCCAAGTCGTTGGCGAGAGCTGGCTGGTGTTCGTCATGGGACGACACTATACATAGGCCCAGCCTATCTCATAGTGACCTCATCGCCGCCACAGCCAATCCCGTCTACACCACCGCGCTCATTTCGCGGGGCAGGGAGATCAAGCCGTGTACTAATTCGTTCATCAGACCTTCCCCCGTCAAGCCCTCGGCTATTGCCCTCGGCACCGTCTTCAACCACGGTATTGAGCTGGCTGGTAAGTTCAAATCCCCTACCCCATCAACATGAGCGTGGAATCAGTTCTCTAACATATGATCTCGTGATAGTTATGACCCCTCTCTTCGGCGAGACATACCGCCGCGCCAAGATTGCCAACTCCTCCGAGGAGTTCGTCAAGTCCAAGGAGGCTGCCTCCGCTGCCGTCGCCTGGGGTACCTCTCTGGTCGGCTCTGCCCTCCAGTCGTACGGTGTTGGTGCTCTTATCAACGCCACCGGCACTCTCTCCTACAAGGGCGCCACCTACCTCGGTGCTTTGATCTACATGGCCACCGCTGCTCCTACCGTAAGCTGTCTCTCCTTATTTATATTTCAGGTATCCAAGTACTAATACATCCCATCAGTACCTCACTCAACTCCTTTCTGAGAAGCGCCCTGTCGACACCGTCGCCGTCAGCGCCACCGCTAAGGCCTTCGAGACTATTGGTCTCTCCATCTTCCTCACATGGTGGGGAACCCGCACCAACCCATTCAACTAAACTGTTGACTGGTTGGGCGTTCTGATTGACGACGTTTGGACACGACAGATTACGAAACAACAATTCTCTTAAAAGGAATAAGGAATTAGAACTTTGGCATTAGCTCCTTTCGCTTGACAATGCGTGTACTATCAAGTAAGGAGATGTCGAACCGCACTCGGGTGCGGAAAGCTTTATAGTTAATATGAGACCCTCAAATATGTACAATCAACTGCTTCTTGCTGTGACAAATAAGCTTCTGTATGGCCGCGCTCTTTTGTGGCCGGCTTCACTCCATACTGTAACCGCCTCGGTAACATTCTTGGCGCCTGGGTCCTTCATGAAATGTTAAAGCTGTCCGAGGACTGTCAGACACGGCGAAGGTGTGTTCCTATGGCAGTTGTCAATTGACCCGCACACTTGAATTCCATGGGCCATACTAAATTTAGCCACTGTATCAACATAGTCAAATCACTCACTGCTTGACATGCAAGTAGAGTCTTGCGTAGTTCCATTTTTGTAATTCCTATCATAGCATAATGACAAAACCCATAACGCCTGAAGCCACGCCCTATGGCTTCTTCCCGTGGAGCGTGACCGAGATATATGAACAAGAGGGCAAACCACACCGAAGCACCAACAATGCAGCTCAACACTCAAACGAGCTTATTTGATTGTCATCAAGTCCGATCCGAGCAGCCAACGCGGCTTTATATGCCTCGTATTCCGCAAGTTATTTGGGGGTTCAGTCCAAGCCGTCTCGTTCCTTCTGGTAAGGAGAATGGT
This sequence comes from Apiospora saccharicola, assembly GCA_038363915.1. Lineage (NCBI taxonomy): Eukaryota > Fungi > Ascomycota > Sordariomycetes > Amphisphaeriales > Apiosporaceae > Apiospora > Apiospora saccharicola. The sequence goes on from JAQQWM010000001.1 coordinate 2,472,094, forward strand.
GACAGCTTTGCAAGGGCAGCCTTGGACAGACCTGACAAGGGTTTCTTCAACGGCACCAACACAATAATCAATCCAAAATAGCAACAGACGCTGTTCTTAAGTATTTAGAACTTCAGCTGCTTCGACTCCTTCTGCACGAGCTTGACGAGGTCCTTGTACACCTCGGCGAACTCCTCGGCGTCCTCCTCGGAGATGGTCTCGCCCTTCTTGACAGCCGCGGCGCGCTTCTCGGTGACCATAACAACACTGGTGGGCCGCTTGGTGCTGCCGGCTGCGCCGAGCTCGGCGCGCGACGTGACGAAGATGTAGGGGACGTTGACGTCCTCGCACAGGACGGGGATGTGGCTGATGACGTCCATGGGGCTGATGTCGCCGGCCAGCACCACGACACCAGGGAAGCCCTGGTTCGTGGGGCCAGATGCGGGAGACTTGCGGAGGGCCTTGACGACTTCCTTGACACCGCGCTTGAGGGTCTTGTTCTTGGCGGCTGTGATGAGAAGGTACATGTTAGCTCGGTTCTGGTTTGATGAGGGTGGTTGATGATGTTGATGCCGGTAAGACAGTTCAGAGAGGGAAAGAGGGAAGGATGCAGCAGCAGCTTACCTTTGCGGACAGACTTCAGCACCTTCTTGGCGGCCTTGTCATCGGCCAGGGGACGGGCGAAGGGCACAAGGGCACCAACGACGACCTGCTTCTCCTTGACACCGTCCTGCTCGACCTCCATCTCGGTGACGGCCGGGGCGGTCTCGAGCGAGGCGGCAGCATCGGCCTGGAGTGTCTCGTCGTCGAGGCTGGACACGGCGGACTTGAGCTTCTCCTTCTTTTCCTTTTTCTCTTTCTTCTCCTTCTTGGGCTTGGTCACGCCATCAGCCTCGGCGCGCTTCTTATCCTTCTTCTCCTTCTTCTCGACCTTCTCCGGCTTGGTGGCACCCATCTTGACGATTTTGTGTCGCTTAACCTTCTAAAAATATAAAAGGTGTTTCGGAAGGGACGACAACGAGGGTGCGACTTTTGTGGTGGTGTGTTGAAGCTGGGGGAGTCGGCGGAGCTAAACAGGTCGAGATATTCTGGTCTGTTGTTCAAAGGTTCGCCGTTTTTTTCTATCGTCCTATCGCTGCGATTAGAGCAGCTAATCTTGGCGGCCAAATTCTCGAAATTTTTTGTTACTGCTTGCTGGAACTTTTTTGCGGGGAGCTGCCGGCCAATCAGACGTCGCTCCCCATAAATCACGGCCTATCAGTCCTTCAATTGATGCATATCAGTTGACCCTCCTTTTCTATGTACATACATACCGTCTACGTCTAGTTCAAATGGGATCTTTATTTATCCCATCACGGGCTCATGTGGCTGTCGTACGGCAGATACTGTACATATATAATAACTCATTGTGTCCAGTATTATACACCATGCGCATTCCCGGTGTCCAATCAGTTTCAAGCAGATTACTCCGGGTCTTTACTACCATCTTCCTCTACATTAGCAGGTTAGGTTGGTCAGCATAGGATGTATGGCTGGTATCTGCAGACTATCTTGACTGGCCAGTTGGTCTCCCGAGACCAGATCACCTGCTAGTCCGTCTCTGCATTGCTACCCCAAGAATCATCGTGACTTCCTCCACCACAAGCACCCCCGCACTTTACGACGTAACATTACATGGAGGTGGAGGGGTATTTCTCCTGGCACTTGCTGGAAAACTGGTATATTCTCCCGTGAACGTCTGCAAGTTGCATATTGCGTGGACTCTGCAGGCTTGGAATCATGCAAAGCTCCGACTCAAGGAAGGTGGAGATTGGTCTTCGGTGCCTTCCCCGATGGCAGACTGTACACATGGGGATGTCTCAGTGGTGGTGCCTTCCCGGTTTAAGTAGCGACCTGAGTCGATAGTGGGTGACTCTCTGAACAGGTGCGATCGCCGGTAAGTTGCAGATAGCAATCTGCGTACCATATGCACCTACACAATGTCCCGATGGAGAATGCGACCTACGGGGGTACCCGCCTTGTGCTACTTCGTCGTCACATATTCTGTTGTATATAAAGTGCATGGAGTACGCTTCTCGGTTTCTTGTTGACATGGGAAGTCCGACGTTATATTCCGCATACCGGCCAGCTTCTAAAGGCTCCTGGACACCTCGCCCAGTCTCTCGGCGTTTATTGGCATTTCTTTTTGGCTTCCTATGCATCATGTCTTTGAGGCATTTCATATCCACCATCGCCATACAGGGTGTAGCCCTGGGTGCTGTGGCTCGGTTTGCAGGCCGAGTTGAGAATCGTACCAATACTGGGTATGATTTCGTTGATCCGCTCATCGGCACTCGCAATGGAGGTACTGTGCTTGCTGCCACCCAACCCGTGTGACTGAGCTTATACCTCTTAGGACATGTGTTCGCTGGAGCTTCGTTGCCTTTCGGTGAGTAGTTTAAGTCTAGCTTCCGGGCCAAGATGACAGCACATAAGCCGGCTAATATTTGGGCTTTGTCGCAACTTAGGGATGGCGAAGGCCGTGGCCGACTCAACGGAGGACAACCAAGGAGGTTATGCCTCCAACGGAAGCCCCGTTACGGGGTTCTCCCACATGCATGACAGTGGGACGGGAGGAGCAAGCTCTCTGTGAGTGCCTTATTGCTTGGTTGCTGTACATATGGCTAACCTCTATACAGAGCAAATTTTCCGATCTTCCCTTATCCAGGTTGCGAAGGTGATGCTGTGAACGGGTGTCGGTTGCCCAAGGCTTTACGAGCGGTGCAGGTTGTCAATGGCAGTGTCTCTGCTCGGCCAGGCTACTTCGCAATAGACCTGATATCCGGGATCAGGGGCGAAATCACAGCATCGAACCATACGGCCCTCTACCAGTTCACATTCTTTGGGAACGCCACGGGAAATGCAACGACCAAGGGAGCACCACTCAGCCCACTCTTCATCGTCGACTTGACTGATCTACCCGACAGCCGAAGCTATGGGTCCGCGTCAGTTGATTCACAAACTGGACGTATGACTGGAACCGGCACCTTCAATCCTAGCTTCGGGATGGGAACGTATACTCTGCACTACTGTGCGGACTTCAAGGCTAGCTCGGCGATCCGCGATACTGGTGTCTTCGTTAACAACCGGGCCGGCAGCGAGCCGAAGAATATCACCATGCAAAAGGACAATAACCGTACGCCACTACCGGCTGGAACATATGCCTGGTTTGAAGAGTCGGCACCCGGGGCCCAGATTACGGCTCGTGTTGGTGTCTCCTTTATGAGCACACAGCAAGCCTGCGAGAACGCGGAAAAAGAGATACCCAACTTCGACTTCAAAGCCACTCTCGACGCAGCGGAGAAGGCCTGGAAGGACAAGCTCTCGGTGATCAGCGTGGATGCGTCAGGTGTTGACGACTCCTACCAGACTGTATTCTGGAGTGGTATATACAGAGCTATGCTGAGCCCGCAGGACTACACGGGCGAAAATCCTCTCTGGGACAGCGATGAGCCTTATTACGACTCTTATTATTGTATATGGGACAGCTTCCGGAGCATCCACCCTTTCATTACCTTGGTCGACCCTCATTCTCAGACCCTAATGATTCGGTCGCTCATCGACATTTACAGACACGAGGGCTTCTTGCCAGATTGCCGGATGTCCCTGTCCAAGGGATTCACACAGGGGGGCTCTAATGCAGACATTGTGCTGGCAGATTCGTTTCTCAAGAACATCAGCCAAGGCATCGATTGGGATGTCGGATATGAAGCGTTGGTGAAAGACGCGGAAGTTGAACCTGCAGTATGGGATGTGGAAGGCCGTGGGGGGCTCAAAAGCTGGAAGGAGCTCGGCTACATACCCGCCGACGATTTCGATACGGACGGGAATGGTCTCTTCACCCGGAGTCTCTCGCGCACCGTCGAGTACGCATATGATGACTTTTGCATCGCCGAGGTTGCTCAGGCGATGGGGAAGCAGGCAGATTATGAAAAATATTTGGAACGATCGGGCAACTGGTACAACCTTTGGAACCAGCGGCAAACCTCGGCCATCAATGGCACCGACACGGGATTTAAGGGATTCCTACAACCTCGATACTTGAACCAAAGCTGGGCGTTTCAAGACCCTGCATTCTGCTCACCCCTCATGAACTTCACTTCGTGCTATCTCAACCAAGACGGCGGGGAGACGTACGAAGGTAGCGCCTGGATGTACACGTTCTTTGCTCCCCATAACATGGCGAAGCTGGTTCTGACGCTCGGCGGCCCCGACGCCTTCGTGCGGCGGCTGGACTTCCTCCACGAGAGCGGGCTGCTGTACATAGGGGACGAGCAGGCGTTCCTCCCCGTATACCAGTACCATTACGCCGGGCGGCCGGGCAAGTCCGCCGAACGGGTGCACTTCTACATCCCGAGCCAGTTCAACACCACAACGGCGGGCATTCCTGGCAACGACGACTCGGGGGCCATGGGCTCCTTTGTGGCCTTATCCATGCTCGGCATCTTCCCCAACCCGGGCCAGGACATCTACTTCATTACGCCCCCCTTTTTCGCCTCGGTCTCCATCACCAACCCAATGACCGGCAAGACGGCCACCATCAAGAACGTCAACTTTGATGCTACATTTGAGAATATATACATTCAGAGCGCCATGCTCAATGGTGAAGTCTACACGAAGAGCTATCTGACGCACAGCTTCTTTCTGGAAGGCGGTACTTTGGAGCTCACGTTGGGGGCAAGGGAGAGTTCTGCTTGGGGAACGGGCGAGGCCGAAATACCACCCAGTTACGGATCATTGGAGTAGGTAGGGTTCGGCAAATAGAATAGGCAGTAGCGTTCTAGCTATTTTTGGTCAACGCTTGTCTAGCTCGCGAAAGACGTTTCCACACGGTAGTGTAGGAATTAGAACAAATGCTTCAACGAAGAGACGCCCTAATGCGAACCAGCGAGCTGGTAATATGTGACCAAGGACAACCGATATCATTGTGGCTTGGTATGTGAGTGGAGATGCCGATAAGGGATCTGTCAAAGAAAGAAAGAAAAAATTCAGTATGCTTTTATCCCTGCAAGCTCTACTGAACCCTGAGCATGGCCTGCAGGGAGGGCTATATGGGAGACTATACCCTTGATGGCGAGAGCGCTGCTCCCACCAGATTATGATGTAAGATCAGCACCCCCCCTGCGCACCCCCCTGCGCACCACCCTAGCAACGCACCAGCCTCACCACTAAAAACAACCGATTTCAACCACAAATATCTCAACCATTTTATATTATAACTTAAAAATAAAAATAAAATAAATTATAATAAATTATAATAAAACGATTTATAATAGGAATTAATTTAAAAGAATTAAGATTTACTTTACCTTTTACTTTTAAAATATCTTAGTTATAGAATTAAGATCTAATAAGGTAAAGCTGTAAGTAATACCTAGAATAATATAATTTACGATAAAGAAAAGAAAAAAGAATAAATTTAATTAGAATTAAATTAGGACTTAAAAAAGGTATAGGAGCGGGGTTGAATTTATATTAATATAGTATTAATAGGTATAAACTAACGTATTATATTATTACCCCCCCCCTTTTATAAAAAGGTAATATATTAAAGCTTTAATAAAGATTCGAATATAGGTACTTTTTAATTAAAATAGGGATAACCTTAAGTATTTATTTAATTATTTAATTATAAGGCTTTAATTCCTATAACGTTATAATTAAATTTCTTTATACCTTATTATATAAAATCTTTTTATTATAGCTTTTATAAATCCTTAATTGTTCCTTTTTCCTTAATTTTAATTAATTTATTTACGTTATTTATTTAATTCTCTTTCGTATTAAGCATTAGATTTCTTTTAATATAGGTATTTTATTATCGGGGTAATTATTATTAAAACGATCCTCTTTAACGGCGCGCTTTTATTTAATTAATTTAATAGGCGGGCTGGTTTCGTTTAGGTTTTAATAATAATACTTTTTTAATTAATTTATAAAGTTTTTAAAGTTAAAAGCCGGATATTATATATTATTATTTTCTTATTTAATTTAATTAACCTTATATTAGAGGTTTTTATAATAAATCCGTAATATTTTAATTTGTAATACTTAATATTTTAATTATTTAAAATTATCGGGGTTTATAATTTCGGCGTCCGGTTACTTAGGAGCTTATTTAAAGAAGGGGTTATCTAGATCCTTAAATAATCGGTCGGTATAATAAATATCGTTTAATTAAAAATAAGGAATATTTAATTTATATATATAATTATAATAAAAAAGGATTTAGAATAATTATTAAGTATACGGGAATGTTAGTTTATTATTTAATTTATTTATTTTAAATTTTATAACTTTTTTTAATAAATATTTAATTATCGATATTAAAATCGGGCTCTTTTTAATAACGGTTTATTTATTTATTTATATAATTTTAAATTAAAATAAAAGCGGATTTCGCGGCTTTAATATATTTTTTCATTATTTAAATATTTAATTATATTTATTCCCGATTTACTTTCTCGTTTAAAGGTAAACCTTAAAGGTTCTCGGGTTTTTTTTAATTAAAATAAATTTATAATTTAAAACCTCGCTTTACTTTAAAAGGTATTATTCCTTTTAACGATTGATAAAGAATTATAATTTAAATATAATTTAAAATTAATAAAGCGTTTATTTAATTATTTTAATAATAAAAAAGCAAAAGTTATAGTTATTAATTTATATACTTATTTATAATTCCTATTAATTTTATTATATTATAAGAAATTATTAAACTAAACGTCTATTTAATATTTAAAATTTTATATATTTTATTCGTAGATAAAGAGATAAATTATATACCTTTATTATTTATAATAATTTAAGGTAATTAATAAACTTAAAATAAACCTTAATAATATATTTTAATTACTTTTTTTATATTGATATTCTTATAATATAATATAATTTAGCTTTATTTTATTAATTATAATTATATTATATTTTATATTTTTATTTAAAGGAGTTATAACTTTAAAGTTTATAATAATATCCTATTATAATTAATTCGATATAAGAAACGACTAAAGTTTCTTAAAGGTTTTTATTTTGAAAATTTTTAAAAGTTTATATATATAATCTATTATAAAAATATTATAATTATTTATTATACCCGGTTATTAATAACTTTTAATAATTAATTTCCTTATCTTATTTATTTCTAAATATATAATAATAGTTTTATAATAAATATCTTTAATAAAATTTATTTTAAAGTTATCGGTTATTAAGACTATTAACTTTCCTTTATATAAAAGTAATTTATTTATTAATTTAAAATCCTTATATTTTAATTAAACTTTTCCTTAGAAAACTTTAAGGTCTACCGTTTATCGATTTACTTCTAGGAATATATCGATTAATAAAATTTTAAAAAGGTTTAATAAGGGAATATTATTATTTAATAGTATAATCCCCGGTTAACTTTTTATTTCGGGGTTAGGATTTAATATAAAGTTTAAAGGTTTATAAATCGTTTAATAAACCTCGCTTTCTCTTTTAATTTTTAAAGTTTTTAATTCCTTTATTTTTTAAAATAACGTATTGATAATCGTATTTTTTTAAATTAATAAATAGTTATAAAGTACTATTACGTTAGGAGTTCTATTTAATATATTTATTAAAAATTAAAACATTATTTAATATTAAAATATTTAAAAGTATAATAATTAATAATAATTATAAAGGGCTTAAATCGTTAAAAGCTTATAAATTTAATTTATTAATATTAAAATCCTTTTATTATAATTAATATTTCTTTATTATAAATTAAATAATTTAATTCCGGGCTTTAAAGAAATTCGAAATAATATTTAATAAAGTATTCATCTTTATTATTTTATTTTTATAAAAACATTCCGGTTATTATAAAATTAAAGGAATTAATTTCTAATTTTATTTCTTTTTTATAATTAAAATAAATAAGGACGGGCGTTTATAATAAAACGGCTTTTAAGCTATTAAACGCCTTTTATTAATTAAAGCCTTAATCCTATAATTAATCGATTTTAATAAAGAGGGTTAAAGGGTTAATTATATTATTATAATTTTTTATAAATTTCTAATAAAAATTATAAAATTTAAAGAATAATTAAATTATTTTAATACTTATAAATTATATTTAATCCTTTACGGCGGTAACCTTTTCGGGATTGATCGCGATATTATTAATTTAAATAATAAAATTAAAGTATTTTATTTCTATTATATTCAATTTATATTTCTTAAAGTCCATTTAAATTTTAATTTTTAAAAGCTTTTAAAATACGTTTTAAATATATATTTTATATTTTAATAAGTTTTTTTTAAATAAATTAAAACATTATTAATATATATGTAATAAAAATTATTAAAATACTCCTTTAATAAATTATTTATAAACTTTTAAAAGGTTAATAATATATTTATAAATTTAAATAAAAATATTTAATATTTATATATTCTATATCTAGTTTTAAACATTATAAAGTCTTTATCTATTGCCTTTAAATAAATTTTATAAAATATTTAATATATATTAATTTTTATATAAATCATTATTTAAAAAAACTAATTAAAAATATCCTTAATTAACGAGAAAGGGTATCGATCCTTCCTAATAATAATATTTAATTTCTTAAAATTTATATAAAATTAAAGGTTACTATTTCCTTTTAAAGTTATTAATATTAATATAATTTATAATATATTATTAAATATAATAATACCTTTCTATAACTTCTTAATAATATATTTCTAAATTATAATTAACTTTTTAAAAAATATTTTATAAAATAGGTTATAATTAAGGTTATTCGATTTAATTCCTTCCTTTAATTCGATTTTATAATCTATTAAACCGCGATATTTAATTAATTTATTAAATTAAACTTTATTAAAAATATAATAATAATCTTTATATATCTTCGGGATTATTTCTTTTATTTTACGATATAATTGGTCTTTATTTTCTAATAAAGAATTATTTTAAAAAGTTTATTTCTTTTAAATAAATTAATTAATTTTATATAAAGTTATTATAATAATTTAATAATTATCTTTCTTTATATATTTATAAAATTTATTAATACCGATAATTATAAAATTAAATATTTATTATTTACATTATTTAAAGAAGTTATATAATAAACGATATTACTTTTATATATCCTCCTTATTATAATATAATTCTTATAATTTTAATTTTAATAATAAATAAGTATAAAATAATTCCTTAATCCTTAATTTATTATTAAAGTTATATTATATTTTATTTAATCCTATATATTATATATAGGAGGATTTTAATATCTTTAAAAATTGGAATTAAAATTTTAATATTTATTTTAATTTCCTCCCTTTTTTTAACACGGGATTTTAATTAAAAAAAAATAACCGTCCCTTTTTTATTTATCCTTTTTAATTTAAACATTAAATACTTTATTTTAAACGTCCGCGTCCTTTTAAAAAGAAAGGTAATACAATAATTTATTAGAATTATTTATAGAAATATTAATATTTATAATTAAGGTTTAATTATTTAAATAATTAAGATATTAAATATTTGAATAAATAATTATATTATACTCCTCGAACTACTTTAACTTAATAATTATATTATAATTTATATTAATTATTACTAAGGGGACTAACCCGATATTCCGATAATAAATATATATATTAATAATTAATATTACCGTCCTACGGAGGACGTTAGTTTATTAATTATATTACGAAAACAAATATTATATAAAACCCTTATTTTTTATTTAATAAATTAAATAAATAAGTATATGGTCGTAAATTAATTAATTATATAATAACCGATAAATAATTTAATTAATAATAACCTATCCGATTAAAGGATTACTTATTAACCGCGATTCGCCCCCCTTTTTTAACGCTAGCTCCCGCTTATTAATACCGGCCTTTCTTCCCCTTCGGTATATTTAATTAATTTATAATTTTATTATATTAATACTTATTATATTAATATAAAAATTTAACATTCTTTAAGGTCTCTTTCCTATCTTATCTATATATAAATATACCTTTCGCTATTTAATATTTTTTTATAAAGCTCGTCGTTATTATTCTTTTTAAATATAATATAAAAATTATATATATAAAAAGCTATATATTATAACGGCTCGAAAGGTTTATTATTACGTACGATATTTAATACCTTGAAATCGAATTTATTTAAAACGGTTATAATTTCCGTATTATAAAAATAATCCTATTTAAAAAATATAAATTTAATAATTATCGGTATAGTTACGTCGGCTTTCTTAGAATTACCCGAGGCGCTCTTTATTAACGCATACGATATAATATATATCGATAAATATCGAGATTTAAATAATTATATATATAAAGATATAAAATTAAATAAAGAATAATAATAAATATAAATATATATTTATATATAATAAAAAAGGAGAGGATATTATAAATCTTAAAGAATATCTATTTCGAGATTTTATACCTATATATAAAAGCTTTCTTTAATAACTTATATAAAACCGATATTTTTATACTTTAATTTTAAAAACCTTATTACTTAAGTATAAATAATCTCCGATAGATTTTAAATTTATATAACGCGAATAAATATAATAATTCCTTTCTCGATATTTAAATATAATATTATCGCGAGACCTAGGTTTATTATAAATCTTATATTATAAGGGATAATAAATAGCTAGGGTTAATAGTTATAATAAAAAAGGGCTTAATATTTATTATTTATTATCGTTAAAGGTTTAAATTCCTTAATTTACTTTTAAAATACCTACTTATTTTAATATAGAGTTATTACTAATTTATATAACTTTCTATTAATCTTTTATTATTTATTTTAACTATAAGAAGCTTAATAAAATACCAAATAAATAATTAATATTATATTAATATATTAAAAAGGCTTTCCTTTAAACTTTTTAATTATATAAAGTTAAAATCCGATTTTATATTAGGTTTTTAATTATTTAATTAATTTATTTATAAATTCTATATTAATAAATAAATAAATAACTATTCCTATATTAATTAATATTATAATTATAGATAATAATAATATATTATTATTTATAATATATTTAAAGGTTAATAAAGACTTTTTAATTAATCGTTATAAAAAATTAAATAGTATTATTATTAAATCGTTTTTAATATTAATTAATACTTATTTTAAAAAGGAGTTTTTATTCCCTAGGATTAATCTTTTAATTTATTAAATTTGGTTAAAGCTTAATTAAGCTTTTAATTATTTAAAAGAAGATCGATAAAGGTTTTATAATATCGATAAATCTTATTAACGTTAATAAGTTTCTTTTTATTAATATTATAAAGATCTAAAAGGTATTTATTCTTTCGGTAACCGATTTAATAATAATTAAAATATCGTCCCTTTTAAACTAGCTTTTGAATCTCTTTAATAATAATAAGCGGGGGATATATTTTAATTAAGGTCGAGGTAGAAATTAATTTAAACGATAATCCGTTATTCCTACTATTTTTAAAACCGGAGTTTTTATTATTTTTATCGCTTTTATTATTTTTAAAGTTAATAAAAATAATTACCTTTTTAATATATTTCTATTTCTTATTAATATTAATATAATTTTAAATAATTTATTTATTTATTTAATATTTTTTAAGCTTATTATAACTAATATAAGTAATAAAAAATAAATAGAAAGTTATATAAATTAATAATAACTCCGTATTAAAATAAATAAGTATTTTAAATAATAAATTAAAAAATTAAGCCTTTAACGATAATAAATAACAAGTATTAAGCCCCCTTTCTATTATAACTATCGACCTTAACTACTTATTATCCCCTACGGTATAGGATTTATAATAAACCTAGGTCTCGCGATAATATTATATCTAAATATTAAGAAAGGAATTACTTATTCGCGCTATATAGATTTAAAATCTATCGGAAATTATTTATACTTAAGTAATAAAGTTTTTAAAACTAAAATATAAAAATATTAATTTTATATAAATTATTAAAAAAAACTTTTATATATAAATATAAAATCTTAAAATAAATACTTTTTAAAACCTATAATATTTCTCCTTCTTATTATATATAAATATATATCTATATTTATTATTATCCTTTATATTATACCTTTATATATTATTAAATATATATATAACTATTTAAATCTCGATATCTACTAATATATATTATATCGTACGTATTAATAAAAAACGCCTTAAGTAATTTTAAGAAAACCGGCGTAATTATATTAATAATTATTAAATTTATATTTCTTAAAAAAAATTACTTTCGTAATATAGAAATCGTAGCCGCCTTAAATAAATTCGATTTTAAAATATTAAATATTATATATAATAATAAGCTTTTTAAACCGTTATAATATATAACTCTTTATATATATAATCTTTACGTTATATTTAATATAAACGATAACGATAAATTTTATAAAGAATATTAAATAATAGAAAGTATATTTATATATATATAAAATAGGAAAGAGGCCTTAAAGGATACGGAACTTTTATATTAATACGATAAACGCCGGTACGATAATATCGCGAATTAATTAAACATACCGAAAGGAAAGAAAGGCCGATACCGATAAATAGGAATTAGCGGAACCGCGATTAATAAATAATTCTTTAATTAAATAAGTTATTATTAATTAAACTATTTATCGGTTATTATATAATTAATTAATTTATAACTATATATTTATTTATTTAATCTATTAAATAAAAGGTAAAAGTTTTATATAATTCTTTTTTATAATATAATTAATAAATTAACGTCCTCCGTAGGACGGTTCAATAATTTATTAATAATATTTAATATATATATTAAAAATAACGCTTTTATTGAAATATTAGGTAAAGGTAATTAATATAATTTATAATATAAATTTATTATAAAAAGTTCCTTTTTTTAATTAATTAAATAAAATTTAAAAGGAATTTTTAATATTTAATTAAAGAAGTTATTTTTAATTAATTATATTCCTTTTTAACTTTTTTATATAAAATATAATTAAAATAATAGTTTTATAAATAATTTAGGAATTTATTAAATATCTTTATTTAATTTAAATAATTATTATAAAGGAAAAGTAGGAGTTTTAAAACGGCGGGTCCCTTAATATAATTATAAATAACGTTAAATACCTAGGATTTAATAATAAAATAATCGGCGTTTTTAAAATATATATTTTTAATTTAATAAAATTAAATTTTAAAAGGAATTTTATCCTTATTTTTATTATTATAAAAATTATTAATCTCGATTTTATAGCTTTTTTTATAATAGGTACCTCCGATATTAACGATAATTAAAAGAATATCGGTATAACGAGATTATATAAATTAAATAACGGCTATATTAATATTATATAATTCTTTATAAAAATTAATAATATTTATATTAATTTTAATAAAGTTAATTATAAGATCCTCGATAATAAATATCTTTTCTTAAATTTAAATTTAATATTAATTAAGTTTTTAGCCTATTTCTTAAAGATAATCCTTTAAAGAAATAATTTTTAAATTTAAATTATTTATTTTATATTAATTTTCAATTAAATTATTATTTCTAATAAGACGGTATACTCGTTTTTTAATTATATAGGTGAAATATTTAATTTAAAAAATAATAAATGTTTATTAAAAATTAAATAATTTTATATATTAATATAAATTAATAATTTATATAATTTAAGTATTAATAATTATAATAATAAATTATATTTTTTAAAATAATTCTTTTAAATTATTTAATAACGCTAAGATTAATTTAAAGGGAGAAAGGAAAGGTAGGTTCATTACCGTTATATATATATATATATTAGAATATTAATTAAAATAAAATTATAAATTATCGTTATTTAATTTATCGATATCCGTAATATATTAAAATCTATAAGCGTCTTTTTATTATTATTTAAATTCCTTATAAATTCGGTCGGCATTTTTATCGATCGGGTTATCGCTAAAGCCTTTAAAAATCTAATCGTCTTTAAGGTTATTAATATTAAATCGTTTATAAAAACGGCGACCGAGATTAATAATATCGCGAGGAATGCGAAATCCAGTAGATTTTTTTTAAACATTAATATTAAATTAAATTTATTTTTTAATATATATTATAATAACGCGGTTATTCTTATTATATATTATAATATTCGTAATAAAGGTTAATTAAATCTAGTTTTTATAATTATATACTAAGGCTTTTAATATACGATTTAAAGTTTATTATTTTTTATATTATAATGAAATTAATATCGGTTTATTTAGAATTAAAAGTAAAATAAAATTTTATTAAATAATATAATTAATAATGATAAATAGTTACGGAATTAGGATTTAATAAAGTAAAGCTATAAATAATACCTAAAATAATATAATTTACGATAAAAAAGAGAAAAAAGAATAAATCTAATTAGAATTAAATTAAGACCTAAAATAAATATAGGAGCGGGGCTTAATCTATACTAGCGTAGCGCTAGTAAGCACGGACTAGCGTATTATATTATTATCCCTATAAAAATCGAGATTTTATAACTTTTTATTTAATAATAAATATTAATATTTAAAACCTTTATTCTATTTCTTTTTTAACGGTAGTTTTAAATCTTTAAATTAAACTTTTATAAAAAAGTTATTTATTAAAATACTTTAATATTTAAAATATACCTTATTTCTTTTCTTAAGAAATAACTTTAAACTTAAAAATAAAAATAATCTTATTAATTATAATACTCGAAATTTAAAATCCTATTATTTTTTAATATTTCGAGTTTTTCTACGATTTCTATTTTAAAAGTATAATATAATTTAATTAAAATAAAAGTATTGAGTTTTATAAAGAAAAGGTTAAAGTAAAGTTTAAAGTAGATCTTAATTTTTTAGAAATAATTAATTAATATAACGTTAATCTCTTAATTTTTTCTATTTTATAAATATTTTTATTATCTTATTATAATATAAAGTGGTTAAGATATCGGTAGTTAAAAATAGTATTTTTAGGGTGCGTAAGGGGGGTGCTAATCTTACTGTACATACTAAGCACTACTTAGTGCTATTGGCATAATTTTTATTCCATTAATACGGAGTATAATATCTGATTATTAAATTGGGATAAATTGGCCCGTCGATCATGCATATAAAGTACTATACCAAAAGCAGCGCTACCGCCATCAAGGGGATATTTGCCCTAGGCAGGGACGAGCATTTGGACATTGCAGAATGACATTGACATCGGGCGTAAGGCATGTAGAGTATATACCCTGGCAGTAGGGCCTGTATTTACTGTAGCAGCAGGGTTCACTCGCAAGAGGAGGGTAAATTTCAGTTGCATGGGTGGTGCCCAGATTCGCTCGCGTGAAGCGGTAATGTTTGACCCCGGACGAAATTTCCTCCCCGAGACACGACGGTCGCAAAGAAGCTTGACGTCGACTTCTATGGGGAAGATGCTTGCTCGGTGGAAACCTGCCGCATTGAGTAAGCACACAGAAGGAAAAAGTGGTACGCCCCCCTAGCCCCGAAGACCTTTCGCGGCCGGGTTAGCAGCAAGCAGGTCGCACCAATGCCGTCATATTTCGTTGAGTCGTGACAGCGTCTGATTACACAGGTACCATCTCCCGAGATACCCCGCCACCACCTGGGGGGTAATACAGCGTCTTTTCGGAGGCAAATGCGTTACGGGCCCCGAAACCGGGCGGGAGAGCGTCTTGAATGCTGGCCATTCAGGTTCATCCCCCTTCGATAAGGCCGCTTTGGAGGTGCCGTTTTTGGAGTTCGAAAGCAACGTGCGTTTGCTTGACACCACGGCGCTACAGGCATCTCATCCCCGTGTCTCGGCTAGTCGGAACCTTACGAGAACGTATCTATTTTACGTGATTGTACTGGCACATATATCGAGTAAAAAACGAGCTCATGTCACTCCTTTTGCAACTCCCTCTGACCGCCGCTGGATGCCAGATGGATCAGGATACGTTGGACGATCGGATCAGATCAACTTGGCTGACTGAGGTGACTTGTCCGAGCTCCGTTTGGAAACAGAACATGAAGCGGGGCAATCGGGTTGGATAATAGTGGCCGTCCATGACCAGTCACAAGCAGGAAATCAGCGGCTTACATCAACCAATCGTGGCCGCCACACTGACCATGAGTGGTTCGGCGTGAGACATGCAGGAAACGGCCACATATCTAGAGACTAGAGTATGCGAGTGCATCTGTTTGCTACATCCACAGACGTAGTCGGCCGGGGATGGCTAGCTGGCTGGTTTGGAATATTCCCGAGCTTCTGCGTCAAAGTCTCGCGAAGACGGCTTGGGAGTGCCGAACGCCCGGGAAGCAGATCAAAAAAACCATCGAATTGTTCGTCTGATCTGCATGTGGATTGTAGGCGCCGTAATGAACCCATGTAGGGCTCGCAGCAGACGCCACGTAATCGCCGACAGCATCTTGTCCGTAGAAAATGTTGAAGAAATGAAGACATACTGCACCCAAGACTTTCGAGATGCCGGTTATCCAGTGGGGTGTTGGGATTATGGCTCCTGCTTCTGCTCCTGTCCCGCCCCCTTGGGTAAGTTTCTGGCAGGCGGCTGGGGCACCCAGCATGCAACCAAGTAACCTAAACGCAAATCTGCAGTGGATTGATGAAATGCACCTCCTGGATGTATCATCCATCTCACCCGAAGATCATCTAGGTACAATTGCGCGTCAGCAGGCCAAGGCAGTTTTAGTTTCGACATGATATGCACACACAAACCACAAGGGAGCCAGTCAGCCAGTCACCTTGTCACGCTAATGCAACTGTGGGACATGCGAGTTCAATCTTCTCCCCCATCCTGATTGATGGGACGGGGACGGGAGATCAGGTTGCTGATTGCTACATAAAGCAATAACCGTCTATTCCAGTCCTCGTCCTCGACTTCCTAGAGGCTTGCCCGATATTTTTTCCATTATTGACTGAGAGTGAATTGCTTCATACCTTAAAAACACTGAACTGAACATTACTGTATTCCGCCGTCCACCAACCCCCACCTATTTTTATTAGTCACTTTTAAACTGACTGAGACCATCTCCAGTCTGTCCAGTGACTCCAGGCTCCATTATCACTGGCATCCTACACAGCCTACCGAGGGGGCACCTACCAGAAATCTAGAAGCCTACGTAGCCAAAGCCAAGAGGCATCGTTCCGCCTCGAACAGCTTGCTTACACCTTGCTCCTAAAACCTGCTCAACTCAACTCAACAACAATACCTATCTTCAAACTTGCCGAGACTTTTATGTGCTTTTTTTCCCCCCTCTTTGCCCAGCTTGCTACTACCTACTACCTACCTACTACCTACCTACTACCTACCTACGAATACACAACCTACAGACTTACACTGCTATTCCAAGCGCGCGGTAGCTCGCTCGTGCTAAGCAGATCAATCAACGACCTTTGATACCGACCCCGGTTTCTTCAAAGAGACCCTTGCGAACGGCACACTTGCTATCCCGGGTCTCCTTAGCACCCGTACCCAGGTGAGCATGGACTTCATTTCTTTCTACCATCGCATTCATTACGCTCGCCGCAAGTCCCGAAGAAGACAAGAGGTAGTACCTACCTAACCTTCAAAGCCCACACCCGCTTTAATTGGTCGCTCCTTTTGTGTTGAGGACTTCATCAGCGATAGAGCCCCATGGCGTCCTCATTCCGCAAGTGCTTTATTAGGACATTCCCCCGGGGGAATCCCTTCCTGAGTCGTGACCGATTCGGAACTTGGGTTCGTCTTAAATCATATCCAGCTCTCGCTATCGTCTGTTTCCTTTCACGTCGCACCACTACGATTCCGTAGTAGAGCATAAAACTTTCTCCTCGCTCAGGGCATTTTCCCTTTAAGGCGCCTTTAAAGTTGAGGACTTCCAGCCTCGGCCATTTTATTCCATACATTTACATATATTCCCACCTTCCTGTCTTTTCAGACAATACCATTTATATCTTTGGTTTTCCTTTGTCCTTCTGGCAACGAGCTTGAAAGGCAGTTGGAAGAGACACTGCCCCGGTTCATACACAGCCGCGAAACCTGCATCGCCAGCTACTATATAAAAATAGCCTGTTTCCACTTCTTGCGTTTCGAGACTTTTGTCTACTTATTTCCAATGCCGCTCCCGCGTCCTCTTCGTCCACCTTTCGCAGCCGTACTACAACGCATCAGAACTGACCGATCCGAAAAGAACCCCGACATCGTAGTGACAATGTCATCCGCCTCCACCATCAGCAGCAGCACCCGGCCCATGAGCCGGGATCAACATGACACTGGCTTCCCGGAGTCCTTTGCGAGCCGCACGACATCCATGCGACATCCAGATGCTAACACGTCCCCCGGCGCCTGCATATCCGCCGAAGACATCGACCCCGCGAAGACACTTAACCGGTCACGGAGGTCGCTGCTGCGCAAACACAGACGGACTATTAGTCACGGCGTCATCACAGCGGAGGCTGCAGCGGAATATGCGAACGATAGCGCTGTCGACGTAAATGACAGCAAAGACATGCTTCCGTACGACGACATCCTGAGGCCACTTTCCAAGGACAGCAGCATCAGCATCGACCGGCTGGATAGCAGGTCGGTCAAGGGCGGTTCCCCACCGAGCTCACCGGCCCAGTCGTCACGTCGCAGGAGCATGTTTCAGAAATGGCGTAGCCAGAAAGCTTGAATAGGCCGGCGATTGTGACGGCACGATATTGTCTTTTGGTAATTAAAAATCAGGGCAGCATGCATCATCGACTCGATGATTCCGGGCAACCTTTGATGGTATATGGTTGCGGGAACCGAACCTAGACGGACTTCCTTCTACACTTTCGAGGCGAGAAAACACAAAAAACCATTCAGATCATTTCCAGCGAGGAGTTATTACGGGCAAATTCGGCATTGGGCGGATTATTAGCAGGTTCCGGACGCAAATTGACGATATTCATGACCAGCATTGCGTTCTCATCAATCCCGTCGCCTACATCTTGCTGGTTGAGGTGTCGCGATGAAATCATTACACTTAATACATTCGTTTGTCTCATACAGCTTTACAGTTGAGTTTTATTAGCGGGCTGTTAGCGAGGAAAACATCTTTATCAGGGTGAGTATGTTGTACTTTGGGCATTATCTAGAATATAGCTGGTACACTTTTTTTTTAACAACACATCGACGTCTTCAAATGGAGTGCTGAGCGTGAGATTGAATCGTGTCCAATGATTTCCTCCCCGAGTCCCCTATTCAAACCCAACCGC
Source organism: Apiospora saccharicola (assembly GCA_038363915.1). Taxonomy (NCBI): domain Eukaryota; kingdom Fungi; phylum Ascomycota; class Sordariomycetes; order Amphisphaeriales; family Apiosporaceae; genus Apiospora; species Apiospora saccharicola. Next base: position 2,491,370 of record JAQQWM010000001.1, read on the forward strand.
GTAGTGCTGGAGCTAAGGTGCCGATCAACCGGCAATGGGGCTCCATCGCAAAGCTTGGCACGTACGGTCATGTTCTAGACCTGGCAAGCTGCTGGCACAAAGCTGAGAAAAGGCCGGGACCCCACGTCTCATTACTCGTCGTGCCACGCTTTGCCTGGGTGCCGAGATGCCGGTACCATTTTGATTGAATTATGACAGCCAGACGGTAACTGCCTAACCTCACAAGCGGAAATTATGAGACCAATATGCCGTTTGCCTTCTGCCTCATGTTGGGTCGCACTTACTAATGGTATTATCCGCAAAGCCAATTGCCTGACCGACCTCTTCTCTGCTCTACGGGGTACTTGGTGTCTTGCGAAAGTTTCGAACCCCCCCCAAGACAGGTACCGCGCACGAGCCAGATATCTGAATATCTAGAGCATTTCGGCATAACGCAAGCATAACTACCCTGTCAGTACGCGGTGGATAGGCCAGAACTTACCCATCACACGTAGTATGGAGCCAAGCGCAAGTCGCAGCCGCGGAGTCCGAATTAGTTGTCAGTCAGCCTTAATTATTACTATTTATCCCCTTAATTGCTATTTACGCCATAAAGAGTGGGGAAATTCGATACTTATGACTCGCGGAGGTAACAGCATAAAGTGAAGTCTTCGACGGCGTGAACTCTCACCATCCGAATATATCTGATATTCTAATTGATCCAGAAGCCAGTCCCACTCTTTATGGCGTAAATCGCAACCAAGGGAATATAATTTTTAGACGACGCTCACACGTGGTCCTGCGGCGACCAAGTCACCCAGATTGCCGCGTAGGTCGGACAGGCGAAGCACACATTGTCAAAGGTAGCGTATTTGTATGCTCATTCGCATTCGCATGGGACCGGACATCTCCCAGCCCTGACCGTATGCGTAATGGGGTTGAGACGAACACACAGGTGCAGGAAAGAAACAGCACACAGGTATATCGAGGGGGCGGAAGGGCGATAATACCTTGGGAGTGTATCCGTAGTGTGGTGGTAGACGGAGCGGCCGAGCTTGGGGGTGACCATCTTCTGAACGCTAATATTCGGGCTGTGAGCAGCTGCATGCTGCACGCATTGAGCGCCGGTGAGTCAACTCAGTACGGCTTCTGATTTGGTGATGGGGACAAGGAACGCCCATCGGCTGCAAACGTGTTCCTGGCTAGCACGAGAAACGCGGCGCAACATCCCGCTGCTAGGTAGATTGCTTTTGTTTGGTTGGGGAATGAAATCTCTGATGAAGAGGTTGTAAGCCATGGGGTTGAACGCAGACAGGCGGATCCCTACGTAACCACCTCTTCTGCCGTACAGGGTGTCATGTTGAGATGCCGCTGTGCTATTGGAGGGAGCAAGAGTCCGAGTCCGGGGAAGGACCAAAAAGGACGTCGTGGCTGTGTGGCTGCGGGCTACAGTAGTGTGATCATAATTGAGGCTCAGCACTCTAGCTTGCTTGCGAGCGCCAAGACTGTTGACTGTGGCAACAGCTGTTGCCGTCAACCTGGTGCGTAAGCCTCTTGTGGCTCATTTGCCTGGTCCAATTGAACAGAAGAATACTGCCTACTAGCGGCTCACCTCCCAGCCTTCTTGTGCCGCGTAACCGTGCAGTCTGTCGCAGATAGCTTAGATAGGCGCCGATATCAACGTCAAACAGAATGAATGTGGGCTGATCGCCGAGGTGGTTCGTAAGCTCTTCAGCTTGGCAATGTGGGCTGGCGCGCAGTTTTTCTGCAGCACGTTGACATTTTACTGGAGCGAGAAGCGAGAAGCCATTGAACGGTACGGCTAGACGGGGTAATCTGATTGGTTTCTGCAGCACAGAGATTATTAAGGCAGCTCGGCAATTGCCACTAGCCACAAGAAGAGCGCCACGATTTAATCACCGGATCTCCAGGGAAACAGGGTACGGGGTTTCCCTACGGCTTAACGGGGTAAAAATGAGAGGCACAGCGGAGGCACAGCCGATGAAGCTCCAGCGAACCGTTGATCAAGGCAAAGTTTATTGCCACTGCATATCTCAAACTTGGTCGGCGGCATGGGGAATTGGGAGCGCATGGCAATTGCGATATGGAAGAAAGAACGGATACATCATCAAGCGGTAACATTCGGGATTCGGCAGCCGTGATGATCTGAGCGTTGAGCGTGTCCCAAAATTAAAGGGCCAAACCGGTTGATCCATTTTCAAGGAAACACTGAGTGGACGGGAAGAAAACTGGACAAGCTGCTGGGTAACATGACAACTCGCCTGCTGTGGCTGGGAAGGAAGAGCATGCGAATGGGGGAAAGCGGCAGCGGCAGGATAGGACCAGAGCGGCCATTACGAAAAAAAACCTGGAAGTGAAATGTCGCAAACAACTGATTGGTTTGGGCGATGACGCAGTTGTGCCAATTTCGGAGCTTGTGATGCTTGGCTGGGCTCTGATATGCCGGGGGTATCCTATGAGGTAAGTGAGGTAAGTACTGGTCACTAGTAGCCTGGAAATGCATCATTGTTGTTAACTTTGCGTTTCGTGCAGGCGGCCGCGGAGGTACTTTGGTCGCTTGGGTGACTCTGCCCGTATTTTGCAGCTTTTCGCAGGCCATGAACCCGGCCAGCCAAGTACCATTCCAAGGATCCGATCGATCATCAGGACGCATCCAGTCGTCCCAACCCTTCATTCTTCTACCAAAGTGGGCACTCGGATGCCGTAGGGTACCAAGCACTTACCTGAAAACAACAAGTAAATTGTCAGTGAGCAAGGCGCGCGCATCCCATCGCTTTAGTAGGCCTGCCTTTGGGGGACCGACTGCATCTGCATTGCGACTGTTCTCCGGTGCCTCCGTCTGCTACTTAAAGCTCTCTTGCCCGCCTTGTTTCTACGTCGTTGTTCACTCATCCATTTGAAACTACAAATACCAACTACTCATTCTCTCTACCGTCGAGACCAGTTCTCTCCCAAACACTCAACCAATAACAACCAAACCGGTCAATCTTCATACCAACCAACCGTCAACATGGCTTTCACCGCCAGCGATATCTGCAAGATCATTCTTGCCATCTTCCTGCCTCCCGTCGGTGTCTTTCTGGAGCGCGGATGCGGTGCTGATTTCTTCATCAACATCCTGTTGACCATCCTGGGTTACATCCCTGGTATCGTCCACGCTTTGTATGTTATAATCCAACGAACTAGCCACCAGTCCAAGAGTTCTTTTTACTAACCTGCCATTCCACCTACAGGTACATCATTCTCAAGTATTAAACGAGACGTCTGCCATCAGCAAGCAACAGGAGGTTGACGGAGCCTTCCCAAGCTCTGTCTAGTCCGTGAGCGCTTGCCGGATGTTTCTCTCAGCCCGACAGACCGCCCATGTGACGGCTCGAACTAGCCAATGAACAAGCCCCAGCGTTTCCTCTGCACCAAGCTGCATATGGAGAGGGCCCCCCCAGCCACCCCCTGCCTTAATTACAAAGACAGGCGTCTTCGGAAAAAGATCAACACCCAATATTTTTAATACTTCCAACAAATCTTCGTCACCTTTTTAATACCCACACCACCGCTCGGCGGCGGCCGCATGTGGGGCCTCAACCCGCTTAGGTTTCTGGGCCTGCATGATGCCGTTGTTTAGCACAACCACCACGTCACCGAGACACATGATACCACTTTGTTTTCTCTCTTGTTAGTTCATTGCGACGACGACCGTGCGTTGCAAATACCACTGCGACGTGCATGAGGCGCTACGGGAAGGAAGGGCAGGAGGAAAAGAGGAGGCTCCCTGATGATTTAGAGCGTTGATCTTATTATACGTCCCTGGCATATCCGGCCTTTTCCTAGCGGTGGGTGAAGGTGCCGATTGTCACTCTCTGGATGGAGGAAAGGGGACATACTCTGCATTTATTCGCTTCAGGATTTTACGCGCATACATCCTCGGACCATGTTTTTGCCAGGAGAGATGGTTTCTCGGACTCTGTACCATAGCCAGACGACCTCTTGCGAATTCATACTAGGGCGTAAAGTAATGATTATGAAAGTCGATACCCCCTTATGTTTCAGCCTTCTCCAATTTCTGTGAATTTTATTCAGATTGTCCCATTGTGAATCGTACATCATCACCAACCTCGACAACTCAATTGTGGATGATATTTACATCATGTCCCACAGTTGAAACCAACTATTGCGGACATGCCACCATGATCCCCCGGCTGAATGCTACGGCATAATGCGCCGGTGTTGTTATCTTCGGTTAATCATCACCAGCAGCTAATTCTGCTTGCCATTCCATCTCGAAAAGTTGACCTTGCTCCTCGCTCATGCGCGTGAGGAGTAAAGCGTACGATACCGCCATCAATGAATGGTGTATACATCGCTGGAAATACTACCTGCGCGCATGGATTTACTAACATTCAAATCCGTATTGTCTAGAGTTGACGTGTATTCATATACATGCAGCTACGCTTGACGACCTGTTACGGTACTAGTCCAACTGCAAAGATGCCAGTATATATTGTTACATTTATACAACGGGGAGCCACTACCCCTTGGCTTGGTCCTTTTCGGTATCATACAAGCTTAGTAAAGCTTCTATCGAGGCCTAATGTGCCTCTAAATTCTCAATGTGAGTAGTGATGATATTCGTTAGTTTACCTCGACGCGCGGGGCGACGTCCCCTTCTTGACGCTCAGGCGCTCGGGTATCCGCAGGTTCGCCATGGCGGGCTCGGCGAAGAACTTGTCGACCCGCTCGTTTCCGTCGACCAGCTGGCCGTCCTGCTCCTTGGCCTGGTCGAGCAGCAGTGACTGCTGCCTCGCCTCCTCGAGCTGCTGCATGCGCGCTTCCGTCAGGCGCCACTCCTTGGGGAACTTTGGCCGCACCTTGATCTGGTGGTGCCTGGTATCCAGTGGGATGTCTTCGAACGTATCGGTGGTGTCCTATAAGCATTCGTAGTTAGAAACCAGTAAACTGTGCAATTTTTTATCAGACAATATTCTTACCTTTGCTTGGACGACGAGCTTTTCCACGAGATCACCCAGGTACCTCTTGTTCTGGGCCTGGTGGTCAAACTGCTCGCAGCTTATCTTGGCGATGTCGGTTTCCGGGTTCCAGCGCGCGCCGAGGAGCTTCTTGAGCTTCAGCTGCTGGGCCGCGTTCAGGGGCAGATCGCGCGGCGAGAACTCGACCACCACCTTGCTGGCCGCCGGGTGCTCCTCGCCCATGTAGGTCGTGTATCGGAACCGCAGGCACTGCTCAGCGGTGGGAGGCTCGAATTTCCGTGTAAGCTCTGTGAATAACAAGTAAGCTGTAGCCCAAATAAAAACGAGTTCATGCAGAGAAGTAGTTGGGGTAGCAACTGACTGGACAGTAAAGGCATCTGCCACGCCGCCACACGAGCGTATTCTCTGTACTCGCGGAACTCCTCGAGCTTTCCGTGGGCCATGCTCATGATGTCGTCGTCAGCCGGCTCCTCGTCATCGATGTCCTCCACCAGCATATCTGGGTCCTCCTCGTCCTCGCCCCAGAAGGTCTCCTTCTTCATCTTCTTGGGCACGGCGGTAGCCTCGGTTACGGCGTAGTCGAGCAGGTCGATCTCTTTTTCCAGCTCGTCGAAGAGGGTCTTCTGCTCGGCCGTGAAATTAGACTGGTTCTCGTACGACTGGAGCATGCGCGTCTCCGCCTGCCGCTGGGCTTTGGAGGGCGTGCTCTTCAGCGGGTTGTGCCGCGACATCAGCCCTTGGACCTCATTGGGCACCACATCGTTCTTCAGCGACTTCCGGAGCTCGGCGTTATCGGCGGGGGCAGGTTCGCTCGCCTTTGCGACGGGGGCGGGGGCTTTCTCCTCTGCGGCCGGGTCGTCTTCTGGCTGGCTCTTGCTGTCCTTGTCGTCGTCGGCGCGCCGTATCGGGGTGGAGGAGAGGGCCCGTCTGGCGTAGAGGGTGGTTCGTGGAGGCGCAATGCCGCGAGCAGCTGTGGGCTGTCTGCTGCAGGAGCGCAGACCGGCCCGCAACGACCGTACCGCAAAGGCCATGGCTGTCAATTGGCTTTTGCAAACGAGGTTGTCCTTATGAATGGCCGTGATTCGGTCATTCACTCAAAGCTCCGTGATAAAATTCCACGGTTGACAGGGTATTTCCGGCCCGGCCAATGTTACAGCTCGTCCGCATCGAAAAAGTGGGTGGATCCCGATTCGAACATTGCAACCAATGGAGGGGCCTGGATGCACTGCTTTTCAAGAAAATATCTAATTGGCTCGCCTCGAGAACATTATGTAATCATACCTCATATAACGTCAAGACAATGAACTTCCAAGTCCAGTCCTCGCGCAGTCAGAACGATAACATTATAGATGCTCCAGAACGGAATGAGATTGCCACAAAATCCACCGGCGTAGTGAAAGTCTCAATTGAGGATATTGTCGTACTTTATCCAGAATCTTCGGTCGTTCATCCAGTCAGCTTCTCTGGGCATCATGCCGTTGCCTTTTGATTGGAGCTCAGTTCACTCCGTGGGCGATTCGAATAGGAGAAGCAATTATTACCTATCTCCTGCTGCGCAGCACGTCATACCAAACTTATTTGCAATGATATCGCTATGTCTCCTATATTTGCGCATGTGCTATTAAAAACTCGGGTCTATCTTCACTGGAATTACATCCCCCTTTCATGCTGTAGAACCATTATCCGCTGGTTAGTAAGGCTCATAATTGCGAAGAAGCAGCTCTTCACGAGGTGAGCCTCCGTTCTGGGAGTTGTGGGTTCGTATGGACCCGATTGAACCTGGAGGAACGCCGCCATCACGGATCTCGTGGATGGCCTTATCACGAATAAAGACTAAAGAGCAAACGTACCCATATCTCGATTCTTGGTCATTTAGCAACCGTTCTTAAACCGAAATCGGTTGTTTGGGATACTTAGAAGGCAACCGAATTCGGTGTGTGTAAGAAAGCGGGCATCTCTATCTCAGACCTAAAGAAATTACAACAGGTCTTGATGCTCACGTTTGACCAAGCTCGGCTGGGCATCGAAGCCGCTGATCTGCTGAGAAAACAGGTCGCACATGAAACCCAGATTGAGGTAGTCCGTTAAGTTACGAGTCAGTAAAGCGCCCAGCTTGCTCCGGAAGTGGCAGAAGGTGTTGATGGCTGGGTATCTCTTCGGACCAGTATACGTCGATAAGACGATGGTCTCGGTAGTTCTTGTCAGGCCTTTAGGGGCTCCGAGAGATCCTACAATCGGTCAGAGAGCGGTCCGTGTAGCACTTCTTTGCTTCATCAACAAGCAACGAGAGAGGAACGACGCCTGAAGGAATTCCTTTTCGGGATTGATCTTTCCATAAGTGTCCATTGTAGCATTTCTGAGGTCCTCCAGACTTCTTGGTTAGGACCTTCGTTCTCTTGGATTGCATGGACGTCTCGTGGAACAGCTCTAAATTTCGTCTCATCACATCTGCACCATTGCCTCACAGTTTTCAGTGTTTGTCGTTCAGCGATCTTCATTTGAATTCCCTGCCCCAATCAGGCTTTTCCTTTTCTTATTGCTTCTCGCATGCCTTCAAGAGTCGTTCTCTGCCTTTGGCTTCCGTTATCAGCTTGGGAGTGTGATTCATCCATCGTAGTGATACAGCAAATCTGAGATCGAGATATTCGAAATTATTGGGCTTAGACCTTGATCTCAGACTGGCAACTTCAAACAGATCCCGGCCCTATGAGATCGACCATGAAGTATTGGGCGTGATATATCTGCAAGACCAGTAGGACTTCTATATAATCAAAAATTTACGTGCCTCAATTGAGGGGACTATGCAGACTATGCGTTCTGTAACCGTGTAATGTAGGTAGCCGTCAATGGGAAAAAGTGAGGGGATGGTGCTGGTGGTGACCGGGGTTAGCTGGCGACGGGGGAAGATGCTAATAACAGGAGGGAAAGGGGCAGTTAGCGATGAGAGTGTGGTGCTGACGAGGGAATAGAAGCAGCTGGCAGGAGATTGGCGTCTATGTTGACAGAACACAGCTGGCAATGGGTATTAACGTATGCGGCTGTATCACTTGTTAGGTACCAGCAGTGAAGCACTGGGGTGTTACTTGTTAGATACATCCATGTGCCTAAGTACAGTGGTGAGCCGCATTTCAAGTGGAGCCCCGCGGCTATATAGCTGCACAGCCGCTGATTGCAGTAAAAACGCCATAACTCTTTGAAGGAACCTCAATTTCTTTCGAGAGCGCCACACCATCATCACCACCGCCACCACCACCCACGATGGCGCACCAGGTAAGTATGCGCACGGACCCAATCGCCCATTATCATTATTCGACGCACGGACCCCATGCTCTCTATCATCGACGCACGGACCCAATCTCCCAATGCACGCCCACCGTGCAGATACCTTACTCTCTCTCTCACTCCCAGTTCACCACATGTACTGATCACATCAATATTTTCTAGACCGAATCTCGCGAGAACGACTGGGTTGTTGTCATGCCCAAGGCAGAGGAAAAGTTCGCTCACAAGCCCTCCAACTTCTTTGCGGACGCTGTGGCCAACCCCGAGCACGAGCTTGGCCAGTACATCAAGCCCAGCACAGCTTGGGACGAAATCAGCAACCAGAGCAATATCGTGACCATGGCGCCCACTGACGAGGACCAGATCCCTGGCAAGACTTGCTTCGTCACAGTCGGAGCAACTGCAAGCTTCCGCAGCCTGATCGAGGAGGTGGTCTCGCCCAAGTTCGTTGCTGCTCTTGCAGCCCAAGGTTACGATACCATGATCGTCCAGTGCGGACCTGACTTCGAGTACTTTGAGAGCATTCGACCCAGCGACCCCCAGGTCATCATGTCCGGCTTCTCTGTTGAGAGCAACATCTTGGAGTACATGCGAGAGTGTGCTCCCTGTGACGCGCCTCGCAAGAGACACATGGGCCTCATTGTCACTCATGCTGGTAAGTTATCGTGACAAGCACATCGTTCACTTTGAGTGTTCTCTAACCAATAGTCTCTTTAGGAGCCGGCAACATCATGGAAGCCCTCAAGGTCAACACCCGAGTGATTGCTGTCCCCAACACGGACTTGATGGGCAATCATCAGATGGAGATGGCTGAAGAGTTTGCGAACCAGGACTGGCTCATCCACGGCGAAATCGGGTAGGTTTTTTTATATCGGTTTTCTATCATTTGTGACTCATCACTTACTCTGCATATACAGCAAACTCCATGAAGCTGTTGAGCAGTCGGCTACTTTCAAGGCTGCTTCCTACCCTCCCAAGCCCCCTCCCGGCAGTGAGAAGCGTGGTCTGGAGCAGATCACTCAGGACGTTGTGAACGGAACCTGGCATGGCACCAGTGGCAGTAAGTAATTGGCACTTCAACAAAGTACTACAAATCATCTGATGTGATGTGAACCAATGCTAATTGGTCCGTGCAGAAACCAAAGACTAGAAGTCTGAGGATGCTGCTGAAGCCACTTCATCCGCAGCCCCTGGAACGAGTTATACAGGCACCTTGTCAGAGTACCTGCGCGGCCCCCTTCGCTATATTTGGGATACCGTGAGACCCAGAGATGTTGGCCCCGAGTATGACGATGAGCCCCGCGAAGAGCCTGCTGGCAACTCCGACCAGGAGTCTGACGAAGATACCGACTCCGATGCAGAGCAGACCGACTCGCCCAAGCCCAAGCTTAAGCGAGTCCTCTTCGACAATGGCGATGGAACCAGTACCGTCACATATGTACCTGTCCCCGATAACGAGTCACCCGGTATCCTTGGCCGTCTGTTCGGTAGAACCAACAACCCTGACGACGCTAGCGCCAACCAAGCCGACGGTGACGCCAATCGAGACGATGGCCCCATTGACGAAGACGAGCAGCGCAAGCAGGACGTCTTTGACATGATCTTCCCCAACCACGGTCAGGACGATGGCTACCAGGAGACCGATCCTGAAGTCTTGCGCCGCACGCGCTTGTGGGAGAATGTCGACGACAGATTCGATTCGCTCTCCCGCATGTTCCTTGGCTAAAGGCACTCTGCGAAAGGTTGCGTAGCATCGTGACATAAGGTCGATCCCGTATCGCGTGTGGCATGCTGTCTGTAACCATGAGTAGCTCTTAGCTACAGAAGCAGAGAGAAAAGGAAGGAAGAAACCCTGGATCTTGCTCGGATTTGCTCCGATGTTATGGACTGATGGTTAGTAGTCCAAGAGAATTTTCGGGGGATATTTCGTTGTCTGTGATGAACCGTACTATAGGTTCTTGTTCAAGGATTTGGGAATAGCCCTCATCGTGACCTCTTCCCAGATAGCTATAAGATAGTGCACCTGAGATGATTCATTCATGTGCTAATGCTAAGGATACTCATTTCCGGTTGGACCGGATTCCTGCACTTAACGTCCCCCCTCGACTTTATCTTAACGTTTCTGCATACGATCATGATCAAATAGGGTCGGGTAGTGTAGACTTTCATCTTATGTGCGCATGCTCTTCGTGAGTCTCATGAATTCATCTACTACATCCGCAAAGTTTCTATAGAGTTCCAGTGCGTCCTGCAGCGTTTGTCTTGCTGCTTACCTACCTGACCAATCCCATCTAGATTGTATCTCATTGCAGGCCGCTGACGCCCCAGATCTTGATGGCAGCATCGCCACCCGTACTGGCGACCTTCTTGCCGCCGTCGACCCAGCACACGCCGTTGACGCCGTCCTTGTGTGCGTTGAGCGCCTTGACGCGGCTGCCGGGCTTGGCCACGCTCCAGACGTAGACGTTGGTGTCGAGGGCGCCGCTGGCCGCGTGCGTGCCCTCCTCGTTCCACGCGATGCTGGTAACGCGCGCGGTGTGGGCGGACCAGCGGTCGACGGCGACGGACATGTCGGCTGTCTTGTACGCGAAAATCTTGCCGGAACTGTTGCCAGCCGCCACGTGCGCGCCGTCCTTGGAGAAGGCCAGGGCCGAGATCTGCGCCGTGCTGTTCTTGGCCTCGCCCGAGAGCGTCAGCTTGTTGCTGCTGTCGACCTGGTATAGCCGCACAGCGTTGGAGTCGGTGCCAACAGCGACTTGGGAGCCGTGAGCGGCAATGGCCGTAGGCTGAGCGTTGCTGATGGGGAAGGAGGCGACGTGGGCGTCCTTGACGTAGATTTCGACACTGCTGGGAGTAGCGACGTAGACACGGCCCTCGGCAGTGGCCACACCCTTGGGTTGAGCAGAGATCTTGAGGGACTCGCCGGCAAAGGTGTTGGCTGACTCGTCGATGATGCGGAGGTTGTCGTCCCAGCCTACACTGTAGGCACGGCCCGAGCTGGAGGTGAAGTGGGTGACTTGGTTGGTGTGGCTCTGGCCATCAACGGCAGTGCCAACCCCTGACGATACGTCCCATTTGCAAACACGGCCCTCGAAACTGCCGGTGTAGAGTGTTTGACCTTTGCCCTCGTTGTCTGTGCCCATAGCCGTGATGCTTTTGTTGTGTCCCTGAACCACCTTGGTAGGCGTCGAGTTACCCTCCTGCAAGTAGTTGAGGTTTCCGTCGAGACTCAAGCTGATGATCAGACCGTCGCTCCTCGGCGTCCAGACGACGCCGACCTGCTGATCGTTCACGCTCACGCCGTCGCCGCCGAGGCGCCATGACTGCGTGCACTTGCCGGATTCGATATCCCACATCTTGACCGTCTGGTCGGCGCAGGCCGTGACCAGGCGCTTCGAATCCGAAGCCCAGCTGACGGCGAAGATGCTGCCGGTGTGCTCGCCCTCGCCGAAGCTCCGGGTGGGCTCGCCCGTCTTGCCGTCGTAGAGCTGGATCTTCTTGTCGGCGCCGACGGTAACCAGGAGGTCGCCGTTGGGGCTGAAGGCGGTGCCGAAGACGAAGCCCTTGTGGACATTGCTGTGCTTGGAGTTGAACTTGAAGGGGGCGCCGTGCAGGAAGCAGACGGCCATGTCGTCACTGGCAGTGGCGGCGCGCAGGGGCCGCATGGGGCGGATGGCGACACTGTTGACGACCTTGGAGTGGCCCGTGATCTCGCCGACGCTGTTGCCGCTGTCGGCGGTGATGCAGTGGCCGAAGCGCTCGCGGCCATCGCCGACGGCGATGATGCGCTGCGAGTCGCCATCCCAGGCAATGTCGTTGATACGTCCGCTAATAATGGCGTATTCGCCCTTGGTGTTGACCGCCTCGACTGCGTCCCATACACGCACCATGCCCGAAGCGTCACCCGACGCCACGTAGAAGCCCGAAGGCGAGAAGCGGGCTACGGTCGTTGCGGCGGTGTGTCCAACATATTGTTTGCTTTCCGAAGGGTTGTCGATGGAGCGAAGGAATACGGATTTGCCTGACTACAAAGATGGCCACAGGTTAGTTTTTGAAAGACAGTCGAGTTGGGGTCGTAGTTTCTATCCTTGGCTTACATACAGCATAAGCTAACCTCTCGCCCTTGGGGTCGCACGAGAGTTGGGTGGGTTGGCCTCGAGCAGTGGCAGGCGTCGCTGCTAGGATCTTCTCGACGGTAAGAGACATGCCGGCGTGCTCTTTGTTGCTGTACCGCTCTGCTATGAAAGGATGGTGGGAAAAAGTAAACGAGGCGACTGAAAGAGAGGCTCAGAAGCAGCTATGAGAATAGAAAAGGGGTTGATGCCAAAAAGACGGTAGCTTATATGCTCTCCTTGTTTACTTGATGCCTGGAGGGGCAGCGAGGTGAGGGGCAGTTTTATCTAGCTGGGTAGGGTAGAGCTAGGATTGATCGCTGGCAATTGGGAACCTACCACTGGGGTACAACTGAAACTCGATGCGTCTCGAGGACATTATGCAACTAACCGAAAGCTAGCGACTGTTCCACATGGTATCTACAAGCATGGTTTCTGTATATCCAAAAGTCAACATGCATCATTGGTAGTGAGAAACACTTATCCTGAATAGAGCAGTGTTGGCAGGACGATAACTGTTGGCTAACAGCAGAGCGCCGGCAGTAATTCTCACATATTGTGCTCTGGTATATGCCTTGAGGGATGGTGTGGTTATGCTGCAACCTCTACGGAACAGGTTGTCCTGATCGTAATGAATGCGAGCTCACAAGAGGTGAGCTGGCTATCTGCTTTACGTTGATCGTGGCATTCCTCCTGGAGTAGATCCATGACGAGCTAGGTCAACTCCAGTGCTGAGCCGACGAAACTGAGACGGGTTTGTGGCCATCATCATACCTCATACCACGATGCGCGCTGAACCCGAAACCCAGCAAATTAAAACAGCCGGGTGATATCTTGCCATATACTGAGGCAAGAAGTTCCCGAGTATCATAGGATGGGAGCACACATAAAACCTCAGAATCCATGAACTCAGTTGACGAACTACCTGAACTATAGAACTCAAAGTGCTCGCGTAAACAGTGGCGAACTACCTGAACTACAGACCTCAAAGTGCTCGTGTAAACAGCAGTAAAATGACTATCACTGGAATCGCCAGTGAAATCACCAATTCATCATTAGTTTGCTTCCCCTTGCCAATCAGCGACTTGACTCCGATCAGATCAAATCATCAAGCCGGGGTAAGTAATCTACCAAGCCGAGGCTGCACCACCACCAGACGATTGCCAGTCACCACCGAAACCAGCGCTGCCGTTGGAATCACCCTGGTCAGCAGAACCGAATCCGTTGGCATCAGCAGAACCAAATCCGCCGGCGTCAGCAGAACCGAAACCACCAGCATCAGCAGAGCCGAATCCACTAGGATCCATGGAAGAGTTGGGATCGGCCGTAGGGTTGCTGCATCGAGACTTGAAGTGACCCATCTCACCACAGTTGGAGCACTTCACACGACTCACTATAAACCGAGTCAGTATCGTTGATATAAATCGACTTCGACTTGGTGGGAAAAGGCAAACTTACTATCGCGAGGCTTGGGACAGCCGCGAGACTCATGGCCGAACTCGTCACAGTTACGGCACTGGACCTTGTCCATGTTCTTCGGCTCGGGGCATTCACGAGAGGTATGTCCCTCGCCATCGCAGTTGCGGCAGATGATCTTCTTCTCCTCGGTGCAGTCCCGGGCACGGTGACCTTCTTGGCCACAGTTGTGACAGGCGCCGCCTCCGCCACCACCACCCTGAGGGCAGTCGCGGGAGAAATGTCCCACTGAAGTAACACATATTAGAAAGATTCAGCAACAGACACAGGATGAACTTACTCTCACCACACTTGCGACACTCAACGTTGTCCAAGTTAGGAGGCTCAGTGCAGTCTGCAACCTTGTGGCCGGGCTGACCGCAGTTCTTGCAGGCGAACTTGTCGACTCGGGGGTAGGGCCTGTGGTTGGTCAGTAATGTAACGAACGTAGTTTATAGTATGCAACTTACAGTCTCGAACTCGGTGTCCCTCTTCATTGCAATTGAAGCAGATGATCTTCACTCTCTCCACCTCGGCCTTCTCATCGGGGCAGTTCTTCGCCGTGTGACCGTACTTCTCACAGTTGTTGCACTTGGTCAGACCACGGTTGACCGGCTCGCCCGCGTCGGCCAGGCGTGTCATGTTCTCCTCGGTATCCTTGGGCCAGAGAGCTGCCTCGCGAGGTCGAGCAGCGCGTGCGTCAAAGCGGTAGGTGACCTGGTACTTCTTGTCCAAGTTGCCCTGGAAGTCCATGTTGGTGAAGGCGCCAAGCATGGCGGGCTTCTCGACAGCAATGATGTACACTCCGATGTCTTGGTTGCGGAATGCCGTCTCCAGGTCCTGGTAGGTGAGCTCAGGGCAAGACTTGACATAGCACTGGACGCCCTCCTTGACGTCATCGAGGTCTCGGATCTTGGCGCCGTCGACAATCATCTCCCAGGCAGCCTCGGGAGAGACATCCTTGACATCATCGCGGTTGACAACGCGAGCATTCTTGCACTCCACAGCAGCATGACCTACAGTAAAGCAAATGGTCAGGCAGGTCAGAGACAACACGAAATGGGAAATATTACCTTCCTGCTGGCAGTTGTTGCAAACCATGGGAGGACGGTCGGGACAGTCAGCAGCTCTGTGTCCCTCTTGGCCACAGCTGCGGCATTCGCCCGTGAACTCACGGGGCTCCTGAGGGGGCAGGTGGGGTCAGGGCACTTCGAGATGTAATGGCCCTCTTCGTTGCAGTGGCGGCAACGAATCACGCGAGGCTCGGGACAGTCAGCCTTGTTGTGACTTGGACAGGTCAGCAAAGATGTTCAACAGAGTAGAAACCACCAGAGTGCGAAATGCTCACCCTTCCTGGCCACAGTTGTAGCAAGCTCCGCCTCCGCCACCACCGCCGCCTCCATCGGTAGCACCAAAGCCTTGGTCACCTCCATCAAAGCCATTGCCACCAAACTGGTCGCCACCAAAGTTGTCGTTGAATCCGCCGGACTGACCACCGCCGGACTGGTCGGTGCCAGAGTTCCAATCAGCCATCTTGATGACTATGAGCTGTGATTGACTATGTCAGCAGTATGTATAGGTGGAAAGGGAAAATTGGTGTAGAAGAGATCGATATTCGGTTGAACCCGGCTGGCAGAGTGATGGGCATGAGGAACAGGATGGGCTAGGGTGAAAGCAGAAGGTTTGTAAATTGGATGGGAGATGCCAAAAAAAAAGAAAAAAAGAAAAAAAGAAGTCAAGGCACTGTTTATGTTGGACCTGAGTGATGAGGTACAGCAATGTGGGACAGAAGATGCCTAATACCTCAGGAAGAGAAACAAGTTGTGTGTTGATGTGTTGTTCTCATGCAAACCTTACCTTGACTTGGAACTGTAAGAAGAAGATTGTGTAATATGACACAAGGTCATGGAAGGGTGGGTAAAGGAAAAGTGAAGTGAATGACTGGTCCGTTCAGATCTTACAAGTTCTGATGTTGACTGGGAAATGAAAGCTTATATGTTTGTAATAAAATGGAAGGGCAATGAGGAGACCCATGAAACTTGGGAGAGGAAGAGGAAGGTGGAAAGGTACCAAGATAAACACAACAAGAATATGAAACCAAACAAACCTGAAGGACAACAAAGAAAAAAGATCTTACCTGGATGATGATATGTGAGGTTGGATGAGTTGTCTGCGTATTAGCAGGTGGAAGACTCCAATGTTGATGTTCAACCTGGAACGGTCAGAAGGGAAGACCACCAGCTGAGAAAGGGAAAAGGTGTTGAGAGGATCCCTCAACTCAAGAACTCTGAGAGGTGGATGGAGAAAAGATCGAGAAGGTCTGGCCCAGGGTGGTGGCAGAAAACAAATAAGTAGGATGCGTATTGGCGGATAAGCGGGCCCCTGATGATAACCTTGTGGAAGGAAAGAACAACCACTAAAAGATAGTGAAGTACGGGTCAGTTGGGCAGGCACGTTAGGGAAGCTGCGTGGGTCTAGTGTGCCTACTTGCTTTCCTGACGCCGACTTGCTGCCCTAATGTTCAAAATTTGCCCCTCGTCGCCGCCGACGAGGGTGATCTTATTTGAAGGCAAGTGAGTCTACCTGGGAAAGCTGTGAGGAGATATGCCACTATGGGCCCAGTCAGATAAGGTGTAACGAAAATTGTTCTCACTGAACACACATGGCATATAAACACAATATATACCGGTAACCCCCTACCTTGGCTTTGTTTGTTGATGTGATATGTGTATTGTAATCTAGACCAGGGGCTGGACGGGGAAGGGGACCAAGGGCAATGCTTCAGTCTGGGTGTGCTGTGAATCACGGGTGATGGGAAGAACATTTCCAGACCAATGCTGCTGGTATCTGCACAAGCAACCGCCAGTAACAACATACATAATACATATGGAGGTAGACTTGCTAGGCGAGTCGAAGAGAATCAACCTCATGTCCTATTGGATCAACAGGGAAAGCAGCATGACCCATTTTCTTGATTAACAACAATGGTCTCAGCCGTGATATCTTGCTTATACGGCACCTGATAGTATGTTTTTGCACAGCAGCCCCGAATTTCTCGAAGCCCGTCTTACTGCAATGTGGGAGCAGTTTAATGACCCGACCAACCTTGGAATCCAAGAATACCAACAAGGCCATTCAACCTGGTAGCACAGGCCGGTTCCCCCTTGGACATGGTAGTAGGATCACGCCACGATGTCTACAGGTAGTCAAGATCAGGGTGAGTCTGTGATTTCGATGGAAGTGATATTCGTTGAGAAAAGCGACAATTGGGCTTCCTATCTTGAGTTGCACAAGCAAACGCTATGGGATACCTGCGCCAACAGTAGGATAACATTAATTCGGAATTGTAGTTGGGCCAAAGTGTAAGTACAATGCTGATGTTTGCTGCAGCCACAATTCCTCGACACTGATTCGACGTCCGAGTGTCTGTTCGTTTGTAGATATTTCATATGACGACATAGCGTTTGACGTAACTCACGCTGGGTTGTCTTTTTATTATTGTAAGCCACAAGGCAAAGCTTCCATATTACAGATTGAACCTCCGCAACTAGCTGCAAATATGTTTATACGGGAAGAAATCTTCCTTTTTGTTCGAGATCCCTATCGTACCCATAGCCCAAGTATACTTACCCAGCAAGCTGGGTGTAAAGTCAATATGATATCTTGAACTACAGTATTGGAGTTTTCGGAATTGACGTTGGCGTATTGCCCTTCAAACTACGCCATGTCGTTTTCATCTGGAGCCTGGTACACTACTGACCTATACTCTATCTGATATACCGAACCCTAAGCAACATGAGCATGTTGAGGCTGCTTGCATGCCGGGTCAAAGTTGGGTGTCAAGTTGGGTGCCAAATTGGGTGGCCCGGTGTGCGTCGCGCCGTCTTGGACGACTTCCCGAATAGGAGATCGCCGAAGCCGCTTATTCGATGGTTCCCTAGCATGCATGTGCAATTGGACTTCGTTCAGGGTAGGTATTGTCGCCAACATCCAAGTTTTGGCTATGGCATCGTCGCTTTTACAAGAACCGAAAACCATGATCCTTTCTGAAAGATCATGACATTTTGGCCATTTGAAGATCAGGTTCAGTGTCCACACATCCCGAATGAGGTATGCATTGGTGCATGAATGAGCTATCCCCCGCCTCATCTGAAGTTGTAGGGGCAATCAAGTGTGTGGAGTGCAGGGTACCCCTGTCTAGCGCCAGGGACCGACCGACTGCGACCCCTTCACCCAGAAGATGAGATGTTCGATCGAGTCATGGGGGGGGTCGCAATGGCCGCCGGGCGCAGCTTACTATCGACCTTCCTTACTCTATCAGTGGCCGCAGGAGGACCTCGAGCCGTAGTCATTTCGGGAGCAATGCCGCGTTTGGATGTGAGTGTGATGCCCCGTAGCGAAGTCTTAAGGTGGCAATAACTCGACTTTGCGTGCCCCGTTGGGCGGTAACATCTCGAGCAAGCATCTTCTATATAAGTACGACCATGTCGTACGTACCCAGGATGAACGGCTAACCCTTTCTTGTTGCTTTTGCCTGAGTCGCTTCTTATCCCAGTGCAAAGCTCAAGGCGACCGACATCATGAAGTATCTATCCGTGGGCCTGCTTTCTCTTTCCGCGGCTGTGTGTGCTTTTCCCAGCACCACGCCGCAGACCAGCGTGGAGCTTAGAAGCGCCGCGGCCAGCAATGAGATCAACGTGACCGCCAGCGCCAGCTTCGCGTCCACCAGTGGCACCAAGTTCAACGTGGACGGCTCGACCAAGTACCTCGCCGGCACCAACAGCTACTGGATCTCGTTCCTGAATGACAACAATGACGTCGAGAAGGCGCTCGACACGCTCAAGAACTCCGGCCTGAAGGTCCTGCGCATCTGGGGCTTCAACGACGTCACCAGTAAGCCAGGGTCGGGCACCGTCTACTTCCAGCACCTGTCGGCGGGCGGCTCGACCATCAACACGGGCGCCGACGGCCTGCAGCGACTGGACTACGTCGTGGCGGCCGCGGAGATCCGGGGCCTCAAGCTCATCATCAACTTCGTGAACAACTGGGACGACTATGGCGGCATCAACGCCTACGTGAGCGCGTTCGGCGGCTCTAAGACGAGCTGGTACACCGACACCGCCGCGCAGGCTCAGTACCGTAAGTACGTTGAGGCCGTGGTGTCGCGTTATGCCAGCTCGCCCGCCATCTTCGCCTGGGAGCTGGCCAACGAGCCGCGCTGTAACGGCTGCAACACCGACGTCATCTACAATT
Organism: Apiospora saccharicola; assembly: GCA_038363915.1. Taxonomy (NCBI): domain Eukaryota; kingdom Fungi; phylum Ascomycota; class Sordariomycetes; order Amphisphaeriales; family Apiosporaceae; genus Apiospora; species Apiospora saccharicola. Next base: position 2,510,457 of record JAQQWM010000001.1, read on the forward strand.
GGGCCGCCAGCACGTCCGCCTACGTCAAGAGCCTCGATCCCAACCACATGGTCACATTAGGAGATGAAGGCATGGGCTTGCCGGGTGATGGCAGTTACCCCTATCAGTATGGCGAAGGAACCGATTTCGTCAAGAACCTGGGGATCAAGACATTAGATTTCGGCACCTTTCACATGTATCCAGACCACTGGGGCACCAACTACGACTGGGGTAATGGATGGATCGAGGCCCATGGTAAGGCATGCGTTGCAGCTGGTAAACCGTGCTTGCTGGAAGAATGTGAGTTTCTTATCTACCCCTTTCCTTTTACACAGTGAAGTTGAGCAAATTTTGCAGATGGCACGACAACGAACCACTGCCAGAACGAAGCCCCATGGCAGAAGACATCATTGGCAACTCCGGGGATGGCAAGCGACCTCTTCTGGCAGCTAGGTGTACAACTTAGCAACGGCCCAACCCACGATGATGGCTTCACTGTCTATGATGGGACTTCAGACTGGACCTGTCTAGTCACTAACCACGTGGCTAACATTAAATGAAACCGTACATAGCATAAACATGGCTCAGGTTCTTCTTGAATTCAACAGGCATCATAACATGTTCGCCTTTGATCGCCATGGAAACCACCCCTGCACGTATCATGATAAATCCAAGTTTTGATTCCTGGTACTCGGAAACGATTTGCTACAGTTCACTAAAGGGGATTGATGGAAGAAAACAGCATGACGTGATTGAGGTCTGCACATGTCATCCTGAAGATCGCGAGCCACGCACCCTCAAACTCCGAAGGAAATGATTCATATGTGTTTTTACAAGCCGAGTCATGCCATTGCATGGCATTAGTATCGTCGTGTGTTATAGCAAAGTCAGCAAATAGTCGGGGGTCAGTTATACGGCATGAAATGCAATGTCAATTTTGAAAGGGTCGCAATTAATGTCAATGGTTCTTCAGGACTTGTGTATATGTTCTGTATTTATGTCTCTCGACTTGCAGTGCATGAAGGCCAAGCTGGCCAAGTAAAACAGCTATAAATATCTTATTTGAAGAAAGTCATGATATCGTATTTGCCGGGGTATCTTTAACGTTCTCGTTGTTTGTTATTGGCACAAAATATCGTGCAAAAATCTCAATGAAACCGCCTTCTAACGCGTTGGTAGAATCGCAGGGGGCGGAGCTGAAGGAATGGTAGAGTCATGGGGGGAGGAGCCGTCGTATGCCGGAGGACTGGATGCTCTGACATCTCCGGACACCCTCAACCCAGGCGCAGCTTGGGTTCCTGCTGTCGGTGGCGCAACGGAGGCTGCTGGTGTGCCCAGCTCGATATGGCTGTCCTGTTGCGGACTCTTGGAATACGCCGGTGGCGCTTCGCCCAGCTCGTTTAAACCTTCCTCCCGGCTGGCGACGCCGAGCCCGAACCTTCTTCGTCCCGTAGTACGAGGAGCATCACCGGCACCGGCCCATTGCCAACGCGATGCGCCTGCTGGACGCCTGTACCTGCTCCCTTCCAGGTCTCGGTCGGGTAGGTTTGCGCCGAATGCCCTCAGCATCTTGTTCCTCCTGCGGTAGCGCATACAGGTCATCAGGACGGCGGCAATAGCTAGCACGACGATAGGCACCATAACCCAGGTGAATGGGTGAGCGCTGTTGCCCCCGTTCCCATCGAAATCTGGATCCTCGTCTGAAGACATTTTACCAGGCTGGACTGAGGTTCGCAAAAGCCTGGTGTAAGTGGAGAGGTGTTGTCCAATTGACCAGTAATGGGCCCCAGAATCGGGACGCTGTAAGATGTGGCAGCCGATGTCGAATGCGATTCTGCAACTAAATCAAGAACCAATTGTTAATGATGGGATCCGGAGGGTTCAGACTGTTGTTGAACTCTTGCTTACGGACAAGCAGTGCCTATCGCTGTGTAGCGATGAGGTAGATAGGCTGGAGGTCTTTGTCGAGCTTTCACGAGACCAGCTCTTGAATTCAGGGTAGCTCGCTCAAATTTTTGCGTACACAAGTTGGTGGAGGGTAAAGGGCACACCAGTCCTGGCAAAGTCAAACACAGATCAACGTGAGTACAATCAATATGCGAGAGGGAAATGACGAGAGGAGTAGTATTAGAAGACGGGAATGTGGGAATCCGTCTGAAGTTGAGGTGACGTTTGCGTAATTCCTGATATGGTCGAACGCGTACTGCCACAGCAGCAGCTACTTCTTCTGGTGACCGACCAGATAAACCTAGGTAGTAACTAGGTATTGGGTCATGTAGGTGGGAAAAGCAAATATTATCAAAGGTAATAATGGTATGGATCAATGGGAAGTGTCAAACTATCCGAAGGCAATTGAAGGCGACATTTAGAAGCGAACAACCCCATGGTGCACCGAAGTTGCCGAGCCTGCCATCGCGCAGGTCACCTTCGTCATTTTCTATCAAGAGGGTGGCGTCAAGAAACCAGTTCATTCACTGGCAGGCCCACGGGAGACCGGCAGCTTCCCAGGCGTCGCAAACTGCCATGTCCCTGCGACGCCACCCTCCAACCACCAGCGTCGCTCAGTCACCCCCCCACTTTGTACGGAACGCCAAACTGCCAAGCTAGCGAAGTAATAGGTGGATCTAGGTCTGTGGCTAGAGGTTGTTCCATTCTTCCGCCCTTCCCGTCCAACTCGAAAGATACATGTACAGACCAACCGACATATGAAAACAAAGAGTGAGGCATCTGACAACGGGCATACAGAAGGTCGTACGCAGTGCATAAATAGCTAGAGACTAGCCAAATTCTCAACTACAGACTCGGCTGCGAAGTCAGCCTGAAGGTTCAGTCGCCATGGTTCGAGCTGTTCGAGGTGAGAACCCCATGCGTAAACTCCACTCCAAGCGACTGCAGCTTAATGAATCCCTTTCTCAGGTGTGCTGGTCGAGTGCGACCCTGCCATCAAGTCCATCATCGTCAACATTAACAGCGAGAACAACGAGTACATTATTGAGGACTTGGACGACTCGCATCTTGTTGTGCAGGAGAACAAGGTGCAACAACTCAAGTATCTGCTCGACCAGGTCCGTCTCATGAGCTCGGTTCTGCTGATTGCCTGTCTTGCTAACATTGCACAGCGTTTGAAGGATACGATTATGGAGCCCGAGAGGGACTCCGACTCGGATCGCGATGTCAAGGATTAGATAATCTGGCCATGGTGTATTTTATCATTCCGTGGTGGGCGGCGTTCTTGGTGCAACAGTTAGACAGCATTAATGAAACTGGCCAAGTCTCGAGATCATAGATCGTCATCTCTAGCTGACATATACTAATATTGTCTTCATCCCTCCGAGACCCTTCGGTGCATCTCACAGTTTTGCAAATCGCGGCTTAGTCTTGTTCATCCCGGATAGCAGAGCAGATTTCACGTCTTCGGTTTGCAGCATCGCCGAGTTCCAGATAGCTGTGTAGCGCAGGCCTGTCATCAACGTAAGCACGGATTCGGGAATGGCGACGAAACGGGTTCTTACTCTCAGCAACGGAGTGGTCTCGAGCATGGTTGATCAGCTCTTTGGTGCCCTGGACAGCAACCGGACTCTTCGAGGCAACGAGCGAAGCCCAGCTGATTGCGGCCGTGATGGATTCTGCCTTGCTGCCATATACGTGACTGACAAAACCCGCCGCGAGTGCCTCCTCAGCACCAAATATCCGCGCAGACAAAGAGATGTCCTTGACCCAGGATATGTTCGACACCACTTTCGGTAGCCTGCTCAGAGTTCCAATGTCTGCGGCTATGCCAATATCGACCTCCTTAACCGCCAGCTTGGTGTTTTTGGAGCATATGCGTACGTCGGCACAGCAGGACATGTCAATGGCCAGACCGAAGGAGATGCCGTGTAGGACGCAGATGATGGCTACCGGCCAAACAGTTGGTTAGCTACTGCTTGAAGGTTTCCAAAAAGCTGTGATACATACGTTTCTCGCATTTCTCTAGACGGGTGATGCACTCCTGAAATTCGTCGATATGGCGCCTCATGGACGTTGCCGCCCTGGCCCCGTCCCCTTTGGAGCCGGAGAGGGCTCCGCCCTGGCTAGCAGCCTGTACATCTAGTCCGGATGTGAAGGCCCGGTCACCAGCGCCGGAGAAAACAACCGCTCGGACATCGGGATCGTGCGACAACTTATCAAATACCTTGCCAAGCTCCAACCACATGTCCTCGATGAAGGCGTTCAGCTTCTGTGGCCGGTTGATTTCCACGTGGGCCACATATTCGCTGGGAGATGACACATTGAAGTGTTTGAATTGAGAATAGTCTTGCATCTTATCTGAGAGAGCGACTGGAGCTGAAACGACGAGTACTGAATTGCAGTGACTAAAAAGCACGATATTCTATAATCAAGCAGGAAAGGTTGGAGTATGTCTACTCTCCACGCCTGACACGATGGCTCGGTAAGCTGTATGGCTATGTGATGGATGGGCCGAGGCAGAGCAGGGGCCCTTACCTCGACTCTACTGATGATGTGCATAGCACTGGTTAAGTGCCTCTCACAAAAAGTTTCGTAAGGCAACCACTAACAACTTCCAAAACGAGTACGACGAATCGTACTTAACCACTTGCGTACATAGTATCAAAAGTGAGATCATGACATTCAGATTGCTAAAAGAAGGCAATCGTGTAACAGAAGTGCGAAATATTTAACGTATTACTGAACGTACGGCAATTGTTATTCGAGTTGCACATGATGCATAACTGGAACCTCGGTCACCAACTGGCCAGCCACAACTACTAGCCACGGTCTGGGGTCGTGCTTTATCGTGCAGCAAAGTCCACTTCTTATCGCTGAGCTAGCAGCTTTCTGGTTTAGCAGGTGGAATCGCTAGCAAAAAGTCGGCAAATATCGACCCAATTGACCGACGGCCCAGTAAAAAAATATTGAAGCGTCGAGATTCAGGAACTTCTTGTCGCACGCTTTACAGTTCAAACAGCACGGCAACCTACCCAAGGCCGCAATCGACGACAACATGGCTGCTGAAGTCGCTCCCCTCCCGCAGCTCAAGCTGCCCTCTGGGCCGCTGCCATTCACTGCCGAGCAGAGATACTGGAAAACTTTCAAGAACCAGCTGAACATCCCCTCGCCCACACAGTACCCCGTCACCCATATCACGTCCCCCTCCACCAATCTGAGCAATGCGTCTTCCTCGAGCTGTGACACGTTCGCCGTCACAACAGGCACTCGAGTGCAGCTGTATTCTATCCGAACGAGGAAGCTGGTCAAGACTATCACGAGATTCGGCGACATTGCCCGGAGTGGAGATGTGCGACGCGATGGCAGGATCATGGTTGCTGGTGATGACCAGGGAAAGATACAAGTCTTTGACGTAAACTCGCGCGCCATCCTGAAGACTTGGACCCAACACAAGCAGCCCGTCTGGACGACCAAATTCTCTCCGGCCGACTTGACCAGCCTCATGAGCACGAGTGATGACAAAACTGTTCGACTTTGGGATCTCCCAAGCCAAGGCAGCACGTCTTCGTTTGTAGGCCATACCGATTATGTGCGCAGTGGTGCCTTCATGCCGGGAACCATGTCAAACATGATCGTGACTGGTAGTTACGATACAACAGTAAGTGACAACAATATTATAGCTCGCATCGCCGCCCATCTACAGTATTTGCTAACTCAAGCTTCCAGGTCAAACTCTGGGATCCTCGTGCGCCCCGCGCTGCCGTGATGACCTTCAAGCACGCATCGCCCATCGAGGATGTTCTACCCCTTACGACCGGAACCACAGTCCTGGCTGCCTGCGATTCGCAAATATCTGTACTTGATCTGGTTGCCGCCAAGCCACTCCAAATGATCTCAAACCATCAGAAGACAGTTACATCCTTGTCGCTGGCTTCGGGTGGTAGCCGTGTTGTTTCTGGTGGTCTCGACGGACATGTTAAGGTCTTTGAAACGACTGGTTGGAACGTCGTCGCTGGCGCGAAATACCCTTCGCCTATTTTGGCCGTGCGCGTCATCACATCCGGAGCCAACAATGATGATCGGCATCTTGCTGTGGGCATGCAGAATGGTCAGCTGTCGGTCAAAACACGACTTACTGGTCCAGAGGCTGCGAAGACCAAGGAACGTGAGGCAGAGATGGCAGCTCTGATTGCAGGAAACATTGCGCAACACGACAAAGTTAAGACGAAGAGGAAGCGCATTGGTGCAGCGCAGAGTCGCTTGGACCTTCTGGGCGAAGGTGCCGATGTCGTGATCGCTGGCAATCCTGCGACCAAGAGCCGGTCGACCAAGGAGACAGCTTGGCAGAAGGACCTTCGACGAGGTCATTTCGTGTCAGCCCTCGACCGTGTCCTCGATACCAGGTCGAAACACTACGCACCCCTGTCTGTACTCACCCTTCTTGTGGCTTTACGGCATCGCTCAGCACTGCGTGAGGCTCTCGAAGGGAGGGATGAAGAGAGTGTCATGCCCGTAATGGATTGGGTTCAGAAACATATTGTCGACCCTCGCTATACGAGTGTCTGCACTGATGTGGCAACCCACCTTCTAGACTTATATGGCGAGTACGCTGGCGAAAGCAAAGAGCTGGGAGAGGGATTCAAGACTCTATGCCGTAGAGTGAGCAAGGAAACCGGGACCGTACAGTTGACCACTGAGGTCCAAGGTATGTTAGAAATAGTGCTCGCGGGCATATAGAGGTGATGGGGATGGATGAATGATGGTGGCGAGCTCCCGTTTTTTTCTGCATAGCGACAGGCGTTTAGGTCTAGGAAAAGGATACTCAGAGTTTGCTGAATGTATGTAGCTGCGGCTGATATAGATGTGTAAAAACAGCACTGATGTCTGCCTTCTTCAAACTAATGCGGCCGTTCATCAAACTATACCACACGGTTCTGCTTCCTAGACCACCCTTCTCGATGCATGCAACTCCCATCAGCTCCATAGTTCATGACTCCACCTACTGCTTGGAAAAAGAAAGCATATGCCCCTTTCCCGGCCGTTTCAATCACCACTCTTCTCTGTACATTTGCCATAGGCCGAGTGATACAAAGCCTTAATAGTCTTGGACAACAATGTCTTCTCGACAGGTAGGTAAACGCAACAACGCAACAAGCGCAGTGCTCTGCTTCACTGATATGCGGCAATGCTCTTGTAGGCCATTGCCAATAAGCTTCACTACCAACTTCGGACCTTTCCGGGTTGCTGTGAGCCCCCTTTTCACGTGCGGTCGGCTAGACCTTCTCCATGCACATCTTGAACCGATCAAATGCATCCCTCGCGTAAGCACGAGCATGGTGCTCTTTTTCGGTGATGGGTTCCCCCTTTTCGTCCCTGCTGCCAAGCTCCAGCAGAGCCTCGCGGATCTTCCTGAAGGCACTTGTAAAGATGTACTGTTGCCAGATCATCATCCTGCCGTTCTTCAAGATTCGATCAAGCTCCCGGTGCAGGTTGTTGCCTTGCCAGGCGAGCACCTGGTCCGGAGGCAGAGGCGGGCGGGCGTTGCCACTCTTGGGTGGTGGTGTTGATGGTGGTGGTGGCTGTGAGGATTCCTTCCCGCTTCGGCGCCGTCGGTGCCGGCCTCGCCGTTTCGTCTTTCTTTCCTTCTGGGGCTGATTGACGTTTACATGCTTTTTAGCCCCTTTTGATCCTCCATGTGTGGCGTTGCTGGGACGATGCTTTGGGCGAGCGCTTCTCTCAGCAGGCTTTGGCTTCGACTGCGGACGCTGTTCGTGATGACCACAGTAACTGGGGTGCGTATTTTCAGTGCGTTGATGCGATGGGCGATGAGAGGCGATGATGTAAGCTGTGAACCCATTGAGCGGGATATCTCGTGATGCCTCCTGGAGGTTGGTCACAGCCAACATGGGCTCATGTCCCTTGGTTGGCTCCGTGATGTCCGCCATGCCTCTAAACGTTTGAGGTGCTGCAATTATATTGGGACTTTGGATCTGGGTAATGTCAACGTATGCAGAGTTACTCAAAACAGGTCATCCAAAATCAAACCGGATTTGCATAGTTGGATTGAAGAGCTGCTGCGTAATTGCGCCGGCCATGGCTTCTAGCAATCAGGCTACTTAGGGTAACTCTGAGTTCCTACTTGGTTCCATCTTGGCCAGATTCGTGGCCAAAGGGAAGGCGCGAAATGTCTTGGGTTTCGTCAAACAACAAGGCAGTCACAGAAGAGGTCTGTCGAAGAACATGATGAGTTCAAGCAATATCAAGTGTCGAAATAAGTAAGTAGAACTGGGGTTTTGTGTTGCTGTAAGATGCGCCAGTCCTTGGATGTCTGGCTGAGATCCAAACAAACGACGAGCGTACTGCTCTCTCCCAACGCTTCAACGTTCAGTCAACCGTTGCTTCAATAGTTTACTGTTTATATATAACATGTTTGAAGTCCACGGAACTAATACCCATTTCATATTTTGAACATGAACATAATCATACTATCTTCATGCATCCCAGAATCCTCCGATGCAAGTATGTTCATGCAGCTGTCGTGTAAGTGCCAGTCGTGCACAAAGGTGCCTAGGACCACACAGCTTTCCTGCCGCACGTTTCCCGACGTATTCATGCAAACGCGGCATACTTCCTCGCGGTTGCTCCAATATTATTGGGTTGCTAGCAAATGCAATGCCGGAAAGCGGCAGAACTATTGATTTCTGTCGGATCTCCGCCCCCCTCAATTGACAAGACATCCGAAGCATCCCTGCACGCCAGACACAACCTTTCAGAGACACCCCGATCGCCATATGATACGATTGCATGTTTGCTTACTCGTGGCCAAGCCCGGTGAAGGCGGCCGAGGTTATCAAGACGTTGGAGGGTGTATACAAGATGCCCCCCGCAATCTCCACTATAGATAGTAATGTGGGTGGGTGGACGGCATAGACAGGGGGGAGGGGGCGATTGGATCGGTTTGTCTTGCATGTATCTTGACCATAGCAAGCTGGGGTAATCTGCCAAGCTCTGATTTGATCCATTCCGTTCTCAACAATCATTACCTATGAGAACCCTTCTATGCCCGGAAGTACCTAACCAAACTCGAGATCAAGGATGCTAACATCTATCTGTCACCCACTTCTTTGGCCATGTGGCATGCAAGGGAGTATCAGTACGGTACTCCTCATGGGATTGACCTTGTAATTCCCTATGCCCAGCTCAGCCTGATGAAATCATGCCAAGTCGTCGGCCTCTTCCTCCCGAAATGATATATGTCCCCTGTCCGCATCCGCTCTGTCGGAGTGATGCGAGTCCACAGCCGTTGTTATCAACGCGATTTCCATGTAAACGCCGACATACATGGCCTCGTGTAACCAGAACTTGGCGATGTAAGATCCTTAAAAGGACTCACTTCCCCTATCAAATACGCCGGTATAGCGATCAGCCTCTTTCCTGTAGATGCCTCCGAATTCGAGTGGCTACAAGAAGCATCAACGCTGAATACCAAATTGAAAAGGTATTGAAAACGCATATTTGGCGAAAGGGAATAGTTCGAGTATGGACTATAGGTTAGGGGTTGACGTCGGTGTAAGTGCACGCTCGCTACCCCTGAATTTGGCGAGGTGGCCCGCTGAATAAGAACATAGGGAACTTTCACCGATGTGTGTGTGATTGCGCCCGAAGGAGAGACCATTCGTGCTAAGACGCCTTCGACACCACAAGACCAAAGTGTTGGTGTCAAAGATGGCATCGAGAAGGTCCGAAAGATCCTCAAGTCCAAGTACGGCTGGGATGGCGAGTTCTCTCACATACACCATGGCAGTACTGTCGGTAAGGCAACCTATCCCACTGCATTCCCTTCGTAACTAACTCATGTGCTAGCTACAAATGCCATTCTCGAATCAAAGGGAGTCAAGGCTGGGCTCATCGTGACAGCGGGATTCAAAGAGGTTCTCACAAACAGACGATCCCAAATACCTGGAGGACTTGGCGGTTGGATTAGCTTCGTCCCTCCAGAGCCGGTAGTTCCCCTCGAGCGAACAGTCCAGTGTACCGGCAGGATTTCGGCCACTGGCGAGATTGCGATCCCCCTCGACGAGGCAGCTCTCCGCCGAGACCTGGCCGATCTGAAACGCCAAAGCCCTGAAGCCATCGCCATCAGCTTGCTCAACTCGTACGTCAACGATGAGCACGAGAGGGCCGTTGTGAGAGTCGTTCGTGAGGAGTTCGGCCCCGAGATCGAGATCATTTGCTCCGCCGATGTATTGCCCGAGGCCGGCGAATACGAGAGGACGGTCACAGCAGCGGCCAACGCCGTCGTCAAGCCGATCGTGAAGAGATACATGGACGGTTTGCAGAAACTGCTGCTTCAGGACAGCAAAACCATCCGTATCTTGAAGAGCGACGGCGCTCTGACGAGTCTTTCCCTGGCTGGCGAGTTACCAGTCAACTTACTGATGTCGGGTCCTGCTGGTGGTGTCCAAGGAGTCGTGGACGTGATTTCTAAGCAAACACCCTACAAGAATCTCATTACTCTCGATGTGAGTGACTCTGGAAATCTTCGACCCTAGTGGAATAGGAAATGGTGTGAAGCTGATGATAATACCAATAGATGGGCGGCACTTCAACCGATGTCGCATTGATCGTCGATGGCAAGCCTGCGCTGCGAAGAGAAACTGTCGTGGATACGCTGACCGTCAGGGCTCCCTCGGTCGATGTTCGGACTGTAGGGGCTGGTGGGGGCTCTATCGCGCGATTCACCGACCTTACAGCCAGCATGAGGGTAGGACCCGAAAGTGCCGGGGCCAGTCCTGGACCTGCTTGCTACAAGAAAGGGGGCACCGTTCCAACTGTGACAGATGCCAATCTAGCGCTTGGTTACCTGCCCGACAAGCTGCTAGGTGGTGACTTCCAACTCGACATCTCGGCAGCAACGACGGCGGTCAAGTCCGTTGCTGACCAAATGGGCATCTCCGTGGAGGAGACTGCTAGTGGCATACTCGACCTCGTGAATGAGACCATGTACGGAGCGCTACGGCAGGTCTCGGTTGAACAAGGACATGATCCGAGAGATTTCGCATTGGTCGCCTTCGGTGGTGCTGGGCCGCTTCATGCCTGTGCTATTGGCAAGCTCTTGGGTGCGTGGCCAGTCATTGTCCCACAAGCCCCTGGCGTCTTGTGTGCGCAAGGAGATGCAACCACCAAGCTCTCCGAGGCCAAATCCATCTCATACATCAAGACTTTATCTCGGGTCTCCCTGGACGAGCTCAAGTCGGTCCTACAGAACCTGGAGAAGCACTGTACCGATACCATGACCAAGGCGCTCGAAGGCTCCTCGGAAAAGAAGATCGGCGTTACCTACGATGCCGATATCCGCTACCACGGCCAGGCCCTCGACATCACGGTTTCCTTCACGCCCGAAGAACTTGCCAAGGGGGAGGGATGAGCTTTTCAAGCTGCTGGCTGAGAAATTCAACGCCACACATGAGCTGCAGTTTGGCTTCTCCATGGAGGACCTGGAATTCGAGCTGGCGAGGTTGGGCGTCACTGCTACCGATGCTTCCTCGCCAGTAGAGTTTGCTGCCATGCCTTCCGAGACTGATGGCCTGACAAGGTCCATGGCCGGGTCCGCCGCGGTCAACAAGAAGACGGTCACGGTAGAGGGGAGGCAGGTCGAGGCCACCTTCTACGACCGAGCGCAGCTCAACAAGGCCGGCCTGCGACTCGACGGGCCGTGTGTCATTTCCGAGATGGACTCCAACACCTTGATTCTCCCGGGCTTCTACGGAGAGATTGACCCGATTGGCAACATCCTGATCAGGCCAGTCGACGAGTCTGCCCTTGCCAAGACCAAGGATTTCACCAAAGAGTCCGCACGGGAGGAAGTGACCAAATCTCCTCTTCTTCCTACATTGGTCGGCTCGGCGCTACAGGCTGTTCGCGTTGAGATGGACACTCTCGTCCTCCGTTGCTCGATGTCGCCCGGTATCCGTGAGCAGCAGGATGAGTTCAACGTGGTCACTAACGAAAAGGGGCAAATGCTGGTTGGACAATTCGGGTCTTTCATTGGTCGTAAGTCTTATAAGATCGATATACACTGCTTGCTACGGATAGGACTCTACTGACGTTGGCTGTTACAGAATTCCTTCGCGGTTGGGAGAAGGTTGGTGGCACGATCAATGAAGGGGACATCTTCATCACCAACGATCCTTACTCGACAGAAGGTGCCATCAGTCATCTAAACGACGTTATTATTCTACTGCCCATCTACTACAAGCGCGAGATCGTTGGTTGGGCAGCCAACTTCGGCCATCTTTCGTACGTCACGGTGCCCCTTTTCCCTGAGCACAGCTAACATCATGTCCCAGTGATGTCGGAGGCAAAGTGCCGGGTAGTATGTGTGTCTCTTCGTCGACAATATTCGAAGACGGTGTTCAGATTCCCATTTGCAAGCTCTACAAGGGAGGTGTTTACAACTCCGATATTATGGATATCCTGTGCCGCAACTCGCGAATGCCGGATTGGTACCGCTCCGACATAGCGGCTTTGGTGTCCTCGTGCAAGACGGCTGGAGCTCGCGTCTGCGAGTTGGTTGATCGTTTCGGTCTCGAGTAAGTCCTCAGTCATTTGTTCTGATTAATGCTGGACCCCGTGGACTAACGACATACATAGGATCTACCAAGCTTCGTGCGAAGAGTTGCTGAAACGCAACCAGACGGCCGTGTCCAAGCTGATCGAAACCCAATTCGGCGACGAGGAAGCCGTCTTCACCGATTTCCTCGACGACGGTGGCAACAGCGAGTTTGGCCCATTTGCGATCAAGTGCAAGATGACCAAGGAGAACAACAAGCTCAGGTTCAACTTTGACGGCACCAGTGCCCAGAGCAATACGGCCATCAACTTCTATGTCTCGCCCACCATGTTCAAGATGTTCGTGGGATACTACCTCCTCGCCGTCTTCGATCCCCACTGTGTGGTCAACGAAGGGTTGTACGACTTCATCGAGGTGGACTTCCCGGAAGGGTCTATCCTGCGCCCGGTTCGTCCGGCGGCTTTGAGCTGCCGTACACATCTGCTGGGTCGCATCATGGATGTTATTCAGGCCTTGATGGGCCAGCACAACAAGGCGTACAGAGCGGCGGCCGGTTTCAGCGATTCGCCGCACTTCTTTTACTCGGGCTTCAAGCCAGACGGAGAGTAAGTTCCTCCCCGCCCAGAACAAAGGAGACCAGATCGCATGCTCCTTTAATCTGAAGCCCTAAGCTAATGAACCCCGTCCAGGTATTTCCAACTCTACTCGATCGCTTTCGGTGGAGTGCCTGCGCGTCCCATTGGAGACGGCCCTGACATGCATTGCCTGTTCCCCTCCATCAAGTCCGTTCCCAACGAGAGCGTCGAACTTGCGTTCCCGCTTCTGATCGAGGCCAACGAGTCTCTTGCTGATACTGGCGGTGCTGGTTTCTACCGAGGGTAAGCCCCTCTCCCCCTTAACCCCCCTTTTCAACTTCGCGTGTTATCTTCTTCTTTTTTCTTCCGGGCCAAATGCTGATTTTGCTTCCGAATCTTTAGTGGAAATGCTCACAGGACCCGATACCGATTCCTGAGCAGGGGCGAGTTCTCGCTCCACGACGACCGCTGGTTCACCTACCCCTGGGGCATCGACGGAGGCCAACCCGGCCAACGCTCCAAAAAGGTGCTCTACCGGTACTCCAAGTCGGCGGGCCCCGAGGCCGTGTACCTGCACAGCAAGTGCGACTACATCCGCGTGGACCCGGGCGACGTGCTCGAGCACATCACGTGGGGCGGCGGGGGGCTGGGCGACCCCTTCACGCGGCCCGCCGACAAGGTGGCGCTCGAGGTCCACCAGAAGCTCATCACGCTCGAGGGGGCCCGGAAAAACTACGGCGTCGTCGTCGACCCGGCCACCTACGACGTGCTGACCGGCGAGACCGAGGCGCTCCGCGCGGAGCTCAGGGCCAAGCACGTCGAGTACCCGAGCATGTACAACCGCGGCGGCTCGCTGGACGAGCTCCGGGCCAGGTGTCTCGAGGAGACGGGACTGCCGGCGCCGAGGGCGCAGTGGGAGGAGGAGGAGCCGTATGGGCCGCATGCTAATCTGCCGTACGTGAAGGAGTGGTTCAAGACCAGGAGAGCAGAAGGCGATTTCAAGGTCGAATAGGTAGATGATGATAAGACCAGGTCCTGTATTGTAGAGGCAATTCGGCGTAGCATGAGATGTGGTAGTATATCAACAAGACGTCTGAATAAGGCATCGTATATAAGATGTCTCTCTAATCGAAGGGTGCTCGCTTCTTCTATTTCTCAAATACTGCAGAGTATATCGTACCCATGAACCCACCGCACTCCTCCAGGATCACGCCGTCGGTGTTGGTGCCGCCTACGTCGATGCCGATGCGCAGGGTTTTGGCCATGGTGGCCATGTTGGAGTGAAGTGAGAAAAGGGGGGGCTATGATATTTGTTACCTCAGCGTGGTGCTGCCCGGCTGATGATGCTCAGAATCGAATGTCCTAAAATAAGCCGTGTCGGGACCGAACCAAAAGCCGATGACGGAGCCGTGTGGGACCCAGGAAACCGGATCTGATAAGATAATCGCTCTTGGGGTGGTCCCATAATGCCCAGGACACTAAACTAGCTAGCTCCCTTCTCTATCTTCGTCTTCATCTTCATCTTCACCTTCATCCTCTTGAATGACATCAGCTATGCATTCTGAGATTTGGGACCTTCGTGACCTGTGCGGGTCGATACATTGCCGCTAATCCCGTACCCATCGGTTGATACCGATGCCATGGTATCGAAACAGCCACCATGACTGGGGATGAGCAGCAGTCAGCAGTCCTGGAAGTAAGAGAGAGAGCATTGAAGAGAGGAATAGTACGGCAAACGGCTAATACGGCAAAACACTCCGCCGGCGCCAACGTATTTGCGGAGGTTTGACGGCATTTTGGCAATTAGACTTCCATCGTCCCACGCAACTTGTATGCCAAAACCCTCGCAATGGCCCTCAAGGTTATGCGTGTGGCTGGGACCACATGATGCAAAGAACCACGGCCATTCCCGAGTTCCTTCTCCAAGGCTTCTAGTCGATCTGATCTGGGGGCTGAGTTGGAAGCTACAAAAGCCGCCGTTGCTCGACATTCTTAGAAGGCCTCTAGAAGGACTTTTTCTTTTCGCAACGAACAATAGCTTCAACTGGACTTTGCCGGCCACGCTATAATTCCATGGCTACACAACCATCGCCGCCGTTTGTAACCGTCACAATCAAGCAATTACTAAGGACAGCGCTCATAACCACCACCGCCGCCGCCATTCTTCCAAGATGAAGCGCAGACAGTTGAGCTTCCCAGTCCTCCGTTTCGCAGCGGCTGCTTTCGTCGCTGCATCGACGACCGTCCATGCAGGTTCAGCAACTGCGTCTCCTGATGGCAGAGTAGAAGCCATCGGCGGCACCAACAACACGGAAGCCACCGCCAACTCCTCTAGCTCGAAAGAAGTGGCGACTCTCCCTTCACTTACACCCACCAACACCACATCCCCAATCCACAACGATTCCTCCCCTCCCAAGGCTGATATAGGGGCGGATGAAGAGTCGGAGACGGCGGACCTAGAGGACGAAGGCTTGTCCGAGGTCGAGCAGCTGGAGCCCAACGACTTGTGGGAAAACGAGTCCGGCATCGTCTACGGCGGCTTCGGGTGGCGGCACGACAAGCGGGGAGGCGAAGGAGGAGGAGGGGGGTCACCGGCTGGTGGCGGATCTAGGAGTGGACCAGGCGCTGTCGTCGTCATGCCACCTCCATTTCTATACGGGGGGCATTACCCCAAGAAAAGCAGTGGGGCGGGTCGTCCTCGCCCGTTTGGGCTCCTCCGTGGCTGAACAAAAATCTCATGCGTCTCCGTGAGAGACTGCCGCTGCGATATGGCTGTATGGTCACACATAACTCGGAAGTGCACGTATTTATTTGATCAACTCGAGAGACATCTGGAGCTCAGGAGGACCAGGTGGACTTGGAGGCCTGAATGGCAAATAGCGATTCCTTCCTGCGCCATACGGCCGACAATCGTCAGGCCATGTTTTAGGTCATTCACAATGCAGCATTATACCACACTTTTGCACTACCCATTTTACCATATATATATATATATATAAGTAAGCTATAAACTGGCAACTGATCCCACAATTTGGAACTCGGTACTTCTCAAGCTCTGGAAATTGATATGAAATATTTGTTGTTCCTGTCTATATCAGCTTCTATGCTTCTAATCGCGGACGATGCCCTCAATGTAACCAAGAACCCCATTGGATTCACTTGTCAGGGTCGGATAGTTTTCGAGCGTCAAAAGCGCCTCGATCTCGGCCGCGTCCGGAATGGGCTTCCGCTCGTACGTCACCGGCCCATCGCTGATCGAGTGCGGGATGAACCACGACTTGTTCGCCGTGATCCTCCGCGTGTCCTCGCGGATGCCCATGCCCGCCGGCTCGCCATCGACGAACCACAGCCCGAGCACGGGGTAGTAGGTAGTAACAGGCGCATCCAGTTCCTCCGATTCGCCCTCGCCCTTCTCCTTCTCCTCTGAAGTTTGTGGCAGCCCCGTCTCTAGGCCGTCTCGGAACCCAGGCAGCACCGCCAGCTCCTGCACCACGTACCCCTCCTTGCCGTACTGCCCCGTCGGCGTGTTGTCGAGGACCTCTCCGTCGAGGTGCAGCGTGACGTCGGCGCCCTCGCGCGCGAGCAGCGGTTTCCGCGCATACCGCGTGAGCGACGCGGGCGCCTCCCCCTCGAAATACGTAGGTAAGAGCCACTTGGAGCGCGGGTCGTCCCGGA
This sequence comes from Apiospora saccharicola, assembly GCA_038363915.1. NCBI lineage: Eukaryota > Fungi > Ascomycota > Sordariomycetes > Amphisphaeriales > Apiosporaceae > Apiospora > Apiospora saccharicola. The sequence goes on from JAQQWM010000001.1 coordinate 2,527,209, forward strand.
ACAGCCGCCAGAGCACGGCGAAGAGGCCCTTGTTGCTCCAGAGCATCTTGTACGGGGCCTCGATCCACACGGTCCCCCCTCCTCGCGTGTAGCTGTTGTCGTCACCCAGCAGTAATGAGGGGTTGTGATTGCGCCCCATGTCGCGGAAGCAGGCCTCGCCAAAGGGCTGCTCCACCATCCACTCCCACGGGTACAGCTTGAAGACGACGTCGAGGTGCCGGCCGCGGTGGTCGTAGAAGCGGCCGTCGTGCCTCGAGCGGCCGATCTGGTCCATGAAGAGGGGCTCGGCCCGGTAGCCGGCCTGCTCGCACGTCGCCATCAGCAGCGTCGTGTTCATGGCGTCCTCGCCCGAGGCCTCGCCGCGGCTGCAGGCGAAGTGCACCACACCCAGCTTATGGCCATCCAAGGAGTTTTCTTCGATAAGGCCCAGGTTGCGCCGCCAGGCCGCCACGAGCCGCTCCGAAAGCGAGTTGAACTGGTCGTGCCCGTGGCCCGTCTGCTCGAGCCACTGCCACTGGATAGTAGCGGCCTCGACGAGCGACATCGGCGTGTCGGCGTTGAACTCGTAGAACTTGGGCGTCCTCAGACGCGGGTCCGGGTGGTCCAGCCCGCCGAAGCAGATGTCGAACCGGCCGTACACGCTGCCCCAGGCCGGCGCCCGGTTCCACGACGCCGCGATCTGCTGCAGGCAGAAAGCCGGGATCGCCATCTGCCCCGTGACGATGTCCGGGTGCGCGACCAGGTAGTCGGCGGCCTCGCAGCACATGGCGAAGACGTCCTGGCCCGCCTCCTCGAGCAGGGCGATCTCGGGGCTCGTGAAGGAGTAGTACCGGTTGTCGGGCCAGTAGGGGTCTTCGCCGTCGGGGGCGGGGGCGGCGGCGGACGACGACAAGGGGCATGAGGGCTCGAAGCTGTAGACCAGCCCCTGGCTCTGCACCAGGCGGGTCACGTTGGGCCTCTTTTCGACTTGGATACGACGCATGCTGCTGTTGATTTAATTTTACTCACTTTACTTTCCAGGTAAGTTGATTGGGTACTATGATTGATAAACAAGACCCCAAGGGGGTTCATGAGTTGTTCGGTGCCATTTCGTATCTCCTGTTGCTATTCTTCATGTCTATGGTAACTATGTAATAAGGTTTCTGTAGAAACATCATATCACTGAAGTTTAACTACCGGCCAGGCCGATGTATTAGCAACAAGTGCTTTGAAGGGCCCAGTTTGGAATGATTAGGATGCCCAATTTATGTACTTACGTATTATAACTCGATTTAGCTCGGGAAGGCGAGTGGTCCACCCAAACCCTTGTGCTGCTTCGTAGCCTTGACTACTTGGACTCCTCCAAGGCAGAACATATCTTGTGTTTGACAATAGACTCATCGGTAGCTTTTTTTTTCTTTTTTCTTTTTTACATCATAGGTAGAATTACGACACAATCCGGCACAGCGTGGCTCCGGTCCCCTGAATACAACATGACACAGGTTTTGATCCAGACCGGTGCAACCTCGTGGCAGCCCCTCTGGGAGACCGATCAGTCGATGGGAACACTTTTGATCTCTCTGCGCATGTTGTTCTCTGTGGCTCGAAGAAACGGCCTCATCCGTATGGCTTTCAGTTCGTACTAGAATCATTCTTAGACTGTGTGTGTGTGCGCGTAGGTGTGGCTGCGACAGCGCCGCTTGTCAATAACGTTAGCGTTTGAGGCTTCTTCCACCAAGGGTCCAGCTGAAAAGGGTCGCCCGCCTCGCTTCCAGAGGCAAGTGGGAGGCAATGTTCCGGCATTGTCCGGCGCTGGACTACTCAATGACGTATACTCGCCGCGAGATGTTCTGCTCTCGGCTGCACTTGGCAGGGTAGTTCTCGTGTCAAATTGCTGTCTATGGGTGTCAGTTGTGCATCCTTTCCTTGTGGAAGCAGCTCGGGTAAAGTAGTCCAGCGAATATGTCCCAGGCCCATGCCAATAGTTCAATCCTTTTTTTTCTTTTTCTTTTTACTTCGGTGCTGATCTCTGTCAATGAGGTGAAGCTTTAGCCGACCATGGTGTCACGGAAGCGGTGGCAGTGGAAAATCCCCCTATTTCGCCCAAACCGGTTGCTGACACGTGGGAAACAGCATATGCGTTGTCTAGGCTGTGCCTCTCCAGCTTGTTGATCTGCTAATCGAAGCCTCAAATCTTCAAAGAAAGTGACACGATTCCAGGCTAGAAGCTGTGGCGGATCAGGTCATATTGAGAATATGACCTGATTTTCAACGATCTATCATTTGGTCAGTAGTACTGTATTATTGATCACGACCTGACAACTAGTCGCGGCCACGTGGTGGTGGGGGGGCTCGTAACGGTCAACGGGCTGGGCAATGATGCAGCAGTGCCATGGCGTGTTTTCCGGGGAGGTTCTAGAAGGCCGGGCTGGGGGAGCAAACCGTTAGCAGGGCAATTAAAGGCTTCCCAACATTCATATCAGTCAGCCGCCCCGAGCAGGGATGAGAGACGGGGTTGATCGTGGGAAAGAGAGAGCATTGCGTTTCGGGCTGGCTGAGAAAAAACCCCGTCCGTCCCGGAGCACAAACAAAACAACCTGATTATTAACTGTACTCGGAAGCGAAGTTGTTCAGGATCTTCGTCTTCGCAGATCCCATGCGTGGTCTGATCATCGCCCGCCACCTAGCCAGCCTCCATCCGGCGCAAGTAGAGAATGAAGTCAGGATCGACTAGAACGTTTCTATTGGAAGAGTGAGATACAGTAGACTCCCTTTTTGTCTCGGCGATATGTAGTTCGCTTCTTTCTCGCCAAGTAGGCGTGGCGTGGCGTGCCTATCAATTGTCCGGACTGCTGATAACCCCCCCCTTTCTAATTACACCATGTCTCGAAAAGAAAAAGCCCTGTCGGTAACGAAGTTCGCGCTGCAGGATGGGCTTGGTCTATTGTCTGGTCTGTCTGTGTGTTTTCCTTCGGGGTAACGAACCCCCACTCCGATCACCGATGAGCGGTTATGTATTACTTTCTTTTTCTCTCTTGTTTTCTTCTTTTCCCCTCCCTTGCGCGTTTCGGCACATCACAATCGGGGAGTAAGGGAGGGAGAGGTCGGTGCGATGAGATGTCGTCGGATAAAGGCAAACAAAAAAAGCACCAGATACATTTTCCTTCAGCGGGGCGGCGGACGGTACCGGTGGGAGGGAAACAGCGTGCAGTAGTGGCTGGCTTTGGCGACCCAATCAGCGTCTTTGTGCGACACCCTCGCAGGGGAGGGGAACAAGCGAACGTCGTCTTGGATCGGCAAGGCCCGTCATAATGTGACAAGCCTGCCGCCGGAGACAAGACCCCGGTGAGACTGACTGACTGACGCCTGCCCTTTCGTGGAATAGTCTCCCTCTTGGGGAAAAAGCCTCCGTGGGAGGTGTGTTACGTCCCGGATAGGGCCTTGATTTCTACAGCAGCAACGAAAGAACGAAAGAAAGAAAGAAAGAAAGAAAGAAAGAAAGAAAACAGAGCCTAATTCTCATCGGCCGGCTGGCGTCGTTGGGTCCCTGCAGCCACCCGGATGACGATGGCCGAATAGAAACTTAGACTCACCGTGTTCGTGCGAGGGCAGTAGGAAGGGAATAGATTAGAAAGGGAAAGGTACACGACAGTCAGCGCCCTCTCCCCCCCCTTTCCGTCCCTCTAGAAGTCCCTCGCGTTCCTTGTCAACGATGCACGCCAGGATCACGCCGGATCAGAGCCGGCGGCTGCTGTGCGCCATGGGAAAATGTGACGAGTCGACAGCCCAGGCATATGCGAGTCGCGCGACAAACCAGCATACATATGCAAGTCACAACAGAGTTGATTGATTAGCAGCAGCAGCAGCAGCGGGCAGGCTGCAATGCACAAAACCCATGATCCCGGTCTGCCTTCCCGCCGCTGGCAGGCAATCTATCTGCGTCGACCGGTTGCTGCAGGTGTCGTCGACGCATGGGCGCTCGTGTCCTTGAAAGATGCCTTCGAATCGACATCGAAATGGGAAATGGATCGTGATGATGGCTAAGTAGGTACGGAGAGACAGGTTAGGGTTGTTGGGTTGGTTGGGTCCGCCGCCGAGGAACCTACGGTAACTCTACCTACCGTAGTATCACATGCATCGATGAGGACTTACCCCTGTGTGTTTGCTGGCCGGTGCGACTAGAAGCCTTCTAGCGGCCCGTATAGAAGAAACTCTTCTGTGCCACGTTGCCATGGTTCAAGGGTCCTTCTCCTGCTTTTTTCACGGCGTCCTTGCAACACCCAAGGAAGCACGTTGGGAAAGGACCGTAATCGGGGCTGACCAGGAGAGAGCGCCAGGACCCTCTTTCTCAGCAATGTCGAGAGACAGAGAGCGAGAGCGAGAGAGCCTTGTTCTGGTATAGCTCCTGGCCGCCGTTGATTCATCCTGCACGAGTGCATCTGGCAATATTGTGGCTTACCGGCACCCGAGAAGGAAGGAATAGTGCCCGCCTGCCTGCCCGCGTTCGTTCGATTCCGCTCGCGGTACGTACCTTCTTCTTCACAGGGTGGTCGATGGGACGGTCCCCCCGTCGGATCATCATGAGATTGGGCTATTGTCGAGTACAGCTTACGAGTTTCGAGCGAGGAAGGGGCTTCTCGGTGAGCTCCTCGAGCGAGAAGGGAAAGGGATGATCTTCTGGAGGGAACGTACATCATCGTAACCGAGCCCGTCGTGAAAAAAGGTATATAAAGGTCGAGCTCTCCCCCGAGGATTCCGTGATATTTCTCCAGCATCCTCAAGAACAGCACCGCCTACTACATCCAGTATCAAGAAACACCAAGACCTTCAGCGCTTGCAAATTAAGCCACTGCTGCCGTGTAGCCCAGACCACGTTTTACTTTCCCCATTCTTCTTCTGCAAAGATGGCCAACCACTCCTCAAGCAAGACCTCCTCGGGCAAGAAGTCAAAGCCCAAATGTAAGCATCGTCAGTGACCTAGTATCCCGTTCCTCCCCATCTCTAATACTTCTGGCGAAAACAGACAATGCCGCCGATGCGTGGATCGAGGAGCAATACGCCGCAGGGCCCTGGGACGGCGTCGATACAGTGAACGCCAGTCAGTGGGTTTCACCCGGCTACGGCTCCTCCCAGCATTCTGCCTCCCATGCGGCGACTCAGGGCTCCAAGCCCCCCAAGAAGAAGGATCACAAGTCGAGCGGAAATAAATAGGGGGGGGGGGCTTTCTTGCCTCAACGCTCTTTACGAGGGGGGAGACAGCAATGGCAATTGGCCATGAAGTCTACGGGATGGGCAAGTTCTGCTTTGGTAGCAACACAAGATGGATACGGGTTTCGGTGTTTCCTTCTGCGGGTTTGAAAGTTCTGGAGCACCCGAGATATTGGGCGCGTGCTTCACAGAGGTTGTATTTTTAACTCAAAATGTCTTTTGTTATCCAGTGTTGTAGTCTATTCAAGACAGTATCACTCTTTATTCCTTTAACCCGGGGCAGACAGTCTGTGGCGATACACAAAAAGAATTATGTACACGTGCCTGATCCAGAGGATGCTCAAGCTGGCCCTCGAGTATTAGTCACAACTGTCCAATATATTTGAAACCCAGCAATCGGGCGGAATGGGCGGGGTGGGAAGGTTTCGCTCTCATGAGACCAAAGCCACCATTGAATTATGTCAAAGTGCCGGCCGGCTATCTGCAATGCACCCATAGAATAAAGTCGTAAAGCTTCGGTTCACAAACCGCCTGTGTGTCTATGGTTCTCTAGTTGGTCCCTGACCGGCGGGTTGTATCACCTCGACAGACCGCCCTGAGGGTGGGACTCAGGTCTTACTACAGCATCGACGGTTGGTCGAAACACGAGCTGGTGGGCGCCTTCTGACGAATTATTTCCCATGAAGCAACCTATTGATGGAGCGTGTTTCGGTTACCGCCTCGGCTTACAACTAGACAGCCTCATGGTTTCCGGCTGGGCGTTCAAGCCAGCCAGGTAGGCGTAACCTCAAAATTGCCTACTCAAGACGTCTGTTGAATGTGTTACCCAAACATCAGTAGTCGCTTGCGAGACCACTAAAAGGGGCATATCGGCTCGTTAGGTTAGCGCCCAGAATGCAGGTCCGCGACCAAAGAAGCTGGGCCTTCGAGTGACGCAACGCTTCTTTGACGTCCGGCCTAAGATGGTCCCACGGTTCTCAAGCATTTAGTTCCTGGATGAAATGGCATCATATGTAACCTGCTGCTATATCAGAAACGACGAGCCCCTGAAGATCTCACTGACACCTTTTTCGCACCACTCAGCCGGTCGACGAGAGAAGTTGGTGGTCCTAAGGTCTGGATGACAACCCCACAGCTGGAGACCGCGAGACCTGCTCGAATCCAAGGCTTGAGTGCGCAACAGACCGAGAGTTGCTTGATCTTGTGGAACGGAACCTGTTGTGCTGAGAGATGATGCCGGCCGCAGAATACTGGCTGTTAGCATGCCACAACCGTGGGGTGGGTAGGGGACAGACCAGCCATTGTAAGACCGGCCAAGCTACACAGGGTGCCACGGCTCGGTTGCGCGATGACGATTCCCTTCTAATCGTCACCCACAGCCGCCGCGAATAAGTGGCTAGCGACCGGATCGTGGACATGTTGGCAAGGCTGATTCACGAGACCATCAGTATCCCCGCCAAGAGGTTTTCGCGGTTGTACGGCGGTGGTAGAAGGGGATGTTATGGATCGATGACAGCCATCGAGTCCGATCATCATGAAGGTCATTCAGCGCTTTCAGCTGTCCCGGGACAGCCTCGTGTTATGACGCCGAGACGACTAGGGACTACACGATCGACCGAGGAGCATGCTGATCCTGCTCGCCAAGTTACAATCACCCTATATCCCACCACGTCGTCGTCGTCACCTTCCGCTTCTCTTCTCCTTCCCCTGTCTCTCACCGAACTTGCGACTGTCCATTTGCAAGAGCCACTTGAAAACGAAGCTGGTGTTTCCCTGGCAGAGACTGGGATACAGATGGTAACTTAGGGTTCCCGCTACGGATGGATATACGTGGTAAACTGGGGAGATAGGCTGAGTACGACTGGAAAATTAACACTGAAGCCGAACCGTCAGGTGGAAGCTGCAAGTCGATGAGCATCTCAACGAACTTATGATGACCAAGAGATGCAAAGGCACCTTGGTATCATAGCTCTTTAAGCATCCACCAAGGGTAGATGACCAGACACCATGCGAAGTTAGGGGTCTTTGCGAGTGAGCTGACAGTTGCTCGCCAGCCGTTGCGCTTTTGTGGAGCAGCTGCTGGTACCTGCGGTGTTGGTTCTGGCATTAAGGTGAACCGCAGGGTGGGAAATGGATACCCTGTGAGTTCATGGCTGGTGTTGGTGCGAGCTGAGCTGAGGTTATTTCAGGAAACACGGCATGGCTGGAATGGAGGGAAAATCTAGGCCGTCGGCTTACCGGTCTCCACGGGGCCACCCATGATTCTCAATTTTAAATTCATGGTGCATGAACCCTGCCCGCTTTGGGGTCTACCTCGTATTGATTGGAATCTTGCGCCCAGTGGCAGCAGGCCTCAAGTACCCCCATCAAATGGTATTTTCTTTTGTACTATATTTGACAGCTAGGTAGCTATTATATATCAAGTTCCCTTGGCTGGGCTTTGTATTGCGTGCAATCTGAAAACCTCTAGAGGCGGGTTTGCTTGCATGACGTCAAGCCACTGAGACACGCGTACATACTGAAATGAGGACTCTCAATCCTTCTTGTTAGTATTGCTTTGGCTCTTCTTCCCTGGCTGGCTGGTGCTTTCTTTGTGCAGGTGTACGTGTACGTGTACCTACCTCAGGCCGACGTACGTCCCAGCCAGCATGGAGGCAGATCGATGCAGGGGGAGGAGAGGAGGATGGGGTCAACGTGATGCAGAACTCAGTCGGTCTTGGCAAGTCCCATTGCTCGAGACAAAATGTGACCTCTCACGAAACAAACAACAGCACAACCAGCTCATGTGTTGTTGTCTTAGCTAGCGGTTGGTAGGTATGCATGTATCCCCTTGATTGCGATAACGCTGCTTTTCGTACAGTACTTTTTGCAAATGATCAACGCGACCGTGCGAGACCGAGCAGGGAGTCTTAACCAATTGGAGTCTTCCAAAAAGACGAGGAACGACTAAAACGCATTGTCCATTACCCTAAATTATCCCTGGTCCGTACAATACGTTATTCTTGCAGGAAAGCAGCGTTGTCGCAATCAAGGGGATATAAGCAGTAGAGAATGAATATCCTTGATCTTGGCTTCTTGGCCTAATTATCAATTCCACACCCAGATGTGACTAGCAACAATGCAAAAAAATGGAATTGAATTCATCAAATTTGGTTGTTGACAGCCAGCCGCCCGGGAAGAACGGACGAGGCCTTGATTGCATCCTTACTCAGTGTGCCAGTGCTAAGCAAATCTAGCTTCAATAAAAAGCATGGGTGTGGGGAAAGAACCTTCTTCATCCGGCGGCTATGTACGACTATGTACGTGTGCGGTATATTTTTTTTTATCTCGACGCATCATCATATCATGTAAGCTGACTCTGCTCAACCAGCCCGCTACTAATGACAGACTGATAGGCGGTGGTTGCTGGACGCCATGTTTTGTCGACAGACGATACAAACACAGCAAATGAGCAGATTATCGGGTTTAGAGGTTGATTTATTGAACTGACTGGGTCCCTGGGGGACCTGGACTGACTTGAACCATATCCACAAGTACCCGATGGCGTGAATCGGGGCTATGCCGGAAGGGGGAAAGATATTCCAGGCTCTGCGGTGCCTCTGGTGCCGTTGGCCGCAGTGCCCAGCACCTGAGCCGGAGGGAGCAGTGATAAATGAAGATAGGTTCAATTCCTATCAGCGCTAGTGGTCTTTCGTTTTGGCTCTTTTCTACCAGGTGCTGCCTTTTGAGCCTTTCAGTGCTGAGCCCAGCCCAGCCAAGCCGAGTCAGCCTAGATGAGACGGTGCTGCAGCCATCCCAGCAGGTTTTGGCCGATAACAGCTATTATTGATTGGCAGGGCTCTCCCTTGTCCGAGTCATCGGTCAGCTTGGCTCAGCGAAAAGCCCAGCAAGTCCAGCTGAGCCATTGCAGCGGAAGCTTCTCCTCCACGGCAGCACGGCACCTGCCTTCTACTACTGCTAGCTTCTAGCTCTTTCCCTCCTGCCTCTCCTCCTCCCACCACCCACAATCCTGTGGCTTCCCCCATCCAGCCCAGTGTCCCTTTCTCGTCCGGATTGGAATTCTAACCCCGTCCCAAAAATCCAAACAACCATCTTTCCTCGACTTATCCTTTCTTCGGACAAACGACGACACCGCCAACCTACAACCTACAACCCACGCTCGTTAACCTGCTCCCATCGCATCGTGTTATTGGTCAACTCAAAATCGAGCACAGCCCAGCGAACCCACGGCCACCCGACAGTCGAGCATTCCCGTTTGTCGCAGACGCGGACCTCGTCCAAACTCTAGCCGCCTTACCTACCAATACTTACCTTGTAATTCAATTCGTAACCACCTACATTCTCAGCCCCCGTGGTTACAGACTAGCCATTCGAGTTCCTGCTCGGCAACCTCGAATGCGACAGCCGATTCCGTGGCATCGCTATTGATGTTAACAATTATACCGTCTCTCCTCCTGTAGAAGGCCAACACTGTACTGGACCCTAGCTCGTATCGGTCGGTTTTATCTGCGTCGAGGAACAACAATACACTGCTAAGTAAGAAGTTGCCGGGATAGGCCAATCCTTTGTTTCGGGCGGTAATTGTGGCAATCACGCTCCACGGATACCCCAGATTGCCGACAGTGGTCGCCAACCCTTCCAGTTGCTTTCACAATCCGGTTCATCCACTATATTTCTTCACTTCGCCGATCTTTACCTCTTTATTATTATATTGCATTGCCTTTGAGTTCTCCTCGATCGTAGTATTGAGTCCCTAATCAAGATGGGTAAGTCTGAACCCGCAACGCAACCATCCTCTGGTAAGTGGGCAGCAGATTGGATCAGGTAGCTAACAACCCGCAAATCCAGCCCAACCGGCGACTACAGTAGTACCTTTTGCATCTCTGCCCTCATGTGCAACGCTTTGCGGCCCGCTCTATGATGCCAATGGCGCATGCGTGCCACCGGCTGCTCCTCAAGGCGACGCAGACACGTACAACAAATGCTTCTGTCAAAATTCGAAGCTCCAACCCTTCTACCAAGGCTCCACGGGTGTATGTGGACAAGGAGTGTGTGAAGCTGACCCTAACGGTCTGAGCGGTATCCAGAGCTGGTTCACGCAGTTCTGCCAGGGCAAGCAAGCGAGCGGGACCACAACCTCATCCGGCTCCAGCTCGACCTCGAGCAAGTCGGCCCAACATGGAGGAGGCGGCAGCTGGTACATTCCCCTGAACCCTGGACTTCGTTAATGGTGCAACTCGCTGACTAGGAATAGGATATCGGGACATTGGCAATGGGTCGTATTTATTATAGTTGTGGTGTTGGGCATCGCAGGCATCTGGACCGGCGCCTGTATCTGGCGCCGCAAGTACTTGAGGAAGAAGGACCGGATGTACGAGCTCGGCAAGGGCTTACCAAGCTCCGTTGCTGTCGACAACCACGGCAGTTTTGTTGGGTCTTCGTCGAATCGCACGAGCGCCCAGCCCGGCATGTTCATGTCGGGTGGCGCGCCAGGCGGCTACAGTGAGAAGCCCAAGAAGGAGAGGAAGAAGTGGAATGTCACTCAGCGGACGTAATGGATGCTTTTGGGTTCCCACAGCTCAACATGGCCCTCATCTGGGACCGAACCGCCTCGTCTCACGACACCAGTTTCTACCGTCAACCGAAAGTACATTACTATGTGCAATTACGACTTCATCAATTATACCCCGCGACAGAGACTCGCCAAGTCGATGAAACCTTCCCTTTTCGCTAAAGCTCTCTCTGTTCCATTTTACCGAACCACACGTGGCCGACACACCAGGCGTTTCTCGTGGGCACATGCAAATGGCCCTTACCCGATCTCCACCGATGTGGTGTTCTTTGGATTTTCTTTTCTATTTTTGTTTATATGGTAGTTTCCAGACTTGGCTATGGGAAAAGGAGCTATTCAAGGAGCACGGCTGGGCCTTTTTCAATTGGGTGGTACAGCTGATTTTGGGGACATTCTCACTTGTGTGGATTTGGGCATGATGCGATATCTGGCAGGGCTCGATGCTAACGCAATTGGCCGCGCATTGGTAGTACATCTCATACATGCAAAACTCGTTCTACGCCGGAGCCGGCATAGCCCCATGAGGTCTCGGTCCGACAGGTTTGGGGTTCGGGTTGAGTCCAATCTAATTTTGTATAAACCACTGTTCACGATAGGCTATATAACCAAGGGGCTTCCAATCGTGCTGTCTTGTTGCATGTATGGCCCCGTGTTCTATAGTCTACAGGAACAGAAAGTAACAAACCAGGATTGACGCCATGCCGCAAGCAAGCTCTCTTGACTTGGGCAGCACTCTGCTACGGTCCGAGCCTTGGTTACGGGAAGAAACCACCAGAACAAAGTTTCTGGGCCTCACATCATGCTCGGATGGCGGGGGAAGGACGGACGAGGGAGCTGTCAAAATAAAAGTAGGTTTTGAGGATAATCCTAACTCCAAACCTTGCGGGCAGGGGCCGAAGTCTGTGTGGCCCGGCGTGTCCTATTACGAGCAACAAAGTGCAAGGACATCTATCTCAACGGAAATGGCCAATGTTAACCCATCACAACACATCAACACGATTCATTCGGATAGCCAAGTGCAGTAAATGATGCTAGCTTAAATGACTTGAATTTCAATAATCCCGAGAACGCTGCTTGCCCAAAAAGAATTGTAGGTGGGCCTTGTAGGCATAGATAAGTATATGTGATTAAGTAGGTACGAGAGAATTCACTTTTCTTTACCAGGACTGTGAAAATCCAGTCTACTGTCCTTCTTTCTCTTCCTCTTCCTCCTCTCTACGATGTCTCGGCAGCAGTGTACTCCGCAGCATCCATGTAAAGATCGATCAAGCAACCGGCGCTCCAAGCCTGAGTAGGGCTCGAGTCGCCGCAGTACTCGCCGTTCTTCTGCGTCAGCTCCTGGAGACCGGCCCAGGGGCTGGTCTGGATCATCTCCTTGCAGCCCTGCAGGCGGCGGGTGACTTGCTGGAAAGCCTCGACGCGGCCCTCCTTGCTCTCTTGGCGACGGATCAAGTCGAACTTGAGAAGAGCACGGAGGAAGAAACCCGTAGGCCAGAGCCACTCGGGGCCTTGATGGTAATTCCGGCCCTTGGACGTGGCGAAATCGTCGCTGTCTTCGCTGTTGATGTAGTAAGGGCGGTAGTTGAGATCGGCCGGGTCCAGTGTCGCCATTCCAGTAGGGCCGCGGAGGGCCTTATCCGCCATGATGAGAGCGCTCATGGCATGGTCGGGGTTAAACAGCTCTGGCGCAACGGTCATGGCAATGGCGAAGTTGGGCCGCAGTTGGTAGTCCTCGTACTCCTTGCCGGAGCGGTAGAGATCCTTGTAGATTCCGCGGCGGTTCACAACGCTCGAGTTGACGGCATAGTTGCTGTCATCGGAAGCATCCTTGGGAACATAGTAGCTGTACTCGAACTTGGACTTGAGCAGGTCGGCCCATTCAGCGTACGTTATCTCGGCGCCGTCAGACTTCTTGACACCCTTGAACCTGAAGTTACCCTCGGCGTTGATCTTGGCGAGCCACCTCAGGGTGCTGTACAGAAGACCGGTGATCTCGATGGCGGCACCATCTCTGGGTGTGCCAGGTACGCCCTTGGAGCCAGCACGCTCGCTTTCACCCATCTTGTCCATCCATGTACCACAGTTGTGCTGGTTACCACCGAAGATGATGCCGTTGGACCAGTCGACCTTGATCTCGATGTTGAAACCCTCGTCGCTCATCTGGGAGTCGATACTGGGCCCGGCGTTAGCTTCGCGGAACTTCATTCCCATTGCGTGGCGCTGCATGGCCTCCTGGATAATGTCTTCAATGACGCTCTCCTGTGAGTAGGCGCGCGCATCATCCGAAGGGAACCAAGTGTCATCGTACGGCAAGAAGCGGCGCTTGACCTTCCGCTTCAAGAAGTCGATTCCATTGGGTACAAATCGAGTATAGTCCTGAATGCACTGAAGGAAGAACCAAATCGAGTCCCTGCTGTTGTACCGAGGAAGGTTTCCGCTGCTCAGCAGATTCGGGATCATGCCGTGTTTTAAAACACTAGCGAATGCAAATATGTGCTCAGCAGCTTCTTCGTAGCGACCTGTGCCAAGGTACAAACCCCTGAGGGAGATGAATACATCACGGCCCCAGCAACGAGCCCACTCGACAGCAAAATGGGGCAGACCGGCTGCCAGAGATGGGACGAGCTTGGAGGGCCACAGCGAGCCAGAGTTAACCAAACCTGTCTGCTGGATGCTCACCATGCCAAGACTCTGTAAGAACCACTGTCCGTCTCGTGTGTTCTTGTTCATCAGCTCCATGGATCTTCCCCAAGCTGCATTGTAGGCAGTCTGCATCACGAGGCCAAAGTAACGCGGAAGCAGGAAGCTGGGGATCCCACGGATCGCGTCGAAACGCTCCTTGAGCCACGCAGCTGGCTTTCCAAGCCTCGCAAATTGTGGCTTCTGGCTGGCTCTCTCCAGTCGTCCGACTGTGTAGTCCAGAACCCATTGGCCGTCGCGTAGGTTTTGGCAGAGGGGGTGAGCAAGGTTGTTATCCTTGATGATGTCCTTGAGTATGCTCCACCATCCTTGCAAGCCCGCATATACGAGTTTGCCGTGTCCAGGGATGTCGTAGACACCATCTTTCCCATCGCTGCCGTCGCGCTCTTCAGCGTCGCATCTGTAGAGCAAAAAATTCAGATCCACCACGTCCAGCTCAGACATGGCCGTAGTACCTCCCGAGGTGACATATGTATCTAAACCGGCGGAGTGTTCCGCTGACGGGATCCAAGTTTCGAACAAGGCAATAGAACCGGGCGGGAATTTGTCGCGAACAGTGATGATGGTTTCATCATTCTTGACTTCCATTCGAATTCCAGGGACGTCGACAACGCGGCTGGGAAGACCACGAAGATACTTCTTGTCATCATCGGCAGCCTTCTTGGCCTCGTCGCTCTGGTCAACTTCCAGCATCCAGCTTCCAAGGTGTCGAGCCTTGGTACCACCCAGGTGAACGGGGTTGAAGGCTCCGTTGCCATTGCCGTAGCCTGGATATGCCGTGTGGGCAATCAGGAAATATCCCTTTCGGAATTGAGGGTGAACTCTGTGCACAGTAATGTACTGATCCTCGTGGTGGATGTGAGTTTCATCGTATCCATCCATGCCCATCAGAGTATGGATCTGGTTCAGCAACTTTTTGACTCCGCCAATGCCACCAGTGCCTCCTCCGACCTTAACTTCCTTGTCTGATGATTCCGATGTGTATTGCCGCGTCTCATTAACTAGGTCAACCAGCTTCGGGTATATCTCATCGTATCCCATCACACTACCTGATGCGCTCGAGCACATGCAGACCAAGGCTGCGTTGGGTAGAGTATCCCGGGCGTCTCGTTTTTGAGCTGGTACTTCATTGTCGTGCGTGCAGTCCATGAAGAGAGCTTGAACGGGGGATGGCTTGATGCGCCTGATGACTTCGCGAGTCGGTTCCATACCACTAGTATCTGGACTCACGGGTGGACTGCCGGGGTTCTGTGAGCTGCCCTTTGTAATTTCGTCCACCTCGAAGCTTCCAATCGGGCGGCCGCCGTGGCGATGAACCAGTCTACTCATTTCTCCAGTGCTCCAGGACTGCATTGCTTCTCTGATCAGAGCGCTGATGCCTAATCTTTTGACGAATAGGTAGTCCATCTCTTCACTACCAGAGAAGAGCTCTGCCACAACGTATAAGTTGGGCCTGACGCGGCGTGCTTCGTCGAGAATGTGTTCCGCGACATGGATGGGCGTAGAGTGGCAGTTGTCAATGCGGAAACCAGCAAAATACTTCGCCATCATACGGGCGTACTTTGTCATGAACTCCCAGAGCCAGGGGCTTTCTTGGGGTCCGTTGCCATAGCGAAGTTTGACACAGTCACCCCAGACAATAACTTCACGGCGAAGGTAGACGCGAGACTGAGGTCCTGCGTTGTCAACAAGCGCATTCCCGGCCCATACCCAACCGTTGTTGGCCAAAACGATGTCTTTTTTATCGTGCTTTGCCGTGATGTCGTTCTGCGGCAATCGGGTGAAATATGTCTCGATGAGCGGGTTCTCTTCGGTGACTGCTCCCACTTTAGGGCCATGGTCGTCAATGCGCATATATTTGGTACGGTTGAACACTTGGTCAAGTATCTCGGCCAGCTCCTTGTCGTACTCTTCGTAAAATGGCACATTCACGGCATTGAGTATCTCCACCAATTTGGAGCAGATAGTTGCTTCGTCTGCCTCGCCCCTATACTTTCCAAATAAAACATTGACTATAGCCGCCGCCGATTTGGGGTCGACCCGTCTCCTGAATCGCTCGCCAAGTCGGTCATTGCCGAGCAATCCATTCTGGATGAGATAGGCAGCTTGGTCTTTCAAGCTCGCCTGTTTGAGGTGTTCGACATCGCCGGAGGTCTGGCTAGCAGCCCAGGACTCAATGGCGGCGTCAGCGTCACGTTCCACATCGAGCGCATAGTATTCCCAGAGTCGAATTTCCGCAATAACATGCTTCTTAACACCTTCCATGACTTTTACGAGGTCATCCACAGACGCAAATTCCGTGGGATATCCGAGCTCCTTCAACTTGGAGCCAAACTCGAGGAGCTTTGTATCAAGGAGATAAGCCGACTCGAGCCATGGCGCAGTGGTGAGGTTATAACCGGCCTCGGGATGCTCCATTAGCCACTTGCTGTTGTGTGCAGTGTGGTTGAGGACGATATCCGTCAAACTCAGAAGCGAGTGGTTCTTTTCCAGACTGCTGATCATCTTTTGCACATCATCCTCCCCGTTTGGGAAGCAATCGGGATCCCAGCCGAGCTGGTCGTAGAGACTGTATGGCGAGTTGGACTTCCCGCGCACTTGTAGCGGGGTGAAATGTATCATGTTGTAACCCCTGTTGCTGATTCCACGAAGATGCCTCTCCCAATCTGTGGGGTATTTGCCCATGAACTTGCTTATTACCGAGAATATAGAGAGGGCAGGTAGCGGCAAGGGTCTGCCCTCAAGCGACAGTCGAGGGGCTACATCAATGTAGTAGAGGGACGTCTTCTTCTTCTCGGTCTTGGTCAGCTTGTCCGAGCCCAGATTCTCAGACAAGTCGGGCAGCTCCGCGTAGGTCACGTAAAAGGCAAATGCGCCGGCGTCGTGGATCGGAATGGAGATCTCGATGGTTCGATTGAAGTCGGGTACAAGCCTGCAGAAAGTCAGTCAGTCTCTTTAATCCGAGGCTCGATCTAGGCCCAAAGTCACATACTTGAATTCCCTGAACACATCTCGGTGAAATTCCGAGCCATGCTCCGGTATATTCACCCACAGGCTTCCTTGACGACATATCGACGAGGTTCCTTCGATGGTGAAGCGCACGGTGATGGGCTCACTGGATCTCGTGGCCAGATATATGTATTCACCGGGAACATCGGGCGCGCCATTGTCCTTGAGAGGCAAGAGGTAGACCTCGTTTGAGGTGACGGTCCGGGGGATCATCTTGACTGATCTATGCTCTTACACCGGCTCTTTCTGTAGGCTTAGCAAACCATCCACGATGCAATACAGGTCGCGCAGGTAAGTGCGGAATATGAGATTTTATTAGGTTGGCGGTATCTCCCACCTAACGATATAGGCGAGGCAAAAAACACTAGGTGCGAGGTGATATGCTCAATTAGAGCAGGTGTCGTGGTGTGTGAGGAGCTGATTGTCCATTGAGTAGAGAGTAAGGATACTTGGCGAGAGAGATGAGAAGTAGGAAGGGGGAGAGGGGGAGCTACAGGAAGATGTTGTGGGATTTTCCAAGAGCAAAGGGCGGGATGGGAATCGTTCTATGTAAAGTCTGGATGTAGGTTAAACTGGCTGCCTGTGGGAGGCAGGTACCCTCATCCGTACATGTAACTATCTGACGAGATACTTTGGTAGCCCCCGGTCCAACAGCAAGGTACGTATGCAGCCAAGCAAGTGGGAAGCAACAGGCCAGCACGACTGGGAACGGTTTCTAGCTTGGGGCGCTAGCAAGAATCGAGCACGAAGGGGTGAATAATGATAACAAAAAAGAATAGATAATCGTCCGACGAGCTATCGTGAGATTGAGCCTACGCAGAATGGATCCCAGCGATCAGTCAAAAATGCAGCAGGAATCCCAAGCAAGAAACCAATGATAAAGTGAGATGGCTGGAGCTAGCATGCAATGGCAGCGTGGTTTGCAGTCTGCCCTCATCCACCCACTTGCTATCATTGATTGAATGGCATGTCCCACTCTCCCACTTTCCTACCGTCTCCTCCCCCTCATCCCCTCGTTTCCTAGTCTTTTCCCAACAGTGGCTTGATGCTCGCAAAGTCCTGCGTGTCTCCTAAATCGTGAATACCTCAAGTAGATCACAACTACGAACCAATGATATACCTGGCCAACGATCATTGATATGATACGTAGCTGCAGCTTTGACGTGCACTGCTTGGATCAAGTCTGAGCGATTCTCTGCCTGTGATTAGAAGTACAGTACAAATGCAATAGCTCCTGCGAGAAAACTCCTCTCTCCCTCCAAACTCCTCCAGAGAGCTCCACGCGGGGCAGTCTGGAGTCGAGTTTCAGCGCCCCATGTCAAATTTGGGGGAGGAACTGCTGTCCCGCCATAGTGACGTCACATATGTATCTGAAGCTGCGGGTGCAGATTCTCTCTGCTAAGGTTGCCAGCCGGGTCAAGCACCATCAGGGCTTAGCTTCGAAAAGTAGCGCTCTACCAGCTTACGGGCTATGTACTGTACAGACCAGATAACCTAGCTCCGGGGACTATTTGATGACAAGCTCCGGGACTCATGGGTGTTCCTGAATATCAGTGCCAGAAGGAAAAAACTTGATTTGGTGCCTGGCCCAATGGAAAAAGCACATGGCGCGAAAGTCAGCTAAGGTTGTATGCGGCCGGGGACAGCTTCCGGCGATGACCGCCCTTTCGAATGCATCCCGTAAAGATAGCCAGTGTATGCATATGTGCTATTAGTACTCCCTAGACAAGACCGAAATACTTACCCTCCCCTTATAACCAGCAACCAGACCTGGCACTCGAAGCGAGAAATCTTGGAACCGAAGAATACGGAGGGACAAACCGGAAGCCCGCCTTGGTGCATATACGCTCGCTGGCTGGGTGTCCAAGCTGTATGCCCCAGGAGCCGAAGCGAAGTAGGAGGCAAGATGGGCTTTGTAAGTTGTTGCGCATCGCGATCACGATCCTCGACTTTTTGGGAGCAGGGAACATACTCCGAACAGGTCAGGCTGTGGAGCTTGCGTCAAGAACCCACAACGGATAGACCCCACTGGCAGTACACCCAACAGTTATTTCATCGCCAATCGCATTGTGCACATGCCCTATGCGAGTAACATGGGCAACGGGCTCGTCTAGTGCGGGTGCGGGCTGTTTGTTTGGCCATACTTGGTCTCAGGCTTAAGTTTTAACACCCCGACAAGCCTCAGCACGAGCCACGATACCTTGGAAATTCCCCATAGTTGTATAAAATCTGGATAACTCTCATATAAACAACCTGGTTCAAGGCTTGACCTATTCGGGAGCGACAAGGGTGAGGATGTGAAAACATACCCATCACACGTAGTAGATCGTCGGGGATATCGCGCTTTGGCGGGTTCTAGACCTCTCACTACTCGTATCCTCGTAAAGAGAGAAGAAGGGGAAAAAAGCGAGAAGGAAAAAAAAACTCAGCAGCACGCCATCTGAAAATATCTAACACCTCAAGAAACGTCGTGGTTACGAACTAGGGCTTCAAGCATATCACCATCAATCAATATATCCTGAGCATTGAAATATGAGTTGGCATAGTTAGTAGGTAGGTGTTTGAAACTATATGGATACACTTCTGGCGACACATTCAAGTGACAATACATAGACTCAATAACGGGCAGGAATCGATGTGTACTTGTCTGAAGTAAACTCATCCATAACAGAGATCGAGGAAATATATCAAAATCTGCCATGCATTTTTCTCTACCCCATGGGATAGTTACCTGCCATGGGCGCTCCAGTCATTCCCCCGCTGGGCCCCACCATCTCCATAGCATCAACCATCACCACTTCTTACCTATCTCCCGAGTCCCAACGCCGAACTCACCGCCAGCCTGGAGCTCGCGGGCTTTCATAAAGACTTCTTGGAAGAAACCAGAGCGTAGCATCGCGTTGAGAGCGCGCCCGAGCCTCTCATTTCGTCAACGCACAGTCCGTCCACATTTTACCGGAGAGCCATTTTGGATTCAATGCACGGCAAAGTCCCACACGCGCCCCGAGAGACGTGAGCCCGGGACACGGCCCTTCCTCTGGTATTGCCGCGCTTAGAAGACGAACAGCGTAGTTTGTGTGGACAAAGCCATCGTTGAACGGTGTTGCGCTGTCTAGCTCGCTCGCAGGGCGCATCGGAGGCAATGGGTCCTAGACCCGTAGGTTTGATAAGCTCCGGCCTGGCCAGTGTTGACTTCGGCATAGTGGCCCCGGGCCGGATCTCTGTCGGCATTGCGAGGGGGATGCCCCTCAATTGAATTTTGCAGTCGTGTCACTGTCCCGTAACGTCAACGATATCAAATAAGGGCCAGTGGTTTACCAGGCTGGGTTTTGGTGGCCGAACATCATGCTGGAAATGCTTTTGTCATTGCGCAATTGCTTCCTTGTTGGCAGGATAGACATCGTGATATAAGCTGAGTGCGACCACTTTAAGTGAGCTGGGTCCGATAAACGCCTCGTCCACACAGGCGCTGTCAAACCTCCTAACACATGAATTATTGACCTCGCCTATCCCTCTCCAGAGAAGCTCGAGGATTGCAGTGGGTAAGGGGCAGACGGAAAGTCGTTGGCAATTTGTCTGGTATTATTCAATCTCTATCTACACTGGCCATTGAACTCTTAGTATCTTGCATCTAAGGGCTCAACGCGGTCACAGCGGTACGCAAGAACTGTTAAGATCTCGATCGTTGATCTCCCGCAGCGAGCAGCAGGTTTGCCTGTTCTACACTCAGCTTCCAAAAACTAGGGGGCCGGCGACTGAGGTGCTGACATACTACACCTGTGTCGGATAGATTTCCGGACTCAGATGATAGCTGTGAATGGCGTCGAAGTCGAGGCCGAGGAGAATCAAAAGAGTCGGATTATGGGGACTACCTATGTCGGTAAGCAAAGCACAGTTTGAACTGGTGACTACCTGTTCTCCAAGCCTCTTTCTACTTCTCCAAAAAGAACTTTTGCCGCCAAGCGGTGTCACTCGATGGAAGAATCCCATATATTGAACCAACAATGTTATTAAAGTGGCTTTTAACCCTAATATATATGCAACTTTTTTTTGGGCTCCATCTTCGATGGCGGCGTTGTGACTATATCGAACATCTCGATGGCGAATTCGGCTCCATATACTCGCAGACTATATTAATTGAGATCCCCCGATCAATGGTTGTAGCCTATCACTTCGTAATGCTCGATGTTGTACGGCAAAAGGATAGGAGTTGCGACTCTTCTTCTGCAGACAAGTTCCGGTACACGCGCTGACTGAAGACCTGTTGATCAGGGAGATTGGACAATCATGAAATGCACTCAACAAGTATATATCTTGTTTGGAGTGGAAGCTAATTATCTCGAGTGTCGTTGAGCGGAGTAACTTCGAATGCACTGTATTTGACTCCTCCACCTAAGTTGACCCAGTGCCCTCAGCGAACACTTCATCCTTCGTTGATCTAGCTGATGGTCAATACTGTCTATGCCAAGATCCAAATGAAAGCGACAGCGTAGTAATAGTGTTATATGTGGAATATTACGTATAAGCTTACATGGTAAGCATGGTGAGTCAAGTATGCTAGATATGTTTTGGCTCATGGAGCCGTCGCACTCAAGGTGTGCCCCCTGAACAGACAGGATTCCCATTCTCAACATAACCGCGTAGAGTGTAATGTTCTCACAGGAGAACGGACAAGTGTTGGCCTTCGAAGGAGTGTTAGATAAATATGCCTTGAGATAGGTTATACCGGCAAGGCGTTTCACTCAGAGGATGTTCCGTGTAGAAGTGGCTTTGTGTGAAAGGGTTTTAGAAACAGGAACGAGCGGTATTTCATCTTCGAGTACGTCGGGCAAGGGGACCTCTTTTCTTCTAGGATGTCACAATGCTGCTGAAAGCAGGGAATGGATAGCACCCGGTAATTCGTACCCTTAAGCGTCTACATGCTTTAGGTATCATTAGGAGCGCCGCATCGACGGTGAGATCAGAAATGGTGAATCAGTGAGGAAACAGAAATTCAACACGGGGCCACCCACTCGCGATGCATTACCCCCTCTGTGGCCATGATCGGCCATGATCGATATGCCATATGGGATACAGACAGTCTCATGGGGTTCAGCCTACTGCTATCTATGAAGAATCATGCGTCCTAGAATGTCTAGCAGGATTCTGGATGCTCACCGCACGCCGCATTACACCGACTCTGATCTAACGAGCATGCATCAAGTATTGTACTCTCAAAAGCAGCGTTGCATCTTGCAGTTGGTGTTGACATATCCCTTGCAAAGTCACTCGCAGTATCGTAGACTAATGCGAGGTCATCTGCATGACGAGGGCATCAAGATGTAAGAACTTCATTGTCGTGAGTACTTCGCTCGGGACATCTTCACTTGTACCGCATCATTTGGGAGAGGTGTCTGTCTATCAGAGGCATTTCCCAGGGTGGTGCACCCTAGGCTTGAGCAAGTAGGGGGAGTGTTTGTTCTGTATCTCGACCAACATCTGGGACCATGTTACCATCCACCCACAGTCCATGGTGATGGTTTGGAGTCGGCTAGCAATGCAGCCATCCGCGCTCTCTTTGGTCAGCAGCGACATATGATTACACATGTTTGCCGAGCATCCGCGCGCTTGATGGCGCATCTGAAGCTGCAGGACCCGAGACATGGGACATTGGATCCTGTCGTACAACCCTCTGCCAGTGCATGCTCCCTCTCAGGCAGCTTACAACTCGAAAGGGTGACTAGTGATAGCACTAGGCGACCACCCACTAGTGATCGTGGATTAGCCAGAACGGAGGTGCAGCCAACGATGATTCAAGGTGCCCCTGCCTTCCTACATGATGATTGACGGCAAGCCAACAGAGTATGCCCAGTCCGGAGGAAACAATGAAGCAACAATTGCCACGGCTGGTTAAAAACTAGTATCCCTTGCTATTATTTAGCAAACACCGAGCAAGCCTCAAAACCACACGCACTCCTGTTTAACGCGGCTAATGCGCCGAGCCAGTGTTCTGGAAAGGCCAAGGTGACCTTGTAACATGAGTGTAAGTCGTCAGTCTTATTGTAGGCTGACTTTATCGCCCTCGTTGCCAGAGCCGTGATAACGGCATTCCCTGTTTGCCTGATATACCTCCTTACGGTTGTAGCTGCGGTTGGACATGGTAGCGGAGATTTATCCTCCCTTGGAGGCTGCACAATATGATGACCGCGTCTACCTGAACCTGAAGGATTTGACACAAGTCAGCCGGAAACTGACCGCTTGCATGGTGCCATGTTGCAAGTGATTCAGCGATCCAACAATTGTCGGTCTCCTACAAGGGTAGGTAGTTGCGGAGAGTTTTGTCTGACCACCAAGACGACGGCGACCACATGGCATTCCATGTTTTGATGACAGCCGGAGCGGTGGTGCTTCTGTAAGCGACACCTGCCGAGGGTCGAGACAGCCACTAACAGCAGGGCTGGGGTGCGAATGGCGGCATACGGGGCAATCATATCAACCACTAAGCGCAGATTGATTACAGGCCTTAAATTGGAAGGATTCGATGGGATGCGGACCAGCGAATCCGAACAAGGCAGATGGCGCTTAAGAACCGATGGGGTGGGAAGCAAGCAAATGGGATTGGAAACGAGCAAGGGGGGCTTGCTTGTTGCATGCGACCGACTGGCGAGGTAAGATTCTCGAAGTCTTCTCTCCGACGTGGCGTGAGATGCCGCCCATGAATGGCTATGGCTCAAGCAGTTGTCGCCCTCGGTGTACAGCTTGCAGCATTTTTTTCTCTCTCTCTCTCTCTATCTTGTTCTTTGTTCATAGCATAGGATTCTGAGTTGAGGCCTCGAGCCCGGCCGGCGCTCCCCAGCTCCATATTTGCAGTCCGGGGAGCCGCGCAGGTTGTTGGCGCTGGGTGTCGGACGTAGGAAGCGGCGAGCGTTGTTTGGCGGAGCAGTCGTGGCCAACAACCAAGGCAGTTGCTCTAAGTCCGTCTTGACCAACGGGAACGACAAACCGCCCAAGACACGATCTCTTGTGTCAAGTGGCGCGCGCTCCCGATCTTGGTAAGAAAATAGGGCCAGGCTCCGAAATTGGGCCCGCATCTGCACCTAATAATAAGAAATATACTAGCAACGACGAAGCCGGCCAGCCTCTCTCTGGCACTGCCGTAGGCCAATTGCAAACCAAGCAAAACAATACCCCGTCCTTTTCTACTCTGGGGCACAGCCGCGCGCTGACTTGAAGCAATTGGGATAGGCATGGAAATAGATTTGGGAAGAAGTTTCATAAACTTCAGATTAAAGCTGAAACCGAGAACAAAGCTGATCAGAAAGATGCATAAATGAACGTCGCCCCCGCGGGCTGTGAAAAGGAGAGTATAGCATCATCCGGTCATCAGATAGTTCAAGTTGCCTTACCCTCTTACTACATACATACCTTCTTCCCTGTTTCGAGTCGAATTGGCATGTTCTAGTCAACCAACTCATCAGGCCAATCATACCAATCCTTCGCCTCTCTTCAAACCTCGAGCAAATTTTCCAGACTTGGCCCAACACCCACGATTTCTGGGATCATCCTGTTTCTGCGGCTGAGCCCACTGCAAAGATCTTCAGCTAGTCAGCTTTCCTATCACCTAACCTGCTTAAGTCCGTGGCACAGAGACAAAAGGTCTTTGCCTCCATCGAAGGTCGTGACTCTGACAGTCAGCGCCAACTTGTGTAACGTGTGTGCGTACACATCACTTTACCGGTAAGTGGGAAGAGCCACGGAGTGATCCTACCTGCCGACGACTCCCATGGCAGACAGCCAATGGCGAGGGGCTGTGGACATTAGTGCTAAGAATAGCGGTAGCGCCCTCCTTCCCCCCTTAAGTGGAGTGCGGGAACGCCAACGAATCAGACAGCGGAATCTGCCTTTTGCTGGGTGGTGTTCTAGTGCTCGCCTAGTGCTGTCTAGTGCATCGGTTCACCAGTCCGAACACAGGGACTCCAGATACCTTGCCGGTACCTCCCCACCCAATTTACAGGCAGGCGCTTCCCCCAAATCCCTGGAAGCAGTGGTGCTCGACAGGGGACATCCGCCAGGATCCAGCAGCCAATCACCGCCGCTCTCTTGCCTGCGACAGTCGCCCAGCTTCTTGACGTTTTCTGCCCATTTGTATGCCGCATACCTACATCTCAAGTAAATTTTTCTTGAGGCTTGGTTTTCCTGGTCACCTACACTTGCTTTCGCTCTCTTAGCCGCTGGAACTGCACGAGGTATGTCCCAAGTATCCTGCCTCTCCCCCAATATGCATGCACGCTAAAGCATAGTCTCAGCACACATCCCTCGGTCCAGTCATTCTTCGTTTCTGTCGACCTCCATCTACTACCTAGGTTGCTGTTTGTAGCAGAAACGCCTGCTACTACCACTACTTCTAATACTTTGCAGAGAGTCCTACATACAGACTACTGCTACTGCTACTGCTACATCCTACATCTGTACTTCGCGCTGTAGTCTCCTGCAGTGCTGCCGCCTTGATTGCCCAATCACCGGCCCTCTGCCCACACACTCTCTCCAAGGGCCCCTCATCGTGGTTTTCTACGGCTCTTCCTACTTATCCACGTATTCCATACCGGGTCCGCTCTACTGCAAGCAGGCGGGAACTGCTCTCTTGGTGCGTCGATATACCAAGTCGGATCGTGGGCGGGTGCACGTTATACCCTGGTCATCGCGACTAAGGACTACGGACTAAGCTGAGTGGGATCCTCCTCAACCAGGCTTCGCCTAAGGCCCTCGTCCTGGCTCCTACCTAGTAGTAGCCTTACAATCCCGGAAGGTCACCACCCCCATACCTGGGCGCATTCGTCACATCGACGGATTAGCTGTAGCCCTTCCCGTTTGGCGCCCTTCGTCTCAGCGTCTGCTAGCCCCAGCTAGCCCACGCGCCCCTCCCTCTCCCCCGGCGCGAGAGGTCAAGCACTTCGGGCCCTCCCAAGGCACAACACGACCGTCTACTGCACCTGCAGTGACCGCGACAAAATCGCATAATATAACTCCATAGACTCCTCTTCCCATCTTTCACGCTGCTCCCTCTTCTCACAACTGCCGACACAAGTTTCCCTCCCCCCGCGGTCACTTTGTCAGTGCAGCTTGTAGGCGTCCCTTCTTGGCTTCCCTTCCGCCCGTCCCTTCCTTCCGAGTCATTTACTTGACTTGATCTTCTGTGGGTAAACGCAACCTGTTACATCATACCTAATCTTTACTTGTCACCACTTCGTCGCCAACATGACCGCCAAAATGCCTACAGGCAAGCCCAAGCTTGCGCAGTTGAAGACCCCCGTCACGGCAACTTTCCCTTCAGAGCTATCTGCCCTGTCCGCCAGAACGCCAATATCCGCCGTCCCCGACTTCATCAAGGAGGAGTCCATCAAGACTCCCATCAGCCCGCCCATGGCCTACATGGACTTCCTCAAGGCCATGTCCGTTGCTTCTCCTGTGATCCCCGAGAAGAGACCTGGCAGCTCCAGCGAGGACGACGACGAGGCAGAAGATACCGTCGCGGTAGATTCCATGCCCTCAACGGCCAGCAGCGAGCAGACGGACTGCTCGTGCAAGTGCGGCAACCACGAATCTCCAGCCAGCAGCCCGTATCCAACTCATCCCATGTCAGCCCCGCCAACTGGTGCTACATCTTTCCCCAGCCTGCTTGTCCCTCCCTCGCCGGCCTTATCCACTATGGAATCCCCTATGAGCGCAACTGCAAGATCACCTTTCAGTGCACGGTCCACCAGATCGCCGTTCGACTGGGAGGCAGCGCTCAAGTCACGATATGCGCAAGACTCCAAAGCCGTCAAGCATACCTCGAACAACGCGAGGAGCGTACGACATATCAGAGAGGTCGTTACCAGGACAGTTACTTACACGCCGAGAATGAGCCCGGCCCCCAAGGGAAAGAGGCGGAGGACAGACTGCCCCAAGTCCCTGGCAACGTCACAAGCTATCACCAGAGCCCAAGCAGCGGCAGCTGGAACAACAACACCAGTACCGTCACCACCACTTTTGAGCACTAGGGCCAACTCGGCGTAGTTGCGCGCCTATTATTAATACTTTGACACACAATGTCTACACAAGCCCCAGCAACCTTCGCTTACTCTATTCCGAATTCAACCAAAGTCTTTATTTCCACTGGGATATCTCCTTTCTTTTGTTTATATTCCGCCGACAAACCTACCTCTATTCTGAGCATGCTTGAAAAAGCAAACACTACTTCAGTCGCTCCATCCGGGCGACTAACCACCATCGTTATTGAGCACAGAGCTATACGGAAACGATATCACACGTCTTACTTGCTTTTCCGCTATTTTTTGCTGCTCAAGACGCAGCGACACGACACCTAGCACTCCCTTGCGCGACCTAACCACGAGGCATGACCCCCTGTATTTACCTGAAATTGGGATGGTTCTTGATGATCATTTCATGGCGTTGCTGGCCGGCGTCGTCTTGACTCTTGTTTGGAAGAACATGCTGCCTCTGCTCCCTGCCTCCACACCCCTGTCTTGCTTATACATATGCGACTTCTGTCCCTGTGTGCAAATCCAAGCGCACACCTAGGCAGTCACACAGAGACAGGCTGGAACGATTATACCACATGGAGTTTGGTATTGGGAAACGGATGCCAAACTGGCGAAGAAGGAAAGTGATTTGGCGGAAGGCGTTACTGCTCTGGTTACCTTGATGCGTTCCAACTTAGAGGAACGGGTCGATGACTACGATATGATCTGGGAGGATATCTGCTACGAAATGTCTTTATGCCTTATGTTGTTTTTATTTTTGGATGGAAAGCGTTTGCTCTTTGGTGGTTTTGTTGCAGACTATTTTTGGTGTACCTCATATAGCACATCATTATGCAGCCACTCAACCCCCCACCCCCTCGTCTCTACTACCTTTACATACTTACCTTACACACACACAAAACATCACTATTCTCTCCAATGGCTAGAACATCATTACCAGCCCTGCAAAATTGTTTGTTGTCCTTATTCGCCTCACTAGCGGTCGGTTTCGTGATTCCCAGCCCCGTTATTAACTTGTTTGTTTATTTGTTTACCTGTATTACACTATGTAACGCGGCCTGCGAGTCGACCATGCGGCGAGCTCAATTTCTTTTCTTTGGCCTATCCGCCGTCTGTTTGTTGTGGTAGTAGTAAGGAGCGGTCGGTCTGGTAGTTGGCCGCAGCGGCCCAGCCTACATACTTACTACTGGCTACTAACTCGACTTGGTCAGGCTGGGTATATTTTCAATTCCCACGCGAGTGAAAACAATGGGCGCGTTCGCAGCAAGGGAGAGACCGAAGGAGGGAAATCTGGGAACGAAAATCTTCTCTCCTTCCTTTTGCCTCCCCACCCCTCAAAATCGCACCTTGCAGCAAGCTGCAAGCCCAGCTCTCTGTTCCCGGCTGGAGATCAATTGGGCAAAATACATGGGAATGACTCCCGAGCCCAAGGAGGAGGGAACGAAAAAGAACCAGGGGGTTAGCCCACTTCCACTTCCACACTTCTGACAGGATTACTACGCCTACATAAGTCGGATGGTAGGTCATGTATATGTAACTGCCGTCACAAATATGCCTTGTGACAGGAAACAGGCCAGCAAAAGCCACGGCAGGAGCACCTGCATACTGAACGATTATCTCTTTTACTTGCTGCATTTTCCTCAGGTTTCTTTTCTTTTTACAGCTAAAGTTGCGATGGTGGTCATATAACAGACGCCGATCTATTAACCATCCATCGTTCCGGCGGTGGGTAGGTGGTGTGCGAGAAGAGCAAGAGCGAGAACAGATAGACCCTGGCCACCTTCTTTCAAGTTGACACGGCAAACGGAAGGCAAGGGCAAGAGAAAAGAAAGTGTAGAACCCCTCTATCCATCCACTTCAACTATATGCTTTTTCTATCTTGCTCGGCAGTCCATTAGATTGGGCAAAAATGTCTGGTATAAATGGGATTAATTGGGGATGGTTCACAATACTATGTATGTAGGTATTAAGGTGGTGTCCCAACCCAAGCCCCAGCTGCCCAGCCTACCGATGAAGATGGATACGCACATGGTCAGTAGCAGTAGCAGGCAGCGGCTTCGCTCACTTTAACCCGCGGTCGGCCGGGCCCCTAATTTGCTTGTTTTTCTCTCGGTTTGAATTGGTCTGTCAGATGTCCCGAGATCGTGGGACTTGCATGGGCACCTTGAACAAGACTAGGGATTTTTACCAGGATTACCGCTAAGCGCCTTTGCATCTGGGGCTCTGACAGCCAACCAACGGCCGGTGGGATCCAGGTGTTCTGCATATACCCACTCCCACCGCGCTCGCTCATTGGCTGCCTGGCGGCGCAGTTAAGCGCCCGCGACCTTTGGGGTGTAAGGCACACACAGATACTCGACAGGAACATACACCACACAACGTGCGCAGAACAGGCATCTTTTCCATCACCCGATTGATTGATCAGCCAGCCAGCACGCCTTCAGTAGTAGCAGCAGCACACTTAATGTTGACGAGGGACCGTGCCGTGCAGTTGCAGAGTGCACTAGCAGCATAAACGCAACCGGTATTGGCCCAAATATTTGAGCTCACCGCCGCACCGCGAAAGCAGCGGTCGGCCGCGGAAGGCCGCTGTAGATGTGGCCATCCACGCGGAACCAGCATTGGTAGATATCCGGAAGATATCATATCTTATGGATGTTTTTCTTTGGTTGTCCCCATCTACGATGGCATGGCGACTTTCTCCAACAAATGTGCGCAAGCCGCATCTCGTCCGCATTTGGTTGTCCATAGCACATATCATATCCATGCCAAAATAGGTATTGAGGGATGGCCATAGCTGTAAATAGCGTAGCACGTAGTTTGACAGATCAAACAAGGCTTTCAAGTTGGCAGATTATTCTCCGAACGAGCTCTTCCCGATCTGGAAGGCGTACAAGTTCCTTCCGAGCCCCCTCGCAGTTGAAACAAATTGCCCAAATTGAAACGCCTTGACCCTGCATCGTTGGCGCTTCGACGCTGTGCACTCTAATGAGGGCTGAGTCCCGGAAATTGTGCCCTAGCCGGAACTGCCAAGGTCGCTATAAGCACCACCGGCTACCAGCTCCCTTGACGATACCTGTCAGGCATTTCAGACGGCTATGCCAGAAGAGGAAGCTGGCTAAAACATCACGCGTAAACACTCGCTCGTGCACGTGTGACCCTGGTCGGCTTTTCTCCCTCGGCGCTGTGCCACTATACCCTTGCCCTCAGTCGTGCCAAGGCTTGCAGGCTTACAGTGGTCATTGTTTGAGTCAGCCAACCAGTTGCTCGAAACATGGTTCTTTGCTCATATCTCTCGCGTCTCTTTGGCCATTGCGTTGGTGAGGGCAACCTTCACGCCTGCTCCTGTTAAGACGTGGATCCATAGCCGTTGCGTGTCACTCAGCCGGTCGTTGGCACTCTTCACTTCAGCAAACATGACTTCCTTCTGAGGCGTGCTTCTCCAAAGAATCAAGTCGGGCAGACCACCGCCTCGTTGTCCATACTCCTGAGCCATGACTTTGCAGATCGTAGCAAGGGCTGCGCCGTCAAAGCAAGTAACCAGCTCCAAGAGGTCCGGCAATTCGTAATCCCAGTTCAGGCCCACTACGCAGGTCCTGCGCTCCCTCTCTCTCGTGTCAACTTCCTCAACCAACCGTGCCGCCTCGCCATTCGCTATCTCAACTAGCCTGTGATTGATTTCTGATGCTCGCGTTGGGTAAAACGAGTCTGTGTGCAGATCCAGGGGGCAGGTCTGATAGGCCGTCTGGAAGACGTTGGGGATGTAGAGGAAGAGGATATCAAAGAACAAGTACGCAAACAATGTGCGCACAATGCCCCCCTCTGCGTGATAGCCTTTCCATCCCTGGTCCCGGTACCAACTGAGGCACATAGCTTCAACACTGCACTCCCCTCCACCCTCGGCTTCGTCCACCCAGATGGTTTTGGTGCTTGCTGCCCGGCCCTTCTTCCCTACCGCGTCATCTTTCTTGAGTTGAATACCCTCCACAAAATGCTCCTCGGGTTTCTTGAGCCGAACATGGCCAAAGTCGTGCTGTAGGCGTTTGGGGATCTTGAGCCGTTTCTCTAGCTTAAGCAATCTTTTCTGCAAGTCGTAGTGGTACTTGAGATGGCAATCAGGATCCTCTAGAGCCATCTCGCAAGTCGATGCGGCGATTCGCCTCCAGTGTTTCTTCTGGGTTTCTTCATTCGTGGAAGTAGGATCTTGAACCAGAACAAACATGTAATGTTCCTCGAGTAAGGCTTTTCGTTGATACCACGAGCCCCGTCGAGCCGGATGGAAGAGCCTCTGTTCCAGCAACTCGACCAAAAGCGAATGTTCTTTAAGGTGTTCCTTCTGTCGACCCAGCACATAAGCAGCTTTATGGATGATGCGAGTGTAGGGGTGAACAGGCGAGAACCGTCGCAAATAGGTGCCTTCGCCTGACTCGTATACCCTTTCTTGCTTTTCCTGTTCTTGCGCAAGTAGATGTTTCCATCGTGGGTAAATCTTATCAAAGAGGTCCAGTATCTTGCGGTAGCCAGCCTCCCCAGTAGGCCCATTGAATTCCAGGACACTGTCTACAGCAAACTCGGTTCTCATCGCCGTCTCAAACTCTAGTAGATGCTCTCTCGAGGCGAATATGTTGGTAGACCTGCTGACAATATACTGTGGAAAGTTCCGCCGGGCGATCTTCGCAAGAATGATTGCGGTCAGGGACTTTTCTGTCCATAGCGTGGACCGATAGAAGACCAAGTGCACTCTTTCGAACAGTTTGAAGACAGGCAAGGAGAGTCTGACGCAAGGCCCTGTGATAGCCAGAATTTTGTCTAAAAAGTGCTGGTTTCTGTTGGTATCGGTGGGGTTGCCGATCCCAGGTGAATCACGCTCGGGGGTCATGTTCTCAGGAGAGTCAACAGATCCATTCGTGTTGGACCGCCGGAGGCCTAAAGACATCAGTCCAGCTTGACGGTTGCTCATCCTACATATCGATTTCGCGATATCAGACTTGTTTTTGCCCTGGACTTTGGCATCCTTGGCAAGAACCTTCAACTCCTCGAGGCTTAACAGAGATACGGCTTCTTCTACTGTGTCGATGAAGTCACCGGAATTGTCAGCAAATTCGAATACATCTTTCAATTTGTGCTCTTCGTCTACAAATTGAGCCGATGAGTCTTCGCGCTCAGACTGAAGCATTGAGGATGCCGCTGGAAGGTCACGAGGCTGCTGTAGCTCTTGTACAGCACGCTCGGTATCCCCTATGTCGTCATGATAGCTCAGACGCCCGATACGGTACCATGTAGCCGTCTTCCTGAGGAATAGGCGAACATACCTAGAGCAGGGGGTGAGCATAAGTATAGAGAAAGGGAGAGTCGAGCCCACTCACAGATATTGGGCCTCGTAGCTCAGGTTAGCCCAGTTATCGAACAATGTCCTTTCGTTCTCGTCAAAGAGATGGGATTCGTCATCCAGGACAGTGCTCAGGGCCAGATTGAAGGCATCGATGTATAGAGAGCTCTTCACCCATTCTCTCTTGACGAATCTCGAGGCGGTGGAGTCCCCATCAGCCTGGTCTCCCTGCGAAGCTCTGAATGTCTCGTACTCCTCAATGGCATCCTGGTCGACCTTGATTTCTGGGAGTGAGCTCTCTATGGCCGTTGGACAGCCCGACTCCAGCTCCAGCTCCGAGTGAGGATTGCCATCGTAAACTGAATCAGTGGTGTCCACTCTCCGGATCGCAGGGGTTGGTTTGAAAGGGACTCTCTCTAGGAGGTCTCCATCCGAATCCCCATCCGTATCCGACACCTCCCGCTTCACCCGCTTTGCAGGGCGCTCCTCAGGCTTTGCCTTGTTAATCGGCTGGTCCGAGGTTGCAGGATGTCGCTGTCCTGCTGAGTCAGGTTTCGGCTTCCTTGTGACGAACTTATCCATTACTCAAAGGAATGAAATACGTGCTTCGTGCGAAAACCATCTTCTTCACAGTCAATAGCTAGCTCCAGGAAGAGAAAACAGGATCTATGTGCACGGTATGGCAGCCTAGGAAGGGTGCTTGCCTGGGTAATAACGCGTCGATCAAAGGGCAGCAACTCAATGACGATAGAAAAGTGGAACACGAGACTAACACCAGATCCCGTGCTTCTTAGGTAAGGTTCTCCAATGCATTGTAGGGGTACGTACTCCCGCCAGCTGCTTGCCAGCCGGGGTACATAGCTCTATCACTGCCGGGATTTTGTTCGTTCGGCGAAAGCTTCAACCCGAAGCAATCATCCATCGCGACGCGTCGCCGTCGCCGATCCACCACTCCTCGCCGACCCCGTCCCCAACTATAGGAAACAAAATAAAGAGACCATGGCGGAAGAAAACCGTCGAATATCCACGACCCCCATCCCGGTGCCTATGCCCTTCGGGGCAGCAGGGCAATTAGCTGCGCCGACGCCGAGCCCGCTCAGCCAGACGACCCCCATTGTCTCGACGCCCGCCGAAGCACCCTCCACCACAGCAGCGGCCGCAGCGCAAACGGCTCCAGCACCCAGCACGGAACCCATCGTCGAGGGCGGCGTCAAACAGGATGTTGCCATGACAGACGTCCCTCCTACTACTGAGCAGGCTCCCGTATGAGACCCTTGCTTTCCTCCTACCTACGCATCCATCCTTCCACCATCCCCTCCACCTTACCTCACAATTCACCACCTGCCCACTGTCGATCCAAGGCGATCTCTTCTCCCCAAGGTTCACACGCAAACAAAACACATGCGCAATTGGACGGAAACAGCTAAAGGTTAACAATTGTCATTACTTCCTCCTCCATTCAGTCACCCACTCCCGTCACAATGCCTGCATCAGGAAGCGCCGCCAGCCCAGCACCGCCTGCGCGCACTGGCACGCCGCTGCGCACCAATGGACAGCCTGAGTCGAACTCGCGAGCAAACTCACAGCATCCTGACACGGGCTTCACCATGCCGACCGAAGCGCCTCCTCACGGCGCCCCGGTGCGCCAGTACCTGAACACGAATGTCACAAGCGCCCTGCTTGAAGGAATGAAGCAACTCGCCAAGGAACAGCAAGTGGGCACCAGAGTTCTTGCCTGAGCGGTTAACATTGTCTCAGTTCACATGCTAACGTTCCACAATTAGGCCCAAGGATCCTCTGAGAGTACTGGGAGAGTTTCTGTTACAGCGCTCCAAGGAAGTCGAGCAGTCAACATAGCGATTGGGTGTAGTGGTTATATAGACAAGGGGCTCGCATCACAACAGGCGTTCAGGTTCATGGATTGGAAAACGAGGAAGCGTCATCCAGCAATATCACATGTTGCATCGATGGCGTACAATCACTGGTTCGTTCTCGATTTAGCATTCGATGATACCACTGCATTGGGTTGTTGATAATCAAATTTCGTGTGTCCTCATGAGATTGTCATTAAGTACATATCTCTTCGTGAGAACCAGGCTATCTTTCCCAGGCCATCTTTCAGAAAGTATGGCCGAACCGGTTGTCTGTCCATGCCTAGAAAGCAGATGATTTCCCTTTCCGAAACTCCATGACCAAGCAACTAATGCAGATTCATTTCCTTCCTACCAACGACTCGCTTATGCGACCATGGTGGAGGCGGTGGCAGACTCGTACTTCCAGGTAGGGGGCAGGACACCGACGGTCTTGTAGTAACGGGCGAGACGGTGGATACGCGACTCGATGAGAATGAGGCGGAACTTGGAGTCCTTGTCCTTGCGGTTGCGTTCGAGATGCTTGCGGACGGCAACGGCCTGGGGGACTGTGTCAATGGAAGCCACAAAGAGAGGCTAGGTGGTGATAGGTCAGGGGGACTTTACCTTCTTGATCAACATGTACAGATCCTCGGGCATCTCAGGTGCGAGGCCTGTCATTTGAATCACTCTGTCAGCCTTGACCATACAGAGGCATAATAATATGACCACCCTTCATCGTCTCTAGGACGTGTTGGGGGTTTTATGTATAGCTAAAATGGGGATGCTCGAAAGCATTTCAAAAGGGTTCATCCCGTACCTTGGGACTTGAGGATTCGCAGAATCTTGTTACCTATTTCCAATTGTTAGCATGTTGTTTCCATGTGGTATTGCTCCAACTGCTGCCCAGTGCCGGATGACCAAATATTCTCTCCACCCAAAATGTTTGGTCGGCCGGCACTTTTCGAGCTTGCAGCTAGGTGCTTTTGCTGTTACATACCAGTGACGATGCGGACCTGGGCAATGCCGTGGGAGTCACGCAGGACAACACCGATCTGAGAGGGGGTGGCACCACGCTTGGCGAGGCGGCAGATCTGGTCAACGACCTGCTCGGGAGTGGTCTTCAACCATGCCGGGGCAGTGCGCGAGTAGGGGGTAGCAGACGAGCTGATACCCTTTCCCTTGGAGTGAAGACGACCCATTTTGTCGGTATTTGAGCAGAACGCGCTGACGATCGAGGGATTCTGTCGGTGGTTGAGATGGGGAGGGGTTGTCGTCGGTGGTCGTTGGTCGCGTGAAAATTGCAAAAAGAAGAACTGATTGATTTCGTGAGTGCAATTGCGCCTACCCACCCGGCTTTGGATTTTTGGTGGTACCTAGCCCAAAATGTGCGGGAAAATTCACTTTCGTGGGCCCCACCGCTGCTGGCTTGAGCTGATCTTATCGCTTCCCCCAATCAATCAGGGACTTCAAGGGCCGAGTATTTTCCGTTCTATCAGCTTTTTCTCGGTGCTCCGCCATACTGGCGAATTGCCTACCTTCACGATCAACCAGCATTTTCTTTTCTACCTTACCTCTCTTACCCAACTAACCCTTCCGGTTTGGATATTGGAAGAGTCCGTCTGCCTGCCGGTCATGTCAGTCAAATTTTTACCTGCTAGAGTTTGCCGTAGGCTCATAATGTCATGACCGACGCGCAGGACATGTCTTCTTGATCAATGTTAAGGTAAGCTCCCTATTTTTCTACTCCCTCCTGCTCAAATGATGACAACATTTTACATACTTTTTCTGGTACCTCTTATTTTAGAGTCTGGGATTCGTCTCAGGGTCAATGCATTGAATTTTACTTCTGATTCGAGCTACTTAATGCTAGTTTTGCACTGCTTCTCATGTTGGCAACACTTGCTAACATATATAAAAGATTATAGGATCATTTTGTCAACATACAGCATTACAATTCCCAAACGAGTTACTAACCCTTGGCTGCAGCTATTTGTAGTCACTAAATACCGCTTCAAGCCATGAGCTGTGTTTGTTTTTGGTCGGATCTGCGGATGCGTCTCACTGCACCCTCGGCCAAAAGCCTTCTTCGAGAATCAAGATCTCTTTCCATGCATTCATAGCAACCTGATCAACGTCGCTGTCCGCAGCCTCCGATGCGAACGCATCGAGGCACTCCTGAATATGGCCCACGAAGGCTCTGAACTGGTCCCCGGCCCAGTTGGGGATGAACTTGTTTCGCAACGCACCCCCGTCGAGGGCATCGCCGGCGGGGGGTCTGCTGCTTCGCAAACGTCCAGGCGTCCAAGTAGACCTTCTCCAAAGCCCAGAGCATGACAAGACCCTGTAGAAGTGACCTCCCCTGGCCTGCCTCGGCTGTAGTAAACGAGTCGAATAAATCGATGCATGCTTTCGTGACCTCGTTGGCCTCGAACTCCTGTCCGCCCCCCTCCAGGGCGGCCAAGTCGAGCTGGTACTCCCCGGCCGTCTTCTCGAAGAACTGCAGCTCGGTCGTGACTCCGATCATCGCCGTCTGCAGCATCAATAGAATGCGGAACGGTGTCGTGCGCGAGGCCTCGGTGGCCGAGCTGACCGGCAGCTGGACGCGCGAGATAAGCCCGCCGATGAAGCGGCAGTAGGCCTGGGCGTAGAGGCGGTCCTGCGACAGCCATTGCGACAGCGATTCCTTGGGCAGCCGGCCCTGGCCCGCGAGCTCCAAGAAGCAGCACTGCGTGGCTTTCTTGTACATGTCTGCCGTGTCCGGATGCTGGAGCAAATGCGTCGTGATGCTCTTGTGGCTAGACATGACAGGCGGTATGATAGTATGGTATGTATGTTACGGTAGAGATGCAGTGGTGAAACCAAGTCGAATCCAATCAGGGGAGAATATACAACGTCGGTGATAGGATTTGGTCATCTGTGTTCATCCCATGGATACTCAAAACTTTTAAAGGAAGCACTCTACAGCTGTGGATTGCCGGGCGGCGACATACGATCAGAGGGTACGTAGCGGCTGTCGCTTCCCGAATGCCTCCTCAATGACGAGACATATGTGGTATTACTTTGGAGTTAAACCTGCATAAGCCTGCGTTAGTCTCGGTCCGATGCCGCAGGATCGTCTACCATGGGTTTCGTTCCCTGCACATTAAGCAACTCGCCATCTGAGCATGAATAGTCAATTAGTAGTAGGGCTACTATCCCAACTACCGCGGTCTGTTTGATCGTAGGGAGAACTATACTTACTACAAGCAGTTCAGCCTCTCGTTGATAGCACTGGGGACAGATTCAAGGCCGGAGGTGATGCAAGCTATAGTTGATATCTACATGCTCAGCACCATGATAGCACAGGTTGGGGGTGTGCCAATGTGAACTCAGGGTTTAGTTTCGGGTACCATCGGCGAATGGTCCGGGCTTGTGAAAATACAAGTTACAATTACACGACGAGCCTAACGCTCTCACCAAAGGCTACTAACTCATTCGCTTCTCCAGCATCCTCTGTTGTGGCCTGATACCCCAATCAGTGCGCCTGCGGGGAAACAAAGTGCTTCGGTTCCATTTTACCAAGCTCCGACCTCAAAGTTCTCCTATTGGGATTGTCAGTGTCTATGCCACACGAGCCATGAAAATGGGGTAGGGGGTTTTGTAGCAAAACGTACCTCGGGGAAGAAAGTCGTGACCACGGTTCTGTCCGCGAACTTGCGGCCAGCGAGTTCCTGTAGCGCCTTCTTGCATGATTCTGTAGTGTCGAACTTGACGAAGATCTTACCGACACCGGCGGATTGCCTGCTGCCTCCGCTCGGTCGAGGAATCTTAAGCGCCTCAATGGTTCCGAACTTGCCGCACTCGTCCCGGACATCTTCGCAAATTTCTAATGATCAATGTTAGTATTGTGTTTGCTCAGGATCAAGGTCTTGTGTCGGGTATTTACCTTCGAAATCATCCTGGTCCATCAGCTCCTCAGCTGTTACCATGTTGAGGAGTTGCAATACCCTGCTCTCATCGGGGTTGGTAGCAGTGGTGCCTGCAAGCATGGACATAGCGTTGACTCCCATCTCAATTCCGGCCACTTGTGTAATGCCTATACTGGCCTTGCGAACCTTGAGGCTCTTGTCACCGATGCCCATGCCGTTCAGGCCCTGAACAGCAATGTCGGTTGCGCTGGGGTCAATGTATTCGCAGAAAGCAACGCCCTGAAAGTATAGTAATTAGCAGTGAAGGGGAGATGACGCACATAAATTCAAACTTACCCGAGATTCGTCGGTGCCTTGATCCTTGACCAGTGTGAACGCCTTGAGTTCGCCAAATGCCACCAAGAGCTCCCTGACTTGTTCCTCTGAAAGATAGGGAGGAATGTTGGCGATGCTGACTTTGTTAGGGGTGTCTACTACAACCCTCGATACCACACCGGGTTCATAGCCAGTATCGTCGACCACCGCAGGTACGATGTAATCCTTGGGTCGGGAGATCTGCAATCCACTAGCGGCAGCAGCACCATTCGCTGCAGAATCGTCGGCCTCCATGGAGATGCCGTCGAATGCAAGTGCAACTGTTGCTTCAGAAGGGTTCCTAAACTCCAACAGAGCAAAGGTGCCGTCCTTGGAAAGCTGGCACATAACGCAGGGGTCGGTGCTCTCAACCACATTTAAGCCGTTCAGTTGCAGGTTGAAGAAAGAAGTGATGCTCTCCTCGGTAGACCCCGGAGGGATGTTATAGGCCAGTAAGCGCTTCGACTGCCGGCTGTTGGTAGGCTTGAGCGTGGCACTGTTGACGGCACCACCGGGCTGGTTCATGAAAGCCTGCAGCTTGGATGGATCCATGGGTTGTTGTCTGGGGGCACCTGGCAAGGGGAACATGCCGGAAAGTTTTGCCTGCTCGGCTGTGACGTTTTCGTAGCCCGGGGGCTTGATGTCCCACTGGGTCATGCGGCGCTTGCGCTCGGTGACCGGCACGACATCTGTAAGATCAGGAGTAGGTTCTCGTTTCTTCGGCGGAGGGGTTGCGCTGCGACCGCGTCGGTTTTGCGCGAAAAGGTCCTCGTCTCGGTCCC
This sequence comes from Apiospora saccharicola, assembly GCA_038363915.1. Lineage (NCBI taxonomy): Eukaryota > Fungi > Ascomycota > Sordariomycetes > Amphisphaeriales > Apiosporaceae > Apiospora > Apiospora saccharicola. The sequence continues at coordinate 2,565,925 of JAQQWM010000001.1, forward strand.
GACCACCGTCCCGACCACCTCGGTCCCTATCACCCCGTCGGTCGCCTCGTCGGTCGTCGAACAGATCTCGGTCGCGTCGCGGAGGCCGGCCATCATCGCGACGATCTCTTCCACCCCTACGGTCACCACGATCACCACCACCACGGTCGCCACGATCGCCGCGGTCGCCGCGGTCACCACCGCGCTCGCCGCGATCACGGTCCCATTCTCGCTCCCTACGATCGGGGCGGTCTCTGCCGCCGCCGCCGACGCCGCCACCAGGCCCACCTGATCCGCCGTAGCGGTCTTCGCGCTCACGGTCTCTGTGGCTGCGACTCGATGCGTAGGTGTCTACGTCGCCTTCGCGGCCTTCGCGATGCGAACGCCTGGGCGACCTGGATCGCCGTCTATCTCTTCTATCGCCACGGTCACCTCGGTCACCTCGGTCGCGTCGATCATCGCGGGAAGGGTAGTCGCGAGACGAGCCATGTCGGCCCTCTAGAAATACGCGCGCAAGATTAGCCTGATTTGATACGACACGTCTTGGATAAGCAAGGGTTGGTCAAAGAGATTGGACATACCTCGGGAAGGGTAGGCGTCACCGTTCATAGCGACGCGTCGGGAATTTGCTGGCCAATTGTGATGTTAGGCTAGGTCCCGAGAAAGATAGAGATGTGCAGTGATGATGGAAACTGGAATCTCAAGCTTCCAACATGAGGTATACTGTGGATTGCCCTGGAATCAGAATCGTGAGGCTGGACAGGTTCTGGAAAAAATGAGGTGGAGACCTATGCAGCTAACAGCTGCCTCCTATTGGTTTGCGATTGGCGGCTTAACTGATCCGGCTAAGTGGCGCGCCTCGGTGACCCACTTCTGCTTCTCAGAGACTATCAGCTACATGTATCAAAGGACTGACGCTCATTGATTCATGTTTGAGAGCTGCAAGCTGTTGCTCGGGGCTGAAGACGAGATACCTTACATATTACAAGTATTTCCAATCCGGTTGTCAGACCCTACGTAAAGTGCATTGGCGATCGCCTCTAGTTCGCAATTGCCTTTAGCTACTCCTACTTATTCGTTCTCTTTTTCTCTCTCGCACTAGCCCAAACCAATTAATTATATAAGAAGTCTGATGGCTATAGGAAGGGTTTCAGAATGGCGGAAGCTGCCCCTGAGCCTGACTGAGCTGTGTATTGACACCACCCTTCGTTGTGGACAGTCGTTCCGATGGCAAAAGATCGAAAATGAGTGGTGAGCTTACTTACACACCTCAACTAAAAAGCCCGTACATGATAGAAACTGAAATCCGTGCCAGGCATCTCGCCATCCACGGGCGTATACTTTCTTTAAAGCAAGACCCCGAATACTTGCACTACAAGACAACATGGCCTGCATCTACCGGCGCTTTCTCGGACTCCCCAAAAGTAAAGAGAGAAGACTCTGCTGAGGAGAGCCCTGTCAACGATGATACGGAGCAACTGCTCAACCACTACTTCAGCTTAAAGCACGATGCCGCGGAATTGTACGAGCTTTGGTCCCTAAGCGACCTGAATTTTAGGAAGAAGGCGCCCAAGTTCACTGGCATTCGCATCATGAGCCAAGATGCGTGGGAGACTCTGATAGGATTCATCTGCAGTAGCAACAACAACATCTCCAGGATATCGCAAATGGTAGGTCTTGCTCGATTTCCGTCATCGCGTAGGAGAAATCATATATCCTTGTCGTGTCTAACAATTACACCAGGTCCACAAGCTTTGCAAGTACTACGGCCCTCTCATAGGTCACGTCGGAGAGGAACCCTTCCACGACTTCCCCGGCCCGCAAGCCCTGATGGGCAAGGGGGTCGAGTCGCACCTGCGCGAGCTCGGCTTCGGCTACCGGGCCAAGTACATCGCTGAGACGGCGCGGCTGGTGTCGGAGGAGAAGCCGCGTGGCTGGCTGGAGAGCCTGACCAACCCGGAGAACCCGGGCTTCGACGCGGAAGAGCCGGACCCGGCGCGAGGCCGCGCGACGTACAAGGAGGCCCACGAGCAGCTCCTGTCGCTCTCGGGCGTGGGGCCCAAAGTCGCCGACTGCGTCTGCCTGATGGGGCTGGGCTGGGGCGAGGCTGTGCCCGTCGACACCCACGTCTGGCAGATCGCCCAGCGCGACTACAAGTTCGGCAAGGTCAAGACCAAGACTTTCTCCAAGACCATGTACGACGCCGTCGGCGACCACTTCCGCAAGATCTGGGGCGACCAGGCCGGCTGGGCGCAGTCGGTCCTGTTTACGGCGAACCTGAAATCGTTCTCGGATCGCAGCATCGCCAAGGCCGAGGTGGACGACGTCAAGGTAGAAGACGTGAAGGTGAAGATAGAAGACGCCGTTTCGGACACACCGGGCGTTCCGATGCCAAAGCCACGGTCTTCCAGGAAGAGGCAGGTTGCTGCCCTTGAAACCGTGAAGGTGGAGGTAGAGGAGGTTGACACTACCAGTGGGACGGTCAGACGGAGCAAGAGGAGAAAAGTGCAGCCATCATGATGATCGGAGTATTCTCTCCTGCACTCGGTATCAGTCAGACACTGACTCTGATTGGCATTGGCATTGGCAGGTCAGATGGTCGGACCATCAACCATTGCCGCTTGTCTAGGTGGCTCAAGGACCTGAAGTCACTTATGGGTGTTATATATGGACATGTACGATGCCTTTGGGGGCCTTTTGGAGGCCGGCAGTATAACGTAGAGAGGGCTTTCTTGTATTATAGAGCGTACTAACTGGGCAGAAGCTGATGTATCCCCCCTTTAGAGTATATATCGGGGGACAGGGACATGCATTGTTGACAAATAGGGATAGATTACCATGGGCAAGGTATGTTCGACGGCGATATTGGGAGCAAGACTTGTCAAATATAACATATACAATGAATAAGAACTGAGCGTCTCAATTCCCGCGTCCCCTGCACGCACTTCAACATCTGGTCGATGGTCGATATAGACCACAGCTCCTGTACAACTCTTGCTAGAGCATGGCATATACAAGATACTTTATAATTTTTCTCGCTGGAATTGATCCGTCGCTTCTTGCGGAAATGGAGATATCTGCGCTTCTCAGGTACTAGACAGGTCTCAGAGTGATCTTTACGCTCGTCACCTCATCGTTTCCTCGGGCAGTAAAGTCCTTGCAGTTATACACGAAGTGGCAAGGCAATGGTGGCTGGTGGTAAATAGCTCTCAGAGCTTGTTCCTTCCTATTTCAGTGGTTGTTCCTCGGCATCACAGTATCCTGGGGAAATGAATTCACTATGTATTCAAGCAGTTGGCTGTATTCCCTCGTGTTGAATCCCAGTTTCCCCGGCAAGAGTATCAATATGGTCACGGGGTTATAGAACCCGGAGTCCATCGAGTCACCAGCTCTGACCGCGACACTCACTGTCCCTAAGAGACAGATGACATATTTTGCCCAAGCCTTGACGGGATCGTAGCCAGGCTGTAATGTCCAATTGTGAAAGAGGAACGACACATCATCTTCAAGTAAGGCCTCAGTTCGAGGGGAACAGCTATCTTGCTCTATCTCATTCAAGGGCTACCGACTATACTGCCACTATCACATAGATATCGACTAATTTATAAAAGGCATTGGTGTTCCGCATAGTCGTCAAGAACCGAGGCGCCTCGATTTGGCTTTGGCTTGGAGTTGTATCAGAGATGGCATGCGGCTTCGACATTCGCATTGCCACGACTGCTTTCAGCTTGCGGACTGGGCTATGCCTGCCTTCCAACATGCTTCTGGCCAATGAGAAACACAATATAACGAGTTTGATTCCACTAGATGCAAAGAAACCTGCCGGTGATTGACCTGATGAGAAGGTTCCAACGCCCGTGACATTTAGCAGTAGCCAGTCCATATTCATGCCAGACATACACGGACCCTTCGAACCGCGAGAGCAGTCCAAGGACTGCGTTTCAACTTGAGAAACTTCCAAAGCATGTCAAACTAGAGAAGATTAACCTGTCGGCAGCCCACGATTGTGCGATGCGGCAAAATGGAGGAGGGTGAGTAGTGACACCATCATGACCTCGGCGAGCTCAGCTGCCTTGTTTATGCACGACATTCCCCGGTCCCTGACTCGTGTCACATATGTTTCGACGCCCAAAGGAAAACCACAAATGGCTCGTGGTCGTCATCACTACAAACAAGACCTGAATACTTACTGGCTAGAGGGAAGAAAGAGGTTCGGAAGACGGACAACTCCTGGACGGACATGACCTGTCGCGTGCGGTTGAACCTACTCCCAGCCATGGCAAATTGCCCAACAACAACAACGAGGCAAGGAAGCCTGAATCCTCTCATGTCATGGTGACACGTCTACTGCTAGATAGTTGGCAGTGGGGATATATCACCATGCCTCTCTCTGCACCCATCGGGGAGTGTCACAAAGGGGGCCGCGACGGGCATACCCGCACCGGGCACCAATGCACAGCGCAGTGACAACATGCGTTGGAGCCTCGTAGCTGAGATCCGCGGGGTTGGGCGATGTCACCTCTCTATATGCCCATGTAGCATTCAAGAGCTAGTGTGGTGTTGGAGAGATATCAAGTGCCATTGCATGTCGCGAACGAGCCGGTCTGCTGCCAATGGTGTGCCATAGGGTGCTGCTGTGGTAAAGTGGCATCTAGCTCTAACATACCGCTACCTCTCGGAGCATCTGGAGGGAAATCAGCGTCGTATCGAAGATTGCTCCGAACCAGAGAGCATGGTGTTGCTGGCATTATGTAGTTCGAAGTGGTAGGGTCCGAAGTGGTATGAAAGGCTAAGTATGGATAGGGGGAGTCTCTTCCAAGTTATCGTAGATATTGCCGCGCAAGCCTTCAATAGCCACGACAGCGATACTCCTCTGTGCCTTCCTCTCATCTCTCGCATGTCATTCCCGCACAGCTATCACGGTAGATTGGTTTCATTACGGAGCTTGCTTGCTGGATGTGATTCTCTGCAGGGGTAACGCACCCTGTTTGAAGGACCACGACGACGTCCATCTATCCACTCTGGATCCAACCAGGTGGTATTGGTTGCATCTAAGGATTTGACCTACATCGAAACCGTGATGATTTCCTAGGAGCCCCGGCCGCACCTGGCAGGTTTTGATTACCGGTCCCATGGTGTTTAACTGGACCGCGGCGGGCCACGAGGACCTCGAGCCCACACCCAGGATTGACCGCGCACAAAACAGACCTCGCTGATCAGATGAGATCGTTCGATGATTGACCGGGAAGCCCATGACAGCAAATGTGGGAAGCGCCAATACTGCCCCAGAAGGGCCGCCATGAGGTTCATTGAGACTACTGTATGTGCATGTCTTCTCCTCATCCTCCTCATCCGGTCGTCCGCCGGTCGTATAGGGGTCAGTGGTCACGAACTTGCGGCAATGCTGCTCGGCCCTCTCTTTTCCAATAACCCCATCCGTTCACCCTCACCCTCAAGAATGTACTCTGTACTCATTCTACAAGATATGGACCTACTTACATAAACTAACCCCCGCTTGGCCTATGGCCTCGCGAACACCACGCTTCGACGAAGTGGTGCCAACCTCACTCAAGCACGTGTACTGCATGCATGTATGTACCCTGTAGTAGCTTTAATCTCCCAAGCTTTCTTCCCAGAGAGTAGTTGAAAGCCTTCATGACATGCGCATTCTTCTGCCCGTCAGAATATTGACAGACCGGACTTGCCTTGGATCTGGTTATATGACACACATGCAGCCAAGGCGCAAACAGGTGCGGTCCTTCTAGACGGTTTGGAGAGGAAAAAACACACCAAATATCAAGGCACAGCGGCTACTAGCGCAGGTGATGATCCAATCTGGTCAACTATGACAAGATATCGCTTCCACAGATGGATCAAAGTCAGGACCAAAACGAGACATTTGAGAAAAGGATATAGATGGAGACGGGTAAAGAGTAGGATCCAATAATTGTCCCCCATATGACCTGTCACGCCAAAAGGGGCTAAGCCCGGCTTCACGGAGTGCCGGAGCTGCCATTAGACTGCATGTGTGTAAGTTCAGGTTCTTTTCCCCCTCCCTCGCAGCCCATTGAACGGGACCAAGAGTAAGCCCGGTGTGGAAGGGGGAGAAAAAAAGAGCGTCACTAAGGCAAGCAAATGCCCTAGTGCTGCCGAGGAAGGCTTGGTAGGGTTGGGGTGGCCTCCTAATCTCAATAGCTTCACCGTGAAAGGCTGGGCGGAGAAAAGAAAACCAACACGAACCTCCAGGGGACGAGAAACAAGTGAGGGGGGCCCCTACTACTACGGTGGTTGCTGCAAGCCACCGAAGAAAATCGACAATACTCTTTGGGATATGTACCGACCCCAGCCCAGCAGCAACAATATTTGTGTGGCCCCTCCCGTGAAAGCACGAAAATCCGGGGAACGAAGCTTAATCGACTGAATGCCGGCGAAATGCAGGTCCAGCGAACCAGGCTTTTACTATTGTGATAAGAGATTGGTTTCATCCATCCTTCGGTCTCATCGCGGCCAAATACTGGATGGCAAAAGGAAACATTCAAATCTTGCGCTCGCGACAGCACCCGGCCCGTTGAGACAAAGCATATGCCGGCAACCACACCTCCGCCACCACCTTTGGCTTGGCATTGGGTGTTGGAGCAGCAATATCTGATCTCTAGTAATAATCTTCAGAATTGCTACTTGCAAAGGCAACTTGACTGACGGACTGGGTTCGATTCATCTCGCATCCAATAGCTTCCTTTGCCCTACATTAAGAGGGCCAAGGCAGGTATCGCCTCACTCCCTCAGACCATACGCGACACGTGCAGCGTTCCCCGCGAGCACCGCTTTAGTCGTCGTTTTGGCCGCGCGGAAAAACGCCGCAGACCGTTTGAAGCACTCTCGACACCGGCAGCTAGGCGAAGCAATGATATCAGGTGTCAGATACTTCAGTGTATGTCAGCGTCCGTGCCTGCTTATCTGATCAGTAAAGGTGGGTATAAATTGGGTCGATCGAATGTCTAAAGCTGTTAGTAGAGGTTTGCCTCGTCAGCTGAAGACGAGCGCAAGAGGATTGTAACATCGCTTGCCGCCTATGTACTTGCGTTGGCCCGTGTGGCGACCCAGCAGTGTGTACGGAGTATCGTCAGTGGTACATAACGACTCTGGAGACTGGGAGGTCCAGCAATAATCCCTGTGTGCATCTGGCGTCAATGGGGAGAGAGAAGAGAAATGGTCGGCGACCTTGACGTTTAGGCAATTTCGGTATCCGGTTTAGCGTTTAGCGTGGGATACAAAAGTGCCCTATTGGTTTACCCTATCGTTTTTGCTTCCGTCATCCAATGCCAAGTGCTGTAAAGTCTTTCTTGGGCATAGCAGTGCAACGCATCTGGTTAGTACCTACAATGTGGTAAGGGACCTTTTGCCATCCTAGTAACGATCCCTGGACGGATTCTGTCGACTGCCGCCTGTGCGTGTGCGTGTGCATGCTGCCTCCAGGCACCGCTACAGTCGGGTATGTCCATCCGCCTGTTTGCTGTAAGGGTCTAATACCTACCGGCCGATTTGATCTCTATATCGCAACTGGCGAGGTACAGTTACAGTATGCATGCGCGGATGTCGCTATATGCTTAGCGCTAGCTACCGGCATTCTTTTTGGGTTGCGCCTCACGGCTCTTTCTCGCTGTAATTTCCATACCCCGTGAAAGAATAATCTCTCCAAAATATCGAGGCTGCCAGGCGAGCCAGGCTGCAGAAACATTCATCCGTCTGTGCGACAGTGGTTATCAGTGCCAAGCGCCACCCCAGCAGCAGAGCGGAGCCAGAAGCCAGGGAGCCAGTTTGCGCTAAAAACGCCATTGCTCAGTGAGATGTCTGGATAAGGATGTGATCGGCGCCAACTCCACGGCAACGGTCCGGGATCTGAAGGCCTTGGGGGCCGGTCTGCTTTGGGGAATGCCAGTTGAATATGAAACGCACCCCGGCGCCTTGGCTTTTCTCTAAGTGGACGGACAGAGGCACGACTGTCCTAAAGCGGATGTTTACCAGCTCCTGGTAATCTGTTCGTCGTGCATGTGGTCAGTCGATAGACCCTCAAGTCTTCTACGACTTCTAGAAGATAACATGATGTACGCATGGGTTTTATCGGGAACATAGCCAGAGGAATCCTCTATCTCCGTCGGCGCAGCGATTCATACCTACATATGTATGTAGACTAAGATTGCATACATGTAGGCACTCTGCACGGTAGGTAGTTGCATTCCGGTATAAGACAATCTACCAATCACATCAGCCGCGCGGTCTGCTGCAAGTGTGTGGGACGGCCACCAGGGGCTACTTGTATCTGCCGGGCGATAGCTCAATGATCGCCTTTGACATCTCTCGGGAATCTGGACTGAGACAGCCCGGCCTCCCGGGGTGGTGGTGGTGTATTGCACTTACCGTAGCGCCTTCTCAGGTAGGTCTGCATGTTCAATGCTGTGTGCTAGATAAGATCCATTGTTGTAGTATGCTTGCACTGTAGGTCAGTAGGCAGATAGGGCATGTCAGATGTATGTATGTTCCAATAGTGCTGCAGGAGCCATCACTGTCACAGCACAGGAAGCAGCCTCGCATTGACCCAATATTGTCGCGATTACCGGACGTGATTTGAGCAAGGATGTAGAGGTTCGAATCCCAACCATGAGTTCTCATTTCTCGTTTCTTATCGTCAAAAGACTCAGCTGCTCGCAAGCAGCTGCGTGGACAGGCGGGGGCCAAGAAACGACCCCACCGAACCAAAATTGCCCTAATCTTTCGCACCTCACGGTAGCAGAGTATCAAGCCCGCAAGGCTCACGCTGTTCCGAATTACCTACTGAAAACCACTACCATTACCACGTCCACTGCCACTATACGCTGCACCTGCTTACAAGGATTCCTCAGGAACGGTGCAATGCTAGCAGGCTAGTTCGTGATATCAGAGGAACCGTTCACATGAGCGACGTGAGGTTGCAGCACGACGGGAAATCCGAGATGCGCTTGCACCATACTAACACCTACAGTAAATGAATCCGCTTTGTCGATTACTCAACCCCATCCCCCTTTATGGGAGGACTCCAACAGGTGGATCATCAACATCGAATCGAAAGTACCTGGCCTGCCAGGTTCTATACTTTTTTCCCAACTCTTGTCTTGGTATGGATGGTTTGTTGTGGAACTGGAGAACGACTCGATGCCTTTTTCTTCTTGGCCGACTCCGAGGAGATGGGTGCGGTCGGGATGGATGTTTTGGTCCCTGCCCAGACCTCGAAACATTGAAACCGCAGTTTCCAAATGCCCACAGCGGCGCACCGACTTTTGGATTGCGGGCAGGGTAACTATAGGTAGCAGTCGGTTCCCGGTCCCGGCCCGAAACAATCAAGTAGGTGGTTGACAGACCTGCATGCGACCTCAAGCTAAGGTCTTGTTACGCTGCTACGTGTATGGCTATGACCCCCCTGGTAAATTAAAACATACTATAGAGCAGGCAGGCAGGCCGGGCAAGGACTATTGGAGGCCTGTACCTGCAATTGGGGAAATGCCATCTGACCAAGAAGGGGCATTTCCAGATCCCGATGTGATAGGTAAATTCGCAGCACGTAAAGTGCACTACCATCAGGATAACAAGCGCCTAATGGCATGCCGAGTCGAGTGGCGTGCGACTACTGAGATTCCTGCCTGCTTAATATCGACCGAGGGTTTGTCCGACCCGCGCCATGGCTGGCCTCTTAGGAACAAGCTTAAAAGACGTGGGAAACGCCGTTGACTTCACCGTGTTTTACAAGGCGTTGAAGAGGCGCGGGAGGCGCTAAGTTAGTTGAAGGTCGTTTCTAAGCACGCCCACGAGATGGTACATGTACACACACACACACACACACACACTGCTGCTGGAGTTGGTTGCTAGACAGGTAATCTCATGAGAGTCCGTGTTTACCTTGTTGATATTAGGAGTGGGCCTTTTCCTGCATGTGGGAGAGTAGTGATGAGTTTAACCTTTTTCGCATCTCATGAACAACGATGAGCTGAGACTGAATGAAGTGAGTGACTGAACCCTTTCCAATAACAAGAGGGTTGCTATTGGCCTGTAGTGGATACATGTATGCGCATCCAGAGAGGGAGCAGGGAGAGAGATAGAGAGGCCCTGCACAGGTCTGAGGGACGCAGTGAGAGTAAGACAAGGGTTGGGTGTGCAAGCAGGCAAGAGAAATCCGCAATTTCCAATCGCATCGAGCATTGTGTGCCCCTCGAAGCATTTCCATTACATACATTTGGAACTATCCTGCTTCGATATCTCCCGTCAAGCCCAGTCAATACCTGCAGAGGACGGTACAGTATGCACGCACAGTACAGGGCTTCAGCGGGCTAGTGCGTCCTGCTAGGTGGGTGGTAGGGGCAGAGAGGATCAGGGTCCTCTGGTGCCCCCAAATCCTCGAAAATTCACCACTGGTGCTTCAGGAATCCTCTGTCAACCCCCGCCCCCCGTCGAGATGGATACGCATGAAGGGTGATTGGTCCAGGAGGAGCGGAAAGATGGGACAGACAGGGTTTCCTGGTGGAGCTATGCTGTCATATGGCATATCTAGTGCCATCCTCGCCCCACGAAATATCATCCCAAACCCTCTTATTCCCGTCATCAAGTCGAGACAGCAGAACCCGAAGCTTCGCGCTAAGAGGCGCCACACCCACCATCTCCAGCACACCCTGGCCGTACCGTACCTCTCGCCAAGTCGCTTCTCCTGCCTGCCTTTTGCTCTCTCTCACACTCTTTACCTCACCCAGACCGGGTCATCTCAGGACGCAATGACAAACGTCTACTTGCATTCCTGCCAAGACCCCAATCCTGTGGTATTAGTACCTAGATGGTCACACCGTAGAAAGCAGCCCGTTCGCCTTCGACGCTCTCTTCACCATACAAGACCGCCAGGAGCATACAAGGCATAATTGATAGTACTACAGGTTGGTGAAAAACAGACATGCCATATTCGAGTCTACCCACCCGAATAAACCTTGCGTGTCGTCGCCTCTCTGATACAGCTTGGAGGATACAGGCGAGGATTGAGTTATATGATTGTCAGGGGTCCAAGACAGTCAGCGCCTATGAGACGGCGCAGCTTCAAACATCCGCGAGGCATTGCGAGGAAAGGCTATCAATATATTCGGCCCTTCATTACACGCGCCACCAGCACCTCTTGCCTGGCAGCATTGATGAATGCCAGCGAGAGTGCCATCTGCCCGCACAGCTGTCTAATGAAACTACGTCAGTCAGCCCTTTTGCGAAATACATCAACATGGTCAAAGCAGCGAATGCATGACTCCTTCCCAGGACGCTCCAACCACGTCTGACTTATTGTCTGGCTTGGCTGGGGCCGACCTCGTCATACATGCAACTCGGCCAAAATTGCACTTCTCTGCGACGTGTATGCTGGTGGGTAAATGATGTGATATGGTATCTCTGCTCCATGGTCTGCATGCTTCATGATTTGATTAAACAATCTCCAGAGGCTAGTAGACAACTGCCGGCTGCACTGACAAGATTGATCATGGGGATCCATCGTGGATATCGTATGCGGTGAGGCCGACGACAGCGGTGGTAGTAATCAAAGAAAGAAAAAAGTGACGATGTGTGCGTGCAGACATCCATCCATCCATCCATCCATAACCACATACCGTGTCGGCGAGACTGTGTTTTTCGTCTAGTGAGTGATATTGATGCAAGGGAAAGGGCAAAAAACAAAAGGTACCGGTACTTGCTTATGCGCTTCATCCATGCAGCCCACTTGCAGTCGCGTACCGGACAGGGATACGGGCTTTCCGGGATGTTGCCACTCTGTTTCTTCCTAATTTGCGTACCACCCACTGACGTATGATATGAGAAAAGAGCCCCAGTCAGGTTTGGGCTCGCGAGATAGAAAAAAGATTAGTTGTACATACAGCGCACACGCACACAGCTAACCAGGCAGAGCGAGGTCGGTTGGAAGGAATGGGTGAAGCAAAATGAATTGGAGCGTTGGCCAAAACGGTAGACCGAGTGGGAATTATCAATGGCTCTTGCACTGTATACTGGTTTCTGGGGAGAAGAAGAGAAGAAGACGTGCAAGTGGAAGGCGCTGTCGTACCAGTAGTCGGGTAGTAAAGATACCGCCGAAGCTAGGCACAACGTTGCAGCCATTGAACTCTTTCTGGTTTCCTTTTTTTAACTCTTTCTCCCCTTGGTCGGCGGTTTTCAATCTTTCACCATTGGGAGGTACTTGTTGTTGCTGGGACGCTGATAGAGTGTGCGCCCGTCGTAGAAGAAACAATCGTGTTCTGCTGTTGCCTTTTCAGACCCTGCATGGGGAGGCGTATTCTGCCAGCTTCGACTCCCGCATCAGTGGCGTCGACTAAAAAGCAAGAAGCCCTGTAAGAGACAAACCGTACCTCACAATACAACCAGCCCAGCAGGTACTTGAATTCTCATCCCATTCAAACCCATCTAAGGACCCTAGATAGGCTAGTCTATCCTCGTTCTTTACCGGGCTACTTTACGTACCCATCGAAGTCCTTCTCCTCCTTCTCCTCTCTGTCTCCATCTCCTCTACCAGCTTTCTCCCTCTACTTGGGTACAAGTGTATATGCATTGCGTGCGTGCGTGCGTGTATCGGAAGACACAGAAAGGAAAAAAAAGGAAAAAAAAGAGAACCCCTATGAGCTCCACTTTAGCACTTTCTGATGCGGTTTGGGTGCGTTGAACGACAGGGGCATTAACCGTAGCCTTACATCCCTACCTCTTACCTCGAGTTATCCAGTCGTCACCCTAGCCCGCCGTTCACTGTTTTCTCCTCCTCGTCGCGCTAGGCCGCCTGGTCACAGCAGTACAGTAGTTGACGTCGATTATACGCACTATATACTGAAGTACCGTCGCTTTGCCGTATACAGTAATATCAACACTGCATCCCCCCCCACCTCTAGCACGCCCACCATCCTTGCCGCGTTGCTGGCTCTCGCTCTCCTACTGGCTCAGATATCGACGCTTCGGGTTAGAAAGACCCTGATACCCAACTTTCTTTCGACCTGGTCGGTACTCATTCTGGCCCCTGCTCATTGCCTCTTTCGTGGGCGAGCTTAGCCTACAGGACGGGCTCCCAGTTACGTAGGGGCACTTTCATGGCTCACTCGCACACAGCTTAGCTGGCTGGCCGCGGAATATATGTAGAAAGCCTGCTTCTCCTCTCCTTTCCTCCTTATCGTCAACACTATACACACTACCCATCTCAACACCTAGACGGGCAAACATACAAATCACATACTATCTCGGGATATCACGACGTCCCCCAGAGCACACACCACGGCCGATTTGTGGACTTTGGGATCTCACTACCAACATTACGCAGTCTTCATCCTTCTAGTCCCGGCCATTGTTCGACTTATCTCCCCCAGATCTGTGACCACTGCTGATCTTTGACTCTTCGGTCTTGAAACGAGCCACAAGAGCTCCACATCCTCATGACCAGTCGAGGTCCCAAACGGCTGCCGTCAAATTGGACACCATCTTTGCCCATATTTCAGCCCTGGTTCGATCTCTTGAACTACCCTCCTAGTACCGCGCGACCTAGTAACCTCGACCTCCTTTAAGACGGGACATTGTGTTGTCGATCACACCTGTTCCACGTCGTCACTGGACACCACACGCTTAGGACCGTCCCCACATGTCCCGCTGACTGGAAAGCAATATTAAGCTTCAGCGAATTTGGGGGGAACGCTTCCAAGTACCGACTAGCATCTGGGTTGTACCTTTTGCTCGTCCAACCATCCAAGGCCCCCTGCCCCCATGCGTCTTCAGACTCCTGCCAAACACACTTAAGGCTCGCTGATCCCGCCTCCACGACTGGTAGAGGGATCTCCTTCACCGGATCTTGAAAGACAAGTCACACTTTTTCGGCAGGGTGATAACGATTATTCTTTTTATACAACCGCCCTTGGGACACCTGTGGCTGATCATATACTTTTTACGTTGGAACTCTTGTCTATCGTCGTCGTTGTTATAGTCGGATCATACGGGCGTGGGATAGCACCTACCTCTTCCGACCTTCCGTTGTTATTATATACCCAGTCCGGTCAAAGATGACTATGACACTTGACAACCAACAACGATTTGGTGCTGCTCTCAACTTCGACCATATGTCTTCATACTCGAACCCCCCGCACTTCACCAACCCTTGGGCTTCGGCCTCGCCGCCTCAACATGGCGGCCAGGGCATGTACACACAAGGGTTGCACAGCCTGGGTGGACTCGACAGCCTCTCGAAGCAGCATGCTGCGAGGCCCAACCCGAATACCAGTTCGTCGATGGCTCCCTACGGGAGCATCCCGGTGACGGCATCATCAGCAGGTAGCACTCTCATGGCGGACGTCTATGGACAACAGGACTTACTCAATATGCCCCAAGATCTTCTAAGCCTCAACCGAATGCAGACAACGTCTGCTGCGTATGGCGAACCCTCGTACGCTACCGCCACCTCGGCCTCTCCCGTACATGCCACATATGCCGCGTCGCCGAGCCCCTATGATGGCGGAATCTCGGGTTACGCGCCTGCGCCGATACGGTCAACCTTTGCCCTGGCACCGGAATCGGACACTCGAAGGTATTCACAATCGTCAGTACCCTCAATCTCCTCGTCGGACCTCGGCAGTGACGACGCCTGTCGCTCCCACCGGAACTCTTTAGTTGACTTTGACCACAGAGGAATACAGCAAGATGACCGGCGAAGTTTTGCGGATGCTTTGGATGCTGGACAAGGCATGCTTGCCATGAGCCAAGAGACACCCAGAGCCATCTACCCTCCCGCCAACCGGGGACGCGGATCCACGGACTCGTATGGCTTCCCTTCCACCCACTCTACCAGCTCTTCGATATCTTCGGCCAGCAATTACAGCAATAACAGCTACTATGCTGGTTCTATCGATTCATCGGTGAGCGACTATTCGACCGCTGGTTCCGACATCGAGTCAGTAACGTCGCGGACGTTACCTCGACCTAACCTGATGACCCAGCCTCCGCCAGCACCCCAATCGATGATGGGCCAGTTCAGCTCCAAGGTCTCCTCCAGCACACAAAAAAAGCACAAGTGCAAGGTTTGCGACAAGCGTTTCACCCGACCTAGCTCGCTCCAAACACATATGTATAGCCATACTGGCGAAAAGCGTACGTTGAGCCCAACCAATTCTGCTGTGTGCGTAGCCATTACTGACGAGACGGATGAATAGCTTTCTGCTGCGAAGTCGAAGGATGCGGAAGGCACTTCTCAGTTGTATCAAATCTGCGACGCCACCGAAAGGTGCACAAGGGCGATGCGAAATCCGATGCTGGTTCGGAAGATCATCACGATTCGGACTAAAAAACGACAACAACCTTCCTTTTTTTTCTTCATGGGCTTGATTTCACACCATCCCATGTGATGTTTGGCTTGGTTTCTTTACAGCATTGATACCGATATTGATACCCCCGTCATTCATATCCAATTGGCTTAGAGATTGCTGGTTGTTATGACCGTTTTTTTTTTTGGGTGGGGCCGGTGGAGAGAGAGAGACTGGCCCCGGACGTCTTCACTTCATGCCCGAGGATGAGAGAAAGAAAAAAGCAAAAAGCAACCACGGAACTACTTGCGCGACGCGATCATCAGGCGATACATTTTCGATATTTCGATGTTCTATACCGAGAAGCGGTTTCATGGGGTTTGGGAGCCAAGAGAGTGGGTCTTATAGATCTATACTGGGCTTGTCTCTGGAGACTCTTTGTGTTATTATTATATTTCGCGTCTGTCGCTTATGGCCGGAAGTTGTCCGGCCACACATCTGGGAATTCTGGTTTACATTTACGAGGACCATGTGTCTTTCTGAGATACCCTCAAAACGGCGTTTAGGGATGGTATTTAATGGGGGAGTACCGGCACGGCAAGACTTACAGCGGCGGAGGCGCTTGTGGGAGGGGGATTCAACTACTGATGCAATCGTTACAATTGGGGGGGGAATCATCGAGCGAGTGGCATTGTCGCTGGGTTGCCAGCAGAAGAAGACTTTCACGATGGGAAAAGACATGCGGAGAGGAGATACGACCTGTACTATTACACCATGCTATGCATATACCCCCTATGGCAGAGCACTTCTGATCACCGACGCCAGAGACGGCGTCGCATGATGAAGAAATTTACACTCGCTACTGCCCTGTAATCTATCTAATCCAATGGAACTATTTACATGCAATAAACAAACCTTGAAGATCGTTTGGAAGTCTCGTGATATTATGCGACACGATGCCGCCGTGTATAGGAGACTTTGACTTTTGCGCGGACGGCCAAAAGGGGATATTGTGTCCGTGGCCCGCGAAGCGACAAAACAGCCCGCCGGAGCCTGTGAGTGGACAAGCCTGTGCGATATCCGTACATGGGATCGGCGCAGCATCCCTACGCCGCACTTTCGAGTAGCGGAGTCTCCAAACTAAGCCTTGGTAGCCCAGGGAGAAAACAAAAACATCAAACCCTCACTCGTTGACTTTTCTCCCCATTGCTTTGCTACACGACCGTATCCAGTAACTAAAAGTATCACGAGCTGCGCAGACACGCGGCGGATGTTACATGCAGGCTGCAGCGGATACCAGGAGAGAAAAGCGGGGGTGGGAAACGGATAACACCGTCACCGAGCTTCACCCTACTTCACCCTAGCACTACTCACACAGCTCAGGACAGGCCACCGGGCGAGCCAACCATCAACTGCCAAGAAGGCCAAGCTTGCTTGGGGGTCGACGGTTCCGTTTTAGTGCCAGTAGTGAGTAAGGATGTATGTTGATTATAGTGTTTTTTCTTTTACCTAATATATGATTTTGTAATACTGATTGGTGTTTCTCATGATTTTTTAAAACCCGTTTATAAGCATGGAGTATGACTTGTTATTCTCAATACCTTAGGTGGAGGGTACTGTACATACTGACCGGCCCCTCCCAAGTGCAGTCATGTTGCCGCTGCTGCTGCTGCTGCTGTTTGACCGGGCTCGGTTAGATTACTGTCGGTAGCATGCCCAGCCAAGGTGGTAGGTAATTTGCATAGGTAGGTGTGCATGTAGGAGAAATCTAAAGGCATTGCATTACCTTACCTACCATCCAATCCATACCTACCTATCATACACACAGAGGTACAGTCGTCGGTCACCTCTCCCCGCCCCGTTTAGGACCGATCAGCGTGCGGAGACCAGAAAACGGGATGCAGTGACAGCACGCCATGCTGAGCGTGTTTCAAGTCTGGGTCGATTACGACGCTTCCTGTCATGGGGGAAGTCTGGCTGAATTGATTGAACGACAGCCGAACCATGGGCGGTTTTGCCCATCCGGGTGCTGTCAATGTACCGTCCCATTCACCCATCCAACCCAAACGGAAACCCCGTCCAGTCCCTACTAATTCGCATGAAAATAGGAAAACGGTCCACCATCGCAAACCCCATTGCCATTGATAGATTGAAAGGATCCCGGACGAGAGCGTGCGGGACGTGAGAGGCACATGCAAATTTGTTTGGTGCCTTCCTCTCTCGTTCAACCGACAACCGCAGATGGCAGTGTCGCAACGGAGGGGTTGCCCCGCCATGGCTAAAAGTTGCAGATCGCAACTGAGAGAAATGGCCGCCAAGCCAGCAAGTACAGCGACGACAGCACTACATACCTACCAACTTACTGATAATGCTTGCACGACTATACAATATCGACGAGGCGCGATCTTTGCCTTCTTTAGACTCTTGCTCTCGTTTCCCCATGGCACACACATACACAGCTATACTGTACCGCTTTATACCAGGTACACCTTACGAGAATACCAAGTACAAGTCACTGAGAGTGGATATACCGTATTCTCTCGGAAAACTCGTCCTTTGACCCACTAAAACCCGAGCGAAATCAGAAGTCTGATTGGTTAAATCAGTCTCGCTTCTGTTATGATCACCTCTTAGCTTGTTACCCCACGAGAATCAGCCATTCAGAGCTCTGAAATAAGGGTGGGTCAAAGGACGAGTTTTCCGAGAGAATACGGTAGACGACTTGCAGCTACCACTTCGTGTTTTCTTTTCTTCAAAATGCGTGTTCCATATTTTGCGCCATTGCGATCAAGGAACGATTATCCTGAAAGAAACAAAGAGAGAAAAATCAAACGCGCGAACCCTTCATTTTCAGGGATTCGCTTCTGTGCTGACACTTAAACGGGGGTGGTCATTAGATCCAGTGGCAGCTTGTGTGGTCGCATACATGAGAGGCAACTCCACTGGAAGGCCTCGCGCATTAGATGACAGAACGGTCGCAACGCCCAGCAACGAAAAAGACGAAAGATTATTTGGCCCAAAGGGGCACGAGGAAAGACAGCACCCGCCGGTAACAAACCCATATTCAGCCATATCAAAACGGCGGTGGCCAGGTCAGTCAGGGGAGAGAGGTACATACATGCTGCTGGTAGTTACCTACTACGGGAGAAAAACCCGCGATGGAAGGGCACCGCACACCAAACACCGAGCACCCCTCCGCTACTACTACTTGGGCCATTCCCCGCCCAGCACAGGCGCACCCAGCCAATGGGACGGGGTGGAACAAGCCGGATTCGGGAGCTTTTGACCTCTTGGAAGCCTCTCCTTTGACTGGGCGCTCCGAACAACCTAATTGGAAGGGCCGCAACGCCGCGTCGATGTCACACGCAACCTATTCGATTGGGTTGGGATTTTCTCGCAGACGTCCACTTAAAAGGGTCCATTCTTTTTGTCATGTTTGGGTGTCACGGTTTCTTTTTCCTTTTCTTTTTTTTTTTTTTTGGTGGTGGGGGGGGACGCTCCGACTGGTCAAGAATAGAAAGAAACCCATTCGATAAGCTCTATATCATCATGTACATGTGTAGAACCAAGTAGGGTAAACCACATATTACTGTAAGCAGGTCACAATATGTGGAGAAAGGCACTGCAATCCTCCCTTCCTCCATGTTATTCAACTGCATCCCATTGGGGCGGCGTTCAGGTAAGCGAATAAGCCCAAGCCCTACTACGTAGTCATCACCGGCTGACGAGCTTGTTAGTGGTGGTGGCATCAGACGAGAGACATCAGACGGCGAGACGGGCCAGTTCCGGCGGCGGCGAATTTTACTACTCATGATATTATTATAGGACTTCCTCCATCCATCCATGCCAACTATATGCATACATATCGCTACTACTGCCAAGTGAGGGCCTACCTATTACTCAAGAGGCAGGTAGGTACATTCAACAACTAGCGGGGCGGAGAGGTGAGTTTTGGTCGGAGCCCAACCGTACGGTACTGTGGATTTCAAGTAAACTACGGGGCTGATCTGGTTGTCCTCCCTAGCCAGGACATGTACGAAGTATGTAGATAGATACTTGCAGCCAATCGTATACGGTGCAGTTCGCGATATAACATACTGTCGTCACTTCTCTCAGATCTATCAGGCATCCTCGCATCCGGCCAATTCATCCATCTACGAACACCATAACAGAAACCCACCCGCTGGTTTTCCAAAGTACCAACTGGACGTAATTAAAAACTACAAATAATAAATAAATAGAACTGCATTGCTTATGATGAAACATCCATCAGATGCAATACGGAGCAACCACACAATGGGTTTGATATTAGCTACCTGGCCTTAGTACGACGGTATGGAGGAAAGGGCAGGCCTGACAGGGTCGCTTCGACCAATGACGACAGAGTGGCCCGACTGGAATGACGTCGTATGTCAGCAAGGATGCTGAAGCTTGAAAAATGGCAGGCTTCTCTTTTTGCAGGGCCCGCCCACCGAACCACCCACGCTCATTGGAAAAGCCAAGCTCGCATGGGCCATGGCTCCTGATTAGAGTAATTAATTCCAGTAAATAATCGGTTCTCCTATATCGGCCTGCATCCACGAGATCCAGGGTCCTTCCTGATGTGTTCGACTAAGTTTCAACACGGCTAGGCTGGAATCCAATTGGAAGGTCGCAAACCGCATCTCGCACCACACGGACACAGGCGCACACAGTAAGCGGACAGACATCCCGTCGCATGCGCCTATGCGTCACACTGCTAATTGCCAGGTCGATTGCATCAATTACCTACAGTACACATAGGCTGGGCAGCATTGGAGTGTGTTTTACAATTTTTGCCACCTCCTCTTCTCTCCTGCGCCTGCGCCGGCTCCTGACACGCACTACACACACACATGCCACACAAACGAAGCTGACGGCTTCCCCCAGAATAAGTATTTTTAGAGTGAGGCTATACAGTTGACTACTGGTCCGGCGGCATACCAAGTTGAAACGCATGAACAGGTTCGTCCCTATTTCTGGATTGTTATGACATAAGTGTAGTTTCGAAGCTTAGAACTCACACCATTCTGTCAGCCGCCTGGACGGGTGTACCATGCACACATGACATGGTGCCTGGCGGGCGCGGCGACAGGGTAAAAGACATCGACAAGGTACTACGTACGGGAGGGAGAAGGGGCGACCCTTGGATGCGCGCCTCGAGGAACTGACTTGAGGATTGGATCTCGAGTCTTGTAGCGGTACTAGCAGCTGTTTTAGCGCACGCTACCAACCGCTACAGACCACAGAATCCCAGAGCCAAGGGCCACGCCCTGGGTCGGCCAAGGTACAACCTCGAAGCCCCGAAAATACATCGACTTCTCAGCCTTCCAGAGAAACACCAGAACCTCGCAGCGACTATCTGGCATCCCCCCAGCAAGCAACGCGTGGTTATGTGGAAACACTGGCTAAATGGCCCAGTTTACTCGCCTCTGTCCTGGTACGTATATTGGGTATCTTGTAGGTTTAGGAGTCCGGGTATCGCTAGCTGCAAGAGCCCCCCTCCCCCTAATGGGATGAAAGCCTTGCGTATTTTGCCTGCCGTCCCAAGGACCATGAAGGTACGGCGATATCTTGGGGTTTGTCGTCAAATTGATGGAGGTAGTAAGCATAAAGACGAAAATGACGTAGGTGTTCCAGTCGAACTCCGCCGTCTAATTTGCTGGCTTATTCGTGTGGTGAGATGCCATCTCCCGTCAAGGGGGCTCCCCAGCTTTGGTATCAATCCCAGATCCCTGCCAGCCTGCGCCAAGATTTAGTTGCCCAATCCGATCACTCGAAAATAGGGCAACTGGAAAAAAAGATACACTGCACTTCCTCACAGTAAGAAAGAGATTTCAATTCGTACAGTATTTTTCTTTTACCTACAGGGGCAACAACACAGTCGGTAAACCAAAGACTCCCACAGTCCTGGTTACCCACTGTACCCTCTATCTCCTTGCGCTTCACGACTCTCTAGTCTGCGTAAGTCGGTACGTAACCCGCCTGTTTGTACTTCCCATTTGCCAGCATTCGATTCAACGGTTCAGTTCATAAGATTCAGGTCCCCAGTTCAATCGGAGCACGCAGTAGCTGTATACATCCGGTATATGGAGGTATGATATATACATGCCACACACTACATACGCGATTGATGCAGTGGTAAGTAGGCATGCCACTAACCTCCTGACGGCTGAGGGTGGCACCAAAAACCGGTTTGAGGGCCCGGCCTCTGCAGTGCGACGCGATGCGATACTGCGAGATGGGGTTTGGGGCAAATGCCATCCCAACCGCACATGGGAATCTTGCCTCCCTTTCCCTTGCGAGAGTCGGAGTCAGTTGCACAGGCCGGTTCGCCATGGTGCGTACTGTATGCCATGCCCGTTACTTACAGCCAGACAGATAACCAGTGCTAAAGGCATTGTTTGATGCATGTACAATACCTACTACACCCGTACCCCTCTATTCCGCCCCCTCCAACCCTATCACGACACACGGAATGCAACTATCCCCTCCCCCCAAGTCCGGCCAACCTCACCAAGCTAACGAGGCTGACAGCTGTCCAATCTATGCTTAAAATGTGTGGCATGCTGCAGCTAGACAAGATGCAACCCATCTCGTAGCAACGGCCTATCAAGATGGCGGCATCCCCAGATATACACATATTATATTTTGCCACTGCCCTCTTTGCTGCTTCGCCCCGCCTGCTAGCTGGCATGGCATGGCCCAGCACCCGTCAATCAATCAATGCACGTCCATCCGAACGTAGTACGTGCCATGCTGTACAGAATCCATCACTTACACCCAGCAGCTAAGACGAACACCTGACTGGCGATCTGTGAATTATACTGGATCGTATTTTATGGATAGGTGTGCATTTTTGCTGCTCTGTCCCAATCAGTCGATTCTAGTCATCTATATCTCTCTTTCCCCGAAAACGTGGGGAAAGGCCGCGTGTCGTTCATTTGGTTTCATCTCGTTCGAGTAAGTCCTTTGCTGGGCCAAGCCGTCGGGCTATCTACAGGCGGGTATGAATTTTTTCTCCTTCTTCCTTTTTTTTTCTTACACAATTTTCCCGCAACGGGTTCCCCTTTTCCCACACTCTCCCCTCATCCATACGCACAGTATCGCAATCTCCCTCGACACTCGCTGTCTTTAGTCTCTCCAACCGCGCAACAACAAGAATTGCACCATTGCACCCTTTCACACATACACACACACACAAGTACCTCACCGCCAGTTACTAGGCGTTGTCTGTAACCCAATGGCCCGAATGAGGACACCCCGGTTGATGCGTTAGATACCGGGACTTTGCTGTCGTCTTAGCACACACCTCCTTGTCTTTGTCATGCAAGAATGCCGATCATGTCCCGGTCGGGTATCGAAGGGGACCCGTACCGAAGCTTATTGCATGCTGCCGCCTCCTCATTGTGTCCATAAGCTGGTACCGTCTCTACACGTGAGGGATGGAGGAAAGGGAAGTACCGAAGCCAAGTAACACAAACACAGATGCCAGACACACGTACAGTACACACGCGCTGGGATGGCGGTTCCACACCGACGATCTCGAGTCCTGGAAAACCCAATGTACCTTTTCTCGACCCTCATGTACCTCTCTGTCTGCCCTGCAAAGGTCGTGCACGCGTGCTAGAGGCAGGTAGGGACCGATGCAGTGGACATTGTCATAATGCATACTTATGTACCTACGGCGCTCCTTAAAGCAGCCCTGCATCCTAGGGTAGGGTAGGGTGCGGGAAAAGGGGGACGCAAATCGCGTACGCGTAGGAAGGAGCATGACAGTGGGAAGTACAAAGAGCAGACGCGGAAATTTGCCAATTAGACCAAAGGACCGGCGAGGCCGAAACAGTCGTGGTAATGGGCTGACGAGGTCGTTGGTTCCTATGCCACGCCAACCCACTCGCCGTTGGCGATGGAGGAGGAGGAGGCTTATGTAGAGAGAGAAATCCCGGGTTTGATCAGCAGACGTATTAGTATAGTATGTATCCGTAGTGCTGTTCTGTTGCTGTGGAATCAATGGGCCCAAAGAATGGACAAACAGAGATGGGCAGGACCACGAAGGGTCTTGGGGTCTTGGGGTTTGGCAGTGTTCCCAGCACTTTGGAAACACGTTGTGGCTTTTTCCCCGACCATCTTTGCCTTCTTGAGAGTCAACGTTTGAGCCACTCGGGTCCGGCTGCGTAGAGATCTTCAGGGCAGCTCGCGTGGCCCTCTGGGGTTTGCGCCGGGAGAGCAACACGCTGATCAATACGAGAGAAGACGTGCGAAGATGGGATACGAAGGACTCCTTCATGTCCCAAGACTTACTCATTCGGTTCTGACAGGAAACGAAACCCTGGCTCGCATCGTATCTTCACATGCACCTCGAATTGCGATCATCATCTACCAGAGAATCCCCCGAGGCAGCGAAGCGTTCTGGAAGGCCTAGCGGGACTCACATGTGCAAAGGAGTACAGCGACGCATAGCGCACGCTTTTTGGTCTCCCAGGACATGCTGCCTTGTCCTCCCACACTGCAATGTTGGTAACTCCTAGGTCGTCCAACTAAAGGCGGACGTCATGAACAACTAGCTGCCCCTGTGGCTGCGCAAGTGAGCCTGGGTTTTCCAAGGCCCCTATGTGTTTTCTCAACGTCATATCTATGCAGAGCTGTGTTACCCATGGCGTCAGATATGTTGCTATGTGTGATATAAGACGGGAGGCTGCCTTGTGCTTCAAGTTGACACCACAAAGCAGAAGAGGCATTTTCTACCTGACAGCCAACATTTCAAGATACATTTTTAGGGCGGCAATGATTTGTCGAGGGCCCTGGGTATCTTCACGTGAAGAGATCAGGCAGAGCCACGCGATTAGATTTACAACTAGGAGAATAAAGTAGATGTCCATGCTGTGTCACTAGAGGGAAGTAAAAGGGAAAAGTTTCCGAGATCTCTCAATAGTTTCTTCTTCTATCTTTGTGTATCCGTTTGCGTTTTGTGTTTGCGAAGTGAAGTGATTCCTATGAAACTGGCTGCAGACGAGCAACGAAGCAGGTTAGCAAAATTTCTCCCGCTTCTGTGGTAGGGTAAGACACGGGAACAGAGAGCAAATAACGTTCATCACATAAGACTTTCCACTTTCACACGTTTTGTCATCCGTCTCTACCCCGAGACATGACGATTAAAAGACCGATCGAGACTCGGGGGGAAGTGTGTGTGTGGCCCACGGGGAGGAGAATAGATTAGGGAACCGTAATGGGTTAAACCGTGGGTTAAATAAACATTTAACCTAGCGTTTAACCTAGGGTTAAATTGCTATAAAACCTAATAACCTAGGCCTATATAAGCCCCTGTTTTTAATATAATTTTAATATATATCCCGGGTAGAATTAAAGCTAATATATATTATAATATAAATAGTATAAACTAATAATAATAAAGATTCGTAATTATATTTTAAAAATACTATCTTAATTATTAAAAATATATTAGGATCTTTAATAGTATTAACGATTATAATATATTTTAATATTAAATTATTAATATTTAAATTAAGATTTATAATAATTTTATATTATATAGATATATATAATATCTATTATTTAATAGAATTATTAAAAGGATTCAAAAACACTCTTAGATTTTATTAAAATTAAATTAATAATAAATTCTATGTTAAATTCTTAATATCTTCCTTTTCTTAATTAGTTAAATTAAATTAAAAAGTAGTAATCCGATTTAATATATAATAATTAAAATATAAGAATATTAATTTATTAGCTATTTAAATAAAAATATAGTTCTTAAATATATAATATATATAATTATTAATTAAAAAGAACGTTTTAATAATATATTATTTATAGTTATTTTAGAAAATTAATAGGTTAGATAATTGAAAAATAAATTAAAGGACTTTATATATTATTAATATATTAATATTAATAGATTAATAATATTTAAATTATATAATTACGTATATTTACCTTTTTTTAATTAAAAACTATAATATTTATTAATTAATGTGGTTTTACCTTATTTTAATTAATTAATTAATCTATTTCAAAATTATTAATATATATATATATATTTATTAATTATAACTAGGTATTAAATATATTATTAAAAGTAATAATAAGATTTAAGGCGTAGGCGGCCTAATAATAATCTTATAATTAATTCGTTTCTTAATTAATAAAATTATTAAAAATTATTTATTAATTAATATTATTATATTTAATTATATTAAATTCCGTCTTACGGAGGACGTTAATTTACTAATTATATTACGAAAAGAAATATTATATAAAACCTTTACCTTTTATTTAATAGATTAAATAAATAAGTATATAGTTTAATTAATTATATAATAATCGATAAATAGCTTAATTAATAATAACCTATTTAATTAAAGGATTATTTATTAACCGTGGTTCTATTAGTTCCCGCTTATTAATACCGGCCCTTTTTCCCCTTTAATACGTTTAATT
Source organism: Apiospora saccharicola (assembly GCA_038363915.1). Taxonomy (NCBI): domain Eukaryota; kingdom Fungi; phylum Ascomycota; class Sordariomycetes; order Amphisphaeriales; family Apiosporaceae; genus Apiospora; species Apiospora saccharicola. The sequence goes on from JAQQWM010000001.1 coordinate 2,591,715, forward strand.
AATTTACGATTTTATTATATTAACGTTTATTATATTAATATAAAAACTTAATATTCTCTAAGGCCTCTTTCCCGTTTTATATATATATAAATACGCTTTCTATTATTTAATATTTTCTATAAAGCTTATCGTCGCCGTTTTTCTTAAATATAATATAAAGATTATATATATAAAGAGCTATATATTATAACGGTTCGAGAGGTTTATTATTATATATAATATTTAATATTTTAAAATCGAGTTTATTTAAAATAATTATAATTTTTATATTACGAAAGTAATTATTTTTAAAAAGTATAAATTTAATAATTATCGGTATAATCGCGCCGGCTTTTTTAGAATTATTTAAAACGTGTTTTATTAATATATATAATATAGTATATATTAATAAATATTAAGATTTAAATAATTATATATATAAAGGTATAAAGTAAGGGATAATAACGGATATAAATATATATTTATATATAATAAAAAGGAGAGGATATTATAAATTTTAAAAAATATTTATTTTAAAATTTTATATTTATATATAAAAATTTTCTTTAATAATTTATATAAAATTAATATTTCTATACCTTAGTTTTAAATACTTTATTATTTAAGTATAAATAATCTCCGATAAATTTTAAGTTTATATAATATAAATAAATAGTTTCTTTCTCGGTATTTAAATATAATATTATTATAAGACCCGGGTTTATTATAAATCCTATATTATAAGGGATAATAAATAGTTAAGGTCGATAGTTATAATAGAAATGGGTTTAATATTTATTATTTATTATCGTTAAAGGCTTTAATTTTTTAATTTACTTTTAAAATACCTATTTATTTTAATACGGAATTATTATTAATTTATATAACCTTCTATTTATTTTTTACTATTTATTTTAATTATAAGAAGCTTAATAAAATATTAAATAAATTATATTAAATTAAAGATTATATTAAATATTATTTATATTAATCTATTTCTTAATAATATAATTAATATAAATATTATTAATTTTATTTATTTTTTAAACTTTATAAAGGGGGAGGAGGATATCTTTTAAAAATTATAAATTATATTAAAATATAAGACTTTTAATTAATTAAAATACCTTTTATATATATAAATTATCGAATTAGAAATCGGAAAAGTAATTTATAATAAAAGTATATAAGATAAGTTTATTAATATTAATAAAGTTAAGGCTTATATATTAAGTCCCTTAATATATTATTATATTATAAATTAACGGGTTAATCTTTTATTTAATTATAAAAAATAAGTAATATATAATTAAGTAAAAGCTTTATATTTATTAAAAGTTTAAATTTAAATAATATAAATCTTATCGAGTTATAATTTTAATATATAGAATATTATAATAATCTTATTATAATTATCTATAATTAATTTTTATTATAATTATTAAAAGATATCCTTTATATATTACTATAAACCGTAAAAATTATAAAAAATAAAGAAGATATAAAAGAGTTATAAATATTATTATAATAATTAATAAAAAGATCTTATTATATTATAGGTATTTATTAAAACATTACTAATTTAATTAAATTAACCGTTAATTAATTTATTTAAAATCTTAATAATTTCGATTATATAAGTTTTAATAATTATCGATCGGTCTTTAATATTAATTATTTCTTAATAAAAAGCTAGAAACCTTTAAATCTATATATAAATATTAAATATTTAATTTATTATTGCATTTTTTAATAAACTTAATTTAATAATAGACCGGTTAATCGTTTTTAAAAAAGTAATTAATATCTAGGTTTAAGCATTTAAATAAACTCTTTTATCTTTTTTTATTTAAATAAATTAAACGGTCTTTCTTTAATATATAACGTGGTTTATTATTTCGCGGATTATATTACCTCGCGGATTACTCTTTCTATTTCTTAATACTTTTATATAAATTAATTTAATTATAATACTTTAAAATAATTTAAATTATTTATTATCTAATTTATTATTCGATTTTATATCTTTTTTATAAGTTCGTTTATTATAACCTATCTCGTTATAAATATTATAACGCTTATTACCCGTTATACATTATTTCGATAAATTATTATTTTTACCTTCGTCGGTTATAAAACGCTTCCCTTTTACCTTCTCGTCTTATAATTATTAAGATTCTTTAATAATAAAGGCTCTTTTAAATTAAATATATAATTTTTTAACCTTTTAACGTTTTAAAAAGGTTAAATTAATTACTTTTAAAGTCTATACCTATTTATATAAGATTATAATTTTATACGTTACTAGCTTTATATATTTAATTAATTTATCTATAATATTTAAAATTAATATTAAAAAGCTTCTTTAATAATTAAAGATTTTACTTTTAATAAAAATAAAATATTTCGTCGTTTATTAAAGGTTAAAAGGCGTTAAGGGGTTATAAATGTTAACGATTTTTAAATATAATAACTCCGGTATAAATATCTAAATTTATATATTTAATTTATTAATTATTTTATTTAAATTATAAAATATTAAATTAAATATATTAAATCTAGATTTAATATTATATTTTATAAAAATAATAAAATACGCGGCCTTAAAGGTAATAAAAAACTTAAGCTTTATAATATAATTTATTAAGGCTTTTATAAATAGCTCGATTTCTTTCGAATATATACGTTTTAACGGCAAATAAAGTGCGATATTTAATAATTAAAATAAATAAAATAAATAAAGAGGTATATTAAATATAATAATATTATTATCCTTATAATACACCTTAAATTCGGCCGAAATATAGTTTTTATAATCGTTAATAATTAAAAGGCGATAATAACCCGTTACTCATATTTTAATATATTTATTAAAATATTTAATTTAATTTAAACCCGTCTTATTATTAATTTAACCGTTAAAGGTCGGTTTAATTATTTAATTACCTAATAAATTATATTCGTATATTTAATTCGCGAGGTAATATTAATTTTAAATAATTAAGAATAGCGGAATATATTAATTTTATAAATTAGTATATTTTATTATTATTAATTATTCCCGATTATTAGGTTAGACTGTCTTCGCCTTCCTATATCGATCGATATATATTATAATATATATTAAATTAATAATATTTATTATAAAGTTAATCTCGTTAAAATTCTATATATCTTTATTTAAAATACCGTATTTAACCTTTATATTCGTTATTAATATAAATTAACCGGAAATAACTTTTATATCTTTATAAAGAGCCTTTTAATAATCGTATTTCCGATTTATTTTAATTTTAAGGTTTAGATTATAATTAATAAAGCGCTTAATTTAATATTTATTAACGCGTTCGCCGTTACGTATTCCCGCGAGAAAATTAATTATATTTTCTATATTAATAATATTAAAAGGTATTCCTTAAATATTTAAATCGATTATATATTTTTATAATACCTCTTTTTTAATAAAATTTAATTTATATTATTATTATCGGATTTCGTATTATAAGGTTTAGCCGTTAATTCGATAATATAAAATCGTATAAAGGACGTCGTATACCTTTATAATAACTCTTTCGTTTAAAGGATTTATTAAATTTTATATTATTTAAATTATTAAAATAATTCGATTTTCTTTAAATTAATTAAATATTATAATTATAGAATTATTATATATTAAAGTTTAATTAAATTATAAAATTAAAAAAGTAGTCTATAAGATAATATAATCCGCGAGGTAATAAATCACGTTATAACTTTAATAATTAAAGCGTTTAATTATATAATTTAAATAACATTAAATTTATTAATATAAGGTATAAAAATCGGTTAAAAGTTCTTTTATTTAAGTTATTAATTAATATATAAATTGTATTTTTTAAGGTAGTAATTTATTTTATTAATTTCATTTTTATTAATATAAACATTATATTATATATAAATAATTTATATGTATTTATTAATTTTTATACATTTAATAATTACGAAATAATAGTATATTAAGAAATTTAACGATTAAATTATCGTTAAAGAACGTATCTTTAAGCTACTTTATAATTTAATTATTATTTAATAAAAAGTAAAGAACATTTAAGGATTAATTAAATTAATATCTTTATATATAACTAATAACCTAGGTTATTAAGTTAAATCTAGTTTATTTAATAACTTAAAAACCTAGGTTAAACGGTAAAACCCAGGTTAAAACATTCCCTAGAACAGATAGATAGGATAGAATAGTAAAAAGAAGAAGACCCCGAAAAGCAATAACTTAATAAGACAGAACAATTTCACACTTGGTTCGCTGCTTCAAAGTCAAAGTCTTGAACTTTAATGTTACGGCTCCTACTCTTTCCTCTTTCGGAATCGAGGCTTTACAAGGGCTAGCTACTGCCGCTTCACGCATGTGTCCACGTCTATGTCTATGGGATGGGACGGGATATATATAGACGGGATGCACCGGGCCGCCGGGGACTTCAGGTTTATCATTGGTAGCACGGGAAGGGAGGAAGACAAAAAATGATTGAGAAGTGTACAATAAAAACAAGAAATAGCAACAAGGTAAGAAACCGACTGGTTCCTTGTAGATAGATAGATGCAAGCAAGCAAGGGCAATGTATGTGCTAGGATGTACATATCAAAGGTGTGGACAATAGAGAGTTATTACTCTACATGCATCGGTTGGCGGCCCCTTTCCACTGCTCCCTGTCTGTTCTGTAGAACCCAGATATGTCATGTATACGTTGTGATACAATTTGCCCATGAACCGCTATAGATCCTGGAGGCTACTACTACTGCTTGCTCTTTTTCCTTTAATTTGTAACTGTACAATGCAATAATGACACGCGTGACTTTCCCATGCTAGCCCGTTGAACACCCAGGGGTTTTTTAAAAAGAGAACTCCATTTGCAATCGGAATCAGGATCTCCGGTCGTATCTATCCTAACCCCCTAACTTACCCCCCGAACGTGCCTTTCCTCCTTCCTCGCAAGACGTGAGGTCATTACCGTGCACTTACACAACCGCCGATATGTATAATAAGGTATCATTGCTGGCCGCTCTGTCATCGATTACAGGACGATGGCCAGTTCATGCCTGTCGATCCCCTCCTCGCTCAGGTTGGGATAGTAGGGGATCATGGCATCGGCCGCCTGCACATACGCGTCGTTGTACAGGCGCCAGTAGGGCTGGCGCACCTTACGCGCCGGGTGGAAGAGGCCGGCCCAGACGTAGTTCATGACGAGGCCAGGGCCCACGGCCATGCGGATGGCCTCGATGGCCTCGACGATACGGTCGATGACGTGCGGGCTTGTCTCAAACAAGTTGGGGTAGAGCAGGTTGAGCAGATGCACCATGGCATCCTCGCAGCCGAGGCCGACCACGCCTAGGGCAATGTGTTTCACGACAGAGGCGGCCGTCTGCCGATGCACCTGATCGCGATCGATGAGGGCGTCCTCGAGCAGGGGTGTGACGGCGTAGACGTAGTCCTTGGCCATCTCGCCAATGTATTCGAAGAGGAAGGATAGGGATTTAAGCACACCGTTCTGGACGTTGAGCTCAGGCACGCGGTACTCGTTCATCAGGGCAGGCAGGACGGTGAAGGGCGCGCAAGTCTCGGCTACGATGCCAATAGCTACAGCCGTGCACACTCGCGATTGACGCTCCTGCACCCGAAGGTTGTTGAGTAGTGTAGCCAAGACGTCCTGGGGACCAATGGCCTTGGCGATGAAACCAAAGGTGTTGTTGGCTGCTCGGCGGATACCCTTCTTGTGTGCCTTCAGCATGTCCAGCAACTCGAAGCAGATACGCATCCACTCACGGGCATTGACACTTTCGGGACCACGATCGGCAATACGGCCGACAAGGTCAATTGTGTTTTCTTGCACCTTTTCGTGTCGATTTCGTAGGATAGGGGTCAGGCGAGGAAGCAAGTCCTTGATGGGGGGTTGCATCTGGCTGATACCAACCACCGTGACAATGGATCGCAAGGCGCCCAGGATACTTCCCAGGACCTCCGGGTACTCCTCACCGAGGTATTCGTAGAGGACAACACCCAGCTTGCCCATCAAAGCATCCTCACCGCATTGCTTCATCACCATGGCAACCCGGGAAATCAGATCTGCTGCTTGTTGTCGCACCGTAGCCGACTTGTTGTTGAGTCGCCAAAGGATTGTACTGACAATCTGTGGCAGATAAGGCTTGCATCGGGTGCCTAGCGAGTTGACAACGGTGCCGAAACCGTTGAGCATAATGATATCCTCGACGCTTTGCTCCTGGAAGGAGTGTAGGATACCATCAATCAGGCGCTCTTCTAATCGCTCTCCTATATCGGCAGACCCCAGACCGGCAACAACCTTTTCGACTGTCTCGACCGTCATCTTGCGGTAAGCTTCGCTCTCGTCTTTGAGGTTCACCACGATGCGCTCAATAATTTCGCTCACGCCGACCTTCTGGCCGATGTCCACGGTCGTCTCGACCACTTGTCGGTAGTTTCGCTTGTCCAGTGCCATACGGCGCACCCAGAAACTCTTGAAGAACTCATCCAGCACGTGCTCCTTGAGATAGCCCGCCGTGACACCTTCAGTACCAGCGCACTGCGAGACCACCTTCAAAACAACCTTCTTCATCTCCTCATCTGGCGACGAAAACTCTCTCAGCAGAATCTCCATAATTTGACTAGTGTAGTAGTTGGCGTAGTCCTCGTCCATGAGAGGAATGATGAAACCAACGGCTTTGAGGAAACCAGCGAGACCCTTGCCTCGTTGTTTTCGAGCACCCGTCCAGAGGGGGTTGAGGATGTCGTCGAAGCTCTCGATACCGTAGGGGTTTGATGCCTCGGCAAGAGCGGCAATGGCCAAACTGGTGACTGTGCGGACCTTGGTCTGCTCATCGTTGAGGTTGGGGCCAATACAGTCCACGAGTCCCTTGAGATGGGGGAGCACAGCACAGCCCATCAGGATGGGAATCTGCTGTACAATCTTGACACCAGTATGCCTGGCTTGCCATGATTTCTTACTGCGACAGACCGCCCTAAGGAACGGTAGGAGAGCCGGGATCCCGAGCGCCGATGCTACCACAGCGAACGCTCGTGCAGTCGTGTTTCGTACATACTCATCGACGTGGTCGATATCTGGTCTCATCGTACTGATCATGGTGGCGAGACCGGCTGCTTTACTCAGGTTGGAGATGATTTCGCGACCCTCCACCCTGGCATAGTAGTCCTGGTCGATGAGAAGGGGCTCGATAACCACAAGAATCTTGTGAACGTAGGGGCGGACCATGTCATCCAGTTTGTACAATATACGGTCGATAACCTTGACAAGCAAATGACGCTCTTGGTCTTCGAGGGTCTTCTCCATGAGGAGTGGCAGAATCTGGTTGAATAGAGGTCCCGCACCGAACTGTCGCGCATTGTCGGTGAGTTGTCTTAGAGCAGTCTTACGCATAGGAGGTGTACCGTTCTTGACTTTCAGGAGCAGTCTCATGATCTTCCGCTCCTTCAACTCCTCCACACTCAGGGCGTTTTCGTCAGATCCGTCCGTCAGCTTGCCGAAGTAGGCCATGTCTTCGGGCTTGAAGAACTGCAGATCTCCAACTCCAGGGATCTCTTTAGGGATCTGGTTCTGACCGAGTCTACCACTCTCCGGCTCCTGCATCATAAACCCGCCGTAGTTAGAGGGCAAAGGCGTAGCAGTAACACGGTGGGTCGGCGCCCGAGTCGGGGCGTATCCCGGTGGCGGCTCAAGAACCTTGTAGCCTTCAGCTTCGCCGGGAAGCAGGGCGTCGAGCTCTTCATCGCTGATGGCAGCATTGGGCCCGGCTATGTCGGTGCCAAACGAAGGTGTGGCAGCACCGGCTTGAGAAGGGTGCATGGGAGTAACCAATCCACTGCTGCCCATCGGTGTGGCAGAGGGTGCCTGATCCCATCGCGAACGCTTTTTGGAAGCATCGGCGGCACCAGGGGCTGAGAGGGCCGGGGCCTGGTCCCACCTGGACCGCTTCGCTTTGCCGTCTGCAGCCTCGGGTGCAGCCTCGTCGACAGCAGTAGAAGACACATCCCATCTCTTCTTGCGCTTACGGGTCGAAGCGATGTCGGTGGAGCCTGCCTCGGCGTTTTCCTTGTTGCCGTCCTGAAGGGTAGCCTTGTGCTCTTCGCCGTTTGTTTCCTCGCCGGCTTCACGCCTCGCTTTGATGGCTTGTCTCACCCGCTCCTCCTCCCTCTCAATCTCTCGCCGTTCCATAATCTCACGGTAGCTGTCGCCCTCCTCGGTAGCACCGGCTTCGCGGTTTGCTGCGAAGGGATCGGCACGGGTAGGGGTCAGAGTGCGATCGAAGCGGCGCTTTTGATAGTCGGTCTCGCGGTCAACGATCCTGGTGCTCTTCTCCCCGCGCCCGGCAAAGGGGTCGTCTTCTTCGACGCCATCTCCGTGTGCAAATTCCTCAATCTGGGACTTGGTCGCTGTGTACTGGCCGACTAGGCGTCGCGAGTTGTCGGCGTCGGCATCTTGCATGTCCTCATCGCCATCGGCGGGGAGGGAGGTGAGGTAGCCTGCATACTTGTCGCCGCTTTCACGTGAATACAGGTCGGTATCGAAGGATTCCGTCAAACTGGCCTTGGTAGACGTATTGTCGGATCGCTGATTGGATGGGTCGAAGGTTCGCGAACCGTTCTTAGCTGCGGCAGCAGCATTGCGATCTGCCTGGAGCTTTCTAATGGTCTCGAAGTCAGCGTCCGACATTTTGTTATCAGCTTAGCCGCCGTCGGTCATGACCTTTTCCAAGTGGTAAATAGTGATGACTGAAGCTCTGATTGGCGCAAAGTATTGATGATGTAGGATCGCGACGACGTTGTTCTTGCCTAAGTAAGTCGCGATGGGATGCGTCGAGAATTTGGAAGCTCTGATCAACGTAGGGGCGCTAGGCGCGAAAAGGTTTAGTGGATTGGATTATCTGTGGCGTGTGGCTGGGCTGCTTGGTGGCGGAGGAAGTCGCTTGAGAGAGAGAACGCGCTAATTTATTATTACCTAAGTCATTCAAATCCCCTAGGATAAAGCACCACGGGTTAACAGTTGATCATTCAAGCGTCACATATTGTTGATATATTATACTGCCATCATTGAAGACTCAAAGTGCATATTTGATTTAGTCACTGATTGCTGCATTCCTGTGCATGTTTAAGTATACCAAGCAACGGGCTTTTGTAACGCAAAGCATCAGTAAGAGAGGTTCAGTTCCATCCACGAGGAAGGTCATAAGCAACTGAAATTACCATGTGGTAGCTTGGCTTATTTGACTTCTGGTACTGTTCCCAAATGCTTGAAGGTTGATGCATAATGGTCGGTCGACTAGTCTGTTGTATCTTGCGTCTAACCCTGGACCTTGAATGTTCGCCCACTTGCCGTCTTGCGCTCCTTTTCCTCGTTCTCTGGTCGAGCTCGTCGAAGAACTATGCCAGTTAGCTTCACTAGGTCATGTACGCTTGGGACATATCAACATACCTTGCAGGAAGTCCGCGGTTCTCCGTCTCATACGTGAGTGAATATATGCCTGCAGGGCATTATTAGCACATGCCAAATGAAGGAATTCAAGCTGTGGCAGAAGCAAACTGTACCTTAGAGGCTTTAATGTGGTAGTGGAAGTAGTCTCGGAATGTTTGGATGTGGGAGATAACATCGGGCATCCGCTGAGGAGTCAAGTGGCGAGGGAACAAGACTGAAAGCTGTTAGTATAGCTCAAGTCAGATCGAGAGGCGCCTAGCTTACCGAATGTCACATATCCGACCTCTCCGCTGGTGCTGGTCTGAACACCCGGCACTCCTTGCAGCTCCAGAGGAGGATCGTTCCTGAACAGCACCTGGGGCGCATTCTGGATAGCTCTCCGACGAGCGTCCACGAACTCCTGAATGAAGACCTTGCCGAATATGCGGTCTGTCTCCTCACGGAACACGGTGCTGAAGATGACAGTTACACGGTCGTGGCTGGCCTTGACGTAGATAGCTTCCTCTTCGCGGTAGTGGATGGCCATGACGTCCCCACCTTCTCGCACACCCTGGGGAGCTTCTTCGGATGTGTACTGGGAAGCGGCTTCCTTGAGTTTGTAGTATTCCTCGTAGGCATGCTCGAACGGTGCAGCCATGGCGTTTCGCTTCATCAGCGAGACTTTCTTGATCAACTCATCTCGCTCCTCTGCATCGCCAGTCAATCCCATATGTTCATCATTTGGACGGAGTTGCTGCTTTTCTTACCCTTTTCTCCGGGCAAGTTCTCCAGGTCGACCAGGATGGAGAAGTCGTACCCGATCTCAGGCGGGATAACATACTGGTCGTACTCGCGCTGCAGCACCTGCTCGGCGCCGTACCGAACCAGCTCTCTGAAACATCGAATGTTTATGGAAACAACAATCTTGGTTTTGGTTTCGGGGGTGGAAATGTGAAAGGTGACGCCGTCGAAGTCGGAAACAGTCTGGTCGATGGAGGCGGGCGGTGCTCTGAAGCTGGGAGATTAGGGGGACATGCGACAGACGGATTGGACACGATGTACGGTAAGGCTTACCCAGAGAACCTCTCCGTCAAAACGGACTGAATCAGAACATTCTGGTAGTCCAGCAGAAGCATCTTGGCGGCGTGTCTGCAATAAGCTGCTAGATGCTGGGTGATTAGATTGAAGTGTAGCAGTAGCGACGGCGACAGAGACGATGTCGTCGGCTTCCAACAGGTAGAGCTGGATTGGCCTTAGTCCTTAGTGGGGCAGAAGCACTGTCGGTTGGGTTGCTCTGCTCCTGCCTCCTTGCCTAGGAGTTTACGTCGATGCTCGGTCGGGTGGGGTTCGTTGCTCTGGGTCCGTGTGCTGCGTCCCGATAAGAGTTGCTTATCGCAATATTTCTGAAAAAAGTTACAATGCGCAAACCGCTCGAGACTCGACCCTCCACTTACACGCGCAAATGTTCTAGTATTAGGGATCAGCACTGTCATCATGGTCAAATCCTATCTGTAAGTTTTGCAACATGCACTGTCTGTATAAGGTGCAATTTCTAACAATAAATCTCTATTGCGCAGCAAGTACGAGCATTCCAAATCCTTTGGTCTCGTCACCTCGTCGACCTCGAACATACTATGGACGCCGAGTGGTCGCTCAAATACTAGCGCCGGCCAGGCCGTCGCGGCCGCGAACGAAGAGGTTCTCACATGGGACATTAAGAAAGGCGAGCTCCTGAGTCGCTGGCGGGACGAGAACTGCTCAGCACAGGTCACGGCCCTCGCGCAAAGCAAAACGGACAAGGACTTGTACGCTGTGGGCTACGAGGACGGCAGCATTCGACTATGGGATAGCAAGATTTCCACCGTCATTGTCAGTTTCAATGGGCACCGATCCGCCATCACCATCCTCGCATTCGACAAGACGGGAGTACGTTTGGCCAGTGGTTCCAGAGATACGGATGTCATCATCTGGGATCTGGTTGCTGAAGTAGGCCAATTCAAGCTTCGAGGACACAAGGACCAAGTCACAGGCCTCCAGTTTGTGGAGCCGCAGTCCGAGGTCGAGGGCGAGGATGCGGACCAGGTAATGGTCCTTGACGATTCGTCGGGAGCCACTGAAGGATTCTTGATTACTACCGGAAAGGATGCCTTGATCAAGCTTTGGGATTTGTCGACACAGCATTGCATCGAAACACATATTGCGCAAACAAACGGTGAATGCTGGGCTCTAGGTCTCTCTCCGGATTACAGTGGCTGCGTTACAGCCGGGAACTCGGGCGAGCTGAAAGTCTGGGCTTTAGATGCGGCCGGGTTAGCAGCTTCGCAACAGCAAGTCGATGTCCCCCAAAACATCCAGTTTCTTCACAACAGGGGCACCCTGTTCCGAAATGGAAAAGACAAAGCCACCGAGATCATCTTCCACCCCCGACGTGACTACTTCGCCGTCCACGGACCCGAGAAAGCTGTGGAGATTTGGAGAATACGGACAGAGGCGGAGATTAAGAAAAGCCTAGCCCGAAAGAAGAGGAGAAGAAGAGAGAAGCTGGCAGGCAAGAAAGGTGATCAGGACGAGGATATGGAGGTGGACGGCGACGAAGAGGATGTCAGCAAAGCTTCGGTAACAGAGGCCTTCGCACAGCATCTCATTGTTCGAACAGGCGGCAAAGTAAGATCTGTCGACTGGGCTGACAACCACGGGCACAAGGGACTCCAACTACTAGTTGCCACCACCAATAACCAGTTGGAGCTGTTCAACATCGCTATCAAAGAAAAGAGCTCTAAAAAGGAGGAGGCCACACCCGAATACACCAGGTCCCTCGCCGTTGAGATGCCCGGACACCGCGCTGATATACGCTCCTTGGACCTGAGTTCTGATGACAAGATGCTTGCCTCAGCCTCGAATGGCAGCCTCAAGGTATGGAATGTCAAGACACAGTCCTGTATCCGGACATTCGAATGTGGCTACGCACTCTGTTGCGCATTTCTTCCGGGAGACAAGGTCGTGGTTGTGGGAACGAAGGAAGGAAAGCTCGAACTGTTTGACGTTGCATCAGCGACACTGCTCGATGAAGTCTCTGCACATGATGGCTCCGTTTGGTCACTACAAGTGCATCCGGATGGCCGGTCTATGGTGTCGGGAAGCGCAGACAAGACAGCCAAGTTCTGGAACTTCCAGATTGTTCAAGAAGAGGTTCTCGGAACAACACGGACAACCCCCCGCTTAAAGCTGGTCCAGTCACGTACCCTGAAGGTTTCAGACGACATTCTCAGTCTCAAGTTTTCACCGGATGCGAAATACCTTGCTGTGGCGCTGTTGGATAGCACGGTCAAGGTATTCTTCGTAGACTCGCTCAAGCTGTATCTCAACCTCTACGGCCACAAGCTGCCGGTCTTGAACATGGATATATCATACGACAGCAAGCTCATTGTCACTTGCTCTGCTGACAAGAATGTCCGCATCTGGGGCCTCGACTTCGGAGACTGCCACAAGGCCCTGTTTGCCCACCAGGACAGTATCCTCCAAGTTGGCTTTGTTCAACACAACCAGGACGGCAATGGCCATCACTTCTTCAGTGCCAGCAAAGACCGCACCATCAAGTACTGGGATGGTGACAAGTTTGAGCAAATTCAACGGATAGACGGCCATCATGGTGAAATCTGGGCTCTGGCGGTCAGCCACAGTGGCAACTTCATCGTCAGTGCCAGTCACGACAAGAGCATCCGTGTCTGGAACGAGACCGACGAGCAGATCTTCCTTGAGGAGGAGCGCGAAAAGGAAATCGAGGAGCTGTACGAAAGCACGCTCACAACCTCTCTCGAGCGCGACCCGGACAACGAAGACGAGAATGCCGAGGTGGCAGGCGCCGGCAAGCAGACGGTGGAAACATTAATGGCCGGTGAGCGTATCGTTGAAGCTCTCGAGTTGGGATTTGCGGACTTGCATGTCATCAAAGACTGGGAACAGGCAAAGGAGGCCAACCCCAATTGCGCGCCGCCGCAACGCGACCCACTTTTCATGGCGCTGGGCGGCATCAGCGCCGAGGAGCATGTAATGTCGGTGCTACAGCGTATCAAGGCATCCGCACTGCATGATGCGTTACTGGTCCTCCCTTTCTCCTCGGTCGAGATGCTCTTCACGTTCCTGAACATCTTCGCCATGCGGTCGATGAACATTCCTCTGACCTGCCGGATCTTGTTCTTCATGCTCAAGACTCATCACAGCCAAATAGTAGCGACCCGGCTCATGAGGGTGATGCTCGACACGATACGGGCGAACCTCAGGAGGGCCCTCAAGCGACAAAAGGACGAGATGGGATACAACATTGCTGCTCTCAAGGTAGTAGGCATGCAGCTGCAAGACCAGAGCGTCAAGAACTATGTTGATGAGACCTGGGACGATGCTGATGAGAGCCAAAACGTGAAGAAGCGAGGCTTTGTGCACGTATCCTAGTTGAAGAAGGATATAAAGGAGTCAAAGTCTTGGGGAGTTAGCTTGGCTTGGGTGGTTGCATTTACTAAAATAGAAGATATATGTGTATATACCCTTTATACTTGAACGTTCCCAACGTCGTCCTGTTGCCCCTTTACAATTTACATTGGCTTGATTACATGAGGTAGGTATATGTATAAGGCAGTAAGGACCTCAAGTACCTAACTTGTAACGACAAGCGGCTCTGTAAGTCTGCCGCTAGAGGACACCAACCCCGCCCCCGCAAAACTGGGGAACTGAATATTTCCCCGGCATTAGTGACGAAAGAAGACTTGAAAGGTAGCCAGTCGGCCAGTAAAGGTGCAGGGTAGGCACTTACCTCGGCACAACAACTTCCAGGCTTGCTGAGGGTGTAGTACAAGTCTTTCTTCCTTTTGTCGACTTCAATCCCAGTCATGGGGGGCAAGCTGTCTCAGAACCTGGACATTTGCAAAGAGCCATGATAGCGTGATCCAGTAATTGACTTGTCTGTGTTCCGTTTTACTGGGCCTACGTTCGCTCTCCATTCATTCATTCATCCATCAATCAATCTACAGAGGAAGTATATACGATGGCCGGTCGTGTGCGCCACCCTATCGACGTCGAGGCGCTCGAAAAGTATATCAGCAAACATGTGTCTGAGATCAAGGTCCCGCTGGACGTGAAGCAGGTAAGCAAATAAAACGCGGATCTGCATTGTCGCTCGCTGTCGACTGACATCTATCTTCTTTTGCCATCTGTAGTTCGGCTTCGGCCAGTCGAACCCGACGTACCAGCTCACCTCGCCCGACCGCCAGCGCTACGTCCTGCGCAAGAAGCCTCCCGGAAAGCTGCTGTCGAAAGCCGCGCACAAGGTCGAGCGCGAGCACCGGATCCTGTCGGCGCTGGGCCCCACGGACGTGCCGACCCCCAAAACGTACTGCCTCTGCGAGGATAGCTCGGTCGTCGGCACGCCCTTTTACATCATGGAGTTCCTCGACGGCCGCATCTTCGAGGACCCGGCCATGCCCGACGCGTCGAGCCCCGAAGAGCGCCGCGCCCTCTGGAAGAGCGCCGTCGACACCCTGGCGCGCCTGCACCGCGTCCGGCCCGGCGACGTCGGGCTCGAAACCTACGGCAAGAGCGACGGGTTCTACGACCGCCAGCTCGCGACCTGGCACCAGATCTGCGAGGCGCAGGCCCGCGCCGTCGACGCCGACACGCAGAAGCCCGTGGGCCAGCTCCCGCACTTTGACGAGCTGCTAGCCTTCTTCGGCGGCAACAAGAAAACCACAACCAAAAGCCAGCCCCGCGACCGCGGCACCATTATCCACGGCGACTACAAGATCGACAACCTAGTCTTCCACCGCACCGAGCCGCGCGTCATCGGCATCCTGGACTGGGAGATGAGCACGGTCGGGCACCCGCTTTCGGACCTGGCCAACATCATGCACCCCTTCTACATCGCGTCGGGCGACCCCAGCGGCGGCGGCAGCAGCAGCGCGATGCGCCACGCCGGCTCGAGCGAGGCTTTCCTCCCCGGCTGCACCCCGGGCCTGCCCGCCCCCGCCGAGCTCATGGAGTGGTATGCCGCTACCGCCGGCTGGGACCCGCGCCCCGAGATGAACTGGGCCGTCGCCTTCAGCGTCTTCCGCCTCTCGGCCATCTGCCAGGGCATCGCGGCCCGTGTCGCCACGCGCCAGGCCAGCAGCGAGAAGGCCCGCAACCACGCCGAGGCCATGTACCCTCTGGCCGAGTTCGCCTGGACCCTGGTCGAGAAGGAAATGAAGGGAGGGGACCAGAGTGGTGGCGGACCTAGGTCATCCAAACTGTGATGCATCGATGGCGAGAACCCATCTGTAGGTATTGGTGATTAACGAAAGAGAGCCATGGAGGAACATGTTGGGCTCATGGTTACGCTGTGTCTAGAAAGAATGACATATGGGTGCTATATAGCCTGCTTTCTTTCCCATAGGGTCACGGTGTTAACGATGTTGTTATGCTGGTATGGGTCGATGTTGCTCTGGCTGGCATACAAAGCCCGGCCGAATCACGCGAGTCAAGAGTCAGTGCAAGGAGAAGATTACAGTCAAATACCCATCAAGTATCCAAAAGCTACGCTCAATCTGTATTACTACCTTATTGAGACTGTCTCGTCGCTGTGGTGAGCGGAAATGCCGGCCGCTTACATATCATTTCATTACGATATGGTTCAGCACTGTGCAAGACAAATATGGGGGGTTTGGAATGTCAGAATGGGAGAGGAAAATGGTAAAATGTCAACGCCTGATGCAGATAAACCCCCATCCCCATTTGAGTGATGATCCCTGTCCATGTGCAAACGAAAATGCATTGCGCGAAAGCCGACCGACCCATTGATCAATCCATGTGATGAGTGCGCGATTGGGAGAGAACCAGGCAAAATATGACGAAGCTTCCACTTCAACGCCCTGAACTCCTAGCCGAAAGTGTATTGCATAAGGGAAAACAAAATGCAGTCCAAATGAGGACCATGAAAGGCTTCGTGTGCTTGTCTGTGTGTGCCATTGTGGTGAAACAGCGCATAAGGAGTCAAGAGAAGAGTACCGAGGTACCGAGGTCCTCCATCCGGACGGATAACGAACCCGTCAAGAGTTTGCTGAGAGGCCATGGCGGTTATGGATGGTAAGGAGTGTGTTGTGTGGCCAATCCAATTTGCCGTGAGACAAGATATGGACACAATGCAGATGTCTATTCAACGTAAAAGATCTGGACAGGTATGAGGCAGGACATGGCGTCCAGCTCCTCGAAACCTGTCGTGGTCAACTTGTACCTGCGAGGGTTGCCGTTCTCGGGGAGATCAAGGGATCTTCCTCCCTTAAGCTGCTGCCTTGGTTTTCAGCGTTAAACCCCGAAAATACGAATGTCGGCTTCGACTTCGGCGGCGTGGCCTGCGGGTGCCATTCTACGGCGACTGTTGAAAGTTGGCCCGGTTATCAGGACCTTCGTCTAAGTTCGGGGCTGCGTATCCCCATGGGGATCTCCAATCAGAGCGTAGCGGATAAGTCCCATTGTTTGAGACATCCGAGGAGCCCCTTGTAGGGTGATGGCCCCCTGCTTCAGTCCCTGGAAAGGCGGGAGGTGGTGTATTCAGTTCGAACGCAGGGGTATCCAGAGGCCGGGTCCTAGGCGAAGAAGCACTCGAAAATTGCATCGCGTGTCGTCCTAGGCTAGAGTTGTATTGCCTTGCGAACTGTGGCACGTATTAGATACGAAATTCAAAGGCATAGAAGTCCCCGGCTAATCAATACTCACAGGTGGGTTAGGTCCTCCCGATGTAGCAGTGTACGACATTGGCCGTGTCGAGGGCGGGGATCCTCTAAAACTCCCGTGTCGAGCGCGAGTCCTTCGGCGGCTGTCGTTGAAATCCGCTGATGGCGAACGACGGCCTGGAGAAGTTTGCCATGTCGAACGGAAGTTCGACCCATCTGCTCTGCGAAAAATAGGAGGTTGTTCATACAGCTCTTGGAAGCTTTGCACGTGCATGTCAGTAAACCGTCCAACTGTATAGCAGGTGTCAGTATACTTACTTGAGGGCAGTAACCCGGGCGGGGTTTTCAGCACGGTTCTGGGAGCTGGGTTCGCCTCTGACTTGTTGGTGTCCACGAAAGGCTTGCATTCCAAAACCATGTTGCTGGCGCACGAGATGCATCATGGCTTGATGTGAGCGTGGGTGGTTGTGCTGGAACTGGGGTTCCGAGGGGACCTTGTCTCGGCAGTACGGACAACTATCGGATTCCTCGAACCATTTCTTAATACAATGATCACCGAAAATGTGTTTGCACTTGGGAAGTCGAAGGGGTGCCTCGTTGACCCCTTCGGGGTTTTCAATGCCGAATTCGTTATAACATATAATGCAGGCTTGGAAATGTCAGTCAGTACCGGCAAGAACAACAGCGCCAACAACAACAACGACAACAAGCGTGATGGAATTGCGAGCAACTTACTTTTTTCGCTCTCCGTGAGTTCGGATACTTCGACGCTTTGCAATGACGCTATGGCACTCTTAGATGCCACTCGCTTGCCCGGTACAGTCCCCCTCAAAAGCTGCTGTGCCCGAATTCGTTCTTCCGACCCCATATATGCCGGCATGAAACCCACGCCATGGTTGTTCGCCACAGCCTCTAAAAACCTGAGCGTCTGTGCATCATGCTCGGGATCCGTGTCTTCGTCGCTGGATGGTTCCGAGCTAGACGGCTGAAATCTTGGCCTTCGAGAATGTGCCGAATTTGATTGTATCACTGGAAGATCTGTCATCGGCGGCGAAGATGGCTGATGCGGCTGTGGTTGGTTTCTCCTGAAGCCCATGTTCACTCGTTGGTCTGAAAAGCTTCAGGTTAGCGTTTGAGCCAGGACAGTCGTAGCCTCGTCGCCTCGGCAGTCGCCATTATCAACTTACCTTCATGCGAAAACCGAGCAGCCTCGGTATTCCCACGGGGCTGTTCGCCAGCGTCCTGTCTCGTGCGTAGTGCGGCCTCCATATCGGAAGAACTGTTGTTGCCGAATGTTTGTGTGCTGCATCGTTTAGACTACGCCCTTTGGCCAATAACCCCACGTATTGCAATGGGATTCGATTTCTTGATCGACTTACCTTAGGGATGTTTGACTTGGCCCCATGGACGAAAAGGGGTGCAGTGCGGGCAGCCCAGTGGTACGGGGTACATGGGAGTCGGAACTGTTGCCGTGTGTCGAGAAACCTTGGCTATGATGAGCAGGTGCCGAGCCTCCAATCCGATTTAAGCTGGCAATCGTCGGCGGATGATGAAACGTGGGAGGCGAGTGCATCTGGCTGAGCGGGTGAGAGTGCCCACTGTAGTTTTCATGTGTGTGCATGCGAGGAGGAATGTGGGAAGAGGTCCCGGGACCGGGATTGGACACGCCAGGCAAAGGTACAGGCGGAAAATTCGGAGTATATATGGGAGCCGTCGTCCGAGCAAACGGCGGGTAGAGTGCTGGAGGCCAACCAAGATGCGGCATTGCCTGCTGTTGGTGTGAATATTGTTGGTGATTTTGCGGAGGTGGCTGCTGCCACCAGCCGCTACTGGAAGTGCTTCCGTGAACAGGATCATAATGCGGTCTTCCACCCATTCGCGAAGTTGCCCCTAAACCCTGGCTTTGATTGTGCTCTGATGCTGTGGCTGCAGCTGCCGCACGCATTGCGGGACACGGCGAGTGGTGTTGCGGCATCGCGTCCGGTAGTAGGCGAGATGGCTCCGAAGGTGATTGGTGCATCACGAAATCCATGGCTGAGGGATCCATGGCTGCCAGATAAGCGTGGAGAGCGGCAGCTTGAATGTAAAAACTGACGCTCTCGTAACTGTTGTTGGCTGAAGTCGGCCCGGGCGATTTCGGCCCACGCAACTGACGACTTCGTGTAAGTGACTTTCAGTCCGTGCCTGTTGTCCCTTTGGGTAGCTTATACGCTTTTTATTTCCTTCTTCTCTTTCTTCCCGATCAGTCTGAATTTCCTCGAGTCTCCTGTATGTGTCCTTTTTGTTTCTCAAACCAGCTCGTCACTGCGTAAAATTGAGAGAGAGCGGAAGATTGGGCGCTGTTCAACCTGCGACAGTTTTACTCAAGGCAAAGACGGGGTTTGTCGCACCACACAGGCGGTTGAGTGTCGATCACGGATGGGAGGGGGGGAGGGCTCCCTGGTCGTTGCCAAGGCAAGGCGGTTAATCGGCGATAAGAACGTTGGGTTGCAAGCGCAAACAGGCCAGTAGTATGTGGACTGGACTGGCCAGACGGGACGGACGGAGGGGTAATCTGTGGCCGGCGTACTCGCTTGGTTCGATGTCACAATGCTGACTGGGAATGAATCACTAGGAGCGAACGTGATGCCAGCTCGGGACCATTCATGCACCGCACAAGTCCGTGTGGGGATGAGAGGTCACGAGGATGGACAGGTCTAGGCAATACTGGGATACGGAATTCTTTCTTATTGATACCTTCGGCAGGCTGGTTGTGACACAGAAATGAGTGTAGAAGTGATCATAGGCGAGCAAGAGGGAACAAGATGAGATGGAGGGGAGCCGACTTGGAACCCGGATCGTCTAGGCCAGGTCAGAAACACACCAAGTGAGCGGATGGAGGGACGACGAGGGTGGTGATGTGGTGGACAACCAGGAGGTGGTCGGGAGGGAGAGGAAGAGGGAAGAGAGAGAGAGAGAGAGGGTGTGGGGTGAGAGTGATCAAGAGGAGGAGAAAGCAAGATAGTTAGGTTGATGAATAGGTAAGGTGGTCAATAGATTGAGGTAGAGGCAGGAGAAGACGAGAAAAAGGTCGGAGCACTTTTGGATCAAGGACGGATGGAGGGGAGGGAACTCTCTCTCGGTCGCTCTGTATCTCTCTTGCGCTGCTCTTTCGCTCGCACTCTCCCTTAGTTCTAGGTAAGTGAGGAAGAGAAAGAAGTAAGTGACAGGCCGGGAGTGGTTGGCGAACCTTAGTTGCTCTGGATTACTCTGCTAGGACAAGGACAGCCAGCCTGCGACTGAGCGGAGCGAAACGGAGAGAGGGAAACATGGACGGAGTTGATCAAATAGATGAGACCATAGACACCCAAGTAACATGTATTTTGTCAAGCAAGTCTCAGTCGGGCGTATCTACCCGCAAATAAGATGCCAGCCAGAGCCACAGCCAAAGTTTGGACTGGTGGTTTTAAAGCAGCTCGGCCCAGTAGGCAAAGAGTGCAGGCAGGTTAATAAGTGAGGGGTGCGGAAGGGCAGGGCCAGCGCCAGAGCCAAAGCCAGAGCCAGAGCCAGAGAGAGCACAGAGAGAAGGAGGAGAGTTCCCGGCCCAGTGTAGGTAGGTCGCTAAAGAGGTTAGGTAGGCAGGCATGTAAGAACGTACATTACACATTACCTACATGCCTCCTCCTCATCCATCCATGCATAGGATAAAGTACGTCTTGTACGTGCGTACGGATGGACAAGGATTGGCAGAGAGAATATCATGGCCCTGAAAGTACATGTATTGCATCCTCAAGGGTTCCTCGCCTTTCATGCCTGGCCCTGTCTACTACTAAATCGATGTAGGTAGTGATTGATCAATGACCGGTCTCCATTAAGAGAGGGGAATCTGCCCTGGGGTCCCGAGTCCCAAAAAAAAGGCGGCGTTAACAACCACAAGGAAATGGGGCACCAAACAACATACCATGGAACTTGGACGTTAGGCTTTCTACATGTATCAACCAACTCTAGGCCACCTGCCTTATCAGTCTGCCGCCGTATTATCAATGCCAATACGGCGCACAGCTTCAAATAGCATGTTTGGAGCGATGGCTAAATTGTGCTAAATGGGTACGCAATATTGTAATATCACAGAAAATAAATGGTCCTTACAGGGGAGCATGGGAATGCACAACATGGCATGGCATGGTTGAGTGAGCGGGTAGGGGTGGGCGGCAAGCAGGATAGGATGCTTGCTTTGAAGCTGGAAGTTGTTGGTTTTTTTTTCCCTTCTCTTTTTCCTTCCTGCTTCCCCCCTCGACTCCAGTTGCCGGTGCAAGAGTCTCCAGTGTCGTGTCTTGAGTTTTTAGTCTCGTGCGTCGGTTTCGAGCCCAGCCCATCACCGAGCGGTAATGATGAGCAAATGAGAGGAAATGGAGGCGCCTGGAGGGACAGCACAAGCAGAAGGTGCCTGAATGGTCCGTCATACTCGTCTCGGCCAATGCAACGGGAACCCATGTGACAACAAAAAAGAAGTGGAAGATAAGAGGCCAAACACACTTGTGGCTGCTGGCCCTTTTTCTTACTCCACGGACCCCTCGTCCGTCTGGTTTGTTGCATGATACGGATAACTTGTATTATGCCTGGCCTGCCTGGATTGAGCCAGCAGCAACAGCAAGCGACCGGCCGAACAGCGAGAAAGAAAAAAAGAGTCCAGACTCAATATTATTACATGGCACCATATGACGCAGCAGAAGCTCCCGGCATTGCTTCATCGCCATAGGCAAAAAGGCCACCCCGTTTGGGCGTACTTTCAGGTTGCACTTGTCATTGGCTCAACCGGTTACCCTCACCTTTTAGGTATTGCAAGGCGCGGGATGGGATGCCCTTGTCAACTATGAGTAACAAAAAAGTGGTCTTCAGACTGGTAATCCGCATAAGCCTGCAACAAGTCGCATCGATGTCCATGACACAACAGCCCGACCGTACTCAATTCGCACCTTAGCGGTGGCCATGCCATGCTTTTCCGCTGTTGCTGTTAAACAGCTGGGGCGGGCGCTGTTTTCCTCAGCCGCCCAAGGCGATATGGGATTTTCGGATTCCAGATTGCGGAATTCCAGGGTAGGCTACATGCAGCTGATGGGAAACGGTGGGAGAACCAAGCTGCCAGGGTCGAAAGAAATGAATGAGAGAAATGAAGCTGCCTCGTCGTCCCAGGTCCGTCATCCTGAACCACGAAACGCTTCATCTTGACGACCCAGTCGTAGGACGGTCAGGTCATATATGAGCAGGCCCGGCCCTTTCGATCAATTTCATTTCAGGCCTCGCCCAGTTTGGTCACTTGCTTCTTGTCTAGTATGACTCAAGTTGGTAATGAAAACGCAAGAGAAGTATGTAACCACGCACGTAGTAAGTAGTACGTAGTAAGTAGTACGTAGTAAGTAGTACGTAGTAAGTAGTACGTAGTAAGTAGTACGTAGTACGTGTGTTCAGCTCAACCACCCAATCTGGGAGCTCCTGGCTCAGCAAAATTGAATTAGCCAACAACCAGCATGGGTATCGGAAACATACCGCACCAGGCCAGGCTTGCCACCACCAACTATTTGAACCTACCTACCACCAATACCACCACCACGCCAAATAGCCAGAAGAGTAATGTGCTCCGAGCTGGGCTGGCCAACTGAGCTGGTTGCGCTCGCCTATCGGCCACCACGAGATAACTCAGATTCGCCAATAGATCCGACTGATTCTCCATGCGACTCGTCGATTTCTTTCCTTCTTCTTCGCCTCCTCCTGCTTGACCATTCTTGACATTCTTGGCGGCTTGTCTCTGGGGCCTTTGCTACTCACTGGGTTGGCTGCAGTTGGTCAGTCGCTGAGACCCAACCGACCGACTGACTGACTTGTGGCCCCGGGCTGGATTTTTGACTATATCCGTTATATGATGCGGTAGGATGGTAGTCGGTATTTTTCATTTTCATGAAGGTCCGAGTCCGGAAAACCATCAGAGGTCAGGTAGGTGATTTGGACCAACTTATTAACTCAAGGTCAGAGTCAAGCCAACAAGAGTCTAGGGAACATGAATGTTAGTCATGCGCGGGTTGCTATCCGTTTATTCGTTTCGTTCGCTCTCATTCGGGTTCGGGGCTTATCCGATAAGGCAGAGAGTCCTTGGAGGGGCACCCGGCACTGGCTCTGCTTCGATTGTTTGATCCAGCGCCAAATACTAAAAATGATGCTGGCCTGACTGGGCCTTTTTGTCCGTCCGTGACTCCCAACTCCGTGGCACCTTGACGGCCTCTGCTTTGCTTTGACGTTACGACTACACCACACCTCACAATAAACCGTGTTTCGTTCCAGGCGAGCGAAACTGACGAAACTTGGCATGTTGAAACTATTGGGAGGGGTGCGTGTTCGTCTTTACCTCTTATGTACAAGTTCTCGTCATCACGGGACTCTTTTTGTCCTTTCCCCACCATCAAGCTGCCAGCCCAACTTCATGATTGCCAGCCAGCCAGCGCAGTCGGTCAAAGCCAGCCTTGGGCGATAGATAAGTATATAGATATATAAGCACAAACTGCGCAAATGTCATCCCTCTCATGCCTGCTTGACTTGTTACTGTAGCATCCGATCGCCCAAAGCTGCCAAGTTGAGTCGGTGCTCGTTAGTTGATTGGCGCATTCGGAGGCCGGGCCTTGTCGTTCTTGGAAGGTTTCTCGGCCATGAAACACAGCCATTGGTCAACTATTGGACTGATCGGCCCAGGGTTCCAACCAGTATATTGGCCATGGTCAATGTTGGCTTTCCTCGTACATGACCTACATGCCTACTGCCTCTCTACCTTACTTAGCATGCACCGACAAACCTACTACTGCTGCCGGTCCATTTCCTCCATCTCTCTGATTCCAAGTCGTGTCGCAACTTAGATCCAACATAGATGAGTCGGTTGGATGGTCCAACAACTCTAAAGCCAATGTGCGTATTTATTCAATGGAATGTCCACCTCGTTTCGTTATGACACAGAGTCAATCTCACTTCAGACCCTATTCGGGACCCCGGAACTGTCGGCATCTTCTAAGTCACCGTTTGACCCAAGAGGCTCGGTTCGCCAGACAGCAACAGCAACTCGATAACGCCGTCGTCATTCGGAGCCTTCCATTGTCCATCCACGATCGGAGCGGGGGCCGACTTGCGTCTCTCTATTATTCGCTCCTAGCAGAAGCTGAACTCCCTAGGCTGCTCTTCCACATTACATCAATACTAACTCAGCCTAATGCTGCAAGGGCCCCCGACCAGTTCGGAGGAAACGAGCGAGAGGGAAAAAGAGAGACAACATTCCTCCCTCTGCCAAAATAAGACGCCGTTAACTTGGCTTACGGACTAGGAATTCCTCAAACAGCGTTTCATGACTGTAGTCGGCCAATTTTTTTTTTAATGACTCCAAGCCACACACACCCCTCCTTGCTTTTGGGGGGGGGCAGAGTAAAACCAGGGCAAAAATAAGAAAAAAAGAGAAGGTGCCCGGCTAGGCACAGGCACCCCTACACCGCATCCCTCGCTCCGTCGCAGCCCCCGCCCACCAAGAGATCTATCTATATCGTGATGACGACCGGCCCTGCACGCCATGGATCATACGTTCTGACTCGACCGCGAGACCCGACGATGACTGTCTTGACTAACAAACGGTAGCATTCAAATGGTTCATGCGACTGAACAAGGCAAGCTTGCCGGGGTATTTCGGTCGCTTTTGCAACAAACTAGACAAACGAGGAATACGCTACCATGTCGCATGCCACCATCGTTGCTGCAAGAGGTTCAGCCGGCTGGCCACTGCACAGAACTCGTCCATTTCTTCGCCACTTATTTTGTGATTTGCCTACTATTTGCGAGCCATGTTGCCAACGTGACCTACATACCTAGTCAACTACCAGTCTGGCCAGTGGTTTGAAACCATTGACCGCACCTCTCTCGGGCGCCGATCCTCAAGGAGCGAGACATCCCTTACTCAAAACACCCAGTCTTGAATATCCGCGACGACTCGAAGCCAGTCGCAGATACAGACCATAGCGGAAATCTCGAAGTATGCATGATTCCATGTAAAATGCCCCTTATTTGCGAGCGATCATGTCCAGCTCTCGGAGAGGTGCCATTTGCTATCGCGCGGGATGCAGTAGGCCGTTGGGTTACCATCGACGCCGGATCGGGGTAGGCATTTCCTGGCGCCGTCATGGTTCTGCTTGCCTTCTTGACTACTACGAGGAGATGGTCTACATCATGCCAACAGAGTCAACTGATCAAGAACAAGAGCCATATTTATTTCTGAGGTTTTTTATGCAACTATATGTATGGGCCAAAGGTGTAAAGGGGGTATAATAGATCTTGAGGGCGACATAGTAGTCTTGTATTGCAGTGTAAGGTTATATCGATTATAGCAGCGCATCTCTAGCAGCGGTCTTCTCGTGACCACATGTTGCATCTCAGTATATTTCGTAGTCAATATATATCGATCAAACTTATTTCCTATGCTGACCTTGCATTATCTATGTCATATATTAAGGATATTGAGGGCCTTATAGACTTCTTCGTATGCCCCTTGTAGCTTTGAATCGAACATAGAATCCGATACACCCGCATTCAAGTCTGTATATGGGGCTTTCCCCCGTAGCGTCGACTCTCGAGCAAGCCAATATCTCCTCGTCTATAGCAAACAAATATGGACTAACTATACGTCCTAGCGAAGAACATCCGTTGTCTCTTGTCCCCGAGTCTTGAGGCGGGTGCGACGGGCACGTCGCCCTTGTGGGTATTGAGCCGCAACAACCAACTCCCACAAGCGAGTGTGCTCCAGAGGTTGTCTTATTACACTGGAGAGAGTAGGCCCTCGAGTAACTTCATATACTGTGACTATTCCCCTGTTGGCTCCTACCTATGCGTGTGTGGATATAATGGTGTGAAGTTAGTATTGATGTTGACACTTGACTTATCTAATACATCTCGCTCGAAAACCTCTCCTTCCCCCAGTGGCAGTATCGAATCCTCGATGAGATGGACACGGTCGACGGTCTGAGGTCGCCAATATGACTTGGCAACTGCAAGTGCTACTATAGGGCTAACTTTGCCAACAGCGATGATCGTTAGCCGTCCACTCCCGTCAGACATCCAACTGTGTAGTACATGCTCACTTCTGGCTGAAGGTGGAGGTAAGTCGGGCAAACAGTACAAAATATACACGGAAAATGCACGGCAATGATTAGATCTTTGTTGAAGACGGCCAAACCGGGTGGTCTCTGTCCTATTTTGCGCTCACCTGGGCCGGCCACCCGTCATTGCCCAGAAGGTGGTACCCCGGAACTTAGGGCAACGTACAGCAATGTTGATTTCATTTCTCATGCTAATGGTCTACCTTAAATGACAATACCATGAGCCTCAGGGGGCACCCTGGGCTTCGTCCGACATGCAGCCGTCATCCTGAACAACACGAAGCCCATTTTTGTGCTGATAGCCACTTCAATACGGCCTGACACCTGCTGCCCTGTAGTGTGCACCTATGATTGGGTTCAAAGGAGCGTCTTTGTTCATTTAATCACTTCTTGATAAGCTTGTACTTGCCGCCCGCGAGCTCCAACTCGCCCTCCGCGATCTTGTCGCCCAGGAACTCCTGCAGCTCCTCGTTGCTCCAGGGGAACCCGTCGGCGATGAGCATCTTCATCATCATGGCGATTTGGCCCAACGGCATGGCCGGGCTCGAGTTGGTCAACATGCCCACGATGAACTGCCAGTATACCTGCCGCTTCTCTTTCTCCTTGTCGCTCATGCCCGGCTTGGCCTTGCGCGACGGGCCCGGCGCCGCATTATTGTTGGCCGAAGAACCGCCTCTGGCTCCTCCCGACGCGGCCTGGTTCTCAGACGCCAGCTGCTGTTCGGCAGGCTCCAGCCGCTCCATCACCACGTACTCGTCGCTGGGCAGCTTACGGAGCACCTGCTTCCGCTCCCAGAACCGGAGAGCGGCCGCGAGGAGGTCCTCATCCATTTGTAAATGCATCCACAGATCGTCGAAGGTCCAGCTAGGACTTCGCCCACTGACAGCATGCTCACTAAAGGTACTGATGACAGCGGCCTCGTACGTCTGGACATCTTCACTGATGGTACGGTCTTCGAGCTCGAGTTCCACCTTGGCCTGGCCCAGGTGGTTGAGCCACTTGAGGGTGCGTGTGGGCTTCAGGTGTTGGAAGATGGTCTCATACATTTTTTGCATGTCGGCAATATCTTCAGGCACAACAAAGGGCTCCTCGCCCATGTCGGGCCAATACAACCGCGACAGGATCTTGGTATGAATCGTCCAATCATGCTTGGCCTTGTCCGGATGGTTGACGGCGCTCCGGGTTATGACCCCGTCAAGCCTCTTGGAGTCCTGAATGTCCTTGATCATCACGTCACATGCCTGCAGCGAAGATTCACCAAAGCGCTTCTTGAGCAGGTCCAAGACGACGACTTCTTGCTCGAAGCCAACCTGGTCGGACAGAAGCCGTTCACCGATGATGTTTTGGAACTCCTTAATGAAGACCTCCGGCGATCCCAAGGCGCCAATGAGCGTCCCGATAACGTCTTCCGACTTACGGCGCTTATAGTTCAATCCAGCATCTATGGGTGGCGGGACCCAACTAAGGTCGTCCCACTCGTCATCTTGCCGCTCGCTGCGGTGTTGATTTGGATCGTGAAGCAACTCTACCAGCTCGACAAGCTTAACCTTGCGTGCTTCCGATAAGGTTTCCTTGGGGCTTGAGAGTAGACTCGTGACAATGATGCGCACAGTGTCTTCCCGGGTGCACAAGTAGAGTTGAAGGGAGTAAGCTACGCGGTCCAGCAATACTCTGGAGTGGTCCAGCTTTTGGAAGGTCCTGATCATGGAAATGTACGTACGCAGAATGTCAAGCGTTGAACGGCCCGGATGCAGCAGGCGCTTTTGCAGTGCACTAGAGAAAGCATCTGTTAGTTGGAGACGCCTTCTCGGGGTGGTGACGGCGTAGCGCAGATCTTCTACACCCCCTTCGCTGTCGGGCCAGTTCATAACGATGTCAAACAGTTCGGTGATTCGCAGTGCCGCCAGTCGACCAATGGCGATTTCTTTCCACTTCTCGACATCGGTCCATGATACCTGCACATTGTCCAGCTGATTTGTGACTTCGACCGCCAACCTAGCATACCGATCTTCCACCCAGGCCATCAGTTGCTCTACACAGCGCGGTCTGGGGTGCACTGCATATGCGTCTGTATTCTTCTCCCACACGCCTGCGAATGATTTGTATAGATAGGTGATCATCAACTCGTTGAGTATCTCCGCAAAGAGAATCTGAAACCTTTCGCCAGCTAGTCCGATTTTGTAGAGGGATTCAACGAGCTGTAGCACTTCCCGCCTTGCCTCTTCCACCTCGGCGGAGTCCTGCGCATCTTGCTGTTGGGGATTTGGCGTTCCGTAAACTCCGAGCACAGTCGCCATTAACCGCCCCATTACAGACCTCAGGGCCGCCATGAGTGGGTTGGACACAGAGTTGCCCACGATGGCGTGGAGGTCGCGGCAGAACTTTGCGAGGGCGGTGTCCGCGTCGTCCTGCGCCATGCCGCGCAAGACGAGTGACAGGCCGAACCTGTACTGTCTGTGCGCAGCCTCCAGTGTCCGCATGCTCCCCAGAAGCACCTGCGTCTGGTCCGCGTGGCTGTCGCAAATGGAGAGGAGTGGCACGACATGGTTGACGAAGTGCAGTCTCACCTGCTGCGTGTGCCACGAGAGGATATCCTCGGTGTGTGTCGCCAAGGGGAGGCGCCCGGCCGGGTCTAGGATGTCGTGCAGCGCACTCATGAACTGCCCATCATTATCACCATCATGCGGGCTCGGTAGAGGCCCGAAGGAGTCTTCCGCTGTCACAGAAGGCGGAAGGGCGATGTGCGAAGTCACGGAGTGCCAGGAGCGGTCAAAGCGCGTCTGGTCACTGGCATGGGGATTCTCCGGCGAGAAGGTGAAGCGCGGATCTTGAAAATCCGACGTATCGGCTTTCTTCTGGGGAGTGGAGGCTAGGGGGCCCCCAAAAGACTGTCCGGGTTCCCAGTATCCGAGGGAGGGAGTAGATGTAGGTGTTGGCTGGGAGAAGCTCGTGTGGAAGACGGACTGGAATACGCGACGCTTGGCCGCGTTCCATTTGGTGTCTGCCATTATGTTGTCCGGCCAAGAGTGTTGTTGCAAGGCAGCCCACACATCATGAGGACTTGCTACTGCAAAGAAGTCCCGGGCCTTTAGCAAAAACCTTTTGGCGTTTACTCTTTGGGTTTCGCTTTCTTCTTTTCGCCCGTGTACAACACTTTTGTCTTGTCTTGTCGTCGGCGTTTAGTAGCTGTCGATGTCGATGCTTCAATATGCTAACCAAGCAAGCATTTGTTGTTGGGGCTACCAGGACGGGCAAGCGGTGAACGGGCTGCAACTACCAACTGCGTCAATTTAGCAGCGCGGCTTTTCAGGTACTCCGCGCGTCTATTAGGCGACACAAGCACTAACATTTGATGGAACCCATCCATATTCAATCCGAACATCAACCGGATGAAGATGTAGCTAAAGTACATACGTGTAGCAAATTTGCCGGTGGTATTGGGGTTGAAATTACTACGGGAACCCGCCGTAGCCGCCGAGTCGGTTGATCCTCATCATCCACAACGGCGCAGTCAATTGACAATTTCGGCGTTGAGCAGTCCCGACGGCACAGGAAGGCGCGTTTACAGCGTCACGATAATGCTGGTAGAGAGCCAGGAGCAAGTGGGCCTCAAAATGGTCTGAGCTGAACGTACTTTTCGGCTAACTTCAGGGCGGGCTGCAGCTTAATGGCACTCCACCGGCTGGATGAATCCGGTAAACCCGATGGATTGGTGGGTGGGTCAATGCAAAATATGGATACGGGGACCTCTGCTCGTATTGTACTCCTGGGTACCTACCTGGAAGAGTTCCCAGGTTTTTCCTTTTACCCCGAGCTTTCCTTAGCACCTAGCACACTACAGCTTTGCTCCAGCCCAGGTCACAAACCAGCCTCGACTTGGTCATCATCACAAGAGCAAGCTATGGTCGGGTAAGGCTGCTTACCCGTGTTACATGCCAACTGATGTCAAATTAACCAAGGTGTCTTAAGCTGATACATACCCGCCCTAGACGCACATTGCTAGACTTGGACTTACTGTATTATTGTCTGCATAAGCTGCTGGGCTCGGGGCTTATGCTCATCAGCTGGGACGTCCTATTGTCAGGTATATTTCAATTCCCCGTATCCACTCGCAGGGCTCAGCAATACATTCCGGTACGGTATGCTGCTTCTGCTGCTGCTGCTGTTGCTGCTGGTAATTTTATCATGTTAACTTGTCGCAAAGCAGACAAAGTCCCTGTTCAACCCCACGCATAGGGCAGGGGAAGAGTGGGCAAAAAGAGACGGGAACTGGGACACCGGTGGACCGTTCAAAAAATCGGACCACCCTCATAGCAGAGGCTGTTATCCGAGTAAGAATTGCTGGCTGCACGGTCAAAGCTCGCTCTCCTCCGTTCGGACCCGAGAGCGAAATTCGGCCAAAGGACATAATGAGTCGGGTTCCACCATCGAGTAAGAAATGCTATTCGCAAAGCCATGGCTTACTTACTTATTACTTACACACACATCTGAGAAGACGCGTGTATTTCAGGTGTGTATACTTGAGGTAGTCGTTACACAATGTGTTACATACCGCAAGTCGGTCTCTTCCGACCTGTTCTCTCTTCTCTTCTGGTCCAGATAATAAAGTGCTATAATACTGGAATAGGCAATGCACAAATGAGGGTGGTTACACCGGCCGCTCGTTATACCCACAATGTAATTTGTGCTGTCATGAACTGATCATGCGGTGTATTTCTCCTCCTCCGCTATATGGGTACGGTACGGCCCTGCGTAACGGTGGTGGCTGTTACCCGTCATCCACTGAGCCCTCAGTGTGTTGGCACGTAATCGCGCTTGCGGAGAACGACTCGACCAGTCGGTGCAATTGGAGTAAATCGTATTGCTCCTTTGAGCGGCCAACGCGACTCGTAAAATTTCCGATGGGGGCAGTTATTGGCTGGCTGTGCCCTCTTCGGAGCAACAGTTGTTTATCTTTCTTCGGGGGAATGTGTGACCTGAATTGATCCGGGTCAATGGGATGGGCCAATATACGATATGGTTGGTACCAGAGAGCCGCCGGCCTGACCCAGCTTGCTGGTAAGCGCAAAGACGGATACTCGTCGTGAAACGACTCTTGGAGTATACTAATCCTGAAAGCGATGATCGGATTAAAAAAGAAATGCAAAAGAAAACCTTGTTGTGCCTTCAGTTCCACTCCAATGGGTTGGAGGTATTAACTGTACAAGGTAGATCCATGTCCGTAGATTCTTACCTCCTTAGCCACCTTTTAATGTGCTGCCTTTTGCCTCCCCCGAAAGCAGTTACATCAAATTAGATCGAGCATGAAGCGTGAGATGAGTGGCTTCAATCCCCAAGATAGTTCCGCTACCAGGTTCGTTCGGCGATGTAGCAGCCGTTCGCAGTCGAAGTGGGCGAGCAGACACAATGAATGGATCGTAAGCCGAGAATTTGTGCAAAGACCTGCTGCCCCCGACCCCACAGCGCGGCATCCGACAAGGGCAGGGGTCTGAGATTTCTACAAGTAGCGGGTACATGGCTCGATGATGGTGACTTACCTCTTACTAGTAGTAGACTTGCCATTACCATGCCGTGGCTCTTACTGTACCGTACTGTATCGAGTCTATCTGTGATTATGTGGCTTGTGATACAGAAAGCCAGGCGGAAGCTACTGTAAGATCGATCACAGCACCCCTATCCGTCATGGCGTCCAACTCCGGGTTTTCTGTCTCGCGCATCGTCGCTGAATGGCCAATGAACGAGAAGACCATCCCCACCCGGAGTGCCCTTGCCGTTACTGGACACAAAACCAGCCCATCGTCGTGACAGTGACAGGTCCGCGCTCCTCCCGTTCCGTCTGGCTCGGTAAGGCTGCAGGCCGGAGTAACGCTTCTCATTGGGCGCAAAGCCGAGCAAACATCCGATCTCGCGCGAGCCCTTCCATCATAAGTGACAAAACGGGTGTGGTTTTCGGTCTCAGGTCAACTGTGCCCGTGGCTTTCAGCTTTGAATCACCTCCAGTAATAGGAGGCCGCACAAGTTATGTCTGTACCTTACGTGTGTATGTACGTGCATACGACCACAGCAGCCAGCCAACGACTCGAGGGTTGCCTAAACGGGACCGTCGGGGCCGGTGCTATTCGGGGATCTTGGGGTTGCAAAACAACGCCTCCAGGGACGAGAATTGAGAACCCAATCTCACTTTCATGACGGGTCATTTCACATCGTGTTTTTCAAACCTGCACACCTACCGCTGCTATGTTCTTAAAACAACAACAACAACAATAATATGCATGAAACAGCCCTCTCCGGTGGAAATCACATTGATTCGGTGTAAAAGCGAGATTGCACTCGTAATCATGGCGGCAATGGTGGGAGATACATTCCGGCGACATATCATGGAAGCGAGGGGGGTATAGGTGCTTGCAATGAGTGCAGAGATAGGCCACGGCTTCGGTATCTTCCTGCCAGCCGTACCCTGAGATAAGAAGCCTTACCCGTATGTGTCGTTGAGACCGGGAATAAGAGCTGGACCGGCGTGCCATATGAGCAGTTCATGCTCGCAGGCACACCATCGGTTGTGCCACGACATTCGTCCCACGTGGCCAACCCCCTCCCCCTGAATCCCATTATTTCCATCACAGAGTCCCCAAGGTTCCAAGGCCCCCAAAGCTGACTGGTGGGATAAGCCGGCTGTGGAAGCTGCTTGGAGGGAGAATTGTTTCATTTGTCGTGGGTAACGTAAGGTAAGATGGATGAACAATAGTGCCTCGAGACCTTCTCCTTTACGCTTACGGCGTGCTTCTGTGTCAGGGATGTGGCACAAAGCCGTATGGCCCGAACTGGTTGGTGTATGAAGCAAGATGGTTTCCCCGACTATAATTTGTCAGATGATGAGCTCTGTGGCCCAGGTTGCCAGCATGTTGCCTTTGGCGATGGCCAATCGCCTGTAAGCGATACTGAGCTCCATATGGCACCCCTGCTGCATGGAAGGATGGAATAGGTTGTTGATGACTGGTGCAGTAGGACTGTCGGGGTTTGGTCCGCAGTAGCCGGTAGTAGTGATAGAATGGTCCAGTTGAGGTAAGAAGAGACATTAATCCTGGGCCAGTGCAGATATTGCCCTACTCGAGAATTGATCATATCATTGTTGAATGCTCAAAAACGTCGACTGACTATTTTCATCGAATTTGGTATCGAGTTTCGCCAGGTCTAGCCCAAGCTAAAGCCGGCGAGTGAGTGAACGAGTAGGTAGCAGCAGCAGGGTCCTACATACCTCCTAAGTAGGTAGTATACTACTGGTCCAGCTCGCGTGCGGGGTATGCATAAAGTCGCCTGGAATATTGCCTATGTACTTAGTAGGTAGGGTTGCAGCAGAGCCATGAGAGCATAGTAGACTGGAGTAGAGTACCTTTGCAGCAGCGTGTAGGATTACTTACAGCAATTTTTCTTTTTGTCCTGGAATAGAACTTGGCGACCCATACAGCCAGTTGTATAAGCGAACCGGCCAAGGCGAGATAAAAGCCAATAAGGAGAGAACTATGGTTCACTCCACGTGAGGACTTGCACCGCCCGCCAACAGGGTCAGCGTGCACTACACCCACCCTCCTCTTTCCAGCCTTTTCCACGTGCGCTGATGTAGGTAAGAGATG
Organism: Apiospora saccharicola; assembly: GCA_038363915.1. NCBI lineage: Eukaryota > Fungi > Ascomycota > Sordariomycetes > Amphisphaeriales > Apiosporaceae > Apiospora > Apiospora saccharicola. The sequence goes on from JAQQWM010000001.1 coordinate 2,625,650, forward strand.
ACGGTTAGAAGCTTCCATGCATATTCCTTGCAACCTCCATTTCAAGCAGACCCTGCTAGAAGCTGGAGTTCGGCCAAGCAGCATCGGTACTCAGCTTCAGCATATCAATGTACCTGCTTTCAAATGCTTTCTGTAGTAAGTAAGTATACCAAAGTCGGCAATCAAAATACCGAATCGTAAGCGGTGACATATAAGAGGAATAAGCTGTTACTAGCGTGAGCGAGTACCACTAGACGGGCTGTTTCTTGTTTCACACTCCACCTAGCCACCTACCTAAACATTCTTCAGTGTCCCCAGCATGAGCTTAATGGCGGTCGCCGATCCCAACAAGCCATCAACATGGGGTGACGGCTCGCACCCTGGGAATACCGTCATATCTCACTCTCCAATGTCACCCACACAAGCGACAGCAAACCGTGCAGGACTATACCCACACACATTGGATCAATGCCTAATGTAAGTCTCGGTCTGTGACTGGCCGGTCACTCCATCGTGACCCGGGGTCTTCTTCAGCTTCACCAAGCTGAGCCGTTGCATTTAAAATGGGGCGCCTGTGGACATGCATATCTTAATGCCAATCTATCTGATGTTCTGTCAATTGATCCGGCTCGGAGGGGATGCTTCTATTTTGGGAGATAACGTACGGCGTAATGATCGACTAAAAAGATGGCTGTGCAAAGAAAGAAAGAAGGGAAGATTTAAAAAGGTGACGGGTGATGGACGGCGGGGTTGGACCCAAAATGGACAATAAGGCACACGAGATTCGTCAACGGGAAGGAAGCTAGTCCGAGCAGGATGATCTGCTTCTTGGATGGCCATCCAACATGGGGTTCGGTGGTAAGTTGTGTGCGCAGTGTAATTTGGGAATGCATTCGAAAGAGCTGTTGCATCTGCAGCTGCAACAAGCAGGAAATATAGAGAGAATAGGTTTCATCGATGATGAAACAGGGCTGCTTTGATAGTGTCGAAGGGCATGAAGCCTTGAAGCCTCCCCGGGCCCTCGGGCGAATGATGTCGACGGCATCGCGCGGGTGTGGTAACATTGTAGGCCATCCATCCTCCAAACGCCATGTGCGCAACCAACCAATGTGGTAAGGCGCATCTGCAATACATACTACTACGTGCTGCGCTCTCTCGCCATCAAATTTCTGCTTTGCATGCAACGAAGGACGAGAGCGGCTCCGACCACTCACCGCTGCTGCCCGCCCACCCTCTTGCGCACCTTCGGACCCCGGTTCCACGTGTGTTGCCCGGTCGGCTCACGTCTTTTGTCGACCTTCCGTCTGTGGTCGTGGTCGATGAGAAAGTGGAAGACCAAGGCCCCCAAATTGTGCTTACAATGCGCGCGACAACTAGACGACTCCATCATGTTACTTGCCTCACCTATGACATAGCAACACACCACACCCCAAGCACTGTGCCTCATGGAGAGGAGTGAGCAGATCGTGGCTTGCCGTGTTTGAGATTGGAGCCATACCTATTTTAAGAAAAGACGGCATTGTGTGGTGATTTCTTGCATGACCAACCTCCCCATCTCCCGGATGCGTGATCTAATTACATCAAAGTACACTTTTAGCCATCTGCACCTACCTACTAACTGCATACATATCTCCGACACGGTGGTCAGTGTCGGGAGACGCAACATCAATGAACCCCAAAGCCCCGGCCTGCCCCGGTAGTAACAACATTCGATCAATGTAATTGGTGGTGGTGTAGTACAGATACACAGAGATGTGTCAATGCGTGCCCTGTATTGGGGGGTGTGTGCCTGTACCTGTGCGTGTGCCTGACGACCGCGACCGATCAGGCCGGATGACATAAGTCTCGCTGAGACTGCGCCTCGAGCGAGCACGTTTTAAGGTCACAGTACTAGCTAGCGGGTGAAGTGCCAGAGCGGCCGATTAAGAATTAAGCGACGGGCCAAGTTCCATTGCCTTGGAAACGTGCCCCGAGGAAACAACCTTTTGCCGGTCGACGTCACTAGTAGTGTCAAGCAACCAAGTGTTCCTGTTAGTCGTTACCTAGAGATGTAGCCAGGTCGATATCGTATGGGTTCATAGGCATGCGAGCATTGACAGGGTCAATTACTGGGTGTGTTTTTTCTTTAATAGCCGAGTTATTCAATTCAGACTGAAGAAAAAACAGATTGTACTCTAGCAGTGTTTTAGTATACAGTCGAAACCCTCGAGAGGTTTCGTGAGAAACGTTCTTGCTGAAACAATATATTATTTCAGGGAACAATGCAAATTAATAAAAGAAAATAACAAAAAGGGGCGGAAAACAAACCTCGCCTTCTGAAAAAAGGGGGTATATGGTAACTGACTCCCAAGCCGATCCGGCTTTCCCCTATCGCCTTCAGAATCCCTTATATACTCTGAAAATGTATATCCGCAAATGCCTCCTTTGAATGTCTTTCCATGATATTCCCCACTGAAAGCTGATGTCGACTATTGTACATATAAACACCCCCTTAAAAAGCAATTTTCTAAACCGCAAACTCCTGCTAAAGTACATGCTTTCTCGTAAACGATCGTATAGGTGAAACAAGAGGAAAGGAAAAAGTGCTAGCGTCGAAGGCTACGAGTTCCGGCGTTGCTTGCATTTATCGTGCGCGAGGTGGCCGTTCCTTGCTGTCGTTCGTGTGAACTCGGCCCCGCAGTTCGGACACACTGCCTTGGCCGCCTGGCCCGATTTCTCGCGCTGGTGTCGGAGCAAATTGCTGAAGGTGGAAAACTGTCGACCGTTGCACCCATGTTCCCAACACTGAGGTTTTGGCCGGCTCTGGACGACTCGCACGTGCCCTTCGTGGGTTGGACTGCTTCCAGACGACAGCATGTGAGGTACTGGGTAGAGCATGTGACCATCATGCATTGACGAGGACCGCGCAGTTCTAAAGGGGGCATGTTAGACACACAATCTAGATTATAGGAGGCGCATAGTGTCCTTACTCATAATGCGAGTTCGTAGAGTGACTTGATGAGGCCGGGGGATACGCAGATGGATAATCCATGCTCATGTAAGCATTAGACGGTCTAGCGACCTGTGTTAGTACCCTTCACGTTTTCTTTGTTTCTTGGATATAACCTACAGGGAAGAGAAGTTGCCAGCGAACATAGAATGGCTCGGTTCCGGCAGAGGCGACGAATAAGACGGTATATAGCCTGTTCCGGGCATCGTTGTGACTGGCTCGGCCAATAAAGAGATCTGAGATGGCGATGTCGTGTAGACAGGTAGCGTGGACGATGGGGTAAAGTCGTTCATTGATACCGGAGGAGAGTGCGAGGCGTAAGAGCCGCTCATGCCGCGGCGGGCTCGTAATGAGGCCTTTGAGTCACGGCGGGCCAGATCTCGCTGCCTCTTCAGTTCGCGCTGCTCCGGCGTCAAGGTTCCACGGGGTGGGCTGGCCGTGACTGATCTTGATGTGCTGGGCGGGGTCAAACTGGCATCGGAGCCATGACTGACGGATCCCAGGTCATGACCGAGAAGGTCTTGCCCCGCGTCTATGCCTCGAGTTAGGTCAGCAGACCATGGGCAATGAGTTTGTTGTTCTAACTTACCAGGCCAAGAATAGGTACTGCGTGGGACCCCCATCTCGAACCTCGGGTCGTAGTGAACTGCAACAGTACTCATATCCGCGATGGTTGAGCGTGGTGGAGGATGTGGTGAGTATGTACCGTACTCTGGAACGGGATGAACGCGTAACAAAGGGGCACAAGTGAACGCTGGCTGTCTCGCTATATCTTCAGAGATCCTGGGATAACCTGAAGAAGGTAGAGACGGTGGATGAGAGGGCACTGAAGTAGGTGCGGAGTAGTGGGAAGCCGGACTTATACGGCCCTCCGTGTGGGTCCTGCGGGATGTTACTGGTCGATCGAAGTCGAACAGCAAGTTGCCAGGGGTATTCGAAGGTGCCAAGCGGTTCTGCGAGTCGTCTCCCGAAAATAAGGGTATTCGTGTAAGCCTGGAGCTAGATGAATGTAAGTGCAAGTCCTCATCACCGATTTGATCCTGACAAGACGGGTCCATTGGAACAATGATGGCGATGGGCTGGTCGAGGTCAAGTTCACGTACACAGTATTTGATAGCGGCGTCTTCCGTCTTCAAAAAAGTGAGACCACTAGAAACAATGGCGACGGCAGAGGAGGCGTGTCCTACGAGGCTTATATAAAAGGCTGTAGAATCGAGACGATGGAGAATGCTGATGAGACCCCGAGATGAAGAGCTGGAAAGGTGATCAAGAGCTATCTTTGGTCATCGTAGTCTTTAAGTCTCTCAGCCTCCCACCAGATAGAAGCGGCAGGGCATCCGATGCTTATAAACTGATCGAGGCAGTACTTGGTAGTGGAGCACCGCACAGGACTAGCAGTCCTCGAACCTTGGGTAAGTATCGCGCGCCGCACGAGGAATAAGAAGACTCGGGCTTAGCGCGAAAGTACCATGGGGTACCTGACAGGGATGGCCAGGAAACGAACCCACCCCTAATAGCGGACCTTTCAATCGGAAAGGTACAGAGTACCAAAGAGCCAAGCGGCACCAAAGTGACCAGGGGGGTGGGCATTTGACGTTCGGCGAGAGAGTGTGTGAGAGAGGCGTGTGTGTCGTAAGTACTTAGAGGGGGGTGGCGTATAGACGTGCCCCTGCCCTGCGCCCTACCTAGTGCCAGCCTAAGAAGACTAAGCATGGGCAGAGAGCATTACCTACACAACGGTACACTGGTGGCGGGATGGATGGCTTTCGAGGATCAATAGGCTCCAGCATTCTGTTCGATCAGGTCCCGAAGTCCCGTGTGGTGACCAGCCTAGCCATTATGCTTGCTGGGCGCTTTGCCTGTTCCTAAGCCTGCCATGAACGGAAAAGTTCACACTTGACCACTTACACACAACTATAACGCCAAAGTCGTCAAGGCTGGAGTGGCTCGCTCAAAGCAGCCCGCACACTAAATGTAGGGCCCAGCGTATAAAGTAAAGCCAAAGGGGGGAAGTACGGCAAATGCTGAAGGTAGTCAATCCGACAGAGGTCAAAATCTGTGTGCGGGAGACTTGGGTCAGCTGGCAGGGCATTGCAGGCACGAAATTTAGAATGAACCATGGCAATGCTGCATTTGCAGGTCTATGGAACCAAGCGAGCGGCGCTCTTTCGAATGGCCTTCTAGAATCGGCTACGCTGGTACATATTAAAGCCCTGCATGATTTTGCATCGGACTTGCCATAGAGATGAGAGAGAGAGAGAGAGAGAGAGAGAGAGAGAGGAGGGGAAGAGAGAGCGACAGAGCCCTGCTCGGTGGCTACAGCGTTTACAGGCTCTCTATCAGTGGGTGAAGATGAGACATCAGCCAGCCCATTACTTTGATGGCCAGCCAAGGTTAAAGGCCACAGACAAATCAAGTCTTTGGGGATGGGTGTGGGTGTGTGTTCGAGCGTGGGTGCGTGGGTGGGAACGAGAGTGTGTGTCCGTCGGAGTAGATGTGCGTAAGAGAGAGTCAGAGTGGAATAATCGAAGGCCCATCGAAGAAGTCATTTGGAAAATGGTCGCAGGAGAGGACACACAGTCCCTTTTAGAGAAGGATCATGATCCTAGCCCCTTGGGTTCGCTGTCAAGCCACTAGCCCTACTTGAGACCTCGTCTATGGCGGCAATAGGCGCGGGCAGAATTTGTGTGGAACGTCGACATCAAGCGCAGCGCTGATCGCTCACCTCTTTTGCCTGCCTAGCCGCACAAGAGCGACGGACCGGGGGGTGGGGAGGGGGCTTTTTGGTTGGTCTCCAGCCAGGGGGGGTCAGCCAGAGCCAGAGCCAGGGTACCAGGCGACGAATGCGGATGCAAGGTAGAGAGGAAAGAACGGCCAACACCACCATCGCTACCACTCCAAACCCCATGCAATGCAACACTACAGGTAGTCCCTCGTGCCTTTTCATCCTTCTACTTCTTCTTCTCGGGCTCAATGTATAACTTCTGGACGCATCCGTATTCCAGCCCACACCACCTTTGGAATTTTTGGAGTATGTTAGGTAGTCAAGAGCCCTTATTGCAGCTACATTAACTCCATCGCTATCCTCTTGAACGCATAGGTAGGAGGGGACGATGCATACGGTGTGCAGGAAAACATCAAACGGAAGTGAAAGCAGCGTCCGTGCTCGCGATCAATTGAAGATTGATCGTAGGGGAAGCCCGGTATACTTTCCCTTTACCACCAGCCCTCTAATGCTGTAAAATATTCACAACCTTGGGTTCGTTGGCATTGGATGATTAGCATTGCCAGATAGTAGTTCCCCTAACCTAGCACTTGCCATGCTTCCGATGTTAACGTTCAGGATTCTTACCCAGGGGAAAAAAGAGAAAGAAAAAGAAAAAGAGCGGACGACCGTGAGTGATGTGAGGGCTGGAGAGCTGGAGAGCAGACTGAAGGAGCATGGACGCTATGGGGGGTGTGGGGGCTTTGTAGCTGAGCTAACCTTACAAAGTATTGACCCGACTGACTGCACTGTTCTTTCCACACGTGTGTACACACCAACCACACTTGCGCCTGCCTCCCCCAATTAGATCGCTCTTCTGTACGCAAACGGAATCGACATAAAGTGATTTCGGGCTTTGCTTACACTCCAGCTCCAGCTCTACCTGTCCTGTGTCATCCCCAAGAAAATACCCGATCAATGGACTTGGGTACCTACCAGGTATTCCGAGATATGGCCATTTTGGGTACGGGCCCGGAGTAACAGCAGTGCCCACTGAAGCAGTGCCCACTGACGCAGTGCTGAGCTAAATGCGCATTACTAAGGGCCAATTTCAGCAACAATATTCTACTTTCATCGCCCTTACTTTATATATACGGCGGTTGGTCCGAAATCTCCCAATATTATCTAACCTTAGCTGACCTTCTCTTCGATCAGAATAGCGTGTGGGAGAGAGGTTTGAAGAGAGGGAAAAGAAAAGAAGAAGAGAAGAAATAGAACACTGTCTAGCAAGAGGCAGGGACGAAGATTACCAACAGTACCTACTGACCTGTAGGTATTTCAACGTGTGGAGGCTCTAACATCCAGTAACCAGTCATTATCTTCTTACTCACGTGTTGCTAACCCTGGGCGCTGTATCGGATATCCTCTTATTGCAGATAGGCAGGCTGGCTAAGCGATAGCCAGACGTTTACTTGTGTTTTGATATCCTGATCCTGCGTATGTTGGGGTGAACATCTCATCCCACCCGTATTGTTCCTCTGGATTGGCACATCTGCAGCATTATTATGCATTGGCATTATTTTATGCGGCCGGGACCTCCAGGGGATCTTTCAAATAACGACGGCCTGGTCTAGGTATACGGTCACATCTCTGCTCATGCAACCCTTGGGCATAAGAAACTGCTGCAAGGCCAGCAAGAATGAGACAATCATCCGGGATCTTCTTGCAGGTAGCCAGTCAATTCCCAAGCCATACGCGGCTTGAAGGGTAGCTGCTCTTGCACCCATCTTCAGCTGCATCGCGCCATGGGATCTCTAGCTTTATCGTTTACCCTTATGTTCCTGCGAGGAGCTAAGCGTTCTTCTATTGGGCCAGGCCCAGTGGGCTGCTGACCCCCCTCCACTGCAGTATAGATGACTACATATGTGCCGCAATCCAAATCATCCTCTTTGCCTTATCATGCCAGCTTATGGCAGCCTCGAGCTACTGTACCGAGCTTGCAGGCGCTTTGTTTCATCTCAAGCAGGCTGAGTTCGAAGACTACCTCAAGCCCTTGCCTGGGCGCTTCCTTCCTTACATCTGAAAGCAAGGCGACGCCAAGCTTATGTAACTCCACACATACTCGTGGAGGAGGATGTGACTTCAAGTGGCAATGGCAAATATGCAAGATTCGAGAGCACTGTACTCTTCTTCTATCCAACTTGTCATGCAGCCACCTTCAACTAACGAACGAGTGCTATGGTCTGAAATGCTCACGGTCTACAGCTCGAACAAGCAATGTCTCCTTGTTTGGCCACACTAAACAGCAGACTCAACTCTCTCCCAGACCAACAAAGATACTGGAAAATCACCCCTTATTAATTTCGACAGAACGTGGGTGCGGAATAGGTTTTGTTGGGAAGCTGTCCTAGCGATAGCTTACTGCGCAGATACTCTCGCGATCCATGGCAGGGGAGATATTGTTATACATAAACCGGTCAGATTGTTTTTTCCCAAGGAGAAATCCACTTCATGAAACATGTAAAGTCACGCCAGTACATACGACAAGCGGACAGACGTGCACTTCTCGGCCAGATCAGGGGTGGTTCTGGTTTGCCCCCTTCCCCATTGCACAAGATCGCAGTAGCGATGTCCCGAAAGAGTATATTGGGGCCGAATACCTGACGAGAAACAATGGGGTTTGACCATCAGCAAGAAGCATCAGACACAACATCGTGGTATGGTTGGATAGGTCTATGCAAGATGGTTGCATATCTCAGTTAGGGCCTCATCTAAAACGGTTCGTATGCCATCCATCAGAGGCGGAACCCTCGGGGTGTCATGAAACAGCCTGTCTCAACCCGCAGCTTCGCAATAATCGTCACCTCTTGCGGCGAGCTGGCGACTGTGCCGCGTCGTTGCTGCTAGTACGGTGGATGCTCTCGTTAGTTAGTAGCATCATATTGGCTGCTCCCGAGACTAGTCCGATGTGTGGACTGATCAGTGCAGTCCCGGAGAGTTTTGATTCGCTCGGAATGGCAGCGTCTGCTCTGTCCTCCCATATGCTCTCTTCTTCTCCACGCCTCCTTTCGTCTAGAACATGTCCAGAAGCGGTCTCGGGCAACACAGGCGGCTGTTGGTGAGGAGTACCGATTGCATACATGGAAGTGCATGTAGTTGGTGATAGGTCAGATTAACCATGGGTGCATCTTGTTTGGCACTGCAAGGCAGGCTGAAACCCCCGATCTAACGGTAGCTAGCTGGCCGGCTACTCTGGGTAAATGATGAAAAGCCGTGGAAGAGAGATGCTGTGGAGGGGACCGTCTTCAGAGCCGGCCCACCCTTGCAGCGCGGTGCCGTCCTATCAAGGCATCGGCTTTGGGGGAGCCATGTAAGTGTGGTATGGTTTGTGTGCCATATATATGCGCGCAGCTTATAGGGCCTGTCTACATGTTACCCACATCTGACGATAAAGGTCCCTGCAGTTGTACTGCCAAGTATGTAGGACAAGTTGAGGTTACACTCCCACGTCCCACGTCCCACGTCCCACGTTGACCCTCCTACCCATGCCGCCGGGTCATTGTGGAAGAGTAAAAATATGTGGACCCCCAAGTACACGTTCTATAGGTATAGTTTTTAATCTGCATCTGAGGTCTTTGACGTATACAGCTGGTGGTAATTGTGATGTACTGATCTGTTCATAACATACGGTCATATATATAACAGAGCTTACCGGTCATTTAAACCCATCTCTCTAGACTACAGGTAAAGCAAGTACTGCGAGTGAGTACATACATTATACACAGGTTGGCATGTAAGTACTGCACTGCAACATGCGCTACGTTTGCGTTTCTGGTCGTTGGCCCCTTGCGCGCTTGCCTATGCACGGTGGTATTGCCGTGAAGTGAACCTCGGTGAGCAGCAAGCAAACCGCGTCTGATTCCACCTCCTACCTCCTACGGTTTTTGCTTGCGATAACGATATAGCCGCGCTGCCGACGACTGGATAAGCAACCGCTATGGTTGCACACGCCAACGAGCACTGAACGAAGCCAGGGGGTCCACTGTTAGCTTCACCGACAGTCCCGGGGGTTATACCGAGCTGATCGCCCGGGATCCCACGAACTCACTCTGGCTTTCTTTGCTCTCCCGGCTCTTGCTTTTCATCTTATCGTTTATTTATGCCCCCGGCATCTATCTCGATAATGCGCCGTTCCATAGCACGACCGTTTTGGCTCAGCCGCGCCCGGTGCTGACGAACCCTTCTTCCCTTCTTGGGACTGGGACACGCACCAAAAGTGACAAGGAATCAATATTAGGCATCGCGCGCCGCGTTGCATCAGCTATGCCCGCGCGCCGCCAGTTCAGTCAGAAAAGTGCCATACATGCTGCTTACGCTCACTAGGGCCGGAAAGGACCAGACGGACAGGGTTGGGGCATATAGCAACCATGATGCGACGAATGGTTTGAATTCTTTGGTCAACCATGCCGTGCCATGCCATCGCATGGATCGGAACGTGGGTGGCACACATTGCACGAGAGGGAGAGATAAAGACAGAGAGCCTCCGCTTCAGGTAGGCCAAGGGCCTAAAGTTCTGACACGATGGGAGGAGGGGAAGAGAAGGCATAGCAGGGGGAACAGACACTTCTTTCGCTCTCATCGGCGGCGTTTGTGTTCGCTGCAGATGCATACCACCACCTGGGTCATGATGATACATCATACAAGCTCGCAAGAGGAGGGAGAGGGCCGATGGCATCGGATGCGCAGAATGAAACCCACACTCCCGCGCCGCGTATGTTTCTCATTGGGCCATTCCTTCTGCCAAGCAAAGCCCTCGCAAAGAGTCCGAGTTGACTGGATCCCCTTGCCGTCGCCGCTACTGGCCATGTCGTCAGTTTTCCGCCCAGCCGCTTTGTGACGAGTAACAGACACACTTTGTCCCAGGTAGGTAGGTACCGAAGCCAAGGGTCTGTCTCTCTGTCGATATGTATGTTTTGCCTGCTGAGAGTCCTATTTTCTTATCTCACTTGCTTGACCGTGTTTATGATTTCCCGCGACCTCCCCTCGTTGTCTATAGAAAAAACCAATTACGGAATTAAATGCTAGGCGGACTTTTCTATCTTTAGATCTCGGGCTCCATAAAAGCCAGGCTGGAGCTGGGCCAAGACGCCACTGCCACTGACCGGATCGTCGACCCAGCAGTCGCATTGCCACTTTTGCTTAGTGCCCCAGGCTATTCCTACCATGAGATAGCTCGCCGGCATCGATATCCACAATGAGTGCTCTCGCTCTCGCACACACAGTCGGCATGGGGCTCTATGCGCAAAGAGGAAGGTCTCAGCAGGCCCAGCTGAGGAGGGGCTGGACCTTTTAGGGGGTGCGTGGTTGGGGTGTGTGGTCGTGTAGCACTACGACCACTTGGGAGAAGAGTACGGGCGGCTGCTGTAATTACTGTACTGTGCCCCTCTAACGCATTTATTCATTCACTCACCCACGAGCTATGTAGGGTTCGGATTGGGGCGAGCCTACCGTTACCGGATTTGGGTAACAAGACCAGGTTGCCGGCGGATGCTTTCCCACGTGCTGATGGCTTCCTTGCTTCCTTCCATGCTGCCGAAATCTGGGAATAAGCAATTGTCCTCCCGCGGGTCATCACCTTAGGTACTTCTTAGTATCCTGGGATATACTTCATGCTTCATGGTATGCTGCCAACTGCTGCTGCTGCTGCTGCTGCTGCTCAAGGGTCTAGGAGGGTAGTATTGGGTGCCAGAGAAGGGAAAGAGCTGACACTGGTTTTGCATAGTCGGAATGTGCAGCATCTTGTCTGCAATGGCAAGCCACGCCCATGTTTCCAGTAGATTAACCATGTTGGAGAGTCAGTAAGACAATGCACCCGCCTGAACACTTGTATTACTGTACCAATCTCTGAACCCTTCTTCTTCTCCAACGGCCACCAGGGGGCCGTCGAGAATCAGCCACTCCCCCGCTCGACCCTACAGCCCTACCTGTCTTGTATTCCACAGAGACTCTTTACAGGGGCTCTCGACTTCCAGTTGCCTGCTCACTCGCACTTAGCTGGACACCGACCGGGAGGATATGGGAAACCATGAACGGCCACCAATCACCGACCGAATGACAGTATCATGGTTCGTAATACCTCAGTTCAGTCTTATATTTACTTCTCCCCCTCTTCCCAGCCCTGTCGGATATACACCGTTGGCATGGTGACTCTTCTGCACGTGTGACGAGTGTCAGAAAGTCGCCTGCCGACTTGCTGTCCACTCCACAGCCCACTGTCTGGCGACCGCAGATCTGCTGGGTTCGATATTGAACCAAGCCTGCTAGGACCCCCTGTAGATATAGATATTCCAATCACGGTGGTGAGTAATCCAGCGATCGCCGCTGTATCTTGTGACAAAAATAAATATTCGAACGAGAAAAAGGAAAGATCGCCTCGTGGCTAGCCGCATGGGTAGGCTTCCTAAGTTTCCAGGGTGCTTCTCGGACCCGTCTCTTGTCCCCGTGCCATCGCCCAACGCTCTCCACCGGGCTTGTTGAAGAACAGTCATACTGACCATAGCAGCCCTTGTAGGAGAAAACGGCCTTGCAGAGACCTACTATAGAAGCCAATTTCCCGAATGTCAGCCATAACTAGACCCCACGACGTAACTACACGTCACCGTAGACCATCATCCCAAGCGCGCCAAGCAAGGTACCACTCGTTGAGCTACGCCCATCGCGGCTACTCAAGTGGCAAGCGGGCGGGAAGGATGCATTGTTGAGATCAGAGCTGCTAGAGCTGACAATGATCAAAGTACACATATTTCTGGAATGTCGGTTGTGCTGAGGGGGTGGGTAGTGGATACCTGTACAACGAGCATCCAATACCTTATTCCCTCCCCCCTTTCCGCCGTTCAGGCTCGGTGGCCAAATCCCCGAAACTGCCTGGTGACGATGATGAGCTTGTTGCTGCTTTACCATCTCGTACCAGCCATGCATGGTCGCGTAAACGCCTGAAAGGTCCCTTTGTGCATCGTTGCAATATTCCTGTGGCAGAAAGGGGACGAGCAGACAACGGTCAAGATGCAGAATGCTGGTCGCTATCAGGTAGAAGGCTTACAAGGTCTCCGAACACCGTCGACCTTGCCGACGCGCTCGGCTGCCTTGCCCAATGGAACTACCTCGGGCTTGCGCAAAGGCCTGGCATATCATTACATCGTTCTCTAGGATAACCATCTTTCTCATCTCCAGGAACCGTCTTCCGCCGGTTACTGGTACCCAGTCACGCCATCGTGCGCAGCAGCTTCGTCTTGAGTGACTTCCACGTGGGCACTAGCGCGGCCTAGGCAGAAGAGAAGAGCGAAAATGTTTTCGTTTTCCGTTCTGGTCGATGGTGGAAAGCATTCGCGGGGGTTATCGTCTTCTATCTTGTACAATCGTGGCCTAGGGGGTCGATCCTCCTTCTCTGTTTCCATGACAAAATCGCGCAGGCTCGTCAAGTTACGACAAGGCACCAGGACTTCCGACAGTATGTCAAGCCAGCGGCAGCGATGCTCTTCGGTTCCAAGCCCACGGAATGTGCCTGTTGATCATCTTGCATATTTACATGTAGACTATGATGCTCTCTTGTCATCTCGTAGGCTTGTCTCTGCGTGAGCCATCTCTTCTTCCGAGCTCATCTTCAGTCATAGACACACGTTCCCTGACAGGAAGCCCCATAATGATAGCAATCACAATAAAGAAACGCCTCGCCCCCTGACTCTTCGACCATACTGCGTTCGAAATGTTGTGAAGCCACTAAAGGCTTTCTTGGTCTATCCCGGCTTGCATAATGTATCCTATCTGTCGATGCAGGGTACGACGCCTGATTTCAGCCTGCTGCAGTATGTACCCAGACGGATGGGAGTCATACAGGCAAAGATATGTCAAGGCGCAACCCTCCCTCCAACCCCTGATGACTCAGTATGGCCGTAGAAACCGGAGCTAGGCTAATTCGACTACGCGTACATGATACTAGTGATGATTGGGGTACGTTGCATATAGGACGTGCTCCAAGAGGCTAAGATCAGTGTGTTGGATTGTATAGAACCAACATGCAGGAAACTACCTATGCGCCCAGGGGAAAGCACCAGTGAACAACCATTCCACAGGGGATCGAAATCACTTCGATGACAAGGCTTGAGCGTAATGGTGGTGGTTCGGTTTGGTTCCGAAATACAGCAACGTAGGGACATGGGATTCCGGCTCAGCCGTGGAAGAGGAGCACCGTTAGAGGTCTAGAGGGCTGAGCAAGGGGCCATGTCCTTATGATTCGGAGAAATAGTCTTTGATTCTTGGTCTTCTTGCCATGTCGGCGACCACCATGCCGAATTGGGTATCTCCTTACGAAGCTCCCCTAAACGGCAACGTGAATGCTAGCGTCACATTCAAGCAGCCAAGGTGGGCGCTCTACAGAGGCTTGGTTGAGTGCTGACCCCGACCACGGCTGGTACTCAGCTGTGCATAACTAACTAGAGACATCCGAAGCTCCGTGACCAACAGATCCCCCACGATTGGTAACCCAGTGCCATGGTCGTGGATCGATGGTATCCTCAGCCCAGTAAGAGATTGTTAGATATCAAGGGGGACGCCATCATCAACTTCTTTCTACCAGGTAGGTATAATAAACCTAAATGTCTTTGAAAGTGAAGTGCTTAAAGCAGACTCGATGGTCGATTGACTGTCTACTGTTTGGGGTAGAATATTAAATGGTACTGTGAATGGGTGGCTCGGCGGCGCTTCCCAGAGATTTACGCCGAGGGGAGACTTCCTTGCGTGATAGGAAAACACTCGGGACGGAGCCACCCTAACTCCATCGGCACCTAACCATGTGACGCCTCACCCACTTCGCTTGCCTTTATTGGCATCAGGGCAAGGCACATTCAGACGTGTTGAACGTACCTACAAGCATCAAACTTGAAGTAGGCTTTGGGAGTAGAGAAGGCAGGCCAGACCGCATGGTCACAAAGATATGCGCGACCCGAAGAAACCAAGGTCGCTTCCCACGATGGCTACCGCATACTTTGCGAGAGGCTGTACCCCTTGAATCAGCTAGACGCTCCTCCCTCTGTCTCCCAACTGCACCTGCCTCCCGGGAAGGTAAAGTGTGGCAAAGAATACAGCTGTGGAGATGTAACGGAGACAGGATAGAGGGACTCTTTTGCTTTACAACCACCCCCCTCCCGGCCTCATATATTGAGTAGGCGCAATCGCAGTCTTCGAGCCAGGAGAGGCTGTGGGTATGACGTGACGATGCGGCGTAGAGATTGACAAACACGCACACGCGAAAGAGAGAAGGGGAAAGGGAATCACAGACAGAGAGGCTTGTGTTCCCCATTCGGATTCCCGCTCGTGCCGTCGGAAGATCCATCAACTACTGACCGGAGAGGATATTCAGGACGTGCTGGCGGCGGCGGCGCAGTAGACTAACTAAATGATTCCATACCAGGCCCATATATGAATGGCATGACGATTGGTATGTCTTGTCTAGCCTCAATTGCCCGGGCCATAAGCCCCCTACCGTGCCGTTTCTTTTATTAGACAGCCTCGACGGCAATGAGGCACAGCTAACAAGTACTCACTACTACGTGATAGACTGGTTTCCTCTCCACCGCCGCCCAAGGGAAAAAAACGACAGAAAGCAAAACGTTTCTGCGGCACAGCGCACCAGTCTGCCCTACCGTCTCTATGGGGAGGCCCAAATGGGGGCGAGAGGCCAAGGAAAAAGATAAAGACAACTCTCAATGATGCATGGGATGAGCCTTCCCATCTTCTCTCAAGGATACGGTAGAGAACACATGTATACCACCGAAGCGATTCTTGGTTGCGCAGTAAGTCAGCCCTCCCGGCGGCATATGTACTACTGCCTTGTTCCCGAGGGAACATAGATCGGGGCATTGGTTTAGCCCCATTACGCCGTGGTAACGGTACTTCGAGGCAACTTACCGATATAGTTGACCGAATCACTTTGATAGGAACGACTTGGCTAGACATCGTTTGATGCATGTGGGAAACATTGTACAAGGAGCAACCAACAAGATTTACCAGACCAGAATAGGGTAGTCTGATGGTATGTTATTTGTGAAAAGGGGCGACAAGAAGGAGAAATCCCCGGCAGCGGTGTTATGGAGAATGCGCCCATCTTACCACCACCGCTCCGTCTCCCCTTTCCATGTAAATGCCCGCTACACAGCCACCGCGTCCCGAGCCGGAAGCGCAGTACTTTCGCGAAATACGTCACGCCGTCTACCCCAGAGCAAACAAAAGAGATATTTAAAGGAAACCAAGTCTGGAAGACTTCGTACCATATCATATTCATATGCAGAAGAAGTACCAAATACAACACTGTCTAGTTCTGTCTCTCGTACATGTACTCGCTGATGAATTCTCTTTAATGTCTACATATGTGCCAGGAACCCAAAAATTCTCCCGTAGGATTTCGTTAAACTCGCACAAGCTCACGTACATACATACTGTCAGTTTCCCCGCTTCCGTTTCTGATGCATATCGCTCAACCGGCTTTCCCGCTCACTTCAAGGGGTATACATAGCAAGTCCCATCCCAAGAAACCCCCTTTCCCCCCTCCCACGTGACCCATACCAAAACGCCGGCTTTTGAAAGCGAGGGGGAAAAAGAAGAAGAACCCCATCCATGGATATTATCCTGGTTCGTAAAAGGTCCGAGTGACTAATAAATATGCAGAACTGCCATGCAACGTAAAATGATCCTGGTGTTTGTGTTTTCCCTTCGGCGTGAATTGTGACCGCCGACACGATCCGTACCAATTTGTCATGGGCATTAGAGGCGGGCGTGCCTGGCCTTGAATATGGCGACCTTATCGTCATAAAACAGTATTTCGCGTAGCCGCAGATGGGACTGGCCCTTGTCAGGATCCTGGAACGTCGAGTCCGTATCCGAGTCGGCGCCCTCGTTGACCGAATCATCCGACGAATCGTCTCCGTCTTCATCATCAGTACCTACATCAACAGCGATGTTACCGCCGCCACCACCTGCGTCATCTCCGTCGTCGTTCTCGTCCTCGGTGTCTCCGTCGCTATGCTCGTCTTCATCCACCTCATCAACATCGCCGGCCGGCATGTTACCTGCGGCATTGTTGTTGTGATGGTGATGGTGGGAACCATGGGCTTGTGAGCCTGGGTGGGTTGAAGAAGCCCCTTTCGACGCCTCAAGTATCTCGAAGCATTTGCCTGCAATGCCGATGTAGCACAGCTGAATCTCCGGGCGCAGAGTGACGATATCGACAAGCTGTAAAGCCATCTCCCTAGGATCAAACCCTCCGTCAAACGGGTCTTGCATGTGTTGGATATACAGAGATCGAAGCTGTGGTATATTGGGAAGCCGTTGGAGGAAGCGGTGCTGTCGCTCGGTTAGCAATTTAATACTTTTAAAAAGGATTCTCAAAGCGGCACCTCTTGGTACCGCAAGAGGCCAAATGTCATATGTATGCAACTCACCCAGTCCCTGTAGTTGATTGCCACAGCCAGTTCTTTGAGGTTGGGCATACGACCACTGGTGATGTAGGTGACGACGTCACCTGAAAGGACCCAATGCCGCCAGCGGGTGCCCTTTGATTCGGTGCCAAGCTTGTCTGAACTGTCAAGAAGTAGCTTCTTCAAGCTTCCACGATGCCGCTTCAACGCGCCATTGAAGATCTGATCAACAGTTACACGCGGTGGCGCAGTTGAGCGTCTCCGGTCCTGCAAGAAGAACACCTCAAGCGAGTTGGGTGCCAAGGTTTCCTTAACGAACTTGATCAGGGCGGGGGTCGCCAGGTCAGTGTGAATCCTCTTCAAGGCCATATGATATTGCAGGGGCGTTCCTGGAGGAGAGCCAGGAAGAACCTGTGTTGGTTGAAATCGCCGCTTGAGCGCCTTCCAAAGGGTCTCGTGTTGAGTACAGTCGAGAATGGTCAAACTCGTGAGGACGGACCAGTCGAACGCTTTGCAACACACCTGCATGGCCAGCGACACTCGTTCCAGCTCCAGTACCTCCAAGGTCAGCTTGCCATCTAACCGCTTCCGCCCCTCGTAGGAACCATGTGGCAAAGTGTCACGTTGGTCGGAATCTGGATCGAGCGGGCGCCTCGATAACGTGCCTTGTTTGTCTTGCAGAGTGGTGTCTGGGATGGCACCGCCGCTGGTAGCAGGAGCCGGGGTTGCTGCTGGCGTCTCTTCCTGCGCAAACCTCTGCTTCGATCTAGGAATGCCTTTACGGCGGATTTCAAAGATCCTGCCCACGAGAACCCCGAGCACACCACCGAGTCTCTTTTCTGGAATGGCACTCTCGCCAGGCCATCTTGCGTTAAAATCAACTTGGTGTAAGTTGTCCCCCTCCCAAGTATTAGCAAAGTCCTGCCCAGTAGCCTTTTGCGATATCCCCACTCGAAGCTCCCGAAGCGTGCTTTGAGACCGTTCAATCAGTTCTGACATCTCGTCCAAATACGCAAGTTCGTCAATGTCAAGCACCGTTAGGCTCTTGAGCGACGGGAGGACGCTAAAAGTGGGATACTCTACGTGGCTATCAGCGTAACGTGGCGATCGACCCCCGGCGGCATTGCAGCCATAGCGGATACCGGGCTAAGGGCCGGGACCGTGGGGATGGCCATTGGTGCCACCGGCGGAGCAGGGGGGGGTTGACATGGGCGATTCGGCACCTGTAATGGCCATATTGTCATGCCAGCGGATCCAGACTTTCTGCAGCTTATGTTTCCCGTCAGGCTCGTAGTCCTGGGTGGAGGCGAGAGCCATGAACACATCGGATAAAACGCCGGTTGGCATATCCCAGACAAAAGTCTCCAGGTTTGCCATCTTGTTGACAGCCAGAGCGACCAGTGTGCCCAGCATCTTTCCGCTCTCTTTCGTGATGTTGTACTCGGCGACCCAGTCCTTGGGGCCATTACCCAATGAGAACTTCCGGGTGTATTTGGCATATTGGTTGTCGATCAGCCGCTGCGACGTTCCCGCAGTGCCGGGTTTCCTGCCCTTGGTCCATCTGGATCTCTGCGCAAACTTGCTTCCGAGACATAGCGTCGACAGCCCATACGTGAGCGCATCCACCCCTTTCGACTCGTTGCTGGGTATTGTAGAGTCGGGCCAAACTATATCGAAGCGGGCATAGATATGAGGAACGGACAGATTGTAGAGCGTAGAGCATGTGAGCGCGAGCGACGTAAGGTCATTGGTGTGCGTTATCTAGACGGTCAAGCATTAGATTGCGATCGCGAGCATTATATCCAGTGTTACCAGCTCACCTCCTTGACGATGAGGCCGAGAATATCGACCGGTAGGTCCAGAAGATACAGCGGCCTTTTCTTGGTCTGCACGGCTTCCCACTCTGGCTTCTTCTCGTTCAGCAGTTTGGCTATGGGCGATATTGGTTGCTCGTGAATGATTATCTGGGACTTGGACGGTTCGGGAGGCGCAGCCAAGTTGTCGATCTCGGCGGGCACCTGCTTGGTCACCTGGGGCTCTGGCGAGCCGAACGATGCGCTATTCATCATGACGTGAGACAGTGGGAAGTCCTTCTATATTTCGACACTCTGTGGCATGGACTCGTCGAGCTGCATGTTGCAGGCTCTGGTGTGTAGTGCGCTCGCGAGTCCGGCGATATATGGCAACAGGTCACTTTGGGCGGTGTTTGATCAGGACGGTGGCTGGTGGAATTATTGTTGGTTTCGCGTGTTGTTGGGTCTGTGTCTTTGCGCGACTACAGATGTAAGCCGAATAGACTTGTCGGGTCGGTTACCTAGAAGGTCTGCGCAGGAGCACCGGTGTCTTTCCTAAGCCACAGCAGGCGTACCGTGAATTTAATACCTAGATGTATTGGCAAGGTAGGTGGGAAGGTGGCAGAAGAATAGATGGGATGAGGCTCTGCAGGCCAAATGTTGCCTGCAACGACTGCGATATGCGATGTCGCCGGAAGTGTCGCACGGGCTTCAATAACCCTGCCAGCCAAAACCAAACCAAGGAAGGGGAGTCAAGGGCGAAGGGATATTACGGCACCATTTGGGGATTTAAATACCTATCCTCCGTGAAAAAGTACCTCATCAACCTGGCCTTGGGCAGAAATATAAGCTCACCGCAATCCTGCCCCTACTTGACTGTAGTCTGGACAATTGAGCAAGCAACCTGAGCCAGTCCCTTCCAGTCACATCTGACATGCATGCTGCTGGGTGCCCTGGAATCGGGAACTCGGGGGAATATATACTTCACCTATCGATATTCCGCGGCGCAGTCATTCTAACCGCCTACGAAAATAAGCTTTGCCGGCCGTTCCTCGCCTGACGTTATTTCGATTTGATTAAAACATGCGTATGCTACGAGGGAAACGTACTTGTCCGTACGCATCCTCCCTTCAATAGAAACCACCTGCAGCCACGGCGTGCAAGATGTCCCATTTGTTCCATTGTAAGTTGCAAGCTGGAAGCACGCGGGTAGGCTAATAAGGAGGACCTTATACTGTGGAGGGGCCGGATCCAGCGAACATGGATGTATTGATGCATCTAAGTGGTTCCAGTTCATGGTCGGTAAGTAAGTACATACAAACCAACCACCATCACACTACTAATACCCAAGTCGTATTGTCTTTGGTATGTGAAGAGACAGCGCATCATCAGGGACGGGGCATGAGACCCATGGTACATAAGTCTTTGTCACGGGGGGTCAGTTGGATGCCAGAATGACTGGCGCTTGGCTGGGGGGCTGGAACTGCAGGCAGGACCCTCGATTTTGAGGTACCGTACGACTTGCAATGCAATTGATTGAAGTGCATGTAGCAACCAGTGCCCCTCACCTCCCACCTCCAAAATCTCCATCGAAGGCTCCAAAGGCTCCAACCTCCGCCGCTAGCCCAGTTGTATTAGACGACGTAGGCTCAGGTATCTCTCTTGTCCGAGCTGTGTCTTTCTAAGGGACACCGGCGCTACGGGTCTTGTCTAGGTCGTTTATATTATATTTGTTGCTTTGGAACGCTCTTCTTTGTTCTGATGTCCCCTTCGAACTTTCCGTCATCGTCTTGAGTCCGCAACACTCCAGTGCGTCCTTCTGCATCTCCCCCAAGCCAAGTCCTTGTGTGGTTGACCAGACCCAGACCTGCCCTGCTGTCATCGCTCCAGCCTGCGCTGCCCCGCTATCGAATATACGAATAACGCGCTGTGATTTATCGAGACGGGACTAAATAAATTGGGTTGCATCATACCAGTGCTGCCTCTTTTTGCTGTCAAAAAGTCCGTTACTGCCTAACCAAAACAACCACGCCGGCGATAACACCTGGCCTCGGAAAAGAAGGGACCACAGTAGCAAAATTTCTACGACCCTAGCTGTCCTTCCACACGAGGGCTTCTTTGTTCTCTCAGGACCCTAGTCCTTGATCATTTGCCCAAAGGCTCCCACCGAAAAACGTCATCAACTACCTGACAAAAAACGCCCCGAGCTTCCAAACTCGACCAAACGCTACAGACTTGTCGCATACATCCAGAAAGGACCCCTCCACCGTCGCATTCCTAGTATAAACGCTCTCGCACGAATCCCGGCAGCATGGCGAACTTTGTCGAAGAGCTGTGGAGCTCCATTTTTATCCCGGGCACTACGCCGACTCTCCTGATCGCGACCAACGCGACCTTCGCCGCCCTGCAGCTTGTGCTCTTCGGCCTCCTCATCGGCACTCACAGCCTCCACTTCGTCGTGCTCTCGGTCATCTGCGGCGGCCTCTGGTGTTCGATCAACTGGTTTGCGGCGGAGCTGAAGAAGGAGCAGGTGCGCGAGGCGGAGGCCAAGGCCAAGGCAGACACCATAGCCCGCCAGACGGCTGACGAGAGCGAGGAGACCGAAGTCGAGTCGGTTGGGGCCCCGGCGCCCCCGCGCGTACCCAAGATCTCGGCCAGCAAGGAAGTCGAGGTGGTGGAGCAGGTCGGGGAGCTGAAGCAGAGGCCAGAGCCTTCACCTGGCTCGAGATCGGGTGTCAGCACGGAGGACGAATGGGAAAAGGTGTCGGAGAATGAGACCGAGAAGGACAAATAGTAAGGGCAATGGCATACCTGTTAGCTGATATGTAACTTTTACCTAAGCCATGTTCTGGGCATGAACAGCACCAGCTCCTCAATTATTACGGTTATCTCTGTCACTAAATCAAAATACTCGAGTTCATTATATTGCCGGTAAAGGGTGCAAGACTATGCCAATCTTAACCTGGCTCTTTCAGCATGTAGCAGTACCTCACAGCTTCGGTCCTGCGGCTGCTTAGGTAGTATATATCAGTAGGCTATAAATTTAAGGGTATCGGATAACTACCGGTCACCACCAACTATCTCACCACCAGCTATTCCATCGATAGCCATCTGTCCAATGACCAACATATCTCTTAAACCCAAACCGCATGCCAAAATTACTTTATCAATAGCAATGGTAGCAGCTTAACTACATGGGAAATATCAGTTTTCCAAAATCTAATTATCGCATAACTGCATTTTCTTGGGTGGAGTCACGTGAGAAGACAGTGCGTCTTGGGGCTGTCTGGACTGTGCTCTGCGAAATTTCCAGACAGGGAAGCTCAGAGCTACCACACCTCTATTTCCACGCGACCAGCAAACCGCGAATCAATCAATAAACCTCCTGCGTCATACCACACAACAGCAGGACCAGCCAAGATGAAGCTCGTTAGGTAAGAACCGCATTGCCCTCCTTCCCCTTCTCGTTTTGCACAATAAGTGCTAAAGCAAACCTTACCCAAGGTCAAGATAAAGCTACGCAAGGCTGACATACCTACCAGATTCTTGATGAAATGTGCCAACGAGACGGTGACGATTGAGCTCAAAAATGGTAAGTTCTTCGCGTGCGCTACACCACCGCGCGCGCCTCTCCCACCTACCCTCTCCCGCTGAAGGCTAATGTGTCATCCCCTCTCCAGGCACCATCGTACACGGCACCATCACGTCCGTGTCGCCCCAGATGAACACGGCGCTGAAGACGGTCAAGATGACGGCCAAGGGCCAGGACCCCATCTCGCTCGACACGATGAACATCCGCGGCTCCACCGTCCGCTACTTCATCCTGCCCGACTCGCTACCCCTCGACACACTACTCATCGACGACTCGGTCAAGCCCAAGAACAAGGCCCGCAAGGAAGTCGCGGACCGTGGCGGCGCCCGCGGCGGCGGTAGAGGACGAGGCATGCGCGGCGGTGGTCGGGGCCGCGGCCGGGGTCGCGGCGGCAGGCCTTGAGAGGACGGAACTTAGAAAGTGTTAAAGCGTTAAGGGACTATTCACCAGGGAAAAGAATTTGGCGCCCTGAAAACATGCAATGAATGGCGTTTAAGGGGGGTTCACATGTTTGCTACTTGAACGGAAGAAACTCCTCCGTGTTGATATAAGATTGGGGCGGCTGGTATGGCTTCCTCCTTTTTCTCCTTTTGCATCTGCAGGGTTGGGAATCGCCGAACTAACAGCAAGAAAAGGAAGAACGAAAATAAAAATGTGTTGACAAACCCAATTGCTTGAATTCTACTCGCCCCCTTCTTCTTTTCTCCTCCTAATGCTACTGCTGCTACTGCTGTTGCTGCTGCTGCTGCTGCTGCTGCTGCTGCTGCTGCTGCTGCTGCTGCTGCTGCTGCTGCGAGCTCTCCTCCCTCCAAATCCTTACGATCTGCAGCTTCTCCCAGCCGGCCTGCTTCCCGCTCGAGCCTACCGTCTCGGCCCGCCACTCGGGGCCGAACCCGCAGACGCGCGCCTTGACGACCTCGGGCTTGTTCTGCGCGCACAGCAGCACGTAGGCGCACCCCCGGCGCGGCGCCAGCACCTCGCGCAGCCGCCCGATCAGCAGGTCCGTGATCTCCATGCCGTCGGCGCCGCCCGCGTACGACAGCGACAGCAGGTACGAGTCGTCCTGGAACGTTGGGGCCGTCTCCGACGTCACCATGTCCGTCGCTGTTGGTTGCCGCGGCAGCTCCTCGGTCGGCACGTAGGGCGGGTTGAAGATGAGCACGTCGACGGAGCCGTTCCGTAGGGGGCGGTGAGGTCGCCTTGCATGGCGTCTAGGAAGAATCCGCTCTTTTGGCAGGTAATGGTGGTGGACGCTGATGATGACGTGACATTGTCGGCAGCGGCTTTCCGTACCGTTTCTCCCGTCGCGGCGCAGGCGTACCGATTCACGTCGATGGCGGCCGTGAGCACCGATGAGGTCCCGAAGATGTGCGTGGCGTGGGCGTTGACGAAGCCAATCACGACCCCGGACCCGGGTCCGATCTCCACTACGAACGGCGCCGGGATGGTTCCGGCCGGTGTCGGCGTGTCAGCATCGGCGCTGCTGCTCCCGCCGAAACGGCTCCTCAGGAAGGCCGTCTCGCTCTCGGAGGACAGCGTATCGAGCAGTAGGTACGAGTCCTCGGCAGGCTCGTACACGCGCTCAAACGCTACATGCGAGGTGTCGGGAGTGGGCAGCATTGGGGGTGGCTTGTTTCTAGGGGTGTGTGCCGAGTGGCACGGACAAATCCTTTCGGGTTTTGGAGAATTGGAAGAGAGATGCGATTTGGGCCGGGTAGGGTCGTGTAAGAATGGATTTGACGGCCGTTGATTAGCTGCAGAAGCGCGAAAGTTCCCCGTTTTCCCCAATGCTAAAATGATCAATAAGCACGTGATTGATTTCAAGTCGTGTACAGATTGGGAGTTACGACACACCACACGGCGAGAAGGCGTGACCGACTATTGATGTAAATCCAAGCGACGAGTGTGTGTTTAGTGGGAAGGGGCAGTCCGTTCCTAGAACTTCATCATGTCCTATTTCCCCCAACACTCCATCCAGAAATATCCCGAATCCCAGACTTTACTACCCCAACGAGGTCCTTATTCAGTTCCTTCCCCGTCGCAGCCATCAGTTCATCACATAACACAGCAGTCCACCCCAAAGTCCCTCTTGTCGGGACCCAACCCCCAGCGGCACCGGTTCTTAATGTCGAGGATCATGCGGGTCGTGTTCTTGTCGTAGAGCCCCGGGCGCAGGCAGGCGGGGCACAGCGTGTCGACGGCCACGACGGGCGACTCCTCGCGCGCCACGCCATCGCCGAAGGTGTCGCAGGTGTTGAACCCCAGGCCCGGATAGCAGGCCGTCGCGATCTGGAGCCAGTGGTGGCCGCAGGCTCGGGAGCGGAAATGAGCCGACGTGCACATCGCTCTCCTGTCCTGTCCCTACACCAAAAAGTAAGTAAAATAAGGACTTTGGCCTCCTGCTTCAATTTGAGGTTTAGACAGACAGACAGAGGGATATGAGGGTGCAAAAAGACGACGACGACAATGTCTTTCAGTGGCTCGTGGCCGGTCGAGGCCTGTCCTGTGACAAATTGTGAATATCAGTGGTTGGATCCCGCCTGGGTAACCGACTAGTTGCTGATATTTATGGTGGGATTTCAGCCAGATGTAGCAGTAAAAATGATCTTCGGCGGCAATGAAGTAGCATGTATCAGCCTTTTTCGCATTTATGGACGGCAGATTCTGCAATTTTGACGTGGTGAATTACACATCTGTAATCGTTTAAATGTGCTAAGAAACAAGGCACGTTCGGCAAAATTATATTCAGTTGGCCAACGATCAAAACGTGCGACGCAAGACTCGAGATAATCCATTATTGGTGTCTTGAGCAATTAGGCAATTGGCCGTCACCCGTCCTCATAGTAGTAAGACAGGCAGCAGCCTTAGGATCAAACAATCTATGTATAAGTACTTTTAATGTTAAGCATACCCACGCCTTGAATCAGATGCGTGACGGACGTGAAGCAATATTGGAGTTCGTTCTGGACAGAACCCCCAGGCCTCCGTTTCTAATCGTTGATCTCGTCTCTGTCTGTCCGATCGAGGTCGCGTATGGTTCCAGTCATCCCACTTGTCTTCATACTGCCGCCCTCCAAAGACCCATCATCCTCACCCAGTGCATTGGCACACAATTCCTCGAGCATTGCTTCCATCCTGGCAGTGGTCTGCTCCAGCGAAATTAGCCGGTCGTTGACCTGGTTGACTTCGCCAGAATCGTTGATGATATCCCGGACCTGCTGGTCAAGCTCGCCGTAGGGAGCAATTGAGTCCCTCCTTGTCGGGGGCTTCAAAACAGAGGTACGTCTGCTTCCTCCGCTTTTGTCATCGTCACTCGGCGGGAACTTGGGTAAGGCATCGTGGGCCGCGCTCTGCTGTCGGATATACTGCCGTCGAATCATGTGATGAGTCAGCTCGTCGTCCACGGCAATATCATCCTCAACCGAGTCAGGCGGTGCTATCGAGAATACGGTCTGAATGTCGCGGTGGGTTGTGATTCTCCACCTCTCCCAGAACCATCCCCTCGTGGCGGCCCTTGCTTTCTTGGACTCGGGCCATAGCAGACGCCTTTCGGCGATTGCAACAAGCAGTAATATAGGTAGGTTGATGGCTCGTACGGTGGCCACATGGATTTTGTGAAACCATCGTGCATTGACCAAAAACTTCATCGGCAGCAGAATAAACATTGCTAAAATGTTAAAAGGTGGTGGGTAGGCAAAGATGGCATCTGCCTTGACGCCCTCCAGGGTCAGGACTGCACGGCGAAACTGGATCTCTGCTGTGGCATTCGCAACGATGGTGCTGAATGTGTTCGATAGCATCGACACGAGAATCGTCAGGAACAACGTGTTACCCAGGAAGGCAAAGGTAATCATCAAAGTCGGTCCAAACAGCCAATGAAAGTCGGTCTACATAAACAGATTAGACGAAATGAGCAACATTTGGGCGCTGGGTGATCTTACCGATTGTTGTACTCCTGTACCATCCAGCCCGAACCAAATCCACAACATCCATTTGCTAATCGTTCTGGTGAGAGATTGGTAAGTGATAGAACCAGCAGAGCGGGGGGGGGCGTACATCATTCTATGGCGACCTTCGGCAAGCCATACCATGGACAGAAGGAAGCCCAGGAAGCACCAACATGCTAGGAACGTGAGGATGATGAAATTGGCCATCATGGATCGCAAGGAAAGGAAGACGAGGTTGTCTGACAGAAGATTGAAAGCCAGTCTGGGTATCAGGAAGGGTGCACCCATCGCAAGAACATCGAGTGCTTGCTGTCCGTGGTCAAATTCGCCTTGCCTCCAACCGTGTAGTCTTATGATCAAATAGGCCCAGTAGACAATTGCGAACATGACGTCCAAGAAGGACCATAAGTTTTGAGTATATACTCCCCTGAAGTGTGTTAGTGGCAGTCTCTATATGGCCTTTTATCAGCACTTACCACCCATGTTCTAGTATCGTTGCAAATTGGTCAAGAACCCAGCCAAAAGCATATACTGCGAACGTGATTTCATACCAACTGAGATACTCTGCCTTTCGCTCTGCCATAAACAGTAGATAAAGAAAAAGCAATAATATGAAATGAAACAGCTCCAGGATGTTTCTTGTCCGCGGAACGATCAGTCTATACTGGTTCAGCAAAGGAGCTTCGCGAGGGTCGTAAAGCGAGATGGGCTTTTGCTTGTAGCGATCGGGGATAATATCCAAGAACGTTGACGGAGTGTAAACAATATGGCCTGTGTAGATAGCATCGGTACTGCGATGATGTATTAGCATCGTCTCATGTTTTTGCAATATATGCAGGCCTTACACTCTTTGGCAATAGCTAGAACTCAGGAAGTATTTGCTTTCGCTGAGAATGGCAATCTCCAAAGCCGGCAAAGTCCGTCGGAGCTCCCATGATGCCGACGCAGTAGCTTGCCGGCGAACCTCCTCCGGCGCATTCTGAAAAGGTTCGAACCCGGCCACCAGAATGTTGGCAAGCAGCAGAAGACCATCCGGGCCTGGATTGTCCTCGCCGAAGCGCCTCAGGATGCGGGTAGCGACAACCTCGCAGAGAGTTGCACGACTGACATATACATTCTGGCGGTTGTTCAAATGCTGCTGTTCGTGCAGGAACTGCGCCCGGTTGACGAGGAGGCAGTATACTTTGGGGACGGTTAGTAACTGATTCAGGGTTCCGATTTAGTGTAACCAGCAAGTCATGCTGGTCGCACAAGATCTGCGCGAAAAGGAGGGTTGCTAAGAAGCGCGTGCATACCTATAGATATGTCGTCCAATTCATAGAGCTTGTCGACCAAGGGACGGACAACCGAGATATTGAGACGAAGGTCTCTTAGTTGCTCAATCGTAAGGTAGTCTTCCACAATCGACACGACGTCTCTTCGTATCCTGTGGATATTGGTGTAAACGGGAAGATGAGCATGCGCATTGGTGTTACAGCTGAAGAATTGCTCTCCGTCCATAGAGTGGGCGAAACGAGCTCGCGATAGCAACGGCCGTCGCTCATCGCGCTCTAAATTGGACGTAACCTGGCGTGAAACGGCTGGCCGCTGGCGTGCTTCGCGATGGCCCGTCATGGTGAACTTCGGTACTCTAACTGGAGAAAGTCCAGGTTTATGCCCATGCCGTCGCAATTGAGATATATATTGCGCCGGAGCGGTGAAAGTAGGTTGGTACTTATGTATGCAGGTTGTTTCGACTTTGGAGGTCACCTGTTGAGCACGGCGACCCCGTAATGTGCGATGATCACGTGCGTGTCTTAATGGGACCTCTTCAGGACGAAGTTTGCTATGTGAGGAAGGAGTTGATGCACGAGCAAGGCAAGAATGAGTGTGGGAGCGTTTGATGTGTGGGCAAAGTAAGACGATCAAGCGCTGGTCCTTGCGAAGTTTTGCAGGATTCGCGAGGTATACTGGATTGGATGCAATTCCCCCAAAAGTGGCGGACGAGACTACTCTTTGTCGGAGACTCGGAGCTTCCTGGGCAGCAACAAAGATATATAGCGTCTATCTACATATAATTGCGTTCCCGTAGTGCTTTAATGCTGTGATCCTCCGGAAGAGGTTGCAGATGGAAGAGCAAAAGACCAAGTCGAGATGCCACAATAATGCAGCATGGTGTTTCGATTGGGTGGAACAGAGATCGCTTTGTTTAACATGCATGGTTGTTGGGTCACTGACGTCAAAGTGCCTTGCGTGGGCAGACATACGGCAAATGGTAGGCTGGTAGGTGTATTTAAGCATTAATCCTTGTATGGTTGCACAATGGCCCGGTAATGCTGATGCATATCTGCCTACATATCATTGCCTATATCGAGTATAAGCTGGGTATGGATTATTGTTGTTTGCAGTCAAGCAATCTGGGCCAGGCCCGGATCCCAGTGGCGGCGCGGGTTGGATTGGTTGGATGTGGGGGTTCAGCCAAAGCGGCGGTCAGTCTGCTTCTGCTGCCCGCTAAATTCTCCCCAGAATGTCGGCTCGTCGCAGATAGCGGCCTGAGGCATCATTGCATCGGATTGCTGTAGCAAGCAGCACACAACCTGCCCAAAGGAAATCTTTGGATAGACGGGAGATAAATAGATAATTACCACGCCATCCCCCCCACCAGCGCGCAATATCCTGGAAACGCAGCACATAGGTTGCTGTCGGACGAATCCACGTGGCGCCTGACATTACGCACCACGACGATGGTATGGCCGTTCTCACGATCGGATTCCAGCAAGGATAAGAGGCGCCCGGTCTCCTGGGCCGACAGTCTCAATGGCACCGATTGGCAGCACTTCAAGGACCCAAGAAATTGGATCCCTACGGTTCTGGTGACCACGACAGTCCTTGTTACTCTACATGTCTACCGCTCTTACCTGCGTCGCATACCGGGCCCTGGCTATGTCAAGCCCAGCTCCTTCCGGAAGCGTAGCATCTTCGGTCAGGTCACGAGCGTGGGCGATGGCGACAACTTCCACATGTTTCACACTCCCGGAGGAAGATTGGCCGGCTGGGGCTGGTTGCGCAACGTCCCTACGAAGAAGGTGGACTTGAAGAACAAGACGGTTAGTTTAGTCCAAATATAACTTAAGATGAGCCCGGCCCTGACAATCAGATTGCCAGATACCCATACGTATCGCAGGCATCGATGCTCCCGAAGGTGCGCACTTCGGCAAAACAGCCCAACCATTTGCGACAGATGCGCTGGCCTGGCTATCCGAATATCTCCTGGGTAGTCGGATACGGGCCAAGATTTACAGGCGTGACCAGTACGACCGGATTATCGCGACAGTCTTTGTACGCCGATTCCTTATCCGAAAAGACGTCGGCCTCGAGATGCTGAAGAAAGGCCTGGCAACAACCTACGAAGCCAAGACGGGTGCCGAATTTGGAGGGCTGGAGGTGCAGTACAAAGCTGCGGAAGCCAAGGCCAAGGCGCAAAAGCTGGGCATCTGGGGAGGCAAACCAGAGCACTTCGAGTCCCCGCGCGATTACAAAACTCGCATGCACGCGGAAGGCAAGATTGAAGTATTATAAGGCGGCGGCACCGTCCAAGGCCACACACGCACAAGGCGTTATGAGCGCTAGACAAGATCATGCTGATGCTATCATCGAGTCTTGTGTAACCACTGCCCCCAAGGCAACAGTATCCCAAGCAGCCGTTGCGCATGATCTTGAAACTCTTATCTCCTTCCTCCTTGTGGCGTGCATATGTCAGGGCTTGTTATAGGCTTCTACGAATCTGATAGATCGACCTGGCTATACGTCAACGAGATATAGAGTATATGGTAAGATCGAGTTGCCTCCTTCTGTATCGTGGTATTAGTCTATATGGGCATGGATATCACAGAAAGTCTAACACAGCCACGTGAAGCAGGCCACTCGGCATGCAGTCAGTTGCCAGCAATGCTACGGTCCTTCCGTAGAATGAGGTTCTGAAACAGTGAGATGGTCGGGAAAAGAATGCAGATTTAAGGAGGTCTCACCCCAAACAAATATTGCTGGTATTAAACCACGTAGGGCAGATAATGTCCGGGATGTATGCCGAATGACCGACACACTCACATTCTTTGATCAGCCATTTAGACTCCAATTGACTATCGAACAAGTCCTCACTACATGCCACGGGGGCATGGTAAAGTTTTAGGTTGCGCCCTTGTCAGATCTGTCAAAATCCCAAGTGGCATGGGAAACGAGCGCCGCATAAGACATGTCTGCCATACTACTAGTTTGGTCCAGAGGAGGCTCAACTTAATGCAAAACAACCATGATAGGGACACAATCAGGTACACAGACTGACAGACACCTTATTAGCGACATCAACCTTATGCACCTAACAATAACTTACATACTTATTTCACCTGAAGCTGAGTAGGTGCATATTGGTTTTTGTTTCCAAGTCATGCACGAGGTCGTGACCCGGGCCAGAGGTCGCGTCGTATGAAGTTGATTCAAAGTCCGATCGGCTTCGTGAGTAGCCGACTACTGTGGGATCTGTACGTGCAGATTGCAACTTGCCGAACCTCCCCTGCATGGTGTCCGGGCTAGCGAGGGCGGATAATGATACTGCACCAGTTACAGACGAGGAGGAAACCGAACCAGCGCCCCGGCACGCCAAACCCAAGATAGCAGCAGCCCCTTTCAGGGCCACCCACCCACCGACGCGTACCTGGATCGTGCAGGCCAGAAACTGGAGACAGACGCAGGAGCCGTGACCCCAGGCACACATGCTGACAGAAAACCTCTGGTGCCTCTCGAAACGGCTGTTGGGCAGGCACCTCGTAGCTGTTGGGCAGGCACCTAACCCATTCCAATCACCCTTTGTATCGACGACAACACCAACACTTCAACACAATATTATAACATATTCATATACCAGAAACCCCAATTCTAACCAACCCGAACCCTATTTCTAACCCTACCTAACCTAACCTCCTAACCCAAACCCTAACCCGTCACTTTTCGAAAGAGATATCGCCCATTAAAACTCGTCGTCAATTCCGGTACATATCTCATCACGTGGAGCTTCTCCACTAGTTGCCGAAACGGGTTAAATGCCTGCCAAACAGCTACGAGGTGCCTGCCCAACAGCCGTTTCGGGTGCCTCTCGTGTTAACCTGCCAATTCTCTCCTCTGAAATCGAAGAACCTCCTTCCCACCCCTCTCGTATTCACCCTGTTGCTCTCACGCTCGCCAAGGTTGGGTTGAACGGTGGATGCTCGTTGAAGTTCTTTTTTAGAACACTGTCACTCTTTTGAAAACATTTTTTACTCTCGCAGACTCGTTTTGCAAGAGCCCGTCTATTTTGGCTATCCAGCCTTTTCCTCTCACTTTCATTCTATTCGGATTCATTCGTTTAATCCTCCGCACTGACTGGAGCAATCATTGAAGACCCTCGGCTGTTTCTACCCCTGATCTGAGGCCAACACCACATTCTCTAACAATCAGAAAAGATCTGTCCAGGGTGGCTCTCGTCGGCTTTTGTGACATTTTTGAGGGATAATCGTGACGATTTGTCTCTACTACGCTCGTTTTCTCCCCCAACCCGACTCGAAACACGACAACCCCCAAGTTACCTTACTTCCGGATAGTTGCATTCATCTCATCCCGCTGGACCCATACAATAATAATCCAGATCGAACGGAACGAGGTTGGCGCTACGCAAACGCTTGCTGTAGTTACCCGCAGTCCAACTCAACGGTTGTTACAATCGTCATCTTATTTGATCCCATATCGCCTGTCTGTAAGTAAACGAAGATGTTCAGTTGCACCCCCGTTCCGTGTCTCTGGTCCCCCCTACCCCCCTCAAAAGAGGCACACCTTTCTGAGGTCTCGGGGAAAGAAGAGAGATAGAGAGTTGGGCCAGGTTCATGATATGGCCGCGTTTGCCGACAGCCTACATCCAATGACCAATGTTACCCTCCTTATGAAATGGCCGGTTGCGATACACGGGAAGAGGCGCAGTGTGTCTGGAGGGGTGGCAGCCAGGTCACTCCTGGACAGAGAGTCACAGTAATCTTATCGACAGCAACTTTAATGGATGGTCGCTAATTTTGTGTGAACCTGTCTTTGAGCAGCAGCCGTCCATATCGGGTCTACTATCGGCACGTCACCAGCATCGGAGTCTCGCAGACCACGTCCATCGCAATCCGCTTTCAGTCAATTCCAAGACGCAGAGAAAAGCAACCAGCAAGCAGGAGATCGATTGGACAGCCCGGCCTGGCCGTTGATTAACCAGAACCACTAGCCCAGGAACGCCCCGCAGTGGAAAGCAGACCAAGTCACCAACTGCCAGTCAAACATCAGTAAGTTCGGTGCACATTTCTCTCAGACTCGCACTAGACCTGTTACGGGCCAGAACACGTCTTTTCCAGGTACGACTAGCCAGCTTCCCTTGTCCACCACCACCCACCTGCTGCACGAGTACATATCCCATCCCTTCAGCAGCAGCAGTGCCCTGCAGTGCAAGTTGCAAGTGCAATCGCAAGCAGCCAGCGCAGCGCACAGCAGTACGGTGCGTATGTTTGTGTGTACAAAGGTACCACTCATAACAACACGGGCCCTTCATCTCGCGCCTGCAGCCCAAGTCAATTCAGTTGACTGCATTGACATAGGCATTGGCATTTGCTCTGTCTGCATCCTAATTCAATTCGATTCAATCCAAACCAATTCGCAACCCCCCAAAGGAGCAAAGGCAGGGGAAACCAGCAAAAACCCTCCTTTCAACTCAATTAACCAAGACGAATACAGCGACGACTCGTTTTTCCGCGACAACTACCTCAAACCGTGACCCGGCCGCAGTAAATTCCCTCGGCCGAATTCACATCATTCTCTAATCGCTCCCTTCAACTCTCTGGGCTATATCGACAAACGTACGCGAATAGAAACCACAAAATACGAGGACTGATCGGCCCTTTTAATTCTGCCAAAATTTCGTCGCAACAAGCAGCATACGCCTGTTACTCGCGCGTCACCGCATTTGTTTCTCTGACTTCATGGCCGGTATTCATATTTGAAAACACTTCTCATGATTTCGTAATATCTACGAAGCCAGATCCCCCGGCTATCTCATCCCGACCGGAGCAAGGCTTTAATCAGTCTCGCATTGTTGCTCCGGTCCTTGGTTGCAGGAAGACGAAAGAAAAGACAATGCGAATATCTTACGGGCGGCGGCCTGCGTCACGCAAACCCGCTAATTCTTTATCGACATATATTTTCGGTCTCGCCACGATCGCAACGCTGTCGCATGCGTTAAAAATAACCCCAGTGCCCTCACACGACCTCGACCTTAGTAATTTGGGGCGTGTAGCTATCGCTGGAGATTTCGCAGGCATATCGCTCAATGAATTTGAAGGCCAGACCGAGCAGCCATTCAATACCAATGGCTCCGAGTCTCTTATGATTCGCCTGCCTAATGGTGTCTTCTCTAATATTCTCACAGCCGACGCGTCAATACAGACGATATGCAGTTTTCGAGGCGGCCTTGTTTTGGGCGGCAACTTCACCAGTTTGGACGGCAAGTCCTCGACCGGAATCGCGCAGTTCAAGCTTGACGATATGACTTTGACCCCGATCGCTGGTCTCTTAGGACAGGTGAACACCGTATTGTGCGACGATGATGCTGGCAAGGTTTACGTAGGAGGAAGCTTCAAGGCCGCAGCGGATTCGACAAACGCGGTCACATGGGTTGAGGGTGGTAACTGGGCTAGTCTGCCATTCGCCGGCTTCAACGGACCCGTCACCTCCATCTCCAAGGCCTCGAATGGCCACATCATTTTTGGTGGGCGCTTCACTGGTCTGGGAAACACGAGCACGCCTAGTCAACCTGACGAGCAGGTCATCAACTTGTCAACCGCCACGATCTCAGCGAACCAAGGCGCAACTGCTGCCGGATTCAGTGACCCGAAGAATATCGTTTGCAAAACTGGCGGCACCGACGGTCCAGGAAACACTTGGTTGCTAGCAGACAACACACCAGGCTCGTGGTCTGCCAAGTTCCGCTACGGCTTTCAACCTACCAAGCTCCGGCTATGGAACACGCACCAGGACGGACGCGGAGTGAAGACTTGGAGATATACGGCTCTACCAATCAACGGAATTATGAATTTCACCTACGTGGATCCGAAGACGAATCGGAATACATCGTGTACGAGCGAGTGCCCTCTTAGCGACGATCCCTCGGTTAAGTTCCAGGACTTTCACTTTGTTAACCTAGTTGGCATGAACGAGTTCAGGATCGACGTTTCTGAATGGTATGGTCAGGGCGGTGGCTTGAATGGAATCGAACTTCTCCAGGACGATATTTTTGCTTACGCCATCAACGACTTCAACGAGCCCTCATGCGCCAACACCTCATTCGCCTCGAAAGCAACCACCACAGGTGACTGGAAGGCCACGCCCTCAAGCCAGAGCGATGCGGACTACCTCTCTGTCAACATCCCTAGTCCGGTCAGTGCGGCGGCTGCGTCCATTACTTTCTTTCCTGATATTCGAGAAGCTGGTAACTACACCATCTCGCTATATACTCCAGGTTGCATCCAGGATAATACTTGCGCAAATCGTGGCCAAGTGAACGTTACATGGAGTGTCAGCCCAAACGCGCCCGTGGAGAGCAAGGTCCTGTTCCAGACCAACAATTTCGACAAGTACGACGTGCTTGGCATGGCCATCCTTGACGCAAGCTCGAGCTCGTTCCGTCCCAGTGTCATGATCACAGCCTTGGACAACCAAGGCCTGTCAAGCATGACAATGGTTGCGCAGAAAGTCAACTTTGTGCTGATGAACTCCACGGGTGGACTGAACGGTCTGTTCGAATACGATCCCAGCAAAGCCAAGGTTGATACGGCTGATTTCCAGACCTCGGCGTTTGATAAACTCGGCTCGACATTCTCGAGGGGATCTGCCGTAAGCTCTCTGGCAACGACCGGCGATATTACCTACATAGGCGGCAATTTCACCTCGGATAAGGTGAGCAACATTGTTGCCATCAACAGCAAAGACAGCTCTACAGTTCCACTTGATGGCGGTATCAACGGTCAAATTTTGTCTATGGCCCTTGTGCAGAATCAGCTGTTCGTTGGGGGCAGTTTTAACAGCAGTGCCGATGGGTCAAACCCAGCCCTCCAGAATGTTGCAGTCTACGATCCACCAAGTAACAAATGGAATGCTCTCGGTGCTGGAGTCGATGGGCCGGTCATGAACGTCGTCAACATGACGTTGAATCTCACTTCCGACAAACCGGAGAGTGTGATTGCTGTCTCTGGCAGCTTCTCAAAAATCCTGGCCTTCGGTAACAACCCCGAACTCGCAGCAAACGGCTTTGCAATCTGGGTGAAGTCACAGGGCAACTGGCTGCAAAATCTGAATGGGCCTACTCCATTCTTGGACGGCATTCTCTCGACATCGCTCATTAATGGGGCCGACGACGGAAAATCTGTGTACGCTGGTTCCTTAAGCTCACAGGTTTTGCGTGCCGAAGGAGCTGCCGCCATGGGTGATCGTTTAGGGTCTTTCCCTCTCAAGATCCAGGCGCCGACACCTACAAGTAGTACGACTAATAAGTTCGCTGGCGTCACGAAGCGCATCTCTTCGCAGAACAGCACTGACGCCTCTGGTGTTGTTGCTGGTACTTTCTATAAAGAAGGTGGATTGAATGTAACCATCTTCGCCGGTCACTTCTCCGCCGCCGATTCCGCCGGAAACTCAATCGCCAATATGGCTTTCGTTGATGGCATTGCTAACAACAAAGTCACCGGTCTTCCAGCTGGCGTATCCAACGAGTCTACTTTCCGAGCAGTGGCTGTTCAAGGAAGCACTTTGTTTGCTGGTGGGCGGGTAAATGGAACAGTTGACGGGTCTCCTGTGAACGGGCTTGTGTCTTTTGACATGACCAACAAGAAATTCAACCAACAGCCCCCATCCTTGAGTGGTCGCGAGGGCACTGTCTCTTCCATTACCGTCCGACCCGACAGCGGCGATGTCTTTGTTGGAGGCTCCTTCGACAGTGCCGGATCGTTGGATTGCCCCAGCCTCTGCGTCTTCAGCACCTCGACCTTCCAATGGAGCCGGCCCGGTTTCGGTCTACAAGGGGATGTGAATGCCATGATCTGGTCTAGCAAGACCAAGGTGGTCGTGGGCGGAAATATGACCCTCAACGATACATCTGCCTTCCTTGCATCTTACGATGTCTCAAGCTCGACGTGGTCAGGATTCCCCGAGCTTCCGGGCCCTGTCAACGCGATCACTGCCGCCAACAAAGAAGGCACTCAGCTCTGGGTTTCGGGAACTGCCAAGAACGGATCAGTGTACCTGATGAAATATGATGGTTCATCTATGGTCCCTTCGGAGATCGCCTTTGGGCCCGAGACGGCCATCAAGAGTCTCCAGGTCTTTACCAAAGTCGACGACACCCAGATCCTGATGATCACAGGCTCCTTGTCCATCCCTAACTTCGGGAAGACATCCAGTGCCTTGTTTGATGGGAAGAAAATCCGACCGTATGCTCTCACAAGCAACACAGGCAACGGTGATGGCTCGATTGCGAAGATTTTCGTGGAAAACCCGGACAACTTCTTCAAGCCTTCAAGTAAGTCACAAATTCACCAATTTCTCATCTGACCCAGCCTACTAACTTATTTTTCAGACTCTGGGCTAGCAGTTGGATTCATTGTCCTCATTGGTCTCGCAATCTCATTGGCCTTGATGCTTCTCATTGTGGTGGCCGGTCTTGCTCTTGATCGGTACCGCAAGAAGCGCGACGGCTATGTTCCTGCACCCACATCAATGTATGACCGCGGCAGTGGAATGCGTAGGATACCACCTCATGAGCTGCTCGATTCATTGAGCAAGGGCCGTCCTGGCGCACCTAACGTATGAGAAGCCACCCAATACACCCGGCATCAGTGCCATACGAACTAGTTCCATACCTGCTTGGATAAGCAATGCCTTTTTACAGCGCTGAACCGGCAGGTGGCAGCATCTACCGCGGTCTAGCCAACCAAAGATACCCATCGAGAGTAGGACACAACCGTCATCGAAATCGAGCACAGCTGAGGCGCATTGCGCGGAAGCAGAGTAGACCAGATCAGACCACAAGTAGCTCTCTATTGTGAATTGGTGCACAAACCTTCGGGACTCTGTAGCGGGAGGAGTTGCATTTACTGACGAATTACGAACAAGCGAGCTTCCTTAATGTCTACATATCTATTTTCCCCCTTTTTTTCTTTTTACTTCCCTGCCCTTTTTCCCTTCTAAGACGTGACGTTTCGTTACGTCTTTGTGTTACTACACTTTCTTACACTCTCTCAATGTATATTACATAATTCTTTCACTTGCAGCCTTTGTCCCCCGGCTGTAAATACTACTCCAAGCTGCGAAGCGGATTCGCACACCTACAGCCGGTGCAGCTGTAGGTAAAACACAACGGTAGGTTAGGGGTGGTGATGATGGTGAGGACGTCGGAGACCAGATTCACACGGCGGTTGCGACTTGACTTGACCGATCATGGAGAGATTTTTGATCGACAACTTGTTTTTAAGAAGCGGATTAAAAGGAGGGGAAAGGCTGGGACATGGCGTTACATAACAACAATTAAAACCCCGGCGAATCCAGAGACAAAAGAGCCCGGCCAACCTAACAATCCATTTCAAATGGTTTAAGTAGGTGGTTGAGCGACTCTAGTAGTCCCCCATTTTACAACCAATAGACATAGTACCAAATCCTTGCTTGGTGTTCCTGATTTAGTGATGTGTTTTTGTCTATGGCGTAGGTGTGACGTACATGTTAGCAAATATCGTCTATGCTTGCTGAGCAACCCTTTCCATGACCTCCCCAGGACTCATTAATATCCAGATAACAATGAGCAACATATATACAGCCCGGCCTTTTCTTGTCCTAGTACTCTAATTATGCGGCCTGCTTACATTTCGAGGGATTGAAGGCCAGGGGGCCGTTTCGGGGACGGCAAGGGGGGGTAAATGCGGGGGAATATAGTTCATGCCAACCCCAAGATTCAGCTCTGTTCCCTTGAGGAAGGAGAATCGAAGAATCTGGTCCTTTTCACTTCTCCCTATCTTCTTCTCATCTCTGCAATGTAGTATCCCTCCCGACCGACCACCCCGAAAGGTTGTTATCCCAGGGGGTAAACAGCCTCACATCAACTCCATCACACATTGGGACGTGGCATTTTATTGACTCGTGGTATATTGAGAAGAGGCCCACGACCCTCTAATGAGCTCTGCCAAGTAAAACAACAACTAATCTACACATTCATACACAGCACTGGCTGCTTAGTCTTGGGATGAGATCATCGCCTCTTCCTGAGATGGAGCTAGCCAATATGCGTGAGATTCTATCTGTCGGCCGCTTTCGTCTAGATGCAAATCTAAAACCCAACGAGTCTGTCTGCTCTTGGGTCTGTCTTGGGGGTATAACATCTTGTCTCCTCTTTTGATCTTCTTTTATTAGTCATTGGACGCATTCTTGCTCGTCCTACATCCTGCTCAAGGCGTAGGCAGGCGCAAGTGTCGGCAAATGTTTTCGCTTATGCACTGGTGGGCTTGAAAGTCATGGGCTCGGTGCCCTCCTTGAAGGGAACGCCAAGCTCGAACAGCTTGACCACGACCGCACTGAAATCCTTGAAGAAGAGGTCGTTGTCCTTGGCGTACTTCTGGACCCAAGGCTTCATGGCCTTGTCCTGGATGAGGGCGTAGTCGGCGGGCAGCATCATGAGACCCTTGGTCTTGGCGTCCTCGAACTGCTTCGGTCCGTCCCACTTGCGGATTTGCCACTTCTCGTCCAGGAGAAGCGTGTAGTAGTCGTTGGTCAGGACGGTGGGGGAGAAGGTCCAGGGACCATCGAAACCAGAGCGGTCGGTGTGGCAGCGACCGAGAGCGTGAGCACCGGCGAGAGCAACGATCTCCTGATCGTTGAAGCCCATGCGATAGAAGATGTCGCGGAGGTGCTTGGTACCCTGGGCAGCGTCGGGGAGACGGCCATCCGGAGTGCAAGCGGCGGCTTCCTTATCGGCACGGCCAGGGCGCCAGGGGATCGTGGGACCCTGCATCTCCTGGATGGCGCAAGCGCCAGCAAGAGTCCAGAGGTCAGAGTAGGAGATCCAGGGGAACTTGGCTACAAGAATTGAATTAGTGTTTGATCTTGACGGCGAAAAAGGGAAGTGGGGGCAGAAGTCGCTTGCCCTTGACAGGCTCGAGGAAGTCACGGGCGTGCTTCAGGCCAGCGTTGGCGCCATGGTCGCCCTCGGGAGCGAAGCGCATGGTGGCGCCGTTGCTGCCACCCGTCTTGGTGTCCTTATCGTAGGTGCCGCTGGCGTGCCAGGCGAGGCGGACGAGGACGGGGCCATAGCTGCCGTCATCGTAGTCGTCCTTCTCCTCGAGGCGGCCGGCGATCTCGTTGTAGACCTTCTGGTAGTCGTCCTTGGTGGGGTTGCTGAGGAGCTTGGGGGCGGCGGACGAGACGTTCTGGGAGTAGAAGTAGTACCCGCCGACACCGGCAGCGGCAGCGCCGACCAGGTAGACCAGCGACGACGACGACGACGACGGGCCCGAAGAGGGCTTGGGGGGTTGGGGGGCTCTGAGGAGTAGAAGCGGCGGCCGCTCTGGCGGAAGGCGTGGCGGGTGGATGTGGAAAAGGTGTTGCGTGCGCAGGTGCGCAGGGCCAAGCGGGCGACCTGTCGAGAGAAGTTGACGGCAGACATCTGGACAAGTTGTTGGGTCAATACGGGCACACTTCGGCTGCAAGTTTCACGGCGGAAAATAAGTGTTAAGACGACGTGGGGTGGAAGATTGGGAGGGGTAAGAGATGGAATTGGGTTGAGGGAAGCAAATCAACCAGCAAGCAAACATGGCAATGCTGGCCAGGCCGTCGGAATCTCCCGAGGAGTTGAGCAGGCAAGTCAAGATCTGGCTACAACGAAGAACAAGCAGGGGAAGGAGGGGATCATCACGCCTTGCTCACCTTTGGATTGGTTGTTGTGAACACAGTCAATGGCCGATAAAAGCAGTACAGGGAAATATCACAAGTGTTCTGCGAAGGGGGGTTATATACGCAGGAGAAAAGAAAAGTCGAGAGACGGAAGGGAGGAATGGGAAAGAAGATGGAGGGCGATAAGCGGCAGCGGTGGTAGAGATATCGAATCAAATCAAAGATGCAGGCAAGCTTGTCAGCGAGGTTTAGTCACGGATTGAAGGGAACGAGGCAAAGAGAACAGAGAGACACTGGAGGTCAAGTGGGTATGGGCATTGTATAATGTAATGTATTACCCAGAATAGTCGCAGCTATCCGGGGGAAGGAGCCTACACTGTTATCAGATTTCCCAGGGGACCCAGGATCCCGTCGCCGGCTCGCCTCAGCGGAACATTTCATGACATACCCTCAGGAGACCGTAGCGACAGTTAGCTGGGACTATGGTGTAATATCTCTCAAATACAACAGGCGTGATTGGTTCATTGACCCAATCGGGGCTCCAGTCGTACTAATATCTGGACCCTTTTCTTGACCCTGGGCTCCCTGGGCCTGGGTTGAAGCTGGAACAGACACCAAGTGGAACCACCAGCCGAGTAAGCAGCAAGCAGGGCAATCCGGGTGTCGGGCCCAATTTCTGTTGGTTTTCTTCGACATCTTTCTCTTCAACGGGCACGCATTAGTCAACCAACGGGTCACGACATAAGACCCTGAAATAAAAGGCGAAATAAAAAAAGTTATACATACCTACCTAAACTAGTGTCTGACACCCGCACGCGCAGCCGCATGCCAGCGCGTTCCCTCTCGGCGACTTCGGCATTTGCCTGTCACCTCAAGTGTTGCTAAGGTTGTGCCTGAGCCAAGTGGGCTCGACATACCCCGAAGAAGCACTCGCTTAATGGCGACAAGCCGGTCTCGGATTTGCGTCTTTATACACACCCCCACGATTGATGATCCGAAAGGCATCATCTCACTCACTTGCTCTCTCTCTGTCTCGCGCGCCCATCGGACTTACAGCGCATTCCGTCGGCCACCTAGGTCGTTACATGCAATTTAGATATACTTTCTCTGCTGCCTTAGCATCGGCATTTGCCCTTTCTGACTCATTCATTCTTCACCACACCCACTCACTTCATTCGGCTTCTGCTATGGCAGTGGCAAGTCTGATATCAGTTTGACTAAATCAAGGCGCCCTGGGCCAAATTACTTTTACATGGTATATCTGAACGGATTACGGCTGGCATCACATCCCAGTCCCCTTCTGCCTCGGGTCTCCTGTAGCAACCCTAAATCATGAAATAACAGAAGTGACCTCCAACTCCCAATTTGTATTCCACACCCGGCTTGGACCCAAACGATAGGGACAAGAGCGGTGGAGCTCGGTATGCATCCACGATACGCATACTCAGCAAATAAAAAAGCAACAGCGTCAACGTGTTACGCGCACCCAAGTTATGATACAAGCACGCCGTGCCTTGCTATGTGGGGGCCCTTGTGAAGCCGAGTGATTTAGTTGAACGATGCGGTTCCCTGGGCGTTGACGTCCGCCTCCCCGAAATATTCATAGTATCTTGGGTAGCTGCTCTCCGCCTTTTGCCGAGTGGCATCTTCCATAGGAGCCTTGACCGAGCTGTTCTCCTGAAGACCCGTCTTGTCCAAAGTCGATACGGATTGCGGACTGTTTCACCAATCAGTATAAATTGCACTTCAGATACAGTCTTCATCCACGGAGAGCACTTACCCAAACACATCCCGATTAATAGTGAGGAACTGCTTCATTGCGTCCTTGCCACCTCTCTCCTGCAAGTAGGTAAGATATGTAAGGTAGAGGCCTTGCTTCGCACTTGCTGAGATGCGACTCGGGGCTCGGAGCTCCTCGAACAGTTGCTTCAGCCGCTCAGCCTGTTCAGGCTCTTTCTCGCTGCTGGTGGGCTGCTCCAGCTCAAATTCCAACCACTTCTGCCAGAAGTACCGGCTGTCTGCATACCACTGCACGTTCTTGGCGAACACGGTGCGTGCCTCGTCTACCGACCCCTTGGATTTCCATAACAGGTTGGCCCACTGGGTCACGAGCACGGCCTTTGTGAAGATGTCGATATGGGGGGCATCGATTTGAGCCTTGTAGACTTCAATCGCGGCATCCAGGCCGCTCTGTCGTCTCTGGAGATTGGCCCAAGAGATAATCGCCTCAACGCAATCTGGTAACTGCATCAAGATGGCCTCGTGGATGTCACGCGCAACGTCCGTGCGACCCCACGACTCCTCAAAGTATGCGAACTCCAGTCGAATCCCAGGTCGGCTTATGGGCACGAAGAGCGTTGCGGCCTTCATGTAGATATGGCGCACCTCTTCCTCCTTGCCCGGGTATGATGCCATCCAATGGGCATACCGGAACCAAAACTCGTCGTAAAGCGCGCAGGTTACAACGCATCGCTCGTACAGGAATGTAGTCCGGGCGAAATCACCCTCACTTTCTTCAAAGTCGAGGTACTTGCGCCAGTTGACCATCTGCGAATTCTCCAGCTCGGTGACATGGAAGTAGGGGCGCTTGATTTCCGACTCGTAGGTCCACCGCTTTGTCGTCTCCTCTTGTGTCCGCTGGAATGTCTCGTAGTACATGCTATCGACTCGGGCGCGAATGTCGCGTTCCAGTTCCAACTCCGTCCTGGGCGGTGCACCGAAAGCTGCCGGGTCAGCCTCTACTTCGGCTCGGAAGCGCGCAAGGGTGTCGGCTGGCACCAGCTCGGCCAATGGGCGACTGTGTGCTAGCTGGCGAAATCTCTCGAAGTACCTGGCGTATTGGTGCATGGGAATGTGGATGACGCGCTGCAAGATGGCAAAGATCTTGTCTTGCGCCTCTTGCCTTTCCTCGTATTCGATGTACTTGTCCCAGAAAGGATGTGCTAGAAAGTCGAGGCCGACAGCTGTAGCAGCGCGCTCGAAGAGCCTAGGGAATTGTTAGTCGTCCTTTTGCTCAATAAAAGGGGGCTGGGGGGAGGGGCGGAAGGAGTGCAAATACAGAAAGGGGAAGTCTGTGTATGTAACTGGTCCAATCCAAATCAATCAAGCCGAGATAGACGAAGTCATAGGATTACGACGAGAAAGCGACGTGTCAGAAAGGTGACAGTGTAAGAAACCAGAGCCTGGTGTTTTCTGTGAGAAAGTTCCAACGTTTCCACGATGATTGTTGGTTTTCTCACCATCGATGACTATGCTAGCAGCCTTGGCAGAACCGTAGCGTTGGGGTTCAAAGTGGTGTTGTCTCGAACAAAGAGTTTCTCTGCTTGGTGACATGGTTAAGAGGAAGGAAAAGCTCTCCGTATTTACTTACTCTCTCACGAGATGAGGCGTGTGGGTTGTCTCCATTTTGAAGGAGCAGTAGGAGGCCCAGAGGTCAACACAGTTGGTGATACTGGCGCACCCACGCTCGTAGATCTGTTTGGCATTGTCAGCAAGGGCGCAGACCAACCAATTGGGGGGGGGCTTATCGGAAGACGGACCATCTCGGCAGACTCAGGGCCGGAAATGTTGAACTCGAGGTCGGCGTATTTTTTCCAGTAGCCGAAGAGTAAGGGGAACTTGAGCAGGAATCGATCGTAGGCATCGCGCAGCGTGGCAAGGGCTTGGGGACTAGAATTGCGATTGAGGCCGCCTTCTTGAGCTTCGCATGCTCTGATCAGCTTCTCCCAAGACTCGAAGTTATCGGTATCGGCATCCTGTATGCGGGTGGACAATTAGCTTATGTTCGGGATTGGAATCGAGGGACCGCAGCAGCTATGCAGTATGACTACTTACCACCTCGGCACCGAGCTTCTTGATTTCGACATTGTCCTCGTCCGCCCCGGCAAACTGATTGAAGTCTGCCATCTCTGCTGGCGCCTTGGATTGGTTTTACAGTACAAAAAGATGCAGTTGGGCACAGGTCAAGTGCAGAAGCAAAGATCTGCAGAGACAGAGTTGGAGGGAAACAAGGCTGGGGTGTGGAGGAAACACGCGCAAAGGTGAAATGGAAGGAATGCGAAGTTAAGGTAGGCTACGGTCGAGGTAGATAAGAACGACCAGGCGGTAGGTAGGATGGATTGGATGTATTGGCTCCAGGCGTAGTACAATGTGTAGCACAGCAAAGTACAGCAGGCTGTAGGTTGCTAAGATTTGATGTGGGACCTTGTCTTGCAACTTGAAGTGAACGTGGATTTTTCTGCTCGCTATTAGCGCAAGTGACGGTTGTGATGATGCAGGATCAGTCAGTCAGTCCAAGTTCGTCACAGCGACAAGCTTCAATGGCAGTGAGTATGGGCAGAGTGCATCTACAACTAAGATGTGCTTGTATGTGTGCGTATGCGTATGCGCCCGCCCGAGTACTCAATGGGAT
This sequence comes from Apiospora saccharicola, assembly GCA_038363915.1. Taxonomy (NCBI): domain Eukaryota; kingdom Fungi; phylum Ascomycota; class Sordariomycetes; order Amphisphaeriales; family Apiosporaceae; genus Apiospora; species Apiospora saccharicola. The sequence continues at coordinate 2,670,495 of JAQQWM010000001.1, forward strand.
GGCAAGCAACAACAGAGGGATGGCTGGAAGTATAGATGGATAGAGGATGGGATGATCTTCTGTCGTGGCGTTACCTGCACTTGTAGAAACGCCTTCTCTATTACTGGACGCTGGGGGTGGACGAACTCTTTTTTTCCTTTAGGTCGATCAAATGCGGCTCAAATGCCAGCACTAGAACTGGCTCCTCGGCGACCCAAGTGGTAGGCATTTGCTACATAGCGTCCTGCAGCTTATTGTGTGGCTGGGCCTGGGCGGGGGCAAGCAGTAAGAGAATTAATTGTTCCCCACTTGACGGGCACCCTCAGCCCTGGCAGTATTAAAATCAGAACTTGGAGATCCAGTTGAAGCCTTCTTCTTCTTTTACAAAACATGGCCGATGATGATACCCCATTCAAACAATATGATAGGAAGAGGATGAAAGCTCATTGAGCTTGTTGATCTCAAATCATTAATCTGAGGCCTTACCCCGTACACTTCTTTCCATTTGAGGACTTTCAGCACAGCACACCTGCTCAATCTACCTCATGCAGAGGAGGCACCAAGTGGTAAAGCCTCCGAGGTTCTTCAGCACATTCCTACGTCCAGCTTCTTCTGCACCAGACATGTTGCCTTCATCCATTTAAGAACCCCAGGTTCGTGTGCAACATATCGACAATACAAGCTTTGTGTGTTTTGAGCAGAGTTAAACTCGGTATGTGCATGGCCATGGTCACTTGGCAATGAACATACATGCATATTGCTGCGTTGGGAACATTGATGCCTCTGTACAAATACTCAAGCCAGGCGTGGTTGTATACACTGAAGAAGCCCAGTTAGATGTTTAGAGAATATATTGAACTTGTCCTAGGAATGTCTTGACCGCCTGTGTTATTCAGTACAGCGAGTTATCACATCTGAAGTACAGGGCCAGACAGAGTCTGTTTCATTGAATAGTGATTGGTAACTGTAGAAATAGCCATGTTAGATCGTCCGTATCGATAAGGGATGATACTGTGGGGCTTGGAATGACGTTGGAAAGCGCGTTCAGCATTGAGCATACATGCACCTAAGCCAGCGCAAGTTCACCTACCACTTCCTTAGTAGAGAGTTGCTGGTTGCGATCGCATTTGAATTCTACCTCGGTATTTGTTAAGACCTGGTATGCGACACGTATCCGCGACGCCCACATGTCTGCGCTGTTGAGTTAGGTTCTCGACATGGATCAGTACCCGAGAGCGGCAGCGCGGGATACTGTCGTGGGGCCTTCATCTGACAAGTCGAGCCAACTCCTCATCCGCGACTACCCTCATCGCGCCATCGCCATCGTCTCCGACTCGCACGCCTTAATCTTCCGCTACAGTCCGACCACAAGCGAAGCGATTGCCAATGGGTCACTGGCATCCGTCTCCTCTGCGAGACCACGTGCTGGCAGCGAGGGCGCCATCTCCAAGTGCATGGTCGAGTTTACGCCGGCATCTAAGAAGCTCCTGAACGATTTCCGACCCCTCACTCCCCGACCAATATATGGCACTTTAGGCCTCATCACCATCGGCCAAGATGTCTTCTTGTCCGTTGTTACCCAAGCCAACCGGGTGGCCTCGGTACGGCCCGACGAGACGGTGGAAAGGATCGCGAACGTGGATTTCTTCTGTCTGAACAGCGCAGAATACGACAACGTTTACTCTCTCAACCCGTACGATAACGAGCTTTCAGACAGCAACTCGCCATATGGCCAGGACCTTGGGCGCAGGGAGGGGGAGGTCGAATACCCTTACCAGGAGCTCCAGAAGCTCTTGAGTAATGGCAGCTTTTACTACAGCACCGATTTTGACTTGACAAACCGACTGCAAGACAGGTCAGTACGCCCCTAAGTTGCGGGCTTCCCGTGCCTAAGTTCGAGGCATCCTTACTCACAACTTTACAGGCCAGTAGATTCTGCCACGTTTGACATTGACAACTTCGACGATTCGTTTTTGTGGAATTCCTTCATGATCAGTCCCTTGGTACAATTCCGATCCAGGCTTCTTGCCCATGAGCGCGAAGCCTTGGATGCATCCAGGATTCTGACCTCGGCGATACGAGGGTTCTGCTCCACCATGACAATACCACAAACCGCGGCACCTTTGAGCACTGGGAAGACTGGCCTTCCGTCTTTCCTAACAGTGATCTCCCGGTTGTCCTGCAAGAGAGCAGGCACGCGCTTCAACAGTCGAGGTATCGACGATGATGGCCACGTGGCCAACTTTGTTGAGAGTGAGACCATTTACTGGAGCCCCTCTGGAACCCTCTTCTCTTATGTTCAGGTCCGCGGCTCTGTTCCAGTCTTTTGGGAGCAAAGTGCAGGTCTTATCCCAGGCCAGCAAAAAATAGCGATCACGCGGTCTGCCGAAGGGTCGCAGCCTGCATTCAACAAGCACTTCGAGGACCTTGAGCAATCTTATGGCGCTGTCCATGTTGTTAATTTGCTGAGCGAGTCTAAGCCCGGAGAGGTTGAGCTCACGCAAAGATATCATTTTGGCGTGAACCACTGTTCGCTGAGTCGTCCCGATGAAAAGCAGAACCGTGACCATACCCTTTTACGGGTTACAGACTATGATTTCCACGCCGAAACAAAGAATGGGTATGAAGCAGCCAAAGGTATCAGAAACTATATTGAGCATTCTGCCGATGGGTTCGCTTACTACCTCGCCGAAGAGATGAATGATGCGGGAGATGCTGTACAAGATCCTACGGGGCGTAACAGAGTGGTTGTGGTTTTGCAGCAGGAGGGCGTCTTTCGCACCAATTGCCTTGACTGTCTTGATCGTACAAACTTGATCCAGACAATCATCTCGCAGCTGGCTTTTCAGTCGTTCCTGAACCACAGGACTGAATACGCATCGTCAGACTTCTGGGTCCGCCATTCTACCTTGTGGGCAGACAATGGTGACGCATTGTCCCGGATATACGCCGGAACAGGCGCTTTGAAGTCGTCGTTCACCAGACATGGCAAGATGTCGTTGGCTGGTGCCATCGCGGATGCTAGAAAGAGTGCGACCAGACTATATATTAACAACTTTGCCGATAAATCACGACAAAACACTATTGACATGCTCCTAGGCAGACTGGTAGGCCAGTCTCCTGTGCATCTCTTTGACCCTATTAGCGATTATGTGTCGAATGAGTTGGGCAAGCGAGCTGCCGAGTTCTCCTCAACAGAAACCATTACAATGTGAGTCACCTGCCCTCATTCAGAAGTTATATAGTTACCCTGTCGCCGAGTTTACTAACCAGGAACTAGACTGGTTGGCACGTTCAATCTGAATGGCAAGACAGAAGGCATTAACGATGACCTCACGCCATGGTTACATCCCGATGTATTGGGCTCAACTCAGCCTGAGATCGTTGCTGTGGGATTCCAAGAAATCGTTGAGCTAAGCGCCCAACAAATCATGAACAGCGATCCTACACGAAAGCAAGCATGGGAAAGAGCCATCAAGAAGAATTTGAATGGACATGCACAGCGAATAGGCGGCGAGAAATACGTGCTGCTGCGAAGTGGTCAGCTTGTTGGCGCAGCTCTGTGCATATTCGTCAAGGTTTCGGTGCTATCCAAGATCAAAAACGTCGAAGGCAGTGTCAAGAAAACCGGTATGTCGGGCATTGCTGGAAACAAGGGCGCTGTAGCCATTCGGATGGAATATGCAAATACCCAGTTGTGCTTCGTTACAGCTCATCTGGCAGCTGGCTTTGCCAACTATGAGGAACGCAACCGGGACTACGCAACTATTCATCACGGGCTGCGGTTCCAGAGGAACAGAGGCATCGATGACCATGACACCGTCGTCTGGCTTGGCGACTTCAACTACCGTATTGGCTTGAGCCATGAGCGGGCCATGGAACTGGTTAAGCACCAGGATTTGGCAAGGCTCTACGAGAATGATCAGTTAAACCTTCAAATGGTTGCCGGTCTAGCTTTCCCGTTCTACTCAGAGGCCAAAATTAACTTCATGCCGACTTACAAATTCGATATCGGAACGGACAGATACGATACTTCTGAAAAGGCACGGATCCCAGCTTGGACCGATCGTATTCTACGAAAGGGTACCAACATCAAACAAGTGGCATATAACTCGGCTCCATTGCGGTTTTCTGACCATCGACCTGTGTATGCTGCCTATCAATGCATCGTCAACATTATTGATGAACCATTGAAGGAGAAGATCAGTCGTGGGCTGTATGACCGACGCAAGGCCGAGGTTGGCCAAACCGGGACGAATCTGGAGCTCGATGACTCAGATGACGAAGACCTCATCGGATACGATGCCATCGAACCGGGCCTTCCGCCTGCCAGCTCAGATCGCCAGCGATGGTGGTTGGAGAACGGGAAAATGGCACAATCCTCGATCCAAGCTCCAAAGCCCGCTGACGGTACCTCGTCGACGGTACTTAGTAAGACACGGCCGTCGAATCCTTTCGTCCCCAATGACGAGAATGAATGGGTCGATGTTCCCCGGGCAAACTCGCGACTTGGCTCGTTTTCTAGCATCTCGAGCTCACCATACGAGCACATTAATCATTCCACATTGCTGTCTACATCGGCATCGAGTTCCACGCCTAGAAAGCTACCTCCGCCGTACGAAGCTTCGGGTATACCTGCCAAGGTTGGACGTCTCAATCTCATGGATGAACCCATCACCGGGCAAGGCCAAATGCATGAACCGCCGCCCCCTCCCCCTCCGAGACGTCAAGCCAGCAGCAACACGATGGAGACACCGGCCCGGGCAATCCCAGTCAACCGGGAAAGCGCCAACACACCAAAGCATGCCCCGCCGCTTCAACAGTCGCAACCATTGTCCGCGGTACCGGCCCAGGTATCTGGAAAATCCAAAGCACCACCGCCCGTAAGTAGCTCATAAGTCGGCAATCGCCCTCTGTTTGGCCCTAGTGTATAAAACTAGGCCCGCACCCACTTTCTTTTGGCGCTATTTCACTCTTAGGGGCTTCTCGTCGAGTCTTAGTGGGCTTTGACTTGGTGCCATCTGGACGAAGCTGAGGCTCCCTCAACAAATTCATATACACTTCACAAGCCTAGTAGCTTGCATTCCGTGGATGCATGTTCTACCTCCCATGGAGTCTTGACACGGTCATGCTATATGCCCATATAATTATAACTTTGACACAAACGGACAATTTCTTAGTTGCTAAATCCTGTCCCAAGGCTAACTATTCTGCCCAGGTTGCCAAGAAGCCAGTACACCTCACCTCACCCATCATGAGCGCAGGATCTCAGGATCATGGCCAACCTGATGAAGACACGACCAAATTCAACATGCCTCGGCGGGCGAGTACCAACATACAGAGTCTGACATCCAGGTTAGCGCAGAGCAACTCTCCTAATTTGACAGGAGGGATGCAACGCCATATGCCCGGCTTGAACCAGCCTCAAAGGTCAAACACCACTAAGACGGGCACCACTAGTTATGGGCAAGGTGGGATCAGTGGAGGTGTCAACCTGCCAGGACTAGGGCACCGAAAACCAGTATTACCCGCACGCCCTCCCCAGCAAGCGCCTGCGCAGGCATCCAAACCCGTGAATAATCCAGCAGTTGATCTGCTGGGAGATGATGATGCTACCGAGATGAATGGGTGGGAGACTTTAAGACCCAGCTGAGAGGGAGGAAGGGAGCATCTTGGTATATAGAGTACATTGTGGGATTAAATACCCAAGGGCGTTCGTTGGTTTATAGCTGGCGGCGCAGTGGGGGAAAGGGGGTGCAACAGGGCCAGGAGCTGGTCTACAATACCTGCTGCTAGAAAGCAATGACATAAAATAGACGTCTTTCTCGAGATTTGTTGGTCTTTTCTGGACTATCAACTGGCAAGCCAACAATGGTGTCCAGGTCGAGTGAGTTGAGCTGATTGTTAACCTGATTGTGCTCGTACTCCCTTGGTAATTATTCCTTGGCCTCCCGCACATAGCCAGCCAGCCACTGTTTTCATCTATAGGCCGACTCTTTCGGCCGACTCATCATCCGCCTCTGGCATCGAAGTGAAGTTCTTTGGTATTGTCATTGTTCACACTCCTGCTCGTCATCCCTTTGGCCATCATTATCACCCTGCTGAGCTGGACAGTTCGGGTTGTTGCAATATTCCTGTGTCAGCTGCCAGCGAAGATCCACGGGCTTGGCTGGCGGGCAGTCTCTGTTTTTCCTTCTGGCCTTTTCGCATCTCTGCGTCACTCGCAGGTAGTCGTTGGTTTTCGGGTCGATGTAGCGGCAACCGCAGGCGTAAAACTGGTCGCTGTAGTAACACATGGCTTCGATTTATATGTGTGATGGTATAGGGCGTGATAGCATAGGGGGAAGATGAGTGTATTGATCGGTTCCCGCAATATTGTATTCCCTCGTTGCCTGGTTTCCTTTGGCGGCTGCACCGGCATGGGATTTCATTAAGAACAAAGTAGTGAGGGGGAAAACTTTACTCGCCTGCCCGCACTTAGTGACAGAACAAGATGATTGCAGACAAAGCATGCAGGGCTAAACTATATGCACATAATCTGTGGTTGTATTTACATCATCATCAAAGGCCTTTGTCGGAGCCGTGCAAGGTTCGAGCATGCCGTCACTTCCGTAATTGCTCCAGGTCAGCAACAATGAATTAGCCTTTAGCTTTTTCTACATGCAGACTTGTCAGTATGTAGCTGTGTACGTGTTGACTTACATAAACATGAAAAGGCATTGTCAGAGCTATCATTATTGCCGTGTATTGTACAGTATCGCCAACCTTCTCATTCATTCCTACGGCCAGGAAACTTAATATAGTATGTAGATGTATAATTGAACGTTAGGCTAGATATCAACCCATTGTGTCGTATTACGAGATTTGTCTGGACCGGCTGAGGGTTTGACGTTGCTACACATCTGAGAAATCAAATAAATTGAAGCCTGAGGCATGTCGAGCTGGTTACGCTACAGCATCCAGTACGTGAAGGGAGATAGTCCAAGATTAGACATTCATAGATGACATCTTCGTATCAGGATGCGGAAACCAAGACTGACGTCGGCTGCTATGTTACCATGTGTCGTAAAGAATCAGAGTCCAGGATTTGTGGAAGGAGCCTAATCTATCATGTGTAGTTTCTACCATGTAGCCGACTTCTAGTGAGCGTTGAAATCATGAACAGTGCCGCGGACAATGGATCTGTGAGCATTATTATGTCAACCATGATGATTAGGACAGAATCGTATATACCACCTCATAGAACCAACTACCACATGCAAATGGCTCTCGTCGTCTATCCAGACACGGTGTATCCTTTCATATGCTATCTCTATAATGGGGTTTCTATCTGTTACTGGTGCAGACATTGATACAGTTGGGCAGTCATTTGGCTCCAGGTTACTAGATCAGCAAGAGCATGCCGGCTCTCCATAACCGATATCTAAGTGGCATGTTTCAAATTTCAATTGAATTAATTCTACTAGGCCCTGTCATTTGTGACAGAAGAGCCTCACAAACCCAGAGATTTCGCTCGGAATTATGTCTGGCTTCCACCGCAAGTGATGGAATCGACCGAGCGACACGTATGATCACCTTGTGGAATGTAAATTAGCACCAAATTCAATCACAATCCCATGCTACATGGGTGGAAATTGGTCGTAAGCACTCCTCCAAGACATAAGGGTGTTGTTTGAGAGGTTGAAGATCTAGATGACAAACCCGTGATAAAGGGCGGGCATAACCGGGACAGGAAGGCCCTTGGGAATACGAGAATACAGCACCGGTGTCTAGGAGAACAAGAGGAGTCCGTATGCCTATTGTAGATGTCCAGACCTAGGTCAGACGCTTGAGCGTAGTCGAGGACGTGGGAGATCAAATTTACCATACTTGGGGATTTCTCAGGGGTTTCTACGAGGTATCAAGAAACCAAGTCAGTCATTGTTAAGTCATAGGCAATCCGTCGACTCCTCTCGTTCTAAAGCAACCTAACATCGAATAGACGAGGTTTTGGAGATAGGAGAACACCCCTTGCCACAAAGTGACCAAGGGCCAACTCACCCGCTGACATTGTACACCAAGCAAAGCAACCTGTCCAGTGATGTCTTCGATACAAGGGCCAAGCAGCTGTCACTCGACGTCGACTCGAGAACCAGGCTGGTTCCCGGATGGACTGTCGGTTCATACTCGGACTGATGCCCATCCTCATTCAACCCGAACAAGCCTAATTTATCGTTTACGCAATCCTACGTAGGTCCTGTGACTGGCCAACCATACCTGATGTATGGAACAAACACACATTTGTCGTCAAGTTCGTGTGGCTCCCAATGAAACACCCTTGTGAAGAACTGGGCACCCATCCGTCAACCCAGCTCCGACTTGTGACAATGTAGAATGGCTCTACTACACTGATGATTTCCGGGCCTGTTCTCGTGACGGCGCTGTAGACAGGCCCCCATCATAGCGGCTGAACGAAGTGATAACACTTCTGATGTGCCGAGGCCATAGTCCGCAATAGTACACGGAAGTGTTACCTTCCTCAGCATCTCGGCGGTATTCAGCAAATCACTCATTAGTGAGGCGATGCCTCATTTCCGCGACATGCGGATTGGCATCAGGTGGCTGGGAATCCATCACAGAACTGCGTCGGGCGAGTCGATCGACCACATCAACCTGTTATCCTTTGCCGAGTTTACCTTGGCTTCCAGATGCACCGCAACCGCTGAGCGGCTACCCACGTGTAGACATGTATGTCTCATCACTAATCTGCAACACATACCTTCTCCACTGACGATGCGGCAAAAGCAAGTAAGCAGATGCAAAGAGAGATATCTTGATGGGCCAAGGACTGGGATAGATCACCATCACTTATTTGAGTGGCGCGCAGCGGCCAATTGCATCCTGCTATCAACACGACGTGCGCGGAGCGGGCTGCTGGACCTGTGGTTTCTATCCCACACTGTTGACTCCGCAATGTCAGGCCTGGGCCAAACTCGCCCAAAGCAGCGAGAAACATCAGCTTGCAAGCTTGGAGCTACCCGAACTGTTTATTTCCCGTTAGCCGCCAGGCACCGAGGAATGGACATTGGCAGACGTGCAGGATAGTTATGATAGTAGGATTGGCGTTGGAACTAAGTGGGAAGCCTGGGAAGGATGTGAGACCGAATGAGAGAACAGAACCGCTTCTCCGGGCGATGATTGGCCCGGAATTCTCGACCTCGTTTGGACGTGGACGACGACGATCAATGCTAGCTAACCTATCGATGTTGCACTGTCCACGGGATGTTCCAAACTACATGCGCAGACATGCGTAGCCCGCACATGACTTTGAATTTGCATAACGGCTGTGCCTTTCGCAATCCTAGGGGTTCTGAAAGACCACTTAGACCAGAGGGGCAAATAGTCGTAACTTTGTTGATGGGGATGGACAATGGAGTGAATAGAATGGGCCAGTCAGCATGCAGACCACGCAAAGCCCGTGTTACTGTACTGGATACCAGGGAAGTAAATCGATGAGGGAGGACAACAACATGGTTTGATCGCATCTCCCCATTGTCTGGTCTGGATATCGAAGATGGCGACCTGAGGATCAACCAAGCCCACTCCTGCTCAGACCATGTTACTACCATGAGGGGCGCTGTTTTGAGATCTCCAATCGACCATGTATCCTGGCAGAAGTCACCCTGCGCGCTGGGTGCCGGGCTCTGGGGCTGCCTTGCGATGCAACAAAACGACACACGGACAACAGCGGCATGATTGGAGCACAGGCCTCAGGTTTCAACACCAGAATGTTTTTAGAAAAAGGCTGCAAGAAACGACTCTGTATCGACAGAAAATTCAACGGAATATTCAACCACTCACGGGCTGCTACATTCAACTCGTTCTCGTGAATTCTCGTCCACTCGATTTTCAAGCACCCGCGGCCAAGCAAGATCTCAAGAATCCCAATAACGGGTGTCCAAACTTCCCTCTCCCAGATCTGAGAAACAACCCCCCCCCCAATCCCATCCATCAAACCCTTGGGTCCATCCCGTCTACAGGAGACCTGCATTCCCTAGCGATGCACGTTCCGCGTGGGTTGGCAACGTCCGACCGCCCAAAATCCCATCACTTTGAGCTTGAGGTTGAGCACGCACTGCACTGCATTGCATGTCTCGTTACTCGTTACACCGACTTTTCAGGAAACTCTGCGATCATGTCAAGGAAATAAATTCGCCTTCAGCCGGTCGTGTTGACTGTTGGTCCCGTCTCACCACCCTCACCGTCAGAATGATGCGCTTCGCGGCTCCCTAAACCGAGTGAAGACAGCAAAACACGCTCTGCTGCCTCCCCCTCTCCGCATCATGTATCACACAGTGCATTGTGCAAGGCGCCTTTTGAAAATGATGTCACATGATCATTGCCTTGCACAGCTCTCTGCCGTTCAGATATGTACGGCTCGCTGATAACTGCCCAAAGACCAACATCACTCGACCGGGTCCTTAAGCGAGCCGTAAAGTGCCCGATTCAGCCCGAAGACCCAAAACCCAAGCGGATGGTTACTGTCTGCACGCACTGTTAGCCTTCTGACTTCTGACTCTGCGTTTTCTGGAGCGCAGGTATCCAGGCCAGGTCCCAACCTCCCCCCGCAGTATTTCGATTTATCGTATCGCATCGGGCACCTTCACTTTTCTGCACGGTGTACATGTCGACCCAGGCTACAGTAGCTCAGTCGATCTAAAATTAGGATTGATTGCTTCGTGTCACGCCAAAACGCCGCCTCTTCCATAGCCTGACAGCTGGATCAACAGTGAGAGGGGATCAGCGATCACGTACGGAGTACTCCGTATGTTCTGTCATATTCATTATTTCTTGTTTTCACCCTGTTTCGTTTCTACGGCTATGCATCTCATGAGAAACAAAGATGATCAAGACACCAAGGCAAACAGGTGTTTGAGATTAGTTGAAGCGGTCAATGCCGGCACCTCTGTGCGTGGCTTTGCCATCTACCTACAGGCTGAAGTACATCGGATTGGCTACGTGTTTAATAGCTTACCTATTATTAACTCTTCGCATGTCCAGACGCGCCAGAGAACTGTCGACGCAGTTGTGGTTTGGTCTTTAGGCTGTGGCCCGGCTGTGACGACCTTTTCGCCCGTTCGGTCTCGGACTACCCTGCCCACCGAAAGCATCCCTGTCTGTCCTTCAAACCCCCTCCCCCACCCGAGGGATATAACCTCGAGCTCCTGCCTTTCTGGTGACAAGGCACATCTTGCAAGCGCCTTGCCACAGCTCGCTAGCACAAGTATGTATGCTTAGTTTGGGACGGTTCGAACTGGTGCCCGTTGGCAGGTTGGATCAGCTACTGTGACGAGCTTCTAAGCTAACTAACAAGCCTGGCGGGCAAGTGTGGGCAAAGAGGCAAAGCTGACCCTCACTCTGGACCCAGCCACCGCTTTGCAGCAGCACGAGTAGACACCGCTCATTACGAAACCATCAACCCCCACGAGAAAAAAAAGATATTAATTATTCAAAAATAAAATAAGAAAGCTAGTTTCGCAGTATCAAGAGCCTCTTGACCAATTTGAGTCGGTGGAAGTGTAAGTCTGCTGCAGCAGGGAAAAGGTATCGCGACAAAGCAGCAACTAACTGTATGAACGGATAAAGATATACTTATACAGGACCGTGCGTATTAGAAACGATTCACTGTTATTAGCCGCCAAGGTGGTTGGTCTTCCTGGTTGTCATCGAATTGATTGATAAATCAGGTACGTATCTACATTTCCTTGTAGCGCCTTGAGTTGCAACATTGAACAGCATCGAACCAGGGTCTTTTCACCCACTGCTGTCAGCGGTACCGCCTGTCACAGAGCCGAAGCGTCCGCCCGCCCGTCCGGTTTTTGTTCTTGTTCTTTCCTGTTCTCGTCTTTCTCTTCGGGGTTGGGTTGCTGTCTGACGTGAAATTGGAATGAAAAGTTCGCAGGGAAATATTGAGTCTTTGCAGCAGCCAATCCAAAGAATACTTCCTATGTAGTAGGCAAGGTACTTTTCAATTGGTAGGTACTCCCAGCCGTACATCACGTCAATTTTCCATTGGATGTTCAAGCACCAAACTACATCCCAGCCTAGTGGATCACGAAACTGGGCAGCAAAAGAGTCAGTTGGAACCAGAAGCAGAAACAAGTGGGATCGGCTCTTACACAATTTTTTCTTTCTTTTCGGCCCCTGCTCTCCTGCGCCTGCTGCTCTGCTCTGCTGTCCACAGTCCCCTCTGGCTGGAACTCTGGGAGGGCCCTGAGCCGATTAGTCACACTCTGCAAGGTGCGCCCCATCAAAAAACCCTCGTGGATTTTCCCATTTCTACTCGGCATCGCCCAATTCCTGCCAACCAATCCCCTCTTCTCTTTGGTCCACAACGGCCAAAATTCATCGAATCAATTGTCTTTCTTGCCCGAACAGACCAAACAAGCAGGCCCAAAACCACCGACACATTCCAACCACTATCTACGCACAGTTCGTCTCTTGATTGTCAAATCACAAAGAGTCTCTGGCAACACTATACTGCCCTTCCCGTCCTCGCTAAACTGACTTACCCGTCTCCGCATTCGACTCGCGAATCGCAGTCCTCCTCCAAGCCTTTCTGCATTCTGATTCGATCCCGCCAAACAGGTTCAACTCAGGAACCGCAGCCTCAACTCAATCCCCAAAAATCTACAGTACACGCGCTGCGCAGCTAGGTAGAGAGGAAGCAAAAGCTTAAGCTACCGCCAGACAGCCATAGGTTTTCCTGCTTGCGCCCGCCCCTCTCATTGGTGCGCAATCGACCAGCAAGTGTCTTGCGTCCTGCTTTGTGCGAGCGCGCGCCTTTCATTTTTTTTTTTTGCGACACCGCTACTACCTACGTCTTTTGACACTGGCAGAGCGCGTCTCTACTCCCTCCCTCTCTCTTCCCTCTCTCTCGTCTGACACAACACGCGCGACATTCCGCCGCACAAGCTACTCAGGTGCGCCGACGTCGTCCTATCTTGCCAGCAGCTAGAGACTACCACATATTTTGGTGCTCTCTTCCCGCTGCACTGTACCACCCTGCCTGTTGAGTGGCTGCGCTTCAAATCAAAGAGGCCCCATTCAATAGAAAACCAGCCAGTCAGAGAGCTTGCGCAAAACTAAAGACACTGAGCAACCGCCTATTCAGCAAATCAGCGGCCTGTTCGCCCGCCAAAACCATCGACCCAATTGCCAATTCCCTTCAAAGCCTATCATCGTCGCCAGGAGCATTCTCACCATCTCCATTGGCCCCGATACTCGTCAGGTGACAGGGACTAACTGCGGATAACAGTTAACATTGTTGTCTGCCCTTCAATCAGAGTGTTTCCATAGCACTGCCGTTGTTGTTACCGCCTCAGAGCCGGGTTTCAGCTCTCCCAGGAGCCCCTCCAACGCGCGACTCTTGCGCGACTTGAGTAAGTGGTGTACTGTACCTGTTAGAGCTCCCTTCCCACCTTTTTCTTTCCTTCCTTTGGTCTGCCCTACCTGCACAAGCCAAAGTGGCCGGGCCCGAGCCGCCAGCTGTACCCGATGGATGTATAAGTGCCCCTAGCTATTGCTGAAGCGGGCATTACGTCCTGGTCCTCGTTGGCTTGCTTACATACATGCCTACTTAATGCACCATCTGTCCGACGTTGGCTGCAAGATGCAGCCCGTCAGCAGCAATATATGTCGCTGGCTATATTTCGCCAACAACTCTTCCTGACCAGACATTTGAAACACGGTTTACTGACTTTGCATGATAAAGAAGCAGCAACTCACTTGCCCGTCTATTCTCATCGGAATATCCAGGTGTGTCGTATTGTTGGTCGGTTCCCAACAGCGTGGTACTCTGGACCAAATAGGTGCGTGGCTCACTTCCTTTTTCAAATCTCTTCCACACCCTCCCCTCCCAAAACCTTGTCCCGTTTGCCCATCTGCAACGATACATCTGCCTGCCACCAGTTCATGACTTTAAAGCGGGTAAGGCATCGGAAACCGGTGCGCTCTCACCTGCTAGCAAGGCCTTACCCCTCTGCCCAGCACACCACCACTACTCCATTTCATCCCATCTTGTGTAGCCTGTCTTCGGGCCTTTCCTATTCTCTCCCCCTCGTCCCTTTTCGCACACACCTTCTCCACGTTGGAGTGGATGGTTAGTGCCTCCACTTATGTTCCCAAACCAACGTTGTGGCATGCGCGTCGCATGTGTTTCTGGGAGCTGCATATTTTCGGCGGCATCAAACCACCTGCCGTCTGTTTCTTCGTCTTGGTCGCCAGGACGGCGAAGCGAAGTGCACACTGCTAGATAGCTTGACAGATGTATTTTTGGTTGGGCTCTGAGTTGGAGTGCTAGGCACACCCTCTCGAAACTGCCTTGCGCCGCCACCGGTCGAGGCTGGCAGGTTTTTCCTGTTGCTCGTTTCTGATCGCTGAGCTGGTCAAATGGAGTGGGGCCGTAGCTCGTGCATATTCCGTCATGCATGCCAGCGCATCAAGTGGTGACCCAAGGCGCGAAAATGAGCAACTGGCCACCCTACCAAGTCTTGCGCATCATCCGAAAAGCCCCCATTTTATACTTAACGTAACGGTTCTAATGCTTTTGGTTGGACAGGCCCCGCCGTCATATAGTCCAGTATTACGGAGAGAAAGCAGAATTCTGGGGAAACTTCCGCTCAAGCTGTTTCGCCAGGACTATTAACTTTTTCGCACATTACATTTGATAGGCACATCGTCTGTTTCTGGACGACAGCCCCATCCTTTGACAAGTCCACGCGTGGCTGTTATACTGCAGCCCGGCTTGCTCTTTTCTGACTTCCCACCACCGAAGCAACCATCGCTCAGCCACATACACACACACACACACACACTTTCGCCCCGCGTCAGGTCTGAAGCTATCTAAATCACATCGCCTCTTGCATATGCCGTGGACCGGAGACTTGCGCTGTGCACCTACCACATCGACGACTGCCAGCTCATCCACGCATATCCAATAGATTGGGTGCACATCTCGCCCACTCGCGGCTACCTAAGTGACTGTGCCCAACTGCAGCCATCCTTCGGGACCTTTCTTCTATCTGAAGAACGACGTCAATCTCCAGTTTTGCAGTTTTGCCTTTGCGACTGCACAGATACCGTCGTGCACGTACGCAGTTTATTAGTTTCCACGCACATTCAGCCCTCAACCCTGTAAACTTGGTGGGCCGGTTGTTTCTATCTGTATAACGCGACAAGAAACATCAACCCTTGGTTTGGTATCACGCACATCCCCGTCGCCCGTTGCGCCATCAGCTTCCAAGAATGATGGACTACGCCCAATATCAGCAACCCCAGTCGGCGCACTCACAAGGACACATCCAATCTGGTTACACAAATACAACAGGCGGAAATACCATCACATCTCCGACCAGTCATACCATACCCCATCACGGCGTTCAGTCGTCTCCCATCCTCCCCAACCAGCACCAGCCAGCCACTTCTGGCCAGAACCACAGCATGTATCAAACGCAGTACAGTGTTCCCCAGCAGAACATGCATTATGGCGTTCCCGGCATACAGGCCGCCGCAATGGCCGCCACGGCCGCCGCCGCTGGAGGCACGGGTTACAGCAACTACATGCCCTCGGATCCAAGCTTGCCACAGACGTCACCCAGGATGGGGTCTGGGGTGGGCAACAAGAAGGACGGCGTCGGACCGCGGTCGCCACAACAGATGAGTCAAATGCCACCAGGACGCCGTCTGAGTCAAGTTACGAGCCCAGGTCTGCCGAATGCGCCCATGTTGAACCACAACGCGCGCTCTACAGTACCACAGCCTCCCATGCCCCCTGCGCAGGCCATGCCGCCCCCTCAATCGCCTGAAATGGCGACTGGCGCTGAAGAATCACCCCTATACGTGAACGCCAAGCAGTTCCATCGCATCCTGAAGAGACGAGTGGCCCGGCAGCGGCTGGAGGAGGCACTGCGTCTGACCAGCAAAGGCCGGAAGCCATACCTTCACGAATCAAGACACAACCACGCCATGCGCAGACCTCGCGGCCCCGGTGGTCGCTTCCTGACTGCAGACGAGGTGGCCGAGATCGAGAAGGGCAAAGACTCTGGCAAGACGGATGAGCAGGCCGTGGCCGACGTGTTAGCCAAGGCAGGCACGAAAAGGAAATCGGAAGCTAGCATCGCGCAGCCCCATAAGAAGGCGAAGTTGGAGACGGAGAGCCCGGAGGATGAAGACGAGGAGGATGCCGAAGACGACAGCTAGAAGCGGTCGGCTGGCGGCAAGGAATTGAACCGCAGGAATCCTGTTGGTTCACGTTATGAGTCACGACGTTTCTGATTCGAGCCAGGATATATTTTCTCTGTGCATCCGCAACGATGGTGGTGGGGGAGTCCTTGTGTTTCTAGGGAAGCGTAGCGCTGCGTTTGAGACTGCTTTTAATGGACAGGTTGGGGCGAGTTACCAAAAGACCCTCCGCAAGGGGGGCTCTCTCGCAATATTTGCCAAAGGATGCATTATGACAGGGAGCGCCAGGACGTTCGCTCTCGAAGGCTTTCCTAAACATTTCCACCATCGCCCACGCGATACGGGGTTTTTCTCTTTTTACTTTTTTCTTTTCAGTCTTGTTTTATTTCTTTCTTATCATTCTCGTCTCGTGCATCCTCCCCTCACCCCACATGCGTTTGCGTGGGAGGGCGTACTCGGCCGGAGAGGGAAGGAAATCCCCTGGCGACCTTTTGGGAATCTTTTGTTCAGGAATGGAAATGTGGAGGGATACGAATGAGATGAAAGGAAGGATACCCCACTTTGCTATAGCTTGCGCGACTTCTTATTCTTTTCATGTCCAGTATTTGAGAATGGTATAAGGGAGGCAGGCTTGATTTTTTATCTTCTCTTTCTTTTGACCGCAGTCTTTCTCGTGTTCGTCCCCCCGTACTAAGGCCTTGGCCTACATTACAAGTGCACACACTCTACATAGTATGGACGGCATGGTCTAGATGTGAAGGAGGCGACTTGGCTTGGAAGATATCACGGCCAAAAATACAAATATACACAGCACACACACACTACATACAACATAACACAACACAACCCAGTCAGCCAACAACGGACAGGCACAGGACAACGACAGACGACAGTCTACCCCCGGGCCATTACCTAAATTGGAAATGCAAGTGGTAGCATAGGTAGCATGATTCGTTGGATCTTTGGCAAAGAGGTATCGACTCAGGTTAGACCTTGTATCCAATCATTTGATGGCTCCCGACTGGGAGACCATCGAATTGGGCCGGATGGGGTCCCGGGCTCAAATACATCAGATCAGATCAGTTACAACCAATCTAGCGGGAACACCCTCCCCTCCCTACTTTACTTAACCCTGGCTTTGTTTCTATTTGGCCAAGCTTTTGATGTTCGTGATAGGCAGTGAGTGCTTGGACTAGTGGTGCAAATGTTTCGAGATGAATATCAGTAAAGAGACGGAACCAGGCACCTGGTATTCATCTATCAAGTATTATATGGAAATGGGTAAGCCAGAGATTTTATGTATGTGCCTGTATATGCTTATATGATAATGGCGTAAATGCAATTACTATTGTCCATGTTGATTGATTAGATGTACTGCATGCAGGAAGCTGCAGCTGTGGTTGTGGGATGTAGCTTCTGTTCGAGTTGTTGTAGGCGGCAGGCAGTAAGCGGGTCAGGCCACATCACGTGACGGTGCTAGGGAACCACTGATCGGCTCAATTAAGCTTGTGCCACTCACCAGTCCGCCCCCCGATGGCATCAAACATCGCCAAGGAAACCACAAAGAGTCGCTGCCCACTCCATGACCACCACCCACGCCCGGAGTTGTAGTTGTTGTTGCTGTTGACCACTTTCGATTTCTTGGTTTTCGTTGCAAATTCTGCTCCGCCTCAAATCACCGCCGACATGCTTTTCTTCAGGTAAGCAGCCCACCAAACAACCCATATCAGGGAAAAAAAGAATGACGTCTCACGTGCGTGCTCCAGCTTCTTCAAGACCCTCATCGACAACGAGGTCACCGTCGAGCTCAAGAATGACATTCAGATCCGGGGGACCCTGAAGAGCGTAGACCAGTACCTCAACATCAAGCTCGATGATATCCAGGTCCTCGAGGAGCTCAAGTACCCTCACTTGGTATGTCCGACCGTCGTTGGCTTGGGGAGGGAGAGGGGGACGATGACAGATCCAGGGCTAACGAAACTGTAACCATTTAGAGCTCGGTCAAGAACGTCTTCATCCGCGGCTCTGTCGTGAGATATGTCCACCTGCCCCACAGCGCGGTTGATGTAACGTTACTCGAAGATGCCACACGGAGAGGTAAGTTTCAACCTGACCAAAGGCATTTTTTGCCTTCTCCAGTTCCATGTTTCTCATTTTCTTGGCCGCTTAACCCATGCTTCCACCAAATCTGTATACTGACTGACATTCCACCCTCCAGAGGCTGCCAACCAAGCTGCCAAGGCGAAGTGAGGAAGTGAGCTCTCGCACAGCTAGCTGGAAATATCCCTTTTCACACAAGCCGGTGATGTTAGGCGCCTTAGGATTGCCCATGTTTATCCGGTGCCCCATATGAGACTCGTGGTGCCCAAAAGGCGATACTAGTACTAGTACCCCCTAAGGGAATGAGACAGAGAGAGAGAGGGGGGACTGAGCGCCTGATGAGAGCCGACAGATGACTTGACGGTTTGAAGACCAGAACCGGTTCATCGGACATGGGGAGGATTTGGTCTGGATCTACGAACCCTCGGACTGAATTGGGAGGGGACGGTAGATTAGTTTGGCGCAATCCCATGCCCCGGAACCGAGTTTTATTGGGAAAGAGGAATATACCCTCGTCTATGCTGACTGATATATCAATCTTCTCCTGGCTATGAAGTCACCAAAATGAACATCACAGACTAAAGCTCCCTTGCCACATGAGAAGTCGGCGGGTAGACGTGATCCATTCCATAAGCGAATTTTAGATACATGGGATTTATATTCACTCTGTCGCATCGTCAAGTCGGTTTACAACTCCCATCGGACAAACCGGGCAACTTATTCAATACCAAAGTGTTTCCAAGTGTTGCTTTAATATGTTTAAATGTATATATAACTATAGACTCCCTAAAGTCCTATACAATCTGACTCTTACATTCGTAATTCATAACATGGGATATTTATCCTATACACCAAGTTGTGGTATCCTACCAGCTGACCCAGCCGCCCTGGCTGCCATCCTTCGCCCCCCAAAGTTCGTCTTCTTCTTCTTCCGCCTCCTCGTGCAAGACCTTGACGACGCCGCCCCGGCGCCGTTCGGCGACCCAGCGGTCGAGCCAGCTCTTCATGCGCTTGCGGCTGGCTTCGCTGCCGACGTTGACCGTGGGCACGACCTTTTCGATGCGCAGGGCCATGGTGAAGAGGGCGAGCTCGCGGAAGCTCGAGTGCTCCGAGTAAGGAACTCCGAAGCACATGGCCTCGCGGGTGCTCCCGCGCTGGGCCGCAAAGTCGCGGGGGCCGAAGCGGGTGCGCCATTGGGGCCCGTGCAGCACCTGCGTCGTCGGCACCGAGCTCGGCTGCACGTTGACGTTGACGCTGCGGGCCGTCGACGTCGGGGACCGGAAGTTCCAGCCGCTCGGCCGGAAGCCCACGATGCGGCTGAAGTGCGGCTTGTAGCCGTTGAGGTACTCCTGCAGCGTCTCGGCCCGGATCTCCATCAGCATCTGCATGTGCACCTGGGCCTCGCGCGGGTTGGTCGTGAGCAGGGCCGTGAGCTCCGGGTCGCCCAGCTGCTTGATGATTTTGATCTTGTTCGCCGACGCAAAGATCTTGGTGTTCAGAGCTTGTGCAATGGCCTTGCAAATGCGCTCCTTGCCTATCGAATAGGTGCCGCATATGACCAGGAGGCGGTGTTTTTTGGGGTTGGCATTCGTGCCGTCTTTCCCCTTATCGTCGGAACCTTCGTTGCTCGCCGAGTCCTTGGTGAAGAAGTTGCTGACCGAGGTGCTCCCCTTGGGCCCCTTGAGGGCCTCGAATGCATCATCCGTAGCGTTCGGGTCCCCCGAGATCGTCTTACAGAAGTCCGCACAGGCACGGATGACCATTTCCTGGGGTGGGAAAGAGTAGCGAGGGTTGAGGTATGTGGTGTCGAGATAACATATGTCGATCTTCTGTTGCCTCGTCTTGCCAGAGATCGAGTCTACGACATCGGGCATCAGGAGGGGGTGTGCAATGTGAGCCTGGCAGGCACGGAAATCCCCGCAGTGCAGAATACGTTGGGTCTTTGGAGCCGAGCCTTTAGCAGTCCCTAGGGTCTTCTCATAAAGGAACAACGAGCTTCCAGGGCAATGGTTGGCTGGGATCATGGTGACAGTGACGCCCTCCGTGCCTGGTATATCCACCTTTTCGTCAAACTCGAGTTCAACCACCCACTTGGCAGATGTCCGGAGCTGATTCTTCACCAAGCTACCTGTCACCTTGCTGCAGTAGATTGGGCCGTGTGACCAACTTGCCGACAGTCCGATATAGTGGTCGCTGTGGAAATGGCTGAGGAAATATGCGTTGCATCCTTGGACCGCACCGTACCGGAACGCATCCACACAGATGGAGAACCCCGGCATGATCTTGTAAAAGGGGCAGGTCCGTTGATAGGCAGGTTTCCCGCGAGAGGCCGTCTCGGTCGCGGCAGCCGAGGCCCAAGCCTCGTCTTCGGCGTGGGTTGACATTAGCTTACTGAAGGCGGACGTCGGCTGGTTCGCCGGCTTGCTGCTGCCCAAATCGATCGGATTCGCTTGCCCTGGCCTCGGTACAGAAGCCCGAGAAAAGCGCTTGCTTACATCGGAAGATTCGACGCTGGGTTCGGGCGGGGGTTTGGCTGGGGGCTTTGGCAGTGGTAAGGGGTTGCCATCAAGGCACGCATTGACATGCACAGAGGCATCCTCCGCCGTCATCCCGGCGAGGCTGGCGTTGCACAGAGGGCAGCTTGCTGTCATATCGCCTTCGTCGGGTGGCAGGTCCATGGCATCTTCGGCCTCGAGCCGGGCCTGCTCCTGCATGTAGCGCATGGCGTGGTATTCTTCGCCGTCGTCCAGCTCGTCGTCAAACAAGGTCTCCATCTCATCCATGTCCTTGAAATCGTCATACACCGAGTCCTCCGTCTTAATCCGAGGAGCGTCGGGTACGACTGCACAACTCTCGTCCCTTAGCAATGCGGGTCTTGGGGGTATTTGCGGCGCGGTGTCTTCCTCTAACCTTGTCATCCCCAGTGAATTTGCGGGAGTCTCTTCTTTCGTCGGGCTCTCGACGGCCGAGTCGGGTTCGCTATCCGAGTCGTCCAGGAAGGGGCCCTTCTTTGCCTTTGTCCTCTTGACCCTCTTCTGCGACGTCGATGTTGCCCTGTCTACACTCGTCGTTGGGGTATCATTCTTGTCAGCGTCGAAATCAAACTTGCGCCTTTTTGACGAGCCGGCATTCTCATTGAACCTGGACTCGGCCGAGGGGCTAACTTCAGGCTCGAGGTGGTGGATGTCATCGACTGCCTGCTCCTCGAGTTTCGGGCGCAGCGGCGAGGAGAGGGCGGCGGCAGCACCACCCACCGAGGGATCGCCTATGAACAACGGCTCTTCAACATCGACCTTCTTGAAGAAGTTCAGGATGTTGCCGTTGGGAGGCAGTTTCTGCTTCGAAGCCGACGTCTTTCCGCCGGTTTTGGGAGGGCCAAAGTTGAGCTTGGACTGGCGGGGCGTTGCTGGTTTGGCCCTCGCCGTCTTAGCTGGGGGCATGTCTGGCTACTACTGACCGTGAACTTGTTGCTTTCGTGGTTTCCTCTCGACTATTGCGATGCCTCCGAATCATGCTGTGAAAGTGCTATTCTGTGCACAAAGCGATCGATCCATTGAATGATCGATACGTGAGGGTATGTGATGTAGGTTAGGATGTAGAGTTGGTAGGGCGGGTGGCAAAGGCTCCATTACGCTCACAATTGAACCTAGCAATGTAGGTGTTGAACCCCACTAACTCCAGGGGCTTGCTCGGCGCGGACCCGGCGCGACAAAGAAACGCGAAGTCACGGGATCTTCAATCATAGCACAAATTCATTTCAGCAATCCGACTGCGGAATCGCAAAGCTGCATGTCATGTCATACACAATAGTCACGTCATGAAGGGTCTCGGCATCTTTGGAAACCAATGATTGTATGGGATATGAATGTTGCTGAGCCAGCAGTTTATTCGCACGCAGACGACATTCTTTTCATCGCTGCCAATTTCATAATGTCGTAATCTACTTTCTATCACTGAGCCTTCTCGTTCTCCATAAGCACTCCAGTCTGTTCACTCGTGCTGCTGGGCGCACTGCTTGTTGCAGTCTTCTCCTTCAGGCCACCCTTGCCTTGACGCTGTACGGGTGCTTTGCCAGAGAAGTAGTTGTGGATATCTTCCGTGAGCTCCTCGTCATCGTCGTACATGTTGCTAGCCTCGGGGTCTTCCCTGGAAGCCTCCTTCTCAGCCCATTCGGCACGCATGTCCTCAATCTTGCTCTTCGTGTCGATATCAGGGTGGTAGCTCTTGCCGACGCCCATCAAACGCTCCCAAAGAGACAAGTGCTGCGGGTGGATGGCAATGCCGTGGTATTCCTTCTCGCGGCCTTCGAGGATGTACTTCCAGCGGCGCTCCTGCTCCTTAAGGTCGAGGCCAGTGGTATCGGGAAGCCAGATAAAGGTGACCACCATACCGACAAGGCCAAACCAGGGGACGACGTAGAACTTGGTCTGGTCGTCAATGTAGTTGTAAAGGACCGACGCAAGCAGAGCACCCGCCTTGCCCATGCAGGCAGAGAAACCGTGGGCACTGGCTCGGATTTGGGTAGGGAACACCTCACCAGCCACCAAGAAGGTAACCGAGTTGGGTCCAAACTGGTTGAAGAACGAGGACAAGAAGTACATGGCCTGGAACGCGTGAATACCCGCGGGGCTGGTGTAGTAGGAGTAGTTGGACATGGGGATAACAAAGGTGATGAAGCAAACGAGGAACCCGACCTGTTGCATCAGCTTGCGGCCGTACATCTTGTTGTCAATCATGAATGACGCCAAGTAGTAGCCAGCAAGCGCCACGACAACGTTGATCAAGTTCCAGCGCCAAGTCGTCCAGAGGTTGCTCTTGCCGCCGCTGATGACAGCGATGAACTTGCCCTGGAACAGCTTGTTGCCGTAGAAGAAGACGTCGTTGCAGAACCAGCCGGCAGAGGTCGCAAAGAGACGGCCACCGAAGTTGCTGCAGGTCATCTTCAGGGACTTGGCATCGTAGCCGGTGACGTTGGCCTTCTTCTTGGCCTTCTCGAGTTGCTTGCTGGCGGATCGCATCTTGTAGGTACGGTAGTACGCCAACCACAGGGTGCCGATGGCAGGAATGGCGAAGGAGAGGCGGAACACCCATTGCGCGGTGATCTGGCTGTACACGGGGCCCTCGCCGTATCCGCGGTTGAAGATGACCAGCAGGATGATGAGGATGACCTGGTTGAAAAACTGGCCCCAACCCTGCATCAGGAATGCCATGGTGACCTTGCGGCCACGATGCAGGCGATCGTCACGGGTCGACAACTTGCCCGCAGAAACAGCATTCTCCATGGAAGAAGTGGCAGTGATGGGGTACTCGCCACCAACACCGAAACCTGTGGGGATATCGGTTAGCCACAGCAGAAAAAGGGCGACCTGAGGAGTAAGGGGGACATACTGTAGATGAAAAGAGACCAGGCATAGCAGATAACCCAACCCTCTAAAGTGGTTCCCCAAGTGGCGGTCAACATAATCAGACCCAGAAGCATGATCAAGGCATCTTGGATAAGACCCCATCGTCGACCAATCCAGTCACCGATGATCTGCAAATAGAGTCAGTTTACTGTGGCTTCGTTTTTCTTTGCTCTTTTCTCTTCCAGCCGGGATTTGTCAAGGAGTACTCACACCGACAGCGACCTGACCAATCATGATGCCAATAACTTCGAGATACGTCACCGCAGCTACCCAGTTGGTGCTGCACACCTTGTGGTTACCCCAGCAATCTGGCCAAACAGACTTGAACAGGGGCTCGAGGTTTCCGATGGAGAAGAGGACATAACCCTCGAGACCCAGGCCGGCACCGGGGAGGACAGCATTGCGGAAATACCAGGCTACGGGGCTGAGAGGGTCCTTCTTGAACATGTTGCCGACGGTCCGCAACTCGGACATAGTCTCGGCATGGTCGACCTGGCGGACGAACTTGTACCGCTTCCAGAAGGGAAGATCGGCCCAGTAGATGCCCTCAGGTGTGTAGGAGTCGTCGGGGTGTGTGAGGTGCTTGAAGATGTCCTTCTCGTGGTCCGTGGCGGGTGCCGTGTGCTGTGGGTAGTGCTCATGCTCGGCGCCGGTGGCAGGGCCATGGGGGACGGGGATCTCCCCAATGGGAGGATCGTGTTCCTTGTGATGGCGGATAAAGGAAGCCATGTTGTCTTGTGTGGTGTGCACCCAAGACGACAGGTGGGTGGGAGGTTAGGGATTAGGGTAGAGATTTATAGAAAGAGGAGGAGGAATCGGAGAACACGCGAGTTGCTCAGAAAAGGTGACAACCGGTGGTAGGTTTATTTCAAGTCGCCTGGAGAGTGTTAGGCGAAACCGGAAGCCGAAGAAACTTTGTCCACTGGCCCAAGGAAACGGAGGAGAGGGTCGAGAAAGAGGAAACCGGACGTCTTGGACATTATGTACTACCCGCTTGAGGACCGCTGAAGGTTAGCAGGTTAGGGCGTGTGAGGGTGTAAAGCGGACCTGGCGGCGGATCCGAGGGGGACTAGATATTGAACTACGCAGGATACTAGAGCACCAGTCTCCGGTTATAGAAACACCGAGGCAGGCAAAAAAGGGCCCTCCAGCACCCTCGAGCAATCCATCGCAGACGCAGACCCCGGCGACATGGCCACAGTTGGAACTACTGCGGAGCTAATTTTTTGCAAGGAACCAGAATGTATTTGAGATCCCCCACATCCCAACCTGCCAGCCATAAGACCATTAAAAGACCAGACGAGCTGCATACATGGGACATGCTGATACCGCTACCGAGTGAGTTCGTGCCGCACGCCTCTTGGCAAATCGATTAGCATCGTGCTTGTGGCAAGCCCTTCTGATGGAACATTGAGAGTATTCAAAGTCAAACACTGACGGCAGGGAATCGACGCCAAGATAGGAAGAGCCGGAGGAGGATGCTTCTTTCTTGGATCTGCACATGACGTCTTGGGTTGCAGCCCAAACCACACACGAGATCGTAAGCACAAGAGTGCAATCACGCTGGCATTGACGGCCAATTGCCGATTACAGGCTCGGTCACAGAAGTCTCGGAGGGAAGGACCAGCCAGACCAACGGGACAGGGGGCTGAGCCGCACTTGAGTGGATTGGCGTCAGAGTGAGCATTTCTTTCGACAGCCTCTGACTTTTTTTCTTCTATCACTCCCGATTTTTCGCTATGGAAGGGAGGCAAGCGTGGCAGTAGCATGGAGACTTTTGGACCAATAGCGTGCTGGGGAAGCGACACGTGTGGCTGTCTTTGGCTCAGGAACAAGAGAAGAAAAAAAAAGATGCAGCGAGGGCGTGTGGAGCTCCCCGCTTGTTCAGTGGGTCGACTAACAGGGTCCAGCCAAGGGCTGTTACCACTGACCAGCATGTACCGCAGCTTAAGGTTACGCACAACTCATAGCAGGCTCTGATTGGTGACATCACACACCAGCACGCAACTGTCCCCGCCAGCTCGCCTCGCCCCAAAGTCTTGCATCTCTAAGCTTCCAGCTTGGCACGCAGACGCTGAGATGCTTGGAGCTTCTTGGCCTTCGGATGAGGCAAGTGCTCGTGTGCTTGTTTCTGCCTTTTTTGATATATTTACCTGCTCATGAAATCATCTCGTATGTTATGTCGATTTCGGATGCTATGCCGATTGCAGATTTCTCCCCCCAACTGTCTTGTGCATGTTACGAGACCATGCTATCGTCGGCCACGAATCCCACATCAGGTCATCAACAACTAGCATTGTCCTTACTACTTACAATAGTACATCCCCGTATCGACAAACCGTGCAGGGGTTAAGAACTACTCCTCTGCCTATCACACAGGATGACAGACCAGATTCCGGGGTCTTGAGTTATTATTATTCTTTCAAGGTTGGCCTATCAATACCTAATGCAGCAGTAGAGGGACACACAAAGTAAAGTATCTCAAATTACACGGACGGGGACGGGGAATTAATTGCTGATTTTGATGCCATTCCTCCACGTACCCCGCCAATCTTGTCTCGAGAAAGGGGGCCAGCTAACAAACCCCCCACGAATCCACGATGCACGATGCACCGAGACAGGACAGACGGCTTTCTTAACCCTTCATGGACACCGAGCACCAGCCGGAGGTGGTCTTAGGTGGTTCAACCAGAGAGCTAGCTGCGGATGTCAGTTTCTGTGCCGCGCTATGTGCAGGCGATCATTGGTCGCATGGGTCTGGACAGGCCTGACGGAAGTTACAATGCGTGCAGGTTACACTCGAGCTAATACATGGCGCACTCTTGATGCAACTCCGTACTGTACTTTGCTTTAGGCCGAGTCTGGCCATCAAGTCAGGTCTCGGCATAGCACAACGTGCAGTCTCTATCTGATGAGTGATTTTGTTATTTGTTTTTGAAGTTTTGCCGCGCCGGCTCTTCTCCGTCTTCGTTTCGGGCAATTAGTCGCGTGACTATGCTGGCTTATTCTCTACGCAATCGATATGCAACCTTTATGGCAACTCAGACAGAAAGGTTAGCGCGCAGGACGGAGGGGAAGCGGGCGTATCTTTGCCGTCTTGGCCCAGCTACGAAACTGATGGTGCATGGGGAGCAAGACTTCAGAGGATGAGACTCGGCGTATGAGCAGAAGGCAAACAAATACGGTTCCAAACTTGTTACCAAAAATAACAGAAGATTCGGAAATAATCTGTATTACTTTTCGCGGGTGCTTCCTGCATACCACTACAGGTTTTGCGATCCAAAAATCTACCTAGGGTGTCCCTGCAACCGATATGTTATGTCGTCTGTTGTGTTCATTACCACTTGAGATGGCCTAATAAGCGTCTGATCAAGCTGGACAGCACGCGGTCGGTCGACCGATTGGCTGAGCCAATAAGTGCTAGTAGTGTATACGCAGTGATAGGAGAAAACTTAACTTCCCGCCAGGTAACCGAGACTTGACTCGCTGTGTTTAGCGGGTAGTATGTAAGCAGCCCTGTGTGCGTGGCTTAGAAGGTTTACATCTTGCATGGCAAGGCCAAAGCTGCAGATGAGGACTGAGAGGGTATCTCGCACTACGCATCCGATCTTTTTCCCATTGTCTAACCGGAGCCGATCTCTCTGCTACGTCGGAGGTGTGCAGTCAAGTCAAGTAGTGTGGCAATCTCGTCGTCTCGTGTGCCCAGGAGCTGTGTTGCGAGAGTGCCTATTAATACATTTGGTGTGGTCAATCGCCTATGCAATTACTCAGTGACATAATGGCTGCTGCTGCTGTTGAGCAATGCATGTCTTTATCGACCACCCATTAAACCGGCCAAATGGCTCCACGTGATCTCGCGTTTACTCCAACCTTTGCACTACGCGTTCGCAACTCCGTCATCCCAAGTCCAAACCCTCTCTACGCGTCGCAACAAACTCTATCTCTATCCATAACGATACCAATCTCGATCATTCCAGGAGTATCAGGAAAGAGTAAAGATGCCTCCACGTCAATCGCTGCGTACGCGTCGCGCCGTCGCCCAAGTACCCGAGACCGAGACCAAGACCGCGGCCGCAGCACCCAAGAAGACGAGAACCGCGGCCGCTTCTAAGCGTAAAGCCGCGGTTGCGGCCAGTGACGTAGACGAAGAGGATACGGAGATCAAATCCGAGGCTTCCGAAGTAGAGGACACCAAGGCTACCATAGCTACTAAGGCTACCCCGAAAGCGAGGTCTACCAAGCGCAAGGCTGTAGCCGACGCAGACGACGACGACGACGAGGTGGTCAAGGCCGAGAAGAACTCTAAGCCAGTGAAAAAGACTCGTACGGCAAAGACCAAGATCGAAGATATCATGCCTCTTGCGAAGCGTACTCCGGTCTCGTCCCTGAAGCAGGCCATGTACATCGGCGCCCACGTGAGCGGCGCCGGAGGGGTCCAGAACTCGGTGCACAACGCCGTCCACATCGGCGCCAACGCCTTCGCCCTCTTCCTCAAGTCGCAGCGCAAGTGGGACAACCCGCCGCTCGCCGCCGAGGCCCGCGACGCCTTCCGCGGCCTGGCCAAGCAGCACGACTTCGACGCCCACAAGCACTGCGTGCCCCACGGCTCCTACCTCGTCAACCTGGCGGCGGCGGAGAAGGCCAAGGCCGACCAGGCGTACGCGTCTTTCATCGACGACCTGCACCGCTGCGAAAGCCTCGGCATCGTCCTATACAACTTCCACCCGGGCAACACCAACGGCGGGGACCGCGCCGAGGCCATCGGCCGCATCGCCGCGCAGCTCAACAAGGCGCACAAGGCCACCAAGGGCACCGTCGTCACCGTGCTCGAGAATATGGCGGGCCAGGGTAACGTCATCGGCTGCCGCTTCGAGGACCTGCGCGACATCATCGCCCAGGTTGACGACAAGGCCCGCGTCGGCGTCTGCATCGACACCTGCCACACCTTTGCGGCCGGCTACGACCTGCGCTCTCCCGAGGCCTTCGCCGAGACCGTCAAGGCATTTGACGACGTCGTCGGCAACCAGTACCTGCGCGCCTTCCACCTCAACGACAGCAAGGCGCCCTTCGACTCCCACCGCGACCTGCACGCCAACATTGGCACCGGCTTCCTAGGCTTGCGCGCCTTCCACAACGTCATGAACCACGCGCCCTTCCAGGGCCTGCCCATGGTCCTCGAGACCCCTATTGACCGCAAGGGTGCAGACGGCAAGTCCGTCGAGGACAAGCAGGTCTGGGCCGACGAGATCAAGCTCTTGGAGAGTCTGATTGGCATGGACCCCGAGAGCGACGAGTTCAAGGCGCTTGACACCAAGCTGCAGGCGCAGGGCGAGGGGGAGAGGAACAAGCTACAAGCCCAGGCCGACAAGAAGGGGGCCAAGGACGCAAAGAAGGCGGAGAAGGCCGCGAAGCCCAAGGCCACTGCGGCGAAGAAGGCCCCCGCGAAAGGAAAGAAGAAGGCAGCTGAGTCCTCAGAGGGCGAATCGGATGCGGCGGAGGAGTCGGAGTAAAGGGCGACACTTCGCAGTTACCTTTAATGACCGCCAGCGATGTCTTTGAAATATGTTCCATCGACGCCATTGTTTCAGAACCGGCTGCTTCAGATCATGCAAAAGGATAGGAACATATACGGTCTTGGTTTTGGCTTGTACTATAGTTTAGAAAGCGATTCGAGTGTTTACGAGGAGGCATGTACGATTATGAACGAGAGAAGATTTGCAAGAGGAAAAAGTTGCACATCTTGTGTCACGGTTCTGGGGTATAAAGGGGGTATTTATATTTGGCTTATGCTCATTATGTACAACAGCAGGGGACTCCAGCAGGGGCGGCCCTCCGTTTTATGAAAGAGGAATAAATATCGAGAGAGAATAATTAATGGGTATTTCATGATGTACGTGTCTGGGCATCCGTCGTCCTTTCTTTTCTTTCTTTGCCTGAATCATCCGGGGTCAGGCATCATATGATAAACACGTGTGTTTGTCTCTGAGGAAAAATCAAGATATGTCTAAAGCACACTTCCTCCTTCTATCATTTGCCCAACGCCATCATCGCTGCCTCATGTCTCGTATGCCAGAATGCGTGTATATGTATGCGTATATGTGTGCGTGTGTCTACCTAAGCGGCAAACACCCATTTCTTTATCTTTTTTGTTGTTGTCGTGGTTGCTGCGTTATTTCGAGGCACGTGAGGCACGTGAGACACGCTTCCGTCGCTCTGCCAATCCCTACTTGCGAGCTCTGGCAAACGCCTCGACGCGGCCCATGAGGCCCCGAAGCCCGACGCCACGCTCGCAGTTGCCCTGGAGCCAAACCTCCATGTCCTCGCGGATGCTGCGCAAGCCCTTGGCGACGGGCATGCGCATGCCCTCCTCCTTGTCGACGTGGCTGCCCGGGTTGAGCAGCAGGTCGAAGCAGCGGGACCAGATGTCAGTCTGCCAGTAGCGCTTGAGGCTCTCGCGAATCTTGTAACGGCGGCTGCCAGCGGTGCCCAGGCCGCCGGCATCGCAACGGACCGTCTCGATGTAGCGACCGAAAAGCAGCGTGTGCAAGACGCCCGCGAGGCCGTGGTAGTCAATCTGCCAGGTCCATGGGCGACCCTCGCGCATCTCGGCGCAGTCCTGGGCCGTTGTCTTCCAGTCGGCGATGAACTGGACGTCGGGGACGAAGGCGCGCATGTCGATGCCGCGACCAAAGTCGATGAGCACGATGCCGCGCTCGGCCCAGCCGCCGCTGCCGTCGGCCTGCCACTGGGTGGCAAGGTCGTTGCCGCTGGCCGGCGAAAGGGCGTCGAGGCGCAGCAGGCAGTTGTCAGCCTTGAGGTCGCCGTGCAAGATCTGCTTCGAGTGGAGGGCTTCGACCGTGCGCAGAAGCTCAATGGCGAAGAACATGGCGAGCGGTTCGTCCATGACGCCCGAGGCCTGCTCGCGGAAGAAGTTCACCACGTCCAACAATGTGCCATGAGCATGCAAGGGCAGGAACAAGAAGCCATCATCCTGGTACAGATGCAGTTCGTGAGCAGCTGATATACTTGCGATAGCACGATCTTGAGGGCCAAGGCGGGTAGCAGCCAGTCGCATCATGTGGAACTCCCAAGCGGTAGGGGGTGTCTCCATCTTGAGAGCCTCCAGAGTCGAGCGCTTCGATACGGCAAAGGTGCCTTTGCCCATCTCGATGAGCGGCTCTTCTTCTTCCTCATCCACAGCGCCAGGCGCCGAGTTTTCCACAAGATAGACGGGAGCGAAGGCACCTTTACCTAGTTCCCGCTTGAGCGTGTAGACGTGGTCGGTGTCGGGGAACTCCAGGGTGACAGGACTGCTAATGCTGGTCCGGTCGTTGCCGCCACTCTGTCTAGATTTCGCCAAAGCTTTGGTGTATCTGCGGATCTCTGATCCCTTGTCGCAGCGCGTCTCACGGTGGTCAAAGAAGCCAGGGTATGACGTGAGTGGCGGGTGGATGTTGTTCAAGATATCTTCTCGAACTGCGGTGTCGACGGGATTGCACTGGGAATCTTTGATGATGGGCCCCTTGGGAGGTGCTTTGACTGTAGCACCTGTCTTGGCCGCGATCCTTTCACTAAAAGGCTGGGCGATCTTAACAGGCGATCGACGGTCACTGAGGACCTCACGCAATGGGCTGCTCAGAGGCTCGAAATCCTCGTCATCCTCTTCCTCTTCATCCTCATCTTCCATGGGAATATCGTGGCAAGGAGTCTTGAAGAAGTTGGGCTTGGCTCCAGTGATGTTTCCCAAGGACGATTCCGTTCGCTCAGTAATAGGCGTCATGAACGGTAAGCGGTTGTTAGCCGCCTCAACCGGATCCCTAAACGGCCGAGTTGGCGCAACGTAGTCCTCAGGTGGAATCGGAATGTACCTCGTTCGCGGGAACTCATCATCAGAAGGCGTCGTGGACTCTTCTTCTTCTTCTTCTTCCATTTGACCATGAACTTCGACAGTCAGCGGGCCAGAAGGTTCATTGTCATTGGTGTCGATGAGGTCCGACACTTGGGTATCGTTCTCGTCTTTCTCCTCATCTTCCTCGCCCTTGAGGCCGGGAAGGATCTTGCGGGCAGTGAAATCGGACCACTCGCTTATGCTCTTCCCGTCATCATCATTATCAACACCATCTCCTTCTTCTTCGTCATCTTCAGGTGCATCGCTCATTTCAATCTGGCGGGTGGTGCATGTGCTCTCCCCGCCACTGGTGT
This sequence comes from Apiospora saccharicola, assembly GCA_038363915.1. Classification (NCBI taxonomy): domain Eukaryota; kingdom Fungi; phylum Ascomycota; class Sordariomycetes; order Amphisphaeriales; family Apiosporaceae; genus Apiospora; species Apiospora saccharicola. The sequence goes on from JAQQWM010000001.1 coordinate 2,702,402, forward strand.
AGTCATCGTCAGTCATGTACTCATCATTCTCGCTCTCCTCGGCCTGGACTTGGGCCGGCTGGATGGGAGCATTAAATAGATCGTAGATCTCGTCAGTCGCGGCTTTGGTGTGCAAAGTCATGGTGGGCTCTGCTGAGTGGTTTCTTTTCTTCATTTTGGGCTTGGAAGGCGAGTCGAGCTTTGCTTTGACTGATTGGGGGTTAGCAATAATGTCAGTCTGATGCAGGTGAGCTCAAGGTGACTGACTGATTTGCGTCTCGTTGACTTCCATCAACTTCTTCTTTCTTGGTTTGCTGGGTTTTTGCTGTTGCTGGTTCTTGAGAGCGCCGTTTTCATCCAACTCCACCACGTCTTGGTGGACAACCAATTTCGTGGCAACCTTTTGCGTGAGAGTTTCTACGGTAGGTGCATTCTCATCATTTTCATCAGATGGTTGCTGCTCCTGCTGTGGGTAATCGGCGAAGCTGTCCTCGTCCCAGCGGGCATCTAGCCAGCCTCTGCTTGCAGCCCACAGTTCCTCGAAGCTGAGTTCTGTACCAGGCTCTGCTGGAGTAGGATAAACAGCTTCCAGGTTAACAAAGATTTGCTCGCGTTTCCCATTAGCAGGGTTTACAATCACCTGATGTTTTGATGGTGCAATGACAATGTGTGACTCTGCTATTCTTGCTAAGGACTGAACATACAACAATCGCGAAACAACCGCCAACAATTAGTCCTACTATCATCAACAATCGGGCATAGAGGGTATGGGGAAACCAGGTTTAGCTTACCGGGTCCCTGAAGACGGGCATCTTTGGGCCATCGTTCTTCTTGCCTCCTGCCTGAAGCGTCTCACCTGCCCAAGGCTTCTTTTCCATTGTGTTCTCCTTCTTCCGATCCGCCAACGACCCAATACTATCCCAACCATTTGTCCCGGAGCCCATCGCAGACACCACTGGAGGTGCAGCATCTGCGTCTGAGAAGATAGCCATTTTGGCCTTGGCTGGCTTAGCACTAGGCCCTGCCGTAGCTGCGCCGGCTCGCGTTGCTTGAGGATCGGCGGCAGCAGCTCGTGCGGCAGCAGCGAACGGGTCCACCCTGGCAGCAAGCGCGGGCCGGACAGTGGGCAGCGCGGGCGAAGACGGCGCGTCAGTCTCCTCGGGCTGCTGTGCTCGCCTCTGCTCGAACTCGCCAAACTTCCGGAGCAACCGTGCGGTGGGCCGGGCTTCACGCTCGATGCCCAACTTGTAGACCTCCTCCGCCTGGTTCCAGCGGCCAACGCCTTCTAACCAAGCAGCATACTCTTCGTAATAGAGAGCGAGCGTTTCACCGATGCTGTGGCGTGACAGGAAGATGAAAGTCTCGCGAGGCGAATCGGAGAAGAAGTGTATGTAGTGCATCCATAACTTCAGATAGCGGGGGTCGTTCCTGTATTGCGCAGAGCCGATAAAACTTTTGGTCGCACGTTCCAGTAGGGTGTGCAGTTGGGACTGGGGAGTGGCCTGCGCTGACGGGTAGGCATCAAAGGTCCACCGTACGTATCTCTCGAAGATGTCGAGGGGATCATCCGACTCGGCCAGATTGGCTACCTCGGCTTCATATTCGGCACGGATACAGTCGTTGATGTCCCTTGTGTCTGAGGGCGTGGGTGTCGACAGCTTGTGTAGTGGCGAAGGCGAGTACAGCTCTGCCAGTTTCCTCGCTGAACGGCCGCCCGGGAGTGACTGGATGTTCTCCTTCTGACCCTCGATCACGTCGAAGTTGATGAGATCCTCCGAGGCTGACATGGTTGGTTGATGTGTGTTTCAGGAGTCAGCGACGGCGGTTTTGGCGCAATGGCGCGGCAGTATGATCAAGAAACCTAAGTTAGTATCTGCCGTTGACCTCTCTGCGAAGGAGCGATCGATATGTTTGTTCACTGTTGGAATTTGGTTCTCAAAACGGCAAAGCGAAGGTGTGGGGGTGTGTTATCCATTAAATTGACTTGCTTGTTGACTACTGGTAGTATTTGGGTGGGATTGGCCCCCTTCTCCTCTCGTTGCCCTGACGATAGCCACTTTTTAAGCCACCCCTCACCAGCCACGACAGCTGTCACTTTCGGCCGAAATCAGCAAATCAGGGGTCTGGTCTCGAATGACAACCTTAACCACCTACCTAGATTGGGCCAACAACTGCCGAACCTGTAATCAGGTGATTATGCTGTTTGGTGGTACTCGTTGCTCGTTTAGGCGGTCAATTGCTGCAAGTCTTTGCCCTTATCCTTGCATCGTCACTATTTGGTGGATACCGTTCCACTAGGATACAGTATACTCAGACCCTATTTCTGCATGTAATACGACAACAAGTGTCACACTCAAGACAACTGGCACAGCTGGAACACTACATACCTACTAAGCTACCTTCACAGCTAGTATAGGCAGTGCCATCAGCGGAACTCCCTAAGTTGCGTTGCTATAGTTTCTGGTTTATAGTACTCAAAAGGACATACTCTCGTTCAAAGTTGGAAACGGTGTCTATTACTAAGTCACAATTGATCGCTTGCTTATACGTGGCACGGCATTGCAGAGACGAAGTGATACATAAATTGGTAGTGGATTGGATATCTGCATTCATTCATTCTGACTTTTGTCTATGTCGCTGCCCAAACCATTTCCGTTCATTCCTGATCATAAAAGTCATCCCATGGTATATCGCACTGCTCTCTTTCTTTACATGTTCACGGCCTTGCGGAAGTTCTCACCAGCGAAGACGGCGTTGCTGCCGAGCTCCTCCTCGATGCGGAGAATCTGGTTAAGCTTGGCCAGACGCTCGGAACGAGCGGGGGCACCAGTCTTGATCTGACCGGCTCGGATACCGACAACGACATCGGCAATGGTGACATCCTCAGTCTCACCGGAGCGGTGAGAGACCATGACACCCCAGTCAGCGGCGTAAGAGTCCTTGGCGGCCTGGATGGACTCGGTCAGAGTACCGATCTGGTTGACCTTGAGGAGAAGGGCGTTGGCCGACTTGAGCTCAATAGCCTTCTTGATGCGGATGGGGTTGGTGACAGTCAGATCGTCACCGACAATCTGGAAGTCAGAGGTCTTGTAGAAGTAGCTCCAGGCCTCCCAGTCGTCCTCGGCGAAGGGGTCCTCGATCGAGACAATGGGGTAGGTCTTGGCCAGGTCGCTGTACAGAGCAGCGAGCTGCTCGTAGGTGAGCCACTTGGTGGGGTCGCTGTCGGGGTTCTTGAAGTCGAGATCGTACTTCTTGGCGTCCTCCTTGTAGAACTCGCTGGAGGCAACATCCATGGCGATGCTGATCTGGCCAGTGTAACCGGCCTTCTCAATGGCATCGGTGATGAGGTCAAGAGCCTCCTTGGGGGTCTGGATATCGGGGGCAACACCACCCTCGTCACCGACGTTGCCGGCAGACTGGCCGTACTTCTTCTTGGCGAGAGACTTGAGGATCTGGTAGACCTCAGCACCCTGGCGCATGGCCTCGGAGAAGCTGGGGGCCTTAGAGGGGACAATCATGAACTCCTGGAAGGCGAGACGGCCACCGGCGTGGGAGCCACCGTTCAGGACGTTCATGAAGGGGACGGGGAGGACGTAGGGCTTCTTGGTGCCGGCAAGGTCCGAGACGTGGGCGTACAGAGGAACGCCCTTCTCGGCAGCACCGGCCTTGGCAATAGCCAGTGAGACACCCAGGATGGCGTTGGCACCGAGCTTGGTCTTGTTGGGGGTACCGTCAAGCTCAACGAGGAACTTGTCGACCTTGGTCTGGTCCTTGACATCAATGTTCTCCTTGATCAGGGCGGGGGCAATGACGGAGTTGACGTTCTCAACAGCCTTCAGGACACCCTTGCCAGCCCACTTGGTCTTGTCACCATCGCGGAGCTCGCAGGCTTCGTGCTGACCTGTATATCAAACTTTTGTTAGTTGCTGCTGCAAGGTCTGGGGGGAAGGACCGGGTCCGTGGGGATGGATGTAGACATACCAGTAGAGGCACCGGAGGGGACGATGGCGCGGTGGAGGCCGGTCTCGGTGACGACGTCAACCTCGACGGTAGGGTTACCGCGAGAGTCGTAGACCTGACGAGCGTGAATCTTCTTGATCGCCATTGTGAATGTGTTGTGATTTTATGACTGTGTTGTTATGAATGGATGTCAGCTTGAACCGAAGGAGGAGAGTAAGGAAGAGGGGGAGCTGGAGCTTTATATATCGGATGGCGAGGTCTGAGCCCGACTAAGAATAGCCAGGGAAGAGGTGCCAAGCAGGGTAGGTAGCTCTCAGGTCCAGCGGGCAAGGGCCATTGACTGGAGCCAAGCACCTGAGTGTGACAAGCAAGTGGGCAGGCAATGTTTTGAAACCCCGTTTCCAGAAATATGCCTCAACGCCATAGCATAGCATGATGGTGGGGGTTTGGGGAGCTCTCCGACAAGCATGGTTCCCAATAATAACATTGGAAACAGGCAAAGCAATTGGCAGAAGCCCTCTTTTTGACTGGGGATTTTGCTACTTACAGTCTGATGAATTGGTTGGATTTGGTAGATGGGATGGAAGGAGAAGAAGAGGGGAAGAGAAGAGAGGAAGGAGAAAGAAGAAAATTCTCAGAGATTGGCAGAGAGTATCAACGATAGCAGATGGTGAGAGAATTGGCTACAGCTGCAAGCTCTATTGGTAGGTAGGTAGGCAGGTACATTGCAGACCAGAACACACACGCACCGTCGCCCCTACGTAAACAGGATGGCGGGGCACTTGGGATTGAGCAGGCACTGCGAGTGAGCCAAAGTGAGCTAGCAAAAGACCCCTCCTCAAGGGTTGAGGGGCTAAAATCCCGATTTCGATTCGACTGGAACATTGAATCACCTAACATTAAACCTTAGACGTCCTGGCTACTGCGACGTACGTGGGGAACCGACGTAGCAGGCAGCCAATGGCTTCACATCAGGCGACTGGCCCGATGGGTTGCCCACTTGCCCAGAGGTTGGCCCTACTCCAAGAGGCCAATCAGTTGCCCACCCCGGAGGTACATTCATACAATGACCAGAGCAGATAGACGGCTGTTGAGTGGGATTGAGCTGTACCTTAGGTTTACGCAGGTTGGGGCTGTTCCGCGCGTATGTCCGCCGCCACGATTTGACGGAAACCGATCTCCTCACCCTCACCTGTTTCCGAGACAAGCGACAAAGGCTTATGGTTGCAGCTCCGTGAAGAAAAAATCCCACTTGAGCCTATTCCGGACAGGGTTGCCGGGAAACGAACCGAACGTGGTCTTATTAATCAGTCTAGTTGGTTAATGTCATCCATCTCGCCTGCCCAAGCTCGCAAAGTCCATTGAACATCGTCGGCTCAGGTTGGATACTATCTGTCCAGATGGGAATGTGCCACTTTTTCGCTCTGGCCAAATTCGGGCCGTCTCCTGAACGCCTGGGAACTTACGGACTCTTTCGCCTCAAAGCTACGTGGTAATATGGTCGTTCCCTGAACGTTTCGTCCGGTCCGATGGCCGGGTAGCGTAGGATTGAGCTTGAATGGCATCTTTTTCTTTGGTTTGGTTTGGTTTGGTTCCAGGATAGCTCTGATAGCTCTGATATTCTGAACAAACCAACCAAATAGAACTGGCCTTCTTGCTGCAAGCATAACAGCTATATCCGTGCACTCTGCCGTATCTAGACCTCTCCGCCATTCATTAGAGTCCCAACTCGATGTGGTCCTCTCGACTGTGTCTGGCCCCTAACAGAGCAATTGATTCCTCGTCTCCCGTAGTTTGTCGCCGTCGTTCCCATTGATTCCGTCGTCTAGGTCCGATATAGAGGGAGAGCGTTCCGGGCAGCGCCACCTTCAGTGTTGCCATTGCCTTTGATCATACCACTGATTCGGTCCGTACCTTCGGGGTTAATATTGGAGCCGCTGAGCCGGATGGGTTTTCCATCTCCTTCGCCTCAGGTTTTCTGGTCCCTGACAGCGTGGGTGAGCCGTGTCGATCCAGAAGTTGCTCTCTTGGGAACGCGCGCATCCATTCTGCTTCCTTCTTCACCCGGATAGCCAGCCAGAGCGGGGCGGACGTCGAAAGATCCAAGTGGACACCGCCAGTGCCATCCAGCAGCCTATCGCATGATGTTGCGGCGGGTTTGCCCTTTGGCTCGGCCAGATTATGCTTGATCTACTATGCAGTTTGGGCGACCCTGGATTTCTCGGGGCTGATTACAGTAGTCGCACCGTTGCCGCTGCGTAAGTGGACTGCACCGCACGATCTACTGGCCTAGACCCTATGCACATTGAACATCCATCACGCCACACGACCATTTGGCTGTTTCTTTTGTGGCTAGCCTCCTGCCGTATGTGTATATGTACGCATACAGCAATTTGGGCGTTCATCGTCCTGGATGTATGACACGTAACCGTCTTGTTGCCGACATTTTGGAGGCGACCCCAAGACCCCGAGTGTTTTCTCTGTCTCTCCTTCTTGGCCCTCCGGTTCGGGCCCCGAGTTGAGGGGGCCCGGCCGGGATTTCCGCATCGTTGCAGCTGACCGCTGACCTCACTTCTCTCAAACCATCCCTACTTGGTTGGTTTTCTGGCGAGAAGCGTATGCACAAGGGTATCATTCAAGGCTGTTATCAGCATCAACATTTACCTTTTCATCTAGGTATTATACGATGCGTAAAGCTGCCCATCGAACGAAAGCCTAAAGGCACATCTTCATGTCTATTTGCTTATTTCAGGGATATCTTTCATTACGCTACCTTGATCCTCCAGCCTAAGTTTAATATACTACATTTGATACAAGGGTAATTATTTGCCAGTAAGTTCATGGGATTGCTGCCTGTCAGGTTTTTGACGGTGGTGCTCTCAGAGAAGGTGAGCGTCTGTCAGGCCCAATTGATGATGACAATCTATTCCAGCAACGAAAGTGACGAGAGCGCGCGAAGCTACTCCCTTCGATTACCCAATAAACAAACACATTTCAAGGCACAGTGAACGTCAGCAGCTCGCTTCTAGTATATATTTCATTGGCGTGTTCCAACAAAGATGGGTTAAGCCTAGAGTACCTAAGGTATGCCCTGCGCTCGAGGTGGGCGGAGCCTTGTAAGGAAGACTTTGTTCTACTAAGGAAACTCACGCCTTCCTATGCAGTGGGCTTCAATGGAGGAGGCCCTTATTCTAGGCCTTCGAGAATTACCTACCTATAGCTGAGCCTTTTGTTTGTACTCTTTCACCCAAGTAGCCACGTCGTGGCTGTCACGAGCCACCCAGGCAATCTTGCTCCTGATGGAGTCCTTGCTCTGTGCCAAGGGCTGGTCGAATGCTTTGGTGTCCTGCTCCTTGAAGAAGGCGTCGACCCGGTCAAGCTGCCCTTGCTGGGTGAAGGCGCTTGTGCACACCGTGACCATGCTACCAAGGATGGGAGGGTTTCCACTCAACCGTTTATAGACACCAGACCATGACTTGGTGAGCCAGTTGAAAAGTGCTTCAATACCCTCGGGGTGGCTTCGCAGTCCGCTGGCGGGAAGATAGATATCCTGACTCTTGACCTCATCCGACAGAATGAAATCAAGGGTTCGCTGTATCAGCTTGGGATCCTTGGCTCGGCCCAATACGCGGAGCGCCGTGTTGCGCTCGTTGCTGTTGGTAGACTTGCGGAAGTAGTCAACAACCGCATCATACTGCTCATAGTTAGTATTCGTCGTCCAGTATTCACCCCAGTAATGCTTACCTCTTCCGTCCCACCGTACTTCAGGGCAATGCTTAGAACGCTACCTCGGATGTTGGGGTGAACAGCCGATTTATCACCGCCCATGTACTTGCCGAACATCTCTTGCGCAGCGGAAATGATTTGTTTGTCACCAGCAAGTCCGGCGACACCAAACAGCATTGCTTTGAACTGTTGCTCGATGTGCCCATCATCTTCACTGAAGGTCCAACCAAGCTTGTGCGCCTTTTCACTGACCAGGTCCTTGATGAAATCATTGAGGCCGTCCTTCGTTGCGGAATCCTCGAAGTTCCAGGCCGTTTGGACCATGGATGCACGAGATATGATCTCGTTCCAAACAACAAATGACTCCTCTGTATCGAACCCCTTCAACAAGTTCAAGACACCTGAAGTCTTCTGGTAACCCGAGGTTGCAAGGGCACCCGCATCCGCGATCATACCGGCTCGATCCTCAACGCTCAGCTTGCCATTCTTGGCAGCCTGACCAAGCTTCTCAAGACGCTCTGGCGTGTATGACGTGCGGTAGATACTAGTGTGATTAGCATTGAGCTTGAAGAAGTCGAGGTCCTTAATTTTATAGGTATCCTCGCGCTTGGAAAGAGTGAGATCTTCGTCAATTCCATCGGCGGAGCGAAGGCCCAAGAAAACGGGGTATAAAACTTGATCTTCTTCAGGCTTCACATCACCCGTGCGAAGGAAGCGGTTTTGCTTGACGTGAATAGTCTTGTCCTTCTCATTTTCAGTGACCTGGACAACAGGGTATCCGACGTTCTTGGTCCAGATCGACATGATCTCCTTGACAGGCTTGCCACTAGCCTCCTCCAGAGCTGCCCAGAGATCATCCGTCTGCGTGTTGCCATAGGCGTGTTTCTTGATGTACTTCCGGACACCTTCGAGAAAAACATCCTCACCTAGATAGGTGGAAATCATACGAAGAACAGAAGAGCCCTTGGCGTAGGAAATGGCGTCAAAGATTTGATCAACCTCACTAGCTCGCTTGACGGGCACTTCAATCGGATGACTGCTTCTCAAGGAGTCCAAGCCAAGCGCACTTTGGAGGTTGTCGATGACATAGCTTTCCCAAACCTTCCATTCGGGGTAGAACTTGTCGCAACTCAACCAACTCATCAGGGTGGCGAAGCCTTCGTTCAACCACAGACCCTCCCACCAGTCCATTGTGACAAGGTTGCCAAACCACTGATGAGCAAGTTCATGCTGAACAACCTCGGCTACGCGCTCCTTCATGGAAGCGCCACTTGTCTTCTCATCGTATAGCAGATCAACAACCCGGTACGTGATGAGGCCCCAGTTCTCCATGGCACCAGCAGCAAAATCGGGGATAGCCACCATGTCCATTTTGGGAAGGGGAAATTCGACGCCGAATATCTTTTCGTAGTAAGCCAGTGTGCGCGCAGCAAGTTCCAGTGAGAAACGACCATGCTCAATGTCTGAGCTAGGCGGCGCATATACCCGGATGGGCACACGGAAGTTTTTGGTCTCAATGTAGCTAAGCTCGCCAATAATGAAGCAGACGAGGTAAGTGGACATGACCGGGGTCTTGTTGAACTTGACAGCCTTTCGACTAGACCCAGTGATTGCTGAAGTAACTTCGGTCTCGGAAGCGACGTCCATGTTACTCAAGCATGTAAGGTTCTTGTCAGCAATGAGCGTGACGGTGAAGTTTGCCTTGTGGAGGGGCTCGTCGAAGCAGGGGAAAGCCCGGCGGCAGTCATTGGCCTCCATCTGCGAGGTGGCCAGCATACCCTCCGTGCCATCTGCTTTCTTATATGTCGAGCGATAGAAGCCGGCCATCTGGTCGTTGAGTTGACCGGTGAATTTAATTTCCAGAGTGGTCTTAGATCCCTTCGGAACGGCATCCTGAAGCTCAATCGTCGAAACCTGCTTTGTCTCATCGTATGTAATGGCCGACGAAGAGCTGTACGAAGAATTAGAACCCGTACATATGATCACCCCAACCGCGCGCAGCTTCACTTACGTTACGACCTTGTCTCCATCCTTGATTTGAGCACTGTGAATATCGATCTCGAGAGTATGCAGGGCTATGGACTTGGACTCCTCCTGAACGTCAAAGTCTATCACGACAGTGCCATTGAAGACGAACTTCTCGAAGTCGGGTTCCAGTGTGACGTCGTAGTGCCTCGGAACCACATTGGTCGGCAAGAGCTCGCGGCCCATCGTAGGGTCCGGGTTGGCACCGCCGAAGTGCTCGGAATCGCCTGCCAGCCTGCACATGTTGTTGATTCGTCTCTGGTAGGAACAGGAGCGAGCAAAAGATCTAGGGATCAGACTGGGAGTTTTGGGGGAGAGGCGTAGACCCTTGGGAGAATAGGGACCGAGGGAGTGACCAAGGGCAGTAAGACTACGGGCAGGCAAGATGGTGGGGTTAGCTTTGGTGCTCGGATGCGGGACAGGATGGGTAATGGGGCCTTTTGAATTTACTTGACTAGTGATGACGAGCGCCTGCCACTTGTAGCAGCAAAGTTTGGATGACAAAGATCTCTGCAAGAAATACTCAACGTACGGGCAAAACAAGAGTGGGCGGCGGGACTATTATACAGGGCAGTCGCTGGGGGAAGCCGGTGAATGCGGGCATCCACGGCACGAAGCGTACGAAACGACATCCGTCTGGTGAAAAGAATGGCAAAGGGACGTGTGTCTATAATAGTGGTTGAGGTACATGTACACTGACTGGGTGGGATAAGGATAGACAACAATAGTAATACAGACGAATGAGGAAGGACGGAATTAGTCTAGGTTGATACAAGGGACGGAGGCCCAAAGCCAGGGAGGGATGGAGGTACTCGAGGTCGAGGGAAGCGGTGATCTTCACAGCCCTGCCTTGCCGAAAGTGAGTGAGTGTGGAAGTGATGCTGCTCGAGAAGCCACGGATAGGCGCCGGGCTGAAACAGCATCACCAAAAAACCAAGCAGCCGCAGAGCCAGGCCACTAAGAAAACTGTATTTTGTGCTGGGCGGTGTAACCTACATGTCAATCGGCTCAGGGGACAACCATGCCTTTTTTATGTGGGAAGCGCCCGAGGAGGGGTAGTAATGCCAAAGCAGCAAAGCCAAGCCGACAGCTCCCGGCCTTGCAGATGGAAAATGCGACTGCGAATCTGCACGCCTCACCCTTATTTGGTGGGAAACCCAGCCTCGCACAACTCCATCTCCTTAATCTTTATGCAAGCATGCTTCATTTATATCCATCGCATCAATCCTGTGTCATGCGTGTGCCCATTGCTAATCGTCCATGAGAAAGGGGGGGAGAGAGAGAGAGAGAGAGAGAGAGAGAGAGAGAGAGAGAGAGAGAGAGAGACCCAGTAGATTTGTATTAGGTACATGTAGCTTGAGCCACATATCTGCATGGAACCAGCATTAGGTACGGAGACAAAGCAGGTCAAGTCATACTGAGCATGCCTTAACCTGAACGCATAGTACATTTTGTCCTCTATCTTGCCTATTTCCTTGTCTTGCGCGCATGCTTGACCAGGTTTTCTATTACACCCTCAAACGTCTCGCGGTCGCCAACCTTCTCGTCTGTGCGCTTCTTCCAATATTCCAGGAGCTCCTTGGCCAGGCCTTCCATCTCCTGCAGCTTGGTCACATGCTCCCTGAGCTCCGAGTCTGTCATGCCATTGAGTGCCTCCTCTGTTGTCGCACACATTTGCCTCGCCGAAACAAGATCCAACTCGGGCGCAGGAAGGGGCCCTTTACGCCGCGTAGGTTCTGATCCAGGCTTTTCTTTGCCTTGAGAGTCCACAGACACTGGCGAGCCATTGCCTTCGTTCTTTCGTATCCGAGATATCGATCTGGATTCCGAGGATGTTCGTAGAGACCCGTTGGAGGTGACACGATGCAGTGATGGTAGAACGAGCTTCTTCTGTTTCGAAGCCGGCAAGATCTCATCGAGATCGACCGGTACGCCAAGGGAGACCAGAAAAAGCCGCCGTATGCGTGACCTGATCCAGTCTGGGGGCTGGAGCGGTGGCGGTGCGGCCAGTTGTGACCAGAGAGAAGCACTTCGGGGATTGAAGAATATCGGGTTGTCTTTAGGGGGTCCAGGAAGCTCAGGGAGCTCATCTAAATCGGGTGGGTACAATGCGTTGAGATAGGGTTCTGTAGCTGCTAGAACGTCTTCGGAGTCGAGACCGTCTAGATCTAATATTGGCTGGGAAATCATAAGCTATTTGCCCAAGGGCCCAACACCATATACTATGGAAATGAAAGCTTCGACGTACAAAAGAGGGTACTGAGACAGAAGGCGGAACACCCACCGGCGGGGCAGCTGGGGCGTCCTCCTCTGCCTGTTGGAATCCGTCGTCGAAGTCACCAAAATCGGCATCTTCGTCGCCTTCCTCGAAATCGTCAAAATCGTCGCCAAAGTCATCATCATTGTCCTCGTCGCCACCATCTACTGTCTGTTCTCCAGAAGCGTCCATTGACTTTGCCGCTGAAGACTTCCTTCGCCGATGTTTGGATGGTGACTTCAGAGCTGGAGACTCAGACACGTCATCTACGAGGGTAGGGTCAATCGATGCAGGTAGCTCAGGAGGACTTGGCTGCCGTACCAGTTGCTTGTCCGGTGGTTTCTAGCGAGGCTGGCTGAGTACTGGCCTCACCCGTGCCATCAGCTTTGCGGATATAGTCAGGTGCAGCATCTGCTTTGCGGAGATCTTCGTGGTAATGCTGGGTGGTGGAGCCAGGTGCGTCGGCCGTTTCGTCTACTACTGTCTTCGGCACAGGTTGGCTATCCAGAGTTGGGGTGGTGGCGTCTTTGGCAGACGACTCCGTCTCCGGATCGGGGATGACAGCAACCTCATCCGGAGCGGCATCGCCAATTCGTTTCTCGTAGGCCTCCGTTCCAGGAACCTCGCCATAAGAGGGCTCATCGTCTACTTTCTCTACGCGGGTGATGGGCACCGGAGACTTGGGCTCTGCACTCTCTGACGGAGCCGATTGCGCATCTGAGAAATGGTCTTCGGAGTCGGACGATGCTGCTAGCAAAGTTGGTTAGTGAAGGGTATGGGGTATAGTTGTCATGCAGAGGTAGGTACCTAGCTCGTGTGCGCCGGCGTCTTCAAGCCCTTTACGGTCCGGCGCCTCAAGGCTGTCCGACTTGCGCTCTTCTGGCATTTTCGGTTGCTGGTCTGGGAGACTATGGTTGAAAAGAGGACAGAATAGAAAGCCGTCGCCGGTAGATTATGTAGAGATCAGGCCAGAGAGGTTGAAAGGAATATCCGTATGGGCGCCAGAAGCGGCTGGGCTCCTCTTCGAATCAACAGGGGACACAGCGATGGAAACGGGTTTGTTTTCGGTCAGGGAGTTGATGCAAGCCAATCTTCGCGATCTCTGATTTGTGTATGGATAACAAAAGTTGGCAGATAGAAGTAGAGTTTCGACCTCCCTTGGCAGCTAGGTAGAAGGGGAGAAGAGGTCTTGTTCGTGAATCGAGAGTTGGATACAGATCGATCTACCGTCAGGGCAGTGATGGCGGAAGGATGCACTTGCAGGCAGTCTGGTCTAGAACGGGGAGGGACAGTGCCGGGCGGAGCTCGCAGCCCTGGTCAACTATCAACCGGTACTTGTCCTCAAGTAGAGCATCTGGTTTTCTGCCTGAAGTTCCTGCCTGAGCCAGCAAGGGGGGGCCAAGGCCTTGTACATGCCAGGAGACCAAAGGAAAGTACTGGCCTAGCACCCTTTGGACATCGGGTACTTTATCTGGCCCGTGCGCCCAAAGTTGCGGGTCGGTGCTGAGAGAACATTAGCTCTTTCTACTGTCGCGTAGGGAAAAAAGTAGGTAAGGTAGGTAAGTACCGTAGCTTGAAGGTTGGGCGTGATAATCAATACAGGCCAGCACCATCCAAAAAAAAAACATACCTCTACATATCACATTTGATAAGTCTCATTGGGACCACCTGCATTCTATCAGACCTGCCAAATCGACAGAAGGTGATCACTTGCCAGAACATTTAGTCTGGTACGGTTGGCAACACGCAAGGCCGAGCTATCTACCAACTGCTGCCCTTTCCCTTCAGCATCAACATATACATTTTCCTCCAAGGCAGCGAGCGCAGGGATGAAAAGCGCGCCCTGAGCCTCGAAAGAAGAAACACATTCCTCCGACCAACCGCCCTCTCGATCACGCAGCATTCCCTAGCTGCAGCCAGGCGCGCCCATCATGTCTTTTACCTTCGGCAATGCCAGCTCTGCTGGCCAATCGAATAATGCCACAACCTCGTCCGCGCCGGCTTCAGGTTCACTATTCGGCTCTGCACCCGCGGCTTCCAACACTCCCCCTCCTACTGGCGGTGGTCTGTTTGGCGGACAGTCAGCTTCTTCGGGCTTCTCGTTTGGCAACGCCGGTAGCGGCAATAACAACTCCACAACCCCTGCTTCAGGAACCCCAAGCAGCCTGTTTGGCAACACCGCTGCGAAACCAGCTGATGCGAAGCCGTCGCTGTTTGGTGCTCCAGCCTCCGGTGCAAGCACCCCCAGCGCAACGACTGGTGGTGGCCTGTTTGGCTCGGGTACCAGCAGCAACGCCAACACACAACCTGCAGCTGGCGGATCTCTGTTCGGTACTGCCCCCAAGCCTGCTGCGACTGGCGGACTCTTTGGAAACACCAGCTCGACGCCGGCCTCAACCGCCGCCGCCTCTACACCTCCAGCAGCCGCTGCTAGTTCCTCCGGAGGCCTATTCGGCAACAAGGACAGCAAGACCCCAGCAGCGGGTACTACACCTACTTCGCAACCAGGAGGCGGGCTCTTTGGCAACTCCCCAGCCCCCGGTGCCGGGACTTCTTCACTGTTCGGTACCACCCCGACAAACAACCCTACTGCCACTGCAGCCACCCCAGCCAAGCCGATGTTCGGAGGTATGAACTCGACTACACCTGCTGGAGCGCCGGCCACGGGCAATCTATTTGGAGGGGCAGCGGCAGGAGGAGATAAGAAGGAAAACAAGACGGGAGGTGGTCTGTTCGGTGGGCTTGGAGCGACACCAGCTCAGAATACATCTGCACAGCCTGCATCAACGGGCGCGGCCCCTTCAGCCCTGTTCGGAGGTGCTTCTAAGGCAGCAGCTCCGAGTTCCACCCCTTTCGGCGGCGCAAAGCCTGCCGAGACTGCACCGGCATCCTCGTCCAGTTTGTTCGGCAAGCCGGCAGCAGCACAAAGCAACACGCCGACTTCGTCGCTTTTCCCCGGTGGAAATGCGCAGTCTAGCCAACCCGCCGCCTCTGCTGCGAAACCCGCTGCTTCATTATTCGGCGGTGCCCCTGCTGTCGCTGCCGGTGCATCATCGGCTGCATCCTCCACACCTGCTGCCACTGCTCCTGCTCCAGCTGGCTCTCTGTTCGGGGGTATGAACAAACCCGCTACTTCTGCTGCGACCGCTGAGGCAGCAAAAACCCCTAGCCTATTCGGCGCTGCTCCTGCAGCAACGGCTGCACCGGCCAGCTCTGCTCCGGCGTCAGAAGCGCCAAAGGCGGCCGGTGGCCTGTTCGGCCAGGCTGCTTCAACACCAGCTTCATCTGCTCCTGCGGCCGCTGGTCCCGCTGCTTCGGCAGCACCTGCTACGGGATCAATCCTGGGGCAGAACAAGCCCGCGGAGGCGGCAAAGACTAATGCGAGCGCAAATGCAAACTTGGGCGCATCGACGACAGGCCCTACTTCCCAGATCGCGCGCTTGAAGAACAAGACGATGGACGAGATCATTACGCGATGGGCCACCGATCTATCCAAGTATCAGAAAGAGTTCAAGGACCAGGCTGCACAGATCGCAGCATGGGATCGACTGCTTGTCGATAACGGCGAAAAGATCCAAAAGCTTTATTTGAGCACATACGAAGCCGAGAAGGCAAGCCGCGACGTCGAACGCCAATTGGTTGCCGTGGAAAGCCAGCAGGAAGAACTTGAGAGCTGGTTGGACAAATACGAGGCCGAAGTTGATTCAATGTTCAACCGCGATATCGGTCGCAACGAACAGCTTGGAGGCCCCGATCAAGAGCGCGAAAAGACGTACAAGCTAGCTGAGAAGCTTACTGACCGGCTGGACGAAATGGGTCGCGATCTCTCGAAGATGATCAAAGAGATCAACGACATATCGGGCTCTCTAAGCAACGGTAATAAGCCTGATGATCCGGTAAGTCCCTCCTCGCACACCTTTATACGCATATCCTGATACTAATTGCTGGAAATAGCTGAGTCAAATCGTTCGCGTTCTCAACGGACATCTATCGCAATTGCAGTGGATCGATACCAACGCCGCCACTCTTACGGCCAAGGTGAATGCTGCGCAGAAGGCCAGCGCCACTATCGGAAACCAATATGGTGGGAATGAGCCCGACGCCGCGGAGAGCTTCTATCGATCATACATTGGTCGACGATGAACAGAAAGGCGTCGGTGGTTTCATCACTCGAGGGGGGCCGGATAGGAGTTAGCCCCATGGACAGGCGTATGGATATCTAGCAACGATGGTTGGTTTTGAGGAGGGGGTCGACCCATGGTGTTGACCTATGCGTACTTCGATCTTCAGGCAGAGAAGTGTAATACTACGTAGATTCAGGCTTGCGAATTAGCATCGCAGGTACCCGACCCGATGAACAGATTGGGTACTGCGCAAGTTTGATTCCATCACCCATGTTTGTTAGAATGTAAACTACATAGTCGTTGAATGCAGTGGCAAAAACAAGTTCGTATAAGTCTTTATTTGTTTTCCTGGTGTAACCAAGTAGGTCCAGGAGGCAGATATGCATCTTCATCTCCCCTTTCCTTCTCAATATGTCGAGCTTCTTATGATTGTCCGCACACAGTCCTTTTGTTCCAGAATCATCTGTCCCGGTCTGCTTGGCTGTACAGGTCGCCATGGATGTGAGTACTGAGTAGAAGATATGGTGGTATAGTTCCTTCTCAGGGGCTGAGTAACTACCAAGCGACCTGGTAGGTCCGGATAATACACTAGTCATTTGATGTGATGTATATAAGTATGTATCTTTGTGGATTTACGAGATCCCGCTATCCAGGCCTTAGAGATCTTGCCTGGTGACCAAACAGCTGGAGCAAGCACACTGCCTGCCAGCTGTGTTGTAGCCTAGAGGTTTGAAACAATACTGATAGGTTCATGGAAACACACAATGCACGGGCCAGAGGTCATTAGAGAAGACTCCTCCAAGAAGCGGGTTGAATTTGTCTTTATTGTGCCGAAAACGCAAATGCAACTTTATCGGCTCATAAGATCATACGATACAATGGTGGCGCCAATGGTATTTGAAGAAAGCTCAGCAGTGATAAACCTGCGTTTGACCACTATCCTCGAACCTTTTTTTCTTTCTATCTGCAAGAGATGGTTCCAGCTCGAAGGTCTGGTCGACCATGAAATGGGCGCTTTAGTTGTGCTCACCACCCTGCTCGCGTGTAATGGAGTCACTGAAGAAGAAAATATGCATGTCAGCAAGCAACCCTGATTGTAGAAGGAGGAAGAGGAGAGCTTCGGGTCTCCATCATTCCATAAACACGAAGACCCGAGTCGGGCGGGAAGCTTACATGTGGTCGCTCAACTGCTTGAGGTGCTCCTGCTGCTGCTTGAGCTTCTTCTTGAGGTCCATGAGCTTCTCCTTCTCGCGGAGCTTGATGGTGTAGTCTTCGTTGGCCTTCTCGCGCTTTACAAAGGCGTCGCTACAAGTGTGGCACGCCACTTTGTTAGTTACACCATTCGATGTGTATGTGTATGTGTATGTGTGTGGGCTGGCTGTATTTACTTAGAACCGCCGAGACGTGGGGAACCGGTGTCACCCTCGGACATGACACGGAGCGAGGTGGCGAACGCCCGGCGCGGGGCGTAGGCAGTGAAGCCATTGGAGGCCTTGACAATGGATTGTCGGTACATCTTGAAAAAATCACGGGTGTGGTGGTGATGTGATGGGAATATAGATCTGAGGGGATCTGCCTTCGGGTAGATTGGTTTGCTGATTAGCTTTTGACGAACTTGCACGTAGATGGATGATGATGGAGACGACGGTGATCGACAGGCCCTTTATAGGCCTTCCAGTATGTGTGCAGATGACATGGAGGATCACGAGAACGGCTTTTCTAGCCCCGCGACTTACCTTGATGAGATTCAATTGCAATGGTGTTTGTGGGCTGATGGCTGGAGGCGACGGCAGCAGCTTTGGGATGGGCAGCAGTCCAGGAAGCTCTGCCTCTTTGCTGTAGCGGTTGCGTCAGTAGATGGACCGTGGACCCATTGGAGCTTGGGTGCTACCTGCAGCCGGGGCATGCCGGGAGAACGGGTCGGTTCAATAGCGGGGAGGCTTATTCCCAGTTTGCAGTTTGCACCTGGGGCTGGGTTGGCTGGGGCACCTGCAAGTGACTGGTACAGCAGTCTGCGATACGTTATGCGCATACCAATTATGCAAATACGTCCAATTGGACGATCTCAGGAGTTATCCATCCCGGCTGTCCATACCTACCTACCTAGTAGACTTGAGTTGAGATGGTCCAGCAGCCGCAAAGCATTATTCTATTTCCTTGTACATCAAGCTCCCGTTCTATTCGACTCTATTCGGAAGGAAGTGAATGTACACCTACCTGTTTACTCACCTACCTACTTAATCACCGACCATAAATGCTTTCTGCTTTCAGATACGAGCCTGCTGTTGGATACCTCATCGACGATCGTACGAGTTCCACAGCGCATATAACCAGCTCCAGATGGGCGGCTTCGCAGGTTCTGGAACCAGTGCGCTCTGTAGACTCGCAAGCGACAACAGGCGGAAAGCGAATCCCGAGGCTCGCTCGCCCAAACCGATACTGTACATATTGGCCGGGCTCCCGCTCACTCATCATTAGTAACAAGGCAGTAAATGCTGTGCTTCATTTGCTATCCTCAAATCAATCAATATTGCCTATCTGCCGTATGCCGGCTGAGTATCGTGAGGTGGCTCGTGCACGCTCTTTTCCTCCCGTCTAACGTCATTGGCGGTTTCGAGATGCTTCTTTCCTCCTGAAACAGCATGATTGGAATATAGAATGAGAGGAGTCAACATGATGCCACGAGACTCCAGAAGGCAACAGCAAGGCGCTTAATGCAAAGCACCAAAGGGACAGCACACAGCTGGAGGTCAAGTCACAAAGCCATTTCACCGCCTATGGTGTGCAGGGGCTAGAGTGCAGTCCTTGAAGTCATCGTCAAGTACCAATACCATCTGCGCAAACAGCAAATATTCGACCCTCAGCAAGAGCAAAGGTGACGCCGGCCTTGCGTATGGTCTAGTTGACAAGTTTATATGTTTGCCATACTGGCGGCTTTGCGAATAACCTTCACCCATATGTCTTTCTGTCTCCAATAAAGACAAAAAGACAATACACGTTTACGCTTCGGTGAGAGGGCTAAGAGAAAGTATAGCGACCGGACATCGAATGGCTATAGACAACTTAGGAGGCAATGGTGTACTGAACTGTTGATTCTCGGTAGAAACGTCAATAAGAAATATACATACCTACCTACCTAAGCTGTCTTGTCATACCTATGGAGTTCTGAAGCTTCGCATTTGAGAAGCAAGACATGGAGGGTTGTGTGGTGGTATTGGATGCCGGCCCCCTGCGATGATCCCATTCACACTAGCCAAGGAGGCTCTGGGAAAGGCTGACCCAGCAGGCGGTCACCTGGTTGTTGGACGCCCTTTTGCCCCTCTTTCAGTGACTCCCCGACTCCCCCGGGGGTTAATGGTCTTTTATTAGGTGTCCCTTATGGGTGCCCGTCATACCATCAATGCCATACCTGGACATCTCCTGTATTCCTTGGATGTACCCGGCACGACAGATCTATTGATTGAATGTACTGTATCTCCTGTTCCCTTGACCAACAAAATCAAGCCCAAACCCATCTCAATTTCCAGGCGCAAACCCTCTCCTCCGATTCTCCAGGACTGGAGCCAGATAAGACCAAAACCAAAACGACCACCTGCACTTCTTGAGATCCCATCTCTTCCCATTTGTGTTCGTCTCTTTCACTTTCAGTGCATCCCAAACCTGCTGCAACCACCCCTTTCCGAGTATCTTCACCTACTTGGCCATTTTTTATTTTCCTTTCCCTTTTCTACTAGGGTCAGACCGTACCTACCAGTAAAGAACAAACTAGTAAGTAAATTAGAAAATCAATATGAGGAAGGGAACATCCCTCCTTTTGATCTTTGATCTTTGATCCCCGTTCCCCGTTCGCTGCTGGGCTTCAAGCCCAAAGCCAGCCAGTAAGCCAACCAGTGCCGGTCGGTTCCTTCTTAGAAGGCAAGTGTCGATATGGATGGACTGTCTGCCTGGCCACTTGCTGGCTGTCCAGTTGTCAAGTCTCTCGCTTCCATGCGTCCCCCTCCACCCCGCCCCAAGCCCAAGCCCAAGCCCGAACTACCTCATTACCTTACCTACAACCAGTCATCCAGTCCAATCCAGCCCAGCCTGAGACCTGCCTAAAATCCCTCCTCCCAATTCCATTACTTATCCATCCCTCTCAATTCCACTACTGGCTGTACTTCTTGGCACTGGCACCATCAACCTCTGCTACTGGCCTTGCACATCTGATCTGATCCCAACCCTGAACTCTTCCCTCTTTCGTCATCGTCCATTAACCACCACAACAATCGCCTCATTTGGCAACCACTCTTTTCCTGCGTCAACAACAGACAGACTCATCACCCAATTTCGATAATTCTCTTCCACCCCCAAAAAGGTACCTACCTCTCCCCAATCGCTGCTTCCACTTCCAATTAGCGACATGCATCCCCTTTCACGCGTCCAGGAAACCACTGCCAGTAGGCGCAAACCCCACCATTGCGGGGGAAATTGCCATTCACCTCCCTTTGTGACGTGCTTCTCAATCAAATCCGTCACTTCCCCAGGCGCATTTTTACCAGAGTGTCAAGGGCGACCCGGCTGCGATCGCCTGCTTCCATTTTCGGGGATCTTAGTTCTCGTACTGTTGTTGCTGCCGAGACTGCATGCCTATCTGCCCCTGCCTAATCCGCGCCTGGGATTGCATGTTTCCACACTAGCCCTCATCCATCCCTTTTACGACTTCATCCAGACTTCGCGCACTTCTTCAACATTGTCAAACTACATCGTCTTTGCCATTGCCAATAGTCGCTTTAATCAGAGATACGCTGCTGACCGCGCCACTTCTACTTATAGTTCCCATTCCTGACTCAGTATCGACAGAACTACCGACAAGATGGGTCACGAAGATGCAGTGTACCTCGCCAAGCTCGCTGAGCAGGCCGAGCGCTACGAGGGTATGTTTGTCGTCGATCGCTCCCCCGTAGATTCCAGGAAGATGTCGAACGGCCGATATGCTGACCACGGTCAATAGAGATGGTCGAGAACATGAAGGTTGTCGCCTCCGAGGACCGTGATCTGACGGTTGAGGAGCGCAACCTCCTCTCTGTCGCCTACAAGAACGTCATCGGTGCCCGCCGCGCTTCGTGGAGAATCGTAACCTCTATTGAACAGAAGGAGGAGTCCAAGGGCAACTCGTCTCAGGTCGGCCTTATCAAGGAGTACCGACAGAAGATTGAGGCCGAGCTCGCTAAGATCTGCGATGACATCCTCGAGGTTCTCGACGAGCACCTGATCCCGTCTGCTAAGTCCGGCGAGTCCAAGGTCTTCTACCACAAGATGAAGGGTGACTACCACCGTTACCTGGCCGAGTTCGCTATCGGTGACCGCCGCAAGGAGTCCGCCGATAAGTCGCTCGAGGCCTACAAGGCTGCCACCGAGGTTGCTCAGACCGAGCTTCCCCCTACTCACCCCATCCGCCTGGGTCTCGCCCTGAACTTCTCCGTCTTCTACTACGAGATCCTCAACGCCCCTGACCAGGCCTGCCATCTGGCCAAACAGGCTTTCGACGATGCGATTGCTGGTACGTAACGACATACCACTTTTCTCTGATGATATATGCTGACAATAATTTATGCAGAACTCGACACGCTGAGTGAGGAGAGCTACAAGGATTCGACCCTCATCATGCAGTTGCTTCGAGACAACCTGGTAAGTGGCAGTCGAATAAAGTACAGTGAGCGTTTTGCTAATATCTGCGTGCGTAGACTCTCTGGACCTCGTCCGAGGCCGAGCCATCAACTGAGCAATCCGCCGCCACTACGGAGACCGATAAGGGCGAGACTGCCGCCGCGGCTGCGCCTGCAGAGGAGCCCAAGGCTGCCGAGTAAAAGCTGCCCTTCGCTTGACCTTATGATATTTAGAGGGGGAGGTACGGTGGATACTGGTGTCTTCGGAGTGCGGCTTGAAACCTCGTTACTTGAGATTCTGCATGCTTTTTTCGCGACTGCAAATACAAACAAGACCATGACTTTTGGGGATGGAGAAGTGTCTCTTCCTACGGGCAGAAGAGCTAAAGAACAGCTTTTGGAGGTTGATCACCGTATGCTTGCCATTTAGACTCTAATGCAACCCGTCTGGACAACAACAAGAACAATGCAAGCAATTCACTGCAGATTAAGCTATTGCCATACAAGTGATGATTTACTCGTTTGAGATTTGTTTAGCATTCTCATTCATCGTGTCAACGTCAACCTAAGCCAACGCCCCGAAAACGAAATAGAATTCCATATCCATATCCATTCCCCCAAAACGCCAATTACAGATGCTTCCAGGAGACTCAGGAGCGTCCACCACCGAGACCCAATCCAACGCCTCCACCGACGGAGATGCCAAAACTAAACTTCCAGCCCCATTTACCGGACTTGCCCTCGTGACTGCCTTGACTAACCGTTCGTTCCATACCACTCGTCGAGTTTGCTTTGACGTCTCGAGTGCCCTTGCTGGAGCGCTGCTGTGGCTGCGGCACCTCCTCGACGTCGTCTTCCTCGTCATCCTCGTCATCCTCGTCATCCTCGTCATCCTCGTCATCCGTTACTTCCTCGAACAGCACCTTGAGCGACAGGCTGCAGCCGGTGCACTCGACCATGAGCTCGCCATCCTCACCCGACTCCTCTAAGTCGTCCTCGCGGAACCGGAAGCCCCGCTTCTGTCCGCACCGGCAGGACCGGTAGTACATGCCGCACTTGCCGTCCCACGACAGGTCGTCGAGGTCGACGGTCTCTACGCCCGTCTTGAATTCATGGTGCGTATGGCTTTGCGTCGAGGTGTTATTCCTTGACGAAGCGGTCGTGGATGACGTGCGAGTAGAAGTAGAAGTGGAAGTGGAAGTAGAGGTGGTGGTCCGGGTCTGCAGGTTCCGGGTGTATTCCCGGCGCTGCTTGGCGTCGCTAAGAACGGTGTAGGCGTGCGTAATCTGATCTACGGTATACAGGGCCGTCTGCGGCGGCGGCGACGGCGCCTTTGCGGCGGCGGCGGCGGCCTGGGGGTTCTTGTCCGGGTGGTACTTGAGCAGGGCGCGGCGATAGGCCTGCTTGACGGACTTGGAGGCCGTGGGTGGGTCCTGGCCCTGGAGAGACTGCGGGCTGAGGGCGAGGATCTCCCAGAGGGTAGGCTCCTTCTTCTTGGGTGGAGCCATGGTTGTCTTCCTTAACCTTTTCTGGGTTCTATATGGATGAATCTTTGTAGATCGCCTTCTCCAGCCAGTCACCTAATGATGCAACGGCGGCGGGCTCTTTTTTTGGTCTCCAATTTGATCACACGGGGAATGGGTGGGATACTTTTGTTTCCTCTCGAGTAAGTAGCTACGCGAACCGATTTATAGAGTCATGCGGACGAATAGAAAATCAGGAATTGCGCGAATGAACGTGGTATCAGGTGAGGGGAATGGGCAGCTGTGACGTTGAGTCCTCGAGTAAGTGGGCGGACGAAAGTTGGAAATTTTGGATACCGGAAAGTTCTTGCGGGTCACGTGACCCTTGTCCAGGCCGAAAGTCAAGTCTATCGAGTAAGTTGGTAAAGGCGGCGCCAACAAGCAGCCGGGGTTGTCTGGGGAAGAAAATAAACCGGGAGAAGTGGTTATGGGGTTGCCAGGGAGCTTTCCATGGGGGCATTGCTTCTCATGCATGGCTCAATTGGTCTGTTGTAGGTTGATGGACTGAGCAGAGCACATATGGCTCTTGCTTTTCTCTGTAGTAGGATGTGGATTTCTTGCACAGCACGCAGGGCATACACATTGGAGAGAGTAGGGGTAAGGTCCTTGGGCTCGTGGATTGATATATGTTGATACAGTGTCTTTTGTACAGTCGTAAGATGCTGGTGATCCAATTCACCATATTTTGAGCTCGCCTCCTTATCGGGGGAACTTCTTCCATCCACGTGTACCAGTCTGGTGGTTCTAGTCAGTATATTGTGCGATCGTAATGTTTGGAGGAGCAGGGCAGTACGTACTTTCCGCCATTCTCTGACCAACCTGGGCATACCCAGCATGGCTGTTCTCCTCTTCTCCATCCTAGACGAAGTATCAGTATCACCGTCCGGTTGAAAGTATCCGTAACGTATCCCAGCATGCCGATGATCCATTCTCTCAGGTATCGGGTAACAACGTACTTGGTGAAGAGCATACGCTCGTGCAGGTGACCCTTGACCTTTTGCCCGACACCGGTACCCTTGACCTGCAGACCCTCCTCGACGCGCTTCCGTATCCGCTCCTCGGTGCCCTTGTGGGTGAAGGGCAGGAGCTCCTCGAGGCCCTCGGTCCGGGCCAGCTTGACGAGCTCGGCCTGCCGGCGCAGGGAGAACTCCGGGTCCTGCCAGCGGCCGGTGGCGGGGTGCTTGTGCGGGAGGAAGGGGTTCGCGGCCGCGCCGTCCTTGATCGTGTTCTCCGCCATCGTCCGGGGCAGGATCTGCGTCGGCGGGTACTTGGCGAAGAAGCGCTGCAGCCGCGGGTGCATCTGCTTGGCCAGCTCGACGTAGCGGCTCGCCATGATGTGTGCGGTTTGTCTGTCGCGGATTCGTGGCGTGGCGTGCGTGGGCGGGCTGTGCTTGATGGGTTGCAAAAGTCGACAACGAGCTGCTTCCTCCGATATCTATTCAATGCGCAAAGAATTGGAACTCGAAGGTCTTTTGGGTCCCACTTTGTCAAAGTACACTAAGCTATTGATGGGCTGGAGTTAGGCTTTAGCTTGCAGGGGTGCCGGTGTCCAAGTATTGGTACGCATGTACTCTATATCGGTATGACTCGATTAAACAATTGATTTGATCACCTGCCTCCGAAACAGTCATTTAGTACGAACATACATGTAGGTATACATAACATTGAAGGAAGCAACCCTTGCCACTGAAGGAGCAATCATTGAAGGTCATTCGTAGATCTACCATAAGTACGCAAGGTTGCTAGCAAAAGTGGGTCATTACTGAGTGCTGCTGCTTAAGTTACCTAAAATTCCCTTTGACTAGGTACTTTGACCCAAACCTACCAACTCCAGTATCACCAGTTGCGAATATGGCTACCAACGGAAACGGCAGTAAGAAGAAAGTCCCTATCGACATCGAGCAACTGCTAGCCCAGAAAAAGGCCGCTGACGAGGCTGCCAAAAAGCCACGCTTCCTCTCCAAGGCAGAACGCGAGCGCCTGGCTGCTGAGAAGGCCCACAAAGAAGAGGAGGAGCTGGAACAAAAGCGCAGGGCCATCGCCGAGAAGAACAAACAATGGGTAAGCCAAGGTCACAATCAGGGCCACGGTCAAGGCCAACGGGATAACCGCGATAACCGACGTCGCGAGGATGTCCCAACCGGTCCACGTGCGATGCGCCACGGTGGGCATCCCAACGATTATTCCAACGATTATTCCAAGGGCGACAAGTTCGGTCGAGATGATCGCTCCGGTCAGCGTTCGGATCAACGCGGAAATAACAAAGGAAAGGGGAACAACAGTCAGAAACGGCCCGCCCCCGCAGACGTTGACGCCGACATGATCCGAGCTCGCTATATGGGCCCAGAGCTGAACCAGTCGACCTTCTCGGCCCAAAAGAAGCGTAAACGTACCGGTGGTCAGAAATTCAACTTCGGCTGGAATGACGAGGAGGACACTAGCCAAGACTGGAATCCCTTGTATTCCGAACGCGTGGACGTCTATACCGGACCCATGGTCTTTGACGGCCTGAACGATGCAGACGTGGAAAAGGAGTATCGAAGGCGGGCCCGCCAGATAGAAGAACGAGATCCTGAGCACGGCAAAGAGCGGGCCGAGCAAATGCTCGAGCAGATGGAACGGGCAAAGGAGAAGTCCAAGAGCAAGCGCGTACGCAACAATTGGGAGTTCAAGGAGCTGGCGGATATGCGAGAACGAGACTGGCGCATCTTCAAGGAAGAGTTTGGCATCGCTTCCAAGGGTGGGCATATTCCAGATCCGATGCGCAACTGGCAAGAATCGGGACTGCCTTTGCACCTGTTACAAATTATCGACCAAGTCGGGTATACCGAGCCGACACCCATCCAGCGGGCGGCCATACCGATCGCCTTGCAAGCTCGCGATCTTATCGGTGTTGCAGCCACCGGTTCCGGAAAGACGGCTGCTTTCCTGCTACCCATGCTGGAGTACATCTCCCAGCTTCCTGCCCTGACTGAATTCACCAAGGACGACGGTCCCTATGCGCTCATTATGGCGCCTACTCGAGAGTTGGTACAGCAGATCGAGTCGGAAGCAAGGAAGTTTGCAACCCCCTTAGGCCTCACTGTGGTGAGCTTGGTAGGTGGCCACGCCCTCGAAGAACAGGCGTTCGCCTTGCGGAATGGTGCTGAGATTATTGTGGCTACACCGGGTCGACTGCTCGACTGTATCGAGCGGCGCTTACTAGTATTCTCGCAATGCTGCTACGTCGTCATGGATGAAGCAGATCGTATGATTGATATGGGTTTCGAGGAGCCCGTCAACAAGATTCTCTCGGCGTTGCCCGTCACCAACGAGAAGCCCGACACAGAGGATGCCGAGGACGCCAGCGCCATGCGACGCCTTCTGAGCTCCAAAGATCGTTACCGTCAAACCATGATGTACACAGCCACCATGCCTCCAGCGGTCGAGAAGATCGCCAAGCAGTACCTGCGCCGACCGGCTACCGTCACCATCGGTAACATTGGCGAGGCAGTGGAGACTGTTGAGCAGCGCGTCGAATTCGTTAGTGGTGAGGATAAGCGTAAACAGCGCCTCCGTGAGATCCTGCTCAATGGTGGCTTTGCGCCCCCCCATCATCGTCTTTGTCAACGTCAAGCGCAACTGTGACTCGGTGGCTCGTGAAGTGCAGAATATGGGTTTCAGCGCCGCCTCCCTGCACGGATCCAAAACGCAGCAGCAACGTGAGGAGGCGCTCGCCTCGATCCGTTCGGGAGCCAAGCAGGTCCTGGTCGCCACGGATCTGGCCGGTCGTGGTCTCGATGTGCCCGATGTGAGTCTCGTCGTCAACTTCAACATGGCCTCGTCGATCGAAGCCTACACGCATCGTATCGGACGTACCGGTCGTGCGGGCAAGAGCGGTGTAGCCATCACCTTCCTGGCCAGCGAGGACAACGACGTCATGTACGATCTGAAGCAGATGCTCAGCAAGAGCCAGATCAGCCGCGTGCCGGAAGAGCTGCGGCGCCACGAGGCCGCTCAGCAGAAGCCGACGCACAGGAGTAGGTGAAGGAGAGAGCCGGTTACGGTGATTATACCCAGGCGTACAAAGTGTGTATGTAAATACGTAGTCGCGTAAATTGACTCAGATGAATACTTTATAATTTTATCACAATTGACACTTACTCGGATGTCTTAGAGGGAATAATATAAATATCTCGAATATGCGGTTATTCCATTCTTATAAGACACTGGGATAGCGTGGAATAGACATTGGAATAAGAGGGAATAAACATTAGAATAGGAGGGAATAAACATTGGAATAGGAAGGAATAAACACTAGAATAGGAAGGAATAAACACCGAAAGTCGCTTACCGACTTATCAGGCTGCGTATGCGTAGATGGAGCAGCCAGAAGCAAGAAAGTGCAAATTGAAAATGCATATCATACAACCAAACATCAAATAGGGCTGTATGACAAGCACTGTCCAGGGTGTTATGACAACCAACGTGGCAGCCAAGTATGAAGTAGCAAAGTCGTGTGTTGATTTATAGTATTATTAGGTGACTTTCGTCGTTTGATATTAGTGACTACTAAAGGGTTCGTCTATTGCGAATTTTCCACCATGATTTTACCATTCCTGGTATATTATCATTTACACGCACGGCCCTCTCTATGGGGCACTGATCGTAATCATACATATACAAACTTTTGCATTGTGAATCCTGCCTTCTTCAGTCTGGTTTCTGAAGTTGGTGATGATCTCATTTCATAGGGCCGCAAAACGACCACGATAAACTCCGGTGTCGTTCCAGGCCGGGTAGCTGGTATGCCATTGGCCGTTGTCGTATGACTTGGTCGACGTGAAGCTAGTGGTAGGAGTGGTGGTGATTAAAGTTGACAACGATACTACTGGCGACGAAGCGAGGACACTCGTTTCTATTGTCGACGCGGTCACCGAG
Source organism: Apiospora saccharicola (assembly GCA_038363915.1). NCBI lineage: Eukaryota > Fungi > Ascomycota > Sordariomycetes > Amphisphaeriales > Apiosporaceae > Apiospora > Apiospora saccharicola. Next base: position 2,730,561 of record JAQQWM010000001.1, read on the forward strand.
GGAACGGTGGGAACGGGCGCTACTAGCGTTGTGCTTGGGTTGTTAGTGCTGGTGGGACTGGGTGCAGGAGTCGTGGTTGTCTTTTGTGTTGTCGCCGGGCTGCTTGTATTGATGGTGTTGGCAGGGCTAGACGGTACAGGTGTAGTCGTCTCCTGAGTTGCGACTGGGCTGTTTGTGCTACTGGGGCTGGATGGGAGAGCCGTGGCAGTCTCCTGCGTTGTAATTGCAGTCTTTGTTATTGTTGCTGGCGGCGGAGGAGGCGGCACTACTGTAGTCGTTGTGATCTCTGGTTCTGCTGTAATGGTAGTCGGTCTGGGGTCGACTACGGAGATGACCTTTGTGGTGACAGACGGCGTCGCCTTTGTCACCACGATTGTATCCGTGACAGTCGGCTCCGAGTGGACGACCGTCTTGGTCTCGACCACAGTGGTGGCGGGCGGTGGCTGGTCGCTATTGCCATCGCCGTCCCCTCCGTCAATGGGCACCACCGAGTACGTTGCTCTCGGCGCCAGTCGCGGCGACGAGGGTGATTCAGCCCCCTGCGGCCACTGGAAGAAGGGCAGTGCAAACGACGTCTGAGCCGAGGAGCAGATGGCCAACAGGAGAGACAAGGGCAGGTTCGACTTCATCTTGAAGTATTGAAATTAGGATAGCCTCACAAGAGGGGCTTATATATATAGAAATAGTAACGGAAATAGTAATAATAGGGTACTTCTTCTACACGCAGTGAAAGAAGGAGCACACTGAATGAGAGACGGGATCTTGCACCTTGCACCTTGCACTTGACGGGCGAAGGGAGACTGCAGGATTGGAGCAAGGAGGAGAGAGGAAAGGACGGACCTACCGGTTTTTACTGGACGAGTGGGAGTATATGAGGGGACACGACATTTGCTGAAACTATTCAGAAGGCTGGAGTCGACCAATCTGGCAATCCGCAAGGTGTTGGTTGGTTGAATCTTGAATGTTCGCGGGTGGTTGGGGCGTCACATCGCAAATGCCAGGGGCCCTCCCTGATTGGCAGACTCGGTGCTCGCACTCACCTGAGTGTGCCACCAGCCAACCACCTGCCATCCTTTTCCAGGGCGCCCAGAGGTTCTGTTACCTTGTTCCTGGCACAAAAACCAACCTGCCGCCCTGTCCGACCTGCCAACCTGACTCAGCATAGCGGAAACCCATCTTTTTGGATGCCATCCAATTGCAGAATCCCATGGCCAAGTCTCTGTGCATTGCTTTTCTTGGCTATGTGTGGTCTTCTTACTTCGAAGCAAGGTCTTTCATTTCGTTCCATCCCTAGTAAATACTTGGCCACCACACAAATCACCATTTATCATCATCAACCCGAGCTGCCGAGTGCCGAGCAAGCAACTCCCTGTCGCGAAGCAATGCTCCGAAAGATTGGGAGCCTGTGGCTGTGTTGAACACCCTGCCTGCTCTGTTGTTTAGCGCCAGATCGGATGAACCTGTTTAGGATGTACCTAAATCAACGGGCTACAGGGGTCCCACCCTCTTTGTTTCCCGTGGTATTTGACGATGAGATATGCTTGACTGACACAAACATACGCGAAGCTTGACGCCCACAGAGCTAATTTTGAAGGGCTGGCCGGAAACAAAACACGACAGGCTCCAACCGTCTCAGCAATACCACAAGCCATGCTCAATCCTGCGCATTTGCAGCCGTCTTCCATGTTCTGAACGCAATCAGCATCAGCCACAACAGACTGCTGTGCCCCAGATAATCTAACGACTGTGGGGTGAGGCAAATGACGTTTTTACCGATGCTCCGCCACGGCTCAGCTTTCTCTGCCTAACCTTAGCACACAACATAGTGACTCTTTGTGATAGACCACTGCCTCTTACGTAGCCTAATACCATCGTAATATACAAACTCTGTACGCAAAAGGATCCGTTTTACCACCCGATCCTGTGACATAGCCTTCCTGTGGCGGGTGACTTGCGCAAGTAACCAAGTAATTGATTGCTACCTAACCGTACGTCGACTCTATCTATAAGATATAACAATACCCCTCCGCGCCTCGCGTGTCACCGTCTTCCTTTGTTCCCCCACTTATACACTTTTCGCACCAACTGCATCCATTCTCACACCCCTATTTGGAACTCTTGTTCTGTCCCTTGATATCATTCAAATAGCATACCTACACTTACAGAACCATCTTGGCCTCTCTTATGTCGTATAATCAGTATCCTGGCTACGGCCAACAGGGCTACGGCGCACCGCCACCCGGTGGTCCACCTCAACACTACCCTCCACAAGGCTATCCTCCGCAACAGCAGGGAGGATACTACCCTCCTCCTGCTGGTGGTCAACCTCCTTACGGAGCTCCTCCGCCACCTCAATCCCCGTATGGTGCTCCTCCGCCGGGGCAAGGACAATATGGTGCACCACCACCCCCTCACCAAGGCTACCCCCCGCATCAGCAGCAGCAACAAGGGGGCTACTACCCAGCTCCTGCTGTTCAACCGCCATATGGTGCCCCAGGTGCTCCTCCGCCCCCATCGCCATATGGTGCCCCTCCGCCCCCATCGCCTTACGGTGCTCCTCCCCCTTCATCGCCCTATGGTCCTCCGCCAGGGCAGTATGGTGCGCCACCCCCACAGCCGCCTCCCCCACAGCACTACGGCCCGCCAACACCACCAACCTTGGGCTACGGTCCCCCGCAAACCATACAATGGAACGCAGATCATGATGCGCAGGCCTTACACCGGGCCATGAAGGGCTTCGGGACTAACGAGCAGTTGCTCATCGATGTGCTGCACAACAAGGACCCGCTGCAGATCGAGGCGCTCAAGCCCGCGTACTTCCGCGTCAATGGCAAGAAGACCCTCGAGGGCGCCATTCGCGATGAGACCGGTAGCTACTTCCAGAAGGGCCTCGTCGCCATTGTCCAAGGCCCCCTCCTGCATGACTGCCACCTCCTCTACGACGCCATGCACGGCGCGGGCACCAACGAAGATGTCCTGAACGACGTTTTGCTCGGCCGCTCCAACGCCGACATTCACGCTATCAAGGCGAAGTTCCAGCAGGTCTTCAATAGGTCCTTGGAGGAGATGATCAAGGACGACCTGTCCATGAAGACGGAGCGCCACTTCCTCATCGTGCTGGGGGCCACGCGCGCCGAGGACAGCGCGCCCATAATACCCCAGGAGATTGACCGTGACGTGGATGCCCTCTACGATGCAACCGAGGGCATGGTGGGCACCGACGAGATGAAGGTGTGCTCGATCCTGAGCTTGCGCAACGACAACCAGATCCGTGCCATTGCGCACACCTATGAGCGGAAGTACAGCAGGCGACTTGATGATTGCATTCGCAAGGTAAGTCTCTTATACGCATTATTACTTTTACTACCCGTTATACTATTTCACCTAAATGCTAACTCCCTCGAGAAGGAATTCAGCGGCCACATGAAGGATGCCCTCCTGGCCCAGCTCCGCCACGCCGCGGACAAATACATGCACGCGGCGGCGCTGTTGGAGGACTCGATGGCGGGCCTGGGCACCAAGGACCACCTGCTCGTGAGCCGGGTGATACGGTACCACTGGGACCCCCAGATGCTGGCCAACGTGAAGGGCGCCTACAAGCAACGGTACAACCAGAGCCTCTACAAGCGCATCAAGGGCGAGACCAGCGGGGACTACAGGAGGTTGATGCTGGCTTGTGTGGGCGAATGAGGAGGAGGGGAATTTCTGGTTGCGTAATCGTGATACCCTGGGGATATAGTGGTGCAACTGGGATACCTTTTGAGGGCAGATTCATTCTGTTTTTTAATGATTATACGACTTCTTCATCATCAACACCTTTACTATTTTTTGACTCGCATTTATTGATCGATATATCAATCTAACGTATGATGTGGCGAATGAACTCATGAGCAGTCTGCAGTTGTGATCGTAGGTGAAGTCTAGCGTACATAACCCACATGCAGATAAGATCCTCGGATTTCCGATACCGGTATTCGGGACCAAGTGTGCCGGCGGCTCCCTCGAATGCACTCCACCCCGCAATGCCGACGGGGGGTCGGTCAAGTACGGCCCAGCCCAACAAGACCCAAGCGCCTATCCTTTACTATGGGTTACAGCACATGTCAGTCTAATGCTGTGCCGTGCCAATTGCTCCTCGAATCGAGGTGTGTGCGCAACGGCCCTCGAAAAGAACCAATGGTTAGGTTGGCTAAGTGCTTGGTGCAGGCAGAAGCGCCGTTACGCCGCCAGGGTGGTTGAAAGGCTGCAGAAAGGACCAGTACGGTGCGGTGTGTGTTTCCTCTGGAGGCAAGGATGATCACCGCTTCTTCTCCACTTACTCGCTCGAGGTGTGGACTGGCCATGGGTCGGGCGGGTGGCATGCAAGGCAAGGCTAGATCAAAAGTCAAGCATTCTGGACTAACTATGTACCTAGTCAGCCTGGCTATCGACAGACTTATCTGATTCCTTTCCCTTCTCTACACATAACCTACTACTCACTATATAATCTGTGTCTATCTTTGAGTTTTCTATATCCGCCTTTTTTTTGAGTCTTTTGTTTTCGAGGTACCATAAATATATATAGAGTTTGTTGTATTCCACGGTCTTCGACCCCGAGGACCATATAACATATCTCCGTTATGGTTTGTCCTTTCGAAGGGCCGGAGATACACTGCTAGATTCAGGGCCATTTTATTTATTAAAGCTCGCTTGATTCGCTTGATATTCAGATTGCCCATCATGGATTCATTTAGCTCTCCTCGCCCTTTTGCACACGAGCAGCACACTTTGCGGCCTTCTTTCGGAGCCCTTCACAATATGGAGGTCACCCACAGCTCTATAGCCCAAGCCGCCGTTGCGGGCGGTTTGGCCCTGGTCTATATAGGCTCCAGAGTTCTTCCCACCAGGCCGTTGTGGCTTCAGATATTCGCCAAAGAACACATCGAAAAGAGAGCCATTGTAAAGAGGCCATGGACATTCAATACGTTTGCTCTTATACTTATATCGATATCAGGCCTGGGGGCCACTATAGCTTCGGCCATAGCCCCTCCCCCGAATGCCTGGAGATGGTTGGGGATTACGCCATGGGTTGTGTCGCTCATCCTTACTCTTATCCAGCGGCCTCGGAAAACGCCAAAGACGCTCCTGGGCTTGTTCCTGACAAGCCTCGTCGGGACTCTGGTGGCTTCGATATCGACACAGGCGCGAGCAGACCGGACCAGCATACTGCATCTCGGCGAAATCTGTATCACGCTGGGCGGCATTGCCATCGTCCTCTCCATGCCTATGCGAGATCCTGTTTTGGGCAACGAAGGCATCGCGGGCAAATACGATGCCGCCAGTGTCGAGCTTCGCAGTCCCGAAGACGACGTATCTTTGTGGCAGTGGATGTCGGTTTCCTGGCTGAAGCCGCTTCTGAGAAAGGGTTACAAGCAGCAACTCGACGACAGTGATGTTTGGCTTTTGCCTTACGAGTTCCAGCATGCCCGACTGCACGAACTATTCCGGTCACTTCCGGGCTCGTTGATCAAGCGACTCATGCTCGCCAACGGACTCGACTTGATGATCATCACCTTTCTCGCCCTCGTCGAATCCGGCTCCAACCTAGGCACGCCGATGCTGCTCCAGCGCTTGTTGGCATCTATACAGAGTGCCACATCGCCAAGAGAAGAGTCCATCGCTTTCGCCGTGGCCATCTTGGTGGTGCGGCTGGCAGCCAGCCAGTCGGGCGTCTTCTCTCTGTGGTATTGCCGACGTGCCTACGAGAGGTCTCGCGGAGAGATGATCACCAGCATCTACGCCAAAACCCTGACCCGAAAGTCCCAGGGATTTACGCCGGATGAAAAGGATGCAGCTCACGTCAACGGGAACGACCTGAACGGGGAAGACCCGGAGGAGGAGGGGTGGTTCACCCGTCTACTCGCGCGGCTCTCGTGGCGCAAGAAGCCGGCCAAATATGCCCCGATCAAGGCCACGCCGCCACCGGCCACCATGGGCAAGATCCTCAACCTGATGAGGAATGACTGCTACGAAATCGCCCAGCGATTTTGGGAGTTTGGCAACCTCTTCACCAAACCACTGCAGTTCCTCGTCTCGTTGGGACTGCTGTGGTTCCTCCTGGGATGGTCCTGCCTGGTGGGCATTGCGTGGGTCGTCCTCGCCCAGATTTTCAATGCGCTGTTCGTCCGGCGTCTGATTGTCAACGAGAAACTTCGACGGGCTGCGACCGACAAGCGGCTACAAGCCACTTCCCAGTTTGTGGAGGCGATCCGCCATCTACGATGGTACGATTGGCAGTCGGAGTGGCTCAAACGTATCATGGAGGAACGAAACGACGAGCTCTTCTTGAAGATCATCACGGGACTTTGGACGGTCGGCATCTCGACCATCAATATCTCGGCTGGCATGTTGTTCCCCGTGGCCAGTTTCTTCGCTTACACGTATATTGCCAAGCATTCCTTGACGGTCGATATTGCTTTCCCGGCGCTCCAGCTGTTCAGCATGCTCGAGACCAGCCTGCGGGAATTGCCGGATCTCATCACGGTTCTCCTGAACGCGACTGTTGCCATCGAGCGACTCGAGACGTTCATGCGTGAGCCCGACAAGGAAGAAGGGGAATCCTCCCTGATGCCGGAAGATATCGAGTTCCGCGACGCCTCCTTGTCTTGGCCTGGGATGCACGCTACCGTCCTGACTGATCTCAACCTGCGGTTCTCGAAAGGCTTTAGCGTTGTCTATGGACTGGTTGGCGCGGGTAAGACCGCCCTTCTGCAAGGTATTCTTGGCGAGCTGGACCAGAAAGCCGGCGATGCCGTCCTGCCGACCGAGATGATTGGCTACTGTGCCCAGGCGCCCTGGTTACAGAACATGAGCATTCGTGAGAACATCCTGTTCTGTGCCCCCTACGAGCCGGAAAGATACCGAAAGGTTCTCGAGGCTTGCGCGTTGACTCAGGACCTTGCCGGCTTCAAGCATGGCGACTTGACGGATATCGGCGAGGGAGGAGTCGGTCTTTCTGGAGGCCAAAAGGCCCGCGTCGCCTTAGCCCGGGCCGTCTACAGCCAGTCCCGAATCCTGCTGCTGGATGACCCGCTTGCCCCCTTGGATCACAACACGGCCGAGTCGATCGTCCAGAAGCTCTTCCGGGGGGCCCCTTTTCGAGGGCAGGACCGTCGTTCTCGTCACGCACCGGATCGACCTCTGCATCCACCTGGCAGACCAAGCCGTCGAGGTCCACGATGGGAAAGCCCGCGTGCTGCAGCCGGACGAGGTGCCGCAAAACGTCATCGAATCCGAGCACAACCTGGCCGAACACGAAGAGGATCAACACTCGGCTGATGCCGTCGCCGAGGTCGATGCGGCCATTCCTGACAAGTTCATTGCAGACGAGCATCGCAAGGACGGTGGCGTTGTCTTGTCCGTCTACTGGACGTACATCAAAGCTGGAAAGCTATACTTGTGGGCTGTTCTCATCTCGCTGTTCGCCCTTCTCCGCTTTAGCAGACTGTTCAGCGACTGGTTCCTAAAAGCATGGACCGAGGGCTACAAGAAGGGCCAAGCTCATGCCAACACACAACGAGACGACAGCTTTGGCTCTGGGCTGTTCAAGAACTTGCCGAATCCTCAAGATGACGTGAGCCCCTGGCTGTTCGGATACCTGGCGATTGGTCTCTTGAACACGCTGGTGTTTACCCTGGCCTCTTGCGCCTTGCTCCTGATCTTGTACATTGCCGCCAAGAGCCTGTTCATCCGGGTCCTGAACAAGGTCAGCAATGCCACGTTCCGGTTCTACGACGTCACGCCCGTAGGCCGTCTGATGAACCGGTTGACGTCGGATATCGGCATGCTGGACGGCGGCGTCATCGGCCCCCTGCAGAACTTTGCCTTCAACGGCTTGACCTTTATCACCTGCCTGGCCGTCATCGCTGCCGCCACGCCGCTCTTCTTCTTCTTCGCGCTGATCATGACGGCCGGCTTCATCTTCTTCTTCATGGAGTTCCTGCCGACGTCGCAGAGCCTGCGCCGGCTCGAGATGGTGTCGCTCAGCCCGCTCATGTCCAACTTTGGGATCCTGCTCGAGGGCCTCGCCACCATCCGCGCCTTCCGCAGCCAGACGCACTTCCAGAACCGCAATATTGTCATCGTGGACGCCTTCCAGAAGATGGACCACTTCTACTGGAGCCTGCAGGCCTGGCTCCAGTACCGCTTCGACACGCTTTCGGCCTTTGCCACCTTCGCCCTGACCCTCATCGCGCTGTACCGAGGGCTCAGCCCGGGGCTCACCGCCTTCGTCCTCCTGACGGCCGCCCGCTTCGTCGAGGCCACCCACGCCCTGTGCAAGCAGTACGGCCAGCTGCAGATGGACTTTGTCTCAGTGGAGCGCGTCGTCGAACTGCTGGACCTCGAGGAGGAGTCCAGCGGGGATCTCGTGCCCTCCGCCGCCTGGCCGGGCTACGGCGACGCCATCGCCTTCGAGGGCGTCACCATGCGCTACGCGGCCCACCTCGCCCCCTCGCTCTCAGAAGTTTCGTTTACGATCCCCGGCGGCGCCACCTGTGCCGTCCTGGGACGCACGGGCTCGGGCAAGTCGACGCTGGCCCTGGCGCTGCTCGCGACCCTCAAGCCTTCGGAGGGGCGGATACGGGTGGGCGGCCTCGACCTCGCCAATGTCGACGTGCACACGTGGCGGCAGCGCATCAGCTTCGTGGCCCAGGACCCCGTCTTGTTCCCGGGCACCCTTCGCCAGAACCTGGACCCGCTGCACGAGCACGACGACGACGAGTGCATCGCGGTACTGCGGCGGGTGCTGGGCGCGGACTGGTCACTGCGGTCCCACGTCGAGGCCGGCGGCAAGAACCTCAGCCAGGGCCAGCGGCAGCTCGTGGGCATTGGAAGGGCCGTACTGCGGCGCAGCCCCGTCGTCGTGCTCGACGAGGCGACGGCGTCCATTGACAAGACGACGGCCATGGCGATCCAGGAGGTGCTGCGCGACGAGCTGCGGCAGAGCACGGTCATTACCATTGCGCACCGGCTCGAGGCCGTCAAGGACGTGGACTACTTTGTCCGGTTGGAGAATGGCAGGGTGGTCGAGTTTGGGCCGGCAGGGAAGAAGCTGGCGTAAGGCGTGAAATGTGGTGATGGCTGTGATGATCCCTGACTTTTGTAGATCTTGGGACTCGTTGGATACATTTGAATGGCTTTTGCAAGATATATCAACAGCTATACTTACTTATACGTGCACTTATAGAAAAGCATACTGGGATAGCTTTTTGGTAGCAGTACTAGACTGACTACTCGGGAGACAATGGTTTATACCACTTCAGCCCCTTTTAACTTCAAGATATTATAACCTTACGCATATGTCCCATACTACAATTGAACATATGCATATCCTCGAAACCTAGGTAGGTATATATTGGTCGCTAGCCGACCCATTGCATTGTCCTAAGTACCTAATGTAGCAGCAGCAAGCAGGCCACAACACCAGCAAAGCCCAGTAATAGGAGCTGCCCTCCCGACTGGCTGCGACTGCGCAGCCGCCCCCCTTTACTCTGCGCGGGCGGCACCGTGGTCGTGTTCGTTCCGCCGTTGTTGTCTCCACCCGGAGGTTTTATCGTCGGCTCGAGCTGGATGCTCTGCAACCCACCACCCGACACCGTCTCCAGGGGCGCCACGAACGCCATCTGGCTCCAGCTGAACAACGTGTTCTTCCCGCCAAATACGTAGACCTCGAACCGCCCCACGAAGGTGCCGTTCACCCAGACCCGGCTGCCGCCGACGAGGTCGCCCGTGATGCCGATCTCGGCGGGCGTCGAGACCGTCACGGGCGCGTGCGTGGACCGCGTCGAGTTGGCCCAGATGCGGCCCGGGTGGCCGGGCTCGAACCCGTCCTGCTCGTGGACGGAGCGGAGCGGATACGTCCAGCCGTCCGCGATGAAAGTTAGTGAATTGTCGTCGTCGGAGAGCTGCAGTGTCACGTCGGCGGAGGAGAGCACGAAGGGGCCTGTGGCGGAGAGGGTTAGGGTGTAGTTCGGGCCCTTGCTGCCGTGGCCTAGCGCGGTGACGACTGAGGGATCGTCCAGACTTTCGCTGCCACTGGTTTGGCGGTCTTTGGTATTGGTCCAGGATGTGAAGGCGCTCGGTCGGTCTAGGTTCTGGCCCGGTGCCTGGGCGGATAGGAGGTCGACGGAGGCTTCTAGGGTCGACACATCGAGCTGCGGCCCTCGCGCGCCGCTCCAAGCCCGGGCGGCCACGAGGGGGATGCCTCGGCGCATGGCGTAGAAGGCTTCGAGCTGCGTCGCGGCGTCGGGCCCGTTGTCGTTCCAGGCCGCCAGGATGGCGCCCTTGTTGCCAGGCGCGTCGTCCGGCAGTTGCTCGGTGGTGTTGACCGGGTTGTAGAGGGCGGGCTGCCACTGCCACCCGGCCTGGCCGGCAAAGCTGACGGCCCGGGTTTCGTTGAAGAACTGGGGATAGGGGGCGGGCAGGATGGGCATGTGGTCGTTCTTGAGGGACATGTAGGCCCACCAGTCTTCCGAGTTGATGAGGTCGTAGCCCGCTTTCTGCAGCTGGACGGGGTCCGACTGGCCGTATTGCCAATGCTGGATGATGACGTCCTTGGAGATGGTCAGGTTCTCGGACGGCTCTTCGGTGCCCCAGATCCGGGTTCTTTTCCCGGACGTCTCGTTCACGAACGAGGCCATCTCGTTCACAAAGGTGATGTAGTCGTCGGCCAGCGCCGAGTCATACTCGTCGGCACCCACCTGGACCTCCTTGGTCTGGAACCACGGCAGGAACTCGGCCCAGATCTTCTTGACCGTGGGTATGCTGTCGGGGTGCGTCAGATTCAGCAGGTCCTTCTTCTCGAGCGCCAGTTCCGGCTTCCACTTCGTAATACTCAGGCAATGGCCCGGGGCTTCGATCTCCGGGATCACCGTGATGCCTCGGCTCGCACAATGCCGCTGGAGGTCCTCAAAGTCGGCGCGGCCGAGCGTCTCGTTGGGCCGCTGGACGAGGCCCGCCGACAGCTCGGCGTCGCTCTCGGGCCGGAGCGAGAACTGGCTGTAGACTTGGTTCCACGTCTCGTTGTGCCCCCGGTTGAGGGGGTAGTTGTCGCTCATGTGGTAGTGGAACTCGGACATCTTGAAGAAGGAGGCGTACGTGCACAGGTCCTTGAGGAAGGAGGGGGCGTACCATTTCCGTCCGGCATCGAACATGTAGCCTCGGGTCGCGTACGCGGGAGCGTCTTGGACCTCCAGGGCGGGCACCGACGTCCAGTTCGAGATGATGAGGTGCTGCAGGAGCGTCCGCGTCCCCCACCACACGCCGCGGGCGCCGGAGCCCGTGATCCGCGCCTGGTTGGCCTCAATACGGAGGGTGTATCCCTCCTCCGTGCTTTGACCGCTTGCATACTGGAAGCCGGCTGTTGGCTCCTCTTCTTGATTAATCAGGTCCAGAAAGAGCCCCGTGTCGCTCTGGCCAAACGACTCCACCGCCTTGACTGACCAATCGCATCTGGTAAGGCGGGTGAGGTCGTCTCGGAACGTCTCGGCAAACTCCTGACCCGAAGGTGGAACCAGAGTCAGGCCGCCTGTGTCCCGGTGGGAGGCGAGGTCGCTTTGGACATAGATGGTCTTCGGAAAGCTGCTGTCGAATACCAGGCCAGGGCCGGTGCCGTTGTATGTTGATTTCGGCGGAGGCGGCAACGGCTGAAGGGCCGCAACGCCCACTGCCAACAGCACCAAAGGGTATCTCATCTTCATATTTGAGGCCGCAAGAAGTAGTTGAGGGGCTCGCTCGGCATGAGCGACCAGTCACGTTGTGGTTGTTGACCTTGCTACCCCACAAATGGCAAGTTCGATTTGCAGAAACAAGAGGGATATCATCAGTCATGCAATGTCACCCAGTAACGTTACTACGGCCCGGTCATCAAAATTTGTGAACAACCACATACCTACCTACCTACCTAATCCAATGCAAGCGGCTCCTCGGGGGAGCGGGGGGCGGGGGGCGGGGTCGGAGCCCGTATCGGCAGCCACCTGCCGGATCGCCGTCTCACCGCTGGTAAGCGAAGCCGACGGCACAGAAGGTAGTAGCAGTATACTTGTAGTGCAGGTTATGCAACGCTGCTGCCCTCATACCGCAACCTCCTGGACCTAGCCATGATGGACACCCGAGTTCCCTTTATCATCTTCGTATTGGAGGGGGCTGAAAGCCGCCAACCTTATGCTTTTTCATCCAACCCCCGGTGTCTATCTTTTGCCAATGTCAAGGTACCTCCACACGTGTAATGTCATTGATATCGTCACATGTGTATATAATGTTTCGGTGTGCGTACACCAATGAAGCAGCAAGCGGTATCAGTCCGTCTGTGCCTGTGAGAGCATTTGGCATGCTCTTGCTCTTAAAGAGGTAAAAAGACAGGCACTCCCCATCTTCAGGGCTGGAGTGTGGGTGGGGAGACTTGGGGGAGTAGATTAACCTCTTCCACCCCCTGCGTCAACGCTAGGACGCATCTTGCTGTCTCATGAATCGTCGAGGCCACTTGAAACCGCCAGCATGATCCCATAATCTACTTTCGGCTGCAGGCACAACTTTCAGGCTTGGGCACATCGCCGTCGTCTATTTCGGGGCCAGGCGCCGTTGAACTGACACTTTTTGACGGTTACGATCTTGGTGGCTCTCTCAGGTGGCCCGTCCCTTGGCACTTAGCACTTCGCACTTAGCCCGCAGGCTAGTCCCTTTGGCGGCCTATCGCCTTGCCTCACTTCTCGCTCTCGCTGCCGCCCCCGGCTTCCAAAGACCCCTGCCAGTGGTGTTTGCAGCCAGCTGTTAATATATCTAGAGAAATTACGCGTGCCAATGGTGAAATTGCGCTGAATACATAGTAATACTTGCCGGCAGGAGCTACGACAGGGCGTAGAAGGGTGGGGAAGGTCGCCAGGGCGGGATGCAACGTCTGTGAGGGATAGAAACACGGATGAAGGATCGTGTTGGAGGCGAGAGCCGTTGAATACCACATTGCAGGATTGCAGGAGCACCATGAGCCGTAGATCGACGTGTTACGTTCGTCTTATGTCGCCCGTTATTACTACTACAGCACTACTTCGTCTCTTGTCGAAAAGCCGTTTTGCAAAAGAAAGAAAATTAAAAGTTGCCGAAAAGGAAACAGAAACATAGACGTTTACCCGCCGACCTCTTTGCCCTCCTCTTTAATTACTTCATTGCCTCCCTGCCTCTTCGGCGCCAGCCACTGCGCGTACTGTCTTCGCAGATTGCGTTCTTGTCCTTCATTTCACTCGTTCTTCTTCTTCTTCTTGCGCTTCTTCTTATTCTTTTCGACTCGATCCACCCAGTCACCCATTAGCAGAGCTCGAATGGTAAAAACTGGGCGACAGGCCGGGAATTACGAATTATAAGATATCCACACCTGACGACAGCAGGCCCAGTAACGCGACCTTTTTCTCCGAGCAGCGATAACGAACGACGGCCATTGATACGAAACGCAATCAACACATATACTTGCCTTGACCGCTGTGTTTCAACCAATTGGGCGCAACCGGTCTGCTCTTCAACCGTTCTACGCCGTTGCGACTTGTTTGATTCGCTGCCAAGGAAAATCCAGGCGTATACCGGCCGAGTTACCGTCGACAGAACAACAGTGGGCTACTGCATCCTTGCCTCTCCAGCTCGACTGGCATCAAATCAAATACGCCGAACGCTGCGAACTGGAGACTTGGGAGAGACTGGACCACTTACACGCCCACGCGCCACGCCCCTACAACCAAGATCCAATTTGGTTGACGAGACCGAGGCTGCGGTTGTTGTGATTTCCCGTAAATGACAGACAGACTGCACCCCATCATACATCGTTAATTGTCCTTGGGTTTTTTTGGCTCTTTTTCCTTCGGTTGCTCTTTACGACCGACATTCTTCAGACTTTGGCACCAGCACAGACTTTGGTTAGGATATCCCGGCCTACTTTTTGGAGGGTGCGGGCTGGCATCAATCACCCAGGGACCTCGTTCATGCGCGCAGGGACTCGGTCCGCGACAGCAGACAAAAGTCAATTGACGACTTTGGCCCTCCGGATAAGCCCATCCCCGCGGCGATCTGACACCGCTCTACGCGAAACTCTTTAACAAGCCGGAAACTGGAAACTTGGATCTAAAGGTTTAAAGTAGGGAAGAGAGGACCCCTCACCAGACCCCCCTCCCCCTTCGACTAGTACCGACTATCAGGCGCGGACATCGCGAGCCCGTTTCCGCCATGTCAACCATGTGGGACCGGCTACGGCCTGGCCAGACGGGACGTAATAAGGACGGAGGAGCTCCTGCGCTGAGCAAGAAGAAACTCGAACAATGGCAGAACTCGCGAGCTTCATCATCTTCACCAACACCTCCTGCACGCCCGCAACGACCAACTGGTTATTCTTACGAGATCCAAGGAGGAGCCCCGAGAAGACCACAAAGAGACCCGAGCTCGGAACTGTAGTAAGTTGCATTCGTTTCTTTTCTCCTTTCTTTTCCCACTCATTGCATGCATCGCATTGCCTTGCATGGACCCCGGATCTTGCGAGTGCAAGTGCAAGCGCAATTGCAACAACAATACAAACAACAAGTCTATTCGAGTTAGCATGCATCCTGCATCCCTCCAATTTCTAGACTTTTGCCGTCCAGGGGGCGCTCCAACAGGACAGGGAAATCCAAAATGGTTGGTCGATGTTACTTCTGCCGCCTGGTGTGATGCAGTCATGGTTGTCAGCCACACCATAGACCGACTCCCAGACCCCAAAAATGCCAACGGTGAAGTTGGGCTTAAGCTTGAGCTTGGGCTATGTCTGTCTGTCTGTCTGTCATGGGTAGTTTCGGTCAGACTGGCCCAAAATCGCGTCAACCTGCAGAAAGAGGATCAGGTTGAATGCGACGACAACGCACGATTAGTCCGGGGTGCCATGTTGCCAGGTATCGCATCTACTTGAGCAAACACCGAAAGGGACCAAACCAACAAAGAAAGAAGGGACGAGAGAAGGAAGGACAGAAAGAAAGAAGCAAAGAGCCTCCTGGTTCAGCTCCCGAGGCTGTGTAATTGATGGTGGCACGATTTGGTCATTGTCCCTCCTACCCTCGTACTGTTCTGTGGCCTGTTTTAAGTCGGCCTCGGGCCCCCAAGCGAAAGCGAGATAGAGTCATTGGAGCGGAAAGCAAGGGAAAAAATAAGCCAAATTCAACTTCACGATGCTGACACCACACTATCGCAGCCAAACCTCAGCACCTGCTGTACAGGCGCCTCCACCGCAAACCCAGAACAACCGTATTTCTTCGTACGGCCGCCCGGCGTCGTCTATTTACTCGCAGCCGTCGCCACTCGCTGCCACCTTTGCTGCCCAGCAGCTGAGAAACGAGGTGTATGCCGACCCGGCCGAGATTTCTCCGCCGAGTTCACCTGACGATTTCGGTCCACCGGAACAGTAAGTTAAGGCTAATGTGTGCCTCTTTTTTTGTTCCTTTTCTCTGTTGCGCCTCGAGCTTCCTTGAGGCAGGCGCATTCGGTAGGGTGACAATAAGCAGCCACGGTACTCGAGGTGAATGTAAGGAAGTCGGCGGTTGATTGCCTGTGTTGCTTGCCGTGCCAGAGTGTGCGACTACTACTACACTCGGACATCTCTCCCCACCTCCACAAACGCCTTTGTTGAAACATCCGTGACCTTTTATTTGGAATTGCGGCGTTACGACCAAAAGTTCACTGCAGCCACCAAGAAAGTCAACCTTCAGCAGAATAAGAACTGCTGCTGCCGATCCCTGCTTGGCGCATCGCCGATTTGAATCTTATATTAGTCGAGAAGAAGTTGCATCGAGGCTAACAATGTGCACTCATGACAGACCCAACGACGGGGACGTTTCGCCTATCGAAGAAGGCAACTTGACCATGGAGAACCCCTCAGCTCGCACGGATGCTGTTGTGCGAAGCCAGATCCCTATGATGCGACGAGAGCGTCGAAAGAACTCGGATGCAGCTATGCATGTCTTGCACGAGTCCAAATCCAGGGAGCGACTCAAGCAGCGCAATGTTGCTGACGTGCGTTGGGATAAGTACTCGGGCGAGCCGACTTCCAAAGACTCGGCGCGCGGACTCCCTTCGCAAGTGCCCAGCACCCAACAATACGCCCAAGGACTGGAATCCCGTGCGCCGGCCAAAGACGGCGGCAATATATTTGGCGTACGTCTTCGATCAACGCGCCAACCTCAAGCTCCAGCACCAATTCCAACTGCAGCTGCGACTCCGGCTCCAGCCGCAGGTGCTGGCAAAGCGCCGGCTGAGCCCGCCATGACGCCGTCGAGGCCGGAATGGCGCGGGGCCAGTGGGCGAACGCCTCTAGTACCGCCGGTGAAAGACACGCCCGACGTCCCCCCGCTGAACGTGCCGCCAAAGAGCGCCAGAAGGGCGAACCGAGACCCCAGAGATGACCACCGTGGCCAAGGTGTTTTGTCCCCTGTTAGTTCATTGGGGTCTGAAACATCCTCACCCCCACCAGCTCAGCGCGCAACTACCACAAGGACCCTCTCTCAAAAGCCTAACAACGGGAACATAGCTCAATCCTCGGCTTCTCCGGTGCAGCGCGTTACAGCTGATGCATCTGATCTCCCGTCCCAGAGATATCCAAGCCCTGCTCTGTCCGATGATAATCGCCCCACGGGGACGTCTGTACCGCACCAACCTCGCCCAGCCGCCACCCATCCTGTCCCGTCGAATAAACCTTCCACTTCGACACTATTTCCTCCCAACGAGAAAGCCATCCGAAGAAAGCCTCCAGGAGCAGTTGGTCATACTCCGCAACTGTCTACTTCGTCTTCTACCTATTCGCACCAACCCGACCTCCACCCTTCTCAACGGCCGCCTGGAGGATTTCCTGAGGAGTGGACACAACCGCCATCTCGTTTCAGTGTAACAACGTACGGAACCTCAGCGACCGGCACCCCGAGACTTTCTGCCGAAGAAGACGCGCCTGCTCTACCTACGCCTCCCCGGCAATACAGCCAGTCCCCGACGAAATCTTTGTCTCCCAGCGGTTCTTCCATTCTCGATCGCAAGCGACCGATCGTTAGCGGCTACGAGGACAAACCCCGCGCCCGCACTCCTTCTGCCGAGCCCATCCGGATCAATATGGACTCTCCCTACTACGTGACTTCTCCAGTCCCGGCCCACCCGCGCCCCTCTGGGCTGCACCCGATTCCCCGCGGGAACCATAGCCGGATCTCGGTGGCCTCGACCGAGTCGAGCGACAAGATGCTTCCTCTGGCGCCGCCCGAAGAGTCGGCCCGCGACCGCGTCTCCCAGCTCAACGCGATGCTCAAGTCGCTTGGGAACCGGCGCATCAACATCAACCAGGCGATCCGGCAGATGACGGAGCTCATGCCGACGGACAACCTGCTGGCGAGTGACGCCGTCATCGCCAAGCGCGAGGCCGAGAAGCGCAAGGTCGAGGTCCTCCGCGACGAGCTAGCCGACGTGCAGCGCGAGGAGTATGAGCTCGGGCTCAAGCTGCACCGCGCCTACAAGCGCATGGATCGCGAGGCAGAGTACGAGCCCACAGGGCTCTGGGTTCGGCGGGTTACCGGCTGAGCGAGTGGCTTGACTGGTTCGGTGTATGGCAGGCGTATAGACATGTTGGCGAGAGAGAAAGGTTTTGAGGAGATTGGCCAGCTCAGGAGGCGGCCCTGCGTTGCAACTTTATCGTTGATGCACGGGATGCGTTTTTTATCGTCCATATCGGATTTCTGCATAAGCTGGTCTTTTGTGTTTATTTCCACATTTTCGAGAGCATGGAGTTTGCAGGGGGTGTTTTCCTTGATTATAGGTTCTTTGACATAAGCAGGGCAGGGCAGGCGGAGGTGTATTTTATATTATACCATACCCTCCCAAGTTGTGCGGTCATGATGGATGGTCTCTCGGGTATTATTTAGGCTTCACCAGACTGAGTTACGGGGGAAAGTTGACGTCAGATCCAAGAGCCTGCCTACCTTACCTGTAAATATTGGAAGATAGGGAAAACTTGAAATTTTGTTTATATTATCTTCTCAATGTGTACTGCTGGATGTGTTGGTTCCTCTTGTTTATCACTTTCGATACCATCAATTTCTTGTGAGCATTCCGGCTCCCACCCCCTCCCATCGTATCTTGCTTGGCGGATGATGGATGGTTCTTATATTAGGTCAAGACATCCATGTGCCTCTCTCAGGCTGAAGGCTTGGGTAGGCCACAGTAAACGCTCCTTTTTTCTTTTCTTTCCCTGCCTAGACGCGTCCGAGAGGAAACGGCCAGGCACTCTGTAGGGTATTTGCGTGTATTGATGATGTACATAGCAACACGCTATGGTGTCAAGTATGGCAATCGCGAAACATAGCAGGGCGATGGAATGAATAGCAATGTTTATATATATGTTTTATTATATTAAAAAGAAAAAGAAAAAGAAAAAGAAAAAAGGAAGAATACCCCTTTTCCGAGTATAAACATCGTTCATCTGCTTTTTGTTCGTTTATGATATGAGACTATATGCTATCTAAAACCAAGCAGGTCCCATGAATTTACGAGCTCTACAACCAAAATACAGTAAACTGAATATCTATATGCATATAATCTACTAAGAACTCTCTACAGACAAGCAGGGAAGAAAACCATATAGCTGTCCAAAAGGAAATCGGCCAAATTGTCCTCCTAGCCAATTATATATGGCCTAAGAATCACTTGCTCGCAGGCAATTTTAGGTCGGCTCAAGTTAACAATGGCGAAAGCTGATTCTGCCCTCATATTCGCTCGTCTTCCTCCAAGGTGCCGATCTTGCTTGCTCGTTGCCTAGCCTAATCCGCGGCAGCAGCAGCACCGTCACGTATACTTACTGTACCGACCCAGATGATCCTGCGTTGTTCAGCTCCCCAATTTAGCCGAGCCAAGGAAAGAGTCAAACTCGCAGTGAGGGCTACGCTAGCTGTCTTTGTTACCATTCATGTCACTGCGGATATTATTAAATCACTCGAAGTATAGGATACTGCCATAATACGTGGTCATAGTAGGAAGTCGCTGTTCTTTATGTGCATGTGCAGAAGAAGCCATTCATTCTCGAAGACTATTCCGCTCAACTCAACGTGGTAGAAACGAGGATATCGTACAAGTAAGTACCTAAGGCAATGGGCCCTCGAAGCTGGCACAGTAAACTCCCTTGTCGTTCACAAGAAAAATGAAAACGCAACGCAGAAATTTTGAGATCAGGCTGACCAAGCCTGAGGGTATAGCGGTGTCACCACTACGTTTTCCTCCTCCGTTGACCTTGAACATTCCCCCCTTTCCCCGTTGCCTTCTCCGTAACACCTTTGACAGCCTTGAAACCGAAGAGAGTCAAATCGCCTAACGCATAAGAAGAATATTGGTTGGATGGGGATCCCGTATTCCTCGGCCACATCTCGATAACACCTTCAGTTGGTTTCCGGGGCTGTGCAAGAAGAATGTGCTGGGAAAGCACAGCGACCACCGTGATCATCATCGTGTATCAAGGCGTTACAACTCGGATTCCAACCAGCTCAAGATTCGCAATTCGTTGTTTTTTTGGATGAACAAACGGAGAAATGAAAACACAACGCGAGTTGGGGGATAACAAATCGAGTACCAGCTGCACCCTCGGAAGAACCATGCCGGATCGCTCAATCTCGTACAGCTCCAAGGATCAGATCATTCCAGCTCTTGTTGATCGTCCGCAAATTCCTAGCGCGCAAGCTGATTTATCCGCACGGGAGACGAAATTAACCAGCCCAGCCTCTTGAGGTAGGTGGTCCGTTGGGCCTGCTCGGGGGACTTTAGCCGGGATCTCCCCATCTCCATCCAAGTCACTGTCAGACGAAGCATCATCATCATCATCATCAAGAACCAGAGGAGCAGCAGCTGAGCCGCTTCTTGTAGCGGTAGGGGATGGGCGCCAGGCTGGTGCATCAGCAGCAGCCTCGGCGGGTGCACTCTGAATGTTGGCCGGAGTAAAAGAAGAAGGCTGGACGGGTGACTCAACAGGGGACTGGGGAGTCGAGTGAGAAGTATGCCTGTCCACACGGTAGCCGTTTCGTTTCAACGAGGCCAAACTGTTGCGCGGCGGCGTTGGCGGAGATTGTTGCAGGCCAACAGTCGGATCGGCGGTGGCGGCGGTTGCGCTGGAACCTCCTAGTCCAGATGACAAGTGCTTCGTTGGTGTCATCGCCGAGTTGTTCACCGAGGGAGTAGCGAGGGCTTGCTGGGCCGACGGTACATACGACGGCGTGTCCCCTTGCCCGTCATCGACACGTTGTCGCTTGCCTCCTCCGGGAGTGCCAGTATGGCCTGTTAGCCGGATGCGCTCCGCCTCTATCTCCTCCTTGGTCCGCCTTTGTCGGAGTCTGACGCCGAACCGCTTCCTAATGATCGACTGCTTCGTAGAGAAGCTATTCTGAAGACCTTCCAGCTTCAGTTTCCTCTCCTCGGGATCAGGTATCTCTTCTGCCTCCTTGAAGCGAGGGGCATATGTGGCTTCGGCTGCCAGAAGGTCCTGCTCGAGTCTCGCGCGGGTGGCCGCGTTCAAATGCGCGTATGGATCCGCGGCAACCGGGCCCGAAGATGAAGGTGTCATTGAAGAACTTGGCGTTGCCGGGTGTTGCTTCTGAACGGGAGTGGACCAAGACGGCGGCGGAGCTCGTTGCTGTTGGTGATACGGGCCTTGCTGCTGCATTTGCGGCGCAGGCTGCTGCTGTGCATATTGCGGCGCAGGTGAGCTGGCAGCAGGACCTTTGGGAGTTGCCGGAGCAAAGCTGTGTTGGCCACAGACCTTGTTCAGATAATGCTAGAACGATGTTAGTCAGATATCAGATATCCAAATTGACTACCACGACTCACGGATTTCTGTCCAACTGCGGTAACAAACCCAGCACCGCATTCGGAGCAGCTGAAGGGGAAGCCATCCGAGTTGGGGGGCATCTTCGTGCAGAGTTGCTTTTTGACATGCTGTTATTGGCAGATTAGAAAAGTATATCTAAGAGTGGAATGGCAATGGATACCTACATATTCATAAGGCGGCGCAGCTGCGAACTTCCGCCAGCACAGAGGGCACTGCAAGCTTGCCGGGGGTTTGGTCGGTGGGGGAGGGATCAGTGAAGCAGGGGCGGGCCTAGCAGGCTCCTGATGCGGGTGCTGTTGATATTGTTGTTGGGGATGTTGCTGATATTGGTGAACAGCATTGCTTTGAGGGATGGTGGGTGTTGGGAGTTGTGGTGATGCAATGGTACCATTATCCCCATTGACATCGTTGGATTCGTACCCCAGCCGCTCAGCACGGGCAAGGGCGTCGATGAGGGAGCGGGCGTCAATCGTAGCAAGGCGTCGTTCTAATGCCTTGTCGAGAAAATGATCACTCGCCTTGTCCAGGATGGCATCAGCAACTGCGTCGATATCCGCCGGCTCAAAATGAGCGATGATAGCGTCTTTGGACTCTGACACCATCTTGCGACCAAATTCCCTGATACCACGACGGACAATATCACCGTTGGCGTGATGAATTATCGCGTTCGTCTAATACGGGGTCAGTCAAATGTAGGTGCTTTCTGCTACAGCGACTTGGGAAATATTGGCGGCGTATTAGGATGACTGATGCAGATGGACACCGTATTGAATGCAAGACGCCAGTGTGGGAGCAACAATTGATGACCAGAAGGGTTTCAAAGGTCAAAGGAAGGAGAGGAGGAATGATTGCGATGAGGTGCCAAGCATAACTTGGGTTATCAGACGGAAGTTACAAGTTGTTTTGAACCAATGCAAGAGATATCAGGATGGGAGGTTCTCTTCTTTTTCTTAAGGGTTGGATCGATCTCAAAGATGGGTGGGTTCTTCGGACGTTGGGAAGATGGCAGTAGAATGGGAGGAGGGGCTGCTGGTCAAGGGCCTGGCTGCACACTTGAAGAATAAAGGCAGATACGAATTGAATGAAAGATAAAACATGGCAGTTACTTACGATGAATGCCTGGTGAAAACCCGTCCCCAGTAATATCTTCTCCCAGTTATCACGAGTGACCCGTCTTACCGCCTCGGGCACCGACTGCTGCACGGCGTGTGTAAGCCGGGACAGATCATCATTGAATTTGGGGTTCTCTCGGGAATGGTCACGGTTCGGCGACTGGAAAGCATTGGGATTTTGGCTGGCGGCCCGGCGAAGGCCCGCTCCGGGAGGCTCAACTATGGGCACCTTGCCTCCTTGCGGCATCGAGGTCCGGCGGACATACTGGGCCGGTGGGGCCTGTGTTGCCAATGGTGACAACCTGGGAGGTAAGGGTGCCGACAGAGATGCCGACGGAGGACCAGGGGTCACGCTGGGGGTCGAGGCCGGTGTGAACTGGTTGGGCAGTGGCGGTGGCTGTGCCGAGGCCGGTGCCGATGATGTTGGCGATACAGACGGAGGCTGCGGCGCGGCCTGCTGCAGCTGGGCACTCGGTGGTTGCGGTTGTAGTACTGTAGCTCCGGCTGCTGCTGCAGCTACTACTCCATCAGGATCGGCCATGACCAAGCTAGGCCCATTCTCTCTTGCAGCCCCATTAGGGATTGTCGCAAAGGTGATGCGGGATTGTTCGTGTTGTACTGGAGATGGACTGAGGAGCGGTGCGTCATGCATGGGCGCCTCCGAAGCTGAGGTAGAGACTACGCCCTCCATCTGATCCCGGTCCATTTGGTTGGCGCGTATATATAGTGTAAGTAAAAGAGAGCCGGTAGCTATGTCCAGCTCAAATCAAGGGATTCGGCCCAATCCTGGTCGCTGCTTTTTTGGTTACAAACAGACGTGCACGGCACGGCGCATGCGTTACTGGAATGACCAAGTGCGCGAACCCAAGCCAAGCTGGCGTTCTATATCAGGTAGAGAGACCACTGTATACCTATCAAGGCATGCAGCAGCAGCACCTAGAACAAGAACGGAGCGGGGGATATATGCACGATCCAATTCTGGAAACCTTTAGAAATCCAGAGCAGAGTGCAGTATACGCGATGCCGGCGGTGTTGCGCGTGTCAGGCCCAAGCCTTTAAAAAAGAGACTTTTATTTAGAAATAAATGAATAAAGTAGAGCATTAATTAAAAGAAAGGAGGGTGGCGACCGTAATTATTTATCCCTGGTTTTAACCTTAGCGTTAATTAAAAGGCTTTATATTAGAGAGACAAGGTCCGTGCAGCATAACTTCTTTCAAACGGACCATTCGTAACTTTATCAGCCTATACGCCGCAGATCTTGCCCGACAAGGTTTGAACCTGGTTCAGGGAACAAACTAACAAGCGCTCTATAGCTGGGTTTTAAGGCGAGTCTAGGCAGGTCGATGCCTGCTGCTTGCTGGTCCATGTTGGAATATTACCTGTTGGGCGTCTTATTTCCAGAGGTTCCAGGGTAACCAATGACTATTGGACGGCTACCTTGCATGCATACGATGTTCAAATTAATAGTATGTCAAAAATATCGCCAAGACCCAACACTCTCTTAGCCGAAGTCACACATACCTCCTAGCGAGCCCAGACAGCCGGACCAACTCAAAACTGCCAAATCCTCCCAAATCCTCCCAAATCCAGACCGGACTTTCCTACACTCTCTCTCAAGCAGTCCGGACCTTGAATTTGTACTGCTCACCTCTATCCAGGTAAACAACACGATCATGCCATCCTTCTTCAGTCACCTTATCCTTGAAGTCTGAAAGAGGTGACAGGAAGACCGAGTAGTCATCATAGTGAATCGGGATGGTCACGTCCGGATTCATCAGGTGCATCAGCTTCAGCCCCTGCTCCGCATCCATGGTCACCATCACCAGAGGCATCATGGGCCCCGGGATGGTGGTCCCGCCCAAGTGGATGAGCATCAAGTCAATCTTGTCGTCCTGGAGTCTCTGCTTGATTTCCTGAAGCTCGTCCACGAAAAGCGTGTCCCCGGAGATGTAGACCCGGTAGCCTGTCTTGATCGCCTCGGCATCCGCCCCCGAGGCCGCGTCGTAGGCGTAGCCGAGCTCGACGAGCCAGCCATTGATGGGCGGCACGGCTTGTAGAAACTCGTTGGCAGCGGCCAGCGCGCCTGGCGGTACGTGTTTCCCAGGCGTTCCCGTCACCCGGATGACTGGCTTGAGGCCGGTATGAAGCATTACGCTCTCGAAGAAGTCCAACTCTGTGACCCGCCCAAAGGGCTCGTCTTTCAGTGAGGTCAAGCACTTTTTGGCATGAGGTGTGGTGATGATGGGGAAGAGTCTATTGAGAGACGCCTCGACCTTTTGATCGAAATGATCGGCGTGGTAGTGGGAGAGCAGGATACAGTCCAGGCTCGGGAGCTCGTGCAGGTCAACGGCCGGGTTGGTCAACCGTTCCGCCGAGACACCGGGGCCGAGATGGACGTGGTCTCCTGCATGTAGGAAGTTCGGGTCCGTGAGGATACGAGTGCCCTGCCACTCGATAATGGTTGTCGCGGTGCCTATGAAGTACACACTTGCATTCTCCTCGCCGTCTGATTCGCGAGGATGGGTGTGAACCTGCTTGATAGGCGGGGATTGCGGTTCGCCTCCTACATGTGTATGGTCTTTGAGCAGAGGTTGCCTTTTTGAGCTATCCAGATGAAGATGTCGTAGAGAACTCATATTGTCTACTTATGTTTTATACACTGCCTATGTTGGCAAACTGATGAGCATATGGTACAGGTAACAACTACGGGGCACAGACACATTCTAAAGTTGCGTCCAGTCAACTGGATATAAGTCCTCATGGCAGGTTGATATATTCGTACAAATGATGTAATAGAACTCCTTCCGGAACAAATGTACCCTCTCCAGCACACGGCGAAGAACTGTTGGTTGCAAGCGACGCGAATTGACAAAAGCAAAACTCCTCCTTCCCCATCGGGAAGCCAAACATGTAGCAGTGTGGTGACGATACTGTTGATAGGAATAATCGCATTGGGTCTGCATTTAACGTAGCAACGTGGTTACAGATGAGTCAACATAGAGAGGCAGGCATCACAGTTCGAGCTGAAAGCCAACCTCTTTCTACCCAATAGAGCAACATCATCCAATTTCTATTGCGGTGAGAAATTATAGGTAGGTGGGAAAATATTCGTTGGCCTGAGGCGACAAGAGAGCATCATGAGTAAGTGGATAGAGAGTAACGAAGTTATATCCAAGATCCTGTTTCTTGACCGGGATTGCTCCTTATGCTGGTTTCGTTAATCTGGACTGGATTAGTGCATGTATGTTCCTCTTGTTTCTGATTAAAGCATCTGTAGAATCTGTCAAGAGCGGGGCATCCACAAGCTGACACGATTGGTTGAGCACAGAGACAAGCCCATAAAAGAGGGGGAGCCTGCGAAAGGAGGGGCAGCACGGGCTACATACATGTCCCCGCTAGGCACAACGCTCGGATAGATAAATCATCCCACGAAAAAATCCCCAAAATTGCTGGTGCAGAAGATTGACGCCTTCCCGAATTACCATCGGCTCCGCCAGGCCGCCATTGAAGAACATAATTGCGAAGTCGATAGCGTACTCGAAGCTATTGGTCCCCGACAAGAGCACTGCGTCAGACTTAATTCGCACCCAAAAGATCCTCATCAACCTCTCAACCCGCCTGTGGATCGAGCAACCTTATTCAACCACCTGCAAACCGACAACATGGCTTCGACTTCGGTCCAGCCCCAGCTTGTCTTCGTCGATGGCACCTTCAGCGAGCTGGCCCAGGAGATGGCCGACTACGTGAAGATCGGCGACGAGGTCAAGCCGCTGATCGAGAAGGACCAGCAGGACGAGGTCCTTAAGAAGATCATCGTCGCTTCGTCCGCTCTCAACCAGGTGCCCGAGAAGGAGTTCACGGCCGCCTACAACCTGCTTGTCTACCTCGTCATGCAGTCCAAGAACGCCGACAAGATGCTGCCCCGCGTCTGCGACAACCTCTTGGAGCCCATTACTTCCTCTCCCCAGAACGGCCCCGCCCTGGCCCTCGGCGCTCTTACCAACATCTTCAACATGGTCAAGCCCGATAACGAGATCCGGTTCCACATCTTCTCCTCTATCGTCAAGTTCGTCAAGCAGTACTCCATGTTCGACAACCTCAAGAAGCACCTGCGCACACTCGACTCCTGGGTCGAGCAGTGGGAGATTGACGAGGAGGAGCAGCGCAAGCTGTACGAGGAGATCGCCGAGGTCGCATCCGAGGCTGGCGATGAGCAGTAAGCCAACATTCTGATATTACATATGTACACAGGGGTGGGGTGTGTTATACTGACCGTTTCATCTACAGCACGTCTTACGACTTCATCGTCAAGGCTATCAACACATTCGGCAAGGACGAGGTTTCAAGCGAGAACGCCCAACGCCTGGCCCTCCGCGCCCTGAAGTCGGCCCTCCTTTCTCCTACTCACTACGATTTCTCAGACCTGATGAGCCTCCCTGCCGTCCAGGCTCTGGCCGACTCTCACGCTGTCTACTTCGAGCTTCTCGAGATCTTCGCCGAGAAGGACCTGGAGGACTACAACGACTTCAACGAGGAGC
The DNA here is from genome assembly GCA_038363915.1 of Apiospora saccharicola. Classification (NCBI taxonomy): domain Eukaryota; kingdom Fungi; phylum Ascomycota; class Sordariomycetes; order Amphisphaeriales; family Apiosporaceae; genus Apiospora; species Apiospora saccharicola. The sequence goes on from JAQQWM010000001.1 coordinate 2,757,096, forward strand.
ACGACGACTTCATCGAGAAGGAGAACCTGAACGCCGATCTTCTGCACCGCAAGATCCGCCTCCTCACATTTGCCTCGCTCGCCGCGTCGCAGCCGTCTCGTGAAATCCCTTACAAGCTCATCACCAAGGCGCTGTCAATTCCCGAGAACGAGATTGAGCTGTGGGCCATCGACGTGATCCGTGCCGGTCTCGTGGAGGGTAAGCTGTCGCAACGCGAGAAGGTCTTCCTTGTCCACCGTACCGTCTACCGCGTCTTCGGCGAGAAGCAATGGCGCGAGCTTGGCGACCGCGTCGACGGCTGGCGCCGAACCATCGCCGCCGTTGCGGCCGCGCTGAGGAAAGAGCAGTCCAACGCCGAAGCTGCGCGCAAGCGTGAGGTGGAGGAGCTCGAGCGCAAGCTCACCGGTGCCGGATTCGAGGATGGTGGTAACAGGAGAGGCGGCGGCGACCGACGACGTGGAGGTGGTGACCGCGACCGCAGCGATCGCCCCCCGCCCAAGCCCCGAGGAGATGATGAGGATTAGATGTGTCCTACAATATAGTCCCTCTCGCTTTTCCTACGCTTCTGCAACCAAAAAAGGGGACCCATTAGGGATTGGCATGGTGATTTTTCGTGGTCTAGACTTGGCGTCTGGGTTCATTGCTATGTTGTCATGATACGAAGATGAAAAGGCATTGGCATTTGACTATTTTTTGGTATGGGGAGGCGACGGCGACGGCGATACATCGTGATGACTGTGCGAAGAATATTTCCCCGTCTGTTCTCGACATATTGAGAAAGAAACTGCCCAAGTGGGAATGCGATTTAATCGTTTTGAGTAGAAGCTTATATCCCCCTCCCCATCCGTTTTTGCATGGGGAGGCATGGAGTCTAGGCGACAGTACGAGGGTCTTTCTCCGTGTCACGTGGTAGAGACAACGAAAGCAGTACTCGAGGGAGAAGACGGCGAGCAGCTTAAGCAAGCCACGTTGTCTGTTAAAATGGTAGAAGAGTCTTTCCATAGGGGACAGACCACTACAAATGCAAATATGATACTACTCTGAAACTCTTGAGCAATTCTTAATGACTGTGACTTGTTTTGTTTGCAACGAAGTCTGCTGATATTGAAAAGTCAATACATATATAAAGGATAAGGAAAAGCTAGAGTCGGCACCTGTACCGGCTCTGCTCTGTGTCTGTCTGTCGATGTAGTGTACGATCTATGATACAAGTCCAAAAAGGGAGGTAGATCTGCCCTTGCACTCGGTCTTCCAAGCAGGCAGGCCCCCTGATTATACATTTTCTCTATAGCCAACAGGTCAAGCTCTCGCCACTCTTCCCAATCCAGTCGTACATTACTTTCCTCTCGTCGCCTCCATCAGAACCGCAAGCTGCGGGGACAGGGGCATCTATAGGTATTCAAGTGTATATTGCATGGGGGTGGGAGACGTGCCTGGCTCCCTGCAGACGAATCCAGCCAGCAAAGCAAGTCTATTATTGATGGATTTAGAATTCGCGGCCGAGCTTGGCCTCGATGCGCTGCTGGGTAGTCTTGTGGACCTCCTCGGGCTTCTTGGTGCCGTCGATCTTGATGACCTTGCCCTGCTTCTCGAAGGCGTCGACGACGGGCATCGAGGTCTCGACAAAGGTGCGGAAGCGCTTGCGGATGCTGTCAGCGTTGTCGTCGGCACGGCCGCTGGTCTTGCCGCGGTCGAGCAGGCGGCGCTCCATCTCAGACTCGGGGCAGTCGTAGAAGAGGACGGCCTTGGCGGGGCAGACGGCCTCCTCGAACTTGACGGCCTGGTCCATCTTGCGGGGGAAGCCGTCGATGAGGAACTTGCCCTTCTTGCCGGCGGTCTCGCCCTTGCCCGAGGGGTCGACGGTGGCCGTCATGGCGTTCTCGAGCAGCTGCACCGTCACCTCCATGGGCACGATGAGGCCGTTCTTTATGTAGTCCTTGATCATCTCGCCAAACTCGCTGCCCTCGCGGTCCTGCTCCGCCCGCAGCAGGTCGCCCGCCGACAGGTGCGTGAAGCCGTAGTCCTTGACCAGGTGGGCGCACTGGGTGCCCTTGCCGGCGCCGGGGCCGCCCAGGACGAAGACGACGGTCACGTCATCCGGGTTGAAGGTGGGTGTGGATTTGGCGGGGGCGCCGATGCGGCCGGAGGCCGTCTTGGATGCGTCGGTGGCAGGCATTTCTGTAGATTTACGCAAAGAATTAGATTAGCTGTGCCGCCGATATCCCCGACGTAATACGGAGAGATTGGGAGATCCCAGGTTTGCTTCGAATTGTGGTATGTGGTACGGGGTAGTTCCTGGAAGATCAAATCTCGTGGATATGTACTGCAGACCTAATATTCTGTAACGAAACACGTGGTGATGAAAAATAGACTTACCGATTCTGCGTTTAACAAGGAGTACGTAACCGCCAAAACCAGCAGCAATGATGATCAGAAAAGGCCAGAACTTGACACTCTGGTTGGGGTTCGGGGGCGGAGGCGGTTGGGAACTGTAGGCTCTCCGGGCAGAGGATCGGTAGGTCGGCGAAGAAATAGGGGTAGTAGTAGTCGCTCTGGTAGCGGCAGCTCTGCTGGAGACCCGCGATGCAGAGGCAAAGGACCGAGAAGCGGAGGCAGAGGACGTGGATGACGATGCGCAAAACCGGGCAGAGGCCCTGGCCAGGGCCGCTTGCCGCCAAAGAAGACGCTGCATTGTTGCTGCCGTGCTTGCCATTGGTTCCTTTTCGAAGAGGGGTGGGTGTGGTGAGTTGGAAAGTGTTGGTGTGGTGCAAGGCAATAATTGTCTTGCTCTCAATCTGGAATGACGCGCCTGCTTTTGCCTGCTTGCTGGCCTTCCCGTCTTGCTGCTGCACTTTTACCTTTAAGTTGCTTGGCTCAATTGAGACAGGGGACTGACAGGGCCTAGACTTCAGGTTGGGTGGGTCGGCCATTATAATTGCTCCCCGATAGCATTGAGGCCAACTGTCGCCAAAACCCGCAAAGCTCCAACTTGGCCAGCACCAAGATATCCAATATCTTGACATAGTTATACTATGGTAGACGCCTTGTGATGCATAATTGGCAATGATCTATACTTCTACTGCCGTTTCTTATGTAGAGCTGAAGGGGCATGACAAAATCACCGCGTGTGAGGTCTTCGGACGGTCTCTAAAGCAAGCATACAAGCAGACCGTGCAACTGAGATAAGTCATGAAATGTTGGTATAAGTCTGCAATTTTGCTATGTAGTGGTGCTTTTGGATATCTCTTTGATTGTACAGAGTATGTAATTACATTTCATATGAAATATGAGGTTGACGGGCCTCGACGCACATAAAGCGTTGCGCGGGCAAAAGTGTCGTAGCGATAGTTAAAGAAAAAGTGTGTGTCCAGGGGTGGTAGACCTCCAACAAGTCCATCGCTGCCCCCTGCCCAGGTATCATCCCATATAGAACGCCGTTGTTGTTCCCAAATTAAGCAAAACTTTCCACCCTCCCAAGATATACAGACTCCATCAGCTCAGCTGGAACAAGAGGAACGTGGTTTCCAATCATCATTATTCGTCAACTCTCCCCTTTTCCGACAAGCATTCAACTCGCCGCGCCTTCCTTTATCGGTAGACCGGCTTGTTGGCTGCATCGGCGTATGCCCCCGGGATCGGCACGGCAGCGTACTGTTGCTCGCCCGGCGCCACGAAATCAAAGTTCTGCACCGGTGCTGTAGGCGTGACGGGAGTTGTGAGAACCCCATTGGCGGGCGTCGCTCTCGGTGCCTTCTTGGGCGGTGCCTGCAGGCTGAACGGCTTGCTCTCGCTCTGCGGCGAAGCAGCCTGGGCGAAAGACGACTCCGGCACGGCCACGTTGTTGGCCGGGGTGAAGCTCGGCTGGGCTGGCTGCTCCGAGATCTCGCCCAGAGACTTGTAGGCCGAAGGCGGGAAGCGTGGCGACAGGGCATATTGCGAGAAGGCCGGGGACTTGGGGCCGAAGCCAGGGGTGTTGGGGGCCGACTGCGATCGCAGCTGTGCAAGGTACAAGTCTGAACGCGCACGATCCCGCATGTCCATCGACTTCGCCAGGCGGCGCTTGGTGTAGTATCGGTAGAAGATGACGCTGTAGAGCGAGATGCTGATAACCTCAATGACGACTTCGATGATGATGCAGATCAAGGTCCAGTTCTAGTGCAAGGTTAGTATCGGGGTCTGGTACTGGTCACGGCTGTCATGGGAGATAATGATCTTACCTGAAGTCTGCATACGAGCGCATAGTCAACCTTGTCGGAGAAGACTTCGGATCGGTGATTTTGGACGCAAGCCCATCCCCACATATCCTTGTTTCCGCTGTTATTCCTCGTGAATTGTAGAACACCAGCTGCGATTGCCCAGATGATCATGTTGAAGATGAACCAGCCGACAGCGAACAGGGTGTAGTAGACGCCGACCTTCTCAGCTCGGTGGTGGCCTCCTCGGCAGTAGCCGATGAAGATGAGAACGCAGATAAACAAGTTGAGGCAAGCCGCGGCCAACACGACCTTCTGAGGCCAGGAGTTCGTGTTCTCTGCCCATGGCGGGAGGCCGTTTTGGGGAGGCAGCGCCTTGGTCGCGTTGAAGATGGCGAAGGAGGATGTGAGCATGGAAAGAATGATGAGACTGCAGCTGAAGTTGACGCCACGAAGCGCAAACTTGGCGAATCTCACTCTTGTCTTGATGGCCTGTCATACAGTTAGCACGGCTGTTTGATTGCATAGCTTCGAAATTGTGGGAAACTGACAAGATCCTTTGCTTGCTCCTTCTCCGTGTCCTGCTCACGCTTGCCGAGGATCTCCTCTTCCCTGAACGTCGGGCTCAAGGGGTTTTCGATCCTCCTGGCTGGCGTCCCGGGGACTTTCATGGCACTCTTCAAGGGTGTCATGGGAACTGTGGGATTCGACGATTCCTTAGTCGCAGTGTTCTCGCCAATGTATCCAAAGCCTACGTCTGCCGGTTGCGCATGTGTAGCCTCTTGTGGGTCCGCAAACGGTCCCCTTCCGTCAACAGGCGAGTGGATACTGGTGGCTTCCGCGAACCTCGGCGTCCGCAGCTGTTTTAGTGATGAACTTGACGACGAAGAGCCCTGGGAGGATGTTCGGGAAGGTGTATAGTGTTGGAAGGCTGGCCGCCTCCTGTCATCGGGAGAAGACATTGTGTGGTGTGTGGTATAGTAAGGATGAAATAAAGAAAGTGATGCTCTATACAACCGACAACCAGGTAGTGTGTACATATGCTTCTGCAAGGAAATGGGACTGATATGCAAGTGTTCAAGATATGGTTGAAGCAACTTGTATGAAGGTTACGAATGGAGAGACCAGCTGTCGAGAGAAGAGAGCTTTTCCAGGGCTGAGCACTTGGGGCCAGAGGCGGTTTTGTGCAGGCGCCGGTCTGGTGTATGTACCACCCAACCTATGATCTATCTCAAAGAAGCCGCTACATGGGCCCGTTAGTTGTGGAGGTCATGCCATGCAAAGAGTCAATGAGATTGCTCACAGGGACTAGGCCTGATGGGAAGCCGGTGATGGACTCTGATAGGGCGGCTGGAATAACGCTCCAATCTCTGAGTGGGCGATACGTCCAAATAGACGCCCACGGGGCGACGGAGTGGCGCCGTGCTATCCGTCCCGTTCGCTCGATCGATAGATCGCGAAACCTCGGATCAAACTGTCAGGCGGGTGCTGTTATTCTTGCTGTCACAGACTGCGTAACACAAAGAGAGGAAGAGACGAGCAAGTACGGTGTGAACTCGAGGATAGAAAGCGAGAGAATCACAGTTGTTGGCTCGGAAAGATGGGAAAAGGCTGGGTATATCAGAGAAGACCAGAGATGAGGGGCAACATGAAAATCACCAATGATGATTGGATATACGTGGACGACTGTTAATAAGAGGCAACACCCGGCTGCAGAGTACCTCTGAACACACTGCATGCTACTCGCCCATCCGGCTTACCGAAGAGTCTACTAATATCATTCAGCATATTGGAGGAGGGTACACTCGCCCCCCGAAAACTAGCAGTGGGCGCCATCTGGGCGGTACGAATTTTTCTGACCTGCATTGGCGCCCTGATCAGTCATTGCAGCCAACAGTTGTCGAGGATGCCAAGTGCGAATCAAAAGCGACAGCCACTCGGGGGTTTCTAGCAGTCTGGCGTGGTCATTCTGCCAAATCTAGTGCGAAAGCCAGAAACAAGAGCAGACGTTGGCAGGGATTGTCTTGGATCAAGCTGAGGGGAGGACGAGAGAACGAGGTATTCGCATATGGTTGGGTGTGCGGTTGGAGGCAACGAACCAATCAGAGCAGTTTTTGGAGCGCCTCGATATACCCTTGTTGATGATCTGCAAGCATGATAGGTTGACGGACTTCACGACCCCTGTGGAGTCCCAAGCCCTGTAGCCAATCAGCGGCCAGAATCATGTGATGCCGCCTGTCCATGTTGCATGGGGTCGAAAACTTGGGCGGTAAGCTGATCTGAGAGCGCCAGGTAGGGTTGCGCCAGCCTTTTGTTTGCTATGTTGGCTACACCTTGGATTTCGTTTCTTTCTCGTCTCTGTCGGAGAGAGGTGATATTCGAGCTCGACCAACAGTGAGTGCACAGACGATATCAAACAACAGGGAATGAAATGATATCGTAAGTTCAACTCTGCGAGCGTCACAAATCATACTAACTGCCCATGAGGATAGATTGCCCAACTCGATTTGAAGGTGCCCACTGTGAGCTTATCGGTAGCATTCATGCCAACCCTTGTGTAGCAGTGCATTCGCTGCCTGTAAGCTGCCAACCAGCTATTTTGAGAAGCGAAAGTACAGCAGCTTTGCTGCAACCCAAGACGCGACGCCATTGACAAAGTGGTAGGAGGTTCTGTATTGTAGGCCAAATACATATATGAAATAAGCACTAGAAACCCCCTCTCCGTTCTCATTGTGAAATGCAATCAAACCGGATGAACTCGTCCAGAGCGTCGGGGAGTTCAAGAGCGAAAAGGGAATATTTCCCGTTCCCCATGGTGGGTGACATTGGCAATTGATTTGGAGATGTTCCTGCTGTGGCGCTAAGAACTCCGATGGTTGCAGTCGGCAGAGCTCTTTTTGTTCTGTGCCCAGAAAATCAACCCAGTTTTTGCTGCATTCAGGGATAAATTGGGTTTATTTTTAGCACAGCCATCTCCCTCCTCCGGCCTACCCTCCCGGTTTCTAGGTCTAGAATCGTAAGTTGATCTTGGGCAACATCTTCAAGACCGGCCTTCGGCAACCATCACCAAGACCATGTGTTCTTCGCTTCCCTTTGAAATATCCTGCGGAGATCAGGGGTCATGGGATAAATATATCTCGAGTCATCTCACCTACGGGTTTCGCATCCACAAAGCGACAAAGGCTGCCAGAAAATTTGATCTCACTGTCCAAGTTTAGACATCAAGGTTCGTTTCTCTGATGACAGGAACATATTTAACTTGACACGGGTGAGAAGAGCCAGCTCGTAAGGTCTGGCCTTGGTTGCTATACCCACAGCCATCCATGCCAATAGAACCAAGTGTTTGCATTCGAGAATATCTTAACAGTCACCAGAGCAGAACTTCTGGTCGGAAGCTATAAACCATTGTCTAGTTGACCTGTACCAACAAGGCGAAAACCATCCCGGTCAAACTATGCTTTTGCTTCAAAGAGATATGAACTTCAACTATCTGACATCATTGAGGTTAGTGGGTGTTAATGGGCCACTCTGCATACCGGTGGTGCCTATGTCTCACATGCACAGCTGGGACACGCCTCTTGCCATCTTTCCATAAGCATATCGTCCATCGTGACTCATAAGCCTTTCCACTGTATATAGAGCAAAATGAGAACCCGCCTCTGGTGTTCAAACATGCTTCGGGAACCAAAACTTTCCTATGATGCCCTTGGTTATCCATGACACAAAGCCATTATAAACCCTATACAATGAGCTTGTTTGTTCTTGCAGTGAGGTACAGGATAAAAGAGACCAGTCACATATATGTGTTCATATTGTCATTAATACAATCCTCGAGCACGTCGAAAGTCGACACGCATCTAAGCACATACCGAGAGATCGGAAGCTAAGCTTTCTTCCTTGGTCCACAAATCTTTGTGGCTTGATAATCTCGTGGCTGGAGCTGCCTGAGCCTCATTATTCGTAGTGGGGTAATGCCCCTCGGTTCACTTGAGTCATCGCTACTGCGAGCGCCAATCCATGATTGTAGATGCACACTAAATTTGAAGAAAATCAAGACCTCCATCCCACCACCTCAAATCCGACCCAAGCTCGGCCAGTAAAGTCGCCTCCACCACAACCTCACCACCCTGTCGCAACTTATCGCACCGCAATCATGGCGACTACCAGCGACAAATTCGGCAACGATGTAGCCGACTCCGACTCTGGCTCTGACAATGAGTCCATCCACGAGGGAGGAGCTGAGGGAGCTGCCGAGGAGCAGCAGGAAGAGCAGCCCCTCAAGTCAGCCATGAAGAAGACCCCGATGGTTGCGCCCACGCCTGTTCAACGACCAGAGCTGCCTCCTCAGACCGATCCGAAAGATCTCGACGTTAGCTCGTTAACACCCCTTACACCTGAAATTATCGCACGCCAAGCAACCATCAACATTGGTACCATTGGCCACGTCGCCCACGGAAAGTCCACAGTCGTCAAGGCCATTTCTGGCGTACAGACTGTTCGTTTCAAGAACGAGCTGATCCGAAACATCACCATTAAGTTGGGTTATGCCAACGCCAAGATCTACAAGTGCGACAACCAAGAGTGCCCGCGCCCTACATGCTTCCGAAGCTACAAGAGCGAGAAGGAAGTTGACCCTCCGTGTGAGCGCGAGGGATGCAGCGGTACTTACCGGCTGTTGCGCCATGTCTCCTTCGTCGATTGCCCTGGTCACGATATTCTCATGAGCACTATGCTGTCAGGTGCCGCCGTCATGGACGCCGCTCTGCTGCTGATTGCTGGTAACGAGTCTGTGCCCCAGCCCCAGACCTCGGAGCATTTGGCCGCCATCGAGATCATGAAGTTGGATAAGATCATCATTCTTCAGAACAAGGTCGATCTGATGCGGGAAGAAGCCGCTCTGCAGCACTACCAGTCCATCCTGAAGTTCGTCCGAGGCACGCCCGCTGCCAAGTCCCCCATCATCCCCATTTCTGCCCAGCTGAAGTTCAACATCGATGCCATCAACGAGGCCATTGTCAATACCATCCCTGTTCCCCCCAGAGACTTCACTCAGGACCCCCACATGATGGTTATTCGATCATTCGATGTCAACAAGCCTGGTGCCGAGATTGAGGATCTGAAAGGTGGAGTTGCTGGTGGAAGTATCCTCCACGGCGTCTTGAAGCTGGGCGACGAGATCGAAATTCGCCCGGGTATCGTCACACGAGACGACAAGGGCGAACTGCAGTGCAAGCCTATCGTGAGCAGAATCGTCTCGCTCAACTCCGAGTTCAACGAGCTCAAGTACGCCGTTCCCGGTGGCTTGATTGGTGTTGGTACAAGGATCGACCCTACCCTGTGCAGAGCCGATCGTCTTGTTGGGTTCGTCCTGGGTCTCAAGGGACGTCTTCCTGCCATTTACAGCGAAATCGAGGTCAACTTCTACCTGCTCAAGAGACTGCTTGGTGTTCGGACGGCAGATGGTAAGCAGGCCAAGGTTGCCAAGCTGACCAAGAACGAGGTTCTCATGGTCAACATTGGTTCCACATCGACTGGTGCGAAGGTTGTTGCTATCAAGCAGGATGCTGCAAAGCTGTCTCTGACCTCGCCTGCATGCACGAACCTCGGAGAGAAGATTGCGCTTTCTCGGCGTATCGAGAAGCATTGGCGTCTGATCGGTTGGGCAACTATTACTGCGTAAGAATCCACCCCCCTCCCTATCTCTTCTTTACAAACCAGCTTTACTGACTTGAACAATTTAGCGGAAACACCCTTGAGCCTATCATGTCTTAATTGCTATATATGCATCACAGACCACCGGATACAGGCAGAGACACTGGCTCACACATATGTAGACAGTAGTATGAAACATCAGGTAGACAAAAAGGCGCCATTCATGATTCTTATCCATCTTGTTATTCAGTGATGTAAATACGTTTCTGCTGTAATCATCGTTCAACTGGAATGCTAGCGTCTCAGTCTCTTAGACCTGGCCGCAGGGGCCTGCCGGCATTGGGGATCATAAGATGTACGACACCGGGGCCTATGAACAACAGCCACGTGGAGCATGTCAAGCAATCAACCCGAGGAAGCACTGAGCTCTTTGGTGTCTAGATGCACAGTTAGTAGCCAAGAAAAGGGTGTGTGTTCCATAACCCTCTCCCTAGACTCTGACAACGCCGTTGCTTGCTGAATATGAACCAATATCGCAACTTACACCCGTAAGTCTTTAGCATGTACCTGTTATTCGTGATTCGTTCCAAGTCTTTGGGGTCTTTCGTTTAAGGTGGAAGATGTTCTCCAGACCATGTATTTAGTGTAACCCAGCATAGGTGACACATGTGTAGACAATGTATATGAGGGCCTTGACCGCAAGAGGACCCCGACAACGAAGGAGAGGAAGGGCAGGCAGACGATGAGGCAGCCGTCGTTGCGGAAGGCGGGATATGACTCTCTCACCTCCATGTAGAATATGGCCGTGATGGTAGAGGCACACACAATGGAAGAACGCCAGGAAGCCCGGAAAGACGAAACGGGTTGTAAGGTGGTCCTCGGGGAAGTTGTTCAAGCCGAGATCCGGCTATCCGCCACGGGCATGTAGGATCAGGATGGTGCGGTCAAGTTCGGCACCGGTTACATCCACTCCAGCTAGATGTCAGGGCAGCGGTGTACAACCGGGGAATCGGAGCTATCTAGCGATTCTACGAACACAGAGCAGCCATAGGGTAACATGGACTAAGAGAATGAGAGATGATCCTTTTTCGTATAAACCGGAAGCAGTACGGTAGTCGCGCTCCCACAGAGCAACGAGAACCCCGTGCTTGCCTCCACTTCCCAGCAGTCGGGCTATGGGGCGGTGAGGCCTGAACCACCGAATTAACATCTGATGCCATCTGCCCGGCCTGCATTGTTAGCAGCAGAAAATAGCCGCCATATGTACGCTCTAAGTGGTAGCATGATGAAGTGGCAGCCGATTGATGCAAGACATCACTATTGAGCCACCGCTCCGGCCGCCGCTCCGGCCCCAAAGTCACGACTGCACAAGCGAATAGGGATGCTGAATTAGGTGAAGGCATTACGAAAGCCCCCCCGGCAGGGGTCTGTCTGTCATGACCATCCGGCGGCTTGTGATCATCGCGAGGGGGCGTTGCCGGGTCACCGAATTCCTACCTGTCGTCCCATGCGTAACCTATAAGGCTGGAAACGGGCCCTTGCTTGACTATTGACGTGACTCAACAATCTACAACTTACAAGCCCACGGTCGGATTACAACGTGTTTGCTTAGATTTCAATATCCGGATCGAAAGCCTAGGGCTTCCCGTCCGCTTTGAACGGGGACCCACCAGTGTGCGAAAGACAATACCGTATTCTCTCAGAAAATTGAACGATTGGACCACTTTTATTCCAAAGGTCTGATTGGGTACAGCCGCTCATTTAGTGGTCAGATTTTATCGCTGAGCATCACCCCACGAAAGTGAACCAATTAGAGCTCTGTAATAAAAGTGGTCCAATCGTTCAATTTTCTGAGAGAATGCGGTATGTAGAATACGCAGCTCTGTTGCCTCCTTTTTAAAATTAACAATTTCACTATCAGGACCCGCCACCAAATATTGGCCCCCCTACTGCATTACGGCTCTGTCAATTCCTAGATTACTGACATGCAAATCATAAGTTCTATGGCGAATTTGCATATGTACCGGGACCAAGTGGCAAATCGATATTCCCATCTCTCGTCAAAGCTTGAAGATAAGTTATGTGCTCTGTTGCACCTGGCAGCGCACATTACCAGCAGAATAGGCAAGGGGCAATGATGGTACAGAGGCATATCATATCACTGTGTCTTGGATGATTGTTGTATTGTACAGCTCTTTATACATAGGTCTACATCCAGACATAGAAGGTCCTGATTTGTACAGATGGATATATAGCGAGATGCAAACGACGCGTCTATGCCTATGCCTGCTTGCCCTTCTTGTCTCTGCGTTTTCCGTGGTTGCGTACTCTGGGAACAACGACCCATCTGTTGACATTCTTTGTTCTGCGTGTCTTCTTTCCACCCTTGGCCTGAAGAATGGGTCAGCAATGACGGGGATCTGATGGAAGGGGGAAAGGCTACATACCAGTCGTCCCCATGGACTGACGGGGTTTCTGTTACCCTTCGACTTACCACGTCCACCACCGTGGGGATGGTCAACTACAAATCCCATTAGCAATGAGACAGACGGATAACAAGCGACACAACAACATACCCTTGTTCATGGCCACACCACGCACTGTAGGCCTTATGTTCAACCAGCGACTTCTTCCAGCCTTACCAAGCTGGCGGTACTGGTGATGGGGGTTGCTGGCTACTCCAATGGTGGCACAAGCATCTTTGCTGCACTTTCTGACTTCGCCGCTCTGCAGGCGGACATTGACATACTTGCCCGTCATAACCTTCACACCGTCCGCCGTGGTCTCTTCCTCTTTGGAGTCCACGACGGCGTAGGTGCCGGCACTTCTACAGAAGACGGCCTTGCCCTTAGGGTGAGAGCCAACATTGAAGACCGGCGTACCAACAGGAATAAGATGAAGCGGAAGACAGTTGCCTCGATGGGCAGTCTTGGCGGCCAAAATACCCGGATCGATGATACCACCCATACTAGCTAGAAGGTCCTCGGGGATACCAGACCGATAGCTCTGCACGACATCTCCGGTCCTCGTCCCGTCCGGTGCAATGATGTAAGACTTGGTGCCGGTGAGCTCTTCGGTCAAAAGCGCAATGTGGGCGCTGCGGTTCGGGTCGTACTCGATGCGTTCGACGATATGCGGCCCGGGGGCCCAGCGAGAAAAGTCGACGGTGCGTATCCTGCGTTTATGACCACCTCCACGATGCCTGACAGTGATGCGACCATGGCAGTTCCTACCGCCCTTGCCCATTCCCTTCTTGGGGAAGGTCAATGGCAAGAATGGTCGCCCTTTCCATAAGTGGTCGTTGATGGGCCGTTTAAGATGTCGCACACCGGGGGTTCGGGGCTTATAAGTTCGCAAGATGACGGTCGATTGACGGTCCTGCGAGTACTGCGGCCTGTCCGATGCGAAGCTGCTCGGGCTGGGAACGGACGTCGTGACGGGCTCGATGCCGGTTTGAATCTGGGCGGAATAGCGGCGGACAAACGCTGCGCTCGGCGACCATTGGCAGCTCGCCAAAACCGACCGAGGCGCTTTTGCGGCCAACAGCCTGGGTTGCAACATCATGGCTCGCCAGCCAACTGCTGCTGCCTCCTAGGCAAACAGGGTAAATTAACGGGGATAAATTTGTTGTCGGGCTGCTGCAAGCTCCCTGTCTGCCCTTGTCTTTACTGATCGCCACCTACAAACTGAGGCCGATCGTGTAATTTTCCGTGGTCCCTAGGTTCGCATCAATTGATTCGATAGCTCAAGGAGCTAGGTTGTTCCTGCCCCGGGGCAAATGATTTACCCCCCATCAGCCCGCTCCCGACACACTCAATTGGCAGGTTACCAGCCTAGAGGTACCTCCCACCAAACTACGTGCTACCAGGCTACCTCCGACCACCACCACCACCTTTATTTTAGGGCGATTCTAGCTGCCGGGAATTTGCGAGCTACTTTGCGGTATATAAGCCACAGAATCCCGGTCAAGACATAAGCCACATTTCTCAGATCCCAACGCGGGAAGCCGCAAACGCGTCCAAACGGGTGGAGACCTCGAAGATGCCAGGATAGCCCGCCCGCGGTTGCTCCGCTGTTGCTATTGACAAAAATGCGAGAAGTGGGACTTGCATCACTGGTTTCTAGGGAGAACCGGGCGGGACCTGCGACAATTGGAGGATCGCGTCAGCCGAAACGACAGAACAGCAAGAAATAAATCAGGGGAAGGACCAAGGGTGGCATTCAACATACGGTCGCTGGATCACGGTTACGTCGATTTCTGGCACGTCGCTATAGCTCGACGGGTCTTGTTGTTGTTCGGCTTTCTGGCGTATCGTGTCGTCGTATCTACCGCATCGTGTATCCTCTCCCTCCCCCAGATATCCAGCGATCGTCTCTGCGCTATGTGTATAATGCATGTATAAATAGGACTGTGACTATCCATCCATGAATGTATATCTTCCAAGTTGTGACACATTCCTCCCTCCAGTCCATGCTCCTTGTCTGTTCTAAGACATTCTGAAATTAGAGTCGAGTGCATACCAATTTTAAAGTACAGGACTGTTCTAGTCGGGTTCTATATTCTTCAAAAAGGCTCCTTCCTTCCTCGAACAAACGAACGAACAGTCGGAAAGCAGTGTGAATTGAAATATCGAATCTCCCAGCCACAGCCGATATTACCTCAAACAAGCATACCAAACCTGATCCCGATCCGTGTGCCGGCTGGACACGCTTTTTTTTCTGCTACCTCCTACGTCTACGTCGTGACCTACCTACTCCACAAGTCGAGCAAGACGCGCTGGGCTAGTGACTTAGGCAGGCTAGCAGTAGCACGTCTCCAACACTTGGCACCGCCCGAATAGCTGGCGAACCCGCGTAACCGCTCGTCCTCACACGCCCGCCCACTGGGATCAGACGCTGCACCGCTGCTCCAGAGACTGGGCCGACACCAGACACGCTCACGTCAAAAAAGAAGTAGGTACCCAGGTATCTTTTTTGCACGCCCGCTCCACTCGGTGCACGCTTTCTTTTGCGTCTTGCTTGTCTGACAAGCTAAACATTGCCCTCTCTCACTCAAAACCACACCTTGTCCGTCCCGGTTCTTGTAAACATTAGAACCTCATCTACACACCTCTACCTCTCTTCTCTTCCACCATTCATTCGCGACTCCTCCTCCTACCGGACCCTCCACCAAACCTTCAACCTCTAGACCGTTGCTCGGATTGCCCTACCACTTCCACAGCAACCACGCCAGCTCACCATCAATCCGGTTCACTCTTTAGTAGCTGACAGGCCACGCTGCCCTTCAGTTCACTTTTTGGGCTTGTGTTGATATCAACCCACCCTACCACCCTCGAGGCCTCGAAAATAATATCTAAGTCCGTCTCCCCTCCTCGACAAGAGAGCCAGTACCCTCTCCAGCCCAATTAACTTAACCTGCTCCCCTTTGCTGCCTTTGCATCGTGTCCGGCACGTGTTGCATCATGTCTGGGCGTGTTGAAGGCACTCCTTAGCATCGCCCCACACGTACCCTCCCTAGCTTTTCTATATCTAGCCACACACGCACTCACACCTTGACAACACCCAGTCTCAAGACTCCCAGCTGACCTGAATCGTTATAGTACAACCTCGATATCGAATTGAACCCATTACAGTGTTCTTCAATCAGCAATATGCCTGCCGTTGTGAGTAAAAACCTCGCGAAAATACACGTCCTACGCGTGCCTCGAAAAATTCAGGCCTTCTCCTGAAACACGACCAATGTTCGCGTCTTCAAATCTTACTGACTGATTTCTCTTCAAAGGGACGCGCTACGAGGCAACGCGCCGGCGTCTTGAACGAGAATGACGAGAATGGTGCTCCGGCGCGCATGACGCGTGCTAAGGCCGCCGCACTGGAAGTCGAAGCCACTAAGCCTCTGCAATCCAAGAAATCAGCAGTAAACGCGAACCCTACCACTACGCGAACAACGAAACGAAGTGCTCTGGGAGATGTCACCAACGCGGGCAAGACCGAAGTTGTCGAGGGCAAGAAGGCCGTTACTACCAAGACTGCCGGTCTTGTCTCCAAGGCCAGCTACCCCAGCGGCGTGAAGAAGACCACCACTCGCGCTGCCGCCGCCCGAGCTCCTGTGGCCACAAAGGAGCCCGCCCCCAAGGCCACCCGCACCGGAAGCGGGGTCGTCGGTGCCACTGCCAACACCACACAAAAGAGGAAGGTTCTGTCCAGCACAGCTGTTAAGCCCGATGTTGTCGCTCAACTAGAGCCCGCCCGCAAGAAGCCTTTCAACCCAGATGCCGAGAACCAGCAAACGAAGCCGCAGTCGAAACTCGCCAAAGTCGAAGAGGTTGTCGAGAAGCCTGTTGTCGAAGATGTCAAGCCCGAACCCGCACCAAAGGACGATATCTACCCGGAGGGTGTCACCAACTTGGACAGCGAGGATATGGATGATCCTTTGATGGCTGCCGAGTATGCCACAGAAATCTTCGAGTACCTGCGCGACCTGGAGCCAAAGTCGGTGCCCAACCCTGAGTACATGGAGCATCAAGATGATCTGGAGTGGAAGACGCGCGGCATTCTTGTCGACTGGTTGATTGAGGTCCACACACGATTCCACCTCCTGCCGGAAACCCTCTTCTTGGCTGTCAACATCATCGATCGTTTCCTGTCTGCCAAGGTCGTCCAGCTTGACCGTCTTCAGCTTGTTGGCATCACTGCCATGTTCATTGCTTCCAAGTACGAGGAGGTTCTCTCCCTCACGTTCAGAACTTTGTGCATGTTGCCGACGATGGCTTCACTGAGGCCGAGATTCTCAGTGCTGAGCGGTTCATCCTGGGAACTCTCGAGTATGATTTAAGCTACCCGAATCCCATGAACTTCCTGCGTCGTATCTCCAAGGCGGACAACTATGACATCCAGTCTCGGACGATAGGGAAGTACCTGATGGAGATCAGCCTGCTCGATCACCGTTTCATGGCATACAGGCCCAGCCACGTCGCTGCCGCTGCCATGTTCCTGGCTCGCATGATCCTCGATCGAGGTGAATGGGTGAGTTTTGCTGTCCACTGCTTCCCTTTTCCGCCGCTCATTTTGCTAACTTGATACAGGACGCAACTCTGTCTTACTATGCCGGTTACACAGAGGAGGAGATTGAGCCTGTCTTTGAACTTATGGTCGACTACCTTGCCCGGCCCGTTATTCATGAGGCATTCTACAAGAAATATGCTAGCAAGAAGTTCTTGAAAGGTAAGGACCCATTCATCTATCACCTATAACGTGTCGTCTTCTAACAAAGTAACAGCATCTCTGCTCACCCGTCAATGGGCCAAGAAGAACGCTCCCATCTTCGGCATCACTGATACGGCCCTTTCTTTGGACGAGATCTCGTCTTAAGACTTGTGTGTTTGTTTACACCTACGCAAGCCTATTTCACCGCGATGATACCTTTATGTCAAGTGTTCTGTAATGTCTCAGGATACCCCTGGACCTTGGATGGTCCTCACGATAATTCCTTGCATGATGCTCTAGACCGACGATTCTCATACACACCACTACATAACCTCGACTCCTTGATCTGGACGTGGGTGTGGTGGTCTTCTCCCCAGCATCCTGAGCTTTCTCTCGGGGTTCACTACTTTTGACAGCCTGCGGCTGGCTGTTGTTGTTTTGCGTGCATCTCCGTTATTCTTAGTACTTTGGCCCCTTTTTTCTGCCATCTGTTGATGCATGGCGTATGCGGCAAAGGGGCGTCTAGGAGTCAAAGGAGGATGGCGTCCTTGATTTGTTGTTTTGATTAGCATATTTCCCGATGGAGCCGCTTTGGTCCTGTCTTATACCTATCTGGTCTACAGGGCACCTGTCACAGTTTTGCTGCTGGTTCGGCTCTTTCACAACGGAGTGAAAGAAGTCGTCGCCAGTCCGCCTACGTTGGCTTTGCTATACTTGCGTCAAAGTACCGGTTAAAGCAACGATAGCTGGAAAGGTGCAGTCGGCTGCATGGGGATGGGGGGGGCTTGGAAGGGAATGTGTGATGTGTACATTCATGTGACTTGTTGGACTTAGAATACGGTTTATGGACGAATGGACAAATAAAATTCGGCGTACTACATGATCTTACTTGCTTCCCTCTTGTTGCAGCAACTTGGCTGATGTGTTCCACTACTGCATGTCTGATGGTGCTGCATTTGGATACCCGATACTCGTCCTTATTGTGCTTCTCAATGTCGTTCGGAATGACCTGATAATCATCCAGCAGTGTTCTCATTGCTGATACCATCTACTGGTGCAGTGTTGTCTGCTGTGGCTCCTGCATCGTCGGCTTGTGCATTGCCGGCTCCTCCATCGTCGGCCCCTTCATCGTCAGCTCCTGCATTCTTGACTCCTGCGTCTCTGGCGTCATCAGCCCCTGTGTCGTCTGCTGTTGCGCCATCAGCTCCAGTGTTATCAGCTCCTGTGTCGTGGGCTTCTCCATTGTCGGCTCCTGGATCGTCAGCTGTTGCATTATTCGCCGCTGTGTCGTCAACAGATGCCTGGTCACCACTGCCACCAGCGTGAGCATCAGCTTTCGGCTTGGGCACACCTCTGGATTTGGTCATAGCCATTGCAGCCCTGCCTGTCTTGACACCCGAATCAGGGCCGTATCTCTCCATCAGATCTTTCCGACTTAGCCGCTGCCGCCTTTGCTGATAGGTCCTGTTTCCGTCTTCATCGTCTACCGTCCCTTCATCCCCTTTCCCTTCCTCTTCTTTTTGACAATTGTCGCCCGCACCACCACGAAGACGCCAGAGCATCTTGCTGACAAACCCCGAGGGGCCATGTTCTGCTTCTAGCTTGGCGAGGGCATCCTTTCGGGCCTGTTCTACTTTGGCGAGGGCGTCCTTTCGAGCATGTTCTGCCTCTTCGCGCTCTTGTTTGGCCATGACGCGGGCGCGGTAGGCGGCTTTGCGCTCGGAGGCTAGGCGGTGGAAGCCGGCTTGGGTCCGCGGGGGCGCGCCGACGCCGCCGGTGAGGAACCACCAGGAGGCCGGCACGGGTTTGGTTGGGGAGGGAGGGTCTTGTTGCTTGGGCATCGTAAGGGTGATGATGGGTGATTTGGGCCTGTCTTCGGCACTTGGTTTCTTGAGGAGAGCTTGCTTGATGTCCTGGTACAGTGTTTCTAGCCTCCAGGGGCACAAAATAGCAAAAGGGTGTGAATGACAGGGTGGGCAAGGCTGGGTTTCAGATGTCTACCTCGGCCAGTTGCTTACAGACTTCTTGTAGATGACTTCAGCATATTAGACTGTGGTATTGTCGGATTTGGCATGCTGTGCGTTGCATGAAGCTCACAATAGCTTGGAACGCCAGATTACAACAAAAAGACTGGGATAAATACCATGGACACAATCGAATCCAGGGATATTACGCAAGGTCGAAGAAACCTCACCTGTGATATCACATGTGCGATTTGGTTCAAATATTGCAGCTGCGATGACCTGGCAGAAGTACATTGTGACTTGATGCAATTATCAATAATTGCATATGTCAAGATATGACACACGAAAAGAAGCTCATCAGCAGTGCTGCTGTCATATCTCTATTGTACATGTGCAATGGAGGGAAAATCCATCCATCTCTACTCCTTGCACGTCGTGATTTATTGCCATCCGATGGCTGCCTCCTTTTTGTCTGCAGAATTGCCTCCCATAGCTCCATCGTCATTTCCCATGAAGCTGATCGAGGCAAGTTGTCCATAGTTGCCAAGAACTACACCATTGCAGAGAGCCAGATTCCAGGCTCTCAAGCTCCTCCAAAATCTCCCCATACCATTCCAAATCCAGGCCGTTATTACTCCTACAGATTAATGTGTCATTCGATGACACGGCTTCTCACATATCTTAAGATGATCACTCGGCGAAGATATCTGGCTTCAGAGTGAAAGCGACCTTTCGGCCGCTGTGGCGCTTGATGGCGGCAGACCGGGGAGGAATATGAGTTTCTTGACGTGAGGAGTCACGAAGCTTTGCGACTGTGAGCTTCTCTTCTTCTCTGGCAACGCGGTCCTCCTCTGCGACCTCGAGCTCGAATGCCCAGCTATCACAGCAATCGGCGGAGACAATCTCCCAATCGTCTGCGTCACTGCTGCCACTCTTTTCGTCTTTCTGTGCCAGCGCAACCTCACCCTCGCAGATGGATATGCTCTGCTCTAGCACTGGTGAACTGTGCTTATCGTCGATGTGGTTATCTTCGGTGGAAGGGATGGCTTCTCCAATCATGGTCGTATCAGGCTGGCTGTCAAGGTTGAGCCTCATAACAGGCACGTCATTCTCCTCAGCGGCACTACTCTCGATGAAGACGACGATGTCATGGATTGACTGGTAGCGTGGGATGTTGGGGTTGTTGAAGTAATCTTCAATTAGGTAAAGGCTGCCGGAGCCATCCTCATCGACGTTACAGTTCCAGTCTTGGTTGTTTCCCACGACATCGAATACTCGTCATCGGCTTCATACTCATCATCAGCGTCATCTGCGTCTGAATCAGAGTCATCGTAGAGAGTAGCCGGGGGTGCCAGAGCATATTTCTTGCTACTGCTGATGGGCTTCTTTCGCTGGTCGTCGACGTCGCGCATAGAAATGATGCGGCGGATGAACGACGACATGCTGGTGATGGTTTAAGTCAGCGATACTGAGATGCTTGCAAGCGATGTGAGCATCACCGACGCTCATAGTTAAATCGGAGGAACACTTACGTTGCGTGTAGAATTTGCTACTTGAGACTGGATCTGGTTGTGGTCACGGAACACAAGTTCTTACCAAGTGACAGTTGGAACGAGAGATCCCGTAGCAAATCGACGTAAAGAAATGCAAAGAGGTTGAGAAGATGCAAATAGAATCGAGAATAGTTAGTAAAAGTCGATCAAAGTGGTTACAGAGGCAATAATGGTGATGGTTGGGGATTTTCTGTTCTTCAGCAACAACAGTGACTCGGTGAAAGGTTGTGGAAGTTGTTGAGGGTATGGTTGATCAAGAAGAGGATGAATCGGGATTATTTCTATAGGTGGTCGAACGAGAAGCACCGTAAAGTGAAGGTGAATTGCTCGTGACCGATGCGTGATCTGTAGGCTTGAAGAGGGCGCGAGAGAACGAGGAGCTAGAGGGGAGGGGACTGGAGGGGACTGGAGAGGACGAGTGGCTTAGTTGGTAACAATCACATCGACGCAATCAATAATTACTTGAACAATCCCCAAGCTGGGTCTTGATTGTGTTGGTAGTTATATTTTTCTGAAGCAGGTCGAGTTGTGTAGCCCTTCAACCTCTGACCCTGCCCTGAATCATGATGATTTCTCCCTATCCGAAAGCGCCTCCCTATTATACATTCATCCCAAAAGAAAACATCATCATCAGCATTGCTCATGATCCTAGCCAAAGCGAACAGTTCGTGGCCCAATATACCACGAGCTTCTGGTCAGAGCCCAATCCCGTTCTCTCCAGTACCTCGTCTCCTATTGCACACACCTTCGTTTGCTGGATATCGATGTTCATGCAAATCATTGTCCTTTTTCTCCCCCATGCTGATCAGATCCATCTGGGCATACCATCTAACCACACTGTACAGACGGGGTAAGATAGCCGTCTCTGAGCGGCTACTCGTTGAATACTCCAGGTTTGAGAGCGAACGCGACCTTGCGACCCCGATCACGGTTGCTGCGCGTAGATCGGAGAGCAGACCGGGGAGAGAGATGAGTGCCGTTTCGGGTATTATGACGAGTCTTTGCCGCAGCAAGTTCCTCTTCTCGAGCGATACAGTCCTCCTCAGCTGCTTCGAGCTCGAATGCCCAGTCGTCGTCGAAACACTCTGACGCGACTGGGCAGTAATCGGACAAGTCACCATCATCCCCATTCTTGTTTTCCTCTTGTTGTAGCAAGGAGCTTTCACGGAGGTCAAAACTCTGCTCAAGCACCAATGAAAAGTTGTCCTCAGGGATATGTTCATCTTCGGTGGATGCTCCATTGGTCAGTTCATGGAATGGCTCGCATGGCCGGGTGGGAATATTGAGGCGGATCGCTGGCGGGCCTCTCTGCTCATCCTCATCGCCCTCATATTCGACCTCGTCGAACCTCTGGTAGGATGGGTACGGTAGGGTATCGAAGTAGTTTTCGATAATATGAAGGCCAGTGCTATCTTCAGTAGCACTACTGCTCTTCTGATCCTTGCATCGGTTGTTGTTTGGTTCCTTCTGGTCATTCGACGAAACGATAAGGAAGTCGTCAAATGTGAGGTCGTCAAAAGAATCGAAGCCGCCTACGTCGTCGGAGTCGGAGTTAAACTCATCGTCCGCATCGCATGAATCCATGTCATCGATGACAGCCGGGTATGCAAGAGCATACTCCCTCTTGCTGGGGGTGGGTTTGGCCCGCCGTCCATCGGCGTCCCGCATCGTGATGATTCGGCGAATGTATGACATCTTTGAGCCTCACTCAAGTCAGCAATGGCTGTTAATGCTCGAGGAGAGTGTTGGTAGTATGACGGATATCACCAATGCAAGGGAATATAATGGATTTGCTTAACCTTTTCTGACGATGGATGACTTCGCTTGTGACCATTTGTATTCCTCCACAAATATTAAGTCTTGATCGCGTCAAGGGCTCAAGATGACCTTGAATGCAACGGCAGCAAGTTGGTTTGTGTTCTATCTAGATAGAATTCGATCGAAAATGACAGCTGCAACAGTGACAAACGCGGCAGAAGTGACGAAGATGCGTGAGAACGTATTCTCAAGTCAAATTTCGGAAGGAAGGTGTGCCGATGATGCTTAAATGTGGTCGGTCAAGAAGGTGATAAGGTAGAGTGTTTTCTTCTGACGATTGAACAAAAAGTTGTTGGTGTTCTGGTTCAAGGGCATTTGATCGATCAAGTGAAGGATGTGCTGGATCAGTTTCTGTAGCTGATCGAACAATAAGATCCCGTAGGTTGACGTAGAAGATTCGTGGCCGGGGGGTGTGTGTATGTGTATGTGTATGTGTATGTGTGTGTGTGTGTGTGTGTGTGTGTGTGTGTGTGTGTGCGTGTTTTATAGGTGCAAAAAATGATCTCGTAAGAACGTGGGGTTAGGACAGGAGAAGAGAGAGTATGACCTGGTTGTAGCAGGGGACAATTACATCGCCGTAACTAGGACTTGAACAATCACCACGCTGGTCTTGATTGTGGTGGTGGTGGCTGGATTGGATTGTTCTGAAGCAGCTAGCTCAAGCAGCGTTCTGTCCCAGCCAGGTTGACGATGACACACTGCTCTACCTATTACTACCCCTCCGTAGTTGTTTGTGTTGTCTAATTATCGATGAGCATCACCTCCTCGAAGTTCTACTCCCAAACCCCAGCTTCCCCCAGTGCAGCAGGTGTCCCCTATGCTCGCGGACCCATCCAGCGTACAAGGCCCAACTGATTGTCACCGCCACGAAGCTCGCCAGTGACAACCACTTGAACTGTTCCGTCCGAGGGAAAGAGATCGCCGCAGCCGCCCCCATGATCTCGAAGACGTTGACGACGGAGGTCTCGACACCGGCGAACTTGGACCGCTGGTGCTCGGGGACGAGGACCTGGGTCAACTGCTGGGTGGTCAAGTCGAACACCCAGACGCCAAAGCGGGAAAAGGAGAGGAACGAGAAGATCACCAGGCTCCAGCCCAGATTTGGTGCATTCGAGGACATCAAGGAGGAAGATGCCGTCTCCTGTTTCTCTCGTGAGGACGAGATAGCCCACAAAGCGGCAACTACGGGAGCCTGTACGAATATGTTAGCGGCCCGAGCCTCTGCATTTTACCCGCGGGTGCCTTTCACTTACCAGGTTCAAGACTTGCCAACTGACACCCCACAGACCAACCCGTTGGAGACCTACCAGAGTCTGGCCATCCGCCGCGTGCTGCCGCTGCTTCTGCTCCTCGGGCTCGATCAAGCCGACCTCTAGATCGTCTTCTTCATCAGCCAGACTTCGATGTTGCCGGTACGCCTTACCCATATATTGGATCCCGAGGGGAGTGGCCACCGTGCTCGAGATCTCGAAGACCGATCCAACGGCCCGAGCCAATGTTATAGTAGGTATCGAATAGCCAATGTTGATTAGATAAGTGATGAACGTAGCCCTCCAGGTCATCATGTTGAAATGCAGCAGAGCGAGCGCGATAGAGGGCACCCAAACCGCGGTAGAGAAGTACATCTCGAAGCCCTTGAAAAAATGACGAACACGGCTAGTCCATGGGACAGCTTGAGCTGGAGCGGGTACCGAAGCCGCTTCGGGGGCCTCTTTCTTTAGCTTGGGAACGCGGAGCACAGGGCTGCTGTTCCATACCCCTTTCGCCGAGACCGTCTCGATCGGAATGCTGATCAGACTAGTCAGGGCCGAGTAGATGACCCCTATCCGCACCGAGTCGCCCGCAGCCGAGATAACGACGGAGATCAGAATGGGGGAGACCAGCTTGCAGACGAGATCAATCCGGCGCATGACGGCATTCACGTGTGTCAAATCATAAGGTTGCCCCGTAGGCGCAGCTACCGTAACGACCCAGTCCCTCTCCATGGAGATGAGGTTGCCGGACGAGCTCAAGCGCTCGATGATGCCGAACGTCACGGCGACTACGAAGATCGCGTGCTTGAGGCTGTCATTCTTGGGGAGCACAAACACTGCCTCCTCTCTCACGAGGTCCTCTTGGCTTAGGATCAAGAGCCAGAAAAACGAGCCAACGATGACCGAGGTTCGGTTGACAACGATGGTGGTCAGTAAGGTCCGGAGCCGGTTCGGGGCATTCTGGACCCAGCTTCCTATAGAGCTGGACAGGATGATCATGGCCAGATATATGATGATCATGCTATACAAAGAACTAATGAGTCCATTTGCCGTTATGGCTCGTGTATCTGGTGAGATCCGGAACTTACCGCAACGCCGCCGCCACCAGGGTATCTGGATAGGCTCTCGCCGTGAACAGGATCTAATTCAGGGGTGATGGTCAGCAAATGTCCATTATGGGGATGCTAACCCACTTACAGCAGCGAACTCGTACCCACGCGCATTCCATGTCGAGAAGGCATGACTCACGTACAGCCTGACAGCCTGCGCTCTCGTCAAGCCCGGGGTTGGCGTTGTTGGTGGTGATGGCTGTTCCGCCGGAAGACGATATTCGTCATCTGGAGCTAACATCAGCTCTACCATCTCTTCGCCCTCATTGCGATTCATGATGCTGCAGGTATGCCGCGTATACTTTAATACAGGTACGTAACGTTGAGACTAAAAGAGTCCCGAGTCAGACGAAGGTTTCATTGACACATGCCACCTTATAATCTCTTGGTGCCTGGGCTGCATTAGTGCCGAGACCGGGGCTAGTAGTCACGTAGCCGGACGCGGCGCTGGGGAAAGGTGGGAGAGGTGCAGGAGGGAAGTGGAGAGTGAGTGAGTATTGTAGTAGTAGACAGATCCCCCGATCGGGGGGCGCGGCGCACTCGGATCGGCAGCCGAATGCATCAAATGACTAGCGAATCAAGCGCCGGCAGAGATGGCAGCTGCAGGCAGGACAGCCGGATCCCGCTAGGCACGTTAAGAGGTATATACTCACGTGCTACTATACAATAAGGCTGTTCTAGACAGCCATGGAACATATATATCAACTTGACTCGTATATAGTCGCCGGAATAGAAAATTTGAGCGTATTTTTTTATGAATGTATGCTTCCGGCAGCCACCCACCAGAATTATTTATCATCGCATACATAATTTTACGTATGGGACAATTGGTCACTGAATCACTGAGCAAGTTTGTCAAAGTTATGGTTGGGTTGAAGTGTGACTGTCCGAAAACAAGCCAACACCGGATTTTTGTATCCAATCAATTGTCTGTCTCTTGAAGACCCCAAAATAAATCCATCAGCCGGTCCAAGTCGTTTGGCGGCGGTCTCTAGTACGAGACAGGGTTTCTCCTGAGCGCCGTTCACCCAAAGGTCCAAAGTCGACCGAGCTGCCACTCTGTCGCATCCCTGAAAAATTGAGGTTGCAATCATCAATCGGATTCCACAAAGTGTGCGTGGGTGTGCATGTGTGTTTGCACGTCGGTGTGTGTGTGCGTAGAAGAGTTGTCTCCATCATATCGTGCGTGCCTGAATCATCGGCGAACCAAGTCCAGGGCCCTCCATCTCCTGCAGTACCAAATGCCCGCGTCCGTCTCCAAAAAAATCTCCATCCAGCGGGTCGTTGTAGAATAATAAAAGTTAAGAACTATGCCTCTTCTCTAGTAAAGTATGTAGAGACTGGCCGTCGAGCTTTGCCTCGATTAGGGGGCAAAGCTCGTTTGAAGTTTGATGGCGTGAGGGTTGCTCTAGAAATGACCCATGCGCTCTTCCATGCCGCCCCAGTAGACAATGGGCCGCGGCTCCAGCAGGCCGAGCTCGGAGCCATGCACCTTCTTCTCTTCTTCCATGAAGAGGATGGAGGGCTGGCGGAACATGACGCTGTTGATGGTCTCGGTGGGGGTGCTGGAGGCGCTGGACACGAACGAGTTGCGCGAGCTGGACGACCGCGACGACGCCGACGAGGCCCGGCGGAAGCTGGTGCGAATTCCGGCCGGAGAGAAGCGGTTGCGGATGGTCTGGAATCGGGATGGGGACTGCATTTTGGCGGTTGGTATGTGGTCTCTTAGACGATGGATCCGAAGAGTTCGAGGTTGAGATGGACGTGAAGGACAAGAAGCCGACGTGATACCGAAGCCAGGGTATTAAGTGGTGGTTGAAAAGAGGCTCAGCCTACGGGGGTTTGAAGAAGTCGAAGGTTGTTGTGAGAAGCGAATGTCGTTAGATGCGTAGATCGAAGTCAGATGACTGAAAGATAGGACGATCTATTCTGACCAGAGAAGATAGAATAGAGCAGGGAGAAGAAGTGACGACTTGATAACACAGGTCGACTGGTTTGAGAGAGAAGGAATCGGGACACCACACGTGAGAGTCTGATCGGAAAGAAGAAGAAACGGAGGCTAGGATGAGAGACCAAGCCCGGATACTTATTATGTAGATTCTGGGACTGGACACTCGTCTGAAGTCCAGGCATTGATGCTGCGCACTCCAAAGTGGTATACTACGGTAAGTGGCAGGGAGCGGAGTAGGAGCGGCACCCGTACCGGCAAGACAGACCTTGACACACACACACACACACATACTCCAACCCTCCAACGCTTGACTTGACAGGATAGGGCGACAGGGGTGCGAGGCTGCGTGGAAGCCGCAACTAGAACGGCCGATCAAGAAAATGGCACTCTGGACGAAGAATGCGATGGGGCATTATGGGGCGATAGTGCCCCAAAAGATCATCCAGCTCCGAAGTTCTCGCTCCCTCAGGGCAGGCTCAGGGTCTGGCAGCCCCAGGGGGATCCATCGTACGCGAGATTGGGATTATGCAACACTAGTTGCAGATTGTCATGAACAGCCGAGTTAGTCATGCTGCTAAGAGCCTGGCTAAGGCAGGTACGAGACAGCAAGGCGTTCGGCTTGTGTCATTCATGAGACCCAAAAACCAAAAACCTGGTGCAGCCACACAGTTCGGTTCTGCCCGGGTGTTATAGAGTTTGGCTTGGGCTCTTCCGTTTCTCTTCTTTCTCAGGATCCTACGGGCAGCTACGGGGTAGAGTAAACCAGGTCTCCACACCTGCTGGATTGGGAGACCTTCCGTCTGGCAACTGGGTAGAGGGAGAGGGGAACGAAAACGAGAAAGAGGGAGAAAAAAGACGGAAAAAAATAAGAGCGTCATGCGGCGATGAGGGCGGGTGAAACAAGCCCTCCCTGGCATTCCCGTTCTGCTGTCCACGACTCGTATCATGGATGTAACAGTCTTTTGGCCAGTGCGCCATCTTGCCCACACTGGACAATGGGTTGGACGTTGGAGGAGTGGGTGGAGAGCCATCTGTCGGTGCCAATTGGATCTAACCGTAGCGTTGGTTAATTGCCTGCAGTTCATCTCGTGCAGCTGTGCAAACGTCATTGGGTTGGTTATTCTGCAAAAAAACAAACCCCAAAAACAGACATAGATGATGTGTGTGTGCGCTATATGTCCGTCATCGCCGTCACTTACTTTTGCTGTTGCTGTCGTGATGAGGCTAGTGAGGAGCATGCAATTCTCATCAAGGAGTTGTTAAGGTATGATCGACGACAGGGATGCCGTTACGTGACACTCAACCCAAGACAATGGCACCCCACTCGGAGCAAGGTGGGGTACTCGACGAGTCGCAGGTTCAATGCCCCCAAAAGCAGAGGGCCCGGGATGCGACAGGGAAGCAGCTCGTCGTTTCACGGCTCCTTGCTTCAAACTCTTGGAGGGGCCCGGCAAGGCCGCAGATCGACTCTGGCTGAAGACGAACAAGAACCGTTCTCGAAGATCACGAGGCTCATATGTGGGAAGGGCAAGAACCATCGTCTCTTCTTATTCTCCCGTCCTGCTCAGCCCGGGGCTCTATGTAGAACACCCTATTTTTAGCCATTGCCCATTAAGCATTGGACGACAACACAGACGAAACGAACTATTTGAGCAGGTCAGTCGGTCAGTCACAAGGAGTGAGGAGAGAGCAAATGCACGGCAACGCCGCCACCTACTGTACGTTGCTGTGGAGAAATATAGAACGCCCCGCGAAACCACTAGGGGGTTTCTAGTCCTGCCTTGGCTTAAAGCACCTGGCATGCACATCGTTTTATTCCAATACACCCAATACACCCCGATCATTGATCCCGATTCAATGGTCACGATCATTCGGCCCAGACCGAATCTTATGAGAGTGTACATATACGAGTAAGATGAATCGTTGTGCTTGGCGCATCTAGTAGCTCGAATATAGGTAGATAGATCATATACTCATGTATATGCGGTTCCAATAGCATATTGGTTTGCTGCAGAAAAGTCTTGTGGCTATCTGCATGTTCCTGTGGACGCACATGTTTCTCGGGATCTGTCTCATGCCGTTACATTCCTGGCAAGTCCTATGCAGACCCCTGTTTATTTGTTAAAATCTGGATACCGTTTCAGAGCCTGGATGGATTTTTGACAGGCAATACACATATAGAGAGTATATCAACGTCCAATCCGAAACATAAAAATCGAAGTGGTAGGGTAGAAATCGCAACGATTTGAACATACGTTTCAAGTCGACAGAAGTGTCGTGGGTGCATGAATTGTACGTACAGGGCTTTCAGACGGTGCCTATCAATTAACAAACAAACAGGGGTCAAAGTGTACATAATGCATCCTGCACCTTCGCCCAAGGTTTTCCCGCTGGCTAGGCAATGCATGTAGCAACTGACGAGTATCAGAATTGATTTGGAGACCTTCTAGAATGGAAATAGAAGCTCATGGACTCGTACACGGAGTCTGGGCATTCCTGGAACGAACCACAAAAGCAGTGGAAGCTGGCCATGAACCAAATCAAGAGCCTGCCGATATCTGTACAGTATGTGAAACTACTTTTGTCATCTTGTCGACCGAAATAGGGGCTCATGACTGTAAAGTTCGTCCATGACAAACTGAGCCACCGCAGTTGATGCGATTTGCAAACCCCTTCCCCTCCAAACTCCCAAGAGCTTGCTTAGTCTTACATGAACCGTTTGCGACTTCTGGAGATGATGGGTTCATGTTGTTTAATATTTACGTTCGAAGAGACGGCCGGTGACTCTGCCACAAAACTACCTCGCTTGCTAAATCAACTATGCAGATGGCCTGGCCCTCCTCCTCCTATCGCTATGGTGGTGGTATCGTATCGTAAACTCTGGTTCTATATATGCATGCATCCTCCATCCATCCAACCCCGTGAACGTGTTCTGTTCGGTCCCTTGACCGATTCAAACCTGAACAGCCGGCTGGAAATATAAAAAAAGAAACTCTCCATTAAACGCCCGCTTTGCGCCTGCTATGCATTCATTTGTGATCATGAGAATCAGTCGCGCTCCTGCTCCTGCTCCTATCCGTACCCCTTTTAACCTCAATATGCGCTCCAGTCAGTCTTCCGGACAGATTTACGAATCGTCGCACTACGCCGGATACTCTCGACCCAGACGGAGTCGTCCAACAACTCGCGCACCTGCGCAGGACTGACGGAGCTGCCACGCCTGCTGTTCCCGGCAGACGAAGTCCCGGGTTCTTGCAGCTCGAAGCTGAAGGCGGACATTTGTGTTTGGTGTCTTGTCATGGAGGGGGCGCGCGGTTCACTTAAGGGGTGCGCAGAGGAACTGTCGTATGCTACGTCCTGGCTCGAGTTCCAACTCTTGTGCAGCGGACGCGAAGCGTTCGAGGCATCCAGGAACTCGGACGATCGGCTGGCGCTCTGCGGCGTTACAGCCAGCGTGGATCGCTGCGGCGGTTTAAGCCGCTGATCCTCGTCCTCGACAAAGATATCAGGAACGTCTAGCTGGGGAACTGCCGTCATTCTGCCCAACCTCTTCTTGTCTATATGTCTCTTGAACTTGCGTGCCCAATAACTATCAAAGGTCGTTAGCAATCAATTTTCAAAGGAGGTGACAATGTGGAATCGAAACTTACAGTGTGTCGAAGAATCCAAGCACGACTCTTCGACGGACTTCCTCCTCAACACGTTGGAGACGGGCGCGGCGCCGGAGGAATTCCTCAAGTCTCAAGCTCTTGCTGTCGCTAATGATATTGTAGTGCGCCAGAATCATGAGTACGGTGGTAAAAGAGATGCCCCTGTCCGGATCCGCAGAAACCATGACTTCTTCGAAGAAGATATTGAACTGGCGGCGGCGATGCCGAACCCCCATGACATCGATTTTGTCCAGTCTGGCATTGAGCTTGCGAATATCGACACCATAGGCGCTCGTGGATGCCACACCTGAAGCGATGGACGTGTGCCTTCCCTGCGAGGGGTTATTGCGAACGTCCTCAAGAATGGAACGAACAGAGTCTTCCGGATCGTAGATGCGCATCGTAAAGACACCAGAGAGCTCCCCCAATAACCTGGGGAACTGCTCTTTGGTGATGAAACCCGTGCCGGCTGGGTCAACACTGCGCCATGCCTCTTTGAACCGCCGGATTTCGTCTCGATCAACGCTAGGAAGTCCACTAGAACGTTGGTAGACATAAGAAAAACTCTCGTAGATGAGAGAGATGAACAAGTTGACAAAGAGATACATGCTGACAATGTTCCAACCAATGAACAGACCCCTGGCCCAGGCTGTGCTGCCGCAGTCGCTGTCGAAGAACTCGGGGTCCTTGACACACAATGGCGGCTCTATGGTGGCAAAATCCTCCATGATTTCGTTCCAGCCTTCTCCAGTACTCATGCGAAACATCATGACCAGGGCTTTGGGCACAGTC
The DNA here is from genome assembly GCA_038363915.1 of Apiospora saccharicola. NCBI lineage: Eukaryota > Fungi > Ascomycota > Sordariomycetes > Amphisphaeriales > Apiosporaceae > Apiospora > Apiospora saccharicola. Next base: position 2,788,237 of record JAQQWM010000001.1, read on the forward strand.
CGGAAGTTCAAATTTGCAGTCTCCGAACCACCAAACCTGGTGAGACTGAATGTCTGGGTGAAGGCTATGGCGAAGACCAAGAAGAATACCAGCCATGTAGCCAGCAAATTCACGATCGTCGTCAGACTGGCGGCGGCTGTCTTGAAGAGCTGATCCAGAGCGTCGTTCCGCGGAATTAACAAGAGGACAATGGCCACCAGGAAGAATTTGTGTAGCTGGTTGTAAGTATCATGCTTCGGATTGCTCTCGATAAGGAAAGACGTGGCCAGAGCACCAGTAACGGCGATGAGCGAGAACATGTCCCAAGAGCTCCTTCTAAATCGTGCCCAGCCAAGACCGACAACGCGAATAACGATGTTTGCAATATAGGTGAATGTGAAGACCAGGAATAATATATCCCTTGTGCGTGTCCACCACTCTGGCTCGGGTTCGAACTCGGCCATCAGGAGCACCAGGTGAAACACGAGAACGCCGGTAATGGCTGTATACCACTTGCCGCGCTTCTCAATTGCCCGCTTGTGACACCACTTCTTCCACTTCTTCTCCGAATCGTCGTAAGAGCTTTTCGACGGCGAAATCTGTCTGAGGAGCTTACGCAGCTCAAGCCATGATCTCTGTTCGGCAGTCAAGAAGGCCACACCCGTTTGCTCCGTGTAGTTCCTCATAAAGATGGAAATGAACAGAGTCAGGATGAAAACTGTGGCGAGGATGTTAAAGACAACAAGAAACATGGCGTTTCCTGGGGTTGCGAGGTCGCTGGGCTGTTTACCCCTGCCAGTGATTGCTTGAACGGAGAAAGAAACATCTGTCCAACCTTCCTGTGAGACTATCTGGAAGAGGATGAACATTGACGAGCCAAAGTCATCAAAACTGTAGAAAGGGTTGGCGGCGACGCGAGGTGCTAGCATGGGCCAGTTGTCGCTGAACGGGGAAGCCTGGAATTCACCAAAGCATTCAGACAGGTTCTCGACGTCATCATTGCACTGAACAAGCAGGCCGTTGAAGAGATTGAGTGCGTATATGGCGAAGGGAATTAAGAGGGAAACGGACACAAACGCGGCCTGGATGAGTTGGTTAGCAAGAGAGACGGCCTATTATATGCAAGCGATTGAGGATGACTTACTCCAAGAATCTTCCAGATGCTGACGATAACGAGGGAATGGAAAGTATCTCTTGCGGTGTCGCTGATATTGAGCAGACGAAGAGCTCGCAGTGCTTTGAAGGCACCGATAGCCCTCGAGACGGCTCCGTCATTGGCCAGAAGGGTGAGGACATTAATCCAAAGGGTGATAAGCACGATGCCGTCGATGAAGCCCCAGGAACTGCGGAAGTAGGCATTCGGAGTGAAGAAAAACCCATCTGCCACAATCTTGATGAAGGCCTCTATGGTGAAGACCACAGCAAATCCCATGTCGACCCAAACGAACCAGTTGGAGAACTTGAAGGAGTGCGTCATGAAGTACTCCTTCTGGTACAGCGGAGTAGTGACACACGCAAGAACCACCATAGCCACAATCGCGGCGTATATAAAGGCGGAGAATGTGTACCATGCAATCTTATTTGGCTCAACACCATCGAATCTCTCATTCCCTCTGCCTGGGCCAACCAGTCTCTGACACATGCGCCTGATGGGGTTCTTTGGCGTGAAGACATAAAGAGCGTTGTTGTATGCTGGATGCCGAGCAAGATACTCACGCTGTGCCTTGCGTCGGGCTGATGTAGCAGTGACGGCCTCGCGAGCCATTTGTCGAGGGTCTAGCGTGTCATTTGCGCCGTTAAAACGGATATTGGAGTAAAAGGGGTTCGGATCTTTGTCGATGAATAAGCCGCGCACTCTGCTCCAAACGCTAGAGAGCAGTCCAGGGCGAACGTCCCCGGCACCTGCTCCTTGTTGCGGGGAATGCCCATCAGCGGATGACTGCTGCAATGGATCCATGCTATCGTCAAGAAACTCGCGAACAACGGCATCTTTCAGGAGCATCTCCATTGTTGCAGGCCCATAATCAAGAGGGTCCTTCTTCCTCCGAGTCTTTCCAAAGGTGAATATTGTCGACAAGGCTAGATTGCTTTGGTTGTTTCCGAGCTCCTTTCGTTGCAAGAACGCCTTCACTTGTTCCAATCGCTTTTCATCTTCCGATACATCAAAATTTTCTTGGATGACAGCAATGAACATGTTGACCAAAATGAAGAAGGCGAGAATGAACCAGCCGATAAGGAACATTGAGCCGTACCAGGAAGTCCCCCTGTGGGTGGTGTATGAGGTAACAGTATACAGTATTTCCGTCCAATTCTCGCTGGACAGGATTTGATACATGCCCAAAAAGGCGTTGTAGATGTTGTAGAAAGATATCCTGACGAGCTCGCCATCTTTGGTTGGTGGCAATTCGCCTCGGAAAATCTGCACGGCAAAAATGGCCATGATGAACGTGATCAAGAACACGAAAAGCAGCAAGTTCGCAATACCTGCAGCATTTCCCAGCACTAGCAGAATCAGCTTTCGTGTGATGGGAATGGCCAACACCACGCGATAAATCCTGAGGATCTGGAAAGCACTGAGCCATGCGTATGTTTGACCCGAGTTGAAGATCGGAGGGAGGATAATGATGGTTGTGGCCACTGCGAGGAAAAGGTCGAAGAGGTTGCGGTAGTTCCTGTGGAACCCCCTCCAGTTGGCAGCAATACGAATGGCAATCTCAACATCCAACAGGCATGTGACAATGATCTCAACAACATGGATAAAGGTCGCGCGGCTGTCCGGCATTCTAGAACTTCGCCATGCCTGTGTTACCAGGTCGAACGTGATCAGCATCACCCAAAAAATCGAGGTCTTGTCATATAACGCTTGCAAGGTCGATGTACGTTGCAAGCGATCTTGATCTGGCGCTGGGGCCATCATGGGTTCCTGGCTAGAAGTGAAAGCACTGGACTTGCTCTCCTCTCGAATAACTTGGAAAGAGGATGTGATGACAGCAATCAGCAAGTTGGTCATCCACAGCATCATGATCACAATGCCGGCTCCGAAGAAAAGCGCGGACGTCAGATAGTCCGAGTTCGAGGTCCAGTACATCAAATCAGACCAGGTGTTTGCGCTCATCAACACAAAAACCAATTCAAGGGAATGGTAGATGTTGTCAAAATTGACGGTATTGTTGTAGGGGCTCCCCTGCAGCAAACACAGGGACCCTTTGGGGCATATAAAGCCTTTCGGGTGTGTCGTGGTCGAGTATAAGTCTGAAAAGTTATCATTGCGCATCCTGACCCAAGGAAGAGCTGTTCCATTTTGATGAAGATGCCCACCACAGAAAATTTCATCGTTGGTATAGGTCGCAGTCAAGTTCTGGGGGTCGTCTGGGTCTACCCATACGCACTGCCGGCTCAAGCTTGTTTTGAAACTTTGAATTCCGATAATAGCGAATAGGATCCAGAAGAATAGAATAAGGAAAGATACCCTGAGAAGAAGGGGCGTTGCCTTCTTGAGACTTCGTAAGATGATCTAGAGGAGTGTTAGCGGCGCCAGTTTCCATGCAGGAGCAATGGGATTAAACATACCGAGGTACCATTTGTAAGAGCAAGGAGCCTGACTATCCTGAGACAGCTCAGCATCCGAAAGATCCAGATACGGTGCTCCGCCTCTAGGCCCGTGATGCTCAACGCGAAGGTGATCCAGAAAGAAACCACGGCAACGAAATCCAGTCGATTGAATCCATGACGTAGGAAAGCCCTGCGAGCCAGTTGCATTCTCTGTGCTTCTTCAACCGTTTCCGGCAATCTCTGCCCATGCATCATCGTGAACGAGCGGGCAAATGTGTGAGGGCCAAATGTATCTTCCCTATTGGGGGATTTTACGGACTTCTGCCGCTGCGGCTTGAAGACTGCCTCATATCTCTCCGCCACAAGTTTCTTCACACCCTTGCCTCGGTCAATGGTGCTGTACTCGGTTGCATTGAGTACGAAGCCCGATACAATAATGCGCGCAATAAGCTCTATAGTGAAAATGACGAACAGAACCAGCATGGCCCAGTCAATGGTATTGCCACCCCATTTCTTAGGTCGTTCATTGCCCTCAGTATGGACGTTAGGGGCAGCTTCTACGGCCAACAAAATCGTTTGCAGCACAATCAGGATGAGAATGAATGGTTCCATGTAGGGATTGACTAGAACATTGCATAGTCCTTTTCGAATGGGATTTTCCGGGGAAAAGATACCGAGTGAGCGACCTTTAAGCGGATTTGGCATAGGCCTACTGGGAAGTATTGGGGGCTCTGGAGCAAAGGTAAACCGGTCTCCAGCTTTCTCGAGGGGTGATGTTGGGTACAACTGAGACTGGTATGATGTGTCACCCCCAAAGTCGCTCGGAAGCTGGGATCTGCGTCCATCTGCGCTGGGAGATCTAGAACGCGACCGTCGCTGCTGCTGTTGTTCGAGTGTTTCTGCTTCACCACTGATATTGACCACACGCTGGGACATGGCCCTAACAATTGTCCCAGCACGGGACAAGGCCGCTCCCGGGGACCGCGAAAGCCGATGATCCGTTGGCGTTAGGGAGTTGCCAAAACTTTTGTGCTTGTTGGATTCGAAATCCGGACCCAGGTCGAAGCCCAGCATCTTGGTATCACGAAGCTTGGGCGATTGGGTACCATCCAAGTCCGAAACTGTCTGGAAGCTACTTCGCGGCTGAGCCTCGGTCGGCGGAGTACCAAGTGCACCAGAAATCGGCTGCGCGGCAGATGTCAGAGGTGCCCTGTCTGAGTCGAAGTAGTCGCCACCCGAAGGCTCGTCGTAATACGTCGTTTGCATGGCATACGGATTCAGCGAATTCGGCGAGGCCTGGCCGGGTGATGGATGAGGTGGATGTATCTCTGGCGGCAGGGCATACTGAAGAGCTGCAGGATCTATAGGAGAGCTTGGGGTTGAGCCAACATGCCCGGCGTGGGAGGCATCGGGCTCTTGTTGCGCACTCTGTGGCTGTCCCCAGTATGTTGAGAGTCCGGGCAAGTCGACGTTCCTTTGCATCGAGGGCGGAGATATTCTCTGAATTAAGGGTCGAGAATCCGCTGCCGCTGCCGCTGCCGCGCCCGCGCCCGCGCCTTGCCCTGCTACATCTTGCTGTTGCTCGCCTGGAGATCTTGCCAGATTTCGTAACGGTATCGACTGGGGCGACGGGGGAGGCTGTTGCGGTTGCTGTGATGACATGGTGATCTATGTCTCTCGCCACCACGCAAAGGGTCGAGCGAGTGGTTTAGACAATGCCAGCGCAATGCGCGAACGCAATGGCAATTGGTAGTTTATATTGATACAAAGAGCATCACGAGAGAAGCGAGTGTATGATGCCAATCGGGTCGCAGTTGTCGCCCTTTCCAAAACAGAAATGCTACTAAAAGGTCGAGTCGAGCGCGATGGTTATCGTCGTTGCCGTTGCCGTTGCCGTTGCCGTTGCCGTTGCCGTTACCGTCACGGCTGTCGTCGTGATCGCCGTCGTCGCACGTTGGCTTGGATCGGAAGGAGCGAGAGAGCGAGAAACAGAAACGAAGGATCGAGGGGCCCGTTGTTCAACAAGGACCAACTCTCTGTATTGCCGACAACAAGTCTTGGTCGAGGCAGGAAAGCCGATGTCTGGATTCTGACTGTTGGATGTAACTTGTCGCAAGGATTGGGTTTCCGTGGTTGGTGGAAAAGGCACTCCCAATTGCTCTAGTGCATGTACTAGGTAGGTATGGAGGTTATGTTGGCTGATGTATGAAGGTGATTTCAGATGTCAGACGTGCTCGACCTCGAAGTTTCCCGTTTCTACGTTTCCCTCGTACTTGGAAGTACACTGACACACTGCGCTATGGATGCGATTGGGGGTGCAGAGGCATCCAACCAGGGGACAGAGACCAACAGATGATCCGCCCCTGCGGTTCTCTGCCCGTGCCCTGCGAGGTGCCGTCAAGCCCCCATTGCGCGACCTCCTCCCAGAACTCATCCCTCCTACCACGCCCCTCCACCCCTGCTGGGGGGACTTGGCTATTATGCTCTTTTGGTACTAGGGACACTCAGCAGCCAGGCACTAACCCAGCCTGTCAGCTGCACTAGAAACCTAAGCCAACGGTCATCTTCTGCAAGACCACCACGACTTGGGACGCCCCTTGGTCAGGATTCTTGGGGGCACCTCCAGAGCAAAAAGTAAGACACACATCAACAAATCGTGCCCCCCCCAATGCAAGTTACCATCCCGAATGCACGAGTTACACACTATTGATGCAGCTACGTACAAGGTTCCTTTAAGGCCAGCTCAGCCTCAAGACTCTTAGCTCCAACTTACGCAAACACGAACATTTTGATTTGGGGTCGAAAAGTTCTAGCCCACTTTGTTTGCGCCATCCAAACCAGAGTTTGAGCGAGTTAGGTATGGATTTATAGCTTTACTTCATGGGCGAAACGGAACCTGCCAAGACGGGTTCTACGATGCCCCCATCATTCATGTTGCATGAAAACAACTTCCCATGCTCCCTTGGTGACCGAAAGCATCATGACCTCAAGTGCACAAGCGTATAACTGCGTATTGCGCCCTACATACGCAGTTGTGGTTGGCATCTTTGTTACAAGAGGTTAAACCAGCCTTAACACTGATAGATCAAACATTACAGCTATACCCCATATAATACGAAACATTATCTCCTACGAAACGCTCCAAAATTAAATCTACCACCGCGAAATAACCTTTGTCTTCTTATCTTTGGACTTTGAAGTACACGTACCTTTTGATTTTGGATTGGGATATCAACGCTTCCAGAATATGTGTATTCGGAAGGCCAATACATAATCACTATCACTGCTGCTTTGCACACTGGGGTTTGCTTGTCGTATATTGTTTCTAGATATGCCGGCCATGCCGACTGTGCCGAGCAGCCGGAGAGCGAAACCATTACATGGGAGCATGGGAGAAGGCCGACCTGTATCAAATAATAGATTGTTATTTGGTGGACAGCACCCGAGGAGTAGGAGAGATTGTGTGTTGCGTTGCAGGTAATCAACTCCAGGACTGAAAATTAAACTAGTCAACCCTCCCGTACAGCTCAATACAGCAAAGCGACAACTTCATCAACCAACTCGACAATGAAAATAGGAAGAATTCTGGAAAAAGCTTAGGTAACTAAAGCAGCCAATTCTAACTCACATACCTTTTTTGGTCATTTCAGATATAAAAGACGCTGAGTTAGTGTATATAAAATATGCATTGAGCCATCTGGAGGGTCGACTGGTTTAATTTTCCGACCGGGAGATCAATCACCTCTGTGGTTGTGGGGAGTTGTGGACGCGAGACACCGGGAACACGTCACAAGAGCGACTAAAATTCGTCCAGATCCCATGTCGGCATGCGTTCAAACACTGGCATGGGGGTCCTGAAACGACAAGCTGTCTGTTCCTGGCCGATGGATCCTCTTGGAAAACACGATGATAGCGCTGATCTTGCATCTTCTCTACACTAGCCTCTCCAGTTCTTGTGCATTAGGCCATGTTGTTGCTTTATCCCCAGCATTGCAGTTGTGAGTATGAGCGCGTCCCGTCACACGTTATAAACGCTTGGCAAACTACTATCGCAATACCGTGATAATATCGAGTATAAGTGGGAGGCATGGGTTTTATCAGGCAGTTCAATTCCCCCGAGTTCTATCACAAATATTCTCTCAAAAATTATTTGTCGGGTAAGTATATCATTCATTGTATATGATCAAGATGCAGCGCCAGGAGAGCTGCTATTAATAGCTACTCTCTAATAACAAATGGTATAAGGACTCAGGAGGAAATTAATAAACTTAACGTTACATACTAGCAACACCCCGAGGCTTTGCTACATGCTCTGAGAAGCTTGATTGGTCCTAATATACGTCTTGGGGGCACTATGAATACTGTCAATTATCATTCACAACAGCTGTTCCGTTGCTGATATTGTCCTTTCATCCCAGAGCGGAAAGACAATAGAATGATAGGGCTAGGTAGAACATGTAGACAATCCTAGCCACAGTCGCTTACAGCTGCCACGTTAATAGCGAAACCAATGATTACCCAGGTTACTGATATTGGGCGACATTTGATTCAATACTTGGAACTGTCAAACTAGGTAATAAAGAGGACAAGACACCGTGAGATGCATCAAGCAGGCGATGCATGAATATACAGATTCAGGCAGGGCAAACCAAAAGTAATAATATATCGTCAGCTGTAGTGCAGGTTAGGTCTGGTAGTAGTTCAATTAGTTAGTTGCTCAAAGGTCCGACCCAAGGAAATCTGGAAAGAAGGTCTGGAGTTACTGTTGTTGCACGCACGTGACAATCACTCTGCTATCAATGGCGGAGGAACTTTGGAAGTCATTGAAGATTATTTGATGCAAGTGTTACCGGGGTATGGTGCTGGCTAATAAAGCCGGAATGCTGGTCGGACTGCGCGGCGCGTTTTTCTAGCGGTTTAATGGAGGGACTGGCCGAACGCGTTTGCAAGCTTGACGGACGTGCCTTGAACACAAAAATACCAACATCAAGCAAAGCCTCGAACCTTACATCTAATCACATTTGCATGGCGGCTGGAGGTTCTTTGCTGACCTATTTTCCTACCAATCTCTGCAGAGCAACTTTGCACCGGCCTGTCAAGTATTATTTGGACAATCCTCCATTTGCAGTCGCACCCATGGTTCCAACCATCTCTATCGCATCTCCCTTGACCTGACGACATATCGCGACCCCCCTGCTACCGCGAAGTCACTAGCAACCTTGTTCCATCCAACTTTCCCGCGCACACCATCAGCCACAGAACCTCGTCGCAAATCTTCACGATGGTCTCGTCGAGGAAGCGCACACGGCGCGATGCAGAACCCGAAGCGGATTCGCCAGCTTCGGTCGCACCGTCGGCCAATTCGGACCAGTCTCAAGAGACGTCACTGTTGCATCGCATCCGCAACATGTGGCAGTTCGCCAACCTGTTTCAGTGGATATATCTGTTTGGCAAGGTAGTCAAGATTGATGACAGTATCGATATCGACGTAAGTGTCAGCTGATGACGACAATTGGCCAACTTCCAAACTAACGGCTTCATCGTAGGTTTTGGAAACAGAGTGCCTCAAGTCGCATTCCACAGTCCTCGTCGATATCGGCCTGTGCCTGCTGAAGTTTGTCTCATCACACCGTGGCTTGACCCCCGATCTATTCGACGAGTACACAAGGCGTCAGTATGTTGCCAAAGATCCGGATCACAACCCCTTCGGCACGGAGGAGCAGCCCAACAAATTCCACGACTTTGATGTGTTGACCAAGGTAGGTCGATAACACCCCAGGCAGTAGTGATGACAGTTTAGCTGACTTTTGCTTTATAGCTTCGTGTTCTTCACAAACTGACGCAGTGGGTAATGCTACATCCTGAGCGAATCCGTGAGAAGATGGACGAACAGCGCGTTTCCGACCAGACCGAGTGGAGGATCGAGCCTTACGGCTGGGACAGCGATGATCGCACCTACTTCCTGCTTGACGACGACCGTCTTTATCGTATGACGGATGCTCCTCCCCAGGATAGCAACAACACCTGGAAGCCCAAGAGGAATACAAAGAAAGCCAAGGCCGCCGCATCAAGAGCCGCCAAGAGACGCCGCGTATCAAGATCTGCTGCCGCCGACCCAGAAGAAGACGAGGGACCAGTGTCTGAGGCCGAGGAAGCTCCCGAGCCTGAGGATGATGGTCTCGGAGGCGCCAAGTGGGAATGCATTGCAGTCAGTCTGCCAGATGTGCAGGCTTTCTTGGCCACAATGCGCAAAACGCGCGACGAGAACGAAAAGGTGTTACGTAATCGTATCGAGGAGGGGCTTGTTCCCATCCTCGAGAAGCATGAGGAATCGCGGAAGAGAAAAGCCCTTGCGCGAGAGAAGGAGTTACTCAACATGGAGAAACTGGCACATGCCAAGCGCTCAAGTCGCATTGCCAACAAAGCAGAGCAGCAAAAACACGAGCAGCAAATCCGAGAAGAAGAAGAGAGGAACCGCCGTGAAGCCTTGGCTGCAAAGAAGGAAGAGCAGAAACGTGCCAAGATAGAAAAGGAGCGGGACAGCAGGCTCGTCTCTCGAGAGAAGCGACTCAAAGAGCGCGAGGCACGACGGATTCAGCACGAAGAAGAGCTGGCGCAGCTATCCGAAGACAGCAGGAATCTGAGCTCTGGCACTGGTCGCTTATCAGAGCGCCGTCTCCAAGCCGAGATCGACAGAAACAAGCAAGCACTGAAGGAGCTTGAAGACGAAGAAGAGTGGACGTTTGACTGTGTCTGCGGGATGTACGGGCAAGTCGACGACGGCACTCATAGTATAGCGTGCGAGAAGTGCAATGTGTGGCAGCACAGCAAGTGTGCAGGTGTCAGTCAGAAAGAAGCCGATCGATCCGACTTCCACTTCGTCTGTGGTGCTTGCAAGAACAAGGGGACAAATGCCAAGCAAACCGTCATCAAGCTCAAGGTTAAGAATCAAGACGATGAATCATCTTCTCTTGCTTCTATCAAGCAGAGCGAAGGTGCACAACAACAACAACCGCGAAGCAAATCGCCACAGGGCGTACTAGCTGTTGAGATACCTAATAAAGGCTTGACGAAGCCGGATTTGTCTCCCCCAAGTGGTTCAGGCTCTCGGATACCGCCTCTCAGCGGTACACAGCTGCAGCAAGGTCTCAAGCAACAGACCAAAGCAGTACCTAGTATTCCTGTCAAACACTCAAGCCAGGCACCGTCAATACTGCCGCCATCACCATATACACTTGGCGAGAACCCTTTCTCTTCACCCCACCCGCAGCTTTCTCCTCCGCAGCAGTCCCCCAATAAGTCTCGGGCGTACTCTACCATCAGCAAGGGAAACCTCCCGCCTAAGGGTATATTCCATGTATCGTCCCCCAAGACTAATGGTGCTGCCCCAGTCTCATCCAGCATGCCTCCTCATGCGGATGTGACTGTCCCATCTGTTGCTGCGAGATCCGACTCGCCCCTCAAACAGCCCCTCGAGAACGCAGCAAACAGCCTGCCTGCGCTATCTACTCCCTCGGTGTCCTTTTCTTCCGGACAGACCACGAGCAGCATCCCCGCTGGCCTCTCGACGCCGCAGCTGAAGCCAATCCATCCCAGTTCCAGCCCACGTGTCGCGACACCAACGCTGCCGCCATCTCAGAACGGCCTTTCACCCCATAAGAAACGCTCGCCGCCGCCTCAGTCAGCCAACTCGAGCAAGGGCATCCACTCCACGCCAGCGCCGGCCATCTACCCGCCCCATACCTCGCTGTCACCTTCGCCCAAGCAGCAGATCAACACGCCCCCGGTCAAGTCTTCCGAGCCTATCCGCCCAGCTTCGCCTAGTGGCCCGGCTAGAGGCCTGTAAGCTCTCCTCCCATGGAGAGAAGACGGTACGATACGATGGGCCCCCGGGCACTGAGGGTTTTATTCTCTTTTGATGCATGACTTATGCGTCAGCTTTGTAGTTCATATAGGATATATATTCCGTTGGTACTGGTTGTGTTGTGGCTGCCGTACATACATGTTAGAGGCGCACTGGTTAGGGGCAGATAAAGAGGATACTTTGTTTGTTCGTGTGCATGGGGCGTCTGAATTCACCAGGTTTCAGTGAATTGTTGCATGCTTATTTGCATTATGCGTGTTACAAGAGATAGGGGGGCAACTCCTCAACAAGGGCCAGCGATGTGAAGCATTACCATTCAGCCTGAGTGCCAATCTGTGGTCACCAATTGGACTGATTGCGGTTTTAGACAGAAATCATCGATCGATATATTTCCTGCACTCAGGCGTACATCCATTGGTTCATAAGGGCTCAGAATGATATTCTGTGCATCAATGCGTACGTCAAAAGACGGTCAGAGGTTTGCATATTCAAAATGTGATAGACAATAATTCATGTTTATAAATAAATATGCAGTGAATTGTATATTTTGTGCAACGACTATCATCAGGGGAGAAAAGGGGCGCTCTCTATCAACACGCACGTGCTTTTTCAGTAACCAACCACCTGTAACCCCTTCAGTCGTTGGTCAAACCCCGCAATATTTTTGTCTATCAGTTCCCAAATGTGTACAGCAATTAAGCAGCAGCACCGCTGATGAAGAACCACTTGTCAATGGAAGCATCGATCTTCTCAGCGGGAAGCTCCTGGTTGGAAGGCAGAGGAGGAAGCTGGTCCTGGCTGATACGGCTGGGGGAGTTGGCAGCAGTCAGGTTGGTGCTGTACAAATATAAATTAGTACTCATTCTTGTTTCGTATTGATGTGGAAGGGTGTTCTGGAAATACTTACGTAGAAACCCCGCCGGGGGCGGTCTTGCCAGTGATGAGGCGCTCCCAGGCCTCGCCACACTCACGAATGACATCAAAAGCGTACCTGTCAGCTAGGTTAGTATTTGGTATATCGCGGATGGACGGGGAGCAAAACATACTCCTTGTTCTTGCACTCGCCGGTGAAGGCGAACTGGTTCTCGGGCTTTCCGTCGGGGATCTTGTAGATGCGGAACCACTCGTTGGTGGCACGGAGAAGACCGGGCAGGTGGCGCTCGACATCCTCGACGTCGTTCAGCTTGGGGGCGAGGGGGTCGTTGATGTCGACAACGATGACCTTCCAGTCAGTCTCCTCCTCGTCAAGCAGAGCCATGACACCGAGAACCTTGACCTGCTTCACCTGGCCAACGTAGCCGACGAGCTCGCCGATTTCGCAAACGTCGAGAGGGTCGTTGTCACCCTTGGCCTTGGTCTCGGGGTGAATGGCGTTGGGGTCCTCCCAGGTCTGTCATGTGCAGGTCGAGGTTAGATTACGTCGGCTCTACCATGTTCGGAGAGAGGGAGTGAGGAGGAAGTACTAACCTGGGGGAAGGCACCGTAGTTCCACAGGTAACCCTTGTGGGGGAAGCAGTTGCGGACGTAGCGAAGCTTGCCCTTCTTGATGTCCTGCTTGATGGGGTTGAGAAGCTCCTCCTTGGAGATCTAGTAGGTAAATCGGGTGTCAGTAAGGCCCTGAACCAACACGGTAAACTAAAAGGGCGGCCGGCCCACGCGTGGGTACGAACCTCGAGCTTGGCGTTGGTCCAGCGGGGGATCTCGACGACCATGTTCAGGATACCCTTCTCCTGGTCGGCGTACAGGGGGGATGTCGTGGAAGGGGGAGACGGGGACGCCATCCTTCTCGACGTAGACGCGGTGCTCCAAGGTGTTGGGAGCCGCGACCTTGCGGACGGAGTAGGCCATTGTGCCGGATGGGTCACTAGGACGATGAAGCTTCTGATCAATTGATAACGGCGCTGAGCTCGAAAGATGACGAGCTATTTGGGCGGAGCGTTGGGATGCTATTTTGGCGGAAGATGAAGAAGACAACAACAATGGAGCGGTTGCAGAATTATTGTGACGAAAATGGTCGGCGGAGGGGAGGATGCTGCTAGAGCGGGAAGGAGGGGGAGGGGTACAGTGGCCCTGCTTGCTACCGGATTGGTCGGCCAGCTTGCTGGTTGTGATGGTGTGATTGGCCCGGTGGCGGGTATTGGCTATTAAAGGGGAGCAGGAATGACTAAGGCACTGCTGCAGCTGCTGAGGCAGTAAAGATTTCGAGAGCTGGCTCTGGCGCGAGTACGAAAACCGGACTACCTGCAGTGTCTGGCGACGAAATACAGGTGCTTGAAATGACAACATAAGGATGGAAGAATATATAATGGCACTCGTGAGACGACGTGGGGGTATGTACAGCAACAGCCGGTTCCAGTATCTTACAAGCCACGGCTCAAGATGGACAGCGTGGAACGGAATCGACTGACGGCAACTCTCGATCTCAGTTTACCTAGGTAGGCACTTGAAGGGCTGGGTGAGAGGAAGGCTTCAGATTAACCTCAACAGCCCTAGCTTGTCGTACCCCTACCTACCTGAATGTATATGTTCGTTTGGGCCAATCAAATATGACTCGGGTAGTTCTTCGATGCTTTAATGCCTGTCTAGTTTTTCGAGGTACAGCGCATGCAGGCGGGCATGTGGCGTGGCTTCACTGAGGCGAAACCACATCTGCCTTTACAGATTTCACTCAAGTACATTGAGGGCACAAATGCAGCATATGGTAGAGGCAGAGGGAAGGATAATCCTATAGATAAGTAATTTTTAAAAGACTACATTTATAACTCTATATCCATGTAGTCTAAATGCATACCAATTATCGGCATGGCCATTTATGTATTAAGGCAAACAGCAAGCAAAATCCCGCCTGGAAGGTCCAAGGGTACCGTTGCAGTGTCTAGTGGGGGGTTTTCCGATTAGATAAGATGGGTCCGCCCCGCTGGGAATTGTGAGTAGGTAACAGTGATTCAGCGATAGACATTCTGAAAAGACAAGAATCTGAGCCCACGCTTGCCACCATCCCAATCCCTCTTCCGTGTCATGTCCCTTCTCAGCCGGCTCATGAGAAGTACTATGGCGACCGAAATCAAGAAGGTTCCTATCCCCCGCCGGGGCGTCGACTACCGTGGCAAAGTCGTACTTGCGCCCATGGTGCGCTCCGGCGAGTTGCCATCGCGACTCTTGGCCTTACACTATGGAGCTGACCTAGTCTGGGGTATGTACTGCCTACAACCCACGCATCGTGGAATATGCTGGGTTTTTTTATGGCTGACAATCGTTATGTGTATGCAGGCCCCGAAACCGTGGACAAAGCCATAATTGGTACCACCCGCAAGGTTCACGAGGACACCAAAACCCTCGTGTGGACGCGAAAGCCACATAAGGGCGGGAAAGAGCCTCCTCCTGATGTCAAGGAGAGCGTCATGTTCCAGATACATCCAGAAAAAGAAGGACAAAAACTCATATTCCAGCTCGGCACTTCCAACCCTGATTTGGCCGTCGAAGCAGCAAAGCTGGTGGCTGCTGATGTTGCTGGCATTGATGTGAACGCTGGGTGTCCCAAGCCTTTCAGTGTACACAGCGGCATGGGTGCTGCTCTACTCAAAACTCCGGACCTCCTTGTTTCTATTCTGGAAGCCTTGGTTGGTAAAGTGGGATCCGAGCACGAAATTGGAATCAGCGTCAAGATCAGGCTCCTCGATGCGCCTGCGGAAACGGAGGCTTTGGTTCGCAAACTCGTCGCAACCGGTATCACCGGCCTGACAATCCACTGTCGCACGACTCCTATGCGCCCCCGAGAACGCGCGATTCGTGAGCAGCTGCGCATGGTGGCTGATGTCTGTCATGAGGCTGGTGTCGCATGTGTGATGAACGGCGACGTCGAAGACCGTGACCACGCTTTGAGCCTGATGGAGGAGTTTGGCACCGATGGTGCCATGATTGCGACTTGCGCTGAGAAGAACTCGAGCTGCTTCAGGGCCAAGGCCGATGGAGGTGCCGCACCTTGGAAAGAGGTGTCGGAGCAGTACCTTCGGTATTGCATGGAGGTTGAGAACAAATTCGGCAACACCAAGTACCTTCTTTGCCATATCATCCCAGGCAAACAACCCGAGTACAAACTCATCAGTGCATGCAAGAGCTATACGAGGACCTGCGAGATGCTTGGCTTCGAACACCTTCTCGAGCAGGCCCGTGATGTCGATAACAAGCTCGAAATCGAAATAGACGGCCCCAAGAAGCCGGGGAAGAAGTCAAACAATAAGACAGCGATGGCAGCGGGTGGACAAAAGGCCGAGTTCCGCGCGCAGGCCAAACAGCCCCTATCGGCACGGGGTGTCACCACTACGCAGGCCCAGCCGGAGAAGGCAGAAGGCATGACGATCTCTGCTTAAATGGCACACCACAATGGATTTTGGCATTACACGGCGTACATACATGCTAGCATTTGAAGGGGTTGGACTTGCCTATAGCTCAGCAAAGGGGCTAAAATTTGATGGTTTTCTGCAGCATCATTAATCGCTGCTCTACTGAACCTATGCCCTCTTGTATCACCACCGAACATGGATCGTGACATATCTGATCCTGCTCTATCCACTTCCCATTCTACCGTGTAATATGTAAACTTCGAAGAAGGAATGCGTCCTTTGGTAAATATATGTGGCTCTATAGCATATTACTCTTTTTGGCTTAGATTCGGTTAATGAGTGGCACACAAAATGCGGGCTCTTTGACTTCAACACTCATCCCGCAAACTATGCGCAAGTAGGATCAATATACTGCAACGCGATACCCCTTTTTGCGGATGGCACTCGAGATCGATATGGCTCAACTACAGCATATCCCAACGGAGATACTAATCCAGATCCTGCAATATGTTCGCCAGGTGGACTTTCGGGCATTTTTCTTCAGCCAAGCGACGTCCAGGATCTTTCGTAGCATCGTCCAAGACATGATCACCTCGGTGAACAAGTCCTCCTCTTCCTCGACCATCCGGCAGCAGCAAGAGAGGTTTTGTTTGCACCCTTTCCTGCAGACCAGATTCGCGCCGCTCTTCAACACCAGCGACGCATTCACGGCGGACGAGCGCGCGCGGAACGTTTACTACTACCTCTCCCTCGAGGGCGATTGCACGCTCCCCTTCCGCCGCCTCCAATGGGCGCAGAGCGAGGCCGAGCGGGAGGTCTACCTGCGCGCGGAGGCCAGCTGGCGGCGTCTCCCCCTACTCGGCGACGGCGGGCCCATCACGCAGCTGGAGATCGTCAAGAACTACACGACGCAGACCAGCGATACGGTGGAGTATCTGCAAGTCGAGTTGACTCCGCCCTCGTCCTCGTCGTCGGCCTCAGCGGGGCAGCAGCAGCTTACCATGGGCACGTTCTTCGACCTGTTGCTCAGCAAGCAAGCCACGTACCAGTGGGAGACGGGGAGCTGGGAGTTGCACCTGGGGACGCGGCTGAGGAACGTCGACTTATTGTACGAGTACGAGTGCTATGTACCCACTGATCCAGATTTGTTGGACTTTGACGCACCGCACTGTGCGGTGCTGAACGTCCTGGGTGGCACGGGTTGTGACCAGGAATTCTTAGGTGTGAACTGGGAAACGTGTTGGAGACCTCGCATTCTAGGGGAGAATCCGCCGAGATGCCTACCATGGCAAGGGCCGCTGAAGCAGAGAGACGAGGAAATTGATGATGAGCATGATGATGAAAATGACGAGTAATACAGGGTATGTACCATAGATCTGAATTGTTATTATATTTGTACATATTCGTATAGAATAGATATAGATCTTAACTATTATGTGAAAGATTGGTCACCTTATTCCCCGTGTTTCAGTAGATACGAGTTGGATATGGCCTTGAAGCCGAAATCACTACCGACATGCTTTAACACAATACCCTCCCTCTTCCTCTTATTCAAGCCGACTCCCTCGGCACGCTTCAGCAGCTCCGACACGCTGGTCGCGATCTCCCGCAGCGAAAAGTAGCCGACAACGGGCACATGCCGCAGCCCGAGCTGCGCCGCCAGGGCCTCGGTCTCCCGGGGCGGCAGGTACCGCTGCGCGTCGATGTCCCAGACGGCGAAGACGAAAAAGTCGTGGAACCCGGCGGGGAAGCCCTCGAAGTTGCCCTGAACCTGGGCGCCGCACAGCTCGCCCTGGACCGCCAGGCTGCGATTTAGTTTGGACAGCCGCTCGGCCAGCTGGTTCTTCCGGGCCACTCGCCAGTACTGCGGTCCGCCGGCGTCGCTGTCGTGGTCGTCCTCGACAATGTCAACGTTGCGAGAGCAGACGCCGAAGCGACCATTGGGCTGGACGACCGTCGGCTGCGCGGCGGCGTCCACTTCGGGCAGGTGCTGGAAGTTGTCGCTGTCGTTCCGTACAAAGTAGACCGTCATGGAAGACCCGTTCATCTTGGTACTCTCCTGGAAGATCTCATCCTTCCACTTCTCGAAGACGTGGGGCAGGTTCTGACAGCGCTCCTGGTCCGTCTTGCGGATGAAGAACGGCACGGGCTCCGTGGGCACCGTGCTCGCCCCGCCCGTTTTATTGTCCATGGCCTCCCATTTCTGCACCTTCAATACGCTCTCGAAAGAGGACTCCTGCATGGGACTCTCGGCCTCTGTCCGGCCATGTTCGTCCTCTAGCTTCTCCAGTACGCCCGCCACCTCGGGGAAGTCGCCGAGCGGAATGAGCAGGCCCTGGGAGATCTGACCGCGCATCTTCTGCGACTTGACCCGGAACCCTCGTTGCCCGTTCCAGTTGATGAAGTTGGGCTCCAGAAAGGCCCATCTCGGATCCTCAGCCGGGAGAAAGCTGTCGATCTCGAAGAATACCCCCAGCTGTCCCTTCTCGAGATCCCCCTTCTTCACAATGCATTGCCAGCCATCTACGAGAGCAATTTCAATGCGGTCCGCGCCCTTGATGGGTTGGACATCGCTGACTTTCCGGACCGTCACTAGTCGTCGTGACATGACGTTTTTCTTCTTCTTCTTCTTCTTCTTCTTCGAATATGTGGATGAATGCTCAAGTTTTGATGGTATAAATCCTCTGTTCAGGTCAAAGCATGGCTTACCCCAATACGATATATATATATACGGGAAAACATATAATGTCAAGGTGTTCCGAGAGACAGAGTCTTGTACTCAAGGTTTAACGGGATGTGACTCAATGCCGGCCGTAGGAAGAGTGGCGAAGCAGTGATTGATCCCTGGGGCGAGAAGAACCAACTACGGCTTATGTTCTGAATTGAAGCCTAGGTAAGTAAGGGAGGTAGAGTAGACCATTGAGCGTCCGCCGCCGGTTGATTTTACCATTGGTGATACGTAAGTAGTATGAAAAGACTCAGAATGCAACTCTAGCCTGTGCACCTCTATATTTCCAATGCCATAATAAGATGCAAGCCGTACGCTACAGGCGCCAATGTACTAAAAATGAGCTATATTGGAATGCTGCGCCTGATAGGCTGCGCTGCATACTTACCTCATAAAGTGCTACTCAATCAGTCTAGCGACGAGCTTTGAGTTTGTTCAGAGAAACCAGAGACAATGACTGGTTGGGACTTGCTTGATTGATGGGGCATTTCTACATGCAGGTGTACCTAGTCGAAATGGCCCTCATGGCAATATATATGTCGGGCAAGTATTCACACCATGGAGAGCAAATCAGCAACGGGTAGGTAGGATCAATCGATATATGTAAATTGGAGATAAAATACGAGAGGTACGGTACTGGCTGGAAAGAGGTAGGTGGGATGATGTCAACCCCGCTAAGCGTCTCTCTCTAACGACAGGGCAGGGTCAGGAACCACCACTTGCTTGCGACAAATAGCCGCCATGCTTTGTCTAAATAAGTCATTGAGGGTAGAGACTACATGAGAAACGAACGGCAACCGTCTCAACCCCTGAAACCTCTTTATATCGCTGTCGGGACTGCGGGTTTATTCATAATCCCTATCGGTTGCGCGTGGCCCTAAATTTGGCTTAACCGCAGATCTCGGTTCATGGAAAGCAGAACATCTTGCTACCCGCCAACTCACCCCCAACTAGCTTCAATATCAGCAAACTTGCGGGCTCAGGGGATAATCGATAGATCTAGGGAAACCTGCACGCCACTTGCGCCGTAGGCATTGGATGCTGCACAGCCCCCCCTTTGCATCATATTCCGTCCTACAGACCAATATTCAACATGAGCGACCTGCAGAAAGCCTGGGCTAAGTCCCGGCTTACTGCAGGCATTACTCCCGATGCCTTTGATGAGCGGGATGAGGAGATGGAGGAAGCGGACAGCTATATCACAGATCTCCCGGAGTCCCACCCCGATGATGACTCTTCCTCGGCCTCTTCAGCTTCCTCCACAGGCACCATTATACCATCCCCTAGCCAGAGGCTGTTTGCCAGGCCTCAAGGGTGAGTCCAATTCCCCTACGAAACATAATTCCTCAACCCTCACCTCAAGCAATGGCTACTAACAGGGAAAGCAGTGTACCACGAGGGCGAACTCTACAGCCTATACCATGGACTACCTACTTTGAACGAGAGCTTTTTCTCCAGCCCCCTGATAGCGCGCCTGGTCTAACCCTCCATGCCTATCTCACATCTCCGGGCGACAAAGGCCCCCCTATTTGTGATGCACCATGGAGCCGGTTCATCAGGCCTCTCGTTTGCCGTCTGCGCATCGGAGATTCGTAAGCGCGTCCCCGCCGCCGGCATATTGTCAACCGACGCTCGTGGCCACGGCATGACGGCCACGCCCGCGGGGGAGGAGCTCGATCTGAGTCTGGGCACCCTAGCCAAAGACCTCCTGACCGTCATCACGATGACCAAAGCGGAAATGAAGTGGGCGGAACTGCCGCCCATCATCCTCGTGGGCCACTCGCTCGGAGGCGCCGTGGTCACGGAGCTCGCCAAATCTGCACAGCTGGGGAATGCCTTGCTAGGCTACGCTGTGCTCGACGTGGTGGAGGGTTCGGCAATGGATGCGTTACAGAGCATGCAGACATACCTATCGACAAGACCCACTGGCTTCGCCACGGTCGAAGCTGGCATCGAATGGCATGTACGGTCACGGACTCTACGAAACTCGACCGCTGCACGTACCAGTGTACCGAGTTTGTTAAGCAACGAGCCTGCAGCAGAAGGCGACTCGCGGCCTTGGAAATGGCGAACAGATTTGGCGCAAACCCAACCCTTTTGGGAAGGCTGGTTCGTAGGTTTGAGCAAGAAATTTCTCGAAGCAAGAGGCGGAAAGCTGCTGCTACTCGCAGGCACAGACAGACTGGACACTGAATTGACTATTGGTCAGATGCAAGGTAAGCAGATCACTCTGCCCTGTTGTTGTTGTTGTTGTTATTATTATCATCATCATCCCCCGTTTCCTGGGCGTGGCCCGAACTCTATTGACTCGTGTTTGCAGGAAAGTACAACTTGCAGGTCTTCCCAGAGGCCGGCCACTTCATACACGAAGACCTACCGGAGAAGACGGCGATTTCGCTGGTAGACTTCCACCGCCGCAACGACAGGAGTGCTCTTGTTTTGCCGCCGAAGGTTTCAGACCTTCTCAAGCAAGGGAAAAGAGTCTAAACCCGATTCCAGGACTCATATAGAATAGGGGAAACGGATACCCCACACCCTGTCTCCGTATCCCCGACTTTCTGGCATATACCTTAGTTGCTAGACAAGAAAGACCCTTGTCGGAGATAGTATACCATCTCTATGCAGAGAACAGCTACGACTCAGGATCTCAAGAGATGATGATGACGCAGGCGTTCGACCTCGTACCTGCACTTTGCATATTGTAGAGCACAGAGGTTATGCTGCACGACACTTTGGCCTACTACTGCTTGTGAGACGAGGCTTTACCAAGACAGTGATTATGATAACGTACCTGGTCTGTCCCGATTGGATGGGCACGGTACTTTGAGGGTTCTCCCATTTCGAAGGCATCCGACGGAATGGTGGGTTGGGATGCCATGACAGCAATGCCATTAGCGGCTCCTGCAATTCGTAGATGCTTGTTCTTGAGCATGTCTCCATTGAACACAGAGAACATTGATGTAAAGCTTCGTATGCTTTAGCGGCGCCATGTGCCCTCACACAAGCTCGGCAGTCTCGGTGTCGACCAAGGGCTTCGCATCCGACCACCTGAGAATGATGATGTCGCCAGTCTTGCCTTCCACGTCGCCGTCGGCGTCTACGCCCTTGCCAATGACACGCGCGTCCCGTAGCAGCCGGATGAAGACGGCGCTCTCCAAGTCGGGGGTGTCTATCATGGTGATGTTGCCGGAGGTGTCGTTGAGGTTCTGGAGGGAGGGGCCGAAGGACCCCAGGAAGGAGGCGAGGTAGTGGTTGTGCAGCAGGGCCTGGTGGCGGGTGGCGTAGGCGAGCTCGGTGGGCGAGAGGCGGGCGCGCAGTTCGGGCGTCGAGAGATAGTGCAGGGCGTGGCGGTCGACCTTGGCGAGGCGGGCGCGCAGGTAGCTGCGCACGAGGAACTTGTAGCGCTCCAGCTCAGTCTGGATGACGATGAGGGCGAAGTTGCTGCGCGGGTCCATGTCGCCCGTCAGCGCCTCCACCCGCTCGATCTGCGACGCGATCCGCCCGTTCACCCGCTCCACCAGCCCGTCCGTCGGCCACGACTGCAGCTCCGGCGTCGACCGCTCGGCCACCCAGACCCGAGTCAGGGACTGGAGGTCGCGTGTCGAGGAGGGGAGCCCGGACGAGGAGGGGTCGACCTCGCGCAGGATGTCGTCGATGTCCATGGCGAAACAAATGTTTTTACTGGTTCTGGTCTTGAGAGAAAGGCGGCTTTGGGCGGCGGATGTGAGGAGGCACCCGAAAATTGTAACGCAGGAGCAGTTGCGCAAGTGGGAGATATATTAGTCGCGTCTTGCCAGCCAGTATACGCGCTGGTCGAAATTGTAGATTGGCGGGGTCGTAGATGGTGGGGCATTTACAGCTGCGGTCCAGATACTCGGTAGCTGTGGTAGGCGTCAAGTCACATATTCCAAGGTGATTAGTTAGGTACATAGGTATATTAGCCCCTATTCACTCCCTACATACCTGTAATAAGAACTTACCGGCAAACTGTAGATGATATATGCATAAGGTATAATCCGGATATGTACTTATTGCCTTAGGCAGCCTTTGTTCCTACGTAACGTACGTGGGCTACCAGAAAGATACGAGCAGAAACGTCCGTCCTCCAACCAGACGCAAGTTCACCACCGCGCTTCACAGCAATTGTGATGCCTTCACGGCGATGCGTTTATTGGCAAATGTTCTGAAAGGGTACAGGAGTCACCCCAGAGTGACTCCTTGGAAGTCCGCATCGAATATAACCGGGGGGTCAAGAGGGCGCGAGGCGCATATTGGCTTTGCTCTTGGCTGACCTTGACCCGACGTCCGGTTTGATGGGAGGTGAGAGTAACTGATCCGAGGTAAGATATTTTGAGAAGGGTATCATATCCCGGAGGTCTCATTGCCAACCTCTAGATACAGGCATCACTGCCACGGTCTCCGAGGTCAAGCCTGCGTTTTGCGCATATAATATTACATATACAAGCTGGGATCAGCCTGGGTAGGTATCAAGTCTTTTTTCCTCATACACCGCACCTTACAACAAAGACGCCGCAGTATTTCCACCCAAACGCCTTAGCAATGCTTCGATGCTTCCCGTAGACTAACCGCTGTCCCTTTAACCGTCGTTCAAGTCGGCCTGCTTCTGCAGGAATCGGGAGTGGCGATCTACCTCCTCGATGATCCCCTTGATTCCTAGCTTTGCGCCATCCAAGTTCATCTCCTTGCCATCCTCTATGAGTAGCACACCTGTTAGTCCTGGAGCCACATAGCATTTTCTCTCTTCCTCAGCTTGGAGGGTCGGACGTACTGAACTTGACCTGCAGCACGGCAGGGTCGGCCGAGGTGCGCGGCAGAAGTTTGGTGTCGATCTTCATGCCTTGATTCCGTGCATTGGCCGGTAGGGACGACAGGAATAGTCGCGTGGATCGGGCTGATGCGGAGAACGGGTTGAACTTGGTTTTCACCTCGGTGATGAACCTGGTGATCATGATTGCGACTGCTGAAGCACTGAAGTTAGAACCCGGACAGGGATAATTGAATGTCGCATTTGGACTTGAACGAGGGGAGGACACTTACTTGGATTGCAATTGCGCTGGGCCAAAATCAACCAGTGCTGTTCGAACGAAGCTCCTTCTACATGCAAGGCGGTTTTCGCTAAGGTTTACAATGCCTATCTCTTAGCTTGCGAGCACTTAGATGCCGGTCGCGATCAATTGCAGCTGGCCTGTGGCTGGTGGTTAGCTTAAAGATTGTGGCCGTGCGGCTGCGGGCTTGTTAAAACCAACGTCACCAAAGGCCCAAGCAATTGCCCAGCTTTGTATCCCTGTATTTGTATTGGGACTTGTAAATCGAGGTGTCCTCCTCTTCGGCTAGGGACATTTTCGCATCGGGTATTTTGCACATTTCAAGCGCAACAACACCTTACTTAAAAAAGGGCGCTGCATATCCCTTTCGCAAGTAACCATGTCGACCGACGATCGAGAACAGCGGTTCGCAGAACTGCACGACCGGCTCACATCCTTGCAAGATGCCATGACCCAGCTGCGCGAGCTCATCGAGCGTCTCGCCAATTTCGACTTCCAGCCCGGCTCGGTACCGCTGGCCGCGGGCGATGACGACGATGTCAGCGCGGAGCTCAGCACCGAAATCATCCAGATCATACGCGAACAGAATGAAGACCTGGAGCTGCTCCAGGAAGACATCACATCCCACCGGCCGCCGAAGCAGCACGACAAGGCCCGGCTGACGGACGGGGTGGAGCGATTGAAAGGGGAACTGGGCAGCTGCCGGGCGTCCTTCCGCAAGGCCCAGATGTCCGCCAAGCGCAACCGGGAGACCGCCCAGCGCCGGGAGCGGCAGCTTCTGTTGGCCACCCTGGCCGCCTCGCCGAAGGTGCGATCTGGCGCATCGTCGCCAGCATCCGAACATCAGCAGCCGCAGCAACAAGCGCCGTTACGGCGGAGGAAAAACAAGCGGTCCGATATGACGAAGAACGAACAAACGGTGTCAGCCGCCAATGATGTTACAGTAGCACTACGAAGGACCCACGACATGATGGCGGCGGAGCTGTCGCGGAGCGACTTTGCGCACACGACGCTGAAGGAGTCTACGGCTGCTCTGGCACAGCTATCCGACTCATACTCGAGTTTGGATAGCGTGCTCACTCGTTCGCGAGACCTACTGGGAACTCTGCTGAAGAGCCAGAAGAGCGACACATGGTACCTGGAGACGGCCTTCTACCTCCTCTCGGCAACGCTTTGCTGGCTTGTCTACCGGCGCTTCCTGTATGGTCCGATGTGGTGGCTGATATGGCTGCCTGTCAGGACAATCTTCCGCAGCGGAGTGTCAGTGACGAACTCGGTTCGCCACCACGGCGCCGACAAGGATGTGGCAGGGTCCGCTGGCGTCCAGCCCGGCGTTCCGACGGCTGAAATGAACAACAAGGACGTCCCTACGATACGAGTGATGGATCACGACCAACCCAAGGAGTCGCCTGAACCCATTAATCCAGAATCTATGGTTGATATGATTGATCAAGTCGAACGAATCATTGACGAGTCCAAAGACGCGACACTAATTACAGAACGGGATGATGATGAGATGCCCAACCTGAGCAAACAAATCCTTGAGGCGAAGGAGGATTCGAACCCAGATGAACGCATCTTTGAGGGAGAGGCAGAGGAGGAGGCCGTAGTGCCTCAGGAGCCTGAACGGTTAAGGGATGAATTATAGCGTAGCGCAGCGAGTATATTAGTTTAGCCTCCGAATGAAAAGGTCTTTTGGAACACCTTGCAGTATCGGGGAACTTTTCGCATGGCTGCTTGACAGGTCATCCAAGATGATGAGATGGATTGTGACATAGCAAGTATTGCAGTATGGTGTGGGAAACGTCCTACTCCTGAGCTGTGAATGAACCGGGGTGGGAGCGATACCAGAATCTGAAGGTCCATGGCATAAAGAAGTCGAGGTGAGGGAAGATGATATCAGGTTTTTCAGATGCCCTCCCCGTTGTCGAGACGCTCGGCTGATGTTACTACTCACAAAGGCGCCCAAGTGTTACTTCTTGACCTGTCAGTGTTCTTTGTTGGGTGGGTGGCATCTCTTGCCCCTTTTTAAGGTGGCCTCAGTAAAAGAGATCTCAAGAGCACAGGACAGTCCATGCCCAGACGGCGGGAACAATGAGCCAGCAAAGTCTATGTAAGTCACCATTCACGTACAGGATTTTTCATTTCGCATCATCATTTAGACTAGGCCAGACAGAAGAAAAAGAGGTGTCTCCAAGTTAATCCCTATGTGTGACTTGTTGGATATCTTTCTGATAGACAAGAGTGCAGCTTCTCGTCTCTTTCTTTGTACTTGCTCCTCATTCATGCTTTGAGGGCATTAAAATTCGACTTCGCCGCCGCCTCCTCCCTCCTCCTTCTTCTTCTATGTTCCCCTGAACTCCCTTCCCCGGGTTTGTATCATACAGAAATGAATACCGTGCAGCAGTCCTATTGACGCAGACCCAATGCACCAGAAAACCCCCTTTATCCAACCGAAGTCCTGTGTCATCCAGGAAAGATGCAGTCATCATGTAAAGGGGGACAAAAGGTGAAAAAATAGATACAATAGTCGAAAATCCTCCGGGCGCCCATCTCGGCGCACTCGTTCCATGCATACCAACAACAACAACAAACAACATAATTAACAAAAAGTATCGACGACGACTTCTTCCTCAACCGCCGCCAGCTTCCGAACCAGTACCCCCGGAGGCGCCACCGCTATGGTGTCGGTCGGACTACTCGACGTCCCCTCGTTGAGCAGCTGGTCCATGGTTCTGTCGTCCAGCTCCTGCGACCTCCAGTCGGCCGTCGGGTCCTGGAGCGAGGGGTCCAGCGCGTCGAGGTCGCCCAGCCCCGCCAGGCTCGAGGGGGGCCCCCACGCCGAGGCCGCCGCCCGTCAGCGCCGGGTCGAAGGCGCTCGGGTCCATGAACTGGTGGTGCCCGTTGCCGTCGTCCAGCGGGTCGCCGCCGGGCGTGCCCATGTCGCCCATGTAGTGGCTGTCCGCGCCCAGGTTGAAGATGTTATCGTGCGCATTGAGCTCGTTGTAGAAGTCGTTGCCGCCCGTGTCGGGAGAAGGGGCGCCGTAGCCGCCGTGCATCGAGGGGTGCGGCGTGCCGTGGGTGGAGAAGTCGTGGTGGTGGTGGTCCGGCGGCGGCGGCAACGAGGACGGGTGTGGCGACATGGTGGCGGAGGGCGGGTAGTCGTAGGGCGAGTCGTTTAGGGATACGGGCGTGCCGTGGGTGGAGTAGGGGTGATGGCTCGGCGTGCCGGCGGAGTGGTGGTGGTGCATCATGGGCGTCGGCTGGGCCGTCTTGATCATGTACACGTTCTCGTGGTGGTAGCCCGGGTGCGGCATGCCCCGCTGGGGGTGGCCGTAGTGGTGAGGAGGCCCGACCGTCTGCACGCTTTGCGCGTAGTACTCGTTCTGCGGCAGGGATGGGTTGTACCCGCCCGGCAGCGGCTTGTTGGGGTTCTGGTAGCTGTAGTGCGAGATGTTGCGCGCATGCGAGGGGTGCGAGGGGTGCGAGGGGTGCGAGGGGTGCGGCTGGTATGACTGTGAAGGATAGACGACCCGGCCGCCGGGGTGGTAGTCGGCGTCGGGATGATCGGCACTGCGCG
Source organism: Apiospora saccharicola (assembly GCA_038363915.1). Lineage (NCBI taxonomy): Eukaryota > Fungi > Ascomycota > Sordariomycetes > Amphisphaeriales > Apiosporaceae > Apiospora > Apiospora saccharicola. The sequence goes on from JAQQWM010000001.1 coordinate 2,815,349, forward strand.
CCCGCGAGCTCGGCATGCGCGACGGACCCCCCTGTGACATTACACCATCGAAGATGTCCTTGGGCTCGGGCACTTCCCAGTCCTCGTCGCTGTCGAAGCTGCCGCCGGGCTTCTTGGCCTTCTTAGACTTGGAGGGCGTGAACTTGTAGTCTGGGAAGGCGCGGGCGTGGTTGTCGCGCTCGATGCGCGCCCACTCGTTGTACTGCTCGATGACCTCCTTGGGCTCCTGCGCCCACCCCTGACCGCACACGGCCGAGACGATCTGGTGGTTCTCGTGCGAGAAGCGCATCTTGACCCGGTTCTGGTGGTGCTTGCGGTACAGCATGAAGGCGTTCATCGGCCGCTTGATCTTGTGGTTCTTGTCTGCCTCCACCTCGAGCCGCCGCTCCTCGATCGACCGGTGCACCCATGTCTCGATGTCGGCATCCTTGACGTCTGTCACCCTCTTGCACATCACCGATAGCGGCTCGTCGAAGTTGAATTTGGGGTCCGAGTCGTTGGCCGGCTTCTTCTTCCCCTTGGCCTTGGGCTTCGGTTTCGGCTTCGGCTTGGAGACGCCGCCGGCCTGGACGCTGCGCAACGGATCCGATTCGCTCGTCGCCGCCGTCGTCGAGTGTCGCAGAGCATAGCGCTTGGCGGGGGGCATGGGTGGCGAGTGGAAACCCGAGTGAGGAGTGATCTGTGTACCCGTGTTAGTCTTGTTGTCGTCTTCAAGCTCCTCAGACTTGACACTTACAGATCCGGGCTCCGGATCCGGGTATTGCGAGTCGAAGCTGTCTTCATGGTAGTAGCTGGGTGTGCCTCCATGGCTCGGCGTGCCCTCATAGGGGCTCGGGTACATGGGCAGGCTATGGTTGTTGAACGGACTCTGTGTTTGGTGGCGAGGAGGATACGGCACGCCGACGGCTGGCGCATTTTGGTTGTAGTTGACCAGATGTTGGAACCCACTGGAGAAGTCTGCGCCCGCATCTGGATGTTGCGAAGGCGCAGGGGAGGCCGGTCTTGTGTTCGACATATTTTTGAATAAATAGTATTAGGTCTCTGGAGACCGGACCTGTTTCCTTGGAGACAACGAGGATTCCAGGGAAGCAGGATACGAATTAAGGAGGGAGATTAGATATTAGATGTTAAGGAAGTGGCAGTATTAGGACCAAACTCCCGTAAGGTCGATAGAGACTCGCCGCGACGACTCTCTGGGCTCGCTTGAGTATGACTGGCCCGTGAACGGTGTGATGAGTGATCACCAACCAGTCTAGCTAGGGTTCCAGGTAGCGAAGGCACACCCGGTCGGATGGTGAAGTCGCAGCGGGCCAAGGCTGCTGCTGTGTCTTCCTCTCTCCGAGCGCTGCGTGTCTCTGGCTTAGAGACCGTGAGCTGTAAGCCCGGTTAATGTCTTATCTGAACCAAGGCCCCGGTCCGCAACTTGGTAGCTGTGATAGCGGTGTGTCTGTGTCTACCGAATGCCACGGATTTGCCGCGCAAGGGGATGGGCAAAGTCTAAGTCCGGGGTGTTGAAAATGGGGACGGTGACTCTTCTGGAAAGCGTCGACAATGTGACAGAAATGAGGCCGTCTGCTGGGGAGAGACAAGGGGGTCAGAATACGCTGCCTGTCTGGTTGGTTGCGCCTGAAGTTTCAGAAGTTATTGTCAGTTGATATGTACTTGAAGCGTAGCGTTATATCCACTGTCGATGGGTTTCTGTCTGCCTGTCTGTGAGATGGGAGAGGTGCTGTCGCTTGTATTACAGATTATGCGTCTGTAGCGTCATGCACGTGTATGTAGGCAGGTGTATGTGTGTATGTGTGTCTGTATCCTCCCTACGTGAATGATACGAAGATACAGAATGGCCGGCAGAGGCGGTGGGATTAGTGGAAAGACCTATCAGAAACACACAAGACGTGGGTTTGTCTTGTACTGCTTCTGCTGCCAGGCTGAAGTGGGAAGAGGGGGGGTGTATACAAGAGGCTCAAAAAGAATGAGTTGTCAAGCAATATCGGAGGCAACGAACCTGGAGTGATAGATGACCCTCTGTCTGGCAGTCAATGGCGCGCGGTATTGAGACGCGTCTCCGGTCCCTTTTTCCTCTTAGAGAGGATTGTATGCCAAGTGGGAATATATCCACCTCCTGTCTAGGTATCTCTCCGCTGCAAGATGCAGGCAGATAGCTGAGTTATTAAGGGGGGGGTAATACTGCAGGCCGGCAGATATGATGCTGAAGAGCTGAGGATTTACACGCCCCTGGGCGAGTGTCACTAATACCCCGTATCAGATGGAGACACTTAGATGCAGCCTTGCTGTCTGTACCTGTGCTCTGCACAAGCCCTCTTCTGGATTTCTTTGTTCCCCTTGGTTTTTGGCCTTTTCTTTTACCCTTTTTCCTGCTTGGGGCAATCTACCGCTTCAATGGAGAAGAGTAGGCGCGCGCAAGACTAGTGATGTTGGTTGGCTACTGGGTATACGCAAGGGCAATGTACCAATGAGTAGAAAGATGGTGTACTACTATCGGCTTAAAGGGAGGTTGTCTTTGATGTGAAAGAGAAGCCGAGGGCCGATCGAAAAAGAAGTCGGTTTTATGTTGGTTATTTGTCCGTTCAATATAGAGTATGCCGACGTAACAAGGTCTTTGGCGGGGAGGCAAGGTATAGATCCTACCAAAGGAGCCAAAGGAGCCGGCCAAAGAGAAACAGGGGCGATGGGCGATGGGCTTGGGCGCCGGCTTTGTTTGTCTTGTTCTGCTATATCCAGTCTGTTGTTCCCACGACGTAACAGGCTCTTTGGAGAAGCGACCAACAGCATCGGAAGAAAGAAAATGGTACATGGTCTTTTCTTGGGACTCCGGGACTTTGTATGGCCCATTTGCCAGTGTGAACGAACGGCTTTGTGGGTTTGGCAGGGGCGGCGTCCATTACCGTTTTCGGAAGGGCCAGATGAAAGAGAAAGCCCGAGGACGGATGAGGGAAGGGGGAAAGGACAGAGGAGAGCGAGAGATTGTGTGTGTGTGCGGGTGCGTGTGTGGATTGAGAGACAAGTCGAGCAGAATGGGAGCGAACGCAGCAATCAGGCAGGACCACTCTCCGGCCGCCAGTCACAGTCCAGAATTAACTCTGCGCCCAATCCAACAGAGAGAGGCCAGCCCGTCTTCGGGCAGGGGCGTTTCTATTTCTGAAAACCTGGGGTCCTCGGTACATTCCGAGGCCTCATCGGGACGCGGGAGGACTATACTTGGCCGCTGGGTTGTCTGCTTGCGAGGAGGACTCGATTCCAGAGGGGGAGAAAGGATTGGAGCTTCTGTACGTCTTCTGCTGGCTACATATCTGGGCTGCAGGGCCCTGGCTAAGACAGTCATCTCTCCTTCAGACGCAGACGCAGACGCAGACACAGTCACCGTCACGGTCGAGAGCTAACTCCTCTGGCTGTCAAGAGACAGTCACAGTTGGTTACTTCTTCTTTTCGAATTTCACTTGAACACGAGCCTTGCCCGACACGGTCTATCATCATGTACACTCTACTACGCTGGGGCATGGTGGAAGTCCAGTTTGGCCTGGTCGATCGATGTTCGTATCAAAACGTAAGTAAGTGTGTGCAGTGCAGTTGCTTGTTGCTGTCCCGAAGATTCCTGTCACGGTGTTTCCAGCGGGTCATGTGCAGTTGCGAGCGGGTTGTTGGGCCGGGTTGCTGTGGAATGCTGTTGATGGTCTATCCGGAAACGTGCTGTGTGGCTCCGTGGCGTGCCTGGGCTAACACCTCCCGCATTCCAACGTCCGTTGAAGAATATGGCGAGGCTACAACGCACCATCAGCTGATTTCAGCTTGACAAATAACAAATTCGGTCACCAGAGTAACAGTAGGGCTATTGCAACACAAGCGGCACAGAGTCGGCCTGCATAATCATTGAGTTCTTCTGCTATATGGGAATTTTCTCATGCATGTAAGTATGTAGCCAGGGATGGATGGACCTCAGTTAAGGGAGTATGTAGTGAGCTTCCTCCTGCATAACATAGCATACAGGCCCAATTATTACATACCAGCATAAAAGAAAAAGACGACGACGAAGAAGAAGAAGAAGAAGAAGAAGAAGAGAAGGCTTACAGAAACGGCCATGCTTGGAGCGCGGAGAGGGTGGTCCAGATGGCGCGATCGTGGGATGCCTGGCAGCAGCAAATGCAACCCCCGTGTTTATCATCCCTGTGCCTGTTTCTGATCCTGATCCCGACCCTGTTTGTCACCGCCCCATTGCATGAACCCACGGGTACTTGCATTAGCGCCGATGCTGGGGTGGCTGTTTGGACGTCGGTCGCACACAAGAAAAGAACTGAGGCTTCTTCGTTTCGACCATATCCTCTTTACCTCTCTCTCTCCCCCTTTACCGGAGCCTTGGTCTTTTCATGGAATGGCAGGTGATACTACGTGAGCACACAACTAATCGTCACGTACTGCATCCGCTGCGTTGTATGTTGATGGTATGCAGCCCATGTGGTTGCGTCGTGGCGGCGAAGCCAAGCATGTACGCAAATGTCGGAGGAATGCTGACATGTCACGGGCACAGCTACTTCCACGCAGCGCTACGGCACGGGCGCCGCATATATACGGGGAATTCTCAAACATCGGCCCGCCCTTCTCTTTACTGCTATTTCCATCATCTGCTTTCGTATAAGAGCAAGCCACGAATTGATTGGGCTTGACCCTCCTCTCCTTTGGCCTCCCCGTGCTCGGCCCGGAATGCCCGTGCCGTGCCTATAATGAAACAGGGACAGTGGTCGTGAAGAAGGACAGGTTCAATCGAGTAGTGAAGTTCAAGATTGCCATAAGCGACCGTACCAGGATAAGCAAAAGTCGAAATATAGACCAAACAGTTACTCCCAAACTTCTTCGCCCTTGCCTCTTCATGCGTATTGCCCGAAATGTCTCGGAGCTCAGACCAATGGTTCGTGACGACTGGGCGGGAATTACGACAGCTCATCTTCGGACAGACCGCCACCCCTGTCCCAAATACCCCTGTCCAAGTAACTGCTTCGTAGAGTAACTTAAGTCTTGACGGAGAACGCACAAAAGCAGCCTGATGAGACCATACTGCTGCCATGAGAAAAGGAGGGTGATTCGACGCCACGCGTCAGTAGGTAGCCGCTCAACGAGGATATACCAGGAGCAGGCGAGTTGGCTGGGAGTGGCCCACTGAGCCAAATCCCAAGCTGATCTCTTACCTGTATTGGGTATCTCTATCAGACACCGAGTCCAGCAAGACATCGTTCGGGTCTCGTCGGAGGACAGAGCAGAGGCCTGTCCTGTGGTGGGGCAGCCACGTGGCCGTCTATGTTGTTGCAGAATGTCACATATCCCGGTTGTTTTTGCCACTACCCAGGAAACTGAAAGGACCGTCCTATATACGGAGAGGGAAATATATAATGATTAGTTGACATTGGCAGTGCCAAGGTGATAGTCTCTTCACGTCGTTGATCGTTTAGTTGGCTTATCGGTTGTTTCTGACATAGATCCCTTCTCTTTTACCAATGTCTCAAGTAGGATATACTAGGAGCGGTCCAACCCGGTGGTGTAAGCGTAAATCTTTAGTACCTGGCGTTTCTTTCTTTCTTTCTTTCCTTCCTTCTCCCTTTTCCAGCCACGCCTGTCTATTGGAGACCACTTGCAGATCTTCGGGCGATCTGGTCACAGCCTCATATTCTTGTAAGTGACGTTTGCCGAAAATATGTGTTGCCATTGCGGTCAAACTCGGTCTTTCCCTCAGCAAAACCTACTTTATATTTTTCTAGTCATTCTGAGAAGCCTTCCTAGGAACCCCAGTACAGAGAGGCGAAGCGGAACTCGAACCCAATGAGCCGCCCATGGTATACTCTACCAAACTCCAATGGGGCAGTTGCTACAATGCTGCCGCCCTCGCCCAATCCCGACCGAACCAACCCATGGTCAAAAGTCCCGACCTCCAGGGCAAGCAAAGGCGCCAAAAAGGAGTGAGAAAGCAAAACAACCAAACCAAGAGGATAAAATACCTCCACGTATATAACAAATCATCACCCGATGAACTCCGTGCTTAACAAGGTCTCCCAAGGCTGGCCCGTTTCCCAAACCTTCAACATCAATTTTCGCGCCTTACGTACCTACACATAGCGTAACCCCAGGTCAGCGGGCGTCGACAAAGAAAAGGGGCAGTCGGGATTTACTCACCTGCGTCATCCCATGCACCTCGCCGGTCTCGAACCGCTCGAGTATGAAGGCCCGCTGGGATTCTTCCAGCGCATCGCAGCCTGCCGTAAACGTGGGGAACAGCATACTCTGCTCCGACGTCCCGTGGCGCCGTATGCTATCAAAACACTCTATAATCTTCTTCACGCCCGTCTGCACATCCTGGTCATTGGAGGGCCTACCCAAGATGCGTCGGTATATGTGAATCAGCCCGGCCCAGTGGAAGGCCTTGTTCGTGGCGGCGAGGCCGACGCGGCCCCATTTCTCCAGGTTGCCTTTGGTATGGATGTGCTTGCAAGGTCGCGGGGGCTGGCTCATGCTTTCCTTGATGTCGGCTTCGAGCTTGAGGCCAAGTGCTAACGTCTCAGGGTCAGGTTTCCATCCCGCTGTGGCATGATGCTGTTGTTGCAATGCAAGCCGCTCAGCATCACACTTTCGAGCCAAGTCGGCGATTTTGGCCAACAAGTAGACGCAACGAGTCGTGAACCCCATAATGCAGTCAATCTCATCGTAGCCATCACTCCTGTCTTCTATCTCATAGTCGAACATCCACGCCGTTGAAGAGTCCTTGGGGCCTCCACTCAGACTTCCTATCACGTCAAGATAGGCAGCCCAGCTCCAAAGGAACGAGCAGACGTTGTCTTGTCGGAAGTTGCCCTGGTAATGCAGACCGCCAGGACGGGCTGTGATGAGCTCACGTGCCAAGCTCAGATGCTTCTGCCACGGGATACTGTAGCCAAAGATCTTGGGCGACACAATCTCCAGCGATGCCAACATGATTGCGCTTGCGAGGTTGGCATCTGAGAAGTTCTTTCGTGGATCTGACAGAGCCTGGCGTAAAGTAGGGAAGATATCGGTGACCCATGTTGCTATGCGAAGCTCTGGCTCCGGATGTTTTAGAACGCGTGCCCTGTGGGAAGCTGTCTCTCGTGATAAGTAACAAGCAAGTATACGGGATTTGGAGTGTTCATACCTGAGTATGCAAGTACCAGGGCTAGAAGATCATCGTTCTTTACGGCCATCAGAGGCAAAGTGTTCCGAAACGGGTTGGCTTGCGGGTCGTCATATGGCACAAGTACTCTTGCTGTGTTGTTAATGAAGTGGTGGAAGTATAAAAGATTCATAGGATTGTTAAGAAGTTTGGGCGGTAGTGGCTCCAGGTGAGGAGGTATGTAGATGGATACAGGCTTGTCGTAATAGCCCCCCGTCTTTTCCGTCGCATCGTCCATATCCACGCCGAATCCGAACTCGGCCGAGAAGAGTTGGTCCGTATCGAAGTCCCCGAAGGGTGTCTCCATCCGATCGCGCTGGCCAAAAGGAGACTCCCCCGAGCTGATCGCGTTGCCGTCGTCGTTCTTGCCGAGGTCCAGGTCAGGCAGGCCCCGATCGATGCCGTAGTACCTAGTCTGGCTCGACTGCGATGTGTGAGTGTTAGAAGAATGCAGGCTGGAAGGGCTGGCATAGTCATCCTGAGAGCCCTGCAGGCCTGGAGGCCCGGACAGGAGCGAATGGACCGACATTCTCCTGATGTCGGGCGATGTCACCGACAGGCGGTCGGAGCGCGGAGTCTGGCCTGCGTCATCGTCGCTATACGTGGATGCAGTGGTAGGCGTATCAGGCGACGTGGCCGAAGGGACGACGGGTAAAGCCCATCTGAACGATGGCGGCACCGCGTCTCTGGCGGAGGACAGAGAAAAGAGTGGCCCTTGATCAGCAGCAGCATCTGCCGCCGCCTTGCTATCGAGCTTGATGCGTTTGTTGGAACCCGGACGCTGGTCTCCAGACGAGCTCTGTGGCGTTGTAACAGTCGCCTCCCCGACCGGAGACGAGGTGGTGGTAGCTTTCCCTTTCACCACCCCTGGAGGAAGAGGGGAGGAGGCACTGGCCCTCCCAATGGCTCAATCTTCCGCCCACTGCTCGAGGCAGTCGCCGGGAACTGGTGCACCAACTTGAAGCCCTTGGCCGGAATAGAGGAGGAGGACGACGGTGCGGATGCGGCGCCAGGGTCGACACCCTCGGGCTCCGGCCGCTTTCCCCGGCGGCCATCCCAGTTCAACCTAATACTATAATCACAATGCTCACCGGCTCGTTGGCAGCTGGGTCCCGCATTAGCAAAACAGCTCCATATACTTAGCTAGGCATGCCTACTTAGGTATACCGTGGCTGGGGAAAGTTCCGTCATCGTTTTTTCGCTCTTTTTTCCCCTCCTGTTATTGTTCTGGGCCAGAGAGACTGATACTCACTTCAAGCAGCTCGGGTGTTCCTCCCCGCATTTGATCTTTCTGTTTTTGCAGGGCCTTGAATAGCTGGTTAGTCACATCAACCCCGGATTTAATGATGGGCCAAGAAGAGGATCTGACCAGCACCCATTACGGCTCCTTCGTTTCGGTTCAGGCGCCCCAGGCTTCTTGGGTCGTGGCATGTTGGGCCGGGCACGGGGTCCGGCAGACTGGTCCCGGGATTAGAATTGAGGCATACCATCAGCTGCACAAACACTAAGCTGACATCTGCAACAGCGCAATGCAATGCGCTCGCTCGGAAGCAGTGTCTGGATGGAGTAAGTGCAGTGGCAGTGCAGTCAGTCAATGCCCGACAAGATCGAAAAAGAGGCTGCAAGTATGTCGCCAAGTATAGGTAAGTATATATAACAAGTTGTCGCACCTACTTGAAGTATTCATTCAATAGCAAGAGGTCCCTAATCAAATGGTCATGCTTCTCCCCAGAGACAGATAAGGTCGCTTCGCTAGACCGGCGGTTTCGGATTGCCGCTTCAGATACCTACACGTGGGGCATGACTCGCGCGCCTGATAGCACTACACTAACCAAAGTATTGATGCAGCCTTCCACGGTCCAGTTGCTTGGGTGTCACCGAATCACGAACCCCAATCACGGCTGACACTGTTTCCCCCCTCCTCTCGACCGCCGACAGGCCTCTTCCGACTACTGCGACTACTTACTAGTCGTACACGTACAGCAAGCATCAACCCGCATAAAAAAAAGAGACCTGCCATCGGTCCTTATTCAATCAACGCCACGATGAGGTCATCCTGAAACTCTATTCAATACTCCCCGTCGCGTGGATTTCATACTATATCAATGTTCAATATCTTGATGTCCTCTTCCGGCTTCTCCTTGTACGTCCGCACGTTTTCTATCTTGTGAACCACGTCCAGGCCTTGAATCGCCCGACCGAAGATAGTGTGCTTATTATCAAGCCACGGCTGTACGTTAAAAGATTAGCGACTGATAGGTTGACACGGGCGCCGATCCTCCCCCTTTGACTTACCGTCTTTTCCGTGGTAATGAAGAACTGGCTACCGTTGGTATTGGGTCCTGCATTGGCCATGCTAACTGTATAGGGCTTGTCGTGCTTGAGTGTGCTGAACTCGTCTTCAAACTCCTTGCCCCAGATGCTCTCGCCTCCCGTTCCATCCCCTAGCGGATCACCACACTGGATCATGAATTTCCGAATCACTCGGTGAAATATGGTGTTGTTGTAATACCCGCGCTTCGCATGGGTGACAAAGTTCTCCACGGCCTTGGGTGCGGCATCGGGGAACAGCCGAATATGTATGTCGCCGTACGTCGTGTGCAGAATAGCTGCAGTGCCTGTCTCGGCCTGCTTCGTCTGTGCCGCCTTCTTTGCACCTAGCATCGTTGGCTTCTCGTTCTGGACATCACGTGCCGACTTAGAGATTTCCTCCTGGTTCGTAAACATATAGAACCGCACCTTGCCGACCGCCGTTGCTACCAGTATGGGGTCGCGCGTTTCCGACTCTTGGAGAAGGGGGTTGTTGGATGCTGCCATCGCTACTGTCGTAATGCCTTTCTTCTGTGGTTGCCCCTGGTAGATGGCCAAGTGCACCGGGCGCATGTTTTCTTCCTTTCCGTAGACCTTGACAACCTGGTTTGTAAAGGTATTGATGACCTTGACACCTAGTATCGACCCGTACAGAATGAAATGGCCGGACTCGTCAAAGATCACATTCACCTTGTTTCTCAATGATGGCGATTCGATCTCACGCTCCGCGGCGAGCCTCCTCCCAAACTCAACATCGTCGAGCTTCTGTGTGGCGGTCCCAGCTTGTTGCATTTCTTCAATGACTTGCATAGATTCATCGTACGTCCTGTACAGTTTGGCGCTCGCAAACTCGAAGATGCGAATCTTGCGGTCAGGCATGGAGAACGTGACGAATTGCTGGCCCGTTGGTGAGATGGTGAGAGATGTTGGCGTAGATTTCGCCTTTTTGAAGTCGAATAGGTTGGTTGAACTCTTATACTGGAAGACGTTCCCCGGCTTCTCGTAATTAGAGTTGGGACTCCAATACTCGAGCATCCCGTTGTCGTCGGCGGACACTACGCAATCGTAGACGTCGTTGAAAGCCATCATGGTTACAACACTCCGGTGAAGACCCTTGATCGTGTGTATAGACGTCTGGTTCTCTCCCCGCCCGTCGTAAATGTTGATCAATGGCGCTGTGTCGTCGGCGATCGCCAGCAGAGGGATGGAAGCTCCGCGCTTGTGAACCCAACAAATGCACCTCGGGGTGTAGTCGAGCGTTAGCATAGCCAGCAGATCAAACGTTATGACATCGAAGATCTTGACGGTCTTATCTGCCCCTGTCGTGGCAAAACTTCGTCCGTCCTGGCTGACCGAAACAGACTTGATCTCACCCTGGTGTGCTTTGAATTCCTTGACAAACTCGATGTCATCAACCACCTTCTTCCAGAATTTGACAACGCCATCGACGGAACTCGTGATCAGAAAGTCTGTTAGGGGCGTGACGGTCACAAAGGACAGGTTCTCCTTGTGCATGAGCGACTTGGAGTATCGATTCGACTTGGGCAGGGCTGAGATGTACAGCTTCTCGTAGGGCAGGACTCTTCGTTTCTTCTTAGGTGCTGCCGAAGGCAGCTGTGGGCCCATATCATCGTCCGAGGAGCTGTCTGTCACCGATCAGCTGTTGAACACTCAACATAGATTACTCCATGTGCTTGCATACTACTCACCATCAGCGGCTTGGTCTGCGAAGTCAGAGTGACTGCGCTTATGGGACTTGGAGTCCTCGTCTTCTCTGGCCTCTGTCATTGCGACGGTCGGAATATAAAACAAAAGCACCCCTCACTAGTATGAAATCAGACGGGCGGAAGAAAGGGCAAAGTATTGGGTTTGAAAGGCAGGGCTTGCGCGACAATGCGCTGCGATGCAAGTGTGTAGATATGGTCGATGGATGTTTTTTGACGGAAGCTCTAGCAGAAGCTTAAACTACATAATAATAACAAGCGTCGCATAGTCCCTGTCGCGGGGCACTGTCACCCAAAACGCCGACCACCGATGGGCTGGAACGTGGAACCGAAGCGTGGCCGGGTACCTGAATGCTTCTAAAGAGGTACCTACTAACCTAAACTAACCTCCATGTAACCTAGATTCGGACAGCTGTTAATTACCACGAACCTGTTTACCGAGTTCTAGAAACAATGCCAATTGGATTTACACTACAGGCGATAGCAGCCTCCGGATCGAGGTCCGTCCCAGGGGGCAGCCCCTTTCCGAAATTTTAAGATCAGATTATGTCAGCCAAGCTCGTCCTCGTTCCAGGCAAGGTCGATGGGCTCTTGCTTGCCCTTGTTGGACGTTGGGTGCATTGACGGGATGTTCGTAAAAAGCCGAGGACCCATATGATATCGTCAATGACGTCTCGATCACTCTGTAGAATATTGTCCAAGTGCGATTGATTTATACACGCTTAAGAACCTCTCAGCCCTTCAAGGATTAGCACAGAACCCTTCGTTACTGGTAATCCGTCCCTCCAATTGTACATACCAAAACATAAGCACGTACACTCACTACATTCATCCACGAGATCACGATTCTGGTACCATGGCTCGACATCAGCTACAACGGCTGGAAGCCCCATCAAGGCAGTTCTCCCTGCTCTTGCATGCTGCAGGTATTGCTTCGTTCACGGCCTCGTTTCGTTTCCTCAACAACTGGGATACGCCCATGTCAAGCGCCTACGGTGGTCACTATCAATTTCTTACCATCATAGGCCTGTCTCTGGCGCAAATCACATTCATCGTCGGGCTACTGGCAGACATTACGCTCTCGCCTAGTCTATTTGCTGTAAAGAATGCGCTGTCGGTCTTCTCGGCGCCCCTGGAGATCCTCATTACTGTCTTGTACTGGGGGCTTTGCGCCATCAACAAGGACCTCGTGTTTCCTCCGGACTTTCATCTTGCTTTCCTTCCTGATTTCGGTTTCCACGCCGCGCCGGGTCTGCTGCTCGCGGTGGACCTTCTTTTACTGAGCCCGCCATGGACGGTAAACGCATACTCGGCAATCACTCTAAGCACTATCCTAGGTTTCGCATATTGGTTTTGGGTAGAATATTGCTTCACTCGAAATGGATGGTAAGGAAATTGGCAATCATCTCTTCGTAGAGCTCGTTACACTAATACTCGTGAGTAGGTATCCGTATCCCATCTTTGACGTCTTGAGCACGTGGCAGAGGTTTTTGCTGTTTAGCTTCTCGTCGCTCGTGATGTCAGGCAGCACGATGGCCTTGAAGTGGCTGTACGGCAAGCTCAATGGTGTGGAACAGTTCCAAAAGGAAGCGGTCAAGAATCCTGCCGGCGTCCGTACAAAGGGCGAATGAGATAGCCAGCGTGGACTCGAAGAGTATGGTGATTGGATGCATTGTTACCACGTAAGGGACTTCCCGAGTACGATTGCATCCAGGTCAGGGGGTGCAGATGCATGTAATCAAACACTAATAAGCTCGGTCACCATTCGCACAGATAGAATGGGAGCAGAGGGACACCAATGCCAACTTCTACGTTTGGTGTCACCAGGTTCATAATAAGGCACGTGGGAGAAAGGACGTAGAAGATGTATTAGAAGAAGTAATGCCTGTCCGCAACTGATAAGGGGGCCGGTCTGGTGTAACTTTTTACCATGGACGAATGTCAGGAGAGTGGAGAAGAATATGTTTGTTTGCTCTGCTCGATATCAGCACGGATATCGAGCTGTGAAGAGTTGCAAGGTAGGTAAAGTATATATGCAAATCGTATGACTTGACGGACCGTGGCAGCAAGGGCGTGGATACATACAGGTGAACAAAACGAAAATATCGGTGTTTCTGATTACAGGATGTGTGCAGTGCTTGTAGTGGTACGCATCAGGAACCTGGCTAACAATAAAGTATGTCAAATGTAGGTATGTAGGTAAATCGCCTGAATCAAGTCACGGCAGGTACCGACGTCACACCCAAAGAGGGAGGTACCATCAGATGGCTCTCTCCATGTACGTTGCGATACAAACGGCGATAATTAATGGCTGCATGGCGACTGGACTGGCTGTCTTCGTGCCCCGCCTTTTGGTTCCGTCACCTCAATTCATAGCTTTGAGCTGCGGGCATGCGATACAGCTCCGATCCGCGCTCAGCGGCCGCCTGACTTTTTTTTTTTGTCTTTTCTCTCCCTGCCAGTCTTCCGACAAACAATCGTAACCTCTCCTCCTCCTCAATTCTAGTATAGATTCTTTAATTGATCTATTCAAGTTTCGGTGTTAGGATAACTGGTCTTTATAATCTTTCCACAGCCTTCAATTCCAGCCCACCATGTCGGTAGGTAGCCCCTCCATTACATCACTGCGGCCACTTACACGAATTGCCTCTTCTGACTCACTTTCTCTAGAGCTTCTTCATCGAGAACAAGAATGTGGGCAACAAGGCCGACAGCGAAGATTGGCGAAGTAAGAGACCACATAGATAATTGCTCTGCGACTCCAATTGACTTTATTCTCTAGTTCGCGGCTACAACCCCTTGACGCCACCGGACCTGCTGCAACATGAGATCCCCCAGACTCCCAACGGAAAGAAGACAGTGCTCGAGGGCCGTGAGCAGGTGGCCGCAGTAGTCAATGGCACCGATGAGAAGCAACGCTTGCTGGTCATCATCGGGCCTTGCTCCATCCACGACCCGAAGGCCGCCCTCGAGTACTGCGACATGCTGCTGAAGGAGAAGGAGAAGTACAAGGACGAGTTGGTGATTGTCATGCGCTCCTACCTCGAGAAGCCTCGCACCACGGTAGGCTGGAAGGGCTTGATCAATGACCCGGATATCGACAACAGCTTCAAGATGAACAAGGGCCTGCGCATATCGCGACAGCTCTTCGTCGACTTGACCGACAAGGGCATGCCCATTGCCAGCGAAATGCTCGACACTATCTCCCCTCAGTTCTTGGCCGATTGTCTTGCGGCGGGCGCTGTTGGTGCCCGAACGACCGAAAGCCAATTGCATCGCGAACTGGCCAGCGGTTTGTCGTTCCCAGTCGGCTTCAAGAACGGCACCGATGGAACGTTGGGCGTTGCCATTGATGCCATTGGCGCTGTCAGGCATCCCCATCACTTCTTGTCCGTCACCAAGCCGGGCGTTGTTGCCATTGTCGGTACAGTGGGTAATGATGACTGCTTCGTCATCCTGCGAGGTGGAAGCAAGGGTACCAACTACGATGCCAAGAGCATCGCCGAAGCCAAGGAGGCTTTGGCCAAGTCTGGTACGCGCCAGCGACTGATGGTGGACTGTAGTCACGGCAACTCCCAAAAGAATCACAAGAATCAGCCTAAGGTAGCTGCAGAGCTGGCCGAACAGATCTCTAACGGAGAGGACGCTATCATGGGTGTCATGATTGAGAGCAACATCAACGAGGGTGAGTTCTGCTCTGTAACAATTATTCATCTACACTGGCTAACAAACCACAATCAGGCAGTCAGAAGGTACCAAAGGAAGGTCCCCAAGGCTTGCTGCATGGAATCAGTATCACGGACGCTTGCATTGGCTGGCAAGAAACCGAGTCGGTGCTCGAAAACCTCGCCAATGCTGTCAAGGAGAGAAGAAAGATCTCAAGCTCGAATGGCCAATGATCTACGTGGAATCTCTGTAAATAGTACGCACGAAAATGACCGGGGCGAAGGTAGATATAAAAACATAATTCAAGAGCGACGTAAGGGGAAATTCAAGATGTGTGATGCCCTTCTTTATGGAAACATATTACTTTACATCCTTGATATTGCCCGTGGAAACCTTGGCTGTCCCCCCCAGACTTGGAGATCCGGCCCACGTCCTCTCATTAGAACTCTGACTCCATATAACACCTCACACTCGGGCATGCCACGCCAGGCATTGTTAACTACTTGCTCTAAATGGAGTTCCTTCTGCAGTGAGATGAATGCTGGTCCCGCCAACCAATACCGCGTGATATCTTGATTATCACCTTGAGACGACTTGGTTTGCGAACCGGTTACCGGTTGATAAATCAACATCTATACTCGTTTATTGTCGGTTACATTAAATCCGGGCTCACATGAAAACGGGGTTGAAGTGGCCACTGGGCTTTGTTTCCATATTCTACTCTTACCTTGCGCCAACTTGCCTCTTGCCGGCTGACCTTCTCGCAGGGTACCCATACCGACTGTTTCTCGCACACGAGCCGCATATAGTCCGATAACGTGCTCTGCCAACACGAGCTCGAAGAGGCTGGGCTTCCCCCAAACAAGCGTACTGGTAGGGCGACGCAGGCCAGTGGGTTCTCTTCCAGACCACCCCATAAGGCTGTTTGTCTTGGCTTGAGATAGAGGTGCCCCTGGAGCGGGCTTGACTGTGAGATAAGCTCTCGCCAGTACTGGCAGACCCGCTGGGCCGAGACCAGGACGGTGCGCATGTCTACTTCGAGCAATATGGTCTCCAACAGCTCGGGTATTGCAAATACTTTTTCAGCAGCGGATCGCATGGCATATTCTGGGCCAGCGACCTCTCATATTTCTTTATGTCGCTGGTCGTGATCTCTGAAAGGGTGAGTCGTCAGGGCAGAGCTCAAGAAAAGACGCCCGGGCTTGATATGATATTGAGCCGTATTGATGATCTCGAGTGCATTGAAATATACCACTGCCAGACCAGGTCTTGTCCATTTGTATACTTGGAACACATGTAACATATTATAGATGCCTACCTGTCGTACGCGTCCACTGATTACCAGAACGGGAAAGAAAGTGGTTTACAAGAAAGAAACCAATCTATGAGCCTAGACAAATCTATGGGATCAATGCCCCGTGCAGAATGTAGTAGCCTGATGTGACATCTCCATCATATTTTCCCACCAGACCTTTGAGTGCGTGCAGTTGCAGTGCAGTAACAAGCAGCACTGACTGGATTTGTTATCCGATTTTCGGTTCTTCGGGTCCCAACCCAGAGGATCGGAAGATCACGTGAGCGCTCGGATCAAGCGCAGGAAAGTCGACCCGCCTTTACTCAGCTGAGCTGGCGAATCAGAAACCAGGCTTTCCTAATTGCTGTTCGGCTTCTTCTCTCAAGCTTTCCAAATTCTCTCACCACCCTAAACGACGAAATATCCCGACCCTCCAGACAACGAGTCTGACGACCCATTGACATTGTCAACCAGCTTGCCGCCCTTCATCCGCCTGAAGAGCAGCTCGCCCACCATGTTGGCAAGATCCTGCCTGCGCTCGACGCGCATTCTCAACTCCGCCAGAAATGGCGCGACCAGCTTCGCCAAGGTACGACCAATTCGATTCCCAACGCAGTTCAATCAATTGCCTTAGGCCCGTCCCAGCCTCAATGCCGGCTACAGTGGGCCTCTTGCCACCCATGATGGCCGTCCGGACAGCTGCAATGGAGGAGTCGTAGCTGACTATATATCTTTCTAGCGAAATGCCTCGACGTCAAGCTCCGGTGTCGAGTCCCCTGCGCGGCTGAACATGGCCGCCGCCGCCTCGACTGCTGTTGCCATTGGATCCGTCGCTTGGTACTACCATCTCTACGGACCTACTGCTCAGGCCATGACACCTGCTGAAGAAGGGTATGTGCAGACGATGAACACAAGTCGCTAAACAAACCAACCCGAATCGATTCGGTGCGGTCCAAATGGCATTCTCCTATCAATTCACACCAATTAATCAAAAATGACGTTGCTAACAAATATCGATACAGTCTGCATCCCACATCGTACCCCTGGGTTCACGAGCAATGGTTCAAGACCTTCGACCACCAAGCGTAAGAGTCCAATTGAAGCCCCATTTCGTCATTGGTTCCCACTGACACCCGAATCACAGCCTCCGCCGTGGTTTCCAGGTCTACCAGGAGGTCTGTGCCGCCTGCCACTCTCTCAGCCGTGTCCCCTACCGAACGCTTGTTGGTACCGTCTTGACTGTCGATGAGGCCAAGGAGCTGGCCGAGCAGAACGAGTACGACACGGAGCCCAACGATGAGGGTGAGATTGAGAAGCGACCTGGAAAGCTTTCTGATTACATCCCTGCACCTTACAAGAACGACGAGGCTGCCCGAGCTGCCAACAACGGTGCCCTGCCCCCGGATCTGAGCTTGATCGTCAAGGGCCGCCACGGTGGCTGCAACTACATCTTCAGCTTGTTGACTGGTTACCCCGAGGAACCCCCGGCTGGTGCCCAGGTCCAGGCCGGTCTGAACTTCAACCCCTACTTCCCCGGAACCGGTATTGCCATGGCTCGTGTTCTGTACGACGGTCTGGTTGAGTACGAGGACGAAACCCCGGCTTCGACCTCGCAGATGGCCAAGGACGTCACCGAGTTCCTGAACTGGGCTGCTGAGCCCGAGATGGACGACCGCAAGAAGATGGGCATGAAGGTTCTGGCCGTCAGTGCAGTCCTGACTGCTCTCAGCATCTGGGTCAAGCGATACAAGTGGGCGCCGATCAAGTCGAGGAAGACGGTGTACGACCCTCCTAAGGCCAGCAAGACCACCCGCCTCTAGAAACCTAAACCCCGCTGTATGTAATAGTACGCTCCTCCGTAGCTCTTTTGTTTTTGTCTCGGGAAGAGAATCGAGGTTGCAAAACAACGGTATTGGAGCTCCAAAGACGGTGACATTAGAGTGTAAATCAAGTTTATCATTTCTGATTTGAAGAAGATGATGCATTGTTTGTTTGCCTGACAAGCTGTTTTCTTCCTCCTTCCCAGTCTACCCTGTGATGGAAGAACTGGGTAGAAGACCCATGGGTTCTATTCATGAAGATCTGGCAGCAAGTCAAACTTGTTTCTCTGGGAATGCCTATATATGTGTCCGTTGTTCAGGAGTGGTTTGCATTTGCTGGTAGCAGGTTTCACACATGCACATAAACCGTTAGAGAAGACCACATCACCAAACCGAGTAGCCTTGGAATATTAAGGTATCCATAAATTGTGTGCTGACTTGGTTCACTAAAACGCCCTGTCATTCTCGTTAGTGACGAGATGGCGCATGATTTCCAGTGTTGTTATCTGCCTCAGCTTTCCCACCCCTCACACCAATCACCTCTAGACCAGGAGCAATTGATCGACTTTTGAAACATGTCTTTGGGTGATCATTGTTGACTTGTACAATGTTTGTTGCCCTTCAGCGTTCTTAAAGCCAGATGAATATCTGATCACCTCCAGGATCGTGGTAATCTGGTAGACCTTAATGCTGAACCACCCCACCTATTTGCCATCACCCAAACAAGCTGCCTACCTAATTGCATATCATATTTCCTGGCGACAACACGAACAGACATCCAACACGATGCAGTAAAATTCAAAAAATGACCACAGTACATTCACGGAACAATGGGCTCACGCAACCGGAAATCAAAGAAGCAGAAGCTGGCGGCCGCGAATGCCAGTAAACAACAACAGCTGCAGGCCGCTAACGTGGTGGATCGACAGCAGCAACCGGACCCGGCAGAAAATGCCAAGGATCCGGACCGCCAGCTTGCGGATGACTTCATGTTCGGCTGGAACACCCAAAATGACTGGGACAGGGAGGCTTTTGGTCTGGCTGCCGTCCATGGCCAGATGGACCCGGAAGGGCTCGCTGAGTTCCGAAGCTTGGGCCTGTTGCGTGGGTGGGAGGAGCTGGATATGATGCTGGCATGTGCCAACTCGCTACTCAGGAAAGACGCAGACCGGGAACCACTCGATGGCCAGGACGTTCTCACATACGCTGCACGACTTCTTGGGATTCCATCCCAGCAACCCGTCTCACTCGGTCAATTAGAACCCGAGTCGGCGCAGCAACAGGCGTCAACAACTTCCGCCGACGACAGCAAGAGTAGCAAGCGGAAGCGAGGTAAGGGCTCTCCTTACTTTGCCGAAGACGACATTCCCGAGAGCAATACTAAGAAGGTCTCGAAGAGGGCTCGTAAGCAAGCGAAGAAGCAGGCTAAAAGATATGTTTTCTCGAAGCAACTCGAGCCGGATGAGGCCTCACTTGCAGCGCAGCACCACCCTATAGTCTTACAGGACGCCGTGAGCTGGTATCTCGGTAGCGGCAACGACAAAACTCAGGTCGCCTCTCAAAACAAGGAGGGTCCTCGAGATGAAAAGGAGGACCAGAACAGAAAATACGCCCAAGGTCTTTCTACCTGGTATTTCGATCTCGGCAGTGGGAACAACAAAAACAAGGACGCTTCTCAAATTAAAAAGTGCCCTCAATATGGGAATCACACCCAGGGTCTTTCCACAACCCGAACAGCGGACGACCACCGCGACTTGGAACGCGAGGATCACTTGAGTGGTTACGATATCCAGATCCAGGAGTTCGATACTGCAGTGGATAGGCAATCGCCATGCCCAGGAACTTGCGACGAGGTCGCATCTACGGTAAACGGGGACGAGAGCACGGCAACGGATTCCTTGCAAGCTACATTGGTGGGAAGCGAACGACCTTCTACAAAGAACGTTGAACCACCCCGGCGTGTACTACGGTCATCCATCTGTACACCCAAGCGAATACATTCTTCAAAATTCTTCGAGGCCATCCCTAAGGTTACGAGCCCTACGAAGACAAAGAGTCCACGCCCGCCGAAGGGAACAGTCTCATCGTTGCCGTTTCCTACACTATCCGCACATCGATTCGGCCTCGTGCAAGAAGAGCTTGCCGATGATCCGTTCCGCCTGCTCGTCGCCGTCACCTTCCTGGTCAAGACGTCTGGGAAGGCGGCCATTCCCGCGTTTCGCACGGTGATGGACACTTTTCGCGGCCCGGAGGCACTTGCGGCGGCACCGTCCAGTGAGATCGAGGCCATGATCAAACATCTGGGGCTGTCAGTGGTTCGTACGGCACAGATTCAGAAGTTTGCTCGCATATGGCTCGAGACACCCCCGACAAGGGATGTTCGCTACGGCGTCAAGAATTACCCTCGACCAGGGGATGGCAGCGATATCCGGGCCGGGGAGGAGCTCCCGCCCAAGGAGCACGACGACTCGCGTACCTCGGCCTGGGAGATTGGTCACATGACGCAAGGCGCCTATGCGATCGACAGCTGGCGCATCTTCTGCCGCGACGTCCTGCTCGGGCGCGCCCAAGATTGGAAGGGCAAGGGTCGCGAGGAAGAGTTTCAACCTGAGTGGATGCGTGTACTGCCGCAAGACAAGGAGCTCCGGGCGTATCTGCGGTGGATGTGGATGCAGGAGGGCTGGGCGTGGGATCCGGTAACAGGCGATAAGGAGGTGCTGTCCGAACAGCTGCGGTCAGCGGTCAATGACGGCCGAGTCGCCTGGGACAACACCGGAAACTTGGAAATACTGGCAAATGAATAAGGCAATACCGGGGATGAGTCCAAGTAAGTACCTAGTCAGCCTTACTCAACAAGACGTGCCGCACACTGGATAGCGAATGTGCACGGTGGTGGTTCATGTAATATAGGATGATGCTCGAGACACCACGATTCTGGTATCTATCTGCATCTGGCCCGGAGTTTGACCATGGACATGCGATCTACTCCAAACAGCTTCATAATACTACGGCCGAAGTTTGGTAACAGTCTGCCCATCTTGGCCTTTGTTAACCGAGGTTTGGCCAACCAAGTCATGGAATGTACAAGCCTCTTCGGTTACCTACTTACTTACTTAAAATAGGTAGGTAGGTATGTAAGAGAAAAGGCCAATCCCCCATTATGGCAGTGTGCATGCATGCGTTCGTTACAGCGTACATGCATATCTAAACATATAACCGGTTGGCTGGTGATGCGCCAATGCAGGTAGTCGTAAGAAAGAAGTAGGGTGTGACGCCAAACCTGCTTCAAACCCAACAACCAACGTTAACCGTTAGCCCACCAAAAACAACCGAGGCCTCAGCCAGGCCCAGCAAGCCCAGCCGTCGGACGGTTGCGCAAAGTTCGGACAACATTCCTCTGGAGGAAGCAGGGAGGTGGTCAGAGCCTTGCTTTCACCATTTGCGTGCAACAGGTCCCAAATGCAGCCATGCTTCCTTTCGCTTTCTCAAACGTAACAAACAATAAACTTCAGGCCGAGGGGGTCGGTCCGTCATCACGCGAAGGAGCGGAGTCGTATTTCGCTTGCTCTGAAGTGCATGTTAAGTAAAGGTACATGTAGTCGATCAATCACCTCCAATGTTCTCCATCTTTCAACATAACATACTATAACCCCTCTGGGAGACGACGGAAACTGCATCACTCCCAGACTAGACCCGGGGGCACACGTCTTGTACAATTGATTGAGTATTTCCTCCGATTGCCTCTCCTCCTCCTCGTCTCTCCCACCGGTAAAGGTTTACACACGCGAACATGGGCTCCGTCGGTGTTTCCAAAGACGAAGAGTTCACCATCTTGGTAACGGGCTTCGGTGTAAGTCAAGTCATTAGTGCATATACCCTTATTCAACCTTGGTACGGAAACGAATGGCAAATTTGAATGAAGAAAAAGAAGAAGACCAGGGAAATGCCTCGTTCCATTTTCACCATCTTGAGCCGATACTATCAGAACTCTTAACTCATATACTCTCTGAAGCCGTTCAAAGACCAATACCCGGTCAACCCGTCGTGGGAGATCGCCCGGTCGCTGCCCGAGTACCTCCCCGTCGACCGGGTGAAGGACCTGGCCCATAAGACTTCTTTCTCTTCTTCCTCTTCTTCCTCTTCTCCCCCGCCGCGGGTCCGTATCCTGGTGCACCCGGCGCCGATCCGCGTCAACTACGAGGTGGTCCGGGGCCTGGTGCCGAGCCTGTGGGACGAGTACCCGGAAAACTGCAAGGTCGACGCGGTGCTGCACATCGGCATGGCGGGGCCCCAGCACGTGTGGCAGGTCGAGCGGCGGGCCCACCGCGACGGCTACCTGATCAAGGACGTCGACGGCCAGTTTCTGCAGGACGACCGGCGGCGCCGCGAGGCGGGCGGCGACGAGGGGTGGATCTGGGAGGGTCTGCCGCAGGAGCTCCTGTCCGACCTCGACGTGGGCGATATCCACAAGCGATGGGTCGAACGCTGTCCGGTATGTTCCGGTGCCCCTACCTAGAAAGGAACGCGCAAAGAAAGAGATTTTGCTGCTTGCTGAGCTGACTGATGGCTGACATGTGCAAATATTGAAATCATTTGCAGAAGGGGCTGGACTTGAGGATATCCGAGGATCCGGGACGTTACTTATGCGACTTTATCTATTACTCCAGCATGGCTCACTTGACGAAACAGAACCGGCCGCGCAAGGTCCTGTTCTTCCACGTCCCCTGTGATCAATCGCAGGAGATCATCAAGAGCGGAGGGGAGATTGCGACTCAGCTCATTCGGTCCATAGCCGAAAGCGAGATGGGCAGCAGGAAGCCAGACGAGCGTGAGATGCACGGCGAATAAGATGTACGTGGTTTATGAGATGTCCAAGTGTACATATCTAGTCCGGTTGTGTGGTGTGGCATTCTGGCAGGCGTTACACAGGCGTTATATCTATATACATATTTGTCTTTACTTTTATCTGTCCGTCCCTTGTTATGTTGCTGGCTACGTTTCCCCGCGAATTTCGATTGCGCGATTCACAAATATTGAACAACATCTATACATAGGCAGAGGCAGCTTGATGAGAGCTGCATGCGTCAGGTACATATGTAAGGAGTTGAGTTCCAAATGCTATGGATATCCAGACACCAATCAGCACCTCCAGCCCGATAAGACTAGTCGGCGACTTCGGAGAACGGGGTAAGCGGTTAGTTATTACTAGAATCGGAAGAGTAGTTCGCCGGTCACATATTACCCGCAGAATCGATCGTACCGCACATGCACGATGGTAATAAAACTCAGCATAAAATAGGCTGTGCGTGGTTAATGGCGTTCAAGTCCGGGGACCAACAACCAACCAAGCTACCCGAGCTACAATCTCCAGGTCCGATTTCTAAATTATAAACATTTGAACCTACCACTTACCTTCTTGATTTAACAAACTTATTGTCATCAACCACCTCTTAGCACCATCATCATCATCGCCACTACAACCATCAACCCGCCAATATGTGTATGAAAGTAACTTGCGGAAGCTGCAGTATGTTAAACCCCCTCGCCCCCACACGTGCAAAGTGAAATGCATCGATGCATCTTTGGCCAAACGCATAGGATACCTGGCTAAAAGTCACCAATAGATAAGACCACCTGGGTTGGTTGTGGCAGTCATATTCCCAGCGTCATGGACAACATAAAAGAAGACGAGTGGTGCACCTGTGAACCCAAGGTCGAGGTGGGCAGCAAGAAGTACCCGCCCAAGAAGAAGTAGGCTGGGGAAGACGCAACCCAAGGAAGACGGAAAGCTCGAGGGACTGGCCAGATCAAATACACCTATAGTTGTTCATTCGACTGGGACTGTACATCAGTTCAGACTTATTTCAGCCTGCTATGTCGTTGCATTATATGGTAGCTCCCTCGCACTAGAGCGAATTAAAGCGAAAGTGAAAGCAGTCAATCGCATATCGTCATGTCTCATAAATTACGTTCGCCAGTCCCCTGAAGTCCGTGTATCGTCTTATCGTCCCCCTTACTCTTCTTGGCTCTACATTTAGTGACGATGAGCCCTCCATTCGGAGCGAGCATACTGGTTGGGCCACTTGACCTCAACCCCGAGTTCAAAAGCACACTTGAGGGGGAACTCGGGCTCCCGGAGAAGCTGTCGTGCCATCAGCACGACATCGGCCTGCGTCTTCAGCCCAGCCTCCTGCTCAACCTCGACGCAACCGCACTCGGGCGGGTGGTTGCCGTTCTCCGCTGGCTCTTCCTGCACAATAGACCTCGCCATCTCGGCGTTGGTGATGAACCCGACGGCACCGATGAGCAGCTTGAGACCGGCCTTCTGGGTCTCCTCCCGTACCTGACCGGCGATGTCGACCTGGTAGTAGGTGGAGATTTGAATCTTCTGCTGCGAGTTGTTGCCGCCCGAGCTCACGTCCAGCAGATCAATGCCGGCCTCAGGTAGCAGCTTGGCCAGCCAAAGACTGTCCTGGACGGTCCAGCTGGGCTCGCCGGTCCACTCCATCCACTCGGTCGAGGAGATGCGCAACCACAACGGCATACTCTCGGGGATCACCTCGCGCACGGCCTTGATGATCTCAAACAACAGCCGCGTGCGGTTCTCGAAGCTGCCGCCGTACTCGTCGGTCCGTCTGTTGCTGAGGGGCGACATGAACGAGGTGAGCAGGTAGCCGTGTGCGCCGTGGATCTCAATCATGTCGAAGCCGGCCTGGACGGCGCGGGCGGCCGCGTCGCGGAAGGCCTGGACGAGGTCCCGGATGTCGCCCAACGTCATCTCCTTGGGATGGGGGAAGGTCTCGGAGAAGGGGATGGCCGAGGGCGCCCAGACGTTGTCGGGCCAGCCGCCCTCCTTGGCGGGCGCGACTGCGCTGGCCGTGCCGGTATGGGTAGCGACCCAGGGGGCGACGGTACTGGCCTTGCGCCCCGCGTGGGCCAGCTGGATGCCGATCTTCTGGCCCTGGCTGTGGGCGAAGGTGACGGTACGGCGCAGGGGCTCGATCTGGCTGTCCTTCCATAGGCCGGAGTCCTGGGGCGTGATGCGGCCGTTGGCGGTGACGGCAGTGGCCTCGACAATGGTCAAGGCATTGCCGCGCAGGACGAACTGGGACAGGTGGGCAAAGTGCCAGTCTGTATGGTGGCCGTCCTCAGCGCTATACTGGCACATGGGAGAGACGACGAAGCGGTTCTGCAGCGTCATGTCCCGCATGGTTAACGGCTGGAACAAGGTCGGGGCAGTTTCTGGGTGGAGGGCCGTGCCGACAGGTGGATCCTGCTTCGGCGTAAAGTACGGCACACCCGGCGCCGGGATATTGGCCGTGGTGGAAGACGGGGTCATGCTGATTGGAAGGACAGGTGAAATCCCCTAGCACGCTGCTATTTTGCTGGAGCTTAAGAGCAGTCGGCAATTTAGCTCGACGATCGAGACAGCCCGCGGTCAAAGAGACAAGGCTTGGCATGCGTTGGCGAGATGAGCTGAGGATCGATGCTACGGTGCAATCCCCGGGCAAGCAGGGATGAATTAGAGTGAATTAGAGGGCGGGTGGAGTTTGTTTGGGTTGAGAACGGGCAGCAGGGGGGGAAGGTCCGCGACAGGGACAAGGGACCGAATAAATTACGTAGGGGACGTGCCACCTAGATTGAGTCTTTTCACAGCCTGGGAAAAACGTGCAACGGCAGCAGCAGCTCTGGATCGCGGTGATTGATCTTTTTGTATCCTGTCTTTTGCTCCGGTGATTCCGACCGAGGCATTAGGCATTCCAGAGCTGTTTATATAGGACAAATCTAACTATGATGGCGTCGTGTATCCGCTTGCTGATTGACAGCCAACCTCGGGAGGTGAGGGGAAGATGACTTAGTAACGACGGTGCATGACGTGCGAATCCCCTCCAATCTATTCGAAAAGAGAGGTTGCATAGAGCCTCCTCGCCCGTTGTCGTATACGGCAAACGCCATTCACTGCATGCAGGTTCACGGGTTCTGGGGAACCTTTCGAAACAAGCCGGGCCAATCCTAGTTGGAAAGTTGGAAACACGAGGCGCGGAAAGGCGGCATTATTTGCTTGCTTACTAGTGCATGCCTGCAGATGGGCGTGCATTCATGATAACGATTTGGCAATGACATGCGCGTTCTATAGCCCGGCCAGGTTTCAGGCTGAGACTCGCACTTACCTCATAGGTAATTTCGAGTACAATACACTTTGGAGCCCTACAAGTAGGTAGATGGTAGATGGCTGCACGAAATGATGCTGTGTGACGCTCCCGTGGCAGTGTGGTAGGTGGACGGCCAGACTTGTACGAATTGCGAGCTAGGTTGTTTGGTCAAGCTCCCAGCTCCTTAGCTGGCGCTCAACCCCAGACAGTCGGACGTGGGGCTCTGCTCTGTCAGCATGCACAAATGTTTTCGTCTCGTCTTTCTCAGCCAAGCTACTAGCAAATCAGAGGCTCTATCTGACATGCTCCGCTCAAGTCAGGAAGAGAAAACAAAAAAGAGAAACAAAGGGAAACATAAAAATATAGTATGTTGGACAAAGTTATCGAGGCCCATGGGCCCAAAGCCCGTGGCCGGTCCATGTCACTTTTTGGCAACTCCCGCGCCATACGGTACTTCACATACAGCAAAATAGCTATGGAGACGGGTACATGGCTCGTGGGCAACCGTTTTGTTTCGGTGCCTCACTCCATCCAGTCCATACATGCTGACTGACGACTCCTCACTCTTCATCTTGTTTCCGGGCCTGGGCCTGGTCCACTGTCCGTCCTGGTCTCTTGCCCTGTCTTCTCGTGGCTTGCCTGGATTTGGGCTCCAACTCTTCTGCCCGGTCCGGGAGAAACGTCTAGGGTCTTGGGCCGCTTGCGTACTTTGCGTAGCATCGCTACCCACCCCATCCATCAGTGGGTAATCTTGGGTGCTAAGATCCCAAGTGTGTGGGTGTGGACGTGGGTGCGCGTGCTAAGTAAAGTGCATCCCTAACCTCCGAGCCTGCTTTCACGAGCGAGGTGAGACGTGATCCTGGAGAAAGTCCATCGGTGGATGGATTCCCTTATGCCTGCCGTGTTTCCACTCTCATGTTTAAGCTCTTCTAGAAAAGTCCCCTCTTCCCGTCCGTTGTCTGCGTGTGTTTGCTTTTTTCTTCTTCTGCTTTGCTCTCTATCTACGTTTATTTCGTAGTCAGTAAGCATCGTCGTCGAACCCAAGTGGCAGGTTTTCCGCTTCAACAAGACTTTAGCTGGCCTGACTTGTTCTTCTTCGACTGTGATCGCCGCTCGTATTCTTTTCTCCCGGTCCGTCCGCTGGTATATCTCTTGGTTCGATAATACTGTTAGCAAGCCTAACAGCCACAACAACACTGCAATGGCACCGACAAGCTCGGCTCTCAAGCGAGCATCGAGGGCTACCCGGTTTTCGATATCTACGTAAGTTCCGACGAGCCTTTTCATCTTCTTCGGCGCTCTTCGCTTCCCTCATACGCCGCATGACCAATCTCGCTAACCTTGTCTTTCCGACTCATACAGTGTTCTCACTTCGGAAAATGTTCAGGTGTTCGTCGGCAAGGAGAGCCGCGAGTTCATCATCGCCAGGGAGCTCCTGGCCTCATGCTCGCCCTACTTCGCCGACCGTCTAGACGCCACGGCCGTGCTCAAGCAGCAAAACGCCCAGTTCAACATCCTCTGGCTGGAGGGCCAGGATCCCGAGATGTTCGAGCTCTTCACCTACTGGCTCCACCAGCGCAACGACAACCGCATCAGCAAAAAGGACTTCCGGGCCATCATCGACGACTCGGTCTGCAACGACTACGCCGAGGAGCTGCAGTGGGACTTTGTCAACCTGCACCTCTTCGCCGCTACCGTCATCGAGGTGCCGGCCCTGCAGGACGCCGCCATGGACGCCATCCAGGACCTGCACCTCATGTGCAACTGGGACATTAGCTCCAAGTTTGTGCGCCATATCTACGTCGACTGCGACCCCGACGCCAGCTGCCGCCTTCGCAAGTGGATAGTGGCCATGACGGCCTGGACGCTGGGCGGCGGCTTCGACCGCTCCGGAACGGCAGAGCAGATGCACGAGCTCTTCGAGGGCTGCCCGGACTACTGGCGGGACTACGTAGCTCACATCTCCAAGATCTCCAAGAGCCGCGTCCGTATCGCCACCAAGAACCCGCAGCTGCGCCTGCCCTCCAACCACATGCGCAACGACGAGCGCCAATTCGGCTTCCGCCAGTGCTCCTTCCACACCCACCGATCCATGGTCAAGCAGGGCCGCTGCCCCCACGTCAAGGCCCTGCAGCAGCAGCAGCAGGAGCAGCGACAGGAGCAACAGCGCCAGAGGCCCAGGTTGATGCCGCTGCGCTCGCCCGTCTCCGACGAGGATAGTAGCGAGTCGGAGTTCGAGTCTAGCTACGGCCGCAATGTGCCGTCGCCACGGTCCACCATTTTCGACTTATATCTGGGCATGCCCTAGAGGGGACGCCATCCTTCCGGCCCTCCCCCTTCTTTTTTCAAGAAACAATTTCAAACAACAAACATTCTTTACCACCCCCTTTCTTTCCTTTTGTTTTTCTTTCTGTCAAGATCGAAGAATTTGCCTCATTGCTGAGCAGTGCAGACGAGCGAGCGCTGCTAGCCCAGCCAAGGACAAACAATCCTTTTACGACAGCCACGTATGTTTATGACATCTTTGTTTTACTTTTGGTTGCATGGGATTAGACTTCGAACCCCATGCCTCCTTTTCTATATAGCTTTGGGCTACAATCACAATCAAACAGATGGGCGGTGTCCCTTCTGTATTTCGCCAAGACGGCCAATTACACAGACACGGCGGTATATGCCGGGGTCACTTTAGAGGTACCTAGGCCAGTAAGGCTTGGAAATAGCTGAGGCGCAACTGGGATACACATCATTGCTTTGCGGGCTGAGAACGCAAATCTGGGAGCAGGAAGCACAAACTTTGGGGTGCTGGAAGAAAGGAATTCACCTGCTTTATGGGCGAAGAGTAAGCTAGCATTATCACCTCTTGAGGAGCGTGCTTTGGGCTCGAAGCCATGTTAGGGGACGTATGTTGCCTACAGGAGGGAAGCTAGAAACTACACCTAACTATAAAATCATAATTCAACCCCCTCAAACTTGGCCCTCTTGATTGGTTTCTTTTCTTCTTTTTCTTCTTCTTTTTTTTCGTGAATTTGTAGTACTGAAAACAATTTTCTATATTCACAAGTCACGTTTCTCAATATGCGGGCAATGGACTTTCAATATCAATTTGTTTGCAACACTGCCCATTTCCTCGAACTGGTTGGTGATCATATAAGCTCAACGAAATTGATTCTAATTACAGTGTCCTGTTTCTTCATAACCTCATTGGGAAATTTCTTCTGTTGCGTTGGTATCCAAAACGCCAGTATCCAACCGAATACCAGCCCGGTTGGGGGACTGGCATGGTTTAGCGTGACTGTTGATCCGTCTCATAAAGACACCATCCGTCATTCATTCAAATCGTATCATATCCTCATTATCGTGAAAGAGGGGTCCGGGTGTGGGACGGGCACTCGAAATGCTTCGTCTGCCCTGGACAAACCTCGAAACCATGAAACTTCTTCAATCTGTCCTATCCCCGGAGAAAATAATGCGTGTCCGTAATTCGTAGCTTGTCCCCAGGTCGCGTCGGGGCTCAATACATGTGACCTCTCGCACCGGTGAAGCAGTAGTTTGTATGTGGTGGAATCTATACAAAGAAAATGGCTGTGCTAAGCAAGTAGGCTGTCGTGATTTATTCTCTAGGCCAATCATCATCACCATGGTGACTGAGATCGCCGAGGAACGTTATTTCGACCCCGAAAGTCTTTTAGTCGTTGGTCAATGTAAGCAAGTCTGGATGCCAGACTTGATCGGGAAGGGGTGCTCGGGGGTTCGTCTCGGAAGGCTGCTGTACCGTAGCAAACCCCCGGCGTAGAGCCGTCAAGTTGAAGCCCAATGGTTGCGACAACCTGTTGGGAAAGGAATGACTAGCACCAAAAGGAGAGCCCAATCGTGGGATTTGAGGTGCGGCCGCTGTCACAGAGAACCCAGCAGACGAGCCGTTCTCGGAAGGGGCAAATGGATCAGGCATAGCTGTTGATCTTGGGATGAACATACTGTCGCTCTCCGCAGATGCTGTTGAACTGAACTGGGTTTTGTTTCCCTCTCGGATTTCGGGCTCCGTGGGAGGCATTCCCCAGAGAGCAGCGGACAGGCTTGGGCGCCGCCGTGGTTGGTCCTCGAGTGACTTGACTGATCTACATTTCTGCGTGCCGGACTTTGAGCGTGTCAGTCGCACAGGCGACTTCAACAACTTACGGGCACCAACCGTGTGAGGCTGCCTCCGTATATCCGCGCCATCGACGAGCGGAGTAGACGAGCTAGGACCATAGCTGCGCGCGAAAAATGGCGAACCAAGTCGACGACGGCTGACCGGCGGTGCATGTTCCAAAGTATGCTCCGGGACGGCTTCCACAGACGCAGCGGTCGGTGTTACCGCCTCCTCTGGCTCGGGTTGGGAGCAAGTGAGTTGCGCCAAGGGGCCATCAGGCTGCATAGTGTCCGAGGTACTTAATGTCAGGGACATGGCCATATCTTGAGCGGAGAAAGCTGAAGACGGACGCGTAGGCCCATGCTTCCTGTTCCAACGACGATGAGCCGCAACTTGGAAAGGTGTAGGACTGCGAGACGTATACATTGCTTTTCCAGGCTGCGTACTAGCCTTGAGCCTGCACAATTCACGCAACTGAGATTTGGTCGCTGCGCATGTGTGTGGCCATTGAATGAATGGCTTGCTAGGCTCTACGGTGGGCGTGCTGTCTTGATTCGCTGGGGTCACGGTGTTGGAGCCCTTCCAGCTTCGCTTGGTCTCCCGTGCCACACGATTGCAAACACCTTCAGGCGGGATACGGCTCTTCCCAAGACGGAAAGGGGTGACTCGCGGGTCTTGCAGATATAGCATATACGTAGACCACAGATGCGTGCTCATGGCCTTGGTCCATGGAGCTCGCCTAGGTTTTCTGGAACGCGTCGCGGGCGTAGTCGACATGGCGCTAGCCGAATCTTCACATTCGGGACCGCTGGCGTTGGGACATTGACAATCGTCGTCATCGGAGGCATGAGAAAACTGGCTGTAAAGAGACGACGCGCTGGTTTGGGTGGAGAAGGCCGTTGACGGGCGACTGGACTCGTATTCCGGGCTCGATTCTTCATCAGAACCGCTCCAACAAGATTCAATTGACCAGTCTGGATATTCACTCGCCAAGAGAGTCGGCGCAACGTCCCCAGCGGGCGTCTTGGGAGGCGAAAATGCGCGCGCACGGAGCTGCTCAAACAGCCCCATATCATCGGGTTCAATCAGATCTACTTCAGATAGATCATCCACCATATCGTCATCGGTGTTTATGATGGATGGCTCCTCCACACTCGGGATCGGTACATCAGCAGCAGCGACAGACGCTAAGAATTGTTGTGTCGGCGCAGTGAGCTGAGTAGTAAGATTGCGCCTCTTGAGCTTTAGTCTCGGTCGCGGTGGCGATGGCGGCATTGCCTCCATAGATGCAGAAGGCTCCGGAGTCCTGGGGTCGCATTCGCTGGCAGGCAGGCGAAACCCTCTCGGGAGAGTCGTCGCGCCGCATTGTAGGGGCAACATGGTGAAAGTGATATATTCTAAGCTTGGGGAGCACTGCGACGCATGTATAGCGCTTGTTGCGACCAGTAGGTACTATTTCACGATGTTGTTGACCGGCGTTTTTCCTCCCACGTAGCTTCCGTAGGCGGATCGTTCAAGGCGGAAGCTCAGATGATAGACGCGTCTTTGTTGTTTTTGACGCAAAAGCGTTGTTATGGAATCTGGGGGCGGCGCGCAAGTTTGTCGCAATCTGAAACCTAGTTGGTGAGATATGCAAGTCGGGTCGATCGGTCCAGGTTGTCTTGCGTAGTGTCGGCTCTTGGTATTTACGATATTTATATAGAATTAGACTTCGGCGGGAAGAAGAAGGAAGCGATTTGTCATCGCAGCGTCGTGGAGATTGTATAGCAGTAACAAGAAGCAAAGGGAACCCCTCTCTGATCGGTTCAAATTCAAGTATATGATGATGCGAGCAAATAGACTGCTAATCCACTCCCTGCCGGATCGATGGCGTCAACAATACGTCCCCTCAAGACGGGCTGTAGGGGGGAGCATATATGAGTGAGCGACTGTATCGTATCGTGTAGGACAATTGAAGCAATTGGGAAGTAGAAGACAAGCGACAGGAAGCAGGCGGGATAGGTTGTAATGTAGGTAACGAGTGGGCGCTGAACGAAAGATGGTAGGTGATAGTGAAGGTGGAGCAGCGACTGGGGGGGGAGCGAGACGGTACCTACATACATACTTTACACAAGCACCATCCTACCTATCAATCAGTTCCAGGCATTGAGTGACTGGATTTACTGATCCAGAAAAGCTAGAAGGAAGGGTGGGACAAAACCCATGGGTAAAATGGGATGCCCCAGGCGCTCTAGGCTGGTACTTGCTGAGGGTAGGGGAGTGATCTGTCGACCTGTGTACCTCCTCATGCAGTCATGTACCTGGGCACTCTGAACCATGTCCTTTTCGGGCTTGGAGGGCTTGCACGCGGTTGAGAATTGGGATTGGGATTGCGGTAAGCGACCAAAGCAAGACGGGAAAGGCCCTGAACCGCCACGCCTTGACGCCAAGTGAGCCCAACACGGTACCTGCAAGCAGTGCAGCCAGTGGGGAGCCCAGAAAAAGACCTGGCTTGACTGGCTTCACTGGCTTGAGACCAAGTCCGCTGTGCCCACTGTACTAACTCTGAAGTTGAGCGGTCAGCCTAGGTCTTCTCTTCTCCAGCTAGAGTCGAGCCAAAGCGCGGACATTTATTGGGGGGGGTCTATGCCATCCTTGTATTGTAGCAGGGAATCAAGAAAAGGCGTGGGGAGAGCCTGTAGGTGAAAGTCGAGAACGGCCCTTGACTGGCCTGACCACACTTGATGGCATTTTGGAACAACTCTGCGAGCGGTTCGTTATGAGATATGCGCGTATGTGATTGATGTATTTGATGTAGGTCATTGAAGTGGAAGTCCGTGTTTCGAGACTTGCAACTCCAGCTCGCAAGACACTAGCATCTGAGCCAACTGCACTGGCAGCGCCGATGAATGCAAGGTTCTGATAGGTGCAGTGGTGCTGATTGTACTAGTAGTGGTGTAAAGGATTTCACCATCAAGGGGGAGGGAGAGACGTTCAACGCCGGTGCTTGGCTTGGGCCTAAGTAGAGGCACCACTGCATGTCTCTGTGACGCGGCAACCCTGTCCATGCAATACCGGTTGCAGGACGTGGCCAACAACGATAGACAGACACAGCAGATAGGATTGCATTGCATTAGGTAGGCATACCTTTTTGATCGACGGACCGCGGGGTCGAACGACAAACGAGTGAACCGATAGGAGCGCAGTCAACCACGACGAGGACAGTGTACTTACGCGCTTAGCAGAGGCGCAAAAACGTCGGGCAAGAAGTATCGAAGCAGCACGTTGCGTGGTGGTCATCCCATACAGACGAGCAGCAATCGGATGACGGGAGGAGGTGGGCCAAAGCCCAGCAGGCCAGTCAAGTGAGGAAGGGGACCGAACGTGGTATTCTCGTGATGGCTCTGTGGCAGCGCGGCTTGGTTTGACAAATGCGCGGCGACTGCAGAAACATGAAGCCAATGGCCGAATGGATCAACCAATGCATGGATGGGCATACATGGCGTTGATACCCTGTTAAGAAGATACACTGTGCCTACCCTAGGTTTGTTGCTCAACTCAATACGGGATTGCTTGTGATGCAGACTCGGATCCCCAGAGAACATGCATGGGCGTATCGATTATCACAACGGCGATCTGGAAGTACGTACTGCAGCCAGTCGTTTGTTACATACATCAGCCAAACCAGATGAAGGGCATGCGCAGTGAGACATTTAGCAGGGAGTCTGGAGTGCGGTAGTGCAATGTAATGCAATCGCGGGCACTTATTGAGAAAGGGTGGCTGGGAGAGAGCAGGCCGTTACATACATATATGCACACAGTACGACTATGCAAGTACAATCTCCAATATGTGCGTGCGTACGTGCATGGGTGTGTGCCCGGCCTGAATGATTGATTTGATGGACCACACACACACAAAACAAAGGTTCAAGTAGGTGTTTGCAACGAAAGAAGGATTATCCCTTCCATAGGTCAGGGCAACGGCCAGATCAAGCTCAAGGATAGAATAAGCTCATCCATCATCTCAAATCCAACCTCGTTGATTTCAAACGGGCGGTTGTCCGTCATCCCGAGTCCCGGCAACATTTCGGGTGCTCATCCATTCATTATCAGTACTTGACTGAAGCAGTGAGAGCGAAAGAAATCCGGATGTGACACCTTTCTAGGCCAGCCAATCAACGTCCGTCTATATATCGCGAAACTGACGCGTCTGCCACGCGCCTAGGACATCATCCCACATGTCCAACAGCGCTTGGGGGAACCACCGATGGGCCCTCGGAAGGAGTTCCAGCTTCCTTCTCTCTCTGGTTCGGACTAATGTACATGCATACATATATCCAAACTTGCCTCCAATCGTTGGGAACAGTCTTCCAACTATTTGCGACCTATCTCCGTACGATCATACACGCTGCATCCTACTATGGTCCCCAGTCGCGTACTGGTGCCACGGCTGAACGCACCTGGCATAGCCACGATTCAGTGGTTATTCCTCATATATAAGTCTACTTCGGAATATCATCGGGATACGTCGTGATCACGTCATGGCCCATATCTATAGGTTGTGCTTACTGTTAACCAAGTTCAGGTCCTTTTCCTTGGAGATGGTATCCCCTTGAGCGCGAAATACAGTAATAGAAATGGGGACAAATTTTTATCCAATTGGAAAGCGTGCACACCGTCGACACAGCTCACGATGCGGTACGTGCTAGCGTCTAAGGTTATTTTCAACCAATCAAACTATACAGATCTTGGACCCGTAACTATTACTGTTTTTCGCGCTCAAGGAGATACTGCCTTTTTGAATTTGCATAACATACAGTGTTGTAAACGTCGCATAAGAAAACGTATTAATACTTGTGAACCTCCAAGATATAGTAACGGGACATACTTCGGAGGGCTGAAGACGCAATATGTGCTGTGCAAGTGAAACACTATGGCTCATCTTCATTTTGGTCTTCATCCCTTGAGGGCTTGAGACTTGCATACTTAAGAGCTGAGCCGGTCCCGCCATGATACCGAGGTTCTCGTGTGCTAGATGTCGTACTCCTTCTCTCTCTGTCTCTCTTACCTCTCGCGAAACCATGCTTGATCAGGTCAGAGCATTGCCATTATCCATCAATATCCTACTGTCACTGGTTATTTCTGGCTGGTCTCTATACTATGCTGGGTTTCTAGAAGTCTTTGCAGGTGGGAAGAATGAAAAGGTCCTCTTTGTGGGCGATTTTCTTGAGAGCAAGACAGATACCGATTTTGATGGCGAGGCAATTGCCTCTTTGTGTTCGTCTAAGAATTGGACCGAGGGCTTGATTTTCAATTGTGATGCCCCAACGGGTGGTATAGGTGTAGTCCGAAACGTTCATCTAAACTGCATCCGATTTGCCATTGAGGCTGGTGGTCAGTCCACCGGAAACACATGTCGATAGTTGTTGGGACTAACTGCCACGTTTAGCGGAGTTGATCATTCCTGAGATCGTGCGTCGTGACGATAAAGACATTGGCAAGTTCTTTCCAAACCCCAAGGGGCCTCAGCGTGGTGCGCCTTCGGACTATTTCTATGACAGGAGACACCTAAATGGGACGCTTTCCACCTTCTGCCCGCAGATGAAGGTGTATTGGTCCATCGACGAACTATTCGATACACCGATGGCCAGTCCCATAGCACTCAGACTTAACGCCCTCCGCCTGAGCCGGGTGGACCGTACGGTTCTAGCGCAGCCTGGGAGATGGGCTTCGCAGTTCAAAAAGTACCTGGACAACAAATCAAACCCGAAGACTCGTCTCTGGCCCTTGCGAGTCAACGTAGCCCAGACGCGGTACGTATGGCCCACTTCGTACGACAACCCTGCTTTCGCGCGAAGTTTTGGCCGCATCCTGCGATTTAGAGAAGACGTTCGGGGACTTGCTGCCTCGGCATTCTTCGCCATGCAGAACAGGTTGGTGTCCCATGGCAGCCAAAACGACGGTGACACCAGCGCCCTCGGATTCGTCGGCGTTCACTTGCGTGCGCAGGAAGACTTCTGGGATACAGACTTTCTTCCCTATGAAGAACAAGCGGCGCATTACTTGCGTTACATGGTGGAGTCGGGTTATCCTTCTGCGTATCTCGCCCCCGGCGCATCCGCCGAGCACGTCACGTCATTCACGGAACGGGCCCGGGCCTTCAACATTACTGTGGTTACAAAAAGAGACCTGCTCGACACGGAAGGACTCGGCTATCTATCAAGCTTGAGTTGGGACCAGCAGACGCTGGTAGACTATGAACTGCTACTCAGAGCCGATCTGATGGTTGGTATGAGCGACAGCAGCTTTGCTTGGAACGTCGCCTTGAGCAGAGCCACGGCTGGCGGCACGGCAGAAAGCAAAGCTTTTACATCTCGTGGCAGTCATGTTAGGTGGGAAGATGCGAGATCTATCCTCGTGGGCGAGCCTAATGACTTCAACAACATGGAGAAGGCAACCTGGCCATGAATGCACACCACCTTAAGTACAACCAACTGTAGCTGCTGGGTATGACTGAAACCTGGGACACTTCAGATGAGCAAAAATGTGTCGCTATACACTCCGCTGGTTTTCTGGCAGCCAAAATTTCTCTACTTCCAAGCACTCAGGATGGAAGAATCAGTACGTAAAGTGCCGTGTCCCATAAAAGCCCGTCTAAGAACTCGGACGTCAAGCACGCAGGCGGATATACTTGAGGTATGGATTGATTGAAGGTAGGGCTTAGCTGCTCCAATCAGGATCGGCACTATCTTTCTCTAGCGCCCCCTTCTGGTTGAGCTGCTGCGGGACCTGTCAGGCGCCGATGACATGCATCCACACCTGCTCCATGCATCTGCAGTCCTGTCTATGCCACAAGTCTATTTATGAGTACCGGTAGACCTGCTCATCGTTGAGTGTCATTTCATCATCTACATCGATTGCAGAAGAAAAAG
This sequence comes from Apiospora saccharicola, assembly GCA_038363915.1. Taxonomy (NCBI): domain Eukaryota; kingdom Fungi; phylum Ascomycota; class Sordariomycetes; order Amphisphaeriales; family Apiosporaceae; genus Apiospora; species Apiospora saccharicola. Next base: position 2,852,545 of record JAQQWM010000001.1, read on the forward strand.
GGAAATTGGAAAAGAAGCAAGGAGGAAACAAAGAACGAAAGAAGGATCAGTACACAGTGTTGCTCAATATGGCGGCCATCACAGAAGCCGTGACTTTGGCCAATTTTGAGGCTAAGATGCCTAACTGGACTCCCGACCTCCCCAACCACCTTTACGCATTAGTTGACATGGGAAGGTTCGTGATGCCGTCTGCCTGCTGTGCTATTGCCAGTATTGTTCAAATCTTGGCAATGGACGGTGGCTAACTAACTCGTAGCAATGGCATTCGCTTCTCCATATCGGATCTTTCGCCGCCACAGACTCGCCTATTGAAGTGTTTGTACAAGGAACGCGCCGCCATCTCGCTTTTCGATGCTCTCAGCACTTCGCCATCCACTGCACCATTGAAGTTTCCAGCCGAGACCATCACCTGTGTTGCTCAAACCCTGTCCCGTTTCAAGGCTATCGCAGACACCTATGGGGTGCCACCAGGCCACACAACTGTCTTCGCTACGGAGGCTATGCGTAAGGCCGAGAATGCGGCGTCGATGCTTGAGGCTGTCCATTCCGCATCTGGACTTGGCATCTGCGTCCTGGCTCCCGAGGTCGAGACCTTGTTCGGCTCTGTCGGCGCAAGAAGTGGCTTCGCAGAAGTGGACGGGCTCTTCCTCGACCTTGGTGGAGGATCAGTTCAGATGACGTACTTGAATTCCGCCATGGATGGCTACGAGATTGCCGCCGCACAGTCCGGGTTGAGCCTCCCATTCGGCGCTGCGAAGCTAATCAAGATCATTCAGTCCGGTGAAGTGAAGCAGCAAGAAATCGCGCGATCCGACCTGAATACGGGGATGCAGAAAGCCTTCGCAGATCTGCAGAACAAGTTCCCAACCCTTAAAGCGTCCAGCTCGGACCCCACAGGCATAGACGTCTATCTATGCGGTGGCGGTTTCCGCGGCTATGCGAGCATGTTGATGCATAATGATTCAATTCAGCCATACCCGATTCCAGCCGTGGGTGCCTACACGGTAAGTAACTCCGGCCGGCTGTTTTGTCCGCGTTAAGCCCCTATTATGAAACAGTGGAACCGTGTCCTGGAGAGAATGGTCACTAACGTAGAGAACTGCAAGGTTCCCGGCTCTTTTTTCAAAGAGAGCAAAAGGATGCGTAAGGTCAACGAGGAGGACGAAGGCAAGATCTTTGGCATGTCCAATAGGCGGCGAGAGCAATTCCCTGCCATTGCCACAGTCGTGGGAGCGCTTGTCAGCAGCGTGCAAAACATACGCAGTGTCACTTTCTGCAGTGGTGGAAACAGAGAAGGCGCCTTGCTCATGAAACTGCCCAAACAAATTCGGGAGACGAGGCCTCTGTCGCTTCTTCGACAGCCCGGGGATACCACCAGTGACGCCACGCTGTTGTCCGTCATCGAAACCTTGAAGTCCGCGGTGCCTCCCGGCTTTGATGCACGTGATATATACACGGTTTTCACGCTCGACTTGGGTCCGTTATTCGTCGAGGCGATATGGGCGCGTCTGGGGCAGACAGATAGCGCAAATGCTGCATATGAGCTGCACCGTGCCATAACCCGAGACCCCAGTGTTCCTGGGTTCACGCATCTTGCACGTGCAGCACTTGCTCTTACTTTGTGCGCCAGATGGGGGTCAGACTTGGGTCCTATAGATCAGCAGCTGCTCTCGAGTCTGAGGCAATTGGCATATGCCGCATCGCCGGAGGTAGTATTCTGGGCGGAGTATTTCGGCGCGGTTGCCGCTGTATTGACCACGCTCTGTCCAACCGAGCCGAAGAACCCGGAGGAACTTGGCAATACGGTTAGGTAAGTACCTTAAGCCTTGTTGCAACAAACTTGTACTAAAACATCACGTACTTCAGGTTCCGTGCCGTCGCCACAAAGGGGAAGAAAAAGGATCGTATTGAGCTAACTATACTGGTTTCCCCTAACGCCTGTCGTGGAATTGAACTCGCGAGCCTCCAGAGCCTTTTCAAGAATATTGGGAAACAGAAGAAAAACGCGTACACCGTGGCCAGGAAAGTTGAACCGATCATTGTCCAGTCAGCCTAGTTCGATACGAGGCGGAAAGCTATGATAAGCCTCACCGAGCCTTGAAGAAAAAGCCCATCCGTCCACGATCTGGACGCCATTGAAGACGCACACGGAAGTGCCTGGAACCAGGGGCGATCAGGCCTGCCCACATTGCATCCGAGGAGGTGGCCATTGGAACCCAACCTCGGTGCCTAAGTGTGGCGTACATCCTTTAGCTCTGGGCCTCACTCACTGTGCCATCATGACGCTGTTTTCCGCCTCTTGCTCCCACGGGAATGGCCTTTGACCATCTTGGCAAATAGGGTCTTCACGTAGGTGTCAAGCGAGCTTGGTTCCCGATTCAGAGAGGGTACTGCGACAGTCAGTCAGTAATTGCAAAAAAACCAGGCAGAAAGATAAGATAAGGCAGAAGAGGAAGGAAGATAAAAGAAAACATTTGCAACATACAGAATTGCTCCAGACTATTGGCTATCATCTTTGATTCGTGGGGGAGTTGTTGCCAATAAGACCCTACACGTTGACTGGCGTGATTGGTTGGGTCCGCAACCGCAATATCATCGGGCACGCCTCGCTTGAAATGGGCTTCGCACATCACTACAAGGGCCATAAAGAGCTCTCGAACCGGTCTACCAAACGACTGATAGACCCCGGGGTTGCTGCCACTGCGATGAGAAGAACCGGATCTCGATTGGTTTTGCATCCTTTCCATGGTGTGCATGTCCTTATAGGTGAGCATCAACAACATTATGCTGACCCAAGTCGGAAGCTGATCTGCTGCCTGCATGACACCAGGACTCGAAAGTTTGTCGAACGTGGTCCAAATATCACGCTCAAGCCGATGAAGCTCGGCTCGTGCCATCCCTCTGAGCTCACACACGATGGAGGCCGGCAGTGGGTATGCCTGGGAGGCGTTTGCGTCGCGATAGTAAAGTCGTCTGGGCTTCCATATCTGGTACATGCATCTAAACCTCAGAACGTTGTGAAGCAAGTTGTACTTGGTCATGTCAGCATGGCACAGTGCTATGGAAGACTGCCAAGACTCACCTGTGGCACGTTGTGAAACCCACCCCTCACGCAGGAGTAGGTGAACAGGTCCAAGGCCGACAAGAACCCGGAGTCACTCTCTTTCAGCATCTGCTTCTCTGCCCACTCCTCGATGAGCTGAGATGAAGGCACAGAGTCTCGGAGAAAGACGTAGCATCTCTGCGACCGACCGCTGTTCGCCTGGTGGCTCATGGCAGGCAACCCGAGCTCGACTTCCTGCACACACACATCCAAGGCTTCAGGAAGCGTTGCATGTGTGTCGAAATAAATGAACCACCTGAGAGGGTTGGACTTGCCGCCAAATTTGCTTGCGGCAGGAGCTGGAAGAAGCACGGTTAGCAACGCAGGAGACGACCACGGTGCGGCAATTCTTGGCGGCGCCGACGATATTGACACATACGAGCATCAGTACTTACAGAAGTCCGGCGGGAATGCCAACGCCATGCCCTTCTCAAGGCGAACGCAGAGGTCGTACTCGCTCATCATGCTATCCCGCCACTGTTTCCTAACATGGCTGCTACAGTGTTCGCAGGGGTACTGTGTGCTGCACTGCGTTTGCTGTCAACGGCCATCCATCAGGGCCGACTCTGGTGTGGTTTGCTTACCTTAGTCTTCTTGATACGGCATCTCAAGCACGCACCTCTCTCGCGAACCTCGGCAACATTCTCCCTGTCGTGCAGCGGTCCTGCTCGCTTGCCCCTCCCGGGTTTCTGTGTCGGGATCGTGGGCGATCTCATCGACGACGACACATGGCGAGCCGCCGATGACAAGGTGTAACCTGACGAGGAACCTTCCCGGTAGTTGTCCACCAAGTTTGGAGAGGAGGTGTATTCCAGGTTGTGGTTCAATAGGATCCGGGATGGGTAGTGAGGGTTCTTGGGCCTGATCTCACGTTGGGGGATGGTGTAGTCATCGTCATGTTGCTTGAGGATCTTCAGCCGGGCCTTGTCGGGAGCGCCATCCTCGACGGGCGAAGAGGGCGAGGCACCTCCTTCGTCAGAAGATCCGGACGTGAGGCCTGGCACGGATGCCGCATCGGGGTTGCTTCGTGCTTCCATGTGTTCCTCCTCCTGGGCTTCATCCAGCATGGAGGGAACTATCCACTCACTGATGTCAAAAGAGAATACTCTTGACTGGTCATGATCATGCCAGTTGGCAGGGGTGGCTGAGGTCTGGCGCGGGACACTAGCTCTGCCGCTATAAGAGTCGTCTTGGGTTTCTTCAAAGGGAGAGGGCCAGTCACGGAAGTCAAATGGGAAGTCCTCGAGCTGGGGGTGTTGGAGCAACGGGTCCTGGTGCCAGTTGCCTGAGTTGAGTGGGACTTGCCGTGGGGTGTGTCTCCTTCCGACCTGGTTTATAAAGCCAGGGGCCTCGTTGGCGAGTTGCCCGAGAGCCGCCATGCCCGCGTGTAAGTCACCAGTCATAGCTTGACTTGTAAGACAATGCACGGCGGAATCAACACACTGGCGTGTGTCCAGCAAGATTCTTGTGGGGTATCAACAGGCAAAAAAAGCTCACGAGACAAATGAGGTTCAAGATGAAGTGTCATTTCCCGGTGAGACGAGCATCTCGACTCGTAGAAGTCGAGGCACGCATCGGCGAGATACCTCAAAGTGCGCATCGGCAGCCATCCCTCTGATTGGTCGGCGGCCTGGCCAAGCTACTACGGGAGCCTTTGAACTGACGAATCGCATCCCTGCTTCTCACCGAAAAGTCGACCAAGCCAGTTGTTGACGGGTCGCACAGAGTGTCGGCCGGCCGGTTGGGATGTCAATGACAATGACTATAGCCATGGCAACGCTCTGCTATACACGGGGTTGGGGGCCAAGGTTCAGCGAGGCTCAACAGTAAACAGATGCAGTCCAATTGATTCGGTGATTGTGAATTGAATACCTTACTCAGATCCCGAGTTCTATAGACTTGCCCGGCCTCTCTATGCGCAACCAATTCTAAGACATCGTTCCGATACTCCTTCCAAAAAGGGCAAAAATGTCGGCTTACACGGAGGGAACGTGCATATAGGGCCTGCCAACCATTCCCATCGTATACTTCTAGACTTGTACATATCGACCGACATATATGCTCGCTCGCACCACCCCCAGATCCTGTTACCTGTCTAATTACAGGCCGACATAGCATTGCAGGATTTTTGATAAAACGTTACCGACTACATAGTCCCCCCCCGGCACACTTCCTTCAGTGTCACCAACCTAATGGAAAAGAACCCCTACCTCAATCCCTCTTTTTTCTGTTCCTGGATTTGATAGCTGCACTCCTTGGGTACGGTATGGAAATCTAGAAAAGCGACAGGGGGGTTTTCCCCCTCCGATCCATCTATCACCACCCTCCAAAAGGTAGGTAATGTAGGTAAGTATGGTACTGTGTGTGCACCACACTGCGAACAGGGCGGGTCGGGCTGTGATTGGCACTCATGCAATCAGCACACCCCCTTCATCTTTCAGAGTCAGTGGCATCTTGCGTCTTTTGGCTGCAATTACTAAGTTTGTCATACCATGGTTAGATAACCCGATTTTATGGGACTTCATACTTTGAGCTTATATTTATCACGAGACGGGGTCACGATGATCCGTCGAATGTTCCCATGGCTGTTGCGGTGTTGGGTTTGGCTTGCAGGATTGGGGTCGATGGGTAATGGTCCTTCCTCTATATGTACATATTCGCTTCAGACCCACGCTTTCCTCTCCGCCCCATATGAACGACATGGATGCTCGTGGTCTAACAACATCTCCCTAGGTAGCTATCACGCAATTCACACATTTCGACCTTTTCCGTGCCCTCGCATCACCCCTTCCCATACCAACCCCCGAAGTGCACCCTCATTCGACATTGCACATTGTGTATCGGTGGAGAGGCAGCTAGCGCCAAGTCAGAGAACAGTCTCTTGGGCCGAATGCAAACATATTTCTCTATACATTATACTGCCATCACTCTTCTTTGCTCTAGATCGTTATAAGCTAAGCCTCTTAACTCGGACAAGCGAAGGTTCATATGTATGCGGGAAACTGCCGCCCATTAATTCGTATCTCGCTGCATCTCTGCTACGACCGAGTTGCACGCCTTCGGAGTCGGTCTTGATTAAACATGCAGCAAAATGCTACACAATGCTATAGCAGACACATGGCAGACTCGAGGAAAAGTGTTATAGAGCTTCGCTTGTTCGTTCATCATATGTACTCCTCGAGGCGTCGCCCTGTTTGGCTGTGAGTAATGTTAGCACAAGCTAACACAGCTGTTCCTAAGTAAAAGCCTCGCACACAGTGGCATACAAGACATACTCTGAGCTATAAGAGTTGAGACCGCCGAAAGATCACCGTCAAAAGGGGCAGAACTGTTGAATGGATACCTAGAGCCGATGGGAATCAAGTATACCAATGTATACTTGCGTCAGCATGCAATGTTTTATGTATTGGGCTACGATATAGCGAACGTTTAAGCCTTGGGACGGGATTCGTCTGTTCTATCGTGCCGTGAGCGTCGTCGTCCAACGACGCCAGCGCAAGTTTGGCCACTTCAAAATCCTCTTCGGATATATGGATGGGAAGGATTTCCGATCCGAACATTCCCCCAAGAAGACATGAGACAATGCCACCGCCAGTGGGCTCGTAGCACTGCCTGCCACGTACTTGTAGTAGTACCTGGGTTATGTCTCATCCCACCCGAGCAAATGCCAAATTGTGGTGGTTACTGCTAAAGTTATCAGGCGTGTGCGTTTGTATTAGGAATCGAAGATCAACGTGTCTGGTGTCTATTTTAATACGTGCCCAAGGATGTGAGGATTCCGGCGACGTCATCACGGATCACGGCCCGGCTTGGACCACGTAAATGTGCCACTTGGAGCTTGCCTTTCATCAAGTCATCTCCTCGCATTCGCCTTCGAGGACGACCGAAAATTGAACCGGGAGTCAGTCGTCTCCGTTTCCCGAGAAATACAGGTCTCAGGGATAATCTAACTTAGTACGGTCCACAGCGTTAATCCGTACACTGCACACTGAGATATTATAGGATAGATATAGCTTCCATATCTTATTAAAGCTGGGTCGGTACCGGTCCTAGAACTTATACCATAATTATCCCAGATTTGCCCATTTATACCGTTGATCTGGTACTGCGCTAAGTTGGATTATCCCTGCGACCTATATAGATCTGTAATTACCGTGGATTAATAATGTCCCTACACGAGGCGGATGGGCCCACGTTGTCGAGATTAATTGAGTCCAATGCCTATGTATGTAGTAAGCTACACACATACATATATCGGGGCTGTCTAACGGTCAGACGACTCTGACCGTCAAGAACACTCGGAGACTCTTTTGGCCCGGCGCCGTTTACCAAAGTAACAACGATGTTGCCATGTAAACGAGGGCGTTTGTGCCATCTGTCAGGCGCGGACTACGCTTCGTACGTTACGTGGGGAAATAGCTGAACCGTTCCAACCGCAGAACGCCAAAGAAACCCAGAGTGCAGCCAGCGCGGTGGCGTCCAAACCTTTTACATCAGTTCTTCGTCCATTGGGAAATCGTAAAGCCCCTTCCTCTTTTTGAAGCACACGCCGTCGATGTTGGGTTGGTACGGCAACAATAGACGGCTACTGCTTAAGGTTTTGCACGGGCGGGAGACCAGTGAGGCTTGAAAAGCGGAACGGAATCCTTTCGGGGATTTACAGTCATCATGTATATTTGTATACTCATCGGATGATCAACATCGAGGACTACTGCCATAAGGCTGGCTAGCGTTGACACAAGAAGAAAACGAGACAGATTCGCGTCGTTGTGGCTGTTGGAATCCATCCGCAGTCGGGTCTCGTTGCGATCGAAGCGAATCACGTCGAAAACGTCGCCCATCCATCCATCCACAGGGCAGCATACGAAGGGAGGAGGCCGAGGCAGGTTACACGTCTCCACGGCGTAAACATCCGCCGTTATACGACAGGAATGGTGGTTGGGCAAGTACACACTACCTACTACATTCTTAGAGCAGAGTAGCAGGCAGAGCAGCCACGGGTCGAGCTAAAGACGCTGCGGCGACGTCTGGCTTCAACTTGTGGTTCGCAATAGACAAGAGGAGGGGGAGGAGCCATGTCCATTATATTATAGGCCGCGATATCCGTACGACGGACACGTACTATTTTTCGCACTCAAGGTCACTCTGTTAGCCATGGCGTTGCGTGCGTCGATAGCTTGCCGTGAGTGGATGCTTGCTATTAATAGTCCTCTTTTTTTCCCCCCTTCCCTGAGCTCGTAGTGCCCGCGCCCCTCTCTTTGTTGCCACGCGCCACGATCCCAGGTAGGCATCGCTCACTCCTATTGTTCAAAGTTGAAACATACAGACCGTAGCGCAAAGCAGGCCAACGGGGGAAGGGGAACAGAGACATTGGAACTCAGGAACGCGTGGGAAGTTTCAGACGACATGTGACTATTTACATTGCAACCTCTGTATATTAAGGTTGTCAACAGACAGACGGTTTTGCTCGACGTTAATTAACTTTGTGTCTCTTTCCGAATCAGACCAAAAAAAAACCTGCCTGTCTTGCTGCTGCATGCAGCTTAGTCCATGGCGGGAGTGCGGAGAGATGGGCTTGGCGGTAAATTGGAGGTGGTCATCCCATCCATCCAGAAACCCATCCGTCCTTCCATCTTGCCATCCCAGGTTTTCTGCCCCTGCACCCGCTGCGTCATCTTACCACACTTTTCTGACCTCGGACTGCCGATGTTCAGACGAGCCTCGAGCGTCGGTCTTCCTGGATCTCGCGTTTGCAAAACGCCCAATCTACAGAGAAACACCGTTGAAGCTGGAAATGGCCCTGGAAACAAAGTAGTCAATGCCGTGTAATGAGAGCTGATTCTAGCGCATCCAAATTTGCAGGCTACAGGCCAGCCGGGCTGAGCAAATAGGACTCAGGAGGTCTCCGTCAATATTAGTTGTTGGAGCTAGTCCTCCTAAATACACGATGCGAGGAACACGGGGGTCGCTAATGCATGGCTACCTACGCGGTACATCCAGCCAATGCTGCATGTCTACCCACGTTTCCCCCAATTCCCGGTACTTGCGATGTAGGCACGTACCCTTGCTCTCGCTTGTTCGCTTGTGTGCTCGCTACCCAGCGCGCGCGCCCTCTCCCACTCCCACCTGACGAGGTCTGCTGTCTGCAGCGGTGCGGCGAGGCATGACAAAAGAGAGCGAGCGATGTGCGAATACAGGTGTCCCTAGGTCTCTCTAGATGCCCTATGGGATGGAATGGTCAGGTTTAGGTATGCATACAGCATTATGGCCGTCTCCTCCGCTTCCACTTGCCCTCATGGTCCCTTTTTATTTTTTATTTTTTTTACCCTTCTTTTCCCCAGGGACAGTTTTTTGTTGGGTGCTAGCGAACGTTTTCTCTCGTCTACTTTGATCCAAACATCCCTTACTACCGTCACATTGACTTCTGTGCTCAGATGAGACGCTTTGGACAGGCATACCCTCGCAACCACTCGAAAAGCAACACCAGCAGCATAACGCCCGGTGGAGCAAACGTCATCCACCATAACGTATTGTCTCCGAAACTCTCCACCAACTTGGTAGAGAGACTTCCCCTAGACCTGACCGTCGGGATTCGGGACGCCCATTGGTGGCTCCGTTCAGCCCGGCTGCCTTGACCCAGACGGCTCGAGGTGAATTAAAGTTACTGGACTGTCTTCTGTTTTGTTCAGCCATCCTTCTCTTCGATCAAGGTTTACGCTTTCTGCGCGCTTTGTCCTGTCGCTTGTGCAACGATGGCTTCAAGTAAGTCTGCCTCTCGCCCCAAACCTGGGCGCAGTCTTTCTGTCTCCTCTTTTCTATCCCTCCTCAAGTTCGACAGCGACCCTTCCTCCGATGCAGACAAGCGAGCTGCCTCGAGGCCTTTTGCAAAGAAGGACCCCGAACGCAGCTTCACCTTGCCTATCAATAAAGACGACCCCGTCTTGAGCCGAGTCGTAGAAGCAGACCACCCAGCTGCTGGCGACCCAGCCAGTTCTGAGCCAGCGCCCATGCCTCTCACCAAGACTCGCCAGATGTCGAAGCGTAACCGGCTGTCTATGTTCTTCCCCTCACTGATCACTTCCCCCGTAGAGCCAGAACACGGCGAGAACGTCCATCGGAAGCCGATTCCCCCAGACTCGCCCCTGAAAAAAAACCACTCCAATCCCGCCTCGACAATACCCGAACGACCAGCTACGAGTGGCCACATGAAAGACTGGTTCTCCCCAGATAGGACAGATTTCAGAGCGAGCGAGACCACCTTGAATGATGTTCACAGCGACCGTCAGCGGATCTCTTCCGGCTCTGGCGACTCGACGCCGCCAGCGAAGACCAAATTGCAGAACGTAGACAACTCTGTGCCTCAGCATCCCGAGCAGCCACCGCCACCCCCACCGGGCGCAGTCGACTCGCCAGTGCAATCAACAGAAGCGAAAACCAGTAGAAAGTTGACTAAACGAGACACTAGCGGGCAGCGCTCGCGGCGGAACTCTATGCAAGACGACGCGCATAAACGTTCGTCAAGTTCGCAGGCAGGTGCCAACCTTATGCCTCGACAGCAGTCCCCTGTTCCAGATGCCCGAGGACGGAGCGTCTCGGCACAACCGCCTATCGAGAGAAGATCAACTCTTGGGGTCACTACGCCAACACTGGGCTCTCGTCCTGGCTCGAGCCACGGCAGCCAGAGCCCGCCGCGAGACGGAGACAAGAGGGGTCGATTGAGAAAAAGCTGGCTTCCAGGAGGTCGATCCCGGTCAAACTCGGTAGACATGAGGAACGCGAAAGGTGCATCCGCGTGGATCCTTGGCCAGACCAATACCGACTACAATACCACCATTCTCACAAACGGCGAGAAAGTGCCCGAGCTCTGGAACGAAGCAGGGACTGTACTGGTCTGCCTGCACCCCAAAAGCAGCGGGCTCGGCGCGTCTTTCAAGGTGCCCTCTTTCGTGATCGACTACTCGCTTGTCTTTCAGGATATACTCGCGGGCGACCTGGACCTGGACCCGCTCTCGCCCACGGGCGGCAATCGTTCCTTCTCAGGCCAGGACAGTCTGTCGGCGGCCGATGCTGCACGCAATTATGTCCAGTCACCGCCCCCGGAGGAAGACGAGAATGGAGATATACGCCTATATGTCCCCAACGTGTCTCTACCAGGCCAAGAACAGAACACCACTCAACAAGATGTTGATCGACTGGTGGCCATTCGAAACATGTTCGCATTCCTCACTGGACAGCCCCTGGTTTGCACCAAGGCGCAGCCCACCCTGTTCGCCGTGCTTCTGCGGATCTCGAGCTTGCTGGGTGAATTCGAGTTCTGCAACGAAGACGGCTCAACTTTCGGTGCTTCAGTTGAGATGGCTTTCTCGTTCTTCATGGAGAACATGGCCCTCGCCGATGTGAGACATAGCAGGGAGAAGACCCTGGAGGCGCTTGTCTTGGGAGAACGAATGAGATCATGGGATCTCTTTAGCGAGGCATTTGCTCACGCTGTCGGAAAGTACACAGCCATTCGTGACCTGAAGTCTCCGTTATGGGAAATGGTGTCAGCCCCTACGCGGCAGAGGCTAGAGCGTGCCCATCTGGATTTGGTTAGCCGCCAAGCCAACGTCAACAACCGCTTAGAGTCGTTCGAGTTCCCGTCCCTCTTCTCTGGAACCGCCAACTCGACGTCCATGTCCGAATATAGGAATGTCAGATACGGCGTCTGGAGGAAATCCTTTGGTCGCATGAGGCAATTTGTTCTGAGCTACTACAAGACCAACTTTGGCAGCTGGCCTCCCAAGGCCCGCAGCAAGAAAAATCCCTTCTCTGAAAGTGGTCTGAACAGGTTGGTCCTCAAAATATTGTACTCAGATCTTTGCGCTCTGTACGACTTGATTGTCGATCGCGAGTCGGTAACCCCACGGGTTATCGACCAAACTGCGGATGATGTTGAATCGGATTCTACAAGACCCGAAATGTCAGCTCTCCGAAAAATCTTTACGGAATACGACACTTCATCGCCACCTGTGCTTCCACCAATACCCTTTGATATTCCCCGGGTCCCGGCCATGCGATCTATCAAAGAAAACTTCCACGACCTGCCCCAAAAGGAGCAGGCGAAATTGGAGAGAAACTTGCAAAGCTACGAATTCCTTCTGATTCTCAACAAATCCTATGACTTTGAGACATCTACGCTGAAGATACCATTCATCAAAGAGTTCATGGAGTGGGAGCAGAAGGAAGCCAAGGGCAAGTCGGTTCCCGAGATGGCTGATCAGCGAATTGGATATTGGCTATTCCTCTACGTTGTGATCCAGTCTCTCCCCATGCTTGTTGTCGATGCTCCTGGCCTCAAGTTCACCGAGGGCGTCGAGTACTTCCTGTGCCAACCGCCCAAGGGTCACCCGCCATGGATGGGAGACGCGCCCGAGGTGCGCAAGAGATGGTACGAGGTTGCAGGCGGCGCTGGATTTGTCGAGTTGAGCGCGGATGCTGTCGAGTTCTCGGTCGAGGGCATCTACCACCGAAGCCACTGTTGGCTCGCAGCCAAACAATGGGAGACGAATGCTGCAGCAATGCCACCGCCCCCGGAGGATGGTCTTTCGCCACTCCAGGCACCCCAGTCCGTTTTCGAGGATCTAGACCCTGCAAATTCGCCAGGTCGTAGCGAATCTCCTCACCTGATGGCGCCTTCGCCCCAACTGCGCCCAAGATCCCACTCGCCGGCGGGCAAACCAGGATACCGGTCCAGCATTGCTCTGGGACTTGAGCCCGTGCCCATGCCCGCCAATGGATACTCGGGTGATCAACGGACCTCTAGGATATTCAGTGCTGGGGAGTCGTCGCCAGCGGGTAGGCCTGTCAGCATGATGATGATGAATCGAAGCAGATCCTCGGGCAATCTCCACGGCATGGCCGGATCACCAACTCTGGCGTCACCCAACAGACAGGACTCCCAGAGCGGAAGCACATTCGACGATATCCTCAAGGATATGGACAACAAACCCAAGAAAAAGAAGACGTTTTTCGGATAAAAGGAAATGCAACTGGGACAAGAATCTTGGATATTTGGGGGTTCAAAATTTCTCTTATTCATTTTGTAGTACATATAGCGGATGGAGCGTTACTGCATAGTCGCCATTCGACACTGGTGATCTAATAGAATACATGCATTTGCTTTTTTTTACTATCTATCCGTATCTCTTTCTCTTATCTCGGTTTATTTTAGGTGATCTGCTCGGTCCCCATGACCACCTGGCGTACAGTAGAATACATCATGGTCTTTGTGCAGAGATCGACCATTTCTAGGGCCATCTGTCACATATCATTTCACCAGCAAGGGGCTTTTTGGTGGGAGGTTTGCTTTTTTTTCTGCACTGGCTATCGCTAGTCGAGGCAGCGAACCAATTGGTGAAATGTATTGAAGTGCCAACTGAACCAAAAGCCGACGGCCGACTGATGAATCAATCGGTACTTAAGGTATATGTATCGTCAGAACCAACTAAATGATGGCAAATAAGTCTTGTCCGGGGAAGCGGTGGGATGTATATTTCCCATGTTTCGTGAAATAGCAATCTATGGCTATTGCGAATACTGTATATTTTCCCGAATTGAGTTTTTGCATCTGAAGTATATTGATGTATTGACATTACTGCAGGCAGAGCTTCGTGTACATGCAGTGTATTGGATGATAAACAACCATTGCCGGAGGGTGGCAGTCCATGTCCAGGTTACAGGTTACCATCCCAAGTCCCTGTCAATTTCAGCCAGTCAGCGGGCGCGGGAAACGAAGCTTGGGATTTGTTTCCTCCGATGCCTAGACTAACCCGGGGAGAGGTTGGGTGCGCAGCCGGCAGGCCTCCAGGCCCAATGGTTAGGCCTGTTTGGAGGACTAACAGTGGTAGGTTTGCCCTGTCCCAGGACCAAGTCTCTAGCCCACTGCTGTCCCGTGCAAGGTGCACCTGTCCCTGTCGCGCCGGCCGCCTGGTGCTGCTGCATCCCGCTTAACGTTTGCAAGCCCGAGTTTTTGGGACAGCGCCATCGAACGAAAAGTCCCGTGCGATTCGATGGATGTCTTCTCGACTTCACAACTTCCAAGTACCCGACTCTCAGCATCACACGCCTATGATATATATATATATATATATATATATATATACACACACACAGCATACATGCGCATCTCTTCTGTTCTCGCGCTCCCAGATTTTTCTTCGAATGTTTCCCTCTGTCGCGTGCTCTGACTGTAGCACGAGACCCAGCTGAGCGCGTTTCGCCCTCCCACCTGCCTTGACGTTACCTCTGCCGAACTTAGTAAACAGGAACCACGGCAACCAGGGATCACCCCGCCGTCCGATCTTCCCTGTCATCGAAATAGTTGCCTACACACATAGTCTCTACCTCACCGAGCTGGGCGCTTTTTCATTTTCTTTTATTCTACTGCATACCCGCCACTGTATAGCTCCCGGTCGATTTTCCATATTCACACCCAAACGCATCGCTCTCCAGTCGCATATACGCCGGCTGCTCGACCCTGACCTCTTGCAGTCGGTGAATTACAACATTGGCGATTTGGCTCTTGTTTGCTTCCTGCCGTAGGCCTAGGCGCGCTGGCGAGCCCAGTCGCGCCCGTTTGCGACTCTTGCCCAATGGATGAACCGGTAGAAGATTCGCAGGCTACTCAGCAAGGTGCGAACTGAATTTCCCACTGCGTCGCATTGCGTCGCATTCCCTCCGAGCGCCTGTCTAATCCTCCCTTCCTTAGCGACGCAGACTGTACTCGATCCGCGGCGGCTAGGGAAGCAACATTCGGGCTTCTCTGACGAAGACATATCCGACATCGTCTGCCTTCTTTATCCAAACTCCGAAAATGCCAGCCGCGAAATCCAGAGGATAGCCGAGTCTCCAGAGTTCAGCCCGCACATCACGGGCAGGTACGCGGCCGATGCGATCGATTCGGATCTATATCGCGAAGATGGGGCCCGCCAATTTGGCCGCACCCGTGGTCTGGGTGATCATGCGATCGTCCTGAAGCTCTCTTCCACTGTCAAAAGTCCGCATCTGGGCTTCGCCTTCGGTCGCAATCAAACACGATGCGATATCTGCTTCACCCACGACCCACACCGGAGGCTCAGCAACATCCATTTTCGCATCTATTTAAACAAGTACGGCGTTGTACTACTTGAAGATCAATCTACGAATGGCACTATTGTTGATGACGTCTTGCTGAAGAAGAAGAACGCGGAGGACGGGTCAGGCGCAGTCAGGCGAACGCTGGAGAGCGGTTCGACCGTGAAGATCTTCATGCATCAGAACAACGACGACTTGCAGTTTATTGTCCGGATACCCCGCCGTAATGATCACCTCGAAGCAAAGTTTCAGGAAAACCTTGCCAATTATATGAGGAGACTGCAAGGTCAGGACCCAGACCGGACAATTATAGCCCCAAACACTGCCCATGGTGTAAGTCGTTCCCGTTGTGACCCCATGACACAACATGCCAGTCTTGCTAAACCACTGACTAGGCCAAACTGATCCCGCCGTCCCACCAGCAGAGGCGCCCACAACGAAGCCCAGCCGATGAGACCACCCAGCTCAACACGGAGCGCTTTCCACGGGAATGGCGTGGTGGTGATAAGTATAGTCGCGTCGGCGTCATCGGAAAAGGTGCTTTCGCAACTGTGTACAAGGTCACTTCAAAATACAACGGTCTACCGTATGCTGCTAAAGAGCTCGACAAGCGCAAGTTCATGAAGAACGGTATATTAGATCAAAAAGTCGAAAATGAGATGAAAATCATGCAACGAGTACATCATGTAAGTCATGTCATCCGTGCCCATTGTTGCGCCCGCGCGCTGACTTGATCAGCCGAATATTGTGCAATATATTGAACATTTCGACTGGGACACCCACCAATTCTTCATCGTTATGGAATATGTCCCTGGGGGTGATCTCGGCAAGCTAGTCCAGGAGAATAACGCCATCACAGAGCCTTATGTTAAGATCATAGCGAGGCAGCTGGTTGATGCCGTCGGCTACCTGCATGACAACAAAATTACGCATCGCGATGTCAAGCCAGACAATATTCTGGTAGAATCAACAACCCCGGAACTCATAGTGAAACTGACCGACTTCGGCTTATCAAAGATGATCGATACTGAGCAGACGTTTCTAAAGACATTCTGTGGCACTCTGCTCTATTGTGCCCCCGAGGTCTATTCCGAGTACAGCACATACGACGAGCATGGTCACAGGGTACGCCAAAAGGACCGAAAGCCCGTCAATAGGGAACGGTATGACCATGCGGTGGACATTTGGTCCCTCGGAGGCGTGTTGTTCTACGCCATTACGGGATCGCCCCCATTCCCGGTGAAGAATGGTATTAGCTACACCGAGCTGCTGCACCACATCATGACTCGCCCTCTGGATACGCGACCGTTGATTGCGCAGAACGTCTCCGCAGAGGGTATCGATTTCCTGCAGAGGATGATCGACCGGCGCCCCGAGACCCGTGCTACAATTCAAGAACTCAAGGCCCACCCGTGGCTTAACGAATATATACGCGACTCCTTTGATGAGATTTCTGATGACGGGCTTGAGCAGGAGGCCTCTCAGTTAAGCCTCCACGATGGGCAACACAACACAGGACTTGCCGAGGCTAGCGCGTTGCTTGAACCCCTTCCTGACTTCTCGATGGAAGTACTAGAGGAATTCGAGGAAACTGAGGAAGATAAGGAGAACTATACGTTCGAGGATAATCAGGCCGCCGCCGAACAACTCTGGGGCGAGGTGAACAACTCAGCGTTTGGAAGCTCGGGCGCCGTTCACGAGTCGAGACTGAATCTCCCACTGTCCGGAATCAGTGCGGGAGAAACTGAAATCTTAGGGGGCACCGAAATCTTGGACAGCTTTGATTCCGACGAGCTATCCACTCCGCGGCAACCCAAGCCGTCTCAGCCTCGTGCTATTTTGTCCTCCGCCTCCGACGACACGCTGTCTATAAGCAACTCCCGCAGTATGGCGCTAGGAGCCAACTCTCAGAGTCTAGGAGGCGCAGAGTCCATCCTGGAGAACCTGAACATGAAGTCCTTGGCACGGACCGAGTCGAGCTTCAAGAGGAAGCCTGGGCACGATAGTAGTGATGAGTTCGACCGTCCAAGTACTACTCTTCGGCCCTCTTTCAAGAGGATCAAGTCAAAGGAAGATGACGACTCGGACGAAGATGCGGTCGAGGTCGAGCTTAGTTTGTTTGCCAGTGTTCCCCCGATCATTAGAAGCGAGTCGGGGCGGCAAATGGACTATCCTCTCCACAAAACGACCTTCTGGGACAGTGGCGACAGAGGAACATGGCACCTCGACTACCCGGAAATGACTCATTTGCAATATGCAGCCTTCACGGAGGCCGTTCAGAAGAGGAACGAGGACTTTAGTCCAGGAAAGTCTCCTCTTTGGGACCTCGCTATGAGACACTTTCCACCCAAGCGGAACAAGCCTTTGGGGTCGACGATGGGCCCCCATGAGACGCAACGCGCGCTCCTACGGCGCGATAGTCGATCTCTGGGTCAGTTCAGAGACTGGGATGCGCCTCAGACGGACCCGCTCGCTCTGGACGATGATGTAGCTTCGATACCAGATACCCTCGCTCCTGATAGTCAGTTGTTGAATGTTACACACGAAGTCGAAACACGCCGCAAGATGGTGGTGGCGAAATTTCTTTCAACGCCGAAGTCGGGGCCGATGCCTGGCTCGTTGATCGGTGGCATATGCCTTCCGATGGAGGATCCCATCATGTCATGGGGCCGAGAGCGGGACAACACCGTTGTCTACCAGTATCCATTGGAATCAAAGGTGCCCAAGTATGCTTTCCGAGTAATGCTGTGGAGAGACGGCTACACTGGTTCTCCGATCGACTTCCGGCCCTGGGGGCGTAGCCGCTCGGCTGGCAGCGCAACATCGCGTGCTTCCCCCGAGCCCGAATCTTTTGCCTTTTACATTTCTACGAAGGCGACCAATGGCTTGCGCATCAACAACAATCCCCTCCAGCCGAACGAGCCGAAGAACCCCAAGGCTCCTTCGAGGTATTGGATGAAGCTACACCATGGTGATACCATTGTTTTCTGGGGCACCGACGACGTCCACAACCAAGCAAAGCTGGATTTCGAGTGCTATTGGGGCGGTTCGGCCAGGCGACGCCCGGTCGACGAACCACCAACGTGTGTGCCTGACGGAGTGGCTCGAAAGCTGGACAGCACATGGACCCGAGCAGAGAAGAGCCTTCATGGCGACCGCAAGAGGGCGGAAGCAGACGCGGATCACGAAGGTCGCTTGCAGGATATCTCACGGGAACAAGAGCGCAGCAAACTGTTCGAAAAGAGGCGGGCGGAGGCGGTTAAAGCTCTGACTTTGCGTGCCAGCAGGCAGCCTTCGCCTCTTGGCCCGTCTCCTTTTAGGAGGACCATCCCACGATATCGGCAAAATAGCCCAGCTCTCCGCAGCAACGTATAGATCCCACTTTTCCTACTTATGGGTTGCTTGCCCCTTTAACCCAGCTCTTTTCCTTGTTATCTATATATACATGGGCGTACAGATGCACAACTCGGGCGAGGCATCTTTCTATATACTAATCGGCGATATCTATACCACGAGGGGACGTACGTTGCAGCGGGTGGCGTTTGCTGGGTTCTGTCTGCTTCAACCACAAGAACGATTATGCTGTATGAGGAGATCTGAGAAGGGGCTTGAAGGCACAACTGAGATGTTAAGAAAACGACATCACTTTGTGATTTTACACAATTGCTGCTGGCAGGAGCGGCGACTATACAAGAAAGTACAAGGACGCAATCTGGGAACAAATGGAAAGAAAAACACTTTATTAGACCAACTTAACTAGCTAGGCAGAAAGGTAAATATTTACATTATCAATTACTACCCCTTTAGTTGAAAGCAGCCAAGTGAAAACCCGCAGCTTCTATCCCTTCGTGTTCTGTAATACTTTCCTGCAAGAAGAGCCCATCGTCGTCGCTTATAAATAATGACAGGGAATGAATGAGAAGGCGCGAAGATACCCGCTCCGCTTGCTGTCAGGATCGAACCCAAAACTCGCAACTGCCGTATCGCAAGCAATTTCAAGCAGAGGGGTCACAACTTCCTGAAGAACAAAAAAGAAGAGTATATATACTGCTTTCTATATATAGTACTGCAAATCAACTAAAAAGAAAGTGTTGCCCACTACTGGAATCGAACCAGTGATCTCATCATCGCAGTAGACCGTAAGCAAATCCACGAATCATTTTACTAGTGATGCGCTTTACCACTAAGCCAAGCGGGCTTTGAATGTTGACACTTTTGCCAGGTACAAGAGTCTAAGTAGAGCAGCGGTATTGGGAGGAAAACCCGACCGGGGTGTGGGTGGGGTGGGCCGAAGTGATCTTCAATGTTCTCTGCGCCTTCCCTAAGCATCATGTCGGCTTGCAGGTACGCATAATTATTTGGGTAAGTACATGTAGGTAAGGATCCGTTAAAGGGGTTCTCAAAAGAAGCACTGATGTATTCTGCTGGTTACGTCTCCATATCAAGTTCCCATCTGAGATCAAATATGAGGCAACTCCGACGTGATATGGCAATTATGACATGTACAGCTTTGGTGTCACAGCTTTGACGTCAGCTGCACTTCTAGGCTGTTTACCCCAAGACGTTGGGATCATGCGTACAAGCCACCGGAGCATACCTAGCACGCATACTAATACAAATAAATGAAGGCTGTTTGCTGTTCTGAACTGCATAGGTAGTTCAGCCCATCAAGTTTCCCCTCTGAAAGTCTTCGGTCGTAAAACAAGTTCATTCAGCTTCTCACAGTCTTAAGTCTCTTGATAACCCCGACCAAAGATATGTCACCCAATGCAAACACCCCCGCCCTCCGCGCCCTCCAGGCCACCAATGCCGTGGTGCTCACCACGACGGCGGGCCTCAACCTCGGCCTCTCCTTCTTCGTGATACCGCGCCTGCTCGAGTCGCCCACGCCGCTGATGCTGCGCCAGTGGGGCCGCATGTTCGCCGCGACGTCTCGCTTCTTCCCGCCCGCCATGATGGTCCCCGGCCTCGCCCACGCGGCCCTGGCGTACTATACCGTCACCACCACCCGGGGCCCCCAGAAGGGCGCCGTCTGCAACGCGGTCGCGGCCCTGGTGGCGCTTAGCGTCATGCCCTGGACCCTCGCGTTGCTCGCGCCCATCAACGAGAAGCTGCTGCGCAAGGTCGACGAGGCCCAGAGCTTGGGGGCGACGGAAGTGGAGGATAGGGAAGTAGGGGTCGCGGAGGAGGAGACGGCGCATGCGTTGGTGGACCGCTGGGCACTGTTGAATCTTTATCGGGGTGCTGCTGTGCTGGTGTCTGGGTCTTTGGGGCTGTATGCTGCGGTCTCGCATTGACCAGAAAGGGCTCTGGCTTTACTTAATTCTCCATGCCTATTGAATGCATCTGCTTATATTCACTACCTAACTACATTCTGTTCTGCAGACTTCCAGTCAATAAAGCAACACACTCGCGGTAGGGACTGTTCTATTACACTGGACTGACACGGGATACCGGTTCAGTTCTCTACTTCTATGCTCTGAGCGTCTGACAAATGGTATACCATAATAACTATACACATATGTACCGCATAAATATACTATGTCTTGCATGCCAAGGCAAAATCCAGAGTCTATCTCCAAGTAGATGTAGATGTAGATGTAGATGGCCTGCTGGAGGAGTGGAGGACCCTTGGTTCCGCTGCCTGCTGCCATGCGCCTATGAGAGCGGTTTGTGCGACGCGCGGAAAGCTGATCCACCTGCACTCGCCCACCCTTAGTGACCTTACCCGGAAGGCTAAGAAGAGCGTCCCCAAGCTCCAACCAAGCTCTGGAAGCAAGCTGTCCTCAATTGGAAAAGGGAATTGAAGCCAATTCAATTGCACACGTCAAGTCAAGTCAAGTTGTCGATTTCCGAATCCACTTGGCCCGACCTCACCCAAAACCACCCACCAAACAACACCAATCTACTTCCCGCAAGTCCAAGCCCTGGTTGCCTCGACTTCCATGATCACCATAACTCCCTAATCGCTTTTCTTGTTCGAAGGGAACAGACAGCTGCGATAGATCAATCATGGCTGTCGCAACCGCCTCTGAGCCCAGCCCCATCCAGGTGCTGGCCGACTTTGGCAAGAGCAAGAGTCTACGCACTCTGCTGAGGGTCCTCATTCTCTGCTTCATTGCCGGCGCTGCTGTTTCCAGCCGTCTGTTTTCCGTCATTCGTAGGTGGCCGCCCAATTGCTCCTGTCGTGTGCGTGTGCGTGTGCGTGCAAATGTGTGCTAACCAAATGCCCGCCAATATATAGGCTTCGAGAGTATCATCCACGAGTGTCAGTCTATGCCCCGTCCCCCCTTCTCGTATCGTATCTATAGGAGCTTCCCCGAGTCTCCTATGGTACTGGCCTACAAATTGCTGACACTGTAGATAGTCGACCCGTGGTTCAACTTCCGAGCAACAAAGTACTTGATCGCAAATGGATTCTACGATTTCTGGGATTGGTTCGATGACCGAACATGGCACCCTCTGGGCCGAGTCACCGGAGGAACACTGTACCCCGGCTTGATGGTCACCAGCGGTGCCATCTACCACGCCCTCCGAGCCCTCACCATTCCCGTCGACATTAGAAACATTTGTGTCTTGTTGGCACCTGCCTTCTCGGGCTTGACTGCCTTTGCCGCATACCTGTTGACCAATGAGATGACCACCAACACCTCAGCTGGTCTGTTGGCCGCTGCCTTCATGGGAATCACTCCCGGTTATATCTCGAGATCCGTCGCTGGTTCGTACGATAACGAGGCCATTGCCATCTTCCTTCTGGTCTTCACCTTCTACCTGTGGATCAAGGCCCTGAAGCTTGGTTCCGTCCTGTGGGGAGCTCTGTGTGCTCTCTTCTACGGTTACATGGTGGCCTCTTGGGGTGGCTACGCATTCATTACCTGTCTGGTGCCCCTTCACTCCTTTGTCCTCATCTGCATGGGCAGATACAGCACTAGACTCTACGTCTCCTACACCACATGGTATGCCCTGGGTACCTTGGCCAGCATGCAGATTCCCTTCGTGGGATTCTTGCCTGTTCGCACTAGCGAGCACATGCCCGCTCTTGGTGAGTATCTTAACGCATAACAAAAGCACACGAAAAAAAGCCGCTAATCATTTTAACAGGTATCTTCGGCTTCCTTCAGTTGGTTGCCTTCATTTACTACATTCGATCAGCGCTCTCAGGCGCCCAGTTCAAAGCCTTTTTGTTTGTTGGTCTGGGTGCAGTCTTCGGGCTTGCGCTGTTAGCGCTTGTCGCCATGACTTCAGCCGGCTACATTGCCCCCTGGTCCGGCCGATTCTATTCGTTGTGGGACACTGGTTACGCCAAGATTCACATCCCCATTATCGCCTCGGTGTCGGAGCATCAGCCCACAGCCTGGCCTGCCTTCTTCTTCGACCTGAACATGCTGATCTGGTTGTTCCCTGCCGGTGTCTATCTGTGCTTCCAAGACCTCAAGGATGAGCATGTCTTCGTTGTAGTATATGCTCTGTTCGGAAGCTACTTCGCTGGTGTGATGGTTCGACTTATGCTGACTCTCACTCCGATTGTGTGTGTCGCCGCTGCCATGGCCTCCTCGCAGCTCCTCAGCACTTTCCTGTCGATCAAGTCCCCTAAGGCCAAGGACCCCGAGCAAGAGGATGCCACGGATAGCTCTTCCAAGAAGACCAAGCAGAACACTGGCAGTCTCCGCAGCGCGAACTCGCCCTACGTCGGTGTCTACAGCTTCTTGTCCAAGGGTTTGGTCTCAGGCATCATGACCATCTACCTCCTCCTCTTTGTGCTTCACTGCACCTGGGTTACGTCCAACGCGTACTCATCTCCCTCGGTCGTTCTCGCCAGCAGAATGCCTGACGGTAGCCAACACATCATTGATGACTACCGCGAGGCTTATCAATGGCTTCGCCAGAACACCAAGGAGGATGCCAAGATCATGTCATGGTGGGACTACGGCTACCAAATTGGTGGTATGGCTGACCGCCCCACCCTGGTCGACAACAACACCTGGAATAACACCCACATCGCTACTGTTGGTAAAGCCATGAGCTCCAGCGAGGAGGTCAGCTACCCCATCATGCGCCAACACGAAGTCGACTATGTCTTGGTTGTCTTTGGAGGCTTGTTGGGATACTCAGGAGACGACATCAACAAGTTCTTGTGGATGGTGAGAATTGCCGAGGGCATCTGGCCGGATGAGGTCAGCGAGCGAAAGTTCTTTACTCCCCGTGGCGAGTACCGTGTTGACGGCGAAGCCACCGAGACCATGAAGAACAGCTTGATGTAAGTTTTTCCCACCTGCCGGCTCGTACGAGGCAGTTGACTAATACGCTTGAATAGGTACAAGATGTCCTACTACAACTACCACACCATGTTCCCTCCTGGACAAGCCCAGGACCGAGTCCGTGGTGTTCGTCTCCCCGACACTGGCCCCGTGCTCGACACTCTGGACGAGGCCTTCACGAGTGAGAACTGGATCATCCGTATCTACAAGGTCAAGGATCTCGACAATGTCGGCCGTGACCATTCTGCGGCGGCGTCGTTTGAACGAGGCCACAAGAAGAAGAAGTCCACCAAGAAGCGAGGCCCGAGGGCGCTGAGAGTCGAGTAGGTGATCTATGCATGCTCAAGGCGGCAATGAGCACCTGAAAATTAAGCCTCTTATATATTATGTATGACTTGCCTCGGCGACAGTTGAGTGAGTTGAGAGAACAAATTGCCAATAATAAAGGCATTTGTATGTAACATTTATCAAACAAAAGCAAGGTGCCAAAAATAGATTCTCTTAACTACTACCTACCTCTTATCACTACTTGAATACGTTACTCATGGTGTAGTGCGTCCGAGTGCGTCCATCATACTACTCATGACCTGCCTGTGCCGTGCCCAAGCTTTATTACTCCCTTTCCAAAATATGTTCCTGGCCTCTGCCTGTTCTTCAAGCCAAATCACTGCACCGCCAGGCCTAGTTTTGGATTGGGAACAATCCATGGGCCATTCATTCCTGGCCTAACTAGTTAGATATGTAGATATTTTCAGACGTTGATTGTTCTCTGAAGGCCCCACGCCTTGTTGAAGCTTATATGCAACAGTGTTGAGCAACGTGACAATTGCCGATGGTCCTGCAAATTTCCTAAGATAACTAACAATTATTGCACTGTAGTTTGGTGAAGGGTTCCGTCCGGTCCATGTGACCTTTTTGTGATTGAAGCTTGTATTCACTCGGAGCATTCACTTGTAGTGCCCGTCCCATATCTCCTCCCCCAGCCCTGACCTGACTTCTTGACCCTGCATTCCTTCCTCGCATTACTACCCAACACTGTCATCCATGTAATTTGCCTCGACCTTTGCAACTTGACCCAGGACACTTTGCGTCTTGGTTCATTCCGCAACCACCTGGACCAGTAGCTGGGTAACAACCTTCAACAACAACTTCTCCCATCCTCGTTTCCTTTCCTTCCGACGTGCCCACACCATCTTCTAGAACTTAGATCAGACACGAGAAAACAGCCAGAGCAAGAGCATCACGGCGTGAGGCATGTGGAAGTCCATCAAGGCTCTTGGTGCTGCTAGGTAAGTCACTTTTATTTCTTGTTGTCCGTCGAGGTTCGGTCCTTCCGTCACATCTCTGCTATTCCCTCTTCCGTCGCATCTTTTCCTTCGTCCCAGCTTTTTACCTGTCATACACTTGCTATGCCTTCCGTCGCAAGTCCTTCCGTCGCAAGTCCTTCCGTCGCATCTCCCTTCCGTCGCATACAACTCTTCCGTCACATCACCCTTCCGTCGCATACAACTCCATATTCCGTCACATATTTGTCCCAACACAGGTTTTACCCTCGCATAATCATACTGTAGCTACTTGCTTCCGTCCCATACTTTTAGAGCCACCAGCCTAGTTCAATTCCTGGGACTACAGCCTCCTTCGCATATTACAACATCACCTCCAGCCTTTCGAAGATGTTATAAGTACCTCACAATGTCACTAACAGTCAATGTTACTATCTACAGCACCCGAGGCCATGTTGACATCCAGGCATCACCAGGTGCTGATGAGCCCCATCTCCCCGAGAGCTCGTCGTCTGTGTCCAAGGCAAAGTCGGGAAAGCCAGCTGTAACCCCCAAGAAGAACAAAGAGCTATTGCAGAAACATGGCTTCGATATCCTCGGCCAAAGCTTTGGCATCCCATCCAGAGTGGATTATGAGAGAGAGTTCCTTGTGGACACCCCTCCCAGGCAGACTGCCCGTCGCCGTTCCCTTTCGGTTTCAACCTCTGACCAGGACATCGAGGTCTACGTTGACGACAGCTCATCCCCTCCAACCAAGTTGAAATCAGCCCATCGCAAAGGGGCTAGCCCTCCCTCGTCCGAAACACAGACTGGCCGCAAGCTTGGACAAACAGCAACGGATCCTGAGAACCTTCAGTCAACGAGAAGCAGTACAAAGCAGGAACCTCGCCAGCGCACGCGTTCCATGTCACAGTCAACTACGTCTTTGAGTGCAAAGAACAGTCGCAAGCAGATGGTCATGTATAAATCGGACGACGATGATGATGACACGGACTCAGAGACCACTCACTCCTCCACGTCATTCTATCTCCCGCCGCCTCCACCTCCCCACAACAAGCCACGACAGGGCCACCCGGCTTACACTCCCACATATCCAACAATGGCCGGCTACCTGCCTGCTGTCTACCCTGTGGGCGGCCATGGGTACCACACAACTCCAGGCCCCGCTGCTACTGTCCCGCTTCCAGGCTTCTATTATTCTCAGCCTGTTCCTCAATACCCCCAGGCTGCTGGCTTTAACATGTATTCACAGGGTTTTGTGTTGAATCATCCCGGCTCACTGCCAGTGCCTCCTCAACTCCCGCAGCATCTCCCGCAGCAACCGCTCATAAACATGATGCCTTACATTCACCCAACGGCAAATGCCACGACAGGTCCACCTCCCCCTCCTCCGGTTGATCATGTGGAGGCTGCTTCACATGGCAACGTCCAGGCTGCCGCCAATATCGATGCAGCAGTATCTACAGGAGGAAACGAGGCAACCCATGATATGATTCCGGGCAGCGGTGAACAGAACAATGGACCACCGCTGGTAGGCGTTCCGGCCCAGTCTATGGAACCGGGGAGCAAGACGCTGGCAGAGAGCTCAATGAAACATCAGGAGAAGTCAACAGCCAAACAGAATGTCAAGGAGCCTTTGAGCTTCCCATACAAGCATGTATGTGCGGGATGTGGCAAGACGAGATCTAATGGATACCATATGACGCACCGCCTGAAGAATGGTGAAGCTGCCGAGCCTGATTATTGCCGTCAGTGTGTTGCTGTTGCTGCATTCACAGACTCCGAGGCACCTTCTATGGACGGGCGCAGCCAACCCTTTATCCCACATGTGAGCATTCCTGCCATTTTGTTTTAACCCAGTTAGCCAACTGACATGTCTTTAGGGCCCTCCTGCATCGACCCGAAGTAGTGGCGCAGAGTCACAGATCAAGAAGGGCCACTATGTCTTCGACGATCGAAGCCGTCGCCACACGCTACACAAGAAGCCCAGAAGACGAAGTTTCCTCAGATCCTTCTTGCGCGCCTCTTCAACACACCGTTCGCTCAATGACGAGACCAAGTCCATATCCTCTGCCGAGGAAGCAAGTTCACGAGCTTCTTCACCTATGCCTGGACACAAACTTCACCGCCAAGTTTCGCTTGCAACTACAGAGAACTCGTCCCAAGCAGGAAAGCTTGCGACGCCCGTCACGCAGTCGTCAGGTAGCACTCGACATCCCAAGGGTGGCTCCCGTAGATCCCATCTTGCTACTATGGAACTAACGGATGCTCGCCCTGGCCATCAGGATGAAAAGGAGAACAACCCCAAGCCTCGGACACTTCCTAGATCTAGAGTCGAGCATACCACTACATCGGTTGCAGACGATGGACAGGCAGTGCCTGCTCGTATGAATATGAGATACAAGCAACCAACGGTGCGCAACGAGGATTCAGAACTTACCAACATAGGTTTGGACTCCAGTGCACCTGATGAAGTCCATACTGCGATGCCCACTCAGTCATATGGGGGCCTATCTTATATCTCATCTCACGCCTCTAACGAGCGCTCTGGGTTCCTCAACATTGATTCGCCAGCCCAAGGCCCGCCATCCAACACGACCATGGACAGAACGCGATCGCCGCCTGGTAGCAGGACCAGCAAGAACAACATCCCGACCGAAGTGGAAGAATTGCCGGCCCGAATGAAGCCCTCTGGCACCGGAGAGTCGCCGCGGGCCAAGCGGAGCACCCGAAGCCCGGATGACACTATATTTCCCAAGCTGACAGGCTCTGTTCGAAAAGATGAGTATAGTCCGTTTGGCGAGTACGACTCATCTCCTAGAGACCCTGTCAACGGTTTCGGTTCTGCCCCCCCAGACTCCAACCGACCCGGCCTCATCAATCCACGCCGCTCATCCCCGCATTGTGGATGATTCATGGGGGTATGAACAGAGCCATTTCGAGAGGATTGCCGAGGAGCTGGCGGAGGAGGACCTTATGCGTGCTGGTAAGCGATCAGGGCTTTTCGATTCGTCGCGACAGAGTTCGACCGCATCGAGCAACCTGTTCTTCGGTAACCTAACACCGACTTTGATCTCGATAGAATCCTGCCCTTCGGACGAGGAACGCACCGATGGCAACGATCACTACGAGATGGCTGCAGGGAATGGCTCTGACGAGGAGGAAGAATATGAAGATAATTCTGCGAGCAAGAAGAGCCCCAAGCAACTCGGTAAGCACTTACAAAAAAACCCAAGAACACAGTCTTGAGGTGCGCCTTGTACTGACAACCTTTCAGAATATTCCAGCTCGGAAGACCGCACCCACAAGACTACAAGCTACAACAGCTATGCCGATAATAGACACCGTGATGTCAAGACCACCGGATACCACATGCCGGATGCACGAAATATGTACAATAACTACGACATGGAGTCTACCATCTCAAGTCACTCGTCTGACTTTCGACCGCCCGCGGACAACTCGTCCCTCCGTGCCCACACCGGACACTCGATGGACGGCATCCCCTTTCCGGACACACGAGCTCCTCGTCACCGAATCCGCCGCCTGGGCGGTCTTTTGCGACCCTAGCTTGGCAACCAATCAGCCTTGCCTTTGATTTCACACATTTCTTCTTTGCCGAAAACTGCCTTGCGCTGGCGTTTCCTTTTACACCTTTGCATGCTGCATTTTCCCACGAGCTTCTGCATTGAATCGATGTACTACTACAGAAAAGCCTTCTTTTGCCGATATGTCTCCATGACTACGCCGGATGGCTTGTTGGACTGCTTGAACGAAACCCCTTTCTCCCTGGCTGTGTTATTTTTTGGACCAAGCCGTATGAAGGAGACGATGATAGGGCACACTTTTGTTTTTGAGCGACATGAATTCAGAAAATGGAGGGAGAAAACAACAAAAAAACAACACACCAAAATTACAGGGGCGTTTTTGAGGAAAGACTTTGTTAAGGATAGCAACGTACACCTGTTTAGTACATACCCAGCATACCGGTCTCCAGGGCGAAGAGGACTACATCTCCGAGAAAATGAGTAGCAGTAGGGCGCATATCTATTTGCCTGCCTGCCTCTCCCGACGGCGGTATATATCCCCCAACATACACTACTGAATACCTTACCCCCCCCTTCCCTGATACCCGGACTGGCATACCAGTGCATACCAAGAGCAGAGACGCCAGACATTACATAGTTATGTAGGACCAATGCGACGCCACTTCTCACCAGTAACCCCGATCATACTTTTGTTTTCCGGTGTTTTTGTATTCGAGGTAAGTAAGTATACATCTTGTATGGGCGAGGTTTAGGCACCGGCACCCTCTGGGATCTAGTAATTGTCGTATTACACATGTACACAAGAACCTAAGGAAAATCTATGAGGCTTGTTATCTTTTTGAGACCGTCGTCATCATACACGCCCCAACCCGCCGAGGCAAGACCACTACGACAGCAAGCACCTGCAGGGGCGGCATCGCCAGGGTTCCACGTAGGTTGTTTTGCTGCTATAGCTTCTGCTCCTGTGTCATACACTCCAACCCATGAATGAGACTCTGCTTTTTCGAATGCCCTCATTCTTACTCCGGTTCCTCTTGGATTCGGGCGAGCTCTATGCCAGGGTTTACCCACTACCTCCCTCTCCGCACCGTCACATTACAGCCCATCGTCTGGTTAAAAGTCGAGATAATTGATCAGGGATCAATCGAATCAGGCGCTCTGCTTGTCCAGAGCGACGAGGTAGGCCTCGAGGTCGAACTTGGGGTCCATGGGGTCTTGCTTCACTGTGCGTCGGATAAAGTCAGCATCTCTTTGTTCGCACGACCCAGGCGCTGGACGAGGCCACGCGCCAGACGAAGCGGTTTGGTATAAGAAGGACAGGAACGTACGAGGGCTCTTCTCAGAGGACGAGGCCTTGGGGTTCTTGGACTCGGCGTACTGGGCGCGAGCCTGCTCTATTAAGTGTTGCTTGTGCGCCCATTCCTTCTGTGCGGCGGCGGCCTTTTGCGAGGCAGTGATGGATCGCTGGTGGCTGAAACCGTAGAAGACACCGAAGGCGAGGGCCGAGTACCGAAGCACCTGGTGAGAAAACAGTAGTTAGCATTTCCCGTCATCTTCTTCTCTCTTCTCTTTTCATTCATTGGGAATCCGATTGCGCAGTTTCCCGGGGTAAGATCGAGATAGGTCCGAGATAGGCGCCTGAAGCTTCTGCGGGAACCGGTTCCCTTCCCTTCACTCATGGTCTCGCCTTCTCTTTTCATGCCCCTCTCTCTTCCAGGGTCGCTCAGATCTCGAGGCCTGGAGGTGCCGGATGGGGGAGGGAGAGGGAAGAACAGGGCCCACGTACGTTAACTCCCGAAGAGGCAGACATTTTGATGGATCGGAGGGCTGGCGGATTGAAGGAGAGAAATAGAAGAGGAATCCGCAGCAAGCGCGAAGGCGAGAGAATGCCAATTGACGGGATTGGGAGGAGGAGAGTTGAATTGATGTTGATGTCAGGGAATATGGAGCGACGGCCGAGTGCTGGAGCTCAGTCTGTCTCTATCAGTCCAATCCTGTCGAGCCGGGAGATTTCGCACGGCAAAACTTTGGCTACGGCGGCTGCAAGTGATGGAATAAGTACGTACCCAAGTACCTTAGCTGGCTGGCTGAGAGCTTAGGTAGCCTTTGCCGAGCTTCAATGGAATTTGCTCTTGCTATTTTTTGGCCCTTTGGGTTAGGTGGGTCGTTTGCTCAGTTATGTATTAATAAATGCATAACTGCACTTATTATGCATGCCTGTTTGTTATGCAGCTCGCTTATGCTCGAAGGAACCAAAGAGTGCTGACTCCTGAGAGCTTGGAGGATGCACCCCAAAGGTGCCCAAAGGCCCCCCAGGGATAAGTAAGGTACAAGGGACGACAACCCTGCAACACGAACGCGCATTTCGTTTTGGCGGCGCCTGCCATTAATTAGCATTGGCATTAGCCAACCTACCACTAACTACTGCCTACCCTGAAAGGGTTCAGTACAGTTCATCGGTTTGAAGCCGAAACCTCAAAGACCTCAACTCCCCCAAACACAATTTGAATCTTCAATCTCTCATCGCATACCTGCCGCCGCCGCCGCCCTCTAACCTCAGATCGGGCCATTGTGACTTTGTACATCAGCCGCACGGGAGGACCAACCCGGCATGGGTGTCTGGCGCCGACAAGATGCAACAACGCAGAGATGAGATCCTGGCCAAGAAGGCGAAACTCGCCGAGCTCAAACGGCAGCGCGAGTTGAGGGCCAACCAGTCCAATGCTGGTCGGTCCAGCGTAAGCGGTTCCGGCGATGTATGTCCCACACCTGCACCTACTCTGCCCTAGGACGAGGCGCCCGGCTGACTCTGGATCTTGTCTTGCACACAGCTTATATCCCCGACACCTGGCCGAGGCGACAAGCGCGAGGAAATCGAGTTGCTGATCAACAGCTTGGTCGGAGAGAGTAGGCCAGTCTCGGTGTCCACAGGCGCCGCATCCCCGGCGCATCGAGGCAGCCGCCCCAACAGCGTCCTCAGCGCAGGCGAGCTCAGCGGCGACATCTCGGAACTGGCATCGCAAGCCAACGGCCAGATTGTTGGCCAGCTTGCCGCCCCTTCCCAGCCCCAGGTCCTCACCACCGTCGCTCTGCAAACCGTCTTCGAGTGCCCGCCCTCGCCCGTCAAGGAGATCTTTTCCTATAGCAAGGGCGTGCAGACGACGGACGAATGGACGCCCCCGCCAACACGCGCCCGCGCCATCTCAGAGCTGCCCGAGGATGACGACCTGACTGGCATCCCGTCCACGCCAACCAACAAGCGGCAGAGCGTCAGGGCCAAGCTAAGAGAAGAAGAGTTGCGACAGAACCTGCGCAAGGAGATCGAGGAAGAGCTCAAGGCGACATTGGACGGCTCCGTAGCCACGTCCAACTTCCCGGCCAGGACACTAACCGATGAGGAGCTTAACGCCGTGACGGCCTCGGACGACTTTGTGGATTTCGTCGAGCGGTCTACCAAGGTCATCGAGCGAGCGCTGGATTCCGAGTATGATATTTTGGCCGACTACAGTCTACAGGTGCATGAACTGGACGACGACGAAGGGCAGGCAGGTAATGTGGCCGGAAAGGGCCGCCGGCGTGTCAAGGAAGTCATCCAGTTCTACGATGAGCGCTGGTCCAAGAAGCGCATGGTCAGCAGCATTGACTTCTCGCCAAAGTTCCCGGAGCTGCTCCTTGCTTCGTATACCAAGAACCCCTCGGCACCGCACGACCCGGATGGAATTGTGCAGGTCTGGAGCGCCAACCTGCGTGACCGGCCCGAGTTTGTCTTCCACGCCCAATCCGACATCCTGAGCGCCAAGTTTTCCCCCTTCCACCCCAACCTCATTATAGGCGGTACCTACTCCGGCCAAGTCCTCCTGTGGGACACCCGAGCCAAGTCGGCCCCGGTCCAGAAGACGCCCCTGACCGGTTCTGGCCACTCGCATCCCGTCTACTCGGTCGATATCGTTGGTACGCAGAACGCCAACAACATCATCTCCGTCTCCACCGACGGCAACCTTTGCGTCTGGTCTGTGGACATGCTGGCCCAACCTCAGGAGTCCCTCACCCTTACGAACCCCCATCCCACCAAATTCGATGACGTAGCACCAACTACCATGGCATTCCCAGCAGCGGATCCTACATATTTCTTGATTGGCTCCGAGGAAGGTCCGATATACCCGTGCCATCGTTACGACCGGGCCGGCGCGAAAGCCGGTATCGACTCTCGCGTCGCCTACAAGGGCCACGCCGCCCCCGTCATGTCTGTCGACTTCCATCCCCCCAGAGGTCCCGTCGACCTCGGCGACCTTGTCCTTTCGTCGTCGCTGGACTGGTCTGTCAAGCTGTGGAAGGTTCGCGCCCCTGCCGCCACTTCCACCATTGTCGAACCCCAGGGTACGGCCGTGGCCCCTCTCCTCGAACTGGTGCGAGAGGATGTCGTCTACGATGCCGCCTGGTCTCCGGTGCGGCCGGGCGTGTTCGCGCTCGTCGACGGCGCCGGCAACCTGGAGATCTGGGACCTGAGCATCGAGACCGAGATCCCCATCACCAAGATCAGCCCCAGCCAGCGCAAGGAGGGCCGCACCATGCTCAGCAAGAGTCTGAACAAGGTGGCGTGGGAGCCCAGCGAGGGCAAGCGCCTCGCCACGGGCGGCATCGATGCCGCCGTCACCGTGTTTGAGGTCGGCCCCGACCTGGGCGGTAAGGACGGCATCAGGTCGGAGGAGTGGTCCAGCGTCAAGAAGCTGGTTGCGCGCCTTGAGGCAGGGGGTGCCGTTGTATAAGTCGGTCGAGGTACGAGTTTTTAGCAGTTGGCAGTGGGCTCTTTGACTAGGTAGTCTTCATAAAGCGAAGAAGAGAAGGGGTAGATATTGATGCTCTCCCCACCGGATAGGCAGATAAAGGGAGGGGGAAGGGCGGCGAGGAAGAAGAGGCCATTTTGAAGAGCATGCTGATTTTGTGCGGCTCCCTAACCCAAAGGCCAAATTGGGTTGTTACTTGTGTTATACCCCTTAAATTTAAACTGTTGATATATGAATTATCTAAGGATCCATAACTAGAAACTCGGGATATCTGGATGCATAATCGTAGAATGGTGATCCTGTGATGGTGCTTATAGATGGGCCCAGTGACTGGTAACATTCATATTGTTGTTAATCAGGTCGTTTTAGACCAGGCAGAGACGATCAAACGTTATGTGCGAGATTTATCGGCTTCCATGATGCGCAATATGCTCCTGGTTCATTATTACTCTTTTTTTCCCCGTCCAAGAAAACTAGACTACAGGTACACGTTGCTACATGTTGTGATACAGATTTTGGTGTTTTAGTCTAACGTCGTAATCGTTGCATAAAAATGACCCCCGTCCCCGTTACACTCCCTCCCCCAGTCCCCTTCCTTTGCTTCAGTCCGTTTCGTCGAGGGCAATGACGACGGGTCCTCTCTGCTCCACCGCATTCCTGACCTTGCCCAGGACGACGGACCGGCGGGCCCTGCGCTCCTTGACCGCCTTCTTCTCGACCTCGCCGAAGCCGCTCATCTTCTTCCGGGGCGGCACCGCGAACATGCCGCCGCCGATGCTGGCGTTCGCCACCGACGCCGAGAGCGAGTGGCGCATGGCGCTCGCACGGGGGTGGTGGCCCGGGGTGCTCTCGCGGAACGACCGGTCGGGCGAGAACATGAAGGACGAGGTCAGCTTCTTGCTGTGCGTGTTGAAGGGGGAGCCCTCGCGGCTCCGGGTGCTGGAGCCAAAGTTCAGAGTGCCCGGTGACGCGAACCGCAGGGACCGCATCCGGTTCTCCAATAGATCGACATCGCCGCTGCGCTTCTCGGCCATGGCCGTCATCTTAGTGATGGTGCGTACGACGGCCTCTATCGTAGGTACAGGGCCGCCCTTTCCATTGGCACCACCAGCTGCTGCGATCTTGGCTCTCAGCATGGTAAGACTCTCTTCCGTCTCGGCCAAAAGCCTGGTGAAGTGGGCCAGATCCCGTCGAAGGTCACCCTGTCGTCCTGCCTGCTCAGTCGACAATGGTAGGGCTCGATTTGCGGTGACTTGGTCGGGGTCAAAGCGAGCGTGGATAATCTTCTGGAGATCGTTGCGCTTGCTACGGTCGCGAACAAGGTCTCGCAGCAAGTCTTGACATTCCGCTACCTTGTCCTCGGCGTCGGTGATACGGGCTTCTCTCAAGTCATGGGCTAGGTCCCTCGTAATGATCCTGCTCAGATCCTCGAGCTCGCCAATAGTCCAGTCATCTGAGTTGGAGAGATCCTCTTTTTCACGTTTTTCATGTCGGAGCGCTTCGGAGTGACCAGCAATGAAGTTGGCAAGCGACCGCCCATTGAGCCCGAGCGTATCAATCATTGCGTTGATATCTCGGTACACTGCTTCAACCTGGGCAGGGATATTGTTATCGGCGGCTGGGGCTGGGCCGGCGTGTGCGATGAACTCGTCAAGCTCCAGGGTCGGCTTGATGCTAGCACTAAGCAGTTCCTGTTTCCGCTCGTCTTCCTCGTCGACCAACAACACTGCTTCCTCGGCTTCCTTTCTCTCGCGAGCCTTGCGCTGTTGCTCTATGTGTGAATCAACCGTAACGCTTTCACGTCCACTGATGGGTCGGCTTTGGGGCCTCTGCGACGCACTCAGGAGCTGTGATGCTATGCCTGGGGCACTGAACGACCTGCTCTGTTCGCTTCCCGTTACCCTTGGTGGGATAGCCCCGCGTATCGGACTTGGTGAACGCGGGCTGATGGGATTCGGTTGTGGGAACGTTGGTATTCCTTGCCCCGTGTTACCAAACAAGGACTTACGCTCCGGTTCTGGCCGGGATATCGTCGAGAAACTGCCACCCAGCCCGTCGAAAGAGCTTTGGGGGTGAACCCTTGCGATTTGTCTTTGCTGTCTTTGCTTCCTGGAGGCGGGCTCAGATCTTTAGCGACATCAACACCACTACCTTCGGTGCCGGCTTCACTGGCGTCTTCTCCATCCTCTCCATCTTCTCCGTCTTCTCCTTCAGCGTCATCCGACTCGTCGTCTTCTTCACTATCCGAGACAGGCGGTGGATTTGTGGGAAACATGAACATCCCAGTGGATTTGGGAGGATCCCGGTCAAAGACAGACCGCGGCTTCGCAGGTTGAGATGCGACCCCTGGAACTGGCTGGAACTTCACATCGTATACCTTTTTGTTTGTTGTAGGATCGGGGGTAATGGCGCATCATCCGCGGCCTCGGGCTTGGGCTTGGGCTTAGGCTTGGCCTCTTCCTTCTCTCCGGGGAGGGGAGGAAACTTCACGTCATATACCTTCTTATTTGTTGACGGGTCAGGCGGCAATGGAATGTCGTCACCACGCGATGGCGGGGAGTCCGGTGGTAACGGTAACCTTTCTGCCGGCTTACTCTTCGAAGTTGGGAAACTGGGAGGCAGTGGAGCTTCTTCAGGTGATTTCCTGGAATCTGGGGAACCTATTGATGTTGGTGATGAGGATGATGACTCGCCCAATGGAAAGGATGCCTTACTGGTAGAATCAGGGGGAGAGGAGCGCTTGGTACCCCGGAGAGCGGCTTCGGTGATTCCGGCTCAACTTTGACCTTGGGGGCGCCAAAGATGCTCGATGTGGGCTGCGAGGGTTGGCCGAAGATTCCGCCGCTCGACGTGGGCTTCGAGGGCTGGCCGAAGAGTCCGCCGCCCGACGGCGCGGTGGCAGTCTGTGAGAAGAATTTGGATGGAGCTGGAGTTGTCGTAGGTGTTGTAGATTGTTCCTTGCTTCCAAACGGGCCAGGGCTTTCGGGTGCAGCAGCTTCTCCAATTGCAGAGGCGAACCCACTCCCAAACATGGACATACCCCCGGAGGAGGCTTCCTTAGGGCCCTCGTCTGCCTTCTCATT
The DNA here is from genome assembly GCA_038363915.1 of Apiospora saccharicola. Classification (NCBI taxonomy): domain Eukaryota; kingdom Fungi; phylum Ascomycota; class Sordariomycetes; order Amphisphaeriales; family Apiosporaceae; genus Apiospora; species Apiospora saccharicola. The sequence goes on from JAQQWM010000001.1 coordinate 2,888,715, forward strand.
GGGGTCACGCTGGAAACTAGAAGTAAGCTTGAACGGTTGGGAGCCGAAGGCATTTGACCCCCCAGCTGGTTTGGAGCTTGGCGGCGGAAACGAGGTGCTGCTGCTGGTCTCCGTGGAAGTTTCAGCCGGCTTGTTTGAAGCAAAGATGCTCATCCCACTCTTCGCACCACCGTTGCTCAGAGCTGCGAATCCACCCTGGTTCGCGAAGCTGGCAAACCCGCCAGATGGCTTAGCTGCTCCAGCTGCACTTCCAAATGGTGCTGCCGAGCTGGCAGATCCAATAGCAAATCCAGACTGCCCAAAAGCAGGTGTGCTCGTAGAGGTTGATGCCGTAGCCCATGGAGAGGCTTTGGTCCCAATCCCCGACTGCTGGCCAAACGAAGGAGTTCCAAATGTCGGGGCCGAGGCTGCGGCTTGACCCCCAAAAGCACTCGAGCCGAAAGCAGCACCGCCAGTGCTAGAGCTGGCTGGTTTCGAACCCCAAGGCGATGAGCTGCCTCCTAACGCCGAAGGCCCGCCGAAAGCCGGTTTACCAAGGGCAGATGGTGCGCCAAATGCCGAAGCACTGGATGCGCCGAACGGACTCGACGTGCTCGGCTGAGCTTGTGTCCCAGAGGAGGTGCTGGGCGCACCAAACGGATTCGACTGGGCTGGCTGGGCTGGCTGAGCTGCTGCTGCAGCAGGTGCACTAGCCTCAGCAGCTACTAGGTTGCGGTAAGTAGTGCCTGCTCGAATCGATTCGTTATAGATGATCCACCACGCCGATAGCACGCCTTCATCGTTGAGGACCCAATACCCTGGCAATGGACCTGCGGACTGCTCCATTTCATCAGTCGGGATTGGCTTATAGACAGGCTCTTTACTCGACAAGTCAAGAGCCGTGCCCACAGGTAAGCCGCTGTCCAGACTCTCTCCCATTGGCAAGGTTGCACGCTTGGAGTCGTCTGCGAGCTCCGTGGTTGTGAAGACGCCGGTTATCTTAGCTGCGTCCATGTCCGAGGTCAGAGGTGTTTTCGAACGCGACATCAATCCGATGTCAGGGGTTGCAGTCGAGGAAAAGACTAGAAGATCCTGCAAATTTGGGTCGAAATCCTTTAAACGTGCTGCTGTATGATGAGGAACTTTGGGACTCCCAAAGGGGTCGACCGGGTCCGTCATCTTCTGAAAATTGAAATTCGGGCCTTGGCGAGTTATCAAGTGATAAACAGACTGGGGCGCCTGATCGGCCGTAGAAATATGGATGGACAAGAACAAGTCATTCTCCAACCAGGCCAGGAACGAAACTGCCATGATAAGTAGTTACTCTAAACGAAAAAGACTGGTGTCAACATACCAAAGAAGTTCCCATTCAAAGATGGAGGCTTGGGAATCGTGGCCTTCAAGTCGCCGGTAGGTGTCATCTGTTGTATTGTGCCATCGCCTAATCCAGCGACCAGCTGTTTGCCCTTGGTACTCCAGGCAACGCAGCTGACTTGGTCCTTCAATATCTGGCCGTTCTTCCCAGCGACAAAGTCCTTCGTCTTCATGTCTGCTATGAGCAGGTTGCCTTGGTTTGTGACAACGGCGCATAACTCCCCTTTCTCAGGCATTGGATTCGGTATCAGGGCTCTCAACGACTCCCCGTTGGTTGGAATCTCGAAGGCGGGACTGGTCGAGCCCTGGAGGAGGGCTTGAACATCGTAGACAGCCAAACCTCCTCCATTTTCGGCTGACAGAACGAGATAGTCTTCATCGGCCGTGAATGTGAGTTGGCATATCCTCGTGGGTAGCGGTAGTTTCAGCTCTGGGTTGAATGGTCGAAATTCGCTGTCGCCATCTTTCGAGCCTGCAAAAGCTTTGCGCACATTTTCGGTAGTCGCAATGGTAAGACCGTCAGGGCCGGCTGCGGCAACGAGGCCTTTCCGCGAAGCAATGGTAAGGAGCGAGGCGTTATGAGCAGGGGCGGGAGACCATGCAGAGGTGAAGCGGACTTTGGCGTCACCGGCTATGGATAGAAAACCGAGGTTTTCGGTGGAAACAAGTTCCAGATCTGGTCCTTGGTTGACGGATCCTGCTCCTGTCCCTTGGGCTGGCCCAGGGCCCAGGGCATTGCCAACATTCCCAAAGCCAAAAGCCATGCCTGTTGACAAGTTCCCAGTTTTGGACAAGAGGGCCAGGTGCTCTTCTAGAAGGGGTTAATGTGCATCGGTGGTTACGAGATCTTGTCGCGTGTCGCGTCGCTTGTGGGATCGGGGCGGAGATTTTTGAGACAAAGAACAGCTCTTTGCGGAGGAAGAAGAAAAAGAAGAAAACCCCTGCCTGATGAATGGGATTATTAGAGGCTGTAAATGTAAGTGGCAGGTAATCGCGACGACGACGTGACTGACCTTTACTGGGCAAGGTAGCTATCGAGCCAAGGCCACTTTTTAATGGGCCCTCCCTTGAATGTTGTCGTCCAGCAGCAGCTCGGGACCTTTGTTGTTCCCGCTACTTCAAGAAGCAACCCAGCATAGGTTACTTGCCGCTCCTACGTAATGAAACGGGATGGGCTTCAAGAATGCATGAGCATGGTAGTCATTATGTGCATTTTCCACGCCATGAAGACTGTAGAATACGAGTTCCAAAGTTCCCAGAGGCCGATCTTCTTAGGAAGGGAAGGTACTTTTTTTTTTTTTTTGAAGTGCATGTACCTTGAGGTTTAGCAGAGTGGAAGCTCTCCCCAGCGCATCTTTAACCTATCAATCAATCAAATCGATCCAGCCCAGTAGCGGACCTCAGGCTAGTAACCGTAGGTACCTGAGTACAAGGCGCGTTTAGTGGATGTGTCCGAGCTTCAAGGCAGCTCCAGCTGTTCGTCAGCGTTCCAGCCTGCCTCATCCATCACTAGAGAGGGCATTCATTCAATCACCACCCAGTCGTCAACGAAGCGCCCGACCCGGACACCACCACGCCCCTAGATCAGCTTCATCGCGGTCCTCCATCCATCCACCCAACATTCACTGAAAACCCCCTCCATCGGGAGTCGGCCTGCAATTCGATCGCACCGCGACTCATTCTCGAAGCAGCCATCATGCCTGGCTTCGACTTCTCCAACTACAACCGCAATGCAGCCTTGCATGCGCGCGGTGTCCCTCTACCCAAGGCCACCAGCACAGGTACTACCATCGTTGGTTGCATATACGATGGCGGTGTGGTGGTACGTCTCATTCTCCTCGCATTTGCGTCAAGCCCGGGACAAATAACCAACTGACCTATCTACCAGATCGCTGCTGATACCCGAGCCACGAGCGGTCCCATCGTTGCCGACAAGAACTGCGAGAAGCTTCACTACATAGCGCCCCAGATTTGGTGTGCCGGTGCCGGTACTGCTGCCGATACAGAGTTCACCACCGCCCTCATCTCCTCCCAGCTCGAGCTTCACTCCCTGTCCACTGGCCGAAAGCCTCGTGTCGTCACATGCATGACCCTGCTGAAGCAGCACCTCTTCCGATACCAAGGTCACATCGGTGCCTACCTGGTCGTGGCTGGTGTCGACCCTACAGGAGTCCACCTCTTCACCGTCCACGCCCACGGAAGCACGGATAAGCTGCCTTACGTCACCATGGGTTCTGGTTCTTTGGCCGCCATGTCCGTCTTCGAGACGCAGTGGAAGCCTACCCTGACCAAGGAGGATGCCATGAAGCTCTGCTCCGAGGCCATCCAAGCCGGTATCTTCAACGATCTTGGATCTGGATCCAACGTGGATGTGGCTGTCATCACACCAGACAAGACTACTCTGCACAGAGGCTACGTCAAGCCCAACGAGCGAAGTCAGAAGCTGAAGAACTACAAGTTCGCCCGGGGTACCACGGCTGTATTGAACGAGAAGATCATCACCAAGGATGAAATCGGCAAGTACGTCAGTGTGCAGACTGTAGAGGGGGAGCAGATGGAGGTGGACTCGTGAAAGGAGCAGATTACGTAACGGTTATGGACGACATCAGGTCTTGATGAGAGCACTTTGTATTTTTATACTGTGCCATGAATAGACGGCGTCATGCGGCTGGGCAATCTACCTGGCTCTGTCACATCCTTCGCCGATTTTGCTGCTCACTGGAACTGACACCTTATGCTTTGTGGCCAAGATGGCGAGAATGTTTTCCCATGACGACTAATATTCGTTGCTCGTACTGGCTCGACACGGCAAGGCCGCTTTGGGCCAACAGTGTCGAGCGATTCACCTTCATTGGTGGTGGTCGTGCTACTTGAATCCATCCAGTTGCCGAGTCTTATGAGGACGGTTTCGATAGCCATGGCCACAAGCTCTAACTAAACGCGTAGAGTTGATGTCAAGGTAGACTTCTCGTTCATCCCTCGGGTTATATCAGAAGTCGCATGAAGTATAACCCTTTTGCAGCTTCTGCGGTACCGCATCTAAAAATGGTGGCTGCAATCCATATGGGAATCCTCTTTCCGTCTTCACCATTCTAACGTTATTCCAGTTGATCCACCTCAGTCCGAAGCAGCCCATATACATGCACATCCTGATAAGTGATTGTGAGTCAGCATATAACTTCAACAGCGAAAGACCGACTGGTCAGGGGGAAGGTTCGGTAGCCATCAAAAACTGACTATAACCACGCCCTTCTTGCAAGCGGCCCCGCGCATCACGCCGTCCTTGGTGAATCCGGCCTTCTCCAGGACTCGCATGCTCCCGACGTTCATGTGGTAGGCCTCGGCCTGAATCCGGTGCAGCTCGGGGAACGTCTGGAAGGCCCAGCGCACAAACGCCTGGACGGCCATGGTCGCGATGCCTTGTCCCCAGAACTTCTGCCCGATCCAGTATCCGAGCTCCCACGTGCGGGACTGGACGTCGCGGCCCGGCGTCAGGCCCAGGCCGCCCGCGAATTCTCCCTCGCCGCCGCCGCCTGGCGTGGTGGCGAAGATGGCGAAATCGACGACCGGCTTCGCCTCCAGCGTCGACTTGATGAACGTCTGCGAGTCTTCCAGTGTGTAGGGGTGGGGGAACCGGTCACGTAGAAACCGAACCACCTCGGCGTCGTTCGCCAGCGAGGACGCGGCAGGGGCATCCCGTGGGTCATAGGGGCGGAGATAGCATTTGGGAGTTGTCACAATGGGGGCTGGGAAAGCTCCGTTGAGTGTTTCTGTTTGCAGAGTCGCCATTGTAATTAAATGGTAATCCCGAAATAAGTCGAGATGTAAGTCCAGGTTCTGACGTGGCCAGGTGACCTATCGGTATGAATGTGGCGGACTGCGTATAAGTCGTTAGTTAGGACCTGGTTATTCCACCGGTCTAAGTCACCCTGTATTTATGTCTCATCATGCTCGGCTACAGTGGGGCAGGTTTATCTGACTCACTGGCCGGCTTCACCGTCTGCTTACGTACGTCGCCAGCGCTGCAAACCGTAAACCCCATTGGCTAGTGGAATACGGAGGGTATGAATGGTATTATAAAGCTATTCCGCTGTCGTTATCCCGTATATATGATCCAGGTAGGCGGCCATGCCGTTGCCAGATGTCTGGCTATTCCAGTCGCCATCGACTCTCGGCGCTAGTACTTGCGCCTTTTAGGAATAAACAGGACATCCTAGGATGAAATAAACTCGTAATATTTATCGTAATACATACAATATTGGATACTCAAGCCGACACGCCGACGCCGAAGATTATCTCAGTCGGTATGCCGGCTTCGGCTTCGGCTTGCCGTCGTCGGCTTTCGCCCCGGTGGTATATCCCTTAAGAGGTATGACTTAGTCATTAAGGCAGAGAGACGACACTGAAAAAAGCCACTGGGTGTTATTATATTATTATAGCTAAGGCACACATATCTGATATGATACAAGAAACATGACTCCCTGCTTCCGTAAAGCAAGTGGGTAACACACATGGCCAATGGCCAAGAACGACAACCGGTATAGGCCAAGAACTTGTGGTGCTCAAGGGCGGGTTATCAAAGCTCTACACGGCGGAGATCATGTATCCCGGTATCTTCTGGCTGTGTACCCGCCCTGTTTGTATGGTTAGTGCTTGGGCGCAGATGAAGATGCAGACACAAACCTACGCCGGGCACAGTCGGCCATCTTCAGCAACTTTCCAAGCCTCACTTCCTACCCCGACTGTAGCGTAGAAGAAATTGGCCGGGTCGAATTTTGTCTTGATAGCAATCAGTTTTTGGTAATTGGAACCCCAGTAGGTCTCTTGGAAGTTGGGTTGGCGCCAGTCGCCCTCGTTGGCTAAATCAGGTGTTAGCAATTGTCATCCAGTGTACTACCATGAAGTAAGAAAATCAAGATTGAGGGAGAGGAGAGGTGGTATTTACCATACGATCCAGATCCAACTGTGGCCGCCTCAACTTCAGGCATGATCTTCTCGGTCATCTTGTCTTGCAGGGCGATCATGTCTTCCCAGGGAGCTGTGAAGTTCCAGGGCAGGGTGAAAGTGGTGTGAACAAGAGCGTCGCGCCAGGCTGGATGAACAGATGTGGTCTCACTGGTTCCAAAGGAGGAGACGTCGGTGCCGACACCAATCCAAGTCACTCCTTGCTCGGCAACGCTTTGCATGGTCGTGGATATGTTGGCCGCCACAACGCGAGGGATCAGTCGCGCACCATACTGGGCGATGCCGACTTGGATGTTGCCGAGAGGCAGCGGGCCGAAGTAGTGGTCGTAGTGATCGTAGTAGCTATCAAACTGACTATACGCCACGGTGTAGTTGATGCTGAGAGAATCAAGCTCTGAAACATAAGGCCGGAGGATCGTCTCGACCTCCTCCTTTGTTTTGTTGTACGCGTTCAGAGGCGAGATCATAAAGAACCCGCTGGTGAAGTAGTAGACAACCATCGATCCAGCATCAACCATCGTCGGCAAAGCCTCGTGGAAGGCTTGAATGGCCGCGTAGAAGCTCTCTTTCGGGTTGCTCTCCACATAAAAGGAAAGGGTAGCTCCGCCAATCGTGGCGTCCGGGAAAGCCTTGACTGTCATCGAGACTACCACACCAAATGTGCCACCGCCTCCCCCGTTGAGAGCCCAGAAGAGATCCGGGTTCTTGGGTTGGCTGGCCTCCAAAAAGGTTCCATCAGCGGTAACGACCTCCCAAGACAAGACATTATCCGCAGCTAGCCCAAAGGAGGTGCTAAGAGCAGAATGTCCGCCTCCTTGGGTATATCCACCTACAAAATGAGACTACGTTAGCATATGCGGACCTATTGTCGTTCAAAATGTCTGCCACGGATAGTCTTCCCAAGGGGTAGTGCCTGGGCCCGAGGGCAGCTCGCGGCGGACGAAGCACCATTTAAGAAATAAGCGCATGATATCACTAACCTGCAATACCCACGGTGGGACATTCGCCTCCAACAACGATTAGCCCCTTGTCACGGCCAGCTTCCAAGATGTCAAAACCTTGGACGCCGGCGCCGAGTTTGACGGCTTTTCCCTGGTATCCTTTGTCGTTGATGTCGAGGAATTTGATGTCCTTGAGGTAGTGCGTCCACACAGCAAGTGCTCCGGCACCTGTTGAACGTCCGAGATAATCGTGGCCAGTGTTTCGAATGACGAATCGGATGTTCTTTTCCTTGGCAAAGGCAATGGCCGCCTTGATGTCGTCGACGCCGGTGGCATTGACGGCATAGCGAACGTAGTTGCCCAGCTCGCAGGGACGAGACTTAGGTTGGAAAGGGTCGCAACTCTGGTTGGCAAAGAAAGGCGCCATTACCGAAGAAGAAGAGCTCATGCTGCCTCCAGTATTAGCATATCGCAGACGGTGGACAAAGGGATTGGAACGGTAGACCTACTGGACATCCTCGAACTGCCATTGCTGCTGCAGGTTCTTGCATACCTCGGCATTATAATCCGGGCCGTGGCAAGGAGTACCAAGGGGAACTGTCTGGACCAGACGACCCCCAATAGTGGTATTCAGCTTATTCCACTCTGCAGACTCGGGCCAGCAGCTGTCTCCCGGGAAACATTTGCAGCTGTTCGTTGTTCCGACGGCGATGTGGCAACGGGACGCTGCCGCAATGACAGGAGCGACGGCTAGCAAGCAAGAGAAGAGCTTCATGCTGGCGAGCAGGAGAGATCGGCAACAAGAAGAGGCAATTGGCCAAGACGGTGAAACGAGAGACAACCGAGTTGACGTGCTTGAGAAGAGAAAGCATGGCATTGCGATCGACCGCGAGGAACTCCGTTTACTTTTGACGCATCTCGGCATACAATTCGAAGAGCTTGGCCCGCTACAGGGTCGTATTCACATGCGGCACAGCTCGCACTCTCGTACGGTATTTGGATATCAGAATGTGCAAGCCAGGGTGGCCCTCCAATCAAGAACCAACATAGTTGGCGCTGCTGTCGGTCAGCGACAGGATGAGTGCGGACTAGCCTCCGCCTTTTGGCCCCATCGTCTGGATGCGGCTTTGGAGTTGTTGATCTATTGGACTGGGACCCGTAACCAAGATGACTTCGTGGGTGGACCAGACATGGGGTAAGTGAATTGCCTTCCACAATCGCTCGAGTCAATAATTTTTAAACCCCAAGACGACTACCGAACACCAGGCATTCCTTTCCAGCTGATACAAGTATACGAGGAGAATAAAACTGAAGAAAAAATAATCGTGACCCTTCGGTATCGCAATGGCTCATCCCGAGAGAACAAAGCTGCACCTTGATGCAGACTGGACCAAGAGTAATGTGGCTAAAATAAGGTAAAATATAGCTCGGAAGAAGTTCCTGCGATATACCAGACGTATATTCTCAACTTTATTTTACCCTGGCCCCTCACGGTTGACAGACTACTACTACGACAGTGAGAACGACGATGCGATGAACACTTATCAGAAAGTCTTCCTTCGTTGGTTGCCCCAGTAAAGATCGGCAGAAGAGTTACCTCGCTTTTGTAGCACATGACTCGCTCATAAGCGGGATGCCCGAACGTTGCAATATTGCGGGTGTGACCCAGCCGTCTGGTATCCGCCACGTGCGTTTCCGATTGAACACCACCTTGTCCCAGCAGAAGTTCCAGATGAAGTTTTGGTACGTCTTGATGCGATCGTTGCTCGCGACCACGGTCAATACAAGGGGGGGTATCTGTTGTCGCCGACCCTCTCGTGTTCTTCGCTACGGTCTAGATCCACCGATGTTGTGACGCTGTATTGTGTTGCCCTATGTATATGAATCCCCGTGGGGCATGCGCTCAAAGGGTATAACAAGTAGATGTTATTCCACACAAGGATCGGCCTGACAAAATTGCCGTCGAATCTCAGGTTCAGCAAGGAAGAGCCATATATCTCCCCACGGCCTCTGTACTGACCGCTATGTGGTCGGGCAGCTGGATGATCTCGCCGGATAGGGGCATCCCGAGGCTTATGGCTATCATGTATGGGTCTTGTCGGCGACAATATCTCGGATTCCACATCACCCATGACATTCAGGAGCCCCAGAAATAAGAAATAAGGACTTGGCTTTGCCTTCCGCCCTTGACCTTGTTAGTTAGTTCTATAGTCACGGCCATAGAAACTTCGTCCCTTCCAGATGGGAGGGGGAGAATGCCTTGTTGCTTTTTAAGACTCGATATTTCTCGAGAAGGATAACCCAATACCGCTTACATTCGACGTCATAAAGTGCCACTTTCGCTAGGGGTACTACTATGTATGTGTTTTCCTTTTAGTCTTCCGCGCTTGTGTTGTACTATACCTCGATACTTCAACTATCTACCACATCGTAGACCTCACGAGTGACACCCGTCGCTGCTTGCCTTCGAGGTTGGTCGGGTCACGGCGTCGATAAAGCCCATTCTGACTTTACAGTCGTCTGGTCCCTCTTGCAGCTTTTAAGCACGGAAGAAACAGCGCCTTTAGAACATCTCAGTCGGATTTGCGATGGCTTGGACCTTCAATGCAGAAGAGGACGTGCCCACTGACGCCACCTTAATCTCGGTCGTGGCATTGGTATTCACATCGGTCTCGTTCGTCAGTGTGCTTCTCCGGGCTTATGTCAGGGTAGTGCTGGTTAAGGCCAGCGGTGTCGGTAGGATTCCGTTCCCATCCAACTGGCGGATATACGATACACAAAACTAACAGCCATGCTCCAGATGATGTGGCCATTGCGTTAGGCTGGGTATGCGACTGTTTCCTCTATGCATGACTGGAACCATTGCTGACATCATCTCAGTTGGCATCATGCGGCTTCGCAGTGGTCACTGTTATTCGTAAGTACCCCGAACGCTTGATGTGCAGTGCCTCACTCTTATGCTATGATGGCTCACCCGTATTTCCTAGAAACAAGATGGGGCCTGGGTTTGCAGAATGTCGACGACATGCCGCCCGAGAACCTTTACAATTTCGGACTGGTATGCTGTTTCCCTATATCCCGTTGACCTGAAGGTCACTCACATAATATTACAGCTGCAATACATAGGCGCTCCCTTGTAAGTAACTTTCGTACCTCCTTCAAAAACAGCCGACTGACATCCCGGTTGCAGCTACATCACCAGTATTCTCTTCTTTAAGCTCAGCCTCTTGCTATCATATTTCCGATTTCTGCCACAGGGGATCTGGAAGTTCTTAACAGTCTTGATCTCCATCGTGACTATCCTATTCCACGCCTCTTTCTTGGTAATCCAGATCAACCTTTGCACTCCGGTATGTGCCACTCGAGTCGTATACGTGCCACAACCGACTGACAACAAACCAGATTGCCAAGCAATGGGACCCGACTATTGACTACGGCCATTGTATAGAGGCTGTCCCTTTCTATACTACCGTGGCTGCTATGACGATTGTGTTGGACGTTCTCGTGTAAGTGACCACCAGAGACACCGTATCTAGCAAGCCAGCCATACTGACTATAATCTTGAAGCATGGTACTTCCTTTCCCAACGTTTTACGCCTCCAAGATCCAGAATCGCAAGAAGGTGGTGCTCCTTGGACTGTTTGCTCTCGGCATCTTCATCACCATCATCCAGATGTTCCGCATTCAGACCATCAAGAGCCTGGCCAATTACCTCGACTCTGCCAAGCTCATCATGTGGTCAACGATCGAGACCAACCTGGGGATCATTGTGACCTGTATTCCGACGCTCGCGCCGCTCATGAAGTATTTTTCGGAAAGGACCCGACGGGACACCACAGGTGGTATCACGGGATATGGAAGGAACTCTGCTCATGCACTGAACACATGGAAAGATGCAGGACTGGGAGGCGGCGACGACTTGCAATGTCTCAGCAGCCATGCTGATCGGGAGATCGATATCTCGGGGTCCAAACCAGCAGAAAGTCAGGAGAATATCCTTGAAGGGCTAGGCATTGTAAGGAAAACCGAGGTTACAGTCGTACGCCAACCCTCAATGGAGGCATATAACCGGGGTGGTGAGCCTGACAGTCGAGTTTGAAGATAGCATTGAATTGTGTTGTATTAATAATGGATAACCAATACACCTCTTAATAACACCATTCATGTTGACTTCCCAGCTGCCGGCGGGCGACCTTATATAGAAGGTAGTGAGCGCATGCACGCAGCCGATTGATCAGGTTATGTATGGAACAGTTACGCAGGCTGGACAGCTCTATGTACCAAGCACACACATGATACAGGTACATCCATGTCATACATTGAAGGTAAATCGATAGGGGCCAGAGAGGCTTGGGGTAAGGAGCGCATTAGATAAGCGTGGCTAAACCAGAGTCGGCATCTTTTATGGATCCGTTGGCCCCCAAGCTAGGAAGCTAAGCCGCGGTCCCTGAAAAGCGAAAGGTGTTCTTTGGCGCGTCCCTGGGGTACTTACGTGCTGCGCTTTACCTATGATTCGATTCGACTTGACTTGAGCGTGGGTGGATTTTGATTGCTGGCCTCGACGACTGCGACGACTTGCGACCTGATCGACATCTCCGAGAATATCTCGACGACACAAGGCCCGATTGGAATAACATTCACTCCAAGTAATCAAGTGATCCAATCCAAATGCCGTGTTTACGGTAGAACTGGAATTGCCTCTATTTCCTTTACTCAATTCATCCCTGACCCCTTTGAACCCACTCAGCAGCCGCGACGTTTCGCAGCTCTGCAGCGTGCTATCGTTAGATTGCTTTGCTTGCCTTGTGCGCCTTGAAGCCTCGTCGTTACTCGAAACCCGAACTTGCCCGCTGCCAAACTCGCAATGGCTGCCAAATCGCGATTCACTAAGCTCGACGCCTTCACCAAGACCGTCGAGGATGCGAGGATACGAACCACGTCGGGCGGCATCGTCACTATCGTCTCGTTGATCGTGGTGCTCTACCTCGCCTGGGGAGAATGGGCCGACTACAGGAGAGTGGTGATACACCCAGAGCTCATTGTCGACAAGGGAAGAGGTATGTGGCTTGCAAAATGCAGACTGTCCCCATTCTAGCACCCGCTAATAATGCGACAACAGGAGAGCGAATGGAGATTCATATGAACATTACCTTTCCTAAAATACCTTGCGAACTGCTCACATTGGATGTCATGGACGTTTCCGGAGAACAACAGCATGGGGTTATGCACGGAGTCAATAAGGTCCGGCTCCAACCCGCTCAGCAAGGCGGTGGTGTGATCGATGTCAAGGCTCTGTCGCTGTAAGTTCATACATGCTTGCTCAAGCACATTTGCCTTTCTCACTGCTGACGAAAAGCCCCAGCCATTCCGCCGACGAGGCTGCCCAACATCTTGATCCCGACTACTGCGGTCCCTGCTACGGCGCACCCGCTCCTGGCAATGCTGCCAAGGCCGGATGCTGTTCCACTTGCGACGAGGTCCGAGAAGCCTATGCGCAGGCGTCTTGGGCTTTCGGCCGTGGCGAGAATGTCGAGCAGTGCGAGCGAGAGCACTACTCCGAAAAACTGGAGGAGCAGCGCCGAGAGGGTTGCCGTATTGAAGGTGGTCTGCGGGTCAACAAGGTCATTGGAAACTTCCACTTCGCCCCCGGAAGGAGCTTCAGTAACATGAACATGCACGTTCACGATCTGAAAAACTACTGGGATGACCCAGCCGGCATTGGACATTCCTTTGAGCACACCATTCACCACTTGCGCTTTGGACCTCAACTCCCCGAAGATATCGCCAAGAAGAGCGTCAAGAACGTCCCCTGGACGAACCATCACTTGAACCCGCTAGACGGCGTCAAGCAGTCGACAGAGGATCCCAACTTCAACTTCATGTACTTTGTCAAGGTTGTGCCTACTTCTTACCTACCCCTGGGCTGGAAGCAAGGGAGCCAGCTCAACGACGATGGCACTTGGCTTGGAAATCTGGGCCAAGCTTTTGATGGCAGCTTGGAGACTCATCAATACTCGGTTACTAGCCACAAGAGAAGTCTTGCTGGTGGCGACGACGCTGCCGAGGGCCACAAGGAGCGAAAACACGCGCAAGGTGGTATTCCTGGAGTCTTCTTCTCCTACGTAAGTTGCCAAAACACGACTCCGAGATGAGTATACGCTGACCAGACCACAGGACATTTCACCAATGAAGGTTGTCAACCGCGAGGAGCGCGTGAAAACGTTCTCTGGCTTTCTCACTGGGATCTGCGCTGTCATTGGAGGCACGCTGACGGTTGCCGCCGCGGTAGATCGTGGTGTCTATGAAGGAGCGACGAGGCTGAAGAAGTTGCGCGCCAAAGATTTATAGGGGCTACTTAGATCTCTTATAAGTTGTTATTAGGGTTTGTATGCGATGCATAGGAAGCGGAGTTATCGGTTAGACTTATTTTGAATTAGATGAAGGCCGATTTTCATCTTGACGCCCCGGAGATCCATGCGTAGAATTGAGTGACGCGGTCAGTGAGCTCCAGGCGGAGGCCATCGATATTGGCCACAAATTCTCGGACAAGTAAAGAAAAAGTAGACACGATGCCACCCACTTAAGGCCAAGCTTGAAGCACTGGCTCATTGAGCTTGACGCCATGAGAAAAGAGAGAAGATGATGACTCCAATTGGTAAAAGATGATGATTAGACGAGCGTCTGACTGGTCTAGGACCAGAAACAGATGACTGGTTTTATGCCGTATAGTGTGTGTGACTTATGCGTTGCTCCTTCCTTCCTCCATGCAAATACTAAAATAAAGTAAGCACCGGCCAAATCTTCGTCAGACACGAGGTGAGGTGCTGCCGTGGCCTCGTCTGATCAATGCGACAGGTACGGGGGCCATTGACACACCGGCCAACTCAGGACAGTTTAAACAAGTAAAGCAATTGCTGTGGCGGCGCACTCCCTCCCCTCGAGCAGCGTTGCGCGATATCTATGTAGAAGATCCAGATATAATACCAAACGACCTCCAAGCCCACGAGCCACGACATCGCAGGGATTCTCTGCTACCAAGCTTCTTACATCCACTTGACCTAGTTGAATGATTGCACAATGCCTGGTAAGCTGGGTAAGGCGCAGTGCACGCAAGGATGTTGGTATGCCATGAGCTGGCATTTCCATAGCAACAGCATACATTTATTTGCCCTAGCAAAAACAGCAGCGTTTACGGGTGGTTGAGTGCATCATCGGTCAGAACGAAGCTTCACAGCAATGGTGTGTCTCGGTGGGAAGAATATCAGACTTCCCGTAGAGACGGCTGAAACATGCGCCGCCGATCCAAACAATGAACTGCCGAAAGCCGGACGGGTTCATGTGCATGCCCGCGATGACAAGCGACAAGCGACAAGCCATGCGAGCAAGCCAGCTACGTAATGCTGCGAGATCTCGTACAGACAGACCAGTACTTGGCCTCAGGCAAGGTGACCTACCTAGATACTATCACCCTTGGGGCAATCGGCGATGTAATCGGGAGCCTAACCTTAATTACAAGGAAAATACAGGTATGGGAGCAGGTTCAAGCCAATACCGTATTCTCTCAGAAAATTCGTCGCTTACCCCACTTATATTTAGAGATTCTGATTGGTCGGCTCTCGTAGGGTAACGAGCTTAAAGGTGATCATACCCAATAAAACTTAGAAGCGAGGCTTTTCAGCCAATGAGAGGTCACAAAAATAGTGGAATAAGCGACGAATTTCTCGAGAGAATACGGTACGTGAACGCATCGGATCGTCTCCCTTGCTTACTCAGTCTCTTATATTGGTTCGTTGATGCAAGGACGCAAGTACATGTAGGTACCCGACATAAGGAAGCAATGGCAGCATGCCTCCAATTTCGGGGCGCCGTTAGTGGATTCAGTAGAGACGTGAGCGTAGGTACGTTCTTATCTGCCACCTTATATCAATACCTACTAAATGAAATCGGGCGATAAGTCCTCCGTCTCCTCCTTGTTCCGCCTTGCCATCACAACCAACCAAGGACTTGCAGCGCTGTGGTTTGCAATCTTCTAGAATTTCAGAATTTCCCCTTCTGTGTGTAATAGGAATGGCCTTGCTGCTTCTAGACTCTCAGCCCGACGCTATTCGTACCACATTTCCCGAAGGTAGCACCAATCTGACATGAATCGGTCGAAGGGGACTCATCTAATGAGCATTAGATGCTGCAATTTCCATGCCAGAACCCGTGATGGGAGCAAGAATGGAAGGCCAGGATTGGGATGCGGATGAACCCACCGCCCAAGATTGACCAACTAAAAGTATAATACTCGATAAGCTATAACCGCGAAGTTGATTGACTAACAAGCGCTATTACGATGATACTCGCCAGTAGCCTAAATGTTTTCTATCCTGGTAGTCTCCCCCACGGTCCTCGTAATGCAACTAAGGCTAAGCTGCGGGCTGGAGTTCAGTCTAAGCAGCACTTTACCTTATAGGCAAAATGCATTGAGATATATGGGTCAGGGCACTACAGAACGCGATCGCAGAATGCTCGGTTCATCACTGCCCGCCCCAGATTCCGTCTCATAAGTCAACGGTCGTCCAAAGGTAGGTGGACATTTGTGCCAACGTCCGACGTGCCGGCTCGTCCCAAGTTATTTTTAAACCGTGACTTGACGTTGGTTCGGTTGCATTGTGGCCGGGCTGTGTGCTCTTCGAAGGAGCTCAAGAAGGCGACAAAAATGGCTCCTCTTTTGCCCTCTTTTGCCCTCTTTGGCCCTCTTTGGGACGACAACCGTCCAAAGCTAGACATCGATGTGGGCTAGAGCGCTCAACACACATGTGCCCGTTCGTATTTTCGATGGGCTAGACCAGCCTAAGCCTCTGGCTCGGGGCATAGTTGATGTCTCGACGGCCAATACGAGCAAAACACCGGCGACGCTGTATGGGAAGTCTATAGACTGTACGTACCTATATCCGTATGCCTTTATACAGCCCGTAACAGGATAGACTTCCAATCCATTCTCAAGGGGTCTTGCACGTGAAGGGTATTTTAGCTGCACGGACATACTTACTGACTGGCTGACTTACATACCTGCAGCACCCCGAGTTGATATGTACATCTGGTGGTACCTGCCTACTTGCCTATATCAAGTGATAGGTTACCTCTTGGTGATGAGATGGATGTGGGTACGCCCATACATCGATGTGCTGTGGAACAGGGGGTGCATCTGCATCGCATTATCGACCAGATATGAACCCAGGACCCCTAATGAGGGTTTCGAGATAGCCTCCCATCTCCTGCTCCCTCTCCTGCCAGAGAGCGCTCAGCAATGGAACAGGTGATTGAGCCCGACGAGAAGAGCGCAGGCGGATGGGGTAGGGGTTCGGGTAACCCTTCCTTTTATTGCCCGACCCCATCGATGTCGAGGTGAGTGATACCTCGTCGTCAGCTTCAATTACAGCTCGGACGCCGGTACCAGACGAAACTGCGGGACTGCCAACTTGGACCCTCCTGCCAAGAGGCTAAAGAAAATTGACCCCCTTCGAGATGGCCCATCAGACTGCACATCAGAATACGCATCTCCATCCCATGGGATAGCATGGCAGCAGGGGCGGTTTTGGATGGCTGCTGTCGTTATTTACTAGTCGCTTTGTTATTTCCTGCCTCTCCATTCAGGAAGGGCGTCGTTCTCTTTTTCTTTTGGCCCTATTGCCTGGAAATGCCCATTTCGATCAATTTCATTGATTGGTTGAGGTATTATGGTCGATTGAATAGAAGAAGCTACCTGTACATGCAACTAGCCCGACCGGCCACGCCAGGTACTTCCTTACTTGCTACTGCCGGAATACATCTCCACCCACATGACCTACTGACCTACTGACCTACTGTTTTCAATCCCCCGTCATCCCAGTCTGCGGCCTGGCAGCAGTAGCAGCAGCTAAAAACATCCACTACTATTCTTAACCCAGTTTCGCCAAATCCTCTGTCGTCCTCACTTTGCTACAGTACGACCACCTACTGCTTGTCACTTTATCTACTACCTCCCTAAACCTTGCGGCCTAACCTACATGCATGTTGTATTGATGTATGCATGCATGCAACACCAGTAAAAGTAGTTCCAGTCTGACATCTGGGGAAGAAGGGATCGTATGCTTTGATGCACCGTGGCTTTTGTTGCTTGCCCGTGTGTACCTGCCGCCCAACACCTGCCGTTCTTCATCAAGCCCAGCAGTAACTGGTTCCTGGCAACCTGGGCCGTCATTTCGAAGCCGGCCAATCCTGTCGCCCTCTCGCGACGCACCCCTTTCTTTTTCAACCGCCACATTCAGGTACCCGACTAAATCCTTACGTACCAACTAACACCGACATACGGTACGGTATACCTGACAAACAAAAGAACAAACGGCCCCAAATCCTGAATCACATCCCTGGAGACGGATACCCTGAAAACCAGTCCAGAGATAGGCCATCCCGAATCAATCAACTACATACGTTGTGTACACCCCCGTTTCCGGCATTCCTATTCGTTCCTGTTGCATTCTGCCACTCGCGACAGAAGCCATCGCCATCGCCATCGCCATCCACTTGCCACACCAACCAGCGCATCTACGCTTCGAACCAGCACCTCCTTAGAAAGTTATACTTTACCCGTGGTGCCCTGAATTACATCCTCTCTCTGTGTCCCTACTGCATACTTTTCAATAACCCGACTTTGACTCTTGGGAGGACTACGGCGCCGCAACTTGAATTCTGATGCAAGCGGGAACCGGGCCCTCACCACCAACGAACTCTACCACTGGGATAGGAACAGCCGTAACCCAATTGTGCCCGCCAAGCAGATACTTTTATATCTGCACATCTCGACCCTTCGACGCCACACCTCGTTACCCGAAAGACGGTTGCCATATATTGTAGATCGCGCGCGCGCGCCTTGCGCAACCTTAGGCCGGTCTGCAAAGAAACAATATGGCAAACCGACCCAACTTCATCGACATCAGGTCGACTTCTTCGGCATCTGTCGCAAGCTCACAGCGGCCTTTGCGATCCCCGAGATTACACGTCGCAGGGGAGGTTCCTCCTGCGCTCTCACCACTCGATGCCTTCGCTGCGCAAAGCCGGCTGCTCGCCAAGCAGCTGGAGGAGAGCAACAAGCAGGGCAGGCGGATGAGTCGACTGCCCCCCCTTGACTGTCGAGAGCCCCCTCGTGGTCCAGGGCCGCTCGGAATACTTTCGGTCCTTGTCGTATGATTCAAGCGAAGACCATGATGAGACACCGATGCAAAAAACAGGCCTGGGACTACTTTCCGAGCTCGAAGACCCGTCCGATCGGCCAGTGTCTATGCACCCCAGAATGAGCCAGATACCGCCTACCCCGGATGAATCGATACCGGTGCCCCCAAACCCTTACGTTGAGCGCGGCTTCCTCGAGCGCGGCCGGCAACTGGATCGTCTTGACGAGGCAGATGATGGCTTGTTTGGTATTGGTGCCCGAAGAGAACAATCTCCTGGAGACCTAGAGAGCTTGCAAGAGCAAATGGACGAAACGAGCCAAACAGACCCGGATCCAAGCTCCAGAGATGCTGCGCATGTTGTCCTCGGCGAGGCGTCCGTATCAGTACCGCCGTCTCCCGTCTCGGGGGAGAAGCTGACACGGCAAACCTCCCACGAATCGGGCCTGGCTCCTCCGAGATCCATGTTTCCAAAGCGCTCCTCGAGCATTATGTCGGCACCGCTCGAGTCGCATAATGATGATACATTAAGCGTCTCTTTCCACTCTCAACCGCCTCGCAAACTGTCAGGTAGTAGTGCCTTTTCTAGCCACTCCTTGGCATCGCCGATGGCGGCAAACTTCCATCACGCAAGGTCGCCTTCGATAAGCTCGGTTGCATCGCTACCACGCCCATCCTTCAACTTCTCGAGGCCCCTTAGCCGAGCAGGAACGCCCAACTTTGACCCCCCGGCTCGGCTGGAGACACCATCCCGTCAAGCATCCCAAGACAGTCAACCATCGTTTGTCTTGGGAGACGATGCCGCGCAGACGCCAATCAGTATGCATAGCGAGGCCTTCGGTGACGGCGTAGGCGAAGACGGTAGAGGCGCGCCTTCCTACATATACACCAAATATTCATTGCCGAGAGGCAAGGCGCTACAGAGAGACTCGGGCATGTTCAACCCAGATGAAGTTTCGCAATTCAAATGGGAGGAACCGATGGTTCACCCTAGTAATGTGCAGCCCTTCCGAAAAGACCAAGCTCCCCCGTCGCCGCCCTCTCGGCCCACTAGCTCGTCGTCTCGTTATCTGGACACGGCACCAGCTGCGGATCCCTACCTAGGGAGACCCTCTCTGGAGCGAAGTAAGTTATCCAACGAGGTTTCCTTGAACGGCGAGCATTCGCCCGCCCCGAGTCGTACATCGACCAGCGATGCCGGCAGACCTTCAGAGGACGCGCCCCGTGGTCGGCCTTTGACATCTCCACTGCATGACCAAACTCGAGGTCGCACGGCCATGTCAACAACTACAAGCGATTCGGCAAGCACTATAAAACCGGCGAGGTCCCTTGCTCCTACGGCGGCCGAGATGAGCGCCGAGGAACATCTAGAGAAGGGAATCAAGTGTCACGAGGAAGGTTCGGTGAAAGAGTCTACATATCATCTTCGTCTAGCGGCGCGAGGCGGGTCTCCTACAGGCATGCTGCTCTATGCTCTGGCTTGCCGGCATGGATGGGGCATGCGACCAAACCAGCGCGAAGGTGTAGAATGGCTACGAAAGGCTGCTGAGGGTGCCAGTGTGGAGATTGCCGAAGACGAAGGCAACGTCAAGGATGGCAAGACGGTGGATTTTACAGAACGCAAGACACGCAAGGCTCAGTTTGCTCTGAGTATATATGAACTTGGCGTCAGTCACATGAATGGATGGGGAATCGAGCAGGACAAAGCACTGGCGTTGCGGTGCTTTGAGATTGCTGGTAGTAAGTTGCCCACTTTCCAATTGTGGCGACATGAACTAACTAGATACCTTACAGGTTGGGGCGACGTGGATGCTCTCACCGAAGCTGGTTTCTGCTACGCCCAGGGCGTTGGCTGCAAAAAGGATTTGAAAAAGAGCGCCAAGTTCTACAGGATGGCCGAGGCAAAGGGCATGAGCATGCCTGGGAACAGCTGGTATGTATCCCAAACAGCGTGTTCAACTGGGAACGGTCAAACTGATATCTTTCGACAGGATTCACAAGAGCAAATACGCAGACGACGATGCTGCTGTCAGTATCAAATCCAATGCCAAATCCAAAAAGGGCCGCAGCAAGTCTAGAGGCCGTCACATATTCGGCGGCAAGAAGCCCAAGGAGGCGTGAGCCGGGTAGAGGAGGAGGGATAGAACAATCTTTGGGAGCAAGATTATCACGACTACAATGACGAATGAAGACATAACTTTTGGTTTTCCGGGCGTTTCTCGGAGTCAACAAACGGAGCGTCACCTGCCGCATTTTCGACGAACACTCGGCTGCCTCTTAAGCGCAACTATGCAGCTGATAAGCGGTTTGCATACAGGCGTGGACGAAGTGTTTGAGTATTTCAGCATATGGGCGGATATATTGCGTCAAAAGGGGCATCAAGCCAATATTGGAAGCATTTCGAGCGTCAGCGTGAAAGAAAATACGGCATGGACATAGTTTGTGCCTTTGCGCATGTGTCCTTGTATGATTCATGGCCATGGTAAGAAAAGAGAGGCAGGTGGATCTACCGTCTACTTGGGAGGTATACATAAATATATTAAAGGCTACCGACCTATCGGCAATATCAACGCTAGATAGTCACCGAACTGCCCCATTATGTAGGGGAGCCGACTCGACCTTAATGACAGGCTAAAATCACCATAGAGAAGAGGTAATAACAAGGACGGGCTGGGAAATCAAATAGGTTCACGACTTGCGCTATTCTGACTGTACGAGGGGATTCCATGCGGCGACCCGGATTTTTTCTGTGTTTGTTTCGCAGTTCGACCACGAGTTCTCAAAGTAACGCATCCAACCGGAGTAAGGGCTTAAGACAGAGTCCACTTGATGGTGGCACCAACTCGTTCTTCTCAAAGATGATGCACTAGCTCCCCAAGGGCAAGAACCAATACCACCCTTCATTCACTAGGCCAGACCGGGGAGGCGTTGCTAGAAGGAAGCCGATCAGGTTACGACGGATCCGGGGGTTACGACAGGTACGGGGCCTGGGTCACCCTGGCCGGATCCCAGATTACGTGAAAGCCGGGGTCGCACTGCGGGCCGCATTCGGTCGCATTGCCGTGGTGCTCGAAGCAGCCTAGGGTTCCGTTGTGGTTCCAGATAACTTGATCTGTGTGATGGGCACGACGATGGCTTGGTTAGTACGCAATATTTATTTCCGTGGCACACACAATTGCACGAGCTCGGGGGAAAGCCTGGGGAGAGGGGGAAGGAGCAGATAAGATGGCGGTGGTGCTTACTCAAGTCGTAGGCGGCAGGGACAAAGTGGTCGCTCGTGTCGGAGCACTCAGCTGTCAGAGCGAAGGTGAGGTTGGTGGCCGTGAAGTTGAGGTGGGTACAGCTGGTCGTGAAGCCGCCGCTTTGTAGTGGAGGTTGGTAAGTCAGCTTTTGCTCTTCTGTCTGTCTGTTTTCCGCTTGAAGCGACGGAGCAACGGGTCTGGAGGGGCAACAGGAACTCACTTATCGTAGGGGATCAGTTGGCCGCCATTGTTGATCAGGCAGGGATTGATGTCGAACCCTAGCGTTTCAAGACCGTTAGCTTCTGGCAGTCGTGAAAGCGAGCAGTTTGTGTGTATGTATATGTTGGGTCGAGAAGGAAAAGGAAAGGAAGGGGTGGAAAGTAACCAGGTATAAAGGTATCACGCACAGGACCACTGGTATCCGTAGTCGGCCCAATCGTCGTCGTTGCAGTACATGCCAAGGAAGCTTCCGGTCAGGTTGGCGGACTGCCAGGTGCAGTTGTTGAGGAAGCCCTGCGACTCGACGAGGCCGAGGAAGCCAAGGAGGCAGGCAATGGTCGTGACGAGAAGCTTCATGGTGATTATGGTGATCCACGCGCTGTACCGAGAGGGTATGATCGTTGATGGTATATTGGTTTGGAGAGAGAATTTCTGTGCAGAGGCGTAACCAGAAAAGAAGGTGGGAGAGGTCAGGAAGGAGCAGGTCGACCACAAGTATGGAGAGATGTGGCGGTGTAAAGAGTGTGTGCTTGCTACCGGACTGTTGCAGGGAAACGGGACAAATATATGCGAGATGTATGAAAAACACCCAACAAGTAAGCGTAGGTAGTCAAAGTGATGCAGGACCTAAACTAATGATGTATCGTGAAGGGCAGTTACTGAGATGAGGATCCTCCACCCCAACCCTCCAGCTTGCACAGATACTGGATCAGCAACCAAACCCTCTTTCTTGCCTTATTTTACAGTCACCTCGCAGTCACCTCACATTCACCTTGTCCCGTCCCGTAAGCATTGCATCTGATGCCAATGCTACTGTATCCAAAACACGTAAGATTGCCAAATGTGTTGGCAAGGTAGTCATCTTCTCCTTGAAAGATAGATAACATGCCACTCAGTGCCCTTCCACGGCCTCACTCAAGGTACTGCTGACCCAGATGCGACAATGAGTCCGTCCAAGTGATATTCCCGCTGTTATCGACGACACATCGTAGACTAGGGCCGCCTCCCTTGCTTCGAGAGTTGCAGCTTGTTCCTGTACACTTCCCCTTCACAAGGAAACCGGAAATCCCCGCTCCTCAGCCCGTCTCGCGTCTAGGGGGTCGGTCGTTGTCGTGGAGGGCAAGAGTCAACTCACTCCTTCTCTGAAACCAATATATCTTGGTCATTGCCTGGGCACCTGTGGACCGTTATTCAAGGGTGATGATGTCTTAGATCCTCCTGTCAGAGTCCCGCGTGGTCAGTCTTTCTCTCTCTCTCTTTCTCCCATTGAGATCCAACAGGGGGCAGTGGCTAGCTTCTCCGAGGTGGCTGGTATCACACTCGGCCTAGTCCTGAGCCTCCAGAAATAGCCATATGTCAGGTCCGGCCCCGGTCTTGAAGTCGAAGGGGAAGAGACCGGAAAAGGGAAAGCAAGACACACTGGTACTGATTTGAACGTAAAGAACCCCCCCCCATAGGTCGGCTTCTCTGTTGTTGAGCATGACGTTGTCGCATGTGAGGCTAAAGTTTCCCCTGTTGGCCAATGTCCAGAACGACATGTCGAGAACAACAAACGGCAACGTGCCAGCCCGGCCTCTTATGCTTCTTGTTGCTCTTTCCTTTC
This sequence comes from Apiospora saccharicola, assembly GCA_038363915.1. Taxonomy (NCBI): domain Eukaryota; kingdom Fungi; phylum Ascomycota; class Sordariomycetes; order Amphisphaeriales; family Apiosporaceae; genus Apiospora; species Apiospora saccharicola. Next base: position 2,912,230 of record JAQQWM010000001.1, read on the forward strand.
CAGGCCGGTTCTTTCTGCCTTCTCATTACAGGGCCTATGCCAGCACGGAAGCGTGAGTGTGTAATCGGGTTCTCGTGATGGGCTTTCAGAAGACATGGCCGCCACACACCAAGTGAAACTTGTATTCCGACAAAGCAACCGAACCTGTCTCGTGACACGAGTATATCTTAAACGAAGTTTCTGAGCTCTAACCCGAATCTTGTACCTTACATGCCCTCGCAGGCAGTGACAATACCATCTAGAGCCGTCTACTGTATGTTGCACCCACCAGAGTAGTGCAACATAAACCAACCAGATTCGGCACACCGACGATCGTCATTGTGACACAACCTGATTGCTGTCACCAGCGAATGCAGGGAAAGGACAAACACATCCAAGACAATAGCTGCAGTCATCCATTCGTGTTATTCGTCCTGTCATCTTACAATATGTACGAGTATGATGTTTCTGATGCAAGATCAGGGGTAATCTGTGAATCCCGCGCTGGGCCCGTCTCGATTCATCAAGTAGCCAAATATCTCCCCTTGATCGAGCAGAATATTGGGCACGTCCTGATTATTAACAATTTTATCATATTCCTGCCCTGGCCGTTCCCATATGTCCCTGCCCTCCCGGATGTGCTCTGCGATCCACTCCTTTCTGCGATAGTGCTCGTGGTTCATCCACTGATGGGAGAAGGAGGACATCTTGGTGAGCAGCTCCTCCATGGTGGAAAAGCAGGAGGAGCAGTGCCAACCCGCGTCCCACAGGTCCGCCGTCTCCAACTTGACGAGAGGCGGCAGGTTCCCGTCGCCATTCCGGAGGTTCACCGGTAAGATGGTCCGCCGACCTTGGTAGTACGTCGCTTGAGGGTGCGACCATTGCACGCCCCTGTGCATGAACTGGAAGCTGTAATAGTAGAAATGGCTCCGAAGGTTCAGCCTGCGGGGGAAGTTGCATGATTTGAGAAGAACTAGGGTCTGAGGACGGATAATTTCATCCACGTCGGCCACAACGATGGCATCGCCCTCCTCCGGGGCCTGCGGGCCCTGGAGCTGGGGCAGTACTTGATCGTACATGGCATTGCGCTGGAGGTCCTCCCAGTCCCACGCAGGGTTAGCTCGATCCGAGTGAAAACCCGGAGGGATATCTAGGGTATGATAGATGATTTTGTCCCGGTAGGCGGCGAATCGGTCTAGGTTGTTCTTGATGACAAGAGGCTTGTCGTGATTGGTGAAGGTCTTTGGCGACTCCACGACAACAAAATAGTCAACAAATTCATAGGTGGTATTCAGGCGAATCTCCAGCCATTCGAGCTCCGTGTTGACCATGAGAAGATCGTAGACCTTTCTCGGGCGGGTAGGCAAGCCCCGTGGCCGGAAAGGGGCCCATCCATGTTGTTTGCAGAGCCCACCCACGTCTCCAGCCTGGGGATGCGGGTCGAAACGGTTGACCCTGTGGACGGTCCGATCTGTCCAGGCTGAATTGAGCCAAGTCAAGAGGAGAAAACTGAAGATCAGGCCAGCTATAAGTCTCGGGGCTGATCGCCTGTCTAAACCGAAACACCTCGGGCCGCGCATGATGGGATGGCAGTTACTGCGGGTGCTTCTGCGGCATGGGGAGACCGACGACGTCGCAAAGTTTTGGAGACGGGGGGCACAAGAACACCGTCTGCAGTACTGGCCAGCTAGCTCAGTGCAGGCTAGACGAGGGACCTAGAAGAGAAGGAGGCTATGTGATATGTAGCTGAGTCGCAACCGTGAGAATGAAAACAAAAAAAGAAAGTCCCGGTCACAGGGAGGAAGAAGAATGGAAACAAGACAGACAGGTTGCTACGAATCACCGGATTACTTAAGTATTAAAGGCTATGAGCGGAATGGGTGCATATAGCAAAGCAACACTCTTGCCATGATTACCTTGCATCTGTATTAAATCAAACTGTACATGACACCCAATGATTAAATGATAAGCAAGTGCAGGCTTCGCCGGTCATTATTAGTGTCAATGCCAATGCCATGCTGCTGTGTACCTTGTTGAAGTTAGCGCCGATTTTGGTTTCTCCAGGGGGGCCGGGACTTTCAATGTTGTCAATTGCAATTGATTGGATTGAGGAATGAAATGGCCTCAACAACCTATTCTGGAACCACCAACCAACAACCAACCAGTAAACTGGATGCCAAGCCTTTGCTCTGATCTAGCATCGTCTCTCCTACTATATACTTACTCACCCATTCTCTCGCTGACATTTCTCCCGTGCTATTAACCCAAGTTGCTCGCTCCCACACAATAGTCGCCGAGTATAGTTCAGGGATCGTCGCCTTCCCCGCTGCAGGGAAAGAAAAAGTGTGTGTCCGAGTTGGAGCCAAGATGAGTGCTGTAGTCAAGCATGCCGGTCGCTGTAGCCCGGCTTTCTACTCTTCAACCTTACAGCCACTGGAATTAAGGTTGTCATGTCGAGCTCAGCCGACACTTTCGTCGCACCGAGGCCACCAGTCACAGCTGTGGAGCGGCGTAACCCGCCGCGTCTTATCGTCTAGGCCGGAGCAACGCCGCCCTCGGCTGCCGCCTGCTCGTTCCCCGCACCTAGCTGCGTCCCCATTAATATATATTCCTCCGCCTGCCACCACCCCGTCTCGGCGCCTTGGTACTGCTCCTGCGCCAACAACCACACAGTCCCTTACAATGGACCAGGAAAACAGCCAGAACGGTGTGTCGGCTACCGCCAAGCCGGCCACTTGGGTTGGGCACGGAGGGGCTGCGGCATTTGATCTAAGGAGTGACACTCAGACAACGCCAACTGCCGCCATGCTGGCGGCCATCTCTGTGACAACTCTGGATGACGACGTGTATAACGAGGACAAGACGACTATAGACCTCGAGGCTCATGTGGCGGAATTGGCGGGCAAAGAGGCCGGGTTGTTCGTGCTATCTGGGACAATGGGAAACCAACTAGCTCTCCGTTCCCTACTGGTACAGCCACCGCACAGTGTGCTGTGCGACCACCGTTCTCATATAATCAGGCATGAAGCTGGAGGGTATGTTTCCCACAATGTTTCCCACAATGTTTGCTGATGTGTAACATATATTGTATATATACCAGTATATGTTCATCACAGATATACCTGTCGAGATTTGATACTTACCCCTCTCTCTATTAGTGTCGCATCCCTTTCGGGGGCTATGGTTGAAGCCGTGGTTCCTCGCAACGGTGTCCATTTGACCTTGGAAGACGTCAAGGAACATGCATGCATAGGCGACAATGTTCACGACTGTCCTACGAGAGTTATCAGCCTGGAAAACACCCTCGGGGGCATGATCATGCCGTTGGAAGAGGTCAGGCGAATCTCGGCGTGGGCCCGGGAGCATGGCATCCGCATGCACTGCGACGGTGCCCGGCTTTGGGAGGTGGTTGCCTCGGGCGGCGGCTCTCTCCGGGATTTCGCCGAGTGTTTCGACACGGTGAACCTCTGTTTCTCCAAGGGGCTCGGAGCCCCCATAGGCAGCATCCTTGTCGGGCCCAAGGACGTGCTCAGGCACTCTCGGTGGATGCGCAAAGCCATCGGTGGAGGGCTGCGGCAGTCGGGCGTCGTCACAGCAGCTGCAAGAGTTGCTGTCGACGTCACCTTTGGCACCGGCCCCAACGGCGAAAAGGGTTTGTTAAAGGAGTCCCACGCCACGGCCAAGCGGGTCGAGAAACTCTGGGTGGAGATGGGGGGAAAGATGCTATACCCAGCGCACACCAACATGCTCTGGCTCGACCTGGAGTCGATGGGCTGCAGCGGTGAGCGGTTCACCGAGCTGGGCGCCCAGCGTGGGCTCAAGTTATCTGGCAACCGCATCATTACGCACTATCAGGTGGGCGAAGAGGCTATTCAAAAGTTGACCGAGGTTTTCAAACAGGTGGCCGCGGAGAGGAGTGCACCTCCCAAGCTCGGTCCCAAACATGCCAACGACACCGGAGTACATGTTTACAAAGTTTAGAATTACAAAGTCTAGAAATCTAATCTGAATGAAGAAAACCCCCATATCATTCAATGTTGATTTACGCATGTTAGACAGGCCACATTGGCCTACTGTCGTATACATGTATACATTCACCATTTAGCTGTCTTGTGAAGCAGGTGGTTGGTGGTCGACGTCGTTTGATGTTCGCTGAACGGGCAAAGATATGACGTCATGTTTACAGAAAATACGTACAACAGCTACTAGCTCTTGCCCAAGGAAAGAAGGGGCCTAGTAGTTCTGGAATGGTTTGGCTAGAAAAGGTCGTCAAATTCCCAGCCCCGCGTCACTTATTAGACAGTCTTCATTAGGTCGAGAGCAGGGAAGATGGATCGGATGCGGGGGAGCCTTGGATTTTCGTGGGGAGGATTTCTGCGGAGAAGGGACCGAGACTAGGCTAGCTAACGGTTGGACGGCGTCGCGAACCTTGCCCAGAGCAATGGGTCAAGTAGGTGGTAGGGCATCATCTAGCCTGTTCATGTCATTTTTAGCATCCCTTCTACCGCCCAGCTGTCGGACTTCTAATAGTAGCTCGTATTGGGCCTTGGCTCGTGTAAGACAACGGTGTTCGGCTCACGGATGCAGTTCCAATGCAGGCCAGCCAGAATGCAGGCGTATAAGCAGCGCCTTGCACCCTCCATCGTCACATTACCCCACTAGTGAGCGACTCTGCAGATCCATGACCAAGGTCAGTCGGTCATTACGGCTGTGCCATCACCACCATGTCCCGTCTCCGTGTGCTACTACATAAACCCCATAACCCCCCAACCTGGCTTGAAACGAGTATGTTATATACCCAATACCTTCGAGGTTTTCTCAAAAACGATCCAATATGTGCTTATGAGGTCCGGCGAATGCGAAAACTCTCTCCCTCGCCATCTCTGGCCACTGTCTGTATTTAAAGGCTGCCCTCACTTGCTCTCCTGTCTGCATGAAAGTCCTCTCCCCATTGAAAGCCACAGCACCTCTATCTGCTTTCCAATACCTATTGAGGCCAGTCTAGGACCGCGCTCCCTCCTTACTACACCATGGTGCGTCTACGGCTAGCTACGGCGGCTGCCATCGTAGCCATGGTGCCAACCTTTGTCTCGGGCCTCTATCAAAATGGCTCTACTATAGCACCATGCAACTCGACCTTGTACTGCCATGGCGAGATCCTCAAGGCCATCCAGCTAGCCAGTCCGTTTTCCGACTCCAAGACTTTTGTCGATCTGTGAGCATCCCCCTCGAACAAATATAAACACATGTATACTGACCAACGGCAACTAGACCTACTCTTCGGCCCTTGCAAGAGGTCGTGGCCGCTTTCAACAACCTGCCTAAGCCATTGAGCAACAACACTGATCTCAATGACTTTCTCTCGACCTACTTCGGCCAGGCCGGATCCGAACTCAGGGATGTTCCCAGAGACCAGCTGTCGACGGATGCCGCATTTCTAGACAAGGTCAACGACACGGTCATCAGAGAGTTCACACAGAAAGTCATCGATATCTGGCCTGACCTGACAAGAGAGTACATTGGGGCCAACAACTGCCCTGACTGTGTCGACAGCTTCATTCCCCTGAAGAGGACCTTCGTAGTTGTGAGTGCTCACCGTCCCATCCCCATTACATCATCTCGAGCAAGCTTTACTCAATGAACGAGGGCTGTCTTCTGAACTGTGCTGACTTTCTCCAGGCCGGCGGACGTTTCAGGGAGCCGTATTACTGGGATTCCTACTGGATCCTGCAAGGACTGCTACGGACAGGCGGGAACTTTACCGAAATATCCAAGTCAGTCTCCTCTTTAACCATGATTAAAGTATATCTATATACTGATATATGATATAATATTCTACCAGGAACGTGATTGAGAACTTTTTGGATCTAGTTGACGAGTTTGGATTTATGCCTAATGGTGCTAGGATATACTACCTAAACAGGTCGCAGCCGCCAGTCCTCCCACAGATGGTGAAGTCCTACGTGGAGTATACCAACGACTCCAGCATCTTGGAGCGCGCCATACCCCTGCTGGTGAAAGAGTACAACTTCTGGACACAGAACCGTTCAGTCGAAATCCAAACCGGTGACCAAACCTACACGCTGAATCACTATGGAGTAGAGAACACGGAGCCCAGGCCCGAGTCCTACAAGGAAGACTACGTCACTGCAAACAACCGCTCGTACTATGCCACCTCGGGCATAATCTACCCCGAAACCCATGTCTTGAATGACACCGAAAAAGTCGGATTATATGCGAACTTGGCAAGTGGCGCGGAATCTGGCTGGGACTACACGACGCGCTGGTTGAAGAATCCACTGGATGCGGTTGATGATACTTACTTCCCCTTGCGGTCGCTGAACACGGCCAATGTCGTTCCCGTGGATCTGAACTCTATCCTCTACGCCAACGAAGTTACCATTGCAGAGTATCTGAAAGCGGCGGGGAACAAGACAGGGGCGGACTGGTTCATGAAGACGGCCGAGAAGCGCTCTGCCGCCATGTACACGCTCATGTGGAGCGCCAGGTACAACTCGTACTTCGACTACAACTCGACCTCAAATGCCCAGAACCAGTTCGTACCTGCAGACAAGGACACCACGGCAGCACAGAAGGAAGATGCCCCCGAGGGTTACCAGGTATTTTTCAACGTCGCGCAGTTTTATCCGTTCTGGCTTGGCGCGGCTCCTAGACAGCTCAAGAACAATCCACTGGCCGTGCGGATGGCATACCAGAGAGTCATCGACCTTCACGCCCGAGAGGCCGGAGCCATCCCGGCCACGAACATCATGTCGGGCCAGCAGTGGGACCAGCCCAACGTCTGGCCGCCCCTGATGTACGTGTTGATGCAAGGCCTGCTCAACACGCCGGCGACCTTCGGGGAGGACGACCCGGACTATGTCGAGACCCAGAATCTGGCATTGGAATTGGCCCAGCGGTACCTGGACAGCACCTTCTGCACGTGGCGGGCGACCGGAGGATCCACCTCGGAGACGCCCCAGCTGCAAGGGCTCGGCCCGTCCGACCATGGCATCATGTTCGAAAAGTACGGCGACAACTCCACCAACGCCGTCGGCAGTGGCGGCGAGTACGAGGTGGTCGAGGGCTTTGGCTGGACCAACGGTGTGCTGATCTGGGCCGTCGACACGTTTAACACCAAGCTGAAGAGGCCCGACTGTGGCAACCTCACCGCGGCACATACGACGTCGTCCAAGAAGAAGAGAAATGACAACCCCAGCGCGGTCGAGTTACACCCATTCGATGCCAGGTGGACCAAGAAGTTTGGAAGTCGCACATGGAAGTGAACATCTGGTGGCTTCAGGGGGCCTCTTCTTATTCCCTAGAGCGATGCTTTTCCTGCATTAGATTAAGACCAGTAACTGTAATACAATATTATGTTATACACGATACTTGACCAACGAACCTCATCATGAGCAAATAACATCCGAAACAGGATACGATGGCGGGCAATAATCATTGATTTCTAGAAAGGACTGCATAACATGGTCTTGAAAGAAGGGATCAGAAGCAAATTGTCAATCTTCAGAAACAGTCTCATAATGCACAGGGTAAGCCGTACAGTCGTGTCCATTTAATGAATGGTACCTCAGCCACGGCATGCCTCCTACTGGTCCCGACCCCAAGCGCGGTTCCTGCGAACCGCGTATTGACTCGTGACGTAGTCCGTCTCTTCTTTGTCACCTTCTTCATCCGTTTCCTCATCGTTGCGCTCCTGCTCCTCAACGTCTGTCGCAGTCTGTCTGGTGTTGTAGCGCTGCCACGAATAGTTCTCGCCCAACCGGCGGGCGACATCGTTCGCCTCGTTCAGGCTGACCAGGCGGCGCTTGCCGGGGAACCGGGCCATGAAGTCTTGGACGACTTCCCAAACGCGCTCCTTGTGCGAGACCTTGGGCTGGTTGCTCTGGGCGAGGAACTCTTCCGGGGACTGTTTCACCAGCTTGTCGGCTACGTCGTTGCCGTTGTGGTAGCTGAAGCGATGGTGACCGAAGGCGATGTCTCGTGGCGGCGCCACCTTATAGGCGAGAAAGAGGTCGTAGGCCATCTCTGCGGGCGTGCGGCCCACCGCGTTCTCGCGGTGCAGGCCCTTGGGGCTGTGCTCGAGCATCACGCGCATCTGCTCCGGTAGCTGCAGGAGGACGGCGCTGTGCGCAACCGTGTCGCCAGATCCATTCAGAATGTCAAGGTCTTGGCCTCCTGAATATTCCAGCAGCGTCTTTAAGATGGCGACATTGTCACTCTTCTCCTGAGTTTCCGACTGACCGGGATAGTGAAGTTGGTAAGCGTAGCTGTGTGAGTATACCACGGTATTCTCGCTTAAGAGCCAGGAGTGCAGAGGAGTGTTGCCGCCATGAACGAGATGATTCCGCTGAACGAAAAGGTGCGCCCGCAGCTCTGGATCTAGAAGATCAAGAAGTTTTCGCAGCTTCTCTAGGACGGGCTGGTTTGTCAGCGCCGCATGGATAATATTGTTGAACTGCTTGTCCTTGACAGACTGATCTGCACCGCCCTCGATCAGTGTCTTGGCAATTTGCTCGCGGCCGAGGAGGCAGGCTAGGAAAAGGGGTGTATAGCCGGCCTCAGACTTGGACTCGAGTGATGATGGGCACACCCGGATGAGATATCTAATGAGCTTGTCCGTGTCGTCTCCTACAGGAGCCATTACGGCACAGTGTAATACCAGATCATCTGAGGGGAAGTAAGTAAATACAATGTACGCGAAGACAAGACTGGCTATCTTGACTTACTTTGGAAACCAAGCCACCTGACGATCGCTCGGTCAAATCCACCCGATGACTGGCTCAGATGCTTCAATCGAGGATCGTCCCTTGCCGACTTGGAGCTGCCGAACTCAAGGTACCGGCGCATGGGAATGTCGCTGATGAACCATTCCACCGAGGCCAGAGAGCCCACAAGAGCTGCAGTGAGTAGAGGAGGAACCTGGCTGTCCGTAGTTTTCTTCATCAGGGAGCGTCCTGCGTTGGCCCAGTCGGATCTTATATAGCGTCAGTACAGCTGCTATTCTTCTCAACCCGCAAATAGCCAGACTTACCTCTTTTCCCCGTAGACCGTGAGACCTTGGTAGTAGCGTGGCTTGACTTGCATACTGGCGCCACTCTTTCTGACAAGATGCCTGCCAATACGGTCAGTGGTCGCACGAACAAATCGACGTAGATCATGCAGGCATTCATTACTCACTCTAGCGGTATACCAGCGCCAGTACGCCCGATGATGCTAGATAGCATGTCAACGCGCCCAAGCTTGATGGCGTTCAGAAACTCAGCCGCGGGAAAGGTGTAGATTCGACTCGTCTCGTCATCGTTAGGGGAATGAGGCCGCTGATTGGTGAAGTATATACCCATGTCGACGAGGCGATTGAACGTATCTTGGTCGTTTTTCCTCATAGCGAAATGATGTAGACTTTCTCTGTCGTGATATTCTTCCACGTTTGTGCCGTCGAAATGGAATGTAGGCGCCGTCCAGTGCAAAAAGTCAGCAGCGAGGATATTGCTTTTGACTTGCATGGAAACCTGCCCTATATTCTCAATCGTGAAGTCGCCGTCGATGATCTCCTTGAAAATTTCAGGCTCCGCAGCCTCGCTCTCTTCATCCGATCCTTCACCACATTCCTCGTCATTGTCATGGGCCATTGTGTATCGTACATCGCTCTCATCAGCTGGTGCCCATTGCGCCTGGGCAATCTCAAGGATGGCCTTGGCGACATCGTAGTGGCCTTTCAAAAACGCCAAGGAGAACGGATTGTTGCCCTCACCGCCAACCACGGTCACCTTCAATGGGGGCTCTGTCTTGTCGGCGTCCCATGATGCCAAAGTTAGCAATTTGATCTTGTCCAGATCACCCTGCCAGGCTGCTTCGAAGCTAAATCGATGTCAGAAACAAAAACATAATGGGAGCTGGCAACTCGAAACCCACAGTTGGATGTAAGCAGCTTTTCTTGCTTCCGTAACGTCCTTCACCCCCGTGAAGGAGAAGATGTACTCGTATGGCTTTTCTTCCTCCTTGATACTGGAGTCACGAGTCTCCTGTAGAATTTGGATGTCAGGATGCAGCTCCTGAAATATTTTAGCACCTCGGGCTACTAGAGCTCCTTCAACCTGCTGAAGCTGTGACATGATATCTGCAATGGCGTTTTTCTTCATCCCAAGGCCATCGTGGCTGGAGATCTGCTCCAATACTTTCTGGAAGCGAACTAACTCCTTTTCGTAGAAAGTCATCCTGTTTCGAATATCCTTTGACACGACCAAGTGTTGGTATGTCCCATCTTTGAACTGCTCAAGAAACCCTGAAGTTCGCTGGGGTCCGTCGGGTGGCTTTCCATACATGTTGTTTCTTGACGAGGAATTGTAACCCAGAAATATGCCTTGGTAAGACCAATATGGGAAGAATGCGGCTTTCTCCCCTTCATATGAACGCAGGGCCTTGAGCGTGGCGCGTACAATGTCCAGAGCTGTCCGGCCTGTATTGTACCCTCCATACTTATTGCTCCGAACCACTCGTTGACTTTCTTTAGGGAGTACATTCGGGTCTGCACCCTTCTTGAGAAGCTCGAGGGCGGCGGATGGTTGAGCAGAGCGAACTGTTACTATGAGTGGCTGCTCCGCCGAATCTGCGAACATGTTCTGGTTAGACTCGTAATCCCGGAAATTGCTCTCCATGGTCAACTTTGCTCCTGTTGGCTTCATGTTAACGTATGCAATTCGAAAAGTCCAAAACGGCTGGAAGAAATCACCAACCTTTCAGCCATGCATCAAAATCAATCTCGGGGCGAGAACCTGCCTGCAGCAATCGCATCACCAGGATGGGGTCTTCCCTCTCGATAGCCGTCATGAGAGGGGTCGTAGCGGTAGGATTCCAGCGAGACCAGCCCACAACTACGTGATAGCTGTCTTCAAGCCCATCTTATCGCTCTCCCATAGTTTGTTGATCATAGCCGGGCTTCCCTGTTGTACATAGCGATGGAAGACAGTGACTCCACCGGAATCGGCTTGTGATGATGTGGCTCCAAGACTGATCAGTGTCTCGGCCATCATCGTGGCTTTCTCGATGGGGAGAGGGCAAGAACAAGGGTCAGTATAGCAGCCCGACCATCGTTGTTCGAGCCATCGCCGAACTTGACTGGGCTCAACACGTCAGCAGCAAACTCCTGGCAAAGGAGTTTCACCACCTCGATATGCCCACCAAGGACAGCGAAGTGGAGTGCGCTGCAGTGGGAATCCCATGCGGCAATGTCGATTTTGTAGAAATCCGGGTCGCTTGGATCGTCTTCGAGAAGTAGGTTGTCTTCGGGGTTTTCTTTCCCAACCCCGGTCTTGTGGACCTTGACAAACGACCCAGTGGCAACTGAATGGTCTTCGTCTTCAGAACTATCATCACTCAGCAAATCGACCTCTTCCTCGTCCGAGTCCTCCCCCTCCTTGAAACCACGGCTCTTTGCATCTCTTGCTTTGCCCGTTGCTTGGCTTCCATATTCCGGGCTACCAGCCTCGCGAGCCTTTCGTCGAATGTCTTGTCTTTCTTCGTACTCTTGTTCGTTCTCGGAGCTCTTTTGTAAGAGAATCTTGACAATCTCAACGTTACCACGTGCAGCGGCAAGGTGAAGTGCAGTGCGGCCATCGGCGAGCCTGGGAACAAGCCGTGCGCCGTGATCAACCAAACACTTCACAATCTCCGGCGTTGAACTTGACACAGCAAGATGTAGAGGCGCGCGCCCGGTTTAATCTCGCTGGTTTGGATCAGCTCCATCTTGAGAAAGCCAGTCCTCCACATGATTGAGGTCTTCATCCACAATGGCTTGACAAAGGCGAGCGGTATTGCCCACGTATGCCATTTCGGTCTAGTCATTCTCCGTCAGAGGGTTAAAGGAGCCGATTTGCTATGGTTGTGTTAATCATATAACCAGGGAGGGGTTGTAGAAGGAGTTATTTACCTGTCTGCCGGGATCATCAATATGGAAAGTGACTTCCCCGGATACATAAATCTCGCCTTCCTTCTTCGCAATCTCAATCTCCTCGGGAGTTATTGGCTTTGGGCAGGTACCGCAACAATCCGCGATAACATCACCCACACGCCCAAAGAAGGCGGGATGTCGATGAAGATACACCTCTCTCTCCTTGGTTTGGTTCCACTCAGCGTTAAGCACTGCATATATAGTTAGCTCTGATCTGGGCTGTATGCAATCTGTGGTTGTTGCCAGACTAAACATTAAAAGGGATTGGGCGCAAAGCTTACACAAGTCTCTAGTATAACACAACTTTTCGATTTTCTTGGCATGAAACTTCTCCCCGTATGGGATGGTGAACGTGTGGTAACTGGATACGTCGTCCTCGTTGATCCAGTCCGCAACTTCATCTTCGTGAGTATCCTTGATGTTACCTCTTAATCTGAACTGGAAACGCTGATTCAGGGCGGGACGCCCACGCTCTTCTCTGCGTTTCTTCAGATACTGTTCTCGGGCGTTAGTTGTTGGCAGTCGCTCCAGCACCAAAAGGCGAGCAAGTCCAAGAGTCCGGCTGAAATTCCGTTCAAATATAGTTGGATCTACTCTCGAGCGATCAAGCTCAGGCCAGTAAACCTCGAAGTTACGGTGGCTATATTTCGACAGCCTGTTCTCGTAGGATGGGCTTCGACGCGAGAGATCAATGGGATTGACCTGGGTAATATAGGCGGCCATCGCACGAGGTGTACAGTACACCTGCTGCCCATCGTAGGCGGCACCAGAGCAATCAATGTCGAAGCCGGTCAAAATCTCCGATACCGACTTGTAGACTCGCAGGACAATCTTCCATAGTGTTAGCGCATCAGTCTCGTGTCATACTTCACGATACATCATACCTGCACATGTCGTGTCGGGTATTGACTGCCTGCTGTATGTGAGTAAAAGGCCATCTAAGTGGGAGCAGGCAACGCAGCGTACAAATAGTGATAGCGTTCTTGGTACGAACAACAGTGGTCTCGGCAAGTATGGCGTCTCTGATCTGCGTTTCGATCTGTTTGATTTTTTCTACAGCCTGCTTCTCGTCAAGCCCATACAGAAACAGGTCGACATCGGAAGCAGGGCAGAACTTCTCATGGCATTATTGACGAAGCGATCGCTTGGAGGCCTTGTACTTGTCAGGGACTGGAAGGAGACAATTGACGACAGAAGAGCCAGCAGCCACGACGTTGGACCAATCGAAGTCGGCCAAGGTGGCCTCGGAGAAGACAGAGAGGTTGTGGCGAAACTCCCCCAGAGATTGGACTACTGCATGTGACCCATTGGGTCGACGCTTGTCGTCTGGAAGGCTCATCATGTACTTTTCCTTCTCCAGTGTTGACTCTTGTTCGAGGTTACGAGCACGAGTCTTGATGCTCGATGCCTCCTGTGTGAATACTGGCAGAACGTTGAGATAGGGGTCATCCAAGAGGGGGTTCTTTCGATCTTGAGCGTAAGTCTCACGCAAATGAGCCTCATACTGGCGATAGGGCTGGATCAGTGTGGCTATGGGAGTTAATGGATGGTCGGCGATGTACCCAATCAGCTTGCCATGGGGAACAGGCAGCTGGGGGAGTGGTTCGGTGGCCATGGTCACCGACTTGGCAATCCAAACTTCGTGACTGTAGTCGTAGTTCAGATATTCCGAGCCAGAGTGGAATTGCAGGTAGTGGTATGGCAGGCGATATCTTGACAGAAGAGACGGGGATGGCAGAGCTTTGAGACGAGGGTACCAAATCCGTCGTGTCTGGATGGCGATACGTTTTTATCAAGACAATTCCGCTTGTTCTCTATCTCCCTACCTAGGTACTTATATAGCAACAGTTCAATGTTCAATTGGGTTTGGCCGGGCTGCCATGTAGGCTGCAGCCCAGCAGGCAGCCGTAGCTTCCTTCGGTTAGAATAAGGTGAAAGCCAATGACGAACTTGGCAATTGATGGCGCGTGCTGCCTAAATTCGGTCTCTCGCGAACGTCCCACGAGGTCCCGTGACTTCCCCACTTGCAATCCAAATATCACCATACCTATGCCTAGAAATGACCTTGGCTGCCTGAAGATAATCGCTTGACACATTATTTCATGCATTGGTGGGGCAGGCATCTAACTCACAGGCACCCGACTGCAAGGAGGATTGGTGAATGAGATGTTGATGCGAAGGTACCTCCTACTAAGCAACTACTTCCATCAATTTGTTCCACGAATACCAACCTGTTTTGGCCATGGGACAACGCCAAGCCACCAGAAAGACCGAGGTTCGGAACCTTACAACGGAAGTCGTTGGACTTTCGTTCGATCTGTACGCGACAGAGCTGTGCTGTGTGATATATTTTGGTAAGTGGGGTGTATCCAGGTCCTCCCACATATACGGAAAGTCGAATCTAGTCTAGGCAATAAAAGAGAGAGGGTAAGAACAAGAAAAGGTAAAAGAGGAGCGCAATGGCGCGTCTTTCTCAACCGATACTTTCTTGTCATTTCTTGCGTTGTATTCTATCCCTCTGCGAATGCTTCGCTCTTAGCCTTGGCCTGAGCTTCATCTGTTGATCCATCAGGCTTCGTGGATGGACGGTTGGCAATAAGCCGCTGCTATCAAGTTAGATGATCCCGTACTAAAGACACATATAGCTTTGCCACAAGGGAACTTACCACCAGGTTTCTAAGGAGAACAGCAATGGTCACTTTCCCGACCGAAGGCACATATATCGAGGCCTTCTCCTTGATAGCGGGTCCATCGAAGTTTCGGTAAGACGCGAAGTTGATGCAAACAGCACCATCGCGGATCAGCTCAGTGGGTACCTTGTAATTCTCTGAAGGGACGCCGCTGATGATGACGTCGCTGATCGGGACACACTGCTCCAGACCCCAACCCTCCTTGTCTTGAACTTGATGCCGGGGTTGTTTGATACCCTGGCCACGGGTGAAAACCTGGACGCCGGTTATGTCGACCGAATAGACGGTCGCGCCATCGTTGGCAAGCAATGCAGCCATAGGCCGCCCATTGACTTCAGATCGGTTGATGACCGTGATGGTCTTGCCAAAGAGTCGGTTTCCGGACGGCAGGATGGAGTTATAGATGTGGAGGTACTCCAGGATCTTGACCACAGCCAGAGGTGTGCAGGGCAGAATCGACTTCTTCAGGTTTTGGGGAGGATCCAGGAATCTCACGTTGTGGTACATGTTATAGATGTGTTTGTGGCACAAGCCTTCTACATCCTTCTGCAGAGAAACAGTTTCTTGTATGTACCTGTCCTGAGCCTGGTTACCGGGGAAAATGGGGTAATAGACGAGAATGCCGTCGACGCCGTTGTCCTCATTAGCATTCATCACGTCTTCTTCCATAGTGTTCTTGTCAACTTGGCGGAGATCGAAGTTGACGCCGCTGAGACAATTAGCAAAAAGCCCGCGGCATCCCAAAGGGTTCACCCAGTCCGAGGCACGTACTTTTCCTCGCAAGTCTTCTTGGACCATTCGGCATACTTCATGGCAGCCGGATCATCGTTGGCCAAAAAGGCAACGAGAGTGGGCCTGCTTGGGGCATCTTGCTGTATAGTCTTAAGAGTCTCGGTTACCTCTGCAAGCAGATTCTTGGCAATGTTATCAGCCAGAATCACCTTGCAGGTTTTCGGGACGTCTTGAGAGGCCATGACGAGCAGAAGTGTACGTGACCTTAACTGTTATCAGCTAGATGAACCGAATGTATCTGTGAAGACGTGTATAAAGGGGGTTCATCGGTGGTACGTCTCTCCATACGTGTTTGACTTCAGATAAATCAGATCATTTTCTACGTACCTGCCCCACTACCCCGCGATCAGGTAGGATATGATATGTTTCTGAGTATACGTAAAGAAAGAAAAGTCAGAGGCAATGGTGAAATGGGCCTGGTATCGTATTGATCAGAAAAACGTCGCAATATTGGACCGATGGCAACTTCAGCCGAGAACAGAAGAAAGTGCAAAGGAGCGACTGAAATCAAATCCAGATCGAATCCTACATTCGGCGGGAGCAGGAGGGTCAAAAAGCGATCTCTAACATTCACCCAGTCGCCAGTAAAAAAAAACCAGTACCCCTCTTACTGGATTTGGCCTAGCGATAGCCTAAACTGGGGGTTCCGCATTCCGTCATTGGCTCCGGCAACCCAGTCCGTTCAGTACGTGGGGGTTGACCTTCAGGCTGGACCATCCGACGTCGCTTGCAAGACTCTCTCATCACACGCCCGACACCACCAGCAGCTTTTATTAGAGCTCTTGTCATCGCTACCTAGTAACATCAGGGCGCCATATTTTGCTTTGGCTGTCACAGGCAACGCATGTCACAAACACGAAGCCCACACAGCCCGACGCAGACGCATTTTTGACTACCAACACGCACAAGTTTGCGGCACACCATATATGCGTGTGCACATATAACCGGCCAAGCCCGCATTTAGACTTCTTCGTGGGGTGGCAGACTGTTATCGGCTTCTTTGATAACAGCCCGCAATCCCCCCTACCCAAATCGCCTGGGTTGACTTTTACTTCTGAACATTGCGCGCTGATCATGGCGTCCTTCGATGATCTTGCGCTGAAGTATGTGCTTTCTGATGGCGATGATAACGACAGCCCTGTTCGGGCTGCCACTGCTATCGAGAGTGCCGCCAACCGACTCGCCGTTGGCCAATGGGTGGCATCCATTAATAGATGGATGACGAGTCCAGATGATGCCGCTGATGACGACCTCATCTCACGGGCCAAGGCGCTCGAATTTCTCGCGCGAACCTTGGAGTTCCTCAAGAGAAGCTCTCTCAAGCCTGACCAAGTAAAGCTCCTCGTCGGGTTCTTCAACTCACTCTTCTCCAGCGACCACCGTGCCGGTATCAGCGCTTCCTCCAGGGCTCTTAAGCAACTGACATCCATGAATGGCTTCCGGCCCACACTTGGCAGTGAGATCATTACAAGTGTAACAAAGCTTGGTGATGATTTCAAGCGACAGACACCGGCAACCCGTCTCGAGATATATGACCTTATTCTCGGTCTGTTCAGCAATCCGCTCGTGGCGGAAGATCTGGCATACCAACATGGGAATTCTTGCGACTTCATGACAGCCCTCGTGGACGTTTGTAGGAGTGAGAGGGACCCCCAAAATCTGATGAAATGGTTTGAGATACTACGCCTCTTCCTTCAGAACTTCTCGCCAGCCAAGGAGGTCTTGACCGAGGTGTTCAAGGCATTCTCCGATTACTTCCCCATCACATTACGAGCCTCGGTCACCCCATCTGGTATTACCGTGGATGACCTCAAGGGGGCTGTGCGTGCCTGTTTTGCGTCCCATTACCGTATTGCAGATATGGCGATTCCTTTCCTTTTGAGCAAGCTAGACCAGGGGGATGCGGTGACCGTTACCGTCAAAGTCGACATTCTCCTCACTCTAGAGGCATGCGTGGCACAGTACGAGCATGTTGCGCAGGGCATAGTTCCGTACGCCAATCAGATATGGGCGTCACTGAAATACGAGGTTAGAAACGGGGAGATAAGAGACACCATTGATGCCACATTGAAGGCAATTGGTACGCTTGCTAAGAGGCTCCCCGAAGCTGATCTACGGACCTTCTTTTCAGCAGCTTGGAGAGACCTGGGTGACGATTTGTCCAACGCAACCTATACGTCCCAAGCAGGCCAGTTATTGATCTCTATTGCTGCTGCAAGTCCAATATCGTTCTCACTGGTAGCAGAGACCGCCATGCCTCACATTACCACTACCCTGAGACAAACTAAATCCGAATCCCATCAAGCCGACATCCTCGCCTTACTCAACTCTCTTCTCCAGGTCAGATCTGCCCTTACCGATGTGGCCGGTGAGAACGACAACTTGAAAGATGAGCTGTTTGGCGACAAGCTTTTCGCAGATGGATACGCGCGCATATGGGACTCTGGCGCTGGACCACATGTGCTAGCCAAAGCAATGGACGGCATGGCATCATTGGCATCCCAACGTACCAGCGGCCCTAATTCCCAAATGCTTTGTTCACAGCAGGTTTGCGAGAACATTTTCCAATGGCTGGCTCTGTCATCCATCATATTTCCTTTGGAAGGCAAGAGTCTGGTCCACAGTGCCTCTGAAGAGGACAGTCTAGCCATTTGCAATGCGGCCACTACGGCGTTGGGAAGGGCTGTTCCACTTTATCCGCCTGGTTTTCAACGATTGGTGTTTGACTTCTTGTCGACAATACCTAGATTCCTCGAAAATAAGCAAGTTGATGTAACGGACCAAGCAACATTGTTGAACGATGTAGCACTACGACTGGCCCGTATCGGATGCTCCGCCCCTGTTAAACTTGGATCACCTTTGTTGAACTTCGTTGTTCTCATCAATGGCCTTCTCCAGGGACTGCACAGTCTTTTGAAGGAGCCCCCAGTATACTGGATCGCAATTTTAGATGCGATTCACGTCGCCATTCTTCGATCAGCAGATACGTTGACAGTGTTACTACCCGACGAGAAGCCGATGTCCACCCCTGGTGACAAAGCCACCAGTGGCCAACAATGGATCGCCGGGTTCGATAAATATGTCCTAGGACTGCCACGAATTGATTTGGATCAACTCGGCGACGTGAACTTGGTTCTGAAGAGCCTGGATGATCTGGATGGAGATGCTGTTTCATCTTACAAACAGTTCCAGGGCTACTCCATCCATATAGTCTCGCAGCTCTACAGACGTTTCACGTCCATCAAGTTGGCTTCTGGCGCTTCGCCGCTGATGGATGTGTCTCTTGACAAGCTGATAGGCCTGAGTACAGATTTCTCTCTCGATTCAAGTCACGAAGTTGAACAACAAGACCGATTCCTCTATCAATTAGCACGCATGGCCACATCCGTAATACGTTCGTTGAGTGAGGACATACAGCAAGAACTGGAACTTGTTCTCGAAACATCTCTCTTGTTCCATGGGAAAGATGGCGAGTCTGAAAGCGCTAAGGTCCGACCTCAAGTGTCTCAATCTTTCCAGGCGGATAACCAAGGGTGTCGGATCACTTTCAGTGCTGCGGACGACTACCGTATTGCACCGCTGGGGCTGGGTATTCTTCAAGGTCTCTGGCCCGGCACACTTAGCACGATCGTAAGCAATACGCCTCTTACTTTTTTTAACGATGACCGTATGCTGATATTGGGTGCCCCTTAGAACCCGCTTCGAACAATTATGCCGTTGTGCGAAATCTTGATGAAATCACCGACTCAGTGTGCTGGCAGCAGGCGCATTGCGCTCGACGCTGCGCTGGCGACACTTTCTAACAAGTCAGCTGACAAACATATATCCGATGAGGAGTGGTCTGCAGTACTCAATGGCCTCGCTGACGGCTATACTCAAGTGAGTAGAGGAGTTGCTACCGACAGCCTGGATGTGCCTACCAAATTAGCTATATTCAAGAGTATACTACACTTCCTTGCTGGCGATGTTGCACGATACCGACCAACAAGCACACACAACTGGCTTCTCCGAATCATTTGCGATACCGCACCGTCTGAGATCACTATAGGACGCCAGCTAGCTCAGTGCTTTGGTATTCTGGTGAGCCCCAAAGAGTGCCTGACTAAGCAGAACCATGCTCGCCTTAAGCCATTCCGGGGTCAATGGATCTACCAGGAGACCGTTCGTCCATATTTCGCTAGATGTTTCCCCTCCCAGTCTTTAGGCGCAGATCAGAGTGGCCAGGAAGATCGATGCGCCACGAACCAGTCTGTGGCTATCTTCGCTGTCCTGAGACACCTGAAGTATAACGACTACTCTTCCGATGCCGATCAGATTGTTAGGGTGGTGATCCGCTCGCTGGCTACGTTTGGCGTAAGCGACGACATCAACGCCGTCATGACGGTGTTATGCCAACTTCTGGAGCATGACCCCGATCGCTTGAAAGAGCACTTGACTGCACTCGTCACAAACACCATGGCCGTGTACAAGATGGCGAGGAATGTTGATAACTCGCTGCTGATCGCCCAAGGCCCCGGAAAGACCACAACCACTCGCAGCGATGCCGGCAGATGTCGACATTCGGCACTGGCCTTTATGAGAGAACTCCCAGGATGCTTTGAGCCAAGATATCTGCTTCCGCATCGCGTTTCGGTGTTGCAAGGCTTGTCATTGGCCTGCGGAGACCCGGTGCGTGGAGTTAGAGCGTTGGCAATCTCTGGCAGGAAGGCTTGGAGTAACTTGTCCTGATGTGTTTTATTCTTGTCAGAGTCGGTTCATAGCCTACGAAGCAGAGAGCTAGATTGTATTGTCTGCATGAAACGGAAGCCGCGAGCAGCTTTGCAGATCGTCCAAAATGCAGTGGCACATACGACTGCTAGGTCAACTCTTCATCTAAAATAATCAGGCGTCTTCTGGTCTATGACGTCTATAGTATCCAATAATAAAACAAGATAGGAAAAATTGGGTGTTCTTTCCGTGCACGTTCAACAGCCATATCCAGTTTGATATATCCATATAATGGGAAGCACCCACAATACCACGTGTGGCCACCCCTTGTAGCATTCTGGCGTGGACGTCTTAA
Source organism: Apiospora saccharicola (assembly GCA_038363915.1). Lineage (NCBI taxonomy): Eukaryota > Fungi > Ascomycota > Sordariomycetes > Amphisphaeriales > Apiosporaceae > Apiospora > Apiospora saccharicola. Next base: position 2,932,721 of record JAQQWM010000001.1, read on the forward strand.
TTTCGGCCGAGTCACGATGTCTAGCATGCACCTGTTGAACCTGATAAAAAGGGGCTTAAACTTGGATAGCATTGTCAGAGGGGCTCAGTGGCTCTATTTTTGTATGAGTACAGTGGAACATCTCAAGCCTTTCTTCGCTTGGACTTTTTCCCCGACGCTGTATCGGCACTCGTAGCGCTGCCCACGTCATCGCCGGCCGCCAAGGCGTTCAGCACATCTTGGTTCATATTTACAAAGTCTGATGTCGGGTTTTGTGCTGTAGGGGTGGCCGCAACTCTCTTGGGGTCTGCAGTAGCAATGAGCGGGACAGAGTTGGCCAGCATAGATTGGAAGGGGGGGCACAATGAAGTGGCCGGCCTCATCAAACCACTCCGTGAAAGACTTCTGCAGTTCGAGATGGCTGGGTTTCCCGCCCTTGCTGGTTACCGTGATCTTCATCTTATAAATAGGGATGTTCTTGTCAGTTGAGGTGGCAATGGAGATCTACCCAAGGGTGTTAGTCAATCAACGACAGAGCCACAGTTGCTCAGGATAGTGGGTGCTGCCCGAGAAGCAAAATAGACAAAATTCAGGCCCACGGGGTCCGACTTACCTTATCTCCTTTGGGCGTGGTTCCCTGATACACGATTCCCTTCTCCACAAATGCGATCCAGTAGGTGAGGATGGTGTTTATCACCGTATAGACACCCACGGCCACGGCAGAGTAGTACTTGGTGTTCTCGAAGCCGAACTTGTAGTCCCAAGTGAAGCAGGCGCCGGCGATGATGAAGGCAGAATAGCCGAGGGCCAGTCGTGTGTCGACCAGGCTGTGGTTTTGTTTGAACTTCAGAGAGTTCAGGTAGTTCGGAATAGCATCATCGGAGGTGTTCTTCAGGTCTGCAGTTCAGTGTCAGCTCGGTTTGGGAATGCGCCGGATTTCAAGAGACCTTGATGCGGCAAACGTACCCGCCAGGTTGTGGACTGTGATCTTTTCTTGGGAAGCCATGTTGCCGATTAGTCTTTGTTCTGTCTTCTTGGTGGGATGCCAGAGACTTGGGTTCAATTGATGTCAAGGAACACGTCAATTGAAGGAGTGAGCCCCGTTACAGCTACTAGGGTCCGGTTTACGAGATCGAGCTGGCTACCGGGGTGAAAGGGAAAGGTTGAGGTGGCCTTCTGCTACGCTAGGTACCTAGGTACGGTTTAGGCTGTTTTGAGTGGATGCTGATACCACATGTGCAGTGCTGATTTATATCAGTCAGCTAACCTTAATTGCAGGTAAATGATCTCTCGGTTGAGCTCACTGTGCCGGAGCGCTAAAACGATCGGCCGACCCTCACTCCCGCTTCCGTCCCGTCAGAGCACCTGTATCTCGATGTAGTACACGTAACCACCTGAGATTACATTGGGATCAATTCTCTAGACACGCTTCATAAACTCCATTGCGAACACAGCCCTCCGGTCTAGATCTTGCACACGGAACCTCGCAGTCCACGGTGCCTAAAGGCCGCTCCCGTGCAAAGATGGCCCAATTACCACCGCAGACGATCCAAAGGGATCCCCAGCTATTGTCAGTCTACACCCGCACGGCCTCGATCAGTTATAGATGCGCCGAGCTAACTCGACTGTGTATAGCTACTGGATTCTCTTTCCCATTACTGTGGTAATGATCCTTACCGGCATCCTACGTCACTACGCAACCATTCTCATGGCAAGCCCGCCCAAGAAGGTCGAACAGCCCGCGCTGAAGGAACAAAGGTCCCTCATGCATGGTGTGGCGGTTCGATCCAACTTCCACGTCCTGACAGCCCCGTCCTTCAAGGCCCGCCGCGAATTCCTGACCACTGCCTTCGAGTCGGGCGCATACCTCAAGGACCCCGAGCGCAAGGGTCAACCCCCAGCCAACCCCATGACCGACCCTGGTGCCATGGATGGCATGATGGGCATGATGAAGAACAACATGGCTATGATGGTTCCGAACACGCTCATTATGAGCTGGATCAACACTTTCTTCAGCGGCTTCGTTATATTGAAATTGCCCTTCCCAATCACCATCAAGTTCAAGAGTATGCTGCAGGCTGGTGTAGCGACCAAGGAGATGGACCCCAGATGGATGTCAAGCATCAGTTGGTACTTCTTGTGCTACTTTGGTCTTCAATTTGTTTTCAACTTCCTGCTGGGCAGTGATAATGGTAATAAACCCCCTCCAACCCTCCTTGGCCCCTTTATGTATTGAACCACAGCTCACACCTACCCTAGCCGCTAGCCAGATGGCTCAGCAGATGCAGGGAATGGCTCCCCAGGCGCCCAATATGTTTGGGCCGGGTGTCGATGCCGACAAGCAGTTTCAGGCCGAGGCGGAAAATCTGGCAGTCATTAAGCATTATTCTGTCCTCGACGACGTGGAGCACAGATTGCTCGAGGGTATCAAAACGAGATAGAAACTACGCCATCATAGCAGTATTCAACCACCCTCCCATATATGGGTGTGCATCGTTGGACACTATCCGAATACTGTTTCCCTTTTATGCTCCTATTCTTCAGTGTCGTCCCACCAAATGCAGACACCGAGGCCTTCTTTCATCATGGTGCCCTGGATGCTGTAAGGGGATATCTTCTTCGCTTGCTCCACCGCGTCTTCGGCGGTGCCCTCCGGTACTTGATCATGCCAAACCTCGTCGATGACTGATAAACGCACAGGCTCGTTCTTGTCATAGTACATGCGATCGTCATCTACCACCCACGTCCAAAGCTGTGCATTATGGTTGCTAGATTGAGGTCAGTCTTGTTGCAATGCCATGCCAACCTTCTGGGGGGAAGCTTCGCCCAACTCACAATTCGCAAGACTCTGGAAGCTCCTTGTAGGAGACAAATATTTCCTCGAAGAAATCGGTACGAACTAGAAGAGAGTCAGGGGGCCGGTTTGAGACTGACGGCTTCTAGGGAATGAGGCCAATGTGGACGTACTGTTAATACCCTCTGGAGTAGCGCTACTGATCCGACCCAGGATGGTTTCACCCTTGAATGGTCTGAAGACAATAAGTCTGAATTCGACTGCGCAACGTCAGCGTAGGCCGTGGTGGTGGCGTTGTATAGTTAGTAGCTATAAGCAGGCAGACTTACCATTGACATTGACGAGTCCTGTGCCGTGGCCGATTAAACCCTCCGAAGCCCATAGTAGATCATACATGCAAATGCACAAGCCAATCTTCTGAATGACACGATTGGAGTACTTTGCATTGATGTTGTCCTCGATGGCGACTCGGCTATGCTTCTCAAACCGTGCCGGTGCAATCTGCACCAAATCCGCGATCTTGGTCTGCGCAGAACGTCGTAAAACAGTCATATTAGCATTGAGATCTTGCCTTCTTGGAGGGCGGGTGGTAGGATGTGCTTACCAGTATGAACATATCTGCGAAATGTTCTCCCACATCACTCGCTGATATGTTGGCCTCGAAAGCAAAGCGAGCTTCGGCTGCTTTTAAGTGAGTCTCACCTGCCTACTTAACTTTGACTTTGAAAGATTTATGTGGGCACTTTTAGCTCTGCAGTAAAGTGGTAGCTCTAGGCCGGAGTTGCATACAGCTCAACCTTGGCTCAAGGCTCCCTGAGTCTCTGGTAAGTAATCGATTTATTTACGGAGTGCCTACTGTCAAAAACGCCCCCACCCCTAGCTTGCTGCCGAAGCTCTCCGTAAACACGACTTCAGCCACCTAAGCAGCCACGCCACAGCGCATCAATGCTCAAGACACATGTGTAACTTAGAGACCTTTTTAGTGCTCCAGGAAGGATCGCCTCATCGCGCTTTCCCACTCTACTAACTCCCAACTTCATCTTCACTAGAGAGACCGACAGACCAACGCTCATCCCTCTTGCGATATTTCATTACATTTTCTTCCAATCTAGACGACACAATACGATTGCCATTTCTCACTAGTCGGTCCAACTTATTCTAACAACGTCGATTTCCTTTTCTAAGAGCCGCCCTTGAGGATACTCCCGTTTACTTCGCTCCGATCCTACATCTTACTACTGGCGCTCCGGCGGTTAACCTCATTCTTCAGCTCTTGAAGTTACAAGTACTGTCATTTCAGCTTGCAGAGACCGGAGCCTTGGAGGCCGATTTTCCCACAATCACTGGCTATTCGCTCGCATTTCTCTGCCGTGTCGTAATCGCCAATCTTTCTGCATCTCGACCTATGACTTAGGTCGTGCCGAATCTCTCTCCCGTACCAAACTTCCCTGCCTAGGGCATCCCGAGAAAGACCACACAATGGCGGGACAATACTCCTACCCTCCGCCGCCGCCGCCGCCTCCAGCTGCCGCACCTTCCGGTGGTTATCCCTCGTATGGCCAAAGCCCATCATACTCACACGCTCCTCGAGGAGGAGGATCAGGAGGCATGGGGGCAAACAGAGGTCGAGGCGGTCACCATGGTCCTCCCTATAGCGGCTATTCACACCAAGAGTTCGCAGGTCACAGCCCAGCACAGTATGGTGGTCAGACACCAAGTGGCTACTGGAACAGTCCTGCGCAGCCCAACCACTCTCCTCATACCAATGCACCCCTCCCGCCAAGTACCTTCCACCCAAGCTACGCACCGCAAGGGTACAATGCACCCCCGCCTTCCAACTACCCCCCGACGGCATATCCCCCGAACCCGCAACCGCCATACCCGCCGTCTTATGGTTCCAACACCCCGGACTATACAGCCCGGCAGTGGGGTGAACCCGGGGCAGCTTACTCCCCTTACTCCAACAGAGGCGGACGCGGAGGCTTCCAGAGTGACCGAGGTGGTCATAGGCCGGACCATGGTTCAGGATCGGCTATCAGAATGGGGTTTGATCAGAACAATGGCCATGCCACTCAAGCGAGCAATGGCTATGCCCAGCATTATCCTTCCCCCAGCACCACGCCCCGTCGGTCTACCCGCCGCCGCCTTACCCCTCCTACCCTCCTGTTCCTGCGCCCACTTACTCTGGACCTGCGCCTACTCCTTATTCACACAACAACAGTAATAGGGGTCGCGGTCGTGATGGTCCCGGGGCATTTAGAGGCCGCTCCCACCATAACGACCGAGGAGGTGATAAGTTCCGTCACCGCGGCCAGCGGCCGCACCACGACCACAGTCCTGCTCAGAAGTCTGATCCTTCGTCTTCGAAGAAAAAGAAGAGAAAGACAAACACCCTAGGATTGACACCAGGTGACGGCGAGGAATCGGAAGAGGAGTCGGTAGATGAGGAGAAGCGACTGTCAGAACTTCTCGGGGCGGATGCTCCAGTGTAGGTGATGTTCAAAATTCTTTCATGCGATAAGTGGCATACTGACTCTACGTGTTACAGTGTTGATGACATGGCAAGCTGGGTTGCCGAGCGTCGTGCCAATTTCCCAACTAAAGCTCGCGTTGAGGCCAAGAAAGCAGCCGAAGCAGCACAACGCGCCGAAGTCGGTGAGGACCAGAAGCCGGTCACGAAGCTGGATAAAGATGAGGAGAAGGCAGAGAAGCTGCGTCGGCAGTTGGCCAAAGTGGAACGCAAGCTTGAGAAACGCAAGAGAGAGGCCAACGACGAGGGGGACGAAATGCGAGTGGATGGTGCCGAATCCTCCTCGTCTGACTCGGAAGACGAGAAGCCCGAGTCCTTACCAACCCGCAAGGCTTCTTCGTTTTTGCCGCCTCCCCCTATTATCAGAGCAGATCCTACCAATCACTGCAAATACTACTCCACGGGTGGTATTTGTGGTAAAAAGGGCAAGTGCCGATTTGTACACGACAACCTGGTTCGGGAGCAAGCTCTGCGTGAGCAAGCCGCCAATGGTGGGCGCATGACGCTCAAACAGCGTCTACTTCGAAATGACAAGGATCAGGAAGACCTTGCCATAGTCCGGAGCATCATGGACCTTCGTACTGCAGGTCGACTGGCAACTGGGCAGCAAGCAACCAATCAGTCCTCCTCTTCAAGTCAACGTCCAGTCCACCCGCTTCCTCAGAAAGTTGTTGACGCAGCTGCCCTTCCCCCAGCTCCCGATGTACTGCCAGATGGCCGTGTCAAGTCGGCGTACATCTCGACTGAGACCAGGGATATGATGAACGAGCTGAAGCCATATGGCGGCCACAGCGGAAACTAACCAGTCCGGGGTTGTTCTAATTCCTTGTCCTGAGCTAAGAGGGCCTTTTTGTCCAGCTCACTTTGATTTCTCCTGTAATTATTTCGCGTATTATCGTGTCTTAATGGGAAGAGGTTTTGCTTTTCGAGGTCTTCTCATTTTATCATCCAAGTCAGGATGCCCAGGGCCCAGGGATATCTCCAAGAATAACCGGTCATACTTGTTGATGCGATTCCACGAATTCTATAGCGAGTTTGCAACAACGTCTGTTCGCTTCCCCGACGGCAATCCCTATCGTGTCACTGGTTGCTAGCTGGGTATGAAATCAGTTGACCAAGAAGACTTGGTTGACTTTTTATCCTGCGCTTGTCGAACTTGAGCTTTGCGATCAAGTTGAAGTGACAGCCTGGCTGACCCCTTGAGTTCATTGAGGTCAGGCGAGTACTCTTTTCCACTTTCACCAATGAAGAATAAGCGAGCGTCCCCATTGCCATTTCCGGTACCCCAACATAGTACCTGACCACTTACCACGACTTTGACACCGAACGAAGCCACGGTTTCCACAAAACCATCTTTCCGAGCTGAAGCCATACGAACGGGAGTAGCTACATGCCCAAGAACTTAGTGGATGCTAGCATTTTAGTTTAGATCCAGCATTAATACAAGTGATGAATTTATCCATATTATCTTTCCCTGCGTTGAGTGCTACTGTAGCTTGGGAGCTGCGGCTTAGAGTTATTGTGTACCAGCAATACACTGCCGCCACATAACTTGGTTATGCTCAAAAACTCATATCACGGAGTGCAGCAGTATACACTGGTACCGTCGCTAGATACATGCTGTGGAAATCTCTGAAAGCGACCCAGGGTGAAACAGCGTATTAGCTCGCCCGGATCCCAAGCGGCTCAGTCACGTGGCCTCCATCCACTATAAGTCAAACATAACACATCTCCAGTAGCTGAGCGTGTTCATTAAATAAGAAGAGCATTGATGCGTCGCCTCAGGCGACCAAATGGCAATTTAGCAGCCTGATTCGGTGATAGTGACTACCTACACATAAACGCCCAAACTCCACAACCAGGCAGTCTGGATTGTACCTCTGTGCCCGGTTCCCAGCCATATTTCAGGTCTTCGTCGAAGTACATGTTCGGAAACTCCCCTTCGTCAAGTCCCTTTCTACATCACACTCATGATCTAGACGAGTAGGACGGCGTTTACACCTATCGAGCAAGTTGTCAGCACTGTTCACTATTCATTCAATAAGAAGTAGAATACTTACAGCCATCGTTCTCTGGGTTGTTCGTTACCTGGGCATAGCGCCCCCATACTACTTTGCCAGTTGTGGTTGTGAGTCCAAGCTCGCTGACATTGATCTCCAAGATGGTTCCTTTCGACAACACCCCTAATTGGGTGTATAGCGGGTTGGACGGGTTCTTCTTGACGGCAATAATGGGAAGCATCACCGTAACGCCGAGGGTAGGATGGGTCACGTGAGCCTTCTTGTATCTGAGACCCATTGGACGTATGAAACGTTCGTACTTCACAGGCCGCCTAGTGAAGTCTGGCCCGACAAATGTCGGCTTGGTAACCATTCGTTTCCATGATTTCTTGTTAACCTTCTTGCCCGTCTGGAGCACCTTGAACATCTCTTCCTCGGCAATTCCCTTAACTTTCGGCAGAGGAACGGCAAATCGAGCAGCTGCGTCCTTGCGTTTATTTTTTATCGAGGTGGACAGAGCCTTTGCCGTGGATGGGTTGCTGCGGTCGAGCAGGTAGTTGGGCAGAGGGGCGCTGGGGTCCTTGTCGCCGGCGGACTTTACATCGCGCTCCTCGTGGGCCTTGAGCTGCTTGCGCAGCTGGATCTTCTCCTTGTGGCGTTTTTGTTGGTTCAGCTTGGCACGCAGACCGCGGAGGTTCTGGGCATCTTCGGACTGCTTATGCGCCTGACGGGCTTCCTTCTTGCGGGTCCGCTCTTCGTGGTCCAGCCGGCGGCCATCTACAGAGGTCGCCAGGGTTAGTTCTTACAATATCGAGGGGTGGAGGAATTATGATGGGCGCAATGTGCGTTCAAAGATTCGATGATTTACTGACTTAGCTTCCGAAATCTATCAATGTAATCGCCTTGAGGCTGGGATCTTCAGTCAGTATGCCTTGGTCCAACATAGGTAGGCAGGGGATCAGAGTATGGGACATACCATATTGCGTTATGGTGCCTGGCGGGAGGCGACGTGGGAGGGGAGAGATGACAGCGAATACACGGAATTGAGATGTATCTCAAGAGGCAAAATCCCCAAAGATTGCGTTATGATGCCTGGCGGGAGGCGATATGGTAGAGATCGCGATGTATGGTTGGAGTTGAGATGTATGGTTGAAGTTGCTATGTTTGAAGGGCCCGCCACTTATCGAAAAAATGTAGGCGGTTACTAGATAAGCTGTTATCTGCCCATTTGATTGGTGGTTATCAAGGTATCCGCTTTAATTTTCCAGCAGGCGGTAAAGCGTACCTAAGTGCCACCCCCAGTAGAATTGACCAGACCCCTGTCATTGAACAAGGCGGGCTTAATGGAAGAATTTACTAGACCTGCAAGCTAGGTAAGCTTGAACGACTTCGGGCGGGCTGCTCGATATTCGACACCAAATCAACCACCAAAGTGACGGTGACGACGTGAGAATTACACCCATTTTACTTCCAGTCCATTGTCAAACACCGCGAAAATGAGTCGCTCACTGCTCCGCACCCTCCTCGAGCTGCGAGCTCCCTCGACACCTCGGCCAGCCGCCCAGTTCAAGCTGCCCGTCCGACCACTATCAACAACGCCATTGAGGAGGAATTCGCCAGCCCTCAGCGATTCGGCGACGACACCCAATCAGAACTCCGCAGCAGCCTCGAGCATACCTACGATACCTACCGAGGCGGCGCCTCTGGTGGCCGAGTCCCGGCCCCCAACATCCCAGGCGGCAGAGGCTCTCTACCCGCGCATCCCGCAGCAAGTCAACCCGTCCACGAACGAGACGCAGACCACCGTCGCGCAGCTACTCCCTCTGCTGCGCACCCAGCCCGCGCACTACCTGACCGCGCACATCTGGGGCCGCCCCTACCTAGTGACGGCGGGCGACCAGATCCGGTTGCCGTTCAAGATGCCCGGCGTGGTCCCCGGCGACGTGTTGCGCCTTGACCGCGCCAGCACTCTGGGCTCGCGCGACTTCACCCTCAAGGGCAGCCCCTACATCGACGAGCGACTGTTTGAATGCCGCGCCACCGTCCTCGGCACCGAGACAGAGCCCATGCGCATCAAGATCAAGACGAAGCGCCGGCAGCGCCGCAACAAGCAGGTCAGAAGCAAGCACCACTTCACCATTCTGCGCATCAGCGAGGTCAAGATAAACGGTCCCGAGGCTGTCGGCTTGTAGAGGCAAGCCGCGCTTCCGAAAACAACCCCATGGGCAACGGCCAATCGAGACACAATCACATGCCACGTCGGTATATGCCAGGGAGGCTACGCTGGTAACCGATTCTACGGTCATAGATGCCGTGTTGTATCTATCACCAACCTGTACAGATTTTATAGATTCATGTTGGGGTTCTAAGAGACCCTTGACGAGGCAATGTGACACCTATCTGTATAATAAGAAATTAAAGGGAGAAGCAGCACTTCACCAACTCTTGAGACTCCATGTTTATGTTGAATTTTGTATTAAACATTCTGGAAGAGGAAAAGGAAAGAGCGCAGGGTGAAACAACTGCCGCGTCAAAGGGGGAATATAGATATAATGCGCAATGAGCAATAAACCAACAAGATGATCCGACCGTCTTATACCAAAAAGCTCCCGACGTAACTCCGCGCCCATGGCGAGATCCGCCTGTGGTGCCATGAACAAACAAAGACAAATACAAAGGAGCCGGGCCGGCAATGCCCCCTGCCCGCCCCTCAAAAACCAAACATCCAAAGCAAAAAAAAGGCTCCCATGTCCCTCAACTACTCATTTCATGCATTGAAAGTTGTTCCTTGCTCGTCCCTTCGTGTTGAACATCCAGTCATGCCATGTTGGTGACCGTAACCCAAGTATAGTTAGCCATAAACCATCACAGTTTCTATCCGGACCGGCCAAGGTCCCTCCCGACAGCCTTTGCAATGCTGCCCCAGTATGCACTAGGCCACACGCTCAGCGCCTCGGCTTCGGTAGGCATTCTTTCCTTACATCTAGTGACTACACTCTGGATAATTCGGCCAAGCAACTCCTCACTCAGCGGCAGCTGTCCCTCACCACATTCGACAGGATATAAGAATGGATCCTGCGAACTGAGCAATTCGCGGCACGTGGGTCGTAGATCACGGTCCCGGGTGAGACACCGCCGCATCGTACGCAGCAAGCTGGGCGACACTGGACCGTTCCCCATGCCGCGGTCTTTGAAGGAGATGGAGTAGTTCCAGTCGATGATGGCCTGGCATCGCTGCATCTGGTTGGGGATGTGGCCGAAAGGTGGGCTACCGTAGACCAGTTGGTAAAGTATACAACCCAGACTCCAAACATCGCTTGGCTTGCCCAACTTCATGAGCTTCGGGGCGCCAGGAACCCTGCTGCTGGAGCTGATACGACGACCGTCGGGCCCCATCGTGTTAGAATCGAGCAACGACTCGGGACTCATGTAGTTCGGCGTCCCGATCTGTGTTTCCCGGTGGACATTGACTGTTTCGTCAGTCTGGATAGCATTGGCAATGCCGAAGTCGATCAGCTTGAGACGCCCATGGACCACGACGAAGTTGGCAGGCTTTAAGTCGGAGTGGACTATATCACAAGAGTGTACTGCAGCAAGGCACTCGAGCATCTCCTGCCAGTAGTAACGAACAAAGACGGGGTCGAACTGTGACGTCTCGGACGAGTAACGCTGTCTTAGAAGCGAGTTAAAGTCCAGTTCTCCCATTTCCATAACCTATCGAAATGTTAGCTCTTGCCGCAGGGTAAGCGAGAAGCGGACCGACTGACCAAACTGAGAGCCTGCTTTTCTTCATTCATTTCCCAATCAATCAGACTGATGACTCTGTCAACACTGTTCAACTTCTTGAGCAAGTCGATTTCCCCCTTGAAGCCGCGGATTGTCATAGGATCCGCGTTCTCAGTGGATACTCTCTTCAGAGCAAACATTTTCCCATTATCAGCGGCGACGCGGTATACCTTGGCACTCCCACCACGGCCAAGCGAGTCGATGCGCGTGTAATATTTTCCATTGACTTTCATATAGTTCCTCTTTCTAGATGCCTGCTGGGTGGTAGCCGCTCCAGCTGTAGACGTGGCCGCCTCCAGCATGGACATCTTTGGCGGAGGTGCAGGGGCAGCCCTTCTCGGGGTGTTGTGGTCAAGGGACGTCAGAGGCTTCCGCTCGGGGGAAGTAGGTCGCATGGATCCCATTTGCGCGCTCATCCGCTGGGAAGATGCCTTAACAGCACTCTGTTCGAGGATACTGCTTTCCAGACCCTTGTTCCTTCGAAAGGTAGGAGGCGCATCGTTTTCTTGACCGTTCTGGGCAGCCAAGTCCGATCGTGGCGCCGGGACCTTATAGTGTGGGATATGAATATCCTCTCGGTCTGGCGAAGCCCGCCTAGACAGTATGCTTTGCCCGTGCTCGGCGACAGATGCTTCGAGGTCGCGTCTAGCAAAACCTTTCACACTAGGGGGGCTGCCAGAGGCAATGCGGTCCGGCACATAATAGGATGAAGCGAGGTTGTCGACTGGTTCTAGGTCAAGCAGGTCCTGCGGTAGTTGGCTTTCTGGTTCCTCCTGGCTGAGGGGCAACATCTCGCCCTCGTTCTCGCCATCCTCTTCGCTTTGGCGCCTCCGGCCTCGTCGCGCCGGTCCGCTAAGGAAACTCCCGGGTATTTTCCCCACTCTCTTGACACGCATGGCACTCTGCAGAGCCTGGCTTTCCTCTGCTCGAGTCTTCGAACCATGAGACCCTTGCCGTGACCCGCTGCCATGGCCAAGGCCAGAGCGAGGACGCTGTCCGGTGACAGGTTCCTCGGGTGCATCGTTCTCGGAGTGATGTTGGGATGCAGAATCTGTCCTTCTGGACGAAGAACCGGATGAGTGACCCCTCCCGCCGGAAGAGCCAGCCGCAATGCGAACGCTCCTAGGTGCCTGAGCAACAGGCGTGTTCACGTCCCGAATTTCCGAAGCATTTGCCCTTTCCTCTACCACACTCTCTCGGCTTGATGGCCTAGCAGCCCCCCTCTGAGAGGCAGATAGTGAGGTGGATCGCCGTTTTGATGGCTCTACTGCGCCAAACTGCGCTGCGACACCAGGAGTGGTGCTTAGTCTCACAACTCTCTTCCGCACAGGGCTGTTCCCGTCGTGGCTAGCTTGACTGCGTGCTGGCGAGGTGGGTCGGGAAGATAACTGGGCACTACTCGCTCTTGTATGTCGCCTCTCCTCCGCCCGGGCTGCCGCTGATGTGTTCAGGATACTGCGCCTCTTGACGGGCTTCTCAACTTCTAGGGGCTGTTTTGGTGCCGCTGACAAGGGAGAAGAAGGGCGGTGGCTTTGCGCTCTGGTCCGAACTCCTCGTGTACCTGCTGATGCAGCCATGGGCTGGTGACTTGCACGTTGTTGGTCGACGGACCCGCCATCGCTTAGCAAGGCTTTGGTGAGGGCGCTGAGCTTCATAGGCACAGGTATCTCGTCATCGGAGCTATCCGCATGGGAAGTGGTGTTGGCGGCATATTGAGACCTGGAAGATGCGTGATTCGAATGGGCGGCCGAATTCGAGAGGGAACGGTCGAGCTGTGATCGTGACGAAGCTCTCCTCAAACCCGATCTTAACGATGGTTTCCGTGATGGCACGGATTGATGGCTCGAGCCAACGGATGCGGGGGACGTGGTCGTCATTCCAATTTTCAGTTGCTCTCCCCCTGGTGATTATTTCTCGTTGCTCGTATTTGAAAGAAAAAAAACTGCCGATCTCGAAAGATCAATCGTGGAACAAACGAACTTGTGGTTTGGCCAAAACAAGGGCGCGACCGGCAAAGCGAAGACGTGTAAGTGATACGACGGTGGTCAATTGGACCGATGTAAGCAATATTCTACGCGTCAGGTCTGCTCATTGTCGAGAAAATGCGATCGGGAGGGAGATTACAGCAATGCGGGCGCGCATGCAAAAGATTATGGGTTCGCGTTGCATCTCGTGGGTACGAAGCTCGGGTCAAAAGGGAATCCTTGTAGTGGCTCTTCTTGTTGGGTTGTGCTCCATCGCCCAATCAGACACGCATAAGGCGTTGCTCGGGAAACAGTGGGAAAGAAGAGGGAAGTGGGGTCGCTTCCAACTTACCTTGCTGGGAGTTAAATTACTTTTTAGCGCATAACTCATTGGCCTAGCGTCTTTGCCTGGGCGGCTGGGCCTTGTCCAGCGTTATCTCGATGGACAACTCCATGTTAGTTCAGCGTATGTGCATCATCCCTACACTTACAATATCGTATGATAGGCACCTCGATAAGGGATGGCCACGCGATAAGGCAACAAGCGAAGATGTTGACTGTATAAATTCGCCCTACAAGGCTACAAGGACTACAACAGCTGGGATTTGCCTGTCTTGCTTCACAATAAGAGCTATAATAACTCCGAAGACACGCAGGTCGTCACGATTCATCGGCTAAAACATAACTTTTGTTTTCTGAGAAGTCGGACTCTGTCATTTCATGGCCATAATTGACCTAAACTTTCCTGAGCATCCAGCAGTCGTCTCGTGCAAGAAGCGCAAGATGCTTGAATACCTAATGCCGATCCCATGCCAGATCATCGCAGTCTCATATTCGCGAAACTTCTTCAGTGTTCCGTAAGCGTCGTAATCCGAGACGATTCGCTTAATCGAAAAGACCGAAGCCCATATCCTCGTCGGACTCCTCCTTCTCCTCTTCCTTCTCCTCCTCCTTGGCGGCCTCGGTGGCACCACCAGCGGCAGCGGCACCACCGGAAGAAGCGCCACCAGCACCGCCGCTGGGGACGGAAGCCAGCTTGGACGCACCCTCGGAGATCAGCTAAAAGACGGTCACGTCAGTAATCGTATCCCCTAATTGTATTGGCAGTTCCCAGGGGAATTGAAAAGTGTGTCGTACCTCCTGGATGTCCTTGCCCTTGAGCTCAGACAGGAGCTTCTCGAGACGCTCATCCTCGGCATCGATACCGACGGACTGGAGAACCTCCTTGATGTTGGCAGCGGAGGGCGAGGCGTTACCGCCAAGGGTGAGGAGCATGTAAGCTGCGAGGTGCTTCATTGTGGAAGATGGTGACTAGACGGGACCGTGTTAGACGAGTTTCCAAATCCAAATCCAATCGCTGCGGAAAGTGCCTCTTACAAATTGTCTTGGGGGAACTTGAGAAATCAATCAATTTAACCGCGAGTTGAGGCGGAGACTGAAGTCTTCGAGTCCTTGAGGAAATTTGTTAATTGGGGGTGGTTTGGTGATGGAATATTTCTGATCTCCCAGTGCCTTGAGAAAAGTTCGGCCTCTTTCAAGCAGCCCTCCAAAATTAGGTGGGCTGCCTGTGTCTTGGTGGGTGCATCGATTTTCCTTGGGATCCACTCTGTCCGATAAGAGTCACCTGATTAGGGTCGCCCTTACTACAAGCTCACTCTCTGCGCTGATTGGGCCGAAGTTGCCCAGCTCTGTCCCAACCCCGTCATTGTAGCCCATACACCTATCTCCTTAGGTGCTGTGGCGCTGCTTGGGGTACAATACGTCCGATAAATGATCAACAGGCCGTGCAAAACGGTACATGGCTGATTGAGCCAATCAGAGAGTGTAGTAACACCGAACACGGTAGGAAACGTTAAAGATTCCACACTAAATCATCCCGGGTCCGTACTGCACATTGTTTTTGGTAACAAGCAGCGCTACAGCACCTAAGGAGATAACATAGCAAAGGCATAAACCAAGATCGTCAATACCAGCAACCAATTCAATAGGTAGGTACCTAGGTAGGTGAGGTATCCTTATGACATACTTATCTAATGATCCTTAGGTACCTAGTTTGCCTGACACTATAGAAATCTCTCAACCGGCTTCTTTTTCCCATCTAACCAACACTTCACTAGGGAAAGGCAATAATATGTACACACAGCGCATGGCATAATGCACCTTCCCTACTCGAAGCCCTTCGAGTCCGAATCTCATGACGGTGTAAATACTGCCCATGTGCCTTGCTTCAATTATTTATTCCTTACACAACACCTGAAGTGTAGGTATAACTGAGTGTACTATCAACTAACTGCTCGCTACCTGCTACCTACGCTACGTCATATATGCAAGTATGCATGGATATAAAACATTGAGCGATTGGGACAGATCATTCATATTAGAAGCTGGGTAGCTCCCTCTGTTGATAACATAGTCCAGCTGCCAGCCCAGCTCAGCCTGGCGGCCTACTCCTCCATTCCCACGTGGACGGAGGAATGCAGTGCAAAGCTCCGGCAGGGTCATCAAATGCCCGCCTCCACCCTGTGCCTAGCTGCTTTTGGCAATTCACCTCTTATTCAGAACATTCCATGCCCCCACACTTGCTCTATGCCCTCTACGCACTTTATGCCAGTTATGCTATACACTAATGTATTCAATCCTCAACCGAATTTTTGCCGTCCCCTTTGCAACCAAACTTTAGAGCCGGACTGCTGGAGTCTCTTACGACTGACTGACTGACTGACTGCCTGGTGCCTGGTCCTGTCCGTCTGTCTGTACTAAACATTTCATGACTGGTACCTAAACTTGGGCTAGCGCATGCTTAGAGGCTCATCCAATCCCGAGCCCAGCCTATGAGAGGACGTGGTTCTCCATTATCGCCAGAGAGTCGACTCTCTGTCTGTCCATAAGAACAACCTGGGTTCTTTCTTTCCGAAATACTTTCACACACTCTACTTCCCTTCCCTTCCCTTCGCTCAGCAGCTCGGGATCGCGTGCATTGCGGCCACTGCATCTTCGCCCACCAAAACGCCTCGACCCTGTCCCTGACCCTGTCCACATCCGAGCTTTCCCAACCAGAAAACAGAACAGTCGCGCTATCTTTAGTGAGCGCAGCGCCACTACACATGACTACAATTTCTATCATGTCCCTGGCACACGACTCCGTCTGACAGCATCCCCATCGCTTCTGCGCAGTCCTCCAACGCCCCGATCGCGAGAGTACTGCAATTAGTAACTGATCAAGATGCCGGTAAGTAAAGGTCATTCTCGACATCCTACGATGTGTTGGCACAGGCACAACCCTAGGCCTCAGTCATGCAGATTTCGAAATGTTGACAATTCCGTGTCTCCGCAGATTTCCGATTTGTTAGCCGAAATAACAGGCGAGAAGGCCACCGCCAGCAGCGCGCCTTCAGCCATCAGGACATCCACTGCTGTTGGTTTGAAGCGCAAAGCCGACGATGATGCAAGCACTAGTACAAGCATCAAGACCCCCAGAACCCAGCAGAATGGAGCACCACCGCGGTCCTCGCTATCCCGGAAGCCCTCTCCTACAACCGGCCGTCTCCCCAACCCCACCACCAAATCTTCTACATCTCAAGCCGGGCAGCGATCTGCCTCTGCGGCACCTGTAGGTACAAAACCCTACGCAGGCACCGCTACCGCAAATCGCCAGTCTGGAGGGCCCCCGCCTGCCAGGAGAGACCTAACCGAGCGACCGAAGGCTCCTTCCTCCACGATTGCTGCTTCCAAGATTGCTCCAGCGAGGCCTTCGCCCACTACTTCGAATGCTCCAGAACCATCCAAGGCACCTAAAAAGGGTTCTTTCGCCGAGATCATGGCCCGAGGTGCCAAGGCTCAGCAAATCATGCCCAAAGCGGGGATTATTCAGCACAAAGCGCTCGAAAAGCCACTGCCAAAGAAGGATAGGGAGAAGGAGACTACCAAAGGCGTGAAGCGACCGGGTGCCAATGGAACAAGCACGAAAGGGCCGGCTCAGGGCGGCGCTTTGCAAATGAAAGGTTCTCGGACCGTACCTAAAAACGGTGCTGTTGGCGATGTCAAGAGCGGCAGCAAGAGTCGGCCCACCTCATCGGGTAGTGATGCACCCGAGAAAAAGAAGAAGGGACCTGTTATGTCAGGATATTCCGGTACGGCACGTTCAGCACCGCCCTCGAAGAAATTAGCAAGTTCCGGGAAGGGGCCAGCATCCAGACGCACTCCCGGAGGACTCCTTGCACCACCTAAAGCCGCTCGTCGCGACCGTTATGACGATGAATATGATGAAGAATTGGACGATTTCGTGGTCGATGACGAAGACGAAGATAATCCGTATGCGCGCCAATATGGCTACGCTTCGGATGGCTCGAGTGACATGGAAGCCGGCATGGACGATATCTATGACGAGGAGTCAAGGGCAGAGAGGGCTGCGAGGCTGGAGGATCGCCGAGAAGAAAAGCTTCTCGAGGAACTGAAGAGGCAGAAGGAAGAGAAGAAGAAGCGGTCAGGCATTCGATAATACGTCGGCCGGCTGTTGTGATGCTAGGTTTCGAGTTTTGCATGTATCTAGCGGGTTGTGTTGTCTTGTCGATAGCGAGACTGCTTTTCTGGAGTGTTGCGAGGATTCTGCATCCGAACGGAGTTTCACGGTATCATCAAAGAGGCGTCAATGACATGGGCAAAGGCGTTTTTAGCAGGGGTCTCTTGGCCACTGACCCAGCGCATTGCATTTTCAGGTCCATGGAAACGATTACATAGATAGTCTATAATCCCGAGGGGAGGGCGCAAATCAGTTTGCAGTCCTGCCGGCACACATTTGTGGCTAGATTGACCCATTTGCGTCGAATGGCTTGTCGGTTGACATGAACAGGTAGGCCTTCTGGCGCCTGGCTGGTGTGGTCCATTTGCCCCTATTCACATTCTTCTTAGTTTCTATACGTCAGTCAATCCAGTTCCCAGTCAAATCAACACTACAAGATCAGCTATGGGTGCCCCCTATCAAATGCGATGCCGAGGAGCTTTCGGGCTGGCCATATCGAGCTGATAGTGAAAGGTTACAAAATATCAAGCTGCCTTAAAGGGCTACAAGAGTCAACCTGGCATTTGGTAAGCGAGCAGTCAGTGTGCGCCTTAATGGCATTTGGGGGGTTAATCGTGAAGCCAGCAGTCAGAGTCGTGATGGAGAACACTGCGACCTGGTCCTTGGTTTACAATATGCCTCCCATCACTATGTTTGCTTAAGGCTCGCCTCCACAAACGTCCAGCGATAGTCGAGCCGGCTCCCCTAATGAGGAAGGTTAGCTGGAGAGCATCTACAGCCGACATACCTCTCGACATCCAGCAAAGGTGGCATTTATGTAGAAGAATGCATTATGAGAACCTAGGGGCCATTCTACCTCCCTTTTGTTGGCAGCGAATAGCCTTTCCCCTCTTTCATGGCAGGTCAAATGATGCCAGTTCCGACACCACCTCCATCGTCCTCCCGTCGCTGTTCTTGGACCTTGGGCGAAACCCCGGCATGCAGGCAAAACTTTCACAGCATATTCCCCCAAGTTCTCTGATATTGAAGATATCAAAGCAGGCCCGCGACTACAGTCGTGTCGATACCTTTACGCATTCATCTAGGAAGGGTCTGTATGACTCTGCTGGTGAGCACCGAGCATTCTCGAGAAGTTCTTGACGGCGGCAAGACCATCGACGAACAGGGCCTCCGTGAGTTCACGGCTCAGAATGTGGCCTTAGCCGAAGGTGGCTTCTGCCGCATCTCTATCAGGTCCCGCGGTTGCCCGGGCAAGAACATGGCCTGGCTGGAGATGTCTCTTATTGTAGTAAATATTATGGGTATTCGGGTTTGAGATGATGCCCGATCCAGACAATCACCTCGGTGCCGGCAGTCCGGAAGGTAAAGCCGGGCGTCGTGAAGCAGCTCAGTACCAGTTTGGTTCTCACCGACTTCTACATAGTATTCGTTACTAGCATATGCCTACAATGTAGACATATGATGCGTATGTACGTATGAAAGATGGACCAATGGTTCAGTTCAAGCAAAGGAAGGCCATATAGACCACCGGTTTTCCTCATTTACACTTGCGATGTCCAGTATATACCTCTGGCAGTTTGTCTATTCAGATTTTGTGGGCATGAGTCCCATCTGCTAGCTAGTACAAATAAGACCAAATGCCATAACGAGGTCCTGCTTCGACTCATGGCCGATTCTCTGACCATCTAGAGTGGCAGGCTGTAGAACAACTCTCGGCGGGTAGGTGACGTACTAGCCGTCCTATTACCAGCTACCTTAACGGCGATTCTTCTGGTGACAGCTGGCAGCAGAATGTATACCAACAGGGCAGAAGATGGGCAGTCATACACGGGATGGTTAGTGGTGGTTTGGTTTGCTTCTGTGTTGAGTGTTCGTCAACCACAACTCTACTCGTCTTCGTCTTCGTCATCGTCGTCATCCAGTTCATCGACGGAGTCTAATCAGTATTAGCAGATTTCCTGTTTTTCTTGTTTCCTTTCGTGTTTGTTGAATTCAATACCTTCATCATCCATACTCTCGTCATCAGATTCAGGCCAGTCGATGACCATGTTGTTGGCCATGTCCTTCAATCCATTCTCTTTGTCCTGTCCTCTCCACCAGGACAGAGTCCTCGACCGAGGCCGCGTTGTGTCCTTGAATTGGATATGTAGTGTTTGGTGGGCATGGTCTTGGTAGACTGTGTCAACCCTGAGGCTTTTAAGAGCCATACTCGACTTGATTAAGTGACGCAGGGCTTTAGTCCATAGATTGACTTTTGCAGACGAATCAGGTACCTCGGCTCCCTTCAGGAGTGTCACTTTGTAGAAACTGAGGCCCTGTAGGCTGGGCTGGAACTTATTTACCAAACAAATCAGCACGTCAATACTGATCGAGGCCTTCCCTAGATCAAGTTGCTTCAGGCTGGAAAATGCAACAGGTGGTGGAGGAGAGAGTCCGGCATAGTCACCCCCATCGTCGTCGTTGTTGGCTCCTTGCACCGAACCCGGCAATGGCAACGGCGACGCGAGCCATGACAGGAAGTCGCAAGTTTTGCGATGGTCGGACATGGCGAAATTTAGTCTCAACGACGATAGAGCTGGCAGTTTCGAAAGAAAACCCCTTAGGAAGTAGTTGGTGCAATTAGATGGTGCCTGATCTGGACCAGAACGTGTCATGGCGGAATTTTGGTCCTCGCTTAAATCCAGGAATAAAGTATCCAACCGAGCCAGAACAGGATCGATGATCGATCCAGAGAATCGGGGTAAGTTGAAGGCCATGTCGTAAAGACCAATGGTTCTAAGGATGACCTCGAATCTCTTCGGGTGTGATCCTGACTTCCCTAGGGCCTGGAGAAGGCCAATGAAGAGTCGAGCCTCATACAAAGGCCAGTTGTTGTCCAAGTACAACGGCGCAGAGCCAAAGGGTCCAGGAGACGAAGGCCTAGCCAAGGCTAAGCCGGTGTCTCGTTGGTAGGTGTTAGCACCGTAACTTCTCCATTCCAAGCCACTGAGATGATCGCGGAAACGAGTACGGGAATTGAAGTCCCGCATTCCGATTGTCTCAAGGTTAGGCAAGTTGCTGAATGCCTCGGCCAGCATCTCCAAGTCTTGACTGAAACTAGTAAGGTTGATGTGATTGCTGTATTGCTGCCGCATTCGTAGTCTCCTTGTCGCCTCGGCGGTGCTGTCCGCGGCCGAATGCGGTCTTCCCCATACTGGCCGCTCAGCTGCGAAAATAATGTGTGTCAAGTATGGTGAGAACTTGGATCTCGATATGTCAACAAGGGCCTGCAAGCTGAACTCTGTCAAGATGAACTGCCGCTTGGAAAAGTACTCCTTGGCGAAAGAAGAGTGAAGGGAAGCCTCGATATGCGTGCAGGACTGGCGAAGATTGCAGTAGTCTGTAGTTGTCAAGTAGTAGGAAATGGAAAGCAGAACCTCCAAAGGCATCGTCAGGAGCAAGCTTGTTGACGACATGGTGACAGGCCGATATGCGGCACCAAGGGTCGTTTGGGACTATTGTTGGCAGTCGGGTACGTAAGAATCAATCACCTTTCTGGTGAGGAAAAAAGGAAGGATGGAAAGACGAAATCCCTCGCTGCAAATCTGAAATGTTTGTGTGAATAGGCTGGGTTTTAATCGGGAGGGTACAATTGTGTTAGTACCTACTTACTTTGCATTCAATTGATCAATTGATTCAACATTGAATGTACTTGCTCTCAGGAATAGGTTCGGGAGGTGGCTGCCTGCTTCTTGCCTGCCTGGCGCTCAAGCCAAGATCCAAGCCAAGGGTCGTTGCTGCCTACAACCCAACTGATCCAACTTAATGTTAACATCAGATGTACTTATTTAAATGCAATCCGCTTCATTTCGAGCATCTCATTAAAAGTTTCCTTGCTATTCCATCGGATTTGCCTCACAACAACTCATTGTCGCCTTTCCTGTCGTTAGGCCACTTTACACACACACACAGAGCCCGCTTACAAGACTCGCCCTAGCCAATTAACATCCCCCCCTTCCCAACACCCCCCACAATTGAAGCATATCAGTCACGATGGCGCCCAAGAGAAAGGCTGCCGCTGTGCAGCCCAGCTCACCGTCGAGACCTTTATCCGCGTCCGAACCAGCATATGGACGCCGCAAACAAGCTGCCAGCGACAAGTCGCCTGATGCTCAACATCAGCCTGCGAAAAGGAAAAAGACACAGCCCAAGCCGGAGTCAAAGGCGGCGCCCAAAGATGAGCCCAAGGCACAGCACCCGGCAATCGGAGAGGCTCAGATTGCCAATCCAGAAGTCAAATTGAATATCCCAATTGACGAGATGTGCCCGCTCACCCACTATGAGGTCTACATTGATGATGCTGGTGTCATCTACGATGCCGCACTCAACCAGACCAACGCGTCCAGCAATAATAACAAGTTCTATCGGGTCCAGCTTCTTCGCAACGTTGCTGGCGATTACAAGACATGGACCCGCTGGGGCAGAGTTGGCGAAGGAGGCCAGCATGCAGTCCTTGGCGATGGTACTTTAGACGAGGCAATGAAACAATTCAACAAGAAGTTCAAGGACAAGTCTGGTTTGGCCTGGGCTGACCGGGGAGAGAAACCCAAGCCCAGAAAATATACGTTCATCGAGCGCAGCTACGCCCCTGACTCCGAAGATGAAGAAACTGCTCCCGCCAAGAAGGACCATGAGCTCGACCAGACCGCCGGTGAGTCCATCAAGGAAGCGCCAGAGTCGAAGCTACACCCCGCCATCCAGGAGTTGATGGAGCTCATCTTCAACAAGGAATACTTCGCTAACACGATGAGTGATCTAAATTATGATGTGAATAAGCTGCCTCTCGGAAAACTCAGCAAGAGCACAATCCTCCGCGGCTTCCAGGCCCTCAAAGACCTGTCAGAGCTGTTGGGCGACCCAGCTTCGGCCCAGGCCAGTCACGGCATGACATTTGATGATGCCAAGGAGGCTCTATCGAACACCTTCTTCACTCTGATCCCTCATGCCTTTGGCAGAGCCCGGCCACCTGTCATCCAAAGTGACGATATGCTCAAGAAAGAAATAGAACTTCTGGAGAGCTTGTCAGATATGAAGGATGCTTCTGGCATCATGAAGGGCGACGACAAGGATGCCGAGAAGATCAATCTCTTGGATCAGCAATTCCAAGGACTCGGAATGGAGGAGATGACCACGCTCAGGCGGGACAGTGCTGAGTTCCGAGAGCTGGCAAACTACCTAATGGCCACCCGCGGACAAACCCACAATGCGAACTACCAGATTTCCCAAATCTTTCGTATCGAGCGACAGGGCGAAAAAGACCGGTTTGAGCAGAGCGAGTTCGCCGGCCCCCCTAGGGACAGAAGACTGCTCTGGCACGGCTCCCGATGCACAAACTTTGGCGGCATCCTGAGTCAAGGTCTTCGGATCGCACCCCCAGAGGCGCCTGTTTCGGGATACATGTTCGGCAAGGGCGTGTACTTGGCCGATATGTCGTCCAAGTCGGCAAACTACTGTTGTGCCGGGATTTCCAACGGCCATGCGCTCTTGCTTCTTTGCGAAGCAGAGCTCGGGGACCCGATGCACGTCCTCACAGATTCCTCTTACAGTGCGGGCGAAGATGCAAAGGCGAAGGGTATGTCTTCGACCTGGGGCCAAGGCATGACAGGACCAAGTCAGTGGAAGGATGCACAGTGTGTTCACCCATCCTTGGAAGGAGTCAAGATGCCCGACACATCTGCAGCGAAACCAGGTCCAACCAATGTGCCCAACGCGTACCTGATGTATAACGAATACATCACATACGACATCGCCCAGATCCGTCTGAGGTACCTCTTCCGGATTCGCATGTAGGACCTGGGGGCCCGATGATACCTGGACTCTTCATTTGCCATTTCGTCGATGTCGATTTCCTTCGAAATGCGGGATTCATTTGTTAAAATACGAGTTTGCCTCTTGAGAGTATGGATTGATTTGTTTGCGACAAACTATCGAGCCAGCGTTATTGCTCGGCTGTGGGCTCACTTCGCGGTAGCATAGTGTGCGGACCACTTCGACTTGCTGGAGTTGATCTTCTGGACGTATCCAAGGGGCGGCGAGGTATCTTTTGTACTTGCGCAAATACAACATTGTGAATCATCCCAATCTAGATTCCTCCTCGTGCCACTTTTATATTGTGTGAATTGCAATTCCGGTTTGCTTTTGGGAGAATGGTAAAGGGGTATCCGGCGACGGTGAAGCTGAGAGTAGATAACGATAAGTAGCAAGCGTTGTGAGACATAGCAATGTTTGGTTATGTTATCCAATTGCAGCAGTATCGGTGTTATTGAACCCGCCCGACCTGGCGGACGTTCTCCACTCGCCAGCGAGTCGGCTTTCGCAAAGGACTCAAACAAGATAGATAGGTTGCATATGCAGTGTTGCGTATTCGGCGTGTTATTATGGGTTGCACCAATGTTGTATTGCATGTACATACGTATGGTATCTCGAATGGTATCTTCAGATTTGACAATTGGGTGTATTACTCGATTGAATCGAGCAATTGGTTATCTGGAATCTAGACATGGGCCCGTGCTGGCCTTGTCGAAGCCTTGGCAGTGTAAGGGTGGCTCTCGCTAGCTCATGTACATGTATGTAGGCAGGTAGGTAGTCTCATGATAAGCTGGGGAATCCGATATGGCCAGTCCCCGCCATCCATCAATGATCTACCATCCCGACTTCGTGCATGTAGTAGTACCTCTGTCAGCCCATCCACGCACTCGGCAGGTCTAGTCTCATCATCATCCCATCCAGCAGTTGGAGTTATGGGAACGCGAAAGCCGGATCTGCTTGCCTTTCCTATCTTGGCCGCTCGAACGAATACTACGGCCTATGGGTAAGTTTTCTACCTGCATGAAGTCACCAAGTCAGTTTTTGCACAGGCAATCCAGCTTGGACGAAGAGTATCCTTCTCTTGTAGAGGCATCGCGCTACGCATCTGATCTTTCGTTACCTTGCAGGGGTTAGAAACTTATGCCTACTACGTCGTAGGCAGGAACAACAGAAATGTGGCGGAGGTTCCGACCACGGACAAGGCACCTTGAGATTCCTAGACTGCAAGGGTAAGTAGACAAGTAACCGGCTGAGCAACAGAAAAGATAGATGCCTGCCATTACATACTCGACTAGGTAACGTGTGGGGGAGGCGTTATTCCTTATCGCTCGGAGATGTACAGGGCAGCATGTACAGGTCAGCATGCACATGCCGTAGCGGTACTTGTTGGCTCTGTTAACCTTTGCAGACAAAGCCAACCGGCCGCATATCATATCAAGAGGAAATATGGGGGATGGTGGCAGCCGTGAATCGCCATTGCTACGATGCCCTCCCTCCGTCGTGAGACACAACTACCTATTCTTCCTGTCTTCTTTCTCTTCTTTCCGTGCTCGATATCTGAATAAATGGACAAAGGCAGCTGCAAAATACCCAACATATCTTGCTCATCTACGCCATTTTTCTTCCACAAGCAAGCACCACGGCTTCCATGCGACTGCCAGTCGCGTAAACTTTGCGGCTAACTGCTCGTCATCGTTGACGGCACTGGTCTGGGTTTCGCATGTAGGAATTGTCTGGCGTGCGGGAGTTGTTCTTACCACATCAAAACCTACCTAGGCATCCTACCTACCCTCGCCACCCTGTTTCACTACCGTGGCAGTACACATAGGTCGCCGCCATGCAGAAACTGCACAACAGCCGGCTTACACAATGGGCTGACAAGCTCGCGGTCGATAACGAGAACGGTCTTACCACGGCGCAGTTGATGGCAAGTCACAGACACTCTTTGCTTGCTCTTGAGTCTACCCACTGTGTGTGCTCGAGCGCCGGGGATCCTACAGCTAACTAAGCGGCGTGCCTCTACTCCAGTTGACCAACAATGACTTGAAGCCAGTAGAACCAGAGCGCCGCCAATGGGGGCCGTGGAATTTCGTTGGCTTTTGGATTGCCGACTCCTTCAATATCAACACCTGGATGATCTCGTCGTCCATGATTGTCGGTGGACTTTCATGGTGGCAGTCATGGCTGTGAGTTGGTCCCGGAAGGCCGGAGGGAGAAAGGGCTTGCTATTCAAGCCCTAGCTAATCCCTTTGCAAATAGCTGCGTTTGGATCGGATACGCCATTGCTGGCTGCTTCGTATGCTCAACCGGTCGGATAGGAGCCATGTACCACATCGGCTTTCCGGTTGTGGGCAGGTCTAGCTTCGGTATTTGGGGCTGTCTTTGGCCTGTCTTCAATCGCGCCGCCATGGCATGTGTGTGGTACGGTGTCCAGTCTTGGATCGGCGGGCACTGTGTCTATCTGATGATTCGTTCCATCTGGCTCTCGTGGGTAAGTCCACCGCCTCCGTGTTGGCAAGCCCAGTTACCTGGGGTTGGCCTGGATACTGACCTGGTGCATAAACATACAGGATCGGGACACTATTCCAAACACCTTTCCGGCAAACTCGGGAGCTACTTCTGCTGACTACGTCTCGTTCTTCATCTTCTGGTTCTGCTCACTGCCCGCCATCTGGTTTCCCGTCCACAAAATCCGCCACCTGTTCACCGTCAAGGCTTACTTTGTGCCGTGCGCCGGTATAGCCTTTTTCATCTGGGCCATCGTCAGGGCTGGTGGCGTAGGTCCCATTGTACGCCAGCCATCCAGAAAGCATGGAAATGAGCTGGCTTGGGAATTCGTCAAGGGTAAAAGTCCTTCCATGAAGTATGGCGACGGCGGTATCGGGTGTGAATGCTAAACTGTCGCAGGTGTCATGTCCTCCATTGCCAACTTTGCTACTTTGATCGTGAACGACCCCGACTTCACCCGGTTTGCTGCCAAGCCACGCGATGCTCTCTGGTCACAACTCTTCGCGATCCCCATCGGTTTTGCTATAACAAGCTTCATAGGCATTATGGTTTCGTCGTCCTCGGTGGTCATATACCCAGGAAGTGAGCCAATCTGGGACCCCCTGGAGTTGCTTGAGAGATTCATCGACGATGGTGGCTCGGCTCAGCGTTTTGGTGTTTTTGTCATTGCCACGGCCTTTGCCCTCGCACAGCTGGGTACCAACATTGCGGCTAACTCGGTGTCCGCCGGTACTGACATGACAGCCCTGCTGCCGCGGTTCATCAACATCAGACGAGGTGGTTACATCTGCGCCGTTGTGGGCCTGGCCATGTGCCCCTATACCCTCCTGACGGACAGCAATCAGTTCACAACCTACCTTAGCGCCTACTCGGTCTTCCTGAGCTCCATTGCCGGCGTCATGTGTTGCGATTACTATCTTGTTCGGAAGGGTTACCTGGAAGTCAAGGAGCTTTACGATGCGCGCAAGACAGGCCCCTACTTCTTTACGTTTGGCATCAATTGGCGTGCCTATGCTGCCTATATTGGGGGGATCCTTATCAATGTTGTTGGCTTCGCTGGTGCCGTAGGCCGAGATGTACCTGCTGGTGCTACCTATATTGTGAGTTGGTCCCGTGTTTGGCCGCGTTTAGGACTTTCCACCAGTGCGTTAGCACGGCCTAAACTGACCAGTGTTCTAGTTCAACCTCAACTTCTTCTGCGGGTTTATTGTGTCATCGGCCCTTTACTGGGTCCTCTGCCGTCTTTTCCCTATTCCTGCCACGAGTAATCACTGGATGGAGGTAGGCGACGCCATCACGGACGTTCGACTTGCATACGATGGCAGCAGTGCGCAGGACTTTGACGAAGAAGCTGAAATGAGCACCAAATACGGAGAGAACCCTAAACCCGTCTAAACGGTTATTTCGGGGGCTGGAGGAGAAATCATTATGCATTAAATAATACGACATACCACACACTATGGGACCAACGTTAGGATACCAGTATTTACGATAAAATGAACTACATCACTGATTCGGAGAGGAGGCCATGGACCAAAGTGATATTCATATCGGTTGTGTTCGTATCTAGGGGGAGGGTACAATGATGTTACTGTAGATTGTTTGCTCAGATGCATGCAACCACGTCATGACACTGCTACTATGCATCAAACAAGCAGCACGGCAACGTACCAATGTCTGTGTTGTTCTTATGACGACACCTGGGTGTCAAAAAACCCAAGGATCCTCCCGTACGTGGTAGGGAACGTGAACTCCTTCAACTAGGTTAGACTGTCACGTTTATTTGGGGAAAGGGCTCGCTACTCACGAGGTTCAGGCCATGGCCTGCACTTGGCACAACGGAGCTGTCAAAGTAACTGGCATTTGTGAAGGATTGCTTCACATTTGCAGGTATGGATGGCTTGGTCTGTAGACAATCGCCTCCGCAAAAGGGGTCGTCTCGCTCTGGGCAGTGCTGTTAATGCCTATATGTACCTCAACAAAGCATTGAGTGCCTTACCGCCGGTAACCACGAAGACTGGTCCCCGAAACGCGTTCCGGGTTGATGATGGCCCACCCACAGTCAACAATTCGCCCACAGTCACAGGCTGTTCGGCCGCTGCTGCGGCTCGAAGAACCGATTGACCGAATTGACCGGGCGCGAAGAAGCCTATTTCTGCACCAGACACGCTGCCGGCAGCGAAGTAACCAGCCGGATACGTCGCAAGTGCTGGTACGGCCGAAGTTGTTCCCGAGAAGGAAGTAGGGAAGGACGGCGGGGTCTTGGCCAAACCCCGTCAGCACGATCCCGTCCGAGCTGACTGGGTAGGCGGCCACCAAGCCGTATTTCTGGATAGAGCCGAAACTTTGTCTAACGTGGACGATCTTGTCGAACTTGGCTTTGATCTCGGGTATGCTGTTCTCTCGGAGCATGGTGGTTAGAGCGTAGAGGACCGATACCTCAAGCCAGGACTGGATCTCGTTCATGGGCTCGCCGTATGACGACTGCCCGAGGCCCAGGCGGTCAAAGAAGAAAGCGTTATAACCCCGTCCGATGGCCTGGTTGACGTAGCTGTAGTTGTAGTTGTTGAATGGGAAGTCCCAGTAGCTACGGTCGAAGGCAATGCCATGTGTGAGCACCTGGAGCGTCTTGCCAGGCCCGCGATCTGGCTCGCAGTAAGTCGCAGCAATGCTATAATTGCTACTCACGGTCACATACTACGGGACGAAGCCAGTAGTGCTCAGCTCAGGGTGCTGGAGCTTGGTACTGGCCTCGTCCGAGATGATTTGGGTAAAGTTATGGCCTGGCTGTGTGATGTTGAGGACGAAGTTGGTAAAGCAAGTAAGAAGATAATGAGACGATGTTTTCTTGGGCGTATGGGAGACCAAGAACGTGGAAGAAGATGGGAGAGATGGAGGAATCTTCCGTCTAGTTCATGGCGGGCTGTGTTGCAATGATCAACCCAGTGTACCTAAGTAAAGAACGTAGTAGGGAGGAGCGATGCTTTGAACTCTTGAGGAAGGCAAGGTGATGCCTTTCTCAAACTAAGAATAGCCTGCCAGCGGGCAAGCGAGGCTCTTGTATCCCAGGGCAACATCGACTACTTCCAGAGTTAAGAAGTATAGAAGAACGTAATTTGTCACCATGCTGACATCATATATACCGCCGCGTTGACATGGTGGCGCTATCAACTCGGTTATTGCGCTGCATATAAGCATGACAGATGGCTCTCAATGGTCTGCTCGGGGATAAAGTATCGACTGTCAATAAACCGCCACGGCGGGGCAAAGCGGATAGATGGCCTGGGTTGGGAGAAATTCACTTGAAGACTTTAGAGGCATGAGGCATGTATTGATGGCATATGTAAGCCACGAAAGCATGCCTCATGAGGTACGTATGTATGTGGGCAGGTAGGCTAGGCATTCTCACTCTCACTCTCATTCCACCGTTCCGCGCGTCGCGTCGGGTCCGCGGGGGGAGAGTGCGGAAGGGCCATGCAGCTACCCTTTATGTTGCATCTTCTTCTCTTCCTGTTTTAGTAATGCGATATTCTGCTACAGCCATGGCTATGCGCGGTCCCGGCTCTCCGGCCCGCACCGATCCTACTCCGGAGATATATTAAGCGATGCCGCTAGGTAATGTATTACTGACGGGATGGATTAGGTAGGTAGGTTAGGTATATTACCAACCAGGTGGCAGGCGCATGCAGGGCTACGTAACTACATGAGGTAGGTACGTAGTAAAACAAACGGTCACAAGCGCAACAGGCGAAGGATGCAGCACTGAGCACGGCGAGAAGCATAAACCGAAAGTAAACGCGGATGCCAGTCTCTGTCTGTCTGTCTGTTCGTCTTGGGGCCAGTTGCCAGTCGAGGATCAAGCCGAGAAGAATTTGAGGCTAGGCAGCGTCTGTGGTGCTTTAATTAGTAATACGTAACAAGCCCGCTTTCTAAACGGACCGCCGACACTGAGTTGTAGGTCGTATAGGTCAAGAACTTTGTTTCGCATCGTTCCATGGCCTGTGGAAATTGCGTGATTTTCACTTGATACTCTTGGAAGATGGCCTTGTGCCTTATTGCGTGCTCGGGAATGGGCCTCATACTCCTATGCCGCCCAAGGAACCATACGTCTCTCGAGGCGGTCGGTCTGAATGGCGGAATTTCGACATTGGTCTGGTGGAAGTAGAGCTTGGCTGGCTACCCAACTTACATGTACTTACCTAAAACCGAAGTGGGCTTGGGTCACACTTCATTTGTGCGGCAAGCCTCGGAATGGATTACAAAATCTCTTCCCACTATAACATAATGCTTGGTCCTTAGATTGGCCTCCTCCTGCCAAAGATTCTCATGCTTGTTACTAATTATATAAAAAGGTCCAGTAGTCACCGAAACACTCGGTCGGCTTTCTTTCTCTTCCCCTTCACCCCCCAGGAACACCCCAAGCAAACGAAACAAAGTTCATGTAGGTCTTCCCGCCTTTAACCTGGAATGCCTACCTACACGTACGCGCGCATAGCCTTTGATCTGCCTAGTAGCAGGTACATAGTATGCATGCTACGCAGTGGAGCTGCCTCCGACACCACTGGAAAAATCCTACATGAGACGAATGTGCACTGCTGACTCTGTGTGTGCAGAAAAAAGCTCTACAAGAAAAAGGAAGAAGCAGAGGAAGTAAAACAGAGCAAGCAAGCAAACCGGGTGATATACTCGGCCATCATACTCATTCGTCCTACTCGCGCCATCTGGACCGCGGGTGACAACATTGCCATCTTCCAATAAAACGCCAGCGACGCGGGGCTCTTGTCTCCCGTCCCTGACCTGCAATCATGACGGTCCCGATTGAGCAGCCGATCGCCACCCCACCCCGCGCGCCATCGCCAACCCTCGGCTTTGGCACCCTGGCCGTCCACGCCGGAGCACCCCATGATCCCGTCACCGGCGCCGTCATTGAGCCCATTTCGCTGTCCACCACCTTTGCTCAGCGCGAGGTCGGCCAGCCCGTCGGCATCTACGAGTACTCCAGGAGCTCCAACCCCAACCGCGACAACTTCCAGCAGGCCGTGGCCGCCCTTGAGCATGCCAAGCACGCTCTGGCCTTCGCAAGCGGCAGCGCCGCCACTGCCACCATCCTCCAGAGTCTGGCCTCGGGCTCCCATGTCATCAGCGTGAGTGACGTCTACGGAGGCACTCACCGCTACTTCACCCAGGTGGCCAAGGCACATGGTGTCAAGGTCACCTTCACCCCCCAGATCGAGGTCGACATTGCCGAGCACATCACCGACGACACCAAGCTCGTCTGGATCGAGTCTCCCAGCAACCCCACCCTGAGGCTCGTGGATGTCCGCGCCGTCGCCACTGCCGCCCATGCCCGGGGCGTGCTTGTTGTCGTCGACAACACCTTCCTCAGCCCCTACGTCCAGAACCCCCTGGACCACGGGGCCGACATAGTCGTGCACAGTGTCACCAAGTACATCAACGGTCACAGTGATGTCGTCATGGGCCTCGCCGCCGTGAACTCGGACGACCTCCAGAAGCGACTGGCTTTCCTGCAGAACGCTGGTGGTGCCGTTCCCTCGGCCTTCGACTGCTGGCTCGCACACCGTGGTGTCAAGACGCTGCACCTCCGAGTTCGCCAATCCAGCACCAATGCCACAGCCGTGGCCAAGGCCTTGGAGGCGAGCCCCCACGTGATCGCTGTCAACTACCCGGGACTCGACTCCCACCCCCATCGCCAGATTGCTTTGAAGCAGCACCGGGACGGCATGGGCGGTGGCATGCTGTCCTTCCGTATCAAGGGCGGCCACGCCGCAGCCGAGCGTTTCTGCCGCCTGACCAAGATCTACACCTTGGCCGAGAGTCTGGGGGGAATTGAGAGTCTGGTGGAGCTGCCCAGCGCCATGACACACGCTGGCATCCCCAAGGACCAGAGAGAGGCCGTGGGCGTTTTTGACGACCTGGTGCGAATCAGCAGCGGTATCGAGGAGTCGGACGATCTCGTTAGGGATGTCCAACAGGCGCTGGAGAAGGCGGTCCTCGGTTCGGACTCGACGAACGGTGTCAATGGACACTAGAGGCTTGGATTGAACATGACTTGATCACTACACGTGGCGTTACGGGACTATAGAGGAAACGGGGGCGGCCAGCCTCCGACGGTTACGAAAATATCATTTAGGGTTAGAGGAGATATTTGTCTGTATTTTCTTTTCGTCGTGTTTTTTTGTGGTTGAAAATGCCTGGCCGGGTCTGGCGTGGGTTTTTTGCATGCACGTATTCGTTTTACGTATGCCTTTGGCCTGCACCCCCTATATTTTCAAACATAGAAAATAGAAAGGAGGCCGTCGAGGTAGACTCACTCTGGCGGTGTGGGCTTGTCTCTTGGACTTTGTATGTAACCAGGGGTGCGGTGATACATAAAGCTGTAAGCTAGATATATATATATAAGGTACTTACTCTTATTTATATTTATATATACGGATATATATCTCTATACCTACTATTATATTAATTCATTATTATCTTTTTTATACTATCGGTATATTTATTATATATATAGCTTTATACGGTAAAAAAGTGGCTTGTTATATATATTAATTTAAAGGCCTTACATATTGTCCAGGTGTCTATTTATGTCTCGCCCCTCCCCCTGCGCTACGCGGGCTGTAGGTGAATGCCCTGGCTCCCGCGTCTCGCTGTCTCCACTCGATTCCATATTCCAACACCACCACCATCAAGCTACCGTACTAATATGAACGTTCTCCCTCCCGAGATCGTTCTCTCCATCCTCGAGTATTGCGTCATCAATCACTATGGCGACAAAAACTCCCTCTTGGGTCTTCGCACTGTTTGCCGGCTTTTCGATGACATTATCAAGCCATGTGTCCTCCGGACGCTGCAACTAGAATTCACTCGCCTCGACAAAGCTGCCAGGCATGAACGCCCGCTCGACAACGGCGCCCTTGGTCGCATCGGCCACCTATGCCATGCGCTATATCTCGATCTCATGCTGATTAGGGACGACGGTGAGCAGTCATCTATTTACCCTGCCTAGCTGCACTGCTGACGGGAGCTGCAGGCGAGGTCAATTACTTGAGCAAGATCTTCTCCACAGTCCCCTCGATGGAGGCCTTCGTGACGACCCTGCGAGACCGGTACTGCTTGAACGAGGCTTCCTTTACGGAAGTCGACTACCGGGACAACCTGGGCAAGCTACTGGAATACACCCCGAATGTTTCGGCCGTTCGTCTGAACCTCCCGTTCCAACTCATCTCCAAGCACTGTCGAGCTGCTACCATGATCCTGGGCAACACCTTTGAGGCCCTCGCCCAACGGCCCGAGGAGTCGGCCAAAGTGAGAACGCTTGTCTTGGAAAACGTGACTGACACCACCATCGTGAAGCTGTGGAGGAACCCCCACGACGTCAAGAACATCATTGACGCCTTCTCCGCCCTCGAGAACTTGCTCATCTCGGTGCGGCGCCACGAGGAAGGGCAGGCGCAGACCATCAACTTCCGGCATCGTCTCTGGGAGATGATCGGCAAGGCGCCAAACCTGGAGAGTCTCTGCTTGATCAGCCTGGACTGGGACGATGGCTCCTTTGAACCCCTCAAGACGACGACGCGACGCGACTGCACCATTGACGACTGGTATTTCAGATCTATACCGACGATACGGAAGCCGCCCAAGTCGGTCCTGCCGCGACTCACCTATCTTGAGCTTCGTCGTGTCGAGGTGCCTGGCTGCGGGCTCCTCTCCATGTTTCGTTGCTTCAAGGACTCGCTCAAGGAGCTCTATCTGAACCAAGTGTATCTCAAGAAGGCGCATGGCGCCGGCGCCGTCGAAGACCCCAATGACGTGCTATGGGTTGGACTCCCTAATACGCGACCACCACAGGATCACAGGTGGATAGCAACCTGCCTCCGTCAGATGGAGCTGCGATTACGTGTTTGCCGCGTTGCTTCTCTGGGCTATGATCGGTATGTCGTAGGGGAAGAGCCTCACCCGATGCTGGGCTATGACCTCGAGGATCCTTCGGGTCTCGGCCGAACCCTAGAGCAACGATTTGTAGAGGTTGTTTCCGGTATCCAGCAGCCCGATGCGCCGGATGGCTCACCTGTCGCGTACTGGCCGGAAGAGGAAGAGCAGGCGTGGGCGTACGCGGACAGGGAAAGACCACACGACTTGGAGCCCAGAGACTGGAGTGCCCCTCACTACTTCTCCACGCAGAAGAACCCAACTTCTGGGTGGCAGAAGACCATCGACTGCCAGTTCCCCAACTTCAACCAGTTCACGTTGGACGAGCTTCACTGGTTCGCCGATACAGCTTGCAAAGGAATGAGCAAGATCAGCCGCGCCATGGATGATGAAGAAGGCCAGCAGAATCCCCAGGACGTTCCCGTCGTAAATTCAGAGCTCAACAATGACAACCTGCACGGCATGGATCTTGGGTAAATGCTGACACACGCTCTCCCTTCTACCTGGAAAACCCTTGAGTTACATATGACTGCGCTCCTATGGCACTACTCCGTACTACTGACTGAAGGTGTCTTCTTATCGCTTGCATCGATGTCCTAATAGTACTGGGTATCAAGTAGTGTTCCAATATTGGGTTTGATCATTGGCGGATAGGCCAAAGCATGTTTTGTTTGTTTTCTAGACTTCATTTACGCGTATAATTATCCTACCAGTACTCTGTCTATACCTAATTTTCGTCTTCCGATCTATATATCACTTGTAATATACCACCGTTGAGATACCAACGATTTGCGTCTGCTGTCGCGCAATATTATTTGGTATCAAATCAAGCCAAAGCCCCGGAAGGAATTTCCGATGATGTGTGTGTTCAGCTAACAACGAAGGTGTGAGACGGGGGATGAAGTGAAACCTGAAGAACCATCCGAAGTGATGTGATGACTCTGATGATTGGTCGCTCCCCCAGGTGGTTTTGGGCCACTGACGCCAGAGCACATTCTAACTGGGCGCGGCAGGTTGGGTTGAGGATGCACACCACCCTTCACGGCCAAGAACCATTGGATCGCCCGGTACCAGCTGCATAAGCCCGGGGCCTCCTGACAAGTGCCAAGTGGATTGCCCACCCACCACTTGGGTCCGAGGAGGCCAGACTACTCAAGCAGGCTGCCGGCGACTGTCATCCAGAGCCTCACTTCGGCCCTCCATCCTTATTGGTGATATCGGCATGTGCAACTCGACTCCTCACCGTTGGGCTCATGCGGAGAATGAGCCTTTTATTTTCTTTCTATCTTCCCGTCCGACCAAGACGCCTGGGTCCTGCTGGTAAAGTGAGCTGCTCAATCATGACTCTGGATTTGGGTGCATGATATACTTTTGTTTTCGGGTTTCTAAGAACTAGCGACCAGGCCATCCGGCGACGTCTTCTACGATTCTGGGCATGATCGATGAGCGTTCGAGATGGTTCATCGCTCGTCAGCGGCTTCCCATCGACATACTAGGCCTTCCTGCGACAGTCATCTTCACGGCCATACCAGCCATCATAGCCCACCGCGCGAACAGTCATACAAGCCAGAGCGTGCGGCGCATCTGTCCGAGGTAGAGCTCGCCGACCTGGACGGGTTACGGCCCAATATCAGGATTGGCATCCCCCTAGCGTGTGGCGCCTGTCCAAAGTCTCGGCCTTTTTGCGCCGGAAGTACCGCCATGGTGTGTACCCTATTGATGAGGATGCGGGTATTTCCTTCTACCACGGCGGCGATGCTCTGTGCGACGACAGGATACCGCTCGCCATCGCTTCCTTGCATTACAGGGTAACACGAGGTGGCGGCGGTCCCAGTTTGCGCCTGCTGTGGAGTGACCAGATCGAGTTCGATCCGCATGAGGTGGAGGAGCTCACGGACAGCATCGAAGCCGGCAGCACGATTCGGGATCTCCGGGCCGGCATCGCAGCGTGCCTGGGGGTAGATGACAGCTCCCGTGTGGTGGTGTCGGTGCGAGGTGGTCTGCGGCCGGGCCTACTGCAGGGAAACGACTGGGAAACCCGCCGGGTGGACAGCTGGCTCTGCCAAACCCTATTCATCGACCTCGTGGCCGAGGGGAACTATATCGTCGTCAAAGGGGTCAACGAGGAATACATCTTCCACCCGTTCAGCTGCAGTCGCCCGGTTGGGTCCCGCACACTCAAGGCATGGCTTTACGAGAGGATCTTGACCAACGTCGGCCACCCCAAGTCGTCCTCGAAAGAGGGGTCGATTGTTCTGGAAGATATCAGCATGACAGTAGAAGGAAAGCCCCTGGGAAGACACTCGCGCGTCAGCCCTGGGTCCACTGTCGAATTCCAGCTGGCTCGCAGGGCTCACGACCAGTTCGTGCAAGAGGAGGGCTGGCTCCTCGCCGAGTCGGAAACGTGCGTCGTCTGTAGCGACGAGAAGAGGGTGTCCGAGTTTCCGGCGCGTATCGCCAAGGCCTGCGACCACCAGCCCGCCACCTGTCGAGACTGCGTGGGGCAGTGGATCGCCTCGAGTATGGAATCCGTCTCCTGGGACCGCCTCAAATGCCCCGAATGCAGCGGGCTTCTGGCCTTTGAGGACGTGGGCGCCTTCGCCGACCCAGCTACGTTTGAGAGGTTTGTATCCCCGGTGACTAGGTAGCGTACCCAGGGGCCTAATGTGTCTGTGTCTGTATGTCTAGATACGATTCTCTAGCGACCAAAGCGGCGCTGGATGACATTCGCGACTTTCAGTGGTGCCTGAACCCTCGCTGCGGGGCCGGGCAGATCCACAGGGCCGAATGCCCAAAGGTGAAATGCCACGCTTGTAAGTCGTCGTTATGCAGCCGACACAATCTGCCCTGGCACCGGAACGAGACATGCGAGGCCTACGACAGGCGCACAAGAAGTCAGAGGAAGGGCGACAAGGCTTCCGAGAAGAAGGTCAAGGAGATGACCAAGTCGTGCCCGCGGTGCCGCAAGGACGTCTACAAGTACTCGGGCTGCGACCACATCACTTGTAAGTCTGGGCAGAGCCCGTTGCTAACCTGTCAACCTGACCTGGCAAGACATGATGACCTGGTACTGACACCGTCCACCCCCTTTTTTACTGCGCAGGCGTGTGTGGACACGAGTGGTGCTACGTATGCCTTAGCGAGTACTACCATGACCAGGACAGCTTTCTCCAGTGCAGCCACAAGCGGGGTTGTCGTTATTTCCAGAACCCTCCCAACTACGAAGGAGGCCGGGCTTTTATGCCCTTTATGCGGCCGGCCAACATGCGGCCACCGCCACCGCATCATCCCCCGCCAGGAGCCGCCAGACCTGCCCCCTTTCTCCCCTGGGGGTTTCCGCCACGACCGCCCTTGCCACATCGACCCCTGGGGCGACCGCCCACCCCGGCACCTCCTCCTGACCAGGCAAACCGTATTCACGACGATCACGCGGGGGGCGGCGAGGCAGGCTTTGTGGGTGCGGCGGCCATGTTTACTATGGATCAATTTCTACAGCGAGCACGGTAGGGCACAGAAACAAGCATATTTCTTCAGGGCGGTATATGTATTTGATAATATCATTTATACACAAGAAAGACAAACATTCGCTTGCCCGTGACTTCGGATCTAGTCTAGTAGAATTACAAACTCAAAGTCTCTGGTCAGTAAAGCGTACTCGTCTCGGGTACGAGGTCCACAACTGCCGGAGCCCAAGCCGTGGTGAGCAGCGTCGAGTCGCAGCACGACATTGGCCGTCTTCTTTTTGTGCAGCTCGTAGGGGTGTTTGGCAGCTTCCACGTCGGCGACACGGTAATGCGAGGCCTGGAAATCGAACAGCTTCCTGGCCGGACTGCCGCCGACCGGGGGGCTGCTGCTGTTGTCTGGATCTGCGAACCGGGCCGTCATGGTCTGTCCGTTGGCGTGGGCCAGCTTCAGCCAGCGGGTGTCGGTCCGGTTCGAGCCCTCCTGGGGGAACTCGTAGTCTGTCCACAGCTCCGACACGTCGGCCGAATAGATTCCGAGGCGCTGGGAAAGCTTCTTATCACGATAACTTTCGCCGGGGCCGCGGCCATACCACGAAACCCGGCCCCACTCGCCCGGCAGCTCCATGGTGAACCCGACACGGGGCAGGGTACGAGGGAGGCAATCCCCCTTGGCGTACCCTTGGTGTGGATTCTGAGTGAGCCAGAGGCGTGGAAGGTGTAGATGATGTCCAAGTCAATCGACCACGACAGCGTCGGCGGGCAGAAGGACTGGCGGACCTGGACGGCAAAGGTGCTCCCGTCCTCGTCGGGGGCCCCCCACGTGCAGCTCCGCGTCCTGGACTTGGCCAAGTCCAACCTCTTTTCCTTCCAGTCCCAGCCGTCTTGCGGCGCGTCGTTGTCGGTGGGGGCCCGATACATGGTCAGATCAGGGCTCTCGACGAGGAACTCGACCCCGTTTTTCTTGATGGAGCGTAGTTTGCCGTCGACAGGCGCAAAGGCCCACACAGTGGTCGCCGACTCGATGGTCAGCAGTGTACGAGTCTCCGTGATGGTCAACTTGGCTGCAGGGGCCGGCGATGGCGTCTCTAGAGCCACTGCTGATGCTGCTGCTGCTGGTGCTGCTGCTGGTGCTGCGGACGACGTCAGGGGGACTTCGGCAAAGGCCACTTCGAAGCCCGCGGGCAGGGCCAGAGT
The DNA here is from genome assembly GCA_038363915.1 of Apiospora saccharicola. Taxonomy (NCBI): domain Eukaryota; kingdom Fungi; phylum Ascomycota; class Sordariomycetes; order Amphisphaeriales; family Apiosporaceae; genus Apiospora; species Apiospora saccharicola. Next base: position 2,971,256 of record JAQQWM010000001.1, read on the forward strand.
CTTAGAACGCCGACGGAAAGAGAGCTGCAGAGTGCCCTCTCCTGCCAGGTCCGTGGGCTTGGGCACTGTCAGCTCGGCCGTTTGGCCTGGACCGGTGCCCGCGGGCATGTCTATCTGCCCGGTCATGCCAGTATGCTTCCCCTCGTCGAGCACCGAGTAGACGCACTCGAGGTGATCCAGCGTGACGAAATCGTGGCGGTTGACGACGACTACCTTTCCTGGCGACTGGGAGACGACCTGGACCGGCTCGAGCGCCTTCTTGTACTCGACCAGGCCCGGGCTGGGCGTGTGGCCCGAGAACAGAACGCCGTCCATGACAAAGTTGTAGTCGTTGGGGACGTCGCCAAAGTCCCCGCCGTAGGCGTAGAACTCGGCGCCCGACTCGGGGTCCTGCTTCAAGAGGCCGTGGTTGGCCCACTCCCAGACGAAGCCGCCCTGCAGCTTGGGGTACTTGTGGAAGGCGTCGACATACTCCTTGATGTTGCCGGGGCCGTTGCCCATGGCGTGGATGAACTCGCAGAGGACCATGGGCTTCGTCTTGCTGGGGTCCTCGGCGAAGCTGATGATCTCCTCAATGGGCGGGTACATGCGGCTGTACATGTCCATGGTGTCGGCGTGGATGTCGGCCTCGTAGTGGATGGGGCGGCTGTCGTCAAAGGCCTTGATCCAGTCGTACATGGCGACAAAGTTGCGGCCAAAGAAAGCCTCGTTCCCCAGAGACCAGATGACGACGGACGGGTGCAGCTGGTCGCGATGCACCAGCTGCTTGGCCCGGTCGACGTAGGCCCTCTCCCACTCGGGGTTGTCGGTTGTCCACTTGGCGGCGTCGAGCCTCGTGAGGAGCTGGCGCTCGCGGAAGGGCAGGACGCGGTCTTCAGGGTTCAGCTTGGCATCGCTAATGGTCTCGAATCCGTGGCATTCCAGGTCGGCCTCGTCCATGACCCAGAACCCCAGCTCGTCGGCCAAGTCATACAGCCGCGGGTCGCTCGGCTGATGCGAGGTCCGGATGGCGTTGATGTTGTGTGTTTTCATCAGCATCAGGTCCTGGCGGAGAAAGTCGAGCGGCACCGACCGGCCGAATTCGGGGTGGTGCTCGTGACGATTGGCGCCCTTGAGCAGGATGCGCTTGCCGTTGACCTGTATGAGGCCATGCTTGATCTCGACTTGGCGGAAGCCGATGCGGTGGGAAAGGTAGCTCGCCTCGTCCATGGATACGACCAGGTGGTACAGCGTCGGCGTCTCGGCCGTCCACTTCAGCGGGTTGGGCACGGCCAGCGAGAAGTCCAGCGTCCCGTCCGACTGTGCCGTCGCGCTCGAGGCTGCCAGGGTGTCGGACATGGCAGGATTCAGCAGGGCCACCTTGACCTCTCCCTTTCCGGCAACGCGGACGCGGACGTTGAGACGGGCGTCGACGTACTGGCTGTCAAGCTTGGTCTGCACCCAGAGGTCCTCGATGCGGGACTCTCGGGGAACCCCAGCAGGTAAACGTCTCGGTATATGCCGCTCATTCGCCATTGATCCTAGAATTGGTGCGGTTAGCCGAGCCCATGGCCATGGCCGCTTCCGTTCTGACTGACCTGGTCCTCGATGTAGGTGCCATCGCAGTACTGGTACACCCGGACGGCCAGCGTGTTGGGCCCGGCCTCGAGGACCTGGGACGTGACGTCGAACTCGGCCGGGTTGCGGGAGCCCTGGTGGTAGCCCAGCTCGTGGCCGTTGAGCCAGACATGGAAGGCCGAGTCGACTCCCTCGAACCTCAGCCTGAGCTGGCAGCCGCGTAGATGGCCGGGGACCTCAAACGTCCTCACGTAGGACCCGGTCTCGTTCTCGTCCAGCGGCACATGGGGCGGATCGACGGGGATGGGGAAGTTGACATTGGTGTAGTGCGGGCCCTTGCCATATCCGCCCAGCTGCCACATGCTGGGCACGGCCACTTGATCCCATGGCGTCGTGTCAAACGACGGGTCCTCAAATCCCTCGGGCGCCTCAAACGGGTTCGGCGACAGCTTGAACCTCCAGGCCCCCGACAAGCAGCAGGCCTGGGCCTTGTCGACTTGGTAAGTCAGAGCATCTTCTGCCGACTGGTACGTGTAGAAGTGGGCGCGTGGGGGCAGAGTGTTCCTGTGAAGCACCTCAAGGTTATTCCAGTCTGGCTGGGAGGCCGGGTGTTTCCCGGTGGCCGACATTGCGTGCATGTGTTGTTCAGTGGCAGCAGGTGGGGAGGATGTAAGTTGTAGCCAGATCGCTACCTATACTATAGCTCATTTTATATCGCCCACATGAATGAAAGCCAGACAACATTTGACTCAGAGGCATACGCCCCGTACCCCAACCACACGGCCAAGACGTGACCTAACGTACGTAGTAGTAGCTACTTACATCAGGGCAGATGTGGGACGGACCCCCTCCCCGCATCCCGGTCTCCGAATCTTGGCCCAGCTGATGAGGGGTGGACATGAGAACTTTGGGGAAGTTCCATCTATAGCGGCAAACCCGGTCTTCTTGCCGGTGCGGGCCGGGATCAGGGCTCTGGACTTTTCCGCGACATTTCCGCCCCCCTCCTCCCACCTTCACAATAACTAGGTTAACACAAACACACCCAAACATAAATGGTAGATACCTGACCAAAGAAGACTCCGTATTAGGCTAAAATTTACGATTTGGCTTTCTAATGCCGGGGGTCACTTGAATGATTAATTAAGTATACATGTGTGTGTGTTGCCGTCGTCTCCCGTCATGTACTCGGCGGTGCCATGACCAGGCTTCTTACCCGGTCCCTCAGTGACGCCTCCAGGGCCACGTCATTCGCGTCCTCCTCGATTCGGTGCCGGTACGCGTCCACCAGGGACATTCGTAAGCCAGGAAGCATCCCGTCCTTGCCCGTCTCCCAGTCCGTCAGCTCCTTCATGCCGGCCGAGATCAGCTGCGTTGCGTGGCTTGCTTGCCCGCCTTGGATGTGTGCCCACAAGAACCAAGAGCCGTGCCGCAGGAGGCACTCTTCAAACACCGTGATCTTCTCCCACACCAGAGGGTCCTCGGCCTCGTACTTGCGCGCTTGTATGAACCCGAACCCGGCCGTGTCTACGGTGTAGAAGAGTGCCGCCAACTCTTCCGTCGATAGCGACCCCATGTACTCAATCTGAGCCGTGCGGACCTTGCTGCAAGCCTCAGAGCTGCCGTCACGCCTGCCGGTCGTCGCCATATCGGCAATGCGATCGCAGTGGCACAGCGATGCCCTCATCAGCTCCATCATCCGTTCTTGCTGGCGTGCGGTAAGCGGGCCCAGCAGCGGAGGGCTGCCCGTGTTCAAGAAGTCGCGTCGTAAGGCGTCGCGGATGCGCTCTTGTCGGAGATCCAGCTCAAGAATGGCCTTGAACGTGTTGGCGCCAAGCATGCCACGCTCTGGGCCGCGCGAGCATAGTATATTCCCCATGGGCGGCAACCCGCGTGCTGCCACCTGGGCTTTGCAAATGGATGCTTCGTAAGTCTGCAGGGTCGAGCGAATAGTCTATACAGCCGATCCAGGCCAGGTCAGTTCCTTTCCTTGCTTACCTACCCCCCTTCGCCTGGGCCCAGAGAAAGAGAAAGAGAAAGAGAAAGAGAGACAGGGAGAGAGAGAGATTGAAACGGACCTTGGACGTTCGCATAAACTGCATCGCAGTAGCCATGTTCATATGCTGCTCCACCATCCCCAGGATTATCTCGGGCGGCAGTAGTTCCATCTTGGATCTCCCAGAAACCACGGCCAAGTAAGACGATGCTGCAATATTTCCTGTCTCTAGAAAAAAGGGGGGATATAGTATGTCGCTCGTGGTCGAGGTGGACGAGGAGGCGACTGTAGCTGTTTTTATTCGGGCGCCTGTAGGGCGAGCAGCGTTGAGCACCTTGATGGCATCATGGTGAGCCATCAAGGTTGCAATTACATCATTTCATGTCCAAAGTGTTCCATGTCTCGCGTTGCGCGACCGGCGTAGCTGCTATGACCGGATCAACGCACGAGGCCATCATCGATGGGGGGTGATAATAATACGTAGTGGTCGTCGTGGAACAGCTGGCCATGGTCGCCAGAATGGGATAGGTAGGCAGTAGGCACATCGCGTGTAATAATAGATGGCTGTTTGCATGGACAAAGCGTGTCAGTCATGTTGATTGAATGGAATGCTTTTCCTCCAGCCGCGTCATCACTAAGGACGTACTCCGGCCGGCACAGGTGGACGTGTCGCGTCCCTGGTAACGAGTCACGATGCGTCGCCAGTTGACGCGACAGCTCGCTTTGCGTCTGGCCGGACACACCAAAGTACAGTCAGCCTCATGGATACTGATGCGAATATAAACTATCGACCAAGACGAAGCAAAGGCATTGTGTCGAAGGTCCAGTCAGAACCGCGCAATTACAGCTCTCGTCCCTACCACCATGCCAGACCAAGATGGCCATCCATCCCAGGCCGCAGCGCCTGATGCCGCCTCCACCTTCTCAGACTCATCCACTGTCTGTTCTCGCCAGGACCAATCTGCGCCCTCGCCCAAGGCGAACAAGTCCCTCACGCAAAGGCTCAAAAATGTCCTATCTGACGTTGGCAGACCCCCTACAGCAACCTACGATAGCGAGCATGGCGTCAAACCCAAGACACCAGGCACTGTTGATACCATGACCCGTCCACCCAGGATCTGAAGTGGATGTGGAATCGAAATGGGCATGGGATAGGGATGGGGTCTTGGGCCTCGCAGTCAGAGAGCAACCCCCTCTTCTCTCCTCCTAGGCCGATCGATTGGATGGGTGGGCCGTTTTGGTTACACTGCGCAGGATCAGTTGGAAAGACAGAGATAAATACAAGATGAAGCTCAAAAGTCTGCCGTTCTAAAACTGTGGTATCCTTTACACCCAAATGTACACAGCCCTTGGTATCATTTCCAATGCCCACACCCACCTACACATATACACATATCTGTACAAATTTGCTCCGCCAATCCGTCATGGCAATGATTACTCAGCAACCGTAGAGTCCGCCTCCCCAATTCATATGACCCGGATGTATAGTAACTCTATCTTCTTGACGATCATTCTCTTCTGCGACTTCCCCGAGCAGTCCAATGACCAAGCGCAGAACGACACAGCGCTGTAGCAAGGGTTTTGGGCCAGGGGCATGTATGTGATGGGGCACGCAGCAAGTTGCTCGACACTAAAGACCAGACTGGCCCGACCCAAGTCTTATTTATCGCCGCCTTTCGGGGCAGGTTTTGTGTATCTTTCTTTCATGGAGACCTTCTTGCTGCCCATGGACTTGATCTTGTCAATCAACGTTTTCCTCGCATCGAGCTCGTTGATCTCGTCACTACCCCCAATGCTCTTGCCATCAACCATGATGTTGGGGACCGTCGACCTTCCCGTCATCTCTCCTAGCTTGGCCTGCAGTTCTTTGCCCAGGGGGTGTTCATCCAGCTCCACCACGTAGGGGGCGGGGTCAATTGTGTATTTCTCGAGCAGCACACCCTTGGCCCGTTTCGAATACGGACAGTACGACTTGGAGAAAATGACGACTATGACAAGACTAATGTTAGTGGTCGGTGTAGTGGGGAGGGGGAGGGGAAGGGGAAAGAAAGCAGCGGCCATCACGTACCTGGGGACTTTTTGAGTATCTCGTTCAACGTTGCCTCGACCTTGCTTTCGGGGCCCGACTCGTCCTTGCTATCGGCGGAAGCCTCCTTATCTTTGAGCTTCCTGTGTTGGCCGCCGGCCGAGCTCCCCACGCCGACGACCTCACTAGGGGCATCGGGTTTGAGGGGCGCCTTGGCGTTGGCCTGGTCCTTGGCCCTCTGCTCGGCGGCGCGGAGGCGCTCGGCCATCTCTTTGGCTTGCTGGACGTCATCCTCGCCCACGGATCCGTCGCCGTCCTTGTCCTTGACTTCGCTCAGGGCCGTGGCGCCTTTGCCGTCCATGATGATCTGGGCGCCGCCGCTGCCTCGCTTGCGCTCCATGGCGTTCACTGTCTTGCCATAGAAGTCCTGGAAAGCGCTGCTCTCATCGGACCCGAATTTGGATGTGAAGAAGAGGGTCGTGACGATGACAGCCATGCCCACCATGACCAGGAAGCGTACCCTACGGGCTGAAGGCATCTTCGGCAACGACGTCGGGGCTGCGTCTCGGGGATCGCTGCGGGTCCTCGCGAGGTCAGAGGGGGAGGGGGGCGCCGAATCGGTTGGCCGTAGATCTCGGAAGCGCGACGAGGGTTCGAGCTAAAGTTTGAGGGCCGGCCGGTGTACCGGTAGCTGCCACATGTGCCGGTATGCGTCGACAGAGACAAGGTGGTAGACGATTTAACAGGTCGTCGGTTTATCGCAGACCTGGAAGCAAGTCGGGTGCGCCGCGTTGTTGGCGGCAACCAAGTATACTCGGGCTCTGGGCTCGTTTGGGTGGTGTGCCAGGGTCAACTGACCTGACTTACATGTAAGCAGTCGAAGGGGGTAAGCTGGCAGCCGATGCGATTGATTGGATCCGAAACTCGATGGGGCTCGAATTGGGTAGGCGATGGCTGCAGGCCAGGAAGGTGGATAGATATGTAGTTAAGTTTTATAGACAGAAGAAAGAAAAGAGATGGAGCGCGAGTAAAATATGTAGTTGAGTTGCGTGTATGAGTACGTGTAGCAGATGTGGCGGGTGACCGACAGGGACGGGTGCGTAAGGTAAGTACCTACCTAACCAAGTAACCTAAGGTTAGTGCTGGGAAGCATTGACTGGAGCGCCGAACTGCACTGCTAATATGCCCGTGGGTGGGGGTGGGTGCTGCCGGATCGGCCTTAACGCAAACTAAACCAACATGACCTACCTCCCAAACCCAAACTTGAATACGGGCACCTTGATACTCCCATGTACTTACTCATCCTTACTTACATCCATACTTACTTACTAGGTAGCAAATAGATAGGTAATTTGCCTAATTTTCCTCACCTTAAAGGGTCACTAGTAGATGCAATTTCATCGATTGATCGCCTTGACTGCTCTATGGCTTACTAATGCAACAGGCTATCTGCGGTTCTAGGGCCCGAACCAACCTTCGCAGCCGTGGAATCCTAGAGCCGCCATGACTAACTTAGGTAGTCTCTTCCCCCGCACGTGAAAGGGGGCATATTTAGGTATGTATACGGGGGCATTTCCCCCAGTATATATGTAACGGGTATACTTTCCCGAACTTCCATGTAATCTCTAGATATATATGTATCCAGCCAGGCCGCTAATATCATACTAAGTAATACATGGTTCTACTGATACAGAGACGCCGAACCGTTCTCTTGCTCATCTAGACCACTCCCTTCTATTCACTCCTTCGTTCCCTTTACCGCAAACTCCGGAACCCTAGTTATTTGAAATGTTTTGGACCCCGCGATATGTACGCCACTCCCTTGTCCAAGTCGCCGCCGTTGCTTGTTATATAATATGCCATCTGTGCATAACACGAGGGGTAGACTCCTAGGCGTGCCCCGAAGGACACGCTGTGCAAATGAAAAAGATCAAACCGTACATGCCAGAGAAATAACGAAAGAAACCCAAACGCCGGCCATGTGTGAGGAAGGGGCAGTGAGGGGAAAAGAGAGAGGGAGAGAGAAAGATGCTGTAAACAAAAGAATCACACGGGCCCATCATACATATACATATACATATATATACCCTTCAACGCGGCATCCCCAACGAAGGCACTTCGACCTCTTGCAGGTCAGGAACACCTTCGTCCCGTCGGCGATCAATGAAGCTGTTGCATTCCGCCACCACCAGACTCCACTCCGCCAGAGCACGCCCCGAATACTTAGCCCCTCTCTCGAGATGACTACTTGGTTTGGTACCGTGCGTAACTGCTTCCGTGGTGGGCGTCGTGATGCGGTCTTGATATAGCGACGACTGGTTGCTGCTGATCCGTTCGATGCTTGGGCTTTGACTGCCTCGGCGATCCATGGTCGACGAAGATCGCGGGCTTGCTGATGTCTCCGACAATTCGGCGTTCTTTGCTGCCTCGATCAGTCCGCTTTGCACGCTACCCGACACCGCTCGGGTTGGTGCAGGCCGGCCCAAAGGGGAGTGTATGGCAACCGTTGCCCATATCCGAGAATCCCAGTTGAGATTGGGCGGCCAGGGGCAGGCGCGGCTGCGACAATATACGTTCCGCAGGAGGCATCAAGTTCGGCCCATTCCAGGAGAGAGTAAACTTGAAGACATATTTCAGGCTTTCATAGACAGGCGAGGAGCCAATGCTATCCGTATCCGAGGCCGGGGGAGTCACCGGGTTGCTTGTTACCTTTGGCGGAGGTGCTGCTTTGCGGGCCACTGTGCTGTCTCGTACGGAAACCTCGGCATCCTCAGGGTTGCCGTTCGACAAGTGGAGGACTCTGCCTAGCAAGTTCCATTTCTTCTTGTAGGCTGCAGGATCCGTATTAGGCGGGCTCACAAACTCGGGCGGGGTCGGCGCTGTTGACGTAGACTCCAAGGGGTTAAAAGATGTGGAGAATGAGTCAAACCCAACCATGAGCCCCGGTTGTGCCCCAGGGGCTTCCGTGCGGATGATCATGAACCGCTTGCCTGGAGCCGGTGTGGCTGGGGCGGTGGATGGTGCACAGTTGCTTTCTCGTTCAGCTGCGTCACGGAGCCAAAGATAATGGGACCAAACAGTCCCAAGGCGTGTGGCCGCGAGGTGGAACATCCGGCTATATGTATTCGGTCAGTAACTTGGTCTCAATGACGAGTTCAGTGCGAAAACGTACATGTCAGACTCATCTGCGCTACCGTCATTGCGACAGATACGCCAGCAAAGAAGACGCATGTAGTATGCTCTAACCATCGGGCACCAATTATTGAACATTTTGTTGAAGGTGTCTTCGGTTAAAAGCCAGCCCTGGCAGATGGCCTCCTTTCGAGATTGCTCGCTGGTGGCAACATCCCAGATGGAAAAGACCAGAGAAAGTACTCGGACTTCGGACATGGTGTGGTTCGAGTCCAAGATTTTCCGACACACCTCAAGCCAGAATGGCCAGTCTATGTAGTCGAGAGAAAAGCGGCCAATGCCGACGAAGCCTCGGTACGCAACTAATGACTCCTCGAGGAAGTCACAAAGGGTAAAGCACGCGTTGTGATCGAACTGGCACGTCCTCTTGGCTGCGGCCTTCATGAGCGCCATGAAGGCTTCAGCAAAGGAGTGCCGAGCCCCTGGGAATGCCATCGAGCTCGTAGACAGGAAGTCCTTGAGAAGAGCAATCAGACGATTTTCATTCATGCCTCGGTTGATGTTGTTATTGAGATTCATGGGCAACGCCATGGCGGATGCATTTGCTCCCTCGGAAAGTGGCAGTCCCATGGAAGCCTCCAGGCCCGCTTGCCTGTGTATCGTCGAATCCAAGGTGGCCAGAAGCTGCGCGTTGACTAATACAAACGCAGGTGCGCGACCCTTCTCCGCCGGCGGGAGGTTCGGGGGCATGAACTCCTCAGCGAGGATGAAATAGTACTTGCAAAAGAGAAAGAACAGATCGGTGTCGTGCCCTCTCCATCTCGATACCCATTGTCCATGCCAAGAAATCTTGGTCGTGGCAAGTGGCATTTGCGCAGCTTGTCGCAATGACTGGACCATCGCCCTCACCGAGGACCAGCCTAGACTTGATAGGTTTGGCGGGAAAAGGGCCGCGATTTCATCGCTTTCTCCTTTGCTACGTCGGGGTAAGCGGAACTCGTCGGCAACGCGCCGGAGCAAATCAGGAGTCAGAGCCCACAGCCGCACGAGGACCTCCGCCACCCCAGGAGCAAAGAAGAACGCATATGCGCAAGCCCTCCCTGCAAAGTTGACCAGGCTCAAGGGCGCATGCCGCTGGGATAGTTTATCCACAACGATGCCCATCTGAGTTACGAGGTTTGTAACAAACATTGTGCGTACGTTGTGCTCAGCCGAGTCGGCGAGAAAGTTGGAATCCGCCGTCGAGCTTCGTGAATGGCCACCAGACTCGTCGCCATGCGCGCGGCCCTTCCGTCCGACTGGCTCGCGTTGGGTGCGGTGCGCCAAGGGGCTGAACTGTGGTATACACTGACGCCATTCCGGACGCATCATCAAGATGGTCGTCACTTCAAGGACAATGGGTCTGTCTACACCCGCAACCGGCTGGGTTGCTTTCCCGTCCAACAGGTCCAACAGACCGATCCACCACTTGTTCAAGATGGTTGCCCTGGGCTCCAGTTCCTCGAGCTGCAATGCGTTGTTGGACGGATGCAAAGCATACTTACGCAGAAAGGGGAGCAGGGTGTTGCGCACTACACTAACTTTCATGTGCACAGATTTGGCTTGGAACCTGCCGTACTCTGCATCGAGCGCCTTGAAGGCCGACCACAGCGGATCTCGCGGTTGTTGCGTCGGTGGCCGCTGAAGCTCGTCAGGAACTGTAGTATTGCTGTTTTCTGATGCTGCATTCGAGGGGCGAGTATTCGTTGCCGAGCTAGCTATAGATGAAGCCGTACTATCGCCGTCGTTGACCGACATCCCCCTTACGAGCAGGCTCTGTGGGCGCTGCTTCATCTTGGACAGGTAATTGCCCAATTTCCCCAGAGAGTCGGAGGACTTGTTGGCTTCTCGATCCATGCCCGACGTAGCTCGCTTGCGAATGTTTTTCGGAGAATTCGTGGCCGGCTCAGTGTTGGGAGATGGCTCACGAGCCAGGGACTTGTGAGATATGTAATCCCTGGCCTCCTTCCTGGGTGACGGAGACGGAGATCGAGATGTGGAAATCCAACTGGTCGAGCGTTTTGCCAACGAAGCAAACGATCCCGAAACCGACCTCGACTTGTCCATCGCTTTCTGGTCTGCATGATGGGGCTCTAGAAGGGGGCTCTGGGCAAGCCTGGGTGCCTCTTTTTCTTGTTCTTGCGGAAGGTCAAGGTCGGATGCCGACTTGGACCCTGGCATCCATGACTGGCGGCGGGTCAAGAGCGACTTGCCTCTTGCTCTGCCCATCTTGTCTGGCTCGAAGGCAGGCAGACTCGTGTGCTTCGCATCGGTGCTAGCCGTGCGGTCAGAAGCTGGGATGGAGAAGTTGGGGTCGAAATCGAAATCGGGTAGATCGAAGGAGGGAATGTCGAAGGCTGGGAGAGGTGACAGATGCTTGGTCTTGGTCTTGGTGCTCGGCGATGGTTTTCGTGATGTCACATCAAGGTTTGAGTGAGACAGTCGAGATCGCTCAGGCACCATGTCTGAGAAGGAATGCGAGCGGCGGAACGAGTGTGTCGACTCAACGGCTGGGGGAGCCGTCACAAAGACAGTAGGCCCACTCATATCATGACTGGATTTAATATGGGAGGGTGCAGATGGGTCTCAAAAGCTAACCTTGGACTTGACCCGAGATAGAAGGATGAGCTGATTTTGGGTACAGGTACACGCCTGCAAGCTATTGACAGGTAGGTTGTCAACGGCAATGTTAACCTTCCATTGACTGCCAGACGGGAAGGATGGAGGGGTTTCGAGATTTTTGGTTGCGAGAAGTCCAGGAGCTTGCTTTCGACACCAGACCAAAATATTTAAGCGGCTTCTATCATGTCGGGCGCACTGAAAAGGAAGAGTTCACTGTTGTGACCCGGCTATGGATACTTTTCCCTCGACCAACGAAAAGAAGACAAAGAAACGCGAACGAGTGTAAGAGGCTCGAAAGCTCGGAACGACTTGTGGACAGGGCGAACAACAGAGGCGCGAGAGGCGCAGATGCTAGCACAAACTTAAGGGAAAAAAGGTGGTGGTGTTTCAAGTTACTAAGAATGTTGATTGGGATCGGGTGCGGTGCTAGATGACAACCTCGGAAATGACGCGCTAGGTTGGGATGGGAGAGAGTTAGGTTGCTGCCTTGCATATACTTGTAAATAGATTGACTGGTGGTTCAAGCAATCAATCGATTGCCATGGATATAGATTTATGTTAATCCCATCTACACCCCGTACCTGCCAATGTCTGGCGAGGGCAAAAGCAGAACAACCGATCACCATGCACTCACCGATCAGATGTATGTCTGGGCTGGGGGGCCCGCTGGTCTGGGATCCCGGCTTGGGTACAGACAGGAGAGACAAGTGGAGGGGAAATACGTATCCACTCGCCAAATCGTTGGTTCATGGGACGGGCTCTACGACGGACGCAACTAGCACATTAGCCCCAGCTTTGTTGTTGCTTGTAGTGCGTTCTTCCGAATGTTCCTCAGATTATACCTACATGTGGGTTAATTATCATGGCGTCTCCAGCATGCCATTACGTAGACAGACGTGGGCAGGCAATATATCGTCCAGTGCCGGATACCGGGCGAGGAAGGATGCCATACAAGAATAGGCCAGGCCCTAGGGCATCCGAATTAAAGACACCCGTAAACGGTTCCGCCAAGCACGGGAAGCTATTAGGGGGTATATATATGCCTGCAAGGGACTGCTCGACAACGTCACCGAGCCCTCCACGCTAATCATCAAATTCTCTCGGCGTACTTCCATTCCTACCTAGCCGCTGCTGAGGCAGGGCTGGATGTCTGGGGGAACCCACGAGTGTTAGGTTATGAAAATATATTTGCCTGGAACCTGAGACCAGGCCAATTGTGAGATCCGAAAGGTCCGAATAGTGCGACGGTGAGTGGTGGGCGAGGTAGTAGAAGGCACGGAGGATAGGTTCGTTCCATCCAGATCAATTGAGTGGTTCAACTTTCTTATCGCACCGGTCGTCGGCGGCAGGAATTCGATAACGTGTACAGGCTATAGGGAGGTACCTAGACAAGGTAGGAAGGATGGCAGGACCGACCAACCTTGGTCCATGGAGCCCAGGGCAGCACTATCAATTGGCCATTTGATTGAGCTGAACAAGAGACAGGTGTAGGTGGGTGGGTACAGACGGGATTGTAGCAAGGCATGTTTTTTTTTTTGCCGCCCTTCTCCGCTTAAATTTTCAGGATAGCGTCCCTCCAGTCCTTGATGCTGCTTGCAGACAGAGACGAATCCAGCAGAGCACAACAATCTGTTGTAGCCAATCTCGAACCATTCCACCGCAATGCTTCGACAAGTGTTCGTTTGCCATCCCGAAATGATTTTTCACAGACTTACTTACCTGGATATAGGAAACCGCGCAATGCGCGATCGAAGCGAGCTCTAGAGAAGCGAGCGCCTAAAGTCGTGGAAAATCCAAAGACCGCCCTTTTCCTTCGTTATGTAAGTCTTCCACAGATGTGCAACGTATGTGGTGCAGCCAGACTCACAAGATGACGTACAGACGACCTGCTCTGAAGCTTGCCAGAATGCGCTCGGCGACCTCTTTGCGCTTCGAACGCCTCTCGCAAAGCGCTTCACCAAGAAGAATGATATCCACCCCTTCACAGATCCGGCGAGTCTAGAGTTCTTCTCGGAGCGAAACGATTGCAGCATGTTCGTCTTTGCTTCGAGCTCTAAGAAGCGACCTCATACTCTGACCTTGGGGAGGACATTTGGCCATAAGATCCTCGACATGATGTACGTTTGATTGCATCCCCGTTTCGTCTCCCAACTAACCCACCTGTCCGCTCCAGCGAGCTCTCTCTTGAGCCTGAAAGTTACCGCCAGATCTCACAATTCAAGACACGAAAACCTGCGATTGGCTTGCGGCCAATGCTGGTGTTCTCAGGTACTGCCTTCGACTCCCCGACGGCCAATGAGTACACCATGGCCAAGAGCATGTTCACCGAGCTGTTTACTGGGGACACAACCATGGACAAGATTGATGTCGAGGGCTTGCAGTATCTGATCAACATCTCCGCCGATGAGCCAGCTGGAGACGAGGTGAAGCCGGCCATCCACATGCGCGTGTACATGATCAGCACAAAACGGAGTGGTCACAAGGTTCCGCGCGTTGAAGTGGAGGAGGTTGGACCCCGCATGGACTTCCGGCCCGGCCGTATCCAGGAACCGCAGGAGGACATGTGGAAAGAGGCCCTCAAGAAGCCTAAGGCTGGCGAGGAGAGGACCAAGAAGAACGTTTCGACCGACCTGATGGGCGACAAGCTAGGCAGAATTCATCTGGGCCGCCAAGATCTGGGCGATCTCCAGACCAGAAAGATGAAGGGCCTCAAAAGGAGTCGTGACATGCAAGACGAGGAGGCTGGAGGCCCCGAGGATGACACAGCAAAGAAGAGTAAGAATTGATGCACCTCGGATTGTGGATTGGGATCATGATCATGGCGTTCAGGCGTACGATACGTTAATAGGTCTGTGAAGCAAGTAGCACCGACAGCATGCGACAGCATGTTGTCATTGACCTGGAACCTAGTAGAAAATTACATGTCGTCTGCATTGACCTTGCCTATTACATGTGTCTCGTAACCATCCCAGAAGTCGGCGCTATTTGCAAGTTTCGGGCAGGTTGGATAAAATCAACCTTGGAAAGTCTTAAGCACCTTGCATAGACGGATCAATTTGATGGAAAGGAAACCCAGAACGGGCTTAATGCACACCTACATAAAACTGGGTGTAAGAGGAAGATGCGGAACATCAATTGATGTAAATACGGGGCCGCCCCTCACAGTAGATCAGGTAAGTGGTATGTACTAATGTTGTTACGTGCCGTGCTCAATCCAAATTGGAACTACGCTGGGCACTGTACGAGCTGGGGGGGAACGCCGGGCGAGCGCCGGGCGCCGGGAGAACACAGACAGTCTTGAGAACAGGACGCCTAAGCCAACTCGGGCTGGTCCCAGCCAGGCTGCAAGGGTCCATCAACTTGACTTCAAAGCCAGCTTAAGCCTATCTACCTACCTACCTACTGTACAATCTTCCGTTCACATCTGCTCGCCTGCCGCACAGCACCGCAGCATTGCAGCATAGCATCCTTTGTGGCGGCATTAATCTGGGGAGCAGCATGTGAGGTCACACTCACACCTAGCGGCTTTTCATCATCAAATGTGGTGGAGCTATGAACCATGATCCCACCCCAACATCGCTGGCGGAATCTCACTCGACCTTCCCCCGTCGCGACGACCAGACAACCGCCGCACCCTCCAGCCTCGGCAGCGGCGACGGTGATAGACAAAGCGATGCCGCACCAGCAGATACCGGCAGACGGCGATCCTCGCTATCCAGGAAGGCAAAAGAAGGCCTCACAAAGAAGCTTGCCTTCTTGACACACTTACTCGGCTGCTTGGACACTCTAATCTACGCCGAGCTATGTACACTATACTATATGGAGTACACCGCATCATACCTGCCTGCTGGATGAGCCAGTAACTAATCGCGCATCGTGTAGGTGTTCGTTCTTCCGGTTGTTCCTTCGATGGTTACCGCAATGGACCTACTTGACTCCAAAGCCCGAAAATATTATTTTCCTCCTTCCCAACTACCAGGTCAGCGCCATCGTCGGGCCGAACCTCCTCTGCATGCTCCTACACATCGCGACGTCACTACCCCAGGCCAGTGAAGCATCGAGAGGTTATCTTCACGGTGGCGTTTTGGTTGACTTCGTGGGTCAGAAGCCTCCAGCCTCGAAATTTACGCTGCTCTTGCTCGACCTTATACTACTCGGTTTGCAATGTTTTATGCTATCTGTCAATATGGAGAGAGACAAGGTGCGCAAGATCATAAAGCCTCCGCGAAGCACAACGGGCAGTGGGGGAGGGGGAGAGACCAGCACGCAACCAACCTCGAACCAGGATCACGACGCAGAGGAGCGCGGCGTTCATAGGGATGCGCCCACAGCAGGCCAGACGGAACATGGCACGACAGAAACACATGCAACGGGTGACCTGGAAGGCCTGGCAGAACGGACGGGGGCGAGGGTATTGTGCCTGGAAGCGACGAGACCCGACGGAACATTAGCTATGAAGAGCTTGGGGATGTACTGAACTCGGGGAATGCGACCTTGGCGGAATTTCACGTGCGGGATGCTCTTCGTACGGCCTGGGGAGATCGACTAAACACGCCAGAAAGCGGTGCCGCATTCGCATTGCAGGTTAGTACTTCGCATCACGGTTGGTCACTGGCTGCCAGCCAAGCGTCCTGCAGTCACCTGCCCCCTTGTCCAGAGGCTAACCAGTCCTTGAGCAGAACGTGGGTTACAATGCTACTCTTGCTGCCTTGGCAGCGCAAAGAAAACGCGAGGCGGGCCACTGCTCGAGTCACCCGTACATGATAGATGTAATAGTATCGAAATCAACATCCAACTCTCTGACAAAGTTTGTGAATATTATTCAGCTGTTTACGCTACTTTTCGTCCAACATTGCCCACACCTGTCCCCTTCACCGAGACTATGATGTCACCCGTGTCATCGTCTTCCACACTCCTCATGCCCCAACTGCTTGCGCCAAAGGTTTTGAGGTCCCTTGCCAGCTCGATGGTCTCCTCGGTGCCAATGACTTCTCTTCCTAGTCGCAGCCTACCGACATCCTCAGAGCCCATGGCCATCAGGGTTAGGATGGTGCTCGAGGCGGCGAAACTGGCACACCCGCCTTTTTGTATGGTCTCTAGTAGCTGGTAGGCACACCTCTTGCCGATATCTTCTGGCACCACGCCACCCTGGGAGGGCGCCACAACGTCTGCAGAATAGAAGACGCCAGCCGCGCTCGACTCTGCGACCAAGCTCATGCCGAAGCCTATGCCGACCCTCCTCTTTCCGGCAGTATTCTCTGTTCCCTGGGTGGAGGGCGCCTGGTCGTACTGAGCAGCTACGTGAATGTCGGAAACTAGCGGATTTAAGACCTCCCTTGCCGAATGTATCATGCGGGCGTTGTTGCTGGCCGAAACACCCGTCGCGTATGCCACACCACGTATTCTCCGTATCCTACCAGGGCTGCGGTTGAGATGTAGCGTCTTGGGTAGGCGAACCTGACTGGCAAACCTCAGCTCGACGAGACCGGCGCCCCCGACGCCTTTATGACCTGCGCATGACCTTTGCAGCACGCGCAGCTCGATGCGCATGGCCGGGATGCCGAAGAGATCGTAAAGAGGTAGGATGGCGGTTCGAAAGGAATCGATGGAGAGGTCGCCAGTCTCAGTGGACGAGGTAATGACGCCCGGCCCAAAGAAGCGCACATTCATGTGGGATTTGGAAAAGGGGGCGAGCAAGCACAGAGGGCCGAGGAAGTAAGTTACGCCACGGGTGCAATCGCCAGGAAGCTCGTGTTCGATGACGTTGCCTTCGCCGGCGCCCAAGCCGGGGGCGGCACCGGTGATCAGGCCGGGCAGGTATATTATTTTGGTACCGGTCATAGAAATCTCGAAGTGGGAGCCATTGGTGACGGCCTCGAGGAGGCGTAGGAAGGAGACTTCATGTGAGGCCAAACCCGGGTTGGTGGGGGAGGAGGATCGGATCTTGGAGATGCAGACAGGACGGCCAGTGAGGGTGGACAAGACCAGGCGCTGAGTGAAATGCCTGTGGCCTGTAAAACGCAAAAACTCGGGTTTCCGTTCCGACATGGTGAATGGTGAATAGTGAGAAGTCGGTCGCCTGTCACTTGCGCGGGTGAGTTTGAAGAAGCTGGGTAGAAATAATTCAGACCTCGCAAGCAACCTCAGTCTCTCTCTCTCTACAGCGTCGAATTGCTTTGGCAGCGGCAGAATGCTTGAAAATTTAGGCGGTGAGAGCGCGCTTACTGGCTAGGTAAGTACCTCTCGGCTGGGTACTTCTGGGCCATCCCAAGCTAAGGTCGGAGGTACTTTGGCTGCCCGGTGGGGCGGCGCATGCCTGGCTCGAGCGGACTCGAGCTGGCACAAGCTGGCTGAGGCCGTCTGGCCGCGGTACATGGCCGTACCCAGCGCGGTACCCAGCGGCCAGCCAGTGCATGCTGGCCAGCCAGTAAGCATTGGAGCAACCCTGCTGCGGGTGCCGTATTTGGTAAACGTTAGGTGGCTTTTGAAAAGTGTCAAGATCGCACCCAAGCCCGTACCTAACCTACCTCCTGCCTCGCATCAAATTGATTTAATTCTCGGACGGGTGGTCCCAGTAGCAGCGACACAACCACCAAAAAAAACTACCTCTTCCACCACGACATCGACGTCGCGTGTACACAACTCCCAACTGCCACGTTCGTTTAAATATATCTTCCGCCGCAACCGGCCTTTTCCTGCGATCTCGATAGACAGACAGACGGTTCGTTGGACCAACTTTGCGCGACGCCTACACCAGCCTGGCACAATGTTCGACATCGACTGGTGGAGCCTGGCTCTGCCCTTTGGCTACATCTTCGTCCTCGGCAGCTCTTTATATGTGTTCTCGACCATCTACAGAAAACGCAAGGCTGGTACGTTACGTCACAGGCATGCTGCCCCCCGAGCCCTGGTTCTGTCATGCTAACTCCCTCTCCTCTTGCCTTTCCATAGCGGAATCCGCCAACCTCGCACCTTGGTTCCCCCCACATTTGCAGAAGGAAATTTACTCGACGTTGCTAGAGCTTGACGCCGACAAGGACCGCAAGACCAAGGTCCCTGAAGGTGTCATCCGTGCCGCCCTTCTCAGGCGCGCCGTCGAAGATATTGCGCGTATCATCCAAGTTCGCCAGGCCAAGCAGGCATTAAACACTCTACTGCAGCGGGGCAGCGTCGGCGAGGACCTGAACCAGCGCTTCCAACGTGCCGAGAAGGAAATCGAGGAAGAGTTGAAGGATGTCGTCATGGAGGTTCGTTGGGCCCTGCGCTTTCCCTATATACTCACATAAGCACTTCCTTCCCACTGACCCGTTTCTAGGCCAATGCCCTTGCCCCCGGCTGGGGCCAGACTATTTTCCAATCCGCAAACGAAATCGCTGCTAACACGGTGCTACGGTCTCGGATTGACAACATCCAGAACAAGGCCGCTGCCGAGAAGGAATGGTGGGAGAAGAGACGCGAGACAATTCAGAACGACTTCATGAAAGAGTTGGAAGAGGAGCCGGTAAAGGGCAGCGCCAAGGTGAGCAGTGACGACGACGCCGTACTGGTCGACTCGAGTACCCCGATCACAACGCCAAGCAAGAAGAAGAAGGGCAAGAAATGAGATGGGCATATAACTGTAATGTCTTGGGCGGGTGTTTGCTACAGCAGGCCAAAATCGCTCTGCATTATTCATATTCGGCGTTCAGGGAGGGGTTGCGGGAATCCCCCACCATGGGGTGCAGGAATGGTGGCCTTGGACTTGATGGATGCTTTCCATCGTCCCTTGCTAAATTACCAGCATGAAAACAAGGTCTTATTACTAAGTCAGGTTAATGCCCGAATCAAAATATAGATCCCACCTGCCTGCGATTGCCTGTGGGGAAAACGAGGGCATGGAAGTGAACAAGTATCTATCTGTCAAATCGTGGTGCCGCCATTTATACTCCAAAAGTCCACCCCTTCAGGACGTACACTACCAGGGCATTTTCCTCCTCCACATCTCGTCTTCTTGCCACCTTGCTTGCCTGGCCTCCTCCATGAGCTGTTCCTCCGACTTGCCGCTCACTGGTGTCTCGCAACCTCGTAGCCCGATGAATTTACCAATCTTGCGCCGCTTCTCTTCGAGCGGCATAGACGGGCCCCACGCAACGGGGCAAGGGTAGTGACGAGTCCAGACGCAGGGCGTGCGCTGGTGGTAGAAGGACGCCAGCGACTCAAGCTCGTGGTCCGTGAGAAGCCAGAAGTTCAGCAGCGTCGCCGGAAATCGGGGGTGCACGTCCCCGGTCGTGAGCTGGACGAGGGGCGCGAGGGGAAGCGCCATCTGCCGCACTTTTTCCCGGAAGGCTGTGTTCTCGGCGGCGCGTCGTGATGTAAGGGTAGGCAGGGGCGCCGACGACGATACGGCGTTGCCTGTGGAGGCGTCGTAGCTCCCCCGAAGGGTACCACCAGTGTTGCTGCTCATCTGGGCCAGGGGGCGAGGGGCGGCAGGGATTTTGGGGGGGCTGTGCATGCTGGTGTCACACTGGGTGTCGTGGCGGGCGACATAGGCACGGCTTCGCGGTCCAGGTCCATCTCCATTTCCATCTCTAGGTCGAACGAGGACATGGAGGATGGTAGCGACGATGTGGAGAACTGGCTCTCTGCTGGGGAATACGCCGTTGAGGGCGACGGGAAGTCCGTGTCCATGGGGCTCGAGAGCTGTGTGCTGTCCATGACAATATCCGTCGGCGAGGGAGGATACGATGGGGAGGGCGGAAGATGCGTGTGCTCAAAGGGCATTTTACTTTGGCTGAGGGACCCAGAGGGACTCCCGGATACCGAATCTACTGTTATATCCTGCCAAAACCGACGGCCTGTGAATCAAAGTGAGTTGGTGTGAGTATGCGTGTGCTGTGGTTTATTGTTCTTTGTTTGCACAACTGTGGTTGGTCCGCCGTCCTTTTGTTCTTCTAAGACTTCCGGATGCGGCAAGCAATGTGATGTATATCTCTGCTTTGCAGGGACCAGGACTAGTGAATGGGAGTGGTCAAGAAATCAAATACAAAGTGTTTTCTATCTGTCAGATAAGGCGAAGATGTCGTGTGTTTCAACCCCCTTCTGGCAGTAGAGGAATCTAATAATATGGTGCTGTTTACCCGCTTGAAGGGATCGACTAGGTCCGCCGAAGCCGCTCAGCAGCTGAATGGTAGTATTATATAAAAACTGGAATTGGCACTAGAGAGAGAGGGGGAGGGAGGGAGAGAGCTCCTGATGGATCGAGAGATACTTCGCAGGCTTAGGCAAGACCGGGGAAAAACCAACGCGAAAATCCCGGGCGGCCATAACCTTCTTCTTGTACAAGCCCGTTTCCATTGTTGCGCGCCTTATTGTGCCTGTTTCGACTTTCTTTCTATCTGGTGTACAAGTGAGATCAAACATCTCTTTATGCCGGTTGGTTCAGGGGTGCCTCTCGAGCTTTGTTCTACGCGGGACTGGAATTGCCAATCAAAGGCCAGGCCATCCCCTTGGTTTGGGCTGGGCGAGTCACCGGGCACCGGTTTGTCTGCAAGGCTTTGTCCGTGCTGTGTCTGGGCTTTATCGCCGGCCAGCACGCCCTCCGTCCACCCGCATCGCATCTTGGCTTCTTAGAGCCACGCAAGCTTAGCAATGTGGTCCACCTTCTTTCTACTAGGCTTCACAAAGCCCAGAACCCTCATTTCGGACATGGCTCGATAGAACATGACAAGCGCCGTCCGCTCGTCCAGACCATCCCCCTCATCTTCGCCGACGATGCCAAAGAAGGCTGTCCACAGGTCTGCAACGTTTATGAGCGACCCCGTCTCGAGGTAGAGATGGTACAATATGGCGGTCACGGGGATTGTAGGCATGATCTGATCCTTGGACGAGTTGCAGCACGAGCACGCCAGATAGTCATGTGGCCGAAGCAAGGCCCGCTGAACGATCGACCGTGGCCGCGGCATGAATACCTCCCGATACGGGGTTTGGAAATCGTAGAGCCAGGCTTCGTGCAGCCAAATATCTTCTGCGCGCTCACACACCAGGACGGCCTGCAGGTGTTCGACGGTCTTGTCCACCAGCCTGGTATACGACTTGTCCTGTGGGGTAAGGGTGGCAGCATCGTGGCTCAGTTGCACCTTTTGCGCAATGACCGTTGTCCGCATGATTTTGTTTTGTCCACGGTATTCGCTCCGTACGGTAAACCCGGCTTCTTTGGCTTCTCGACAGAGCGTGTCGATTTCTGCGGCGACCTCGGATAGTAGTGTCACACTCGGGTCATTCTCACTTCCACACCCTGCCAGTCCCATGTTTCTGTCGCCATCTTTGATGATGGTTACCATCTGGTGGAGGAGCAACACCATTTCGGGTGGGTCCATCCGCCTTATCGCGCTCAGAAAGTCGGCCAGCTGATCTGGCTCGCCTACACCTTGGGAGAGCAGATCGATGTACAGTTGGGTGAACTTCGAGGCGCGCCCCTGATGACACATCATAATCTGGAGGGTTCGCAGGGAGCGGGAAGCCCAGCTGCGTGAGGACAAAAGTTGCTCTTGGACTTTTTGGGCGAGGTAGTCGTCATCGTCTAAAAGCGATTGCACATGGACGATTGCGTTGCCATGCAGACTTGCCTCGACATGGTTACGGAACGAGCCCATCGACCGGATTACTTCGAGGTGTTCTGGCTGAAGTGCGACTTCGTGTGCATTGTCTGCCAGTAATACGCTGAATGGGTTGGCATAGAAGTGGCACATATATGCGTACTAGGACTGGTCAGGGCCAGTGCTGCCGCAGAAGGAGGAGGGGAACGAGGCTTGATGGCCAACTTACCTTGAGAGAGCTCACGAAGACAGGTATACCGGCAGCTTGGTCACGTTGCCGGGCCAGGATCGTCTGGAGAGACACTGGGCCTATGCGGAGAGGCGCATCAACGTGCGCGACTGCCGTTTGAAAGATCTTCTCGACGATGGTGTCTGCCTGTTCCACGTCGAATTGGCGCCCATAAAGCAGCTGGCAAGTGGACTTCAGCAGCCTCGCCTGGAATAGCTCGACTGAAGTTGCTACGCCGAACAAAAGCTTGAAGGGGATCCGGTCGAGCCAGGAACTAGGTACTCGGTCAGTTTAAGGGCCACGCAGCGTGTTATCGGTCTAGCCTTGCCTGAACAACGTGATCAGGTCTGTCAGGAGACCTGTCTCGAAGGCTTCACTATCCTGGAATGCGACAATCACATTTGGCGAAGGACGATGGGCCAAATGGCTCCGAAGGGCTTCGAGGTCGTAATTCAGGTATCTTTTGCCCTGAACAACACAAGAGGTAAGCGTACCGAGCAAGGGACAAAGGGCCGGCACTTACATCGTTCCCGAGGGAGAGGTCCTGTTCCTCGGCGGCATCTGAGGGGCTGGCCACAACCTCGAGAATGATCTTCCTCAGAGCTGCCTTGAGATTGGAAGCGTCCCCCGAGCGTAGTAAGACGACCTTGGCTCCGGCCCGGGTCTGGAGGCTATCTGAGAGCTGTTCAAAGAGTAGACTTTGCGAGGCCATATTAGCTCCTGTGATGATGAGGGCCGATGGAATGCGAGAATCGGTCATTTCCACTGTGCATTCCTTGATAAACGCAGTGACGGCTTCCAGAGTCGACTGGTTCGTTTCCCGAAGCACGCCCTTGGTAGGGTTAGTTCATAAAGAGGGCCACAGAGGGGGTAGGGGAGTAGGCCAGACTAACATCGATCCTGGCTTGGACGCGAGACCAAGACTTCAGGAAGGCGTCCTGGCGAAGCTGGAGGGACTTTTTGCTCTCTAATCCGTTGAAAAGAGGTTGGAACCTGTGCGCAAGTTTCTCCTTTGGCTTTTCCGGCTGTGCGGCGTGCTTCTTGGAGACTCTCCGGCGCTTGGCCGGCCTGGTTGACACGGGAGCCTCCGCTGCAGGGTCAAAGATGTAGGCAGCCTGGACCACGAATTAGTAAGTTTTGGGGAAACTCATCCGCCAGATGGTACGTGTGCCTACTTTGTGTTCTTGGTCCCCAAGCGCTTCGCCCAGCGCCTCGATATCTGCCATACTGGGCGACGTTCAGGGGGGAGAGGGGATGTGGGATGAGATACACAGAAGGTTGGGAGCTAGTTTTCGCTGTAACGCGATTCCTTCATACGTGAAGGCGTTCGTTTGTCACACAATCGCTCGGACGTGCCGTGTCGTTGGGGGAAATGGGCCTAGCTGACAGGCAGCAAGAGGAAGAGAGGGTAATGAATGAGAATCGTTTGAATTGGTGAAGGCTATGGGTTAGATGAGCAATGCAAGTACATATACGTACGTGTGTAACGCTTTATGTTGTTTGGGTACCTATTGATGTCTGTTTATGGCCGATTACCTGCCTACGGGCTACCTAGGTTACCAGGTACATTAGGTACATCTAAAAACCATACCACTGGGACCCGTCCGCTAATGGGCAATTGGAACCCCCCTGTAGACGTATCTCTCAGCACGATGTTAAATGCAACATTAACCTTTTGGCCTCCATTATCTTATCGTACCTAACTTTTGTCGAATATCGAAGTAGGGTATATCTCCCCAAATTGTCTACATCCACCGGCTATGAATACATGATTCGGCCCCCCCTCTGCTTTTACTCGGCACCACAGCGCTCATGCCTCCGAGATCGCCCAAGGTCGATTTGGGCTGTCCAAGTTTTGTCTGCAAATCTTGCCTTGCGACCCTTCGAAGGGCACCGCGCCCTTCCGCAATAGTCGCCCTTGGCCTGCGAAAATCCTCCAGCCAAGCCACCGGCGAGAAGCCCCCCCTGGCCTTCAGTACCGATCGTCCTTCTTCCGCCGCCGCCGCTCGGCCTAACGATGATGCCGAACGGTTGCGCACCTTGAGGAACCTTGGCCTTCTTAGGGAAAGCGAGTCAGCCGAACCCAAGGTCAAGGTCAACTACTTCGAGGAAGCAAAGGGTGGAAAGCTACGCCGCCTGAAAGGCCAAGATGAATTCGCCGGCTCTCTCATGGATCCGGGCGGCGAGTTCGCCGGCCAGCTGGAAGAGATGGAGCAGGGTCTGGAGAAAGTAAACAGCATTGCCAAAGTTCTCGAGGAGAGAGCTTTCAAGGCGCCACTCCGCCCGGCCGACCAGAATACACCCTCGGGAAACGTCGAGACTGCCTACGATACTATGGCCGACATGCAGTTGATGGAGTCCTACGTGCGCGACCAGCAGTCGCGCACGGCGTCTTCTCGGTCCATACTTATCAACCCTGGTACCGGCTACAGAGAGCGCCATTCGATCTTGCGCCTCAATGAGAAGCTGCAGAGGAGCGCAGAGAATTTAGACCGCGGCAGGCTAGGCCTAAAGGACCGCGATCGCCTATGGAGGTGTTATTCCCACTCCAGAACGACCCTTTGCGAGAACTGGAATGTTGTGCCCCGCGAGGCGTGGGAGCTCTTATGGGATGTCCTTGCCGCAGACACCCCTGACAACACCAACCGCATGGCTCGCATCTACGCTCTCACCAAGGACATGATGTTGGCAGGTGTTCCGATGAGTCCCGAGAGGCACCTCCTGGCCGTTGAATCCATGTTCATAGAGGGCTGGAAGAAAGAGGCCATTGATAATCACCGGAGATGCGCCACCACCCTCGGCGCGAACCCCAAAACGTTCATCGACTTCTGGCAGCTGGGTTTACGCATGCACTGCCAAGTTGGCGACGTCGAACGGGCTGAACGCATTGCCAACATCATTCTGGAGTCGCGACCGGAAAGTGATGCACGATTCCTCATCCCCCTCATCCGAGCCCACGTAGACCACTCGAGTGCAGGCGCCGACAAAGCATACGACGTCTACGAATGGTTGGCGTCACTTCTGGGGAACAAGATGACCATTGGTGACTACGACCAGATCATATCGCTCTTCCTGGCAGCCAACCAGACGGAGCACGCGTTGTGGGTTTTCGTCGACATGATGAGTTCTGGCTCCATCCGTCTGAGGGGAAGTCCCAAATCCCTTTGGCTGTTGCCAACCCTTTCTTCGTTGGGAAATGGGTCAAACGGCTCATTGGAAACGGCGACTACAGTGGCGCACGCGACGTGCTTCTGCTAATGAAGAGCAAAGGGGTCGTCCTTCGGCCGATTCAGGTGAATGGTCTGATAGGCGCTTGGCTACGGTCCGGGTCTGCAGATAACTACAAGCACGCGGATGATGTCGGCTGGGCCATGATCAACGCCCGGCTGCAGTTCGTCCGGCATCGACGGGCCATGCAAGGCCTGACAATGCAGGCCGCGGAGCCCGGCTGGCCCTGTGCCACTTTGGAGACCTTCTCTCTGCTTGCAGAGAATTTTCAGACCCGGGGTCTGCATGTGAAAGTGGAAGAGGTCTGGGATGCCTTCGCCCAGGCCGAGATCGCACCAAACTCTTTCATGGTAAATCAACTACTGTCTTCCTACCTCGGGAGTGGGCGTGGCAAGGATGTGGCTAGCTGTTGGCAGCGCTTGAGTGCAGAGTACCAGATCCCACCGGACCCTTGGGTTTTCGCGGTGCTTTGGCGAAGCTTGTCTGTCAACCGGCTTCGCAGTATTCCCCAGGAACAGTTAGGCTCGGAAATACTGGCTAGCCGGAGGCTGTTTGCCGATATGGTTGTGCATGTGCGTTCCTTTAATGGCGAGGGTATAGACCTCTCTATGGCCCGAGTCATCCTGCACACATTTCGACAGCTTCATGACCAGGTTGGCCTGCTGGTGGCGTATAGAACACTGCGCGAACTGTTTGGCTACGCGGATCCGGGGCCCCTTGTTTTCGAACTCTTGCTGGGGACGACAAACGTAGCAAAAACCACCGCCCGTAGTGCCCAGGCGAAACGGAGGCTTATGCTCGCCGTGTCGCAAGTCGAGAATTACCTTGCTCATCGACAGGGGGAGTTGGTGAGCGCAGGGCAGCTGGGGGCGAACGATGATATGACGGGTGAGATGAAGGCGGCGGAGATGGGCAACTTCCTCGACCTGCAATTGGAAGCTGACATCTCGGTGCTGCCGGATGCCGAGAGGCAGTTCGTGGAAGCAGCCAGTCAGATGGGCGTGTACAAATCTCAATAAATTTCCTGTATAGCAATGGTTGGCATTTGATCCAGTGCACAATACCTTGGTCGCGTGTGTACAATACATAACATAGAAAACTAGAAAATCGCCCAAAAACACAACGGTCTCGAACCGGCAATGCAGTTTAATCATGATCTTCCTCCGTAAGCCCCGGGCATCCATCCATCTCCTTGTCTGGGTAGGCGCATTTGCACCAGAAACAGTAGCGGTAATCGTCGCGTAGGTATACTACCAGACGTTGTAGCCTGACGTCCGGCTCTAAACCGTTAAACTCGTCCAGCTCAGCATCTTCTTCTTCCAGGTCCTCAAAGGGGGCTACGACTTGGTCGGGTTTCCCCATGGCTTGTTGCGTCTCGGCGTCGTCCTCGTCGTCCTCCTCTTCGTAGGTCGGCAGGCGAGACAACAGGCTCTGCTCCAGGTCATGCCGCATGCGCCGGACTCGCTCTGCTTCTTCACGCTGGCGGACCAATCCCCTCCAAAAAACGTGGATGCTCTTCAGGGGCCTGGTGGACAGGGCCCGCGATTTGGACTTCTGTGTTTGGCCTTGGCCTCGGACCTCCTCGTCCAGCATCTCTGCCACCTTCTGTGCCGCGTATACCTGCCTCTCGGTTCGCGCAGCTTCGCGCTCCTTGCGAACACGGTCCCTGAACTCGCCCTCGTCAACGACCTTGAACCGCTTTCCCTGAGGTGGCAGACCTTGCTGGTCTGCAGCCTCGTCAACCTTGCGCTTGCGCTCGGCATCCAAGCCGATGCCACTACGGTCCTCCTTGATGCTGATACGGATGGGTTCCGCATTGGCGCTTGCAGCGCCGTCTTGAGCGCCGAGGGTGCTGCCGGCAACGAACCCCATCTTCTTCATCATGGCCAGGCCCTTGGATTTCTGTGCGGTAGGCGCGGTGGGGTCCAATAGGGACTTGGACAAGGCATGGTCCCGGGCAGCCGCCTCGTCGGCAGCAAGCTCGGCTTTGGACTTTGGGCGTCCTTTAATTTCAGCTTCACGCCTAAGCCGCTGTTTTCTCTGTAGCGAAGTCTCCACGGCAGGTTTAGTGGGGATACTGGAAAAGTCCATAGACATGTAGTCATCTGGCTCGTCGGCGTCGGCCATGGTGAAATAATTGTACGCCTTGATATGACTGCAAGGTGGTGCGAGAGAAGGTTGTAGGTAGCGAAGGATGTAAGTAGTAGTAGTAGCCTGTGCGCCAGAGTTTAGTGACCCTACCTATTTAGGTACCAGTTACGGTTGATTAATGGGCTGCACGAGCCATTAAGCAGCTCGCAGGAGCAGGAGCAACAGGACAAAAATGGCACTATTGCTACCATTACATGCGTGCGACATCAAACAACCCAGATGCTAACAAAGCTGCTCTAGTCTCGAGATAAGCATTCAATAATTTAATATTCATATATAGCTGCCTATATAGTGTACGTGATTCTCCTAGAAACTTAAAACCTTGATCAATGTCTACAATTGGCATGCCAAATTGGAGACACGCGAGGGCAGACTGTGGGTGCTGACCTCGCTGTGCTTTGGCTCCCTTCATCCGCGCGGCCGCATCCTCGTCGGGGGTGCCCCCGCCTCTTCCACCGGCCCCTTCGTACGAAATACGCATTTCGCGTACCTCTGCCGGCCCCGTCTTCGACATACATGTCTCAGAGCGGCTGGTCTGGCAGTGGCTGGCCACTACACGCAGCTGGAACTGATTGGGACATGGTACTCTGACGGCGTGCCGTAGTCGGGAAGGAACGGACCATCCCTAACGCACAAGCCCGTAACCCGGGCCAGTGGCTTGCCTAGCTCTACTACCTCTCACATGCCTGTCTGCGCATCCTTCTTATCAGCGTCGCGGATAACGGCGCCAGGCGTCAGGGCCTGAGGGAGGTGGGAGGTGGGAACCAAGCAAGTATTGCATGGGTCTGAGAAGCAGAACGAGCCCCGAGCCTCAAGGCGAGTCCAAAGCGGTCCTAAGGCGGTTCATGACTTCGGCTCGAAGCTCCTCCTTCACCTGCTCCAGTTCGGGTGCCCGTCGACCGGCGGTCAAGTCCCAATCCTCTTGTAAGGAAGCAAGTGTGTCTTCCAGCTCACAAAGGGACTCGCCTTGCTGCGTCGCGGTGGCATCCAAGTCCACAATGGCCACGTCGGCCTCATCCATGCGCCGCTGTAGGACCGCGCTCTCGTCGTCTTGAGTCTTGGCCTGGCCTTCAAGTTTCACCAGCTTGTGCTGTAGGTCTTGGATCACTCTTTCCTGCGTGGCGACAACCCCTTTCAGCTCAGCGAGTTCGACGAAGAGGCTTTGAGCCCAAGGAGGCAATGCTTCGCCACCAGCTAAGCCCCCCCCACGGAAAAATTGCCTCTCCAGGGGCTAGCCTAGAGACTGGCTTTTTCCATAACGGCTCCTGCGTATGCGTGGAATCGGGGACATTATCGTCTGATTGCGTGCTAGATGTGCTGCACTGCCGACGTCGTTTATACGGCCTCTTCCTCAAATCGGGCTCCTTCACGCAGCCAGACCCCACCGGAGGAGGCATGGGTGGTCCGGGCCCGATTTCGTCGTATGACGGCGGACTGTCGGCTTGCGCTAATTCAGTGACCTCAGAGTCGGGGCGCTCTGAGTTTGCAACGGTGGGAAGGATGCTGCCTCCCATACCCTTGTATAGTCTATGTAAATCACCATATCGAGGAACTGGTCGGGAAAGTCCAGACTGGATGAGTTCGGCGATGGAACCAAGGCGTGCTTTGGACAGCGTCGTGTGCTCGAGGTATACAGTAATACCCAGAGCCGTTGTCATTGACTCGAGCGCCTTGACCACAGTGTCGGTCGCGGGCTTTTTGGGCTTCAACGGCACTTGGCCGGGCACAATGACTTGGACGGGTTCCTTGAGATGAAATTTAAGACGGGTAAGGTTACTGCCCAATTTTGACTGAATAGCAGGGTCGGCACCGTCGTAGCCATATGTCCATTCAAAGGACGATATATGATTGGGGGGGTATATGTATGTACAGGACGATGGCATGTAGGTGCATGTGCATGACAGGAACACGGAGTCGGAAGAAGGACAGGCATTGTGTGTCGTTCTTCTCGACGCAAGCTTCGAATGTAATGTACCGATTCCGAGGATCAGGATGGAGAAGACATTGCGATCCAACTCGAGGCGCTTCCCACTCGACCACGGCCTTCCCGCTGGCGATGAAATGATTCGTATGCTCGGTCGGTATATGAAAGGGCGGGGTGGTGGCTGCTGGTATTCTTGTTGTTGCTGCTTGGGCAGACATGACGACTGGATTCCTCTTCTACTTTCCCAGGAACATCACATCAGTAAGCAGTTATCACGGGCAGGACTTACTACTACCACTACCAGTCTATCAGGGGAATACTGCCACCACTGCGGCGAGGTGAAGGTGAAATACTGAATAGAAGATGACAGGTAATTAATAATCTCCGCGCGCCCCAGCGGGTCAAGCAAAAACAAATGCCGGTTGCGGTTGCAGGAAGACCACCGAATGAAGCGGCAGTCCCCTTCCTCGGATCCCGGTCCTTTCAACGAAGACCTATAACTCTGGTCCGCGTGCCCCTCGCGTCGCGTATCGGCCTGCGAGAGCGAGCTTCGGAATAAGAGACGGCGTTCGTTGAGTAGGAGGCCGGCCCAGTTGATCGGAGGTGCGCGTCACGGGCATTTGCTTCGGGTTAACCGGCAGGACGCGACACGGTCGCTTCGCCACGCAACACTTGTGTAGAAGAGACAAAATTGAAGCGCGACGGTGCCTAGAGATGTGTGATACTGTGTATTAATCGGATAATGGTGTTGCCAAAAGAAAGGGAGCAAATAAGCTAAGTCTTAAGAACAAGCGGCGATGATAAGTAGATACCTAGTGTTTTAGATTATCCACTTAATAAATAAGGAGGCTGGGCAATAGGTACCGAAGTAGCTTTGTGGCGGCCCTATGGCCTACCTCTGCCTTATGCTCGTATCCCCTTGTTAGATTCTGGAGTCCATAGCGTAGATAGCCACGTAGCGATAGAAGGCATAGAAAAAGACGCGGCGGTAAGCACGGAGCCCGTGCGGCGGCAATGTCAGGGCGGTGGGAGTGGGCAGACGCCCGGAGCTATGGATGGATGGATAGATGGATAGAGTCAATTTATCGTCCGACCGAAGGCCAGGGCCTTATACAGACGTTAATATTATGCTAGCTATTATAATATATTAATATAGCGCCATAATCGCCCCTTCCCGCGCCTACCGTATTATCCGCCTTTTAAGCTTTAATACGTCCCCATTATAACTTTAAGCTTTTTATTACCGTTTATCGCTTTAAATTTACCGTTATATAAGCTTTATATATATTATTATATTTCTTATTATATTTTTTAAATTTATTATTTATCGTTATATAATTATTTATATTATAGATTACCGTTTAAATTTAATATGATTTAAAAAAAGAAAGGAAAAAGGGAAAGGGAAAGTAAATTAAATAAAAGAGTTATTATTATAATATATAATTATTTAATATAAAATCCGGGACGATATAAATAATAAAGGAGAAATTAATAAAAAGGAGCGTTATTATTTAAAAGTAAATAATAATAAATAATGGTTTTAAAGCTTTATAGTTTAATATTAACGATTAAAGTTAATTATATATAAATTACTTCCGGGCTTGCTATTTATTAAATAATAAGCTTAAAAGTTAATATAATAATATTAAAGGAGGATCTTTTATAATATTATAAATGAAAATCTACCGGTATTTAATTAATAATAATTAGATATCGCTCTTTATAACGCGAGAACGCCGCCCTTTTATTAAGGTATCCTTATTAGAGCTCGTTATTTAAAGAACGCCCGCCGTTATTAACGAACGCCTTCGACGCTTCTAATATTAAAAGAGTCCCTCGAATAATTAAATTAATATACCTTATATTATAAAATAGTTACCTAATAATATAAAGTATATTATAAGGTAGTTACCCGATAATTAATAAAGAATAATAATTATAAAGTAATATTTATATATTTATAAAATAACTTTTTAATTAATATATATATTTATATAGTAATTATAAATATTTAAATTTAAAAAGTTTATTATTTATTAAGAGAAGTAAAAGGGTTATTTTTTAAAAGCCTTTTTAAAGGCTCTTTATAAGGCTCTTTCGAGGGCTTTTTAAAAGGCGGCTTATCCTTTATTATTACTTTAATAAAATATCCTAAAAAACCTATCCGAAATATAAATATAATAATAATTTTAACTTATCCCGATTCCTATATTGCCTTTATATCGATAAACGGCTTAAACCCTTTTTAATCGGAACCGGTAACGGCTTAAATCTTTTCCCGAAATACTTTATAAATTAAATAATAAAATAATATATAATAGATTATTTAATAGTTACCGTAATTATAAAATAACGAATTAATTTATCGAATTTATTATAAATAGTCCTTAAAGTTTAATTTTTATATAGAATTAAAAAATAATAATTATTATAACGTATTTTAAATTTTAATACCGGAATATAATAACTTTTTTGAATTTAAAGAACCGGTAATATAATACTTTTCTATAAAAGTGTAAGGCCCTTTAGGGTCGAAATGTGATATGAGAGAAGGATGAATCAATTTAGACTGGTCCCGAAGGGACCAGCGGTCTAAGCTAGCTGAGTGTGGGGTACAGCCCCATTGGGGCTGGGGGCCCCCAATTGGGGCTGCCTTTAGGGTCGAAATGTGATGTGAGAGAAGGATGAATCAATTTAGACTGGTCCCGAAGGGACCAGCGGTCTAAGCTAGCTGAGTATGGGGTATAGCCCTATTGGGGCTGGGGGCCCTTAATTAGGGCTGCCTTATACCTCCCCCTTAATTAAACGAGATTATACTCCGTATAATTTAAAGAAATTATTTTATAAATAAAATATATTTTAATTTTAAAAAACTTTTAATAAATATATATAATAAGCTTAATTAAGCTCTTAAGTTATTTAATTAATCGTAACCTTTATTACCGTTTATAATCGATTCTCTCCACGGCGTCTCTTTCGCTAAAGGGGTGTCGGATTATTTAAATTATTATTTATAGGCGAGGCCCTTAGGGTTTTAAATTATATAATTAAATCGCTTAAATTTATTAATAAAAGTAAAGGTCTCGCTATTTATACCGGTAATTATAATAATATCTATTATTAAACTTATAGCGATATAATCGCCGATATCGAATATATTCTTTATTACTAGGGTTATTATAATTATTAAATAACCGGCAATTATTATTAAACCTATTTATTTTATAATACTATTATTATATTTTCGATCTTTTTATCGAGCTCGTTAAAGCGTTACCGTAATCCTTATTAATTTTAATTAATAGCGTAATTAACGACTTAATCGCGAAAGCTCTATACCTCCTATCGTAATAGCTTTAATTTTACCTTAATTATATTTTCTAATTTTTAAATTAAATTCTACTCGATTAAGGTACATATTAATATTATTTTATTATCGACGTATTTTACGTCTATTACATTTCGATATAAGAACTTATTTATAATTACCGACTTTAATTTAAATTTTAAAATTATAAACGATTTTTATCCGCTTAACGAATTAATTATTTATAGGGTTTTTCGTACTTATACCTATAATAATTAAACTTTTTATTATAAAGGTAATCTCGCGATATATAAACAATATAATTATTATAATTTAAGCATTTAAACCCAGTATAACGGCGAGACTTCCTAATTCGTATAATCGATTTCGTTATTAATATATTAAACTATAACTTTATTTATTTTTAATATTATACTATAAATATTACGGTTATACCTTTTATTAGAATTGGTCTCGTATAATAAATAATATATAGCTCGCTATAACGGCGGGACGTCTTTAATTATTAAATTATAATTTAAAAAATCGAGGCCGGTCGTTCTTAATAATTTATTAATCGCATTAAGTATTACCTTAAAGCTTTTTTAATATCGCTATTAATCTATATAATTTTAATATTATATAGATACGATAATATAAAACTTTTTAAGTCCTTTAGACTTTTATAGTCCTTATAGCTTAAAATAATATCGATTCTTTTTAATTAACTATACATTTAACGGTAGATTTTAATAATTAATATTTAATTATATAGCTTAATCTTAATCATTAATTTTTTAATAATACTTTCTTCTAAGAATTATAGTTTAATTAAATATTATTATAATATAAAATACTATAACTCTTTAAGCTATAAGGCCTTATTAATTAAAAAAATATTATTAATATTATAATAACTTTAATCGCTTATTACGTAAACTTTCTCGTTAAAAAGTTAGATTAATTATATAAATTCGTGGTTCGGGATATTTTAAATAATAATAATTATATATATTCTTTTATTTTAATCGGTACTCTATTAAGTATAAATATCTTTATCGATATTAACGAGTTTATTAGATTTAAATACCGTAAATCGTTAATTAATCGTATCTATCGTATTTAATTTATTTTTTATAAGTTTCGCGATTTATTAGCCGATCGTTTATTAAGTAGTTATCGTAACCGGTCTAAATAGGTCTTCGTTTAATAACGCCCTTTAGGATCGATATTAGGTATTATCCTTTATATTATATTTTAAAGCTCTACCTTTTTATTATATTTAAAGAAGCTAACTTATATCTTTAATATATTTATTATAATCGAAATCGTTATTATTAAATCAAGACGATTCTATATTATTTAAAATTATAATTAATTTCTATCGCTTATTAAATAATTTTTAAATTATACTTTAATATATTTTTAATAAATCTTCTTAATCGCTCGTTCGTTTTTCTTATATTCGCGATAGCGGGATTTCGTCGTCGTCCTTTATAAAAAGATTCTTTTATACCTTTCCTAATATATATTAATATTTTTTATTTTATTATCGATTTTAATTTTCTTTTAATTTAATTTAGGATTTAACGGATTATATTTATTATATTTTTATTTATAAAGTTTAATTATTAATTAATAATTACTTTACGATATTATATTAAGGCTTTAACTACTTTATTCGAAAATTCGCCTAATTTCTCTTTTATAGGCGCGTTATTTATAAATTTCTTATATTCGTTATTAAAAAACTTCGTAATTCACTAATAATTATAATTATATTTAAATAATTATTTATATTCTTCTTTATTTAATTAAATATATTTAACGAAATTCTTCTTATATACCTATTTATTAAATTATAAATACGACACGTTTATATAACGTTTTTATATAAGAATAGGGTCCGGCTACTCTTTTATAAGCTTATCCTTTTTTTAGAAATTTACCTTTACGCTCGTTATTTACTTTATATTTTTATATATACCCTTTCGATTTAACGCCTAATCGAGTTATAATTATTAAGCTCCTTACGCGCCCGAGAGTCGCGTTTCTTCTTATTATTATCCGTATAATATTATTAATTTTAAAATTTATAAACTACCTTATTATTAAATAAATAACTTTAGCCGGCCCCTTTTCTTAAAGTTTAGTATATTTACGATAGGCATTAAATTAATTATAATATTTTATTCTTTATTCTTTTTAAACGTTATATTTTATAACGCGTCCTTTTTAAATAATAACTCCTCTTTATTTATTTTATATACTATATTATATTTAAATATTATATTAATTACGTTCTCTATTAATAATTCTTATAAATATTATTCGTTATATACTTTATAATAATCTTTTTATTAAATAAAGTATTTAATAATTAATTTATTACCTATTCGATTAATCCTATATATAATTAATTTTTTAATTTTAAAAAAGTATTACTTTTCATTATTATTTTTAATAATAATCCGTCTTAATTAAAACTTAATACGTTTAAAAGGATCTCCTCCTTTCGGAATCGAGTATAATTACGCGATAAATATTATTCGATATACTCGTTATAATCTCGGGAAATTAAGCTCGTATATTAACGGTCCGACCTTCTTTACGATCTTAAAGGGTTTAACTCGTTATTATAATTATTTCCTCGGGTTTTTATTAAATAGCTTATAACCTTTATAAAACTTTAAATATATTTCATTATCGACATTAAATTCGTAATATTAACGGGTATTATTATATTATAATTTTATTGTATCGACAGTATAATTTAAAGTATTTCTCGCTTTTTATTAATATATTCGCCTCGTGGCTTCTAACTTTATTTACCTATTCGGGACCGCTATCGCCGATATAAAACTCTTTAAGCGAAAATTAAATATAATTTTATTAAACGCTCTTCCTAGTACTAACGAACGGGCGTTATTTAAATTATATTAAAGTGCCGGTAATACCTTTAACTATAATACGTCGTAACCATTATAATAGAAATAGATTACGATTTTAACCTTTTAATTCATACGCTCGTTTTATTCGTTAGTTTATATATAATATCCTATAAAAAAAGTTAACCTAATTCCTTAATATATTTAGAATATATATTAAAATTAAATAATAAATTTAAGGTCTTTATTAAAAATAACCTTTTAAAATATACCTTAATTTATATTTAAAAGCGTAATTATAATTTAATCCATTTATAATTCCGCTAAGTAAATAATATAATTTAAAATAAAGAGTTTCTTTTTTTAAAAGTAATCGATAATAATTAATAGATTATTATATATATCTTATTTAAAGATATATTATAATATCCCTATCACGAACGCCGGCGGTAATCCGATAATAAAATCTTACGTAATCGTTTAAAACGGGAACGACGGTATTTCCATTAATTATAATAATCCTATCGGCTTAAAACGATCTTATCGATTCCGGATATATTACGGGTAATTATATATATATACCTCTATTTATTTAATAAATTTTAAAATAACGACTAATTTCAATTTATACTTTATCCTTTTCGGGTTAAAATAATAAATTATATTATATATTTATTTTAAGAATTTAATAACGTATATCGACGGTATATATAAACGATTATTCCTATCGATATCCTTTAAATATAATAAGCCGTCTTCGTCTAATTCGTGCCGGTATCCTAATATCGTTAAAACTTACTTAATTATTTTTATATCCTTCCGGCTTTCCTTTACATCTTTTATTTTATAAACTTTATTTATTTAATCGTATAGTCCTTTAACGATCTTTCTTTATTATAAATTATCTTTATAACTCTATATAATCTCCTTTTTCTAATTAAACTTTATTTATATATCCAAATATATAAAATACTTAAATCTATTTATAATATCGTTTAATATAAAAGATTATTCATTTTATACTATAGCTTTATTATCGTCTAACTCCTTCGTTAATAATCGCAATAATATATCTAATATTAAGTTTATTCTCCTTAATATATATTTAACCTTAAGCTGGAATTAGGATAAATATATAAATACCGTTATTAATTTAAGGTTATTCTTAATAATATTTACCGATTATAGATTTATTTAATCGATTATACCGATTAAGGCCCGATAATCCGTAAAAACTACGATTAATACCTTATTAAACTATAGGTTTATTCTAAACTTTTTTATTATTTAAATTAAATATAATATTTTTAATTCTATAGCTTAATAACGTGACTCTACTTTCGTAAATATTTTATTTATATATAATATTAATTAAATCTCCTCGGGGAAATATTTTAGCCGTGTTATTAATTACGAATATAGAATACTATTATATTATAATTTTTATCCTTTAAAATGTTTAATTTAATAAAAACGATTTCGTTAAAGCGTTAATATATTAACGACGAAGTTTACGTTAATTAAGCTTAAAGGATATAGAATAATTCCTATTCTATTTCTATTAATTTAAACTTTATTAATTCTATCTACTTTTTCCTTCCTACGGCCGTCTTATATAATCGGCCCTCTTTATACCCTTTCTTTAAAAGAGCTATCTTTCGTACTTATAATGGTTTTAATTTCTAATAATATTATAAAATAAATTAGTTTAATTATCCTATTATACCGATATATTATTTTAATTAATATAACGTCGTAAGTATAGAAAGTTTAATTAATATTTCCGTCTTATCTTCTATAATAAATATATTTAATCCATTAATTATAAATCCTAAAAGCTTTACGCTTAAATAATTTAAAAAGGACTTTTTAATTATAAACGATAAATTAATATTTATAAATTATTAAAAGAGTTATCGGAAATATTTTAAGTATTCTTCGGCCGTATTATTATAAATTACGATATTATCGATATATACTTTTATAAAGTCTAAATCGTGTATTCGTTAATTTAAGAATTGTTACGTAAATAATAAGTTATTCCGAAATCTTATTAATATTACGTTAAAGATTTCTAAACCTCGTAATAATATAATCGTTATTCGATTTTAATATTTTATTATTACCGGGATTTAATAGAAAAACGCGGATCCGTTTATAATTATAATAAATTTCTTACCTCGTAATTTCGTAATAATTATTTTTTATATAAATAAAGGGTATACGTCGGGTACGGCGATTTTATTTAAAACCCGAAAGTCTATTATAACACGTCCTTTTTATATTCTTTCGATAATACGTTATATTATAAATACGGGATATTTAAACAATATCGGTTCTTTTATTTATTTAAGCCTATTTATTTTATATATCGAATTAAATATTTTATTTAATAGCTCCTAATCGTTAATTCCGAAAGGATATATTTTAATTATTATTTTTTAACTTTATTAATTATTTATTAATTTAACCGTTATTTTCTTATCCTTTAATAATTTAATAATACCGCGGTCGGTTTATAATTCTACGAATTTATCAACTAATTACTTATACTCCCTTACGAACTTAATATTGTATATTATTATATATATACTATTAACGGCTTAAATTTCGAATATATTATTCAGCCGTTTTACTTTTAAAGAGGGTTTCTTATTAATTAGCCTTTTATTCTTAATAACTAAATTTTAAATCTTATTAATATCCACGGTCGGGTCTTCTAATATTATAAATATAACCTAATTTAAATTAAACTCGTCCAATAGTTACAATCGGCCGTCTATTATATTATCTTCTATTTACGATATCGAGGCTATAACTTTAATTATATAGATTTTATCTTATAAAATGCTAATAAAATCGTGGTATTCTACGTTTTATAATCGCCCTAGGAATATCTTATTCCTAAATTTTATTAACTCGCTCGTATTATTTATAATTATAATTACTTTAATTAATTAAAATAATATTAATACGTTTATTACTTTTAATACCTCCGATATAAATATATACGAATATATCTCGTCCTCGTTATTAAGTAATAGCTCGGTTTAATAAATAGGGATAAGTATTATAGATTTAAATGGAATTATTATATTTTTAATTACTTAAATTTATCGGTCGATTTTAGCCCAACGCTTTAAGTATTTAACCGGGGTTATAAAGCTTCCGTTTATTATTAACTTTATAATACCGTCTTTATAATTAAATATTACCTCGTGGCCGATTAATTATAAAGTATTTAATAATATATTAAATAATAAATAATTATTAATCTACGCCTTAATAGGGATCTCGATCGTTATTTTTTTTTTCGATCGTCCGTTTTAAAAATATAGAAAGTAAATTTCGCCCTTTCGCGAAATATAATATCTCCGCCGACTCCTAATATAAGGTACTCCCCGTCGGTTACGATCGTTTATTTAGGGATATATTATTATAATTATATATAATTTATTATAATACTTAATACGCCTTTATCGACGTATACTTTAATTACTCCTTTTTATATATATATTTTTATTCTAAAATAAATATATTTATATTTATTTAACGTGATTTATTACCTCGCGGACTATATTACCTCGCGGACCACTTTTTTAATTCTATAGCTTAATTAAACTTTAATACGTAATAATTCTATAATTATAATACCTAATTAATTTAAAGAAGATCGAATTATTTTAATAATTTAAGTAACGTAAAATTTAATAAATCCTTTAAACGAAAAAGCTATTATAAAAGTATACGATATCCTTTATATAACTCTATATTACCGAATTAACGGCCGAACCCTATAACGCGAAATCTAATAATAATAATATAAATTAGATTTTATTAAAAAGGAGGTATTATAAAAGTATATAATCGATTTAAATATTTAAGGAATACCTTTTAATATCGTTAATATAGAAAATATAATTAATTTTTTTATAGGAACGCGTAACGACGAATATATCGATAAATATTAAGTTAAGCGCTTTATCGACCGTAATACAAACTTTAAAATTAAAATAAATCGGAAATACGATTATTAAAAGGCTTTTTATAAGGATATAAAGGTTATTTCCGGCTGGTTTATATTAATAATAAATACGAAGGCTAAATATAATATCTTAAATAAAGATATATAAAATTTTAACGAAATTAACTTTATAATAGGCGTTATTAGCTTAATATACGTCGTAATATATACCGATCGGCGTAAGAAGGCGAAGACGGTCTAACTTAATAATCGGGAATAGTTAATAATAATAAAATATATTAATTTATAAGGTTAATATATTCCGCTATTCTTAATCGTTTAAAGTTAATATTATTTTATAAATTAAATGTATAAATATAATTTATCGGGCAATTAAATAATTAAATCGACCTTTAATAATTAAACCGATAATAAAACGGGCTTAAATTAAATTAAATACTTTAATAAATATATTAAAACGCGAGCGATAAGTTATTATTACCTTTTAATTATTAACGATTATAAGAGTTATATTTCGGCTAAATTTAAGGTATATTATAAAGATAACGGTATTATTATATCTAATATACCTCCTTATTTATTTTATTTATTTTAATTATTAAATATCGTATTTTATTCGCCGTTAAAACGTATATATTTAAAAGAAATCGAGCTATTTATAAAAGCCTCGATAAATTATATTATAAAGCTCGAGTTCTTTATTACCTTTAAAGCCGCGTATTTCGTTATTTTTATAAAATATAATATTAAATTTAAATTTAATATATTTAATTTAATACCTTATAATTTAAATAAAATAATTAATAAATTAAATATATAAATTCGGACGCTTATACCGGAGTTATTATACTTAAAGACCGCTAGTATTTATAACCTTTTAACGCCTTTTAACCCTTAATAAATAACGAGATACTTTATTTTTATTAAAAGTAGGATTTCTAATTATTAAGGAAACTCTTTAACGCCGATTTTAAATATTATAGATAAATTAATTAAATATATAAAATTAATAATATACGAAGTTACGATCTTATATAAATAGGTACAGATTTTAAAGGCGATTAATTTAATCCTTTTAAAGCGCCGGAGGGTTAAAAAGTTATATATTTAATTTAAAGGAGTTTTTATTATTAAAGAATTTTAATAATTATAGGATAAAAAGGTAAAAAGGAAGCGTCTTATAATCGATAAAGATA
Source organism: Apiospora saccharicola (assembly GCA_038363915.1). Lineage (NCBI taxonomy): Eukaryota > Fungi > Ascomycota > Sordariomycetes > Amphisphaeriales > Apiosporaceae > Apiospora > Apiospora saccharicola. Next base: position 3,012,110 of record JAQQWM010000001.1, read on the forward strand.
AAAATAATAATTCGTTAAAGCGGCGCGTAACGGGTAATAGACGTTATAATATCTATAACGAAATAAATTATAATATATAAATTTATAAAAAGGATATAGAATTAAATAATAAATTGGATAATAAATGATTTAAATTAATTTAAAGCGTTATAATTAAATTAATTTATATAAAAGTATTAAAAAATAGAAAAAATAATCCGCGAGGTAATATAATCCGTAAGGTAATAAACCACGTTATATTAAATTTAAATATTTATAATTTTATATATTACGGTTTAAACGCTAATAATTCTCGGTATTAAAAGCTGGTCTCGATTATTAAATATACCCCTTCCTAGGGTTAACGTTATAGCATATCCTTTAATAGCTTATTTTTAAAGTTAACTTCTTCGTTTCCTAATTAAAAGTGTATTAACTTTCTCGTTTTCTTCGAGGTCTTAGGTAGCGTCTTTTAATTAATTTCCTTATTTAATAATTAATCCTCCGCCTACTCCTTTTCGGATTTTAAATATTTATTATAAGGTCCCTACCCTTTAAGCCGTTTTAAGGTATAAGTATTAATAAATACGTACTTTATATAACATACTCGATTAAGGAACTTTTCGTTATATTTTCGGTATTTATTTTCTTTAAAAGGTTTTACGGGTATTATATAATGGGGAAATATAAAATAAATGTTATTTTTATTAATTATATTTATAGCGATATCTCTTTTGTATACCTATTTTAATATAAGGTAACTATTATTAATTAGTTTATTCTTTTATACATTTTTATTTAAATCCTTAATATTAATATATCGTTCGTTGTCCGTATTAAAATATATCTAATTATTTTATTATAATTAGATTTAACGATTAAAGATCCGACGGTTAAGTAATAATCGTCTTACCGCGCGATCGTTATATAATTTATATTTATATCCATAACCTCTCGTATTTCACTTAACGGATCACGGCGAGAATCTTTTAATTAACGATTATAGAAATTTCGATAACGAATATCGTTAATTATTATATCGATTTTAAATAAGGTTTCCTTAATCGTTATTTTAACTTTAATTACTATTCTAATTATTACTTTCGTAATTTCCATTTTATCGCTATTAAGATTAATTCCTACTTTAATAAATATCTTTTATAATTTAATATTAAATTCCGTCGTTTCTATTCGCGAATCCCGTGAAATTCGTTATAAATAATCGCGGCTAAATTTATTAAGTATAAGTAAGTATTTATAATATAACCGTTATAAATAATACGGGTAGGTTATTATAGATTATTATATCTTTAATAATTATTATTAACGGTAATTATAATTAAACTATTTTAACGTTAGGAATTAATTATCCGGCCGTTTTTAATTAACGCCGGTATATAATATTCTTCTCTTTTAAATATTTAATATATAAATTAAATAATATAGCTTTAGTTAATTTTATAATTAAAGTTTATAATTTTAAATATAATATATTCTATAGGTAATTAATAACTTAACCACTTATTATTATATCGAACGACTTATAATTATATTTCTATTTATAAGCTTATATACAAATTAAGGTCGTTCTTAAAACCTAATCTCGACCTTATTAGGCATTTTATATATTTCGTTAAGCGTCTGTTTAATTAATTTTAAAGCGCTCGGTCACTTTATATAAATAATTATTAAATAATATATTTATTTATCTCTTTTAATTTTCCTTTAACGTATTATATTATATAAATGAAATATTACGTAATAATTAATAAAAATTAATTAAGAATATATTTAATCGGGCTTAATTATCGCCGATATTATCCTTAATTAAATTTAATTAACTTTAAACGTTATAGAAATAAACATTTATATTAATTGTAATATTATCTATTTCGCTATAAGACGGGTTTAAATCTAATTAAAGGTATTTAATATTCCGAAGTTTCTAATCGCCCGCTATACGATTACGATTATTTAATTATATAATCTCCGTAATTATATTCGTAAAAACGTTTAACGTATTTATAATAAAACTAGCTTAAAATATAACTATAAATATAATTATTATTTAATTTACGTCCGATTAAAGGTTATATAATAGAGGTAAACCGTTCGATTAAAATAAGTTTCCCGGCGGCGGATTTCCCGATTATTATCCTAGGGATATATCTCGGGATCTCGATTACGGCGGGGTTCCTTATAAGCGTTATCCTTAAGGTATATATATTTTTAATCGATTATTATAACCTCGGGTTAGCTTATCCCGATCGTTATTTATTATTAATAGGGATTATAATAAGATTTCTATTAAATCGGGTTCCGAATTTAATATAAAAAGCGAATTAAAAATAAATATTAATTTTTTCAATTACTTTTTTAATCGTACTTTTATTTATTTGTTATTTTTTTCAAGCTTATTACAGCTAACATAAGTAATAAAAAACAAATAAAAGGTTATATAAATTAGTAATAACTCCGTACTAAAATAAATAGGTATTTTAAATAATAAATCAAAAAATTAAGCTTCTAATTATATAATAATAAATAATAAATATCAAACCCCCTTTCTATTATAACTATCGACCCTAACTACTTATTATCGCTTATAATATAGGATTTATAATAAACTTAAGTCTCGCGATAGTATTATATTTAAATATTAAGAAAGGAATTATTATATTCGTTCGCGTTATATAGATTTAAAAATTATCGGAGATTATTTATACCTAGGTAATAAAGTTCTTAAAATTAAGGTACGGAGATACCGGTTTTATATAAATTATTAAAGAAAGCTTTTATACGTAAGTATAAAATTTTAAAATAGACGCTCTTTAAGACTTATAATATTTCTCTTTCTTATTATATATAAATATATATCTATATTTATTACTATTTCTTATTTAATGTTATACCTTTATATATTATTAAATATATATACGATTATTTAAATCTCGATATTTACCGATATATATTATATTATATACGTTAATAAAGAGCGCCTCGGGTAATTCTGAGAAAGTTAATATAATTATATTAGTAATTATTAGATTTATATTTCTTAAAAAGAATTACTTTTATAATATAGAAATCGTAATTACTTTAAATAAATTCGATTTTAAAATATTAAATATTATATATAATAATAAACCTTTTAAGCCGTTATAATATATAGCTTTTTATATATACGATTTTTACGTTATATTTAATATAAATAACGGCGATAAGTTTTATAAAGAATATTAAACGACGAAAGGCGTATTTATATGTATATGAAATAGGAAAGAGGCCCCGGAGGACGCGGAGTTTTATTAATACGATAAGCGCCGGTACGATAATATCGCGAATTAATTAAATATATTAAAGGGGAAAAAAGGCCGGTATTAATAAACGGGAGCTAGCGGAATCGCGATTAATGAATAATCCTTTAATTAAATAGGTTATTATCGATTAAGCTATTCGTCGGTTATTATATAATTAATTAAATTATATACTTACTTATTCAATTTATTAAATAAAAGGTAAGGGTTTTATATAATTCTTTTTTATAATATAATTAATAGATTAACGTCCTCCGCAGGACGGAATTGTACTTTTATTAATAATAATAAAAAAGGGCTCGGCCTTCGCTCTTTTAAAATTAAAGATATATTTAATAATATATATATTTTAAATATAGGGCTCGCGGCTATATAATTTAATATTAACGGATTTCATTTTAATTCTCATTTTAAAAATCGTTTATATATATTTAAATATAAATTTAATGAAGAATTTAAATAAATATCCTTTTTATACGTCGAATTATATCTCCCGATTATATTTACGAACTTAATTAATTTAAAAAGCTCCTTTTAAAATATTTTATATATAATTCTTTAATTTATAATAAATTCTTACGATAATTATAAATTCTTTTATATAAACGCTTATACTACCTATAGAACGTCCCGAAAGGCTTTCGTATTAAAAATTTAATATATTAAGTAAATTAATAAAGGGATAAATTAATTTCTTATTCGACCTTTAAATATAATATTAGGATTATCGGGATTTAATTTTATAATTTCGATTATAGGTTTATTTAAATTCTTAATATATTATAATAATTCTCTTATAAACGCGTTTAATACGTTTAATATAATATTTTTTAACGGGAAATCCTTAATATATTAGAGTATTTATATAATAATACGTAACCCGTATTTGTTATATAAATTAACGTTCGACGTTATAAAACGTATAATCCTGAAAATAATAAGGGAAAACCGAACTAGTTATATTTAATCGGGGGCGTCGATCGGATTTAAATAAAATAAAGATTTATAAGGGAGAAATAATATATATAGGGTTAATTACGTAATTTAAGGGTAGGGTTAGGTTACGTATATATAGGCCGTACGTTTATATATACGTAGAAAGAGAAAATATTAATAATAGTTTATTAAGTACGATCCCTTAATAGTTTATTATTTATCGTATTACGTTTAAGATACGCTTTTAATATATTAGATTATAAAAAGGGAATTAAAGCCGACTATCGTCGGGTATAGTATTAGGTGCTCTCGGCGAACTAGAAATATTATTATTTATAAAGCCTTTTAAGGTCGAAATGTAATATAAGAGAAGGATGAATTAATTTAGACTAGTCCCGAAGGGACTAGCGGTTTAAGCTAGCTGAGTATAGGGCACAGCCCTATTGGGGCTGGGGGCCCCTAATTAGGGCTGCTTTATAAAAAGGTATACTTTTATTTATTAATTTAACGTTAATTAATAATTTTCTTAATTAATATATATTATATAATTATTATAATAAAGGGATATTAATAGATAATAAACTTTATCGGCCCTTTAAGGACGGCCCGCCTTAAATACTTTAATAACCTCTTTAATAATAATATAACTTTATTTACGGTAACTCCTATAACGGTTAATACCGTTTAAACCTCTTCCTTAATAGCCGGTAAGGTAGGTTACTAAATAGGTTTTAAAATAAGATTTAAAGTAAGTCCTAAGGTAATTACCGCCGGCGCCGGTAAGCATATTATATTATAGGTAATAGTAATTATAATAAGGGCAGCTTTTAAAGCGGTAAGTATTAATAAATATATTATAATATACCTTATAATACCTATTTCGGGAGCGGCCGGCGGTAATAATATTAAAAAGGAATTACGTAATATAAATATAACGACGATATATAAAGCCTTTTCTTTTATAATAATAATAATTATTATTAATATTTTAATAACTATTTTAATTAATTTATCGGCCTTTTCGTTTCTTAAGACGTTTATATATATATTAAAATTTAATAAATATTTATTTAAACGTCGAATCGTTAAAGTTTATTTAATAATTCTATAATTTATTGTAAAACTTATTATCCTGATTACCGTTAAAGCTATATTAAAAATATAATTATAGCTTAATTATTAATAAAAATATCGATTTATTAAAACTATCGGTAAAGTATTTTAAAAGAAATTTAAAACGATATATAAATTCTTTTTAATTCTATTAGGTATATTATAACCTATTTTAAGGTATTTAAATAGGTAATCCTAGAACGTTCCTATTAAAAAATTTATTAAACCGGTTAATAGGTCGCCGTTCTAACCCCTCCGTTATATTTATTATTATTTATATAAAATATTAATAATTTCGAATTGAACTTTTTTAAAATAAATTCGTAATATACTTTATTTACTTTCTCCACTTTATTTATAATCGTAATAATTTAATATTTTTAAAGTAAGATAATAAATAGATAGATTATTTTAAAAGAAGGTTAATTCTTATAATATATTTTATAATATTTAATAAAACGAATAAAGGGAGATTATTAATAAACTTTTTATATTATATCGATAATTAATATATTATAACCGGCCGTTAAAGGGTTCGTACGAAGGCGTAAATATATTATATAATTCATAAGGAGTAATTATTATTTAATTAATAAAATATATATTTTAATAGTTATTATTAATAGCAAGGTATTTCGAAAGCCCTTTATAATTATTAATAATATATTAAGCTATAACCGTTATAACGTTATAAAGTATTATTTTATAATACCTTTCCGGAAAGCTTTTATATACGGTTAATATTATACCGTATTATAATATATAATCTATAATATTATTATAATTTAATATAATTATTATAATTATAATATGTTATAACCTTAACCTATATTTAAAATTATTTTTAAATTTTAAATCGAATTTTTTACCTTTTTAATAATTTCTTAAATATAATTATATTATAAGAGGCCCGGATTTAATTAAACGCCGAGATACCGGAGCTTTTTAATAAGTTAAATCGGCTATATTTTAAGGGTTTAAATTTTTTTTTTTAATAGGATACCGTTAAGGTTAATAAGGTTTATATTAATTATTATTATATTTTTATTAAATATACCTATTATTATACCTTTTCGTATTTAAAAATCTATAAATTTATATTTTTATAAAATAAAAATATATTTATATTTCGTTATCTATTTAATAGCTTATAAATATACCTTTTCTAACGCTTTATAATTATTAAATATATTATTATTAATAATAAGAATATTAATATTATTAATTTATATAATAATAATTACTTTATAATTATTTTATAATAGGTTACCTTATAATAAATTACCTTATATTAACGTGTTATAAGCGTTAATATTAATATTAATATTAAAATTAAGGGGTTATTCAAGGGCGAAGGCTTTTAAAAGTGTTATTATATTAATACCTTTAACCCTTACGGTTATTACTGTATTAATATTATTAATCTTTATAACTATTACTATATTAATACCTTTAATACTTATTATAATAATTCCTTTCTTTAAAATCTTATTAAAAAGGTTTATATTAAAAAATAATTAAAATAAAGGGGATAGCGATAAGCTTTAAAGGATTCTATAATTTTAAATAATTTAATCGGATTCCCTTTCCGATAATTTAAATTTTATATAACCGTTCGTTAATTAATTACCGATTTATCGGATAATTAATTCCGGGAATCTTTTCCAGGCTAAATAATTAAGAAATTTAATATAATCGATATTATTAAATACCCTTAAAGTATTTAATATTAATAATATAATTATTAGGTATTTATTATTATTAATAAAGTTATAAACCTTATATATCCGTTTTAAGAAAATATAAATAACGTATTTTATAAATCGCGTTTTCCGTATTTCGATATAAGTTTATAATAATAAATAATATATTTTTATATAATAATTTATTTATTTAATTATATTTAATTCTAAAGTTTTTTTAATAATATTTAATAGAATTATAAATTTATATACTTTCGCTATATTATAATCGTTTTTACCGGGTTTCTTTAATATAATTGTAATAAACTCTTTAAAGAAGTAAATATTTTTAAAAAATAATAATTAACTAATAGGTATAATAACGTTATAAATAGGTTTATAGAAATCCGAAAAATATAATTAAGGATTCCTAAGGGTCCGGGAGCTTTATAAAGTTATAATTTAAAAATAATTTAAATAATCTAGTTTTAAATAAATAATAAATAGGAAATTTTAATATTAAAAATAAATAGGGGGTTAGGAATTTTAAATATATTTAATAATAAAAGAAAGAATATTTTATTAAACGCTATTATTTTCCTTTTAAAGGTAATATTTCCGTTAATAATAAGGGTAACGTTTTATTATATAGCGCTTTAACTTTTAATTTTAATTATTTTCATTAAACGTTATAGGCCTTTAAATCCTTTATTATAGGCTTTTATAACCGTCTCCTATTATATTTCCGTTAAGGACTTTTTAATTTTAAATCTTTTTATATACCGTTTAAACGGCTTAACTTTTTAATATATTTTTAATTATTTGAATTTATTTTTATAATATATTTATATTTTTATATTTTATTTTATAAGCCGGTAAAAAGCTCGATTTATAATATATTATAAAATTTATTATAAATATTATAATGTATTATAAAATTTATTATAAATATTATAATATTTATAATATATAAGAAAGCCTTTATAGTTTAATATAACTTATCGATAATCTCCTAGTTAATAAGCTTACTTTATATTATAAATAATTCTATAATAATAAAGGTATAGAACTTTTTTATTAATATCTTTTTTAAAACTTTTAAAGGGCTTTAGGAGGTATTTTAAATAGCCGTAATTATAATATAATATAAATAAATTAATAATTACTTTATTATAAATAAATAAATCGATAATAACGGAGGACTTATTCTTTTCTTTAATAATAATTCCTTTTAATAGAATAATTTTAAAGGATTTAAAATTTAAGAACCCTTTAAAATATAATATATTTAAATATATTAAACCTTTATCTCCCCGATTATTAATGGTTTAATTAAAGGATTTTATATTAAAATCCCTTATAATAATATATTTAATTTTAAAATAAATTACTTTATAATTATAATAAATAATAACAAAGTTTTTAATATATTTTCCGATATATTTTTCAGGGGGTTATTGTATATATTATAAATATAAATAATATTAATAATAATAAAGGGGCCGTTAGAAATAGGGGCGGGGTTAATAAGGTTAGTAGGATAAGGAGCTATAAAATTATATATAATAAATATTTTTATAATATTGTTTATAAAATAAATAAAGGAAATTCGTATTTAATTAAAGCGTTTATTAATAAAAAAGCTATTTTAAATAATTTAAAACCCGGTTTTAATAATTAAAATATAAATAAAAAGGTAAAAGGATTATAATTTAAAACCTTAAAATTTAAAAAAAAAGGACGCTATTACCTTATCTTTTAATTTCTATATATTATATTATAAAATATATAAAATAATTATAATAATTATTTCTTTTATATAATATTAAAAATAATAAAATGTATATTATTTAAATCCAATTCTATATAATTTTACTTTCTCCTGTTTATTAATTTTCTTTTAAATTATAAATAAAACGATCGGAGTTTATATAAGGTATTATAATATATAATATCGTCCGGTTCTTATTATCTTTTAAATAACGTTTTTAATAAATAACTTAAACCTTATTTTTATTTCTTTTAAAAGATATTATGTACTTTATATTTAAAGTTAAATTTAATAATTTATTATTTATTTTAATATTAACTTTAATATTAGCTATATAATAATAGCGTTTTATAAAAGCTTTATTTTATTAAATTTAATATCCTTAAATATTAAAATTAATATTTTAATTATTAAATATAATAATAAAGGTTATTAATACTTAATAATAAATTACTATAAAAGGGTTATTAAATATTTTAAGCTTTATAATTTCTAAAAGGGACTCCTTAAATAAAAGAGTTAAAAGAATTATAAATAGGTTTATAACTTTTATAAAAAGAAACTAAAATAATAAATTAAGGTATTTATTAATTTAGGATTTTATATTAAAAATAAAGGTATTATTTTATTATTATAAAGTGGTTAAATTAATAATAACCGGCTCTCGGGGTTATTAAATAAATTATAAAACGGCTTAATCTTAATTTTAATTTTAATAAATTATTATCCGGTTTAAAGTAGGTTATTTTAAAGTAAGTTCTAAAATAGGTTAGTTTAAGATAGGTTTTAAGGTAATTAATACTAGTTAATTAATAGGGGTTAAAGGTAACCTTTTAAAGGTTAGCTTTTTAAAAGTTAATAATAGTCCTTTAAAGGCCGATAAAGGATTAAAAGTTAATTAGTCTAGGGTAATTATTATTAAAGTAATTAATATAAGTTAATAGGTTATTTAATTACGGAAGGCCTTTTAAACCCTTTAATATTCCCGTTTCCGGTAACGTGGTTTACTATTAAGCCGGCTATATTACCGAGTCGGCTACCTTTTCTATATTTCACCATTTTAATATAAATTAATTTAATTATAATACTTTAAATCAATTAAAATTATTTATTATCCGATTTATTATTTAATTCTATATCTTTTTTATATATTTATATATTATAACTTATCTTATTATAAATATTATATCGCTTTTTACCGGCCGCCCTCTATTTCGATAAACCCTTTATTTCGCCCTTATTAATCGTTAAACGCTTCCCTTTTATTTTTTAATCCTATAACTTTTAAAATTCCTATAACGTGGTTTACCACCTAATGGCGTATATTACCTAATAGCGCACGTCTATTTTAAATCTTCTTTCTTAAACTTTAACACGTAATAACTCTTTAATTATAATACCTATTCAATCCCAAGAAGATCGAATCGTTTTAGCAATCTAAGCGACGCGTAACGGACCGAATAAAATTAGCTAACGGGCTATTGCGAAGCTTTACGATATCCCTGAAACGACCTTACGCTACCGAATCCACGGCCTCCAACCTCGACGCGATATCCGATATATATATCGTAAATTAAACCTAATTAAAAAGGAGGTACTTCTTAAATATATAATCGACCTAGATACCCGGGGGATGCCCTTTAAAATCGTTAATATAAAAGATATAGCTAATCTCCTCTCGGAATCGCGCGGCGGCGACCGCGTCGGCAAGCATTAGGTTAGGCGTTTTATCGACCGTAACCCGGACCTTAAAACTCGAATAAATCGTTAATACAATTATTAAAGGGCTCTTTATAAGGATCCAGGTATTATTTCCAATTAATTTAAACTGGTTACGAATATCAAAGCGAAATATAGTATTTTTGATGAAGACATTTTTAATTTCGACGAGACCGGCTTTATAATAGGTATAATCGAGTTAATACTCGTTGTAATACGCGCCGATCGGTATAGGAAAGCGAAATTAATTTAGCCTAATAATCGGGAATAATCGATAGCTATTAAATATATTAATTCGAAAAGCTAATATATCCCGCCGTTCCTAATTATTTAAAGTTAATATTATTTTATAAATTAGGCTCGCGAATACGATTTACCGAGCGATTAAATAATTAAACCGATTTCTAACGGCTAGACCGATAACGAAACAGGCCTGGACTAGATTAAGTATTTCGATAAATATACTAAATCGCGAACGAAAGGCCGTTATTACCTTTTAATCTTTAACGGCTATAAAAGCTATATTTCGGCGTAATTCGAGGTATATTATAAGAATAACGATATTATTATATTTAATATACTTCCCTATTTATTTTACTTATTCTAACTATTAAATATAACACTTTATTCGCCGTTAAAACGCGTATATTCGAAAGAAATCGAGTTATTTATTAAAATATTAATAAATTATATTATAAAGCTAGAATTCTTTATCGTTTTTAAAACCGTATATTTTACTACTTTTATGGAAATTAATATTAGATTTAAATTTAACGCATTTGATTTAATACCTTATTATCCGGACGAAGTAATTAATAAGCTAGATATATGCTTTCGAATGCTTATACCTATTTCGTTACGTCCGGGGACGGCTAGTATTTATAACCCTTAAATACCGTCCAACCCTTAATAAACGATTAAACACTCTACTTTTATTAAAAGCAGGGTCTTTACCTATTAAGGAAGCTCCTTAACGCTAATTTTAAATACCGTAAATTAGATAGCGAAAGGTATAAATAAAATAGCTTATAAAATAACCCTTATACGTAATCGGATACGTACTTTAGAAAAGGCTAATTTAACCCTTTTAAAGCGCCGGAGAGCTAAAAAATCGCGAGTCCAGCTTAAAAGAGCCCTTATTATTAAAGAGTCTTAAAAGATATAGAACGAGAAGGTAATAGGGAAGCGTTTAGCGATTAATAAAGGCGAAAATAGGAGTTCGTCGAAACGGAGGGCGACCGGTAAAAGGCGTTGCGGTATCTGCGGCGAGATAAATTATAATACGCAAACATACGAAAAGGATATAGAATTAATTAACGAATCGGATAGCAAATAATATTAATTAATTTAAAGCGTTATAATTAAATTATTTTATATAAAAGTATTAAGAAATGGTAATAGTACGCTACTAGGTAATATACGCTATTAGGTAGTAAACCACGTTATAATAAAATCCTTTTTAAATTATATATATACCTTTTTAATTTTTTATTATTTAAAAAGTATTAAATTAACCTCTTTTAATATATATATCCGATTATATATAAAGGTTATTTTATAAATTATTTTATTTATACCTTTCGTTATTTAATTTATAATATTTAAAATAGGCGTCGGGGAGCTTCCTTAATAAATAAAAACCCTATTTTTAATAAAAATAAAATATTTAATTATTTATTAAGGGTTAAATAGTATTTAAAGGTTAAAAATATTAATTATCCCCGGATATAATAGGTTAGGTATAAACGTCTAAAAATATATATCTAGTTTATTAATTACCTTATTTAAATAATAAGGGATTAAATTAAATATATTAAATCTAAATTTAATATTATTTTCTATAAAAATAATAAAATATATTATTTTAAAGGTAATAAATAATTTAAGTTTTATAATATAATTTATTAATATCTTAATAAATACCTCGATTTACTTCGAATATATACGCTTTAATATCGAATAAAATATTATATCTAAGGGTTAGAGTAAGTATAATAAATAGGGAGGTATATTAATTATAATAATATTATTATCCTTATAATATACCTTAAATTCAGCCGAAATATAGCTTTTATAACCGTTAAAGATTAAAAAGCGATAATAACCCTTTATTTATAACTTAATTTAATCCAGGCCTATCTCAGGAGGGAATTCTCGTTCTTTAGGATTAGTCTTTTAATTTATTAAATTCGATAAAGGTTTAATTAAGCTTCTAATTGTTCGAAAGGAGATCGGCGGGGGTTCTATAGCGTCGGTAAATTTTATTAACGTCGATAAGCTTCTTTCTATTAATATTATAAAGATTTAAAGGGTATTTATTCTTTTAATAATTAATTTAATAATAATTAAAATATTATCCCTCCTGGACTAGTTTTTAAATCTCCTTAATAATAGTAGGCGGGGGATATATCTTAATCGAGGTCGGGGTAGAGATTAATTTAAATAATAATCCGTTATTTCCGTTATTTTTAGAGCTAGAATTCCTATTACTTTTATCGCTTTTATCGTTTTTAGAACTAATAAAGGTTATTACTTTCTTAATATGTTTCTTTTTCTTATTAATATTAATATAGTTTTAAATAGTTTATTAATAACGTTTAATATATATATTAAAGTCGACGTTCTTATTAAAGTATTAGGTAAAGGTAATTAATATAATTTATAATATAAATTTATTATAAAAGGCCTCCTTTTAGGAAGTTTAAGGAAATTCCTTTTCTTTAATTAATCGGATAAAGTTTAAAAAGAATTTCTAATACCTAATTAGGGAAGTTATCTTTAATTAGTTATATTCCTTCTTAACCTTTTTATATAAAATATAATTAAAATAATAATTTTATAAATAATTTAAGAGTTCGTTAGGCATCTTTACTTAATTTAAATAATTATTATAAAAGAAAGGAAGGAGCTCTAAGGCGGCGGGTCTTTTAATATAATTACAAATAACGTTAAATACTTAAGACTCGATAATAAAGTAATCGGCATTTTTAGAATATATATCCTTAATTTAATAAAATTAGATTTTAAAAGGGACTTTATCCTTATCCTTATTACCGTAAAGATTATTAATCTCGACTTTATAATTCTTCTTATAACGAATACCTTCGATGCTAATAACGGTCGAAGGAATATCGGCACGACGAGATTATACGAATTAAATAACGGCTACGTTAACATTATATAATTCTTTTTAAAAGCTAATAATATTTACGTTAGCTTTAATAAAGTCGGTCGTAAAATCCTTAATAATAAATATCTTTTCCTAGATTTAAGTTTAATATTAATTAAATTCTTAATCCATTTTTTAAAAACGATCTTTTAAAGAGATAATCTCTAAGTTCGGGTTATTTATTCTACGTTAATCTTCGGTTAAATTATCGCCCTCGATAAATTAATATGCTCGTTCCTTAATTAAACGGGCGAAATATTTAACTTAAAAAATAATAAATTCTTATTAAGAATCGAATAACTTGATATATTAATATAAATTAATAATTTATATAGTCCGGGTATTAATAATTATAATAATAAATCGTATTTCTTAAAATAACTCTTCCGGATTATTATATATATTCTTAAACTCCTTTATTATAACGAGGCTATTCTCGGTAAGCTATTTAATAACGCCGGGATTAATTTAAAGGAAAAAGGGGAAGGCGGGCTTATTACCGTTACGTATATATATATTAAAATATTAATTAAAGCGGAATTATAAATTATCGCCATTTAATTTATTAATATTTATAATATATCGGAATTTACGGGCGTCCTTCTATTATTATTCGAACTCTTTATAAGTTCGGTCGGCATTTTCGTCGATCGGGTTATCGCTAGGGCCTTTAAAAATTTAATTATTTTCGGGGTCGTTAATATTAAATCGTTTATAAGAATGGCGACCGAGATTAATAATGTTACGGGGAACGCGAGATCCGGTAAGCTTCTTCTAGGTATTAATATTAAATTAAATTTATTTTTTAACGTATACCGCGATAACGCGGTTATTCTTATCGCGTATTATAATGTTTACGGTAAAGGTTAATTAGGTTCGGTTTTCGTAATTACGCGCTAAAGCTTTTAATATACGGTTTAAGGTTCGTTATTTTTCGCGTTATAACGAAATCGATATCGGTTTATTTAGAATTAAAGGTAAAATAACGCTTTATTAAGCGATATAATTAATAATCGTAAATAGTTACGGAATTAAAATCTAATAAAGTAAAGCTACAAGTAATACCTAAAATAATATAATTTGCGATAGAGAAGAGAAAAAGGGCAGATCCAACTGGAGTTGAATTAGGACCTGAAATAGGTATAGGAGCGGGGCTTAATCCACACTAGCGTGGCGCTAGTGGGCACGGACCAGCGCATCACATCACTTATATAATGTTAATAAAATCTCTTTAAAGAAGATATTTTAACCGTTTTATTAATTATGAATTTAAAATATTATATTATAGGCCCTATCCTTTAAGGTATTTAATTTAATAAAAACGGTTTCGTTAAGGTATTAATATATTAATAACGAAATCTATATTAATTAAATTTAAAAGATATAAAAGAATTTTTATTTTACCTTTATTAATTTAAACTTTATTAATTCTATTTATTTTTCCTCTTTATAACCGTTTTATATAAAAGGCCTTCTTTATACCCCTTTTGAAAAAGAAAATATATTTATAATAAATTTAATTTTTAATAATATTATAGGATAAATTAATTTAATTATTTTATTATATTTATTTATTTAGTATTTTATTAAGCTTCTTATAAATAAAATAAAAAATAAAAAATAAATAGAAGGTTATATAAATTAATAATCATTCCATATTAAAATAAATAGGTATTTTAAAAGTAAATTAAAAAATTAAAGCCTTTAACAATAATAAATAATAAGTATTAAGCCCCTTTCTATTATAATTATTAACCTTAGCTACTTATTATCCCTTACGGTATAGGATTTATAATAAACCCAGGTCTTATAATAATATTATATTTAAATATCGAAAAAGGAATTACTATACTTATTCGCGTTATATAGATTTAAGATCTATTAGAGATTATTTATACCTAGGTAATAAAAATTTTAAAATTAAAGTACGGAAATATCGATTTTATATAAGCTATCGGAAAAAACTTTTATATATAAATATAAAATCTCGAAATAAATACTCTTTAGAATTTATAATATTTCTCCTTTCTATTTTATATAAATATATATTTATATTTATTATTATCCTTTACTTTATACCTTTATATATTATTAAATATATATATAATTATTTAAATATTTATTAATATATATTATATTATATATATTAATAAAAAACGCTTTAAATAATTCTAAGGAGGTTAATATTATTATATCGATAATTATTAAATTTAAATTTCTTAAAATAAACCGCCTTTATAATTAGAAAATCGTAAACGCTTTAAATAAACTCGATTCTAAAATATTAAAGCTTATATAAAGCAGCCTATTTTATAATTTATTATAATATATAATTCTTTATATATATAATTTATATATTAAATTTAAAATATATAATAATAAAAAACGTTATAAAAACTATTAAATAACGAAAAGTATATTTATATATTTATAAAACGGGAAAGAAATCCCGGAGGACGTAAAGCTTTTATATATTTATAATAAACGCCAGTATAATAAGATCGTGGAATAATTACCCTTAAAAGGCCGGTATCGATAAACGGGAGCTAATAGAACGGCGATTAATAAGTATTCTTTTAATCGAATAGGGTATTATTAATTAAGCTATTTGTCGGTTATTATATAATTAATTAAATTATATATTTATTTACTTAGTTTATTAAATTAAAAGTAAAGGTTTTATATAATTTCTTTTATATAATATAATTAATAGATTAACGTCCTTTATAAGACGGCATTTTATTATATTAATATATTAATCTAATTAAAATAACGTTATAACTATAAAAAGCCTAATTAATACTTATATCTTATTTCTTATAATAAATATATTTAATTTATTAATTATAAATCTTAAAACCTTTATATTTAAATATTTTAAAAAGGACTATTTAATTATAAATAATAAATTAATATTTATAAATTATTAAAAGAAATATTAAAAATGTTTTAAATATTTTTTAATTATATCGCTATAAATTATAATATTATTAATATTTACTTTTATAAAGTTTAAATTATATACCTATTAATTTAAAAATCGTTATATAAAGGATAGGCTATTTTAAAATCTTATTAATATTATATTAAAGATTTCTAAATTTTATATTAATATAATTATTATTCGATTTTAATACTTTATTATTATTAAATTTTATTAAAAGAAACTTAAATTTATTTATAATTATAATAAATCTCTTACCTTATAATTATATAATAATTATCTCTTATATAAATAAAAGGTATATATATTAAAGATAGCGATTTTATTTAAAATATAAAAGTTTATTATAATATATACTTTTTATATTCTTTTAATAATATATTATATTATAAATATAAAATACTTAAATAATATTAATTCTTTTATTTATTTAATTTTATTTATTTTATATATTAGATTACATATTTTATTTAATAGCTTTTAATTATTAATTTTAATAGGATATATCTTAATTATTATTTCTTAATTCTATTTATTATTTATTAAGTTAATCGTTATTTTTATACTTTTTAATAGTTTAATAATATTATAATCGGTCTATAATCCTATAAACTCGTCGACTAATTACTTATATTCCTTTATAAACCTTATATTATATATTATTTCATATATATTATTAACGGTTTAAATTTTAAATATATTATTTAGCTATTCTATCTTTAAAGAGGGCGTTTTATTAATTATCCCTTTATCCTTAATAATTAAATTCTAAATTTCGTTAATATTTATAATCGGGTCCTTTAATATTATAAATCTAATTTAATTTAAATCGAACTTATTTAATACTTATAATTAGCCGTTGATTATAATATATTTTATTTATAATATCGATATTATAGCTTTAATTATATAGATTTCATTTTATAAAGTATTAATAGAATTATAATACTTTATATTTTATAATTATCCTAGGAATATTTTCTTTTTAAATTTTATAAGCTCGCTTATATTATTTATAATTATACTTACTTTAGCCGATTAAAATAATATTAATATATTTATTATTTTTAGTACCTTTAATATAAATATATATAAATATATTTCGTTTGAATTATTAAGTAATAATTTAATTTAATAAATAAGGATAGGTATTACGGATTTAAATAGAATTGTTATATTTCCGATTATTTAAATTCATTAATCGATTTTAACCCGATATTTTAAATATTTAATTAAAATTATAAAACCTCCTTTTGTTATTAACCTTATAATACTATCTTTATAATTAAATATTACGTTATGATTAATTAACTATAAAGTATTTAATAATATATTAAGTAATAAATAATTATTAATTTATACCTTAATAAAGATCTTAATTATTATTATTTCTTTTTAATTATTTATTTTAAAGATATAAAAATTAAATTTTACCTTTTTATAAAATATAATATTTTTTTTAACTTTTAATATAAAGTACTCTTTATTAATTATAATTACTTATTTAAAGATATATAATTATAAATATATATAATTTATTATAATACTTTATACGTTTTTATTAATATATATTTTAATTATTCCTTTATATATATATATTTTATTTTAAAATAAATATATTTATATTTATTTATATCGAAGTTAAATATTAATAATTCTTAGAATTAAAGGTTAATCTTAATTATTAAATATACCCTTTCCCGGGGTTAACGTTATTATATATTATTTAATAACTTATTTTTAAAATTAATTTCTTTATTTCCTATTTAAAGATATATTAACTTTCTTGTTGTCTTTAAAGTTTTAAGTAGCGTCTTTTAATTAGATTTTTTATTTATTAATTAATCCTCCGTTTATTCTTTTTTAAAATTTAAATATTTATTATAGAGTCTTTATCCTTTAAGCCGTTTTAAAATATAAATATTAATAAATATTAATAAATATTAATAAATATTAATAAATATTAATAAATATATATTTTATATAATTTACCCGATTAAGGAATTCTTTATTATACTTTTAATATTTATTTTCTTTAAAAGGTTTTATAAATATTATATAATAAAGAAATATAAAATACGCGTTATATTTATTAATTATACTTATAATAATATTTCCTTTATATATTTATTTTTAATATAAAATAATTATTATTATTTAATTTATTCTTTTATATATCTTTATTTAATTTTTAATATTAATATATTATTTATTTAGTCCTATAAAGAACGTTAATTTATTAATTATATTATTAAAAAAATATTATAAAACATTTACCTTTTATTTAATAGATTAAATAAATAAACATATAATTATAAATTAATTTATTATAATTACGGTAGCTCCCGTTTATTAATATCGGCTTTTTAAAGGTAGTTATTCCGCGATCTTATTATACCGATATTTATTATAAATATATAAAAGCTTTATATTTTTTAAAGCCTTTTTCCCGTTTTATAAATATATAAATATACTTTCTATTATTTAATAATTCTTTTACCGTTTTTTATTACTATATATTTTAAATTTAATATATAAATTATATATATAAAGAGTTATATATTATAATAATTTATAAAATAAACTATTTTATATAATTATTAATATTTTAAAATCGAATTTATTTAAAGTATTTATAATTTATAAATCGTAAAAACGGTTTATTTTCAAAAGTTTAAATTTAATAATTATTAATATAATAATATTAACCTCCTTGGAATTATTTAAAGCGTTTTATATTAATATATATAATATAATATATATTTAATAATATATAAAGGTATAAAATAAAGGATAATATTAGATATAAATATATATTTATATAAAATAGGAAAGAGAAATATTATAGGTTTTAAAAATATTTATTTTAAAATTTTATATTTATATATAAAAGCTTTTTTTAATAATTTATATAAAACCCGTATTTTTATACCTTAATTTTAAAAACTTTATTACTTAGGTATAAATAATCTTTAATAGATTTTAAGTTTATATAGCGCGAATAAATAGTTATTTTCTCGATATTTAAAAATAATATTATTACGAAACCCGGGTTTATTATAAATCTTATATTATAAAGGATAATAAGTAGTTAGGGTTAATAATTATAATAAAAAGGGGCTTAATATTTAATATTTATTATTATTAAAAGCTTAATATTTTTTTATTTACTTTTTAAATATTTATTCCTTTTAATGCGTTATTATTACTAATATATATAACTTTCTATTTATTCTTTATTACTTATTTTAATTATTAAAAGCTTAAAGAAATACTAAATAAATATAATAAATAATAAATATAAATATAGGTTTATTTTAATTTATATATATATATTTTTAATTTATAAATATATTATAATATTAAAAGATAATATCCCGGTAATTAAAAACAATATTTTAATAATTAAAGATATAATCCTAACCTTATTTAAAAAGAATTATAATAAACTTAAAAGATATTTAAAATAAATATAAATTTAAATATAATATAAAATATAACGACTAATATTTATTTTATAACTATATATTTATTTTATAAATTGATAATAAAATAAAAAGTAAATATATTAAAATTAATATAAATATTTTAATCCTTAATAATTTAATAAATTCCATTACAGGGATTTATTAAGTTATGTTTAATTTTACAATCTATATATATATACTTTATTATTTTAAAATAAAATCAATTTATTAATTAATTTAATTAACCTTTATTTCTTTTTTATTACTTTAATTTATTTTATTTCTTCCTTTTAGAATAAATATATTAAATTATTAAAAATTTATATTATATATATAATATTAATAAATTCTAATAGAATTCTTATATTCAACTAAATATATTCTTTACTTAATTAAGATAATAGGAATAAATATAAATAATAAAATAAAGGTAAAATAGAATACTTCTATTAACTATTAAAGGTAGTAGGGCTAATTTTTTAAATTACCCCTAAATTTAATAATAGTCTATTAATAAAATAATTTAATAGGCCCTTTTATTAAAGCTTATTAAATGCCGGGTTAAAAAAGAAAAGATTAATATTCTTATTAATTTTATTAATATAATTTAAAGAGGTCATTAAGCTTTAATTAATTTAATTTTACCTCATTTCTTCTAATTTTACTTTATTCTTTATTCTTTTTAAATATTATATAATTAATATAATTAACATTTGAATTAATATAATTAATATAATTTATACTATAGTTAATATAATATTAATATAATTAATATAAGTTTAATATTTATTATATATTAAAGTATATTAAATATATTTATTAGCTAAGGATAATAAAGAGGTTAAGTTTATTTTTAAATTAAATTAATTCTTAATATAATTTTAAATTTAATAAAATAGAGAAGGTAATAGATATATTTTAATTATTTTTAATTAATATTATATATCGATAATCTATAAATAGTTAGTTTTATTTTATTTATAATTAAATATTAATAATATAAAAGAAATATAATATTCATATACAAGATTTTAATTTTAATCTTTATAACTTTAAATTAATAAAAGAATTTAAAAAGGGATATTTTTAAATAAGAAATTCGACCTTTTTAAAATAATATATTATAATATAAATTAAAATTTTAATATTATAATAAAAATATAAAATCGATTTATAAAGGTATTAATTAAATATAATATATTAAAATTTCGATTATATATAGTAGGTAATTTTATATAATATTAATTTTAAATATAAATAATAAAGTTAATTTAATAAAAAGGACTTTATAATAATTAATGATTTTTATTTTGTATTAAATTAAATAGGAAGGTAAAGCCGATTAATATTTTAAAATATATATTAAAACTTTAATATTTTAGGAAAGAAAATTATAATAATATATTAAAATATTAATTATATTAAAGTTAAGAATTTTATTATCGCGTTTTTTTAATAATTATAAGTTTATTAAATTTTCTATTTTAAAATTTAATAGAGATTTTTTAAAATTTAAAACAAAATAATTAATTATTTTTAAAAGATATTATTATTTAATAATAATAAATATAAGTAGTAGAATAAGAATAAAATAAAATAATTTTATTAAATACTAAAGCCGATAAACCCGGGTTTTTAAATTACTTTTAAATTTATTAATAACTTATTAATAAGTTAATTTAATAAACCCCTTTATTAAAGTTTATTATAAAGTTTAATTCTTTTAATAAATTTAAAAAGATTAAATAAAAATAACATTAAATAATAAATTAATATAAAGATAAAATAAAAAGGAAAATAACTTTTTTTATTTAAATTAATTAAAGCCCTTTAAATAAAAGGGGTTAATTATCATTATTTAAATTAATTACTTTTTTACTTAAAAATAATAAATTAATTAAACCTTTTTTAATAAACCTTTAATAAAAATTATTAATTTATAAAAGTTATTATTAGTTTATATTTTAAAATGAATATTTTATTTTAAAATATTTATAAATAATATTTAATAAAAGGGGTTTATTTAAAGAGGGGGTAAAGAGAGAGAGAGAGAATTAATTTAAAGTCCGATTAAATGTAAGGCTTTATATATATTATATATAATATTATAATAATTATTATAATATATTAAGCGTTACCTATAAAATCAGTCTATATAACCTTTAATAGCCCTTTATTAATATCTATCGCGGTAAGTACCTATTAAAATAGGCTTTAATCCTTTATAACTCGGGTTTTAAACCTTTATAATTTTAAGCTATAACCCTTTATAATTTTAAACCTTTTACCGCCCCTTACCGCTTTAAGATTATTATATAAGCCTTATATATATTATTATATTTTCCTATCTTTTTAATTATTTTATAGTTCGTTATTTAATATATTATAAGTTATTTAAATTATAAAATATATAAATATATATAAAATAAAAGAAAAAGAAAATTATAAAAACTGGATTATAATAATAATATATCTTATATTATAAAATGCTTCCGGGTAAATAAAAATAATAAAAAAGAAATTAATAATAGAAAGAATTAATATTTAAATAATTAAATTATATTAAATATAATTTCAGGATTATTAATATTTATTATTACAATTTAAATTAATTAATATTTATATTATTTTAATAGTTTTATTTAATAATAATTAATTCTAAAGCTGGTATATTATATTATAATAAGCTCTATTAAGGCATTAATATATAAAAATCTATCGGTATTTATTAATAATAATTAAATATCGTTCTTAATAATATATATATAACGTTTTTATAATAAAGTATTTTTATTAATTAACGTCCTTTAAAGAATATTTATTATTATTAATAAACCTTTAAAGTATATTTCTAATACCGAAAAACTCCTTAATTAATTAAACTAGTATATTATTATATTATTAGATAAGTTATAAGGTAGTTATTTAATAGGGTTATTTAACGGTATAAGGTATATTATAAGGTAGTTATTTAATAAAACTACCTGGTAATATAAAATAAGCTATTAAATAAGTTATTAGGTAAGTTATTAAGTACGTTATAAAATAATTACTTAGGAGCTACCTAGTAATTATTCCGGAATAATATAAATCTATTTCCGGTTAAACTATTAAGTAAGTTATAAAATAAATTATTTTTAATAATAAAAGCGATTATAATATTTATATATTATAAAATAGCTTTTTAACCGGTATATATATAATATTATAATAATTATTATTATTAAACCTAAAGGGTTTATTATTTATTATAAATTAAATATAAGGGGTACCGTTAGGGGGCCCTTTTAAAGGCTCTTTAAATAGTTCCTTTAAGGGCTTCCGGGGTAGTAATTCGTCCTTTACCGTTATAATAGGCCCTATTAGGGGGTATAGGCTTTACCTAATTCCTTATCGATAGGACTAGCTAATTAATTACCTATTTAAGCTAGATCTACCGATCTAGCCCTATTAGACCTAAATAATCTATTATTCTACTCCTTTAATATCTAACCTTAAATAGAATATATTAAATAATAATGTCTCTTATTTTAAAGTACGCGCATTACGCGCGCTTTATTTTTAATCCTACGATCTTATCTATATATCTATCGTGATTTATATCGAAATCTAATTAAATCTAGTTAAAACCGACCGGAAGCATGTATTATAACCGACTTACGCGCTTTATTTAAAGTTAGCTAAAAACGTAGCCGATTTATTAAGTTCCAGCCGTTAAGCTTTAACTTAAACTTATCTAGCTTTTTATTTCTTTAAATCCACCTTGATTTATAGTTTAATTAAGGCCTGTTTAAAGAAAATTAATCCTACCCGAAGTCCTTTTAATTAAATTAACTTTATCCTTCTATTTATTAGTATTTAACCGACTAACCTACCGGGGCGGGCTCTTATTTATAATTACGAATTAAATTTATACTGGAATATTAAGATCTAACCTATCGCCGGCGCATTTTATTCTTTTTAAAAATAATAATAAAAGTTAAAATGAAATTTTTAAAATAACTCTTTTAAATAAACCTCTTATAATATAGAAACTCGGTTATTAAATTAGTTTATATATCGTTATATTTTAAATTAATTTAAAGTTTAACGCGGTATTAATGTAATAAATAATAACGGAACCGTTAATTCCTAATATTATTTTAATATATTATAATATTTAAAATATTTTTATAAAAGCCTTTTTTTAATAAAATAATAAATAATATATCGATATATATTTATAAAATTATAAAAAACTTTAATATTTTATAATAAACCGTTTTAACTTATTAAAAGGGCGGTAATGTGTTATAAAAGAACCTCTTACCTCTTCTTTTATTTATTAAATTATTTTTAAAAAATATTTTTTTACGATTTAAGGATTTAAGCTTTTAAGATTTATTTAAATAAGCTCTTCGCCGTTTAGAAATTTTAAAGGCGGTAAATTATAAATTTAATAAAAATTATAAATAACGCCGTTATTAAAGTTTCTAATTATATCCTAATTAAATTACCGGATAAATTATTAGGTATATTCTATAATAATTTATTATAAAGTAACTCGCTTTAAAGTAAACGATAGGTAAATATAACTTAAGGGATAAAGCCCCCTCCGGTTATTAAAGAGGTTTATATTTAAATCTTAATATTAAGGGTTATTTATTAATAATATTTTATAAATATTAATAATAAATAAGAGATTATTATTAAATCTTATAACTTTTTAAAAGATAATAAAAAAGTTATTAAATTTTAATTATAAGGTATATTAACTTATACCTTAAAAGTTTTTATTAATTATATTAATAATATTATTATTTATATAATAATTAAACCTTTTATAACTTTTTAAGTTATTAAAGTTATAAAGGATTATACGGATATTAAAATAATAAATACTATTATAATACCTTTGAAATTATATAACGGTATTAATATTTATAATATTATTTTTCTTAAATTAAGGGATATTTAAATATATATTATTTATATAATTTAAATTGAACTTCTAATTAAATATATTAAATAATAAATAAAATAGTTATATAAAAATTAAAATATTAATAATTATTTCAATATATAAAGTAATAATCTATATTATTTTTATAACCTTTTTTAATTAGAATTAGCTTTAAAAAATAATTATTTAATTATAAACATTAAACGTTAATCTCATTTAATATAATAAAATCACTTATATAAGCTAATTAATAAAAGAAGGGGTTATAAAACTTATTTTATTTATTATTATTAAATTTAATTACTTTAAATTAATAAATAGACTTATCCCTATAATATACTTTTAATTTAATAAAACCTATAATATTAAATAATATAATAAAAGCTATAAGATTAAATAATACCTTTAATATTAAAAATATAATTATATAATTATTTAATATATTACTAATTATAATATATATAATTATTATTTAAAATCTTATAATATAAAAAAGTACTTTATTTATTCTTCTTATAATAACTTTAAATATATTAATTATAATAATTAATATAATATTTAAAATTTCTTTTATAAATAACGTGGTTTATTATCGAGCCGGCTATATTATTAAGTCGGCTATTCTTTTATTCGATTTACTTAATTAAACTTTAATATATAATATCTCTATAACTACAATACCGATTTAATTAAAGATTATATTATTTTAATAATTTAAATAATATAAGGAGGTTTAAATTAAATTAATTAATAAATTATTATAAAAATATATAATATCCCCCGAGTTATTTTAGGTAACCGATTACGCGGTATTAATCCTCGATATAAAACCCGATTAAACGGATAGAAATTAAATTTAATAAAAGAAGAGGTATTTTATAATTATATAATTAATTTAAATACCTAAGGGATACCTTTTAATATTAATATTATAAGAGATATAATTAATCTCTTTATTATATTATATAAGGGCGATTATATTAATAAATATTAGGTTAAGCGCTTTATTAATTATAATCCGAACTTTAAAACTTAAATAAACCATCGATATAATTTTTAAAGGGTTATTTATAAAGATATAGGTATTATTTTTAATTAACTTATATTAAGTATAAATATAAAGGTTAAATATAATATTTTAAATAAAGATATATAGAATTTTAATAAAACTAGTTTTATAATAGGTATAATTAAGTTAATATTTATAATAATATATATTAATTAATGTAGGAAAATAAAGTCGGTTTAATTTAATAATCGGGAATAGTTAACGGCTATTAAATATATTAATTTATAAAGCTAATATATTCCATTATTCTTTATTATTTAAAATTAATATAACTTTATAAATTAGTTTTATAAATGTGACTTACCGGGCGACTAAGTAACTAAATTAATTTCTAACGGCTAGACTAATAACGAGATAGGTATTAACTAGCGTTAAGAACGATTTAATAATAATATTATTTAATTTTTTATAGCGATTAATTAAAAAGTCCTTATTAACCTTTAAATATACTATAAATAGTAATAGATTATTATTATTTATAATTATAATATTAGTTAATATAGGAATAATTAATTATTTATTTATTAATATAAAATTTATAAGTAAATTAATTAAACGACTAGGAACCTGGCGCGAGATCGGATTCCGACCTTATAAAATTAGAGGATTTAAAGGAAAGCCCTTTTAACGTATTAATACGGTATTAATCGTTAATATATATATCTATTATTAAAATACCGGGCTGGTCCCTTTAATAATAATCGATATATTTTATAATATAATTATTAAACGAAAGTAGTTTAAAAAGTATAATATAATTATCCCTTTAAATATTTAATACCTCGATTACTCGGATAATTAAACCTTAATTATAAATATTAATATTTCTATAAATAATTCTAACGAACTACTTCGTTATTCTTCCTTTTAAAAGGATGCGGATACCCGGAATAAAGCGTTCGACGTTTAAATTAAAAGGAATAAACGAGAAAAGGACGGCTATTTCTTTTAATTAAAATCCCGTTTTAAAGAAGGGGAAGAAATCGGAACGAATATTAAAATTTTAATTCCAACTTTTAGAAATATTAAAATCCTCCTATATATAATATATTAATTAAACGCAAGGTTAAATAAAATATAATATAACCTTAATAATAAATTAAGGACCGAGGAACCGTTTTATACCTACTTATTATTAAGTTTAAAACTATAGGAACTATATTATAACGAGGAAGATATATAAAGGTAATATCGCCTATTATATAACTCTTCCGGATAATATAAATAATAAATACTTAACTTTATAATTATTAATATTAATGGATTTTATAAATATATAGAAAAGGATAATTATTAAATCGTTACGGTAACTTTATATAAGATTAACTAATTTATTTAAAAGAAATAAACTTTTCGGGATAATTCCTTATTAAAAAATAAAGATAAATTACATTATAAAATAAAGGAAATAATCCCGAAAATATATAAAGACTATTATTATATTTTTAATAAAGCCTAATCCGATAAATTAGCCGAATACCGCGGCTTAATAGATTATAAGATTAAATTAAAGGAAGGAATTAAATCGGATAATCTTAATTATAGCTTACTTTATAAAATATTTCTAAAAAAGCTGACTATAACCCGGAAATATATTATTAAGAATTTATAAAAAGGCTTTATCGTATTTAATAATATATTATAAGTTATATTAATATTAATAACTTTAAAGGGAGATAGCGGCTTCCGATTCTATATAGACTTTAAAAAATTAAACGCTATTATTAAGAAGGATCGGTACCCCTTCCCGTTAATTAAAAAGATTCTTAACCGGATCTCTTAAATAAGGATTTATATAAAAATCGATATACGTTAAACGTTCTATAAGATTTACTTAAAGGAGATAGATAAAGACCTTATAACGTTTAGGATTAGATATAGGGTATATAAGTATCGGGTACTCCTATTTAGATTTACGAATAGATTATCGACCTTTTAGAAGTTTATAAATAATTTATTAAAGGAGTACCTCGATAATTTCTGCTATACGTATATCAATAATATCCTAGTCTATTTAGAAAACTTATTAGAGCACGAAATGCACGTCCGGAAGGTATTTTAAAAACTTTTAAAGGCTAGAATTTAAATAAATCTTAAAAAATGCGAATTTAATATAATAGAAATAAAATACTTTAGTTTTATTATCCGAATTAATAATATCGCGGTCGACCCTGGGAAGGTTATTACCGTAAAGGATTAGATATAGTTTACGGGTATTAAAGTAATATAATTATTCTTTAAATTTTATAATTTTTATTAAAAATTTATAAAGAATTATAATAATATAATTAAACTTTTAACCCTCTTTATTAAGGCCGATTAACTATAGGATTAAGGCCCTAATTAATAAAAGGCGTTTAATAACTTAAAGGCTGCTTTATTATAAACGCCCGTCCTTATCTATTTTAATTATAAGAAAGAAATAAAATTAGAAATTAATTCCTCCGATTTTATAATAGCCGGAGTGTTTTTATAAAAATAAGGCGATAAAGATTAATACCTTATCGGATATTATTCCGAATTTCTTTAAGGCTTAAAATTAAATTATTTAATCTATAATAAAGAAATACTAGCCATAATAAGAGGACTCTAATACTAACGAGCCGAACTTATAAGCCTCTAACGCCTTAAGCCCTTTATAATTATTATCGACTATCGTGCCCTTAAGTACTTTAATATTAAATAATATTTTAATTCTTAATAAATACGTTAAACGGAAATCCTAACGTAATATTATTTTATAATTATTTATTAACCTAAGAAAGATAATACGATTACCGATATATTATTTTAAAAGGCGGAGGAATTAAGAACTTTAAAGGTAAAAAAAAGAGCGAGGTTTATTAAATAATTTTTAAACCTTTAAACCTTATATTAAATCCTAATTTCGAAATAAGCGGTTAACCGGAGATTATACTATTAAACGATAATATTCCCCCGCTAAACCTTTTTAAAATTTCGTTAACCGATACGTTTTTAGAAACGAACCGATAAGTAGTAAATCTTAAAGTTTTCCAAGGAAAAGCTTAATTAAAATATAAGGATTTTAAATTAACGAATAAACTACTTTTATATAAAGGAAGGTTAATAATTTTAATAACTAATAACCTTAAAATAAGGTTTATTAAAGATATTTATTACCGAATTATTATTATATACCTAAGAATAAATAAAATAAAGAAATTAATTATTAAAAGTTATTAATAGCCGGGTATAATAAACGATTATAACGTCTTTATAATAAATTATATATATAAACTTTTAAAAATCTTAAGGATAAAGACCTTTAGGAAATTCTAGCCGCTTCCTATATTAAATTAATTTTAATAAGATATCGTTATGGATTTTAAAGTTATAACTCTTTTAAATAAAGATATAGGATATAATATAATTATAATTATAATTAACCGATTAATAAAGCGAAGCTGGATTATATCGTATTATAAGAGCGTCGGCGCGAAAGAAGCAGTTAAGATATATTATTAAAAGTTATTCCGAGTTTATAAATTGCCCCGAATTATTATAAACGATAAAGATATATAATTTACCTCTTTATTTATAAACGAAATATATAAAATTTTAAATATTAAATAGATATTTACCTCGACAACCTATTATAATATAACGGAATAAATAGAAATTATAAACGGGTATATAAATTAACGATTACGACCCTTCCTTTCCTATTATTAAGATAATTAGGTAAACGCTTTATTAATTCTAAATTACGTTTAAGCCACGATTCCTTACAAATCGTTAGGAGGAATAATACCTTTCGAGGTAAAGCGAGGTTTTAAATTATAAACTTATTTCAATTAAAAGAAAAAGATTAAAAACCTCCGGGGCCTACCTTTAAATAAGAAAATAAACCGGGAATAAGTATAATTAAATATCTAAATAATTAAAAAATATATCGAGGCCGCGAGATCTACTCTTACTTTAATTTAAAGTTATATAAGAGAATAAATAAACCGTTATCGAAAAGAGCCCGACTTTAACATCGGTAATCGAATATTTATTAAAAAGGTTATAGGATCCGGAATAAATTAATTAAGTAATAAATTAACGTTCTTATATATTTAATAATTATTCCGAATCCTTTTTTATAATAATTATATATATAAATTAAATATTCTTTATTCCTAACTGAATGATACTTATTATACCGACCGATTATTTAAGGATCCGGATAACCCCCTCCTTAAATAAATTCCTAAATAACCGGATATTAAAATTATAAATCTCGACGATCTTAAATAATTAAAGTATTAGGTATTATAAATTAAAATATTACGGATTTATTATAAAAAGCTCTAATATAAAGTAAATTAAATTAAATAGGAAAATAATAACGTATAATATCCGGCTTCCGATTTTAAAAACTTTACGGATAAATTAAAAAAGTATTATCGTTAGAATTTAAATAAGGCCGGCCCGCCTATTAAATTAATCGAATAAAAGCGCGCTATCGAAGAAAACCGTTTTAATAATAATTACCCTAATAACGAGATCCCCGTATTAAAGGAAGTTTAACGTTTAATATAAAAGAGAACTAAATAAATAATATAAATAAACCGACCAGAATTAAAGAGAAAGAAGTGATTAAAGGTTTATAAAAGTTATAATAAAAGGATTTTATATAATAAAATATAAAGAAACCTAATTACGACGTTATAGGAATTAAAGCTTTATAATTAAATAATTAAATGGATACCCGAGGTTATCCCTATTTTAATTAAAAAATATTTACGTTCGAATCTTTATTAAAATTTCGACATACCGCCTTTTTACGAGGGGGGGTAATAATATAGTGCGCTAGTCCGTACCTACTAGCGCCACGTTAATATGGATTAAGCCCCGTTCCTATACCTATTTTAAGTCCTAATTTAGCTCTAGCTGGATCTGTCCTTTTTTCTTTTTTCTATTACAAATTATATTATTTTAGGTGTTACTTATAGCTCTACCTTATTAGATCTTAATTCCGTAACTATATATAAATAAAGTATTTATAAAGATAAAAATATTTTATTAAATTATAAAATAAAGAATATTATATTTAATTTAAATTATAACTTCTTTAAAAATGAATTTATAATTTAATAAAACGCTAATCGTAATCCTTATAGATTATTAACCTTTAATTAATATAATTAATGAATAAGTTTATAATCGATAAATATTATTATAAATAACCTTAAGTTAATAGGGGTATTTATATACTTATATTAATTTTAATTTAAAATAAAATATATATTAAAGAGAATATATTTAATATTGAATATTATCTAAATTATTAATAAATGAGTTAAATAACGATAAAGCTATAATATAAAACGATGTATTATTTATATTAAACGGTATTATTATTATTTAAATATTTTATAAATTTAAATATATAAATAAAACTTAATTAAAAAAAGGAAATTATATAAAATTATAAAATTAATTTATAATAAAAAAAGATTATTAAAATATTATATTTTTAATTAAATAAAATCTATAAAGTTAATAACGTACAAGGAGGTTAAAAAGATATAAAGATAATTAAATAAGTCCTAACGATATTAAAATATCGGTATAAATTAAATAAAAACGGCTTTTTATATTTAAAAGATCTTAATAAGAATAAATATTTATATATATTATTAATATATATTATAAAATTCTTAAAAAAAATATAAAATATAATTAATTATATTATAAAATAAAATATATAAAGCCCTTACCTTTTATTTAATAAATTAAATAAATAAATATATAATTTAATTAATTATATAATAACCGAAGAATAACTTAATTAATAATAACCTATTTAATTAAAGGATTATTTATTAATTATAATTCTATTAACTCCCGTTTATTAATACCGGCCTTTCTTCCCCTTTAATATATTTAATTAATCCGCGATTTTATTATACCGGCGCTTATTATATTAATAATTTAATAAAAGTTTAATATCCTTTAAAACCTCTTTCTTATTTTATATATATATAAATATACCTTTTATTAATTAATAACTTTTATTAAAAAAATATTATTATATATTTAATATATAATATAAAAATTTTATATATAAAAGTTTTATATTATAATAATTCGAAAAGCTTATTATTATATATAATATTTAATACTTTAAAATCGAGTTTATTTAAAATAATTACAACTTTTATATTATAAAAATATTCCTTTTTAAAAAATAAAAGTTTAATAATTATTAATATAATTATATTAACCTTTTTAAAATTATTTAAAACGTTTTATATTAATATATATCATATAATATATATTAATAAATATTAAAACTTAAATAATTATATATATTTATATATAATAAAAAAGAAGAGATATTATAAATTTTAAAAAACGTTTATTTTAAAATTTTATATTTATATACAAAAACCTTTTTTAATAATTTATATAAAATTAAAATATTTATATTTTAATTTTAATAACTTTATTATTTAAATATAAATAATCTTTAATAAATTTAAAATTTATATAATATAAATAAATAATTCTATTTTTAATATTTAAATATAATATTACTATAAAACCCGGGTTTATTATAAATCCTATATTATATAAGATAATAAATAATTAAATCGATAATTAAAATAAAAAGCGGGCTTAATATTTATTATTTATTATTATATAATTAAGAATTGAATCTTTTTTATTTATTATTTAAAATATTTATTTATTTTAATATATAATTATTATTAATATATATAACTTTCTCTTTATTTTTTATTACTTATTTCAATTATTAAAAGCTTAAAAAATATTGAATAAATTACCTATAATATATCTAGAATCGATAAGATTGTTTTAAGCTAATAATATTATTATAATTAATAGAGATATTATTATTCCCGTTTTAAACAATTATATAGGACTTGATTATTCAATTATTATTAAGGTTTATAATAGGAACGTTATAATATATCTTTAAATAGGATATATATAATAATTTATTTATTATTATTAATTATGTCTTTAAAAAGAAACTCCTTATTTTAAATTATATTATTTACCCGGTAGAATTATAAGTAGATTAAATTATAATTATACTTTAAAATATAAATTAAGGTATATTATAAAAAGTTATTTTTAATAAAGACATTAAATTTATTATTTAATTTTAATATATATTATAAATATATTAATAGATTAAATTAACCTTTTTTATAAGATATTATATATAAATCGATAAATAAAATAAATATATAAATTAAAAGGTTAAAATTATAATCTATTTTTATTATAATAGCTATAATATGCTATAGCTAAACGTATTATTAATATTTTAATATAATTTAAATAATGCTTGTTTATTAATATTAAAAAGAACGTTTAATGAAATTATATTAAATAGATAGATAGATAGATAGAATTAATTTATCGTCCGACCGAAAGCTAGGGCTTTATATAGATATTAATATAGCGTTATAATCGCCCCTTCCTAGGCTTATTACATTATCCGCCCTTTAAACTTTAATACATCCCTTTAAAAAAATAATAATAGAAGCCAGAACGAAATTTTTAAAATAACTCTTTTAAACAGGCCTCTTATAGCCTAGAAACTCGGTTATTAAACTAGCTCACGTACCGTAACGCCCCGAGCTAACTTAAGTCTCGGCGCGGTACCGGCGCGGCGCTTAATAGCGGAATCGCCGATTCGGTATTATCTTAATATATTATAATAACTAAACCGCCCTAGCCTTAACTATAGCCGGTTCTTAATAAAACCGTAAATAATACCTCGGTATACGTATATAAAATTACCGGGGAATTAAATATCTTATAATAAGCTATATAATCCCGGTAGAAAGGGAACGGCGGCGCGATTAACGTCCCGTCGACGCGTTTTCTTCCCCTTTATCGTTCTATTAAATCGTTTATAAAAAGGTTTTTACGCGTTTTAAAGGTTTAAATTTAAGAGACCTATTTAAATAATATTTTTATTATTTAAAAATATTAGGAAAAGTAAATCGTAAACCTTTTAAAAGCGTTATAATCCATATTTATAACGATTTTAAATCGTTTATTTAAGGTCTCGGTATTAGGTAACTTACCGGGTAACTTATAGGGTAACCTATAGGGTAACCTATTAAACCAGCGTACCTAAGCCGGCGTAACAGCCGGGAGAGTAGAGCCTCCTCCGGTTATTAAAGAGACTCGTATTTAAATCTTTATTATAGGGGCTACTTATAAAAAGTACTTTATAATACCGAGCGAGCGGGAAATTACGATTAAGTTTTATAATTCTTTAAAAGAAAGGAATACTATTAAATCTTAATTTATTAGGATAATAGCGAAGAACCTTAAAACTCTCTTTAATTATATTAATTAAATTATCCGACGCGCTAAAGCCTTTAGAACCGGAACCCTTACGGCTACCGGAGAAATAAAAGGTATAGCGGATATAGAAATACTTAACGCTTTAACTAATAACCTTGAAAAAGGGCTAATAGCTTTAAAACCGTTTAACGGTATTTAAATTTATAATGTTATATTCCTTAAATCGGGGGATATTTAAATATATATTATATTTATTTTTTAAGTATAATTATTAATTAAATATGCCGATTAATAAATAAAGAATGTAAGAAATTAAGCTATAATAATCGTTCCGTTATATAGAGTAATAATTTACGTTATTCTTACGGCCTCTTTTAATTTAAATTAACTTTTAAAAATAGCGGTATAGCTATAAATATTAAATATTAACTTAATTTAATATAATAAAATTACTTATATAAGCTAGTTAATAAGGGAAGGAGCTATTAAACTTATTTCTTTTATAATTATTAAATTTAATTAATTTAAACTTACGAATAAGCTTATTTTTATAAATTGCTTTTAATCTAATAAAACGTATATAATCGAATAATACGATAGGACCTATAGAATTAAATAATATCTCCGTTATTAAAAATATAGCTATATTACTACCTAATACGTTATTATATACGATTTATATAACTTTTATTTAAGTTCTTACGATATAAGAAAATACCCCGTCCGCTCTTCTTATAATATATTTAAGTATATTAATTATTAGAATTAATATAATAATTAAAGCTTTAAATACGAATATCGGAAAAGAAAACGTTAAAAGGTCGTTAAAGCCTTAAAAAATAAAACCCCTTTTTAATTAATTATTATAATCTTAATATTAACTATTACCGCTACCCTTATTAAAGCTATAATTAAAGTTATAACCTTAATATAAGGATTATTACCGCTAATTACCCCTAAAGGACCGCCTATATTATTACCGCCTACCCTTAAAGAGCTATTATTAATATTATTACCGGCGCCGCCGGCTACTATAATCGACTTGATTACTTTAAAACTTACCTGGTAACGTACCTTAAACCTTATCCTAAAGCCGGATTTACTTATTGACGGTATTTTTACTATAAATAATATTTAAAAAAAGGTTAAAGATAATGCTTAAATAAACGATTTCTTAAATAACTCCTTTAACTTCCGGGTACTTATAGCGCTTAAAGAATAAAACTAGGCCCCGGAATCGTTATCGATCGTTACCAAGCCGGAGGTAACGTATAACCTTATTTAAAAAGAACCGATATAGATATACGTTATTCGATAAAAATAATTATTATTAATCCTTATAATATTAATAAGCGTTAATATTATTTATATTAAATTTTAATAAATAATCGGCAAAAAGCGACTAATTAATATTAAGCTTTTAAAGTTAAAACGCCGAGTTAGGACTAACGCCGATATAGACGACAAGCTCTTTAACGGGACCCCTTTTATAATTATCGTCGCTATAACGTTAAAGAAAAAAAAAAAAACCGAACCCCCCGGAAATATTAACGAAAGTTAAAGGATTAATAGAAATCGCCTACGCTACCCTTTATAAGCTTAATATAACGGTTAATATCGTTAAACCGCTACCGGAAAAACGTAGGATAAAGGTACGCGTATATAATTATATAAAATTAAATAACGATAATATCCCCCTTATTAAGTTTAATATCCCCTAATATACCTAATAAATAATATACTTATATTACGAATTTTATAATATAACGTGCGTAAATTTAAAAACTTTATAATAGCACCCTTTTTCTAGAACCCTCTCGTTATGGATTACGATATTATCGCTATTTAGAAGCCTTAAATTAACCACGCAGAATATAATAATTATAATCCAGCGGTAGCTACCTTTATACTTTAATTATTACCCCCGGGACTTACATTACTTGGAATAACCTTTTATATTAATAAACAACTCGACTAATCTTATATTTCTTTTATTAATTATATTATATACTTAATTATATTAGCTATTACTTACGACATTACTACGGCAATTAACCTTATTAACCCCACCCCCGCGTTTAACGGCTTAACCGCTATTATTATTATTAATACCCTTTATATTTATAACGTTTATAATATACCTTTAAAAGACTAGTCGGCTATCCATATCCTCGAAAAACTCTTTATTATCTATTATAATTACCGGGTAAGCTTTAAGGTAAACTACCCTATAACTTACCTAGAATAAATTATCGTAAATAATTTTAATATAAAATCCCTAACGTAAACGGTTAAGGACCTAAACGATAAAAGTATTAAACGCGCTAGCCTTCCGTATTTTAAGGACTTTTTAAAGACCGAAACCTTAGAAGTTATATTACCTAAAAGGACCTATACTTAAGAGAAATACCTTTCGTCCTCTTTTATCGACTTATCTATTTATAATATAACGGTCGTTAATAAGTTTATAAAATATAAAATTACGAAAGAATTAAATTATTATTCGAATTATTAATTTATTTATATATTTTATAATTATAAATAATATAAACTCCCCTTAGGCCTTTACGGAAACTCTAAAAGAATATATTAATAAACGAATTTCAATCCTATCTCTCCGCCTTAATACCTACGGTCCTTAATAAGCCTACGAATTAATAAATAATCGATATTTTATACTAAATAATTTAAGCTCTTTAGGATATAGTAGAGGCTATAATTCCAATTATAAACCTAATTATATACTATTAACCAAATTTTTTACCGGAATATAAAGCTAAATACCGAGAAATAAATTAACTTTAAAAAAAATAATAATAGAATAAAACACCTATTACTTAAAAAGTATACCGGAAATCCAAGAATAAAAAAGCTATAATTATAATTAAATTATTTATTAAATCCTAATAAAAAAGGGTAACCGAAGCTTGTACCGAAAGGCCTAAAGGCTTCTAGGGTTTAATAAAAATAATAAAGGTTAAAGGTTAAGGAGTAATATAATAAAACGTCACGCTTATTATCGATAAAGCCATTATATTTAAGGGGAAAATCGATACTTTTAATAACGTCTTTTTCCTTAAGCCCCCGGAAATATTAAACGTTCCGATAACCCCCGGCTTTAAATTAAAATTTAGCACCTTTATTAACTACCCGTTATTTATTAAAAACAAAATAACTCACGCTCTCTTTTATCCTAAACTATATAAAGCCCTTAAACCTTTAAAGATCTTAAACTACATCCTACGAATTTTAATAAATATTCTTATACCGGTACTACATCCGTTATTTAATTACTACCTCTTCCGGGGTATCTACCCTTTTAAAGACTTTATTATAATAGTTTTAAAGAAATTAAATAAAAATAAATATAATACGGCTAAATCTTTTAAACTTATTACTTTATTAAAAACTATTAATAAAACTTTAAAGTCTATTATTACGGAATAAATAAGCTATTAAGTTAAAACTTTTTATCTTTTACTATAAGACTATATTAGAGCTCGTAAAATGAAATTAATTAAGCACGTTATTTATATCCTTTTAAAACGGATTTATAAAATTTATAACTTTATTAACGAGGGGGAGTATTTAATAATCACGTTATTAATATTAAATGCCTTAAGGGTATTTAATAACGTCGATTATATAAAGCTTATTAATTACTTTATTCGCTACGGCTTTTTAATACCCGTAGTTTTTTAAATCTAAAATTAATTAAAGGACCGCCGTACGAAATTTAAATTATTAAAGGGTAAATCCGATTAAATTACGTAGAATTACGGAATTCCTTAAGGCTCGTTATTTTTATCGCTATTATAATTATTTTATAATATAAACCTATTTAACGAAATCCTCGGGGAGGGTATTATTATAATAATTAGTACGGTAATTATAAAGGCTATTATAGTAATTATAAAAACTACTTTAAGGGACGCTTTAAAGGACGCCTTTAAGGTAAGTACCCTAACCGGTACCGGTATAAGTAACGGCCCGTTACCGGGTAACTTATAAGGTACGTTACCGGGTAACTTATAGGGTAATACCCGAATATTAATTATAGCTTAAATCGACAATACGGGCATCTTAATTATTAAATATAATACTATAAATAATTATAAGGTATTAGAAACGGTATATAATAAGGTAATAATATAAGCAATAAAATATAATTACGTTTTTATATTAATAAAGTACGAGTTAATACATTTCTAAATAAAGTAATTTATAATTAAAGGTATATTTAATAAAAATATAATACCTGCTAAAATAGGTATACAGATTATTATAAACCTTAACGGCTTTTTACTAAAGGAGTATATTTAAATACCTAAATATAAACTTATCGAACCGGCTAATAAACTCCGGTACCTCGGCGTTTAATTCGATTTAAACCTTTTATAATATTATTATATAATAGCTATTAATATTAAGGTTTAAAAATCGATATTTACTTTTAAATCTATTTCTAATACCTATTAAAGATACAGTATCCTATAGCTCCGGTAACTATATTAAGCGATCGTAGTATCGTAAATTACATATTATAATACGGTATAATACTAGCCGTACATAAAAGCCTTTTAAAAGGGTATTATAAAATAATATTTAATTATTTTATATTAATTATAATAAGAGGCTCTATTAATAATTATAGGCGGTTTCCGGACTATTATATAATTAACGATATATATTAAAATATATATATTTCCGATCGAATAACAACTCCTTTTAACGAATTATATAATATACCTCCGGCTACGCTTAAACCCTTTAACGGCTAGTTACAATATATTAACTTTCAATATAATTTATAAGGTTTATTAGCAATCCCCCTTTATACACTTTATTAAATACTACAAATAATTTTATAAAATATAACTACCTTTTAAAATTATTTATTTATTTATTATCGAACCTTAATAGAATCGAGTTATAATAATAATTAAAAAAGAAGAAAAGGCCGGTAAAGCTTATTATAACGTTATAATAAAGAGATTTAAGGCCAAATTATTAATTTTCTATATAAACAATAATAAATATAACGGCGGGGTCGGAGCAGCGACTTACTTACCGGTATAATAAACGGTTCGGTTAAAAAATTAAAGACGGCGTATATAAATACCTTAACGTAATTTATAATATATTTAACGGAATTAAAGGGTATTTATATATTTTTAAA
Organism: Apiospora saccharicola; assembly: GCA_038363915.1. Lineage (NCBI taxonomy): Eukaryota > Fungi > Ascomycota > Sordariomycetes > Amphisphaeriales > Apiosporaceae > Apiospora > Apiospora saccharicola. Next base: position 3,051,698 of record JAQQWM010000001.1, read on the forward strand.
AATAGTTTTAAATTTCGGGATTAAATAATTTAAATAGATCGATATTTTTATTAATAACTAAGCCGCTATTACCTCTTCCGTATAGCTTAAACGCCAATCTAGCCAATAACTCCTAATCCAAATTTTAAAATAGCTCCGAAAACTCTAATATAATAACGAAAAAGACATCCGGGTTAATATCTATTAAATCCCCGCCTATATAAACGTTCCTAATAACGAAAAGGCCGACTAACTCGTTAAAGATATCGCTAAAGCGTTAATATTAATTATTACCGCGGCTAAAGAACGTAAATTATATATATAAGCTTTATTTTAATTACGGAGTTTATTATTAATTACCTTAAAGATAGGTACTATAAGGTATACTATAATATACCTAATTATACCTATTACCTTAAAAACCACTACCACTACCTATATTATAATATATTTATTAACACCGGGGGCAACTACCCTAAAACCTACTTTAAAACTTACCCTAAAACCTACCCGGCGACCTACCCGGCAACCTACTTTAAAGCCGGCTACCGAGGAGCCGACTACTAAAGAAAAGACCTAAGTAGTATTACGCGCTATAGGAGCTATCGTTAATAAAATTATATTACTACCTAAATTCTTTAAACCACTTAAATAATAAGGACGGACCATCTTTAAAGGATTAATACGTCCTATTATTAATTAATACCCTTTTATAATAATAATTATATAACATATATTAATTAAAAAGATTACAAACTAGTATTAAATTAACAAATAAAAATATATACCTTACGGAAAAGTACTATATTACCGCCTATCGAAGCCCGAAAAAGCTATATTTTTTAAATATTAAAGTTTAAAACGTATAATAATAACTATTATTTTTTAATTCTAAATCGATAAAATAGGTTTTAAAGACTACCTATAATAAATTAAAACTACCGATTTACCGCTTTACGACTATAACGATCGTTAGACAATATAATATATTCTCTTAATTTATTTATTATATAAGGTATTTAAAGAGGAGGTCTAAACCTCTTCTAACTTTAATTAAATAACGCCATAACCCTTTATAGATATCCGTACGATTTAAAAGTATTAAAGAATTAAAACCGCCGTTATATTTATATTCCAAATGGGTTTTTTAAAACGCTTTATTAAAACTATAATAAAGAACGAATTACTACCCCGATAACCCTTAAAGGAACCGTTTAAAGAACCCCCGAAAAGGCCCCTTAATAATACCTCCTTTATTTAATTCGCGGTAAATAATAAACCTTTTAAATTTAATAATTATTATTACTATATTATTATATATAGCGGCTAAAAAGCTACTTTATAAATATATATACGTTACCTTATTTATTACCGGATAACTACCCTTTAATTTACCTTATAATTTATTTAATAATTTAATTAAGAATAGCTTTATACCGTTCCGGAATAGTTACCGGGTAATTACCTTATAATATATTTAATAGCTTACCCGGTATTACTAAGTAACCCTTTCGGGTAATTACCTTATAATATACTTTACATTATCGGATAACTACCTTATAACCTATTTAATAATATAAGGAATAACGTATTAATTCGATCGTTTAAAAGATTTTTTCGATATTGGAAGCGGTTTTTAAAGGCCTATCGGTAACGGCAGGCGTTTTTTAAAGGGCGTCAATCGATAAGGATACCTTATTATAAAAGCGTCGCGTATATATCGTTAGGAGCGATATTTAATTATTACCGGCAGGTATCGGTAGATTTTTATATATTAACGTATTAAAAGAGCTTATTATAATATAATATTAATACCGGCTTTAATAACGGCTATTATTTAATAAAACGGCTAAAATAATATATATATTAATTAGTTTAAATTATAATATTAAATATTAATAATCCCGAAATTATATTTAATATAATTTAACCACTCGAGTAACGGCTTCTTTTTATCGTTAGTTTCTCTTTCCTTATTTTTATTTATCCGGGAATTATTATATATACGTTACGTACCGATATTTCGTCTCTTTATCCCTTTACTGTACTATTTCTTTTATATTCTATATTTATAATATAATTTATAATTTAAATAGTTTATAATATATTAAATAACGAATTATAAACTAGAAGGATAAAGAAAACGCGATAGCGCGTACGGGGCTTATACGGTAATTTTAAGGCGGTGGACGGTAATAGAAGGTTTAAAGCTATAAGGGATTAAGGTTTAAGTTTAATAAGTATTTACCGCGACGAGCGTTAGTAAGGGGCTACCGAGGGCCGTACGGGCCGATCCTTCGGGTAACGTCCAGTATATTATAATAGCCAGTATAGTACCGTAATCTATATAAAGCCCTGCTTCCGATCGGACTTTAAATTAATTCTCTCTCTCTTTTATATATCCCTTTTATAGCTTTAAACCTTTTATTATTATCTATTACCTTAAATTTATTATTATATAAGCTTTATATATATTACCGCGTCTTTTATTATACCTTTTAAACTTATTATTTATTGTTATATAATTATTTATATTATAAAACACGTTACGCGTAGGTATTATAATAATAGGTAAAGGGAATTAAAGGGGGGGGAGGTAAATTAATTAAAAGAGCTATTATTATAATATATAATCGTTTAAATAAAATCTAGGATAATATAAATAATAAAAGAGAAGCTAGCGAAAAGGAGTGTCGTTATTTAAGGGTAAGTAATAATAAATAGTTTTTTTAAGGCTTTATAATTTAATATTAATAATTAAAATTAATTATATATAAATTCCGTCCTATAAAGGACGTTAATTTATTAATTATATTACGAAAAAGAATTATATAAAACCTTTACCTTTTATTCGATAAATTAAATAAATAAATATATAGTTATAAATTAATTAACTATATAATAATTAATAAATAGTTTAATTAATAATAACTTATCCGATTAAAGGATTACTCGCTAATCGCGGTTCCGCTAGCTCCCGTTTATTAATACCGGCCTTTTTTCCCCTTTAGTACGTTTAATTAATTCGTAATATTATCGTACCGGCGCTCGTCGTATTAATAACTTAATAGAAGCTCCGCGTCCTCCGGGGCCTCTTTCCCGTCTCGTATACGTATAAATATACCTTCCGTTATTTAATATTCTTTATAAAGTTTATTACCGTTATTCGTATTAAATATAACGTAAAGATTATATATATAGAAAGCTATATATTATAACAGTTTAAAAAGCTTATTATTATATATAATATTTAATACCTTAAAATCGAATTTATTTAAAGCGGTTATAATTTCTATATTATAAAAATAATTCTTTTTAAAAAATATAAATTTAATAATTACTAATATAATCGCGTTAATTTTCTTAGAATTACTTAAAGCGTTCTTTATTAATATATATAATATAATATATATCGATAGATATCGAGATTTAAATAGTTATATATATATTTAATAGTATATAAAGGTATAACGTTAAATAAAGGATAATAACGGATATAAATATATATTTATATATAATAAAAAAAAGAAATATTATAAATTTTAAAAAATATCTATCTCGAGATTTTATATTTATATATAAAAGCTTTCTTTAATAACTTACGTAAAACCGATATTTCTATACTTTAACTTTAAAAACTTTATTACTTAAATATAAATAATCTTTAATAAATCTTAAATCTATATAACACGAATAAATAATTCCTTTCTTAATATCTAGATATAATATTATCGCGAGACCTAGATTTATTATAAATCCTATACCGTAAGGGATAAAAAGGTAATAACTAAGATCGATAACTATAATAAAAAGGGGGTTTAATACTTACTATCTATTATTATTAAAGGCTTAATTTTTTAATTTATTATTTAAAATATCCATTTATCTTAATATAGAGTTACTACCAATTTATATAACCTTTTATTTATTTTTTATTACTTATATTAGCTATAATAAGCTTAAAAAAATAACAAATAAATTATATATAAATTACTTCCGGGCCTGCCGCCTATTAAGCGGTAAGCTTAAAAGCCTATATAATAATATTAAAGGAGGATCTTTTGTAATATTATAAATAAAATTCTATCGGTATTTAACCGGTAATAATTAAATATCGCTCCTTATAATATAAGAATACCGCCTTTTTATTAAAACTCGTTATTTAAAGAACGCCCGCTATTACTAATAAATACCTCCGATGCCTCCGATAACGAAAGAATCCTTTAAATAATTAAACTAATATACTTTATATTATAAAATTAATATTTAATAATATAAAGTATATTATAAAATAATTACCCGGTAATTAATTAAAAATAATAATTATAAAGTAATATTTATATATTTATAAAGTAATTTCTTAATTAATATATATATTTATATTTATATTATAATTATTTAAACTTAAGGGGTCTATTATTTATTAAAGGAGGTAAGAGGGTTATTTTTTAAAAGCTTTTTTAAGGGTTTTTTAAAAGGTTCTTTTAAAGGTTTTTTAAAAAATAGCTTATCCTTTATTATTATTTTAATAAAGCGTCTTAAAAAGCTTATTTAAAATATAAATATAACGACGGTTATAACTTATTTCAATTCTTATATTACTTTTATATTAATAAACGGCTTAAACCCTTTCTAGCCGGAGCTAGTAATAGTCTAAATCTTTTCTTAAAATACTTTATAAATTAAATAATAAAGTAGTATATAACGGATCGTTTAACGGTCGCCGTAATTATAAAGTAATAAATCGGCTTATCGAATTTATTATAAGTAGTCCTTAAGGTTTATTTTTCCTATATAAAGCTAAAAGATAATAACCGTTATAATATATTTTAAGTTTTAATATTAAAATATAATAACTTTTTTAAATTTAAGGAATTAATAATATAATATTCTTTTATAAAAGGTATATTTTTATTTATTTATTTAATATTTTATTAAGCTTCTTATAACTAAAATAAATAATAAAAAATAAATAGAAGGTTATATAAATCAATAATAACTCTATATTAAAATAAATAGGTATTTTAAAAATAAATTAAAAAATTAAAGCTTTTAATAATAATAAATAATAAATATTAAGCCCCTTTTTATTATAACTATCGACCCTAGCTATTTATTATCCTTTATAATATAGGATTTATAATAAACCCGGGTCTCGCAATAATATTATATTTAAATATTAAGAAAGGAATTATTTATTTATATTATATAAATTTAAAACTTATCGGAAATTATTTATACTTAAGTAATAAAGTTCTTAAAGTTAAAGTACGGAAATACCGGTTTTATATAAATTATTAAAAAAAGCTTTTATATATAAATATAAAATCTCGAAAAAATACTCTTTAAGACTTATAATATTTCTCCTTTTTATTTTATATAAATATATATTTATATCCGTTATTATACTTTATTTAATTTTATACCTTTATATATTATTAAATATATATACGATTATATAAATCTCGATATTTATTAATATATATTATATTATATATATTAATAAAGAATATTTTAAGTAATTCCAAAAAGGCTAATATTATTATACCGATAATTATTAGACCTAAATTTCTTAAAATAAACCGCTTTTATAATTAAAAAATCGGGAATACCTTAAATAAATTCGATTTTAAAATATTAAAAATTACGCGAAATAACTTACTTTATAATTTATTATAATATATAACTTTTTATATATATAATTTATATATTAAATATAAAGTATATAATAATAAAAACGTTATAAAAATTATTAAATAACGGAAGGTATATTTATATACTTATAAGATAAGAAAGAGGCCCCGAAGGACGCGAAGTTTCTATTAGGTTATATTTACGATAAACGCCGGTATAATAAGATCGCGGGATAGCTATTCTCGAAAGGCTAATATTAATAAACGGGAGCTAGCGGAACCGCGGTTAACGAGTAATCCTTTAATCGGATAGGTTATTATTAATTAAGCTATTTATCGATTATTATATAATTAATTAATTTATAATTATATATTTACTTATTAAATTTATTAAATTAAAAATAAAGGTTTTATATAATTTTCTTTTTATAATATAATTAATAAATTAATGTCCTTTATGAAATAGTATTTTTATTTATTAATTTAACGCTAATTAATAGTTTTCTTAATTAATATATACTATATAATTATTATAATAAAGGGATATTAATTAATAATAAGCTTTATTAACCCTTTAAGGACGGCCCGCCCCGGGTGTTTTAATAGTTTCTTTAATAATAATATAGCCCTATTTATAATAACTCCTATAACGGTTAATATTATTTAAGTTTCTTTTTAAGTAATAGGTTTAAAAGTAAATTACTAGGAAGGTTATTAAGTAAATTTTAGAGTAAATTCTTAGGTAGATTTTAAAATAGCCGTTACCGGTATTAATAAATATATTATTATATAGGTAATAATAGTAATAATAATAATAGGTTAAGGAATAATAAGGTATATTATAGTATATCTTATAGTAATTATTAGTAGAGATAATATTAAAAGGGAATTACGTAATATAAATATAACGGTAATATATAGGGCTTTTCTTTTATAATAATAGTAATTATTATTAATATTTTAACGGCTGTTTTAATTAGTTTATTAGCCTTTTCGTTTTTTAAGATACTTATATACATTAGAATTTAATAAATGTTTATTTAAACGTCGAGTCGTTAAAGTTTATTAAGTAATTTTATAATTTACTATAAGAGCTACTACCTTAATTACCGCTAGGGTTATATTAAAAGTATAATTACGGCTTAATTATTAATAAAAATATTAATTTATTAGAATTACCAACAGGGTATTTCGAGGGAAATTTAGAGTAATATATAAATTCCTTTTAATTTTATTAGATATACCGTAGCTTATTTTAAGGTATTTAAGTAAATAGTTTTAAAACATTCCTGCTAAGAGGTTTATTAAACCGGTTAATAGGTCGCCGCTCCGACTCCTTCGTTATATTTATTATTATTTATATAAAATATTAATAATTTTAAATTAAACTTTTTTAAAATAAATTTATAATATATTTTATTCGTTTTTCCCCTTTTTTTATAATTATAATAATTTAATATTTCTAAAGCGGGATAATAAATAAATAGATCGTTTTAAAAGGATGTTAATTTTTATAATATATTTTATAATATTCGATAAAACGAGTAAAAGGAAATCGTTAATAAGCTTTTTTATATTATATCGATAATTAATATATTATAACCGGCCGTTAAAAGGTTTGTATAAAGGTATAAATATATTATATAATTCGCGAGGAATAATTATTATTTAATTAATAAGACATATATTTTAATAGTTATTATTAGTAATATAGTACTTTAAAGGCCTTTTATAATTATTAATAATATATTAAGGTATAATTATTATAATATTATAAAGTATTATTTTATAATACTTTCTTAAAAGGTTTTTATATATAATTAATATTATAATATATTATAATATATAATTCACGGTATTATTATAACTTAATATAACTATTATAATTATTATATACCGTAACCCTAGCCCGTATTTAAAATTATTTTTAAACCCTAAATTAATTTCTTTACCTTTTTAATAATTTCTTAAATATAATTATATTATAAACGGCTCGGATTTAGCTAAATACCGAAATATTAGAGCTTTTTAATTAATTAGATCGGTTATACTTTAAAGATTTAAATATATTCCTTTAATAAAGTGCCGTTAAGGCTAATAGGGTTTATATTAATTATTATTATGTTTTTATTAAATATATTTAATATTATACCTTTCCGTATTTAAAAATATATAAATTTATACTTTTATAAAATAAAAATATATTTATATTTCATTATTTATTTAATAAGTAAAATTTTTTTTTAATGTTTTATAATTATTAAATATATTATTATTAATAACGAGAATGTTAATATTATTAACCTATATAATAATAATTACTTTATATTAAATTACTTTATAACGGATTACCTTATATTAACGTATTATAAGTATTAGTATTAATATAAATATTATAGCTAAGGGGTTATATAAGGGCGGAAGCCTTTAAGGGTATTATTATATTAATACTTTTAACCTTTATAATTATTATTATATTAATACCGTTAGCCCTTATAATTATTACTATATTAATACTTTTAACGCCTATTATAATAATTCCTTTTTTTGAAATCTTATTAAAAAGGTTTATATTATAGAATAATTAAAGTAAAGGGGATAATATCGAGTTTTAAAGGATTCCGTAATTTTATATAATTTAATTAAATTCCCTTTCTAATAATTTAAATTTCGTGCGGCGGTTCGTTAATTAATTGCCGATTTATTAAATAATTAATTCCGGGAATCCTCTCTAAGTTAAATAATTAATAGATTTAATATAATCGATATTATTAAACGCCTTTAAAGCGTTTAATATTAATAATATAATTATTAAATATTCGTTATTATTAATAAAGTTATAAACTTTATATATTTATTTTAAAAGGATATAAATAATATATTTTATAGACTACGTTTTCTATTTTTTTAATATAGTTTTATAATAATAAATAATATATTTTTATATAATAATTAATTTATTTAATTATATCTAATTCTAAAGTTTTATTAATAATATTTAATAGAGCTATAGGGTTATATACTTTCGCTATATTATAATTATCTTTACCGGGTGTTTTTAATATAATTATAATAGATTTTTTAAAAAGGTAAATATTTTTAAAAGAATAATAATTAAATAATGAATATAATAATAATATAAATAAATTTATAAAAATCCGAAGGATATAATTAAGGATTCCTAAGGGTCCGGGAGCTTTATAAAGTTATAATTTAAAAATAATTTAAACGATTTCGTTTTTAATAAACGGTAAATAAGAGATTTTAATATTAAAAATAAATAAAGGGCTAGGAATTTTAAATATATTTAATAATAAAGGAAAGAATATTTTATTAAACGTCGTTATTTTCTTCTTAAAAATAGTATTTTTATTAATAATAAAGGTAACGTTTTATTATATAACGCTTTAACCTTTAATTTTAATTATTTTTATTAAGCGTTATAAGCTTTTAAATTCTTTATCGTAAGCCTTTATAACCGTCTCCTATTATATTTCTATTAAGGACTTTTTAATTATAATAACCTTTTAATTTTAAGCTTTTTTATATACTTTTTAAGCGGCTTAACTTTTCGATATATTTTTAATTATTTAAATCTATTTCCTTAATTTATTCGTATTTTTATATTTTATTCTATAAGCCGGTAAAAAGCCCGAGTTATAGCGTATTATAAAGTCTATTATAAATATTATAACATTTATAATATATTAAAGGGCCCTTATAATTTAATATAATTTATTAATAACCTCTTAATTAGTAAACCTACTTTATATTATAAGTAGTTCCGTAATAAGGAAAGTACGGAATTTTTCTATTAATATCCTTTTTAAAGCTTTCAAGGGGTTTTAAAAGGTATTTTAAACGGCCGTAATTATAATATAATATAAATAAGTTAATAATCCGAATTATAATTTATTTTATTAAATTTCTTATATTTTATTAATTTATTAGCGCCTATTTTATTATAAATAAATAAGTCGATAATAAAGGAGGACTTATTCTCCTCCTTAACAATTATTCCTTTTAATAAAATAATTTTCAAGGATTTAAAGTTTAAAAATCCTTTAAAATATAATATATTTAAATATATTAAGCCCCTATCTCCCCGGTCCTTAACGGCCTAATTAAGGGATTTTATATTAAAATCCCCTATAATAATATATTCGGTTTTAAAATAGGTTACTTTATAATTATAATAAATAATAATTAATTTTTTTAAGGTATTTTCCGGTATATTCTCCAGGGGGTTATTATATATATTATAAATATAAATAATGTTAATAATAATAAGGGGGCCGTTAAAGACGGGGGCGGGGTTAATGGGGTTAGCGGGGTTAACGGGGTTAACGGGATTAACGGGGTAAGGAGTTATAGAGTTATATATAATAAATATTATTACGATATCGTTTATATAATAAATAAAGGAAATTCGTACTTAATTAAGGCGTTTATTAATAAAAAAAGCTATTTTAAATAATTTAAATCCCGGCTTTAATAATTAAAATATAAATAAAAAGGTAAAGGGGTTATAATTATTAAATTCTATTAAATTAATCCAGGGCTCTTAAATTATAATAACATTATAATTTAAAACCTTAAAATTTTTGAAAAAGGACGTTATTACCCTATCTTTTAATTTCTATATATTATATTATAAAATATATAAAGTAATTATAATATTTATTTCTTTTATATAATATTAAAAGTTATAAAGGATATATTATTTAAGTTTAATTTTATATAATTTTACTTTCTCCTTTTTATTAACTTTCTTTTAAATTATAAATAAAATAATTAAAGTTTATATAAAATATTATAATATATAATATCGTTTAATTCCCGTTATCCTTTAAACGGTATTTCCGATAAATAACTTAAGCTTTATTTTCGTTTTTTTTAAAAGGTGTTTATATACTTTATATCCGGGGTTAAATTTAATAATTTAATATCTATTTTATTATTAATCCTAGTATTAATCGCGCGGCGGCGGCGTTTTATAAAGACCTTATTTCATTAGATTTAATATATCTAGAAGTTAAAGCTAATATCCTAATTACTAAATATAGTAATAAGGGCTGTTAATACCTGGCGTAAGGTTATTATAAAGGGGTTATTAGGTATTTTAAGTTCTATAACTTTTAAAGACTCTTTAAATAAAAAAGTTAAAGGAGCTATAGGCGGATTTATAATTTTTATATAAAGAAAATAAAATAATAAATTAAAATATTTATTAATTTAAAATTTTATATTAAAAATAAAGGCGTTATTTTATTATTATAAACCGGCCGGATTAATAATAACCGGCTCTTAAAGTTATTAGTTAAGTTATAAAGCGGCTTAATTTTATTTTTAATCCTAATAGGTTATCGTCCGGTCTAAGGTAGGTTAATTTAAGGTAAGTTTTAAAGTAATTGGTGCCGGCTAGTCGATAAGGGCTAAAGGTAGCCCTTTAGGGGCTGGCTTTTTAAGGGCTAGCTTTTTAGGGGCTGGCGGTAGTCCCTTAAGGGCCGATAGGGGACTAGGGGTTAATTAGTCCAGGGCAGTTATTATTAAAGTAATTAATATAAGCTAATAAGTCGTTCGGTTACAAAGGACCTTTTAAACCCTTTAATATTCCCGTTTCCGGTATTTATAAAAGAAACTTTAAATATTATATTAATTATTATAATTAATATATTTAAGGTTATTATAAAAAGAACGGACGGGGTATTTTTTTATATTATAAAATCTCGAATAATAACTATATATATTATAATTAATCATATATTAAATAATAATATAATTATATTTTATTATCGAAAATATTATTTAATCCTATAGCTCCTATTATATTATTTAATATTATAAGTTTTATTAAATTAAAAGTATTTTATAAAGATAAATTTATTTATTAATTCGGGGTAATTAAGTTTAATAATAATAAATAAAATAGGTTTTATAACCCTTTCTCTCGTTAATTAATTTATATAAATAATTTTATTATATTAAATAAAACCGGCGTTTAATATCTATAGTTAAATAGTTTTCTCTTAAGGCTAATTCGGATTAAAGGAGGCCGTAGGGATAATGTAGATTATTATTCTATAAATTAAAATAATTATTAATATTTTATTTCCTATATATTTTATTTATTAATCGGTATACTCGATTAAAAGCTTAGCTTAAGTTATATAAATAATATATGTCTAAATATCTTTTAATTTAAAAAAATTAATATTATAAATATTAATACCGCTATACAGTTTTAAAAATATTATAATAGCGTCCGCTATTTTAATATCCTCGTAGTCCTTTATAACTCTAGCGGTTTAAAAGGTTATAAAGGGTTTAATAGTTATATAAATAATAGTATTATTAATATAATTAATAAAAGCTTTTAAATTATAAATTAATATATTTTATAATTAAAATTTAATAACCTTCTTATTATTTCTTAAAGAATTATAAAATTTAATAATAATCTCTTATTCGTTAGTATTTATAAGGTATTTTTAATAAATAACACCCGATATCGAGATTTAAATATAAACCTCTTTAATAATTAAAAGGGGCTTTATCCCTTAAGTTACATTTATTTATTGTTTACTTTAAAGCGGGTTACTTTATAAATTATTTAATAATATACACGGTAATTTATTTAATAACTTAATTAAGATATAATTAAAAACTTTAATAACGATATTATTTATAGCTTTTATTAAATTTATAATTTATCGCTTTTAAAGTTTTTAAATAACGGAGAGCTCGTTTAAATAAGTTTTAAAAATTTAAATCCTTAAATTATATAAAAACCTTTTTAAAAACAATTTAATAAACGAAAAGAGAGGTAAAAGGTTTTTTTATAATATATTAATAATACCGGACACGTTACCGCCCCTTTAACGAGTTTAAACGGTTTATTATAAAATATTAAAATCTCCTATAATTTTATAGGTATATACCGATATATTATTTATTATTTTATTAAGAAAAGGCTATTATAAAGGCGTTTTAGGCGTTATAATATATTAAAACGACGCCGGGAATCGACGGTTCCGTTATTATTTATTATACCGGTACCGCGCCGAGCTTTAAATTAGCTCGGGATATAATAATATATAAGCTAGTTTAATAATTAAATTTTTAAGTTATAAAAGGCCTATTTAAAAGAGTTATTTTAAGAATTTCGTTCTAACTTCTATTATTATTTTTGAAATTATATTAAAAATCTTTTTTAAAGAGTTTTATATTAATAATAACGGTCTTAAATAAATAGGTAAATTTAGAAATTATAAAGTAACTATATTAATAAAAAGTAAGGGATACCTAAGATTATATTATTAATATAATAATATTACAATATAATAATATTTATTAATTTTATAAATTTAATATTAATAATGAAATATATTTAAAGTTTTATAAAGGTTATAAGTTATTTATTTATAATTTAAAAAAATAATTATAATAACGAATTAAATCCTTTATAATTATAAAAAAGGTTAATTTATTAATATATAAGCTTAATTTCTTAATACTATAACAGGTATATTAAATAATATTTATTATATAATTATACTTAATTTTAAAAGTAGGAGATCTTTTAGGCGTATTAGGCCTTAATTAAGACGGATTATTATCGAAAGTAATAATAAAAAGTAATACTCCTTTAAAATTAAGATATTAATTATATATTAAATTAATTAAATTAATAATAAATTAATTATTAAATATCTTATCTAATAAACGGTTATTATAAGGTATATAATAAATAATATTTATATAAATTATTAATAAACAATATAATTAATATAATATTTAAATATAATATTATATATAAAATAAATAAAGAGGAGTTAGTATTTAAAAAGGACGTATAATGTACTATAACGATCGAAAAAAAAGAATAATATATTATAATTAATTTAACGCTTATTATAAATATATCGAGCTTTAAAAAGAGCGGGCGGCTAAAGCTATCTATTTAATAATAAAATAATTTATAAGTTTTAAAATTAATAATATTATATAAATAACAATAGAACGAAAAACGATTTTAAGGTATATAAGGAATTTAATAATTATAATTTAATTAAGTATTAAATTAAAAGGGTATATATAGAAATATAAAATAAATAATAAATATAAAAGAAACTTTTAATAAAAGGACGAGCTTATAAAAAAATAGCCGAACCTTATTCTTATATAAAAATATTATATAAATATATTATATTTATAACTTAATAATTAAATATATAAAAAGGATTTTATTAAAAAAGGAAGAATATAAATATTTATTTAAATATAATTATAATTTTTAATAAATTATAATTCTTTTAATAATAAATATTAGAAGTTTATAAATAATATATTTATAAATAAAATATTAAATAACTTTTTAAATAAGTTAATTTAGGTTTTAATATAATATTATAAAACGATTATTAATTAATAAATAAACTTTTTAAATTAAATTATAATAAATATAATCCATTAAATTTTAAATTGAATTAAAGGAAAATTAAAATTAATAATAAAATTAAAGTATTAATATTTATTAAATAAGGTATAATAAAATCCTTTTATAAAAGATAGTGATAAACTCTTATTATTATAAATATAAAGAAATTAAATAAATAATAAAGAAAACTTATTAAAAATGGTTTAAAATATAATTTAAAGATTATTTAATAAATAGGGAATATTAATTATAATTTTAAATAATATAAACTCGTCCAGATATAATAATAATAATTTCGATTATAATAAATATATTAAAGATATAAATTAGTTTCTTTAAATATAATAAAAGGGTAGAGCTTTAAAATATAATATAAAAAAGAATACCTAATATTAATTTTAAAAAGGATTAAATATACTAAGTAAAGCCTTATTTAAATCCGTTATAATAATTATTTAATAGAAAATCGGTTAGTAAATCGTATAATTTATAAAATGTTAATTAAATATAATGGGTATAATTAATTAATGATTTATAATATTTAAAGTTAATAAATTTATTAATATTAATAAAGATATTTATATTTAATAAAATATTAATTAGGATAACGTGGTTTATTACATATTCGGATATATTTTATAATTAAATACTTTTTTCCTTATATAAAAAGTGTTTATATATAACCGTATACTTTAATTAATTTTAATTAAATTTAAACCGTAATTTTAAAATTAAAGTTTAATTTAAATAGAATAAATAAAAAAGATTTTTTAAAATTTGGATTTATTTTATTATACCTTTAAATAAAAAAAACATTAAATTAATCCTTATAATCTCCATTTTCCGCTTTAACTTATTAAATAAAGTAATTATAAAATTAAAAAAAATAGATTTAATATTCTTAAATAATTTAATATAATAAATTAAAATTTTATAAAAATTAATAAAAAATGAAAAGAGTTATAATTTATATATAAACGTTTTTTATATAAGGAAAAAGGTATTTAACTATATAATATATCCGAATATATAGTAAACCACGTTAAATATATATATATAATTATAATTATTTAAAGTATCTTAAATTATAAATCTATATAATAACCCTACCTTTTTAATAAAGTAACTTATATAATAAACGGTTAAAGAATTATAATATTTTATATTATAATAATATTTAATTAAATTATAATTTTTAGAAATAAATGATATTAAAGGATTAATATTAAAAATTAAATTATATAATTAAATATTAATTATAGAGATTTATTATTAAATATAAAGTTAATTAAAGAAGATCCCGTCCTATAGAGGACGTTAATTTATTAATTATATTATAAAAGAAATTATATAAAACCTTTACCTTTTATTTAATAAATTAAGTAAAAATATAAATAGTTATAAATTAATTAATTATATAATAATTTATATAATATTATTTTAAACTTATTATAGCTAATATAAATAATAAAAATTAAATAAGATATTATATAAATTAGTAATAACTCTATATTAAAATAAATAAATATCTTAAATAATAAATTAAAAAACTAAACCTCTATTTATATAATAATAGATAATAAATATTAAACCCCTTTTTATTATAATTATTAACCCTAGCCATTTATTATCCTTTATAATATAAGATTTATAATAAACCCGGGTCTTATAATAATATTATATTTAAATATTAAGAAAGGAATTATTTATTTAAATAATAATAAAAGTTAGAATTTCTTTTTTTAAATAACTCTATTAAATAAGGCTCTTATAGCTTAGAAACTCGGTTATTAAGCTAGCTTATATACCGTAACGCCTTAAGCTAGCTTAAGTCTTAACACGGTATTAACGCGGCGTTTAATAACGGAACCGTCGATTCTCGGCGTTATTTTAATATATTATAACAATTAAGCCGCTTTAACCTTAATTATGGCCGGTTTTTAATAAAACTATAGATAATACTTTAATATATATATATATAAAATTATTAAAGAGTTAAATATCTTATAACAGGTTATATAGTCCCGGTAAAGAGGGAACGGCGGTATAATTAATATCCCGTCGATATACTTTTTTCCCTTTTATTATTTTATTAAATTATTTATAAAAACGTTTTTATAAATTTTAAAGGTTTAAGCTTAAGAAATATATTTAAATAATATTTTTATTATTTAAAAGTATTAAAAAAAGTAAATTATAAACCTTTTAAAAATATTATAATTTATATTTATAATAATTTTAAATTACTTATTTAAGGTCCTGGTACTAAGTAATTTAACGGGTAAGCTACCGGATAATTTATAAAGTAATTTATGGGGTAACCTATTAAATTAATATATTTAGGCCGGTATAGTGGTTAAAAGAGTAGAGCTTTTTTTAATTATTAAAGATATTTATATTTAAATCTCTATTATAAAAGGTACTTATAAGGAGTACTTTATAATATCTAATATATAGAAAATTATAATTAAATTTTATAATTCTTTAAAAGAAAGGAATACTATTAGATCTTAATTTATAAAGATAATAATAAAGAACTTTAAAGCTCTCTTTACTTATATTAATTAAATTATTTAACGCGTTATTAAAACCTTTATAACCGGAACCTTTATAATTATTAAAGGAATAAAAAGTATAATAAATGTTATAATAATAAACGCTTTAACTAATAATTTAAAAAAAAAGGTTAATAACTTTAAAACCGTTTAATAATATTTAAGTTTATAATATTATATTCCTTAAATCGAGGGATATCTAGATATATATTTATTTAATATTTTATTAAGCTTCTTATAATTAAAATAAACAATAAAAAATAAATACAAGGTTATATAAATTAATAATAACTTTATATTAAAATAAATAAGTATTTTAAAAGTAAATTAAAAATTAAAGCCTTTAGCGATAATAAATAGTAAGTATTAAGCCCCTTTTTATTATAGCTATCGACCTTAGTTAATACCTACCTTATTATCCCTTACGGTATAAGATTTATAATAAACCCGGGTCTCGCAATAGTATTATATCTAGATATTAAGAAAGGAATTACTCGTTCGCGTTATATAAATTTAAAATCTATTAGAAATTATTTATACTTAAGTAATAAAGTTTTTAAAATTAATATATAAAGATACCGGTTTTATATAAATTATTAAAGAAAGCTTTTATATATAAATATAAAATCTCGAAATAAATGTTCTTTAAAACCTATAATATCCTCTCTTTCTTATTATATATAAATATATATTTATATTTATTACTATCCTTTACTTTATATTTTTATATATATAATTATTTAAGTTTCGATTTTTATCGATATATATTATATTATATATATTAATAAAGAACGTTTTAAGTAATTTTAAAAAAACCGATATAATTATATTAATAATTATTAAATTTATATTTTTTAAAAAGGATTACTTTCGTAATATTAAAATTATAATCACTTTAAATAAACTTAATTATAAAATATTAAATATTATATATAATAATAAGCCTTTTAAACCGTTATAATATATCGTTTTTTATATATATAATCTTTATATTATATTTAAAAAAAGAAATAACGATAAACTTTATAAAAAATATTAAATAACGGAAAGTATATTTATATATATATAAGATAGGAAAAAGGCCCCGGAGGACGTTAAACTTTATTAATATAACGAGCGTTAATATAATAAAATCGTAAATTAATTAAATATATTAAAAAGGAAAAAAGGTTAGTACCGATAAACGGGAGCTAATAGAACCGCGGTTAGCGAGTAATCTTTTAATCGAATAAATTATTATCGATTAAATTATTCGTTAATTATTATATAATTAATTATATTATATACTTATTTATTTAGTCTATTGAATAAAAAGTAAGGGTTTTATATAATATTCTTTTTTATAATATAATTAATAGATTAATATCTTCCGTAGGACGGTTTAAATATATATTATATTTATTTTTTAAATACGGCTATTAATTAAATATATTAATTAATAAATAAAAAATAAAAGAAATTAAATTATAATAGTTATTCCGTTATATAGAATAATAATCTATATTATTCTTATAACTTTTTTAAATTTAAATTAACCTTTAAAGATAATAGTATAATTATAGGTATTAAATGTTAATTTAATTTAATATAATAAAATTATTTATATAAGTTAATTAATAAAGGAAGGAGCTATTAAAAAATTATAATTATTAAATTTAATTAACCTGAATTTATAAATAAGTTTATTTTTATAGATCGCTTTTAATTTAATAAAATATATATAATTAAATAATATAATAAAACTTATAAGATTAAATAATATTTCTATTATTAAAAATATAATTATATTACTATTTAATAAATTATTATATATAAGTTTTATAATTTCTATTTAAAATTTTATAATATAAAAAAATACCTTATCTACTTTTTTTATAATATATTAAAATATATTAATTATTAGAATTAATATAATAATTAAAGTTTTAAATATAAATATTAAAAAAGAGAATATTAAAAGGTCGTTAAAGACTTTAAAAATAAAGCCCTTTTTTTAGCTAATTATTATAATCCCGGTATTAATTATTATTAAAACCTTTATTATAACCGTTTTAATATAAAGATTATTATTATTAATAGCTTTTAAAAAGCCGCTTATATTATTATTAACGGCCTTTAAAGGGCCGTTATTAATATTACTACCGGCGCCCCTAGTTATTATTATTAACCCGATTACCTTAAAGCTTACCTAATAACGTACTTTAAACCTTACCTTAAACCCTACTTTAAAACCGGACCTACCTATTAATAACGCTTTTATTATAAATAATATTTAAAAAAAGTTAAAAATAATATTTAAATCGACAATTTCTTAAATAACTCTTTTAATTTCTAGGTATTTATAATATTTAAGGATTAAAACCAGCCCCCGGAATCGTTATTAATCGTTATTAAACCGGAGGCGGCGTATAACTTTATTTAAAAAGAATTAATATAAATATATATTATTTAATAAAAATAATTATTATTAGCCCTTATAATATTAATAAATATTAATATTATTTATATTAAATTATAATAAATAATTAATAAGAAGTAACTAATTAATATTAAGTTTTTAAAATTAAAATACCGAGTTAGGATTAGTATTAATATAAATAACGAGCTCTCCGGCGGGACCCTTTCTATAATTACCGTTATTATTATATTAAAGAAGAAAAAGAAAAATTAAAACCCCCGGAAATATTAATAAAAATTAAAAGATTTATAAGGATAATTTATATTACCCTCTATAAATTTAATATAGTAATTTATATTATTAAACCACTACCGGAAAAATATAAAATAAAGGTATATATATATAATTATATAAAGTTAAATAATAATAATATCCCTTTTATTAAATTTAATATCCCTCGATATATTTATATTATAAATTTTATAATATAATATATATAAACTTAAGAACTTTATAATAATACCCTTTGTCCGGACCTTATTTATTTTAAATTATAATATTATTACCATTTAAAAGCTTTAGATTAACCGCGTGGAAGAAGGACTACTTATAAAGAAAATAATAATAAAAGTTAGAACGAAATTTTTAAAATAACTCTTTTAAATAAGCCTTTTATAACCTAGAAACTCGGTTATTAAACTAATTTATATATCGTTATATCCCGAGCTAATTTAAGGCTCGGCGCGGTACCGGCGCGGTGAATAATAACGGAACTGTCGATTCCCGATATCGTTTTAACGTATTATAATATTTAAAACGCCTTTATAATAACCTTTTCTTAATAAAATAACGGATAATATATCGATATATACCTACGAAATTATAAAAGACTTAAATACTTTATAATAAGCTATTTAAACCCGTTAAAAAGGCGGTAACGTTTCCGATATCGTTAACGTACTATAAAAAAACCTTTTATTTCTTTTTTCGTTTATTAAATCGTTTTTAAAAAAGTTTTTTTATAATTTAAAGGTTTAAACTTTCGAGACTTATTTAAACGAGCTCTCCGTTATTTAAAAGTTTTAAAGGCGGTAAATTATAAATTTAATAAAGGCTATAAATAACGTTATTATTAAAATTTCTAATTATATTTTAATTAAGTTATTGGATAAATTACTGGGTACGCTATAAAGTAATTTATAAGGTAACCCGCCTTAAAGTAAACGGTAAGTAAATATAACTTAAAGAATAAAATCCCCTCCGGCTATTAAGGAGGTCTGTATTTAGATTTCGGCATTAAAGGTTATTTACCGAAAGTACCTTATAAATATTAACGAATAAAAGATTATTATTAAGCTTTATAATTCTTTCAAAAATAATAAGAAAGTTATTAAATCCTAATTATAAAGTATATTAATTTATAACCCGAAAGCTTTTATTAATTATATTAATAACATTATTACTTATATAATTATCGAACCCTTTATAACCTTTTAAACTACCGGAGCTATAAGGGATTATAAAGATATTAAAATAACGGATATTATTATAATACTTTTAAAATAATATAATAATATTAATATTTATAATATTATTTTTCTTAACTTAATAGATATTTAAATATATATTATTTATATAATTTAAACTAAGCTTTTAATTAAATATATTAATTAATAAATAAAATATTAATAATCATTTCGATTTATAAAGTAATAATTTATATTATTCCTACGACCTCCTTTAACCCGAATTAGCTTTAAGAGATAACCGCCTAACTATAAATATTAAACGCTAGTCTTATTTAATATAATAAAATTACTTATATAAATTAATTAATAAGAAAAGGGGTTACGAAATTTATTTTATCTATTATCGTTAAATTTAACTACCTCGAGCTAATAAATAAACGTATTTTTATAAGATACCTTTAGTTTAATAAAACCTATAATATTAAATAATATAATAAAAGTTATAAAGTTAAATAATACTTCTAATATTAAAAATATAATTATATTATTATTTAATATATTATTAATTATAATATAACATGGTTTACTACCTCGCGGACTATATCACCTCGCGGATTACTCTTTCTACTTCTTAATATTTTTATATAAATTAATTTAATTATAACGCTTTAAATTAATTTAAATTATTCGCTATCCGATTTATTACTCGATTTTATATCCTTTTTATAGGTTTATATATTATAACCTATTTCGTCGTAAATACCGTAGCGTTTACTATTTATTATACGCCGTTTCGACGAATTATTATTTTTACCTTTATCGGTCGTAGGACGCTTCCCTTTTATTTTCTCGTCTTATAATTATTAAAATTCTTTAATAATAAGGGTTCCTTTAAATTAAATACGTAACTTTCTAACCTTTTAATACTTTAAAAGGGTTAAATTAGCCGCCTTTAGAGTTTATACCCGTTTACGTAAAATCGTAACTTCGTATATTACTAGCTTTATATATTTAATTAATTTATTTATAATATTTAAAATCGGCGTTAGAGAGCTTCTTTAATAGCTAAAGATCCTACTTTTAATAAAAGTAAAATATCTCGTCGTTTATTAAAGGTTAAAAGACGTTAAAGGGTTATAAATATTAGCGGTCCTTAGGTATAATAACTCCGGTATAGGTATTCGAATTTATATATTTAGCTTATTAATTACTTTATTTAAATTATAAGGTATTAAATTAAATACGTTAAATCTAGATTTAATATTATATTTTATAAAAACAGCGAAATACGCGGCCTTAAAGGTAATAAAGAACTCGAGTTTCGTAATATAATTTATTAAAACTTTTATAAATAGCTCGATTTCTTTTAAATATATACGCTTTAATAGCGAATAAAGTGCGATATCTAATAGCTAAAGTAAGTAAGATAAATAGGGAAGTATATTAAATATAATAATACCGTTATCTCTATAATATACCTCGAATTCGGCCGAAATATAGCTCTTATAATCGTTAATAATTAAGAGGCGATAATAACCCGTCGCTCGCGCTTTAATATATTTATCGAAATGTTTAACCTAGTCTAAGCCCGTTTTATTATCGGTCCAGCTAAAAAACAATAACAAAAGCCAGAACGAAATTTTTAAAATAACTCTTTTAAATAAGCCTTTTATAATTTAGAAACTCGGTTATTAAGCTAGCTTACGTACCGTAACGCCCCGAGCTAATTTAAATCTCGACGCGGTACCGGCGCGGCGTTTAATAGCGGAATCGCCGATTCGGCGTTATTTTAATATATTATAATAATTAAACCGCCCTAGCCCTAATTATAACCGGTTTTTAATAAAACTATAAATAATACTTTAATATATATATATAAGATTACCGGAGAGTTAAATATTTTATAATAAATTATATAATCCCGATAGAGAAGGAACGGCGGTACGATTAACGTCCTATCGACGCGCTTTCTTCCCTTTTATTATTTTATTAAATCGTTTATAAAAAAGTTTTTACGCGTTTTAAGGATTTAAACTTAAGAGATTTATTTAAACGATATCTTTATTATTTAAAAATATTAAGAAAAATAAATTATAAACCTTTCGAAAGCGTTATAATCCGTATTTATAACGATTTTAAATTGTTTACCCGAGGTTTTAATACCGGGTAATTTATCGAATAATTTATAAAGTAACCTATAAGGTAACCTATTAAACTAACGTATTTAGGCCGGTATGGCGGCCGGGAGAATAAAGCCTCCTCCGGTTATTAAAAAGATTCGTATTTAAATCTTTATTATAAAGGCTATTTATGAGGAGTATTTTATAATATTGAACGAGCGGGAAATTATAATTAAATTTTATAATTCTTTAAAAGAAAGGAACGTTATTAAATCCTAATTTATTAAGATAATAACGAAGAACTTTAAAACTCTTTTTAATTATATTAATTAAGCTATCCGACGCGTTAAAACCTTTAAAACCGGAGCCCTTACGGCTATCGGAGAAATAGGAGGTATAACGGATATCGAGATATTTAACGCCTTAATTAATAACTTTAAAAAGGGGCCGATAGCTTTAAAACCGTTTAATAATATTTAAATCTATAATATTATATTCTTTAAATCGGGGGATATCTAGGTATATATTACGTTCGTTTTTTAAATATAACTATTAATTAAATACGCCGATTAATAAATAAAGAATATAAGAAATTAAATTATAATAATTATTCCGTTATACGGAATAATAATTTATATTATTTTTACGGCCTTTTTTAATTTAAATTAGCCCTTAGAGATAGCGGTATAGCTATAAATATTAAATGCCGATTTAATTTAATATAATAAAATTATTTATATAGGCTAGTTAACGAAAGAAGGAGCTATTAAATTTATTTCTTTTATAATTATTAAATTTAATTAATTTGAATTTATAAATAGGCTTATCTTTATAGGCTGCCTCTAGTTTAATAAAATGTACGTAATTAAATGATATAATAGAACTTATAGAATTAAATAATATTTCCGTTATTAAAAATACGGTTATATTATTATTTAATATATTATTATATACGATTTATATAGCTTTTACTCGGGCTTTTATAATATGAAAAAATACCTTATCCGTTCTTTTTGTAATATATTTAAATGTATTAATTGCCGGAACTAATATAATAGTTAAAACTTTAAATATAAATACCGGAAAAAAGAATATTAAAGGGTCGCTAAAGCCTTAAAAAATAAAACCCCTTTCTAGCCGATTATTATAATTTTAATATTAGCTATTACCGCTATCCTTATTAAAGCTATAATTAAAGCTATAGCTTTAACGTAAGGATTACTATTGTTAATTACTTTTAAAGGACCGTTTATATTATTACCGCCTACCTTTAAAGGGTTATTATTAATATTATTATCGACGCCGCCGGCTACTACGATCGACCCGATTACTTTAGAACTTATCCGGTAACGTACTTTAAACTTTATTTTAAAGCCGGACCTATTTACCGATAATATTTTCGTTATAGACGGCGTTTAAGAAGAGGTTAAGGATAACGCCTAAATAAACGACTTTTTAAATAACTCCTTTAACTTCCGGGCACTTATAACGCCCGAGGAATAAAATTAAGTTCCGGAATCGTTATCGATCGTTACCGAGCCGGAGGCGGTGTATGACTTTATTTAAAAGGAACCGACACGAATATATGTTATTTAATGAAAATAATTATTATTAACCTTTATAACGTTAATAAATGTTAATATTACTTATATTAAATTTTAATAAATAATCGGTAAGAAATGACTAATTAATATTAAGTTTTTAAAATTAAAATGCCGAGTTAAAATTAATGCCGATATAAACGACAAACTTTTCGACGGGACCTTTTCCGCAATTACCGTCGTTATAATATTAAGGAAAAAAAAGAAAAATCGAGCCCTTCCGGAAATATCGATAAAGGTTAAAGGACTAACGGGAATTACCTATGTTATCCTTTATAAGTTTAATATAATAATTAATATTATTAAATTGTTACTGAAAAAACATAAAATAAAAGTATATATATATAATTATATAAAGTTAAATAATAATAATATCCCTTTTATTAAATTTAATATCCCCCGATATATTTAATAAATAATATATTTATATTACGAATTTTATAATATAACGTATATAAATTTAAAAACTTTATAATAATACCCTTTTTCCAGAACCCTTTCGTTATAAATTATAATATTATCGCTATTTAAAAGCTTTAAATTAATCGTGTAAAATATAATAGTTATAATCCGGTAGTAATTACCTTTATATTTTAATTATCGCCCCCGAAACTTATACTATTTGGAATAACCTTTTATATTAATAAATAATTCGATTAATTTTATATTTCTTTTATTAATTATATTATATACTTAGTTATATTAATTATTACTTATGATATTATTATAATAATTAATCCTATTAACCCCGCCCCCGCGTTTAACGGCTCGATTATTATTATTATTATTAATATTTTTTATATTTATAATATTTATAATATACCTTTAAGGGATTAGTTAGTTATTTATATCTTTAAAAAACTCTTTATTATTTATCGTAATTATTGGGTAAGCTTTAAAATAAATTACCTTATAATTTACCCAGAATAGATTATCGTAAATAATTTTAATATAAAATCCCTAACGTAAATAGTCGAGGATTTAAATAATAAAAGTATCGAATATATTAGCTTTCCGTATTTTAAGGATTTTTTAAAAATCGAAGCTTTAAAAATTATATTATTTAAAGGGACCTATACCCGAAAGGAATACCTTTCGTCCTCTTTTATCGATTTATTTATTTATAATATAACGGCCGTTAATAAGCTTATAAAATATAAAATCACGAGAGAACTAAATTATTATTTGGATTACTAGCTTATTTATATGATTTTATAATTATAAATAATATAAGCTCCCTTTAAACCTTTACGGAAATTTTAAAAGAATATATTAATAAACGAATTTCGATCCTATCTCTTCGCTTTAATACTTACGGTCTTTAATAGGCTTATAGATTAATAAATAATCGATACTTTATATTAAATAATTCAAACTTTTTAAGACACGGTAAAGGCTATAGTTCTAATTATAAACTTAATTATACGTTATTAATTAAGTTTTTTATCGGAATATAAGGCTAAATGCCGAGAAATAAATTAATTTTAAAGGAAATAGTAACGGAATAAAACACTTATTACCTAAGAAGTATACCGGAAATTTAAGAATAAAAAGGCTATAGTTATAATTAAATTATTTATTAAATTTTAATAAAAAAAGGTAACCGAAACCTGTACTAAGGGGTTTAAAGGCTTTTAAAGTTTAATAAAAATAACGAAGGCTAAAGGTTAAAGAGTAATATAATAGAACGTTATATTTATTATCGATAAAGCTATTACGTTTAAAAGGAAAGTCGATACTTTTAATAACGTCTTTTTCCTTAAGCCTTCGGAAATATTAGATATTCCGATAACCCCCGACTTTAAATTAAAATTTAATACCTTTATTAATTACCCGTTATTTATTAAAAACGAAATAGCTTACGCTCTTTTTTATCCTAAATTATATAAAGCCTTTAAACCTTTAAAGATTTTAAATTATATTTTACGAATTTCAATAAATATTTTTATACCGGTATTATATCCGTTATTTAATTATTACTTCTTCCGGGGTATCTGTCCTTTTAAGGATTTTATTATAATAGTCCTAAAGAAGTTGAATAAAGATAAGTATAATATAGCTAAATCTTTTAAATTTATTATTTTATTAAAAATTATTAATAAAACCTTAAAGTCTATTATTATAAAATGGATAAGTTATTAAATTAAGACTTTTTATTTTTTATTATAAGATTATATTAGAGCTTATAAAATGAGATTAATTGAGTATATTATTTATATCCTTTTAGAACGGATTTATAAAGTTTATAATTCTATTAACGAGGGGGAGTACTTAATAATTATATTATTAATATTAAATGCTTTAAGGGCGTTTAATAACGTCGATTATATAAAGTTTATCGATTACTTTACTCGCCGCGGCCTTCTAATATTTATAATTTTTTAAATTTAGAACTAGCTAAAGGACTGCCGTACGAAACTTAAGCTATTAAAGGATAAATCCGATTAAATTATATAAAACTACGGAATTCTTTAAAGTTTATTACTTTTATTATTATTATAATTATTTTATAACGTAAACCTGTTTAACGAAATCCTCGGGGAGGGTATTATCGTAATAGCTAATATAGTAACTATAAAGGTTATTACGATAATTATAAAAGCTATTTTAAAGGATGTTTTAAGGAACGCTTTTAAAATAAATACTTTAACCGGTACTGGTATAAGTAACGGCCCGTTATCGGGTAATCTATAAGGTACGTTACCGGATAACCTATAAAATAATACCCAAATATTAATTATAGCTTAGGTCGATAATACGGGTATCTTAATTATTAGGTATAATATTATAAATAATTATAAGGTATTAAAAATAATATATAATAGGGTAATAATATAGGCGATAAAATATAATTATGTTTTCATATTAATAAAATACAAGTTAATATATTTCCGGATAAAGCGGTTTATAATTAGAGGTATATTTAATAAAAATATAATATTTATTAAAATAGGTATATAAATTATTATAAACCTTAATAGCTCTTTATTAAAGGAGTATATTTAAATACCTAGATATAAACCTATTAAATCGGCTAATAAGTTTCGGTACCTCGGCGTTTAATTCGATCCGGGCCTTTTATAATATTATTATATAATAGTTATTAATATTAAAATTTAAAAATCGATATTTATTCTTAAATTTATTTCTAGTACTTATTAAGGGTACGGTATTTTATAATTCCAATAATTATATTAAGCAATTATAATATCGTAAATTATATATTATAATACGGTATAATATTAGTTATATATAAGAACCTTTCGGGAAGGTATTATAAAATAATATTTAATTATTTTATATTAATTATAATAGGAGGTTCTATTAATAATTATAGACGGTCTCCGGATTATTATATAGTTAACGATATATATTAAAATATATATATTTCTAATTAAATAATAATTCTTTTTAACGAATTATATAATATACTTCCAATTACGCTTAAACCTTTTAACGGCTAATTACGGTATATTAATTTTCGATACAATTTATAAAGTTTATTAGCGATCCCCCTTTATATATTTTATTAAATATTATAAATAATTTTATAGAATATAATTACTTTTTAAAATTATTTATTTATTTATTATTAAACTTTAATAGAATCGAGTTATAATAATAGTTAAGAAGGGAGAAAAAGCCGATAAAATTTATTATAATATTATAATAAAGAGATTTAGGATTAAATTATTAATTTTCTATATAAACGGTAATAGATATAATGGCGGGGTCGGAGCGGCGACCTATTTATTAGTATAACGAACGGTTTAATTAAAGAAATTAAAGACGGTATATATAAATATTTTAATATAATTTACGATATATTTAACGGAATTAAAGGGTATTTATATATTTTTAAAAATAACTTTAAACCTCGGGATTAAATAATTTAAATAGATCGATATTTTTATCGATAATTAAACCGTTATTACCTCTTTCGCGTAGCTTAAACGCTAGTTTAGCTAATAATTCTTAATTCAGATTTTAAAATAATTTCGAAAATTTTAATATAATAATAGAAAAAACGTCCGGGTTAATATTTATTAAATCCCCGCTTATATAAACGTTCCCGGTAATAAAAAGGCCGATTAATTCGTTAAGGATACCGTCGAGGCGTTAATATTAATTATTACCGCGGTTAAGGAATATAAATTATATATATAAGCTTTATTTTAATTATAGAACTTATTATTAATTACTTTAGGGATAGGTATTATAAGGTATATTATAATATACTTAATTATACCTATTACTTTAAAAATTATTATTATTATTTATATTATAATATATTTACCGGCGCCGGGGGTAGTTACTTTAAGACTTACCTTGAAACTTATTTTAAAACCTACCCGGCGACCTATTCGATAACCTACTTTAAAACCGGCTATCGAGGAGCCGATTATCGAGGAAAAGATTTAAATGGTATTACGCGTTATAAGGGCTATCGTTAATAAGGCTATACCGTTATTTAAATTCCTTAAGCTATTTAAATAATAAAGACGGACCGTCCTTAAGAAATTAATATATCTTATTATTAATTAATACCCTTTTATAACGGTAGTTATATAATGTATATTAACTAAAAAAATTATAAATTAATATTAAATTAATAAATAAGAATATATACTTTACGGAAAAGTATTATATTACCGTTTACCGAAACTTAAAAAAGCTATATTTTTTAAATATTAAAGTTTAAAATATATAATAATAATTATTATTTTTTAGTTCCGAACCGGTAAAATAAGTCTTAAGGATTATTTATAATAGATTAAAATTACCGACTTACCGTTTTATAATTATAACGATTATTAAACGATATAATATATTCTCTTAATTTACCCGTTATATAAAGTATTTAAAGAGGAGGTTTAAACCTTTTTTAACTTTAATTAAATAATACCGTAGCTTTTTACGAATATCCATATAATTTAAAAGTATCGAAGAATTAAAACCGTCGTTATATTTATATTCCGAACGAGTCTTTTAGGACGCTTTATTAAGGTTATAATAAAGGATAAATTACCGCCCCGATAACCCCCGAAAGAACCGTTTAAAGAGCCTTTAAAAAAGCCCTTTAATAATACCTCCTTTATTTAATTCGTAATAAATAATAAACCCTTTAAATTTAATAATTATTATTATTATATTATTATATATAACGGTTAAAAAGTTACTTTATAAATATATATACACTACTTTATTTATTATTAAATAACTACCCTTTAATTTACTTTATAATTTATTTAATAACTCGATCGGGAGTAATTTTATACCGCTTCGGAATAATTATCGGGTAATTACCTTATAGTATATTTAATAACTTACCCGACGTTATCGGGTAGCCCTCCCGGATAATTACTTTATAATATACTTTACGTTATCGGATAATTATTTTATAATTTATTTAATAATATAAAGAATAACGCATTAGCTCGATCGTTCGGGGGATTCTTTTTAATATCGGAGGCGGTTTTCGGGGGCCTATCGATAACGGTAGGCGTTCTTCGGAGGGCGTCGATCGATAAGGATACCTTATCGTAAAAGCGTCGCGTATACGTCGTTAAGAGCGATATCTAGTTATTACCGGCAAGTATCGATAGATTTTTATATATTAATATATTAAAAGAGCCTATTACGATAAACTATACCGGCTTTAGGACCGGTTATTATTAAATAGAACGGCTAAAATAATATATATATTAATTAGTTTAAATTATAGTATTAAACGTTAATAATCCCGAAATTAAATTTAATACAATTTAACCACTCGAGTAACGGCTTCCTTCCGTTATTAGCTTCTCTTTCCTTACTCTTACCTACCCGGGAACTATCGTACGTACGCTACGTACCGATATCTCGTTTCTCGTCCTCTTTAGCCCGATAGTACTATTTCTTTTATTTCTTATATATCGCTCTTTTATAGTTTAGATAGATTATAGCTTATTAAATAACGAACCGCAAGTTAGCCGGAAGGACGGAAAACGCGGTGGCGTATACGAGGCCCGTACGTGCGGTAATCTTAAGGCGGTGGATAGTAGTAGAAGGCTTGGGATTATAGGGGGCTGTAGCCTTAAGCTATAGGGGCCTAAGGCCCGAGTTATAAGGGATTAGGGCCGAAGTTTTAATGGATGCCTACCGCGACGAGCGCTGGTAAGGGCTATTAAGGGTCGTATAGACCGATCCTTCGGGTAACGTTTAATATATTATAATAGCTAGTATAGTACCGTAGTTTGTATAAGGCCTTGCCTCCGATCGGACTTTAAATTAATTCTCTCTCTCTCTTTCTTTTATCGGTCTAGCCGTTAGAGGTCGGTTTAGTTACTTAATCGCCCGGTAAGTTATATTCGCGCGCTTAATTCGCGAAATAATATTAAATCTTACTTTAGAACCTACTTAATAATTTACCTTACCGGCTATCGAGGAGGAGGTTTAAATAATATTAATCGTTATAAGAACTATTATAAATAAAATTATATCGTTATTAAGGAGGCTATTAAAATACCTAAGGCGGGCTATCCCTAAAGGGCCGATAAGGTTTATTATTAATTAATATCCCTTTATTATAATAACTATATAATGTATATTAATTAAAAAATAATTAATTAAAGTTAAATTAATAAATAAAAATATACTTTTTATAAAAAAGTATTATATTCAGGGTTAGCAATTAGTTTAACTAATTTAAATTTAATCACTTTTTAATCGACTAATTTTAGTCAGGGAGCTGATTAAATTCACTTTAGTCTTAGTCAATAAAAATCATGAATTTAATCATTTTAATTAGACTAATAACTAAATTCTTTTAATCTTAATCAATAACTAATATTAATCGACTAAAATTCATTTTTTATTTATTAGAAATAAATATATTTAATAAATTTATTAAAAGATTTTATATTATTTAATATAATATTTATTATATCATTAAACCTATTTTATAATAGATATAAAGAATATTTAATATTATTTCTATTATTATTTATTAATATAAAATTAATATTTAAATTCTTTTTTTTAAATATCCCTTTTAAATTATTAATAATAAAAATAAATAAATATTTAATAATATATTAATATATTTATTAATAAAAGAATATAATTTTTTTTATTAAATATAATGTAATTTTACTTTATAATAAATATAAAAAGCCTTCTTTTAAATATTATATTTAATTAATAAAAAATAATATTTAATATAAATAAGGTTTAATAAAATATTAATATATTTATTAATAAAATAGATATAAATATACTTTTTATTTATTCAGTTTATTATGTTTTTATATATTAATAAATATTAAAATCTTATTTTATATAGTTATATTTATTATAATATAATTAATATTTAAAATATCTATTTAATAAAATCGCTTTCGACTAAAATAATATATAAATAAAATAAAATATAATAAAATATTAATATCTTTATTAATAAAATAGATATAAATATACTTTTTATCTATTATATCTATTATGTTTTAATATATTAATAAACATTTAAAACATATTTTATATAGTTATAATTATTATATTAAAATTAATATTAAAAATATTTATTTAATAAAATCGCTTTGGACTTAATAATAATAATAATAATAAAATATCTTCTAATATAATACTAATATTTCTTTTAATAAAGTAGTTAAAAATATTATTTTTAATAATGTAATTATATTATTTTATAAGATAAATTAATCGTTTTAAATAATTTTATTATTTAAGATATAACTATTTAAAACTACTTTATTTATTTTTTAAATTATTCCTCCTCGCTATCCGGTTAAATTAATTCATTTAAATCAACGATTTTCCAGCTCTTTAATAATATAATCCATTTAACTGCTTCTGGATCTAATTTATTCCTGGATTTAGTTATAATATTACCAGATTGGGAAAAGGATCTTTCGGTTCCAGCGGTAGTTACTGGAATACCTAAATATTTCTTTACTAAAATCGATAAAATAGGAAATCGATCTTTATTAGAATGCTAATATTTTAAAGGATCGGTCTAAATAATTAATTAGTAAATATTTATTTTATTACAAAATAAAATAAAATAAAATAAGATAAAATAACTTACTTGTTACGGCATAACGCTTTCGTTAAAATATTCGATATATTCTTCGACAATATATTGATTTCGATTTCCTTAAAATAAATCGTTATCCGAGTCGTAATTTAAATCGTTATTATCGATTAGATTATCGTTATTTAATTCGTCGATATTATCGTTATTATTATTATATTGGATTCGATTATATTCCAATTTTAATAAATCGATAACGTCTTCTTTAACGCCTAAATAAAAATATAATAAACAATCGTTATTAAAATGCACACTTTTAAATCGTGGATCTAAAAGTGTGCTAATAATATACGGTTTATAATTTTTTATCGTAGCGTTATTTAATCGACGTGGAAAATATTTATTTAATTTTCTAATACCTGCTTTAAGTGAAAGAATTAAATTAGAATATTCGATTTCCTATTAATAAATTAGTTATATTTTTTTAAAAGAAAGGAAAAAAAGAATAAAAAATAAATACTATATTAGGATTATTTCTTTTTTTTAATTCGAAATCCGTAATGAACGCCTCTAATTTATTATATATTTTATAAATAAATAATAAACTAGTGGGTAAAGTCGTATATTTCTCGCCTTGTAATTTAACCGAGGGTTTAACGAATATTTCGAATATTTTCTCGATTTCAGTTAATAATAACCAATCGGTATTAGTTAAAAATATCGATTTAAATTTGTCGTTATCGGTATTCGTATTAATATATAATAATACGAATTTAAAATGATTTATCGATGAAATCATTTTATAAGTCGAATTCCAACGTGTTAAATTATCTAAAATAAAATTAATAAAATATTCTTTAAAGGAATAAGATAATAATAATATTATTATTTTAAGGGGATAAAATAATAATAATATTATTATTTTTTGAAAAAAAAGAAATATATTTACTAAGGGGAATTTTCCGTTGTTTTATTAATAATCGATGAGAATTAATCGTAATGCCTTAATTAAATAAATCTTTTATTTCGACAGTATATTTAATCATTACGATTATTCGACAAACTCGAGTTATTAAATCTAAAATAATTATTAATTAATAATATTTTTTTAAAGGAATAAAATAATTACTTACCGATTTGATCCGATTTATCGTCCTCGTTTAAATCGTGATTAATATAAGAAAATAAATTATTACTATCTTTTTCAGATAATATATATTTATTTAATATATCCCTTACGATTAAATTAATAACGTGTGCGATACAGCGAATATCATTTTTAAAAATCTTATTCGTTTTAGTTAAATAAAACGATTTAAAATTTCTTAAAAATGTATTATTATTCGCTGCATTATCTCGGGTAATACTAAAATAATAATAATTAATATTAGTTAATATTCTTAAAAATAAAAGAAAAAGAAAATAACTTACCAATAAATATTTTCGATTTTAATCGCATTATAAGGATGAATAATATTTTGAAATACTTCGAAAATATTTAATCTAGTGTGGTGGGAAAAAATCGGTTCGAAACCGATTAATTTAGAAATTAATTTAAATTCGTTATTAATAAACGATAAATTAACTCCCATATAACTAACTTGATTATTTGCGGTCCAAATATCAAATGTTATATTAAAATAACCATTATTCGTTGAATGGTTATTTAATTCGATATTAAATATATTTAAATATTTAATAAAGTCGCGTTCGAGGATCGTACGTATTTTCTTTCGATTTAGAATAATATCCCTAAAATAGATTATTATTTATTAGTTTTATATTATTAATTAATAATAATAATAAATTATTTACGATTTAAAATAAGTAATTAAATCTTGAAAAGAATCGGAGTCGACAATATTAAAGGATAAATTATTATCGATAATAAAGGTTAAAACTTTATTATAAATAACTTCGTTATTATATTCGGTAACCGTATTATTTCGAGGTCTTTTTCGTGATATTTCAAATGGATTATTCGGTATATTTATAATTTCTAGAATAACATTATTAATATTAAATACTATTTAAATAAAATATTAAAAGAAAAACATTTTAATAAAATATTTAAAAACATTTTATTAAAATATTAAAAAACATTTTATTAAAGGAGATAACTTACTTTTCTGTCTTGTTTTTTCTGATTTCTCATTATAAACAATTGTCGGGTGCTTTAATAAATAATGACGCTATAAATTAGACGACTGGAAGCCGAATAATTTCATTTCGGTAAACTAATTACATCTAAATATAAAAAAAGATTAATTAGTTATTTCTTTTATTTTTAAAAAAGAAAAAAAGATTTACTTACGTCGTATATAAGCATTTAACTCGCCGATCTAATCCCGGTTTAATCGGTAATAAAACACGTTTAAATAATCCATTTTTTAAAACATAAATCGATGAATTAACATCGTTTAGTTTAAAATCGGGATTATTAAATCGGGATTTTTTCGATTATGAATTAATCGACGATTCGGTATTATCGTCGATTAAATCGATATTATTATCGTCGGTAACTTCGGTAATATTATCGATATCGTCGTCTTGAAATGGATCGGTAGAGATTAAGTCGGATAAATCATTTAAAAATAAATTAATAAAAATAATAATTATTATTATTAAAAAAAAAAAAAAAAACTTACCTTCATTAAATGATTTATGAATATCTCGATTAAGATACCTAATTCCAGGTAGGAAGGAATCGTTATCGGATCCGAAAGAAGACATTTTATTTAAATAACGTTATAAAAATAAGTTATTAAATAAAAAGAAAGAGGTTATTTATTTATTTAATAAATAAATAAAGGGATAAATGTATAGGTATAAATAAATAAGTGATTTCTAATAATTTAATTTTTAAAAGATTAAAAGTAAAGGGAATCTTAAAGATATATATATTTAAAAAAGACAATTAAAAATAGAATATATTGTTAATACATTAATAAAAATAAATATTTAATTTATGCCTTTAATTTTAATATTAATGCGCTCTTAAAAATAAATATTTAATTCATGCCTTTGAATTTATTATTAATGCATTATTAAAAATAAATATTTAATTTATGCCTTTGAATTTATTATTAATGCATTATTAAAATTAAATATTTAATTCATGTATGTTTATTTTTAATATTTATGTATTAATCTATTTTTAAATATTTTAATATTATATAGATCGATAGAATTCCCTCTTAAATATTTTTCTTTTCTCGATTAAATCACATACTACTCCTCGATTATTTATTTCATTATTACCTACTCTATTAATTATTTTAATAACTTTGATAGTTATTAAATAATTATTTTCCTATTATTTTAAAAACTTTAAGTTTTTAAATTTACTTTCATGCCTTTTATTTATTTAATATAATTGTTATTTAAATAAATAACGATGTTTCCTAACGGTCCTACCCTCTTTATTAATATTAAGATGGAGTCTGAACTTTAATATCACGCTGCACCAACCGCCTTACCCCACCAGAATTTATCGGTTTATAAATATAATTTTAATCCATCGATTTATTCGATATTTAAATTTCAATATATTAATAACCGATCGAAATATAATTATAAGCACCCGCTTTATAAGGATATGGAATTATTATTTAATAATAATACTAAAAAACATTTCGAGGTAAGTTCTTTTTTTTCCCTTTATTTTATTAAATATTAAATTATTAATATTTAATTATTAATATAATACTGATATTATCTAATAGACTACCGACCCTTGGTTATATTTAATGTATATTTCATATAACCTAGCTTATATTAAAAGGCGGGGCAGCCCTTTTGAATTATTACCTAATTATTTAGATTTAAATCTATTATTAGAGAGCGAGGGGGATCTGGACTTATTTATACAATTATAGTATAAAAATCCTGAATTACATAATACTTTACAGCAAATGAGTGTTATTTTTAAAAATACATAACCGCATTTGCATTTAGTATTATTTAATTTAGTTGATTTTTATCACGATAAATAGGTAAATCCAGTTAATAGGAATTTAAAAGGGGCGTATTTAAATCCTTTATTAGAATGGATTACGGAACATCCTTTTTATTTAGATATTTAGTAGGAAATTTAGAGAATGGAGGATTAAATATTAATTAAATATTTAATTAAAAAGGAGTTGAGATTATAAATTAATCTTTACGTGAAACGAAAAGAAAACAATAAATTAATATTTACCTAAAAAGAAAATAAAATAATATAATAAGTTTTAATTAAAAGAGAATAAAATAGAATATTAATATTTAAATAAAATAAAACAATAATATTTAATTAAAGTAAAGTAGAATATTAATTTTTATTTAAAGAAAAATAAAATAAAATATTAATAATGAAATAAAATCTAATATTAATATTAAATTAAAATAAGGTAGAATATTAATATTGAAATAAAATAAAATATTAGTATTTAATTAAAATAAAATAATAAGTTAATATTTATTTAAAAAGAAAAGAAAATAGAATATTAATATTAATATTTAAATTAAAGAAGAAAGAATTTATTATTATAAATATTAAATTCTAAATTCACTTAATTTATAATATAATAATAAATAATATATTATTATATTATAAATATATAAATAATATAATATATAAAGTAAATAAAATAATTATTATAATTTAAATATAAAGATATCTTTTTTAAAAAAGAATCTTAAAAAATATTTAAAAAGTATTTAAAAAATATTTAAAAAATATTAAATAAATATTAAAAATATATTAAAAGAATTTAATTTATTAAATAAAAAATGATTAAAATTCGACTAAATAAATTATTAAATTATTTTTAGTTTAGTCACTTTAATGAATTTAGTCACTCGATTTCAGTCATTGATTAATTTAGTTAGACTAATTTAGTTACTAGGTTAAATAAATTCTGAATTTTAGTTATTGATTAAAATTAGTCTTAGTCTTAGTTATTATTTATCCTAAATAATTGCTAACCCTGAATATAGCTAGTCTATTATAAATAAAAGCTTATACTCCTTTAAAGGATATATATTTAATGTCTATTAGGTCGAACTTAATTAACTTATAATAAGCTATTCGTTTATTTAAGGTATTAATAACGACTCGTCCTTATTTATATCCTTTTATTAAAAGAATTACTTTTCTTTTTTATAATAGCTTAACGATTTAAGTATAATAAACTATTAAATAATAAAGGAATTTAAAATTATTAATATATTACTTAAGTAATTTAAAATTAATAGGAAATAATAATTAATAATAGGTAGCGACCTTTTCTTTAATTATTCTTAATCCTAAAGTATTTACTTTAAAACTAAATAATTCTATTAAAGGGTAATTAATAAATAACTTCTTAGAATTGATTAAAATGTTTTTATTATTAAAAAGGTTAAAGACCTTTTTTAAATATTTAAAATATTCCTTTATAATTTTTAAATAAATAATAATATTATTAATAAAAGCTATATAGAAATTATTAAATTCTTTAAAAATATTATTTATAAATCGTTAAATATAAACAGGTATAGTCCTAAAGTTTATTAATATGATTTATTATAAATCTTTTTATTTCTTATAAATTTATAAAACTAAATCTATTTTAATAATTTAAATAAATAGAAAATTAATAAAAAGAAGCTATTATATTAATTATAATAATAAAATATTTATTTTAAAAATAAATAATTACTTCTAATTATAACGGTAATAAATAATTATTAAAGACTATTATATTATTTAAAAGTTTTAAATTTATAATAACTCTTACCTTTCCTTTATCCTTAATTTATTATTATATAATAAAAAACAATATCGTAAATAGGGTCGGTTCGTTTATCTATTCTATATATCCTTTATTATAAAAAGTATTATAAATATTATTAAAAACCTTCCTATTTTTAATATTTAATAAATAACTTTAATTATTAAATTTCTTATTTAATTAATTATTAATTAAAGGAATCTTTATTTATTATTCCTTAAAGACTTTAATTATACCTTAATCCTTTTATATATTAAAATAAATATTAATTATTTTCATAAACTTCTTTATATATAATTAATTATTAATATAAATATATATACCTTTTTTAATTATAATTTCTAAAATCTATATTAATTTCTTAATTCTTAATATTAAATAGAATTTATTTAATTTTAATTTATTTAAAATTGGAATATAAAGTTTATTAAAAACTAAAATTCCTTTATTTTTATAAAATTCCTTTATTTTTATAAAATTTAAATATTAAATTAAATATTTAATTGAATAAAGGAATAATTAAAAGGGTATCGTTATTAAAAATAAAATTAGTTTTAATTTAATTATTAACGATTTCTTAAAATTCCGGGATTAATATAAATTTTATATTTAAATCGATATAAAGTTAAATATTTATCGGGATATTCCCGGGTATTTCTAAAATAATCCCGGGTATATTTAAGATAATCCCGGCCGTATTTATTATAATAATTATAAAACTATTATTTAAATTATTAACGATTATATTTATAACAATTCTTATTATAATAATAAATAATTTAAATCTCTTTTTTTAAAAGCTTTTTATATAATTAATATTTTAAGTTTTTTATATTTAATTAATTTAAATTTTTTATTAATTATAACTAGTTTTTCGGTATTATTCTATATTATTATAATTTTAATTATTTTTATATTTATTAAACTATTTATAACGTTCGTATTTTAAGAATAGAAATAGAAGTTATATCCTTTAAATAAAGGTTTATAATTTATAATTATAAAAATAGATTTTTTAAATAAAGAAGTTATTTTCTTTTATATTATTACCTTTTTAATAGACGGTTATTTATATAAAATAATTTTAAAATATATATTAAATTTATATTTTAAGAATAAAATAATATTAATATTAAAATCGATATTAACTTTAAAGGGTTTAAATGCTCGAATATTAATTAAAGCATTAAGTTTAAAATTATTAATTATTTATTTATTTTTAATAAATTTTTAAAATATAGGTTAACTATTATTATTATAGCCTTTTATATAAATAATAAATATAGCTTATTTATTTATTTTAATTTATTTTTTAATTACGGTTTTAATTTTAACTTTTTTAAGAATTATAGAATATTTTATATAATAAAGGAACTTTCTATTTATTAAATTTAAATTAATATAAATATTAAAATAATTATATATATAAATAGGACTATTTTATATTATATAAGTATTAACTTTAAAACATATAAAGCCTATAATATCTTTACCTAATTCTATTATATTCCGTCCTATAGAGGACATTAATCTATTAATTATATTATAAAAGAAATATTATTTAAAGCCCTTACCTTTTATTTAATAGATTAAATAAATAAATATATAATCTAATTAATCATATAATAATTAATAAATAACTTAATCGATAGTAACCTATCCGATTAAAGGATTATTCGTTAACCGCGATTCTACTAACTCCCGTTTATTAATACCAGCCCTTCTTCCCCTTTAATACGCTTAATTAATTTACGATCTTATTATATTAACGCTCGTTATATTAATAAAGCTTAACGTCCTCCGGGGCTTCTTTTCTATCTTATATATATATAAATATACCTTTCGTTATTTAATATTCTTTATAAAGCTCGTTACTATCGTTCTTCTTAAATATAATATAAAGATTATATATATAAAGGTATAGAATAAGGAATAATAACGGATATAAATATATATTTATATATAATAGAAAGGAGAAGATATTATAAATTTTAAAGAATATTTATTTTAAAATTTTATATTTATATATAAAAACTTTCTTTAATAATTTATATAAAACCGGTATTTCTATACTTTAACTTTAAAAACTTTATTATTTAAATATAAATAATCTTTAATAGATTTAAAATTTATATAACGCGAACGAGTAATTCCTTTCTTAATATTTAAATATAATATTATTACGAGACCCGGATTTATTTTAAATCCTATATTATAAGGAATAATAAGTAGCTAGGGTCGATAGTTATAATAGAAAGGGGCTTAATATCTATCATTTATTATTATTAAAAGCTTTAATTTTTTAATTTACTTTTAAAATACTTATTTATTTTAATACGGAGTTATTATCAATTTATATAACCTTCTATTTATTTTTTATTATTTATTTTAATTATAAGAAGCTTAATAAAATATTAAATAAATAGGTTCTATTATATTATAATTAATATTAAGAATCCTATTTTAAATAAAGAACTTTTTAACATTAATTAAATAAGTTTTATTATTTAAATAATAAAAGGTATATCTTTCCTTTAATATAAATTATTTATAATTATAAACTTTATTATAATCTTTAATATATTTAAATATTAAATTATATAATATAAATATATAGCTATAATAATTATAAATATATTATTTTTATATATAAATTAAGGATTTAAATTTTTTTTAATATTATTATATTTCTTTTTATATAATTATATTTATATTAAGTTAATAAAGTTATATTTATAATATTTCTTATAAATTATACTTTAATTAAAAATTTAATAGAAATAGAAAGATTTATATTTAAATTCTTTATTAAATAAATAAATCCGATAACTTGAATATAAAGGATAAATTATTATATATAAAATTAACTTTCTTATTATTCTTTTTATTTTTTTTATATTTATAATTAAACTTTTTAAAATTATTATTTTTCTTAAAATCTTTCCTTCTTTTATAATCTTTATTAAAATTATTTTATAATTAAACTTTATTTTATTAATATTCTTTCTTTTTTATATATTTATTACATATTTTATATTAAAAGTTAATAAAATCTTTTTTAATAATATATTTATTAATTAATTTAGGCTTAATATAAGTTTAGGTAATATTTTATATATATCGATTTCAATCCCTTAACTACTATTTAATATATATGTTTAAAGTATTATATATTTTATTAACTTTAATTATATATAAAATAATTATATTATTATTTTTAAAAAGGTATAAAAATCGCTAAATATCTATATTAATTTAAATATAAGTTTATTATAAAATATTAACCGCGTTTCTATTATTAAATACTAAGGATTTTATAATTCTAATATATTTAATTATTTAATTAAAGAAGTATTCTAAGGTATCGGGATTATTTAATAGGTCCTTTAATTAAAATTTCGTAATTAAAAACTTTCTTATTATAATAATTCTATTTAATTTAAATTAATTCTAAAAGGTTTTTATAATATAATAAAGTCCTTTCGACTCTAATAAAGCCTTATTAAAGTTAAAGACTTTATTATTAAATTAAATTAAAACTTATCCTTTTAAAAAGGGTTTAAAAAAATTTAAAATTTATATAATAAAACCTTTAAAATAATTACTTTTTATAATATTAATAATTCTTAATAAAAAAGATATAATATTTATAAAAATAATTATTTTCCCTTTTTAAATTAAACTTTATTTAATTAAATTTAAATAATTAGGATTATATACTTTAACGTCCTTTTATTTAATTTTAAATCCTAATTACTTAGAATTGTTTAATAAATATTTAGATTAAGGATTATAAATAATAATAAAAAGACGTTAAAGAGAGTTTAATAATTTAATAATTAATACTAAAAGTTATATAAATACCTTAGGTAATTATATTTAAAATTAAGGATTAATAAGTAGATATATAGGTTCCCTATATAATTAAGATTACGATTATTATTTAAAAACATTAATAAACTATTATGTTAGATTATTAATAGGTTTTTATATATATTAAGGGATCTACCTATATTATTATTAATTTATTAAAAAAGGATTCGAATAATTACTTTAAACGAATTTATTTATATTAATTAATTATTAAACTTTTTATAAATATAAATTATTAAATTTAAATTTAAATTTATTATTATCTTTATTAATTAAAAGAATAATAATCTTTCTTCTAAATTAAAGTTATAATATCTTTAAATATATATAAGTCTTTCGGTTATTAAATATAAAATAAAGACCTTAAACTAACGCTAATTTATTTAATGGAAAATTATCTATTTATTATTATCGGGTATCCTTTAAAAAGGAATCAGGATTTTAAAATTATTATAAAATAAATTTATTTTATTATTAAGAAAATATATAATAAATTATTATTTCTTTATAAAATTTAATATATATATTTTTTATAATATTTATAATATTTTAATTAATATTATTTACATTTATTTTAAAAACTTTATATATATTTCCTTAGAAATTATTTATATTTTATTCCTATTTTATATAAGATAAAATGATTTATTCCGTTAATTATTTTATAAAATATAAATTATTTTTAAAATAAAGCGCTTTATTATTTTCTTTTTAATTAATAATAATTTTCTCTTTCTTAAGAGAGGGGACTTTAATATTTATTATTTAAAACTTTAATAATTATCGCGAATTAAAGATTTACTTCTATAATTCGATCCGTTATATATTTATATTATTAAATATTAAGATAACTTATCTTAATATATAAGGAGGATTTATTTAAAAGGAATTCGAAAACGTAACTTTTCTTAAATATAAATTATTTTAAAATTTTAAAATTATAATTTATTTAAGAATAATTTTATTATAAAGTATTATATTAAAGTTAATAAGATATATAGGTTATTAGGATATTAAAGTAATCTATTTATTAAGAACTTTAAGTTATTTATTTATATTTTACTCCTCTTTTAAAAGAGGATCGGTAATTAACTCTTCGGCTATATTAATAATTTACCTATATATAAATAATTAATAATAAGTTAAAACATGCTTAATATATATATAATAAATTAAAAAAGGTTAGGAATTTTCTTTAAATAATACCTTTATATAAAATAATACTTAAATTAAAAGAAATTATAGCATTTATAATAACGAAAGTTATTTAAGATTAGATATTATTTAATAAATAACTAGTCGATAAAGTAATTTATTAAATTATACTTATAAGGGATTTTTATTTATTTAAATATAATATATTTCTGAGATTTTTTTATAAAATAAAAAAATAAAAACTTATTAATTAATTACCGGTCGTATTATATATATAAACTATAATTAAAGTAATAAGGGTATATTAAATTAAGAGAGAGAAAGTTATATTATATATATTAATTTTTATACTTAATTTTTAATTCCGATAGTAACCGATAAGATTTATATTATATATATAAATCTATTAAATCGATAGCGGTTTTAACGTATAAACCTACTTTTAAATTATTTAAACTTTATATTATATATATCGATTTTAATAGATCTTTAATAAGGTTATTAAATCGAAATAATCTTATTTTCTAATTAATTAAAGTTATAAAGATACTATTAGTTTAAAGGGACCGGATAGGAATAACTTAAATAATAGATTAATATAAAGATAGAGAAAGAAGGAAGAAGGCTTAATCTACCTAGATCGGCTAAAGCCTTTTAAGTAAGGGAGGCTAACTATTATTACCTAGTTTAACCGCCTTCTTATTTAGGAATAGCGGGCTAACTAGGCCTTCTTTAGTAAACTCCTTAGTAGGGTCTATTAGGTTATTATTATATTAATATTATTAGCCTTTATAAGTATTATTATATTAATACCTTTAATACCTATTATAATAATTCCTTCCTTTGAAATCTCGTTAAAAAGGTCTATATTATAAAATAATTAAAATAAAGGGGATAGCGATAAGCTTTAAAGGATTTTATAATTT
This sequence comes from Apiospora saccharicola, assembly GCA_038363915.1. NCBI lineage: Eukaryota > Fungi > Ascomycota > Sordariomycetes > Amphisphaeriales > Apiosporaceae > Apiospora > Apiospora saccharicola. The sequence continues at coordinate 3,095,635 of JAQQWM010000001.1, forward strand.
TAAATAATTTAATCGGATTCCTTTTCTAATAATTTAACCTTTATATAATAGTTTATTAATTTATTACCGATTTATTAGATAATTAGTTTTAAGAGTCCTCTTTAAGTTAAATAATCAATAAGCTTAATATAATCGATATTATTAAATACCTTTAAGGTATTTAATATTAATAATATAATTATTAAATATTCGTTATTATTAATAAAATTATAAGCCTTATATATTTATTTTAAAAAAATATAAATAATATATTTTATAAACCGCGTTTATTATATTTTAATATAATTTTATAATAATAAGTAATATATTTCTATATAATAATTAATTAGTTTAATTATACTTAATTCTAAAGCTTTATTAATAATATTTAATAAAGTTATAAGCCTATAACGTGGTTTACTACCGAGCCGGCTATATTACCGAGTCGGCTACCTTTTCTATATTTTACTATTTTAATATAAATTAATTTAATTCTAATATTTTAAATTAATTAAAATTATTTATTATCCGATTTATTACTCGATTTTATATCCTTTTTATATATTCGCGTATTATAACCTATTTTATTATAAATATTATAATACTTTTTACCGGCCGCCGTCCGTTTTAACGGACTTTTCATTTCGACTTTATTAATTATTAAATACTTCCCTTTTACCTTTTAATTTTATAACTTTTAAAATTCCTATATAATAAAGGCCTTTTTAAATTATATATATATTTTCTTAATTCTTTAATATTTAAAAAATATTAAATTAACCTTTTTTAATATATATATCCGGTTATATATAAAAGTTATTTTATAAACTATTTTATTTATACCTTTTATTATTTAATTTATAATATTTAAAATAAATATCGGGGAGTTTCTTTAATAAATAAAGACTTTACTTTTAATAAAAATAAAATATTTAATTATTTATTAAAGGTTAAACGGCATTTAAAGGTTATAAATATTAACTATCCTTAAATGTAATAAGCTAGGTATAAGTATTTAAAAACGTATATCTAACTTATTAATTACTTTATTTAAATAATAAGGGATTAAATTAAATATATTAAATCTAAATTTAATATTATTTTCTATAAAAATAATAAAATATATAGTTTTAAAAATAATAAAGAATTTAAACTTTATAATATAATTTATTAATACTTTAATAAATAGCTTGATTTATTTTAAATACGTATATTTTAATACCGAATAAAGTATTATATTTAAAGGTTGGAATAAATATAATAAATGAGGAGGTATATTAATTCTAATAATATTATTATCTCTATAATATACCTTGAATTCAGCCGAAATATAGCTTTCGTAGCCGTTAAGGATTAAAAGGCGATAACGACCTTTTATTTATAATTTAATATATTTATCGAAATATTTAATCCAGTTTAAACCTGTCTCGTTATCGGTCCAGCCGTTAAAAATCGATTTAATTACTTAATCGCCCGGTAAATCGTATTTATAAAACTAATTTATAAAATAATATTAACCTTAAATAATTAAAAATAGCGAAATATATTAGTTTTATAAATTAATATATTTAATAATTATTAATTATTCCTAATTATTAAATTAAACTAACTTCGCCTTCTTACGTTAATTAATATATATTATTATAAATATTAACTTAATTATACCTATTATAAAGCCGGTTTTATTAAAATTCTAAATATCTTTATTTAAAATATTATATTTAACTTCTTTATTCGTAATTAATGCGAATTAATTAAAAATAATATTTATATCCTTATAAATAGCACTTTAATAATTATATTAATAATTTATCCGGATTTTAAAATCCGGGTTACGGTTAATAAAACGTTTAATTTAATACTTATTAATGCGATCGCCCTTATATAACGCGATAAAGAGATTAATTATATAATTACGAAATACCTTTTTTTATATTAAATTTAATTTCTGTCCGTTTAATCGGGTTTCGCGTTAAGGATCGATATCGTATAATCGGTCGTTTAAAATGATTTAAGGGATATTATATATTTTTATAATAATTTATTAATTAATTTAATTCGGACCTCCTTATATCCTTTAAATTATTAAAACAATATGATTTTCTTTTAATTTATTTATTATTTTTTTAAGCTTATTACAGCTAATATAAGTAATAGAAAATAAATAGAAAGTTATACAAATTGGCAGTAACTCTATATTAAGATAAATAGGTATCTTAAATAATAAATTAAAAAATCAAGCCTCCAGCTATATAATAATAAATAGTAAATATTAAGCCCCCTTTTTACTATAGCTATCGACCCTAGCTACTACCTTATTATCCCTTACGGTATAGGATTTATAATAAACCTAGGTTTTACGATAGTATTATATTTAAATATCAAGAAAGGAATTATTATATTCATTCGCGTTATATAAATTTAAAATTTATTAGAGATTATTTATATTTAGGTAATAAAGTTTTTAAAGCTAAGGTATAGAGATACCGGTTTTATATAAATTATCGGAAAAAACTTTCGTATATAGGTATAAAATCTCGAAATAGATACTTTTTAGGACTTATAATATTTCTCCTTTTTATTATATATAAATATATATTTATATCCGTTATTATCCCTTATTTAACGTTATACCTTTATATATTATTAGATATATATATAATTATTTAAATCTTAATATCTATCGATATATATTATATTATATATATTAATAAAGAACGCTTTAGGTAATTCCGAAAAAGCCGGTATAATTATATCGATAATTATTAAATTTATATTTCTTAAAAAGAATTACTTTTATAATACGGAAATCGTAACCGCTTTAAATAAATTCGATTTTAAAGTATTAAATATTATATATAATAATAAGCCTTTCGAGCTATTATAATATATAGCTCTTTATATATACGATTTTTATATTATATTTAATACGAACGGCGATAATAAATTTTATAAAGAATATTAAATAATAGAAGGCGTATTTATATATATATAAAATAGGAAAGAGGCCCCGGAGGACGCGGAGTTTCTATATTAGTATAATAAGCGCCGGTACGATAATATCGCGAATTAATTAAATATACCGAAGGGGAAAAAGGGCCGGTACCGATAAGCGGGAGCTAACGGAACCGCGATTAGCGAGTAATCCTTTAATCGGATAAGTTATTATCGATTAAGTTATTTATCGGTTATTATATAATTAATTAACTTACGATTATATACTTATTTATTTAATCTATCGAATAAAAGGTAAGGGTTTTATATAATTCTTTTTTATAATATAATTAATAGATTAACGTCCTCCGTAGGACGGATTTTCTTTTAATTAAATCGGTATTATAGTTATAGAAATATTATATATTAAAGTTTAATTAAGTAAGTTAAATAAAAAAGTGGCCGACTCGGTAATATAACCGGCTCGGTAATAAATCACGTTATATTTTTATTATATTATAATTATTTTTATCGGGCTTTTCTAATATAATTATAATAAATTCTTTAATAGGATAAATACCTTTAATAAAAATTAAATAATAAATATAATATTAATATAAATAAATCTATAGAAGTTTAAAGGATATAATTAGGGATTACTAAGGCTTTAAGAACTTTATAAGGTTATAATTTAAAAATAATTTAAATAATTTTATTTTTAATAAATAATAAATAAATAAATTCAATATTAAAAATAAATAAAGGGTTAAAAACTTTAAATATATTTAATAATAAAGGAAAGAATACTTTATTAAATATTATTATCTTCCCTTTAAAAATAATATTTCTATTAATAATAAAGGTAATATTTTATTATATAACGTAGTCTATAAGCGAAATAACTATATAAGTGAATTAACCACTTTCTAATATTTTATATAAAAAAGTATAAATTAATTCCGCTATAATATATTTAATATATTAAAATTAATCGGAATCCTTATCTTTAAATATATTTATATTATTTTAATAAGTACGCGTATTATACCTAGGTTAAGCGAGAGAGAGAGAGAGTTAATTTAAAGTCCGATTGGAAGCAGGGCTTTATACAGACTACGGTACTATACTAGCTATTATAATATATTAGACGTCACCTAAAGGATCGGCCCGTACGGCCCTTAATAACCCTTATTAACACTCGTCGCGGTAGGTACCTATTAAAATAAACCTTAATCCCTTATAACCCGGGCCTTAAGCCCTTATAGCTTTAAACTATAACCCCTTATAATTCTAAACCTTTTACCGCCCTTTACCGCTTTAAAATTATTATATAAACTTTATATATATTATTATATTTTCCTATCCTTCCAACCGTCTTATAATTCGTTATTTAATATATTATAAATTATTTAAACTATAGAATATATAAATATATAAACAATAAAAAAAAAGAATATTATAAGAATAGGATTATAATAATAATATATCCCGCGTTATAAAATACTTCCGGGTAAATAAAAGTAATAAAAGGGAAACTAACGATAAGAAGAATTAATATTTAAGTAATTAAGTTATATTAAATATAGTTCGGGATTATTAACGTTTAATATTATAATTTAAATTAATTAATATATATATTACTCTAATTATTCTATTTAATAATAACTAATCCTAAAACCGATATAATTTATCGTAATAGGTTTTATTAAAATGTTAATATATAAAAATCTATCGGTATTTACCGGTAATAATTAAATAACGCTCCTTTCGATATATATACAATATTTAAACGATTAAATATCTTTATTAAATAACGTTTTACGAAGAACGCCTATTAAAACACCTTAAAAAATATTTCTAATATTAAAAAATATTCCAATCAATTAAAATAATATACTTTTATATTACCGGATAAATTATAAGGTAATTATTCGATAAAGCTACCTTATAATATAAAATACGTTACCGGATACGTTATTAAATACGCCGTAAGGTAACCCGGGAGGGGCCCGGGGGTTACCCGGGAGGGCTATTCGGTAATTATTCCGAAACGGTATATAACTATTCCCGGTCGAATTAACGGATAAGTTATAAAATAGGTTATAAGGTATTTATTTAATAATAAAAACGGTTATAAAATAACGTTCGCGTATTTATAAAATAGCTTTTTAATCGGTATATATAATAATATAATAATAATAATTATTAAGCTTAAAGGATCTATTATTTATTATAAATTAAATAGAGGAAGTATTACCGGGGGGCTTTCTTAAAGCCTTTTTAAGGGCTTTTTAAGCGGTTCCTTAAGCGGTTCTTTCAAGGGTTTTCGGGATAGCGGTTCGTCCTTTATCGTTATTTTAATAAAATGTTTTAAAAAACCTGTTCGGAATATAAATATAACGGCGGTTTTAACTCTTTAATACTTTTAAATCGTACGGATATCCGTAAGGGGTTACGGCGTTATTTAATTAAAGCCGGAAAAGGTTTAAACCTTTTCTTTAAATACTTTATATAATAAATAAATTAAAAGAATGTATTATATTATTTAATAATCGTTATAATTATAAAGCGATAAATTAATAATTTTAATTTATTATAAATAATCTTTAAAACCTATTTTACCGGTCCGGAATTAAAAAATAATAATTATTATTATATATTTTAAGCTTTAATATTTAAAAAATATAATTTTCTTAAACCTCGGTAAACGGTAATATAATACTTTTCCATAAAATATATATTTTTACTCGTTAACTTAATATTAATTTATAATCTTTTTAATTAATATACGTTATATAACTACCGTTATAAAAAGGTATTAATTAATAATAGGATATATTAATCCTTTAAGGACGGTCTATCTTTATTATTTAAATAGTTTAAAGAACCTAAGTAGCGGTATAACTTTATTAACGGTAGCCTTTATAACGCGTAATACCGCCTAAATCTCTTTTTTAATAATCGGTTCCTTAATAACTAGTTTTAAAGTAGGTTACCAGGTAGGTCGCCGGGTAAATTCTAAAGTAAATTTTAAGGTAAATCCTAAAATAGCTACCTTTAACGCCGGTAAGCATATTATAATATAGGTAGTAATAATAATTTCTAAAATAATAAATATAATTAAATATATTATAATATACTTTATAATACTTATCTTTAAAATAATTAATAATAAATTCCGTAATTAAAATAAAGTTTATATATATAATTTATATTCCTTAATTACGGTAATAATTAATATTAACGCTTTAACGGTATCTTTAACGAGTTAGTTAGCTTTTTTATTATTAGGAACGTTTATATAAACGGGGATTTAATAAATATTAACCCGGATATCTTTTTTATTATTATATTAAAGTTTTCGGAGTTATTTTAAAATTTAAATTAGGAATTATTAGCCAGATTAGTATTTAAGCTACGCGGAAGAGGCGATAGCGGCTTAATTATCGATAAAAATATCGATCCGCTTAAATTATTTAATCCCGAAATTTAAAATTATTTTTAAAAATATATAAATACCCTTTAATTCCGTTAAATATATTATAAATTATATTAAAGTATTTATATACGTTGTCTTTAATTTCTTTAGCTGAACCGTTTATTATACCGATAAATAAATCGCCGTTTTAACCCCGCCGTTATATTTATTATTATTTATATAAAAAATTAATAATTTAACCCCGAATCTCTTTAGTATAACGTCGTAATAAGCTTTATTAACCTTTTTTCCTTTCTTAATTATTATTATAACTCGGTTTTATTAAGGTTTAATAATAAATAGGTAAATAATTTTAAAAAGTAATTATATTTTATAAAATTATTTATAATATTTAATAAAGCGTATAAAGGGGGATCGTTAATAAGCTTTATAAATTATATTAAAAGTTAATATATTATAACTAGCCGTTAAAAGGTTTAAATATAGCTAGAGATATATTATATAATTTATTAAAAGGAGTTATTATTTAATCGGAAATATATATATTTTAATATATATCGTTAATTATATAATAATCTAAAGACCGTCTATAATTATTAATAAAGCCTCCTATTATAATCGATATAAAATAATTAAATATTATTTCGTAATACCTTTTCGGAAAGTTCTTATATATAATTAGTACTATACCGTGTTATAATATATAATTTACGGTATTACGATCGCTTAATATAACTATTAAAGCTATAAGGTATTATACCTTTAATAAATATCGGAAATAGATTTAAAAATAAATATTAACTTCTAAACTTTAATATTAATAGCTACTATATAATAGTATTATAGGAGGCCCGGATCGAATTAAACGCCGAGGTACCGGAATTTATTAACCGGTTCGATAAGTTTATATTTAAGTATTTAAATATATTCCTTTAATAAAAAGCCGTTAAGGCTTATAGTAATTTATATACTTACTTTAATAAATATTATATTTTTATTAGGTATACTTTTAATTATAAATTACTTTATCCGGAAATATATTAACTCGTACTTTATTAATACGAAAACGTAATTATATTTCATTATTTATATTATTACCTTACCGTATACCGTTTCTAATACCTTATAGTTATTTATAATGTTACGTTTAACGATTAAAATGCCCGTATCGTTAATTTAAATTATAATTAATATTCGGCTATTACTTTAAAGGTTATCCGGTAATATACCTTATAGGTTATCCGGTAATAGGCCGTTATTTATACCGGTACCGGTTAAGGTACTTACTTTAAGGGCGTCCTTTAAAACGTCCTTTATAACTATTATAATAACCTTTATAATTATCGTATTAATTATTATAATAATATCCTCCTTAAGGATTTCGTTAAATAGGTTTATATTATAAAATAATTATAATAATAATAAAAATAATAAGCTTTAAGGAATTTTATAATTTTACGTAATTTAATCGGATTTATTCTTTAATAATTTAAATTTTATACGGCGGTCTTTTAATTAATTCTAAATTTAAAGAATTACGGGTATTAAAAGGCCGTAGCGGGTAAAGCAGTCGATAAGCTTTATATAGTCGACGTTATCGAATACCCCTAAAGCGTTTAATATTAATAACGTAGCTACCTGGTACTCCCCCTCGTTAGCGGAGCTATAGGCTTTATAAATCCGTTTTAAGAAGATATAAATAACGTATTCAATTAATCTCGTTTTACGAGCTTTAATATAATTTTATAATAAAAAATAGAAAATCTCGATTTAATAACTTATTCGTTTTATAATAATAGATTTTAAGGTTTTATTAATAATTTCTAATAAAATAATAAATTTAAAAGATTTCGTTATATTATATTTATTTTTATTCGGCTTCTTTAAAACTATTATAATAAAGTCCTTAAAAAGGTAAATACCTCGGAAAAGGTAATAATTAAATAACGGATATAATATAAATATAAAAATATTTATTAAAATTTATAAAATATAATTTAAAATCTTTAAAAGTTTAAAGGCTTTATATAGTTTAGGACGAAAAAGAGTATAAATTATTTTATTTCTAATAAATAACGGGTAGTTAATAAAAGTATTAAATTTTAATTTAAAGCCGGGGGTTATCGGAACGTTTAATATTTCCAGGGGCTTAAAGAAAAAGACGTTATTAAAGGTATCGACTTTCCCTTTAAATATAATAGCTTTATTAATAATAGGTATAATATTCTATTATATTACTCTTTAATCTTTAGCTTTCGTTACTTTTATTAAACTTTAAAAGCCTTTAAGCCCTTCGGTATAAACTTCGGTTACCTTTTTCTATTAAAATTTAATAAATAATTTAATTATGGCTATAGCTTTTTTATTTTTAAATTTCCGATATACTTTTTAAATAATAAGTATCTTATTCCGTTATTATTTCTTTTAAAATTAATTTATTTTTCGGTATTTAGTTTTATATTCCGATAAAAAATTTAGTTAATAATATATAATTAGGTTTATAATTAAAATTATAACTTTTATTATATCTTAAAGAGCTTGAATTATTTAATATAAAATATTAATTACTTATTAATCTATAGGCCTATTAAAGACCGTAAATATTAAAGCGGAGAGATAGAATTAAAATTTATTTATTAATATATTCTTTTAAAGCTTCCGTAAAGGCCTAAGGGGAGTTTATATTATTTATAATTATAAAATTATATAAATAAATTAATAATCCGAATAGTAATTTAGTTCTTTTATAATTTTATACTTTATAAACTTATTAATAGCCGTTATATTATAAATAAATAAGTCGATAAAAGAGGATAAAAGGTACTCCTTTTAGGTATAGATCCTTTTAAATAATATAACTTTTAAGGTTTTAATTTTTAAAAAATCTTTAAAATACGGAAAGCTAACGCGTTCAATACCTTTATCGCTTAGGTTTTCGACCGCTTATATTAAGGATTCTATATTAAAATTATTTATAATAATTTATTCCAGGTAAGTTATAAGGTAATTTACTTTAAAACTTACCCAGTAATTATAATAAATAATAACAAGTCTTTCGAAGATATAGGTAGTTAATTAATCCCTCGAAAGTATATTATAAACATTATAAATATAAAAGATATTAATAATAATAATAACGGTTAAACCGTTAGACGCGGGGGCGGGGTTAATAGGGTTAATTATTATAATAATATTATAAATAATAATTAATATAATTAAATATATAATATAATTAATAAAAGAAATACAAGATTAATCGAGTTATTTATTAATATAAAAAGTTATTCTAAGCGGTATAAATTTTAAAAGCGGTAATTAAAATATAAAGGTAGTTATCGCCGGGTTATAATTATTATATTTTATATAATTAATTTAAAGCTTTTAAATAATAATAATATTATAATTTATAATAAAAGGGTTTCGGAAAAAGGGTATTATTATAAAGTTCTTAAATTTATATACGTTATATTATAAAATTCGTAATATAAATATATTATTTATTAAATATATCGGGGGATATAAAACTTAATAAAAGGGATATCGTCGTTATTTAATTTTATATAATTATATATATATACCTTTATTTTATATTTTTCCAATAACGATTTAACGATATTAATTATTATATTAAATTTATAAGGGATAGTATAAACGATTCCCGCTAGTCCTTTAACCTTTATTAATATTTCCGGAAGGGTTCAATTCTTTTTTTTCTTCCTCGGCGCTATAGCGATAGTAGTTATAGAAAGGGTCCCGCTAAAGAACTTATTATTTATATCGGCATTAGTCCTAACTCGGCGTTTTAATTCTAGAAATTTAATATTAATTAATCGCTTTTTATTAATTATTTATCGAGATTTAATATAAATAATGTTAACGTTTATTAATATTATAGGGGCTAATAATAATTATTTTTATTAAATAATATATATTTATATTAGTTTTTTTTAAATAAGGTTATACGCCGCCTCTAGTTCGATAGCGATCGATAGCGATTCCGGGGTTTAATTTTATTCCTCGAGCGTTATAAGTACCCGGAAGTTAAAAAAGTTATTTAAAAAGTTATTTATTTAAATATTATCCTTAACCTTTTCTTAAACGCCGTTTATAACGAAAATATTATCGATAGGTAGGTCCGGCTTTAAGGTAAGGTTTAAGGTACGTTATTAAATAAGCTTTAAAATAATCGGGTCGATTATAATAGCCGGCGGCGCCGGTAATAATATTAATAATAGCCCTTTAAAGGTAAACGATAATAATATAAGCGGTCCTTTAAAGGTAATTAATAATAATAGTCCTTACGTTAAAGCTATAACTTTAATTATAGCTTTAATAAAGGTGGCGGTAATAACTAATATTAGGACTATAGTAATCGGCTAAAAAGGGGTTTTATTCTTTAAGGCTTTAGTAATCTTTTAACGTTCTCTTTTCCGATATTTATATTTAAAGCTCTAGTTATTATATTAATTCTAATAATTAATATATTTAAGTACGTTATAAAAAGAGCGAATAAGGTATTTTCTCGTATTATAAGAACTTAAATAAAAGTTATATAAATTATATATAATAATGTATTAAATAATAATATAATTATATTTTTAATAACGGAGATATTATTTAATTCTATAAATCCTATTATATTATTTAATTATATATATTTCGTTAAATTAAAAGCAGTTTATAAGGATAAGCCTATTTATAAATTCGGGTTAATTAAATTCGATAATTATAGAAGAAATAGGTTTAATAACTCCTTCCCTCGTTAACCAGCCTATATAGGTAATTTTATTATATTAAATTAAATCGGTATTTAATACCTATAGCTATACCGCTATCTTTAAAAATTAATTTAAGTTAAAAGAGGCCGTAAGAATAGCGTAAATTATTATTTTATATAACGAAATAATTATTATAATTTAATTTCTTATAATTTTTATTTATTAATCGGCGTATTTAATTAATAATTATATTTAAAAGATAAACGTAATATATACCTAGATATCCCTCGATTTAAGGAATATAACGTTATAAACTTAAATACCGTTAAATAGTTTTAAAGCTGTCGGCCCTTTTTCGAGGTTATTAATTAAGGTATTAAGTATCTCGATATCCGTTATACCTCTTATTTCTTTAATAGCCGTAAGGGTTTTAATTTTAAGGGCTTTAACGCGTCGGATAGTTTAATTAATATAATTAAAGAGAGTTTTAAGGTTCTTCATTATTATTTTAATAAATTAGGATTTAATAACGTTCCTTTTTTTTAAAGAATTATAAAGTTTAATTATAATTTCTTACTCGTTTAATATTATAAAGTACTCCTTATAAATAGCCCTTATAATAGAGATTTAAATATAAGTCTTTTTAATAATTAAAAGAGGCTTTACTCTCCAAGTCGTTATACCGGTTTAAATACATCGGTTTAATAGGTTACTTTATAGGTTACCTTATAAATTACCCGGTAAGTTACCCGGTATTGAAACCTCGGGTAAATAATTTAAAATTGTTATAGATACGGATTATAACACTTTTAAAAGGTTTACGATTTACTTTTTTTAATACTTTTAAATAATAAAAATATCGTTTAAATAAATCTTTTAAATTTAAACTTTTAAAATATATAAAAACTTTTTTATAAACGATTCGATAAAACGGTAAAGGGGAAGAAAGCGTATCGACGGGACGTTAATCGCGTCGCCGTTTTTTCTCTACCGGGATTATATAGTTTATTATAAAATATTTAATTTTTTAATAATTTTATATATATATATCGAAATATTATTTACGGTTTTATTAAGAACCGGCTATAATTAAAGTTAAGGCGGTTTAATTATTATAATATATTAAAATAACGTTAAATCGGCGATTCCGTTATTAAACGCCGCGCCGGTACCGCGTTAAGACTTAAATTAGCTCGGGACGTTACGATACGTAAGCTAGCCTAATAATCGAGTTTCTAAATTATAAAAAGCTTATTTAAAAGAGTTATTTTAAAAATTTCGTTCTGGCTTCTGTTATTATTTTTATACCTAGGTTCCTTATAGATTCTATAACGCCGCGGGCGCGTTTTAAGCCTTTTTATATAATTATTATTCCGGCGCGATTTATCTTATAATTATCTATTAACATCTCTTTAAAATTATAAATCTTTTTTAATTTATATACGAAATAATCCTTTATTTTATAACCGTTTCTTTTTTATACGGCGGCGTCGATTAAGTATCTTATTTACCTCTTATAATACGGTTACCTTATCTTTTAATAGAGCGAGCCGGTATATTACCTATATCGTATCTTTTATAATTTAATTAAATTTAATAAAAATTAATATCGGAGAGTTATTTTAATATTACGCGATTTAATTCTTAACGTATTTAATTTAAGATTAAGCTTTAATTACGTTATTTAAGGTCTTTAATTCCTAAAGTATAAATAGGCCGGAAAAGGTCGCCGGCGGCGTCGGTATATATAGTTTTATATTTAATTATAAAATAATAAATTCTAGATTATACGATATAAGTCCTATCCTTCGGAAACCTCCTTAAATATTTAAAATAATAAAAGTCGTTTAAAATATTTTTAAAAACGTTAATAAGAAATCCTCCTTTAAGATATAGGTAATATATATTTATATAAAACCCTCGATTTCTTTCTTATATAACCTTTTTAATATATAAAAATAACCGATATTAAGAGATTAGAGCTTATACGATAAATAAAAAAGTATATAAAATATAATAATCGAGTTCTCTTTATAATAAAGCTCGAAAGTTATTAAATAATAGCTTTTATAACCGTTTAAGATTAATAAGCGATAAATACCTTTCTTACGAGATTTTATATATTTATTAAAATATTAAATTTAATCTTTACCTCTTTTATTCGTAATTTAACCGTTTTTAATAATTATAATTACTTAATCCTTCGGTAATAAATTATTTTTATATTAAAAAAAGAGGTATATTTTTCCAATAAATATAATATATAAAGGAATAATATAACCGGACAATCTAATACTTTAAATAATTATAACCTATTCCCGGTTCTTTTATTATATTATCTTAAGCCTTCCGCATTAATCGAAAGTAATAATAATTATTTCGAACGAAATTTAATTTATAAGAAAGCCGGTTTTAATAAAATTATAAATATCCTCCTTTTAAATCTTATATTTATAAATTATATTCTATATAAAAGTAAATTATATATAATACGTATCGGGATCTTTATAAAGGACTTTTTAATAATCGATTTTTCGAATAAAACGCGTCCGGAGGTTTAATTATCGTTGTACGAAATTAAAGGTTTAATTAATATCGACGCGTCCCGCGTCGCGTTAATAGAGTAATCGATTCGTTATATCTTTAACGCTATTTATTCGAGGAGGAAATAACCGCGAATTTAATTCGATTATATATTATATAATTATATTTTCTTTAAAATCTATTAATTTCCGAGAATTAACGGATATTTTATATTTCGTAGGAATACCGAGTTATTTATTATAAAGGGTTATATAAGGGATTTTATACGTTCGGGCTATACGTCGGAGATTTAATTTTAAGTTATTCTTAAGCGTTTAAAGTATTAGAACTATTTACCCTTCTTCTTAAATATTAATTATAATAAGTAATAAAGGAATTAAGTTATAAAAGTTATTTATACGAAATTTAGCGAAAGTGATTAATTTACTTATATAATTATTTCGTTTATAGGCTATATTAATACTTTAATTTTTAACTTTAATTATTTTTATTAAATATTATAAACTTTTAAATCCTTTATTATAAACCTTTATAAACGTTTTTTATTATATTTCTATTAAAGATTGTTTTATTATAATAACCTTTTAATTTTAAACTTTCTTATATATCTTTTAAATAATATAACTTTTTAATATATTTCTAATTATTTAAACCTATTTTTATAATCTATTTATATTTTTATACTTTACTTTATAAACTAATAAGAAGCCCGGTTTATAATATATAATAAAGTTTATTATAAACATTATAATATTTATAATATATTAAAAAGCCCCTATAATTTAAAATAGTTTATTAATAACCTTTTAATTAATAAACCTACCCTATATTATAAATGGCTCTATAATAAGGAAGGTATAGAATTCTTTTATTAATATCTTTTCTTAAAGCTTTTAAAGGGCTTTAAAAAGTATTTTAAACGGCTATAATTATAATATAATATAAATAAATTAATAATTTAAATTATAATTTATTTTATTAAATTTCTTATATTTTATTAATTTATTAATAACGATTTTATTATAAATAGATAAATTAATAATAAAGGAAAACCCATTTTTCTCCTTAATAAGAATTCTTTTTAATAGGACGATCTTAAAGGATTTAAAATTTAAGAACCTTTTAAAATATAATATATTTAAATATATTAAAGCTTTATTTTTACGGTCTTTAATAGCTTAATTAAGGGATTCTATATTAAAATCCCCCGTAATAATATATCTAGCTTTAAAGTAAATTATTTTATAATTATAATAAATAATAATTAATTCTTTTAAAATACTTTTTAATATATTTTTTAAAGGATTATTATATATATTATAAATATAAATAATATTAATAATAATAAAAAAGCTATTAAAAACGGGGGGTGGAGTTAGCGGGGTTAATAGGATAAAGAATTATAGAGTTATATATAATAGATATTATTATAATATTGTTTATATAATAAATAAAGGAAATTTATATTTAATTAAAACGTTTATTAATAAAAAAAGTTATTTTAAATAATTTAAATCTTAATTTTAATAATTAAAGTATAAATAGAAAGGTAGAAGGGTTATAATTATTAAATTCTATTAAATTAATTTAAAACTCTTAAATTATAATAATGTCGTAATTTAAAACCTTAAGGTTAAAAAAAAGGATATTATTACCTTATTTATTAAATTTTATATATTATATTATAAAATATATAAAATAATTATAATGTCTTTTTTTAAATATAATATCGGAAATTATAAAAGGTATATTATTTAAATCTAATTTTATATAATTTTATTTTCTCCCTTTTATTAATTTTCTTTTAAATTATAAATGAAATAATCGGAATTTATATAAAGTATTATAATATATGATATTATTTAATTCCCATTATCCTTTAAACGGCGTTTCTAATAGGTAATTTAAACTTTATTTTCATTTTTCTAAAAAGGTATTTATATATTTTATATCTAAAGTTAAATTTAATAACTTATTATTTATTTTATTATTAACCTTAACATTAGCTATATAGTGGTAGCGTTTTATAAAAACTTTATTTTATTAGATTTAATATCCTTAAAAGTTAAAATTAATATTTTAATTATTAAATATAATAATAAGGGTTATCGATATTTAATATAAAGTTATTATAAAAGGGTTATAAAATATCTTAAATTCTATAGTTTTTAAAAAGAATTCTTTAAATAAAAGAATTAAAGGAGTTATAAACGGGCTTATAACTCCTATAAAAGGAAAGTAAAATAATAAATTAATGTATTTATTAATTTAAAATTCTATATTAAAAATAAAGGTGTTATCCTATTATTATAAAGTAACTAGATTAATAATAGCCGGATCCCGGGGCTATTAAATAAGCTATAAAGTAGCCTGGTTTATTATTAATTCTAATAAGTTATTATCCGGTTTAAAATAGGCTATTTTAAGGTAAGCTTTAAAGTAAGCTAATTTAAAGTAAGTTTTAAAGTAATTAATACCGGCTAATCGATAAGGGTTAAGGGTAGCCCTTTAAGGGCTAACTTTTTAAAGGTTAATAGTGGTCCTTTAAAAGCCGATAAAGGATTAAGGATTAATTAATCTAAAGTAATTATTATTAAAATAATTAATATAAGTTAATAAAGTATTCGGTTATAAAAAGCCTTTTAAACCCTTTAATATTCTTATTTTTAATATTTATAAAAAAAGCTTTAAATATTATATTAATTATTATAATTAATATATTCAAAGTTATTATAAAAAGAGCGGACGGGGTATTTTCTTATATTATAAGATTTTAAATAATAATTATATATATTATAATTATTAATATATTAAATAATAATAACGTGGTTTATTATTAAACCGGCTATATCACCGAGTCGGCCACCTTTTTCCCTATATAAAAAACGTTTATATATAAATTATAACTCTTTTAATTCTTTATTAAATTTTATAAAATTTTAACCTATTATATTTAATTATATAAAAATATTAAATTCTTTTTTTAATTTTATAATTATGTCATTTAATAAGTTAGAGCGGAAAATAGAAATTATAAGGATTAATTTAGCGTATTTTTTATTTAAGGGTATAATAAAATGGATATAAATTTATGAAAATCTTTTTTATTTATTATATTTAAATTAGACTTCAATTTTAAAATTATGGTTTAAATTTAATTAAAATTAATTAAAGTACACGTTTACGCACGGACTTATTTTCTATAGGGAAAAAGGTGACCGATTTAATAATATAGCCGGCTCGGTAATAAACCACGTTATAATTATATTTTTAATATTAACGGTATTATTTAATCCTATAACTTCTATTATATCGGTTAATATTATAAGTTTTATTAAATTAAAGGTATCTTATAAGGATAAATCTATTTATTAATTTAAAGTAATTAAATTTAATAATAATAAATAAAATAAGTTTTATAACCCCTTCTTTTATTAACTAGCTTATGTAAATAAATTTATTATATTAAATAAAATCGACGTTTAATATTTATAATTAAACGGTTATTTTTTAAAACTAATTTAATTTAAAAAGGCCGTAAAGATAATATAAATTACTATTTTATAACTTAGAATAATAATTAATATTTTATTTCCTATATACTTTATTTATTAATCGGTATATTTAATTAAAAATCTAGTTTAAGCTATATAGATAATATATATTTAAATATCCTTTAATTTAAAAAAGATAATATTATAAATATTAATATTATTATATAGTTTTAAAAGTATTATAATAATATCTATTATTTCAATATCCCTATAGTCCTTTATAACTCTAATAATTTAAAAGGTTATAAAAGGTTTAATAGCTATATAAATAATAGTATTATTAATATAATTAATAAAAACCTTTAAGTTATAAACTTATAAGGCAGCCTTAATTAGGGGCCCCTAGCCCTAATAGGGCTATGCCCCACACTTAGCTAGCTTAGACCGCTGGTCCCTTTAGGACTAGTTTAAATTAATTTATCCTTCTCTTATATTATATTTTAACCTTAAAGGGCTTTATAAAATTAATATACCTTATAATTAAGATTTAATAACTTTCCCGTTATTTTTTAAAGAGTTATAAAGTTTAATAATAATCTCTTATTTATTAATATTTATAAAATACTTTTAATAAATAATTCTTAATATAGAGACTTAAATATAAACCTCTTTAATAGTTAAAGGGGGCTTTACCCCTTAAACTATATTTATTTATCGTTTACCTTAAGGCGGGTTATCTTATAATAGGTTATTTTATAGTATACTTAATAATTTACCCGGTAGCTTAATTAAAATATAATTAGAAACTTTAATAATACCATTATTTACGGCTTTTATTAAATTTATAATCTATCGCCTTTAAAGTTTTTAAGCGCCGGAGAGTTCGTTTAAATAAGTTTTAAAAGCTTAAACCCCCGAGTTATAAAAAAACTTTTTTTAAAAACGATTTAATAAAAATAAAAATAAAATAAGAGGTTTTTTTTTATAATACGTTAACGGTATTAAAAGCGTTACCGCCTTTTTATTAAGCTTAAATAGCTTATTATAAATTATTAAAATCTTTTGTAATTTTATAGGTATATATCGATATATTATCCGTTATTTTATTAAAAAAAAGTTATTATAAAGGCGTTTTAAACGTTATAATATATTAAAATAATACCGGGAATCGATAATTCCGTTATTACTTATCGCGCCGGTATTATACCGAATTTTAAATTAGCTCGGGATATAATAATATATAAGTTAATTTAATAATTAAATTTTTAAGCTATAAGAAGTTTATTTAAAGGAGTTATTTTAATATTTTATTTTAACCTTTATTTCTTTTTTTTTACTCGGAATTATAACCTTTATCGTGTCCTAAAGGGCCTAAACCGCTTAGTATAAGGTATCGGACACCTATTAGTCCGTAAGCCTATTAAGGACCGTAGGTATTAAGGCGGAGAGATAAGATTAAAATTTATTTATTAACGTGTTTTTTTAAAGCTTCCGGGGAGGCTTAAGGGGAGCCTATATTATTTATAATTATAAGATTATATAAATAAGTTAATAATTTCAATAATAATTTAATTCTCTTATAATTCTATATTTTATAAGCTTATTAATAGCTATTATATTTTAAATAGATAGGTTAATAAAAAAGGAAGAAAAGTATTCCTTTTAAATATAAGTCCCTTTAAATAATACGATTTTTAGGGTTTTAATCTTTAAAAAGTCCTTAAAGTATAGAAAGTTAATATATTTAGTACTTTTATTACTTAAATCCTCGACCGCTTATATTAAAGATTTTATATTAAAATTATTTATAATAATTTATTCAGCTCCTAGGTAAGTTATAAGGTAATTTACTTTAGAATTTACCCGGTAAATATAATAAATAATAATAAATCCCTTAAGGATATAGGTAATTAATTAATCCTTTAGAGGTATATTATAAACGTTATAAATATAAAGGGTATTAATAATAATAATAAAGGTCGAGCCGTTAAACGTAGGGGCCGGGTTAATAGGGTTAGTTATTATAATAATATTATAAATAATATTTAATATAATTAAATATATAATATAATTAATAAAGGATATATAAAATTAATTAAATCGTTTATTAATATAAAAAGCTATTTTAAGTAGTATAAGTCTTAATAACGGTAGTTAAAATATAAAAGTAATTATTATTGAATTATAATTATTATATTTTATATAATTAATTTAAAGCTTTTAAATGGCGATAATATTATTATTTAAAATAAAAAGGTTCCGGAAAAAAGGTATTATTATAAAGTTTTTAAATTTATATATATTATATTATAAAATTTATAATATAGGTATATTATTTATTAAATATATTAAGGGATATTAAATTTAATAAAGAGGATATTATCGTTATTTAAATTTATATAATTATATATATATAATTTTATTTTATATTTTTCCAATAGCGGTTTAATAATATTAGCCGTTATATTAAATTTATAAAGGGTAATATAAGCGATTCCTATTAATCCTTTAATTTTTATTAATATTTCTAAAGGGGTTTAATTCTTTTTCTTTTCTTTAATATTATAATAATGGTAATTATAAAGGGGGTCTTATTAGAAAGCTCGTTATTTATATCGGCGTTAATTTTAATTCGGTGTTTTAATTTTAAAAATTCAATATTAATTAATTACTTTTTATTAATTATCTATCGAAATTTAATATAAATAATATTAATGTTTATTAATATTATAAAAACTAATAATAATTATTCTTATTAAATAATATATATTTATATTAATTCTTTTTAAATAGGGTTATATATTACCTCCGGTTTAATAATAATTCATAATAATTCCGGGGCTTAATTTTATTTTTCGAGTATTATAAGTATTTAGAAATTAATGGAATTATTTAAGAAATTATTAATTTAGGTATTATCCTTAACCTTTTCTTTAAGATTTAAGGTATATTACCGGGTAAGCTTTAAGGTAATTAAGTCTAGGGTAGTCGGGTCGATAATAATAGTTAAGGGCGCCGGTAGTAATATTAATAATAACCTTTTAAAGGCCGTTAATAATAATGTAAACGGCCTTTTAAGGGTTATTAGCGGTAATAGTCCTTATATTAAGGTAGTTATAATAAAGGTAGTAATAGTAATTAGTACCGGGATTATAATAATCGATTAAAAAAGGGTTTTATTTAAGGTCTTTGGCGATCTTTTAATATTTATATTTAAAGCTTTAATTATTATATTAATTCAGGTAATTACTATATTTAAATATATTATAAAAAGAACGGATAAGGTATTTTTTTATATTATAGGAGTTTAAATAAAAGTTATATAAATTATATATAATAATATATTAAATAATAATATAATTATATTTTTAATAATAGGGCTATTACTTAATTTTATAAATCTTATTATATTATTTAACTATATATATTTTATTAAATTAAAGGAAATTTATAAAGATAAATTTACTTATAAGTTTAGATTAATTAAATTCGATAATTATAAAGGAAATAAATTTAATAGCTCTTTCCTTTATTAATTAACTTATATAAATAATTTTATTATATTAAATTAAATTAATATTTAATATTTATAATTATATTATTATTTTTATAAGTTAATTTAAGCTAGAAAAGGCTATAGGAATAACGTAAATTATTATTCTATATAATAAAACGATTGTTATAATTTAATTTCTTATATTCTTTATTTATTAATCGGTATAATTAATAAATAATTATATTTAAGAAATAAACGTAATATATATTTAAATATCCCTCGATTTAAAGAATATAATATTATAAATCTAAATATTATTAAATAGCTTTAAAGTTATCGGTTCTTTTTAAGGCTATAAGTTAAAGCGTTTTTTATTTTAACGTTTATTACGCCTCCTATTTTTCCGGTAGCCGTAAAGGTTCTAATTCTAAAGGCTTTAATAACGCGTTAGATAATATAATTAATATAGGTAAGGAGAGCTTTAAAGTTCTTTATAAGGTATTCTTTATAAATAGCTTTTATAATAGAGATTTAAATATAAATCTCTTTAATAATTAAAGGAGGCTTTATTCTCCCGGCTGCCACGCTAGCTTAAGTATGCCGGTTTAATAGGTTACCTTATAAGTTAGTATATAGATTATTTAATAAGTTACCCGATAGGTTACCCGGTATTAGGACCTCGGGTAAGTAATTTAAAATTATTATAAATATAGATTATAACGCTTTTAAAAGGTTTATAATTTTTTTAAAATATTTTTAAATAATAGAGATATTATTTAAATAGGTTTTTTAAATTTAAACCTTTAAAATATATATAAAGTTTTTTATAAATAATTTAATAAAATAATAAAAAGGAAGAAAGTATATTTATAAGATATTAATCGCGTTACCATTCCTTTTTATTAAGATTATATAATTTATTATAAAATATTTAATTTTTTAATAATTTTATATATATATATTAAAGTATTATTTACGGTTTTACGAAGAACCGGTTATAATTAAGGCTAGGGCGGTTTAATTATTATAATATATTAAGATAATATTAAATCGGCGATTCCGTTATTAAGCGTCGTGTTAATACCACGCCGAGATTTAAATTAGCTTAGGGTATAGTAATATATAAATTAGTTTAATAACCGAGTTTCTAAATTATAAGAAATTTATTTAAAAGAATTATTTTAGAAGTTTTATTTTAATTTCTATTATTATTTTTTAATAGCGAAAGGTATATTTATATATATATAAGATAGGAAAGATATTTAAATATATTAATTATTAGAATTAATATAATAAATAAAGTTTTAAATATAAAAAAAAAGAAAAAGAATATTAAAAGGTTATTAAGGTTTTAAAAAATAAAACCTTTTTTAACCGATTATTATAATTCCGGTATTAATTATTACCGTTACCTTTATTATAATTATAACTTTAATATAAGGATTATTACCGAATCCTTTTATATTATAAGGTTTATTACCGTTAATAGCTTTTAAAAAGCCGTTTATATTATTAATAATTCTTTTTAAAGGGTTATTATTAATATTATTACCGGCGCCGCCGGCTATTATAATTGACTCGATTATTTTAAAGCTTACCTAGTAATATATTATAAACCTTACTTTAAAACTAGACCTATTTATTAATAGCGCTTTTATTATAAATAGTATTTAAAAAAAGGTTAAAGATAACGTTTAAATCGATAATCTTTTAAATAACTCTTTTAATTTCTAGGTATTTATAATATTTAAAGAATAAAATTAAGCTTTAAAATTGTTATCGATTGTTACCGAGCTAGAGGTAATATATAACCCTATTTAAAAAAAACTAATATAAATAAATATTACCTAATAAGAATAATTATTATTAATCCTTATAATATTATCCTATAGAGGACGTTAATCTATTAATTATATTATAAAAAAAATATTATATAAAACCTTTACCTTTTATTTAATAGATTAAATAAGTAAATATATAGTCGTAAATTAATTAATTATATAATAACTAATAAACAGCTTAATTAATAATAACCTGTCTAATTAAAGGATTACTCGCTAACCGCGGTTCTATTAACTCTCGTTTATCGATACCGGCCCTTATTCTTTTTTAATAGATTAAATAAATAAGTATATAGTCGTAAGTTAATTAATTATATAATAACTAATAAATAGCTTAATTAATAATAACCTATCTAATTAAAGGATTACTCGCTAATTACGGTTTTATTAACTCCCGTTTATTAATACCGGCCCTTCTTCTTTTTCGATATATTTAATTAATTTATAATTTTATTATACCGGCGTTTATTATATTAATATAAAAATTTAACGTCCTCCGAGGCCTTTTTCCTATTTCGTATATATATAAATACGTTTTTTATTATTTAATATTCTTTATAAAGTTTATTATTATTATTCTTTTTAAATATAATATAAAGATTATATATATAAAAAGTTATATATTATAATAATTTAAAAAACTTATTATTATATATAATATTTAATAACGTGGTTTACTACCTCGTAGATTATATTACCTCGCGGACTATTCTTTTTATTTTTTAATACTTTTATATAAATTAATTTAATTATAATATTTTAAATTAATTTAAATTATTCGTTATCCGATTTATTACTCGATTTTATATCCTTTTTATAAATTCGCGTATTATAATTTATTTCGCCGTAAATACCGTAACGCCTATTACCCGTTATACGCCGTTTCGATAAATTATTATTTTTACCTTTATCGATTATAGGATATTTCCCTTTTACCTTCTCGTTTTATAATTATTAAAATTCTTTAATAATAAAGGCTCCTTTAAATTAAATACATAACTTTCTAACCCTCCGGCGTTTTAAAAAGGTTAAATTAATTACTCTTAAAGTCCGTACCCGTTTATATAAGATTGTAATTTTGTACGTTATTAACTTCATATACTTAATTAGCTTATTTATAATATTTAAAATCGGCGTCAGAAAGCTTCCTTAATAATTAGAGATCTTACTTTTAATAAAAATAGAGTATTTTATTATTTATTAAGGATTAAAAGGCGTTAAAGGGTTATAAATATTAACGGTCTTTAGGTATAATAACTCCAGTATAGGTATCCGAATTTATATATTTAGCTTATTAATTATTTTATTTAAATTATAGGATATTAAATTAGATATGTTAAATTTAGATTTAATATTATATTTTATAAAAATAGCGAAATATACGGCTTTAAAGGTAATAAAGAACTCGAGCTTCGTAATATAGTTTATTAAAGCTTTTATAAATAACTCGATTTCTTTCAAATATATATATTTTAACAGCGAATAAAATACAATATTTAATAGTTAGAATAAGTAAAATAAATAAAGAGGTATATTAAATATAATAATACCGTTATCTTTATAATATACTTCGAATTCGGCCGAAATATAGCTTTCGTAACCGTTAATAATTAAAAGGCGATAGTAACCCGTCGCTCGCGCTTTAATATATTTATTAAAATACTTAATTTAATTTAAACCTATTTTATTATTAGTCTAGCCGTTAAAGGTCGATTTAATTACTTAATTACCCGGTAAATTATATTTATATATTTAATTCGCAAGGTAATATTAGCTTTAAATAATTAAGAACGGCGGAATATATTAACTTTATAAATTAATATATTCTATTATTATTAATTATTCCTAATTACTAGGTTAGACCGTTTTCGCTTTCCTATATCGATCGGTACGTATTATAACGTATATTAAACCGATAACGCTTATTATAAAATTAATTTCGTTAAAATTTTATATATCTTTATTTAAAATATTATATTTAACCTTTATATTCGTTATTAATATAAATTAATTAAAAATAACCTTTATATCCTTATAAAAAGCTTTTTAATAATTATATTTCCGATTTATTTTAATTTTAAGGTTTGGATTATAATCGATAAAGCGCTTAACTTAATATTTATCGATATACTCGCCGCTATACGCTTTCACGAGAGAATTAATTATATCTTTTATATTAATAATATTAAGAGGTATTCTTCGAATATTTAAATCGATTATATACTTTCGTAATACCTTTTCTTTAATAAAATTTAATTTATATTATTATTATTAAATTTCGCATTATAAAGTTCGGCCGTTAATTCAGTAATATAAAGTTATATAAGGGACGTTATATACTTTCGTAATAACTCTTTCGTTTAAAGGATTTATTAAATTTCGCGTCGTTTAAATTATTAAAATAATTTAATTTTCTTTAAATTAATTAAGTATTATAATTATAGAATTATTATATATTAAAGTTTAATTAAGTTATAAAATGAAAAAAGTAGTCCGTAAGGTAATATAAATCGCGAGGTAATAAACCACGTTACTTTAAAGTTAAATTTATTTAAAACGATTATAATTTTTATATTATAAAAATAATCCTTTTAAAAAATATAAATTTAATAATTATTAATATAATCGCGCCGGCTTTCTCGGAATTATTTGAGGCGTTCTTTATTAACGTATATAATATAATATATATTAATAAATATTAAGATTTAAATAATTATATATATAAAGTTATAAGATAAAGGATAATAATAAATATAAATATATATTTATAAAAAAAAAAAAGAGGATATTATAAATTTTAAAAAATATCTATTTTAAAATTTTATATTTATATATAAAAGCTTTTTTAAATAATTTATATAAAACCGATATTTTTATACTTTAATTTTAAAAACTTTATTACTTAAATATAAATAATTTCCAATAGATTTTAAATCTATATAATATAAATAAATATAATAATTCCTTTCTCGATATCTAAATATAATATTATTATAAGACCCGGGTTTATTATAAATCTTATACCGTAAGGGATAATAAGTAATTAAGGTTAATAGCTATAATAAAAAGGGGTTTAATACTTGCTATTTATTATCGTTAGAAGTTTTAATTTTTTAATTTACTTTTAAAATACCTATTTATTTTAGTACGGAGTTATTACTAATTTATATAACCTTCTATTTATTTTTTATTACTTATTTCAGCTATAAAAAGCTTAATAAATTATTAAATAAATAAATTTAATTTTATTAACTTTTTATTAAATAAATAGGTTATATTTAATATAATATAAATATTTATTTTAAATTAAAGGTCGGTTCTCGTCGATAATAACCGTAATTATAAAAATCGATATTTCTATTCTTTCTTTATTATTAATTACCGTCGTAATAAAAATAAAAGTAAGTTTTATATAAAAATCGTTTAATTAAAGGAAAATAAAGGGTTTTTACTACTTTCTTTAACCTTTAACTTTATTTTAAAGGTTAGTAGACTTTATAATAATAATAAAATTATAATCCCAGGCCTTTTAATCCTTTAATATATTTAATTAAGTCTTTTTCTTAATATAATCCGATATTATAATAATAAGTTTAATAAATAATGATATAATAATTAATAATAATATATTTAATATATATTAATTACTCTTTAAAATATATAAAACTTTTAATTATTAAATATAAAAAGTATTATATTAATATAATTTATATATATCTAATTTAATCTAATCATTATAATATAAATCTATACTTATAAAACCATTTCGGCTATTTATCGGTAAGAGCGGATAATATACTACTACTTCCATTTAACACCTGCCGCTCTAAAGTATATGCTAGCCAGCTTCACAATTGGGCCCCACATAGTGCTACCCTCACCTCCTTTCGTTTCCCTCCTCCTCCGGGCCGTCTCGTATAACATTGACTATCAAGTCATCCAGCGCTGTGCGCAGAGCTTCAGTTTGTCTTTCTTCACATTCCTCAGTCACAGCGTCCAACCCAATTCCCCAACCGCGATTTCACCATGAAGGGCGAAGTGAGTCTTCCTAAACATAACATTTCTTTTTGTGCTTAAAGCATTACTGCTATGCTACCCATGCTCAGGTGGGCAGGGCTACTGCTAGCCTTACTGCTTGCTGTTTTCCTCCGACCAAAAAAAGGCAGGTCATCAAGCAAGACACGGCCGAAACTGAGACGGTTCCAAACCAATATATGGTTCTTCAATGTTATTGACTTTTGCTTCGCCTTCAGATCCTCCACCTTCATCTCGGCCAGGCTGGTACTCAGCTGGGCAACAGCGCATGGGAGCTGTAAGTTAGCTCACCGCCTTCTCGGTAACAGAGGCACATGTTAATTTGAATGATAGCTACCTACTCGAACATGGCTTAGGCATGGATGGTCGCCCAGACCCCAATGCTAAGGACCTTGTTGAGGGTGGTTCATACGAGACTTTCTTCACCGAGACGAGCAATGGCAAATACGTGCCCCGGTCCCTCTTTGTCGACTTGGACCCTTCGCCCATCGACGAGATCCGTACCGGCGATTACCGAACACTCTTCCACCCCGAGCTGCTGATCAGCGGCAAGGAAGATGCTGCCAATAACTACGCTCGTGGCCACTACACTATTGGCAAGGAAATGGTCGAGAGTGTTATCGACCGTATCCGACGCGTTGCTGATAACTGCAACTCGCTGCAAGGCTTCCTGATCTTCCATTCGTTTGGTGGCGGTACCGGCTCAGGCTTTGGTGCCCTCCTGCTTGAGCGTCTCTCCACCGAGTACGGCAAGAAGTGCAAGCTCGAGTTTGCCGTCTACCCCGCCCCGCGTGTCTCGACCGCTGTCGTCGAACCTTACAACGCTGTGCTGTCCACGCATAGCACCATTGAGAACTCGGATTGCACGTTCCTGGTCGATAACGAAGCTGTTTACGACATTTGCAGACGCAACCTGGGTGTTCAGCGTCCAGACTACCAGCACTTGAACCGTCTGATTGCCCAGGTTGTGAGCTCGATCACCTCATCTCTACGATTTGACGGTGCCCTCAACGTTGACTTGAACGAGTTCCAGACCAACCTGGTCCCATACCCTCGCATCCACTACCCCGTGATCAGCTATGCTCCTGTCGTCTCAGCTGCCAAGAGTGCACACGAGAGCTTCAAGGTCCACGACTTGACATTCCAGTGTAAGTTCATTCCCAAGTCGACCCCATCCGCGGTGCCTTTGTGCTGAAACAAGTCTGTGTGCAGGCTTCGAACCCAACAACCAGATGGTGGTGTGCGATCCTCGTAATGGTAAATACATGGCCGTCGCTCTACTGTACCGAGGAGATGTCGTCCCTCGTGACTGCAGCGCTGCCATTGGTGCTCTAAAGGCCAAGGCTTCGTTCAACATGGTTGAGTGGTGCCCCACTGGCTTCAAGCTCGGCATCAACTTCCAGAAGCCGATTTCAGTTCCCACTTCGGGTCCCGAAGATGCCGGCCTGGCTTCTGTGGACCGCTCCGTCTCGATGCTGTCCAACACGACTGCCATCGCCGAGGCTTGGTCCCGCCTTGACCACAAGTTCGACCTTATGTACAGCAAACGCGCTTTCGTGCACTGGTACGTTGGCGAGGGCATGGAGGAGGGTGAATTTTCCGAAGCCCGCGAGGACCTTGCTGCGCTGGAGAAGGATTACGAAGAGGTTGCTGCAGACAGCTTCGAGCCGGACGAGGGTGAGGCCGAGTACTAGACCGGGTACCAAAGGCGGGTGCCACGACTGGCGCACGTATCTTTGTTCAATACCCCGGTTTCTCGACCAGCCGACGTTGCACATTTAATAGCTTGGACAGTTGTTGCAACGGCACTGCCGTTTCGCGAAAATGTTGTACTTCTAAACCTCAGGTCGGGTTATATTCCGATACTGCTGATTCATTTGATAATTGGATGACAAAGACAGATATCTTACTGGGGAGGCCAATCAGCTCCGTTGCACAGCGCCTTACAAATGTTTGTAGTTGTCAAATAGAATGAGCATCCATTTTGCACCGTCTCTTATAGTTGCTGACTGACTTGGCTGGGATTTCAGTCTGACGTAAGCCGTGAGGCGGCCATTGCCCGTCTGTCTGAGAAGTTTATGGGGATTAGGGCTCAATCTCAGAATAAGCACCCATGCCAAGATTACCCATTTTATCACCATAAGGCATACTATAAACCTGGCGCTCTACCCATTCTTGTTGCTTCACTAGGTTGGTTTGATCGGATTTCCTATTGACTTTCCCCCTCTTGATCTTATCGCAGGCCATGCGAAGTCACCTTTTAACAGAACAACACGGCCAAGCTGGTTGATTTTTTCGGTTGGCAGAAACGTATGAATATGTGGGAATTATGTATTCGGGGGTTGGGGGGTTGGGGGGTTATAACCGGCCCCTTAACGGGTTGATGGCTTGCCACTGCCCCTTTTGCGCCATTCTGCAGCTCTCTTGGCACCTCTTCCTGGCTTGGCGCTCGTTACTGATTTCTTATGTTTGTTCCCTTTGCCCTTGCCAAGCTTCAGGTCTCTGGGTTTCCCGTCCTTCGAACTTGCCCGACGACCCTCGAACACTATTTGTTCCGGCGTCTTCATGATGTTCAGGGCACTGGCATTGCTGCCAGTTGCCGGCCCATCCTCTCTTGATTTCCGTTTATCCCCTCTGAGTTCACGTTGTTGCCTTGCGGCGCCTGCGCGACCAAGTAGCCTACTTGCTCGGCCGGCAAGTGACTGTTGTTCAGGCGTTGCCTTGAACTTATACTGGGTACTTTTCGGTCCTTCTGTTTTGCCCTTGCTGACATCTGATGCCACGAGCCCTGCCTTGAGCTTTGTGGATCGCTCTAGGTTCAAGGCCGTTTTGCGTGGATCCTTTGCGCGACTCACGCGCAAGATGCGTGGCAACATGGGTGGGAATTTCTTGCCTTCCAACAAGAGAGCAGCTTCCACGTGATTGCCATCGTAGAATTGGACATAAGCAAAACCCTTTCCGACACGGGTTTTAGGGTCACGGGGCACACGAACACTCTCAACTTTGCCAGCCGCCTTTTCAAAGACACGCCATAGACCCTCTTCGATGTCCGCTGGAACTTTACTACGCTTTTTGGTGACAGTCTCCCCCTCAGCGTTGGTCTCCACTATGGTTTCGTCGTCTACAAAGCCTAGGTTGCCAACGAAAACGCAGCGGCGATGATCCACAGGAGTGGGATGCGCCACGCTGTCGACCCGGAGGTGGCGATCGAGGATGACTGAGCCATTAAGTGTTTTCAAAGCGGACCGAGCCGCCAGTACAGTGGTATAAACCACATATGCATTCGTAGACTTGGTGGTCGATGACATGAGGGACTTGGTAATGAAAGCGGCGCGCTTCGGGATGCTGCCCGCGCCAAAAGCGGTCGATCTGAAGCGAAGTGACTCAATTTTATGGGGTCCGGTTGACTGATCAAGCGTAGATAGCGAGGAACCCAAATGTGCGAGGAGTTGCTTCTTGGCCTTGGTGGAGTCGATGGCCTCTGCAGAAACGTTGCCAAGGAAGAGAGTACGGTTTGCTTTCTCGATCTCAGAAGCGTCGCCGTCGTCGGTGTTCCTGAGAGACTCGTGGACGATGGGCGTGCCGTCTTCAACATCATCGTCGTCCAATAATGTTGCAGGGGATTGGTCAGCTACAGTCTGACCAGATTCGCCCTTACGCCGCTTATCGCCGTGATTCCCTTCGTCTTCCTCGCCAACAAGCTTGCTCATGTACTTGGATTCGAGATCATCGTGTATATCCTTGCGCTTGCGCTTGCGGTCTTTTTTGCCAAGCTCTGACGTATGCGCGTCTGGAGTCGGCTTCGCCACTTCCTCTGGATCTGTGCCTGCGACATCGTCATCCTCGCTACTTTCGTCAGTCTCGACAGCTGTAGCAGCGCTGTCTGCTTCCGAGTCGAGTTCGCTCGGTGTTTCGTCATCACCACTTGGAGAGCTGTCGGCGTCGCCTTGTTGGCTGGCTTTGGATGCTTTTGGCGGCAACACTGCCTTGTAGCGGCTGGTCGGCGGCACCTTCACAGGGCCAGACTTGAGAGGTAGTCAGTAGATGGTGGAGTGTTTATTTAGTTGTTGGCTTGCTTACACTACTTGCAAAAAGAGCATCGAGGGTTGGGTCAACGCGATCTTTGGAAGCCGCAAGGGTGGCTCTCTTCCTACTACTGGGGTTAGTAAACTGGAAATGTTACTAAAGCGAAGACGAAACAACGTACGAAGATCCCATCTTGCAGGACAAGTCGCTGTAAAAGGCGAATGTACTTGATTATGAGCAGAGGAGCGAATTCGGCTTCCGGTGTTCTTGCTTGATCAGAAAACTGAATGCCTACTTCCTGCTTGCATCTGGCTTGTGATACTGGCTTAGCCTGTTAGCGATGACCATCAGCATAAAAAAAGTTAAGAGGTACCTGATTAAGCTAATCGGGTGGGGCTCGCTATCGATAAGCGCAACACGCAGGTAGACCAGTGTTCACTCCACATGCAGTTATCAGAAACATCTAATTGCCAATAGCCACCAGACCCAGGCAAGTGCATTTCATCGATAACTGCAGGTGTTATCATCCTCTCTTTTTCCCGTGGGCGCAACTGATGCTGATGCCCATGCTACTGCTGCCGCTGCCGCTATCCACCAAAAGCACACTCGATACCTCCGATTGTCATCAGAACACCGTAACCACAGTCGCCTTCTTCTTCCCCTGATCAATCCTCGCCATACTGCCTTCAGTCAGGCATCACCGTCCCGTTCGTTCCGTCTGGCTTGGATACCGTCCTTGCTCGACCGTCTTGTTGACTGAATTGAGCGAGTACTTATACGGACGCCGAATCGCATACACCCTAGGTCTCTGAACATCGCGCCCTCAGCTATCTGCGACTACTTTCGCGACAACTCTTTGCTATACCCCCCCCAAACAACAACAATCGAAGGGTTCGCTCTCGCCATGGCGACTGGGGGCACGGCGCCGCCGCCTCCTCCCCTGACCATTCCACCTCCTCCTATCGAGCCACTCTCAGAGGACGGGTCCAGCCCTTTGAGCGACGTTGAAGACAAAGACGATGAACATGATGACTTGAGTCTCTTGGACCAACACCAAGAGCTCAAACACGTCAGCGTCGAGGACGACACGCACCTTTCCGATGGCGATCTTTCGGAAGCAAACGATACCGAGGCTGAAACAGAGCGTCTTTACGACACACCCCAAACAGCGACTCGCCACAGAGACATGACGCTGAAGCAAAACGCCGGTGAACAAGGCTTCGAATATACTCCAACCAAGCTACGAAAAACTACAGCAGCTCACCCCGAACCCGACATGGAAGATGAGGAGGACGATGACATCCTGTCGGAGAGATCTATAAACTCAAGCCCTCCACCCCCAATAGCACACAGTCCTTCCCCGCCTGTCATTGAAAAACTACCGTCCCCTACGTTAGATATACTCGCCGAAGCTGCCGCCAATCAAGAAGCTGAAGGTCGGAAGCGAAAGCGGCCGTCGTTGCATGCTGCACAGGCTGATGATGCCCCGCCGACCAAGCTCGCTGCGCCTACTTCTACGGAGCAAGCAAAAGACTCGGACGGTGATGTGACTATGGCTGATGAAGAGGACCCTCGGTTCCACTCTAACAGCGGGGAGCAGTCCGCCGATGAAACTGTCGATGCGGTCAATCCCACCGTCTACAATCGCGCCAACGAGGTTGGAGACGGGCCTGCCGAGAATGAGACTCGGGATCAGAAAGGAGATGAGCCCACCTACCGTAAACAAACCCGGAGTGGCGCCAGGCGTCAAAGAGGCGCCGTGGACTCCGAGAAGCGCATTGGACTGGAGGGTTCCGCTGAAGACGGGGGCTCAGGCAATCCTACAGCTGAGGACGACGGGACACGGACTGGTGAAGACGATCGGAATCCTGAAGTAGATGCTGACGAGGCCGAGGCTGCACATAAAAACGAGGAAGAAGGTAAGATAGTATTATCAGATCAGCTCGTGGCGCTTGCTAGACTAACGATAGCAATAGTCGAGCGTAAAAGAACAGCTTACGATCAGCTGACTAGTATCGAAAAGCGATTTGCTACATTTCGAGAAAGGTGCGTACTCAGTGGTACTCAACATGCCATCTCAATCTTCGAGTCGCTAATCCACAGTCGCAGATTGTACGAAGAAAGGCTTGAACAACTGAATCGCGAAGAAGCTATGCTCCGCGCAGATAAACCAACACACCCGGAATACCTCGCCATGATGCATTGTATTGACTCGAGGCGAGACGAAAAGCTGCGCGTCGCAGAGAAGGAGCTCGAGCTGCATCTTGAATCATTGGGCAGATGGGCAGTCGCCCGGCGCGCCCAGATTCATTCGCAGTTTTACCAAGACATCCGGGAAGCGCGGGAACGGACGATGGCAGAGCTAGGTCAGCATTGGTACGCGATACAGCACGAGCGCCGGAAACACGCCAACAATGTGCCCGATTTCGGCATTCGCTATCCGAAAAACCAGGCCCAACGCATCCGCCATGCTCTATCATATAACAAAGAGGTTTCGATACTGTCGGGCGTAGCTAAGTACGAAGGCATGCCAGCCGCCCCGGACATGAGCGGTGCTTCCATGCAGGAAATGGAGGATGATTTCGACGCCATGAACGTGAGTTAAACCCGACATGCCCTGCCCTGCCGTCGACCTTTTGCTAAAAACATATAGCGTGGGAGACAGCCGGCGCCTCCGCCACAACACGCACCACGTCCTGCATGCGTGGATTATGGAAGCATATCTTTCGGTCAAGGCCTTGGCGCCGCTGGTCAACAGTTTTTGGAGCAAACCGCCTGGGCCAACCCGAACCACCCGTCGAATGCTCATCTCCTCCAACGGCAGCACCCAGCACACCAGGACCCACGAAGGCGAAGCCCGCTTCCTGACGGCTCAAACGCCCGCCGACACTCTAATCAACCCTCTCACCCATTCTCCTCGAGCACTATCTCTAACTCGTCAAACCATGTACCTGCCAATCAACTAATGGGTGAAAAGCATAGCACCCGGCTACCATCGAGTTCGCCCGAGGTTGCGCGTGCCGCAAGCATGCTAGAGCAAACAAGTGCTCGAAGTCGCAAGGCGGCGGCGGCGGCCGCCGCCGCCGCCGCCGCCGAGCAAGCGACCGCGATAAAGCATGAGACTGTGTTGCCAGTGGGCAATTACCACTGATCCCTTTTGATAGGGCTGTAATATCGCAAGGGAGGAGACAACCACGACATGTGGCTAAAACAACACTTATTGTAGCATTTGAAGCGGGATTTGAACGAGAGGTATACCCATGTCCCTTAGGACCCTAACAAGGATTTTGGCGTTTTGCTCTTGATGTCAAATGGACTGGTAACTATACACATATATTTTTAGTTCCCCCATTGCGCGATGCAGGTAGTACAACGGTCAAATACCACAGCTAAGTCCAGAATTATTTGCAATACCTATTACAGCAATCTCTTCAGGATAGAGAAAGCCGTGGGCACACCCGTGCCACGTAGCATCCAACGAAGGCAGGTCCTATATGTGAGAAGCCTCCATTCCCAAGTAGGAATTAGACTGGGAGCGCAAGTGTCGACCAAAGTGTAACGCGACAAGGCATATTTGACATTTCACCAGTCCCATATCACTATGGCTCCCGACGTTCCTCATTAAACAGTGTCTGCATGCCTCGAAACAAACTTGATGTACACTTGGACCGGTCGAACCCTCATCTCTTTGTAGGCTGTGGTGTTTCGGGGACCTTGACATCATCGAATTCGTCCTGGCCAATAGCTCGGATCGTGTATACATCTAAATCCCCCGGTGTAAGCACTTTTGCCGTCTTTCACGTTCTTTTTGCGGTACCAGCGGAGTACAAATAGGATGGTGTCGAAACGTACAGACGCCAATGGTAAAGGCAGCAATTGCCGATCCCACAACGGCATTCTTGAAAAGGTAGGGTCGTCGTGCGCGAATCAGGGCGGGCGATTGGCGGGATAGCCTATCGTAGTAAGAGGAGCTTCCCAGACTGCGATACTGGGTTAGAATTGCGATTCAACTAAAATATGGATATTGGCTAGAAGCGTGGTATTCCAATGCAGTAACATACCCAGGCATCTTATTGGGATTGAGCTGGTAATGTGGGATGTTTCGGGGACGTTCGAGTGATTCCGACTGCAGGCTGCGGATTAGCCCTTGGATTGCAGTATATGGCATATATGTGATGACATAGGGTTGTAGATGGGCCATCAGCGGAATGCAAAGTGATTTATTAGATAGGATTGAATGATATAATGCTTTGTCTTCCCACTATATATATGCAATAACAAAAGTGGACCACTGTAACAATTATCTGCTTAAAGAAATACAGAGCCTGCATACGGAGTACATCAATGTGTGCATAAGTGCAGGAAGAGCAGGTACGTACCAGTCTAGCACCTACCTACCTAAACTGAGGAGCTAGCTAGGTTCCATAGTTGCTTGTTCTTTCAACCAAACAGGAACGGCCGACGCGCGATTCTCAGCTTCAGCTTGAGGCTTCTTTCAACTCTCGCGAAAGCAGCACTATTGTCCAGTTCGGTGCTTTCATCTGTCTCCCATTCAGTCCCGGCCATTGAGACATGCTGATCAATCCATCATCGCATGAATGATCTCAATCTAGTGCAAAATCCCCCAGCGAGGTGGAGATTGCCCGTTGTGCAAGACTGCGCCAGCCAATACGCGCTTTTTGTTACAAGTTCTGGTCCCTGACATCACCGAGACAATTTTACATCCGTACATACCTTCCGAATCGCCGTACTTGCCCTCACCACACCTGACAGGCCGTGCCATAGCCTGGCCCAATCAACAGCAACCGTGTTGGCACCGCTGCTGCAATCGACAACTTTGCGCATAACGCCCATCAATTCGCATCGTTTGCACCCGCGACTCTTCCGGCCCCCGTCCTAATCAAACTTAGGCTTCGTCCCAGTACTCGGCGCCTTCCGCTGCCCAGCATGGCAGCCCCAGGTCAACTCTCGGTTCCCGACCAGATCCGGCAACTCGAAGGAGCACGCAAGCTCGTTCTGGGCGATGTGAGCTATTATCCACAGGTCATTCAGGCGACATTGCCCATAATAGGGCCTGCAGCACAGGTCGAGTTTCGTCGATGGGGCGCCGACTTCCTCTCCGAAGCATTTGCAACGCCAGCCGTCACCTTATCTCAGAAGGAGACCCTGTCTCTTTTGGTGTTGGAGACCTTGATGCTGCTGGTCCAAGATCCAAAGCAAGACCCAATGGTATTGCGCAGCGTCATACAAACGGCAGCTAGTATATATCCGCTGGCAATCAGATGGACGTAGGTAGGCCCTTCCTTCATGCCCCTCCGCCTCGCATGACATCGTAGATCTTGTCTCCCCCCTACGTAGTAGTCCGAATCTTGCCATTAGCTGTCCTGCCGATCCATGTGTAGGCGCCGTGCGCCCTTCACCCTACATGTACTCGTTGGGCACCAGGCCCGTCTTGGTTCATTCTCAAATGGCCATGGATCTGAAATGACAGAAGTGCTGATACTCGCCCCAACACCAGAATTAATAATCCTTACGATACTGCGGCCTGGGATCACATGTCAGCGATCAAGTCTAGAATACTGCGACTTTGGGACACATCCCCTGTCACCGTTCGCATATGCTGTGTCAAATTCGCCCAACGGGTAGTGCTGGCCCAAATGCCCAGCGTGAACACGGAACCCAGGGTAAGTTACTCTCAAGTCAGACTTCCAAGTGTATCTTGTGGCAGGCTAACGCATCTACAGAAGAACGACCCGCTCGACATTTCCCTGGCACTGATACCTTCAAGCCATTCCGCCCTGGATAAGCACAGTCTAGAGGCAGAAGCATCGGGGCTTTTAGATCGGATGCTGGGTGTCTTGCAGGACAGCAGCAGGTATGGTCCTCTGCGCCCATTTCTTTCTCAATGCTGTGCTAATATACCCTATAGTGAAGTTCTGATCGTTGATGCAACTTTAAATGCCTTGTCTGTGCTCATCCGGGCAAGGCCAGCAGCATCGAACCGGATATTAAACGCTATCTTCAGTTTCAACCCCTTCAAGCTGGCAAGCGCGCCGTTGACGCCAAAAACGAAGGTCATTGTTCGCTCCATGGAAAAAACGACGCGGATGCTGTTAGCTCACCTGGCCAGACGGTATGTTGAGACTTGATGCCCCAAGCTGCTATGAATGACGTGGTACTAATGGCAATAGTGATCCTCGGAATCCTCATGCCCCACGGATACAACAGTATCTTGAGCGGCTCATGGCATCCAAGGCCGAAGTGCTAGATGGGGCCAGTAGAAAGCGCGCACATGGCGATTCAGCAAGTGGTATAGAAGTCAAGCGCCAGCGAATAGGGCATGCCCAACCTACATTCCAAATATCGCCGTTGGGAGCTGGTCCTCATTCACTTGCCGATGTATTCGCCTTGACGCAGAATGCTGGATTGAGGACCTTTGATGTATCCCAGGTGCCGGCATCCCTGGCCGCAAAAATCAGTGTCAACACAATAGCCCGGATCGATACCAGCATTCTGGACCGAGCCATTGAGGTAAGCTGAGCCTCATTTCTATTTATTGGAACACTCCTAGAAGCTAACCACGATGACTATAGGGGGTACGAGACCGACTTGCATACCTTCATGAAGCCGCGCGGCAAGCCCCCAGTCCAGAGACAACGGCCCTCGACGTCGAGGAAGATGACGACTACGAGCCATACGAGCCAGCTTATGGCCCTGCTGAGAATGATGAACAGATTCTCAACAAACTCGATTCCGAACCTTCGTCTCAGAGCCGAGAGCAGCAACGACCCGCGGTGTTAAGCTCGTTGGGCTTGCCCACCTTCAAACTACCTCCACCGCAACCTTTGAACCCCAACCAAGTCATCAAAGTTGGGCAGGGAACAGTAGCTCGCGTTTTTGGCATAATGAGCAGTCTGGGTGACCCGGCGAACCGACGGGCAAAGGTTGGGATGAATCGCCTTGCCGCTAGCTCCTCTGACCGGGACGCCTGGATTACGATCATCGCCCGCCTTGCCACCAGGTCCTCAGCCGGCCTGAATGAGGTCTCGTTGAAGGACGAAGACGACTCGTCCCCAGTCGGTGGCATGCACTTGGGCAACTCGATCCGCGAATCGCTTTACACGTACGTGCTAGAAGACTTCCGGAAACGGATCGATGTTGCTGTGTCGTGGCTCAGCGAGGAGTGGTACAACGACAAGGTGCAGCAGAAGTCGGCGTCGGACGCTGGGTCGACCCCCCTACACTACGAGAAGTGGGCTCTTCGGTTACTGGATTCATTCCTGCCTTATCTACATGCACAAGACAAGGTGCTCACGCGGTTTCTCAGTGAGATACCGGAAATCAACGCAGCCCTGCTGAGCCGGGTGAAGACATTATGTCGTGACCCCAGCATGATTACGTTGGCTCTTACTAGCCTCTTGTACCTGGTCATAATGCGGCCGCCGGTACGAGAGATTGCTCTGGACACGATGCAGAATATATGGCTGGAGTACGAGGAAGCCAGGCCGTCGGCAGCGAGGCACCTGGCCAAGTGGCGGCCAGCATTTCTGGAGGCGCAAAAGCAGCTTAGCGAAGGAAGTGGTCAGATGGACATGAGCGCTACAGCAGCAGCCGTGTCGACGTAAAGGGTTCGCGAATGAGACAGGCAGGTGGACAAGATGGCTTCATGATGTGTACGTTAGGCATTCTCTAGAGGGCGGGTGTGTAATTCTGAGACTCTTGGCGGGTACCCATGTGCCGGCGCAGTCATGGTATTGGGCGGCGTCTGGGGGACTCTCCAGGGGGCAAGGGGGAGGGTTTACCACAGTGTATTGTATTGTATGTAGGGAGGTATGTGGCGGCGGCTGAAATGGTCTTAAAACGGGCTGAGTCAGGGGCTTGGTCGTAGTTAGCGCATAGAACATACCCCACCACTACCCATAAGGCTTGCAGGCTAGCTCGGAGGTTGGAGGATGGCAGACAGGAATCCAGTCCAACGGTTTGCATGAGATGAGCCCCACCGGCCTGCTACAGACCTGCATAATGTTTTACCTGCAGAATTTTGACAGTCAAAAGTATAGTCCGTGGCCGACTTGTTGTTGGCAGGCAATAAATATAGCCTATACCCAAGATATGCTCATATGAAATAGGGTTAATATTGATAAAAGGTGGAATCTACTTTATTGATCTTAATGAACGTTATCCATGTCGTTACTTACATTAGTTGATACTTTAGACAAACAAGGTTTAGTCGAGTACCGCTTCATTGCGACAAGTGTATGTCCTCCATGGTTGCTGGGCCACCAACCGGCATATGTAGTCCAAAAAGCTGCAGGTGCATGTCCATTACATCAATAGACATCCAGTTGGTAGGTCCATAATGTACATCGATATATGGAGGTCTGCTTGCTGCCTGTGGAATAATATGTCCATTGAAAGCACATGCAATTGTGGCTAGGGGCGTCTCCCCCTACTAATCAAATTAGAGTAGGAGGCGCGTTTTTGGGGGCGTGCGGGCCTCCATTGACTACCTACATGTACCTATTGAATCGGGCTGCTCGGCCTCCTGAACGTGAAATCAGCTTTGCCAGCCAACATCCATCCCATATTCATATTAAACCACCTCCGCAAGTGCAGGCGCGCATGTAGCGTGTTCATGTTTGCTTTTATCTCAGCTTTCCATCAGGGCCTGGGGCAACATCTAGGTATCTACCAGACGAGACGAGACGGCACGGTTACTCTAGCCTAGCTAGCAAGTTGCGTTGCAACAGTACTGGAAGGCTGTAAGTGTGGCCTTCCCTGCTTGCTTGCTTGCTTGCCTGCCTGCCAGCGCCCAATCTCGTCAATACTGCACTGCTGATATACATCCACGATACCGACCTTAGGTATTAGGTATTGCTTTAGGTATACGTACTTGGTCCAACCTTAGGTATACTTTCCAAAGTCGAGACTCGGGTGTAAACAAATCTTCGATCGAAAATCAACAACCACCTTCCTTTCATACATACCTACGTAACAGACTAG
Source organism: Apiospora saccharicola (assembly GCA_038363915.1). NCBI lineage: Eukaryota > Fungi > Ascomycota > Sordariomycetes > Amphisphaeriales > Apiosporaceae > Apiospora > Apiospora saccharicola. The sequence goes on from JAQQWM010000001.1 coordinate 3,135,144, forward strand.
GTAGCCCGTCGGCGGCTTCCCCCGGATGCGCACCCACCCTTCCTCCCTTCCATCGTCGGCCTGCCTCGTCCCCCCCGCTACTCTCGCCCAAGCCCAAGCCCAATTCGAAATCGAAATCGAACCCGAGAATGCCGAGTCGGTTACAGAGGATGCGGTCTCACCGTGCATCCAGAAGCGGGAGTGGCAGCCCAAGTCCCAGTCCCAGTCCCAGTCCCAGTCCTAGTCGAGAATCCGTCGATGTCGGGGCCGAGAACGAAACCGGTAAGCGGCTCCCTTTGATTTGATTTAATCTTCAAGAATAATTGCGACCCCATCTGCCCATGAGATTATATCATCTGCCCTACCCAAGCCAATTAAACAGGACCCTGGAATCCTGGATCGCCAGTTTTGCTGCGAGCCGTCACGCCAAGCAAGTTAAGCAAGTTGCTCGACACGACACGGCACTGACAACTCAACGGCCGCCCCCAAAAGGGCAAATGGCGATCAATGCAGCAGAATAGTACTTTCGTTGTTTCTTTTTCGGCATCCTATGCTTCCTTGGCCTTTGTTCTCGAAAGCAGCCTCTCACACACTCTCCCACTCTCACTCACTCATTCACTCACTCACCCTTCCTCTCTCCACTTCTGCTAGTCTTCTCTTTTCCGGACACTCGTTTGCTTGCTTTGCTTTGCTTTCCTTGCCCGGCTCTTTTTCTTCTTCTTCTTTTCTTGTTGAGTACTTTTCCATTCCCTGCCAGTGCCGCATGTGCATGACACACGCACACACATACACACACACGCATTTATAGGCGCGCGCGCACACATACATACATACATACATACACGCACCAGCAGCCACACATCAGCTTGCGTTGAGGGGCATGAGTAGTGACCTGGCCTGTAGAAACACCTCTCCCCGGCCAGTTGCCGATCGATGCGCTATCTCCCACTACCACCAGATCCGCTGCTGTCATGATGGCCGAGGCGAGATACAATCCATACGCCAACTCCCCCAAGTCAGCCAATGGTACCATTCCCTCCACAATCCGCACTGTGCCCAGCTTCGACGATCCTTCAGATACCTCTTCCGGCTCCCCGTCCGCCAGAAATAGCAGGTTCTCTAGTTCTGTCAACAGCAACACCAGCGCTGCTTCCCACACCTCCAAATCCCAGTATGGCCCGACAGTACGCTTAAGATCTCCTTCTCCAGGTCCACCCACAGATTCTCAGGCAACCAACACGCCTATATATTCGAGCAACGCCACCGTTCGCACCGGCCAGAACGGCCTGGCACCCCCACACACGATAATACCCTCCCCGGACGGGAGCCCGATGGATGAACAGGCGCTCCGCGAGGGGTCGCCGCAATGGGACTCGGCCGTAGGCAAAGCGGCTCTGGGAAAGACTGGTCGGGTCATTAACAAGCTTGTTTCCGACAATGAAGCTCTCCGGCGCGAGCTCAAGGTGGAGAGGATGAAGGCCGAGGAGGCCAAGCAGACGGCCAAGCTCATGGAAGACAAGATAGACCGCACCGTTTCCGAGTACGAATCGCGCTTATTAGAGGCAAACGTCACCAAGACCTTACTTAGCCGCAAGGAGCGGCAGGTCGAATCTCTGCAAGCCGCTGTGGAGCACGAGAAACAGCGCGCCATCGATGCACTAGATCGCGAGCGAGTGTGGAAGGAGGAGTTGGAGCGAGGTCGCCGCGACGCCAACGTCCAAGTCGAAGAGGCCAAGGCCCACGCCACCTTGATGGAAGGTCGGTATAATGCCATAGCTTCACACTGGAAAGACCAGGGTGACAAGGTGAAAAAGACCGCCCTCAGCTTGCATGAGGAGATAGCGGCACTAGTGTTAGAACGAAGGAACGACGACGACAAAATCAACACACTACGTGACCTCTGTGATCAGCAGGACGGGAATATCCGGGACCTGAGGGAGCAAAAGGACAGCATCGACAGCCAGTTTGATGCATACAAGAGGGAGCAAGAGAGCCTACTTGGCAACATCAAACAAGCAGCCCGGGAGCGGGAGGAGGAGCAAAGACAAACCATCGAAGAGACGAAACGAGTACTCGGAGAACTACGCTGGGCCTTGAACGTCAAGAAGAACGTTGCCGGAGCCCAGTGATCGCATTTCCGATCGCACTACAGCACGAGGCTGTTATATCCACACGAGATTTAGCCTCTCAAGACTAGGCCAGCGAAGATACCACCAAACCACCAAATGCAGCATAACGTGCGACCTCACCGCGACGGTCTAAACTAGTCACCTTGTTAACCCCCTCCCTGCGAATTTCTTGGGTCTCCACGGTGCTCCGCCCCTATTGGGCTCTTCATGAGTCTTGTCGCAATTATGCGCATCAGTTCCGAGGTCGGATAGGAGGAGAGAGAGGGAGGCTGGTATCCCAAACACGCAAAATATTCCCGGGTCTATGCCATCTCTCGGCAAAGTCGACAGCTACCAGTTTGATCATGACACATCCTCAAACGGTCAAGAGCAAAAGGGGCCGAAGAGGCCGGTCCAGCGTAGCTCCTGGGCTTGACCAACATGTGGCATTCATTATGAGCCCCGACTCTTAACATATGTCCTTCCCTATACAATGGCATCCACGGTCGCTCTTGTTTGTCACTGCCCGGTGTATCTCGGGGCTTCATTTCTGTTCTCTTTGGAGAACATTCGCCCCGGAACAAGAGTACATAACAGCGTAGTAGCAGATACCGGCAGGCACACACTGAGGATACGGGAAGCCACCTAGCCTTCGAGACCATCCAAAGAAGATCGACGGACGTATGGAGGGATACGTAGCAAAAAGAAAAACCCATGTCAGTGGTTACAGCATCCGGGGCAAATAATTCTTAGTAATCGAAACTGTCGTGGGAGAAAGGCCGGGGCTTTTCCCTGCCACCGAGTATTCAAATTTCTTGAGCCAGACACACCACCATCACGTCACCTCTTGAGTGAGAGTCTGGTTAGGGTAACTCCCTCACTTGAAGTCATTAGATGGGTCATCCTACGAGGTATTACCACCAAGAATAAATAGATCTTCTATGTTAACCATAGACCTGGCTGTCAATTCACACAATGCAAGGTATCCTAATGTTCGATATCAAGGTGATCCACCCACAGCGCAGCAGGAAAACAAAGTGAAGAGAGCTAAAAACGACATCAAGATACTCGCGCCACAGCCAACTAACCGATGATACATGGTCTATTCCAATCACATACCAAGTAACACGTTATAGCAAGCAAGGCGAGACAACGGCGGCCGCCACTACGGATTGCCAGCCCTCGCAGCCCCAGAGAGCTGCGCATGTGCTTCGTAAATGACCCCCCATGGTGACCTTGTAATATAACCTGGCAGTGAAGCCGCCACGGAGCTGTGCTCAAACTTGGAAACAATAATAAGTGTATCAACAACCCAAAAAGTAAAGGAAGAAGGGAAAAAAAGCATTAAAAAGTCAGCAGTGATGATACCTATCCTGAACTCCTTACCCCCGCTCAACGATATGGGCCAGTTGATACTGTAGGCTGTAGCAAGCAGTATGGGATCGCGAAGCCGCCTCTCTTTATTCGATCCTCGGGGGTGTATTACTTGGAGTCAGCCGCCTTCGTTCTCCCTCTTTCCGTAGGCTCTCGATGATCTTGAGCATCTCCTTCCGGGCGCCGATGCTGTCAATGGCCTTGCCTGCCATGCTCATTGAAATCTTCTCGCCAGCATTCACAGCTAGCAGACGCTTAACCAGCAGATGACGCATTATGATGCAGACAAAAACGCCGCAGTCGCTCCCGTTCTCTTGTTGGGGACATTCAGACAGGTAGTGAAAGCGCAGCGGCTTGCCAAGCACGCTTGCCAGCCGTTTGCACGCGACCCATGCCTCCTCGTTATTGGCACCCTCGAGCGAATCGTAATGAAACGCGACACCGTCGATGATGCTCACGAGCAGGAGCGACCAGTGGCTTCCTCCCTCGGCCATGCTGACATTCCTATTGTCATTGATGGGCAAGAAGATGTGGGTGATTCCCCGAAAGTCAGGTAGTGCAGACCGGACGCCCTCGGTGTCCCCGTTCTTCATCAATAGGAAGGTCATGCTAGGACGCAGGAGGACAATGTGCGCCTGGGGGTACTTTGACAGGATTTCCTGTTCGAGAAACTCTTCCCAGAAGGCGATGTTCTAGTGAAAAGGAAAGTAGTAAGCTACCGAGCCGCGGTCCACGAATCTTGTCCGCACTCACGTTATCTGTCAACCAGTCCGCCTTGAGACACTTGATGTCTTCGTATGTTACTTTTCCCCACGTTAGTTTGGCTTTGGAGGGACCGCAGAGGGGCTTTCAATCGCGTACAGAGGACATCATGGTCTGCCGCAAGCATGGAGTCAGTTTTGGCCAGCAGGTATGAGGAACGGGCAGCTCTGGCTGCAGTGACTCACATGAAAGGTAGGGCTGCGTTGGCGAAGGTGAAGGGGAAAGCTACAGAGACATCAGGTTAACCATAAGACGGCAGGCACACAGGTTGCTGCTTGCTCACGCTGTCGCCTAACCGCCTAGCGATCCTATCTCGGATAGGCATCTTGAATGCGAGGAGAGAGCGGTATAAGGTAGAGCTGCTGGGTGGCGTGGTACGAAAGTGATGCGAAAGATGCGTGGGCAAGCAACGGAGACTTGGGTGACGCAGCCGAGTGTCGAGTCGGTAGCCAGCAAAGTAATGTATGCGCGCAGGGTTTTGTTGCGTGTCGAGAAGAACAACGGAGGCCGGGCGGCGGAGGTTACTTGGGACCTAGCGCAACTCTATGAAAGCCTTCAGACGGGCAGGCGTGGAGTAGGCCCAGCAACGAGGTTTCTCGCTTGGCCTGCGAATGGGGCACCGGTGATGACAGTCAGTCGGCGCCCTTGGGTTTTAAAGGCCAGGAAGTGACAACCTACGTAATGGGGGTATGGAGAGGCACGGGACGCCTTCTGATTTGCCAGGACAAAGATGCACAGGTCTACTTCTGGGGCCAGGCGGGATGACGCTTGCCGCCTGTGTTTTCTTCGTCTGGATCTAGAATATAAAGAAGCAGAAAAAACTCGATTGGATTGGGGAATGCGAGGCCGAGATAGCCACCGAAGAATAGGGAAAGAGAGGACTCCCGATAAAAGATCCTATCCAGGTTCGGGTTCGGGTTTGGGTCCAGATCCAGAACCGGAAAATAGAAGAAACAGTGACAGGGCTGCCTGACTGGCTGCAACGAGGGGCAGAGCGGATCGTGCAAAGAAACGGGGCTAGGTGCTACATACGACTACATAGGTGTTGCTGCAAAGGAAGGTTAAAGCCAAAATTGCGGGGGAGCGAAGGTCAGGTCAGTTGCCAGTGCCAGTGCCAGCCCGCCTTTGGCTGGGTTGGGTTAGGTACTGATTGTTTTAGTATGTAGTCATCTCACGTTTTCAGGTACTTGTTCCGGATTCTCGCTGGTGTCACAGTCGCATCCCAGGCTTACATGCACTAATCAATTGTTCTGAATATTTCTCTATTGATAATAATGGCATGTAAACTCGACTGAGCAGGCAAATGAGCAGACAGTGCTTCCGAGCCGTCACCCGGTCACCCGGCCCCCCGTGTGCGCTCAGGTAAATGCGACGGGATGACGCAAATGCGGCTGAGCAGTAGTGCAACTGAGCTGCATACTATACTGAATCGGCCGCCGGGCTCTCGCCCCTCCACCACGGGCCTCAGATCTGCAGAGGCGACAGTTCATAGCTCCAGATCACTTGTCCTGACGAAGGCCCGGCCCCACACCGTCTTGGCACATTAACCAAGCCATACAGCATTACGTGCATATATATCTATATATATATGTAACCATCAGACTTCATAGCTGCTCTACGCAGATTGGCTTGGTGAGCACTGGGAAAAGGGATCATCGTCGCGACACACACTTGGGTCCATACCGCTTAGCTCTGGGTATATGTAGTTTCTTAAGTCGCTTTCTTCTCTCACTTTTTGCCGGCTTCCTGCTCTAGGAAAGCGGGGTTTTGCTCCATGGTGGAAGATATGAACCCACGCAGGGCGGCCCATCGGTTCGGCATGTTACTGCTACTGCTGCTTGTCTCCTGGCTCTGCTGCGACGGTTCTTGCGTCGAGCTTGTATTTCGATTGGTAGCTTGTTTCTCCACGGCCACATCGTCCTGACCGCCAGTACGCATGGCATTCAACTGTGCCATGTTGCCCTGGAATCGCTCGAGTTCACTCTTGACCAGCTTCTCCTTGCGCTTCATTGCGCCCTTCCGGCTGCGCAGACTCTTAAGACGGACTTTGCCTTCTTTGAGCTGCTTGAGACCTTCCTCTGTCGCGCCATCCTCGAGCAGGTCTGGCAGGGCCTTTTTCAGCGAGTCCAGGTCCGTTACCAGCTTCTTGCCAGGGCGGCGGCGCTTCAGGGGCTTCTTGTTGGCCTTCTGGATGCGCGTGACAAAAGAAGAGTGCTTCACCAGGCGTTTGTCCTTTTTGGAACTGATGAAGGAATCGGATACGGGAGCCGAGTCTGGGCGCGGAGCTTTACGAGGTGCGTAGGGCTCGGGGCCATTGGCTTTGGCTGCTAACTTGGCGCGCAAGGAGCGCCTCTTTGTCGGTGCTATCGGTGCCTGTAAATGTCATGAGCCGGGTGTACTATACGTGTATGCAGAGGTGGCCATTGGAAACGGAGGGGGGCCTACCATGCTGGTGCGTCAAAATGGCCGAGTTGCACGCGAGGGAGCCCAGATATTAAAGCTTGAAGACGACTTTTGACATAAAGATGGAAGATGTAGCTATAGTATGTACTTTGGTATGTAAGTAAATAAAGTATGGACCTCTAGTGATAACGATAACAGCATGGCTCCGCCCTCTAGGTCCTGGAGTTTTTTTTCTTTAGCGGGGTTGGCTTGTCTCCAATATTATCACAGACGGTTAAAGTGGAGTTGGAGGGGTTGCATTTAGGTATGCTACTATATATGTACCTACCTAATGACTTGACAGGTAAGGCTGTGTTACACGTCAAGGAATAATGTCGGAAACATAGGTCGCAGCAGCCAAACCAGCAAAAGGACCAAGAAAATAAAATAGGAATGATACAGCGCAATATTCGGTAGGTACACACATTTGCCAAGTATCGCATGTTGTTCTTTACATTGTCTTGGTCTTCCTCCCCCTCGCATCCCATCCTCCGTCACTGATCCCTCCACTTGGTGGTTTTGGAAATGGAGCCGGCTTCAAGCAGAGCGAAAAAGCTCCGGTTGCAGATCGCCGAGGCCGAGTCCGAGCTGAGAGAGCTCCGGTTGCAGCTGAGCCAGGTGGAGCAGAGACAAGAAGAGGCTCCTCCCGACCAGCCCAGCCAGTCTTCGCCCGTTACCTCTGTACCACCCGACATCGAACCGCCCTGGGCGTGGCCTTTGAAACAGCAAGAGTACGAGCGCTATGCCCGCCAGCTTATCCTCCCCAACGTCAGCGTCGACGGACAACTGCGTCTGAAGTCGGCTGCCGTCCTAGTCGTCGGTGCCGGGGGGCTAGGATGTCCTGCTGCCGCATACTTGGCCGGCGCCGGTGTGGGAGTCCTTGGCCTCGTCGACGGCGATATAGTCGAGGTATCCAATTTGCACCGTCAGATAGCCCACAGTCACACCAAGATCGGCATGAACAAGGTTGATAGTTTGGCCGAGTACTGCATGGACCTCAACCCCCACACAACCTGTGTCCAGCATGCCACTCATCTCACGCCCGAGAATGCCGCCGACATCGTCTCTAAGTATGATGTCGTTCTCGACTGTACTGACCACCCGACTTCCCGCTACCTGATATCGGACGCCTGTGTCCTGCTGCAAAAGCCTCTAGTGTCGGCTTCTGCGCTCCGAACAGACGGCCAGCTGATCGTCTTGAACAACCCGCCCGCGCCCCGGGGGAGCCAAGGTGGCGGCCCCTGTTATCGCTGTGTCTTCCCCAAACCACCGCCCCCTGACGGTGTTCTCAGCTGTGGAGAGGGTGGTATCCTGGGGCCCGTGGTGGGCGTCATGGGCGTGTTGCAGGCCCTCGAAGCCATCAAGCTCGTTGCGGCCGGCCCACCCCCTCACATGAGGTACCTGCCCCGAGCTTGTTGCTCTTCTCCACAGCTGGTACTTCTTCTTTCCGATCGATGCGGATGCGTGGCCGGCGACGAGATTGCTTCGCATGTGGCAATTCTTCCAGCTTGACCCTCGACGCCCTTAAGTCTGGCATAATCGATTATGTGCTTTTCTGTGGGGTCCGGAGCCCCGTCCAACTCCTGGCCCCTGATGAGCGCATTACTGCCACAGCCTATAACAGCATGATAGCTGAGAAGCCTGGGTTTGCGCATGTATTGCTGGACGTGCGAGACCGCGAACACTACACCGTGGCCAGCATCCCGGGCGCCGTGAATGTACCGTTTTCCATGTTCCAAAGGACAGACATGGGTGGACAGGATGGGACTCGCGCGGACTGGCTACCTGAATCATTACCACCAGACGCGCCCATCTACGTTGTCTGCCGCGTCGGCAACGACTCGCAACTAGTGGCGCGCAGATTGAAGGAGATGCGGCCAGGCTTAGGCCATCGGTTTATTGGCGACATACAAGGAGGTATGAAGGCGTGGAAACATGAAGTAGACAAGGCCATCCCGTTTATTTAGCCATAGCCATGGTCACACTAGACAGGTTCAAAAGGAGATCACGAGGTGTTATTTTAACCGAGTACATAACAAACCTCCCTGGCAATAGTACATTGGAGTGGAAGGCCCTTGGGCAACTTCAAGGAGAACCGTGGCTGAAGGCTGAACACAATACTCCCATGCTGACCTCGTTCTTGATGAATGGCCAGAGGACCGTCTAGACAAAGCTGGTACGCTTCTTGTTGAAGGCTCTCTGGTCCTTCATCCATTGCCGATAACCTGCAACACTAGAAATCTTCTCCCCATAGTAATCGGGGACTTTGGGCCGAGAGCATGGTCAGCAATTACAACGAATAACTCGGCCAAAGCCAAATAAGGCTAACTCACCGGGGTTTCCAACGGAGCTGACGCTGGGGTCAACACGGTTCTTCTTGATCCGGGCAAAGAACTCGGCTTCCTTGATGGCCATAGGTTGCTTGACACCCCGCTTGAGGGTGTAGAAAATGGCGGAACCCAGACTGGGACCAGCCAGCCATCCCAGCGCAGCAGAGCCCATCGTCATCAAGCCGAGGGTGATGAAAGGATCGAGGGGGATGCTGCCCATCCAGTCCATGTCTAGGTTGACCAGCACCATACTGGCCATGCTTCCACCCACCGCCATGGTGACCAAGCTACATGCCAGCTGGTAGCGTCTTCGGGTCTTGCGCAGCTTGAAAAAGGTGTCCCAGTTGAGGTCGCGTGCAGAAGCAGTAGGGCCGGCAGGAGCTGCAGTGGTGGTAGTGGTTGAGGCGGTGCGGCGAGCCAGGAATTGGCATTGTAGGCTTTTGGGTCTACACGTGCCGGGGCGCATGTGTCGGGTCAATGTGGAGGTGGTGAAGTGGCGCGGTGAGAAGCAAGATGGCGTGGTCAGTGGTGGTGCAGCTTTGGTGACGCCAGAAGCAGAGGGCAGCTGGAGACTCCGCCGACCCAATGCGCCGAGGCGCATGATGTGAGCGTTGGTGGCCAGCATGCTGTGCGACTGTGCAGGCCTGAGACAGTCCCGATCTGGGAGACCCAGCAGTGGTTTAGATCGATATAGAGGGTAGTATGGGGCGGGGAAGGCTCTTGTTGCTGCAGCAAAGGTGGGTAGATGAGGTGGTGAATCGTGAAGTCGGGATGCCGGATGGTGAATGTCGTCGAAGGCAAAAGGCGAAGATGAAAAGTCAAAGCTTCAGGCCTTTTGGGTGGGAGCTCCAATTGCAGCTCTTGTTAGCTAATGCTGGTAGGGTGCGTAGGATGAGTACAAGTACCTAAGCCGGGCCATAGTGGTACTGCAAGGCCATAGGCCATACGCACACTGTACAGCCAGGCCTCAAGGTACAAGTAATAGTGGATGCTGGGGGATAGGATCGAGGGGCAGCCGGTGCACTGGTGCACTTGGTGCATTCGGTACATTTGGTGCAGGTGGAGTCGATGGCAGGTACTTGTTTTCCCCAAGGCTATAACGCTAGACAAGAATGGGCAAGGCCGAACAAGAGCAAGCAAGGGTTGGACAGGTACAAGCTGCGAAGCGCCCTTAAGCCCGTCGCGCAGAATATTCCCCAGGTAGGTACATCCATCCATCTCTGTTCAACGCGACTGCGCCAAAACGACCCACAACCTGCACGCCGGTATTTGCTCGGCATAGTATTGCATTGGTCGGCCGGGCATATTCCAGAGCATGACCCCCCGTCCAACCCGGCTGCTTGTGGGCAATGGCATCTTCACTTCACATTGGCCTGGCTTCGCGCGCCCAGATGAAGCCCGCCTCCAACAAAATCGTAATCCCTTTGTCAACTAAACCTCAACCCTACCGCCGCGGCGATGGGCCGCCCATGGCCCCCCTTGTCGCTTGTCCTCGAAAACGATTCCACCGCATTCATTGTCGACAAGTTCGTGCGATTCCTCCCAGACCGCCCGCATAAACAACAGATGCATTACTTGGTCAGGTGGTCCGATTTGCCCGCCGCCGCTCTGGCTGTTCCCGCAACCGAGATACTTGACTACGTCTCCCCCCGCGTCCTAGAGGACTACGAATATCAACTCTCGCTCGAGGAGGACCAAGTGCTCAAACAACAACAACAACAACAACAACAACAACAACAACAACAACAACAACAACAACAACAACAACAGCAGCAGCAGCAGCACAAGACCGGGCTCAAGCATCCCCGAGACAGGGCTACCAAACCGCAGAACCTGGCATTAGCATTACCAGAGTCGCAGGCCAAGCCATCCAGCCTGGCAAAAAAGCGCGGGCGCCCCAGGCGTCCCAGCTTTCAGCCGAGTCGTTCCCTGCTCGCTCACGGCCATGTGGCTGCAGCCGACATCCCGGCTCCGTCCACCCCCATATCGGCGCCTTCCATGGCTACCACGCCCAAAAGGGGGGCAAAGCCGTCTTTGTCAACGCCCCAAAAGGCATTTGCTCCTGTCGCCTATGCAGACGACCTCGCTGAGGATTTCACGGACGAAGAAGCCGACCTGGACGAAGCCCTTACGCAACAGCTCAGTCGCAAAAACGAGTACGATGTCGGTGCTGACGACACAGCAATGCCTACCTGTGGCTTCACGCCGGTGGGGAGGGCGGTCGGTTCATGGGGTCCCCGGAAACATCCAAGAAGCTCGGAGCCGGAAAGTGAAAGGGAGGGGGAACGATGGCGGCATCCAGGCCCTCGCCTGAAAGAAACCCAAATCCCCAAAGGAAGAAAAGGCGCAGGTTATCTAAGCCCGAGCCAAAACTCGAGCCGGCATGGGAGGTTAAGAGACTAGAAGGGCACACGATATTCGAGGTAGACGGGCGGCCTGTGCGATTCTTCCAAGTACGTTGGGAAGGCGATTGGCCGCCGAACGAGAATCCAACGTGGGAGCCTCAGGAAAACCTACCTCCTGGGCTGGTGAAACAGTATCTCAAGAAGAAGGCAAAGAAGGAAGGGGCAGAGATGGACTTTGTGTCTCCGTTGCCAATGCCCCCAAGGCCACCCAGGAAGTACTCGAGCGTTGCAGAGGCATTCGAGGGGGAGATTGAAGAGGCACAGCATCAGCTGGTTGCTAATGTTGGAGAGAGCGACTATGACAACGAACGGCTATTGGTCGAAGAGGATGATTTTGGTTTTTAGAATACCCTGGCTGGCTCGTGGGAGAACACTGCTACCGTATAGTATAAAGCAAGGCGTCGGTTGTGGGGGATTATAAGAAAGTATTCACTCAGCGATTTCCTGTATTCATTCAGGGGGGCTATGGGGTAAACTATGGAGTCTAACTACTTTCTCCTGGGACAGTAAAGAAAGGAAAAGAAAGCAACCACCCCAATTCTGCCTCTTCTCCTCGTCTCCCGTAGGCGCCTGGGCCGGCTCAAACCCAGGCAATGATGTTGTTCATACTAGTACAAGATGTGGTATAAAAAGAGGTGGAGCACGTTAGATCTGTGGCTTGAGATCCTTTCGGGTTCGACTCATCCAGTAGGAGATGTTCGTTGACCATTCCTTCTGGTCTTTCAGGAATGCGGTGAAGCCTCGCAGCTCAAGGTACTCCTTGTCGGTGTACATTCTGTCTGGATCCTGGGCGATGTCATCGAGGGCGTTGTGAGCAGTCGGAATTTGTCGTGCGCCCTCGTCACGCCCGCCCTCTTGGGCGAGGGAGTGACTGGAGGAATGATCAGAGACACGGTCGGCAACAGGCGGCAACGGGTTCGCGTCACCGTGGTCGATATGCCCTGCGGCCTGGTCCAGGTCAGGATAGGCATTCTGGATGTCCCAAGAAGGATCGCCCAGGAGGTCTGTGAGGCGAACGAGCTCATCTTTCGCCATGGTTTGTGGCTTGCCCAATGTCTCGAAGGGCCCATCACAGGGATCGGCAGCAAAGTCGATGGCAGTGTGCAGCGTAGGGAAGAGGGCTCCGCAGTTCTTGGCCAGTCGGTAAGTCTTGGCGGCGGAATCCAAGTCTCTAAAGCGCAATACCAAGTTGTGCTCTCCCAGATCGAACACGGCATCTTCCAGGGCATCTTTCACTCGTGGGAACCAGCGCCGCAGCGAGTTGACAAAGGCTCCCAGCTCCTGCATGGGCGCCTTCTTGATCTCAATGCATCTTGTAAACCCCTGCTCCAGCGACTTCATGGATGCGGGTGAGATGGGATAGGAAGGCGTGTTAGCGAGGTCGACGGAGCACTTGTGGCCACAAAAGACGACACCGTGCGAATTTGCGTACTCGTTGTAGGCATGTGCGTCTCTCCAGTTGGCAAACTGCACAATGGCCGTGGCCGTGTCGCTTATGCCGCCGAGTTGGACCAGGGTTGCCCGCAGGACCTTTCCGCCACGCACCGCCCCCAGCACGTCGCGCAGTTGTGCTCTGATGTCCAGGCCCGAAATCACGACAGTGCGGCACTCGTAATCCGCGCGTTTCTGCTCTGCTTGCAGCGGCAGTTTCAGCTTGGGGCAATACCGAATTCCGTAGCGAAAGACGGGAGGGATTGTCCCATTATGCTTGGCGTAGGTACGGATGGCCTGGTTGCGCATTCGCTCGGTGTCATAAAGTCTGTCGAGCAGGTCCTCGTTGGGGATCAACACCTCTGGCTGGCTGTGGGAGGGTGCTTCGGTTGTGCTGATCAAGGGGATACCATCATCAGGTGTTCTGGATGCCGGGCTAGCAGCACAGGCAGCTGGTATGATCAGCGCAGGCTTCTTGGGGCTGGTGCGGGAGGCATAGGCGCCAACCGGAGTAGGTTGGGCAGATTGCTGGTTCTTGGTTGGCTCGTGCCCAAAGAGGATGAGGTCAGGCGCTTGCTGCCTGAAGGTGCACGAGGACGAGAAGTCATCGAGTAGGTCATGGATGATGCGACCGCTGGTTGGGGATTCGCGTATGCTGCCATGCATGCGGCTGTCGAGGGCACATTCGTTGAGCTGGTCGGCAAGTTGCTCCTCGAGACGGCTCAGTTGGCGCTGGGCATCGCGGAAGCGTTGGAGTGCAATGACAATATTGGCGTGCCCGGCAGGGTAGGATTCGCTGATCTGCACCAGGTCGTGGAGGTTGCGCTCCCGATGTTGTTGCACGGCGTGGAACTGGGATGTTGTCAAACCATTGATGGAGGCGACATAGTGCGCGCGGGCCGCGGGCGAGAAGATATCAGGCTCCGCGCGGATCAGCTGGAATAAGTCTTTCACGTGCTTGAATCCTTGCTGGTCCCCGTGGGAAAAGTAAGTAACGAGGTCAGGCCGAGCCTCCCCGTGACGGGATTCAGGCTCGCCCGGCGGATGGGGGCGGTCATTAGCCATGGTGAAGGCGTCACTGCCGAGATATGCCGTGTTTGTGTGTATCTTGTCTTGATGTGGACTGAGGCAGTTGAAGTTGTGTGAGAAACTTGGTGTGAGGGCTTGGTTCCAGGTACGGCGAGCTCTTACCTGGTTATATTCACTGTTAGTTAGGTCGACATCGACGAGCAGGGTCAATAAACGAGCAGCTGTCATGTGCCTAGTAGAAGAAGGTGCTGGCGAGGGAGATGCACGGGTAAGTAATCGAACGGTTGTCACCCTAAGTGTGATGCTCAAGGGCTCGGTTGGAGGAGGAGGAGGATGGTGGTGATGGTGACGATGACAACAACAACAACAACAACAACAACAACAAAAAAAGGCCGACATTTGCCAGCCCAGTCACTCGCCAAAGGTGTAGATAGAGAGTGGTAAGTGGCAATGGGCGTCTGCCAGCTTCACCAAGGGAAGGCACTTTGTACACATGAAGCAACTTACCTAGCTGTGGTGATGACCTTGGCGGCCGAAGAAAAGTCGACGAGATGCTGGTGAATAGAAGACGGTATGTTGAAGCTCAACAGCTGCCGATGGGCCCGCGTAGATGGAGTAGCCAGGTTCGTGGAAGGAGCACGGATAAAGGGTAAAGAGTGCGAAGACAGCTCGGAGCAGCAGGGTTGAAACTTAGCCAAGTGTGCCGACGAGCAAGAAGAACAGGATGGATTGACTGTGTTGTTCTTTTTGTTCTTGGGCAGGCAGGTTCTAAATACGTGTTTGAGGTGGTGGAAGAAGAACAAGAAATAATAAACAGAGCTTCATCGCCAACCCTGCCGGCGCAGCATGCCAAAAGTACATGTGGATTGACTTCGGTACACGCATAAGAAAGGTTAGGTACCTTTTGCGACTGAACATTTCCAAAGCACCCTTCCCCCGGTAGCCACTGTATAGGCTGATGCTATTTCTCTAACTTGTTCACCTTGAGCCATCTCCCAACGACGTCATCTCCAGATGCGTACTTGAAGTTCGAAGTCAAAGTAAGGCGTGGCTGAGACGGCTATCGGTAGGAACGAGGAAGGCCTGCATAAAGCGCTGCTGGAGATCTGCCGATCAGCGGGCTTTATTCCGGGGCCTAGACCTGGCGCGCCCTCTTTACCCGGTCACGGAGACGTGTGTCCGGCAAAAGGCGCCATGCAGGGCATCCGAAGCTTGTTCCGGCCTGGACTCTCTATGGACTCTCCATGGACTCTCTAAACCTCGACAATGTAGTATGCTTGGGGGGGTCGACCCTTCGGGAGAGATGCGATGCTACGCCCTCGTCCCACCATACGTACGGCTTAGGAAAATTTCCATAGTGCAATAGTGCAGGGCTATTTACACAGAGTGATGGAACGGTACGATGTGGCATGGCCTGCCGCAACCGTGGCAGAGGGCGCCCGAGATATCAGTGGCGGTCTTTCCAGGTTGTTTCTCTATTGTATGCAGCTGTCGAAAGTCGTCGCAAGGACCTGTTCCCTGAACCGCCCCCGGATCGCGCCATGTTGTCGTCGTGCCGCCGGATATTTACCTCCTGGGCTGTTTGTCTCGTTGTTGGTGTAGTGTGCCAGAGGGCCAACTATCCCCTGACCAGCGATTCCAAATGTGCCTGCTATCAGACCAACGAGACGGCGAGCCAGTTCCTGAGCCACCATAAGTTCTTCGACTTCCGTAGCCTCGCGCAGTATGTCCACGTACCCCAGGTTGTTGACGACCCGGCCTCGAGCGCCGGTGCCAACGTGTCGAGCGGCTACTTTGCCTCCCCAGATTGGAAGAGCTGGTGGGAAATACAGGCATGGAACAACAGCGATACCCTGCTGAGAGGCAACCAGACCAACACGACCATCTCAGACGCCACCGTTCTCATGGTCAACTCGCCCAGCAACATCTACCTCGAGCGCAACACCGACAGCCGCCCCTCCTCCCAGACCTACCTGACCATGCGGACCGTCCGGCACAGGCAATTCCAGTCGGCCGCCGAGATCGAGTCGGTGGCGCTTGACTACCGCTATCTCAGCGTCCGGATGAAGGCGAGAACCAAGGGCTCCCCGGGCGCCATCACGGCCATGTTCACCTACCGGAACGCCCAGGACATGTCCAAGGTCCAGGAGGCCGATCTCGAGGTCCGAACCGCCGATCCCAAGTACTCGATCCAGTACACCAACCAGCCTTCGTGGAACGACGACGGCGACGTGCCTGGATCGACGCAGAACATCTCGGACCCCCGCCACGTGGACTGGGGAAGCTGGCAGGTCCACCGGATGGACTGGACTCCCAAAGCGAGCAACTGGTTCGTCAACGGAAAACTGGTACGGAATCTCCTTTCCCTATGCAGAGTACACGACCCAAGGCTTATCTTTCCAACCCCTAACCTCTACAGCTGTCGACCATCTCCTTCCAAGTGCCCCGAGACGGCAGCCAGGTTATTTTCAACTCGTGGAGTAATGGCGGAAGCTGGAGTGGCAATAGTACGCATTTCCGTCCCGCCAAGACGTGCCCTGCTGACCCGGCATGTGCCGAGCCCAGTGAGCCTCTTCTCTGAGGCGTATCTACAAGTCCAGTGGATAGAGATAGTGTACAACAATACCGGTCCAGTACCGCCGAGCCAGCCATTTCCTGGTCAGCCATCCACCGCCTGCAAGAGCGTCTGCAGCATAGACGACACCTCGGTCGTCGGCACCCCTGTTCTGATCACAAACCCAGGTAAGGAAGGCTGCTTGTCACTCCAACTGCCATATTAATTATTTATTCGATGACAGCGCTGACATGGACTAGGCAGTCCAAACCCTGGAAACCCCGGAAACCCCGGAAACCCTGGAGGTGGAAACGGATGTAAGAGATCCCCGTTCATCTTTGATGCTTCCCCGAGTCTAATACACTACAAAATGCAGGTACGTCTGCCAAGTACGGGCAGTGTGCAGGAAAGACTTGGAATGGATGTACCCGGTGTGCCGCCGGGACAACCTGTCGTTTCCAGAACGACTACTACTCGCAGTGTCTTTAGGCTACAGCAGAAACTTCATATTATCATGCACTACCCGCGTGGGAGAATGCCAGTGCTTTCAGAAAGATTAATATACTGTTGTAAAACTAGGTAATCGGTTCCTCTTCTCCGTGGTGGCCCTGACCGCCAGCAACGACCAGCACGTTCTTTCAGAATAGTATTACTACCGTACAATTCGAGCCTATATATATATATATATGTATATGATGCTTAACTAGGGGTGTGCCACTCTGCCCGAGCTGATGGACGAGAAGGATGCAGCCGAGTTCCTCCGGGCTTGTTTGACAGGGCCCATCTCGATATCGTTAGCTCGGCTAGCTGGAGCGGAATGGCCCGAAGCGCTATGGGAGGTGGTGGTATGAGTATAGGGGGGCGGAACATCGTAGGCCGGCGGCGGCGCAAAGGCGTGCTCGGGCGCGGCCTTGCGAGAGGCCCGCCAGCGTCTGTACTCGAACACGAGGGCCGAGAGTAGCCACAGCAGGCACACGATGGCGGCAACCACCGAGTATGCCGTGATGGCCGAGTCGGACGCGTTGGCCAGTTCCAAGCCGAAACCCCCGTTAATGATGCCCATAATAATAGCGCTTCTACCGAGCCAAAGGTGCAGGTGGGACCAGGCGGTTCGCCGGCCTGTCTTGCCCAATCTGACATGGTGCAGCCAGCCAAGCAGAGGCTGGAAGAACAAGACGCCCAGTACCACCAGGCCAATGATGGGGTGGGTGTTGGCCTGGGCCGAAGTGAGCTGTTTGCGCACGGCTTGTTAGCTACTACTGCGATGAGATAATGTCGCCCTCGTACCATGCTCGCCCCGTCGGGCGGGATGCGCACAAGCCGAACCAGGACAATCCCCAGTGCGGCGGCAGCAATATAGACGCAGTAAGCCAGGATCTGGAATACGCCATGGATGATCCAGGTCAAGCGTCCAGGGACGACTCTCATCAGAATGGCCCCGATCGGGAACAGTCCCACGAAGGCGATGGCGGCTAATATCCCATGAATTTGGCGGATGGACATGGCTTGATCGATGTCAAAGCCGGCACCGTCTTGAAACGGGCCGAAGCCGTTACCGCCGCCGCCGCTGCTGCCTTGCCCAAATCCCGAGTTTCCGCTTCCGCTTTCGCTTCCGCTTCCGCTTCCGTCGCTGCCGCTGCCACTGCCGCTGCCGCTGCCATCACCAGAGCCTCCGAGCCATGGTGGGTTCCATCCTGAATCCCAATATTGAGCCTGGGCCCCAGTCGTGGCTGGTACATCGAGCCAAGGTCAGAAACGTGGCCGCCAGTTAGGAGCAAAGCAAGGCACTGGCTGTGACATACCTAGAAATAGCACGCGCAGTAGACTGTAGTGCATGGTGTCCTTCATGTCAGGCAGCAACTAAGTATCTATTCGATCATCAGACTGACTGGCCTGGCGGAGAGAGGTTGACATCAAGTAGCTCAAACGATGCACACGATGCATATATAGAGCATTCATAGCAGTAGGCATGTGCAACAACGACCGATTCGGGAAGCCGCTGCATTGCGTAATGCCTCCCCTCGGACTACACCATGGGGATGTGCGGGTGGGATACTCTGGCCTGAGACTTTCAGGGCGAAGCAGCCTTTCGGGACCGAGCACGCAGGCTGATTGGTCTATATAAACCTTGGGTAACCTTTCCACCACCCGCCGCCACCCTGTCAAGAATGCCGACGCCTCCTGTCATTGTCATAGATACGTACAGTCGTACTCCGTAGTAAACGGCCAGACCCCGGCCCCGGTCCTGTAGTTACATTGAAGTCCTCACATCCTCACATCGTCCCTGCCAGCCAGCGTCGTCTTGATTTCCCGAGGGGCAAAATGGTCTATTTTCTGCACTAATTCCTGTGCACCTTTGGCATCCGCTGCATCTAAAGGCGCGCAGTCGATCTATCATGAAATTCAACGTCATTCCGCCGTGAATGCAATAATGATCCCTTCTCGCCAGCGACCCCAGCAGCCGACCTCCCTGCCCGCGTAGATAGATACATTGCCACAACGCAGACTGGGGCTACTATAATACGCCCCGCATTATTCCTATGAGTCGTCTTCGATCAACTCGATCATCACGGTGCCCTGTTTCAGACCAGCTTCCTCAATGGTCAGGTCCAGCTTCTCAACGAGGTCTCCGCCAGGCTGAGCCTTGAGCTCAAACGGTACACCCTCCTTCCCCTCGAGGGGCTCTGCTTTCAACCACTCGTAGATGCGACGGACCGGGTCTGCTATGGCAAAACGCCGGATCACCCGACCCGCCGGGTGCCGGAATTGGATTCGCGTCACCGTGGCAGGGTCCGGTGCGGGCTCCGTGTGTGGTGTAGCCGATGAAATCCGTTGAAAAGCCGATTCTGATGGCGCCGCCACTGTGGTTGACGATGTTTGCTCCGTTTCCATGTCCTCACCTTTCTCGTCCGCCAACTGCGATTTGGTAAGCTGATCGGGGTCTTGAACACCTGCCCTCGACGACGAGCCGCTGGAATCGAGGCTGTTTTGCATGGCCATTTGTAGCATCTCTTCCTCGGTCATGCGGCCGACATCGACGGGCTTGGACTTGGGCTTGGAAACGCTGACGGGGTTCTTGCTGTTGGCAGCTAAACTGTAGCGATCCAGAAACTCGACCAGGTCATTGTAGAACTCGCCGGCAGGCGGAAATGGGAGGCCTGACCACGTCTTGACCTGCTCGCCCGTCCGCGGATCGATGATGGAGACATAGGGGTAACTGTTAGGGTCCTCGTGGCCCGCATTAAAGTAGAAGGAGACGTAGGTCTGCGACTCGGCGCTGCCTTTTTCGTACTGCAAGAAGATGAAGTGCTCTTTGAGCAACGATGAAATGTTCTCATCTTTCCAGTGGTCCCGATTCAGAGACTGGCAGTTGAAGTCGCTCATGTCTTGCACATTGACCATGATCCATTTCTTCTCTTCTTTCCCCATTTCTCTGGCCTCGTCCCACGAGCATCGCGAGATGATGTCGTAGGGAGGACGGAAGAGATCGGCCAGGCGCTGGCTTCGCGACGTTGATGGCGCGGGCCCACTGGGGCGAGATCCCATGGGCACGGGCGGCACACCGGCGCTCGTCGCTCCGGGCTCATCCCAAACCGACTGGCTGAAGGGATTCCGGGCGGGCCCTGTTGCAGGCTAGTTAGTAGATTCATTCTCCGGACTGGGGCTGGTCTGGGTGATTGGGCTGGTCTTACTGTTGTTCCGCGACTGTTGCCTGCGGCGGAGCTGCTCTAACACAGCGGCATCTCGGTCATCATCGTCCAGGCTCCAAGAAGGGTCAGGCGCAACGAGTGTCTCGGTGGTGCGGGCCATGGGAGCCCTGACGCCGTCGGCAGCGCCCGGGTCCTGCGAATACATGTCGTCTTGTAAACGTCGGGCCATAGCGGCGTCTTCGTCCTCCTGGGCCTGCCGGGCGAGGGCTGCGATGTTCTCGTGGTCATGGCCGGTGTTGTCTGGAATGGTGATGTGGTTGCGATGGTCCGAAGGTTGGCTCATCTCGACATCGTCGTCGTCGTCCGAATCGATATGTATGACGCCATGATCATCCTGCCGGCCCGAGGGTGCGCGGGGCTGGGCGGCCGAGGGCGGATGTGAAGATGAAGGGTTGTTTGCTTGTGTGGTGAAGCTCGAGGCTAGCTCCGGATTCTCGAAGAAAAGCTGGATGGCTTGCATGGGATCATTGCCCGAGATCTCGAGGTAGCCCCGAGCCACCTGTTCGCTGTCGGTGCCGGTGATGGCCTGAAACTGCGCCACGTCTTCGTCCATGTTTGTATCGCCTCTCTTTCTCTCTCTCTTTCGGCCTGGGCGGACACACTCGTCGTGGTGCAGAGGGGTGAGCGGGGATTTTACCAAGAGCTGGCGCTGCGACAGTGGCGAATCTTGTGCGGTATGTATGTACGTCAACGTAGGTATGCGTGTATGTCAGTAGTAGGTGTAGTGTTGGGTTGGGTTGTTTTAGCAGTGGGCTCCCGGTGGTGGGGCGGGCCTGGACAAAGCTGAATGTAGGTAGGCAAGGTCCAGGTGGGATGGGGTTGTTAATGGGTTAATGGTGGGATGGATTTGTTGGAGCAGGTTCGATAGAATTGGCTGTAGGTCGAAAATGCAAATGGATGGATGACAGCCGCACTGGACCGGGCCAGTCAGTCAGTCGCCTTGCCTTCTTTCTTACCTTAGGCGCGTAGGACGTAGGTAGGTAGGTAGGTATGTATTGTAGGACGTATG
This sequence comes from Apiospora saccharicola, assembly GCA_038363915.1. Taxonomy (NCBI): domain Eukaryota; kingdom Fungi; phylum Ascomycota; class Sordariomycetes; order Amphisphaeriales; family Apiosporaceae; genus Apiospora; species Apiospora saccharicola. The sequence goes on from JAQQWM010000001.1 coordinate 3,156,277, forward strand.
CATGTACATATGTAGATACCTAAGTCGGTGTGTAGATATGTATGTACATGTATGCATGCACTAGGTAACTTTTACCAGCTGGGTGTGAGTGTAAGCGCGTGGCGCTTTAGGAACATTCATCAATCATGCAAACTTGAACGAGTACTGGAGCAATCTCAATCTGTGCCAAAAAAAAAACCGATGGACCAAGGACCAGCATACACATCAGATCGGGACTTCGTGTACTGTAACTGCAAGATAATTTTGATTGATGCTCTGCCTTAGGTACATACCCCCCAACCTACCAATGCCTACATATAGGTAACCAAACATATACTCAAATGCAACACCCCAACGTCGCTGCTGGCTTAACTACATAAGTTACGTTGGTTGCTTAGGGCGGGATCACATCGGCAACATCTCTCGTTCGTTATGCTGCATGTGTCAGTCATTCACGTAGATCACCATTCCCAGTTTCTGGCCATGCTAGAAACTCAACAATGCCTGGTGGTCGCAGGATAAACTACCTACCTAAGGCAAGGTTGTTCGTATCTTCATATCTAATGCCACCGTCGCTTTCAACCGCAACACGGCAACAAAACGCCAGCGTGCCGTAGAACCTACGAGAATGCCGCTGCTGCCAATTTCAGGAGCCTCTGCACGTCCAGAGACCGCTCCGATGCCACCATCGATCGGATCCTTTGTTGTGCTTCTCCCCGCACGCTGCCCTGTGCATCCGTCGGCCCAAACGTGCCCTTGCTCCAGCATTTCCCCAAAGCCTCCAGCGCCTTAGCCCGTCCGCTTCTTTGATTCTCCAACATGGAGTCCGCCTCGTCCATCGTGAGCACAGCAACCCACCTCGTTGCTAATGCCCCCGAGTCGGAGCTACTAGGCGCCTCCGATGCCACTGCCGCTTCGAAAAGCTCCCCTGCGCAGGTGAAAAAGGTATCCCTCGCAACGGACCGCGCGAGCTTAGCCTTCTCGACCTCCGACACCACCATTGCCAGCACTTCCTGGGGCTTGGAAGCCAGACTGGGCCGGCTGTAGGCCGAAATCACGGCCCTCAATGCCGCCGCCATGGTGTTGCGTTCCATTGCCGTCAGGTCCCGCTTGCTTTCGTCTTCAACCCCAAGATATTCCGAGCCTACGGCAACCACCTCGCTGTACATGTCCAAATCGCTGCGCTCCGCTGCGAAATCAGCCAGAGCCTCCAGAGCATGAGGCCGATATATCTCATTATTGCGTTTCGCTTCACGAAGCGCAATCTTCTTTGTTTGCGTCGCCACCGCAGCGTCGGAGCTCCACATGGTTCTGCTGTGGCGGACGAATATGGGGAAGGACTTGACTAATCTTTCCTTGCCTGGGAAAGTCTTGAGAGCCAACGACTTGTCGAGTACCGGCCATATCTTTTGGATGACTGATGTGGAGAACTGCCCAGCCTTACCTACGACATTACCGAGGGCCATGATCAAAGACGCCATGGTCAAAGCCGCGCTGTGCTGGAGTGCCCACTGGGAGGTGCCGAGACCCATGGAGACATACTGCACGATCTCCTCAACGAAGCGCATTACCGTGTGGTCGCCGCCAGCGTGTTGGCCCCAGACCGCATCGAATTCTTCCGAAACATACTCGTCCGTGTCGTGCTTGGCCACGTAGGCCAGGGGTAGCAGCCGGGTCTCGAGGTCGCTGAAAACGTCCTGTGATATCTTGGCGATGGCTAGAACCGTGTCTGCAACCTTTTGTCGGCGGCTATCGTCCTGGGATGCAAAATAGATACCGGACAGTTTGGCGGCAAAGTGTTCACGCGTCTCGGGCCGGGCGGTGCGCAGTAGGTAAGCCGAGCTTCTTGCATAGGCCTTACTGACTTCGTGGTTGCGTTCCAGGATGTGGCTTTCCATAGCTTTCAGCAACACTGCATTATAATGTGGCAGAAGAACGCCGTGCCGAAGTGAAAGCGTGTTGAGAATCTCGGCGCAGCCCACTTTTGTCTGTAGTCCAATTGCCGATTTGATCGTCTGGGCAAGCTGGGGTACCAGTTGCTTCATGACCTCATCATCGGCGAAGCGCAGGCAGTTGAGAATGCACTCGAAGAGGGGAGAACGCGTGGCGGCGGTACTTCTAAGTTTGTCGAGCTCCTCCCGGTCTTGTTCCCCGACACGTTGGTAGTGATAGCTGATGGCCTCGGGCTCAATTGTGCCCAAAAGACCCAAGCAATGGATAACGATCGTCGGAATAAAAGGCTTGAGTGTGTCTCCGCCGTTCTTGACCACGTCCAAGACTGTCATGATCGCCATGTACTGGACTTCTTTCACAGAGTTTTCGATCCCCTTCTCGGACAACAGAAAGGGAAGGACCTGGGCGACCATAGCTTTGGCCGAGGATGTGGCGTTGTTCTCTTGCAACTGCGTGACAAGTGTCTTCGACAGCCCCATGCACAATTTTAAAGCCGCTTCCCGAACCGATCCCTTTTGGTCATCGAGTACTCGCAATGCCACCCTCCACACGTCGGTGTAGTATTTCCCATACCGCTGAAATGGCTGACCGTATATGAGATCCGCAATAGCGGCGCAGCTGGCTTCCCTCACACGCCATTCCCTGCCATCAAGGATGCTTTTCAACAGATCGTCCATGATGGCATCAAAATGAACATCAAGTGCCGCAGTCGGATCCTTGACAACAGCCTTCCAAATGTCATCCATCGAACGACGCACATTGGAGTTGGGATCAAACCGGTAGCGGTATAGCTTGGGATAGATCTTGGGGTCAAGCTCGGCGTCCGATAAGATGTTGCTTAGCCCAAATTTGCCGAATGCTGAACGGGCAGTCCAAGTAGCAGCATTGGTGGCCAAGGCCATGAACTTGTAGATGAGACTCTGGTCGCCCACTTCATTTGCCAGATTGATGATGTCCTTATAAGAGGTGACATATTTCCCTTCGCCGGTGGGTAGTGCCCCGGCATCGAACAGCTCCGTGTCGTCGTCGACCTTGAGCTGAGTCTTGGTGCCAGTGAAAGTTGCGACGAGATCCTTGACCAAATCGCTTCGAAGGGAAGGGTCGCCCCTTTCATAAACCAAGGCTAAACCCCTCGAGGCCGTCTCTTGAACCAGCTCATCTCGTGCCGATAGAAGTCTCGTAAAGGCGACTTGACATTCCCTGAGCCTCTTCTGAAACTCCCCGAGATGAGAGCCATATTGAATCAGACAGAAAAGCCATATTCCACTTGACTTGAGCAACGACGGCTTGGTCGCTTTGCAGCCAGATATTAATTTTTCTATGATCTCAGGGACACGTGATTGCCGCCTGCCGAGAGCCTCCGTAATTTCAATATTGCCCGAGTCTGGACCCTCAATATCCAAGCCCAGTAACAGGGCCTCTGAGTTCCAGCGAAAGATAGCGGCCGCGATGGCTTCGCCTATAGCAAAATGTACCTCGGTCCTCTTAATATCAGTTAAGCCGAACAGCGCATCCAGAATGGCATCTACGGCATCAGAGCTGGCTGTTGAAGGGATTGCAAGCCTACCCAAAGCAGTAATTGCCTCTTCGTTATGCGACTTCCCAAGTCGCTCGAAATAGCTGATTACTTCCTTGAAGTCGTTATCGCCCGCTGGAAAGGCTAGGTCAACTGTCCATAATCGACCAACCACGTCGATGGATGCACTTTGGACTTGACTGTCTGAAAACTTCATGGCGGACATGAAAACGCGCCACAGGACCTCAGTGTTCTGTGATGCAACATTATCAGAGAGCCTCCCGTAGAGTGCCGAGTGGTACATGTAGCTGCCAATGAAGGCGAGCGAGCCTTGGAACTGACCACTCAGTGAGGCAGGAGGTTCTTCGGACGATTCCACCGCACCCCTTAGTTGGGCGAGATATGCGGCAGTGCCCTCATTCCACGGTGCAATGATCCCGAAAGCTTCCGCCGCTAGCTTTCGGACCCGTTGGTTGTTTGACTTCACTAATATCAGAAGTTCGCCGACACGTGGCGCGAGTTTTCTGATGATACCATCAACCGGTGCGTAAGAGACAATTTCGGCGAAAGAGCGAATGCAGTCTTCTTCCCCAATGTCTGGGTGATCCCGAATCCCATCCAGAGCCGCATGTAACAGCCGTACAAGGCATTGGTGGTTGCTACTAGCAATATAAGCCCGGAGAGTAGCACGAGCTTGAAGATCATTCTGTAGACGTCTTTCAAGTTGCGGTTCCCAATCAATTTCGACCACATTGTCTCCCATTGCCATGAGTTTGACCATCTGCGTCACATATCTGATAGCAGCGGGAAAAGCCCGTAGCCTTTCGTCAGTGAAAAGGGGATATGAAGATCTTTGATCAACGACCATCTGGTCATCCGTGGTAGTTCTAGACGTCAAGTCGAAGAACCAATCAATTAGTTTTGTCCAGTCTGGAAGGACCAATGCTTCGTCAGGCCGCAACTTGGTCGACCACCAGGGATCCAACCCTTTTTGGCCTTCTTCCAATATGTCACGGCGTTCGGAGGAGCCGCCACCCACAGCCAGGAGGTCGACCCATCGTGCTTTGATATTGTTGTACGGTAAACAGTTGTTGGCAAAGCGGGCCGCAACATGTCTCGCAGTTCGCAATCCTTGGCGTTCTGGCAGCGTCATGTAGTCGACGAGCAAGATCTCAAGGTCGTGATGATCATCTTCATGATTACTCCCGAACAAGCTCATCATGCTGGACAATGCACTTTCGATATAGACTATGATATCCGAGGTCGAGTCAGATACAAGGGAATCGAACAACCATTTCAACAGAGAGTCTTTGGCCTTGTGCTCAAATTGGCTCGCTCTCGCGAGAGTACCGATTGTCTCGTAGGCTGTTGCGCGAAGTCTTTGCTCGTCTAGTGCTCTGGATTGGTTGACGGCAGATGCGGCGTTGGGCCAGCCCTGTTGCAAGATGTAATCCTTCAGCAACAAAACAAGGCTGGGGCCCGCATCTATAGTGGCTCCTGAGCTGTTTCTAGCCATCCAAGACAGGAACCCAAGCAGGGCCTTGTGTAGCCGAAGAGACTCTAGACCCCCAACGGGCGCGGCCTCCCCTGTTGTGAGCTCAAAGTCATCTTTTACCAACTGTACCACTTGGTTCCCCATACAACAAGCAGCAGCTGATTTCGATAGTATCTGGAGAATCTGTATCCGGTGAGACGCTGGCAGCTCCCTATTCGGTGAGTGTCAGCAAATACATGTTTTGGAAGGGATTGCGCAAAGTTGCGGGACACTAGGAAGTGCAACACCGCGCGGGCTTGGACGACCTACCGATGCAAGTCAAAGAGGCTTTGAACGACGCTGCTTTCCTCCAAATCCACCTTGGTTCGTTTAAGCAGATCTTCGGCAACGGACGTCACTCGGGAGTCTGTCAACCCAGCTGCACAAAGGGCTGGCAAGAATCGTTCTTCATCTGTGAAAGCGCCACTCGCAAGAAGGTTGATGGCTTTTAGCCTGCATTCTGGAAGGCTCAGGCTTCCAGCCTCCTTGTGGTCCCACGTCTTGGGATCGCTGGCTCTTAGGAAGTTGACCTCATCTGGTTTCAAACCCGTGGGCGAAGCTGCCAACACCTGATCAAGGTTGGTGCCGCTGGAAGCTATAGCCATGTCCTGCCTTAATAGGAACAACTTTCCTAGCCACCGCGATACATATTGCGCATCAGAAATGGAAGCCAACCCAATACTGTCACGGAGCGCAATGTCTTCCTTGCTGCCCCTAGGCGGCACTTTGATCTCCAGTAATAGACGCAGAAGGACAATGAAGATGCCCGCCGAGCTGGCATGACTAGCTTCATTCGAGATGGAAGCAGTTACGACGGGAAGCAATGACCGACGTTTTGTCTGATCCAGTCGAGCGAGACCTTTCTTTACAAGACCAAGATCCAGCTGTTTCACTACTGGGGACCTAGTGGTTTTGTATTGCCTCAAGAGAGCTGCAACCGGTAGAACAACCCTAGCCAGATCGATTGCATGTAAGAACCCACAACATCAAGGCAGCAGGGAAGGATTACTTACGAAGGTGGTTGGATGAGCTTGGTCACACTAATGTATGCTTGGAAGGCCTAGAGTACTTGTCAGCAGCTTCTCGATACTATGAGACTACAAGGGGGCAGGATCATCTCATACCGCATCGCGAACAGCTTTGTGCTGACTGCTTGCGTGCTCAAGGAGCGGGACAAGTTGGGTTTCCAAAGCCTCGCTGAGCCTGACCTCGTCAGTTGACACGTTCGCGATCCGATAACGAATCGTGGAAACGGCCTTGAGGCCAGCGGTCTCTGTTGCAGCCATTTCTACCTTGGTAAGGGAGTAGCACAGATGTGACAAAACTACTACCAATCACCCCGGTACAATGTCATTTTTCAATGGCAGAGAGAATATAGTTTCAGTCAAACCATTGAAATATGTTCAGAAACCGTAGAAGAAGGGTGGAATTCAAGAACTGGCTTTATCTTTAACAGTTCTCGGGTCGGATTCCGCTGCAAGCTCTCCAAGCTGATAGACGGCAATGGGGTACGTCAACCCAACAGGCAACTGGCCAACGTGGACGTTCAGCCACAGGTGGCGGATGCCGGGTTTGCTGAGAGAGCACTCCTCCTACTCCCCGCAATACCAATGAAGATCCAATATTTCGATGTTGTTGAACAACCTTAGCAATTACCTACCTGAATACCTAGTCCTTCTTCTTTCACGCGCATGGCATGTTTCATATTTAATACAAACGAATATGAACATACAGCAATTGCCTTATGCTTGGTTCGTCCGATTGATAAGATCGCCTTTCTTGCGCACCCATCTCTCCATTTGCCATGTTACGATCAAGGTTGCGAAGGTGAAAGTGCGAACGAGACATTCCAATGTCAACACAACACAAGATTGAACCCCCTGAAACTGATCCCGATATATCTACGATAATTGTTCTCCTACAAGCCGGCTATTCCGGATCTCAGGTCTTTAACCACTCTGCGGATGCTCTCGCTGATTCACATGGTCACGCCCAGTCGCAAGCAACGGTACTTTGTGTAGCGAGTTCAGGCTAGGTAGCTTTACTGCCGAGAAATGATGGGTCGCTCCATTACGGCCTTGGCAAAGGTGGTATCGGATGGCGGCGGAGCTTGCCCAAGTTTGAAGCTTATCAAGAGTTTCCTACAGTAGTCACACAAGGCCACTTGGACTGTGTGTTGAATAACCGGGAGTGCCGTTGGCGATGTGGGCATGTGCGACGAGTCGAATTTGCTAGTAATTGCCTGATTAGACGCGTTGTTCTAGGTACCTAGGTAGGCAAGCATCTTGCTTTACAGCCGGCCAGCTCGTACAGCCGCACAACGAGCCACAAGTCGCGTCTTTGCTCGCCTGGCTTGTGCAATTGGCAAAACCGCATATCTAGACACGTCAGTTTTGTTTTGTGAGGCATTTCGGGAGGGCAATGAGTACATATCTAAGAGCTTAGTTCTCTAGTGTCGTTTGGATCTGACGTTCTGGCTCTCGCAAAGGCTCAAGCCGTCGGTGGCAGCCGGTGGACGGGACATCATGTACCACTATTCCTGCAAACTAGTTGGTTCTGACGATACATATACCTTAAGTACCGATTGATTCATCAGTCGGCCGTCGGCTTTTGGTTCAGTTGGCACTTCAACAAAACTGAGCAGTTTTCCGTACGACAAGTGCCATTTGACTGGGTGGCTGCCTGCATTCACAACTGGCCCTCAAAGGGCTGAATAGAGTTCGAAGTGGCTCGCAATCTGTGACGCTACTAATGGAAACACCCCTTGACTTGGACTTTGGGGGTCCTTTATCAAAGTACGACTAGATCGAAGCTACACAGGTGTCCCACGACTATCTATGATCCCTAGGTATTGCATCGTCCGATGTGCAAACTTAATTGACGAATGAAATACTGCAAAGTCTTCGGACATATTGCGCTTGGCATTTACGAAATTTGACAAGTGGGATATTTTCCCCTTGGAAACAACCATTTTTCATCTACTGTGCAAAAGGGGGGAAGCATTCAGTTGGTGTTTTCGAGATAAATCCAACCGTTTTGATTGCCATGGTATTATGTATCTACAATGTAATAGGTCTGGTGGAGGGGCTGAGGCTTTGAGCAAGGATGCTTGCAGATCATTGAAATTCCGGGGCCGCTCTCCTCCATTCTGATTCGAAGATGCGTTCCCAGATTTCGTTTGCCTGGATCTTCGGGACTGTCGCTTTTGCACACGTGGGAAATACCTGGTTATTAACCCTAGCAGGGGCAAAAAATCTCGATATGCGGCAACTTCCGCCTACGTCGTAATGAACGTTACGATCAACGGCGCATCTACTACGTATGAAAACAACCTCCGAAAGCAACACCTGCGTGCTCAGGTATATACAGTACTTACTTATGAGCCTCTGTTCAATCGGAATTATTGAATGCGCGCAGCGTCGATGCAGGCTGGATACGAGCGCGGAGCAAACAAGCCGAGTGGGTTGTATCTCGTATGTCAGTCAGGCTTTGCGCAATATCTCTCAAACAACCGCTTTGCAGTAGACCTACCTCGTCGAGCTATACAGCGATGTATGTATCATGAATGCCATGGGACCTTAGCACCTTGGAAACTGCGCGTTTTGGCCATGCCATTCGGTGGACTTCCAAATAGAAGCTCATCCTAATCGTTGGTAGCATCCGATGTGTACACGCATGTACTCGCAGACCAGGACGCGTTTCAGGAGGAGATGAGCCGAAGCGAGAAAAACATTAGGTATCTATCGTGGGAAAACGAGCAAACATACAGCTCGTGAATTGTTGCCGCGGTCAACCACCTTGGTGCCCGTTGTTTGCAGCAAAACATGGGATCGCTCCTGGGGTCAATACTTTCCAGGTGCGCACCGGGCAATTGACTCTGACCATGAGCCTGTGTAGCTCTCGAGGATATGCACATCATTGATGAGGGGGTGGGCACAGGTTAAACTGGCCAGCCCTTAATGTTCCCCACCGAGCTTTCGCAAACCTAGAAGGGAGGTTCTGCGGCTGAGAAGTCTCGCATCCAGCTATGCATTTCCAAGTCTGGCACTTGGGGACTGTCTGTCGCTCTCACTGAGTCTCTTCAACCAATATTCCATCAGAAGCATGCACATTGCGAGCCGTGGTATCGACTATCGCAATCTCCAGGTGCGATGCTTGGCCTTGACTGACGTAGTCTCACAACAATTTAATAGGGCAGCAACATCGATGGTACGTGCTCTAGTGCGCATAAACCATGCAACTGCTAGTCCGATGAATATTTGATTCCGCATCAACGCACAAGCCTTCAAGGCTAGGTTACATCCCACCAAGACTTCCCTGCTTGCCCTACTTCTTTCCAGGCGTTTGTACGGCTTGTAAACACCAATACCAACTCCTCTTCGGGGAGCTTCCCTGCTCCTTGTTTCTTCGGATCCGTGTGAGAAAACATATCATATAGTTGTCGCGTGCTGGGGCAGCCAGTTGGCGAGGCGCCTGCCATCACTGTGCCCTCGGAAGATGTACTAAGACCAACGAGACGTACGTCATTTTAGGCCACGCCCCGGCTCCTCAGCAGCTACAGACTAGCCCCTACAGGGCGACTTGCACCTAGTCGGTATTTCGGTATTTCGCAAATCTGTCTGGCATACAGCTATGTATCTACCTACATAACTACTTTACCTAAGTCGTGCTGGGTAACCTACCGTAGGACCTCATTAGTATACGCGTAAGGGCGAGTAAGGAGATCGATACGTGTGGGTTTGCAGTGACTTGGGGGAGGTGGCCGGACAGATCGATCAAATGCATCTCTGTCCATACCTCTCTCTGCACCTGCATCTTCTTCGGTCACCAACCAACCTACTCGTGCATTTAAAGTTCAGTACTTGAGTCGCGTCGACCACCCGTATCTTACATGTATCTTGCATGAGGGACGCAAAGCGCTGCTGTCCTTTCACCATGGCAATTTGCAACTCTGAAACATATTATGTATTTCACGCGGCAGAGCGGACCTGCTATACACATACTGCATGCAGAACCATACTCGTACCAGGAGGTGAAAAGCAGATTGATCTTTTGTGCCCGTGTAGACGACGGGGATGATTGCTCCTCATTCTCGCCCTCCTCGCAGTAGCAGCAGATCGTATTCAACAAATAACTTTGTAAATCGGACTGTAGATGCGGGCATGTAGCGAGCCTATTGTTTGTAGCGAACGAACTCAGAGCCGTACTGGCTGGGCCTGCGGCAAGGGCCTGTACTGTAAAAAGTAGGTACTCAACTGTACTGAGGTCGCAAAAGCATGTACTACTAATGGCCGACAGGCAGAGAGACGGGCTTGTGCTAAGCTACTAGCGGCTCACAGAGTTTTTGCGGTCCTCCACCAGGCCTGCCAAAGCCGCAAAGTCAAGAGTCGTCTCCTCCACCCATTCCCCATTCATTCCACCATCCATTTCCCACTCACACGCAAACCAAACCGGCACCATCGTTGTCTGTTTTTGTTTCTTGCTGCTTTCCGGTCTCTATCTCTTCCACACAGTCTCGGTCTCTCCTTCTCTCTTCTCTCTTCTTTTTTTCCTCTTCTCCCTCCTCTAACCCTAATTCCCCCGCCAGCTTCGTTTCACCCCTCTGCCGCTTGCGAAACCGCTGCCTGTTTGGCTCGCTACTTGTATTCGTTGTGTGCGTTTTGCAAGAAGCTTCCTTTTGGTGCTGGTTCGTTTCCTGCTGTGTGCGCGTGCGCGGCCCGTTTCCGGTAAAGCCGCCGACATCTCGTCAACTTCCGCACCGTCGCGCAAAACTTTTCCCTCCGTTGCGGCCTTTTCACATTGCTGAGTACCACGCTGGTTCTAGTTCTACTTAAGATCGCACCGCGAAATTTCTTCCCGGTATCCTGACGACGTGCGACACGACGACTCGATTCCTCGACATCATCCTTCAGTCCCTCTCGGTATTTCTCGGTCTTGCGGGTGTTCGTTTCCACGGCGCTTGTGATCTCTGCTGCTTTCTCCCGTCTGCATGACCAACAAGGGCGTCATTTGGTGCACAAAAGTAAGTATCGGGCTTTTTTCCCCTTCTTTCCTGCCCGGGGTAAGTAGCGATCAAGCTTCTGCTAGCCTGCCGACCTGATGTTTGGTTTGTTCTTGACCTTCGCGTACTGCTCATTACGACTTGAGCCCGGATTTGGCCATTAATTTATTGGTTAAGTCACCAACCAATTCAGCACCCGGCATGCTGTGCGGGCCTCGGCGCTTGGGGACTGGGACCATGGATCGGGGCGTATGACAAGTCTGCTGGGCAATAGCGACAATGCGATTCTCCATGGCTTTTTCACTCGCTCGATCGACCCGAACAACTCTTCCCGCTCGACTATGGGCCAACACGACTATTCGCAAACCGGCCTGCTTGGTACGGTGCTTGTCATGGACAATCTAGTCAACCTGTGGCCTGCGGCAACCAGTATATGTCAAGTGGATCCTTCCATCTACGTAAGACACCAGACTGGACTTGTGAGCAAGACGGCTGCGTCCAGGCAACTAGGTAGAGGAGCCGAAGTCTTCAGCACGCTCCTGCGATTGCCGGATTCAACCGAGCGGCTATTTGCGCGAATGTGCGCATGCTGTAGGCTTCTCTTGGATAGTACCAGGCCCCCTCATGATGAGGTACGGTGTCCGTTAGCCTTTCATGAGAAGAGAGTTGGTTCACGTCCTGCACGCAAAGGGTCTTCGAAAGTATGGCCTCTATCAAGAACAGATCAGACCTTCTGGCACAGCGTATCAGTTCAGTGAACCGCAAACTACTCCTTTACGCTATCCAGCCTTCGCCTCTAATGCGTATTCCCACACGGGACTTGGCTTTGTGTTTGGAACTTAAGCAGCAGAACGATTTGCGCCATCTCGGGATATGGTCATCCAATGACTTGTGTTGCGTACAAATAGCTAAGGCCCTGCGTTGGGAAGCTAAGCGGCCAGATCCCCTTTCGACGGTCCCGGCCTGAAGCGAAGGCATCCATGTCTGACCAGTCCCTGCAGCTGGCGCGGCAGCTTGATCGCTACTACTACCCTCTTGAGAGCTACTTGCTATTGCTTTCAGCTATATTCTAACCACAAACATACACAGGTTAGGAATTCCGAAAGTCATATCCTTTAGATCGTATCACGACTTGACGTTCACTTCATTCGTCTTCTCTTGATCAAGCGTCTCTTCAAATCTTTGGTTGGCGAATCGGAAAAAAAAATTAGATCAAGGTCTCGGTTGTCGACGTTTGCATTTCAATCCGCATTCAGAGAGGAAAAATTTGGCGGCGTCGGCGTTCGTTGCTGGTATAAGCATACCTGGATATCAGTTGGTGAGTTAATTTATATATAGCCCCCAAGCGTTGTCCCCGGAGCGCCTGAGCTGTGTTTCAAGTGCTTTTAAGCCGATGCCTCTTTTGTTTGGGTCTACACTGTATATCATATGGTGTACTGTTTCGGCGGTTGCTATCTATATTCATCACTGGCATCTACGCGCTGGTCGTCTGTCTTTTATCTCGTGCCCTCATACATGACCAAGTTAATGTTGCTGGTCATAGGGTACGGGAAGAAGATATAGCAACACGAGGGCTGCTGCTATTTCCATTGAGTTTTCAATTCTTGTTGTAGATGCTTCTTCATTTCACTAACATGTCTTCGTTGCAGCTTCTACCTTATCTCACGAATCTTCACCTGCTGTCATCCGCACATTTGTGTGAGCCTACTTAGTAAGTACCCCTGATCGAGGTTGAAGGCATTGTGCGATTTGATGCACTCTGGCAAGAAATACCCGGCCTTTCCCCAGCCAAGCTACCCAGGCGTACCCCCAGGACTCAGTAGTCCCACAAGCTGGCTTTGTATACCCATCCATGTGTCTGTCTGCATCGACCAGATCCATCCTATATGCAATGATATACCCAACCCACTTCAGAAATAGCAAATTCGAGCAAAGTTGCGTCTCCCTCAAATAGGGCTTCAAACGGGCTCAGATGAATCGAGCAAGGTCTCGCAGCAAATGTGAACCCATACCTGCACCACAATGATTACCTTGCAGTGGTCTGTTCGTTTGCCTTCTGTTTGAGTTATGTGGCTCGCTAGGAGCGACGCCATCCGGCATGATTCTCATGGTCTTTGATGCCCCTATTCGACAACTACTTTATCCTCGTGTTTCTGCAATTGCAGCTGCCGTTGCTCTGGTATGGAAGGGGGTTAACAGTGCACACCATTTCATCGCATTGACTTGCTGGCTTAATCACTTGCTACCACAGGTCACGACGCATGTCATTCCGTCCTACTGAATCCCCCTTCAGAATCCCCCTTCAGAATCCCCCTTCAGAATCCCCCTTCAGAATCCCCCTTCAGAATCCCCCTTCAGACGGCAGCGTCTTCTGTGAGCGTGCTTGTTTTGCCTTGCTCGCCCCTCATATTTCTGCTATTTGTCCCCTTCTCTGGCATCTTCTCGCACAATCCCCTTTTGGCAAACGCTTGCATGCGTCTATTCCCTTGAACTCCGGATAGGGAATCTCGCATGGTCAAATGTTGCTCGCGGGTCTGTATATCGCCGAGTTCTTGTAGACAAGGCAGTTAGGCAGATGGGGGTAAAATTCTTGCTGTTGACGCCGAGGGAGGGGTTATTGTTGTTGACGCCGAGGGGCGTTTGCTGCCTTCCAATTTCCGGTCCTCCCCAAAAGTCAAAAGTTCAGATGACACAATAATATCCCACTTCACGATCCCAGCACAATCCCGATTTCCGCGCATCAAGTTCCCTTCCCTTAAACTTGGCATCTCATTCACCAAGTCAAGCCCACTGTGCACACCTTTCTGGACTCGTGTCAATTGATGCCCCAGTGGTTCTGCAAACGCTTCCCCCAGCCCCCGGCTCTCTCTTTTGCTTCTCTGCATAGCACGCCCTTCCCTACATCCACGGCTTTTTGTTCTTTCTTGCACGGCCATTGTTTCTCCTTCAACCGAATTGTTACAGAGAACTCTATCGGCTTCAAAGTCTAACGTAAAGCACTCATCCTACAGGTCAAGATGGAAAACTTCAACCCCTACAACGGCAAGGCTCCTTCCAATGGATCCGGCTCTCAAGGTGAGGGCGGTTCTCAGGGCGGAGGTCCCGGTCTGCCTCCTTCCGGCCTTCCCATCGCCCCTCCCAACGGTCAATCCGGCGGTGATGGTTCTACTGGCTTCCCTTCCGCTGATGCTGCTCGCCAAACCCTTTGGTAAGTATTTGATCCTTCCTCTTTTCCTCCCCTTCTTTCCCTCTGGGCCTCGGCCCTTGTGGTAGCAGCTCTTTCCAGTTCCGTTATTTTTGTGTTTGCGCTCCCTGCGTATTGCGCTTTGGTAGTCACTACTGTGGGCAGGACCCATCGTGCCTGCCTAATGCGACATTGAGACTGACCAATGTTTGCGCACCATAGGATGGGCGAGCTTGCGGGATGGATGGATGAAAGTTTCATTCGTTCGATTTACTCGTCTGCCATGAACGAGAATGTCCAGGTGAAGATTATCCGCGACCGTCATTCAGGGTAAGTTCATGACCTTCATCCTCGGACTTTTCTAATACTGATACTGACACGCTACAGTAACGCCGGATACTGCTTCGTCGAATTCACCAACCCGGAAGCTGCGCAGAAGGCACTTGCGCTCAACGGTACCCCGGTTCCCAACACTGACCGCGTCTTCCGTCTCAACTGGGCCTCGGGCGGTGGCTTGGTCGACCGTCGCGATACCCGCAGCCCCGAGTTCTCCATCTTTGTTGGCGACCTCGGCCACGAAGTCAACGAGTTTGTCTTGGTTGCCTTGTTCCAAGCCCGCTTCCCCTCGTGCAAGAGTGCCAAGATCATGACGGACCAGCAAACCGGCCAGTCCCGTGGCTACGGATTCGTCCGCTTCTCTGACGAGCAAGACCAGCAGCGCGCCCTAGTGGAGATGCAAGGCGTCTACTGCGGTAACAGACCTATGCGTGTCTCGCCTGCCACTCCCAAGAACAGGTAAGCCAACCCGCAACCTCCACCTCTACTGCTCGCTTGGAATACGTAATGAGAATACATGACTGACGCGATTCAAGAAGTCACCAAGGTGGTCAGTTTCAGAACTTCGGCAACCCTGCCATGATGCCTCCCCAGGGCGGCATGCAGCCTCCCGGGGGCATGAACAACCAGTGGATGGCCCAGCAGCAGCCCAACTATGGCTTCCAGCAGGGCGGTGGTGGCTTCAACCCGATGGCGATGAACCAGTTTACCGACCCCAACAACACCACTGTCTTCGTTGGAGGCCTGTCTGGTTACGTCACCGAGGACGAACTCCGCTCTTTCTTCCAGGGCTTTGGTGAAATCACCTACGTCAAGATCCCCCCGGAAAGGGATGCGGCTTCGTCCAATTCGTCCACCGCCATGCTGCCGAAATGGCAATAAACCAGATGCAGGGCTACCCCATCGGCAACTCTCGTGTTCGCCTGTCATGGGGCCGTTCTCAGAACAACTCAGGTGTCGGTACCCCCTATCGCCCTGCCCCTCCCCCCCTCACTACTGGCCCCCTGGACCTCCTGGACCCCCCGGTCCTGGCGGTCCTTTTGGTGGTCCTGGCTTTGGCGGCAATGGACAAGGCCCTCCTCCTGGTGGCTTGGGTCCTCAGGTTCGTCTTGGCCCATTCTTGACCAGTAGAGCATTTGGCTAACATTGATATAGTAAACGCCTTGATACGATTTTAGCATTGAGGCGTCCTGCGTTCCGGCGTTTTGGTCGCTTTACTGCGCGTACATCTTCGGGTCCTGCTCCCTGGTTTCGGCTGGTACACTTTCCTTCGCATACATTGTCTTCACTCCTTGACTGTCCTTTGGGCGACACACGTTTCGACGCATATTCCCTTGCCTCCCCCATTTCCTTCCCATCTCTTCCCGGCCGAATCCCGCTCCTGCTAGCACCTCATCGATGGACTGGGACACACAGCTCAAGTCGGCCATGTACCTTGACGGCTTGATTCCACATGAGCCTGTGCTGTTGATTACGGTACTTTGCCCAGTAAGGCTGGTGGCGCGCAGGTGGCGGGGTGCGATCTACTGGCAGATTTCCGACATTCGATATTCAGATGACGAGACCAATGACCCGTCTCATAACGTCTTTACGCGATGAATTGGCGCTTTCCTTTACGAGGGACGACCTTTGTTTCGGGTTTGCGTGGTTTCTGAGCATTTGAGTTTCGCGTTGCATTAAAATAGATGCTTTTTCATCTTCTGTCTTGCTTGCCTTGTATTTGTGACCCGCCTTGATTTTACGCAATAGGCGGCCGTTGGCGACTTGGATCTTGCTTCAACCCTTGTATGATGTATCCGTCTGACAGGAGCTGGTCTTTTACATTGCCTCCCACTGGCAAGATGATTTGTATGCTCGAAGTCGAGCTTCCCGGGACATTTTCAACCCTGGTTTGGTGACACCAGAGCCGTATACCCTTTTCCTTGTCCATATTTCCAACCACAGAACCGGGTAAACCACCCAAGGAGTATTATTAGGTTTTGCCTTCGAGGTGGTGTTAGGTTCTACTAGTAGGTGATGCTGCCACGGCTAAAATCTACTACTTCAAATGCTTGTTGCTGTTGGGACGAGAGTATACCATCGGAGCTTGGGATCTGGAATCTGGGGCATCTTATGATGCAAATGGAGTTCAAAAATTCGAGACAAATCGACGGAAGACGTGGTGAAAACCTACCCACCTGTTATTGTTTTGAATAGGGAAAGCGAGCAATGAATAACGCATTTCTAAAACCACTCCAGTCTGCTGAGGAGCGAATGCCATGAATAATGATATATGACCCAAATCTACACCTGCCTTTCGTCATCACGCTGATATGCTCTTTCCTTCTCTCTCCTCTTACGGAAAGTTCAACTGCTGCCTGCCATGGCGGCAAAAACGTCAACTCCCTGGAGTCCCAGTGGCCTCACCCCATCCACAGCGGAATTCACGCTGGACACAAGTACAAGTCAATATTCTTAGGCAAGAAATCAGATCCGGCCAGGGGGGACGACGCATCTTTCTTGCGCAAGTCCCGCGGCACGTCTATTTATGAAAATCTGGGGGTATAGTACACTCCATACGTCTGTCCATCGACGTCGTCCGGTTGCAAATCGATACTGGGCGGGCAGCCAACAGAAAGTCATGCAGCCACCCCGTTTCCAGCACACACACCTTTACTTCATTATTCTCATTACATCAACAAGAGGTCTGCGTACGTACATGGCGCTTTGGGTGGGCCTCGCAGCTCCCCCGACACCCAGGTACTGGTGGCTATTATATTCAATTCATCTCCTCTTCGTCCAATGGTTCGACACGAACCAGGATCTCCTCGAGAAGCCCTTCCAGAAACGTACCGACGTCTTTGCCCATTCCAACTGGCTCACTCTTATCCAGCCGGTCAATCTCCTTGCAAACATTAGCGAGCTTATATACATGCTTTCTGATCTTATCATGGGCCGCTTCGGCACGTTGCCTTTGGGGCGTGACTCTCTCGTTGCGGTAAATTTGCTGTAAGCGAATCTGCCGCCGCTTAAGGGCCTCCTCGAGTGCTGGGAAGATGACATCGTTCAAGGCGTCCAAGTCGCCGTTGGGGTTTGGCGGCGCCGGCGTCGGGAATGACTCGGGGGCTGCCGAAAGCTGTTTGGGCTGAGCCTTGGATGGGAATGCCTGTGGGCTTGGGGACGTGGGCTGCTGCATTGCAGGTTTGTGCAGAGAAGACTGTGAGGCTGGACCCCGGAAAGGAGGGATCTCGGGCAGGCTTATAAGCCCGACTTTAGAAGGTACCCGCTGTGACGGTTGCCCCGGAGCATAGAGCTGAGTCTGGGATTGTCTCGGGGCCAGATTTGGCTGCTGGTAGTTCAGCTGGGGCTGGGACGGAGGAGAGGTGATGTTCATATGCCCCATGTCCCATCGTAGCTGCTCCTGCAGATCGTGGTCATAATCGGTGGAGTTCATGGTGGGCACAGTGGACGTGTGCTTGTTGAGGGGCCGCGGCGTATCAGGGTCGCCGTAGTACTTCTGGGGAGAAGATGGCAGCGCCACCTTGGTTGGCGATGCTGGAATAGAGCTAGGTACCGGCTTCCGCTGCGGAGACACTTGGCGTGACGTGCCGGTTGAGGGGGAGTTGGTCGCCTTGAGGGTGCTGGAGACCGACGACCCGTTGAAATCCTGCATCTTGATCGGCGACTGTCCCCTTGGCCTTTCGCCGTAGTCGCCCTCGCCCTCGAGCGGCCTTGATGCCCTAGCATTCCTGGCCGAGTCGTCCATGGGGTTGAGGCCTGGCCTGGTCACGAAGCCGCCGCGTTCACCGACAAGTCGCACGGTGCCGAAATCCCACATGTCCTCATTGACTGGTTCCCTCTCACGCACCTCGTCGCCACCTTCCGCCGCATCCTCGTCCTCGGCCTTGTGTGTAGCGCTCCATCTGCTGTGTCGTTCGATGAGTTCCGTCAAATACGTTGTCTTCTTAGCCCGTCGAATAAAGGTGTGCTTCAGCAAGTCTTTGGCCGAAGGCCTTTCCTTGGGATCACGCTGAAGGCAAAGCTCAACAAAGTCCTTGAAGGCTTTAGTGAAGTTGCCTTCTAGCCTCGGCGGGTGGTTCTTGGGGATAAGGAAAAGCACCTTCATGGGGTGAATGTCGGCGTAGGGAGGCTCTCCGTTGGCCAGCTCGAGGGCGGTGATGCCAAGCGACCAGATGTCCGCCTTGTGATCGTAACCTGACTGTTTGATGACTTCGGGGGCCATCCAGAAGGGGGTTCCTACGAAAGTGTTCTTCTTGGTCATGGTGGCCGACAGCTGGCCCGACACTCCAAAGTCGGCAAGTTTGACCTGGCCATTGTGGCCCAGGAGAACGTTTGCAGCTATTCACAAACAGGATCAGTCATCAAGAGCCAAGTGAAACAGTTGTCATGGTTGTTTGGTTCGCTCTCACCCTTGACGTCGCGGTGCAGCTTCTTGTCGGCATGAAGGTATTCCAGTCCCAGCAGCAGTTCGCGGATGATGATGGCAATGTAGTCCTCGCCGATCATGCCGGGCTTCATCAGGTCTGCACAACTACCGCCGGAGCAGAATTCCATGACGATCCATAACTCTGCGCCCTTGGCATAGGAGCCATAGTACTTGGTGACATAGGGGGGACTGCAGCTCTGAGAGAATGGCAATCTCCTGTATAATATCCTCGACCTCGTCTTCGGCGCTCTCGATGTCAATAACCTTGATAGCGACTGCCTGGCCGGTTCGTTTTTCAACCCTGGCGCACAGTTTTGCAGTCAGTACAGATTCGATGCTTCCGAAGCCTTTGGGGTTTCAGTCGGGAGGCCATGCGCGTACCCCTTGTAGACTTTACCGAAACTGCCTCCTCCTATACAATACTCCTTGGTATATAGAAGCTCCGGGTCTAGAGCCTCGTTGTTGTTGTCGTCATAGTCGCGGTCCGCCATGGTCAATGTTCAATCGTGGTTTCGTTGGTAGTGGTCGTTAGTCGTAAAGGGCGCAGTCGTCGTACATGCGTTGTCTGGCCCTGGATAGCTATGCGCACAGCATATGCCGGTCGGTGTGGGCAAGCGAAGGAACGGGCGGGAGCGAGCGAGCGGGAGGGAGGGGGGGACCTGACCGCTTGGGCCTGGGCCTGGGGCTGGGGATCTCGAGTGAAGAACAGAATGGAGAAGCGAACCAAGGCCTCGCAGTGCGCCGGAGCCGAGCAAACAAGGACTATTGCACGGGAAGTGACATGCCACTTTCGCCCCCGGGACGAGAGCAGTGTGAAATGCACTTGGATAGTCCAGGTCTAAATCCGAAAGAGGCAATGACTGGGCGAACGGGTTCTCAGGATGGCCGGCCGGATGCAGGAACGAACAAACAAACAAACGAGCGGACGGATGGACAGTAGGTGTGGGTGTGTATGTGTATGTGTATATGTGTGTGTGTGTGTGTGCGTGGGAGTGTGTGTTGAATGACGGACGATGGTGGATGCGAGCAAGCAAGCAAGCGTGTATGTGTGTGCGTGCGTGCGTCTGTCTGGCTGCTTGTCTGGCTGCCTGCCTGCCCGTCTGCTTATTGTTTATGGTAGAGGCGAGTAGGGCCAATCGAATCCAGCGTCTCGCGTTGATAGCTTCACCCAGCCTAGCGCGGGGTGAAGAAATGGGATTCCTGTTCTAGTGGGATTCCAAGGTGGGATGGCAAGATGGACACTGGAAACTGGACGCGAGTTGTTTATAACTGCTAAATCCTTTAAAATACTCCACCTTATTTAATAGGATAAAGAGTATATAAGTAACTATAGGTTATAGGATTAAGTAATATTAAATAATATTATAAATAAAGCTTATATTAAATAAGCTCTTTTTATAATTAAAGATAAATATATTAAGCTTTTTATTATCTTTATTTAATTATAAGCCCTTTAATATAACTCTTTTATACTTTAAAAAGTTATAAATTATAAAGATTATAATAGGTTTTAAGCTTTAAAAAGAATAGATAATCTATTAACGTAATTTATTATATACTTAGTTATATTATATAGTCGGTTACCTTTTTCCTTATAGAAAAAACATTTATATATAACTATATATTTTAATTAATTTTAATTAAATTTAAATTATAATTTTAAAATTAAAATTTAATATAAATAGAATAAATAATTTTTTTTTTTAAAATTTATATTTATTTTATTATACCTTTAAATAAAAAATATATTAAATTAATCCTTATAATTTTCATTTTCCGCTTTAACTAATGAAATAAAATCATTAAAAAATTAAAAAAATAGATTTAATGTTCTTATATAATTAAATATAATAGGTTAAAATTTTATAAAATTTAATTAAGAATTAAAAGAGTTATAATTTATATATAAACGTTTTTTATATAAGGAAAAAGGTAATCGACTATATAATATAACCGAGTATATAATAAATTACGTTAAAGGATTATATATATATTATCTCGGTATAAACGTTATTTAAAACGAAAAAGGTATATTCTTATATTAAAAACGGTATATAGATAATATTTTAGAGAAATACGGCTTAATATAATTATTAATTGAAAATGTATTAATAGATTTAAAAATTAAATTTATAACGAATAACATAGCCGCCGATCCTACGTTTAAGGAAAGATATTAATTAATAATAAGGTTATCAATATAGCTTTTAAATTAAATTAAATTAAATTAAATATAATATATATAATAAATATAGTTAGAAAATTTAATACTAATCTCGATTAATTATATATAAATATAATAATATATATCTTTATATATTTTTCTAATATTATAAGTTTAAGTATTTATTATAAATAATATAAAATAAATTAATTTAATATTAAATCTTTTTATAATATAGATTTCGCGAGCTATTAAAATATACGAAAATCTATTATAAGCTTTACCTTTAAATTAATTAAAACTTTAATATTATAGATATTAAATATTATATTATAATAGATATTATTAAAAACGTAATATAAATTTAATAATTTATAAACGATCTTAAAATACTAGGTTTTATACCCGATTATATTATAATTTAAATTAATAATAATATAACACTTCGATTTATTAAGAACCTCGAAATATATTAAAGAGTTAAATATATTAATATTAAATATTATTTTATTAAAGAATATGTTATAAAGATTAAAGATATTTAAATAAAATAAATTTCGATAAAAGATAACTTAATAAATATTATAATTAAATTATTATTATAAGATTTTTTTTAATAGATAATTAAAAGACTCGAAACAATCGATATATTAAAAGTTAAAATAATAAATTTATAATATAAATATTTTAAAGGTTTTATTTAATTAAAGGGAGAGTTATTTATAATTATTAAATTCTTTAAAATACTTTATTTTATTTAATAGGATAAAGAGTATATAAATAACCGTAGATTATAAGATTAAGTAATATTAAGTAATATTATAAATCAAGCCTATATTAAGTAGGCTCTTTTTATAACTAAAGATAAATATACTAAGCTTCCTATTATCTTTATCTACGCGGCGCACTTGAACTGACTAGGCCGGGGGGTCAATCAGATCGGATCGCATTTATTGAACCATCCCTCTACCTAACTTTTGATCGTCCCCTATCATTCAATCCTGCCTTGAGTTCCAGTAATAAACATATACATACTTTGGATATACAGCCAAATAACAACATAATAACACTACAAACCCGGGAGGGTCACCGGGGAGATCATGCTTCAATGGTGTGTATGTTTTGTTTCTTACGTACATGTAGTTTTTTGTATTTTGTTTTTCGCTTCCGCCCGGAGTCTTGGGCTTTAGCAGAACCGCACCGTCTATTGGACAACAAGGCATGAACGCATACCACCCTGCTTGGGCTGGCATATTGATGCAAAGCAGCATGCCCCATGCCCTCCATGCCTTTAAGGGGCATGCACTTAGATCTTAGCTGCATGGTTCCAATTACCTGCTCAAAATTTACTCACTCACTCATGGAACACAGAGGCATATATGGTATGTACATGTAGGGAACGCGTCCTAGTCCCAGGCCAGTCCGTTCAAGCTACAGGCCTAAGAGGCCGGCGAACGATAGTTGCGTAGCCAGATAGATGTCTATGGCCGTCTTGGTCCTTCCTCGGATCGGCAGAAAATACACAGCCCCTGTGTCTCAACTCTCAGCTGGAATGATGCTCCTCGGTAGTGAGCTGTTGATATTCATCTATGGTATCGTCCAAAGCCGCCACCGACCCAACTTCCTGGAGACTTTCTTGCTACCATTCTCGGCCGGATACTCTTCTTTGCCGCATGCAATTCTTTCCAAGGACAACCCGTATACTTTCAATAATGCACACTGGCGTGACAGGACCTTTGACAGGCCAATGTGGCGTAGCAAGCTACATCAAATGGTTGGATGAATGTGGATATTACTCCTAATCTACCTACAGTACAGTTTAAGAATCATCAGATGCCGTGACTCCATACACTCATGCTAGCATCCCCAGTGTCCGACTCTGGTCTATGAAACGCGTCGTATACAAAAACAGGGGCTGTGGTATCAAGGTTGGGTATAGGGATTCCTAAGAGGAGGTTTTACAGCGTCTCCATCTTGTTGAGGATGGCGCGGGTAAATTCGTGAGTGGTGGCCTCACCGCCCATATCCCGTGTTCGCGACTTGCTATAGATTTGGTCAGTAACTCGGCAAACCCGGGGAGAATGTAAACAGAGTAGAGGGGAAACGTACCCCTCGGCAATAACGTCGTAGACGGCCTTAGAGATGCGGTTGGCATGGTCGTCCAGACCCAGGTGGCGCAGCAGCATGGAGCCGGATAGCAGAAGAGCGGTAGGGTTAGCCTGGTCCTTGCCCTTGATGTCGAGACCGACGTGACGGCAGCCAGGCTCGAAGACGGCAACGTCACGGCCCATGTTGCAGCCGGGGACGATACCAGGGCCACCGACGAGGGCGGCGCCAATGTTGGACAGAATGCCACCGTACAGGTTGGGCATGACCAAAACGTCGAATTGCTGGGGCTTGGAGACACACTGCATGCTGGCATTGTCGACAATCATGTCGTTGTACTCGAGGGTCGGGTACTCCTTGGCGACACTGGCGCAGGTGTTACGGAAGAGACCGTCGGCCAGCTTCATGATGTTGGCCTTGTGGATGCAGGTGACCTTCTTGCGGCCATTGGCAAGGGCGAAAGAAAAGGCAAACTTGGCAATGCGCTCCGACTTGGCGCGGGTGATGATCTTGAGCGACTCAACGACACCGGGCACACTCTGGTGCTCCAGACCACTGTACTCTCCCTCGGTGTTCTCTCGGATGATGCAGAGGTCGATGTTCTTGTGGCGGGTCTCGTAGCCGGGAATGTTCTTGATGAGGCAGATGGAGGCGTAGATGTCGAGCTCCTGACGCATGGCGACGTTGAAGCTCTGGTGGCCGGATCGGCTGATAGGGGTGTGGAGGATACCCTTCAAGCCCAGCTTGTTCCTCTTGAGAGAAGCAACGGACTCGCGGAAGGCCTCCTCGGCACTGCCAGGGGAGCCAGAGTCCACACCCGAGACGTCGATCTGCTCCCAGTCAATGGGGACATTGTCGGCCTTGAAGATGGTCTTGACGCTCTCGGCGACCTCGGCACCGATACCGTCACCGGGGATCAGGGTGACTGTGTACTTGCTGCCAAACTTGGTGGGCTTGAAGATGTCCGACTGGATGGTGGCGTAGGATCGGGCGGCGGCACGGGGTTGCTGTTGAGCAGCAGCTCGCACCAGGCGCTAAAGTAGAACACACATGTCAATGTCGGCCTCGAGACAGGAAGTCCAAAGTCAAAATAGCAATGCTATAGTATAGCCAGCTTTTGCGACCAATTCCCCGCCACTCAATGGGCAGCGGCGTGCTGGCTGATAAGGGCCAGGCAGGCCAACAAACAAGAAGAGAGTTCTGAATTTACCTGAGCTGCACGTGCCGAGTTGCGCGAAAGCATTGTGACAGATGCGATTGTCTTATTGCAATGTCTAGGCAATGGTAGGGGAGAGAGAAAAAGAATACGGCGGCGTCCAGGGCAGACGGTAGAACTAGAGTTGAAGACAGCGGGCGAATGGTATATAGTGCATGTGAAGAAGAAATATCACAAAATTGGAATGCCTGCTTGGGTTGGTTCCAGCTTGCATGCAAATAGCGCAAAAGATCTGCTAGCTCAGTTATCTCCTCTACTAAGTACTCAGAGTCTAAGCCGAAGACTTCCGAGCCGCCTGGAGAGTGCTTTTTTGGGGCGGCACTAGCTGACTTTCCCAGTTGCAAGGGTCTGGCGGCCTGGCCGCCGCCGCACTGAGCTAACCTCTAAACCTTTCAGTCTTCAGCGTCTTTTGCCCACTGATGGAATGCTGACGCCTTACTTACCCTGTTATCCTACGTTACTGCACCAATCCATCTCTCCACTCACTCACTCACTAAGCCACATGTGGCGAAGCAATACCCTCGGGGACTACTCAACAACTTCACGAGAAATCAGACGTCGGTCCAGCAGGTGCTGGCCCGTACCTTCCCTTTGCCTGACTTGAATTGTCCTCCCTTCATGTTGCTGTAGGTGTTTATTCCCACAGACTGGGATGCAATTCAGGATGTGGCAGGTCGAAAATCACCGGCGTACAGTCTCATCCTTGTAAGCCAACAACGTTAAATGTAGTAATAATATAACGGACAACATTTATCAAGCTTCCAGCAGTGCTTGATCCAGTTTTCCACCGCTCAGGAGCTGATACTACCTCGTTGCTCAAGATCATACAGTATGAGTAGGCTTATATCGATATAATGGTATATGCAGTATGGTGGCGTCGACCACGCCAAGCCGTGACTACTTACTCTCGCTAGACGATGATTTATACCAGTTATAGTCCACCGCGGTTCCCGTCGCACAACAGAGCATGGTATTGCCTATCTGTGCGTATCTACGTCACACATAACACCTTCTGCAATGGCAACCTCGGGCTGCAGTAAATCGATGTCATTGAATGGGCATTACCCCGCAGACACCCCACAACGGCAACAATGCAGGCTCGCAGGGTAGGTCACCGGGTACCGGGTCATATATAGAGGAGGCTTGCTTATCTACATATGCCTGGAACCTGGGCTCTCAAGTACAATTCGGCGCCTGTAATTCAACTATCATCCAGGAACCGCCAACGAATCCAGCCCAGCCATGCCCGTCTTCAAAAGCAAACATCCCGATATTGCCTGTATGTATAGCCTACACCTGGATAACCATGTGTCGTGTATCCGACTAACGTCTGTTCAAGTCCCCGAGGATTGCACCATATGGGAATGGCTTTTCGACGAGAAGTCTTCGTACTCTCCCCTTAATAAGTTTCCTCAGACGGACTGGGCAGGTTACACCGACGCGGCCACCAAGGAGCACCTGTCCTGGAAAGGGGTCAAGGATGCGGCAACGCATATCTCCACTGCTTTGAGATCCAAGTATGGATTCCAGGCCAACGACACTATTTCATTGTTCAGTAGAAATACAATCTGGTACGATACTCTTTAGTGGCTCCATGGACGTCCAGCCTGTTGCAGAGTTGACCGCGGCACGGGTTTCCTATCGCATGATCACAGAAGCAAAGCTCCAACGAGAGAGTACCCGCTAACCATGCAGTCTATAAGGTATCCCGTGACCTTGTTCGCAGCAGTCCGTTTAGGTAGGTCTCCCTCTGGCTAGCCCCAATGTTGAGGATAGGCAAACTAACGCCATATAGGCGGTATCGTATCGGGTGCATCACCGGCGTACAACGTCGAGGAAATGGCCTATGCTCTCAAGACGGCAAACTCGAAGTATCTGGCCACGCACCCAACGTCGATAAAAGTGGCCAAGCAGGCAGCCCGCATTGCCGGGATTCCCAAATCCCACATCTTCCTGCTCGAGGGCGAGCTTGAAGGGTACACAACAGTACAGCAATTGGTTCAGATGGGGAAGAGTCAAGGAGAGCACGACCAAGCTCCGGTTTCCAGACTTCCACCGGGTAAGAAGAACGGGGAGGTCTGCGCGTTCCTCAGCTTCTCGTCCGGCACCACGGGGCTGCCCAAGGCCGTCATGATCAGCCACCAGAACGCCATCGCCCAGGCGCTGCAGATCGAGATGCTCAAGCCTGACGACTATCCGAGAAAGGCTCTCGGCGTCCTGCCGCTGTTTCACATCACTGGGATAGTGCACTGCATGATACTGCCCGTCTTCATCAACGCCGAAGTGATCATGCTCCCCGCCTTCAGCATGGTTTCGATGCTCTCCGCCGTTGTAGAGTACCAGATCCCCGAGCTCCTTCTAGTACCGCCTATTCTAATACGACTGGTACGCGACCCAACCGTTGCAAAGTACGACCTGAGCTGCGTGAAGCGCTTCTCGAGCGGTGCGGCCCCCTTATCGGCGGAGATCATTCAACAGCTGAGGGAGAAGTTCCCTGGTACGGGGTTCAAGCAAGGCTATGGCATGACTGAATCCTGCTCTTGTATCACGGCCCACCCCCCGGATAAGTACAGCTACGACTACGCGCACATGGGAGGTACCATCGTCGCTTCCACCGAGGTCAAGCTGATGAGGGGCGACAAGACCGAGGCGGGTATTGGGGAGCCTGGAGAGATCTGGGCACGTGGCCCCCAGATAGTCATGGGCTATCTGAGTAATGACAAAGCCACCAAGGAAACGTTTGATGCAGATGGCTTCCTGCACACGGGGGATGAGGGTATGATTGACGATGAAGGGTTCATCACCATCACGGACCGTATCAAGGAAATGATTAAAGTGAACGGGATCGGTATTGCACCCGCCGAGTTGGAGGACCTCCTCCTGGGACATGTAAAAGTGGAAGACTCCGCCGTGTTAGGGATCCCCGACGACTGGTCCGGTGAGCGACCCAAGGCATATGTGGTTCTCAAGAAAGGGGTAGCTCCTGGCGAGAGTATTGGCCGAGAACTTATCCAGTATGTCGAGGAGAACAAGGTAAAGCACAAGTGGATCAAGGAGATCGAGTTCATCGATGAAATCCCCAAGAGCGCCAGCGGCAAGATCCTGCGGCGTGTTTTACGAGACAAGGCTAAGCAGGGCATCCAAGGCACTGTGGTGAAGGTGGATAGTGGCGGCCCTAGAGCGAGACTGTGAAATAGCCTATTACGGCTTCTGTGTCTATTACTTGTTAGCTACCTAGACTAGATAGCTTCTCCCGGTTGCCCATGCTTTGGGCAGGGTCCACGATCATCCACATGAAGACTCGCCGACCCAACAGGAACTCATCACTGCATACTTTGCTTTTACGGTCCTGAGGTGATCATTACCTAAAACTATTATGCGCCACTCGCTCAATATCTTACGTCTTTCATCAGTTGCCCTTCACCAGCCGTTGCAATACGAGTTCGGGTATCGCAGCCTGCTTTCGAACAAGAGTGGATCCCGGTCGAAGAGGCATTCCCAAGCCTCCCCATCACTTTTGGCGCTGCCAGTGGTCGAACTCTTGTTTTCATCGGTAGAATGACCCGCGGTAACGTGCAGGGTCGAACCGGTGTGCAGTTCCTTCCTGATTATGTTAGCGACTGCTGATGCTAGGAGAGTTGTAAAAGTGCAGAAGCAACACTCACCTGGGCATTGATAGCCTGGTTAGCAGCACTGGATTTACGTTGGGTGACCTGATACTCCATTCTCTCTCGAGATCCAACGCCTGGATTGTAATCCTTTCGGTCCGGGACAAGTTGGTCAGCCAAGAGGACAGGCTCGGTAATACCGTCACCTCTCGCACCTAGACCTTGACCGGGTCTCCAGCCATTCTTCATCATCATCTTCATCCCGTAATTGGCGGGCGAAGACTTGGGCATCTCAGAATCAACATAGCCCGACTGACCATCCAACTGCGTCTTTGTTGACTCGGCTGGCAAGCCCTGGGCAGTAGATCTAGGGGTCTCGACGCCGTACGGGGGACGCTTCTCTCCGCCAACATGGGCGTAGGCATCGTCTTGTCGAACCTCCTTGGCGATCTGGGGGCCCTGAGTTTTGGCTCTGGCAGTATCTGAGGCTATCAATGCATTGGTAGCCGATGCCGTATTAGCAGTCTCTGCCAAGGTCGCCAGTGTTTCTTGGATACCCTCGAGGGCAGTCAGCTCGAGGCAACTCAGGGTCGAGTGCGCTTCAACGTAAGCAACCACCTATCAAGGCGTCAATTCATCAAGGTAAATAAAATTCCGAAGATCAGTGTGTTTCGCTCGAACTTACCGACTTGAAGACGCGATGAGCCAGGTCAGCCTCATCATCGTTCTCGAGAGAAGCCTTGATCATCTTGTGCAAGATGATCTTGTCCTTCTCTCCAAACTTGTCCAGCAAGTGGTCTAGCATTTCAGACCGAAGCGAGGGCATCTTCTTTGCTTTGAAGCTTTGAAGCTTTGAATGACCAACGAACGGTGAGCGTAGATGCTTGGGTAAAACAACAAAGGGAGGAAGGGTGATGGGAGTCTCAATCGGCCTTGATTTTGTGAACCATTGGTGTGCCAATTGAAAACGGCGACCCGTGTTCAAAGTTACCAAAGCCTGTCCTAAGATTAGGCGTTTGGAATGTTTTGAACACGACTGCCTGGAGTGTTGTTAGTCTGACAGTGTTCTAGTATCAGTTGCAATCAACACTCGGTGCTGTACGGAGGGCAGCCAGATGAGGATCCAAGTTGCATCTGATTTTTGTTTATTTTCGGAACAGCAAAACAAGCGATGACTGCCTGAGTAGGATGTAGGTCAAGTGCCTAGCTAACGTGGATACCTTTTATTTCAGACGGAATACCTTAGGTACGTCCAAGGAAGATGGAAGTCACAACGTGCCGTGGCTAATCTTTTCGCAGAACATTGGGCCCTTGCCAAGCCGATATTCACCCCCAAAGTACACTCTCATAAAATAATGTCAATGAATGAATCCAATAGTTAATGGATGTCAATGTGTGTTTACCCCCAGGTATCAGGATATGTGAGTTTTAGTTGTTTACCTTATCTGCTCCGGACTCCAAAGCACGTATGATACCAAATGTACGTAAGGTAATATTGATCAATCTGAACGTAAAACTTCGCCTCCCTAATTCGTAAAGTCGTCAATCTACCAGTGCCTGAAGCAACCTAGCCCAGCTTATCTACATGACAGCCCATATCGTCATGGCAGCTCAGGCTCAGGTGAGCTTTCGTAATGACTCTTGCTCCTAGGAAGCCGCTTCTTCCACTGCCCAATCTTTGCCATTCCAGCTGGCATTGATCCTTATATTGCAATACGTCCGACCCCAACGACCATCATAGGACAGTCGGTCCGACCGTCCTTCGTTGCGACCCACGTTCTAAAAGACCATGTTAGCTAACGAACAACACGAGTCCTTGCATCCACCAAGGAGGGGAGATACTTACCTATGGGATAGGAGCCACGAGGGCTGTGGCACAGGCAGCCTGGCAAGTCCCATATGCCGAGTTGCAGGCGATAACTGCTGCAGGAGCGGCGGGGGCAGCCACGGTGCCAAAGGTGAAGCCAGCAGCACCATAACACGCGACCACGACAGCTGAGCACCCTGCCTGGCAAATACCGTAGGCCAATGGGCCCGCGATGCTAGCTGTCGTGGTTGATAGGACGAGGAGGGTGTATCGAAGAGGTTGCATTGTGATATATTGCTTGCCTACTTTTATCTCGAGATACGTGTAGGATTGAGCCTGGGAAGAAAAACCGATGGGGTCGAGGAGGCCAGGATGAAGATTATATATCCATTAGACGATGGCGAGAACACTGAGGGGGTGGTTGATATCAGACGCACGGAAGGAAGACGGCTGTCTGCATGTTTGGGCAACCGAGATGGTGGGCCTCCCACAGCAGCCCCAATGGTTGGTCTCACCCTTGATGGCAATCATTGGTCCCGGGACGTCAAGATCGAGCAACCAACGTTTCAGTGTATATGACCAGATTAACTCTTCGATTGCGTCTTGGGCTTATCTCGCCACAGTTAATGTTCGTCGGGAATTTCGTCAGGGGAGATGCCAAGTGATGACATTGGAAATATGCACATAGCATGGTATCAGCCGTGTCACCCACAAAAAGAGTTCCGCAAAGGTAGTGTCTTGAGAGTGCCCCCGGGCTCAAAGCGGATTGTCCTTGATCCTTTTTCACTTGTGTAGATATTTCATTGCGGTTGTACATTGGTAATATTATATTGCAATCTAGGCCACACCTGATGGTTAAGTAGCTAGGGCGAGAGTTCATGACGGAGCTTCTTGCTCTGAGTTAAGGGTCGAGAGCCAATGCTTGGGAGAGCATCTACATCTTGACTCGACAATCTAGCCAACGTAACTGAACACCGAGTGATGATACCCCCAGAACTCGTACTTCCACCTACATAAAGGTGGTCACTATAGGATACCAAAAACACAAGTAACGCGGGGCCCAGCAGCCCGCATCTGATAGTCGCCGAATATGCCATGGCCCGTTCCGAGCTGGCCGCAGTAAATACCCCAGGATTCGGGAGGGTCCTGGAGCTAACCGCGCAGGACCCAGGCTAGTTCAGAGAACGGTAGAAGCTGGTGCTCCATGTGACTGCATCATAGTTTGCTCATGCGCTGCCAGGTTCTGGTGCGTCCAATAAGAAGTTACTAAATCATTGCCAAGTCAGCAATGGCACTCTCATTTCAACGAGCCAATATGGAATTGTAGAAAGGGGGAGTGTTCAGAGTAAACAATATTTCGCATCAAGATCGCCTATGTAGTAGGCGATTCAAATACAATCTAGCTTATTATTGGATAATTCATCATGGAAAGGGCAGGGTGAAGGAAAGAGCAGCATTAGTCAAACTTACGGATGGGTGTGTGTCGGTAGCACCAATAGTACTCTATGTAAGTGTACGCTGAAAAGTGACTCGAAGCTCCTGTGAGATTCTGACACAAATGGCTGGTAGAATGTGACCCTGCATCCCCGACTTCTAGGGCGCCAAAGGAATGCTTCTCAAAGCTGAAGTACTGCCGTCTGCGTCATGCCTTCTTGATCTGCGCCGCTGATGGCTGCAATATCAATCATGGCTCAAAATCGATCTTCGGGCTTCTTCCAGCCAGCTATCCGACTCACTTCACCTATACCAGATAGGATGTGGTCCACGCCAAGCTTGACTATACTTTGCCTCTTGTTCTTGCCGTCCGAGTCGTGCGAGGGTTGTTCACTACCGATGGTCGGCAGCACGTTGTCGCTAGCTGACAAGCTGACAAAGAGGGCGAACGGAACGAACCAGACGCAGAGTCCGAAAAACGAGGCGATCTCGGTGAAGCTCGGGATATCTGGCTGGTCGTATACGCTGTTCATTGCCGCGTAGGAGCGCGACTGCGCATTGGAAAAGTGGCGGAACCAGAAGTAGTGATTGACAAGAACGAGAACTGGCATTGTCCAAGTTAGTTCCAGAGTGCTGCCGCGTTCGAAGAGAAGGGGAACCCACAGCACGAGGCAAGAAACAAGGGATCTGTTAGCTTGACGAAGGGGAAGCGTCGCATGTTGCCCAAGTAGATCACATGGGATGCGATGCCCATCAGGGTCAGGGCCAGGGGAAGCCATCGGCAAGGCACAGGACGAGCTGAAGGCCAATGATGGCATAGATGAGTCGGGTGAGGAGACGTTTGGCTATGACGGTGTGCTCTTCGACCAGCTCTGAGAGGTAGTAGAGGCCCGAAGCTATAGTTGTGGAATTGAAGTCGTCAGCTTCCAAAGGACGTCTCGCATCAATGCAATTGATGGCGGGAGCGTGGCCTACCAATTGCCAGGGTCAGAAAGCAGAAGCCCACGACGGAGCCTAAATAGCCGACCAGAGGTAGAATCCACATCTTATCGAGCAGGCGAAAATCTCATTATCTGCTGGCAGCTAATTGATGTGTTGATGAAAATTTTCACTTCTGTTCTTCAAGGACGGATGTTTCCTTATCTCAAATCGCGAGTGGTAGTTTATATGGATCACAACGCGCACGACAGCCAGCGTGGCCTTTGATGGCGACAGGCTAGGCACGTAGCCCATCAAATAAGGTAGGGGAGCTCCGTATCTAATGTAGCGTGCCTTACCTTACGTCCTCATTTATGTACCAGACACATACATCAATGTACGTACAGAGAACCCTGGCCTCAATTTAGATAAGACGAACAAGCTCTTATCGGTGCATATCGATAAAGACAGCGACCCCACTAAAATTATCCTTCGGAGGGGTCTTGCATTTTCCCAGATGGCCGCCGTCAGTATCCCGAAAGCCGTGATTAAATTTCGGACGCTGAACTGTAAACCAGCCAGCATCGTCTTCGATCGCTATAAACAACTGAAGACCCCAGAGAACAGCTTCCGGTGGTCTATTAGAGGTTGCGCAGAGCCTGTTGCCCATCATGTCTCGCCCCGAGGATACACTGTAGGAAGCCGCCCCTCCACAATTCCCTTGTTTTCCCCCTGCTTGAGAAGTGTCGCATTCTGACCAGCGTCACTATTGCTTCAGGTCCGCCGACGTGCACTACGATGATACCGAGGCCCGTAAATACACAACCTCGTCGCGCATACAAAATATCCAAGCGTCTATGACCCACCGTGCCCTCGAGCTTCTAGATCTACCCTCTGCGTCCCTGATCCTCGATGTCGGCTGCGGTAGTGGCTTGTCCGGCGAAATCCTCTCGTCCCTGTCGCCAGAAGAAGGTGGCCCACATGTATGGATAGGCATGGATGTCTCGGCGTCCATGTTGGACGTGGCTTTGCAGCGGGATGTGGAAGGCGACTTGCTGCTGGCCGACATCGGACAAGGCGTGCCTTTCCGTGCCGGAACATTCGACGCCGCCATTAGCATCAGTGCGATACAATGGCTGTGCAACGCGGAAAGTAGCGAGACCTCCCCTGCCGGCCGGTTGTCGAGATTCTTCAATGGACTGTATGCAAGTCTGAAGCGAGGCGGAAGGGCTGTTTGTCAGTTCTACCCGAAGAATGACGAGCAGAAGAAGATGATAACGGGTGCTGCCGTCAAGGCTGGCTTCGGAGCCGGTCTGTTAGAAGATGACCCCGACACCAAAAACGCCAAGCTCTATCTTGTCCTCACTGTGGGTGCCGCAGTTGTCGGCGGAAAGAGTGGCGACATCACAGGGGTGGTTCAAGGCATGGAAGGCGTAGATGTTCTGGATGGTCGAAACAGGGGGAAGTCTGGAAGCGGCGAGATCAAGAAGGGATCTAAACAATGGATCGTCAAGAAGAAGGAGCAGATGGAACGGAAGGGGAAGGTGGTCAAGGCCACCTCCAAGTATACCGGACGCAAAAGACGGATTGCGTTCTAGATCTATATTCAGATGGCGGGAGATACCATTGCATTGGCTGCGGCGTTCACGGAGTTACATTTTCTGCACTGTCTGCAGAACAGAAAACATTAGATCAAGCAATATTGATGTCGGATTCGTCCAAAGTATCTCTCTAGGGGCAACAAATGGCGCAATCTACGGTGGCTAGCTGGCGGCCCCCCTCAAATGTCACTAACATTGCCAAATGTTGAGGAACTCGGGCCCTGCTGGACTTCAGTGACGTGGCTTGAGGTGTTGCTACAAGTATATAAGTTGCGGAAGGCCGTATTACCTTCCAAGAGTACTATTGCCGGTGCCAGCTTCGTCCAACCCATCAACACGGATGAATACAGCCTTTTGCTCTAACCAGTCGTCCATGCTCTGTAAAAGGCTTTCTCGGCCAACACCGCTTTGTTTGTAGCCGCCGAAGGGCATGTCCCACGCACCCGTGGGCGAAGTACAGTTAACGCCCACCATGCCGGATTCCAACCCCTTGGCCACGCGCATGGCCCTGTCGAGGTCTTTGGTGTAGACGGCGGCATACAGCCCGTACTCGGTATCGTTTGCGACCCTGAGGGCCTCTTCCTCCGTCTCGAACGTGTTGATGCAGACGACGGGTCCGAAGACCTCCTCCTTCACGATCTTGGAGTCCTCGGGCTGCTGCAGGAACACGACGGGCTGGACGAAGAGATCGGCTTTCTCGGCGGGGAGGGGCGCGCCCGTCTCCACCATCTGCCCCGTCTTCTTGCCCTCCTCCACGTACCGCATCACCGCCTCGTACTGGGCCTTGTCCGCCTGCGGGCCCGACATGGTCTCCTGCTCGCTCGGGTCGCCGAGCTTCCGGGCCTTGGCGAGCGCGTTGAACTTGTCGATGAAGGCGGCGGCGGCGTCCTTCTGCACGTAGATGCGCGAGTTGGCCATGCAGGTCTGGCCGCTGTGGAAGAAGATGCTGTGCTGGGTGTCGCGGGCGGCGCGGTCGAGGTCGGCGTCGGCGAAGACGAGGGCGGGCGACTTGCCGCCCAGCTCGA
This sequence comes from Apiospora saccharicola, assembly GCA_038363915.1. Taxonomy (NCBI): domain Eukaryota; kingdom Fungi; phylum Ascomycota; class Sordariomycetes; order Amphisphaeriales; family Apiosporaceae; genus Apiospora; species Apiospora saccharicola. Next base: position 3,191,085 of record JAQQWM010000001.1, read on the forward strand.
ACGTCAGGTGCTTGAAGTTGGACGCCGCGGCGGCCGTCTGGATCGCGCGCCCCGTCCGGACCGAGCCCGTGAAGGACAGGGCCCGGATCTGCATGTGGCTGCTGATGGCGTGGCCCGCCACCGGCCCGTGCCCATGCACGATGTTGACCACGCCCGGCGGGAACCCGGCCTCGCCCAGCATGGCGGCGACCTTGTCCGAGCTCAGGGGCGCCTTCTCCGACGTCTTGAGGACCATGGTGTTGCCCGCGGCCAGGGCCGGCGCGAGCTTCTTGCTCAAGAAGACCAGCGGGGCATTCCAGGGTATGATGGCAGCGCAGACACCATACGGCTGGCGGATGGACATGTTTATGAAGCCCGGGGTATTCAGACTGGACGTGCCCACGGGGTACGCCGCCTCGGAAAAGTAACGAAAGTGCGTCGCGGCGTAGTATCCATCGAAATACGTGCTGACTGGTCTGCCGAGAGACAGAGCATCTGACTGGGCCAGTTCGGCATCTGCGTCCGTGATCATCTGGGCTAGCTTGGCCAGAGGCTTGCCGCGCTGCTGCGGCGACAGGACCTTCCAGGCGGGCAAAGCTGCTTGTGCGGCAGCCACCGCGCTGTCTACATCCTCGGCGGTTGCTTCAGAGACTAGGGAAACGTCAGAAGCTTCTCGTACTGTGTGTGTATCTGAGCAACATACCTTGGGCCACACAGTCCCCTAAATATGGCGAGAAGAGGTCGAAGGTCTTGTTGTCGCTCGAGGAGACGAACTACCAGAAATCAGCTATTCGCTTGCCCACGACTTTGGTTAGGGCTATGAGCTCACCTCTCCGTTGATGTACTGTTTGACCTCGATAGGAGCCATGGCGTACAGCAGTATAATGTCAGCAGATAGATAATATTCACGAGCCCAACCAAAACCACTGTTAGCAGTTATCAGCAAAACATAGACTTTATTGAGGCATAGCGAGGATGATTGGTCTATTGCGCCTGAGCAAGCTCGTAAAGGCCTCAGGTGAACTACATGCACACGACCCCTGCATTACAGATGTAGATGCGGAGTACGGTGCCACTATTAGGCAATAGCCGTGTATTGACAACGTTACACACACCAGCCATCTCGAGGATATTCGACTCCCGTCAGATCCACATCTAGTAAACGATCGGCTTACCGGGCGGGTCAACCCACCCGTAGGTTATACTATGCCACGGCATAGTCAGCCCGATAGACCTGTGATGCGCCTCTGACAAAATCTCCACGTGGGTACCAGATCAGTGTCCTATGTATGTATTTTCCTCCGCACCGGAACTGGGGTACCGACAGCCTGGTGGCACTGATACGATCCTACGACGTAACAGGCCCACGGCATCAGCTCCGTGCCGCTTAGTAGACGGTTGACAATGCCGGGGGTCGAAATCAACCCAACTCATGGTCAATTGTATCCAGCCGGCCGTTTGGTCTTGGCATCACCATGGATGTAAGACTGCTACAAAACTGCCCGAACCTGGTTCAACCCATGTTCAGCCACGATCTTCTCGGCTGCAATTTCGCCAATGATGTATGCCGTCGATTGAGTATGGTTACTGCCCGCGTTAGTCTTGGCCGATTGAGCCTCCCTAACCTTATGCATAAAAAAAGTCGACTTACTTGGGAAGCAGAGGGCAAACACTCATATCGGCCACTCGTAGATTCTGCATGCCGATGACGTTAAACGAAGAGTCCACACAAGCTTCCTGTGCATTGTGGCCCATCGTGACTGTCCCTGCCATATGCCAGGAACTTCTCAGATTCGATGAAAACGCCTCCTGTGTTTCTTGTCAGTCGTCCTGCTGGGGAAAGGGGGGCACCAAAGGGGAAAGAAATGTGGTCGAACCCATATCGCCTTGTCGGAGCTGTCCTGGGGCCATGACGCATGCCGCACCGTCTTCCGTTTCCAGGTGGGCGCTTGGAAGAACCGCAGCATGTCCCTCATGCCTTCTAAGGTAGGTCTGCATCGGCAGTGGAAGGGCTTGGAATTCCTTTGAACTGAGAACAGCAGGTAACTGGAACCAGCCCATTGGAGAGGGACTTTGCTGTAACGGCGGTGTAGTAGCGCTCCCCTTCTCGATAACTATGCCGGCGGTCGAGAAGCAATGGTCTTGCAGATTCCTTCCGATCTGCGGCAAGTCGAGAACACGAGGGATGCCATGTTTCCGCAGTTCCTGCTCCGGACCGAGCCCCGAGAGAAGCAAGAGCTGAGGGCTGTTGATGGCGCCCCCAGAGATGATGACTTCTTTACGAGCCCTGAACCGAGGCCCAGATGTGACCTTTACCCCAACAGCCACGCCCTGTTTGAAGATGATCTTCTCAACCAGTGCATTGGTTAGAACCACAAGGTTGCTAGGGGGCTTGACAGGTAAGCGCTGGCGGATGTGACTCTTGTCCCCTTGTAGATGCATGCTGTTCCGATGCCCATGCCGATAGGGGAGCCGTTATTCACGTCGGGGTTGATTCCAAGACCAACTTCTTCAGCCGCCCTGAAGACATCGTCTGTCGTCGGGAGCCATTCTTTCTGGTACGACAGATCAACCGCGCCTCCCACCCCGTGGTCTGAGGAAGGCAGTCAGCCACGGCTCAATGTCTCATAAGTAAGCGTGGAGTCGCCACGTACCTTCACTGCTAGGGGCAATACGCTCCCGGAACCCCACCGGTACATCGTCGTGGAAGTTCTCGATCCGCTGGAGACAGCGCCGGACATTCTTCCAGCCAAAGGAGTCGTCCCCAACTAGCCTTGCCCACTCATCGTAGTCCTCCGAGGAGCCGACGACCCATCCGCAGAAGTTGATGGCGGTGCTGCCGCCTAACCCCTTCCCCCGCGAGTAGTCAATCTTCTGGCCCCTCACTTGAGGCTCGGTCATGTAGGCCCAGTTCAGCGGCGAGCCTTCGCGAAATTCCGCCTCGTAACGCTCTGTTCCAGTCAAGTGAGCTGCATCTTCATTCGGCCCCCCTGCTTCTAACAGCAGAACGGATGGACGGGCTGGCGACTTGGCTAGTCGTGCTGCAATTACGCAGCCAGACGGACCACCTATAACGTATTAGTCACTCAATATAGTCAGTGCCTGAACAAGAGTAGCAACTAGCCTCCCACAATGATGAAGTCGAAACCTTCCGTCATATTCACAATGGCGCGTGATAATGGCACACAAGACCATGAAGCCAGGGGCGAATATATCCTCCCAGATGATAGATGCCCTCGGGGGAAGCGAACCCAGTGAAGGAGCTGACTATAGTGGGTCATCCGCACCTCGGTTAATATGCCGCTCGCTTGGGTGAACCTGCATCCAGTATGTACATGATGTAGTTACCCACCATGGTCTCCTGCAATGCGGACCGGTGAAGACCGCCCAACAGATGGCTCTGGAGCTAGCATCGGTGGGCCGCAAATAACACTACGGCTCAGCGTTATCAGATATATAACTAAGTGCGCGTAGACTACCTAGAACATATCTGGCTTCGGAATGAACCTGCCGATGGACTCTGGAGTCAGCTGTACTTGCAGGGGGCACAGGCTGACCCGGCTAACGATGGAGGGGCCAGCCCTGGAACAACCGGATCTTGGTACTCAGTCTAGATTATGCAGTTAATCCCAAAAGCAAGTCACCGAGCGAGTGACAAGAATACCTGGTCTATTAGGCGAAACAGCTGGCTCCTCTCATTGTTGTATATCGGTGTGCCGTGCCTGCAACCGTGTCACTATCCGAGATCCTCGGATTGAATGACATCTCTTCCGCTCAATGCCGTTCCAATACCAGTCAGCACTATTCACTGTGATGGAGACTAGGACGGCAATAGTCCAGCATATCATGCCAAGCCACGCGCCAATCAAGGTTGCATGGCATGCTGACGAACAGCAGCATTGCATTACCCGAAAACTAGCAGATGGTGATCTGATTAAAGTAGGCATACATCTGATTTCATCTGGTTCAACTTCCCATAGCATTGCCGCAAGACAACACAGACGTTAGTACGGCCCAAGACATGGACGTCCAAGAGCTTTTGAAGAAGCTAGAAGTCAGGCCGACCGATGATGAATATGAGTCGATTGCGACGAGCAGATGGGGCAACAAAGATGTCTATCCGATTCCCAAGGATAAGAGGACGTATGGGTGGCTGTCGTTCTACGCCTATTGGGGGACCTGTGGGATCTCTCTGTCTAGTTGGACCACTGGCAGCAGCTTGATGGGGATAGGCTTGACAGCCGGGCAGGCCTGCGGCGTCGTGGTACGATGGATTGGCCTCCCTCTCCCCTATTTTCGTCTTGCGGGTTAGCTGATCAGAGTGCTGAAAAACAGGTCATTGGATGCGTCATTGCGTCTCTGAGTTCGTACCTGAACGGGGCGGCAGGGACGATTCATCACCTTGGCTACGGAACGCTTGCTCGAGCAGCCTTTGGCCTATGGGGCGCGTACTTTGTTGTTATGCTGAACGTCTTCCAATCGTTCGTCTTCTATGGGACACAGATGTACTTTGGAGGTGAGAAGACGACTCGCAGTCCCTATCGAAGAAGAAGAAGATGCCGTACCCGGGAGGGCCAGACTGACCATATCCCTGTCATCTACTTCGTACCACCGCACCGGATTCAGAGGTTTCTTGTGGCCAACTTGGCCGTCTCCAGCGCCACTCTCTTCGGCATTATGGGCTGGGCCGTCCATGCGCGCGGCGGCGGCGGAAACCTCGTGTCGCCCGCGGTTGAGGTCCCCAAGTCCCAGGTAGGCTTCCTGATGGTCCATGGGATTACCTCGGTTGCCGGAACGTACACGGGTGGCAGCGAACGTGTCAGCGACTGGACCCGGTACGCGAGACACAGACATTCGCCGACGCTAGCCCAGCTCACGGCGCTCCCGATCACGGTGACACTGGTGGCTCTGATCGGCATCGTGACGACATCGGCGTGCGCCGGCATGCTGGGCCAGGTGGAATGGAACCCCATGATCATGCTCCAGGCGATCCAAGTCCGGTACTACACGGCCGCTTGCCGGGCCGGGACGTTTTTCGCGGGGCTGGGACTCTTGTCGGTCACCGTCTTCATCAACTATACGCAGAACTGCGTCAGCTCTGGCATGGAGTGAACTGGAGAGCACTGCTATCCTATTTCTTGGGCATGGTATGGGCATTGCCTGGCTTCATCATGGCAGTCGGCGGCCCCCTGTTGCCCAAGGTTGGTACCATCTGTACCAGATCTCCTTTTTCTTCGGATATGCGGTATCCGGAGGTCTGTACTGCCTGCTGAATCTGCTGTTCCCACCACCCGGGCTCGGTGAGCAGGTAGATATCCAGTTGGCAGAAGGGTCTGTTGTGATAGGCGTTGCTCCGAGTTGCCACAGTCCGACTGATGCGGGAACGGACGAGCCGGCCCGGTTTGGTGACGAGAAAGTATAGGTTGCACTTTCGTAATATGCAGTAGAGGCGATGAAATAGTAACGCATGACTTTGGTTTATAGCATCAGACCACGGTCTGGTCCGATGAAAATCAGAACTACTAGAGCTTGAACAAGTTGTGATTGAACAAGTTTGGTTATTCCCTCGTCGCATAGGGCATGGTCGAACTGTAAAAGGCACGGCCGGGGTCCGGGGTCCGGGGTCCATCGATGACGTCCTATATCGACCCCAACAATGGCTGTGCAATCCTTTTATAAGGTCGCATTTCTACCTTTACAAGGCACTTGATATTCGGTTAACTACTATCAAATACCAATCATCTCTATTGGCCGCATCGGAACCATCATCTATACCTTCAGCAAGTAGAAATGGGCATCTCCTTGTCTGCAGCGCGCTACTTGGCGCCCGCCGCATTCCTAGTCGACTTCGCGGCGCAACTATACGGGTTGTTGAGCAGCCCCAACATGAAAGATGTGCATGATGCAAACATCTCGTTCTTCTCGCCCCTGCCGCTGCTCATTGCCTGCTTTTATTTCCCACAGCAGCTGTTCCAGGCGGCTTGGCTTTGGAGGCTATGGAAGGCCAGCCTGGAGAACGTGGAGGGTGACCGCGCGCTGAAGCAAATGATAGATTATGTCCCCTACTACGCGGCTGGCAACTTGTGCATTGCTGGTATGTCCACTCCGCCCCCTACACCGAACAATTGCAAGAAAACTGACAGCATGTGTGTGTGTGCGTGTCGTACCCCACAGCCTGGATGGTGGTCTGGAACCAATCCGACCTCAAGACCGCCAACGACTTCGTCATCGTCAACAGCTGCCTGCAGCTCTACTACGTCTTCGCGAGGCTGGGCCCGATGGACCTGGACTCCTGGACCTCGATCCTGACCCATGTCGTCTCCAAGATGTTTGCCGGCATCGGCGCGCTGGACCTTCTGCACAACAGCTCGGCGGCCTACGCGGTCGGCCAGGCCCCGGGCACCGCCGTCAAGGTCTTGACCGGCCTCGGGTTCGGTGGCTTGGCCGCATGCAGCGACTGGATCCTGGGTGCCTGTCTCGCGTACGACTTGGTGGCCCTCAAGGTTGGCCAGCGTGTGTACGGAAACGTCGCCTGGAGCAACCTTCTTGGCGGGTTCGTTTCCGTCGTTGCGGGGTTTGTCGTGGTTCGCAACTGTCTCCGGTAAGTACTTCTTCGCTTTTGAAGCAATGGTACCGTAATCTACGAGTGCTAACGGCTCACAGACCCCCTACGTGCGCCGGGGCGATTACCAGGCTCTGCGATGATTTATCAGGAAGCGGTAGGCTACGGTTCATGGACATGTGTCTTGATATATCTACTGAATAGGTTACCTTACAAGAGAGAGAGAGAATGCGTGTGTGTAGATTATGTATTGGTTGGCTTGGCAATAGGGGAGAAGTCCTGTTTGCCAGCCACCTCTCCTTCGTACCCAACCGCCTGGGCAAAATCCTTGAGGAACGCCCACCTCACCTGCTTCGCCCACCCCTTTTCTGCAAACCCGTTGGCCGATTTGGGGAAGAAATCTGCAACGTGTAGGAACGTTTCATCGTGTGTAGGGACAATGAGAAAGTGGTCGAAAGCATCGACTTCTTGCAGCTTCTTGATGGACTCTATGGCCTCGGGAATGTCGTAGTGGACCTGCGGGGCGTTGGCCGGCTTGGCCGGCAGATAGAACGGCTGCTCCTTGCCATCTCGTAGTATGCTCTCAAACACCTCACCCGGACAAGGTGTCGCGGACAAGCCGGTGAAGGGATTGGGTGAGATAGAGGTGGGCAGCGGCCGCCACGGGTGCGGCCGGATCTCCCCGCCGTGGTGAGCGGCGTCGCCGCCCATGAGGATGAGGCTGTCGGGCTCCGTAGTCACCCGGGCCAGCCCACACATGTGTCCGATTGCGTGCCCCGGGGTGTCGAGTAGATAGAACGAGCCGTCTCCGAAGTAATCGAAGGCGGCAAACCTGCCCAGCTTCAGCCCCGACTGGGCAAAGTCTATCTCTCGGATCTCACGACCCGCCACGTCGGCTTGGTTGAAGGCTGCCGACGGGTTGTCCGGATAACCGGGGAATATCTTGTCCTTGCACCCGGGACCCACGATTAGCGCCGTATCGGGTTCAAACGTCGACGGGTCACCCGTGTGGTCAAAGTGCCAGTGCGACCAGATGACGGCCTCGATGGACTTGGTGTCCACGCCGCCCTGGTCGAGGATCTCGCGGACGTGCCTCGGCACGATCGGCGTGTACCCGCTATCGCGAAAGCGCTGGACCAGAGGCGGCGGGAGGTTCTCCCAGTCCTTCTTGATGCCGAGGTCGAAGACCAACGAGCGACCGAGCTTAGGGTGCCGGATCAGGAAGGAGTAGCAGGGCGTAGCGAGCCACTCATGGCCAGCGATCGCAGGCTCCACAAACCTCCACTAGTAGTAGACCAGCATCATCAGTAAAACATCCCTGTCCACCTCAAGAGGCATGGGGCGGGTTCAGTGCCAAAGTAAGTGCCTACCGTGTTAATGCCATGTATAATGCCACTGCTGTTGATGATGGAAACATCGACGGCAGTGGTTGATGTAGGGATGTTCAGATTCGGGAGCGAAACCATGGCTAGTGATGTCTTTTCAGCGTTCTCGAAGCACCGAGGAAGGAAGAACAGAACAGTATATGTCTCGAGGGAGAAGAGGAGAGCCAGCGGCTTCCTTGATCGTCATCCTATCAGATAAGTCGGCGTTCCGATGCGTTTTAGGGCGGAACAACCCCTCCTAGGCTCCTACTGATTTATACTCTCAGCCGATTCCGCAAATGGGTAAGATAAGTAGGTACCCCGGAAATGATCGCAGTACCATTTCCGATCCGTCCCCTAGGCAATATTGCATCCAAAAAGAACTGGCCCGGCATTAGGTCATTAATAACCCTCAGGATACAGTAAACTCTATATATTTCATGATATACCTAGGTATATGCGACTCTATTCAAGCAGCACATGTAAGTCGCCGAACAATGTTCTGCAGGGAAGACACTGTGCGTAGGTAGAGGCTCAGGACGTCGTGTCATGGAACGGAATTCGCTTTCTCTAATCCAAATTATTTCAGATAATATGTACATATTGGCATGCTCGCTACTGTTTGTAAACTTCCTACACCTCAAACCCCTGATTCCTTGCCTCCTGGGTTCGTGACCGCTGTCTTCGTCGTCATCATTGATAGGGGCCGCTCATCGCATCCATACTCATGTCGTTTGAATTTTGCGGCAATCCCGTGGGCCATACCGGGAACTGCGATGAATCGGGCGGTTGCTGTAAGGATCCGGCTCCCACAATATCCGTTGAAGTAGGGTCCATGTTGAAGTCGAACGGTGGTGTCGTTATGTTGCCAGTCATGGTATTAATCATATAAGAGAAATCGGCACCCATTCCGCCTTGGCCCCATTGATTGGCAAATTGTTTGAAACCTTCGTGCACTGGGGGCTCAATCTCCACAGGGTTGCGAGGCTCGTGTTTTCCTTGGGCAACCAGGCCCATGATGGTTTTCTTAATTCGCTCGAAAACGTCGCGATACTTGCGGGCCGAAGGATAACGTTCAGTGACAATACTGAGGCGGCCGCAGTCAGAATTCAAGGCAAACACTAGAGTGAGAAGAAAAGCCAAGGAATGAGACTATGCTTACTACAATAGCAACTGGCAGTCCGTCAGGGGGCGTCCACAGTGAGAAAGCTCGCAGGAGCCAACCACGCACAATATATCAAGGTCAACCCTATTCAATGTCAGAATCAACGTAGACTGTCAACTGGGGGGTATTTTACCTGCCAAAAACACGGATTGTATGCTCAAGGCCGAGAACCCGACTGGGAAAACGTGGTGCAGCCTTCTATAATCCGCGATGATCCCGGAACACGCATTGGCGCACAGTTCAAGGTACTTCATGTTCATGGGTGTTTTTGCAAGCCGGGGATACAGTAAGAAGCGAACGCAGCGATAGTAGTGAATCGTGTAAAACTCCGCACCTTCGTATGCAGCATTTTGTTGTTGGACGTAGTTGGTGGCATCATACGGGATAGCCTCCTTCCAGGAGTTCAACTTGTTCAGGAATGCATCGATTGTGATGTCTGCGATAGTGCCCGGCCTGTCCACCCTGTAAACGGAGTGCTGGATTTCCGACTCGATCCGCTTGAGCCTCGTCCGATGGATGAAAGATGTCAGCGTCGTCGGCGGATTGACGGGGATATTGGTCACGTGTGTAGAGGCCTGGCGCACAACTTCGTCATCCCGCGTGTCCTCGTTGATATCCAGAGGTAACTCTGCATCGATATCATGGTCGGACAAGCTCGGCGGCCTGCCAATGGCAAAAGATATATCGCGATCCAAGAAGTAGGTGGTCCAGAATCGACGCTTGTTCATTTCGGCCTCGACGCTCGGGAGCTGGCGCCTCGGACGACGATGCAGCCCGAGCTCAACGCATAGGCGCATGGCGGCACCGACATAAGTCCAGGCCCCCGGATCGCACGGTGCTCTTGTACAGTAGAGTGCCATGAGTAGTAGGTAGTCTACAGTACGGGAATTGCGAAGCTGCAGTAGGGAGTCCATGTAGCCGAAGGCTATGTTGTAATGTTGCTCACTAAAGAAATGACCCATCTCGCCAGCTGACTCCAGCCAGCGTCCACTGACGGCGTAAACCAAATGAAGGATACTCTTTTCGTACTCATCAGAAATATTGTCGCGGTTGGCATGGAGCTCTAGCACACGGGCAGTGTGCAGCACTGGGTAACGGGTTGCGATATGTCTAAACCAGCCTTCAAGAAGTCTGTGAGCAACATTCGGGCTCAGCATGGGGACGCCCACAAAATCGGAGAGTTGGGCCGAGTAAACGGATTTGGGGGCTGGGTCGTCTTCGTCCCCTATAATATGACTGTCATGTTCGTTGGCTATGGAAGTTCTTTGGCTCTGTACAACCGAGTTGAGGACACGACCGATCGTGATATTTGACGAAGCCCCAATGTAATGGCCTGAAGCAGAAAGTGACAAGTCACGCACAGCAATGAGAATGTCATTTTCGTCGTCATCTGAGTCTGGCTGCATGTGTTGTTGTGGTGGCTGCAGCGCATGGTGACCGGGTGCCTGGAGGTGCGGCGACGAGATTGCTGCACCGACCGTCCCTCTCAGGTGGTCGGTTCCTGCGCCCATATGACCCAGAGAGGCCAAGGCGGACTCCAGCTCCGCCACGCGCTGTTCGAGTGCTTTGATATAGAGCTTCTTCTCACCCGCCGCCGGGATGAGGGGGACGATATAGACACATTTGAGAGACAGCCGCGCGCATGATGCACAAGCCGGCCGTTGCCCATCACACTACGAGGGAACCATCATGTTAGCGGTGATCCAGTGGACGTTGAATTGACCGTACGAGGCTGCTACTACCTTCTGCTTCCGCGTCTTGCAGCGCTGGCAGGCGAGAGCCACACGGTCACGCTTGCCGGCTTTGCGTTGGGTCGGCGGAGCTTCTGTGGTGGGTGCGTTCGGTGACGTGCCTTGGCCTGTCTCCGTGGTGTCCGGAGAGGACCCGGTGGCGTCCATTATTGCGAGATTCAATGGCGTGGAATGGAGCGACGTGGTGTGAAGCAAGGCAGAACTAGGGTTCCAAAGCAGGGATAGTATGCGGCTCTACATACACACCGAAGTCTGGATGGCGTCGGATCCGCTTTGTGCCGGCAGCTGCCGATGGTCAAGAGCATGGGATCCTCGCGATCCTCCAGGCTCCTAATAGAGACTCGGAGATGGTACCGCAGCTGACCCGTGTACGGTCGGCAGTCTACTTCACAAAGCAGCGAGTAGATGTCGATCTCACCTGGATCGCGTGGTTCCAGGACAAGATGGCCGGCGATGGATAAGTAGGCAGATGTCGTCGGTATGCCAGGTTAGCAGGCAGATAAGGCGGGGGAAAAGAGACCCAGCACTCGGTTGGGTGCTTCTTCGCCGCTCACCGAGGTGGCTCCGCTTCCGCTTTTCCGTGGCGAGGTCGTGTTGCAAATTATACACAGTCCCGCCCCGTCCTTCTTTTTGCCTTAGTAATAATTCACCGTCTTTGTCCTTGGTGAGAAGTCTCCTCCTCGTGGCACGCAGTGCAGTAAGATGATTATGGATAAACACAATGCAGTCTCATGATAGCGGGATCCGCTGATGGATGTGATGTCCAATTCGGTCAGAGAGACTCGGTCTGCGCTGCAAGCATGGTCGCCGAAGCGTGGTCATGGATGGACTGGAGGTATCAGAGCGCCACGAATGCCGCCAATGCCGCTGCCACTTGCACTTGATGGCTTCAAGGTTGGGACTTTTCCCCTTTGGCTTCCGCTTGGGGCTGAACCAAGCTTTGAAAAGTGGCTTGGGGAGCACGTTGAACTCAGGCAGACTGAAGAAACCGTGCAGGCTGGCACGGTTATCTGCTGCCCAGAGCCCCGGCTTCATGTCTATGCTTTGGTGCTGAGGCATCAGCAAGGGTATTACCTTTCTGAACATTGTGGTACGGCGGCACAGGATCAGAGTGGATTCGCGAAGGGCATTCAATCGATCAGTTCCTGGCACTAATCAGGTCCCAACGGAGATTACCAGGGTGAAATTGATTTAATACTGCTGGCATACTGCGTGGTCATGGTAGTCACATAGCACAGGTGCATAAAGCGCCCGAGTATTGTGAATACGGGCTCCCCCGCAACTTTTTCTTACCGTACATACATTAGGTACTCCATCGCCAGTGTTGTGACTCCGTGAGCCTGTTGCCTGTGACCAATTGTTGCCGTACGACGTATGTAGCACGATCTTCCAGCTTGACTCATTCCCGTCGTTTCACCATATTTAAGGTTCAAACTTAAGGATGACAATGGACGGTCTGCGGAGGGGTAGCGAGCGAGCCTGAACGGCGCCGATCCTAGACGGACGGCATTTGATTGATGATCTAATCTGACGTGACGCAGGCAGATGCCCGCATGCATGTGTGTGTGTGTGTGGGGGGGGGGATTTGGAGATAATGGTAAGTACCTAGGTACAGTATCTAAGGTATGTAGGTAGCCTTCCCCGCATCTTAAACTGGATGTCATTAAAATCAGGTGGGCAATTGATCGATTGATTGATAAATGAGTACGAAGGATCCGTAAGCTGAGTTCCAATTTTTGATGACTGTGCATCACAGATACAAATCTCGTACCACCCTGCCCTGTAACCACGCAACCTCACTGCAGCGGCGCCGAGAGTTGACGTGCTTTGAAATCACCTACCAACCTTTTGGGCGTTGAATGCACTGGCCTGTTTTCTGTAACAGTTGGTGCAAAGGCAACGCGGTTGCTTGGAAACGATCTATGGCAACATCATAATGGTACGGCAATTATTTACATACTCCATTGGCCACCACGTACCTTATTCTGTACCCGCGCCAGAGATATGTCTAATCCGTCCAGGCAAGTTATGTAATCGCTTCGGAATAGGGCTCCCGCTAGCGCGACCCCATCTTCAGCCCACCCGCTATTCTACTTATAGGTAATGACGGCCACGATCATGGAACGCCTCGTAGAACGCCTCGATGCCGTTTCCTCTGCTGTTCTGTTGCCTGTCACAGAACCAAGTCGTGCCAACCACTAGTCTTTAGAGCTGAAAACAGACTATCAGACGGCATGTAACAGGGGATAAGTAGCACATCCAGCCATGTGTTCCCGTTCCCCGAAAATGCAGGCCTTCGCCGGCGATCAGCAAACAAAAGGTCGAATTGGGCCCGTCTTTGCTGAGCCCACGAGCCGATACTGCCGTCCCTCACACAGGCTCCAACATACCTCAGACCCTATCAAATTGACAGATGGGACATCGGCAATCGTCTCAGGAGCGCTCTCTTGGGGTCGGGACATGGTTCCGCATTGCCTCTCTGGTGAGATGGACAACACTTGGCCTACATGGACGTTACCCACAGCTGGGCCAAGACATGATCCCGAGAACTCCACTGGCACTGCCGCTCTGCTTTCTTTACACCTGTTGCGGGATCCCGATACCTGATCCATTCGATACACGTAATAAGTCATACAGCCAACCCGCCATATCATGCAAGACGGCATGCTCCTCCCTTATTGGCTCTTCTCAGCTTACCCGAAGCCGTCGTATGTGTGATCAGGATGGTTACCTATACCTCTACCTCCACCAACAAGGACACCAAGAGGCAGTCCGCTATCTTGCAAGTCAAGTCCTTCATCAATCGAATCTTGAAGCATCACCAAGTCCGAGACCCAGCATCCACCACCTCAATGGACTGCACTGAGCTGCCCCCCTACATTAGCCATTCTTGGTGCTGGTATTGGTGGATTGGCTTTGGCTATCGGCCTCATCAAGCGTGGTGTTGATGTCACTGTCTACGAGGCTGCAGATGCCTTCTCTACCGTCGGAGCCGGTATTGGGTTCGGTCCCAACTCTCTGAACGCCATAGATTTAATCGACTCCCGCTTCCGCCAAGAGTATAACAAGGCCAAGACAGCGAATGAGAGGCCCGAGTTTGAGCACAGCGTATTCGATGCTCTATATGCCGAAGGAGGACTTGGCATCAACAGAGGGTGGACAAAGGGCCTTATTGGCGCCCCGTATTTTACCAGGAGCAGCGCTCATCGCAAGGATTTGCTGGACATCATGGAAAACCTCATCCCGCCGGGCACCGTCATCTTCAACAAGCGAGCAACTTCAATTGAGCAAGTCGGGTCCAAGGTTGTCCTCACCTTTGGGGACAATGAAGCGGTGATTGTGGACGCCATCATTGGTTGCGACGGAGTGAAAGGTATCACGAGAGGATTGGTTTTGCAGGATACCGCACCAGAACAGGTCAAGCCAACATATTGCAACATGTACATCTACCGTGGCATCATTCCGATGGACGACGCCAGGGAGATACTTGGACAGCATGCCGGCGATGCCAAGTGGTTCATGATGAAGGAAAAGGGCGTCGCGATTTATCCCATCTCCCAAGGGAAAGAGGAGAATTTTGTCTTCTTCGTTACGGACCATAACCCCTGGACCCAAGGCGACTCCCCAATACCATGTACCAAAGAGGAGATGCTCGAAGACCTGAAGGACTTCGACCCACGACTCTTGAAGCTATTAGACTGGGCCAAGCCACTGAAGTGGCCGACATGGCATCATCCTCAAACTTCAACATACTTTAAAGGTCGGATATGTCTGCTTGGAGATGTCGCCCATGCATCGAGCCCCCATCAAGCAGCTGGTGCTGGCCAGGGTCTAGAAGATGCTGCTGTCCTTGCCCACCTTCTTGCACTGGTCAGGGATCCCGACCAACTTGATCATGCCTTCGAAGTGTATGACTCTATCCGACGGCCACGTGCGCAGAAAGTGGTTTCGACCAGTTTTGAAGCTGGCATTATCTACACCTGGCGGGATCCCGAGATTGGGGATGATATGCATAAGATTGTGGAAAATGCCAACCAGCGACTTCACTGGATTTGGCAACATGACATCCCTGGCGACTTAAAGAAAGCCGAAAGCCAGTTTCTGAATCTGGTATCTTCTTCGCATCGCAATATCCAGGCTAACATGCCCGGCAACAAGATTCGTCCAGTGATGAAGTCCAACGAGCTTGCCGCTTCATTGTCGTGAGCTAAGCCTTTCTTTTCTTTTCAGTCCAGCACTAGAAAACACCTGTACCACTGCATTTTGTATATCTATACATCTTATACATAAGCGTTATATAGGACTAGAATATTTACAATCTACAGAGCTATACACTGCATTTGGGCTATAAATATGGCTCTTACCTGCTATAGAATACCCGTATATTCCATACATATTCATTGCCGAAGGTGTAGTTTTATCATCATATTATATAGGGGACTTTCTCTGACTGTAAACGTTCTTTCGACGGCAGTATGCCACAATTGAGCGGGTTGATATGACGAGAGCTGGCTAGGTCGACTAATCTATTTGGCCCTCCCAATGAAAGACTAGTGCGTTTCCAATAGAGAACCAAAACCTGTGACCTTATCCAGGATCCCATTCGTCCTATACGCGTGCCAAACTGTTGCGGTATTTATCGCGATAACCGGCTTACCAAGTTCCCTTTCCATGTCCGCGGCAACCCTTGCGGCGGGTAGGTTGGTTCCCGCTTGCAAAAGCGCATCAACCTCTGGAGCGTTCACCTTTCTGAAGGCTTCTTTGATGATTTCGGGGTCTACCTCGGCGATTGAGGTGGCTGTCTCGCACCGCAGTCCGTGGATCATGTGCACTTCGTAGCCTATCTGGGTGAAGAAATCGACAACCTAGGAACTCCATGAGCATCTGACCTTAGCCACACGTTTTCTAACGAAGGACAGCTTACCTGCTGGTCACCAACGGCCTGGTACGGTGTAATAATACCAACCGTTTTGGCGCCGTAGCAATCCAGGGCTGCCTTGGCCGCCAGCGCACCGGTCGTGACCTTGAGGCCGCCGGCCTTCTCGACCATGAAGTCTTCGAACTTCTTTGCGCCGTCCTGACCGCCCCAGAAGGTCTCCGCGCTCATGCCCATGACCATGTAAGTCGGCAGGCAAGCGCACACACGGCTCACAGCCCCGCCGATGGTCTCGCGCAACTGCTCGAGAAACGCCACCATGGTCGCATCATCCTTCAGGGATGGGTTTGTTATCTCAATGCGCCCACTGTGCCAAGAGATGCCGGGAACTGTCATCCAGTTGAACTCGGCTTCGACCACCGTATTGGTTGCTGGTCTTTGAGGAGACGACGAGTTAGCTGGCCCCCGTCCCTCGCGATGAACCACCGTGACAGTTATACTCACACAATCAACCCAAATCTGGCTCTCGGCGAGACATGGCTCACTGGTGCTTGGATTGCGGTGGTCATTATGGTGTGATTGACGATGTTTGTTTTCTATCCGATGGTACGTGATGGTTCAGATGACAGGCCGGCGGCAGATAAAGATGTCGAATATAACAAGTAAATACCAAGCGCACACCTAGTTCGTATCAAGCGTCCTGTTCAATATACCAGATATTACGATATTCCCAAGCCTCAAATATACACTGTTGTCCTGTACAGGGGAATCTACCCCGCCGTCAGTTCGTAGCCAGACTGGTCACTCATTCGCAAGGTGCACTGCTACATGATGGCCTGTTGTCTGCAGACTGTAAGCAACATTGGGACACCTACACAGCTAGGTAGAATTGGATACATACACTACAAAGTAGTAGTTAGGTACTACTTCCGATAATATGTGACCGGAAGCCATACTCCGATACTCCAGGGGCTGTTGGACGATTGGCTCACGGATCAATTTCCGGGTTCGCATTGCGTACCCACAGCACAATATGGAACCCATACGTATTCCCAACCTCATCTTGCCAAAAACGGGAGAGATGTCGGACACATCCTATCCAACGCAGCTCACACCAGTCTATCCCTATCTGTGGATCCATATCACCTCTGTCTGCCACTCCTAGTTCAGAATAAGGAAACTAGTCCTATAGTGGTACTTTTGCTTACGGTACGTACTTCAATGCTATTTCTCGGAATGCACAAGGGATGCCTCCACTATTTAGTGCCGACTAGCCTGATCTTGGCCTCTGCCGCCGCCGAATTGCACCGGAGAGGCGAAGGGAAGAAAGGTTGGGACTACAGGATCGACCCCGGGTCTAGCTGAAAGCGACACGCTCCAAGAACTCTATTCTCCACTTGTAAGCCATGGGCAAGTTCTTGAGTTCGTCTTAAGATCATGCATGCGGCGTCATGTTGCATCGCGTACAAGCCACTGAAGAAAATTCGCCGGCCACCCTGGGATGCAGCTTCATGCCGGTATTTGCCCCCTATCGCTACCCATCAAAAGAGACCACCACGTCTGAGGGCGGCAGGTAGGACGGTGCAATCGCATTCTGTGTCGGACCATGTGTTCCTATTTTGTTCGGATCGGCAATATCGGTGAACTGAGTGCCTTCGCCGCAGAATCCCCTGTGCCGTGTTGTACCTTTGGCAGGTTAGAAGAGAAAGACGGATGATGACTGGCAACCACTTGCATCAAGCCGGGGGCCACCGGCGACTTAATCTACATACAAGAGCCAGGAGTCAGCAGTGCTAACAAATCCTGGGCGGATTCTCTTAACTCGCCTGATCTATCGAATGATCTTGTAATGTCTGTCCATAGGCCATCCGCTTATCCATTTGGGAGCCTCCTACACCTATATCGAGATACCCAGTATGTGCTGGCATTTACCCACATTACTCCAGATTCTCTCGTCGACGGTGCCGCCGCCTCGGTACCTACCCACGGTGGAGAACACTTGATCGTCTTACTTAGTGCAGCACCCTTGCAGCCCTTTGAAGGGCAGGTTGTCGGAAATAATGGATGCCATTCAGAAGACGACAACAAACGCGGACCGGAAGCCGTCAGAGAATAACAATGGCTCTATTAAGAGCTCAAGTCATGCCGTGGTGCTGGAAGCCGATGCGGCTCTGGACAAGAGGCTATTATGGAAACGAGACGCCGTTCTTGTCCCAATCATGGGGATATTGTACACTTTACTGTTCCTGGACCGAACAAACATTGCGAATGCGCGGGCATTGGGCATTGGATCTCCCACCGGATTGGAAGCATCGCTCGAGATGCCGAGCAACGGTTACAACATAGCCTTGGTAATATTCTATATCCCCTTTGTCTTGGCAGAGATCCCGGCCAATCTGCTCCTTAACCAAACCAAGATCCGACCCGGGCTTTTTCTTGGTGGACAAATGGCTCTACTAGGTGCGTGCCACTATGATCAGCGACAGCGGCTTCAAGACAAGCCTTGAGTTAACCCGACTTCTAAACACAGGCATTCTTGGTATCTGCCAAGGCCTCACGAAGAGATATGGAGGACTTTTAGCTGTACGGTAAGACGAATGCACCACTTTATCTTTGCCTTGGCCCATCAAGATATTGACAATGGTATGGGCGGCTTGTTGCAGATTCCTTATGGGTACGTTCGAAGCCTCGCTTCCTGCGGGGGCGACTTACATGATCTCTATGTATTACACGAAGAAACAAGCTGCTCTCCGATTTGCTTGGTTTTTCAACTTCGCCCTCGCCGGTCCATTGTTCTCGGGCCTTCTTGCCTACGCTATTCAGAATCTTGAGGGGACGGGCGGCTATGCAGGGTGGCGCTGGGTGTTCATCATCGAAGGCTGTAAGTTGTCCCGCATGGCCCCCGAAGGAAGGGATGGGCTAGGGGCTTTCGCGACTGACCTTGTTTCCTTCGCAGTAATGACTGTTGTTATCTCAGTACCAGTCATCATCTTCTGTCCAAACTTTCCTCACCAAGCGCAGAGCTGGTTTCTGAAACCTGCCGAGCGCGAACGTGTGCTGCTTCAACTAGAAGCGTCTCGAGGAGTCGAGACCAGGGGTTCGGCCTCGGATCAAGTTTCGATCTGGAAAGTGCTGGTTGACTGGCGCATCCATCTGTTTACCCTCTGCTTCTTCTGTTGCGATATAACAGCTGCTTCGGTGTCCGCATTCTCGCCAACCATCCTGACCGAGCTAGGCTGGACAAACACGGTAGCGCAACTGATGACCATGCCCGTTTGGGCGTCGGGTATCATCTCGTCCTTTCTTGTTACATGGCTGGCATCACGACTAGACCGTCGAACCCCCTTCGTCCTCGGGGCTATCCTCTTGCAGCTCGTCGGCTGGGTCATCATGCGAGTCTACGTCCCGAAGGCTGGTGTACGGTACCTCGCCCTATTCCTAATGTCTATTGGGACGTTTCCACAAATGCCCATTCTCATGGGATGGCTATCCGCAAATCTTCGGGGACGCAAGTACCTTGCCGTGGGCATGGCATGGATGATTGGGTTCGGCAATTGCGCCAACTTTGTATCCAGTAACGTCTTCATCAAGAACGAGGCGCCACGCTATGCCACCGGCTTCACGACTGGGCTTGTGTTTACCATTGTCGGATTTGTGCTGGTCAGCAGTGTGTGCATGCTTTTGGTGATGAAGAACAGAAAGAGGGATCAGCTGAGGTCCCGCATGACGGCTGCGGAGAGGGATAGCTATGATGAAGTCTACTTTAAGTTTGTCCTGTAAAGCTCACGAGCTATGGGGATGCTGGGTATATGCATACATCCAGTCCTATCTATCTCTTGGAGGCGTGCCAGGCACACTGGGAACAATACCATGTTGCATTACCTATCTCGTATTCCAGAATAATGCAAGTGCCTGCCTGGAATGTAGCTTGATTGATGACAAAGTCCCGTTCTATCGCCGATCAAGGTCGGGTGGCATCGAAGCCCTTGATGTCCTTGATGATTACTCAACCGTGCAGAATGAATTGGTCAATAGAGTTCTGGTATTATTAGTGTACCAAGAATGGCTCCCTGTTCTGGGCTTGCTCGCGGTGGAAGCCTGCCAGATGCCCACTTATCTCAATCTGTGCCTTCCCAAATCATTGAGAAACTGCCCCCTTTGAAAATTAGCCGCAGATCTTTCAAAGCATAAAGAGGTCATGTACGTAATATTCGATTAAAGGTATTGGGCATATCGTTTGCGCGTAGGTAAACATTGGGGTCGAGGGCGAAGCTGTCCAACAGCATACCTCCCTCACCTGTTGTTTTCCAATTCTCATATCCTCCATTTCATCCACTCAGAGCACTGAGCCTATGTGGTAAACTCATGATCCAGTCCGCTCTCTGGATTCAATTACTTGTCTCTTGGTGTTCGACATATTCTAGTCTTGCCCCCTTGTGTGGCCCTTTTGTTTTCGCGTTAGGCGCCCTTTCTGTCTGGTGCTTGCCTTCGCTTCGCCCAAAGCTTTCTTACCCTCTCTGGCGTGAGAAACTCATTACCTGAACGCGTTCTGCCCGGGTACTTCCCTTCGATACACCACGGCCTGCCTGTTGACCTTTCCCAGTTTCACCTCAGTAGCCTGTGACTACCTTCATCTACCAGATCACCATTGAACAGGCCGGCGTTTGGCAACACCCTAAGATGACTGGCTGCACCACAGTACCCTTGTTTACAATAAACAATTCGGTAAGTCTCAGCCGTGTCTTGGTGGTGTATACTGCAGTTCTACTAGCGTGGCAGCCTTGATGCTATGTTGTGCAATCTTCTCGCATACAATTGGAAATGTGACTGGCATATGTTTCGATGGTGCAAAGTATCTGGTATAACCTCAGCTAATACGATGTTTGGTGCCAGGCCTGAACTTTGGGCACTGCGGTGGGATCAAGTCATTCTCCGAACTTCCTCATCGTACGCCGAACTTCAACAACTTTGGGATACCAGAGTCGGTGTTGCATCGTCTTCATTCTCGGAAGAGGCCATCCTTTTGTTGAGAAGCCCGTCACCACCCAACCCGGACTTACTCTTCTTTCCTACGGCGACCGACTACAACATATCTGCTTCTTTGAATATCGAACCCAGCTTGGGAGCACTCCATACCTAGTTGAACCTGTCAAATCGAGTTCGGACGCTACACAGTAACACCTTCTTCTCCTAGGACACTGGCTTGTTCAAACACTGCCTGTTGAATAATCCCAAGATTTACTGGGAAATACTCGGGGGCGTCACTTTGACCAGCAAAGTATTCCAAATACGCCTACTCCGCCATTGGGTTTGAAGCACGGCCCATTGAAACTTCCATCGAGCAGATCCGTCACACCGTTTTCGATGCCCAGCAAACACATGGGTCGCATTTGACGCCAGTTTTGGTGCTAAGTTGCCCCGACTCTGTCTGTAAGTTGATGCCAATACCCACTTTCACATCACTCGTCCCTGGTGATCGGTTGGTGTGGACAAGAAGCCTGAGACTCAGACATCAGAACTCCCCCAAACCTCCCCGTACCTGAATAGTCCAAATTGGCCGTGAGTCGGTCCTTCACCGCATCACCTGAACTTTTCCTTGTTGCCTTGATTTATTTCAAGGATGGGTTGGGAAATCATACCCTTTGAGCCCTATGATCCATGGTGACCTCGCATGTACCATCTTTCATAGAGACTCGCATTGTCCAGCTGAATCTGGGTCACTCTCTAAGAGTTTGGAGCCTTGAAAGAGTGTCTAAAGGCACTGGGCACTTATCTCCCTTACATTGGTGATTTCGTTCACATGAATTTCGTGATAGCGCTGACTGTATTTGTATAACCAGCACACTCCCAAGGATCTCACGCGTAGATCGCTCACCTCTTATCCTGAAAGCATTCCTGAAATCGAGGACCAGTTGAGACTCATCTGAAGCTGTCCTGAAGTCTGTTATTTGTTCGTTTGAACCTAGCTTATTCGAAAGACGACTATGGGTCTACTTTCGCTGAGAGCCGGCTATCGTCCGAAGCCAACAGCTGCAAATACGCAATTCCTTCTTGTGCAAAGATGTCTTCAAAGAAGCAGCCCTTGCCGGCAGTCGAAACTGACAAGCTACAACTGCAATACGCAACTCCTTCTTGTGCAACGATGTCTTCAAAGAAGCAACCCCTACCAGCAGTCAACGCCAACAAGCTATCAGATGAAACCAGCTCGGCCCCAGGAACTATTCAACGCGAGTTCAACCAGAACGGCAACATCCCACTCACCTGCTTCATCTGCCCCAGTAACCCTCACTTCTCTGATATCTCCCACCTGCTGACACACATCTCATCCAAAGGCCACTTGCAGAACAAATTCAAGATGGATATTGATAAGAAGGACGACCAAGGAGCCGCACGTAAGATGCAGCAGTTTGATTCGTGGTACCAAGAACATGGCATCGAGGACCTGCTCCGAGCCCGTAGCGACGCCCGCGAGCAGAAGCAGCGGATAAGCCAGAATCGGAAGTCTGGAAATTTGACGAACGCGAAAGTTAAAGCATCATCCAGTCATGGAAGTGTTGGCATAACTAAACGCGGCAGAGGTGTAAGTAACTATCATCAAAGTCTTTTGATCTTGTCAGCTGTCTAAAACCTACCATGGCCGTTTATTAACACCGAATCAGGGGCGACGCAACAACACTGTCCAACCCAAGCCTCGAGCGAGTAACGTCAAGCCTGAACTCGAAGAGGGGGATGAGAGCGTCTCTTTCACAGATGGGTTTCCTTTCACTTATGGCTTGCCATTGCCGTATTGGCATCCGGGCCATGATTTACAGACATTCGGACTTCCTTCATACCATGCAGGTCTTGACTTTCCACTGTCGAGAATGTTGAGTGGACCTGACTATCCACAATACAATCATACGTTCAGCGGCAACGGTATCGATGAGGATGACTATGATAACTTATCTAATCACGAGGAGGACGAGTATTTTGAAGACGAAGATGATGTCACCTCATTTCCGTCCGATAATACAGCTGATACAAGCTTGATCGGGGTGCCAGATCTTCCAGAAGGACTGACCGCCGAAGACGCTCACAATGCTAAGTTCAAGAAGGGAGAGTGGCTGAAGGGTATGGATGTTTTCGATGCGGCGTCCCAGGAAGATCGTCGCAAAAGAAACCAGAGGAAGGACCCTTCCGTTTTGGCAAAGATGCAACTCAACTCGGGGCTCGTGGCCCAGACTGAGACCGTATGCGATTTGCAGTTCATTAAGCAAAGAGAGCGCAATGTTTATGATGAGCCGTCAGTTGATGGCAGTGGGGTATGCAACGTCCTCCTGTTTCCTCGGGACGATACTAACAATGATGTGCCCAGGATGAGAAGAAAACATCCCGCACTGGAAGAGGCAGGAAACCTCGAGCTTCCAAGGCATCACGAGACAAATCACCAAAGCCCCGAGGCAGGAAGCCCAAAACAACTCAGATGCCCAAGCCAAGCCCTGCTTTACGCGGCTCACGACGGACTGGTGGTGCCACCCGTGGTCGAGGTGGTCGAGGTGGTCGAGGTGGCCGGACCGCAACTTCAGCTTCAAGAGACGACGAAAAGGCTGTACCGGCACACACTCGGATTACTCGCTCTAGTCGTTTGAAAGGCAACGAGGATATCAAGGTCGAGCCCTCGGAACAGGTATACGGAGATGGTCCGGAGGATGTTTTCAGAGACTCGGAGGTTTCCAGCCGAGGTGAGGGTTGGCCCCCTTCTTCGAGATGGCACGGGAACTCTGCAGATCCTAACTCATTCTCAGCAGGCCATTTCGGAATTCCGTTTGGTCAGCGACCGTAAGTTTACTGGCGTAAGGGACATCGAGAAGAGGAATCTGACACTGTGCAGCAGCGACGGCCTCCCAAGTCTTGCTTTGCGCCCTAGCCATCCGAACCTTAACCTGCTCTCACCGACACCTACTCACAAGGGACAACATTCTCGCCTGTACAACGGCAAAGAGAACGATGTTTTCGCGTTCAACCGCGAGCACACGCAGAACCCTTACCTGACTTCTCTCAGCCCTCACGAGGGCAACCCATTCAACCCTCTTTGCGTACAGTCTAGAGATGGCGTCGGGTTCCGTCCGTTCTCGCCATACGACGACGATGCAAAACCTACCACGAACGGATTTCAGCCAATCAACGCCCACAATGGCCAAAACGGCTATAGTTCACTTCATTTTCCTTCTCGTAACACTCCCACGGCATTCCAGCCAAGCAGCCATCACGACCATTTCAATATCTGAGTAGTTCAGCCTGCAGCTAGCCTTTGCGTGGGCATGAAAATGCTATCGGCCTGGGAACTACGCACGCCTGACTCATCATGCCCCTAACAGTAAGACCTTGGAACAGCTAAGGATCATGGACCGGATTCGTTGGTCTTCGAAGGAAGCATATCCGTTCCAACATACCGTCGCTTTTCTCCCAATTTGGTAAACTGGTGCTTTCGGTCGGCTGTGGCGCATGGTAAGCCCTCATGAAGAGCGTTGGGGTACCTCGGTCCATACAAGTCATGCTAATGCCGGTTTCAGATCACCACAGCACAGCAGCATCGGGGATACTGCACGTTATTTGATTCATCTTTCATTCCCAGTTTATTTCTTTTCGTATTTTCCTCACCACATGGCGCTTTGTGGTGTATTATTCCGGCAGTGGGGTGTCATATGGGCAGGCCTCGGATAAAGGACACTATCTGGGGATACCAGGCATGGATGTCCTTTCTAGACATTTGCGCATTCATCATAGCTGTATATTAGCCGCATAGAAATTTTCATTTCCGACTACCATTCCCTCTTGTGGTGGTTACTCGTACACTCTCCGGCAAAAGAACAAAGTAATGAAATATGTAACAATATGCCGAGCTGCATGGGTTACAGCTGTTCTATGCTCGATACTAGCTGATCAAGTTGATCGACCCCATCGGAATGTAGCACATCGGCCAGCAGCCGGGCTGTTCCATTGAGCCTTCGTTTTGCGACTTCGTTCTCGAGCTCCCCCGACTTCTTAGCTGCCACGTCCATCACTTTCCACGGGATGCGTGCAAGTCTCGCCACATTCAAACCATATGACCGATGAGCGACCCCATCGGCTACTTCATATAAGAATGTGATCTCTTCATCTAAACCATTTGACGCCGCTTCATCTGTATCCTCCATTGCTGTGTCGTCCAAGACGCGTCCGCTTTTGGTAGCCTCAAAACGCATATGCACATTTTTTATCCGACCCTCCAGACTGTCTGCAACGCGGCTAAGACTCTGGTAATGCGTAATGAACAGCGTGAGGCACTTGGTTTCTTCGACGACGTGCTGCAACACAGCCTGCGCGATGGCGGCACCGTCGTGGGTGCTGGTGCCACGGCCCAGCTCGTCGAGGATGACGAGACTTCGCGGGCTCGCGGCGCGCAGGATGTGGGCCGTCTCCGAGACCTCGACCATGAAGGTGCTCTCGCCCGTGAAAAGGTTATCGCGGGCGCCCATGCGGGTGTGGATGGCGTCGGTGAGGGTGAGCTCGAGAGCATCGGCAGGGACGAAGGAGCCGACCTGGGCTAGCAACACCAAGAGGGCGACGGCGCGAACGTAGGAGGACTTTCCGCCCATGTTGGGCCCGGTGATGAGCTGGGCCAGGGGACCCGGCGCCGCCAGCGTGGTGGTGAAAGGGATATAGGACGTGGTGAGCATTTGTTCAGCGATGGGGTGGCGGCCATTCTGCACTGTTATGGTGGGCGGGTGATCAGAAGGCAAGAAGGTCGGCTTGGAGTAGCCGGGCAGGGCGGCCACTTTTGACAAGGAGAGCAGGCAGTCGAGCGTCGCTAGGCCTGACACGGCGTCGCGCAGCGGTTGGTAGTCGGAAGCGACAGTAGATAGGAGTTCGGCAAAGGCCACATCACAAGCAGCGGCCAGCGCCTCCTTGTGTTGGTCGCGTTCCGAAATCAGCCGGACGACGTCGGGCGTGTGGAATCGTGACACCTTCTTTGTCCCACTGATTTTCATCCACGATGCCGGGACTTTCTTCAGGTCGGTATTGGCTACTTCGATGAGATACTCGATGCCGGCCACGGTGGCATATTGCACAGGAGTCTTCTTGCCGAGTATTTCGGCGGCGGGTTGGCGATGAGCATCCAGCTCCTGCTCTACGGAAGCAATGCCTAATTTGTGATCGGTGATGGCGTCCGTCTCTTCGGTCTCCCGGAAGAAGCTGTACTTGTCATCTTTTCGCGCAGCCTCGGCATTGATGCGATTCAAGTAAGACAGCACCGAAGGGAGGATGGCTGGAAGAGAAGCAATGGCTTTGCTGATGGCTGGTGAGGCAAAGTCCGTGGTGGTGCGTTGTTGGGAGTATTGGACGGCGATTTTCTGGAGGGTTTGAAGTACCGCCAAAAGCTCTGGCCGGGTGCATTTGCCATAGTAGATACGAATCAGGCTGCGTTCCAGGTCTGTTCTGATATTCACCAGTAGATTCTGCAGCTGGTCAACTTTTGGGGAGTTCTGGTCCTTGAGCAGTTCCTCTACCGCTGCCACGCGCTCCTCGAGCTGACCTTGATCTAGTAGGGGTCTGCCTAGCCATTTGCGCAGTAAACGTTTCCCAAACCGGGTGAGGGTCTTGTCCAGAGCCCAGAACAGGCTTCCCTTTTCAGCCTGGTCTGTCTGGTTTCGATACACCTCGAGGCTCTCCAATGTCGTACCGCCGATGAGCATGTGTGAGCGAGTGCTGAAGGACTGGAAGTACTTTGTGAGATCAAATATGTGCTCCAGGCCGTATTCTTTCAAATGGTTGATCATGGAAGAAAGGCAGATAGTCACGGGCTCAGGAAGCTTGAGAACTTTGTCGAGCAGGGAGCTGGCGTGCTCGTTATCCTCGCTCTCCTTGAGCTTGTCCGCGTAGAATTGCGTGACGTGCGAGTAGGCTTCTGCAGCCGCAGTCTTTGACTTGGTTACCTTCTCGACACGACTTCGGTCTCCGAACACGTTGGTGCCGCTGGACAAGTGTTTCACCAGCTTGTCCGTGGCTTTGGTAAGCTCGCCGACAATGAGGAACTCGCAAGGAGAGATGTGGAGCAGTCGCGTCTCGATCTCGCTACGCATGAAGCCATCCTCGAAACTATCGTATATGATGTCGCCAGTAGTGGGTTGAACGGCGATGATGCCAACATCGACCTTTTCGTCCGTGCCCCCACCCTTGGCCTTGGATTCAGTGATGCATAACAAGTATCCGCCAGAGGGCGAACCTCCCTGTTCCAGCTCGCCGATTTCATCAACGTAGGTCCCCTTCGTGTAGACGTTGGTCAGCTGCCTCACAAAGGGCGCGTTTCTGTTGTCTCCAACTTTCTTCAGGGCTGCCGTCTCGATCTGTCGGATGACTCCAACCTTGTGCCCAGCGGCCACCAAGCGTTTGGCATGAACTGGAAGTCGCGGTACGGGTATGCTGGCCGAGGCAAATCGATCCAAATGTGCCTCGGACGGATGCTCATCATACCGCATTTTGCCGGGGATACAGACTATACTAAGCTCTTTTGCGGCTGTGCGGGCGTCCTCGCCAAAGAAGCGAAATTTATAGCCCACTTCCATGATCAGAAGGGTGTCCATGTTCTTTCGCTTAATGGCCAGAAACTGCTCCTCCATAGGAGTCAGCTTCCCTGTCTTTGCCCCCTTCTTCCGACCTTTCGGAGCTGGGCGCTGCTCTTCCTCATCCTCTTCGGCATCCTCAGCGTCTTCGGGGTTGGTCTGTTCGTCATTGGTCTGCCACGCCCGGCTTCTCAGGCTATCCGGCCGTCCGAGCTTCTTGACAAACTTGGTATGCAAGTCTGCCTTCCTCTTCCTCTCTGCAGCATCATCGCAGTCGTCTTCGGATTGAGGCTCCCGTTGCGAGGCCGATTCATCGTAGACATAGCGCCCTGTTCGTGCAGCGGATGGCTTGGCAGCGTTCTTGGTGTCGGACTTGGTGTCGGGCTTGGTGGCTGACGGCGAGGTAGCCTGGGCGGCCACAGTCGAAGGTTTAGATCGCTTGGTAGGGGTTTCGTTTTCACCGTCCGATGGTGGCTCCAGCGAGCGCTTTTTGGAGCTGCTTCCCTCTTCTGTCTGACTGTGCTGGGCTTTCCAGATGGCATTGAGGCCGTTGACGCTTTTGGGAGTGAAGAAGCTTGTAAGTGCCTGCTGCTTCTTCTCTTTCCCAGCGCCCGCCATTGTGTCGCAACAAATATCAACGACACAACCAGCTATAAAGGTCGATTATGTAAAAGGCTGAAGGGGGGTGTTTGGAAGTGAAGGCCGAAAGTTGATTGAAGATGGCGTTGATTTGCTCGACATCAGTGCCGTGACGTGACGTCGGTGCGCGATCTCCTTAACGCGCTTTCCACGATTGGAGACGCGTAACGCTAAATTGATTTCAATAAGCCCGCTGTGCGGGAGTAGCAGGCCGGGGGCTAGTACTTAGGTACTTCCTAGTCAGTGCTTGAACAGTATCTGTATGCTAATTAACCCCGTATTACATTATATAATAACCGAGGTATTTAATATAAGGATAATATTCCTTTAAATATATTTTTAAATAATCTTTATTTAATATTTTTCTTTTTTTCTTTATATTTTTATATAATATATAATATACCTACTACCTTTTATTTATTAAACTTTAATAAGTTTTAAACTTAAGTTTTATAAATAATAGACTCGAAGCTTAAATTTACCCTACGCGTAAAATACGAGTCGTTACCGATTAATTAGTATTAAAGTTTTAATGCTTATTATAAAATTGTTAAAAATATTATTAATCTATTATTACTACTTTTTTCTCCTTATTATTTAAACTTTAATATTTATCTATTATTTTATTTTTATTTAAGTTATATCCTTTAATTATTAAACGCTTAAATAAAAAAATTTAACTACCTACTACCTTTAACCGCTATTATCTTAATCTATCTCATTTATATACTCGTTTATAATCCCTTATTATAATATTAAATTATAAGCTTAAAGGTATCCCTTAATCGCTTATATTTATTTATTTATATATTAATTAATTATATTTATTATTTTAATTAAATTCTCTTTATTTTCTAAATTATTATATCTCGACTCTCCGACTATTAATCTACCTACCTTTTATTTACTAAATTCTTATTTATTTATCTTTCTTAATATAATTTATTAAAATCCTATTAACTTCTTTATTAAAAGTATTATAAATAAAACCTTTAATAATTAACCTTATAATAAGAAGTTAGATAAGGGTAAGAATCGTGTCGGTCCTTTTATTAACTTTTTAACCTTTAATTAGCTTCGTACTTAAACTATTATACCTATTTTAAAGAATCCCTTTTAAAGTTTAAAAAAGAGGTTAAAAGTACAAGTATTTATATAAAACTAGCTAATATATTATTAGTTAAATTAACTACCTATACCTATACTTATAACTACTTAATATTAACCACTTATAATTAAAAACGACGACCTTTATAAAGAACTCCTAAGATTAAAAGAAAACTCCTTTAAAATTATAAATATATAATTATAATCCTATAGTAATCTTATAATTAACGGCGAGCCTTCTAAATCGAATAACCTTTAAAGGGTTCGTTTTAATATAGTTAACGGACTTAATTTATTATATTTTATAACCGGAGCTAACGGTTAACTATTAAGCCTTACCGGTCCTACCGGCTCTTTATATCCTATATTATTTAAACTTATAAACGATACCGAGATTATTATATTAGATTTATTTAAACTTAAATTTAACCTTAATTATTTTAAATCTAACGACCTTAACCTTTATATTTCTACCTTTAAACTAGTTAAAAACGGTAACCTCTTTAATTACGTACCTATCCTTAAAGATAATAATTCTAATTAAAATAAATTCTTTATAAAGCTTAAGGACGCTTCCTTAAATAAAGGTATTATTAAGATTTTAAACGGTACCTTTAGGCCACTTAAGGTACCTATTCTAATACCTCCTACTATTATTACTCCTATTCTTATTTAAAACCGTTATATTAAATAATTTATTTAATAATTTATAATAAATAACTACCTCCTTTCCGTTATTTAAAGGAAATTTAATTAATTTATTTATATAACGTAGTTTACTACCTCGCGGACTATATTACCTCGCGAATTTTTTTTTAATTCTATAGCTTAATTAAACTTTAATATATAATAGTTTTATAATTATAATATTTAATTAATTTAAAGAAAATCGAATCGTTTTAATAATTTAAATAACGCGAAACTTAATAAATTCTTTAAACGAAAGAGTTATTACGAAAATATATAATATCTTTTATATAACTTTATATTACCGAATTAACGGCCGAACTTTATAATACGAAATCCGATAATAATAATATAAATTAAATTTTATTAAAAAGAAGGTATTATAAAAGTATATAATCGATTTAAATACCTAAGGAATATCTCTTAATATCGTTAATATAGAAAATATAATTAATTTTCTTATAAGAACGCGTAACGACGAGTATATCGATAAGTATTAAGTTAAACGCTTTATTAATTATAATCTAAACCTTAAAATTAAAATAAATCGGAAATATAATTATTAAAAAACTCTTTATAAAGATATAAAAGTTATTTCTAATTAATTTATATTAATAATAAATATAAAGGTTAAATATAATATTTTAAATAAAGATATATAGAATTTTAACGAATTTAATTTTATAATAAGCGTTATCGGTTTAATATACGTTATAATATATATTAATCGGTATAAGAAAGTGAAAACGATCTAATTTAATAATCGGGAATAATTAATAATAATAAAATATATTAATTTATAAGGTTAATATATTCCGCCGTTTTTAATTATTTAAAATTAATATTACCTTATAAATTAAACGCGTAAATATAATTTATCGGGTAATTAAATAATTAAATTAACTTTTAACGGTTAAACCGATAATAAAATGGGTTTAAATTAAATTAAATATTTCGATAAATATATTAAAGTACGAGCGACGGGTTATTATTATTTTTTAATTATTAACGGTTACGAGAGCTATATTTTAACCGAATTTAAGGTATATTATAAAAATAACGGTATTATTATATTTAATATACTTCCCTATTTATTTTACTTATTTTAACTATTAAATATCGCACTTTATTCGCCGTTAAAGCGTACGTATTTAAAAGAAATCGAGCTATTTATAAAAATTTCGATAAATTATATTATAAAGCTCGAATTCTTTATTACCTTTAAAGCCGCGTATTTTATTATTTTTATAAAATATAATATTAAATTTAGATTTAACGTATTTAATTTAATACCTTATAATTTAAATAAAGTAATTAATAAATTAAATATATAAATTCGGACGTTTATATCGGAATTATTATATTTAAAAACTATTAATATTTATAACCCTTTAACGCTTTTTAACCCTTAATAAATAACGAGATATTCTATTTATATTAAAAATAAGATCTCTAGTTATTAAAAAAGCTCTTTAATACCGATTTTAAATATTATAAATAAGTTAATTAAATATATAAAGCTAATAATATATAAAGTTACGATTTTATATAAATAGGTACGGACTTTAAAGGCGGTTAATTTAATCCTTTTAAAACGCCGGAAGGTTAAAAAGTTATATATTTAATTTAAAGGAGCCCTTATTATTAAAGAATTTTAATAATTATAGGATAAAAAGGTAAAAGGAAAGCGTCCTATAATCGATAAAGGTAAAAATAATAATTTATCGAAATAATATATAACGGGTAATAAATATTACGGTATTTATAATAAAATAGATTATAATATATAAATTTATAGAAAGGATATAGAATTAAATAATAAATCGGATAATAAATAATTTAAATTAATTTAAAATATTATAATTAAATTAATTTATATAAAAGTATTAAAAAGTAGAAAAAGTAATTCGTAAGGTAATATAATCCGCGAGGTAATAAACCACGTTAAAAGATAATATTAATTTAATAAATAACGTTTATATTATTATTTATAATTTTATAACTTATTATTAATAACGGGATACCGTATACCTTACTAACCTTATCTCTCGTTTATTTAATATTAAGCTTTATTATCTAAAAACTATTAACGAGTATAACCGGTATTAAATCGAGATTACCTAAGAGCTTAACGCCTTTTAATTATTTTAAATTCTATTTAATTAATTAAAATAACTTTAATATATAACTAATTTAAAGGATATATTTAATTTTTAAAAGACTTCTATAATTACCTCCTATAAAATA
The DNA here is from genome assembly GCA_038363915.1 of Apiospora saccharicola. NCBI lineage: Eukaryota > Fungi > Ascomycota > Sordariomycetes > Amphisphaeriales > Apiosporaceae > Apiospora > Apiospora saccharicola. The sequence goes on from JAQQWM010000001.1 coordinate 3,223,044, forward strand.
GGAGACGTCGACAATAATTAACTTATTACCTTAATCGATTTTATAATTAAAACTTATAATAAATAGTTTAAATTTATTAATTAAGTAAAGTATATTTATACCTTAACCTTTATTATCCATAATACCTATAATAATAACGAGGTCTATTTTATTAATAAATATATTAAATTATAAGGTATAAAACCGTTTACCTTTACCTTTAACCGGCTTAAAAAGATCTTAATTTAAAAAGTTCTTATTTAAAATAATAACGCTATTAAAATGTACTTTAAATACGATTAATTTTTAAATGCTATAAATTATAACAACACCGAGTATTTAATATAATACCCGGAATTCCGTAATTAATAATTAAATAACTAGTAATCTAGCTATTAATAATTTAAACCTTAAGGTCGTCCTTTTTATTATAATAATAAGAGTTTTAATTTAAAGCCTTTTATTACTATTTCTATAAAGCCACCTTTAAATTTTTTAATAAACTTAATTCATTTTATTAATTTTAATAATATTATAAACTATTTTATTTAATAACGGGACGCCGGTAATTACCTTATTAACGAGCGTTATAAGTACTATTACTTTATTATAGAGCCGCCTATTAATTTATTTAAAATCGTACTTATAGTTCTTATATACTTTATTAAAGGACTTAATTAATTATTTAACGGCGGATCCTTTATATATTTCTATTATAAATTTTAAATATTTATTAAATATTATAAATTTATAAATCTTATATTTATATCCGGTATTAGCTTAAGTACCTTTACTTTAAGTATAAACACTATACCTATTATTATTTAATAAAGTAATAATATTTAAATTATTAATTTAATTAATATCTATTTTATTCTTTATATAAAGATTAACCTTTTATTTATTAATTATTTTATTATTTATTTAAGCTTTTATTTCTATTAAGATACTTAAAGGGTATAAATTACTTTTTAATTTAATCCTTTATTAAGCCCTATATTTATTTGCTTTAATTATCCGTATAAATATATTTATTTCTTTAATTACTTTATTATAATTAATATAACCTAGTAATTATTATTTAATATTAGCTTTAACTCTTTTATAACCTTTATAATAAAGAATATTATTAATATCATAACCCTTTAATTACTTTATTAACGCTTTAATTATATTAATTATAAGGTTTATCGCTAATACGTTATTATATATAGAATCGATTTAACTATTAATAATAATAAGAACCTCATTTATACAGCTTATTTATTAAGTAAGGGTAGAGTTTAAAATAATTATATTAAAATCTTCCGTAATACTTTTAAAGGTATTAAATAATATATCGACTTTAATAATAAAATTACTTTACTAATAATTATTAAAAAGCTATATTATTTATTAATAATAAATAATATAATTAAATTCCTTAGGATATATCTTTTATAAGTTAAATCTAATATTAAATATTTTATTAAATAAAATATTTAATAAGTTAAAACCTAGAATAATAATAAAATCTAAACTTATAAGACCGATAATAATAATGAATTTTATAATAAGATTTTTATTAATTTTTTTATTTTTAAAGGTATTTAACCCGAGCTTATTACTTTATATACCTATAAATAAATCGGTTTTATTAAACGTCTCCATTAAATATTTTAAGGCCTCGTTAGGTCTACTATAATAAATATTAATTTACCCGGATAATTTTAAGGAGAGATCCTTAAAGTAATTATTTTTACCTAATATTATACTCCTAACGCTATATTATCTAAAATATTACTAATACAAGCTTAAAGCGGTTATGCTCCTTTAAGTTTTAAACCTTAACGCTTAAATTATAAAGCCTATAAATTAATCCTTAAGGACAAGTATTTAAAGAAGCTAGATAACCGTTATAATATTTATATTCTAATTAAATATAATACCGATATTATTTATTATCCTTAAAATATTATTATTAAATCTATCGAATATATTAAGGAAGTATTCTTTAACGAGTTAATAATATTATTTAAAGATTTTAATATTATATTAACGTGGTTTATTACCTTACGGATTATATTATTTCGCGGACTACTCTTTCTATTTCTTAATACTTTTATATAAATTAATTTAATTATAATATTTTAAATTAATTTAAATTACTCGTTATCCGATTTATTATTCAATTTTATATCCTTTTTATAAATTCGTATATTATAACTTATCTCGCCGTAAATACTATAATACCTATTATTTATTACGCGCTATTTTAACGAATTATTATTTTTACCTTCGTCGATTATAAGACGTTTCCTTTTTACTTTCTTATTTTATAATTATTAAGATTTTTTAATAATAAGGACTCTTTTAAATTAAATATATAACTTTCTAGCTTTCCGATATTTTAAAAGGGTTAAATTAATTACTTTTAAAGTTTATACCTATTTATATAAAATCGTAATTTTATATATTATTAACTTTATATATTTAATTAACTTATTTATAATATTTAAAATCGGTATTAAAGAGTTTCCTTAATAGTTAGAAATCTTATTTTTAATAAAAATAAAGTATCTTATTATTTATTAAAAGTTAAAAGGCGTTAAAGGGTTATAAATATTAACGGTCCTTAAACGTAATAACTCCGGTATAGATATTTAAATTTATATATTTAATTTATTAACTACCTTATTTAAATTATAAAGTATTAAATTAAATATATTAAATTTAAATTTAATATTATATTTTATTAAAATAATAAAATATATAGCTTTAAAGGTAATAAAGAACTCGAGTTTTATAATATAATTTATTAAAGCTTTTATAAATAGCTCGATTTCTTTTAAATATATATATCTTAATAATAAATAAAATATAATATTTAATAATTAAAGTAGGTAAAATAAATAAAGAGGTATATTAAATATAATAATACTATTATCTTTATAATATACCTCGAATTCGGCCGAAATATAGCTTTTATAACTATTAATAATTAAAAGGCGATAATAACCTATCGTTCGTATTTTAATATATTTATCGAGATATTTAATTTAATTTAAACTTATTTTATTATCGGTTTAACTATTAAAGGTCGGTTTAATTATTTAATTACCCGATAAATTATATTCACGCGCTTAATTTATAAAGTAATATTAATTTTAAATAATTAAGAATGGCGGAATATATTAACTTTATAAATTAATATATTTTATTATTATTAATTATTCCCGATTATTAAGTTAAATTATTTTCGCCTTCTTACGCCGATCGGTATATATTATAATATATATTAAATTAATAACGTTTATTATAAAGCTAGTTTTATTAAAATTCTATATATTTTTATTTAAAATATTATATTTAAATTTTATATTCGTTATTAATATAAATTAATTAGAAATAACCTTTATATCTTTATAAAGAGCTTTTTAATAATTATATTTCCGATTTATTTTAATTTTAAAATTTAAATTACGATTAATAAAGCGTTTAATTTAATATTTATTAACGTGCTCGCCGTTACGTATTTCTACGAGAAGATTAACTATATCTTTTATATTAACGATATTAGGAGGTATTCCTTAAATATTTAAATCGATTATATACTTTTATAATATTTCCTTTTTAATAAAATTTAATTTATATTATTGTTATCGGATTTCGTATTATAAAGTTCGATTATTAATTTAATAATATAGAATTATATAAGGGATATTATATACTTTTATAATAATTCTTTTATTTAAAGAATTTATTAAATTATATATTATTTAAATTATTAAAATAATTCGATTGTTTTTAAATTAATTAAGTATTATAATTATAAAATTATTATATATTAAAGTTTAATTAAATTATAAAATTAAAAAAGTAATTCACGAGGTAATATAATCCGCGAGGTGGTAAATCACGTTACCGGTATTTATATTTAACTTCCCGGTATTATTATATACCGAGATAATCCTTCTTTATATTAGTTTATTTACTTTTCCTTATATACCTATCGTTTAACCTTCGTCTTTCGATAACTTTATTATATAAATTAAGGCAGGGAATATTTAATTATAATTTATTTTTTTATTATTTTTTATTATTATTTTTTTAAATTTATTATAGCTAATATAAGTAATAAAAAATAAATAAAAGGTTATATAAATTAGTAATAACTCCGTATTAAAATAAATAAATATTTTAAATAATAAGTTAAAAAATTAAACCTCTAATTATATAATAATAAATAGTAAGTATTAAGCTCCCTTTTTATTATAGTTATCGACCCTAGTTATTTATTATCCTTTACGGTATAGGATTTATAATAAACTTAGGTCTCGCGATAGTATTATATTTAAATATTAAGAAAGGAATTATTTATTCGCGTTATATAGATTTAAAATTTATTAGAGATTATTTATATTTAAGTAATAAAGTTCTTAAAGTTAGGGTATAAAGATATTAATTTTATATAAGCTATTAAAGAAAGCTTTTATATATAAATATAAATTTCGAAATAAACGTTTTTTAAAATTTATAATATTTCTTCTTTTTATTATATATAAATATATATTTATATTTATTATTATCCTTTACGTTATACCTTTATATATTATTAAATATATATATAATTATTTAAATTTTAATATTTATCGATATATATTATATTATACGTATTAATAAAGAATGCCTTAAATAATTCCGAAAAGGCCGACGCGATTATATTAATAATTATTAAATTTATATTTTTTAAAAAGAATTGTTTTCGCGATATAGAAATCGTAACCGCTTTAAATAAACTCGATTTTAAAGTATTAAATATCGTATATAATAATAGGCTTTTTAAACCGTTATAATATATAGCTCTTTATATATATAATTTTTATATTATATTTAATACGAATAACGGTAATAAATTTTATAAAAAATATTAAACGATAGAAAGTATATTTATATATATATAAAATAAAAAAGAAGCCCCGGAGGATATAAAGCTTCTATATTAATACGACAAGCGCCGGTACGATAATATCGCGAATTAGCTAAACGTATCGAAGGGGAAGAAGGGCCGATACCGATAAACGGGAGCTGGTATTAAAAGGGGGGGGCGAACCGCGGTTAGCGAGTAATCCTTTAATCGGATAGGTTATTATTGATTAAATTATTTATCGGTTATTATATAATTAGTTAAATTATATACTTATTTAATTTATTAAATAAAAGGTAAAAGTTTTATATAATTCTTTTTTATAATATAATTAGTAGATTAACGTCCTCCGTAAGATAATTATAATTTATTTAATAATTTCTTTAATATAAAGAATAAAACTCCTTAAAATACTTAAAAGAACTTAATAAGTTACCCTAGAACGGTAATACTATTAATCCTATATTAATAATACTTCACTTTAATAATTTTATTAAATAGGATATACCGGAAATTAAAGAAGCTATCGAGTAGTTAATTAATTTTATTTAATTTAAAACCTATCTTTAGGAATAATCTTTCTTATCTAAAATCGAAAATAAAATTTAATAATTAAAAAATTATAAAGATATAACGTGGTTTATTACCTCGCGGATTATATTACCTCGCGGATTATTCTTTTTATTCTTTAATATTTTTATATAAGTTAATTTAATTATAATATTTTAAATTAATTTAAATTATTTATTATCCGATTTATTATTCGATTTTATATCTTTTTTATAGGTTCGCGTATTATAATCTATTTTATTATAAATATTATAATATTTATTACCCGTTACGCGTTACTTTAATAAATTATTATTTTTACCTTCGTTAATTATAAGATATTTCCCTTTTATTTTTTTATCTTATAACTATAAAGATTTTTTAATAATAAGGGTTCCTTTAAATTAAATATGTAATTTTCTAGCCTTTTAATATTTTAAAAGGGTTAAATTAGCTATTTTTAAAGTTCGTACCCGTTTACGTAAGATCGTAGTTTTATATATTATTAATTCTATATATTTAATTAGTTTATCTATAATATTTAAAATCGGCGTTAGAGAGCTTCTTTAATAATTAGAAATCTTATTTTTAATAAAAGTAGAGTATCTCGTTATTTATTAAAGGTTAAAAAGCGTTAAAGGGTTATAAATATTAGCGGTCTTTAAGCGTAATAATTCTAATATAGATATCCGAATTTATATATTTAATTTATTAATTACTTTATTTAGATTATAAGGTATTAAATTAAATACGTTAAATTTAAATTTAATATCATATTTTATAAAAATAACGAAATATACGGTTTTAAAGGTAATAAAGAATTCGAGTTTTATAATATAATTTATTAAAGCTTTTATAAATAATTCGATTTCTTTTAAGTATATACGTTTTAATAATAAATAAAGTGCGATATTTAATAGCTAGAATAGGTAAAATAAATAAGGAGGTATATTAAGTATAATAATATTATTATCCTTATAATATATTTCGAATTTAATCGAAATATAGCTTTTATAACCGTTAATAATTAAAAGGCGATAATAATTTATCGTTCGCGTTTTAATATATTTATCGAAATATTTAACTTAATTTAAGCCTATCTTATTATCGGTCTAGCCGTTAAAAGTCGGTTTAATTATTTAATTATTTAATAAATTATATCTATATATTTAATTCGCGAGGTAATATTAACCTTAAACGATTAAGAACGGTAGAATATATTAATTTTATAAATTAATATATTTTATTATTATTAACTATTCCCGATTATTAAGTTAAACCGTTTTCGCTTTCTTATACCGATCGGTATATATTATAATATATATTAATCCGATAACGTTTATTATAAAGCTAGTTTTATTAAAATTCTATATATTTTTATTTAAAATATTATATTTAACCTTTATATTTATTATTAACGTAAATTAGTTAGAAATAACTTTCATATCCTTATAAAGAGCTTTTTAATAATTATATTTCTAATTTATTTTAATTTTAAGGTTTAAATTATAATCGATAAAACGCCTAATTTAATATTTATTAACGCGTTTATTATTATACATTCCTATAAAAAGATTAATTATATTTTTTATATTAATAATATTAAAAGGTATTCTTTAAATATTTAAATTAATTATATACTTTCATAATAGTTCTTTTTTAATAAAATTTAATTTATATTATTATTATCGGATTTCGCGTTATAAGGTTTAATTATTAATTCGGTAATATAGAGTTATATAAAAGACGTTATATATTTTCATAATAGTTCTTTTATTTAAAGGATTTATTAGGTTTTACGTTATTTAAATTATTAAAATAATTTAATTTTCTTTAAATTAATTAAATATTATAATTATAAAACTATTATATATTAAAGTTTAATTAAATTATAGAATTAAAAACGTAATCCGCGAGATAATATAATCCGTAAGGTAATAAATTACGTTATTTATTCCTTTTTAATTTAAACTCGAACTTAAAAATATTAATAAATTAAAGATCGATTATTACCTAAGTTTATTAAACGAATTGGATATTAAGCTTAAGAACTATTAATAAGCTATAAAATCTTTTAAAGCTAAAAAGTAATTAGGTACCGAAATTAATAAAATTAAATCTATTGAAATTAACCGTATTTAAATAATAATAAAACGATTAAACGGTATTAATATCCTTATTAACCGTTAGGTCTATAAACGTAAATTAAGCCTTTAAAACTAAGTTATCCGTTATAAAGCATATTAAATCGTTAAAGGTTTTAAATAAAAATATAATATTAATTATATTAAAACCTTTATATTAATTATACGTTAAAAAACTTATTAGATTCTCTTCGCCCTAGCCTATATTAATAATTAGGATATCTCTTAATTAAATATTAAGACCGCCTTTCTCTATAGCGATATCGACGAGGATATCTATATAGAACTTTTATTAAGTTTTAAATAAATTAGTATAATTATTAAATTAAATAAGTCTCTTTATAGTTTTAAATAAGCTTTATAGATTTAATTTAATATGTTTTTAAATTATTTAAAGAAATTTAAATAAATTAGATTTAAAACCGACAATACTCTCTTTAAGAAAAGGTCTTTAACTTTAATAGTTTATATTAATAATATTCTAATATTTAACCCTCCGTTAGAACACTCGTCCGTCTTAAGCTTTAAAAAAGAGCTAAAAAAGAAGTTCGAGATATTTAATTTAAATACCTATAAATATTTCTTTAATATAACTATTAAACGGGATAAGTTAAATCGAAAGCTTTAATTTAATTAAACGGCTTATTTAAAACGTATAATAAAGCGGTTTATTATTAAAGGTAAGCTTAATCTTAAATAAATTCCTTTAAATATTAAGGAAACATTTATTCTTACTTTTAAGGACTTATTTAATTTAAATATCCGGAATAAATATTAAGATTTAATAGAATCGCTTATATATATTATAATTATAATAAAACTTAATTTAATATATTTTATATCTAAGTTAAATCGTTTCTTAGTTAACCTTATAAAGTAATATTTAAATACTATAAAGGCGGTATTAAAATATATTTAAGGCATTTTTAACTTTAACCTAGAATTTAACGATAAGAAGCTTCGATTAAAAGGTTTTTTTAATACTAAATAGGCCCGTAATAAAAGTAATAATAAATCCACGGAATGTTATTATTTCTTATTTACGGGTATTATAATTAATTAGAAGTCCCGGAAATAAGGATTTATCGCTATTTCTAATATAGAATTAAAATATATATCCCTCTTTTTAACTTTATTAAAAGCTATTTATTTATAGCGTCTCGTAAACGAATTAATATTTAAATTAAATATTAAAAAGCTAATTATTATATTTATTAATAATAATAATATTATATAATTAATTAATAACCCCGTTTATTATAAACGTTCGAATTATATTAGAATACGGTATTATAAAATATAAGAACTATAGATTAAAAGGACTATTTATATATAATAAGTATTAAAGGACGATAATCCTATTAACCTTAAAATTAAAGTATTTTTAAAAAATACCTTTTAAAAATAAAGGGTCGTAATTAAGATAAAATATAAGAAATTAAATTAAGGCGGGGTATAAAGTAAGACGATACTTATTTATTTATATCTAGGTTATTAATTAATTAATTATAAAAGGTTAATTAATAAATAACTTCGGATAATAATGAAGAAAATTATTACTTTTTTACCTTAAGGCGCCCTTATAATAATATAGGAAAGGGAAAGTTATTATAATAATAAAAATTTAAAAAAAGGAGTTTTATATAACGTAGTTTACTACCTCGCGGATTATATTACCTCGTAAATTACTTTTTTAATTCTATAGCTTAATTAAACTTTAATATATAATAGTTTTATAATTATAATATTTAATTAATTTAAAAGAAAATCGAATCGTTTTAATAATTTAAATAATATAAAATTTAATAAATCCTTTAAACGAAAGAGTTATTATAAAGGTATACGACGTCCTTTATACGATTTTATATTACCGAATTAATAATTAAACCTTATAATATAAAATCTAATAATAATAATATAAATTAAATTTTATTAAAGAGAAGGTATTACGAAAATATATAATCGATTTAAATATTTAAGGAATACCTCTTAATATTATTAATATAAAAGATATAGTTAATTTTCTTATAAGAACGCGTAATAATAAGCGTGTCGATAAGTATTAAATTAGGCGCTTTATCGATTATAATTTAAATTTTAAAATTAAAATAAATCGGAAATATAATTATTAAAGGGCTTTTTATAAAGATATAAAGGTTATTTCTTATTAATTTATATTAATAACGAATATAAAAGTTAAATATAATATTTTAAATAAAGATATATAGAATTTCGATAAAATTAATTTTATAATAAACGTTATCGGTTTAATATATATCGTAATATATATCGATCGGCGTAGGAAGGTAAAGACGGTTTAGTTTAATAATTAGGAATAGTTAATAATAATAAAATATATTAATTTATAAAATTAATATATTCTACCGTTCTTAATCGTTTAAGGTTAATATTACCTCGCGAATTAAATATATAGATATAATTTATTAAATAATTAAATAATTAAACCGACTTTTAACGGCTAGACCGATAATAAGATAGGCTTAAATTAAGTTAAATATTTCGATAAATATATTAAAACGTAAGCGATAGGTTATTATCGCTTTTTAATTATTAACGGTTATAAGAGTTATATTTTAGCCGAATTCGAGGTATATTATAAGGATAATAATATTATTATATTTAATATACCTCCTTATTTATTTTACCTATTTTAATTATTAAATATTATATTTTATTTATCGTTAAAGCGTATATATTTAAAAGAAATTAAGCTATTTATAAAAACTTTAATAAACTATATTATAAAGCTCGAGTTCTTTATTACTTTTAAGGCCGTGTATTTCGCTATTTTTATAAAATATAATATTAAATTTAAATTTAACGTATTTAATTTAATACTTTATAATTTAAATAAGGTAATTATTAAATTAAATATATAAATTTAAACGTTTATACCGGAGTTCTTACGTTTAAGGACCGTTAATACTTATAATCCTTTAACGCCTTTTAACCTTTAATAAATAATAAAACACTTTATTTTTATTAAAAATAAGACTTTTAGCTATTAAGGAAACTCTCTAACGCTAATTTTAAATATTATAAATAAGTTAATTAAATGTATAAAGTTAATAATATATAAAGTTATTAATTTTATATAAACGGGTATAGATTTTAAAGGCGGTTAATTTAACCTTTTTAAAACGCCGGAGAATTAAAAAGTTACGTATTTAATTTAAAGGAGCCCTTATTATTAAAGAATTTTAATAATTATAAAATAAAAAAGTAAAAGGGAAACGTCCTATAATTAACGAAAGTAAAAATAATAATTTATCGAAACGGTATATAATAAGTAATAGGCGTTACGGTATTTATAACGAGATAGGTTATAATACGCGAACTTATAAAAAGGATATAGAATTAAGTAATAAATCGGATAACGAGTAATTTAAATTAATTTAAAGTATTATAATTAAATTAATTTATATAAAAGTATTAAGAAATAGAAAGAGTAATCTATAAGGTAATATAATCCGTAAAGTAATAAATTATATTAAGGATAATTTAAATTAATAATTTATTATATATATTAGAATTTATAAAGTTTTACTTTTCTAATTTATTAAATATTATATTTAAAGCGGGGTATTATATTATATAGTAACCGAGGTATTCGATATAAGGATAATATTCCTTTAAATATATTTTTAAATAATCTTTATTTAATACTTTTCTTTCTCTCTTTATATTTTTATATAATATATAATATACTTATTACCTTCTACGTGCCAGACTTTAACACCCCGCTACGAATGGGATTATCCCACCTACCACCCCGGATTTCCTATACCTTGTTTGAAATACTCTAACCTAGTGGTGGCTCTCCCGACTTCCTCTGTCTTTTTTAGTTACCATTGTACCAATTGAATCATCAGCCCAATTTTATCACCAGTCGGCCATCAGCCTTTGGCTCAGTTGGCACATTGGACAGTCTTTAGCCACGCAATTGCATATATTGCAATCTCTTGACGGGGCTTCTGCTGCCTGTGTAGAACTCCTGAAATGGCGTTCCAAGCTCCGGGCATTGGGAGGCGGCAGCCATCGTATTGCTGTTTCCCCTGGGCCAATAGCCAGCCAACTCTTGCCAAATCCTGCTCGCAAATTTCCCCCCATTGAGCAACCGATGGATCTCTGTGCCCAGGGAAGCAGAAGTTCAACCATTTAGGTCTTGCCAAGAGTGACGCCATGCTCTTTATATAGCAAGCCAGGTTCTCGCTCTACGCAAACATTATTGGGCGGCCTATCATGAAACACTTGGCAGCTGGCAATAGATTGCAGCTCGGAAGTCATTATCGGCACCTCTCTCGTTTGCTGCGCCAAGCAGTCTCGCTCCAACGGGCCATGTCTGTTCTAGGCAGTTCTCCGTGGAACAAACAAAGACCCAGCATGTCTCTTAGCTCTTGAGTGATCGTCTGACGGGACAGTCCTAAAAAGGCTTCATCTATGAACAATCAAGGCTCAGGCCTCCATACTACTGCAGGGGTATTTAGCCGCCGGGGAATCATTGATATAGATCCATCAGTCACCATGTAGTTGATGTCCCTATAGCTTGGCAAAGTGCCACTCTATAGCTTGGCTTCCCAATCATCCATCCCGCATCCTACAGTTGCAATCTATACCCTACAGATGCCGGCAGTCATACGCCACAGGATCGCCATGGGGACTGCCGTTCGTGTCAGGCTCCGGAAGCTCAAGTAGGCTTCGTGATTAGGAATAGTAGAATGAGGCTCGCATGGCTCATGGTGAGGGGTGTCTTGGCCTGCCTGGATAGGGGTCCCCAGGGATATAAGAAGCTTCGGAATCGCCAATGACCTGAACAAGAAAGGATTCTCACCGTACAGTCAATTCCAGCAACTGGCAGTACTCCTCATTGCTCATCATGGTTTCATTCACTGCACTCGCGCTCGCCGCCACGGCCATCACTGGGGTCCTCTCTTCCCCCTTGAGCTCATCAAAAAGGCCGGGACCCCTTCAAGCACCGGGACCCACAACGGTTTCTACTACAGCTTTTGGACTGATGGCGGGGGCAATGTGAACTACGTAAGTTGTTTCCCCAACCCGACCCAGACTCGGCGCTGACAGTCCATGCCCCAACAGCAAAACACGGCTGGCGGTTCTTACAGCGTGAACTGGCAAAACTGCAACAACTTTGTCGGCGGCAAAGGGTGGAACCCCGGCTCTGCTCGCACCATCAGCTACAACAGCACCTGGAACAACTTCGGGGTCAACAGTTACCTGGCCGTCTACGGCTGGACCCGAAACCCACTCGTTGAGTACTACGTCGTCGAGGCCTACGGTTCGTACAACCCGGCTTCAGGCGCGCAGAAGAAGGGCACCGTCAGCGACGACGGCGGCACCTACGACATCTACCAGACGACCCGTGTCAACCAGCCATCCATCGAGGGCACCTCGACCTTCCCGCAGTTCTGGTCCGTCCGTACCTCCAAGCGCACCAGCGGCACTGTCAACGTCAAGAAGCACTTCGACGCTTGGAGTTCTTCGGGCCTTAGGCTCGGCAGCCACGACTATCAGATTGTTGCGACTGAAGGCTACCAGAGCAGCGGCTCCGCTAGTGTTACTGTCCAGCAATCCTAGATCCGCCGGCACCACCCAAATACTCCAGGACTGGTTACGCTGAGGGGCGTCATGCTCCGACCATTCTCGCCAGCCTAGAGTCGGCGTCTGCCCATCCAGCTTCTCCGTGGGTTTTCATTAGACCTGTAAACGCTTGTCTGGCACCTTGGAGGCTGTTCTTCGTCTATATCTTCTCATTCATCCTTGGCCTCCTAGCCCTGATGTACATATGTCGTTTCAATGGAAGTATATTGCTTGCACCACTCTATTGGTGTCAATTCCAGTCATTCTTTTTTATAAGTGACGCTCTAGGGTACACAGGAAGTCGTGTGTAATTATATGTGAACGCATGCGTCATAGTGTTACATTCTTTAATGGTAACCATAAACATATCGCCTCTATGCCGATACGCTCACGACAGAAAGCGCGCATGTCGGCAGCATAAACGAGAGAAACAAAACCCCACGCAACACCCAAGTGCTCCGCAAATGATCAGGGCCGGCGTTTTCCTACCCCTGCCCGCACAGTAGAGTTGCATCCTACAGTCGTAGCACCGCATTACCCCCCTTCAAGTCCAGCAACGTGAAAAAGGCCCACGCCTATCATGTGGTCACGCCAGCACCGTTGAATGCGATCTTGTTGGGACTTCCCTTGGGATCGTGTACCATATCTGGCGTGGCGAGTTCGATCAGTCGACGACGGACCACATCCGAGCCATACAGGTTCTCGCGCGACATCAGGTACGTTGCCAGGCCGGCTACATGTGGAGAAGCTAGCAACACCCGATGAACCTTTGTGTCAGCGTAACCACCCCATATAGTACGATAACATTGGCAGAAGGAGATGGGGTGAACAGGAGAGAGGTGAAGAGAAAACACGGTTATATGCAATGCAATGAGGCTCGCGCAGACTCACCCATGCTAGTCCCGCTCAGCGTAGCGTAAGCGCGGCCGTCGGCGCTGGGCCACGCGCTCGCGATGTCGACGCCCGGTGCGAACATGGTGACGCAGGGCCCGTAGTTGCTCCAGCTGGGCCGCGTGTCGGACCTGTCGATGGCGGCGACGGCGGTCGCGTTGGCCCCGCGCGCGGGCGAGAACCCGCACGCGTCGGCGGCGTAGTTGCTCGCAGCCACCACCATCGTCATGCCCTGCGTATGGGCCCGCTGTACCATGTCGTCGAGCGGCTGGTACGTCGAGCCCCCGATCGACATGTTAATCACGGAGCGCTTGATCATGCCCAGGGCCGTGGCGTTTCCGCACGCTGATATGTCCTTAGTTCTCAGGGGCAATATAAAGTTTCAAAGGGAGGAAGAGAGATGGGTGTGAAGTAAAGGAAGGTCGGGAGGGTTTCGTACCCCAATCTACAGCTGCCATGACGCCAGACCAGGACCCTGCCGAGTTCTTGTCGAGACACTTGACCGCCACAGGAATGGTGGTATTGTCGACTCCCACAGAGTTGCCGGCAGCGGTGGCCGCCGTGTGGGTTCCATGTCCGTTATCGTCATCATCCTGTGTCATGTTAGCCTGTCTTGTTACCTCCTGTACTCTGATGAAGTGTCCATCAAACCACTTACCGGAGCCCCGTCAATGAAATTCTTGCCCCAGACGGCTCGGCCGCCGAACTCCTGGTGTTTCAATTGGATACCGCTGTCGAGGACGTACAGCCGGGTCTTCGGTGCCGCCGTCTTGACGTATCCGATCATCCCGGGCATGCGGTGGGAGATTCGGGCAAGGCCCCAAGGCTGAGGGGACGCGGCGTCGTCACGGGGCATGGGATTCTTGATGGCCGCTTGCACAGTGACCTTCCCATCTTGAGCTACGTATGCAACCTATAGAGGGGGAAAAGAAAAGAGAAACAAGGTCAGCCTCGATCAAGGAATTCCTAAGGGAAAACATATATGCAACAACAACAGATGGGTACTCGCCAAGGGGTTGGCCCTAATGAGTTCCAACACGATCCTGTCGCACTCGATGTGGAAAGCATGCAGCCCATTAACGTTGTCAAAGGTCTTCAGCAGGCCACGAAGGGGGCCGAGAAGCGCCTTGGACAGCTTGCGCAGAGTGTCGTAGTAGGCATTAGCTGCGGACGGCGCGAGGTCCTGCTTCATGACCACGATCCAGTTGTTCTCGACCGCGTCCTTGACGTCGCGTCTCAGGAGAGGCGCCTGGGCGAGAACGGAGAGTGGCCAGAGGCACATAATGATCAAGCGAGTCAATATCATCTTGGATATTTGGCAGGGAAGCGAGCGGAGTCTTGTATTGCCAAGGTGCGTTTCGGAGGGATTCGAGCGTATAAGCCGGCGAGCTACTATATTTGATAGTCTGTTTGCTTGTTTACAAAGTTGGCTAGCAGTGAGTCTGCGTTTAAAGGTGCCTGGAGATATACAGTGTTTATGGGCAAAAGAGGCCACGGTCATTTATATCAGGAATCTAGGCGCAGATTATCGCGTGAGAAAAGAAGGTGAACGGCTAAACTTGTCATATGCGGCAACCTGTTCATACGCTTCACCCATGTCGCCTCCCTGTTCACGTCGGTTCCCCTGGGTCTTCATCAATGGATATCGATACATTAGTAATATGTCCGACATCACCGTAGGTTGCAAGTATGACCATTGGAGCCACATATTGAAGTTCGGATCGATATTGACTCCCTAGTCCCCATAGCCTGTTGCCCAATTTGTTTGGGTCCTGGGGGACTTCATATGATCCATCCTCCTCGTCCGCCGTCAATCTATTTCTCGATGTCACCTACCGGATTTGAGAATCTATCAAAACTTGATCATACAGTATGGCCAAGAGCGAGTCTGGCATTCGCTAGGTGCAAGCGCCGATTGCGCTGAACAACCAACCCCCTTTTTGTTGCGGCTGACCACCATGGTAAGCGGGTGGAAGGCAAATCTTGTACGGCGTATCGTAGAAGGAATAGATACATGGTAGTTTATCGTGATCCGACGGGTACATAGGAATCGGATCTTGTGTATAATGCGCCATATGAGTTCTACTTTTTGACTTTTAGAATGTTTGTCCTGGTGCCTGGGGGTAAACAAACCTCATGGAGCGGCTTGCTGGCTCCCCCGCCAAAACACAAAGATACTGTAATATATGCACAAATGGTTGTTAGATGACTTTCAATTCGAGTTTGCTCACGGTAATAGATAATTTGATGGGTAGTGCTGTCGAGACGAAGGAAAAAGACCGATGGTGTTTTGCACGTCACAGTGGCTTGATGGTGTAACTGGATGGACTTGCTCAGATTATCCCAATCTGCTCTTGAGCTGGGCCGGTAGCCTACCGACTTTTTCAATGGACTAATAATCTATGTTATTGCTTTTCAGCAGCTGAAACCGAGCCCATTTAAGCACAGCCAAAGGGGTGGCTGGATAGACGACGGCGACATACGTTACTATACCTAATGGACGATGGAGACTTGTCCCGTGATACCCACTGGCACGAGCAGCGTGCCGCCAAGTCGGGAAAACGGTCGTACATGTTAAGGGTCTAGGTCTCAGGTTCTCGGACTGAGCTCGCACAGAGGCCATGTCCTACAAACCCGCATGTCTTTCGGAATTCAATAGTTTAACATGGCGACAAGGATAGGGGGTACATAGCTCCCGGTATACAGTAGAATCACGAATGAAAACGTAGCATATTATAGAATGATATATCAAGATTCTGCATTAAAAGAACAGAACATGAATGCCATGCGATGTACCGTCCCGATCTAGCATACTGCACCGGGCCGTATATCGCAAGATGCTTGTGGTCGGAGGGGGTTTCTCTCATCGGCCTGCCTACCCACTTCACCTGCACCGGCACTATTTGCGAATGACTTCAAGCCAGTGGTAAGAGACTTTGAGAGAAACGTGACTATAGATCACTCCCAGTGCAGTAGGCATGAGTCGCTAGACGCTGACTCGCATGGCGAGTGGATGCATCTGAAAGCAGCTGACATAATACCAAGCGGACGCCAATATGGTATATGCAGCCCAGACAGCTCATCAACAACCATTCTACGGCTTCTTATGACTAGCAGTCATGTATAGATTGACCGAGACTCTGGTTTGAGGGCTGGATGTTCCCAGCTGGTCGATGGGGAGAATAGTGCTCTACCAAGAGAGGCGGATGGATGTCAGCTATGAGCGAATCAGGCCTGTCAACGGCTCATACGGCGATAGCCACGTATGAATCCTTCTACCCCCCTTTTACTTCCAACCACATGGAGTGAATGACCTGGGGGGTTGCACAAGTAGGAATGGGACTCTCGAGGCATTACCTCTCACCTGAGCCTGTCCGAGGAGTCTTGGAAGCCTCGTGAGTATTCGAAAAGGTGGGATCGATGCTCAAGCGCCTCGTGGGCTGGAGTTTGATTCATCCTGCACCTCATATGGCTTGTCAGAGCGAATGAACCTGGTAGGCATGGACAGATGTAGCCAACAAACCGCGTGGTGGGTGGTCCCGAGTGGCAACGCTATCTGCACGGCAAGCAAGGTAACTTGAGCATGACAATAGATGGACAAGCTCAAGATGAAAATCACCCGCACGATCTGATAATGTGTTTTCGTCACCGGCGCCCTCCTTGTTGTCGATCCGTACACCGGGCACCTTGGGTCAAGGCCATGCCTCCGCTACGGGCTATGAAAAGAAGCCAAGCGCTCAAGGCGCAACAATGGAAAATGCCTCATAGAAGGATGGCCATGTAGCCAAGTACTCTTGATGTTTGGTGTAGTTCATTCCAAGCGAAGGTGCATGCATACCTGTATGGCTGGTTGGCTAGCTGGCTGGCGATGGTATCAGCGCGCGGAGCTGGCAGATGATTGGAAAATGGCTCATACAAGAAAGAAAGGATCCGTCGCGGCGGCGTCGGCGCTCCGTGCTATTTTTACCATTTTTACCAGTTTGGCGGCGTCCAAAATCCCAACCGTGTCTTCTAGGGCGACTCGTAGAAATCCACGAGAAGTTTCGTGTTCGAGTTGGCAGTTGCATCCAACCGTGTGCGACATATCCATACTCGAGCTAGACACAATTATAGCACGGGATCGACAAAATGAAGGGCGCAGGGTGTGTGCTCATGAGAGGCGCATACAGTCAACCTGCTTTCCTGAGCGGGCAACTCCCTGCCTTGCTCTGCCGGTTCTGTTTCCAATTGAAGCTTGGCTTGCAGTGCAGTCCTGGCAGCAGGAAAATCCGGGGGCTCCTCCGCACTGTCAAAACAATGTCTCCTGTCAACGATAGCCGCCGCCCTGCAACACATCCCCCGACGCCGATCATCGTCGGAATCCAGTTAGTCTGAGGCCGCCTCATGGTATACCACCACCGCCACTGCCACTACCATTACATAGCACATCCAAATAAACGGTTGCTGTGGTTGAACCTCGCGCCTGTGATTTTATGACTGCAATTTCAATCTCTGGCCGGTGTGTTTGCGGGATTTATTCTTATCAACTTACGTTACAGCAAGCTCGCGCACGAGGACGGCTTTCAATGGGGGCCATGGGAGCCATGTGGAACAGGCAAGCCGTCTCCCGTCGATGGCGTTTGCTTGCTGTATCTGTATCCGTATCCTGGTCATACCTTCAGTATTACTCACCGCACCGTCTCACGCCGTAGTAGTAGCATCTTGTGTCTTGACTCTTGACCCCATCTGCCAAGCCTGCAGGTCAAGACAGTAGTCAAGATTCCCAAGATCACTCTATCACTCTTTGCTCCAAACGCCACTCATGCGCCCTGCCGGATGGTTGTACCTAAGCAGTCCCTAAGGTGTTGACATGCTTTTCAAAACGTCTCACCGATCTTGAGATGGCAGCCAGTTGTCGAGAGGCTTGACATCCGGGTGCCCAGTGACGGGAATATAAAGTTCGGGCCAAGCAGCCAAGCGGCCAACTTAGGCCAAGTGCCATCGCGTTTCCCCCCTCGTCCCACAAAGGTTCTTCTTCCATAGCAAGCCTCCAGCCAGCCAGCGTAGGTTCCCGGCCAGGTGCTTACTTGCCATCGAAGCTTGTTTTTCCTTCCTCCTTCTTTCTCTTCTCGTCGTGCATACATATATATAAGGGGACGATTGCGCAGCTCTTTTGCTTTTCAGTTCTCAATTGACGGTATCCTTACTACCGTTGTAGAATGCCTCACTCCAATACTTGCATGCTCTCATCTTCAGTCCCCACCATTCCTAGCACAGGCAGGCGTGGCGACGACCAGTTCACCACAACCGGCCCCTTGCCATATCAGAACCGCCCAGTCTACCATCCGGCCCGGAGGGACAGCAGTTCAAGCTCGTCTTCCTCCTCCTCCACGTGCTCCTGGCAGTGCCCCCCGCAGTATATGCGCCATGAGCCCGGCCAACGAGGCCTACTCACCTCCGTCGCCCCCGTCTGTGTCCCCCGTCACGGCACACCGTACCCAGCGCACCATCAGCCCGGGTGTTTACATCTCCAAGGGTGAGGGTCACTCCGTTCGACACTCGTGGATCATCGACGGCCGCCTTGTCGAATTCCCTTTCGCCGCCACCCACATCAGAGACACATACGGCCACAAGACAGCCGGCCCCAGCCAGGCTACCTGCTCTCCCACGGATTTCCCTCCCGGCGCGAGATCCCTTCCCACCGTGGACGCTCCGTCTGGTTGAGCACCGCTCTTGATGCCACCAGTCTAGCAGCTCGAGACGTCCGTTCAATATCCATTTCGAGGTAGGTTTTCTTGAAGCGATTGTGCATGACTCTCTGCCCTGCCCAACCCAACCAGTGAACGATTGATGCCTTGCTCCGGTCTACTGGATGTGCTGGATTGGGCCCATCTTTCCGTTTCCCATATTGTTTTTGCATTCATGGCCGTTTCATTCGCTCACCATCACACAATTTTAGATTTTCGATGACTTATGGTGGCCGTGCTGGACTTGGGACGATTACCAACTTGCTTGTCTTCCCAGTATTCTGCATATTGATACCGGGGTTTCCCTGACTGCAAACTCTGTCATCATCTATGACGAAAATTAGCAATGTGGTGGATTCCTAGCACCTGTCAATACAATGTTATATGTTTGTCCGTATGTGCGTGCGTGTGTGTGTGTGTGTGTGTGTGTGTGACATCTGAGTCCTATTATGCCTGTCGTTCATGAGAAGTCTCAATGTAGTCTCACTACATTTATGACTGGGGAAAATGGTGATACAGCTTGACAGCTGAGACAGGAGGTCTAGGTATGTGCACGCATATTGTGGTAATACGCTTGCTGCTCAGCATTGACCGACCCCTGGAACTTTAGTGGTGGGGATGTCAGGTAAGCCCGTCGGGTACAGTACCTAGTACAGCCTATGCACACCACGTCCAAAAAGCGCCATCAGCGCAGGAGGTCTCAATGTTAGTGGGATTGCTGTAGTGGGTGTATGCCTGTGGCTGCATGATTTCGCAGTGTTCATGCCGCTGCAGAACGGTTTTTGGCGAATGCTACGTCACTCGACACGCCAAGTCATCATCCATCCATTCAAAACATTCTAAGTCCCCATCAACCCGCGTCCCAGAAGTCGGCATCGCATCGCATCACATTACACGGAAAAGAAGCTCCAGAAACTACCCGACGTCCTGCAGCTCAAGCTTCGAATCGCTATCGGACACCGGCTCCTTGATTTTCTTCGATCATGGATGCCTGGGCAGCGTCCAGCAAGAACAAGACTACATGCAACGGCAATGAGGCGGTAGTCCCGGGTTCGAAGGATATTCAAGTCCAGCTTGTCATCTCCTTATCGCTGGGCTTCACAGCTTTCCTTGCCTTTTGTGTGAGTCACGCTCTGAGCCTGTACCATTATACTCAACTCTCTAACCTTATTGAACCAACCAACAGTTCTTCAGACCGCGATGGCCTTCCCTATACGCAGCCCGAAAGCGACACGCCGACCCCCAAATCGCTCTCCCCGCCCTTCCCGACACTTTCTTGGGATGGGTCCCAGCATTGTACCGAGTTACCGACGAGCAGGTCCTGGCCTCGGCTGGCCTTGATGCTTACGTCTTTCTGTCGTTCTTCAAGATGTCGATGCGCCTGTTCTCGGTCATGTTCTTCTTTGCCGCCGTTGTGCTCTGGCCTATTAATATCACTTTTGGTGCCATCTCTCCGGATCCCGGCAACGGCGGCGACGATGGTGGCGGTTCCAATGGAACCTCGCTTTCTTACAGCTACAACAACTATGGCTACAACCCCTTCACCGTGATGGACGATGGCGAGAACGATGGATATGGGCCGCAGCTCGAATCCAACTATCTGTGGGCATATCTAGCATTTACCTGGTTCTTCTCCTTTCTGGTCATATACTACCTCAACTCGGAGACGTTCAAAATCATCAAGGTTAGACAGGAATACCTGGGCACACAAAGGACCATAACGGACCGCACATTTCGCCTGACCGGCATTCCCAAGGATCTTCGCACAGAAGAGAAGATCAAAGATTTTGTCGAAGGCCTCGAGATCGGTCATGTCAAGTCGGTCACTCTGTGCCGCAACTGGGCCGAGATTGACGGCCTGATGGCCGATCGCAAAGCCGCCTTGCGCAAGCTAGAGGAGGCCTGGTCGGTATATCTGTCCAAGAAGCCAACAGCCGCCGAACCTCGCCTCAGGTCAGGAACGGGCAATGGCAATACTACCAATGGCGAAGTTGCCGTGGACGACGCTGAAATGGATCAGGAGAGCGTGCTGGAGAGAACACGACTGCTGGCTAACGAGAGCCTTCGCAATCTAATGAGTGAAAGACCACGGCCAACCACCCGAGTCCGGTTTGGCTTCTTTAAGATGCGAAGCCGCCAGACAGATGCTATTGACTACTTTGAGGAAAAGCTTCGCCGTCTCGATGCCAAGATTGTAGCCGCCAGGAAGAAGGAGTACGAGCCTCAGGCCACCGGCTTTGTGACGATGGATTCTATTGCCGCCAGTCAGATGGCTATACAAGCATTGGTCGATCCGCGCCCGGGCGAGCTCCTTTCCAAGCCCGC
Organism: Apiospora saccharicola; assembly: GCA_038363915.1. Classification (NCBI taxonomy): domain Eukaryota; kingdom Fungi; phylum Ascomycota; class Sordariomycetes; order Amphisphaeriales; family Apiosporaceae; genus Apiospora; species Apiospora saccharicola. The sequence goes on from JAQQWM010000001.1 coordinate 3,245,180, forward strand.
TCCCAGCCCGTCAGATGTGATTTGGCGCAACACATACGCGTCACGCACGAAGCGGCGAACCCAGTCGTGGCTCATCACCATCTTTATCACTTTGCTCACCCTAGTCTGGGTGATTCCAGTTATTTTCCTGGCCAGTCTTGTCAGCATTTGCACCATCGAGAAAGTCGCCCCGCGGCTTGGCGAAGTTCTCAATAACCACGAGCTCATCAAGGCCCTTGTCCGAACTGCATTGCCTGTAACCGTGGTATCATTGCTCAACATAGCCGTGCCATACTTGTACGACTATCTCAGCAACATGCAGGGCATGATCTCACAGGGCGACGTGGAGTTGTCGGTGGTTTCCAAGAATTTCTTCTTCACCTTTTTCAATGTGTTCCTGGTCTTCACCATTACGGGATCGGCCTCTACTTTCTGGTCCTCTCTTCGAAACGCTGTCAACCAGGATGCAGCGACCATTGCCAGAAACCTGGCCACCTCGATTGCCAGCCTCATTGACTTCTATATCAGTTTCATCATGTTACAAAGCTTCGGTCTGATGCCCTTCAGGCTTCTTCAGTTCGGCAGTGTCTCACTCTATCCCATCTACAGGATGGGCGCCAAGACCCCGCGAGACTTTGCCGAATTGGTTCAGCCGAGCTTGTTCAACTATGGCTTCTACCTCCCGACGGCGCTGTTGGTCTTTATTCTATGTATGGTGTACAGCATTATGCCACGGTCATACCTTGTCCTGCTGGTGGGCGTTTGCTATTTCACCCTGGGGTATTACGCCTACAAGTACCAGCTTCTGTATGCTATGGATCAGCCCCAGCATGCCACTGGTGGCGCTTGGCGTATCATCTCATCGCGCATCATGATTGGCATGATGTTTTTCCAGGTTGTCATGCTTGGCACTTTGTCACTCCGGAAGGCCTTTATCCAGGCTGGTCTAGTTGCCCCCCTACTGGTTCTCACTATCTGGTACAACGTGTACTTCAATCGGCGGTTCAAACCTTTGACCGTATTTGTAGCTTTACGTAGCCTGAAACGCGATGGCGACCCAGGACCACAGAGCAGCCCCGACCATGATGCTCTTCAGCCTGGAATGCCTACCAGGCTCGCCCGGCGGCTGAGCACAGTCGACGAGGACAAGGAGAAGGGCTTGCAGTTCATCAACCCCAGCATGAATGCTCCCCTTGAGCAGCCGTGGGTCTATCAGGACCCTCCACCGCCGTTATCGCCTGAGGAGTCTGCCATTGAGTTTGCGGACGATCTTATCGACGTTGAAGAAGGGGTGGACGGCGGTGTGGCTAGGGCGCCCCATAGCGAGACGAATGGGAGAAATGGCGGGATTAACAGCGGTTCGAGTTCCTTCAGCTTTGGAGATACCCATGTCTGGCGCGACAACGGCGGCGATAACGTGTAATGCTGTTCTTTCTTTTTTTTGTTCTAGATATCCTCATGTCGCGGGCGGTAGATTGATACCATTCACTGTTAGAATGCACACGAAGAATGAATTGATACATGACTACTATACTTGGATACACTTCATGAGCGTGCACGCAGTGTAGATGGTTCACGTCCAAAAGGAGAGATGTGCTCGGTTTCCCTTTTTTACTATGGCCACATTCCATCGAACATGAAGAGCCAGTCGTTCCAGTACTTCTCGAAGTTACCGGTCACCCAGCTAAGACCGTCCCCTGGCCCGCCGACTCTCCAAGGCCGGGTATGCACGCCATCGATCCGAAGGTGGCGCTTCAGCGCGACGTTGATGCTGAAACTGCTTGGGCTGACACCGACAAAATAGTCGGATCTGAGGAGCACAACAAAGTCCACGAGCGCCTGCTGGTCCCAGGTCAAATTCTGAAGCGCCTTGAGGTCCTTGCCCTGCAGCAGGGACTCCTTGGACCGCACCGTTACCTGCAGTCGCGAAGCGGCCGCCTGAGCGAAGTTGGTGGCCTCGGTCTGATTGCCCGTGGCGAGATAAGCCACGGTTTTGCGATACCCCAGCGACTCCGCCGCCGCCAGATACCCGTCGAGCTGCAACTTGTAGGAGGGCCAATTCTCCAACACGTCGTTCTCGGTCCGCAGGTGGATTCCGAGGAACCTCTTCCGGTTCTTCATGTCGGCAGCCTTGGCCTTCACCTCGCGGCGCATCGCGTCGACGACCCGCTCGCCCAGCGCCAGGACGTCCTCGCGGACCCGCAGCAGCCCCCCGAACGTCGCGACGAACTCGGGCCCGTCGGCACGCGCGATCCAGTCCCACAGAACGCCCCATGCCAACCGGACCACGCGCGGGTGCTCGCGGCGAGGGGGGCCGAGTCCGCGCTCGACCGCGGACTCGTTGAGCCACTTGCGGAACTGCGGGCCGAACCTGTGCGCGTGCCGGTTCGGTTCGCGCCGGTCGCACCCGCCGCGCGCCCCGAAATCCTTGGGTCGGATCTCCTCCGGGTTTGCGCCAACAACACCATCGGTGCGCATCGCCAGCCCCGTCCCTTGACCGTTGCCGCTGCCGCCCTTACCACCCTGCGCTGTAAATGTGGCTGGTCGCCTCTGCCGGGGCACGTCTTCGAGGGTCTCGTAGAGCTCGATTTGTGGGCAGGCGGCGCCCAAGGCCGTACGAAAGTGCGCCTCGTCGAACATGTAACCGAGGGGCTGGGACCCGGCGCGGAGGCCGGCGAGGTTCGTGGGCGAGCGCGTCGCGATGCGCGGCATGACCAGCCCCGATGCGCCGGCCTCGATGGCGTAGCGGATGCACGTCAGGATGTAGTTGCGGATGTTGCCCGGGCCGCCGCTGTTGTTGTCGCAGAGGAAGACGAGGCCCGGGACGGCGGCGGCGGCGGCGGTTTGCTCATCGCATACGCGCTTAAGCGGCCAGGCTACGAAGGGGGCGCGCGGGGATGAGAGGTCGTCGACGCCGCCGCCCTTGTGCTTCGGCGGCCGAACGTTGAAGCTCACGGGTCCGAGCGGTGGACCGGTGACGGCGATGCTGATGGTCGGCTGCTGTGTCGAGGCCGACAGCCAGGAGAGCGGGGGCCGCCAAAGGAGCCAAAGGAGGGGAGTGAAGACGAGGCAAGCAGTGAGCAACGCGGAACGATGGTGAAGAAGCGCCATTGCCTGTAACGCAGGTGACTGGCTAGCTGACTGGCGGGCTTCACTCGCCAGAGATTGTTCGCATTCTGAAGAGGACCAAATCTTTATCGAAGTAGCATGTTCACTTTCCTCATTGACAAGTGCCCTCCATTCCTACGAGAGGTTCATGGCGGGCAGGGGTGCAGGCCGTTAACCGCGAAATGGCACGGCGCAATTTGGTTGTCGCGTCCAGTCAGCTTGCTCGAGATTGGGCGGGTGATGGATGTGTTGCTGGATTTTACCCAACCGAGCCAGTTGGATGTGGCGGCTTGCTCGCCAAGCAGAGATGCATTGCATGATTGGGGAATGAGTCGATTGGCCCGTCTTTGGTTTACCCCTTTCCCAACTTGACCGCGTGGTGTTGCCTCGTCCATATATATATAAGCAGGTAGATATACAGCCCACCCCACCCATACTTACAAACACATACCATATACTCGAGTAGGTATATATGAGTGTGTACCCATACCTAACATTAGTCGTAGGCCTGCAATTGGAGATGGAGTGCCGAATCGCCCTACTTTAGTCAGGCAACTGGGGGAATAAGCTGCAAACTGCCGGCCAACCTCCAGAGTCCAGACGATGTCCCTAGCGTACAACCCAGCGGGATTGATAAGGCATTACTGATGGCTACGATCGACATCGCCTTGGAGCCACTCTGTCTCCGAACTCTATATCTTTAAATGTACCACAAACGAAGCAGGTATTAGCGCGCTGTCAGACTAAGACAAAAGCCCAGCCGAAGCCTCTCGAATCAAGCATGCGCCATTGCTTGTGAGAAAACGAGGAAATATCGTTTGTTCTAGAAACCAGGGGGAGTCATGCATAAATATAGTAGAGACACTGGGATTGGAAAGGTGACATCGGCGCCGCTTTGGCCTCCAATTCCCAGCTCTCGAGACTCGAGGTGCGTGCAAGGTTTGCCGCATCTCGGCGCCTGGCAGGCCAGCACGCTATGGTCCCCAGTCGGTATTGCTCGGCCGAAAGGGCCAGGTTGCATTGGGATGCCATCGACGCCGAGATGGAGTGTCAATGCCGTCTTCCATCTTCCAAAGTCGCATACGGCCGTATGCGCATGCCCATGGCTCCGCACGCTTCAGGTGGAGGTGGAGCTAGATGGCAGGCTGGAGCCGCTTGGGGCTAGATAGACGCTACGGGCATTGATTCAATTATGACCCCGGCAGCAAGCAGTAGGCGGAAATGCATGGCTGAATTGTTGAAGGTATCGGCCATGAGGGCTGTTGGGTGTTGTGTGTGTGACACGATATGAGAAGAAAACGAGACAATGCAAGAAACCCCCGAAAATTGGCGATAGCGAGACACACCCCGCCGAGAGGCCCCTGGGAGAAAAGTCTGTCACGGGTAACACCTGAACGGGCAGCGCTGTCGAAGGGCGTATCGGAAGCCACCCACACGTCAAACCTGGCAGGTGCAAAGTGGGGGACTCCTCCTAGCTGAGCTCGCTAAATCCATTTTGCTCTCGGACCGGGACTTGGGCAAGAGAGCAACAGACGCCTCACTTCTTGTCGGGCCTGCTAGCCGGATGCACCAGCACCCGTGTGTGTATTGTTGTCTTGTCGGATATGGACTGACCATATATTGCTGGCTCGGTCTGTTGTTTGCTAGATAGCAGCCGAACACATTATACTAGGTAGGTAGGTACTTATATGGGCAGTATAGTCGTATATAGCAGCAGTACGTCGTACCACCCCTGGTTGGTCCCGTCTATTTAGTTGATCGATGTTGGGTATCACCAGATGACTGCCACAGCCACTAGCAGACTAGCCCACCTGGAAGGACTAGCTACTTAATAGAGTTTGATTAGCTTCCGCAAGCTTGGAAACCATCCATTACCGGCTCCTCCTCCTCCGGGCAGACTCCGGGCAGTGGGCAGGTGGGCTCTTCCAGGCTCCTCCTCCTCCCCTCCTCTCTTCCCTTGACCTAGTGCATAGCACCACCACCTGCCACCACTACTAGTGGTCGGGTAGTTTTGTAGTCTGTTAGCCTGGCAGTCGTAGTAATAAGTCGTAGTACCAAGTAGGATGACTACGCCTCTCTCGCCTGGGGCTTTTTATACTTTGTCCATCTCCCTCCAAAAACCCTCACTCCAATCTTTTCCCTTCCAGTTTAACTCCAGCACGCACAGAGAAGCAGACAGCCGTTGAACCAGGACCGCGGGAAAGAAATATACTTCTTTACTAAAGCACGCCGCCATCCCCTTTGAACATGACGGCCATCGAGAATGGCTCGCTGCCTGTTGTGCTCGTCACGCAGATGCCCTCCGACGCCTGGATCGAAGGGCTTGCTGTGCGTCCCAACGGGCACGTGCTAACTGCCCGCCTGGATCAACCCGAAGTCTATTCCTTCCGGGCCGAAGATTCCAACGCGGCCCCCGAGCTGCTTTGCACCTTTCCGGGGTCCAATGGCGTCATGAACATCTGCCCCTTGAAGGGCCGCCACGACGAGTATGCCGTCCTGACCGCCTCCATCAACCTCGCCAAGTCCCAGTTCTCCAACTTCGTCGTCTGGCGCATGGCGCTCAAGGCCGGCTCCAACGCCGCCCCGGAACCCGTCAAGATCGCCACCATCCCCGACGCCGGGTCCATCCTCAGCCTCACGGCTGCCACGGAGCGCATCGTGCTCCTGGCCGACTCCGGCAAGCATTGCATCTGGCAGCTGGACATCGAGACGGGCGTGAGTTCCGTCTTGATCTCGGACGGCTCGATGAAGGTCAAGTCGGCCGGCGATTTCTTTGGCCTGAACCGCATGCGTGTGGCCGATGGCTACATCGTTTTCACAAACACCAGCGCCGGTACCATATGCAAGGTACCTTTCGGCCTGGAAGCGGATCGCTTGCGCACGACGGGCCCCGTGGAAACCGCTGCCGACAACGTGGTCGACTGCGATGGGTGGGCCATGACCAACGGCAAAGGAACCTTCTATCTCGCCAACTACATGGAGGGCTTCCTGTGGAAATTGGACGTCGATCCCGTCAGCTCCAAGACAACAGCCACCATTGTCATGACCGACCTGGTCTCCCCACTGCCGTGGAAGTGGTGGATGTCAACGGCCAGCCCAAGCTCTTTGTCGTGTGTTGCGGCCAGATTGACGTCGGCTGGGTGAAGGAGCGCGTCTCATGGAGTGACATCAACGCTGCTGTCCAGGTGACGGTAACAACCGAATCGATGGTAGAAGCTGCCTAGGCCTCGGCGGAAGCTTTGCTATCGAGGTAGATTCCGCGCCCGATGCAGGCTCTTTCAAGACTTGGGCCTCGTTCGAACGCGGCCATTGGATGCCAAGTCCTATGAAGCCGTGTCGCGTTGCGGTTGGAGGAACGCCTTCAAGGGGAACCCTGCAGGGGAGCATCGGCATTATATTACCATTTGATCCTGCATGCATGCAGCTCATACCCTCTTCAGAAACCCAAGCTGGATCTACCGATGCCAGTCTTCCAGTTCTGGGTCACCTGGGGCGAGCCAAGTCTTGGGTGAAGTGCGTCGGAGCCTGAAAGGGGTTGACTACAAAGTGACCCATCAAGGCTGGGCACTGCCAATCGCATCGCAAATCACGTACGAACAAGCGCCATATCACACCACCCCCGTCAGCTATGCGCATTGGCACCACGGCGTTGACGTATCGAATTGGGCGACGGCCGCGCCAATTGACTGAGAATGGCACGGGTTTCGGCTGTCAAGATCGATGGCTCTGGAAGAAAGATACAGTTCATTTCCATCACATCAAAACTTATTATCGACGAAGTTTAACCCAAAGACGACGATACTACGGGCGGAGGAGGATTCGATTGGTGCCGGAACGTTTTAGGTCATGGGCACCATATCCGGTTACGTCCAGTTGAAACAATAGTGACTCCGGGTATTGGCCAAGTCGGTTAAATCGGCCACCTAGGGACGGCGCTGACAGGTCAATGTTGTATCGACTCATAGATAGATTGTGCTATAGGGGTTCCCCTGCATGGGCAACTCTTGCTTTTAGCAATGCTGTCGCATAAATCTGTTTCATGGCGATCATGCTATAGATGGTATGCGCAAAGGGACAGCACATGAGAAGAGTCCTTTGACAGTCAGCTATATATATAGGATAACAAAATGCCCTTCCTTTACTCGGTTCAGTTCTGGCTTAATCGTCCTACTCCTGGATCCATCAATACATTACTTCATAAGGCCACCTCATCTTGAGGTGAACCATGCAACACTAAATCAAACAGGTGCTGAAGTGAATCCAATTATTCTACAATAAGCATACAAAGCTCGGTTGATCTTACAACGCTTTTATATATCGCCGAATCCAGTCAATCCGCTAATACCTCCATCTGCCATCCCCGTCCCGCAACGACCATGGATGTGAAGACCGCCTTAGGCATGCTTGCGCTTTCTGCTGCATGGCTCGTCACAGCTCTACCAGCACCGGACGGTCTTCCAACCCACACGTCCACAAGCATTGCATTCCAGGAGCAAAAGACAGCAGGCGGTGGTTAAGTCGGATCGAGTTGCCCTGCGACAATGTTACACGGCTTGCTACTCAGTGAGGTTTGTCGTGATTGCATCCATTAGACTATATACTTGCTAACTCTTTACGGCGCCCAGTTCTAGTACTTCACGCATGGCGATCTTTCTCAAGGAATATGTCCATAGTCGCCGTAGCAGAAGAAGCATTTAGGGATACGAACGACATCGCACCTCGTTACGCGGCTTGGTGGCTGTGATAGATATACTTAGTACATAGGAACTTAATAACATCTTAATTGCAATGTATTTAAGCCTGCAGGGCCAATGAATCTCTGTAAGCTCTGTCGGTTGAATGATGAGCACACGATGCCGCTCTCCGTCTTACTCCATTTCGTTTACTTCCTCGTTTACTTCCTCGACAACGCTTTCAGCACCACAGTTGCAGTCACAAACAACTGATTCCCGGCCATTTCGAGCAATCTTCTCCATGCGTACAACAAATTCGCCTTGCAGTTGCCTCAAATAGCTACCAAGAGCAGCGTCATCCATATCAGAACCCTTCAGCTGGATCAGACTTTCATTGAGGTTCAGTATGAGTTTGCGCTTCAAAGCCAGCTGCCTCGATTGTGACGTTCGCTTCTTCTCTTCAGTCTGCCTCTTGAGGCTGCTCGATACTCTTTCTGCAACCTCAATGAACTCCTCGGGAAATCCAATCATGCTAGCTAGGTTAATTCCATAATGCTCTTCTTGAGCTGGGCCAGAGTTGACTTTGTATAGCATCGTCATCTTTGGGGTTTCTTGATCGTTGCCATGCGAAACCTCGGTCTCTAGATGTAGGTTAAGCACACCTGGACGACTTCCTAGGACCGCAGCTAGGAATAATTAGAGCATGGTCATAAGAAGCTATGGGTTTATGAGCATACTCAGCTGTTCAAAGTGTGTCGCAAACCACACAAAGGCTTCGCTTTGAAGCAAGGCTTCCGATATCGCAATGGCGATTGCAAGTCCATCTCTCGTGCTGGTCCCGCGTCCGAGCTCATCAACAACAACCATACTATTCTTGTTGATGTTCCTAAGAATAAAGGCCATTTCTCTCATTTCTATGGAGAAAGTCGACATGTTGGCTTCGATACTGTCGTCGGTAGACATCCTAACGAAGAGTTGTTGAATTATGGGAAAGGATGCATATTCCGCTGGGACGAAACAGCCGATCTGGGCCATGACTTGCAATAGAGCCACCATTCGAATGTATGTGCTTTTGCCACTCATGTTACAGCCGGTGATGATTTGAAAGCGATGTTGTTCGTTGGCAAATACATCGTTTGGGGTGAATTCCTGTTGCATCAACTGTACTTCGTCAGTTCCCTGTTGAAGATGATGGCATGTGCACTACTTACTTTCTCGTATATTGGATGCCTAGCCGCCTTGAGTGCTAGCACACTCCCAATTTCTGGCCTGATGTAGTCTCTGACGGTGACGGACTGCCCGAAGCTAGATATCATGTCCAAAAGGGCAACGCTTTCACATACGCGGAACAGGTTGGGGATGTGTCCACGAATAGAACTGAGAAGGTCATGAATCACGCGATCGCTGAGCATGACGGCTTCGTTGTGGGAATCTGTGATCCGAGTATTGATTTGGACGAGAGGTAGAGTCTGGCATTCGAGGTAGCCCCCCTTTCGGACTCGGTTGATGAGGATGTCTGGCACATCTCGATGTTCCACATCGCACTCCCTCAATCGGAGCCAGTATTTCCGATCTTGATCAAACTTGATCTCGAGAGAGATTTCAAACTCTTCTGTCCATTATGTTAGAAGGACAGTCACCAGGAGGGCAGAATGCTTACTGTTGATATCTTCCACGTGTTGATGGACATCATCCGTGCCCTCTTTATATGTTTGGCGGGCCACATCAAGCAACCCGTTCACACCAGACTGTTATGCTATCAGCAAAGTACGGAAACATTTATGAACTATGCTCACCTTGACTGCATAGGTTCTTTGATGCCACATGTCAATTGGAAGTTTCATGAATGTCACGTCCTCGTTGATTGTCTCCATGATCATCTTAATAACAGGTTGAATAAGTTCTGGTCGGCAAATCTCCTGGATTCGACAGAGGAGTTCCGACTCAGCTTCCCCCAATGCCTCATGTAGTGATGATATAGCGAACACGAAGACCTTGATCATTAAGACGTGGTTGAGAGCCTGCTGCGAAGCATAGATCGATGCACCTTCAGGTACAATCACGAGCTATTGAGGGTTAGTTTACAGTTGTACATACCACGAGGTCGCCAGTTACCTTTGTTAAGACCTTTTCAGCGTCGATGAACCCCTTTAGAGCTTCACTTGGTTAGCAGTGCCGTAGATGATGGGATGGTTGGTACCGTACCCTTCCGTATCTCAAAGAACATATCTTCCTTCACGGCCAATTCATCGAGGGTATCATAACGAAGCTTCAGGGTGGCCTCCCACTGCGTAGACGGCTGTAATATGTTGCTACGTAGCATCCGGGCTCCCATAGGCGTCAATGTCTCATTAAGTATGCCATAAAGGCAGTCCTTTGACATTGCGTTCTGTATATTTTGGATAAGCTCGAGGGACTGGATGGTGGAAATGTCAATCATCATAGTATCCTCAGATGGCTGATAGCTTAAGCGCAAGGAGTGAGACATGATTGTCAAGTGACAAGCAAGTTTCATATATTTGACAGCCTTTGTCTACAGGTTAGCTCTGGGGCTTCCAAAGGTTGGCTTCTAGAAGATACATACTGCCGCGAAGGAGCATGTGGCATAATAATTGCCTTGGATTGCGACCTTTGTGGCGTCAAGATCTTCCCGGAAGGATAGCGTCTGGATGAACTCGAGTCCTAACGTCTCGGACCAATACTTGCGATCGAGAGCCTCTATAGGCGTACCACTCATCGCTTCCTCGACTAGAGACAGCAATGGGGACTTTGGGTGTGGCAGAAATGCGGTGTTCACCATCAAAATAACCGAAGGCCAATATATTCGGATCTTGTGGATAGTTTTGACGTAGAACTGAGAGTCGCATATCTGGCTGAGAACTGCCTCGTTCGTTGTGGCGTTGATGAAGGCCAAACCAACCGATGGAGACACGCCGCGTGCTTCACTGATAGCACAGATTACATGATGCCCATCTGAGCCCCAGACCGAGGAAGCTGCAGCTGACCTTCGTCCAGATAGAGCGCTCGCGTTGCGACGATGACCGGAGGGATGGGACGAGCTTGTCACAGACTGACTTCCTGACCGAGAGTGAGAGGTTGATTGGGTAGCAGTAGTCTGCCGTCCAGCCCTAACTGATGGATGTGGTGTCGAAGTAGAAGTTCGGGTCGAGGAATTGGTTAAGTGTCGGTTACCACCCAGGGAACGCAAGGACGCCGCTGACGGCTGTCTTGGTGGTACTGGGGACGACATGACGAACTTGACGGGTCAAACAATCGGTGCTGAGATGTGAGAAACTCGACTGGGAATTTCATATCCGTATTCTACACATATAACAGAACAAAATCAAACTATGTTGTTGTGAATCAAGGAACCATTGATGCATTAACAAAGTGGTGATAGAACGGCTATGTAGTGAGTGAGGGACTATGAGACCTCAAAGCCTTTCCAGACTCATCGGTTCATGTTACGCTTTGGACACGCCAACATGGAGGTTGTAATTAATTATCGGTGGCCATATAACTTATATCTTCATACATTTCACCTCTTACCGACAAGGCAGGAGCCACCGGCCCTCTATTTGATGTTGTGCCTTCCGATATACTCGCAATGCACTTCAGAGATTGCTATCAAGGTGTAAGTGGAAGCAGTAGTTGGGCAAGCAGGACCCTGAATCTGGCCGGTCCTTCCCTGCATTGGATGTCGGTAAGTGGGGGTTCCGTCAAGTCACCCAACCCACCAAATTCAACTTATCGATAAAAGATTAGATCTGGTAAATGGTCCAGTGTGGGGTTACGTTCTGAACTTTTTATTTTTGGGTGTGTTACTGAGGTACTGTAGGCGGTTAATTCTTGCGGGCGCATCTCAGCTTAGATACATACACACTTAGTTTCTTCAAGCAGATAAACCTACGAGCCGAATCGTCTCCCGAGGTTTCATGAGAACGTGTTTGCACAGGGCGCGCCTACGAATACCACGGTTGACCAATTATGGCGACTATTGCCCCTCCCCCGTCCAAGCGGCAGCGTCGAGAAGATCTGGAGCGCTCCCAGATCCAGGCGGACGTGATACCCGCCCCGATCGAAGCCGGATCTTTCAAGGCCCGTTTCGTTGACAGTGACTCGAACCAATTAGCTGAAGTCGTCGAGATTCCTCTGGCAGACGCAAGCGAAAAGAACGTTTCGCTGCTCCTGAACACTCTGCTTGGTAGAGACAAGGACGAGTTTACTCCCTACAAGTTTCGCATACATTTGCCCGGCTCCGATGTCATACTAGACAAATACCCTTCGCCCTCCGAATTCCTGGCTGTTCTGCGGGCCCACGGTGTCGCAAACCCCTTTGAGACGACTCTGACGCTCTCCGCCGAACCTCAGAGTGTTTTCCGTGTCCAGGCTGTGACTCGCTTGTCCCACAAGATCTCAGGGCATGGACAGCCCATACTCGCTTGCCAGTTCTCACCGAAAAACAGCAAATTTCTTGCTACCGGTTCCGGCGACTGCACGGCGCGGATATGGGATGCCGATACTGGCACCCCGAAGTGCACTCTTACTGGTCATACAGGATGGGTTTTGGTCGTGTCGTGGAGTCCTTGTGGCACGTGGCTGGCAACAGGTAGCTACGACAAGACCGTTAGGATATGGGACCCCGAGACTGGCAAGCCCATAGGAAAACCTCTGACAGGGCACTCCAAATGGGTTACTGGTCTCGCTTGGGAACCCTACCACATGTGGCAAGACGGGGCGCCGCGCCTGGCAAGTTCGAGCAAAGATGGCACAGTTCGGGTCTGGAATCCTATTGTCGGTCGTGCAGATCACGTACTCTCTGGCCACAAAGGGAACGTGACGTGTGTTCGATGGGGAGGCATTGGACTGATCTACACCGCCAGCCAGGACAAAACTATAAAGTGCTGGAATGCGGCCGATGGAACACTGGCGCATACTCTCAATGGACATGCTCACTGGGTAAATCACCTGGCCACGTCAAGCGACTTCGTCTTGAGAACCTCTTATCACGATCATACGAGGAATGTCCCCGAAACCGTTGAAGCAAAGCGGGCAAAGGCCAAAGAGCGCTTTGAGAAGGCTGCCATGCGCCAAGGTAAAGTCGTCGAGAGACTTGTTTCAGCAAGCGACGACTTCACTATGTACCTCTGGGGCGACCCGAATGAGAGTACAAAGCCTCTCCAGAGGATGGTCGGTCATCAGAAACAGGTCAGTGCCCTCCCTCACTTCTCGCATGCAGGATATGACTGCAGCCCGGTTCCGCGACATAGAGCAGCAATGCGAAAATACCGATAGCAACTAACCTAGGCTACAGATAAACCATTGCAGTTTTTCGCCGGATGGCAACCTGATTGCTAGTGCTAGCTTCGACAATCATGGTAAGTAATTTCAGAATGGACTCTCGAGGATCATCTCCGTTCGCATCATGCTAACTAAATTATTCTTACAGTCAAGATATGGAGTGCCAAGGACGGAAGATTTTTGAACAGCCTGCGTGGTCACGTTGCTCCTGTTTACCAATGTGCCTTCTCAGCTGATTCAAGGCTTCTGGTGTCTTGTTCAAAGGACACCACCTTGAAAGGTAAACTGAGCTCTACTTTCTATGCATGTTATGGACTGACTGAGTGTATAGTGTGGAACATGCAAACATTCAAGTTAGCCGTGGACCTCCCAGGCCACGAGGATGAAGTGTGGGCAGTGGTACGTATATCCCAAGTCTTTCTTTCACCTAGTGATGCTCAAGAAGCACGCTTACGAAGCGTCCGCGAGATATCCTTCAACCTTTTGATTCGTGCTAACTCTAACTGTCGTAGGATTGGAGTCCCACTGATTCGCGGGTAGGCAGCGGCGGGAAGGATAAGGCGGTGCGCCTGTGGTGTAGATGATTGGTTTAACTATAGTGACCACAAATAACACACAACCAAACATACACCCCGTACCAAATTGGGATCTCCGAGCAGCTGAGTTGATAAAGTTCTAAGCGATCCAAATTCGTTGAAAGTGTGTTTGGCCAGTGACAGTTGTTGCTACATTGCCCGGCTTAAGAGATCAGCCAATATTCGCTTCCTGAGCATGGACATGTTAAACATGTTAGACTTATGGCCTTGGAGCATCTGAACGATTTACGATGCATCCGTTACTTCGCTATCGAGATGAACTCGAGCTATACCTGAATCTCGAGGGTCCCGCCCACAGCAGTCGACGGGGGAGAATCAGGGTTGCTACAGACCACATTCCGGCGGAGTAGAGGAAGGCGCTTTGCAAAGACACCATGACCCACCAGATTCAGATCCTGATGTCAAACATATCTTAAAAACCTTCCGGGTTAGATCTGGGTACTTATTGGATAATTTAACACCCGCTACTCTATTGATGGCCAGCTAATACGAAGGAGGGAAGATATTTCTGCAGTTTGGGCAAGCATGGACTGCCATTTTCACATTTTGTTATTGAATCACATTGACTGAATGCTTCCATAGCAGTCTTCTCTGGCAAGAGGTACTGCCTGCCCATCTGCCCCTGTTCACAGGGCGACATGGCCCGCCATGAGACGTTGCCATCTATCGTTGGCCTATGGAAGTAAAAGCATCCCACCCCTCCACTATGTATAGGTCCCACCAGAGCCTGGAGCCAACTCATCAGGTCAACACCCTCATAAGGAACAGCTCTGCCGACAAGCACAAGTGAATACAAGCCGCTCCTTTCTATGCATAGTACCGTGGTGTGTATCATTGACCCCCTATGGGGAAACGGCCAACTTCCCATAAGGCCGAGGATCTGGCTTGCATGTGCCAAGAGCGAATACCAACGAAGGCCGAGTTTCGTTGCCTTTGCCGGTAAATCGTACGATTCACTAGCCGGAGGGAGGCGTTGGTACTCGGGTCCCGGACCATGAAGTGAGGTTGGAATGACAATCTGTCGAGTGTTACCCCGGGCCAAGCCGATCCCGTCGACCGTCTTCATGTCCCCATCCTCCGTTTGGTTTCGACCGGCAATGGACACTCTCGAATGCCATTACATCTGATATCTCGGCCGTATTCAGCAATATAATATCACCATCTCTACTGATTGGGCAAGCTCAGTCAGCCTCGAGTGAGAGGGACCCCCACACCTTATCAGCTAGATGCACCTCGAACAAAAAGCCATCGAAAGGTGTGGAAATGTGGTTGGCGTTTCCTGAAAGGACATGATCCGGTTGTTGCATCCCTGTGTCGACGTGCAGTGGGGGTTATCTGCGCCTGGGGAAACAACAGCAATGCAAGTCAGTCAGCTGGGGTGACGGGCATTCTCGGCGCTTAAGCATCGAATAGGTGGCAGGTAGCGCAGTTGGAGATGGAGGGGAGCCCATAAAGATAACCCCATCTCACATGTTATTTGTGAAAGCTTGCCCATTTCAGCTTTCCTGGAGTCCTGAAGAGGCCGCGCGTTGGTCGCGATGCCGAGAACATGCGAATGCCACACACACACAGTTGGAAATCCTGATCGGCTAAAGAGAGTTTCTACAGCCCAGGCTGGGTTCCGTGAGGTGACATGTATTACTTGGCTCATTGGTTTCTGCACGGCCCCCTCTTCTGGCAATCTTGACGTTAATGAATCTATATATAGGAATTGCGCGATGAGATGCTTGTCAGCATTGACAGGCAGAGACAAACATATCCTCAAGCTCTTGTCTTGTAATATGGAACCGGGTGTGCTGTGTTGTTCTAAGGCACCAAGTATTCAGCGTGGGATTCGTGGCACGACCGGGCAGATCCATCATGCACGACCGCTGAACCTCCTGCGGACGCTGGAGGCGTTTATTGGGGTAAATCTAGATGCGTATGCACCCTATATGCAAGGTCCAAATACCGACGAACCGTTCTATTGGAGCGAGGCTCCCATTTTCTAGCCGGCTCCCAGTTCAAATAGGCAAGTACACCCGCGTGCGGTTGAATCGACTTGCCACGATCATATCGTTTGGGTATGATTGCCTTGAAGGTTATACTGAGTTTGAGTGGGAAATACTCGGCCACAAGCCCGGCCTGCAGTTGAGCGGAAGGATCACGGGCGAGAAATTCTTGAGATGAAATAAAAGGGCGGAGGTACATATAGCGTTTGCACCAATGGCCCCTCGGCCCGTTCCAGTGGTTCCAATCATTACATAGAGATCATGCCGGGGACCACATTGAAGCGTGTAGGGCACCGACCAACCCAGGTTATCAAGGCCTGGCAGGTTGGGCCGAGTAAGAGGTTGGGAAGGGGAAGGGAGGGGGACCGAACGACTGACTCGGACTCGGAGCGAACACCCCAGGGAGGATGGCGGATGGCATTGGATTGGATGCGACTCGACTTGGGGGAAAACTCGAGGTGCCATGTAAAACTCGCCCACGGGCCACGGCTGTCCTATCACAGCTTTCTGACATGTCACCAGGGGAAAACCAGCTAGAAAACCAGAAACCACGTCTAATGCAAACCAAGAGTGCCAAGTGGATGCCCCGATGGACAAGTCATTGATGTCTGGGGAAAATTGAAATGCCCAAATGCTGGAGCTCGTCATTTGCTCGCAAGGAGCGCCGGGCTGGCCGGATTGGGAGGTGGTTGCAAAGCCGTCGATGAGTTTGGACCGGAGACCCATAACTCTTGACACCCCCATTTCGGGAGTTCTCGGGCACCTCGGACGTGCGCACCTCCCTCTCGTTGCAATGCAAGGTGGTGATAGACTCATCAATCAAATTATATGCCTCATGCTTTCATCATATGTGAAGCAGCCTACTACGTGGGTTCATGGCAGGTGTAAGTATCCAGGTATGCACTTATGTGCACACAATCAAAGTAATGTTTTTGATGCTATTCTTCACATTGGCCCGAATGCAACTCAAGGTGCGGTACGACACCCAACACCCCCTTCTCGACTTTGGACCTAAGTGTTGACAACGAGCATGTGGGGAGGTTGCAGATGCATACAGTCATGCATTCAGTCGTACAGCCAGATCTGCCCGCTCTATCGTTGCCGGAATCGAGCACGAGCTGGACATGGCGATGACTACTGGTGAATTTGAGGGTTGTTGGGCGCTTGAACTCTCTCTGCCCGACACTACTGTCTTTTTCTTATTCTTCTTTTTTTCTGTATCTTCTCCGGAACGTGGGGTTTCGACGGTTCTGTTTGCGTCAGCTGCACGTTGGGTTGGCAATGAGTGTGCTGGGCATTACATATTATTGCAATGCACTGCAGGTGGGTCAAGTCAAGTGTACCCTTTCTCTCTCTCTCTCTCTATCTATGCATCAGTGTGTGTGTGTGCGCACAATGTTATCAAGTGTCTGTCGACCAAGATGGCGAGAGGTTGGCCTGCAATTGAGGGTAGCATCGTTCGTTCCAAGAGGACGAGTAGTTGCGTTAAACTTCCGTGTGTGCGTGAGCTGGCGAGCACTACAGCTAGATCCCAACCCCTCTCCAACCTACATGTAGTTATTGGTTATTTGGTGTAGCAATAACCAAAAACCATGTCACCTTACGGTATGCAGACGTAAAAACCACATGCTATTGAAGCTCGCTCGTAAGAGAGGGGAAGTTTCGAAAAGCTTCCCCCTCACCCCATCCCCCCGCACACGTCGACGGCTAGTTTTCTGCATCCCCACTGTCGCTGCCAAGATGCGACCGGCCTCTGTCAAATCAAACGTCGTCCTACATTCTAGAACCCTCGAGCGTGCCGGCGAGGGAGAGGCCATTCACAGGCCAGCCGGATTTCCATCTCGGGCAAGTCGTTGCATATACGCTTATTTTAGTGTCAACATGTCGTAAGGCGGGTGTCAAAACACCAAAAACAGGCCTGTCGGTTAAAATATGCGCGCCATTGAGTTTAGCATACTTGCTTCCTACCTACGACTAGATAATGTGGTAGATATGTTCGGGTAAACGAAAACCATGACTTTACCTAAGGTTGAGAGTCTATTGCGAACGGCTACTTCCATCCTGCAACTTGGCAAACCTCGGCACAATTTCAAATACGTGCTTGGAACCAGAAGTGGCCAGGATACAGTGACCACTGACCATACTTATGTAAGTAGTTATAGATAGGCTCTCCCGGCTTCTACGTCGTATACCGGTACGCGATGAACCCTCCTCGCAGCTGAGTCAATGGCATGCTGTGCAAATGAAAAAAAGCCACTGCCTCCGGTTTCAGGTTCTTGATGGGGGCGATCTCCCTCACATCCTGTCTTGTCAGAGCAGCCATGCAGATATGTAGTACCGTAGATCTGGAGAGGCCAAGAACACGGGTACCGTGAAGCCCCTGCCCCAAACTTCTGCCGGTCTGGCCAAGCTGGGAATAGACTTTATCGAGACGGGGGCATGCATGCACAATATAGCCCAACGTAACGTGCGTATACCGTGGCCAATGCAGCAGTTGTTGTTCGTCGTTGCAGCCATATCTAGCGGCAGATGGGTGGGGATGCCTCGAAAGACCAGGCCAGACCGCCAGGCAGAGAGACTCCTGGTGATGGGTGCCGTACTGGTAGTAGTACTCGTAGCTCGACGGACAGCTCACCAGGCCGGTCCCTTCCCAGCCGGAAATTGATTAGTATTGTCAATGCAGACCCGGCCTTGAAGGCCGATATTCGTTGCTTGTGCGGGCAAATCGACGGCAAGCTGGCTGCAATTCCGTCAGACCCCTGCTAGCGATGCTCTTGTTGGAACCAGTGGGTGTGTGCCGACCCCTGTCAATCTTGTCCCTTGATTGTCCATAGATGGGGGATCTTGAGCCGAAGCTAGCGCAGAGATTTTGCTCGAGGATTCCCGAGGATTCGCATACTTAAGGTATTGATAGGATCCATCCCGAATAAAGTGTACCAGTTAGCTTGTGTTGGACAGATGACGAAGTTGGTCGAAGCTCCCAAGCACCTCAAATCCCAACCGCTTGTCTACAACCCGCCACGAGTTACACTTCTGCCGAAGGAAACTGTTGATAACTGACGGCCCAATTACTTGATTATTCCCTATCTATCGAGATCTGTATTACCGGAATGCTTGGGTACCCTATGCTGCCCCTCTCAAATATCCCCATCGGCAATACATACACATAGCTCCAGGGCTATCGGCACACGGAGGACTTTATTGTTGTGCGCCCGGACTAAAACCTCCTGCGCCGATCGACAAATCACTGGAGCTGAGGCACTTGAGGCGAAGCTTGGCTTTCCAGTGTTTTGTGACTTGTCCAACAGAACTCCGATCGTACGTCAAAGACCTGATTCCCGTTGCTTCTCGAAGCCAGACCTGTAAGTCCATCCTTGGTTTTCGTGCATTTCCGTCTCGGAGCTTTCTCCGCAAAAAGAGGGCGTGTATAGCTACTGTACTCCGTACAAAGCATGACATGAGGATGGGTTATATCATCGCATATCTAACGAGGCACCAAAAAGTCAAAAAGGGAATATTTATTTGCCGACCATCTGCCCAGGCTCGCAGTTATTGCCCATTCTTGCTTGACCTTACGAGATCTAAGTTCAAGTTCACCACATAAACTCAATAGCGTCACAGACGACAACATTCTCGACCCATTCATCTGCCCATCCCTCTGCATTGCTCCGCGTTGCAGGCGGTTTTGGTGTAAAAAGAAACCCGCCGGATGACGTTTCAGCTGCCAGCCCTGGAGCGAACGGGACAAGCGAAATAATTAACGACATCGGGCCCATGTTGTGTTTGTGGCTTTGCAATCTCATCCTGCTACAGTAGCGCCGAAAGAGAGAAAAAAAACCGCAGAAGGAACCCCCCCAGCCATTCTTCAAGAGGTACGTACAAAGAGCCCTAGGGGTTTCTAAAGCTGTTTCCCGTCGGACTAGGGCCCCCTGTCTGATGGCGCTTGTGGTCCAATTGGTACCACGCCCTTGAGCCTAAGCACCAACGAATTCTCCCTTCCCAGCTCAGCCCTTTCGAAGTCGCACTACCTCAACCAGTGGTTGTGGTGCCTGCAGTTGTTGTGGATGGCCAGATGCACTGCAATCCCGCCCAAATCAGGTTACGTCACGGGTGTCTTTTGTCCCTTCAATTCGCCAGCCGCGCCGTATAGCCGTGCAGAGATTCGCAGAGAGAAAGTGTGCCTGTGTCTGTAGTGTGTGTGCAAGTGCATGCGGCGCAGACAGGCATCTTGTCGGTAACTGATTTTTTTTAAAGTATCTTTTTTATCATGTATTCTGCAAAGATTATGTTGCGATGAACTCGACGTTGGTGGAGCTCTTATGTACTTACATGTCCGGCTCGCGCAACATGAAAGTCTACCTAAGTAAGCTCCAACGTCGGGCCCAGTCCCAGTTTCTTTTAACACCCACTGACATCAGGTTGAGCTTTGAAACTGGGACCACGGCTGCTCAGTTCAGGTTCATTTATGTAATGACAGTTTCCTCACTTTCAAACCCAAAGAGTCTCCATCCCAACCTACATACATACATTTACATTGACTGCACTGTACCACTGCACTCTGTCTGCACCTGCACTACTACCGCCTGACTACTCAACTACAACTTACCACTGCCACTACTTAACTTCTGCTTGCTTCTCTCCCCTGCTCAGACACTGCTGCTGCATATTGGATGGCATTCTTCTTCAACCATAACTGACAGATAGCATAAGTCTCAGGTGCTATACTCCTCGCCACTCACCCTTGGCAGCTGAAGCTATTAATTGCATACTATCTTACACGGACTGGTCGTCTGTTCTGTTCTGTTGCTATTAGGGTACCTCGCAAAGGGAAACTCGACGCATCTGCTTTTCCCAAACGTAACTACCGACCTGCATATCTCACAGTCTACCAACATCCAAAGACTGGAAAACTCGAACACGAACTGAGAGTGAATCTCAGACCTCTTGCCCACCATGACAGTGTTTTTAGCTTCTCTGTAAGTCGTGCCCATGTTGGATCGGGTCTCTGATTCCGTTCCCGATATCATTGCCGTCCCAATACGAAGAATGGCCGCTTACTGAAAATGTGCTGTCAGCAATCTCCCCAAAACTGTCCACTTCAAGCTGCCAGATGCTCCCAGGAAGAGAGATCGTCTGCAGAAGGCGCCAATCGCTAAGCCTCCCAAAGTCAACAACAAGGTGGCTCGCCCTCCTCTAGACACCCGACCTAGTCTGTTCGCGCCAAACCCCACCGTAACCCCTCCAGAGACCCCCACCGAGGACGAGCATGCCGTCCTGGACGATGGCCTCTTCACGAATGAGGACGGCGTACGACTGCACGTCTCGCAGCCCTCTGACGACGAGAGCAGCGTAGACCTTGGCCCAACCGACCGGGAGTCTCCCAAATGGGGTGCCAGGATGGACCAGCCCATGTCCCGGGCTAACTCGCCACCCCCTCCTCCATAATCGACCATTCGCGCATCCTGCAAAAGGCCAAAGAACTGGGTCGCCAGGGTGTAACGCAACCTAGGCAGCACCGCAGCGACAGCCACGACCGGGTCTTTGCCAATGCCAACTGGCGCATTGTCCATTCGGACCAGGGCAATGGCGGTTTGCGTAACGCAGCCGAAGCCGCATTGCGCGATGGTTACGAGGGTGAATACACGTGGGTCGGCACCTTGGGCATGCCGACCGATGCTCTTGAGGGAACGCAGCAGAGAGATGATATCCACGATCGTCTACTGACCGAGTACAACATGTTGACCGTTTTCTGTTCTGACAAGGACTTTGATGGCCACTATTCGCACTTCTGCAAGCAGATTCTATGGCCCGTCTTCCACTACCAGATTCCCGACAACCCCAAGAGCAAGGCCTACGAAGATCATTCCTGGAAGTTCTATGTCAATGTCAACCAAAACTTTGCCGACAAGATCGTCAAGAACTGGAAACGTGGAGACACCATTTGGGTACACGACTATCACCTGCTTCTGGTCCCGGCCATGGTCCGTCAGAAAATACCAGACGCCAAGATTGGCCTTTTCTTACATGTCCCTTTCCCTTCATCCGAAGTCTTCCGTTGCTTGGCCGTGAGAAAGGAGCTCTTGGAAGGCATGTTGGGGGCAAACTTGATTGGCTTCCAAATTCCAGAATACACCCGACATTTCTTGCAAACATGCAGTAGGATTCTGAACGTTGAGGCTACGGCAGAAGGAATTCACCTTGAAGACCGATTTGTCAACGTCGTGGCCCAGGCTATTGGTATTGACCCCGTCAGCCTCAACCAACATCGCCAGGACGAGGAAGTCCAAAAATGGATCAGCATCATGAAAGATCGATACAAAGACAAAAAGATCATTGTCGCTCGCGACAAGCTGGATCATGTCCGAGGTGTACGCGAGAAGCTGCTCTCATACGAGCTGTTTCTCAACAAGAACCCTCAGTGGCGTGATAAGATTGTCCTTATTCAAGTCGCATTGTCTGGGGGCGAGAACAGCGACCTCGATGCTGCAGTTTCGGACATTGTCACGCGTGTGAACTCGTCTTGGGCAAACCTTGCATATCAGCCGCTGGTATATCTCAAGCAGGATATTCCGTACTCTCAGTATCTGGCCCTGCTTACTATTGCCGATGCCTTGATGATCACCAGCCAGCGCGAGGGCATGAACCTGACGTCGCACGAATTCCTGGCCTGCCAGGATGGCCACTGCGACGAGAAGAAGCATGGTTCTCTGATTCTTTCGGAGTTCACGGGTACCTCATCCCTATTCGGCGGCAATGAACTCTCGGTCAACCCCTGGAGTTATCGTCAATGCTCGGACGCTATCGGTAAAGCTGTGGAAATGTCGGACGAGGAGAAAGCGACGCGCTGGACGAAACTCCACGAAACCATCAAGAACCACACCGGTGGGCAATGGTTTACAAAGTACCTGAAGACTTTGGATGATGCTTTCGAGGAACAACATCGTCACAGCCAGACGTCAATTCCCCGTCTTAATTTGCAGAAGCTCAGTTTGAGGTATTCCCAGTCTCAGCGCCGCGTATTCTTCCTGGATCTAGAGGGCACCCTCATCCCAAATAACCCTATGAGCTCCACGGTGCCTATGAATGCTCAGGTATGTTACGCTGACTCAACTACTACTAAACCCCACTTACTGACTTCTTTTTAGCGAACACTCTCCGTCCTGAACGATCTTGTGGAGGACAGTCGCAATACGGTCTACGTCATGTCAGGTCGTAGGCCTGACGAGCTGGACCGACTCTTTCGCTTGGTTCCCAACTTGGGCCTGATTGCGGAAAACGGCTCCTTCATCAAGTATACGGGTAACAACACATGGACCGAGATTGCCGATCGTTCCAGTGTCGCCGCTTGGAAGGAGTCGGTTCGCTCTACATTGCAATATTACATTGAGCGGACCCCGGGTGTCGAGGTTGAAGATCGACGCTGCTCTCTCATCTTCGACTATAAGCACGCCGAGGATTTCTCCACTGCCGAACGACAAGCAAGTGACTGGACAGGCCACATCAACGAATCCTGCGAAGGACAGCATGTACACGCCACGCAGCTGGACAGCTGTGTAGTTGTGGAATCCACCGACTACACCAAACACACTGCCGCCGAGCGGATCTACAATGACCTGAAGACCAACGCGCCTTATGCCGAAAAGGCTAGTGATGTCGACTTCGTCATGGTTGTCGGCGACGGCCGCGAAGATGAAAAGGTTTTCAAATGGGCAAACTGTTTAGGCAAGACTGCGATCAAGGACGTATATACCGTGAGCCTTGGAAACCGCAACACGGAAGCAACCAGCACGTTGACCCAAGGTGTCACTGGCGTTCTTGTCACTCTGCAAAAGCTTGCCAACTCACCCTAGGAGATGATCGGGCACAAAAAACAGCAAAATGACGTCGAGCCTAGCTGGCAGTGGGAGATGCCGAATGGATTCATGCACTGATATCCTCTATCCCAAGTCGTCTCGGGCCTTTGGGAATCAACCCTTCTCTTCTCTTTCTCTTTTTCCTGAATCTCGCTTGCTTTCTTGTATGACCAATGGAGCACGGAGTGTGGCGTTGGAACTGAAGCAAATGGTACGTCATGTGCACTTGCTACCCTGGACAATGAATGGTATGAATGGATTACGAGGTGGTTAAACACGACACCAGCGATGGAATACTCTGAAAGGGGTCGGCATAGAGGCAGGCAATAGAATAGATAGCCATTTATTATCAAAAGCATGAATATGCCCTGGTGATAAGGACCCAACATCAAGTGGTTTTCTTCTTCTTCTTCTCGTACTTGAAAAGCCCCCACGAATCATAGCTGACCGCGAACGGTGGTCAGGTTGTGCCTCAAGACGTATGCGTATACTCTTACAAGTAGTGAGTCCCGGTCACCGCCAACATGATGGGCGTTCGTACGCGCTGCAAACCATTTACACGAGCTTTGGTGCCCCTCAAGCAGAATAGGTTCTCGAAATAACCCGGAAGCCTACATGATGATATCTTGCTCAACCAAGCCGTCAGTGGTTCCCAAATTTCTTGCAGATCAGCCCGCCAAGCTTTCCTAGTGCATCATCCTGAGCAACGGTGTGCGGGCGGCGGCGGGATTTATGCAGAGTCGCGCCTCTCTACTTATGGGTGCATCTATCTGCCTCTGGCTGCCGATACGCTAGGCCCTTTCCTGGCCAGAGTGACTGACGGGGCCGTACGGATTGAGCGATGGCAAATGGGAATTTTCACATGACAGGAGGCTACACTGCTCCTCCCAGGCCAAAAAAAACCGGTTCGTTTCAATAGCTGTACAGCAAGCCGTCCACCGAGACCGAAAAAGAAGGTTTTCTGGTGCCATCCCATCTTGTCAATACTGCTACCGCCGGCTGCCCTTCGGCGAAGGAAACACCGGCGTTTTGTGGATCCACACGGACTTCCGTGACGCCTCGAGATCCCATCACTCCGGTACTGCACTGCTGGTCAGTTCTTGAGCCAATACGTTTTGCGACGTACTGTGTTTAGCTGCTTGGCGGAATCTCACAAATTGAGCCACGGTAATTCAAGATGTCGGTGGAATTATCAAACGAATGGGAAAGGGAAAGAAGTCTCAGACATTGGTCATCGGGTCGCCCAACCATTTTACCCCAACCATGTCCGGAGAGTGGCCTGTAGGGTTCGGCCACCCAGCCAAGTGCAGAGTATGCAACGAATAACATTTCCAGGGACCTTAGGCTAGAGATAAATGGCCAGTAATTCCGGAACCTTGTCGACTAGCGAGCTTGCTGGCCTTGATAAAAGCATCAGCCTGTCAACCTCGATCCAGTAAGACACCTCAAGAACCGCTCGTCTCTTCTCCAACTGGCCGATACGAAGTCAAGTCGCTAACTAACTCAATGCCAGAAGCCGAGACGACGGTAGCTGCTCCCAGCGGCCAGACAACTTCTTCTTCGGTGCCTATCCCGAGTGATTCAACCTGGTTCTGGAACTGGGTGATGAACTCGCACCTCTAGACACCTGTTAGTGATCCACGTCGGCTGACACACGACATCAAAATGCGGCTTCATACCCTGCGTGAGCTCGATAATAGCGAAGGGACCGTACAGCTGCACAAGGGCGGCGATGGAACCCTGGAACTCGTGCCGCGGCCCAATGAGACTGACCCCAACGACCCCTTACGATGGCCGACATGGAAGAAGCACGTGGCTTTTGGGTCCGTATGCGCCTTTGCCTTTCTCACGAATTACGGAATCGGAGGTTTGGCACCAGCCTTCTACATCCTATCAAAGGAATTTGACAAGACAGTGCCTGAGACGAGTGACCTGCTACTGTGGCCGATTCTTGTCCTCGGGGTTAGCACTCCAAGCCCACTGACCTAATGTGAGACCAAATAGCTGACTGTAAGCAGACGTTCAATTTCTTCTGGGTCCCTATCGCCAACTACATTGGCAAGCGGCCCGTCTTCGTCTTTGCCAGTCTGCTTTTGACCTTGTGTTCAATATGGGGCGCGACGGCCAATGGCTTTAGAAGCCTCTTGTGGAGCAACATTATCGGCGCATTTGCCGGCAGTTCTACTGAAGCCCTGGGTGCCAGCATGGTCAACGACCTGTACTTTCTTCACGAGCGAGGCTCCAAGATGGGTATCTACACGAATGCCATCAGCGGCGGCAACACTATCGGACCGCTCTTCTGCTCGTTTGTCCTTCAGGGGCTCTCTTGGCGCTGGCACAAGTGGATCACCACCATTTTAACGGCCATGACTTTCATTGCAGTGCTGTTCTTTGTCCCGGAGACGAGATACTACCGAGCGAACGAGCAGCCCAGTCGTGTCGAGGAAGGGCTTGTACCGCAAGACCTGACACCATTATCTCTGCCCCGCCCAGATAGCCTCTTCACGTGCTGGGAGCCCGCAGGACCGTCCCCGACTCCCGAGAAGACCCGGGCCACTGCCCGCGGACATCAGAGCACCAGCTCAGGGTCTCGTTCACCCGACCGCTACGCCGTTGCTGAGCTTCCTCGGAAGACGTACATTCAGGA
The DNA here is from genome assembly GCA_038363915.1 of Apiospora saccharicola. Classification (NCBI taxonomy): domain Eukaryota; kingdom Fungi; phylum Ascomycota; class Sordariomycetes; order Amphisphaeriales; family Apiosporaceae; genus Apiospora; species Apiospora saccharicola. Next base: position 3,271,328 of record JAQQWM010000001.1, read on the forward strand.
GATCTCGCTCTGGACGGGCGTGACGCCCAACATGACGCTCTTTAAGTCATTTGTGCGACCGCTGCCCCTGATCGTGTACCCCTGCGTCATCTACGCGTTCCTGGGCTACGCCGTGTCGCTGGTGCTCACGGTGGCCGTCAACATCCTGAACCCGTTCGTGCTGCAGGCGCCGCCCTACAACTGGTCGCCCCTGATCAGCGGCCTGATCAACATTGCGGGGTTCTTGGGAAATGTCTGCGGTGCCTACGCGGGCGGCTGGCTCGTCGATGTCTGGTGCGACTGGAGGTCCCGCAAGAACCAGGGCATCTTCCAGCCCGAGAGCCGCCTCGCCCTCCTGGTGCTTCCGACCCTTATCACGGGCGCCGGCTGCCTCGTGTTTGGCTACGGCGTCGAGCGTGCCCTCCACTGGACCAGCCTCTTCTTCGGCTACGGCATGATCAGCTTCGCCCTTACGGCCGTCCCCACTATTACTATGGCCTACGTTAGTGACTGTGTTCTGCCGGTCAATTCGGATGCGTTGATGCTGGTTAATGGTAAGTCACGATGAAAGAATTGTGTCTAGGCGTGTTTCGTGCTCTGTCTTCCCCTTTAATTCGATTAAAGGGGTCATAATGTAAACGACTAACGAGGCGTTCTATAGGTCTGAAGAACATTGTGGCCTTTGGGTTTTTGTACGGCATCGTCCCCTGGGCCGACGAGGCGGGCTACATCAACTGCTTCGGGACCCAGTCCGGCATCTTCGTGGGCTTTGTCGCTATCGGGGCCGTGCTGCTGGTTATGTACGGCGCGAGGATACGACATGCGCAGGCGAACTGGCGCATCATTATGTAAGGGCGGAACTAACCGGGCAATTCTACGGAACAAACTGGGGTCAGGTATTTATGGGGCCACCATCCCTGCACTTCTTCAACCAGGGCGTGACAGCGTGGTTCGGTGCTTCAGGTGTTGATCGAAATTCAAGTGAATTGTCAGGTGTTTAGACAGGCAGACGTTAAGAGTTTTTTACCTCTAGAAATAATATATACCCGTTTTTACCATCATGCGACGGTAGTGCGAGCAAGAGCGGAACAGGACACAGTTATGGATACCTGAGATGTATAGATCGACAGCAGACCATTTTGTTTGGCCATGCCCTGCCATGCCCACGGGCTTGTTCATATTTACTTACCATCAGCATCACCCCATTCGAGAGGGAGGACGATACTTGCTAGTGCATCAACTCGGTTGGTTGCTTCTTGTTAGCCCGCAACTGAGAACGTCCTTCAAATTGAATTTCTGATCTGCAATGTGTCTTTACTTAATGTAACTGAGGTGATGCCAGTTTCGTATCGCGAGAGTTACATCCGACTTAAGTAGGAATTGCATTGCATATATGACTTGGCACTGCCAAGCAAAGCTAAGCTGAGCTGAGCTGAACAGCGGGCCACCACCCCGCCAATGATCTGACGTTTGTCTACCCAAAGGAAGGGCTAAAAAAAGAGCACACAGAGAGGATCAGTGCCCCGCGACCTCCGACGATCGGCACCGTTTCAAAAAATACCCTAACATTGGGCGATGAGTAAGTTAGCAGTGGGCTCCGGTAGCTAGGACAGGACATCGCAATACTTGACTCGGTCTATCAGAATATAACACAAACAAATCACTTGTTGGCTATAGTCTTGATTGCTTGCTCACTCGATATCTCACCCTCTCGGAGCCAATTGCCCAACTGAGAGACAAGTTTCGGTTAATCTCACTTTCACAATCGCGACTCGAGCTGCTCGAGTCAGTCATCGCCGTTCACACGAACCCCCCGCCGCGCATCGATCATCATGGCCGCCTTCCCGCCGCCTCCGGTCAACACGATTGACTGGTCAGATGTTGGATTCCGCGTTAGAGAAGGTATGCATAGGTGACACATGTCTATAGCTTCCCGCTTTGGCTGACCCGCGTTCTGTGTTGTAGTCAACGGCCACATTGAGTCGCATTACTCGGTGAAGACTGGGCAATGGTCGCCCCTCAAGTTCGTGACGGACCCCTTCATCCGGATCCACGGCATGGCCCCGGCCCTCAACTACGGCCAGACAGCCTACGAGGGCCTCAAGGCCTTCCGAACCCCCTCGGGCGACATCCAGGTCTTCCGTCCGGACCGCAACGCCGCCCGCATGCAGCACTCGGCCGAGTTCATCTCCTGCCCGCCCGTCCCCAACGACCTGTTCGTCGATGCCGTCAAGGCCGCCGTCTCCCTGAATGCCGAGTACGTGCCCCCGCACGAGACGGGTGCCGCCATGTACATCCGGCCCCAGATCTACGGCTCCAGCGCCCAACTGGGCTTGAGCCCTCCGGAGGAGTACATGTTCTGCGTCTACGTCCTGCCTACTGGTGTCTACCACGGCACCCATCCGGTCAACGCCCTGATCCTGGACGAGTTCGACCGTGCCGCGCCCAACGGAACCGGCAGCGCCAAGGTTGGCGGCAACTACGCGCCGGTGCTGCGTTGGAGCGAGCGAGCCCGCAACCAGGGCTTCGGCATCACCCTGCACTTGGACAGTGCTTCGCACTCGGAGATTGACGAGTTCAGCACCAGTGGTTTCATTGGTGCCATAAAGAACGGCGAGGACGTGACACTTGTCGTACCCGACTCCAAGGCTGTCATTGACAGTGTCACTTCGGACAGCGTCCAGGAGATTGGCCGAAGCTTTGGCTGGAAGGTGGAGAAGCGATCAGTGAGTACCCAATAGAATTGTCGAACCAACCCCCCCTGAAGCTTGGCACTCACTTACACACACATCCCCCAAACTGCAGATCAAGTACGGTGAGCTTCCCCAATTCTCCGAGGTCATGGCTGCCGGTACCGCCGCGGCTCTGGTGCCTATTCGCTCCATCACCCGTCGTGTGGCACCTTCGACTGCTGCCTCCATCACATCCACCGTCAAGGAGCACGCCCGTTTGTCGAGCGACAGCGAGTCAGAGAAGGTCACCTTTATTGGGGAGAGTCAAGAAGAGGCCGGCCCCATCTGCTTGAAGCTGTTGACGCAGCTCAAGTCTATCCAGCAAGGAAAGGCCAAGGACCAGTTCGGGTGGAACGCCGCGGTAAGCGCAACTGATGGCTCCAAGGTCGAGGGTGTCCCGTCGGCAACCAACGGAAATGGCCAGACGGTGGACCAGATGGACTAAACATTGCGGGCATCGTGAAGAATATGTAAATAGATGGATCCAAAGGATATATAAAACAAGATCTAGAATCTCCAGTATGAGAGACTTTCTTTTCAAGGCTCTGATTGAAGGTGGGCTGATGGAGCCGCGCAGATATTACTCTGTGACTGGCTGATTGGCTTGGGCTCGCGCCGATCTCGACTACCCAAAAAGGTCCCAGCATGCATTGTGTCGGCGGTCAGGACGTTATTTGAGGAATTAACCACCAATTGGTAGCAGTCCAGCTAAGGTTCGCTTCAGCTGCATACTCATTACATATAGCCATTGACATCCATTGAATGCAACCTTGACTTATTCCCTCAAGTCTTTCCCAGTGGAATGGTAAGCATCACAGGTGGCCGTTGTGGCTGGCGTGCACTTTCTAGAATGGCAAGCATCAGGGGTAATTATTCTTGCTGCCCACCCCCCAAAGTCTAAATACCTAGTGAATGCGGTTGTTGCGGAAGTGGACACTGCGGGATTTAGTTGCAGGTATCTCTATAAGCACACGTTCATATATCCTCTACTTTGCGATGTGCGAGACGTGGGTGGTTTTCATTTCGTGATAAGAGCGGCTTCCGACAAGGGGGGAGGGAGAGGGAATAGATAGGCAATTACCTCCAGCAAAGGGACAGCAGCCTGCACCTGCAGGAGGGATACTCCGTACATGGATGGATTGCATGCCATCGAACCTCGGTCCCTGGCTCGTTTCAGCACCGTCCGCATACGTCGAGTGTTTACTTCTACTAGGCATTGGTATTTGACAATGTTCCTTGATCCAACAGTCTAATTGTTACTGGTAGTGCAACTTTTTTGTGTTCGTACATTTACATATACGTATTTGAAAAACAAAACATGCCAAGACAAAAACATATTTGGGGTTGTTACACTATGGGATTGCTGAATGCCATGGGATGGGATTTGGCAGTTGATGCGATGGACTGGTCTAGCCCTGAGTACTAAGATGCACACCCCCTACCCACCCACCCATCAAACACCCCACTGCCCACACCCTTTGACTCTGAACATCAACGAACCTAACGTTCAAGTACCGCCAAGCCGCACTCACCCGCACTGCAATGTTGTACTTGCATTTGCGCTTTCAGGTTCATTGTACACTCCCACTCTCCATTCCACTTCAGTCCAGTTATGGCGTCTTTTCACTGGACGTTGCCGGCATCTTCTCTACACGGGGGCCGCGGGCAGCCAATCTCTCCCAGTCCCGCAGTCGATCACTTCTACTTCGAGCTCCGAAGAACCGTCTTGGCACCAATCGGCAGCCTCGAGTGGGGTGGCAAGGGTGCAAAAATAGCGACTCCATGCGTTTGGCTACCTACGACGTACTAGGAGGTACTAGAGAGCGCGAGCTTCTGTGCGAGCGCCCTGGGCAGCCCGGGATGGGCTCTGCGAATCCACTGACATCATACCGTAATCCGATAACAGCATGCCGCAGACCAAGGTACGGGCAAGCCTCTTAGCTTCGACAAATGAAAAGCTTATCAGAAGCCGGGCCCTCTGCTTTTACACAGCATTCTGACTCTCCCCCTTATCTGACCAATCACTGCCGTATCCTGCGCTGGTCCCCTGCATCGTGAAAGGTTGGTAACATGGAGGAGGCAACATGGCCTCGCTTTGAGAACCATGCCCCCCCCTGAGCGTAGAGACCCTGGGAGTCTGGGACCTCTCTACAGTGCCTTTCTCTTGCGGGCATGGGACCGCCGTATGCTGTTGACCAGCAGTCTGATTCGTCCGAATCATACAGTGCTTATGCCCGGCTTTTGATTGACACCACGACGCCATAAGCGATGAATCTGGATGAACGTGCAGATATGGAAGGGCCCGATCGGCTCGCTGGCACGTGGCGTTCGCGTTCCGGTGGCCAAACCTGATCCAGCTGGTTGGAGTCGCTTGTTAGTAGTATATGTGTTGACCGAACCCTGTTTCACCCACACCTGGATTTCTTTCCCAGTGTTCCTTCCTGCCTTGTCTTACACCCCCCTACTGCTGCAGCCCGTTGCTCTTACGTACCGCGTTCCTCGCGGGTTACCACAAGCGTAGCCATGACTACCCCGACAATCACCATCGCGGATGACCTCTCGCCATTGGACAAACCCGTGACTTCATCGCAGGTTGGGGGCATCTATCGCACGCGCAGCCACGACGCCCGTGCGCGAAGCGCCTCCAGAAGTTCGCAGGAGCGTAGCGACCAGACCGGCGACGTTGAGGATGAAGAGGATTGGAACCGTGACGATGGTCGGAAGAAGCAGATATTTAAAGGGACAACTCTGCTCTGGTAACTATCCCCCATCACAGGATGAGAAAGCCATGCGACCCAAATATACCCCAATCTGACCACTGTCTCGTAGGCTGGCCTACCAATCAACAGGAGTCATCTACGGTGACATCGGAACTAGGTAAGAGACCCCGATTTCCCTTAACAAGACCTCACAGATTAATGGAATATAAATTAACTGACATTGTCTGATAGCCCCTTATACGTTTTCTCATCTACTTTCACCAGCACACCAGACTACAATGATGTACTTCAAGTACTTTCACTTATCATCTGGTCTCTCACCATCATGGTGACGCTCAAATATGTGGTCATCATTCTGCACGCCGACAACGAGGGTGAAGGGGGCACCTTCAGCTGTTATTCTCTACTGACACGATATGTATGTATACACACACACACATACACATATATATATACCCCCTATACCTATTATAACGTGACACTGACCTATCCAGGCCAACATCACCCAGCGCGACCCTCGCGAAGCTTTGCTTGTAAGGATGGAACGGCACAAGACTCAGGATCTACACCGTACCAACAAGTCCATTCGTTCCGGCATCGAGCAATCCCCCTTCATCCGCGGCTTACTCAAGACCATTGGCGTCCTGGCCGTTTCTATGGTCATGGCTGATGGCGTGTTGACGCCTGCCCAGTCGGTCCTTGGAGCCGTGCAAGGGCTCAATGTCGTGAAGCCCGATATCTCGTCATCCACCATTGTAGGGACAACCTGTGGAATTCTGGTTGTCCTATTTGTACTGCAGCCCCTGGGAACCTCGAAGCTGGCTAGCACCTTTGCACCCATCGTCATTATATGGCTTGCCTTTAATGCCAGTTTCGGTATTTATAACCTGGTCCAGTACGACCACTCCGTACTCAAGGCATTCTCCCCTTACTATGCCATTCACTTTTTCATCCAGAATAAGACGGATGGCTGGAGGATGCTTGGAGGAGTTCTATTGGCTTTCACTGGTGTCGAGGCGCTCTTTGCCGACCTGGGCGCCTTCAGCATGAGGGCGATTCAATTGAGCTGGATGTGTTATACATATCCCTGCTTGCTGTTAGCTTACATTGGCCAAGCTGCCTACATCAGTGTCCACCCCGATGCCTACAGCAACCCATTCTATAATTGCCTTCCACCTGGCATGCTATATCCTAGCCTTGTAGTTGCGATCCTCGCGGCCATCGTGGCTTCTCAGGCCATCATTACCGCGACTTATCAGGTAAGTGATGATACACAGGATCTACCACGGTTCGCCCACTAACTTTCCGGTACAGCTTTCGAGTCAGATTATGAAGCTATCCTACTGCCCGCACATGAAGGTTGTACACACGTCCAAGACGTTCCATGGGCAGCTCTACGTTCCGTTTCTCAACTGGATCCTCATGGTTCTCACAATCGTTGTAACATGCGCTTATTCCAATACGACACGTCTCGGAAATGCTTATGGGTGAATATTCCACGTCCCAAGGCATGTCTGACTCAGCTAACCAACCGTGTCTCCTCCTAGTGTCTGTGTCATGTTTGTGACCTTTTTTGACACCTGCATGGTGACTCTAGTGTCGCTCATCGTCTGGAAGTTCTCGCCGTTCCTCGTCTTTCTTCCCTGGCTGTTCTTCGCGACGATCGACGGACTGTATCTCTCGTCTTCTCTTATCAAGGTCCCAGATGGTGCATGGCTCACACTTACCATCGCGGGCATTCTGGCGGGTCTTTTCCTCCTTTGGCGTTTCGGGAAGGAGAACCAGTGGCGGGCCGAAGCCGAGGACCGTTTCAAGCCAGGTTACCTGATTACCAAACAGGCAGACGGGAGACTAGTCCTTGCCGACCGATGGGGCGGCGGCACTCTTTCCAAGATCCGCGGCCTCGGCATTTACTTCGACAAGACCGGAGTCTTGACGCCGACGGTCTTTTCTCAGTTTGTTACCAAGTTCGGTGCCATACCCGACACACTGATATTCTTTCATCTTCATCCCGTGGAGGCTCCGACTGTCCCGGATGGCGAAAGATACTCCATCGCGCGCCTTGGATCGATACCTGGTTGTTACAGACTGGTCGTGAAACATGGATTCATGGACGAAGTTATCTCTCCAGATCTGGGGGCTCTCATCTACGAGCAGATACGGAAGTTCATCGTTCGGCAAGCTGGCGGCGACCATCTGCCCGAAGAAGAAGAAGACACCACGACGCCCGAGGAATATCAAGCCATGACCACGGGGCTTGCACCACCAGAGAACGCCCACCTCAAACACACTGCCACTGATCGCCAGACCCCCGAGGAGAGAGCTGAGACGGAGATGACCAGGGGCCGCTCCCAAGAGAAAGGCAAGGTACGGGAGGTCCCTGAGCTGATAAACGAAGCTGTCCGGTCCGAGTTGGCACAGCTTGACCGCTCGTACGCAGCCAAGGTCATGTACGTGATCGGAAAGGAGCAGATGAAGATCAGACAGGACACTTCGATCTTCCGGCGCATCGTTTTGACCACATTTTTGTGGATCAGGGAGAACACCAGAGCCAAGATTGCGAACCTGCGGCTCTCGATGGACCGCGTGGTCGAGGTCGGTTTTGTGAAGGAAATCTGATTCGACCTCAGTACTTGGATAAGAGGGACAGTCACGGATGTTACGAATAGGTACTGAGAATTTTTCTTGAACTGTAATATTCTTTTCTTTTCTTTTCCTTTCTTTTCCTTGTCCCCCTCCCCCGAGAGTGGGTTAAGACAGTCTACAATCTTCCATTAGTATTAAAGGATGTTGATATTGGGAAGTTTAAATAGACACAGGCGTTCACAGATCTACTGGAGATTGGCGGTATCTATCATGTTACATGGGCTCACCGTGTTACAACGGAGCTGCCCGCACAAGAACCATAGAGGGCTCTTATATACTACTTTCTATTAGCCTTCACAAACTATTGTATCTTTCAGTACAGGAATCAAGCGCTATAGATCCAATCCGCTACCATCTCTCGGGCAACACCATATAAAAAACATGAGAGGGAGTGAACCCTCCCCCAGCGACCCCAGAGTCAACAGTAGCCAAGGATATCTAAGTCTTATGGAAAATCTTCCAGTTGACTTGGGTATCATCGCACTTGGTAACACCACTCGCCCCGAATTTCCCCGACTTCTTCCTGAATCTCATGGTCGCGTCGAAGATCAGGTCGTAAGCGTCGGTCGCCCCGAAGAAGAAGTTGGTCTTGCCCCCTTGGTTATCGGGCGTACCCCGAATGCGCAAGTGCCGTGCCAGCCGACCAACTGATAGGCCACGGGGGAGACATCAGTGACTGTGGCGTCAAATATGTTAGCTTTCGGGTCTCCCAAAAAAACAAATAGAGAGAAGAAGGTTAAAGCGGGGTGGTAAAGGCAGGCAGAGATGAACTTACGGAACCAGCCTTGGTGGGCATTCTGGAAAGGCTTGGCGATCGCCAGGCAGTCGTCGGCTAGAGGCGAATTGTTGGTGGTCTCGTCAATCCATGTCGTGTAGGTGCATTTGTCCTCGTACTGTGTGCCTTGAAGGTGCTGCATGAGAGCCGCCAGGGCGCTGGAGGAGAGCAAGGCCAGGAGGCCCAAGACTCGGGTGACGGAGAGCATGTTTGTTTCGAAACTTTTACGTATAGATCAAGAAAGGATTTGGCTGAGAGAACGCGGTTTGTGTTTGCCAGTTCAAGGGTATTTCCTTGCCAATCCGAGGGAGACCGGCCTCTCTTTATAGGACATCTTTGTTCTGGGCGTCTGAATGCGGCTCGCCTGTTGACAGCAATAGATAGGTAACGTTTGGCATTTCTATGGAGGCAACTATCTTTGAATCAATAATTCTAAAGTCACGAGATCTATTCTGCTCATTGCTATCTTTGCCTCTACACCCCTTTTCCGCATATGTCCCAGCTGAGGCTCGTTTCGTGATGTAAGGGGTCCGATGGGGACTTTGCCACCACCATGGAACTATAAATAAATAACAAAGAAATTGCGACACAGCTGGCTCTAAGTAAATGCAAAAGCCCATGGATTCATTCATGGAGGCATATCACCAGCCGAACTTCTCAACACTGAGTCTAATCTTGGTGCCATCCTTGACAACAAGGGCGCATGCATTCCTGGCAGCCCTGTTGAGGTTGTCCGGGCCCGAGACGACGACTCCTAGCTCCTGTTGTCGAACCTGGGCTCTGGTGCCCAGCTCGGCAAGGTAGCCTGCGATATCAGGCCGCCCAGCTTCCGCGGTAGGTCCTGGTATTGTGATGTGGACACCAGCCTCTGCGAGCTCGTCCAGTCTCTCTTGGGGCAGCCAGCTGAGATGACTGGGCGAGTGAACCACCCATAGTAGGTGTATGCTTTGTCGTTCCCGCGAACCGCCCCCTTGCGGCCGATCTTGCGCCAAAGCCCAGGCAAGAGGGAATACCACAGCAATACCCGAGCCACCAGCGATGAGTACTGTACTGTCGCATGCGCGAAGCATCTCGAGGGCACCGGTGCTTCCGTATGGACCGTCTATCCGCAAAGGGACACTCGAATGCGATTGTGAATACTGAAGCAGGTCACGGGTAAAGCCGTCCCGCGCTCGAATTAGGAGTGAGAGCCACGCATGCTGCTGTGGCATGTCTGCCTCGAGCAGATCGAGATGCCTAGGGGCTGACGAGGCAATGGTGAATGGATGGGTTTGCAGCGAATGACTGCGGCCCAGCGACGGTACTGTAATGAACACATGGTCCATCGGCTTCCAGCCATGCCGGATACTGTGCCGCAGCCAGGAGGAGAGCGGCCGGTTGGATTGGTGAGGTATGCTCCAGTTGCCCGATAAAAGCAGGGTCTGCCCATCCTCCAATACTTGCACGTCGGCTGTGAAGCAATCCGACTTGAGACTCAGGCGCCAGACTAGACGATCTACCAGGAAGATGGCCAGAGAGACCAAAACATAAGGATGACTGGTTGGGAAATGCAGGTACAAGAATACCAGAGCCACAACTTGAAGAACCACATGTGAGGCCAGGAACAGCTCGTAACAGCGGGCACGGAAGCTGGCCAGGGAAGTGACATAAAGCAGTTCGTAGGCGACCAGAGCACCCATACCTATCAGATTGCGTTGGTCCACCAAGAAATCCCAAAGATCGCCAGCCAGCAGCCAGTCCGGACAGCACCAAACTTGCCATATCACAAAACAGACAAAGTGGGCGAATGCCGCAAAACACATGAGCTCGCCGACACGGCGATGAAAAATGTTGAGCGACTCGTAAGAGTAGCCCGCGAGGAAGCTTAAGGGCTGATTCTTGGCGGCGAGCAGGTAGAGCAGAGGCAAGTTGACAATAAACACATATCCGATCCGATCGGCGAAGGCGAAGAAGTACTTGGGCTCCAGGGGGCTCTGGTAGAACTGAAAGAACACATTAAGGGCAAAGTATGCCAGCACGAAGAGCGAGGTTTCGTTGGGCGGCAGTGTACGGTTGACGAAGGGAACAGGTCGCGGCTGGTACATGAGCCATGCCTGAAAGGTCTTGGAGAGGCTTCGATGCTTTGGCCGAGCTGAGGCGGCCAGCAATGGTTGCCGCTCAAGATCTGTGTCCGGCTTGATCGAATCAGGAAGCGACGATTGGGTCCCTTGCAACGTACTGCTAGACGACGAAGACGATACCAACAGCTTGTCTGCCTGCTCCGAGGAACGGGGAAGTTGGGTTATTTCTTTCCACCTCCTCTGGTCTCGACGTTGCGTGATGAAATGGCGGACTGTAAACACAGCCAGCACGATGAGCAATACCAGGTTATAACAGGCAACTACATCGCGCCCATGTAGGATTTGATAGATGAGGACCCGAATATATTCGACCTTTTCGGGGTCGTCTGTAAAGTCGGCGATGACGACGTCATCTGGAGACGGAGGCGACTTGGCATATCGCAGGCTTGCGTAGAAGAGGTCCCGAGCCCATGTCGTTGCAGCTTCATCCATGATGGTTGTGTTGACTTAGGGCTCTTTCTCTTTCGTCTGTGGTTTGATGCACCTGTACGCAACCAGGTTTGAGCAGGCGAATCCATATTTGTACAGTACGGACAATAGTTGGACTCCTTCTGCATGAGATCCGGGGGTGTGCACACCGTCCTGCTGATTCCGAAGGCGGCAATGTTTTTCACTGGTGGATTGCCCCTAGAGACTCGGTAGCTTTCGGTTTCATCTTATCAATCTAATCAGCTGTGCGCAGACCCATCCTTCCGGGGGCGCTAGACACGCCTAGCAGCTGTAGAGAGGAGCCCCTAGGCCCTATAGTGTCTGGTTACCGCTGTACCCTGCGCCTAAGCCGTTGACAATTCAGTGGTTGGGGGCCAATCTTGTGACGTGTGTTGCGGGCCCAACGTGGCTAAGGTCCCTTTTGGCGGTTACCGCCCTGTTCTTGGGTTGTCATTTACTTGCTCATCAGCCAGTCAGCAATGCTAGTCTTGGGATCTTCCAGTCATAATGCAATTGGCACAGGTAAAAATAACGAAGATTGAAAGGTTCGTAGCGGTTAGTGTATTTAATCCATTTTGGAAGTTGTGTTCAAGGAATGACTGGCTATTTGTAGACACCCCGATACCAAATGTTAATCACTATTGGCCTGATTTGCCTCAATTAATCCTCAATTAATCCGTGCATTCGTGCATTCGTTCATTCGTCCATCCATCCATCTCTCATTCCACCCTTTCATGCAGAAGCCCTTCACAAGCGCTGACATTGGACGTCTAGGGCGCAAGTGCTTTAAGGCAGAGCAGCGGGGATGTACTTCTGGTCGGGGACGACGGCCTTGCCGTTCTTGAGCTGCTTGTCCTGGTAGGCCGGGTAGACGATGAGCCTCTTGCCCTCGTCGACGACGGCGAGGGTGGTGAAGCCCTGGTCCTTGCCGAACTGGTCGCTCCAGCCGGTGGTGACGCGGTAGGGGCCGCACCACTGGGGCTCCTTGATGTCCGTCTGCGAGGCCGGCTTGCCCTTGGCCGTGATCTTGCAGGCCTGGACGGCGACGCCCTCGGCGTTAGTGTTGATACCGAAGGTCCAGTCGCACACCGTGTCGTCGGCGTTGCACGTCCGCGTCAGCGCCTCAATGGTCCACTCGCCTCCTGCCATCATGGACTTGCTGGCGGCCGGGGTAGGGGCTGCGAGGGCAACAGCGGCGAAGAGGGTGCTGAAGAGACTGGTGTAGAGCATCGTGGCGGTTGGTGTTAGGTTTCGTATGGTTTTGGTGAATCAGTGGTATTGGTATTAAAGGGGCTTACAGAGTGTGTAGAGTGGGATGATGGGATGAGATGCTGATCTGATGATAGGATAGAGGTACTATGTATCAATCCCAACAATGAAGGGGGGACTTGGGAGGCTCTTTATATACAGAATCCAAAGGGCTGGTTATGTAATTCCCGATCTATGACATACCGACATGCCGCCTCTCCCCCCTCTCTCTTTGTGTCTCTGGGGAGATCGTCGAACGAGCCTGCGCCTTACCAGCCCAGGCCGGCACGACAACGTTGCATCTGCCTTCCCGATCCCCATCTTGCTTCTATTTCCATGCATAGGACCTGCACGGTGCGTAGCGGGGTGTGTGTATACGAAGAGACAGATGGAGAGACACGCCGCCAAGTGCCAACCCGGCGTATCCTCTGCCTGCAGTGTGCTGTCTTCTCCTCATTCAACCACACCACTCACCTCCCCACCGTCGTTAGGTCTTTGCAGGCGGGGATGGCTTCAGGCTTGCGGCTCGTCGGCAACAGGCCGGGGCGGAAGGGACACGAGAAGATCGGCACTCAGCTGATCTCGTATCCCAATCCCAGAAGAAGGATTCAGAAGCGGGTTTCAGTGGGGCCACACACCTCTATCGAACTATAGCAGCCTAGACAACTATCGACTGCCCGATCTGGTCATTCGCGCCCGCCAACAGCCGCGGCCCCCCCCCCGCAGTGTCACCGCACTGCTACTGGACCACATCATGGGTCGGCCAGCAGGCCAGTAAGCAGGCCTCGGCTGGCAGAGCGACCAAGACATATGTACAAAAAGCCCATGAATGGCAGAATGGGTCAGTCAAATAGAGTTATACGAGTAACTGCTACCTTCCTTGGATTCTGGCTTCTGCCCTCTTCCTCTTCTCCACAGTCACACCGGCTCCTAGAAAAGAAGGAAGTCTAGGCTGGAGTGGAGGTAACGGCTAAAGCCGGTCGGAACGGAGAAAATATGCCGATGTTCTATTTGAGGAAAAACATGTCCGTAGTCTGGAAGAAACGCAGCCCGAATTATAAACGTTATTTGGCATTGGAATAAACAGTTATTCCAGTGTCGAAAATCAAGCTCGTCTTTATTACTCTACTGCTTGATTGCTATACACATATGTAATTAAGCCTGGATTATTCCGCGTCATGCTCGGCGATACTCCTTGGCCAATTGTCTAGGCAATTGGACCGGTTCACCATTGTCGTCGAAGACCACGGTAATGCCGGATCCATCACTATCACCACTATCGTCGTCATCATCCTGCTTGACCTCCTCTGCTCTCTTGACCTCTAGCTTCTTGACCTCTTGCTTCTTGATAGTGATGACAATGGGCTGCGGCCGCGGCGGTGGTGATGACTTGCGACGCAAGCCCACGGCAAGTATGCTGAAAGTGACATCAGAGAACTGTCCCTCGGGGAACCGATTTAGCATGGGATGTCGCTCTAATAACGCGAAAATACGTTGTACGCCCTTATGTCCCACGATCTCATAGTCGTCATCGCCGCTGCCACGTCTACTCGCTAGACTGGCGTGTATAACGAGGTTGGCCCAGGGTTGCAGATCGGGGACCAGTACGGAAGGATCCTGCGCGGCGAACTGGACAAGTTCCCTGCGCGTCAGGGTCGCCGGATCAAGCCCGTGGAACCTCTCCGCGAAGCGATCCCGCCAGCACAGCATGCTCGGTCCGAGAAAGTGCCACACTGAGCGTAGCAGACAGTCGATGGGTGAGGGTAGGGTCGCATCGTGGCCCTTGGCGAGCTGCTCGGCGGCGAGATTGGATCCCAAGTATTGCAGAAGAAGCATGGCGCACTTCAGGATTCGCATACCTGCCAAAAGCAGTTGACCAGCATAGAGCTTTTGGGCGTGGCTGGTGATGGCTTTGAGCTCATCCGTACCACGAACGCGCGCCGCCTCGTGGACATTAAAGCCGTAGCTGCAGTAAGCGCACGCTGGCTGTACATTATCTTGTACACTGCCGGTACTTGGGCCGTGCATGCGTTTAAGGCCCCGCAATTGACGCTGGTATAATAGCGGCACATCGTCATCGCTGTCGTCAGCCGTGTCATGGCTATCCTTTAGATGGATGAGAAATGGACAAGACCCTGTCGGGCCATCTAACTGATGGTTGAGTAGGTCTTGTAGCGGACTGGGGTATTTCGGGCGGGGGATGGAGCCAGAGGGCGTTTCCAGAGGGACTTCCGGGCTGCCTTGAGGGTTTGCACCCAGCTGGAGCAGCGTCCGTACGGCCTTGACGTTGCCGTTGCGGCACGCGTAGCCCAGCGCCGTTCGATGTATGATTGGGGGATGCCTGGGATCGGCGTTGGGTGGCAGCTTGTGTTGATCCAGTGCGTTGACGTCGATACCGTACTCGATAAGAGCCCAGATTAGACTAGGCGACGTCGAGACTGCGTCGCAATGCCACTGCAACGCATTGTAGCCCTGGAAGACCTGGAAGACATCAGCCTGGTCGTCAACTATAGCGTGTTGTACGTCGTCATCATTCGTAGCAAGGAATAGTGAAGGCACATCCTCGAGACGAAACCTGGGGTTGTTGTAGGGAGGCACTCGACGAGCCCGTGTGTTCATGTTTCCGAATTTGGTATGATGTATCAATACCTATAGACCGGCGTTGCATATGTGAAAAGAAGGGCTGTCAGTTGAATCAATATGTGGAAAAGACGTCGTTTATGATGTATGTTCCTTGTGGTCGAGGCCCCCTCACTGTCCCAAACACACCTGAATGATGACATGGGCAACACACAAAACCAACAACATTGCGATTAGGCAAGCGCGAACAATCCGAATCGACGTCGCTCGACGTCGACGGAAGCGACACATGCACCAGCTCAAACCACCAATCGGCGCGAGGGACATCGAAGGGGCCCCGCGTATCCCGACGAAGCTCCCGTAGTCGAAAAGGCTGGATGTAATCAACGCACAACCTAACTGCAGTTTAATTATACACTGGAATAAACACTTCCCGACTTATAGATAATTAGTTACTACTGGAATCAACAGTTATTCTGTCGTTAGAATTCGGAAGCGTTAAAAGATATCCGAACGTTAATTCTATTTCCACCGTGGGTTAGATGTCCCTGAAGCGCTAACTTGGTGTGTAAACATTTCCAGACATCGGTACTGCAGTTCCACGCTTGAATTTATCCAGCCTACTCTGCTATAGTCCCTCCGTCTCGCCGAGACTACGCATCATCCTCAAAACCCTTCCAAGTCACCTCGACCGCAACCGGAGTCACGTGGGTGCAGGATAGAGCCTCGCCGCGCCATACCCTATATCCTTTCCAGGCGCGAGCTCTGAAACCTCGACGTCTATCGAGTATTACGTCGAGCCGGGAATTACCGCGATCGTGAGGCGACGCCGGCCGGGGAGGACGGAAAACGAGAAGGAAGGGGGACAGAACTAGGTACAGTGTATCGTAACGGATACCCGAAACGGAGCAGGAGACGTTACTGGAAGTCAGCCTCGGATAAAGGCATAAAATGCCCCTTTAGTCTCAAGACTACATGTACTACAGCGAAACGTGGATAGGCGGCACGTCCCATACCCCTCGGGAGGTCGGAGCGGCTATGCCGCTCCCTAAACGTTAAAGAATTAACAATAACAACAACCAAACGTCAAGCGCAGGCATCTGATCTGCATACCGCACTTAGAATATCATCACAGCTTGGGCTGCGAGAGGTTCCAGTGAATTGGTTCTCCAAACTCGATATCAGCGTCTTCCATCTTCAAGCCCAATTGCCATCGTCCCAGTCCTGGCCAGAAGTTCTCGTATCCGTCACGTGTGGTTATTGTTTCACTTCCCTGCCACATGTCCACCCAGGTGAGGCAGGCGTTTTTCGTTTTCTGGCCAGGCACGACTTTGGTCCAGTGATCCGTGCCCGGTAACTCCTTCTGGCTGCCATCCCCAGTCGGAAGCGGTGGCTGCACCAGGGATATGTCGATTCCAATGTACTTCAAAAGATTCGACGACAACGGAAACGACGGGGCCCACTGCAATGACCGGATTTTGGCTTGGAAGAAGGGGATTTCACTTGCGTAGGTCTCGGCGACGTCATCATCAGTGTCGTGCGGGTAGACCTTGACCGTGGTTGAGCCATCAGGAAGGTCCTTGAACTCGAACCGCGCAAGGTGCTTCGGTATGTTCCAATCTACAGTCGCATCCACGTTAGCGGGCAAAGCACCCTCCCAACCCAAGCAGAACAAGCCGAGGGACGAGATCAATGCAACCCACTCTTCCTCCCGTTCCAACATGTGTACTTCTGCGAGACGTAGATCCGGGTGATACGCGGGGCACTCTTCTTCTTGATCTGGCCGTCCTCCATTTCATGGTAGGTGAAGAAACCGGGACAGACAATGAGTTCGTCATAGGGCCCAACCGGGCTCTCCGCGTAGCGAATGATCTGGAATTGGCTCAGACCACCCTTATGCTCCCCCGATTGCGCGGGGTCGGAGAAGGCGGATGCGGCCTCGAGTGGCGAATAGGTGAAATCTGGCAGTTTGCCGCCTTTCGCCCAGAAAGTGACCATGTAAACCGTGCCCTTGAGTTTCCACGGTGCCGGTACTGGCACGATTGGTTTGACTTCCATGGCAGTCAAGTGGCGCCACAGCTAGAGGCAGGAGAGAAATGTAGCTAAAATTCCGAGCCGAAAAGGAAGTGAGTGGTAGCTGAAGCTTATCAGAGTGCTGCTGCTGCTTTTGTTGTTGCTGCTGTCGATGAATGTCTTGTCGCATGCTTCAAGCCAGTTTATGACGAGTGGGTGAGGCAGGTACGGAGAGAGCTCCGCCACCGTATATATATGGGCCGCCGTCATCTCCCCCCGACTTCCCCAGAGAATCTGGCCTATGCTGGCTCCCGGTATACATATTGTAGTAGCAGTCCTGGGCGTCATACTTAGGAAGCGAGCAGCGTGGCGTCCGTGACAGGTGAAGGCGGGGGAGAACTCACTCGTCCTCGGCCCTCGGGTTGCCTGCCACTTTTGTTGCAATCTTATCTGTCATAGCTTATGTGGGTCGTGGCGGGCGCCGCCACCAGCAGCCATGATTGCACCAGCATCAGCATCTTGGCGGAAGCCATGCCTCTCTTCATGATGCCTCCGCTTCCGAAACCATTCTGCTTCGGTCAGGTGCCGCAAGTACCACTTATTCATGTAGGCGGGTTGCTGTCTGGTCTGTTTGCCATCACGTCCAAATCACGCCCTGAACATCCAGTCAAGATGGTTGTGGGCCGGACCATGGCAGCTGTATGAAATGGCACTTCGGCTACTAAAGAGGAACAACCAGGTGTCCTCTGGATGGCATCAGGAAATACAAGGGAGCTTTCAATAGGTTTAACACGATACTACAAAAAATGCATGATCCCAGATCCAGATATGCCGACGATGCTGACGAACAATGTGCCTCACTACATGTAGCCATGGCAGCTTCTTTTGATGAGCTGATTGGTGGGGCTTCGGAGGGTCGGAGGGTCGGGTCGGATGGTCGGACGGTCGGACGATGGAAATAACAGGAGAATCCCTATCAACACACAAGTGGCCCAGAACACCATCCGACAATACATGATTCTGCAGAGTCATAAATGACCAGGACCAGTGACACAATGCCCGACAGATGGCCTCGAATCGAGATAGGTGGCGAAACCCCAGAGTCTTCCACGCCGCAAAGCCGGCCTCGCCCGCCCCTGAGTCGCCGACGGGACAAGCCTCAATTAAGTTGCAACCTCTGCCGCCAACGGAAGTGGGTATTTTCAACATTCTTTTTGCTGAATATATACGGTATACTGATCTGATACCCTCCCAGACTACGCTGTGATAGGCGCCGGCCTTGTGCAACTTGTTCAAGGCGGAACTTGCAATGCATTTATGCAAACGCTCCCCCGACAGGCAGGCGCCGGCAGGATGATGCGCCCTCTGGTCCCGCTTACCCCGATATCCAGGACAGAGTAGCCCAATTGGAGAACGTGATTGGGGATTTGGCGTACCGCGGTACAAATGTTGCGCACCCATCAGGAAGACCCTCGGAACCCCTTAATGCAACTTCAAACGCGGATATAGGAGACTTGACGGGACTTGGCGCATCAGGGGCTGGGGTAGCACCCAGAGATCTTGATTCCGGAAGGTTGAGCTTACAGTCATCCACCTGGGTCAACTCGAATCGTATGTGTTATATACCATTCCACCCCCTGCCGGCACAACCGCACTTTTACGTCTGCTAACTATATTGTCTGTTGTGCCATCGCAGATTGGTCTGTCCTTCTTGATGGCATATCCGAGGGCGGAGAGCGGCGATCGGGTAGTAGTAGTGCATCCGCGAACTTGGATTGCCCGGTGCATCCTTCAACTCCAGGGCCGAAACTCTTCTACAGCTGCCCGCCTGCCACTCGAGAGGAAATAGTAACAGCACTGCCGCCAAGGAGAACATCAGATCGCCTAGTCTCTGCCTTCTTTAACTTTCTAGATTCAGCTGCAGGTTCGTAAATCATTCTCGCGAGTATGTTACCCGTGTGATTACTAACATATCCTGTGCGACTCGTAGCTGCTCTTGTGCACAGCGGCGAATTTCTGATGATGGTAAGTCGGGCCGGAAAGTGGCGGACTTCCGTGGTATTTATCCCAGCTAACGCAACTTAGTATAAGAGGTTTTGGGACGACCCGTCATCGGTTCCCATTACCTGGGTAAGCATGTTGTTTTCCGTGTTTTGCATCGCTTCTCGCGTCCAACACGCCGTGGGGCTCTCAAGAGACCATTCCACCAAAGAAAAAGAAAGCCTCACTTCGGAGTCTACATCCATCTATCGACAGAAAGCGGTCCAGGCACTCATGCTTGGTCAGTACACAAAGGGTGGCCCGTACGTTGTCGAGGCTCTGCTGGCCTATTTCACTGTCGAACATTTCACCAACATCGACGCCCAAATCGAGTCGTGGCTCATTCTCAGTGTCACCATCAATATCGCAATGCGTCAAGGTTATCACCGTGACCCCAGACACTTCCCCCAGCTCTCTCCCTATGAGGGCGAGATGAGAAGACGGATTTGGGCTACCCTATATCAAGTCGACCTGGGCACATCTGTGCAGATGGAGATGCCGAAGCTCATCCGTGACAGTGTCTCAGATACCCCACTGCCAGGCAATTACTCAGATACCGACTTTGACTCTTCCACAACCCGTCTGCCAGCCCCAAGACCCGAGACAGAAATGACTCCATTGCTGTACACCATAAGCAAGACTCGACTTATGAGGGTCATTGGCATGATCATGGAACATGTCACCGAGGTTGAAACTCCCTCCTATGAAGAGGTGCTTCGTATCGATGCCATCTTGGACGAGATGTGTGCAAACCTACCAAAGGCCTTGCGATGGGAGGGCATGTCTGAATCCATCCTATCAAGCCCCGCAGTTGTCAGCCAGAAGTTCTTTTTGCAGACGATTTATCAAAAGGGCAAACTACTACTCCATCGCAAGTATATCCCATCTCAGCAACAAGAATCGGATAAATACGAATATTCACGAACAAGGGCCTTGGAGGCCGGGCTGGCGATTCTCCGACTTCACCACATTGTTGTCGAGGAGAGCAAGCCATCCGGGCAGTTATACTCGAGCCAGTTTTTGTTCAACTCCCTGGTCAGCCATGATCTGTTCGCGGGGGCCCTTGCCATCTGTTTCTACCTTCAGCATCATCGAAACAGCATGAATATTGAGAAACTTCAAGAATGCAAAAGGCTCCTACGAAGATCACAGGGTCTTTGGATCGAGGCCAGCTCGATATCAGTTGAGGCCGCTAAAGCGGCCGAAGCCTTGCGCATATTTCTCAACAAGCTCGACGAGGAGATACTTGCTCAACAAAACAGAGAGGACGCAAATCCTTCATTGGCCTTTTTCACGCCTGATCTGATGCCGTCTGAGGCTTTTCAGGGTGAGTGGGATGAAACCCCTGTGGGACATGCAGGTTTCTCTCTTTACGAAACGACTACTAATCGGTTTAGATTCCTTCTGGGACATACGCCTACCTTTCACATACATCCCTATGGACCTTCCAGCACCAAGAATGGAAGAGCCCGTAATGATTATGATCGATGGTGGGCAAGACGTTGGCACATCAGAGCCTTGGTTGGCGTCTTTATAGATTTCTTTTCTTGCACTACTCAGCAGGCAGCCAGGCATGGAAACAATATGCATATATACAGTATACTGTTTTATTGTCAGCAATACTGCTCCTGCTAACATATGAACTGAGCAGGACCTTAGATCAGCTTTTATCTTCTATTTGCATAGTACAAACTATACACGGGGAGAATGACCTGCAATGCAGCATAAGAGTTTTCACCGTGTGAGGTTACCAGACTACGATGAAAGCACTGAAATATCCCCCGCCCCGCCCCCCCCAATTTAAATGGAACAAACCCCCCGAATTTGGATTATCATTAGTCGGTAACTCTGCCTGACAGCCTGGTAGTGGATGTGTGACCTTGAATATCGGGCCACAGTGGGTGGCAGTGCATACACAGTCTTGCGGCGCAGCACCAACCATTGCTCTGGGTTGGCTGGCCTGGGTTGGTTCACGACGTGAGCCAAGAAGTGCTCTTCACTGGGAGGGTGGCAGTGTCCAACAGGAACGCATGCCGAGTAATCATGGCATCATTGTCTCGCCTCGACGTTTCGATAAATACTCACCATTTTCCGCAATGCGAATATTGGGGACGTCATTGCAGTGTGTCGGCATATATCCCCACTGTTCCACCCTCGACTGACTCTCATCAACAAAAGAGACAAGATAGCATGGCTTCTACCACAGAGCGTATACAGACCAATGCGGAGAGGAACCGCTTGTTACTGTCCATCCTAACTGAGACGGACCATGCAAAGCCGTCATTGCAACAGCACGAGTCCTATCTCAGCGATCTGGAGCGATAGCTCGCAGATGCAATCAAATGGGTCAAGGAAGTGGACAAGAAGCGACAGAAGGAGCTGAAGGAACACAAGTCATATCGAGATTCGGTCGTGAAGCGCTTTGCTTATAAAGTCTCGGGGAACAAGGACAAGTTTGAGGAAAGGGCAGCCAAGGAGGAGCGCGACTACTTCGACGCGCTGCAGGACGAGCACAAAGCCAAGGAGCAGGAGAAGAACCTCAAGTTTCTGCGCGAGACGGCCCTTGTGCATAGGACAGAGCTGCAGGGCATGATGTCACGTCACAACTCGGCCCAGCACGACCTGGACACCATGTACGACGCCATCTTCAATGGCCCCACGCCGGAGTTCCCCGAGGAGGACAGCAAAGAGCAGGCAGCCAAAGAGGCCCTGCAGGCGTATCACGACGCCAAAGTGCAAGCCGAGGGCGAGCTGGAGGTGATCAAGACGCTCGGCGAGGTCATGAGGCGTATGGACGAGGCCCTGAACCACATCGAGGACGCGCTGGGCAGCAGCCGGATGGACATGTTTGGCGGCGGGACCATCATGGAAATGATGGAGCGCAGCGCCCTGCACAAGGCGGAGCTGGCCATCGAGGAGGCGCGACGGCTGATGAAGCAGGCCCGGCGCCAGTCGAAGCGCCAGGTCACGCCCTTGCTGCCGGTGCACATCGCCTCGGGCAGCATTATGAGCGACGTCGTCTTCGACAACATCTTCACCGACATGGCATTCCACGACAAGATCAAGGCCTCGAGGGACGAGGTACGGCGGTGTCGCCTGGACGTCGAGTGTCAGCTCGCCGACGCCCGCAGCAGATATCAGCGGCAGGACCAGGTAGTTCAGGAAAAGGCCCAGCTGCTCGAGGCGGGTCGGGCGGAGCTTCAGCACGCTAGGGGGCTCATCTTTGAAGCTGCTGCGAGGGAGCAGTGAGGGAGAGGAAAAGAGGAGTGTTGGCTTTTGCTCTATTTCTGTCCACTGCGTCTGGTGGCGTTTTAGTTTTGTTTACCATTGATTATGATATGATACCCAATCGCCCTCTCCCCACGATCTGGACCTGCAATCGTGATTTTGGGCAAGTCGTTGCGCTGTCGTTGTATTTCTGGGGCTGGCCGCTAAGGATGGCTGATAACAGCGCAACGGTCCAGCATGGGTACACCATTGGACCAGCCTTGGTCAGCTAGCTGCATGACGCTGTGTGACTTGGCGACATGGCAGCTGTATGTCTCGGCGCTGAACCCCAGATGCCCAACAATAGTGTCGAGTATTTGGCGCCTCCGACAACGCAGCGTCAGCAGCTAACCCCTCCCTGTCGATAGATGCAGGCGTGCAGGCGCCAAATGCCAAGGTCAGCCCAGGATGCTACTGTGGCGGTGGATCGCCCGGCGACGTACAAGAGCCGCAATGTCGGCCAATAGAGGATGGCCCGATGCAGCCAGCAACTTCATCCGCGTTTCTTTGTTTGCTTGTTTCTTGTTTCTTATAGCAGGGCCGACCCATCAGCTCCCCTACGAGTTCATGCGGCACATACAAGGCAAAAATACCATGTAGTATGACTGACTACTGGTATGACCTCTCGGCGCAGCAATTTGCGGTGGCACTAGGCTGCAGCGCGATAAGTGGCAGTGGTTCCAGACCCAAGCCGGGCCAATCAGGGGCTCGGTGCTGACCGTTATGGGGGCCGGGAAGCCGTGAAATCACTCCACGCGCCTCGGGATCGGACATCCCCACATCAGCACCGGCATATTATCAAGGCCAACGACGGTCCACTCGTATGGATTCTTGCAGGGCCGGGTTCTGTCACTATCTCTGCGCAAATGACGAATGAAGTTCGAAACCTCAGCATATCAGGTGCCTCCCCGTGTCAGCGCTCCCTGAGCCCCGTTTGTGTGTGTGTGTGTGTGTAGGTAATTAATTAGTTACATGTTGTAGGCATATTTCCGCCGCGGGTAACAGTCACCTGCCTAAGTTGGAGATCGGGCTTAGTATCAAATCCCGTGCCGCATCCCGCATGTACGCACACCGGTTCACAAAAGGATGGATCGCAAACTAACTACGAAGCAGCAGTCGCGATCTCTTTGCAATGCCAGGGTCGTGTTAGCGGCAGATCAAGGGACCTAGTTTGAGACAAGTGTCGCAGCAGGGAGGTTTGGTGCCCTGGCAGGGCTGGTGCTTACAGCTCCAACATGTTAGCTTAAGCGACATGTAGGATGTGGAGAGACACAACCTGCAGGGTCCAATGATATACTTGGTAGCAGCAGGGAGAAATCTGACGAGAGAGTGTGTGGGAGTGAGAGTGAGAGAGAGAGTGAGAGAGAGAGAGAGGCTCGGCAATCCCATATTTCTTTTGTCGCCCACACCCTTTCGGCAGTACGTGATCCAACGTACTTGACTACAATGCATGAATTAGCCAACAGCCAAACATCTGTTGGCCGTCTATTATCCACCCCAGTCTGGACCGATATCTAGCGTCGGACTCCCTACCAGCTCGGACGGGGACAAAATGGAATGGTGTCAGCCCATTGTGCCCAACACGACTGCCTGGCAAGCAATAGTCCCCCGGATCTTGGAATGGACTGCCAGCCACTCCCTCCCCATAGCCATAGTCCGGTCGGTTATGTCGACGAAGTAGGTAGCAAGGAGGTCAGCCCAGTCCAGTCGTTACCCTCCTTTAAATGCCCTACCTCTCTTGTTCCCTCACCTCTCCAAGTCCAGTGTTGCTTCGTTTCGACACATACACATCACAACCAACAACCGTTGTCACCCATCACCCCACCTATACTGTCCCGAAGATGGAAGGCGTCAGGATTCTCATCCTCTACCTGGCTGTCCCCAGTCTGCTGCTCTCCGCACTGCAGCAGATCCTATCATGGAGGAAGAGGGGCCCCAAGCGGAACATCCCAGGTCCCAAGCAGTATCCTATTATAGGCCGCGTGCATGATCTGGACCGCTTCTCCATGTGGAAAAAGTTCAAGGAATGGGCGGACATCTACGGGCCTATCTACCGCACAAGCATGCTGGGCCAGCAGTTCATCATCGTGTCCGACGAGAGTATTGCACAGGAGTTACTCACCAAGAGAGGACACATCTACTCAGGCCGTCCCCAGATCAGGGCACTCTTTGACCATAAGACAGGGCCTGGCTATGTCGCCCTGATGGACCGCACTGGTGAGTAATATAATCAGATGATTGTTGTGTGGATCGGGGAAACTCGCTCACACGATGCCTTCACAGACACATGGACTAAGCAGCGCAAATGGGTTCACGCTGCCATGGCCGACTTCCACCGGGCCCACTTCCACGGTGTCATCGAGGAAGAGGTGAAGCGCTATCTTGCCGTCTTGATGCTGGACCCGGCCAAGTTCCACTCCAACACCCGTGAGCACTGCGGGCGCATCATGAGCCGGCTGGCCTGGGACGACGCGTCGATCGGCAAGGACAACGGCGACAGCGCCGACCGCACCCTGACGCAGATGTCCGTGTCGGGCCCCTTCGTCAACACCATGACCCCGCTGTGGTCCATCCCGTGGGCCCTGAACCCGTGGAAGAAGTACGAGCGGGCGCGCGAGGACGAGCAGCGGGCCTGGTGGCTCAACTCGCTCAAGCTCGCCAAGCAGCGCTACCTGAGCGGCGCCCTGCCCGCCCAGACCTGGTCCTTCCGCTACCTCGACAACCTCTACAAGGGCGGCAACACCACCCTCGAGCAGACCGACAAGGACGAGGAGTTTGCGAGCTGCATGTTGGGCTTCCACAACCTGGTCGGCGTCGTCACGATATGCGGCCCGATGCAGTTCTTCCTCATGGCCATGACACTAAATCCAGGTATGATGACACCACCAATAAATAGTATAGCTTGTACACGCCCGCTAACAAACAACGCGGCACAGAATGGCAGAAGAAAGCACAAGAGGAGATCGACCGCGTTTGTGGGGACCGGATGCCCACCACCGCTGACTCGCCAAATCTCCCAACAGTAAGAGCTTGTCTCAAGGAGACGTTGCGCTGGCGCTCGGGTGTACCACTCGGTATGTCTGCAACATTTCGTTTTCATCCCTCAAATTATACCAGAGCTAACTGAGACGGCCAGGTGTGCCTCACCAAGCCGAAAAGGACGACGAGTACATGGGTGAGAAAATCGCGGCCGGCACCATCGTACTTGCCTGTGAATGGTATGTTATTTCCTACCGTCCTGCCGTGGAAGGGTTAGTTCCTTTGTCCATTTCCGCTTACGTTCTTGTGTGCGCGCAGGAGCATGAACCGTGTGCCCGAGGTCTACCCTGACCCGGAGAACTTCCACCCGGAGCGGTACCTGGAGCCCGGCTGGCCGACGTACCAGGAGCCGCTGAGCCGGTACCCCAACTTCCGCGAGGGGAAAGGCATGCACACGTTCGGCTGGGGCCGGCGGACGTGCCTGGGCCAGCACATTGTGGACGACGAGATGTTCGTCTCGGGCGCCGCCGCGCTGTGGGCCTTCAACCTGACCAAGAAGCGCTGCCCCGCCACCGGCCAGGAGATCGACTTCGACTCCGAGGCCACCAACGCCCACGTCATCCTCGAGCCCCTGCCCTTCCCCATGGACATCAACCCCCGCAGCGACGAGCGCGCCGCCCACGTCCTCGCGGGCTACGCTGGCGTGAGAGACAAGTTGAAGGTTTAGGTTGGGTTATGTCTACTAGATTGCAAATTGTTTCATGTTTTTGTGTACTTAAGATAGCCGGCCATTGGGGTAATTATTTTTGATTTGTTTTATGACTTGCTGTAGCCGAGTTTCTATCCATGTTTCCTTCAATGTCCTATGTAATAGAAACCTCTATGAAAGAAGATTAAAATGGTTTACATGAATGACTTGTATCTAAGACGGGTATACCGTTCTGTGTATTACCATGCACGAAGTCGTACTCCTATCTAAGCAGAAATATTCGTCTACGTAATACAATGCTAATAA
Source organism: Apiospora saccharicola (assembly GCA_038363915.1). NCBI lineage: Eukaryota > Fungi > Ascomycota > Sordariomycetes > Amphisphaeriales > Apiosporaceae > Apiospora > Apiospora saccharicola. Next base: position 3,297,871 of record JAQQWM010000001.1, read on the forward strand.
TATTATGATATACAACCAAAACTGCCCTTCCATGTTGCTCTGACTTAAGCGACCCAAATGAACGCTCACAAACACGTCTCACCTATTGTTGGACTGAAAGTACTTTCATTGTTCTCATCATGTACAAATAGGGTCGAATCGTCCAGCACCTGAAATATTTCGTCTGAGTCTTGTCTCCAGTCTGGTTTGCGATCATGTTCCCCATCGAGCAAGTCGCAATTCCCATTCGTTGTTATTTTTGTCTCTTCTTGGGACGAAGGGCTTTCCTTGACCGGCTGTGAGACGATGTTTGTAACCGCAGTCGCGCAGAAGCCATCGAAACAAAAGGTGCTACGGAGCCGTGGGCAGACGAGGCGGAGACGGAGCAGTTGAAAGATACCATATATCCCTATTTTTCATTACTTAACCAACAACTCCACATACCCCAGAATGCCTAGATCTCCTGCCAAGCCCAACGTGTGGAAACGTTCGCACAAAGCGAAAGGCGTACATACCCAATCAGCCGCAGTTTCACCAGATGGGCTGTGAAACTGGCATCGCCAAGGACCTGGGCTTCCCGGGACAAGACATAGTATATCTCGATCTCGGCAGCGACGAGGACAAGCTTCTCTTGGCAGACCCACACTAATAAGCATAATATATAGAGCCATCCCGACCTATGGCGCAGCCGGTGCACGACACGCTCGCTATATTTGTTAAGCCCCCTCTGTTTATCTGTTTTGTTTTGTTTGCATGTACGATGGGATGCCATAGTCGGAGTCGGTATAGTCCCTCTGGATAGTGGCTGATGAAACTTTATCGATCACCCACGGTTGAACCTTAAAACGACCATCAGCCGAGAGCCCTTATCCGATAACCTAATAGAAGCAAACTCTACTATTACATCCCAAGAGTGCTATAGCACCTATCCCTGACGCCCCGACTCGAAACGGACGAGTGCGGTTGTTCCCCTCCCTATGTGACTCTACCTCGTAACTTTCCGTAGCCGCCGCTGCGAAAGTTCCGTTTCAATTACAGGGTCGGCAGGTGATAGAAGCTTAGCATTTCATCAACGGACGAAAACGGTTATATCTCCAATGCGCAGTCAATATGATCGTCGTCGACAAGGTCGCTTCGGAGCTGCCTCCGCATACGTCAATAATCATGCCACTTGGATAAGATATTTTTGTAGACACCTGTATGCCGATCGGCTTCATCGTTGATTGGTCGATATGATTAGCATATGCCGTGTGACTGTCATCGTCGCTTGTGCATTTCGCGGCGCATCTGATTGGATTACAGCCCTGCAAGCGAACTTCTATGATTGGGCGGGCTCCCCCCCAATGGCGTTGATCGTCAAACAGGGCTGCCGTTAATGTGGCATCTGTGTCCGTGATTTTCAGTTTTCTTTCCCGCTGCCTGCGCCCCTGCTTTCTCTGATGCCCCCCCGGGATTACCCCGGAACCTTCCACGGGGGCCCCGCTACTGCCACCGGATGTCTTCTGGTTCCGCAAATGGCCGGGCCATAGACTGTGCAGGGTATCCCCGCATTCAACTAAGAGAGAGGTATTATTATCGTTATTTCCACCACGGGGACTAAAGCTTGGGATGCCGGTTGTCCCCAGATCCGCGGTTATGGGCCACCCCACTCTATCGATCTACCTACTTAGGTAAATATGTACCTTATGTAGTTTTGTCCATGTCGAAAATTCAGAGGTAACCCCGGTACGTTTGGAAGATGGGTGGTGGTGGTGAAAATTGTTTTAGTGCCGTTCGGCATTCCCATTGGTCCTGGTGTTATTGGTGCAAAGAGGGATAGAGCCTGACAGATCAGAGTCAGCATACCCCTATCTAGTGCAGTCATCTTGCACTGTCACCCAACATGCAGACTTGCAGCGCTTGTCATCGACCTGCCTTTGCCCCCCCAATTAATGGAAACCAGGATCGGGCAACTCCTGCCCTCTCTATTGAAAGCATATGGAGGCTACATACATGCAAAAAAGGCCTCTGCCGACAATGTCAGCCAGCCGGACGGACCAGCAGTTTTGTCCAGTCCCTGGTCTGGGTCTGGATATAGACCAAACGATTACCAAACAGAGCCTGTCTACCGGGTCTGACTCGGCTAGGGGAGCAGTGACCGACTCGATTCTCCCAGCTGGAAGGAAGTAGAGACGTAGCACGCACTGCCTCGATCGAATACACATCACCATCCTGGGACATGCAGCTAGGTAGTAAACATTACCATGCCGCGTGATGCCAATCAGCGGCGCCATGTCCCGGACCGCGGTGAACTCCGAGTGTCGCGTCAGGAGCCCGCTCAACGGGATGGTCACTGCTGGCTTCATTCTCTTGATCATCTACGCACTCTCGCCGGCCCTTTTCTGGCTACCCAAGGCCACGCTTTCTGCCATCACTGTGAGTTGCCTGGACCATATTTGTCTCGGCTGAGATTGGCATCGGTGTCTCCGTGGTCCATCGTCTACACGCTACTGCGCTCCGCCTTCGTCAAGCCTTTGGTGCAGCTCGACAGCGATGGCGAAACCCGTGGCGATTTCGCCCCTTCATCCAACTCCAACTCCAACGAATATTCGGACAATGGAGTAGTGAACTTGAGCTACAACTTCGCCCCCGCCGCGGCCTCCACTCTCCGAATCCCGAGCGACACCATCGTCATCTGCTTCACCGACGCCCTCTTCTTCCCCAACCCCCAGCGCGGCAAGGGCACCGCCCTCGAGGCCGTCCAACTCGTTTCTATGGGTTTTGTGCTATGTCGTCTGCATCAGGTCTGCTGCTCAAGACTCCCAACGTTCGCTCATTCAATGTATCTATCGTAACTCAGCTGAAGGAGTCTTTATCTTTTCTACTCGATGAGAACTGAGTTCCTGGTGTACATATATTGCATAAGAGATGCCCTTCCCACTTTTGGGCGCACGCAAAGGGGGTCATTGGACTGTGTTGGATATTGCTGGATATTGATAAGACATTAGCCAATTCAGCGGCTTATCCATTTGCCAGATTCTGGCACGCGCGTACATTCTTCTGCTGTTCCAAGATGTGGTTATCCCTACAGCTCATCCACTCTGATCTGCCACGCATCCAGATCGACATCGGGCTGCGTGACTTCGTCCTTCTCCGCGATCTGGACCTTCTTCCAGAAGACCTCGCCGCTCTCCGGGTCGTCCTTGAACAGGTGGTCGACGACCATCTTCTTGGGCGTCTCGCCCATCCACTGGAACAGGGAGAAGTCGCGGAACTCGTCGGCGCGGAACACCTCGAGCATCTCCACGGGCTCGTCGCCGATGTTCTCGACAAAGTGGCCGCTGTTGCGCGGCACGATGCCCACGTCGCCGGGCACGTAGTCGAACGTGCGGGCCGTGCCCTCGGCGGCGAAGATGGTGATGCGGGCGTGGCCCGTCAGGAAGAAGGACCACTCGTCCGCGTTGGGGTGCCAGTGCATCTCCCGGATGGCGCCCGGCTGGATGGTGATGTGGGCGGCGGCCACCGTCTTGGAGATCTCAAAGTTCTTGGAGTCGGTTATGCGCACTTCCCCACCGCTCGTCTTCTTGGGCTCTTGGTCCATCATGCGGTGGGTGAAGTTGTACTTGGACTTCTTCGCACCCTTGCCGGTCGGCCTCTCCTCGTCGATGGAGCCGGGCTTAGTGCCTTGGAAAATATACTTCTCGCCATCTGGGATGTGGGCAAATATCTCGGGCGCCAAGTTGAAGTTCTTGGCGATGACCGACTTGGGAGTGTGGGCTGTGTTGGGGTCAGCTGTCCGTTTCTGGGCCGGGAGCACCTGGGATTACACACCAAGCCAGTCGCTGAGGATGAAGGTAGACTCCTCCGAAAAGTTACCATCGTCGAAGAGGAGAAGGAACTCGGTACCGTTGGGACTCAGGCCTTGAAGCGAGTGAGGAACGCCGCTGGGGAAGTACCAGAGATCGCCTTTCTTCAAGTCGTCCATGAAATTGCCACCTTCGTAGTCGATGGCAGTCACACGGACTTCTCCGTCCAAGATGTAAGCCCATTCGGCTTCCTTGTGCCAATGGAGCTCTCGGATGACCCCTTCATCCAGCCGCATATTCACGGCAGCCAGCTCCACACTTGAGCCGAGCTCGCGGACGGTAGTCTGTCGTGTCCAGCCCCCTTCCTGCAGCAGTGCGTTAGCGGTGAGTTAATGACTAAATGTCCAAGACGCTTCGTGAGTCGTGAGGGGCGGACTGACCTCGATTCTCACATGAGAATCGGCAAAGCTCCAGCGCATGTTGTTCATGTTGCCGTGATCGGTGGATGGCGGGCGCACCATATCCGGACCCTGGCGGGACCGCTCCCAGTTCCAGGGGCCCAACACGGAAGCGCCCAAGCCATTACGGTACGGCAGGGGATCCAACTTGTCGCCGACGGAGTCGACAGCCTTGTCAAGGGGATCCTTGAACCCCGGCGTATATGGAGACTTGTTTTTCCCGAAGTTCGAAGGCAACGAATGGCCATCAAGCAACTGTTGGCGCGGGCTGTCTTGAACCGGAACAGCGCGCCCAAGTTGACTCAGCGCCGCGCCGAGAACTAGAAACGAGCTTGTGAGCTGCATTGTGGTGATTGAGTATCGGATGTGTTGGCAATATCCTAGTCACGCCAAGTATAGATTGGAGACAAGAGAGAAGCAAGTCTGGGCCACAGTAAGGTTCACCTGGAGGGTTAAAGGCCTACATATTTATGAAGTACGCAGATGGTGGGCGAGAGAGAGCCGCTGCAACTCACTGTTGACGTACGCGATCGCTTTCAGTTGAAGCTTGAGTGGGGATGCAAACAGGGATCATATGAAATCTTGCCATGGCAACTTGCATGTCTACCAAAAAGGTTAGATGGATACTAACCTAGGTCACATCCTTATGGTAGCTGCCGAACCGTCTCCGGTACGGTGCCATCGTAGAAAACGAATCTATGCCGTGAAGGGATGAATGTACCACGGCTTGAGTGGGAAAGGCGTAGAGTAGGATGGGATGAGAGTCGGGCTAGTGTACGGGATGCTGCCATGCTGGCCAATATCGTCTACTGGAGTTTTTGCCGTTGGGTGTGATTTCAGGACCGGCGATCACAGCAAGAGGTTGGGTATATGTAACCTGCATATGCATCACCTACAGGTGCTGCACTGCTAAGCGAGGGAAATATGCAAGCCACTGCACGAGCAGTCGGACATATGTGTAGCGAGCATGCAATACCCCAAATCCACCTTGTTAGGTCGCGGGGCCGCCTAACAGCCAGCTTTGCGGGGTAATACCGGCATTCTCTGTCATTTCACTCTCCAAACATCCGTTGGTGATACACAAGCGCGGTGGCATCTGGATTCAATCTTGTTTCGAAAGGTCGTTCGGCTACAGAGATAGTAGTAGCTCCCAGGTCTAAGATGTGCGAGAAGATTGGCATCGTACCTTGCCGGGGTAGCCGGGTTAGTCTCATTGCCGGGCCGTGGCATTCGGAGGCCGCGTGTTGTAGCCCAATGTACAGGCCCGTCTATCGGATCGCGGCATCCTGCGCAGGTGTTTTCTTACGGCCTACAGGAGCCAACATTGGCGACACGTATGCCAAGTCCAAATATAAGGGCCAGATTGCGGTACTGTGGAGAACTAATGGCATACTAGAGACGTTACTCCTTGACACGGCCTAGAAGGAATCGATAGCCCACCCCTGAACCACATGTCGGAAGTAAGTGCATGTCGTCGCGGTCCGTGTTAGCGGAAAATGTATGCCGTCAACATGAATATACCAAATAACCATCTGATAGGCCAGCCTTTATTGAAACAATCTAGCTGGCTGTTATCTCCCGTGCGTCGCTTTCAGAAGGTCTCGACATACCGTCCCTATACGCCATTGTCGGTGCTGCAATATAGTAGAGGCGATCTCTACACGTGCGTATATTTAGTCTTATTTTTCTTCCCTCTTTTTCACCCTTGATCTGAACCGCCCCTTGTTGCAAGTTCGGAAGTAAGTCGAATCTTACAGGCTGCAATGTTGATATGAACATGTTAATTTTCCTTGCTCTGCATGCCATAGAGCTTAACTGTCGTACGAGATGCTGCACGATACCTATGCCTCAGCCAGGATAAAGATGCACTGACTGCAGGCATATTGATGCCGATAGATGGGCCGAGTCTCGGTGAATTTGCGCTTCACATTGCCGGCATGGGACGTGAAGTAGAAGGTCATCTTTTCCCTGACACAATATACATACTTGTATCTTCTTGGATGTAAGTATATACATTCAGATTTGACTGCGATTCGCCTGAGGTGAGACGTTTCTTGGGAACTTGGCTCGAGTTTGCGCGTTGGTTTGATCGGGGCTTCATATTACATAAGCGCAGCAGCTGAAGCAAGCTGGAATGTCAGCCCTGGTCAGCTCAAGTTGTTTAGTTGGGCCCTGGGCCGACTGAAACAGTGAAACCCAGGGATGGCTAGGTGCTGCCCCCACCTAGAATGGGCCACTAGAACCGCCAGAACAGTCCACGCTATGTACTGTACACCCGGCACCCAATTCCCGAAGGAGGGCCCAGATGCCCCGTTAGTTATTCTGGTGTTGCGCCCTAGATTCCGCGATCTGGTTTCGACCCTGGCTTTAGACTAGAAGGACTGAAAAGCTTGAACCTGTAATAGCATACGTCAGACTGATGCGAGTCATTCTCTAGTGGTATCGAGGCGACTTGACTGATTAAGCCACCTGTTTGAGCAAACCCTCGAGAAATACTTCGCCCGTGATTGTCGCTGTTGGTTTTTATTTCCCTTGTCGCATCCTATTTTGAGGAATCTCACTGAGTACTACGTCATGGCATCCTCCAGCGCCTACGGTTCGTTGAGGAGCCACTCCAGAACAGCTACTCGCCGCAACGCCGACGAAGAGCAACCTCTACTGGGCACGAATTCGGCGAAAACCTCGGTATGGCGCGAGAAGTTGACTGCCGATGTCCACCGTGATTGGGCAGATGTGGTTTTGCTGCTGTGCTATATCATCACCGGCCTGCTAGACAGTGCTGCCATATCGACCTGGGGATCCTTCGTCTCCATGCAAACAGGTGCATCTCATGGCAACCCGGGCGGTCTGTTGGAAACAAGTGCTAATTCTGCTCATCTATAGGGAACACGGTGTATATTGGCATTGGCTTAGCTGCCCCAAATGAGTCAAAACGCTGGGTCAAGTCCGGCATCTCGCTGATCTCGTTCTGTGTGGGATCCTTCTGCTTCAGTCGCTTCCATCGGCACTTCTCGCCCTGTCGGCGCTGGGTCCTGTGCGCTTCATTCCTGATCCAGATGACCTTCATCATCGCCGCCGCCTGCGTGCTTACGTTCGTGCCCAGTGCGGGCAACGAAAAGGACAGCATCGAATGGAACGTCCTGCTTCCCGTGGCCCTGGTCGCATTCCAAAGCTGCGGTCAGGCGGTCACGAGCCGGGCGCTCAAGTATAACTCGCTCACAAGCGTCGTCCTGACGAGCATATACTGCGACCTGTTCTCTGACACCCAGCTGTTCGCGTTCAACAACACGGAGAGAAACCGCCGGGTGGGGGCGCCGCTCTTGCTCCTCGTTGGTGCCATCATGGGCGGTATTCTATCGCGCAGCGCCCTTGGTACTGCTGGAGTCTTGTGGATAGCCGCTGGACTGAAGCTTCTCGCTGCCATTACCTGGTTCCTTTGGCCAGCTGCTAATCAATGAAGGCTATGATGATGCTGGGTCCGATTGGCGGCCACCGGTTTATTGAACCTGCCAATGCTAGGTAAACACTGTACATAATAGCATTAATGCAGAATGAAAGGCATGATTAAGCTTAGCACGCGAGGTTCAGGTGTTTGCGACTTATCCGATGGTGGTTTGGGCAGTATCATTTGGGCAGTATCACCAGGGCTACAAGGGAATACAATCTCTAAACCAAATGCCGCAAATAGGTCCGCAGTGGACGAAATCATTGTCATTGTGCAGCGTAGTGGGGTGCTGGCCTCAGTAACGTGGTGTCCAGCAGTGACCCAACTGGCTGGTTCGGTGTGCTGAAAAACGGTCTAGGACTTCAGGATCCAGATCTTGAGTTATGGGGATTTGTTCCGGGTCGCCTATATGCGCAATGGATTTGCCATCGGTCTTGTACCTGAATATATTGTTGCATTCATATAGTCGACAAATAATATCAGCCTTCAACACTGTATTTTTACCCCATTTCAAGTACTACCTCGGTAGGGATGATAGGTATACTCCTCGTACCTGCTTCCCTCCTCTTGGATTCCCGAGTTTAAGTTTGTTGGATATCAAGCACATTGATTGCCTTTACTCCGTACATTTTTCCTGTTGGGCATGCTTGCCAAGGAAGGACCAGCCTTTCGTATATGCAACTCGGCAGCTTGTGCCTTCTTGTCATCTCTTGTCATACGCAAAATTGTGATATGTGTGTCTTGTACATGTCATTTGCCCCGCTCTTCCAAGCTGCTCGCTCACCGTACGCCGCCAAGGCCCTTCCTCCCCTCCACCTCCAGCTTATGTGCAATAGACCCTGGAGTCGGTGGAGCTTTCTTTTAGCAAATATCCTACCTTGAATCCCGTAACCGTTACCTAAAATCAGAATCATTATCATGAAGCTCGCCGTCTTCAGCGCCAAGCCCTATGACAAGCTCTACCTGACCACCGCGCACGCGGCGGAGCTGGCCCCAGAGGCTGCGATCGAGGTCATCTACCACGACTTCCCGCTCTCTCTCGAGACGGTGGAGCTGGCCCGGGGCGCCCAGGCCGTATGCGTCTTTGTCAACGACACCGTCGACGCCCCCGTGCTCGAGGCGCTTGCCCAGTACGGCGTCAAGGCGGTCCTGCTGCGCTGCGCCGGCTATAACCACGTCGACCTCGACGCCGTCGAGCGCCTCGACTTCTTCATCGCCAACGTGCCCTCGTACTCGCCCGAGGCCGTCGCCGAGTTCGCCGTCGCCCTCATCCAGACCCTCAATCGGAACACCCACCGCGCCTACAACCGCGTACGCGAGGCCAACTTTAATTTGGACGGTCTCCTCGGAAGGTTGGTCACTCTTGATATCTCGCTCTTGCATGTTAGAGCTCTTCTCCTTTGAGAAAATGAGTCATGTGGTTACAGTGGCTTATCATTTTCAGCCCCTGAGCTGCACCAAATGATCTTAAAAGGGGAGGTCAAATAGATTATATGGATGTAGCCATAGATAAAAGCATGTTCGTGTCTTTTGAATACAATAACTCGTTACTAACATTGTATGTATACTTTAGAAACTTACATGGAAAGACGGTCGGCCTGGTCGGGACCGGCAAGATCGGCTTGGCCCTGGCCCGGATCATGGTGGGGTTCGGGTGCCGCGTGATCGCCTACGACCCCTTCGAGAACGAGGAGTTCAAGAAGTGCGGCGGGACGTACACGGACCTGGACGCCCTCCTGGGGCAGAGCGACATCGTCAGCCTGCACTGCCCGCTGACGGAGCAGTCGAAGCACATCATCAACGCCGGCTCGCTGGCCAAGATGAAGCCCCGCGCCATGCTCGTCAACACGTTGCGAGGCCCCCTGATCCATACCAAGGCCGTCATCGCCGCGCTCAAGTCGAAGCACCTGGGCGGCCTGGCCCTGGACGTCTACGATGGCGAGGGCGCCTTCTTCTACAAGGATCACTCGGGCGAGATCATCGACGACGACGAGCTCATGCGCCTGACCACCTTCCACAACGTGCTCGTCTGCGGCCACCAGGCCTTCTTCACCGACGAGGCCTTGACGGAAATCGGGGCTTGTACGATACGCAACCTTGCCGATTTCATCCAGGGGCACAAGTGCCAGAACTCGCTTGTTCTGCAAGGGCACGCGCTGGTCAAGAGGGACTCTGTTCCGGTGCGTATTTAGACGCTAATTCAAGTCCTGAGGATTTGACTAGAAGAAAGCCAAGTATCACGCGTCAAGCCATTCTAGTTGCAGGCACGTCTGAGTTAGTAGTCGAGTGCAACAAGTAACCCAATAAAAAAGATCATCCTACGAATCTCTAGCTCGGTCTGGACGGTTGCCTTCTTTCACAAAGATTTGGGTGAATGAGCAGTTGAACTACTATCTTGATCACTTTAGGTGTACTCGAGGGCGAAAGGATGTCTTCTAAATATTTTGACTATCTATTGGCCTTCCTGGCTATACATCACGCTGTAGTGAACTGTATATAGTAGATCTATCCAAATAGTCTTGAAAAGGAAAGCACCACTGACCCTGCTTGTCAGAAAGGGGGCCAGGGCAGTGATGAACATGTAGTTTAGAGATTGAGTAAACAACGTCTATCTATCGTCTATATACCCCAGAGATAGTGTAGTCCTTCTTGGGGCCGTTGACCGAGTACCCAATCCTCCATTCTTTCAGGTTGACAGCCTGGAACTTGAACTCGTACTTGACGTTGTAGAGATCCTCTATGCACAGATGGCTTGCTTTGGCTTGCCAGCCCTTGGTCTGCGCCACCTCATCCTCGGAATCCGGCACGATGAACTCAATGTCGTGGAACAGATAGTCGGCTCGCATGTTATCGTCCGTCTTGGCGAACCAGACGCTAAGCACATCCCGAGCTTCGTCGTAACGCCAGACGTAGCGCCGGGTAGCCCGGAATTTCAATCCGTTGCTGGCCGTAAAGTCGCCATCTTCAATGTACAGATACTCCATGCCCAAATCATCCTCATCCGGTACTTTGCGGCCATCCGCTGTGCCTTGGCGCAGGAGGAACTTGGCCGTCCCGACAAATCGGCCACTAGGGTGGGATGGCAGTTTCGATACCAGATCGCGCTCTAGCTTCCACTCCCCCAACAAAGACCTGAAGACGGCCTGGGCGACGAATTTGGCCTTGGTCAAGCCACCCACAGCGGTTTCGTGGGTGGATGCGAGGTTCTTCTCTGCCTCGGAAAGCTGGGACTGGGTTACTGCCTCAGAAACGTACCGAGCAGGCGTGAGAATATCCATGCTCTTCCCGTTCGCAAGGGTTGGTGTCTCCCGAGGTGCGGATATGTTCATCTCCAAGGCTTTCGCAAATTCTTGCATGAGAAACGCGTAGTCACCCATCGGAAATTGTGATAAGCGTGGATCTGAACGAAGATCCAACACATTTTGAATAGAACTATCAGAGTCCAGTGATTCTTTCAATGCCCGAGAGGGTTGCTCCACCGTCCAGAGACGTGCGATGAGCCTTGCTTGCATTTCCATGACACCCCAATAAGGTGAGCGGTAAAAGCCAACAAAGCCAAGAGTTGCGAGTGAAGGATGGCATGTCCCGTGAAACGCAAGTGCGGCTGGGAGGCTCGGGTGTGAGGGGGCATATGAAATTGTTTCTAGAACGTCCGATGGAAGAAAATCCAGAGATGGGCAAGGATCGAAACCAGTGGCAAGAACAACGGCGGCAATGCCCTCAATCTTCTCATTCATAGATGAGAGCACAACAGTATTCCCAGCTAGAGATGATACTTTACCTTGACTAACGGATATCATCCCGGATCTGACAAAGTCGGTATAGTGGCTGCTCATTGCCAAAAACGGTTGTTGCTCTATAAGATCATCGCCAATTTTGACGTCTGGTGAGAACTCGCCCTGGTCGGTCCCAAGAACCGATTGGAAGATCGAGTTAAATGTCCTGGCTGAATCCACGCTGATGTGCCCAGAGCTGTTCATCAAGGGTTGAGGCCGATTCGCTAGGTTGTAAGACGGCAGGTCACAGGGTAGAAAAGGGGGTGCTGCAGCCGCAGGCTTTGAAGGGAAGAACCTTAGTAACACACTCTGCTGTGCGGCGTGGGCATGGGTCTTACCTGGGCGGAGGTGAATAATGGGAAGACCCAGCAAGGCCTCTGAGAAATATGCTGGATCGAATATTTCTCTGGATTCTCGATGGACTTTTCCCCAGGACTATGCACTGCGGAGGAAAGATGAGTGGCGATTGTGCCAGCGATCTCAATGCCTGACATCTGTCCCCCAACTACGAGGATCTTGTGCCCCTTACGGTTCCCTCCAGCCAAAAGGCCTTGCAAATCCCGATACTTGCTGCTGTGGACTATGGGGATTTCGGCTTCCTTTGGCACATAGTCAGGCCAGATCGGCTTGCCGAAGAAACCGGTCGTAACAAGCAGATGATCAAAGAGGTGAGTTTGAGGCCCCTCCTCCGACTCGGTCTCAACCTTCCAGGCCCCGTCGTGTTGTAACTCTGTTCGCACGACCTTGTGGCCCAGCTTCACATCTGCGCCTCCGTACTTCTCTGAGTAACGTTGGAGGTATTGTCCTACTTGCCATGCCTTTGGCATCTGCGGGACATTGTCATCCCATGCGAGGTCGCTGAACTGCACCGTGTGCTTGCTCTGATTGGCCACCATCAGTGGATGGACTTGCCTAGCGGTATCATTCTTGGTCAATGGCCATAGTCCACCGATCCGGGGCTGTGCATCGTAGATTGTGACCTTGAAGGTTGCGGGGGCCACATCATGTAGAAGTGTCTTGGCCGCAACCAGTCCCGAAGGTCCGGCGCCTGAGATTCGAGTGAGTCGTAGTGACTTGGTATAAGAAGGCAGACAATAGCTGATAGATTGGCTTACCAACAATACAGACGGTTTTCGTCATGGCGCAGGGTCACAAGAGGCGCACAAAAGAGGAGAGTAAGTAAGGAGACTTGGAGTTTTGCTCCACAACAGATCTTTGGTGTTAATTCCAACGACTGGGTGGGGATTGTTGCAGCGGACTGCGCTAAAACTGGAGTCCCTAGCTTCAGGAGTTGCAGCTACGATATTCTGGAAAGCCGAGATGTAACTTGAAACACAAATGCTTGCCACGTGGAAAAGTATTGTTTGTTCCTGATTGTCTAAATATATACTCTTTGGCTGACTGCAAGTTGAGAAGACGAGATATTGCGGGGGGGCTCTTTCTTTGTTCACTAGATGTGGTGCTTCATAAGCAACGTCAGCGCCATTGGCTATGTAGTTGCATTTAGGTACGCGCACGCCATTTGTTGATTTATGTTGAGAGGCCCGCTTCTCACCAACATTGGACATTGCGCAACCCAAAACCCTTTTTTTCCTGAGTTGGATGGCCATTTAGCCCAAGAAACACATCGAACAGCTTCTGTAGCTGTTGTTCGACAGGTCAGATACTCCGATCGGACTGAGCCCGGCATGGACGAACCTGGATTCTTGTATCCCGCATCTCCATGCGGTTGGTCCATGGACTTTGCTCCTTTCCTCCAGTCGCATCCCTTGGGAAATTGACACGTTTTCTAGATCGCCCGCTGAGGTTGGATGTTTTGTCTCAAATCACTATAGATCTGCTTTGCGACGTGCCTTGTGCCGAAGCAGTTTGCCTCATTGCTCATCGCTGTAGCCGAGACATCCTCGCCAATCTGCCACTGAACCACAGATGTCCCAAACTAGGCCTTAGGCAATGGGATTGCTGGTCTTGATGCCCTTGTGCAATCGTGGTATCGTCAGCATATTCGTCTCAAAATCCCTGCTCCTTGCCAAGCCTTCCACGCATTCCACAGCTTCCATGCAGATATTACTCTCCACAGCTCTACCCTCCACAAAACCGTCTCTTCTTCAGGCGACCACCCGTCCATGTGGTGATTATGGCTCGTACATCCCTGGCGGGCATAGATCTTTCAGCTCCCACAGACGCAAAATCCCAAGCCTCCAGCCGTGACATAGATGCAGCGACCATGTGGCCTCCCGAGTCAATCGTGGCTATTCCTGTGTCGAAAAGGGGCAGAAGGGATGTCTGTGAATATGGAGCTCTGCTTGTCCAGCTGTCATGAATTGAATTCGGCTGGAACACGCTCTACCACTCCAGTTCTTTGTCATCGTATTATGAAGTCTGTAGGTATCTCTTGGCCTTCAGGCCCGCACATGTTGTGGCGCTGGTAGTCTATATTTACCCGAAAACTGACTGCCCCGTCACCGCGAACAACCCTAGCTTTCCTCCACGTATCTCCGGGCGGGAGCTAGGGAGGCCGGCGACTTGCCACATGCCTTCTACAAGCCGCCTAACGGTACTTTTGTCTTGCCTGATCTCACAAATCAGATTACAATAAGCCAGGGTGAATCAGATGGCGCATGCCCTAACGCAGACTGTACTACGAGATACCACGAGCCGAGAAACTGGTTCGAGTCACCTCCATCGCGTGGGAATTGAGTGTCACCAGCCTGGAGTGCTCGTGGGTTCGGGTCCGGATCCAGGTCCAGGGTCTTCGAGACCTTGTTCGGATATCAATTTATTGCTCTAGTGGTAGACGACAGCGCTGGGACAATGCATCCTTAGAATCTTCCATTTTGCCTTGCGAGTTGCGGTCTCCGCCAGAACGCTTAACTGTGATTGGGTAGGCCTACGGATGGACGGGCAGCAGCGTCAGTTCTTTATTGAGAAGGCAATATATGACGGCTTCCGAAAATTCCGTACTAGTCTTACTCCTTATTAATGACATGTCGATTATGAGTATCGAGCGACACGTATTCTTCTAGAATCTCATTGCATACTGACTACATGTAATTGCATCTGGCTCCTCCTACTACCTACCTATTGATAATGCAGTATTAGTAAGATGGTCCCCGCACGCGGGGTAAATTGTGGGTGCTGGGGATCATAACTGGGGTCTCTTTAGCATTCTCCATTCCTCCCGAATACTCGACGGCTCGGTCTACATTAGTTGCGTGGCGCTTGCCCCGTGCCGTGTTGCTTCCGAGGGGTTTTCTCTTAGCTGCAAAAATACTACCCTGGGTATGATTTGCCCGGGTTTCCCGCCAGGCCGACGTGATTCACAAATCATGCTGATGATTGTTGTTTACTTGGCAGGTTGACAGGTTCCCAGTGAAGTACTGCAGCGGTCTGTATGACCATGACTAGGTAGACAGCCACCATGGGCATAACTTTTGCCTCGTACGACAGTCTCTTGCTGACGGGTTTCTGAGAGAAAAACCTCAATGTCTCGAGTGACGCTTCGGCCGCAAGGGCAAGCGCAGTTTTGGATATTCTTCAGAATACCATTCTTATCAAGGCTTTTGCAAAAGAAGCTGACCAAGTGCCAAATTGGCTGCCCTATATCAACCAATGTATAGATACTTCTCTTACCTTGGCTTAACACAGGACACATTCATCCCACTCAATTGTGCGCCCTTGAGTGCAATCAATTGATGGTAATGTTACATTATGTGCCCTAGGCCTGCGGGGAGCACAAGTACAGCCTTCGGCCATTTTAACGCACATCTTCCCATGGGACACAACCCCATGTGACACTCTGCAGTCATGGCTCGAGAGTGCAGAGTGCAGAGTGAGAATTGCACATCTTGAGCAGTTGAATCACCACCTTTCAAAAGAGGGGGCTTAGTATAAGAGTGAACATAGGTAATTGCATACCTACCTATCCACATCTGTCGGCAGGCTTTGGATGCAGTGAGTAGCAGGGGTGCTACCTGAGGGTCCTCCTACTTTATGTAACTGGCCATGGAGCCGTAACTAACCCCCGCACCACTACCATCTCCAGTCACCCGGCCTGTCTAAAAGCTTGCCTCGCCAAGAAATAGGCCTCAAGCTAAAGCTATACCATTGGGGGGTGGGGGAGTCTATGATGCTTGGTGCTTGGTGCTTGGCAAGTGGGCAACCACTAACACACATCACCATACTACGGCATTCGAGTCGATCGGAGAGCCGAAGCGATGGTGCGACGGCCACACCGAATTGTATATCCCAACTCTGTCCTAAACCTGACATAACCCTCGTCGTCTGTGCAGGAGCCAGGGCCTCTTCCAGAAAATGGCAATAGTTGACAGGGCAGATTTCCATGCAATCAAAGAAGTTTGATGAATAGTACTCCCTTGAAACTCGAGGGTCCTGGCTATATTTGATGTATCTAAAGATAGGTACATACATGTACTGTAGATAGGTATGCGTTCGCAGTAAGGCACCATATCCGTACTTAACCTTTGACCCACACACGGCTCCCATCTGTATTCTATTTGGCGGACTGGAACTACCGAATAAAGTCCCTATGCAAATGCGATTCGCGTCAACTGAATAAGTACAACATGGACGATTAACTCGGAAGATTCTTGGTATTTGGTAATGTAGGGTGTAGATAGTGGGGTGTGTGGCGTGTATGTGTGTGTCCAACAGGTAAGTAATAAGATTCAACAATCAATTGATCAAACAATTTCCATTGTACGGAGGCATAGAGGTAGACGAGGTACCTCCTTCCGCCTTGAGCACCACACCCCAGAACCACCCCCCTTCTCCAAGCCCGTCCAGGATAATAGAATAACCTGGGCTCCCTCCGTTCATAAATGCCGATCCTCCATTTCACTCCGACAGATCAAATAACCTACACTCGGTTCTGGGACCTGCTTTCACCTCCTCTACCTGTATCTTCCAGTATTTATTTTTGTTCTTCAACGTCCATCCTCGCTCCGCCTTCTTCGCGATTCTGTTGAGAAGGCCATCTCCTATGTTTGTACACATAAACCTATATACAGGTTCCCTATAAGCAAGCAGTTCGCCTCCCTACTTCATGCCTAGACTGGGCTCCCATCCTCTCCCAAATTGACCATTTGGCGCGGCACAGTGAACCAATCAGGAAACCTTCAATTCAACGAGAACCTTTGCGGGCTTTTGTAATTTTGCGCCTTGGCTTCAATCGGATTCGATATTTTTTCCGGATATTCTTGTGCAGTGCGCGCCCACACTGGCTCAACATTCATATCATGAGTGACATCGAGAAGAGCGAGAGGAAGACGGTCTCCTCCCGACACGAGAGCGATGCTTCACCAGAAGTCGGCGGATATCATCAAAGTCTGCCTTATGACCCAGACGCGCACCTGTCCCCGGAGGAAAGGGCAAAGATAGTGAGTGCCGATCCTGAACGGCTGAGCCTGAGCATGCCTGGGAAGTTGACTTACACAAAGATACTAGGACCGCGCTCTGGTATGGCGTCTAGACTGGATTCTCATCCCCTGGGTAAGTGTGGAGCAGCTGCGCAGTCTATAATATGTCATTGAGTTACAATCGAAGGCTGACATGAACTGCAAAGCTCTGCGTCTTGTATCTGTTGGCATTCCTGGATCGGACAAACATAGGCAACGCCAAGATCGCGGGTCTCTCGAAGGATCTTGACCTCACTACGCATTCTTACAACGCAACCCTGACCATCTTCTTCGTGTCCTACTCGGTATTTGAGCCGCTTACCAATGTCCTTCTCAAGAAGCTCCGTCCTTCCATTTTTATACCCATCATTATGTAAGCATTTAGCTTTCATCTCTTTTGGTGCAATGCTGACCATCTTGATCTAGGATCCTGTGGGGTTGTTCGATGCTGGGTATGGGTTTTGTTTACAACTGGTCTGGTCTTATGGCTGCCCGCTGGTTCCTTGGATTGACAGAAGCCGGCCTGTTCCCCGGTGTCAACTACTACCTTTCCTGTTGGTACAAGCGGTCCGAGTTTGGTGTTCGAGCCGTGAGTCACTCCAGCTTATATGCTCTAGGATTGGGTGGTCTTCTGACTAGATTGATTAGGCGATTTTCTTCTCCGCCGCAGCCATTTCCGGATCCTTTGGGGGTCTTCTCGCCGCAGCCATTGAGAAGATGGATGGAATCGGCGGGAGAGAAGGCTGGGAGTGGATCTTTATCCTCGAAGGCCTCCTCACCGTTTGCTTTGGTGTTGTATCATTTTGGATGGTTCACGACTTCCCCGATAATGCTCGGTTCCTCAACGACACTGATCGTGCACGTGTTGTTCGGCGACTCAAGATGGACCAACAGGCCTCGGCTCAGCACGAGGCCTGGAAGTCCACATACCTATGGGATGCGTTAAAGGACTGGAAGATGTGGCTTGGAATGGCCATCTATATGGGCTGCGACATGCCCTTGTATGCGTTCTCGCTCTTCTTGCCTTCGATTGTTTCTGAACTTGGCTGGAGCGGGCCTAATGGGGAGGACGTCATCCGCGCTCAACTCATGAGTGTCCCACCCTACGTGGCCGCCGCTATCCTCACTGTCATCGTTGGATTCGTCGCCGACCGAACACGCCAGCGTGGGCTATGCAATATCGTGGTCAGTGCAATCGGTATAGCTGGGTTTGCTATGATGATCGGCTCCGACAGCGCCGCCGTCAAATACGCAGGAACTTTCCT
This sequence comes from Apiospora saccharicola, assembly GCA_038363915.1. Lineage (NCBI taxonomy): Eukaryota > Fungi > Ascomycota > Sordariomycetes > Amphisphaeriales > Apiosporaceae > Apiospora > Apiospora saccharicola. Next base: position 3,315,996 of record JAQQWM010000001.1, read on the forward strand.
CGGGGCGCTTGGTATCTACCCATGCATCTCTAACACCATCAGCTGGATGGCGAACAATACCGAGGGTGTCTACAAGCGCGGTGTTGTACTCGGCTTCGTGATTGGCTGGGGAAACCTCAACGGGATCGTCAGCTCCAACATCTACTACAACCCGCCTCGGTATGTGGAAGGACATGCAGTGATCCTTGCCTACATGATTGTCTTCCTGTTCGGTGGCAGCCTTCTCATGACAACACTACTGCGTATCGAGAATAAGAAGCGCCGGGACGGCAAGCGTGACTATCTGATAGAAGGAAAGACGGAGCAGGAAATCGATCAACTTGGCGACCATCGCCCTAATTTCATTTATACGCTTTGAGGGGTGTTTGGGAGGATTTCCAAGGGGTTTGGAGATCCAGGGAATATCATATGCGGGAGGTTGTCAAAGGCACCAGCATGTTCATTTTGGCATTCGTGAGGGGTACAGAAATTCTCTGAAGAGCAATCCGTTGCTCTTGCATATTCAGGCTAAGCTAGGTAGCGAGTCTACTACAGAAACATACTAGACATAAATAAGACACAATATAATAGGCAGAATCAATTGAGCTACATCTCAAACTCTACTGTTCGTTACCGGTTGAATATATCGTCCATAGGGGTTGGGGCCTGACTTGAACAGGGTTGATGAGTGCTGTGCATTCCATACGCCAGATTTCAATATCCCCAGGGTTGCGTTGAAGTATGAGTCGATCGTCCATCAAAGTGCTTGTTTGCACGAATCCTTTTACAGAGAATGAGGATGGCATCATGTCGGATGATACGCTGTTTGCTACATGGTCTTACGATATTGACTATCAAACCAGCTTAGGCGAGTTTCAGAGTATAGACTATTATCGTTCAATGGGCATGGGGGCAAAGGGGTTACCATAGTCACTTCAGGAGGTGCAGTTCGCATCGCTGTACCACAAGCCGGATTGTCGGGACCTGCCAGGCACCATTGAACAGTTCGATTTGTTCCGAAAAAGTTGATATCGTCTTTCCTGGTCTTATCAGCCATCTATCTACTCCTGGTCATGATGTTCGTGTCGGAGAAAGTCCAACGAGAATACGGACGTGATACAAGTACTCCCCTGGCCAAGTATGGCCGAATCTATGACAATCTTGGCATCGATAGGGTGGTGGGATCCCCATGAATCCACTTTATCGCGATGAGGAAATGAGTTTCTCGTGTAGATGGCTGTTTGCTTTAGCCTGCACTTGGCAAGCTCCCTCCTGCAGCGGTTTCAAGGGTAGAGGGATAGTAACGTGTGATGACTGGCACAGCAAACCTGCAGCTCCCGAGATGCGGACCGATTGGGATACCTGATTGCACGCACGCAGACTCCGGATATGCATATATGTCAAAAAACCGGGGTGGCAGGCAAGGAATAACTTTCCAATGAGCCAGGTAATCGGATCTATGGGTTCATTCTTGGATAAAACCTCTAGATGGCGATAGTTGGGAGAGTATTAGTTCATGATGAATTAGGTGTATTTGGAACTGTCAATAAGCCCCCGGATAACAATTGGAGCAGTCCTCTTTTGGCTTCGTGTGTAAAGGTCGAGGTGAGGTGGGACGCCACGGTCATGCCAGTTAGGAAGGCGAAGAGTGTATTGCCAGTGGGCTTGAGCCGTCAAAGGGGCGGCACCAGGTGTCCTGAAGGTGAGAAGAGGAGGAATTGCATGATGGAGAGCGTGTTGGAAGTTATTGTTTGTCATAAATACTTATGTGTATGTGTGATAGAGGTGGAAGTTGTTTAGTGATGACGAATAGGGTAGAAATCAACCCTGGACTGTAGAGCATTGAGACTTACTTGAACTCACAGGGAAGGCGTATAGACATCTTTGAGATCACTTGGTGGTGTTCAACGATGACACCGGGATGAGATCTGCGTTCTGGTTTCAAGCCTAGCACAGACTCGAGTAGACCTCCGCGAATCAACTAATGAGGCTGGTAGACGCAATAAAATCTGGCTTTAAACCATTCACGGGTTCGTCGCGAGAAAAGTAGCACCCTGCGACAGCAGACGCTCTGAGTATGTCTGGGCGCATTCATATCTGAACCAGAATGACATCAAACAAGGGGCGCAAAAGTAAGGAGGATGGAGTGGATGCTTTCCTCGAGCCTCATTGCACATCGAGGTCAGCCACCGAAACCTCGCAGACGTGTTCGCCACGAGAGAGGTCAGCATGGCACGGAGCAAAAAAGGGCCATCCTCCAATTGAGATTGATCTGGATCAGGGGGCACGAGGCAGCGTTTGGTCTTGCGTCGATGTCAATATGCGAGCCGAAACTCGACTCTGTCCTCGAGACATGCTTGTGCAACTCGAGGCAAGGTCGATTTCAGCCTTCAGGTGGCAAGCAACGACTACCCGATGTGGTCATGGGTTTGGGGGTCTCGCATTGGTCGGTGCTGTCGTTTGTTGCTGCTGATCACCATCTATCTGACTAGGATCGCAATGCAGTCACCCAAACGGTGTGAATACACACATGCAGCTGTCGTATTGGGTGGATGTTAAATGTATGTAGGCAGGCATACGATGGGCTTGGTAGGTAGAGCGACGCTGCCAAGTTGGCAAACCACGATTCGAGCCAATGACATGTCGCGGAATTCTTCATGGGACGCCACAAACGGTAATGTCTGAGCGTCAAACGGCCGAGCCAGTCCTATCTGGGCGTTCGTTTCCTTCCACCGTTAACCGCATGTCGGCATACTCAAGGCAGGCGAATGCGGCTGCGAACAGACTGAGGAGAGAAACAAGTCGGTGAGATAAGCGGGCTGAAAAAGTGATCGCCGTGGAGTGCGGATTGTGTCTCCAAATCGGGGCGCATATAGAGACCAGGCCACAGGCATCTCTCGATCACTTGCTTGACTTGGGGGGTTGAGGGCTTTATTAAAAGCAGACCGCTTTCCCGTGCCTCCAACTCCCGTCCCGTCGGTCTGCAACGTCCCATAATGATCCCAAGTAGAGCTAAGTTAAGCACCCCTGCTCCCCTAGCAACGGCCCAGCTGACGCCATGCAATAGATATGCATGGCGCGACGACATGTGGTGGTGGTTGGTCCAGGGACCTGGCTATGTCGTACAAAGCCGCAGTACACGTCTACACAGCTCATAATAAGTTGGAAGAAATGAACCTGGTAGGATGCTGTGTACACACAGGTATTATGGCAATCGGCAGTGCCACGCAGCAGCAGCAGCAGCAGCGGCAGGCAAAGAATGATTGATGAAAACTCTTCTCCGGAGGTAAGGTGATGTACCGGGTTCTATTCACCCCGTTGGATTGATTGACATAAACGGAAAGGGCGGGTAGGATATGTATCGAACGAAGCAAGGGGCCCGAACTTGCGTGGCTGGTGTTGAAATGGCAATCGCAAGTGGCATTTGGTGCATTCTCAACTTGGTTATCCTCCTCCCATGACCATCCGCCAGCAAATGCATAATGTAAGTAGGTAGTAGTAGCAAAGCTGTAATTGAGATACAGCTTTGCTCCGCAGCAGGTCGGGAAGCCTTGACCCTTCCCCAGCTCATGCCAGCATTCCATGGGGTGGGACGGGCCAATCTTTGATCATGATGATTGCCACCAAGGGTCCTGGGAGATGCCATATGCTGACATGCATGGTACTCGTCTTTCTTGTCATGACTTCACAAGCTTGGAAGACGGCAAGGATCGACTAATTGAACGGGTTTTTGTTTGGATGCATGCTTCAAAACAGCCCGGGTGGATAAGTACATGTGTAAGTACCTCGCAACAAACGAACATTGAACATATGTTAGATCGAGCACGGAAGAGAAGACAAGTGCGAGATACAACATTGGATTGGATGGTATCTGGTGGTCCAGCTCAAGTTGATAACCTAAGCGATCCAGGACTGCGGATTGGGGCACCCAATGTGAAGCTACCTACAGTGCGTTGGCACTGTGTTTCTAGGGGTTAGAGCAGCCAATTAGAATAGAATGTCAGCACACGGCATGTAGGTCGACTGTTATTCTAATGAGGTGATGTTTATATGAAGTTAACTAGACGTAGTCACCATGACTAGCCGGTGTCTTCCTGGCCAAGTTATTCACACTGTTAAAGTTGGCCATCTTAACAAGTGTCGCAGAGTAACCGGTTTCCGATAGGATAAACATGTAGGTAAGCTACCTTGCCGGATACCACTGTCAACTTACGGCTCAATGGATGTAGCATGACACTTTGGGTAATTTTTGCAAGGGCCCAAGTAGCAGCCTTGCCTGAGCAGTGGCCGGCACAGTGCTGAGGTCAGAACTGAGGTGGCCAAACGCCCAAGTTTGCGGACAGCTTCTTGCCTTCCAAGAATCAAAACATAATGTTTCCCTGGTCTCCTTGCTTCCATCTGCACGTCACGGCTCTCCGGCTACGGTCTTTGCAGTCGTGTAACCAAAAGGGCGACTCGATGGGCTCTAAAGCGTTTGTACATGGGCTCACCTCCCAAACAGGAAGATACCATGAGTCTCGCGGTCTCCTCTTTTTTGTCTCTCTCCTATATTGTCTCTTCCCGGCCTTGCAGGTCTGGGTTAGGGCCTTGACGATTTATATCTACACGTAGCCAGGCGAGAAAGCCATGATGCGGCTGCTTGCCTTCTAAGCTTAATCGCATGTCCATTCATTCGGTTGCATCTATTGTCCTACAATCCTGATGTTACCTACTGCTACCTACAACCTGCAACCTACAACCCACAGCTCATTCACCCCGATTTCTGCTTCATTCCTGAGTTCTAATCCGCCCAACTTGTGTATCACTTATGATTTCACAACTCTTTGATCCGGTCCTCGCCATTTTTACCTCGCTGATTTTGCTTCATTCTAAAAAGAGCATTGCACTCCTACATTTTCTAGGCCGAATTCGGTGATACCTTTTACACATGGTCACCTTTCACCTCTGATCAGCACCCACCTTCGATCCGCCGTCTCTGATCTGTTCCCTTGCCGTGTGCGCGAACGCTGTCCTCCGTGACACAGCCCAATCTCCAGATATTGTCACTATAACACGGCAGTAGGATTCACAAACCCGCTCTCTATGGTGGGTTCTTCCGACTAATACGTTGTCGACCCACGCTTCTTGGCTCGATGCCGTTCAGCTTAGGCAACCTTCATTGCTCTACTCTTGTGACCGTACCACGCAGGTTCTGGGCCGGTATTGTTTAAGAAAGGAAAGGCATTGACGGTTCCACACTCGGTCGAGCTGGTCTCTTATCACCGCCCCCACTGGCTCTCCGAGTCTGCCAACAACAGCATGAGCTCCTATGACGATGCAGTCATGGACAGCAGTGAAGCAAACTATAAACCCGCGTTTTCGAAGCCCGAAGGACAGGATAGGCACGCGGCTCCAACACTAGATCAAGTCAATATCATTGTCGTCTTTGAAAGAGTCGGTGCTTCGCTTTCGATTACCGGAGTTCTGCTCATCCTGATCGCGTTCGCTGCTTTCAAACGCCTACGCACTGTCCCGAACACCTTCATCATCTTCGCATCATTTGCAAACTTGGGCGCCAGCGTTGCCTGTCTGATTGGGTATTCAGGAATCGAGGCAGGCCCGAATAGCGCATTATGCCAAACCCAGGCCTTCATGTTTGAGATGTATGTCGCCAACCCCGTCTGCGCCTTACCTCATACGATGATGCCACAGCCCTTGCTAATGTGTGCTCTTTCCCAAAAGGTTTATGCAATCCGACCCATGGTGGTCCTTCGCCATGGCTGTCAATGTCTACATGGTCTTCTTCTTCGCTGCCAACCCAAATAGCTTCCTCGGATACTGGTGGGCGTACTTCTGCATCTGCTACGGTATTCCGTTCATCCCAGCTGTATGGTTGCTAGTGGCGCGCGGAGAAGACCGAACCCAGGTGTACGGGGACGCAACGGTACGCGAATCTCGCTCCAATCCCCGGGAATCGCTGTAGGCTAATCTTGTCACAGTTATGGTGTTGGATTAATAAGGATTGGAGCAACCTGCGCATATACACATATTACCTGCCCATATGGGTATGCATCCTCCTATCTACCTGCATTTATATCGCGGTAGGATACTATGTCTTCAAGCAGCGCAACCAACTTCGCAACCTATCGCTTAGTAACCCTGCTGGAGACGTACCGGCACCCCGGGACTCGGGGGAGAAGGTGAGTCTCCCGATGCCATAAAGTCGTCTCATATGCGGACGGTATTCTGACAATGACATCAGAAACTCTTCTCAAACGCTGCTATTATGGGTAGCATTGCGACAACCGAGGTGACGCAAACCACTGTCCAACGGACGAACCCGAACAACAGTGGGCAGTCTAGGTCGCAAACTGCCATCAATTGGTTTGATGGGCCTGTGGAGGAACAAGACACAGCCCGACTGAACCTTACACCTGAGCATTCGACGTCCCAGAACCCGTACCACACTGTCACACGGATTACGGCCGATCCCGTTCCCAAGAAGTCGGCGTGGGCGCACTTGCGCAAGGCTTACACCCGCTGGTGTAGCAAGTTCAACAACATGGACCCAGTTAAGTTGGCATACCTCCGAACGTCCTTTGTCTTTGCCATATCGGTGCTCGTCACATGGACGCCAAGCTCCATCAATCGCGTCCACGACCTCGTCAACCCTTACGAAGTCAGCTTCGGTATCAACCTGGCGGCAGGCATCGTGCTCCCGCTGCAGGGGGTCTGGAACTCGGTTATTTTCTTCTCCACTAGCTTGACGGCGCTGAAAGAAGAGATCCGGAACTTGAGAGATCGGGTTAAGGGTCTCCCTCGTGGCCATCTTGCCGCCAGCGCTGTCAGAGACGAGCGCGAGCGCGACCGAGCCGTGGAGCTAGAGCGCCGTGTCAACCGGGTCCGTAGCAAGGATGACTCGGGCAGTGAGGTCACAGGCAGTACCATGAGAGTTCTCCGAGATACTTCTTTAACGAGTCTGTGACAAAGTCGGATGTTTTGATGGATTGGCGCAGTACTATGGAGCTCCATGGGGGAAGGGCGCTTGTACAAAAGAAGAAAAAAAGACAGAAAACAAATGTGCTGCGTGGGTATGCACGCGACAGGAGTTGTAAGGCAAATTTTGTTGTTTGGATTACATGAACGGATATAACAATTGTTGGCTCGTTTGGCCAAGTCGGAGGGTATACCACTACAGGGAAGGGTTGGCCCAGTTGTCGCCCGTTGATCCGGATTATGGACCCAATGCTAATGTTTCGATAATACTGAAGGACAGGATACATGCAAGCTGCGGAGTAAAGCCACGATAGGTAGTTAGATGGAGCAGCCTTCGATCAAAGCATAACGAGCAGAAGGTATCTCACGAAAAAGAACCCCCGCATTTGCCTTCCCCAGTGCCGACGGGTAGATCCAGTATGGAGAGTGCGGGGTTGAGAAGGAAGGTATCCACAGAGTGTGCATAGTGTTCGAGTTGCATGATGCCCGTCTAGGGGGAGGTTTAAATACTCATGTCATGTAAGATATAAGTCGTTCGATGTAATTCACTTTGTCTTTGAGCCACCCATCATAAATTTCAATTGTGAACTCCTCACGTCTCGTACAATAGAATTGAACTTATCCCAATTCCTTTTGGCTTTTCTTCTTTTTGCTATTATATTTGTTTATATCCCCTGGACCTCAGCATCAAAGCAGTAGACAGACCATGGGCGACCACGATTCTTCGCAGCCCGGCGGCGCGGCCGATCCTATGGCCCCGCCGACGACGAAGAAGAAGACGGTGACGGCCGAGGATCTCTTCGAGCCGCACGTCCAGGCGCAGTATGATCCCAAGGCCGTCGAGCTCGTCGTGTGGGGCGCCAACTCGGCCTCGCCGGCGCAGCACGAAGCCCCCCTCGCCGAGGTCCGCAAGAACCCGTCGCTGTACGCGCCGCCCTGGTGCACCGACACGACGGGTTACGAGAGGGTGAGCGACGACGCGGTCCCGTCCACCGACGGTCAGGCCCAGATCCCGGTTAAGGTTTACTGTCCCGATCCGACCAAGTGGGGGGAGGGCCCTTACGGGGTCCATCTCAACTTTCACGGTACGCAGTAGCTTTCTTCCAACGATGACTTATACTGAAATGAAATAGGGGGCGGCCATGTGCTAGGCGACCTAACGACCGACGCACTGCTTTGTCTGAACATGAGGGAAGGCGCCGGCGTTGTCGTGGTAGACGTGAACTATCGGCATTGCCCTGGTAAGTTGCCCAGTCTATGTGGCTGGCCTAGCGCGGGCGCGCGATGGTTGCTAACTCGTTGAATCCAGAGGCGACTTGGGGCAAGGGTATCGAAGATGGATGGGCTGCTGTTCAATGGGTATGTTAGCCGGCCCATAAGTCCTTCGAAGATACTGCAGTGGTACAGATACTAATACTAAGCCTCCAGGTCCGCAATTCGGCAGAGAAACTGAACATCAACCCAGACTCGGTGTCAGTAGGGGGATATCTGCCGGCGCCACCATCAGCTTGGTGCTGCAGCACCTAGCGCGGGACGCCGGCGTGCCCCTGAGACTGTGCATGGCCACGGTGCCGGGGACGGACAAGTCGCTCCTGTACGACGACCCGGCCGAGTCGCCGTACCCGTCCTTTACCGAGTTCGCCAACGGTCCCGTCCTGCCCTTCGCCCGCATCCGGCTCTTCGGCGGCATCTGCTTCCCGCGGGACGAGCTGCCCGAGCGCCTCGCCCTGGTGCCCGAGTGGTGGACGTGCCCCCTCCAGGCCCCGGACTTCGGCGGCCTCTGCGACACCCTCATCCGCACGGGCGCCGTCGACCCCCTGCGCGACGAGGCTGAGGCCTACGGCTTCAAGCTCGTCCAGGCCGGCAACGTCAAGGTCACGATGAAGCGGTACACCGGGTGCCCGCACATGTGGATGTACTGGCGGCCCATGCCCCAGAAGCATGAGTACGACCAGGATTCCATCCGGGCGCTGAGGGATGCGCATGGAGTGAAATGAAATACCACATTGCTAGCGTGTTAGACCGTTCATAGTGATTTCTTGGATACTCGGTTTATGCCTGTCTATTATGCTTAAATACTCATGTTACTCCCGCCTGTGATTCCTGCCTGCCATACTTCAATAATCCTATCCATCCGTGTCCTGCCTATCGGTGTCTCCCGAACTGCAAAGGATAATCGTACTGCAATACCCCGCCATATGTCAGACTCTAGTAGGGCATCGGCTGGTATATTGCGCTTCCCGGACCTGTGTAGCAGCCGGAGGTTCGAAAGACTTGCTCGACCTTAGGTGTCTTCTGCCGAGGGCGGTTCGGAAGGTACTTGTCATGATGGCTCCGCGGCTGCTCTTGCCCTGGGAAGCCAAAGAACAGCATGTTTACTGGACCGGGGCTGGTGCGGCGCTTGGCGCCAGGACTCGGACATCCCTTGGTGCGCTTGTGCGATGCTTGCAAGGCGGCGGTGGCTCTAGGTTTCCGCAAGCCTCTCACGTCGCTGCTCTGCCGGTGGGGGTACTGGGATGCCATACTTGGTCTTGGGGTAGATGGTACGTCGCTGGTGGAGGCTTCAGGTGTCAGGACGGCAATGTCTGATGATGACTGATGAGTGCCGTGTGCTGCTGCCGAGCGGCGACGCTAGCTTCCTCGAGACAGCTTCCTCAGTTTGTTCCTGAATGAAGCGCGGCGGCCATGAGCCAGCTCTCTAATTGTCCTGAAGGGCATCGTGAAGAGGTGATGGGCAACATGCGGTGGGTGAGGAGGATGGTGGGAAGTGGAAGAGTTGAGGATGATCAAGTCAAGTAGGAGAGTCGGGGATTATTTGAGTTGTGGTAGGAGCTGACCGACCACCCGTGATTGTCACTTCTAGTCTTACCCATATTGAAAGAAATGTGTACCTGCGTGCGCCGAGAATATCAATATGAATGTTGATGGTATGCGGTTGCTTTCTTCATGAATATGTAGATCAGATAAGCAAGGTAAGAGCACTGGGGAAACATCACCATGAATCCATGACTGCCCCACTAGCCTGGGGGATGTGGATGTGAATTGAAATGCTGGAGCTCTGATTGGCCAATCCCGGAAAAACCGCTCGCCGAGCTCCATGACGAGCACAACAGCTGGTTAGCCGGTAGAACTTCAACCAATCGTCGCCACAGTGAGAGAGAGCGAGCATTTCCCCCAAGACATCACAGGCCAATTGCCATTCAACCATCGCAAATGGCGGCATTTCGCAGGATCGCCAGTTGCGGCGCTAGGCGCCTGCAGCTCGCAATGCCCTCCAAGTCGATGTCCGTCGCTTCGATACGGCCCTTTTCCCAGTCCGTCCTCCGCCGGGCCAGCGAGGCTTCCACCGACCGAACCACCATCAGGCCCGTTAGCAACGATTTCTCCGACCCCTACGGCGTCAAGCACATCGAAGGCGAGGATGGCCGCACCTACGAGAAGTCCAGCGAGGGCACTGTCGAAGAGCGCAAGATCCGCCACTACACTGTCAACTTCGGCCCCCAGCATCCCGCCGCCCACGGTGTCTTGCGGCTCATTCTCGAATTGAGCGGAGAGGAGATTGTCAGAGCCGACCCCCACGTCGGACTGCTTCACCGAGGTACCGAGAAGTTGATCGAGTACAAGACCTACCTCCAGGCCCTGCCCTACTTCGATCGCCTGGACTACGTCTCCATGATGACAAACGAACAGTGCTTCTCGCTGGCTGTCGAGAAGCTTCTCAACGTTGAGATCCCCGAGCGGGCCAAGTTCATCCGCACCCTGTTCGGCGAGATCACCCGAGTCCTGAACCACCTTATGTCCGTCCTCTCGCACGCCATGGATGTCGGTGCCCTGACGCCTTTCTTGTGGGGATTTGAGGAGAGAGAGAAGCTTATGGTAAGGAGAAAACTATTATGCATTGGCTATGGAAGTGAATGAGAACTATCTGTAAAATTGCTGTAAAAACGCAACCGCAATATTTGCCAAGAAATGCCATTATCAGGAGAGCATCGCGCTGACCACTCCTCCCTCCAGGAATTCTACGAGCGTGTCTCGGGAGCTCGCCTCCACGCCGCCTACGTCCGACCCGGTGGTGTTCACCAGGATATCCCCGTTGGTCTCCTGGACGACATTTACCAATGGGCCACCCAATTTGGTGACCGAATCGACGAGACCGAGGAGATGTTGACGGACAACCGAATTTGGATCAACCGTCTGCAGGGTGTTGGTGTCGTTACCGCCGCCGAGGCTCTTAACCTTTCCTTCACCGGTGTCATGCTTCGGGGCTCAGGTGTCCCTTGGGATATCCGAAAGAGCCAGCCCTACGATGCATACGATCAAGTAGAGTTCGATGTTCCGGTGGGTGTCAACGGTGACTGCTACGACCGATACCTGTGCCGCATGGAGGAATTCCGCCAGTCCCTGCGAATTATTCATCAGTGCCTGAACAAGATGCCTGCCGGTCCCGTTCGGGTTGAGGACTACAAGGTTTCGCCGCCACCCCGTGCCGCCATGAAGGAGAACATGGAGGCTCTCATTCACCACTTCCTGCTCTACACCAAGGGTTACTCTGTCCCGCCGGGTGAGACTTACTCAGCAATTGAGGCCCCGAAGGGTGAGATGGGTGTCTACGTCGTAAGCGATGGCAGTGAGCGTCCTTACCGCTGCCACATTCGCGCTCCTGGTTTCGCCCATCTGGGTGGGTTTGATCATATCTCAAGAGGCCATCTCTTGGCCGACGCTGTTGCCGTGATCGGAACGATGGATCTGGTGTTTGGTAAGTAATCAATCGATGCAAAACGAATGGAAACTCTCATACTAACACGACTCACAGGCGAGGTTGATCGGTAGAACGAGGGAGATGATAGTACAGCAAAAAGCTGACTCATGATACGAGTCCAAACGAAGGGGAAAGTTGCGGAGCAAACCACCTTCATGTGTACCATAGGCCATAGGAGAATCCATGGCATTGGCATAGAGGCGTCTTTCCGCCCCGTATATAGTACAAAGATCCTTCGGAGTTTTCCTTTTTTGACGAAATTTTCTGTTAAAAGTATTAGCCCCTGACCCGATTGTGCGAAGGTTTGAAATCTGACCTGAGATTTCCTGGTATCTATCGTGACTAATCGTAGCACTCCCCGAAGTAATTCAGCGGCATTTTGGCTGTTGAGTGGGCGGTTGTGAAGAAGCGCTCAAGCAAAGCTGTCCAGAGAGCGAGACCTACTGAGCCGGGGGCGGGAGAGGTGGCAGGCGTCCCAGCGCGGCGAGTGGCAGTACTCCAGGCCGCCCTCAGGGCCGGCGCCCAGGGGCCAGGCGACGATGGGGTAGGTCGCGGGGTCGTCCGGGTCGACGTGCTGGTAGTAGAGCGTGTTGGGCAGGTGCTCGGCGGCGGCGACGGGGGCGGCGGGGCGCGACCGGATGGGGATGTGCTCGGGCGTGGCGGCGAGGACCCGGGCCGCCTCGTCGACGCTGCGGAAGCCGAAGTCCTCGGGGCGGGTGCGCGAGGCGGAGGCGGAGGCCCAGGCGTAGATCGGATCGGGAGCGGAGTCGAGGACGCGCCAGTAGGCTATGTCGGTTGGGCGAAGGGTTTGCTCGGCGGGGTAGGAGTAAAGGAGGTCGCGGGGGTTGGGGTTGGGGGAGGGGGAGGGGATGGGCGACGAGGGAGGAGCTCTGTTGTTGGGGTAGTCGTAGGTGTAAGCTCTGCAGTCGTTCTGGGGCGCAGCGTACGAGGTGTTGCCGGTGGGCATGGCGACGTGGTGGTTGGTACCGGCGCCGAACTGGTGTGCCGTTGCGTAACCGGTGTTATTGTTGTTGTCAGGGGCTGCCGCCGCGCTCAGAGTTGCATAGTCCGGGCCAAATCCAGGGCTGCCGTAGCCGGTATTGTGAGTGCTGCCCATCGCCATCTTCGGCGAAGGAGACGCAAAGGGAAAGAAACCGCCTGTGCCTTGGCTTTTGCCAGGGCTGATGGCGAAGGAGCCGCGACGAGAATAATAGGAATAACCGCCGCCGTGGTTGTTGTTGCTGCCCGGTTGATCACTGAAAGTGAGATCTTCCATGCCCGCCGTCACATCGTCCAGGTAGCTGGTGGTCGATCCTTGCGGGTTGTCACGCCCGGAGTAGTATTCGCTCTCCGTCACCTCATAGGGCTGGTACCGCTCGAATCGCACCCGGCAGTTGCAATCACCGGTCCGGTGCCGCTCGGCGTGATCCGGGATCCACTCGGCCGCGAACTGGCTTGCGATACGCACGTTCACCTGCTGTCCCTGCTGCTGGGTTTCGTCTGATGTTGTCGCTGTCGATGACAACTCCATGGATGGTACCGGTAAGTGGAAGGACTCGACGATCTCGTCTTCGCTGGTCAGTGTGGGAAGTGGCGGGAGGAGGGCCGTAGCAGTATCACGAGCCGTGGCCTTCGTCGTGTGGCGGTCGAACTTGGAGTGGTTCTTCTTTTGCTGCTGCTTTTGGTTTCTGCCCTTTCCTTTGCCATTCTTCTTTTGTCCCATGGGTTTGTTGGCTTTCTTCTGGTTCTTGCCCCTGCCAGTGCGGGGTGAACCGCCGACAGAAGACTGGCCTACAGCAGTACCACCAACAGCAGTGGTGGGCTTTGTGTTATACCGGCGAGCTGCATAGTATCTACCGCGATTGATGCTTGGAGTGATTGTAAGCGAGGAGCTCTTGGTAGGAGTGGTGTCAGTGGCAGAGGTTACGTTGTCTTCTTCATGGCTGGTAGCTGAGATACCATCACCGGAGTCGAATCTGGTACTGATAGCCTTGCCCATCTGCTTCGAGATACCTCGCAGGGTAGTCTGGCCGTCGTGTTGGTTGGCTTCTTCCTTGGGGTCGGCCCCCATGGTGCGAGGGTGCAAGAGCGAAGGGAACTTGGCCTGGCAGCCACAGGTGCCTCTCTCGTGCATCCACTGATGCTCAAACATGACGATATCGACCCATCGCGAATGCATGACCCGGCTACACGCCGGGCACATGTCGCCGACCATAGTGGGACGGTGGCACGGGTCCTTGCAGACCGGGTTGCTGGGCGCGTGGGTAGTCATGGGACACAGGCGAAGCACCGGCACAGAGCTGTGCCCGCACGAGTAACCTACGTACTCAATGATGCACATGTTGAAGTATGAGTACCTTGTGTATGCAGTTGAAGTTCTATTGGCCACGAATTAGGCTCAAGCTTAGGCAAGTCTCTGGTTGGTCGAATGGTGCGTTGACGTTGTTGTATACCGAATTATTGCGGGTACTGTCTTTCCCGATTGGGCGGGGAATCCGGGGAATGGCCTATAAAAACCTCTGTTAGTCCACTTCATCTACAAACTTAGAAATTATGTTCATGAGAGCCAGAAATGCAGATATTGGTTGGAATATTTCACATCTGCTTTCAAGTCCTTAAGGTTGAAAGGTAGTCGCGATTTGCATGGGCTGAGTGTAAGAGGGAAGGAACGATATTGGCCGAGTGCAAAACAGCAGAGACGATGGGTTCCGAGTGCAAAGTCCCAAAGCAATATTTTCCGAATGAAAAGAAGAAGGAGCGACATGTGCCGAGTGTAAAACAGTAGGAACAGTATGTAACCGTGGGTGGGTTGAGGCAACTTGCACGACGACGGGATGAGATGGCCTCTCTTCGCACGAACGAGAACGAAATTCATCCCGACACCAACGTTGTAAGAATTAGAAGGCAAGAGACTCAACCTAGGTCTTCACTTACGGTAATTTGTCAGTCGGCGCCTCTCAGGGGCTGGGCTGCAACCGTTACCAATTTGGGGGCCCAATGCCTCTAGTCTAGAGATGGTCGAATCTGGAAGGGTTGCTTGAAGCAGCTGGGGCACCAGGCGACAATGGTATTGGGTCGATACTGCTGTAAACAGTGGAACAATCTCCAGGCGGTTAGCGCGACCAGGTCTCGAACGGCTAGCGAAGTTCAAGCTAGAGAAAGAAGGGTTGAACAGGCTGTGGTGGCAAGATCGTCCAGCTAAGAGACAGGATATTCATATGAGAGGTAGTCGCAATGAAAGACGTCGAGGCCCGTGTTCGGACGGCACAAGAATAACGGACGAGGGAAGGTACGATGAAAACACTGGCGTCAGTGTCCAGATGGAAGATTCTGTAAGTCGCGTTGTCGATACCTGAACAAGGATAAGATGTTGGCACATTGAGTGCAACGTCATTACCTAAGTGTGTTTGTATGTCATATGTGAAATGACGGGGCAAGGTTGCATACCGGACTGTATACCGTCGACGGAATAGCGGTAAGTAAGCTGCAATGAGAACACAGGTGTGACCAACCTCAACAAGGCAAATCCGGCCTCACAGAGGTCGTGAGAACTTGGTTTTAGCCGAATGCGATCTTGGTATTAGTCTTATCGACCGAATTCGATGTCGGAGAGCCGAAAAGAGTCGGTATTGCGAGGTGTGGGAGTGAAGTTGTTGATGGAGTGTTGGGGGAAATAGGAACGATGTGAGGCCGTGATAACTTGGCTTCAACCGATCGCGATCTTTCTATTAATATTGTCGACCGATTCCGATGCCAAAGAGCCGAAAAGAGTCGGTGTTGCGTGGTGTAGGAGTGAAGTTGTTGGTGGAGTGTTAGGGGGAGGTATTGTGTGGCGTAGGAGCAAAGCTGTTGATGGTGTGTTGGGGGAAATAATGGAAGGTGCCACGATGAGCGCGTCTGTGAGCGCGTCGACGAGCGCGTCGCTGCCAATATTGAATTGTTCACGAGTCTATAAACCACCAAGGCAGGGGCGAAGGTGAGCCTGTATAACGCGCGAATAGGGGTGGGCGACGAGTCGGTATGAGTTTTAAGAAAAGAGGCAGCTGCGATGAAATAACTTCGTATGTTCAGACGAACAGGTATCACGGTGGCGTTGGAAACATAGGGGGGGTCACAACGAGCATAAAGCCACCAGAGTAGATGGGAGAGGCGACGCGTCAAGGGACGGCTTCACAGCTACGCATGAGTCACAATGAGAATGCACTGAAATGTCCCTCGTGATGCCCCTCATCACTAGTTGCACGGCAACGGGGCCAGTCACTGGATATCTTGTTGCAATATGAGCCTGTAGCTTCCTGAGGCCATGGGCTGCCTATTACAGTTACTAATCCGAGAACATGCAAATAGTTATTTAAAGGCTAGATGTATATGAATATCAATTTGGAAGTGGAGAAAAGAAGTGAATGCATTGTTCAGAACTGCGGCTTTGCCCATATAAATCATGTATGCATATCACGATGAGAGATAACAGTGGGTATGTTGTTTGGCTAGGGAAGAGACATAACTCCCTGTAAATCTGAGTACAGTTATGGAAGTCGCTACACATCCAGTAAAATAAGTATGGAGGGGCTGTTCACGATCAGGAAGAGACAGATAAACCACTAAGGGGGACGAGGGAGGTAAGACACAACAACCTTTGACAACATGTTTTGATACACACATCTTCTTTTCTAGCGGAAAGCCAAAAAGTGAACTTGAGGGCAGATGCTGCTCAGCGCATCTGTTCTACGGAAACCAACAAGCACCTGGTCTTCTCCATCTCTGAGGTCTCTCGGGCTGACTCTAGCAGAAACAGTAGATATCGTACATAAAGGACATGCATGTTAAGCACCACTGCCGCCCATAAGATCCAATCCCGTATTAACTTCATCGCCTACCACCATAGCCTCCACGCCAGCTGCCCCAGCGATCATCTCGCTTGCCAGATCGCCACCTTCTTTGACCTGGACCCCGGCTTCTAGGAGCGCAATCATGGCCTTCTGGCACACTGCGACGAGAGAATCCTGCTCCTCGAGCCCAGCGCTGAAGCGGATCTGGTTAGGACTCAGCCCGTACGAAGCGTGGTACTCCGGATCCGAGCGTCCCAGCACCATGGCATTGTACGGCATCGCCAGCGTCAAGTGCGCGCCGAGGTGGGGCCCTTGGTGGAAGGCGAGGTTGTCGTAAAACGTCTTCGTCTGCTCGGCCGTCTCGAACTCGATCGAGAACAAGCAGCCGTACCCGGGCTCCGGGAAGTCGGGCGTCGACTTGCGGAGGAAAGGCTTCAGGTTCGTGTCGCTCGAGGCGTAGCCGGGGTAGAGGACCTTGGTGAGCGGGACTTTGGGGTCCTCGGCCTGTGTCTGGAGGTAGGCGGCCATGGCGGCGGCGTTGCGGTTGAGGAGGATGGAGCGAGGGAGGTAGTCCTCACTGTTCTTGAATAGGTGGCTCGCATCGGCTGCGAACAGCTCGTTGCGGAAAGCCTCGGTGAAAATAGGCTTCAAGTCTTTGTAGCTAGAGGCCGTTGGGTTCAGGGCCACGGAGCCGGCCATGACGTCGGCATAGCCAGAAAAGGATTTGGTAAGAGAGGTGATGACAGCATCGGCGACAAGAAGGGTATCGAGGTTGCAGAAGCTACCCACGGTCTCGTCGACAACAATGTAGAAGCCATGTTTTTGAGCCTGCGAGTCCGATATTAGTCGGGTGTTATTCAATTGCCAAATTCCAAAAATTGTCTTCGGGACAGTATGGGAGTCACTTACAAGTTTTCGCAATCTAATTAGATCTACGCTCACCAAGATAGGGTTGGAAGGGAATTCGGTGAAGACATAGCTGCATTTCCCACCGCCTTCGAGGTACTTCTCAAATTCGCTTAAGTCGTTGTCATCGCACTGACCGTAATGCTTCATGCCCACCGGCTCCTCTTCGAAGTAGTGCCAGGTGCTGTGGAAGACTGCACCGAAAACGATCACCGGGAAGGGCCGCACTTTGACTGCCACCTCGTGGAAGCGGACAATGGCGGCCATGCCAGTTTGGTAGAGGTAGACGTCTTCGGGTTTGACAGGCTGCTTTGGCTCCTCCACACAAGCACGCATCAAGAGTCCAGAGATGCGTTTGCGGAGGAGCTCGTGGCTTTCCACCTCCGGCAAGTATGTCGGGGCCGGAACGCCCTGCCCGTTCTGAAACTCACCTAGATTTACGAAAGTATCTGCTCGAGGAAGTAGGTGCTCTGCTAAACGGGTGCTGAAGGTCAAACCTGCATGCTGCCACATGAAGATAGCGCCCATCTACGCCCCATGAATTTTAGCAGATAAAAACAAAAGTAAGAGGATATCAGCTTCGCAGGCCGTAATAGCAATGATGCGGGGAGATGAGGCGCCAGGACAGCCAGGCGCATACTTACCATCTTGGACATGGGAAACTCGACAGCATAGAGCCTCAGGCCGGCGATCTCGACCACATGGTACTTCATGTCCCCTTCCGTGAGTTTCTTATCCTTCCTCCATCTGCAAGATTGGAGATCAGATACTGAATGTTTATAAAACATGTTGCATGCAACTGAAGAGCCATGGCTAGGAGAAGCAAGACCAAAAACAGACTGAGGGTCGCTTACTCTGAGACAGCATGCTCTCGATTCGAAGCCCAGACATCGGGAGAGAGGAAAGCGACTACCGAGTGGCCTTCTTTCAGACCGATCCTCTTGGATATCTCGGCGGTAAGCTAGGCAGGGAGAAGAGAAGAAATGATATTGTCAGCAGGTAGCTTCGCTCAGCCGACAAGAAGGGGATGTGGCTGGTACCTGAGCGGCGGGTCCGAAGGGGAAAAAGCGTGGGTAGATAGACTTGAGCTGGTTGATGATAGTCAAATCCCCGTCGCGGAACCTGAGGGCCGTCGTCCACCCGGGCGCGTGCATGGTGACGGTATGGGGGCCCTCTGGTGGCAGCGAGTGCCCGAACGGGGTGTCGATGGCTGCAGCTGCAGCCATTGTTGGGAGAGGCGATTGGATTGCCTCGGGAAGTATTCAGGGGTAAATCCGGCAGTTTCCTCGATAGCTTCTACTGTGCACCATGCGAAAATAAGTTCAGACCCTTTTCTCGTATACTTCCCCTTAGGATAATTCCTTTGCGGAACCCTTAAGCCAGTTCGCGTCGGGCATGCCAAGAGGGTGGAGGAATGAACACCAAGTTGAGGACGGCGGGACCAAAACACGTCGTAGGATGATCCACATGTTTATACTTTCTGGAAGAACGGGGCCGGTTAGTACACGAACCGTCCGACTCAGGATCTGACTACTACTACTCCACGTAGATGCAGGAACTTATTCAGCACAGCGAAACTCTCCGAGACATAACCCAAGACATCGAGGGCGGCCCAGTAAGGCCAGGGATTAAGAATATAATTAAGAGAATTAAATAATTAGGAGGGTATATGAATAAAGAAATTATAACTTTATTAAATTTAATATATTAACCTTAAAAGGTAAAATTAATAGAAGGAACCCCGCGTACGTTTAAGGGAAAAGATAAGACACCCCCGTCCTTTAATAAATATAAGCTTAATATATATTACTGTTTTTCCTTTATAATTTTACTTTTTTATCCACGTATAAAATAAATTTCTTAAAAAAATTTAATTAACTTATTTAAATAAAAGTAAGTTTAAGAAATAAATTTAATTAATATATATAATAATTTATTTATTTAATAATTATATTTTTAATTCTATATTTTTTTAAATTTCTTTTTAACAATTTTTTTATTTAATTATTTAAAAGAAACGAGCTTTTTATTAAATAAGAAATATTAAATTTCCATCTTTTTTAAAGTTAAACGTTTTAAGGATAAAGGATTTAAGGGAATTTTTATAATATCCATATTTTCCTTTAAATATAATTAAATCGTCTAAGTTCTTTAAAAAGAATAAAGACCGATTCCTAAGAATAATAAATTTAATAATAAAAGGGCCTATCTATTTAGGTTTTAATTTAAATCTTTTCCCTTTTTATAATAATATAACGTAATCTTTTAATAAAAATATTTAAATCCTATTATTATAAATAACCTATTATTTAACTTTAATTAATTTATAATACTCGTAAATTATTTTAATATTATATTATATATAAGTTAGATATTTATTTATTAAATCCTTTTATTCTTTTAAGGAAAATAAAATAAATTCGGTTTATAAAAGAGCTAATTTAAGATTTTAATTATTTAAGGAAAAACCTATTTTTAAAGCTCCTTTAGCGGAAATACCGTAAAGTAGCTTTATAAATTAATTTTTAATATATTTTATATATTTTCCGTTAAATATTTATAAAATTATTAGAAAAACGCGATTTTAATTTATTTATATTTTTTAACGAGATAATTATTTAATTAAAATAGGTAAAGTAAGGTTCTTTAGGATAACCGATCTTTCGGATTAAGTTTAAATATTATTTAATAATTTATTTAATATAAGTTAAATAATAAAATTAAATAATTTTATAAGCCCGATATTTTTATAAAAAGTAGCTAATACATTAATAATAATAACGTTTCTTTTCTTTAAATTATTTTTTAGTTTTTTAAAGATAAAGGCGGATCCCGGATTAAAATAAAAGGTTAAAGGAATTATATTTATTTATTTATTATTTTTTTAAGCTTATTATAGCTAATATAAGTAATAAAAAATAAATAGAAGGTTATATAAATTAATAATAATTTTATATTAAAATAAATAGGTATCTTAAATAATAAATTAAAAAATTAAGCCTTTAACTATATAATAATAAATAATAAATATTAAACCCCCTTTCTATTATAACTATCGACCTTAGCTATTACCTTATTATCCTTTACGGTATAGGATTTATAATAAACCTAAATCTCGCGATAATATTATATCTAGATATCGAGAAAGGAACTATTATACTCGTTCGCGTTATATAAATTTAAAATCTATCGGAGATTATTTATATTTAAATAATAAAGTTTTTAAAGTTAAGGTATGGAGATACCGGTTTTATATAAATTATTAAAAAAAGCTTTTATATATAAATATAAAATCTCGAAATAGACGCTCTTTAAGATTTATAATATTTCTCCTTTTTATTATATATAAATATATATTTATATCCGTTATTATCTTTTATATTATACCTTTATATATTATTAAATATATATATAATTATTTAAATCTCGATATTTATTAATATATATTATATCGTACGCGTTAATAAAAAACGCCTCGGGTAATTCCGAAAAGGCCGGTACGATTATACCGGTAATTATTAAATTTATATTTTTTAAAAAGAATTATTTTCGTAATATAAAAATCGTAACCGCTTTAAGTAAATTTAACTTTAAAGTATTAAATATTATATATAATAATAAACCTTTTAAACTATTATAATATATAACTTTTTATATATATAATCTTTATATTATATTTAATATAAACGGCGACGATAAATTTTATAAAGAATATTAAATAGCGGAAGGCGTATTTATATATATATAAAATAGGAAAGAGGCCTCGGAGGATGCGAAGCTTTTATTAAATTATTAATACGACAAGCGCCGGTATAATAATATCGCGAATTAATTAAACGTACCGAAGGGGAAGAAGGGCCGGTATTAATAAGCGGGAGCTAGCGCGTAATTAACGAGTAGTCTTTTAATTAAATAAGTTATTATCGATTAGGCTATTCGTTAATTATTATATAATTAATTAATTTACGATTATATATTTATTTACTTAATTTATCGAATAAAAGGTAAGGGTTTTATATAATTCTTTTTCGTAATATAATTAATAAATTAATATCCTCCGTAGGACGGAAAGGAATTATATTAAAATTCCTTATTTAGAGTTCGATCTCTTAATTAATTATTTCTTTTATTATATCCGGGTTTAAATATACTTATCCAAATCTTATAAATATATTAATAAAATAGAAAATATATTAATTTCCTTATTCGCATTAAGGAAAAGGGCTAATATAATTATTTATAATAATTTAAAAAGGAATGTAAATAATAATAGAAAGGTTTAATATTTTAAGTTTTATAAAGTTATATTTAATATATTAAAAATAGTTTAAAATATATTATTTAACGTTATTTCTTATTATCGGTTAAAAGATTATAATATTTAATCGGCGTAAGGTTATTTATATAACGAGATATTTAGAAAGATCGTAAGCTTTTAAGAGGGCGTCGGAAACTTCGTATTTTAAAAAGTATTTTTTTAAATATTATTTCGGAAGTATTCTAAGAAATGGTTTTTTTTTAAAAGGTTTATATTTATGCTGAAGAGCTTTTTAATTTAGCTATCTATATATAAAAGTTTTAATAATTATTAAGAAATTTTAGATATTAAAGTAATAGGAATTTTAAAAATAAGGTAATATTTAGATAATATTTAAAGCCGGTTATAAGGAAATAAATTTGCTCTTAATTTAAATAATTAAAATAAATAGGATATTCCTCTATATTTTTAATTCTTTTTAATTAAGCTTGTTTAAAGGAAGAATCTTTTTTATTTATATGATATAACCGTAATTTAAATTATTTAATTATATCTAAATAGAATTTATTCGATTAATTATTAGATTATTAATTAATTTCTTATGGTTTAATTAATCTAATTCCATTAGTATGGATTTATATCCGTCGATATTATCCTTTTATATTTAAACGCCGTTTTCTTAATAACTATATTATAGTAAGTTTAGCTTATATATATCGTCCGAAAAGATAGTTTATAATAATATATTAACTATTATATTCTTCTTTCCTTTAATATAAATAATTTAAAGGTTAAGTAATTTTAATTTATTAATTTATTTAATGTAGATCCCTTTTATAGATAATAAATTTAAGAAAAAAGTAAAAGGTTTATAATTAATATAAATAATAGAGGGAATCGCGGTTCGGAAATATTATTTATATTATTTATAGAATTCGACGATATTTAAAAACTCTTATTTATAGGTTTTATAATTATATTAAATTTTAATAAAGAGGAAGGAGTAATATAATAAAGGGTATATTACCTTTTTTTAAATTTATAAAATATAATATTTAATTTTATATTCGAAAGCGTTAAAATAGAGGTTAATAAGAACGTTAAAAATATAATTATATTTCTTAATAACGAAAGCTCCCTTTTTTTTAAGATAATAAATATTATTATTTTAATATTAATTTATTATTAAAGAATATTTCTTTATAAATACGTAAGAGGGCGGTTAATTTCCGAGCAATTTTTAATTTAATTCCGAATAGGAATAAATATTTTTATAAATAATTTAACTTTAATTTATATTATAAGGACGGGTTATTTCCGGAGACGTTAAACTTTTTTAATTTAACAAGGAGTTTTCCTTTAATTTAATAAATAATATTTAAAGTTATAATTTTATTAAAAGCTATTATATATTTTAAAAAGGAAAGTTTTAATATAGATTAAAGGACGTGTAATAAGAAATAATATTTAATTTATTTAAATTATCTTTTTATTAATTTATATTATTTTATAATATTATTAATATATTTCGAATAATTAATTATTTTCTTAAAAGCGCTAGGAGTAATAAAGAAAGGTTTAGGAAATAGGGTTAGGATTAGGTTTATTATTATCTTAATTAATTTTAATATAAAATAACTTACGTTTTATATTCTTTAAAGAGTATATATAAATTAAAGTTAAATAAATTTAAGAATAATAAATATAAGGATATATCGGTAATTTAAGTAAATAGATATTCTTTAATAATTATATTTAAAGTTAAAATAATAAAATAATTTCGTTTTAAAGTTAAGTAATTTATTATATATATCCGTTAAAAAAGGGAGGTTAGTATTAGGAAGTTATTTTTCTATTTTATTATAATTAATTATTATTTTTAATTCTAAATTCGAATTATAAACCTCGGCGTCTTTATTTTTAAGGATCAAAATAGGTACGGTAATTTAATTAAATAATTCTTTATTAGCTATTATTATTAATTTATAGAAACCGGAATCGAGATAATATAGTTTATTACCTCGCGGACTATATTACCTCGCGGACCACTCTTTCCATTTCCTAACACTTTTATATAAATTAATTTAATTATAATACTTTAAATTAATTTAAATTATTCGTTATTCGATTTATTACTCGATTTTATATCCTTTTTATAAGTTCACGTATTATAACCTATCTTACCGTAAATATTATAACGCTTATTACCCGTTACACGTTATTTTAACGAATTATTATTTTTATTTTTATTAATTATAAGACGTTTCCCTTTTACCTTCTTATCCTATAGTTATTAAAATTCTTTAATAATAAGGGCTCCTTTAAATTAAATATATAACTTTTTAACCTTTCGACGCTTTAAAAGGATTAAATTAATTACTTTTAAAATCCGTACCCGTTTATATAAAATTATAATTTCGTACATTATTAACTCTATACGCTTAATTAACTTATTTATAATATTTAAAATCGGCGTCGGAGAGCTTCCTTAATAATTAAAGATCTTACTTTTAATAAAAGTAAAATATCTTATCGTTTATTAAGGGTTAGAAGGCGTTAAAGGGTTATAAATATTAACGGTCTTTAAACGTAATAACTTTAATATAAACGTTTAAATTTATATATCTAGCTTATTAATTACCTTATCTAAATTATAAAATATTAAATTAAATACATTAAATTTAGATTTAATATTATATTTTATAAAAATAGCGAAATATATAGTTTTAAAGGTAATAAAGAATTCGAGCTTTATAATATAATTTATTAAGGCTTTTATAAATAGCTCGATTTCTTTTAAATATATACGCTTTAACGGTAAATAAAATATAATATTTAATAATTAAAATAAATAAAATAAATAAAAAGGTATATTAAATATAATAATACTATTATCCTTATAATATACCTCGAATTCGGCCGAAATATAGCTTTTATAATCGTTAATAATTAAAAGGCGATAATAACCCGTCGTTCGCGTTTTAATATATTTATTAAAATGCTTAATTTAATTTAAACCTATTTTATTATCGGTCTAGCCGTTAAAGGTTAGTTTAATTATTTAATCGCTCAATAAATTATATTTACGCGCTTAATTCGCGAGGTAATATTAACCTTAAATAATTAAGAATAGCGGAATATATTAACCTTATAAATTAATATATTTTATTATTATTAATTATTCTTAATTATTAAACTAGACCGTCTTCGCCTTCCTATATCGATCGGCGTATATTACGATATATATTAAATTAATAACGTTTATTATAAAGCTAATTTCATTAAAATTCTATATATCTTTATTTAAAATGCCGTATTTAACTTTCGTATTTATTATTAATATAAATTAATTAAAAATAACCTTTATATCCTTATAAAGAACCTTTTAATAATTATATTTCCGATTTATTTTAATTTTAAGGTTTAGATTATAATCGATAAAATACCTAATTTAATACTTACCAACGCGCTCGTTATTACGTACTCCTATAAGAAGATTAATTATATTTTCTATATTAATAATATTAAAAAATATTCTTTAAATATTTAAATTAATTATATACTTTTATAATACCTCCTTTTTAATAAAATTTAATTTATTTTATCGTTATTGGATTTCGTATTATAAGGTTCGGCCGTTAATTTAATAATATAAAGTTATATAAAGGACGTTATATACCTTTATAATAGCTCTTTCGTTTAAAGGATTTATTAAGTTTTATATTACTTAAATTATTAAAATAATTTAATTTTCTTTAAATTAATTAGGTATTATAATTATAGAATTATTATATATTAAAGTTTATTATCCTATAGAAGACGTTAATTTACTAATTATATTACGAAAAAGAATTATATAAAACCTTTACCTTTTATTCGATAAATTAAATAAATAAATATATAATTTAATTAATTATATAATAATCGATAAACAATTTAATTAATAATAACCTATCCGATTAAAGGATTACTCGTTAATCGCGATTCCATTAACTCCCGTTTATCGATACCGGCCTTTCTTCCCTTTTAATATGCTTAATTAATTCGCGATATTATTATACCGGCGCTCGTTATATTAATATAAAAACTCCGTATCCTTTAAAGCCTCTTTCCTATTTTATATATATATAAATATACCTTTTACTATTTAATATTTTTTATAAAGCTCGTTACCGCCGTTTATATTAAATATAACGTAAAAATCGTATATATAAAGAGCTATATATTATAATAATTTAAGAGGCTTATTATTATATATAATATTTAATATTTTAAAATCGAGTTTATTTAAAATAATTATAATTTCTATATTATAAAAGTAATTCTTTTTAAGAAATATAAATTTAATAATTATTAATATAATTACGCCGGCCTTTTTAAAATTACCCGAGGTATTCTTTATTAATATATACGATATAATATATATTAATAAATATTAAGATTTAAATAATTATATATATATTTAATAATATATAAAGGTATAACGTAAAAGATAATTATAAATATAAATATATATTTATATATAATAAAAAAAGAAAAATATTATAAATTTTAAAAAATATCTATTTCGAGATTTTATACCTATATATAAAAGCTTTCTTTAATAGTTTATATAAAACCGATATTTTTATACCTTAACTTTAAAAACTTTATTACCTAAATATAAATAATTTCTAATAAATCTTAAATTTATATAACGTGAACGAGTAATTCCTTTCTCGATATTTAAATATAATACTATTACGAGACTTAGGTTTATTATAAATCCTATATTATAAGGGATAATAAAGTAATAACTAAAGTTAATAACTATAGTAAAAAGGGGGCTTAATATTTATTATCTATTATTATATAATTAAAGGCTTAATTTTTTAATTTATTATTTAAAATACCTATTTGTTTTAATACGGAATTATTATTAATTTATATAACCTTTTATTTATTTTTTATTACTTATATTAGCTATAATAAGTTTAAAAAAATAATAAATAAATATATTAAAGTTTAATTAAATTATAAAATTAAAAAAGTGGTCCGCGAGGTAATATAGTCCGCGAGGTAATAAACTACGTTAGGTTTATATTAATTTAATAAATTAATATAGCTTAATTAAAGTTTAAAACTTCCGTTTAAACCGATTTTAAAATTAAATTCCTTTTATTAAATAGATATAATATATATAAAGATTTATAAGAGTTTTTATATTAATGATAAATTTAGTTCCGTAATTTTTATAGGTATATTATACCTTTATATATTTTATCCTTAAATAATTAAAAAGTAATAAATTAAATCGCGGATTATTTTTTTTAAATTAAAAAGAGACGATTTTATTTAACGTATTTAAGTTAATTAAACGATATCTAATTTATTTTTTAATAGGAAAGATTTTTATTAGACGATCTTTTTTTCCGGAAACGTAAGGAAACTTTATTTTTAATTCCTAAGGAATTATTATTTATTTAAAATATAATTCTTTTAAGGATAAGGATCCGGAATAATTTTATAATTTTTAGTAGATTTATTTATTTTTCGTTATAATTATTAATTTAGGGGTGTATATATAAAATTATTTTTAAATCGTGAATATAGATTCCTATTCGTTTAAAGAAATTATTTCCTTTAAAAAAACGATTATATTAAATAATATATTTTTTTAATCCTTTTAATAATTTAATTAAATTTAAAAAGAAAATTTAGGTTTTTAAATTATTATTTAATAGATTTTTATTTAACGAGTTATCTTCCTCGCTATCTAATAAATCTTTCGGAATTAATAAAAGCTTATATTATTTATTAGAGTAAAGGGATAGGTTTTAAATAACGATAGGCTTTTTATTAACGTTAGGGTTTTTAATTTTAATAATATTATTTCGAATATTAAATTTAATTATTATATTAAATAGTTAAAGAAGTTTTAGGATAATTAATATAGTATTATCTTTATCGGGAGGTTAAATAAGAGTCTATATAGATTTCTAAATTTTTTATATTTTAACGTTTAATAGGACGAATTCTTTAATTAGATCTTTTTTTTAAAGAATTAACGAGGAATAGATTATATTTATTATATTTAAATAATTTACGGCGTTTTAATTTTAGATAATTTAAAAGAAATAGGTAAATTAAATTTACGTTATTTCTTTAATTTATTTAAATACGATTGTTAGGAAGGTTATAGGAAATAATATTTCTTTAATTATTAATAAATTTTAAAGTAATAAGTACTTGGTATACTTATATAGGTTAAATAGCTATAGAGGAAGAGCTGAATATAGTTTTTATTTTATTTATTTAACGGGTTTTAGTCTTTATTTTATTAAAAGCCCGAATAAATAGGAATTTTACGTTTTTATAGAGATTAGGATTAATTTAAAGGACGTTTAAAAAAGAGATTTTAATTATAATATATTTTAATAAAGTTTTATAATTAAAAGGACTATCTCCCTTTCTTTTTTTAATTTTATTTAAAGGTTTAAGAATAGTATTAAAATCTTTAGGTTTTTTAACCTTTTTATTCTTTTTTTTAATTAATGGAATTAACGGAATTAATAGGTTTAGGATAAAGGGAATAGAAATCGCGATATCGTTATTAGCTTTCCGTTTCTTAAATATTTCCGTAATTATAACGGAAAGTATTATTTAAAAAACGGTTAACGTGGTTTACTACCAAGCCGGCCATATTACCGAGTCGGCCACCTTTTCTATATTTCATTACTTTAATATAAATTAATTTAATTATAATACTTTAAATTAATTAAAATTATTTATTATCCGATTTATTATTTAATTCTATATCTTTTTTATATATTTATATATTATAACTTATTTTATCGTAAATATTATAATACTTTCTATTAGTTACCCTCCGTTTCGACGGACCCCCCGTTTTACCCTTATTAATTATTAAACGCTTTCCTTTTATTTTCTAATTCTATAGCTTTTAGGATTTTTATATAATAAAAGCCCTTTTAAATTAAATATATATCTTTTTAACTCTTTAACGTTTAAAAAGTATTAAATTAACTTTTTATAAAATATATATTTAATTCTTTATAAAGGTTATTTTATATATTATTATATATATTCCCTTTATTATT
Source organism: Apiospora saccharicola (assembly GCA_038363915.1). Taxonomy (NCBI): domain Eukaryota; kingdom Fungi; phylum Ascomycota; class Sordariomycetes; order Amphisphaeriales; family Apiosporaceae; genus Apiospora; species Apiospora saccharicola. The sequence goes on from JAQQWM010000001.1 coordinate 3,344,802, forward strand.
TAATTTATAATATTTAAAATAGGTATAAAGGAGTTTCCTTTATAAATAAAGACTTTATTTTTAATAAAGGTAAAGTATTTAATCGTTTATTAAGGGTTAGATAATATTTAAAGGTTATAGGTATTAACCGTCCCCGGATATAATAGGCTAGGTATAGGCGTTTAAAAATATATATTTAATTTATTAATTACCTCGTTTAAATAATAAAATATTAAATTAAAGGTATTAAATTTAAATTTAATATTATTTTCTATAAAAATAATAAAATATACGGCTTTAAAAACGATAAAGAACTTTAACTTTATAATATAATTTATTAATACTTTAATAAATAGCTCGATTTCCTTTAAATATATTCGTTTTAACGGCGAATAAAATATTATATTTAAAGGTTAGAATAAATAAAAGGAATAGGGAGGTATATTAAATATAATAATATTATTATTTTTATAATATTCCTTAAATTCGGCCGAAATATAGCTTTTATAATTATTTAAAATTAAAAAACGATAAAAACCTTTTTTCCGCTCCTTTATATATTTATCGAAATACCGGATCTAATTTAGGCCCGTTTTATTATCGGTTTAGCCGTTAAAAGTCGGTTTAATTACTTAATCGTTTAATAAATTATATTCACGAGATTAATTTATAAAATAATATTAATTTTAAACGATTAAAAATAGCGGAATATATTAACTTTATAAATTAATATATTTAATAACCGTTAATTATTCCTAATTATTAAATTAAACCGACTTCGCTTTTTTATATCGATTGGCGTATATTATTACGAATATTAATTTAATTATATTTATTATAAAACCGGTTTTATTAAAATTCTATATATCTTTATTAAAAATACCGTATTTAACTTTTATATTCGTAATTAACGCGAATTAATTAGAAATAATATTTATATCCTTATAAATAGCCCTTTAATAATTATATCGACGGTTTATTTAAGTCTTAAAGTCCGGGTTATAATCGATAAAACGCCTAACCTAATATTTACCGACGTAATCGCCCCCACGTAACGTAATAAAGAGATTAATTATATTTTTTATAATATTAATATTAAAAGGTATCCCTTAAATATTTAAATTAATTATATAATTATAAAATACCTCTTTTTCTATTAAATTTAATTTCTATCCGTTCGGTTAGGTTTCGCGTTAAGGATCGATACCGCGTAATCGGTCGCTTAAAGTAACTTAAGGGATATTATATATTTTCATAATAATTCATTAATTAATTCAATTCGGACCTCCTTATATTATTTAAATTATTAAAATAATACGATTTTCTTTCGATTAAATCGGTATTATAATTATAAAGATATTATATATTAAAGTTTAATTAAGTAAATTGGATAAAAGAGTAGCCGACTCGGTAATATAGCCGGCTCGGTAGTAAACCACGTTAATTTAATTTTTAAATTTTTATTTATTTCGATAGTTTTATTATTTATTTAATAAATCGAAATATTAATAGAAATTAAATTAAGGATTATTATTTAAGGAAAGATAATCGGTATATTTATATTATTTTTTATAAGTTATTTGTAATATGATTAAGCGGAACGGGATTATATTTTATTATTCGGGAGATTTTTATACGTTTTTACCGGAAAGATTATCGCTTTTAAATAAATTTACTCTTATTAAGAAAGCTATTTATTAGATAGAACGTTATATTTAAATTAAATATATTTAATAATATTATATCGGAAATATATATATTTATTAGAATTTAGTTTTTTTATTTTATTAATAATAGAATTTTTAGATATAATTTAATTAAGAAGTTAAGGAGTTTTATAAAGTTTATTAATTAGAATAATATTAGAGTTTAGACGTTATTTAAACGAAGGGATTATATTAGGTTTTTTTTAAATTATTTTATTATTTTTAAGGATAGGTTTTAACGATATAATTAAAGAACCTGTAATTATAATAGATTATGGAATTTTACGATTGAAATTAAGGTTGGCTCGTTTAAGTAAATGGACTTTAATTATAAATATAAATATTATTCTATTATTATAAGGGAAATTATTAAAGAAAAGAAGAGAATTATATATTATTAATATAAAGAATTTATATTATATATTAAAGATATAGTTAAAAGCTATTTATATTTAATAATATTATTTAAAGCTAGTATTATTTCACGGTTTAATTTATTATTAAATTTTTATTTTTTATTAGAGTTTTTTTTAATTATATTAATATAGATTCAGTCGTTCTTTTTTTAAACGACCTGTTTTTTATTTTTAATAATTTATTAATAATCTTAAATAATCTTATAATACTGCTATAAAGCGTTTAATAAATAAGTTTTATTTATTAAAGCTTCTTATTTTAATCGGAAATTTTAAAAATTATTTATAAATCTATTAATAACGTTCTTTAAGAAGGTAATTTCAATAAGAATAAAATCTCTCGTTCCCGTTCTTAAATAATCTTTTCCGCCGGCTTAACGGAAGGTATTTTAAATTCAATTATAATATTAAAAGAGGGGTTTATTATCTCGTTAGGCGATATAAGTTAAATCGTCTATTTTTAAGATAGTTATATTAACCGGCTTAATTAAGTATTTAATAATTAAATATTATTTAAGAATTTTAAAATCTTTATTAATAATATTTCTTAAGGAAATACGTTTAATAATTTTATAAAGAATAATATTAAAATCGAGGTAAATAATTATATTATTTTTAATAAATATATTAATTATCCGGATTACTTTAAAAGTAGGAAAATTCTTTAGTTTTTATCCGATTTCTTTAAATTATTAATATAATTAATTAATCTATTTATTAATTATTTTTAAACCGTTAAATTATTTATAAACGGATAGATTAGGTATTTTAAAGGTAAATATTTTAATGTCGAGTAAAGGGAAATAAATTAAACTTTATTTAAGAAATAAAGTCGTTTAATTAGAAAGAGGTAAGCTTTTTTCTAGAAATAAGCTTTTTTAGGAGGAGTCGTTTCCCGGCGATATTATAATTAGAGGTTATTTAAAATTAATAGATTTAGGAAGCGTAAGGAGATAAAGTTCTTACGGACTAGCTTTCCGATTTTAAATAAATTAAATTGTATTAAGGAAAGTAGCGTCCTCGGTTTTCTTAATAAAGTTTAAGATAATAAAATTTGAATTTTAGGATAGAGTTTATAAATTAAATTAATAAAGAAGCGTAATAAATTACCCTATAGCGTGCTTTTCGAATTAATAATTATAATTATATTTATTATAATAGAAGTAAGAAATAATTAACATATTAGAGATATATGTTTAAGAATATTCTAATTTTTTAAGGAATTAGAAGATAATAACTTTAAAGGTTTAAGAAAAGATTTTATTTTTATAAATTAAATTAATTAAATAAAATTTAAATTTTAATATAGTTATTCTAATAACGAGGAAAGTAAATATAATAAAATAGGAATTAAACGGAAATAGCGATAATAAAATTAAGGATATTATAAATTTAGGAATAATAATTTTTAAATAAACGTTATTAGAATTAATTAATTAAATAATAGAATATAACTTTAATAACGTTATTATAGAAATAGATAGGAAGATTAAGGAATAGATTAAAAATTAACGGACGATATATTATTTCCGAAAAAGGAAATATTAATAATAATTTTTTAACGAAGTTTTATATTAAATATTAATAAAGCTCGGGATTAAGAATATAATTAAGAGAATTAAATAATTAGGAGGGTATATGAGCAGAGAAATTATAATTTTATTAAGTTTAATATACTGACCCTGAGGGGTAAAACTAATAGAAGGAGCCCCGCGCAGGCCCTTCCGCAACTCTTCAGGGGCCCATATCATGATGTATCTTCGGAGGGGCGCAAGTGGGGGACTTGGCCCCGTCACCAGCATCTTGGCCAGTGACGTGGGATCTTCGCACCCTATCTACATACCAGCTCGCCACTAAATAGAGCAGCTGACCGGCTTGAACTCAGCTCTAAAACATTTAAGAGATCCCGCTTGTCTCGATACCTTGTTGCGCTCCCGACTGACCCTACATATCCCGCCAATTAGGCACAGAGGGTCCCAGCGCTCCTGTCGATTTCGTGTAACGGCGCTTCACTATGACGGCCCGGGGTTTGGGACAACAAGAAAGAACTACTGACAAAGCGCTTCAATTAATACACAGCCTAAAGCAGAATATGCTATCTACATGATTTCATAATAAACTGCTGCGTAAACAGTAGTGTACAACAAGAAATGCCCGATTTGCCAGTAGCCGCTCAGCCCCTTTTCGTCAACGAATGCTCCCTTATCCAATCTCATGGGGCGTTCAAGACAATGACACAAATTTGCGTTTTTCAGAACCGCTTACCACATCTCCCTTTCCCTACCTTCAAATACAAAGTTGAGACCCACCGCAATAAACAGGGACACGCAGAGCACACTAGGCCCCCATTTGTCGTAGAACTTGGCCGCCTTCCGCTCTCGGATGGCACCGCTTCTATACAGATAGATGGCCACCGAGTAGCAAAGAGCAAGAATGGCAAGGAGTGTAAAGACCCCAGCTACGATGAACGACACGAGGCTAGGCTTCGTGCCAAAGTTCAGCAGGGTGACGGCAATGGTGCCGATATAAATAGAAAATTCAAGCTAGGCCATCTTGTTAGCATTGTCCCGTTCGGGGAAGCATCAGAGAATCAGGTGGACTTACCCATCCTAGGAATGTTCTCTCGGCGGCAAAATACACCTTGGGCTCTACTCTGACCGGGACGTAGATCTTCTTTCCCTTTGGTGCTTTCACCTTCTTTGTCGAAACGACCTGGTCACCGAAGAACATCTGTTGGCGGTTGCTGATCGGCACCGTGGTTCCTTGGGGATGCGGCAGAATAGTCTTCAGTGCCGTCCAGGTTCCCTGGCCTGCAGCTCGTGCATACTTCTTTCCAAGAGTTGAGTAGTACGTCCAACCACCAACTCTCCTCGACTCCTCCAAAGCATCATCTAGATCTGAATCTTCGTCTTCCGAATCATACAGAGGATAGTCCGCATCTGCACTGGCGTGGCCTGCCGTCTGATCCTCGAGATCAGCAACAGCAGCAGCGACAGCCTGGTCCCTTGTGTTTGTGCTTGACTCTACATTGCCATGATCGCCGGTTGCACCGTTATGTCCAGCTTCCTCGTCATCCGAGTCGTAATCGTCGTCGTCGGCATCTGATGTCGTACCGCTGGCCGACGAGTGAGCAGGCCGGCGAATACCAAAGTCCTTGCTAGCTGGTTTCCGGATGTCGACGTCCATCTGAGGCATCCAGTAGGGCAAGAGCTTGATATGGTCGGGGAACAAGGATGCGCATCCATGGATGAACTTGGAGAACTTGGGGACAGCCTCTACGAGGTGGCTCGCAATCAATTCCCGCACCCACTCCGGAGGTTCTTGTCCGTGCTGCGTCTGCAGCTTCACTTCCAGAACAGCGTAAGGGAACCTGACAATATCCTTGGCAGAAAGTTGAGAGAAAGGCCAATCAATACCAATGTCCGTTCGTCTCCAGTTCTTGCCAGCGCGAGCCACGCCGTCCAGATTATCTTCGCGAACCATTGAAAGCTCCGTATCCAGTGAGATACGGACTCGGGCATCAGCCGGAAGCTGGAAAGCAGTCCGGTTATAAAACGATCTGCAGACTGGCTTGTAGTTCTTCTTCAGGACGGAGTATTGCACCTCCTGCGCCAAACGCTCTTCTTCAGCTATCTGCTTTTCCTGCTTCTTGCCCTCTTTACGGGCCTTTTCGAAGAGAGCAGCTGGTAGAAGGTCGCCTCGCATATACGAGTTCACGTTCTTCTCCTTGACATTAAAACGAGCTTTGACGGATTGCTCTCCGGTCCAGTCTTCACGATGCGTCTTTCTCTCGACGAAGATCTGGTCGTTCTGCATGCCACCATACCATCGAAGTCGAATAGCCTCGGCACCCTCGGTCTTCTTCAGTCGACCTTCGTAGAGGTCCCATTTTTCAGGATTGTCGTAGTAAATAGAGGTAATGGCCGAGTCAGCCTGCTCGAATTCCTTCTTAGCATTGAAAACAAGCACTGGCAGATGCTTCAAGATGATAAGCTTCAACTCGGTGACATTATCCGGATGGACCCAATATTTGGTTGTCTGGCGAACGAAACTGGCCTGACTGCCACCGGCAGAACTGTCGCCCTTGACGGGGTTGCCTCTCGTACGGACGTTGTCGTACATCTTCGAAAGCTTTACAACATCGCGATCGTAGTCCTCGCGGTAGAAGGGCTTGGACTTCAGCCTCGTTTCCCACACAGGCTTGAGATACCAACCGGTCATTTTCTAGAGAGGGGACTGTTAGCCAGAGCTCGTGGCTTCCATAGGAACGGGGAAGCAGTGGAACTCACATCGTGCTTCTTAATGATCTTATAAAACGCTGTGTAGTTGATCTGTACAAACTTGGCGAGATCGTGGACGTCGGCAATGATGTCGCTGATGAACTCCTCCCGCGCGACGAACTCTTCCTCGGCAGGACCTGGCTCATTCGGACCGCGATCGTGCATCCTCTTGACCAGGCTGTCAACCTCCTTCTCTTCCCACATTATGCGGCGCTGAATCTCGGAGGTCTTGACCTGGGTTTTGTTGTAGACTTTCTCGAGTTCCTCGTCGAGTCGCTGGAGGAACCTGGCTTCGTCGTTCTCTATCCACTCCCGCTTCGCGGCCTTCTGCTTGTTCTTGGATGGCCCTGAGGGCCCAGGGGCGGAATCGTCTCCGGCAGACGGGCCGGAGGCCTTCTTCAGTTGCTCCTTAAGGTCATCGTAATCGACGTAGTACCACTGGTACTCTGAGATGACACTCGTGCGAAGCTGTTCTCCGAACTTCATTACGACGAGGCCTGGCTTGGCGCGCCAATCAGGATGGTGACCGTGGCGGGCAGAGATCCAAGATTTCTTCTGGGTTTGGAGGTCTTCTATAATCAGCATGGGAGATCATGTGAATGCAGTAGGAAGAGACATTCGCGGCAGGAGGTACGGTAGGGGGAAAAGAAAACGCAACAACAAGAGTAACAAATGCAGGTGGCTCCCGTACTTGAAGAAATGCGTTGGCTGGCTTAGCAACCGACTAACAACATAGACGTGCCTGTGCTCAGATGCAGATATGGCCCTGCAAACAACCAGGAAAAAAAATTTGAGGCAAGAAGTATGCAAATTTGTGTAGGCGTAGGTGGGCAGGAGGTAGGTAAGAGGTAGGTATACTTACTATCAAATACCTCTCGTCTCCTGAGGCTTGAAAAATAACCCGATTGGAAAGCTTAACTGGATCGGCAACGAGCCTGCGCGAATATCCAAAGAATCTTTTGTTGCCCCTTTCTCACTGTATAATTGGTGAGAACGGCAAAGGGTGGAGAGGACGGTTAGCAATTACGCGATGCAAAAAGATTCTACGTCGGGTTTGATAGCAAATACCTAGGCAAGGAAGCCGAGTGAGGTGCATCAACAAAAGACAAGCCTCTCTCTGCATGGCGGTTTGCAGTTGAGCAGCAACCATCGAAAGATCCCCACCGTGACGGAGCTTTGCCACCCCTGCTGCCAAAAACTACAGGGCGTCCAGAGCCATTGGCCAATTCGGGCCTCCTGTTGCAGCACGTGTCTGCCAGTGAACACCCACTAGTCCACCGAGAGTGACGTTACTGGGCCTGTAGGCTCCTCAAAAAAGTAAACGAACCTGCGAACACCCGCTTGCGCTAACGGGATTCCTGCTGCATCCCCGTTTAGCAGTCTGAGTACCGACAGACATCAGATTTATTTCTATTTGATCACTGGATTCCGATGATTGGTTGAGGATCTGACCAGAAGTACAAACTGATGCAGTGCAGTAATCCAACCGTCAGCTTTATGAGACCACGTTGATAATGAAAAGTTGATGAAATACTTTTGGTTTGGCTGAGCCTGGTATGCCTGTGCGTATTAATGCATCGTCTACGAAGTATTCCATGTTATTTTGTTTACTTTTGACTAGATCTTACGATACAGTCTTCGTTGGCCAATCGAATAGAGCCCCCAACCCCACACAATAACATAAGTATGTATACTAGGATGGCTCTCCTCAATCAACTCTCGGAGCGGCGTATGGTCCGGATCTGCCTGGCCATTACCTAAGCTTGTCAGCTTGACACTGACCTTTATACGGTGCATGTAGTGCATGCGGTGCATACTTAAGCAGCAGACGTGGCCAAGTACTATATTAGGTGCTTATCATGTATGCAACCAGTCACAATGCGATCAAGAATAGGTAGGCATGCATTTGGAAGATCAAGTCATGAGTTCGACAGTGTTTGTCATCTGTGGTATTTCAATTTTCCATCCTGTGAACCTAACGCCCTCAATGCAGTCCCAGAACGCCAGCCCTAGAGGGCGATGAAAACGTAACGACGAAACGCAGCAGTAGGCGAAAGCAACAGCTTCAGAGACCATCGCCAGAACACACAGGGCCATCTTAAACCTTTCTCTTCTTCTTTTGCTGTTTCTTCTCTTCCGCTTCCCTCTCCGACTTCTCGGTGACCTCGACCACCCAATCGTCGGGCACGGTACCCTCCTTGCGCTTGCCCTTGAAGCCCCAGGTCTTCTCCCATTCGCCTTTGTCCTCGTTGAAGTTTCGGCCCTTTTCGCGTCGCTGCTCGCGAGTCTTGGGCTTGATGCCCTTGCGCTCGGCAAATTGCTGCCACTTGGTCTTCTCCTTCGCCGCCGGAAGTGGCTTCTCTCTTGGCAAGCGAGTGGAAACCTGTGGTAACGCGAGCAGCACACCGGCCGGCGTAGATGATAGAGGGAGTGTGGTGAGCATTTGGTTGACTGAAATGCATTTGGTCAGTGGAAAAGTTGCGCAAGACAGGTCTGCTACAATCGAGCTAGGCGAAGAAGGGTTTGGCACATACTCAGAGCCTGGGCGCCATCTCGTGCAGTCGCGGCGAGGCGTTCCTCGAGATCTCCGGACGAAGTGGAAGGTGGCAGAGGGTTGGGGTCATTCGCGAGGAGGAGACCGAGGTCGAAGGTGTAAGGTGTCGGCTTATCGACACTGATGTCCAACTTGGGTTTTGTGGCGGCCATGTCGGGCAGAGTTGGTGATGATGTAAATTGGACTTTCACGCAGCACTGTTGTTACGAGATCTTCAACACTGGGCGCCTCAACTTTGCGATCCCCGAAATTTTGTAAGTTCGAACTTTCTGTCCCACTACAGCTGATATGATAAGACTAGCGCGCTCTGATAGTGAGCCGATAAGCTAAGTATCTTTTAACCAATGTACCTAATTGACCTTTACGCTTTGCGCCGGAGGCCCCATTCTTCCGGTACCGATACAGCCCGGTGGCTGTCGAGTCCCCAATGAGCTTCCCAGAATTTTGGGACTGGGGTTGGATGGATCTAAGCTCAATTGATTGAAAGATCAAGCTCAGAATTTCTTGAAGTCGCAGAGACGGCGTTCAAGTCATAACGACACAATGGCGACAGCGAATTGCTGGCGTTGCCTTGGGCGCCCGTCTACACAACGGCTGCTGGCCCCCTCCTCGCTTACAACCTTCAAAGCACCCACTTCGGTAGCCGCCTTCACGACCTCGGCCACACTCCTCGCCAAGGATGACAGCAGCTTTTCTATGAAGGGCCATGTCCGCACCGGAAAGCGACTTGTGCTAGGAAAGAAGAAGAAGGGCAGGGGCGACAGATCAAAGCCCCCGGGACCCGGCGAACGAAAGGCCTTTCGTAAGCGCATACAGCTGAGCAATGACAATGCTCTCAAGGTCTCGGGCTTGCCCGAATTAGAAGCCCAGAAATTGGTCGATCCCGCTGCCGTCGGCCAGATAGTCAGCCTACCAACGGACCTGGTTGATCAGCTTAGGACCGTCGAGGCCTTCAAGCCAACTCAGAACTGGGGTCTATTCAGGAGCCCGCATATGCTCGTTAGGAAAGACACGGTCGACTTCCTCGGGGATTTGACTAAACGGGTTGGAAATAAGGAGACTGTAAGAACCGTCATCGAAGGCGAGCGCAGCGTCGGAAAGAGTATGCTGGGTCTGCAGACCATGGCTGCGGGTTTCATGAATAAGATGGTGGTTATCAACATCCCTGAAGGTTAGTGGCCCCTGTCTCTGTCATCTGACGTATGCTAACACTCAGTCCAGCCCAAGATCTTGTGGAAGCACGTACCGACTATTCGCCTATACCGCGAACGACCCCGGAACAGTTCTCGCATCCCTCTTATATCCTCAAGCTTATGCAGGCTATTCGCTCTGCGAACGAGGAGATTCTCTCAAAGGAGATTGTCAAGCTGGAGCACATCCATCTTCCCGTCTCAGTATCCCGCAACTCGTCCCTCGCGTCTCTTGCCAACGCCACCAAGGAACCCGAGTTCGCCTGGCCCATCTTCAACGCGCTGTGGCAAGAACTTCTCCAGCCCGGCCGGCCACCCATCATGTTCACCCTCGACGGCCTGAGCCACATCATGCGGATTAGTGACTACCGCAGCCCGTCTTTCAACCTAATCCACAGTCACGATCTCGCTCTTATTCGGTTGTTTGTGGAAGCTTTGGGTGGCAAGACCCACTTCCCCAACGGTGCGGCCATCGTGGGTGTGACGACAAAGGGCAACTCGCTCAAGGTCAAGTCCATGGACAAGGCGCTCGAGCAGGCTGCTGCCGATCAGGCTGGACTGCCCATTCCGGAGCGGGACGCCTTTTATTCCAAGTATGACGAACGCGTGTTTGAGGCTCTGAAGGGCGTCAAGGTGTTTGATGTGAAGAGCATTTCCAAGCTTGAGGCGCGGTCCCTCATGGAGTACTGGGCTGCCAGTGGTGTCTTGAGGATGAGAGTAGACGAGAAGACCGTCAGTGAGAAATGGACACTTGCTGGAAATGGAGTTCTGGGCGAGTTGGAGAGGGCTAGTCTGTATGTGTCCAGGCTGTAAAACAGCGTTTACAGATCGTATAGCGCAATCATGTACTATTGTAAATACACGAATGTATAAATCTATGGATGTACAACAATAATATATCAGCTCTTGCGAGGTGGAATCAGTAAAACATTTGCATCTGGCTGTTGGTGTCTCATTTAGCCCAAAGGGAATAATATGTACAAACAAGATATGCGGCAAAGCGCCCTCTCCCCCTTTTCCGACCGAGCCCAATCAGCTTCAAGAGCAGTTGCTTTAGTGCCAATCAACTGTATAGTCGCACATTATCAAAAGAGTCATTGTTGGATATTTGTCAAAGCTATCTACCAATTAGTTGATTTACAATTTAGTCAATAGTGATCATGTTGATGCTGAATCGAGTGAACTGATGCAGTATTCACGTTTTCATGTGAATATACAAGATCGTTTCTATATGTACTTTCTTATTTATAGGACCAATTACCGCCGACCCATTGCCCCCAATCTCTCAACCACTATTCTTTCTCAACGCGACTCCGCATCTACATGCCGAAACCGACCACTGGTTCAAAGGCAGATCAATATAACGCTTTGCTGTCTGATCGCCTATTACCAACATCTGGCTCACCGGACCCCTTTTCCCTTTATTTGTTCAACACCATGGCCCACTTCAACGTAGCTGACGATGAGAAGGCTCGTCTGCTTCAGCACGGCAGCCACGGCAAAGTCCTGGAGATGATTTTGCTCGTGAAGCAGCTAGCAGAGAGGGAGAAGGTCACTCCGGCGGATGTAATCGTTCAGGTCGAAGATGCCCAGGGGCAGCATCTGGGACACCATTGCACCCGTGGCGGTACACCGAACTGCCGCGGTAATTTACGACTACGCCCCTCTGTCTCAAACACGAATACGTATCATCTCTGTTATGGGCAAAGGCTAACACTCTACTGCAATAAAGCTGCCTTGATGCGCTGCCTGGCGGAGTTCACTCCAACCCAAAAAGGTTTGCGGATGCTCTTCCTCAACGCCCGTGACCAGACTGGGAATACCCCCTTGATGGTCGGTGCTCGACAAGGCCATATTCGGATGTTCGTGTTGCTTGTGTCGAAAGGAGTACTTGTCAACACCAAGAACGATGCGAAGGAGACCGTCCTTCACCAGGCAGTACACTCCCATTCGATCGAGATGTTGGATACTGCAATTCGTGTCGGAGCTGATGTTGACGCCGGAGATGCCCACGATCGGACGTCGCTCCATTACGCTGCAGTCTACAACGACCTCGAGGCCTGCAAAATGTTGATTGGTCTTGGAAAGGCCAGCCTCGTGATCAAGGAAACACATGGACACACCGTTCTGCACATTGCCGCAAAGGCTGGACACTTCGAAATTGCCAGTGCTGCCCTTGCCGCCGGGGCTGAACCCGACGAGGAATCCAAGGAAGGTGCCACGGCTCTTCATCTGGCGGCAGCCTGGGGTCATCCGATAGTGGTGTCACTCCTCAGCGTCAACGGCGCCAACGTCAATGCCCAGGACTCAGCATGCAGAACACCGCTTCACGCGGCTGCCACATCGAAGAGAGATGGAACCTTGGACTGTATCAAGACTCTCCTAGCTAGCGGCCATGTCAAGCCTGAGCTGAAGGATAGAATGTGGAATACTGCAGAGGAGTTGGCATATGGTCGTAAAGATGTCTTGGCTCTCTTCAAAGCACATGTAAAACTTAGCCATTAGATAACAGAGCAGATGAAAGGAGCAAACAGGTCAGAGAATAGCTCTGTATGTCATGGCCGTAAATGGTAGATTTTCTTTTTCTATCAATTGGTATCTTATAAAACAAATCCCGCTCACGTGAAACGAAGAAAGAACTTGAACGACAGCGCGGGGAAAGCCGGGTCTGTCACAGCAATTTCCTGTTTCTCCTCCAGACCCAGTCCCTCCCGCAGGGTCTTGTCGAGATTCGGGCGCGTCTTCTCCTCCAAACTTTGGGGGAAGCGCATGTAAAGGGTTTTACTCTCAGTTCTGATAGAGGGCTTCTTAAGCTGTGCACTAGCATTGGTAGCTAGCGAATCGATCAGCTCCTGTAGAGTCCACCTTGGGTCAACTTCCAAAGGCTTTGATAGGGACCCGCAGACTGCACAGTCCTCTTTCTTTTCGTATTTGAATGTGTTGGTGTAAATGGCTTCGTCGCCGTGATAGGACATGTAATTGTCCTCAAAGCCCAGGGCTGGCGCAGCCGTCGTGGCGATCTTGAGCGCCTCGTTACAACAGCTTGCCGCAATGATAGCATTGGTGGATGCGATGGCAGGAATGATGTTCTTCACCACGCCTTGTGTTAAGGAGTACGTGACACCAGCAATGTTGAATTCTTGAGCCCGGGAAAGGGCCGTCTGATATAGCCACGTGATGTGCTCCGGATCGTCCTTGTCGAGACTAGGGAACGGCTTCTCTTGATCCCACGCAATGATATGGGCCCACTCGATGCAGTGCTCGGGCTGTCGGGGGATTGTGGCGAGGGTGCAGAGAGGAACGGCAGCTCGGGGCGCGTACAAATCTAGCTGGCACTCTATGCAGGGGGTCATGGTAGGGAATACCACACGAGTCTGGCCTTTGAAGCCTTCGGTGCCGCCGTCGATCATGGGTTTTAGCGAGTCCGGGTTGTCGTCGTCCACCATGTTCACCAACGTCGCATTCATCCAGCGTCGTGCCTCAATGCTGTCCAGGCCACAGACGACCATCTGGAACTGCATGTAGAAGTCCTCGTCGAAATCTTGAATCTTGTTGTTGTGTGGTGTAATCTCGACCCCCTGGACCCTCCGCTCGACGAAGGCAGCAGCGACCTCAGCCTTGGACTTGCCGACATCTGCTTTACGAAACAGGAATTGACGATTCAGGTTGGAGATGTCAATCGTGTCTATTGGCAGCAGGGCAAAGGTTAGATTCCGCCACATCTTCTAGAAGCGCAAGCAAGTATGACTTACCCATATCAATCACATGTATGTTCTTGAAGCCGGAAAGAGCCAGGTTCTTGAGGATTTCACAGCCCAGACCTCCGGCTCCAATGACAAGTATCGTAGATTTGCCCAGGGTATCCAGCATCTCCGGGGTATCTTCGTCTTCGTCACTGGGAGGGTTGAAGGGGCCCTTGGTCTTCCGAATGTGGTCGAGATACTGCCACCGCGCAGTGCTGTCTTCTGGGCTGGCTCCCATCTTGGCGAACTGCGTGGTGAGGCGGTCTGTCTGTTGCTGAAGGCAAAGCTGGGATGGTGCTTTGGAGCTCAAGCTTCCGACCGTATAGGTGATTTTGGGTACTGCTGGGGAGGTAGGTAACGTCAGAAGCCGAGGGTTATCAACGATAAGGAAGTTGGGAAGGTTGTAGAGCTGGTTGAAGTGGGATGGAAGGGTGGGGTGGTAGCTCGGTAACTCTAGGCTGCTCTAGCTGCCTAATCCAATCAAATTGATTTACAGCAGTGTGGGGGTGGTGTAGTCCCTTGAGGTAGCTAGAGCACTTACCTGAAGGATCCATTGAATTGATGTTATGTAATGTGTGCAGCAGCTTCACACTCAGGACTCGACGCAGTTTGACTTGATGTGTGATGGGTCTGGTATATACATACAATTGATGTATTATTAGATCGACAAGACACAGTGGTATTGTAAAGTCAGTTTCCAGGACTAACTGCTTTTTTATGCGATACCTAATCCCCCGATCCAGTTTCCCTTTTGTAGATAAGTTCGACAATATCGGAGAAACCCACGAGTACGGCTGCAGCTGCAGCATACCAAGATAATTTGGTGAACATGGAGGAACTTCTCACTCCCGTCAGCCAGACTTATCGGTCCTCCAACCAAACTGGTGATCTGCTCACTCTTTCAAATACAGCCAAATCTCGAGCTGAGCCCCAGATTGGTTTCAAAGCCTCCACCCCTGGAGAAGTGTTGGAGGTTTTGAAAGGCCAGCCTGGCTATGACGACCTCTTACAAATCCTCAAATGGCTACGAGATGGGACAAAAGGCACGCACCAGTTTGACATCCGGAAACCCAACCCTCAAAGTGCTCAAATCATTCACGTCCTGGTGACTGAGATTGTGCCAAATTACTGGACTTTACTAAAGGAATCATCTACAAGCCAGAAAAAGTCCCAGCCGGTTGATTTGCTCATCACCAGTCTACAAAGCATTGGTGGTCTCAATGCCACCCTGACTTACATACGAGCCTTGTTGCAGGAGGCCAGAAAGGATCCCAAGGGGTTCAAACATTCGCCCGCAACCCCTAACCTGGCACCCGTGTTGAGTCTTGTCGCTTGTATATTGAAGCACAATGCCCCTATACAGAGTATATGGCAAGCCGTGAGCTCGACTGAAGACAATGCGGGCAAGATTCGTGCCTTGCGTCAGGACTTCGTCTCGTTGATCGCGGGAGGAAAGGTAATCTCGTTGGCTGCCGAAGCTGAGGATGTATTGCATCAGGCAGATATGCTCGAGGAACCGAGCTGGATTGCGAATTCAAAGCTATACGCCGAATGGCTGGGTAGTGATCTGGTAGGTTGGACTCGGTCCAACCCAGTCTCTGGCGATCTTAAGATGATTGCAGATCTCACAGGCCGTGGCTTGAAGCTAGGGCACTCTGGTCAGTCTTGTGTTATGCTAGTAATGGTTCCTTCGACTGACGGAGATAATAGATTTGTTGATCAAAATCCTCTTTACTGGCCTTGTACTGCATGATGAACCGCAGCCGACGTTCGAGAAACTACTTGACTCATGGTCTGCTCCCGATCAACGAAAAGTGCTCCTCATAGTCCTCAAGCTGTTGTCTAGCGACTACCTCTCTTCTGTCGACTCGGATGATGCGATCGAGGACTATCCGATCATATGGGCCGCTGCTTGTGCTCTGCAGGCTGTCATAGGAACTAGTAGCGTACGGAAAGCGCAGCTTATAGCCTGGCTAACAAGCGCTACGGGAGCTGGGCTTGGCGAGACTTGTGGAATCAGGCGAGCAGCGCTGACTGTTCTGGCTGATGACAAGGAGGCCATATTCTCGGTTCTTGAAAGCAGCCTTGGACTCCTTGGTGACCAGCTCTATATAAAGCATTCGCCGATGTTACAGCAAGAAGGTCAGTCAGTAATCCACAACGCTACTAAACGTATACTTACACAATGAGCACAGCACATGCCCAGGTTCTTCTGCTCAGTGCAGGCTATGTACACCGGAAATCACCTATCAAACTGAACGTCCTACTCCGTTCAAGCAATTTCCTAAACACGATATCGAACAGGATAGGTGCCTCCCAGGATAGGGCCAAGTTTCTGGGCATGGTTGTCGGAGAAGCACTTTCTGGGCTTATACACAATGAAGACAAGAGACTCAACTTTCACATGGATATGACTAACACTGGAGAAGGGAAGTGGTACAAGTCACTTGTCACCGTTGCGGATAAGATCGGCCCCATGAGCCCCTTAAAGTCTCAGGAGATACCAAAGGAGAAGCCAGCAGCTCCCAGACCAAAGAAGGAGATACCTAAATCGGCACCGAAACCGGCAAGGTCCATGCCACAATCAGGATTCATCATCGAGGAGATCGAAGACGACGAAGAGACAGGCGAGGAAGAAGATGATGATCTGATTGCCTATGCAAAACCTGACTCGGACGCAGAAGATGAGGATGATGATCCTACCATGATAAATCGCAACAAACCCAAGGCGCCTGTCTACATCAGGGACCTCATCGTATACCTGCGAGACACGGAGAACTATGACCGGCAAAAGCTTGCTCTCGCTACAGCACCAGTGTTGATTCGGCGTAAAGCCAATCACGGCACAGAATTCAGCGCTCACGCCGAAGAGCTGGCTTCTCTCCTCGTAGGTCTCGAGGATAAGTACGAGCTGGATGACTTTTACAGTCTTCGAACTCAAGGCATGATAGCCATAATTGTCGCGCAACCGCAAAAGATGGCGCGCTGGTTCGCCAAGACCTTCTTCGATGGTGACTATTCGCTCTCTCAACGGGCTTCGGTACTTATTGTCCTAGGAATCAGTGGTCGAGAAATCGCAGGGTTCGAGGCCTCTGGATATTCCGACATAGCATCCTTCCCATCCAAGAAGCTACCTGCCAAAATCGAGAAGCACTATGAACCTTTTGCCCCGGCAAATCAGTACATTTCCGGCTCGGCGAGCGAGCCGGCGAGCCTCAAGGCCATCCCTCCCAACGCCCTCGATAGCATTTCCCAGAGCCTCTCGCAAGCCTTCCTGGCTCCGCTCGCTGCCGAAGCGGCCGACGCTGCCATAGGACCTGACGTCCTGAAATTATCCTCCTTCACATCCCGCCTCCAGCAGCAAAACTCATCATCCGCAGCTGGAGCTCCCCTATCCGCGTCTCGCCCCAAGGCCCGCGGGGTCCGCGCCATCCCCAACACCACCGCGAACCTCCTGGCGACCTCGTTCTTCTTCCCACTGACGTCGCGCTTCCAAGCCGCGCTGCACTCGGCCTCGGCGACGAAGCGCGGCATACTGTTCGAGCCCTCGCTACTGACGCTGTACCTCAAGACGCTGGCTCTGCTCCTGCACGCGGCGGGGCCCAGCGTCCTCGCGCTGCCGCAGATGACGGCCGAGCTCTGGGACCTGCTACTCGGGGTCCGCATCCACTGCGTCGGCGAGGTCGGGGTCTCGGGCGCCGTGCTCTTCGGGCTCATGGCCCTGCTCGACGTCAACGAGAACGACTCCCGGGGCCTCTGCCAGCGCCACGGCCACGAGGTCGTCGAAAGTGTCGAGTGGGTCAGCGGCGTCTTCGACCGCACCCGCGGCGGCGACCAGGGCGGCAACGGCGAGGAGAACCAGGTCAAGATGATGGCGGCCGGCGTGCTGATCCGTCTACGGGAGATGATCGAGAAGTACCGCGCATTGTTGATGGGCGATATGATTGGATACGGATAGAGATCAAATAGCATGCGATCTAAGGTTAGCTTTCACAGGTAATGGCAAATTTCACGGAGGATTATAATGTTCTGCAATGAAATAGATCAATGGGCAATTGCAATTCGTTCGTTCTTCATTTGGGACGTATTTCTTACGTTCTAAAAGCGACGGTTCCTGATCGCCATGTCAAACATCTTTCCATCTTCCACCTCAGTGCAAATATTCAGTTGGAACGTAGTTTCCACGTTCTAAAGCGACGGCTCTTCATCGCGATGTCAAAAATGTTTCTGTCTCCCAGCTCGATGCAAAGCTCCTCTTCCTCAATCCAGGGTGTTGCTCTCATGCTCTAGCACGCCATTCCCGCCAGAGAGTCGCTGCGAGGCACGTTTCGGTTCCATTCCCCCAACCTGGTTACCAATGAGGGTCAAATGCTCGCTTAGGCTACCAATCAAGCGTCTCATCTCGTCTGTGACGTCGCCTGCCATCGCTCGGGCCTCCATGACGCTTGCGGAAGGCGGGGCGACGTATGATGGCATTTGTAGGTCCATGAATGCCGAGGGTCCCCCACCGTTACTGTGTCGGATGCTCATATCATCACGGCTCGTGGATCCCTGCATCATATATTCTGACTCGCTATCATTGACGTATGTCTGACTACCGTCGGATGGCATGTGGCCGTTATGCTGTAAGCGAACGGTCTGGTCGCCGTTGCCAATCGAGGCCAGGTCCGAGACGTCGTTCGCTACCTTGGATGCGACTGTTGCGTATTCCGAATCATCCGATACGTATATGGAAGGCTCCCTAGTGTTCAGTGACATCGGCGCATAGACAGACGTGTGTCGTTCCAGTTCGAATGGGTTGGCCAAGCCGCCCATATCCGATCCAGCGATGGAAGGAACATCAGAGTTGGCGGTCGACGGACGGGTCAACTCGGGCATACCATTATCAACCAAGCCTTCGTCCAGATCAATGAGACTAGACACGGACATGCGGTCGTTGGTGGAGCGGGGAATCTGAAGTTCGTATCCCTGAGAGGGAAGACCAGCTGGTTCGGTCGATTGATGCAGTAGAGGTGGACGGGTGACCATATCATCGTCAAACTCATCGTTGAAGGAAAAGGAAGACACCTCGGGGTTCGCAGATGCAGGAGGAATAGTTGTAGGCCACTGCCAGGCCTGCGTATGTCTCGCGGTATTGGTTTGCTCTGGGTCACTGGACGGAGCTCGATCGTACTGTGAGTCTCGATTGTACTGTGAGTCTCCATCATACTGTGAGTCTGCATTACTGGCCCCTGAGAACGACCAGCTATGGTCCATAGACTGCCGTGGTCCGTTCCGTGGTACTGGTCCGGCCTTAATGGTGTCCATGTCCATGAAACTGGAAAGGTCAGCCCCTCCAAGAGACGCGTCCAGATCGATTAGTGATTCACGTAACGTAGCATGCAGCGAATCATCCCGCAGAGGCAAATCAGAGACCGGTACGGGAGGAAGAGGAGGTGGTGGGGGCGGCATTGGACCATGTCCATAGTACGCCTGAGAGTTCTCAACGTAATTAGAGATGGTGTTTGGGTCAAAGACTTTCTCCAATGGTGCCTTCATGGCAGCCAGTGCTTGAGGGGGTGGTCTTCGACGGCCGCCCTTAGCCTTGCCTTGGCCCATGCCCTCGTCAGGATATATGGGGAAGTCGATCTGCGAACCATAAACGTCCCTGACTGCCTCGAAGTCTGTTAGACCGTCGGAGTTGTCATGGATCTGTTGATCAAACGCCAGCGTGGTGCTAAAGTTCCACTCGTCCGGGGCCATTGACGTTGACGCCAGATCCGACGGACCCTGAGCGCCAATGTTCGGGTTGAACAAAGACTTCCGGCTACCACCTCTTTCCTCCCAGAGCTTGTATGCCTTCACTAAGGCGGCAAGAGAAGAGGTAGGGTATCTTGATCCTGTGTCCCGGATGTAGGGGTGATCTTGTACCTGCTGAACTGTTGGACGTTGTGCTGGCGACTCCTCGAGACAGTATGCCACCAGACTCTTCAATTCAGGCGAGTACTGATCTCCTTCCAAACGGGGAATGTGTTCTCGCAAAAAGCCACCAAACTGAGTCAAGCCCACGTTGGCGCCAACGTTGGGCGGTAAGCCAGAAGCAATCTCGAATACCATAGAACCAAACGCCCAGATGTCGACCTCTGTTCCGTATTGTGCGTTCGGGTCGAAAAGTTCGGGTGCCATCCAATGTGGCGTTCCGATGAATGTTGAGCGCTTGTCAAACTTTGTCTCCATCATGCCGGCGACTCCAAAGTCGCAAAGTTGGACTCCGCCGTCCTCCATTACCAGCACGTTCGCGCATTTGATATCGCGATGAATAATCCCCTGCTTATGGACCCAGAATATAGCAACAGCAACCTCTCGTAAAATCGGAATGATCCACTTCTCCTGTAATCCACCCGGAGCAGTCGGCTTCATTAACGTTGCGACACTTCCGCCCGCGCAATACTCAGTGACCATCCACATCGCATGTCCCACTGGTAAAGCTTCCAGCACACAGTTGATGTTCTGAGCTCCACCTTCACTCAGAACTTGCAAAGCATTGACCTCCTTTAAGAACTCGCTGTAAGTATCTGCGAGCTTGGGGTTGACCGTGTCACTCTCGTCGACGTTAATAATCTTGACGGCAACCAACTTTCCGTCATTCTTGTTGGTTGCCTTGTAAACGCGACCAAAGCTACCCTTTCCGATCAACTCCATTAGATCGTAGGCGGGGATTGGTTTTCCTTCTTTGGCACAATCTTCCTCCACCATTTCTTGCATCTTTCGCGCATCGTCAGTCGCCTTTTGGCGGGCGACTGTGGGCTCGAAGCGGACACTGAGGTGTGCCATTGTCTGTGAGATATATCAGTACGACGACTGTGTCATGAAATATATGCTAGACCCGAGTGTTGTCTCTGCTCGTTACAGAGTTTCCAAATCCGAGTCACTGCTCTAATGTATGTGGCAATGAGTGGGAAGATGATGCGGGAGCGCAAGATAAGCGGAAAGCAGTTATAGACGAGAAATGCAATATTTTATAAAAGAACACACAAGCAAGGGTAACAAGAAACGCTAAGGTATAAGATAAAGCGTAAGCAGAAGCTTAACTTACGGGTCTGCGTGGTCTGCGTGGTCTGCGTGGTCTGCGTGGTCTGCGGGCTCTGCGTGCTCCTCTTCGGGAGTATTTGAGCGGCGATTAGATGTAAGACCCTGTGCCTGTGCCACGAGAGTTGCAGTATGTCCCAGCGCCTCGAGAGATGTAGGTCGTGGTCTAGGCCGTTCCTGGTGAGCTCTATTGAATCGAGGTTCTGCCGCTACCTATGCGTCAGTTCCTATCGATTTATAGCCTCGTGCTGCTTATCGAACTGCCTCTGCCTTTTGTGCATTAGACGACCACGGGTATAAGATAGGCACGGTTGACGGGTAGGGTAGCAAGGGCGGCGCCATTGGACCTAGTTCTTACTGGAGTGTCGAAAGGGGTAGTACGGGGATTTTAAGGTAGCGTATCTTCTTAACTTCCGTGCGGCGTTCCGGTATAAAATAGAGACCGGAGACGAGTCAGGTGAACGATGAAGGTTTAACGATGTGCAGGGTTGATTTGGGAGACAAGGTGTGTTAAAAAGAATGTGGTGAGGTGGTTGTAAAGTGAAGTTTGGTGCGCACTGTTGTTGTGGTATTTCATGACTGCGTGTTTTGGGGTGATTGTACAATGAAATGACTGCTAAAGCCAAACTTACCAGGCCTTTCTAATTGTTAGGACCAGGTGGTATTTTGATTCTGCCCGGTTTAGGTTATGAAATAAGGCAGCTAGGCTTAAGAGCTCCGAGAGACCTGAGGCAGAGCTTCTCGGCGAAGGCGGAACCTCCGGTTTTGAGCGGCCCTAGAGCGTGTGAGGCTCACGATGTTTACTTTTTAGGGAGAATGAAGTAGAGAGTTAGGAAATTGGGACACGTCAATCTATACGTGAATGTCAAATGAATGAAAGGGGTATCATGAAATCAGAGAAGAGGAATTGGATATAACATGCTGCTTCAGCAGCGGGTATTGCGGTAGTGTCGAGGTCGAAGAGAGATTGCGAGTGTTGTCCTGGATTCCCAGATTCCAGTGCCGACTCCAGTTTCGAACGAGGTCGGGTCTGTCCTTCGACGGGCATGTCAGGATGTGGCTCGTGAATGTTTCATGGCGCTAAACCCATGTTAGCGTCTGCGCTAGGCCCCGGATGGGTATGGCGGCCTCGCTAGCGTCCGCATGCGATGCCTATCTTGACCTTCTTTCAATGACTAAGCTTCCCTCACTATCAATGTGAATGAATAGGTTATAGGTATGCCAAGTATAGTCGACAAAGAGTTGACTGATACTCAGCTTGTACATGTAGAAGACTCAAAGGTGAGTTGGCTTGTTTGTGCGCTTGTGAACGTTATGTGCGGTGGTTCATATTACATTGTGATACTCCCTAGAGTGCTGGCTGTTACATAAGACTGCTTCGGCCCCCAATCTCCATACTACCCTGGCCGTCGCGCATCTCGCCGCTGCGACCAACTACAAATTCGTGGTAGATGCGCTCGAGCCTTTTACGCTCCTGGCTGCTGATGCTGGCCCGTGTACTTTCGAGGGCTTTCACTATGTGTTTCCAGCTCAGGACGACTTCATCGCTGGGCTGCGATGTTTTTTCGTCCCGCTGCCCGGTACCGTTGGCCGATCCACTGCCTCCCTTCTGCACTTGCTTTGCCTTTCTCCGCGCTTGTTTGATTTCCTGTAACTTTGCAGCAATTGCCGCATTTTCAGCTAACTCCGAGGACCTGTTGTAGCCTTGTGCAGAGCGCGCCTTTTCTTCTGCGAGAGCCTGCTCTTCTCCATAGCGGAACTGTATGAAGTTCCTTGCCCGCGCACTTGCGTCGGGGCTCTTAGTAGCAGCAGACTGTCGAGATTTCCCCGATGGCTGGGCTTCCATATTGTCAAGCACATCGTGGATAGCCTCCAATTGGGCGTTGCTGACCAACGCCTGCAGGTCAGCGCCACTGAACCCCTCTGTACGACGGCCCAACTCCTGGAGCGCCTCCCCAGACTGCGTGATCTCCTCGGACAGTTTGACCTTAGATCCAAGAGCCCGCAGAATGTCAATACGGTCTTCGAGATCAGGGAAATCGCAGAGAAGGCTCTTGTCCAGTCGCCCAGGTCGGAGAAGAGCCGGGTCGATCAGATCGGGTCTGGATGTTGCGGCGAGTACATAGACACCACTCAACCCTTCCGCTCCATCCATTTGGGTGAGCAATTGGTTCACCACGCGGTCAGTAACTCCAGTAGAGTCATGTCCTCGCTTGGGAGCAATCGAGTCGAACTCGTCAAAAAACAGCACACAGGGCTTGGCAGCGCTGGCCCGCTCAAACAAGTCACGAACGCTCTTTTCAGATGCGCCGATATACTTGTTCAAAATTTCCGGGCCCTTGACGCTGATGAAGTTCAGCCCGCATTCTCCGGCCACGGCAGAGGCGAGAAGTGTCTTGCCACAACCGGGAAACCCGTACAGCAGCAGACCCGAGCGCAACCGGAGTGGGCACTGTGCGAAGATGGGGGCGTACTTCGTAGGGTATTGCAATGTCTCTAGCAGAACCCGGCGTGTCTCTCTTAACCCGCCAATCGAGGCAAAGGTTGTAGTTGATGTCTGTAGAGTGACATTACGAAGGGAGGCTGGAGTGAAGCCTTTGAGTGCATTGTCGAAGTCAATGCGACTGAGCTGTATGATGTCAAGCGACTTGCTCCCGGTCTCTTCGCTCACCGATCGTATTAATGCTTCGTTACGGGCTCGTGACACCAAAAGCAGTAAGTCCCCGGGCATATAACCATCCGTTTCTCCTGCCACATCCAGGAAATCCAGTTCGGAGTCTAGGAGGAACCCGTCACTGATAGTCTGAGCAGCTGAGAAGCCCCTTGGTTGACTGGCCCCATCCATCCAATCACTGGCCTCTTCGTCAGCGGTACTTCCATCTGCAGTTGTTGGTCGGCTATGTTCTGTATCATGGCCATTAACGGTGCCCGGAGATACGGTCTGTTGGTGTACTATTGTCTCCATGATCCTTCTCCTTGCATCCTTGTCAGGCGCCTTAAGTTCCACGATTTCGCGAACTACGTGCCCGCCAACTATGACCTTGTTCAGGGAGTCTTTCCCCTGTGCTGTAGCCAGCAGCACAACACCGCTTCCCCGCGTGCAATACTGCTGCACCATAGAGCAAATAGTTTCACTAATTTGCCGGCTCCGGCCATTGTCGTTTCCGACCTGCAGCTCCGTTTCTACCGGGCACAGCTTGTCTAAGTCATCAAGGATGACGATGGCTTTGCCACCGAGCCTCGCGCCCCAGCTGGCTGTCATGAATACCCGGTTGAGTCTCTCCTTGATTGAGGCTACCCTGTTCTCATCGGTGACCAGGGTACGGCAGGAGAAGTACGTAGTGTGGAACAAGTGGTCGTGGCGGAAAGTTTGCGCCAGAGATTGCGCAACTGCGGTCTTGCCTGCCCCCAAAGCTCCGCTCAAGAGCACCGAGGACATATGAGATACATGGGTTTTGAGATTAGCCAGAACCGTGTCGATGCCAACCAGTACAGAGCCCGGAGCAGGTGTACCGAAGTCGTGTTCGCCATTTTCCAGGAATGGTGGGTGGGGGATCGGCGCTTGGACATCGAGAGCAAGTGACTTTTCCCGGCCCAGATGCCAGCTTACGGACTCCTTTCCGGCTGTAGCTGAGGGGAGAGGGTCGAATCTGACAACCCCCCTTCCCATCCGTTAGGGAGTTCAAGACCGTCGTGAGTGCCTAGCACCATACCGTCCGTCAAAGGCCCTTGCAGAATCCCATCGCTTTCGCCATATATATGGGCAATCCTCTTCGCAGCTTCCTCTTTCTCTGCTTTCGATTCACCGCCAAACCGGAACCCTTCAAGTACCTTAGAGTTGGTTCCGAGGAAAGGATATACTTTCAGTTGCTGTACGGTGTTCTTTGCGACCGGTTGGGGGGTACTTCTATCTTAACCACCCCACCAACCAGCCCTAC
Organism: Apiospora saccharicola; assembly: GCA_038363915.1. Lineage (NCBI taxonomy): Eukaryota > Fungi > Ascomycota > Sordariomycetes > Amphisphaeriales > Apiosporaceae > Apiospora > Apiospora saccharicola. Next base: position 3,369,676 of record JAQQWM010000001.1, read on the forward strand.
ACAGCCGAGACTTGCGCAAAGAGAGATTGACAGCGCAGTAGTCTGGCTGTCTGGAGGGTCGTCCCAAGGCCGCAAGTTAGCAACAACTCTTGTTGAAGCTTTGGTTGCCTCAGCATTTGCGGCGGCCTCTTTTTGTTGTTTCTTGGGGTCGATAGGGGGCAGCAACCCAGCTGGCCGGACAAGGTTGACAAGAACATAGTTGACACCTCGGAAGTCTTGCGTTTGGAGTAGGTCTCGGTCGACCCACACGCTCAAATCGTGGGGCGCAGCATCCTCGTCGAACCATTCGTGGCAGAGGCTGCGATCGATGCCACGCAGAAAGAGTGTGGGCCTCTTTTCTTCTCGTGCGCCCCTTCTTCGAACCGTGCTTGCTGAGCTTTTAGCACTTCTTCTTGAGGTGCCGCTGACACTCCTACTGTCTCGGCTACCCTTCGAGGGCTTAGATCGGGTCTTTGGCGCAACGATGACTTCGGCATCAGGGGCAATCTTGACAAAGGGAACATCGGCAGCGGGCGCGGGTTCTAACGACAAGATCTTGATGTTGGCGGTGGAAGTCGGTGACAGATGGAGCGTCAAAGGATGAGGCGTGGCGGTCTGGCCTTGGCCAGGAGTATAAGCCGGGTTGGGCAGCGCTCGGATTTGGGACAGTAGGTTTAGCTCGAGGAAGTTGGCGTGTAGCTCGATGATCTCCCAGTCTTCGGGCGTAAGGGGTTCGATGTTGACGGTATGTGCCAAAGGCGGGTCGACGTGGATAATGGCCATGACCTTCTGCCCGTCGTTAATCCCTAGAGTCGAGGCGAGGGTAGCATCGATTTCAACGGCAGCAACTTCTTGGTCACGGCCACTACTCCGCGAGCTAGTGATGCCATCGCGAGTGACCAGAGGCGCAAACCTGCGCTTGCTGGGCATTCCAGTCCATCCTACAAATATTGATTGTTGGCTGGTTGCGCCGTTGGTCGCTTGGCTCGATGCATTGGAAGGTCGGTAGTTGAGCTCGACGACGACGTTCTGTGCCGGAGTGTTCACATTTACAAGTAATGATACCAGAGCTGAAGGGAGATTGACTAGGCAATTCTTTAGATGGACGAGGGCGATTTCGGCAGCAGTAGACTGTGCGTTCTTGCGCTGTGGAGGAGCCATGTCTGGCTATGATTATAATTATACGGTAGTCCACGGAGTCATCGGGGACGTCGCTTTATGGGATGGCAACCGGGAATAGTTTACCGCCCTTCATGGTCAGGCCGGAATTCGAATCGGAGCAGCAGCTCAGTTTGACCTCCCTGTAGAGGCCCGGGAGTCTTCAGATGCATATGCCGGGGGGCCGAGGCAACTAGCAACAGTTGTTAGGCCTATTCAGGTGGCCCGGTGGCACCCCCCAACCGTTCGGGTAGTGGGCAGATGCAGCACCGCCACCAATTAAAAAGAGTGTGGCTAGCCCGAGTCTTGACGCGGATCCGCAGCGCGTCTAAAACGCGTCCTCCATGCCCAATTGATTTTGTCGCGAGCCCCCTGCCCGTCTGTCACCGTCTTTGAGCCCCGGTGATTGCCAGCCTCCCACCCCCGTACCGCCTCTGTGTCGCGCATATCAATTCCAACCCCACGAACGACGCGCGCCCTTGCGACACCTCTGCCGTACTTCACATTTCCACGGCTGACTGCGAACTGCCTATCCCCAGAACAGCTTCTTGGCAGCAACAATGGCGCTCCTCCAGTACCGCAAAGTCGTTGACTACGATGCGCAGCAAGCTGCCTTCGAGGATTTCCTGGAAAAGTACAAGACTTCACCGCAAGATACCATCACCCATGCGATCGGCCAGATCAGCATCGACGAGGATGATTTGAGCGACGAGTATGACTTCATGGACGAGGATGACAATGCCGCCGCACAACACGACCGGAGGAGAAAGAAGGCCACCCAGCGCCAGCAACCACAACAAAAATACGTCGAGTTGATGCAGCAGCTCGCAGACCGTACCATAGACGAAGTGCTGATAGACTTGGACGATGTTGCCTCGGTGAGCATTGAGTGTTTTGTGTACCACTATCGCCAGAAATCTGACCTTTCTTTTCGTAGTATGAGGAGGCCAACGACGAGAACTTGAAATTGGTCGAGTCCATCGAGGCCAACACCAAACACTATGTCGAGATTCTTTCCAGGGCAGTCGACAAGAAGATGCCTGCTCCCACATCAGGCACCACCTTCAAGGATGATGTCCTCGATGTCCTCATGGAGCGAAGACAGGGCCGCAACCAGGAGCTGGCTCAGATGGCTGAGGCCTCGACCGACCCGGAACTTTTAGCCAGGACTTTCCCGGCCCAGCTTACTCGACGTTATACTCTTATCTTCAAGCCCCGAACCTCGGGTGCGGACAAGCCCATCAAGGCTCTGGCCGTGCGCCAAGTGCGCGGCGAGCACCTGGGCCACCTCATCACAGTTCGCGGCATTTCAACCCGAGTGTCCGATGTCAAGCCCATCGTACAAGTCGGCGCATACTCCTGTGACCGATGTGGCTGCGAAATCTTCCAACCGATCAACGACAGGTCTTACGCGCCACTTGTAAGCTGTCCCTCGGAGGAGTGTACCAAGAACCAGACCAAGGGTCAGCTCTTCCAGTCTACCCGTGCTTCCAAGTTCCTCCCCTTCCAGGAGGTCAAGATTCAGGAAATGGCAGAGCAGGTGCCCATTGGCCAGATTCCACGGACGCTTACTGTCATGTGCTACGGCAGCACTGTCAGGAAAATCAACCCGGGTGATGTCGTTGACATTACGGGTATCTTCCTGCCCACCCCTTATACTGGATTCCAGGCTATGAAGGCTGGTTTGTTAACCGACACATACGTTGAAGCACACCACATTGTGCAGCACAAGAAGGCCTACGACGAAATGATCATCGATGATAGCTTACTGCGCCGCATCACCAAGTTCAGCCAGTCTGGTGCTGTGTATGACATGCTTGCCAAGTCGATCGCCCCTGAGATTTTCGGCCATCTGGATGTGAAGAAGGCATTGCTCCTTCTGCTCGTCGGTGGTGTTACCAAAGAGGTTGGCGATGGCATGCGTATCCGTGGAGATATCAACATCTGCCTGATGGGTGACCCTGGTGTGGCCAAGTCTCAATTGTTGAAATACATCTCCAAGGTTGCGCCTCGTGGTGTTTACACATCTGGTCGTGGTTCCAGTGGTGTCGGTCTCACGGCTGCCGTGATGCGAGATCCTGTCACGGATGAGATGGTACTTGAAGGTGGTGCCCTGGTTCTTGCCGACAACGGTATCTGCTGTATTGACGAGTTCGATAAAATGGACGACAACGATAGGACCGCCATCCACGAAGTGATGGAACAGCAGACAATCTCTATATCCAAGGCCGGCATCTCGACTACGCTGAACGCCCGAACCTCTATTCTGGCAGCTGCTAACCCGATTTACGGTCGCTACAACCCTCGCATCTCGCCCGTGGAGAACATCAACCTGCCGGCTGCTCTGCTTTCGCGATTCGACGTCCTCTTCCTTCTTCTTGATACCCCTACCCGCGACAGCGATGCCCAGCTCGCCAAGCACGTTACATATGTCCACATGCATAGCAAGCATCCCGACTTGTACGCCAGCAATGGCGATGCTGATGGCGACGGCGAGGCTACCAACGTGGTCTTCACGCCGCACGAGGTCAGAGCCTACGTGGCGCAAGCCCGTACCTACCGCCCCACGGTCCCCGAGAGCGTCACCGAGTATCTCACCAAGACGTACGTGCGCCTCCGAAAAGCGCAAAAGGCGGCCGAGGCCAAGGGTCAGAACTGGGCCCACACCACCCCGCGTACCCTGCTCGGTGTCGTCCGTCTTGCCCAGGCGCTGGCGCGTCTGCGGTTCGCCAGCGTCGTCAGCCAGGATGACGTCGACGAGGCGCTGCGTCTCGTCGAGGCCAGCAAGGAGAGTCTGGCCGCGCATCAAGGTCCCCGCCGCCGAGGCCGTGACGCGAACACGCGCATCATGGAGGAAGTCAAGAAGCTGCTGGACACTGGCGCTTGCCGTCCTGATGACGAGGAGTATGATGATGAGGATGGCTCTATCGAGCTGAGTCTCCGAAAGGTCCGCGAGCGTGTGCTGGCCAAGGGTTTCACCGAAGACCAGTGGATCACTGCGTTGGACGAGTACACAAGTCTTGATGTAAGTTCGAATCCAACAACACCTTTCCCAGAACGACTAAATCTAATCTCCGTCAACAGGTATGGCAAACTGCTGGCAATGGTACTCGCCTCCTTTTCATCAATGCTGGTAACGGCGATGAAGATATGGAGTAGATTAGATTCTCAGTGTGGTTGTAGAAAAATTAGCATTGCAAGTCGGCGAGTTTGGTTTGTAGATGTTTTCATGGCGTTTGCGGGTCTGGGAACAACGAACAATGTCGAGATGAGGTTTTGCAGAGGTCGAGGAGCATGTTCATACCGAGGTGGAGATGACGAACTGAAAGATCTCAATGAGAAACAGCACATAAATACCCGTATTCTCTATCCTGGCAAACCAGCTTTTTAGTACAATCAGTCCGCAGTCGTAGTTCCAGAGTTGCTTTGACTGGAACCACTCACTTTTGTTTCTATATTGTCGAAAGTTTTGCTCCGATTATACGTGGGCTCCTAAAAGCCTTCTGGAGGGCACTCCCTCGGAGCAGACCATTGCCGTCCCCGGGTAAGACATAAATACCGTACGCCATCTAAATGTAACCAAGGATGTCTTTTCAGAATGTATTTTGATCAATGCACTCTACATTTCCCTACCTTTTGTGCTATATACTAGACTCTACACCGTATTGGTTCTCAGGGTCTCACCCAGGGTTTGTACTTAACCTGACGAGAGATACTTACCTCTCCTCGTCCGTCTCATATGGCCCTAACCATATCCCCTCCTCGTCATCGTCATCCCCGAATTCGTCCCGATCCAAGATGTCCATAAGAGGACGGATGTACTGCTCGTTGAAGGCCATCGAATACGCACGGAGCTGATCAGACATCTGCCGCAAGTCCCTCATCACTTGCATGCCGTCCTCGCCCTCGATAAACGGATGGCGCAGCACTTGCTCGATACGGGCCAACAATCGCTCGTATTGTTCCTCAAACAGAAGTCAGCGCTCCTGCCAGGCGGCGAGAACGGCTCGCAGGTACAAGCGTACCAGCTCTTCGGGGGAGGGGGTGGCTGGGGCCGAGGACGTTTTGATAGTGGAAGACGGCATTTTCGAAGCTGTGGGTTAGGGAGGTATTGGTTGATGTCCTGGTTGGTGCCCTGTATTAGCCTACGGGGATATTTGTATAGGATATTAGTAAGTTCTGACCAAGGGCATTGTTAGATGCTCGAAGGGGAACACAGTGAAGCTGTGACTGTTTACCATATCCTTTGTAGTCTCCCCGGCTTGGGAGAAAGCCCTTTGTCGCACTTCGGAAGGTTATAAACACAGCTAATTAGAGCCAGCATTAAATAAACAACATTGTAGTTATAATGCATAATGGGGCTTGATGTTCTCTGGCCAGTGTCACTCGTGCTATCAAAATCAGAACCAGATGTCAAAAAGTCCCGAACAAAAATTCGCAAATGTCATTCCTTTTTAGCCAGTAAAACGCCTCTATGGTATCCCCTACAATGCAAAGCCGCTTCTTCAGATTCCCCGGTGCATCTCAGACTAGAAGGACCGCACCATGTTCTCCACCTGCGGCTTAAGCTTGTTAATCTTGAGCTTCAGCATCAGAACCGACTCGATGAAGAGCTCGTCGCTGTCCCACTGCCCGGTGCTCTCGATGGAGAAGATGAAGTGGTCTCTCCTGCGGCCTAGCTTGACTTTGCCCTCAAACTCCTCGTGCCGCAAGACTTCGCGACTCACGGTATCGTGCATGGGGTTGGCGACTACGGCCTTGGGCTCGCCCTGGCGGCCTTCGTATCCCGATCCCTTCTTGCTGGCCTCCTCCTTCGTCACCTTCTCCAACTCAATGACGCCGGGCATGAAGCACTCCTGGAACTTCTTAGCCTCGGCGCCCAAGATGGGTTGCAGGATCTTGATGATGGGCATCAGGCGGTAGCTAGCGGTGGCAACAGGCGAGAACTTGGAGTGATCGGAACCGTATCCCTTGTGCATGTGCATTTCTACGTTGATAACCTGGGGTGGGCGTAACTTGGCGATCAAGATATCGGGGTTTGTAGATTTGATGATCCCCTCGCCAGAGAAGATCTCCGGCTGCTTATCACCGACGGGGTCAAAGATAATATCCTTGGCATACACGTGGGCGTTGTGGTAGAGCTTCTGGGGGTCCTTCTCGTTAGGTGCGGCATCCTTGTTGTGGGTGCATTCGACGTTCAGCTTGAGGCAGACGGTGTTGTAGTCGAAGGTGGTGGAGTACTGGTCAGCACCCTCGGCCGGCTTCACGAAGGGCTTGATGAAGTCGCGGAGGCCTTTCTTGTCTCCCTGGAAGGGGATAAGACCAAGTCTGTGCGCCAGAACCTCATCTTGAATCACGGACGTATTGTTATGCACGAAGACGGTCTCAATGGCGAGAGTCGGGATCTCGGCGATCAGAATGCGACGGAAGGCGTTGGCAATGGAGGCGTCGATGCCGATAAGGGAGAATTGCGAGTCGAACTGGTCATTCTGGTGGAATTGAATGCTGAAGTTGTCGCGGAAGTGATCGACGTCCCAGGCGTGGTCCTCGTCCGGGAAGTGATCGGGAAAGTCGGTCGACACCGTGTTGGTGACGGTCTCCTTGTTGATACCGACGGTCTGTTTTCAATCAGGTCAGAATGCTTCTTGTCAGAACACCCACGCATCCAATGCTATGCAATGCCTACCTTCCGGTCCTCCAGTTGTTCCTTTGTGGGCGCTGAGCGCCGACCTGATGAGGGTGCCATAGTCATGTGTGTGGTTTGGGGGAATGTATGCGGATGGCCTTCGTTAACGAGTTCGGCGCCCTCGAAAAAAAGTGTTATTATCAGTTGACGATAACAGCAACTGGAGAAAAAAAAAGTTTAGGTATGTTGCATACACGCCCCTCCACACCCCGGCAGCTTCGGCTCCACCCACCCCACTAGCTCCCGTTTCTTGTCGCTATCGCTATTCGTGTCCGGCCTTAATGCCGACTAGAATGTTGAAGATTTAGGGTATACCTGGACATGTTCTGGTAAGTTTAGAAAATTGACCGATTTTTCATATGAACGGGAAAAAGCAGATTGGAGTAGGTACTGTTACAAGGTTGTACATACAGGTATGTCTAGTTTACAGTTTACATTAATACCACCTTTAAGCGAGGTTATCATGGAGTATGGTTCTGTCCAGTCCGATCCGTTCAGAACAGCTTCGCCCCCTTGCCCGCAGCCTGGTCCATGAAGAAGTTCTTGAGGGGCCGCATCGCGTTGACGGCATTGAGGCCGAACGACCGGAGCGGCACCAGGGGTCCGCTCTCGACGCTGTAGAGCTTGTGCAGCTTGTCGCAGACGCCCAGCATGACGTGGTTGGCCGCGTAGCGCTCCGAGTTGTACGACTCGAGCGACATGCGCGTGCCGAGATCCTGACCGTGCAGCACCGAGTACTCGATGGCGCGGGCGAGGCTCTCGACGTCGCCCTGCCCCGCGTTCAGGCCCTGGCCCGCGAGCGGGTGCACCGTGTGCGCCGCGTCACCTACCAGCACCACGCGCTCGCCAATGTACGTATCGGCGTGTCGCAGCTTGAGCGGGAATGAGGCGACTGAGCCCTCCTGCACGCTCACCACCGTCTGCGGCACCGACTGGTGGTTCACATGCGTGTGCTGCAGCCTCCAGAGCAGCTCCTCAGCCTGGCCGGACTCCGTCGTGTGCATGAACTCCAGGTCGACTGGCCGCAGACGGAACGCCGCGTTGACCACGGCCAAAAAGTCCTTCGCGGGAAGGCTCTTGAGCAAGGCCGCATTGCGCGGAGTTGTCGACCAAACCATCGTAGCATAGCGTCCGGGCATAGGTAGCATAGCCACGGGACCCGTGGGTAGGAACCGCTGATACGCAATCTTCATGTCGTGACCGCCCCAGCCCTCGTCTTCCATCTCCAACGTAGCCACCACGCCGTGCCTCTCGTAGTCCCAGCCCCGGCTCTCGATCTCTGCAAAGGCCCGTACAGGGCTGTTCGCGCCATCTGCACCGACCAGAAGGCGAGCGGCGAGCTGCTTGCCGCCCGAGAGGTGAACGACAGGCCATTGGGTCAGATCCAGGTCGTCCTTGTCCTCGCCGAACGTGATGTTCTCCACCTTGACCTTGTCGAATACCTCGGCCCCCCGATACCGTTCATCCGGCGCAAAAGCCCTGAGGTGAGGTTCAGGTTCTCCGTCATATAGGCGATCGTCCTCCCCGTGCCGGGCGTCTCCCAATCGAACTCGATGCGCGCATCCGTCACGCCGTCCCAGACCTGCATCTCGTGATACGGCTGGACACGCTCTCTCGCCAGGTGGTCCCATGCCCCGATTCGGTTCAGAAAGTTCGCCGAGGAGGGAGTCAACGAGCTGCATCGGTTCGAGAATCGGTCCGGGGGCAGCTTCCAATCGCGAGTCTTTGCCAGGTCCTGCGCTTCGACGAGGGCCACTCGTAGGCTAGCTGTGGCTGCGTTCGATCCTACAACCAAACACCGTTGATTAGACATAGAACTCAATCGTAGGGCTGGCCAATTATATACGTACGAAGCGCTGTCAGAAGACTCAGACCCGCGGGCCCTCCGCCCACGCAGACGACATCATAGATGTCGGGTTGCGACGCAGCGCTGGCATAAGCACGACGTGCCTGTGCTTTCAGCTGACGGCTGCACGACCAACACAGCCGGCTTGCAGGCCTCCGAAGTTGCCGTGACCGACTTAATAAGGCCTCCATCTGCGCAAGGAACCTGTGTTTGAAGGTTTGTACCGGTCCGGTATTAGAGAAGTCCAAGGTGCTTCTCTGAAAGCTATTGAGAGCTCCGAGTTAATCCCGAAGTTTTGCCGTGACTATAAAAATAATCGAATCGCACGAGGAGGGATCTAAAGTCTACCCGTTCGAATGACAATGGTTCGTGTCTCAAATAGTATGACACAACCGAAGATGGTAATACGTTTGTGAAGGTACAGACATTTCTCATTAAAAAACTGCCTTATCGCGCCCCATCATAACTAGACCTAAGTATGAATTCGTTTGATATCACTTCCCGCGCCAGCCAAACAGCCCTGTCTGATCAGTTACCATAACCCCCAAAGCCCTGACCTAAAGTAACCTGATAGCGCTAGCCAACACCGAGTATCCCTCCTTCTGTGGTATTACCGCCCGTAAAACGTACAATTTCAAGACACCGCAAGCTGCTAGCGGCTGAAGACGTCTACCTTCTATGCAGGGACGCCCGGCGCCTGGACGTCGGTATTCCTCAGCCCGTCATCTACAGCCTCAGATTTAGCAACGGCCGGTGTCATGTAAGTCTCGTCGTCCGCAGGGAGGGGTCTTGCGTGATCTACCTCTCGCTCCGGAGTAGCCGTGCTCCTCACTGTGCCCGCAATGGGCTCGACTTCCAAAGGCTCCCACTTACGGAGGTCGTCCTCGGCGTCGTTGAGAATCTGTCGCGCAGCACCCCCCTCTTGGTAGCTCTCGCGAGCATCGCCAGGGGTGACGGGGCTGTCGTCGAGCAGAGCGAGGAGGCGGCGTCCGTGCTGGGCGAGGATGATCTGCTTCTCGGCCCGTTCAATGACGGCGGCGAACTCGGCGGCATATGCCTCCTTGAGCTTCTGGCGTGTCTATGTCGCATCGTGTTAGTGGTGTAATGCCCAAGTAATAAGCGGTCTTCTACATACCACGTTCGTTAATTGCGCCTCGGCCACCAGGTTCTCGGCCTCGGCCCTAATAAGCTCTTGCTCCAAGACAACCAGGCGGGTGCTCTGGGGCTCCTTGACCTTGATCTTCTGGATCTCGTCGGCGATCTTGGCCTTGCTGTCGCGGCTGGGCTGGACGCTCTTCTCCGTGTTACGGATGGTCTTGAGCACGCCGCGGGCGTCCTCGAGGCCGTGAGCGTAGTTGTCCTCGACGTCGCCCAGCTCCGAAAGGATCACCCCGACCTTGTCGCTGATGTCAGACACGCCATCGTCGCCCGTCTGCTCGCCCCATTCCGACAGCTGTGTCGCGATATTGGTCCGCTCACGCCCGGCATTCTCGTGCGCCGACACCAGGTTATTCGAACACTTGATAACTCGGTACAACTTGCGCGACAGCTCCGGCTGGATCGACCCGCGCAGCGACGCGAACGTAAAGCCCTTCCGATGGGTCGGCGAGGTCTGGCTCGTGTTGCCGCCGTCGCCGCCTTTCTTGGAGCGTACAGATAGCGCGCGATGCCTAGCAAAGAAGTATTATCAGTGGACGGCTCGACTTGATGCAAGGGATCAATGCCGAGTTTCCAATACAGATGTGCTGATCCTCTAGAAGAAGGTCGTTCCGCGTATGTGCTTTTCCAATTCTTTGCGAGGACGAACATGGTTGACGTATTCAAAGATGTACTTCAATGCGGCATTCAAGAAGATATGCTAAGGAATTCTGGATTGCTATCTTACATGTTGAAGTTGCTGTCCTACAAAGGCAGGTAAAACTAATTGCCAAAGTCAGCAACATCGTTGGTATCCGTCTCCATGATCCAAGATTGGGAAGGCATTGATGCGATTCTCAATCGAAGCTTCCAAGAAGCAACAGCTGTGCATGTCAACCTACAGATGGCAGTGTCAAAGCAAGGCAAGCTTGGTGGGATAGTTACTCGATATGCCGTAGTGGGGCAGGATCAGCACGAGTCGAGTGACAGCGGATGTATAGGTGGTCGTACAGGGGTAATGGGGTATATGAGGAAATAGTGTAATAGTTTTCATGAAACACCGATCTGGGGAACCAAAGAAATCGGCGACGTGTGTTATTAATAGTATATGGTTTTTGGTTTTATGTGTGCATCACGGATGGCAACAAAGGAGGAAGTAGGCAAAGGCTCGACTATTACGGCACTTCTCCTCCCAGCCCTTCTTGCTACGGCCGGAAATCTCGGGCGTTGGTTGTACACTACAAGATCACTAGTTCCCATTGGTGCTTTCACAGGCGATAGGCAGCAATTAGGTGAGTCTCGATCTTAAGGTCTCGTGCTGTATCAAAAGTTTGGGGCTGGTTGTCTTTACTTTTTTGTTTCTGTCGATGACGACAGAGGTGATGACATCATATTGATCTTTATTCAATGTATTGATATGGGAAAGCCCAATCAGATGATCCAGAATTACAGTACCCCCCCCTTGTCCGCTACTAAAAACACCCAAAATTCCCAAAGAACACCCCGCTTGGCCAATGCGTCGCTTTTGCTCCCCCACCTAACCGGTCAAGCGACTATGACGATGCTATCGATGCTATCGGAAGCAATGCCCATTTGTTGCTTGCCGGCCGGCAAAAAGATAAAACATCGATTAAAGGAAGTGAACGTAATCCGGGTGAACCATCCTCTCGACTCAACCCGGAGGGGTTTGCAAGAACCCCGTGTCGTGTAATTAATTTGTGTATATGTTGGTTTAGTGATATAGTGTTATAGTGTATCTCCTTAGGTGCTGTGGCGCTGCTTGGGGTACAATACGTCCGATAATGATCAACAGGCCGTGCAAAACGGTACATGGCTAATTGAGCCAATTAGAGAGTGTAGCAACACCGAACACGGTAGGAAACGTCAAAGCTTCCACACTAAATCATCCCGGGTCCGTACTGCACATTGTTTTTGGTGACAAGCAGCGCTACAGCACCTAAGGAGATAGTAAAGTCGCATCCTCTAGTAATAACGTGTCTGGCTCGTGCGCTCGTACACGACAGGGACGGCGCGATGGTGGCTCGTGGTGCTCACGCGCGGGCTGTGCGACGAGTGCCGATGGTGGCTGCTGGTGTAGCTGGCACGCGGGGCATGGTGCTTGTGGTGATGGTGGTGGTGAGCCTCCCGAGTGGGAACGACCTCGGAGTGGTAGTAATAGGTCTTTGCGGGCTTCTTGCCGAAACACATGTTGTCGGCGGGGATGACGTAAGCTCGAGTTGTGATGGTGGTTGTCGAGGGCATTTATAATCTAATGGGCAAGAAGCCTCAAAAGTGTGTATAGTTTGGGATGAATAGGTACGATATGTGAGATATAAGATCCAGAGAATCCGGCGGGAAGCAACTCGGATACAGGAGAAGCAACGGGACTTATATAGGTAGGGGATAAGACAGGTGACTATGACAGGGTTGGATAATGGATTGGACCCTGAAATCTGACATGGAAAGCCGGGAGCTGGTCGTCTACTTATCACCTCCTCGCGCCTGTCTGCTGGCCTGACGTCTTTCCATCATCCGAAAGCTATTACTCGATCCCTTGTCTTTGCCTTACAGAGATCTGCCTTGAAATTCCATGGTTTTCCAGGGTTCTGATCTCTATACCCTCGCACTGCCCAGCTGCGGATCCCTGTAATCCTTGTCCCGATTGACTGGGGCTTTCGTCTCGAGTAGTTTCCACACCGTCACACTCCCTTTAACCTACGGCCGCCTTCAAGTTTCTGTCATATAGCCTGGCATCGATAATAGACTGTGCTGGCTGCATCTGGGACAAACCCATCTGCAGGCAATGATGTTTTTCGACTAGGCAACACTTCTAGCCCAAACACGACAGGACGAATGACTTCTGGAATGACTAGATCGCAGGACTTTATTAGAGCCTCAAGTTAAGGGTCCTACCGACTAAAACTACAGCCCCGTGAGCAGCGTAGTACTGCAGATACGCAGTTGCATCCTCCGTACATAGAAAAGTCAAGGTCAACTAGCACAATGTCTTGGCAGGGTGAGTCGTCAAGCCTGCCAGACTCATGTGGATTTGCCTCTTCGTTCGTATACAAACTGACCCCATTCTGCCTGCCTTGCTTTCACCACTACAAGGTAGCACCCAAACATCTCTTCACGACACCACCAAGGATTTCTTCATTCTATCGGCAGCTGCTTACGTGCATCGGGTCGCACTCATGCATCTAGGGATTCCAATCCCTGTGCGACTCGCAGGCCCTTCTCACGACTCACCTATGATGTTGAGCGACGTCAGCCTGCATTCTGACTGGTTGCCCGGGTACGCTAAATGATTTGATCGCCAAGCCACATGCGCTCACAACTTCATTCGTCCCATCCTCCAACAGTGATACCAGAATCGAGGCCTTGCAGAAACCCTTCGTCGGTGGCCTACGAGGATTTACATGTCAGATCGGAGCAATGTAGTGCATGAAAGATGCCAAAGCAATCGAGATCCCAATATAGAGATGTAGAAACAGCGGTGAAAGCGAAAGCGTTTTTGTTTTTACATATCATACGTTGATTTGGCAGAAGCCTAGATAGCACGAGGTTTCATCTACCTGTCATCTCGCATCACTACCACTGGATGATTGTGCAGTCGCCAATAGAGAGAGCCTTCTCAGACGTCTCTACCCGGTGTGCTGGCGCGTTGTCATCAAGGTTCCTTTTCATATCAGATACCCCTCTATGTACACCTGTGATTACATATCAGACCACCGATGTCCATATTTCTATTTTGATGAAAGGTTCACGTCCAACTTGGACAGAAACCAGATCCCGACAAACAGGGACATCATGCTTCCGAAAATCACCAATGGTTTGCGGAGGCTAGCTGCGAACGTGTAATCGTAAGAAACGATCAGGTCGCGGTCCCGGAAATCGTCATGGAGATTGCGGGCCTTGATGGTAAGCACGGTGCGACCAATAGTGTCCAGGTAAGTCTTTTGTTGGTCAACAACAACTTCGGTAATGGACGACTCGGGAATTGATGTGTAAAAATTGACGTTCCTGTTAAATATGTTAGTTACCGTTCCTACGAGCAATGTAACTTGTTTTTACTTACTCGGCACCTTCCGGTAGGAGGACTCGCACATGAACCTGCTCATACCCAAAACCCTCAGGCTGCTTAGGCCCCTCGAGGAAAGGGATGTTCAAGATGTAGCTATCTCCAGTCTTCTGTCGCAAGAAGTACTTGGCATCCGCGTTCCACCCAATGGTGAAAGGGTACTTCCAGCCACCGAAAATGGGATAGCGAGGCTTGATGTCCAGAGACGCTTCCTTCTTGTTACTTCGGAAGCGGGAGGTGGACACGTTCCCAACGACATCGGTAAAGTAGGCATCTGTGCTGCCAATTCGGAGAGGGAACTTCATCTCCTTCAGCGCATACGAGTTGGGGTTGAAGTATTGCGACTGGGCCCATTTGACGCGGTTGAACAGCGAAGAAAGGTTGGCGCCCTGGTTGTAGAGGGTGTATCTCTCTTCAAACGCAATGTTGCCACCCCAGTGGCTGACCTCGACGTCACGCTCGAGCAAAGTAACATGGCTCACAGGCTTGGTGAACTCGTAGCGGACCTTGACAGGCGAGACCGCACCAGCTGGTACTTCGGGGAAAGGTCCGTAGGTGAGCTTAGCACCTGACTTCTGAGGGAACTCTTTCACGTCGCCGGAGCCGGCAATCTTGGTGTACTCGGGGATGTCAGACCCGGGAAGCTTGACTTCAGTCTTCTGCTTGACCGTCGTGTAGATCGAAGGGCAGTAGGCGGAGAAGGCGTAGACAAGATACTGCTTGTCGCTCTGTTCGATGGCCGCGGGGAGGGGTGTCAAGGCCTGGAGATAGTGGTACGAGATACCAATCGTCTGCTGAGCCTTGAGCGGGAGTGGTGTGGGCAATCGGATGCGATAGTACTGGGTGTCGCTGGTGTAGGGTGTTAGTGCTAGTCGGCTGCGCATGTTATCTTGCAACCAGGCTCACCTCAACGGATCGTACTCGACCGCCTCTACGACGAAGCCAGTGAGACTGGGGTCTTTGCGGTCCTTAACCTCGAAGCCACCCACTCTCTCCATCTGCTGGCTTGTGAAAGGTAGGAAGTATTCATCTTGGGGCTCCTTCGAGTCGTTCTCGACGACGACGTTGATTTGCTCCTTGGCAAAGTTCTTTTCTAACGAGATGACGTGCACAAGGTTTGCATTCTTGAAGACCTGGGGAGGCTTGAATGTCGAAGGAAGGGTGACCTTGGAGACGGAAGGACCAGCAACGTTGGTGTCGGCAGTGACAATGGGCGAAATGAGTGCAAGCAGAGCTGCTGCGCAAGCCGCAATTGACTTCATTATGGAAATCAAACACCGCGAGCACTCATGGGGAGAGAAGCTCTACACAATTGATAGGTGGGAAGCGAAAAGAAGAGTAGGTGAGGATGATTGTGGTATTGTCGTTGTGACAAGCCTGGCCTAACTCGTCATTGGTCTTGATCTGGTTCAATTCGACTATCAATTCAATATCATCTATCTGGCCCGAGTTCAGTTCAGTTGAGCACACACACACACACACACTTACAGCTGCAACGTAAGCTTCTTGGCCCAATTGGTAGAGCTCTACCTGGCCACTACCTACACCCCTGTTAGATGGGGGAGGAGATACTTCCCCGGCGCTGAGGAGCCACGTTAGTCCGGATCTAAAATGACGGCACTGCCACCTGAGCCACAGACTGGCGCATCTTCAGCCATAGGTAGCTAGTTATACTCCCACTAAGCGAAAGCGGGATGGGAGCTTGGACCCCTTTTTCCAACATCGAATGGGATTCCGTCTTTGCTCGGTGCATTGCATATCCAAAAAATGCCCCTCCATGTGAGAGGTGCATTTTATATCAATCACTCCTGGATCTGAACCAAGTGAGCTGTAGTATGCAATGCAGCTTGGCAGCACTGCAGTTCAAATCACAGCTGCAAAAGTATCCATATGATAGATAACGTACCTGCGGACTCCGGTACATGTTATGTTTCCTCGACAGGACTGTGGATTTATCCTAAGGTCCTTTCTCTTCCTCCTCCTCGATCCCATTGGCGCGAGGTACAATCTGAATAAAGCTGTAAACGTTCTCTCTTCTATTCCCCCTCACCCTATGGCAGGCTTAGTTCAGTCGCAGCATCTTACGATTCTACCTGTTTTTGAGCCACCACCGGGATTCCGGAGGAGGCATTTTCTGCAAGAACGCCACTCTGGGTGGGGGGCTAGGATAAGTAATATGGTGCTCGGCTGATTGAAAAATGGGAGAGTAGGGCCTTTCCGCATGCTTCAATGCGGTGGACTCGGGGTTCCGTTCGTGAGATGGCATGATGGCCAGATGGGAATCGTAACGAGCTGGCAGCCCACGAGTCCAACACGACTTAACCCGGCCTCCATGGCCGCTCTTTCCTCACCTCACCCGCCCGAGGCTCCCATCCAGGCGCTCGAAGGGGCATGGCGTAGACCGTACGATACGCTTTTTGAAGGGCAGAATGGATACACACCGCTGCAGCGCGGCCCACTGTGCGAGGATTCCCTCTGACAAGTAGAGCTGTGGTAGGGCAGAGCTGGGCAACGTAGCAGGCAATAGGGCCTTCTAGGCTTCTGGGCTCTGGTCTCTCTGGTCCTCCCTGGGCTGTCTGGGCTGTCTGGGCTGTCCGGAGACTGGGACCTGGCGTGTTCTTGGTAGACAATGTACTTTGCAGATACATGATGATACGTACTTTACTTTGACATCGACACGCAGCATCCAAGCGGTTTCACGCAACTCTAATTGCGACCCCGCTCTCGCTGCAGTACCTTCAAAAGTGCGCCGCGCCGCCCGCCAGAATCGACCTCATCCCACCTCCTCTGCCACCCAGAGCCCATTTTGATTATTGATAGCTGTTGGTTGAGCTGAGTAAGTTTGTACCCTCCCTACATCTGCCTGCATCCATACAAGAACTCTTTTCAGCTGGTCGTCAACAAAATTTCCTGCACTGGTTTCCCTTTTTAAAATCAAGCGACTCTTTGGACTGACAATTATTCTGTAACAACAGTTCGTATCTCTATCATCACGGTATACGTGAGTATATAGCTGTCTTTCCATGAAGAACCCCTCCCCCTCAATTGTTGCGTCATACGACTGAAACGCCCGAATTGAGTTTTTGCATCGACTTACACATCATCGCAAACCGCATCGCCTAGATTGGCTGGCTGACAAGTGATTGCCTGCAGAATTAAGACAACCCCAATTCAAAGACCTTATCCGGCAAGATGGTTGGTCTCGGTCCTCGCAAGCCGCCGTCCCGCAAGGGTATGTATCATTGATTCTTCTTCGCTTATCTTGCTTCTTTTGCGTTTCAGTGCTGGTGCTGTCCAATGCTATACTCCGTGTTTGTGCTACATATATACAACCCCAAATCGGCATTGTGCAACTCTTCGATGCAGAACCATGTTGGCATAACGAAATGTGCGTCGACTGGCCCAACGTCGTTACCTCCGAGTTCAAGGCAAATGGGCCGCCGTGACACTATAAATGGTTAAAACACCATGGCCTTCTCACATTGTCATTAATGGGCATAAGCTACCGGCTCTTACCGTGGATGGCCCAGCCGGCACGTCCCATCTGCCGTGAACGACTTGAGGAATTCGGCTGTCGGGCGCACTAGACTCGGGTGCTCGAGGAGGGATACTCCCTAAACCTCCTGTTCATCCTATGAAAACGTTTGCTATGCTGGGTTGTTGCGGTTGTTGAGTCACGCCCGGCAGCCGCTGGTCTGTTCATCTCAACTATGCTATTTACCGGACCTGCCTAAGCACTTCTGGCTACCTTCGAGCCAGCCCACGATGGCTTCTAGTCATGGCTTGTTCATCTGGGTCGACAGCATGGGGGAACACTTGCCATCATCACAACTATTGCTTTTCTGTTGAGGGCTGTTTCTTACATTGCTTTACTCTGTCATCTCGGGAGACTAACCCAATGTGCCCGCAGGATCCATGATGGATGTCCCCAAGGACTTGCTCCAGGAGATCAAGAAGCTTGAGGAGCAATTCACCGTCGATTCGGTGACCCTCAAGAAAATCACCGACAACTTCGTGTCCGAGCTCACGAAGGGTAAGTTCCACCTCTGTCCAAGTCTGAGCCGCATTCCACTGCTAACGGTTTTATAGGCTTGAGCGTAGAGGGTGGTAGCATTGTACGTTCCAGTCGCACACGTGATCGTACCCGTACAACCCCGAGTGCTAATACTCCCCCTGATTTAGCCCATGAACCCTACATGGGTTATGGACTTCCCCGATGGCCATGAAACCGGCACTTACCTGGCCCTTGATATGGGCGGCACCAACTTGCGTGTCTGTGAGATTACCCTGACCAACAACAAGTCGGAGTTCGACATCATCCAGTCCAAGTACCGCATGCCCGAAGAGCTCAAGACCGGCGAGGCTATTGAACTCTGGGAGTACATGGCGGACTGTGTGCAACAGTTCATCGACACTCACCACGGCGGCGCTCCCCCTGCCACTAAGATCCCGCTTGGTTTCACATTCAGCTACCCGGCCACCCAGAACTACATCGATGAGGGTATTCTTCAACGGTGGACCAAGGGCTTCGACATTGCTGGTGTCGAGGGCGAGAACGTGGTGCCAATGTTCGAGGCGGCCTTGAACGCACGAGTTAGTTCCCAAAATTATGTCGAAATATGGATGCTCTGCTGACCAAATTATAGGGTGTGCCCGTCAAGCTTTCTGCTTTGATCAACGACACCACTGGTACCATGATCGCCTCTGCCTACACAGACCCCAAGATGAAGATTGGCTGCATCTTCGGCACCGGTTGCAACGCCGCATACATGGAGGACTGCGGCTCTATTCCTAAGCTGGCCCACATGAACTTGCCCGCCGAGACCCCGATGGCGATCAACTGCGAGTGGGGTGCCTTTGATAACGAGCACAAGGTTCTTCCCCGCACTCCCTACGATATCATCATCGACAAGGAGTCCCCCAGACCTGGCCAGCAGGCTTTCGAGAAGATGATTGCCGGCTTGTACCTCGGAGAGGTCTTCCGCCTGGTGATGGTCGAGCTTCACGATAACAAGGAGGTTCACATCTTCGAGGGCCAGGATATCAGCAAGCTCCGGAAAGCGTACACGCTCGACGCTTCTTTCCTGTCGGCGATTGAGGAGTAAGTGTTATTGTTTTCAGTGATCCTACGTATTCACAGCTGGCTGACACTACATAGCGACCCATTCGAGAACTTGCAAGAGACTGCCGATCTGTTCAACGACAAGCTGAACGTCAAGACCACTCGCCCCGAGCTTGAGCTGATCCGCCGCACTGCCGAGCTCATTGGCACCCGTGCCGCCCGGTTGTCTGCCTGTGGTGTCGCCGCCATCTGCAAGAAGAAGAACATGACTTCGTGCCACGTTGGTGCTGACGGTTCCGTCTTCAACAAGTACCCCCACTTCAAGGCCCGCGGTGCCCAGGCCCTCCGTGAGATCCTGGACTGGCCCGCCAAGGCCAACCACAAGGAGGAAGACCCCATTGAGATCCTGGCTGCCGAGGACGGTAGCGGTGTTGGTGCTGCCCTGATTGCTGCTCTCACCCTCAAGAGGGTAGAGGCTGGCAACATGGCTGGTATCCTCCACCCCGAGAACTTCCAGTAAATTCTTCTCTAGCTCCTAGGAACTTTCACTACTGGGTCTTTACAATGCAAGGTTGCAAGCCCTTACACCGGAAAAGAAAAAGGTGGTTGCTCGAAACGGATTAAAAAAAGGAGGGGGTTATAGAAGTTATTGGTAGACCCTAAAATCGAGCACCTAGTTTCCCATCTGAACCTTTTCGACATTTTTGCTGTTGTTTAAGGTCCTTTTTACCTCATGAAAGTACAAGTTGGCAACCGGTATTCTACAATTGTGTGTCAGCGATGTCTAAATTAACCAGAATAGGGGTTCGAGTAGGACAGAATAGGAGAAATGAGTACTTACTGTTCAGTGTCCAATACCGCCTCTTGACGCCCTCCCACTCGCCCTTCCCTTCCTCCTGCAGCCCCTGCATGTCCACGTCCATGTCTTGCCACGCCACGTCCATACCCGCATCGCTGAGGTGCATCTCAACGACCTTGGTGTAGACGTCGTAGCAGATCTGGCGGTCGGCGCCGAGCCCGTTGAAGAAGCCGAAGCGGCCTTCCTCCTCGAGCAGGCCGGGCACGTGCTCGGTGAAGAAGAGGCGGAGCTGGGCGTAGTCCTCGCCGAACGTATCGAAGTAGATGGCGTCGTAGGTCTCGCCGGCCTCGAGCAGCCTGGGCACCACGTCCTGCCACCGGCCGGCGTGCACCTTGTATGTGCCCTCCTCGGGGGCCGACGCCTCCCAGGCCGGGCCGAACTTGCAGTCGGGCGAGGTTGCGATGTGCGACAGCACGTCCGGGTGCGCCTCGATGATGTGATGGCGCGCGGGCTTGGTCTCGGCGAACATGCCGTCGATGATGCCCATGCCGAAGCCGATGTTGAGGACCTTGCGGCCCGGCTGCTGCTTCGGCAGCAACGTGTCGACCGAGGACCGCATGATGGACGTCTCCCAGGCCATCATGACGCCATTGGCATCGGCGTCCGTCAGCTTGCCGGCGCTGTATGTCAGGTTCGAGCGCAGGTAGTCGGCCGAGTCGACCTGCGAGGCCTGGGCCTCGGCGGCGCTGGGCGCAACAAAGGCGCGGTCGGGGTTGGACTCTAGGATCTCGGTCTCTTCCTCTTCTGCCTCCTCTTTCTTGGGTTCCTCGGGTTGTTTCTCGGTGGGGTGGCCCTCGTTGTTGGTTTCCACTACCAGATCCGGAACCTCATCGCCGCCGTCTTGCGCCGCGGCACCGGTGATGTCGACAATTTCCTCGTCCTCGTCGTCATCCTCGTCCATGGACTCGAGCTCCTCGTAGCCCTCGAGCAGGCCAAAGAGCAGCTCGGCCCGGACGCCGGCGCCGATGCACATCTCGTAGAGCTCGGCCTGGCCCAGGCGCGCGGCCACGCAGCCGGGGGTCTCGTTGTTGGAGTCGACGTCGTTCCAGATGGCGCCGTTGAAGAACAGCTCCTCGAGTACGGCCTTGGCGGCCTCGAGGTCGGCCTCGGTAGCGGTGGCACCGCAGGAGCGGATGGCCGCATGCAGCGGCGTCTCGCCGGTGGTGGGTTCCTGGACGCTCGCGCGGCCGGGGACGTCCAGCAGGGGCTTCAGGCCGGCCAGATCGTGGTGCCAGGCTCGGGACAGGATCTGGGAGATGGAGGCGGGGCACGAGGACGGGATGCGGGCCTCGAAGGCGTCCTGGTTATTGCTTGGCTCGCCCATTCTGCTGGTGGGCGTCTAGACTGTAGAGAAGTACACGACAGAATATCAAGTAAAGAAAGTATACCTAGTACCAACTGATCAATGATTCTGGGAATTTGATCGCATGTACATCGTCTAGTGTAGCTTCTGGACCGCGGGGTTATTGCGATGCGACAGAAAATATTCTTGACGCGACCGCGGGGTTGGTGGGTCGGACTGGCTTGGCCTGACGCAACTGCATCTAGGTATGAGCTAAGGAAGTACAAGTAATAGGGGTCCTCCACTGTTGAAGGCCGTTCCTATTATGACCAATAGTGGCAATAAACATCCATTTCTGGCGTGTGTTCTGTTTGAAGACAAGACAGAGTAGATTGTATTGCACTATTGCATATACAGAAACATAAACCGAGAGTTAATGGTCAGTCATGAGAAGAGCTACCCCGTGATCACTAAAACCCCTTCCACAATTCCAACTGGTCTATAGTACTGATTTGGTTGTCTGCCTCGTAAGGTATCTTAGATATAAATACATGCATATATGTATGAAGAGCCACCGCATCCATGATGACCCTGAATTTCCTCGTACTTTCCCAGGCCAAGGCCTGCTCTCTTCCACCGGCGTCGACATAGACCTATCCAGAATAATCAAAAGCCAACGTTGCGAACTGGCCACCAGAGCCCACGTCATCTGCCACGATACCAAGCTTATGGGTACTGCCAACAAACTCTTGCAACCTCATCAGGTCGAGAATAAAAAAGACTCGGCATCCCCATTCATCCGTGGGAAAACCGCGGCTCCGCGTTTATAAGCAAGAGCACCCACCTCGGAGAACCCAACCCCCCTACAGGTATTCAAGAATCTCCCGTTAACCAACCACGGATTTCGAGACTTGGAGGGCCTCCCAAACCAGCACGCTACTACATCCGCCAAAGTGTGGTGGAGAGCTCGACCGCTATCCATCCAGAATGCAATTATCTGCCTTCTCTCTGTCATGAATGGCAATAAAACTGAAAAGAGCAAAAAGGGGTATTCCGAGAAAGACTGGTTATCGAGTTTAGGGATCCACCGGAACGGCCAAAAAGCGTGGACATGCTGTGTTGATGATCCAGTGCGTGGCCAGACCCTGCGGTTGCAAAAAGGCCATTTCAATCCTTGTAGTGGCAAGAATCTTTGATCCCGTCCAAAGACAGGGCCAAAAAAGCGGCTTGTTTTCCACCAGTGCATTCTGTCCAAATCAGAGAGCCCACCCCCAACATCGAACAAATACACCTGTCGAGACGAAAAAGAGGGCAACAAAAGGCAGTAGTGACATAGGAAAGCATGCGTAATCGTTCTCGTCTTCAAAGACCATGACATCGTCAGAAATAGAGCAGTAAGAGATATGGCCGCCATATAGAAATGCTCCCGCCTCCACAGGAAGAAAGAAAACCACACCAACTTTTTGTATCCATCCGCAGGGGTATAATACCGGTAAAGACAAAATGCGCTCTCGTCTCGGCAAGTCAAAGTTTCAAAAGACACGACATGTCTCGATATATACCAAGGTCTGTCATCAGAACCCAAGGGGCGAGAGAGGCTTGATGGGCGAGAGGGGTCTCATCTCTCCAGATCTCCTGGGCGTTTCGATGCTATTGATGGTAAGGCTCGTCGAGATGGTCGAATTTGTCGAGCCAATGCTGCCATTCGAAGTGCCCGAAGGCGCACCTTTCTTTCTCAGCTTCCCGCCCCCATTCTGATGTTGCTGTGACTGCTCGTGATGCTGTTGGGTACCATCTGGCGGAGTCACAACTCGGCCTTCGTTCTCGTGGTGGGTACTATTGTTGTCGCCACTCCCCTGTTGCCCCGACCCATCACTTCCATATCCACGTGGTGGCGGCGAGTTGAACAGCGCATACTCCTCCTCAATAAACTGAGCCTCGGTATTGCAACCCTGCCAGCACTGCCTCCAATCGCAAACAAGGAATCTAAAACAGAAGGCATCAATCTTCATACATGGCTGGAAGCAGATACATAGGTTTCGAAAGTCCATCTTGTTCTTGTCCGCATGAGCGAGTAAGAGGCTGAGGTGGCAGGTAATGGCAAACAAGAGGTAGTAGTTGTAGGGCGACAGATTGGATAGCTCATCGATGAGCAGCTGAGGCACTTCTTCGGCGCCGGCACATTCTCGAGCAATCCGTTCCTGTGCCTCCTTCGGAAACAGCTCGTCGGGCAGTTCTCGGAGCCAGGCCTTGAGCATGGACCCAATAATATTGATGTCGTAAAGATCGTCCTGGGCAAAGAGGTCGACATCATGCTCTATAACGACGATCAGTCAGCATCCAATATTGAAACATGAACATGTCCCGCCTCGATGGCGACTTACGCTCGTCAAACTTCCTTTGCCACTTTTTAATCTGCGGACCGCTTCCCGGCACTCGGTACAAACCTTCAACATCGGTGCCCTTGTAGTTGAGATAGTCAATGGCCCGCCACGGGAAGGCAGGCATCCAGAACTCGGTCTTGTCCTTAGATTTCTCGAGTCTCTTAGATATTCTCGTTATCCGCGTTTGTTCCACCAAGGGCAAGTTGATCACTTTGATCTGGTAATGTTCATCGTCTATCACCGGTTCTTTCTCTGTCGTGCTACCACTGCGAACCCCTTTGCCAAATAGCCCCTTACTTATTATATCAGCGGCTCGCGTACCTTGGTTCCGCAGGCCATTGAAGAAAGACCCGCTCGTGTTGTGTAGTGACGAAGGATGGCTTCTGTTGTGGTTGTCTCTGTCCCGACGCTGTTCTTTATTCGTAGCGATGTCGCGAGGGGGAGCTCGATCGGCCGAACGATTTCGAGGTGTCGCATTCATCATTTGCCGGTGTGACCTATCATAGGTTTCAACTGGGGCTGTCCTCAGAGGCTGTTGACCGGCAAAGGTGGCGGCCTTTTCAGGCTCTTGAATCTTAACCTGAGTCGATGTGGAGGCCATATCCTTTGTCCCAGGACTCTCCTTATCCTTATTTTTCAATGATTTCGATCGGTTGAGCCGCGCAGTTTGCTTTGGGTTGTTCCTAGACGGTTCGTTTTCTGTGGCACCTGATGCTGAAGAGGCTTCCGATCGCGAAGGCTGGGATTGGTCGTCCCTCGAGATTGAGGGGTCGACTGAGGAGTGGTCTGCGAGGTAAGGAGAACAAAGAAGTCAGCATTCCGGGGCAGACATAACAGGGCAAGAAGCAATCGCCCAGGATGTGGGCATATGATGTCAGAGCAGCCGAGTACAATAATGGCGAACAAAGCAAATACCGCGATATTGACTATTTCCTTCAATGTAACATACCTGAATGTTTGGAAGCTTTGCTCGAGACACGATCCGACATACTAGGATAGTCTATATCACGGGAGGCCGACTCTGCGGGGGTATCAATAGGTATGTGGTTCTGGCTCCGGCTGGGACTTCGATGTCTACCCGGGTGGAGATTGCCAGTTTTTGGGCCCAGGCTGAAATTGAAGAAGCGACTGCCGTTGCGCGAATGCTTCTCTGTCTCGCGGGCTATCGTCTGCTGTTGCTGCTGCGGCGTCGGAAACGGCGTGGGTCGCGGTGGTAGTGGCGGCACAGCCTGGGATGTCGATTGCGATGCAGGGGACGTAGATGGCCGCGACGCAGACCGAGATGTTGTTGGTCGCGATGGAGGCCGAGACACGGATTGAGATTGGCCAGGATCCTCTTGCGCCCATATATTTGGCGGCGGCGGTTTCTCTATCGTTGGGTATTCGATCCTAGTCTTGGCCTGATGCTGCTGGTATCGATGATAGTCGTCCTCGAAATCGTCGTCGTCGTCTTCTATCTCGGGAGCGGGTGCTGTAATCGCAGGCCGCGCCTGGTACTTGGATCGAGGTAGGCGATATGTCGCTTGCGAGTCTTGGGATTGAGGCAGCGACTGCGAGTAGTTTTGCTGACTGTGCGATGACGGTGGCAGAAGTGATGCTGCTGGCGCGGGCTCGGACGGCGACGGCTCAGCCTGTTGTCCAGTGGTGGAGATTGGGGTCTGAAGCTGGCCTTGGGGGGCTTGCTGGGCTTTCTTGGATGGGTTGAACCTGCTGAAGGGCGAACGTGGAGACCGAGACGACTTGGACGAAGTTGGACTTGGGACGACCTGAAGTCCAGTTGTTTCACCACTAGTTGCAACGCCGATGGCAGGTGCAGGTGCAGGTGCAGATGCAGGTGCAGGTGCAGCAGAACGTGGACCTCTACTTGAACCACTACCTGTAGTACCTAAAGCGCGATCATTTGATGCGCTAGAGCTGGAGACAGGGGAAACACCGGCAGAGGAGACTATAGATTCGCTGAGGTGATCATTGGAATTTAGAGTCAGATGTGATTCATCAGCCAAGGGCAGCGGCTGAGGAACATGTCTGCGAGCCATCATAGTGGCTGTTTGGAAAGGTGGTGATGAGCCAAGGTACCATGCGACTTGTACCTGTCTCTCTCACACACTCACTCCCGTCCGCCCTGGGATGGCCTGGGGTGGTGGCTCAGGTACGTATACAAAAAGCACGGTGAGGCCGGCTAAACAGTTCCCAAGTAAGAGGATTGCGTAAAACGGGATGTCTAGTGTAGCGAAACGGACGGGCAATGTGACGAATACTGTGTGTATGCGTGCGATATGGGCGTGTCTCGGGGGGAGGGAGTGAGTAGCTTGTACCTGCCTGCCGACTGGCTGCGAGCGTGATGTACCAGGGGGTGTGGCCGGGTACTTTGAACTCTCTCTCTCTCTCTCTCTCTCTCTTTTGCAGGACAGTGTCAGCAATGCCCAAAAGTCTGAGTGAGGTGTGAGGTGCCCGTGTGTGGTGCGGGTGTACTCCGTATGATGTTTCTGTTAATCAATGCAACAGGTATTATGCGCCGCAGGTCCAGTCCCGACAGCAGGGTGACCCCGAGAGAGGAGGTACTTGTTGCGTTGCAGCACTGCTGCCCTCTCAAATAGAAAGCGGAGGAATTGCCCACTTCGGGGAATGAGTTTGGTTTGAGTGCAGGTGGGAGTTGAGGGATCCTGGAAGTCCTGGAAGTCCCTGGGAGGAGGTCCTGGGAGCCTCTGGGACCTGGCAGGCAGAGCAGCCTACTCACTCCCTATTCTTCTTGTTTGGTCGGGGGTCGTCGTTGGTCGCGGCACAGAGCACAACCTTAACAAGGCACATTTACCACGCACACGCGCGCGCACATACACACATACTCAGCAAGCAAGCAACAACAGGAAGGGGTAGGGATGGTCTCGTGCGCAGTTTGGAGACATGTATCAGGTCCTCTTCTGGCCTTGGAAGTCGGTAGGCAAGTTGTAGAGTCGATGGTAGGGGCCGGTGCCGAGTCTCTGATTCCGACTGAAATTGATTGATTGATAGATTGACTGATCAACCCAATGAATCGGGTGGAGGAGGCAGAGTGGGATGATCAATTGGATCGGCTTAGTTGAGCCCGACGTGGATGGATTGGAAGTGGATAGAATGGCGCGATACTGATAGTGATGCCAGGGACAACCACACTCTTGATCTTTTTGTTGTTGTCAGAGCCCTTCATTCATAATGTTGTTGGAAGCGGCCAGCCGGGACAGAGTTGAAGAATCTTCACGGCATCGTCGCTCCTGCCGACCGCCAGTGTCTCGTCACTCGTATGTATTTCCTAAACTACTTGGCTTTCTACTTGGAGCGCGCCCATCCATCTGCTATCATCCATCAATGGATCTAGTCCATCATCTAGGCCGTTTTGCTACCTGCTTTAGTAGTAATCAATACGATGTATCCAGTTACAGTCGTCTCTTAGTTCACTCCATCCAGGGCGAGACTTGTTCCCCTGTGCTTGGCTCTCCTAGGTAGGCTCCTCCTAGGCTCTCCCCTCAGTACTTAATTAGCTCCGTGGGCCAGGATCCCACCGCTGTGCTGAGAGCCCGGGCTACCCTGTGAACCCTGCCCCAAAGCCCTGCCAACCTTGAGTGGTTTGTGTTGGAACTCAAGCCGGCAGAGCATCGACAACTTGGGATCAGGTACAGACATGGAGAAACCGGCGCTCCTCCTACCCAAGCCGAGTCAATATGGCTTCACCCTGGTAAACAAAACCTTCATTCAATTCGTGTGAGACCCTATTGCATGATAATATGTTAGGTACATGTAGTTCCCCCGTTGCATTCCAAAGGTACGGGACCCATGGGCTTGCCCAAATCCAGATGAGCCCCCAACTCTATATTGAAGTACAAAACATCGAAACAGTTCAGGGGAATGGATTTGGAAACTGTACGTCTGTCTCCGTCATGCTTCCTTGCCTCGCCTAGAGTTTGAATCTTCCCGAGAATTGCAGCTCTCAAACGTTTCGGGGCAGACGTGCAGATCGGTACAGAGAGAATATGTTCAATGTCTCGGGATGTTTACCTACCTCCCAGTCGACTGCCAGTTAAGGCCGATTGGACGTGGGAGAGCCGACGTACGGCCAGCAGTGGGCCAAGCCAGGCGCTGGCTGGGCTGCGAGCACTTAACCATTGCCTCTTCTTGACCAGCCAGCCGCCTTAGCTTGTGGACGGTAGTGGATGGCTACCTGTGCCATGGTATCCGCAAATGCAGGTGCATTCTTCGCGTTCATCACATCCCTATGTCATTGTGTGCCTGGATAACTTTGAATGCACGCGAGCAAGAATGCTGCGGATCGTAGACATACATACGTTATGCTTTGCAAATAGGCCTATCTACAACCTCTGATAATCGAGGGAGCAAAGCGCCGTCCAGGTGTGTCGTATCCCTTGAGGTAGCTCTGCCCGCCCGAAACAGCATGATATCTGAAACATTGGATCCTTACGACGTGGTCTCCCCTTCCCCCAACTAGCAGGGGAAGGGAGAGGGGAGATCTTACGAGATGTGGCATTGTGCCTGGCTTACCTCTGCAAACCAGCTAAATCCTGATACATGTCGCTGTGAATACAACTATTTTTAGTTGGCGTTGGATTCGACATTGCTTCTCTTGACATCCTGGGGCATCAGCGTTCCCGCGGGACATGTCACCATATTACTGTAAGATGTGGTCAGCTCTTGGCCGGGCCAGTAGGATTGTTGCCCATGCATAACAACTCTATCACGGAGTTTGGCAAATGCGAAGCAGCCCTCCGTACCCACGGGCATGCCGCGTCAACATATGTACGTGTACAGTACATAGTTGGCTCTTGAAATGGCCATGTTGTTATTTCCCGCCTGCCACCGTGGCCTTGGGTGGCTGCAAGACTGTCTTGTCCCTGGCCTTCGGGCCATCCCCATCTAGCCTAGGAGCCGTGATATCAAACATTGGGGGTGTTTCCAGGCATATGAGCATTGGGTGATGACAACGTGTTGAGGCTTGGAATATGTACGTAGTTAATCAAATTGTTCGCGTCATGTTCGTGGCAGAAGAAAAGTAAAACAGGTTCCCACGTTGCTGTCTGTACACACACAAGGGAGCGGTCGGTCAGACCGGAGATGATAAGCATGGCGTTTTTGCGTACATTAGGTCAGGTTAGTCTCACACGACATGCGTGAACCATCACTTCTGACTTGTGATCGGCGGATGGAAAGCATGGAAGAAGCAGGAAAATACAAGACAGCATACAGGACAACTTGATTCAATTCCTCAGATAAGTTCTGCCTACAATAAGAAACCAAAGAATGCCCTTGCCAAACCTTGTACGGCAGCGACATTGCTCACGATGGCTACCACGAATGCATTTAAGTATGAATTATTACGAATGGATTGCGATATATGCGTTATTGCCAGACTGTATGTAGGACAGACTCGCGTCAGAACTTAGGCCATTGGCTATGAACTTCTTCTCCACAACCTTGGACTAGCCAAGAGCTGCAATGAAAAAGATGATTTGCATCACTCGGAGGCAGTGTAATACCGAGGACACGATGGAGAAAACCATGTGCAAGCACAGAGAGTTCTCTCCGACGGACAAAAATAAGAATAATCTAGATTGAGGTCCTTAGACCTCTTTCAGAGATTAAACTGAAAAGAACAGATACTACACTTGATCTAAGCCAAAAGGCAAAGAAGAGCTGAAGAAGGAAAGGAAAGAAGATTGAAAGAGAGGGAGGGAGGGGAGATACTTATACCCTTCCCAGCAGGCTGATTCCGCGCAAAGCCCAAAGTGCCCCACTCTGATAAGGGCACTGGTGGGGGACGAGGCTGATTGCTGAACCCCCCCCAATAACAACCAATAGGATCAGTGAGTTATTGGGGTTTCTGAGCTGTTTCCTAAGGCTGTAGCCGGTACTGCCCCGCCTAAATTACGTACAAACGGCAGGCAGCAGATTGGTTTAGGCACCTAACATTAAAGGCCAAGAGGGTGCTGCAGCCTTCCTTGGCTTTGGATGTAGGTACCTGCCACCTTGAGGTCATCCAATCCAAAAGTCCTAAGCTGCTCTTTCTGTCTACCTTTGATTCTTGGGTTTGCGAGTCTCAGGTTGAACCATGGCGCAACTGCAAGATCTACCGGACGAGCTGCAACTTGCAACGGCGGCCCATGTCCAATACATCCAGAGCCTGGACTCTCGCAAAGATGAATATGAGTACTGGCTGACTGAGCACCTGCGCCTTAACGGTGTCTACTGGGGTCTCACAGCCCTCCATCTCCTGAAGAAACCCGAAGCTCTCCCCCGCGACGCCACCATCGACTTTGTTCTTTCCTGCCAGCATGAGAACGGCGGCTTCGGGGCCGCCCCCGGCCATGATGCTCACATGTTGTACACGGTCAGCGCGGTTCAGATCCTCGCCCTGATCGACGCTTTCGACGAGCTAGAGAAGAGGGGCAAGGGCAAAGCCGCTGTGGGCAAGTGTGCGTGATGACTCTCTTGACCGGCACAGACCAAACCCTCGAACATTCTAGGCTGACGAGCCGACACAGTCATTGCTGATCTGCAGAACCGCGAAACTGGCACATTTGCCGGCGACGAGTGGGGCGAGGAAGACACCCGTTTCCTCTACGGCGCCTTCAATGCCTTGTCACTGATGGGCCTGTTGCATCTCGTGGACGTTGACAAGGCTGTTGACCACATCAAAGCTTGTTCCAACTTTGATGGTGGATACGGTCTTACGCCAGGCGCCGAGTCGCATTCGGGTCAAATCTTCACGTGCCTGGCCGCCTTGTCCATAGTGGGAAGGATGGAGTCGGTCGAGGCTGACAAGCTAGGCAAGTGGTTGAGTGAACGACAGCTACCCAACGGTGGCCTAAATGGCCGACCCGAGAAGCAAGAAGACGTATGCTACAGCTGGTGGGTACTGAGCAGCCTGGCCATGATCGACCGCACGCACTGGATCGATCGCAATGCCCTCTTTGGTTTTATCTTGCGATGCCAAGACACGGAGAAGGGCGGCATCTCGGACAGACCTGGTAATATGGTGGATGTCTGGCATACGCTCTTCGGCTTGACCGGCCTGAGCCTTCTCGGATATCCCGGTCTGGACGATATCGATCCCGTCTACTGTCTGCCGAAATCTACGACTGAACGTATTCTTGGCTCTAGGAACTAAATACGGAAGACGTGTTTGCCGAGTTTATTATCGGTATGAGCCCTTTCCCGATGAAGCGTGTAAACTAGGTGTTCCCTATGAATCTGAATCAAGACTGAGTGGTCTCAATAATGAGGATCCATGGCAGAAGTGATTCTCTGTATAACGCTTTTTACACAATTTTAGGCCCTTGAGCTATTATTTGAATAATATCGTCTGTTTGATCCTGATGTTAAATATGTGATGGGCAGCGTCTTCTTGTTTAGCTACTACTTTATGTGTCCTTGTGGACCTACAGCAAGGAACTGTTCGAACGGCTCGTTTCCCTTCTGCAAATTGCACAGGCCCTTCCTCCTTTGTTCACGTATGAGGCGTACTTGACTACTGCTTCTGGCAGCATGTTGAGCATAGTCGCCGACCGTCACACCCTTATCATGGGGTTTCGGGATTGTGGAGGGGACGATAGGGCGGTGCGGGGTTAGCAAGGAACTGACATGAAGTACCCTCGGCGGAGAGTGCTTAGTAGTCGGAGTTCCTTGTCTCATATCCACCTTCTGTTCCGGTCGAACTGCCGTGGCTCGGATAGGTCGCCAAGTCAGGTAGAGGTAGCGCCGGAAGCTGTGTCGGGCTGCCGATGCGTCGGCGGCTGACCCCAAAATGACTCGGTCGGATCTGGAGGTGTGTAACAACTGCGACGCTGCATGCGTATGTTTACTCTCATAACCAACAGACTGTTGCTGGACCAAACCAGACAGAGTTTCCTGGGTGGTGTACGGCGCTGCTGGGAATGGTGAAACACCCCTTACCAAGTATCTTTAATAGAGGAACAGAGTCAAAAACCATCCAAGGCGGTATACAAGAGCTAAAATTGCCAAGCAGGGTAGTATGTATCCATCTGGGAATCACCATCGCCATCTTGCCTCCAACGGCTCACTAAGTGTTGAAGATTTGTGCAACTTCGGTACTCTCTTCCGATAGACAACAGTGGCTTAGTATTCGGAAAGGGCCACAAGAAGTGCCCAATCAAGGTTGGGTAGTTATTCTTCATCCTGTTAGTTGCAGTTGTTCATAAAGCCAATGCATGGATAGAGAGTCGGTTCAGGGGTCTTCCGCTCCCCCACTTCGGCAACTACCCCATGGGGATCTCTTGGGTTACACTAGTAGGTTCCCGGGTGGGGAGGGGGAAGGGGGCCCTATCATTTGTAAGTCACCTACATACCACGAGGAGGGGTTGGTGAACTGTACGCATCAAGGGGGAGGAGGGTGTTTGTTGGATGTGCTGGTAGAGGGAGCTCTCATATATTGCTTGGTTTGTTTGGCATCTACATACCTAGCTTAATGGGTCTCTTATACTTCTCCAGCCGTTTCTGTTTTGCGTTGACAAGGAAACATGGCGATGGACATCGACAACAAGAAGGCAGCGTCAAGCCAACACAAGGAAGACGTCAGGACAGCGGATTCGGGGGCCAGCCTACAACATGTCGAAGGCAATGCGTTGCTGGTCGACAAGCATGGCCAAATCCGTCGCCTGCCTATACCGTCCAACAGTCCAAATGACCCCCTGAATTGGGCGAGGTGGGAGAAGTCGGCCGTGATAATTTGCTGTTGCTGGTTCTGTGAGTCTTGATTGTAGCAAGCTAG
The DNA here is from genome assembly GCA_038363915.1 of Apiospora saccharicola. Lineage (NCBI taxonomy): Eukaryota > Fungi > Ascomycota > Sordariomycetes > Amphisphaeriales > Apiosporaceae > Apiospora > Apiospora saccharicola. The sequence goes on from JAQQWM010000001.1 coordinate 3,401,923, forward strand.
TGGACACTACAATATGCTGACTGGAATGGCTATTTCAAGCCATCATGGGACTTGCCCTAGCAAGTGGCCTGGGTGCGATCCTCGGGGTCTTCTTCCAGTTTTATGGGCCACGAGGTTATGATTCCAGTCAGATAACCTTCTTGTTGACGATGCCATCTCTGTGCATTGGTCTAGGTAAGATCTCTCCTCCGTATCTCACGGACTTATTCTGTAGGGTACTGCTGCTAACGGTCCCTGAGGCAACTACATCATCCTACCGCTCTCTCTCGCCTTTGGACGCCGACCCGTCCTTGTCGTATCCACCGTCGTCCTCCTCGGCGCCACCATCGGGTCTGCCGCGCAGGACAGCTACAACGGGCACCTGGCGTCGCGCATCATCCAGGGGCTGGCGACGGGGGCGTCGGAGTCGCTGCTGCCACTGATGCTGACCGAGGTGACGTTCCTGCACCAGCGCGGGCAGGTCTTCGGCCTCTACTGGATGACGCAGAGCGTCCTGAGCGCCGTCTTCAACCTCGCCAGCAGCTACGAGGCCGCCGCCCTCGGCTGGCGCTGGTACTACTGGGTCTTTGTCATCACCATCGCCGTGGGGCTCGTCTTGGTCGTCTTCGGCGGCTTCGAGACCAAGTTCACGCGGCCCGCCACCAGCCTCGACGGCTGCGTCGTCTACACCGACGAGTTCGGCGTCACCCACGTCGTCCCCGACAGCGAGGGCCAGGAGTACCTCGAAGCCGTCGGCCTCCAGTATTCGTCTCCTTCTTCGGGGGCGGCGACCTCGGAGCTTCGCACGTCCTACCTGCAGAAGCTCAAGTTCTGGTCCGCGCCGCACCCGCATCCCTGGCGCGCCATCTTGATGTCGTGGACGCGCATGCTGCAGTGCCTCACGTCGCCGGCGCTGCTCTACGCCGTCTTGATTAGCTCCATCACTCTCGCGGGCACCATCAACATGTCGCTGACGTACGACGCGGTGCTGCAGGGCTACGGCTGGCTCCCGCAGGACGTCGGGCTGGTCAACATCGGCGTCGTCGTGGGCTCGACGCTGGGGGCCGTCTACTGCGCCTTCCCGGGCGAGTGGCTGACGCTGTGGATGGCGCGCCGCAACCACGGGGTGCACCAGCCGGAGCACCGGCTCCTCGTGCTCGTCTTCCCGGCCGTCCTCGGCTTCGCCATGCTCCTGCTGTACGGCTACACCGCCGTCGGCGCCGCCTCCTTCTGGCCCCCGCTGCTGGCCTACGCCTTCTTCCAGATCACCTTCGTCAGCGTCCTGATCGTGTCGTCGACCTTCGCGGCCGAGGCGGCCCCGAAGCACCCCGGTCCGGCCTTGGTCGTCGTCGTCGGCACCAAGAACATCGTCTCCTTTGGCGCCACCTACGGCTTCACGCCCATGCTCGCCCAAGGGGGTATGTCTGGTCCTATGGCGTGCTGGCAGGCATCTTCGGGGGGATCTTCGTCCTCGGGGTTCCCGTGTATCTGCTCAACCCCAAGTGGAGGAAATATGTTTCGCGGGTTGAGCAGAAGCACGGAGTCACTTCTACCGATTGATTTCATATCCTAGATTTGTTAGTGCTGAGCTAGACAGGATGGCCGGTTACTTTGATATTTCATAAATGATTATACGAAGACAATATTATATCAGTGGCAGTGGCACTTGTTGTACTTATCATTACGTATGTTGGCTGTCTAAGTGGGTTACTTAGTCCATTATGCTGATCAACTTGTCCTAGCACACAACTGAGCTCCCTGGAGATGCACACTCCCAACTAGTAGCCAGCTTGGGATCCCCTTAATTCCATTTGCTCACACTCGGGTAAGGCCCGGCAGCGGCAGGTCGGTCCCGTTGGTTTCATGGCTGAACGCGATGACTTTGGTGTCGGGTATAGAGAGCTCGGAACCAAAAGCTGCGCACTTGCCTGCAGTACACCTTGCCAGCCGGGCAAAGGCTCCGAGAAGCAGCAGCAGCAGCGTGTTTGAAGCATATGCCCTCATATTGAAGTGTCAATGATCGCCAGAGTCTTTCAAGGACCCCGCTTCAATGGTGCGTATTATTTAACGGTATGTACAAGTATGGCTCCCACGGCGTCCGCACATTATCGTCGTAGTTCTCTTGGTATATATATAACTACTCATCTGAGTCTCATAAGCGACAGCCTGCCTGCAAATGGCTATCGACGGTCATGTTCAGGTAGGCATCCCCAGGTTTCCCCGCGCGAGACCTGCGTAAAGACTCGGTCATGTGTCCGCATTCCCCGCAAGCGAGAGACAATGTAACTTATAGTATTGAGAACATGGTTCGTTTTGTAAATACCCTATTCTTCTTAAGTGACTATATAGTCTCGGGAAATCCGCGCATATTCAACCACGTGGTATCCCACCCCTTACCGGTATTCCGGGACATGGCATCGGTCTAGCATGGATCTCGTCCATTCAAAGGAGATGCCGCACTCGACCAAGCCGTGGTAATTTACACAAGCATATGGTAAGGTAGTTTCTGAATGAAATATATTGTGAGCAAGCACTCGTCGAGCTGCGAATAGGTGCAAGAAGATGACGGCCACCCATCTCCTTTTTATTCTGACGCAGTTGCCAGTATTGGAGTGGCCAAGCTGCAATTGAAACCTAAGGCAGCCTAGTCCAAGGAGATAGTTGATGTTTTTTTTTCTTTCTTCCATGGCGATTCTGCTTTAGAATCTGAAAAGAGCATACACTTCGGGTTCCGACGCGGAGTCGGGTGCTGCCCGTCTCGTATATTCACCATGTCAGCCAACCCGCCCGAGGACCAGAGCACTCCATAGGATCCATATCCCAACATCTCCTGCCTATTTGGATTGAATCCGGAATTTATAATCTCCTGTTTTTCGACGATGCCTGACTCCTTCGCTGATACTATTCCGCCAATCGATGTGTGTGCTGGACAATTGCATAAAAGGGACGAAGGCGTCACTCTCCAGCATGTTTTCAATACCGAACAACCACCGTCCGCAAACCTCCATCATCCCACCAAACATCTTCGTCATACTGCTACCGCTAGCATGCATCCTGCACTCGTTACCGCTCTCTTTGGCTTGCCTCTGATCGCCGCTCAGGCGACAACTGCCACGACAACGCCCCAGCCGGACCCGCCCGCACCCGGAAGACCATTCCTAGCCCAACTATGGAACAACACGGCCGATTGCGTCAGCGATGCGCCGTATAGGCTCATCTACAGCAGTCTCAGCTGCCTCAACTACCCCTCCCCGGGCACTGGTTCGGCCACCGTCAAGGTCGGCGTGAGGGGCGCAGATACCCTGTCTGCTTGGACGGGGCCGGACTGCACCGGCGAGCGCATCATTTTCGACCCGACCCACGATGTTTGCCAGAGTCTGGCCGGTCGGGCTGTGCAGAGTTGGAACCACTACTTGATCTCCGTCGATGGCAAATAGCTTAACTGGATTTTGTTTGTTATTTGAGAAAGAAGAATAGCATGGGAATGATTTGAAGGGGGTACCAACGTCAATGAGGTTTCTAGGGATGGTTTTGGGGGCTATATGGAAGGAGGCAGTAGAAGACCAGTACTTTGTCCGTGTATTAGACGTATTAATGCAGATCTTGGCTTGGCTTGCTTCGTAGTTCTCTCCAAGGGTGAAGATGCAATTCTTGTGGTGTGCTCCAAAGTCGTTTTGCTATCTTTCGTTGTTACTTGAGTAGTTAAATGCCAAACAGTCAATCCGTAATCCAGTCAATTAATTGCTCTTACTAGAAAGCAATGTAAGGTAAGTACGGACAACTTACAACAGCGTGACTGCACCGAGCACCAAGAAAGTCTCCGAGTGCTACCCCTTTCGCTTAACCCATGCAATTAGCAATCAGCGGAACAGCCTGTTGAGCCACCCCAACCAACAGCATTATCGGCAAGATCGGCGGATTCCGGCTGGGTAGTTGCTCCGAGATGGGTGACACGTCTATCTACCCCTTGCATGCATATTCGGTAGCTTCGGTAGACTAACCTTGACAGACCGGTACATAGAATGATGACTGTGACCTGACCTTGTTCTCTGAGAAGATACACAACGTTCACCATAGATAAAAACTCGAACATCACAATGTCGAAGCATCTGGAATCCGAGGCCGCGTTTGAGGCCAGTGTCAAGGGCTACTTGTATCGCCAGTGGATGGTGCACCGCAAACCTCTGCCGGCAGGCACACGACTAGATGGCCAAGTCGGCATCATCACGGGATCCAGCGCGGGTCTCGGGCTGGAAGCGGCACGGCAGCTGCTGGACATCTGGGTGTCGCACCTCATCCTCTCGGGGCGGACGCTCGAGAAGGGAGAAAAGGCCGCCGAGTCCCTACGCAAGGCGCATCCCGCCGCCAAGATTGAGGTCTGGCCCATGGAGATGGAGTCGTACAAGTCGATCGCGGCGTTCGCGGAGCGCTGCCAGACGCTGCCGCGCATCGACTTCGCCATCCTGAGCGCGGGCCTCAACACCCCGGAGCGCCGCGTCTGCGAGGAGACGGGCCACGAGCAGCCGTTCCAGGTGGACTGCGTCTCGACGGCCCTGCTCTCGATCCTGCTGCTGTCCGTCTTGGAGGCGAAGAGGCGGGGCTCGCAGAAGCCGCCCAGGCTCTGCATCGTCAGCTCCGACGGCGCGCTCTACGGCTCGGTCAAGGGGCTCGGATCCATCTTGGCCGAGTTCGACGACCCCGAGCAGTTCGGGTTCCCCAGCCAGTACGTCAACGCCAAGCTAGCTCTGGTCCTCTTCGTGGCGAAGCTGGCCGAGCAGGTCGATCCGGAGAAGGTGATTGTGCATACCGTAAATCCTGGACTCACCAGGGGGACGGACGTTGGAAGGACCATGGCGCCCGGCTGGATCAAGAGATCCCTCCTGTCCCTCGTGATGTATCCGATCGCGAGAGCAGCTCCGGTAGGCGCTAGCACTTACGTGGATGCGGTCGCGACTAAGGGAGTAGAGAGCCATGGGAGTTACATCATTGAATGGTCTATTCGACCGTAAGTTTCTCTCCTTTTTTTCTCCGTCTATGTAATGTTTGCACAAGTGCTGATTGACCACAGCTACCCACCGGTGATGTACACTTCGGAAGGAGACAGGCTTCGGGAGAAGCTGTGGGCGGAAATGATGGAGGAGTTCTCATTTTACGATGCGAGAAGGATCGTCGCGTCCATGTCGTAGTAGGTACTATATCCCTATCCTGTGACGAGGGCGCTGAGATCGATTCCCAAGTTAGTGTGGGGAAAGAGTGCATATTTAGGGCGAGACGGGGGCCTATGGTTGTCGATATGAACAAAAGTCATCAAGATGTGAGATTTACAGATTGCCCGAGAAAGCTTACATAGGTTAAGTATTGTTCGAGTAACTGAGACAGTGGCTTGGTGATGAGAATGCAAAGGCGACATTGAAGATTGATACTGACTTGAGAGCTGGTCTTGGTGCAAGGAGGAGTGTGGAGATGGTCAAATAGGGGTATCGTGACGCCCACCACATATGCAACAACGTGATTCGCAGATGGGGATACTGTTCCAGATGTTACTGAAGAAGCATGCAATTATCTGAAGTTACAAGCGCTTACCACTCTAGAAGCATCCATCAGGTCTCCAGGTTTCGGTTTTTGGTGAGGTTACTTACCTACATGGTAACCAACCGCCCTGCCTACCGCCTGAAGGCAAGCTACCTACGAACAACCCCCCTCCCCTCCCAGAGCACCCGACACCTTCACCCAACAATCACATCCCACCTAGGTGCCATAGCTCCCAATAGCAGCTTGATTTCCCATCACCGGGACAGGCGGTAGATTGGCATGGTGGGCAAGTGAGCAAAAAGATAACTCACAATACCTGCCGGAACCTCGAGTTCGAATCCCGCCTGTGACCTCAGACACCCCCAGGATAAAATTCCTCTGGTGCTGCAAACGCGTAGCAACCGTGGCCTGGACAAGGACAAATAAATAGTCGTGGAAACGCGGCTGCAACAGTAGTGGAGACCGGTGATCTAAAATGGAGTCTCTGGCTGGGCGTCGAAGAGTAAGTAAATATCGTTTCTTTTTTGTTGTTCTTTTATATTCTATTTCTCTTTTGGTCCGTTGATACCTCGCTCCAACCCAACCTATGACTTTTTTTTTGGTCAGCTTCCAGCCAGAAATTGGCACTCACGCCTTGAGCGTTCAGATGTTGCTCTGCTGTAAGCTACCACGTTCTGAGAAGGAACCGACATACCCTCAAGAATCTGGCATATCACAAGTTGTTTATTAGCAAACCATGATATCCGGAACTTTCATAAGCATGTTAGAGAAATGGGACAGGAGTCACTACTCATGAGCTGACGGCAGCCATTATGCATCCGTCCCTCCGAGGATATGAATTCGAACATGTTCACTTTTCAAGATCATCGGAGTCAATCATAAGGAAGTTGCAGTTAATAATTATTTTTATTCATTTCATCCTTTTGATACCGTAGGCCATGGCCTTTAACTTAACTCATATGCATAGGTAGGTATCTATTTGGTCACGCCATCAAGGTACATCTTGGCCGCCCGATCCATGATCTTCTTGACCTCTGCGGGGTCGATCTTCTCCTTGCGGTCATACGAGTACAGGCCGTTGACCTCCTGCTCGATATCGGTGCTGTATTGCGAAAAGGAAGACGTCATTAGCTCGTCCTCACCAATAAAAGGATGGGAAAAGGGGGGTGAAAGTAGGAAGGGCTTACATCTGTGTCCATACGACGCCCGAAATGTGGCCGGGCTTGATGACCGCCATGACAATGGCCTCGATGCGCTTGAGCAGGTCCTGGGGGTCGCTGGCCGTGGTGTAGCCCCAGTCGCGGTCGGTGGCCTTGTCCTCGTCCGACTTGGGCTTGATGTTGACGCCGCCGAACTCGGAGCAGATGACGGGGGCGCCCTGCTTGTGCTGCGAGCCCGCGTCCGCGCCCGCGGGGCCGACGAACATGCCGCGGCCCGCCAGCTTGGTGCCCATGGTGCTCTCGAGGGTGGCGTACGACTTCTCGAGCGCGGGCGCGTCGTTGTAGTCGTGGAAGGTCGACAAATCACTGTTGACGTGCTCCCAGCCGCAGTTGTCGTTGATGGGGCGCGTGGGGTCGAGCGACTTGGTCATGTAGTAGAGCGAGCGGATGTGGTTGCGCTGCTCCACGTTGTCCTTGAGCGACGGGTAGGCCCAGCTCTCGTTGACGGGCGTCCAGACGATGATGCTGGGGTGGTTGATGTCGCGGCGGACGGCCTCGGTCCACTCCGCGTCGAACCGCTTCATGTACTCCTCGCTGAACTCGTACGCGTTGGCGATCTCGCCCCAGACCAGGAAGCCGAGCTTGTCGGCCCAGTACAGGAAGCGCGGGTCCTCGACCTTCTGGTGCTTGCGGCAGCCGTTGAAGCCCATCTTCTTGGTCAGCTCGATGTCGAGCTTCAGACTCTCGGATGAGGGCGGCGTGATGCCCGTCTCGGGCCAGTACCCCTGGTCCAGCGTCAGCGTCTGGAAGATGGGCTTGCCGTTGAGGCGGAAGGTGCCGTCGCCCGTCGTCCAGTTGATGGAACGCATGCCCGTGTACGTGTCGACTTCGTCCAGCAGTTCGCCGGTCGAGTCGTAAAGGCGGATCGTGACATCGTACAGGGTCGGGTGGTCCACCGACCACAGCGCCACGCCGTCCTTCCAGCAGTCGGCGTTATCGGTCGGCGCCGCGCCCGTGAGCTCCGCCGACAGCTGCTTGAGCTGCTCGGCGGGCACCTTCATGTTCACGTCGAGCTTGACGTAGTCCTTGTCCTTGAGCGTGGCCTGGCGCGTCTTGCCGACCGACACGCCCCCGATGCTGCTCTCGATCTCCACGTCGTACTTGGCCCCGGCCCGGCGCCCGACCACGTTGACCTTGGCCTTCAGCACGCCGCCCTCAATGTCGGTGCTCTGCAGCACAGTGCCCTCGGAGCTGCCGGCGATGCGCGCCGCCGGCACGACCTCCATCCACACGCTCTGCCAGATGCCGCTGCTGGGCGTGTAGAAGATACTCTCGGGGGTGGGGGCCCAGTACTGCTTACCACGGGGCTGCTCCAGGTCGCTGGGGGAGTCGCGCACCCGCATCACCAGCTTGGCCTCCTTGCCCTCGTTGGCCGCCGCCGTCAGGGCGTCAGTGACGTCGACGTCGAAGGGGACGTGCCCGCCGCGGTGGCCCCCGACGTAGCGGCCGGCGACCCAGATGCTGGTCTCGTAGTCGACGGCGCCGAAGCGCACTAGGACGCGCAGGCCCTTCTCGACGTCGTTCCAGGCGCGAGGCTCGTTCAGCACCGTCTCGTACCACAGCACCTCGTGGGCCTCGTTGTCGCCCCAGCCCGAGGCGGGCGTCTGGAAGACGTAGGGCAGCTTGATGGGCTTCTTCTTGTTGTGCGTGGCGTTGGGCCGGGCGAAGCCGACCTCCTTGAGCTCGGGGAAGGCGGCCAGCTTCTGGAGCTCGGCCTCGGACTGCCCCGCGGCGGAGGCGTCGGCCACTTCCACCTGGTCCGGCACGCCCTGCAGATGCCAGCCCGCGCTCAAACCCAGATCTTGGTCATCGTACAGCATCTGCCATTCCTGGTCGTCCAACAGCTTCCAGTTCAGGTTGGGACGGACAAAGTCCGGGCGCGGGTAGTTAGTGGGGGGAGACGAGGCGGCCATTTTGCCCAATTACTGTGGTTGTATGTGGTGGTGGTGGTGGTGGTATAAGGTGGTGTCTTCTTTCCTCTTAAAGTGAGGCAGTTCAGCTGTATTGGTATATTTTGCTAGGCCCCGCCTATTCTGGTATGAAAACGAAGGTGTAAATGGAGAGAGATGGTTTACAAAAAGCGGCACGATTCAGCCAGTGATGGACGATTGATAACTCATCTGCAGCTTGCCACACGTGATGAGTTGTAGTCTTAAGTAACTTCTCGTATGCAATGTACACTTACCTCATACCGTCCCGTCCAGTCGCTTCTCATGCTCTAGCAACCTAACTAAAAGCCGAATTCATGGTAACTAACACAACGATCGGCCCTTTGCATATGTATGAAACGTGGGCTATGGAGACTGACGTCATCCGTATCCAATTGGTTGATTCAATTGCCAGACGGTATGAATAAATGCTCCAACTTTGGCCAGGCTCATGGCTGGTTGGAAAACTTGGCCATCTGGAGGCATTGCGCGTTCGGGTCAGTATAAAGCTGACTAGCTTGCTCCAACTAAGGCTGTAGGGGTCTCTCACTCTCCACTTTAGGAGGGGAATTGGGGCTCGCTGGGGTCGCTCCATCACTCATTTATACAAGTAACCTAGGACTGCAAGGGATTAGTTAAGGGATTAAACACTTCTGAACACATAGTTGGTATTACATTGCATGTCTCTTTCGATCATTATTTCGTTCTACAGTAATCTCCCCACTATGTTACTACTCGGAATCGTTCGTAGCCCCCCCTAAACATAAACGCCATCATCGTAGAAGTGTTCCTTCCGGTATCCTACTCCACATTCATCACAATCATGTCTCTGCGTCCTGCATCCCCCTTCTATGAAAGCCCCCCCCTATATATAACTAGACGCTACCAACAACTCGTCTCACACTACGTCTCGCACCATCACCAGATATTGAGATCATGCCGTCCATCTCAAGCGCTCGCATGGTCTCTGCGAAGTCGGCCGGCTCAACTGGAACGCTGGCGCCTTCACTCAACTTCCGGCTGACCTCGCTCCATTTCACGGTTTGACCGCCGGCAGTGAGATCGTCAAGTAGAGCAGTGATAGCCACCTTGAGCTCTTCCTTGCGCTTTCGGTCCGCAGAAGAGGTGCCATCGGTGAGCAGGCTCATATCGATTCTCCCTTGAGCATCCGTGGCTGCCGTCTTCAAAGCGGTTTGGATGAGACGGTAGGCTTCTTCCACATCTTCCTTGGTGACGACCGTGCAGAGTCTCATCTTGGCATGCGCCTCGGCCAGACGGATCATGGACTCGAGCTGTCGAGTCGTGGCAGTGATGCGCTTCTCCGCGGCACGCACGTCCTGGCCAAGCTTACGCATCTTGATATAGTTGTCCACAAGCGCCTGGCCGGCATCCTGAGAGATGGTAGGATGGACAAAGGCACGCGCATATGAAATATATGCTGTAAGGAATTCGACATCCTGATGAGTATGTTAGCAAACTGTCTAGTTAAGATGTGAGATTTTCGTCGCGGAGTAAACCTACCAAGATTTCGAGGCTCGAGGGAGCCGAGTCAGGCTTGTCCTCCAAGTACATGGAGAGCAAGTGACGGGCCATTTTCTTATCGGTAGCGTCATCAACGCGATCCAGGATCAGGTAGACGAGATCAAATCGTGACAACAGAGTAGGGGGAAGATCGATGTTTTGAGGAACGGGTAGATCCGGGTTGTATCTCGATCCGATGGGGTTGGCAGAAGCGAGGATACTGGTTCTGGCGTTCAAGGTAGTGATGATACCAGCCTTGGCCACCGAAACCGTCTGCTGTTCCATGACTTCGTGAAGAACCGAGCGGGTGGAATCCGACATCTTATCGAACTCGTCGATACAGCAGACACCGCCATCAGACAAGACCAAAGCACCAGACTCGAGTACCAGCTGGCGGGTTTCCGGGTCGCGGGAAACGTAGGCCGTCAAACCTACGGCAGAGGATCCCTTACCGCTGGTGTAGACACCTCGCGGGGCAATCTTGTGCACGTATTTCAGTAGTTGAGACTTGGCAGTAGATGGGTCACCACAGAGCAAGACATTGATGTCTCCTCGGTACTTGGGACTGCCACCTTTCTGGAAAGTCTTGTTTGTGCCGCTGAACATTTGCAAGAGAATTCCCTTTTTCACGTCCTCCATTTCGAAGATTGACGGCGCCAGTGACCTGGAAAGCAAGTCGTAAATGTCGGCGCGTGCACCAGTAGCCTTGATCTTCTCCTCGAGCTCAGGCGTGATTTGCCGAGTTTCGGGAAGGATGTTCTCCGAGTCCTTTGTCTCATCATCCAACGTAGAGGCATCGGCTCCCATACGTTTGTCGTCTACCTTCATGACGTGCACAATGTCGACGTAGGTCTTGAAAACGCTCTTCACTGTTCTCATCCGCGGGTTTACACGCACCGGGTTCGTGCAGTAGATACCGGTAACGCGAACACGATCACCTGCCTTGCAGAAGTCCACGAGATCGTCGTAAATGCACACCGAAACGGAGTGGGGGGTCTGACCGGCAGGTACAGAATCCGGCGTCTCTTGCAGCTTGATGATCTGCTTGTCGGCAAACTTGCAGCGATTGTGGATAATCTGCATCGAGTTCTTGGAATCACAGAGAGGACGGGGGCAGGCCGTCGGCTCCCGAATCCTGCCTCGGTCGAGCTCTACCAGAACGGAGTGGTTACAGACACTGCATCGGAAAAATGCCTCCTTCATGTCGGGAATGACGGGTGTCGTGCGGATAACCAATCCTTTGATGCAAATGAGTTTGTCCATGTCGGCCGGGTTGAGATCTCTTAGGTTCGTGACCTTTTCAAGCCCGAATGGTCGGACTGTGTAAACAGTACTCAAGACTTGATCCTCCAAAGTAGGACCTTGCTGACCTTGTTGAGCCCGAGGGGTCGAAACTGGCTCTTCGCTACGCTCTGAGCTGGGGAATTGCATGTCAGAGCTGGGTGCTCCGCTGGGCCTTGAGGCAGAGGCTCCGGTGCTCTGATTGCGCTGGCGCGCATCTTCGGCCTGGGCAAGCTCAACCATGACATCCTGACAACACTGATCCATCAAGGGAACCAATTCTTGAGGGTAGCTCTGAATATGATGCCACAGCTTCCTGGTTCGAGGGTATACTTTGAAATCCGCAATATCAACGTAGAGGATTCTCTGACCGAGGACCAACATATTCTTCAGTTCCTCGAAGTAGGGCTTTGTCTCCGAGTCAGGCTCGGCATCAGTCTGTTCTTTCGTCATGCCTTCGGTCCACATCCGGTATTTCTTCGTGAAATTTTTCATAAAGTCCTTGAGGCCGGCGTAAGCATCATCCACGGAAACATTAGTACCCCAGATTGTAGTCTCGCCTCGGCCACCAAGCACATTAGCCTCAGAGGTGTTGGGGTCAATGTTGGAGAAAGAAGCTGTCTCGGAAGGCAGTTCTCGCACAACCCGGCCCGAGGCATCTAAAGCAATACGATTACCCCGTAGGCTGCGGTTGTTGAGGCCCTCGGAGTGAATATCACCTCTGACAGTTCGGCGGGCTCGAGGGGTCTGGAAAGCATCAACAAACAGATTGCTGCTTTCGCTCCGGAGGTCTGACTGGAGGTTCAGACCGGGTGCTGGACTGGAGCTGGCCTCGTATCGGATGGGAGAAGATTCTGGAGGACCAATTAGCTTTGCGACTTGGGGATATCAAGACATAACAAGGCTTACCTCCGACAAGACCGCTTCCAGAAGCCCGTGGAGTCCTATCTCCGTCATTTTGGCTCTCGTTCCGCGTTGTCTGAGAATGTGTCATGTGTCGCAAAGGCGAGCTGGGGGCGGCACTACCGCCGGCATTGCTCTGGGTCTCTGTGTTGTGTCGCAAGGGGGATGAGACATCGGCATTGTCATTGGCAGGCGAAGACTGGTAGAACAGAGGGCTAGAGGCCAAGTTTGATGTACGAGTAGGGCGAGAAGGGGTGTTGGCGGTTTGCGAAGCAGGATTGGCGTTGGCGGGGCTGCTCTGCGCTGCTTGCGAGTTTCGGGCGCTTCGTCGAGGCGTCGACGACTGCGAAGCCTGCTGGCGGCGCTGGGAAGGCGAAGACATTGTGGCTTGTTTTTTATAGATTCATGAGAACGGGATCTGGGTAATCTCGCTGTTGTAGTTGGAAGTGCGGGTGTTTATTCTTCAGGGCGGAGTGTTGCCGGGGAAGGGTGGGGAGCGGAAGAGAGATTTGGCAGGCCTTCATTGCGCACGCGAAAGAACGCGTTTCCAAGAATTATCCAGGGGCTAGGACACGAAACCGCGTTAAGTGGTCGCATTGAGTTATTGGTCACCGGTTCCACTAAAGGCTGGCAGAGGTACCGCACTCCAGAGTGGAAGGTAGTAGGTACCTAGTGCCGCCTAACTCCAGCACTCGGCGATCCGCCTCAATTAAATTCCGTTCATGCCACCTTGAAGCAAGTACGCCGGGTGTCTTGCGGGGCCGTATCTCGCACTGCGACAGGTCACTCCTAGCACTTGTACCCAGGCGTATCGTATCAACTGAGCTGTCAACTGCGAAGCCGACAGACACCTCAACGGCCGACTTCAACATTCAATTCTCCGCATTCGCACGTTATACACAACACAAACCTTCACAATGGCTCCTGGAATGTCCCTCTTCACCGTCAATGCTATTATAGTGTTGAGCGTTGACGATGGCAGTCGCATATTCGCCAAGTACTACAACCAGCAAGCCCCTGGCGCAACAGCCGGTATGCCATGAGTCCACGAACCCAAGACTCAAGATAAAATCGCTAATTCAAGAAAAACGCAGTCGCGTCACCGACGACAAACGGCCCCTACCCAGATGTCAAGTCGCAAAAGTCCTTCGAAAAGGGCCTGTTAGAGAAGACGGCTAAGCAGGTGAGCACGGGAGCACTTGAGCTGAATCATGCAGTTCTAAACCCAGGTCCTGCCCAATTGCTGACTCGGAATTCTTACAGACGGGCGACATCATTCTCTACGATAACCGGATCGTCCTGTACAAGATGGAGAGCGACGTCATGATGTATGTCGTAGGAGACGTCTCGGAGAACGAGGTGCTGCTCTACAATGTCATACTTGCTCTGCGAGACTCTCTGCACTTGATCTTCAAGTATGTCCATTCAGGGTGATTTGTGACGTAATATGTGCTAACCAATACCAGGCAATCCGTGGACAAGCGCACAATCATCGAGAACTACGATTTGGTGTCCCTGGCGATTGACGAGATCGTTGACGACGGCATCAGTGCGTACCCCAAAGTTACCGCTCTCTATTTACCTTTAACTAATCTATTTGCGTAGTTCTCGAGACAGACCCCACGATCATCGTCCAAAGAGTCAGCAAGGCGCCCGCGCAAGACGTCAACCTAGGCCGTATCGATTTGAGCGAGCAGGGAGTGAACAACTTGGCACAATTAGGAAAGGCCAAGTTGACCGACTGGCTGAGACAAGGACTGTAGAGAATCAGCATAGCATTGGAGTCTTCACTTTAGAGTGTCGGGCATGGCGTTGGGAAAAATCGTCTGTCCCTAATTAGGGACAATTCACGAGGGAGCGAAATTGCTTCTAGGTCTACTCTAATTTAGGACCGAATCTCAGAAGCTGCCTTGCGCAGCCTATTCATAACCGCAGCCGCAATGTCGTCACTGTCCGGGATGCCTTCGACGAAGATGACATCGGCCTTTCTCCGGTCTAGTTCACGGAGTGCCGAGAATAGTCCTTGCGCTGCACTTCTTGCATCTACCCCTATGCTCAGGTCCAGGAGTTTTCCAATTGGCTCATCCACTTCGGGATCTAACAGCTCGGCCTCTTGGGCGTCGACCTCGATGTCCGGCTCAGGGGCTTCCACCACTTTTCGCGGCTCGAATTGCCCAGTCCTCAAGCCTGCCGCCGCTTTCCAGCTTCTCGTTCTGATGATGCCTATTATCGTAGGCGCCGAGCTCGTCTCCTTTGCTTGTTCCGAAAACTGTGTTATATAACTGACATCGTCCTCGCTAATGCCATTCTTGCCTGCAGCATAACTGGCTTCGTATAGAACGACCCTTGCCTTCGGGCTATAGTGCTTGTACTTCATGCCCGGCGCTCTTGGCGCGGCTTTGCCAAGCTCGCTCTGGTCTTTGTATGCTTTCTCGACCTTGTCCCACCCAGGACAGCTTCGAATCTCGTCCATGCTTACACCGCCTGGTCGCAAGACGACTGGAGGGCTGCATAGCCCATCGACCACAGTGCTCTCGACCCCGACTTGGCATGGACCCCCATCCAGGATTAGGTCTATCCGGCCGTTCATATCCTCGAGAACGTCGCTGGCAGTTGTGGCCGACGGGCGAGTAGAAGCGTTGGCTGACGGCGCAGCCAATGGCGCCCCAGCGAGCTTTATCAAAGTCAGTGCAAGGGGCGATGATGGCATACGTGCGCCGAAGGTCTTGAGCCCTGCCGTGACTTCAGGGGCTAGAACGGAGTGTTCTGGATTCGGCAGCAAAATAGTGAGCGGTCCAGGCCAGAACTTGCTGATAAGGGGTTTGTATATCTCTGGTATCGGATCGCTGTGCCCATTCGCAGTGCCGTTGGCTGAGTGCTGAGGCAACAAGAGGTTCCGTAGCATGTCTAGATCAGAGATGTGGACAATAAGGGGGTTGTCGGATGGCCGCCCCTTGGCAGTGTAGATGCCTTTCACAGCAGCGCTTCTTGTCGCATCTGCGCCCAAGCCATAGACAGTCTCTGTAGGAAATCCAACTGGGACGTCTTTTGCCTTGAGGTATTCTGCCGCCTCTCGAAGCACCTGCACACTTCGGGTTTCGGTGGCAGAGACCTCCCACGTGCCGAGCCGCTCTTCGTGAGCCGAACCCCCCTGCCTGAACCCTCCTAGTTCATCTTTTCCCACCTTGAGTATACGGGTACCCGCCCGAGACGGTACCTCCTGCGACATCGTGCGATACGAGTTGAGGAAAGCCCGGACAGGACGAATACTCGTATATATGCGTCGGAAAGCCAACTTGGCTACCAAATCCGGCTTCCTTGGGCAGTCTTATTAGTGGAAATAAGGGCCTTCAGCTGCTCGTCAAGTTGTGAAACATGAAGTGAAATGCGATTTATTCTGGGCTTGGTTTAATATTGGCCACAAGTTACTACTGCGACCGTGTAAGTTGTTTTATAGTGAATATGCTCTGCGTATGTATTATTGTTGACTCATCTCATAAAAAAAATAGTTGGTGATGAAATCCGAGTTTGGCGCACGCCCAATCGATTTTGAACCCACCCCCCCATTACAGGGTCTTTAGTGCGTCTTTGGGCTGGAAAGTGCCACATTTTCGGGGATCAGCCGCTAATTCCACAGCGCCTGTTGCGACGACTCAGCTTGCTTTCGGTGGGGGTGGACAGCTCCTTACAGCAGCCCATCTACTGCTAATCTCGATCTGGCTTCAAATGCGGTTGCTGATGGGACGCGATTGATACGACATTGAACACGATACATTTCCGATTAGAACTCGCACATACACACCAGCTTGCGCAGCCGACCCAAACGGGGCCGCCAGAGGGGACGCATGCTCACGCCGCTATGCTTTCTCAACCAGCAACGTCCCAATGTCCGCCACCAACCATCTCAATGGCGACTCCCCCTCCACCACTGCCCATGCCGCTGCTGGGGCGCCGACCATTCGCCGGTTGAGCAATCACTATAGTAGCAGCAACATCCCCTCGGTAGGCGATGCGCACTCCCCGGAGGACGTACGCGCTTCCTTGGCCGCTCTGCACACCCGTGAGACCACTCTCACTAGTCGTCTCCAGTCGCTCTTCACCTCCCAAGCAGACCTTGCGCGGGAGCTCGGCCGCCTGGACCTTCTGCGTGCGAATCTCGGGTCGCAGGTCATAGCGACACGCTCCGTCAGTAATGGGATGCTCACCTCGGCCGCCGAAACGGCCGGCCGCCTCTCGAATCGAGTCAAAGAGCTGGACCTCGAAAAGGACCGCGTACAACAGACATTGCAAGTAGTCGAGCAAGTCGCCGAGCTGAAGGCCTGCGTACACGGTGTGGTCGGGTCCATGGGAGCTCCCCAAGACTGGGAGGCTGCGGCCGGATATATCTCGAGAGCCTCCAGGGTTCCGGAGAGCGTGATCAAGGGAGGCTTTGCCGCGGCCATCGTGCCCAGCGTCGAGGTGCCGGATGCGCCGTGGGTAACGTTAGAGAACGCCAAGGAGAGTTTGTGCGGCCTGTTTCTGCGTGAGTTCGAGAAGGCGGCGCAGGAGGGAGACGGGGCCAAGGTCACGAGATTCTTCAAGTTGTTCCCTCTCATCGGTCGTGCCGACGTCGGCTTGGATGTGTATGGCCGCTACGTCTGCACGGGCGTAGCAGGCACTGCCCGCCAGACATGGAAGCTAGTCCCAGGGGCTGCTGGGCAAAAAGACGGCTTCTTATATGCCAATGCTTTGACAAAGCTTTTCGAGCACATTGCACAGATCGTAGAGGGGCACGGCGGCCTTGTGGAGCGGCACTATGGCGAAGGCAAGATGGTCAAAGTGATAGAACGTTTACAGATGGAAGTCGACGTACAGGGGGGCATTATATTAGATTCCTGGAGCGACGAGCGAACAGTGGAGAGGAA
Organism: Apiospora saccharicola; assembly: GCA_038363915.1. Taxonomy (NCBI): domain Eukaryota; kingdom Fungi; phylum Ascomycota; class Sordariomycetes; order Amphisphaeriales; family Apiosporaceae; genus Apiospora; species Apiospora saccharicola. The sequence continues at coordinate 3,419,191 of JAQQWM010000001.1, forward strand.
GCTCACCGACGTCAAGAGCTACCCCTTTTCGTTCCTCGTGCAGAGTTTCCTACCGACGCAAAAGGGGTTTACGGGTACCCCTAGAACGAACTCCCCAGCTCTCGGAGGAGGGACCAATGCCAGGGACAGCGAGGACGAAGGAGTCAACATGAAGGAGGTAGATGCCCTGCTAAACGAGATAGCTCTCATGCTTGGGCGTTGGTCTCTTTACACGAGGTTCCTAGCTGGAAAATGCAAGGTAAGCTCATGCGAGATGTGCATACTCGACTATATCACTAACCAACTACAGATACCTGGGCCAGAGGATGATAACGCCCTGTCTATCCCAGAGGCTTTGACCAAATCGAATCTGCTAAGGAAAGTGTCCGACAAGCTGATTACCCCCTATGATATCCTGTCGACATTTTACTTTAGAAGATCGGTCGAGAAAGCATTCCAATTGGATGAGTCACCTTCGGGACTCACACTCAACATAAATAAGCCGGTTGGCACCGATCCCCCCTATATCATATCAGCTGTTGATGATGTCATGTACATTGTCAGCACGGTCATCCAAAAGTCGATCTCTACATCTCAGAGGGACGTTGTTGGCCACGTTATCCCTACAATTGGGAGAGTGCTAGGATCCGACTTCATCGGGATGGTGCAGAGGAGGATGAGAGACGAGTCTTACCCCAAGCCAGTAGTCCAAGGGGGCTTTCCGCCCGAAGACAAGATTGTCTCCTTCATCATCCTCATCAACACTCTGGACGTTGCGACCGAGTATCTATCGCGAATTATCACGCAATGCTTGGGAAGTTTAGACGACGCCAAAGTCCCTGCTCAGTCTAGCCCTATTGCCAACTCGTTTCCTTTCGAGCACGACGCCACTTTTGTGACGTCGGCTTTAACAACACTGAACGCATCCTTCTCGACTAAAGCGAACGAGCTTTTGTCGGATGGGCTCCAAGTCCTACTGAACATGGTGGTCAAGCAGAGGCTGCGGCCTATTATTCTGGACACGTTCCGTGATGCTGACTACACCTTGACGGAGGACGAGCTGGCGGAGATAGCACAGCAGAACGACGAGGATGAAGAAGAGATGATGGACCACGTACAGCGGAGATTCGAGCACGGCTGGAACGCGCTGATGAAACCTGTTGAGCGGTTGATGACACCCAAGACGTTCAGTACGCTCATGATGAGCACGGCCAAACATCTGGCAGTGGTACTAGAGAAGAGGATATGGAGCTCGAGTGGCAGGATCAATGCGTTTGGCGCCATTCGTATGGAGCGGGACTTCTCGGGCATTGTCCGGGTCGTGGCCAAAGGCAACTACACCGTGCGGGAAGCATTTGCTCGGGTGACGCAGATGCTCATGGTTGCCAACATGGAAGACGACGAATGGGATGAGATCATGGCCGAGGGGGAGGACGATGGCATACAATGGGTGCTCAACGAGGAAGAGCGGCGGAAGGCTAGAAACCTCGTACGATGAGGCCGCCCTCGGATTAAACCTGTTGATCTCTGGTCAAGTCGAAATAACTGATTTTGAATCCTGACCTAGAAGCCTTGCGTTGAGCAAATACCTATTTACTTACCTCAATATCCATCAGTTGTGCTCAAGTACAGTACATTAAAGTAGAGACATTTGCTGCTGTATAATCGCTCCACTTTTAAATGCAAGAATCCCTGCCCGAGTTACGGCCAGTAAATCCAATTCCAATTCCTCCAAACAACGAGCTAAGATTTATTGTTTGTCACCCCAACTCAACCTTCAACATATAATCCATTCCACGCCTCGAAAGCCGGTCCTCCTACTTTCAAGTACGGACATTCACAGCATCCGATCAATTCAGTTGTTGCCTTACATCCATATTGTCCATCAGTCATGGCGACATCCCGCTATGATCTTCTCGATCAACACGACGAAGATGAGCTGCACAAGAACCGCCAGCTGCCTGTAGAAACTAGGCCCTTCCAGCGAATCTCGAAGCACGTCGCCCTCGCCAAACTCCCTGCCACGAAGCTACCCACACCACCGCCCGAGGGTGCGCCCGAATCCCAAGATGGCGCCAGCGCCGCGTCCACCTCGGGCTACATGGGCCAGGTGCACGGCAACGCCGAGGCAATGAAGGAAGACATACAGCTGGACTTTGCGGCCTTTGATAGCACCATCACGCGCCTGCAGTTCCTGGCGACGGCCAACGAGAAGGAGCGCGAGCGGTACGCGACCGACCGGAGCAAGATCCTCGAGACGATGGAGGCGGTGCGGAGCTCCAACGCGAGCCTGCGGACGCATCTGGACGAGGCCCGCGCGACGCTGGCGCAGCGCAAGTCGTTTGACGAGCTCGCCGACCGTATCACGTCGAACCGGATGCTGCGCCCGCGCGCCGAGCAGGCCGTCAACCTCGACAAGCTGGCCGAGGAGTGCGACGAGCTGCAGCGCGAGAGCGAGACGTACGGCGTCACCTGGCGCGAGCGCAAGGAGCAGTTCGACAAGCTCGTCGGCGAGGGCGTCAACCTGCTGCGCCTCATCCGCGACGAGAAGGAGGAGGTCGAGCGCCGCGAGGGCATGGACGAGGAGGACGGCGACGACGACGACGCTAGCAACAACAACAACACCACGCCCGGCGGCGGAAAGCAGGGTGGCAGCCAGAGCGGCAGCGGCACGCCCGCGCGACACGGCGACGGAAACGGCACGCCGAGGCCCGGAAGCAGCTCGGGACGCACGCCGCGGCATGATAGTCCCGGTGCTGGAGGCGGTGGTGCTGGTGGTGCGGATAACTTGAAACCTCAGCCGGACGCAGCGGGCAGCTTTTCCAGAGGGGGCAGCCTTGCGCCGAGTCTACGGGGGAATAGCCCGGCGGTACGAGGTGGCCCGGGCAGCAGTCATGGAGGCAAGGACGGTGAGCCGGAAGAGGGCGAAGACGTGGAAATGGGCGAGCCGGCACAAGCTGCGGATACACCAATGACTGAGGGTGGCGTTAAGGAAGAAACACCCCAGATCACAGTTGACGCACCTGCCGGCACCGACGACAAGATGGATACGACATGAAGATGAGGCTTGCTCAGTTTAGAAGTACATGTCAAGGATTATGCATGCCATGGCTCAGGCAAAAACAGAGATAGGAGAGCTTATACCCCTGAATGTGAATCAAACTTGCATTTTACGATTGCTATGCCATCCTCCAACCGTGTCTACTAGCTCTTTCACCCAAGCGTCTCAAAAAAGAAAAACAATTGTGGTATCATGTATGCGCAGACTTTGCACACTTTATCGCAATGGTCATTATCGGTGTTTCTAACCTCCAAGTATAGAAGTCCTCTTCCTCGGTCAGGTTTCCTGATGGTATCTAAGCATCCTCTTTGGGCGTCGAGGCCAGCACCTCCTTGGCCTTGGCGAGCTCGTCCGCGTTCGCGGTGCTGTCGCCCTCGGCCGAGGCGATCTGCTCCTCGAGCCGCGAGACGGCCTCGCCGATGCGCGTCTTGAGGGGTTCGAACACCGCCTTGGTCTCCTCGATGGCTTTTTGCTACAGGCGTGGGAGTTGCACCGTCAGCATAGGGCAGATAATTTGCAGGAATAAAAAAAGGGATGGAGAAGCTTAGGGGTAATAGGGGAGAGTCGGTATGGCGGCAGGGTACAAGGAGAGTAGAGGGGGGCTAGACGGAAGGAGAAAAGGCCGTCGGTATGTACTTACCTCCTGCTTCACCATGAACTCGGCATTGCCGTCCTCGTTGGCGCTTCCGTTCTTCAGGTCGGCCTCGAGCTTCTTGACGCGCTCCTGCTGCGAAGTGAGCTCCTTCTGGTACAACTTCTCCTCCTTAGTCAGACGCGAGACGGCGTCCGTCGCGATCTTGAGGGGTGAGGGCGCGGGCATCTTGGGTTTGGTTGTTGGTAGTAGTGTAGTAGGTTGCCGGTATTATTGTCGACGGCGAATTGTCGTTTCGTTTGGTTAGGTGAGCCTAGGGTTTGCGTATGATTTAGGAGTATGTATTAGGTTGAGTAGGTATGCCAGAAGGAGATGATCGTTTGGCTTGAGCTCTACTTGCCTACCTACTTTTGCCTAGAGTGGGTGGGATTGAGCAACCGCTATAATTTATTTTGGTGGGTTGGCGGGGTAAACGATGCTCGCCGGACGGCTTTCGGGGTAGGTGGGGCAAAGCAGCCGGGAGGGTCCGACGTGTAAGTCGAACAAACTTGTTTGCTTTATAGGATGTCTACGGGGTCTTGTATGATGGCATCGATTTCCCATGCATGCGATTGTAACGAGTCACAGCAAGTTGCCTCGAAGATGCTTGTACTCGAATAACATACCTAAGTACATCTTTAGGTAGTACCACTTGCAGAAACCACAGCCCAAGAATATCTCGATGCCTTACGCTCTCTATAGCTTTCGATTTTGTTGTGCAGCACCCAAGTATACACATCAGTATATACCCCAAACGCCTGGGATATCAGGACCTTACAGACCATGTTGGACTTGAAACACGGGGCCATGCACGAGAGGAAGGGGCTGCCGCTATAACAGCGACTTCAGCCATTGGTGCAGATGGAGGACATGGACCGGAAGATGTCGACAATGCCTCTTCCTCTTCCTCGTCATCAAAGATCTCAACGGCGGGAGACGTGTCTTCACTTCTTCGAGTTTTGACTGTGGCGGTTGTTAGCTAGGTATGTTTTAGCTTAACGGGTTTAGTACTGAGTCGTTGACTTGCATTCGATAGGCGGGTGGTGTCTAGTAAGGCGCTTCAGCCCAGTAAGACCTTTGGAGAGCACATCGAACTTGGCCAGCAGAGCTTCTCGCTCAGCCATTGTGTCTTGGCTTTCGGCCGCGAGCTGTCTGATTTCTTCGTCGCTTAGCTCCGCAACAGTGTCCGGGGTGAACAGCCCTGGCAGCTTGGAGATCAAGCAGTTCTCAACCGCGAGGTGAGCGACATCGTCGACCGCCCGCTTCAGCGCAACCTAGATGAGATTGGTATTTAGTCCTGTTTGATTATGGCTTGGCTGTACTTACCCTGTAGTAGGCTTCCGACATGTCTACCGCGTTCGCCGCTCCAAACGTCCCCATATCTGCCTGTCTGTTGGCGGTGAGGGCATTCACGATGCCATTGAAGGAGATATTCAATTTGGTATTAGAGTCACAGTTGCCGAACCCATGTACCAGAGCACGTCGAAGGTCCTTTTCGTAACGCTCAGCCTCGATGCTCTGCACCGTCTCCGTCAAGTAATGGTTGTAAGTGATCGGGTGGGCGGTGTCGTGGCTGTTCAACAATTCCGAGTTCTTGGTCCGGAGCACCGTCTTCAACTCCTCCAAGGCTTCGCCAATATAACCCATCCAGAGCCTGTCTTTCGTCTCCTCGTCAACGACCTGCGAGAGTATGGAATTGACAGAGGAGTCGACTGCGCTCATGATGCGTGTCGAGTAGCTTTCGACAAGGTCTGACCAGGGCTGGCATTGCTCGTGGAACAGCTCGGTGATGATGAGAGGGTTATAAGTGCCAGGAAGCTCGCAGCCTCGAGTCCTCCGCATCAAACGTCGAACCTCTGCTAGGTATTCGAATCTCAGGACTTGCGGGGTCATTTTACCCTCCCCGCCTTCCGAGTAGAAGTCGACGATCGCGCGAGCTTGCCCGTTCTTTCGCATGTCCTGGGCAAAGTCTTCCAGCGTATTCTGCACGACGGCTCGCAAACGCTTGTGGTAGCCCTCGTCTTCCCGGGCATTCCCAAAGAAGGAGTCACCATACACGCCGTCCACGGCTGATCGGATCAGACTGGAGAACCGGTGGCTGGCATTCAGGAGGTACTTGCGCTGCTCATCGGGGTCGGCCCTGGCCATCCCTAGTCTTTCCAGCCGGTCTGCACAGTCGCGAAGGCCATCTTCTATGTCGGCCACCACTTGGGGCAGCTGAGCAATGATGTGACCTCTCAAAACTTCACTCAGGCGGGTCCGCAAGGCGGCGACTCCCTTGTGACTCTGCGGCAGTGTGTCCCAAACCCCACTGGAAAGGAAGGCGGCCTCCTTTTCGTCTCTTTCAGCATTCGAGATTGTCCGGTCCTGATAATCTCGATTCACAATGACGTGCCAGCCCAGGCGGAAATCGACATCTTCGTTTCGGGCCATCTTGAAGTACATGTCTTCCATCTCCGACCCGGCTGGCAGAGTGTCTGGCTTGGTGATCAGGCCTAGTGTTCGAGACCTGCCACGGTCGAGATGCCGTGCATACTCGGTCACAATCTGCTCGGCGAACTGGCTCTTGGCGGACACAACGGCTAGGATGATGCTCCGTGGATTCTTCATGTAAGACCTTACGAGCGATCTCACAAGTTGCCCCTCCTCCCGTGACTGGTCCTTGTTGCCAGCCGAGAAAAGGCCCGGAAGGTCGACTATGGTCAGATGAGGCTGAGTCGGCCCCGATACTTCGATGCGAAGAACGTCGTCACAAAATCGCTTGGAATCGTTCAGTGCCATGGCACCACGCGCACGATCCACAACATCCCCTATGTTGAGCTCATCGAAGGTAGTGGAAAAGCCAAAAGCCTCGAGCTTCTTCCTCTGGTCCTCCGAGTGATCTTTGCCCGGCTGGACCGAAACCCTGCAGCGCTCCTCCGACGTCTCCGACGTACGTCGGAGAACAAGCTCCGTGGCAAAAGTTGTGGTGAGGTTCGTTCCCACCGGAAATGACAGGCCGGAGATGGCTTGAAGCACGGAGCTCTTGCCTGAAGACTGGCCCCCGCATGCAACGATTTGGGGCAAGTCGATGTAACGGCTGACCCCCTTGGATCGCAGCCCATCGATGATGTCCATCAGGACTCTATGGTCCTGGGACTACATGAACCCCGGAGTTAGTATAGATCTTGCAGGAAAGTAAATCTCTTGTCTCGGAAGGGAAAGAAGGTAGCGTGGCAGTGAGCCTCAAACTCAACCCCCCGAAACACTCTGGGATGGGGAAACGATGAAACCCGAACGTCGTACCTGGAGGTCCTTGGTGGTTTCCGGGGCCATGTCGAAGAAATAGTGGAAGCCGGAGTGGGATGAGATGTGCTTTGCTATTGCTCGTCAAAGTAAATAGTATTGTAGATAAGCCAGTGGTCATAACATCAAGAAGAAGAAGAAAGGTTAAGAGAAAAAAAAAACTCGGGATTTCTTCCATTGCGGTATTCAAGTATCTGTAAACAAGGCTCGCTTCCATTAGGTAGCGATGCAAGAGGCCGTTCAAACTCGCATGGTGTGACCCAACCATGACAGTGATGGTAACGGGGATTGGGCAACAGGGACGAATCAGGGGCAGCGAGAAGCTCACGGAAGAGTCGGGCAAACAACCAAACACACAAGGCGACCAATGTGGAAAAGGGGGTTGCTTCTTTCTTATTGAGGTAGATGTAATTTGAGAGTATTCCATCCTGTCTTGTTCATACTGTGTAGGTATGCAGGACATTGTTTCATGACCACCATGGGCCTACAACCGTCCTTTGACCCGCACTATCATTGCGTACGTGTATGCAGTTATCCTGCTGCCTTCTTGAACACTTCTGCCATGGCCTGCATGACTATCCTACCATCCAGCCAATTTAAACCAAACCATGTATCCTATGTCTATAATCAGATATCATATACATATTTATTTCATCACCGAGTAGTTGCACCAATACCTACTTCCTATACAGTCATTAACCCGCTTACTCCATTACCCCATTACCCCAGCACCAGCACCAGCCAGCTATGTCACGGTCATCTCGCCGTCGAGGCAGCTTCACAATTTTGTTTAAGGCAATTCCTAATGCCTAATTAAGCTTAAATCATGTTGCATCCATATACCATGCTAAAAGCAACAGTTGTCCTATTGCCTGCCCAGCTATTCCATTACCACATACCTTGACAGCTATTCCGTTGCGTCTACAACTGACTAGTTACCTGAACGGCTATTATACTGCCAGCTATGCCATTAGCGAAACAGCTATTCTGGTACTCTACCATTTATACCTATAATGATTACAGCTTCAATAATGGGCTACGTCACATTGTCACGTGGATTCAAGTCGGATAATGATGTTTGTCTCCAACGGACGTGGCGATGAGGCCACGCCCTCGCAATGGGTATATTCCATTGATACTTCCACTCCTTAGTGGATATTTTGGGCCACCTTGCTCTGTAGCAATCAAAAAGCAACCAAATACTCTGTCTTCCAAGGCCTTTTCTGCCTTGCCGAGACGGGATTGTTGAATACCGTACGCCATGCTATGTATTTGTCCTCTCTGAGGGGAATAATAATCGCCGAAAAATGATGAATTCTAAACCCACAAAACGCCTGTCTATGCGATAAGAAGTTGATTCTTCCGCTGGTATAATAAAACCTGAATGATATTTCACCCCTCATAAGAACGAAGAAATTAGAGCTTCAGCTCCCTAGAACTTCAGCTCCTTAGGCTGCTCCCAGGTGAATTCCTGGTTGGTACCGAAGTGACCGAACTTGGCAGTCTGGTAGTAGATCGGACGGGCAAGGTCGAGCTGCTTGACGATGACACCGGGACGCATATCGAAGTTGGCACGAACAATGTCGATCAGCTCCTGTGCAGACTTGTCCGAGGTGCCGTAGCTGTCAACGTAGACGGAGCAAGGCTCGGCAATACCGATGGCGTAAGAAAGCTGGACCAAGGCACGACGAGCGAGCTTGGCGTGAACCAGAGACTTGGCGATCCATCGAGCCAGGTAAGCGGCAGATCGATCAACCTTGGAGAAATCCTTTCCGGAGAAAGCGCCACCACCGTGAGCACCCCAGCCACCGTAGGTATCAACAATGATCTTACGGCCAGTCAGGCCAGCATCACCCTGGGGACCACCAATGATGAACTTGCCAGAGGGCTGGATGTGGTACACGGTCTTGTCGTCCAGGTACTGGGCGGGGATGACCTTTTTGCAGATCTTCTCCTTAAGCTCCTTGCGCAGCTCCTCAGTGGAGATGTCCTCACTGTGCTGGGCACTGATGACAATGGTGTGGGCGCGCAGGGGGATGACGGCGCCGCCATCGTGCTTGTACTCCAGGGTAACTTGGGTCTTGGTGTCGGGTCGGAGCCAAGGAAGGCTGCCGTCGCGGCGAGCATCGGACATGGCCTTGTTCAGCTTGTGCGCCAGCAAGTGAGAGAGAGGGTGAAGCTCGGGGGTCTCATCGGTAGCGTAGCCGAACATGAGACCCTGGTCACCGGCACCAAGCTGCTCCAAAGCCTGCTCGTAGTGCAGACCCTGAGCAATATCGGGCGACTGCTGCTCAATGGCGACGAGGAGGTTGCAAGTCTTGTAGTCGAAGCCCTTCTCAGAGGAGTCGTAACCAATGTCCTGGATGGCGTTTCGCACAACCTTCTGGTAGTCGAGAGGCGACTTGGTGGTGATCTCACCGAAGACCATGATCATACCGGTCTTGGTGGCAGTCTCACAGGCGACCTTGGACATGGGGTCCTCGGCCAAGCAAGCGTCCAGAATAGCATCGGAAACCTGATCGGCGATCTTATCGGGGTGACCCTCGCCTACAGACTCGGACTGTATGATAGGCACATCAGCACACGTTATGAGGGAGTGGGGTGGAAGGGTAAGCAACGCCGGAGTAATATATGGGATAAGCAGTGGGATAATCACAGGATAACCAGTGGAATGACCACGGGGATAACCACTGGGATAACAAGGAACTAATGGAATAACCAGGGCATTGCCAATGTTTCTAAGCGCAGTATTAACTTACAGTGAAGAGGAAAGCGCCCTCGTTGACGATGGCGAAGGCATCGCCCGAAGTACCGTTGGTGGCAGGCATTTTGATTGAGTCCTTCTGATTACCTGAAGATACAGCTTATTAGGAACAAACAAGACAAGACAAGACAAGAAACCCTTGAGTGAACGAAAAGCGGGAGAGAGAGGGGGAAAAAGAGAGGGAGATGATGATTGGGAGAAGAATGAGGGATTGGGAAGGGTGGAGGGGATGGTGGTTTTATTAGACCGGGAAGGGAGGTTCGGCTCGGATCTTTTTCTTGTTGAGTAGGTAAGAAAAATAAGGGAAGGGACCTACATAAGCTTGACTACGGCGAATACGTTCTACTTGACCCTGGGTACATCCGACGACTAAAAATTAACCTTGGGCCGTTCGTTCTTTTCGAGTAACCGGCTTAGTCGGACAAATAGGGATGTGGGAAGCAAAGTCGAATAACTAAAGCGGTTTACTAGTTGCCGAACGATGTCGGCCCTGGGTTTTTTTCGACTAGGGTGGTGATTATTCAATTGACTAGGTACAGGCAGGCAGGCCCAGTTAGTCAAGGGGGTAATGAGGGGTAATTACCCATCGTTATTCTACTTCCATGACACTGAACCTACTGTAACAAACTGCATAATGAACTCACCACCTATGACACTGGAATAACCCGGCATCAACGTCTAAACGTCCATGTTTTCAACGGGCTACGTGTTTACAATCTCGAAGCAGCGTTAGTTTCACGGTTACTCTGGTTTATCCCAGGCGGACTGTTCATAGAGTAGCTACTTCCATATTAATCAACGATAAGTCCGGGCAGGGGACCACTGGGGTTACTAATGTCGATTCTGCCGTCGCATCGAGAATACTGTCGAGTAACATGTACATGCCTATACGACTAGTATTCGTTTGCTACACGTGCCTCAATTGACCCCCGTCATCCAGTTTTAGGTTCTGTTCTGGATTAACGTTCAACTGACACATACTCGGGGAACGTGGCTGCGTGGGTAACTCTACCAGAAGGGTTTTGCGTCGATGGTGCCATTGAGTCAGTATATAGCGACAGGCAGGCACATAGCACCTACGCACGTACAGCATCTCCTACTTCTACTGTTCCAGTCATTGCTACAAACTTTTCTTCGCTACAGTAGTCGCTGCTCTTGTCTCATGCAAACGTTCTCCGAGTACTTCCATCTACTGGCTAATACATTCCATTGACCCTTCTAGTCTGGAGGCTGTCTCGCTTTTGCGCCCTAAGCCCAGCCCTTTCTGAAAAAGATTTCCCACCTTTGATTGCGCCATCTCGCCCAATATTATTACCAGACCAGTTGCTCGATGGGGTCTACACCGCTTTAGCGCCCAATCCACCCATAAGCCGTTCCTGCCATCTGCATTTTTTCATCTTCTTTTCTGTCCCTCTTCTCTAGAAACAGAGCTACTAGCAGATGGTGTGGGTAGCATCTGGCAAATGCGCGGGGGCACCAATGCATTTGACCCTCAAAAACGTGGCCCAGGGATTGGCTATACATTCGGCATCGAGCCAGTATTCTGGGTCTCTTTTGTCAGAGATACGGAGAAGAAAATCGGCATTGACAACCGTCTCTGGTCGGGACGAAGACAAAACATTTCCCCGTTCGAGTTCATCCTCTCCTGCTTAAAGGAGGTAGGTAGGTTACTGGTGGTCAGAATTACTTGTTCCTTGCCATTTACCCTTGCTGTTGCCAATGTCGCTGCGACTTTCGAAGATGACTGAAGATACTTAGGTAGGTATCAATCTGAGTCGCGGGGTCGGACGGATCCCGACGGATTCTCACTCCGGACGTACTTAAACCACCCGAGGGACTCTTTTTGCTTTTCTATTGGGAACATGTCGACGCCTCTGCAGTCCTATCTACATGCACGTGTAGGTTATCTTAAGCCGTACCTGAAGCCTTTATCGACTGAGGCATTAGGGACCTGTCAGTCGGGTTCATGGAAGTCTTCACCCATCTGTAATCTCATGTCTTACTGCCTGCCTGTACCCGCCGGACTTACGGAGTAGGGTACATTGGATATCTTCTAGAAACACACCTGCTCCGGCCGTTGGTGCCTGTGCTTCGAAGGATCGGCGACCGTAAGCAGCCGTAAGCAGCCGTTGCTTCCGTGCGTTGACTGAGATGGTGCCAGCCCCGCCAATCACGTTGCAGATGCCCCTCCAATCTGACCCCTCCAACATTTTTCAGCTCCAGCCAAATCTCAAACCATAACGAAAAGTTACCTAAAGGCCCCGAGTCACTGATACCAGACAATATTGCATCGCAAGGCTGAGGATTGTTCCTACTCTCTGATTGATCGTACACATTTATAAGAAATTGTAACCACACCCGATCACAATGAGCAAATTCGGCACCATGGTCATGGGCCCTGCGGGGGCGGGCAAGGTACGTGCGATATGATATATGTCAAAAGAAATATTGAGATCGCATACCGTTTCTGACACTCTCCCGAACCAGTCCACGTTCTGCGCTGCCCTCATTACGCATCTGAACCTCAACCGGCGGTCCTGCTTCTATGTCAACCTCGACCCCGCCGCCGATAGCTTCGAACACACCCCCGATCTCGACATTAAGGACCTCATCTCGCTCGAGGATGTCATGGAGGATATGGGCCTCGGCCCCAACGGCGGCCTGATCTATTGCTTCGAGTTCCTCATGGAAAACCTCGACTGGCTCACCGAATCTCTCGACTCGCTGACCGAGGACTACATGATCATCTTTGACATGCCGGGGCAGATCGAGCTCTACACACACGTACCGATTCTCCCGCGCCTCGTGCGATTCCTGACAACGCCTGGAAGCCTGGATATCCGGCTCTGCGCGGCATATCTTCTCGAGGCGACTTTTGTGGTCGATCGCGCCAAGTTCTTCTCGGGTACCCTCAGTGCCATGTCGGCCATGATTATGATGGAACTTCCTCACGTCAACATCCTATCGAAGATGGATCTGGTCAAGGATCAGGTACGCAGGAAAGACATGAAGCGCTTCATTACACCGGACGCGACGCTGCTCGAGGACGACCCAGCTGAGAAGGCGAGACGTATCGTCGACGGAGAGACGCCGGAGGACGATGCCCATGCGGACCCTAAAGATAGAGATGCTGTCATGCGCGGGGCATCCTTTCGTCGACTCAACCAGGCTGTTGCAGGCCTGATAGAGAACTTTAGCATGGTCAGCTATCTGAAGCTGGACGCAACAGACGAGGACAGCGTCGGTGCTATTCTGAGCTACATCGATGATTGCATACAATTCCATGAGGCACAAGAGCCCAAGGAGCTTAAGGGTGGCGAGTTCGACGAGATGGGGGACATTGATGAGGTATAGTCACGGGGTATGTTGGGGGGACTGAGCATCATCACACGTGATCTAGAGAATATACATAGCGCCGGCGTACTGACGGGTTTGATACCATTTTTGATAGCATCGTAGCTTAATTTATTGCCAAAAGAGAACGTAAGCATCGTAATTCGTCAGATCCTGTAACTGCAGTATAAACTAGCCTGGTAAGTATGCCAGATGCGTGCAGGCGATCGCAACCCCAATCCAATAGGCCACTTGCTGCTGCCATCCGATTGTTCTTTATCTGCCGCCTCTTCTCGACATCCCGGCGGCGGCTCCCATGCCCCGCCCGTTCTTGGTTTGCGCGTCGTATCTCTCGTATTCGCTGAGCCAGAAGTTCTTGAGCAGCGTCGCGTAGCCGGCGATCTTGGAGACGAAGATGACAATGTCGCGGATGGCGGCCTCGGGGCCGCGCTGCCAGACGACGGCGAGGGCGCCGGCCAGGATGGCGTAGAAGATGAGTCGCATGGTCATGCGCGTCCAGAAGAGGACGACGCGCTGTACCCAGAAGAGGAACTGCAGGGCGGCGACGATGAAGACGAGCAGGGCGCCGACAATGACGATGTCGGGAGAGTCGTTTAGTGCCGCCAGAGCCCGGTTCACCAGCGGCTGCACCACGGGCACGGCCATCTGGAAGACCTGCTGCGCGCGCTGCACTACCGACCGGCCGATGGTCTGGAAGGGGGTCTCCGGGTGGAGGAGGTTGTCTTGGAGGAGCTGTATGGTGGACTCGGGTAGTCCGACACCTGCGTTTGGGTTGGGTTAGAATGGGTCTGCTGTCCTCGTCACAGTGGTCTTTTTTATGTATTCGGTCATGCATGTGTTGATACCAGGCTTTGCTAGCTGGGGATGTTGCTGTTCCTCGTCGTAACTCACCTTCAAGAAGGTCCAGGACCCAATGATTTTCGTCCCCCATGGTGATGATGGATGATATTTGGTCGGTACTTGTATTGTTGATGTTGTCCCCCCCGGGTGTAAGCTACGAGAGAGGGAGCGAGGCCAAGGTTTCGTCGGTAGATTTGGGCGAAACCTGCTGCTCGGACCTCCTGCTGATAGTAGCTAGATAGCCTGATAGGAGAGGCTCAAGGCTGAAATAAATTCCTGGCGAGCCTTGCGAAACGGATGTGAATGCGCTTGAGATGCTGGAACCCAGGTGCACTACTTAGGTAATGCAGTGCCACTCGTTGTAGTACGGATTACAGATGCACGTTAGGAGGTACATATGCTTGATCGAGGCGAGTACGGATAGGCAAGCAAGTAATTCAAGTGGGTGTGGGGAAAAGCGCGCTTGACGTAAGAATGTCTGACTGGCTTGACAGCTGCGGCTGATGAGCTTCGAAGGTGACTCAAGAGAATATATATTTTTCACAAGTATTATATGGATTTCTTCCCCATGCAGCGAAACATAAGTTCGGAAGCTGACGACTGAGGGAGAGTCTGCCGACTTTTTTTTAGGAGCCTAAAATTCTCGACGTGTTGTTTACCAACCCGACTTCCGCTCCGACAAAGCCAGCCAGCAATAAGCGGTGGAGCGGGCGGGCGTCGAGGGGGGGTTGCAGCAGCGTCGCATGTGCCTTGGCCTTAAGACAGGGCCTTGGGCTTGGGGGTTCACAAAGATCGGCTGCTCCCCTCGAATCAACCCTCTCCTCCCCTTTCGAGACAAAGGTTCACGGCTCTGGGGGGTTCAAATTGCAAACTTGCTTGAGGAAGCAGAAAAAATAAGTTAACGGATAGGCTAAGAGGACCTGAGCCCCGAGGAGCAAGGGTGTTTGTGCTTAATGCAGAGTTCCACTTGCTGGTTCCAGTAGGTGGGACAGCGGGCGAGGTGCTGATTGCACCAAACAACAAACCGCCCCAGCGCCTGGCCGCGCCCGCTTGAGGGGCTGCTGAGCTGGCAGTCAGGAGCACCATGTCATTTGCATACAATTATCGATCGGCATCTGTCAGGCATTCCTCGAACGAGAAGCATATATATACCTTAGGCGCTTAGGGTGTGATCGGCTTGAATTTATTGTTATAGCTATAAATTTAATTTTATATATCCTATTTTTTATAAGTTAATATCTATATTTAATATATTTTAAAGTATATACTTTTTTAATATTAAGTTTATTTTAATACGTTTTAAGGTTTTTTTAAAAGTTTTTAAAGTTATATATATTGTTATTTATTTAATATTTTTTTCAGCTTATTACAACTAATATAAGTAATAAAAAATAAACAAAAGGTTATATAAATTAATAATAACTCCGTATTAAAATAAATAGGTATTTTAAATAATATATTAAAAAACTAAGCTTCTAGCTATATAATAATAGATAATAAGTATTAAGCCCCTTTTTATTATAATTATTAACTCTAGCTACTACCTTATTATTCCTTATAATATAGAATTTATAATAAAACCGGGTCTCGTAATAATATTATATTTAAATATCGAGAAAGGAATTAATATACTCGTTCGCGTTATATAGATTTAAGATTTATTAAAGATTATTTATATCTAAGTAATAAAATTCTTAAAATTAAAGTACGGAAATATTAATTCTATATAAATTATTAAAGAAGGCTTTTATATATAAATATAAAATCTTAAAATAAATGCTCTTTAGGATTTATAATAATTCTCTCTTTTTTATTATATATAAATATATATTTATATTTATTATTATCCTTTATTTAACTTTATACCTTCATATATTATTAAATATATATTATATTATTTAAGTTTTAATATTTATTAATATATATTATATTATATACGTTAATAAATAACGCTTTAAATAATTTTAAGAAGATTAATATGATTATATTAATAATTAAATTTCAATTTTTTATTTCGAACGATTTCTATAAATATAATAATATTTTAAATAAATTTAATTTTAATATATTATAGATCGTATATAATAATAAATCTTTTAAACTATTATAATATATAGCTCTTTATATATACGATTTTTATATTATATATTAAATATATAATAATAAAGATTTTTATAAAGAATATTAAAAAGCGGAAGGTATATTTATATATATATATAACGGGAAAGAAGCCCCGGAGGACGCGAAATTTTATTAATATAATAAGCGCCGGTATAATAAAATCGCGAATTAATTAAGCGTACCGAAAGGGAAGAAGGGCCGGTATCGATAAACGAGAGCTAGTATTAAAAGGGGGAGGCGAACCGCGATTAACGAGTAATCCTTTAATTAGATAGGTTATTATCGATTAAGCTATTCGTCGGTTATTATATAATTAATCAAATTATATATTTAATTTATCGAATTAAAGGTAAGGGTTTTATATGATTTCTTTTTATAATATGATTAATAGATTAACGTCCTCCGTAGGATAATATATATTATTATTAATATTAATTATAAATTATTTATTACAATTAATAAAATAACTTTATTTTTAAACCTTATTAATATAGATATATTACCTCCTTTTAGTAATTAATATACCTAGATTAATAATAAATTCAATAGTTTTATACTATTTAATTTAATTATTTTATTTAATGAAAATAAGCTTAATAAATAGTTTATTAATTGATAAACCCTATTAAGGGGTTTATTAAGGAAGGCTTAATTAGCCCGCTATTCCTAAATAGGAAGGCGATTAATTTAAATAATAGTAATTAACCTCCCTTATTTAAAAAGCTTTAGCCGATTTAGGTAGATAGAGCCTTTTTCCTTCCTTCTTTATCTTTATATTAATTTATTATTTAACGTTATTCCTATCCGGTCTTTTTAAATTAATAATATCTTTTTAATTTTAATCGGTTAAAAAATGCAATTATTTCGATTTAATAAACTTATTAAAGATTTATTAAAATCTATATATTTAAATATATTTTTTAATAGCTCGAAAATAGGTTTACGCGTTAAAACCGTTATTAAATTAATAAATCTATATATTTAATATATCTTTATTAATTATTATTGGAATTAACGATTAGGAATAAAATCTATATAACGTGGTTTATTATATACTCGGATATATTATATAGTCGGATACTTTTTTTCCTATAGAAAATAAGTCCGTACGTAACCATACACTTTAATTAATTTTAATTAAATTTAAACCGTAATTTTAAAATTAAGGTCTAATTTAAATTAAATAAATAAAAAAGATTTTTTAAAATTTATATTTATTTTATTATACCTTTAAATAAAAAATACATTAAATTAATCCTTATAATTTCTATTTTCCGCTCTAACTTATTAAATAAAATAATTATAAAATTAAAGAAAATAAATTTAATATTCTTATATAATTAAATATAATAGGTTGAAATTGTATAAAATTTAATAAAGAATTAAAAGAATTGTAATTTATGCACGGACGTTTTTTATATAGGGAAAAAGGTGTCCGACTTTATAATATATCCGAGTATATAATAAACCACGTTATCTAATATATCTTTTTCTTTTAATTATTATTCGTATATTTAATATACCCGGTAATTATTTATTAAATTCATTTTATACTTTAATAGAAACGTTTTAAAAACGCGACGTATTTAAATAAATAAAAAATCCTTTATAAATACGATTTAATAAATTACCTAATTAATTATTTATTTATTTATAATACTTAATCCTAAATAATTTCGGTTATTATAAACGTTATAATTTCCTATTTAAATATCGGTTTATTTAAGATCTCTATTTAAATATTATTTTATAAAACCCTAACCTAGGTATCGCTTTATTTTAAAAACTTTATTTAAAGAAAAGTCCTTATTATTTTTAATTTATTATATATATAACGTGGTTTATTACCTCGCGGATTATATTACCTTACGGACCACTTTTTTAATTTTATAGCTTAATTAAATTTTAATATATAATAATTCTATAATTATAATATTTAATTAATTTAAAGAAAATTAAATTATTTTAATAATTTAAATAATATAAAATTTAATAAATCCTTTAAACGAAAGAGTTATTACGAAAGTATACGACGTCCTTTATACGATTTTATATTATTGAATTAATGGCCGAATTTTATAACGCGAAATCCGATAGCGATAATATAAATTAAATTTTATTAAAAAGGAGTTATTATAAAAGTATATAATCGATTTAAATATTTAAGGAATACCTTTTAATATTATTAATATAAAAGATATCCGTCCTACGGAGGATATTAATTTACTAATTATATTATAAAAAAGAATTATATAAAACCCTTACCTTTTATTTAATAAATTAAATAAGTAAGTATATAATTTAACTAATTATATAGCAATCGATAAATAATTTAATCGATAATAACCTATCCGATTAAAGGATTATTCGTTAATCGCGGTTCCGCTAGCTCCCGTTTATCGGTACCGGCCCTTTTTCCCCTTCGGTATACTTAGCTAATTCGCGATATTATTATATTAGCGTTTATTATATTAATATAGAAACTTCGCGTCCTCCGGGGCCTTTTTCCCGTTTTATATATATATAAATACGCTTTCCGTTATTTAATATTCTTTATAAAATTTATCGCCGCCGTTTATATTAAATATAATATAAAGATCGTATATATAAAGAATTATATATTATAACGGCTTAAAAGGCCTATTATTATATATAATATTTAATATTTTAAAATCGAATTTATTTAAAGTAATTACGATTTCCGTATTACGAAAGTAATTCTTTTTAAAAAATATAAGTCTAATAGTTATCGATATAATCGCACCGGCTTTTTCGGAATTATCCGAGGCGCTCTTTATTAACGCGTATAATATAATATATATTAATAAATATCGAAATTTAAATAATTATATATATATTTAATAATATATAAGGATATAATATAAAGGATAATAACGGATATGGATATATATTTATATACGATAAGAAGGAGAAATATTATAGGTCCTAAAGAACGTTTATCTCGAGATTTTATATCTATATATAAAAGTTTTTTTTAATAGCTTACGTAAAACCGGTATTTCTATACCTTAATTTTAAAAACTTTATTACTTAAGTATAAATAATCTCCGATAGATTTTAAATCTATATAATATAAACGAGTAATTCCTTTCTCGATATTTAGATATAATATTATCGCGAGACCTAGGTTTATTATAAATCCTATACCGTAAGGGATAATAAATAGCTGGGGTCGATAATTATAGTAGAAAGGGGGCTTAATATTTATTATTTATTATCGCTAGAGGCTTGATTTTTTAATTTATTATTTAAGATATCTATTTATTTTAGTATGGAATTATTATTAATTTATATAACCTTTTATTTATTTTTTATTACTTGTATTAGCTATAATAAGCTTAAAAAAATAATAAATAAATAAATATAAAAGATATAATTAATTTTCTCGCGGGAGCGCGTAATAATAAGTACGTTGATAAATATTAAATTAGGCGCTTTATCGACTTTAATTTAAACTTTAAAATTAAAATAAATCGGAAATATAATTATTAAAAAGCTCTTTATAAAGATATAAAAGTTATTTCCAATTAATTTATATTAATAATAAATATAAAGATTAAATATAGTATTTTAAATAAAAATATATAAAATTTTAATAAAATTAATTTTATAATAAATATTATTAATTTAATATATATCGTAATATACGCCGATCGGTGTAAGAAGGTAAAGACGGTTTAATTTAATAATCGGGAATAATTAATAATAATAAAATATATTAATTTATAAAGTTAATATATTCCGCCGTTTTTAATCGTTTAAGGTTAATATTACTTTATAAATTAAATGCGTAAATATAATTTATTAAGCGATTAAGTAATTAAACCGACCTTTAATAATTAGACCGATAATAAGACGGGCTTAAATTAAGTTAAATATTTCGATAAATATATTAAAACGTGAGCGATAGGTTATTATCGCCTTTTAATTATTAACGGTTATAAAAGTTATATTTCGGTTAAATTCGAAATATATTATAAGGATAATAATATTATTATATTTAATATACCTTTTTATTTATTTTATTTACTTTAATTATTAAATATTATACTTTATTTACCGTTAAAACGTATATATTTAAAAGAAATCAAGCTATTTATAAAAGCTTCGATAAATTATATTACGAAGCTCGAGTTCTTTATTACTTTTAAAGCTATATATTTTATTATTTTTATAAAATATAATATTAAATTTAAATTTAACGTATTTAATTTAATACTTTATAATTTAAATAAGGTAATTAATAAGCTAAATATATAAATTCGGACGTTTATACTAGAGTTATTACATTTAAAGACTATTAATATTTATAACCCTTTAATACCTTTTAACCTTTAATAAACGATAAAATACTTTACTTTTATTAAAAATAAGATCTTTAATTATTAAAGAAGCTCTCCGATATAGATTTTAAATATTATAAATAAGTTAATTAAATATATAAAGTTAATAATATATAAAGTTACGATTTTATATAAACGGATATAGATTTTAAAAGCGGTTAATTTAACCCTTTTAAAATACCGGAGGATTAAAAAGTTATATATTTAATTTAAAGGAGCCTTTATTATTAAAGAATTTTAATAATTAAAAGATAAGAAAGTAAAAAGGAAGCGTTTTATAACCGACGAAGGTAAAAATAATAATTCGTCGAAACGGTATATAATAAGTAATAGGTATTATAATATTTATAATAAAATAAATTATAATATACGAACTTATAAAAAGGATATAGAATTAAATAATAAATCGGATAGCGAGTAATTTAAATTAATTTAAAATATTATAATTAAATTAATTTATATAAAAATATTAGGAAATAAAAAGAGTAGTCCACGAGGTAATATAATCCGCGAGGTAATAAACTATATTATATTAAATATATTTTAATTAATTATTAATTATTTATATATAAGTAAATTATTACTATGATTAAAGATTCGATTACCGATTCTCTTTTAAGAAAAAAAGAAAATATAAATAAATAACTTAAAGTTTTTAATAAATAAATTATTTTAATACTTTAATAATTTATACGCCCTATCGACCTTAATGTAATATTTAAAAATAAACCTTTCACGGAATATATTATAATTTTAGGATTTTAAAACGATTTATATTTAAGAAAAATAAATTTTTAAATCCTTTTTAAATAAATCCTCCTTTAATACTGAAGCGAATTATTTTAATAACGGGAAATATAACTATTTAATAAATCGAATTATTAAAATATATAATTAACCTTTAAGAATTATTAAAATTATATATAATAAAAGCCGAAACTATAATTCTTAAGAAAAGTATTAATTATAAAATTAATAACGATCTTATAGAATTTAGAAATAATTTAATTATTATAAAGTATTTAAACGTTTAAATTAATAACCTTTATTAAATTTATAAAAAGGCGATAATAAAATTATAAAAGGATTTAAAAGAATCTTTATTAGATTTAAATAATAATATAAAAAGCTTTATATATAATTTATAAAACGAGTTTTATTATAATATATAATAAGCCCGTTTATATTCTTATTAATTAAATTAAATAACTTTATAATTATCTTAAAATTATAATTCCTTTCTTAAAGATATTATATAATATTAAAAAATAAACGATTTTTTATTTAATAAATTAAAACTTATTATAAAACTATATCCTACCCCGGGAAATCTATTTATTTATATATATTTTAAAATAATATAACCTTTAATATAGTTTATTATATACTTAAATATATTATATAATTAAATACTTTTCCTATATCTTACTATTTCTATATAAATTAATTTATTTCTAATATTTTAAATGAATTAAATCTATTTATTATTCGATTTATTATTTAATTTTATATTCTTTTTATATATTTATATATTATAACTTATTTTATTATAAATATTATAATACTTTTTACCGGCCGCCCTCCATTTTAACGGACCCTTTATTTCGCCTTTATTAATTATTAAATACTTCTTTTTTACCTTTTTATTTTATAACTTTTAAAATTCTTATATAATAAAGGCCCCTCTAAATTATATATATACCTTTTTAATTTTTTAATATTTAAAAAATATTAAGTTAATCTTTTTTAATATATATATCCGGTTATATATAAAAGTTATTTTATAAATTGTTTTATTTATACCTTTTATTATTTAATTTATAATATTTAAAATAGGTATTAAGGAGTTTCTTTAATAAATAAAAACCTTACTTTTAATAAAAATAAAATATTTAATTATTTATTAAAGGTTAAATAATATTTATAAATTCTAAATATTTATTATCCCCGGATATAATAAATTAAATATAAGTATCCGAAGATATATATTTAACTTATTAATTACTTTATTTCAATAATAAGGGATGAAATTAAATATATTAGATTTAAATTTAATGTTATTTCTTATAAAACTAATAAAATATATAGTTTTAAAAGCAATAAAGAATTTAAGTTTTATAATATAATTTATCGATACTTTAATAAATAACTCGATTTATTTTAAATATATATATTTTAATACCGTCCTACGGAGGACGTTAATTTATTAATTATATTATTTAAAAGAATTATATAAAACCCTTGCCTTTAATTCGATAGATTAAATAAGTAAATATATGGTTATAAATTAATTCATTATATAATAACCGATAAATAGCTTAATCGATAATAACCTATTTAATTAAAAGATTACTCGCTAACCGCAGTTCCCTCTTTTTTTAATATTAACTCCCGTTTATCGGTATTAGCTTTTTAAAGATAACTATTCCGCTATCTTATTATACCGGCGTTTATTATAAATGTATAAAAGCTTTATATCCTTCCGGATCTTTTTTCTATTTCGTAAATATATAAATATACTTTTTATTATTTAATAATCTTTATAATATTTTTTATCATTATATACTTTAAATTTAATATATAAATTATATATATAAAAGGTTATATATTATAATAAATTATAAAATAAGTTATTTTATATAATCTTTAATATTTCGGAATAGAATTTATTTAAAGCGTTCGCGAGTTTCTAATTATAAAAACGGTTTATTTTAAAAAGCTTAAATTTAATATTTACCGGCGTAATAATACCGGTTTCCTTAGAATTACCCGAAGCGCTCTTTATTAATATATATAATATAATATATATTAATAAATATCGAAATTTAAATAATTATATATATATTTAATAATATATAAAGGTATAAAGTTAAATAAAGGATAATAACGGATATAAATATATATTTATATAAAATAAAAAAGGAGCAATATTATAAATCCTAAGGAATATTCAGTTTAAGATCTTATATTTATATATAAAAGCTTTTTTTAATAATTTATATAGAATCGATATCTTTATACTTTAATTTTAAGAATTTTATTATTTAAATATAAATAATTTCTAATAAAGTTTAAATTTATATAACGCGAACGAGTAATTCTTTTTATAATATTTAGATATAATTATTACGAGACCCGGGTTTATTATAAATCTTATACCGTAAGGAATAATAAGTAGCTAGGGTCGATAATTATAATAAAAAAGGGTTTAATACTTACTATTTATTATTATTAAAAGCTTTAAATTTTTAATTTATTTTTGAAATACCTATTTATTTTAATATAGAATTATTACTAATTTATATAACCTTTTATTTATTTTGTATTATTTATTTTAATTATAAAAAGCTTAATAAAATATTAAATAAATATATATTTTAATATTAAATAAAGTATTATATTTATAAATTAGAATAAATATAATAAATAAGGAGGTATATTAATTGTAATAATATTATTATCTTTATAACATATTTCAAATTCGATTAAAATATAGTTCTTATAGCCGTTAAGGATTAAAAGGCGATAACGACCTTTTATTTACGATTTAATATATTTATTAAAATGTTTAATCTAATTTAAGCCTATCTCGTTATTGGTCTAGCCGTTAAAAATTAGTTTAATTACTTAATCGCCCGGTAAATTATATTTATAAAGTTAATTTATAAGGTAATATTAGCTTTAAATAATTAAAAATAATAGGATATATTAACCTTATAAATTAATATATTTAATAACCGTTAATTATTCCTAATTATTAAATTAAATCGATTTCGCCTTCTTATATTAATCGGTACGTATTATTACGAGTATTAACCCGGTTATATTTATTATAAAGCTGGTTTTATTCAAATCCTATATATTTTTATTTAAAATACTATATTTAACCTTAATATTTATAATTAATACGAATTAGCCGGAAATAATACCTAGATCCTTATAAAGAGCCCTTTAATAATTATATTAATAATTTATTTAAATTTTAAAGTCCGGCTTACGGTTAATAAAACGCCTAACCTAATATTTATTAACGCGTTCGCCGTTACGCGATATTATAAAGAAATTAATTATATTTCTTATAATATTAATATTAAGAAGTATCCCTTTAATATTTAAGTTAATTATATAATTATATAATACCTCTTTTTTTATTATATTTAATTTATATTATTATTATCGGATTTCGTATTAAGGTTCGGTATTACAGAGTCGGTCGCTTAATATAAATAGAAGGATATTATATATTTTCGTAATAGCTCTTTAATTAACTTAATTCAGGCCTTTTTATATAATTTAAATTATTAAAACGATATAATCTTCTTTAAATTAAATCGGTATTATAATTATTAAATTATTATATATTAAAGTTTAATTAAGTAGGCTAAGGAGGAAAATGTCCGATTATATAATATATCTAAGTATATAATAAACCACGTTACTTAAAAAAAAGATTAGTTTATTAATTAAATAGAAATTTCTAAATACGATTTTAATACCGGCGAAAGGTATTTTTAAAAACAATTCCTAATTTTAAAAGGATTAAAACTAATTTATTTAGAGTAATCATTTAAATCCCTTTTTAAAAAACTAGCGATAATATTAATAAATCCTTTAATATATATAAAAACATGTTAATAATTTATTAATATTCTTAAATAATAATTATAAATTTAATTCTTTAAAGAACCTATATATTTACCTATTAATGTTTAACCTTAAATATAAGTATTTAAAATATTTGTATAACTTTTAATATTAATTATTAAATTATTAGACTTTCTATAATATCTTTCTATTATTATTTATGATCTTTAATGTAAACATTTATTAAATAATTATAAATAATTAGAATTTAAAATTAAATAAAAAGATATTAAAGTATATAATCCTAATTATTTAAATTTAATTAAATAAGGTTTAATTTTAAAAGGGAAATAATTATCTTTATAGATATTAAATCTTTTTTATTAAGAATCGCTAATTTTATAAAAGGTAATTATTTTAAAGGTTTTATTATATAAATTTTAAGTTTTTTTAAACCTTTTTTAAAGGACGAGTTTTAATTTAATAAAATAATAAGGCCTTTAACTTTAATAAAGTTTCGTTAAAATTAAAAGGACTTTATTATATTATAGAAGCCTTTAAGAATTAATTTAAATTAAATAGAGTTATTATAATAAAGAAGTCTTTAATTATAAAACTTTAATTAAAGGACCTATTGAATAATTTTAATACTTTAAACCGTTTCTTTAATTAAATAATTAAATATATTAGAATTAAAAAACCTTTAATATTCTATAATAGAAATACAGTTAGTATTTTATAATAAATTTAATAATTTTTATACCTTTTTAAGGATAATAGTATCATTATTTTATATGTAGCTAAAGTTAATAAAATATATAATATTTGTAATTTATATATTAAATAATAAATAAAGGGCCGAAATTGGTAAATATAGAATATTACTTAAACTTATATTAAATTTAAATTAATTTATACATATATAATTAAAGACAATTTCATTAAATTTTAATACGAAAAATATAATATACATATAGAAAAGAAGCAATGTTAATAAAATAAAGTTTAATTATAAGATAATTTCGATAAAGATTATAGAAAAAAGAAAGATTTTTAAAAAAACAATTTTAAGAAATCCAACCGTAAATATAATAAAAGTAATAAAGATAATAAAAGAGTTAATTCTATATATAATAATTTATCCTTTATATTTAATTTATCGTTAAATAAGGAATTTAAATATAAATCCTTTTGTTTTTATTTAGTTTTTAATTAAAATATAATTTATAAGAAATATTATAAATATGATTTTATTAACCTGGTATAAAAATGATTATATAAAAAGAAGTACGATAATATTAAAAAGAAGCTTAAATCTTTAACTTTTATATAAGAACGATATATTTATATTATATAATTTAATATTTAAATATTTTAAAGATTATAATAAAGTTTATAATTATAAATAGTTTATATTAAAGGAAAGATATATCTTTTATTATTTTAATAATAAAATTTATTTAATTAATATTAAAAAGTTCTTTATTTAAAATAGAATTCCCGATATTAATTATAACATAATAAAATTAAATAAAGATATTATAGGTTTTATATATTTTAAAATTAATATTTATATAATATAAGATAGTTCTATTTTATATATATTTATTTCGATATTAATATTAATTCGAATTTAATAAATAGAAAATTCCTTTATTATATAAAGTATTTTATAATTCTTAGAAAAATTAAGATTAAAATTATAGTTAAAAAATAAATTAAAATAATGAAATAAATTACGTTTATTATTTATATAGAAAAATATAATAATAATAATTAACTTATATTTTAAAAGTTCGTTAAAAGTAGATAAGTAATTAATAACTTCGAGCTTAACGCTTTAATTAATATTTAAGCTTTTAAACCCTTTAGAATTAATTTTAATTTTAATACCGATATTATTTTATTTTTAAAATATAAATTTAATATTTATTTTAAAATTATTTTATATAAATAATTATATATTAAAAAAGTAATAACGTAAAAGAAAATAACTTTTCTACTTAAAGAATTTATTTTTATAATTATAAATTATAAACCTTTATTTAGAAAATATAAGTTCTATTTTTATTTTTAAAATAAGAGTAACGTGGTTTACCACCGAGCCGGCTATATCACCGAGTCGGCCACCTTTTCTATATTTTATTACTTTAATATAAATTAATTTAATTATAATACTTTAAATTAATTAAAATCATTTATTATCCGATTTATTACTCGATTCTATATCCTTTTTATATATTCGTATATTATAACCTATTTTATTATAAATATTATAACGTCTTCTACCGACCGCCTTTCGCTTCGACGGACCCCTCGTTTCGCCTTTATTAATCGTTAAACGCTTCCCTTTTACTTTTTAATCCTATAACTCTTAAAATTCTTATATAATAAAAGCCCTTTTAAATTAAATATATACCTTTTTAACTCTTTAATATTTAAAAAATATTAAATTAACCTTTTATAAAGTATATATTTAATCCTTTATAAAAGTTATTTTATATATTATTATATATATTCCTTTTATTATTTAATTTATAATATTTAAAATAGGCGTAAAGGAATTTCCTTTATAAATAAAGATTTTATTCTTAATAAAAGTAAAATATTTAATCGTTTATTAAAGGTTAAATAGCGTTTAAAGGTTATAGGTATTAACCGTCCCCGGACGTAACGGGTTAGGTATAAGCGTCCGAAAATATATATTTAATTTATTAATTACTTTATTTAAATAATAAAGTATTAAATTAAAAGTATTAAATCTAGATTTATTATTATTTTCTATAAAAATAATAAAATATATAGCTTTAAAAGCGATAAAGAATTTTAATTTTATAATATAATTTATTAACGTTTTAATAAATAGCTCGATTTCCTTTAAATATATTCGTTTTAACGGTAAATAAAGTATTATATTTAAAGGTTAGAATAAATAGGAGGAATAAGGAGGTATATTAAATATAATAATACCGTTATTCTTATAATATTCCTCGAATTTAATTAAAATATAGTTTTTATAATCGTTTAAGATTAAAAGGTAATAAAAGCCCTTTTTTTATTCCTTCGTATATTTATCGAAATACTAAATTTAATTAAAGCCTATCTCGTTATAGATTTAACCATTAGAAATCGATTTAATTACTTAATCGCCCGATAAATTATATTTATAAAACTAATTTATAAGGTAATATTAATTTTAAATAATTAAGAATAATAAAATATATTAATTTTATAAATTAATATATTTAATAACTATTAACTATTCCCGATTATTAAGTTAAACCGACTTCGCTTTCCTATATCGATTAATATATATTATTATAAATATCGACCCGATTATATTTATTATAAAACCGGTTTTATTAAAATTTTATATATCTTTATTAAAGATATTATATTTAACTTTTATATTCGCGATTAATACGAATTAATTAAAAATAATACTTATATCTTTATAAATAACCTTTTAATAATTATATTAACGGTTTATTCGGGTCTTAAGGTCCGGGTTATAATTAATAAAGCGCCTAACCTAATATTTATTAATACGATTATCCCTATACGATATAATAAAGAGATTAATTATATTTCTTATAATATTAATATTAAGAGGTATCCCTTAAGTATTTAAATTAATTATATAATTATAAAATACCTCTTCTTTTATTAAATCTAATTTCTATCCGTTCGGTCGGGTTTTATATTAAGGATCGATATCGTATAATCGGTCGTTTAAAATAGCTCGGGGGATATTATATACTTTTATAATAATTCGTTAATTAATTTAATTCGGACCTCCTCGCGTCGCTTAAATTATTAAAATAATACGATCTTTTTCGATTAAATCGGTATTATAATTATAAAGATATTATATATTAAAGTTTAATTAAGTAAATCGGATAAAAGAATGGCCGACTCGGTGATATAGCTGGCTCGGTAGTAAACCACGTTATTATAAATATTTTAATAAATATAAAGATAATTAAAATTATAATAATATAAAATAATATTAAAAAACCGGTTATAATTAATAAAAAGATTAAAATTAATTAAATATAAAAGAATTAAAATATTAATTATATAAAAAGTTTTTTTTAAAAAGGATTTAAATTATTTATTATTATAACGGGAATTATTATAAATATAATTATTAAAAATGTAAAAAATATTTTTATAATTATTATAATAAATATACCCGGGAATATTTTAAAAATACCCGGGAATATTTTAATAAATATTTAATTTTATATTAATTTAAATATAAAATTTATTTTAATTCCGGAATTTCGAGAAATCGTTAACGATTAAATTAAAATTTATTTTATTTTAAATAACGATATCTGTTTAATTATCCTTTTATTTAATTAAGTTTTTAATTTAATATTTAAATTTTATAAAAATAAAGGAATTTTAATTTTTAATAAATTTTATATTTCGATTTTAAATAAATTAAAGTTAAATAAATCCTATTTAATATTAAAAATTAAGAAATTAACGGAGATTTTAAAGATTATGATTAAAGAAGGTATATATATTTATATTAACGATTAATTATATATAAAGAAATTTATAAAATAATTAATAATTATTTTAATATATAAAAAGATTGAAATATAATTAAAGTCTTTAAGGGATAATAAATAAAGATTCTTTTAATTAATAATTAATAAAATAAAGATTCTAATAATTAAAGTTATTTATTAAAAATTAAAATAGGAAAACTTTTAATAATATTTATAATACCTTTTATAATAAAGGATGTATAAAATAGGTAAATAAACCGACCCTATTTATAATACCGTTTTTTATTATATAACGATAAATTAAAAATGAAGAAAAGGTAAAAGTTATTATAAATTTAAAACTTTTAAATAATATAATAATCTTTAATAATTATTTATTACCGTTATAATTAAAAATAGTTATTTATCTCCGAAATAAATATTTTACTATTATAATTAATATAATAACTTTTTTTTATTAAGTTTTTATTTATTTAAATTATTAAAATAGATTTGTTTTTATAAATTTATAAAGAATAGAGAGATTTATAATAATATTAATAACCTTTAGGAATATATTTATTTACGTTCAACGATTTATAGATAATACCTTTGAAGAATTTAATAATTTTTATAAAGCTTTTATTAATAATATTATTATTTATTCAGAAGTTATAAAGGAATACCTTAAATATTTTAAAAAAGTCTTTAACCTTTTTAATAATAAAAATATCTCGATTAACCTTAAGAAATTATTTATCGGTTACCTTTTAATAAAATTATTTAATTTTGGAATAAATACTTTAAAATTAGGAATAATTAAGGAAAGGGTCGTTATTTATTATTAATTATTATTTCCCGTTAATTTTAAATTATTTAATTAATATAGCGGTAATTCTGAATTCCTTCGTTATTTAATACTATATTATATTTAAATTATTAAATTATTATAAAAAAGAAAGGTATTTCTTTTAACAGAAGGACGTAAATAAGGACGAGTTATTATTAGAAATCTAGGTAAATAAATAGTTTATTATAAATTAATTAAATTTAAGCTTATAAATATTAAATATATATCCTTTTAAAAAATATAAGCTTTTATTTATAATAAAATAACTATATTTTATTATAATCCTAATTAAACCCTCTTTATCTAATTTAATAATTCATTTAAATAAAGATTCAGGGTAATAATTTTTTATTTTAAAGACGGAATTAAATAATAACCTAATATTTTAATTATAAGAATTTTGGTTAAACCTATTATATATTTTAACCGATATTTATTTTAATTCGAAATAAAATATAAACCTTTAAAATTTAAAATCATATATTTAATATAAGTAATTAAAAGATTGCGAATAATAATTTAATTAAGTTAAATACCTATTATTATCTTTATCGATTATTTAATTATAAAGGGCATTTATAAAGTTATAAGTTTAAATATAATAAATACCGACCGATTTAATAAAAATTTAATTAATACTTTAATCTATCTTTTATAATATAAATTCTAAATATATTATATAATTAATAAAATTAATTTTATCCTTAATGTTCTTAATAAATTAAAAGCAATTTAAAATATTAATAAATATATTAATAAACCTACTATTTTAAATAGAATTTAATTTATAATCGATAACGTTAATTATATATAAATTAAAGCTATTATTAACAATAAACTAAAATATTTCTTTTTAAATAAATATAAAATTAATACTCGTTTAACCTTTATTTTTAAAAATCTTAAACATTTAATTAATATTAATAAGGTTATTAATAATTCTTTTTACCCCGGATACCCTTTTAAAATTAAAGAGAAGCTTTTATATTATATTAATTATTTAAAAATATATTAATTTTATATTCCTTATACTTTAATATAAGACTTCCTAGCTATAACTTATAATAATAAATATTATTTTAATTTAAAACGAATATTAAAATATTTTAATATTTTTATAATTAAAAGGAAAAAGAGATTAATAAAAGATTATATTATATATTATTCTGATTATAATATTAATTAAACTAATCGATAATTAAGAATAAGTAATTATAAACTTATTTATAATAAAGACCTTTTATTTATATATATAATTATAATAAACTTTATTTTAATTCTCTTATTAATAAACTCTAACGGAATACCTTAATAATTAAAAGGTAACGAAGCTTATTATAATATATATAATTATATAATAACAATTTCCTATCTTATATTAAAACGAATTATATTAATCTTAAGATATACGAAATATATTATTAAAGATTAGGTTATTATTTTTATTATTTAATTTATATTAATAAATTAAGGAATTCTTTATAGAATTATCTTTAACTAAAACTTTAAATTTATTAATAATTCTTAATAAGGTATTTAAGAAACTTTAAATATTCGATTATTAATAATAATCGTTTAATACCTTTAAATAAATAGATTATCGGAATAAAAGAATTAAGATATTGAAATTATTATTTAATATTATTATTTTATATATTTTAATTATAAATAAATTAATATATTTCCAGTACTTTAATAAAATATAAATAATACTTATAACCGAATGATTAAATTCATACCTTATTAATAATTATTAAATTTTAAATTACCGGGACCTTTTAACCTAATTATAAATATTAACGTTATTAATAAAGTATTTAAAGATATTCACTTTATAAAACAATATTTTAAATAAAACGTATAATTAATTATAAACTTTGTAATTATAAATATAAAAAAATATATAATTTTAAATACCGAAATATTGAATTTAAAGAAAGTAATAAAGTTTATCTTTATTTTTATAAAGGTTATTATTTTCCTAGAAAGCCTTTAAAGAAATTATTATAATAATAATTTAAACCTTAAATAGTAATTAAGAAAGTTAATAATTTAATTTATAAATTAAAGTTTCCGGAAGGAAATCTTATTTATTTTATAATATTAATCGAATACCTAACTCCTATTCCTAAAAATAATAATCCTTTTTATTATTTATACTCTTTTTAATTTTATTAATATTAATTAATTTAAATACAAATCTAATAATAATATTTTATAATATAAAATCGAAATTATTAAGGATTATCGATTAAATTATAAAAAGAACGGATATAAATATTTAATAAAATAAAAAGGTTTTAATAAATAATATAATATTTAAAGAAAAGAAAATACTTTAAACGGTTTTAAGGAATTGGTTAAGGAATATTAATAACGTAAAAGCGGTCGATTATTATAAAGTCTATATAAAGGAAAGACCGATAAATAATTAATTATATCGAAACGGAAATTAAGAAGATTGCGAAAGATTTAATATAAGAATAGTTAATTAATTATTTTTATACTAATTATACCTATTCCTAAACCTATTATATTTATTCCGTTTAAACCTATTATTTAATTAGTTATAGAACCTATTTTTAAAGAATTAAAGGAGGCTCTTAAATAAAAAAAAGGAAGGTTTCTTAAATTAAAGAATAAGAAATAAAAGATCTTTTTATTATTATAATTAATCTATATTATAATATAATTAATATTATATACTCTATATTATAATATATTTTAATAATATATTAAATAAATTAAATAGATATAAAGGATTACCGAGGACGGTAAGGATCTTTTTCCGGCCCGGTAATTTAATAAACATTATTAAGGGGTTTATTAAAGAAGGCCTAGTTAGCCCGCTATTCTTAAATAAGAAGACGGTTAATTTAAATAATAATAATTAGCCTCCTTTACTTAAAAAAACTTAGCCGATTTAGGTAGATAGAGCCCTCTTCTTTCCTATTTTATTTTTATATTAATCTATTATTTAAATTACTTTTATCCGGTCCCCTTAATTAATAACGAGATAGGCTTAAATTAAATCCGGTACTTTAATAAATATACGAAAGAACGGAAAAAGGGTTCTTATCGTTTCTTAATTTTAAACGGTTATAAAAGTTATATTTTAATTAAATTTAAGGAATATTATAGAAATAACGGTATTATTATATTTAATATACTTTCCTATTTATTATATTTACTTTAACTTTTAAATATAGTATTTTATTCGGTATTAAAGCGTATATATTCGAAGTAAATCGAGCTATTTATTAAAGCGTCGATAAATTATATTTTAAAGTTTAAATTCTTTATTACCTTTAAGGTTACGTATTTTATTATCTTTATAGAAAATAATATTAAATTTAAATTTAATATATTCAATTTAATCCTTTATTATTTAAATAAAGTAATTAATAAATTAAATATATATCTTTAGATATTTATACTTAACCCGTTACGTCCGGGGACGGTTAATACCTATAACCTTTAAACGCTATTTAACCTTTAATAAATAATTAAACACTTTATTTTTAATAAAAATAGGATCTTTATTTATTAAAGAAACTCCCCGATACTTATTTTAAATATTATAAATTAAATAATGAAAGGTATAAATAAAATAATATATAAAATAACCTTTATATACGACTGGATATATATATTAAAAAAGGTTAATTTAATACTTTTTAAATATCGAAGAATTAAAAAGGTATATATATAATTTAAAAAGGCTTTTATTATATAAAAATCTTAAAAGTTATAAAATAAGAAAGTAAAAGGGAAGTATTTAATAATTAATAAAGATAAAATAAAGGGTCCGTTAAAACGGAGGGCGGTTAATAAAAAGTATTATAATATTTATAACGAGATAGGTTATAACATATAAATATATAAAAAATAAATATAAAATCGAGTAATAAATCGGATAATAAATAATTTTAATTAATTTAAAATATTATAATTAAATTAATTTATATAGAAATAATAAGATATAAGAAAAGTGTTCGATTATATAATATATCCGAATATATAGTAAACTATATTAAGGAATAATAATAAATTTAATAGGAATAATTTTCTTTAAAAAGTAAATTATTATTATAAATTTATTATTATTTTAATAAGCTCGATTAAATAAGGTATTATACGCTTTCCCTTTTTTAAAATCTTTATTAATATAATATATTAACTTATTTACATAATTCTATTTAAATCGATTTAATCGGATTTTAATATTAAATAGGGTTTAATTTCTTTAATTCGGCCGGAACGCTTAAAGTGTAGCGTTAGTAATGTATAATAATAAATTTAGGTAAATTTATAGCTATAGTAGTAAATTCGAGCTAATTATACCCTTATATTCGATTTTATAAATTATAAAAATGTAAATAGAAGCCATGCTATATCTTTAGACTTCTATACATGCTATGTGTTTGTGCATGCCCTACGGACACTAGCTGCAGTGTTTCGCTCTATCGTTGCCAGCACCTTTATATAGCCGATTAATAGAAGCCTCTTGCTGACTAATATTGCCCGACTTCTGATCCGAAGCACTAATACAGTTTGCATGAGGAATTTCCACTCGTACCTGCCTATTGTAGAGTTAAACCAGCCCATACGCCACTAGGCTCTGCGAAGATCTACGGCTGTCGAGTGTTCCAAGTCCAATGTGTCCTTGGCTCGACAGCCAAAATTCCCATTGCCTCCATGTCTGCCGAATCATGCCCGTGTTCCAACAAGCCCTGCTCAAGAGACAACCTCGCGTATTCTTTCGCCTTGCCTTCCAACCCAAAGGTGTTGTAGTTCAGTGCGGCGAGGGTATAGGCGTCCGCTATCTTGTGGTCCAGTCGCTCTTCCTTGTATAGCGTAATTAGTTCCTCGATGGTGGATATAGAAGTGTTTGTATTCTTCAAGTCCGTCAGCTGATTTTCCACCTGATATATTGAGAAGAGCCTCGAGTCGGATGCCTCGGCCTCGGCCTTGGGTAGACTGCATTGAGAGCACCCGCATGAGAAGCCCCATGAGGCACGAGCCCTCGCCTGGCGCACAGATCGGGCACGAAATGAGTCCAGATACGATATGGTCAACTCTTCTCCTGGCTGTATATCCCTGACTGCATGGGTGTGATGCGTCAGGTTCTGATCGATATAGTAGGCGAGGCTATGTTCCCATATTAGCTGAGGTCAAGGGGTCCATCTTGGGGAGGTGGCTTGAACTGACCTGGGCCGACAATCGTGGTTGAGGCGCGACACTTCCGGAAAGTTGCCAAAGTGCCGTTGGCCCTCTGCGCCGAGAGAAACCTGGAAGGAGTTGGTGAACATGATATCCGCTATGCGATGACCACCCAGTTCTCCAGCCTGGGCCAGGAAAAGTTGCCGCCTCTCATCAGGCAGTGCACTAGCTGCTTGATCTAGCAAAGTATTCTGACAGTCCAGCTCCAGCTCGTCTATCAGATCCTCGTGAACTACGACAGCAGGACGGATAGCCATGATCTCCTCGCCGCGACGTATCAGCCTCGTTGCTACGATGCCGATACCTTTCCCAGGGATCGATACGGCTTGGAAATGAGATGCATCATGAACCGCACCAGGGAACCGGTTTGGTAACCGGGCTACCTCGTGTCTGCTCGACAGTGTCGTCACGACAGCCGCTCCTCCGTCCCCATACCCATCATTGGACCAGACACAGAATCTGCCAAGACACAGATAAGGTCCAATCCAACCATCCTCTGCCGCGGCTATCTTGTTATACTCCAATGTCGGCTGCAAGGCAGCTGGATTATGCGGGTCAGAGACAAGGCAAGACATGGAAAATGGTATGCGGAAGGGGTTCCATGGGCATACAGCTCCCGTGGAGTAGGACCAGCCAGGAGACAGATCATGGGCTTGCGCGCAACCCAGAAGGCATGCTATCGAACGCAAATACTTCATTGTGGGAGTGCTGTAAGAAATGGTTTATTTGTTTTTGGGATTGCATTTCACCGCATTTGTGAGGGAAACATATCAACGAACATGCGGGTTATTGAAACTCATCGCGAAGCTGGTGTTGCTCGTCGCATTAGCTTTGAAGAGAGGGTCGGGTCATTCCCGTCTGTTGTTTCATCTCATGTTCTCCCAAACAGAATTGTGTCCTAAGGGACGTTCAAGCCCCTGGCCGCTTCAAGTGCCTCTCAAGCACCGTTGTCTTTTGTATTTTACTTCGGGTGATACGAGAGCTGGAGCGTGATAGAGAAAAAGCAGTCTTTGCTTGGGGTAAGTGGACAGAAAGTACGATTCAGGAGTAAGCATGAAGTGGAAGCTTGGATCACAAGTTCACGTTTCCACCATGTAATTTATCACCTGGCCAGCATGTATGTACCCTTTAAAATGCGGCACTCGCGCTAGCAATTGTCTCAAGAACTCTCCCATGCCTATTTTTGTCTCTTCTCCATACATACTCATGATCGTTATATAATCCATGCGCCAGACAAGTTCCAGATTGCTCGCCTGACGCTAATTCGCAAAGAAGTCTAAGTATTTACATCAATATAAAGAGACGCGCTGTCCCGTCCCGGGGTATGTCCCAAGCGCGTCCCAGCCAGCCTCAAGCCGACCTACTAAGATCTTGAGATGCACTTAAGACGAACTCCACCCCACCATCTGGCGAATCACAACACTCGATACCGTCACCAGCAGCACTTGGACCCTTGGCGATTCAGCTAGTTGACGCACCTCCTTCCCATCCTATGCCATGTCGGCATCAGCCTCCAAAAGTACAGGCATAAGTAGGTTCAGCGAGAAACTCCTTTCGTTTCTGTGCCCCGATCAGTATGGGACTGTGTCGGACTCTTCGGACACCAGTAGCATCGCCATGGCCGACCTCACCATCCGTAATCTTACCGCCACCGCGCTTGAGCTGAAACTCGTCGAGCGCCTCGACGCCAAGTCGACGTCGGGGGGAGCACAAGATCACAGGCAAAATCACCGACTGCTTCAAGGGCCGCAGCGTGGCCAAGCATGCCCGCGCCAAGGGCGAGTCATGGGACCGCCGCGAACTGTCCGTTCCTCTGGGCCGCTTCGAGACGCACGGCACGGATGTGCAGGCTCCGGAGCCGGGCCACGAGGTTGTGCGCCTGACTTTTGAGTTTGACGGCCACAGGTACCAGGTCGACGTACCGGGCGAGTCGCGCCGGTCCCTGGTAATGAAGAAACTTGACGATGGGCCCCACGAGTACACCGTCGTGTACGTGACCAACGGGGCCTGCGTGTCCATTTACAGCTCCACCCACCTGTCGAGCTGGATGAAGGAGCTGCGCGACGATTGGCCGCTCACCGCCCTGTCGATCCCGGGGACGCACAACAGCCCGACGTCCCACGTGGCGCTCCCGTCGGTGCGGTGCCAAGCCGTGGGCATCCGCGAGCAGCTCGACAATGGCGTGCGCTTCTTCGACATCCGCGTGCAGGTCAACTCGGATCCCGAAAAATCGGACCTCATCCTGGTCCACTCGGCGTTCCCCGTCTCACTGACGGGCAACAAGTACTTCCACGACCTGCTGGACGACGTCTACAGCTTCCTCGACGCCAACCCGTCCGAGACGCTCATCATGAGCATCAAGCGCGAGGGCACCGGCAAGGGCACCGACCAGCAGCTGTCCAAGCACCTGCGCAACCGCTACGCGGCCCCCGACAACGCCAAGTGGTTCACCGAGCCGCGAATCCCGCGCCTAGGCGAGGCCCGCGGCCGCGTCGTGCTGTTCCGGCGCCACGCCAACGATCCGAGCCTCGATGGCGAACACGGCGGCCGGGGCTACGGCCTGGACTGCTCGGCCTGGCCGGACAACTGCGAAGACGCGCCGACGGGCGGGCCCGGCATCGCGCGCGTCCAGGACTTCTACGAGATGGACCAGTCCCACAACATCGTCAAGAAGATCGAGCTGGCGCGCGCCCACCTCGAGCGCGCCGCCGAGCGCGTCTGCCCCGCCGACCTCGCGCCCTGCGACGAGCACAAGCCCTTCTTCGTCAACTTCCTCAGCGCCAGCAACTTCTTCAACGCCAACTGCTGGCCCGAGAAGATCGCCGCCAAGGTCAACCCGGCCACCATCGAGTACATGGCCCTCCGCCACGGCGAGGCCGGCAAGGGTCCCAACGGGCTGAAGGTCGGCGACGGCTGCACCGGCATCGTGGTCACGGACTGGGTCGGGCTGGGCGGTGACTGGGATCTCATCCGGTGCATCGTGGGCTGGAACGCCAGGCTGCAGTTGAAAGAGTAGGGGGCTTTCTGCCAAACCCTAGGCCGTGCACTCCGAATTCTAAACACAGAGCAGTCAAGAGAGAGAGAGAGATGGGCGAGCCTCCGAACAAGGGAGAATGGCTTCCTGGTTTATAATTCGAAATCCTTCATACTGAGAGGGCTGGAGCATATTTGTTGGATAAACTTGGTTACATAATTACGGGCTTGGGCAAGGAGCCAGACTATAGAATTTACTATCTTGTGTACATTATTCATGGGGAAACGGGGTTCAGGGCGCTAGACCAATCAAGTAATAATTCGAATACATATTATACCTAGGCACCTAGGGTAAAACGCAGGCAAGGAACAGTGAGGTCTCCTGTCAACAGGCAGTACTTGGAGTATTATTATGATTTTGTTCCATCTATGTGTGGATGAGTTTCTGGCTTCCGCTGCGTTGCCCGCACAGAGGACAACCTTTATGCCAAGGTTACAGCCAATAGTAGTAGTAGTACACTATATAAACCAATGAACGCCGGGCCCCTTATTTTTGTACACTGAATCCCATGAGATCCTGCACCAGTTCGTCTATCATGAAGGCCTGCCGGGTTCCAACATTCGAAAGATTTAATCGTCCTCGATATCATCATCACTCAAAACGAGCTTCTGTACTGCAGGTCCTGCCAAAGATCCGTCGCTCTTCTGGCGGATGGCTAACTTCTTCTTGCGCGGAGATGATTCCTCCGTGGGTTTGTCTGTTGCCCACGACTCAGTGTCAGCAGGGTTGGCATCGTCGACGTCTGCTGCCTCTTCATCGGGGGTCCCACTTGTGCCCGAGAAAGACACAACGTTCTCCAGTTCTCTCAATCTGAGGTGATTGAGAGACGTCCTTCGGCGACGTGCAATATGGGCCATGTAAGGTAGTCGCTCTAGGAGGAGCTCTTTGCGCGCAGAATTCCCTAGGGATAACAACGGCGCTGCTTGATCTTGGGTATGTTCCGTCACATTGGCCTGGCCACTACTCACGTGTGATGCTGGTTTAGTCGCCGTTTCACCACCAAGGTTGGAGGTGTTTGGTCTACGGAAAGCTGACGCACCCGCCGTGATACTTTGCGTAGTGCTTTCTTCCCCCTCAATAATTTTGTAGACCAAAGATCGACCGTGCTTCCAAGTTCTTCTTTCTCTCGCCAGAGCTTTAGGCTGGTTGGATAGAACATTTTGAAGGCGTCACCCCCTTCCGATTAGAGGTAGTCCCAATTCTCTTCACTGGATTAGGAAGCGAAAAGAGCAAGCCCCTAGTAGCCACTTGGAAAGCGATCTCTTCTTGCCGTAGAACATGACTTGCTGAATCTCGTCCCGCAAATGTTCCAGAGCCGAATCCCCGTCCCCCGAAAAACATATCGTTAGTCGGACACAGCAGATCGCTTTCTGATAGATACTCAATGCATTCGTTGATGTAGTCAACAGCCGAGGACTGGTCGCTCGATCCAGTTGGCGCACATGATAAAACATAGTTCTCGTGCAAAGCGGATATGAAGGTATGTGTGTCCGTGCCGGTCTCGTCTATGAGGTGATCAACTACAACCTCGGACTGTTTTGGTCGGGCACTCGCAGCCAAGAAGCCTAGCAACACCTCGGCTTTTCCTTCCGGCGTATGAGAAGACATTGGCTTTTCATCTCGTTTGTTGTAGACAACCTTTCCAACGGCGTGGAATATCCCTAAACTTGATTCACGCTGTGTGACCAGCTCGAGGCTCTCTTGCTCTCCTTTCGTAAGTGCAACAGTATCCTTCGCGCCTCGTTTTGGTTTCGCAAATGTTACTCTTGAGCCCCAGTCAGCCTCATCGTCGCCCTTGAGGCACAAGAACTCCAACGAAGAGACAGCGCTTCTGATGTCACCGATTTCGCCAAGACGCTTTAGAACTAATGGTCCGGGAGTGCGCTTCCGACCGGACTTGCGAGCCTCCTTTTTGACAATCAAGTCTAGGGCACCTGCCAGAAGAGTCGGGGCTATCGCATTGAACTCAATTATGCCTGCACCTGGATGCCGAGTAATTTCAGGGCCCAGCAAGCGGTGAGCTGTGAAACTGTCGGCTGACGCTGATGTCGTTGTAAGAAGTGTTTCCGAGATCACCATCACAGCAGGTGTAATAGGGGCTTTAGATGATGGCTGTCCGAATGTGGCCAGGGAGGGTGTATTGGCCGCAAGGTATTGCAATATCGTGTTTCGGAAGGACTGTAAAGCGGTTGAAGACTTTGTAAAAGTATTCGGAAACTCTTCGATCAAAATGATCTTGCGTGCGTCCTCATTCATCGCTGCAGTCGAAATGCTGGCAGTAGTTGGCACATCTAAGTCGGTATCCAGCTGCCCAAACTTGCCACTGCGGCCCATGAACTCTTCAAACTGTGCCGAAGCGGACTGGAACCCGAGGCCTGACCCCGAGACTGTGGGATTCCTCCATTCAAGTAGCTCGCATTTCATATCCTTAGCGAGAAGCCGCATCGTGGTTGTTTTCCCTGTCCCTGCCGCGCCTTTCAAGATGAGCAGACGCTGTCTCATCCTGCCCGCAATGACATCTTCTAGCCACCTTCGTACGTCCGTCACCTTCTTTTTATGGACCGCCAGCTCGTCTAAATTGGATGGGCCAAAGCGTTCAAACCACGGCCTTTGATCATGGGCGGGAGAAACGGGAGCTGTTGGGCGAGGCGGCCGGAGAAACCTCTGGCTTGCCGTGACGGCTGTTCCGACATCATGCCCAGCATCGCTCTGTGTCCCTTCTCTGAAGCGCTTGCGGGCATTTGCAGCCACCCGACTGGTTGTTGAAGTTGAAACATCCCCCACACCATCCTCGTCAGATATGGGATCGCTCAATATATCGTCTACGACTGAAGACGAAGGTGTAGCAATGGCCCTCTCAGCCTGGCGGGAGAACAATGTTTTCAGATCGGCAGTCTTTCCTTTAGCCCCCGACTTCTCGTCAGCTGCTGTTCGATTCCTGGTCTTCCTCGGACTGATACTCGGCTCCGGCCTCTTGATTTTAATTGGCGGAGCGGCTCCAGGTCGTAATGGTTTTTGCAACGGCTGTTTGCGATCGTTCACATTCGAGGGACGCAACGTGCGCTTGGCGATAGGGCTTGGAGACGGCGAGTCTGCACGCGACGTGTTTGTCGTTGAAACGGGGTTCTGATTTGGGGACGAGAATAAGTAATTGACCAAGGTGTTGCTGGGCTGAGGCTGGTGTTCATCTTCATCGTCAGAGGCATGCACGACATTTCGTTTGCGACGCTTCGTCGGCGGAGCCATGACGAAGGTACTGAAGCAGTGGGAACGTCATTAGCTGATAGAGCTCAGTCATGAACGGGCCTAAACACATGCGAGCAGCATTGAGATTGAAGTGCATCATAAGCGCCAAGTGCGTAGGCGTTCAGAAATACAAATGCCTGTTGCATCCGGGGGAAAAAGCAAGTGCTTAAAGTAGGTAGGTAGGCACCTGTTATTACAATATTGACCTGCTCGATTGATGATAGCAACCTCTCAGGGCAGGACAGCCCACTCTCTGACCCGCGTCGCGCCCACTCCGCGCTGTCACCTGACTCAATCAACCCTTTAACCCTCTAACCACATGCACCTACATGCAACAGCCACAGCTGGCTGCAGTGGGAGATATGCCTTTTCGCAATGGTTTCCTTTTTGGCTCGAGT
The DNA here is from genome assembly GCA_038363915.1 of Apiospora saccharicola. NCBI lineage: Eukaryota > Fungi > Ascomycota > Sordariomycetes > Amphisphaeriales > Apiosporaceae > Apiospora > Apiospora saccharicola. The sequence goes on from JAQQWM010000001.1 coordinate 3,461,427, forward strand.
CACTCCCCTCGTGAGCCCCTGCAACTGCACTACATTATATATCTGCCGCATTCGGGATTTTACCCGACTTGGGCCCAAGATTGTCGTACATTATATGCAGGAACCCAAGACCTTGACACCCTTCAACTCGACTTGGTTTACATCCCCAAGCTCCGCAGTATAGGGGGGTGGCTGCACTATCGACACCAGCCAGTACAACTCACAGGGATCATTAATTGCTAGCGGCCGCCAAACTAGGTGTATTTTGGGCCGGTTCTTAGATAGTTCTCATACTCTTTCTAAGGTATAAACGCCACGATACCTCCTGCGATACCCTCTCCTGCTCGAACTGTTATAATTAACCGTATATTTACTGCCGGTCTGGTAGAAAAAGTACAGAGGCGTATATCGTCTCTTTAGCGCACGCTAGCAATTATTGATCCCTGTGAGTTGTATTGTCAGATGCAATGCTTACCTGATGTGAGCAGCACCTAACCATGTAAAAACTTAACTTGTTCCTAAAAATTGGGTATGCTGTACCAATAGAAGTTCAGTATGTATATATGAGCTCGGGTTGATAAGTAGGTATACATCCCCTTTTGCTTCAACTACATGTAGTTATCGCGCTGGAGAGTCCCCACGTCCCGCACCCGCACCCGTGCTATTGGCGCTGGCTCAAGTAAGAGCTTGCATGTATAATCTGTCTGATGTCGATGTGTGGCTTGAGAAACAAACAAACCTAGTTTGGGGGGGGCGAGGATGAGCGGAACAGGGACGGGCTTTCCATCTGCCGCAGCGCCATTCGCATCCATATCCACGCCACCAGAGTTGGATGTCATACATTTCACAGTCTATAGACCGAAAGGTTCGATATTCCAGAGTGGCGATTGGCCCTAGGAGCACTAGCCTAGGCTAGGATCTTGCTCCGGGGAGGCATGGCGGGTTCCTTCTACAGAAAGCTCCCAGCGCCAAGATGGAAGCACTTACACACACCCAAAGCCACCACGACCTCACCTCGGCAACTCTAGTCCATGAACATGACATCAACAGTCGCTTATTGAACTTTCGACCTGTAGTGATGTGCCCGGCAGGCGGAATGTCACTTTAGGAGTAGCCGGGAAAGAAGCAATCCGGACTTGGAAGCCTACCCCTATATCCGTCGTACCAGAAGAGAAGTTGCAACGAAACGATGGGTATAAGTATCCAACAGAAACCCCAAGATTTGCAAAACAATCATCATCATCAACACGATCAGCACAATCACCATCATCACTGCTTCTCCGATATCAACCACGCCGATCTGTTCATAAGATAGCCAGCAGCTACTTCGGTATATCCACTGCCTACACATATCACACACTGTTCCTAGCCTCGAAAACCGATACTTCACAATGCAGGTGAGTTCATCCAAGGTATATACCATGATAGGGGCAGGAACTGACTGCCATGCCAACACAGCAAGTTGTCAATGTCGTTCTGCCTCTCCTTGCCGTTGTCGGTGCTCATGCCGCCGTCATCGAGCGTGCGCCGCTAGCTCCCGTCGCAACGGTGGCACTTTACCTCGCACCTACATGCGAGACTTTGAATCCGGTATTCCAGAACCTTTGCACATTCGACCCGGTGACTCTCGCTCAAGGTGTTTGCCAAAACATCGCCAACACGTGCAACGTACATTACCCGGCCTCCTTCAAGGCTTCACTCAACAAAAACAACGGCGGCGCTTGCCAGGTGTACGTTTACCCAAACTCGGATTGCACAGGAAGACCGATCGAAAGCGGAAGCCTTTCAACTACCCAGACCGGCTGCGTCGGAACTACCTACCCTGGAAAGGTGGTAACAAAGCTACCAGGTGGTCTCGTGGATGGGAGCCAGGTCTTGCCCTTCGGGCTCCAGAGCGCGAAGTTGGTCTGCGGCGACAGTAGCTCTTGATCGCTCAACAGGGAACATCATGATATCAGTCTTCGGGTTTCTTACGTTGGTCGATAACAGGTTCCAGGCAAGACACCCAGTCTGTTGATCCTAGCATTCATATGGCTGGATGCATACCTAATGTGGGTGGGAGGCTCTTCAGCTTTTGCAACTCAAAACTATAGTTTGATATGGGGCAGACGTGCCCCGGGGAGATGGACCCCCGTATAGACACTCCTTACACATGTAATTATCCAATGAAAAGTTATTTGCTTGTTTCAACCAACAGTCTTTGTGGCCTGTGATGATGGAATTAGACACATCCAAAGGAGGGCGGACAATCCAATTGTCAACGTTGGTTTATGGTGGGTGGTACAAGCACTAATCACAGCACAGCCACACTCTGAGTCAACTATGCGCCACCTCTTTCTGCCTAGAGATAGATTTACAGGGCCTAACTGGTCTATCATTCCACTAGCCTGAGGCGGAAAGGAGAGCTGCCTGGCTGCCTTGGGTGAGAAGGTCACCCGGGAGGGAATCGTTGGCTTCGACTGTTGCCACAGAGACAAGTGGTCGCAAAAGTCCACTTTGTCGTTCAACATCTCATTTCAGCAAATGAAAATCCTCCCCCACCATTCACACGTTGCAAAAGTTTAGGATCGTGAGACCTGCAGTCTTTCAACTTGCCTGGCTTTGCATTTTGGGCTTGCTTGTGATAGCCGAAAGTTGGTGCTTTTAATTGTGCCTTCTCGTCCATGCCAGACGTCATTTCTGTGTACCTTACAAGAAGTACTATTTATCGCCCATTGTTCCAGAAATACCTAGGTAGTCCTTGTACACCTAACCGAGCGCAACACAAGCACACAAAGACAACTTGCATCTACCCCAGGCATCTTGGGTTCCTTGGTGCTTATTCTTCGTCAATCATTGAATTGTTATTTTTCTTACTTCTTAATTTTCCTTCATCCACTGGATACAACCGATTCGCATCGCGCAACATGTCGGATTCAGAGGAATATTTACAGCCGGGCTTCGACGCCCGGTCCTTGACCATGCCGCGACTTCGGTCTGTTCTTGTCGCACACAACGTCAGCTATCCTGCTACCGCTAAGAAGGCTCAGCTCGTCGAAATATTCAACGAAAACATCGTGCCACAAGCCCAGAAGATTCTGGATCGCCGCGCGAAGGCTAAGAGATCTAGCAAGGGCATCAGCGATGCTGAACGTGGCCAGAGCATAGATCCATTTGCCGAACAGGAGAACTTGGCGCCGCCGCCGCCTCCATCCACCCGTACACGTCGCTCCCAGTCGCCCAGGAAGGCCTCGGTGCGCGTCAAATCCGAAGAGCCTGAGCAACCCATTATGCCGCCTGCTCGAAGTCCCTCCAAACGCCAGCCGCGAGCCTCCAGCCGCCAGCCAGAGCCATCAGATACCGACACTGGACCAGAAACGTATGTTGCTCGGAGGTCGCGAAGTCCGCGCAAGAAGCCGCTGGAGACTGTACCGCAGCTGAAGGCCGAGCAGTCCGAAGAGTTCTTCAGGCGCGAATCGGGTATGTTCTCTTCGAACAACCCATTCCAAAGCGCCAGCTCTCCGCCGGCCGAGGTGCCGAACAGCCGTCGCAGAACAGCTGGCCATGAGACATCGCGGCCAACGAGCAGTTCATCGGCGCGCAGAAGGACTCGTGAGCCTGATTACGCCGCAGAAGAAATGTATGATGCGACCCTGCCGCCTCGGACCGTGCAGCCTCGGACCCTTCCACCTCGGATTCTGCAGCCTCCTAATCTGCAACCTCATACCCCAGTTAGTCGTGTGGTCCGCAGCGAAACGCCCGAGATGACACCTGAGCCCATGATGGAAGCTGGAGAGGAGTTCACCGTCGAGGAGCAGCTTGAACTCGCGGCTGAAGAAGCTACTACAGGCCAGGCAGCCATGATCCCGCGACAGACTCGCCCCCCTTCTCAAGCCAACTGGAGCACCTCGTTGACGGTGATGGCGGTGACTGCTCTGAGTGTTTTCGCTGGATGGTATCGTCAGGAAAAGATCGCTATCGGATATTGTGGTGTCGGCCGTTCGATAGGGTCTGTCCCCACCGAGATACAGGTTCCTGAGTGGGCGCACTCAGTTCTTCCTCCGGAAATCGAGGTGCCGCAGTATGTCTTGGAGACACTGGAGCCCGTCTGCGAACCTTGCCCCGCTCATGCCTACTGCACCAGTGACTTCACTGTTCAATGTGAGCCGGATTATATCCTTAAGCCTCACCCCTTATCGCTTGGTGGCTTCGTTCCTCTTCCACCCACGTGTGAGCCTGACGGTGAAAAGGCCCGCCGTGTTAAGGCGGTGGCGGACAAGGCGGTCGAGGAGTTGCGTGAACGCACAGCCAAATTCGAGTGTGGCGAGCTCGTCAACGAGGAAGGTGGCAAACTTGAGTCTTCGGCTATAGAGGAGCAGGAGCTGAAGGAGGCCATCAACCAGAAGAGGAGCAAGAAGCTGAACAACAGGGAGTTTGAAGACTTGTGGGGCAGTGCTCTTGGTGAGGTCAAGGGCCGCGAAGAGGTTGAGGTGAAGGTCGAAGAGTAAGTCTTTGTCCCCTATTTCGTTACCAGGTTTTTCCTCTCCGTAGCACGGATCTTTCTAACCAACTCATATTCTGACAAATTTGGCAACTAACCAGACCACAACTCACCCCAATAGAGTACGAGATTCCGGAGGTGTTCCAAACACCTACTTATCGTCCACCAGTCTCGCTCGAGTTCCTATCCGCTGCGCCGTCAAACGATCCATCCGACTCGGGCTGGCGCGATATCGTCTCCAGATTAGTGCTCTGATTTCGTTCGTGCTCACCGCTATCTACGGCCGTAGACGCTACCTTTCAAACAAGAGGGCCGCTGCTCAGGTCCCGGCACTTGTGGACCTTGTACTGGAGCGGCTGGCGAGCCAAAAGCAGCTTGGGGACGATATTGACGACCCATGGCTTTTCCTACCCAACCTACGGGATGACGTGTTGAGAAGCATCCACTCGTTGAGCCAGCGCGAGAAGATTTGGCAGAGAGTTCGTGCAGTTGTGGAGCAGAACAGTAATGTGAGGACGAGCCAGCGGGAGGGCCGGAGCGGCGAAGTCGGCCGAGCATGGGAATGGATAGGCCCGACGGCCGGAGACAGCTCACGACGACGCAAAAGCGGACGGGTATCATTCAATCCTGATTTGAAGTCTCCCGACGTGAAGTCTGATATCAGTTCTTCGCCCGAAGAGGAGAAGTCCTACTTGCACCAAAAGTGGGAGGAGGGACGACCCATCTACTAGGACGCCAATGAGAGATGTAATGAGATGTGAAGATATATGGCGAGACACGGTCGGAGGCGTCGGTAGGCGTTCTGGTTGACAGATCCGAGGCGGACGACTTATGCCGCAACTTCAACGTCGCGCGAATCCTGGTGTTTCGCTTGCTTGACGAGGAAGTACTATACCTATTTTCGTTTGTAATTGGTGGTATGTCGACGGAAGAAAGAATGCTACAAACTGTTCTTCCTACCGTTCTGCTGGAAACATCACGAAGATCCGATATATATATCCACCCACCCTTTAAGAGTGTATTGTACGAGACTTGGTCCACACTTGTCCCTTTTCAGCTGTTGATGGTGATAATGTCTGGTAGCGCACGAGGTGGCTATTATAGGTTAGGCTTCCTTTAGATAGCAGTGGTAATTGTATTGCGGACGTGTTCCGGCTCCAACGCTGGGATCTTTATCATATTGACCCATTCAATGCTACACGTCATCGTATATCGACTCGTCTCTTTACTACTGGAACATTGCTTTATTTCTTGCAGATTGTGACGATTCGAGACGAGGTTCAGCGTATGGTTGGCTCTAGCTACGTATAAGAGAATTCATAATAGTATCTATCATTTTCTAACCTGATTCTAGAATTGAGATAAGCAGTACCGACGTAGTAATGCTGTAGTGTTCCGCAACCCTCACCAATCTCAAACATTTAGCAATATCCAGGCAGTCAGTGAGTCAGGCAGTCAGTGCGTGAATGATCGTAGTACAAAGCCACGTTGTTCTTTAATGAATGCGTTACTAGACGATTGTATTATATGATTTTTATATCTGCTATTCCGAGCGCTTTATACCCTCCATCTTCTGGACGGCGGGTAAAAAAGTAGAGTAGTACATGGTTCAACTTCACACCTTACTGAATTCCTATTAGCAACATGTTGATGTACGTCGAATTCTCCTTCTCCGCTTCCTCTCCCGTCTCCCCCTCCTCCGTCTGTCTCGTCTCCTCTCCGACTCTCCCCCCTTCACCTGCGCGCCTCCGACGTGGCATCATGCATGATGTCGTTGTATTCCAAAGAAGGCGAGGGTGCAGGTCGACAGAACTGATCGATCATATGGCCAGATGTTCGCAGATTGCGGATCTAGAACCAAATAGGTATAGGAAAATTGGTAGTAAGAAAAAAGATATACATGAAAATTATATCATAGCGCCGGCTATACCCGGGACGAGATGATTTTTCGGTTTTGCTTCGCTCGGGGGTAACAGCAATGAACATGCGTCTTGTGGCGCAGAGCCTCTCTCTCTTTCGCTTATGCACTCGGTCGAGGGTGGTAGTGATCATCTAATGTGACAGGGCCAAAAGACGTCGGAATGCGCAACAACCCCAGCGCCGCTGCTACGCCTGAAGAGGGAAGAGGAAAGAAGAAGCATAAACACGTCGGCGTGCGTGGCCAAGTTCCGTCTCGGGACCATGGTGAATGGCATGGACCAAACATAGCAAGCTCTTTTCTTCTTTAAAGACTAAAACATCGAAGCGCCGGCCAGCCCGCCCGCTAGGGGCCTAAGGGAATATGCGTCTAGTAAAAGTGATTGATGATAGAAATGCCGCTCCATAGGGTGGGTATAAACGATGGACGTGAAAGGTATATAAATATATAGCAGCAAAGTTCGTGACAGATTTCGTGAAGTATATGTGCAGCATGGGTTGCAACCAGTCGGAGGAAGGATGGGGGAGACAAGCGGAGATGAGGGGATCATTCCGTTGCTTTTTATAGCCTGTTGTCACCGAGGTTCAGCCAGCTCATGTCGGATGTGGCAGCCTGAGGCAACGGAGGCTGCTGCGAAAGGCCAGTGACACCAGTGATAGGGCGGCTGCCGGGCGGACCCAGATAAGTCGTATATACGCTGGCCGTGTAGGCACTGCTGGGAGCGCGATCCTGGCCCCAGGGCTTCTTGGCCGCGGTGGGATCCCACTGCTCATGGACGCTGGGGGGAATGCCGCTCGAATAACCAGACGAAGAGGTGCTCGACATCGGACGCTCGATTTGTCCCATTTGTCCCGACATGCCCTCGCTTATCTGGCTGGGGGTGTGCGAGATTGTCGGGCTGTCGGTGTGCACGCGGCTGAAGGACGGGCGGCCCTCCTGTACTTGCAGGGGCGGCACGGTAGCCGAGTCCTGTGTCATGCGATGCTGCACATCTGAATAATGCGAGCTTTCCGAGGCCTGGGTTTCTCGCCGGCTCCCAGGACCAAACCCTAGGATATTCAGTGTGCTTCCACCAGACCAGTATCGGTTCCATCCGGAGCTCCGTCTCGTCTCTCCATCCTTGTTCACTGCCGGGCCGTTCCTGGGCCTCGAGTCCTCGACTTCAGCAGCAAAAGAGACGCCCTTTTCGTCTCTCGACTCCAAGATGGGCGAGGATCTCGCCTGAGGCACTGGTCGTCCGATAGTGCTCTTAAACTGCTTGGCGAATACGCTGCCGACTGAGCTACGTTTAGAGACTCCGCTGCTCTGGCTGTTCTTGCGCTCGACGGTCGAGGGCTTCCCTATCTTGCCCATGAGGATGGCCATCGACGAGAAAGACCCGGCTGACTCCTGCTGGCCGTGGCCTCGGTAATATCCACCAGATGCCTTCGCCGAGTTAGGCATGTATTCCTGCTTCTCCGGGATCCCGCTGTCTCTTCGGGCATGGCCTTGTTCCACATAGTTCTGGCGTTGCTTCTTGCGCCGCAACCAGAACAGCAAGGCAATGAGCATGATGGCGACACCGAAGATTACACCCAAAGATATTCCGAGTATCTGGCCAGTTTCCATCTTCTTGGGCGAGGAAGCGGCCGCTGGGGGTGCGGCAGCGTCGGAGGTCTGCGACGGCTCCGGGACTGCCAATGGGGATGGGGCACCGGTCGGATCAGGTGTTCCGGAGGTGGGCAGCGAGGCAATAGCAAAGTCCTCAATCCCAACCAGTTTGGCTGTCGCATTTTCCCAGCAGTTCTCTCGGGCGTTGAATATACATAATGTATCCTTGTCGTTTCCTCCAGACATAACTACCATACCATCTGGATCTGAAGCCAGGGAGTACTGGTCCCTAGTAGACGTTGGCGCTAGAGTTGCGTTGTATTTTGGCCAGTTGCTGGCGGTTAAGTCCCTCTCCTTCAGAGACGGCCGGCTGGCTTTCGTTGCCTTTCGGATAGGCACCGTCTTCACCACTGGTCCTTCGGCGTCCATTAATACCATCCTTTGCACTTCGTTTGGTGACTTGGTCATGTCGAAGGTGTAGAGATGTTTACTGCCATCGTCGGCATTCACTAGCGTCGCTTTCACCTGTGTCGTGCTCTTCATTATGGGCTCGGCGAGGGTGCTGCCTGAATCAGACCAGCCTTTCTTGCCGTCAAATAGCATGACCTTCATATTTGTCGCGTCTCCTCCGACCATGACAGCTTGTGCCTCGGACCATGACAATAATATAGGAGCTATCGCCGGCGGGGCGATCGACTGCCAGGCCAGGACGGTGTACGGCTCGGATGCACCGACTGTAAATGTTTGGGACGATAGGTGCTGCGAGCCATCTTGGGCTCCGGCGTATACCAGTATCGAGTCGGAAGCGTTGAGATAGACGGCGCTGTGCCACAGGCGACTTTGTGTTACCGAGACAGTAGGGGCAATCGACTCCCACTTGCCAGTCGCGAAGGTGAACTTCTGGAGGCCTCTATACTCCGGATCCGCCGATGTGCCTCCCACAATGTATAAGCCTGCCTTCGAGGCATCTTTTGGCGTCGAGCCCACGCAAACTCCACCTTCCACTGCCTGCCCGCTCGACAACTTCTTCCATTCCTCCTTCTCTTGCAGAACCAGCGACTGGAACCCTTTTGATGAGTATTCGTACAGTATGTTGTCGTGGATGACCGAGCAAGCGCCCGTTAGGGACACTGCTGGTTTAGGGAATGCCATCTTCGTGGACCCCTAGTCAATATCGTCGACGACGGGATGATGCGGTGTGTCCAGAGCACCAACGAGAAACTTCAGTTTCGAGCCGTATTGATCACTATATCATTGTTGGGGAGATGAAAGAAAGACTGGGTACAGGTGTGGCCAGGGACACCCTCGACTGTCGATTGGTCAGTGTTGAGGCGCAGTCAATGCCTGTAACGGCGAACGATGCCAAAGGGGACAGCTGTGACCAGACTGAGACTTTGACAAATGAAGGCGACTTCGGACTGTTTGCCGGCGTGCTTTGGGTAAACAAGCGCCTTATTGGATGAAGTTCGTTCCGAAATTCTTGATTCCAGAAAAGATGGGCGATCTGTTGGCCTAAGAAAGGGTTGCTCTCGTCTCAAGTCCAGTGTCGAGCAGCGCAGCGAGGTCTAAGCCTCCGCAGCAAACGAAGGAAGGGGTGGACGAGACCGTCGAGATTGTCTGGGACAGAGTGGGAGTACGGCGTGTCACTCAAGGTCGGGCCGGGACAAACGACGAGCGGCAAGCAGCTCGACAGTCAAAATAACAAAACAGTAGTAATAAAAAAAGTCCTGGGAGCGAAAAGGCCTGGATTTGCTGCGCGCGCGGGCGAGTTGTTAGGAGTGAATCAGTGATCTACGGAAACAAAGTTTTGATGAGCGCAATGTTTCCGGTGTCGAAGCCCGGGGCAGCAGGTCAAGAGGGAAGAAACACCAGCCAAGCCGCTTCTTGCTGTTCCTGAAGGACTTCGTGTCGCAGGATATGGGGGTGGAAAAGCGGAGCCGTCTAACCCGTCGGGCGCACAGTTCTCATGCTTTTGCCCAAAGCGAGCTCCTCCTCCGGCCGACCCCTGAGGTTCTTATGTCTTAATGCGTCGTGGGTTGTGGAATAAGGAAGACGGGCGAGCACTACGGTACGTGATCCCCCAGATAGAGTTCTGCTAGACAGCTACAGATGGTTCGAGATGACGATTTGGGAGGGAAAGATAGATCACGGCCTGCTCGACTTGCTGCTACAACGACAACGACAACGACAACGATGAATGTTCACTTTAGGCAATAACTGGAAGAAAGAGAGGGAGGGGAGGCAGAGAAAGGCAGATACCTAGACGCGTTCGGGATCACCACCAACACCGAAAGGGAGAAAATACGACGGACGAATACTGTCTGATCTCTAGACTCTCTCTCTGGCTGGCTGGAGAGCGAGAAAGAGACGGAGACGGGCAAGCGAGTTGGACGGACCAGGGGTGTGTTAGATGGCGGATCCGCCACTGAGAGAGGCAGGAGACCCCTGATAGATGACCTGGGGGTCTTGGGGAGTCTTGCTGTCGCATCCAATCAAACTCTCGACTAATGCCCAGTAATGCCTAGGGCTCCCATTGGCGTGTGCGAGGTTGAAAAGTGACTGGTGATGGCCAATGTACCTGCAGACTGGCGCAACCAACTAGTGATTCCGATGTAGCGCGGCACCATGCAGATACCCTGTAGCTTGGATGGGGCCGGCTTTGACACAATCTGCATGGGGGCCCTGTAAGCATACTACGGGTGGGTTGGAGGGTTGCAGAAAAAGAAAAGGGGGGGGACCTGATTTTCCCATTGCCCACACCTCGAGACCTTCTACCTTCAGCCGGCTCGCTGGTATTAAATTAAAATACATATATATCTAACCACAACAGGACAGCGCTTTTCTCTCACGACCTTATAAAAGACTTAAATAAGCACCTAGAAAGGTGTAAAAAACATCTAATTAATTAGAAATGTTTCCTATATATTCGAGTATTTTTCAATATTTTTAAAGTGTACTGACGGGGCTTTAATGAACGTGGAAGGTTGGCTGTTCCAATGGGCCTTTAGGAGTATGCATTTTATTTCCACACTAGCGAGCCGGCAGCGCAAAAGCAAAGCAAAGCAAACGGTCTGCTGGCGGCCATGCCCTTCTTTCCTCGGCTTTGCAATGGAGCAGTCTACCATCGCATGGTCGTATGGACCAGCGTCGCATGCGGCCGATGCAACCGTCGTTCTAGCAAGGCTAACCTCTGACGAAGGGACATTAGGTCGGTCGCCCTTTCTACAACTCCCAGGGATCATCTAACCTAGCGTGACGCTAAGCTGACGACGTACCTCTGACACTGAATTTATACCGTCGAGGTACTGCAAATCGCATCAATCCTTATCGATTAAGTAATAGCCCTTATCGAGCCCCAAATTTTATACCAGAATTATCCTATTTCTGTCCATTTATACAGTTGATCAAGTTGATCTGGTGCCGCGTTAGGTTAGATGATCCCTGGGAGTTGTAGTAAAGTAATAGGACCAAGTGATCAAAACTATGCAATGCGCTCGGCCGCCTCACTACTGGTGTTGGGTGCCGGCTGTGTGAAAAATGAGGATGATTATGGATCGCGATGTGATACAAGTAGATACGGCGATGGCGTTACCACGGATATCACGACATACCAAGAGTCCAAGACGGGACAGACGGCCGCGCCACATTCTGGCGCCACGAGGTAAAAGAGACAAGCAGGCTACTAACATCTACAGTGGCCTCGCAGACAAATCTAGTCGATCTAGCTCTAGATCGTGTTCTATATTAGGCGGTTCAGGCTGGTCCCTTGCTTTTGCGGTATGTCAAGACTTTTTGCATGCTAAAAGAAAATAGCATCACCCTACACGTACGTTACTTAAACTACCGATAGCCGCTAATTCTTTTGTTTTGTGAGAGCACCAAGGTGGTGGGTGTTGCAACTCACTAGCAGCGCGCATGTTGCACCCTGAACGGCGAACGCTCACCGGAGACAGTTTGGCTGCAATAGCAGCTGTAGTCGCATCACATCGCAGCATCACGGACTCGGGCTGCTGCTACCGCCGTACGCCAGTCAAGTTGGCACGTCGGGCGAGGCATCGAGTGTGAGGGTAGGTTCGCAGTTGGGTAGTTGCTGCTAACAACGCCCCCAATGCGACGATGCTGGCTTTGCATTGTGGAGGCGCTTTTAGCGGCCACTAGCCAATCAAGGCAAGACTATTTTTATGAAACAACCCATCCATGCAGATGCCCCCCTGAGCTACTGTAAGGGCTTGCAGATGCAGAGAGGAAACTTGAATATCAGTCGCAAAGGTTTCGCTGTTTTCTTTTCGAGGTCGGTAAAGAAAACCAAAACTCTCGGTCGGCACCGGTGGTGGTGGGAAACCAAAACCCCGTGTCAAAAAACAAAGTCAAGACGAATAGACAACTACATGTAACTAATTGGCTTGGAAGAATCGCCATGAAGCTTAATACACTGACTGGCAGGTGGAATGTCGGCAACGATCCCGGACGGGCTCGCATGGCCCCGGCGGGGGGATGCTGGCCAACCACCAACCTTCAGTAAGCCTTAGGGAAGTGTAGTGTAGTAGGTAGGCAAAGGTGTAGTGCCTCGACCCGATCGACCGGAGACTTTTGCACGTTGTAGGAGCACGCGTTTGAAGTATCCTCAACAGCCTCTTCTTCGAGGCAGTAACGCCATGTGGCAGGCAGGATTGACTGAGCAGGGCCTGTGCCATGCGGTTTCTGCATCCCTTGGTCCTTCGATTCGAGGTACATGTCAAGAAGGATCAATCCGTATCCGAATCAATCAGCCCTTATCCCACGAGGACAGCGCCATCATGTGTCACTGCCACGCGCGTGATTGATGAATCGTGTATTGACATACGAAGTGCTATTTTTATATAGATTAAACAAGTAAGCCGCAGTAGGTAAGGTGGACGAGCAAACAAATCCGCCATCAGCTCGGCCAAAGCTCTCTGACCTCATTGTCGCATATTTTCCTGGGCACCTTTCCTGCCTGCCCTTGGCTCGTCGTAGTGGTGTAGCACTTCACATTCGGCCGAAGACCCCCGCGCTTCTGGGCATTTCATCGCACAATGCAAGAGGATGTCATAGCTATCTCTGGGCGGTCGCTCTACCTGGCCGCTTTGCTTTCCATTGCATGCTGGCAGTGAATCGATAGGATTGGTAAACCAATGCAAGATTAAAGGGTGGAAGGGAGAAGCCGCCCGGTACAATGTCCACTCTGCTTGCCGCCGAGGCACGTAGCAGAAGGGGTTGACATTCAGCCCATCTATCCTATGGTCAGCAAAGGGCATTGCTTAAGCTAGGGGGCCAGAATGAGTAGCCGTCAACGAATACTATTGGTCCTTTCTTAATGCTTATACAGATGTATAACAGCATCGACTCCTACTTGGAAGGTTCACCTTGGAAACAAATACCGATCGGGTAGGTATACGCAATGCGTATGTACCATTCAATTTGATGGCTATCTAACCTGCAGAAAAACACTCAGAGATCACCTCCGCCAGTTATCCATTAGCGCCGGCGACGAAGACGTTAAGCTAGAAGTATCAAGAGCCACCAAGCGAAAGCGCGCGCTACCCAACCAAAGCAGCAGCATAATCAGACTACTTTTCTACTGATTGGCCTGAAGTCACCTCATCTCGAACAATCCCTATTGCCGTTGTTGAAGAAATGCAAGCTTTCTCTAGCTCCGGATATTCCCATGCAAAGATTGACGTGCCGGCGGCTACGAACCCCCATCACTCAGTCTGCTCCAATGAAAGACGGTACGGCCATCACACATGAGCAACAACCCACCATGTACGTACCAGTCTTTTTTGGAATCACATCAAGCACGCCCGAAATGTGAAAACTTAGCAAGTGCAGTTATATGTGCTGCCTCCGTATGGTGGTCATGTATCGAGGTGCTTCCTTTCTCTGTCTCCAAATTGATCGCTGATAATCCACCAAGAGGCCGTCGTTGAAGCTGACTCGACCAAATGTCGAACGAGGCATCCATACGAGAACTGGTGCTACTAAATAGCCAGTTTGGCCGAATCTCCCTCCATCTCCATGCCCTATCTGAAACGCACAAGAGTTTGTGTTTATATATACAGTAACACACTCTCTTCATGTTGTAGGAGAATGCCCTCGCCCTCTCGCTGGGCTCCCCTGAATCAGACTACCAGCCACCTGAAAGCCGTAACTCCTTGCCAATGCATCCCTTTTCTAGCCCATGGTCGGATATCACCCCCCCAATTTCCATAACCGTTACTATCTCAAATGGGACCTGGTGCAGTAAATGCATCTGCAGGTAGAGAAGCCTAGTTCGCGTTAGTCTTGTGTCATGATCATAAATAGCATTACTCTTAACTTACCCGTTTTTCGTTGAACGTGGCTAGAGCCTGGTCAAAGACCCAGTTGGCTACCTCGAGACACATCTTCGAGTATTCGATGTTCATGCCAGTTTGCCTCGCAAGTTCTGCAAGCATTTGCTGCTTCTGAACCTCTTCTGCCGAGACAGCGACCGGGGGGACGACAGGAGCTACAGGAGCTGCGACTGTCGGTCCCAGAGCCGAGGGGAGGGGGTTGTATGCCTTCAGAGTGAGCACATCACTGGCGACACGAATAGGGTTTCTGCCAGGGGCGCCCGGGCCCAAGATGATAGTGCGTGAGAAACTCCTCGTAGTAGTGGCCTTGGTCTCAGGATCCTGGTCCTCAAATTCGCCGTGGAATGTTATAATCATCCCGTCTACACCTGCCAAACTCTGACCAGACAGGTCGGCAAGGCCGCTGATGGGATGGCAATCGATGGTGTACTTGTCAAACTGAGTGGCGAGGTTGGGGTGCCGTGAAGGCGGGAGTTTCTGCCAGACACTTTGGATCACTGCAGTGCCGCTAAAAAGACGTTGTTGACGAGCATGTGTTGTTGTGATCTTAACATGGTTCCTGGAGAACTTGATGTACGAGCCCCATTGAGGAAGCGGAATGTCCGGAGGGTGGGAAGAACGGGTGTTGACTGCCAGTGAGAAGTGGCTGTACTCATCGTAGTATTTGGCCGCGAGACTTGCTCTGTCCATGTCGTAGCCTGTGATGAAATCGGTGATGAACTGTTCACCTACGCCGTTGATGTCACGGAAATCTGGGCCACTTTGCGGAATGTGTGTGAGTTTGTTGGCAAGCTCGGCAGCAGCCACTTGCTCTGGTGTTCGGACTTGAATACCGCTCAAATTTTGTAGCCTGGGAAACCACGACACTAGCTCGGTCTTGTATGCCGGGTCTGAGGAGTCGATTGGGTTATTGATCAAGAGAAGGGTCTCGATCTTGCGCATGCGATGTTGCCATTTCCTCAAGCCCCTGAGCTCCTTAATAGAGTTGTTCGAAAGATCCAGATGGATGAGGTCGGGGAAAGTTTCGGTCAGGGTCATGACCTGGCCGACATCGTCGATATTATTGCCAGCAAGAGACACACTCGAAATGGCATCGCGTTTAGCCTGTGCTGTTTTGAATTGCTCGTCGCAAATAACCATCAACGCCCTGAATAGTTTCTGCGGTGTGCTTTCCTGGAACATGTTCATATGGATGAGCAGTGCGTCGTTGCCAAGGCTGGATAGATTCAGGAGCTTTTGTCCAGGGTCGTATCGCTGCGCCAACATCGTTCTGAGATTCTCCTTGATCTCTTGTGCTTGTGCCGAAAGACTGGAGGTATCAGCACCATCAGGTGCCTGATCGTCGGCCTCGGTGACGTGGACCTTGGTGCCAGCCCAGTCGAAGCCGTTGACTTTCAGAATGTGTTCGGCGTTTTCCTTGCTCGCCGTGACGTACACGAGGTCACCTTTCACTTGTGACTGCTAGACGTTAGCAAGGCTGTAAAAACCTTGGCAACGATCCAGGATTCCGGGATAGGTACACGCGGCGCGGTTGTTAAGAATATCCGTCTCCTCGTTGTGTGCGAGCTATATGGCATAACGAAATTGGAGATGATGCGTTGCTTCGTTACCCCCCCAGAGCCCCCAGATACGATTTGCTTCGACTTCGGATATTAACACATACCTTCTTGATCCTGACGGAGTGGTTGAGCTTCCCAGCGGTTGTCGCTTTGCGCTCGAGAAAGATCAGAAGCTCTTTCAAACCGCCGCCTTCATTGTCCCTCGCCTTGCTATGTTGAAGGCCTTCGACTATCAATGTTTTGTTGTTGGTGCCGTTGATGGGGCGGGAGGAGCGACTATGCCGGGAAGATGGGTCGATTCCTTGGGAAATGCGCGAATGCAGGCTTCCAGTTCCTCCCTGTATCACCTTGGCCACCATGTGCGAAGCCTTGGTTGTCGGCCTCGCAGGCCGTGAAGAGGGCGCATTTGTTCGAGCGGACTTGCGCGTGGATCCGGTCGGTGTTGTGTTGTTCTTCTTGCCGCGGCCACCGGCGCCATTAGCGGCGGCTGCATCCATGTCTAAGTCTCCATCTCTGTCGACCCTGATGGGACCTCCGGCGCGGCGCTTGGAGATACCACCTCGAGATGCTGATTTTCCTGAATTCCCACCGCGCGCGTTGTTGCGAGGGGCACCGTTCCGGGGTCCTGTGGGGGCCATCGCGCGAAACTTTTGGTAGGATGGCCAGGTTCAGAAGATATGAGGAGTAATAGAAATTGGCTGTTCGGCGGTTGGTGTGCTACGGTGGCAATGAAAGAGAGGATAGCACTATGGGTTCAAGTGCCCGCCGACGGTAGGCTACCTCTTGCGAGTGAGGATCGAATTCATTCGGTGGTCAAGTTCGATCGTGGAACGTTGAGGGTTGATACCGATGGAACCGAATATCTCTGCGGGAAACCTGTCGCTTGGGTTTCTTTTTATGTATTATTTTCGCTGCGCGCGTTAGTAATTGAAGGGTGAGGAGAAACGAAAATGAATAAGTAGGTAATGGAGATAGGTCCTTGAATTGAAGGCAGTGACGTCTGGACAAAGACTTTCCCGCTGATACGGGAATGACAAGGAAAAATGATGTTGGGGGTGCACGGCTGTTTTGGACAAGGATGAGTCAGCTAGTGGCCAGTCAGCTGAGCGGAAACTGAGGCTGGATCTTTCTACCTGGACCCACTGATCGGGTAGGCACGAATTACCTGAAGCTTCCTTCCTCGATTGGTACGGAGACAGGTAAGGTACCTAAGGTACCTAAAGAACCGGAGCTAGGTAACAATCAATCAAGCTCTATGGTACCTATAAAGATTATTATAATTAAATGTTTATAAACGGTATTAATATATATTATAAATAGTTAACGTGGTTTACTATATACTTAGACATATTATATAGTCGGACACTTTTTTTCCTATAGAAAATAAGTCTATATATAATTATACACTTTAATTAATTTTAATTAAATTTAAACCGTAGTTTTAAAATTAAAGTCTAATTTAAATAAAATAAATAAAAAAGATTTTTTAAAATTTATATTTATTTTATTATACCCTTAAATAAAAAATACGTTAAATTAATCTCTGTAATTTCTATTTTCCGCTCTAATTTATTAAATAAAATAATTATAAAATTAAAGAAAATAAATTTAATATTCTTATATAGTTAAATATAATAGGTTAAAATTTTATAAAATTTAATAAAGAATTAAAAGAGTTATAATTTACGTATAAACGTTTTTTATATAAGGAAAAAGGTATTCGACTATATAATATATCTGAGTATATAATAAACCACGTTATATAATATATTAATAATTATTATTATTTTATTATTATAACTCTTCTATATATTATTTAATATATTAATATAATCGCTCTTAATAGGTATCCCGGGTTTAAGATATGGGGGCTCTATATCATGTGACTTGGTGTAGGGAGGTCCATTTTACCGCAACTACCGGACGCGTTTGGTAATCGCTACCGCGTCTCTTTTGGGCCACCCACCAGCAGTTGATCAATCTGAACCTACTTGGTGTATCTGGTGGTACGTCAAGGATTGTCCAATGATAAGGCCCGTCGCAATAATATATCATGGACTCGGACGAGTTTGATGACGATATCGCAGACGAAGATCTGATCTTCGCCGCAAGTCAGGCTCCCAATAATATCAGATCCTCCAGTAGCATCACCAATCCTACGCCCCGGCCATCTGGACCGCAAGGCAGAGATGACTTTGATAGCCGCCCAACAGTAAGTAGCAAACACGAGGCCTTCTGCATATTTCAGTTTATCCCGTGCTCAGTGGTGGGCATTTATGAGGCCTAGTGGTCGACCACTCTCCAGAATCCGTAATATTGACATTTGCAGGTTGCTCAATCCATACCAAGTCGTAATGAGCCCGTGGCCATTGATCTAGACGATCTTCCCGCAAACGCCTTCTCTAGCTCTCCAGATTTCCATCAAACTGCCCCCCTCAACAAAATGCTGGCCAGCGCCCTCGAGTTGCTGGGCCCACTCAGGCATACCATCAAACAACTTTGACCGGCCAGCCGGTTCAAACCCATGGCAGTAATGTCATGCCACCATCTACCCAAAGGGGTAATAGCAGCCGTGCGTTTCGTACGGATTTGCCGGTAGAAGCGCCCACACACCATGAAACCGACGAAGAAGCTATGAAAACATGGGTATACCCTACCAACCTTGGCCCCATTCGTGACTACCAATACACCATTGTGAATGCCGGGCTGTTCAACAACACGCTTGTAGCCCTTCCGACCGGGCTGGGCAAAACATTCATCGCAGCAACCATCATGCTCAACTTCTTTCGTTGGACGAAGACGGCCAAAATCGTCTTCGTTGCCCCGACAAAGCCCCTAGTGTCACAGCAGATCGATGCCTGCTTCAACATTGCTGGCATCCCAAGATCAACAACCACACTTCTGACTGGTGAAGTCTCCCCTGCCCTTCGTGCAGAAGAATGGTCGACGAAACGCGTGTTTTTCATGACTCCTCAGACCATCATGAATGATCTCGGAAATGGCATAGCCGACCCCAAATCCATTGGGCTGCTTGTTGTGGATGAAGCCCACAGATCTACTGGGAATTATGCTTACGTGAAAGTCATTGAGCAGCTCAGACGCTTTTCCAACAGCTTCAGGGTCCTTGCGTTGACTGCAACTCCAGGCTCGACCGTCGAAGCAATCCAAGAAGTTATTGACAATCTTGGCATATCGCAAGTCGAGATTCGTACTGAAGAGTCACTTGACATACGCCCATACGTCCATTCACGAATAGAGGACATTGTGGTCTTGGATCCCTCGGATGAGATGGGTCTTATCAAAGAGTTGTTCAGCAAAGCCCTAAAACCGCTCGTCGACAAGCTGAGTTCGCAAAACATATTCTGGGGCCGCGACCCAATGTCAATGACCACTTATGGCCTTATGAAGGCCAGGCAGGACTGGGTTCGCAGTGCTGGCCGTCACACCAGCGAAGGAGTAAAATTCATGATCCAGGCCATTTTCACACTTCTCCAGAAGCTGGCTCACCCCATCAAACTATTGAACTTCCATGGAATCAAACCCTTTTACGAACATCTTGTCCAATTCAGAGACGAGGTAGAGGGGAAAGGCGCCAAGGGTGGTAAGACCAATAAACAGGTTACTGAATCTCCTGATTTCCAGAAAATGATGTCCACTGTTGGGGCATGGTTGAAAAGGGAGGATTTTGTGAGCCATCCCAAACTCACGCATCTGTCCGATACCGTCCTCAACCACTTCCTGGATGCCGGCGAAGGCCGCGAAGGTGGTGGCTCCTCTAACACCAGAATCATCGTTTTCAGCGAGTACAGAGACAGCGCCGAAGAGATTGTGCGGGTTCTAAACCGCCACAAGCCCATGGTCCGTGCCGCAGTGTTTGTTGGCCAGGCGGACACCAAGAAGTCGGAGGGTATGAAGCAATCAGAACAAATTGAGCGGATTCGGAAGTTTAAAGAAGGTGACTTTAACGTTCTGGTGGCCACATCCATCGGTGAAGAAGGGTTGGACATTGGCCAGGTTGATCTCATCGTTTGCTATGATGCCTCATCGTCCCCGATCAAGATGCTGCAGAGGATGGGGCGCACGGGGAGAAAGAGGGCTGGCAAGGTAGTGCTGCTACTTATGCGAGGCAAGGAGGAGGACAAATACACAGCAGCCAAAGATGCCTACAATCAGTTGCAGGCAATGATATGTGATGGGAAGCGATTTAACTTCCGACACGATCTCTCGACGAGAATTGTACCGCGAGAAATCAAGCCACAGGTCGACAAGCGTGCGGTCGAAATTCCCATCGAGAACACACAAAACCCTTCGCTCCCGGAACCGCGGCGCGGCAGAGTGGCAAAGACAAAGAAGAAACCCGCCAAGAAATTCCACATGCCGGACGGTGTGGAGACTGGCTTCACCAGCGTTGCGGCGATGATGGGGAACAAGCCGAAAGCCATACCGAAAGCTGCCCCAAAAGCTCTACCAAAAGCCACAGCAAAAGCTATACCAAAAGCTAATGCACCTCTCGAAAAAGACGACCTGGCGGACATCCCCAGTCTCGACAAAGTAGAGTTGAACGAGCAGCAGACGAACACACTACGGCAGGTGTATCAGAACCTGCCTTTCTACCAGGATGGGGTAGAGCGGGTAGTGACAGTTGATGTGACAGCCCACCCTATGGCTCAGAGATGTCTCCGAAAAACATCGCTGGTGGACCACGGCGAGCATACCAAGCGGTGCGTCAAGCTCCTGAAAAAGATGTCGAAGATGCAGTCAACCAACGCACGAGATTCGTACGCATTTGGTGAAGTCGACCAGAGTCGGTACGATGACCTGTCTTATCCGGACGATCCATCAGAATCTGAGCTGCATACGTCACGAGAGCCAACACCGAAGAGAAGGAGAGTTGGCTCATCACCCAAGGAGGCTGCTGAGAGAGCGAAGCCCGGCCAGACGCGTGTGTCCAAAGCAAAAGGGAAAGCAGCCCCTGAGCCGCCAAAGCGAAAACAGACGCACAAAACAAAACACTCCCCAGTAGCTGAGAATGATACTGCAAGGGATATGTGGATAATTGAGGATTTGGAACCTCCACTTCCGTCTATGCCGCAACGGCCACAATGCGCAGCCCCTGCTAAAGCCCGGAGGAGTGCCTCTCGACCAGGGGGTGATTCGAGATCAAAGAAGGGCACGTCCCGTATCTACGACGAGAGTGCTGATGAAGGGGACGACTGCCGGAGAACAAGTGATCTCGACCTAACGGATGAGTCAGATGATGGGTCCGACCTGGTCGGGTTTGTTGTCGACGATGGCGTACAGACTTCGAGTGCGCAACCAACGTCAAGCATGGTTCAACGCTCAAGTTCTCCTACCACCCCTTTGACCTCTTCAACGCTAGGAAGAAGTTCCAAGAGAACACGCCAGGTTTACGAGCCAGCTCTTTCTGCTACACAGGAAAGCGATATCGAAACCGATGATGATTTGCCAACGTTGAAACATATTGCTGCGACACAGCGCCAGACACAGTCCTCAGGCCGAATCTACGCAGATTCGGAGGACAGCGAAGAGGAAGTCGTTCAAAGAGCCGGACGTGGAAATAGGAGAGCCGTTGTATCTGATGATGACAACGACGAAGAACAAGACGAAGACGATGACTATGACGAGTGAAACCCTTCTAAGAGGAATGATCATGTTCTACTACTGCCGGGATACTAGGTATAGGATAGGGTTGTCGTGCCCAATGCAGAGCTCGACATTGCTGTAGCAATAATAATATATGACCTAGTCTAGTGCGAATGTCTGCTGTCAAAATTTAACCCATCTACCTAAACCAATTGCATGTCCAAATAAAAAGAGCGCAATATTCGTGATCTTTTCCCTGCCGTACCAGCTGAATGGCCAGGCAGCCAGTGTTTTCTGGTACTGGCTGAAATGTGTTGTTGCTTTGAAGAAGACCTTTGGAAGCAGGCTGCGTTGTGTGTCAGCCCGCTGGCTTTGGTGTGCGGGAAGATGTCTTCCAGCCTCTTCCAAGACATGGATGGATATGTATACATTGGATACTCCAACCCACATTGGAGACCGCCCATGGTGGCCTTCCTGCAGTTTTCTCATATTTGGAAGGTGTAGATGACTCTATTGTGCCGATGTTTGCCGTGGTAAGCCTGTCCGCCCCTTATTTATGCTATCGGCCCCAGGGCCCGGTTCCTACATGGAGTAATAGTAAGCCTGGTGATCAAGTGGTTGGCCAGACAGACAGTAAGTTTGTGCACCCGGTTTCTCCATGGAAGAATAGTTGGCCTGATGGTCAAGTGGTTGGTCGTACTTGTACAGACAGAGGTTTGAAAGTTTGGAAGCGAGTTACACGATGGTGGCATCGTTATATGGTTGCTTATGTTAGACGTGTTGGTCCTTTGCCAGAACAGGGAAAAGTATTACGTGCATTCAATAGTCCCCCTTCCCCCCCCCACCCTCTCGGGATCCTTTGTAGTACCTAGGTAACTAGAATGCATGGGCGGCATACCACGCTATTGGCATCGCTGCCTATTGGTTAGATTTGGTACGCAAACATGTAGACTTTTGTCAAGGCAGGTACAGCTAGCCTGCTCCTTCAAAATTGGCTACAAATAACAAAGGAAGCAGGATGCCTTGGACAAACCTAAGCGGAGTCTGAGTTGAGCAAATGACCTTTGACAGAAGGTGATATACCAGTACCCGAGGCAGATTCGTGCTCGCCTACAGACTGCAAGTCAAGGCAATATCATTATTCTCTCGTCTAATCTAGCGGGTATTGATTCTACTGTAGAATCATAATTAGGGTCCTTTGTCTTAATGCGAGACAGGACCTAACATCTCTAATCTATCCAAGTGTTTCTTTATAGCTACCGATAACTCTGGGATGTGTTTGAATGAGAACATTTCGAAATGATTGTCGGCCACGCTCTTGTTATCCGTGAACATGGTCGTATTGGTCCCATTCGAGAGTGGGATCGTGGCGGTAAATATCCGCCACATGCACGCGGTCGCTGCCCGTGGGAATGGGGTCTCGGGCCCGTAGGAGGGAGACACGCGGTCGCCGGCGCCGTGGTGCGGCTGCTTGTTGTTGTTGTTGTTGTTGGTGGCCGCTAGCATCCGTATCATCACCACCGCCATGAACCTCCCCCTCCCCCTCCCAGACGGGCGGCTCCCACTCCTGGATGACTCGCAGCGCCTCTTTCATGGCCTTGAGGGTGAGGAACTCGTTCTTGGACTTGCCCAGCCCCAAGTGGTCCATGGATTCCGTCCGGACCGAAGGCGGGTTGACAGGGTAGATGCTGTCGACCATCAAGATGCCGACCACGCGGACACTGCCACTGCCACCTCTACCCGATTCGGCCAGCACCTTGGCAACCTCGAGGCTCAAAAGGCCCCCTAGGCTCCACCCGCCGAGGAGGATGCCCACGCTGCCATCGACGACCGCGTTGCGCGGGGACGGGAAGTCGGGTTCGGCGCAGGTTCACCGGATGATGATGCTGGCGTAGAGGCGGCCCATTCCCCGGATACCCCCTCGAACCGCCCGCCGTTGCGGAAATAGGGGCTGAAGATCCCGTACGCCGGTCGGTCCAGGGGGTCTAAGCAATGGTAGGCAAACGTCGTACCCCCGCCGCCGTGGATGAGGAAAAGAGGCATGGCTTCGGACGCTCGTCCTCCTTTCTGGATAACGTCTGGATTTCTTTCCATGGCTCGATGGGCTTGACTTGGACGTGATTGGAAAGACGAGAATGATAAGTTGGAGAACAGAGCTCGTGCAAATGATCCGAAAGACAAAAACAGAGAAGGAATGGAAAGAAACTACAGAGGTAAGGAAAGGAAACGGGCCATTCCGGGCAAGACTGGCATGATAACCGTATGAAACCTCCCTGCTGACGGATGGACTTACACAAGACTGCCAATATCTTACGAGATGCACATCGTTCGGCAAGATAAAGAGACCTGGGATCTCCCACTCACACGCATCTATATCGACAACCAGCCAGCCAGCCATATCTCGTTATTTCCCCCGCCCCCAAAACATCATAAAAATAGAATAATAGATTGGCCAAAATGTACGAGCCAGTGGCCATCGTGGGCACCAGCTGCCGGTTCCCCGGTGCCGCCAGCTCCCCCTTCGAAGCTGTGGGACCTCCTGAAAGCCCCCCGGGACGTCCTGAGGGAGTTCCCGCCCGAGCGGCTCAACATGGCCAACTTCCACCACGAGAACGGCGAGACGCACGGCCGGACCAACGTCGAGCACAAGTCGTACCTGCTGGAAGAAGACGTCCGCCACTTCGACGCCGCCTTCTTCCGCACCGAGCTGCCATCCCGGCCGCTGCCGACCTCGAGGACCTTGTTCAGAAGCTCGAGGACCAGGTCAACACTCTCGGTACATCCACGGATGCGGGGGCTGGATCTGGATTCGCTGCTACTACCCAGTCCGCATTCAGACGCCCCCCGCGGATCAAGATTGTCAGTGGTACTCGAGCGTCAGGGCCAATACCAGTCTCCTCAGCAGCCCCTTCGAGTCCGGGCTGGAGGCTCAGTATTGGCTCCAGAACGGATGTGGAGCTGACGCCCTTCAACGTCGACCGGTTCTACCGCGCGGCGTCCGAGCTGGGCTTCGGGTACGACGGTGCTTTCCGGGCCCTGACGTCGCTCCACCGGTGCTGGGGTCACGCCAAGGCGGTCGCCTCCTGGACATCAGCGCCGGCACCCGAAACACGACTTCGGCCATCCTCGGCGCGGTGGGTGACGCGCATGGACACTACACTTGCGCTGGCGCCACCGACACCATCGTCGAGAAGGTCAAGGAAGAGCTGGTATCGTCTTTAAAGTCAGAGACAACAGATAATGTCAGCTTCCGAGCCCTGAACGTGGACGGCCAAAAAGACTGGGCCTCTCAAGGATTTGAGGCAGGGTCCTATGACATCGTCGTCGCCACCGATGTTTTGCGCGCGAGTCAGGACTTGTCGACAGCGATGCGGAACGTTCGGGGCCTACTGCGCCCGGGAGGCTCGGAGCCTTGGTGGACTGGTGTCAGGGGCAGCAGTAGTCCTGCCATCGCAACGGGGGAATGGGATGAACCACCTCAGCAGCACTTGTCCTTCACTCGATCGGAGCGTCTGTCATATGCCCAGGCTGGCTTCTATTACTTGACCGCAGTTTCCGACAACCCGGCCTCCTTCAACCTCACGGCGAGGGTCAGCATTCGCGGTCGGCTGGACGCCGAGAGGTTTAGCCGTGCCTTCGATAAAGCCATGCAGCACCATGACGCACTGCGCACATGCTTCCTGGCAAACGGCTCCGACTCCGGAAACGGCGGCTCGAATCAAGTTATGCAGCACCTCGCCAAGAAGGCCGCTACTCGGCTCGGTCGCCTGCAGTCCACCCAAGAAACGGCAGAAGCAGACTATAAGAAGGCATTCGACAAGATTGCAGAGAACAAGTACTCCCTCGCTACAGGCGACACATTGCAAGCCACCCTCGTGAGACACGGGGCGCAATGGCATACTTTGATCATGGGGTTCCACAACATCGCCTTGGATGCCGTCTCCATAAAGTTCTTCCTCGACGGCATTGACCGTAGCTATCGATCCCAGCCCTTGACCCGGGACGCTGCCTCGTATCTGGACTTCACTCGCCAGCAATTCGACGACGTCGAGGCGGGGCGTCTCGACCAGGGGGTCGCATACTGGACGCGCCTCCTCGACCCCGTGCCGGACCCGATGCCTTTGCTGCCCATGGCCAAGGTGCAGTGTTGGTTCTGACGATACATATACCTAAAGTACCGATTGATTCCATCAGTCGGCCGTCGGCTTTTGGTTCAGTTGGCACTTCAACATGCAGGGCGTGACAGGTGTAGCGACGACTTCTACACCACGTTCACCACCGAGTTCATTGCGACCACATTTGCCAATGCGATCGAATCGGTGGCTTCAGATCACACAGTTGCCGTGAAAGACGTTAGTCTCTTCAGCGACCTTCAGCTTCGACAGGCAGTAACCGCCGCGCGCGGCGCCGATATCGAGCACGCTTGGCCGCAGACGTTGCCTGAAAGATTCGAACAAGTGGTCGCCAGCTTTCCCGACTCGGTGGCGATCCAAGAGGGCGACGAGGCCATCACGTACCGTGAATTGCAACGACTAGTAGAGAGCTACGCCCGAGTTCTCCTGCCTGAGGCTAGAAACAGAATCGCCGTGCTGTGCGAGCCCGGTGTGGAGCTTTGCGCAACCATGCTGACCATCTTCCATGTCGGGGCCGTCTTTGTCCCGCTGGATGTAAGCTTGCCTGCCGCGAGGCGCAACGACATCCTGAAAGTATGCCAGCCGGATCTCCTTGTCTACCAAGCCGCCACGGCCACCAGCGCGACCGAGGACCACGGTAGCTACAGGTCATTGAACCTTCCAGAGGCCGCGCGGGCAGCTAAATACGCAAGCCATGCTTCCCCAGCTCCCCCAAAGCGTATCGCCACGGATCAAGGGTCAGATAGCTATATCCTCTTCACCAGCGGCTCGACGGGCGTACCCAAGGGTATCAAGCTGCGCCAGAGGGTCATGATGAACTACGCCGCCCACGCCAGCAAGGCATACGGGCTCGGGCAGGTCCGGGTATTGCAGCAGACGTCCATCGGGTTCGACTTGTTCTTTGCGCAGGTGTACAACGCCTTCACCAACGGCGGCACCCTTGTCGTCGCCCCG
The DNA here is from genome assembly GCA_038363915.1 of Apiospora saccharicola. Taxonomy (NCBI): domain Eukaryota; kingdom Fungi; phylum Ascomycota; class Sordariomycetes; order Amphisphaeriales; family Apiosporaceae; genus Apiospora; species Apiospora saccharicola. Next base: position 3,487,997 of record JAQQWM010000001.1, read on the forward strand.
GTGGCAGCGAGAGGGGACCCCGATGCGCTGTCTAAACTCATGCTCGAGCAGAGGGTCGAGCTTACCCTCGGCGTTCCCTCCGAGTACAGATTGCTGCTCAACTACGCGCCCGACGTCTTGCGCCAGTGCCGCGCGTGGCGTTTCTGCCACGTGGGCGGAGAACCCCTACCCCAACAGCTCATCAAGGATTTACGAGACCTGCAGCTTCCAAGCCTGACGCTGACGAATGTCTACGGGCCAGCCGAAGCCTTCATCGTGACCCACCGAGATATCCAGCTTGGTGATGCTGTCCAGGGGCAGAAAGAGGAGGAAAGCGGGTATTACGTGGGCGGAACCCCCGGCGACTATAACAATGTCGGTTACGTCCTTCCCAATTTATCCATCTACATCGCCGGCAGCGGCGTGCCCCAGCGGCTGGCGGAACACGGACAGCTCGCGGCGCTGCTCCCGCGCCTCCGCCTGCCGCAGTACATGATCACGGCTGCCATCGTACCGCTGGAGCGCCTACCTGTCTCCCCCAACGGGAAGCTCGACACCGGAGCCCTGGAGCGTCTACCCCTCCCGGAGAGCAGCACGGCGGCCCCAGCACAGCGACAGACCGGTGATGACGAGACTGGGGCCACGGAGACGGAAGCGGTGCTTCGCTCGATATGGATCGATGTGATTGGGCCAGTTGCACGAGCGATCCGTCAAATCGGGCCGGATGCATCGTTCTTTTCCGTTGGTGGGATCTCCTTGCTCCTCGTCCAGTTGCAGCATGCTATCCATCGCAAGTTTGATGTTAAGATTCATCTTCGCCGTTTAAGAGAGATCCCAGACTTGAGAGCTCTAGCAGCGGTACTAAGGAAGGAATAGCATTGAAAGTAATCTAAAGGGGGGGATGAGCTGGACAGGTGCCGTAACGCAGAGCATAGTATTAGTATAAATGATAATAAGGGAAGAAAGTTAATTATATTTAGTTCCGGCGGGCCTAGGCATAGTCAGGGCGCTACATTGTGTATGCGACCTCCTTTTAATCCTTTGGTGAAGTGTGCAGGCTGGTGCCGAAGTCACTAGAGTTGTGTGAAGGCAGTACTGTAGCATGTCGGAATGAATGATCTCAGCTTGAATCAACAGGAATTGAATGCCGGAAGTAGCAATTCCGGGACACGATTGGAAGCACAGAGGGAAACGGTGGGGAAATCTAGAAGGAAATGTGAATAGCACGATACGGTGGTTAAATAGTCCGTTTCACCCCACTTCGGCTAACGGCAGGGGGGGATAATCGGGTCCGGTCAAGACGGGAAGGAGGATTGGCACGAACATGTTTAGCCACTATTACCTGGATCCAGACTCAAGTTGCGCAGCAGAGCTTCAGGAGCTAGATTGTACCCCAGAACTGCTTCCGCCTTTCCCTAATATGCTCTTTCTATACTTGTCCCAAACCACCCGGCTCCGAGGTGCCTTTGTAAAATTCAACTCGACTATGCGGGCCACAATAACCTGGGCACTGCAAAGTAAACCCGTCAGTCGGACCTGTAACTACTTACACACTAGGTAGGTTGGTAGATGCAGACGTTGCCATTTATCACTTACCTTAAGTACGAATACATATAGTACCCGGCGTCATAGCCAGAAAGGAGGTCCAGCATCGAGCACACCGTGCTAGCTAGAGGAAAGTACTCGGGGATTCTTTCGTGATTCACTTTGGCCCCTTCCTCGGCCAAGCGTATATAGACTTTTAGGTCCCATGGCGCTATGATATCCGAGTAGTTGTCCGCGGTTGCTCAGACACTCCCGCTTTCTGGCCTGGAGGCTGTTTATGTCCTTCCTCTAAGGTCGAGCAAGACGTCTTGGAGCGTGTCGAGGAACCGGTGAACCCACTCGGGCGTCTTGGCCCATTCTCTTTTAAAGCCGAAGGTGTGGCTAGGATACCCTAGAAGCCAGGCGTTGCGATCTCGTAGCAAGATAACGTCCCTAAAAAGGGAAACGTTTTGTGCTGCCTTCTTGTCATTGGCCGTATATGCTTATTCCCTAACGTCCGGTCTCTGGGCATACTTCATCATGAGACTCATGTCGGCCTTGGTGAATCGAACGAAGTACTTTCCCGCCTCCACCTCAGCACTGAAGCCTTTCAAGAGCCGACCCATGTCTGAAGGGTCGATACCTTCGAGTTCTTAATTTGTTCGTTAGTTCTTACCAGCGGTACATTGCCACGATATCAAACGAGCATTCGATTCCCTATCCTATCTTGAGTGATGTGGGATGGTCATATCCGGGAGATGGAATAACGACAAACAATTAGTTGTTGTTGCCTCCCCCATTCTAAAATGGCAATCAAGGGGCCGCCTGAAGAAACAGATGCACATACCATTTCACTTACAGCGTGGAAGGTAGAGCACGGGACATAAGAAAGTCCACTACTTGATGCAAATGTCTTTCCATTATTACCTAGAGGTAAACTACTCCTAAATTCACACACACGCGCTCCGGACCAAGCAAACCACATAGTGCCGATGAATGAATTTCAACTCCACAAGTACCCTTCCCTAATTCACATCGTTTGTTTATGCGGCTGCTTCATCGTCAACTTCCTGAAACATCAGTCATCTCAACATGTCATCATATCCAGGACCAAGTCCATCTCATCCCACTTGTACAGCAAACTCCTAATAACGCCTTCTGGAATTCCAATCGATTTCCCCCGAGCCTCCTCATATGCCCCTCTCAAATCCCTCGGCCGAGCCTCTCAGAGCCGACTCTGGTTCTGTTGCCAATGTAATGTGGTATATCCTGCGCAAGTACTGACTGTCCCCCCTTGAACAAGGTTCGAAAGACTTATATGATATTATGCGGTGACACCCTTGCCCACGACGCTTCCCCACCGGAAGCGCCTCAGGGTGCCTCCGCTGCTCCTGATGACCTCTCTTCCGCAGCTGCCGCTCTCGGCCATGGCAGAGCTGGCGTTTCCCACGCCGAAGCTGTTCAAAGTCTCCTGCCGGCCGACCTCCCGCCCGATGACATAGCCAGCGCCAAATCCAACCACGCTGACCAGCACCACGACGCCCGCGCTAACGACCCACGTCAGAAGTGTGGGGCTGATCAGCGCCTCTTCGGCGTTGGAGGAAGAAGTCTTCTTCTTCTTGACCGCTCTCGGTTGCTTACTGGGCGGTGTTGGGGTAGCGGCCCGCTTGCCTTTCTCGGAGCCCGGAGAGGCCTCTTTAGACGACGCCGTAGGCGTGGAGGCTGGATCGGCCCTTAGCACGCGGCCCTGGGCGACGGGCCGCTGTGTGGGGGGCATTAGCTCGCTCTCCGGCACGAAGCGGAGATTCATGGGCTGGTTCCCGGCCGGATCGGTACGATCGCCCAACTCCTTGTCTCCGTCTTTTTCACGACCCCTCGCCGCAGCAGCACAGCTCAGCAGAGTCGTCAGACTTGCGCGGAGAGCCGCATCATTGTCGGCTTGGTAGCTGGGGGACATCAAGTTGGGCGTGCGACGGTCGACCCGCGCCGTACTGCTACGCTGGCTGAACGAAGGGCGCGGGTGGTTCTGTGGTATACTGGAGCTGGTGGAATGCCGGTGCTGTAGGTGTGACGGTGGGTGCGAGAAAGCGTTGGGCTGTGGTCGGAAAGGCTCCGACGGCCGTCTGGTCCCAAGCGCTGTAGCATGGTCGTCATCATCTTCCTCTTCGTCGCTACTATCTGGTGCCGCATGGTATACATTGCGCAAAGGGGTCGAGCCCGGTATATGCACTGACGTGATGTTCTCGGTAGATGAGGTGATGACAGGGTCGGAATCCGTCTCGCTCTCCTCGTATTCTTCCTGACTACTTGTGCCAGCTTGGCTGGTCTGTGCAGCACGGCTTGCCTGCTGCTGCTGCTGCTGCTGTTGTTGCTGTTGGACATAGAGGTGGTTATAAGACTGTGGGTGTAGGCGACGCCTTCGGGCAGCATAAGCCGATGAACCGACACGTAGACCAGTCGTCACAATCTCGTCGCCGGCAGAGGATACCGAGGAGGAGGAGGGATGCGACGATACTTCGACCCAAGATTCTACGTCGCGGACGTTTGACCTTCCTTGCCTGTTGTCTCCGGTGAACTCATAGGTAGATGCGCCATCGTTGCGGCGTGGTGATTGAGCGGGTGGTCTCGTTGATGCAGTGGAGTTGTTAACTCCGCCATTGCCGCCCGTACTGGGCTGCGCGTTTCGGGAATTCATTTCGATACCAGGGTCTACGGCGGAAAATGCATCAAATGAACCAAATGCGAAATAGCAGGATGGGGAAGGGACAAGTATAATAAAAGTGACTGGATGTAAGAAGTGTAACAAAAGGTGGTGTTGATAAATGAGTGCAAGTCACTAAGCGTCCCTCGCAATGTCTACCTGTCTATCGGTCGCCCGTTCGGAGTGATTGTGGCTCCCTAACAGTACCTAGCCCCGCGGGACTGGGCTGCTGGGGGGGGTGAATAAGAATAAGAAAGGGAGGTCAAGGATGTCCACTGATCTTCGTCAGTAGCGCCGAGTCTCGTTCGTGTTGGCGGGCAGCATATAGTTTGAAGACCCCCGGCCAGTGAGTGAGTGAGTGCTCTTTGTCCGTTGTTTGAATAATGTGAACCACAAATCCAGTCAGTGGGTGAGGCGAGGCCCGGAAAACGTAACGCGCGACTATGAAACTACAGATGTTTGGCGACAATCCAGAAGGCGGAAGAACACAATATGAAAAGCGATGGTGACCTCGAGTGAATGTTAGGCACGTCTGCTCCAGGGTCTGACCTTGATTAGGTCATTCAGAGAGGTCACGGGCGGGCGGAGGGGTCCTAGTATGCTTGCACTACTATGGTCGGTCTCAGTACTTGCGGGACAGATACTTGGAATTGTAGCCAGGCGGATCAACAGCTGAGCCTTTGTTGACGGATAAGACGTATGCAGGCATGCTCCCAGGCCATACACCGCCCGTAGTAAGTAGTGAGGTGAGGGTAAGCGGATCAAGCGTGGATGCCAAGACGGTTGAGACAATGCCTCAGCCCAATGACGAGATGTACCCGACGGATTTAGCACGTCCTGGTGGTATCCCTTATCGGATGTGGAGGAGGCGTAGGCGGTGGTGTTAGATTCATTGACGGCCGAGAACGAACGACATCAGCCCAGTCGTGCAGATGCATCTGGGGCCAATATCAATCGGGGATAAACTTGAAACCGGCTATCTACATTAGAGTTGTCTGTTGGAATCATAGATTTATGAGTATATGTAGGTGTTGATTTTCTACATACTTCTTTCTACCCAGAATTATATTCCACATCTTCCTTCCTTCAACTGTACTGCGGGAGAGGTCAAGCCCCCAAGATGACATAATCCCTCCCCCCTCTCTTTGTCCCAATCTCATCACAAGAACAGCTGGGCTGTGCGCGTGCTCAACCCACTGCCCACCCCGCCTGCCCGCCGCTGACGAGGCTCCATCGACGCTGACCCGCTTTGCAGCACCCCAGGAAACGATGCAGTCTTGTATCCATTACGGGGCGGCAGTCACTTAGAGTGCTTGTTGCCTAAGGGGGAAACGGTCATTTGCCGCAACAGGGACAAAAAAACAAAGAATAAATCCCACGACACTAGTGTTAACACTCAAATAGGCTAATTCTCTACCGATTGTAGCAAACAAGCTGGGAGGCGGCTAACAGCTTGTCTGGGTAGCTTGTCACGATAAAAGAAAAAAGTCAAATCACGAACGAATCGAGAAGGAGGTCAAGCGAGGCACCGGGTAACAGTGATCAATAAAAGACTATATATGTCCTAGGGAATACCACATCGTACATCGTAGGAAGCATTATACTCACCAACAGAGCATGGATCCAGAATTCGTACAGCCGGGAAGGGGATGGGGGAAATATAACGCCTACCAATCATCGCATAAAACATCGTAAAGAATACTTTTCGGAGCCCTCAAACGCCATCATAAGCCCTCTTAGTTTGAAGCTTGGTCCACTCGATGTTGCCGCCAGGCATTCATAAAGAGCTTCGTCCCATCTTCGTGACCGCAAGTTAGCCCACAGTGCCCTCAGAAGGAAAAGCCGACGAGATGATTGTGTGTTTTGCCATCAAGAACATGGAACACTTGGAAGGAGAACCCAACCAAGGCCCGTTCTGCTTCATTCAGCCCACAAGCCCACGGAATCACATGGAGGTCACCCTCCAATCAAGCCCTCAGGTGTATCGCAACTCGGTCTCTGGAGACCGAGCCATTGCCCTCGAAGCCCACAACTCCCACAGGAGTGAAGTTCTAAGAAGCCGACAACCCACATAGCCAACCGTTTTGTGTCAATGAGCCCTCATGTGCGGCAGATTACATTTAGAACTGTAGAAAGCAAAGTTAGTGAAGTGTTCAAGGCGAAGTTCAGTTTGCATCAACATACCGTGATCTTCTTTCCCTGGAAGCCGCCGCCACCGCGACCACCACCGAAGCCACCGCCGCCACGGCCACCTCCACGTCCGCCGAAGCCACCACGGCCACCACGGTCGCCGCCACCACGGCCGCCGAAGCCACCACGGCCACCACGGTCACCGCCGCCACGGCCACCGAAGCCACCACCACCACGGCCACCGCCGCCACGGCCACCACCAAAGCCACCCTCACGAGGAGGACGCTGAGCAGCGTAGTCCAGACGGACGGCACGAGATCCACGGCCCTCACCAATGTAGCCACCGTTCATGGAGTTGAAGGCAGACTTAGCATCATCAACGCTGTTGAATGTAACGTAACCAAAGCCCTTGCGGTTACCCGACTCAGGGTCGGTAGGCAGACGAAGGCTCTTGACCTCAGCGGCTTCGCTGAAGAAAGCAGTGACCATATCCTCGTCAGCATCGAAGGGAAGGTTGCCGACGAAGAGGGTATCACTCTCGGGGCTGACAGTGTCGCCGTGCTGCTTGGCACGGTCGTTGGCGCGAGCGTTGGGGGTGGCCGCGTCGTCAGAGCGAGGCTTGGAGAAGTCGAGGTTCATAGCACGACCCTCGAGCTCGAAGCCCTGCATCTTCTCGTGGGCAGCCTTGCAGGCGGCAGCGGTCTTGAAGTCGACGTAGCCGAAGCCACGCGAGCGCTGCATGTGCTTGTCGGTAACGACACGGGCACTGTTCAGCTCATCGCACTCCTCGAAGGCCTTGTACAGAAGGTCATCATCGATGCCCCAGCCCAGGTTACCGACGAAAAGAGTAGTGATCTCGTCCTCGCCGCTGGTCTCGGCCTTGGCCTTCTTGGCAGGGGCGGCAGATTCGTCGTCGGCCTTGCGCTTCTTGGAAGGCTCGGCGGCCTTCTCCTCCTTCTCTTCGGAGTCGGAAGCCTCAGAGTCATCGGAGTCCTCATCGTCGTCATCGGAATCATCAGAAGTCTGTGACATGTAATGTTAGCAAGCTGTTATCAAGCTTCGGGTAGTTAAGAGGAGATGTAGTGTTGTAAACGCACTTCCTTCTCGGCCTTCTTGGCGACGGCAGCAGTCTTGGCGCCACCCTCAGCGTCGCTCTCAGCATCGCTGTCCTCCTCGTCGTCGGAAGAGTCTGAGGAGTCGGAAGACTCGGCCTTGGCGGCCTTCTTGGCCTTGCCGTTGGTGGTAGGGGCGGGAACAGCCTTGCCAGTGGCCTTAGCGGCCTTAGCAGCAGGCTTCTTGACCTCCTTCTCGGACTCGGAGTCGTCGGAGTCCTCAGAGTCGGAGTCGGCCTCGGAATCGTCAGAGTCCTCCTCGCTGTCGTCAGAGTCCTCAGACTCGGACTCGACCTTCTTCTTCTTCTTCAGGTCCTTGGCAGAGGCCTTGGGGGCGACCTCCTTGGCGGCCTTCTTGGACTTGGAAACACCAGCGCTCTTGACGGAGGCGGTAGGATCGGCCTTGGCGGACTTGCCGCTGGCGACCTTGGTAGACTTGCCCATTTTTAGTGATTGTAGAGTGATTGATGGGAAAGTGATTAATGGGAAAAAGATGGAAGGAGCAAGATGAAGTCTGCAGCACGGGAAGGAATGCTGGAGGGATCTGTTGACTTTTATCTGCGCCTGATGAAAAAAGTGGTTGGCAGGAACTTTTTTGGCAGAAAACTCGGACCCTTGAGTTTTCCGAGTGGGGTAGTGGAGACCGGAGCTTTTTAGCCCAGGAACTTTTAGGCGGTGAAATAAATATGATCAAGATATGAGATGCTATCGATAGCGCACGGACGGGCTGTTTGGACGTCAGTGCAAAGGTGATCATGCCTTAAATCTAAGGCCGCCCCAAAATCCTCATTATGTAAGCAAGCACGGCTAACCTCGAGCTGGGCCTAGGTAAGCTTTGGCTCGAGTGTGCAGTGCGATCGATCAGTGAGAAGAAGCTCCAACACGAGAGAGGCCAATTCCACCCCCCAACGCCGGAGTACACACACCACGACTGAAGAAGCCGCCTCACTCCTCCCGCTTCCAGGTTCCAATCGAGCGAAAGATGCCGACTCCCGAGTCCGAGGCTTTCCTGGCCAAGAAGCCCAAGGTCGCGCCTACCTTCGATGGCGTCGACTACGACGACAACAAGGCGCTGAAGGCCGCCCAGGATGCCGTTGTCCGCGAGCAATGGGTGCAGGTCATGATGGGTCGATTGGTGCGAGAGGAGCTCAGCAAATGCTACTACCGCGAAGGAGTCAACCATCTGGAGAAGTGCGGTCACTTGAGAGGTCAGTTGCCAACACATATATACACACCCGAGGAGTCATGGAGCGCACACAGGATACGAGGCCCGGCTCTACAGCTCTTAATCAATTGGGCATGTCGCCATTGCTAGTTACTAATAGTACTATAGAGAAATACTTGCAAATGCTGGACAAGCACCGTGTGCGCGGTTTCCTCTTTGAGCAGCAGAACTACTCAACGGCATCGCAAGTTGCGACTTTGAAAGGCGCCGCAGATCCTACAGCGGCCGCAAAGAACTCAAAGAAGCAATAGAGCAAGGGATCGAGCATGGAAGTTCGGGATGGCACATGCGGATTGCGTGTCAATTGCACTTGGGCCGTCCCAGTGAAAGGATGGGATGACCCCTAGAAGACAGTTCTCGAACAGGCAAATCCGACCTTGTAGAACTACTGGACATGAAATTGGCCCTTGTATATAGAACGGAATCAATTGCATGAAACGCTGTATCCTGCGCTGGTCCCTCTTGCAGGATCTGTATTAATCGAGTTGCTTGCATTGTGGTAGATGGATACATATTGTCAGAAAACAAGACAATGCTTCAATGCAGTCTGTGTCAAATATGCAAATGCCAAATATATCAATCTTGAAAATACGTCCTGTCAATACCATAGCAACTCCAGAAAACTCCAATTTGAAAGGTTGGCCGAAATATGTCACTTCTAGAACTGCGGTACTGCTGCCAGACTCGGGACAAAGTGGCAGGGGTTCGTCCGGCCCGCCAAACAAAATTTCTGGAGCTTCTAGCTCGCAACCTAGGTCCCGACCTTTGCGAGTGTCTTCCAACGCAAACGACGACCCTCTAAGCCGGGAAGTTTTATATCCCTTGCGCCCGAGGCACGACAAAACCCACCAAACAGAGCAGTCAGTAACTCTCGGTTCACAGTCAATTTCAGGATGATTTGCCGGCGCTGCCTCCAACGCGCCTCGACGGGGCTCAGCCGCCGCGTGGTGGTATCCTCCTCCTCCTCCGCCGCCGCCGCGGCCGCCTCCCGCCAAAGCAGCACCCCGTTCCTCAACCTGCGGGCATTGTCGACATCACTGCCGCGCTTAAATGCTGCCCCGGCCGCCGACCAGCCGACGACCACTGAGACGCCGACCTTCAGCACGCCTCTGGCTGACTCCCCGCCCTCCCCGGAAGAAGCGGCCGTGGGCACCCTCTCGGCGTGCCCCGCCGGCACCGTGCTGACGGGCCTCAACTACTTCAAGACCCAGACGGACCCCGTGGCCCTGACCGACGAAAAGTACCCGGAGTGGCTGTGGCGGTGCCTGGACGTGCAGAAGAAGGCCTCCGATGCGACGGCGGATGACGCTGCCGACGAGTTCTGTATGTGCAACCTATATTTCCTGGAACCCACCCCCACCTCATACTTCCCATTTTGCAATATCCATTCTTGTATGGTATCCTTGAGCTAACCCATCGCCAACAGCCAAATCCAAGAAACAGCGCCGCCTCGCCGCGAAGCGCCAGCGCTCGCTCGAAGCCCGCCTGATGGCCGAGGGCAACCTGGAGGCGCTGGCGCCCAAGATCCCGTTGCAGCAGCAGAGTATCAACATGCCGGGCAACGAGGAAGGCACGCCCGAGGGCGCGGTCGCTGCTGCCGCCGCCCGCGAGGACCTCCGCAAGGCCATGCGCAAGGAGCGCAAGGCCAATATCAAGGAGAGCAACTACCTCAAGAGCATGTAGATGGACTACGACGCCGTCGTCGCTGGGTCGCTGTAATGGGGACCACCACTCTCTGTCACGCGAGAACCTAGGGAGCTTTGTACATTATATACCATATAGGACGTTGGTACACTCCTGGAGCAGCTGGCATGGCTGTATAGAAGAATCAAAACTGTACAATAGAAGAAGAAAAAGTGATATGTGCAAGATACGTTTTGGCTACAACATAAAAAACTGCCGACATGTCACCCAAGAAAATGCAGTATAAGGATCAATTTCGCATTGCTTGGTATAGATCTAGAGAATAGTCTATGCTCAAACCCGGGTATCACTTATATAAACCTTGCATATCCCAAAAACCACGTTAAGTGTGTGAGCATATTGCTCACTTCCAGGCCCCCTGATTAACGTCTAGCCTCGCCCTGACGCTGCAACCCGGAACAGGTTTAATAATACATGCTTGTTGGTGTTCCAAACGCTTCGCCTAAAACGGACCTCCACGGCAACAGAAGCCAACTGACCCACCTCAGTCGTCGTCTGTAACACCGAGCTTTGCCTTCTTGAGGGCGATTTCTTCTTTGGTTTTCTGGATCGTGTTGAGAATACGCCTCTTCAAGATTGGGTTTTGTTGGGCTTGAAGTTGCGCCTCGGCGGCGGCAAGCTGTTTCTCGAGCTGGTGCAGGTCTTCCCGAGCTTCTCGCTTCTGCAGTTCTTCCTCGTCGAGTTCGTCGTCATCATCATCGTCATCCTCCTCAGATATGTCCTCTCCATCCTCTTCGACTTCATTGTCGCTGGCTTCTTGCAGGGGCGCCGCTGGTGTCGCCGCTCCCATGGTCATTGGTGTAGCGGCCTCCATGTGCGTGGCAGGCGTGGCAGCTTCCGCCTCCATGTCCATTTCCATACCAGCCAGTTCGAACTCACGCTCCAGGTCTTCATCATCGATGTCAGCCTCTTCTTCCTCGTCCTCGGCCCCGGTCTGTGGTCCGAAGTAGTCCTCTTCGTCCTCATCGCCTTCGGCGTCGGCGCCCGAGTCTGACATTTCTTCGTCTTCATTTTCCTGGATATACTCGATTGAGGTTTCGATGGCCTTCTCGTCATCCGCCATCAGTTTCTTAACCATCTGACTCACGCTTGCCAGCTGCTTCTCAGTCATGACCTTCCTGAACCTGCGGTTGACAGCGTCATGCATGGGAGGCGTGAGACCATGTGGCCACCGGAGTTCAGACCGCTGGGCCATGGGGGGCAAGGCTATTGATTTTGCATCGGTCTCATTTTTTACTTTAGCGAAGCATAGTAACATCTGCGTGACGTCTGAATTCTTCATCATGGCTTTGCGGTCCCACGACTTCATGGCTTCTGTGATAGTAGGAAGGTCGACCAGGACCGCGGCGTAGTGTTCTCCGTCAACCGTGACCATTGCTCTGCGCTCCTTGGCATCGATAAACTGGATACTGACGTCGGCACCACCAGCGGCCTTGGGCTGGCCTATGGTACCCTTTTCAAGGGCTTCCCGCAGGTATTCCGTCGACGGGCCCGGCAGGGTGCGCAGAACCATCAGAGTCTCTCTGACAGGATCGCCTTCCTTATCATCGGCCTCCGAGTCATAAGCATCGCCCGGGCGGTGTTTGACTGGCTCTCCCTTGGCACGCCATTTGATGTTCAGAGGGGTGGAGGCACTGATGAGAGGTGTTGAGCCGGTGCCCGTCTTCTTGACCTTGATCTTCTTGGAGGCCAAAGGCTGGTCTTCGTCACTCGAGTAGTTGCGCTTCTTTGATTCGATGACCTTGGCAGTAGGCTTGGGCTGCCTCCCAGCTTTCGTCTTGGTCAGGGCCGCTGGGGCGGAGACTCCAGGAGTGGTGGGTGTGCTTTGTATTTTGATCTTGATCTTCTTTTCGGAGCCGCCAGGCGTTGGGGTGTCGCCGCCAAAAGAAGGCTGTCGTGAAGCAGTATTGAGCTTTAAAATGGGACGCGGGTTGTCGGCCGCAGGTGTTGCGGCGGATTTGATGTCGGTGGTAGACGGTGGCGGCATGCCGTGACTGGCTGTATTCAGTTTCAGGGTTGGTTTCCTGGCTTCGTTGACGTCGCCCATGGTGGATGGGATGAATAGTATTACAGGCGCAATCACAGCCGAGACGTCGCTATGGATGCAGGTCTAGAATACAGCTGGGCGTCAGGCTGGGCGTGGTTGTCGTCGATCCGGGATATCGGCGTCGCAAAGTTGAAGCTCCAAAATATGCTCGAATCGATACACCTAAGAGGCAGTTAATTGATGGAGTCAGTCGCGTTCTGGCGTCCTGGCGTGGCAAGGATTCGAGCTGCTAGCGCAACGTGGGGGGGCAGCCTGGTGTTGGTCCAGCTGTAAAGCTGTAAAGCTGTAAAAGGAACTCTCTCCACTGGAGCTACTGGCTACAGGCGGCCTGGGCGAGTGAAGTAGGTAAAAGTTAAGTCCTTGACGCGGGTCACACGCGATGCTTGAACTGAACCCACTGGACCGCCGGAGCTTAACGTTCGCAATGTCCGACTATGCTTTCCACCTTCCTCGAGCTTCCTTCCCTTCTTTCATCTACGGCGGCTCTAAGCGAATCTCGCGCCCATGCCCAACATCACAGCTTTTTAGAAAGAACACCCATTACACCAGACCCACATTCGTTCTCTTGAAAAAAGGCAGCCATTTGTCTTCCTCCCTGCCGCGCCTCATTTTGTGCCCACCTCCGTTTGTGAGAGGCGCATACCTTTGACGATGCTGCCGTAGAGTCTTCGGATGTCCCACATCAACATCGAAACGAGACAGTGGAGGATCTCCGAGCCCTGGAAAGCGCCCCAACACAGCACAACTCGAACAACCGCATTCGACTCGGACAGGACAGGACAGGACAGAAAGCCCTACGAGCGAAGCAGTTCTCAGGCATCTCAAACGGGCTCGTCTTGGAGGCTGAGGAAGGAAAATTACAGCAGCTTCTGCCAGTAACACTCTTTTTGCCCACGACATTCACCTCCCACGACGACAGCCACTTGAGGCGACTTTTGAATAAACTACTTCACACCGCCCAAGGCAACTCTTACCGCAAACTTTCAACTCCCACATCTCCTCTCGCTCTAGTCATAATTAGTAACTGTGCGCCTTGGACTGTCCCCTGGCCATGTCCACCAACGAGGCGCCCCGAGGCGTGCCCTCGACCCAGTACTTCCACGCCCTCCTGCGCCCCGCCATCCTCCAGATCCTGCGCGCGCAGGGCTACTACGCCTGCAGCCCCGCCGTCCTCGACAACGTGACGGAGCTGGCGAGCCGCCACCTGACGGAACTCGCCGACCGCACCGCCCGCTTCATGGAGACGAACAGCGAGGCCACGCTCCAGCCCACGCTGGCCGATGCCCGGATGGCCATGGAGCAGTGCGGCGTCTTCGCCCCGACGCGCCTGCACACGGCGCAAGTCTGGGCCCACCAGGAGGACACGCACGGCGTCGAGGACTTCATCGCCTGGGCTGAGGGGCCCAAGAACGCAAAGATCCGCAAGGTGGCCCAGGCAATCTCAGAACCGACAGGTCTCGAGGATGCGGATGCGGCAGAGGAGCCCGCTAACAACTATCTTGCTGGTAAGTCCCCTCTTCAGAGCCAAGAAAGACAAGTTGTCAGTTACTAACTTTACCGTAGCTCTGAAAAAGAAGCACAACAAGAACGACCAGGAATCAAAGTACACCAGTACGGTTCTGGGCAAGGGCTACGACCACGGCGATATCCCCGTCGAAGGCGGCCCTGTAGCCAGCGTCAAGGACTGGGAGCAGATGATGCGCGAGGCCGCACGACGGCCGCGCGAGGCTACTCCCGACTCCCGTCCTCCGAGCTCCGGGCTTAGTTCGCTCGCCGACGACGACGTGGAGATGATGGAAATTGAGATATAGTAAGGTCCTCAAGCATTCGGATTCGGCGCTCTAAGTTTAATGCGTCGGCAAGGGATGAGCGTGAAATTTCGGCATGGCGTTGGTGGTTTCTTCCAGAAGAAGGAGAAAGGGCGTACAGGAAGATCAAAGACACGGTTCGGCAGCATAGCAGGAAGTAAGCAGGAAGTATGTGGCAAGGGAACGAACGAAGTGCTGACCAGATGACAACAAGGCATTTTATATGCTTTGCTCTGGTGTGCTGGCGAGGTTTTTCCGGGTTCGAGCACGATACCCCTTTTCTGCATATGCTCGGCCCATAAAACACATTCGACATCGCGGACTCGTTCATGTTGGAATAGTGTACATACAAATACGAAATCAAAGACAATTCCAGATCGGTTTATGTAACTCGCAATGGTTTACAGTCTCACAGCATATGGCATCGATATTGTCTGAGTTGGTCCAAGTTGTATTATATCATCATCAGGCTACACGTAGCTTCCCATCGTAGCGAATGTGTCCGGATATACAAAAGGAACCCCAACCGCATCCCACGTCCAGATATTTTGCCCCAGGACATTCCTCTCTGCTTCCCCTTTCCTAGCAGGCGTAGATGCCGCTGCTATCACTGCCATGAGGGGCAGCAGACCGAGCTTGCGCTCAAAATCTAATAAACTAAGAAAATTGTGTAAATCGGTCGTTCAGGGCATCCTCCTACTCCTCCTTTTTTGCCCCTAGATTCAACATCCGAAGTGCTCCAAGGAAGTTTCGCCGACATAAGAAAATGCGAAACAGGCAGCCCATATCGCCAAGTAGCACATATAACATCGCTCATAATAATAAAATGGAATATACGGAAAGATTGTTGCTTCGACAGAGATAGCCAAAAAAGGGCCACCTCCCCAACAGTACATGAAGAAAAAAAAGAGAGGGCAGAAAAATGTGTGTGAGGCATCATCACATGACCGTACATTTGCTTCCTTTGCCGGCCTTCCCATCCCGGGGTGCGTTGGAAGCCCAGGTCACGTCGGTCCAGGCGGCGCTGCTGGCGGCGTCGTTCTCGTGGGCCTTCTTCTGCTTGCGTCGGCCTGCCCAACCGCGGGTTTTGGCATCCTGCACGTTCTTGGCCGCGCTCCGCCTGGCGCGACTGGGCCGCCGGCTTAGACTAGTATGATGCCGCAGGGAGGAGCTGGTCAGTTCCGAGGACGACGGCGGGGGCGGGACCATGAGCGGCTGCCCGTTCGGTCCCACATGGCCGGTGGTATTGTTGCGGCTTCCATTGCCAGTGTTGCTGTAGACGGTCTCGGACCGGTCGGCAACAGGGCGGCTAGGACCACCAACACCCAAAATAGGTCGCGGGTGCCGGGGCACAGGTGCGTGGAGCACTGGCTCCGAAGACGTGGCTTGTGCTCCTGTCTGATCGGGGGTGTCAAAAGCTCCAGTAACACCTGTTGGCGTGCTGATTATCAACGGAAGCTCGGGTGCGGGTGTGTTGGAGAAGTTGGCTCCAACACTAAGCCTGTTCGACGAGGGAGGGCGGGTTTGTGGACTGCCGCCAATGGGCACCCTTGGGATTTGGAAAGAGCCCGACGCAGGCCGCGGTGCCGGATTGTGCTGACGGTGGTGTAGTGCCGATAGCGCGTTCGGGCTGGGTAAAGGGGGTAGAGCAGCTGCCAGCATCTCCCTATTAGAGATGTTTAACGCAGGTGCCGAGCGAGGGTAGCCCAACACAGTTGCCGTAGGTGGTTCACTGGGCTCGGAATGCGCCTTTGGCCAAGTGCTCGCATTTGGAAGCCGCCCAATGACAGGATCCTGGCTCGCTCGGCTACTTTGGTTTTGCGACATTTGGGTCGAAGACGTTGAAGGTCTTTCCGAGTTGGCCGGGTCTGGTGCGACAGAGCTTTGATACGGTACTGCGCCCGCCAAATAGGAATTCGACTGGCTTGCAACGGATGCAGCGGAATCTGACGGTCGTCTTTGCTGTCTTGTTTGCGAATACGCGGTTGGCGGGGCCGAGTCGATGGGTGAAACATCGTAAATATCTTCCTGGTTGAGACTGGGGTACTGAGAACTGCTAGTCCGGGGTCGAACAGAACTCGAGCCCGGTCGGTAATGGGGCGTATCGGTAGACTGTGGCTCGCTTCGAGTCACCGATTCACTCACGGCACGTTGCTGTGACTGACCTCTTTGCCAGGACATGCGAGACTGCCGGTCACGGGCTGGAGACGTCTGAAGTTTAGGTAGAACTAATCGCGCCGATGAGCTGCTTGAAGTATGTGATGGTATTTGAGTCGGATGCGGCGGCGGCGGCGGTGGAGTCGACGGGACTTGTGCCGGAGCAGATGATGGAGGTGCGAGGGGATGCGCGGAATGTTGATTGCTGGGGTCAAGCCCAACTCCAGGTATGGCAGGAGCTCGAAGAAAGGCCGGAGTGTCCCCAGGGTCCTCTTTTGAATAAGGGGGTGGAGGTGGGACCCAGTTGTCTGCATCGCTTTCATGGGGGTGTTCAGCCCGCCCATCGGCCCGGCGATACTGTATGCGTCCGTTGGTGGCGGCCGCGGGATGAAGACGACGGTTGACTGCGGCCGCCGTGGCAGCGCGTCGTAATGTTGGTCCGGACCGGGGGCTTGCATGGGCGTAAGGCGCATCGAGAGCCTCCTGGGCTTCTTCCAGCGTTGCCTCCTCAGGCTCCTCGCGAGAAACAATGCTCATGTTGGACCGGCTGGTTGATACACCTATCCGTCGCGGTATCAGCGGGTCATCGTCCCCGTTCCTGTCGACTTGAAGTGCGGGGTGTCTCATGAGTGATTCCGCTTGCGCAACCGCTGATGGCGTGGATCGCATCACACCGGGGCGGCCACCACCACGCCTTTGAGCCACAGTCCTCCTTCGGACGATGGCCACTTCGGTATCCATGTCACGGTGCTCCTCTTCCAGCGCCTCGGGCTCTTGACTACCAACCTCAATGGTGATATCGACCGCTTCTCCATCATTGGTGCCATAATCGAAGTCAAGAATGGTGATACGGCCCCCGTCGACGAAGTCGATCCCATCCTCCTCGGTTATGGGCTTGGATGGTAGGACTCCACGTGCTGCGACGACCAAACGCTCCTGCAGAGAACTCGAGCCATAATCCGCAACCCACTTTACAGTGCTCACACCCTCCAGCGCCGTCACCTTGCGGCCGCTCACAAATGTGTTACGGTACTTATCACACAAGATCTGCCACTGAGGAACCCGGCCCCCATTTGTCTCTTGCAAGCGGGATGGGGGAGTGCGATTGACCGAGAGTGAGCTGTTCCGGCGGTTCAGGCCTGGTACTCCTGGCTCCGAGGAGGAATTGGTGCTTGGCTCGGGCACAGCCTCCAGATCCTCGGGAATTCCATAAATCCACACATCTTTGCTCTCGAACCCGGCAGAGACCAACTCTCCGCAGTAGGTTGCTGCGGGTAATGTACACGGCAGCAGAGTCGACTGGGCAGACGTATTCGGTATAGGTCCGGTGAAGTAGGTCGTCCCGTTGCGCAGATCGTCAATCCGCACAGCTCGGAAGGTTTCGAAACTGCTGTCGTAGGTAAAGGTCCAGCTGGCTTCCTCCGAGCTTGACTCTTGGAGGAGCACGGCATGGCTGCAGTCGCGACTCGTATTCGGAAAGAGTATAGAGGTGGTCCATAGTGCGCTGATATTGTTTTCCCCCATGTGATTCCCCGGATCGTAATATGGCGCGGTGAGAATGACCGTGTTGGGCGGCTGTGCGAGCGTCGTTGTCCCAAGCAATTGCGTCCCGTCAAAGGAGAATGCCAACGAATCTACACCATCGCACTTGACTGCCCTCCTGTCAGTTGGTAATGCTCCCGTATGGAGTGACTGGACCTCAATTCCTCCTTCGTAGGCAGCCGCCAGTACACTGCCGCACGGTGACAAGGCTATCGTGCGCGGCGCGTTGTCCAGAATGAGCGACTGCGTTCGCCTCGGGGGTTGTTGGCGGAGGTCATACACATCTACTTGCATATCACTGGAGAGCACAGCAAGTAGACTCGCATCATCCAAAGTGCAAGCAGCGACCGGCCTGCGCATAATCTTCAACTCCCTCTTGACGACAAGCTCCGGGTCTCTAATGTCCAGGACGTAGATCCGTGACGAGTTGTAGGCAAGTAGGTGATAGCCCCGCGGTGAAGAACTGAACTGCATGCCCTCGCCGCCTGGCACCGAGGAGGAGCTGATTGAGTTGGAAACCAGCTTGATGGTAGTTGTGCGCGGTCGCAGGTAGGCTTCGAAGAGGTTTCGTTTGACCTCGCGGGCAAAGAGTCGGCGCAGCTTGGGCAGGGCATCATCGCCGCCTTTGTCCAGGGTGGACGGCATAGTCTTGTGGCTGGCCGCGTAAGAGGGGCATCGCGACAAATGGTAGGCATATAGATGTGCTTGTTGCGAAACGCGCCTCCAGTTCGAGTTGAGGAGGATGAGGGATGCGAAAGATTCCGGGCCTGTCAGGCGCAGGATTCTAGCAGCACAGGCATATTGTCAGTCAGCGAGTTCTGGTTGTTCGTAATGCATACATTCGCAGCGACCACGTACTGCTCGATTATCTCGTCCGGCAACCGCTTGAATGCCGAACGAGCATCATCGCAGGCTACGGCTGATGATGGGCGCGGTCTCTTCTCCATGCTTGGGCGCGATGCCGTAACCGTCTCGCCAGCGTCGTCCATGTCGTCGACAGCTTGGAAGGGAAAAGCGACATGTAGGTGGGATAACGGTGGTTGATGCGGCGCTCCCACAAGTCTATCTACTAATAACAGGTCCCCTCCAATGTAACCTCTGTACCGACCGACAATATACCTTATCGAATTAGCCTAGGTTAGACGGCGCCAGTTAGGATGGAGGGATGGTTGGTTATTACGTGCAAGCTTGCTATTTTAGCGGAGCTGCGTTTGACGGGGGATCCCCTTTCGGCCCCCCTTTGGATGGACGGCTGGGTAGTGCCTGCTTGTCTCCAACTTGGGCTTTTTCTTTGGTCCAATGGCCATGTACAGTTGGACCCTTTTTGTTTCGTTCCTCTTGGTCTGGCTGGCTTAGGAAGAATAAAGAGGGAAATAAGATGGTATTGGGTCGGAAAAGCCGCCTGTATGAAAGAGGGAGGAGAGAAGAAGGCAATAGAGAGAGACCCGACTGAGGCGAAGCAGAGCAGTTGGAAGGCCAAAAAAGATAGGCGTCTGTGTGCCTTTCAGCTTGGCCTACATGACCTGTGATGCAGAGAGGAGCAACGAGGATGCTAGCGCATTGGTGTCTCTCGAAGAAATACGCCTATCGATTCAGTCGTCTCAAAGTTCAGTTCAGTTGCCCGAAATCCCCGAACAAACAAATAGAGTCAAGGCATCCCAGAACTCGCAAGCGAAAACTACTGATGCTGCACTGGACCTTGCTTGATTGCTTGCTTAAACTTGTGTCAAGTGAACAAGTAAAGGGGCCGGGGGTAGAAGTCGCGATCTGCAAGGGTTAGGCAATCAATCAATCAATCAATCCATCCATCATTTCGGCCTCTGTGCGTGCTGGAAGTGATCCCCCCTTACCCATGGCAGTCAGACACTTTCTCACATGCGGATTTTTCCTCTTTGTCTCTCGGTCGAATAGCCGCGAAAAGGTCCACTCGAGGTTCGTACAATGCTTCCAGTCTCTAATCCCAGTGCAGCACAGACACCGACCGGCCTACATATACGACAGATCCATTTCCCTTTTACTACGTCAACTCGGACTTATATTGTCTACATGTAGGTATGTTGTCAAGCTGAGCCCGTAAGAAGGAGAACTTATCGTGTCAGGCTTTCTGTCTACTTACCATGTATACTTACATGTAGTTGCCTGGTCTAGACCGCGCTACTGATGCAGTGTTTCTCCTTGTTGGCATCATATTTCGCAAACAGAAGAAAGAAAAGAGGTGAAAAAGGACCACATCACTGTCCAGATTGGGTCCCCTTAGCGTCCCCTCATCTCAACCAATCCACCTCAGCTTCCGGGTTCGGGTCTATTTTTAGACGGGCGCGCGACTCGCCCAGACGAACCTAGACTATTTACGGTACTGCTAGATATTTGGTGGAACCAACCATCTCCCATCCCCGTCCAACCTGTAATGTGTATGTGTGTGTGTGAGTGAGTGTGTGAGTGAGTGATGGATCGAGTGCCGTGCGCGCGAGAACGGCGGCATGCCCAGAAGAGGGAATGTTCGAGTAGCCCAATCTCCTCAGCCGTCCCGCCAGGGCATCGCATTCGTATCGACCTGAGCGAAGATATTACATTGTTGAATCGCACAATGCGCAGGCAGCTGGAGCACAAGTGTCATTTTCCTGGGATGATACAAGTACGCTGTGAGGAATAGGAGCAGCAATTTGATACACATAGATTGGAGGCTGTGGAGATACACAACAGGCAGGCAATAATTCGTTGGCTGGAGGAGGTGTCGGACCAGTTTGTAAGACCTAAGTATGTAGCTAGGTGGCGACCTTGGAGAAAAGGACCCTCGTTTCTGATTCCCTCCGCCTACTGAACCAGACGAGAGTGCTTCATCGCAGGCGCTAGAATAGTTGGAAGATGGTAGTGACGTCCGTGCTTAGATAGATAGATGCGTGTACATGGTGTATCCCCTTGAGCGCCAACTACAGTAATAGTCAACGCTCAAGGGGATAACCAATCGGCTGCGCATCTCTTCTAGCATTAACCTGGCAGCGTGCGTGCCTCCCCGGATTTTGAGATGATGGGATACAGACCTCCCAACGACACTTGCTATCCAAACTCTTTATACTCCACCCGGCGAACTAGTTGCTTTGCAGGGCCGGGTTGTGCTGGCAATGCTTGGGAGGTAGCACATGGCTATTCAATACCAGCCACTGAGGTAAAAGCCGATTTGCAATAGAGTATGTCGTGCCACGGCCAACTAGCATGCGGACTCACGTGGTGCAATCTCATGTCCGCCCTCTATATTTGTACATAGTCATCGTTATGCAAAAAACGAAGCTTGGGTCGATGGCCCGAAACTCTATTGCGTCTCGGTCGGCACTACTGTACGTACGCTACATGATACTAACCTATACTACATCCATAGAGCGATGTAGATAGGTGAATGCACAGTCACAAAACAACCTTAGCTAACGCGTACCCCCTCCCCCTTTTCCTCACCAGGCCAGACTTCGATTCGCCATCCCTATTCTGCCGGCTCCTGGACAAGGACAAGGGCGGTTACTTCAGCATCGCTCCCAACGACAACGACGCCCCATCCTGTACCACGAAGCAGCAGTACCTCCCTTCGTCCGGCATCCTGCAAACCCGCTACATCCACGAGGACGGTGTCGTGGACTTGGTCGACTTCTTCCCGCGCCCAAAGACCACCAAAATCCTGTCTCCCAAGGGATAAAAGCAGAACGCCTACCGCGAGGCGCAGAGCGTGCAGGAGGAGCTCAAGAGATGGCTCGTACGCAGGGTGGAGTGTATCCGTGGAAGACTCGCTCTCGGTATGTCCATGTGGCTCTCATCCGCCTGGAACCCCGAGAGACGAACAAAAAGGCTTGGCTTACACAATCTCAGATATTGATATCTTCCCTGCCTTTGGCTACGCCAAGGAGCCACACGAGACACAGATCCTGAAGCCGGTAGTCAAGTCGGAAGACCCCCGGAGCAAGACGGTGACCTTTTCCAGCCCGAGCCTGAAGCTCCAGCTCGACGTGACCATCGACCGGGGCGAGAACGAGTCGGACGTCTGCCCCTCGGCCATCTTCAAGAAGGAGGCCCGGCCCGGCATGGCGGGCGAGGGCGTCGTGGCCAAGATCCTGCTCACCGAGGGCCAGGCCGTCAGCTTCATCCTGCGCGAGGACATGGAGCAGCACGTGACCGAGGACATCACCACCGCCATCGTCGACCGGCAGCAGAACGACACGCAGTCCTTCTGGTTCAACTGGCTGTCCAAGAGCACCTACAAGGGCGGATGGCGGGAAGTCATCTCGCGGTCGCTGATGATCCTCAAGATGTTGACGTACGAGCCGACGGGGGCCATTGTCGCAGCGCCCACCTTTTCCATCCCCGAGGATATTGGTGGTAGCCGTAACTGGGATTACAGGTTCAGTTGGGTCCGCGATAGCAGCTTCACCATCTATATCCTCTTGCGCCTGGGGTTCACCGAGGAGGCCGACGCGTACATGGAGTTCATGAATCAGAGGTTTGTACACTCGCTCAGACCGGACGGTGGGCTTCCCATCATGTTCACCATCCGCGGCGAGACCGACATCCCCGAGATCGAGCTTGACCATCTCCATGGCTACAAGGGGAGCCGACCTGTCCGCATCGGCAACGGCGCCGCGCATCATCACCAGCATGATATATACGGGGAGCTGATGGATGGCATCTACTTGTACAACAAGTATGGAAAACCTATTACCTGGGACACCTGGGTTTCGGTCAGACAGATGCTCGGTGAGAAACCCCACGCCCTCCCCTAGATAGACTCGAGCCCAAGGTGGAAATGTGCTAATTCACAATCAGATCATGTGCTGACAATCAAGGACCGTGAGTACCGTTACTGAAATATGAGACTATAGCAATATAGGGGCTAATACATGGTAGATCCCGACATGTCCATCTGGGAAGTCAGAAGCCATAAACAACACTTCGTCTACTCCAAGATCATGATGTGGGTAGCGTTTGACCGTGGACTCCGTCTTGCCGAAAAGCGCTGCCTGCCCTGTCCTACCCGACAAAGGTGGCTAGAGGCCCGGGACTCTTTATGCGAAGAGATCCACGAGAAGGGTTGGTGTTTGCTTTCTCCCCGCTCTCTCATATGTTCACGATTGTATGCGGGCCACAACGAAGACCAATGCTGACGAAGCTGTCCACACACGACCAGGCCACAACAAGGAAATGGGCTGTTTCATCCAGAGCTACGAAAACCAGACACACATCGACTCGTCGATCCTCATCGCGCCGCTCGTCTTCTTCATCGCCCCGAACGACCCCAGGTTCGTAAGAACGCTAGACCGCATCCTCCTGCCGCCGGAAAAAGGGGGGCTGACCAGCACGGGTCTGGTCTACCGCTACGACACGGAGCTGTCCGAAGACGGTTCGTCGATTTCTCTCTCCCATCCTGCTTCTCATTTTGCTTTTGCTCATTCCAAGAAACAGGCGTGGGCGGCCGAGAAGGCGCCTTTTCGATGTGCACGTTCTGGCTGGTCGAGGCCATGACGCGGGCCAGCGTCTACGAGCCCAAGTACCTGACGCGGGCCGTCAACCTGTTCGAGAACATGCTGAGCTTCTCGAACCACCTGTCCGTGTTCTCCGAGGAGATTGCGCGCAGCGGCGAGCAGCTCGGCAACACGCCCCAGGCCTTCAGCCACTTGGCGCTCATCAGCGCCGCCTTCAACCTCGACCGGGTCAGGGAGAATAAGCGGTAAGCGTACTTACTTACTCCTTCTGCGGAATCACGCCTTGGGGATGCAAAGGGCGTTGAAAGTCTGACACCCGGTGACATGTTATTATATGGACTTCTATTTTATAAACCTCCCCCTTTTAGTTTGTCTTGCACAGCAAACAGTGACTGACACATAGCAAACACAGACCTGATTCTTGATGGGAAAATAATCGCCAGTGCTACCATTCATGGGGTTTGTAAACTTAGCCGCATACATGTGTACTGTTGTTTCCGTGCGTACTGTGTGTGCTTCCATAACAGAACACAGAATGACGGGTCCCTTGAGAGAATTCGACCAAGTAGGCTAGTAAATATTTACACATACATACACAAACAGTTTAGGACTCGTAGTTTGTAAATTTAATGCGATAACGAGGGAGGGTTACGTTGCCCGACATACATGGACACTAACAATACAAGCCACTTGAATCACCCGTACTTGACCAGGGAGTGTTACACGATACCATCGACACCAGCTTACCAAACACTAGCCATCAGGCCTCCTTCCTAGACAGCCTTTTTCTTGCCTGCCGTCCTCTCCTCAAGCGCCTGCTCTCTCGCCTCCTCCCTCCACGCCGCCCTGACCATCAGGGCGAGCGAGCCCTGCATCACGACAACCATCCCGTAGCCGCCGGCCTGGACCCACGGGTCCGCCGGCCGCACCCACCCAGGGTGGCCACACAGGGCGCTGAGGCCGAGCAGGGCCGAGTCGAAGACGCCGTGGAACAGGACCGAGGGCAGGATGGCGCTCAGCGTATCCACAATCCCCGACACGAATCCTCCTTTTCGTTTCCCTGCCGCACCATCATCCGCTGAGCGGCGGCGGCGGTAAATCGAGGCGCCCCGGATTCCAGAGAGCGCCGCGCACAAGACGTGGCCCGGCAGCGCCGAGATGGTCCGCTCCGCCAGCAGCAGCAGGAGCTCGGCCGCCGAGTTGCCGCCAGAGAGGCTGCCATAGATCACGCCGATATTCTCGAAGATGGCGAAGCCGATGCCCGCCGCGACCGTGTAATTCACAAACTCCAAGGGGCTCATCTCCCCCGAAGCCGCCGTCTCGGCCTCTCCCTTGCGTGGTGTCGACTTTGTCTCTGCCTTCGCCGCCTTCCTTGCCCGCCACCACCTGACCGTAGCCGCAGGCAGATACTTGAGGATCTCCTCCGGAACTCCCGCCGAGACGACGCCAAAAAGGGCGCAGAACAAGCCGTAGCGCCAGTCGCGGGTCATGTCAGCACGGGTCTGGACCTCGGCCGCCGACAGGGTGGCGTCCAGGTGGGCGCGGCCCCCCGCGCTCCGCAAGAACTCACGGACGTATACCTTGGCGGGCTCGGCCCCGCCGAACAGCAGGGTCAGCATGGCGCGTACCGATAGGAGCTGGAAGAGGATCACGCCCGTGCTGCCCAAGGTGCCCATGAAGAGCATGGTGCCGGCGATGGACGACGGGCGGCCGCGGGGCTGGGTGGGTGCTTGTGCAGATGCCTGCGGCTTTTGCGAGGATGAGGATGGCGATGGCGGTGGTGCCGCCGTTGTTAAACCCAAGGCGAGCGATGTGCAGCTCGCCGTCAGGGCAGGGGGTAAATTCGCCAGGCGATGGCCTACGAGGCCTAGGAATGCCGACATAGTGGGCAATACCTCTACAGTAATCTCGAAGCGGTAAAGATGCTGCTATTTCTGTCCTCGCTGGCGTTCGGGATACTTATCCAGTTGTCATTTTGTGCTGGCCAGGAGGTTTACATATAAGCGCGGAGGATTCTTGGTTGGTTGGCTGGGTGCAATGCAACAAAGTAATATCGGCTTGATGATACCCCGACTCTGCGTAGATAAATATACCCCTTACATGAGAGAGATATGCCGTTCATGAAAAGAGCGGCGGGATGTCTTATCAACTCACACATATATAGCAGTAGAACAAGCATGATGATCTCACTGCTCATGAATACGCCGTATAAAGCCCTTTTCATAACACTTGTCGGCTCCTCTTTGCCGGAAGAGAGGTCACGAATGCTCGTTCGAGATGAATCGGCGAAGATGAAACAGGTTGCAAACAACGTGGAGTAGATAAATCTAAAACTATCTTTTGGTTCCCTAGTCTTATTGTCTTTGTCTTGCCGACCATAAACCACTGGTCCCCAGAGCCCCATGCAGACATATAGGTACACAATACCATTTCTCCCGTTCTTGTAGATAAGTACAGACAAGCAATACAACAGTAATATGAGATATATCGACCTTCACCCAGGGCCCGGCCTGGAAGACGACAGTCGATCCTTACAGCTCAGCAGGCGGCGCTTCCCTCTTGCTACCACCGGCAATGAGCTCCGTCATGTCTCTCATTCTGTAGTCCAAGACCGGCGTGACCCAGTCATCCTCGACCAACGAATAGCTCTCTTTGGCGTTGTCGTGAGGCTTGCGCGGGTTGATGGCCCAGTAGGCAAAATCCGCATCGAGAGCCTTGAGATAACGCAGCAGGTTATTCCAATAGTTTGCGTCGCCGATTCCCGGGTGCTGCGGCGCCCCGAACTCCCCTATCCATACTGGCGCCGTGTTGTTCTCTACCAGGTACGCCCAGTTACGGCGCATCGCCTGTATGAACGACTCGTAGCTCCGCTTCGAATAGCGCCCCTCGGAGCTACCCCATCCAGACCAGGCGTACACATGCGCCGTATAGACGAGCCTGTTCTCCACATCCAGTTTCACCTGCCTGGTTGCGGCTCCGTGTATGTCGTTGTTAGACTCGGTCCCTCCCACCACGATGAGCCAGCCATCGTTCATCTTCAGCAGTCGGTTGCCGCACTTCTCGGCGGCCGTCGCCCAGCGATCCCACGTCATGGTGCCCCAGACACCGCGCACCTCGTTGCGCAAGTCGGCGCCGATGACGCGCGGGTTGTCCAGGAACAGTCGCATGACCGTCTCCCAATGTTGGATCCAGTCCTCCTCGGACTGCGAGACCCGACAAAGCGGGCCCAGGTGGTCGTTGGCCCAGCCAGCGTCGCAAGGGTCGGCACCGCAGCACCAGGTGGCGGATGTGATGTGGTTGTTGATGATGACGGCGATGCCCTCGTCAGTCAATGCCTTGACGCAGGCCTCGAAGACCTCGAGCGCACGCAAGCCGGCAAGGTCGGGGTTGGCGGTCAGCAGGTGTGGGAGGATATGGGGGTTGAGCATGACCATCTCGTCCGAGTAGGGCATGCGGACGCTGTTGAAGCCCATGTTACGGATGGTCTTGGCGATGACAGAGCGGTGCTTGACGTCGAGGCCGCCCGGGATGTAGAGTTCGTCGCTGGCGCCATACCAATTGACCGAGGCCAGCTTGAAGCGGCGGCCGTGGGTGTCGACAATGTCGCGGCCTTTGGTGGAGAGGGGCAGGGAGTAGGTCGCGATGCTACTTTCGGGGATCGGAGGCGGAAGGCTTCGTTGACTGAACATTTGGGCGTCGGTATCGGGGGTCCATGGCTGGCCGAGAGAGGCGGCATCGGCCTTGAACAGGTAGTGGAAGTATCCTCCTCCCAGTCCTCCCAGGAGCAACAAGCTCACAAGAATCAACATGATAAAAGGTGCGCCTTTTCTACAAAGGCACCATCATTGACATGATCGGTGGGAGGTAAAGTATTTGATGTAAGACGGGAGGAAGCTGAGACGGAATTGGCGTTAGTTGATGACGATGGACCCCGACTAAGTCCAGGTCAAATCCAGATAGGAAGAGAGTTGCGCTACGGAGAAAGCAAGCAGGTTACACGATTCAACCTGAGTAAGTGATACGCTGTAAAATATGGGGGATCGGATTCGAGAGTTTCGTTTCATCAAATGAGGGTAACAATTCCGGACGATGATCCGGGCGACTGACTCTCGCTCACTCTCTTTCTCCCTCCCCTCCTTCTCCTTGGTCACTTTCAAGCACCAAGCAAGGTCTCTCACTCCTGCGACACAGTTGAGGAAAGAAGCTATGGGCGTCTGGGGGCTTGGCGTCATAGTGGGCACCGCGGGGCTAAGCTAAAGGGAAGGGCTAAGGCCAAGTGCCAGAAGGCTGATAAGGGATCGGGATTTGGGATTGCATCAATGGCAGTCAACCCGTCACTAACAAGCAACGGTCTCGTTGTTAGTAATCTTTTTTCTTGTTTGGTATAAAACAATATAGACTTTTTGGTATCTGTCTTGTTCATGTCTGCTATCTCTCGTGATGATCACGAGGACATGTACATATATATGGGGTATAATATTCTGTCCTCCTGATATTTACAATCCAACCGACGTACATTGTTGCACCCCCGTTAGGTGTGATTATGGCCATATGAAAATCGGCATGATGTCCTACTCTTTTCTTTTCTTTTTTCTGTTTTGCGTCCCCCTTTCCCGGTGACTGGCCTATATTCAAGGGCCAACCTTTGCCATTTCCCCATAAAACATCGCTTCGGCCCAGCTATAACCGCATCTCGTACATGAACTTGGCTACTCTCCTGGATATCAATCGTTTCCCCTCTCCTTATACGCCATGCTGACATTGAAAGGGAGAAAAATTGTACCTGGCTGCCGCCACAGTTTGTATACACATTGGGCCAAGGTCATGTGAATGCCCGACCAAACAGAAGAATTGGACATGAAAACATGAAGTTGCCTGCACGCGAGCGCACCATTTTTATGTGTGTGATTTGACTCATTGATGTATTATATTGTTCCCTGAGAGCTGCCCTGCTTCGGATCAGCCTCATATTCTGTTCATCCCGAGGGGGGTCGACATAGCCGTCCGGGACTTGTCCTCTGCCCGAGGTCTGCCGCGACGGTGCACGGGGCGGGAAACTCTGTTGGTGTTGCTGGTATGGCGATTCCGGCTCCGATGTTGGCGATTCTGGCTTCCATGTCGGCGACGCCACTTGCGGGGGCGGGATCGGCGGGAAGTTGTGTTGTTGTTGGTAGGGCGATCCCCCCTCTCCCCAACCGCCCTGGGCTGCTTGTTGCGGTGGCCTTGGCGAGGAGAAGGACCGCGAGTGTGGTTGATATCGTGTGGCAGTGGCGCCGGGCCCGAAATAGTCGGGGGTATGGCGTCCGGTCCGCGGGCTCAGGGGCGACATTGCAGGGCTAATCGGCGTTAGTCCAGCTTCCGCTTCTTTTCCGGAATCACGAGACAACATTTCATAACTACGAGGATCGCTCTTCATATCCGCACGCGCATCCATGGAGACAAACTCCTTCTTCGCGCGGCTTCCTCCAGTCATGCCAAACACCTCGAGCCAACCAGTCGCCATGGACCAGCGCCCGAGAAGGAACAGGAGCCAAATGCCGTTCATCTGTCATGGTGTGTGTCAGTTGCTATTCCTTTCCAGTTGGAACCGTAGTCGAGGAGGGGTTGGTTGACTTACAGCAAGGAGGATAAGAACGGCCACCACCGTCGGGAGTGGGACAACGAGGTTCTTGGCATGTGATAGGCATCTGTTCTTCTTATCTTCCTTTTCAAGGTAGAGACACGTAGCCCAAGGGAGAGCCTTGTTGCCTGTCTTGGCCGACTGGACCACGTTGTCCTGAAAGACGAAGATGACGGCGAAGAAGATGACATCGCAGATGATGATTAGGACAATGACTATACCACGCCACTGTAGCTGGATGACGCGCCTGACTCGGCGATACGCTTGACTGGGGGTCATGGTGCGGATACTGGCCGTGTACGACGGCATCCCCGAGTTCTCGGTGGCGGGGTCGCTGCTGTCCGCCAACGACGCCAAGTAAACTTTGATGCAGTATCCAAAGGTTGCGAACTGAATAATAACGGTGAGGCCAGCAAAGACCAGGAGAGGGATCCAGAAGTCGGCCAAGCTGTTCTGGTGGTTGATATGGCACGTGTTTCCGAACCGGAACGATACGCCGCTCACCATCAAGGCAATAATCAACCCGACGATGGGGATGCCCCAGCCTACGACCTGGGACAACCACATGAAGCTTCTCCCGACCACTGTCTGCCAGCAGATCTGTAGATGCAAGGACAGTGATCGTAGGAATACCCACATGACTCCGGCCCAGCCACCCCCGATCAGGAAAGCCCCGGAAGCTGCGCACATGCTGCTCGAGTCCATGCCGTGGGGCGTGATTTCGTTGAAACACTGCTCGGGTTTGCCTGCGAGCGGGATGATGAAGCCAAGCTGTAAAACATTAGAAATATTGCTCCCTACCACACCGCCCCTGGCCGGGAGCAACTTACGTTCATGAACATCACAGCGCATGTGAGACTGATGCTGAGGTAGTGGCGATGCGTTTTCTCAACAGGGAGAAATGCCCATGATGCTAGCAAGAAGACACAGCAGACCACACCCACTACATTGATCCAGTTGGCGACCTGGCTGGATGACTTGAAGGTGTCGGGATATGCCCAGTCCGTCATGGGGCATGGTAAGCAGCATGTAAGGCTACCGAATGTTTGACACAACCGTCCATCAACAACTACAAAAATTTAGCAGTGTGCGCAATACCGGGTTTTGATTTTGATTTTGATTTTTACTCACAGCCACCAGTAGACGGGAAGCTCAGCTCGTTTAAGAAAGGCGCAGGACATGGTTTAATAAGGGTATCGTTGAGCGCCATCTTGACGATCGACCGGAGGGTCTGCACCCTCTTGTGATATTCCTAGCTAAGTCGTTCCTCGTAATATGTTTGTTGAATATATATATATATATATATACACACACACACGAGGCTTAGAAAGGTCCTTGTAGTCTCGCGATGTCACCCGGGGGGCTAAAGAAGCTCGTCGCCGCTATACTGTCGGACGTGGTGGGAGCGTAGTAATCAGGTCTCGGAGGCGGATGTATTAGTGTTGGTGTGGAACTGGCGAGTTTGCGCCGGAGGGACTCGGTCCGGACATATATTCCCCAAACGGCGATAGAATAAGATATACAGTCGAGTCAGGTAAAGAACCGCGGCATGAACAAAGAAGCAGCCAGGCGGCGAATTAGACGCAGCGCACCCAGGGTGGTGGGAACCGTGACAGATGAGAAACAAGGAGGGCTGGGTCGGTCAGTTAGTATTCATGGTTCCAGGGCCTGCTGCTGATGAAGCACTGTTCACACAAAACCAAGATGAGGCATAGGGAACCAAGACATAGAAGATAAGATCCAGACGTTTGAATGTCACACGCATCTGCGTGATGGGGGGTGGGAGGATATAAGCTGTCAATATCTGGGGAGAGGACTAAGGACGGGCAGGCCCTCGAAAGCCGGTGGACCCCAAGAGCAGGGCGGGTTCTCGCCTTTGCCGTCCACTTGAGCGGCGCAGGGACCTAAGGTAAGGAACAGAGTGAAAGTCCAAGTCAAGTCTTTACTTGGTGATGATAGGCAGCGTCTCTAATCCCTGACCAAGAAAGCTGCCAGGGTCGGAGGGCAAGCCTACTAATAGCGCGGGCCCAGATGCATGTAGGCTACATTTACGGAGAGTACTGAGAGTACTTAGCCCATGTGCTAGGGATGCAGAGAGATGCATCCCAACTTGTCCAAAGGCCTCCATAACGAATGGGACCCCTTGACGCGTTCTCGTTTGCTGTGATGAATCAGTGGCATCGGGCATATCGCAGAGCTTGAAGAGGGTAAGAGGCAAGAGGGTGGCAGGGTGGGGTGGATTGTGCTCACACCAATCCAACCCAGCCCAGCCAGTCTCTCGCGTGTAAGAGGTGAGGGTACTCGTGCTTTTTAAGTCTATGTACAGGCCAAGCCCGCTACGGGGAGGGAAGGTGGAGTGGCCGGGGGCAGGGTCATCGAAATCGACCCATCAGCTATGTACTCATCAATGCTCGGGTCGCCCAGACTAACCCGACTAGTATCAGGTCCTGCAGTTCTTTTTTTTCTTTTCTCCTCCAAGACTGGGTATCCTGGAAGGCAGGCCTATTGGCCAATCCGGGGCTCCATGCTCGAGCTCAAGCACGCCGACCAGGTGGATAGGTGGATTGGACACAGTACGGCTTGGGCGGTGGATGCACCAGACCAGACCAGCTGAGAGTCGAGACGAAAAACACTGCAGCTTGTTAGCGAGCTGGTGCTCAGCCAAATGGCCGATTCGAGGCCTCGTTGGCTGAGAGGCAGCCTCTTGGGTGCCGGAAAGGGGAGCCAGTATCACCCTCTCGTCGGACCATCTCATCTCTTCAGCGTCTTCCTGGCCTAAACATTGGAACACACTACCTACCTTTGGCGTACCGCACTCTCGCACCGTACATGCGATACGATACGGTACATATGGATATTGGGTTAGATGGAAGCAGTCCCCGGTGGCCTTATTCGGCCGACACAGCTGCCCTGATAGGATTAGTTGGATCGTGCTGGACCGGGCCAGCTCCAGGGCAGACCAGTTCTGGAAGCCGTGGGACGCTGGTTGGTCGCACAAGGCGAGCATCCCATCTTTCCTACTTGGGAACACACACCCTGCCAGCCAGCTTCTTTTGCTTACCACCCCTCTCACCCAGAGGCGCTGGTGGCTGCAACCATCAACTGCTATTCGGCACAAATTTTTGTAGATTTCCGACGTTGGAGAAGCCCGAGGGAACCATATCTACCGAGGTATGTGTGCTCTTTAGGAGCGCACCAGCCTCGCCGACTATGCAAACTGAACACGGTGAAAAACCATGCACTCCGCAGTACAAAATGGGTCGCGAGGGTGGTATGACGCAGTCGCTGCTGGAGTCGCAAGACTACTACATACTTGACTGCTAAAGGTGACTGGTGCTGGGCTTTGACTTACAAGTTGCCTTGTTTTGTACTTTTATTGTGGGCAAAAGGGACATCGCTTGTGGTAGTATGTAAACATGAAATTAAGGCATTCTCGGCAGATGGATTAAGGATGTGGTCGGATCCCGTCGCTTGTGTGTTAGCAAACAACACTACGAGTACACGTGGGATGGAAAAGTGGCTTCTTCTTTTTTGTCCTTTCCCCATTCTAGACCTACGCCAAAGACGATGCATGTCTCGGGTACAGGAAGTACGGCACGTCTGGCGATGAAAGGTAGTGTTGTGATAAGACACGAACTCGGCCGTCAGCCAGCCAGACAGCAACAGGAGACTGGACAGTCGTTCGAAATACCATTACATGGGCTAGGGTGATAAGTGGAATGGTTCCCAGTGCATCAGGTAGGCGTTGCAGTTACGCCGATGCAACGTCAGTATAGCATGGCGAAATAAGAAAGTAGGAATGGAAAAGTTAACGTGGATTAACACTGATGGCGGCTGTTTCTTGAACTCGGGTACTACGACAGACATCTGGATGCGGCATTCGTATCGTCATGGCTTGCTCCTCTAGTAGGGCCTCGATGGTCAGACCGTATAGGCGGGAAGAGCCGAGCCGTCATCCTTTGTTTCGTAGAATACTTGACTCGAACAAGCCGCCAACGAACTCTGGCAGCGGCATATGCCACTGCCGCCATTGGTTGGGTTGGGAGGGAACCGGCAACATGCTGCCTGCCTGCCTCATGCAGTGTCGTCGTACACAATATCCGGCGTGTTGCATGTATGTATGCATGTATGTGATCTTCTCCCCGATGGTAAATACAGCAACGTATGCAGTCTTTTGTGCAGTCTTACCTACATCTACAGATGCACTCAACCATGGGATGAGAGGATGGTGGATGGTGAGCTGAGATTGTCTCAGCCCTGTTGATCCTGGGTGCCCAGGCCCTGGGATCCATTCAGGACATCAAATGAAGTCAACTCCCTGTTTGCTGCTGCACTGAAAAGGGAAACATGACACCATTGCCACGCAATGACCTCGCATTTGCATCTTTGTTACCAACGAATTCGGCCGACGGCCATTCTGAGTGAACACGCAATTATACTCATGGGAAGGTAGCGAGAGGAGGGTTTTATTTTGTTTTAGTCGTATGGCCAGTCTCACCCAATGGAGAGATGGGATGGTTAAGGTAAGGAGAAAAAGGCTCGCGCCGGCCAGGCAATCCCACGATTCCCACCACTCAGCGAGCCTGGCAGCCTGTCGCCTAGCCTGTCGCCTAGTCCCTCCCCCCATCAGCTTACTCACTTGGTGTGCTGAGTGAAAGGCAAGCCAATCTGGGTTCTGGCCTCTCAGCATTCAGCATCAGCATGCATGAAGCTGATTGGCGCGGACCCCAGGGCTGATTAAGCCAGTGCTTGCTGCAAGTCTTAGATGACGAACAGATCGACAGATCACACATCCCAGCCAGCGAGTACGCCAGATTGCTTCTCTTCCGCCAACGGCTAGAAGAGGTGACCCGACTCCCCGATGCTTTAGTCTCTCTACCCGTGGCGGCTCTGTGCAGCGTGAACTCGCAATGAGCCTCTCGCATTGGTATTAATTAGTCGAACCCCCTCCGCGGATTGCGGCACAGAAGACCAACGAGATGAGGTTCTGCAGACTGCCAAATTACTCCGAACCAAGCAACAACATAAGCAGGTATGGAATGGCAATTTTATCTGTGTCCGAGTACTTCACGCCTTGACGCATACGGCAAGTTTTGGTTCCTGCGTTGGTGAGGGAAATAGACCCATATAATCTTTCTTCAGGATCCTTGTCGTGATTAAATGTAGGCACGCTTCTTCCCCTGCGCTCGATTCCTGACCCCTGCATCCAATCGTACAAGTAGCATGGCAGACAACCCGCCCAGTACCGTACGAGAGAGAGACACTGTGCGGCCAGGGAACCAGGGAAGGCAAGCCACCAGCTTTTGGGGCAGATGCAAGGCTCGATTCTGTAAGAGAGGATAGGATATGCGGGCAATCGTTATATCGCGAAAGAGGCTGTCAATGTCAGAGTGGTATCGCCGTCAGATTTTGGCGTCTTGGGTTCGCTGGCGGGCTTGACCGGGACACATTCAGTTCAGTTGCGTGCGTGCCTGCGTTCGTAGGATTCAGGTACCTGCATGCATCTTCAGGGGATGAAATCACCCAAATCTCGTGCGAGCACGACCAAGAGAGGCAAGAGGCCATCATGCTATGTGAATTGGTGGCAAAGGGTCTTGTTAGCGCGACAGACTGGCAACATCATATCACGTCGTCTGACGCGACTGGCTGTACGAGTCTCCCACCTTTTCTCAGTGCGCAACCACAGAAGCGCCCAAAACAATAACGGAAAAACAAGGGCTGAACTGGTTCGGTTTTGGGTATGGGTGGAAAGGGTGAACCCTGTGTGTTCCCCTAGCGAAACAGTTGAAATCCCACGACAACAAAAGTGCAAAGTATGTACTTTGTATGTTGCGATAGCTCCTCCTGTTCCTTGCTCCTGGCAACTGGCTCGGAGAGAAGGGGAAGCAAGGAGGTGGATGTACGTCGATCTGTTTCTGCACAAAGATACGGGCCTTTGGGAAACCGGCCGCGTTCTGCATTTGCATAACGGACCTGCGCATGGGATGGGACCTTGCATTGTTTCCTTCGGGATTCGTCCATTGCGTCCGGCGACCGGTGTCGGTGGTCGGTGCCCGCAGCAAGCTGCCTGCCGAGACATCACCCGGCACTTGTGAATTGCCCAACCGAATGTGAACCAAAAGAGAACCACTCCTTTAAAATAAAACGAATTGTCACTAACTAACCCAAGTCAAAGGTCTATCTCTTGCTTCTTACCGAATGCAAGATAGCCTACCTTTCGCGTACGAGAGCCAAGAAGCTCGTGGTCGTATTTTAGTCGGCATGGCTGTTTCAACCCCTGCCGGGTTGCTTAGTATGAAAATTTCAGGATACCACCGTAGGACTACTTAGGTGGTATCCGGCCCTCGGAAACGTCATATTTGCTAGTCTGTTTTTGGGAAAGATCTGTCGTCCCCTCCTACTGAGCGAAACGGCTGTGCAGCATATACTTAACCCGTTTTAATAGCTTTTTATATTAATAGTAATATTAATATTTTATTATAATATTATAATAAATAAGTGTTATTTTAATTAAAAGATATAATACTTAATAAATATATTATACTTTTAGTATTATTATAATAATTTAATTTAATAAACTTTAATAAATAAAGTAATAATAAAAAGATAAGGGAAATAAAGTTAATATATTACTTTTTACGTGCTTTATATTTAAATATAGTTTTTAAATAACGTAGTAGTTTTAAATTCTTTCCCTTTTTACCTTTAAGAATTTTAATTAAATCGACTTATATAAATTAAATTAAATTTCCTAGTAATTTACTATTATAATTACTTAACTTTATTATAATAATACTTATATAAATAAAAGGATTAAATATACAATTTTAAAAATATATAATAATAAAAGCGTTAATAAAGAATAATAAGTAAACCCCTATTAAAAATTATTAAAAATTAATTTAAAACTTATTATATTTATTAATAATAATATATACTTTTTTAAAAGTAAATTAAATAATTACTTTTAGTTCCGTCCTACGGAGGACGTTAATCGACTAATTATACTATTAAAACATTATTATATAAAACCTTTATATTTTATTTAATAAATTAAATAAATAAATATATAGTTATAAATTAGTTAATTATATAATAATTAACGAATAATTTAATTAATAATAACCTATTTAATTAAAGGATTATTTATTAACTACGCGCTAGCTCCCGCTTATTAATATTAAACCTTTTTCCTTTTCAATATATTTAATTAATTTATAATTTTATTATATCAGCGCTCGTTATATTAATATAAAAGTTTCACGTCTTTTAAAGCTTCTTTCCTATTATATATATATATAAATATACTTTTCGTCTTTTAATATTCTTTATAAAAATCCTCGTTATTATATATTTAATATATAATATAAAAATCGTATATATAAAAAGCTATATATTATAATAGCTTAGAAGGTTTATTATTATATATAGTTTTTAATATATTAAAATTAAGTTCGCTTAAAACGTCGCTTTATTTATAGAAATCGTCCGGAATAAAATGATGGTACAGTGTGTGGGGTGACATAGTTAATAATAATAAGATAGAGAAGGAAGGAAGGAGCAGTAGAGCTAGTACGCGCGTAGCTCCTAAAATAGGCGCTAGCGCGTGCACGGGCCACTAGCGCTGACCAACCAGATCGGTCCCCCTAGTGGGTTCTATTATAAAAGGTCTAAATTTAATTATTAATCTAATTATATTAATTTTCTCGGATTTATTTAAAGCGTTATTTATTAATATATATAATATAATATATATTAATAGATATTAAAACTTAAA
The DNA here is from genome assembly GCA_038363915.1 of Apiospora saccharicola. NCBI lineage: Eukaryota > Fungi > Ascomycota > Sordariomycetes > Amphisphaeriales > Apiosporaceae > Apiospora > Apiospora saccharicola. Next base: position 3,524,785 of record JAQQWM010000001.1, read on the forward strand.
TAATTATATATATATTTAATAATATATAAAATTATAAAATAAAAGATAATAATAAATATAAATATATAATATAGTTTATTATATATTCGGATATATTATATAATCGGATATTTTTCTTATATTTTATTATTTATATATAAATTAAATTAATTATAATGTTTTAAATTAATTAAATTTATTTATTATTTAATTTATTATTCGATTTTATATCTTTTTTATATATTTATATATTATACTTTATTTTATTATAAATATTATAATACCTTTTATTAACCGCCTTCCGTTTTAACGAACCTTTTATTTCGCCTTTATTAATTATTAAACATTTCCTTTTTACTTTTTTATTTTATAATTTTTAGAATTTTTATATAATAAAAGCCTTTTTAAATTATATATATACCTTTTTAATTCTCCGGCGTTTAAAAAATATTAAATTAACCTTTTTTAATATATATATCCGATTATATATAAAGGTTATTTTATAAGCTATTTTATTTATATTTTTTATTATTTAATTTATAATATTTAAAATAAATATTAAAGAGTTTCTTTAATAAATAGAAACTTTATTTTTAATAAAAATAAACTATTTAATTATTTATTAAGGGTTAAATAGCGTTTAAAGGTTATAAATATTAATTATTCCCGGATATAATAAATTATATATAAACGTTTAAAAATATATATTTAATTTATTAGTTACCTCGTTTAAATAGAAAAGGATTAAATTAAATATATTACATTTAAATTTAATATCATTTTTTATAAAAATAATAAAATATATAGTTTTAAAAGCGATAAGGAATTTAAATTTTATAATATAGTTTATTAATATTTTAATAAATAACTTAATTTATTTTAAATATATATACTTTAATATTAAATAAAATATTATATTTAAAGGTTAAAATGAATATAATAAATAGGGAGGTATATTAAATATAATAATATTATTATTTTTATAATATTCCTTAAATTCGATTAAAATATAGTTTTTATAATTATTTAAAAATAGGAGGTAATAAGAACCTTTTTTCTAATTTCTTTATATATTTATTAAAATGCTAGATTTAGTTTAAGCCTCTTTCGTTATCGGTCTAGCCGTTAGAAGTCGGTTTAAGTATTTAAACGCCCGGTAAATGGTATTTATAAAATAAATTTATAAAATAATATTAACTTTATAAAATAATATATTTAATAATTATTAATAATTCTTAATTATTAAATTAAATCGATTTCGCTTTCTTATATTAATTAATATATATTATTATAAATATTAACCTAATTATATTTATTATAAAGCCGCTTTTATTAAAATTCTATATATTTTTATTTAGGATATTATATTTAACTTTAATATTTATAATTAATATAAATTAATCGGAAATAACGTTTAAATCCTTATAAAGAGCTTTTAATAATTATATTAACGGTTTATTCGGGTTTTAAGGTCCGGCTTACAATTAATAAAGTATTTAATTTAATATTTATTAACGCGTTCGCCGTTATATAATATTATAAAGAGATTAGCTATATTTTTTATAATATTAATATTAAGAGATATCCTTTTTATATTTACGTTAAACATATAATTATAAAGTACCTTTTATTTTATTATATTTAATTTATATTATTATTATCGGATTTCGCGTTAAGGTTTAATATTATAGAGTTGGTTATTTAACGTAATTTAAGGGATATTATATATTTTCGTAATAATTCGTTAATTAATTTAATTCGAACCTCCTCGTATTACTTAAATTATTAAAACGATAGGATTTTTTTTCGATTAAATCGATATTATAGTTATAGAGATATTACGTATTAAAGTTTAGTTAAATAGATTAAGAGGGAAAGTGTCCGATTATATAATATATCCGAGTATATAATAAACCATGTTATTTATATATAATAAAAAGGAAAGAATTATTATAAGTTTTTAAAAACGTTTATTTTAAGATTTTATATTTATATATAAAAGCTTTCTTTTATAACTTATATAGAATTAATATCTTTATACTTTAATTTTGAAATTTCTATTATTTAAATATAAATAATTTCCAATAAATTTTAAATTTATATAATATAAATAAATATAATAATTCCTTTCTCGATATTTAAATATAATATTATCGCGAAACTTAGGTTTATTATAAATCCTATATTATAAAGGATCATAAATAACTAGGTCGATAATTATAATAAAAAGGGGGCTTAATACTTATTATTTATTATCGTTAGAAGCTTAATTTTTTTAATTTATTATCTATAGTACTTACTTATTGTAATTAAGAATTATTATGAATTTATATAATCTTTTATTTATTCTTTATTATTTATTTTAGTTATTAAAAGCTTAAAATGTATTAAATAAATAATTAATACTTTATTTTTCCGTCTTACGGAGGATATTAATTTATTAATTATATTAAAAAAAATTATATAAAACCCTTACTTTTAATTCGATGGACTAAATAAATAAATATATAGTTATAAATTAATTAATTATATAATAACCGACGAATAGCCTAATTGATAATAACTTATTCGATTAGAAAATTACTCGTTAATCGCGGTTCCGCTAGCTCTTATTTATCGGTACCGGCTTTTCGAAGGTAGTTATTTTACTATCCTATTATATCGGCGTTTATTATAAACGTAAAGCTTTACGTCCTCCGAGGCTTTTTTCCTATCTCGTAAGCGTATAAATATACTTTTTATTATTTAATAATTAGTATAACGTTTTTTATTATTATATATTTTAAATTTAATATATAAATTATATATATAAAGAGTTATATATTATAATAAATTATAAAATAAGCTACTTTATATGGTTTTTAATATTTTAAAATCGAATTTATTTAAAGTATTCGCGATTTTCCGATTATAAAAGCGGTTTATTTTAAAGATTTTAAATTTCATAATTATTAATATAATAATATTAATTTCTTTACAATTACCCGAGGCGTTTTTTATTAACGTATATAATATAATATATATTAATAAATATAAAAGTTTAAATAATAATATATATATTTAATAATATATAAAGGTATAAAATTAAATAAAGGATAGTAATGAATATAAATATATATTTATATAAAATAGGAAAGAGAAATATTATAAATCTTAAAAAGTATTTATTTCGAAATTTTATATTTATATATAAAAGCTTTTTTTAATAATTTATATAGAACCGGTATCTTTATACTTTAACTTTAAAAATTGTATTACTTAAATATAAATAATCTTTAATAAATCTTAAATCTATATAATATAAACGAATATAATAGCTCCTTTCTTAATATTTAAATATAATATTATTACGAGACCCGGGTTTATTATAAATCCTATATCGTAAAGGATAATAAGTAATTAAGGTCGATAGCTATAGTAAAAAGGGGCTTAATATTTATTATTTATTATCGTTAAAAGCTTTAATTTTTTAATTTATTTTTAAAACTTTTATTTACTTTAATACGGAATTACTATTAATTTATATAACCTTTTATTTAATTTTTATTATTTACTTTAATTATAAAAAGCTTAATAAAATATTAAATAAATAAATATTCTAATTTTATTAAAGCTTTTAATATAACCGATAAATAATATAATTTATTATATATTTAAATATATTATATAATCAGACATTTTCCCCTTTTAAAAGGACCGGATAGGAGTAACTTAAATAATGGATTAATATAAAGATAGAGTAGGAAGGAAAAGGGCTCTATTTATTTAAATCGGTTAAAGCTTTTTAAATAGGGGAGGCTAATTATTATTACCTAAGTTAACCGCCTTCTTATTTAGGAATAGCGGGTTAATTAAGCCTTCCTTAAATAAACCCTTTAATAAGGTTTATTAAATTACCGGGCCGGAAAAAGATCTTTATCGTCCTTAGTAATCCTCTATATCTATTTAATTTATTTAATATATTATTAAAATATATTATTATATAAAGTATACGATATTAATTTAAATATACTATAATATAAATTAATTATAATAATAAAAAAATCTTTTATTTCTTATTTTTTAATTTAAGAAACTTTCCTTTTCTTCGTTTAAGAGCCTCCTTTAATTCCTTAAAATTAAGTTTTACGACCGATTAAATAATAAATTTAAATAAAGTATAATAAATTTAAAAATAAATATAATTAGTTTAAAAACGATTAATTAATTATTTTTATATTAAATCTTTTATAATTTTCTTAATTTCTATTTTAATATAATTAATTACTTATCGGTCTTTCCTTTACGTAGAATTCGTAATAATCGATTATTTTTATATTATTAATATTCTTTAACTATCTCCTTAGAACTATCTAAAATATCTTCTTTTCTTTAAATATTATATTATTTATTAAAACCTTTTTACTTTATTAGATATTTATATCTATCTTTCTTGTAATTAGGTTAATAATCTTTAATAATTTTAACTTTATATTATAAAATATTATCGTTAAATTTATATCCGAATTAATCTATATTAACGGGATTAGGAGGAGAGTATAAACGGTAGAAAGGATTATTACCTTTAAAAACAAATATTAAATATTTAATTAATATTATAAAATAAATAAAACTTCTTTTTAAAAAGTTTAATTTATACGTTAAATTATTAACTTTCTTAATTATTATTTAAAGTTTAAATTATTATTATAATAACTTCTTTAAAAACTTCCCGGGAAGATAATAACTTTTATAAAAATAGAAATAAACTTTATTACCTTCCTTAAATTAAATATTCCGATACTTAAAATTATATCGTTTTTTTATATTTATAATTACGAAGTTTATAATTAATCGCGCGTTTTATTTAAAATATTCTTTTATAAAGTAAATATCCTCGAATACCTTATTAATAATATTAATATTTATAATTAAATCGAGGGGTCCCGGTAGCTTAAAGCTAAATAACTATTAATAAGGTATCGATTCGGTTATTCGATTATAAATATTATTTATATTCTATTAAAGTATTAAAAATATATCGATCTATTCGCGATTAAGATATATAAAATAATAATATTAAATAATAATTTCGATATCTTAATTTTTTTATTTCGATAATCTATTTATCTAAAGGTATTAAACGGTTATTATTAATAATTAAATATTTAATTTTTCTTAAATACCTCGTTAGAAATTATTAATAAATTTAAAGTCTTAATTAAAGATAATTTTATAAAAAATTCCTTAATTTATTAATATAAATTAAATAATAAAAGTAATAACTTAATCTTTAACGGTATATTTCTTATATTTTAAAATTAATATAATCTATTTTAATATAAAATAAAAAATCGTTATTATATAATTATATATATTATAATAAGTTTCGTTACTTTTTAATTATTAAGGTATTCCCTTAAAATTTATTAATAAAAGAGTTAAAATAAAGTCTATTATAATTATATATATAAGTAAAAAGTCTTTATTATAAATAGATTTATAATTACCTGTTTCTAATTATCGATCGATTCGATTAATACTATAGCTAGGATAATACGCGATATAATTTTCTATTAATCTTTTCTTACTTTTAATTATAAAAATATTAAAATCTTTTAATATTTATTTTAAATTAAAATAATATTTATTATTATAAATTATAGCTAAAAAGTCTCGTATTAGGATATAAGGAATATAAAATCGATATATTCCTAAATAATCGATATAATATAAGAGTTTCTCTTTAATCTTAAAAGGGTACCCGGGGTAAGAAAAATTATTAACGACCTCGTTAACGTTAACTAGGCGTTTAAAATCTTTAAAAATAAAGGTTAAATAAATATTAATTTTATATTTATTTAAAAACTTCTATTTTATTTTATTATCGATAATAGCTTTAATTTATATATAATTAATGTTATCGATTATAAATTAAACTTTATTTAAAATAACGGGTTTATTAATATATTTATCGATATCTTAAATTACCTTTAATCTATTAAAAGTATTAAAGATAAAATTAATCTTATTAGCTATATAATATATTTAAAATCTATATTATAAAAGGTAAATCGAAGTATTAATTAATTTTTTATTAAATCGGTTAATATTTATTATATTTAAACTCGTAGCTTTATAAATACCCTTCGTAACTAAATAATCGGTAAGGATAATAATAGGTATTTAATTTAATTAAATTATTATTTATAGCTTTTTAATTACTTATATTAAGTATACGATTTCAAGTTTTAAAAATCTATATTTTATTTTAAGTTAAAATAAATATCGATTAAGATATATAATAAGTTTAATTAAAGTTCCTATAATTAAAGTATTAAACTGTTATTTAATTCTATTTTTAAAATAAAAAATTATTACCCCGAATCCTTATTTAAACGAATTATCGAATTAAATAAAAAGGATTTAATTAAAATCGTAATAAAATATAATTACTTTATTATAAATAAAAGCTTATACTTTTTTAAAAAATATACGTTTAACGTTTATAAACTTAAATTTAATTAATTTATAATAAACTATCCGTTTACCTGGATTTCTAATAATAACTCGTCCTTATTTATATCCTTCCGTTAAAAGAAATACCTTTCTCTTCTATAATAATTTAATAATTTAGGTATAATAAAGTATTAAATAATAAAGGAATTTAGAATTATTAATATATTATTTAAATAATTTAAAATTAACGGGAAATAATAATTAATAATAGATAGCGACCCTTTCCTTAATTATTCCTAATCCTAAAGCGTTTATTTTAAAATTAAATAATTCTATTAAAAGGTAACCGATAAACGACTTCTTAAAATTAATTAAGATATTTTTATTGTCGAAAAGGTTAAAGACCTTTTTTAAATATTTAAAATATTCCTTTATAATTTTTAAATAAATAATAATATTATTAATAAAAACTTTATAAAAATTATTAAACTCCTTAAAGATATTATTTATAAATCGTTAAATGTAAATAAATATATTCTTAAAGCCTATTAATATTACTATAAATCTCTCTATTCTTTATAAATTTATAAAATAAATTTATTTTAATAATTTAAATAAATAAAAAATTAATAAAAGAAAGCTATTATATTAATTATAATAATAAAATATTTACCTTAAAAATAAATAACTATTTCTAATTATAACGGTAATAGATAATTATTAAGGATTACCACGCTATTTAAAAGTCTTAAATCTATAACGGCTTTTACCTTTTCCTCGCCCTTAATTTATCGCTATATAATAAAAAGCGGTATTATAAATAAAGTCAGTTCGTTTATTTATTCTATATATCCTTTATTATAAAGGGTATTATAAATATCGTTAAAAGCTTTTTTATCTTTAATATTTAATAAATAATTTTAATTATTAAATTTCTTATTTTATTAATTATTAATTAAAGGAATCTTTATTTATTATTCTTTAAGAACTTTAATTATACTTCGATCCTTTTATATATTAAAATAATTATTAATTATTTTTACGAGTTTCTTTATATACGATTAATCGTTAATATAAATATATATACTTTCCTTAATTATAATTTTTAAAATCTTTATTAATTTTTTAATTTTTAATATTAAATAGGATTTATTTAACTTTAATTTATTTAAAATCGGAATATAAAGTTTATTAAAAGTTAGAATTCCTTTATCTTTATAAGATTTAAATATTAAATTAAAGATTTAATTAAATAAAGGAATAGTTAAAAAGGTATTATTATTTAAAATAAAATTAATTCTAATTTAATCGTTAACGATTTCTCGGAATTCCGGGATTAAAATAAATTTTATATTTAAATCGATATAAAGTCGAGTATTTATTAAGATATTCCCGGGTATTTTTAAAATAATCTCGGGTATATTTAGGATAATCCCGGGTATATTCGTTATAATAATTATAAAAGTATTTTTTAGATTTTTAACGATTATATTTATAATAATTCCCGCTATAACGATAAATAATTTAAATCCCTTTTTTTAAAAACTTTTTATATAATTAATATTTTAATTCTTTTATATTTAATTAACTTTAATTTTTTTATTAATTATAATTAATTTCTCGATATTATTTTATATTATTATAGCTTTAATTATTTTTATATTTATTAAAATATTTATAACGCTCGCGTCCTAGGAATAGAAATAGAAGTTATATCCTTTAAATAAAAGTTTATAATTTATAATTATAAAAATAAATTCTTTAAATAAAAGAATTATTTTCTTCTATATTATTACTTTTTTAACGTACGGTTATTTATATAAAATAATTTTAAAATATATATGAAATTTATATTTCGGGAATAAAATAATATCGGTATTAAAGTTAATATTAATTTTAAAGGGTTTAAAGGTTTAAATATTAATTAAAGCGTTAGGCTTAAGGTTATTAATTATTTATCCGCTTTTAACGAATTTTTAAAATATAAATTAATTATTATTATTATATTTTTTTATATAAATAATAAATATAACTTATTTAATTATTTTAATTCGTTTCTTAATTACGGTTTTAATTTTAATTTTTTTAAGAATTATAAAATGTTTTATATAATAAAGGAATTTTCTATTTATTAAATTCGGATTAATATTAATATCGAAATAAATATATATAGAAATAGGATTATTTTATATTATATAAATATTAACTTTAAAATATATAAAACCTATAATATCTTCGTTTAATTCCGTTATATTACGATTAATATCGGGAATCCTATTTTAAACGAGGAATTTCTTAATATTAATTAAATAAATTTTATTATTAAAGTAATAAAAGGTATATCTTTCCTTTAATATAAATTATTTATAATTATAAGCTTTATTATAATTTTTAATATATTTAAATATTAAATTATATAATATAAATATATAATTATAATAATTATAAGTATATTATTTTTATATAGAAATTAAGGATTTAAATTTCTTTTTAATATCGTTATACTTTTTTTTATATAATTATCTTTATATCGGGTTAATAAAATCGTATTTATAATATTTCTTATAAATTATATTTTAATTAAAGATTAAGTAGAAATAGAAGGATTCGTATTTAAATTCCTTATCCAATAACGAGTTTAATAAATTAAATATAAAGGATAAATTATTATATATAAAATTAACCTTTTTATTATCTTTATTACTCTTATTATATTTACGATTAGATTTCTTAAAATTATCGTTTTTCTTAAAGTCCTTTTTTTTTCCGTAATTTCTATTAAAATCGTTTTATAATTAAACTTTATTTTATCGATATTCTTTTTTTTTTATACGTTTATTATGTTTTTCGCGTTAAAATTTAACGAAATCTTCCTTAATTATATATTTATTAATTAACCTAGGTTTAATATAAGTTCGGGTAATATTTTATATTTACCGACTTCGGCCCCTTAATTATTATTTAATATATAAATTTAAGGTATCATATACTTCGTTAACTTTAGCTATATATAAAACGATTATATTATCGTCTTTAAAAGGGTATAGAAATCGTTAGATTTCTATATTAATTTAAATATAAATTTATTATAAAATACCGACCGCGTTTCTATTATTAAATATTAAGGATTTTATAATTTTAATATATTTAATTATTTAATTAAAGAAACGTTCTAAAGTATTAGGATCGTCCGATAGGTCTTTTAATTAAAGTCTCGTAATTAAAGATTTTTTTATTATTATAGCTCTATCTAATTTAAATCAATTTTTAAAGGTTTTTATAATATAATAAAGTCCTTTCGATTCTAACGAAACCTTATTAAAATTAGAGACCTTATTATTCTATTAAATTAAAGCTCGTCCTTTAAGAAAGGTCTAGAAAAAACTTAGGATTTATATAATAAAACCTTTAAAATAATCTCCCTTTATAAAGTTAGCGATTCTTAATAAAAAAGTTATAATATCTATAAAAATAATTATTTTCCTTTTTTAAATTAAACTTTATTTAATTAAATTTAAGTAATTAGGATTATATATTTTAACGTCTTCTCGCTTAATTTTAAATCCTAATTATTTATAATTATTTAATAAGTATTTAAATAAAGAATTATAAATAATAATAGGAGGACGTTAAAAAGGATTTAATAATTTAATAATTAACGTTAAAAGTTATATAAATACCTTAATTAATTATATTTAAAGTTAAGGATTAATAAGTAGACATATAGGTTCCTTATATAATTAAATTTATAGTTATTATATAAGATTATTAATAGGTTATTATATAAGATTATTAATAAATTTTTACGCCTATTAAAGGATTTATTTATATTATCGCTAATTTATTAAAAAAGGATTTAAATAATCGCCTTAAATAAATTAGCTTTAATCCTTTTAAATTTAAGAATTTTTTTAAAAATACCCTTCGTTATTATTAAAATTATATCTAGAATTATCCCTTTTAATTAATAAAATAATAATCTTTCTTATAAATAAAGGTTAAACTATTTTAAAATATATATAAATAAATCGACCTCCTAAGGTAAGATATAGTTTTATAATAGGTACCGATTTATTAAATAAAAGATCGTTTACCTTTTAATATCGTATAATGTTTTTAAAAAGGGAACCGTAATTCTAAAATAATTATAAAGTTATTTAATTCGATGATTAAGAGAACGAATAAACCTATTCTATATTAAAGCGAAACTTATTTTATATATTATATATAAAACCTTTTATATTATCGTTAAACTTTATTAAAGATTTTTTTAAGTTTTCCTATAATTTTATTATCGCCTTTTTTTAAGTTAATTAAAGGTTATTAATTTAAATATTTAAATATTTTATAATAATCGGATTATTTCCGAATTCTATAAAACCGCTATTAATCTTATAATCGATATACTTTTTAAAAATTATAGCTTTAGTTTTTATTATATATAACTTTAATAATTTTCGAAAATTAATTATATATTTTAATAATTTAATTCGTTAAATAATTATATTTCCCGATATTAAAATAACTCGCCTCAATATTAAAGGAGAATTTATTTATAAAAGATTTAAAAATTTAATTTTTCTTATATATAAATTATTTTAAAATTTTAAAATCGCGATTTATTTCGTAAAAAGTTTACTTTTAAACGTTATATTAAAGTCGATAAAATATATAAGTTATTAAAGTATTAAAGTAATTTATTTATTAGGAATTTTAAATTATTTATTTATATTTTCTTTTTTTCTAAAGGAGAATTAATAATCGAATCTTTAATTATATTAATAATTTATTTATATATAAATAATTAATAATAAATTAAAACGTATTTAATATATATATAATAAATTAGAAATAATAAAGAATTTTTTTAAATAAAGCTTTTAGGATAAAGCGATATTTAAGTTAAGGTTTTTATAAAATAATACTTAAATAGAGATTTTAAATAGACCGATACTTAAGTAGGAAACCGTAATATTTATAATAATTAAAGTTATCTAGGATTAAATATTATAGATAAATAATTGGTCGGTTAGGTAACCTATTAAGTCATACTCGTAAGGATTTTTTATTTATTTAAATATATCGTATTTCTAAAATACTTCCGTTAAAACGTAAAATTAATTTAACGAATAATTACCGGGCATATTAGATATATAAATAATAATTAAAATAAAGAGGATATATTAAATTAAAAGAGAAAGATATATTAAACGTATAGATCTTATTCCTAATCGTTAACTCTAATAATAACCGATAGAAATATATTAAATATACGGATCTATTAATTTAATAGCAGTTTTAATATATAAACCTATTTTCGAGCTATTAAAAAATATATTTAAATATATAGATTTTAATAGATCTTTAATAAAGTTATTAAATTGAAATAATTTTATTTTTTAATCGATTAAAGTTAAAGAAATACTATTAATTTAAAAAGATCGGATAGGAATAACTTAAATAATAGATTAATATAAAGATAAAGTAAGAAGGAAGAGGGCTTTATTTATTTAAATCGGCTAAAGCCTTTTAAGTAAGGGAGGCTAACTATTATTACTTAGGTTAACCGCCTTCCTATTTAGGAATAGCGGGCTAACTAGGCCTTCCTTAAATAAACCCCTTAATAGGGTCCATTACCTTTAATTTATTTAATTAGACTTTAATATATAATATTTTTATAATTATAATATCGATTTAATTAAAAGAAGATTATTTTATTTTAATAATTTAAACGATATAAAGAGGTCCGAATTAAATTAATTAATAAATTATTATAAAAATATATAACGTCCCTTAAATTACATTAAATAACTAACTCCGCGGTATCGAACTTTAATATAAAATCCGATAAGAATAATATAAATTAAATATAATAAAGAAGGAGGTATTTTATAATTATATAATTAATTTCTTTATAATATCGAGCGGCGGCGAATATATTAATAAGTATTAAATTAAGCGTTTTATTAATTATAAGCCTGATTTTAAAATTTAAATAAATTATCGATATAGTTATTAAAGGGCTTTTTATAAGGATCTAAATATTATTTCCGGTTAATTTATATTAATTATAGATATTAAATTTAAATATAATATTTTAAATAAAGATATATAAAATGTTAATAAAACCGGTTTCATAATAGGTATAATTAGGTTAATATTTATAATAATATACGTTAATCGATATAGGAAGGCGAAGTTAGTTTAACTTAATAATCGGGAATAATTAATAATTATTAAATATATTAATTTATAAAGTTAATATATTTTACTATTTTTAATTATTTAAAGTTAATATTATTTAAAAGTAATTTTATAAATATAATTTACAGGGTAATTAAGTAACTAAACCGACTTTTAATAATTAAATTAATAACGAGACGGGCTTAAATTAAATTAGGTATTTCGATAAATATATATAAAAGAGTGGAAAAAAAGTTTTTATTACTTTTTAGTTTTAAACGGTTATAAAAATTATATTTCGGTTAAATTTAAGGAATATTATAAGAATAATAATATTATTATATTTAATATACCTCCTTATTTATCGTATTTATTCTAATTTTTAAATATAATATTTTATTCGGTATTAAAATATATATATATTTAAAATAAATTAAGTTATTTATTAAAATATTAATAAATTATATTATAAAGTTTATATTCTTTATTACTTTTAAAGTTATATATTTTATTATGTTTATAAAAAATAATATTAAATTTAGATTTAATATATTTAATTTAATTTTATATTATTTAAACGAAGTAATTAATAAATTAATTATATATTTTCGGACGTTTATATTTAATTTATCGCGTCTAGGGATAGTTAATATTTATAATTTATAAACATTATTTAATTTTTATTAAATAATCAAATATTCTATTTTTATTAAAAATAGAGTTTTTATTTATTAAAGAAATTCCTTAATATTTATTTCAAATATTATAAATTAAATAACGAAAGGTATAAATAAAATAGTTTATAAAATAATCTTTATATATAACCGGATATATATATTAAAAGAAATTCATTTAATACTTTTTAAATACCGGAGAGTTAAAAATAAATATATATATAACGTAAAGGAGCTTTTATTATATAAGAATTTTAAAAATTATAAAACGAGAAAATAAAAAGGAAATATTTAATAATTAATAAAAGCGAAATAAGAGGTCCGTTAAAACGGAGGGTAATTAATAGAAAATATTATAATATTTACGGCGAAATAGGTTATAATATATAAATATATAAAAGAGATATAGAATCGAATAATAAATCGGATAATAAATAAATTTAATTAATTTAAAATATTATAATTAAATTAATTTATATAGAAATAATAAGATATAGGAAGAGTATCCGATTATATAATATGTCCGAGTATATAATAAACTATATTAATTTATTTATATTAATTATTATAAATTTAAAGTTTTATTTAATATTAGAATAAAACTTTATAAAATTATCGTTTATAATATTAAGTTTTAAAAAAAGTTTATTAACTCGTTAGTTTTATTTTAATAAAGAAACGTTAATCGCGTTAATATTATAAATTACTTATTCTATATTATTTATATTAATTTGAATTTTATTAAGCCGAGGAGGATATTTATAATAACGCTATTTTCTTTATTATTATTATTATTATTAATTAACGATTCTTTATTTTCTATTATATTAATAAAAGCTTAATTAAGGTTAAAGAACTCGGTAAAATTCTAATTAAATTCGTTATTTAAATCATTTTATTTAAAAATAATTAATTTAAAGATTTTTAATAAAGGTACTTAAAAAGCCTTTTTCGATTAAATAGAAATTAAATAAAAATAAATAATTCGGAATTAAATTCGTTATTTTTATTACGGGTTATAAGCTTTATTATATAATAACTTTTTATAAATAAGTAATCAACCTTTCTTATATAGAAAATAAAGATAAAGGGAAGAAAGAAATATAATATAAAAGATAAAGAGTTTTAATATTATTATCTTACGTATTTAACGTTCTTAAAGGTAATATATTAAAAAAGATTAATAGCTTATCTAATATCTAACTTTATTTATATAATTAATTAATTTATAATAAAATAATTTAAATATTTAACGTTTATTAAATTATTGTATTTAGGATTAAATTTAATATAAATATAATTAATTCTTAAAGATTTAAAGGCTTATTAATTACGTTTATATAAAATAACTAATATTTATTTAAAATAAGAAATCTTTATATATATAATTACGATTATAAACGTTTAATATAATAGGTTTTATAAAGTATTTATTATTCCTTTAAAAAGATCTAAATAGCGGTCGAGTTATTTAATATTTATTTAATATACTTAATAGTAATTAACGTAATTACCTAACGTTTATTATTTAGATCGAAGTTAATTAAATTAATTAGTAAAAGTTCATTATAATACACGGCTTTAAAAAAGTTATTATTATTTATAATAATAAAATATATAAGGTAATATAATTAATAATAATAAAATAAAGAAAAAAGGAAAGAGTAATAAAGCTAATACGCGCGTAGCTTTTAAAATATATATTATTGCGTATATAGACTAGTAATATTAATTAATTAAATCGGTCCCCTTAGTAGGGCCTATTATAATATAAATAAATCTAATAATTTCTTTTTTAATATTTAAATATAATATTATCGCGAAACCCGGGTTTATTATAAATCTTATATTATAAGGGATAATAAATAGCTAAGGTCGATAATTATAATAAAAAGGGGCTTAATGTTTATTATTTATTATTATTAAAAGCTTAATTTTTAATTTACTATTTAAAATACATATTTATTTTAATACTAAGTTATTATTAATTTATATAATCTTATATTTATTTCTTATTTTTTATATTAACTATAAAAAGCTTACTAAAACATTAAATAAATATATTATTTAAAATAATATAATAATCTTATTAATATATAAATATATTAAAGCCTCGATATAACGTTAAATCATTTATTATTATTATAGTAATTAATAGGCCCTACTAGGGGGACCGATTTAGTTAATTAATATTAATAGCCTATATACGCGTTAATACCTATTTTAGGAATTACGCGTATATTAGTTTTATTACTCTTTCTTTCCTTTTCTATTTTATTATTATTAATTATATTACTTTATATATTATATTATTATAAATAGTAATATCTTTTTTATTACGGCGCGTACTAGGACTTAAGCCTTTATTACCTTATAAGTTAAAGTGGGGCTAAGCTGGCCTAAAAAGGCCCGAGTTTAAACCGACTTTTTCCTACCTATTTAGGTAATATTCTAATCGAATCGAGATAGAGCTTTTTCCTCTTTTCTCCATTTTTTTCGATCCTTTATAATTTAATAATAACTTATAACTTTAACTCCCGAATTGCTTATACCGTAATATTATCGAAAAAAATTAAGTATACCCGTTTAGGAAAGCTATAATAATATCTTATATTTAATTTAAAACCCCGGAACGACCTTAATTAAATAAGGTAAAAGAATAAAATACCTTTAAATTAAAAAGAATATAACGCGCGCATAATCGCGGCGCGTAAAATTGTTATATTTAATTTAAATAATATCGATCGATCCCTATTAGCCCTTAAAAAAAGAAAAGCACGTAACTCGTGATTTAATAAACACGCCTCGGCGATTTATTAAAGCGTAAGCCCTAGGGACTTTAATAATTAGAATATTATTATCGGACATAATAGCGATAAATCCTTTAATAATATAAATACGAACCTAAAAAAAGAAAAGGTTAAAGTTAAGGTAACTTTCTAATTATATAATAATAAACTTAAAAAGAAGTTTCTTTCCCTTTATTTATTTAAGGACTTTACCGATTAAATAAATAACGATATTTAGAAAAAGATTAATTAATTAATTATTATATATAATATTTATAAGGAAACTCTCGTAATACCCTTTATCCCCTTTTACGAAAAGGTTAAGAACGAGTAACTTAATTAAAATAGTTTTATTAATAAAGATAAATTCGGTTCTATATTTATTTAAAACTTTATTATTATTTAAGACGAGTTTAAATTACGAACTTTATTTATAATATTCTATAAAGACTAAACCTTACATCTATTAAAGATTTTTAAGGATTTAAATAATAAATTAAAGGAAAATATTATATAAATTAAATTTTTCGGAAAAAAGGTAAATAAAGCCCGAGAGGACGTTAATTAAAGCGCGAATAATAAGACCTCCGTCTCCTAAAGAGAATAAAACCTCTTAAATATTATTAAAAAGAAAAATAAAGAAATCTAAGGATTTAATTAATATATTACCGACCTTTTAATATAAACTCGCGATATTTCCGTCCGAACCGAGGGTACCGCTATAATTATTATTACCGGTATATCTAGATTTATCGCCGGCAGCTTTAAACGGAGTATTAAAATAATCAATCCCCTTACATTTATAAACGAAAAGGATTTTAAAATTAAATTTAATTACTAATTTATAACCTTTAAAGGTAAATTAAAGTTAAATCCCGATTATTACTTTATTAATAGAGATAAATATATTTATATTATTAGTTATATTAGTAATAAAATTATTAAAGCTTTTTATCCTTTTATTATTAACGAATAAGATAACCCTATAATTAATACCTTTAAAAGGCTCTTTAGCTATTTATATAAATAATATTATAACCCGAATATTTATAAGAAAGCTTATAAAACTTTTTAAGATTTAATTATAAAACTTAACGATAATTTTTAAACTTTTCGATTTAAATTTATTAAATTTATTAATTATACCTAAATTTAAACAATTAATTATAAACGAGAGTTAAATAATAAATTATTTACCCGCTTAAATAAAAAAGTCGTCGCCGATTATTATAACGATAATACCCCTTTCGATAAATTCTATTTAAATATTTTAAAACATAATTATTAATAAAACCGTAATTTTATTTAATATAATAGAAATAAGGAAAAGAATAAGTTTTTTAAAGCCTTTAATTAAATTAATATAATTAAAGCTAGCGGAGGAGGCGGATTTTCATCCTTTAATAGATAAAAGAATACCTCTATTATTAATACTTTTTAAAGAATTTCCGCGAAAGAAATAAAGGAACTCTTAATTAAAAGCATTTACTTTAATTATAAGAAAATTACTTATTTATCCTATAAATATTTTAATAAAAAGTTAATTAACGAATAATATATTAACCGAATTAACGAGCTAATAATTAAAATAAATTACCTTATTAAAAACCCTATCCTATCTAATTTAATCCATTTAAAAGAAAACTTTAATAAATTAGAAAATTAAATATTTTAAAAAACTTTAACTCCTTTTTAAAAATATTATTAGAATTAAATATATAGGAAATACCTTTTAATCTTTTATAAACTTATTTTAAAAGGGATCCTTTAACCTTTATTTATATTATAATAAATAATAAATTATTAATTATTATAATTAATATATTTACCGATATAAGAATAAACGGATAGCTTTTTATAAATATAAAATTTATTTATAAAGTAATTAAATAATTAAATTTAAAATAAATTATTAAGTTTTAGCCTAAATTAATTAATAAATATAATAAGAAATCTCTTTAATTAATAAACATCGCCTTTTTTTTAAACTTTAAAATATAAGGATATAAAATAACCTTCGTCCCTTTCCTTATAATAAATATAAAATACAAATTAATTATAGGACGAAGATAGTTTAAAGAAAACGATATTATAATTAATTATTAAAGAAGGAAACTAATCTTCCTTAAGGACTGGTAAAAAACCTAGATTAAAGATATTAATATTATTAAAGCTAGGCGCCTCCTTAAGGACCCCGAATATAATAAGGATATCGCCTAAAGGTATAAGAAAATAAAAACGGAAAATAAATAACGTACCGACGGCGTTAAAATATATTAAAACCGGAATTCCTATTAACCCCCCTCTATTTAAAATAAACTTAAACTATTAAAAGGAAACGATTTATTAACCGGAACCGAGATACCTTCCGCGGTACCTTAAATTATAATAAAGGTTATAAAATAACGTATTAAATAATTTTCTATAAAAATGAAGAAAGATAAAAATCCGAGGCCGCGATATACTATTTTAAAACCACCCTTAAAGTAGCTTATTAAAAATTACGAAATAATAAAGATAAATCGTTAATTAAATAGCCTCCCACCGCTATAATTGATTAAAGGACTATCCTTAAAGAGAATTTAATTAAACGAACCCTATAAATTAATACGTAATATTATTAATTAATATAAGCCTAAACCTATCGATATCTAAACCCTAAATTTAAAAGGATTTTTTATAAATATCGGCAAGGAAGATATCGAGATTATATACCTATATAATATTAAAAAAGTTATTAAACTTTAAAATAATAATAAGGAATTTCTTTTAAATAATAACGAGGCTTTACGGTAAAAAATTAAAAAGGTAATACCACTTTAATATTATAACTTTTATAATATTTATAATAAAACCTAATTTAATATTATCGCATCCTTTCGAGGAGGCATAAACGACCATTATATCGAATTAAAAAAAGGAAAAACCTTTAAAAACCTAAAATATAACCCTTTTTATAAAATATTTCTTAAAGAATTTAAAGCGTGTAAAGAGTATATAACTTCCGCCTTAAAAAGAGGCTTTATTATTAATAATATAGCACTTTAAGCCGCCCCTATATTATTAACGCTTAAATCGGATAAAAACCTTAAGTTTTATATCGATTATCGAAAGTTAAACGAGATTATTAAAAAGGACCGGTACTTATTACCGTTAATCGATAAAACGTTTAATAGGATTATTAAAGCCAAGTTTTTTATAAAAATCGATATCCATTAAATATTTTATCGAATTCGAATAAAGCTTAAGGATTAGGATTTAATAACCTTTAAAACCCGTTATAATTCCTTTAAATACTAGGTCCTTCCTTTCGGGTTTATTAACGGTTTTATAACCTTTTAACGATTTATTAATAAGATTTTAATAAAATACTTAAATTCCTTTTATAATATATATCTTAACGATATCTTTATTTATTCGGAAATTAGAAAAGAATATATTAAATATATTTAAAGAATATTATAAAAATTAAAAGAAGCCGGCTTCTAGGTTAACGTTAAAAAATATAAATTCTATATTATAAAGATAAAGTATTTAGGATTTATTATTAATATTAACGGAGTAGAGATTAATTCTAAAAAGATTAAAGTAATTAAGGAATAAAATATCTTAAATAATTTAAAATCCGTCTAATCCTTTTTTAATTTTTATAATTATTATCGATATTTTATATATAAATATAATTGAATTATAAAACCCTTAATTAATCTTATACGAAAGGGACTAGTTTTTAAATAAAGTAATAAACATTAAGAAGCTTTTAAAAAATTAAAGAAAGCTTTATTAAAGGTACCGATTTTAATATATTTCTATTATAACTAAGAAACCCGAATCGAAACCGATACCTTTAACGGTATTCTAGCCGGTATTCTCCTTTAACGTAAAGGCCCAAATAACGACTAATACCCGATATATTTTTATTTTAAAATTATATCAAGCGTCGAATATAATTACTTTATTTAAAATAAAAACATACTCGCGGTAATAAAAGCTTTAACATATTAATAGCTAAAATTAATAAAATTATAAAGAATTTAACTATTCCTAATAATTATAAATTATAAAGTATTTTAATATTTTAATATTAAAAAACTATTTAACGCTTATTAAGTTAATTAAGTTAATATATTTTCTTAATATAATTTTATAATTATTTATAGGCTAAGGGGAGAAAACGTATTTATAGATATATTTTCCCGTAAAATTAATAATCTTAAAACTTAAAGAAATAAAAAGGACGCCTAATGAATTATAATATTATTTAAATTAATTACGTTTAATATAATTTAAGCATTAAAGGAAGCTCGTTACTTTATTAAATTAATAAATAAAGGCCTTATTTAATTATATTTAATAAAGGAATCGCTTAAATACTTTAAATTCGAATTAACGGATATTTTATTAAATAAGAATTCTATCCACTTTAATTTAAAGGTATATAGGTAGAGAGCTCGGGAAGACGAAATATAAAGATAGATTATTAATGGAAAGTTCGTCCTATTCTAAAGTTATCTTGTAATATTTAACGAGGGTAACCTCCGAATTAAAATAATCGATGAAATTTATTCCTGAATTTTAATAACCTACTTTAAAAGGAATAAGATAAAATAAATAGTATATGCCCGATATTAATAATTAGGATTTAATAAAGATTACAATACCTTTATAATTAATTATATAAAATACCGATTTAATAAAATATTATACGATAAAATATCTGGCTTTTTATACCCTTTACCGATTCCTTTCCGATTATAGGATATTATTATAATTAATTTTAAAATTATATCGAAAAGTAGGAAAGGAAATAATAATATTATAATAATAATCGACAGGTTAGGGAAAAGAATTTAAAGTATAACCTGCTGAATAATAATAATTACGATAAAAGTAATACAATTATATTACGAAAGGTTTTATCGAATTTATAAATACTTATTAATAATAACTTTAAATAGAAGCTTTTAATTTATTTCCGATTTTATAAATGAAGTATTAAAGATTTTAAGTATTAAATAGAAATTATTTTTAATAAAATACTTTTAAATAACCGGATAAATAGAAGTAGTTATATAATATTTAAAATAAAGGTTATATCTATTTATTAATTATTTTTAGAATAATTAGGACGACGCTTTATTAACGATAGATACGATTTAAATCGCTTTTCTTTAAGACTCGATTAGATATTCTTTTTATAAAATAGAAATAAGGTTCTTTATACAGTTAATTTAAGATTAAAAGGCGAGAATTAAGGATTTAAGCGACTTTAAGGAGTAAGAGAAATTTAATTATATAAATACTTAAAATTAAATAGAGTATATTATTAAATATTATAAAATAGTTCGGGGGAATATCTTTAAGGTTTAATAAAGGATATACGATTAAGAGAATAGATACCGGCGTTAATTAAATTTTAATGTAAATAATAGGGTATTTATTATTAAAAAAACGTAATTAAATATAAAGCCGGCGGATAAGTTCGATTTCCCTTTAACCCGATAGTATTATAAAATTAATTGAAAAATCGGCTATTTATACCCTTTAAAGGTTTTAAATAATTAAATAAGATTTAAGGTCTTTTATATAAATAAATTATAAAAATATATTAATAATTTATTACCCGGATAAATATTTATAAACCCGGAAGGAGAAATAATTAAGTTAGGCGAGGAGGAAGAATAAGAAATTTATTATATTATTAATTTAAAGATATATTATCGTAGATTATAATATTAAATAAAATAGAAGGGATAAGACTTTAATCTAATTTAATATCCTATAAAGAATTTTAAAAATATAATTAAATAATTATAATTATATTATAAAGAGAATTTAAAAGCTTTTAAGCCCTTTATATATTTAAAATATTAATTATAGGCCGTTAAAGATAAGAAGTTTAATAAACTATATAAAGATAATAATAAACCGATAGACTTTAAAAAGAAAACGGTTTAAAGGAGAGGCCGACGGAGATAATAGGATAAGTACGATTATTAAAGGAATAGAACGGTTAATTCCTTTATAAAAGATTTAATTATAGGATAATTATTAATAACCCGTTATATTATATATAATAACTTAATTTAATAATAAAAGGGATTAAAAGCCCTTAAAGCTATAATAGATTAAATTTTAATCGAGGTTACCCCTCCTCTATTTAAGAAATTATAAATTTATATTTTTTTATTATTTTTAATATCTCGAGACGATTTATTTTAAAAAGGGGGGTGATATTATAGCGTATATTAAAACTTAAACCTTTATTACTTTATAAATTAAAATAAGGCTAAGTTAATTTAAAAAGGCTCGAGTTTAAATTAACTTTTTCCTACCTATTTAATAATATTTTAATTAAATCGAGATAGAGTTTTTTCCTTTTTTCTCTATTTTTTTAATCCTTTATAATTTAATAATAACCTGTAGCTTTAACTCCCGAATTGCTTATACCATGTCATTTTCTATAGCTATATATCGCGATAAGTTTTTATTAATTAATTTAATTATCTTCGATTTTAAGTAATAAGTTAAGGTAGTTATTTAAAATTATTATCGAACTCATTAAACGAATTTAAGTAATTTAAATATAATTCAAAAGCTTTTTATTAAGCGAATTTAAGTAGTTTAATAAGGATTTATTACCTCCTTTACGATTATTACGATTATTAATTTTCTTATTAAAATTAAGTAAATATTAATTACCTCGTGCGAACGTAATTAATAAACTTTTAGTTCCGAACGTTAATCGCGTTATATTAAGCCTTAATCCTAATTATTATAATTTAACGAATTTAAGTAATCGGAATTGCTTTATTATAAATAAATGGGTAATATAATAAAATCGAATTTAAATAAGCGTCTTAAACCCTTTAATTATAGTTTTAACGAACTTAAGTAGTTTAAGTAACTTTTAAATATTCTTATTTTATATATTATATTTATTTCTTCTTTTTTGTTTCTTATATATAAAAAGGTTAGTTATTTATTTATAAGAGATTATTATATAGGGTTTATAATCCGTAATAAAAGTAACGAACCTAATTTCGAAAAACCTATTTTTATTTAATTTCTTATTAATTAAAAAAAGCCTTTTAAAGTACTTTTATTAAAAATCTTTAAACTAGCCGTTTCCAATTAAAATAAATTAGAAAGCGAATTTAATTAAGATTTTATAGAATCTTTTAATGTTAATTTAGATTAAGCCTTCTTAATATATTTAAAAATAATAAATTTATAACCGATAGTCGTAACGATTATAATAATTTATATATAATCGACGATTTATAGAAACCCGATAAAGTTAGAAATAATATAAAGTATATTAAATAGGTTAATAAGAAGTTTAATTAAGATAATATAATAAATCGATAATATAATATACGACTCGATAAACTTATTATAAAACTTGATATTATAAACGATAATTTTATAAAGTTTCGTTCCGATATTAAATAAAACCTCGGGTTTATAATAGTTAATATAAATAAGTTATTTATCGATTATATTAAAAGTTTTAATAAAATTAAGGTATTAATTATTAACCGAGTAACTTTAAGTAATAATTTTAATATATTTAAAGGACTTAACTTTAATTTAATAATTAATTCCTTTAATAGTATTAACCTATTTAATTTTATATTATTAAATCTTTTTTAAATTTAATTTAACCTTTTTAATTACCTTTCCCCTTTATTATAAATTTAAGTAATTTAGGTAAGATAGAGTCGATAAGAAAGTTAAAGTATAATAATATCGGTATATTTAACCCGGAATATAAGGATATATAAGATATTAATATAATTTAATATAGTTATAATTTAATCTTTATTAATATTTATACTTTCGTTAATTATATCCGATATTTTATTAATAATAATCCCGATAAAGCTATCGGATAATAAATTATAAACCTTTTTTTAATTATATTTAAAGGTTTAATTACTATTTAATAAAATAGCGAATTTATTATTAAAAATCGATAAAACTTATAATAAATAGGTTTAACCTTATTATTAGAAATCTTTCACGGTTATTTCGTTTCTAATTTAATTAAAATAATTTCGCGATTTAATAATACATTATTTACTTTATACGATATTACTTTAAATAAATATATATTTCTTTAATTCTTTATAAAGATAATATAACATTCCCGGTTAATAGGAATTTTTATAAAGAATAATATTAATATTTATAATATTTTAATTTATATTTAATTAAAGATATTTTTTAAAATTAAATAATATTTTATTTAACCCCGATAATTTAAGACCTTTCTCTAATATCTATAACGAGTTACTAAAATTCAATCTAGTTTATTTATTTTTATTAAATAAAAGTATTTAAATATTAAGTAATCCCGTTATATATATAATATAAAGAAGGATTATAATTAATTAAATAACAAATTTAAACGTATTTTTATTAAGAAGTTATAAAATAATAACCGTAATTCGGACTTTAATAGCGATAAATAAAGTTATAAATAGGATAATAATAAAAAGTTTAAAAATAATAAGTCTAATAAGAAACGGGATTAATAGAAGAAGTACGAAAAGTTTTAAAAGGATAAAATTAACGATAAAAAGAAGAAATCTTTATATTATATTAAGCTTATTTTATTTTTAAAAGATTCGTTTTTATTTTTAAGCTTTTTCGAAAATAAAGAGTACTTTATTTTTATTATTTATAGTTAGGATTATATTTATTCTAAATATTAACGGATATTTATTATTAACAAGTAAAATAGACTTTATTAAAAGAAATATAATAAAAAGAAAATAAAGTTATTTTCCCCCGAACTTATTTTAATATATATAATATACTATTACTATATATAGATTTTTCTTTTTTAAAATAAGTTATTTTAATATATTTATAATTATAATAAAAACTATAATTATTAAAAGTTTAATTTAAATAAAGCTTTCTAATCCTATAAGGATAATATTAAAAATATTAAGTGTATATATATCTTTAAAGAAGCCCCTTTTATCGATTTATATTATAAATTTATTAAGGGATATTTATATTTTAAAATTAAAGTTTATACCGTTAATAATATAGACGGTTTTTTAAATTATATTTATTTTAACTTTAAAATAGGATATAGCCTAATTAATAATAATTTCTTATCCAGGTTAAACTATAAAATTTAAAATAAGATTTATACCTTTAAAAAAGTTAATTTTATAAATATTAAATAAAAGGCTAAGTTTATTATTTATATAAAAGGTATACATTTTAAAGGTATTCTAAAATTTATTAAATTTATTAAATTAATTTAAATTATAAATAATTTAGCTCCGAATTTATTATTCGGTAATAATATATTATTTTTATATAATATTATTATTAATTATATTATTTTAACGGTTAAATATAAAAAGTTAAATAATTTTTTTATTAATTTTAAAGTTTTATTTAAAAGATCTTTATATAAATAACGTGTTTTTAATATTTATAAAATAATCTTTTAATTTAAGGAAATAGTATATATTTAAATTAATTATAAGCCTCTCCTTATCGGACGTAATTTTTATTTCTATTTTAATAAGGATATAGTTTTTAATTCTATTATTAATAATAAATCTCCTCGTGCTCTTATAATAATTAACTTTACCTATAAATCGGTTATTTTATTAAAAAAGAAAAAGCTCGGTAATATTAAAGAGAATAAATATATAAGCTTTTTTAAAACTATTTAGAAGGTTGGTTTATTAATCCTTATAATAATAACTATATTAATTAAAATATTATAAGCTTTTATAAATATTACCGTTTTTAATAATTCTATTAAAGTTCTTAATATTTAAATTACCTTAATACCTAACCTAAATATATTTATTTGAATTAATATTAAATTTATTATAACCCCCGTTATAATTACTATTATTTCGGATATAATTCCTAATCCTAATGAATTATATATTAATATAATTGATTTAATTATTAACTCTTCTTCTAAAAATAAAACCCGTATAATTAACGAAGTTTATAATATTATTTATAATTTTAGTAATTATCCTTTAACCGAACCTTTCCTTATTATCGTTTTATTTATAATATTATTTAAGCTAAATAAACCGAAGATTATTAAATAATTCTTTATATTAAATATTAAGAAGTTTATAGACGTCCCCGAAATTAAGATTAAAGAAGGCGTTAATATTTATATTAAAAAGAAATCTTTTATTAATAGATTTATTAATATTATTAAGAAGTTCTTTAAGCTTTAAATAAATAATAAGTTAATTAATATATTTAAGGATAAATACATAAAGATTCTATTTATTAAAGGATAATAGAATTATAAATTAAATTATTAATTATACCTTTTTAATAAAAAGGATTAAAAAGTTATTAACGTTATTTATAATACTTTTTACGATTAAAAAAGATAGAATATGTTAATAAGCCTATTTTATTTATTAACCCTTTTTTTATCGTTTAGCGATAGGTTTATAATAAATTTAAAGGACGAGTTATTATTAACTTTTATATACTTAATTCTATTATTATTCCCGATTAATATTCTTTTACCGTTTTAGGAAGACGTTATATTAAGTTTATAAGGTAAATACTTTATTATTATTATTAACGTTATAGCTTTTTTTTATTAGTTCCTTATTTATAAAGATTTTTAAGATCGATTTATAATAATAAGTTATTAAAGAATAGAACGGTTTATTATAATTTTAATAAGTTTTCGGAATAATTTAATATATATTTAACGGTTTATAAATAAGCTTTCAATAAAATATAAGTATTTTTATTAAGCCTTTATTAACAATATCGTTATTTTCTTTAAAATAAAGGACGATTATATTAAATATTTAAAGATAATCTTTATTCTTTTTAATTTTCGCGATATATTTATATCTTATATTAAATCCTTTTTTAATTACTTTTCGATTAAGTTATTTAATTATTACATTAATAGGTTCGGATTATCTATTATTAACGATCGTTTTATTACTTTTAAGAAGTTTATTTTTCCCGGTAATCTAAAGGCTTTTAAATAATATATCGGTATTATTAGGTTTTTATATTATTTAATACTTTATTTTATATAAATTATTAAATCCCTTTAAAAGCGTAAGATAATATTATTTATTAAAGGATATAAATAAAGGCGAGTTATTAACGATAATTTAATTAAATGTATAGTTTATTATAATTCTATTTATTATAAATTAATTAGCCTTAAGAGAGCCTTTTTTAACGCTCTTTAATTTATAATATATAAAGAAACATCGTTATTTTATTTCGATTTTAATAAAACCTTATTTCTTTAACTAGGTAGATTAATTTAATATAATTTTAATATTATAGCTTTTTATTTTAAGATAAGCTATAAATAGATATTAGGCTCGTTAATTTTATTAGATTAAGTTAAACTAATTAATTATTTTAACCGAATGCTTTTATAATTAGAGATTTATTACGGCCTATTCGAATTAAAAGTCATATACCTTATTTAAGTAATAAAGAAACTTCGTATAATAATTTAATTAAGTAATTATATAATTATCGTTTTTATTAATTATATAATTATAAAAGGTATTTATAATTAAATAACCTTTAATATAATTAATATTAATCGATTAAACACTTGCTTTATTAATGCTTTTATTTTCTTATTATAATACGGCCTATAAATATATTATATTATAGGAAAGATTAATTTTATCCTTAAAGCTTTTAGCCGTTTAATAATTATTTAAAATATATCGGCTCGTTTTAATAAACCAATTATTCTAAATAAAATTTAATATACTTTATATAACGTATATTTTATTAAAATAGAAATCCTTTTAGATAATTAATTTTATAAACGATTAATTAAAGAATATAATAAAAACTTATATTTTTAAACAATTATTATTAATTTAAAAAAAGATAACTATTATAATTAATAAAGTCGTTATAAATTTTTCTTATCTTAATTATCCTTTTAAGGTCTATAAGAGACTTTTTTATAATATTAATTCTTTAAATCAAAGAAGAATTTATATATTATATAATTTAATTTACGAATTTATAATAATAATATATAATAATTAATATTATTAGGGAATTAAATAAATATTTAAAATATTAAATATATTTATTATTAAGAAAAAGAAACGTTTAATTAAGTAGTATTACGCTTATTACCCTAGATATCGATTTAATATTACGGATTGTTAACCTTTAATCGGTAATTATAAACCCTTTTAAAATAAAAATACTTTATTAATAAAAAAATTATAATCGACTTTATTTTAAAACTTCTTAAACTCGATTTTATTAGAATACTTTAATAATTAAAAGGAAAGGATTACTCCGATTATTATAATTATATAATAATAATTTTTTATTAAACCTTTAAACGAATTATATTCCTTTTTAATAATATTTAATATATAATAAAGGAGTAAGGAGAAGTTCTCGGAATTTAATTCTTTCTCTTTAATTAAGGAGTATTAAAAGGTATTATTTTTAATCGAGATTTTAAATTTATAGGAGATTTCTAATAAGGTATATAGAAATCTTTTAATATATATTTTTTATTAATTATTATTTAATACCCGTAAATAAATAGTTTCTTTAAATAAAAAAATTAGGAAATTAAAATTAATATCTAATTTTATAATTTTATATATTTTAATAAGAATTAGCTCGACTTTATTCTTTTATTATAATAGAATATAAATAACATTTATTAACGCGTTATTAATTTAACTTTATATTAATAACTTTTTAGATTTAAGCTTCCTAATCCTTTAAATATTATTATTAATATTAATACTATTAATAAAGTACTTTTAAATATCCGATATATATAAGAATATATTTATAAAAATATATTATTAATTATAAATTATATTATTATTACCGTAAAGTATTAATATAATTTCCGTTATTAAAATATCGAGTTTAATATTAGAAATAAAATCTACTTTAAATTATATTATAATTATTACTTATTAGGTAAGCTATCCCGTAAATATTTATAATAACGCTTTAATTTATAAAAGGTATTTAAATATATTAATAAATTAATATATAAACTCGATTTTTTAAATTATATATATATTTATTTTATTATTTTAATTAAATATTTGATATTATTACCGGATAATAATAATATCTTTAATAGAAAAGGCCTTCCGTTAGGACCTATTAAGGTAAATTAAGATAATAGTCTCCTTTATTACGTTATAGAAATAATTCTATATTATAAACTTAATTATAATAAAGACGGCTATAAATACTTAATTAAATAAGAAGGTTTTATATACGACTAGGATATTTAATAACGAAAAGATATTTTTAATAATATTAAAAAATTAATTAAAAAATATTAAAAATATTAAGGAAAAAAACTTATAATATAAAAATAACCTTATTATAGCTATCTATATAAACAATTTAATTAACCAGTCCTTTTAAAGAATATTAAATTTAAACATAAATGCGAAAGACCGTATAAACACCCGTTTTTTAAAGAATAATAAAGTTAAATTGAAGACTTTAACCGTTAAAACGAAAATCTAATATATAAATGCTATTAAAAATAGGTATATATAGACGCTATTAAAAACGGATATATATAGACGTTATTAAAAATAAATATATATAGATATTATTAAAATAAAAATAAAAATTACTAAAAATATATATTATCCTATTATAATAAATAGATATATAATTTAAATAATAAGGAGATTAGATTTACCGAAGTTAACAAATTTTTTTTACGCCGCCGGCATTTTAATAACCCTTATTAAAAGGACCGATCTAATTAATTAATATTAATAACCCGTATACGCGTTAATACCTATTTTAAAAATTACGCGCGTACTAGCTTTATTACTCCTTCCTTTCTTCTTTATCTTATTATTATTAATTATATCACCTTATACATTATACTATTAATAATAATAATAATTATTATTATTGTTATTAAAGTACATTTAATTTTAAAATTAAATAAACTTTAAAAAGGAATATTATAAACCACCCCGTGTTTTAGCTAGTCCTAAAGAATAGGTAGACTCTAAACTCTAGAGTCCCTTTCTACTATTTTAGAAATATCGTCGGATTATCGTCGGATTTTACGCAGCACCTAAAGTCGACCACCACATTTTCATCTCATTAATCAGGTTAACGAATACGCCTAGATGCCCGGCCAATGGGGTGATGTTATATAACCAAAACATCATCAATGTATGAACCCAAACTTTGACGCCACATCCCCATCCCCATCCCCATCGCCGTCGCCGTCGCCCGGGAGGAAGTATATCCCCCTCCCCTCTCAATGGGTGCTCACACCGAATATCCCAGACCAAAGGAGGGGTTGCAAGATGTCTCGACTTCTGGCGGGACAGAGAGACAGCGAGAAGAATAGTCTGGCTCGTCCATGCGATGTCCGAGATGTGAAACCTGGAGATTCTGAAAGGAAATTTGGGCTCGTTCTGCGACGGTACGTAGTAATCACGTCGCAGCATGCACATGGAGTTGCACTGGCCCAATCAGACATGACTGACCTTGTCAGCGATGGAAACTCAACTTCTCCATCGCCTCCAAGGCATAAGGAGAATGCAACCCTCCTTCAGCCTTGCGGTAATGTATGCATTATACGTGATGTAT
This sequence comes from Apiospora saccharicola, assembly GCA_038363915.1. Classification (NCBI taxonomy): domain Eukaryota; kingdom Fungi; phylum Ascomycota; class Sordariomycetes; order Amphisphaeriales; family Apiosporaceae; genus Apiospora; species Apiospora saccharicola. Next base: position 3,555,485 of record JAQQWM010000001.1, read on the forward strand.
TATATTATTCAACATGTATATCGGTAAATCCTTGTCTAACCTGGTCTATACATGACAGCGGGAGATACAGATAGACACGGTAGTCAGTCAGCTAGTCCATGTGTCCGGTGAGTCCGGTCTGTTGCAATTCGAGCTGTTTCGAGATGACAGACATCGAGATTGGGACACCATGAACGAAAGTACACATGGTGACTCTGTCGATCAGTGATTATTCGATCATTAGTGATCTGACCTAACTGATTCTTCCTAGTCTCTCCGTCCCGGCAGGACGCTCACTGCAGCGGATAGATAGTAATCTGATAGACTGGCCGACCATGGACGACCGGGGTACTTCTCTGTTCTCATGTGGTAGTATATGGGACCTTGAACAGTCATTCGGGAGCCGGTCTGCCGATGGTGCATGTGTCTCCATTTTCGCTTTACGCACATTGCCTACATGGAGGTAGGTAGTCGCATGTAGGCGCAATCCTTTCCGGTGACGTTCCGTCTACGGCGGCATTGAGAGAAAGCGATTTCAGACGATGGCGGGGTATCTTCTCAAACTTGACAGCAGCCGGCATGTAACCCCCCAGCGCCCCATTTAGCCGTCCCGTTTCATTGGCAGGTGGACGCTGCACGCTCCTACAGAAGGGGACACCTACCGAACAAAATCCAATGCTACCTACAGCACCACTCTTCCCTCTCCCCACTGTAAAGACGCAGGTTCCTGGCGATTCCTGGTGAGATCTAGGTACATGTAGGTATTAACCTACAAGTTCGGAAAAGGGAAACTCCATCACCCCAACAAAAGAGGAAAAATAAAGTGCAAAGATCCGGAAATAGCCCACGAGACAGTACATGCAAGCATGCTGCTGACGAGGTTAACCAAATCACCATGTCAGCAGGTTTTGGAGGTTTTGGCCGTCGGGGGGCTCCACGATCATGTCATAACGCCGGGCAGCTTGCTCACCTTCCCGATTCATCCCAGCGACCGAGATCCCCAACTTGTGCGCCTACTATTTCCAGCAACGAGTACAAGGGCTCCATGGACAAAAGGCCAAAGGTACGGAGTTGGTAATTACTAACTAGAATACCTATCGCAAGATTGAGTCTTCCTGGTGGCCTGCATAAGTAGGAAGCCGAGCAGGGATGAAACGCGAGGGCGGACCAGACTGGCGGGTTCTCTCTTCCTATTACCAGATCTCGAAAGAACTAGAATTTACGAAACAGTGTGCTGTATATGAGAGCTGGGTCAGTTGCGCAAAGATAACGCTGGCAATGCTACGGGCAGCCAAGCCAGGTAGCTGGTGGCAGTGTTCGCTTTTAGAGTAGCATCGTGTACGAGTTATAGTGAGCCTGCCAGCCTGCTATCCGTCTTTCTTGCCCAAACTCGTCTTAACCAACTGGAGGATTAAGGCCTCGAGATAAGCAGCAGAACCGTAAGAAGAAAAAAGCAATAATGAGACTCGGTCGGCGCGTATCTACGTACCCCCCACGAGGTAGCGTTTTCTTCTTCTCCTAATCCCGTTATTCCTTTTCCCTTCTGGAAGGCCGTTGAGAAAACCTAGCCTGGCTGTCGTGAAACCTGGGCTTAGCTAATAGCCGTTACCATCCCAGACCGAGGGCATATCTGAGGCTTCACTCCCGTATCATGGTGTCGATAAGCCTCTGCTTCTTCTTCTGCCTCCCTCTCAGCTTTTTACTTGCTGAACTGAACAGACGTAAGTAGACCTACGCCTCCTCGACCACCCTTGACCAACCCCGGTTCCCCACCGGTCCGATTAAGTCATCCACACACACACACACACCGTCTAGAGTCCCCAGCTTTCCTGGGGCGGAGCATGGGCATCGGAGACATTGCCCGGGGTAGGAATAGGAAGTTGGGCAGCCGGGTACTATTCTCCCAGCCAGCCCAGCCCAGATCATGGGTCAGTTCCTCCGCCGGACCAACAAAATACCCATTGCCTCGCGTGGGCTCCCATTGCAGTAGCTTGTCCATTTCTATGGAATCGAACGAGATTGGCTGGGAGCCGTCGGACAAGAGGGGATGCCAACATCTCGTCGCGTGAAGGGGTTTCCGCGTAGGATTACTCCGTAACCTCGAGAAAAAAAGACGGACCGAAAGACGAAAAACAAATAGCCACAGTGCGTCGGACGTGCCACGCCTGCCGTTGATCAACGGGCATGATGATGATGATGATGATGATGATGATGATGATGATGATGATGATGATGATGACGTCCCAACGCTTTGGAATGGGGTCGTTATTGCTTTGCTGGCTGGGCTCTAAGAGCCAAGTAAGCAGCCCACTCGACTTATAAGTCTGTACGTTGGTATACATTGACGCATCCTAGCTTCGGACCGAGTGCCTTTGTGTCACCTCAGCTCATCGTGGCGGGTGATATTCTTTGTGAATGGTTGCTATGTTGCCGGAGAAAGATAGTGGACGATACTTGCTAACCGATTCTGCCGTATGAAAAGATGGATTCCCCAGCTTGCATCGGGCAGTCTCCTGAGACTGTTGACATGTATGGTTTCTTTTGTCCGTTGTATGCTACACGCTACAATACATGCCGAGTCGAAGAAAATATATACACAATCACATATCATTACTAAAAATCTACATCGTGACCCAGTGATACCATGCATGAGCATCGGAGCCATCTGTCTTCGAAGCTCATCAGTCTCATCAATGGTTGAGCTCTTCCTACGCCGTGTTAGGGATCCAATCTACGTTGTAGATACAAAGACAGCTTGAGAATAGTACACTACATGGCTGTAACCGCAAGCCGTAGTATGAAGAGAAGGCTGCGTACATATTGTCATATGCATTAGAAGAAATTGGAGTTGTCGCCCGATAATATTGTTATATTCATAAATCATGTCTCGGAACTTGCATAATGGCTATCGCTATGACTATCTTTCAGTTGAAAACGAGTGCTGCTTTTGAGCCACTCAGCCCCCTCGGCCTTCCGTGAAACATATCGCCCCTTTTCCGATAGGCATTCGCCTGTCCACAGTTTTCTCCCCATGAGTGAGCATCGAGGGAAAAGGCTCGAACCAGCAGCGCATGCCATCAAGAGGGCGATAGTGCTCCCTATAATGGCCAGTGCCCCCCACTCAGTGCCGGTATCGTATTGCCCAATTGAATGCTTCTCCTTACTTGATGACAAGAATCCTGAACTCCCAAGATATCTTCATCATGTACATAAGAAACAGATGCAATCTCAGCAGGACCATGCTGTTCAACGCCTCGCTGGTAATATAAATAGAAAATCGTAAGCTACTAGTGTACTCCTCCTTACACCAACCTCGCCTCTAAATCATTCGCATGACCGAGTCAGATGATTTGACCGTCGGTCTGGAAATCGGGTCTTCCTCACGAACACTGGCTTTGGATGTTTCGCTGGGGCGTGGTGTCTCGTCAGGGTCGCCGTCATCATCCATATTGCCGGGTGCCAATGACTCAGGCGGCGTGCGTAACAGCGATTCGCTCGGTGATCTGGCTTCGCGGACGGGAGACGCATTTCCTTCTCTCGATGGCGTCGTCACCTGCGTAGTGGCTTCCGGTGTGATAGTGTTGTCTGACATCACAGCCACGCTATCGTGGCTGTTTGCTCTCATCATTTCGATACCGAGTTTGGAACTTGGCAGGTTGGGCTTCCCGCGATGGCTGTTACGGTCTCGGTCCCGACCCACTCCTAGCTCTTCGTCTTCGTCGTCGGCAGAATCGCTGCCCTCCCCTCGCCGTTTCTCCAGGTTTTCTCGCCTCGACCTCAACTTCTCCAGCGAACGCCGCGCCATCAGCACATTGGACTGCTCCATTTGAGCCGGAGCTGATTGTTGTGACAAGAGCGGGGGAGCAGGCATGTGGGGAGAGCCATCGGACTCGGGCAAAGTTTCGTCCTGGGCAATTCCCAGTTCATCCCAGTCGCCGGTAGCTTTGTGGCTCACTGGGACGGGAACATCGTCGGTTGTGGCAGATTCCGAGTCACCAAACAGACTTGAGCTAATCGAATCCTCCCTGCTTGAGCCTCTAAAGCTGCTGCTAGGATGCTGGGCGTAGCCGGAGGAACCTGATGTCGGACTGTCTTCAGAACGCAAGCTTTCCAGCTTGAGTACGGATGGTATTGACGCTTGGTGGTTTATTGGAACTCCGGCTGTCACTTGCCCGGGAGCAGGCGGTTTCCACTGACAGAGGTTGGAAAGGACTTCAATCAACTTGGAAGAGCTGATGGGCTTCTCGACGAGCGAGTCAAAGTAGTGGGGAGCTTGTAGCTCTTTCAGGTACGCCGTAATGGCTACGATAGGGGTGTGGGAGTTGACATTCTTCAGTTCGCGCACCATCCGGGCAAGGTCCGCGCCGCTAACCTCCGGAAGTTTGAACTCGGTAAAGATGATGTCAAATTTGATTTCGCTCATGGCATATCGTACGGCCTCTGAGCCCGTGGATGCCGAGATGGTCCTGCAACGTAGCTTCTCCAGAAGCTTTTCCATGACCATTCGTGATACCGGATGATCTTCGCAAATCAAGACATCTAAAGATCGGAATGTCGGGCTGTCGAGGTTGATAGCAGACATCCGCCTTGAACTTTGTCGGCGCCTCTGGACACGAAGCAGGGCATTTGCTTTCTCGCCTTCGTTGTCGGAAGACGATGGTGACATATCGAACACCTGGCTCCGCCGGTTCCGATGATGGGCAAGCAGGTCGGACGCCACCGGACTGCCCTCGTTAGAGCCAACCGTTAGCGACCTCGACCGCGTGGACGAGTTGCTCGTCTTCCGGGGTGTGTTGACGGGCTTATGCGGGGACGAAAGGGCCAGTGGTGGTGGAGCACCCCGGCCCTTGATGGGGGACGGAGCAACAGCTGTTGTTTTCTGAACACCAGCGGCCCGGGGGGACTCAATGAAGCTGCCAGGCTGTAGCGAATTCGTCGACTGATGGGAGAGGCTCGATACATTGCTGGAAGGCTTGCGGCGACTATCCGGACTCTGACCGGCGACAAAGGAAACGAGCAACGGCGACGATGGCTGCGAGGCACGACTTGGAGATGAGGCCGCCTGACCAACACTGGAAGGGGAAGCAGGTCGGTGGGTCGCCTTAGCGTTAGACAAGCTTCTCTGTACAGGCATAGAATGGACGGGGCTACCATCCAGAGTAGGAGCCGGGGAAGTTGGGTTGTTTGACCCACCCGGGCTCCCGCCGGATCGGTGTTGAGCCGCCATGGCCTGGGCCTTCAGCTGCTGGATCACATCCTTGTTGGCTTTCTCCAACACGGTAAGATTCTTGAATGCAAATGTCCCGAAGTCATCCGACCCCATCGGCTCGCTGAGCCTCCGGCTCTTCAAGTCACGGATGTGCGGAGGGATGTGCAATGGCATCAGACCGCGTTTGATCGAGTTAACATGGACCTGGGAACGCACACGAGACAGCGCATCATGTGGACGGTCTGGGTAATCGGGCGTGGGCGCAGAGGGTGGTGTAGCCTGGTCTTCAATCTCTTCCGTGAAGGCCTGCAATGTAGCACCACGGGAGTCGAAATACTCCGTGTCCTCCGGGTTTTCGGGCTGAGGCACAAACTGAGCCTCGTCCTGTAGTAATGTATCCCAGCCGACGCCTTCGAACCAAGCATGGCTCCTGATTTCTTCTCCGCCCGACGCGAACTTTTCGTCTCGATTGGAGCCAAGACGTTGTCGAGGGTCCATACAAAGTAGTTTGTTGATCAGGTCTTTCGCTTCTGGGGAGACGTCGAAGTCGGCCTCATCCGGCCACATGATCTTGCGGGCAAGGATATTCTCAAAAACATGCTCTGCCTCAGTGGCATGGAACGGAGGCATGCCGTACAGGAACTCGAACAGAATACAGCCAACGGACCACCAGTCGCTGGTTTCGTCCTGCCGTTCGCCATTTATGGTCTCTGGGGCGAGATAGTCTGGAGTGCCAACGAACCGCCTGTTCGTGTCCTCGGGGTCAAACAGAGCCATGGGTGGGGGCATCATGCTCGATTGCGGCGGCGTACTCCGATGGTGGTGATCGCTACCGTGGGAATTTACCGGCTGCAAAATTGGTAGATCTGGAGATGCGACGCTTGCACCATCGCTCATGTCGTCATGCGGAGATCTGACGCTTGATTGTGACAACCGTGAATGCATAGCGTGGGCCGCGTGGCCGTCATTCAGTGAAAAGTTGTTCATCATGTGAGTCAGTGTTTCGCTGCCGCCACTGTCGCTACGATGGCCCGAGATGCGACGGGGTTCTTGCTGAAAGGAACCTAGGCTAAAGTACGAGGGTTGGCCGAGGTTGGCGCCCTGGTCTGAGGGGGTCATTTGAGGCGTAGTCCCAGGTGAGTGCCCCGGAGCGTGTAGGTCCATCGACGCAGATCGTGACGACGCTATCGAGGTTGATCGAGCAAAAGGCCCTGATTTGAGAAGATCAGGGGTCTGCTCTGGGTTGCTACAGTTCAACGCTCGCTTTTGTCGTCCGATGAGACCCATTCGCGACAGTCCGAAATCGGTCAGCTTCAAGTGCCCCTTTTGGTCAATAAGCAGATTGTCTGGCTTCAAGTCACGATGAATGATGCCGCGGTCATGGAGATGCTCGACACCCAGTATTACTTCTCCGAGGTACTTTTTGACCCAATCCTCGGGAAGTCCGCCGAGCACTTTGATAAGGGAGGCACAGTCGCCTCCGTTAAGGTACTCCATAACGAGGTATAAATAATCCTTGCTGGAGAACGTCCAATAGAGCTTGGCAACGAACTCGCTCTCTCCTTGCCACATCATGATGGCTCGTTCGGCTTTGACATTGGTCACCTGATTCTTGGCTACCATGTCAGCCTTTTTTAAGACCTTGATTGCGAAATATTCGCCGGTCGACTTTTTCTTGGATAAGTAAACGCTGCCAAAGGCACCTTTACTAATTGGTTTAATAATTTCAAAATCCTTGATGGAAGGAGGTACCGCACGAGCCTGAGGGGCAGCGTTGACGGGGTTCATGCGGGGTGATGGAGGGTGGCGGTTGATGAATTCGGGAAATGCATTAGACGACTGTCTGCGGTGGTGATGAGGTATCGATGCGGGAGAACCAAATTCGCTATGGGGCAGCATAGGAGAAGCCTCTGGAGACACAATGCTGTCTTGAGAGTGCTGAAAGCTCCTGGGCTTGAGGATTCGAAGAGGAGACGATGGCGGGGCATTCCGGCTCGGTGATTCTTGGCGGTGTGGTGATGATGCGCCGGGTATTATGAGGCTTCTCCTTTGTTGTTGCCGAGAGCTTGTAGCACGCCGTAGCCCACCGAATTCAGAAATGGGAGAATCAGTCCGGGGTTGGCGGGACATTACCGAGGAGGATCTTACGCTTCCCTCGCTTTCTGCCGCATCGCTCTCAAACATCAGCGATTCACGGCGAGATTCTCGGGTCTGGCCAGCAACACTTAACCCACCGCGCAGCGATCTCGGTGTCGAACACTCCCTTGGACTACTTGACCTGGTGGATCCAACAATGGAGGACGGTCGCCTCCTGTCGGCAGGTTCTTCGAGGTCTGCGTTCTTCAAAGCTAGAGCTAACGAGGGAGGTGCATCGAAGGATCCTGCGAAAATTGCCTCGTCCGTAGCAGCCGGCGTGGCCTCGGAGTCCTCCAAAGAATCTTCGCCTTCTGTCGAATCGCTGAGTCGGCCGGCGGCAATCCGGGCAGCTTTGCGCATAGCCTCATCGATGCAATCTTGTACAATAACGGCAAACTCGACTCGAATTCGTTCCGTGTACTCGAGAATTCTGCGGTATCGAAATACGGCCTCGACCTTTTCCTTTGCGACTCTTTCAGTATCTGCACAGAGAAGTGCCAGCCCCTGTTCTTGTTCTAGTGTATTTGATCCAGGAGACTGCCATTGAAGTACTTGGGAAATCCGAGACTCTGATTGAGGCGATTGTGTCCGAAACTCGCCAGAGCCTTGTGACCCCGATTCTTTGATCGCTGGCGTGCTGACCTCGATCGACGTATCGCACAGGTCGAGTAGGAGCTCAACTATTCTTGCTTGCGGACGGCGGACGGCAAACGACCGGGAGCGGTGGTGGCCAACTGTCCCCGAGCGATCGCGCGATGAAGCCACAGGCGATGCTGCCCCCGGAGAAGAGGTGGTGGAGGTGGGCCCAATGGACAGACCCTTGTATTCAGCAATGGGCAGAGTGGTCTGCTGATCGCCAGATATTGGACGCGCTTTACGAGCTTCGAGGGCATCGAGTACTCTGACAATGGAGTGGCGATGCTCGACGAGGTTCTCCTGGGCCATCTGAACATCCATCTCAGCCCGATGCTCTTGAAGGCAAAGGTCGGTATGCTTTTCGAACCACCATGGTGGAATTTGGCGCTCGCAAATACGACAGAGGACCGGTAGTGGTGGTGGGTGGTTTGCAGGATCGTCCTCTCCCGACTCCGCTAGCCTGGTCAAATAGCTTGCCAGCACTTCGGCGCCGGAGCCAAGGGAATCTGATAACAGCGGTGGAAGATCAATCTTGACTTCTCGGGGCGCAATCCACGGCCGTATCATCCACATAGTCTAGGAATCTGTTAGTTGTGATATCGCAGCAAAGTAGGTCGATGTCCCCGGCTTACATGACTCTCCCCGCCGGTAGCACGGTCGTAGACCATGATACCTTGGGCTTCCAGTTCTACAGTGGCCGGTTCATCCTCGCTGTTCTCCGGTTCCCCAAGCTCGTTGACCGTGATCAGTTTGGAAAATGGACCTAGGTAGACGGTGAAGCGTATGAAATGACTCCGCGAGTCGTCTGTCTTCATGTAGTCGATAGCATCGGCAAAAACACCCTTGTCATCACCGATAATGAGGTCGGCGATGGGAGTGCCTTCGAGTGTATCTGTTTGAGTTCCTATGACATCGACCCACGAAGGACTGACCCAGCGTATGGTGCCGTCGAGATTTAGGTCTACTATGACATTGAGTGTCTGCTCTGCCGCTTCTCGAAGCTCTTCCCTTTCTTCTCTTATGTCCGCGCTTAGTGTCCGCTCCATAGAACTGCCGGCAGCTTCTGCCCGCCGCAGCGAGCTCACTGCTGGCGGGGCCAGCCTATCAGGGTCTTGGACTCGATCCATGGTTGCGGCCCCAAGAATGACGGTAGCATCGGAGGAAGGCGGGTATCGGTATAGTATTAGACTGCTAGGTGCCTCGAGGGCTTCCAGCCGGGTGCCGTTGGGAAGGGTTTATTGTATTCGATGGATCGGTTAGCCGGGCGTTGCAAGTATGTGAATAGCCAGTGACGGTGTCCTGGCATAAAGCCAGAGCTACAAACGTGCAGAAACCCGAGGCATGTCGGTCATGCGGCGGCAATGGTGAGGAAGAGGCTCAGATCAGGCCACCGAATCGAACAACAGAGTATGTCGTTCGACGGTCAAGGGTCTTTTCTTCTTCTTTAAGGAACCTGCAGGTTTATTCCCCTTGACAGGTCAGTGGCCAAGGGCGGGCAGGCAGGCAAACGAAGACGGCCAAGCTCAAAAAGGCGAACGAAAGTACTGCCGGTCTTGGTAGCGGGTTAGGGGATACGGTGCCACCAGTGAGGAATTGTATGCGCCTGGTGTTTTCGGGGTGGTTGAGGCGGGCCCCGGGTTTGGTGTGGTGTGGTGTGTATGAGTGTGTATGTGTGGTGTTGTCGACAGTGGGAGGAATTGAGCAACGGGACACCAAAGGGACGCTCTCTCGGCTATGCGACGTGCAAAGATGCAAGAACTAGTAGTAGGCTAAAGATGGGCAGATAAAGTACAGACAGTTACAGTAGAATAGTAGAGGTAGGTTGGGTAAGATTGGTGATCAATGCCACAACTTGGAACGAGCATATGGAGAGAGTTGGGAGCAGTCTGATCGCAGGAAATGGCCAAAGGTTAAAAAGAAAATGTAGAAACTTTGCTCTGCATCCCGCGTGTCTGGTGGTGCTTTTGGTGTCTGTTTGGTGTTTTCCAGTCTCCCGTCTTTCCCTTGCTGCTTTGCTTTCCACCTACCTGACCTACCTTAGGTACCTTACCTATGCTTCCCAATAAAGCCTATCCGTCCTGCCATCCATGCCTGGCGACGCTGCTCTGAACAAACCCCCTGCTAGGCATGCTACTGTTGCTGCTATGGTCCATGGTCCCCACCGACAAATCCCTGGGTCCCAGTCTATTAGTGATCGGCTTTCTGGCTCTTGGCTCGTCTTTCGCGCAGCAGCTCCAGCTCCATAACACTTCTCACGCTCGCACTCACGCTCACACGGGCTCACAAGCGTCTCCCTATCAATCAAGGATCCTATCAACCAAGTTCTATATGCGTCCATAAAATGCCCGCCTCCTGATGGCAAGTGTAAGCTTACATCGAGGAGACCTTACCTGCATAGGATGACCACGAATGTTTCTAATGCACTCCTGCCATGAAACACGACCCCAATTGCTGCCGACGTGCGTCAAAGACCACTGAGACCTGAAATCATGTGGTGGCCAGCAGTGGTGCAGCCCGTTCAGTAACGTGAAGAGCTACTACTACCTGACCTGCTTCCTTACGTATTCGTAGGTGCTAAAAAGGGCCAACTCCACAAGTGAGCATGTGTGATGCAAACCGCGCCGAATCCCCACCCTCTGGCGGCTTCTCATCTCTACTGTACCAACCTGGGTAGGCCTAGCCAGATCAATTGGCTTCCCAAGCTTTCCTTACCATACCGTGCAATAAGACGGACAGGGGGCCAGCCCCTGCCCATACGGGCCATACCAGTTGGGAGCTGTGCCATGCTGAGTGCTAGGCGATATTGACGGGCAACCCAAGTGGGCTTGCTTCGTGTTAGGTTGTGGGCGCACTGCTCGTCCTGCTGCTCAATAATATGCTTGAGCTTCCTCTGATATAGATGTTGATGGAGGGATGCCTGACTCAACGAAGACATGGCATTTCATCGCCCGGAGTAACCAGCTTTTATTCCGTTTAGCCCGATCTTATCCCTGATTGGGCCCCGCGAAAGAAAAGGAATGCGAAAGTATGTTCATTGGCATACCAGGCACACATGGCGGTTGATAGCTTCTCATGTGTTTCTATGTCTCGAATCTACTGGTACAAAACTTTAGGATGTAGCAGGTATGACCTGTCAGCTCTCCCGCCTGTGGTTTTGCTGCTCGTCCCTTATGTCGAAGCTGGACGTCTATAAATGACATACATGCACACCATCGTTGATGTACCTACATGTAAACTTTGGTGCTGATGGCCGTTATGTTAATCTGCCTGACTACCGTACCTTAGGTACATACAGTACATAATTCATGCTTGGCTCTTGGGCCACTCCCAAACCTGCAATACATTGTGATAAGGTAGGATTGGAGCAATTGGTCTACTAGTAGCGCAAGCTAGGTCTTCATGCGCAACCAGGCATTGAAATGGATGGATCTTCGAATACGTACGTTAACGTTAACATGGCGGCCGCTAACATTGTAGTGATCGTGGAAAATATCGTGCAAAGAAGGGCTGCTGAACGCGTGAGGGGGAAACGGCTGTTGCAGGGGGGCTGGCCAATGGGAACCCCGTCCAGATCCCCTATCCACTTTGACGCGCTAGTGGGGCCATTTGTTTATGGTGTACAGTAAGTTGGTTGCTTGCTCAGAAGATTTGCGGCCATGTAAATGTGAAGGATCGGTTGCAGGACATTGAAATCTGAGATGTAAGATGTAGGTAGGCCAGCAGGCAGGCAACAGGCAGGCACAGCACATGAGGAATGGATCTTCTCGTTTATTGTTGCTGTATACGGTATATCTACTTGCTTACCTACATTTCTGCTATCTATCTGCTACATCGACAAGTCGCCTCGCCTCCAACCTCCCATCCCACATCTCTTTCTTTATCGACATCTGGTATGAAAACCGTACCTATGTATGGGGAACAGCTCGTGAATGAGGAGAGACTGGACTGGACGTAGGGTCGGACGAGCCGGTGAAGTTGGCGCGACAGCAGGATTGGACCAGTCCAGTGACATGTCGCACTCCCCCACTGTTGTTTCTCCCTACCTCACTTAACAACCAAGATTGTCTAGGCCAACTCGCCAAGTACAAGAGCGTACCCCCATCAGGGGAGGCGAAGAAGCACAGGAGGGTTTCCTACGTGGCAGCCCGGCGTGGGTCAGATCTCCAACTTTTTAAGGTGTGACCTGACTCTGGTTGCTGGTTGAATTGCCGATGCTGCAGCTGCTTGGCAAGGGTGCCCTTTGCATCGATGGGAGATGCTGTACACTAACCAGAGTCGTTCCCATGCCAATCTGTTGTTGTATATAATACGCCTTGTATAGCACACACACAGAGGAATCATCAATGGCCTCTACCACCAAATGCATCTAGTGTAGCATATGCGTCAGCTGGAAGCAGAGGGGGAAATAAAATAAAAACGGCTCAGTATCTTAACTCGGTGACCTAGGCGACGTAGGACTTAAATTGAACCGAGCTGATGATCGGGTTTCATCTCATCCATTGCTATCCCGAACAGCATGCGAAAAGGGTTCATCGGCCTATGCATGTATTTGCATCTGGCTTACAAGTTCTGCCTACCTATAAATATACGTACTGTACCAAGTAAATGACATTGCAGCGACACAACAGCCGCGCTCGTTGAACGAGACGGTTTCGAGCCGTTGCGCCAACCCACCATTGGCACCCCACTAGCCAGTATTTAGGGAGTGACATGATTTCCAAATGGTTTTCGTCAGATGCAGAACCTATTTTCAGATTGACCTGTCTCTCCGGGCTTATTCCACATATAACTTTAGTATATCAAGCCGACGAGTGAGCACATCGTGGAAAGGCCTCGTCGTCGTCCTTACGTAGACATCTTAAGTCTATCTAGCGACGATAGCAATGTACACGTACACATAAGTATCTAACTGCTGCCCGAGCAACGACGATTCGCTTACCTATAACTTTCTGGACATTACGCACCCTACCAGTCATGCATGACCTGGTGAGCTGGAGATAGTACGATAAGCAACAGATCATGGTAGCCTTCGGAACCCCTGCACGAGTAAGAGACGACATGGTCGCATATCACAAGTAACAAGCAGCCGGGGTGTTGCCGCGCAACGACTCCGGTCGTTGTGGCCCGCCAACGAAATACTGGCTACCATCCTACGAGGCCCTGTTGAGTTCGGTCAGATGAGGAATGCCCCAAGTGAACTTTGTCAATAGACACGCAGCTGGAATCTCGCCTTGCATTAGTGATGGCTGCACATGATGTATTTGCTGCCCTATCCTGGACACCGCCAGCCAATCCTAGCGCCGGACGTTGCCCCTCGCATCCCGAGGCTTTGCATGGGCAAGCGACAGTTCGAGCACACACATACACACGCACAACTCTTTGTCAGCCGGGTCTGCAGCCGGTCTGACGGTAAGATATATTACCAACCCTCCATCTGGAGTGTTTCGAAACGATCTTGAGATTAATTTTCTTAAGAACTAGGCGCGAGGAGACTGGGTAAGCAAGTCCCATCGGTATAGCCGCTTCAGAGGCCCCGGTATCCAGTGTATAACAAGCAATGACCAAGGGTGCTACTATGTATTTGAAATGCACCATGCAGGCGTCGAACGATGCCTCCTCCGGCAGTCGTAGGCCATCGTTTGATAGTATGACCACTTTCCCCGTACAGCCAGGGCTCTCCACCAGAGGTTTGAGATGTACTATGTCCTTGACCTGCCGGAGCACCAGCCAATCGCAACTGTATGCAGGTAACCAGGTAGATAGATGCGCCTCTTTACCCGCTGCACACATTGTCTGGGTTTTCCATGCGCAAACTAGCTACACTGGAAGCTAGCTCTCCACGGCGTCTTGCGGCAGACCTGGCCAGAGGCTATCTTAAGTTCAGGCAAACCAGCTTGCCAATGCCGGGTGATGAGTGATAATATTCTTCACTTGAGCTCGTTGCACCCAAGCCTCGGGTACTCTCTTGCCCCGGGAGGGGTCCGGTCCTTGTTCAGAGACGCGATGCGATGCCCATGGTTCATTTAGACCACTCAACTCGTTGCTGCTCTAACCAAATGCCCTTCTCGATCCACCGCTGCTCTATCCATTTAACAAGCTCTTCGTCCGTGTGGGGTAGCTCCTCGAGTGGGAACCGTCGTGCGTGGACTGCAAACTTATAAGCGTCCCCCTCGGAGATACTGGGCAGGCTTAAAGTTTCCCATATGTTTGGCGCCTCGTGGAATTCGCCTCCGCGTTGATAGGCAATCGTCAGGTCATATACTGCTTTAACGTGCGGCGCATTTCGAAGATGTTGCACCGTGGTAACAAACCCCTTTGTTCGGGGATAAAGAAGATGTTGAGGCAAAGGCCTGTCGTTCTCTTCGCACCAGACCTTCGCCTCGGCATATTTCTGTTTTGTGAATCGGGTGGCCTCGCTAAAGCTGACGAGCCACGTTGGCCACTTTCTCCCGACGATGCCGCTGAAGACTCTGTCGAGTTCCCCCTGGTCCTTCATCCAATTTCTGGACACCATTGGCATCCCGATGGCCCATATCCCCCAACCCAAGAACGGCACCGCGCGGAGCTGGATCTTAGCAAACCAACGGCACCTGCTGAGCATCCCCGCTTCCATTGCCAGCTTCTGGATCATGTAAAAGTCGGTCCAGGACACATGATTACAGATTACAATGGCTGATTCGCCGCTGGGAAAACGGTCGCCCGAAACAGTGATCTCTGCGCCATTGATGCTCTCGAAGATGGCCTGGACCCAAGCCCACACGGAATAAGCGATATGGGACGACAATTCGTAGACAAAGTCCGGAGCGATCGCTTTGACGGGCAGTAACAGGCAGAGAACCAGGTCTGCCACTCCCAGGTAGAGGACCCAAGGGAGCACAATGAGGACGCCTCTCAGGTGCGAGAGCAATCCTCCCATACTCGCGGCCATCTGGGGGGAGTATATATGTCGAACTGTCGCTTGCTTTCTGGCAAAATTGAGTGAACGAGGGCCAGGGGAGAACCTTGAATGTCTCCCGGTGTGCTACTTGTAGGATGACAGATGAGCTCAAGGGAGAAGGAGAGGTCCGTCGATGAACAGAAGCAGTTCCGGCCCCGCTTCAGACTATGTATCAGACGGTCTGAGCTGATGCCCGTGAGTTTACTAGCCTGAAAACCCACACCCACCGAGTAGTGGCCGGGCCTCGGGACTGTGTTCAGTAAGGATGTTAGCCCCAGACCAGACAAAAGGTTTCTCGCTGCAGGGCGAGTGTAGAGAAGAACAGAGCCCCAGCCATTGGGATTGCTCTAGGGAGTATCGTGGTCTACAAACTTTTGGCTACTGTCAACTAACGGCTGCAAACTATACAGTAGTCGGTCATCTTGAGTTGACTGTCATCTGTCAGCGACACTCCCGTGATAGACAGTCGCACATGGGTTAGCGTGTTTTGCATCCAAGTAGGCCCCCACTCACGGGCCGTACATTCACGTTCTTGTTAGGGCACGTAACTCGAGATAACCCAACAGGAGTGAGTTGCAGCAGTGAACACATCTTCATACATCCAAGAGGTAGGTGGAAAGGTAGGAGGCAGGCCTGCATCTGTCAATGAATTATGTGTCGGCATTTGGACTTTGCATAATGGAAGCCGTCCCTTATGTACATACAGTATGCTCTGCTGTCACTGCTCTGCATGAGCTATCCCACTATTGCTTGGCGGTTGCTTGTGTGTCTTGAAACCACATGGGAGTTCTGAAACGCCTTCTTAATCCTATTACCGTCGTCCGTCCTTCTTTGAACGACTACCGTAACACAGCAATAACAATGCGATTGCAATTGATGATGGCGATGGTGGTGGTGATGATGATGGCAATGTAGATACCGTCCACTCCAGCGCCAGCCAGTCGCACATCATGGCACATATCACCACCAAGGATTCAGCCATCGTGTGTTGTCGGCGTGGCTAACCTAAGAAGTATTTTCCCCCAAAATTTCCCATCCCGGACAAGATAGCAATTGAGCCGTCGCCTTGGC
This sequence comes from Apiospora saccharicola, assembly GCA_038363915.1. Lineage (NCBI taxonomy): Eukaryota > Fungi > Ascomycota > Sordariomycetes > Amphisphaeriales > Apiosporaceae > Apiospora > Apiospora saccharicola. The sequence goes on from JAQQWM010000001.1 coordinate 3,571,453, forward strand.
ATAGTAAGCGAGGCTGTGTTAAGCTACAAATACAGCTAGCTACCTTACCTGCAAGCCACCACTCGACAACTCTGACATAATCCGTTCGTTCCGCTGCGTTGCCGAACGAGCTGATGCAGACTTCTCAGAGGTTAACTTCGAACGGTATCTAGTAGGCGATGCTGCGATGAATGCATGGTCAGACTTGAAACCCTTGCTCTCGTTCCGGGCGGAACTCTCTGCGGTAAGTAGGCAAGTAGGGCAATGCTTCCACCCAGTCTAATGTCTACCTACTTAGCCTACGTACCTAATAAGTGCTTACCTGTCTACATATTTACCCCTCTCATGTGTCGGGCTGCGCCTTTTGCTGTCGTAGGCCAGTTATTACTGGAGATATAGCGACTACTAGTATGGCCGTGTGCATCATCTTTGCGTGTCTCTTACCTCTCCTCCTGCGCATAAATAAAGCCGGATGCCATGCCCAACGGGCGTGACCTATTTAGACCTACTTTGCGTGCTCTCTCTACCTAGTCTGTGTCTGTCGGGATTTGCTCGCCCCAAGCCACACTAACTGGCCGTCGCCGTAGCGCTAAACAGGCGCCGACACACGATCTGGCGCGTCAAGAAGCATCGATTATTGCTGTGTACCTTGGCCTCCGACACGGAAGGCGGAGATCCCTTCTCACCCAAACATCGCATCTACTGCAATTCCTGGCAGCGCCAAGCGACCTGACGAGGATCTCACCACACTGGTTGAAACAGCCACTTCATTGTGGCAGAGCTTGGTCGGGAGGTCCCCTGCTACCTCTCCTCACCGGCCCTAGAACAACCCATTCCGGGTGAGCTGGGGGCTTCTCTAGATTCGCTGATCAGAGTTCAGGTGCGTGATACCACGTCGTACATTTATTTCCCCCTTCGCGCCTCCACCTCTTCCAGACTTTTGGTGTCACCCTCCATCTATTCTTTTTCGGATGACATGCCGAGCAATTAAATTGAGCGGGCCTTAAAATACCCAAGATCCATCTCGAAGCCAGGCTGCTTTTGCTTTCTCTCTGCGGCTGTGCCGTGACATTATTTGCATTACCCAAGTTGCACTATGGCGAGGGTGACGACTGACTTTGGGACTATAGCGGGAAGCTATCCGTCGCCCCCGACCTACTATAGCTCTCCGAACCGGCGCAAACCGTCGTTGGGTTCTTTGTACGAGCAAACACAATCCATGTCGTCCTCATCATCACCCCAGGCACAGTCGGGCGGTCATGGCCATGGCAACAGCCAGGACAAGAGCCCGCTATCCTCATTGAATTTGGGCTTCTTAAAGACCTTGTCGGAGAAGCGGACGACGAGGGACGGCCAACCTGCAAAGCGACGAGGGCCGAAGCCGGACAGCAAGCCCGCACTTACCCGGAGACAGGAATTGAACAGACAGGCCCAAAGGTATTTTATAGTATACACACAACTAAAACCTTGTGTACCTACACTCTTTGCCTGGTTGCTACGATTTGGGTTCTTTGCTGACAACGAGCTGCAGAACACATCGAGAGCGGAAAGAATTATACATCAAAGCGCTCGAAGATGAGGTATTACGACTGAAGGAGATTTACTCCAACGTGTCGCAGGATAAAGACAAGCTGGCCGAGGAGAACAAGCAGCTCAAAGGCCTCCTGAACCAGAATGGCATTCCCATGGCCTCTCCCGGCCGCATGGACGACGTGATCAGCAACCCGAGCCTCGGCTACACGTCAAGTGCCAGCATTTCTGGTGGCAGCTATGCGCCCGGGTCCGCCACCACATACACCCCGCCATTGACGTCGCAGTCTATACCACTGTCGGCATCGTCGCAAGGGATGCCGCACTTTCAACAACAGCTTTCGCAGCACGGTCGGAGTACGAGCCAGCATCTCTCCCACCAGCAGCAGCAGCAGCAACAGCACGGCCGCGTTGATTACGACCAAGTTGGCGTAGATTTCGTTTTAACGTACGAGAGCCCCGTTGACCCTTCGAAGGCATACATGTCACCACCCCCTCAATGACGAGGGGTGCCCCCCCTGAAAACACTTTCCCCCCTGTGCTGCGCCCTCTCCGTGAAAAATGGTGAGAGCGAGACAAAAACGCCCTCGCATTACTTGGTCTTGATCACTGTAGCTAATTGCAGCATTGGGGAGGTGTTGTAGTCTTGAGAGGCCGTGTATGGACCACATGCCCTACCTGGTAGACCGCGCCCGGGACGGTACGGGCGAACCCTGTGGCCACACGCTCATGGCCAGCTGCCCGCCCGAACCGGTCGACAAGCTGACCAACGAGATACCATTCGGGTACAGTCACACTCGCTCCGAAGAGGGTAAATCGGGACAGCGCACGTGGGAACTCTCCAAGGGGGACCTGGCGACACTGCTGGATTTGAGTCAAAAACTCGACCTGGACGGCGAGATCACACCTGTCATGGCCTGGGGCATGATTCTGGCGCATCCCAGGCTGTCGGAAATAAGACCTGAAGAGTTCCGCAAGTTGGCGGACGAGCTTAAGGGCAAGGTTCGGTGCTACGGGTAAGCTCCTTCATCCCATTTCCCCGGCCGCTCTCGAGTCTTGAGTCTTGACAAAGTAGATGCAACTAACACCGTCTTATACAGGTTCGGAGCAGTTATGGAGGAGTTCGAGGTCCGAGATGCGCTCAACGGGGTGCTGAGTACCAAGCCGGAGTATGTCTACTGATTTATTTGACCTTTGATGCTACAAGCATGTTAGTACCCGTCATCAGCAACAGTCTACCTCTGCAATCTACGTCAATTTGAGTCACTGTACCTGTAATCTAACCGGTACACGGGCTATTCAGCTAGTTGGGATTGTATCTGATTTGATATCATGATACAAATTACAAATATAATATATGAAATTAAATCATAGTCGCATAGCTCAAGGAAAGTATCGAATGCAAGAGCGTAATGTGCCAACCTACATACATCTGATGATGTATACCTCCCTACCTCCCTATCTTCAATGACAGCTAGTAAATTATTCTAGCAGACGTTTTTACTATTATCGCGTTCTACATGCCGCGTAAGAAAGAACCAACTGAATACTGCGTATTCCCTGAGAAGTTTGGTTTACACAGTGAAATCTCAGGTATCATGCTGATGCCTGTATTGATGTCGTGAGGGTGGAAGCTCAGCACTCCACCGAACAATTTGATTGGATGCAGGGCGCTGTGGTACATTGAGAGTACTGCCAAAGTGTCGCTTTTTTAGATGGTGCCCCACCAAGGCGCACCATCTCGCCGAGTGCTGAGTCGTCCTCCCCTCCCTCCCACTTGCACTCACCCCACCAAAATTGAAAGTGCGAAATTCAAGGCTGCCCGCAACATTTTCTCTGGGTCAAACCACCCGATCGACCGCACTCTAGAAACGACGGCCGGAAACAAGTAGAACCCTTCACAACCACTACACGACGTGAAGGAAAACAGTCAGATTGAGCTGTCTGTTATTTTTATCTCATTTTTACCCAACTGAGATTCCAAAAATGACATCCTCTTTGGCCGACTTGATCGCGGCCCTTCCCGCCGAGGATGGATGGGGCCCGCCTGCCGTCACAGAGACGACTCTGAACGGCGTTCCTTACGCTCCCTTCTCCAAGGGCGACAAGCTGGGTCGCATGGCCGATTGGACAACCGATAGCAAGAGCGAGCGTGGTGGACGACAGCAATACAACAGGAATTACAGAGGTATGCCCAAACCCATCGATATCTTATCAAGACGCACACAGGCAAAAAATGCCCAACTGCTGCCAATTTACCAATTACTGACACCCCTCCGCATCAGACCAGCAGATTTACGGTGCTGGAACCGCTGCTATCTTCACTGCTCCGGTTACAGAGGCCGACGAGGCATCCTTCTCCGTCGTCAGCAGAGAGCCGACTAAGACTCGATACGGCCGTGGCGCCATCTTCACCCGAGGTGGCCGTGGAGCGCGTGGCGCTCAGCAGGGAGCTAGAGGCGGCCGTGGTGGCCCGATGGGACGCGGTGGCCGAGGCGGCCAAGGAGGCTACGACAACTACAGCAACCGTGGCCGGGGCAACGCCAACAGGGGTGGTAGACGCTTCGGCTGGAAGGACTACGACAAGCCTCAGCGAAACCGAGATGCTAGCATCAACATCAAGGCAGACTGGCAGTTGTTGGAAGAGATTGACTTCAACCGACTTGCCAAGCTCAACCTCGACGCCGACGAGGGAGAGGATGTTGACAGCTACGGTTTCCTCCACTACTACGACCGGTCTTTCGACAAGGCCCCCGTCAAGGCTACCGAGAGAAGACTTACTGCTCTCGACCGTGCTACATACAATGTTACGACTTCCTCCGATCCCGTCATCCAGGAGCTCGCAGAGAAGGATGAGGCTACCATTTTCGCTACCGACAGCATTCTGTCCATGCTGATGTGTTCGCCTCGCTCCGTTTACCCCTGGGACATCGTCGTCGTAAAACAGGGCAACAAGATCTTCCTGGACAAGCGCGACAGCGCCGCTCTGGATATGGTGACGGTCAACGAGAACGCCGCCGACGCCCCTCTCGAGGAGGGCAGTAAGGAGGCCATCAACCACCCTCTCGCTCTTGCTGAGGAAGCCACCTACATCAACCACAACTTTGCCAACCAAGTCGTGCTGGAGAACGAGTCGCAGCGTGTAGACATGCCGCACGAGAACCCCTTCTACAACGCGTCAGAAGAGACGGAGCCCCCGGCCAGCAAGACCTACAAGTACCGCAAGTTCGACCTCTCTCTTAACGAGGAGGAGCCGATGTACCTTGTTGTGCGTACTGAGCTGGATGCTGTGCAAAAGAACGCCATCAGCGGAGAGGACCAGTACGTGACGGTTAAGGCGCTCAACGAGTTCGACAACAAGGCGCAAGGCAGTGGCGGCGCCCTGGACTGGAGAAGCAAGCTGGCTACCCAGCGCGGTGCCGTTGTGGCCACCGAGATGAAGAACAACAGCGTCAAGCTCGCCCGTTGGACGGTGCAGAGCATCCTGGCCAACGCTGACGTGATGAAGATTGGGTAAGTTTCATTCCTCCAGTGTATGTTTTCACTCCAAATGCAGATTTGCTAACCAGATACACAGATTCGTGTCTCGTGCCAGCCCGAAGGTCAACGACAAGCACGTGATCCTGGGAGTTATTGGCTGGAAGCCTCGCGACTTCGCCAACCAGATGAACCTGTCGCTTGCCAACGGTTGGGGCATTGTCCGCACCATTGCGGACATGTGCCTCAAGCGCGAGGAGGGCAAGTTTGTGCTTGTCAAGGACCCCAACAAGTCGATCCTGCGCCTCTACGAGGTTCCGGCTGGAAGCTTTGATGATGACGATGAGGTCGAGGAGGTCGCTGAGGCTGCCGATGCTGAAGAGTAGATAGAATAGTCCTCTGATAGCAGGGAGGAGAAGTATCCAATCGGCGGTTGTATAACAGCACGAGGTTTATGACATGACAAGCAAAAAGCACAGGTAGTCTTATTTCCAGGGAGAGATGAAGAGATGAAGTATTGAATAACTCGAACTGGACCTCTAGATGGTGATTCGAGTAGCCAGGCCCTCGCGCCAAATATATCAACATGTTTCTATATAACGCAGGCTTGCCCCCAGACAGGCGTTCAGGGTCCTTCCTACGTACATGTAGAACAGGCATGTCAAGGGTGAGCGCTCTGATGCATGCAACGGCGTTTTGTACGAATCCTGCAGTCAATAGTCTTGCAGTCGAATTAGCTAATGCTGAGGCATCAGTGTCGCAACCTTGATTACCGCTTCTTGGTGCATGTGCCGTGTCTCTGCGCAGGGTAGGTAGCGAGGAAAGGGGTACGATCCATCCTATTGAGAAGAAGAAAAAAACATGTGCTCCGACGCTCCGACTGCAGCCCCACGGAACCCCACCATGACGAAGCGTAAAGCTGCCCCGCGATCCGATCCTACATACCGTCCGGTGTTTCAATAGCACTCTGAGATTTTATTCAAGTCTACGAGTTATCTCTTGTCCTTTGACTTCTTCATACACCATTTCACCTACCACCTACATAGGAACTCGTCGTGAAATACCGCATCCATGGCTCCCAAGGCAATCATAGCTCCTTCCATCCTCTCGGCTGACTTTGCTCAGCTGGGCGCCGATTGTGTAAGGACCATGGAACAGGGCGCCGATTGGCTGCATGTAGACATCATGTAAGTATAACAGGGTTTTTTCGAGGTCCGGGCTGGGTCCCCCGGGGCCATCTACATATAGCTTGCTTGCTGGCGGGGAGGAACGGGTAGCTGGGTAGTATAGATATTCGATACTACTATACTACCTACCTACCTACCTACCTACCACTGCCTACTCGCGATGCCTTCTCCATGCCGTCCGTTGATCTGCGTGACCCATGCCCGTTCGTTTGGCTGACGAGTCCGATTTCCAATCGCTATTAGGGACGGCCACTTCGTGCCCAACATCACCTTCGGCGCGCCCGTCGTGGCCAAGGTGCGCAAGCACGTCGAGCCCCCGAGCGCCAAGTACGGCCGCGGCACCTTCGACTGCCACATGATGATCGCCGAGCCCAAGAAGTGGGTCAAGGAGTTTAAGAACGCCGGCTGCGACCTCTACTGCTTCCACTACGAGGCCGCCTTCTCCTCCGCCGCCGAGAGCCCCGAGGGCCACTCGGACGCCAAGACTAGCCCCAATGAGCTCATCCGCTACATCCACGACTGCGGCCTGCTCGCCGGCATCGCCCTCAAGCCCTCCACCGGCGTTGACGTCCTCAACGATATCCTCGAGAACCCCGACGAGAAGGAGAGGCCTGATGTAAGCTAGGCTTTCCGTTCCCGGCTACTGCTCATCATTTTCCCGATGACACATGATAGAGACAGAATGATAGAAACACACGGCTAATGCGGACACCCCGATACAGATGGTCCTGATCATGACGGTCGAGCCGGGCTTCGGCGGGCAAAAGTTCATGGCGTCGGAGCTGCCCAAGGTCGAGGCCCTGCGCAAGAAGTACCCGAACCTCAACATCGAGGTTGACGGCGGACTGGGACCCGGCACCATCGACCAGGCCGCCGACGCGGGCGCCAACGTCATCGTGGCCGGCAGCGCCGTCTTCGGCGCCAAGGACCCCTCCGAGGTCATCTCGATGCTGCGTGACACCGTCAACAAGCGGTCGGATGCTTGACTCGGTGGCGGTCTCGAGAAGCTGTAGCCGGAACCTCTCCAGTCAACTTCAAGTATAGATATCTCCTTCAAAGTAACTTAGGTACACGGCAGATGGAGATGGAGGGCTGAGTGAATAAATCAAATAAAGAACAAAAACTGGCTGTGTTGGACATAGGTTTGAGTGGTGAAGACGTATGCATAACTATGAGATGACATGCAACAATGTGATGACCCTTGCGAGCATTCATCACGTGGTAGTCAACATGCAGTATGTAGAGAGGGTCATATATTATCTTCCAGACAAGTCGCCATGGGCTTCATGGATAGGCTCGGCCACAGATACACGAGCTACCCCTATATATTTCTAACGTAAGACATTGCGAGGTTAAAAAGGGGTAGCTCGTACGTCTCAACGGGCGGATTTCATATTATAACGACACCATCGCGGAATTTACACATATCGTGTGGAATTTACTTTTCATTATTGTCATCATTCCTCCAACCTCATTTTGGCTATGGAAAAGGACGTCCGACGGGTTTTGCTCCATGTACACGAAAGCCGACGTGCTTTAGTCCGAGAACCCGCTCCACTCCTCCTCGGAGTCCTCCGCCTTCTCCTTGTCCCCGCCGTCGTCTTCCTCCTCATCGTCTTCTTCTTCTTCGTCATCATCCTGCTCCTCAATGTCCAAGGTTCCCGAGATATCCCAGCGATCGCCGGGCGCATTGCGGCTCACGTACTTGACGAACTTGAGGGTGCCGCTGTCGCGCAGCACGATGGTCATCCTGTTCCAAGACGCCGCCTGAAAGAACAGGATGTTGTCGTTATCGCCGCTCGACTTGTAGACGGCGGCGTCCTCGGCGCTATCATCGTCGCCGGCCATGTAGACCTCGTGGCCGCCGACCTCCTCTGTTTCCTCGGGTTCCTCCTCCTCCTTGCCCTTCTTCTTGTCCCTGCCCTTGGACTTTCCTTTGGACTTGGGAGGAGCTTCGGCCTCTTCCTCTTCCTCTTCGTCCGCCTCGTCGCCCCAGCCCTTGGTTGGGGTGATACCCAGGTTGATCTCCAGGCGAGGCTTACCCTCGTGGCCTGTAGCCAGAGTGTAATCCTTGCCGCGCCGGAACCGCCGGGCAATGAAATCGTGGTTCTCGATGGTGCTACTGGTCGCCATCTGGAGCCAACGGCGGAATTGCGGGCTGGGAAGGAAGTCGTCGAGTAATTCTTGCAGCGGGGACTTCTCCTTGGGCGCCTTCTTGTTGCCCTTTGATGACTTTGAGGGGTGCAGGTAAAGGAAGCGGTGCTTGTGTGGAGGCTTAGCAACCTTCCACTGGCTCTTCTCGATCTCCGAGCTGTCTTCGGGCAACGCCTCCTTCTCCGCCGCGGTGACGTACTCACGTAAACGGGCGCCAAACTTCTTGCCAAGAATATCGCCAAGCGTGATGCTAGATTCTTCGTCGAACTGTTCCTGGACTTGTTCGAGGGTGTCTGGTGTGAGGTATGTCGGCGACATGTATTTGAGAAGGAACTCCAGATCGTCCTCGTTGAACTCGTCAGACGAGTCTGTTTGCTTGATGGCGACGGGTTGCGCTCGCGGTGTGTCGTACTGGTCCGGGTTGCCCTGCAGCTGCATCAAGCTGCTGTTTGCCGCCGCCTTCTCCTCGGCGCCCTTGACGTATCCGTCCTCACCGGGCTGAGGGATGTGGAACCAGCCACTGATGGCCATGCGGACGCGGCCGCCTTGCTTCTTGAGCTGCTTGGCGTTCTCGGCGTGGTAGACCTCCTCGACGTCGTGGAAACTCTCGCCCGGCTGGACGGCGAAGAAGCTGAGCTGGTTCCAGGCAGGGGGATGACCTTGGTCACATCGGCCGCTGGCGTCTTTGCAGTCTGTCCGTCCTTGCCTTCTCGGTCGATGGTGGGGAAGAGGCGCAACGCGCCGCCCCATTCCGGCTTCCACAAAATATCGGGATCCACAAGATATAGAATGAAGCTGACTTTCCTGCTACCGATGACGTCGTCGTGGCAGAGCAGGAAAGAGCCCGGGGTGTAGACGTTGATGGCCAGATCCGTCTTCTTGCCGCTTAGAGGACCGCAGTCGGTGATTTGCGACACATAGTCTCGGAACTGCTGCGAGTACATGGCGTCGCGGAGAGCCAGAAGCGAAGGCAGCTTGGAGAGAGCTTCATCCTCAAGCCCGTCGAGGTTCGCCAGGTCGCCGGACTGGTGGATCTTGTAGATGTCTGTTTCTTTGGGTGTGAAGGACACGTTCTCCTTGATTTCGTCGCGCACGGCGCGCAGCAGCTTGTCGTCGACTAAGTCATGGATGACGGCATGTTTGTAGGGCGACGACGTGGCGTACTCTTCTGTGTACTTCTTGAGGACCTTGTCATCAAGCAGGCCTTTCCGGAATCTGGAATTGACCACTTCGGCGCTCAAAGGTTTGGCTGCGGAAGAGTTGTTGGTCAGTACCTAGGTAGCCGTGGGAAAATGGCAAGCATATACATGCACGTAGACGAGACCTACCCTATAGCTCTCTATAGGCGGGCGCAATCGGTAGTAGTGGAGAGGTGCGACTTACAAGTCTTGGTCTTCTTCTTGGTGGGTTTCTGGACGGCCCCTTGGGCTTGGGCTTCGGCTTTGCGCTTCATAATGAAAATAGAGGTCAATTGGTACGGAGGAGTTGAACAGAGTGACCTTGAACGAGAGTGAGGGCAATTGGGTGTTTTTAAAGGCGATTCTGCTCATACGATTTGGTCGCTCTGAGGGATCGCCTTATCCAAATCTTTTTCCACGATCGAACGATCAAAGTGGCAGAAACCAGTCGCTTTTCTCACCGCCTGGCGATCACTTACTTCAGTGACCACCTGCGACGACTCTTGAAATAGGAGCAGTGCAGCTGCCCACATACCTGAGGTACATAATAATGCATGATAGAGTACCTAGTTATTTTGATTGATCTATGGGTTTGATGCATGGCCGTCAAGCCCCCCGGAGCGCTTAGCCTCTTCGAATCGGATAATGGAATCACTCAGCAGCCAGTTGTGCCCCCGAGTGACAAGGCTGCATATGGGCGCCTGCCGTGTCATGGACGGGCTTCATGCATTATGCATCTCAACGCCTGCTGATCTATGAGCTGGACATTTTGCAAGGGCATACAACTCACGAGTATAGCTGGCGGCAACGTACATACTATACACCATCCAGAGAGGTAAAGGTGTTGGGCGGGATTGGACGGGTGGCGGGGCTTGAATCGGTCCACTATGCGATGATGATATCAAGAAACAGCCCCGCCCCTAAGGTTCGGGAGGCGGGGAAGACAGCATACCTACTGGATGCAGCTACCGACTGGCAACTTCCCGATCAGGAAAGTCACTGGATGTTAACCACTTGAAATGGCTCACACTTGGAGCTCTGCGCCGGAATCAAAGCTACTACTAGTCAATAACATATAAGCTCCGTTGTGGCTGGCTCTCACCCTCATCTACATACGTGCAAATATACAGACTCTCTCCTTCTCACTCCATATACCGAATAGAAAGCCGAGACGGTCAAAGGTTGTTTGGAGCTCGGGCATCATGACTATGGCACAACTCGATGTCACCGCGGCGCGTTCGAAATTCCCATCTCTCAACCAGGATCAGGTCTACTTTGATAATGCCGGCGGCAGCCAGACGCTGGGAACAGTCGTTGACTCGATTTGCCAGTACCTGACCAACAATAACGTTCAGCTGGGCGCCACATATCGCGTCGGTAAGCTCGCAACGGCCCGGTATAATGACGGGTTTGCCGCGGCAGCCAAGTATGTGAATGTCCAGGAGGATGAAATCGGTACGTTGCCCCCTTTCTGTATCTCCCGACCGCCTGGACAGCGCTGACCCGGGCTGTTGTTTACTTAGCCTTTGGCTCCTCGACGACTCAGCTGTACAGGAACCTGTCCTACGCTCTGGAGTTCCAGGAAGGCGACGAGATCATCATCTCGAGCATCGACCACGAGGCCAACATCGCGCCGTGGGTGGACCTCGCCTCCCGGAGCAAGCTGACGCTCAAGTGGTGGACGCCGGCCAAGTCCACGAACCCCAAGCTGCTCCCGTCGGACCTCGAGGGCCTCCTGACGCCCAAGACGCGCCTTGTGACCTGCACGCACGCCAGCAACATCCTGGGCACCATCACCGATGTGAAAGCCATCGCCACCACCGTGCACGCCGCGGTCCCGGGCGCCCTCGTTTGCGTCGACGGGGTCGCCTACGCGCCGCACCGGCCCCTCGACCTGGCCGACCTCGGCGTCGACGTGTACTGCTTCTCGTGGTACAAGGTCTACGGCCCGCACATCTCCATGATGTACGCGCGGCAGGCCACGACGCAGCAACCGCAGAACATGCGCAGCCTGGGCCACTTCTTCAAGGGCGGCGCGACGCTCGACGAGAAGCTCGGGCTCGCCGGCGCCAGCTACGAGCTTCTACAGGCCGTGCCCCACGTCGTCGAGTACCTGGGCGGTACCGCCGGGGGTTGGCCGGCCCTCGTGGCCCACGAGCACGCGTTGCAGAAGACGCTGCTCGACTACCTCGTCTCTAAGCCCGACGTCTTCACCGTCGTCGGCGAGACGACAGCGGACCCCGCCGCGCGTGTCCCAACTGTGTCGTTCCTCGTCAAGGGCTGGAACGCCCAGGCGCTCGTTGAGACGGTCGAGAAGGCCACCAGCTTCGGGTTCCGCTGGGGCGCCTTCTACTCGAACCGGTTGGCATATGACCTGCTGGGCTTGGAGCCCGATGGTGTGGTCCGGATCAGCATGGTGCACTACAACACAGGTAAGCCCGCCCGCCGACCCCCGCCGACATAGCCTGCCCAACCTTTGTGTCCCTCTGTACTCGGTGCGCCCCGAGAAGAAATGAAAGACATGAAAGCATGCTAAACTGCAATGTGTCGTGTAGTGGAAGAAGTCAGGGGCATAGTTGCGGCTTTAGAAAAGGCCATCTCGCAGTGAAACTCGGCTTGCAGGAGACCTCGACTTTGAAGTCAGATATTTTCTTTATTGCGATACATCAAATAGTGGTGTACCTAATGTCGTCTATAATAAAGAGGTCTTGCTGTTCTAAGTGAGTGATGCCAGTCGCCAATGCAGATGCTACGCTATACAAATGCAGAAGTTCCAAACCAACCCATATATATCCCACGACATGGCCGTCTTTAAATATCCTGACCATTTCGCGACGCCCGGAACGCTACTCGAAATTACAACCTAACTCCATGCTGAAAATGGCAAAAATGCTGGGCCCTGTCCACGTCTCTGTTCAGAGATCCTCCTTGAGTTCCTCTCGAGTCCTAGTCTTAACGAAGGCGTGCTCAAGGAAGTGAAGCCACAACTCGGTCAACTTCTTCTTTTTATTCTTCTTCTTGCCTTTATGTTTCTTCTCATTTTTCTTCTTCTCCGTATCGACCTCATTGCCTTCCTCGTCTTCTTCGTCATCGTCATCATCATTATTAGCGTTGCTGTCATCACGGTCTTCTTCTATTCCCGTGTCAGTGTGGTCGGCTGGACGCAACTGCTGAGTGGCCGTAGAACCGGCAGGAGCCTGGCCAATACGGTATGCTAACTCCACGAAGCTGCGGACCGTCGAGTCGGCTAGCTTGTAAAGATCGTCATGGAATGTTGAGTATTCAACTTCATAGTTGAAATTTCGAGGCTTGGGCTTATGCGAGGGCTTCTTGCCCCTGTGCTTGCCTTCGTCCCAGCCACGGGGCGATATCTCAGCCTCATTAACGTCTTGGGACGTCATGTCATTGTTGATATAGGTCAGATTCGCAAAGTACTGGTTGAAACCAGTGAAACTAAGGGTCTGGGGCGAATATGCAGGACCTGGCAAGGCTGTTTTGGACGGCCCTTCGGGAATGACCAGAGTTGCACTGTTCTCATTATTTCCCTCCTTTTTCTTGCTTGCTGTCGAGTCGATACCGTCGTCCTGTGCCAAGGGATGCTGGTTTGCGGCTCTGAACCCTGCCACGGACCCTGGCTCTTCGTCCGAAGATGAGCCTCGTCTGACATCAACCCATGTAGGAGAATCTTCGAGGCCGGTGATATTGTACTCATATATGCGGTAAGTTGGGTAGTAGTTCGGAACCACACTTGGCGAGATGAGCGAAAGCTGAAACCGTTCTGCCCATGGACCCCCAATGTCGCTGTTTTTCTTGCCCTTCTTGCCCTTCTTCTTCTTATGCTTCTTACCCTTCTTCTTCTTGGCCGCCTCTGCCTCGTCCGTTTTTCGCACGGCGGTCTTGGGCAGCTTTGACCATGCTTCCCGCAGTTCGACAAGATAATCTTTGCTACTCTGTATCGAGACCAATCCGTCATCGTCATCAGAAAGTGACTTGGTACTCTTGTGTCCCTTCCGCTTATTTCCTTTCTTGCCCTTTTTGGACTTTTTGGAATTATCGCCATTACTGCCGCCCAGTAGGTCGAGGTCGATTTCATGGGTATCTTGGATCAAGAAGTGGTCAATGTTCATGTGGCCGTAGGTGGCGCCCACAATGACATCGCGGTACTGGTGGAGCCATAAAGTGTACTTTTGCCAGCATGTCTCCTCCCAGAGTTGCTTGTCGCCAGTGCGAGCAGGCGGAACGTGACCCATGAGAATAGCTTTCATCCCGCGACTGCGAAGGTAACCGAACTGGGCGTCGAGCCACGCAAACTGTTTGTATCCAGGTTGCGATGGCGAGACACAGTCATCGATACCAGCATTACGGTCGAAGAAATACAACGTGTTGAGACTGAAGACTGCCAGTTGATCCGGGACGACTTCTGTGTAGAACCATCCGCCATATTCGAATGCATGCCGTTGCGCCTCGGGGATGAATGAACGCCAGACATCGAGATACTTTCGCAGCCACCTGTTGGGGCCAGCAGTCATGACATTGTGAGGCAGTATGTCGTTGTTGCCAAATGTGGGTATGATAGGAACCGTAAGTCCCTGAGAGTCGGAGAAAGCGCCGGCGAGACCATCCGCGATCATGCGGTTGGTTCTTATGACCTCTTTCTCGGTGCGATCGATGGACTCGTCGCTGTCGTGCCTAGCAGAGTCGCCGGTCCAAATCACGAAATCGATCTCGTCCTGTACGTTTTTGGCAAGCCAATCAAAGGTCGCATTGGCCAGAGCGATAGGCGAGTCACAATCTGATGTTTCTGCGCCGTAGACACCAGCCGGGCCTTTGCCTTTGTGGCAGGCATCGCTCTCTTCGGTCGACGTGTGTGGTTGGTAGTAAAGGTCTGGGTGGAAGTCTGCTCAAGCCATGGGTTCATGTCAGCCAAAGTGTGCTGAAAAAGATTGGGGTGAGAGACACCGGGAAAACCAAGTGAGGCAAAGCGCAGTGTGGGTGGTGGGGGGTTGTCGGTCGCACCTGTAATATGCAGGAACCTGCCATGGAGTTTTCTCTGCTGCGACGGTTTGTTTTGTGGTTGGCTTTCGGCGGCGTCGAACTTTAGAACAGCCTGCTGCTCGGTTGGGGCTGCAAGCGCTGCTGGCGAAAGCTCTAATGCGACCAGGAGCAAGAGCACCAGCTTTCGAGACGCCGTCTGGAACATGGCGAAGGGCTGCTCGTCGAATTTGCTTGCTTCTCACGAACTTGCAGGAGAAGTTGGTGGGTTGCATTGGGGCATTTGAGTACAACCGCTCAAGCGAAGAACAGGACAGGTGCCGTTGTGTTGTGTGAGTCGCGTAGCGGAGGCCAAGTTCAAACCGAAATTTTGAGTATTAGGTATCGTTATCGTAGGAAATACTGTAGTACGCGAGACTCAGGTCCCTGCAGGAGATCTATTCAAACTTTTTTCTGTTCTTCCCGGTTGGTACTATACAGCTTATTTTAGCTTTGGCCGATGATTGGCAAGCCTGCAAAAATGCCAGCTGAAGGGGGCGTCTTGGCGCCAGCTGAGCTGTGACGACAGACTGGGAACCAGTGACGAAGCCGGGACTGGCCGGGTGGAGGACTGGCTGAGTGCACTGGGTGGATGGTGCACGTAGGGTCTTTCGGCCGTGTCGGCTCGCGTTTTTGCTGCTTCTGCTGTTGCTGCAAGATCTGATTTGCGTAACCAGGCCTAACCCAGTATGGTTGGTAAGACCTGCTGGGTGTTGGTGAGTGGTCCGAGGGGGAAACTGATGGAGTTCCAAAAATTGATTTGATCAATGGGCAACCATTATCCTTCTTTGTCTGGAGCACAACAACTGCGCAGCGGCCTAGAGGAGAGGCATTGCTAGCCAGTCTTCTTATACTGGCCTACTCAAGGCAAACCCTAGACGAGCCCCAAAGTCAATCCCGAGGCCTGGGGAGGTTGAAAGCCCAGCCGCAGCGAATGAGGATTTAGTATAGTCACACGTGTAGGCACCGCATCACCACAACCTGGCACCATTTGACCAGATCAACACACCCCTCACTCGATGCTTATGCTCGCAAATGTCTCACGCGACCATGTCAGCATTCGCACCAGCCCATAGTCGGAACTGTACACAAACTATGTAACTTTTGCGGCTGGCGGTCCTTGGCCGTTGAGCGCCCAAGACGATGATATACGCACGGCACTAAAGCCGTCAAGCTTGGCCGTCACGCAATGCTTTATCTGACCTTGGTTTGCCAGCACAACAAGCGATCCAGCCACTCTGTACTACGAGCCGGACACGGAAGCACATGTTGCCTGCTTGGCCCAACAACGGCAGAATGGTGTTCAACATCGAAGTGTTCCACTTGCATACATACAGGTGCTTTGCACTGCAACACACTGACTGTGGAGAAAAGTCCATATGTGGAAGTAAGACAAAAGTGTCCGATGATACCCCAGTGTGGGTTGCTTGTTGCAGCAGTTTACTTCAGTCCTTCGAAACTCGATAATAGGTAAGCAGCACCGTTAATAACAGTAGCAGTGGTATATCTTCAAACCCGCGGTTGATCTTGTCTTGCACCCGCAGTGACGTCATCTCAAAGAATGCTCCCGACTTTAGTTCTGCCAAACCTGTCGGGTTTCGTTACAAATGTACCCAGTGAGATAATACGACCTTACTTAAGTTAGTTATGTAATTATATCGATGCAGATGAATGCCGGTATTATGTGACATAAAGTCTCTAGGGGACAGACTAAATTGAACGATGTGAGTTAAGGGCCACGAGGCGTGGTTGGGTGATCAAATCCAACTGCGAATCTATCCGTATTTGTAACTTACAGAGAAATCCGATCTTGAGTGGGGCTCTCAAAGGAGGGCTGCCGGACTTGGGGCGCTCTGACCACTCAAATTTTGGGAGTGGAAAATTGCTACAAGAATAAAACCGCCCCCGAGTTGAAGGATATAAATTTTTCTTTTCTCTTCACATTCAAACGCACTGTCGGTTTCGACTTAGCTTTGCAGACATGCCAAAACTTTTTGGCTCAGTGTCTCATAGCTCAATCAATGTGCTAGATTATCTTCAAAGCCGCTCGTTTGAGGGAATCCGATTATATTCTCCGTATCGGCTTCCCATGGTTTTTCGTGGCTACATGATCCGAATATCATCCTTCTTCGCCAGGATGATGTCCGCATTTGATCAAAGGGGAATTGCAAACGACAAAGTTGACCCATGTTCTTGATTGTGGTTCTCGCACCCTCGAGACACAACCATGAAGTAGAAATATTCGTATTGGAGGCTTCCAGGCTTCGCTCGCTCGTGATATTCAACATGGCCTGATGCCTTAACTTCCATATGAAGACGGCAAAGGAAAGAGCGCGACTACGTGTATAATTTGTAGACCAACGCCTTGAACACAGAGGGAGGGATAATGTGAATCCTCCAGGTTGGGATGGTCGAGGTCCAGACGGTAAATTGTCAATTTCAGCCAGCCGTTTTGCCTGCGGCCATAATTTGTCTTCCGAGTTTAGTCGAGAGTTTCTGCCTGGCCATGGTCGATCTCCCTGAGTTTGAAATCCTGACTCGAGGCCTCGTCGATGAACTCGTACATCTTATACTCGACATTTCTGTATTTCTGCCCCTTCGCGACTCTTTGCAAGAAGCCTGAGTGCGTCACTATAACGATGTGCTTCTCAGGGCGGTGAAACAACCATTCGCGCGCAAAGCGTGCTCTCTTCAGTAGTGCATCTTCAGACGGGAAATATAGCCCTGTCTTGGCCGGATACACAGGATCCAGCTGGGAAAAATCCAGGGACGGCCATTCCTTCTCTATCACGGCTATATCGGTGCAAATATCGCACGGGTTGCCCGTGGTTTCCTGCTAACATGTCAGCGTGAAGCACTCGTGGAACCGAGGGAGACGGCGCACGTACCTGCCACTCGGCGCGAAGCAGCACAGGCACGCCTTCATCGCTCAGCCACTTCAGACCGTGATGGTATGTCTGCAGCGTGCGCTTTGCTGGGCTCACAACGATGAGTGTGCTGTCCTTTTCAAAGTCATAACGGCTCCTCAGGTCCTTTTCGAGATATTCGCATTGAAGAACCCCTCTCTCAGTCAACTCAGGGTCAGGTATGGACCAGTCATGTGTGTGCGAGTCAGCCGATGGCGGTCAACGCAAGGGGTTTCACGAGGGGGTGACTTATTGCCAACATCTGCGCAATGTCAGCATTTCTGGACGGGCGGCTGTTCTTCTCGTCCAATTGGAGAACTCACTATGTGTTGCCTCTCCATGGCGAATCAGTATAACATGAGGCGCCATGTCGGAATTCGTGTATTTTAATTGGGGGTGAATCGAAAGCTTGGGAGGGAGTAATAGGGAGAGTTGATGTTTTTATTTCTCGAGAACGTTCCACAATCAATCTAGCAATCTTGGAGTATGGGAGCCGAAAAACCCCCAGAGGCGAATCGTGACTGTTCAGGCAGGGCTCACGATGTATTCTGAAACTAGCAACTATTGACGTAACTTATCTAACACACCAGGTACTATGGATGTGAGAACTCTTCGGGCATGAATTTTGCTGGCAGTCTCTTGACCTACCGACCTCGCAGCCCCGAGAAAGTCGCCATGCGATGAGTAAAAACCACTGCTTTCAAGGCTGCGCATTTGGGCTTAGCGCGCCTAACGTTTTCCTTGAAAATCCACAAGAATAATTGATGAATGGATCAACGCCAGGATTGGGTTGGAATACCGCCTAGGCACCCTTCCAGGTATGTACTTGCTGTACAGTAGCCTGTGCGGGCGGGACCATTAGGTTGAACTAAAGCACCGACTTCCGATCTCCGCCACCTGCAGTACCGACCGTCGATTACGGGAATATGGCTCTACGCGCATGCGACCCTTAGCTTACATTTTGATAATTCAATTTGTATACTGTCTCTCTCTTGCTCTTTTCCATCATACCCTTACTCCGTCCGCCCAAGTCTGCAGCAGTATCTATCTTCATTCTACTCCACCTCCATGTTTCGGAGAGACGATGAGTTTGCGATCGTTATTGGGGCGTTCCAGCCGGGTTAAAAAGGCACCCCCCAAAAGCCCGGGCGCAAACCGAGTTTCTCCTAGTAAGAGAAGACCAGCTGCAACCAAACCTACGAACAACGAGCAGGATGACGAAGATGATTTCTTCGATGGCAAACTCGATGACTACGGACTGGTCAAGGCCCTCGCGGTCGATATGAATCTCCGCGACACTGTGCAGGCTATTCAGTACATCCGATCGCATATGTTCACACCCATGCCACAGCAGGCCGGTGGCATGAACTCGACCAGGATTGCCGATGTACTCAATTACCGCGAAAAACTCCCGCCTCTGGTGACCATATCCCATATACAGACTCTGTTATCTTCCCCGAGCGCCGTCGAGCGTGAGGCCGCCGAACTGGCGCAGTCTGGCTTTATCCGCAAGATTGTCGTCGCAAGACGCGGCGACATCGGCGAGACACTAATACTATTTTCGGACCTTGACACACTGATAGACAGCACATCGATCTTACCAAAAACAACAAGGGAAAACTTTAAGGCTTACCTCCAACGTACCCCTAGTACCCAATCCGTGCACAGGTCGGCATTGTCTGAATACGATGTGGATACGCTGTTCCAAGCCGGGTTCTTGACTGCGCATCATTTGGGTTTCGTGACGCACTCCTCTCTGTCAGATACCGTGAACACGTTCTCACGCCCCGAGGATCGAATGTCACTCGTCTCACTGGAGACAGTATCACGGCAGCCCACGGGTTCACTAGGAACAATGGGCGGTGCCGGCGCCGTTTACGCGGCGGGAGGTAGCGGGGGCGGACACGGACCCGGTCCATCCCTACCCGCGAGCGTCACCGAACTCCGCCTGGCAATCCCAGGGAATGGCGCTTTCCTCAAGCTAGTGTCGTCGGCTTTGGGGCATCTTACCACACTGCTTGGCAAATCGCGGTACCGTGAAGCGCCAGAGGGATTATTAAGGGACCGCTGGGACGGGGCGATTGTCAGGGAGGAGGTGCGCCAGGCGACGAGGCGTTCACGCGGAGAGTTTGCAGGAATCCTGCCTGGTCAGACGAGGAAGTGGAAACAGTTCTACGGGTTGTCGTTTGACTGGGTACTCCAAGAAGCGGTTGGTTCTGGGCTTGTCGAAGTCTTTGAAACAAGAAGCGTTGGTCGAGGAGTACGCGCCTTGTGATGATGCAGAGGTGGGACGGCCTTAGTTATACACAGGGTGACTTGAGACGGCGGTTAGACTCGAAAGTGTTATACGATTGCACAAACACATCCGTGTTTGACAGCGGGCGGCAGCAGCTGGGCTCAAGCTATTGATGTATTGATCGGTGATCGGTATCCCGCAGCAATTCCCACTTAACGCGAGGGCCATCAAGACCAAATCCCGTTACGCTGGTCGAGATCCCAGACTTGCACGTTGCACAGCTGTGCAAACCGCGCAGAAAACATGTCGGTAACCAGGACTCAGTCAGTTCTCCTGCTCGAGGATCGCCGTTATGGAACGATTCAGGAACGGAGAACGGACACTGTGAGATCCAACCATTCCAACCCTGTCGCCCGGGGCTGGCCCTTTTTATCCTGACTGGACAAGGCATAATGCTGTCAGACTAGGGGGTAGAGAGAAACGGAGTTCCTGTTGGCTGATCTAGTCTATAATACAGAGCAATTTCTAACGGCGAAGATGGTATCCGTCTCGAGCTCATCTAGATACAGTTTGATTTGCTATCAATTACTGTTCTTAAGTGTAAGGAATCATTTCGGGTTCATTTGGTTCATCCTATACTTGGGTATAGCATAGTAGTAAAGGTGCATTACATGAAAACAAAATTTACAATTCTAAGGGCATCTAATGTAATGCACCACACGCACATCGGTAGTTGATGTAGCTAGACCACGTGTGCAGTTCAGCTGAGCCGTGTTAACTCCGTCCCGCTGTCTCTAGGTGGTGTATCTGGCATTGACCGACAGTGATAAAAAGAAAAAAGAAAACCGTTGTGTATCGAACATAGCATGCACTACTCTGGGATCGTCGGTCCCTGTTCAGGCGTAGCTGCTGCGTGAGCGGCTTGACAACCGGTATGAAATGCGATACAAAACATGAGAGAAAGGGACGTTCGCCGGGTGTTGGCATGGTTTGTCCATGTCCGCAGTTCCGACTCGATATAGTCGTAGCCAAGGATGGTATTGGCCGTATGTTGGAGTTGTTTATCGCAGCGTTTCGTCAAACCCTAGTGAGGTTGCCAGCTCCTCTTGGCATTGTATGGAGTATTTCGTTCCGTGTCAGAGTCAAGATTGAATGCCTACTGCCTACTGCACGGCCGAACCTTCGTGTGAAATCGCAGCATCGTGGCCACGGCCGTAGGGCTTGCAGGGACCATTACATGCATATCACATTCACCTATGGCAGGTTGGATCTTGGTTCTGGTAGAGATATGCTCCGATGATAGACATGCACCCACAACAGACGTATCACTCGGAGCGGTGCTGGGAGTAGCGTAGCCAAAGCACATGCACGCATGGCGCAAGATGCTGCCGGTTGTTCGACCAACGCCAGCAAACAAGGGAACACCTTTGAGGACGAGCGGCGCAGCGGGGGGCGTCGTGACTCTTGCACTTTCTCTCACTCTCTCTTTCTCTTTTGGTACAGGAAATTTTATGTTGCTTTTGCGCCTCCAGGCCTTTACCTACAAGTACACCTTTTCGGAGGCAGTGTTTGCTGCTGGCTGGCTTGGCTTAGCTCGGACCACCCCCTTTATGTACAGTTTTGGGGGTCCTGTCCTGAAAGTTGGTAGGGTTTCGGGGTATAGGATAGTCCAGGAACGGTCGGGATTGGGGGAAGAGCTCTATCCGGACTATACTCTATCGGCCATAGTGCGGGCAGGCTAGGCCACTTATGCACGACGAGTCATCCCAATACGGATAGAAATGGTCTGTGATGCGGAAATTACACTTCCCAAGTGCCATGATAACGTGCGCCCACGGCTGCTACTAGAGAGGCGATGGGCCAACAGAGATCTGCGTTGCAATATCTCACGATCGAATGAGACTACTGAGTTGTGCATACTAATCAGAAACGACAGGTTTTTAGTTGTTTTCTTCTGGTTGCGTGTTGCGAGTGATCCAGACTTTGAAATAGCTGGTCGTTCTAACCTCGGCCTTTTGGAGATAGCACTGGCGAGGCTCACCCAATCAACTGTTTCTGGCAGTGTCACAAGCGCAACGGAGAGTGAGGATACCATTAGGGGCTAACCGAAAGCAAGTGGTGGAAGGGGACCTCAACAACGGTACACACATCATTGTTTAAATCCATACGATACGAATGTAATGTAGAAAATGTGGCCCCTGACATATAGACCTTTCCGGGGTTGCATGTACTGAGGAAGCAAAGAGTCGACATCATCCGTCCATCATCGATGGATACATACATATATGTACTTGAATGACTGCCCAGGCTGCTGCTGCTGCTCCTGCGGCTCCCGGTCTTTGCAGAAAGCTGCAACACGAAGACAAGTGCAATGGTACCCAAGATCAATCAAAATACAACACCCAACGGTGGTACATATGTAGACAAGCGGCATGACAACGTGCCCAGCAACAGGCCTTTCATTCAACACGATGTCGCGTTCGTACTTCTTTTTTGCCCACTGCCAAGTGAAGCCCATCAGGGATAAGAGGGCACCCAATTACCTCTGGCCGTGCCACCTACGGAGGCGTTCTACGAAACGCCCTTGCTGCCCGGGGGACAGGTGGTGAACAGTGCTTGAAGACACGGGACCGGGACAACGGCAATTGCAGCACAGCGCAGCAAAGACAGGTGCATCGAAGGCGCTACTGTAAGGCATGTATGATGTAGCTCGTAGTCTAAATGAATCTGTAGGTACATATATCTGGCACAACGTGTGTATTGCAACATCTCAATCGGGGTCGAGTCGACTTGCGCTCCACGCCTTCCCACTTATCACCGACTTCGAGGGTATTACTTACATCTTATATAGCGCAAGGACGAGACGTGTTGGGCCTTGCATTTCATCTCCCTAGCTTATGTAGTAGATGCCTACCCGCACGCACCTGCTTCGGTACAGTAGGGTACCATCAATTCAAGCTACC
Organism: Apiospora saccharicola; assembly: GCA_038363915.1. Classification (NCBI taxonomy): domain Eukaryota; kingdom Fungi; phylum Ascomycota; class Sordariomycetes; order Amphisphaeriales; family Apiosporaceae; genus Apiospora; species Apiospora saccharicola. The sequence continues at coordinate 3,594,094 of JAQQWM010000001.1, forward strand.
ACTCCATCGAACAAGGTGCGTTAGGTGCATCCCAGACCCAGTCCAACCGTCCAGCCAATTGATTTCAGGCGTTCTTCAAGTCTGTGACAGGCCTGTGAAGGGGACAGGGAAGAGTAATAGAACCGCAGCAGGGGTGCTTCATGTGAACGTTGTGGTGATATGACCCCCGCTGTCACTATCTCAAATTGATTTTGCCCAAATGGGGCATAGTCGTCGTGGTATCCTGGACGGAGGTAGGCACTAGGCAAGGGAACAAGTTCAACCACTCGAGCTTGCATCAAGGGGGGCTTGTTCATTTGCAAAGAGAAAGAGAGGAAGAGAGAGAGAGAGAGCTTGAGGGGAAATGGCATGGCATGGTGCCTTCTCTGTACATCTGATTGATTCCCACTGGTCAGGTCATCATCCATTCATTATCCATCAATTGATGGATTAGACAAACGCTCGCTGCTCAGTACTGGCTCCTACCTAATTTCTCAATCTCTCTCTTTCGAACCCTCCTCGTCCCCCGTGCCAGTCAAGGTTATGTCGTGAACGTCGTGTCTTGCTTTTCGTTCCATACATAGTAGCCCGACAGACAGTGTCTCTCTTTCTTTTTGCCTTGGCAGCCATCAGCAGCAGCGGCATAGTATACTGGACTATCGTTGTGTTTATTGTTCTTCTTTTCTCTCGTTGTTTTTCACGCCTGGCTTCCTTGGATTTAAACTCGAACTTGGACCTGGGACCTGGGACCTGGATTGGGACTTGGACTCGAATTCGAACTGTGCGATAAGTTGCAATCCGATCCAGTAAATCGACCGGGTTGCTTGAACTCTTCGAACCCATCCGCCGCCGCGACTCGGTATTGCAATACGGCCTCGACCTTTGTGTAATCTGGACCCATTTACTTGCGCGCTCATGCTCCTTAGCACTTTAAACGCAGTCTCTCGCTCCGTCCCGCAAGCCTTCTACACAAACAAGCTCGAACCGCCAGGCAGACCATAATCGCAACGCGCCCACCTTCATCGTCTGAATTTCCTTTGACTTTTCCCAGGACGACCAATCCCCCCGAGGCCCGCCGCCCACCGCCTAACGCAGTGCATTCATTGCCACACTGCCATCCAGCCTTTGATTTGCTACCATCGCCTGTCGTCTCAGAGATTGGTCTCTATTCCACGACATACCCACTCACCACCCGAACAACTCATCTCTACAGGCTGTAGGGGTCAGCACACCTGCTCCCTCTTCTCTCCTTTCGCTCCTGCCGCTGCCTCGTTTTATCTGGCGCACCCAACCATTTTGCGATATAGAAGCGTGATTATCGAGAAACGTCGCTCAGACATCCCGCTGGCTTGTTTCGATATAAGCAAGAAGTTGGTCGAAAAAGCAAAGAAAACGCAACAGGCGGACCAGATACCGAGGCCGATTCGTTTCCGATCTCAGACATTCCGGGCTGAATCAATTAAAGCTGGCAGGGTCCTCTGGCACTCCCACACCACCCCTCGTTGCGCCGGGCAGACTTTTGTACGTCATCTGATCTTCCATTCCCTGATGCTTTATACATACATTCTCCAGGCTCTCAACCGACTCCGAGAATGGAGAGCAGTGCAAACAGAGCCTTTGCCAGTCCAAATCGAGGACAAGCGCAGCTAACAGAACACCACAGTTAATCCTTGGCTTGTGCGACATTGCAAGTGCTGAGATAATCACCCAAGCGTTGGCAGTAACACCACTACCAACCTCACCGGCGACCACACATATATTCCATATAGTCGCAGCTACCCGTACAACCGTCACTCGCGCATTTGTGGGCCAGTGTATGCTTCGGAGTTGTCAAACTCCCGCTGGTCAGCTTTGGAAAAGAGTTGACAGACGTGGTCCCGTGGCTGCATGGCCGCAGGAGTTGCTGTGCTTCGAAAACCTAAATGCTATTGTGCAGCAACGGGCTATATTAATCACAGGCTTGAGACTGATGGAGCAAACGTCTGCGTAAACCAACCCCATCAGATAATCGGCCGCTGGCTTTTTCAGTCACTTTGCTCGGAATTTAATAATTGAGTGGCTCGTTGTCAGTCCGAGATCAAACAATGGCTACAATACCTAGGCCGTCACGCCCTTCAGTTGGGCCGCCAACCTCGGCGCTGCCTGCCTTACCTGTTCCCAAAACGCGCAAGAGTACCGGAAATCTACATGCAGCTAGTAGGACACCGAACACACCGCGAAGCGGTCTTCGCGCACCGTCGGCAGCGCATCTGCCGCCCCCAGCTCCGGCTCCTACTTCAGCTCTGCCGACCCCTAAAGGCGCAGCTACCCCCAATGGAAAGACGATACGCAAAACAGTCAGCATCAACTCTTTCCCGCAACCCCCTAAGGGTGATTCGCGCATATCCAGCCTCCCGCCCAGTCCATTATCAGGCGCAACGAGGAAATCTAGGCCATCTACTGCGCCCAAAGTGAATCACGGTGTACCGAGTTTGTTAACTGGAGGCGGCGACAGCAAATCTATCCTCTCCAGCAATAGTGTCCGGAATTCTGATGGACTCATCAGCATCGCTTCACCTCCGCAGAGCCGCAGTTCTTCAGCCCAAGATTCTTACTCGACTTCGGCTACGACTTATGATGACCCAACCGACCTTAGCTCAACCCCCACAAACGACAAAAGGACCTCCAAGGGTCTAGATGGCAAAGGCAATGTTGTTGTCAGTGTGCGAGTACGTCCGGATGCTGGCGCCAACGAACAGGGGCGGGTTGAGGGTGAATGGATGGTGGATGGTAGGAAGTCGCTGGTCTCGTATCGAGGCAAGGAAGGCGGCGACTACCACTACGACAATGTTTTCGCGACTCATGACGACAACAGCAGAGTGTATGACCATACAGCTAAGCGGTTAGTTCGAAGGGTCATGGAAGGCTACCACGGCACCGTGTTTGCCTATGGTATGACGGGTACGGGTAAGACATTCTCGATGCAAGGAACGGCCTCATCTCCCGGTGTCATTCCGCTCGCCATTACCGATATCTTCTCCTACATCCGAGAAACACCATCGCGAGAGTTTCTGCTCCGTGTCAGCTATCTTGAGATTTACAATGAAAAGATCCACGATTTGTTGAGTATGTCAACCAGCGGAGCCGGAGCTGCGGGTGCACAAGAAGAAATCAAACTACGGGAGGACAGCAAACGTGGCGTCTATGCAACACCCCTGAAGGAAGAAATCGTACAGAGCCCAACACAACTTCTGCGGGTAATTGCCCGTGGTGATCAAGCCCGTAGGACAGCCAGCACACAGTTCAACGCCAGGAGTTCGCGCAGTCACGCTGTTGTGCAGATTGTCGTCGAGAGTAGAGAACGGATGCCAGCGTCGGGAGCGGATAACAAACGCTCGGGCCTAGTTCCCGGTGGTGTCCGTGTCTCTACTCTAAGCCTGATCGATCTTGCTGGTTCTGAGAAAGCTGCCGAGACCAAGGAACGGCGGCAGGAAGGAGGCCATATTAACAAGAGTCTGTTGACCCTAGGAAATGTCATCTCAAAGCTGTCGGACGCGAAGAAGAAAGACGGCTCCTCGTTGGACCTCAAACATCTTCCTTACAGAGACAGCAAGTTGACGAGGTTGTTGCAAGGGGCATTATCCGGAAACTCCCTCGTCAGTATCCTCTGCACCATCCAGATTGGTGCTGCTGGGAGTGCTGCTTCTTCTACTACCCATACGGCGGAGACCATTAATACCCTGAAGTTTGCTGCCCGTGCAAAGAACAGCATTGTCAGTCATGCCAAAAAGGCCGAGGAAGCTCTTGGTGCTGGTGGTGAGGGCGGAGCTAGGGTCCTGCTCGAACGATACCGCATGGAGATCTTAGAGCTTCGATCCCAACTCGAAACACAGGTCAAGAACAAAGCGCCTGTCGAGGCAGAAGAAGAGGAGGTCATAAAAGAAGTTGTGGAAGAGCGCTTGCGAGAAAAGGAGGCCGAGGCAAGGCACGAGGAGCAGATGCTGGAGATGCAGCTTGCGCGCACAGCCTTGAAAGAACGGATCGATCACCTGAACAAGCTAATCCTAAGCTCTAAATCGATTGGTGTCAACAGCAGCGGATCCTACAGTGCCTTGGGCATACATAACCGCTTCTCTCAATCTTCACTAGCGCCATCTGTCCGGACCTCGATTGCTGCATCTTCTAAGAGCCATCCCATATTAGAGAGGACCAGCTCGATGAACTCATCATCGTCGACAATCGGCCGGCGGTCGAATCTCCAACGACGGTCGAACTCCGGTGAACCATCAGCCGAGGAAGATGACAGCGTCGGCGAGTATGGCGATGGCGTTGCTTCTCTGGCAGCCCAAAACCAAGCCTTGCAAAACGACCTGGCCGACAGAAATCGATACATAGCCACTCTTGAAAAACGGCTCCTTCATGCGAGGAGGGCTAGCTCGTCTCGCACATCAGTTGGGTTCTCCGCGCCCAACAAGGCCATCATGGTGGGCGAAGACCATAGCGTCTCCGCTGCACTCAGGGAGAAGGATGCCGAGATTGCGGAACTCCGGGCTAGACTGGATGACAAGGATCGTATGCTTAGTGCTCTGCGCAGTGCCGCTCGCTCGAGAGATGCTGCTGAAGGGCTTGATAAAGAGACCCCCAAGCCCGAGGCGCGCGAGGTACGAACGTCTCTGCTGTATGAGCAGGCTGCCAGTCCTCCGCCGTCCGGAGCGCTACCAGACCCGCCCATGGCCGGGCGAAAGAGCTCCTCGTCGCTCGACATCGAGCGCAGGAGGCCCAAATCGGTTGACGAGATGAGCCGCATCCTGGATGAGATGATACAGGAGAAAGTTGAAAGCGGCCATGTGGTTCGGGGTGTGCGAGGCAGCGTCCGCATCGCGAGCGACGGTCGAAAGGTCCAAGTGCCGGCTGAGGCAGGGGCTACGGGCAAGGCCGCCTCACTTCGGGAGAGCCCAACGATTGCGCACGAGTCTCATGAGGTTGCCCTTGGGGTTTGAGAGTGATGTGGCTCCTTCGGGAGCATGTATAATTTTTATATTGGGGACACGGCTGGGGCGCCGAAGTCTCGGGAATATGGCGTTTTCGGTTGGGATTGCTTGTCCGTTTCTTTTATACCCCATCATATTGCGCTATTTGCTACGACAGGAGTGTTTGTGGATGTGGATGCCCTGAACGACGGGAAGAAACCGATGGTCTGGGTTATTATTTTCCATTCTTAGAAGATGGCTCGGGAAGGAGTTGCTTGTTCTCCACAGGACTGGCGACCACGTTATATAATGAGCGGGCCCTGGTTGCATCTTCATTTTTTTTCTCTTCCATTTACCATATATTCATTCCTCTTTTGTCACTGCCGCAGCTCCTGGAGAAAAAGGGTTAGAGATTTCATCTATAGGGACGATAGGAACCATCTGTCCCAGCGGACTTAACGCCTTATATGTAATATTAGCTGATGAAAAAAGAAACGTTATAATGGACCTTAAGAAGAAAAATTAAATAATCGATTTAAAGACTATTAACTATATAATAATATTAAAACCCTACTCCTTATATAATATATAGAGGTAGATATACTTTATTACCTTTATATTAATAATAGCTAGTTACTTAATAATATTTAATTCTTAAGATATTAATAATACTAGTATTTAAATAAAATTATTAAGTTTATTAAGTTTATATATATTAGATTTATTATTCTTAATTAAGGTATTTATATTATTTAAATTTAATTTCTTAACTAGGTTAAATATTAAAGAGTTATAAGTAGATATTTATAATATTAAGTAATATAAATAAAATAATTATAAAAGTATAAATTAATAAATAATATTAAAAGATTAAGTATTTTTAAGAAACCCTCTTTAAGCTCTACCCTTTATTTAAAAAAACTATATATTAAAGTAAATGTTATAATTAAACTTATTTTAAATAAAATATTAAAAAGCTAATATATATAAATAAATTATCCCCCGTTTATTTTTATTAAATAAAGTTATAATACTTTATTTTTAACTTTTTAACTTTTTTATACCTTTTTATTTTATATAACTTTTAATTATTAATTTTAAGTTTAATTTAAAATATTTTTATTTATTAAATATAATTCTTTTTAAACGTTTATAAATATATAATTTTAGTTTAAACTTTATATATTATATTATATTACCTTTTATTTTAAATAAACCCGATATAAAAATAGATATTTAAAATAGTTTTTAATTTAAAACTTAAATTTATATTATAATTATTTATTATTTTTAATAATAAGCCTTTATTAATTAAAGGCTAGTTTTATAAAAGTAATATTAATATATAAGATTTAATAATTAATTAAATTAAAATTATTAAATTAAAGAGTAAAAGAGAAATTAAAATAATTAAATCGATTAAGTTAAAGAATAATAAGGTTTTAATATTAAAATTAATATAACTTAAGGTTAAATTAATCTTTTTATAATTAATTAAATTAAATTAAATAATGGACCCCACTAGGGGGTTTACTAAGGAAGGCCTAGTTAGCCCGCTATTCCTAAATAGGAAGGCGGTTAACTTAGGTAGTAATAATTAACCTCCCTTATTTAAAAGGCCTTAGCCGATCTAAATAGATAAAGCCCTCTTCCTTCCTTCTTTATTTTTATATTAATCTATTATTTAACGTTACTCCTATCCGGTCCCCTTATTAAATATATATTTAATAATAAAGTAGTTATATAATAGGCCTTATTAAAGGGACCGATTTAGTTAATTAATATTAATAGCCTATATATATATTAATACCTATTATAAAAGTTATACATATATTAACTCTATTATTTCTTCCTTCTTTTTCTATTTTATCATTATTAATTATATTACCTTATATATTATATTATTAAAAATAATGATCTTTCTTTTAAAACCGTAAATTATAATAAATCTTTATTAATTAATTTAATTAACTTCGATTTAAATAGCGAACGCTAAGTAATTACTTTAATAATTATTTATTTAGGATTTATTTAAGCTTTTAATAATTAAAAAAGAATAAAAAAATAAAAGGTTATATAAATTAGTAATAGTTCTATATTAAAATGAATAGGTATTTTAAAAGTAAAAAAAATTAAGCTTTTAACGATAATTAATAATAAGTATTAAACCCCTTTTTATTCTAATTATTAACTCTAATTATTACCTTATTATCCCTTACGGTATAGAATTTATAATAAACCCGGGTCTTATAATAATATTATATTTAAATATTAAAAAAGGAATTATTTATTTACGTTATATAGATTTAAGATTTATTTATAATTATTTATATTTAAATAATAAAGTTTTTAAATTTAAAATATAAAGATATTAGTTTTATATAAATTATTAAAGAAAGCTTTTATAAATAAATATAAAATTAAAAAAAAACATCTTTTAGGATTTAAAGTTTTCTCTTTTTTATTATATATATCTATATACTTATATATATTATTATTTAAATTTTAATATTTATTGATATATATTAACGTGGTTTATTACATACTCGGATATATTATATAATCGAATACTTTCCCCTTTAACTTACTTAATTAAACTTTAATATATAATATCTCTATAACTATAATATTAATTTAATCGAAAGAAAATTATATTATTTTAATAATTTAAATAATATAAGGAGGTTTAAATCGAATTAATTAATAAATTATTACGAGAGTATATAATATCCTTTTATTTATATTAAATAATCGATTCTATAATACCGAACTTTAATACGAAATCCGATAACGATAATATAAATTAAATATAATAGCAAAGGAGGTATTTCGTAATTATATAATTAATTTAAATATTAAAGGGATACCTTTTAATATTAATATTTTAAGAAATATAATTAATCTCTTTATCGTATTATATAAAGGCGACCGTATCGATAAGTATTAAGTTAAACGTTTTATCGACCGTAACCCGGACTTTAAAACTTAAATAAACCGTTAATACAATTATTAAAGGTTTTTTTATAAGGATTTAAACGTTATTTTTAATTAATTTATATTAATTATAAATATTAAGGTTAAATATAGTATTTTAAATAAAGATATATAAAATTTCGATAAAACTAGTTTTATAATAAATATAATCGGATTAATATTTATAATAACACGTATTAATCGGTATAGGAAGGTAAAATCGGTTTAATTTAATAATCGAGAATAGTTAATAATTATTAAATATATTAATTTATAAGGTTAATATATTCCATTATTTTTAATTATTTAAAATTAATATTACTTTATAAATTAATTTTATAAATACGATTTATTAAATAATTAGGTGATTAAATCGATTTTTAATAGCTAAATTAATAATAAAATAGGCTTAAATTAAATTTAATATTTTAATAAATATATAAAAAAATGGGGAAAGGCTTCTTATCGCTTTTTAATTTTAAACGGTTATAAAAGCTATATTTCAATTAAATTTAAAGAATATTATAAAAATAACGGTATTATTACATTTAATATACCTCTTTATTTATCGTATTTATTCTAGCTTTTAAATATAATATTCTATTCGATATTAAAGTATATATATTTAAAATAAATCGAGCTATTTATTAAAACGTCGATAAATTATATTATAAAGTTTAAATTCTTTATTAGTTTTAAAGTTATATATTTTATTATTTTTATAAAAAATAATATTAAATTTAAATTTAATATATTTAATTTAATCCTTTGTTATTTAAATAAAGTAATTAATAAATTAAATATATATTTTCGGACGTTTATACCTAACCCGTTATATCCGGGGACGGTTAATATTTATAACTTTTAAACGTTATTTAACCTTTAATAAATAATTAAATATTTTATTTTTATTAAAAATAAAGTCTTTATTTATTAAAGAAGCTCCCTAATATTTATTTTAAATATTATAAATTAAACAACGAAGGGTATAAATAGAATGATTTATAAAGTAACCTTTATATATAACCGGATATATATATTAAAAAAGATTAATTTAATATTTATTCTTTCCTACGGAGGACGTTAATCTATTAATTATATTATATAAAAAAATATTATATAAAACCCTTACCTTTTATTTAATAAATTAAGTAAATAAGTATATAGTCGTAAATTAATTAATTATATAATAATTAATAATTAATTTAACCGATAATAACCTATCCGATTAAAGGATTATTTATTAACCGCGCGTTAATTTCTATTTATCGGTACCGGCCCTTCTTCCCTTTCGGTACGTTTAATTAATTTATAATTTTATTATATTAACGCTTATCGTATTAATATAGAAATTTAACGTCTTCCGAAGCTTTTTTCTTATTTCGTATATATATAAATATACCTTCTATTATTTAATATTCTTTATAAAACTCGTTATCGCCGTTTTTCCTAAATATAACGTAAATATTATATATATAAAAAGTTATATATTAAAACGATTTAAAACGTTTATTATTATATATAATATTTAATACCTTAAAATCGAATTTATTTAAAGTAATTACGATTTCTATATTATAAAAATAATCCTTTTTAAAGAATATAAATTTAATATTTATTAATATAATCTCGTTAATTTTCTTAGAATTACTTAAGGCGTTCTTTATTAACGCGTATAATATAATATATATCGATAAATATTAAAATTTAAATAATTATATATATAAAAGTATAAAATAAAGGATAATAATAAATATAAATATATATTTATATATAATAAGAAGGAGAGGATATTATAAATCTTAAAGAACGTTTATTTTAAGATTTTATATTTATATATAAAAGCTTTCTTTAATAATTTATATAAAATTAATATTTTTATACCTTAATTTTAAGAACTTTATTATTTAAATATAAATAATTTTTAATAAATCTTAAATCTATATAATATAAATAAATAATTCCTTATTCGATATTTAAATATAATATTATTACGAAACCCGGGTTTATTATAAATCCTATATTATAAAGGATAATAAATAGCTAAGGTCGATAGTTATAATAGAAAGGGGTTTAATATTTATTATTTATTATTATTAAAGGTTTTAATTTTTTAATTTACTTTTAAAATACCTATTTATTTTAATACGGAGTTATTATTAATTTATATAACTTTCTATTTGTTTTTTATTACTTGTTTTAGTTATAAAAAGCTTAATAAAATATTAAATAAATTAAATAAATTAAATAAATAAATATATAATTTAATTATTTATATAATAATAGATAAATAACTAAATCGATAATAACTTATCCGATTAAAGGATTACTTACTAACCGCGGTTCGCCCCCCTTTTTAATATTAACTCCCGTTTATTAATAACGTGGTTTACTATTAGATTACGTATATTATTAAACTACGCATGTATATAATTTTCTATTATAATTAAACTTTAATATATAATTATTTAATAATTATAATACCTATTTAATTACAAAAAGATCGTATTCTTTTAATAATTTAAGCGATATATAATAGAATAAGAAATATTAATTAAAGGGTAATTACGAAACTTTACGACATCCCTAAAATAACTTTATATACCCGAATTTACGGTACTTTATCTCGATATAATATTTAATATTTACGTTATAAATTAAATATAATTAAAGAGGAGGTATTTTATAAATATATAATTAATTTAAATACCTAAGGAATATTTCTTAAAATAGCCGATATAAAAGATATAATTAATTTCCTCTTATAATCGCGTAATAACAAGCGCGTTAATAAATATTAAGTTAAACGATTTATTAATTATAACCCGGACCCGAAAATTAAAATAAACTGGAAATATAATTATTAAAGGGCTTTTTATAAGGACTTAAATATTATTTCCGGTTAATTTCGGTTAATTACGAATATAAAGGTGAAATACGGGATTTAAAAGGACGATATTTATAATTTCGATAAAACCGGCTTTATAATAAGTGTTATCGGGTTAATACTCGTTATAATATACGCCGATAAACGTAGGAAAGCGAAGTTAATTTAACTTAATAATCGGGAATAAGTAACGATAATTAAATATATTAATTTATAGGGTTAATACCTCCTGCCGTTCTTAATTATTTCGGGTTAATATTATCTCGCGAATTAAATACGCGAAAGCGATTTATTAAATAATTAGGTAATTAAACCGATATTTAATAATTAAATTAATAATAAAATAAGCCTGGATTAAGTTAAGCATTTCGATAAATATATTAAGATATAAACGAAAGGTTATTATTACTTTTTAATTTTAAATAATTATAAAAGTTATATTTCGGTCGAATTCGAGGTATATTATAAGGATAATAGTATTATTACGTTTAATATACCTCCCTATTTATTTTATTTACTTTAGTTATTAAATATTATACTTTATTCGCTATTAAAACATATATATTTAAAGGAAATCGAATTATTTATAAAGGCTTTAATAAATTATATTATAAAGTTCGAGTTCTTTATCGCTTTTAAAATTATATATTTTATTATTTTTATAAAAAGTAATATTAAATTTAAATTTAATATATTTAATTTAATATTTTATTACCCGGACGAGGTAATTAATAAATTAGATATATATTTCTAAACGTTTATATTTAACCCGTTACGTCCGGGGACGGCTAGTATATATAACCCTTAAACCCCTTCGAACCCTTAATAAACGGTCCGTTATTCTTCTTTTTTAAAAATAGGATTTTAATTTATTAAGGAAGCTTTTTAATATTAATTTTAAATATTATAAATTAAATAACGAAAGGTATATAAGTTATAACGAATTAAATAACCCTTATATAAAAGGAGCTTTATACATTTTAAATAATTAATTAAATATTAATAAAACGTTAAAAAGTTAAAAAAACGCGAGTTTAATTTAAAGGAGCCTTTACGATTAAAGAATTATAGGCGTTATAAAACGAGAAGGATAAAGATAAATGTCCAGCTATCGATAAAGGTAAAAATAAAGGTCCGTTAAAACGGAGGGCGAAGGGTAACTAATATTATAATAATTATAATAAGATTAATTATAATTTAAAGATTTATAGAATTATTATAGAATTAGGTAATAAATTAAATAATAATTAATTTAAATGAATTAATAGCGTTTTAATTAAGTTATTTTATTATATAATAATAAGAAGTAGTAGAGGTACATAACTTAATAATACGCGCAGCTTAATAGTAAACTACGTTACCGGCCTTTTAAAGGTAATTATTCCGCGATTTTATTATACCGGCGTTTATTATAAATATATAAAAACTTTATATCCTTTAAAACCTCTTTCTTATTTCGTAAATATATAAATATATTTTTTACCGTTTAATAATTTTTATAACGTTTTTTATTATTATATATTTTAAATTTAATATATAAATTATATATATAAAGAGTTATATATTATAATAAATTATAAAATAAATTATTTTATATACTCTTTAATATTTCGGAATTAAATTTATTTAAAGCGTTCGTAATTTCCTAATTATAAAAACGATTTATTTTAAGAAATTTAAATTTAATAATTATTAATATAATAATACCGGCCTCCTCGGAATTACCTAAAGCGCCTTTTATTAATATATATAACATAATATATATTAATAAATATCGAGATTTAAATAATTATATATATATTTAATAATATATAAAGGTATAAAATAAAACATAATAATAAATATAAATATATATTTATATAAAATAGGAAAAAGAAATATTATAAGTTTTAAACAGTATTTATTTTAAAATTTTATATTTATATATAAAAGTTTTTTTTAATAATTTATATAAAACCGATATTTCTATACCTTAATTTTAAAAACTTTATTATTTAAATATAAATAATTTCTAATAGATTTTAAATCTATATAACGCGAACGAGTAATTCCTTTTTTAATATTTAAATATAATATTATCGCGAGACCCGGGTTTATTATATATCTTATATTATAAGGGATAATAAGGTAATAGCTAAAGTCGATAATTATAATAGAAAGGGGCTTAATATTTATTATTTATTATTAATAAAGGTTTTAATTTTTTAATTTACTTTTAAGATACTTATTTGTTTTAATACGAAATTATTACTAATTTATATAACTTTCCATTTATTTTTTATTATTTATTTCAGTTATAAAAAGCTTAATAAAATATTAAATAAATTTAATATTTTTTAAATATTAAAAAGTTAAAAAGGTATATATATAATTTAAAAGGGCCTTTATTATATAGGAATTTTAAAAATTATAGAATTAAAAGGTAAAAAGGGAATATTTAATAATTAATAAAGATAAAATAGGGGGTTTATTAAAACAGAAGATAATTAATAGAAAATATTATAATATTTATTATAAAATAAATTATAATATATAAATATATAAAAAGGATATAGAATTAAATAATAAATCGGATAGTAAATAATTTTAATTAACTTAAAGTATTATAATTAAATTAATTTATATAGAAATAATAAAATATAAGAAAAATGTCCGATTATATTTATTTAATATTTTATTAAGCTTTTTGCAATTAAAATCAATAGTAAAAAATAAATAGAAAGTTATATAAATTAATAATAATTTCGTATTAAAATAAATAAGTATTTTAAAAATAAATTAAAAAATTAGAGCTTTTAACGATAATAGATAATAAGTATTAAACCCCTTTTTATTATAATTATCGACCTTAGTTATTTATTATCCCTTATAATATAAGATTTATAATAAACCCGGGTTTTATAATAATATTATATTTAAATATTAAAAAAGGAATTACTTATTCGTATTATATAAATTTAAGATTTATTAAAGACTATTTATATTTAAGTAATAAAGTTCTTAAAATTAAGGTATAAAGATATTAATTTTATATAAATTATTAAAAAAAGCTTTTATATATAAATATAAAATTTTAAAATAAATACTTTTTAGGATTTATAATATATCTCCTTTTTATTTTATATAAATATATATTTATATCCGTTATTATCCATTATTTAACTTTATACCTTAATATATTATTAAATATATATATAATTATTTAAATTTTAATATTTATTAATATATATTATATTATATATATTAATAAAAAGCGCTTTAAGTAATTCCGAGGAGGCTAGTATTATTATATTAATAATTATTAAATTTAAACTTCTTAAAATAGATTACTTTTATAATTAAAAAATTATAAATACTTTTAATAAATTCAATTTTAAAACGTTAAAAATTGTATAAAATAACCTACCTTATAATTTATTATAATATATAACTTTTTATATATATAATTTATATATCGAATTTAAAATATATAATAATAAAATTTTTTTATATATTTATAAAATAGGAAAAAGGCTTTAAAAGACGTAAAGCTTTTATATATTTACAATAAACACCGGTATAATAAAATCGTGAAATAATTACCTTTAAAAGGCCGGTACTAATAAATAGAAACTAACGTTAAAAAAGGGGCGAACCGCGGTTAATAAATAATTCTTTAATCGGATAGGTTATTATCGATTAAGCTATTTATCGGTTATTATATAATTAATTAAATTATATATTTACTTATTTAATCTATTAAATTAAAAATAAAAGTTTTATATAATTTTTTTTATAATATAATTAATAAATTAACGTCTACCGTAGAACGGAATGTTCGATTATATAATATATCCGAATATGTAATAAATTATATTATATTATATATATTAATAAAGAGTGTTTTTAATAATTTATAAAAAGTTAATATAATTATTATAAATAAACTTAATTTTAAAATATTATATATTATATATAATAATAAGTTTTTTAAATTATTATAATATATAATTCTTTATATATATAATCTTTATATTATATATTAAATATATAATAACGAAGATTTTTATAAAATATATTAAAAAGTAAAAGGTATATATATATATATATAAAATAAGAAAGAAACCTTAAAGGATATAGAACTTTTATATTAATACGACGATCGTTAATATAATAAAATCGTAAAATAATTAAACGTATTAAAGGAGAAGAAAGGGCGGTATTAATAAGCGGGAAATAGTATACGGTTAAGAAATAATCCTTTAATTAAATAGATTATTATTAATTAAATTATTTATCGATTATTATATAATTAATTATTTTATAATTATATATTTATTTATTTAATCTATCGAATAGATAGTAAGGGTTAAAAGAAATTATAATATAATTAATAGATTAACGTCCTTTATAGGACGGTTTATATTAATATTAATATTATTAATATAGTACTTTTAAAATTTTATTATATATAAGAATATATTTATAAAGATATATTATTAATTGTAGATTATGTTAATATTACCGTAAAATATTAATATAATTTTCGTTATTAAAATAGTGAGATTAATATTATAGATAAAGTTTATTTTAAATTATATTATATTTATTATTTATTAAATAAATTATTATATAAATACTTTTAATAACGCTTTAATTTATAAATATATTCGAATATATCGGTAAATTAATATAACGTGATTTATTACCGAGCCGGCTATATTACCGAGTCGGCTATCCTTTCTATATTTTATTATTTTAATATGAATTAATTTAATTATAATACTTTAAATTAATTAAAATTATTTATTATCCGATTTATTATTTAATTCCATATCCTTTTTATATATTTACGTATTATAACCTGTTTTATTATAAATATTATAATACTTTCTATTAGCCGCTTTCCATTTCGATAGTCCCTTTATTTTATTTTTCTTAATTATTAAACGCTTCCTTTTTATTTTTTATTTTTAAAACTTTTAAAATTCCTATATAATAAAAGCTTTTTTAAATTATATATATACTTTCTTAATTCTTTAACGTTTAAAAAGTATTAAATTAACTTCTTTTAATATATATATCCGGTTATATATAAAGGTTATTTTATAAATTATTTTATTTATACCTTTCGTTATTTGATTTATAATATTTAAAATAAATATTATAGAACTTCTTTAATAAATAAAAACTTTATTTATAATAAAAATAAAATATTTAATTATTTATTAAAGGTTAAACGGTATTTAAAAGTTATAAGTATTAATTATCCCCGGATACGACGGGTTAAGTATAAATATCTAAAGATATATATTTAGCTTATTAATTACCTTATTTAAATAATAAAGGATTAAATTAAATATATTAAATTTAAATTTAATATTATTTTTTATTAAAATAATAAAATAACGTGGTTTATTACCGAATAGGCTATATTACCGAATAAGCTACCTTTTTTATATTTTATTACTTTTATATAAATTAATTTAATTATAATACTTTAAATTAATTAAAATTATTTATTATTTAATTTATTATTTAATTTTATATCTTTTTTATATATTTATATATTATAACTTATTTTACTATAAATATTATAACGTTTACCGCCCGTCGCGCGCCTCTTTAACGAATTATTATTTTTACCTTTATCAATTGTTAAACGCTTCCCTTTTACCTTCTCGTTTTATAGCTTTTAAGATTCTTATATAATAAAAGCCTTTTTAAGTTAAATATATACCTTTTTAACTCTCCGGCGTTTAAAAAATATTAAATTAACCTCTTTTAATATATATATCTAATCGTATATAAAGGTTATTTTATAAATTATTTTATTTATACCTTTTATTATTTAATTTATAATATTTAAAATAAACGTTAAAGAGCTTCTTTAATAAATAAAGACCTTATTTTTAATAAAGGTAAAGTATTTAATCGTCTATTAAAGGTTAGATAGCGTTTAAAGGTCGTAAATATTAACTATCCCCGGACGTAACGGGTTAGATATAAGTGTCCGAAAATATATATTTAATTTATTAATTACTTTATTTAAATAATAAGGTATTAAATTAAATATATTAAATTTAAATTTAATATTATTTTTTATAAAAATAGTAAAATATACGGCTTTAAAGGTAATAAAGAATTCTAATTTCGTAATATAATTTATCGATATTTTAATAAATAGCTCGATTTATTTCGAATATATATACTTTAATACCGAATAAAATACTATATCTAAAAGTTAAAATAGGTAAAATAAATAGGGAGGTATATTAATTATAATAATATCGTTATTTTTATAATATACCTTAAATTCGGCCGAAATATAGCTCTCGTAGCCGTCCAGGATTAAGAAGCGATAGCGACCCTTTATTCGCGATTTAATATATTTATTAAAATACTTAATTTAATTTAAGTTTATTTCGTTATCGGTTTAACTATTAAAAGTCGGTTTAATTATTTAATCGCCTAATAAGTTATATTTAATAACTTAATTTAAAAGGTAATATTAATCTTAAATAATTAAAAATAGCGGAATATATTAATTTTAAGAATTAATATATTTAATAACTATTAACTATTCCCGATTATTAAACTAAATTAACTTCGCCTTCCTACGCTAATTAATACGTATTATTATAAGTATCGACCCGATTATACCTATTATAAAACCGGTTTTATTAAAATTCTATATATTTTTATTTAAAATATTATATTTAATTTTAATATTAATGATTAATACGAATTAATTAAAAATAATATTAATATTTTTATAAAGAGCCTTTTAATAATTATATTAACGGTTTATTCGGGTTTTAAAGTCCGGGTCGCGGTCGATAAAGCGTTTAACTTAATACTTACTAACACGATTACCGCCGCGTAATTTTAAAAAGAGATTAATTATATCTCCTATAATATTAATATTAAAGGGTATTCCTTAAATATTTAAATTAAATATATAATTATAAAATACCTCCTTTTTTATTAAATTTAATTTCTAATCGTTCGATCGGGTTTTATATCGAGGTTCGGTATTACGGAGTCGATTATTTAAAATAGTTTAAAGGATATTATATACTTTCGTAATAATTCTTTAATTAATTCGATTTAAACCTTTTCGTATTATTTAAATTATTAAAATAATATAATCTTTTTTAAATTAAATTAATATAATAGTAATAAAGATATTATATATTAAAGTTTAATAAGGTAGGTTAGAAGGAAAGGTGGCCCATTCGGTAATATAGCCTACTCGGTAATAAACCATATTATACGGTTTTAGAAGTAATAAAGAATTTAAATTTTATAATATAGCTTAATGTAATTTATTACCTTACGGACTATATTACCTTATAAACCATTTTTTTAATTCTATAATTTAATTAAATTTTAATATATAATAATTCTATAATTATAATACCTAATTAATTTAAAGAAAATCGAATCGTTTTAATAATTTAAATAACGCGAAACTTAATAAATCCTTTAAACGAAAGAGCTATTATAAAAATATACGATATCTTTTATATAACTTTATATTACCGAATTAACGGCCGAACTTTATAATATAAAATTTAATAATAATAATATAAATTAAATTTTATTAAAGAGGAGGTATTATAAAAGTATATAATCGATTTAAATATCCGAGGAATACCTTTTAATATCGTTAATATAAAAGATATAATTAATTCTCTCGCGGGAGCGTATAACGACAAGTACGTTAATAAATATTAAATTAAGCGCTTTATTAACCGTAATTTAAACTTTAAAATTAAAATAAATCGGAAATATAATTATTAAAGGGCTCTTTATAAAAATATAAAAGTTATTTCCGGTTAATTTACGTTAATAATAAATATAAAAGTTAAATACAGTATTTTAAATAAAGATATATAGAATTTTAATAAAATTAACTTTATAATAAGCGTTATCGGTTTAATATATATTATAATATATACCGATCGGTATAAGAAAGCGAAAACAATTTAATTTAATAATCGGGAATAATTAATAATAATAAAATATATTAATTCGTAAAATTAATATATTCTACCGTTTTTAATCGTTTAAAGCTAATATTATCTCACGAATTAAGCACGCGAATATAATTTATCGGGTAATTAAATAATTAAACCGACCTTTAATAACTAAATTAATAATAAAATAAGCTTAAATTAAGTTAAATACTTTAATAAATATATTAAAACGCGAACGACGGGTTATTATTACTTTTTAATTATTAACGATTACGAGAGCTATATTTTAACCGAATTTAAAGTATATTATAAGGATAACGGTATTATTATATTTAATATACCTCTTTATTTATTTTATTTACTTTAATTATTAAATATCGTACTTTATTCGTTATTAAAACGTATATATTTAAAAGAAATCGAGTTATTTATAAAAGCTTTAATAAATTATATTATAAAGCTTAAGTTCTTTATTACCTTTAAAGCTATATGTTTCGTTATTCTTATAAAATATAATATTAAATCTAAATTTAACGTATTTAATTTAATACCTTATAATTTAAATAAAGTAATTAATAAATTAAATATATAAATTCGGATATTTATATTAAAGTTATTACGTTTAAGGACTGTTAATATTTATAACCCCTTAATACTTTTTAACCCTTAATAAATAACGAGATATTCTATTTTTATTAAAAATAGAATCTTTAATTATTAAAGAAATTTTCTAATACCGATTTTAAATATTATAAATAAATTAATTAAATATATAAAATTAATAATATATAAAACTATAATTTTATATAAACGGGTACGGACTTTAAAAGCGGTTAATTTAATCCTTTTAAAACGCCGGAAGGTTAAAAAGTTATATATTTAATTTAAAGGAGTTTTTATTATTAAAGAACTTTAATAATTATAAAATAAAAAGATAAAAGGGAAGCGTCTTACGACCGATAAAAATAAAAATAATAATTCGTCGAAGCGATATATAACGGGTAATAGGTATTATAATATTTATAATAAAATAAATTATAATATATAAATTTATAAAAAAGATATAGAATCGAGTAATAAATCGGATAACGAATAATTTAAATTAATTTAAAATATTATAATTAAATTAATTTATATAAAAGTATTAAAAAATAGAAAGAGTAATTCGCGAGGTAATATAATCCGCGAGATAGTAAATTACGTTATCGATACTTTAATAAATAATTCGATTTATTTTAAATATATATATTTTAATATTAAATAAAATACTATATTTAAAGGTTAAAGTAAAGATATTAAATAAAGAGGTATATTAATTATAATAATATTATTATCTTTATAATATACCTTACATTCGGCCGAAATATACCTTTTATAATTGTTAAGGATTAAAAGGCGATAGCGACCCTTTATTTATAATTTAATTTAAACCTATCTCGTTATTGGCCTAATTATTAAAAATCGATTTAATTACCTAATCGCCCGGTAAATCGTATTTATAAAATTAATTTATAAAATAATATTAACTTTAAATAATTAAAAATAATGGAATATATTAACCTTATAAATTAATATATTTAATAATTATTAACTATTCCCGATTATTAAATTAAACCGACTTTACCTTCCTATACCGATTAATACGTGTTATTATAAATATTAATCCGATTATATTTATTATAAAACTAGTTTTATTGAAATTTTATATATCTTTATTTAAAATATTATATTTAATTTTTATATTTACGATTAATATAAATTAATCAAAAATAATACCTATATCTTTATAAATAACCCTTTAATAATTGTATTAATAATTTATTTAAGTTTTAAAGTCCGGATTATAATCGATAAAACGCTTAACCTAATATTTATTAATACAATCGCCCCTACGCGACGCGATAAAAAATTAATTATATTTTTTATAATATTAATATTAAAAGGTATTCTTTAAATATTTAAATTAATTATATAATTAAGAAATACCTTTCTTTTTATTAAATTTAATTTCTATCCGTTCGATCGGGTTTCGCGTTAAGGATCGATACCGTATAATTAATCGTTTAAAATAGCTCGGAGGACGTTATATACTTTCGTAATAATTTCTTAATTAATTCGATTTAGACCTCTTTACGTTATTTAAATTATTAAAATAATATAATCTTCTTTTAATTAAATCGGTATTATAGTTATAGAGATATTATATATTAAAAATTAATTAAATAAATTAAATAAAACATATAGCCGACTCGATAATATAACCGGCTTAATAATAAACCACGTTATCAGTTTCATTTTTTAAATTATATATATTTATTTTATTATTTAATTAAGTATTTAATATTATTATTAAATACTAATAATATCTCTAATAAAAAGGCTTTTTATTAAACACCGTTAAAATATAATAAAATAATAATCTCCCACGATATAATATTAAAATGATTTTATATTATAAACCTAATTATAATTAAAATAAATATAAATATAAATATTTAATTAAATAAGAAGGTTTTATATATAAATAAAATATATAATATTAAAAGGATGTTTTTAATAATATTAAAAAGGAAGTTTTATAAGATAGAAGTAATTTTATTAGAATCGTTTATAAAGGTAATTTAATTAACTAGCTCTTTTATCAATTAAAAATATTAAATTTAAATATAAATATAGAAGATTATATAAATACCCGTTTCTTAAAAACTAATAGAATTAAATTAAAAACTTTAAACGTTAAAGCGAAAATCCCGATATTTAAAGTAAAAACGGGTATATATAAACGTTATTAAAGCGAAGATATAAATTATTAAAGATATATATTATTTTATTATAATAAATAAATATATAATTTGAATAATAAAGAGATAGGATTTATCGAGGTCGATAAGCTTTTTTTTATACCGCCGGTATTTTAATAAGCTTTATTAAAGGGACCGATTTAATTAGTTAATATTAATAGCTCGTATATATATTAATATCTATTTTAAGAGTTATATATATATTAACTTTATTGCTCCTTCTTTCTTTTTCTATTTTATTATTATTAATTATATTACCTTATATATTATATTATTATTATATAATTATACCCCCTTTTAAAAAAGGCGCGCTTTAGGCCTTTTACTTTAAAATATAGCGTTATTTATTTTTTATTTATAATTAATTGAATTTTATAAATTTAAATTTAAATTTATATCTATATTTATTTATTTAAATCAATATATAAAGAGCGTTATAAGTATTGAAATTTAAAGTTGTAATAAAGGTAAAAGTAATATTATTTTAATTAATATTAATTAATAAGTACTTTTTACCTTTTTTACCTTTTTATTAATTATTTATTAACTTATTATATAGTTAATTCATTATATAGTTAATTTATTATAAATAATTTAATTTAATTAATTAAGTTAAATCTTTTATTTAAAAGTGGATTTAAACTTATTTTAAAATTAAATTATAGTATTATTCTCGTCGGTAGTTTTAATTTGTTTTACGGTTATTTTTAATTTTATTAAGGTATGTATAATTAATTAATTAAAAGGGTTAATAATTAACTCTTTAAAAATACAATAAATACCTTTTATAATATTAATGGATTAAAATCAAGGTAATTAATTAGTATATTCGTTTAATTATTAATTTAATTATTAGTAACGCTTCTTTTATTAATAATAAATGTTTTTAAACCGGTATAAATAAGTAAATAATATTTAAAATAAAGTTATAAATAAAGGATTAATTACGATAATTTTACTTTTTAAGAATATATTTTAAAAAAGTTTAATATTAATTTATTAAATTAATTACTTTTAATATTAAAATTACTGGATTTATAATAAGCTTTTAAATCAATTTAAGGATTAATAAGAAATAAATATATATATATATTAAAAGAGATTAATTTAAATTAATTAGTTTTAAAGTTTTTAAAATTAATTTATAATTACCTTATTAACATTATTAATTTTAATAAAATAACTATTAAATTTATAGATTAAAAATAGAATATTAATTAGTTAATCGCTTAAGAAAGTAATATATATATATATAACCTACCGTCTTATAAAGGATATTATTTTATTAATTATATTATAGAAAAGAAATTATATAAAACCTTTACTTTATATTTAATAGATTAAATAAATAAATATGTAATTTATTTAATTATTTAATAACCGATAAATAACTTAAGTAATAGTAATTTATTTAATTAAAAGATTATTTATTAACCGTAGCCCCTTTTTCTAACGTTAACTCCCGCTTATTAATACCGGGCCTTTTTTATTTTTAATATATTTAATTATTCCGTAATTCCATTATATCGGTACTTATTATATTAATAAAACTCTATATCTTTTAAAGCCTCTTTTTTATTCAATATATATATAAATACGCTTTCCGTTATTTAATATATTTTATAAAAGCCGTTTTTATAAAATATAATGGAATAATTATATATATAAAGAATTATATATTATAACGATTTAAAAGGTTTATTATTATATATAATCTTTAATATTTTAAAATTAAATTCATTTAAAACGTCGCTTTATTTATAAATATTATCTAGAATAAAAGGTTTAAATTTAATTACCGGCGTAATCGTACCGTATTTTCAGAATTATTTCAAACGATCTTTATTAATATATATAATATAATATCTATTAATAAATATTAAAATTTGAATAATTATATATATATATATTTAACAATATATTAAAGTATAAAATTAAATAAAGAATAATAACGGATATAAATATATATTTATATATAATAAAAAAAAGAAATATTATAAATTTTAAAAAGCGTTTATTTTAAAATTTTATATTTATATATAAAAGCTTCTTTATTAATTTTAGAAACCTGATTATTTAAATAGAAATAAATTGTTCTTTTCTTAATATTTAAATATAATATTATTATAAAACCCGGGTTTATTATAAATCTTATATTATAAAGGATAATCAATAATTAAGGTTAATAGTTATAATGGAAAAGGGTTTAATATTTATTATTTATTATTATTAGAAGTTTAATCTCTTAATTTATTATTTAAAATAGTTGTCTATTTTAATATAGAGTTATTATTAATTTATATATCATTTTATTTATTTTCTATTTTTTATATTAGATATAATAAGTTTAAAGAAATACTAAAAAATAAATTATATTATTTAATAAAACGTTATTTTACTTTTAATTCTAAATAAACTAATATCGATTTTACCGCGGTATAAAAATGAAAGACTTTAAACCGTATATTAAAAGCTTTAATATATAATCTCGAAATCCAATTTAATTAATTTAATATTATTTACATTATAACGCGTAATAAGAATAACCGCGTTACCGCGGTATATATTAAAAATATATATAACTTAATTTTAATATCTAGGAGAAATTTATTAATACGCGCGTCCTCTATAATATTATTAATTTTAATTGTTATTTTAATAAATAGTTTAATATTAACGATTCCGAAAATAATCAAATCTTTAGAATATTTAATAATACTTTAATTAATATAAATTAGACCCGAACTTATAAGGAATTCGAATAATAATAAAGAAACGTTAATAAACTCCGATATATTATAAATATTAATAGATTAAATAGCGTCTTATAGAGGATATTAATTTATTAAATATATTACGAAAACTAAATTATATAAAGCCTTTCTATTTTATTTAATAAATTAAATAAATAAATATATAATTATAAATGAATTAATTATATTGTAATTAATAAGTAGCTTAATTAATAATAGTTTATTTAATTAAAGGAATATTTATTAACCGCGGTTCCGCTATCTTTTATTTATTAACTTTTCACTTTTAAAATTAATTAATCCGCGATTTTATTATACCGGCGTTTATCGTAATTATATAAGAGTTTTATATCTTTTAAAGCTTATTATCTGTTTTATAAATATATAAATAGTTTTTATTATTATTTAATATACTTTATTACATTTTCTATTATTATATATTATAATAAATTTTAAAATAAATTACTTTATATAATCTTTAATATTTTAAAATCGAATTTATTTAAAGTATTTATAACTATTAAATCGCGAAAGCGATCCTTTTTAAAAAAGTTAAATTTATTAATTTTTAATATAATAATAACGGCCTTTTTAAAATTACCCGAGCGGTTTTTTATTAATGCGTATACTATAATATATATTAATAAATATTAGAATTTAAATAATTATATATAAAGAAACAAATTTAAATAAAGGATAATAATAAATATAAATATATATTCATATACGATAAAAAGGAGAGAATTATTATAAATCTTAAAGAATATCTATTTTACAATTTTATATTTATATAGAAAAGCTTTTTTTAATAGCTTATATAAAGTTAGTATCTTTATATCTTAATTTTAAGAATTTTATTACTTAGGTATAAATAATCTCCGATAGATCTTAAGTTTATATAACGCGAATAAGTATAATAATTCCTCTCTTAATATTTAGATATAATATTATTATAAGATTTAGGTTTATTATAAATTTTATACCGTAAGGAATAATAAGGTAGTAGCTAAGGTCGATAATTATAATAAAAAGGGGTTTAATATTTATTATTTATTATTATATAGTTAAAGGTTTAATTTTTTAATTTATTATTTAAGATAGCTATTTATCTTAATACAGAGTTATTACTAATTTATATAACCTTCTATTTATTTTTTATTTTTTATATTAATTATAATAAGCTTGTAAAAATATTAAATAAATTAATATTTATTCATATTACGTTAATATAAATTAAACCCCGTTCTTATATTTATTTTAAATTTTAATTTAACTTTAACCGGAGTTTCTTTTCTCTTTTATATTATAAATTATATTATCTTAAATATTATTTATAGCTTTACTCTACTAGATCTTAATTCTATAACTTAAAATTAAATATTTTAATTACGAGAATATAATATAATTACGCGTTTTTTATTAGATATTAAATATAAAGGCGCGTGATTATAATAAAAAATAAATTAAGGAAGATACTCTCGTTAATAAATAATATACGCTTTATTTTCCCATTAAATTAACATTTATGAAATTAAAAAGTAATAAAGTTTTAACGTTAGAGTTAATATAATTTAAAATGAAGTTAATCCTTTTATAATTAATTAAATTAAATATATATTTAATAATAGCGTAGTTATATAATTAAGCTTTAATCTTTTTATAATAAAAGTAATTTAAAAATAATTTAAATAAAATAAATATTATATAATAATATTTCTTTTTATATTCTGTTTATCTTCTTTTTATATTATTTAAAATATTTTATAAAATAAAGATATTAGTTTTCTCCTTTTTTAATTTACAACTTTTAATAAGATTTTATATTTATTAAAAAATAAACCCTTTTTAAAAAAGGTTTTTATTTAATTAAATCTTAACTTATTATATAAGTTATTAATTAATTTATAATATTATTTAAAATACCTATTTATCTTAATACGGAGTTACTGCTAATTTATATAACCTTTTATTTATTTTTCATTATTTATATTCGCTGTAATAAGCTTGAAAAATACTAAATAAATTAATTTATAATAAAAGTTAAAATATATTTTAAATATAATTAATAATAATATTAAATATATAATCTTTAAATATAAATTATATAAATAATAATAAAACAAAATAAAATAGAAATAACCTATCTTAAACTTATAATTTAATATAAAAACCCACCTTTTCTTACTAGCGCGGTACCTTTCTATCTAGGTAAACTCGTTTATTTATTAATTAGCCCGCGCCCCCTCTATTAGTGCAGACGATTGGGGGGGGCAGTACATAGGGGCGCTGCAAGCAGGAGGAGAGGCAGGAGGGTATCTGTGTTATCCAAAGTGGGCTACCTCCAAAGTGCTCTTAAGCCATGTCGTTCGTCCACTCGGTCGGCGCCCAGCATGGTTGGTTGGGCAGACCGACAGACACGAACGAGCGAGTCATAACACGAAGGATCCTTGTCGTCCCGCCTCGTTTTGACCTGCCCTTCGACTACCTACATGCCCATGCCATGCCCACCTCTTTTGTTTTCCTCCTGCCAGCCGGGTCGTTTACATCAAACGGCCAACGGCATTTGCGAAACAGAAACACGCGCTCATAGTAGGCTTTATTTATTATTTGCTTAACAACCGACCGACGACCTGCCATGTTAGGTAGGCCCCAGTCTATAGCAGACTATCTACTTGAGGTAACCTAGGTTAATTACCTACCTGGTATTCACCAGCCGTGCGGAACGAACGCGCGCATTTATCCGTTGGTTAGCTGGCTGGGGCGGGAGCCGGTCCTTCAGACTAAATTGAGAAAGGAAAGGGGAGGTGGTCGGCAGTCATTCACCCTACTTGTGATGGTTGCAGAGATCAGCGGCGAGATTTATGCCCTCCCATTGGTGTATTTTTTCTTCCTAAGATGCAGTTAGAGTCAGAAAGTCGATTACTACAGTAGATCCGCCCGGGGCACCCCTCTCCGCAGATCTTTAGACTGTTTCAGAAGGCTCAGGGGGTGGGAGTGGATCGACCAAAATAGCTTAGGGGGCTTGGAAAGTGACAGGGAAACAAGGACCCTTCAACCTTTGGAAAAATAAAATGGCATCTGGGCTGCGCTTTTTTGGGGCTGCCCTCCACACATGCCACGCGAGATGCAGATAGATAGGTACATGTAGGTTTGTTTGGCAGTAGACTCTTTTTTATCCGTAGGCGTTGTAGCAATCAACCCCAGGCTTGGCTCGGCGTCCTTTATTCTTGCAGAAGGAGATACGTACAAGTAAGTAAGCAACATGAAGCTGGAAAGCAAGCAGGTACGTAGCCAGCGTGCAGCCAGCCTAGTCGTCGGGTTACTCTTACTCTGTTACTCTGTTTTTCGCTTAATGCCATACATAGCATACATACATGTAGCATACAGGACGACTCGTCTGGATCATCCTTTTCATTTTCTCTTTTTTCCCCTTGCCGTTCAGACTGGTTGCCCAATGGCATATGGCATGACCCTGGCTTGGCCCCCTCCCCCCTTTCAGCTTATTCTTGCAAATCCTCATTTTCTTGGGTGCAACGCTGGAACCACCGAACCGTTGCTTATTCCCATGTGACATCATCTGGCGGGTCGCTTCTGTCAAGCCCATCTCGGCATCCTACTCACCCAAATCACTGCGCACATCCACCCTCGAATTCCCATCCACATCGTATCCCCGTGCTGGGCCCGGCAGCCCGTTGTCTGCCTTTTCGTTTGTACATACGCATCCATTTGAATACGTCGTCAGGGAATTCGATCTGGCAGCTGGTTAGCCATCTCGTATCCCTACTACTTCCCGAGATCCAACCGCACATCCATCCATTCATTCATCCATAGGTACCACCTCTGCATCGGCATCTACATCTGCCTCTGCATTTCACGTCTTTTCGTCTTGTTATTCGCCTGTAGCCGGGCAGACCAAAGCCCCCCAAACCCCACTGCCGGACGGACTCCCTGGGTGATTCCGCGGCTATCGTCATTTTATGCTACTGGCCATACCGACGCCGTCTGCACTATATCAGCATCCCATATCGATGCCCTGGCTTCCAACTGTATTACTAGTACCCGGTATCCATTATCGCCAACACCCTGCCCCCAAACTCGGAAGCCGCCGGGATCGTCTGAGTTTGATGAGCACTTGCGTATCCAAAGGAGTAGCTGACCGTCTTCGGTGTGCTCTTGCTCTATTGCTGTACCAGTCAGAAGGAAACCCTGCTCGGCAAGCCCAGTTTCGTTTCCACCTTTCTCCATTTTGCGTGCATGGATGGGACCTTGTGACAGCTCAACAGCCTGCTGTCATACTACCAGACATTACTTCACTCGAAGATCGGCCCTTGTTTTACCCACCCATTTCGACTCTTCTCCGCCTGTCTCTGTTTTGGCCTCCTGCAGTCCGAATACATACAAGTACTGTGTTGCACAGGTTGTCCTACTGGCCGCCCTCGCTCACCCACCTGACGTTCCCTAGCATACCCTGAATGTCACCGCCAGCGAGGTGAGGGCAAGCAACCCACCACCGTCTCTGCGTTGCCTCTTTTCCGCTCGATGGGATTCTAGAGGGAATACCCAGACCATACCGGCGAAACGTCACACTCAGGTTTCTATTCTAACCCTCCCTTTGCCATTGTCATCTTAGTCTTTTTGAGTCGGCGAACTCCCATATTTGGCCCCTGGTTGTGTTGTGTATGTGTGTTTGTCAATCGGCACCCGTTGCCAGCCAGTCATTTATATCAGATCAAACGGCCACACACGAACCGCTCATCTGTTCTACACTCCTTGAGACACCCACTCTACTGCGGACGACCATTATTAATAAAAACCCACCATATCGTATTCTGTCCAACAACATCCGCAAAGATGGCGCCTCCAGCTCTCGATCTCACCCACAGCACCCATGCCAAGATGATGGTGATTCCGCCACGGCTCAATTTGCGCAGAACCGCGTCTTACACGGGGACGTCATCTACCAATGAAAAGGCTCCTTTATCTTCGACGTCTTCGCGCTTCAACTTCAACCACTTGCTATTTTCGCCTCCGCCCTCTCCTGGTCTCCCTGCCTTGGTCCCAAGACCTAAGAAATCCCCGGTTGCCCCCCGGCCAAGTCGTGTTTTTAGACTTTTTGGGTGGTTCCTGTCCGTAGCGGCTTTTCTGTATATTGCCAAGGTGGCCGTGGACCACTTTGGAGACGTACCGGTTGTTGTCGACTGGGCTTTGGGAAGCCAAGAGGCTTACGAGATGGTCGGCCAAGACGAGCTCCCCGAGTTTCCCACCCCGATCGCTGTCACGGATCGCCGGGGCAGGTCGAAGTGGACCGTGTCCATACCTCCTTCCTACAACTTCCCCCTGAGTACGAAGGAGTATGCCGATATCTGCGCCAAATGTCACGAGGTCGCCACTCACGTGAGAGACTTACAGGGGAAGACTTATCCATCTCAGAAGGCCAACTCGGATTACTACTATCAGGATCCCTACTTCCTTGATGTCGACGAGGCAGAGAAGCGTGGTCTACTCCCGGGCGCGCAGGATATAGCGTGGGGGGTTACACCTCGAGTGCAAAACGGCCATCTAGTGGGTGAGAGCCAGAGTACTCTGGTAGACCAACCAGTCTGTGAATCAACCCTCACCTTTGTCCTCGAGTCCCCCGACGCTGGGTTGGGCACAACTCTTATGATGCTATGGATGGCGTATGGGTTGGCTCAGAAGGAGAAGCGTGCCTTCTTCATTGATGATTCGAGATGGGCTTACGGGGAGTATACCGGCATCTTCAAGTCTCCCCCGTTCCAAATTGCCAATCTCCTGCGCGGCACGAAATGCTTCCCTGTCCTCGCCACGCCCGCCACTTGGTGGTGTCAGTTGCCACCGCAAAGGAAACATTTGGAAACAGCTTTGCGAATGAGTACGAGGTCCTTCAGAAGAAGGACCAGAACCGCGAACGGCCCATGTTCGATCTGGCTCGGGCAGGGTACGAGGCTCTTTTCCACCTGAACAAGGACGATCACACATACATCACCAAACGAATCATCGAGCTAAGGAATAAGGCCAAAGCCCCCGCGGGAAGCAAACAGGACGGGACGGTTGTTGGTATACATGTCCGCCATGGCGACCAGCACCCTTTCGAGTATCAATATAGAGGCGCATACATACCCCTCAACCTATACGCGGACAGGGCCCGGGAAATCATTGAGGACCTGCACAACACGAGCGCTCCTAACGGTGGCGAAAATATCGTGGCAAAACGGCTTTCATTCACCGTCATCGCGTCGGATGATCCTGAAGTCTATGACTCGGACGAATTCAAGCGCTCGCCAAGGGCTCAGGAGATGATCAAACTGGCGGCCAAAGCCCAGATTCCGCAACCAGAGCAGGACCGTAGTGTCATGCACAAGTTTGTCGATGAGACGTTCGGGTGGGAAGGCGGCTTCTTCGCGAGCATGTTCTGGAATCTGGGACGCGCAGGCATCAACAGCGACAGCGCGGGTTCCTCGATACCTGTCACCCCCTCCGCCGAAACCACGCGGCTGCGCAGTTATATCGGACGTGCCTATCTCATGGACCTCGTCATCCTCGCCCATGGTAGCGATGCTCTCATCTGCACCATCAGTGCCACCGGATGCCGCCTTATGGCCGTCATGATGGGCTGGGAGAAGGCCATCAACCATGGCGACTGGGTCAACATCGACGGAAACTACCAATGGGCAGGCTTGGCGCCACCGTCGTAACCCTTTTTGCATGTGCCCTAACTATCACTTCATGTTTCTCCACTAAATTTCTTTTTCGCATTGCGTTGGTTGCATACTAGATCATACTACTCACTCGTTCATTGCAAGGCGTTTTCTCTGGCATGAGAAAAGGTTGGGTTTTATGTCATTATATCCGGGTTGGAGAGAGCGGCGCATTTTCATTTTGTTGCTTTCCAAGCGTGTCTTCTGGGGATTTCAGAGACAGGCCTAAAGACACCTCAAAAGGGGAGAGGAAAGAAGGTGCACGTAACACATTAGCATATTGTTTGGATACTCCGGTCCGAGGGTGGTGCATCTAGAGATGAACATAGGAGGAAGGAGGTAGCTATCGGCTTTTTGAGACTGCCATCTATACTACCCACAAAGGGAACTATGGGACCAGATCAGCCATAGCAACTACTTCGCCGCATGCCATGCTTGGCCGTGCCGAGACATGCATCACCAGACACAGTATCTCTAGCAAGGCAATACAAAAACAGTAAAACATCATTTCTTCGCAGCTTTCATGTAGAATTGGCATATATGTTACCATCTTCAGTTCAATATGTCATGTGGACCTGTTTTCTACACCAAACTCCCAAAGACTCACTTACTTAAGCGTTTACAGATCTAGCCCCAAACTAAGGTGCTATCCTTTTATTTTCTCTTTAACCACGCCCCGTTCCGCCTAACAACCCTTACTCCAGTTTCAAATCCTCAAACTGCTTGATGGTACCTTCGAAGCCCTTGGCTTCTGACTCAAAATCGCCCAGCTTGCGTTTGGCGTCCTCCTGGAGGTTCTGGGGCGTCTTCTCAATGTACTTGGGGTCTGCCAGCAGCTTTTGCTGCTTGGCAATGGACTGGCGCGTGCGCTCGAGCTTATTGTTAGCCTTGTCGATCTCGGCATCGAGATCGACGCGGCCCTTGACGTGCAGGAAGACGGCAGCGGCACTCGAGACGGGGAACGCGACGGAACCGGCGGGGCGGCTGTCGGTGCCCGGGACAATCTCGACGGAGGTCACGCCCTTGCCCGACAGCGACTTGATCGAAGCAAGCTGCTCTGCCACAGTCTTGTGGGCGGTCTCATCGTAGGTTTGAATGAAAACTATTCCCGAGTCAGTAACCGAGCCCTTTTAATGGAAAAGTCGTTATCACGGAAAAAGGAAAAGAATAAGTCTCACTCTTGGCTTCATCCTTCAGAGCATACTCTGCCATCAGGGAACGGACACCCTTTGAGCAGCCCATGACCAACTCGTACGCTTCGGCGGCGGCGGGGTTGTCGAGTTCAGCATCGTAGACGGGGTACTTGGCCAGCATGATGGAGGGCGTCTCGTCGCTGGGACGGCGCGGCAGCCGCTGCCACAACTCTTCTGTCAAGAAGGGCATAAAGGGATGGATCATGGTGAGTGCGCTCTCAAGCGCCGTGTACAGAGTTTGTGTGGCAGACTCCTGCTCCTCCCTGGTGCCCTCCTTAATCAAAGCCTTGGAGTTCTCAATGAAGACATCGCACAGCTGGTTGTACCAGTAGACGTAGATGGCACCGGTGGCCTTGGAGAACTCTCGCGCGGGAATGGCGTCGTTGATTTCCTTGGTGCAAGTGTTCATCTTGTGCAGAATCCACTTCTCGGCCAGCGACTCCTTGCCCGTGAGCTTCCCAGTTTTGTTGGGCACAAAGTCCTTGTCCAGGTTGCCAAGCACATATTTGGTTGCTTGGTAGATCTTGTTGCAGAACCTTCTGAAACCGTGCATGACCTTGATATCAAAGGCAATGTCACCGCCACCGGGCGTCACGTAGTTGGCCATACAGAAGCGAAGAGCATCTGTGCCGCACTGGGGAATGCCATCCGGGAAGGCAGTCTTCTGGTACTTGGTGGCCTTCTCGACTTCCTTGGGGTCCAGGTTGCCCACGAGGAGCTTAGAGTGCAGCTCCTCCAAGGGGATACCGGCAATCACGTCCAGGGGGTCAACGACGTTGCCCAGAGACTTGGACATCTTGCGACCCTCGGAGTCTCGGACAAGAGAGTGGCAGTAAACCTCGGTGAAAGGCACCTCGCCAACCATCTTAAGACCCAACATGATCATTCTCGCAATCCAGAAGAAGAGAATATCCCAACCCGTTTCCAGGACTGATGTGGGATAGAGCTTCGCCAAGTCAGGAGTTTGGTTCGGCCAACCAAGTGTGCTGAAAGGCCACAATCCTGAGCTGAACCACGTATCGAGGACATCCTCGTCTCTCTTGAGCGTGAACTTCTTGCCAGCGAGAGCCTTGTCGGCCTTGGCTTGGGCCTCCTCTTCGGTGCGTCCGGAGAACCAACGGTTGCTGTCGCCCTCGTCGCTCTCCTCTCCCTCGACCTGTGCGAAGTAGACAGGGCATTGGTGACCCCACCACAGCTGTCGGGAGATACACCAATCGTTGATGTTCTCCATCCACCTGTAGTAGCTCTTTTCGGCCGACTCTGGACGGATCTTGATCTTGCCGTTCTTGACAACCTCGAGGGCAGGCTTGGCAAGGTCATCCATCTTCATCCACCATTGGGGTTTCATGACGGGCTCAATGACATCCTTTGTCTTTTCGCAGAGAGGGACAGTCATGGGATTGTCCTTCCAGTCAACGTAGAGGTTCTTCTCCTTGAGATCCTTGATGACGGTGTACCGAACGTCGAACCGCTTCTGTCCCTTGTAAGGGCCAGCGTTCTCGTTCATCAAGCCATTATCAGTCAGGATGTTGATGAATTGGAGCTTGTGGCGGGTGCCAAGGGCGAAATCGTTGGGGTCATGCGCCGGGGTGATTTTGACGGCACCAGTACCAAAGTCCTTCTCAACATAGTCGTCGGCGACACTGCAGTTACAGAATTAGCAAGAGTCGTACCTATGTACTGACGTGGATGACGGGAGTTGCTTACATAGGCATCAGTCTACCCTCAATGAAGGGGTGAACGGCGTTCTTGCCGACAAGGTGCTTGTACCGGTCATCTTCAGGGTGGACGGCGATACCGGTATCACCGAGCAAGGTCTCCGGACGAGTTGTGGCCACCTCAATGGTCTCGTTCGTGCCTTCAATGGGATACTTGAAATGGTGAATGGTACCGAACTCGATCTTCTTCTCGTACCCGGGGACGTCCAGGAGAGTCTTGCCAGGCAGCTCCTTGTTGACGACTTCAAGGTTGGACAAGGTGGTGTTGAGCTGCGTACACCAGTTGACACTGTAGTTTCTAGTATTAGCGTGGTCTACGCCAGGGATGGGGCGTATAGCAACAGGGAGAAACCATACAGTCTGTTTGCTCGGTAGATGGTGCCCTCCTCGTGGAGCTTGACGAAAGTCTCCGTAACAGCGGCCGACAAGTTCTTGTCCATCTGTTTCAAGTCAGCTGATACGATCTTTGCTGACGGGTTCCTCTATTTGGGGGTGGGGGTCGTACGGTGAAAGCCTCCCTGGTCCAGTCTGTGGAAGCACCCATCCTTCTTTGGGCGTTGTTGATGCGGACATGGTAGTCCTCCTTCCACTCCCACACGCGCTCGATGAACTTGGGGCGGCCCAGATCGTGGCGCGTCTTCTTCTCACGATTCCACAGCATCTTCTCGACGACGGACTGGGTGGAGATACCGGCGTGGTCGCAGCCGGGCAGCCACAGGGTGGTCTTGCCGTGCATGCGGTTCCATCGAATCATGACATCCTGCAGGGAGTTGCCCAGCGCGTGGCCCATGTGCAGCGCGCCGGTGACGTTGGGCGGCGGAATGCAGATGACGAACTTGCCCTCTGGCTTGACCTCGCCCTCCTCGGTGAACTGGGGCTTGAAGTAGCCCTCCTTCTCCCACCATTGGTACCAGGCGCTCTCGACAGCGATGGGGTCGTAGGCCTTGAAGTGGGGGTCGTCGAGAGACTTGAGGCGCTTCTTCTCGCCGACGGGGGTTTCTTCGACGTAGGGCGGGAGGGCCTCTTCCTCGGGCTTAGGAACCTTCACCTTCTTGGCCTTGTTGGGAACGGCGGAGGCCTGGGCGGCGGCGGCCTCCTTGGCCTTCTTCTTCTCCTCGAACTTGGCGTTCTTCTCGGCCTTCTTGCGCTCGCGCTCGAGCTCCTTCTCCGTCTTCACCTTGGGGGCGGCGGCGCCTGCGGTTTGCTGCATGGACTTGTCTTGGCCGGTAGCGTGAACGCCGGCACCATCAGCCGGGCCGGCAGCTTGGACGGCGTCCTTGGTGGTGCTGTCGACGGGAGGCGGGGCACCCTCGCCGGCCTTGGAGGGGCCCTCGTCAGCAGCAATGGGGTTGCCGCGGCCACTATTGGTAGCCATGGTAGTAGAAGTCGTCAAAGCGGGGTAGGAAGAAGAGGAAGAGGAAGAGGGATAGGAAGTGAAGGGGGGCGCAACTGGTGCGAGTCGAAAGGTAGTGGTGGACGGGATAAATGGCGACCTGCGCACCCAAATGGCCCGGAACAGTGGTCTAGACAATTTGGCGGTATTGCTGGTGGGATTGTGGGAGGTCTAGAGGTGCAGGCACATACTTCTCCGCCTGTAGGTCAACGGCTACAGAAGGGGTTATATGCTATGCTAATGATGGGCAGGCTTATGGTGCGGTGCAATGCGTCAGTCGCTTCAGTAGGATTCGACCGAAATATTTTTGTTGATTTGACTCACAGGCGCGGGGCAATTTGCTATCGCTTGATGCAAGAGCTCCATAGTCGGAGCCCGCGCTAGGTACTTGCCTCCAGGTACCTTGCATATTGATACCGCCCGACATTCATCCATACCTCCTAAAGGTCGGATCCTGCTGCCAAATAACTCCATGTTGGTAGATCGGGACTATTACTAGGCGACAAGAAGACTCATCCCTTGCAGCCCGGAATTGATATATATAGATTAGTGTCTAGGTAGGCTGGCTATCGTCATATATACAAATGTACTTGCATTGATGTCTTCAATTCAGCACCGACACCGCAGTCCGTAAAGAGTCAGCAGCCGTTTTGGGTGAAGACTCGGAGATACGACTGCATACACACATAAGCAGTGTATAGCCAGGATTAATATATACATTTCGTATGAATCAGCAGTGCCATATCCACGTGCATATCTGCAGTCATACTCCGTACGACCCAGTCGTGGATGGTATCACATAGCTCGGCCTCGCAGTTTGCTGGTAAATCTGAGAAACATCTCTCGTCTGCCCTCCAGTAGAATCTGCTCCCCTTATTTTAGAATCATACCACCAACCTGCGCACCCGAATCCGCAGCCTCGGTCTCCCGAGGTTCGTCAAACGCCGCCGCGAGCTTGTTCGTCACGTCCGAATCATCCGGTACTTCCGTAGCTGCTGTCGCTGCTGGCGGGGCGTTTTCTCCTCCTGCTACCGACTTGCTCGTGCTGGCAGCAGCAGCAGTCTTACCAGTAGTTTTGTTGCTAGTAGTCTCGGCGGTCGAGGCGCTCCCGAGCGGGCCGACCTTGGCGACGTCCTTCTTCAGCCTCTCCCCGGCGATCCACTTGAGAAACAGCGGGACGTCCTTCCAGATGATCCCGGGCATGGCCATGTTCTGAACCCACGACGGCAGCACGCCGCCCGCATCGCTCGCCGTGGCCATAAGCCACTCGATCTCGCCGGCCTTGCCGCTCTGCTGCTGCTGCTGCTGCTGCTCGTCGTGCGCCTCCAGCACCCGCAAGCGCTCGACGCTGACGTAGGCCGCGATCTGCGCGCCCTTTTCGCGCGCCAGCTGACTCGCCTCGTTCGTCCCGAAATTCGGCACCGGGATGCTGACCACCACGAACTCGCGTCCCTCACCACCGGCCGCGGTCACGGCCGTGGCGGTCAGCTGCAGCACGGGGAACGTGCGGTCCTTGAGCACCGGCCGGCCGACCTTGTGCCGCATCTCGACGACCTTGAGCGTGAACCGGCCCCAACGCTGCCGCCCACCGCTACTGGCATGACCCTCCTCCTCGCCTTCCGCTACATCGACCGGCTCAACGCTGCTGCAGCCCCAGCTGAGCGCCTCGCACGTCGCGACAACAGCAGGCGTGAACCCGTCCTCGGCCGCGGCGTGCTCGTCGCGAAAGCAGCGCACGAACTCGGCCCAGCTCGCGGTGCCCTTCTGGGCTTCATCCTCGTGGACGCTGCGGCGGCAGGCCCAGGACTCGTTCCCGAGCCGCGCCTGCGTCTTCTTCCTAGTCGCGTCGTCCAGCAGGGCCCGCGCCACGACCGTCTCGAGCTCGCCCGCCCCGACGACGCGCTCCGACACCTCGACGGGCGCCGCCGAGTCGGCCGGCAACGACTTGACGCCCTTGGGCTTCCAGAGCTTTTTGGCTGCGGCCGTCGCAGAGGAATCGGCGTCGGGGCGACGGACGCGCGGCGCGGCGCCGTCGATGAAGGGGAGCGCTTCTTGGAGGATCGTGAGGAGGAAGGGAGCCAAGTCGTCGGCCGAGGCGGTGGGTGATGGGAGCCTAGAGGCGGAAATGCCCCAGAGGCGGACGAGAGGCCCGAGTTCTGCGGTGGGAGTCATGTTTGCTGATGGTTGTGGTCGTATTGGTCGTCAATTGTACGCGCCCCAGACGTCACTGTTTCTTGTCAATGCGCAGGCGGGCGCATTGCCATACCTAATCCATGGACTACTTGAGAATGCTACTGCATGTGACCAGCGCATAATATGTTTCATATGACATTTGATTACTAGCGGCCACCAAGGATGAGAGCCAGAAAGTTGACCCTCATCATTCATGTCTTGCATATGAGCGAGGCATCAATCAATCCACAATGGAGGGAATCGGATTGAAACTTCGACAAAATTGCAAGACTTACTTTCATGTACCTTATCTACAGAGACCCCTCCTTGCTTGACGCCTCAGACACAAATGTACCCCAATCGTTATAAAATCACATTCGATGCATCTCTCACATCAGCACTAGGGTGGATAATCAAATCTCTTATCCCAATTAATATTATTGTGTATACGTTAGGTTGCAGTTATCTCGTCTATGTTTCCTCCCTCCCATGTGGTGAGGGTGTCTATGTCATGCTATTATATATGCGATAAACGCTATGTACAAGTATTCCCCTCTTTGATTCTCCGAGGTACATCCACAGACGGACTATTCGTCTCTCTTCTCCCAATGGATGTTGGCGGGCTCGAGAGGTCTTGAGAATAGCGAGGCGTAGTCGGTGCCAATGACCTTGTTGCTGCCGTCCACATTGCGGAACTTGAACTCGCGAACAACCATGGCCGTAATGGTCTGCAGCTGGACGTTGGCAAACTGCTCGCCAATGCATCTATGTCTGCCGGCGCCAAAGGGCAGGTACGGAGACGCAGCACCCTTGCTGACCAAACCATAGCCGTAGTCGATCTTATCTTCCTCGTCTTCGTTCTTGACCACCATCCGGGGGCAATAGGCGAGTCCTTGTCCCATCGGTGGGGCTCCCAGGTATCCGGCTCGGGGAAGAAGGCTGGGTCAGTTGCGGTGACACCGCCTGCAGAGAGGAGAACGTGGCTGGGGGGAATGACATATTTGGTACCAGGCACAGGCATGGGCTGTTTGACGGCGCGCATGATGGAGTGGATAGGGGCGTGGAGGCGAAGGGTTTCCTTGATGATGGCCTGGTTGAGAGGCAGCTTGGCAAGATCCTCATACTGGAGCGGCGGTAGGTCAGCACCGAGAACCTCGACCTGTTCGCGGTAGAGCTCCTCCATGATATCGGGGCGCGCAGCGAGCCAGAGCATGATCCACGAGCTGGTGGAGGACGAGGAGTGCTGGCCAGCCATAAGCAGGGCAATCATCATGTGGGCAATCTCGTGGTCGGGGACAGGAGTGCCGTTCTTGTACGTCGAGTTCATCAGATGCCACATCATGTCCTGCGCGTCCGACTTGCCAGCAGCACGTCGCTCCTTGATAGTGTCCATGTAGATCTTGGCAATGGTGCGCTGTGCGTGGTCGCGGCGGTTGTTCCAGGGAAGAGGGGCCCAGTGAAGCATGAAGTTGACCGGGTTGAAACCCATGTCCAGATCGTGGTACAGGTCGGCCAGCGTCTCGTCGAACTTGTGGCGAATCTCTTTGCCTTGGAGCGAGTGGGAAGCGGTGAAGATGGTGATCTGGGCCATCTTGGGGGGCATGTTGACGATGCCAGACTTGCCCTTGAAATCGGCACTCTTCTTGAAGTAGGAGCTAACCTCGTCGGCGATGATGGGAACGTAGGACTGGAAGGCCTGGGTGGTGAGTGCAATCTTCATGAACTGTTATGCGAATAGCGTTAGCTGCTGTGCTACAATGATGCAGGATTGGGTGGTCAGGCATGCAAGCGTACCTTCTTCTGTTCCATGAGCTTGGAGTTGGGGCAGTCGTAGACGACGTCCTTGCCGAAGACGGGGGTGGTGAGGACGGTGTAGATCTCCTCTGCGCAGACATCCTTGGCCTTGCCGTTCAGAATGAAGTCATTGCCTGCGCAGCCAACGTAGACGGTGGTCTTCTTGCCCAGCAGGATGAAGGTGAAGATGTCGCCGTACTTTGCGCGGTTCTCCCTGAAGAATCGAGGAGGGTCCATGCCGTAGGTGATGGTGCTCCCCACGACGGGGAACCAGGAGAAGACCAGCGGAGGCTCATTGGGGTTTTTGAAGAGAACCTGGTTCGCAACGTGTACGAAGACGGAGAGAGCAAGGAAGGCAGCGGCAAGAGCACCGACTTGCGCCGCCACGTGCAGTTGTGAGAACTGCTGGACCAACGGGCCCGCCAACTCTTCCAACGCGCCCATGGCGAGGAACGGGAGAAGATAGAAGGGGAAAATATACGAGGGTTGGAATACTCTGTTGCACCCAATGAGCCGAGAATGAGGATGCAGCAACGAGTAGTTTTAAGGCCGGCAGCGTGTCTAAAGGGGGTTTGAAAGGAGTCGTGTCGGAGAGAGGACGAAGAAAGTGGCCTATGTAATGTTATTATGTGCACGCAGCAGCAGGTATGGACGTATGCAATTTGCTTGTCCCTGGAAATTTGTCAATTGACTTTTGGCGAATCGCCATTCGCCCAGTTCAGGTTTCCTCCCACTATGCACTGGGCAGGGGGGGTCGCCCTAAACCACAAACCACCTAGCCCTGCCGCTAGCCACTTGTGCTGTGTGCAAATCCGTTTCTGCAATGCCGCTAAAGTGCGAATGCTGCAGCCAATGGGATTGCATCGTCGTCGTATTCGTACCCGAATTGGTCCAGCCAAGATGCCAACATACGATTCGCTCACCCACCGAACAAGTTGCTGGCAAAATGTCCTTCCAAGCAAATCTGGTGAATTTTTTACCAGAACGTCATTGTTAACACGAAAACACCGAGTGTTCTGAAATCCCACTGCGAAATTCTCCCCCTTAATCCCTTCAATCCCTGCCTGCTTCACCAGATAGTGTCTTTAACCCCTATTTTAGGAGATTCGAGGCCAAGACTCAGACCTCGATTTTGTTTCTTTTCCAGTCGGTGAACAACTGTACAATATAGGGGGGCCTATCACATGCCAACGGATGTATACTGCTTTACTGCTTCTCGCGCCCATGTATAAGCCACAGCTATATAGATATACTTGGGTCATGTTAATACTAGACGAGTTGCTTAGGAATTTGAGGCTGCAAGTGTTTGCATTCAGGTCAACCTATACCGTTATTTTTCGATATAATGCAACGCTCTGGTTCCTCCGCTAGAGGTGTAATATCTGAAACCATTTAATCCAGTAGGAGCCTAAGTCATCAATAGGGAAGCCCCCCTTTCCCGACGCCCCCCAAGCGCTGCCTCTTGTTGGTGTGCATGGCCTTAGTCGACCATAAGTCTATTCGTTTCTACATTGCGGCTGATCTCGTAGCTGAGAATCCGCAGGTCATAATAGTGAATCATCAGGCGATATCTAAGACTTTTCCTTGCCTTGTTATCTCCTGATCCCGTCGCTACGGGCAGAGGTCCGACGGCCACTCCGTACAGAGGGCAGATAGGGCGCAAACCAGCATCCTCGTCCTTGTGGGTTGGTAAAATCGCCTCGATCTTGAACCCCCGTTCAAACAACCATTCAAACTGATCACTGCGCGGCTGGGGTTTCGTCAACGTGATCAGAGCAACACGACCCGACATGGAACCCCCTACAACGAGAGAGAGCTCCGGCACAAACACCACGTTGCTGATGCGGTCAATTCCCCATCTTGCCAATGGGAAATTGGGCCGGTTCATCTGCACCGTCGCATGCTGGCACATGATACCGACCCCGCCTTCTTCGTGACTCCTCAATTCGATGTCCGTCTCGTAGGTACGAAGAATGCTGCTTCCGTCTTTGAGGATCAGATTGCGTCTCTTGTTCTTCCCCGGTTTGAGATCGACTGGCTTCAAGCTGTGGCTGCTATCCCGAAACCTCTCAACCCAGCAGTTCGACTCGACGAGGCGTTGATGCTCATAAGGCACCACCCGGTTTGTTCGACGAGCCCAGGGATGAGTGGTTGCGACGTTTGCTAAATCATGTATTGCACGGCTAGTGTCGATCCAGCGCCCGATCTTTTCGTTTTCGGCGAACCGCGCTTTCTGGGGGGATATGCCGAGTGCATCATTAAAGTTGGCCGTTGCCAGAAAGCTGGTTTCGGGTATCACCACAACACCCCAGCCCAAAGGTCTTCATCAGATCAGTTACGAGAACTCTCCGCCGCAGCCAGGACCAAGATCGTTCACAAGTCCATACGACTTTCACCTCGGGGCGGTTGACTTACCTGGTTTGGTCAGGAAGGATACCATTAGGAGCCATCCTTGATCGGTGGATACCTGGTATCATTTTGGGAGATTCGCACAGATCCCATATATTCATGAACCATAGGTTTCCTCTCACATCGACGGCCACAACCTTGTCGACGTGGCCGTCTTTGTCACTACTGAAATCCAGATTTGGTATGTTGTGCCCTACCTCACCGGTCTCGAAGACAACTTTCCAGTTGAGTTTTCTGGAACCCATGGCAGTAGATATCTCCCCCGGCGACAAATAGGGAACATCTCCCCCGTTCTTGATTACTTGAGTGTCCCTAATAACGGTCTTGTACAGTGGCTCAATGCCACGGTATACAAGGGACAGTGACCTGTCATAAAGTTGGCCCGACAAGGCTGGTAAGAACAAAGTAGCTGCGTGGGCGTTAGAGCCAACGGCTATTGCGCGAGACTTTTGATGTATTGCCAAGCCCCAAGCAGACCGTTGGACGTTTTCGTGAAAGAAGGGGCGAACCGTCGTTTGGTCGCTGGTCTCTATATCTGTCTCGCGCCGGCTCACTTCTGTTTGTAGACATCTAGTGTAGTAGCCGATCACATCGCCGTCATCGTAGGCGAGGAGGAGTATTTCTTGTTCCCCAAACATCCCGGTGATCAAATGGTTGACCTGATGGGGAAATTCACGATCCAGAGCCCCAACAACTCTTCTGCCCGCATCGCTCACAGGTGGTGTGAGAACGAAATCTGGTACGGAAGGTAGACTGTGCGCAACACAGCTACGCGGACGCGAAATGTGGATCTGGTTTCTGTAGGCCGCGAAGTAGAGGTTGTGGACTTGCGACAAGGCTGTGAGGTTTAACCTCGAGGGCCCGACTGACGGCGGAGTTCCGTCTTCGGGGAACTGTTCGGGGGTCGCATCCACCGGGTCCGTTTCGCTTGCCTCGTCTTCAGAGTCTTCCGAATCATCCGTTACAGAGTCCGGCCCATCATCAGTGCCATCGTCTACAGCAACGACTCCGATTGGGGGTGCATTCGAAAGCGGTGATGCGAAAGCATTGCCATCGCCGCCATTCGCACCTTCGTCTAAGTCGTCCTCTTCGTCATCGTCATCGTCGCTCAAGTCGGCATGTGGTATCAAGGCGGGTGTCGTAGGTCCCGGGTGATCGAAGGCGATCGTGGTGGTGGGTGGCAGATGGTATCGCTGGTGAGCAGTTTCGCAAACGCATCTGCTCACTTGAAGCTTCCCAGCGGGGCCAGCAACGTTCGCCATGTCATCATGTTTTAAGCGTACGTTTCTGGCCTGGTGTTCACGGGTTCAGAGAGCTGCTAGGAGGTGTGTTCGGGGGATTCTCCACGAGTAGCAGCTCCTTCAGTGTAGACATGCAGTAAGTACGCTTGTGGTATGAGATGTTGGGTTGATGGCGAATGATCAAAAAGCCATCCGGGTTGGTTGGAAGGCTGATAGTTCCTTATCGATTTGGTTGGGTAAGAGGTGGGACCATGGGATCCTTGCCTGTTTCCTTCCTCAGGTGCATTATCGATAAAAGCTCCCCCAAGCCCGACCAACACGAAGCATGTGGGGAATGACGATCCGGATCAATACCGACGCACGAGCATGCTGTCTATCAGAGTTGACACGCATGCTGTCTATCGGTGTTGGCACGCATGCTGTCTATCGGTGTTGGCACGCATGCACATCGTTGATGGTTATTTGCTTATTACGGTCTGAAGTTCAGATCCTGGTATGGCAATAAAATAAGAAAGCATAGATTGGTGGTATCTAGATCCCGTAACTCCTCGCTCCCATACGCTTGTATGCGCAAACAATCTCCAAATGTATGTATGTAGCTTACACCATTCAAACATGTCTTCGCCAGTTTCCCAACCAGACGGGTTGTTGTACAAATAACCCAGTAAACCAAAATAACGAACGCTGTAAGAAGCCGTATATATTACCAAAGCTATTGAGTAGCAGTGGCCGGGTCGCGGTGATCCTGCTCGTGCGCCTCCTTGTCGATAGCCGCTTGCTTAGCAGGGGCGCGAGCCGAAATGCCAATTTTCTCGGCTTCGGACTCGAGTGATGTACCGTTCGTGTTAGCCATATTGGCATGCTCCTCGATGCCATGCTGAGGTACGATTTGGGCGTTGCCGCTGTGGGGATCCTCCTTCGCCGGTGTCCAGGCAAGGAAATCACGGCGCACCTCAACATAGTCGTAAGCGAACTCGCCGAGCTGGTCGTCATCCATACCCAGGAGCTCCGCCTCCTCGCTGGCACGGAGATGGAGGCCAGGAATGACGTCGATGATCTTGGCGATGATGGCGGAAACAACAAAGGAGTAGGCCGTGCAGGCAACGACGTAAGCAATCTGGACGTA
Organism: Apiospora saccharicola; assembly: GCA_038363915.1. Taxonomy (NCBI): domain Eukaryota; kingdom Fungi; phylum Ascomycota; class Sordariomycetes; order Amphisphaeriales; family Apiosporaceae; genus Apiospora; species Apiospora saccharicola. The sequence continues at coordinate 3,638,159 of JAQQWM010000001.1, forward strand.
AAGCTGCTTCCAGTTGTGGTCCACCCAGCCTCCGGTTATGACGCCCGTGTTAACTCCGTCAAGGCCAATGATGTAACCAGCACCGAAGAGTGCGTTGAAAATAAGGCCGACCATGCCGCCAATGCCGTGTTCAGCGAACACATCAAGAGAGTCGTCGATTTTAAGCAGGAATTTTACTGCCACACTGTTAGTATAAAAAACTTCCATATTCAAGCTGACCGTAGCATACCCTTAGTGCCGAAGTTGCAGCACACTCCAGTCACAACACCCAGGATGATCGAGGCCCAGGGAGGAATGAAACCCGAGGCGGGCGTGGCAGCGACGAGACCAGAGATGACACCAGAGCACCAGCCAACCATCGACCATTTCTTGGCCAGGCGATAGTCGAGAAGACACCACGTCATGGCGGCAAACATGGCAGTGAGGCAGGAGTTCCAGCAGGCCATCACAGCGCGGAGGTTGGCACCGAACGCAGAGCCACCGTTGAAACCCAACCATCCAAACCATAGCAGAATCGTTCCGAGGGTGATGAGAGATACATTGTGGGGTCGGAAGTTGAGCATCATTTTCTCGTGGCGGCGGCCGAGGGCCCAGGAGTAAGCGAGCGCCGACATTCCGCTGACGATTTCGACGGGGCCACCTCCGGCGTAGTCGAGAACTCCGTATTTGAACGCCCATCCGTTCACATTCCAGACCCAGCAAGCAACAGGGCAGTAGACGATGGTGGCCCAGAAGAACGTGAAAACCATGGCGGGAAGAACGCGACCTCGTTCGGCGGTCGCGCCAACAACGAGAGCACCGGTTACGGCACAGAATTGCATCTGAAGGGTCACAATATGTCAGCCACAAAACCCCCCTAGCCCATAAGGAGGCTGCATCGATAGTACAAGTGCCGCCGACTAGCTTACCTGGTAGAACGAGTACAGGAGCTCAGGGATAAGAGGGGAACCAGGCGAGGGCTTGGCGAGTGTGTTCATGAGACCGAAATGGTGTAAATCGCCAATGAATCCGTTTGTGGCAGTGCTGCTAAATGCCAACGAATAACCCCAAAAATACCATTGGAACTGTAAGGATTAGATTAGACAGTGGCCATACAGCGAGTGCTGATCCCTATACTTACAACGATGACGGAGAAGGACATCATAACCACCCAAATCAACGATAAGGCCGACTTTCTTCGAGATAATCCAGAGTAGAGGAAGGCGACACCAGGGACCATAATCAGGACCATGCAGGCCGCTATTATGATGAAGGCTTGGTCTCCGGACTGATACCATCGGTTCAGGTTTTCGGTGGCTAAAGGTTATGCCGAGGTAAGCAGTCATTCACAGGTGTGAAATGGCAAAGAGCGGGATTCCATAAGTAGATGAACGTACTGGAGTCACCACCGGTTTCTTCGTTGGTCCCATTGAACACCGTAGGAGCTCCAACCCAAGAGTACGACATGGTCGTGGCGATGCGCTTGCAGAATCGTAAAGGCGTCTCGATGTGGTGGTAGAGGTGTGTATTGGGTCCGATACCAAAATCCAGAGGAATCTATAGACAAAGGCCCCGGTCGTAAACTCTATCCAAAAATCCGAGTAGAGCAATGGGGAACGAGAACAATTCCTTTTCCGGGGAACAGATGGCCGCGGCATAGAGTTATATACGAGAGGCGACAGCACCTAATAAAGGTGGACGCTACCTACGTTTCCTCTGCACCGAAACCTCCAGGAATCCCTAGCCTAGTTCGCTAGATCACCCGTACCGAAGTACTTGATCCCTGACAGCAGGGGCACCATATTTGGGAAGAAATCGGCACCCAAACCAATAAGAGGGTGGCCCAGATGGAATGCAGATAATGGGGGGGCTTATCAAGGCGGCCTGCGTTAGCTGGGTACATCGACGTCCCATCTTCTGCCATGGGCGAACATTTAGCAGAGAGCTTCCGTCAGGAAAAGTGGGAATTGGGGCGGCCCAGTGCCAAGGTTCGTGCTTGTTCCAGCTCGAACAGCCACCGCGGGATGCCAGGCTCGCAGGCAAAGGACCGATGTCGCGATTGGTGTGAATGGAAATGGATCGCTTCTGCGCTTGGATGAAAGCGTTACTTTGGAAGGGAAAACGGTATGCGTGGAAGGAATGCAATCCTGATTCGATACTGCTGATAGCCAGGAGCTGCCGGGCGTTCTCAAGCGGTCGAGCGGTCGAGTCGAGCTCAGTGTGACAAATAGGATACGCAATGGCAATCCAGTGTTCCAGTTGCTCAAGCGTGCAATTCCCACGAGTTCCTCCTTTAGGTATTCTAAGTAGCAGAAACCTGACTCCTGGGCACGTCACCATCCAGTGGAAGAGAAACAGGGCGATAACGGCTGTCGTGATAGAAATAGGCTAAAACGGACTACCGACAGTAGCAGAAACGGGACTTTGCCGTATCTGTCGTATCTGCTCACTAAGAGGCTCAAGATTTGTCGTTGAATCTTCAAATGTAATGGAGACAGCCTCGGAAACCCCATGCTGAGCCATGGTATAAGTGGGTGCTGGTCTAGACCAAATTTGGATTTGGGAGAATGAACTGCAGAACACTTTTCCCAATGATGATTTGGCATCTGCAAAGGAAAAGCTTGAAGCCAAAGCCAGAGGTTCAATATTGTGGTTTCCAACCATTCGCATTAGTACAGTAGATGCCGCACCAATAGCCATAACAGTATGTGCCTTGGCAGACCTATACACTATCACGACATTGGTATAATCTGCTCACTTTCTTGAGCTTCCTTGGACTCGTGCCACTTTCCTACTCTGGTGCCATCCAAAACCAAGAAACTCTCTGGTCGGATCAAGGACGCTCGGCACGCACGTATTGATATTATTACTTACCGTAGGTTCCGCAACTCACGCATCGAGCAGCCAAGACCCGACCCTGCATCTCGCACAGCACACCCCCAAATAGAACGGGCGGAAGCACAGGCCCCAGAACCGCTGGGTCAGCGTGTGGGGCCCGTGAAATTTTTACGAAATCGTTTGTCTTGGGACTTACAAAGAGTTTGTTCCAGGGCACCTTTTCGAGTCGCCAGTAGATATTGACCTGCCTTATCTGAGGAAAATGTTTATTATACTACCTACATACTATCATCCGTCGCACAGGGCCGACCGAGCTAGGTTCATGACATATAACCCCTTCAAATGCAAACATGTGTTCGTCTTGATTCGCGATCCCGTTGCCCGTCTCTGTGTTTTCGGAGGCTCGCGCTCGACTCTTGACAACTGTTGACAACACCGCGGCATCTATACATAGACTGGTTGCCGAATCAAATCTATCAGAAGCGAAGACCTAGTCGAATGGATTACATGCTAACTGGGGAGAGACCGTACCGGTAGTGTCGGCGTCGGTCAGATTAACTCAACGTACACAAACGTAGCGTCTACCAAAAATGATCAAGCTCAGACGGTGTATTCAGTCTCCAGCTGGTTACCGTTGCTATGTGCCGTTGTACTGCACTAACAATTTCCCTGGGTGAGCGCTAGTGGCAGAATGGTCCGGGTAGGGTGTCCCTGTGCGTGATAACGACAGGTTACTGTTTATGTGTGGTAAAAAGTCTATGGCCATGATGTCAACAACACGCTGGACCCCCAAGGCTTTCTGCTTCCTCAATTTCAGCTGGAAAAGGGTCTGGCCAGCGTTGCGCTTGAAACAAACGTTCCTATTAGAGCTTCGCGGGCCGGCGCATTCGCCCATGAAATACCAACCAAAACAGCCAGGCGCCCCGGTTTGCGCCATGACACCATAGCTCGAGATAAGAACATTGGAAGTCATATGTTGATCGGACCAGGTGAAACCACATGCACTACCCATCAGATAGATCACAGATCGAGCATGAACCTCTTGCAGCTGAAATACAACGGGCTTCCCGTGAGGACCGACAAGGTAAGGCTGTCTTGTCACTCACTCCCATCCCATGCCGAGCGAGCCCAGATGGCTCAGCCTCAGCTGCCAGCGGGAGGATACTACTGTAATATTGCTCTCAATGCCAGGCCTCGTACTGTATCTACATGTAGTAAGTCGTAAGTCGTAATCGTCGGTGCAGGTATTACCGTGTAGCGTGGTAGTAGTCGAGAGCGCACCGCTAGCGTCGGCCCATACCCATCAAAGTCTCCACTGCGACGGGGGTCCAGGGCGGACCTTATCTCTTGGCAAAGTCTGCCTTATCTCGACCAATAGTGATGCGGCAGATTTCTCATCCATTTAACTCAAGGCAGGCTTGGCGCCAACTCGAGCAATTGATCCTCCAGTTCATATCCATGTCATCGTTACAATGCCATGATCAGATCGGTGTTCTGGCGTTCGTCGTTGCCCATCCGTTGATTTTGGCATCGACACGATACGCAATTACCGTTCCATGCGGTCAGCTATCTGGACATTGGAACGTTAGAATAAGCTCATGGTGCCAAGGCGTAAGGCTCAGACCTAGACAGACGTCAGAATTTTCCATCACGTAACAGCTTCACCAAGTGTCCCGTCCAGCGAGTTTCCATTACCTGACAGCCCGTTTGGGTCGCGTGCCCCTTGCATTGAGATCTGATCACTACAGCGCCCGCCCCTGGCCATTTCTAGAAACTTTCCATCTTGGGACCCCCACCCCCAGATTCGGCCTCGCCATCCCACCATCCCATCCCTTCCTTCATGCAGCCACGTCAGCATCGAGAATACCTAGCTGAAAAACGTAGCTTTGTCTGGAGAGGGTAATGCTGTTTGCTTCTGGCAGTGTAGTGCCACAAGCCCCTAGTCTCGAATCAGATGCCGATATCATGGATCTGGCTGGCACTCTGAAACAACCATCATTCCGGCACGCCGACTTATACCTGATCTATCGCCTTGGCTTTGTTGCGCTTTGCTCCCGCATCTATTTTCAATGCCCCTAGATTTTGCGGTGCCGCAATCTTCAGATAGATAACGCATGCCGCGAGGTGCCTCATCGTGTGCCCCCGTAGTGGTAGCCTGCCCACGCGACCCCATTGGATCATCTCGGAAGAGGAACGACGTACGGGTTAGAATTAAGACGACTGTTCATTTACCCACTGAACTGCGTGGCTATCCGCTTAAACGTGTCGTTTGTTTGTCACAATGAAGATAGAGGCTTTACCGAGAGCCGCTTCGGCGACGGCTCGAGTATTGGGACAGCGGCATTGCCTGCCTCCTTTTGCCCAGAGATATGTGCCGCGACGCCCTACAGACACCGGTACCTTCATACGGCGAGACGCGTAACTGCCATTGGGCATGGATACTTTGCATATAGTAGCACTCCTCGCTAGTCGGGTATCGAGAGCACTTGCGCAGCCCACTATCTGCCTTTGTCCCAAGCGGGACTCCTGGTACCGTTCAGATACTAGGCTTTCACCTGGCTATGTACATTACGGTGCCGGATGTCATCCGTTTCTGTAACGGAGAAGGATACTATCCGATCATCCAAATCTTCAATAACTATCTCAGCCCTGGGACCATGCACTAGCACCAAGGCTTGTTACAGGTGATGAACTAGGAGAGTCGAAAGAGACTATGCCATAACGAAGGAGGCATCGTGCATTCGCCTGACAAGTCCTAGTCGATTAATCAATAATGGCTCTCACATTCGCCCAAGGCGTGTGTGATGATGGATCGGCAGAAGGATGCCAAGGCCAGAACTACATAGTCGTACTTCTTCGGGGATAGTCGAGACTTTAGCTTTGCGAGAAACGTTGGACATGCTACTGCTGAAGTACCACCCTATAAGAGCCCCTCGTGTCGAGAATGGCGAACCAATCCTTACTAGATAAAGCAGCAATACTTGCAGGATACGAGCATGGGTTTCCATTGATTGTTTTACTGAAGGACAGTCCTGTAATATATGGCCCAGAGTGGGGAACAGAAACCACAATACCCTCCGCATCATCGTCTGGCGCGTTTGCACCACACATAACTAAACCCCTTTCCGCCCCCATTCGGTTACTTCTATGCCTACCTACAGCGCAGTGATGCTGACGGTGTAGACGGTACATCTAGATGGTCGTTACATCGTAACAACTCGATCAGGTTTCCCGTTCCGGGAGATCAATGCCGCGCTGTTACTCCTATATGCTCATCACTCGGCATACTTGTGTCCGGGTCTGGAAAGGCCCAGCTCTGGGGTCCACATTGTGTGAGCCTCGATCTCAAGGATATCGGTCAGGTCATCGTCCAGATGACCTCCTTCTCCTTAGGATTGGGGAAGCGCTCCTGGCTCCCACGGGCTGAGCGAATACCGTCAAGCATACGATGAACTGCCCCTCAACAGTTGGCAGCAACACGCAGTCACAACATACATTCCCGGCCACGTGCTTCTCAGCTGTGGCCATTGGCCTGAACACCATGAAGACAGAGAGTCAAAATAGCCGTACATCACATTTCAGTACAATGCCACTGGCGAATGAGTCTGGGGGTGGATGCTCTCATCTACCAAAACTCTTGACCGCGAAACCACACTCAAGAATGGGGAACGAGACTGATATTGGGCACATCGTATACCATTTATGCACAACCAGCTTACGCCAACAGCGCCGATGCACATATCCAGACCCGCACTTGCCCGGTTTTCCTTGTTGCCAAAGGGAGCTCATCTACAGTGCTCCATAGGGGGAGGGTGCCTGGAGGTTGCTCAGAAAAGGCTACGTCGACATGTTCAATGGACTCCTTGTGAGTCCCTCATCAGAAGCACCGAAGACAGCAGATGGGCAATGACTCGCTTGAGACGATCACGAGACGATCACGAGATGATAAATAGTGCGAATGGTCATGTCTAGTGTGTATCTCATTTCATCTGATGCCGCATTGGTTCTCGGACAGGCTTGACATACTCATATTGACCACCCCGCTTTCTTGAGCTGTAACCACACCAGCACGTACACGTATTATATTTTATAAGCACTTTAGCCTAGTTCTATAACATCCTTTTTAAAAGTTTATTAAATTTTAAGATTAAATATACTTTAATAATAATAATAATAATAAATAATTTTACGTTATATTAAGCCTTTCATATATTTATATATTAATAAAGTTATTATATTAATGTTTTAAATAATTATTATATTTTTAAGAATAAAATACAAGTTATACGGTATAACGTAAAAAGCGTGCGATCTAGTAATTAATTAGATTAAAAATATATTAGGTTAAGGAATAAAAAGAAATTAAAATAATTAGATCGATTAAGTTAAGAAATAATAGGGTTTTAATACTAGAGTTAATATAGTTTAAAGTAAAGCTGATCCTTTTATAGTTAATTAAATTAAGTATATACCTAGTAATAAGGTAGCTATATACTTATACGAGAATTTTAAAAGGAAAAAGGGCCGATTTATTTAAAGTATTATTAAATATAATTTATTATTAAATAGATTTTTATATAACTATTTCTTAATTTATTTTAAACTTTACTTTTTATATATTATAATCTTATTATTATAATATATATACTTTATATACCCGTTAATATTTACTTTTTTCTTTAATTTATTTTAATTTCTTATAATAATATAAGCCCTCTTTATAATAATATAGTATATAAAGTAATATATTTAATAATAATATAGTTAAGAAAAGTTATAATTAAAATTAATATAAATATAGTTTTTAAAATAAGTATTAATATAAGTATAGGTTATTAATATTAATTAATTAAATCCCGTCCTACGAAGGACGTTAATTTATTAATTATATTATAAAAAAGAATTATATAAAACCTTTACCTTTTATTTAATAAATTAAATAAATAAATATATAATTGTAAACTAATTAATTATATAATAACCGATAAATAACTTAATCGATAATAACCTATCCGATTAAAGGATTATTCGCTAACCGCGGTTCCGCTAGCTCCCGTTTATCGATACCGGCCTTTCTTCCCCTTCGATATACTTAATTAATTCACGATATTATCGTATTAACGCTTATTATATTAATAAAACTCTATATCCTCCGGGGCCTCTTTCCTATTTTATATATATATAAATATACCTTCCGCTATTTAATATTCTTTATAAAACTTATTACCACCGTTTATATTAAATATAATATAAAAATCGTATATATAAAAAGCTATATATTATAACGGCTTAAAAAGCTTATTATTATATACGGTATTTAATACTTTAAAATCGAGTTTATTTAAAACGGTTACGATTTCTATATTATAAAAATAATTCTTTTTAAAAAATATAAATTTAATAATTACCGATATAATCACGCCGGCTTTTTCGGAATTACTTAAGGCACTCTTTATTAATATATATAATATAATATATATTAATAAATATTAAAACTTAAATAATTATATATATATTTAATAATATATAAAAATATAATATAAAGGATAATAACGGATATAAATATATATTTATATATAATAAAAAGGAGAAATATTATAAGTCTTAAAGAGCGTTTATTTCGAGATTTTATATTTATATATAAAAGTTTTTTCCGATAATTTATATAAAACCGGTATTTCTATATTTTAATTTTAAAAACTTTATTACTTAAATATAAATAATTTTTAATAAATTTTAAATTTATATAATATAAATAAATAATTCCTTTCTCGATATTTAAATATAATATTATCATAAGACCTAAATTTATTATAAATCTTATATTATAAAGAATAATAAATAGCTAAGGTCGATAGCTATAATAGAAAGGGGGCTTAACATTTGTTATTTATTATCGCTAGAGGTTTAATTTTTTAACTTATTATTTAAAATACCTATTTATTTTAATACGGAGTTATTATTAATTTATATAACCTTCTATTTATTTTTTATTATTTATATTAGCTATAATAAACTTAAAAAAAAAAATTAATTAATTAAATCGGTTCTTTTAATAAAGCTTATTAAAATACCGGCGATATAAAGAAAGTTTATTAATTTTAATTAATCCGGTCTCCATCTTATGGAGGATATTAATCTACTAATTATATTATAAAACATTTTTTATATAAAACCCTTACCTTTAATTTAATAGATTTATTTATTTATTTAATAGTTTATTAAGCTTCTTATAATTAAAATAAATAATAAAAAGTAAATAAAAAGTTATATAAATTAATAATAACTCCGTATTAAGATAAATAGATATCTTAAAAATAAATTAAATAATTAAAGCTTTTAACGATAATAGATAATAAGTATTAAGCCCCTTTTTATTATAATTATCGACCTTAACTATTTATTATCCCTTATAATATAAAATTTATAATAAACCCGGGTTTTATAATAATATTATATTTAAATATCGAGAAAGGAATTATTTATTCGCGTTATATAAATTTAAAATCTATTAAAGATTATTTATATTTAAATAATAAAATTCTTAAAGTTAAGGTATAGAAATACCGGTTTTATATAAATTATTAAAAAAAGCTTTTATATATAAATATAAAATCTTAAAATAAACGCTTTTTAAAACTTATAATATCCTCTCCTTCTTATTATATATAAATATATATCTATATCTATTATTATTCTTTATTTAACTTTATACCTTTATATATATAACTATTTAAATCTCGATATTTATTAATATATATTATATTATATATATTAATAGAGAGCGCCTTAAGTATTTCCGAAAAAACCGGCGTAATTATATCGATAATTATTAAATTTATATTTCTTAAAAAAGATTATTTTCGCGATATAAAAATCGTAACCGCTTTAAATAAACTCGATTTTAAGGTATTAAATATTATATATAATAATAAGCTTTTTAAACTATTATAATATATAACTCTTTATATATATAATCTTTATATTATATTTTAAAATAACGGCGGCGATAAATTCTATAAAAAATATTAAACGGCGGAAAATATATTTATATATATATAAAATAGAAAAAAAACTTTAAAGAATATTAAATTTCTATATTAATATAATAAGCGCCGGTATAATAAAATTATAAATTAATTAAACGTATCGAAAGGGAATAAAGGCCGGTACCGATAAACGGGAGCTAACGGAACCGCGGTTAACGAGTAATTTTTTAATCGGATAGGTTATTATTAATTAAATTATTCGTTAGTTATTATATAGTTAATTAAATTATATATTTATTTATTTAATTTATTAAATAAAAGGTAAGGGTTTTATATAATATTATTTTTATAATATAATTAATAAATTAACGTCCTCCGCAGGACGGATAAAAGTAATATTAAAATTTATTTTTATTATATAAATATTATTTATAAAGTTATATATAAATATTATTTATAAAGTTATATATAAAGTTATCCTTTATAATACCCCGGTAATATTTTAAATCGGGGGGTTAATTTCCTTTAAAGGATTTCTAATTATAATAATATAAATCCGTAATAATATATCTTATTTAATTAATTCGAGATAAATAACAATAAAATAACCCTTTATTTTATAATATATATAAAATATATTTATATATTATTTAATTTTCTTAAAAGTTATAAAAGGTTCCCGCGATATAATGTTTATAAATTAAATCTTATTTATTTATTAAAGGGACCGGATAAGAGTAACTTAAATAATAAATTAATATAAAAATAGAGTAAAAAGTAAGAGGGCTCTATTTATTTAAATCGGTTAAAGCTTTTTAAATAAGGAAGATTAATTATTATTATTTAGGTTAACCGCCTTCTTATTTAGGAATAACGGGCTAATTAAACCGTTTTTAATAAACCCTTTAATAAAGTCTATTAAATTACCGGGCCGGAAAAAGATCTTTATTATCCTTAATAATCCTTTATATCTATTTAATTTATTTAATCTATTATTAAAATATATTATAATATAGAATATATAATATTAATTTAAATATATTATAAAATAAATTAATTGTAATAATAAAAAGATTTTCTATTTCTTATTTTTTAATTTAAAAGTCTTTCCTCTTCCTCGTTTAAAAGCCTCTTTTAATTTTTTAAAAATAAGTTTTACGACCGGTTAAATAATAAATTTAAATAGAATAAATATAATAAGTTTAAGAATAAATATAATCGGTATAAAAGCGATTAATTAATTATTTTTATATTAAATGTTTTTTAATTTTCCTAGCTTTTATTTTAATATAATTAATTACTTATTAATCTTTCCTTTATATAAAATTTATAATAATTAATTACTTTTATATTATTAATATTTTTTAACTATTTCCTTAAAACCGTTTAAAATATCTTTTCTTTTTTAAATATTATATTATTTATTAAAACCTTTTTATTTTATTAGATATTTATATTCGTCCTTTTTATAATTAGGTCGATAATCTTTAATACTTTCGATTTTATATTATAAAATATTATTATTAAATTTATATTTAAATTAATTTATATTAATAGGATTTAAAGGAGAGTGTAAACGATAGAAAGGATTATTATTTCTAAGAGTAGGTATTAAATATTCGATTAATATTATAAAATAAATATTTTCTTTTTAAAAAAATCTAATTTATATATTAAATTATTAATTTTTTTAATTATTATTTAAAATTTAAACCGTTATTATAATAGTTTCTTTAAAGGTTTCCCGGGAAGATAATAGCTTTTATAAAAACGGAAATAGATTTTATTACTTTCTTTAAATTAAATATTTTAATATTTATAATTACGAAGTTTATAATTAATCGTACGTTTTATTTAAAATATTCTTTTATAAAGCGAATATCTTTAAATATGTTATTAATAATATTAATATTTATAATTAGGTCGAGGGATCCCGGTAATTTAAAGTTAAATAATTATTAATAAAACGTCGATTCGGTTATTTAATTATAAACGTTATTTATATTTTATTAAAATACCGGAAATATATCGATTTATTCGCGATTAAGATACGTAAAGTAATAATATCGGATAATAATTTCGATATTTTTATTTTTTTATTTTAATAATTTATTTATTTAAAGGTATTATACTGTTATTATTAATAATCGAATATTTAGGTGTTTTTAAATACCTCGTTAAAAGTTATTAATAAATTTAAAATTTTCATTAAAAATAATTTTATAAAGAATTCCTTAATTTATTAATATAAATTAAATAATAAAAATAATAACTTAATCTTTAATAATATACTTCTTATATTTTAGGATTAATATAATTCGTTTTAATATAGGATAGGAAATTATTATTATATAATTATATATATTATAATAAGCTTTACTAATAGACCCCACTAGGGGGTTTATCTAAGGAAGGCCTGGTTAACCCGCTATTCCTAAATAAGAAGGCGATTAACCTAAGCAGTAATAATTAGCCTCCCTTACTTAAAAGGCTTTAACCGATTTAAATAAATAGAACCCTTTTCCTTCCTACTCCATTTTTATATTAATCTATTATTTAAGTTACTTTTATCCGGTTCCTTTAAATTAATAATATCTCTTTAACCTTAATTAATTAAAAAATAAGATTATTTCGATTTAATAACTATATTAAAGATCTATTAGAATCTATACGTTTAAATATATCTTTTAATAACTCGAGAGTAAATTTATACGTTAAAACCGTTATTAAATTAATAAATCCGTACGTTAAATATATCTCTATTAATTATTATCGGAGTTAACGATTAGGAATAAAATCCGTACGTCTAATATATTTTTCTCTTTTAATTTAATACGCCCTCTTTACTTTAATTATTATTTATATATTTAATATACCCGGTAATTATTCGTTAAATTAATTTTATACTTTAACGGAAATACTTTAAAAACGCGACGTATTTAAATAAATAAAAAATCCCTATAAGTACGATTTAATAAATTACTTAACCGACTAGTTACTTATTTATAATACTTAATCTTAAATAACTTTAATTATCGTAAACGTTATAGTTTCCTATTTAAATATCGGTCTATTTAAGATTTTTATTTAAATATTATTTTATAAAAACCTTAACCTAAGTATCGCTTTATTTTAAAAATTCTATTTAAAAAAATTCCTTATTATTTCTAATTTATTATATATATATTAAATACGTTTTAATTTATTATTAATTACCTATATATAAATAAACCATTAATATAATCGAAAATTCGATTATTAATCCTCCTTTAAAAGAAGAAGAAAGTATAAATAAATAACCCGAAATTCTTAATAAATAAATTATTTTAATACTTTAATAATTTACGCGCCTTATTAACTTTAATATAACGTTTAAAGGTAAACCTTTTATAGAATAAATCACGATTTTAGGATTTTAAAATAATTTATATATAAAAAAAATTAAGTTTTTAAATCCTTTATAAATAAATCCTCTTTTAATATCGAAACAAGTTATTTTAATATTAGGAGATATAATTATTTAATAAATCGAGTTATTAAAATATATAATTAACCTTTAAGAATTATTAAAGTTATATATAATAGAAATTAAAGCTATAATTCCTAAAAAGTATATCGATTATAAAATTAATAACGGTTTTATAGAATTCGGAAATAACTTAATTATTATAAAATATTTAAATATTTAAATTAATAACCTTTAATTAATTTAAAAAAAGGCGATAATAAAATTACGGGAGGATTTAAAAGAATTTTTAATAAAGTTTAATAATAATATAAAAAGTTTTATATATAATATACGAAATAAGTTTCGCCTTAATATAAAATAAGCCCGTTCGTTCTCCCGATAATCGAATCGAATAACTTTATAATTATTTTAAAATTATAATTCCTTTTTTAAAAACGTTATATAATATTAAAAAGTAAATAATCTTTTATTTAATAAATTAATATTTATTATAAAACCGTATCCTACCCCGGGAAATCGACCTATTTACGTATACCTTAAAATAATTTAACCTTTATTTATAAAAAGAATTATTATCTTATTAATTAAAAGGGATAATTTTAAATACGATTTTAATAACGGCAAAAGGCGTCCTTAAAAAAATTCTTAAATTTAAAAGGATTAAAGTTAATTTATCTAGGGCAATTATTTAAATCCCTTTTTAATAAATTAGCGATAATATAGGTAAATCCCTTAATAAACGTAAAAGCCTATTAATAATTTTATATAATAATTTATTAATAATCCTATATAATAACCGTAAACTTAATTATATAAAGAACCTATACGTTTACCTATTAATCCTTAACTTTAAATATAATCGATTAAAATATTTATATAACCTTTAATATTAATTATTAAATTATTAAACCCTCCTTAACGTCCTTTTATTATTATTTATAATCCTTTATTTAAATATTTATTAAATAATTATAAATAATTAGGATTTAAAATTAAATAAAAGGATATTAAAATATATAATCTTAATTATTTAAATTTAATTAAATAAAGCTTAATTTAAGAAGGGAAAATAATTATTTTTATAGATATTATAGTTTTTTTATTAAAAATCGCTAGCTTTATAAAGGGAGATTACTTTAAAGGTTCTATTATATAAATCTTAAATTTCTTTTAAACCCTTCTCGGAGGACGAGCTTTAATTTAATAGAATAATAAAGTCTTTAATTTTAATAAGGCTTCGCTAGAATCGAAAGGATTTTATTATATTATAAAAACCCTTAAAAATCGATTTAAATTAAATAGAGTTATAGCAATAAAGAAATCTTTAATTACGAGATTTTAATTAAAAGACTTATCGAATAATCCTAATACTTTAGAACGTTTCTTTAATTAAATAATTAAATATATTAAAATTATAAAATCTTTAATACTTAATAATAGAAACGCGGTCGGTATTTTATAATAAGTTTATATTTAAATTAATATAGAAATCTAACGATTTTTATATTTTTTTAAGGATAATAATATAATCGTTTTATATATAATTAAAGTTAATAAAGTATATAATACTTTAAATTTATATATTAAATAATAATTAAAGGGCCGAAATCGATAAATATAAAATGTTATCCAAATTTATATTAAACCTAAGTTAATTAATAAATATATAATTAAAGAAAACTTTATTAAATTTTAACGCGAAAGACGTAATAAGCGTATAAAAAAGAAAGAACGTCGATAAAATAAAATTTAATTATAAAATAATTTTAATAAGGATTATAGAAAAAAGAAGGATTTTAAAAAGAACGATAACTTTAAGAAATCCGATTATAAATATAATAAAAGTAATAAGGATAATAAAAAAGTTAATTTTATATATAATAATTTATCCTTCATATTTAATTTATCGAACTCGTTATTAAATAAGGAATTTAAATATAAATCTTTCTATTTTTATTTAATCTTTAATTAAAATATAATTTATAAGAAATATTATAAATATAACTTTATTAACCCGGTATAAAGATAATTATATAAAAAAAAGTATAATAATATTAAAAAGAAGTTTAAATCTTTAGCTTTTATATAAAAACGATATATTTATAATTATTACGGTTATATATTTACGTTATATAATTTAATATTTAAATATATTAAAGATTATAATAAAATTTATAATTATAAATAACTTATATTAAAGGAAAGATATACTTTTTATTATTTTAATAATAAAATTTATTTAATTAATATTAAGAAGTTCTTTATTTAAAATAAAATTCCCGATATTAATCGTAATATAATAGAGTTAGGCGAAGATATTATAAGTTTTATATATTTTAAGGTTAATATTTATATAATATAAAATAGTTTTATTTTTATATATATTTATTTCGATATTAATATTAATCCGAATTTAATAAATAGAAAGTTCTTTTATTATATAGAATATTTTATAATTTTTAAAAAAGTTAAAATTAAAACCGTAATTAAGAAATAAATTAAAATAATTAAATAGGTTACGTTTATTATTTATATAAAAAGATATAATAACGATAATTAACTTATACTTTAAAGGTTTATTAAAAATGGATAAATAATTAATAACTTTAAGTTTAACGCTTTAATTAATACTCGAGCTTTTAAACTTTTTAAAATTAATATTAATTTTAATATTAATATTATTTTATTCCCGAAATATAAATTTAATATATATTTTAAAATTATTTTATACGGATAATTATATATTAAAAAGGTAATAATATAAAAGAAAATAACTTTTTTATTTACAGAATTTACTTTTATAATTATAAATTATAAACCTTTATTTAAAGGATATAATTTCTATTTCTATTTTTAAAATATAAACGTTATAAATACTTTAATAAATATAAAAATAATTAAAATTATAATAATATAAAATAATATTAAGAAATTAATTATAATTAATAAAAAAATTAAAGTTAATTAAATATAAAAAAATTAAAATATTAATTATATAAAGAGTTCTTAAAAAAAGGGATTTAAATTATTTATCGTTATAACGGGAATCGTTATAAATATAATTATTAAAAATCCGGGAGATATTCCTATAACCGTTATAACGAATACGCCCGGGATTATCCCGAATATACCCGGGATTATTTTAAAAATACCCGGGAATATCCCGATAAATATTTAACCTTATATCGATTTAAATATAGAATTTATTTTAATTTTAGAATTTTAAAAAATCGTTAATAATTAAATTAAAATCGATTTTATTCTAAATAACGATACCCCTTTAATTATTCCTTTATTTAATTAAATCTTTAATTTAATATTTAAATTTTATAAAGATAAAGGAATTCTAGCTTTTAATAAACTTTATATTCTAATTTTAAATAAATTAAAATTAAATAAATCTTATTTAATATTAAGAATTAAAAAGTTAATAAAGATTTTAAAAATTATAATTAAGGAAGGTATATATATTTATATTAACGATTAATTATATATAAAAAAGCTTATAAAGATAATTAATAGTTATCTTAATATATAAAAGGATTAAAATATAATTAAAATCCTTAAAGAATAATAAATAAAAATTCCTTTAATTAATAATTAATAAAATAAGAAATTTAATAATCGAAATTATTTATTAAATATTAAAAATAGGAAAAGTTTTAATAATATTTATAATACCTTTTATAATAAAGGACGTATAAAATAAATAAACGAATCGACCTTATTCGCGATATCGCTTTTTATTATATAATAATAAGTTAAAGACGAGGAAAAGGTAAAAGCCGTTATAAACTTAAAACTTTTAAATAATATAATAATCCTTAATAATTATTTATTATTTCTATAATTAAAAGTAATTATTTATTTTCGAAATAAATACTTTATTATTATAATTAATATAATAACCTTTTTTTATTAATTTTCTATTTATTTAAATTATTAAAATAGATTTATTTTTATAAATTTATAAGGAATAGAGAGATTTACAATAATATTAATAAACTTTAGGAATATATTTACTTACGTTTAACGATTTATAAATAATATTTTTAAAAAGTTTAATAATTTCTATAAAGCTTTTATTAATAATATTATTATTTATTCGGAAATTATAAAAAAATACTTCAAATATTTAGAAAAGGTCTTTAACCTTTTTAATAATAAAAATATTTTAATTAACCTTAAGAAATCGTTTATCGGTTACCCTTTAATAGAATTATTTAGCTTTAAAGTAAACGTCTTAGGATTAAGAATAATTAAGGAAAAGGTCGTTATCTACCGTTAATTATTATTTCCCGCTAATCTTAAGTTATTTAAATAATATATCGGTAATTTTAAATTCTTTTATTATTTAATACTTTATTACGTTTAAATTATTAAATTATTATAAAAAAGAAAGGTATCTTTTTTAATAAAAGGATGTAAATAAGGATAAGTTATTATTAAAAATATAAATAAATGGATAACTTATTATAAATTAATTAAATTCGAATTTATAAACGTTAAACGTATATTCTTTAAAGGAATATAAGCTTTTATTTATAATAAAGTAGCTATATTTTATTATAATCTTAATTAAACCCTTTTTATTTAATTTAATAATTCGCTTAAACGAGGATTTAAGGTAATAATTTTTTATTTTAAAGACGGAATTAAATAATAATTTAATATTTTAATTATAAGAACTTTAATTAAATTTATTATATATTTTAACCGATACTTATTTTAATTTAAAATAAAATATAAACTTTTAAAATTCGAAGTTATATACTTAATATAAGTAATTAAAAGATTATAAATAATAATTTAATTAAATTAAATACCTATTATTATCTTTATCGATTATTTAATTACGAAAGATATTTATAAAGCTATAAATTTAAATATAATAAATATCGACCGATTTAATAAGAAATTAATTAATATTTCGATCTACCTCTTATAATATAGATTTTAAATATATTATATAATTAATAAGATTAATTTTATCCTTAACACTTTTAATAAATTAAAGGCAATTTAAGATATCGATAAACGTATTAATAAACCCGTTATTTTAAATAAAGTTTAATTTATAATTAATAACGTTAATTATATATAAATTAAAGCTATTATCGATAATAAAATAAAATAGAAATTTTTAAATAGATATAAAATTAATACTCGTTTAATCTTTATCTTTAAAAATCTTAAACATTTAGTTAACGTTAACGAAATCGTTAATAATTTTTCTTACCCCGGGTACCCTTTTAAAATTAAAAAGAAATTCTTATATTATATTAATTATTTAAGAATATATCGACTTTATATTCCTTATACCTTAATATAAAACTTCTTAATTATAATTTATAATAATAAATATTATTTTAATTTAAAATAAATATTAAAAATTTTTAATACTTTTATAATTAAAAGTAAAAAAAGATTAATAAAAGATTATATCGTGTACTATCCTAATTATAATATTAATCGAACCGATCGATAATTAGGAATAAGTAACTATAAATCTATTTATAATAAAGACCTTTTATTTATATATATAATTATAATAGATTTTATTTTAACTTTCCTATTAATAAACTTTAAAGGAATATTTTAATAATTAAAAGGTAATAAAACTTATTATAATATATATAATTATATAATAACGGTTTCCTATCCTATATTAAAATAAATTATATTAATTTTAAAATATAAAAAGTATATCGTTAAGGATTAAATTATTACTTTTATTATTTAATTTATATTAATAAATTAAGGAATTCTTTATAAATTATTTCTAATTAAAACTTTAAATTTATTAATAATTTTTAACGAGGTATTTAAAAAAATTAAATATTCGATTATTAATAATAACCGTTTAATACCTTTAAGTAAATAGATTATTAAAACGAAAGAATTAAGATATTAAAATTACTATCCGATATTATTACTTTACGTATCTTAATCGCGAATAAATTAATATATTTCCGATATTTTAATAGAATATAAATAGCGTTTATAACTAAATAATCGAATTAACGCTTTATTAATAATTATTTAATTTTAAACTATTAGAACCCCTCGACCTAATTATAAATATTAATATTATTAATAAAGTATTTAAGGATATTTATTTTATAAAAAAATATTTTAAATAAAACGCGCGATTAATTATAAATTTCGTAATTATAAATATAAAAAAACGATATAATTTTAAATACCGGAATATTTAATTTAAGGAAGGTAATAAAGTCTATTTCTATTTTTATAAAAGCTATTATTTTCCCGGGAAACCTTTAAAGAAATTATTATAATAGCGATTTAAATTTTAAATAATAATTTAAAAAGTTAATAATTTAATATATAAATTAAACTTTTTAAAAGGAAGTTTTATTTATTTTATAATATTAATTAAATATTTAATACTTATTCTTAAAGGTAATAATCCTTTTTATCGTTTATATTCTTTTCTTAATCCTATTAATATAAATTAATTCGGATATAAATTTAATAATAATATTTTATAATATAAAATCGAAATTATTAAGGATTATCGACTTAATCGCGAAAAAGATAGATACGAGTATTTAATAAAATAGAAAGGTTTTAATAAATAATATAATATTTAAAGAAAAGAAGATATTTTAAACGGTTTTAAAGAGATAGTTAAAGAATATTAATAACGTAAAAGTAGTCGATTATCGTGAATTTTATATAAAGGAAAGACCGATAAATAATTAATTATATCGAAATGGAAATTAAAAAAATCGCGAAAGATTTAATATAAAAATAATTAATTAATTATTTTTATATCGATTATATTTATTTTTAAATTTATTATACCTACTCCGTTTAAACCTATTATTTAACCGGTTATAGAACCTATTTTTAAGGAATTAAGGGAAGCTTTTAAATAAAGAAAAGGAAGGCCTTTTAAATTAAAGAATAAGAAATAAAAGATCTTTTTATTATTACGATTAATTTATATTATAATATATTTAGATTAATATCGTATATTTTATATAATAATATATTTTAATAATATATTAAATAGATTAAATAGATATAGAGGATTATTAAGGATAATAAGGATCTTTTTCCGGCCCGGTAATTTAATAGACCCTATTAAAGGGTTTATTTAAGGAAGGCCTGGTTAGCCCGTTATTCCTAAATAGGAAGGCGGTTAACTTAAATAGTAATAGTTAACTTCCCCTACTTAAAAGGTTTTAGCCGATTTAAATAAATAGAGCCCTTTTCCTTTTTACTTTATCTTTATATTAATCTATTATTTAAGTTACTCCTATCCGGTCCCCTTATTTATTACCTTTTAATTATTAAAGTATTCCTTTAAAGTTTATTAATAAAAGAGTTAAAATAAACTCTATTATAATTATATATATAAATAAAAGGTCTTTATTACGAATAAATTTATAATTACTTATTTTTAATTATTAATCAATTTAATTAATATTATAATTAAAATAATACATAATATAATCTTCTATTAATTTATTTTTACCTTTAATTATAAATATATTAAAATCTTTTAATATTCGTTTTAAATTAAAATAATATTTATTATTATAAATTATAATTAAGAAATTTTATATTAAAATATAAGAAATATAAAATTAATATATTCCTAAATAATTAATATAATATAAGAGCTTTTTTTTAATTTCGAAAAGATACCCGGGGTAAGAAAAGTTATTAACGACCTTATTTACATTAATTAAGTATTTAAGATCCTTAAAGATAAAGGTTAAATAAATCTTAATTTTATATTTATTTAGAAATTTCTATTTTATTTCCTTATTAATAATAGTTTTAATTTATATATAATTAATATTATTAATTATAAATTAAACTTTATTTAAAATAACGGGTTTATTAATATATTTATCGGTATTTTAAATTACTTTTAATTTATTAAAAGTATTAAAAATAAATTTAATTTTATTAATTATAATATAAATTTAGAATTTATATTATAAAAGGTAGATTAAAGTATTATTTAAGTTTTTATTAAATCGGTCGGTATTTATTATATTTAAATTTATAATTTCGTAAATACCTTTTATAATTAAATAATTAATAAAGATAATAATAGATATTTAATTTAATTAAATTATTATTCGTAATCTTTTAACTATTTATATTAAATATACGACTTCGAGTTTTAAAAATCTATATTTTATTTCGGGTTAAAATAGGTATCGGTTAAAATATATAATAAGTTTAATTAAAGTTCTTATAATTAAAATATTAAACTATAATTTAACTTTATTTTTAAAATAAAAAATTATTACTTTAAATCCTTATTTAAATAAATTATCGAATTAAATAAAGAGGATTTAATTAAAATTATAATAAAATATAATTATTCTATTATAAATAAAAGCTTATATTCCTTTAAAGGATATATATTTAACGTTTATAAACTTAAACTTAATTAATTTATAATAAGCTATCTATTTCTTTGGATTTTTAATAATAACTCGTCCTTATTTATATCTTTTTATTAAAACAAATACTTTTCTTTTTTATAATAATTTAACAATTTAAATATAATAAAGTATTAAATAATAAAGGAATTTAAAATTATTAATATATTATTTAAATAATTTAAAATTAATAAGAAATAATAATTATTAATAAATAGCGACCCTTTCTTTAATTATTCTTCATTTTAAAGTATTTATTTTAAAGCTAAATAATTCTATTAAATAATAATTAATAAACGACTTTTTAAGGTTAATCGAAATATTTTTATTATTAAAAAGGTTAAAACCCTTTTTAAATATTTAAGGTATTCCTTTATAATTTCTAAATAAATAATAATATTATTAATAAAAGCTTTATAGAAATTATTAAATTCCTTAAAGGTATTATTTATAAATCGTTAAACGTAAGTAAATATATTTTTAAAGTTTATTAATATTACCGTAAATCCCTTTATTCTTTATAGATTTATAAAAGTAAATTTATTTTAATAGTTTAAATAAATAAAAAATTAATAAAAGAAAGCTATCGTATTAATTATAATAATAAAGTATTTATTTTAAAAATAAATAATTATTTTTAATTATAACGGTAATAAATAATTATTAAGGATTATTATATTATTTAAAAGTTTTAAATTTATAATAACTTTTATCTTTTCCTCGTTTTTAATTTATTATTATATAATAAAAAATAATATTATAAATAAAGTCAGTTCGTTTATTTATTTTATATATCTTTTATTATAAAAAGTATTATAAATATCGTTAAAAACGTTTCTATCTTTAATATTTAATAAATAATTTCGATTATTAAGCTTTTTATTTTATTAATTATTAATTAAAGGAATTTCTATTTATTATTCTTTAAAGATTTTAATTATATTTCGATCTTTTTATATATTAAAACAATTATTAATTATTTTTATAAATTTCTTTATATATAACTAATTATTAATATAAATATATATACTTTCTTTAATGATAATTTTTAAAACCTTTATTAATTTCTTAATCCTTAATATTAAATAGGATATATTCAATTTCGATTTATTTAAAATTAAAATATAAAGTTTATTAAAAATTAAAATTCTTTTATCTTTATAAAATTTAAATATTAAATTAAAAACTTAATTAAATAAAAGAATAATTAAAAAGGTATCGTTATTTAAAATAGGATTAATTTTAATTTAATTATTAATAATTTTTTAAAATTTTAAAGTTAAAATAAATTTTATATTTAAATTAATATAAAGTCGAATATTTATTAAAATATTCCCGGGTATTTTTAAGATAATCCCGGGTATATTTAAAATAATCCTAGGCGTATTTAGGATAATCTTAAGTATATTTATTATAACGATTATAAAAATATCTTTTAAATTTTCGGTAATTATATTTATAACGATTCCTATTATAATAATAAATAATTTAAATTCCTTTTTTTACAAACTCTTTATATAATTAAGATTTTAATCTTTTTATATTTAATTAATTTTAATTTTCGTATTAATTATAACTAGTTTTTCGGTATTCTTTTATATTATTATAGCTTTAATTATTTTTATATTTATTAAAATATTTATAATATTTATATTTTAAAAATAAAAATAAAAGTTATATCTTTTAAATAAAGGTTTATAATTTATAATTATAAAAGTAAATTCTTTAAATAAAAGAATTAGTTTCTTTTATATTATTACTTTTTTAATATATAATTATTTATATAGAATAGTTTTAAAATATATATTAAATTTATATTTTAAGAATAAAATAATATTTATATTAAAATCGATATTAATTTTAAAGGGTTTAAAAGCTCGAACATTAATTAAAGTATTAAGTTTAAGGTTATTAATTACTTATCCGTTTTTAATAAATTTTTAAAATAAAAATTAATTATTATTATTATATTTTTTTATATAAATAATAAACGTAACTTATTTAATTATTTTAATTTATTTCTTAATTATAATTTTAATCTTAACTTTATTAAGAATTATAGAATATTCCGTATAATAAAGGAACTTTCTATTTATTAAATTTAAATTAATATTAATATTAAAATAGATATACGTAGAAATAGGATTATTTTATATTATATAAATATTAACCTTAAAATATATAAAATATATAATATCTTTATTTAATTCCGTTATATTATAATTAATATCGGGAATCCTATTTTAAATAAGGAATTTTTTAATATTAATTAAATAAATTTTATTATTAAAGTAATAAAAGGTATATTTTTCCGTTAATATAAGCTATTTATAATTATAAGCTTTATTATAATCTCTAATATATTTAAATATTAAATTATATAATATAAATATATAATTATAATAATTATAAATATATCGTTTTTATATAAAAATTAGGGATTTAGGTTTTTTTTTAATATTATTATATTTCTTTTCATATAATTATTTTTATACCGGATTAATAAAGTCGTATTTATAATATTTCTTATAAATTATACTTTAATTAAAAATTAAATAGAAATAGAAAGATTTATATTTAAATTCCTTATTTAATAACGAGTCCGATAAATTAAATATAAAGGATAAATTATTATATATAAAATTAACTTTTTTATTATCTTTATTATTTTTATTATATTTATAGTCGGACTTCTTAAAGTTATCGTTCTTCTTAAAGTCTTTTTTTCCCGTAGTCTTTATTAGGATTATTCTATAATTAAACTTTATTTTATTAATATTCTTTTTATATATATATTTATTACGTTTTTTATATTAAAATTTAATGAAATCTTCTTTAATTATATATTTATTAATTAACTTAAGTTAAATATAAATTTAAATAATATTTTATATTTATCGACTTCGGTCCTTTAATTATTACTTAATATATCAGTTTAAAGTATTATATACTTTATTAACTTTAATTATATATAAGATAATTATATTATTATCTTTAAGAAAGTATAAAAATCGTTAGATTTTTATATTAATTTAAATATAAACTTATTATAAAATATTAATTACGTTTCTATTATTAAGTATTAAAGATTTTATAATTTTAGTATATTTAATTATCTAGTTAAAGAAGCGTTTTAAAGTATTAAGATCGTTTAATAAGTCCTTTAATTAAAGGTTTATAATTAAAGACTTCTTTATTATAATAGCTCTATCTAATTTAAATTAATTTTTAAAGGCTTTTATAATATAATAAAGTCCTTTTAATATTAATAAAACCTTATTAAAATTAAAGACCTTATTATTCTATTAAATTAAAACTCGTTTTCCGAAAAAGGTTTAAAAAAGATTAAGGATTTATATAATAGAGCTTCTAAAATAATTACCTTTTATAAAGCTAGCGATTCTTAATATAAAAATATAATATCCGTAAAGATAATTATCTTCCTTTCTTAAATTAAATTTTATTTAATTAAATTTAAATAATTAAAATTATATATTTTAATATCTTTTCATTTAATCTTAAATCTTAATTATTTATAATTATTTAATAAATATTTAGGTTAAAGATTATAAATTATAATAAAAAGATATTAAAGAAGGTTTAATAGTTTAATAATTAATGTTAAAGGTTATATAAATACCCTAAATATTTATATTTAAAATTAAGGATTAATAAATAGATATCTAAGTTCCTTATATAATTAAGCTTACAGTTATTATTTAAGAATATTAATAAGCTTTTATATATATTAAAGGATTTATTTATATTATCGCTAATTTATTAAAAAAGGATTTAAATAATTACATTAAACGAATTAGTTTTAATTCTTTTAAAATCGAGAATGTTCTTAAGGATACCTTTTATCGGTATTAAAGTTATATTTAAAATTATCTTTTTTAATTAATAAAATAATGATTTTTCTTATAAATAAAGGTTAAATTATTTTAAAATATATATAAATAAATTAACCTCCTGGGGTAGGATATAGTTTTATAATAAGCTCCGATTTATTAAATAAAAAATCATTTATCCTTTAATATTATATAACATCTTTAAAAAAGGAATTATAATTTTAAAATAATTATAAAATTATTTAATTCGATTATCGGGAATATAAACGAGCTTATTCTATATTATAACGAAAGTCGTCTCGTAAATTATATATAAAGCTTTTTATATTATTATTTAAATTTAATAAAGATTCTTTTAAATCCTCCTATAATTTTATTATCGCTTTTTTTAAAATTTAATAAAAATTATAAATTCGAATATCTAAATAATTTATAATAATCGGGTTATTTCTAAAGTCTATAAAACTACTATCCGTTTTATAACCGATATACTTCTTAAGAATCGTAACTTCGGCTTTTATTATATATAACTTTAATAATTCTTAAAAGTTAATTGTATATTTTAATAACTCGACTCGTTAAACAATTATATCTCCCGATATTAAAATAATTTGCTTTAATATTAAAGGAGGATTTATTTATAAGGGATTTAAAAATTTAATTCTTTTAAATATAAATTATTTTAAAATTTTATAATTATAACTTATTTAGGAATAGTTTTATTATAAAGCGTTATATCGGGGTTAATAAGATATATAAATTATTAAAGTATGAAAATAATTTATTTATTAGGAATTTCGGGTTATTTATTTATATTTTATTCCTCTTTTAAAAAAGGGTCGATAATCGACTTTTTAGCTATATTAATAATTTATTTATATATAGGTAATTAATAATAAATTAAAATATATTTAATATATATATAATAAATTAAAAATAATAAGGAATTCTTTTAAATACAGCTTTTAAAATAAAGCGATATTTAAATTAGGGTTTTTTGTAAAATAATATTTAAATAGAGATTTTAAATAAATTGATATCTAAGCAGGAAATCGTAACGTTTATAATAATTAAAGTTATCTAGGATTAAGTATTATAAATAAATAACTAGTCGGTTAAATAAACTATTAAATTATACTCGTAAAGGATTTTTATTTATTTATTTAAACGTATCGCATTTTTAAAGTATTTCTATTAAAACGTAAAATTAATTTAATAAATAATTACCAGGTATATTAAATATATAAATAGTAATTAAAATAAAGAGGGCGTATTAAATTAAAAGAGAAAGATATATTAAATATATATAACGTGGTTTATTACCTCGCGGATTATATTATTTCGCGGATTACTCTTTTTATTTTTTAATATTTTTATATAAATTAATTTAATTATAATACTTTAAATTAATTTAAATTATTCGCTATCCAATTTATTACTCGATTTTATATCCTTTTTATAAATTTACGTATTATAACCTATCTCGCTATAAATACCGTAGCGCTTATTACCCGTTACGCGCCGTTTTAATAAATTATTATTTTTACCTTTATTAATTATAGGACGCTTCCTTTTTATTTTTTTATCCTATAATTATAAAGATTCTTTAATAATAAAAGCCCCTTTAAATTAAATATATAACTTTTTAACCCTTTAACGCTTTAAAAGGGTTAAATTAACCGCTTTTAAAAT
The DNA here is from genome assembly GCA_038363915.1 of Apiospora saccharicola. Taxonomy (NCBI): domain Eukaryota; kingdom Fungi; phylum Ascomycota; class Sordariomycetes; order Amphisphaeriales; family Apiosporaceae; genus Apiospora; species Apiospora saccharicola. The sequence continues at coordinate 3,665,406 of JAQQWM010000001.1, forward strand.
CTATATCTATTTATATAAAATCGTAATTTTATATATTATTAATTTTATACGTTTAATTAACTTATTTATAATATATAAAATCGGTATTAAAGAGCTTCTTTAATAGCTAAAGATCTTATTTTTAATAAAAATAAAGTATTTTATCGTTTATTAAAGGTTAAAAGGCGTTAAAGGGTTATAAATATTAACGGTCCTTAGGCGTAATAACTCCGGTATAGGCGTCCGAATTTATATATTTAATTTATTAATTACTTTATTTAAATTATAAAGTATTAAATTAAATATATTAAATTTAAATATAATATTATATTTTATAAAAATAATAAAATACGCGGCCTTAAAAGTAATAAAGAACTCGAGCTTTATAATATAATTTATCGAAGCTTTTATAAATAGCTCGATTTCTTTCAAATATATATATTTTAACGGCGAATAAAGTACGATATTTAATAATTAAAGTAAATAAAATAAATAAGGAGGTATATTAAATATAATAATATCGTTATCTTTATAATATACTTTAAATTTAACTGAAATATAGCTTTTATAACCGTTAATAATTAAAAAGCGATAATAACCCGTCGCTCGCGTTTTAATATATTTATTAAAGTATTTAACCTAATTTAAGCCCGTTTTATTATCGGTCTAGCTATTAGAAATCGGTTTAATTACTTAATCGCCCGATAAATTATATTCACGTGTTTAATTTATAAGGTAATATTAATTTTAAATAATTAAGAATGGTAAAATATATTACCCCTATAAATTAATATATTTTATTATTATTAATTATTCTTAATTATTAAATTAAACCGTTTTCGCCTTTTTATATCGATCGGTATATATTACGACGTATATTAAGCCGATAACGCTTATTATAAAGCTAATTTTATTAAAATTTTATATATCTTTATTTAAAATATTATATTTAATCTTTATATTCGTTATTAACGTAAATTAATTAGAAATAACCTTCATATTTTTATAAAGAACCTTTTAATAATTATATTTCCGATTTATTTTAATTTTAAGGTTTAAATTATAATCGATAAAACGCTTAACTTAATATTTATCGACGCGTTTACTATTATACGTTTTTACGAGAAAATTAATTATATTTTTTATATTAACGATATTAAAAAGTATTCCTTAAATATTTAAATCGATTATATATTTTTATAATACCTCCTTTTTAATAAAATCTAATTTATATTATTATTATCGGATTTTACGTTATAAGGTTCGGCCGTTAATTTAATAATATAAAGTTATATAAAGGACGTTATATATTTTTATAATAGCTCTTTTATTTAAAGGATTTATTATATTTTACGTCGTTTAAATTATTAAAATAATTCGATTTTCTTTAAATTAATTAAATATTATAATTATAGAATTATTATATATTAAAGTTTAATTAAGTTATAAAATTAAAAAAGTAGTCCGCGAGGTAATATAATCCGCGAGGTAATAAACTACGTTATAAATATATTTAGAAATAAAGATTTTAATTAATTTTAATATATTAAATATATTATAATAGAATTAATTTATACTTTTTTCTATAAAATACTAGAAAGTAATTAATTCGTTTATATAGTTATTTCGTTTATAAACTACGTTATATAATTTATATATTAAATTTAAAATATATAATAATAAAAAGTATTATAAAGATTATTAAATAATAGAAGGTATATTTATATATTTATAAAATAGGAAAGAGGCCTCGGAAAATATAAAGTTTCTATTAAGTTACGTATACGATAAATACCGATATAATAGGATCGCGGAATAATTACCCTTAAAAAGCCGGTACCGATAAACGGGAGCTAGCGCGTAATTAATAAATAATCCTTTAATCGAATAAGTTATTATTAATTAAGTTATTTATTAGTTATTATATAATTAATTAGATTATATATTTATTTATTTAATTTATTAAATTAAAAATAAGGGTTTTATATAATTTTTTCTTATAACATAATTAATAAATTAACGTCCTCCGTAGGATGGATTTTATATTTATTATAAAGAAAAGGATAAAGGTTATTTTATGTTTCTATATTTTAAAGTTTAAAAGAAAGGCGATATTCATTAATTAAAGACATTTCTTATTATATTTATTAATTAATTTAAGGTAAAATTTAATAATTTATTTTAAATTTAATCGTTTAATTGTTTTATAAATAAATTTTATATTAATAAAAAGCTTTCTATTTATTCTTATATCGACGAATATATTAACTATAATAATTAATAATCTATTATTTATTATAATATAAATAAAGGTTAAGGGATCCCTTTTAAAATAAATTTATAAAAAGTTAAAAAGTATTTTTTATATATTTAATTTTAATAATATCTTTAGGAGGGAATTAAGGTTTCTTAAGATATTTAATTTTCTAATTCGTTAAAATTTTCCTTTAAACGGGTTAAATTAAATAGGATAAGGTTCCTAATATAATAACTTATTTTAATTATTAATTTATTAATTTAATTAATATATTACTTACCGATTAATGTCTTATTAAAATAATCGTAGGATAAATAATTAATTTTATTATAATTAAAATAAACGCCTTTAATTAAAAATTCCTTTCTTTCTTTTATAAGAATTCGTTAAAAAGTATTAATAATAAAGGTATTCTTTTATTTATTAAAGAATAAAGATTTACCTCCTTTACCGGCCTTAATTATATCAATTTAATTAAGGGTTTTAAAAGATTTATCCTTTTCTTTATTTTTATTATATTTATTTCATATTTTTTTAAACTTATTATAGCTGATATAAGTAATAAAAAATAAATAGAAGGTTATATAAATTAATAATATCTTTATATTAAAATAAAGAGGTATTTTAAATAATAAATTAAAAAGTTAAACCTTTTATTATATAATAATAAATAATAACTATTAAGCCCCTTTTTATTATAATTATCGACTTTAATTACTTATTATTCCTTATAATATAAGGTTTATAATAAAACCGGGTCTTATAATAATATTATATTTAAATATTAAGAAAGGAATTATTCGTTTATATTATATAAATTTAAAATTTATTAAAGATTATTTATATTTAAATAATAGAATTCTTAAAATTAGGATATAGAAATACCGGTTTTATATAATTTATTAAAGAGAGTTCTTCTATATAAATATAAAATTTTAAAATAAACGTTCTTTAAAATTTATAATAATTCCCTCCTTTTTATTATATATAAATATATATTTATATCCGTTATTATCCTTTATTTAATTTTATACCTTTATATATTATTAAATATATATATAAATATTTAAATCTCGATATTTATTAATATATATTATATTATATATATTAATAAATAATATTTTAAATAATTTTAAAAGAAACCGGTATAACTATATTAATAATTAGATTTAAGCCTCTTATTTTAAATAATTTCCATCAATATAATAACGCCTTAAACGAACTCGATTTTAATATATTAAAAATTATATATAATAATAAACCTTTTAAATTATTATAATATATAACTTTTTATATATATAATTTTTATATTATATATTAAATATATAATAATAAAGATTTTTATAAAGAATATTAAAAAGCGAAAGATATATTTATATATATATAAAATGAAAAAGAGGCCCCGGAGGATGTAAGTTTTTATATTAATACGACGAGCGCCGGTATAGTAAAATCGCGAATTAATTAAATATATTAAAAAAGAAGAAGGGCAGGTATTAATAAACGGGAATTAATGGAACCGCGGTTAATAAATAATCCTTTAATCGAATAGGTTATTATCGATTAAGTTATTTGTTAATTATTATATAATTAATTAAATTATATATTTATATATTTAATTTATTAAATTAAAGGTAATGGTTTTATATAATTTCTTTTTCGTAATATAATTAATAAATTAACGTCCTCCGTAAGACGGATTTTTATTATATTAAATAAAATTATAATTTTATTAATAATTATATTTTAAAATATTTAAATAAAATTTATTAAAGGGGATAACGTGGTTTATTATATACTCGGCTATATTACCGAGTCGGCCACCTTTTCTCTATTTTATTATTTTAATATAAATTAATTTAATTATAATATTTTAAATTAATTAAAATTATTTATTATCCAATTTAATTATCGATTTTATATCTTTTTTATATATTTATATATTATAATTTGTTTTATTATAAATATTATAACGCTTTCTACCGGCCGCCCTTTATTTCGACGAACCTCTCGTTTTACCTTTATTAATCGTTAGACGCTTCCTTTTTATTTTCTAATCGTATAGCTTTTAAGATTTTTATATAATAAAAGCCCCTTTAAATTATATACGTACCTTTTTAACTCTTTAATATTTAAAAAGTATTAAATTAACTTCTTTTAATATATATATCCGGTTATATATAAAGGTTATTTTATAAATTATGTTATTTATACCTTTCGTTATTTAATTTATAATATTTAAAATAAATATTAAGGAGCTTTCTTAATAAGTAAAGACTTTATTTCTAATAAAAATAAAATATTTAATTATTTATTAAAGGTTAAATAATATTTAGGAGTTATAAATATTAGCCGTCCCCGGATATAACGGTTTAGGTATAGGTATCCGAAGATATATATCTAATTTATTAATTATTTCATTTAAATAATAAAGGATTAAATTAAATATATTAAATTTAAATTTAATATTATTTTCCGTAAAAATAATATAATATACGGCCTTAAAGGTGATAAAGAATTTAAATTTTATAATATAATTTATTAATATTTTAATAAATAGCTTAATTTATTTTAAATCTATATATTTTAATATTAAATAAAGTATTATATTTAAAAGTTAAAGTAGGTAGGAGGAATAGGGAGGTATATTAAATGTAATAATACCGTTATTTTTATAATATTCTTTAAATTCGGTCGAAATATAGCTTTTATATTTATTTAGGATTAAAAGGTAATAAGAGCATTTTTTCCGTTATTTTATATATTTATTAAAGTACCGGATTCAATCTAAACCTGTCTCGTTATCGATCTAATTATTAAAAGTCGGTTTAATTATTTAATCGCCCGGTAAATCGTATTCATAAAATTAATTCGCGAGGTAATATTAACTTTAAATAATTAGGAACGGTAGAATATATTAGTTTTATAAATTAATATATTTAAAAGCCGTTAATTATTCCCGATTATTAGGTTAAACCGATTTCGTTTTCCTATATTAATCGGTATATATTATTACGAGTATTAATTTAATTATATTTATTATAAAGCCGGTTATATTAAGATTTTATATATCTTTATTTAAGATATTATATTTAATTTTAATATTCGTAATTAATATAAATTAGCCGGAAATAATATTTAGATCCTTATAAAGAGCTTTTTAATAATCGTATTAATAATTTATTCGGGTTTTAAAGTCTAGGTTATAGTTATTAAAGCATTTAACCTAATACTTATTAACATATTCGCCGCTATATAATATTATAAAAAGATTAATTATATTTCTTATAATATTAATATTAAGAGGTATCCTTTTAATATCTAAATTAATTATATAATTACGAAGTACCTCCTTTTTTATTATACTTAATTTATATCCATTTAATATTTTATTAAGCTTCTTATAATTAAAATAAGTAATAAAAAATAAATAAAAAGTTATATAAATTAATAATAATTTTATATTAAAATAAATAGGTATTTTAAAAATACAGTAAAAAAATTAAAACTTTTAACGATAATAAATAATAAATATTAAACCCCTTTCTATTATAACTATTAACCCTAGCTATTTATTATCCTTTATAATATAAAATTTATAATAAACCCGGGTTTCGTAATAATATTATATTTAAATATTAAGAAAGGAATTACTTATTCGCGTTATATAAATTTAAGATTTATTAAAGATTATTTATATTTAAGTAATAAAGTTCTTAAAACTAAGGTACGGAGATATTAATTCTATATGAATTATTAAAAAAAGCTTTTATATATAAATATAGAATTTTAAAATAGATATTTTTTAAAACCTATAATATCCTTTCTTTTTTATTATAACGTGGTTTATTACCTCGCGGATTATATTACCTCGCGAATTACTCTTTCTATTTCTTAATACTTTTATATAAATTAATTTAATTATAACGCTTTAAATTAATTTAAATTATTTATTATCCGATTTATTATTCGATTTTATATCCTTTTTATAAGTTCGCGTATTATAACTTATCTCGTTATAAATATTATAACGCCTATTATTTATTATATACGATTTTAATAAATTATAGAACGTTTCCCTTTTACTTTCTTATTTTATAATTATTAAAATTCTTTAATAATAAAAGTTCCTTTAAATTAAATATATAACTTTTTAATCCTCCGGTATTTTAAAAAGATTAAATTAATCGCTTTTAAAGTCTATACCCGTTTATATAAAATTATAACTTTATATATTATTAATTTTATACGTTTAATTAACTTATTTATAATATTTAAAATCGGTATTAAAGAGCTTCTTTAATAATTAGAGATCTTACTTTTAATAAAAATAAAGTATCTTATCGTTTATTAAAGGTTAAAAAACATTAAAGGGTTATAAATATTAATAGTCCCTAAGTATAATAATTCCGGTATAAACGTCCGAATTTATATATTTAATTTATTAATTACTTTATTTAAATTATAAGGTATTAAATTAAATACATTAAATTTAAATATAATATTATATTTTATAAAAATAATAAAATATATAGCTTTAAAAGTAATAAAAAACTCGAGCTTTATAATATAATTTATTAAAGCTTTTATAAATAGTTCGATTTCTTTCGAATATATACGCTTTAATAACGAATAAAGTACAATATTTAATAATTAAAGTAAGTAAGATAAATAAAGAGGTATATTAAATATAATAATACCGTTATCTTTATAATATACTTTAAATTCGGTTAAAATATAGCTCTCGTAATCGTTAATAATTAAAAAGTAATAATAACCCGTCGTTCGCGTTTTAATATATTTATTAAAGTATTTAACCTAGTTTAAGCCTATTTTATTATTAATCCAATTATTAAAGGTCGGTTTAATTATTTAATCGCCCGATAAATTATATTCGTATACTTAATTCGCGAGGTAATATTAGCTTTAAACGATTAAAAACGGTAAAATATATTAATTTTACGAATTAATATATTTTATTATTATTAATTATTCCCGATTATTAAATTAAACCGTCTTCGCCTTTTTATACCGATCGGTATATATTATAATATATATTAAGCCGATAACGCCTATTATAAAGCTAGTTTTATCGAAATTCTATATATCTTTATTTAAAATACCGTATTTAACCTTTATATTCGTTATTAATATAAATTAATTGGAAATAACCTTTATATCCTTATAAAGAGCCTTTTAATAATTATATTTCCGATTTATTTTAATTTTAAAGTTTAAATTACGGTTAATAAAATGCTTAATTTAATATTTATCGACGCGTTCGCCGTTATATATTCCCGCGAGAAGATTAATTATATCTTTTATATTAACGATATTAAAAAGTATTTTTTAAATATTTAAATCGATTATATACTTTTATAATACCTCCTTTTTAATAAAATTTAATTTATATTATTATTATCGGATTTCGCGTTATAAAGTTCGATTATTAATTCGATAATATAAAGTTATATAAAGGACGTCGTATACCTTTATAATAGCTCTTTCGTTTAAAGGATTTATTATATTTTACGTTATTTAAATTATTAAAATAATTTAATTTTCTTTAAATTAATTAAATATTATAATTATAGAATTATTATATATTAAAGTTTAATTAAGCTATAAAATTAAAAAAGTAGTCCGCGAGGTAATATAGTCCGCGAGGTAATATAGTCCGCGAGGTAATAAATCACGTTATATAAATATATATTTATATTTATTACTATCCTTTATCTAGCTTTATACCTTTATATATATAATTATTTAAATTTTAATATTTATTAATATATATTATATCGTATATATTAATAAAGAACGCCTCGGGTAATTCCGAGAAAACCGGCGCTATTATATCGATAATTATTAAATTTATATTTCTTAAAAAGGATTACTTTCGTAATATAAAAATTATAATTATTTTAAATAAATTTATTTTTAAAATATTAAATATTATATATAATAATAAACCTTTTAAACTATTATAATATATAACTTTATATATATATAATCTTTATATTATATTTAAGAAAAACGGCGGCGATAAATTTTATAAAGAATATTAAATAACGGAAGGTATATTTATACGTATATAAAATAAAAAAAAGGTTTTAAAAGATATTAAACTTTATTAATATAACGAACGCCGGTACGATAAAATCGTAAATTAATTTAATATACCGAAAGGGAAGAAAGGCTGGTATCGATAAACGGGAGCTAACGGAATCGCGATTAGCGAGTAATCCTTTAATCGGATAGGTTATTATCGATTAAATTATTCGTTAATTATTATATAATTAATTAACTTACGACCATATATTTATTTATTTAATCTATTAAATAAAGAGTAAGGGTTTTATATAATATTTTTTTTATAATATAATTAATAGATTAATGTCTTCCGTAGGACGGATTTAATTTATATTCTTATTATCGGATTCTATATTAAAGATCGATATCTCGTAATTAATTATTTAAAGTAGTTCGAGGGACGTTATATATTCTCGTAATAATTTATTAATTAATTTAATTCGGACCTCCTCGTATTATTTAAATTATTAAAATAATATAATTTTCTTTTAATTTAATCGATACTATAATTATAGATATATTATATATTAAAGTTTAATTAAGTGGGTTGGATAAAAGAATAGCTAACTCGGTAATATAACCGAGTATATAAAAAATCACGTTATTATTATTATAATAATCGATAATAACCTTTTTATTTAAACGGATAAATAATTTATCGTTTAACTTTTATATATAATTAACTTTTTAAATTCGGGTATAATTAACGAATTTAATAAATTTAAATTAGAAAGTTTAAAAGTTATTATTAAGTTTTATAATTAAATTTTAAAAAGTTTTACGGGCTTTTTTATAAGCGTTCGAGTTATAATATTATTTATATAAATAGTTAAGGAGCTCTTTAAAGGTATTAATTATAAGGTTACCTTATTTATTAATAATAAAAGGATAAAGAGCTTTAATAACTTTATTATTAATATAATTAATCCGTCCTGCGGAGGATATTAATCTATTAATTATATTACGAAAAGAATTATATAAAACCTTTACCTTTTATTCGATAAATTAAGTAAATAAGTATATAATTATAAACTAATTAATTATATAGTAATTAATAAATAGTTTAATCGATAATAATTTATCCGATTAAAGGACTACTCGTTAACCGCGCGTTAGCTCCCGTTTATTAACACCGGCCTTTCTTCCCCTTTAATATATTTAATTAATTCGCGATGTTATTATACCGGCGCTTATCGTATTAATATAGAAATTCTACGTCCTTTAAAGTTTCTTTCCCGTTTTATATATATATAAATATGCTTTCCGCTATTTAATATTCTTTATAAAGTTTATCGCCGTTATTTATATTAAATATAATATAAAGATTATATATATAAAGAGCTATATATTATAATAGTTCGAGAAGCTTATTATTATATACGGTATTTAATATTTTAAAGTCGAGTTTATTTAAAACGGTTACGATTTCTATATTATAAAAGTAATTCTTTTTTAAGAAATATAAATCTAATAATTATTAATATAATCGTATTAACTTTCTTAGAATTACCCGAGGCGTTCTTTATTAACGCGTACGATATAATATATATCGGTAAATATTGAGATTTAAATAATTATATATATATTTAATAATATATAAAGGTATAACGTTAAATAAAGGATAGTAATAAATATAAATATATATTTATATATAATAAGAAAAAGAAATATTATAAGTTTTAAAAAGTATCTATTTCGAAATTTTATATTTATATATAAAAGCTTTCTTTAATAACTTATATAAAATTAATATTTCCGTATCCTAACTTTAAGAACTTTATTACCTAGGTATAAATAATCTTTAATAAATTTTAAGTTTATATAACGTAAATAAATGGTTCCTTTCTTAATATTTAAATATAATATTATTACGAGACCTAGGTTTATTATAAATCCTATATTATAAAGGATAATAAGGTAGTGGTTAAGGTTAATAGCTATAGTAGAAAAGGGGCTTAATACTTGCTATTTATTATCGCTAGAAGTTTAATTTTTTAATTTATTATTTAAGATACCTATTTATTTTAGTACGGAGTTATTGCTAATTTATATAACTTCTTATTTATTTTTTATTACTTATATTAATTATAATAAGCTTAAAAAAATAATAAAAAATATAATTAATAATATAAATACATTTATCTTTATTAATAGGGTAATAGTTAATATTAAACCTTAATTTACTTTTAAAGGTTATAAACTAATAATCGAATTTAATTTTAAAATCTTTTTTATTTATAAATATAAAGGGATTAGTTATTTTAATACTTTATTTAAAGTCGTTAATAATAAATCTAGATATACCGGTAGTAATAATTACGGTAATACCCTTGGTTTAAATAAAGATATCGCGAGTTTATATTAAAAAGTTAATAATATATTAATTAAATTTTTAATTTTCTTTATCTTTTTTTTTAATAATATTTAAAAGGTTTTATTCTTTTTAGGAAACGGGGGTTTTATTATTCGCGCTTTAATTAACGTTTTCTCGAGTTTTATTTACCTTTTTTTAAAAAAAATTTAATCTATATAATATTTTCTTTTAATTTATTATTTAAATGTTTAAAAATCTTTAATAAATTTATAATTTAATCTTTATAGGATATTATAGATAAGGTTTATAATTTAAATAGTTTTAAATATTAATAAAGTTTTAAACAAATATAGAGCTAAATTTATCCTTATTAATAAAACTATTTTAATTAAGTTACTCGTTTTTAACCTTTTTATAAAAAGGGATAAAGGGTATTATAAGGGTGTCTTTATAAGGATTATAGATAATAATTAATTAATTAATCTTTTTTTAAATATCGTTATTTATTTAGTTAACGAAGTTTTCGGGTAAATAAAAGGAAAGAAATTTCTTTTTAAATTTATTATAATATAATTAAAAAGTTATTTCGACTTTAACCTCTTCTTCTTTTAAATTCGTATTTATATTAATAAGGGATTTATCGTTATTATATCCGGCGGTAATATTTTAATTATTAAAGTTTATAGGGTTTATACTTTAATAAATCGTAAAGGTACGTTTATTAAGTAATAAATTACGTACTTTTCTTTTTTAAGGATTAATAAGAATTAATCGATATTATTTCAATTAAATATAATAATGTTATATATCGCGGTTATATATGTGTTATATTCCTTTTAATTTAAAAGTATTTTATTCTTTTACTTTATTTAATTAAGGTCGTTTTAGGGTTTTAAATTAAATATAGGATATTATTATAACCTTTTTAAGCGGGTATATTTAATCTTTTTCTATAATATTACGGTATAAATAATTCTGGAATTAAAACTATAAGTTATTATTAAATTATAAAGGATCGAAAAAGATAAAGAAAAGAGGAAGAAGCTTTATCTTAATTTAATTAGAATATTATTTAAATAAATAAGAAAAAGTCGGTTTAAACTCGGGCCTCTTTAAGCCAGCTTAGCCCCACTTTAGCTTATAAGGTAATAAAGGCCTAAATCCCAGTACGCGCTATAATAATATAATAATAATATATTTATTATAAAGAAGAGAATTAATAATAATTTATAAGCGAGGGAAACGAAATTAAAAGGGTTATAAAATTATTTAGAAATTAATAATATAAGGCGATAATAATCGAGTTTATATTATTAATATATAAGGAATTAAAATAAATATAAGTGTAACGGGATTATTTTTTAATAGTAGTTAACGCAGTATATTAATAAGGCGATTAAGCGATAATATATCTAACGATTTTAATACCTTTAAAAATAGATTGTATTAAAATAACGACGATCGTTATTAAAAGGGGGAAATAATTATTATAATATTAAAATTATTTAAATTATAAAGGGCTTATACCTTTATTTTAAAGTTATATAAATACCGTAGGTTATTTTATTATACCCTTATACTTAAAGATCTAATTAATATTTAAACTATTAATTCCTTTATATTATTATAGATTTTATATTATATAAAATAATAAAAAATTAAAATTATAATTTAATAAACTTTTAAAAAGGATATTATATTATAAGTACCTATTAAATTAATAAGTACTTTAATTTTTTGTTTATTTACTTATTTTATTTATTTCTTAATATAACTGTTACTTATATAACTCTATATAGTCTCCGCACAGTCCCCGCTCTCCTTATTATTAAGGTTTTCGTTATTTGCCTACAACCGCATTTGCAAACTTTTGCCCCTAATCAAATCGCTCAATTACTTCTCAAAGTGAACTTAATCTCTTTAAGAGCCCAGAAGAAAAGAAGAAGGAACAAACCCCCCACACAGAAATACACCATCATCTTTGCCACACGAAAAAGGAAAAGAGTGAGAGAGAAAAGCCATCAAACATCGTCATCATGGCCTCCACCCGCAAAGTCACATTCGTCTTCATGTGCGGCGAGACGCAGCTCACCTACTCGCACGACGTGCCGGCGCGCCTGGTGACGGAGGACCCGGCATCCCAGCCCGACTACCGCGAGGCCTACATGCGGGCGGTGGCGCCCATCATGGACCAGCACAAGGGCGTGTGCCTGGTGGCCTCGCCCGACGTGTGCGGTGTGTGCGAGAAGGCTCCCGCGACCGAGATCCTCACGACGCCCATGTCTTACCTGCACGTCGTCCAGGAGCCCCGCGTCATGGTGCTCGTCAATGCCATCTGCGGCAAGGACGCCTGCTCCGCCCAGGGCCAGCGCGAAATCAACGCCATCGTCGCCGAGATCACGGGCATGCAGCAGGGCGAGGTTCAGAACAGCGGCAGCAGCTAAATCGTGCCAGTTGTTCAAGCAGGCGCTCCTATCTGCCCCCGGGGTCGGGGTTCTGCGGAATCTACCCTATCAGTGTGCCACTCCAGACGGAGGGAAGGGCGAGAAGCGCTCTGGGTATCGCATGGGCCCGTTCATCTACAGCACCACCGTTGGGCACCACGAATGAGAAAGTCATAATTCCTATTTTGGGTTTATTCGAGCGAGCAATGGGTCTATAAGTTTCGAGCATGTACTTTCGCGTGAGCAGCCCGGCTAGTGCACTGCTATCTGGGCCAGGTTTTGGAATCATTGAATTGGGTATTCGAGATATCTAACAGTGAGAGCATTACGACGGCGTTGCTCATGTCAGAACACTGCACCGATGTACGGCTTATCAGCCCTCTACACGATAGGAGGTTCGATATGGGACCAATACGACGTACTCTTTGGTACAAGTAAGCTATGAGTAGGACCACGGCGATGATGACTGAGAGCATCTATCTTGTACTGAAAATGCTGCAAGACTGGCCAAGTGAGGAGGAGAGTCGACGGGACTCTTTGCTATGGGGGATACTGCTCTCCGCGTCACCACGGCCCAAACCATCATGAACCGTAAACTAGACTATCCGCAGCTTTCGACTTTGATATTTCGTTATCCACACATGATCGTCTTGTTTGCGTCGGTTCAGGGGTTTGCACCGTGGCCAGGGGCGGTCATCTTGTCGCCCGCTCCCCCATAGGTTTATTACAGAGGGGATCTCACATGCCAGGTTTAAAGCAGTATCCCTAACAAATTCAACAATCGCTTGCTTATATAGGCATTGCCAGAGAAGGGGTATCGCGACTCCCACCACACGAGGCCGACTTCACTAGTGCGTACCCCTTGAGCTATCTTCCCAGGAGATAATCACGGTGCCGTCCTCAGGCCATTGTCAGCCCGTATTAGCAGATGTAGGGCCTCAGTGGCTACCACTTAGACATATTTTGGAAGCCGCAATGTGAAACAGGCGTTACTGCAACCGTAACAGTGGTAGCACAATACCGGCCCTTCACATTTTTGTTATCTGAGTAGGATATTTCCAAACGAGGTCAAATCATCTTTCTACTGACTGGTTTCCAGGATCTTCTCGTCTCCTCAGTTCGCTTCACTGCGAACCAACCGAGGGCGTGATCACGAGCCCCCTGCTCCTAGATAAAGACATTTGGCCATTTGCCGCTGACGACTAGGGACTAACTCTCATTCTCAGAGCCGTGCCTGCCTTTTTTCGTCTCCCATCTCGAAGGCATCCGCCGAGTCGAGAATGCCCATGACCTGCCTTGACTATTAGTTGGAAGAGATCGGCAGCTCTAAAGGGGACTGGTAATCAGGAAACCGAACCATCAGAGCACGACAGCACGACAGCACGACATTGGATCCTCGCCCCCAGTGGGCAAATGGTAGGCCGACGACTGACTTTGACTTGGATACAATGATCAGCTAGCTTTCCACAGTGCGTCCCCAGATCGACGGTACCCATCCGTTACCTTCGGACCAAGTATCGACAGAGAGTGTGAGAGAGTACTGTTCACCTGCCCGCTTCGTCAGATATCTGCAAGATCGCGAAGGTCAAATATCAATATCCTCGATCTGCTATAGCCAGCCCCTTGTTCCCTTGGCCGCTCGACGGTTCGCCCCCGATTAGCCTGAGACGGCCAAAGTCGCCGTCAACTTGAAATCATAATGATCAACGGATAGCCTCGAAGAGAGAAGCTAAGGGCGAGATCCATGTGTAACGATATGTTTTTCAATACATATCAGCTCACTTAATCCAAGGATCGAACCGCGGAAAACAAGCGGCGATCCCGACCGCAACCCAATTATGACGAGGGCTTTACCTACAGATGCACCTCCTACTCCCCTAGCATTTCTCTTTCCGATCTAAGAGAACCGTTCTATTTATGAGTGGACGGCATGTACCGTTTACTCCGATCACGTCAAGGATGCCGCTCCGGTTCTTGACCGACAAGACAGTGCAGTGTCAGGGTTAGATGCGGTCGGTCTTCAACCAGTCCGTCCCTAGACCTTTTAGTCACACCGTCATTCTGTGCATCCTGTATACATTTCTCGAGGTGCATCTCATAGGGGTTGCTTCTAGGCCCGTAAATCCAACCGCTTATGGTTGTCATTGTCTGGATGTATCGATGGTAGGGTGATGAGGTGTTACGAGGTCCAGAACTCTGGTCAGGACCAATCATCTGCAGATGATGGTTCGATGGCCAAGCAATAACGCAATAAAGCAGGCGGCGGCGTGAGAGAACGGTGCCCCGCGCACCCTCCTCTCACTATGTGACACCAGACCCCCCTCCGGCATCGGAACCTGCTTGGGCTGTCGGAGGGCGCTCTACTTGCTGCAAGGTGCGAGATCTCGTGGATAGTCTAGACTAGACATGCATTGCATTTCATTACACAATGCTTGCCATGCGGGCATAGTCGGCTAGCTGCCGACAATACACGACAACCGGGGACGAGAAGCAGACGGGAAACAGAGGCTCTGTGAGTGGCTATGGAGATCACATGCATTCACCGTATTGATCTATGCCGCAAATGAAGGGTGTAGTCGGGTGTAGTCAGCCGTCAATGATGCAAAGTTGAGAAATGTGGTTGCTTTTCGCTCGAGGATTGGTTCGATCTGTCTCGCTCGCTCTCTTTTATGCGAACGAGCAGAACGCCAAAGGCGAAGAAGTTCTTTTTGTCATGGAAACGTCATGCATATGGCTCTTGGCCTCTTGAGCCGTGTTGGTGTTGTTGAGAGAACTCATCATTTTGGGGCTCTCTTGGATCGATGTGTCAAAGCTGCTTCGGCCCAATGAGGGCCCTTCGGCGGTTTTGTGTCACTCAAGCAGCGAGGGGATTCTGGCGATGATTGGCTTGCGAGGCACCAGCCGCCCTCCGATATGTTGTGGCGCTGGGTTGATGAAGAAATCCAGACGACAGATCGATGACAGGTCAAAGAACCAGAACATGTTCGGATGCGCCAGGGGTGCTTTCCGGGTACGAGACAACCAATGCCGCCGACCAGGTTGTTGGATTCTAGCGCACGGAGCAGACGAATCTGACATCTCGGGTGACAGAACTTTATACACACAGGCGTTAGAAAAGCAAGTCTGCAGATTCGCAACAAGTCGGTGAAACGGGAATGCCGTCGCCCATCGGGACGAGGGAGAGACTCAAGAAGAATGAGATGAAGAAAAGGAAGAAGAATGGGGCAAAGCTGAATTCTGTGCCAACCAACCATGCCAGACCGGCCAGAAACGAACAAAGAGAAAGGTGAGAGAACCTTGGAGAAGAGAAGGGCGGGGACAGCTCTTGACTCGCTTGTCTTGATAGCACAGCACGCGGGATCCATGGTTTACCCATCACGGCAACTGCCCAAAAGGAAACACAATCCAATTAGAAGTCTGACGTGAGAGGCAAATCTCCGGCCTCAGATGTAGATCGCTACTACTATCTTGGGCAATAATAATCATGCACGAACAGCGAGAGCCGGAAACACGCCCAAGGAGAGTACCAGAACAGAGAAATGCAATACTGTGTAAACCCTCGTATCCGTGTGGCTCAGCCGGTGAAAGTGGCCCATGTATGCAAGTATGTAGTGTACCTACAGACGCAGGTTGGGTTAGACGCGAATGGTTTTTATTTTATTCGGCCAAGCATGTACAAGTCACGCAGAAATCCTGGGCTTCGGAGCCATGATTACTTACCTAGGCATTACGTCTGTGGTGATGTGCCATTTGCTTCACGACAACCCCCTGCAGAATTAAAATGCCGACTTCTACATTGGACTCTATTATTTCACCACACGATCTTAAGTAACAAAAGCAATTAATAAAATATATATATATATAGAAAAGCTTTATTTCTTTTTCTTTTTCTCTTTTTAACTGTTATATCGAGAGCGACCGTGAGATAAGTCACGAGCGTTGCTGAGAGATACCTGCTCGTGGCATTCTAATTCCCCGTCTGCTTGACGATTAACCGGCCAATATGTGTGGCGGTCTAACGGGAGAAGAAGCCGCATGCGACATTGGCTGGGCTCTCCAATACCGCAATAACTAAGATGTAGTCATTGTCGGCCGTCGATGGAAGCTTGCAGCGTCTCAAATCAGTCCTGCCAACGACGTCACCGGTGAGGGATCGAGAGAGGACTTCAGCGAGAACCAGCATTTCTTGATAGGTATGATCTGGATTGTTTTCGGTTTTCTCGCCAAGGTTCCTCAGTGGGCTGAGTCGTCGGTGGGAGCCTGCAGTAGGGCAGGTTCCGCTACAGCCAATATGTCTATCCAGATGTAACCGGCGGTGGGATTGGTGAGTCTGAGGTTTTCTTCGCCTTGCATATGGCTAGCGTGTAACGTGCTGACTGATTGATTTGTGTCTCGGATAGCTCATAGGCTGCTCGAGCATTTCGCGCGATTCCTTACTATCACGTCCCATCTTGCCATCCAGGCAACCAGGGTATTTTTGAATCCGCCTGAAGAACGATGTCTGTCCATCGGCAAGCAGACATGTCACATCGATACGTCTAGACCCTGTAGCCAAAGCGGAGGGGTAAGCAAATGCTCAATGCCGCGGAACCGGGGTTGGCCTGGCCGGTTCTGCTCGATTGTGGATACTCGGTCCTCGACCTTCTTCTTCTTCTTCTTGCCAACGCCTACTAACCTACTATCCATGCGTTCGTGATATCGGAATCGCGGGGACGTGGCTTATGCTGGGGGTTCTTGGCTTGAGCCAAGCTAGAGTTTCTCCCCCGAGTATCCACTTTCTACCACTGCCTATGAGACTGCGACGTAGCACACATATGATCGATGCCATCGTACGAGATTGGCTTTGTATATCCCATAGAGCGCCACACTCTGAACCGTCGGGCAGCACAGCATACGTGCCGTCGGTTGCAGGTCGCCGCGCCAAACCGGCTATCTACTTTGGAGTAGCACCCGCCTGCAGTGGCAGTCAGACGTCCACATGGGAACCCGTTTCTTAATCATGATTCTGAACCAATTTGCTGGTCGCATTAGGTAGGTATGCACGAGATCTTAGCTATGTCCAATCAAATCCCCAGCCTGGGCTGTGCGCTGTATGGCGTTGCCATAGCAGACTTAGACTCCGGGGTGAAGCAAGCCACTGTACACGAATTAAACACACATCTCCCGTCTTCAAATCGCAAAGTTAGATATGGGTGGCACCCAGATCGGAAGAGGTTATCATGACTTGAGACGATAGCCGCATATTGCATATCGGAAGACTACCTTTCTGTCGCAAAACAGTTGTGTTCCATTGTCCCTTAAGGAGTGTAGGTAAAATCACTGCAGACCGTACAGTACCATCCACCAAAGAGCCTAAAAATACATGCCTCTATGAAGGAAATAGAGGATAACGAAGATGGGAATGTAGGAGATATGAAAGCAGAAGGAGCAAGGTAAAAAAGCAGAATCCTGCACGGCGCGCCAACTCTCCGATAACAGTTCAAAGGAACCCATAATGAAACCCATAGTGGTGATCGTCGTTGCGTAAGAATGCAGCTCCACCTGCATACACGAGGCCGACAATGCAGCCTTAAAACAATTTTCCGTATCTCGCCTCATCCTAGTGCATTATTAAATGCATGATTGCAGACCCGAACGCCAAACAAGCTTTTGTCTTCCTGTGCTCCCAGCCGTGTGCTTGTAAATTGAAGCATACTGGAGCAAACTCGTCGCGTAGATTGACTAGGGGACAGCCCTAGTTGGTGTATTTGCGGAGTGGGAAGGCATCTCCGGGCATTGGCTCGAGGTGCCATGCCTTCGTGGCTGTGCTCTCGAATGCATCATGCCAATCGCTTCGGAGGTCCTCTGGAATATCCCAGCCAAGAGCCGAGCTGCGGAGTCTCATGCGAACCAGGTGTCGCTTCTCTCTGCCCGCCTGACCATTGACGAAGCCTTCGCGGCGATGCAACACTGCCATGTTGTTGATGAAGTGCATATCACCCGCCTGTGTGGTGATTTCAAGCTGCGTGGCCCGTGCAATGGCTTCGATGGCATCGAGTGCTTCACGCTGACGGTCATTCACTTGCGGCAAGCTCGAAGGTCGAGGATGGGTGGCATTTCCAAGCAGGGGGGTACGACCAAAGTTCATGATTAGCTTGGAGTTGTGGTAGAAGATGACCGGTCGGCATTGGAACTTCGGGCTACGAGCAAGTCAGTCAAAATCCATCAATGGGTGGTTTGCTCACGGCTTACATGGCAAAGGGCCAGTCTGATTTGGTCAGAGTTCGGATCATATCTGGGCGGTAAGCTGCAAGCACGTTGTAGACGTGATACGCGGATGAAATGATGCATCTGCCACCCGAAGCTGAAGTGCTTCTGGTCAGCCATCCAACGCAGTCGCCGGCTTCTTCATTGTGGAAACTCTGTTGGAGAATAATATCAGCTTTGATGCCTGTGAGGATGGGGCATGTTTAGCATGCTTACGATGGCCGAGGTCGAGTGACGGTGATGACCGAGCATGTCCGCTGAAGAGTTGTCGGCAATGATGTGAACTGAGATCATATTAGAGCGCGAACGACACCCAAAACATCGGGGAGACTTACCTAGCATGTTACCCTTGTGGTCTTGACGGCCACGCTGGTCAACGATGTGTGCCTGGATTCCAAGCCACACCATGGTGAGCTCTTCGACCGAGAAGTCCTTGGGGTTGAGTCCTCTGATGACAGAAAAGCCCTTGCCATTGTGCAACTCGTGGCCAATCCCAGCAAGCTTGGGGGCCAGAGTAGGAAGGGGGAAGTTCTCAACATTGACCAGATCGCCGTCGAGTTCCAAGGCTGGAGAGAGGTATTAGAATGTACCTAATGCTATCTGGGAATGGCACGGGAAGCTAACTCACCCTTGAATTCCTCCAACGTGGATTTGACCTCAGCAATGTCCTCGTCAGTCAAGTGGCAGATGTACGAGTCTTCGTTCTGGAAATCAGAGCCCTTCCAAGCGAGCTTGCTGTCCAGGGTAGATGGGTAGCCAGAGGGCAGGCCCAGAGGCTCTTCAGACAGTCCGCCATGCCCACATGCAGCGGGAAGCTGTGTGTCCTGGGCCAGCTGATAAACAGCAACAGGGCCGTTGGCAACGTGGTACTCCATAGCTTTTTTCACGTCAAGAAAGAAACACAAGAGATGGATGGATCTGCCGGAGGCTACTCACCTGTACTGCTTGAGGATTAAGACAGGGCCGAGTCAATAATGTCTCGCAGGACAGAAACGACAGTGTGTAGGTAAGATGAAGTTGGATTTTGGTGAAGAGTGTGCAAGGCAATATAAGCCAACAGTGTTGCAATTTGCAGATCTGGTGACGATCGAGGAAACTTGCAAAGAAGTTGATGAACCAAGGGCGGGCCAAGTCGAGGGAAAAAGCAGACACTTTAAAGAACAGGAAGAAGGTCCGAGAAAAGGCCTACCTGCAAGTCTCATAAATAAGCAAAGTAGACAGCAGCGGAAGCGGTCTACTCATTACTGGTCGAGGCGTTTGCCATCCGCAGTTGTGACTTCCTTCTGGACTTACACGGCGATGCTGAAAAAATGTCGACAGCCGGGAAGCACGTGTACTTGGGCTCCACCCGCTTTGCAGGTTCGGCTATGTACCTACCTCGTTGCACAGCACCGAGGACAGCAGCCGGTCAAACGATTTAGGGATTGATATTGGAAGCCGATGAGGAGGAGGAGGATGATGGGAGAAGGAGCGCATCAGAACGTCAAGGGGGCGAGCTACAGTGGCACAAGGTGATGACGATATAGTATTATCAGCGGCGATCAGGGCTCCCGCCAACAAGGTTCCAAGAGGCCTCATCCGAGTCGTCGAGACGGGAGCTGCGCATGCAACAAATGAAGAGTATGTCCCACTTCAAGGGAAAGAACGTAGGCCTGAGAGAGGGTAGGTTAAAAGTAGAAACCACATTACCACGGTTCGCCAAACCATCGCCTCCATTCTGTGCAAACGGCCATATACTCGGGCGTACTGTATATCTCTCCATGGTCTGAAGGAAAGCTACATCTCACTTGCTTCATCAACTTTGCCAGGAAAACATCAGATAAATCTCAAAAGCAGAGAAGGAGCCGCAGTGATCCCACTGGGGGCCAACAAGGGGAGGAGGAAGTCGTTTACTTCGATGAGGGCAGGGTCCCTGAGCAGAGCCACATGACGGCACTGAAGAACGGATCAATGGCAAGAGGTGAATGGAACTTGTAGGGTGTGTATTTCGCAGGTATTACCGGCACTAGGCATGGATACTGTATATTTTGCTGTGCGGCACTTGCTGCTCTAGGTATGTATGCAGGTAGGGCTCCCAGTCCTCGCCAGGAATATGAAGATGGGTATTTAATGTAATGTATCTAAGCAGCGTGGCTTCCTCGACTTTCAATGAAGAATTGTAGCAGGTAAATGGGGTCGAAGGGGCAGTGGTGGGGTCGTTCAGCAATCGATAGTTCTGCCAGGGTCCAGGTCCAGGTCCACATGCGCCACTAGGTAGGTAGAGATCAAATGTGAGCAGGCGAGTAGGGCATGTACAGTAAGAGGTAAGATGTATACCTGCATATAGAGAGGCATGAGGTAGGCAGGTAGGCAGGCTCACTGCAATTCGATGGCAGGAGGGCATGGGCAAGGGCATGGGCAAGGGCATGGGCAAGGGCATGAGTCAAGGAGCCCATTGGATTACATGAGGTATGCAGTTAGTATATCTACCTACCTACCTTATGTAACATTGCTTTTCTTTTCGTGAGTGATGAGAGACAGCTTTAGCGAAAGCAGCGTCGATAGTTACATGTATCCAATGCATGTAGCCTACCGCATCCCATTCCCCATTTGTGCATCCCGGCGACACGATGACACTAAGCCACGGGATCCCGTAGTTTGACGATGCAAAAAAAAAAAAAAAAAAAAAAATCGGACTGAGGAAGTGTATGAATGCCGACATTGGGTAACCTGACCTGCCTGT
The DNA here is from genome assembly GCA_038363915.1 of Apiospora saccharicola. Lineage (NCBI taxonomy): Eukaryota > Fungi > Ascomycota > Sordariomycetes > Amphisphaeriales > Apiosporaceae > Apiospora > Apiospora saccharicola. Next base: position 3,687,458 of record JAQQWM010000001.1, read on the forward strand.
ATAAGGTCCAGGTTTGCATCATATGTGTACATAAGGTAGGCAGGAAGGTGGACTCGGAGCAAAGTATAATGGCTTGCAGGTGCAGGTATCAGGCAGGTATCATTCATCAATTCGTTGGAAGAAACAAAGGAAACAAGTGAAAATTTAGAAGCTCCGCCCCAAAAGAAACCAATTAAGATGAAGAAGAAGGGGCTAAACACTTGCGACGGTCGTCTGCCGCCCTCGTACACATGTGTTGTTTGAAACAATTTTATCCCCAAAAAGTTGATGGACGGGGATGGAAGGAGCATCAAGGTGGAGGTCGAAGAAAAGGGAAGCCCCGCTCCTTTTTGCCCGTCCACCGGTCAAGTGTATCGAGTCGAGTTAAGGGATCAATCATAAATCGATGCAGGTATGTAGGGAGGTGCTGGAAGTTTAGATACGTACAATGCCTTAGGTACTGTCTATGGTATTGATACAATTGGTTAAGAGGCAAAGTAGACCGACCTACCTATAGCTCATCGGAGGTATGAAAAGGTGTGCTTTAATCGACAACTTGGTATAGGCGGCATCGATCGACGACGGACGGCATGGCATGTACAGCAAATACTCGAGGAGTTGGTATGGTGAGGTGCGTGCTCCCTCCATATACCCGCCGCCAGCCAGCCACTTTTCTTGCCGATGCAGAATTCCATCTTGAAGAATGTAAAGCATGGGGTGCGCAGGGGATCGAGGGGGGAAAGAAGAAGAAAGAAAAGAAAGGAAGAAAGAAAGAAAGAAAGAAAGGGAAAAAAAAGAAAAAAAGACAAGAATATAGTAACCCAAGTACCGTATATAGATATTATATTAGGTAGCATTGAAACTTATTAAACAATGATTGATGCACGTACATATAAAAATTTGTTAAAGAATTGAACCGACGAGCGACCATATATCTGCCTAGGTACCTCTTTAGGTATCATTTCACCTTCATCTGGGGTTGGTGTGACATTTGGAGATTACCCTAACCCCCCTTACCTAGGCTCGGACGTTGCATGTCCACAATCGACGATACACCAAGGCCCGGCCCGCGTCGTACCAACGCTGCCAACCTTTGTGTGCCTGACGTCAAGATTGCTTTGATCTGCTTCTACTATTAGGTTAGGACGATTGCGACTCAGCATGTCTGGTCTCATCTCCCGTCCAGAATCCCGTCCTGCACTGCGTCTGCATCTGCGTCGCGAGCTGTGTGCATTCCCTATTACCTGGTAGGTCGTGTCAACTCATCATCACCCTATCCTTGTTGGCACCCTAGACACCGGATGCAACCATGGGTGGTGGATATGCGCGCCCGGCCATCCATACCACTTCCTGCCCCCCGTCTGTACCGGGGATGCAGTTTACTACAGCTGAGTGCCTCGCATAGCATGGTATCCGAGCATCGTTCTTTCTTCCACGGGACGGGTCAGCGGCTATGCATATCCTGTGCTGCTCTGTCAACGGGTATCTCGCTACCATTTTAATGTTAAGATTGGTAAACAGAGCTATCAAATCCGCGAATCATGCCAGGTCGGTCAGTAGTACTGCTTTCCGGATACGGATACAATTGATTTGGTTTTCCTTCCTACCCACCCCTGCCCGGGTTTTCTCTTCTGCCCATCCGCCCCTAGGCTAGGATGCTTCCACTTTTCCTTCCCATCCACTCTGCAGGTGTCTTCATCGTCGTGCGGCGGCACAAGAGCTAGAAAAGCTAGCATCTTACAGCCTAATGCACCCGGCATCTTGCGGCACCCGTCCCGGCGCATGTCAGTTCCCTAGTGATTCGGGTCGCTCCCTGAGTTACATTTGCCATCCCCGTCGGCCCCCACCCCAGCCAGCCGCCATTCCAAGTCTTCGAGGCCCAGAGTCAACATATCAAATCAGGGTTCGAGGTGCCCAGTTTTCTTCATATAGCTGGCTGATGAAGTAGAAATCATCCTCGTAATCCTCCCGTCGGCGGACGTCGTCCCAGTGCTGCTCTGTTCAACGCATCAGTCTTCGTTCGCAGCGGATCAGGGCCTGGCGGAGAACCCACCTTGGTCTTTGACGATATTCCTCGTCACATTGACAAACTTGATCTTCACCGGATCGAGCTGCGCCAGCGTCCTCAGGTCCTGGTCCTTGCACTCCGCAGAAAAAGGATACATTCCTGGTTATCGTTAGTGTCAACTAATAGTTTGGGTACCTGCAGACCAAGATTACCTTTGTTGCAGTAGTGGAAGTACGCCAATAGTATATTGGCCCCTGCTCGTCATGGAAGTCAAGAGTTAGCTCTGGTTCCATGGCTCCATCATAAAGGCAAGGAAGGTCATGCCAAGGTTCTTGTTCACGCACCTGTTAAATACTCTCTGACGGTGTTCTCTCGGGCGAAGCGAGCCTGCGGGGGTCCACGTCAGCTACTCATTCATTTCTGTACCTCCAGCAAGCTCTTCCGTTACTCGCTCCTGGGTGGCAGATATGCCCAACGTACCTTTATACCATGCTTTCGAGCATAGGCAGCATCGTGCTGGCAGAGAAGAGAGACGTTGTGCAGGAAGATGAAAGTCACCAGGTATGCCGTAAACCAGGTTATGTGGTTGTTGGCCTGGAGGATGCCTTGAAGCTCGTCCAGCATCTCCCTTCGCAACTTGTTTTGGATCTGGTGGATGAGGATGAGCTCGATTTGAGCACCCATGACGGGCGGCAATGGGATCTGTCCTCGCAACGGACTGGTCTCGTCCATGATGTCGCGGTCCATTCCGAGCGTCTCTTGCCCAACGATGTATGTGGACTTGGTTGTCATTCGAATGGCCATCCACAGGCGGAGAGCCTTGCGGAGCAGTGTTTTCTGCTTCTCATCGGTCTCTTCTGCCATGGCAGCCTTCAATGCTGCGGCATATGTTCCCCAGATGAGCTTGTGTTTGCTGGAGACGACATTGCGACAGAAGTCCTTGACACTGCGTGTCAGATGATCTTCGTACGCGTTCCTGGCCTCCTCGAGGTTGACAATGGCAAAGGCAGGTATCCTTACACTCCGCCTGACTCCGTCGTATACCCATGTTCTTTCCAGCGAGTCTCCCTCTTGTGGGACGAACTGGCGCACACGAAGTACCACGGGCTGATGGGTGTATCCCTCAGTGACGCCGACATTTCTGGTCTCAAAGGAAGCCCAGTTAGAAATATCATCAGCCACGCCTTCTTGCCAGCGCCTTGTCCATTCGTGCCCTTTGATCTGACCGGGTTTGAAAAGCCGCACGTCAGTAATCTTGTAGCGCAGACATGGTAAGCGCGAGACCTTGTGATTCGCTACTTTGGCGCATGTTAGACATGTACCCTGCTTGTCAACGGGGTTTGTTTCACACTGCAGTCTTCCATTAGCAAGCCGGGCTCACGGTACCTAAGACATGTTAAACATATACAGCGAGACAATGGGGACTTACGCGGATGCGCTGCATCCTGCAGCGAATGCAAGACCCGATGCGTCTCGTCTCAGCCGTCTGCTCCCGAACTTCATTATTTTTAAATGGGCCTCTCTTGGACACTGGGGCCTTCTGGTAGGATGTCACCATGCTTACGCTGTGCGAGTCGGGGCGCGGGAAGCTTTTCTCGTCGACTGGAGAAGACAGGCTGGCGCTGGAGGGATACTGGGACGCATCACTTTCATGACGTTCGAATCGCGTAGCAGACGGGTACTGCGCGTCCCTTCTGTCTGGTGCAGTATTGTCTTCCTGGCTAGGAGCCGGCACGGCTGGGGCTGGGACCGAAAATTCCTCCAAGGACGATTTCACTGGGTATACCATCCCCTCTCTACGAGTACTGGGTTGAACACTGGTTGGTTGTGTAGGTTGAAGTGTGGGGTAGTTAGATATCAAGTGTGCAGGATTTGCTTCATCATACGGGTACACATTCGACTGTCTTGGAGGTAGAGTCCAGGCTTGGGATGATGAAGGCGGCGACTTCTCGCTCAACAACGGGGGGCTTCTCTCATCATCGTGGTACTGGGAAGTGGCAGGTATTCCAGAGTAGCCTTCACATTGCTTTAGTCTCTGGGACAAGTCACGCATATAGAGCAGGGAAGGGCATACCTTCGGGCTCACACGTCGAGCACGGAGGACAGACTGAAATGCCGGCAAAGTAGTGAGCCAGCCGCGAGCCACTGATGCCAAGCGAGAACCCATCACGGCGGGCCGAACCCGGTTGGTTTACGGGAGGCCGATGGTGGGATGTCTCAGATGACGAGGACGTGATCTCTTGTGCAGACATTGGTTGTAAGTCGGTGCTGAGCCGTAACCTTTTCTGTTCTGGATACGATGGTGAAGAGGACAACGTGTTGTACCGGGAAGGATTCCTGTTGTCAAGACCCAAGAGCTGGGAAACTGGACACTGGAGGATGTGGGCGGCTTGGCTGAGTATTTGTAAATCCTGCTGGGAGAGGCTTGCCCGAGGCGACTGAGCGGTAGATGCAGAAGTAAATGCATGAGAGTCCTGGGACACTAGCACCGCAGGGGCGCCCTCATGACCGCTGTACCGGCGCTTTCTAGGATTATAACTATTCTATATGCAAATCAATCCACTGTACACAGAACATCGGATATGCAATAAGCCGCCTCTCCGCCAAGGGCTGACCGGGCAAGGACCGGAGGGGGAGGGAAGGGAAAAGGAACCTTACCATTGTATCTGATAATTAATAAAGGGTGTGTTGAACAAGAAGGGAGACGTAGGGGCCATGCATTGGGGCGATCCCTCTTCGATGTGTGTACCGTACCGGTAGCGTACCGAACGACAATACATGAGAACCGCAGCCAGGGACCAGCACCGACACCAAGTCACAATAGCAATATACCTATACCCAGGTAGCTCTGGTGTGTGCGCCTCACCCGCCTCGGCGAGAGGGGGTGGGGTCAGCAACCAAAGAAGGAAAGAAAAAGAAAAGGCACGATGAATGTGTTGACCGGACTGTGGATTTCAGACCCCCTGTGGACTCACAATTGCCATTGCTTGCCTGGGCGGGAAAGAAAAAAAGTCCCTGAACGGGCGTTTCCGGGGTTAGCGTGGAAAGTAGAAACGAGAACGATCAATAGGAGGCGCGTATGTAATGCCTTCTTTTTTGCTTTAGTGCTGGGTGTGTGAGTGTGAGTGGGTGAGTGAGTGTGTGTGTGTGTGTGTCTGCCCGTCTGCGCACGTATGGGAAGGAGGTGTTCGAGTAGAAGGGACTGGTATCGTAGTATGGCGGAGTCTGTAAAGTGACTGGACTGGAGTGGACTGGAGTGTAGCAATTGAACGGGGCTGAACCACCGACCCGGTGGAGGGACAAAGCAGGAAATGCGGGAGACAAGCTAGCAGCAGCGGCAGATCCAAGAGCGTTGCTGTCCAAGGTATTGTGCGTATCTCCTCTGTCACCTCTGTCAGCGGCGCAAAGTGACGCGATCGGGAAGCAAATGGCACGACGGGGCCACTTTGAGGGGGAGACAAGCAGACCTCGAGCCAGAGACAAGGACTCGGTGAGGAGTGTTCCTGGGAGAAGGCTGCTCACCGGTGAGAGGGATAATAAGAGAATAATAAGAGAATAGTGCTTGCCTGGGTCAGCTTTGTGCAACAGGGGGAGAGAGGGATAAAGCGCGAGAGTGGGAATAGAAAAAGGGGAGAGAGAGGAAGCATGACATTGCATTGTTGGAACACGGGCCAGTTATCTGCCCATCATCCAGCGTCCAAGGCTTCTGGCTGCTTACAGACTAGACTACATCAGGTGCCTTCCCCCTCGTAGCATCCAACATCCCAGGCGTACCCAACGGCCCTATAATGGAACAGTGCTATCATCATCCCCAAACATCGTCCTTCGCCCATCCACCCATTCCATCGCAATCACGAATTGAATCAATTGCAAGCGCAGGCGTGGGGAGGCGTGGAAGGTCTGGACAGGCCAGCAGCCAAGCAGTGTAAGTGTAATATGATGGACGAGGCCAAAAGAAGTGAGCCGGCAGACTGCAGCTGGCCAAATCCGTTATGCTATAGATATCTCCCCCGTTGCTTTTCCCCGTCTCGCTTTACATGCTGGCCTGGCATGGCCTTCGGCTGAGCGCTGGTCACACACAAGCTTGTCATCTGACCTTGCGCCAACAAGAAACAGCAAGGCCCGCGAACCATGTCGCGCATTATTGACAGGCAGCTGGTGAACGAAAAAAGCAAGCACAAAGGGTGGTTCTGGGATGGGCTCCAATCCCCCGCCGCACCCCCTAGAGATACTCATTTCCCAATCCTCCATAGAGACGACAACGCTTCCAGGGTTTCCATGGACAAGCGGGGCGGGGACCACCCCCAGTCTCGGTCGCCGCCAACAGCGGGCCACGTGTTATACTACTTGCCATGGGTAGAAGCCGGTCAGAGTCATCATGAATGATGGGCTGCATCATGATTACTATCGTCCACCTTGACGTTTCATTCACACCCTCCAACGGCTTGGCACGATCCAGGCGACATGATAAGGCCCGTGTGGCCGGTCAAACTGCACCGAGGGTTATGCCCCAGACAGGGAAACCCACATGGGCGATCTTACCGAATCACCTTACGTGAGGAGACCCTGATTGTTCTGGTTCGTTACTAGCTCCCACCCCCAAGCCTTATTGACGAATCCGAGGAAGTACGATGCAGTTCGATACAATGTCCCCCCACCAAAGGAGCATATTCTGAAATGGCTACTAGACATACTCTTCGTCGTGGACTCGCTTTGGCTCTCGACTTGTATGTTTTTATATGTCCTCTTTCAATGTTGAGTTGTGCGTGGCCTGGGAGGTATGTACATGTAATTCAAACCATATGGTATCAAAAAAAGAGAGTATCAGTAAACCTCGGCGCTGAAGTGGATGCTACTTACCACGAACGAGAATATCCGCAGCATAGGGCAAACCTGAACCTGCCTTTGGGCTCGCCCGATGGGGTCGGTGGTGTGGTCAGACGGAGCTGACAGCCGGACGCACGTGAGAAGCCCAGTCAGAAGATCGAGATTATCCACCGCCCACTGGTACGTGCTGAAGGGTTCTGGTCCGTACGGCGTATGATTTGCTAGCTCCCCCTTGCTTCCTCGGAGGATGGCCCAACCACTCACGTGAGTTGGCCAGATTGCTTCTCCGCTATCGAATTCTGCTGCTGTCCATCATTGGTGTCTGGCGGCTGCGTCGGAAATAATTTGTCCATCTTTGCCCATCTATGTGCACGCAGCATGGCGGCGAGAAAGCATGCGGACAGCTACTGTAGGGCCGTGTCATCGACGGCGAGCGATTGCAACACAAAGTATCGTAGGCATGCTTGTTGTAAGGGTATGGCCGATACGGGAAATTCACTGGTTGTCGATACCAGAGATGTCAGATTTGTATACAAAGTCGAATCTGAGGAGGCTTGATGTGACAGGTCGCCGCCACCGCAGTGGTGCAAGCCAGTATTGGATGCTCGGTGAGACTTGATGTATGCGGTGAGCATACACAAATCCTGGTATTGAACCTGGGAGCGCAGGTGTCTAGCGTATGTTAAATCGTCGTACAATTAGACTCGGCAAGGTTCGAGACCGCGGACTTGCTAAGCACCCAAGTCCCAGACATGTGTAAGGCTAGAAGCAGCTTGGAACATTCCGGGCAGTCCCCTCCCCTCCCTTCTCCCCTCCCCCAATCACCGAACCCACAGATAGCCCGAGAGCGAGAATGGGGGCCCCACACCGCCTAGTAAGTATCAGGGCACAAGCATCCATCAATACTCATTCTTTTCTTCAGTCTGACTGACCTATATGTAATCATGGACCGTACATGGTCTGCTCCAGTGGATGTTTCTAATGCAATGGGTAACTCTTGCGCGGCAGATTGCTGACAAGTGGATATCACCCTCAGACCGGTACAAGAAATAACTACCGTTCGAACTCCAATGTGCACAGTTCAAAGCCCGCCTGCCTTGGCCGGAGATGCCAAAGGCTGTCAAATGTCCAGTCTCAAATTGGTGCTTAGAGCAGCGGGTTCCGAAGTCCACCATTGTGCTGATGGCCAGGAGCACCGGAATGGAATGACAGAATCATGACGATAAACTTACGTACGCCCGACTTGACCGGTCTCGTCAAATCGAGCCGTGGGATGGGAGACAGCATACCTAGCATCATGGGGACAGGAGTTGGAGGTTGGCTAGCTACGACATCGAACCCCGTCCATTCGCGAAAATGGGCATATCGCTCTCGCCATGTGCCAGCTTATACGGAGGAAGATTGTCAGATTTTGGACGCCTGAGGAGGCCGGTGTGGGTACCTCTAATGGTCACAGGCTACATCTACATGCGGGCACGAATGCGAGAAGAATCTCAAAAGCTGACTGCCTTGCATCATCAACCTCAGCGCTTCGGGTGGCTGCATCATCGCAGCCACAACACTTGACCCAGGTGTTCGCGAACCACATCTGACAGGAGGTGTTCATCGGGGGCTGACTAAGACTACCTGCAGCGGGCAGCAGCAACCTCAGATACAGCATGTTGGAGGTCTTGGAGGTCTCTGTCTCTGTCCAGTCTGTTGCATCCACGAATCCTCAAAGACCTCCGGCATGTTTGTCCTCCAGGAGACCAAGTGCATTCCTCCTCCGAGCTCGGAACCCGGTAATTGAATTTCCTCAAGCGCACTACCCTGTGCAGTTTGCTTCCACTCTTTACGTGCCCGCCATCCTGCTCCAATAAGCCCTTGGTGTTGATATCGAGGCCCGGGTTCAGTCTGCCCACCCCCACCTACTGTCATGGATGTGCTGTGGCAGTCCGCTCGATACCTGATACGCGCATACGTGTTCTTAGCCTGCTCGCTTTACCCCCCACACTGGATCTATCGACCACATCAAGTATGACCTGATGCATAAGTAAGTACATGCGCTACCTCCCGTATCCAGGAGCGTTACTCCATCAACCGCAGTCGAGTATACGCAGGTTCGGCTGCAAATCTCCTGCTGGATTTTGGGGATGCAGCACTGCGCATTCCCGTAGTTGCAGCAGTCTGCTCCACTCTCACTCACATGCCCTCTCAGGCATCGGTTATGTCAACTAACGCATGTACGGCTGGCCATTGAATAGCTCGACAGAAAAGGTATGTACGGCAGCTAGCTACTGAGTAAGCCCGCACATGTGTCGGGGCAGGGGTTCACCGCAGTACGTTGGAGTGTTCAATGACGTGGGGATTACATGGCAACTCGCGGTAGTGTAGGACGTCCCGAACACGTAAGGATGGGTTGCAAGCGTTATATGTCTACTGGATCTCTTGGAAGGACGAACCGATCAATTCTCTTCTTCTACGTCTGGACGGAACGGATGATTTCACCAGAGGCGAAAAGGGAGAGGAGAGATGGCCATACTCATCCGTTCTCCGCAGAATCCGCAGCGTCGTAATGCAATGCCACATCGCCGGGGGCACTGGACGGCACTACATGGACACAACACATCGATGGGTCCTTGATAGGAGGGATAGGGGTGCGAGTCCATGCGGCAACAATACCGATCACGCATCGCAGACGATGGGGATGCCATGGTGTCCTCGCAGCTGAGGCAGTCGCGTCCATTTCCAGCTCGAGAAGGCACCCGCTGCCTGGGGTCCCATCAGAATGATCTCCCTCGGATTGCCGCGTCGAGACAGAAGCAAACATCTTACATACGATGATCGTCGACCGATGTAGCCAGAGCACGAAACCAACTGCTCTCTACACGACCTCGTCAAGCCCCATGTACTATTCGCCCAGCCAGAAGGACGCAATCAGCTGGGAGGCGTGGAGGGGGTAGATGTAGTCATCCACGATGACTCGGAGGAGCTGCGCTCCACGATGCTACACCATTCGCTTGTTCCGTCGTTCGACCCAGCCTATGTGCGCATCAGACGACGAACACACGAGATACCAGCAAGCAAACAGGCAAAGTCAACTTCAACCTGGGAAAGCTCTAGCCTGGCCGAGCCGAGTGTCTGCCGCTTACACTCGCCAAGTAGGATGCGTGCGTAGGCATGCTTGATTTTATGTATCTGGATGTGTCAGGTATGCACTAATGAATGAATGTGTAGTTACAAATATCGTCAATGTGATGTTGAGCTGGGCGTGACTTGCTGCATTGATCAATCAGGGCACAGGGAATCATTGCGATTCGAGATTATGACATTTGCATACATAATCAACGGAAAAGGCGGATTCCCGCTGCGTCTTGTCGCTGAATGCTGCAGTGCTTTGGGGCGATGCTGTTGTCCATGCCGTTCTCATTTTGTTCGTCAGATCGGGGGCGTTTTTTTTCTTCTTCCTTTTTCTTTTTCATATTTAGTCCAATCGGCCAATCAACCGGTCAGCTTTCGAAATGCTTTTGTAGCAAACGACAGTGGCTTGCGTATCGGTGAGAGGAGGGCTCCACCAATGCGCGTGGGTTTCGAAACGGCATACTCTACGCGTCGCCTTCCGATTTGTCTTTGGAATTCAAGGCTGCCTCCCCGTGTTGCTCATGTGCCCGATGTCGTCCTCCCCTTACTGCCCCTTGTTCTTGCCGAAAAATGTGCTTTTCCCAGGCCATTCTTTCCATCGACAACCGACTAAAAAAGCGGGGCTACCACCGGTGAGCAACGAGAAGTGCCATCATCAATGCCATCCTGCCATTGTCGCATCGAGCCAGCAGAAACAGGCATAGCAAGCACGCATTCTCCTTACTCGGTTCTTTCCTGCATATGGTACGCCTCGAGCTTCCTGTGACCAGCCGTCCGCCTGCCAAAATCGGATTGAGTGGCAGCATCCTTTATTGCGGCACACTGCCTGCTTGATCTCTCACATCACACACCGGACGGGCTTACCTTGGGGTTGGTGGGCGGCTTCGAGCAGCAGCAAGTCAGTCGCCAGGGCGCAAGTGGGAATGTTGCTTCCTTTTTCTGGGGCCTCACTAAACAAAATAATTTCACCCGCAGTTGGGTTGCAGCATACCGAGGTCAAGGCTCATGATCACGTTGATCCAAAGTACAAACCACTTGGCTAACATCATCTGTCTACTTTATCTTGAGTGAGCCTGCCTCTCCAGCGTGACACGAAGTCATCAGTGCAGTGCATGGGGTATTAGCACGTCGACATGGATTTGACCCCCAAGGCCATCCAAGAGGTTGTACATCCCACCGCGGCCTTCTCACCGGAGCATGAGGATGGGGCTCTCGACAGCGGTCATGATCAAGCTCAGCTTACGTGGGCCAACTCCCTCCTGAACCCGTGCAATCGGATAGACAGTCTCGATTACCCAAAGGATGTCCTCTGGCGAATCGACGGCTGCGCTGGCCTGGGGACCCAGTATTACGCCATTCCGCTGTTCATCGCTCCAATTCCTCCGATTCGGATGGACGTCTTCATCCCCGAGAACCAGCCACCTCTGCTCCGTCATCAGCTGGACCTTAATCTGGCCTTCCATACGAAAGACTCGGAGAGACTGTCGCGGCTCGCAATCACCAGGCACATAATCCGAACCCTGCACCTGTGGGTCGCGACCGAGTTCGAGGACATCGAGAGCTTTGCGGATTTCTACCGAAAAACGCCGTTCGGCACCCGCCTGGTATTCGAAAACCTGTCACTCGACATTCGCCAGATACAGGTCAAGATCGGTCCCAACCACTATCTGGAACGTCAACTGCTGAGCGTGCCGCAGCTGGCGGCGATATGGGGGCAAGAGATTACGTTTCCGGAAGAAGTCGACTTCTTCGACGTGGATGTGGTCAAGGTTCTCCATGACAGCGTATGCCTCGCCCGTATCAAAGGACAGCTCTACATTTTCAAGGCTCTCACAAGCGGTGCCAAGTACCTCTATCACGAACTGAAGATATTGAGTACCATACCGCCGCACTCCAATGTGATCCCACGGCCAGTCCACGTTGTCAAGAAGACGTGTCATTTCGGGGCGAAGAAAGCGGTTGCCGGCTTCACCACAGTGTACCAGCCCAAGGGTAGTCTTCGGGATATCCTGCCACAGGCCCGTATCCACGACCAACTGCATGCTGCCAAGCAATTCAAGTGGTCCATTCAACTGACCACGGCCATTAAGCATCTACGAGACACGACCGGTACATACTATCCTGATCTCCGGCTTGACAACGTTGTTCTTTCGGCAAATGATGACATCATCATGGTGGATTTCGAGCAGCGAGGGGTGTGGTGTGAGTTTGCCGCCCCAGAAGTCAACTCGGTCGAGTATGTCCGTCTCGTGGCAGTTGAAGAGCGCATCGCGGAGGATGTGCGGGAAAAGTATTTGGACATATTGAGCGAGCTGGTGCCCAACTACGCACGCCTCGAGAACGACCAATACACAAACCCCGAGGATGGGTACAACCTCTCTTGGGTTTGTCTTAGCCCGATTGAGCAGGAAGCTGCAGAGGTCTATATGCTGGGGAGAGTGCTCTGGTGCATTTTCGAAGGCGTGAGCGGCCCGCAGAAAGCCGCAATATGGCAGTCGTACCGGTTAGAGTCCGATTTGGAGTTCCCCGAATACCAGCGGACACCGCCCGAGCTGCGAGACCTGATCGACCGATGTACGCGGGGCCGACGAGAAACCCTCAGCCGCATGGTGCAGCGACAGGGAAGCATACTGGTTCTCCGCAACCGGCCTGCGGCGGAACAGACCCCTGAGGGAGTCCAGGCCGCCGCCCGTGCGTTTTGGGAGGACGAGTTGCAGGTTGCAGAGGACTTCATCGCTTTGAGGTCGAGACAGAAGGCGGATGGTACATGGAAGGACAACTACTATAATCGTCCTACCGTCCGAGAGGTTTTGGCCGAACTGGAACGACTCCGGGAGAAACTGTGCTGCTGAGAACAACGGTTCGACCGGATGACGGCAATGATTCAATTGCCAGTGTAAACCAGTTTTTATTTATGTTGCTACACCTTAAATTCTGAAGATTTTGCTACCTTATCAATCACCGGCGGCATTAACTGAATACCAATGACTGCTTGTAGCATATTAGTGCCCCTCCCCCTTGGATCGAGGTGAGCTGACAAATAGCGACAACAAGCGTCATCCACAGTCTCGTGCTTCTTATATCGGCGGTCTGGTCTTACATGATGACTTTTCCTTTCTCAATGTGAACACGCAGGCTCATTATCGGTACAGATAACACACCTTCCCCGTGTTCTTTGTCGCGACGAGGCCAGATCGCATGTCTTCTGCTCACAGTTTATAAAACTTTCATTGATTTTCAAAAAGATGGTGCGGGAAGCGGATGCGATTCACATGCTGAAGAACCTCTCCTGATATTATGACGCTCTACAGTGAGTGCTCTTGCCAACTGAGCCAACCCACCTCGTACCCAACTGGGCAAAAGGACAACGTTGTGAAGTCATCGTCTTGACCGTCTACCAGAGCTTTTCACCACCGATTACACCTGAAGTCTATCCAATCGCCCCAGGGGTTCCTTGGCTTAAGCCTACGTCCCAAAGAAATTATGTACATATTTACTTGGTACATACCTATTGCGTACTACTTCTCACTACCTTTATCCATGGCCCATCACCATGACCCACGCTTACCGCGGACCAGTTTCTGATGCCAGTCCATGCTATACAAGCACCGCCAAACACAGCACATGGCCCCTCCTTATGTGAGCGGTGGGGTCTCACGTCCAGGGCGTCTTGGAAAACGAGTGGCAGTAGATTGCGAGATGAGCGGCTGTCTCAATGTGTGTTTCTTGTGAGATGCTCTGAAGCCGCGCCAACAGGAGAGCTACTGTACCGGATTTGGCCACGAAACTCATGGGTAAGATTCTTTCCAATTTGCAATGCCATATCTTTAGATCATACTCGCTTATGCTCTGCAGCATTGTTTCGCTCTATTCTCTAGGCCCCATCTGTTTGGACTTGACAGTTCATCGTCGGGTCCCAAATAGGTAATATATCTAAAGATTGATATGAAATTGAGCGGGGTCATGCCACTTCTCCCATGGGGTGGCTTGGACTCCGCCTACCTGGTAGTTGTGTATGGCTTCGCAAAGGTTGGGGTACTATACTCAAGCAGACCAACCAAGTAAGTGCTTTGCACAGCTGAGCCACGTATGCGAGCTTAATATAGATTTCCTCTTACACGACTAGTGACTGACTATTTATCAGTCACAATTCAAAGCGTCCAGAGTTGAGTCCGCCTTGGCGTGGAGAAGTCCTAGGATGGTGGCTGTTCTGGCCGGATCCTGGGGTCCCAAGCCTGGGGCCTGGACAGACGGCCATCCGTCCCATATTAAAGACAAACAAGAATATCTGTCAGATGGCCCCTCCAAAGGTCAAAAACATGGCATAACGCTGTTGGAACTCTCACCGCTTGAGTCAGCTTTCCAGCTCGGAGTTGTTGGTATTTCCACATCATACGTGCCTGCACATGGCCGGGTGATGACGCCAGATAGGTCCCGTCGGGAGTCCTCGACAATCTAGAGGCATGCATCTAGCCCGCTCATCCCTCTTCCTTCTGTGGCCTTTGGCGCAGCCATGAGAAGTTCGGTGTCTATCCCGTGAGTCACGGCCCAACTTATGCAAACACTTTAACTGACGTAGTCACCGGCGCTTAAGCAATAATATCCCTAATAGTTTGATAGCAAATCAGACGTCGGGTGTCAGACCGAACCGCAAGATGCATCGACGTATCGACTTCGCTGTATAGCCAATCGGAAACGAACGTTCTTGGTTTCCTGTTGGCGAACTTGGCTCATCTTGTTATTAATAATCTGCAAGAACCAGGAGGTCGAGAGGCACAGATGCATCGCTGTACCTCTCATCTGCTGCCTTATTAGTCGCTGGATCACGTTCAGAGGGGGTTGTCAGTGGGAGCCTGGCCCACAAGAGATGCATAGGAGTTGTACGCTCCCTTGGAGGTTTCAGCGAGACCCTCTTGATCGGGTTGTTCTGCCTATCCACTCTTTCCAGAACGACGAGGATGTTCAGAGAAGCCAACTCTTCAGGCTCCTGATTGGAGAAGCATACGATGACTAGGACTCAGCCTCACACAGCAACCATGGTACAGACGTTGAGTGGTGGTTTAGAATGGCCGGGGTGGGCATGGGACCAGCAGTTACACGTGTGAAAGATGTCATGGAGGGCCAGGGCCATGCAGGGGGGAGGGAGGCAGGCAGGTAGGCAAGCCCATGTGAGCAGGACACAACAGGAAAAAGGCAATAGCAGGGCCGGGCCGAAACCTCAAATGGCGTTTGTTCCGGGCTGGTGAGAGAAGGTGTATAGTGGCTGCTACAGAGTAGCCTTGAGCCAGTTATCGCAGACATATAGATGTACTCTTTGAACGGGGTTGGGTTGCTTTCCTCTCTATAGGAGCAGCCGTAACCTATCGCGTGCCTTCTTGGGATGGAATGAGGAAACAATATAATAGTATCATGAGAGTAGCACTGATGGTGGTAGCAGACGAAGATTGGCAAGACGTGAGATGGATGAATATGCGAACAGTGTGAAGTCCTCCTATGTCGTCCTATCGCGCTTGTTCGACGACTCGGAGCCATGCATGAAGAGTGTAGTTGGGGTTTGGACCAACGGTTCCTACTAGGAGGTAGGTAACAGTGGTGATGGCTGTGGTCGGTAACACGGTCGTTAGCTGGAAGGTACATCTATTTTTACCGGCAATCCTTTCAAATGACTGGGGGCGGTACAAAAGCCGGGCAGGGAAATTACGCCTAAACTCAAGTACCAAGCTACCTAAGGGTTGATTGGCTAGTGGGGTGCTAGACATCAAGGCACTACCTTCGTAGTACCCTACATGTACCTACCTGATTGGTTAGCTTTGTTAACTGCCCAAATTGATCAATTGGTGCGCACCTTGACAATGGCCTTTTTGCTGTACAAACCCAACACAACACAATACAACACAACACCATGACTGCAATCTCGGAAAACCGTTGCCTGCCATTGTCCTCGTTCTCATTCTTGGAGGGCTCCAACATGTGTTACTCCAAATCTCGTCATGCCACGAGCGTCCTGAGAATGGATAGAAAGGGAGGAAAAGCCTCGCCCGGTCGCCACTTGGGGCCGCGCCAAATGGGGTAAGTCGGCCTCTTATGCGGCCAGCCCAGTGGCTTGGGGGGCCGAAAACGATGGCCCTCTAGACGCAACGAGCGACAAGTGCCTGCTCATAGCGAGCAGCAGGCCGCATCCGACGTGGCCTACGACCTTTATACTGTTCACTCTAGGCCTCAGCAAGGCAGAAATGAGAGGGTTCCAGCAGAACTCCAGTAGGAATGTCGCGTTTAGTCGCTTACCCGCCAATCACCATCGCCATGGCGAGGGCGCAGGGCGATGCAGCAAGACCCAAGGCTGCAGGGCTGCTGCAGGGCTGAAGCTCGACGTGCTCCAATGGGAAATTCGGCTTCAACGTCGTCACTTAGCCGGGTCGCCAACACCGGAGTTCGACTATTACTCCTGACTCCATCATCGCAACCTCACTAGCATGCCCTTAACAGCAACAGCCAAAATACAACCCTCTGATTGACTCATTGCCGTTCGCTCTTCTCCGATGGTGCACGCTGGACTGCGAAGTCTGTTAGCCGGCCATATTTGCGTCTGGTCGATGCAGGCATTTGCAATGCCCTTCTCTTTCTCCATCAAGAGTCATAGCGGCGTCCGAGGCATCGTCGAGATTGGCTCTTGCAGAATATGCATGCCCCCCTTTAGGCCAATATGCACCAAGTGGTCCCGTGCTCCGGTCTTGCACTCCATTCCCATGATATCAGAGGTCTCCCTATAACATCTGCCCGGTATGCTGCTCCCATCTTGCGGATATATATAGCACATTATGTGCCCCCCATTTCGGCCAGACAGACTTCTATCCGAGACATCGAGCATCAAGCATTGTTTCCTCATGACTCCACCGTTGCCAACCGAACGCTTCAGTCAGCTTTCCATTGAGAGCATGCCGCCCACAACCCGAAGCCGGAGCCGCATGCAGGAGCCCGACGATTCCCCTGCCGAGTCCGAACACGACTCAGATGAGCTCGGCTGCAATGCGAGTGGCATTTGCACTTTTCCCTCCAGGCTCTCCTATTCTCTGGATGAACTGGACGAAGATACGCAAGATGAGATCGCCTCGATCATGTTTCGCGACCCTCCCAAATGCATCCTCCAGGAATGCAGAACACGAGAGGAGGGCTTCATTGTCTTTCAGGTTGCCGAACTTGTGCAGCATTCTGTCCGGGCCATACAGCCAGGGAGCAACTGCAACCTTGCCCCTTGCAACTGTGACGAGCATGCTCGGACCCAACGCCCGTGCCGACACATGCTCTGGCTGTTTGATCAGATCACGAACCAACTGGTACCGACACAAAAAGCACCGCTCACTTTGACGAGGGGAGGCTATCCTAGTGAGCTAGGGAGTCTTTACGACAGAATTAACGAGTTTCACCTCGATATGATGGCGGAAGCTCTGCACTCCCAAGAGCCATTGGACACTGAAAATGACAACCGTATCAATCCACATCGCGTTCAAGCCATAAGGGAGATGATGGCTTCCCTCAATGCCGCTCCAGCCGAAGACTACCGCCCTGATCTCTTCGCCAATCCTACCAAAGGAAAGAGGGTCATCAAAACCAGGGATCTGGAAGGCACCATCTTCCGCATGCTGCTTCGAAACGACTCCTTCTTCCAGTACTTCAGGTCGTCTCTGAAGTACGACGAACTTCTCAGAAGCCCTCTAAAGAAACTGCAGTGGCGTATGGAGACTGCAATCACCAAATTCGACGCTTTTAGATTGGCACCTGATCAACCTTCTCACGGCAGGTTCAAGGATGCCCAGTGGTGTGCTGGGCATCTATTGGATGTTGATCGGCAGATCAAGTCTATCGTCGTGAACAAAGACCGCCCCTACACCAATGGGGAATACTACGAAATCATCACTTTGCTGCTCTACATGATCCGAGAGGTTGTCAACCGCGACGACGACGTGCCTCAAGCGGTCAGGTCCCAACGAAATCTCTATTATGTCCTGCTTGGTGATAGAGACCGTGATTTTGTCACTGGTACCTTGAATGATATCCCGCCGGAGTGTCTCTTCCCCTTCACAGCTGAGATCAACAATATAATCGACACGGTCAACCAAATTGGTTACGGTATACCAGATACATACATTCATAACCTGCGCAAGATCGTATCTCACGCCCGACACTCAAGTACCCGTAGCCCCAGCGGCTCCAAGCGTTCATCAGGAGGACAAGATAGCAGAGCCAAGCGTATGAAGTAGGGGCTTTCAAGAGCCGTTACTGAGTCGCTGGACTGCCACTCGAGCATGATCATCAACACCACGAAGAGTTGGCTCTTGGCCGGGGGTTATGGAGGATATGGTTTACTTCATCTGTCGATATATTTGTCATCGTTTGCTTTTCACCACTCTTTACCCATCTCATCACCGCTTTCAAATGTTTCTTAATGCCTTTCTCGTCGCTCTTTGGAAGTCTTCTGGAAGTCTTCCCTCGCGTTTCATCCCTTTACACCCGCACTCTGTATCACTGTACACTCAACACATCAAAAGCACATCGGACACTGGCTGTTCGTTTCAAAACACTTCGCAAAATCGAAATTCCCAAAGACTGTATTAGGAACCAAAGCGGCTAGGGCAACCTACTCTCTATATAGAATGAATCATTCACATGCTTTTGTATAAAACCCTAGGGGCTGAAGCCCATATGGCCAAAGGTTGTCGCTATCATCATTGCCATCATCATCAGTGCTACGAGCATATCACACCGCATTGTAGAAATCAACGATTCCGGTAACATTCCAAACTACAAAATGCGCGCGACCTCGCCAGTCGCAGGTATATCCCACCGATTTCCACGTTCGGTTGGTTTCCAAACCAGTCAATTCTTGCACAATGCACAATAAAAGATGTGCCAAACCCAACCAGACACCTTGGAAGACCACCATCCATATGAGGTCAAGTTTCCCATCCCATGATCGATAACCATACGCTCCACGCCACGCCATGCCATGCTAACGATATATGTGTCATATCTGGACGCACCAGTCCCCTCTTCCGTGAGGAAGGGGAGGGATTCCACTACCCACCAGAAAGGGCATTAAGCGAGTGTCCCCGTCTTGAAATATGAGGACCTAGAACACGCCACCCATCTGTGAGACAAACAACTTCGAAACCAAAAATAAAATAAACGCAAGCCATAACTTCATCAAACGAAGAGGCAAAAAAATAACAAAAGCATTCAATACATTTACACTGCGTGCTGGCCTGGCCACCTTTCTTAGATCGGCGGTGGTATCGTCGGCTGATCGGGCTGCTGGTGCGGTTGCGGCTGCTGCGGCGCGGACGCCGAGGCCTGGCCACCGCGCGCCTCGACATTGGCGATGGCGCTCTGCAGCGCGCTCGTCAGGTCGATGTGGAAGAGCGGGCGGTTGAGGCCGTGGATGGCGACGCGGCGGGGCGTGTGAGGCGACCGGCCGCTGCTGCTATGGCTGGTGCTGGCGCCCGCGGGCGGTAGCTTGACAATGTTCTTGTCGTCGTCCGAGGCGCTGTCGTTGGACAGGCTGCTCGTCTTGCCCGGCAGGTGCTCGGCCTGGCCACGTTCGATCGCATCGATGTCGTCGCCACCGGCCTGCTTGGTGGACCGCCTTCGGTGCAACGCGGAGATCTCCTTCTCGTTCTCGGCGCGCTCAGCCTGGGCGGCGGCCGACGAGGCGCCGCCAATCTCGGCGACGCTGAAGATCGGTTGCCAGCGGTGGTGCAGGCCGTCGGCGCGCTCGGTCGGGTAGCCGAAGCCGGCCGAGACGAGGGCGCGCTTGGTCCAGCGGTTGGTGATGCAGGCTATGTGCCAGTCGACCACCTCGGGCGCGGTGTACCGGTCCAATTGGTTACGTACATCGATTAGTTGCTGTACCGCCGTCACGTCTACGTTGTTCACCGAGCTGAAGTCGAGGATGACGGCTTTGAGCACCGGGAGATCGAGATTTTCGACGTGGCCCTTCTTAGGACCCGGGTCGTTCCATCTGCGAAAGAAAGTGTTGTTAGCATGGATGATATCATTTAGGGATAGGAGGTATGGTTTAACGCGACTTACGGCCTGTCTCCCGGACGGGCAAAGTTGTCCAACTGCGTCCGCCTGGTGTTGGCGAAGATGTGTGCGGTAAGATGCTCCAGGGTGTGGCCGGCGTTCGGGTAGTTGAAGCCTTCGGAAAAGCGGTAGATGAAGACACCGGGATGGGGACTGGCGACATTCACCTCGGGATTTGTGCCATCTCTGTGATCCACGGGAATGAAGACGTTTCGCGTAGGAGGAGAGAGGCTCTTGTCCTTGTCGGCCTGCTCGAAGGTACCGTAGTCTCCGACAACCTTGCTGTCGTGGCCAATGATGTGGTCGCCAAGAACGGAGTGGACCTGGACACGGCCGAGGAAACGACCCTGCGTTCGCAACACGCGGAAGAGGTATACGGCAAAGGCGAAGGCGATGGTCGTGTAGATACCCGTCTCAATGGTGGTGAAGACTGTGACGATAACACCGGTAAAGAAAATGATGACTTCCCACGGCGACACGCGCCAGAACCTGTAGACAGTATTGGGCGGCGTAATGAGATCTCCAACAGCGTGGACGATGACAGCCGAAAGCGAGGCTTGGGGGATATAGAAGAAAACAGCTGGGAGTGCGTAGATTGCCAGTAAGACGACGCAAGCTGTGATGACACCGGCAAAGGGCGTACGCACACCGGCCTTTGATTTGATGGCTGTCCGACTGAAGGAGCCTGTGGCAGCAAATCCGCCCAGGAACGGGCCAATGCAGTTCGTAACCCCAATAGCCACCATTTCCTGCGAGGGGTTGATCGTGTAGTTGTTAACTCGGCCGAAGGATTTCGAGATGGCAATATGCTCGATGAGGAGGACAATAATGGCGGCCGGCAAGTCGGAGACGAATGATCCTATGATCTCGGAGTTGATCGTGGGCACCTTGGCGTGTTGGAAACCTCGCGGGACTTCGCCTAAAATCTTGAATTTGGGGTCTTTCTTGTGATGCATGTTGACGAGCCAGCTGATCATGGTGTACAGCAAGATGACAAAGACTGTTCGCAATGTCGATATGAAGAACCACATCTTTTGACGGGAGGAGTTCTTCTTGGCCAAAGTACTGCACGCAATGCGGATTCCGTACAGCATGGCCAGTGCTGTCAGCCCCATGGCCGCATCGAGTTTCGTACGGGGAAGACCCTTCAACGTGTTGATGATGACCATGTAGGTTGCGTCTCTGGTGGAAAAGCCAGTAATGCCCATTATGCTGGGAATCTGGCCAGCTGCGATATTGATAGCGGATCCCGTCATAAAGGCAGCCAACGATACGAGGGGAATGATCTCCACGATCCAGCCCCAGCGAAGGAGGCCTATGAAGAGCACCACGGCACCTGCGATGATGGCCAGAGCCTGTGCAATGACCCAGGGTTCGTCCTTATACTGCGGATACTTATCAATGGCACTGAGCACGACATTACCGGACACAGTGGACATGACAGCAACGGGCTGTTAGGAGCGGTTAGTAAAGACTGGTGACACTGATGGGAGGTCTGTGGAGGGTATACTACTTACACCAATGGTGATGTCCTTGGACGTTGCAAAGAACCAGTAGATCAGAACGCCCATGAACGATGAGTATAGGCCGAATTCGACGGGGAGCTGCGCAAGTTTGGCATAAGCCATTCCCTGCGGAACGACGACAGCACCAATTGTGATGCCTGCTACGAGATCGCCAAAGAGCCATTGCACGTTGTAAAAGCCAATCCAGGAGAGGAAGGGGAAGAGCGACTTGATGTATGCGAAGACCTCATCACCGGTAGGCACCAGCTCCGATAACCACTCTACAGAGGTTGGTTGCTCTTCGACGAAGGAGTCTGTTGTCTGGGTGGAGAATACCGACTCTCCCCTGGTGACTTCGTCCCGCGCGCTCTCGGGGGCATCAAGCTTGATGCCCAGGACCTTGGCCAGGCCGTGGCCTATAGATGTGGCTGAAGACATAACGAAGAATTTGATGACCTATGACGCGGAAGTACAAGGAGAAAGCACCTCACTTCTGTCGAACGATACGGGGAGATGCTGCGTATCTTATGGTGTTGCAACACGCGAGGCCCCAGCCTGGAGCTGAGATGTATCTTTGGGGTAACCGGCCAGGGTTGGAGTGATGATGTCCCGATCTGGAATGAGAGAGGTGAGCGACCCGGGTGTGTGGTCGATAGTGCCACGCGCGTGGCTTGGGGTTAGGGGGCAAGTAAGCTTGGTGAGCTTGTTTGAGATGCAGATGCAGTCGGTAGCTATCCACACCGAGCTGAGCGGAGCTGAGATATCAAGATGGGATGATAGCGGTAGGCTCGTTGCTTCTTCGGGCGAGGGTCGTCTAGACCTCGATGGATGCCCGAGAGGCGTAGAAGACGTGATGCGACCTTGTCGATGAGCACAGCAGTAGCGTGGAAGACGCAATAGCACGTGCTAATACACAAGCTGAAAGACGAAGAGGTCGAGGCGGATGGTTGGTTGGGATGTCTACTATGAATGACCGTAACATGAACCTCTGTCTAATAAGAAGGTTGTTTCCGGAGCGTAGGAGTGGCAGTGGCAGCGGCCGAGACTCGAACAAAACCAACTTGCAAAGCGGAGAAAAGGGCGAGGGTATCTTGCGTGGGCGTTTGAAGGCCTCGATCTGAAGAACTAGACAGAGTTTCCGAAGCTCACTAGTAAGCTTCTTATTAGTATTTTGGCTGTTATGGCCGATTACTGGGGCGGCCGGGAGAAGCTGAAGCTGATTGGTCCGTCACAACTAAGATCGAGGATCGTCACGACTGAACCAACTCAGAAAATGGAGGCTCGACTCTGCTTCTTAACTGGGTTCCGGTCTGTCAGGCAGAAAGGCTGGGATTTCGGTGTCGTAAGAAAGGCCCGTTCTCGCTCTTCTTGCTCTGGACAATATAGTTGAGGGGGAAATTGTCCTCGAGGGGCTGTATGGGGTAGGGGATCACAGCACTCTGCTGCAGCCACGGCGTGCTCACTTTTCCCAACTGCACATATAAGTGTTTTGTAAGCTTGTGCAGTAGTATAACAGGTAGGTACCCCGTACCAAGAAAGGGTGTTTCCACAGTTCGGTATTACCCACACCCTTGCAGGATTAAACAATGGATAAAAATAATGGTTCGCTAGGTGTCAGAGCCTGCCATTGCGCAATCGCATCCCCATGCAGTCCCAAGGGCCAAGGCTTAGTGGCTGCCGTAGACCTCTCCCAAGACTGTAGTATATTTCTCATCAACCGAGAAACCTGCCATTGAACGGGGGCATGGGGGGCCGCGGCGGCCTGCCCCATTAGAAAACGACACACACCAAAGGACAGAGACGTGTGATAGAGCAAGAGAGTAATTGGCTGGGCTGGGCAACCCATTCAACCCGTCCAAAAGTAGCCGTCCCAAGCCCCAGCTCCAGGACTCAAGGCCGACTTTTTGTCAAGGGCAGGCATCGATATCCGAGGGAAGATGGATCCCTTGCCTCTCTGAGTACAATTAAAATGGATGGGGAACCCAACCCGATTTAAATGAGATCAGACCGTCGTCATGAATAGCGGTACGAGATAAGTAAAGTCGGTAGCTAGCGGTCGGAAAGATAAACTAGTCAACCTTCCCATGCAGCAAAACAATAATTCCATGAACTATCTCGACAACAAAAATAGGAAAAATTCTGGAAAAACCTCAAGTATATAAATCAGACAATTTTGACCTACATGCTATTTTTTCGGTAATTTTAAATGTAAAAGGTGCTGAGTTAATGCTTAAAACATATGCTAGGCCATTTGGAGGGTTGACGGGTTTAATTTTCTGACCGCGTGGGCAGCCAGATAGATAGATACCTGACAACCTTACATAGACTAAACACCCCGGGGGAAGCCAATTATCAAACGGCAACTTTACCTGCTCGGAAGGTTGTATACATGTACCCATAACTCCGAACTTCAGATTTTTCGTTCCCGTTTCCTTTCTCTCTCTGTCTTTTTTCCCTCTCCGCTCGGAACTCGCGTCCTCGGAGTGGACAGCAATGAATTGATCGATGATCGTCTGCAGACTCTGCCTTGGACGCGGTAGGACATTACATAGTTGATTTCGGTACGAACACATCAAATGCTCCGGGGATGGGACTGGAGGGGGCCAGCTCCAGTTTAGTTCGGCATCCGCCCTGGAGGCGAGGAGGGACAGGGCGGGTTTCCCGTAAAGTTGAGGTGGCACCTCAAACGGGCGGGGTCACGGACCATCAGCTGATCCAAGCGTGATGTCGCAAGAAAAATGCAAATGATGCCATCGACTAATACATGGTACCAGCATGATACTATGCTCGGGCTATCATGTAGTGCGCCCCCTGGCACAATTTCAACAACGCCTGTCGTGACGTACCAGTGCTGCTTCAGTCCCCTTTAGAGTGTCCCAAGTGGGTGGCTCGCCCAACGCTCCGCAGCTCATGGAGTCATGAGCATATGAGACTGGGAAGCAAGTGGTTCGAAGTCACCAAACCGCGTGCTGCCACTCTTGCATCAAGCTGCATTGTGCGGCCACATCAGGCCAGAAGGTACTTGTACGTTCAGTTCGTGGTTGCCTAGCCTGCTCCTTGGTATGAAAGCGACCTCGAGCAAGAACTGTACATATATATGGACATAACCTACCTGCTGAGATGACACCGTAGTGGTTGAAGGCATCCGGCAGACTGGGCAGACGGAGAGACGGCTGTGCTTGTGCTGCATGTGTGCTGTTGGCCCTCTCTCCAGGATGGCAAAATAAACTAGTCAATTCTCCAATACAGCCCAATGCAGCAAAGCAACATTTCCATTAACCAACTCGATAATTAAAAATATGATAATTCAGGGAAAAGCTTAAGTGGTTAAAACAGTTAATTCTGATCTATACACTATTTTTCTGGTCATTTTAAGTGTAAAATGCACTGAATTGCTGTACATATAACGTATGCTCTGCCATTTCCAGGGTTGACTAGTTTAATTTGCTGACTGGGAGCCTCTCAAGATGCCCTCGCCCAAAAAATCTCTACCCAACCCCACTCACCTACTGATAGCCCCGGAGCTAGATGAGTAAGGCGATCTCTAATACAGATCTGTGCCCAAGCTGCCAGGCACGGCCACCAGAGCCGCGAAAGAAATGCACTGGGCCATCTCGATTGCACGTTGCGGGCATCTTCCATATTTGCCGGAGCCATCGCCCTTTACTGTATCTACCTAGTTCTGTCACAGCCCGTTGCTACATTGGCCAGGAACAGAGGCTTCTGATTCGACAGGCGCCTTCTGGTGGTCAATAAGATACCCAAACCGGAACGAGCCGGTTACACGAGGCATGAACCAGAAAGAGGTGCCTGCGGGCGCTTCCTCCCCCTGACAAAACCGTATTTGTATTGGATGGTTCCTTTCCAATGCCAGGGGTCCTTTGGGGACAACGGACAAACTACATAACATAACATAATCCTGATTGACTGTCTTCGTCGCCAAGCTCGTCGGGGAGCGGGCAAGTCGAGTCGACCATGAGATGAGAGTTGCAGAAGTTGAGATGAGTCAACACGAAAAAGCGCGTCTTTTTGAAGCCAGATAATTTTAAAGAGGCAAAGAAGGCAAGAGACCTGTTGAGGCCCGTCCGTGTAAACATAACAAAGTTCTAGCCGGCCAACCAGGTTGCTAGCTTCCAGCCTCCCACTTTCAAACAATACCTACTGCGTTGCTTTGCGACTTACTACACAGAGACAAGGCGGCCGAGAAAGTGACACGACACCGTACAAGTAGATCAATTGAGGGTAACTAACCAGCGACGACATGTCTTGAAATGACCAATGTCATCATCCCCCACATTGGAATTGGAATTGGAATAGCATCACTATAAGCTGCTGCCCCTCAAAGTCCATCCCCCCCCCCCGCCTCGACTCCACGATGCCGAGCCCAACTCGCGATTCCTCATCTGCCTTCCCGACACTGGCGCCGCATCTCGTTACTGAGATCAGCGCCCCACCATCGCCGCGCACCCATCGTGCTCTGCGCAAGCTGCAGTCGGCGCATAACTTGGGCGCCGCCGCGCGCACCACGGCGCAACCGTCCCTCATTTCCCAGCAGCGCCTGCTTCACCAGGAGCGCAATGTCTCCCCCACGCGCAAGCAAGCCTCCACCCGATCGCCGCAGAGAAACCGCGCCAACAGCGATGCCGCCTCGCCCGGAAACCTCCAACCCGCCATGTCGCTCAATCGAAAGCGGTCGGCCCTGAGCAGGACCTCTGCTGCCGCCGACAACATGTCGCTAGAGCGCCTGATACGCGAGGGTCCCCCGGATGGCGATGTTAAGGGCGCCTTGGAGAGCACGCGACTGAAGGTGCTGGACCAGGGCATTAAGGCTGATACCGATGGCATGGTAAGAGACTATATTCAGTTCCCCCTCAGTCTCGCAATGGATCTGCTTGCTTATGCTGATCAATATATCGCCAAACAACAGTCTTCGGTCCGCATCTACGTCTGGCTAATACTGCTGGATGCCCCGGTCATGGGCACGGATGAATATCTGTCGCTCATCCATCGCGGCGCGTCGCCTGCCTACTCCAAGATCCGCAACGACACCTTCCGAACTTTGACTACCGATCCTCTCTTCCGCCGGCGCGTCAGCGAGGCGAGCCTGATCCGGCTGCTCAATGCCATTGCCTGGAAGATGCACGACTCGCGGGAGGTGCGTCGGCCCACCAGCAGCCGCCAATCCCTGCCGGCCACCGACAGCCGCCCCGGCAGTTCCCGCACCGACATCTCCATGACGTCGGCCTCGTCGCCGCTCGCCGGCGGACGCACCAGCCGGTCGCGCGCCCTGACTCTGACCAACAGCTCCGAGACCAGCGTGAACGAGTACTCATCATCGGGCACCTACGTGCAGGGCATGAACGTGCTGGCTGCGCCGTTCCTGTACGCCGCCCGCAGTGAGGCCGAGGCCTTTGTGGCCTTCGACCGGCTGCTCACCAAGGAGTGCCCCGCTTACATCCGAGGCGCCATGGTCGGCGTCCACAAGGGCCTCGCCCTCGTTGACAAGGTTCTCGCCATTGTCGACGCCCGTCTGCACATCTATCTTGTCTCCAAGGGCCTGTCAGCCGAGATCTACGCCTTCCCCTCGGTGCTCACGCTATGCGCTTGCACGCCGCCGCTGCCAGAGGTGCTGCGACTTTGGGATTTCCTGTTCGCGTACGGGCCGCACCTCAACATTCTGTGCATCGTAGCCCAGCTCATCATGATGCGGAACGATCTACTTGGTTCTAACAAGTAAGTGGCTGGCTGACTACGATGGGCTACTGATCCGGATCGCACATGGCGATTCGTGTCGCATCGGAATCTAGGAAAACACCGAGCTGAGCTAACACGTGCTATCTACAGCCCCAACAAACTTCTACGGTCCTTCCCGTCCTTGCACGCGGACCAGATCAAGCGGACCGCCTTGGCCATCGTCAAAATGATACCCGACGACATCTACGCCGAGATCGTGACCCACGCTCTATGAAGGGAGTCTACAAGCGCCAAGCTTGTGAGGCCTATGACTTGATGACGAAAACAAAAACAGAGACGAGAGCCCCGAGAAAGGAGGCTCCAGCACGCACACGCGATTGCGAGGCAGGGGTTACTTGAGCGATCAATGGAGGCAATCTATAGTGTACAATATTGTGTTTTGCATTGCCGCCGGTTCACGTTCAAAGGGGTGTTTTTTTACCCAACGGGGGTTAAAGGAAGGGAAGGGGGTACGATGACACTAATGAATGACATGACGAGGCTTATGTATGTACCATGATTGATTAATGAAAAAGGGGGTGGGTAGGCTGGAACAACTGGGTACATATTAGATTCTCGAGCCATATGTCTCCCTTCAGAGTATTAGTACATGTATGTGTAGTCCTCAGTACGGGCTTGTATTGGAAAACAAGGGATTATACCACTATTGTTCTGAAGTGAAACATACGCCAAAGGCTTCTTTTTACCACCCCTTCAGGGACGGCATTTTCAGACATCGATACGTCGAATTCCATTTGCCTGCTCTTCTCGCAGAGAGGATGCGGCTGCACGGTAAAACCTTGGGAGTATATATCACCAGGAGCCGTCATTGCAATGTATGTCCTATATCATCATCTATCTCTATCGACTCTGCTCTTTCTATGCTAATTCTGTTAGTCTATAACATAGCTTCCTGGCCCGCAAACTTTCTATCGTCAAAAACAACACTCGGTTCTAATAATTTTCGAACAAACAAACAAACGAAATTTCCTGTAACGAGTACCAGCTCCCCCTACAGCCACAATGCGTCTCTCGGCCATGTTCGTTATGCAGTCTATCGTCGGCCTGGTGGCTGCCATGGAAAAATACGCGCCGCTGCCCAACGTCACTCTCCATCAAAGACAGGTGACGGGCTGCGAAGAGACGTACGGCACGGGCGCGCAGTTCTGTGGTGGAGCAAGCAGCAGATTCTGCTTCAAGCCCAATCTTGGCCAGGTCCGCGGCCCCCGTCACTCTAGCAGACGACGGCGCTCTCACAGAAACACCCATAACTGACATATGCTGTAGACTTGCTGCCCCGACAACGGATACTGCGACAAGGGCTTCTATTGTGCTCCAGTGGCCAAATATTGCTGCGCCGAGGTGAGAAAAGGAATTTTCCAGTGTCCGGTGGACCACCAAGTTACTGACGTAGCGGTCCTTTACACAGGGCGAAGATCTGGCGACGTGTGCTCGCAACGCTGGGTTCGTACTCCCAGCTTCCTTGGCGTGCTCGACGGGGTATGCTAGCGCCGGCCCGACCACCGAGGTCACAGCGGTGACCCCGTTCCCGTTCTTGCCGACGAGTGCGACCGATATCCCTCCCAACTTTGGCGTTGTGGCCACTTCGGACGTGGCAAGCATGCAGACAGCAGACGACCAGTTGGTGACGGCTCCTGAGCCAACTGGAGGCGACGAGTTCACTGCGCCCAGCACCGTGTCCGTTGACACGGGTAGCTTCGATGTACCAAGTGCCACCGCGATCTCGAACGCCACCAGCCCTCCGTATGTGCAGGTATCCGCTGCAGGAAAACAAGCA
Source organism: Apiospora saccharicola (assembly GCA_038363915.1). Lineage (NCBI taxonomy): Eukaryota > Fungi > Ascomycota > Sordariomycetes > Amphisphaeriales > Apiosporaceae > Apiospora > Apiospora saccharicola. The sequence continues at coordinate 3,716,508 of JAQQWM010000001.1, forward strand.
ATGGTCAAGTTCGGAACCTCGACTCTAGTGTGGATAACTGTGGCGCTCGGGGTTCGAGTTGCGGCCTAAGGATATCCGCGGAATCCGTGACAACGCACCTGTGATGCCACAAGGTAAAACGATTGGATAATAGAAAGTTAATGGATCTTTCATCTGTACTCCATAATACCCGAGCTTCGAGCATGTCTTAGCCGTTGATATTTATTCGTAATTTTTCGAAATCGTATCATTTCTCATCAGTAAGCTGGGCATCCTTCTTGGGCCCGTTGAAAGGCACCCGCGAAGAAGTCTTGCATCGCGACGTAGTGGTAGAGAATGCCACCGAGTACGGCAACGTGCCATAGGTTGTGGGCATTTCCAAAGTAGTCGAAAGCTCCGGGGCACCAGCGTTCTGGGACTTTGCTTGCGTAGATGCACGCACCGAGAACGTATACGCTAAGGGATTTGACCAAGTTGGAGCCGGTATAGAATTCCCAAGCCCACTCGGGACCTCTGGTGAGCATGATTTGAAATACCGGGAGGAAACCAGTCGCACCAAGTCCAACGAAGAATCCGACGCGCAACCACGCCATGTCGGATCTGTTGAAGAAGGGGTGCCATGGCATGACAACACCCAGAATCCCAAGAGCGCCAGTAGCCACAATATATGTCCAACGACTGATCGGTTCGCAGTAAAAGGCCGTATACTCCGTTGTCATGATCGAGGCCGCGATCAACAGGGCAATACCTGTGTAATCAACACATGCGAACCGTTCGAGCAGTGTTTGGTCGGCCACGCAGTTCATCGTATGCCATATCGTACTGCAAACAAGACACTTGCAAGCCGCAAAGAAGAAAATGGCCGCGATGAAGACGTCCGTATTGGAGCTGAGAGAGAAGTTGGGCGATGTTGGGTAGAAGTAAAAGGCGATGGCGAGGACTAAGATGAGGCCCAACGCGTGGGTCCAGATGTTGACACTCTCGTTGGAAAAGTTGAATATAGAGCGAACACAGCCCAGCTTCGTTTCGCTAAAGCGATATCCCTTCAGGATATGGGGATTGACTCTCCAGGGAACGGGGAGTTCTTCGTATTTTAAGAGACCATGCCTTGCGCGGGCAACAGCATGCTGCACATGTTCTTCCACGGACTCGGCGGCACGCTTTGCTCTTTCGATGCCTTCGTCCACCACGCCTCTCGCACGCTCGAGCCCCTCGTCGACAACGCGGCGACCCTCATCCATCAGACTGCCCGCGGCCCCGGCAGCATTGGCCAGTCCCTTGTCTCGAAACTTCAGCGCCCGTGTCTCGTAGTCGGTGAGCATGGCGTCCATCAGTTCGATACCGACTTTGGCCTTCTCATTGACAGACTCGGCCGCTACTAGGGCTCCGTGGTATCTGGCATCTAACGTCTCGACCATGACTTGCAGCCTCTTCCGGCCGGCGCCGATCACCTCTTCGGAGACCTGTGAACATCTTGCGCGTACTGTCTGCAAAGTCGCATAGGCTCTCGATATGCTTCCGTCAAATGTGCCCTCGCCAAAGCTTTCCAAATACTCCAGACGTCTTTCCAGTTCCGAGAGGAACAAGTCGACCTAGCGGCAGTCAGCACTTAAGCATTCTAGAAGTTACACCACAACACAGATCCACAAACCTTGAGTAGCAGCCCCTCCTCGCCGTCCATGATGTGGTTGACTATCGACTTGCGCCTGGGAATTAAGAACGAGTGTCGTCTGCGTTGACGGGGCGCGTTGTCTCTGGGGGAAAGGGCGGAAGATGTAGCCTCGTTTGGGTCCTCGGAAGCGCCTAAAGCGAAGGTTGATGTGCAGGCCATGGTTATGGCGGTGGGGGGTGTGAGATGCAGATCGAGGTGCGCGGGAGATGGGGTGCAGCGGGCTATCTTATGTATGTACCGAAGAGCCAAGGCGGGTTAACCATCACTACCACGGGCGGACAAGCCCAGTACAGAGTGACGATGCGGACTTTGTATACGTCAATTAGTTGTGCCGTAGTGCCGATGGATGGATTGGCGCCGGGGGTTTGTGCCGGTGGTGGTTGGTGACGTCTCGTGTGCAACGGGCCTGGTTGCTGATTGCCGAAGGACCAATAGGACGAACGAGACGGACAGGTGCTGGTTTTGTTCTGACGTTGCAAGAGGATGACAGGCTGGACAGGAGAGAAGAAAAGGAAAAGCCAAAAGCAACCACGGGGTCCATTCGCCCTGATTCACATGCATAAGTAAGGCAAGGCAAATAATAACAAACCCAAGCACCACCTGCTGGGCATGAGAGGGCCAATTGGTTGGCGGGGGCAAACTATCTCAGTCTCTCAGTGTTTCCTGGTGGGGTCTCGGAGCTGTCGGATTCAAGCAGAGATTGGTGGTTCAAACTCAACAAATTCAATGCGGACGGTAAGATGTTCTTTTTGCGGCAAGCCACGCCGAGTCTACAGGTATCTGCAACAGTGGGAAAACAGGCCAAATAGCAGTTGCATGTGTACATGGTGACTGAACATTACAAATATCAAGTTGGACGTTGTTCTGAATATCGGAGAAGCCTCAAGTGCAAGCAAGCCTTATTCCGGGACAGAAGGATGGAAGCCAAAATGCCAATGTCGACTCTTCAATGTTGTCCACGGTTAGCGCTAATTGCAGGTGGAGACCCACTGCCCTTTGACCCCAACTGCGCTTTTGGGTAGTACCCTGGTCTATCAATAGTAAGGCAAGACCAATCAACTACCAGTCCCACTCTCCACAGGCAAAAGTGAAGCTTAGTAACCAGCTCAATCTCTCGTGCGTGTCTGACGTTGTTCAGCTTTGTGCCGGCAGCTGCATCGACACCTAACATCGGCGTTTTGGTCTATCTTAGCCAAAGGGAACCTGTGTTGCTTCTCGACTCCGACTGCAACGCGACTTCAATAGTCACCATCCGGAGATCAATCTTGTCGGTGCCCCCGCCAAACATCTTCTGAATCCAATCAGGCCAAACCACCTTCACCGACGCTTCTTCCTTTGGGGTACAGCTTCTTACATATTTCCTTCTACACGAACAGAGTATCGTCTCGCAACATCACAAACACATACACTCAGTCGCGATGCCGAACACCGATATGGTGACAGATCCCAACTTGGCATCGGTCCTTGATACGTCGCGTGACGCGCGCCAGCAAGCTCTCGCCCTCGTTGACCAGATTACAGCGATTGGACCGCTCGAAAATGCCTCAGCCGCAGACCAAGCCGAGGTCTCGAAGCAGCAGAAGCTGCTAATCACCAATCTAGCCCGGCTTCGGGGCTTACACCGCTCCGCACAATTCAAAGGCCGACACGTCAAGCAAGAGACGGCCGGCGCGCGCCAGGAAGTCGACCGCCTACATCTTCAACTACAGAATCTATATTACGAACAACGGCATCTGCAAGGGGAAATTGCGGCTTGCGAGTCGTATGAGTCAGTAGTCACCAAAGTTTCTACTCTTATCCACCATTCGTCAACTGCGACGTCAAGCGACAACCCACCACCGGGCAAAGTTGCCTATACCCTTGATGCTACCCAGCTTGCGCATGAGCTAATTCAGTTACAAAACAGCCACACTTACCAGCAGCTACCCTTGATACCAGTTGAGGACTTCCTTGCGGCCAAGCCGGAGCATGCGAACGACGACGAAAATGCTCTGATGATTGCTCGGATCGAGCACGAACGCATCGAGCGCGAGACCCTGGAACAAAAACGCATGGAGCTCCTTAAACGGAAGCAGAAGCTCATCGCCGACAACAAAAAGCGGAAGGACGACCTTGCTAACCTTGATAAGGAGCTCGAGAAATTCATTGACGTACGTACCCTCAAGATTGCCATCGACTTAGTGTGTATTTATACTTATAAACTGTACAGGCGGCGAAACCCATTCAGAAGCTCTTTGAGAAGAACATTTCGTCATGAGTGTTGTGTTCACTTCTATCAACGAACCGTACAAACGAAAGTATTTGCCTCGTCCTTGGCAAGCTGAATGAATACCAGGGAGCCTATCGACGAGTCTTGGGCTAAGCATCCTTGTATAACGGTAAACTACAGTGCTGATATACGCACAAGAACTCATGGTTGCAACGATGCTCGGCACTGTAGCCATGCTCGGTAGAACGCGAAATTGGTCACTCGGTAGCAGAGCGTGCCCTTGGCCCGAATCTCGGGTGAAACCCATCATTTTGTGCGACCATGGCCTATTCAAACACAGGAACCGGGGATCCCGCCGGAACCCACTTCCAGAAGCAGGCAGACCTGACCCGTGTTTGTATTGCGAGTATGCCTTACTCCCTGCTGGGAAGAAGGGCGGCAATCAAGCCGGAAGTGTTTATGGGGTTTGTCGGGTGCAAGCTCGACGATGGTTAGACGGTGGGTTACGAGGATGGATATCGGTCTTTCGGTATCTATCTGTCGTGCATCAAGCCATTTCTTGCCGGAGAGGAAGGGCTCCGGATCACTTGAAATCCAGCCAAGAACGGAGAATCCCCGGAGCTACTTGAAATGATTTTCGTACTCGACTCAGTCCTTACTAGACTCTTAAAAGATCGGTGTGCACCAAGTGAGGGGGCGATGAGATATCGGTAGCCGGTAGTATCTGATAGTGCTTAGACGAGAGAATGGAATTACAGAACGGTCACCAGGCAAACAGCCACTCATCGGCGTTTTGAGGCAATCTTCGATCCGTCAACGCACAATATGGGGTTTAGTATGTTTGCAATGACACACATGCTCATCACATGGACAACTGATTCGAGGCGGTTATGGGACACTTTCATCGGTTAAAATCGTCCTGGCGCGCAGCCCAAGTGCAAGATACGGTAAGCCTTACTGGCTCGACTACAATAAGTCAAGTGTCGAATGATTCAACCACGTGCCAAATACCGCCTCTGGATTTAGCGAGTCTTTGGGGACAATCGTCATCGTACCTAACTCTGAAAAGGAATTGGAGCGTGTGGAGAGTCTTCGATCTAGTGCCCAGACATGTACGGATATGTACAGACGCAACCACCTGGTGGCTTTTGTCGTTCTGTTGCGATCAAGGTTACCGTAATCCTGTCTCATGCCTTAAGTATTCATGGCTAGATATTCATTCTACCTAGACGACGCATGCCTCTTGAAGAGGATAGCTACTACTACAGGTATTGGCCGAATCGGGCAAGCCGTTAGAACAGGACTTACAAGCAGTGGACTGGGTACCGACCCGCCCGACGCTCTGAATACGTAGGCTGATCATGCCTCGCGCGCGCGCCGGGACGCATTGTCGGGAGGTAATGTCGACCTGCTATCGAATCTGCCTTAGCCACGATCTAGTCTTCTGATCTAGTCCCGACGACGAGAGGGCCAGCCAGAGGAGCTAGAAACCTTGCGGGTAATGAAGGGTTGTTGGCGTGTTACCGAAAACAACAAGCTCTCATGTTTCCCTCTGTGCCGTTTGATTAGCCCCATCAAATTTGCAACCGAGGGAATTTCTGGGCGAATCAGATCCGTGGATTAAGCACGATGGCGGATCGAATTTGGGGAGATGAAATTAGCTAGCACCGTGAGCATGCTACGAACTGGGGTAAATTGAAGGTGTGTAATATTTTCCTTATTTCATTTATGATTTGTAATGACACTCTTCTTCTTTTTTTTGTTCACTTCTGCCCGATTGCAGAATAGGCACAATCTTAAGACAAACTGGATGTTTTCCTCGGTCTCGGGCCCGGTTCTCCCTTGCTGAGAAGGTAATGTAAATGTAGCTAGTGCGCAAGGGAATCTGTCCTTATCCCCATAGTCCCAGTGTCCCATAGTTCCATAGATAGTCTCCTTTCCGTTCAATTCCTGTGGCTGGGTAACGTTGGCTGCCTCTTTTTCCCCCTCCTCTCTCGTTCTGACAGTGTGACATGAATCAAACTAAACCCGCAGCATCTCTGACACACTGAGACCATTGGATATAGCGCAACGCAACGCAACATGCAGATCCCCAGCATGAGTAGTATCACTAAGTCTAGGCAGACGAGTTTTTCTTGGAGGAGGACGGAGTTTCTAGGATTTCTTTCGTAGGCAGCCGTTTAGCAGAAGTGGACACCTGAATCTTTTTTCTTTCTCTGTCTCCATGTTCATTTTCCTTCCCGAAATCCTTCTGCAGGATGCAGGGCGGATGCAATGCCATTACTGGTTGGTTGGCAGTTGTCTCGCGGCGTTCGTTGCCTTAGTAGCAAAGTACGTCGAAGGAATCCCACAATACAAACCCCTAAAAATACCGTACTCCACAGGTTTGGGCACTGCTCGCAGCGAGGCTCCTTTGACGTCTCCATATGCATTGTATATTGCATAGTGCCCAGTATAATAGGAAAGGAGAAACTGCCATAGCAAATGCCACCCCTTTGTTGATGATGCAGCCGTCCGATTAAATCGTCCATTACGCGTGGACAGCAACGAAAGTGCGGGACCTCGCAGACACAGACGGGCACAATGCAGGTGCTGTGTGCCCCAGGACGTGTTTATCAAAGCACTGCCAAGCCTAATGGTTCTGTCGCAGAGCGATACCGACCCTCTGGCGACCAAAAAAAAAAAAAGAAAGAAAAAAGAAAACGAAGCCCAACTGGTAGCCGTCAGCAAGCGGCGGTGGGACGATTGACGGATGAGAACCCCAGGTGGCTAAGTGACCGCAAAGCCACTCCAAGAAGCTTGGCCGCTTGGCCTACGTCGGTCAGCCAGAGTTACATGCATGTGTGATGTCGAAGTGCAGTAGCGAGATCCCAATCCCATTGAAAGGAGCAATACATGTTGGGCAAGGTATCCGTACCCGCAGGGTCCTTGGTGGTCATGGCGGGCTTGCGGTGGGTGCGGTACATGCACATAGTGCCAGCTTGGCATGTCGACATACTCTATCAATTGTCCACTCTTCGACACGGTGAGCCCAGACAGATAGGCATCGGCTATAGCAAACATTTGGATCGCCAAGCATAACTACTACTATCGCGACGACTATATCGTTATTAGTCATGCTAGTTTCCACTAGACGACGCAGTTCCATGGGCTGCCATGGGAGCTATATAATACCGAGATAAGCGCACTTGGTGGTGCTCTAATAGTAATGCCGTGGGTGGAACATCCATGTGGACGGAAGGAGGTGAAGAGAAGAGTCGACCTCTTTGGCTGTACTACATAGCATGTGCATGGCTTACATACATAATAAGGCTTCGAGGACAGGCATTAGCATAACAGACTCAGGTGTGAGGCCCGTGAGATGAGAATGAGATGAAGGGGACAGGCAACATGACCCTTTCCTAACTACTGAAATCGTGATGAACAATTCGAGGATAGGGCATACAGTAATGTAATGTAGGTACCCCCACTTGGCCCAAACGGCCTTACTGCTATTAATGTCCGCTTGCATTGCATGCAGTTTGAAGATAATATGTTAATGTACATTAGATTGTGGGCTGGCCTAGAATTGAGCAATGAAACAGGCGCGCCAAGGCGCGCATGCACACGTTCTCGCTGCATTGTCGCAGCCCTCCTTTATTACACCTTATAAGAAACGAGAGAGGAGCAACGGATAGACATCATCATCCAGCAGTAGCATCACATCACCCGACGGCCCGCAGTCTACATGGATATGGCTACCGGAAGGATTCTGGCGTTGTAACAATGATGGCAGTACAGCTTCTGACAGCGCCTGATAGCACCAGTACGGTGCACCGATGGTGGCAAGATCAATAGAAGGCCGGACGCCGAGGGAGACGAGATAACTATCAGAGCATGTTGGCCGCGCACACATTCGGCGTGGCTCTAGCATCTGGGGTGGTTGTCTCTGCTGATCATGGGTGATCTTGAACCTCGCTACATCTGTAAGTGGTGCTGAGCTCTTTATTTGTTCGCTTTAAAATAGAAGTCGCTTGCATATATGGCTTGGTGGTGGTGGGTGGCTCATCCCTCCCTACACGCGAGCTTGCTAGGGGCACAGCCAAGGTTATTTGTCTGCCCGGCGCCCTAAATTGGCTTGCCTGCCTTACGGCTCTCGTCAGCAAAAGGACAAGCTATCGTGAGTAGCGAGTTCCCTCTAGTCGATGGCATTGCTCTGGAGTGCCGCACTACGCGTACGCAGTTGAGGCTATACCATTATTCAATTCGGAGTGACCAGTTGGTGATGAGGTATGATCCCGCTTGCATGCCACACAACCGCATTGAGGCACCCTATCAATTGGACTGGAGACCGAAAACGTCATACCGGCGCGTCAGCATACCGTAACCGAGCTGACAGCAAGCCAGTCAGCTAACAAAGGCGCGGAATCTGTAACCGCGGGGGTGAGGGGGCCATGTATGAAGTTGGGTCTGGTATCATATTGTCAGTTCACAGGAGGCTGCAGCAACGCAGCAGTAACAGCAGTTTTTTGTCGTTGTCAGGAATCAAGCTTTGGTCACCCAGTCTGAAATCCGTGATTGGCTGTCGCAGCAAGGAGAGCGGAGGGCTCGTTCATTTCATTCCATACGTCTGCAGACGCCAAACGACCGACCGCGGATCCCGAAAACGACAAAAAACTTTATCACTGGGGAATTCGCTTGCCGGTGGCATGATGATACATGCTTCTGCTGCAAACACTTGCATTGTTCTTCATACGGCACGAAGCGGCAGCACTGGCCCCAAAGATTGGATAAGTCAGTCTGCAGCAGGCAGGCTAAGGTTGTTTTGGGGGACGTCAATCACTGCCAGAAAACAAAACAGACTGGGCTCGGCGCCCCCCAAAATGTTCCAGATCACCCACGCCGAAGTATGTAGGGTAAGTATGTATGAATGCTGGCATAAACATACCTGATTGCTGCATCCAGCCTGGTGCAAGTACAGTGCGCGTATACTGTACAGTGCCATTTATTTAGTGTTTTAGTGAGATAGACCCCCCCTACCACCAACAGGCGGCTGTGGCACGCTAAAGAAATAAGCCAACACCTCTCCTCAACATCCCAGTTCGCTCAATGCCAATGCGAGCAATGCTAGGAGCAGCAGCAGCAGCAGCAGAACAGTAGCAGCGGAAGCAGCAAGAGAGAGACCATATCACCTTGTACATATCATACCTGCCGCATGGCTATGGCAACCGTAGCAAAGTCAAAAAAGAGAGGAGTACAAATCATCCTCCAGTCCATGAATCGTCTCATGGGTCCCCTTTTCATCGTTTCCGTACGGCTTCCACGACTACGACCAAAAAACTACAACTAAACCACAACCACACATGCACCCGACCGCCCGCCCCGACCGACAGACCAACAGCTAACCTCGGGGCGCGTGAGCAGGAAAAAGAAGAAGGGAAAAAAAAGGGACCCCGTCTCCAGCTTGTCCTTCATTCCCGTAATAATTATCCCCCTTTGGGCACCCCGTTCTGTCGTCTACATATTCAAATTTCCCTGTGCCCCCTGCTACGTTCCTAAGCTGTGGAACCAGTAAGAACATCGATTGCAAGCAGAGTTACTCTCCACGACGGTACCTGCCAGTCAGCCCCCCCAATTTTAATTATTGCCTGCCTACTTGTACCGCGTGCTGCTTGGGCCAATACCGCGACAGAGGGAGAGCAATTGAAGAATTAACTTCGACTCGTGTGTCAACCTGGAACTTGCAGGCCCTTCTCCAGGAAGGGAAGATATAGCGACGGAAAAAGAGGCGAGCTAGGAGTCGAGAGCGCGCGACTCAAGGTCCAATTCCATCGATCAGTTCTATCTATCTACCTATTCTCTAGCAGCCCGACAGTCAGACAGAAAGACGCCCGCGCCGCAAATAGGCTGCATAGTGCAGAGTGCAGAGAAGGAGCGCAACCAACCAACACCGCCCGCTCCAGCCCAGACAAAAAATAGCCTGCACAAATATCCCCATCCCCTAAGAAACTAGCCTGGCGAGCCTGGGTCCTGCGCCCCGATTTCCTGCGTACTAAGAGCGAGTACATGCCTCCCCTCTAGCCGCACTGGGATTGATTTGGATCTTGAACTGGGCCGCACCCTCGAGCAGTCGGTTTGTACCTACGAAACGGCGAATTACCACCCCTACCTCACATACAACCCACACCTTGTTTCCTCCCCGTCCCTATCATTTCCCGTACCAACTGCTCGATTTACTGCGCTCTCTCCCCTCCACATTCCATTTCTTTTCTCTCTCTCTATCTCCCGCTACTGCCTGTACTGTCTGTACTAGACCGTAGGTATCAAGACGCCGGCTTCCTCTTTCTGTGTATTGGTCTCTTCCGCTCCTTTTACCATTTCCCTTGACCTACACCACAGCTTGTCGCGCGTCGAGCCTGCCTACCTACCTCGCAAACCCCTTCCGTCGGACACGCACAACGCCAACAACACAATTTGCCCGCCATGACTATCTTCGGCTGGTGCACGCGGCGTGCAGGAGGGCTGGCTATGCTAGCTACCATCTCTCTGAGCTACTGGGTCATCACACGAGAAGCAGCGAAGACACCAAGTTTTGGCTACATCAAGTACTGGCAGTCAAGCTCGCTGGGCATCGCTGGCTCTTCTGTGACCTCTGCTGACGCGGCTGCTGGTACCACGGGAGCCGGATTATGGACCGCCGTTTTCGCCTACTACTGCCTCTTCATTCACATACTCGTCACCTGCTTCCCGATTCGCTCCTGCTGGTCTATCTTCGATCTCACCCGCAGCTTGAAGAAAATGGCGCGCAGCAAGGCCCTTCGGGATATCAAGATGTCCCACCACCGAAGACGAGGCTCCTCTACATCGCTCTCTAGCTCCGAGACGTTGACCTCTTCCCGAGATGGATCCGCATTCTCCTCGAGTACTAGCAGCGAAGCTGGCGATTTTGAACTCGATATGTATACTGATGGCGATGTTACCGACACCGACAATGTCATCCACGCAATTGTTATCCCCAACTACAAGGAGGAAGTCGATATTTTAAGGGAAACATTGGAAGTTCTTGCATCTCATCCCCAAGCACGATATACGTATGATGTAAGTTTATATCCCAACTGGTTCGCACAGGACTGCAACCCTCTCGCCAGTCGCAATGACGACGATTGATTATCTACGCTACTCTGCGAAATACAGACGCATGAGTGAGGTATAACCAATTGGAGCCGTTCTGGTCATACAGATGGCCGCTTGAATGCAACTGGACAATGCTAACAAATCGTTGATAGGTCTACCTCGGCATGGAACAGCGCGAGCACAATGTCGAGCTCAAGGCCATGAACCTGATTCAAGAATTCGCCAAGAAGTTCCGCTCCATCGATTTCACCCTGCATCCTTCCGATATCCCAGGCGAGTCTCCTGGAAAGGGCAGCAACATGGCATGGGCCGCACGCAAACTCAGCGAAAAGTACCCCCTGGCTATGCGCAAGGATGTCATTGTGACCGGAATTGATGGTAAGACGACTCCCACGACGAGAAAAAACAACCCCATTATATCAAAGATGAGCGACTAACATGTTATGATGATTAGCTGACAGCCATTTGGCCTCGAACTATTTTGCTCTTCTCACAAGCATGCACTTGTCGCACCCCGAAACCGCCACCACAACCTTATACGCTGCTCCTATCATTTTCGACCGTAACGCGCACAACATCCCCGCCGTCGTCCGTGTTGGCGACATCCTCTGGGCTGGTGCCGGTATGTCTGGCTTGTACAACGGTTCAACGATTGCTCCTCCTACATCCGTCTACTCTGTGCCGCTTCAGCTGGTCGATCGTGTTGGTGGTTGGGACAGCGACGCTGAGGCTATCGGCGAGGATCTACACATGTACCTCAAGTGCTTCTTTGCGCTGAATGGCAATCTGACCGTCCGAACTGTGCTCAGCCCGGTGAGCCAAACTAATGTCAAGGGCGATGGGGGCGAGGGTGTCGGCGGAGTCTACAACGACGTGAAGGCACGATACAAGCAGGCCCTGCGCCACATGTGGGGTGCCCTTGACTCTGGCTACGCCATTCGCAAATTCGCAGAGGTGTGGCAGGAGAGGAAGCACACTTCAAGAGCTTTCCGCCCGCTTCACATGACCATGAACGACCCCTCTGATGATTATATCCCACAAATCGATGGCTTGAGCCCGGAACAGACTGTCGAGAGTGGTATCTTCTCCGACGTCACCACGGATACCCTGAAGGACCCTAACTGGGAGCGTATGCTCTACCTGGCCCACCGCATGTTCGAAGCCCATTTCCTGCCCGTACAGATGACCATCCTGGTCATTGCATCCACACTGTACACCTGGGTCACTGAAGGAAATTCTGACCCTCACGGACTTGCCTGGATCTTCAGTATCTGCAATGTGCTGCGTACACTTGGTTTCATGGAGGTCGCCTTAAATCTCTTCCTGTACGAGAGGTTCCACAAGGCTAACGTCGCCAATCGCGAACGCGAGATGAACGAGGCCGGCATCGCCAAAGGCATGTGCTTCTCGCACCGCAAAGTCAGCAGGAACTTTGTCGACTATATCATGGTTCCGCTGGTTGCGCCGCTTTACGGCGCCATTCCCGGCGCCCAGGCACAAATCTGCCACTTTTGGACACAAGACCTAGTCTACACCGTGAGCAAAAAGGTGACGAGGCAAAGGGCCAAGTCGTTATCAGCCTCTGCCATGGTATAGCGGGGTTGTTCGATCGTATTTTTGGGTTTGGGTGTATTTCTTGTCTAGGTCGAATTCAGGCAGAGAACTGTGACCACGACTTGATTTTTTTCTCTTTTTCTTTTCACTGTTCGATTCGCTGAGCACCATTTGAAGACGGATCCCGGCGACGTTTAACTCGACCTTTATCGACAACGGCTCCGAGAAGCGTGTAAATAGAGGATATGATGTTGATATGCATGGCATGGCATCGGCATTGGCATTCTATATATGGGGGGTAGACTTATCTGGGCCCTACGGAGTTCTCGGAGCAATTTGCAGGAAAATGATGATTTCACATCGATCCTGCCGGCATTCGTTTTATACGGCACGAAGGAAGCGAGGCGCCACTGGCGAAACCATCGCAAGGATCCATGAGGAACGAGCACGACCGGCTCGACGCAGTCATGTGTGTCCACACGGGCAAGGGGGCTAGCCCGGCAGAGTTCGAAGAGGTTGTGATGCTCTCGAATGGGCAGACACGACATCGTCTTCGAACTAGCCCTATAATATCTAATACTTGTATAAGAGCAGGAATGCGACGGACAACACTGTTGGCGGCAGCATCGGGATGGATCCATCAAGTATAATGGAGGGTCTCCCGACAAGTAGCGGAACTGAGGGTTGATCGAAAAACCCAGCTGTACAAAGATAAAGAATATCTTGTATCGTTCGAGAACTCGATCTTAGGCAGCCTTTGTGTACATATGCTAAGCCCGTCTCGAGACGAATTGATAAGACATGAACAAACCATAATACGATGCATGTCCAATATTCCAAAAATATGTGTGAAACTGAATGGGTCGAAAAAAGTGAGAGAAAAAAGTGCAACTAACATTGGGTTCGCGGCTAAACCAGCCAAGTCTGATGATTCCTTCCAAGCGGCGGTGTTCTCGGGGATCTTTATGTTTTGCAACGAGTGTAGGTGATGTTGACATGACTCAACTCCGAGACATCACGGGATTACCAGCTGGGCACAGCCAATCATCTAACACCGTTTGTAGGTCTCCGCCCAGAGTCACGATTACGCCGAACGCAGCCGGTGATATGAAGAGCGCCGTGAAGCTTCGTTAATAGTCTCGAGGTATATATAAAACCAATCTCGTCAACTTCGAAGTTGGATGCGGGCAAACACATCACGTCATCCCTGTTGGTAATACTGTTTACCCCTCGTCCTTTCTGTTAGAGCCTGGCCTTTCCCTATATTCGCTCTTGTGAGTATAAAGTTCTTACTTGTCCGATCATGGGCAAGAAAAATGTTTTCCGCATTGGGGTCTTCATACCCACCGAGTGCCAGCTCCTGGACGTGGCATGCGTCGATATCTTCGGCACCATCTCGCACGAATACATGTCGCTAGTCGCGGGTCTCGTACCCCAAGCCGTTATTGACGGTACAGATTTCGTACATCTCCGGAGGCAGTGCCCCTACCCACATGACCGAGCCCACAACCTCCTCTGAACATCCGGCCGGCGCCGTCAGCAACCGAGTGATCCCCCTGACCTCGGGCATGAATATCCTGCGTACGTGCCACTACACCGAAGCGGCCGTGGCGCCCGGTCAGCTCGACATCGTGCTCGTGCCGGGGCCGGATCCCAACACGGCGGCATTCGAGGCCGGCGCGGTCGACTGGCTGCGGCGCCAGGGCGAGGTTGAGACGACGGATATCCTGTCAGTCTGCACGGGCATCTTCCTCTGCGGCGAGGCGGGCCTACTCAAGGTCAGGACAGCGTGCGGGCCGTGCGGGCTGCAGGACAAAATTCGCGACAGGTTCGGGCCCGACGTCGTCTTGAGGGGCACGGAGCTTCGATGGGTCCAGGACGGCCGCTTTTTGGTCGAGTGGTGAGTAGGCGCATCTATTCTCTTTTATTATTTCCCCCAAAGGTCGCTCCGCCACACAAAATCCATAAACCATATCCAACCAGTATCAGTGGGAAAGCCTTTCGGTTTGCCTTTAAGTAATAAAGAGCCGGGGTTGGCGGCTTATATGTGTGTTGTTGGTGGGCGGGCGTGCCCGAGCCTTCCGGGATATCAGAAGTCTGGGATCTTTTCCCTTGCTTCTCATTTGTCCACGAGGACAGTTTTCTGGCCAGAATTTGCGACCCTTTTCATCTTTCCTTCTCGCATTTCCCCAATGAACCCGCCGAAAAGTTGGTGGGTTGGTGGGTGATCTACTCGCTTTCGGATAGCTTGCTGATCCTCCGGCCGTTTTTTTCTTGTGTGATGCAGGTGGCGTGACCAATGGGAATGACCTGGTGGCGGCTTATGCCCGGCAATCCGAGCACTTTCCTAGGCCGGTCGTCGAGGTGGCCCTCGCCATGACAGACACCGGCGATCGAGCGCAGAGGTACAACCAAGGACAGGCGAGCTTCGTCTTGGGCATGGTACGGAACATCCTTGGTGCGATCTTTTTGTGTTTCTGGCGTCGAAAGTAATATCTCGGAGGGAGAGAGCGAGGGAGAGAGCGAGGGAGAGAGAGAGAGGGGGGGGTGAAAGAGAGGGTGGGTTTGGGGACAGCAGGAAACAAGTTGGGCATGTAATTGCGGTGTAAGCTTTGTTGAGGGCTGACGGCCGGAAATAGCGTGACCTATAGGTTGCTTATGTATTCAATGTCATGATGATGGCTCGTTCACGTCCCGCTTGCCGGTAGTTGAGTGACGAATAGATTCACGATTAGCGATGCGGTGGGTTGTTGGTGGCGTGACCTGTAGCACTAGACGGCCAGCTCCTCCCTACCTGGATATACTTACATGTATACCCAACAAAGCAGCGACCTACGTATGGTATGGACGAAAGAAAATGTCTTGGTTCTTGTCCTGGTTTTGAGAAAAACAACTTTGCAGGATGACTTGACAGCTGCGTATCCCGTCGAGCCCTTTTATTTTGTTCCCTCGCTGGCCTTGGCCCATGACTGTTGGGCTCTCACTGCTTGCTTGCAGGATATAAGGTTGTCCGGAGATCCGCAAATAAGGCCGAATTAAGCATAAGCAAAGCAGCCATGAGTTTAAAGCGCCCGTCAACATAGCAGACATCAAGATTTTCTTTTTTGGAAGAGGATAACGATGAGACGAGTGATTCTGTTCTGGAAAACATAAGTTTGTCTATAAAACATCTCTATTCTTTTTTTTCGTCCTATAGTTAAAACGTTTCGATCTGTCGGCGCTGGACTGGGGAACTATGAAGAAAAAAAATGAAGAAAAAAAACCATGTAGCCAGCCATTAACTAATAATGTCAGCCCGCTCGCTCAAAAGCGCCTATCCCACTGCCGAGTGACATGCTCATCGCCGAGAACCGAGTCCAGCGGGATGCTCCCAGAGGGACGGTATTTTATTCTATCTTCGGAAGTAAAGATCGCGACTAAGAACTTTAACCGCTTCAATGGTCTAAGAATCTAATCTGGTCTGACCCGTTGAACTAGAAACGTCAGATCAGGCCAGCCTAGATCAGATCAGATCAGTTTATTGCCCGGCTGAAGATCCACGATGACAAGAAATTCAGGTGCAAACAACATTTGGAAACAACTTCCATGTCACCATGCCTCAGTTGCCAATTGCAGGCCATATAGTAGAGTAAGTGCAATACCAGTAAGTATTTATTTCAACCAAGTAAACAAACATGCATGCCGGCTCCCCAGGCCATTGCCTACCTGGTAGGTGCCTGGTAAGGTTCGATACAGACGTTGGGTGCCTGAGGTGTTGTACATGGTCCAATTATATGTATGGTGGTGAGCAGCATTCGGGATTGAAAAAGCAGTAGCGAACAGCAACATTTTCGCCTATACCAGGATACATAATTTTCCTACCTACCTTTAATACGGCTTTTGTTAGAAAGCTCCAGCATGGATGTCACTAGTATCAATGGGGGAGAAAACTTCTGTACGTATGGCCTTGCTCGAGTCAGGGTGTTGAAGCTCATTTGTAGGTAGGAGGTAGTGGTAGGTATGCGCAAAGCTGTCTGCCGGCCTAGCTATTGAGCGTTTGTTACCTTATGTAATCTGGAGCAAACATTAATGGACCCTGGACAGAAAAAAAAAGTCGTCACTGGTCACTGCGGTTACCACCATGCGCCCAGAGTCCCATCGATAAGACCCAGTTTATGCGTGGGTCGAATTTTTTTGGCAGAGCCTCGAAGATAGAAACCCAAAAAAATCCGACGAGGCTTCTTCTACCATACCTCTCCATCGTCTCATTGAACATCCTTCTTTTTCCTCTCTTCCTCCCCCAATCGAGACAGGATTTCAACAGACAAGATCATTCCCTTACATCCTGACTTTTCTACCATCAATTAATTCCATAACTGCAGCCTGTCAAGCTCTCTTCACAATGTCTGGAATGAAGACTGTCGCCCTCTATGGCCTGGAGGTTCCTCCGGGAAGCATCCTGATTCCCGCCATGATGGAGGATAGCTTCCCTGATGCTTCTGTCAGTCTACTCATCCTGCTCAATGCCCCAACCAGACCTGCCCGGCAATGGCGCTTGCGCCCGCTTGCGGTTGAGCAACCAAGTCGACTAACACGATAACTAGTTCCGCATCACCATGGCCGCTCTCGATCCCACCGAAGAGCCTGAGGCCGACGAGGATGGCAAGATCCCTTCCGTCCCCCGCTCTACCCTCAAGATCGTTCGCCAGAGGTACCCTGACATGGAGGACGAGGTCGATGATGAATACCTTGAGTCGCTCGTCCGTGGCGGCTCTGACGACGATGAGGACTCCGACGAGGAGGAAGAGGCCAACGGTGGTCCCAGTGACCCCTCCAAGTCCAAGAAGGCCAAGCAAGCTGCTGCCCTGAAGAAGCTCATTGCCGCCGCCCAGGAGGAGTCCGACGAGGAGATGGCCGACGCCAAGACCAACGGCAAGGCCAAGAAGGGCAAGCAGCCCGCTACCTCTGATGATGAGGAGGAGGATGAGGACTCTGAGGAGGATGAGGATCTCGATCTCGAGGAGAACGTCATCTGCACTCTTGACACCGAGCGCGTAAGTCACTGAACACGCCCAAGTCCCCCAAATGACAATGTAACTGACCATCAGCAGAACTACCAACAAACCCTTGACATCACCATCAGCCCTGAGGAGAAGGTCTTCTTCATCGTCCAGGGTACCCACACAGTCCACCTCACCGGTAACTACATCGTCGATGCTGACGATTTTGACTCGGATGAGGAGGATGAGGATGATGATGAGTATGATGACTTCCCCGAGGAGCTTGAGGCCATGTACGGCGAGGGTTCCGACGAGTCGGAGGATGATGAGCTCGATGGTCTTGAGGACCCCCGCATCATGGAGATCGATGACGACGAGGAGGCTCCCAGGCTGGTCGCCGCCGATTCCAAGAAGGGAAAGAAGCGCGCTGCCGATGAGGAGGCCGAGACTCTCGATTCCCTGATCGCCAAGTCGGACACCAAGCTCAGCAAGAAGCAGCAGAAGAAGCTCAAGAACAACAAGGGCGACGCCGTCGAGGTCGAGGACAAGGCCGCCAAGGAGTCCCCCAAGGACGCCAAGAAGGTGCAGTTCGCCAAGAACCTCGAGCAGGGTCCTACCGGTCCCGCTGCTGAGAAGGAGAAGGACAACGGCCCCAAGCCTGGCATCAAGGTTGTCCAGGGCGTCACCATCGATGACCGCAAGATCGGCTCCGGTCGTGCCGTGAAGAAGGGCAACAAGGTCGGTGTTCGTTACATCGGCAAGCTCCAAGATGGCAAGGTCTTCGACTGTAAGTTTTCCTCGTTCGTTATTCACAACCGTGTTTCATGATCGCTAACCTGCTTCTAGCCAACAAGAAGGGCAAGCCTTTCCAGTTCACCGCCGGCAGTGGCCAGGTCATCCGCGGCTGGGACGTTGGTGTCATGGGCATGTCCGTTGGTGGTGAGCGTCGCCTGACGATCCCTGCCAGCCTTGCCTACGGCAGCAAGTCGCAGCCCGGTATTCCCGGCAACTCGACATTGGTGTTCGATATCAAGCTGTTGGAGATCAAGTAAACTTGATGTTTCCAAAGCTTCTCGTGCGGTGTAAATACAATGGGTGTGGCGTTAATGATGTCAGCGTGCCCATTTCCTGGACGGATGCCCATTTGGGGCTGTACTCTATTCCATTGCGGCTGTGTTGATGGGCAGTCGAATCTCTGGGCTTCATAATTTCCTTGTCACTATTCACGATTTTCCTACAAACAAACCCTGCGCTGTGTTAAGGTCTCCGACCTGCGCGGGTCTGCGAGGATCCGGTCCCTCGGACACGGTAGGCAGACATTGTCACAAGGGATGACGAGCTCTGCATTGCATTAAAGGCGTATGAAAAGTTGATTTTTGGGATCTGGGTTTCTCTTACTCGTGCTTGGTATTTTCCTTGCCTTGTTTCCTAGGCTAGTGCAGATAGATTCAGACCAAGAATTAGTCAATAACTTGCCGTGTAATATTGTTTCATGTCTCTTAATTCCTCCCCCTATGCGTTGTCTAGCTCAGTACATTTCATATGGTATTAGGTAGATGATATCTGACGTGAGTTTAGACTTATGTAAGTACCTACATACCTAACGTATGTAGTCTCGGCCGGCCTCCGGGGGGTCTGCTTCTGATGGCGAAAGGAGCAACGACCGTAATTGAAACACTTGTTCCTGGCACTTGAAGACAGGCACAAGCGACCCGTTATAAGATCACATGTTTACCTAGGCATTGTCTTGTGCCTTGTGCCTCTGGACGCACAGTAAATTGAGCCCGATGGGAAGGTGCTGACTGGAACGTTTTACTCGCAAATCGTAACAGCCGTGATATCTGAAATAACCCGTGGGTAGCACGATCCTCCTCAGTCCTTCCAACTAGACCAACATTTATCTTGCAATTCTCCGTTGCCACGGAGCCAGCAGGATTGCGGTCGTCATATTATCAACGCCCATCTGTCATTTTCTACGGTCGTTATTATCAACAGTATTGTTCAGCAGCAACGCTTTAACTGCGTAGGCCGTCCCATAACCGACTGTAGTCATGAAACGGAACACTGCTGCGCTCAGCAGCCGCCCGCAAGTGGATTCGCAGGCAGTGGAATCCTCCTCGTCACTGTCTGCGACGGGCGAGCCACCCAGAAAGTTGCGACGGCAAGGCTCGAGGATCAGATCGGTTCTTCGTTCCTTGACAAATAGTGGTAAGTACTCGCCAGTACTGCAATGAAGTTGCAAGGCCTAACCCAATATAGCATCAGGTAATTCATTGCCTGAACGTGCCAGTCCACAGCCCAATGCGCCGTCGCCAGTATACGACAAGAAGCCGTATAACCAAGACGATGGCCTGTTCAAGCGTTTTCCCTTTTCGGGGCTGCAGTCTCCGTTCAAGCCCACCGCCACCATCATCCACCGCAAGTCTCCCAAACCAAGATGTTCCATTCGTTCTATGGACAAGCCCCAAGAAGAAGATGTGCCACCGTAGTTCAGTGGCCTGGAGAATGGCCTCGACACCGGAAACCCGGAATCGTCAACATCCAACAGCAACAGCAACAGCAACACAAACTCGAGTGGCAAATACTCGGGGCATCCAATCGAACCCACCGTCACGCCAGCAACTTCTTTAGACTCCAAGGTCTCGTCTCAGGACACCAACTCGGCAGAGAAGAAGCCCAAGGCCGCCAGTGTGCTTCGCCGCGAAGTTGTACCCGAGCTTGGCTCGAGCCCAGACTCGACGTTGGAGCCAATTGAAGAGACTGCCCTGGATCAACTATGCCCCACCGTCTTAACCGTTGAGAAGGCCTCGGCTGCCAAGATCTATCTGGAAACCTATTTCAATGAAGCACTCTCGAGAAACAGCCCGAGATACCTACGCCTCCAACTCCTTGAGGCGGATCTTTGGAGCAGACGCGAGGAACTAAGTCCGCCCGAGAAGGACTACCGGCGTCGCTTGTTCTACAAGCAAGAGACGGATCATTTGCGCGAAACACGCGTATTGAAAGCAAAGAGCACCGGTGTGATGAGAGGCTTACACAACGAGCTGGCTGATAACTATGAAGTAGTGAAGATTCTGGGTAAAGGCAGCTTTGGCGTGGTCAGGTTGGTCAAGGAGAAGACTGGCAATGGCTTCACCAACCAAACCCCGGCAGACAAGAAGGCAGTATATGCCATGAAGGTGATCAGGAAGTCTGCAATGCTGCGAACAAGCCAGGAGGGGCACTTGAGGGCGGAAAGGGACTTCCTGGTTTCCTCAGAGGGCTCACGATGGTATGCATGGACTTCGAACTGCGGGACGACAAGACAATGAAACGCACTAACATGACAGCGTGTAGGATTGTACCCTTGATCTCGAGCTTCCAAGACCCTGCCAATCTGTATCTGGTCATGGAATACATGCCGGGGGGTGACTTTCTCGGTCTACTCATTCGCGAGAATATCCTGCCCGAGCCAGTGGCCAAGTTCTTCATTGCCGAGATGATTCTTTGTATCGAGGAAGCACATTCTCTGCGCTGGATACACCGCGACATCAAGCCGGACAACTTCCTGGTGTCAGCTGCGGGCCACCTCAAGATCTCCGACTTTGGTCTTGCCTTCGATGGTCATTGGTCGCACGATACAAGCTACTATCATACACATCGCTACAGTCTTGTCCACAAGCTTGGCCTCACCATTGAGGGTGATGCCGTGGATCGGTCTGAGGGCTTCCAGGGCACGCTCAAATAGGCACAGAACGTGGCCGAGGCAATGCGGAAGCATGAACGCAAGGCTCCAGAGGATGGCTCCCCTGCTGCAGATCCGGAGGAGCCTCTTTTGAATTGGCGCAACCGTTGTGGAAACCGACAGTCGGCTCGATCAGTCGTCGGGACGAGTCAGTACATGGCACCCGAAGTCATCCGTGAGGGCGAATACGATGCCAGATGTGACTGGTGGAGTCTCGGTATAATCCTATACGAATGCATCTACGGCCACACCCCCTTTTTGTCGGAAGAGGGCGGTCGTCAGGAGACAAAACGCAACATAGTCAACCATCAGAGCACATTCGCCTTTCCGCCACGCCCAGTCGTGTCGCGTCGCTGCATGGACCTAATGGCCAGTTTGATACGCGAAAAGGAGAACCGTCTCTGCTCAAAACGCTACCATGCGCGTGATTCTCAGCCCATCCCCACCCAACCTTTCCGTTCGTGTCGTCGTCAGTCGAATCGTGACTGGACTGGCCGGTCGGTATACTCGAACGATGCTGAAGAAATCAAGGCACATAAGTGGTTTCGCGGCATCCCCTGGGACAAACTGCATACTATTCAACCACCATTTGTGCCAGAGATCTCTAGTCTCGAAGATACGCATTACTTTGACGAAGAGGAGCCCATTTCAGACTGGTCAGAATCGCAGCCGGATACCGATTCCTACTCATTCCCATCCGATGCTGGCCTCGGCATGGGTGATGGTACGGCACTCTCTACCGCCGCGCACGACCCTGCTCGCCTACTGCACGGACTGACTGCCAACATACCTATTCTACCCCCTCCTGTGAACACCAATGCCCTTTCGCTAGCGGCTGTTGCGAACCGGCGTCCACGCCGGCTAGAGGCGGTGCAGAGAGATTTGGCGGCGTACCCCAAGATGGTGCGCAACATGGTAATGCACTTTGTCGAGACACCCTACGACTCAACGCGGCTGAAGCGCATCGATCGAGAGATCGAGACGCTGAAAGCAAACCCGCAGGAGGTGGAACAGCTCAAAAGAGTGGTGCGTACCTACGGGCGCAAGGAGAAGAAGAGACCGCGCGACCGGCTCCTGCGAGACCGGCACACCAAAGGCCTGGTGCTCGAGGTGCGGAAGCAGAGCGCGTTCCTGGGGTACACTTGGAAGAGACGGGGCAGCAATGTGCTCGGCGATGCTCAACACGATGCCGTCGATGGAATGGTGGGCGTCGTAGGAGGCATGGAGCTGGCAGGTTCGCCCGCAGCAGCCTGGCCACCGCGGAGAACCAGGGTATAGAAAATACGTGGGTGATCCACACTGAGTGGGGTGGCTGTGCCGTTGGTGCTGAGGCCGTCGAGGGATACGAGTCCTCCCGATAAGCATCAACCATCATCAAAGTTGGGTGGGTGCATGGACTATGGTCGATAGGGAGAACTCGAGCATGAAGAAAGGGTAGGCTTCATTGTCACTGTAATGTTGACAGTAGGAGCACGTTCTGAGAGAGGAGGTAAACAGACTTAACGCCGTAATTATTACCTAGTCATTATTCATTAATCGAAGCCCCTATTCAGGCACCTATGCTATATAATGTTGGTGTACGTTCTCTTACACAATATGGTGTGGTATGTGACATACAAACATGTATCATTACCAAAGAGTGTTGGGGCTACGAGGAGGTTCAGATTGGAAGAATAGATTGGTCTTGGGTCTCCTACACCCGCGACCAGCTCTTTTCTTCACGTCCCTCCTTTTTCATGAAGCCGGCCCCGCCGGCGCCCGACGCGTGGGCCTTGGCGTTGGTGATCTCCCACTCAAACTCTTTGAGGGCCCGCATCTCGGAGCTGATGAAGAGCAGGGCGATGAGCCCGTCGATGGTGCCGGCGACGAGACCGAGGCTGCTGAGTAGGACGAGGATGAAGGCGACGTAGTTGTGTGGGCTGAACCAGACGCCGACATAGCAGGCGAGGGCCACGCCGACCCAGGCGAAGAAGTGGTGACCGCGCCAGCGGCGCTGGGACCGCTCGCGCGCCATGTAGGTGTGGATGACGGCCAGGATCTCGTCGTAGGTCGATGGCGGTAGTTGTGTGACGGGCTGGGCCGCGTCGCGGAGCTGGACCTCGTACGAGGTCGCGAGCAGGTGGTCGCCCAGGGTCGTCGTGGACTTCTGCTGGGCGTGGCGGAGTGGGAGGTGCGAGTCCGACGCTGTCGGGGTCTGCAGGTAGATGCCGGCCGTGAGGAAGGCTTGGGGGATCTCGGTGCCGCGGGTTTCGGCCATTGAAGTTGCTTCGACATTGTCGAGGGTTTTCAGGTGGTAGTCGCTGTTGGACTTGCCGGTGAGGCTGTGGTCGATGTTGTTGGTGGTGGAGGATTTGGCTAGGGCGGCGGTGTTTTCTCGGGACAGGGGGTTGGAGCCGGGCGATTGCTGGGAAGAGTAGTGGAGGGTCAGCGTGGCCTCGACGGAGAAATGGTCGCTCAGGCTACAGCCGAGGTCTGGGTGGCGCTGCAGCATGCCGACGCGGGCGTCCTTGACGACCCAGCCCCAGCCGGGGTTCTCGCCCTCGGCCGTGCTGCCGGACGAGGCGAAGATGTAGTCAAGGCGCTGGCCCTTGGGGTCGGACGTGTCGGGGGCGACGATGACGTCGGCGGGTCGCTTCTGCTGCGTCTTGGGCCACCGCCAGCTGTTGTAGGCGTTGTTACTGGTCGCGCCGTTCTCGCGGACGTTGAACTCGGCCGTCGGGATGGGCTTGCGCCGGGCGCGCTCGGCGTCGTGCTCGGCGGACCCGAGCGACGAGTCCGGGTGCAGCACCCGCCACACGTCCCGCACGGGCGCGTGCGCCGTCAGGATCCGGTGCTGCAGCGATAGCGGCACGTCGTTGAAGTCCCCTAGGGCGACGACGAGGTGGCCCCGCGCGGCGGCGCCGCGGACGAGCTTGGAGAGCTCCCAGGCTTGCGATAGGCGGTGCGCCGAGTAGGTGTCTACGCCTCTCTTGTGGTTCTCGTAGGCAGGATGGGTCTAGAAAGAAGAGGAAGGGTTAGCTTTGTATACCGAGTATAAGTTGATTTGGGACAGGCTCACGTGAGTATTAAAGACCTCGACCACCTCCTTGGGCCCTTTCCCATACCGGATGCGTGCACAGGCAACACCCTTGCCGACGAACCAGTCTCCGCGGAAGAAGGCGGTGGGACGGCCGTTCAAGGGGTACCGAACCATGGAACTCTCTTCTATGGGCCATCGCGACAGTATAGCGAGGCCGCCGCCGAACGCGCCGCTATGGTAGAACTTTCCATAGGGCAGGATGAAGCGGGTGGCGCGGCGGATGGCCTGGTAGTCTTCCTGCGTCCAGCATTCCTGGAGGCCCACGATGTGCGGTACCGGGTCCGAGGCGGCGAGGGCCTGGCCAATGGCGGCGAGACGCGAGGCGCGGTCTTTGGACAGGTACAGCAGCCCCCAGCAGTTCAGGGTGACGATGTTGAGCTCTGTTACTTCAAAGAGGGACGAGTCCATGACGGCGGGCGTGTGAGAGGAGCCACGCAGTTTTGCTTATCGGACCAAAAGGTGATGATGGTATGATATGTCAACCTCCGATATGCGAGCGAGACGGTCCGGGGATGCCGGGCCGGTAGTTGGAAGATAATTATTATTACTAGTTTTGTCACCGGTAGCACCTCCAAGAAGAAAACAATTCGGGACGGGTGGAAAAGGTATTTGAGACTATGTATAGAAACCCAACGACCGACTTTGACAGCTCAGGGGGACCGACCATCTCTAATAATGTTCAGGGGTTGGGCCTTATGGCAGACAAACTGGCGGTTCATCTGGTCTACAATAAGGTTAGTTCCCAGGAGCATGGCTGCATGTCCGGAAATGAGTTTATGTAACGGGGCAGGGGGGCTAAAAACCATGAGCAAAAGTCATGGTGTCGACGTCACAAGCGACCGCTGGACTAAACCGTACACTGCCCATAAGGTAACAATAGCCTATATACCTTATTTACTCTATTTAGTCCTTATTATAACAGGAAAATAAATACTCTTATATATATATTATATTTTAATTAAATATATAATAATATTACTTTATAATAATAATTAGAGAATTAAGATCTAATAAGGTAAAGCTATAAATAATACTTAAAATAATATAATTTATAATAAAGAAGAGAAAAATAAATAGGTTTAACTAAAGCTAGATTAGGATTTAAAATAAATGTAAGAACGGGGTTTAATTTATATTAACGTAATGTTAATAGGTATAAATTAACGTATTATATTATTATCCCCCTTTTATAAAAAGCGGTACTTTAAAGCTTTAATAAAGATTTAAACTTAAATACTTTTTAATTAAAATAAGGATAACCTTAGGTATTTATTTAATTATTCGATTATAAAGCTTTAATTCTTATAATATTTTAATTCAATTTCTTTATATTTTATTATATAAAATCCTTTTATTATAATTTTTATAAACCTTTAATTACTTTTTTCTCTTTAATTTTAATCGATTTATTTATATAATTAATTTATTTAATTCCGTCCTGCGAAAGACATTAATCTATTAATTATATTATGAAAAAGAATTATATAAAACCCTTACCTTTTATTCGATAGATTAAGTAAATAAATATATAATTTAATTAATTATATAATAATTAATAAACAGCTTAATCGATAATAACCTGTCCGATTAAAAAACCACTTATTAACCGCGGTTCCGCTAGCTCCCGCTTATTGATACCGGCCCTTCTTCCCCTTTAGTACGCTTAATTAATTCGTAATATTATCGTACTAACGCTCGTCGTATTAATAAAACTCCACGTCCTCCGGGACCTCTTTCCCGTCTTATATATATATAAATATACCTTCTATTATTTAATATTCTTTATAAAACTCGTTATCGTTATTTATATTAAATATAACGTAAAGATCGTATACGTAAAAAGCTATATATTATAACGGCTCGAGAGGCCTATTATTATATATAATATTTAATACTTTAAAATTAAATTTATTTAAAACGGTTACGATTTCTATATTACGAAAACAATTCTTTTTAAAAAATATAAATTTAATAATTACTAATATAATCGCGCCGGCTTTCTTAAAATTACCCGAGGCGTTCTTTATTAATATATATAATATAATATATATTAATAAATATTAAAACTTAAATAATTATATATATATTTAATAATATATAAAGGTATAATATTAAATAAAGGATAGTAATAGATATAAATATATATTTATATATAATAGGAAGGAGAAATATTATAAGTCTTAAAAAGTATTTATTTTAAGATTTTATACCTATATACGAAAGCTTTCTCTAATAATTTACGTAAAATTAATATCTTTATACTTTAACTTTAAAAACTTTATTACCTAGGTATAAACAATCTCCGATAAATTTTAAATTTATATAACACGAACGAGTAATTCCTTTTTTAATATTTAAATATAATATTATTATAAGACCTAGGTTTATTATAAATCTTATACTATAAGGGATAATAAGGTAGTAACTAGGGTCGATAATTATAGCAGAAAGGGGGCTTAATACTTACTATCTATTATCGTATAACTAGAGGCTTAATTTTTTAATTTATTATTTAAGATACCCATTTATCTTAATACGGAATCACTACCAATTTATATAACCTTCTATTTATTTTTTATTACTTATATTAGCTGTAATAAGCTTAAAAAAATAATAAATAAATTTATTTAATTCTCTTTTATATTAAATATCGAACCTGTTTTAATATAAATATCTCGTTATTAGATTTTTATTAATAAAACAATCCTTTTCAATAATAAGCTTTTATTTAATTAATTTAATAAATAAATTAACCTTATTTAAGTTTTAATAATAATACTTTTTTAATTTATTTATAGAAATTTTAAAATTAAAAACCGAATATTATATATTATCGTTTTTTATTCGATTTAATCGACCTTAAATTAAAGTTTCTTATAATAAATTCGTAATATTTTAATTTATAATATTTAATATTTTAATATCCGGGTATTCGGGAGTTTATTTAAAGAAAAGGTTATTTAAATCTTTAAATAATCGATTAGTATAATAGGCATCGTTCGATTAAGAATAAGGAATATTTAATTTATATATATAGTTATTATAAAAAGGATTTGAAATAATTATTAAATATATAAAGATATTAATTTATTATTTAATTTATTTATTTTAAATTTTATAATTCTTTTAATAAATATTTAATTATTAACGTTAAAATTAAACTCTTTATAACAACGGTTCGTTCATTCCTTTATATAATTTTAAATTAAAGTAAATATAAATTTTATAACTTTAATATACCTTTTAATTATTTAAATATTTAATTATATTTATTCCCTATTTATGTTCTTATTTAAAAGTAAATTTTAAAGGGTTTTAATTTCTTTTTCTTAATTAAAATAAGCTTATAATTTAAAACCTCATTTCATTCTAAAAAGATTTTATTTCTTTTAACGATTTATAAAGGATTATAATTTAAATATAATTTGAAATAAATAAAACATTTATTTAATTATTTTAATAATAAAAAAGGTAAAGTTATAATCGTCAATTTATATATTTATTTATAATTTCTATTTATTATATTAAATTATAATAAATAATTAAAATAAACGTTTATTTATAATTTAATTTTTTATATATTATATGTATAAAAAAGGAGATAAATTATATGTTTTTATTATTTATAATAGTTTAAAATAATGTATATATTTTAAATTTCCTTTTATATCGATATTATTATAATATAATATAATTTAACTTTATTCTATTAATTAATCAATTATAATTATAATTATATTATACCTTATATTTGTATTTAAAGGAATTATAATTTTTAAATTTATAACGATATTATATTATAATTAATTTAGAATAGGAAATAATTAAAATCGCTTAAAGGTCTTCGTTTTTAAAACTTTTAAAAGCTTATATATATGATTTATTATAAAGATATTATAATTATTTATTATACTTAATTATTAATAATTTTAAATAATTAACTTTTTAACTTTATTTATTTTTAAACATATAATAATATTTTTATAATAAATATCTTTAATAAGCTTTATTTTAAAGTTATTAAGTATTTAAAAATGTTAACCTTCCTTTATATAAAAACAATTTATTATATAAATTAAAATCCTTTTATTTTAATTAAACCTTTCTTTTAATTTTTTTAAGTTTATTATTTATTAATTTATTTTTAAAAATATATTAATTAACGAAATTCCTAAAAACATTTATAAAAGAATATTATTATTTAATAATATAATTTCTAATTAATTATTTATCTTAGAATTAAGATTTAAAGTAAAGTATAAAGGTTTAAAAATCGTTTAATAAATCTCGTTCTCTTTTTTAACTTTTAAAATTTTTAATCCCTCCGTTTTTCGAGATAATATATTAATAATTATATTATCTTTTTTAAATTAATAGTTAATTATGAAATGATATTGTATTAAAGGTTCTATTTAATATATTTATTAAGAATTAAAACATTATTTAATATTAAAGTATTTAAAGGTTGAATAATTAATAATAATTATAAAAGGTTTAAAATATTAGAAATTTATAAATTTAATTCGCTAATATTCAAATCCTTTTATTATAATTAATATTCATTTATTATGAGTTAAATAATTTAATTTTCAATTTTAAAAAGTATTTAAAATAATATTCGATAAAGTATTAATTTTTATTATCCTATTTCTATAAAAATACTTTAATTATTATAAAGTTAGAAGAATTAAGTTTTAATTTTATTTTATTATATAATTAAAGTAAACGAAAACGGGCGTTTATAATAAAGCCGGTTTTAAATTATTAAATACCTTTTATTATTTAAAGCTTTAATCTTATAATTAATCGGCCTTAATAAAAAGGGTTAAAGTCTTAATTATATTATTATAATTTTTTATAAATTTCCGATAAGAACTATAAAATTTAAAGAATAAATAAATTATTTTAATATTAATAAATTATATTTAATTCTTTATAGTAATAACTTTCTTAAGGTTAATCGCGATATTAATAATTCGAATAATAAAAATAAGGTATTTTATTTCTATTACGTTAAATTTATAATTTTTAAAATGTATTAAAATTCCGGCTTTTAAAAATTATTAAAGTACTTTTTAAATATATATTTTATATTTTAATAAATCCTCTAAATAAATTAAAATACCGTTAATATATATATAATAAAAATTATTAAAATACTTTTTTAATCAATCGTTTATAAACTTTTAAAAAATTAGAAATTTATTTATAAATTTAAATAAAAATATTCGATATTTATATATTTTATATTTAATTCTAAACGTTATAAAGTTCTTATTTATTTCCTTTAAGTAAACTTTATTAAATATTTAATATATATCGATTTTTAAATAAATCTTTATTTAAAAGATTTAATTAAAAGTGTCCTTAGTTAATAAAAAGGGGTATCGATCTTCTTTATAATAACGTTTAATTTCCTAAAAGTTATATACAATCGAAAGCCTTTATTTCCTTTTAAAGTTATTAATACCGGTATTATTTATAATATATTATAAAATGTAATAAAGCTTTTTTATAAATTTTTAATAATATATTTCCAAGTTATAATTAATATTTTTAAAGATATTTTATTAAATAAGTTATAACTAAAGTCGTTTAATTTAATTCTTTTCTTTATTCAATTTTATAAATTATTAAATTATAATATTTAATAAATCTATTAAACTAAGTTTTATTAAAGATATAATAATAATCTTTATATATTTTTAAGATTTGTATTTCATTTTATAATATAATCTATTTTTATTTTTTAATAAAGAAATATTTCGAAAAATATTTTTTTCTTAAATAAATAAAATAATTTTATATAAAGTTATTATAATAATTTAATAATTATCTTTCTTAATGTATTTATAAAATTTATTAACTTTATAAATCGCGAGGTTAGATATTCATTATTTATGTTATTTAAAAAAGTTATATAATAAACGATATTATCTTTATATATCTTCTTTATTATAATATAATTCTTATAATTTTAAATTTAATAATAAAAAAATATAAAACAGTTCCTTAATCTTTAATTTATTTTTGAAATTACGATATATTTAAATTAATCCTATATTTAATTAATATATTATATAAGGGAGGATTTTAATATTTATTTTAACCTTTTCCCCGTTTTTAAAATAGGATTTTAATTAAAATAAACAATTATTCCTTTTTCGTTTATCCTTTTTAATTTAAATATTAAACGCTTTATTTTAAATATGAGCGTCCCTTTAGAAAGAAAGATAATGAAATAATTTATCGGAGTTATTTATAGGAATATCGATATTCATAATTAAACTATAATCGTTAAAATAATTAAAATATTAAATATTTAAACGGATAATTATATTGTATTCTTTAAATCATTTTCGTTTAATAATTATATTATAATTTATATCGATTATTATTATAGGAATTAACTTGATATTTTAATAATAAATATATATATTAATAATAAATATATATATTAATATATTAGGAAATATTCCCTTTAAACCCTTTAATTTTATAAAATCGGAATCTAACCTTACGTTAATTTCTTAATTAATTAATTAATTATTTTATAAACTTTATATTAATAAATAACGTGGTTTATTATATACTCGGATATATTATATAGTCGGATATTTTTTTTCCTATAGAAAAAACGTCCGTACGTAAATTATAACTCTTTTAATTCTTTATTAAAGTTTATAAAATTTTAAACTATTATATTTAACTATATAAGAATATTAAGCTTATTTATTTAATTTTATAATTATTTTATTTAATAAGTTAAAGCGGAAAATAGAAATTATAGGGATTAATTTAACGTATTTTTTATTTAAGGGTATAATAAAATAAATATAAATTTTAAAGAATCTTTTTTATTTATTATATTTAAATTAGATTTTAATTTTAAAACTACGGTTTAAATTTAATTAAAATTAATTAAAATATATAATTATATATAGACTTATTTTCTATAGGAAAAAAAGTATTCGACTATATAATATATGCGAGTATATAATAAACCACATTATTACAGTTATAAATAATAATAATCTATTAGTATCTATAATATATTTAAAAACTAATAAAGACATTTTAATTAATCGTTATAGAAAATGAAAAAGTATTATTATTAAATTAAATAAAAGTTTAATTAAATTTCTAATTATTAAAAAGAAAATTGATAAAGGTTTTACAATATTGATATATTTTATTTATATCGGTAAGTTTCTTTTTATTAATATTATAGAATTTTAAAAGGTATTTATTCTTGTAATAATTAATTGAATAATAATTAAAATATTATCGCTTTTAAATTAATTTTTAAATGTTTCTAATAATAATAAGCGAGAGGTATATTTTAATTTTAATAAAAACAAAAATTAATTTAAACGATAATCCGCCGCTTCTATTACCTTTAAAGTTTAAATTTCTATTACCTTTATTATTTTTATCGTTTTCAAAGTTAATAACGGTAAATTCTTTTTAATACGCTTTTGTTTTATCGGTATTAATATGACTTTAAATCATTTATTAATAATATTTAATATATATATTAAAGTCGATATTTTTCTTAAACTATTAAATAAAAGTAATTAATATAATTTATAAAATAAATTTATTTTAAAAAGCCTCGTTTTAGAAAGTTTAAAGAAATTCTTTTTTATTATTTAATTAAATAAAGTCCGAAAATAAATTTTAAAATTTAATTAAAATGATTATTTTTAATTAAGTATATTCCTTTTTAATTTTCTAATATAAAATATAATCGAAATAACGATTCTATATATATTTTAAAAGTTTATTAAATATTTTATTTAATTTAAATAATTATTATAAAGGAAAGGTAAAGGCCTTAAAACGGCGAATCCTTTAATATAATTATTGATAATATTGAATATTTAAAATTTAATAATAAAATAATCAGTATTTTTAATTTATATATTTTTAATTTAACAGAATCAAATTTTAAAAGGAACTTTATCTTTATTTTTACTATTATAGAAATTATTAATTTCGACTTTACGGCTTTTCTTATAATATATACCTTTAATATTAATAATAATTAAAAGAATATTAATATAATAAAATTATATAAATTAAATAATAATTACGTTAATATTATATAATTCCTTTTAAAATCTAATAATGTTTATATTATCTTTAATAATCAATAGCTTTTCTTAAATCTAAATTTAATATTAATTAAAATCTTCATTTATTTTTTAAAAACAATGTTTTAAAGAAATAATTTTTAAATTCGAATTATTTATTTTATATTAATCTTTAATTACATAATTATTTTTAATAAATCAATATATTCGTTCTTTAAATTAACGGGTGAAATATTTAATTTATAAAGCGATAGACTTTTATTAAAAATTAAATAATCTTATATATTAATATAAATCGATAGTTTATATAATTTAGATATTAATAATTACGATAATAAATTATATTTTTCAAAATAATTCTTTTAAATTATTATATATATTTGTAAACATTTTTATTATAATAAGATTATTTTTAACAAATTCTTTAATTATACCGGGATTAATTTAAAAGGAAAAGGTAAAGGCGGGTTTATTATCGTTATATATATATATATTAAAATAATTATTAAAGCGGAATTATAAATTATTATTATTTAATTCTTTAATATTTATAATATATTAATGTTTATTAACATTTTATTATTATTATTCAAACTCTTTCTAAATTCGATTATAATCTATATTAATCGAATTATTACTAAACTCTTTTAAAATTTAATTATTTTTAGGGTTATTAATATTAAATAATTTATAAGAGCGGCGATTAAATTTAATAATATTACGAAGGACGTGTGCATTAAAAAACGTCTTTTAAATATTTAAATTAAATTAAATCTATTTCTTAACGTATGTTATAATAACGCGATTATTTATATTATATATTATAATATATATAATATTAAATCGATTAAGTTCGGTTTCGGGATTATATATTAAAATATTTAATTCGCGATTTAAAGTTTATTATTTTCGTATTACGGCGAAATCGATATCGATTTATTTAAAATTAAAAGTAAAATAATGCTTTATTAAGCGATATAATTAATAATCGTAAATAATTATAAAATTTAAATTTAATAAAATAAAGCTATAAGTAATACCTAAAATAATATAATTTATAAAAAGAAAGAATAGGTTTAGCTAGAATTAGATTAAAACTTAAAATAGGTATGAACTAACGTACTATATTATTATAATAGTTATTTAATTAATTTCTTTTTAAATTTATTAAAACGTATTTAATTTATTTATGTTTAATAAAGCTTTTTAATTAATTAAATAATAATAATAAGCGTAATTGAAATGCTTATATATATTAATTAAAAGGTATTCGTCTTATAAAGGACGTTAATTTATTAATTATTTTATAAAAATTCTTTTATATAAAACCCTTACTTTATATTTAATAGATTAAGTAAGTAAATATATAGTCTTAAATTAATTAATTATATAGTAATTAATAAATAGTTTAATTAATAATAACCTATTCGATTAAAGGATTATTTATTAATCGTACGCTAGGTCCTATTTATTAATACCGGCCCTTCTTTTCTTTTAATATATTTAATTAACTCGCGATTTTATTATATCGGCGCTTATTATATTAATATAAAAGTTTAACGTCCTTTAAAATTTCTTTCCCGTTTTATATATATATAAATACATCTTTTACCTTTTAATATTTTTTATAAAAGTTGTTATTATTATATATTTAATATATAACGTAAAATCCGTATATATAAAGAGCTATATGTTATAACGGTTTAAGAGATTTATTATTATGTATGATATTTAATATTTTAAATTAAATTCGTTTAAAGCGTGGCTTTATTTATAGAAATATATCTTTTAAGGAAATATAAATTTAATAATCGTCGGCGTAGTCGTGCTAACTTCCTCGGAATTGCTCGAGGCGTTTTTTATTAATATATACAATATAATATATGTCGATAAATATTAAAATTTAAATAGTAATATATATATTTAATAATATATAAAGGTAAGAAATAAAGGATAATAATAAATATAAATATATATTTATACACGATAAGAAGGAGAGAATTATAACAGGTTTTAAAGAGTATTTATTTCGAGATTTTATATTTATATACGAAAGCTTTCTCCGATAATTTATATAAAACTAATATTTTTATACCTTAGCTTTAAGAACTTTATTATTTAAATATAAATAATCTTTAATAAATTTTAAGTTTATATAGCGCGAATAAATAAAATATAATAATTCCTTTCTCGATATTTAGATATAATATTATTACAAGACCTGGGTTTATTATAAATCATATACTATAGGGGATAATAAGTAACTAAGGTCGATAATTATAATAGAAAGGGGCTTAATACTTATTATCTATTATCGTTAGAGGCTTTAATTTTATTTTTTATTTTTATGATATTTATTTATCTTAGTACGGAGTTATTATTAATTTATATAACCTTTTATTTATTTTTCATTACTTGTTTTAACTATAAGAAGCTTAATAAAATATTAAATAAATAAATAAATTAAAAGGTATTAAATTAAACTATTTTTAACTTAAAATTAAGAATTCTTTTTTATTACTTTTACGTTTATAATTATATTTAAAATATATTTAAAAGTATTAAAGAAAATAATTAAATATTTATTAAGAAATTTTTAAATTTTTTTTTTTTAATTTTATATTTATTATTATTATTTTTATAAAATTATTTTTAAAAAGGGTATAATTTAAAGTATAAATTAATTAAGTTAATAAAGAGGTGTTTAATGTAATAATTTCTTAACCGGACGACCTCTATTCTCTAAATGAACTCGGCGACCCCCACTAGGCTAAAAGTTACGCGAAGCACCCACGCCGTAACAGTCGCTGAACAACGCCCAAAGGTGGGTAAAATTTAGCCTTGCCCCCCAATTTTATAGCAGACGGGACCCCCCAGCACACTAAGTAGGTAGGTACGGTAGCGGTACTGCTCTCTACTAAATTGGAAGTTAATTACATCTAATTATTAGCACATACAGCGATCTTTTGGACAAGGCTGTGGTCTTTAAGCCTCTGCCTCCCTCAATATTTGCATTTTGGACATAGGTAACAGAAGGCGATTAAGTCGACAAAACCCTACCAGCAAACCTTGGGTTGTTAGACCGTCGCAACTGCTCCTAATATCTAATCCTTTAAACCTCGGGAAACCAGCTGGTTTCGCCAATCCACTTCGGTCGCGATAGTCCTGGACCCTCTACCAACGCGAATATACACATAACAAGGGACAACCCAATCGAGTCGCACGTATGGCAGAACTGGACACATTAGTGGCAGATGTGCCAGTAGCTGCCCCTCCCTCAAAGCGGCGCAAAGTTCGTCAGGAAGATAGTGCAGAGTCCTCCCCGCGATACGACAACCCCGACGTCAAGGATGGAAAGGACGACGACAAGGATACGGACGACAAGGCTGCGTTGCGCGTTTCGATACGGGAGCGTCGGCCGGAGAGCCCGTCCGCCAGCAGGAGCCCCAGCCCGAAGCGTCGCGACAACAATTACTACTCGAGCGACCACGATACATCGCGCAGTCGGTCAAGGTCCCGATCGAGGTCCAGATCGCGCTCGACTTCTAGGTCACGCTCCGACTCTAGATCGAGGTCCAGGTCAGAGTCCAGGTTGAGGTCCAGGTCGCGATCGAGGACGAGGACAAGGTCGCCAACAGTCTCGCGCTCCATCACTCGTTCGCCTGTTTCCGGCGACCCAACACCCTTTCGCACGCCTGCCGCCGACGCCGATGTCGACATAGCGTCCGAACCACCCCAACCGCGGCAGCCCACGAAACCCAACTTCAAGCCCCGTCTCGTTCTTGGCGGGCACCGGAAACCCATATCCCAAGTGCGCATATCACCAGACGGAAGGTGGATTGCCTCGGCATCGGCAGACGGCACCATCAAGATATGGGAGGCGTCCACAGGGAGGCACATCGAGACGCTGGTGGGACATATGGCCGGCGTATCGGCGGTGGCGTGGTCGCCAGATTCCAAAACGTTGGCCTCGGGCTCCGACGACAAAGCAATTCGCTTCTGGGATAGAGTCACGGGACAACCTGCAAGGTCGCGGCCTTTGCTTGGACATCACAACTACGTCTATTGTCTAGCTTTCTCGCCTAAGGGGAACATTTTAGCAAGCGGAAGCTACGATGAGGCAGTATTTCTGTGGGATGTGCGCGCCGGACGGTTGATGAGGAGTTTGCCGGCGCACAGCGACCCAGTAAGCGGCATCGATTTCAGTAGGGATGGGACCTTGGTGGTTAGTTGCAGCACGGATGGTTTGACGTAAGTCTTGGCCCATTTCCTTTTTCAGCCCCTGGCCCTCCGCGAAGGAGAGGAAGTAGAAGAAGACCTAGCTAACAACTGTCGTGCCCCTAAACACAGGCGGATATGGGACACGTCGACCGGCCAGTGTCTTCGCACCATGGTTCACGAGGACAACCCGCCCGTGACATCGGTCTGCTTCGCCCCCAACGGTCGCTACCTCCTTGCTTTCAGCATGGACTCGTGCATACGCCTCTGGGACTACGTGAGCGGCCAAGTCAAGAAGACGTACCAGGGCCATACCAATGTCGGTTTCAGCATCGGCGGTGCCTTTAGCGTGGTAGACGGGAAAGCCTACGTCACCACGGCCTCGGAGGACGGAGACATCGTGCTCTGGGACATCAAAACCAAGCAAATCGTTCAGCGTATCGAGAAGGCGCACGACGGTGTCTGTTTCTGGGTCGACGTGCACGGTGACACTATGGTTAGCTGCGGGCAGGACGGCAAGATCAAGGCATTTCAGCATCGCGGCCCGCTCGAGGAAATCAGCAGCACTCCTGCCGTAGCTGCGCGTGACGACGTTCCGAACGGCACTGGGGACGCAAGTGGCCTGGCTGCGGTCGACACCATGGACGTGGACCAAGAGGATCAGAGCCGAAGCATCTCGCCCCTGAAGACAGATGCCGAGATCAAGAACGAAGAATCGTAAGATTTGACAAAAGCCAGCCGGCTACATTCGCAGCCAGAGGCCGCGTATACCTCCAGAAGTAGGAAATATACCCCTGATCGCGGCAGTCTTTTGGGTAACTAATTAGGAGAATGAGGCGATGATTAGAACAAGGGGCTAGTGGCTCGATTTGCCTCTTAATCTCTATAATATCACATGAGAGTTAACATAACAGCTGCTACTAGAAGCTGCTACTATCACCGATTAGAAGAGAGATGATAGGGCCGTTAACCCAAGAGAAAGATATCGTAAGAAACCCTTGTTTCTCTGTAGATTGCAAGAAAGCGTAACATGATTTGTGTATCTAAACCTAAGACCAATCCTGTCTTGTGTACACTTCCATTCCGGGACGCCATCCGACTCCAAGCATCAATGAATATATGCCGCTGAGAACGAATAGAATCGGAGCCATGCATCCTAAAGCATGACTTCTGTGAACTTTTATACGCAAGAAAAGGATATCGACGTCATCGCTTGCGTTCTTCACGATGCCGCCGTATATATAAAAGCTATCTGGGTCAACCCAGATTATCGTCCCTGTGCTCAACTGACACCATCCGCCATGCTTCATTTCCGACAAAACTCAAAAAAGTCTTTCTCCCCCTAGACATTGCTGTTTTCAACGTCTTATTGGAATGCGTTGGAAATGAACGAGTATTCATAACCGCCCAAGAAGGGAAAAGAAAAAGTCGAAGTGATCCTACTTAAATAGTCTCCCAGCCGCCATTGTTGATATCCGCCTCGAGCTTACGACTAATAAAACTCGGTACGCCGTGGCCGAGCCACATGGCGCGGATCATGGAGTCGTAGCGGCGCTGGTTAAGGAAGAGCTGGCGGCCGTGGCGGAGGCCGACGTCCACCTCTCCGTACTTGTCTATGTAGGGTGCGTTGCTGAAACTACCGCTCTTGCGATGGAGGTAGAAGATGGCGCACTTGCGGATGTTGATGAAAATTCCCATGCTGCGCTGGCACCTGTTCACGAACGGTGGTTAGCAAAAGAGCTTTTGGCTTGGTGGCTCTCGGGTGCACACGATTTCAATACTGGAGGAGGGGTGGGGAGGTAGGCTACTTACTTGAATAGCATGTGTTGCTGGGCGCCCCCTATCTTCTTAGAGGGCTTGTCGCCGGGACCAGGTTCCTTGTAATCCATTATACAACACATGGTCTGCCCACAGAAGATATCACCGCACATGAGGCAAACAATCGGGTCGGCAAGGTCTCTGCCCGTCTTGGGGCAACGACGGCGAGCGCACTCTTCGATCAAGGTATCGAAGTTCTTGGGGAGTCCAATCAGCTCGAATATGCCCGGATGACTGACCTGGGCCGAGGGCGGCAGACGATGCGGGGCCTCGAGGCTGTTGTCGACCGGGGTAAGCGGTCGGTATACAATCTGGTGTTTGATCCAGCCTTGGGCGAGTCTTTCCATCTGCTTGGGCCAGCCGTAGTTGGCACCAAGAGGTGTCAGGGCTGTGCACATCTCGTCGAAGGATGGGAGGCGCATCGCCGCTGTCAAACGCGAGAGCTCGTCCAGCTCAGGGGCTGTAGGGACGTAGCTGTTGAGGTCCACCCCAAAGTTGACGTGGAGGAGGATGGCCGTCTTTCGCAGGAAAACGAGGGCGTATCGCTGAACGAAGACGTAAAAGCTGGACAAGCTCTCGAAAATGGGCTGCTCAAAGCCAGCGTTGGGCAAATCGTTAGACAGCTCGGGGTCCTCGCTACTGCTGTTGATGCCGGCCAGGGTAACGGTGTGGCAAAAATTGGCAAAGTTGTTCAAGGCTGTGTCTTCAGTTGATCGATTGCCCATGTGTTCGAGCCACTTGCCAATCGGGATATTGCGCGAGATGTTGTACACCACCTTGACAATCTCGGCGAAATAACACAGGCGGACAAGGTCCGTGATGTCAATATTGTGAGCAGCTGCGACACCAAAGACGCATTCGCACATGAAGATGAAGGGATCCTGGCTCAACAAGGGCGGGTAGTCCTTTGCGGGCTGGAGGCTGTTCGACGAGTCCCTACCAAAGTATTCGGATATGAAGAGTTGGCAGTGTTGCCGCTCGCTATCCTTTCTGAAGTCGGCCTCCATTTGGTTATCTCCCCCGTTACGAAGGCCACCGATGGAGATATAGGATGAAGTCGTTTCTGACAGGATGCGTAGCTGTATCAATGCTTGTTCGGGAATCTTCTCAATCAATGTTATTCCGTACTGGGCCTCGAGACCACGCTGCTGGATCTCGGTCGCAGAGATTGAATAGCCTACAGTACGGGCCATCGCTCCTCCACCCACAAGCTCGTCATCTTTGTCTTCACCACTAGGACCCGTATATAGCTTGTTGTTTCGTAAGGTGTCTCGCAAGCGCCGGTATGCAGACATAAGTTCTTTGTCGCTATTTTGGGCATCCGAGGGGCTTCCTGAGCGTACGCTGGACTCTGGAGTCGCCACAGAAGAGAAGGCCTCACTGAACGGGGTACTGACCGAGACAGATGGTGGGCGGCTTACGTTCCATGAGTCCATGACCAACTGGGCTGATCCCTCGACCAAGCTATCTGGCATTGCGGAACGAACATAGTCTGCGAAGGCATGCTGCAACGAACCACGGAGCCGAGGACCCATGTGGGAGATGATGCCCATGTGATAATCAAGGAATGATGCAAACCCGTCCTGAGATTGCAACACGCCGGGATAAGACTCTTCCTTGCCATCCCAGGAAATAGGTAGGAATGCATTGCCGAGGGCTTTGCAAAGAGGGCACACGAACTCCAGGCGCTCGAGAGATTCTGGATGATGTCGTGCAATCTGGTGCACATGGCGACGCGCTGTCGCTTCGGTATACATTTCGAAGCAACTGAAGTGCATGATATGGCCGCAGGAAACAGCCACTGGACCAGGCCGAGAAAGGTTGGCGGGTACCCCTTTTCCGAGCCCCTGTTTCTCGGTAACAAATGTTTCTCCGGCGGCATTGATCTTCTCAATGGTAACGCGGTTCTCGTGGGCTAGACCAAATGGACGTATCTCTTCCGCCGAACGATCAAGATTTTCTGGGGTTTGGGC
Organism: Apiospora saccharicola; assembly: GCA_038363915.1. Classification (NCBI taxonomy): domain Eukaryota; kingdom Fungi; phylum Ascomycota; class Sordariomycetes; order Amphisphaeriales; family Apiosporaceae; genus Apiospora; species Apiospora saccharicola. Next base: position 3,756,922 of record JAQQWM010000001.1, read on the forward strand.
GGCCTCTCTCACGAAATCGGCATCTTGGAAATCGGTCTGCCGCAGAATATGACTTTCCATGAACAAACCGAACGTGCCGTAGAGCCGGCCATCGTCTGTATCTTCCTGGCACAAAATGCAGGTACCACGAGGATACTTCCAGAAGTTCTTCCGCTCTTCGATCGTCTGCTCGTCACCCATATCGTCAAGATCTTCATCGCCCCAGTCGATGTCTCCCTGCAGTTCGAGAAAGCTCTTTTGCTGTTGCTGGAACTGCGCCATGACTTTAGCCTGTCGATCCAAGGCCGCCTTCTTCTTCTTCTCGCGCTCTTCTTCAGCGAAATGAGCACTGGCAGGTGATGCTGTATCAATCCTGTCAATGGGTATACCCAGACGGGTATAGGCGGTGTCGAAGTGAACAGGCAGCTTCTGCCTCATCCTCTTGAGTATGAGGTTTATCTTGGGATGGCAGGCCTTGAGTTCTTCCTTGGCCGACAGCAGCTCGAGGAGAGACACAATGGTCTTCGCCGCCGGGGCTTCGGGCATGAAGTTGCTTCGCCCCTGGCTTGTGAGAGCTCTGTAGACGAACGAGTTTTCCGTGGACGTATCGTACTCGGCTGTCTTGTCTTCCGAAATAGCGATCAACACGAGGTGCAAAACTACCTGGACGAAGGTCTCTACTCGGGTATAAGGAACTTTGGGCGTAAACTTTGTTGCGACAAGCGGATATAGCAGCGAGTAATACACAATTTGAGCAAACATGCCGGTGTTAGTGAAACTTGCCAGCTTGATAAATGCGCCGGACTCGATAGGTTGCAGATGCGGCTCATACACAACATCTTCGACAGGCTTGTTAGTTTTCTTGGATATCCAATTTCGATACGCAGCCTCAGACTCTTCTCGCTGGTTCTTGTTGTAATGGGCGATGTAAGGGTCGATGTTCTCGATGTATTGGGGCTTCAACTCGAATGTGCCATTGTCTGACACTCCCTCTGGGGCCTTGAAGGTTGCCACTTCATCCAAGACCTGCTGGAAGTCCTCCTGCTCGTGGAACTTGTCTGGCAGCTTGGTGCAGACCTCGTTGAAGGACAAAGGTTTGAAGCAGAGGACATGGGAGATATCGCGGCGCATGGCCATTAGATGCATCTCACGTTCGTCTTGGGTGATGAACGAAGTCCTATCACTGAGTAGGACGATCAGGAGGTGGATCATATCCTCAATTACATCCAAGTGTTGTATCTCGTCTTGCGCAGAAGAGCATTGTTCGAATATGCCCTTGGCCCAGTGGTCCATGCCAAACCGATCGACAATGGATGCTAGAACCCTGCTTGGGTCGCAAATAACCAGGGCCGTTTGGAGCAGGAAGATGTCACGGTGGTGGGTAACGTTTCGATGGAGGATATTACGGTAGGTGATGGCTTGGTGCCGTAGGCTTATACCGTTGCGCACCCACATTCCGGCCTTGATCTGTGCAAGCCAAACGCAGACTCGCAAGGGGTAGTCAAAGGCAGCCATCAGATAGTCTTCGGGTCCGTACTCGCGCCTTGGCAAGGTCTTGCGGCCCATCGTCTTTGGCTTCATCTTGAGCTCCTGAGATGTAAAGCTTAGCACGGAAGCGAGCTCTTGAGCAGACATATCCTTGCCACACTCAATGAGCCACGATAGAGTGTAGTGAAGTGCATGGTGGAAACTGATGGGCTGCTCTTCCACCACGAATTTGACAACGTCGTATTTAGTGGACTCTCCCGCAAACTCGAAGTCCGTAAGGGTCTTGAATCTGATCTCATCCTTGACCTCGGCTTGAGTGAAGCGAGCACGCTCTGCGCCAATTGAATTGACGACGACACTTTTGGCCGTAAGCCGTATAGCCCGCGGAATGCATTGCATGTCGTGATCGGGTACTTTACGGAAAGAATCTGCAAGCATTCTGCACAACTGGTTCATTTCTCGCGTCATTAGAGAGGCCCCTATCCAACTGTCGGTTTCGTACTCGACGTGTTCACCAATCGCTCTGACATTGGGACAAATGCCCTGATGAAGTTTAACCAGATCAAGGAACTGAAGTAGGTACCGCTCTTCTGTCCTCATGCGCTCTTGCACATGTGGCGAACTGAACAAGTACCTCATGTCCACATAGAAGTGGTACATACGTCGGTTTGTGACTGACCCTGTGTCGAACCCAAGGACGGCACTCGATGATACATCCCATGGATGACCAACCTGCCTGGTGGTTAGGAAAGTATATAGAATGGCCATCAGAGTGGTGAGGAAGTTGCCTCTTTCCACAACCTCAGCAGTGATAGATGGGGCAGTCAACATTTGCAAAGAGATGTTGATGATGGAGTGGTCTGGCTCGCGATCTCCAATAAGATACAGTTGTGCCAAAGTCGTGTATAGAGCAGCAAACCGAAGTCCAAGGATGCGTTTAAACTCAGGGATGGTAACGACCGTCGATATGTAGAGAGCTCGCAAGTCGTTCCGGACTTTTTTCCACAGGCGCAAGTCGAACAAAATCAACCAGTCCAGGCGAACCCTCTCAAAAACATCTTCATATGGCCGGCTCTCAGCGTTTTCCAAGTATGCAGCTGGTGTCTCAACCCAATACCGTCCAGGCCTAGGTGGATCTACCTTGTCGGCCTTGGCATGTCCAGGAGTCTTAGGCACCTCGAGATTTACCTTCGCGTATACTGTTGGTGCTATCAAGGGTTCGGCAGTATCTGAATCAGAGGGTGTCAAATCCCGATCTCTGGCGTTTCGCCTTGGAACCGGAGGCGGGGGCGGAGGCGGGGGGGTATCCAGCAATTGTCGCTTCTTCTTCTTCAAGAGCCTCCCCTATAGGACCGGTCCGCCAATCAGACATGTTCACATCTCCAGCGGCTCCTGCACCAGCATCTATCATCATGACGTCTCCGTCATCCTCATCGTCACTGATGTCATTATCTTCTTCGGCACTTGGCGGAGTCTGGCCATCATCATCCTCGTCGTCGTCAGAATCATCAAGAAGGGCTGCCAGGTTTCTCGGCATGGCCGTAATCCCAGCAGGTAAGGTTCCGGTCGCGTCGGCGAAAGCCATCATTCTGGCACGGGTCACAAACAACCGCGCGGTTTCTCGCTGGTAGTGTTGGTACTCGATCTTCTCCTCATCCTCGATGCTGATATTGGTGAGGCTTGCATGAATGGCAGGGCTACCTTTCCGCCAGGGCATTAAAAGCTCTTCACAAACAATCTGACGGAGGATACTTCCATCTCCCCCAACGGAGCAGCCGGCGATATCATTCAACCAGCTCACCATTGAACCACACATCTGTTCTCGGAAGGTATCCCTCGACGACCGGATTGTTACGGTAACTTTGATCTGCTCCAATATCCTAGCAACATCTAGAAGGTGCACAATATCAGGGTGGTACATGAGGATACTACGCCCCATATTGTCCGTTTCGTGCGCTCTCTGATACCCATCGGCGGACGACATGCGACAGGCCCTGGCCACCTGTTCCTGTACTTCCACGACAGTGTGTTTCTCATCGTTCCAGAGGATGACAGAGTATTCTCCCGGAGGATCGATATCGCCGCCGCAGTACGTGGAATTCAGTCGCGACATCTTCTCGTCTTGCTCGATCGAGGTCTTGGTCTTTGGCTGCCTGAGCTGCTCGGGCGAACATGAAACGACATCGCATATAAAGTCTATAGCCCTGGCAACCGTCATGCGAATGTTGTTTAGCAGGGGCTCGGGCAGGCCTGCTGCCTCTTTGCCCTTCCCCTTGGCCTGGCCGTCACGTTCGGTGTGAATGGTACAATATAACGGTCGCTTCCAGGCCTCGGGGTCACCACAATCACAGCAGCCGCTATTACCGGGGGATATGCTGATGCGAACCATGTGGCCCCTGTGATCTGTGGAATCAAAACACTTGCTGCAGAGGCAGCATGTTTCATCGGCGCCGCAGGTCTTGCACGAATAGGTGGCCTCGCCGGCGCGGAAGATGTGTCCGCATGCCTTGCCCCTCGCAGCTTCTGTGTATTCGGCGCCTTCTTTTGCGCCCTGAGCTTCGCTGAGCTTGAGGCTGCCAGTGCTGGGCAGCTTGCCGTCGGGAAACAGCAGGCGCATGTACTCGGGCTTGCCCCCAGCCATCGACCAGAAGAGGTTGGAGAGGAGGTCACGGGAGGCGGCATCGTTGTATCGGTAGACATGTCGTTTCGGCAGCTCTATCAGATGCTGACAGAGCTGCAGCTCTTGTGTAGACATATTAGCCGTGTCCATGGCTAGGGAGGGGACCTCGTAGGTCGCATGTGACGTCGGCAGCTGTGGATCTCGGGCTCAAAGTCGACAAATTCTTAAGCCTTCTGATGGTTTTTGCAAAGACGGTACAGCGCGCGCAAGTCGACTGGCAACGATTAATTGCACGTTGTTGGCATCAAAGAAGGGGAAATGATGGATAGGTGACGTGACGTCGGTATACTTGTTGCTACTGCGTGTGGTGTTTAGCTTTCTGGTGGTTAGTGCTGGCACATTTGGGGGGGTTCAGCTTGGATCAGGCCGTTCCAAATCTCATTGTTGGTGGGGGTTCACTGGGTTCCAATGCTGATGGGGGACGTTGAGCCATTGAAATATGTACCTTCTTACATAAATTGCCTCTTATTTCTCCGTTGATGTATTTGTCATGCACTGCAAGCGACTCGATTGATTCTCCCTGATGATCAGTTTACAATTATGAGGCCGTTATGTTTCATAGCCAATCTCGGTTTCATTTCTTGCTTAAAAGTGAATGACGGTCCTTGGAGGTTGTAGGCGGATATAACCCAGGTACCTACGCCTTATCGATACCATAGATCAGCAACAGATGCCTCAAATTCAAGCATGCACAGAAAGCAAGAAGACCGGACTGTCAACATTCAACGCAACACCAATCTCTGTGAGTTTGGCAGCATTGCGGAAGCAAACAAATTTGGTATTAGCGGTGGAGTCGGCGATGTTATTCGTCTCATTTGTTGTCATTTCCCAGCAACTTCAGGCCACCACTTTTAGTCGTTGTACCTGTTGGGAAAGGGGAGGCCATGACTATACCTTGCGGCATATGACGAATTGGTCTGCGTATAATTGCTCAACCGAGTTTTGAGCAGATTCGATAAAATCAGATATTACATCACAAATCAGGCTCGTAGCGTGGTGTGCCCCTGCAGCCGTCCCGTAGTAGTTCAATGTTTGCGCAGAGGCGTGTCTTTGGTTGTTCTATAGGGTGCAATTGTACAAACGGGGGCTTGTATCCTCCCGTGGTTGCTTCCCAGCTTTCTCCGGACTCTTGTCTGCGTCTATTCGTCCTCGGCTTCCTGGACGTACTTGTGTCGGATGTCCTTCCATTGGCGCTGCAAGCTGTCAGCCCTTTGATCCCGAAATTGTATAGGGGGTCGGGTATGTCACTTACGCCTCGGTTCATGCTGTCCCAGACCTTGTCCATGCCTTGGTTGTAGATCCTGTTGTCCCGTTAATTCCTGTTGCGACTCTTGCCGGCGTGCAAAATACGTACAGCTCGAAGCCGAAACCGGCAGCGAACACGGTTCCCAGCATCTGCCAGTTGCGGGAGAAGAGGGCGCTGCGAGTATAGAGTTAGATTCCGTCGTCGTCGTGATCGGGAAGTCGCTGGACTAACTTGTAGATAGGCTTGACCTGTTTGCGCGATTAGTCTTCTCTCTTCATGTAAGCGGACCTGAGCGCATGGGGCCGTACCATTTTGACTGATTTGTAGAGAATCGCACTCTGATTCTGGAGACTGAAAGGTCGTGTAGTCGATAGGGTGTCAATGGCGACTCAATTGGCTTGACTTGGTAGAGAGTGGAATCGTGGTTGAGAATGAGGCTCCGACGACTCCTTCAATGGAATTTGGTCATGGCGATTGCCGGCCTTTGATTGGCCAGAGCTTGCCGGCTCCACCCAGGCAGGCTTAAGCGGCTGGGCTTTTGGTAGCACGACAAATGCCCTCCAGCCCTTTCTCCGATGGCACTTTAGCAGGACCGTACAGCTTGGGCAGTGAAATAAGGTGGGCTTGCTTCAGGTGCGTCTGTCTACCTATTCCCTTGACGACCCCTCCAAGCCCTCAAGAGGGTCTAGACGGCCTGGTTCTCTGGGAAGTACATAAGAGTGATTCTTATGACGGATCTTGCATCTACCTAATCTGCGAAGAACTTTATTTGTTCTCTTCCTGTCACTTTCTCCGACATTGATCTAGCAAACTATTTAACCCAATTTCGTTGGGGCGGCTCCGAAAAGCGTGTGAGAGCTTTACGTTGCCCTTGCCAACTTCACGATGCCTTCAGAACCTGCCAAACCTTCCACTTCGGGCATCGTCACCGACGAAGTCAGTGGCGTGCGTCAAATCCCCGAGTCAGTCCGCGCGGACGGAAGCACTCGAAAAGCGATCAAAATTAAGCCTGGGTACCGGCCTCCTGAGGATGTCGAACTCTACAAGAACCGCACCGCCGAGTCTTTTCGCAATCGCGGAAAGGGTGGAATCCCTGGCACTGATGGACTAAAGGATCAAAAAGTCGAGCTGCCCTCGGCGGCGAGCAACAAGAATGCCAAGCGAAGGGAGGCGCGAAAAAAGGCCAAGACAACTGACGAATCGAATGATGCCGACAAAGCGAAGGATGCTGCCGAGAGCAAGCAAGAGGACGTCGACCCCGAGGTCGAGAAGGAGAAGAAAGCTCGCAACCTGAAGAAGAAATTGAAGCAGGCCAAGGACCTTCAGAACAAGAAGGAGGGAGGCGAGTCTCTTCTGCCCGAGCAAATTGCCAAGGTCATCAAGATCAACGAGCTTATACGCGAGCTGGAAGCTCTTGGCTTCGATGCCGATGGCGAGGCGAAGACCAAGGGCGAGGACGGAAGCGAGAAGCCGCAAGAGGAACAGGGATGAATCACATATTCTCTGGTTACCACTTGACGTGTGAGGGCTACACGACGCAGGCTCTAGTCTGGATATCAGGCCTATGAGCTTGCAGTTTTGCCAGGACGCTAACACCACCCTCAAATATCTGATATGCCACCATCTGATTGCGGCTCAGAGACTCCGATCCAGACTCGTGGCCGTACAATTAAAGAACAGGTGCCGCACGCACATCTGACATGCTGTTCTTGACAAATCGGACAGATCGGCGGCATATCTCAATTTGTGAAGTGATCACCGCAGCATGTGTCAAGGGTGAGGCCGTTTTGGAAGGTGCTGGAAGCTGGATGGGTCCTAAAACGGTGAAAGGGTGCATTGCCAATGAATGCTATGGCAAATCGGATCAGCAGTAGGCTGTTCGTCATATTGCAGGCCCAGCGGCACGACCCCTAGGCCCCCTGGTGCCTGGCTTGATATATATGTTTCATGCCCCCGAAAATTCGGATTTTTGGAAAAGGAGGTTCGAGATGGAAGAGTGTGCTGGCAACTTTGGGTAGCGCGTAGAGAGGTTGTGCATATGTCCTCCTGGATATGAGATTTAATGAACCATATTCGGACCTAGTTGATGCCAATCATGTAGCTAAATGCATAGACTGTACAGCATCGAGGTTTCGAGACGTCCCGGCATCAGAAATTGAGTTTCATCCCTCTCCCCTGAATACACCCTTGCTTTTGTTCATGTCAGAGCGCTTTTCTTGTTAGGCAGCACCGGCTGGATGGGCAGAGTTTCGCAGGGTCGGTCGGCGCTTTTGGTTGGCGTTTATCTGGAGTTGATGCGGGGCGAGAATCAATCGGACAATATCGCGGATACGCGTCCTACGAGGCCTTACACGTCACAAATACGACTTTTGAGGACACCCCAACCAATCAACCAACATTCTGTCATACACATTTCGTGTTTCTACTATGTTCGCTCGGGCGAACGACCCGACTATGCTCTCTAGGGTGAATGACCCGACTCGGGCCAGGCTGAGGAGAGACATCCGCGAGGCAGTCGATGAGATCGGCTCTGTCGACAACTGCAACGTCTTCGCGACGATAGACAAACCCGAAACATGTACTTCACCCCCCTCCCCCCCGAACTGACGCAGAGGCTTCGTGACGCGCTCGCGCTGTGGTTCTCTATAGGTGCTGCTGGTGGGCTCGACACGAACAGCCTGGTCTACGATTTTGGGGATTATGGAAGTGGCCAGGCTCTTGCCCTCGATGCACTTTCACCTGGAGGGGAGGCTACTCAGTTCCATTGTCTTCGGACCTTGGCTGAGGAGCTCAACTGTGAGATTTTCCTCATTAAACTGAAGAGGAAAGATACTGGCGAGGATTATGAGGGCTGTGATGAAGGGGATGGGAAGCCTGTACGTTCATGAATCACGAGCTATGTCTGACAACCAAGCTAAAATATCAAAGTATGACATCGAAGAGAGAATCTGGACCGCCGAAGTACTGGTCGACTGGCGAAGTGGTTTCAAGTTAGATGGCTATCATCTTGGAGGGGACGTTGTAGTCCAAGACGATTTTGATATCGAAGCATACGATAACGAAGAGGTAGATTACAAGTATGACTATGACGAAAGAGACCCCCATTTCGAAAACGTAAGTCAGAATTCCGCTATTATATTGTTCTTTTGTCTACACCTAAAGTTCTAACACGAAGTACATAGCCATACTGCTTTACCAGGTGGTTCACGTCCACTGTAAGTTGCGCAAATTAACCTCATCCCCGGTCTACTGTCCACTCACCTTGATATTCTCTCTAGGCCGCCCTCATCGTATCGAAGGCCGCATTGCTTGAGTTCTTGTCCGAGCTGTCTCTTCATGACAACAGCAGTTCATCCTCCTCGCAGCTGGTCAGTTATATGGCAGCCAAATGCCACGATCCGGAACATGGCCAACGCCATATGCACGATCTATTTGAGCTCTGCTCGGAACTAACAAGTAGTCCTAATCAGCTGCGGTCACTCGATGAAGCAATCATCATCGGGGTGCTCCAATTGTGTATCCATTATAAGCACACACAATTGTTCGATTTGATAAGCAGCAACATATCCATCCCGTTGTCGCCAGCGCGGTTTCTCCCCTGGGCAGGTGAACATCTTCAAAATGTGGAGATTCCGGTAGGGGCACTAATACCTGCGTAAGTTCATTCCTCGTTTCAGCGGCCACTGCTACACGCGATACTGACGACGATCGCAGTATCCGCCGTTCTCTCCCAAACACGCATCAGTTACGTGATTGGTATACCTGTATTATTAGCCTCCGAACCTTGACGGATGGTGCTCCCCAAGAGCTGCGAGAATTCGCTCAGGCTGCTATGAGTGAGGCGGCGCTTTTCTGCTCGCATGGCGAAGTTTTCGAAGCAGACGGCGAGATGCTTGTATCCATAGCCTGCCGATTTAGAGACTTTGCGTGGCTATTGAACGAGTATGTTGGTGCCCACGAGCGCGCGTGTACTTTAACTAACAATATTAGGATTGCCCCTATCGTACGGCGAAGAGCTGCAGATTTTGCCTTTACTGCGGTTTTCTGTTGGAAACTCTATAGTGCGGCAACTCGGGGAGAATTGCCGATGGAAGAGTCCTTGGAGCTGTTAAGGAGCTTGGTAGCCAACATCCACGAGTCGTTTGATATCCTCCAGCTGGTCAGCGTTCCGGTTTACTGCGAGAGAAAAAAACTGGCAGTCGACAATCGTATGCCTCTACCACCGGCACCTGTCTCAGGCGACACTCTTATCAACCTGATTAGACTCATGACCACCGTCAACCCTGAGAGCGAAGTGCGAAGCTTTCTCTCCAATATCACGGATCAGGTCAGACTCGTGGACGTGAGGGATTTCACTGGCCTCTTTCTTCCCTTCGTCATCAGCTTACTGGGGTTAGCTGAGTTGCATTCAGCGGATCTGAGAGACTCCCCTTACGCTAGCCTCGCCCATGAAATCGTCATGGAATACTGGCAGCAGCAGTATGTCGGGTTGGCGCCACCGCCGCAGCCAGAAGCACGCTATCACCTGAGTATAATGCTGGTGAATTGCAGGTGCCCCTTTTGCTCAGGGATACACGACTTTTTCTTCCAGACACCAAAGGTACCACAAGCGGTCTTTGGGACAGTGATATCCGACCGTACAGGGCTAATGCACCTCAGTGCAGTGGTCAAGAAGTGTGCCGGCTTCTGCGATTATTACATAGAGCATGATGGGTTATTCTGCAGATGGCAAATTACCAAGAGGGGCTTCCCGGGCCAGGAAGAGCAAAGCTGTCGCATACAATCCGCTCGAGCAGTCTTGGGCAATATAAATCAGCTGAAGTTATCGTTGGTACTTGGTGAACAGCGATATGAACGCCTTATGGGCATGAGCGCACCCTCGCTGGTTCCTTCGGAGGATGTATTACTATATGATACTTTGAGCCAACCCAATGTTCTTAGTCATGGACTTCCCTAATACCGAAACACCATTGCACTCTGGGTCTCGACTATGGCACACCCATGAATAAACCACTGTGAAATCGCAATTGGGATTTTGTAAGTCAAGCAGAATAATGGCGATACCTCGGAAGTGTTCAAGCCTTCTTGGCACAGACAGACCGCACTCTCTCCACAAAACCATCCGATTCCGAACCCCCCACCTCCGCCGGCACATGCCACCCGACGTGGATCCGTGTCCCTCTCATGCGATCATCGCTTCGGCTTCTGCGGGATGAGCCACGAACTCGATATCATTCCCAACTACCTGTTTATCCTATAATTTGTAAATTACTTCGAATAGACAGTATGGGCTCAACTTCCAAGATTCCTGGCTTGTTGTATGCTAGCAGCAAGATTTCAAGAACTGACATCCTCGATGAGAAGACCTTTGAGTGGTACGATGAGGAGCACATCCCCGAGTTGATTGAAACCAGCGGGTTCGATTCTGCGTTCCGGTTCATCGACCCCAACCCCGACTCAGAGTGGCCCTACCTGGCCGTCTACCCTACCAAGGACTTCTCCTTTTTCAAGTCAGATGAGTTCAGGGGCATGAAGTCGCTGCAAAGCAATAAGCTGCCGGGGACCGGCGCCGCCGCAGAAGTCATGGACTCGGTGTCAAGGTTTGACCAATTGGTCCAAGTCTATGACCCGACCAAGAAGGGACCTGGTATATTTGGCCCAACGAAATTCCCTTGAAAAAAGAGTACAAGCCTTAAGGCGATGCTAACATCAGGAAGGGCATACCAAGTGCATCATCTCCGCCCAGATGAAGTCCGTCTCCAGCCCCGCCGCCGAGGAGGACATTGACGCCTGGTACCACGCAGAGGTAAGCGGAAAGCCACAAAGCCCAGTTGAAGTCGCCGTCAGCTCATGAACACTTCAGCACATTCGGATGCTTGCCACAGCCGAAGGCTACCTTCGAACCACCAGGTATAAGCTTACCTTCTCTGTGCAACTCCCGCCCTCCGCGGAGGACGCGGCCAAGCCGCCTGTTTGGTTGGCGCTTCACGAGTTCGAAACCGAGACCGTGGATCTGGACAGGCTGCGCGAGCTGACGAACTCGGAGGTAAGTGCAAAGCCATGCGTAGCCTTCATCAAGTTCACCAACCTATAACTTTTACTGACCATGATACGTATAGTGGACTGACAAGATTCATGAGAAGACCGAGGGTATTTTCATCATCTACAAGCTTGCCAAAGGTTTCGGCACGCAAGATCTGTTTCACGGGGTCGAGATGTAATTCAACGATGAATGTCCACGTAGTAAGATATGGGCGGCCTGGCCCCGTATCAGCATCAAATGGAGAAGATGTAGCTCGGATTATGTGACTTGGACAATGATTGTACTTATTTATCGCCCTCCCACCTTGGAACAGTACTTGACATAGACATTGCCCTATATTATTACTTTGATGGTACGTGACTGGTCGGCCACAATAGCATTAAAAATGTGTGTGACTTCATTTCGATTTCGGAAAAGCAGCAGATATCTATGTTAAACCTAGCTTGCGCCATTCTAGTCTTTCCCAATTCGCAAATTGCACTCTATTGCACTTCTTTCACTTGGAGCCGTTCAGAACCTTGGCATTCGCCTCATCGGCCCTCTGAACGCACTCCTCGATGACCTTCCAAAACATGGCGATATCCAAGCCCCTCGGTATTCGCACGCCCTCCTTTCCAGGCTCGAGCAGGGTGGCGACCGTCTGGCCGGTCTTGGCGCCCTTGAGCGCGTCCTCCAGGCTGCCCTCGGTTTCGACCTTGACGTGGAACCGCTCCGGTCGTCGCTCGCCCGCCGCGCTCTTGGGGTCGAAGTCGTAGAAAGGGATCTCATGCTCGGTGCCGATCAGAGCGATGGCTACAGCCAGAGGATCGTGGAGAGGCGGGCCTTCTACGATCCCAAACGCATCTCTGCTCTAGGGGTTAGTGCCGACCATGAAGAAGTCCCTTTCCGCCGAATTAATGGCAGGGGACGCAGAGAGCTCCCGAAAAGAATGAACAAATAGAAGTAGTAGAACGAACCTGTAGGTGCCCGCAAAGAAATTCAGGAGTTCTACCAACATAACCCGGAGGTCCGTCTTGCCGCGGCCCTCCTTGACGGGCGCATCGGGTCCGTACAGCAGCAGGTCGTTGACCTCCTGCGTCGCGAGCACGAGGTGGGTCAGGTCGAGGGGGATCAGGGTGGTCTTGGCGGCGAGGACGGGGTTCTCGAACAGGGAGGCGGCGGCCTCGGGGTCGATGAGGATGTTGAACTCGGCCCAGGGCGTGTAGTTGCCGATGCGCTCCTTGCCGTCGACGCGGCCGAGCACGGCGGGCGTGAAGCCGCCGCCGAGGGACCCGCCCATGATGCTGAGCCCGCGGATGTGCGCGGCGAGGTCCGGGTGCCGCATAAACAGGGCGCCAACATTGGTGAGCCCGCCCGTAGCCACCAAGAACGCGGTCCCGGGCTCTGTCGCCCGCAGCGCCGCCGCCATGGCATCGACGGCCGAGATGGAGCGGTCCGCGGCCGTCTGCGGGCGCGGCAGCAACTCCGTCCCGTCCAGCCCGGACTCGCCGTGGATGTCGGTCGGCGCGTGGATGGGGGCGCGCTCGAGGGCGTGCGCCGCGCCCGGATATACCGTCACCTCATGCTGCTTGCCAATGGCGGCGAGCACCGATAGAGCGTTGTTGGTGGTCTTGTCCAAGCTAGCGTTCCCGTGCACAGTGCTGATGCTCAGCAACTTCATGCCGGGATGATATGCAGCTAGCAGAATGGCGAAGGTGTCCTGTTTGGCGGATTAGCGAGCTGTCTGCGCTGCCGACTCATGCAACGGTTTCCCCCAATCTCCAATTGCCCCAATCTGATCTTTCGGCCGCAAAAGAAGGTTTGGACGGATCGGCTGTCATGCCCCGTCATTTTGCCTTTGCCGAGGTCATCCCAAGTCTGGCTTCATATGGTACTAGTCGCGGTGGCATCCGCTGCCACATCTTCTTCTGCTGATTCTACCCATTTCTATGGGGGCCCCCCATGAACTCAAGAGAGAACATGTTGCTATGAGTTACGAAAGGCTGAAGAGACTCACATCATGGCCGGGATCACAGTCCAACCAGACCGGTATCGGAGCCGACATGTTCTAGGTTTATCTGCGAAATACGTTCCCTTAGTATGAATACAATTGACGTCTCGGTAGCTTCGCAGATGGATGAGTTTGGAATTTTCAATGTTCGAGAGACACAGCCAAGAGTGATGGGAGCGATTGTCTGTCTGTTATAGCTGGGAACTTGTCCACATTTCCATCTGTATTACACCTCATAGTAGCAGCTGCGGGACCCAGCAAACCGTCGGAAGACTTAGTGTGGACCTGCCCGAGACCCCGATCAGGTTACCAGCATTGCCGATCAAGGAATCCCGGCGACACCGCCCCCCTACACAATATTGGCAACAGCATACAAAACGGGTTGGGGAAAATGATACATTTTATGTTTTGCTAGTACTAAGGGCTACCAGCGTTAAAGACAGGACTGTCTCGATACCTCTACACTGCGCAGTCAGTATAATACTTATTGTGCTATTGGAAGTGGCAACCATGTCACAGTTGTCCGCAGTGATGTATTATTATAATTCTTTACCTTGTAGGCGGCCACCGCAAGTCTTGATCCCAGATCTTGAGCCCAGAGCGGGCGGCCGAGACAAACCATAGACCCAATGTGTAACCAACTCGGCAGAGGTAATATAGGGCAAGATTTACTTGCCAGCAGTCTTCCGTTGCTCCATCACTCGCATAACGTCGGCGACGCTGTTGGCATCTCCTTTTCGCTTTTTGCCTCCCCTCTTCCGCTTTGCCTTGCCATCTCCACCTTCCTTGCCGTCCTTGCCGTCGCCTCCATTCCCCCATTCTGACAGCTCGACTTTGGAATCATCAAGGTCCGCCTCGTCCTCGAACCTACTCATTCCGAAGCCCATATCCATATCCTCGGCGTCACGATCAAAGTTTTGCAACATCTTGCGATGACGTTCTGCCTTGGCTCTAGCTTCTTCGTCGTCCTCATCCGAGGGTTTCGGTATCGCCTTGAGGGATGCTGCCCTCTTGAATGCAGCAGCAATAGCTGGGTCGGACATAGACGGCGCTTGAAGTATCTCAGAAGAGACAAGCTTCATCTTTGCGTCCTTGAAGTAGTTCCTTGGCTCTGATGTCGTAGCTGGACGGGGAGATGGGGGCATCGCAGCCCGATCTACTCGCTCGGACGGTGTCGCAGTGTCCTTTGTGATCTCCCCTTCGTCCTCATCACTGTCTTCATCTGAATCGTCGCCGAGACCAGCCAGGGGGTCGTAATCATCGCCCACGTCATCAAATATATCAATCTCCTTTTCGTCCTCTTCCTCAGGCTTCGGTTTGTAGATATCAGGTACTTCCATGCCCAGCGGTTTGGCGTCCTTATCAGGCATCATTGCCTCTCGTGCCTTGGCTTCAAGTTCAGCTTCCGCCTTGGCTTGATCCTGTGGTTGGATCTTGCGAATCTTGCGCTTCTCGTGTCCATCTTCGTCAACCACAATCAGTACCTCCCTCCCCTTGCTGTCTCTCTCTATCCTGGATGAGCCTGGAGCAGGCTTATCGCCAATCTTCTTGAACTTGTCACCAAGGGCGGATTTCTTTTTGGCTTTAGCGGCGTCTCTTGCTGCTTTGAGTTCAGCCAAGATCATATCTCTTGTTCGCTTCTGTCCAGGTTTCAGCCCTCCCGTGGCAAATTGTCCTTTCTTTGCCTCTTTCTCTCTTGCGATGGCCTCGATATTAGTAGACTCAAGCTCCTCAAATGCTTCGTCGACGTCTTCCGCCTCGGCAGCTTCTTCCTCTTCGTCTTCTTCTTTGTCGGAGTCTGGCTCATCTTCGGTTTCTCCGTAAACATTCTCACCTTTGCGAACTCGCTCCAGTAGTTTGAAATCTAAACCTTTGACCAAGTGCGTGCTGGAAAGATCGCCGCCGGCAATCTCGAACCGTAGTCTGTCGAATGTCTCCTGGTCGATCTCCTCCTTCTTCAGAGACTCCTCCAGTGCCTTGATGCGCACGGCTCTGGAATCTGCCTCTTCGTCCTCTCTCGCTTTCGTTCGGTCTACATAGCCGGCTGCGAGCTTGCTTCCTTTCGGGGCGGATGTTCTGTGCTTCTTTTGCGGCTTATCGGCTTGGTTCCTTTCCGCTAGCTGTCGTTGGAAATCGGTCCGGCTAAATCCTACAGAACGACTAATCAAAGGTTAGTGTATAGACCAAAAGAAAAGGATCAGGATATCGCACGGTGTCATAGGAATGCTGGACTTCTGCCGCGAGCCGAGCGCAAGGGAGCGCGCCGGCGTGGATTCATTGTTGTCTGCGGTTGGTTTGGGGGTGTTCCCTCCGACAAGCCGCCGGAATTGCTCGTTGTTCATGATGGGATATCGCAACGGGAGGAGACCGTCGGTGGAATCGGAAATCCAGAATGGCTTCGTGTGCCAAAGGGCCTGTTTCCTTCCCCCAGAAAATGACTTAGCGACAAGTTTATTACGTTTAAGTTGAAGATTAGGGAGCATGTAAGAAGCAGTTCACTATCCGTTACTTTATAGTGGGGGCCCTTCTGTAACTGAAGCACTATTTTTAAGGTAAACCCACTGACAGGCCATCAAAGCACAGAACATGTGCTTAACGTATGGCCTATTTGAGTGCCCCAGATTCCAGGCATACCTGAAATCGATAGCAAAGTAGAAATGTTAGAGACCCCTTTCTTTCGGACCATGACCATTTTCATGTTGACAACGGCAAATCATGCGCAACTTAAGCTTGTTGGCGACAAATGCATAAACTGGAACGCTGGTCACGGGATGACGTGTAAAGCTGGCCGCGTCGCCCCCACCAGCTCTCACTGCCTGGACGCGTTTTAAACTTACAACCCATTCATTCATACATTTGAGGTCATACCGAGTATCGCTTGGGTCAAAAGAGCAGAAGGAAAGACCCCGGTGAAAGATCTTAGCACTTTTCGATCGGTTTTGACTTGTCATAACATGCCTGGTTGGCTCGTGGAATTCAGAGCATCAATCACGAAGCATCCTCCTGCATCATGATACGTTCCCAGGCCTTTTACAAGTGGCAAACTGGGCATTTTCAACCTGCAACAATCCTGAGTCACCGGAATCTTCGTTAGTGAAAATGGGCAGCCGGCTAGAAAAGAACTCGAACGCTGTGCGCAAGCGTATCGAGGGGCATACCTTCTCAGATGAAGGGGGCGAGGAATATGAGGCGAGCGCATTTGGCGGATTCAACGACTATTTCCGTCGTAAGAAGATCAAGCTGCAGAATCTAGACTCGGAACTCCGGGCTTCTACAAACGATAGTCCCCAAATATTCAAAGGTGTGGTCGCGCATGTCACGGGCTATACCCAACCTCCGCTCCATATGTGAGTTGACCGAGACCATCGGCCTTGTTGATGTCCAATCTGACTTACAACTCTAGCCTCCATCGTGAATTGGTTCAGCATGGCGCAGGCTTCTTGCAATATCTGGATTCCAAGACCATGGCCACTCACATTATCGCATCACATCTGCCGCCCAAAAAGATGGTAGAATTCAACAAATACAGGATTGTCAAACCAGCCTGGGTCGTGGACTCTATCCAGGCTGGGAAGCTTCTACTGTGGTCAGACTATCGTGTTATTGAAGAGACCCCAAGACAGAAGACGCTGAAATTCGACGGGATGAACCTCGCTAGTCAGGCGAATACGCAGACGTCGCCACTGGCTGGCTACAGGGAACAATCCAACAACAGCTACTACACCAGCCAACTCAAGGGGTTTGCCGAAACTATAGATGGAGCCAATACTCACAACAGCTCACCGGCCCAATCTCACATGCACACTCCTTCCAAGTACCAGGCTGTGAGCGCCAACAATCCCCCTTCGGCGCCTGCAAAGTCAGAAGCCAAGAAAGACGAGTCTGGTATGCCACAGTCTACTGATATCTCTGCCGAAGGAGACGAAATCATTCTCGTGCAGCATCCCGATGCACAAGAGGATGTCACCACGCTAAATGAAGATGCTCCAACTACCGAGGAGGTAGAAAGTGCGCATACTGAGATTTCGAAAGAGATGACCTCCGAAGAGCACAATGCGACATTACTTCTGGATCCGCGAATGCGGAAATCATCGACTGCCAATCCGGATTTCATCAAGCAATACTATGCCGAAAGTCGTCTTCACCATTTGTCGACGTGGAAAGCCGAGTTGAAGTCGAGAATGCAGAAACTTGCGTCTGAAAAGGGGCCCCAAGCAAAACCCCGGAAGAGAACCCCCGGTGCGCGGCGCTACATCATGCATGTCGACTTTGATAGTTTCTTCTGTGCTGTTTCCCTCAAAAACGCACCCCACTTCGCCGACAAGCCTACTGTCGTTGCCCACGGGGCTGGCAATGGATCAGAAATTGCCAGTTGCAATTATAGAGCACGGAAGTTTGGCGTGAAGAACGGTATGTGGATGAAGAAGGCCAGGGAGCTATGCCCCGAACTGAACGTTCTGCCATACGACTTTCCAGCCTACGAAGAAGCAAGCCGTCTCTTTTATGCATCTATCCTCGAAGTCGGTGGCGTGGTTCAGAGTGTCAGTATCGATGAGGCTCTGATTGATGTAACTTCGGTAATACTGAAAGCCGCAGGCTCTAGTGGCGGAGGTGTAGACGAAGGAAGCATATGGAGGGAACAGGAGAAGGCAGATCAGATCGCATTGGATCTCCGTGGCCTGGTCAAGGAAAGGACTGGTTGTGCCGTCTCGGTTGGCATTGGTGGCAATATCCTCCTTGCTAAAGTGGCATTGCGCAAAGCCAAACCGGCAGGTCAATTCCAGATAAACCCTGAAGATGTCCTTACCATTCTTGGGGAGCTCAAAGTCGATGACCTTCCAGGTGTTGCTTATAGCATTACGGGCAAGCTGGAAGAAATAGGGGTCAAACTTGTCAGCGATATTCGGCAGATTTCCAAAGAGCGTCTCACTGGAACTCTCGGCCCCAAAACCGGGGAGAAGCTTTGGGAGTATGCCCGTGGAATCGATCGGGCAGAAGTGGGCGACCAGCCTATCCGGAAATCAGTCTCGGCGGAGGTGAACTGGGGAATCAGATTCATCAACCAGGAAGAGGCTGAAGAGTTTGTGTTCAACTTATGCAAAGAGCTCGAGCGCCGCCTACTGAACGAACAGGTGAAGGGCAAACAACTTACTATGAAAATCATGAGGAGATCTGCCGACGCACCGTTGGATCCGCCGAAAAACCTTGGACACGGCAAGTGTGATACGTTCAACAAAAGTACCTTGTTTGGTGTCGCGACACACGATGCCCAGGTACTCGGTAAGGAGGCGGTCGTCATGCTGCGCTCCTTCAAATTCAACGCTGGTGACCTTCGTGGTCTCGGTGTGCAGTTGACTAAATTAGAGCCCCTTAAGACGTCAGCAACCGCGCCGGATGGCAGCCAGAAGCAACTCGATTTTAGGAATTTCAGAGCATCAACAATGAAAACGAAAACGACTTTGGACTCTATACAAGATGCCGGCAGTCCTGAAAAGTCAAAGGCGGCGCCAGGCCGCAGTGGATCGAACGACCCGATCATAGATGGACCCCTAACTCCCCGAAAGCCCAAGGGAAATGCGGTACACCCAGCCTTTAATTTGGCGAAGGTTAGTGAGAAAGACGACAAGGCCAGGACTCCACTAAATATAGGGGGCACGCAATTCGTGATTCCCTCGAATCCCGACCCGGCCGTCCTGGCAGAACTTCCCAACGACATTCGCGCCCGGTTACTAGCTCAAGCGAGTCGGTCCTCCGAGAGCAGAGAGTCGTCACCAGCTCCAGGAAGATCTAGGACACAAAGCCCTGCTTTGTCGCTCGACGAGACTCCGCCTGGATTCGACCCCGAAGTCTTCGGTGCCCTACCGGACGATGTGAAGATGGAGATTTTAGCCCCGTACAAACCAACACGGGCTGCGGGACCGTCTTCGCAAACTCGCCTGCCCCAGTCGCCGCGCAAAGACCGCCTTATCCAGCCCACAAAGAAGACGACCCCGACGAAGCGCCGTGGCCGGCCGGCAGGGATGCCTTCGCTGCGCGCCCGAGAGCGCCAGGCCGACGCGAACGCCAAGATCGTGCAGACCAACTTCCGATCCCTGAGGACCAACAGCAGCAACAACAACAACCAAAATGACCAGGCAGGTGATGGCGACGAAGGTGACGGTGCCACCGCCATCGAAGGGGCTGACATGATTGATGACGCAGCGTGGGAAGAGCTCAATCCCGAATTCCTGGCCGAGCTGCCCGAGGACGTGCGGAGAGAAGTCGTCGCCGAGCACCGGCTGATGAAGGCGCAGCACTTCGGGTTGGACCTCCGAGCCGTCGAGAACAACCGCAAGCGTCTCTTGCAAGAGATAGACGACGACGAGGAAGATTTGGTCCTCCCGGGCGGCCAGACCACGTTGCATTTCGGCCCGAAGCCCACCAAGGTCGCCTTCACGAGTGCCGGGCTCAGCACTGTAGCCGAGATCACGGAAATGATGAACGTCTGGTATAGGTCGACGACTGCCGAGGGACCCCATCGTAGTGATGCAGAGATGCTGGAGAAGTACCTGGTTAGAGTCGTGCTCGAGGAGCGAGCTTTGACCAAAGTTGTGAAGATTGTGAAGTGGCTTGCATACCTGAATGAGGCAGACGTATCCAACAGTCCTGGCAAGACGTGCTGGAAGGCGGTGTTACAGGATTTAAAAGACGCAATACAAAAGGCGATGCATAGTGTAGGACGAGGCTCATTGATCATATGAAGCCCACAACGTTGATCAAGGGGCGTTAGAACTACGAGGTTGACTTATGAGCCAAGAACACGATACCAAAGAAGAAAGGTTTATGGATCATGCTTGAATCTCCCAGGGCTCCAAGTGAATTTATCTGTATTCTATGAATCAATGCCATAATTCCATGAGAGCCATGCTAACCCATAGCCTTCTCTTTTCGGGTATCACTTTGTCTATAGTCGCCCAACACCACAAGCTGATCAAACCCAGTCCAAACGCCTTCAAACACCATACACAAATCCATGAGAGAGAGCAGATATAACACGGCAAGCCCAAGAGAATGAAGGGTGCCTGTACAACAGCATAACAGAGGGGGCCAACGCCAAAGAAAAAGCAAATGAAATCAACCCTACTTCGTCCAGTCCGTTTACAAGGCGGCCAGAGAAAGAGCCATGCCTCTAGCAAACAAGATGGCCCAGATCACGCTAGCAGCCAAGGCGGCACCCGAGTTCTTTGAAGATGTCGGGCTCGTGGTGTGACTCGAGGTGGGAGAAGAGAAAATGCTGGTTGCAGACGACGTGACGGTGCTGTTGTAGATGCTAAGTCTGAGGTTGCCACCACATGAGAGGTTCTTGGTGGCAGGGCACGCCATGTCACACTCGCTGTCCTTCTGCTTGGTGGACCGCAGGTTGATCTCGTTGCCGCACCAGCATTCGCGTGACCACTCGAGCCCAGCAAAACTGTACTTGCTGCAGAAGTCCAGGCATATGGAAACCGTCATGTCGTCAGGCTTGACTTCGGACTGGTCCTTAAGAGTACGACTGGTGGAGCCATTAAGTCCTTGCGTCTCGGAGTAGCAGCCGCCGTAGACAAATTTGGAGCTGCCGTTGAAGATGGCAAGGTCCGACGCGGCGGCAGTGGATGAGTAGAGGGCGAGCATGATGAGGGTGACGAGGGAAATCGCCATGCGTAAAGTCTTCATGGCAGCCATGTTGATTAATGGGTAAAGTCCAACAGTAGGTAAGTAAGCAGCAGTAGTGGTGGTAGACCAGATGGAAAGGAAGAATAGACGAATGTGTGTCTTGGGAGCAATGCTATGTTGAAGTTGTGGGTTTCTGGTTTTCGTGATAAGAAGCAAAACACTGGATGGATGTTGGATCAATGTAGAAGTGCAAAGTATGAAGAACGAAGAAGTTTGGAAGAAGGTTGTCAATAGTTTGAAGCCCAAGAAGCCCAACAAAGATAAATACGTGCACTCGAGTCGACAGCGAAGGAGGCAGCAGAAGGAACGACAGCCAGGTTTGGGAAGGTGGAAATTGCGGGTGTTCTTGGCTGCCACCCGTTGAATTCTTATATGAGGAAAGAGGCTGTAAGAGACCCGTCCTCGAGAGAGCCATCGGCTTTTTTCGTCGGGTCGAGGCGCTACACCTGCATTACGGATTAGACTAAAGTCTTACCAAGACTAATCAACAACGGCACGCAGCTGCCGTCAAGTCAGGTACGGCTGGAGAACCTTTGAAGGAAGCCACCAACCGATAGATACCATGTAGAGAGCTGACCCGGAACGGCCTGACCCAAGACGAGCTGATGCCTCAAGGCCCAAGATGGTCCAGCCTAGAAGTACGCTAGCAAAAGCTAACAGAAGCAAGCACATACCCGGACTTTGAGGCCTATGCACTCCGTCAGTCAACCGTTACCCGAGCACTTGGTAACTTCCAAAGATTGATCAATTGGTTTTCAATACTGCTTGCCACCTTGAGCCAGGCCTGATTGGATCTGTTGTAACCTGAGTGCCTGCTACACCCGAATATCAAATGCTCAAGAGCTGACGTCAACGGACAGGATTCGGAGTCAAGTCCAAAAACGAGATGATTGCCTCCGTACGGAGTACTTGATGTAGATAACATTTAATAATCGTTTGCTTCTGGGTATCGTGGTTTCCCTTTTTCCATGTACCGACCAAAGCCCCACGTCACTTGATTCATTCAATATGTACCGGGCAGTCGTGCTATACAATCATTGGAGGTTTCAATCCGCTCCTGATTCTCGTTGAGGATCATGCTGACCATGCCCATGCAAGTCACCATAATAACCTTAGGTAGAATGCAGTGCCTACCTTGAGTATTGATACAATATTGAAACATTTACTAATCGTGGCGGTCATCCCGGACACCCCAGCTACCAACGAGCCTCATGGCTTTCTCGTCGCCATTGATTAGTCGCTCGTCCTGCAACGCGTCCGACAAGCATCGCCAGGGATCGCGACTTCCACCCCACTTCAGGAGGTTCTCCTTCAGTCGTTCACCATTGGCTCTGTCCAGAGCACCGCCGTTCTGCCCGGCCGAGAAGACCACCCTCCAGACGCGCTCCGAGAGAATTTGGTCGAAAAGGTAGCTGTAGTAGGTGCTGCCGTAGCCAAACAAGTGCCCGAAGAACCCTTGCCATCGGGTCCCCTCTGCATCAGGCGGCAGCTTGCCGTAGGTGTGTTGCAAGCTATGATAGATCTCGGTGGAGTCAAAGTTGGCTTGGCCAGGTCGTGCTGCATGGTACTGTTGATCCAGCATGGCCATGATGATTTGGTTCTCTCTATCCGACGCCTCGAAGCGTTTCAGAACCTGCAGTCGCTCCGACACCAGTTCGTATGGCAAGGGCTCATCGGTTTCGTAGTGTCGAGCAAACATTTGAAGGACCGTTGGGTCGGCGCAGAAGTGCTCCATCAAGGTGGACGGCAACTCCGCAAAGTCGGTGGCACATCGAGTTCCCGCCACATTCTGGAGTGACGTGCGTGCGAGGACGGAGTGTATGGCGTGTCCCATCTCGTGGAAGAGCGTCTCCATTTGGTAGTAGTGAAGGAGGACCGGCTCATTCTTCGATGACCGCTCATGGTGGAAGTCGCATACTAATGCGATGGTTGGCAATTGCTTGACAGAACCTGCCTGTTTGGATACATGCATGCCGTCGTTCGCCTCCGCAATAGCCGCATCCGCTGATGCCTCCTCTCGCCTGTTGGAAACGACCTGTGCTGCTTCGTGGATCTCTTGCTCCGAGATCTCCCGGGAGCAGCGAACGGTGAAATGGGCAGGGTTCGGCGACTTGTCTGCGCGCCAGAACAGATCACAGTATAGTACAGCGACATGGCCATCTGTATCCGACACGACGTCTAAGCGTCTCACATCAGGGTGCCAGGTCTCTCCAGGCAAAGTATCTCTGGGCACAAGCCTGATGCCATACAGGCGCGTAAACAGCCTCGAGAGGCCCTGCATTACCGTCCCAAGCGAAAAGTATGATGAAAGAATGTCGATTCCGCGCCTCCGCGATCTCATGTCCCTTCTTATATTCTCCATGTAGTAGTCCTTGTCCCAGGGATGCAGGTCGGTGGCACTGGAGGCGTGAACATTCTGCCGCTTGGCTTGCATGAGATCTGATATTTCCTGTTCCACCCGCGGGCCGTTGTGTTTTGCCAAGGCCAGCAAGAACTGATGAACAGACTCCGGGCTCTTGGCCATCATCCTATCCCGCAACGCCAACTGCCCATAGCTCTCAAAACCCGACAAATTAGCAAGTTCAGCTCTCAGCCTCAGCATGGTCTCGAGTATTTTGACTGATCGACCTGATGCGGTCCTGGTCGCAAAATAGATGGCTTTGCGGGTGTCTTCATTGTGGACACTGCGCAAAGCCACTGTCGCGGCGGCGGACAACGATGGTAGGTATGTGGTGCCTCGGTGGGTGTAATTCTGAGCTATACGTGGATCCATGCCATGGAACTTGCTACTCGGAAGTACTATTCGGTCTTGCTCTGGTGTCATGTCTTCGACGAAGACCGAGCCCAGCTCACTGATTTGCTGTGATATCTCGACGAATCTATTTCGCGACCCTTCGGGCAGGTGGATGGCTGATTTCATAAAGTCCTGCTGCAGGAGCTCGCCAACAGTCCTCTCCTCTTCCGTCCAGCTAGAAACCACCTCCGGGTTGCCCAAAGCCTTCCCCAGCTGCTCGCTCAAGCCGGTGGTAGTATTCAGCTGGTTCATATATTGGTAGACCAGGGCCCAGGCCTGCGAGGCTGCCTCCTGGATTCGTCCATCCGGATGGGTTACCCGCACGAAATCGGAGACATCCAACACTCTGCACAACAGGTCGCTGAGCCGGTCCATGTCCCGAACCACTGATTTATACTCCTCGACCGTCACCGCCGCCAGGACCTTGTCGACCAGCTTTTGCGCTCGCTCTAGTGTGTTGTTCGCAAAGACAATAAAACCCTTGGGCGACGTAAGGTATTTGTTCCTGAAGAGGCCGACATTTCTGCCGGTCAACGCTCGACTGGACGGCGGCTCGAACTCTTTGAAGGTCTGGGGCGAGTCGAAGAGTTGTCGCAATACGGAGTCGTCGTATTTGGCACCCGGCTGAGAATGAAAAGCAGGCGTGCTTGCAGGGTCGAGTCGCGCTGCACCAGCAGCTGCCCCGGCCAGACAGCGACGTTGTTGGGGTCGGGTTGCTTGTTGGACTATGCATCTTGAACAGGCCCGCAGACCGGAACGGGAAGCTTTCAACATAGTGCTACAAATAAGAGCGCAACATTGGGTACCTGCTTATAAGCCACCGAGAAGGTGGCACTCTAGGCAGAAAGGTGAAATGTACAAAGAGAAGCAACTTAGATTAGAAACTAGGTAGGTGTTATATACAGAACGTGTTGTCGCAGTATTGGATGTTGAATGGCAATCAACGGAATTCGAATGACGATTTATCGAAGCCGTCTCTAATCGTCAATTTGGTGTGCAAGCAAGTAAGCTCCAGAAAAAAAAGTTACCGAATCGGCTGTCTGGCCGGGATTAGCCGCCAAAAAAGACATCACTGGTGCCAAAGCTTGGAACTGACGGTTGACGACTATTTGAAGTTGACAAAAACCCATCTACTTTCACTACTAATTGAAGGGCATCATGGCTTCCAAAGTGCTGCTGCGACGGGTAAGATACCAATTGGAGTGCTCGTAATTCTGTTTAGTCTACTAATAACCACGATCCAGCGCGCTGCCGCTCCTTTAATGGCCACGGCTCTTGTTGGAGCATCGCTAATTCCCTCGGTCGCACTGGCAGAATCACCAGAGGAGGTACGACGTCCCCCCCCCCCCTCGCCGGCGAGCCTTCAGCCCAGATTGGTGTACTGACAATCTTCGTTGCTCGTAGAACCGATCGAGAAAGCCCATCTACGATGACTACGAGGCCGCCACGCCGCTTCCCACTGTGACTACACCTAAGCCATCGCCATTCTCTGATACGATCCCGCGCATATCCGAGCCCGAGGTCATCACGCGGCCCCATGGCCCGACGCCCACAGACCGGCTCGCCGAGCAAATAGGCAAGGCGCGGCTGTTTCTGTACCAGCAGGCGACGACGGCCGAGGACGCCGTCAACGCCGCCATGGACCGGGCATTCCACCTGGAGAAGTCCTTCACCTCGACGGTGGCCTCGCTGGCACCCCCGCGCGAGAGCGGCGAAAAGCTGATGCCGGGTCTCGTCTACGTCCTTGTGGCCGGCATGGCCGGCAGCATTATGACGCGCAACCGCAACATCGTCTTCCGCGCCGCTTTGCCGCTAGCCCTCGGTGTCGGCGCCGGATGGGCCGTCATCCCCGTCACCATGGCCAACGTAAGCGGCCTGCTCTGGACCTACGAGCAGCGCTTCCCCGTCGTCGCCCAAGCCCACCTTCAGGCCCGCGAAAGCGCCAAGCGCAGCTGGCAGGCCGCCAAGATCCACTCGGATCTGTCCAAGCGTTACGTCGACGACAAGGTGATGACCGCCCGCGACACCGTCGAGGACTGGGTCAAGAAGGGCAAATAAGCCAAGCCAGAGCCAAGCCAAAAATAGGGGGATTCGGATGAATACGAGTTGAGAGCACGCATATGCGTTGCTAGCAAAGATAGACCACAGACTCTGCGTTCGTTCGGAGGCAGACGAGGGGGAAAGACTACATGCTATCCTACAAAAAGCAGCTTGTAAAGCCTGTATTATAATAAATAGGCACAAGCATTTTCTATGTTCAAGAAGTCAACAGATATTTTGAAGATTATATGGCTTGTATAACAGTGTGCAATTTTCACAAAACTTGATTTCACCAATACGGGCGCCGATTTTGGTGACATCCAAGAAACGTCAGATAGATGGCTTCGGGAGGATATCGGTTTTGTGGATATATCGAAATTACTAGTTTCCACTCATCGTAAGTTGCAAAGGAGGATTGCCGTCGGGAAGAGTTACAATCTTCGAGCTGCCAAATCTATTGTTTGTACACCAGAATCCAACCTTTCTATACCTCTATTTTGAATGTGCCTCCAAATTGAAGTATACAGCAGTAGTACAAGGGGCTCATTTTCCACCTAAGCCTCTCCATTCGAGCATGATCCGTCCCATTTCGTTATTAATCACATCTTTTCTTCTTGCTGATGTCCTTTGTCGATCATAAGATGCAGAACTCGTTCGTAAGTCCACATGGTGACCGCACTTGCCGGTGCTGCCTTGATAAGGCCGACCGTCAAGCCTCGGTATAACCCCCTAAAGCCCTCTCTGGCGACGATGGACCGCAAAGCCTTGACCATACCGGACTCATACTGTGGGATATTCTTGTGCACGTAACGGACACGTGTTGGGCCCTGAACTTGAATCCGCTTCCGCACGAGGTCGAGGGGAAATACGCCCGTCTTGGCCACCACGCTGGCAACTACGCCGGCCGTAGCGTCGCCGCTGCTGAAGGGGAGGTCAAGATTTCCCATGGGTCGTCGGAGCCCCTCGTACATAGCGAAGAAGAGGCCCATGTACGGCACGATCTGTGCGATGCCCGGTCCGATGCCGCGGAAGAAACCTTTGATGCCCTCATCCCGCTGGATGTCCCTGATCGCGCGCCAAAGGCCTGTGTAGACGCGCTCCGTGCCCTGGGCCGCGAACCGCGTGCGCAGCAGATCCAGCGGGTACGTAGTCGCGGTGGCGGCGGCACCAGCCGCGGCCCCGGACACGAAGCTCTCGACGCCTCCGGGTAGAGTGCCCTCCCCGAAGGCGCGGTGCATCAGCATGGTGATGGAGCGGTACGAGGTGAACTGCACGGCGGCGTACGAGACGTACATGAGCTCAGCCGGGACGTTGCCCTTCCAAAGGCCCGGAACGCCCTCATGACGCAGGATGTGGCGCAGGGTTGCGAGCGTGCCTTTGTAGACGGGCGAGCCGCTTGGCAGACCCGAGTGAGACAGCGGGTCGGAGAGCGAGTGCGACTGGAGCTGCAGCCGGATCTTGACCACATCTAGCGGCGCGATGACGAAGCGCGAGATCAGGCCTGCAGTGGCGCCGGCGGTCACGACTTGCCATCTGTTGCCCTATTTTGTTTTGTTTTTGGATAAGCTTAGGTTGAGGGAAATATCTAAGGGTCGAGAGGGAAGTATAAAGAGAATTCAGAGAGAGGGAGAAACTAGCAATGGTGCCCCGTGTATCTATTTGAGATATCTATGTTTGGGTTCGCAACTCTCCCCCCTAGCTTTGCTGACTCACCTCATCTTGAAGACGTTGGCCGCTCGTCGACATGCACCCACGACTGTCCTTTCAACCCGGACGAGGGCGATCGATGGATGGTCAATGTCTGTTTATCACGTTGATAAGTTGCAGCAAAGCGTAAAGAAAGTTGATGTCGCAATAAGTTTCAAACGACTCGAAAGCCGTCACGAGGTGGCTTTCTGGCACAGATGGCCGAGATTGTTCTGGCTGCTGAAGTCGAATGAGATGGAAAACTCTCGACTGTCTTCTAATTTAAGCGCGGCTGCTGATCACTGCAGTGAAGGGAGTAAGGGCTTCTGATCTCGGACCTGACGCGCAGGCTTTGAGCAAAGCTTACTACCTACTCGTCGTACATAACAGATAAGCTAACAAACAGCAATTTCTACTCGGCCACGGCGATATATTCAGTGCAGCATGTACGCGCCGCACTAGCACATAGATTGATTGCGCTCTGCTCAATTCGGCGCCGTTCGAGTCGGGCAGCGCAGTGCAGTGCAGCATGCCCATTGCCCATCGTCCATGAACCACCCCCAATCTATCAATTGATCCCTGCTTACCTTAAAATTGCTACCTCCATGTACTGGTTGTCGCTTTTTCGTCGGTCGGCTGCCATATTAACTGGGGTAGTGACGTACCATATTCAGGGATTCCCAGCTATTTATCCCCACGTAGGCACGCACTGGATCTTCAAATCTCGAAGCTACTTTGTGCTATTTTGTTCCCTCCAGCAATTGAATTTGGGCCCAACAGCACGTCAAGGGAAGTGAAACGATAACGGTAGGGGGAGTTATACCACTACTAACTACCAGCCCTGGAGTACCTGACATACATAGTTCAGCCGCACATGGAAGTGCAACTGATTGATACATGTACTTACCTAGCAGACCGAGTATTATCTCAGACCACCTGCAATTACCGTACCAGACTGTCTCGCAAAGCCTCTGGTCCCCTGCTCTGTCTGTACATAGGTTGCTAGGTAGGCACACACACATGCGAATGCGAACGACTAGGTAAGCACATGCAGTCATGTCGTTATATTGCTTGGTCACTACCCATTTTAGTGAAGTGACATAAGACTGATCTCGGCCCTCATTCCCCTGGATCTCTCTTCTCTGGAACTTCGTCTTCCTCGTCTCCGACCCCGATAGCCCCACCTTGACCTGCATGCTTCACTGTCCTACTCCGCGTCTCTTAGCAGTGGTCAGCACTTCCACTCGCCCATAACCAGGCCTCTGATTGGCTGGAGGGTACTTCAACGCTGCGGCACTGCCCACTTGCGCCCATACGGTGTCTGAATCGCTCATAGTTTCCAGAACCCTGGGTATTTCTTCTGGACAGACGGGTCACAATACGGATACTATACTACTATTTACTCGGCTCTATCCCCCTCTTGTATTGCAATCACTTTCTTCAAAGACCATTTTGCTCCTGCTATCGAAGCTTCCCAAGTTGGTCGAAAGAAAAAGCAACGTCACTATACGTCGCCTGAGAACCAGTAGTCAGGTGGCCCTCCATATTCGACTAAGGGTAGTTGCATGTGACATCAGGTCGACGCCTGGGCCAAGTCTCGTCTACAAGGCCCATACTCGTTATAGTCAACGGGGGCAACTGCCTGTCTCACCCTGACTGTGGCAGTTCTCGATCCCTTTTCCGTCTTCAGATCAGGTCAATATGACCGAATCAACCATCAAGAACCCGGACCTGCGTGAGGTAGTCGGTCCCGTCTTACTCTCTCTTCCTCCGGCCGCCATTGCAACGCAAGTGTCAGAGAACGTATTGCTCCTCTTAACGCCCATTCTCAGGCAACGAGTACAGCTTCTGTCTCCATCGAGTACTGATCCATGGATTCGTCTGCTCTGCTACGACCCCGCAAAGGCGGCTAAATTGGCAGAAATTGCGAAGAGCGACCGGCTCGAGGCACATCCTGTCAGCGGCGAAGTCGAGATTGACTGGGATTACGACGCCGAGACGCAATATCGAAGGCTGGACGAGGAGACTCTCCAAGCACTTGTCGTCCTAAAAGATATGGAGTTGGCATTTCGACTCGTTTATTGCAGCGGTGACCCGACCAGTCAAGGCTGGAAAGTTGGTGAAGTTGGCGTCACCGATACCCCTTCGCCATTCTCTTCCTTCAACGGTGTCTCGAGTATC
Source organism: Apiospora saccharicola (assembly GCA_038363915.1). Taxonomy (NCBI): domain Eukaryota; kingdom Fungi; phylum Ascomycota; class Sordariomycetes; order Amphisphaeriales; family Apiosporaceae; genus Apiospora; species Apiospora saccharicola. Next base: position 3,786,741 of record JAQQWM010000001.1, read on the forward strand.
GCAGAGGCAGATCGGCAGTTCAAGGAGTCGCACTCAAAGAAGGACGTACCGGCACCTCAGCCTCCACGCGCCGTACTTCAAGTGGCAGTACACGATGTCGGCAATGACGATGACGACGACGACGATGATTACTGGGCCAGATACGATGCGACACCTGCTCGTACACCAGCTGCCAAAGGATCTCCTGCTCCCATGTCAATGCAAGCTGCGCAAAACACGGGCCCAACGACCGATGAAGAAGATTATTATGCGCAGTACGATTCAGTGCAGCCGGCGATGGACGGCCATGATCCCGACGAAGAAGCGAACCTTCAAGAGTTGACGCCGCCGCCCAGCACCTTACCTAGACCAATCCCCCAACGGCATAACGGATACAGCGACGAGGAGGTAGAGCTGAACGAGACCAATGGCGCCTGGACGCTTGCTGAACCCCCGAAATCGCCATCGCCCACTTCAAGGGCCGCAGAGGATCCTAATCTCATGCACCCACGACCCGAGTCTAGCGCGAGCTCCAACAGGTCGGTCGAGAAGCTCGAGGCTGCGGCAGAGAACTTTGGCGTCCAGCAGCATATATCTCGCAGTGTTAAGAGCTTGTACATGCTGGGTCAGGCTTCGGGGATAGATCGCGAGGAATTCGAACGGATTGTCAAAAGGGAACTGGAAATGCTTCGGCTAATGGAAGACTGATACGGTAAAGGGCTGAGAAGCTGTGTACATTCCCTGCGTGTGCCCTGGGTAGCCACTGGTCGGTGGGGATATCCGGTAATGGTCATTTGGTTATACGTTGTTTTGCATATCCTGGCGCAAGGGCATCAAATAGGTAAAGGTTACCATGGCAGTGAGGGAGTCAAGTCATTACCACCAAATGTATATACCCATTCGAACTGGTAATGAACTGGTCACTTTGAGATGTGCTGTAAAAATAGATATATGCATTGTTGTAGATGGTTCTTTTGCTACGAAGTAGACATGTTGAATTACACGCGTACATCCCCAACAAAAGCCAGGCCATCCCTCTGCTGGCTCTCTCGCAATGCACTAACAGCAATAATGCTTATGCCTGGTGCGAATATGTCAGGCGAGCCATAGCTAGGTGGTTCATTGGTGCTACGCCGCAAAGTATGCTTTCATGTTTGCATGCCAGGCAACGTAATGGTATGTTACCTATCGCATCCAACGAGAAAGATAGAGGTTTAGGCTGGACTTATCATAGTATTATGGGCAATCTCAATCAGATTATCGGAGTCATTACGCCTAGAATACCATCGTGCATTACAATTGTATCTACTGGTGACTGGCAGTATCACGTCGCTTCACACCAAACTGAAACCACGCATTCGCCATAGAATAGGTTCCCGACGGGAAACATTTTGCAGAGCCAATCGAGTCAATTTTTTTTGGAAATAACCTCCAGTTTGATATGTATGATCAGCTACATCAACATGTAGTTGGTGGTTCAACCTACCAGAGTCAATCGACTGTCTTCGTCTAGTTGTGGCCGACAGGAAAGAGCTGCTGCATCCAGCTTGAGCGATGCGAGGCTCTAATTTAGCTACAAGTACCAAAGTACCCCGGTTCGGTCTCACGCAAGGGTCTCCGAATTGAAAAAAAGTTACATCGAGCTTCTGAACTCAATACCCAGCGCTTGTAGAAGGACGACACACCACCTTCCCCCGCCTCCCATCACCGACACAATGTTCAAGCCCAGAGTGCGGATACCGCGAGTGCGCATTGCGCAGCCTCAGCCGTTGCTGCCACGGCGGTCACTTCACACAGTGCCTCTTCCGCATATCAGCGCCACCGTGGGCGTCCCGGGCTTCTTATCCAAGGATGGCTTCCACCTCGCCTACACCGACTACATGCAGCACCTGGTGGACAAGCTGAATGCCCTCATCGGAGGTAAGCCCTCCTGCGCTGCCATGCTGCTTCAATTAGCCCGCTAAACCGTCATGTTCTTTCCCTTATAGGTACCGAGATGGAACAGAAATCCACGCTCCAGATCCTCCAGCAAACCGCCCGAGAACCTTCTTTCGCCCCGACCTTTAACTACGCCTCCATGCTGCACAACAACGACTTCTTCTTCCAGGGCCTGAACTCTTCGCCAAACGAGAAGCCCATGTCAGTGCGACTGCAGAAGGTCCTGGAGCAGTCGTTCGGCTCCATTGAGACGCTGCAGCGGGAGATGCTCGTTACGGCGTCGGCCATGTTCGGCCCCGGCTTCGTGTGGCTCGTCAAGGACACCAAGGCGAGCAAGTACCGTGTGCTGGCCACCTACCTGGCCGGCTCCCCCTACAGCACGGCCCACTGGCGCCGCCAGGGCCTCGACATGAACACGGTCGAGGGCCCCTCGTCGACGGAGAAGTCGGGGGCCGCCGAGGAGTACCTCGCCCGCACGCAGCTCGGTGCCGGCGCCTCCAACGGCTCGCGCTGGAAGAAGACGGCGCCCGGCGGCATCGATGTCATCCCCCTGCTGTGCGTCAGCACCTGGGAGCACATGTACCTCCGCGACTACGGCGTAGCCGGCAAGAGACAGTACCTCGAGAACTGGTGGAACGCCGTGGACTGGACCAAGGTCAGCGACCGCGCGCAGATCGAGAACAAGCAATACACGTCGTAGGCACGACTTGCTGGTGGGTTGTTGTTGAGGCAAGAGAAGCAAAAATAAAAATTAAACCTCTACAGGAATGGATCTGGGCTGTAAGATACGATCCTGGTAACTAGTTACCTTGATAGAGGTGTTGTGTTATAGATAAAAATATGTAACATGTGTATCATATCTGGCAAATCTAGTTCAATGAAACCACCATGGGCAAAGTCATACAGACATGGACCGTACGACGTAGCCGTCGAGAAAGACCGCCAGGGAAATCTTTGGCGATGCCATTCAATGCTAGACGGAAACAGAATCGACTGTTATCCGTCTGGGGGTTCGGGGGTTTATGCTCGGGACAAAATTTGCTCTACTTTTTGGTCTATATGAGCATTAGTTCGGTAGTCAACATTATCTGTGGCGCAAGGGGAGCAGTATCAGCAGCCGTTCTGCTAGGCTCCAATTCCGTGATCTGGAAGGTGTCTCATCATCCGAAATGGAGAAGTTCGTGGTGTTTTGCTCCAGCAATATTCTCTTGGGGCAAAAGCACACAGCCGCAATTTATTGCTCTGCAGATATGGTAGTATTGAGGATGAAGATCTAGCTACTCTATCTGGAGAGAGGGAAGGGTTTATATGCCCTTACCTGGACAAAGATGGTATATTGCTGCCTAGGAGTATATACCTTAGGTCTAAGCATATAAAGAGGTGATATATATCAGCCTAAACAATATAATTTTATAGTATTCGACTTAGATTAAATACTCTGCTATTAATTATTTATATTTATTAAACCCTTTTAAATACTCCGCCTTATTTAATAGGATAAAGAATATATAGGTAATTATAAGATATAAGATTAAATAATATTAGAGAATATTATAAATAAAGCTTATATTAATAATATAATATATCGTCCTACGGAGGACGTTAATTTATTAATTATATTACGAAAATAAAATTATATAAAACCCTTACCTTTTATTCGATAGATTAAATAAATAAGTATATAATTTAATTAATTATATAATAATCGAAGAATAACTTAATTAATAATAACCTATCCGATTAAAGGATTATTTATTAACCGCGGTTCCGCTAGCTCTCGTTTATCGGTACCGGCCTTTCTTCCCTTTTAATACGTTTAATTAATTCGCGATTTTATTATACCGGCGCTCGTTATATTAATAAAATTTAATATCCTCCGAGGTTTCTTTCCCGTTTTATAAATATATAAATACGCCTTCTACTATTTAATATATTTTATAAGGTTTATCTTTATTATACGTTTTAAATATAATAAAATAATTATATATATAAAGAGTTAATATAACCTATAAACGAAATAATTATATAAGCGAATTAACTACTTTTTAATACTTTATATAAAAAAGTATAAATTAATTCCGCTATAATATATTTAATATATTAAAATTAATCGGAATCCTTATTTCTAAATATATTTATATCGTTTTAATAAATATATATATTATACCCGGGCTCTCTATAGATTTTATAACGCCGCGGGTATGTTTTAAGCTTTCTCGTACGATTATTATTCCGGCGCGATTTATTTTATAATTATTTATTAACGTCTCTTTAAAATTATAAATTTTTTTTAATTTATATACGAAGTAATCCTTTATTTTATAACCGTTTCTTTTTTATATAACGGCGTCGATTAAATATCCTATTTACCTTTTATAATATAATTATTTTATCCTTTAATAAAGCGAGTTAATATATTATTTATATTATACTTTTCGCGATTTAATTAAATTTAATAAAAATTAATATCGAAAAGTTATTTTAATATTATATAATTTAATTCTTAATATATTCGGTTTAAGATTAGGTTTTAATTATATTAATTAAGGTTTTTAATTCTTAAAGTATAAGTAAGTTAGAAGAGGTCGCCGGCGGCGTTAATATATATAGCTTTATATTTAATTATGAAATAATAAATTCCGGATTATATAATATAAATCCTACCCCTTAAAAACTTCTTTAAATATTTAAAATAATAAAAGTTATTTAAAATATTTTTAAAAACGTTAATAAAAAGTTTTCCTTTAAAATATAAGTAATATATACCTATATAAAACCTTCAATTTCTTTCTTATATAACTTTTTTAATATATAAAAATAATTAATATTAAGAAGTTAAAGCTTATATAATAAATAAAAAGGTATATAAAGTATAATAATCGAATTCTTTTTATAATAAAGCTCGAAAGTTATTAAATAATAACTTTTATAACCGTTTAAAATTAATAAACGATAAATACCTTTTTTATAAAACTTTATATATTTATTAAAATACCGAATTTAATTTTCGCCTTTTTTATTCGTAATCTAATTGTTTTTAATAATTATAATTACCTAATCCTTTAATAATAAGCTATTTTTATATTAAAAAGAGAAATATATTTTTCCGATAAATATAATATATAAAGGGATAACGTAACCGGATAATTTAATACTTTAAATAATTATAACTTATTCCCGATTCCTTTATTATATTATCTTAAACCTTCCGCGTTAATTAAAGGTAATAACGATTATTTTAAATAAAATTTAATTTATAAAAAAGCCGGTTTTATTAAAATTATAAATATCCTCCTTTTAAATCTTATATTTATAAATTATATTTTATATAAAAGTAAATTATATATAATACGCGTCGGGATTTTCGTAAAGGATTCTTTAATAATCGATTCTTTAATTAAAATGTATTTAAAGGTTTAATTACCGTTATACGAAATTAAAGGCTTAATTAATACCGATACGTCCCGCGTCGCGTTAATAGAATAATTAATTCGCTATATCTTTAACGTTATTTATCCGGGGAAGAAATAACTATAAATTTAATTCGATTATATATTATATAATTTTTTTTAAAAATCTATTAATTTCCGAGAATTAATAGATATTTCGCGTTTCGTAAGAATACCGAGCTATCGGTTTCGAAGGGTTATATAAAGGACTTTATATGTTTAAGCTACGCGTTAGAGATTTAATTTTAAATTATTTTTAAACATTTAAAACGTTAAAATTATTTACCTTTCTTCTTAAATCTTAATTATAATAGGTAATAAAGGAATTAAGTTATAAAAGTTATTTATATGAAATTTAACGAAAGTAATTAATTCGCTTATATAGTTATTTTGCTTATAAGCTACGTTACTCTATCTAAATATATTATTTAACGGGTTATAAAACTTATTTCTAAAAAATTAAAGGAGGCTCCTAAATAAAGAAGAGGAAGGCCTTTTAAATTAAAAAATAAGAAATAGAAAATCTTTTTATTATTACAATTAATCTATATTATAATATATTTAGATTAATATTATATACTTTATATTATAATATATTCTAATAATATATTAAATAGATTAAATAAATATAAAGGATTATTAAGGACGATAAAAATCTTTTTCCGGCCCGGTAATTTAATAGACTTTATTAAGGGGTTTATTAAAGAAGGCCTGGTTAGCCCGCTATTCCTAAATAAGAAAGCGGTTAATTTAAATAATAATAATTAGCCTTCCCTATTTAAAAAGCTTTAACCGATTTAAATAAATAAAGTCCTTTTCCTTCCTTCTCTATCTTTATATTAATCTATTATTTAAATTACTCCTATCCGGTCCCTTTATATCTTTATATATTTTTATAATATTATAAAATAAATTATTATAATATTAAATATTTTTATAGAATTAACTTCGCGAATTATTAAAATATACGAAAATCTATTATAAATTTTACCTTTAAATTAACCGAAGCTTTAATATTATAAACGGTTAAAAGAAAAAAAATATAATATTATAATAATTATAAATATTAAATATTATATTATAATAAATACCGTTAAAGAGATAATATAAATTCGATAATCTATAAATAATCTCGGAATATTAAGCTTTATACTTAATTATATTATAATTTAAATCGATAATAATATAATTCTTCGATTTATTAAAAATCCTAAGATATATTAAAGAGTTAAATATATTAATATTAAATATTATTTTATTAAAGAATATACTATAAAGATTAAAGGTATTTAAATAAAGAGAATTCTAAAAAAAATACTTTAATAGATATTATAATTAAACTATTATTATAAGATATTTTTTAATAAATAATAAAAGAAACTCAGAATAATTAATATATTAAAAATTAGAATAATAGATTTATAATATAAATATATTAAAGTTATAGAGTTAGGATTTCATAAAGTAAAACTATAAGTAATGCGTAAAATAATATAATTTATAATAGAGAAAAGAAAAAGAATAGGTTTAATTAGAGCTAGATTAAGATTTAAAATAAGTATAGGAACGGGGTTTAATTTATATTAACGTAGCGTTAATAGGTATAAATTATTATATTATATTATTACCCGCCCTTTATAAAAAAGCGACGCCTTAAACCTTTATTTAAGATTCAAATATAAATATTTTTTAATTAGAATAAGGATAGCTTCGGGTATTTATTTAATCGTTCCATTATAAAGTTTTAATTTTTATAACGTTATAGTTTAATTTCTTTATACCTTATAATATAAAGTTCTTTTATTATAGTTTTTATAAACCTTTAATTATTCCTTTTCTCCTCGATTTTAATCGATTTATTTATATATTCTATTTATTTAACTCTTCTTTATATTAAGTATCGAACCTTTTTAATATAAATATCTTAATATCGGGGTAATTATTATTAAAACGGTCTTTATTAATAACGCGTTTCTATTTAATTAATTTAATAAGCGGGCCGGCCTCGTGTAAATTTTAAAGATAATACTTTTTTAATGTATTCGTAGCGTTTTTAAAATTAGAAATTAAATATTATATATTATTATTTTCTTATCCGATTTAATCGACTTTATATTAGAGTTTCTTTTAATAAATCCGCGACGTTTTAATTTATAATATTTAATATTCCAGTTACTCGGGATTATTAATGTTTATAATTTTAATATTAAGATATTTAAGAGTTTATTTAAAAAGGGGTTATTTAAATCTTTAAATAATCGATTAATATAATAAATATCGTTTAATTAAGAATAAAGAATATTTAATTTATATATATAATTATTATAAAAAAGGATTTAAAATAAATATCGGGTATATAGGAATATTAATTTATCGTTTAATTAATTTATTCTAGACTTTATAACTCTTTTAATAAATACCCGGTTATCGACGTTAAAGTTAAGCTTTTTATAATAACGGTTCGTTTATTCCTTTATATAATTTTAAATCGAGGTAAATATAAATTTCATAATTTTAATATACCTTTTAATCGTTTATATATTTAATTATATTTATTCCCGGTTTATTTTCTCATTTAAGCGTAAACCTTAAAGGGTTCTATTGTTTCTTTTCTTAATTAAAATAGGTTTATAATTTAAAACTTCGTTTTATTTTAACAAGTATTATCTTTCCTAATAATTCATAAGGGATTATAATTTAAGCGTAATTTAAAATAAATAAGGCGTTTACTTAATTATAAAAAAAAAGTTATAATCGTTAATATATATATTTATTTATAATCTCTATTTATCCTATTATATTATAATAAATAATTAAAGTAAACCTTTATTTAATACTTAAAACTTTATATATTTTATTTATAGAAATATTAAAAACTATATACCTTTATTATTTATAAAAATTTAAAATAATCTATAAATTTAGAATAAACTTTAATAATACATTTTAATTATTTCTTTTATACTAACGCTTTTATAATATAATATAGTTTAAATTCGTTTTATTAATTAATTAATTACGGCTATAATTATATTATATCCTACATCCTTATTTAAAGGAGTTATAACTTTAACATTTATAACGATATCTTATTATAATTAATTTAAAATAAGAAATAAATAAAATTTCCCGAGGGTCTTTATTCTTAAAACTTTTAAAGGTTTATATAAATAATGTATTATAAAGATATTATACTTATTTATTATACCCGGTTATTAATAATTTTCAATAATTAATTTCTTTATTTTATTTATTCCTAAGTATATAGTAATAATTTAATAATAAATATCTTTAATAAGCTTTATTTTAAAATTATCGATTATTAAAACTATTAACTTTCCTTTATATAAAAATAATCCGTTTATTAATTTACAATCCTTATATTTTAATTAAGCTTTTTTTAAAAAGGTTTTAAAATTTATTATTTATCGGTTCGTTTTTAAAAATATATTAATTAATAAAATTATAGAAAAGTTTAATAAGGGAATATTATTATTTAATAATATAATCTTTAATTAATTACTTATCTCGGGGTTAAGATTTAATATAAAGTTTAAAGGCTTAAAAATCGTGTAATAAACCTCGCTTTCTCTTTTAATTTTTAAAATCCTTAATTCCTTTACTTTTTAAAATAATATATTAATAATTATATTATCTTTTTTAAATTAATATATAATTATAAAGTAGTACTACACTAGGATCTCCATTTAATATATTTAGTAAGAATTAAAATATTATTTAATATTAAAATATTTAAAGGTATAATAATCGGTAATAATTATAAAAGGTTTAAAATATTAAAAACTTATAAATTTAACTTATTAATATTAAAGTCCTTTTATTATAACTAGTATTTCTTTATTATAAATTAAATAATTTAACTCCGGGTTTTAAAGGGATTCGGAATAATATCTTATAAAATATTAATTTTTATCATTTTATTTTTATAAAAGTATTCCGGTTATTATAAAGTCGAAGGAATCGGTTTTTAATTTTATGTTTTTTTTATAATTAAAATAAATAAAAATAGGTATTTATAATAAAGCGGGTTTTAAATTATTAAACGCTTTTTATTATGTAAAGCTTTTAATAACTAAAACAAGTAATAAAAAATAAATAGAGGGTTATATAAATTAATAATAACTTTATATTAAGATAAATGGGTATCTTAAATAATACATTAAATAGATTAAGCCTTTAATTATACGATAATAAATAATAAATATTAAGCCCCTTTTCTATTATAACTATTAACCTAATTACTTATTATCCCTTATAGTAAAAAGTTTATAATAAATTTAAGTTTCGCGATAATATTATATTTAAATATTAAAAAAGAAATTATTATATTTATTTGTATTATATAAATCTAAGATTTATTAAAAATTATTTATATTTAAATAATAAAGTTTTTAAAATTAAGATATAAAGATACCGGTTTTATATAAATTATTAAAGAAAGCTTTTATATATAAATATAAAATCTCGAAATAAATACTCTTTAAGATTTATAATATCCTTTCCTTTTTATTATATATAAATATATATTTATATTTATTATTATCTTTTATTTTATATCTTTATATATATAATTGTTTAAATTTTAATATTTATCGATATATATTATATTAAACGCGTGAATAAAAAACGTCTTAAGCAATTCCGAGAAAACCGGTGCGATTATATTAATAATCATTAAATTTATATCTTTTAAAAAAATTACTTTCGTAATATAAAAATTATAATTACGTTAAATAAACTCGATTTTAAAATATTAAATATTATATATAATAATAGGTTTTTCGAATTATTATAATATATAGCTTTTTATATATACGATCTTTATATTATATATTAAATATATAATAACGAAAACCTTTATAAAAATTATTAAACGATAGAAAATATATTTATATATATATAAAATAAAAAAGAGATTTTAAAAAATATTAAGTTTTTATATTAATATAACGAGCGCCGGTACGATAAAATCGTGAATTAATTAAGCGTATTAAAAGGAAAAAAGGATTAATACCGATAAACGGGAGTTAACGTTAAAAAGGGGGCGAACCGCGGTTAACGAGTAATCCTTTAATCGGATAAGTTATTATTAATTAAGTTATTCTTCGATTATTATATAATTAATTAATTTATAATTATACATTTATCTATTTAATTCATTAAATAAAAGGTAAGGGTTTTATATAATTTCTTTTTTATAATATAATTAATAGATTAATGTCCTCCGTAAGACGGTTATTTAAAGCTTTAATCTTATAATTAATCGGTATTAATAAAGAAGGTTAAAGGTTTAATTATATTATTATAATCCTTTATAAATTTCCGATATAAATTATAGAATTTTAAAAATAATTAAATTACTTAAATATTAATAAATTATATTTAATCCTTTATAACGATAATTTTCTCGGGATTAACCGCGATATCGTCGGTTTAAATAATAAATTTAAAATATTTTATTTCTAATATATTAAATTTATACCTTTTAAAATCGGTTTAAATTCCGGCTTTACGATTTTTTTAAAATACTTTCCGAATATATATCTTATATTTTAATACATCTTCCGAATAAATTAAGATATTATCAATATATATATTACAAAAATTATTAAAATACTCCTTTAATAAATCGTTTATAAACTGTTAAAAAATCGATAATTTATTTATAAATCTAAAAAGAAATATCCGATATTTATATATTTTATATTTAATTTTAAACGTTATAAAATCCTTATCTATTTCTTTTAAATAAATTTTATAAAACGTTTAATATATATCGATTATTATATAAATCTTTATTTAAAAGGTCCGGTTAAGAGTTTCCTCGATTAATAGGAAAAGGTATTAATTTTTTTTAATAATAATATTTAATTTCTTAAAGTTTATATAGAATCGGAGGCTTCTATCTCTTTTTAAAGTTATTAATATCGGCGTAACTTATAATATATTATTAAATATAATAAAGCTTTTTATAAATTTTTAATAATATATTTCCGGGTTACAATTAATTCTTTTAAAAATAGTTTATAAAATAAATTATAATTAAGGTTATCTAATTTAATTCCTTTTTTATTTCAAGTTTATAATTTATCGGATTATAGTACTTAATTAATTTATTGAATTCAGTTTAAATACAAATCTAGTAATAATCTTTATATATTATTAAAATTATTTCTTTTATTTCATAATATAATTTATCTTTATTTTTTAATAAAAACTTATTATAAAAACTTTACTTTTTTAAATAAATTAATCGATTTTATATAAGGTTATTACGGTAATTTAATAATCGTTTTTCTTTATATATTTATAAAATCCGTTAATATTAAGGATTACGTGGTCCGGTATTTATTATTTATATTATTTAGAAACGTCGCGTATTAAACGATATCGCTTTTATATATCCTCTTTATTATAATACGGTTTTTATAATTTTAAGTTTAATAATAAGTAGGTATAAAATAATTCTTTAATCCTTAATTTATTATTAAAATTATATTATATTTTATTTAATCTTATATTTAATTAATATATTATATATAAAAGGATTTTAATATTTCCGTGGGTTAAGATTAAAGTTATTTTAATATTTATTCCGGTTTCTTCCCCTTTTTATAAGGCGGGATTTTAATTAAGAGAAACGGCTATCCCTTTTTTATTTATCCCTTTTAATTTAAATATTAAATACTTTATTTTAAATATCCGCGTCTTTTTAAAAGAAAGGGTAATAAAGTAATTTATTAGATTTATTTAAAAAGATATTAATATTTATAATTAAAGTTTAATTATCCGGGTAATTAAAATATTAAGTACTCGGATAAATAATTACGTTATATTTTTCGAATTATTTCCGTTTAATAATTATATTATAATTTATATTAATTATTATATAAGGGATTAATCCGGTATTCCGGTGGTAGATATATATATTAGTAATTAATATCGTATTAATATATTAAGAGGGTTTTCCTTTAAATCCTTTAATTTTATAGGGTTAGAATCTGGTTTTACGCCGGGTTTTAAATTATTTATTTAATTCATTTATAAACTTTATATTAATAAATAAAAAACTAATTGCTCCCGTATTAATTAATATTATAGTTATAAATAAAATAATTTATTATTATTTATAATATATTTAAAGATTGATAAAGACCTTTTAATTAATTATTATAAAAATTTAAATAGTATTATTATTAAGTCGTTTTTAACGTTAATTAATATTTATTTTAAAATGGAGTTCTCGTTCTTTAGGATTAATTCTTTAATTTATCGGGTTTAATAAAGGCCTGGTCGAGCTTTTAATTATTCGAAAGAAGGTCGATAAAGGTTCTATAATGTTAATAAATTTTATTAACGTCGGTAAGCTTCTTTCTATTAATATTATAGAGGTTAAGGGGGTATTTGCTTTTTTAATAACCGGTTTAATAATAATTAAAATATTATCCCTCCTAAATTAGTTTTTAAATTTCCTTAATAATAGTGGGCGAGGGGTATGTTTTAGTTAAGGTTATAGCGGAGGTTAATTTAAATAATAATCCGCCGTTTCTATTACTTTTAAAGCTTAAGTTTTTATTACTTTTATCGTTCTTATCGTTCTTAAAGTTAATAGCGGTAACTATTTTCTCGATATCTTTCTTTATTAGCGTTAACATAACTTTAGATAGTATATTAATAGTATTTAATATACCGTCCTACGGAGGACGTTAATTTATTAATTATATTATTAAAAAAAATGATATAAAACCGTTACTTTTAATTTAATAAACTAAATAAGTAAATATATAATTTAATTAATTATATAATAACTAACGAACAGCTTAATTAATAATAACCTATCTAATTAAAGGATTACTCGTTAACCGCGTGCTAGTTCCCGTTTATTAGTACCGGCCTTTCTTCCCCTTCGATAAATTTAATTAATTTGCGATCTTATTATATCGGCGCTCGTTATATTAATAATTTAATAGAAGTTTAATATTTTCTAAAGCCTCTTTCCCGTTTTATATATATATAAATACGCCTTTTACCTTTTAATATTCTTTATAAAAGTCCTTATTATTATATATTTAATATATAATATAAAAATTATATATATAAAAAGTTATATATTATAATAATTTAGAAGGTTTATTATTATATACGGTCTTTAATATATTAAAATCGAGTTCGTTTAAAACGTTATTATATTTATAGAAATTATCCGGAATAAGAGGTTTAAATTTAATTACCGGTATAATTATATTAACTTTTTCGGATTTATTTTAAGTAATATTTATTAATAAATACGATATAATATATATCGATAAATATTAAAATTTAAATAATTATATATATATTTAATAATATATAAAAATATAAAATAAAGGATAATAATAAATATAAATATATATTTATATATAATAAGAAGGAGAGAATTATTATAAATTTTAAAGAATATCTATTTCGAGATTTTATACCTATATACGAAAACTTTCTTTAATAGCTTATATAAAATCGGTATTTCCGTACTTTAACTTTAAGAACTTTATTATTTAAACGTTAATAATTTCCAATAAATCTTAAGTCTATATAATACGAATGAATATAATAATTCCTTTCTTAATATTTAAATATAATATTATCGTAAAACCCGGTTTTATTATAAATTTTATATTATAAGGGATAATAAATAGCGAGAGTCGATAGCTATAATAGAAAGGGGCTTAATACTTACTATTTATTATTATTAAAGGCTTAATTTTTTAATTTATTATTTAAGATACCTATTTATTTTAATATAGAGTTAGTATTAATTTATATAACCTTCTATTTATTTTTTATTACTTATATTAGCTATAATAAGCTTAAAAGAAATACTAAATAAATGCTTAATATATATATTAAAGTCGACGTTTTTATCGAAATATTAGGTAAAGGTAATTAATATAATTTATAATATAAATTTATTATAGAAGGCCTCCTTTTAAAAATTTAAAGGAGTTCTTTTCTACTAATTAATCGAATAAAGTTTAAAAAGAACTTTTAATATTTAATTAAAGAAATTATTTTTAATTAATTATATTCCTTTTTAGTTTTTTTATATAAAATATAATCGAAGTAATAATTTTATATATAATTTAAAAATCTATTAAATATGTTCATTTAATTTAAATAATTATTACGGAAGAAAGGTAAAAGCTTTAAAGCGATAGGTCCTTTAATATAGTTATAAATAACGTTAAATATATAAGATTTAATAATAAAGTAATCGGTATTCTTAAAACGTATATCTTTAATTTAATAGAATTAAATTTTAAAAGGAACTTTATCCTTATCTTTATTACCGTAGAAGTTATCGCTTTCGATTTTACGGCTTTTTTTATAATAAATATTTCCGATATTAACGACGGTTAAAAGGGTATCGGTACGGCGAGATTATATAAGTTAGGTAATAATTACGTTAATATTATATAATTCCTTTTAAAAATTAATAACGTTTATATTAGTTTTTATAAAGTTAGTTATAAAATCTTTAATAATAAATATCTTTTCTTAAATTTAGGTCTAATATTAATTAAATTCTTAATTTATTTCCTAAAGGCGGGTTTTTAAAGAAATAATTTTAAATTTAAATTAATTATTTTATATTAATCCTCGGTTAAGTTATCGCCCTCGGTAAATCGATATTTTCGTTCTTTAATTAAATAAGTAAAATATTTAATTTAAGAAATAGTAGATTTTTATTAAGAATTAAGTAATTTTATATATTAATATAAATCGATAATTTATACGGTTTAGGTATTAATAATTATAATAATAAATCCTATTTTTAAAAATAACTCTTTTAGGTTATTATATATAATTTTAAACTCTTTTATTATAACGAGATTAATTTAAAGGGAGAAACGAAAAGCGGGTTTATTATCGTTATATATATATAACGTGGTTTATTACCTCGCGGACCACTCTTTTAATTTTATAATTTAATTAAACTTTAATATATAATAGTTCTATAATTATAATATTTATTTAATTTAAAGAAAATTAAATTATTTTAATAATTTAAATAATACGAAACTTAATAAATCCTTTAAACGAAAAGGTTATTACGAAGGTATATAACGTCCTTTATATAACTTTATATTATTAAATTAATAACCGAACTTTATAACGTGAAATCCGATAATAATAATATAAATTAAATTTTATTAAAGAGGAGGTATTATAAAAATATATAATTAATTTAAATATTTAAGGAATACCTTTTAATATCGTTAATATAGAAAATATAATTAATTTTTTTATAGGAATATATAATAGCGAGCGCGTTAATAATTATTAAATTAAGCGCTTTATTAATTATAATTTAAACTTTAAAATTAAAATAAATTAGAAATATAATTATTAAAAAGCTCTTTATAAGGATATAAAGGTTCTTTCCGATTAATTTATATTAATAATAAATACGAAGGTTAAATACGGTATTTTAAATAAAAATATATAAAGTTTTAATAAAATTAGTTTTATAATAAACGTTATTAATTTAATATATATTATAATACGTGCCGATCGGCGTAAGAAGGTAAAAACGGTTTATTTTAATAATCGGGAATAATTAATAATAATAAAATATATTAATTTATAAGGTTAATATATTTCGCCGTTTTTAATCATTTAAAGTTAATATTATCTCGCGAATTAAGTATATAAATATAATTTACCGGGCGATTAAATAATTAAACCGACCTTTAACGGTTAGACTGATAATAAAACGGGTTTAAATTAAATTAAATATTTTAATAAATATATTAAAATATAAGTAACGGGTTATTATCGTTTTTTAATTATTAATGGTTATAAGAGTTATATTTCGGTCGAATTCGAGGTATATTATAAGGATAACGATATTATTATATTTAATATACCTCTTTATTTATTTTATTTACTTTAATTATTAAATATTATATTTTATTCGTTATTAAAATATATATATTTAAAAGAAATCGAGTTATTTATAAAAGCTTCGATAAACTATATTATAAAGCTTGAGTTCTTTATTACCTTTAAGGCCGTATATTTTATTATTTTTATAAAATATAATATTAAATTTAGATTTAATATATTTAATTTAATATTTTATAATTTAAATAAAATAATTAATAAATTAAATATATAAATTTAAACGCCTATACCGGAGTTATTATATTTAAGGATTATTAATATTTATAATCCTTTAACGCTTTTTAATCTTTAATAAATAACGAAATATTCTATTTTTATTAAAAGTAAGATCTTTAATTATTAAGGAAGCTTTTTGATATTAATTTTAAATATTATAAATAAATTAATTAAGTATATAAAGTTAATAACGTATAAAGCTATAATTTTATATAAACGGGTATAGATTTTAAAAGCGATTAATTTAATCCTTTTAAAACGTTAAAAGGTTAAAAAATTATATATTTAATTTAAAAGAGCCTTTATTATTAAAAATTTTTAATAATTATAGGATAAGAAGGTAAAAAGGAAGCGTTTTATAATTAACGAAAATAAAAATAAAAATTCGTTAAAACGACGTATAACGGGTAATAGATATTATAGTATTTATAGCGAGATAGATTATAATATATAAATTTATAAAAAGGATATAAAATTAAATAATAAATCGGATAATAAATAATTTAAATTAATTTAAAGCGTTATAATTAAATTAATTTATATAAAAGTATTAAGAAATAGAAAGAATAATTCGCGAGGTAATATAGTCCGCGATGTAATAAACTACGTTATATATATATATATTAAAATAGTAATTAAAGCGGAATTATAAATTATTATTATTTAATTTATCGATATTTATAATATATTAAAGTCTATAATCGTCTTTTTATTATTATTCGAATTCCTTATAGGTTCGGTCGGTATTTTTATTAATTAAGTTATTATTAAAGCTTTTAAAAAGTTTAATCGTCTTCGAGGGCGTTAATATTAAATCGTTTATAAAAATAATAATCGAGATTAATAATATCGCGAGGAACGTAAGAATTAATAGATTCTTTTAAAATATTAATATTAGATTAAATTTATTTTTTAATATACGCTATAATAATACGATTATTCTTATCGTATATTATAATATTTATAATATTATAATAGAATTAATAGCTTAGGTATTACTTTAATTATTTAAATATAAAGGGGGTAATAAAAATAAAACTAATACTTATCTTTCTTAATTAATAGAATAGCCTATGGTATTTAAATAACCCTAAAATAGATATATAAGCCCCTTATAACTTAAGTAATTCTAATATTATAATAACTATCCCCTTTTTTTAATAATAGTCCCCCGCTACTTTATTAAAAGCTATTTTTAAAGGTATTAAAATCGTAAAATATATTACCGTTTAATTACCTTATTAACGTTTTATATTAGCTCCTTAAAAAAGGTAATTCTATCGTACTTATATTTTATTTTAATTCCTTATACGTTAATATTATTATAAACTCGTTTTTTAACCTTTTATTATATTAATTTCTTAATAATTTTATAACCTATTTATACTCGTTTCCCTCGTTTAAATTATCGTTAATTCTCCTATTCTATAATAACTTATTATTATTATACCGCTTATTCGTCCCGTCCGTTACCGCGCTCGCGTAATATATAAGGTTAAGAAATAGGTTCGAGAGCTTCGTTAAAAGTATTCGAATAATATTAATATAGGGTTCGATAACGTTTATTACTTATATATCTCGTTTTAAACCTATAAATATAAACTAGGTTTAAATAAACGCCTTAACTTTAATTATTAATAATATTTATTAAGAATTTTATACTATAACGTTAATAAAGATAATTCTATACCCGGCTTTAATTATATAGGTAATAATAAAATTTATATTAAAATAGGTAATACCCGTTAAGTTATTGTTTTAAGGTATTTTTAAAGAAATTATATTAACTCTTCGGTTTAAATTCCCGCTATATTAATAAGCGACCGCGTTTTCTTTATAAAGGTCTTTACCGCTATTATCTATTACTTTTAAGGTATAAATAATAACGATAAATATTTAATTAATTTAAACGGCTATAAATAAGTCAATAATAGCCTTTTATATTTAATTACTTTATTTTATCGCTTTATTAAGGGTTATTGCTTTAAATTTAGTATCTCGAGTATTAAAAAAGTAATTAAAGTTTATTACCGTTTTAAATCTTATTTATTATAATTTCGTTAACGTTTTCCTAACTTATATAAAAAAACCTTAATAATTATTAAGATAAGGTCTTTAACTGTAAAAATAATTTAAAGCTAGGCGTTAAATATATCTCTATTACGATTATAAATAATTTTAACGAGCTTATTTATAATATTATTAAACCATTTTCTTAATATATTCTTTAATGTTTTAATAACCTTTAATTAAGCGTTAAACTTATTCTTATATTATTATAATTCGCTCCCGCCTAAATAACCGTAGTTATTCGGTTTAAAAAGTTATATACCGCTAGATCGGTACCTCGTTTAATATTATTACCGTTAATTTCCTTAAAGTTAAAGAATAGGAGGGTTTTCGTAATTGTTTTATAACCCTTTTAAATCGATATAATCTAGACTTTTATATCCACGAGGTTATAGTTAACGTTATTTACCCGGGTGTTTTATTTATAACGATACCTACTTTAACGCTTTCTTTAATATTATTATTATAGTAATTACCTATTTAATTACCGACCCCCGTTCTTACCCCGGGTCCTTAAACCTAATTTAACGACGAGGGTATAATAATTTTCCGTTATATTATAAGTAGTCGGCTATTCGATTAATATAACGAAAGCGTTCTTATTCCGGTTTATAACGTTACGAGCTTTCTTTTAACTTAATTTAATAAAGATAAGGATATAATTCCTTAATACGACTCCGATAGCGACGAGATCGAGTTTAAATAAAAAAGGTATATTTTAAACTAGTTTTTAAATATTTTTCGGTTATTTTTTATATATTTTATACCCTTTTTCGGGCGCCTTTAACTTTATTTATAATTAAATTAATATAAACGTAGATATAATTTATCGTTTAAAGATATAAATTCGACTCCTATTAAATATATAAGGCGAGGCCGGTTATTATAATTCTTTATTTTTTTACGTTAAACTTTTTACCGAATTTCGGGCCCTTTTTTATCGCCGTCGCTATAAGTATTAATTCTATAATTGTTTCTTAAGCCTACCTTATACCTTTTTCCTTTTTTATAATTTATTAAAGTATTTCTTTTTAAATTATTTAACGATTTAAAGGGTATTTTTAAATATTTTATTATTTCTATTAATTATATTTAAATAATTAACCTTTCTATTTAATAAAGTAATAAATCTCTTTATTATATATTATCTTATTTCTTATTTCTTCGATTTCTTAATTTTCGTCGTCCTTTAGGTCCGGTATAAATAAGGTATTTAATATTATAACTTTTTATAATTCTAAAAATTAAATAGGGAAAATATTATAAAGCCTAGTATAAGTATTTAATAACGTTAATCGATAGGTTAAGGTTCCTATTCGTTTTAAGATCTTAAACGGCTTTATAAATTTTAAGGCTAATTTACGGTTTTAAATTTTAAGGTTCTTCGTCAATAGGCCTACTATCTAATTTACTTTAAATAATATAGGATCGTAATATTTATTATAATATTTGTTTATATTTCTATAACTTTTTATTAATATTCCTTTATATCGTTATATGACGTTTAAAGCTTCGAAAGTCTATTTTTTATTATAAGTATCCCTCTTTTTTATAAATTATTTTTAATAAATATCCTAAAATTAAATTAATATTTATAAATTATTTAAAATAGGGATATTCCGGTTATAATATTAATTGTTATATTTATTATAAAGAATATTATATATAAAAGGTTTAATTATAATTTTAAATATTCTATTATATAATATTAAAAATATATTTCTAAAGTTTAATTTATCCGCTTAATTTATTTATTTATTTAAGGGTAAAACGTTATTAAATATTATAATTTTACTTTATTATAAAAATAAAGTTATAATTAGAACTTACTTATAAATATTAAACCTTTATTTAATATAATCCTTTTAAAGGCTCCGAACTAGTATTCGATCTTTTTATAAAATAATTTAATTAACTTAGCCGTATTAATATTTATTAATATTAAGAAGAACGATAACTTAAAGAATCGGTTTATAATTATTAATATTATATTAATTAGTTCTCGGTTTATTAAAGTCTTTAATAGGCTCGTAATAAAGTCTATTACCTACTTCTCTTTAAGGTAAGAAGGTTAAGGTAACGAGGAGAATTTATTATATAGTCGGTAATATTTCGTTTTAGATTTTAAATATATTATATATTTATTAATATAATCTTTTACGTTTTATTTTAAATTAAATTAATAGAACTTCCTCTTTAAGAGTTCGATAATATAATCGATATTAAAATAACTTATATAAGGATCGTTATAATATATTTTAAATAATCGAGAGTTTAAAAAGGCTTACTCCGGAATATAAAGTTTTCCTTTAATATAATTTATTACCTCGTGGATTATATTACTTTACGGATTACTCTTTTTATTTCCTAATATTTTTATATAAATTAATTTAATTATAACGCTTTAAATTAATTTAAATTATTCGTTATCCGATTTATTATTTAATTTTATATCTTTTTTATAAATTTATATATTATAACCTATCTCGTTATAAATACCGTAATACTTATTATTCGTTACGCGCCGCTTTAATAAATTATTATTTTTATTTTCGTTAATTATAGGACGCTTCCCTTTTACTTTTTTATTTTATAATTATTAAGATTCTTTAATAATAAAGGCTTTTTTAAATTAAATATATAATTTTTTAACCTTTTAATATTTTAAAAGGATTAAATTAACCGCCTTTAAAGTCCGTATTTATTTATATAAAATTGTAATTTTATATATTATTAACTTTATATATTTAATTAATTTATTTATAATATTTAAAATCGGCGTTAAAAAGCTTTTTTAATAATTAAAGATTCTACTTTTAATAAAAATAAAATATTTTATTATTTATTAAAGGTTAAAAAGCGTTAAAGGGTTATAAATATTAATAGTCCTTAAATATAATAATTCCGGTATAAATATCCGAATTTATATATTTAATTTATTAATTACTTTATTTAAATTATAAGGTATTAAATTAAATATATTAAATCTAGATTTAATATTATATTTTATAAAAATAATAAAATATATAGCTTTAAAGGTAATAAAGAACTCGAATTTCGTAATATAATTTATTGAAGCTTTTATAAATAGTTTAATTTCTTTTAAATATATATATTTTAATAACGAATAAAGTATAATATTTAATAATTAAAGTAAATAAAATAAATAAAGAGGTATATTAAATATAATAATATCGTTATCCTTATAATATACCTTAAATTCGGCCGAAATATAGTTTTTATAATTATTAATAATTAAGAGGTAATAATAACCTATCGCTTATATTTTAATATATTTATTAAAGTATTTAATTTAATTTAAGCCCGTTTTATTATTAATCTAGCCGTTAGAAGTCGGTTTAATTATTTAATTACCCGGTAAGTTATATTTATATATTTAATTTATAAAGTAATATTAACTTTAAATAATTAAAAACGATGGAATATATTAATTTTATAAATTAATATATTTTATTATTATTAATTATTCTTAATTATTAGGTTAAATTATTTTCGCCTTCTTATATTAATTAGCGCGTATTATAATATATATTAAACCGATAATATTTATTATAAAGCTAATTTTATTAAAATTCTATATATTTTTATTTAAGATATTATATTTAACCTTTATATTTATTATTAATATAAATTAACCGGAAATAACTTTTATATTTTTATAAAGAGCTTTTTAATAATTATATTTCCGATTTATTTTAATTTTAAAGTTTAAATTACGGTCGATAAAGCGCTTAATTTAATATTTATTAATATATTCGTTATTATATATTCCCGTAAGAAAATTAATTATATCTTTTATATTAATAATATTAAAAAGTATTCTTTAGGTATTTAAATTAATTATATACTTTCGTAATACCTCCTCTTTAATAAAATTTAATTTATATTATTATTATTAAATTTCGCGTTATAAAATTCGGCCGTTAATTCGGTAATATAAAGTTATATAAAGGACGTTATATATTTTTATAATAACTCTTTCGTTTAAAGGATTTATTAGGTTTTATATCGCTTAAATTATTAAAATAATTCGATTTTCTTTAAATTAATTAAGTATTATAATTATAGAATTATTATATATTAAAGTTTAATTAGGTTATAGAATTAATGAAGTGATCCGCGAGGTAATATAATCCGCGAGGTAGTAAACCACGTTATATAAAAGGATTTTAAAATCCGTAATAATTTAAACTTCTTTTAAAAGGGTTTTATTAACTAATCCGGCTCGTTTCTCTCCGCACTCTTTATTTAATTATTATATTTCTCGGATAAAGGTTTAAATGTTTTTTAAATTTATCTCTATATAAATATCTATTAAGATAATAAATTCTCTTACCTTTTAACGGGTAATCTATTAAATTAATATAACCTGATTTTAAAAAAGTCTTATTTTATATAATATTTATATAAATATACGGGGTTTATCTTTTAAAAGATTTATAGTTATTACTAGCTTCCTTTATAATATTAATAGTAATATTAAATTATCCTCTTTCTCGGAAGTATAATCGGGACGTTTTAAAGGGCTATCGGCTAGGTTTCTCTTTCCCGGTTAATATTTAATAACGAAATTAAATAAAACGATCCGTCTTTATAAAGCTTTTAAAGTTTTAATAATTAATAAGAACTTTAATAAAATATTTTAATCCCTTAAAATAATATCTTTAATATTTAAATAATAATATAATCGTGAATATTTTTTAATTAAACGTATTATAATTCTTTTTTACTTTAATAAACTTCTTTTAAAAAAATTACGATAAAACGTTAATACCTTATCGAACCCTTTTATAATAGAATTCCATTTATAATAAATTATAAGGTATCTATTTCTAATTATATAAACTTCTCGGGATTAAAATATAATAAAAATAATATTCCTTTAAAAGCCCTTTTTAATTATATAAACACTATATATAAAGGGGGATTAAAGATTAATCGTTTTAATTTCTTTTTAATTTCGTTACCTCTTAATAATTACATTAATAATATAACGATATAGGAATACCCTTTTATAAAGCGTCGATAAAAATTATAAAACCTTAAGAAAACTTAAATATTATAAATATATTTTAATTTTAATTAATTTTATATCGTATCTACTCGAGCTTTATCTACGGATATTATATCGATAAAGATAAAATACCTAAAGAAATTTAATTCTTCTTAAACAAATAAATATTTAACGGTTTTAATATATAAGTTCGTTTATAAAAGCTTTTCTATTATTATACGGAGGTATTTTATATAGGTTTCCTTATTTAATAAATATATAAAAATATCGTTAAAGTAAACTATATAATAAATATTTATTAGGTTATTTAAATTATAGGTAATATAATATTAAAAAGTAATAAAGGTATTAATTAAATCTATCGCTATTATTAAGAATTTATAATAATTATATTTTATTTAGAAAGCTATTTTTTATTTATCTCTTTTCTTAATCTTAATATAATAATAGGCATCCTTTAGGTCGATTTTAAAAAAGACCTTTAATTTAAAGACCCTATTTAATAGCTCTAAAATAAGGGGTAAAATATACCGATTTTTAATGGTTATTTTATTAAGGTTTTTATAATTAATTACTATTTGGATTAAGCTATTTTTCTTAAAAATAAAGAAAATCGGCGCTTTAATTAAGCTTTAAGATTCCCTTATCTTACCTTCGGCCTTTATTTTTTTTAAAAAACTCTTTAAATACTTATAATTCCTTATAAGAAAATAAATAAATAGAATAATATAATAAATATATATTAAATAATAAATCGATTATATATTCGGTAATTTTAAATAGGAAGAAGGTATAATTTTTAATATTAAAGAAAGTATTAAAATTATTAAAATATTTTAATATTATTTTATTCAATACTTTCGTATAGGATTTAAATAGTTTTACTATAAGTTCCGCTATAAATACTATTAAAAAACACGTCGTACCTTTTTTAAATATCCGTTTAAAAGGATAAGGTTTAATTAATTATATTTAAACTAATTCTAAAACTAATTATTATTAATCCTTACCCGAATATATTATAATATTTATTTCTTAAATTATTTTAAAAGATAATAATAAAGGAAATCCTTCCGGCCGGGAGTCGCGATTAATTATAACGTAAGGTTTTAAAAAACGACGGATAATATTATAAGAATCTATAATTTTAAAATTAATTTAATAAACTTTATAAATAAAAATATTTAAATTATTAATAATGGAAATAGGAATAAATTAACAAGGAGTTTATTAAAGTTTTAATTTTAATATAAAAACGTAATTAATAAAATTAATATCGAAATAAATATTTAAATTAACGAAAGTAAAGATTAAAGGTATTTTAAAAGAAAAAGTATAAATAGAAATAAATACTTAAAAAGTTTTAAATACTTTAATAAAAAGTAACGGCGACGATAAAGTCGCTCTATCTATTAGGATTCCTTAACTTTTCCCGATAGTCACGGGGCTAAGGATTACTTAAAGTAATTATTAATATAATACCCCTTTTTTTATAATTATAATAAATAATTTATAAAAAATCTATTAATTTTTCAGATTCCTTTTAACTTCCTATCCGTTAATTATTAAATTTTATTTCCTTAACCTCTTTTTTCTTTTAATATATATTAAGTTTTAACCTTTTCTCTATTTTATTTTATTTATATCGATATTTTAAATTATTAATATCGGGTTTATTACGTTTTCGTTTTACGGAGGTTTTAAAGGATTTATTAAATTATAACTTATTTTTTAGGATTTAAATAATAATTCCTACCGTCGAGTTATAACGTCTAGTATATTATTACGATAAAAAAGTAATATATTATAATAATTTATAATATCTTCTTTTAATAAGTTTAATAGCTTCTTATAGAAGAAGAGAGTTTATTATTTATCGATACGTCGATCGGTTTAAACCTTTAATAAGGTTAAGTATTAATAGAATATAGCGGGAAATTATCCCGGTCTTTAATATATATTCTTTAGTTAAGAGCTAATTATAGCTTCCTTATTAGCGGCTCGTTAAATAACCGATTTTATTTATTTTTAATAAATTTCTTAATTGTTTTAAAATAATAACTTCTCTTTATTTATACCGAAATTCTTTTTAAGCCGATATTAATATTTAATAAATTAATTTATTTTATTATATATATAAAGAATTTATATACGGGTATTTCGGAAATATTTTAAGGAGTTATTAAAGATTATTTTTAACTTTTCTATTTAATTATTCTAATTAATATAATTAAAGGAGGAATTAAGTTCCTTATAATTAAATTAAATAATCTTAATTAAATCGATATCCTTATTACTATTTTCTAATTAATTATTAGAAAAACTCGTATTTAAAAACGAATTAAAATTTAATAACGTTATATTATCTTTAAAACTCGTTAGGTCCTTTTTAAGCTTTCGTTAAAGTTTCCGGATAGTTTTTACGGGGTTTTACTTATACTTTCTATAATAATAAATAGACCGCGATAATTTCCTTTTAAATAGCCTTTATATTACCTTTAATTCCGTAATCCATCTTTATAAAGCCTTTAATAACTTTATTTATATTATTACTATATTATTTATATTATAATCTTAAATCGTTATTTTATTAATATCGACCGGCTCTTTTAATAAAGGATTTCTATTAAGATTTATAGGAGGTTCGCTCCCTTCTTCTTATAAATCTAACGGGGACTTAATAAAAGGTCCCGGTTTAATTACCGGTACCTTTACTTTTCTCTTTCTTAACGATATTTTTAATAAATAAGTTATTAATAAAAGCGTTAAAATTATAATAGAATTAATAATTTAAGTATTACTTTAATTATCTAAGTATAAAGGGGGTAATAAAAATAAAGCTAACGCTTATCTTTTTTAATTAATAGAATAGCTTATAGTACCTAAATAGCCCCGAAACGGGTACGTAAGCCCCTTATAGCTTAAGTGGTTTTAATATTATAATAAATATTAAGTTAATTAAATTTAGTTTTTATAGTTATACGTTAAAGCTCTTAATATATAATTTAAAGTTCGTTATTTTTCGTGCCGTAACGAAATCGGTATTAATTTATTTAAAATTAAAAATAAAATAATGCTTTATTAAACAATATAATTAACAATTGTAAATAATTATAGAATTAGGATTTAATAAGGTAAAGCTATAAGTAATATTTAAAATAATATAATTTATAATAGAGAAAAGAAAAAGAATAAGTCTAACTAAAGTTAGATTAGGATTTAAAATAAGTATAGGAGCGGGGCTTAATTTATATTAACGTGGCGCTAATGGGCACGGATTAACGTATTATATTATTATTAAAGGTTTTATTTAATTAAGGGGATAATTATTTATAATTATTAAACCCTTTAAAATATTACTCCTTATTTAATAAAACTATATATAAATAACTATAAGCTATAAAATTAAATAATATTAAATAATATTATAAATAGAACCTGTATTAAGTAGCCTCTTTCTATAATAGAAGATAAATATATTAAACTTCCTATTATCTTCATCTCTATCCAGGTAGGAAAACATCCGATGGTGTAGATAAGTGGTAGCTACAGTGGACTATTCGGGTCTACCCGCTAGGGATGTCTTTTTCTGTATCTTATACCAATTGTTCATGTGTTGGCTCAATAGCCGTCAAGGCTGGGCAGGCCTATGCTATCTGCAAGTAGGTAGTTTTGGCGGTCTCTAATTGACTTCAAGTATAAATAGCACTCAGTTGATCTTCAAATGCACGGCGAGAGGGACATACCAGTTGACATGGTGTTCTGGTCAAAAGGAAAATACTATGACACATCAAGACACTTTACACACTTTACACATGCTGGAATCATAGCCATAATTCCCGTCATTCAGACTACGTAGATACTACTACTAATTGGTATTTATGTTGCTAGAAGCGAGTGTGATGCTTAAAAATGCAGCGATGAAGAAACCAAGTTCATGCTTGGAAATTAAACGCATGTCTGTAGAATAAAATCAAGTTGAATTCGCTAATAGTAAAAGCCCCAAGAATGCTTGCGCTTGCTGGCTTGTTTCTGCCAGTATCGAAAAGCGAGTACTGGCTCAGAATGGTATCATATGATGTATGTAAATGTTTTGTGCTTTTGCCCAGCATCGATGTTCATGCCCGGTACTAAAGCCATCAATCAAACTGCAAAGGGAAAAAGTAGAAAAGAAGAAGAAAACCCTAGAATCGGGTTGTGTGGTATAGTGCAAAAACAGAGTTGAGAGAATGAATCAAACAAAACTCCAAACCCGCGATAAAATCAGATATCCGCCCATCGTTACGGTTGTTCATCACTGTAGCTCTTGTCTCCAGTTTCTTCGTCTCTCTCTCTCTCTCTCCTCTCCTCTGCTCTGTCTTAGATCATGGCTCCGTTCACACTGATCTCGAAGCCCTCGCCCTTCTGCTTCAGCGCCTTGGCGAGCATGAGCTCCCGCATCCAGTCGATGCGTTCGTCACGGCTGCGCACAGCGAAGTGGTGGGTCTTGCCCGTCCCGTTGACGCCATCAGCCAGCGCGGCGGCGGCGGCGGCGGCGGAGCTGTTGCTGCCGAGGCTGCTCTCGCGTTTGTGCAGGCGCGCAGTGAGGTGCTCCTTGCCCTGGGGGATGAGCTGGAAGGCAAAGGCGGCCACGTCCTTGTTGTCCTTGCTGTCCTTGGAGGAGCGCGAGATGTTCATGGCCTTGAAGGCGGCGTTGAGCTTAGACGTGCTGGCCAGCGACGAGCAGGCGATGGCGTAATCGTCGATGTCGATATACTCGAGCGTGTTGGCCCGGCGTGTCTCCATGTCCTTGTGGATCGCCAGCCGCGTGCCCTTGAGCGTCGCGTAGTGGTCGTGCCACTCGTGCCGCAGCATCTTGGTTTTGCGCTTTCGGACAGGGCCCTGGTACGAGATGCCCTCGGCGTCCCGGGTCTCGGTCGGTTCGGGGCTGATCGCGCCCTGCGACGGGCGGGTGCGATCAAAGACGGCGCGCTGATGTGGCGACCAGGGATACTGCGCACGGGGAGGAGCGTGAAGTGGCTGCTGGGGACGGGAAGGAACTCTGGGATGCGAGTTCTGCGGAGACCTTGGCGAGCTGTTTGTCGGGCTGGTCTGTCGTTGTGCTGGTTGTTGTTGCTGTTGTTGGTGCGGCATGGTGCGAGCAACGGGGGTCGCTGCGTTCTCCTCAAGAGGTGCCATGGTCTGAAAGGTGGATGGCCTGCGAGAGGCGCGTGAAAAGGTTCGGACTGGAACTGAAGGACCAGCCCTGTACGACATGTCGGGTGGGACTGACTGTGACGCATCTCGCGCAACCGGTCCCATTTGGACGGCTGTGACTGGAATGTCCATTTCTGAGCACGGGGTGCCGAACCGATAGGGAGCGACTGGTGTTTGCAGCTCAGGCGAAAGAGCCTCGGCTCTCTCCATGCGATACGGGGTGAATGACTGCTGGAGATGGGATGGTCCACGCTGCGATGCCCTCGACACCGTCTGCCTTCCGGGAATGGATAGCTTGGGCAGGGTGCGAAGTCCCTCGTGCAGTGCTTGTGTGTTGTTGGAGTAGAGCTCAAAGGGAGGGGTTGGGGGTACCTCGCCTTGTGAGGCATCACCGCCTTCTTGGTGCTGGAAGTCCAAGAACTGCCTGACATTGTCCTGGGGGTCTCGGGATTGGACGTTTCGGAGGGCTGCTTCCTGGAGGTACTGGAAGGGACTGATTCCGGCGCCAGGTCCGAGGACATCGGACGATGCTACCACGGAAGGGACGGCGTCAGACATGGGCCGCAGAGCCTCGGTAGAAGAAGGCCGGTTGAGGGCCCTTGCGGTGGATGCGTTACCAGGGTCTCCGGCAACAAGGATGACTCCCCCAACGTTGTCGGCGAAGGGGTGTTCCTTTTTGAACTCGTCGATCATGCGCTGCTGTTTCCTCCACGTCTTGCAAGCCTCGCCCTTGGAGCACTTATGAGGCTTGGGGATGACTTGCTCGATGCCCACGATGGACACCGACTCGAGCGGCGAAATGATATCTTCGTGCGATGGCCTGTTCATGCGCCGCTTGCTGTGTCCTCGGCTGGGCTTTGCTGCGGAATCGCATCGTTCGAGCCTTCTCCGTTCCTTCTTGGCCTCTCTGCTCTCCTCGTTCTCAATGGGTGTGGTTGGCCGAGAGCTCTTTTCCTGGATGCCCCGTAGCTGCGAGACATGGTGCCAGAGCTTCATCCTGATCCCGAGCGAGCCGATGCCGAGTTCCTTCAGATCTTCTGATTTCAGTGTCATTAAGATAGCGCCCGTAATGTCGTTTTCGATGAACTTTTCTGCGATGTGCGGCTCAACGCCAGCATTGAGCATCCATTGTGCCACCTTCTCCGGCTGCCAGGAGGCCAATTTCTCCGTGTCCAGCTCTTCGTGAGTAAACTGGAATGGGCTGCTGCGCATCCGCGGCGGCAGTGGCTCCTGGGAGTAGTAGTGGTGAAAGCGTGAATCCGCATCAAGGAGCTTGGGTGCCCTTGGCGTGATGGGTGAAAGAGAAAGCGCCTCCTCGTATTCATAGGAACTTGACGACGTCGAGTTTGCGCGGAACAGATGCGGGCCTCTAGGCCCCTCAACCGGCTTCAGCGGGTCGTATTCGATGGGATACGCCTCGCGAGTCCTGCTCGTCCTGGGCGTATGTGCCTCCTCATAAGACGATAGTGTCGTCACACTTTGCTGACCCGACTGGGATGAGGATGAATGTCAGTAAACGAGTCCGGAATCTCGAAAGAGGCAGGTCTTCTTCTTACAGAGTTCAGGCTGAGTCTAGGTGAGTTGTTTCCATCGTCTTCTTCATTCTCGCTGATTATATCATCGTCTTCGTCCCAGTCTGTGTCTACAATCTCGGTGGCTATTGAACTTGGCCTTGGCTCTGGGCCCTTCAGACCGAAGAAGGAATCGTGTAGGCGGGTTTTTTGTTGCATCTCCCGCCGCGATTGCTCGCTGGCCATGTAAGATTGTGTGTACTTTGGAAGAGTATCCGGTATCAGTAAAAGAAGGTAGCGAGTCTCGATCCGGCCCTAGGTTCGTTCACTCACCATATTTGCTTGCTTGCTTTAAAACCTGGTTGCGCAGAGTGTACGCTTTTTGGTATGAGGCCGTTGCCGGCTTTACTACTAATGTTCTAGAATCGATGATATACGGGATAAGAAAAGACGAAAAGGAAAGAAAAAACCTGGGTATAGTCGAGGGATAGAGTGGACGTCGCAAAGAGAGGAAAGAGGGGCTCGAGGAACACGGACGGCAAGTTGCGGATAGTATATGTATCAGACTGGGGGGTGCTTAAGGTCTTACAGCGGTACACAGCAGCAGACGACGCATGCACTATAATACGTTGTAATAACGTGGGAGGCAACGCTTTCGAGGTCGGATAATGGGACAACGTGATTTGTTTCTCCGCTGTGTTCCCGAGAGCACAGTTCACAAGAAGACCATCTGCAGCACTACATGGTACGAGACAGAACCAGTTTACTTGGGTGATTCTAGGCGATCTGTCAGGGTTCCGGGCCTGAGCCAGCTCCTCATTCGCTAAGAATAGCATTGTCGAGCTCGCTACTCTGCGAGGAGCGAGTGTTGGAAAGAAGCAAACGGCCGCTAGATGCAGCGGCACTGGGCTCGCAAAGAGTGGCTGGTTGGTTAGGAAGCTATATGGGTGGAGCTGATGCAGAAGCCTAGGCGGGCCGTCATTGGGCAGGCAGCACGGAATCACCCCAGAAATAGCCGTCTAAGCGCTTGGCCATGCCGACCAGGGTGCCTTGTCACGCACCCGTTGCTGCCCGTCAACTCGAAAGAGCAGAAGGCTTCCAGACGTCCAGGCTCCTGTTGCCCATCGTCCATGTGTGGCACTCGTAACCAGTCGTAACCAGAGGGGCGTGTGGCTGTGGTATGTGGACTACAAGTTGACGATGAATCCCCCCAATAAACCCCAGCAAGTAAGGCGATCAACTCCTCTTGCCAGATGCCGTGGGCCGACAGTGTCTTGCCTTCGGCTCCTCCTCGCCCAGTAATCCAGCTGGTTGTGAGTCACGACACTTAGCGGTGAGAACCCAAAACTTGAATCGTGAGTCTTGTTTGTTCCTTTTGCCTTTTTTTTTTCCCCGGGAGTTGACGATGGAGCCCCATAGAGGGACCGTTGAGGTGCGGGCCATCCTGTTGTATTCGACAGGATAGCTGCTAGGAGGCCTGTAGCTTGGGGTTAATGTCGGTCTCTGGAGAGTGATAGCACCGAATCCAAGTCTCGTCGGGCCAACCAAGGTCGCTCCATTCTTCTTCGAGATTTTTTCTCTCTTGCCTCTCATATTAAACGAGAGCTAGAAGGGCAGGGGTCCAAAGCAACCCCCACCAATCAAATGGTAGGATGCACTTCTTGAGTGCTGACCGCATACATTTCCCAAATGGGGGCCACGCAGCGCTTCCTCTAGGGTTCGCTGCTATTGGCTCTTCCCCGTCGGTTTGCAAGCTAGCAGAATATGATCAGTGTGATCCTCGCTCCTCGCATCCTCTGCCTCGCATGATGCTTCCCGTGACCCAGACTCATATAGCCCTGTAAGTGATAATGCTAGCTGAGCTGCTAGCTTTGCGAGCTACCACCGTCTGGTTCGGTCCGGCCTAGTCGTTCCTGCTAGCAGCTACGGTTTAGAGCAGAAGGATCATGAACGGGCCGTTACAACGGATCAGTTCTGTGCATTAGGGTTGTCTCGAAGGCTGTCAATGCGACTCTAGATGGAACTAGTCGTCGCCGTCGCAAAATGGAGGCGAGGAAGCAATTGCATCTTCGGGGACCCAAAGACCCTGCGAAAGTCTCTGCATACTTACAGTCGTAGTGCTCCAAAAGTCCATATCTCGTTTTCCCATATCATGCAAGATTGACATGGAAATCCCTCAACGCTAAAGGGTTCTATTGACAGGACTCGTCGTCTGATCTAGCAGGGCAAGCTAAAGCATGAGTCCCTGTCTGGATCGAGTTTGGCACTTTTGCAACTATGCTACCTCGAGTCCTGCAAGAGACAAGATGTGATTCCACCTTGCATATTCAACCCATTCCGCGCTTTGATTGCTATCATACCTCACGACAACAAGTTGCAGTAGCAGGGTTTTCGAAGCTACTACAGTACAGCACACCGACACCGACTGGAGAAGGAATGCTCTAATCGTAAACCGAACGTCATCATCCTTCACCATCTGCTCTCCTTCCTTCTCCCTTACGGGGCAACGTCCGGGACCGATCTTAGCTGAGGACGAGTCACCGACTGTATTCGGCGGGCTGACGGGGTTCCCCTCAGCTCGCCTATGCCGGCTCAGGAACACGTGAATATGGCCCTGATTCTTGGGCTGGACTCGAGATGCCACACTCGTCTCTGTCTTACGCACCTAGACGCAGCTAGACTCTCGGACTGCCTTCCCGCGCTCTGGCACTGTCTCGGGAGGGTGAGCTTACTGGCGGTCGTGGTCTGGCCCCTGGCCTAACCGAATTACAGGCATTGCCCAATGGGATGCGAAGGGGCGAATAACCCTATTCTATAGAGCAAGGACCGCTAAGTTGCGGCGGACACAGCATGCTTTGTCCAATTTCCAATACAGGTCATGTTATGTGATTTCATTTAAAGGAGTGATGGGACTCTCGTCGACTGCTTTAGCGGTCACCAATCGCAGAAGTCGTGACAAGAGTCGAACAATGCGCAGCCAGATAGATCCGTGATCAACGATAGCAAGCAGATGGCATGCGGGTTGGGCACCCGCATAGCTTTAGGTACCGAAAGGTAGCATTTTTGCTTTCTACAACGTATCACTCACCTCTAGTCGGCAATAATCTCCACTTGTCATTTGTGACCGAGCCAGGGTTTTCTTCCTGGGGGACCTGTAGGGACGGGGGGAGGTTCAATGTTGCTCGGAAACACGGACCACAACAAGGATCTAGGCCAGCCCTGCTTATGATGATTTGCATCCTGCTGTCCTTGGTTCCCGGTCCGTCATCTGGGCGGTGGTGGGCTGCTCTTATTAGTAACCTACTTCTTACCCAGACAGCTTATTAGGCATGTAGGCAGGTGCAGGCAGGTAGCAATGGTAGCAATGTGTGTAGTGGGATTCACACACCTATTTACTTACCATACGGTATTAATTATTTTAATAAGATTAAACCTATTCGAATTAATAACCGAACGCTATTAATAAAAATGAATAAATATAAAATATTAACTTATTTAATACATCTTTTATATAAATCTATAAATAGTTTATTTATTTAATTTATTAAATAAAATGTAAAGGTTTTATATAATCCTTTTTTATAATATAAGTTTCTAATTATTTTAATAATTATTCTCTTTAAAACCTTTATATTTATAATATTATATACCTTTCGCGTTATTATAATATATTATATAATTATATAATAGTATTTAATATAAATAATTTATAGTTATAAATATACTTATATAAATTCTTTTTATAACGTTAATAAAAATAAGAAAGTTATATTTTATTAAATAAATAATAAATCTTTCGGCTTATTATAATTAATTTGTTTAATAACGCATTGTTAATTAAAAGCAAGCCCCGGTATATATTTTAAATGGAATATAAATTAGGTAAATAAAAAAAGATATTTAATTAAATATTATAATAAAGGTAATGCGTTAAAGTTAACAGGGTATATTTAAATTAATTGAACTTATTTAAATAACGTAATTAGTATTAAACTTATTAAAAATTAATATATTTAATTAAGATAAGTTTATTAATAATAAAAGAAATGTTAAATAATTATTCTAATTAATTTTAATTAACTTATTATTCTTAACGTTATTAAAGCGCGAAATCAATAGATTTAATATAATTAACAATTTAGATAAAACATATTAATATAAATTAGAAATTATAAAATTTAATATTAAAATAATTATATAACTAGCTTATTAATTAATAAATATACACGACTTAATTAACTTTAAAAAATGAAACTTTACTTTAAACTTAATAATTTATATAGTGTTTTATTAAGTTATTTATAATTAAAATAGAAAGTAAAAAATGGATAAAAGGTTATATAAATTAATAATAACTCTATATTAAAAAAGATTATTTTAAAAAGAAATTAAAAAATTAAAACCTTTAGCGATAATAAATAATAAATATTAAACCGCTTTTTACTATAATTATTAACTTTAATTATTACCTTATTATCCCTTACGGTATAAGATTTATAATAAACCCAGGTCTCGGGATAATATTATATTTTAATATTAAAAAAAGAATTTCGTCTACGTTATATAAATTTAAAATTTATCAAAGATTGTTTATATTTAAATAATAAAGTTCTTAAAATTAAAATACGAAAATATTAAATTTACGTAAGTTATTAAAGAAAGCTTTTATATATAAATATAAAATCTTAAAATAAATACTATTTAAAATTTATAATAATTCTCTCTTTTTTATTATATATAAATATATGTCTATATTTATTATTATCTTTTATTTCTTATATTTATATATTATTAAATATATATACGAATATTTAAATTCTAATGTTTATCGATATATATTATATTATATATAATAATAGAAAACGCTTTAAACTTTTCCGAGAAACTTAATATAATTACGCCGATAATTATTAAATACTTTTTTAAAAGAAACATTTTTATAAATAAAGCGACGTTTTAAATAAACTTAATTTTAAGATATTAAATTCCGTATTTAATAATAAACCTTTAGAATTATTATAGTATATAATTATTTATATATATAATTTCTATATTATATATTAAATATATAATGATAAAAACCTTTATAAAGTATATTAAAGAACTAAAAATATATTTATAGCTATATAAAATAAAAAAGAAGTTATAAAAGATATAAAACTTTATTAATATAACGAGCGCTAATACGATAAAATCGCGGAATAATTAAATATACCGAAAGGGGAAAAAGGTCGATATTAATAACCGGGAGTTAATAGAACCGCGATTAACGAATATTCTTTTAATTAAATAAGCTATTATTACTTAAGCTATTTATCGCTTATTATATAATTATTTAAATTATATATTTACTTATTTAATCTATTAAATAAAAGGTAAAGATTTTATATAATTTCTTTTTCGTAATATAATTTATAAACTAACGTCTTTTATAAAACAATAAATTTAATAATGTTCTTTATTTATATTAATACTTTTAATTTAATTAGAGTTATTATAGCTAACTTTATAACTTTATTTTATTACCTTTATTTTCACTTTAATTTAACTCGATTACTTTTTACCCGTGTATTAAAATTAATTAATATATTAAAGCTTATTTTTTTAAAGCGTTATATTATTAGATTTATCTTTTTTTAATTACGATTAAGTTATAAATTAAAATAAATTAAATGTAATAATATTAATATAATTTTCGTATTATTTTATAACTTAATATTATATTATAATATCTTATTAATTATATCGTTAGAATTAAACCTTATACTTTAAAATTTATTAATATATAATAGAACCGAGATTTTAAACTTAATTAACTTAAACCTTTAATTAAACTATATATAAATATATATTTTACTTTTTACTTCCCCTTTGAATTTAATTTATTAATTAATTAATCTTCTTATTAAAAATCGACTCTTTTAATAAAGATTAAAAAAATAGATTTAAATTAATAATTCTAGAATATTTATTAAACGTTTTTTAATCGTATTAATTAACTTAAACTTTAAGTTTTAATATTTAATTAAAATAAATTACTCGATTCAAACTTTATCTGTTAAATTTTATTAAATGTAATAAAGATAATTAGATAATAGTAGCGTTAATACATGAAATCCAATAATTAATTAGATTAGAATTTATTAAATTAAAGAATAAAAGAGAAATTGAAGTAATTAAATCGATTAAGTTAAAAAGTAATAAAGTTTTAATATTAGAGTTAATATAACTTAAACTAAAGCCAATCCTTTTATAATTAATTAAATTAAATATATCTTTAATAATAATATAATTATATAAATATCTCTATTTTTTAAAAGGCGTACTTTAAACCTTCTATTCTATGATTTAACGTTATTTATTACTTACTTTTTATTTCTAATTAATTAAATTATATCTATTAGTTATTAAATTCATTAAATAAGGTTATTAATTTATTAAAACCTTTATATTAAGATAATAATAATCTAGATATTTAATAGGTTTAAAAATAATAAATATATCTCGAAATATTCCGTTAAGGTACGTAAACTTCAATTTTAATTTCGATTCGGATCGAGTCTTAATGTTATTAAAATCCATTTTATAAAATTACCCGGATCCCCTTTTATTATATAATTAAAATATCAGATTAAACCTTATTTTAACGGTTATTTTATAATAAAACCTAATAAAATCGTTATATTTATTACGAAAAGATTGAAATTATATTTCAGATTTATTAAAATAATTTTAAATTTAAAACTTAAATATATAACGTAAAGCGTAAACAGAGATTTCATCGGATATAAATATATATTTAAATTCTTCTATATAAATCTCCTAGTTATTTAAAAAAGAAATTAAATTATATTTATTTTAATATAAATTTTAAAAACCTTTTTAAATATATGAAGTGTTTATAAAATCGGTATAAATATATGTTAAAATCTTTTTTTCTTAATTTATAATCCTATTTATTAATAACTATATAATAATCGAGATATAATTAAATTGTTTAATAAAGTTTATTCTTTATATAAGTATATTAATTTTGGATTTTAACTTTATTATTACTAATAACATTACTATTTATAAATATCCTATTATTTATATTTTTAAAGTTAATATTAAAAATTAATTTAATTATTATTAAATTTAACGGGATTTAGAAGATAAAGCCTAAATCGAATAATCTATTTTTAATTAAATATTAAAATTTAGAATTCGAATTAATTAATATAATGAAAAAACTCTAATACATTTCCTAAATTTATTAATTTAAATCTATCTTATTAATCCTTATTAAAAAGGTTAATATTTAATAAAGAAATATATCAATTAATAAAATAAGTCTAAAAAGAAAAGAGAAAATAAATATATATAACTTAATGAAAATTTTAAATTAACTAGGTTTAGAATCTCGATTTTATTATATTTAAATTAAGGTATAAAATTCTATTCCAGCGATAAATTTAATAGAAATTAATAAAATAAAACTAACTTATAAATTAATAGAAAAAGTATATTTATTTAATATTTTTTATTAAGCTTCTAATAGCTAAAACAAGTAATAAAAACAAATAAAAGGTTATATAAATTAATAATAACTCCGTATTAAGACAAATAAATATCTTAAATAATAAATTAAATAAATTAAGCTTCTAGTTATACGATAATAAATAATAAATGTTAAGCCCCCTTTCTATTATAGCTATCGACCTAATTATTACTTTATTGTCCTTTATAATATAAGATTTATAATAAACCCGGGTCTCGCGATAATATTATATTTAAATATCGAAAAAGGTATTACTATATTTATTCGCGTTACATAAATCTAAGATTTATCGGAAATTATTTATGTTTAAATAATAAAATTCTTAAAATTAAAGTATAGAGATATTAATTTTATATAATTTATTAAAGAAAGTTTTTATATATAAATATAATATCTTAAAATAAATACTTTTTAAAACTTATAATATCTTCTCTTTTTTATTATATATAAATATATATCTATATCCGTTATTACCCTTTATTTAACTTTATACCTTTATATATATAATTATTTAAATCTCGATCTTTATTAATATGTATTATATTATATATATTAATAAAGAATGTTTTAAATAATTCTAAAAAAAGCTAACGCGATTATATTAATAATTATTAAATTTATATTTTTTAAAAAATATTATTTTCGTAATATAAAGATTAAAACTATTTTAAATAATTTCGATTTTAAAATATTAAATATTATATATAATAATAAACCTTTTAAATTATTATAATATATAATAATAGAAATATTTATAAAGATTATTAAATAATAAAAAGTATATTTATATATATATAAAACGGGAAAGAAGCTTTAAAAGATATTAAACTTTTATATTAATATAACGAATACTAATATAATAAAATCGCGGATTAATTAAACGTATCGAAGGGGAAGAAGGGCCGGTACCGATAAACGGGAGTTAACGGAACCGTAATTAACGAGTAATCTTTTAATCGGATAAGTTATTATTAATTAAGCTATTCTTTAATTGTTATATAATTAATTAACCTACGATTATATATTTAGTTATTTAATTTATTAAATAAAAGGCAAGGGTTTTATATAATTTTTTTTTATAATATAATTAATACATTAACATCCTCTATAAGACGGAGAAAAAGTATATTAATATTATTAAATTTAATTTAAATTTTATAACTTCATCACGATCGGAAAGGAATAGCTTTAACGGCGTAACGCTTTAAAACTAAACTTTAATCTATTAATTCATTTTAATCTATAGGTAAATAAAAATCGAATTGAATTAAACTTAGAATAAAGGTAATAAAATAATATTATAAGGCCGGTTATAATAAATTTAATTAAATCTCTAAGATATTAATATAAATATTAGAATTATAAAATTAAATACTTTTATTAATAAAAGCATTATATAATATAGGTTTTCCGTTAATTATTAAATGTAAAAGCGCGTTATTATAATATAAAATAGATTAAATACAATGCCTTAATTAATAAATAATTTACCTTATTTTTTATTAAGTTAAAGTATAATAATAAAGTTAAAAAAAGAATTAACGTCTATTAATTACACTTTTAATAACAAATAATTTACCCTTTAATTAAGGATTAAACAAACTTAATTAATCACGCGAAAGAAACGTTAATATATAAAATCTAATATTTAATTAAATTGAAATGTAAGAAATTAAAATATAAAAAAGAAATTAAAGAAGTTAAACTAATTAAATTAAGAAATAATAAGGTTTTACTATTAAAGTTAACATAGCTTAAAGTAAAGCCAATCCTTTTATATTTAATTAAATTAAGTATATACCTAATAATAAGGTAGTTACGTAATTAGAATTAAAATAATTTTAAACATTAACTCTAAGAAAAAAATAATAATATAATTAATAATAACGAGGTTAAAACTTAATATTAATGTTTTTATATAAAGAATAAGCTTTATTAAATAATTTAATTATATTTTAATTATTATCTCCTTATTAATAAATGGGATTATAAATCGATAAAAAAGATTTTAATATATATTTATATCGATTTTATAAAAACCCGACGCGTTTAAAAAAATCATTATAATTTATTTTAAAATAAACATAATTTAATATCTTCTTAAATAAATAGAAAACGTTAATAAAGGAGTTTAATTATTTATTAGTTAATAATAATATCTATATTTACGCTTTATATAATTATTTTAATTCTTAAATTTAAAACCGTTTTAACGAGTATAAAATATAATTTAACTCATCCTTTAAAAAGTATAATAACTTTATTAAATTCTATTATAAAATAACCGTTAAATTAAACTTTAACCTAATATTTTAATAATAGAATAAAGTTAAATTAAAGCTTTTTAATAAAATAGATTTTAATAATATTAAAAATAAGTTTATATTGAATTAAATCTTAAATTATAAAGGTATACTTTATATTACCCTTGTTTTTTTAAGTTTATTAAATATTTAAACTAATTTTAGTCTAATAAAGTGGAGTTATTTAATTAAATATATTTAACGGCCGAGTTAAGAAATTCCATTAATTAGAAATAAAAGATAAAATATAAATAACATTAAATAATAAAATAAAAGGCTTAAGGCGCGTCTTTTTTTAGAAGGGGGATACTTATATAATTAACTTATTTATTAATTAATATATATAATTTAATTAACTTTAAAAGAATACGGTTTTACTTTAAACTTAATATTAAAACTTAATCTCTTTTTTAATTTAATTTAATTACTTTCTTCTCTTTTATTCTTTAATTTAATAAATTTTAATTTAATTTATTATTTCATTTTATATATTAATAATACTCTTAAAAATTTAATTTATAATTAAAAAAACTATAATTTTTAAAGCTTTATAATATATATAAATAAATATAAGATAATAAAAGTAAATAAACCTAAGGTATTACTTATAATTAATTTTATAACTATATTTTATAAAAGGGAAAAAAGGTTTATATTAAAGTTAATAAGGGGGATTAATTTTGTTAGAATAACCGTCGCCCATCATACAGGCCCCCTTACCATTTCTGGGCATGAGGGTTGCTTCAGTTACTTGGCTAACATGTCTGGCGATAAAGCCGAATCTACTATAACTGCTGTCAAGATAGATATGTTCCGGCCGTGTAGGAATGGAAGCCGGGCAGACTTGCCGAACCTCGTCTACCCGCCTGTCTCCTTTCTCCCTTCTTCCTCGTGTGTTTTACGCCACAGGTGGTATATCCGTATCCTTAGAGGCGGTCAACAAATGATGCACAAGCCGTTGTTGAGCACATGACTGAACTGAAGTGTCTTGGACCAAAGATCGTGCATTGGACCTCATCAATGCAGATGGCGTCGACAAAGTACCGGGCTATATTTGGCCGGCCAATGCATCGATGACCGGATCTCGACATTGCCAAGCTGGCATGTAAGTAAGAAGTACCTACCTATTGTATAACGTGTTACCGACCGATTTAGCCCAGGTTGCCATTGAGAAGGCCATAATTAACCCGCAATGATGACGGAAGACTCGGGGGCTAATTAGTTGCAGACCAAGGTGTGATTTCTTGCCGCCAAGAACTGCAGCTTGCTCTGTTGGGTTGGTGTGGGTGTGTCTTGGTGTGTTGTGGCGGCCGAAATTATTAGTCCACATTGAATTGACGTTAAAGATTGGAAAGTTGGGTTAAATTTAGAAAATGGTTGCTAATTTGCTCGCTCGGTGGCCAGCCAGCAAATCAGGTGGACAGCGGAATAACTTTCACAGCAGCAGATCAGCAACAGGCCCTTGAGGCCCTAAGGTGGTACCTACTCTCAATGGTCGTCTGCATACTTGATGTACGTAGGTATCGATGTGCCCTATCTCACCTGCATCAGTCACATTTCTACAGCAGCGCAGGAAAGCCAACGGAAAGAGCAGAAAATATGGGGAGGATCGACTTGAACCCTGGGCAGGCCGGCTTGCTTGGCATACTGCATACAACGTACCTTGTCTGTCTTCTGCTTGGTAGTAGGGTTCTTTCTCCCTTGCTGCTTGCTGCTTGATGCTTCTTCGCTCAACCCCTCTTGTCCAGACTAGAGACTGTCCGCCCTCTTATTTTCGCTCGCTCTCCTCTGTCGATGGCTGTACCGTAGTACAACCGGTTTTCCACCCAGGACCCATCCCATCCGTCTCCGCTCCCTACGACAAGCTCCGCTCAAGCTCCGCTCAAGCTCCAGGGGGCTAGACATATGCACTAGCCGTGTCCTTCCCGTCTCTGCATTCAGATTCGTCCAAGTTTATCCCCAGCTGGCCCCAGCTTCCTTGCTCGTTCTTCTCTAGCTCCCGCCAGCGAGCCAATCTGCGTTCTCAAGTCGCTTCTTCATCACAGATGCTAATCGGTTGGTCCCGCCGAGGGCGCTAATGCACCTACCAATATCACACAACGTCGAATCAACGTCTCTACATGGCAAAAGCCAGGGACAGAGCAACAGAAGGGAAAGAGGGAAAAGCAGCCACTCTCCCCTCTACTGTCCCCTCCCCATTGTAGTGTACCACTGCGTATGTACGTACGTTCTCGCTTCAGTGACAAGTCGTATTGACTCTACATCACTGTATGTACTACGACCACCCATTGGGCCTACCATACGTTACATGCCTGATCTGATGCCCCAGCAGGGGGATTGCAAGTAATCGTGGGCAAGAAATGACTGGCTGCTCCATTGGCCAATACCATCATTGATTCTGCTCGATGGAGAACTATTGGCCAAGCTGCCATATTGCGCAGGGCCATTCCACAAAGTGAGCTGTGTTCCAGAGCCCAGTGACTAACCAGGCTCAACAAAACCCAGGTTCAGTTGTGAGAAAAGCAAGCTCGGCACGTGTTTGCCCGAGGTTTTTCTTTTCTCCTAGACTTATTTTTGCCGATGCATTCCACCTGCTGAAGGATGTCGTGAGCGATGATCAGCGCCTGGTTCCGTCCGCTCCACTTTCCCGACTTTGGGCGTGAATGAATGCTAGGAGAACCAGTGTGACAAGACATCACGACATGTTAGCCGAAAACAGAAATCAACGCTAATATGTGGGACCTATAGCACATACTACTACTTTCTGTTACCAAGCACCAAGCTTCCTTCAAAAGTGCGTGCTGGGAGAGAATCTGACATGCAGCTTCACGGGCACAGTCCAAGTCCGTGCTGTGGATGTCCGCTGTGATCGGTGCAAGGGGTATTTTACCCAGGCAATCCAGGGTAATGCACGTATCTGTATCTCGCCGAGCTCAGACTCTATGGTGGCACGCACACTTCCGAGAGACGGATGTGGGGTTGTCTACGAACGTATTCGTGGCTCTCGTCGTGCCGCCGGCTTGGTGCTAGGCGTACGAACAGCTCATGACAGCTACTAACTAGGTAGCCCCCGGCAAACAAGAAGCTACCTCTGTAGCTCCAAATACTTGTTCCAACTTCCAAGCCCGGCAAGTGTAACGGAGAGGACTCGACAGTCGAAGCGAAGCATCCAAACCGCATCGTGCTGTGGTAGTCCCTACGAGGCCGATATTTGCGCCCCCGCCCGGTATATGGGATCAGCATTCTATCTACCTACCCTTGTGTGCCTTTTTCCAGTAAACCGAGAATTCCCTATGGGCTCCAGGGCTCCAGTTGGCTTCTATGGGCCTCTGCAGAGCGGGCAGATGAAGGTCAGGTATCACTGGGGTAAGTGAGGTCAGGGCTTGCGAGTGCACACCACACACACCTACATGCTCACTAACAAGCCTACAGGTGTTGCTTGGCTGTTGGTCGAATATGACATCCTGGAGTCTGCATGATGCATCAACGGCCGGTCGAGCGGGCTGCCTTGCTCTAACGAGCGAGGTGGTCAGCCACAGAAAAGCAAAGCTGGTCACTGTTACAGGTCTAGTTGCTCGACATCCTGGCAGGCCCCCCTGCGGCTATCCCTGTCTGTCCTTGCAGCAGCGTGCTTCCGTAGTGCCACCCACCCACGGTACAAAGACTTTGTCCGAGATGGATTGCTATTCTCAGCCGGGGTGGTTGGCTAGTGCACCCACACTATCTGCGGGTCCCATGGCATGGTCCATGAAAGTCCAACCTCATTGGCACCTCTGGGCGCATACCTGGCTCATGTCACCTTGTCCTATCCCAGTTGGGTAGTCAACACTGACGGATGTGTCTGCATGTGTTGCTAATTAGGCCTGCAGAATATTGGGCTAATTTGGGAATTAGTCCTTTTCG
This sequence comes from Apiospora saccharicola, assembly GCA_038363915.1. Classification (NCBI taxonomy): domain Eukaryota; kingdom Fungi; phylum Ascomycota; class Sordariomycetes; order Amphisphaeriales; family Apiosporaceae; genus Apiospora; species Apiospora saccharicola. Next base: position 3,830,846 of record JAQQWM010000001.1, read on the forward strand.
CTCAATATGTCAAAAATAGAACAGGACTTGTGGTTCGTGATGCAAGCCGATGTGGTCAACGAAGACGAGGCCACGATATAAGTCTTCCATCGCCAGGCCGTCAAGTGTAGCTGATGAAAGAGGTGAAGAGCAGAAGATTCAAAGTGTCGTCCCAATCCCCAATTACCATCCTCCCTCTTCCCTCCGCCATCCCCCCCTCTAATCCTCTTTCCATCACCAATACCTCCCAAACGTGAAAGGCAAGCTGGACTTGCTTGGATCCTGTCACTCATTCGACGAGGCATAATCTAATCATTTTTACCCCCATTCTCATCACACTGGCTGGGCTTGCCCGCCTTCATTTCCACTCAAGATCTGCTCCGGGGCTTTTGGACAACCGAACTAAGAAAACATACCACGCAAAGAACTAAAAGAGGTCCCTAAAGAGTATCCTTACCACACTCCCTGGTTCGAATCTGGACCCCCCTGTTCGACTCGGCAAGAGGACCCCAACACTGAAGCCCCCACATCACTACTCCCAAGACGCAGGTACTTCTGTTCGTCCGGACTTATAATACAAATGTCATCTCTACCCCCCAACTCCAGAGAAGGCCTCATGAGAGGAGCAGCAACACCAGCAGGCGTCAACATGGCAGTCGCACAGCCAACCAAGACGAAGGCAACTTCAAAGGCTTCTAACAACAGCAACAACAACAGCAACAACAACAGCAACAATGCAACCCAAAAGACAAAGACACAGATGCACCGCCGGTCAAGAACAGGTCCGTGTCCCTTCTCTCTTTTTAACTTACACACCACATGGCTAGCTTCACTCATACCGGCTATAAATTAGCCTGTGTAAGTGAACAGCCTGGAAATACACATACGAGACTAACACAGAGGCAATGGATAGGCTGCTACACTTGCAGATTACGGCGAAAGAAGTGTGACGAGGGCACACCCATGTGCACAGCATGCAAACACCTTGGCCTCTGTTGCGAGTACAAGAGGCCCATGTGGTGGAGTAACAACGAGGCGCGACGACAACATAAGGACGACATCAAGATGATCATCAAGCGGAAGAAGCTATCAGAGAAGGCCTCGCATGCTACTATTCAAACCTCCATTAGCTCTCCGCCCGGTCTCTCCCATTCCCTTCCTACTTCGGCCACATTCTCCGATCCCTTGGACCGCACAAGATCAGCCTCAATCGATTCACACTTCTCATTCAACTTCAACAGCCCACCAAACGTTTCGGACCATGGCTCTTATACCCCTCAAATACACCAGTATCCGGACATGATGTTCTCCATGTCTCCTTACGAGATTGACGTCAAGACCGAACGACAAATGTTTGTCAATGATGTGCCAACCCTACGGGAGTCAACTATCTCGACCTTCAGCACCTATCACACGCCACCGCCTGCTGGGACGGTCCTGCCCTCCTACCCCCTGGGTGGCGAATGGACTGAGCAAATCTACCAAGAGCGGAGAGAATCACTTACAGAGGAGAACCTGAACCCCAACTTCTTTGACTTCTCCCATGGCCCTGCGGCAAACAACAGCCAAATAGACATTGAACTGGACGAGGGTGATCAGCGCTTGCTGGACCACTTTGTCCAGTTTGTCCTGCCTACCATATTCCCCATCATTGAGACAAACCAGCACGGATCCGTAGGATCTGGTCTGATTCTGCCTGCGCTTCAGAACAACAAGGCATATCTCCACTGCTGCCTGATGGTCGCTGCGCAGCACTACAAGGCCACCATGAACATCCAGTCGGATGACATTGACAACGACATAATGCGACACCGACAAGCCACCATCATGGCACTCTGCGCCGCCCTCAACCAGGACGAGAACCACCAACAGATCCTCGAAGCGACTCTAGGTCTCATTTTCTTCCAGTGCAGCGTCGGGCGCTACGACGACGGTCTTCCTGACATCCCATGGCACCAGCACTTTGAGGCTGTCAAGTCTCTCGTCACCAAGCTTGACCTGCCCCGCATGGTCTCAGACCCCATGGAGCCGCTCGCCCAGACACCTTTCAACATGACCCTGACAGCATGGATCGACATCTTGGGAGCCACCATGCAAGGACGTGCACCCACATTTGCGCACACCTACCGCGACAAGCACCTTTCCACGACCAACTCATCCCTTGGGCTCCGAGAGCTCATGGGCTGCGATGACCGAGTGATGTACCTCATTTCCGAGATTGCCTGCTTGGAGGCGCTCAAGCGCGACGGAATGGACGACATGACCCTCTGCCAGCACGTCTCGTCCCTTGGCGAGCAAATCAGCCTGACCGAAGTGGGCGACATTGAGCCCAAGATGGCCTTTAACGCCAACGGGTCGTTGAGCCCCAAGCAACTGAGCCGCAACATCACCACGGCTTTCCGCTTGACTGCTCGCATCTACCTCTGCAGTCTGGTGCCCGGCTTCTCCCCCAGCCAGGCTAGCTGTGTTGGCTTGGTTGAGAAACTGACCAATGTTCTCCAGCACATTCCCTCTGGCGCAGGCGGTTTCGACCGCAGCCTGGCATGGGTGTACTTGGTCGGCGGATCTGTCAGCCTTCCCAACTCGTCATTCCGACAGCTCTTCGAGGAGCGCATCGCACAGATTGGGGATGTTGTCAACTACGGCAGCTTTGGTGGCGTGACCACCCTCCTCCGGGACGTCTGGCACCAGACAGACAGCTTTGCGGCCAGTCCCAGTGCGACAGGATCTACCGAAATCCCCCACATCTCCTGGAGAGATGCCATGCAGATGAAGCAGTGGGATTACCTGCTGATCTAGCCGCGCCATCATGTCTATCTTCACAGCTGGGCTTGAAGGGGATCATGGGGCGGCCGGGCCTGCACGCAGCCCCTCTTCGGACGCCAAACTACCTTCCATTCTTTTTCACTACTTAATTACGACCTCTACACAACTCTTAGAGAGAGGATGCCGCAAGGCACATTCTGGGGATTCATCTACATGGGGCGACGACACTACGGACTGGGATGTTTTTCCGTGAGCAGCTGGGCTGGGCGCTGTCACGATGGGCGGAATAGTCATTGCCACGGGTTACGAGGACACGACGATTTCTCTACTTTGCTATTCACGGTCTCTCCCCCACACAAACAAACACACACACACACTTTGAGGATCGTGTATTCTCTCTACCTTTCACTCAAGATACCACGGCATTGCATTAGGGACAGGAGTTTTTGTGGGCTATATAGTCTAGCCATTTTCGGGAATCAAAGAGCATATGGTCTGGATGAGGGCCCTGGTATATCTCTGTGGCCCCTAGGAAGGGGTCTTTTACTGAAGGGAAGCTCCGCTTTGACAGCTCCCGCTCTCTACTATAGTATAGCAAATTTGAAGCTAGTCATCTCGTCGAGTTGCGACTCCGAGACAGAAAAAATTATGTAATTACACTACAATATACCCAATTTTAAAAATACCTACCTAGCAACTTGGCGATATCTTGACAAGCAATTGTGACTCATTTTACCATGAACGCTACCAATACGAGAACACAAGGGTTCATTCAGTTGTATGTAGACTGGAGTCGCGACGGCCCGCCTCGGTGCATTTTTGATCGGGTCCGAACCCAGGGCAGAGAAGACGGTGGCGGCGAATCAAGCCTCAGAAGTGGTGATTGCCGGGCGGATGGAGGCCCAGGGTTATTTCAGAAGTCATGTGGTAACGCCATCGACGGATCCTCACTTGTGACTCTGAAAACCCTGCGATGGTGAACCACTTACTTGCTTTCACAACGTCGAGATGGGAAGTCGGTGAGAGCCCAAGTGAGCGGTCGGGCAAGGTTAGGCGACGCTTGATGATCACAAGCAGGCAGTGCTTGTCCGCCCGTGTGTGCGTGCATCGTGTGGTGTGCCGTTCCGCTACTCCACCGACGTGCCGATGTGTTACCTGCTTCGAGTTAGGTATCGAAGGTACAGTCTGTGCCGTACCTCTATATGTAGGGAAGGCGGGCGATATTGATAGCTGTACCCCAGAGTTCGATCACGGGACGCACGAAATGGTTGAAGATTCTACGCCGCCGACCTGCAGGTTTTTTGTGGCGGCGGTCTGCGTAGGTGCGCGATAGTGATCAATGCATCGTTTTTTTTCCTCTCGCTTCCGCCCATGGACAGAAAAAGTTTGCCAGATGGGAATGACGTCTTGTGGGTGGCCTCCGTAATCCCTGACGAGCTGAGTTTAACACAATCCCTCGCCCTATAGAGGCCCAACACCTAATCAAGGTAGTGGGCAGTGAAAAGGTCGACACCGGCAAACCGGCTGCCAGACTCTTCAAAAGAGCCATATCAATGGGCGGTGGGCGGCCTCACCTTGGGTCCGACGGCAACCGCGATACTGACCCCTTGGACAGGAATTGCTATACGCTGACACCTTTCTCATGCTGGGCCAATGAGGCAACCCGGACTAAGCTGAGGGTATTCGGCGGCTTGCCAATTCCAGTTGCTGTTGAAGATTGAGGGCTAATTAGCCCAGATCCAGTTCCCTACTTGTTTAGGTAAGGTGGGAGGTACCTTGGTAGAATCCTGCAAACGCTCCCAGCCAATCAACCAACACAGCTGGCGCCAATCCCGAAACACCCAGACACCTGCCTGGCCGTTTTGATGGCCTCTCAACCACTACATCTCCCGACATCGTCTCTTGCCGCTGCGTGTGGGCGCTTCGCGATGGCCTCCCGTTCTGTAGGTCGCCCATCTTTCCCCGACTCGGGCTGCCTCAGTCCAGTCGCACTGGTCTGCAAGAGAGCAAGTGATTGGAAAATGGGTCCGACCTGCCGAGGCCATCCACAATCTGCACCCAGATTGGCATGGGTGATGCAAAACCAAGAGATCCCGTCCCAGCCATTGGAGGGCGCCTCTCCGTCTTCTCCGTCTGCTGCTCGGTTTCTCTTTGGTTTCGTTGGAGACGGTTGGACAAGAATAGCTCTCTGCTGCCCAAGTTTCCAAGTCCAAGTCCATGTCCAAGTCTTGCTCGAGTCACCTGAGTCGACAGAGCTTCAATGAATCAGCAAAACTGACCGGACAATGACGGGCCTGGCTCGAAACAAAGACGTCCCAAGATCACGCTCCGTCGTTCGATCTGGCCCTTCTATCTCTCTTGTGCTCTTGCCGTGACGTTGCAGGTCTCTCTCTTTGTCTTCCGTCTCTTTCTCTTACACCCTTGGACTCGGGAACAATCGCTTTTATGGTCTTGTCTAGCCGTGACTCGCTTCTGCTTGCCGTTGTTCCATAATATCCATACAACCCGTCACCCATTACCCCCCTTGCTCTTTGAAGAAACGCCAAACCACCTACCCTTTCCCTTGTAGAAGAAAAAACCATAAAACCCCTTTGCTGCTATAAGCCTACCAGTTCTAACAACTTCGACTCGGACCTTTCCGTCCTTGTACTTCGCCAAGATATCTATACATATTGTATCTCGGAACGACCTCCAGTTTTCGAGGTCTTTAGCAACTCGATTCTTCACCAACATCCCCAGAACTGTGTTGAACACACAAACGCACACAAATACGTACACATATACACGTATATAAGCATGAGAAGGATACGGGGCGTGCTGCAGGCGTGCTCGCTCGCAGCGATGCTCGGCATCGCTGCGACCAACGCCATGTCGATATCGCCGAACCCGATCTTCGAGAGGGTTGATATTTGCGGCAGCGGCAACTTGGCCAAGTGTACGCAATCTGGGCTGCCGGGCAACTTCTGTTGCGATAAGCAGTCTACATGTATTCCTTTGGCGGGACTCACCACCGTTCTGTGTTGTCCCAGCGGCCCGGACGGTTGCAACGTCATTGCGCCCATCGTCTGCGACCTGAAGCTGCAGGATCCAGCTTCCAACCCAAATGCCCAAGTCAAGACGACAGTACTTAATGGGAAGCTGCCGTCATGTGGGAACAACTGCTGCCCCTTTGGCTATTCGTGTGGGGACGATGGAAACTGCATCATGGATCAGGACCAGAGCAAGAAGCCCCAGGGAGCAAAGCCGGCCCCAACATCGACAGGGGCGGCACCCAAGTCGCCCGTGCCCTCGCCCACGTCAAAGCCGCCCGCATCCGCAACTTCGGGTGTTTCTCCGAGCACCATTGCCACAGCAGTGCCGGCATCTGAGACCACGAATCCGGCGGCTCCTAGCACGTTCCCCACTGGCGCTGCGATCGGTGGGGCGATAGGGGGTGTACTTTTGTTCAGCGCCATCGTTGTCGGCTTCCTGTTCTACAGACGCCGTCAACAACAAAAAGGCGGCAGCGACGGCAGAAGCGTCTTATCTGGACGCAGCACCAGCCATTCGAATCACCGGGACTCTGAGTTCCATTGCAGAGGCCAGCCCCAGTTTCCGGGCCCGCGCGGCATCCACATCAGCAAACCCCTGGGCACGACGGTGCAGGGCCACCAATGGTACGACGAGTCTATTGCCCAAAACACCCTGAGCAACCGCTCTACGCCCATGTCGCAAACCCAGGGGGCATTCCAGCCAACGCACCATCGCCAGGTGCCCACGCACCCGAGCGACGATCCGTTTATGTCCAGGAGCAGTACGGGGACGTGGGAGAGCGACGCCCGGAGCCGCCACACCTCGGCCGAGCCGCCGCCCCTGAAGCAAGGTAGCCGCGAGGTGTCGCCGAACGGCATGCTAGCCCCGGGGCGAGGGACAATCAACGTAGGATTGGACTTACATAATGGAAACGGGAAGCGGGTCAGCAATAACAGTTTTGAACAATACGCATTTGAGAATGGTATCGGGCAATATATGGCGAAGAAGAACACCTACGATCAGAGCAGCAACTCGCCGGCAGACAGGGACCTTGGCCGCGAGAGCCACTACCCTGACGAGTATGAAGACCAGGGCCAGGAGCAGCGGCCGCCGATGCCGCCGATGCCGCCAGCGGCATCTCTCCGACCACCACAGCAGGCGGTCAAACATTACAACTCCGGTAGAAACCTGACGGCGCCCGAGCCGAAAGACGGGAAGCGGCCGGAAACGACCTGGGAGATTATCCAGCGCCAGGCGGGCGGTGGAAGCTGATTGAATAGTGAGCATATAAAAGAGGAATTCAGAGACAGGAACAATCCATCATCAGTATGGATGTTCGTTGCATTTGCATGGCGTTTGATTTTTTGGGCCATCCCCCTCCTTTGGCCAAAGGATTTTGGGGATGGGAGGGCAACTTTATGATACCACTGGAAGCATGTAGGCGTTTGGTTGGGTTACTCTTTTCTTGCACATGCCTTTGATGATAAAGTTGAGCGAGTATGGTCGGGGTCAAGAGGCCAAACGCTGGGTATTTGTGTCCTCGACATTTGCTTCCTTGGCCTTCATCATCTATATATGTACATACAGCGTCATGTATTTGCTTAGATAGTGACTATTATATATACGGCTTTACATTGCTTATATTCAATCATCCCTCATCACTTGTCAACGTAATGACCAATATCAAGACAGCTGAGAATGCAAAGGTCAATGATGCAACAGCTGCCATATACTCTCCTACGTCTCGCGCAGTTTTGACTGTTGGAGTAATAAGTGCTAATGAAGACATGATTTCCCTTAATTAATTATCGTAGATGTCATATATAGACATCTTATGGAGCAATAATTAATCTACATCCAACATAGGCAATGCGGAAAACTTAATGATATGCCTCATTGCCGACTACATACCATGATGGCCCGAGCCAGCGGCTGTTCGAATCGTGTTTTTTTTCTTTTCATCACTCCCTACTTTCTCCTTCTTCTCTCTACTGCTTCTTCTTGGACTGGGAGCCAGACGCCTTCTGCTGCTGCAGTTGGACGGCGTCGGCCTTGTCGAGGCCCTCGCGCTCCTCGCGGTCCTTGCGCTCGGCGTACCACTGGCCGGCCTGGAGGACAAGGATACCGACGAGGACGAGGGCGAGGATGGTGTTGCTGGCGGCCATGACCTTGAGGGAGTCCTCGCGGCCGAGGATGACCTCGCCGGTCAAGGGCCCGTCGACGGTCTGGGCGAAGCTGGGGTCGTTCCAGATCCCCGCGCTGACGGTGCGCAGGCCCTTGACGATGTTGGCAATGTAGATGCCGACGCCGATGAGGTAGAGGACCAGGCTGGCGCCGTCGAACAGCATGTTGGACTCGGAGGGCTTGAAGAGCTTGATGAAGAAACCGAGGAAACCAGTGCCGATGGCGATGTGCAGGATGCGCGCGATCAGGGGTGGCGACTGGTGGACGAACTTGAGGTGCACCTCGAGCTGGTCGAGGAAGGCCTCGGCGACGGGCTCAGAGGTCCATAGCAGCGGGAAGTCGTAGGGGAACTGGGAGAAGATGATGCCGAGGAAGAAGCATGTCGCTGTTGGTGGTTGGCGCACGGATTAGATAACGGTACTTGACCATCAGGTTCCACGAAGAAAGGGCAGCGCAGGGGAGGGGGTGGGGGACGGGATGGAGATGCCATGGGGGATTGCGATGGAGAGAGGATGGATATAGGATGACGGATTGGCTATACTCACGCCCAATGATCAGAAAGGTCGCGAAGGAGCTCGACCCGCTGTGGGTGTCGGGCTTTGGCGTGCTGCCAGGCATTTGTCTGGGAGGCGTCGGCGGCGGCGACGACGTTTGGGTTTTTAGATTTGGGGAAGGGAAGAAAATGGGCGGCCTATGATGTATTGCGGGCGCGCTTTTTCGAGGGTTGCGCGGGGGTGCTTTTTTGGAGTTTGGGTTGGAGGGTGGAAGCAACAAAGGTAAAGCTCGGTTGGGGGCGAGAGATCTGGCAGAGTTCCCAGTTACAACAAAAATCTTAAACCAACTGAAAGATGACTTGGTTTAAAGCTGGTTAGGGCCTAGAGGAAATAGTTGCTCAGCAATTGATCGTTCTTTGGAGATAAGAAGCCAAGATGCCAAGCCTGGAACCGTCAGATTGGTGTCTCCGCATTCTCTTCCTCTACTGCTAGGTAAGTTGGTAGTCTTCAGCTTCCCTCTTGCTTATCAAGCTGGGGTAATCATTACGATTCTGATCCTGCCGTCCTACATACAGTCCGCAGGTCCGTCAGTCAGTCTGTACATTAATGGTTAACAGCAACAGTGGGGTCCCAGGATATTCCATGACTCGGCTTGAGTAAGAGGACATAATACGTAGAAAGCAACTTGCTATTGCCGGATGCATGCACTCACTCAATTGGCAAATCCTCTTGATATACTGCATTGCTCTTGCATCTCCTTTGGGTGCACGATTGGTGCTATGCTGCAGGAGATTGTTTGAAGAGAAGGGCTTTTGTGTCCAACACACATGTGACTAATACTCCTCGAGCGAGATGGCATCGGCCGGCTGAAGATGACATAGATGTACGTCAACCTCAGTCCCATCCAGAGCCTATCTCTTGCGTCTAGGTCGTAGCAGATGGGCGTGGTCCAGCATCAGGTTAAGTGCCATACACTCTCGGTGTCCTTCGTTGATCTGGATCGGCCGTATGCCGAGCAACGAAGGTTGATTCTGCTGCAGTCTCATGGCTTCTGTTTGGCTTCTGTTACTCGTCCGGCAGCAACCTTGGTTGAAAAGGGGTATCGACTCAACATATGCTGAGAATCAACTACATAACATCCAGTCGATCGTCTCTACTAGTACCGCAGTTTATGATTGACGACAGTCAACGTAGGGGCACCGTACATCCAGAAGATATCAAAACTGCTGTGCATCTATGAAAGGGCGTAACCATGACTTGGTCACTTGCAAACTGATACCACAGTGGGCAACATGCGTATAATAACAGCAAGTTGCTAAGTGTGAAAACGACTTCGTGCTGGGCCAGCCCAAGCTGCTCGTTGCCAGTATTGATAACCCAATACACTGTATGCTTGGGCAAGGATTCATACGAATAATACTCTGCGTCCCACTCTGCCGTGATTGGGATGATAGTGAACTAATTCTATTCAGAGACACAAGACCCAACGCTCGTGTACAGTCAGTCATAGGGAAGCCCGAAGAATGAGGTCATACACGGGGTCGGTATTCGAATAGCACAACTACACACAGGTTTGCGCCAGTGTCCGCACTGCCCATGGAAGTGGACGATATGCCGCTCCTGTTAACCAGCCCCCAGCTCTCCTCCGAAACGGGGTCGTGAACCGCATCCTGTACTACACAGGCTCCTTCAACCCGCCCCACGCCGGCCACCTCGCCGGCCTGAAGTACGCCGTCAAGCACTGTGGCGAGGACTACAACGTGGTCGCCATCGTGGTGGAGATGACGCCCGACGAGTCCCTCGAGACCAAGTTCCGTCAGCAGCCCGGCACGTTGCTGCTCCCCAGCCTCACACGCATGATGTACTGGGAGAGGGCGCTTCTCCAAGACGAGGACCTGGCTAACAAGTGCTGGGCCGTGGGAGAAAATCTCCGACGGTAAGGAAGCCCAAAGTAGGGAGAGATCCAGTCCTCTCTGATTCACCTTCATTCCAGTTGCTAACTTGCTAAGCAGGCCAGGAAGAGTCTCCCTCGGGAGCGGTGGTCTGGAGCTGTAAGAAGCAAGTCTATCAAGACTACACCATCCGCTTCGTCAGCGCCAGCGAGCCGATGAGCCCCAGCCCGAGCTCGACGGCCATCCAACTGGCCATTGCGACTAGCGGGCCGGAGGAGCTCGAGGAAAACCTCCACCGCAGCGGTGCGCTCGTCCACGAGATCCTGGCGATGGCCATCAGGAACTGGAACTGGTAGAGAAGGGAGAAGAAGGAGGAAGCGGAGAAGGAGGAAGCGGAGAAGGAGGAGGAGAAGGAGGAGGCTGCGGTCTAGGCAGCTCACGATAACTCGATAATTTCTTGCATCGGTTTCATAAGAACCGGGTAGAATAAAAGAGGTTCTTCCCCCGTTAATGGAAAATTTATACCCCTCCTATTTTCATAATTTCGCGAGGAATAACGGGTTGTTTTTCTTAAAAGAGCTATTAATGCTGAATTTCTATAATTGGCATACACGGTCCTAATCGGTGTACCAGACTCGTCTGCATCCCCGCGGCCTATTGAATAATGCAGGCAGCCCCTCAGGAAACCGGAAACGGCAGGACCGCGACGCCGCGCATACCATCCGGACTCTTAGCCCGGATGCCGAAGATGACATTGTCCTTGCTCAGGCTGACAGTGACCTGATTGACGAGCCCGACGTCCATAGCATGGGTCCAGAACGGCGCCGGCGTCGCGCGCCAGACGACCTCGTAACTGCCCACAGCGGACCCTTCCCCCTCGCCGGCGGCCGGCGCGTCCCAGTAGAAGATGCTGTCGTTGCTGAGCTCGGTGGCGTTGACCCGGACGTTGCGGGGCATGCCAGGGGACTGGGCGAGGCTCCAGAGCGCGGCGCCATTGACGCGGGCGACGCGACTAATGAACTCAAAGTCGCAGAACTCGGGCAGGTCGCTCTCGCCGCCGATGGTGAGCCGCTGCTCCCGCGTCGCCGCGTCCTCGACCGCCAGCGGCGGCAGGCCCTGCCCGAAGAGCCGGACCGTGTAGGGGTCGACGGTGCCGTCGTCGGCCTTGGACGAGCCCACAATGTCGTTGGTGAACATGCCTTCAACGTTGACGCGGGGCGGGGCGTTGGCGTACGTCTGCGCCAGGAACTGGGCGCCGTAGAGCCCCTGCTCCTCCCCGGCGACGGCCACGAAGGCGATGCTCGCCCGGGGGCGGGGGTAGCCCGGCTGCGACATGATGCGCGCCAGCTCGAGCGAGATGGCGACTCCCGAGGCGTCGTCGCCGGCCCCCGGCGCGTCCGACTCGTAGTCGAGCACGTCCGAGACCCGGCTGTCGTAGTGGCCCGACACGACGTACAGCCGCTCCGGCGACTCGGTGCCGTGCAAGGTGGCCACCACGTCGCTGATTCGGACCGGGAACAGGATGCGCTTGCGGTCGGCGGGCTGCTCGTGCCCGATCACGTCGACCGTGAGCCGCCCATCGCTGGCATCGGCGTACTTTCGGAACTCGGACGCGATCCAATCGCGGGCGGCCCCGATGCCGCGGGTGGTGCTGTTTTGGATCGACAGCGTGTGCCGCGTGCCGAAGGAAACGAGCTTCAGTATGGTGGCCTCGATGTTGGCCGGGTCGACTTGGGCGAGCATCGACTGCAGCGAAGGCGGCGGCGTCTGCGGTACATTGAGACCGCCCACTGTCGTCGGGGGCCAGTTGACGGCGGCGCAGGTAAATATGGCTGGGGCCTCGCTCTCCCGATGACTGAGGATGCTCAAAGGGTTCGGCGTAGTCGTCCCGAGTGGCGTGGCCGCAGCGGCCGTCACCTGAGGAAAGAGCATGGTCTGGAGCTTCATCGCATCAAACCGACTCTTTGACAAACCGGCTTATACAAACAAGTACAGATACACGCAGGTAGGTACATGAGATGTCCTTGAATCAGGCGACAGGAGGAGATCGATCTCCAGTGACACCCTTCGAAGCGTCTCATCGACTTTATAGTCCTGGCCGAACATCTGGTACATGATCGGATCTCATACCACGCCAGACAAGACCCGTGGACCCCCTCAATCGCATCAGCATCATCGGTAATCTCGCTGCAGCAAACGCAACGCATCCCTTGCCTAGAAGGGCAGTGCTGCAGCCATTGGCCAATCAGGAGGCATCGGAAGCGTATCTGCCCGTGCGAATCGGCGGAGATGTGAGTAGAGCCGCCGGGGAAGACAATTAATGGAGAGGCGCTCGTCCTAATCAGGCAGTTGGGGTTGGCGGTAGGCGGTAGGCGGTAGGCGATAACTTAGAGGCCAATCATGGGGTCCGTCTTGTCCGGAATCAGTACGCTCGAATCGGCCAAACCGGGGTATTTCATAAGTAACGCCGGTCACACGAATGCCAGCGAGGGAGGGAGGAGAAAGAGTCATGGCGGAAATTGGAGGAAGGATGTGCAATTGCGGCAACACGCACTATTAACATTGATTACCACTATCCACGGGCGTCATCTCTTCCCCATTATTGTAGAATATCGTTCGATCAACCCAACTCCTCATCAAGGGGTATCGGCCCGCTAGGGCAACCATCTTCGCACATATACAGTGCTTTCCAACAAAATAAAATCCAAACCAAGGAAACAATAAATAGAAAACGAGTGTTAGAAAAAAGGGGGGTCACAACGTAACCAAACCAATGCTTTTCGCTTATTATACACACAAGAATGGGTGAAGAGAGCCAGAAAAACACTCGACAAGCCAGCTGGCACTGCAATCCGAAAGAATCGCAAATGCCGTTGCTTTCTCTCTGTGCCTCGGGGAAGCTGAAGGGGGAATAAGAACGTGGTATCATCGCATGAGAGCCTAGGCTCCGTCGTCCAGTCGTCTACGTAAACCTCGTATAAATGCGCCGAGAATCGAAATCTCGTCGCTCAAATGGCAGAATGTAGCTTGCAGGAGAAAGACGAAAAACAAGGCAAGACGTTTGACGCCGCTTGATCCCACCAGGGTCAGGGCTCACCCTCGTGGTAGGTGGTAGGTGGGATCTTAGGCCAGGCCATGCAGTCATAAGTTCACACCAGCTTCGGGGTGTTTCATCGTCGGCTTCGCCGGCTTCTTCAGGGTAAGCTGGCTAAGAGACAGTGTCCGGGCCGCCCGTTTGCGGCGGCCGTCCGCTTCTGCTTCGGTCAATTCCTCGCCAAAGGCGCCGAACCCATGCTGAGAGTACTCTTCGTTTGGCGTTTTGAAGGCCTCAGACCCGGACAGCTCGTCATCCACGTTGGCGGTTTGGGCATCTTCCTCGTCGTCGTCTTGCTCGAACGTAGAGTAGGTGGGGCCATTCGCAGGGCACTCTTTATTGGTGGCCTGGGACAGCAATCGCAGTTGTATATTCAGTTTGTTCACTTGCGCCTCTAGCGCCTGTCGTGCTGAGCGCTCCGTCTCTACCATAGCAAGGAGGGTTGCGTAGTGGTCCGGGGTGAACTGGCCAGAATGGTCCCGACCCAGTGTGGGCAGGCTAGTCGCGCCACGAACTGTGGCCGTGGACATGGGTCGGTTTGCAGGCGCGCTGGAAGTGGGTATAGAGCCGATAAAAGTGTTCTCGTCACCAAACGAGTCGTTGGAATCGCGAGAGACGTTCTCACGGGCTTGGTTGGCGGCGGCAGAACTCGTGGTGTAGGCAGACGAATACGGCCTTAGTCCCGAAGGTGGAGCCCGTTCGGGGACTTCGGGATACTCGTTGACGCCAGGAAGAAGCTGGAATAGCTGATAGACTAGTTTCTCTAATTTTTGGTTGGACGTTTCCAGATTCGCTATTCGCTCCTCGATGCTGACAGCCTGAGTGATCTTCATGCCAACGACTGTACCAAAATTGAAGGGTTGGGGTGGTGTCTTGGGGTCGGATTTCGAGGGGGATGCCGGCGGGTTCGCCGATGAAAAATCCGTCTCTTCATTTGCATTAGACGAGGTCGGCGAAAGGAGGCCCGGGTTGTAGCTCTCCCTCCAATACCGGATCTCGTCGCTACGCCGCCTCGGTAGCTGACCGCCATTGTCCTGTAACTGCGACAGGCTTCTCGAGCGCCGGTGCATCGTGAGGATGTCGCTCGTAATGGCACGACCGATATTACTGGGGTCATCGTCGGTAATGTCTTGATTGGCCCGACCTTGGGCGCTAGCCGGCCGTGGTGACAAGCCTTGGAGGTCTCCAAAGTCCTTGCTCTTCGTATTGAAGAGTCGGCTCGTGGTTGTGGCCGCCCGCTTCCTGTACTTCATGGGTTCAACCTGCAGAGAATTACGCGCGCTCTCAATCGCAATCATGTCTTCGGGCCCGACCGAGTGAGATCGCAGAGCGCGGTCGAACTCGGTGATGGGCAGTGATGCTGATCGTTTCGGCTCGCCCTCCTTAGTCCTAGCTCCTCGGCTTAGGGATGATGGTTCCTAAGCGGGTTGTTATTAGCCGGTCGACAGTCATAGCTCGTGGGCCATTTCAACTTACACTTCGTTGCAAGCCCGACTCGGAGGGGTCCTCTTCGTGGTGTGCCTCCAGCGAGCCAACATTGCTGGCGTTCTTCTTCTTTTTGCGACCAAACAACTTGCTGAAGGTAGAGCGCAGGGTCGACTTCTTCCGTTGTGGGGCATCGCGCTCGGCGTCTGTGTCGTTGCTCACGCTCGAGTACCGCAACGTACTCGTCCTGGTGTTGCGCTGTTGCGCGGGGCTCCCCGAATTCTCCGAGGCCTGGCTCATCCCTTGTTGGTTCCTCGAGGCTGTCCTCCCTTCGGGTGATACGCGTGCATGTCCGCTTGTGCTCTGGCTGTCAACGACAGACCCGCGCTCTGCCGGCGGTGCCAGTCGGTTTGGTCCTTCAGGACCCAAGGGGGGTAAGATGCCCCGGTCCAGACTCACGAATAGGAAACTCGTCATCCTCGGCAGGGTTAGGAATCGGGATAGGTCCAGATATTTTGCCTCGAATATTCGACTGGCCTGGTTTGGGGCGACCAGCGCTGGGCGGCGACTTCAAAAGGCCGCCTTTCATTCTGTTCTTCCGAAGGGGCGGTAGATGTGTAGATGGACAAGTGATGGAGGCTTAACGCAACCTCGGGCAGCAGGGGGTGGGAAGGGCCGTAGATAAGACAGATGACGTCCAGCTCGATCCATCATCAGTGGTCCCGGCGATATAAGGCAGAGAGAGTGAAGCGAGTGAGGGGAGCAAGACTGGCCGGTCCTTGCTAGTGTCTCTGACAGTTAATGCGATCCAGCCTGATCTCCAGCATCCCACATCGCCAGCAATGCAGCTCCCGAGAACGATGGGCACGTATGGGCGTGCGAATCAAGAGCACTGAGCGTCTAGTTGGTTGGCCATCCAAGTGACGGAGACGAATGAAGCTTAAGAGAGCTCGGGTGGGTTTCTCGAATGGGGGATGGCACGGAATCAGCGATGGTTTATGGGACGAGCAAGTCGGGAAGAGCCCTGGGCCAGCGCATCACGTATCATAATGCATTTCTGTTACGGCAAGGAAGGGGGAGCGAGCGATGTCTGTCAACATGGATCCCAACCTATGAAACAATGCAACCAGACTGGTAGGTTCCGAGAGGTCAGAACCGCAATGGGGTTACGACTTGGATGTAGGAAAATAACTGGAACCAGGCCAGACAGACATGACGCTCCCGGTGAGATAGGTAGAAATGCCCGTACGGAGAGTGAGTGGGTGTACTTTGTACATGGAATAGGTACTTACTGCCTGCATCCAGCCGCAGGTGGGCATACCATTGATGATAATCCTATCTCATCCCATGTGCGCATGTAGGTATTAGTAGCTAGCTACGTGTAGATTCGGATGAGCAGGGACCCCTTTCGGTCCACTATTAGTTGCTAGCTACGGACGGGAGTGCCTAGTCCTCATCGCGACAGCTGGGAATTTGGGATTTCTACTGGGCAGACTCGCCGTCTCCTCTTGATGAGTTGGGATGTCGTGCCCGCCCGCGTTCAATCTGGCCTATCCGTGGTAGCGAGAGCTACTGAGCTTGTTATTTAGTGGAGAGCCGGCTACAAGACAGTGGGGCGACGGTGGGCTTGTACTAGGCTTGGGGGCTGGCTGGCTTACTGCTTGCAGGCCAGGTCTGTGTGTTGGTTAAGATTGCCTGTCAACCTGCAGGAACTGTAACAGAATGACCCTTCGGGAGGAGAGACATTCTCCGGATTGGTCGTGCGCGACTGCGCTTGGTAAAGCGAATCATGCCATAACAAAAGCCCGGCGGGCTATGGGGAGCAAGTGGCAAGTGTCCTTTCTGTGCGACAAATGTCTGGGAAGTTCAGCTTCGGAAATATCAGTGTTAGGAATGGAATATCAAGTACCTACCAAGTAGTAGAGAAACCCAGACATCCCGAGGGAACGAAGGGGGCCGTGCGTGCCATGTGACAATAGCCCCCCATCAGGGGCTGCCGAGATGGGCCAGAGGCAACAAATCTCCATCAGAATTGGGCCGGGTGCCGTCGCTGGCTGCAAAGGCCGAATCGACAGGCACGCGAGTCACAAGCGGCTTGCCCGGCTTCTGGCTTACCCGATTCAATATGAATCTCCATGCATTGCATACATATTTATTTACACATATATGCCACCGACTAAGAAGGTAGGTTAGAAGGCTGGGCCGTGGGCAGAGACCAAACAGTAGTAGTTATTGACTGGCTGACTGACTGACAGTCACGGCACGTGTGGGGAGCGTCAACCCTAATTTAAAGAAAGTCCCTACAAACCCAGACAATAATTACCGCCAATATACGTTTTATACTCTGGTTCGGAAACGCGTCGATCTATGACACGGCACACGCATGGGCCATAATAATTATTGGGTTGTTTGGAGTTCTAGCCCGGAGGGGTGCAACATACCTGCCCTCGGCGTTAGCCCCGGCAGAACGGAATGTGATACGACTATTGGGGGAGATATTGGTAGGCCGGTCCACGACACGACCGACACGGCCGACTCGACTCGCCCAAAGCTGCAGGTTGTGTGTGTGCGAGTGCGCGTGCGCGTGCGTGTACGTGTAGTAAGTAGTATGCGCGCATGGCCACCTGGATCGGATTGAACTCGTCAACAATGCTCCTGTCTAACCGACCCAGAACTCTTGTCACGTTGATCACGCTTCATCTTGGCCATGCATGATTCATTCGGTTATTGTACTCGCCAGAATGTTTGTGTGGTTTATACGAGGCAGCCGGTCTAGCAATCTAGCTAGCTACCTGCTAATCCAGGGCCTAGCTTCCTCGCTTACCACCAAGTGTCTATGCACATGTAGGCGCTCAGCACTAACGAGGCAGCTATAGATAGAAGGTAGGTTGTCGGTGGCAATCTAGACCACTGTGTGTTAGGTATATAGACTGTTGAACTGGAGGGGTCGGAATTCCCAATACATATTGGAACAAATAATGCAGTCTGGTAATCCAGCGATGCCTCTTTGCGTAAACCCATGTATGTACAGTATATATCTGACCTATTCATAGTTACTGTATCAGCGACCTGCAACGCCGCTGCAGATGCATCCTTTGCCAAGCATCAAGACGTTGAGGACTCTTGAGAATATACGAATACTTACTTACTCTGGCTCAAGCCCTCCAATTGCGGCTGTGGCGGCGGGACGCATGCTAAATTGCACGCATATCTGACCATTGGCCTCGATGACCTGCATACTGATACCAGTCAAACGGACATTGTCAAAGCACCCTTGAAACTAGTTCCTTTGGCCGTCTATGCGTCAAAATCCATCGACGCATCTAACCGCAGAGCGAGGCAGGTCGTGGCAGTACCCGAAACCTCGGTATGGCATCCACGGCATGAAAATCCCTGTGGGGGGTGGGGGCGTTTCTTTTTTTCTTTTTTTCTCTCTTCTTCTTCCCTTGTCTTCTCTCCATCGTAATCGGAACCCTGAGCATTCGTAGAATGCTCGTATTCTTGGACAGCGGGAGCGCGAGAACGTGTTTGATCAGCCGTTCTCCTCTTTCCTGAAATGGACACGGTCAAGAAATCCCAAGAAGTGAACAACACGCCAGGGGATCAGGGATTCCGCCCATTCGAGATCTTCTCCCGTCACCGATGTGTATCAAGGGTCTAGGTTAAAAAGGGAGACTTGTTTTACGTGACATTGGGCTCTTTCCCAGCCCGCGGTCCACTCTTGACTGGGGCCGTTCTGAGATGTCGGGTCTGTCTCTGTAATTGGCATGTATCACGCCGGATGCACACACTCACACTCACACTATCAACTCTCATCGCTTCTCCTCTCCTCTCGACACAGGACCGCGATTGATTTCTAACCTACCTACGGTTTTACCCCGTGTGGCTGAGACCTACAGAAGCACGCATGTACACACAACATCAATGCCCGGAGCTCTTTGGCAAAACAAACAAACAGAAAGGAGGGAAGGGATCCTATAGGACAGAACCGCTCTATTGCACTCTATACTGCGTCCGTCACTTGTTACAGACCCAGCGCCAATCCGCGGCGACAAAACCGTAGCCGCCGCAGCAGATCCTGGGTGCAGCCTTCTGCAGTCATCCTGCGAAAGCTGCCGCTGGCATTCTATTCAGCCCCAGGAACACACTGCAATCAATAGGGGGCCGCTGCCCTCCATGATGGTGAGGGGGAAGGCAGACTGCGTGTCCGCTAATGCAGTCTGGAAATGGAATGGCCTGGGGCATCCTATCATTGAGCAAGCAGCCAAGCGATGCATGCCAGCATCCTCTCTATCTTCGTTTCGAGGTAAGATTGTATGGTGACTATACATCACCTGAGGGGTGCCCCCCTTGCTTACCTGAGGTGGAGAAAGGCCGCGTTATACTTTCGACCTTATTTAAGGGGTAGTAAGTTATAATATATAATATATATAAACTTTTATATATTTTAATAAAATATCGCTTTTAAACTTACGTATTAAAATTAAATTAAAAATAGTATAAGTTTACTTCTTATTAAAAATAATTTTCTTAAGTTATATAGCTACCTTATTATTAAGTATATATTTAATTTAATTAATTATAAAAGGATCGGCTTTATTCTAAGCTATACTAACTTTAATACTAGGACTTTATTATTTTTTAACTCGATCGATCTAACTACTTTAATTTCTTTTTTACTCTTTAATTTAATATATTTCTAATCTAATTAATTATTAAATTATACGTATTTATAATATACCGCATAATTATATTAAGTTCCTTTAACCGTTAATCGAAAAGTAAAGTATTTATTATCGAAAGTGTAGCTAATTAATGTCGTCGTTATTATATCCTATTTTCCCTATTATTTTATATTAATCTAATAAAACGATAAGGTAGGAAATACTTATTAATAAGAGAATCTCGCCTAAACTATTTTATTAAAGTAACGCGGCTTTATATTTAATATTTAACGGAAAACGCGTGTTATATAATACTCTCGCCGATTAAAGTATTTAATCTTACGATTTTCTTTATTTATATCGGCATTTAGATTTAATTGGATTTATTATAGCCGGCCTTATAACCTTAATTTATTACTATTATCCTAGCTTTAATCTAACTCCATTTATCTTACCTATATATTAAAATTAGTTAATAGATTAAAGTTTATCTCTTTAAAGTATTACGCCGTTAATACTTATTAAAGCTATCTCTTTTCGATCGCGATTAGGTTATAAAATATTAAAATTAAACCTAGTAATATTAACGTAATTTTCTCGTTAATTTATAGTTTTATCTTATTCTATTATATTTCATCGATTTTACCGCGAATCGAAATCGAATCGATTATTATATTAAGAAAACGTAATTTTTATATCGAATCGAGATTTTAGGTTTAACCGACTTATTACTTTAATTAAGCTATATATATACTCCTTTCTTTTATAATTAACTTATAAATCGATCGATTCTTTTATTAAAATCAATTATATTAGTAGGCTAGCTATAAATCTAACGATTTTAAAACCGGCCGATTTAAACTAATCTATTTTAAGTTATATATACCTCTTTCTTATCGACCTTTAAATCGATTTAACGGCTTATTATAAATTTATGGATTTTCCTATTAAAATCGATTAATTTAATAAATTAATACCGGAAATATTTAAAATCTACTCTTAGAAAATAAAGCTATCGTGATCGGTACTTTATTTATAGCTTTATTTTAAATACTACTTATTTATACCGCTTTCTTTTTTAAAAAAGATTACCAATAATAAAAGATAATAATAGATTGATAATTAGATAAATACGTTAATAAGTTACCCTGGTTCTAATCGATTAATACCGTAAAACGTACCTATTTCGATTTTATTTCTAACTTTTAACGGGTCGATCCTTAATCCTCTTAATTAATCCGTTATATACGTCTCGGCTAATTTAAAAATAGCCGTAAGATATATTAAATTTATTAACGGGAATAGTACTTTAATTTAGCCTTATAATAGCTTTAAAACTACCTTTAATTAAAAGATTTAACTTAATTAATTAAGCCTAAATATATATAATAGATTAGTTATATAATAATTAATAAGTACTTATTAATCGATATCGATGAAAATAACGTTATTTCTACCTTTATTATAACTTTAAATCCGGATATTCGTAACGTACCTTACGCCGATCTAAATAGATAGATAGATATAAATTTAAAACTTAATCCGTAGAATGTAATTAATTAAAAATTAAATATATAGAATAAAAGATAAGATTAAAATATAGGATAAAAGGCTCGGGGCGCGCCTTTTTCAAAAGGGGTGATAATTTTATAGCTGCCCTATTATTAAGTATGTATTTAATTTAATTAATTATAAAAGGATCGGCTTTACTTTAAGCTATATTAGCTCTAGTATTAGGACCTTATTACTTCTTAACTCGATTAATCTAATTACTCTAATTTCTTTTTTACTCTTTAATTTAATATATTTTTAATTTAACTAATTACTAGATCGCACGCATTTACGATATACCGTGTAACTTTTTAAAAGTTATAAAAGAAAAGAATTTAAGAATTAATTTTATATTAATCATTTCGAATTAATTATATAAACGTTATAAAATATAAATAAATTATAAATAAAGTTTTAAAAATATTATAATTATATAATTATAGCTTTATTAAATTTAATTTTTTAAATCGAATTAATATTATTTAATAATAAATTTAAATTCGATTAAAATAGTATTTAATACCGATAATATCCCCGACCGGGCCTTTTAAATATAGAATTTTAACGACAAGCCGTTTAATTATTTTAATAAATAAAATAAATCGGATAATAATTATATTAATAATTGGGAAGAAGTTTAAATTTAATCGAATTTAAATAATAAGAACGAAACTAAAGTAGTAACGTTATTTATTTATTTTAATTTTAATTTAAAGTTATTATTACTTCTTATATTATAAGTTTATTATTATATTTATTATATATATAAATGGAATTTTAAAGTTCCCTTATATAATAGACTTAAGGGTAATTATATTAATTATAATAATAATACTTTTTATTAAAAAGGTAATATTATTATAATTTATTATATAATATAATTAATTTCGACATTATTTAATAATAACTATTATTAATATAATCTTTAAGAATAATATCCTATTATAACGTTACGATTTTTAATATATTAATAAGAAAGTATATAAGTTATTAATCTTATTTTTATTATTTTAATATTATATAAGGGGACCGGATAGGAGTGACTTAAATAATAGATTAATATAAAGATAGAGTAAGAAGGAAAAGGGCTCTATCTACTTAAATCGGCTAAGGTTTTTTAAATAGGGGAGGCTAATTATTATTACTTAAGTTAATCGCCTTCTTATTTAAGAATAGCGGGCTAACCAGGCCTTCTTTAAATAAACCCTTTAATAAAGTTTATTAAATTATCGGGCCGGAAAAAGATTCTTATTATCCTCGGTAATCCTTTATATTTATTTAATTTATTTAATATATTATTAAAATATATTATTATATAGAGTATACGATATTAATTTAAATATATTATAATATAAATTAATTATAATAATAAGAAGATCTTTTATTTTTTATTCTTTAATTTAAGAGGCCTTCCTTTTCCTCGTTTAAGAGCCTCCCTTAATTCTTTAAAAATAAATTTTATAATCGGTTAAATAATAGGTTTAAACGGAATAGGTATAATAAGTTTAAGAATAAGTATAATCGATATAAAAATAATTAATTAATTATTTTTATATTAAATCTTTTATAATTTTCTTAATTTCCATTTCGATATAATTAATTATTTATCGGTCTTTCCTTTATATAGAATTCGTAATAGTCGATTACCTTTACGCTATTAATATTCTTTAATTATTTCTTTAAAACCGTTTAAAATATTTTCTTTTCTTTAAATATTATATTATTTATTAAAACCTTTCCACTTTATTAAATACTCGTATCTATCTTTCTTATAATTAGGTCGATAATCTTTAATAATTTCGACTTTATATTATAGAATATTATCGTTAGATTTATATTTAAATTAATTTATATTAACGGAATTAGGAGGAGAGTATAAATAATAGAAAAGATTATTACTTTTAAAAATAAATATTAAGTATTCGATTAATATTATAAAATAAATAAGATTTCTTTTTAAAAAGTCTAATTTATATATTAAATTATTAACTTTCTTAATTATTATTTAAAGTTTAAACTATTATTATAATAGCTTCCTTAAAAGCTTCCCGGGAAAATAATAACCTTTATAAAAACGGAAATAAATTTTATTACTTTCCTTAAATTAAATATTTTAATATTTAAAATTATATTATTTTTTTATATTCGTAATTACGAAATTTATAATTAATTATACGTTTTATTTAAGATATTCTTTTATAAAACGAATATCTTTAAATATTTTATTAATAACGTTAATATTTATAATTAGGTCGAGGGGTCTTAATAATTTAAAATTAAATAATTATTAATAAAGTATCGATTCGGTTATTTAATTATAAGCGTTATTTATATTTTATTAAAATACCGGAAATATATCGATTTATTCGCGATTAAGATATATAAAGTAATAGTATTAGATAGTAATTTCGATATCTTAATTCTTTTATTCCGATAATTTATTTATTTAAGGGTATTAAGCGGTTATTATTAATAATTAAGTATTTAATTTTTTTTAAATACCTTATTAAAAATTATTAATAAATTTAAAGTCTCGGTTAAAGATAATTCTATAAGGAATTCCTTAGTTTATTAATATAAGTTAAATAATAAAAGTAATAACCTAATCCTTAATAATATATTTCTTATATTTTAAAATTAATATAATCCGTTTTAATATAAGATAAGAAACCGTTATTATATAATTATATATATTATAATAAGTTTTATTACCTTTTAATTATTAAGGTATTCCCTTAAAGCTTATTAATAAAAGAATTAAAATAAAGTTTATTATAATTATATATATAAATAAAAAGTCTTTATTATAAATAAGTTTATAATTATTTATTCCTAATTATTAATCGGTTTAATTAATACTATAATTAGGATAATATATAATATAATTTTTTATTAATCTCTTTTTATTTTTAATTATAAAAGTATTAAAAATTTTTAATATTCGTTTTAAATTAAAATAATATTTATTATTATAGGTTATAATTAGGAAATCTTATATTAAGATATAAGGAATATAAAGTCGATATATTCTTAAATAATTAATATAATATAAGAATTTCTTTTTAATCTCGAAAGGGTACCCGGGGTAAGAAAAATTATTAATAACCTCGTTAACGTTAATTAAGCGTTTAAAATTTTTAAAGATAGAGGTTAAATAAATATTAATTTTATATCTATTTAAAAACTTCTATTTTATTTCGTTATCGATAATAGCTTTAATTTATATATAATTAACGTTATCGGTTATAAATTAAACTTTATTTAAAATAACGGGTTTATTAATACGTTTATCGATATTTTAAACTACTTTTAATCTATTAAAAATATTAAGAATAAAATTAATCTTATTAGTTATATAATATATTTCAAATCCATATTACGAGAAATAGATTAAAACATTAATTAATCTCTTATTAAATCGGTCGGTATTTATTATATTTAAACTCGTAATTTCGTAAATACCCTTCGTAATTAAATAATCGATAAGGATAATAATAAATATTTAATTCGATTAAATTATTATTTATAACTTCTTAATTACCTATATTAAGTATACGACTTTAAATTTTAAAAGTCTATATCTTATTTCGGGTTAAAATAGGTATCGGTTAAGATATATAATAAGTTTAATTAAAGTTCTTATAATTAAAGTATTCAATTATTATTTAACTTCGTCTTTAAAATAAAAAACTATTACTTTAAATCCTTATTTAAACAAATTATCAAGTTAAATAAAGAGGGTTTAATTAAAATCGTAATAAAATATAACTACTTTATTATAAATAAAAACCTATACTTTTTTAAAAGATATATATTTAACGTTTATAAACTTAAATTTAATTAATTTATAATAAGCTATCCGTTTATCCGGATTTCTAATAATAACTTATCTTTATTTATATCCTTTCATTAAAAGAAATACCTTTCTCTTCTATAATAACTTAATTATTTAAATATAATAAAATATTAAATAACGAAGGAATTTAGAATTATCGATATATTACTCGAATAACTTAAAATTAACGGGAAATAATAATTAACGATAAATAACGACCCTTTTCTTAATTATTCCTAATCCTAAAACGTTTACTTTAAAATTAAATAATTTTATTAAAGGGTAATCGATAAACGACTTTTTAAAGCTAATTAAGATATTCTTATTATTAAAAAAGTTAAAGACCTTTTTAAATATTTAAAGTATTCCTTTATAATTTTTAAATAAATAATAATATTATTAATAAAAACTTTATAGAAATTATTAAATTCCTTAAAGGTATTATTTATAAATCGTTAAATATAAATAAGTATATTCTTAAAGCTTATTAATATTATTGTAAATCTCTTTATTCTTTATAAATTTATAAAAATAAATTTATTTCGATAATTTAAATAAATAGAAAATTAATAAAAGAAAGCTATTATATTAATTATAATAATAAAATATTTACTTTAAAGATAAATAATTATTTCTAATTATAACGGTAATAAATAATTATTAAAAATTATTATATTATTTAAAAATCTTAAATTTATAATAATTTTTACCTTTTCCTTACTTTTAATTTATCGTTATATAATAAAAAGCGATATCGTAAATAAGGTTAATTCGTTTATTTATTTTATATATCCTTTATTATAAAAAATATTATAAATATTATTAAAAGCTTTCCTATCTTTAATATTTAATAAATAACTTTAATT
Organism: Apiospora saccharicola; assembly: GCA_038363915.1. Classification (NCBI taxonomy): domain Eukaryota; kingdom Fungi; phylum Ascomycota; class Sordariomycetes; order Amphisphaeriales; family Apiosporaceae; genus Apiospora; species Apiospora saccharicola. The sequence continues at coordinate 3,856,608 of JAQQWM010000001.1, forward strand.
ATTAAACTTTTTATTTTATTAATTATTAATTAAAGGAATCTTTATTTATTATTCCTTAAAGACTTTAATTATACCTTAATCCTTTTATATATTAAAATAATTATTAATTATTTTTATAAATTTCTTTATATATAATTAATTATTAATATAAATATATATACCTTCTTTAATTATAATTTTTAAAATCTTTATTAATTTCTTAATTTTTAATATTAAATAGGACTTATTTAACTTTAATTTATTTAAAATTAAAATATAAAGTTTATTAAAAGTTAGAATTCCTTCGTTTTTATAAAATTTAAATATTAAATTAAAGATTTAATTAAATAAAGGAATAATTAAAAAGATATTATTATTTAAAATAGGATTAATTTTAATTTAATCGTTAATAATCTTTTAAAATTCCGGGATTAAAATAAACTTTATATTTAAATCGATATAAGGTTAAATATTTATTTAAATATTCCTAAATATTTTTAAAATAATCCCGGGCGTATTTAAGATAATCCCGGGCGCGTTTAGGATAATCCCGGGTATATTCGTTATAACGGTTATAGGAATATTTTTTAAGTTTTTAACGATTATATTTATAATAGTTTTTATTATAACGATAAATAATTTAAATCCCTTTTTTTAAAAACTTTTTATATAATTAATATTTTAATTATTTTATATTTAATTAATTTTAATCTTTTTATTAATTATAACTAGTTTTTTAATATTATTTTATATTATTATAATTTTAATTATTTTTAAATTTATTAAAATATTTATAACGTTTATATTTTAAAAATAGAAATAAAAATTATATCCTTTAAATAAAGGTTTATAATTTATAATTATAAAAATAAATTTTTTAAATAAAAGAATTATTTTCTTCTACGTTATTACCTTTTTAATATATAGTTATTTATATAAAATAATCTTAAAATATATATTAAACTTATATTTTAAGAATAAAATAATATTAATATTAAAGTTAATATTAATTTTAAAAGGTTTACAAGCTTAAATATTAATTAAAGCGTTAAGTTCGAGGTTATTAATTATTTATTTATTTTTAACGAACCTTTAAAATATAAATTAATTATTATTATTATATCCTTTTATATAAATAATAAATATAACTTATTTAATTATTTTAATTCATTTCTTAATTATAATTTTAATTTTAATTTTTTTAAGAATTATAAAGTATTCTATATAATAAAAGAACTTTCTATTTATTAAGTTCGGATTAATATTAATATTAAAATAAATATATATAGAAATAAAACTATTTTACGTTATATAAATATTAACTTTAAAATATATAAAATCTATAATATCTTCGTTTAATTCCGTTATATTATAATTAATATCGGGAATCCTATTTTAAATAAAGAATTTTTTAATATTAATTAAATAAATTTTATTATTAAAGTAATAAAAGGTATTTCTTTCTTTTAATATAAATTATTTATAATTATAAGTTTTATTATAATCTTTAACATATTTAAATATTAAATTATATAATATAAATATATAATTATAATAATTATAAATACATCGTTCTTATATAGAAATTAGGAATTTAAGCTTCTTTATAATACCGTCGTACTTTTTTTTATATAATCGTCTTTATACCGGATTAATAAAATCGTATTTATAATACTTTTTATAAATTATACTTTAATTAAAAATTAAATAAAAATAAAAGGATTCGTATTTAAATTCCTTATCCGATAATAAGTCCGATAAATTAAATATAAAGGATAAATTATTATATATAAAATTAACTTTCTTATTATCCTTATTAATTTTATTATACTTACGGTCGGACTTTTTAAAATTATTATTCTTTTTAAAGTCCTTCTTTTTCTATAATCCTTATCGGGATCGTCTCGTAATTAAACTTTATTTTATCGACGTTCTTTCTTTTTTATACGTTTATTACGTTTTTCGTATTAAAATTTAACGAAATCTTTTTTAATTATATACTTATCGATTAATCTAAATTTAATATAAGTTCGGGTAATATTCTATATTTACCGATTTCGGCCCCTTAATTATTACTTAATATATAAATTTAAGGTATTACGTATTTTATTAACTTTAATTATATATAAGATAATTATATTATTATCTTTAAAAAGGTATAGAAATCGTTAAATTTCTATATTAATTTAAATATAAACTTATTATAAAATACCGACCGCGTTTTTATTATTAGGTATTAAGGATTTTATAATTCGAATATATTTAATTATTTAATTAAAAAAGCGTTTTAAAATATCGGGATTATTTAATAAATCTTTTAATTAAAGTCTTATAATTAAAAACTTTTTTATTATAATAACTCCGTTTAATTTAAATCGATTCTTAAAGGCTTCTATAATATAATAAAGTCCTTTCGATTTTAACGAAACCTTATTAAAGTTAAAGACTTTATTATTCTATTAAATTAAAGCTCGTCCTTTAAAAAAGGTTTAAAAGAAATTAAGGATTTATATAATAGAACCTTTAAAGTAATTACCCTTTATAAAATTAGCCATTCTTAATATAAACGATATAATATTTATAAAGATATTTATTTTCCTTTTTTAAATTAAATTTTATTTAATTAAATTTAAATAATTAGGATTATATACTTTAATATCCTTTCGCTTAATCTTAAATCTTAAATCTTAATTATTTATAATTATTTAATAAATATTTAGGTTAAGGATTATAAATAATAGTAAAAAGACGTTAAAGAAAGTTTAATAATTTAATAATTAATATTAAAGGTTATATAAGTACTTTAAATAATTATATTTAAAGTTAAGGATTATTAAATAAATATATAGGTTCCTTATATAATTAAACTTATAATTATTATTTAAAAATATTAATAAACTTTTATATATATTAAGGGATTTACTTATATTATTATTAACTTATTAAGAAAGGATTTAAATAATCGCCCCGGACGAATTAGCTTTAATCCTTTTAAAATCGAAAATTTTCTTAAAAACGCCTTTCGCCGGTATTAAAATCGTATTTAAAATTATCCTTTTCGATTAATAAAATAATAATCTTTTTATAAATAAAGGTTAAACTATTTTAAAATATAAATAAATAAATCGACCTCCCGGGATAGGATACGGTTTTATAATAGGTTCCGATTTATTAAATAAAAGATCGTTTACCCTTTAACGTCGTATAACGTTCTCGAGAAAGGAATTATAATTCTAAAATAACCGTAAAGTTATTCTATTTAATTATCGGGAATATAAACGGGCCTATTTTTATATTATAATAAAAGTCGTTTTATAAGCTATATATAAAGCTTTTTATATTATTATTTAAATTTAATAAAGATTTTTTTAAATCCTCCCGTAATTCTATTATTACCTCTCTTTAAATTAAATAAAGGTTATTAATTTAAACGTTTAAATACTTTTTAATAATCGGGTTATTTCCGAATTCTATAAAACCGTTATCCGTTTTATAACCGATATACTTTTTAAAAACCGTAACTTCGGTTTCTATTATATATAACTTTAATAATTTTTAAGGGTTAATCGTATATTTTAATAACTTAATTTATTAAATAATTATATCTCCCGGTATTAAAATAACTCGCCTCAATATTAAAGGAGGATTTATTTATAGGGAATTTAAAAGTTTAATTTTTTTTAAATATAAATCGTTTTAAAATCTTAAAATCACGACTTATTTAAAAATAATTTTATCGCGGAGCGTCGTATCGGGGTTAATAGGATATGTAAATTATTAAAATATTAAAGTAATTTATTTATTAGGAATTTTAAGTTATTTATTTATATTTTATTCCTTTCCTAAGGAAGGATCGGTAATTAATTCTTTAATTATATTAATAATTTATTTATATATAAATAATTAATAATAAATTAAAATATATTTAATATACATATAATAAATTAGAAATAATAAGGAATTTTTCTAAATAAAGCTTTTAGGATAAAGCGATACTTAAGTTAGGATTTTTATAAAATAATATTTAAATAAAGATTTTAAATAAACCGATATTTAAATAGGAAATTATAACGTTTATAATAACCGAAGTTATTTAAGATTAAATATTATAAACGAGTAATTAATCGATTAAGTAATTTATTAAATCGTACTCGTAAAGGGTTTTTTATTTATTTAAACGTATCGCGTTTTTAAAATACTTCCGTCGAAATATAAAATTAATTTAACGAATAATTACCGGGCGTATTAAATATACGAATAATAATTAAAATAAAGAAGGCGTATTAAATTAAAAAAGAAAGACATATTAAATATATAGATCTTACTCCTAATCGTTAACTTCGATAATAATTAATAAAAATATATTAAACGTACGAATCTATTAATTTAATAGCGGTTTTAATATATAAACCTACTCTCAAGCTATTAAAAAATATATTTAAGCGTATAAATTTTAATAAATCTCTAACGAGGTTATTAAATCGAAATAATTTTATTTTTTAATTAATTAAAATTAAAGAGATATTATTAATTTAAAAGGATTGGATAGGAATAACTTAAATAATAAATTAATATAAAAATAGAATAGGAAGGAAGAGGGCTTTATTTATTTAAATCGATTAAAGCTTTTTAAATAAGGGAGGTTAATTATTATTACTTAAGTTAACCGCCTTCCTATTTAGGAATAGCGGGCTAACTAGGCCTTCTTTAGATGAACCCTTTAGTAGGGTCCATTATTATATTTAAGTAATTAATATTATTATTTAATAAAAGGAGTAATTATATAAATAATTATATAATTTAATATTACGGATTATAACGATTAATTAGGTATAAATAATATAATATTATTTTTAAAATTAATATATATATATATATATTTAATTACGAAATAATTATTATATTAAAGTTCTTCGCTTAAGGTATAAAAGAATTATAGAATAATAATAAATTATAATAAATAAAGAGTAATATTATTACTTTATTAATAATAGAATATAATAATATAAATATAAGGAGTAATATAAATTATATTTTAATAAGTTTTATCCTATACTTTATTTAATATATATATTATATTTAATTTCTATAAACCTTTAATTAATTTTATAAATTATAATAATATATTATAATATTTATATAACGTGGTTTATTACATACTCGGATATATTATATAGTTAAACACTTTCCCTCTTAACCTACTTAATTAAACTTTAATACGTAATATCTCTATAACTATAATACCGATTTAATCGAAAGAAAATCGTATTATTTTAATAACTTAAATAATATAAAGAGGTCCGAATCGAATTAATTAACGAATTATTACGAAAATATATAATATCCCTTTATTTATATTAAACGACCGATTCCGCGGTACCGAACCTTAATATAAAATCCGATAATAATAATATAAATTAAATATAATAAAAAAGGAGATATTTTATAATTATATAATTAACCTAAATATTAAAGGGATACCTCTTAATATTAATATTATAAAAGATATAATTAATCTCTTTACCGCGTTATATAAGGACGACTGTATTAATAAGTATTAGGTTAAGCGTTTTATTAATTATAACCCGGACTTTAAAACCTGAATAAACCGTTAATATAATTATTAAAAAGCTTTTTATAAGGATTTAAACGTTATTTCCGGTTAATTCGCGTTAATTACGAATATTAAAATTAAATACAGTATTTTAAACGAAGATATATAAAATTTTAATAAAACCGGTTTTATAATAGGTATAATCGGGTTAATATTTATAATAATACGCGCTAATTTACGTAAGAAAGCGAAATTAATTTAACCTAATAATTAGGAATAATTAACGGTTATTAAATATATTAATTTATAAAGTTAATATATTTTATTATTCTTAATTATTTAAAATTAATATTACCTTATAAATTAATCTCGTGAATACGATTTACCGGGCGATTAAATAATTAAACCGATTTTTAATAGTTAAATTAATAACGAGATAGGCTTAAATTAGATCCGGTATTTTAATAAATATATAAAGGAGCGGGAAAAAAGATTCTTATTATCCCTTAATTTTAAATAATTATAAAAACTATATTTTAATTAAATTTAAAGAATATTATAAGAATAATAATATTATTATATTTAATATAATATAGCCTATAAGTAAAATAATTATATAAACGAATTAATTACTTTCGTTTAATTTTACATAAATAACTTTTATAACTTAATTCCTTTATTACCTATTATAATTAATATTTAAGAAGAAAGGTAAATAATTCTAACGCTTTAAATGCTTAAGAATAACCTAAAATTAAATCTTTAACGTATAACCCGAACGTATAAAATCCTTTATACGACCTTTTATAACCGATAGCTCGGTATTCTTACGAAACGCGAAATATCTATTAATTCTCGGAAATTAATAAATTCCGAAAAAGATATAATTATATAATATATAATCGAATTAAATTCGCGATTATTTCCTCCCTAAATAAATAACGTTAAAGATATAATAAATCGATTATTTTATTAATGTAATACGGGACGCGTCGATATTAATTAAACCTTTAATTTCGTATAACGATAATTAAACCTCCGGATATATTTTAATTGAAAAATCGATTATTAAAAAGTCCTTTATAAAAATCCTAACGTATATTATATATAATTTATTTTTATATAGAATATAATTTATAAATATAGGATTTAAAAGGAGGATATTTATAAGTTTAATAAGACCGGCTTTTTTATAAATTAAATCTTATTTAAAATAATCGTTATTACCTTTAATCGATATAAAAGGTTTAAAATAATATAATAAAAGAACCGGGAATAAATTATAATTATTTAAGGTATTAAATTATCCGGTTATATTATCCTTCTATATATTATATTTACCGGAAAAACGTACCTCTCTTTTTAATACGAAAACAGCTTATTATTAAAGGATTAGGTAATCGTAATTATTAAAAACGGCTAAATTATAAACGAGAGAGGCGAAGATTAGATTTAATATTTTAATAAATATATGAAATCTTATAAAAAGGGTATTTATCGCTTATTAATCTTAAATGATTATAAAAGCTATTATTTAATAACCTTTAAGCTTTATTATAAAAAGAATTTAATTATTATATTTTATATAACGTAGTTTATTACCTCGCGGACTATATTACCTCGCGGACCACTTTTTTAATTCTATAACTTAATTAAATTTTAATATATAATAATTCTATAATTATAATATTTAATTAATTTAAAAAAGATCGAATTATTTTAATAATTTAAACGACGTAAAATTTAATAAATCCTTTAAACGAAAGAGTTATTATGAAAATATATAACGTCCTTTATATAATTTTATATTACCGAATTAACGGCCGAACCCTATAATACGAAATCCGATAGCGATAATATAAATTAAATCTTATTAAAGAGGAGGTATTATAAAAGTATATAATCGATTTAAATATTTAAGGAATACCTCTTAATATCGTTAATATAAAAAATATAATTAATCTTCTCGCGGGAGTATATAATAACGAGCGCGTTAATAAATATTAAGCTAGGCGTTTTATTAATTATAATTTAAACTTTAAGATTAAAATAAATCGGAAATATAATTATTAAAAGGCTTTTTATAAAGATATAAAAGTTATTTCCGGCTAGTTTATATTAATAACGAATATAAAAATTAAATATAATATTTTAAATAAAGATATATAGAATTTTAATAAAACTAGTTTTATAATAAGTATTATCGGTTTAATATACGTTATAATATACGCCGATCGATATAGGAAGGCGAAGATAGTTTAATCTAATAATCGGGAATAGTTAATAATAATAAAATATATTAATTTATAAAGCTAATATATTCCGCCGTTTTTAATCGTTTAAAGTTAATATTACTTTACGAATTAAATATATAAATATAATTTACCGGGCGATTAAATAATTAAACCGACCTTTAATAATTAAACCGATAATAAAACGGGTTTAAATTAAGTTAAATATTTTAATAAATATATTAAAACGCGAGCGACGGGTTATTATCGCCTTTTAATTATTAACGGTTATAAGAGTTATATTTTAACCGAATTCGAGGTATATTATAAAGATAACGATATTATTATATTTAATATACCTCCCTATTTATTTTACTTATTTTAATTATTAAATATCGTACTTTATTCGTTATTAAAGCGTATATATTCGAAAGAAATTAAATTATTTATAAAAGCCTCGATAAATTATATTATAAAGCTCGAATTCTTTATTACTTTTAAGGCCGTATATTTCATTATTTTTATAAAATATAATATTAAATTTAGATTTAATATATTTAATTTAATACCTTATAATTTAAATAAAATAATTAATAAGTTAAATATATAAATTCGGATACCTATACCGGAGTTATTATACCTAAAGACCGCTAATATTTATAACCTTTTAACGTCTTTTAACCTTTAATAAACGATAAAACACTTTATTTTTATTAAAAGTAGGATTTTTAATTATTAAAGAAGCTTTCTAACGCCGATTTTAAATATTATAAATAAGTTAAATATATAGAGCTAGTAACGTATAAAGCTATAATTTTATATAAACGAGTACGGACTTTAAAAGTAGCTAATTTAACCCTTTTAAAGCGTTAGAAAGCTAAAAAGTTACGTATTTAACTTAAAAGAGCCCTTATTATTAAAGAATTTTAATAATTATAAAACGAGAAAGTAAAAAGGAAGCGTTTTATAACCGACGAAAGTAAAAATAATAATTTATCGAAACGGCGTATAACGGGTAATAGGTATTACGATATTTATAACGAGATAAGTTATAATACGCAAACTTATAAAAAGGATATAAAATCGAGTAATAAATTAAATAATAAGTAATTTAAATTAATTTATATAAAAGTATTAGAAAATAAAAAGAGTAATTCACGAGGTAATATAATCCGCGAGGTAATAAACCACGTTACTTTCTTATTTATTATATAAATTTTAACCTTTTAATATCGGCTATTTTTATATATTAAAAAAGTTATATAGGAAAGAAATTAAAGGTTTTATATAAATATATATTACCTATATTTTTAAAGAGGACTTCTTATTAACGTTTTTAAAAGCGTTTTAAATAACTTTTATTATTTTAAATATTTAAAGAGGTTTCCGAAAAATAGGATTTATATTATATAATCCGGAATTTATTATTTTATAATTAAATATAAAGTTACGTATACTAACGCCGCCGGCGACCTCTTCTAGCTTACTTATACCTTAGGAATTAAAGACTTTAAATAATATAATTAAAGCTTAATCCTAAACCGAATATATTAAAAATTAAATCGCGCGATATTAAAATAATTCTCCGATATTAATTTTTATTAAATTTAATTAAATCGCGAAAAATATAACGTAAATAATATACCGGCTCGCTCTATTAAAGGATAAGGTAATTATATTATAAGAAATAAATAAAATATTTAATTAACGTTATTATATAAAAAAGAAACGGCTATAGGATAGAGGATTATTTCGTATATAAATTAGAGAAAATTTATAATCTTAAAGAAACGTTAATAAATAATTATATAAAAAAGCTTAAAACGCGCCTACGACGTTATAGAATCTACGGGGAGCCCGGGTATAATACGCGTACTTATTAAAACGATATAGATATATTTAAAGATAAAGATTCTAATTAATTTTAATATATTAAATATATTATAACGGAATTAATTTATACTTTTTTATATAAAGTATTAAAAAGTAGTTAATTCGTTTATATAGTTATTTCGTTTATAAATTACGTTACCTCTTTATTTATTCTATTTATTCTAGCCTTTAAATATAGTACTTTATTTAATATTAAAACGTATATATTCGAAATAAATCGAGCTATTTATTAAAGCGTTAATAAATTATATTACGAAACTTAAATTCTTTTTTACCTTTAAGGCCATGTATTTTATTTATTTTTATAAAAAATTATATTAAATTTAAATTTAATATATTTAATTTAGTCCTTTATTATTTAAACGAGGTAATTAATAAATTAAATATATATTTTCGGACGCCTATACTTAACCCGTCGCGTCCGGTAACGGTTAATACCTATAACCTTTAAATGCCGTTTTATCCTTAATAAATAATTAAATATTTTATTTTTATTAAAAATAAGGTCTTTATTTATTAAGGAAGCTCCCCGATACTTATTTTAAATATTATAAATTAAATAATGAAAGGTATAAATAGAATAACCTATAAAATAACCTTTATATACGACCGGATATATATATTAAAAAAGGTTAATTTAATACTTTTTAAATACCGAAAAATTAAAAAGGTATATATATAATTTAAAGGGGCCCTTATTATATAGGAATTTTAAAAATTATAAGATTAAAAAATAAAAGGGAAGCGTTTAACGATTAATAAAGGCGAAATAAAGGGTCCGTCGAAATGGAGGGCGGCCGGTAAAAGGCGTTATAATATTTATAATAAAATAAATTATAATATATAAATATATAAAAGAAATATAGAATCGAGTAATAAATCGGATAATAAATACTTTTAATTAATTTAAAATATAATAATTAAATTAACTTATATAGAAATAATAAGATATAGGAAAAATATCCGATTATATAATATATCTGAGTATGTAATAAACCACATTATAATTATTAATTTTAATAATAAAAAAACCGCCGTCCGTACTTTATAGTATTATTTATATTATTAAAAAAAAAGAAATAAGCCCCGACTTAATTTAAATGAATATTTATATAGAATTATTTTAAAATTAACTCTAATTAAATTTAAAACATATTCTTTAAATCCCTTTAATTATAGAAATTATTATATTAGTTTAATATATAAAGTATTATAAAGTTATATTAAAGTGTAATAAATAAGAATTATTTACGTTATATAATAATAAAAAAGATTAATACTTTTTTTAAAAAGTATATCTTAATTTACGGTATACTTTAAATTATAATATAAAAGGTATATAAATAAACGATATATTTAATAATATTATAAGTTAATTATAATTAAATAATCTTTTATCTTTATAATATAACGTGGTTTATTATATACTTAATTATATTATATAATCGGTTATTTTTCCTTTTAACCGATTTAATTAAACTTTAATATATAATATCTCTATAATTATAATATCGATTTAATTAAAAGGAAATTATATTAAACGACCGACTCCGCGGTATCGAACTTCGACGCGAAATCCAATAATAATAATATAAATTAAATATAATAAAAAAGGAAATATTTTATAATTATATAATTAATTTAAATATTAAAGGGATACCTTCTAATATTAATATTATAAAAGATATAGTTAATCTTTTTATAATGTCGCGTAACGGTAAACGCGTTAATAAATATTAAATTAAACGTTTTATTAATTATAACTTAAATTTTAAAACCTGAATAAATTATTAATATAATTATTAAAAGGTTCTTTATAAGAATTTAAATATTATTTTTAATTAATTCGCGTTAATCGCGAATATTAAAGTTAAATACGGTACTTTAAACGAAGATATATAGAATTTTAACGAAATCGGTTTTATAATAAATATAATCGGGTTAATATTTATAATAATATACGTTAATCGATATAGGAAACCGAAGTCGGTTTAATTTAATAATTAAAAATAATTAATAGCTATTAAATATATTAATTTATAAAGTTAATATATATTTTTTTTTAATTATTTAAAATTAATATTATCTCGCGAATTAATTTCGTGAATATAATTTATTAGGGGATTAGGTAATTAAATCGACTATTGACGGTTAAATCGATAACGAGACGGGCTTAAATTGGATCCGGTATTTTAATAAATATATAAAGGAGCGGAAAAAAGGTTCCTATTACCTTTTAAATTTAAACGATTATAAAAGCTATATTTTAATTAAATTTAAGGAATATTATAAAAATAACGGTATTATTATATTTAATATACTTCCTTATTTATTATATTTATTTTAACCTTTAAATATAATACTTTATTCGATATTAAAGCGTATATACTTAAAATAAATCGAATTATTTACTAAAATATTAATAAATTATATTATAAAATTTAAATTATTTATTATTTTTAAAATTGCGTATTTTATTGTTTTTATAGAAAATAATATTAAATTTAAATTTAATGTATTTAATTTAATCCTTTATTATTTAAGTAAAGTAATTTATTTAATATTTTATTAAACTTCTTATAATTAAAAAAAGAAAAAAAATAGAAGGTTATATAAATTAATAATAACTTTATATTAAAATAAATAGATATCTTAAAGATAAATTAAAAAATTAAAACTTCTAACGATAATAAATAGTAAGTATTAAACCCCTTTCTATTATAACTATCGACCCTAGCTACTTATTATCCCTTACGGTATAGAATTTATAATAAACCCGGGTCTTATAATAATATTATATTTAAATATTAAAAAAGGAATTATTATACTTATTTACGTTATATAAGTTTAAAATCCATTAGAAATTATATATATTTAAATAATAAAATTTTAAAGTTAAATAACGGAAATATCGGTTTTACATAAGTTATTAAAAAAAGCTTTTATATATAAATATAAAATCTCGAAATAAATACTCTTTAAAATTTATAATATTTCTCCTTTTTATTTTATATAAATGTATATTTATATCTATTATTATCCTTTATTTAATTTTATACTTTTATATATTATTAAATATATATATAATTATTTAAATTCTAATATTTATTAATATATATTATATTATACGCGCTAATAAAGAGCGCCTCGAGTAATTCCGAAAAGGCCGGTATTATTATATTAATAATTATTAAATTTAAAGTTCCTAAAATAAACCGCTTTCGTAATCGGAAAATCGCGAATACTTTAAATAAATTTAATTTTAAAATATTAAAAATTATATAAAGTAACTTACTTTATAATTTATTATAATATATAACTTTTTATATATATAATTTATATATTAAACTTAAAATATATAATAATAAAAAACGTTATAAAGATTATTAAATAATAAAAAGCGTATTTATACGTTTATAAAATAGGAAAGAGATCCCGGAGGACGTAAAGTGTTATATTTATAATAAATATTAATATAATAGGATCGCGGAATAACTACTTTTAAAGGGCCAGTATTAATAAATAGGAGTTAATATACGGTTAATAAATAATCCTTTAATCGAATAGGCTATTATTAATTAAATTATTTATCGGTTATTATATAAGTAATTAAATTATATATTTATTTATTTAATCTATTAAATAAAAAATAAGGGTTTTATATAATTCTTTTTTAATATAATTAATAAATTAACGTCCTTTATAAAACGATTATATAAATTATTAAAAAAGCTTTTATATATAAATATAAAATCTTAAAATAGATATTTTTTAAAACCTATAATATTTCTCCTTTCTATGTTATATAAATATACATCTATATTTATTATTATCCTTTACTTTATACCTTTATATATTATTAAATATATATATAATTATTTAAATCTCGATATTTCTTAACATATATTATATTATATATATTAATAAACAACGCCTTAAATAATTGCGAGGAGATTAATGTTATTATATTAGTAATTATTAAATTTAAATTTCTTAAAATAAATCGTTTTCGTAATTAAAAAATTATAAATACCTTAAATAAACTCGATTCCGAGATATTAAAGATTACGCGAAATAATTTACCTTATATTTTATTATAATTTATAACTTTTAATATATATTTTTTATATATTAAATTTAAAATATATAATAATAAAAGGTTTTATAAAAAGATTTAAATAACGGAAGGTATATTTATATATTTATAAAATAAGAAGGAGGTTTTAAAAGATATAAAGTTTTTATACGTTTATTATAAACGCCGGTACGATAGGATTACGAAATAGTTACTTTTAAAGGGCCGGTAATAATAAGCGGGAGTTAATATTAAAAGGAGGGGTAAACCGCGGTTAATAAATGTTTTTTTTAATTAGATAAGCTATTATTAATTAAGCTATTTATTGGTTACTATATAGTTAATTAACTTATATTTATATATTTATTTATTTAATTTATTAAATAAAAGGTAAGGGTTTTATATAAATTTATTTCGTAATATAATTACTAAATTAACGTCCTTTATAAGATAGAAAATATAATTATTAAATATATAACTTAGAGGTATATATTTTTTTAAATTTATATATTAAATTTATAAACATTAATATATAAATTAGTTAAAGATTAAAGTTATTAATATAAATTAGATTATAAAGTATTAAATGAAATAAAAAAATAATATAATCTTTTTCTTAAATTATTTAAATAAATATTTAAATATAAAAATAAAAATAATTTGAGTTATAATTTTTATTAATTCATAATATCTTATTTTATATATTATTCTAATAGTAATATTAATAAATAATATATAAGCTTAAATAAAACATATTTAAATAATATTTTATAATGTATAAATCTAAAAACTATAATTAAAATAAGTATTTAATTTAATTAATTATAAAAAGATTGACTTTATTTTAAATTATATTAATTCTAATATTAAAACTTTATTATTTAGTTATTTAATTAAATATTAAATTATATACTTTTATATTATAATATATTGTTGGAAATGTAATTAATAAATATTATTATTATTATAGTTTATATTTTATTTAAGTCTTTTTATATAACAATAATATATTTTCATATTTAATAACTAATAAAAAATATATAGTTATATAATACTTTTCTAATTAAAGGATTTAATTTTATAATTCTTTACTTATATTATTATTTACATTTCATTAAATTTAATATAATTAAATATATAAATTTATCTATATTATAAATCGGATTTAATCCGATTTAATTTTCATTCTATAAATATATTAGATAAAATATAAAAGGTATTTTTAAATATAAAAATGTTATTACCTTTTATAAATTGTAATTAAATCATTAACTTTATAACTTTATTATAAATAGATTCTTATATTTTAATTACAAAAAATAGAGTCTTTAGTTTAAATTATTACATTAATTAATTTAATAGTTAAAAGTTTTAATATTAAATAATATTTTAATTAATTAATTAAAACTATTAATATAAGGTTAAAATAGTAGTAATATACTTTAAAAGGTTACTTATTTTAAAAAGAAACTTTAATTATTAATAGTAATTAAATAAAGCTCTTAAATCTTTAAATTCATATAATTTAAAAACGATATATTAAAAGAAAAGATATAATTATTATTAATTCTATTTTCTTTTCTTTTCTTTTTATAAATATATCAAATAAAATAGAAAACATACTTTTAAATATAAAAGTATTACTCTTATTTACAGATTATAATTAATTAATTAATTTTATAACTTTATAATAATTCTATTACGTTTATCTCAATTTTAATTAAATTAAATTAAATTAAATTTATATATTAAAATTAATTAATATATTAAAATATATCCTTTTAAATATTATATTATTAACTCTCTTTCCTTTTTATTATAACATGGTTTACTATTAAGCGGGCTATATTATTAAACGGGCTACTCTTTTTAATTTCTTAAATATTTAAACTTTAATATATAATATCTTTATAATTATAATACTAATTTAATTTAAAGAAAATAGAATCGTTTTAATAATTTAAGTAATACGAAATCCGATAAATCCTTTAAATAAACGAGCTATTACGAAAGCGTACGGTATCCCTCGAGTTACTTTAAATTACCGAATTAACGGCCGAACCTTACGACACGAAATCTAATATTTACAATATAAATTAGATTTAATAGAAAAAGAGGTATTTCGTAATTATATAATTAATTTAAATATTTAAAGGATACCTCTTAATATTAATATTATAAGAGATATAATTAATCTCTTTATTACGTTACGCGGGGGCAACTGTATTAATAAATATTAAGTTAAACGCTTT
This sequence comes from Apiospora saccharicola, assembly GCA_038363915.1. Taxonomy (NCBI): domain Eukaryota; kingdom Fungi; phylum Ascomycota; class Sordariomycetes; order Amphisphaeriales; family Apiosporaceae; genus Apiospora; species Apiospora saccharicola. The sequence goes on from JAQQWM010000001.1 coordinate 3,872,592, forward strand.
ATTAATTATAACCCGGACTTTAAAACCCGAATAAACCGTCGATATAATTATTAAAAGGTTCTTTATAAGGATATAAATATTATTTCTAGCTAATTTATATTAATTACGAATATAAAGGTTAAATACGGTATTTTAAATAAAGATATATAGAATTTTAATAAAATAGGCTTTATAATAAATATAATCGGGTCGATATTTATTATAATATACGCCGATCGATATAGGAAAGCGAAGTCGGTTTAATTTAATAATCGGGAATAATTAATAATTATTAAATATATTAATTTATAAAATTAATATATTTTATTATTCTTAATTATTTAAAGTTAATATTACTTTATAAATTAGTTTTACGAATACGATTTATTAAACGATTAGGTTATTAAACCGATTTCTAACGGCTAAACCGATATCGAGACGGGTTTAAATTAAATCCGGTATTTCGATAAATATATAAAGGAGCGGAAAAAGGGTTCCTATCGCCTTTTAATCTTAAACGGTTATAAAAGTTATATTTTAATCGAATTTAAAGAATATTATAAAAATAACGGTATTATTATATTTAATATACCTCCTTACTCCTCTTATTTATTTTAGCTTTTAAATATAATACTTTATTTATTATTAAAACGAGTATATTTAAAGGAAATTAAGTTATTTATTAAAATATTAATAAATTATATTATAAAGTTAAAATTCTTTATCGCTTTTAAAACCGTATATTTTATTATTTTTATAGAAAATAATATTAAATTTAAATTTAATATATTTAATTTAATACTTTATTATTTAAATAAGGTAATTAATAAATTAGATATATATCTTTAAATGCTTATACCTAGCCCGTTATATCTAAGGACGGCTAGTATTTATAACCCTTAAACGCTGTTTAACCTTTAATAAATAATTATATATTTTACTTTTATTAAAAGTAGGATCTTTATTTATTAAAGAAGCTCCTTAACGTTAATTTTAAATATTATAAATTAAATAATAAAAGGTATAAATAAAATAATTTATAAAATAACCTTTATATACGATTAAATATATATATTAAAGGAGATTAATTTAATACTTTTTAAATGTTAAAGAATTAAAAAGGTATATATCTAATTTAAAAAGGCCTTTATTATATAAGAATTTTAAAAGTTATAAAACGAGAAAGTAAAAAGGAAGCGTTTAACGATTAATAAAAGTGAAACGGGGGGTTCGTTTAAATAAAGGGCGGCCGGTAAAAAGTATTATAATATTTATAATAAAATAGATTATAATATATAAATATATAAAAAGGATATAGAATTAAATAATAAATCGGATAATAAATAAATTTAATTAATTTAAAGTATTATAATTAAATTAATTTATATAGAAGTAATAAAATATAGAAAAGGTAGCCCGCTTAATAATATAACCCGCTTAATAATATAGCCCGCTTAATAGTAAACCACGTTAATTAAATTATAAATACAATTTAATAACATTGATATAATTTAATAATTTAATTATAATATTATTTTATTTTATTAATTAATATTAAATTTATTTATTATTATAATTAATTATTGTATTTGAAATATAATTTTTATATTAAAGTAAAATAATCAATTTAATTAATTCATTATTTTAATTAAGTTATATATATATTCTTTTATTTATAATTAATTTATAAATTTATTAATCTCTTTTTCAAATCGATTATATTAATAGGTTAATTATGAATTTTATATTTTAAAACTAACCGTTTTAAATTAATTTCTTTTAAATTATATGTATTTCGTTGCTATTAACCTTTAATTCAATTTAATAATGTATTATAAATCTATTAAGTTTTATATAAAAGTTAATTAATTTAATAAATTAATTAATTAATTAATTTACTTTTAATTAATTATTATTATAAAAGCTATTTATTTTAATTTTGAATTTTAATTATTAATCAACTAGTTTTAATTTTTTAATCAATTTGTTATATATAATTTTAATTACGAAATTTAATTTAATTAATTTAGTTTAATTATATATAATAAATTAATTTTATAATAGGTTAATAAATAATTTATAAATAAATAAAGAAATAATAATGATTTATTAATTAATATTAATTAAAATAATGTTATTTTTATTTTTATTATACCTTTAAACTTAAGTAATTATAATATATTAATTGAAATAAATAAATAAATAAATATAAGTTTATATTTAATTTATAAGATTTATTACATTATATAAAAAAAAGTAAAGAATATTGAATTATTAAATAAAAAGTTTAAATTATATTAATATTATATAAAGGTTAATTAATTTGTATTTATTTATACTTATATTAATTTCGAAGCCTTAATTTAAAAATCAATTAAAATTAATTAATTAATTAAAGTTTGTTTCTTTTTCTTTTTCTCTTTATCTCTAATTTGAAATTTCTTTTTATAAGATAAAAATTTCTTTTTAATTATATTATATAATTATTAATGATTAATCCTTCATTTTAATTAATAAAACGTTAGTTTTTTATTAATTACTTAATTATAGAATTTATATATATATTCTTATAAAACTTATTATTTAAATAATTAATCTTTAACCTTTAATCTTTATAAATAAGGTAAAGTTTAAATATTATTAATTATTATAATTATTAATAGTAGAAAACGAAGTGTATTTAATAGAATAACAAAATAAATTTAATTTAATTTATTAAATTATAATAAACCTTTATAAATTGTTTTTAAATATAATAAGAATTTAACCAATTTATTATAGTTTTCGAATAATTAATAAAACTCTATTTAATTTATAAAACATATTATTATTATTATTATAAATAATTAAAAAGAAATTCCTTTTATATTAAATTATTAAATTTCTTTTTTTAAAGTTTTTAAATAATTATAATAAATTTTATAAAAAAAATCTTTAAGAATCTTTATATATTCTTTTATAATTACTATTTATAAAATGAAAAGAAAGTTTAATTTTATTTTCTATTCTTTTATTAAAATTAAATGAATTGAAGATTTTAAAAAGAATAACATTCTTATATTTATAAAAATTTCATTCTATAATGATATTATATTCCGTCTTATAAAGGACGTTAATTTATTAATTATATTATAAAAAGGAATTATATAAAACCTTTACTTTTACTTTAATAAATTAAATAAATAAATATATAATCGTAAATTAATTAATTATATAATAATCGATAAACAATATAATTTATAATAATCGATAAACAATTTAATTTATAATAACTTATCTAATTAAAAGATTATTTATTAAGCGTATATTAACTCTTATTTATTAATATCGGCCTTTCTTCCTTATTAATATAAAAGTTTAATATCATTTAAAACCTCTTTCCTATTTTATATATATATAAAGATACCTTTTACCCTTTAATATTCTTTATAAAAGTTTTTATTATTATATATTTAATGTATAATATAAAGGTTATATATATAAAAGATTATATATTATAACGATTTAAATCCCTTATTGTTATATATAATAATTAATACTTTTAAATTAACCTTATTTAAAATATCGTTTTATTTATAGAAATTTACTTTTTTATAAAATATAAATTTAAGAATTATTATTATAATCGTATTAACGTTTTTAAAATTATTCTAAACGCTCTTTATTAATATATATAATATAATATATATAATATAATATATATAATATAATATATATAATATAATATATATAATATAATATATATAACGTGGTTTATTACCGAGTAGGCTATATTACCGAATAAGCTACTTTTTCTATATTTTATTATTTTTATATAAATTAATTTAATTATAACGCTTTAAATTAATTAAAATTACTCGCTATCCGATTCGTTATTCGATTCTATATCCTTTTTATATATTTACGTATTATAATTTATTTCGTTATAAATATTATAACGTTTACCGCCTGTCGCGCGCCTTTTTAATAAATTATTACTTTTACTTTTATCGGTTATTAAATATTTACTTTTTACTTTTTTATTTTATAGCTTTTAAAATTCTTATATAATAAAGGCCCTTTTAAATTAAATATATACTTTTTTAACTTTTTAGCGTTTAAAAAGTATTAAATTAACCTCCTTTAATATATATATCCGATTACGTATAAGGGTTATTTTATAAATTATTTTATTTATACCCTTCGTTATTTAATTTATAATATTTAAAATAAATATCGGGGAGCTTCTTTAATAAATAGAAATTTTATTTTTAATAAGAATAGAGTATTTAATTATTTATTAAAGGTTAAATAGTGTTTAAAGGTCGTAGATATTAACTATCCCCGGACGCGACGGGTTAGGTATAGGTATTTAAAGATATATATTTAATTTATTAATGACTTCGTTTAAATAATAAGGTATTAAATTAAATATATTAAATTTAGATTTAATATTATTTTCCGTAAAAATAATAAAATATACGGCTTTAAAAGCGATAAAGAACTTTAACTTTATAATATAATTTATTAACGCTTTAATAAATAACTTGATTTATTTCGAATATATATATTTTAACGCCGAATAAAATATTATATTTAAAGGTTAAAATAAGTAAAATAAATAAAGAAGTATATTAATTATAATAATATCGTTATTTTTATAATATATTTTAAATTCGGCCGAAATATAACTTTCGTAATTATTTAAGATTAAAAGGCGATAGCGACCTTTTATTCGCGATTTAATATATTTATTAAAGTATTTAATCTAATTTAAACTTATTTTGTTATTAGTTTAATTATTAGAAGTCGATTTAATTATTTAATTGCCCGGTAGGTCGTATTCGATAATTTAATTTAAGAGGTAATATTAATTTTAAACGATTAAGAACGGCGGAATATATTAGTTTTAAGAATTAATATATTCGATAGTTATTAATTATTTCCGATTATTAAATTAAATCGACTTCGCCTTTCTACGTTAATCGATATATATTATTATAAGTATTAACCCGATTATATTTATTATAAAGCTGGTTTTATCGAAATTTTATATATCTTTATTTAAAATATTATATTTAATCTTAATATTAATAATTAACGCGAATTAATTAAAAATAATATTAATATTTTTATAAAGAACCCTTTAATAATTGTATTAATAGTTTATTCGGGTTTTAAAGTCCGGGTCGTAATCGATAAAGCGCCTAACCTAATATTTATTAACGCGGTCGTTACCGCGTGATTCCGAAAGGAAACTAATTATATCTTTTATAATATTAATATTAAGGGGTATCCTTTAGGTATTTAAATTAAATATATAATTATAAAATATTTCCTTTTTTATTAAATTTAATTTCCGACCGTTTAATTAGGTTTCGCGTCGAGGTTTAGTACTGTAGAGTTAATTATTTAAAATAGTTTAAAGGACGTTATATACTTTTATAATAATTCTTTAATTAATTTAATTTAAACTTTTTTATATCGCTTAAATTATTAAAACGATACGATTTTCTTTAAATTAAATTAATATAATAATAATAAAGATATTATATATTAAAGTTTAATAAGGTAGGTTAGAGGGAAAGGTAGCTTATTCGGTAATATAGCTTATTCGGTAGTAAACTACGTTAATATAATATATATTAATTAATATTAAAATTTACCGTCTTATAGAGGACGTTAATTTATTAATTATATTACGAAAAGAATTATATAAAACCCTTACTTTTTATTTAATAAATTAAATAAATAAATATATAGTTTAATTACTTATATAATAACCGATAAATAATTTAATCGATAATAGCCTATCCGATTAAAGGATTACTCGTTAACCGCGGTTCGCCCTCCTTTTTAATACTAGCTCCCGTTTATCGATACCGGCTTTTTAAAAATAATTATTCCGCGATCTTATCGTATTAGCGCTTATTATAAACGTAATTTAATAAAAACTTTATATCCTTTAAAGCCTCTTTCTTATTTTATAAATATATAAATATACTTTCCGCTATTTAATAATCTTTATAATATTTTTTATCGCTATATACTTTACATTTAATATAATTTTTAATACTTCGGAGTCGATAATATATATTAATAGATATCGAGATTTAAATAATTGTATATATATTTAATAATATATAAAGATATAAAATAAAGGATAATAACGGATATAAATATATATTTATATATAATAGGAAGGAGAGAATTATTATAGGTTTTAAAAAGCGTTTATTTTAAAATTTTATATTTATATATAAAAGCTTTTTTTAATAATTTATATAGAATCGGTATCTCTATACCTTAATTTTAAGAACTGTATTATTTAAACGTAAATAATATTTAATAGATTTTAGGTTTATATAATATAAATAAATATAATAATTCCTTTTTCGATATTTAAATATAATATTATCGCGAGACCTGGTTTTATTATAAATCCTATATTATAAGGGATAATAAGGTAGTAGCTAGAGTCGATAGCTATAATAAAAAGGGTTTTAATATTTATTATTTATTATCGCTGGAAATTTAATTTTTTAATTTATTATTTAAAATATCTATTTGTTTTAACACGGAGTTATTATTAATTTATATAACTTTTTATTTGTTTTTTATTACTTATATTAGCTGTAATAAGCTTTAAAAAAATATTGAATAAATATATTGAATATATTTTAATTTAAGTTTCTTTTTTTAAAATTAATTTAAAATTAATTCTAATTATTTACTTAGGTTTTATATTTAATTATTTTATTTCTTTTTTTATAAAATAAGGTTATTAATAATAATCTTTATAAAATAAAAAATTAATAATAATAAGAGGTTTAAAGATTAAATTAGATTTAATTTTAAATCGATCTTAAATTAATTTCTATTAAATTAAATAAACTTATTTTATTAATTTATTAACAATTAATCTAACCTATTTATTTAATTCTTAATTAATTTTAATAACGTATTTACTAAAGGGTATAAAAAATAAAAAATATTATATATTATAACCCGCTACCCCTTAGGTAAGGTCGAAAATATAGCGCGGCCCTTCTCCACCTTAGGTAAGCAGGGGGGCACCCCTCAGGTCATCTGATTCACATTGTATATAAGTCGGAATTCCAGTTGATACATGCCTACTGTAGTCCCAACGGTTCGACCCCGGACGCCCCGCTCGTGCCATGCTGCTTGACTAGCAACCTGAAACAGCATGGATGGTACATAGAATTCCGTCATCATCTTTTATTGCCTGGTCTCCACGAGGATCTTCTTCCGCCTGCTAAGATTGGTGGTTACCACGTTCTCCTCCAGCCATTCCCTGGCTGGGGTAAGCGACCTTGCACGTTAGCGTAGTAGTTCATTAACGCGCCGTCTGAGTGTGTGCTACTACAGTATGATTGCCCGGAGTCTCGCGTGGCTCCAGTGGAGCGAAAAATCTACGAGCTGCATGATAGCACCATCATGCTGGGTAATATGAGCGCAAAAACCTCCGATTCTGTTGAAGTGCCAACTGAACCAAAAGCCGACGGCCGACTGATGGAATCAATCGGTACTTTAGGTATATATATCGTCAGAACCAACAGATTCATGCAATATTGTGGGTAGGGATGAGGGCGAGGGGGACACTGGATGAACATGTCCTCCAATCTGAAGCTTGGTGGATTGCATTGCATGAAATGCTCACCGCACCCTCCGTCGGCTTCTTCGGTCGCGCATTATTACCACGAGCCCGCCCTCCTCCGCCTACGAGTTTGAGGGCCCAATCCCACCGGCAGGTTTGTTGTAGTTTCTCAGGATCCCAGCGAGGCCAGGTCTGGATACCGCAAGTCCGCATTCTCCTCTAGCCACTCCATCCAGTTCTTGAGGAACTTGCTGCCTCTAGAGGCCAATGTGATGTGATCAGCAACGTAACATGTGTCTGTATGAAGGGGGCGGGGAAACAACCAACAGCTACATCATGGCAAACCCAGAGTAGCAAGCAGCTTGGAAGTGTGTGATGAGCGGTAAGAAGTACAACGACTCACTTCTGAACGGTATCTGAGTCGCCGATGACAATAAGCGAGCGCTTTGGCCTAGTCATGGCCACTAAAACCTCGCATCAGCTTGCGTCCTTCTTGACTTGACTGATGAACGAATGCATCGGGATCCCCAATAGAAGCAACTCTCCCGCCTGGGCCAACTCACCATTTAGGCGGCGCTTCTCGCCTAGGAAACCAACCTCGCCCTCACTGTTGCTGCGAACCAGCGTGACGATGATGGCCTCTTTCTCCCGGCCCTGGAACCCATCTACGCTACCCAGCTCAATGCCTGGGAACTGCTCCTTCAGAGGCGCAAGTAGAGCGACCTGGCTGAAACGTCAGTCGTTGCCGCTAAAATAACAACATACAGGATACGCACTTGGGCATTGTATGGTGTCACAACAGCAATATCCTCTGGCTTGACACCGGCATCGACGAGCTTCTGCACGTGCTGCTTGGCCAGCGCGGCTTCGTTTTCGTTGCTCTTGCTGTCACCGAGGAGCGATTTGACACTGGACTTCCTTCCCGTGTCTTCCTCTTCGCTTTTCTCGGGATAGTCGCCACCCTGTGTGTCAATGAACACGACGGGCTCATTCGTGTCTTCGGTATCCTCAACACCGGGTAAGTCATTTAACAGGCGCCCTTTAACCCCGTCTGCTGCGACGAGCTTACTATCGTAGAGTTCGTCTGAAGGAAATCGCATAATTTTATCATGCATGCGATACTGTGTCGTAAGCATCCTTTTAATGGACGAGCCATGCAAGGATAGGAGCCTATCAAACAGGGTAGTTTCCAGATTCATGCCCTTGATGATTTTGTCGCCTTCTTTGACCACGGCTTTCGTCTTGGAGTTGCTGGACTTGACTGTTGGAGGCAATTGCAAGTGGTCTCCAGCACAAATGGCCTTCTTTGCTGCAAGTAGCGGTACCCAGCATTGGGCTTCGAGTGCTTGACTCGCTTCATCAATGATAATGACATCGAATGATTCGTTCTTCAGCTGAAAGCCACCGGCTCCGTGAAGAGTGGCGAGAACAACCTTGCTGCCTCTGATCAGATCGCTAACGCACTGCCTTTCCCTGATCCGATACTCCTTTCGCAGACCCTTGAGATCAGCATATATGGCCTTACGTTCTCTCCCAGTCCGGGTCTTCTTGATGGATGCCTGCTTGGCATCCATCTCGGCACGTACGTCTTTTACAATTAGCCCTGCTTCCGAAGTCGTGGTCAATATGTCCAAAGAATGGTTTAACACCGACGGCAAGAGCCTGGCTGGATGCCCAAGACGTAGTATGGGTAGTTTATGGGGCGACAGGCGCTCAACAATGTTGTCTACCGATATGTTGGACGGCCCACAAACCAGTATGCGCAGGTTTCTCTTGATCATCTGCAGGATGAGTTCGATGAGGGTATGAGTTTTGCCAGTCTACAGTAGGTCAGCCGATGCATCTCAGCAGAAACCAACAGGAACTCCTACTCCTGGCGGGCCATGGATCAAAGATATCTCTTTCGAAACCAAGGCAAACCGGATAGCATCTTTCTCTGCGAGAAGGTTAGTACTATATTGTAGGACGGACAGTGCAGAGAAAATTCGGTGTCAGGAGCCGGAGTGTTCACTCCTTTGGTAGCTTACGTGAGTCGTTCAGTGTTGGGTCAATCCATTTGATGTTAGCACACTCTGGCTCGGAAGTTAGGTCTGACGGAATTGATGAAGGCGAGGACAGCCCGAATACGACTCTGGTAAACATGGAGTACTCCGACTCGGTTTGCTTCTCAAGTTCCTTCATTGTCTGATTCATCCGGCGATACGTGACATCATCAGCCAACTTGACGATCCATAGTCTCCCAGAGAAGGAGACATCTTCCTTATCCTCGTCTATGGCAATGGCCACGGCTTCTCTCTTGGTTTTGGTGATGACGCCACGAGCCCCCTTCTTTTCCAGCTCCTTGATCTCTCGCTTCTTGGCGCTGCCGGCCGGCAGCTCGGAGATGAGCACGATGTCGCCGGTCCGTATGCCGTGCTCAGGTAGCTCGCCCGTAGTAGAAGTAGCACTGTCCGGGCCCAACTCAAGCACGGTCTTGCCACCCAGACCCGTACGCTGGGCCGAGACAACAAGGTTGGTGATAGCAAGTCCGGCACGCTGTAAGGCAGTGGGGCTGGTGTTGTTTATTAGGCCGCTATTCTCCTGGAGTTCACTTTGCAACTCGGCATCCAGAAGTGCAAGTTGCGTGTTCGCAAAAGCCTGTATGTCAACTGGCTTGGCAGGCGCCATATTGTGCAGCCAATCTCGAATAACAGGTTTAGGCTGTTACAGGTGAAGACTTCTCTAGCATCTAGCGGTCTCGATGCGCTGATGTTGACTTTAGGTGCGCTGGTTCCGACCAACAAGATTTTGGAGCTCCTGTTGAGAAGCTTCGGTACAGCTGGGTCCACCGCATATTCCAGCAACGGGCCAGCTAAAGTACCTGCATGTAGGTACATACATTACACTTAAGCAAATGAGATGCAAGCCTCACAATGATGAAGCCATAGATCATAAGGGTATGTGCCATGCACACGTCTCAGATGCGATATTGCTACCTATTCAGTATAGCAACTCCTCGTCCAACTTAGTCGGGTACGTACGGGTCTGGGGGGCATGGTGGATGACATCATTGCACTTCCTGGCAGCCCCCAAATACACCCGTCAAGGGTGAGCTCTATCCATACCTAGGTACTGATATTACATATGTGTGTAACTACATACGGCGTGATCCCCTTCGTGTCGGTTTTTTTTATATAAGTGTGTTTCTATATCGACTTGAAATATGCTCGCTCGGCATTCACAAATCCGGCCGTGAGCTTGTGGGATGAACAACCACCACTATGATGAGAGACACTAGCATCAACGCCATGGCTATCAGCGACACGAGGACGATTGTTAGCCTCGCCGCTGGGAACTTCTTCTTCAATATCCATTGCTGACTTTGAAAGTATCGTTGGTAGCCTAATAGCAATATCAGGATACTGATTCCCAGGAATGTTGCGCCCAGCGGCTTTCCTAGCCGGTGAATGGTTTGCAAAGCCGCATCGTCGCCTTCGGCCAATGATACGTTGAGCCGAAACAGCTGGGTGACGGCGATTCCAATGGAGGCAAATGCCAGACTGGTCCGCAACCAGGCCAGAAAAGTGCGCTCTGTTAAATATGAGTATTAGATGATGATGAACGGCAAACGGTTGGCAGTTTATGGTTTGTGGTTTGCAACAAACCTAAAGCTAGATGATCCCGCGCGACGCTGCCCTTGTTCTCGAGTTCGATAGACCAAATGTTACTCCAGAAATATGCCCAGGAGTTGACGTCTCTGTTGCCAGCCTCGCCTGAACTTGGCCGGGCGTGCCCATCCGTGTCCTGCGCCAGCACCTGGGGTCGAGAGTTGGTCTTGTCAATCCTCGAGTTCGAGTTCGCATTCGCCTGCGTAGATTGGTAATTCTTCACATTTCGTCCCACGATGCCGGTCGTCTCGTCTGCGCTCTCGTCGTTGTTTTCGTGCGGATGGAGGATTTGCGATTGCGACATGGTATTCGCGCGATGGATGCCGGTCTGAACTAGCGATGTTAGTCACTGGCTAACATTTATGCCACCGTGTCTCGGAGTGCGACGTGCCCATCACATCGGAAATTTAAAGCCACCGGGTGCTTGGGAAGGGATCGGGTCAGAGTTTAGGTTAATGAGCACAGAGGGCCGCCGTAGTACGAACCTCGACAATCTCATTGAGGCGTTCCTGAGTCGACTGCTGCCGCGACAGTATGGGGAAACTTGTTGACCGGTTGATTTTGCTATCCTCTTGCGAGGAGGAGCGGTGTAAGATCGAGACGGGCGACGCCCTCGAGCTGCTCTGAGAAGCTTGGTGCCCAGCCATGTTAAGCGACTGCGGGTTGCAATATTGGGGCGCCCAAGCTGATCACGCCATAGCCCTAGAACGGATTTGTAGTTGAAGACGGCTCGGCACTGAAGCTGGTTGATGCTTCACATGCACATGCTATGCTGCAAAGCCCATCAATTGCCCAATCCAAGCTGCGATGGTATCATTCACCAGCGGGTGCGTGGGGGGAGCTCGATCGTTCAAATCGGGTTGGCGAGTTCGTCATACCGCACTTGCAGAAAAGGCACAGGACCCTGGCAGCCTGGAGCGCTAAGGTCGAGCGTTCCAGTTGAAGTACCGAGGCCCCTGGCCCCACCAATGATACACGACTGGACCTCTTAGCAGTGGACGCGATGCAACATACTCCAGTCAACGAGCAACTTGGTGAGATCTCTTGATACTATACATACTTACTTGCCACCACCGTCGAATTTATTGCGTAGGGGTGTTCGAGTTGGTTGCATCTGAAGATTGGTCTCGGGCATCGTGATATTCTACTTATGGGTGACTACACGTAGTTATAGATTAGATTCCACGCAAACGAAACCCCCGAATACCAGCGACTCGTATTTACCGTACTCTTTCACCCGTATTCTTGGTCAGTGGCTCTGAGTAACCAACCTTGCTATAAGATCCGTCTCATGCGCGTCACAGGCTCAACTCCTGACATCGGCCAGGAAATATCTATAGTAAAGGGGTTCGGAACCTAAGCCGAGGCGGGCAAGTACCTACGGTTCGAATGTTCTGTGAGTCTACGTACGTACTGACCGGGGAACATACATACTTCCCGGCTTGATAAGCAGTTGCACATCCAGACATATGGCATGACGGCTAGCAGTTCCAACGTAGGTCACTTGTACCCCTTTTCTGAGGGCACGATAAGGTCTCCAGAAGTCTACCCAGCACGAGTGGCAGCTATGGAAGCACCTGGATGCTTCGTGGGCCATACTATCACAAAAATGTCTTCCGGAGATGAAGCTGGCCTTACCACTTCTAGGCTCGCAGTCCTTAAGTGGCGGCGAGTATACCCTATCTTTGGAGTCCCTAGTGGATTTGTATGTTTCGCGATCTATGTAGCTGCGACTGGAGCCAGGTGTCTCTGCTTACGAGGCGTATCGTCTTTCCAATCTTCAAACTATGGCGTATTGATCGTGCTTTTTGTTCTAAAGGATAGCAATGTGATGTACCCTGATCCCCGAGTACCTAACGGTATATATTGATGGGCTTGATGATGATGGTAGTTGCATTGCTGTCCTCTAAGCGCATGCCTATTATGACTATTTGTGCATGCTGTAAAAGCATACGCTACTCCATATGCAGCTTCTCCGTGGCTGATAAGTATACATGCTTGCGGTTCACAAATTTCGAATGTTGTGTACATTCGATCGTGTTAGGGAGATGACTTGGTATCAATTTGATCATGGTCATATAGTACGGTTGGGCCCTCCGGGCGCTCTTGCGGAAGAGGTTTCTACATGGCATGCGGAAGCCAGAGGGTAGTGATATGCTGAAAGTTCCAGGTGCCTCATTCCAAACAAGATGTAGAGTACGAGATGGCTTGATCCATTTTACCTTGGGTAGAAGTCAGGGTATTTACTCCTGCTTCATAGAATAATCAACAATGTGACTGGAACATGAGTACGCGGGGGAGCTGGTATCCTGTTGAAGCACCGATGAATATCATGACTACATCCATGGCATCTCTGCTGTACCCCCCCCCCTTCATCCGTGAAGGGTCGGCCTGTCAATTAGCCCGTGAGATCTAACGCACCTTACGAGAGGCCCGACTCGAGTGTTTACATGTTGCGCTCATTACTGTATCTATTCGCAAACATGCCCTCCAAAACCTGACTGGTAAGGCGCATCCTTTAGCAGCTGTACATACTTTCCGAGCTTAACTACTCCTTGTCACGTCAACAGCCGTGCATACCTGGTGGGACACATATATAGTCTTGGCGGGTAGCGGCGTTAGAGGTTGCCAAGAATGATTGCCGGACAGTTTATTTATTATCCATTGCGCAGGGGACACAGCAGTATACATCTATCTCCAACCTCGACTATCGGCATCTGATTCAGCTCTGCAGTGTCAGATACGTTGATACAAGTGATACATAACAGACCTGCTCATTGATCGACCCTGAATGTATTGTGAGCATTAGCATGACAGACTGGATGTTCTACAACTATCCAGGGATGTGTATTTCACAAAGACTGGCAGTTCTTTCGTACCCTACAGGATATATGCGATGTTCAAGTCCAAAGGAAGGAGCATGCTCATATTCATCGCGGTAGGCATGGCTTTTGCTCTAATTACAAATACCAAATCTCATCGTGGCTTTGAACCTGTCATGGCTGTTCTGCTCAAGCCCGACTGAACAATGCAGCCATCTTGGGATGTCCATGCAAGCCTTCATTATAGTACCATATTGTTGCTCTCGTGATAGGGATTCTCGGACTTCTTATTCGCACTTAGACTTACCTCGGGGCTCACCCGGGCCACGGCCGACAAGGCTACAGCATCCTTACCTCGCAGGCCAACAACCCTCAGTTCGCACCCGTACAACCACTTTAGGACATAATCAAAGGAAGCATGGCATGAACGTATAGGAGCAAGTGGATCGGCCTCTGGATCTACGATTTCTGCTACCATGTGCGCAACTGATGCTTCACGGTTACATGCTGAAGGGCAGTGAACATTACTGCAGTGCTGCGACTCCGTGGCACAGCTTTGTGAGTGGTGATCATCGGCTTGTACGTTCTTGATTCTATTGCGTCAAGCTATTCGAACCCAGGCCCTATCTCAGCAACACAGTTCACCGTATACGAGAACATCACATAGGAAGTGAGATGGTTACATAACAGTCCGTGACTGGTGCACAAACACGACAGAGATAAAGCCTTATTAGTGGGATGAGGCGCTCATCCTGATCTTATGCGATAGCTCACGAACCGTGAGACACCAACCCCAAGGCCCGATGCATTGCGGCCGATTCAAGCCTCACCTGACGGGTTCGTCTGTAGCTGTGATGCACCTGATACTGATATCCATATAGGTTGCCCTGGGCATATACGGTATGCGTGAGAGGGGTCAAGGTACTATTCAGACGATATATATTGGGTATGGCTACTTCCACTACGATGTAGTTGCACCTACAGGCAATGCCTCAACTCAACCCCTAATAACCCAATGAAGTTCGGACGACGTCAGCACACCACACAGCCTTACAAACGCATTAGGAAGCTCGGAGAGCATCTGCCATGGTCGACCAATATCTACAACCTTACCAGCTAATGTTTAACTCCCCTTGCCAGGTACTGCGGGGGCGTTACCAGTAGTGAATCTATGGGAGCACACTGTATAGGCCGATGTTTCTCGAGGGGACCATCTTATCTTTTCTTCTATGCTGAAGACAGTTTCCTAGTGTAAATGGATCATGCAAGAGTTAAACAACGCTGGGAAGGTAGTATTACTCGACATCAGGCACAAGCAAGCGTACATTGTCACTGCGGACCGTCCTCTGTCCATCATCTCCAGACCTCCCAGAGCAACCCAGCCTTGATGTTGTCAGGTCGTGGGCTGGTTGTACCTTAAAGATATCGGTACCTCGTCTACACATGTGAGACAAAAAAAAGACAAGCACGACGACGTATCGGGAACCTCTCTGGTTTCACTTGTTGGCACAATTCAACCTTTGGCACAAAACCAAAGCGCTGTCGCAGACCTGGACAGCGTGCAAAAGACGTCGCCCCCTTCTAGACTGATGCCAGGCGTTCCTTTTCCTCTTGCCAGCCTTGCACGAAACATCGATGCGAGAAATGATACATCACGACACCATCTTCACCTCCTTTAACGAGGGACTACTTCTTGAGACTACCAGCCAGACCCAAGCAAAATGCTGGGCAGAGTCTTTTTTTTTCTTTTTTTCGCCCGGTGACAGGCCTCTTCACACTCCCAGGTACGACCAGTGGTGACAAGCTGACAATGGACTACAGTCGACAGCAGCTTGACTGGCCAATCTTCGCCCAACAGAAAGGCTGTAGAGGAGGGATTTGCATATTGCTTGTACGCTGATGTCATACCTGGGTTTTCACAAGCCGAGATGGGTGGCCCAATGAACATTTGAAGCCAAGCAACTTCCACAGGCATCACTCCAGCCGCAACAAGTAACCTTACACTCCATCTGCATGCTAAAAGCACTTGCTGAGTGAGATCTGATCCATCTCATCTGATTGAATTATGAAAAAGGGCATACTGCTACACTAATGTGGTCGTACAGTAGCCTCTCAGCTGCAATAAGCAATGCATTACCTCCTTACATCCAGCACCAACGTAGCTGATAGGTCGAAGGGTCCAAGAACCCCGCCCCCTCTAGCGTATAGTTGTCGACTTAGAGTGCTTAGAAGTAACGGGCGCGCCCGAAAAGCTAGGCCGCCTACTTTATGTAGGCTTCGATGTAGGTGGCCAGCCCGCCATACGAGCGTACTATGCAGCTAGAGCAAACAAACAACATCGACATGTTCGAATTAAAGACCTGGGGCTTCGATTCGATCACCCCACTGTAACGATCCTTGTGATGCGGTATGGAGGGATGGACAGATAGATGGGCAGTGTCCAGTGACGTTTTCTTGTGATTTCTCTCAATTGGCTTGACCATGACATGGCCTCTGACGTCGATTCTCCCATGCTCGGACCATTCACGTTGGCAATTAAGATTACCCAAATCGCACCCATGGTATTGCTTCGACATGGTTGCACTTCAGGGTGATTGGGTCATATCGACCGATGGTAGGACTGGATCGCACAGCAGCCAGTTGCCGACCGCGAGCACATCGTCATGGCCGCAATCGCGCAGTGGCCGACGAGGCGCACCGTCGCCCATGACCGACCGGCGTGATCAAACATGGCATCGAGCAGACATCGAGTGTTTTTTCCATCGCTGCATTTCGCCTCCTGCATTGCCAAGCGTACGCTACACTCCGCATTCTGGCTAACCAGCGTGCCAGAACCACCCCGATCGCTACGATACGTTACCTCCTAGCTGCCGTCGACAGCGAATGAGATGTGCATATGAGGTCCGGGATGTATCCCAAGCAAGCCGTCATGTCGGTTCTGCACACTGCACACTGCACACTGTACATTCTGTAATGCATCGACGTCCAGGCTAATGTATCCCAATGCACTTTGCCACACCTCAACTAGCCAACCGCTTTAAGCGAAAGCCCAAGGTGCCAAAGTGCTTGGTGCACAACTTGGGCCTACTGCAGGAACCAAAGCCTCTCCGGGCATCGATATTCATTACCTAGCAAACATAAACCAAGCGAAAGCAATCTAGCCTCGGTTCGCTCAGGTGAAGAAGGATGTACCTAGAGTGACTCGTGAGGAGAAGAAAAATATACTCACCGGCGCCTCCTGCTATAACGGTAGGCTGTTCCCGAGAGTCTGGTTCAAGCAAACTTGGAGCGAGATGAAAAACCGGCGGAGTTGCAAGCCACAAGCCTGTCACGACCGATCTAACCTGTCAAAGTCCAGTACGGAGTACGCCCCATGGTACGTTAGTAGCTAGGTAAGTATGCGCTTTTTTGTGACCGATCCAAGCAAGCCTAGCTCTAGCAAACATGCGCAGAGTCTTTTCTTTGTGTGGGTGCGCTGTACTATGTACGGAGTAGAGCAGCACTTGATTTAGCCAAATCGACCGGTCATCTGCATTGGTTCTGGAAGAAAGAGGAGGAGGAGCCAACGGCAGCCAGCGGCGCCGAAAGCCGGCTACCCCAGAAGGAACCCCAAGAGAGGGGAGCGGGCTGGATGGTTTGTCTCATCGCTTGTTTTCCAGAATCCGCCATCGAACGCGCATGGCACATTGACCATTTGAAACGGCGTGAGATAGATGAAATAGAGTGTGAGTTGGGACTGAAACATGGTGACTGCAACCCACCATTGCATAAAAAGGGTCGGGCTCTGTTTAATTGGGAGGCGATGCAGTGATAACAGTGAATGAAGCCATTGCTGGCGACTACTGCAGGTTTGTGCACGCCGGAAACCCCCCGAGGGTCCGTACCTGTTGATCTCAGCTCGGCACCAGCTTTTCTGAAACAGAACAACGTGCAGAGACAGCTGACGCCCTCTAGCTGCAGGTCTGGCATAGCGGGGTTTGACGAGGGCATATCCAGAAGCATCCTGACCTTCCTTCTGCGGACAAAAAAACAAGTCAAGAAGGTGTCAGAATAAACCGGACGGGTCCAACACAGCTAAATAACGGCCTATCTTCAAATGATTATAGAAAATCAATAAAACTAGCTACAATATTAAAATTTTCTATATTCAATTATGAAATACCTTATAAGTATTATACCTAAGTTTCGGTATTTTTAATAGCAGTTCGGGTGCATTACAAAGCGTGGAAATAAAAGAAGACGAGTTGGTGCTACTGGACCCGTCCGGTTTAATCTGACAACCTCTTGAAGTGTAGCGGTAGTGTGTTATCTGGGGGCAAGCCTATCACATGGCAGCATGGCAGCATGGCGTCAACGCCTCCTCGCAAGTCGCCAATCATGGCCTACAGTACTCACACACTGTGCTAGGTACGTAGTGCTGTACCGGGCCCTTTGTTCTGGCGTACCTGCGCGTTGCAACTTCAGGGAAGCTCCCTGAAGGTGTCCGGAGATCTACAAACTTAACTGGTACCGTTTGGATGGGACGGGCAAGATAACGTTGGGACCTGCAGATGTCGTCACATCACAGAGTCAATTCAAGCAGCCCGATGAGCGTAAAAAGCAATTTATCCACTAGGAGAGGAACCCTTCCACAGGCCGGAAAGACAGTCCTTGATCAAAGTCATCAAGAAAACAAGAGACATGCTTGCGTGTAGTATCTGAAACACCCATCTACCACTCCCGCTCACCATCCCACGCGCGCGGCGCGGGGGATGACGACTTCAGCCAGACTGCATGCTCTGTTGTGATGCAGACCCGCGAATATAAGATAGCGGGAAGCAAAAAAGTCAATTGCAGCTTGTTACGTTGCTTTTTTTCCTACCCCTTCTCTCCACGGGCTTCGTAACCAGTCACTAAGTGTGTATGTGTGTGTTGGTACGCTGTATTCTCTTATCGTATTTGACGTATTGGAACTGCTTGTCGCCTACGTAGTTGTAATTACCACCACGCAGATCTCCTGACCATCCCCTCCATCTACCGTAGTGTCGTGCGTACATAGTACCGTAGAGAAAACCGATGACGGAACTCGAACGCTCACGGACAATCTGGTAACACTGGAAGATTGCCGGATCTTCTCGATACTACGACGTAGCTTTATGTCACAGGTATGTAATCGTTAATGGGTTGGGCCTCTATGTGCTCGGGCGTGAGAGCCCTGAAAAAATGGCCTCGCCACTGCTAATTTGACGTTGGAGTTCGTTTGTTCTATGAGCAGCGGGGTCCCTTGCATTTTATGACGATCGCCTATGTGGTCCGTTACCGGCTCTCCATCTTGCGCAATGGCTTACATAGATGGCTAGGTAGTAAGGAAGTAATAGGGCAGGCAGACAGGCTCGACAGGCCAGGCCAGGCCTGATAACCCAGGCATCATACTCTGGACTTCCTAGGCAATATCTGCAATAGCAATGCATGCAGACAGCAGACAAATCGACACACCGACAAGCCGACTTCACCTCTTCACCTCTGCTGCAGCATCCCAACGCAGCTGTATCCATTGAGCTGCATTTGATAGAAGTAGCGGAAAACAATAACAACAACGCAAACAGTGGTTCGGCGTAGTCCGAGAGATCAAATTATCCGGTGAAGAGTTTTGCTCCGCCAGTCATGGGCATTTGCAGCCAAACATTGACGGGTTTGGAGAAAGCGGTATGCGGTATGATACGCTCTATCCACCTGTTCGTGATCCCTCGCAAGCAACCTTGAGGGTGGTTTGCATTACATTACACTGGAGGTCTAATTGGGATCCATCCGGGACAGCTCGCTAGCCAACGGTGCCCCTGCCAATGGGGCGGGCAGGCGGGCAGGCGGGCAGGCGGTGTCTCGAGGCGGTCTTGAATGCTGCGATAGCATTACTCAAACCCATGAACTGGAGGCCTATCCAACGTTATCTGCGTCTCGGCACGTGTATCTCTCGACGTACGATGGGTGCAAGGTATAATGAAGCTGCTCAGGTGTCAAATTTGCCGTAACATTCGATATGCATGACCCGGTGGGGGTGTTATGGATGTACGGGGCTTCTAGAAGGTTTCAAAGCAGCAGCTTCTGGCCACTGGGAGTCGTCCCCGGGCCGGTGGGCCAGAGACGCGACCCTGTACAAAACCCATAGCAATATTGCTTGGCTGCCCACGGAACAATCGAAGCCTGCAAGTATTGCTTCCAAGGAATCTCCAGAACAATGTCACATGCCCGGCCAATGTAACCCGATGCAGGTGAGCCGGATCGCAGGTTGGCTTCAAATCGCTTCACCTCCGGCTCCAGGCTCCTCCTGGCAGTCTGTGTAAACGTAGACACACCGGAAGGGCAACGGATAGCCCCCTCCCTCTGTTTCTGTCCCTGATCGCCAGGGTCCAGGCACAGGTCCAGGCACAGGTCCAGGCACCGACTCAGGCACAGGCACAGGCTTGGTCCAGGCACAAGTCCAGGAACCGTACCGTGGTAGCGTTGAAGTAGCAGCACTGGTCAATGGTCTGGTAGCAAGGTATAAAAGCCCATGGAGACACGAGTCTGGTACTACTGACTGGTGAGCGACAGCGGGTAACAGGGTAATTCGTTTGTCACCTGGGCAGACCTGGGGACGAGCTTCTTTTCCACGGTTCAAATGCGGGCTATCGTCCGATGCTTGTTGAAGTTTTTCGCCACTTGTTGGTGATTGTCGTACAATCATAGCCCGAAGAGACAGCTTCCGGATCTGGCCTACTGGGTGCCTACTGGGTGAAGGTATAGGCCCGAATTAGTGAAAGAACCCTTGCTGGCGAAAGGTCCCAAGCCCATAAGTTTCTGGAGTTGTGTGACCGGTTTTGTCCGTGATTGGCCTAATATTTGCCGGAGAGAGATCTTCTGGAAGAATACCACAAGTATCCCTACGCAGCCAGTGCGACAAGTGGGCCAGCAGGGCCCTGGCCTGCTCATTACAGGCCCTTGAATCAGGCCCCGTCGCCCTTGGTTCCCCGGCAGGCCGGACTGGACGCCAAGACCTCGTTTTGATAATGGAGACTCATTAATGACCAGGGTCCGGGCCTGACCTGTGGTGAATCTGGGGTTCGACGTGAGACTTGTCATCGCTTACAATTTTAGGTGGCGGGCAGATAGCTGCCCACGAGCGGGCCGCGCTGGTGTTCGTGACATTGTCTCTGAGATCTTGAGTGGAACTGACTATAGCTGCACGGTCAATCTGGCGTCGTTTGCTTACATTTGACAGCGTTGCACGCGTCTTTGCGGTGTAGGGTGCAGTTTTTGCCGTCGCCCATTGGCGGCCATGGCTTTCGAGGACGGCAAATGAATATTAGATGGATGGACATAGATTTCCCCCAATTTGGGGTCGACGTCGGATTGGCACACAGCGCGGCGGAATAGTGTATTTCCCAGGATCTGGTAATCACCAGGCCGACTGACGGACTAGAGGTGACCAACAACCAACAATTAGAGTATCGCACCGTCTTTTCTGTAAAGAGGCAGTACATACTCCGTACATAGTAGTAGACCCATTGCCCAATAGTACGTGGTAGTAGTAAAAGCGCATCTAACAAACAGACTAGCGAGTCCCATCCTCCATCCTCCTCCTCACAGACGAAAGTCGAGCAGGACTCGAGGGACGGAAAGTCTACCGGCCCTCCCCGTGCGACCGGCCACTGTGGATTAAGAACAGACACACCCGACATGCATGAATGTACCGAATGGATCAGAGTACAGAGCAAAAGTAGCGGCCAGACGACAAGTGACAAGATACAGGGTCCGACAGGCCCCTGCCCATAACATTAATGCTCTTGGGATTATCGCTGTAAATTTCTGCTAGCTTAGAGCCCATCAAGCCCATTGAGCCCCGGTCGGGGTTCGTCCAGCGATCAACTCTGCGTCTGGCCTCACGTGCAACAACGTGCTGTTGCCAACAAGTGCATGTGGTAGTCCTGCGACTACCAGCTAGCTGCTGCCAACTCCAATTCCAACTCCAACTCCCCACAGTGAGCAGACGATAGCGACTTCTGCGCTATAGACCGAATGATCTTGGATGAGCTTCATCCTCCAGGCGGCACTAAGGGCGATCTGCACAAGTCCAGCCTTCGGGGTCGGGGGTCCGCTAGCAAACCAGTAGTAGGCAACGACTATCGAAGGGCCTGGGTGACGATAGGCTACTGTCGACGGTTTTCGCGAGCTTTTCGACCGATCGTTGTGTCCGTCAGCCCGTACCTTGCAGTAGTGAATCCCGTCCAGTCCAGTCTATGCAAGCAACACACACCCAAAGTCACCAGCGCCGTGGCATCGGTCTTGGGTGCTTGCCAAAGGGCTTGCATGAAAAACACACGTTGATCATTCGTCGGGTGGTGTTACAACAAGACCCCATCCTCGGTGGGGGCCAAGATGCCGACCAAGATTTGTACACCAATACATTAGGATTGGATAGTGGCTGGGGGTGCCTGTGTATAAGTGACGGGCCAACCAGAGAGGCACACCAGGCACAACGGCAATCTGGGAGAATAATGCCGGCTGCACAAAGAATACGGTAACGTAATGTACCGTTCTAGAGACGAAACAAGGTGGACTGCTCGGCGAAACGAGCCTGAAAGTCAAAGTATATTATTGATTAGCTGATATCATTGTGCATGCTATATCAGACGGAGGAGGATTGTTTCATTTACATTGGCCAGGCCCTCTCCAATATCCAGGTCCTCATGCATAAAGCGGTCGAATCGTGCAGTCATAGCATGGTTTGAGATTAAAGAGCAAGACGTGAGTTATGCGCATCGCCATCGATAGACTATTACCTTGCCGTATGTTCTATACTATAGGATCCCAAGAATAGCAACTGTCAATATACCTAGCAGCGGTTCACCTTGGGGCGTGGGATGACGTATCCCTAAAGGTATTGGTATATGTTGTGATGTCCGACAAACCGCCCGAGATGGTGCAGCTGTCGGCAAGATCGCACACACCATCGTATTGGTAGGCTGTGCAACCATATACGAGAGACCGCAGCTCGCCGTGGCCGATGGTATGGAAGGTTAGGCATTATTGACTTTTGGGTGCAGTCTGGACTCTGGACCGGTATGGACTACTGACCCGATGATTCATTTGGTTTCTACAGCCTGAAGCCCAAGGAAGGGAGGGGACCCTTTGTTGTTGGAGATTGATGATCCAGGGTGGCGTTCAGCAACGATGCTTTTCCGTCCTGGCGGTCCGTCCTCTGGAGTGAGAAAGAAAAGAAAAAAGCCACCTGCCACTTAACACATACTTTTGCATACTTTTGCCCGATCCCAAAAACCGGCACTCGCAATTAGCATGATATGATGATGTCAGCTTTAGAAGGCCTTTCGTTCTTATCTGAAAAAGCCATAATCACAAAAGTACTATCTCTCTACTTCCCAAGCGAGCGAGCGATTTAAGCGACTACTTGGTACCCTCAAGATGTAGGTAATCTATCAAGTGGCTTTCGGCTCGATATCCCCATCCTCATAAGTTCGCTAGTGGCACCGAAGGCGACATCCTCCAATTACCCGTCTTTGCGCCCGCGATGACCATATCTGACAGCCCATTGTAGAGAGAGTTTCTAAAAGTGATAGTCCCCAGAATAGTGATAGCACCTGGGCGTGACGGTTGAAGTCTGTGATGCGACCTCTTGCTGGTCCGCTGACAGTCTTGATGACGGTCGGCGAGATTGAGAATAGCAACTTTCTGCCCGCTCTTGGAAATGCAGCAGTCGGATATGTGTGTGCGTGTGCCTGGAGGGGAGGGAATGAGGGAATCCATCCAGTAGTAGAGTGCTTGCATGCGCCGTTATGCAGCACCCATTTGATTAGGGTGTGGGCTGACTGAACGATGCAACCAACCCGTCGCGAACAATAGAAAAACCCCCATCCTATCATCATCAAATTCATCCAAAGTAGCAGCACTCTGCAGGCGTCTTATTCCAGACTCCAATCAGCGGCGGCGTCATTTTGCCCTATCGAGTAGTCGTGACTACTTACCCATCGGGCGGCACGCCCAATGAATGGCCTATTGCACATTACTTCCGAGGCCACCCACCACCCACCTCCCACCTCCCCACCACCTGCTCGCTGGCTGCCTCGTCATGTCATATGTTTTCGGTTCGGCAGGCAGTTCCAGCCCCAGTCCCGTCTGTTTACTCCCGACCTATCTAGGTACGCATAATCAGCCAGATGGCTGGCTTACAGGCGCGATGTTATTACTTACTCCCGTCCAGGCCGAGGTTACATAGGATATGCTATTTTATCAGAATATATTTTGCCTTTTCCACTCCCTCGTCTGATGTATACTTAGCATCAGCCATCGGATGCATTAACCATAACAGGACAGGGTCCACCTGCCCAGCGCCATGTCATGCTTTAGGGCGAGGTGTTAGAGGCAGAGAGGGAGCCTCTCTTTCTGTGCCAGCCAGCGCATGAGAAGAGATCGCCCACTGTTTCGCGTTCCCGGCCATGTCTCTCCATGGTCACATTGGAATTGACTATCCGGTGGCTGCCAATCGCTAGAAACAAGCCCGTACCGGCGAAGGAGGGACCCCGTCCAATGGCAGCCAGCATCACACACATTTGGAGAAGTCTTGCTTGGGTCCGAGGGCCAATGTGTGTGTGTGTGTGTGTGTGTGTGTGTGTGTGTGAGTGAGAAAAGGAAAAGAATTCGTTCGTATGTATGCATGCATGTATGTATGTATGTATGTATGGATGGTATGTATGTACATGCATTTGAAACGGAACGCCGTCGGCGCATCGTACCTGCATTCCTCTCGAGGCCAGCCAGTAATGTAGCCGTCTTGCACAGGCTGCTTGGTAGGCAAGAGGGACGTCAGCACCAAGCCAGCCTATCATATCTTTATGCCGCCACATTCTCTATTCCATTCCCTACACACCTGCTCGGCATGTGCTATGTATGGACAGGCACCATTCTGCACCTTGGGCACCTTATTATGGATGCAGCAGGTGTGACCGACCGTGCCATTACGACGACTCGTCAAGGCAATAGCATAGGCGGTATGGGAAGGATTGGCAGGCTACCTGCCCAAGGTGGAATGAGATGCTGTTCTAAACAGGCCAAGCTGCAGATAAACTAATGCTGTTATCCTGCACAAATGGTCGTGTAGGTGGGTAATATTACTTATGTACATACCATACATGCATGTCGTGTCGTGTCGTGTCGTGTCGGTGTCGGTGTCGGTGTCGTGGTGGTCGAGGTTGGAGGGAGGGTGGAGGAACAGCATACTAAGACAAGACTGGGACTGGGGGGGACGACGCGGCCAAGGAGGGACATTCCGAGTCTCGTAGTCTCCTCGACAGATACATGCGCGTAGTATAGCACGAAAGTATAGGACGGGCTCCTCTAGACTAAAAGAGGGGTTCCACCAGACCCAGACCACAGAGACAACAACACACGACGAGCCAAAGTATCGTCTGATGGGCGGTACTTGGCTACATTGGACCCATGTAGCGGTCCAATGCAACCTAACCTAACCTACACACTCCCACTAAGCCCGACCAACGCTGACCTGCTCTGGACAAGCTCGGGTGCCAGGAATAGCATTGCCTCTCCTGGGTGGCTTAGCGTCTCTTTTACACCCGTCCATCTTGGGTTCCACCATGATCACTAGTCTAGGTCGCTTTGGAGGGCCCTGGTAGAGGCAGCTTGTCAGTGGTTCCCAGCTTGTAAGTGAGACACAGATGTGTGGGTGCCGGCTGGGTCATGCCATCCAGTCTGTGCCTATCAACGGTTTTAATGGCGTTGATCTGTCTTTGCCCTCTCGTCTACTACATTATCTACCAAGGTCTCCCTTCAACACGCTCATTTATGGTACCCAGCATATGATCGACAGATCGCGGATTTTCCTTCATAACCTATCGGTTCTGCGTTTCTTCTTGTGACTTGACTTTCTGGAAATCTTTCGAGTTCACTCGAGTATTCCTTCCCTTCATTTGATATACTATCAGCTGCCCTCTGCTATACTATATACCCCTCCGCCTCGCTCTCTCCCACCAACTACTACTACTACCTAGGTATATCACATAATCTAGACGAGAGCAGCCCCGAGAGGACAGCCATATGTACAACAACACCAACAATACCACGGTCACTCGACTCGATAACTTATAGACAGCCTTGAATATCAGCTTCAAGCCTGCCGTCCATTCCTTCCAACCTGGAACCGAAACACCATCATTAGGCCACTCGCCCACAACGATCAAAGCTGTATACTAAACCAAATCTATCATACTTAATTGATAAACAAGAGAGAGAGAGAGAGAGAGAGAGAGAGAGAGAGAACTATCTATTGGACACGGACAGGACTCAGCCGGACCACAACAAAAAAGGTTGGTGAGCATCGAGGCGTCTGTTGTTTGGGCATGAAAACCAGCAGGAGCTGATATCATATGCCACAGAACATAAAATGGACCCCAACATGATGGCTTCCCAGATGATGGGCACGCCGTTCTTCTACTACAACCCCGACATGACTGCAGAGAACCGCCAGCACGGTCACTTCAGCCAGCACCCCGGGATGCAACAACAGATGCAGATGTACCCAGTAGTACCGACGCTGCCTTCAACACCCATCTACTCGCGACCTAACTCTTCCTGCTCGCAAGGTGGAGCGCCGACGCCCATCTACAAGTCAGTCACTTCCAACATGACGCCAGCCGCCTCGCCGCGTGCCGCTCCTCACAAGCCGGCCATGTTCCTGCCGGGACACGCTGCCAAGCTCATGCTCGAGACGGAAATGATGTGCGAGGGAGATGGCATGTACTACCCGGCCACTCCGCCGCTGTCTTCGGCCGGCAGCAACATGGGCAGCCCCGGTGGTGATGACATGTTGGCCACACCGCTGAACCCCATGTTCTCTGGCCTGGATGGCTACGAGACCACAAAGACCGAGATTGACAACCTTCCCGGGACGATCGAGGGTCTCGATTGGGCCAGCTGTGGATCTCCCCCATTGACGCCAGGTTAGTATTTTCTGATTGTTTTGCATTTTCATTACTCTTTGATCCTCAAAATTGCGGGCGTGGTTGAGTTGGCAAACATGCATTGCATTGATGTGGTGTAGTCGGTCTGGACAAGAATCGGGCGATTTTGGGCTTGTACCTGCCGAGCCCCTCCCCTGCAATTCCAATTGATTGCTTTGGCCTGCGGGGCCCCCCCATCGCCAGGAAATTGAAACTTTGGAGCTAACCTGGGACCTTTTTTTTCCAGTCTACCTGCAATCCGCCCAACCCATCAGGAACATTTCGCTTAATTCGAGTGTCATCAGCGACCTCGTTTCCACGACCTCGTGCCCTTCCCTGTCCCCATCACCCACCCCCTACGCACCTTCGGATGCTTCAGAGCAAGACGTCGACTTCAGCATCGACCCGCGCAACCTGACTGTCGGCGGTGTTAGCTTGGCACCCGAATTCTCTGCTCCTGCTGCGCTCGACGAATTCAGGGGTGACAGCCTCGTCAAGCCTGCCTCGGACAACTTTGAGTTTGACCCCCAAATTCACCACGGCCTGCCTACTTTTGACGATCTGTCGGATCTGGAGTCGGAGGAAGATTTTGTCAACGGCCTTGTCAACCTGGGCGATTCTTCAGAAATCAAGCGGTCGCGTTCCGCCACGTGCTCCACCACATTCTCATTGGGCGACGATTCCTTCTTGACTGAGACGAGCCTTTCGCCCGAGTCGGAGGATTTCCATTCGGCCAAGAAGCAGAGGACATCCAAGAAGGACGCTCGTGCGACTGCACCCATGATGAACGTCGCCGCCAGCTCCTCGGATGCCGGCCAATCGGGCCAGCAGTCTAGCAGCCACGATGCCAACCAGGCCGGTAACAACGCCAACACCGCGAGTTCTGATGCGGGCCAGGCTTCTGCCACCACCCCGCTCCCTGCCCCGCCTACCCGCCGTGGTCGTAAGCAATCTTTGACCGAGGACCCTTCCAAGACGTTTGTGTGCGAACTGTGCAACCGTCGCTTCCGGCGCCAAGAACACCTGAAGAGACACTACCGGTCGCTGCACACCCAGGACAAGCCCTTCGAGTGCCACGAATGTGGCAAGAAGTTCTCCCGAAGTGACAACCTCGCCCAGCATGCCCGCACCCACGGAAGCGGAGCCATTGTCATGAACCTACTCGAGGATGGTGAAATGAGCCAGGACTATACGATTCACAGCGATGCCGACTACCACGGTTTCGGCAAGGTGCTCTTCCAAGTCGCCGCCGACATCTCGGGCAGCGGCAGTGAGCTGTCGGGAGAGGAGTCGCCCAGTGAAAGCCTGGACAAGAAGAAGCGCAAGCGCTCCGACTGAGTCTTCGCACATTTCAGCTGTATATGAATTTACACATGCCAAGAATCCGAGATATATGGCATATGCCCCGACATGACATTCAACGACTTCTCTATCTATCTCTCGACCTACCCCGCTAGCTTTACGCGGATCGGTCTTAGGGTCATACAGATTTCTGGTCCCCGTACCAGAAGTCGCCCAAACAGGAACAGCGGCATCACACCTAGAGGATCGAAAAGTTACATCTGATTTTGCAGCATCGACTTTGCCTTCTTGTATCAACTTTCACACAAGACTTTCACCACCACTTCACGGCCTTCGTCACTTCTCGAGGGAGAGAGGAACACTCGGCAGTCTAGCAGCGACTTACGAGGGAAATAAAACTGGGGGATTTGCGGCGTACATTGGCGACATGATACACACTCTTGCGAATTGTTTGCGTGCTGGGGACGAAGCACTGCTTGCGCATATTTGGTCTTTTTTCCACGAACTTTTTGTTGGCGGCTTTCCGTTCGTTACGCTCGTTATTGGCTACAAGCAGACGGGATGGACAAGCCGCCCTCGGTATAGGAACCCTCCTTCATCAAGGGGGACACAGCTCGATGGGGCCGTTTTTCTCGCCTTTGGTGGATTAAACTAGTTTCTTTTTCACGGACTTTTTTGCCGCGATTGCTTTTAAGCATGTGTGCAGGTCACAAAGAAAGCTCTATGCGAGTCTGTACAGATAGGAACAATTCAAGCCGTCTGCCTTTGCCAAAACCATACCTGCTGTCCAAACTCAGCCATGCGTGACGTGATCTGCCTGTATCGTAATAATGAACGCATTTAGTCTACCTGTTCGAGGCTAAGTGGAGGGGTACGGACTTGATGTAAGCATGCATACATTAAAGGTACGTACGCAGAGGAGGTAAGCTATGTAGGTACCTAACCCTCGTCCTCTTCCGTCCTCATCGGTTCCAGTGCAACGGTTCGACTACAGTGGGTACCACTATCTACCTCTCAAGCTCAGCATACTGCCTACTTAGGTGCAGGTAGTCCGCGCTTCCTTTACTTTGCTATCTACCTACCTACCTAAGAGATACCCATATAAGTATAGTATAGATATACCTACACGTACTCCGTAGTTTACATGAGATTAGGTAGGTACTAGGATGGCGCTCGTTTGACACATTGGGTAGTCGATATTTTTACCTAATTGTGCACGAGTAAGTGCCCCTCCCAAAGCGGTATCTGCCAAATCCGAGGCAATCTCTAATAAGCAGATCGTTCCCGACAGCTTCTAATTTAGCTCCTGACTTCGGGCGATTCAAAACACCGGCTTTCCCAATGGAATGGGATAGGCTATCTCCAAGACTCCAAGACTTCAATAAGCCCCGTGGGTCCTGCAAGCTAAGTAGGCGACGACGACAAACTTGCCTTGTCTACCTGAGGTTCTGATTCGGAACGAATGCTGTACGGGAGAGAGGTTGACATATGCACAGCATGTCATTCTTGTCTCGACTACATACATACTTGATGTGCTCGCAGATGGACAACATCAAGCGATTCTAGATGGTTTGGATGACGAACCCATCGTCATATGCTGCTATCTGCCCGTTCGTCCATTGATCAAATCGACTGAAAAAATCTGTGCTGTACTTGCCTAGCATGTACATCAGCTAATCAACGACCTACCTAACTTGAGGTACCCGACTGACTGCAGACTTACCTTATCCACCATTGAAGCTAAACAAGAAAACACCGGACGCAAGTCGGCTGGTCGTCGTATGCAGTAACACGCATCAACGCCAATCATCCGCGAAGACCAGACGGATCCACGCATTTTCCGGGCAACGCGCGGGAAAGTTCTGTATTGTTTTTTCCCTCAAAGTCGTCGAGGAGCCAGTCACAGCACCGCGAAGTCACGAAACACGCCCATCAACTTGCGTCCAAAGGTGTGCCATGACTCGCAAACCTCAACTTTAAAAAAAACCAAAAAAAAAAAAAACCCCCCGCCTTTGGGGTTTCAGATGCTGACCTTTTAGAAGTTAGCCTGCAACTCGACGACTAGCAGCAGGGTCTCCCAGCACGACCACCACCTCGTGCTACTTTCCACTGTGCACTGTCCGGGATCATGGCGGTGGACGGGCCCCTGAACGTCATCGCCCTGATATCCGGTGGGAAGGATAGCTTCTTCTCCATCCTGCACTGCTTGGCCAATGGCCACCGCGTCGTGGCCCTGGCCAATCTACACCCACCAGACCACCACCCCCACGCCAGCGCTACCACGCCGGTCAGCCATCCAGGTGCCACAGGCTGGTCTATATCCGATGCCCCGGCGCCCCTGGGCCCAAGCACGGACTCCGGCCATAGCCTCAGCCAGCATGACAGCGAGGGTGCCGACGAGACGGATCTGAACAGTTTTATGTACCAGACCGTCGGACACCAGGTCGTGCCACTCTACGCCACTGCCACCGGCCTGCCGCTGTTCCGCCGAGCCATCACCGGTACTACTGTAGACCATGGCATCAGCTACCAGGACCCTGTCTTGTCATCCGCCCCTCTTTCCAAGGCCGAGGGCCTTCAGGGACCACAGCAGCCCACGTTTGGCTCGGGCGCCGTTGTCGTAGATGAGAAGCGTGAGCTTGGCGAAGACGAGACCGAGTCGCTTATTCCACTGTTGCGGTCTGTCATCGCGGCTCACCCGGAGGCTAATGCTGTCTGTACTGGCGCCATTCTGTCTACGTACCAGCGGACACGCGTTGAGTCAGTGGCCATGCGCCTTGGTCTGATTCCACTCGGCTATCTGTGGCAGTACCCCGTGTTGCCCCCTGCCCCGGGCTCTGTTGAACAAGGCCCACACAGTCAACCAGATGACGCACAGCTCCTCCGTGAGATGGAGTCCGCGGGGCTGGAGGCGCGCATCGTTAAGGTTGCGAGCGCTGGGTTAGACGAAGACTTTCTGTGGGAAAATGTGGCAAGCGAAAAAAGCATACAGCGCGTCAAGCGCGTCTTGAGGAAGTTCGGTGGCGGTGGTCGTGGCTCGGAGCTCGGCGAAGGTGGTGAGTTCGAGACACTCGTAGTAGATGGCCCGCCAGTCCTCTTCAAGGGGCGCATCATCGTGCAAGACGACGATACAAAAGTGGTTCGCGAGGGAGGCGGCAGTCTCTGGCTCAGCATCCGTAAAGCCTGTGTTGAGATGAAGCCACAGGGGCAATCCTCAGACGAGCAGGTCATCGAGCAGCCTATTGTCCGCACCCCTGCGCTTCTTGATGCTAAGTTTGAGGCTATCCTCCAAACGGTACGCAATTATGGGGAGCAGCTAAATATGGACTTTAAAGATGTGCCGCTGGCGCCTCTGCCGCAAACCTCGGGGGTTGTGGCTTCAAGCCTTCCTGAGCAATGGTGTCTCCTCGATAGTAGCCAAGAGGCCAGCACCGAGGATCAGACGAGGAGACTGGTGGAAGCGGTCCGTCAAAGGCTCCGTGATCAGTCGCTGGCTGCTACCGCCATCACGAACACCATCATCGTGCTTCGGCACATGTCAGACTTCCCCGCAATCAACAAGCTTTACGGTGCGCTGTTTCGGGAGCCCAACCCGCCTGCGCGGGTCACTATTTCCAGTGGTGACTGTCTACCCCATGGATGCGGCATAGCTATGTATCTGACGGTCCAACCTAGTTTGGGTCTGGATGACAGGCAAGGACTGCATATCCAGTCCCGATCTTACTGGGCGCCTGCCAATATTGGACCTTACAGCCAGGCCATCGCTTTCCCCGTGCCATCACATGCTGATGGCCATAGTTCAATGAGGCTGACGACTATCGCCGGCCAAATCCCGCTGGTTCCGGCATCTATGGTGCTGCCTGTGTCTGGCGACTCGCCTGGTAGTGATACAACGGACATACAGATTACCTTGGCACTCCAGCACCTTTGGCGCATCGGAACCGAGATGCAAGTCCAATGGTGGACAAGTGCTGTGGCATACTTTCCCAGAGCGCCATCGTCGGCAGACATGAAGCGCCAGGCCATTTTGGCTGCCCATGCCTGGAACGAGGCTCATACCTGGGGCCTTGTCGCGGAGGGTTCGGACGACGACGAGACTGGGCCGGATCTTTGGGATCGCAATTTTAACCCACAGTACATGTCCCTGACTGGCGGCGGCGATGACGACGCCGCTTCGCCTAACCTTCCCGACTGGGACGTGCTCACCAGCGCTTGTCTGGCTGCCAACGTCAATGAGGGCGGGGAGTCAGATTTCCTGCAGTCGCGAAGGCGGTACATACCCTACATGTTCGCAGCCGAGGTGGATGAGCTACCCCGGGCCGCAGGCATCGAGTGGCAAGCTCACCTAGGCCTGGCCAAGGTTGGTTCTGGCACCGTCCGCACCTTTGCACGCAATACAGCAGGACGCGGCGAAGGTCGCCGCCTGGAGTTCCATCACGTTGTAGTGATATCCGCTGCCGGAGGGGAAATTTACGTACACACCACGGCGGCGCTTTTGCTTGACGAGGGAAGTACGGATGTTGCGCCGCCATCGTCGCCTATCGCGTTTGGACCGGAGATCGAAGCGATTTCGGCCGAGGTCGCTGCGGCACTAGAGACGTTGCTCGACAGCCCACCGAAGGAGGCGGTTGCTCCCTCGTCGCCATACTTGACGTACACAGATGCCTCTCTTGTTTCATCGTCGTTCACAAAAATGGCAGATACTACCGCCGCGTCGAACGCATCAGCAGTCATACCTTGTTACAGCCTGTGGAATGCGCGAAGTGCCCGGTTGTCCATCGTGGCGTTGTTTCAGAGCCACTATAGCAAGGAAGTTATGGTATGAGCAACATGAACACAAAGCTATATAGTTGATGATTTAGTGCAATAACTATTACAATTCCCCAGCAACGTCACTGGCGCATATGCTCTCTATTTCATGTCTGCCTATCCCTCCTAATTACTCGCCTCATTTTTCGTCCACCTATGCGCGCCCCCTCTTTTATTCACCGTTTCTGCCTCATGACCGGTGCCAGTT
Organism: Apiospora saccharicola; assembly: GCA_038363915.1. NCBI lineage: Eukaryota > Fungi > Ascomycota > Sordariomycetes > Amphisphaeriales > Apiosporaceae > Apiospora > Apiospora saccharicola. The sequence goes on from JAQQWM010000001.1 coordinate 3,905,942, forward strand.
CCTTCCACGCGTCGCACCTCGCGCGCTGTGCTTGCGGCGTGGTCTCCATAACAGTCTTGCCCGTCTCGAGCAGGAGCCGGCGCTTGCCGGCGCCCCACTGGTCCCACGCGAGCGCGCCGGGGCTCCGGAGTGGGTTGGGGTCGAGCGTGCGCACAAAGGAGAGCCAGTAGTCCATGACAAGCGGCACCATGGGCGCGTTGTAGGTGTAGTAGCTCTCGGGGGCGCCCGGGACGTTGTCGGGCCCGAAGATGGCGAAGGACTCGAAGAGGTGCGGCACACCGATACCCAGGGCGGCGTTGACGGTGTCGGCGACGTTGTAGCGGTAGCCCCACACGCCCGGAGCAGGGGTCTTGGCTGTGTCGTTGTTGCCGGAAGTGAGATTGTGGTGTTGCGTATATGCGCTCAGGACGTGGACCGAGGGGCAGATGAAGGTGGTCTCGCCGTACGCCATCTGCGCCGACGAGAACCAGGCATTATGGTTCGGCAGGGCTTCCATGAGGGGGTAGAGGTCCGTGATGTTCTTGGCCTCCTCGTCCTCCAGGAAGCGGTAGTTGTTCTGGAGGAAGGCCTGGATCTCTTCGGGCGACCCCGTGTTGGGGGCGAAGACGGTTCCCTCTTATTGTCACGTGTGGTGTCAGTGGAGGTGATAGAAACAATGGCCGAAGGGGCCAAGCGACTTACCATCATTGTCGTTGCCAAATATGATGGGCACGTTGATAAATTTGCCGTCCTTAAACATCTTGTACGGCCGGTCTTGGAGCAGTTCTCCGTCGATGCAAGGGGTCCAGTAGAAGAGCGGCAGCGGTACCTCTGTCCGTCCCGGGAAAGGCGACGGGGCGTTCGCCGCTTGCAATGCCTTGTCGTCCTTGTTTCGCAAGCACTTCATCGCGTCGGCCGCGTCCTGGCACTGCGTCTCATTGAGGACTCTGGAAAACTGCCACTCCAGCTCGGACACGTACGGCTGCGAGGGGAAGAACAGAGACTCGGCTATGCCACCGTGGAATAGATGCTCATCCGTGCCGCCGTTGGCAATGAGATGGAGGGCGACCGAGCCTGCACCAGCCGAGCCGCCATGGATAACGACTTGATCGGGATCGCCACCAAACTACATATATTACGCGGTCAGAATAGATCACGCGCGGGTGTAGCGGGAACAGCCGTGATGACAAGACATACCTGGTCGATGTGCTTCTTGACCCATTTCACTACACGCAAACCTCGGAATCAGTAGCTGTCTTGGATTCAAGTTGGAAGAATACTGGGCGCCTTGCTAACTTACTCATCATGCGCTGGTCCAGTAGTCCCGCGTTGAGATCGCCATTGGTTCGTACTTGTTCACCGGCCAGAAACCCCCACAAACCAACCCTATAGTTGAAGTTGACGAGGACGATATTACCCCCAGACCTCTGCACCACCTCTGACCCGTTCCAATTGGCATTGGCATTAACCGTGTACCCGCCGCCTTGGATGAACAGCCAAACTGGCAACTTGGAGTTGGTTGTGGCATTAGACGGCGCCCATATATTGGCGAACAAGCAATCTTCCCCCTGGAAGTCGTTAGGGAGCGGCTGCGAGATTCCCAGGCAGATCTTGCCAAACTACAACACACATCCCAACTGGTCAGCATGGCCACATACATAGGTGCCAAGGTCAAGACTTGGAGTTGTAACCAACTTTATCGGCGGCCTGGTCCCCCAAGTGCGCGGCAGGCTCTTGAGGGGCCTTCCAGCGCAGATCCCCTGTTGGCGGTGCTGCAAAGCGCACACCTAGGAACTGGTTCACCTCATTGGGGAGATGCGAGCCTTGGTACTGCGCATAGCCTAGGTTGACGCGCGCGTTGCTAATGTCGGACGGTGTCTAGAAACAAGGCTTATCAGTACTCTCCAGTACAGCTTTACCGTGCGGTAATATGCGTATTGTACTCACTTTCTGCTGCTCCTCTTTTGTCCTCTCGTCTCTGGCGTGCAGCAGCACGGGAACGAGCACGGCGACGAGTACGATGACGATCACCAGTACCACGGCAACGGCGATGTAGGCGTGCCGCTTGCGGAAACCTCGCTTCACCCTGGTCAAGATGGAGGGTGGCTCGTCATTCCCATCCTGCACCCCGGCGTATTCTCCCATGCCGCGGCAGACTCACTACTTTGATCGCCAACTGTGCTACCTGTGCTCCTCCATGCATAGGCGGATACGGATTAAGAAAGGCAACAAATGACTGCTCACAGCTGGGTACTGTAGTGTGGGGTATAACGAGTTTATACCGGCTGGCCTGTATTGCGCATAGGCAGTTAGCAAACCGGGTGAATGGGTAGGCAGGGCCTCCCCCATGGTTGAATAGTTTTTTTTCTCTCTCCAAATAAGTGCATACTTACTCACTACACCTTCCTTTCTCGTGGTTTATACTACTGACTAAACGAAGTTCGTGCAGTGAGACGGCCTTGAAACTGGCCCTTGAATTTTAAAAAGAGACTCAGTTACGGTGGTAGCGAAGCAGTACATGCGAGTAAGGATGAAGGAATTGGCGAATCAAGGCCGCACTGACTTGGGAAAATGAGATGTCCAGATCCAGTTACATGTAACACGTTTCGACTTGTGTTACCTGCCTGTTTCCAAACAGGGCAGTCCAGTCTATCCAATGTTTATTGTTGCCGAATTGGGGTGTAGGGGTGGGTTCGTTTGGTGAAGGAGCAGCCTTCAGTACTGGAGTAATTATCCTACACACACGATAACATCGGGAATCCTAGTGAACCCCAGAAGGGCAGAGTGATTGAGTTCTGTAAGTAGTATGAATCCTTCCATGTCGTTCGTTGTTGGGGCTCATCGGTGTCGATCTTCCTTGCTGGCATGCTCATGCATCATTTGAGCGGCCCATTTTTCTGGAATTGAAAATGGGGGCCTTGGACTGCTACTGCTACCGCTACTGCTGCTAGTCGTCAGTTACTACCTACGACTACCTCGCAGGGTTGTACGTGTACGATCAAACAAAAGCCGATTACATCAGGTGAATCTTCCAATGGCTGGGCGGCAACTAGGTAGGCAGTAGGTAGGCCGGCACTTCTATGTCAATCTTTGTTATTGGTGTATTCATTACCCCCTGTACTCCAAATGATCTAGAGTGTATATAAGACGTGTGTGGTTTGTATGCACATTTCCTATTGATCAACCATACTCCAAAACGTCTGGTCATGATGAGCAGGCCTCTCTACTCCGGCTCTGGACCCTGAACCTGCACCTGCTCCTCTCTCGATGCTCGTCTCGACAGCTCTACTAATTAACGGGTACACTGGGAAACGCCTAAATCAAATCCTATAAATGCAGCCAGGTGCCAGAACTCCTATACCAGCAAGAAATATCGTCAAAACCACGTAACGTCCAGACACGGCGGACGTTCCCAATGAAACGCCCATGCATGCAAAAGACCCGTCGTTATAGTCGTCATCATCATCAAGCAACGTCGCTGGAGCTGATGCCCCTCCCCCCGTGATTAAATAAGATCCAGAAAATCACTTAGTCACACCCGCTTGCCTGCCGGTTCTGCAGTCCTACATAGCAGACACCTTTCGGGCCGGGCTCGATGTGTTGTTGACACTGCCTACACGTCCACTGGTCTTGCGAACACCTGCAGCCGGAGGATTTGATCCTCCCGACGACCGGTTCGAGTCCGTCGACCGTTTGCCGCTACGGACCTTGGTAAGGACCCCCGAGGCGCTGGCCGACCGTGTAGGGGATTGGGTAACGTGCTCTAGGTTCTTGGGACGGGCGCTCCCGATGTTCTCGGCATCGTTGGAAGCATCGTTTACGACCTCGTAGACTGTGGTGGTTGTCGTGCTGTGGCTGACCGACCGCGACTTCTCGCTCCGGCCAGGGGATTTGGATTGGGATGCCTTGCGGTGGCTGCGCATGCGCAGATGAATCTCTTCTTCGGAATCAGCCCCCTTTGACTGCCTTTGAACTGAAAGTACTTCGGTCTCTTGCGCCGCCATTTGCTCCTCCTCGACAGCCTGGTTGATGGCGCTCCGCTGGTAAGGATGGTGACGATCTACCCGGCTCGTCTTGCGCGGTTGTCCGGGCGTGGGGGCTGGCAGATAGTCCTCCTGAACACCAATGTTATTGCGCTCGTGGTCTACTTCGCTCAGAGGCGTGCGGCTGCTAGTCTTGTGCGGGGGAGTCGAGGTGGTTCGGCTCGAGTTGGCCTTTTGCATGGCCCGACTTGGTGTAGTAGGGGGGACAGCATTCGCGGCCATTTCCTTACGGAGCTTGCGCTCTATCCTCTCCTCAATCCACCACTCACGGAACACGCCCTGGTTGAGGTGCAGCCAGTGTTGCTGGGGGCCGACCACCATGCCAGGCCGCATGAAGCGCATGAAAGCAATGATCTCGTTGGCGGTGAATCCATGGCGGTAGATCAGATAAGCGCCGATAAGGCACCCAGTACGGCCAAGGCCGGCCTTGCAGTGCACTGCGATTCCCTTCTTCTTCACTGTAATCGTCTCGTGGGCAAGTCGGATGAACTTGCGGACGGTACTCAAAGGAGGACAGGTGCCATCCTCGAAGATCATGTCCAGGTGCTGGATGCCCAATGCCTCAAAGTACGATGGCGAGTAGAGAGGGGAGTTTAATCTCACCACCAAGCCAATGTTGCGCTCTGAAAAGTGCTTCAGGACGTTCTTGAATGGCTGAGGAAGAGTGGGGTGGGCGTCGACGGCAGCAAGAGTCTTGGGGAGAGCGTTCCAAGCCTCGGAGCCTTGGGGAACTGGCGCCACGGGGGTCTGCTGAGGCGAGGCGAAAGCCAAGAAATGGGGGGTGACCCAGTTGAAGTCGCCATGCTCAACTCTCTCGAACCTCTCATATTCATCCAGATCAAAGTTGTCCAACTGGCAACAGGTTTCCTCCTTGGCCTTCCACACACCGTAGACGACATCCTGCACCGTGATGCCATAATCAGCCTGGCTGTAGCCGGCATCTCGGAAAGGCATCAACGGGGGTTCCACTTGGGCAATTGGGGCAAGTGCTAAGTGTGGTGGCCAAGACTGGATCAAGACCATGTAGCAAGCTAACAAGCAAGCCGCGTTTGCTCGGCCTAGTTGGAGTGTTAGGAGGAAAACTTCTCAAGTACCAATCTGTGATAAGAACGACTTACTTCTCGGGTCAGCCCGACTCCAGAACACGATAGGTCTCGTTTGGTTTTCCTTTGCGCCGAGCACATCATGGAACTGCAAGGCGAAGCGGTAGAGATGTCCAATATGGAATGGACCAAAGTCGTGATGGAAAGCATTGTAATACAATTGGTCGTCTACTGTGAAGTAGCAAGGCGCCTCGCGTGCGGACTTTGAAGAAACGGCAGATGGGCCGTCCACTGCTCTAGAGGATCGTTTGCTGGGCGAGCCACGAGCCGGTGCTTCGGGATACGGAAAGACGGTCTCGGCAGTCGGGGGGTGGACGTAGGACGCAAGGTACAGTCGGTCTAAAATCATTAGTATTGATATAGGGGAGTTGAGAATAGAGGCATATCTAGGCTGAAACATGTTGTGCAAGGGGGTGGTGGTGACTGTGACTCCGTGAACCTCCTTTGTTGTCACTCCTGGAGAAGACAGGCGGGGCGGCGGGTAAAGATGCGGTGTGGTGATCGTATGCCAAAGGCTCACACCTTTGCAATTGGGGGGCGAAATGGGCAGGGAGTTGTCGCGCGGAGGTACTCACCAGGAATATATTCTATGACTTGCCCCATTGCGGCATGCTTGGATGAAGGTGCCATCCCTCTGTGGGCGATTGGCGGCAGAAGGGATCTCGCGGTGAAATGGCAGCAACGACACCGTTGCAGTATAAGCTTGCGAGGACGGAGTCTGTGTCGATGCAGCTATGGTTCGAGTGTTTGGGCAAGCACTGGCTACGGGGTTTGGCCGCAAATGGTGCAATGTTTTGACGAGGAGTAAACAAGGCGGTGTCGCAACGGCATCCAGAGAAGGTACAGGCAGGTGTCGCTGGTTGAATATCAGAAGCGATGTTTCGAGTCCCAAGACACAAAATAGGAAGGGGAGATGAGTGAGTGGGTGACTGGTGCGGACAAGAGTTGTAGTGGTGATCGAGACGAAGTAGATCGTGGAAGTGCTTTCCTAAGGAGGATGATTCTTTTATTATGAAAGCAATGTGTTGGTACACTCCGTCCTAAGTGGGCCTTTTTCTCTGCTACCGCAGCAACCAGTCGGTGGGAGCCTCTCTCTCCCGCCTACACGTTTCAGCGGCCCTCTGCCTGGACATGACAAGCAGGTAAACAAGCTATGGCCTTTCACTCGTTTAGGCTTGGCCTGCCGCGATCCCAGATTTGCCGTAGTAGGTATTCCAAATGCAGTTAGCACCCATTCAACTGCAAGTCAGGCATCTGGGAATACTTGCATTTAAAATATTGCCCTCTAACGTAAATTCAACCTGAACAAGCTGTGAGCGAGCGATACCTAGCTGGAGGGGCGTCGACTCTTTTGCGCTTAGGGTGAAAACAGCTTGGCATTTACTCCTGACTTAAAGCTGTATATTCGGGTTGCATCCCACCTGCATCATTTGTTCATTATCCTCCAAAGTTTGGTATGATGGAAAACATAGCAGTCAAGACCAGTGTTGTTGTTCAATGACGGGTATCAAATATTGCACGATGTTGTTATGATAGCTACTCGGCTGGCTCGTGCGCTGGCAATACCTGCTGTACGTACATGCTCCAGTGGGCTTGATTGGTTTCCGTCTCCCGTCAACTGCTCCCCTCCCCGCACCGCACCCTTTGGGTTGGTACCGCAGTAGGTAAATTGAATCAATTGAACATGTCAATCTTGAGGTCCCCCACTATAGACTTTCCTTCAGTGACATCGTTTCCAATCATCCAATTGACAACTGGCCGCGAAAGAGGTCCGACACGATAAATATGGCTGCTGCTACGGAAACAGACCAGTTTCCCTGTGTCTTGTAGGTCGATCATGCCTGCCCTTCGACTTGCTTAGCTTGCGTCGCCCTCTCTAACTTCTCGTGCGCGCAGAACTGTTCAGGTTCCCTTTCCTACTACCCGTCTCGCTTCTGTCGCTCTGCAGTCTCTCCAAGTCGACAAAGAGCTGTCGCCCCTTGTACGCAGGACCTTCACGATCAGTCCGCCGGTCAGCGATGCGGATACAACTAGCGACCAGGAAAAGACCCTGCACGTAGAGTATCGCGCGACGACCAATAGAATGCTTCGTGTCGCTGTCAACTCCTTCATGGAGAGCTTGAACCTCGTCATCGAAGTCATGGAACACCTGGATGCAGATGTTTTGGCCGCGGAAGCCCACTCGAGTTGAGTCTAGTCGAGTTCAAAATTCGATTTGCATGGCTACTCCCTTTGCTCAACACGGCTCGTTGTTTTTCAATTGGGAAAGGCAAGGGCCAAGAAGTGAGTATGGGTTTGAAGACCATGATGAGGGGCTCACGGGTGGGCCTACGAGAATCACCGAGAGACAATGACGAACGAAGAGCGTGTACGTGTGATCAGCCAGATTCAAGACAAACTTTTTTTTCTTCTGTATTTCCCCCCTCATTTCATTTTTGTTACTACAGGTCGCCTGAGACGTACAAAATCATTAACATAAAATCCAAACTAGACCAAACAAAGAGCCAGAACTCCAGCGTATCCGAATAATGCGCACAGGAAGCGCCCCCAATGCTCCCATACCACGTCGAGCTTGTGGACATCCGTCCAAGACTTATTCTCCATTATTCCACGTCAACCTTGTGGATCTCCGACCAGCTTTCCTTCTCCATCTTGGGTACTGTGATGATCAAGATGCCGTTGTCCATTCGAGCCGTGATGCTAAAAGCATCGATGTCTTCTTTTTCGTCGACCTCGGGAGGTGGGAGTTTGATGCTACGTTCAAACATGCCAACCCGTCTCTCGCTGGAAGTAAGGCATTGAATAAATCCCTCGTTGCCAGGACGATAGACTACGCCGGCAATGTTGAGGAGACCTTTCTCTGCATCCCAGTTAACACCTACATCTTCTTTCACAGCGCCGGGTAGGGAGATGTGGATGATGTAGGCCTTCTCCATGGTGAATATATCCAGAGGTGGCACAAACGAGTCATCCTGCTGTCTTGGATGTTCCTGTGGCATTTGCGAGTTGGCGCGAGCTTGCTCGACGTAATCCCTCACGCCTTGAGCCAATGGATGATAAGAGAGGGCGTGCATAATAGGACGCATGTCAAACGGTCCGTCGTAGGCAGGAGAGTGCCCTGCTGGTCCATGTCTTCCATGAGGACCGCCTCGACCGCCCCGGCCGCCCCGACCACCTCGGCCGCAGTGGCCCATACGGCCGCGTCGAATATGTGGATGGCTGTGGTGACGGTGAGGCGGATGAGGATAGGGATGGGGACCTCCGGGGGAGAGGCCATTCCGTTCCTCTGGAGAAACCCCTGGGGAGTCGCGCATGGTCTCAGGCGATTCCTCGTTTTCGTTACCATGCTCGGCATGATGGTCATGAGGATGCTCGTCCTGGTCAGATCGGTGGTCTCCCCCACGGGGAGAATGAGCACGTCTGCCGCGATGCGGGTGGTTGAAGTTGGCTCCACCCCACATCGGGCTGCCCCAAGGAGCCGCCCAGGGGCCATCGAAAGGAAAACCCGAGCCGAAGCCTCCCTGGGTGTGATCTACGCCAGTGCCAGGTCCATGTGCACGATGAGGGTCAAAGGCTTGGACAAAGTCCCAGAAGGCCTGCCCGTTGTTGGGATTGTGGCTATTGCCGTTGCTTGCCATGTTTTCTAATAGCAGTTGATGATAGAATGATGAAGAATGATAGTGATGAATGTTATGAGGTTGACTGGCATGAAAATCATGACCGATACACACACTTATATACTCACTTCACTGCATAATCGAGGCAAACCACATTGCGTAGTGCCTTCAAGATTCGTGGACTATCAGGTCGATGGCGATTACGAACGTTCAAAGAGTCAGACATGCGTACGCAAGCAACATGGCCTCGGAACACTTCAGAAGACATCAGAACAGTAGGCAGGCAGGCTGGCCCCGGGTATATCGTAGTAAATACAGTAGTCATTGAGTCACTGAAGGCATGCTTTGCCACGCGTCCTAGTTGCAATCTTGGATCGTCCATCCATCTGGGGTCAGGCGCTCTGTCGATTGATCAAGTCTAACGAAGAGGGTGTTTGGCCACAATGATGTGGCTTGAATGTGGGGCTATCAAGGCGGCAATTGGTTACGTCCTCCCCTTCGGATACTGATAGCCTCCGGGGAGCACCCCTGAGCGAGCATGAATCCGACGCTGGAATATCGGGCGTCAGGGGCTAGGTTTAACACACAATCATTGTCACCATCGGTCTCTGGCAAAGCCCATACGACTGCAAAGGGTCTAAGCCGATCGACCTTTCTTGTCCGACCCAAAGGTCGACGTCTGCTACGCAGGACAGCTCACGCGTCGATGTCAGATATCGAACTGGATCGAGCTACAAATGCAGAGTCTCCCTGCTGCAGAGATTCATCAAATCCTGACGGAAGTACCTGAGAGCTCTCACATACTTTATAACCTGGCAAGCTGCCAAGCCCATGCAAGGCAGCTTCAACATGTAGGCCTGTTGGCCAACATGAACAGATGACTATCTGATTTATACTACTTTCCAGCTGCTCATCTATTGTAAATTGGGTGTGTTGGTTTTTTTGGGGGAGGGGGGGTTTGGTTTTTTGGTTTTTTGGTCACTCGACACATTCGAAGTACCCAGTCTTCGTTGGTTTGGACAACCAACTGTCGTTGGGAGTATTCCGGGGTAAAGTCATGTATGTATGATTCCCGCCCACTAATGTCCCAACTGCATGTATGTAATGTTCCATCGGTTGTCGACTTGCGATGCTGTGGGTACGATATGATGTCCAACAGCCACAGTGCGCAGGTGAGGTGAGCTGCACACATTAATTTATTTGCAAACTGGAGGAGCTGTCATAGGCAAGGCACATACATTTTGCCGAGAAAGCCGTCTTCTCAAATCTCTGCTTTGCATTGGCGCTTGCATTTGGGAAATGCTTTCACCACCAAGGCCCATACCGTAAGCGCCCTTTGGTAAAAGACCAATCAGGCCGCATCTTGGCCACCTTGCCAAGGCCCCTTGGGGTCGAGCCAGCAGCTCCCCAGTGCGTGAGTGAAGGAGGATAACGGCAGTCCAGGGTTTTGACGCCCGTCCTAATGACAGGCCCACCTCTTGGGCTGTCTCTCCATGTCCCTGTACCTGTCCCGTTGCGCGGGATCGAACTCGGGCAGTCTTTGTGGGTAACCCCTCACCCGAATGGATTTGCTCTTGTCGCATCAAGTTCGACCTGGGACCAACCCGTGCAGCCTCGACTCTTCCTGGATTTCTCTTATCTACTTTGCTTACTTCTGTCCTGCAACCTGTTTCGTTTTTTGCTTCGTTTCAGCCATCTATCTCGCGCCTGCCTCCGACTTGCTTCCAAAGCCTCTGTTCTCTGAGTAGCAAATTGTCGATCTCCCCCTCAGTCAGCATCCTGCGGGACAACTAAGACGGGAGTCGCTCAACCCCACCACCACTAGGTCTCGATCAGGCCGGCCCAACTCAAAACCTCCAAGTACATGACTCCTCCTGTCAAGTATTCCTATAAATAACTTCCTTGTGCGTCACTCGCGCATACACTGCACAGCCGTAAGCTGTTTCGTGTGTCGCGTACCTGCGCAAGTGAGCCAAGATGGATCGTCATGGCCGCGGCGACGAGGAAATGTTCCTCAATAAGCCTTCCGACGATTGCGACAGTCCCACCATCGAGCCTCTGAAGATATTCAAGCCTCAGAGTCCTGTGCCCGTCGCCCAGAGGCCTCAGAACCGCTACAAATACCCGGCGCCTCCTTCTTCCCAACCGAGCTTTCCACTGCCACCAGGCGCATCCAGCTCCGCGGATCCCCTGCCGTACCCAGACGATGACGACCTCCGACCGAGCCAGCCGTCCAAGTCGTCCCGTCTTCCATACCCCGACGACGGTCCCCGGCCGTCAAGTGGACGAACCTATTCCAGCCCCTCAAGCTCTGTCCACTCCGACAGACTCAACGATACTACCCCTCGACTAGACAAGAGTCCTGTCGAAAAGAGGGGTCCAGGCCTGGCGGAGAGAAGAGGCACTGCTCCCAAGCCTTTGCCAGGGGCGCTTAGCCCAACCAGTCCTGTTGACCAGGACGAGCTCTTTGCCAAACCCCTGGCCGCGCAGCAAAAGCCTGCTCCTTCGGAAGACAACTTCCCTGACTACCACAAAAAACCTTACTATCCTCCGCCTCGGGGAAGTTCAACAAGCCCTAGCAATGGCTCGAACCACAGTTACAATAGCAATGCATGTCCGCAACAGTCGGATGATGGTCTGCTGAAGATGCCTGGCGCAAACAGCGTGAACAGGTTTGCCTCCACGGCATCTACCTCAACAACTCGAGCCAACCGGGGATCGCCCCCTCCTCCTGAGACACCTATCGTCGAGCCAGGTGTGGTGCATGGCGGCGGCATCGAAGCCCGATATGCCGCATCCGGGATCTCGGGGACTGCTACGCTGAACAGCCTTCAAAGTGCTGCCGCCACGCAGCGGATGGCGCAGTACTCGCAACACCCAGCCACTCAGCAGCAGCAGCAGCAGCAACAACAACAACAACAACAACCAGCGCCAAATCGTCCATGGACACCAACAGAGACCCCTGATCAACAACCACATGGACCGCCTATGGTATACCAGGGCGCAGAACCCGTCTCTAGCACCGCGCAGGCGGCAAGCAGCAGTCGGCCTCGGCCTTCGACGTCTTCAAATGCGCCCGCACTGCAGGAGAGTGTGCTTGAACAGGACTTCCGAAGGATGCAGATGGCTGATCCACCGCCTGCTTATTCCAGTATAAACCCGGGTGGCGGCTCGCAATACCCAGCGGAGAAGCAACGCCCAGCCGCGCAACCAGCCCCTGCTTCAACTTCCTCACCAGCTCAAAGCGCTCAGAGTGTGACTATTCCTGCAAAAAAGCAACAGGATCCAGCGGCCGCTGGGCTTGCCTCTCCAGCTCTGCAGCATCCAGGACATCCTGCCTTTGCAAACGACCCCCGACCAGAGAGCTCGGCAGCTGCCACAGCAGCACCACAGCAGCCTGTACAATCCACTCCTTCCCCATTCCAAGGGCAAGGGCCAAGCTCGCCTCCTCCGTTGCCTGAAGGCTGGATGGCCCATCTTGATCAAACTTCCGGCCAGTACTACTACATTCATTTAGCTACGCAGGCAACGCAATGGGAGTTCCCCAAGGGACCAAACCCGCTCAACCATGATACAGCACCTCTGTCTCCTACAGCTTCAACCTATGGCAATCCGCTGGCCTCGCCCATGTTCGGGAAGCCGTCCCTTGCATCACCCATGTTCCCCCCACATACCCCTGGCTATGCGGAAAGCATAATGAGCGTTGCTGCATCTGCTACGCCCAGTGCAGCTGGGTTCAGCGGGCCTCCTCCCAGTGCAGGTGTGGACATGTACAGGGTACAGCCCACAAACGGTGTCTACTTTGGGCCATATTTGCGATATGTCAACATGGACGTAGAGAAGGGGACATGGTTGGGAAGCATTCTCATCGTTACGGATGGCCAGCAGCCCCCGACTATCCACATACACTTGAGCGCCGACCTGTCACCCAACCCGCGGCAGCTTGTCCCTCATTGTATCCACACTCACCAAAGGTGGCAGTTTTTTAAGTATGACATTGATCTGCCAATGAATGACGGGCCTACCGAGAGGTGGACATATGCCGTAACGTCTCATTTGGGTTGCACTAGATACGAATTTGTTGTTGCTGGTAGACAGGAGACGAACTGGCGATTTGTGGCGCACTCGGGTAATGATTTCGCGGCGAGTACATCGCAGAACGAGCGCAGCAAATTGGGCGGTGTCGGCTTCATGTGGAAAGACGTGCTGCAGAAGAACGTCGATTGTGGCGGCTTCCACGTCCAACTAGGCCTCGGAGATCAAGTCTATGGCGATCGACTGTGGAAGGAGGTGCCTCTCCTGAAACAATGGTTGGCGATGCAAGGCAAGGAAAACCGGCGGACCTCGCAATAGACAGCAAGGCACGAGGAGGATGTCAACCATGCCTACTTCCATTTCTACACCAGCCATTTTGACCAGCCATTTTTGCGTGAGGCATGGGCCCAGATACCTCACGTTTGCCAGATCGATGATCACGACATGTAAGTCCATCCCGTTCTCAGCTGAAGTACGGATAACGCAAGATTGCAAAGCTGACCACGGCGAACGACCAGTTTTGACGGCTATGGTTCGTACCCGGACTATATGCAGAACTCGCAGATGTTCAAAAATATTGGTCGCATCGCGATTGATATGTATCTGCTGTTCCAGCACCACACCACTCTCGAGGTATTGAGGAACGTCAGTCATGACCTGGATTTGTTTACCATCACAGGACAGGGGTGGCATTTCGTCAAATACCTCGGTCCAGCGGTGGTCGTTGTTGGCGCCGACGTACGCTCCGAACGATCTCAAAGTCGGGTTTTGGCAGGTCCAACTTACCAGGGCCTCTTCCCCAAGGTAGCAATGTTGCCTCCTAGTGTACAGCACTGCCTCTGGATGGTGTCCGTCCCGCTGGTTTATCCCAGACTCGACACGGTAGAGAGTTTGGCCAACACTTTTGCCACTGGTAAGAAAGCAGTCAACACGACTTACAACGTACTCGGGAAGGTTACCAGTTCCGTAGCGGGCATCGTGGGCGGCAAAGACGTGGTGGCTTCGGGCTTCAGCTCGGTCAAGAAGGCCGTTGGTAAGTCGGGGCTGATGGGCAACGTTGTCAACCAGTTCGGCGATCTGGATATCAGTGAGATTCTAAAGGACATGTGGACTCACGAGTCCAAAGACCTGGAGCGAACGTATCTGATCCGCACCCTCCAAGGGATTGCTCACCAGAAGGGCATCAGAATGACATTCCTATCAGGAGGTAAGCAGAACCATCCGGCTCTCGTTCCTCTTTGTATGCGACTAACACGCTCGACAGATGTCAACTCGTGTGGAGCAGGGTTGGTGCATGACCCAACGCACCCCAGCGATCACAAGACCATGTACCAGGTCATCACGTCGCCTATTGTAGCAGCGCCGGCGTCCAACTACATTCTCAAGATGCTGCACAGCAACAGGACACACTACATACCGGCCAACGGGAACAAGTCGTCGCCCAACGATGTCAGTGACACCAAGGAGGACATGATGGAGATCTTCCATACCGACGCCTCGGGAGCGCCGCGGGAGCTCAAGAAGCTGATGGGGCGGCGCAACTACATCGCGTGTGTGGCATACGACCCGGAGGCGATCGCAGGCACACAGTATGCAGCCAGTATCGCCAACGGGCAGCAGCAGGGTCTTGGCAAGCTGAGCTTGGCCATCGACTTCATCGTGCAAGGCGACGGAGCCTTCACTTCTCCGACGAAGTATGGACCCGTTATTGTGCCACATCTCGAGTTTGGAAGGTGAGGCGGGGGCATCAGCATGGGAAGCAGTCGTGGCGAGATCTGTGGAAGCGAGTAAAAAATACTTAAGCAAGCGACCGCAAACGATTTAAGCAGAGCCTTTTCTGAACGTCTACTTTTATGAAGTCCAGTCTACTACGAATTTTACCTGACCAATAAACACATTTACATTTACAATTGAGTAGAAACACTATACACAGTACACTTGACATTTGAATCGGCAAGCTGATGAATATAGTGACTCCCGCTGTTAATGGATGCTACTTCTTACCTTGGGTAAGTACATGTAAGCTGGATCCCTGACAGGGGAGCTGTCGTATCTGGGCAAGCACTAAATTACGCAGCTGGACCCCTCCAATCCAGGCCGATCTATTGACAGTGGGCGACAGGGATTAAGTAGCAGGAGGAGTAGGTTCATGAGGGGCACTAAGGAGTCCTAAGCTGCTAAGGTTACTACTGCTTGCACTCACTAATTCCCCTCCCCAATCATTGAATTATTATCGACTGTCCAGCCAGAAAAAAGGCGGCCGGCAATTCACCGCCATGTAGGTGTCTTTTCTTACCTCGTCCCCCAAGATTCTCTCATAGCACGACGCCGAGGACTTTTGGCGGACTCACTCACTCTCTTTCCCACAGACTCGCTCCAACTCCATCCACACCGTCAACATGGCCAGCCACAATGCCACGTCGCTGGGCGCCCAGCCTACCGTCTCGTACCCTCCCCTCGAGGATCGCCCAATTAAGAAAACCATCTGCTTGTTCGATGTTGACGGTACCTTGTCGCCCGCCCGTCTGGTAAGTTTCCCGCCGCCCTTCGCCCGCCGCCCGCCGCCTGCCCAAGGGCCTGTCTGTTTGGCCCAGAGCGCTGACTCTCCCCCTCGTCTCGCGTCTTCTAGTCGGCCTCGCCCGAGATCCTTGCTATGCTCGAGGCCCTGCGCCAGAAGTGCGCCATCGGCTTCGTAGGCGGCTCCAACCTGGTCAAGCAGCAGGAGCAGCTGGGTGCCCCCGGCCGGCCCGTGACGGCCATGTTCGACTTCTGCTTCGCCGAGAACGGCCTGACGGCTTACAAGATGGGCGCCGAGCTGCCCTCCAACTGCTTCATCAAGTGGCTCGGCGAGGACCAGTACAAGGAGCTCGTCCGCTTCATCCTCCACTACATTGCCGACCTCGACATCCCCATCAAGCGCGGTACCTTCATCGAATTCCGCAACGGCATGATCAACGTGAGCCCCATCGGCCGCAACGCCAGCAACCAGGAGCGCCTCGACTACCAGGACTACGATCTGAAGCATAAGGTCCGCGAGACCTTTGTCGAGAAGCTCCGCGAGAAGTTCGGCCACTTGGGTCTGAAGTGGGTTCAACCAGTCTGCATTTTCGCAACACTATGAGGAGAACCCAGGCTAACGCGCATATTTACTCGTCCAGGTTCGCCATTGGTGGCCAGATCTCCTTCGACGTTTTCCCCGAGGGCTGGGACAAGACGTACTGCCTGAAGCACCTCGAAGGAGAGGCCAAGAAGCCCGGCGGCATCAACTACTCCAAGGTGCACTTCTTTGGCGACAAGACGTTCGAGGGTGGAAACGATTACGAGATCTTTACTGATTCTAGGGTCACCGGTCACACTGTGGAGAACCCGGAGGACACCCTCAAGAAGATCAAGGAGATCTTCGACATCTAAAAGACGGCCAATCATTTTGTAGCGGGCGTGTCAAAGGGGGGAGGCAGACGATATGGACCTGCACCCTCAATCATACTCGGTTGTCAACAATAGATCAAGCATGCCAAAATTTAGAGGGCTAGAACAACAATGAGAAGAAAAATAACGAGCGCAATGTGAGATCAAGCCAAATCCGTCTTAGCATTGGGATATGAGCAAGTATTGCTTGTTTAATTGATTGATTGATTGCCACGCAACTAACTTATGTATTCAGGCAATGATAGCATTTGTAAATGTCCATAATAAGTCTAAACAAGACCTCCCAGCAGCTGGCATGAAGTGAAGAAGGAAAATTGTAAAATGACCGTGAGGGTTTGGCAAGCTTCCTGTTCTTTCTTTTCACCCGACGTCCCCTATTTCTATGCTTCATTCTATTGAACCCGCCGACTCTCCCCAACGTTGGCAAGAACTACCTACAGTTCTGTTTCGTAACATGATAAATTCATTCGCAAACCAGACGGTGAGTAACTGAGGACGTAATGCGCCCCCAAGAGAAGCCGGCAGAGTCCTGTTGAAGTGCCAACTGAACCAAAAGCCGACGGCCGACTGACGAATCAATCGATGCTTTGGGTATATGTATCGTCAGAACCAACTAGTCCCCACCAAGCTCAGCGGCCTTGCTCCGGGTCACTGGCGGCTTGTTGGCGGAAGCAGGAGCAGTAGCAGTATCAGCAGTGGCAACCCCTTCGTCCTTCTGCTTCTGCGTAAGGAAGCGCTGCCCCTGCTCTACGGCCCCTGCGAGAGTCTCCTTCTCGGCGGCTTGGTGCAGGCCTCCCTGCAGCGCTACCGCCACGCCCGGCTGCCCCTGGCTCTGCAGATCTCGGACCTGCTTCAGGGTGTCGGCGCCGATGGCCTCGGCGCTCTTGCCCGGGCGCTGGGCCTGTTCGGCTTTGACGGCCGCGCCGAGCTGGCTGCCAAGCTGGCCCAGCTGTTCGTTGGACAGGTCGGCGGGGAGGTGGAGACCATCAACGCCGGGAGTCGCGCTGCTGTTTTTGCCGCCGGCTCCGAGGCTGTCCATGGTCTGGCTGATAGTCTTTGCGAGATCACCACTCTGAGCGGCGCCGGCGGCGGTGGTACTCTTGGGGTCGGCGTTGTTGCTGTTGTTGTCTTTGTCGTTACGGGTGTTGGTTGGGTCCGAGGTGCCGCTGCTGGCGTTCTTGACGGCCGAGCTAAGCTGCTTGACATAATCCATGGTGGCTGGGGTTGGCGATTGATGACAGTTGCAGTATTCAGTATTGATAGGCTTCAGAGACGGTGCGTTGGTTTCTGCGAGACCAGGGTAAAGAGGCAGGGAGACAGAATGAAACTATGTGAACAAGATTGTTGCTTGGCCGCTTCGAACTATTCCTGGACGGTCGGCCCCGGCTGAGGTATTTATACAGTCTGGAGATGTTCCAGTTTCCCCTCAAGACCTACCTCTCGTTCTGTATACAGACTCTAGCTTCGAGAATTGCCTCTTCTGGAGTTCAAGAGAGCTCGGTGTGGCAACGCCCGATATTACTACAACTTACTTACTGCTACTTGGGTCATCGTTGTAGTGCACAACTTCAGCTACCGTGTCGTGGAAGAATGCGAAGGCAGCCATGGGAGGAGGGAGACATTGTGCGAAGTTCTGTATGAGCTGCATCACGTTTGGGTGTAACGAAGCCCTGATGCGGTGCGACGGGCCGCATGGTTCTCGAATCCCCGTACTAATCGACCATGCGACCCGAGGAGCCGGCCTGACCTACTGACTAACTACACCTGCACGCCAGAGATTGCGTGTCTGAAACATGGTAGCCGGAGTCGCAGTAGCTCAAATGACGCGCGGAATGGTTACCCCTTCGCTGAACACCCGCGGTCCAGCTGAGGAATAGGTGCATCGCATGGAAGCCCAAAAGCGCGCAGAGCACCAGGCACCAGGTTACTACCAACGGGATGAGCAATGCCAAGATGGAAAGAAGGGAACCATTCATGTATTGGGTATCGAACAAATCAAAATCGCCGGTCTATAAACTCCATCCCATGCCACACTCCTCTCGCCTCGCTCCAGATGATCTCGCTCAAGTTCTACATACATGACACGATACAGACGCAGACAGATACGCCGCTAGGATTCGTCGCCCCAGAAGCCCGTCGTCTCAATGGCCAGGTTGGCGACAGTGCCGACCGTCCACAGCCCAATCAGGCCGTAGCCGATCTTCTTGCTCATGATCCACTTGTTCAACGGCACCACGATGAGAAGCACCATCAGCGTGATCAGTAGTATTATTGCCGAGACCATCAAACTGGCAGTAACCTCGATGTTGTAAGCCTTGTAGTGAAGGGGTCGGTCCGGATGCTTCTGGTGGTGGTGGTTGGCCGACTGGATCGTTTGATACGCCCCTCCGAGACCAATGCCGAGCAGAATGTTAAGCAGGGGGCCGCCGAAGCAGGCAGATCTATCCAATGTTAGCTGGTCGTCATCGGGCGGCAGTTGGGGAGTAACGGATATCATATGACTTACAGAGCCATGACCGGGTAGCCAAGGCGGGCAACAGTGATGTCGGCGACGAGATCTCCGACCGAGTTGCCCACCGCAAAGACGGTCAGTCCCAGTATAGCCTCGGAGATGTCCAGGATCACACCGATTGCCTTCAGCACCCCCACCACCTCTCCCGCGATGGTCGAGATCCAAGCCACGGCAATGATGAACCCCATGTAGCAGAACAAGTGAATGAACTTGGGACGTGTGCCATGTGAGGTGGTTGCCAGCAAAAGTGCCAATAACACGAGAGAGAATACGAGCGAGCACAGAACAGACTTCAATAGGACTCGACCCGGGCTCTCCAAATTTTCGGCCGCGTTGGCCCAAATAATGCACACGGCAAACAGAGGACCCGTGAAGATTTGTAGGATGAGCAACCAGCG
Source organism: Apiospora saccharicola (assembly GCA_038363915.1). Taxonomy (NCBI): domain Eukaryota; kingdom Fungi; phylum Ascomycota; class Sordariomycetes; order Amphisphaeriales; family Apiosporaceae; genus Apiospora; species Apiospora saccharicola. The sequence continues at coordinate 3,925,058 of JAQQWM010000001.1, forward strand.
GGTCCATCCACCCTCTTCGCTGTTCAAGGACGAATCGTCTGGTCCGACGTCGTTGTCGGCTTTGTGGTGTGGCTCGTAGTGGGGTGATATGGCCCGTCTCGAGCCAGACACGGTGCCGTAGTCAGGGGTAGCCAGTATAACCAGGGGGCCCGGGGACGGCTGGCGTGAAGCGCTCCGAGACCTTGTATGCCGTCTGTACCGCTGCCATTCCGTCTCAGACCCGATGGTGCCGGCAGGTTGGTACGACACAGGCGCTGGCGCGTTCCCAAGACCAGTGGTGGGTTGTTCCACATCGCTTGGGTCTGCGTCACCATCCGCCACTTCACTTTCTACCACTGGCAGCGTTATGACCAAGAGGAAGATGCTGGGCACCGAGATCAGACTAACAAACTTGTCCAGGATGGACTTGCTTCGCCAGCCCTGCAATGTCGGAAACATGGTGCTCATCAAAACACGCGGGGCCGGCAAAACCTCGTAAGGCCACCAGCCCCCGAGCTTTTGATTGGTCTTCTTCACAAAGGCAGGAGAGAATGGGTTCAGTTCTAGAATAGGCGGTGGAAGCACGAGCAGAGGCTCATGGGCGTTACTTGGTGACAATATCATAGGCGACTCTGTATAGTGAGGAAACGGGGACGTGGCCGGAGAAGATTGCTCACTAGCTGGTGGGCTTGGGGCAGGAATGCGAAGCTGTAGGTCATGCGGCCTGGTTCGAGGCGACTCGGCATCTGCGACAGGCTCTTGGACAGCAAGATGGCCAGTGGCGTCCGTCTGCGGGGGAGCCAATTTGCCCCCGACGGTCCGCACCGAAGGACTTCGTGCGCCGTCCAAGCTCTTGGCGGGCTTGAGGGAAGCTTGAGTCAGATCATCATCCAAAGAAAGCGGGACCGCCCCCGAGGAGCACGCACGCGCCCTCGTCGTGGCGTCTGGGGGCGCCAAGCCTGGCGGTGTGTGTGCACCCCTCTCGGCCCGGGCCATATTGTCACGAGCATTGGCGCGAGCAAACATGGCCCAGTCCGTCGAATGGCTCCTAGTGGAAATCGAAGGGCGTACGCTCTGCTCCTCGTCCTCAAAGTTTGACAGGGCGGATCTGAACTCGAGGGCTCCGATGAGACTTGGCCGGATGGGCGTGATGGTGGTAGTGGTGCGTCTGCCGCGAGGCCGCGAAACACGCATTTCGGCAGCCATCTCGGCAGCAATCTGTTGACCACGATTGCTGCTGTCATCTTCATCTTCATCGGGGCTATCGTGGCCAAATCTGGAACCTGCTTCCAGCAGTGCATGGTCGATAGCAGTCGGCTTGTTGGTAGGGTGTAGGTTGAAAGGGCCGTCTGCGTACGGCTCCACGATTCGGGGGCTCTGGCCGGGACCTGGTCCAGAGGCCAGGAGGCCCTGGCAAGAGCCTGAACGTGACCTTCTGGCCGCTTTTCTTTTCACGACCGTATGCCAGCTTACAACGACAATAACGTAGAATATGTAAAACCCTATCATTGTGCAGCACTCCCAGAGATGCAGGTGCCCGTCACGTAGAAACCCGACGGAGAAGGCCACGGCACAGATGAAGAAACAGATGTCGCGGACGAACGTCTTCTTGCTGACTTTGAACTCGCGCACCAGGGCCATGGAGCCCGCCACCACGGCCGTAATAAACCCAGCAGCGCCGATGAGCTCGCCGACTGCCATGCTCCCGCTGTTGGAGCTCATGGCCGCAAAGGTGCTGAACACATCGGGCGAGCCGTTGCCGAACGCAAGGAAAGTTACGCCAGCTAGACTTTCACTCAGGCCCAGGACGGTGGCGATGGTGCTCAGATTCACACTGAAAAAGTCGCTTGCAGCGATGCCGATGGTGGTGAAGAGTAGGCCCAGCCAAAGGACCAGAATGACAAAGGCCACAGGCTGAACACGGCCCAGCGTGCAGTAGTAGAAGGAGAGATAGGAAATCAGACCCGCCTCGTCGTCCATACAGTTGCGGAGGACAAAGGCGCATTGATCGGCGGCCGGGGCCCGGTGGACGAGGCGGCAGTCCTCGCCGGCGCGTTTGGCCAGGCCTGCCCCTGCTGAGGCATGCTGACGGGTTTGGGCTGGACCGCGCACAAAGAGACTGTAGACGGCGAGAAGGGTGATGAGCAAGACGGTGAGATAGAATGGGCGCGAAGTGCCCCTTGTAACCCTGGTCAACCGGGTGCCCTTTTCGGACACGACCCTAGACCTATGCATGGCGATATGTGAGAAAAGTGTCTAGCAAGGTTGGTGGCGCGCCATAGGCAAAGGCGAATCGAGCAGGATTTAGCAGGATTAGCAGGATTGGATTGATTAGGCCAACTGATGTAATCGGGATCGGAATACGGTTATGACTATGGTGGTTATAAGGGGCATGACATCAGAGCAGCAGCATTGATAGGTTATCAGAAGATTGGGCAAAGGGATTCGAAAGCTGAGCGGGATGAGATGGGAGGAAAGTTTATTCAACAACAAAGCTGCAGGAACGTTATATCTTGAGACGAAGAAGACGCCGAATCAAGGCCAGGCCGGAACAGAAGCAATCCAGTTGCAAATGATCGCTTATGATTCAGCTCCAATCCAAGCACAGGAGTAGGAGGACTGACGAATACCGAACAAGCTTCTTTGGCCAAGTTGGGGATCCTTGGCATGGGCGACCTCCCGTTGAAACCCGTTTCGACCGGTTTCCCTGCTTTCCACTTAAACTAAGATTTCGATAGGCTGTCGTCCAGTCGGTAAGCCGATCGAAGTTTGAGGTGTGGGAGACATCTTGGGGGGGACGCTAAGGCACGATAGCATAGCTGGCAGGTGGGCAAATAGGCGGGCTGGCGGTATCTGTAATCTGTGGCGGTATCTCTGGCGGTATGTTAGGCTCGGACGGCAAGTCAATCACAAGAGTCAGGCTTTACGGCTGGTACCGGAGTCGTCTGACCGGTCATTCTGACTCGGCGAGTCGGGAGGACGCCATAGCCGGGAAAAGGCGGAGACGAAGCAGTCCTGGCAGGCAGTGCGGACGAGGCTGTAATGGGGATTGAATTTGCATTTGCATTTGCGTGCATTCTGGAAGGGCAACATTCAACGCTTCCAACACGACAAGAACTTGTCACGGACAACTAGCAGCCACACGGACTGGTACTTGTCCGTGTTGGTGCAGGACCAAAGGACCCCGGTCCCCGGCAGCAGGCCAACTTTCCAGAGTTTCCAAAGCCACTACGACCAATGCAGCGGTAGCGTCAATACGCCTGGGATGCCACACGATTGACACGTGTACCTGCGACACTGCACGCAACACTGCACTGCACTTGTAGATTAGGTAGTTGGGGCATTGGAGCATTGGAGCATTGGAGCATTGGAGCATTGGAGCTTGGTGGGCACTGCGTAGCTATTCTGGGCAGCTGGGCACAGCAGCAGTGCAAACCGCAAAACAGCAGCCTGGATTCTGGCCTGGGAGCCTTGGACAGGGAAGGGGGTAGTTGCAGGTTGCAGGGGCTGGGCCAACCGGGGGGGGGCGAACAAGTAGGTAAACAACGTCTGAACCAAGCCTGATTTGATTGTTTACATACAGTAACACACACTCTCTCTCTCTGCTCAATCTCGCTGCCAGACAAGTCACAGAGCAAGCAAGGAAAAGAGATTTGACGGAGACAAGGCCTGTATTTGGAGTAAAGTCGCGACGGAACGGTCGGACGGGGCTGCTGCTTTACACACCCGCTTGCACCCACCACACACATACAGATCCATCTGACTTGGGTGGTTCATTTTTTATTTTTGGTATTTGTACCTTTTTTTGGCCCGCGGGGAGCAGCGCATTTCACCCATCGTCAATATGCCTCGCGTCGCCCAAGTGCCACGAGCAAACGCGGGTAGTAGGAATGCCTCTGGTTCCATGCAAGCATCGCCTTTCAAACAATCCCCCGTCAAACCAGCAGGTATCAAGTAAGTTTACGTGCACACCCCCGATTGAGCGACGCACTTCTGCCTCTGCGACACGCCAGTAAGCTCACAATCATTTGCACTCTGCCACCAGGATTCCCCTGAACGACGACAAGCAAGAGAAGAGAGGCCGACTGCACTCGCGACAAGCCCGCCACGAGAAACAGATCAACGAAATCAAAGCCGCCGCGTCGACCCCGGCGCGAAAGGGAAGTCGCAGACTGGAGGACTCGGAGAATGCCACGCCGGCGTCCGACCCCCGGACGCCTCGGCGCGGCCAGGTCGAAGACGATGAGGTCCTCTATGTGGGCGGCACTGGTGTCACCCCTATGAAGCGTGTCCCCATCCTGGCCAACTTTGAGGAGTGGATGAAGATGGCAACCGACAACAAGATCAACGCCACCAATTCATGGAACTTCGCCCTCATCGACTACTTCCACGACATGTCCCTCCTCAAGGAAGGTGACGGTGTCAACTTTCAGCGCGCCAGCTGCACGCTCGATGGATGTGTCAAGATTTATACCAGCAGAGTCGACAGCGTCGCGACAGAAACCGGGAAACTATTGAGTGGTCTTGCCGACAGCAACAGCAAGAAGAAGGACCGGGACGAAGCAGACGGAGAGGAAAGTGAGGAGGAGGTGGACGAAGACGGTAACGTCATCAAGAAGAAGAAGCAAAAGCGGGTGAGCACTGCTGCCCAGAATTGCTCTATTGGCGCAATCACTGACTTGAGCGACAGCAACGATCTTCCGAGGCCACACTCGCGCCATCTTTTGCCTCTCTGCAACTGAAGAAGTTCGAGCTCGAGTTTTCGGTAGACCCTCTGTTCAAGAAGGCGTCGGCAGACTTTGACGAGGGTGGCGCCAAGGGTCTCCTGCTCAACCATTTGATGATTGACGGACAGGGCCGAATTGTTTTCGACAGTAGTGATGATGCCAACGATGCATCGAAGGACGGGCTGAAGCCGCGGCGCAGAGAGGATGTCATAGCCGAAGAGGAGGAACTGGAAGAGGGAAACGAGCCTACCACCCTCACCGAGCATGACCCCGAACCAGAAGAAGAGGATGTCGAAATCGATATTGGCGCCCTGGGCGCCAAGTTTTTCCCGGATCTGAACATTTTGGATGGCCAAGATGTGTGTCCATCGCTCAAGAACTTTGATCTCGGCGACCCCTCCGGATCACTCGACATCCCCTTTCTGCGCGCCGCTGAAGATTGGAAAACCCAAGAAAACGATGACGACGAAATGGGAGGTGTTGGCAACAAATCCGGCATGTTCATCGACGACGACAACCCGATGGGTTTTGACGATATGACAGCTATCGGCGGCTTCGACGTTGTTGCCTTTGGCGAGGGTGGTGAAGCGTGGGCTCGAGAAGCTGCGCTGGAGCCGCAAATGCGCCCCTATAGCGTTCCGCTCGAGGATGGTATGGAAGGCGGAGACGGCGTCGATGGCATGGACAACGAAAATGGCGACTATGTCATCTCCATGAACCATGGCAAGAATGGCGAGAAAATGCACGAGGACATCCTCAGTTACTTCGACCAGGCTCTGCAGAAGAATTGGGCTGGCCCCGAGCATTGGAGGATCCGAAAGATCAAGGACGCCGGAAAGCCAGAATCTGCTACCCGCCAGCGTAAAGAAAAGGAGCCGTTCGAGATCGACTTTGCTTCGCCTCTTGATCCCAAGCTAGGGGAGCAGATCTACACGGCAGCCAGTACGAACGCAGCTATATGCATGCCCAAGAAGGATTGGAAGTCCAAGACTCGGAATCTCCTCCCTGATGACAAGCATTTCAACTCGAAGCAGCTGCTGAGCCTCTTCCTGAAGCCAAAGGCACGGATGAGAGGTGGGCGCCGCTTTGGGAGCAAGATTGGAATGTTTGGTAACGCCGGCCAGCAAGACCAAATGCCTGAGGGTGAGATGGATGAGGCATTCTGGGCAAACAAGGAACCGGCCAAGACTACTGGAGGGGATGACACGGCTCTACCACAAGGAGATTACGATGCAAACTTCTTTGACGATGAAATGCCCCTGCCCGGGGGCGGTCTGCTCGACGACGATGATGACCTCGAGTTTGCGGACGCGAGAGATCATTTCTCTCCTGGTGCCGAAGCCCCTATGACTGAGAATGCAGGTTTCACCGCCATGCTGGACGGCGGTATGACTATGGGCGGGTTCGGGACACAGCTTGTCACTTCGACTCGTAGACTGCGGCCAGACTATGTACAATACGCCAGAGTCGCCAAAAAGGTTGACGTGCGGCGACTCAAGGAGGAGCTTTGGACGGGCCTGTCTCTGAATGGACTCGAGGTGAGATTCTCCACCCCCACCATCCCATCCCATTCCATACTTGACTCGGGAGCCTTTTTGAGATGATTTGCAAAGGCATCAGCTGACACCATTGACACCAGGTCCCGGACAACACACTGCCATCGGATGCTGGCGAGGGAGGCGCAAGCGCGCCCCCGGCCAAAGAAGAGCCGACGTTGAAATTCACTAATGTCATGAACGATCTCCAGGCGGTCTACCCCAAGACGGTCATGGACGACATCTCGACCAGTTTCTGCTTCATCTGTCTGCTGCATTTGGCCAACGAGAAGGGTCTCGTGATCGAGAACACCCCCGAACTGATGGAGTTGGACATCCGAAGAGACCCTAACGCCGAGATCACGGGTGAGGCTTAAGAGACCCTGGCCCCTAAAAATTACATGTATATAATTTCCAACTAATGGGACTTGTGTCGGGAGGTGATGTGCATACGATTGAACGACGGAAACGTTACACCTGCTTCTTAGCGACGGTGCCACCCCTGAGATGTCAAGGTCGATTGGGTACTCGGGGAGTCTGGGGATCATGTTTGCCTGTCTTCGATTGTACGACCTCATGAGTTCTGCGATACACAAAACCCTGAATGACTACGTTTTGTAATTGTCGGTGTTACGTGCTTGCTCAAGTCTACTATGCGTGATTATATGTTTATTATGCTCGTTCATCATGGACCGAAGAATGAATGAGGAGATAATGAATGTATGCTTTAGATCGATATTTTGGCAACTTTCACGGCACTTAATAGAGGGTGATCGCAGATACTACATGGCACTGCTCTACATACACATGTACAGTCATGCACACTGTCCCTTCTAATGTGCCCAGAAACTTTCAGAGACTCATATTCTCTTCTTTCTAACTCCAGTAGCAATCAACCTTTTGCCAACCATGAATAGGTAGGCGTTCCCAGCAAATATCTTTCCCACACAAGATAATAATAAGAACAGCTGACACCTCTACAACCAATATGTGACATGATCTTATGAAAGATCGCCAAGAAAATCGCTTGTAGATATGCGGATGGCAGTTTTTCCCCATGGGCCAAGATGATGGGACACCCATCCAGGCTGCTCGATTTAGCCGCAACGCCGTGTAAAGAAAACGCCCGAGATGAAGACCCGTGCTTGATTTTTGGTTCGCAATGAAGGCACACCAATGAGAATCCAGAAGAACGCCAGCCGTACATAGCTCCGGTATAGTAATACGCCTCCAAACTCCGAATTCTTGCTGTTAGTAGTAAGGGGTGTATTTGCTGCACAAATCTGACAATTTGTCATGCTCGCAGGGCGCGAAGGGTATTAAAACAGTAAAATGATAAATCTCTGCGACATTCGACAAGGTTTCTACTCCTGTAGAGGAGGTTTGCAGATCTGTATAGGAGAGAGGAAACGGCTGTGCGCATAGAAACTTAAGAGTTCGGATGTCTAGCAAGCAGGCTCTCGCTTCATAAAGCGCTATGATGGAAATTGTGTGATACGAATCATCAAACGTCATTATAAGTTGCCTCGGCCCACAATGTCGCTGGCCCGCAACAAGGCACTCATGCCATCAAGTCCAACATCAGCGGGGACCGATGGGTTCGACGCCATGGAGGTTGGCTGAGTCGCGGGAAGAGAAAGCGGGGGCTGGGATGCCATCATAGGAGGAAGGTGGTTGAATGGACCGATGGGATAGGGTGCCATGTGCGGCTCCGCCTGGTTAGGCGACATGCTATTGGAATATGATCGCCCGGCAATAGGCATTTGTGGGTGCGGTTGCGTCTGCTGCTGATGTTGTTGTTGTTGTTGTTGCTGGCCAGGAGGGCGGCCAGGATGTTGATGCATACTCACTGGTGTCCTTGCAGGTATCGAAGTTTCATAAGGAAGAGGGGTGGGAAGCTGGGTACTCGAGGGCATATCAGGTTTGGAGGATAGCAGTGCATGGATAGGCAAAGATGCTTCACTTGGTGTTCGAGGTGTCGAATACGAGGCGAGTGATGATATGCTTCCCGACGATGATTCATCCTTGCGCAATGAGGGTGGTCGGGACCAGTAAGTCGAGCCACCAGAGCTGCTGGAGTGAGGAAGGCTTGGGACGGAGATGGGAGTGTTAAGTTCTGGAGAAAGTGTGACAGACGCTGGCACCGCTGCCGAAAGGGGTGGCAAAGTCGACATGGGCGAGTTTTCGGGAATATGTTGGCTTTCCGGCATGGTGGATTGGCGGCGCGGTTGTTTACCCGCCGTTTCACGCATGCCGGGACTCGAGATACCGCGCGGTCTGGGAACGGCCGATCCATCATCTGTTGGTGGGAGACCGAGTGGTGACTGCGCCAAATGATCGGGTGAACGCTGTAGAGTATGAGTATTTAGAATAGGCGACACGCGGGCCTCAGACTGGGAGGCAATCGAGCTCATCCGCTGCTTGCGCGACGGCGGTGGCTCACTCCCAGGCTGGCTTTCTGAGCCACTCCCACCAGTCAATCCGTTTGACCCCAGCGATATACTGGAGCTACTCCCCCGATAGCCACTGTCCGCGTCCGTCTTAATCCTCTTCGAGGCATCTTTATCTACGATAGGCGTTAGCAGTGGCATAAATAGCAGCAACGCCATGACTAAGACGAACCATGAGCTGCCTGCCGCTTGCGAAATTCCTGTAAGTAATCACAATAGGACCTGTACTCAGACGTCTTCTTGTATTCGGCCATTTCGCGGTTGTACCGCTCCTTCGCCTCCTGCGCTTGCGTCTCAAATGGCTCCTTTTCGTTACGATCCAGATTTTGCCAATTTTCGCCAACGAGCTTTGCAATCTCGGTGAACGTCAAGTTCTGACCCTTCAAGTCGTCACGCATTTCTGTGTCCATTGTTAGCGCCATCGCCAGTATTTATATCCACAATGCACATGTCTGTGGGATGCAAATGATGTCAGGTAACACAACGTACTATTTGAAAACAGGACGTAGGCCGAAGGTGGCCGTTCCGGGGCATGCTCATCAGTCTGAACGATATATTAGTTAGTTTTTCTGTCGAGTGCATGTAGCCCATCATTGATTTGAACGAACCTTTGGGTGCCGCCGATATTTGCGTTTTGTCGAGGTTGTGACTTCTTTCACCTCGGGCTGAACTGGCTTGTTGCCATTGGATGACGTATCCTCTATGCTGGTGCGCGTCGGGGACACAAGCGTTGTGACCGGTACTTGCTGCCCACGGTAGTTGGCAATGCGTCGCTGCAGTTTCTTTTTGGAATGTCAGTATAAAATGTCCCGATCATAGGAATAGGGGGTTTAAATGGTGGTTTCTTACCCTTCGGTGACCCAACTTCACGCCAAGCGCATCCCTTATTGATCAGTTAGCCATGAGCCCTGATCGCCGGCCAGAACCTCCAACACATCACTTACAGGTCCGATTCGGTTATGTCCAAAATGGTCTCCCAAGTGTCAAAACCCTGATCAAGGAACGTTTCAAGGTAGTGAGAGATACCCAGCTCGCCAAAGATTTGCTCGAGTTGATTCATGTAGACGGTTTCAGCCGCGTAGGCCGGTAGTGATGTCGATGGCCCCAATGTCCATGAACCACGACCAAGATATGGCCTGCGTATGTGCCTCGGTGAACTCCAAATCTAGCTCTGCCGAATAGATTCGCAGATTATGTCGACACACGGTTTTTCCCCCTCTGTTCGGTGAAGAGCAGCCCTTTCTTGCTTTCTTTCTTTCTCTCTGTCGTCACTTTCGTTTTCCCTACTCGATCCCTGGGGTTTCTGCTTCGACGGGTCTAATAACCAGTTGGCGTTGTTCCTATCCAATGTGAAAGGGGGCCTTTCAAAGCGTTGACCGAGTCCAAGGCGAGTGGTCAAGGACAGAAAGCCGACAGTCTGATGTACGAAAGGGTCTAGGGGTTTGGGCAGCCGAAAGAAATGAGTAGTTTCGGAGGCGTAAATAGTATCGACGTGAGTGACGGAGCGAGGGAAAAGGAACCCTGTGCGGATACGGCGCCGTCAACGTTCGGTGGTACAGCTGTTCGGATTGGTCGTCCGTGTTGGGAGGAAGGATGGAAAGATGGTAGACTGGACGTGGCATAAGGCAAACGAAATGGGAAAGTCAGCCGGGCGAGAGTGGTCAATGGCAATGTTTAAGGGCAATCTGAAGAATTAGCATCATGGATGCAGAGCTGGCTCTTGAGGAACAATAAGTCATGGCGATCGGGACAGAAAATTCAGATCTCGATGCGAGGGAACACCAGGTGAGGATCGAAATACAGCAGGTCAAACGGACTTCTGGATTACGGCAGGGCAGGCCTACCTACATTACCGGTACAGCAGGTACATGGCCGATGGGCAGGGCTAAAAGAGACGGCCTACAAGCGACGGAGTAGGTACCTACGTACAGTAACAGTAGGCACGCCTCGACAATGCTAAATGCCTTATCCACTTGGGGGGATTAGGCGCTAGGCGACTTGGGTTCTGTCGGTTGCTTTGTGGGTTTAGTTAGGTAGGTACATCTTAGAAGGCAAGAAGGCAGGCAGACAAGCAGGCAGGCCCATAGGCTGGCAAGCTGGTAGGCTGGCAGGCACTTTCTCAATTGAATTGTAGCCGACGCTAGTGATAAAATGACTGAAGTGCGTACGTGCGTGAGAGCGAGAACCACCAAATTCCATGATCAACGATCCATTTGCTGGACGGGCTTGTATGCACCGTCTACTTTTGCGAGTATGTGCATGTAGCACCCAGGTAGCACACAACTGGACTGCCCGCAGCACGCACACAGCAGAGCAGGGACAAGCCGCTTCCCGCGCCCTCGATGACCACCTACCTTGCGGCCAGCGAGTGATGTCGTGTACTGGGCCCTGCTACGCCTATCTCGCCCTGTGTTATTGGCGATTGATCGCTCGTGAGAGACACGTACGTACTCGCATAAGCATTTTCAATGGGGAGAAACAGTGGAGGATTTGGTATGCTGTGCCGCGGTTCTGTCAGAGTCCGGTTTCGTTACTCGGCCATTCATTGTTGACTTGGATGGAGTGCCAGGAAGAAGACAGCCGAAACGGCAGCCTTGCGTCGAAAACTGTAGAACTCCCAGCCTATGAGGTCAGAGACAGCGCGCTCGAGCTTGTTGACGGGTTCCATGCCCACCAATAGGGTGAAACTTGCTAGGCTGTAGTTGTCCTGCGTGCAGCTCGCTCGCATAAAGGAAAGGAACCTGGGCCGGACCTGGTCCGGATCTAATTGGTAAACATCTCGACGGTAAAATGCATGAGGTATGGTCAATATCATATCGATCGATGGGCATTGCTACTACTGAGTAAGCCTAGGATGGACTTTCGTTACGGTGGATGGAGGGGATCCGGGCCAGCATGTGCACTGCATTGAACCGGTTGCCGGAACCCCAGACCTGCCAACCGGTCTCTTCAACGGTGCTATCTCGCATCTCGCATCTCGTTTCTACTTTCACATCGAGGTCCAAGGCAGGTCGTATGATGCAATGTGAGGGAGCAAGCATGGTTATTGTTATTATTATTATTGTACGCAACGGCAGCGGCAGCGGCAAACAGGCACTCTCCAATAGCCTTTTTGTCCAAAAGCCGGATCATACGACCGTGGGTGTGGTAGCGGATCGAGATCGTCGAGGTTAACCTTGCACGTATTTGTGTGTTGGGTTGGGAAAGGTGCAGCAGCCTTTACCTTCGTCTCCTATTTTTGCGTGGTCCGGGTCGCCTCTCGAAGGGGATCTGGTCGATGACAGCTTAGTAGCTTATTAAATGTTGGCATAGGGTTGCCGATGTGGTTCTAACACTTGTCCCTCGCGCATTTATAAGAGTGATCTACCCTTCTAGCAACCGTGATAACATCTTAGGTCAGTTCATCGAGATGGTGCTCGTGTTCTCGCCTCGGCCATCTCGCACAGCCAACCGGCTAGTTTTTTTTTCGAGGTAGCTCGGGCTAGTCCTAGCGCTTGCGGTGACAGCCGCCAAGTCTTTCCACCCTGAGGAATGACGCTATGTGGTTGCGCGCAAGTTACCTATGTTTGTTGTGCCTTTTCGATTGCCTAAGTCCGACTGCCAGATGCCCGGGTCTTCTGTCGGGCACTCGAGACGGTTCTTGATTGGCCTAGGTCTCTGAGAGGGAGAAAATGGGGAGAATGGCAAATGGATAGGCCCATTGGTTCGCCCGGGAGGTGGGTGGCCAAGTTGTGGTGGCAGGTTGGAGCAGATCGGCTATTGCTATGTGCGATCGATATGATACTGCCACTGGTATTCTTGCTTGTTTATGTATTTCCCAAGAAAACCGTTTGTCTCCACTCTTTCCGAGCTCGGGTAGGAAGGACAGGTCCCAAACATGGAACGCGAGTTCGACAAGTACATGCAGTTTGAACACCACCTTCCACGGTCTCTACCCCGTAAGATACAGTGCCATCGTGATTCCCGAAATTATGCATCGAGATGCTACCCAAGGCAGGTTGGCTCTCACTCACTTTTCGCCCTTCCAGGTCTGATTATCTTTTGGGCTGCGGCTAGCTTCCATGTCCCTGTGAGTTGTGTGTCATGTAACCCCAAACCTACCTGCTTACCTTGCTACATTGATTGATGCACTCATGTACTCGGCCAGCTTTGCCAGCACAGCAGGTACCTCGGGTCCTTATGTATTTATGCCTGCAACGCAATGCTGGAAATACCGTACATATGTACGTGTGCTGTACCGATGGGCCCGCCGCCAGGGAGACGGAGCGTTTACGGAGAAGCCAAAGTCGATGCGGGATGCGGCTCGAGTTTAATCTCTCTTGCCTGGACGAGGAGGGGTTATTATTGTTAAACTCTGTTAATTCTCCTCCGTCATCAGCGCGACGGCTGTGGCTGCGACCTGGATCAAAAGGTGGTCCGGTGCTGACAAGCACATGTCCCCCTGAGCCCGAGGGCACACAGCGAGCGACCCATTGTTAGAAGGAGGCCGTGTCAACTGATGTTGGGCAGCCTGGGTGCTGCCGGGTGACTTGCTGCACGGCTTCCTCCTGCTGGCGGGTTCGGCCGTGGTACTATTATTACCTGTACCTGGCCAGACCATCGTCGAGCCGTCTCGAAGCAGCCAATCCACGTCAACTAATAAAGCAGGCAATAGGTCTGACCGAGTCAAGCCATCGTCATGGGATGCCAAATGGGGAGTATACTGTAGGCAAGACGCGCGCAGACTCAGTCAGCTGTCGCTCGTGTGGTGTGGAGTGGCATGGAGTAGTAGGATATCAATAGTCCAGGTAGGGGTCTGAGGATCAACTTATCTCATAAGAAGGACCGTATCCGGGCTCCCTGGCTCCCTGGCACATGTATGTATGCATGTAGGTATGTCTGTAGTATGTCAGGTAGCTGGTAGGCTGTAGCTCGGATGGTATGTAGTCACATCGTCCATGTCTATGCCTGTCCATGCGATAGGTGCCATGCCATACCACAGCCTGCGCGGGATCATTCACCATGATCTTCTTCACTGGCAAGAACTTGGATCGCATGAGGCAATGGCCAGGTTCGAGAATCCAATATAGGATCTGCATGCAAGAGAGCTGCCTAGTGTGACCGCTTCTCATCCACCGCAGGGGTCCAGACATTGATTGAACTGTTGAAACCCCGGGCATTCACTGCCCTGTTTGACGCTCAACTACATCAAGTATGTATGTACGTACGTCTTGATAACCCACCCGCCTCGACGGCTCGATCGTGATAATAACCTGCCAAGCCTCCGCCCGTACAGTACGGAATTCCAAAGACCTATGTAGTATGATAAGGATGAGATGTGTTTATTTCACGTGCGCCAGCTTATTGCCGGTGCGCGGTGGCGTTGTGGGCGCAGGAGGATAACCCCAACACCTATTGCGGCCTGGAACACGCCTGGCCTCCGCAGATGCGACCTCTTTAGTTAGGTCAATCAACTGTTTGGCACCAAAAGTCCAATTCGCCTAAACCACATGTACATCAGTTAGTGCCTGCCCCCAAAATAGACCATGTCCAAAGTGGAAGAGGCTGGACCACGACCACGTAAACTCGAAGGATTGTTCAGGTGAAGCAGCCTCGTGTGGGAGAAAAGCGACGATATCTCAAGGTACTACTCCCAAAGCCACCTCATCCTTCCACCCCGCCTTTGATCAAGCTTCAGTCGCACTGGACCGCATTTTTCGCATTTGCATGTTACGCGCCAGCCGAGATTACAAAACGCCTGGCAAATTGCATCAGACACACATCATCAATCCTATCAATCCTAGGTATCCTATTATACCCCCCCCCATCCCCTCGTCGCGCCTTTTACCCAAGATCACCACCATGTCGGGATCCGACGGGCAAGACTCCAAGAAAAACACCGGCCCTCCAGATGGGTCGGCGCCTGTGGTGGCATCGTCGTCTCAGGCCGAAATGGCACAGGTAAGTGAGCAAGCAGCCCTGTCTGGAACATGGAAGAACCTACCGAAATATATCCCCGCATTTTCAAAAGGAGCGCGGCTGACACGGGCCCTGGCTGTTCTAGGCCTTCAAAGACCTCGCCAGGTACGTTTTCGCCTCCTCTGTCCCCTCTAGTTTCGCATCAAAATCCCCCTTCTTTCGCCCTACTCATTCCGACTTTCCCATGGCGCAAATACCATTGGCAGAATGCGTCTCCAAAACACCCATGCGCACTGTTGCATCCATGCATTTTAATATATACCTGCCCTGTACATATCGTTCGTACCAAGAACCAACATGACCCTGAGTCCAAGTGGCCCGCTGCCTCGGACCACTGCCTCGGACCACTGCCATGCCCTCCACTTCCTGTCACGCTTCCTGGTGTGGTGCCGGCTGGGGTCTAGATCGCTGGCGATGCATGTTGTTCCTGGGTGCTGTCTTTGGCATGAACAGAGAACCGTCGCACTCCCCAAGAATGCCGTCCAATGCTGGATGGGATTCTGCAGATTGTGCAGCCCCCGGGCCTGTGTCAGAGCCAATAGGGCCGGGAGTGGCTCCGGCAGCAAAGTTCAAGCCCTCCGCCAGTGCGGACAGGTGTACCGCATCAGGTGGCGTAGCCCGGGCTATCTATGTTGGGTCACCATGGCATTCTAGATTCCCCCATTCCCCCCGGTCGGAATCTGGCATGCCGCCATGCCCTCGCAAACATGCCATTCTTGTCAACGCCACTTTTGGGCTAGCCGGCTAATTTGGCACACAGGGGTGAGCAGCAAGCTGCCGCCATGGAGGCAAACCTTACGAAGCTGGAGGACAAACTCGACGAGCTACTAGCCCAGTTCGAGACCACTGCAGCAGCCGGGTCACCTGACTTGGATAAAGTTGGCAGTAGCTCTGACGAGAGCAAAGAAGAGAAGAAAAAGGAGACATAGGACCAAGGATCGCAGACAGACATGGTCTTGCCTTCTCGTACTGTGCATGCATGTATGTATGTCTTGTATGCCTTGGTATCGCCTTTAGACTAGGGTCTGTCCAGAACCCGACCGAATTGCTAAGGTATTGGCTGCTTACCTGATGACTCTTTTCAGGGTTCTGGCGGCGGGAGAAACACAGGGTGCCCTTGAAGCAGAAGTGGACTATGCTGCATGCATCCTTTGTGCAGGGCTCTGGTCTCGAGTCGAGTTTTCAAGTAATATACGCAGCGAATTGCAACAAAACAGCCAATAGTCGTCTGGTTGACCTATCACAACCGGATGATCGACACAAAATATGATTTTGATCCAGTGCGCGACCATGTACCGGCCTTTGTGGGTTCTTGATATCAACTGGGCATCACCTGAATGTTGCTAGGTTGTTGTTCGGCCTTGATCTTCACATTTGTGCCATCTCGTCCCCTTTAAGCACAGGCACGTGGTATGCCCGTATGCTCGGAAAGGGCCCGCGTCGCTGGCTTGGTACGGTGGGAGTCGCAATCGGTTTGATGCGTTGCTGCCAAGGTTGATACAGCACGTTGTCTTGGTCGTTCACATATACCGCGTCATTCAGGCAGGGAACGGCATCGGGCAGCCTCTCTCTCCTTGCCCCGGTGGGCCCAGTGCATAGTCTGGGGCAACACGATCAAGGAAGGGATAAAGCCAGCTTTCTGCCTTCTCGTCAGGCCCTGAGGTTGAACCGCCCTTCCGGGCCCTCCGAGCCGTGCGGCCAGGACGCAGACCCCCTCCACGGTGGTGCTCCTCCCCACCGAGCTGGGGCGGGTGAAGGGCGGCGAGGCAAGCCGGCAAGGGGGACTACCTGTTCTTGTTGGTTCTGACGAGACATGTACCCATATACACCGATTGATCCACCAGTCGGCCGTCGGCTTTTGGTTCAGCGGTATTCTACAGTTCTGCCTGCTTCTTCCTCTTCTCGCACAACTACATAGTACTTACTTTCTTGGTCATGGATCCTTCGGCGGAAGTCAACGGGGCCTGGCCGGGTGTTGGGCCGAAGCCCTGCCGTCTCGAGTGAGGCGGACTAGTACTATCAAATATGTAGACTTTGACCTTGAGTCCCAGTGGTGGTTAAAGCCGATGAGTGTAAATATACAAACGACAGCATTTGGAAATCAACTGTCACTTTACCTGTATTTAGTTGGTTCTGACGATACATATACCTGAAGTACCGATTGATCCATCAGTCGGCCGTCGGCTTTTGGTTCAGCGGTATATTCTTCTTATGTGGTCTCTGATTACATCACGTTGATCGGCCCCTGGCATATGACTACTCAAAAGGGGTGGTTACCCCTTGTATCCCAAGACGCCTAGCCCACCATGAAAGCTTCGGCCTCTGTGAAGCCTATTAGTAAAGCAGGGCGGTATAGTAGGCATGCATCACTATACTATCGCGAAAGAGCAGACCTAGGTTTGATCGTACAGGCGGATCGCGAGCTCCACTCTCACTCATCATTCAATATATATGTATATATGAATAAACTCCATGTCCCCGTATGGGCAACATCATCATCCCGACAGGCCTGGCTTGAAGAGCTGATTTAGTCTCGAAAACCCCTCCCATGTATTGGTAGTCGCTGGTGACTACGTCCTTCGCAAAGCACTCCAAACATGCAGCTAGAACCGCGCAAAGCAGCATGTGATCCTACGCCTTTCCAGTTCAAGTCCTGGGTAAATGCAGCAACGGACTCCACCGTCCTGCCAATATCATAAGGATGGCCGACAGACCGAAGCCGCCTATTGAGATACCGTCCCGAGTGAATAAACGCCAAAGAGAGTCTCAGACAAGTAACTGCTGCTTCTGGTTGATCCTGTTCGTACCCATCCAGGCTGTACTTAATCTCGACAAACCCTATCATATACTAATGCATAGCCTCAAAGGGCAACCGTGCTTCTTCATAAAACCTTTCCATCCAAGAGTCCTGAAACGAGAGTAATAAAAAAACACAAAACGAGGAATATTTCGTAACGCAGACCGTGATAGAGAAATCGCCGCAATGCATGAGATGTGACGGGCAGAGGGTATCAAGCTGACTGATGCTGAATACATGCGAGAAAGACAGATTGGCTAACTCGGACAGCGGGTGGTATAGTACTTTGGGTTTCTTCTTTTTCCAAATTGGAACCGGGTATTAGGCAACAATCAGTTGCTATGCGCGCGTAATAGATGCTAAACGACCGCAATGCAACGTTAGTTGGTTGCTAAACATGTTTCAGAAAGACTCGCATTACGTGCCCTTGCTAGTGGATCATCCTGATCTGCTGTCACCAGAGTCGGGCTGGTGATAGCACCCAGCGGCTCCGTCGAGGTGATAGCTCGAGGCTCCAGACTCGGCCGGGGCACGGTTCCTCCGTTCTGAAGATTGTGGTTGCCCTGTTCGGTCGAACGCGCTAACTCACGTTCTCGGTTCTTCTCCAGCAAGGCTCCCCCGAGCGTGGCACATTTCAGAATCGTCTGGATCAGGTGGTTCTGCTGCAGCGGCTTCGAGAGGTACTCGTCCATCTGCGCTTGTATGCACTTTTCGCGGTCACCCATCATGGCGTGCGCCGTCAAGGCGATAATGGGCGTTCGTTGGGCGCCGAGGCTCCGTTCGTATTCTCGAATCTTACCCGTCGCTTCAAATCCTCCCTGCAAGCATGGTCGTTAGTCACAGGGTGGTCTAGGGATTGCACACGGGGTGGGCGAGTCAAACCATTATGGGCATCTGCACATCCATCAAAATCACATCGAACTTCTTCTCCTTCACCTTCTCGACGGCTTCGAGACCGTTTCCGACCACCGTCACCACATGGTGGTATTTCTCCAGGATTTTGACGGCGAGCCGCTGGTTTACGCGGTTGTCTTCGGCAAGGAGGATCTCAAACGACCTCGTATTATCTGCAAGCGACGGCGTGGCTCGGTTCTCCAGTGCCGGCACCATACCGTTCCCGAGATCGATAGGCTTGCAAGGTGTCGTCATGTACGACGTGATACCCAGGTCCAAGCACGATTTTAGGCTGACATGGACCACAGGGGCAAGCAAGACAATCGGAAGGTATTTGAAGTCATCAATAGCTCGCAGGCGTCGAGCTGTCTCGATCGAGTCGACGATGATGACATCGTAGGGTGGCTCTTCAGATCCAATATCTCGGCTAGGACCTTCTTGTGTAACGACCACAGGCACCAAGCCAAGGCTCTGAAGGATAGAAACGATTTCTTTCCCGAAACGCGTCCGTCCCCTGTCGACAAAGAGCACTTGGTGCTCCTTGTATGGCTTCAACTGCTTTTCGATCATGGACAGGTCGCCATTTGCGAGTTTGACAACACATGTGAAATAGAACGAACTGCCCTTGCCGAACTCACTCTGAACCCAGACGTCACCGCCCATGAGGCTAACCAGCCTCTTGGAGATGGAAAGCCCCAGGCCAGTACCACCAAATTTCCGCGTCATCGAGCCGTCTGCTTGCTGGAACGTGTCAAAGATGAGATCCAGCTTGTCTTGCGGGATTCCTATTCCCGTATCGGAAACAACAAACTCGAGCGCGTACTCGTTGGGGTGCTTAACCGTAGCATTTTCAGCCTTGCTAATAGTAAGACTGACCTCGCCGTGCTCGGTGAACTTGATGGCGTTGCCGACAAGGTTGAGGATGATTTGGCGAAGACGGAAGGAATCGCCCACGACATAATCCGGCACCGAATGGTCCACGCGGTAGGTGAGATCCAGGAACTTTTCGTTGGCCTTCACGGCAAGCGTCTTCAGGGCATTGAACACAGTTCCTCGCAGCGTATACGGAATCTCCTCAATCACCATGCGCCTGGCCTCAATCTTGGACAAGTCCAGAATGTCGTCAATGATGGTCAACAGACTGTTGGCCAGATTGTTCACAATGTTCAGCATTTCCCTCTGATATTGCGTCAGATCCGTATCCAATGTCAGCTGCGTCATGCCGATGATGCCGTTCATGGGTGTTCGAATCTCGTGCGACATGTTGGCCAGGAATTCAGACTTGGTCTTATTCGCCTGTTCAGCAGCCTCTCTCGCTTGCGTATTTCGCTGGATACTGTCGCGGAGGTTGTACACCATCTGGTTGATTTTTCGCTTCAGCTCGTCCATTTCGCCCGAGGCCTCCACGTCGACTAATTTGGTGAAGTTCCCATCCGTAGCAGCATTCGTGATATCGCCAAATGCTCTCACTTGTGTGGTCAAGTTGGTGGCCATGGTATTCACGTCTGTTGTGATTTCTTTCCATCTTCCTTTCAGGCCGCCGACGTCTGCTTGACCGCCCATCTTGCCGTCGACTCCTACGTCCTTGGCGACTCGTTGGACTTCGTTACAGAAAATGGATAATCGGTCAACCATGTTGTTTATGGTCTCCTTTAATACCGCGACTTCACCCTTTGCCGGAACGCGGATCTTTTGGCTCATATCTCCATCGGCGATGGCTTGCGTCACCATTGAAATACCTCGCACCTGAGTTGTAAGGTTCGAGGCCATCGTGTTGACATTCTCGGTGAGGTCCTTCCACTTTCCTTCAACGTCATCGACACGCGCCTGGCCACCGAGAGTGCCATCTGTGCCGACCTCCCTGGCCACTTTGCTGACCTCGAAAGCAAATGTACTAAGACGGTCCACCATTGAGTTGATGGTGTTTTTCAGATCTAAAATCTCGCCCCTGACTTCGACGCCAATCTTCTTAGTGAGGTCGCCTTTAGCCACGGCCGTTGTGACCTTGGAGATCTCTCGCACTTGGGTGGTCAAGTTCATGGCCATGCCATTGACGTTGTCGGTAAGATCACGCCAGGTGCCTTGCACGTCATTAACGATAGCTTGGCCTCCCAGTCGCCCCTCTGTACCGACCTCTTTGGCAATCTTGGTGACTTCGGATGCAAATTGCTGAAGCTGACCCACCATGGAGTTGATGGTGGACTTGAGCTCGAAGATTTCACCCTTACACTCGGCTTGGACCTTCTGCGTCAGGTCACCCCGCGCGACGGCTGTTGTAACCTTGGCTATATCTCGGACTTGGGTGGTGAGGTTGTCGGCCATAGCATTGACGTTGACGGTCAGCTCGTTCCACATGCCTTGTACTCCCATTACGTCTGCTTGGCCCCCAAGCATTCCTTCGGTTCCGACATCGCGCGCCACACGACTGACTTCTGAGGCAAAAGTGCGTAGTTGGTCCACCATGGTGTTAATAGTTTGTTGAAGTTGTAGGATCTCGCCCTTGGCCGGTCTTTCGATTTTCTTGGTCAGATCACCATGCGCGACCGCTGTCGTTACAGAAGCGATCTCGCGCACCTGATCGGTGAGATTCTGGGCCATCACGTTCACTAGTAGGATATTTGTTAGCTCATTATGGCCGGCACAACACCCAAAGGAAAAACGGGCGAACACTACTTACCGTTGTCAGTAAGTTCTTTCCAGGTACCATCGACGCCTTCGATCATGGCTTGGCCACCCAGCATGCCGTCAGTGCCGACTTCGCGGGCGACCCTGGAGACTTCGCTCGAGAAGACTTGTAGCTGATCCATCATGGTGTTTATCGTTCGCTTAAAAGTCGTGATCTCTGGGTCCATTTCCACCGAGTTCATTCGCACTCTTTTACTCAGATCACCATGGGCTACAGCCGTGGTGATCTCGCCAATCTCTCGCAAAGCCTTCTGGAAAGCCTCGTTGGCTTTTTGGTGTTTCCATAGCTCGCGTTCAAGAGTGGCAACACGCTCCTCTTCCAGGAGGCGGAGCGCCTTTTCTTGCAAAGCCTTTTGTTCGATAAGCTGAGCATTAACGTTGGTCAACTCCTGGCGCTGGTTGTCGAGGAGCTTGGACTGGTCGTCGATATGTTCGCGTAATCCCTCCAGAGCTTCGTCAGTCAGCGACACGTAGGCCTTTGGGGCCCGATCTTCAGTGCCAACATGGCGAATGCTTGGGATCGGTGATAACTTAGATCGCATGAGAGACTTGCCGGTAATGGACCTGGGCGAAGATGTCTCTTCACTGAAAAGAGGCTCGACCGTTGTTTCATTGGGTGTGGCCGGGAAGACGGGCGCGTTGGCCATGCTGGCCTTGGCCTCGAGGTGTTGGACCCTGGCGGCGAGCGCCGCCAGTTCCCGCTCGAGGGCATCCTTGGCTGGGCTGGT
This sequence comes from Apiospora saccharicola, assembly GCA_038363915.1. Lineage (NCBI taxonomy): Eukaryota > Fungi > Ascomycota > Sordariomycetes > Amphisphaeriales > Apiosporaceae > Apiospora > Apiospora saccharicola. The sequence goes on from JAQQWM010000001.1 coordinate 3,946,811, forward strand.
TGGGCCCGGAAGTTTTGTCGACGAGGAGGGAGTCACGGTGATGGGTTCTTTGGGGTCACCGGCAGCTATTGTCTTGACTATGGCAGCAGCCGCTGCCAAAGCCGATTCGTCGGCCATAATTCTCATGACACAGATACTCGGCGGTGGGCAAAGTTGGTTCGTTTTGAATTAGATTTGTTTGGGCAGTAGGTAAGGAGCGAATAATCAGGCCTAGCAAAGGCACAAATAATGTCGTAAATCACCAATTCATTGGCAACTGGATCTCGCAAGAAGTTGAAAATAAAAGCTTCCTTTCGCAGAGACAACCGGAAGAGAATGTTTTTGGCGAATCCTTATCTCGTGAAGTCGATTTTCATGCCCGGTCCCAGCGATGCGGTCGTTAAAGCGGTCGGCAAACGGCTAGCACCAGCGGGTAGCCAACGCGGGTGGTAACTGGATAACGACAATGGGATTTCCCGTAAAGGGATGTGTCGGGGCGGCCGTAGATAGAAACGCGACCGCTCTAGTTTTTGTGTCTTTGGGTCCAATTCGGGATTAACGAGATGCGATGACAGCAAAAGATGGATGAGTCGCAGCTGAGGGTTGCCAAACGGTTGAGATAGTTTTGATGGTTAAGGGATAGGATGGGAACTTGAAAGTGGAGGTGCTGAGATTCGGGTCGGGATCCCAGATAACTCGAGTTAGGAGCTTGTGTGCCGCAACTGTGATAGTGCGTGCGTGCGTGCGTGTCTCTCCGTCTCTCCCTCTTTCTCTCTCTGCGTGTGTGTGTGCGTGTGTGTGTGCAGGTGTGGTTGTGCGTGTGTGGAGGGAGGAGAGCAAAGGAGAAAGAGAGAATGTGTACAGTGTACTTCAGATATTGCCGTCGAGTGCAAAAGGTGGGTGGTTCGCTGCAGTTATTTGGTGGCTGCTCCCAAAGGCCCAGAGAAGATAAGGCCTAAAAAGAACAGGGGTAATCAACAAAGCGGAACAGCAGAACAGGCCAGGCTACATCAAGTAAACATAAATTATGTAGGTACTTCCTGTTGGCACGCGGTCAGTACCAGAGAGGAGGGCGAAAAAGGGCAAACCGTACGGTCAAAACCTGTAGCCAACACGGGTGGCTCGCAGTAGCATGGACATTGCAATGGCATGTCTTTCTGGTACCGCTTTTGCCATTGCCAAAGGGGGGTTTGTGCTCCCCCAAATATGGACCCCGAACTGCCTAGGAGCCTAGCCGCTATCCCAGGATCTTAGAATCTGGGATGGCCCTCGTCCGCTTGGCCTCATAGAGTGGTGGTGGTGGTACTGCCCAATGACCCTGACTCTCGTGTCTCGCCCAGCATGGGCGATTGCAGCAAGCAGACAGGGCAGGCAGGCCGGCGGCCAGGCAAGGCGGGCAGGTAAGCGGGCAGGTAAGCGGGCAGGCATACCCTACATAGACGGCGGGAAGTCAAAACCACCACCAGGCTTGTCTCGCTCTGACAATTGGATTAAGTTAGATGGGTTGAACTACTTGTCACAACCTAAACCGTCTGATGTATCTACCAGGTGGAAGCTGTGTAGATGCATATCTGCCTTGCATAGTACTCATAGGTGCAGCGTAAGTCTCCATCCCCGCTCTCCCCCCAATGCATGTGAAGTTGAAGTGAATTGATTTCAAGATTTGCGTTGGTGCTGTGCTCGCTGAATGGCACAGTACCTATGCCACAGCAAGAGAACTCGTTAGTAGGTGTCGCTCGACCACAGTCCAGGCTACATGCATGTAGGTCACTGACGGTCTAAACTAGCTGCCTTATTGGAGTGTTGTGGGCATTTCCGATGCGTTGCTACTGTACGTACCCGAGTCACTACTGTATTTGAGGTCAGCCTCGAGGGCTTTCTCTTCTTCTCCTGATGCTATCGCATGGTTTTCTGCCTATGCTCGTGCATTCGTCTGTCATATCATATACTCTCTGTGCCTAGTTATTCTATTGGTTGGATATCTGCTGGGTACGTGCCATCTGTAACGGTCCTCTTTGAATTAACAAGTTTCCTCTGCCTGTCAGCTTCCCCACCACCAGAACGATCCTTTCACGAAGAACAAAAATAATGATAACACATCTCAGTAACCTACCGAAAGCTTCGCCATGGAGGTTGAGATCGGCGAGAGGCCGAAACGGCTCAGCCGCTAGGTAGTTAGGTTAGCACAGCTTTCAATGAATAACAATGCCATTTGTACGAACTATCCCATCTTCAAGTGGTCCACCGTCACCAACAGCCGCAGCTGTGCATGCTGTCTTGGGGGTTCATTGTAGCGTATTTTTCTTTTGTTCCCTTCACTGGGTTTTCCCTCCCCCTTTCAAACCTCCTTCTCCTTGATTTACTCCCTTCCGGGCAGGCCTACGCACACGCACACATCATCGTCAGGAAGACCAAGATTGTTGTTTGGGTGCAGACGGCTCGACCAGTCAGTACGTCGCTTCGGAATCTTATGGCCGTTATGCGGGTCGACGGTTCCAGTCGCTGCAGGAAGAAAGTTGCTGGCTCGTGGCATCTTTGGCTGTCCAATGTTGTGTTCCACTCAGCGCATCTCGGCAAAGTCTAGTTCGCTGTCAGCGGCCCCATTTCGATGGAATACCCCATAATTCCCATTGGAGTCGAGTGCCAGAATGTGTCTGGTGCATTGCCATGGTGTGTGTGTCTCTCTGTTAGGCGAGCGGTGCTGATGCATTGTACGTGAATATACCTCTCAATCAGGTGTAATGGAGCATAGGCTAGTCATATGCCACGCTGTACTCGTTTTGAAAAGTTACACAAATTCGGGGCCTGGTCTGGTGTGATGATTTGACCTGTCTGCAGCTGGCCGCCCTGTGGTGCGTCGGACGTCGAGGCCGGGTGTCTGTGACGATACATTTCCCTCACTCCACGAGTATACTTGTGCAAAACCCGGCAGCACCATAAAAGCGAGAAATAGCTTGAAAAAGTTATTGCCCCCTGGTAGCCTGCTGTTAATATGGTTGGATACACATTGGCAAGCCACCTCCACAGGCCAAGACCCGCTTTCTTCTTTTGGGTAAGCCGGTCCCATCAGCATGTACCGTGCGATGTACACCTACCATCGCCCGTCCTAACACACCTGCATCCATTACATTGAACAGCGTTTCTTTCCTTTTTATCATTTAAGGCAGCTAGTCAGATTCGGTAGATTGTGCGTGCTTTTGCGGAAGGGAATCGATCTGTTTGTGCTCGATGTAGGTCACACTGATCTTCCGGCTTCGATAATGCGTTTATTCGCGGGTCGTGACTGGAATCATCAGCCAAACCTGTAGGGCGCACGCAAACGATAAATACCAATCAGACCTACATACATACATACATACATACATACATACATACGAAAAAGGATGAGAATTCAGATTCAGTGGAAGTACGGAAAGAAGAAAGGTGCAGCTTATGGGTGCTGTACCGCAAGTTTTATTTACTCTGCATACCTGTCTACCACCTACGTGCATATTTGGCCCTAGTCTCCAGCTACGTACTAGCTTAGCGGACAATCCTGACTCCTGTGCAATAGTCCGAATATTCGGGCAGAGACACTGTGCAAGTGGTCATTGGCGGGGGTCTAAGACATGATACGAGTCTGCTTTAATGAGAATTGTGCCGTTGTGAAAGTGTGCGTACCTGGCCATTTGCATTACGCTCTCATTGCCGCTTAACCTGTTCGTAATGACTGGTGGGCACGGAGGCGAGAGAGAAAAAAAAAAACGTTTTTTGTAAGCCACCACTCGCCTTTTCCAGCATTTGGCGCTGGCTTCATGGCGGGCGGCAGTATAGTGTCTGGCGTCGATTCTTCAGCATGTCGCTGCCCAAGTGACGAGAAGGCCGACAGGGCAGATGCATGTCCCAAAAAGAATATGGTATCCAAAGGGAAGTGGGAAAGGGGGGACAGCTTGTGGCGAAAGCAGCCGCCCTAATCCATTGATTGAGCCATTCAGCAATTTAGACCGTTGATCGACATGATTAAAAAGTCATGGATGCTCCGGTCATTCCAAAACATGTACTCCTTTTTTCCCCTTGTCTCTCCCAGCTGTCGATCTATCTGGTCCTGCAGGAAATATCTGGCCAGCGTTTTGGGCCATCGATAATATTACAACCTTCAAAGTTGTTTCATCTCAACAGACAGATCTCTTCCCCTAGCCCTTCAATCTTGCAAACTATCGCGACCCCAAGACCCTGAATCTGGGACCCCTCCACATGACGTCATCGTACATGCGTAAGCCAACTGGTCCCGTCTTTGGCTTCGTTCCAGCAATGATCCCAATATAACCCAATACGCCATATATACCATATACTACATGATTAATATACATACCTATACTATATTCTACCACTCTACAATGGAGGAAAGTAATTCAAGATTACCGGTTTGCTGATCTCAAGCAGCCAAGCTAAACTGTCTTGCTGGCATGCATGGCTGAGGGACGACGTGTGGTTGGACAACAGACACTGAGGGTGCTTCCTGCTACTACTACTACCAATCACCATCTACCATCCAACCTACCATCGCCCATTCCCGTCCATCTCAGCCGTCCTCACTCGTATTACTCGAGATTTCTGCTCTGCTACCCATGTGCCGGAAGGATGCTGGGTCCCATAAAAGCCGAAAACTTCGCTGAACTCATTCTGGAAGGACCCTTATGAAACATGGCAAAAAGGGCTTAATGCGGGTATTTTTGCTTGCACAAGACTGCGCCGGTCCTGGACCTAGGAGCTTAGCGGTCAGCTATTATTGCCCGCCAGCCCAGCCCACGACACGTCTAATGGATCTCGCACCTCGGTCCGTCTCTGGAGACGCGAGGATCTTGTTTCTGTTGACCAGCACGACGACCCTTGATTCATCTTCGTTGTTAGCAGCAGATATTACAGTTCTGCGCGTAAGGTAGTGTACTGTATGTAGTAGTAGCATATGATCTATGCACCGCCATCCGCAGCCGTCAACGGCGGCAACGGGCGGTCTCTCACTAAACCGGAATTAGAGACCCGGAAGCCCGGGTTCTGCCATCTCCGGGACTGGGCTGCAGCCCAATTTCCGAAAAGAAACCAAATTCTCCAGGCCCCAAACCCGCCTCCAGTAACGCCTCGTGCCTTGTCCGGCGAAACCCTCCGCGGGCGAAGAGAGGTGATCCCTGGTCCCCATTGCTCGCGATCTGAGCCAAGAGATTTATAATATCCTCTTTTTTTTTGTCGCCCTCCCTCATGTATCTGATGAGCACTCTATCGTTTTACCGGCCGCGCCGTTGGCGAGACACATACATTACCTAGGTAGTAGGTAATCAAGTCCAAAGGGGATCGCAGACCGCCAAATTGTGGCCTGGTGTAAACTCAACCCAAAGGCCCGCTTCTTCTGTGAACAAGGAGTCCGCAGCTGCAGCTTTGCCCGCCATGCCGCTCGGGGCGGACGCAGCGCATGATGTAGAGGTGGCTCGCTCTCAGCTCCAGATGACATCCTGTATCCGTCACGGCGGCTGCGGCCAAGGCACAGAGAAAACAGCAGCAGCAACATGGTCGAATGCCGATCTGGCAACCCCCTGCAGAATTAAAATGCCGACTTCTACATTGGACTTTATCACTTCACTATACGATATTATATAACAAAAGCGATTAATAAAATAAAGCAAAATTAGAAATTAAAAATATATATAAAAAAGCTTTATTTCTTTTTCTTTTTCTTTTTTTAATTGTTATATCGATAGCGACCGTGAGATAAGGCACGAGCATTGCTGAGAGACACTTGCTAGAGGCATTCTAATTCTCCGTCTGCTTGCTGGGTACACACATTATGTTATACACCAGACTCATAGCAATGCTTGTACGCACGCCGGCCAGTGTTTCAGGCCATCAATGAGTAAACCGCATATGGCATTTCATCGACGCTCTGTTCACGTGGTCAGCATGGGAAAAGCCGTGATTCGACTGGCTTTTGCCGACAGTTGGGCTAGTTTGGTAAGCTGGGGGGACGTTGCCGTCCACGACCCCTGCAACTCATCCCATCTTTTTCTGTTCCTCCTACTGTACCTCCTCCCCCTCGAGCGTTTTCTGGGTCTTTTGTCGATTTCCCAATCTCGAGATGGCAGTCGAGAACCAGTCGAGGCCCAACGGCCACGCTCTCACCTTCGTGGGCGGGATGCGACCATATGATGGCCCCTCCTCGAGCACAAGGCAGACAAACAAATTCGCGCCTGGTGTCACCCGGGTCGTTGCATACATATGCTCCTCGACCTTAGCCGGGCAGGCAAGTCGAACCGGGGAGATTAGGATGCAAAGTATGCATGTACATAATGTAATACATATATTTTCAATATTGCATCTCATAGCTAGGATTGCACCGGTTTATGCCTCAGCTCCTGTTAAAAGCATATTCTCACGGCACTGCGTGCGGCAGCGGCTGCTATTCAAACAATCCCCCCCTTGATGGCCTCTGCCACTTCCGCAATATTAGGTAGAATCCCAGAATGAACTGTGTAACTGTGTAACTGGTGACTGCACTGCTGACTAGTACGTGGCCCAGACGTGCAAAGTAAAGGACAAAACATTCCGAGTAGGGATAGCATGGGATAGCTTTCAAACAATCGTCCCTCGTCCCTGGCTGCCGGGTCCAATTTTGGAAATCTCTTCGCCACAGTCCCTCCTAATCAGCCACCTCATGGTTGTCCCTCGCAAAACGTTAGACGTCCCTATGCGGAGTGAGCGAATCGCGATGCTACCGAACATTATTCATGCAGGAGCGTTTGTTCGGCGCACAGGGCGTAGGGCGGGACGATGTTTTTGGGCTGGTCGAAATCTCTGTCCCACCATAATCTTTCCTCATCTACATGACCATGCAAAATTAACCTTTTGCATGTTGGAATAATGAGTAATTCTAGAGCTCAGGTTATCGCAGGGGAAATGATTCAGCTTGACATCGGCATATTCCAAGCCCCTGACATGCTACAGACTAGACTACATAAGACGTACGCGTACATATTACAGACCGATTTTTGCCTCGGGAGGATTCACGTGCACCATAGAGAGGGTCGGATGTTTGTTCGGTAGGTGGTGAACGATTTGGATTAATTATGAAAAGGCCCATATGAAATCACAGTCAACCAAAAATGCCTTGCCATCACGAGGGTATAGGATAACGACAAGATGATGATGACGGCGTCCGAATGGATCACCTTAGAAATAGCCGTATGGTGAAAAGGAATCACTAACGCCGATACGCTTCACTCCTCCCACGCACCTCGGCTCTCACATCCGCTCCCCTAATACGCCACTACGTAAAAATTCTGCGGTTCGACAAGGGGCCGATGCTCCGTGTCTCGTCGTTTCCCATGTGACATAATATCGTGTTCGAACAAGATGAGCCGGCTTCATGCCTGCTTGCCTTACTAACCCCCAAATCCCGCCAGGACTGGTAAGCATGTCCCGGTCTGTCTGCGCGCAAAGTCGCAACATCAGGTTTGGAGGGCCGTCCCCGAGTCATGCTCCCGTCGTGCCTGCCACCCCATCGGGCACCCAACTCTCTTTGCGTACATCGCAAAGGGTATGCAGCTCGCCACAATTGTGTCGTGGTAGGTTTCATCTTCTTGTTACACCGTCACGGCCGAAGCCCCCGCTGCCGCCACTGCTCCAACCTTGTGCCACACTCTGTTTCCAGATCATCTGCGCAGCGTTCTGGGCGGCCAGGCGCTCCTTCTGGCGATGCCGATGTTTCAAGTAGTCTGCAGCCTCGGGACGCATACGCAGAATCCGGAGGATCATATCGTCGCTGGGGTCTGCCTGCGCTTCTTTGCGCTTCTCCTCCTTGGCCCGCCGCATAGTGCCTAGGTTACGACTCATCATGATGCTCTTGCCACGACGAATTGTTCCCATCGAAGCGAAGGCTGGGCCTGCGCCCACACCCATGCTGCCAAAAGACGCAGGGGCAGAGAGGCGGTTTGGATTCGAGGTGAGCTGCTGTTGCATGGCCTGTTGTTGGCGCTGGGCCGTGGCTGCCGCCATACGCTCCGATGTGTGTATCAGCTGGTCGGTCTGTTCAAAGTAGAAGAAGTTCAGCGAGGCGAGCTCATGATACTTAGGCGACTTGAGGACTTCGGCAGGAACGCCGAGAACCTCGCCGTCTTCATCTCTTGCATTGAAGAACTCGAAGAGCAACCCGAGCCACTTGTACACCACCTCACATTCCCGCTCGGTCAGGGGCCTCTGGTTGGAGGGCTTGTCAGACAGGGGAGGCACAAGAAGCGATTCGATCGCCATCAGCACCTCTTTCCAAAGCCGTGTCATGACGGCGACCATGGTGGCTTCTGTGAGCGTCTGCTTCATAATAGCAAAATTGTCGTTGAAGTAGGTGAAAAGCGATTGTAGCGCATTCTCAATATCAGCACTGGTGATAATCGGCATGCGAGACTGACGCTTAAAGAAGATTTGCGCCGACTGCATGATATTCCTACCCAGAAGGTTCCGAAGGTTCTCATGGGACAACGTTGCATTGATATGCGCCGTAAGCTTGAAGTTGTGTTAGCACATGTTGCCATCCATGATGGGGGGAGTGGTGTGTTTCCATACCTTGTCGGTGATTCCGCGAACCATGTCTCGCTCTGCCCGTTTGAGGAGTCGGAAGGCTTTACCGAAATAGAACTGGATGTCGTCTCGCTCGCCCTCCATGCTGACACGAAGCAATATCCGGCCCTGTGTATCAAGTTCGAGCCAGAATTCTCTCGGGAGGTAGTCACTGAAATGGATCGGATCAAGCTTCAAGGATGTCCGCCCAACAAAGTCGTGGTCCCCGAAAGTATCGTAGTCCCAGATTGTTGCAACGACATTGAGGGGACCAGTGACGGTGATATCGACAGACTCGTCCCACCTGGGATTCAAATTCCTCATGACGACGCGAGTCTTGGCTAGACGCTTTTGATACTCGTCTCCAAGGACCACATATGGATCACTAGTGCCATTCGGGTCACAGGCTTTCAGGTCCTCGGCTTCAACGATCTTGATCGTAAACACGTACTTGTTTGGCCGCTTGACTTGCTTCCTGGGCCCGTCGGCTTTCTCCACCACCGCAGCGCAAGCGTCGACATTCATCGACTTTTCCAGTTTGTCCAGTTCCTGCATGGCATACTCTACGTTGTTGAGTTTGACAAGAGACTATCGAGACGTCAATAGGGGGGTTCATTCGTGTGGCCTGGGTGGCTCGACTCACCTGGGAATAGAATTGGAATGGCTCGAATTTGTCTTTCGTGTTCCACGCATCTTTTGCGTATTTTATGAATTTTCCCTGGGTCGTCTGTGCAGCCTCGGACTCTGCCTCCTCGTTCGTCCTCGGGGTATTCATTTCCTTAACAAACTCACTGTCTACAATCTCGCAGTATTTGCATATGCCGTTGGCGAAGATCCTCGACAGAGACGTCATGAATCGCGCATGGTGGACATCGTTGTCCCAGCCAAGCTGGAATATCTGGTCTGCAGTCTGGTTGAAGCTTCTGAACATATCGATAATGGAGTTACTGTGCCGGTCGGAATCTAAAGTTATGTGACCCTCTCCATGGGACCGGACCTCGAAGGTGTCCAGCTTGATAGCTTCCGTGACGATTTGATCTGTCAAGCGCTCGGCATTTTCGATCCATCGCCACACAAAGCCGACAAGAACCTCTTCGATGTCAAAGGAGAAGGGCTTATCTGGCAGAGACGAGTGGTGGATCTGGCGTATCTCACAAAGTTCCCGATAAAGCGCGAAACCATCATCGGACCCAAACTCGACGCCTTGGGCTTGTGCGACTTCAATGATTTGGATGATACATGATTCTGCATCTTGTTCAAAGGATGGGAACATGGTTTCCACGAGACATGTCAGAGGGTTTACCCCCATAATATCTGGATTAGACCGATACCGTTTCTTGATCCTCTCGCACAGTTTGACCACACTTTTGCCCAGCTGGACGACGTGATTGAAGTCCCAATCCTCCTTTTGTACCGGAAGAACATTCTCGAGGAACCCGCGGTACACTTCAGCAGCTTTGGCTTGCAGGCCCTCCCGCAACATGTTCGAGTAGTTCTCGTCTTCCTCGGGCCGTGTGGAGAAGCTGGGGTCGGACTTGATGTGGTTGTCAAGTACATGTAAGGCTGGGCCGATTGAAGGTGGTTTTGAATCGTAACAGTTCATGAAAGTGTCGTACAATTCGCGGAGGAGAGCCTCGTGGAGGGAGCTCAGAGTATGCTGATACACGGCAAAGTCGTGTAATGTCCATTTACTCCTGTCTGTGGTTGCTAGACTTTCATTGAACAGGTAAATGTGAGGAGGTTTCTTAGGTTCGGGTGGTGTCTCTTTAACCATCTCAAACGCATTGTCCAAATCTATCACATTGAAGAGCGTGTCTAGGAATCTGCCGGCTGCCACCTCCAGGAAGACGACCAAGCGCGTGAACTGAGGGATCCGCCATTGTACAGACAGCTCCGTCAGGAGATCCATGGATACCATCGAGAACGGACCAGTCTGCTCCGAGTCGTCATCATGCACAGCGTCAAACTCCATGGCATATTTGGCTATGGTCTTGAAGAAGGCACGAGGTTCTGGCGGAATGAACGTGTAGTGTGCCTCATCAACGCTTCTGATGCTGCTGTTATCATCCAAGTTCATAGACCCAAGGTTCAGCTGGTCAAGACTATACTCGGAGTTGGGGCTTGACAGGACCCTCCCAATGTCAGAATAGGCCTGGTCCTCGGCGTACGACGAGCCTGGGCTTGAAGGCAAGGGCTTTTCCACCGCCGCAAAATACGTCGAAGTTCTGTTCAATTTTGGATTAGCTGTGAGGATGTCCATCATCATCTGGGATAGATGAGGAGCCTCTGCCCTTTTCCATTCTTGATAAGCCTCATCAACATCAAAGTCTCTACTCTGCAGCGCCCCAGCCATACCAGAGTTCATGCGATGTTGATACGATTTGAGATCCTTGAGCGCAGCTTCTTCGGTCCAATTGGGTTTTTGAGCATCGATATGCCCCTGGACATCTGAGTTGGAGACCCCAAAAATCATGGCGACTGCTTGGACCATCGGCATATCTTTTACATCATAGCTTAGCGGGACCGTGACTTCGATCGTTGTGCCCCCGTTCTGCCCAGTGTCAATAAAAAGGTTCTGGTCGTTGGTAAGGAGCTTGTTCTCTAGAGTCTTGAGGCGGGTCATGAGTTCAGGCTTGTCTCGATCGCTTCCCATGTCTCTCAAAATGTTGCTCACGAGCCGCACGAACATGGCCAGGTGCCTATCCACGAGGGTCTTCCAATGGTCATCGCCTGGCTTGTCTGTCGGGGCGGCGCGGCATGCCTTGGTCGCAGAGGAATAGAATATCAAAATGAGAGGCTCCAGTTTTCGTTCCTTGTCTATGCTCTTTCGAAAGCTTTGGTCGGTGAAAGCAGTATAGGCTTCGCCAAATGTTCTCTTGAGAGCGGCGTCATTGTATCCTGGGGCTCGTTCGGTTCCCATAAGCACACCCGTCAATCGCTTCTCTAGTGGACTGCGAAAGCCGTGGGGCAGTTTCACGCTTCCTGAATTTCCGGGAAGGAACTCCTTGACGAGGTCCGTCACGGTAGATGTGGTCCGTTGGTGCTGAGGTTTCGGTGCAGGCACAAACTGCTTTCGTTTCTGCTTTGGCTGGAGAAGGTAGTGCAGGTAGGCAACCCTCAGCGCATACGTATAGGCGTCATCGTGGCTCACGGTGAGCTGTCGGGCGCTCGAGCTGGTCCGGCTACGTCTGTCGCCTCTCTCGCCTCTCTGTACGCTGTCGAGACGGCGATTAAGCAGCTGGAACGACTTCCTCGATCCCTGCGACATGGTAGCGAAGGGCTACAAGCCGGGCGACGTGTCGCGTTGCGTACGCCAGGAGTTGGTCAACTAGGCGATGATGGTGTAGACGATCATCACAGACGGAGCGACGTTCAATACAATCAAGGTTTCGGTTCGATGTTGCTGGCGGTGGCGGCAATGGTGGGAGGGAGGAAGGCAGTGGCCAAGGAGGAAAGGGCAAGCAAGGCGGGTTCAATGAATGTTCTTGTTGACCTGGCATCAATATCTCGGGTGGGTTTGGGTTCAAGGAAAGCGCTGGAACTCGGGAAGGTTAGGTTTAGATTTGGAACAACGTCATTGCACAAGTCGACCTCGCATGATACGATGGGAGAAGAACGAGGGGCTGGTTTGGGGCCAGGAAAGGAAATGCCGCCTGAAGCAAAGTGCCCCTGACGCTATCCTGTGTACCTACTTTACACATACCTGAAATAGATAGATTGATTGATTGAATTTGTCCCTTAGGTACGGCTAGCCCCTAAGGTTACAACCTAGACGCTAGCCTTGGGAGGTAGTGAGTGCCAGGTTTGTGTACAGCGGCTACCTAGCTCGTACTGACTGTAGGGATCTATTGGGTCACCTGGTTCATGTTCATTGGAAGTCGGTGAGTTGGGCAACATCACTTTAGTTATATGTGTAGTGGTACATCGTGCCCAAGAACAAGCACGCGCTTTTCCAGATCGATGCTGATCCAAAGCAATCTCCCAAGTCCCCAATCTAAAAGTGCGCAGGGCAATAAACGATACAGAAAATTCGGAAGGCAAGTAAACAAACAAGCGCCGTCATTGTCACTGCCAGCCAAATTGGGATGGATCTACGAACCAGACCTTAACAATTTAATTACGCCCTCCCCACCTATAGCGTGCTCCCACTTCCGGTTACGAACCTTCACCCGGGACAGACAGCGACTTTAACAGCTGGGCCCGGCCATGGCGGTGCTTTCAATATGCTTCGCTGTGCGTCAGGATAACACGACGACGACAAAAGCGAGAACGGTATTCGTTAAACGTGGAAGTGCAAGTATGGCATTAAACCCGGTCGTCGACTTAGCCAAGTAAGCTAAGCGCTGCGAGAAGTGGGATTTCTCTTCCTTCCTTCTAAAATGTCTTAACTTACTTATAGTTAATTTTAAATCTATTTATAATATATAAGATATATTATATACCTTACTGTTTATTATAAAGGTGCTTTAAAAGAGAATATTAACTATTTAATTGTAATTTATAAAGTATATATATTATATAAATTATTATAAAGTTATTAATATTAATAAGCTTTAATATAGGAACTTATTACATTAAATATTAAGTAAAGATATAGATAATATATTAAGCTTAATAAAGAAAGTAATATAACTTAATAAAATTAATTAATTTATTAAGGTCGGTTTTATTTTATTAACTTTATTTTCTTTCCTTCTTTTAAATTATTATTAATATAACGTAGTCTATAAACGAAATAACTATATAAGCGAATTAACTACTTTTTAACACTTTATATAAAAAAGTATAAATTAATTCCGTTATAATATATTTAATATATTAAAATTAATCGGAATCTTTATTTCTAAATATATTTATATCGTTTTAATAGGTACGCGTATTATACCTAGGCTCCTCGTAGATTTTATAATATCGTAAGCGCGTCTTAAACCTTCTTATATAATTATTACTTTAACGCGATTTATTCTATAATTATTTATTAACGTCTCTTTAAAATTATAAATTTTCTTTAATTTATATATAAAATAATCCTCTATTCTATAATTATTTCTTTTTTATATAATAACGTTAATTAAATATTTTATTTACCTTTTATAATACGGTTACCTTACCTTTTAATAAAACGAGCCGGTATATTACTTATATTATACCTTTCGCGATTTAATTAAATCTAATAAAAATTAATATCGGAGAGCTATTTTAATATTACGCGATTCGATTCTTAACGTATTCGGTTTAAAATTAAGCTTTAATTACGTTATTTAAAATCTTTAATTCTTAAGGTATAAATAAACCGGAAAAGGTCGCCGGCAACGTCGGCGTATATAGCTTTATATTTAATTATAAAATAATAAATTCTAAATTATATAATATAAATCCTATCCCTTAAAAACCTCCTTAAATATTTAAAATAATAAAAATCGCTTAAAACGCTTTTAAAAATATTAATAACAAATCCTCCTTTAAAATATAAATAATATATACTTATATAAAACCCTTAATTTCTTTCTTATATAACCTTTTTAATATATAAAAATAATTAATATTAAAAAGTTAGAATTTATATAATAAATAAAAAAATATATAAAATATAATAATCGAATTCTTTTTATAATAAAACTTAAAAGCTATTAAATAATAACTTTTATAGCTATTTAAAATTAATAAATAATAAATACCCTTTTTATAAAACTTTATATATTTATTAAAATATTAAATTTAATCTTTACCTCTCTTATTTATAATCCAGCCGTTTTTAATAATTATAATTACTTAATCCTTTAATAATAAGTTATTTTTATATTAAGAAAAGAAATAAGTTTTTCTAATAAATATAATATATAGAAAGATAATATAATTAAATAATTTAATACTTTAAGTAATTATAACTTATTCCCGATTCCCTTATTATATTATTTTAAACCTTCTACGTCGATTAAAAGTAATAACGATTATTTCGAATAAAATTTAATTTATAAAAAAACTGGTTTTATTAAAATTATAAATATCCTTCTCTTAAATCCTATATTTATAAATTATATTCTATATAAAGATAAATTATATACGATATATATCGGGATTTTTATAAAGAACTCTTTAATAATCGATTCTTTAATTAAAACGTATTTAAAAATTTAATTACCGTTATATAAAATTAAAAGCTTAATTAATATCGACGTATCCCGTATCGCGTTAACGAAATAATCGATTCGTTATATCTTTAACGTTATTTATTCGGGAAGGAAATAATCGCGAATTTAATTTAATTATATATTATATAATTATATTGTTTTTAGAATTTATTAATTTTTGAAAATTAACGGATATTTTACGTTTTATAAAAATACCGAGCTATCGATTACGAAAGGTTATATAAAGGACTTTATACGTTCGAGTTATACGTTAAAGACTTAATTTTAAATTATTCTTAAATACTTAAAGCGTTAGAATTATTTACCCTTTTTCTTAAATATTAATTATAATAAATAATAAAGGAATTAAGTTATAAAAGTTATTTATACGAAATTTAATAAAAATAATTAATTCGCTTATATAATTATTTCGTTTATAAGCTACGTTATATATAAATATATAATATTTATACCTTTAAATAGGATTTTTTAAATAATAATATATTTAAAACCGTTATTTATTTCTTATTAATTTAAAAAGCCGAAGTTCCGATAGATTTCTTATATTACATTTAATTTTATCGGAATTCTAATAAATAAATATTAAAAGGTATAATTAGATAAAGTTCCGGTAGTTTAAACGCGTTATTAATTTAATAAAAACTTAAGGTATTATAATATATATAAATGCTTTTAAATAAATAATTTTCTTCTCCCCGCGAATTTAATTTAATAGGTTATTCGAATAATTAATTATAATTCAATAACTTAATCTTAAATAACTTTAATATATAAAGTTCTAATAAATATTATCGTTATTATAGATATTACGATTTCTTTATACGATATATAAAACTTTAATAAGCGTTATTATATAAATATATCTTTTAAAAAGATAAATTTATTTAATATAAAGTTTTAATAAATTAAGCGATTTTTTATTTATTTTTATGTTATAAGTATATTTTATATTTATTTAAAGCATTAATTTTATTACTTATTCAAAATAACGGTTTATTAAAGAATAAAATTAATATATATCTTCTTTATAATTAATAATTGTTTTAATATGTTATTAATTATAAAATCATATTAAATTTAAAAGGATTAATTACGGCTTTAATAAAATTTTATTTTATATTTCTTTATATATTTCTTAATAAAATAGATAATTATGTATTTTAATTTACTAAATGCTTTATCCGCTTTATTATTAATAATTAAATTAGAGATAAGCGTTAATTTATCGCGGGATAACGAAAAAAAAATAGGAGGCCTAAGTCGTTTATTTTAAAATTAAAATAAACGTCTTTATAAGTTTATTTAAAATAAAGTAAAAGGTTATTATAAAAATATATATAAAGTTAACGTTAATTAATTTAAACTTTAAAATTATAAAAAACTACTTTTTTATTTAAAGGAAAATTCGTTTAAAGTATTATTTTATTTATAGAAACATTTCTTTTAAAGAAATATAAATTTAATAATTATTAATATAATTATACCGGCCTTTTTAAAATTACTTAAAGCATTTTCTATTAATATATATAATATAATATATATAATATAATATATATAGATAAGTATTAAAGTTTAAATAATTTTATATATATTTAATAATATATAAAGATAAAAATAGAATAAAGGATAATAACGGATATAAATATATATTTATATATAATGAAAAGGAAAGAATTATTATAAATGTTAAGGAATATGTATTTTAAAATTTTATATTTATATATAAAAGCTTTCTTTAATAATTTATATAAAATTAATATTTTTAAAACTTAACTTTAAGAACTTTATTATTTAAATATAAATATTTTTAATAAACTTTAAATTTATATAATATAGATAAATATAATAAATCCTTTTTCGATATTTAAATATAATATTACTATAAAACCCGGGTTTATTATAAATTCTATATTATAAGGGATAATAAATAATTAAAGTCGATAATTACATTAAAAGGGGGTTAATATTTAATATTTATTATTATTAAAAGTTTTAATTTTTAATCTATTTTTAAAATATCTATTTATTTAAATATAGAGTTATTATTAGTTTATATAACCTTTTATTTATTTTTTATTATTTATTTCAATTATACGAAGTTCAATAAAATATTAAATAAATAAAGCTTATAATTATAAGGAAATAGATTTTATTAATAAAAAGGATTTTTAATTTATAAATCAAATAAATAACTTATTTATTATATTTTATTATTTAAAATGCTTTATTTATTTATTTAAGTTATATATATTTAAGGGTTTTTATCCGGTTTAATTTTAAAAATAAAACGATATATATTTACTTTAATAATAAAGCGAGAGTTATATTTATAAATCGAAACCTTTTAAACACTTTAAAATATAATATAAAATACTTTAAGTTTAACTCTCTTGTTAAATTAAATAATAAAGGTATTTATTCAATTAACCTTCATTATTTATATAATTAATTATAATATTTAAAGTCGTTTTAAATTAAGTTAAGTTATAAAAACAGTTAAATCTTAAATAACTTAACTTTATATATCTTATTTATTAATAATTATCTTATTTAATATTATATTAAGATTAAGTATAAAATTAATAAGGTTAAATTTAACGGATTTAATAACTGTATTATATTTTCAAGGTTATATTATAATTTTATCTATATTAATATACGGTTATAAATAAATATCGATTTATTTTATTTTTATAAGAATTAATTTATATTAAGGTTAATTATAAGCAGTTAGTTTTAAAAAAAGATTATTACTTTTATTTTATAAAAGGTTATATAAGGGGACCGGATAGGAGTAACTTAAATAATAGATTTATATAAAGATAGAATAGGAAGGAAGAGGGTTTTATTTACTTAAATCGGCTAAGGCCTTTTAGGTAAGGGAGATTAATTATTATTACCTAGATTAATTACTTTCTTATTTAAGAATAGCGGGTTAATTAAGCCTTCTTTAATAAACCCCTTAATAAGGTCTATTAAAATACCGGGTCGGAAAAAGATTTTTATTATCCTCGGTAATCCTTTATATTTATTTAATTTATTTAATTTATTATTAGAAAATATATTATAATATAGAATATACGATATTAATTTAAATATATTATAATATATATTAATTATAATAATAAAAAGATTTTCTATTTCTTATTCTTTAATTTAGGAGGCTTTCCTTTTCCTTATTTAAGAGCTTTTTTTAATTCCTTAAAAATAAGTTCTATAATTAATTAAATAATAAGTTTAAATAAAATAAGTATAATAAGCTTAAAAACAGGTATAATCGATATAAAAGCGATTAATTAATTATTTTTATATTAAATCTTTCGCGGTCTTTTTAATTTTTAATTTAATATAATTAGTTATTTATCGATCTTTCCTTTACGTAAAATTCGTAATAATCGATTACCCTTATATTATTAATATTCTTTAACTATTTCTTTAAAACCGTTTAAAATATTTTCTTTTCTTTAAACACTATATTATTTATTAAAATCTTTCTATTTTATTAAATATTTATATCTATCCTTCTCGCGATTAAGTTAATAATCTTTAATAATTTCGATTTTATATTATAAAATATTATCGTTAGATTTATATCCGAATTAATTTATATTAACGGGATTAAAAGGAGAGTATAAACGATAAAAAGGATTATTACCTTTAAAAGTAAATATTAAATATTCGATTAATATTATAGGATAAATAAAACTTCCTTTTAAAAAGTCTAATTTATATATTAAATTATTAACTTTTTTAATTATTATTTAAAGTTTAAACTATTATTATAATAACTCCCTTAAAGGTTTCCCGGGAAGATAATAACCTTTATAAAATAGAAATAAACCTTATTACTTTCTTTAAATTAAATATTCTAATATTTAAAATTATATCGTTTTTTAATATTTATAATTATAAAATCTATAGTTAATCGTACATCTTATTTAAAATATTCTTTTATAAAGTAAATATCCTTAAATACCTTATTAATAATATTAATATTTATAATTAAAATAAAAGGTCCCGGTAATTTAAAATTAAATAATTATTAATAAAGCGTTAATTCGGTCGTTTAATTATAAATATAATTTATATTCTATTAAAATACCGGAATTATATTAATATATTTATAATTACAATACGTAAAATAATAATATTAAATAATAATTTCGATATCTTAATTCTTTTATTTTAATAATCCGTCTACTTAAAGGTATTAAATAATTATTATTAATAATTAAATATTTAGGTTTTCCTAAATACTTTATTAGAAATTATTAATAAATTTAATATCTCGATTAAAGATAATTCTATAAAGAATTCCCTAATCTATTAATATAAATTAAATAATAAAAATAATAACTTAATCTTTAACGATATACTTTTTAAATCCTAGGATTAATATAATTCGTTTTAATATAAGATAAGAAACCGTTATTATATAACTATATATATCGTAATAAACTTTATTACCTTTTAATTATTAAGGTATTCTTTTAAAATTTATTAATAAGAGAGTTAAAATAAAGTTTATTACGATTATATATATAAATAAAGGGTTTTTATTATAAATAAGTTTATAATTACTTATTTTTAATTATCGATCGATTTAATTAATAATATAACTAAGATAATATATAATATAATTTTTTATTAATCTTTTTTTACTTTTAATTATAAAAATATTAAAATCTTTTAATATTCGTTTTAAATTAAAATAATATTTATTATTATAGGTTATAATTAGGAAATCTTATATTAAAATATAAAGAATATAAAGTTAATATATTCCTAAATAATCGATATAATATAAAAATTTCTCTTTAATCTTAAAAAGGTACTTAAAATAAAACAATTTATTAACGACATTATTAATAATAACTAGGCGTTTAAAATCTTTAAAAATAAAGGTTAAATAAATATTAATCTTATATTTATTTAAAAATTTCTATTTTATTTCGTTATTAATAATAGCTTTAATTTATATATAATTAATATTATTAATTATAAATTAAACTTTATTTAAAATAACGGGTTTATTAATACGTTTATTAATATCTTAAACTACCTTTAATTTATTAAAAGTATTAAGAATAAAATTGATCTTATTAATTATATACTATATCTAGAATTTATA
The DNA here is from genome assembly GCA_038363915.1 of Apiospora saccharicola. Taxonomy (NCBI): domain Eukaryota; kingdom Fungi; phylum Ascomycota; class Sordariomycetes; order Amphisphaeriales; family Apiosporaceae; genus Apiospora; species Apiospora saccharicola. Next base: position 3,966,653 of record JAQQWM010000001.1, read on the forward strand.
TTACGAAAAATAGATTAAAATATTAAGTAATCTCTTATTAAATCGGTTAGTATTTATTATATTTAAATTTTTAGCTTTATAAATACCTTTTATAACTAAATAATTAATAAAAATAATAATAGGTATTTAATTTAATTAAATTATTATTTATAATCTTTTAATTACTTATATTAAATATACTATTTTAAATTTTAAAAGTCTATATTTTATTTCGGGTTAAAATAAATATTAATTAAAATATATAATAAGTTTAATCGAAATTCCTATAATTAAAATACCAAGTTATTATTTAATTCCGTCTTTAAAATAAAAAACTATTACCCCGAATCCTTATTTAAACGAATTATTAAATTAAATAAAGAGGGTTTAATTAGAATTATAATAGAATATAACTACTTTATTATAAATAGAAACCTATATTCTTTTAAAGAAAATATATTTAATATCTATAAATTTAAATTTAATTAATTTATAATAAGCTATCCGTTTATCCGGATTTTTAATAATAAGTCGTCCTTATTTATATCTTTCTATTAAAGAAAATACCTATCTCTTTTATAATAATTTAACGATTTAAATATAATAAAGTATTAAATAATAAAGGAATTTAAAATTAACGGGAAATAATAATTAACAATAAATAATAACCCTTTCTTTAATTATTCCTAATCCTAAGGTATCTACTTTAAAGCTAAATAATTCTATTAAAAGGTAACCGATAAATAACTTCTTGAAGTTAATTAAAATATTCTTATTATTAAAAAGGTTAAAGACCTTTTTTAAATATTTAAAATATTCCTTTATAATTTCTAAATAAATAATAACGTGGTTTACCGCCTTATAAACTATATCACCTCGCGGATTACTCTTTCTATTTCTTATAATTTTATATAAATTAATTTAATTATAACGTTTTAAATTAATTTAAATTATTTATTATCCGATTTATTACTTAATTCTATATCCTTTTTATAAATTCGTATATTATAATTTATTTTATTATAGATACTATAACGTCTATTACTTATTACGCGCCGCTTCGATAAATTATTATTTTTACCTTCGTTAATCGTAAGATACTTCCCTTTTATTTTTTTATCCTATAATTATTAAGATTATTTAATAATAAAGGTTCCCTTAAATTAAATATATAATTTTTTAATTTTCCGGCGTTTTAAGAAGGTTAAATTAACCGCCTTTAAAGTTCGTACCTATTTATATAAAATTATAGCTTTATATATTATTAACTTTAATATAGTTTATTACCTTACGGATTATATTACCTCGCGGGCTACTCTTTCTATTTCCTAATACTTTTATATAAATTAATTTAATTATAACGTTTTAAATTAATTTAAATTATTTATTATCCGATTTATTACTTAATTTTATATCTTTTTTATAAATTCGCGTATTATAATTTATTTTATTATAGATATTATAATATTTATTACCCGTTACGCGCCGCTTTAACGAATTATTATTTTTATTTTCGTCGGTTATAGGACGCTTCCCTTTTACTTTCTCGTTTTATAATTATTAAAATTTTTTAATAATAAAGGCTCCTTTAAATTAAATATATAACTTTCTAACCCTCCGGCGTTTTAAAAGGATTAAATTAGCCGCCTTTAAAATCCGTACCCGTTTATATAAAATTGTAGCTTTATACGTTATTAATTTTATATATTTAATTAGCTTATTTATAATATTTAAAATTAACGTTAAAGAGCTTCTTTAATAATTAAAAATCTTATTTTTAATAAAAATAAAATATTTTATTATTTATTAAAGGTTAGAAAGCGTTAAAAGGTTATAAATATTAACGGTCTTTAAATATAATAATTCCGGTATAAACGTCCGAATTTATATATTTAGCTTATTAATTACCTTATTTAAATTATAAAATATTAAACTAAATACGTTAAATCTAGATTTAATATTATATTTTATAAAAATAACGAAATATATAATTTTAAAGGTAATAAAGAACTCGAGCTTTATAATATAATCTATTAAAACTTTTATAAATAGCTTAATTTCTTTCGAATATATATATTTTAACGGCGAATAAAATATAATATCTAATAATTAAAGTAGGTAAAATAAATAGGGAGGTATATTAAATATAATAATACCGTTATCCTTATAATATACCTTAAATTTAACCGAAATATAGCTTTTATAACTATTAATAATTAAAAGGTAATAATAATCTGTCGCTCATGTTTTAATATATTTATTAAAATATTTAATTTAATTTAAACCCGTTTTATTATCGGTCTAGCCGTTAAAGGTTAGTTTAATTATTTTATCGTTTAATAAATTATATTTATACGTTTAATTTATAAGATAATATTAACTTTAAACGATTAAAAATAACGGAATATATTAACTTTATAAATTAATATATTTTATTATTATTAATTATTCCCGATTATTAAATTAAACCGTCTTTACTTTCTTATACCGATTAGCGCGTATTATAATATATATTAAATTAATAACGTTTATTATAAAGCTAATTTCATTAAAATTCTATATATTTTTATTTAAAATATTATATTTAACTTTTATATTCGTTATTAATATAAATTAACCGGAAATAACCTTTATATCTTTATAAAAAGCCCTTTAATAATCGTAATTCCGATTTATTTTAATTTTAAGGTTTAAATTACGGTTAATAAAGCGCTTAATTTAATATTTATTAATACGCTCGTTATTATATATTCCCGCGAGAAGATTAATTATATTTTTTATATTAATAATATTAAAAGGTATTCCTTAAATATTTAAATCGATTATATACTTTCGTAATACCTCCTTTTTAATAAAATTTAATTTATATTATTATTATCGGATTTTATATTATAAAGTTCGGTTATTAATTTAATAATATAAACTTATATAAAGGACGTCGTATATTTTCGTAATAACTCTTTTATTTAAAGGATTTATTAAATTTCGCGTTATTTAAATTATTAAAACGATTTAATCTTCTTTAAATTAATTAAATATTATAATTATAAAACTATTATATATTAAAGTTTAATTAAATTATAAAATTAAAAAAATAGCTCGCGAGGTAATATAATCCGTAAGGTAATAAACCACATTATATATTTAATTAATTTATTTATAATATTTAAAATCGATATTAAAGAATTTCCTTAATAATTAGAAATCCTATTTTTAATAAAAATAAAGTATTTCGTCGTTTATTAAAGGTTAGAAAGTGTTAGGAAGTTATAAGTATTAACGGTCTTTAAGCGTAATAACTCCGGTATAAGTATTTAAATTTATATATCTAACTTATTAATTACCTTATATAGATTATAAGATATTAAACTAAATATATTAAATTTAGATTTAATATTATATTTTATAAAAATAACGAAATACGCGGTTTTAAAAGTAATAAAAAACTTAAACTTCGTAATATAATTTATTAAGGCTTTTATAAATAACTCGATTTCTTTTAAATATATACGCTTTAACGACGAATAAAGTATAATATTTAATAATTAAAATAAGTAAGATAAATAAAGAGGTATATTAAATATAATAATACCGTTATCTTTATAATATACCTTAAATTTAACCGAAATATAACTCTTATAACCGTTAATAATTAAAAAGTAATAATAACCCGTCGCTCGTACTTTAATATATTTATTAAAATACTTAATTTAATTTAAACCCGTCTTATTATTAATCTAGTTATTAAAGGTCGGTTTAATTACCTAATTACCCGATAAATTATATTTATATATTTAATTTATAAAATAATATTAACTTTAAATAATTAAGAACGGCGGAATATATTAATTTTATAAATTAATATATTTTATTATTATTAATTATTCCTAATTATTAAATTAAACCGTCTTCGCTTTCCTACGCCGATCGGTATATATTATAATATATATTAAACCGATAATATTTATTATAAAATTAATTTTATTAAAATTTTATATATTTTTATTTAAGATATTATATTTAACCTTTATATTCGTTATTAATATAAATTAATCGGAAATAACTTTTATATCTTTATAAAAAGCCTTTTAATAATTATATTTCTAATTTATTTTAATTTTAAGGTTTAAATTATAATTAATAAAGCATTTAACTTAATATTTATTAACGCGCTCGTCGTTACGCGCTCCCGCGAAAAGATTAATTATATCTTCTATATTAACGATATTAAAAGGTATTCCTTAAATATTTAAATCGATTATATACTTTTATAATACCTCCTCTTTAATAAAATTTAATTTATATTATTATTATTAAATTTTACGTTATAAGGTTCGGCCGTTAATTCGGTAATATAAAGTCGTATAAAAAATATTATATACCTTTATAATAACTCTTTTATTTAAAGGATTTATTAAATTTTACGTCGCTTAAATTATTAAAATAATTCGATTTTCTTTAAATTAATTAAGTATTATAATTATAGAATTATTATATATTAAAGTTTAATTAAGCTATAGAATTAAAAAAGTGGTCCGTAAGGTAATATAGTCCGCGAGGTAATAAACCACGTTATTTATATATTAAAGCTTTTTAATATTTTTATATTTTAATTTTAAAAGCTTTATTATTTAAATATAAATAATTTCTAATAAACGTTAAATTTATATTACGCGAATAAATATAATAATCATTTTTTCGATATTTAGATATAATAATATCGCGAGACCCGGGTTTATTATAAATCCTATATTATAAGGGATAATAAGGTAATAGTTAAGGTCGATAATTATAATAAAAAGGGGGCTTAATACTTATTATCTATTATTATATAGTTAGAGGCTTAACTTTTAACTTATTATTTAAAATATCTATTTATTTTAATACGGAATTACTATTAAGTTATATAACCTTTTATTTATTCTTTATTACTTATATTAATTATAATAAGTGTATTAAAAAAAGAAAATTTAATAAATAAAATTAATTTTTATTATTTTAACTTTAAGCGTTATTTATTTCTTTAAATTAAGAGATTTTTTAAATATACATTTAAAGTAATGCTTTTTTATATTAAACCCAGTTATATTTAAATACTTATTATTTTAATACATCTAGTTTAAATTATATTAATTATATTTCTTAATCGATATTTATTATCTCTCGAGATATAATATTAGCTTTCCGAGTTAAAGGTCGTTTATTTAATATAAACAATATATTAAATATATATAATAATTTAGTTATTAATAGACTTAATTAAATTTTAATACGTAATATCTTTATAACTATAATATCGATTTAATCGAAAGGAAATCGTATTATTTTAATAATTTAAGCGACGTAAGGAGGTTCGAATTAAATTAATTAACGAATTATTATAAAAGTATATAACGTCCCCCGAGCTATTTTAAACGACCGATTATATAGTATCGATCTTTAATACGAAACTTAATTAAACGGATAGAAATTAAATCTAATAAAAACAAAGGTATTTCGTAATTATATAATTAATTTAAATAGCCGAGGGATACCTTTTAATATTAATATTATAGGAGATATAATTAATTTCTTTATCGTATCGCGTAAGGATAATTATATTAATAAATATTAAGTTAAGCGCTTTATTAATTATAACCCGGACTTTAAAACCTAAATAAACCGTTAATATAATTATTAAAGGGTTATTTATAAGGATATAAATATTATTTTTAATTAATTCGCGTTAATACCTATTTGTTTTAGTACGGAGTTACTATTAATTTATATAACCTTCTATTTATTTTATATTACTTGTTTTAGCTATAAAAAGCTTAATAAAATATTAAATAAATTAATTCGCGTTAATTATAAATATAAAAACTAAATATAATATTTTAAATAAAGATATAACGTGGTTTATTACCTCGCGGATTATATTACCTCGCGGACCACTTTTTTAATTTTATAATTTAATTAAACTTTAATATATAATAGTTTTATAATTATAATACCTAATTAATTTAAAAAAAAATCGAATCGTTTTAATAATTTAAACGATATAAAACCTAATAAATCCTTTAAATAAAAGAGCTATTACGAAAATATATAACGTCCTTTATATAACTTTATATTACCGAATTAACGGCTAAACTTTATAATACGAAATTTAATAATAATAATATAAATTAAATCTTATTAAAAAGGAGATATTATAAAAGTATATAATCGATTTAAATACTTAAGGAATACCTCTTAATATCGTTAATATAGAAAATATAATTAATCTTTTTATAAAAACGTATAACGGCGAGCGCGTTAATAAATATTAAATTAAATATTTTATCGACCGTAATCTAAATTTTAAAATTAAAATAAATTAGAAATATAATTATTAAAGGGCTCTTTATAAAGATATAAAGGTTATTTCTAATTAATTCACATTAATAACGAATATAAAAGCTAAATATAATATTTTAAATACAAATATATAGAATTTCGATAAAATTAACTTTATAATAAGCGTTATTAATTTAATATACATTATAATACGCGCTAATCGATATAGGAAGGTAAAAATAATTTAATTTAATAATCGGGAATAGTTAATAATAATAAAATATATTAATTTATAAGGTTAATATATTCCGCCGTTTTTAATCGTTTAAGGCTAATATTACCTTACGAATTAAGTACGTAAATATAATTTATTAAACGATTAAGTAATTAAACCGACCTTTAACGGCTAGACCGATAATAAGACGGGCTTAAACTAAATTAAACATTTTAATAAATATATTAAAACGTGAATAACGAGTTATTATTACTTTTTAATTATTAACGGTTATAAGAGCTATATTTCGGCCGAATTCGAGGTATATTATAAGGATAACGATATTGTTATAATTAATATACCTCCCTATTTATTATATTTATTTTAATTTTTAAATATAATACTTTATTCAGTATTAAAAGAATGTGGTTTACTATATACTTAGTTATATTATATAGTCGGTCACTTTTCCCCTAATTTATCTAATTAAACTTTAATACGTAATATCTCTATAACTATAATATCGATTTAATCGAAAGAAGATTATATCGTTTTAATAATTTAAACGACGCGAGGAGGTCCGAATCGAACTAATTAACGAATTATTATAAAAATATATAACGTCCCTTAAATTATATTAAATAACCGATTCCACGGTATCGAACGTCGATATAAAATCTAATAACGATAATATAAATTAAATATAATAAAAAAAGAAATACTTTATAATTATATAATTAATTTAAATATTAAAGGGATACCTCCTAATATTAATATTATAAGAAATATAATTAATCTCTTTATAATGTCGCGTAACGGCGAACGTATTAATAAATATTAAATTAAGCGCTTTATCGATTATAACCTAGACTTTAAGATCCGAATAAATTATTAATACGATTATTAAAAGGCTCTTTATAAAAATTAAAATATTATTTCCAATTAATTTATATTAATCGCGAATATTAAAACTAAATATAATATCTTAAATAAAAATATATAAAATTTTAACGAGACCGGCTTTATAATAAATATTATTAAGTTAATATTTATAATAATACACGCCGATCGGCGTAAGAAAGCGAAGTCGGTTTAACCTAATAATTAAGAATAATTAACGATTATTAAATATATTAATTTATAAGGTTAATATATTATACCGTTCTTTATCGTTTAAAGTTAATATTATTTTATAAATTAATCTTACGAATACGATTTATTAAGTAATTAAATAATTAAACCGACTTCTAACGATTAGACCGATAATAAAACGGGCCTAAATTAAATCCGGTATTTTAATAAATATATAAAGGAACGGAAAAAAGGCTTATATTACCTCCTAATCTTAAATATTTATAAAAGCTATATTTTAATCGAATTTAAGGAATATTATAAAAATAATAATATTATTACACTTTATATACCTCCTTATTTATTATACTTATTTTAACCTTTAAATATAATATTTTATTTAATATTAAAATATATATATTCGAAATAAATCGAATTATTTATTAAAGCGTTAATAAATTATATTATAAAATTTAAATTCTTTATCGCTTTTAAAGCCACGTATTTTATTATTTTTATAGAAAATAGTATTAAATTTAAATTAAATATATTTAATTTAATCCTTTATTAGTTAAACGAGATAATTAATAAATTAAATATATATCTTCGGATACCTATACCTAACCTATTATATCCGGGGATAGTTAATATTTATAACCTTTAAACGTTATTTAATTTTTAATACATAATTAAATACTCTATTTATATTAAAAATAAGGTTTTAATTTATTAAGGAAATTCCTTAATGTTTATTTTAAATATTATAAATTAAATAACGAAAGGTATAAAGAAAATAATTTATAAAATAACCTTTATATATAATTAAATATATATATTAAAAAGGTTAATTTAATACTTTATAAATATTAAACAATTAAAAAGGTATATATATAATTTAAAAAGCCTTTATTATATAAGAATCTTAAAAGCTATAAGACGAGAAGGTAAAAGGGAAGTATTTAATGATTAATAAAAATAAAATAAAGGGTTTATTAAAACGGAGGGCGGCCGGTAAAAAGTATTATAATATTTATAATAAAATAAGTTATAATATATAAATAAATAAAAATATAGAATTAAATAATAGATCGGATAATAAGTAACTTTAATTAATTTAAAATATTATAATTAAATTAATTTATATAGAAATAATAGAATATAGGCAGAATATCCGATTATATAATATATCCGATTATATAATATATCCGAGTATATAGTAAACCACGTTATAAATATTAATTTAATATTTATTATAAAGACGATATTTTAAATAGATTAAAGGAATTTATTTAAAAATATTAAAAATATAGAAAGAATTACTTTTAAGGATTAATTAAAAAGCTTTATAAATAACCGCTAAAGTAACTCTATATTCTTAAAATTAAAATTTATAACTTTTTATAAAGCGTAATTATAATAAATTATAAAAAGCATTTAAAATATAATTTAAATAAATTTAATTATATTTAATATATTATAAAGTTTATAACTAAAAGTTATTAAAGATAGCTTTAAGGTTTTATTATTATTAATATTTAATTAACTTTAGTAAAGGGACTTATTATATTAAGTATTAAATAAAAAGTTAAATAAAGTATTAAACTTAATAAAGAAGGTAATGTAACTTAATAAACCTAATCTATTTATTAAAGTCGGTTTTATTTTATAAACTTTACTTTCCTTCTTTCTTTTAAATTATTATTAATATATATATAAATATATGTAATTTTTATAACTTAGGTTAAATATGTCGATTAAATAAAAATAGAGCTATATTTAATAATTCTAACTATTTATTAAATATTATTAAAGTTAATTAATATCTTTATTGAATTATATAATAAAATTACTATTTAATTTAATTTCATTATTTAATAACTTTATATTTATAAGTATATAAATATAATTAATTAAATATTAAATATTTAAATAACTTATTACCTTATTTATAAATATATCTTATTTATATTAATAATTAATAAATATACTATTTTATAAAGGACGTTAATCTATTAACTATATTATGAAAAATTAAAAATATATAAAACCTGTATTTTATATTTAATAAATTAAATAAGTAAATATATAATTTAATTAATTATATAATAATTAATAGTAACCTATCTAATTAAAGGATTATCTATTAACCGTATATTTCTTCCCGCTTATCGGCCCTTCTCTTTTAAAAATAACTATTCCGCGATTTTATTATATCGGCGCTCGTTATATTAATATAAAAACTCCGCGTTTTTCGGGATTTCTTTTCCGTTTTATAAATATATAAATATACTTTTTATAATTTAATATATTATGTAACGTTTGTTACCGTCGTTTTTTAAATATAATAAAGCGATTATATATATAAAGAGTTATATATTATAACGGCTTAAAAGGTTTATTATTATATATAATTTTAATATTTTAAAATTAAATTTATTTAAAATAATTATAATTCTTAAATTATAAAAGTTTTATTTATAAAGAAATATAAATTTAATAGTTATTAAAGTAATTATACCGGCCTTTTTAGAATTACCCGAGGCGCTTTTTATTAATATTTATAATATAATATAATATATTTTAATAAATATAAAACTTTAAATAATTATGTATATATTTAATAATATATATAAGTATAAAATAAATGATAATAATAAATATGAATATATATTTATATATAGTAAAAAAGAGAGAATATTATAAACTTTAAGGAGCGTTTATTTTAAAACTTTATATTTATATATAAAAACAATTTTTAATAATTTACGGAGACTCGATATTTCCGTATTTTATTTTTAAAACTTTTATTATTTAAATATAATATTATCGCGAGACCTGGGTTTATTATAAATCCTATACCGTAAAGGATAATAAGGTAGTAGTTAAGGTCGATAACTATAATAAAAAAGGGGTTTAATATTTATTATTTATTATTATTAAAGACTTAAGTTTTTAATTTATTATTTAAGATATTTGTTTATTTTAATATAGAGCTATTATTAGTTAATATAACCTTTTATCTATTTTTTATTATTTATATTAATTATAATAAGCTTAGAAAAAAACCTAATAAATTAATAAATATATATATATTAAGTTTTATAAAATGTAAAGAAAATTTAATTTAATATAACTTATAATATTAATTTATATATTATATATTAATATATTAATATTAAGTAAGTATAGCTTTTATATTTTATTAAAGTTAAACTAATTTTAATATTAAAACTTATATTAAAATTATTTTAAACTTATTTAATTATAAATATATTTAATATATATTTTAATAATTATTATAAAGTATATAACGTGGTTTACTATTAGGCTATATATATTATTAAGCTGCGTACGTATATAATTTTCTATTATAATTAAACTTTAACGTATAATTACTTAATAATTATAATACCTATTTAATTACGAGAAAATCGTATTCTTTTAATAATTTAAGCGATATATAACGGAATAAGAAATATTAACTAAAGGGTAATTACGAAACTCTATAACATCCTTAAAGTAATTTTACGTACCCGAATCTACGGTACCTTATTTTAATACAATATTTAATACTTACGTTATAAATTAGATATAATTAAAAAGGAGGTATTTTATAAATATATAATTAATTTAAATACCCGAGGAATACCTTTTAAAATAGCCGATATAGAAGATATAATTAATCTCCTTTTATAATCGTATAATAACGAGCGCGTCGGTAAATATTAGGTTAAACGATTTATCGACTATAACCCGGACCTAAAGATTAAAATAAATTGGAAATACGATTATTAAAGGGCTTTTTATAAGGACTTAAATATTATTTCTAATTAATTTCGGTTAATTATAAATATAAAAGCGAAATATGGGATTTAAAAGGATAATATTTATAATTTTAATAAAACCGGCTTTATAATAAATATTATCGGATTAATATTTATCGTAATATATACCGATAAATATAAGAAGGCGAAGTTAATTTAATTTAATAATTAGGAATGGATAACGGTAATTAAATATATTAATTTATAAAGTTAATACCTCCCGCCGTTCTTAATTATTTCGGGTTAATATTACCTCACGAATTAAATATATAAAAGTGATTTATTAAGCGATTAAGTAATTAAACCGATATTTAACGGTTAAATTAATAATAAGACAGGTTTAAACTAGGTTAAGTATTTCGATAAATATATTAAGACGCGAATAAAAAGTTATTATCGCCTTTTAATTTTAAACGGTTATAAGAGTTATATTTCGACCGAATTCGAGGTATATTATAAGGATAATAGTATTATTACGTTTAATATACCTCCTTATTTATCTTACCTATTCTAGCTATTAAATATTATATTTTATTTACCGTTAAAGCGTACGTATTTAAAGGAAATTAAGCTATTTATAAAAGCTTCGATAAATTATATTATAAAACTCGAGTTCTTTATCGCTTTTAAAGCCATATATTTTATTATTTTTATAAAAAGTAATATTAAATTTAAATTTAATATATCTAGTTTAATACTTTATTACCCGGACGAAGTAATTAATAAATTAAATATATATCTTTAAACGCTTATACCTAACCCGTTACATCCGGGGACGGCTAATACGTATAACCCTTAAACCCCCTCGAATTTTTAATAAACGGTCCGTTACTCTTCTTTTTTAAAAATAGGATTTTAACCTATTAAAGAAGCTCTTTAATATTAATTTTAAACATTATAAATTAAATAACGAAAGGTATATAAATTATAACGAATTAAATAACTTTTATATGGGAGGAGCTTTATATATTTTAAACGGTTAATTAAATATTAACGAAACGTCGAAGAGTTAAAAAAACGCGAATCTAATTTAAAAGAGCCTTTACGATTAAAAAATCGTAAGCGTTATAAAACGAAAAAAATAAAGGTAAACGTCTAATTATTAATAAAAGCGAAAATAGGGGTTTATTAAAATAGAAAGTAAAGGGTAACCGGTATTATAATAATTACGGTAAAACTAGCTATAATTTAAAGACTTACGGAATTACTATAAAATTAAGTAATAAATTAAATAATAATTAATTTAAATAAATTAATAACGTTTTAATTAAGTTATCTTATTATATAATAGCAGGAAGTAGTAAAAGTACGCAGCTTAATAATATACGCAGTCTAATAGTAAACCACGTTATATATTTAACGTAATTAACTTTAAACAATAATATTAATAAAAAGGTATATTTACTTTCAAATAATATATCTTTTAAATTTAAATTAAATATTATTTTTAAATAATAATAATTATATATATTTATTTATTTATTATTTTTTTAAGCTTATTATAGCTAATATAAGTAGTAAAAAATAAATAGAAAGTTATATAAATTGGTAGTGACTCTATATTAAGATAAATGGATATTTTAAATAATAAGTTAAAAATTAAGCCTTTAATGATAATAGATAATAAGTATTAAACCCCCTTTTTATTATAATTATTAACCCTAGCTGTTTATTATCCCCTACGGTATAAGATTTATAATAAACTTAAGTCTTACGATAATATTATATTTAAATATCGAGAAAGGAATTACTTATTCGCGTTATATAAATTTAAGATTTATCGGAAATTGCTTATATTTAAGTAATAAAGTTTTTAAAGCTAGGGTATAAAGATATTAATTTTATATAAGCTATTAAAGAAAGCTTTTATATATAAATATAAAATTTCAAGATAAATGCTCTTTAAAACTTATAATATTTCTCCTTTTTATTATATATAAATATATATTTATATCCGTTATTATCCTTTACATTATACTTTTATATATTATTAAATATATATATAATTATTTAAATTTTAATATTTACCGATATATATTATATCGTATACGTTAATAAAGAACGCCTCGGGTAATTCCGAGAAGGCCGGCGCGATTATATTAATAATTATTAAACTTATATTTCTTAAAAAGAATTACTTTCGCGATACGAAAATCGTAGCCGCTTTAAATAAACTTAACTTTAAAGTATTAAATATTATATATAATAATAAACTTTTCGAGTTATTATAATATATAATTCTTTATATATATAATTTTTATATTATATTTAATATAAATAGTAACGATAAGTTTTATAGAGAATATTAAATAGCGGAAGGCGTATTTATATATATACGAGACGGGAAAGAAGCTCCGGAGGATATAAAGCTTCTATATTAATACGACGAGCGCCGGTGCGATAATATTACGAATTAATTAAGCGTATTAAAGGGGAAGAAAGGCCGATATCGATAAGCGGGAGCTAGCGGAATTGTAATTAACGAGTAATCTTTTAATCGGATAGGTTATTATCGATTAAGTTATTTATTAATTATTATATAATTAATTAAATTATATACTTACTTATTTAATCTATTAAATAAAAGATAAGGGTTTTATATAATTCTTTTTTATAATATAATTAATAGATTAACGTCCTCCGTAGGACGGAATAATTATATATATTAATTATTTATTAATATTATAAAAGAATATAACTTATATACTTTATTAAAGTTATATAAATATATAACTTTATTTAAGGAAATAAATATAAAATTAAATATATATAACAAGCCTTACCCAGCTTAAGCCGCGCCTGGTTGGCTCCAACATTAGCTGCCTACCAGGTCGCCTATCTGTAAGTACCTAACATTATCTTTGCTGCTGTATGAATCAGTCCCTCAATCAAGCAATCAAGCAGCCAACCAAGCCAGCATCTTCCCCTCCAAATCCTTTTACTGCAGGCCGGATGCATCCACGAGCTCGAAGATCAGGAGTTGTGCTTGCTTCATACTTGGCTAGGTTTAGGTTCATTGCAGGGTGCCCAGTCCTCTCCTCTTGATCCTCTATCGAAGTGGCCCTTCCCAGTTCGCAATTATTAGAAACAACAACCCCGCCAGCCCCCGTCGCATTCTACTTTTTGGAGCAGCAGATTGGCCGGCCGACGTAGTAGCCCCCCTCTGTCGCATATCTTGCACTGCAGTATACTGGGCTGCTGCTGCTACTAAGACAACTACCACTGCCCTGCATACATACCTCATACCCGTCTCCAGTCCGGGCCAAACACCAAGCACGCCTGCATCCATTGATTGCACCGCCTACTAGACTGTATCTGCTGCGGTATGATTTGCTTACCAACTTCGATTCCCTCGACATCCCCAGCATTGAATTGACCCGTCCCTGGCCATTCAGCTCCCGCCTTTGCATTCCTATTTGGCATTCGAACCCCCTCGACTAAGAAGAACAAGAACGAATACCAGTATCGTTTTGGCGCGCGCTTTTCCGACCCTGAATACAACGGCGTTGACTTGCGGCCGACTCTCTGGCTGCAGCCTTCTGCAAACATGGGTGTTGTCAGTAGCCGACTCGACGATGGCGCCGCCATCTACCTCAAAGACCAGAATCGATGTGAGTGCGCAGTCTGCACTGCATATATGTATGCGCCGTGCCCACTAACCCGACTGCTGCAGTATCGATATCTTCCCTAGTCATATCCAACCCTCGGAAGCGCTCCGCCGTCACCGTCGTTCCTAATGCCTTCCCAGCGACTCGAGCTACAGCAACACGAGCGCCCGGTGATACTAGTTCCGTAGAGTTTGTGCAGGTTCGTTGCAGATGCTCCTCAAACCTGTCGGCGGAAATGGGCGTCTTTGCAGCAAGTCTGACTGCGTTTACACTAGGACAACGAACCTTCTGCGACCCCTAACTTCCTACTCAAGCTCAGCAATGAGGACGAGCTCGTCTTCCAGTTCACGTTCATCGTACGGCAAGATGCTAGCGCTAGCCCGACGCATACGAATATCAACGGTCTTACCTACGTCTATGCATCCACCGCAAGGGAGGTGGAGAACCTCGTCACCAGGGAATTTCATGCAGACCCCAACCTACACAAGAACTCCAATGTCGAGCTCGTAGGGGACTTCAGTACCGGCGGCAGCTCCTCCGTAAGCTTTGAGTGGTCTTGGAAATGGAAGCCGCCGCGGCCCATCGAGGATAGGGGAGGCGGCTGGAGGAATACTTGCAGCGTATGTTCCATTGATTCCAAAGGGCAACACAGATGCCGGTTGTTGACATGCCTGTAGTTTGTCGAGTATGACCCCAGAGGCCACAAGCTCGTGACGCTTGCGAGCTTCTCGTTTTGGGTTCAAAGTAAGCATGCGCCTGGAGTCGCAACCGAATTCATGTCAGCGAAACTAACAAAACACTAGATACTGGCTTCGCTCCCAGCCATCCAAGCTCACCATCTCCAGTCTTTCAGCTAGCCGTTCCTCCTAAGATTCGCGTTGCCTCGGCCCAGTCGGTCGATTCCCGCATTAGTGAGCAGGAGGAACCTGGGTCACCCCTGAATCTGCATTATGACCTCTCACCTGCTGTACCAACTATCTCACAGTCCACCTACCAATCCGTTAGGGTTGATGTGGCTTGCCCCAGGCCTGGCGACGACATGACTGCGGGTGACGACGGACCAGTCTTCCGCGCTACAATGAAAGCGCTCGAACAAAAGACGGGCAATATGCGCGCACAGATGAAAAAGGTGCTGAAGAAGGCAGACCATGCTTATGTGGCCCAAATCGAAGCCAACGATGCATTCATGAGCTTCATTGACGCTTTGCGAGAAGCCGCCTCAACTAATGCCAATGCTGTTCAACCGGCGCTGAACCACTACTTTGATCATATTGCCAAGGAAATCGTATCATACGAGCGGCAAAACGCAATAAACTTACAAAAGATCATCGTGGAGCCCATAAGTAGGCTGTACACCTACGACATCAAACAAGCAGAAAGCAAAAAGCGCGACTTTGAAGAAGAAAGTAAAGATTACTACAACTACCTGTCACGTTATCTGGGCCAGCGACAGGACTCGGTCAAAACCAAAAAGTTGGCGGATAGCGACACAAAGTATCAAACAAAGCGGCGAAACTTCGAGCTGAAACGTTTTGACTATTCTTCTTTCATGCAGGACCTTCATGGCGGTCGCAAGGAACAGGAGGTCCTATCTCATCTGACGAGATATGCCGACGCTCAGGCAAGGGGTTTCTTGAATACGGCAAAGAAGATAGACAACTTGCTGCCCCAATTGGAAGCTCTCTCGAGTGAGGTCCAGGAAGCTGACAAGGAGTTCCAGTATCAACGAAGGGAGAGAGAGGAGAAACGGCGCGTCTTGGAGAAGAGCAATCTCCAGTATAACGAACCGGAGGGTGTCATCTCTGCCTCGAGCATCGGTGTCGTGGGCGCTCTTGCCAATGGCGTAGTAGCCAGCTCGGAGGGAGATCTGGGTCGGGCTGATAGCACAGGCTCGCAATTGCGGGCTGTGCCAACCGGCAATTCGGGTTCAGTCACGGCAGGTACCGACTTGTCGCGTTCGCCCGGCAGCCTAAACCAGTCAGCCGGGAGCCCAGCGCAAAATGCCAAGTTCAAAGGGATTCGCGATCTCGAGGAACGAGACCTTAGCCTGGTGGCCATTGCTGAAAAGAACTCGGCACAACGCAAAGAGGGCCTACTATGGGCTCTGAACCGGCCTGGGAGTCATGTTGACCCCAGGGCGTTAACAAAGCAGCAAGGATGGCACAAGTGAGTATAGTCGTACCCGAGGAAATGACGACTCGACTAACTTTTCCCAGGTTCTGGGTAGTGCTGGACCAAGGCAAACTGTCCGAGTACAGTAACTGGAAACAGAAGCTCGACCTCCACATGGACCCCATCGATTTGCGTATGGCATCCGTCCGGGAAGCGAGGAATGCGGAACGTAGATTTTGCTTTGAAGTCATCACTCCGCAATATAAGCGTGTTTACCAGGCCACCTCGGACGAAGACATGAACAGCTGGATCGTAGCTATCAACAACGCCTTGCAGAGTGCGGTGGAGGGGCATGGACTTAGAGAGAAGCCGTCCACGGCATCCTCGGCTAGTGACACTCCGAGCCTGAAGCGAGATATCGGGTCGATTCTTACCGGCAAAAGCATCAGTCTGAACCACGGACATAGCCAGAGCGTGAATAGCTCGGGAGCGCCCTCTCGCCGCACGACGGTTGGGGCTCGGCCAGGTCTCAGCCAACGCCCTTCGAGCAGTGCCTATGACGAAAGCCCCGATAAACTGCTGCAATCGCTTCGCGACAACGACCAAGGGAATTGCTGGTGTGCAGATTGCGGCAGTGGATCGAAGGTGGAATGGGTTTCCATCAACCTGGCCATCATCCTGTGCATCGAATGCAGTGGCATCCACCGGTCGCTGGGAACCCACATCAGCAAAGTCCGGTCTTTGACCCTCGACATTACCTCGTTCACACCCGATATCATCGAATTACTATTGTTGGTAGGAAATCGAGTCTCCAACATGGTGTGGGAATCCCGATTGGAGCCCCAAGTTAGGCCAGGACCCCAGGCGACCCGCGAACAACGTCTTAGGTTCATCACGGCAAAGTATGTGGACAGGGCGTTTGTTGAGCCCATTTCTGCCACTCTGTCGAGGTATCCCTCACCGGACGAGACATTACTTGCAGCGATCAAACGTAGCGAGATCCAGCAAGTCATATACGCCTTGGCTCTGAAAGCGAACCCAAACGTGCTGGATAAGTCACGTGGTACGCATACCGTCTTCCTCGCCCTCGCCGCTGCCGATCCGGCATCGCCTTCGCCGACGACGCCGGGCGCCGAGGCACGACCCGAGTCCAGCATACAAAGAGTGCCCTTCCCAATTGCCGAGATGCTGGTTCAAAACGGGGCCGAGATACCCAGCACCATGCCTGCGATCCCTCTCAGCCGCAGTGCGCAGCTCTATATCGAGCAGAAGAGAGGTCGTGCGGCCGCCATCGAGGCCACAGGCCAATCTACGGGCAGCTCAAGTCTTAGCCCCAGCCCCAGCGAGCGACTCCCGCAGCGCGATAAGGACCGTCTGCAGAAACGCATCAGTGCCGGAGGCCGTCTGGCTAGATCTCCTATAGCCGAGCGATAGAGACAGCTATGGCCATCTGCTACCGACTCCAGCACAAAACCGTTCTTGTCACTGCCGCCGTCGCCAGCGCCATCGCCATCACCGTCGCCGTCGTCGCCGGCGAGCAAATGGCTGTATCGCGCGAAATCCTTTACTGGGTCGTTCAACTCTACGAGTCCTTCGGAGCGGAGCAGACGACGATCCCGCTTATCTGCCCCCTTGCTGCAGACCTCGTGCGCGGCGACGCTCAGTGCCCTCTGTTTTCGTGGTACGCAATCCACGGCGCAATTATCACACATCCCAATGTCTCCATGTGCCGTCGACTCTCTTGCAATCCCGGATGCACGTCATGACGCGTACCCCTGACGAAGTCGACGGACGGTCTGAGGCGATACCTGCGTTTGGTCTCAAGGCTATCAAGGCCATTTTACAAGAGAAGTCATTTGGTAGCCATTTACGGGTTCATCTGCCCACGTCGACTACCCATCACCGCCTCGTTGGCCTCCCCTTAGGAGGCACTAGTGAAATCACATGTCACAGAGCAATACCAGGAGGATATCAACATGTCCTAAGCCATAGCTTGGTGCCCGCCATAAAGAACCGAACTGCTATTCATTCGGATAAAGACTTCTGGGTTTTATCATTTGTGGGGGGGGGATGTTTTTAGGCTATATACCAAGCAGGTTTACGAGTGGAATCCGTACGCAGTAGTGGGCAACAAACGGGGCGCTCGCCCCCAACCCCATTTTTGTTTTTCTTCTTGTTCTTTTTATTGACGACAGCCGATATCCATGGTGAGGAGGAGGAGGAGACGAAAGGGGCGCGTCTTCTCTGGAAATTTATGTTACGAGACAAGCTATAACACTACACACCCCGAGGGAAGAAAGGAGGGAGGTAGAAACCGAGGACTGGGAAAGGGAAAGGCTATAACATTATATGGAAAGGAGGGAAAGGACCCCCCTTTGAAGGGGGAGGAGAGAGAAGTGGTGGGGTGGCGCAGATAGAGGCGAAAGAAAGCCTCTGGTGGGCTAAAGACTCGCGACCGTGGTGTTGGGTTCTTCGATATCTCCACGTCTTGGCCGGTCAGACAGACAGATAGTTAACTGCCCACTGTATGGATATGATAGTAATGGTAATGCCCACGTGTATGATGCCAAGGACCAACAAATAAAAGACATTCTAGTCTCATATTCGGCTATCTACCTACTTAAACCACCTTTTACCGACCCATCTGCATCATTCAAGTGACTTGTTGCTTTCCCAGCTGGCTACGCGGTTGCCAACCTTGAATGTCATGGAGTATTATCACGATATAGATAGATGCAAATCCCTTTCGCAATTAGTCTGGGACAATAGAAGGCCATCCGACAGGCGACACCGCTTGGTTTGTATGTTCCAATTGAAGTCGAGTGGGCTAATTCAAGTCGTTTCTGGGAAGGGATTCTGGCTCCATGCAGCAACGACGGCCAATACATCTTTGGAGTACATACATGTAGGGAGCAAAGCTATCAACTGGTTGCGCCCCCAATATCTCAGGCCGGAATCACCGTCTGCACTAAATAACCCACTTTTGAAACCGATGTAACGCCAGTCCTAAGCCGAAGGTGAAAAATAAATCAACCGGGAGTGATATATACATTAAGACTTGCAATAGTCGGGAGTGTTCGAATAAATGGCAAGGCTTATTTGCCGCCTACTTTCGCTTTGCCTTTGCCCTTAGCCTTGGCATCGTCTTTGGCATCGCCTTTGGTGGCTTTGCCATTGGCAGCGGCGGCTTCTTCTCTGGTGTAGTAGCTTTCGCCATCCGTGCCAAATAGCTCTTGGTCGCCCTTACCCCCCATCTCCATGAACTCGCGAGCGTCGCGTTTGTCTGCTGGCCGCGCTTCCATGGGGGTGACGTTGGTCGGGCTGTGAGAGTGTTGGTTCTTGGCATAGACCTTAAGTGGCGTGTCCTGTTTCTGCTTGGGGCCGAGGGGCACCTCATGCGCTACCGTCACAGAGTTGATCGAGGAGAGCAGTGTTCGTTCACGCGCCATGCCGCGACGTTTGACGTCGAGACCACAGATGCCCGCAACCAGTCCATCTGTGCTGTCATTCACACCGGGCATTTGCTGGGTGATCCAAGGGTGGGACAGGCACTGGTCGACGGTGAAGCGCTTTTCCGGCTCGACGACCAGCATTGAATCAATCAGATCCAGGGCCGGGTCACCCACCGAGTCCCAGTACGGAGAAGGGTAGTCGAACCTGCCACTTCTGATCTGTTGCGACAAGGTATAGGGGAAGGTTTGCGAGTACAACTCGTCCGAAAACGGAGGGAATCCACACAGGCAGATATACAGGACGACCCCCAATGACCAGATGTCGACAGCTTTCGTGTACTTCCTGTGCTTACCCTCGGCAAGTATTTCCGGCGCGACATAGCTGGGAGTGCCACAGAGAGTAGTCGTGAAGGACTCCTCTCCGATGATCTTGGCCAAGCCAAAATCGGCCAGTTTGACATGGATTTCCTTGTCCACGACAAGGATGTTTTCCGGCTTGATATCTCGATGGACAATGTTGCGATCATGCTATTTCCTTGTCAGTAAAACCGTCATGATAGAACATTAGGCCAATCGAGGAACTTACCAGATACTTAATGCCTTGAAACAGTTGAATAAAAAGCTTCCGGCACTCATCCTCTGACAACTTCTGCTTCATGACAATGTGATTGAATAGTTCTCCTTCCGGGGCCAGTTCCAATACTAGATAGACAGCATTCCTCTCATTGAAGGTATCCTTCAGGCATAGGACATTGGGGTGGCTGACGCCCATGAGTACGGCAATCTCCTGTTGAAGGCCATCTGTTTTGGACCGCTCCTCCATGCCGGGCTGCTTTGTGAAGATCTTGACGGCATACCTAGTGCCGGACGACTTCTCGACACACAGGAACACCTCGGCAAAGTGCCCCTTGCCCAGCCGCTCAAGAAGCGTGTATTGCTGTAGGAAGCGACTAGACATGCGGCTGCGTGGGTACTTGAATATGAAGCGCGTCTTGTCATTGACGGCGATCTCGTCTGAATCATGGAGCTCCCTCCGCTGATTACGACCAACCATATCCTCATTGACAAATGTGCCATTGCTGGAGAGGTCTTCCAGGACTGCGATAGCATCGCTGCCCTTGTTCTCCGTGAAGATCAGCGTGTGGCGGTTGGAGACAATAGGCTCGTTGACCACGATGTCGCATTCCTGGTGGCGGCCAATCAGGTAGCCGCCAGCCGGGATGCCCTTGCACTTTTCTTTCTCATACGACTCTTCCTGCTCTAGTGCCCGATTTTCGTTCTTCTCCTTGACCTTCGGGGCTGCGCTTACAGCATCGGGCAACGGGCAGGAAGCTCTCTTGCGCAGAACCACACACCTCCCATATTGGGTGTCTAGAGGGAAGAGGTATCCCCAAACGCCCTCTTTTACTTCGTCTTCGACTTCGTCAGACAGAGCGACCTGCTGGTCAATGAGTTGCGAAGGGAAAGCCTGGGTGTCGTGTGGGGGAGACGAGAAGCCCTGGTTCTGCGAGTACGTCTCTTCGGGCGAACGCTGTGCTATTTGGCTGGGCGCGCCACCAGGAGGCGGCGGTGTTGCGGTTCTTTCTTTTGTCACATCGTTGGAGCTGTTGTTCTCGCCAAGCGCGGTCACAGGGGATGGGAGCTGTTGTTGGTTTTTGGTGACGGGGGTCTTGAGGTGCTCGCCATTGCCATTGTGCGATATCCGCTCGGACCTACGCGGCTTCTTGGAATCAGAAGTCTCGACCGGCGAGTCCTGTACCATGGTCGGATTAGTTTTCGCGTTGTTGCTGGCCAGGGCCGATCTGCAGAGCGCATGTACTTACCCGGACGCGCTTCAATTGGCTTTTCTCTCGCGGAGCCATGATGGGAGTTTGTTGGTGTGCGGGTGCGGCGGCAGAATGGGCCAAGATAGGTATGCTGGTGCCTACCACACAGGCGTCGACTGGGGCGTGGAAATAATTATATACAACGGGGTGACCCGCTCTTCGAGGGCGCAGAAGCTCGAACGGGGATGATTCAGAGCCTGTTGGTATCAAATGCCACGAAGAATCTGACACACGGTTGTGCTGTTGAGAGGGAGGATGCGTTCAGGATATGTCGGTCAATTGGATAGGTTGGTCTAGCTCAACCCAGAGGCCGAGCATGGAGCTTATTTGAGAAAGAGACAGGGGGACCCTGAAAAGCAACTTGTAAACTCTTGGGATCTCGGGATGGGTATTGGGTAACAGTGGGCCAGAGATAGAGAAAGAGAGAGAGAGAGAGAGAGAGAGAGAGAGAGGATGTGAAGTGATAGGTTCTAGAGCTGGGGTTCAGTCGGTTCAGCACCCTGCATGTGCATATGTCTGTCCTATGTTGTTGGAAATATTATCAGGACTACTAGTAACCTTAGATAGTATGCGGTACACACAAGCGGATGGGGGAGCAATGAATGGATGGATCAAATGGCCGGGCGTGGTTCAGTCGGCAGGACGGGCAGAACGGGTCACTTGTACGAGCGACAGATAGTGGAGAGCGGATAGCCAGTCATCGCTTGGATGGTGAATGGCCTGACCAGAAAGCAGAAACTGACAGGGCTGATTCGACCGATGATCAGTGGCTTTCAGTGGTCACTGCTCCCTAATACTTGCTTCCTGGTCCTTGCTGCCTATCTCTCTCTGCAACTACTTACAGCAGCTTCGATGGGCTCGCACCGAAAACACAACCAGAGGTAACATGGGACGTCAACGATGGGCTCTTCGCCTTGGAGCCATCCCTGGTCAGCCATCTCAATTCAAGATGGCCAGGTCTGCCAGACGTGCAGAACCATCAGATGACGTCGCTCGTGCTCGGTGCTTTGGGAATCGGACTGACCAGCAGTGCCCTTCCACTTTTCTGTCTGCCTTTTGCGATAGATTGCTTGCCTAGCTCCAAGCTCGTTGCTTTAGAACGCGAAGAACCACCAGAGCAGAGCCACCTTGGACATGCCATACTACTCCACCTGCCATCCATGACGATGCCGGCCGTAGCTGTGCAAGTTGCAGCCAGGCAGGCGCAGTTCACTACTGCTGGGTCAAATGTTGTTGGCTACATGTTTATGTCTGCGTGCACTTAACCTAACGAGGTAGACTTGGTTGCGCCCCGCCCCACCGTCGACCAGCCCAGCCCAGCTGAGACAGGCATGGGAACAAACATCCATTATGACTCCCTCCCCAAGTTACTCCCTCCCAGTCACTCCCAGATATGTCTTGCTAGACCTCGTCACGAACCCTGATCATGAAGAACCTAGGTCCCCCTTTTCCTTTACTATGAAAGGTCACAATTTTGCACATCTATTTCTTGCAAAGCCATCCATAAATCGGGCTTTCATCTCCCTATTTCGATCCTCGTCCGAGTTGGTTGCTGGATGAAAGGGCCACCTGGTAACCCATCTTGTGACGACTAGATTGGTGCTTGCGGGCAATACCAGCCTCTCCCGTGATAATGTCCCTAATTTTCTCCATCCTGTTCTGGGCGTGCGGCAAAGCAAACGAAAGCATATGAACCGAGGACTTTTACAATATGTGCATGCATAATGGCCAAGATATATTGAGGCTCACATACTCTAGCATCGGACAGATCCTACGGCTAGTTTGGCAGATGTGTCAAATATAGCCGTGCCTAATAGGGTCTGATTTGGCTCGTGTAAGGATTGTTTTGTTTGTTCCTAACATTCTCCGTTTGCGGCTTTGTGGAATTTTGTACGTACTGTCTGTAACCAAGCTACCCAAACCACGAACCTTTCCAGAGAGCTATCTAGCACTCACTTGTGCTTTCAGACACCAATTACTGTCATGCACAGTAAATAGTAATAGAATCCTACTAGGTCTGTCTGCTTTGAGTGCACTATAACATCTTGTGTTTTCATTTCTTGTACCTATATATTGGAATTTGAAGGGATGGTGTAATAGCTGATTGCTATGCTGGATTGGTGTGATCCCATCCTCCGCGACTAGCTCACCCCCTTTGTCACTTTTACCTTTGTCTGGATACAATGTTTCTTTTGACTCTTGACTGTGCCGGAAGCATGTCGAACATTCATCAGGTCTTTGTGGGTTACGAAGCGCCACCGCCTCCGATGGTGTAAGGTATCGGCATCGGTCGGGATATCATGTCGACTTCTTGTATCCCAGCGCAGCAGTACACTGCAAGCGCACAATACCTGAAGTGACATGGAACGTCGAGTCGGGGATCAGAGACGGTCAAACGAAGACCATGGTCCAGGTCAAAGGCAACAGGGCCTGCATCACCGTGGGGGAGGAGCCCTGCCGCCAGAGGACATCACCAACTATGTAACAAGGCCGTTACCACAGGTTCCCATCCCGCGGCCGCCATCAAGCTCATCCTCGGACTATGAGTCAATAAACAACGCTTCACGGGACCCATCCCCAGCGCCGTCTCGAGAAGGGACGGTACTCGATGTTGACTACTCGAGGATGGTTGAAGAATGTGGTGGCACTCCTGATGGGTTCGCACAACAGCAATTTCCCAGGCAGGATTATAAGAAGGTGGCTACAAGAAAGGACGTATCCCTAACAATCGACACGGACTACGACGGCTGCGATGGCTTCGGGCTGGTCAGCCCCGTCTCGCCTTCCACCCCCACACAGTCCTATAAACTACACGTCGTGTCACCTCACTACCTTCCCCGGACGCCGGGCGGGAGTGTGGACATGCCAGAGTTGATCGAATCCTACAATCACAGCCCGCGTCGGGGAAAGGATAGACACGCTGCTACAGACAGAGCTTTCGGGACCAGCGACGGCCGCATGGCAGTCCAGGTGGCCCTGCGCCAGCCCTGTGACGCGTCCGATGCCAGGCAAACTCAGCCATCCCAGACGTACCAGGTTCCGTCGAACCTGCGGGTGCCTAAGCAACCTCCAGATAACAGGCCAGCCCACAGGCGCAGTGACCCAGGGAGCCCTTCGCTAAGGGATGCATCGGTGGTACATGGTACCACCCAAGGCATTTCGCAGCAAAGCCACCCTATTCGGCCAGGGCAGCAGATAGGAGTTCCCGTTCTCCGAGCGCGAAGCCACGATGACCAAAGAACCAGCCCCGATGCTTCTGGACTACCAACCCCTTCGAACCTCGGTGGTAGCCAGCCAAGATTGGTAGGCGCGTCAACCCTGGAGCGGGGCAGTAGACCCCCGGCGGCAAGGGAGAAGAAAATATCCTTTGCAGGGCCAAGAATGAACAGCTACTTGAACCGAGCCAGGGCAAGTAAGCAAACACCGCCGCCGCCTCCGCCTCCGCTGAAGCTGGTCAACAACCGCACAACGGAAGGGCACATCAAGACGCCATTCCCGGTCAGCGCCTTTGACTCGGACGAGTCGGACGACGACGGGGGAGAAAAGAAGAGCCGGAAGTTCCCAAGTCTGTCGGCCTTGGTGGGCCAGAACCTCCACAAGCCCAAGACCGAGGGGGGCGGCCACCGAGGATTGGGAGGGCTCGTGTCGCGAGTAACACATCGCTTTTCGACTGAAGATCCGAGGAGGGACAAAGGGGGCACCAAGGCCGAGCAGGACAGGTATTTACAGGCCGCCCGAGCGGTTCGGCAGCCTCCTCCGGGTGACGAGCATAATTGGATATAGCCGATGCTCTTCCGCGCTGTGCCTTTTGCCGGAAAGCGGGAGTATATTATTGTTGCCTTTGATACTAGCATAGGCATTGTCAAATTAACCGGTCCTCCAAAACGGGAAACGTGAAATACAATAATAATAATAACAACAACAAAGTTTGTCGCTACCTACTCCTAATGTCCGAAGCCACATGCATGCAAACTGCGGGCCGAGCGTTCTTGTAAGTTGTGGGATACCTTGGATACCCCACGGTCTAAGGAAGGCCTTAAGCCGCTGCTCCACGTTTCCAGATTTGGTCACTGCATATCCGATCCATCTCCAATCTGTATACACAATTACGTACCATCTTGGCCATATCTACCCGGCAAGGTACCTAATAAAACGTTAAACGTAGGCTCCCTTTGCGTACCTAATGTAGGTATGACGACGCATGCTAGCTGAAGCAAAGCACACGCAAGATACATTACCTGACTGGACTTAGATCTCCCCCCTCACTTTGTATATCATGAACATCATCACTGCCACTGCCGATCCACCTCCGCTACCGGTCAATAGCAGCAGCAACGGCATCCAGACCGCAGCTTCCGCCAACCCCACCGCGCACTCCGGACCCGACGTTGATATCATCCAGCAAGCGCTCGACCTTGACCTCACTTCCTACGAGGCGGCGCATTATTGGGATGCGTCGACCATGGCACCGCTCAACGAAGCCTCGGCGGTCAGTATAATCTAAATCACATTCTCGGTTTCGTTTTTTCATCTCCGTATACCACCGCACCCCCATCCACATACCCTTCTCCTCGCGCTTCGTTCCTTGCCCAATATTCGCCATCTGCTGGCGAAACCCGGTAGTGGTGGTGTTGTTTGTATTTTCTCTATATCATCCTTATTCCGCGAACGGGCGAAGGGAACGCACAAGTGCAACAGAGAGCAAGGTCGCAAAAAGGGGAAGACACATCTGCGTACAAGGAACAAAAATGCTGAGGAGCTCCAAGGCCGCGATCGCGCGCTTACGCGCTTACCGACCACCTCCGTTCCCGACATGGGACCGGCTGCCCGTGAGCCGGCGGGCTGCGGTGCTGATATTGCTGTTTGCCGACCGCCGCGGGGACTTGCGGGTAGTCATCACGATGCGGGCGGCGAGCTTGCGCAACTTTTCGGGTACGGTTACACTCTCCTGCCGGGGGGTTACATCAAAGCTAATCGCGAGTGATGGACACAGGGCACGCAGCATTCCCAGGAGGCAAGGCAGACTCGGTAGAAGAGACGCCGTGTAAGCGCATTCCCCCTCCCCTTCCTGTATTCCTCTTCATACGGGCCGCAACCCAAATAAAGAGAAAAGGGAAAGAACTCCAGATGCTGACCGCAAGCCACCCCCATGACCCAACAGACCAAATAGCCCGGCGCGAAGCATGGGAAGAGATCGGGCTCCCACTCGATGACGCCAAGATCCCCAAGCCCTTCCACATCGAGTCGCTCTGCCAGCTGCCCTGCAGCCTCGCCAAGACGGAGCTGGCGGTGCGCCCTTGCGTCGCCTTCCTGCACGCGGACAACGTCCCCGGCAAGCCGAGCCTCGTCGTCGACGAGAGCATGATCCCCCAGCTCAACGCCAAGGAGGTCGCCGCCGTCTTCTCGGGCCCGTTCCACAACTTCCTCAAGCAGCGCGACGAGCGCCGCGTCGCCAGCGTAGAGCAGGAAGAGGAGATCCCCTTCCCCGACGGCGACTGGTACGACGGCCGCTGGACCGAGTGGCAGGCCGAGCCCTGGCGCATCCACAACTTCTACGTGCCCATCAACAACCAGCGCGTCACGAAGCCGCCGGCGCGGGACGGCGGCCAGGCGGCGCTCGCCGACGAGCTCGAGGAGGACGAGGTGCAGCGGTTCCTGGTCTGGGGCCTGACGGGCCGCATGCTCGTGGACGCTGCGCGCATCGCCTACGCCGAGGAGCCCGAGTTTGAGCACAACGACCACTATGGGGACGAGGCTATCATTGCGCGGCTCGAGGCCGGGGGCATGCTGCCCGAGAAGAAGCGGCGCGAGGTCGGGCTCGACGCCGTCAAGGAAGACCCCAAGGATGCTAAGATGTAGTAGAGGATATGCTTGGTCATGCGATCGCATTCAAAATAGTTGGCGCGCGGCTGAAAGAGCACTTAGAAGGCATTGTTTATAGATAAGGGTATTTTATTTCTTTGGCGGCCCAATTCATTTGCATCGTTCGAATAGAAACATCTTGCACGCCGGCAACACCCCTTGCAGATCGCCTTGGTCTTTTCAAGGCAAATTGGAACGCTATGTATGTGTCTCCCCCTATCGCTGCTGAATCACTAATTTCTGTCGATCCGCCTGCTCTACGAATGCAAATATCATGCCACGGCTTGCTCTCTTTACTCTCGCTATTACTTCAAATTTGGAATATGTTTCTTTAGTGGCATGCAGTCTCCTTGGTAGCACTTGTCGACTTGCCAAACAAGAGGTACCCAAGGAAAGCCCCGGCGGCGACAGCCGCCATGACCCAGCCGTTGTAGGTCATGAACAGCAACCTGAAGATCGGAGTTAGCCAGATGTGCGCGCAAACCGTCTCACGAAGCGGGCAGCCGCAGCAATGGTAAACTTACATCATCATAAATGCGTAAAAGGTCTGGACGGCGTATAGGGCGGCTTTGACAATATGTGCGCGGTTCTCGACGGAGACATGGCGGTGTCCTGTGGACCAAAGGATCGGCGTGTGCTCAGTAACTTGTGCGTCGGCTTCATTCCGCAAAACAACCATGGTAAATTAGAATCAAGTTCTATCATGTTTGCCCACGGACAGTCTTCTTTGTTTTTCCACTGGGGAGAGAGGAAAGAACGTGTCTGTGTATACGGAACGCGCGCATGCAATGGGTGTGTCTTCTCTCTCTCTCTCTCCCTTTTCCATCTCTCCGCAAGGGAGGCCAACAAAAGGGGGAATGAGGGTAGAAGCTGCAAGGGCGAAACGCTCCGTGAAGTGGCAGTTTCTAGGATGGAGGGGGTAATATCAACGGGGCATGGGATATAGGGGGCTCAACTACCACAGTGGCACGCCTTTTGGGCAGCAGCATGTAAATAGGTGTAGTAGGGGTTTAGGGAACTCACTCGGAAGATTCTCTGCCTCGCGCGCGGTCGATGCTTCGTATCGCCGGATGTAAGCACGTAAGGCCTCGTAGCCGGCGCAGATCACTATGACGCCTGCCAGAGACATCAGGAGCGAGGGGAACCCGCGAACATGCCACCACTTGAAGACGATGCAGAGGTTCTTGGTATCCCAGGTAAACAACATCTAGTAAAGCGAGCTCAAGAGTCAGCCGGCGGCCCAGCCCTGTTCCTTTCCCACTGGTATGGACAGTGTATCACGGAAGCAAGCATGCCAAGCTACATGAGCCCCTTATGCGCATGTTGGAGGAAGTTGCAAGACGCAGCAGCAGCAGCCCACTCACGTTCATGTTGCACATATCGTCCATTCCGCCGCCGCCGTGTCCCATGTCGCCGTGTCCCATGCCGCCGTGTCCCATGCCTGCATGATCCATATGGGAGTGGTCCATTTTTTGTTATCTTCAAAGGGCTAAAGGCCGAGTTGGTTCGATCGTGCGGGTGGTCCGCAGGGTGCAAATAAGTACAGCGGCTGTCGAGGAACAAAGTCGGTACAAGGCGAATTGAGAGTGTGGGCGTCCGTCGAGGGCAGGAATGAGAATGCTTCTTATAAAGCTGTCTTCCTCGGGTGCCTGGTTACACGGTACACGTTGCTACGTTGTGTCGGCAGGTCGGCGCATAGGCAAGGTAAGTATGTAGGTAAGGTAGGTAGGTCTTGGATGGGCTGGAGGTAGGTATTGTAGGTACACAACAGACATGACGAGGTATCAATGTTATTGGATGAACATGGAAGGCCCGACCTTTGAATGCGCAAGTATGGGAAATAGCGCGCCCGGATGCGTTTTAGCTTGCTTGATCAGGATATCATGGGAGCTTGCGAGCATGATAATCCTGATTGTGGCTTAGACTGGTACGTACACCCTACAAACCCGCGCAAATGTGCTCAAATCCGACTAATGGCGCGGGTGGGCGTCCATCGTTGAGAAAGGTTACGCGAGCTTGGTCGCCGCGCGTGGCATGTTTCGGGTTCGACTTGGACTTCTCAGTGCATACCTATGTACAGTGCCACCAGAATGCAGAGCAAAATTATGTCCCAACTTATCAGATCAACCACTCACACTGGCCTATTGTCCTTACTAGCTGGAGCTTGGAAGATTTCCCAGTCTGCTAGCTGCCGGTCGCATTCCAGAAAAGTAAATCCTTAATACAATTGATTTGTACCTAGCCCCAGACGGACTCTGACTCTGCGTCACACGTCTCAAGCCATGGATCTCCGAACCAACCAAGCCTCGCTGGTCCGTTCGAGTAAAGTACCTCCTGTCTACTTTCACTATCGGCAAGATCGCTTCCTTACGACTGACTATTTAGCATGAGAAAACTGAGCAGTTTTTACTGCTATATGCTTCAACTAAACTGTATACAAGGCCCGAGATGATATGAAAGCGTATTGATTTCCAATCTATGCCGCCTGTACTATAAGTGAAATTGCAGCAGATGGTGGGGAAGTGGGCAGTGGGGTAGAGTTCACAGTGGTGCGGCAACTCGCGGCTCGCGCATAGCTTCGACAGTGACGGAGATACCTGCTTTGCGTATACATACCAAGAATGAACGAACGGCCTTCTTACTTCATATCCCAGTGAACAACCGGCCAGCCTCATCAATCTCATTGATCATCAGCACTGCGACTTCCTCGAGGTTGGGAGCCAAACACTCAAGGCTAGAATATTAACTGTTTAAAGCGCCAACTTGTGTAAGTGCCACTCGCTCTCCACACGTCACACGACCCCGAGTCCCTGACTCGTACTAAAACCCCGCCTGTACTGACCCAGCGGGAAGTAGCACAGCAACGAATACCCAAACGATATCAATCATGCTTCCCGTACCAGTGAATCTGCCCAAATGGTGAGTGGCGTGGGAACCTCTCCAGATAGACAAATGAGAATCTGCTCACGCTTCGCCCCAGGCTGGAGGAGAACTCCCATCTCCTGAAGCCGCCCGTGAACAACTACTGCGTTTACAACGATGGCTTTACCACCATGGCAAGTTTTCCCCTTTCCCTCTATCCAAGTGCCAGGTATTAGAGGATACGGGATAGTACAGTCGAGCACAAAGTAAAGGAGGAACATAATCTCATACTGTTCTCTCCCCACGACAGATTGTAGGCGGTCCCAACGCGCGGACCGACTACCACATCAACGAGACGCCCGAGTGGTTTTACCAGTACAAGGGCGCCATGCTGCTGAAAGTCGTGGACCCGGAGACGGGTGCCTTCAAGGACGTCGTCATCCGCGAGGGCGACATGTTCCTGCTGCCGGCCAACACGCCCCACAACCCCGTGCGCTTCGCCGACACGGTGGGCATCGTGCTGGAGCAGCGCCGGCCCGAGGCTAGCCTCGACCGCATGCGCTGGTACTGCCAGGCCGATGCTGCCAACGGCGACGGGGCCTGCGGCGCTATCGTCCACGAGGCCGCCTTCCATTGCACCGACCTCGGCACCCAGATCAAGGCCGCCATCGAGGAGTTCATGGGCAGCGAGGAGAAGCGCAAGTGTTCCAAGTGCAGCGCCCTGGCCGACTCGGTGCCCAAGGCGGGCTCCATCCAGGATCCCAATCTTGCTTAGAATGGACAAGGGGACCGGCCGGGGGTGTATTATGCTTCCAATGCTGCCGTATGTCTGCGTTTCCGAGGAACACCGAGGCGGACCGATTCTGAACGACGAGTTCAGTTATTTACTTACTTACATCTCCAAAAAACAAACAGCATCGGAGGTACGGACTGAATGATTCGTCATGTTTCATTATATTTAATGGTGTAAGTAGTATGTATGAATGCCAATATCGCTGTCTCTCCCCTAGTGTCACAATGCCTCAGACTGAGTAGTCCTTATCCAGGAATGAAAAGCCCATAGTTTTCTTCTTTCCCCTACCCCCTTTTCATGTCTCAAAATCAAAATCAAAACTCCAGGCTATGCGTAATAGTAACACTCGTTTTCGCCGATTGACTGTTTCAATCGAGTAATGCAAATCGGTATTCATTCTCATTGTCCATTGCTTCTCCATTGCTTGATTAGTTCAACTGCTCCTTGCTCCTCTGCGCGGAGTTCTTCCCCTGCCAGTTGACCCACTCGCACTTGCAGCCGCCAGTGCCTCCGTCCACGCCGCCGAGCGAGGGATCCGGGTTCTGCGTCAAGGGGTTGACGAGCGTGCCCCCCGAAGCCCGGGTCGACGAGGATCAGCTTGGTGTCCGTCCGGTTGATGTGCGACTGCTGGTCCACGCCGTAGTAGAAGACCGTCTTGCGGACTGGGCTGCCGCCGTGCAGGTCCTCGAGGATCGTCAAGGGGTACGGCATGGTGCCCGGCCGGGCGTGCACCGTGGTGCCCTCCTTGCCCGGGGCCGTGTCGTTGCCGATGAGCCGCGAGCTGTTGCCCATGCGCGTCCACATCTGCACCACGAAGCGCACCTCGGTCCAGGTCACGAGGAAGCGCGCGTCGACCAGGCGGGCGCCGCCGGCCCGGTCCGTCGGCGTCGTCTCGGCTTCATTGAACAGGTAGATCGTCTTGTTGAAGTGCGTGTAGAAGCCGTAGTGCTCCGTCGGCAGGCCCCGGTCGAACAGGCGCAGCGGCTGCTGCGTCGCCAGCGGGTACAGGCGCGCTTTGGCGCCCGTACCGTCAGGGTTCAGCTCAGGTGGTGGCAGGATGTTTGTCAGGTTCCAGCCCGAGGTACCGTTGGGGGGCGCCAAATCGATGCCGTTGCCCACGTCGCGGCCGTGGTTGCTGTTATCCGCGTCTTGCGTCATGTTGGGACCCACGGTCGCATCGAGAGACGGCAGCAGGCTGATATAGAAGGGAGTTGGCTCGCCGGCTTTGTTGTCTGATTGGATCTCATCGGTCGAGTTTCCCAGGAACGACACTTCGCGGAGCGACGGTGGTGCCGGGTTCGGGCTGAAGCCAGACTCGTGTCTGCCGGCGTCTTGCTGACCTAACGTTGCTAGATCATCCTTCGCTTGCTGGGACGATTGGTTACTGTCGCCTTTCCACAGCTGTCGGCTGCTGTTATCGTACTGGATCTGGAAGATAAACTCGGGGACCTCGGAAGGGTTGGGGTTTCGAGGGTCCTGCTGGTCCTTGGGCACCGCACAGCTCCACGCTGTCGATGCGGTCAGTTCCACGCAGCCATCGGTGACAACCGGTGTGTCAGGCCCCGACACAGTCAACACTCCAGTTGGCATGGGTGGGAAGTCGGTCAGGTTGAGCCAAATTGACTGCTCTGAACCGGACGGCGAATGCTTGCGAGTCAGAACCACGACCAAGACAACAATGAGGATGATGACGACGACGATGCCGCCACAGATTCCCATGTAGACCCTGCGTCGCTGTCTCCCCTCACGTCCCGTACGGCCGAAGCATCCACCATCTGGCATGCAGCCGCGGCCCCTCCAGAATCCGCCAACCCTCCTGGCGACGACCTCTTCTTTTTCATGGCGCCTCCTGTTACGCTCGGCTTTGTGTCGCGTTCCAGATGCGTTTTGGAACTGGTCACCGGGTACAAAGGAGCCAACAGGGCGGTCGGGGAGCACGGCTGCTGGGACCATACGCGGTGTGGCCGGGATCTCGGACATATTAATCGCTCCCTGTGAAGACATAGTACCCGGAATACCTGGCGAGATCGGGCCGGGAGAGGGAATCGGCTGCGGGCTGTAGAAACCCTGTGGTGGTAGTATCGGGCCATATTTCACCTGCTTAGTGGTGTTCGGGGGCGGGGAGTATGGGGGCGGCTGATCCGCTGCGACCTGGTTCTCTTCGAGAAGAATTCTGGCTTTTTCTGAATGGGTCTCTGGGCGGTTGGAAGGGCCGGCTTCTGTCGGGGTCTGCGGCTGCAAACTTCGTACAGTGTGTGCCGTGTTCTGCTGTCCTAAGAGGACTGGGTGCAAGGCCGTATTGCTAGCAGCCCCCGTGGCCGCTGCTTGCTGTTTCTTTTCGTCGACGCCTTGCCACCACTCCTGCGGCTGAGGAGAACTTGCCAACGGACTTGGGCCAGTGGCTTGCGGTCGGAATGGGTTGGACTGATGGTAAGGAGTGCCGACGTGGTCCCACCAGCCGCTCATCTGCGTGTCGGCGCTTTGGGGAGTGGCCGCTACAGCCCTGGGTTTGAAGGACTTACGAACCCCCATCGGACTGCCATCTTCCTCGAACAATGTGCAAGGTGTTCCGGTGTCCTCGTCGTCGGGGTCGTTGTGCGCTTGTGGCTGCGTCTGCTGGAAGCGCAGAGTTGCTGGGATAGCAGGAACTGGGGGCACATTGGCATTACTATCGTTGGGGTTTAAGCCGAAGTGGGAATATTGTGAGTATACACTGGAAGCTGCGCGAGTGCCGGAATACGGCGACTCGCTGGCTTCGGTGTCGGGGGACCACACGGAACGCAGCTGCTCTGGTGACATGACGGCGCCGTTGTTGGTCTTCTTGGAGGCGGTCTGGTTAATGTAGTTCCGCATATCAATGGGCGTTTCCACGAGAGCCGTCTGGGGGCTGACTTCGTGCGAAGACACGTCGCCTTCGGGCACAGAAATTCCGATCACGATGGGCCGTGCTACGGGCGAGAGATCGGTTTCGTTACCGCGAGTGTTGGTGGCTTTCTTGACTGGTTTGTTGTGGTTGTTGCTGCTCTTTTGGCTTGCGGGCTTGGGCTTAAGCCAGGCGAAGCTTCCGATGGAGGCGGAGTTGGGGGAGCCCTCGAGTGCTCGGAGTGCGGCCGAGTCCTGGAATCTGGTGGTGTTGGTCTGCTTTTTGGATGTAGTAGTCCGACGGAACTTGGACATGTCCGTAACTAAGGTGATGCCAGCTTCTGCGTTCTGGGCCTTTTGGCGACGTCTTGACTTTAAGCGTTCGAGTTGCCTCTTGGTGCCTCTGAACCCATTGTCTCCGGTGTTTGTCAAAGAGTCCCCTTCTTTGTCCAAGTCGGTCACTAGCTCTTCATCTTCCCAGGCTTCCCAGTCTTCCCGGTCCGTATCGTTGCTGGGGGTGGGACCCCGCGACGGTACTGTTTTTGATTTCGTGGTATCCATTGTGGAGTGTAGTGTGACGATATATACACGCCTTGTTTGCGCGATCTCAAGAAGTTCAACAAAGTAAAAACAGTGCTATCCTCAGTGAACCCGCAATGAGGAAATATTTGTGGAATAAACTAGGGAGTTCAAACTGGAAACACACAAATCGGATACTTGAATATGAACAGCCTCCAAGGAATATGGTCAAGTCAGCAAGTGTGTAAGTAAAGTGGTGTTGAATGTACAGGGAGGGTGATTATTGATGGTTCGGAAACAGAGCCATTCAGAGATTGACTGGTCTTGATGGATGTGTAAGAACAATAGGATTGTAGATGCCAGAGAAGAATTAGGAGAAAGTCACAATGACATTGTGAATTCAAAAGTTTCATTGGGCCATGGGGCAGCAATAAAGAGTCTGGAGGGGCATGAACACCCGCATCAACAAGCAATGAATGGTAACCACGAATCTCCCTCTCGAAACCCACCGTTACCCGACACAGCAAGGGTAGCTCAAAGGTCGTCAAGGTAGCCCCATGCCATGTCGGTCGAGACTAGCCATGACTCCTGCAGCTCGAGGCGCTCTCATCTCGAGCATACGGTCGCCTATTTTCATGCCAGCTCGCCATCTGAGTGGCTACTCGAGCATCAAGCCGGGGTGGCAAGGGAGTGGGCCATGTCGTATATCTGCAGGTTCCGATCGTCAAACTGGGCAGAATTCCAAGAGCCGCATAGTGGCAGTTTGAGAGGCTCCCGCGTCTTCTGTTAGTGTCTGGTAAGAGTAGAGGCTGAAACT
Source organism: Apiospora saccharicola (assembly GCA_038363915.1). NCBI lineage: Eukaryota > Fungi > Ascomycota > Sordariomycetes > Amphisphaeriales > Apiosporaceae > Apiospora > Apiospora saccharicola. The sequence goes on from JAQQWM010000001.1 coordinate 4,002,772, forward strand.
CGAAACTCAGGCTCTCAGTGGTGTGTTGCTGCATATGAGCCCGTATGAAATAGCCGCCGTTGTCGTTGCTTTTGGGCCCCTCATTGGTGGAAGTCGGCCAGCGCCAAGCAGCACCACGCATCTGATTGGGCCTCGGCCTTTGCCATCGCGGCTGCACACCCCCGACCCGCCCTTTTACTCGCCCAGGCTAAAATTCCTTCATGTACGCTATGCCGCCAGGCTCATGCAGGCCACCAACTGTTGCTGAACCATAGGCACAAGGGAGCTATACCCCCCTTCACTCTACTGCAGGGCCCGCCTTGGCGCTGGCAACAGGTCGCATCCGCGGCCAACCGATCTGGGAGGAATACTGCGAACACAGTCTAGTCTGCCTGCCTCAACAAGTCGAGAACACTCTCGCACAATAACAACATCATTGTTAAGAGGCACGTGTTGGCGTGTTGGTCTCCCGTCCATGAGGCCACGGATACATCCTCTCACACCATCCGGTTACAGCTAAAGCCGCATCATGTCGTCGCACTCTGCCTTTTACCGTGACACAGAGACAGCCTGAATCCAGTGTAACACGTCTGATCATCTGGGGGGTACATTGGGGGCCAAATGTATGCGTCTTGACCACCCCAGAAGTAAAGGAGTATAGCGAAAGCGGATTGGTGGCTTGTAGTAGCAATAGAGAAACCATTGCTCGTCCAAGTCACGTCACTCAGATGCATAAGAAACGAATGGTTCATGTGTGCAATTGTTGTATCATCACATTGGGTATATCTATATCAAACGCCTAATAAATCAATAACACACCGTATTCTTTTTACAGCTCATTGTGGGTGGGCGCTCCTCCGCCGGGCTGCAACATAGAATACAGTTCCTGGGCCCATGTATCTTGCGGCCTGTCCTTGATGATACGTCCCAGGTAGAGAACCCAGCAGCTGTCATCGAACTCACGGCCTTCTGTGTCGCAAACGTACACCTGTGTCGTGAATCGGGGCGGCCAAACACCTGTCTTGGCCCCTACGCTCTCGTCCAGGAAGTTGTCCATGACAATCCTGGCCACTCTGGCGCGTGCTGGTTCCCATTCGGGTCCCTTGGCCATCAAGATGCGGAGGAAGTCCTCCATCCCATTGTTGTCGAGAAACTCGCTGCGAATTTTGTCGGATTTCAGGAGCTTTCCAACCACAGCAAGCAGGGCGCGCATCCAGGTGGCCTCGTTGGCAGCATCGGCGGAGCCCTGCTTTGCCCGAGGCCTGAGTTGGCCGTAGAAGGCATCCTTGAGGGATTGCTCGCCCGAACCGGTCTGCCCGCCCATCAAAGAGTCCCATACCTTCTCAACATCCCTCAGCGCCGGGGGTTGTTCTGCAAAGCCGAAGAGAGAGTGGTTGCCGCCAGAAAGTCCCGGCGGTCCGCATACGAGCGCTTCGTCACTTCTTCGCTATCTCGCTTTGTGAGGATGTGGAATAGAGCCCGTAGTATATCTTCGTCTCCGGTGATCTGTTGTCCGTAATACATGTCGTGAGAGAAGTCTTCCAGCTCAGCAAGGGCGTCCTCCAGGATAGACGAGTCAGCGGAGAATGCTGCGTTTCTATGCTGCTTGACCTTCTCCAAAGCCTGGAAGAAGCCGGGTTCCTTTCCCCTGGGCTCCTTGACAACGCCGACAGGCTCATAAACGGGCGCACCTGATGGGATGCTCGGCTTCGCCTCTGAAAGGTCTGGGTCTACGACCATGACAGCCTGCTCCACAGGAAGGCCCTCAAGCGCAGCATTTTCTGCTCCAGGAACATTCAGTTTTGCCTCCTTCTCGCCGGTCCAAATGTTCATTCGGACGTGGAGTCCAGACGGAAGATCCTGGTCATCGTGTACGAGTTGGAACTCGTCAGTTGGCGAGAAAACTTTGGGGTAGCATTCAGCCGGGTTGTCAGTGTGACATATCAGTTCACCTTCCGCAGACGGAGAACAAGATGCTGGCGCCGGTGGAGGTGATACTGTGGCGATAGAGGAAACCACAAATGAGAATAGGAGGAATGCAATGCTTAGTCGAATGACGGACCGCATCCGTAGGGAGGCCATCTTGTCCGAAGAGTGTGGATGTTTGAGGCTTATAGCAAATACAAGTGTATTGGAGGTTGAATCATGGACAAAGCTTAGTTGCCAGGGCTCGTTTTTGTAGTCGTTAGTGGCGACAGGACAGTTTGCAAAGTGGAACAGGCCACGAAATCCGAACACATAAACCTCTGAGATTACATGGATGACTCGATGGACAGAACACACATTGATGCCTAGAATACTTAGATGCATTAATTATAATTATTTTATAATCTAGAGGCTTCCAATTGGTTCTGCTCTCAGGCACAGCCCAGACTGAAGATGTATCCTGAACACTGGGCTTTATCTAAACCTGCACCAGCAGCCAGCAGTGCAAGGACTTGAGGATGCATCGATTAATGGCACACTAGACAGTAATAAGTCGTCAAGTTTGTTAACAAAAAATGATGTCTAGTTGAAACCGGGGACATGCGTAAATAGCCGGTAGAATTGAAGTCATAGAAAGAGATCTCTCTACGTTTGCTCGAACTACAAAGATGTTCCTAGTGTTGTAACATATATGTAGCTTAACTGTCCATTTTGTCTTCTGTAAGTTATAAGGCTAAGGCTGTGTAAGTGGTTCCAAGCTCCGACCCGACAGCAAGATCCCCACACCCTCAGTGCCCGCCTCTGATTGGCCGCCCGGCTTAGTGCCTCAATCCAACCTCACCTTGCGCATTCCCGGAAGAAACAGTGAGAGAGCTCTCCTACTCGAAAAGTCAAGAAACGTCAATTGACACCACCACCCCATCTCAACCACCATGCAGGCCCTCAGGCAAAGAGCGGCTTGCGCTGCTCGACAAACGCGCCTGGCCTCGGCCATCCGGAACGCCCGCGGCTACGCCTCTGGTCACGACCACCACCAAGCCGCACCTGAAGTCAAGGAAGGCCTCGGCGTACGTCTCTCGCTCCCCCCTCCTGCCTTTCGGCCTGCGATGAGCAAAATGGAGGACGCTCGAACAATCAGCTAAACTAACGCCTGTCTCATAATAGCCCGCTTTCTACATCTTCGCCGGCCTCCTCCCCACGGCCGCAATCTTCTATACCATCTCGCGGCCGGGCGCCGACGGCGAGCCGTCCACAATCTCTCAATACCTGAACCAGTTCGAGGCTCTCAACAAGGACCATGTGGTCCGTAACGCATTGCGCACCGACGCCCTCGAGCGGGCCGCTCACGACAAGCACCTTTTCCTCAACGCCGGACCCAAGAGCCCGCATGTCGAGCTCAAGACTCCTGAGTAGGTTTTCACCGACCCTTCCACGAACCTCCCCCCGCTGTGGCAGGGCAATGCGTGTGCACCCAGACAGGGGTGAGTGGGCGCAGATTGTGCAGATTTTGAGCCTAGGGAAAAGGGAGAGGCGGAGAGAGATGAAGATTTAGACGGTCACATATCTCTCCCGTGGCCTGGAGAAAACGGCCGGAGATAACGCCGCATTCCCATGTTTTCATGCTATCTCCCGCGGGGAATGCAGTAATGGGACAAATCAGTCTTGCTAACATGGGACTCGATAACAGGCTCCTGAACTCTGGGTCACCATGGAACGTCCCCGCTGGTCACTACGCCAACCTCGACCAAGTGACAGAGCACTACCGGCAGGCGCATCTCGCGGACGAGGAGCGCAAGGCCAAGAAATTGGCCGCGAAGGCAGCGGCTGCCGAGGCTTAATACAATCAATAGAGCGAAGGTGGGAGAGAAGCGAAGAGAGACGAGGCGAAGAAAAGAGCATGTCTCGATGGGCGAGCCTGCCTTTGTGTGTGTACCATAAACTCGTACATAGAAACCGGGGAAAAGGGGAATCCAACGCACTAACAATTTCTTATGTGAGAGACCAAGCACTCAACTACATATACATGGGCTTAGGTCGATGGACCATGAAGCACTGGGTAATATGGCACAAGAATACATCTTGTCCACCTGCTTAATTGCCCAGCAGTTGCCGACAGGATAGTCCCCGGAAGCGAAATGTCTATGCTGGCACCTGCAGAGTACACTGGCCCGTAATCCTCGCAAAGTGATATCCATTTCTCTGATGGCACTGACTCAAGCTATCCACTGATTTCAACGCTCTGGCTCGGGTCTTGTGCAGGGCAGCCGAGTTCCTATAAGCACGACGAGGGTTGCCCAGACCTCTGTCTGTAAATCGGCACGGGGCTTTACCCGTCGCTTGCAGGTATAGGGGATGCAATATGCCAGGTCACATATGCGAAGCAAACGACTATGGGGCGATTTTATCTTGTACGTTATGCACTGAAGTACATCGTCGATGCTGCCGCCTAGGAATTAGTTTCGTGTTAAACTGTACAATGAAGTTTGGCCAACTATCTGAACATAGGGGCAGCTCAGAGTAATACAGTCCAGGATTTGCAACTTCGTAGTGAGTGTAAACCGACAGCATGGTAAATCAGTGCAGCCAGTCATGTCTGTCTACAACTGAGCGTAAGTCACAAGGAGGCCAATTTTAATAAAGGGTCTTGTGGATTCAGCACCAATCTCGTTGGTGGGAGACTGTAGTTGATAGTGTACCTAAGGGGATCAGTGTAAACCGACTGTTGCTTCAGCAGGTACGAGTCGAGTGACATAATCACCAAACTGGGTATTACAACATACACACAGGCAAATCGGTGGTGAGGGAATCAAAGGGCCACCGACGTTGGTAGCAGACAGGTCTATGCATTTCTGACTGATTTTAATTCATTTTGCCATCGTTTCATTTAGGAGTACGTGCTAATATAGCGACGCCCATTGAAGTGGGATATCAAACCACGCTGATGGACCCAGATCGACAGTTTTTGTCAGAGAAAGCGTTCCATGAAGTTTAATTCATCTATCATGACGCATGTGACATCGTGTGGTGTAGGCCGGATTTCCCTTCCTACCACACTACCAAGCAAAAACCAATCCATTCGCCTTTTCCATGAATGCAAGGACCCCAGATAATCCGCAATTGCCTACTTGAGAGGAATGAAACGAGAAGAGTGGGTGGCACCGATACCGGGACGACCGTGCTTGACGGGGTGGCTGCGGCAGTTGTCAGTTATGTCGAGTCACGATTTCCGCACATTTGAAGGGAAGGGAACATACTATGAGATAGAGAATTCAGCCAGGTAGTGGCCGACCATCTCAGGTCGGATCTCGACCTGGTTGAACTCCTTTCCGGAGTAGATACCGATCACGCTGCCAATCATCTCGGGGACGACGATCATGTCACGCAGATGCGTCTTGACGAGGTCGGGCTTCTCGTTGGGCTTGGCCTCCTGCTTGGCCTTGCGCAGCTTCTTGATCAGACCCATGGGCTTGCGCTTGAGACCGCGGTTGATTCGGCGGCGGGCACGAGCGTGGACGACATCACGGAGCTGTTCGGAGTCGAGGTCCAGGAGACTGTAGGAAATTCCATGTTAGTAGCCGCTTCGTCTTGTTTTTATGGTGGTGCTGGTCGGGCAACTGATTGGATATCTCGGGGGGTTCACGTACGCATCAAGGTCGATGCCTCGGTAAGAGAACTTGCGGAACTGTCTCTTCTTCTTGAGCTCGGCGGCCTCCTCAGCATTCTGTAGTCGGAAAAAGCCTTGTCAGTCCATCATTGTCCAGCAAATTGTCAATTCTTTTTGAATTGATTGGCAGCCCATGCGCTCTTCCCCCGAAGCGCATCAGCGTGGGCGCGGGGGAAAAGAGCAGGGCGAATATTCTGTTGAAGCACGTACGTAATCGGGATCGTCAGCCATGGTTGCGGTGATTGAGTGTTGCAGGAAATTCGCTTGTCGATGGAGGTTGGTCGAGGAGCGAATTCAAGGGAGGTTGTTGGATTCTGGTGTCGAGGTCCTATCGATCAAAATTGATGGAGCGGAACGAGCTGCTACCACAAGAGCACACAGCCTAGACTGGAACGAGCCGCCAACAATTTTTCCCGTAGGGTTCTGTGCCCTTTTCCTTTTGGGCTGGGGAATATGGTCATTCAGTGGTGGATGGGGGGCCTACGAGCCCCATATATAGTGGGTCAGATCTATCCAATGGGGGCTCCGGAAGAACTTCGGGCTGCTGACATAAGTAAAGCTGTTCCATTCATTTTCTCAGGATTTGGATATTGTGTGCATCACCACCCACCACCCACCACATGTTGATATGCACCATACAGCACCCCACACCTCAAGCTGCTAGCCTGCCCTGGCACTTGTATACTCCTACCTATAGTAATACTAGTATACCTCCGTGGCCTGGTTACGTTTTAAAACTTTCGCAGTATATTGTCGGGCTTGTTAAGAATAACTCAATGTTTTCTACTCCGCATTCAGTTATGCTCTTATGCATATAACGTTAGAATTATTAAATTATTATTTAACCACTTTAGGCTTGTATGCTGTCGTGACCGCGGCGGATGGCTGGACCGAGTAGGAGATAATAAACACCCTTTAATTATCACCGGTACGGCCATTTGCATGATGGGTCAATGTCAGTGTTAGAAGCGAAGGCGTAGAACCTCTTTTGTCCTGCCACGAGGCAATCTATCTGCAGCCTATATAATACAGGAGGCCGGCACTGCTAATGTTGTCGTGAGAACTTTGAACTGTAATAATATTTGTCCCCTCGCCGTTCGAAATGGCGGCGTAAAGATGACACCGCAAGCCATGCGATACAGGCCTTAAAATAGCAAATAACGAAAGACCAAGGTAAATGCGAACCCGCCCAAATCCAAGAAATCAACTTTTGGGGGAATAAAAGTGATCACATCACAACCACCATAACCCCTGAACGCCTCCTCCTCAGTGCCGCCGGCTTCCAAACCAGTCAATGGGAACAAGCGATGGCAAAGAAGTAAACCCCCGCCCCCGATCCGATGCACAATACAACTAAAAATACCGCTAACGCGACAACAGAACACAATCATAACCGTGCAAGATCTTCGTCATGGTGGAAGCTTGCTGCTCCGGAGCTGAGCCAGGAACATCCTCGGTCAGATGATAGCCTCGGGGGCAGCTGCTTCCTCCTTCATTTCTAGTTGTTTCCTCAAGGACGCCACCTCATCCAGAAGATGGGCATAGTCTTCCTTGTGGTTTTTCTCCAACTGCTCTAGCTGGCCGACTCGCGTGTTGGTCTCTGCGAGTCTTTCCTCCAAGTTATGAATATATGCCCAGATACCTTGATCGGTTGTAAAGATGTTGTTGCTAGAGCTGTCACCGCTGCCTCCATTTTGGCTTGGCGCAGTAGATGAAGCAGCTTGGGCACCTGCAGCAATGTTGGCCTGGCCAGCTGCCGCAGAGGCAGCCTGGGATGAAGAGAGAGCGCCAGGAGCACCGGCTTGGCCGGCTGCCACGTATTGACCGTCGCTAGAAGGAAACCCAGAAACTGAGACGAGTTGAGCAACTAGAACTTCAGGGTAGGACGGTAGAGACGACGAACCTGTTGAAGTCTGACGGTCTGCCTGATGGCGGCCAAACTGCTGTTGCTGGAATTGGGTCGTTAAGCTGGGGGAGCGCTGGCGCGCAACACTGCCATCATGTGGCTGAAGGCCGGGGCTTAGCGGTTTCGGGCTTTCCGTCATGCCGCTTTGCCCGTACATAGAGTTCGGGCCACTCGAAGGAATAGAGGATATGCTTGCGTTGGCAGCGTGTGGTGCATTCGAACCACGCTCCACGTTGGGCGGATACAATCGCCCGGTAGAAGTACCTGGAGGGGGGTATGTTGGTAAATGATGCATAGCGTCTGGGGATACGGCTTCTTTACCTTGAACGTGTGGAGCTTTTATGCCAGACATGCTCAAGCGCCGACGCTCATCTTCTGTCATATCGGCCTCATTGGGGTTTTCATAGACTACACCTGTCATGCTGGAATCATCCACATCAAGATGACTGTAATCCTCGGTCTCGAAACCAAGGCTGCCGCGGCGACTGACACAGCCACCGGGACCCTTACTATGGCGTGCCAAAGCATCGCCACGTGCAAACTTGCGGTCGCATTTGGGGCACACGTGTGGCTTCTCACCCGTGTGGAGCTTACCGTGACGCTTCAGATCGTGTAAACGCCGGAAGCGCATCTGACAAGTTGGGCAAACAAAAGGCTTCTCTTGGCTGTGTGTCAACAAGTGGCTCTTGAGGTTGTGATGGCGGGTAAACTCGGTCTCGCAATACGGGCATTTATGTTTCTTGGAGTTCGGCGACTTGGGACCACCGGGCTGACCGGGCGTCATGGGCATGCTCATAGTGCGAGGAGGAGCGGGCATCGCTGATGGGGGCACCATACCAGGATACGACAAGGACGTAGGATTCGACTTGTCCTCCATCTGAGCTTGGGGTTGCGGCGCATAGCCAGCTCGGTCGCCTCGTCCATCAATGTCCATGGGCCCTGGGCTCGCAGTTACGTGAGCAGGGTTGCTGCCCAGGGCTGCCAAGTTTGTCGCATGCTCGGCGGCAACATCGCCTCTGTGCTCCATGTGCTCTACCTGCTCCACATGCTCAGGGTGCTCCGTATGCTCCGGGTGTCCCATATGCTCTGTAGGATCCGTATGCATCAGTTGCTCTGTATGCTCTGAGTGCTCCGGATGTTCCGGGTGCTCTGTGTGCTCCATATGCTCTACATGATCGACGTGATCGGCGTGTTCTGCAAGGCCTGAAGGCTCGTGGTGTCCGGTGTGATCTGGAAGCCCATGGTGCTCTACGTGATCCTGCTGCACGACATGTTCCTGTTGGTCCATCTCGCCTTCTGTCTGAGGCGGAATCGCATCGGCACCTTCGTGTTCGATTATCGGTTCGTCAGGGTGCGCATCATTGGTCACAGGCGCGTCCTGCGGCCGGCTCATGGCAAGAGCGGTAGCAGACATAAGCTCCGATTGCACCCTATAAGCTGGGTTTTCGCTGGCACCCGAGACCTGTTGTCGGTACTCTTCCTCCCGTCTTCGTTTCTCGTCTTCGAGGGCGGCAGCGCCGGTCAAAGGGGCTGGAGAGTGCCTCGACGTCAGACCAATCAACCTGGCAGCCTTAGAGGGCGACAGGTCCGAGCCAAGGTGCGAGGTGAAGACCGACGAGGGCGACGTGGGCGTGGTTTCCCGGGCGCGCTTCAAAGAAGCTGTCGCGCGAGTCGCGTCAGCCTGCAGCGACTCGACGGAGAAAGGGTCGTGTTGGATGGCGGGTTCGGAGATGGTAGAAGCAGGAAGCGGCGGTGCTTCGGTCGCGACTGGACCCTTCTCCGACGCCATATGAGCTTGGAGGGGCTTTTGCACGCAGACCAGAAAGAGGCGATTGAGATCCTACAATTAAATCGCCAGCGACGACTAGACAAAGTCCTGTTCAGTGCTCCGGCGCATCAATGAAGCATCGTCGACCCTGGATAAGACAAGGCTGGAAACGTGTGGCTGGAGAGGGTGGCTTTGTAAATGAGGTTGATGGTGGACAGAATTGTGGTGAGCCACTGCCCAAGGTAGAGACTGGTGGGTTGTTTCAGGAAGAAAACGGGTGGAAAAGGAGGGCAATGGGTAGAGAAGGCCTTGGAGGCAGTGGCGGTCGAGTTAATCAAGTCGAAAGGACAGTCTAGAGTGAGGAAAACAAGCAGTATCTAATCGGTGTTGCCTTCAACGACCATGGGTGGTGAATGACGAGAGTGACGGGAACTGAGCCGCAGAAGGAACAGAGTGTGGTTGAGCAGGAAAAAAGTGCTTGGGGTGGGAAAGACAGGTGTGGTGGTGCAACGCAAAGGCAAAGGGCGACCCTGACTGGCCCTCTTTTTTTCTTGATGCTGGGCAAGCTGGGGTCCGTCCTCTGCTTTGGGTCAGGTCGAGCAAGCAGAGTCAGACTGGTAAGACTAAGACTGGCGGGAGGGTCTGACGGGTCCCAGGATGTGAAGGTGACTGGAGATGGGGGAACTTGAACCAGGACGAGGCCAGAGGTACCTGCTACTCTACCACCTCCTACCTAGTATTGAGTTGAGGCGAAGGCCGGCCGCTTCGTGGCGTTCGCTTACTTTTTTGTCTATCCTGGCGGCCTGCCAACTAATAAATAAACCAGACGTACTGACATTTCCTTCCTGATGTAACAATCAGCATGGAAAGAGTGTCTCTGGTTTTCCCGTCCGTCATTGATTCCCGTTATCAATCAATCAAATGAATTTTAGATGAGTGTGCTCAGGTCACAAGTATACAGCCAGTCAGTATCCGTCCATTGCCTCAACCAACCAACCGGTGCCGTCAAGTAAGTATCCAGCACGCTGCGACATATCGTATCAATCCGGGCGGTTTCTGATGCTCAATGTTGTATGTCGAGAGAGCGTTTGCCAAGTAAAATGATGATGCCCTGCCAAAGTTTGGCATCGAAAGTGGATAGATCAAATTCAATAGCGTGGCTCCCTCTTTCTCGCTGCAGGTAGGCTGCTGCGAAACAAGAGGTACCTCTTTTTGTCGCCCGTTACACACGCCCCGGATGCATGCAAGCCAGCTATGTTAGAAGTCATGTGGAATCGAATCAATTCATCGACCAGAGGGAGCCAGGGTTGCAGAGGTACGTACTTGCATCCTCACCACCCCTACGACTACACGGCCCCAGGACACGGCTTCGTTCGTTTCACGCACCCAACCTTACGCCAAGGACGAAGTCTTCTCCCTCGCTTCTCTGTTTGTAGGGCTGTATCTGTAGCAGCAATAAACTACATAGGTACCAATACAATCAAATCGGTGGTCGGCCGATGCAAGCGATTGGTATACAATAAATTACGCTTACTTGCACCCAGCAACCCGTGTAGCAGGTGCCAGGTGCCAGGCCGAGACTGCGGCAACTGTTGGGGCAAGGTGTTGGTCACGGCTTCTGGTCGTTGGTGTTGATCGCAATTATGGCCGCCGCTGATGGCTTGGTGAATAATTGCTATTCATAGGAGGACTCGATTCCAACCGGTTGAGTTGACTGCATTCTGCCAATGTAGGTATGCATTTCGTGAACTAACAAGAGAGGCGCCAGGCGCGTCCAAGCCAGCACTGACGTAGCAAGGTTGTGGTGCGAAGATCGACGGCATGTCCTAACATACATGCTAATCGCAATGGCCCAGCAGCCGACAGGAAATGGTACACGCATCAATGTATGTATATACATATGCATACGTAGGATATCTGCAAGATGGGCTCAACGATGCACTGAAAGAGAGCTGATGTGGGGAGTGGCAGTGTGTGTGTTGCTGTCGTTGTTGCTGTCTCTCCTGGAACTTGAACTTGTCAAGTGGTGAAACCAAGCCTAGGGTGATGCGATGTTCACCGTAGAAGTTACATCGCAATAGCCGAGTGGCCGCGGAGGAACTACCTGCCTCTGGTCCAGGCTTTCAGTGGAAAAGATGAGAGTGGCTGATAGCCATCGCCAATGACATCTTCAGGGTTGATCGGCTCGTGGGTGGCATCTCTTGGGCTTAAGCCGTCGACGGTGCCAGGGTAGCCCCATGGCCGCTGTATGACACACAATGCTCCAATCACGATATACGATACTACCTTTTGGTTTTAGAAAAGTAGCTGTACCTCCTCCCAGCTCCGTACCATCATCTCCGTCGGTGATGTGGTTGTCTGTTAGGTCAGCAGATCACGTCAATTCTGAACTTGGCCATCTAGATCGCCAGGTACACCCCCAGAACACATTTGATATGTATCGCTGACTGAGCCCAATAACGGGCCGGCCAATTCATCAATGGGCACTTTTCAACCGTTGATCATCTTCCCGGACGGCAACAGGCGCCTTGGGCTTAGGCTAGATATAGCTAGGTGTATGCGGGTTGGAAAGCAGTGATGATGCTCGAGAGACTCGACTGGTATCGGCCACAGGAGCGAGGGTCGCCGTGTGTCTACCTACGAACATACAATGCTGCGAGACCCCGATAACGTCGGTATCACGGAGATACCGACCGACCGCTGAGAGGCAATGGATCTCTGTCGTTTTTGCTGCTCGGCCGCACGCACGCCTTGAGGTTTAAGGAATACCCGATAGTCGTAGAAGTTGTCCGTCCCTGGCTGTATAACATTGAAGTAATAAACTTTGGTGACATCCGGTTTTTGTGCCATGGGATGAACGCGGACGATGGCTTGTCATGCATGGCGCTATTTTGGCCCCAAGCACTTCACAAGCCACCGTTAACCCAAACCAATCAAAGACGCCGTTGGATTACCCGACACCCAGCCCAATTAGCCTCCCCCCGCTTACGTAGAGGGACCAGAGAGGGACTGTCAGTCAGTGCGGTCATGCCTGTCGCTGCCTGCACACAATCCATCGTTGTGGTAGGATACCTATGAAGCATCGCATGCATTCTCGTCTCAGGCGATAGGATCGATAGGGTAGGGCCGGGTCAGAAGCGAGGAGTGTGCGTTTCCCGCCAAAGGCTCGATGAAATCATGCGCGCCCGACGAGGATGATCATGCTTGATGAGATCGTCGAACAATGGTGTGATATGCGTCGTCCCGCGCCATCTCGATCTGCCTCTTTTTTCTCGTATGTAAAGCTTCCGCCATGTGCCGAATGCAGGCCCCAGGATCCATCCAGCGCTGGGCGAGGAGGGAGGGGGCCGTTCAGGAGCTGTAGCGCCGCTGGCGTCTTCCTCCTAAGGACATTCCAAATGCGTACAAATACCTTCTTTAGTTCTTACTATGGAACCCCAACAGGGCAGGTTGCTCCGCATCGAGTTCTGCATCGGGATTCCGTATCTATATGCTCGACAGGGAAGAAATGCCGCTTTGCACCAGCCACCGCTATTAATCTGATCGGCAGCTGTCCCGCCAAGTGTACTAGTATTACTGGTACTGCCGGGGAATGCCTACATTAATAAGGATGTGTTCTTTGGAGTGTACAAATGCAACTTCCACCGGACGTCACCGGACTGACTCGCAGATGGATGGGCCCTCACGATACCCAAAGGCGCATGTTTACCGCATGCTCATTCGATATCGAGATGGCCCGATTCAGCTCAAAAGAAAAATCGGTCGAGCAAAGGTCGTCTTATTGTGCCACACGAGGCCAGAGGCTGAGCTCCGCCCAATGCAGAGCCACACTGCCCGCAGGCTAGTACATCATATCTACATGGTCGATTTGGAATGCCAAGAAAGATTAGGCACGTACCATATACGTAGTGATGCAGCCAGATGGCGATATCAATACCTATTTCGCTGCCTTCGCCTGTTCGCCCGATGTCGATGTCGATGTCGATATCGGATCCTAACTCGACATAATATTAACCTATCTTTTCCAGCTTCGTCATCGTCATCATGGCTGCGTCCCGAAGCCAAAAGACGCTCACCGCACGCAGCCCGCTTTAACATCGGGTCGCAGCCAATACACAGCCACCTTACCTGCTTGTCCTACACTCGAGGCTGATACTATGACATGACCACTCGCTCCGTGACCTGGGACTTTTATTGCATTACGGATAAATTTACGGCAGATGCGGCGTACTTCGGATTAAGTGTGACTGTGGCTTCGAGAAAAGCATCGCAGGAATTATGCCATTTGGATTGCCGTAGACCGTTATGTGATATACTAATAACTCTCCGGCGCTATATGCCTCTGTTTTACTTATAAATCGTAGTAATCGTAGTAATATAGTAGTAAAATATTAATAATTATAATAACTATAAATATAAGGCTAACTTTAATTAATTAGAGTTTTATTAATATATATAGTTTTAACGGTATATAGTTATTTTCTTATAATATACTAGTTAACTGACTTGATATACTAACTTAAACCTCCCCAGTGGCACTTTTATACACAACGTTTAAAAGTCTAAAGGCGACAAACGCCGGGCCTTGGACGGCTATCGTCGAGTAAGAGTTATTATTCTCAGTTCTTAATGCATCGGGACGATGACTACCAATAGCTGGATTTCTCGTCTCCCAGAGTTGGTCTTGTATCGTGAAGCCCTTCATTTTTTCGCTTGCCTAACACACCTTATAGCTCGGCTCTGCTCCTTGATTCCCACGTTCTTGCACACCCGTTTTCAGGCTACCCCCCACCCTGAAGAGCAGGCAGAAGCCACCAGCTGGAATCGCGGCAGTGTAGATGTAATTCAATATCTAGAAGTGGCGACCTATTGGTCAAACCCAGGCGCCGTACGCTCCGGGTGAGCCGCACTATCATCACCCCTCGCTGGAATCTGCTACCGACTATAGATTCTGCAGTCTTGGGGTCCGGGGTCTTAACTAAAAAGTCAATACACTCGTAGGTGATTTGCCCAGCACACAGACGAGGGCATTCTCCTCACGTAGGCGGTTTTCACCTTCACATGTGGTTCCTGAGAGCGTCGTTGATTGGGACTCGAACACACGAGAGGAGTCTCCAGTATACCAAATTCCCTGCCTAGAGAGTGGCAGTTTCGGGTTACCTGCACATACGTTCCGACGAACAGTAAAACATACCATATCCTCATGATAACATATTCAACAACGGCCTCCCAGGCAAGTATGCCAGTAGCCCCATTGGCTCCGTCTCGTCTGAGCATGGCCTAATCATGATACCAACTGCATCATTCGTTTGAGGTCTATGGACATATTTCACCACGCAACTCGGCGCGCCATTGTATCATCATATTACCCTGCAGACGCCAGGATTGGGACAATCAGATGCAAACATGTCCCGTATGCCTTCTGGAGACTTTGGCCATGTCACTATACATGCTGCTCAGTACTACCTATAGACCGCGAATCCGCGACATCCTCACCCCATTTCCAGTTTACGTATATGGTATAGTTGTTGGCCCAAAACAGGAACAATGTTCTCCGGCTACGATGGCCAATGCTATTTAGAAATCGTACGGGGAGCTGTCCAGTGTTCACTAGAAACATTGCAACTATTGGCATACGGCCTGGGTCGATTCGCCAGACCAACCAATACTGTCTTGTTCTTCCTTCAGGGCTTCTTACGTCCTAGATAGCACTGGCGGTCCATCTGTGATATGACTAATATACATCGCTGCTGTGACAATCAGGCCTCATTGCAGGATATCCGAAGCAACAATACAATACAATATTCCGACTCACTGGGATATTCTGCAGTCATATATGGCCTATCAAAGACTAGTCTAGCTGTCGCTGTCGGTACCATCAACCTAGACCCGTGATGTGCAACAACCCATAGACAAGGCTGTGGTGATAGAAGGGCATTGACCCAAAAGTATTGCGTAGATACTTACTGTCCCAATGGAGAAATGAAGTGGGATAATTGCCAGTGACATATCGACGGTGGTCGTCGTGCCAGTCGGGCGCCACCCCATAACATCAGTCCGCAGCGCAGGCTCTGGAACTGGCGTAACGCAACCCATACCAAGACCGCCCCGAGTTGGACGTTGCCCGTCAGGGCCCCGTGGAGGGTCGTTGGCACAGGGGTATCTCAACTTGTTGGTGGCGGGTAGGCTTGGGACATATTCTCCACAATAGCTTTCTTTCGACGGCAGATTAGCTAGCTACTCCGCACATGCGTATCGTAAAACTGACAGCGAGGTCATGGAAACACGAGTATATCCTGACAGCCTTGGTTAAGGTCACGTTTTTACAATTTGAGGTAGGTAGACCAGTGGTTGAACACGTTATCCGAGACCAGCAACGACTTCGCCGCGACGACAAGACGACAGCTCTAGTTCCGAAGGGTATTCGGGCAGATAGAACGGAGCGGCAAGGTATCGACGATATTTTAAGCCATGGCTTGGACCAGCCGGCCGGTTTAAAGCGCAGCTTATGGCGTCTCCCGGACGGATCGACGATCTTGATGCACATGGTTGTTCCGCCGAGTCAGAGGGAATGGTCAACAACTATCATGGGCGCCTCCGGCAGCAACCGAGCAACGAATGGTCAAGATCGAAGATCGAAGATTCCAAGCCCCAAGCCAGGTTGCCATTGGAGCCTTGGGCTTGGTGTGGTTGTTTATGTGGGTAGGAGGACTTCTTCTGCTTGAACTACACAGCATCGGACTTATGTAATGCATTTGACATTCTTTTGATGAGAGATGTGGGACTTGGAAGTCTGCCTCGATGGTACGCATGAAAGTCGAGACTCGAGACGGGGAGTCAGCCAAGTTTTGACCAGGAGTTCTCCGCAAAACCGGAACTTCCAACGGTTGGCGATCAGCGATGGCACCTGGGCGAGAAGCACGTGGCGGCGAGTGCCCCTTTATCTGTCGGTTCGTAGCGTACCTACCTAGAAAATCAGCCCCAGCAGAAGCCCCAGGCCCTACTTCCAAGGCCGCAACAGGAGCGAGCATTTAGGCCTAGCAAGCAGAGCGACAGATTGAAGCTGACGTTGCCCTCTGCCGGATCGCCTGAGGACTGGCTATACATCGGTAGACGTGCGCCTTCTCTCACCACCATGGGATCATGTTGACTGTGGAGAACAATTTGAAACATCGACGCTACCAGAACGAACATGCATGCTCCTGTATCAGGCCCCTGACAACTGTCGGTATGTACATGCCAAATGCATGCTGAATAAGTCGGTCATTATCGCAGTACCACTCATCGAAGTAGCATATCCATTGATGAAACAGAGGGTTCAAGTCCTGTAGCATGATCATTGCCACCGTTCATCGTCCACTGCAACCTGTCCAACCCGCCGTCCGCGGGACACGCACACTGATTAGATAGAATAAAATCCCTCTGATCATGGCATCCACAAATCCAAAAGTTGCTGGCGGCTGGAACGAAAGAGAAATGATGCCATACCACGACTGGAATGAGGGTGATAGGGATAATTCCAACCTAGAAACAACCAATGCCAATCAAATCCCTCTACAGCAAAAAGGGGTATGCATGTACTGATGGGCCGTTTTCTTATTCCCTCTCTTATCAACGGCCAAGCAGATCTGGATTCGGGATGCCAAGGCCTGAGGCACGGCTGTAAGGTGGTAGCTTCAGGGTGCCTGACGGGATTCTTCTAAACTTGGAGCCATCTCCTGTTCTAAAGTTGGTATGATTGATAGTACGGCCTCTAACCTACTTGGCTTGTCCGTATGTGAGAAGAGGCGAACGAACTACTCATTGGCTAGAGCGCGCCAGAAGCGCCTATGGCGTTGGCTATCTTCAATTGGCTCAGCAACAACTTCGTTTCCAGATCCAATGTTGCGAGCGCTCGGATGCTGGCCGGTTGATCAAGTGGTGATGGCTACCGAATAGCATGGGGCAATTGCATCAATGGCTTGCCAGCCGCGACCATGGTTGGTGGCTTTTGCTTCGATAAGCCGTCAACCGTTGGTTGATTTACAGTATCATCTGCCGTGACGATCTCCCATCAGCGAAAGGATTGCCGATCGCCAGCGATGGAGGTACAGGAGGCAAAGGTGGTGGTGGGACGGAAACTGGAACTGGGCAGGGTTCTGGACTGGACTCAGTCCACTGAACAAGGTGATGGGCAACTCCCCTCGAAATCCGATCAGCGCGGATGGTGTGCGCGTGTGGGTAATTCATCAGATTGAAATGAGTCTCCCCCTAAAGCCCTGGCCGCGCCTTGGGTAGCTTGGGGTAATTTCGCCAGTGTCCCGTTTAGGAAAGCTCTCGAACCAGGCTACAACCGATGGCGCCCCGTTTCTGGACGTCCAAGCCTAGAGGCCCTGCTGGCTGCTGGGTTCTCGTGCTAAAGACGCTTGCTGTTCCTGCAGTAGCGCGCCATGCCATGCCGTGCCACCATGCCGCATGCTGCATGCCAATCATGCCAATATACCAACACCCAAACAACATGCGTTCCTGCTCGCCCACCCTGGCTTTCCCCAATGTTCTCCTTCGGCTCTCCTTTGGACGACATGCTGCTGCTGCTCGCTTGTACATGCACAATTTCCTCGTCGTTGGATTCCAAGCCCAGGCGTAACGTCGGGATGCTAACTAATAACGACATAATGAAAATGTGCGAAGAGTCCGCCCCCCCTAGGTCTCCATGTACCTGAATCCATAGCACTGCGACGTAAGCCCACCTCCAATCCCCGGGGCCAGCCAGATGAGATACACTATGTAGATGCGCGCACTGGCAGACCAGCGCTGGCATCTAACTCATCCGATGGAGTCTTTGATTAGTGGTCGCTAAGGTAGGAGAAAGAACAGGCTGCTTGAAGCAAGGGTTGGTTGGTTGGCAGCAGAAAGTCGGGCCAGGTACAGAAAACTAGTAGTCCGCTTTCCATACTAGGTAGGTAGCTACTACCTCCGTAGTAGCATGGTTGCATGGTTACCTTAGACCGGAGAGAGGTGCCGCTGCGATTGCTGCTGCTGCTGCGGGCAATCTCCATGCCAGAGACTACTAGATTATGCTGCCAGCCAGCTCTCTCCCGCGTCCTCTCCCCTCCGCTTCCCTTCCTCTTCCCTCACGCTCGTTTCTACTATTCGCAGCATCGTGTGCGTCGTTTTCATCCAGCCAACTGAGAGTCTCTTGACCTCTACCACATTCTTTTGGAATCCAACTCACGAAGTCACTCGTTCTATCGCAGAATACTCAAGCAAATACATCAACAAACAACAGCTCTAGAGCCTAATCGCGCAAACTCAATTATACATCGCATCCACTCCGTCGGTATAGCTGTTAGTCCAGGTGAGTTTGTTTAGAGATGCTTATACCATTATACCATTGCTCTTTCCTGCCCTGCCGTGCCCTGCCGCCCCGCGCCTCGCCTCGCCTCGCGAATAACAATGGCCCTTCTCGTGACGCTTTGTTCTTGATCAGGCCTCCTCAAAGATCGACTATGCGATCCGCCACTCTCGATATGATGGACCAACTAACCGTGCTGCCAGAGCCAAACGACCTACACGGTTATTACTATAAACATACTTCTTGACTGTACAACCTCAGCTTTGCCATTCGCAAAGTCACCAATACAGTCGCCATGAAGACCACTATCCTCAACCTCGCCCTCGCGGCGACCCTGGCTTCCGCTCAGCCCCACAACCACGGCCACGGCCGCTTCCACCAAAAGCGAGGTGGTGCTTCTCCTGTCGAGAATGTCAAGCGCGCTGATATCGTTACTACTGTTGTAGCCGCCACCGAGACCGCTTATGTTATGGGAGACAAGGCCGTCACCCCCGAGGAGGCCAAGGCCGGTATTGACAAGGGCCTCTTCATTGTTGTTGGAGAGAGCACCCCTACTTTCACCCCACCTCCTCCTCCTTCGCCCACGCCTACGACTGAGAGGAAGATCGCCGCCCAGTTCTTCCAGAAGCCGCAGGCCACCACCTCTACTCCCGAGCCCACCCCGACTTCTGCGACCCCGCCGCCGGCCAAGTCCAGCAGCAGCAGCAGCATCAGTGGTGGCAGCTTCTCAGGCCAGGCCACTGGCCTGCATGCAGACTTCCCCGACGGAGAGCTTCCCTGCGAGTGGGAGTCTGTGGCCAACTATGGCGGCGTGGCCGTTCCCTGGGCTGGAATCAAGGGATTCACTGCTGTTCAAAAGGTCCCTACTTTCCAGTTTGGCATGAAGATCGCCAACATCATTACTGCCATCAAGGGTGAAGGTTGCGAGAACGACTCCTTCTGCTCCTACGCCTGCCCCGCCGGATACGTCAAGACCCAATGGCCCACCGAGCAGGGTCTTACTGGTCAATCTGTGGGCGGTCTTCACTGCCTTAATGGAAAGCTCCACTTGACGCGACCTGAGAAGAAGACGCTGTGCGAGGAAAACACTTCCTCTATCACGATCAAGAACACCCTTAGCGAGGGAGTTGCCACGTGCCGTACTGACTACCCTGGCACGGAGAACATGATTATTCCTGCTTGGGCCGGCGCCGGCTCCACCGCCATGTTGGCCAACGTCAAGTCCAGCGACTACTACGTCTGGCAGGGCTCGGCCACCACGCTGCAGTACTACGTCAACCCCAAGGGTGTCCCTGTGGAGGATGCCTGCCGATGGAACAGCACCATGGCACCTCTTTCCGCTGGCAACTGGGCGCCCACCAACCTTGGTATTGGCGAGAACAGTGAAGGCATCACCTACTTGTCCATCTTCCCCAACTGGCCTACCTCGACAGCCTTGTTGGACTTCAACATCAAGATCACCGGTGATGTCACTGATAAGTGCACGCTGGAGGATGGCAAGTACTACAAGAATGGCGTCGAAAGCCCCAAGGGTTGCACCGTAAGTCTATCTGTATCATACACTGAAATACAAATGTGCTAACGAAAACATAGACCGCCTACAAGCAGGGTGCCGATGTTGTTGTTGAATACTACTAGATGGATCTACAGGAGATCCTGGTGGGGATTATATGGACGCATTTCGCGTTATCTTTTCGGTTCTATATTTGACTTCTAACCAATATCTATTGACGTCTACCGCACGCGTCGACGCCACGTTACGAAGCCGGCTATGATAGGAACGGCACGGCGGACCTGGTCACTAATGCGGAGTAATGTCTATAGGAGTAGGCGAGAAGATGGCTCTCGATATTGTACGAGGGGTTTGACGAAGATCACGGTGTCCTCGGTACGGTCTGGAAGCCGGGCGAAAGGAGAGGACTCGCCCGATGGGGAGGGATGGTGGCTATCAGATGTGGCGGGGAAGAAGGTCAAGATACACTGCAATCCGAGTCTGATTTCTTTTGTCGGCTGCGTTGAGTGGAAGACGAGGGGTTATGTATTTGATCTAATTGTATTTTGCAGATCAGGGCTTTTCGAAGAAGCTATTTGTTATATATCGGCGGTTGAAGAAGACAGAGTTCGTTCCCCCTGGCCTAGACAAGACCCATTTTCCAATGCACGTGTGTTTATATGTGTGTGTGTGTGTACCTAACCTTTGACATCTGTGCGACCATATGGGGGTAATGATTGGAGGGGCCTGGAGGTCGCCGATTTGATTACACTGCATCACATCACTCATTACAGGTGAACAACCTACATACGTTGAATTGGTACGATGTAGTACTACTGTGGAATGCTTTGCTATGGTAGGATCTAACATCTAACACAGGTCGGCATGAACCAATCAATCAATTGATTCGACAATGGCTGCTGCAGGTGATCCAATCCAATTGGATGGGCGGCGGTACGCGTCTGGTACAATTACGACAAATTTAATTCCAGCCAACCTTAATACGACCAATCTGGTCTATCATGTGGCCTGCAAATGGTTTCGCAGGGAGTATTTCAATTACCCAATTTTCCTTTCACCCTCTTGCCTTGTTGGGCTCCCTGCTGCATTGTGCATTGCATCGGCATGGATCGATTTTTTTTCTTCACGCCTCCGGTGGCCGCCCTGGAGCTGCATCTCCGTCTCGGCATTCAATCAAGCGGATGATGGAGAGAGCATAGTAGCAGGGGAAGATCAAGTGGTCCCTGGCCGGAGTCGGGGGTGCGTTGCCTCAAGAAAGTGCTGTCCGGAATTGGAACCTTCAGGAAGGCTAATTTAAACACCTCGTTATATATATAAAGGTTGTTTGCACTTTTCATCATCAAAAGGCCATCAATCGGTAGGATTGACGCTCTCACCCTGTCAGACAGCTTCCCCATGGTACTTTGGACGCCACGCAGCCACGGATTCCTTACCCCAGAGACCGGATGAACTACTACTGGTGGTGCCAATACATACAGTAGCAAGCAAGCAACTCCTCTCCCGATTCCAAGCGCTGAGTCAATCATACCAACACGTGAGATCGATCCTCTCACGTCACTGGCAAACTATGTAACTAATCAGCTGAAGCCTACCCCGCCAGCGCTAGCCTACCCACCCAGCGATCCCTTTAGCTTTCCCCAGCTCTCCCCAGCTCTCTTCTCTTGGCGTTGGTATAAGACGCGGCGGTTTAGGTGGTTTGGCTGTTTAGGTGAGTGAGCGGGTGGCGTAGAGGAGCAAGAAAGCAAGCGATTCGGCTTCTTCTACTTCCAGGCCAAGTTACCGCGCGCGCGCATTCCTTTTGGTCTGCGACTCTTTGCAGTTCTATTTTGGACGTGCCCCCTTTTGTCCCCCCACATTGCGACAGGGAAAAGAGGTCGCCATGTCTCTGAACCGAGTCGCATCTCTCGAGACCTTCCTCAGCGTCTCGGCCGACGATGATAGACCGGTGCAGCCCCGAACCCGACGGGATTCCGCCTCGTCCTCCCACGCGGCGTCGTTGAGGGCCAGGAAGCTTAGTTTCAACCCCCTGCCGGAGGCGTGGGACCCGGCGTTCGTTCGCGACGACGACATACCGAACCCAGCCGTTGGCGCCTTTGAGGTGCCACAGTGGAGGCGCATTTGTAAGCACATTATCTCAGCCAGCCCATGGCACAATACCAACACCTACATGTACAAGCTAACAGTTGTAATGTCTCATAGTGCAGGTAGTCGTGACAGTAATATACTGTCTCTTTGCCGCCGGCGTGGTGTTTGGGTACGCTGCTTTGAAGCCCGTCTTGAAACGCGAAGGTGCCTACCGGGATGTGTGCGACGGCGTCGACACTTGCGTCGAGATTCGACTGAATCTCATGTTCACAACGGCGGCCGTGACCACCAACGTGGCTGCGCTGCCCGTTGGTGCTATTCTGGACCACTTCGGCCCTAGAGTGTGTGGCTGCCTGGGGGCCATATTCCTGAGTCTTGGTGCCGTGGTCATGTCGTTTGCCATGAGGCTGCCCTTCGATGGCTTCTTATTAGGCTACCTGCTTCTTGCCCTTGGTGGCCCCTTCACCTATATATCTTCCTTCCAGCTGTCCAATGCCTTCCCGCGCCACTCGGGGTTCATCCTCGCCCTGCTCACCGGCGCCTTTGATGCTTCTAGTGCTTTGTTTCTCGTGTACCGCATCATCTTTGAGAAGACGGGCGGCTCCTTTGGCCATGACAAGTTCTTCCTGGCCTACCTGGTTGTCCCTGTTGTGATTGTCGTCTTGCAGTTCACCATATTGCCCGCGCAGTCTTACAAGACTGTGGGTGAGATGATCGAGGCCCTCGAGGGCGCCGATCCCGAGGAGCTGTATGTCCCCGACGAGAGTGCTATAGACGATCAGGTAGACGAGGAGACGGCGCTCCTCCGCGAAGAGCATCGCGAGATCGTGGTCCATGAGATCGAGGAGCTCCTGGGCTCGACGCCCCAGGCCGACAAGCAGGCCCACCGCGAGGAGGTCAAGAACGAGCGCAGCGGTGTCTGGGGCGTCATGCACGGCGTCAGCGCTTGGGCCCAGATCTGGTCGCTCTGGTTCTGGCTCATCTGCCTCTTCACCGTGGTGCAGATGACGCGCATCAACTACTTCGTCGCAACCATCCGCCCCCAGTACAAGGCCATCTTCCGCTCGCTGCCCAAGGCCGTCGAGATCAACCACTTCTTCGACTTCGCCCTGCCCGTCGGCGGTATCCTCTCTATCCCTTTCATCGGCGGCATCCTCGACCACACCCGCACCGTTACTGTTCTCGTCACCCTAGTCTCCGTCGCCACCACCATCGGCGTCCTCGGCGTTCTGCCCTACGTCTGGGCCGCCTACGCCAACATCGTGCTCTTCGTCCTCTACCGCCCCTTTTACTACACCGCCGTCTCCGACTACAGCGCAAAGGTCTTCGGCTTCCGCACCTTCGGCACCGTCTACGGCACCATCATTTGCCTCTCGGGCCTCTTCAACTTCGCCCAGAGCGGCCTCGACTTCCTGTTCCACGAGACCTTCCGCGGCGACCCCGTGCCCGTCAACGTCATGCTCTTGCTGCTGGGGCTCGTCATCGGGGTCGCCCTCGTCAGCTTCGTCTGGTGGAAGGCCCGGATGATGCGGAAGAAGGCTCTGGCGGCAGGGGAGAGAATGGGCATGGATTGAGTTGGGGGTTTTTCTTATATAGCAATGGCATTTACAGGCATATCATGATCATATAAAATTGACTGCCAGGTGTCCAGGGGTAAAATGGGTTATTGGGTAATCACATAGCGTATGACGATATGAATGAAACATTTACAGTTTTTTTTTTTTTTTTTTTTTTCTTTTTGGGGGGGGCGGTCTTTCATGCAGTTACTTACAGACCTGTGAACTTGGCTCATCCCGCCATTTGGACAGTGGAAACTATTCTGCCGCTTCCGAACGAAGCAATTGGGAAAGGTTCAACCATGCAATAGTTGCATACACAAAGCCAACTCTGCCTATATTATACTGTTTTATCTCCCCTTACACGATGAATACCAAGGCGTACACCACCCTATCCAAACTGCCCAACGCTAGAACCTTCCACTGCCCAATAAAACCCAAGACTAACAAACACGGTCCGCTGCAGACTACATCTCCATGGGCACACCCATGGCCTCCTCTCGTAATTTCCGCGCATTGTCGTCGTGGAGCTCAGCCTCTTCCTTAAGACGCTGCTCGACCTCGTCGCGGATGGGGCCAAGGTCGGGCGGGATAACTTGGTACTGGACCGAGGGGGCGTGGCTGACGAAGCGGAGCTGCTCGGTGATGTGCTGTACAATGTCCTGCAGCTTTTTCTGGGGGTTCCGGTTCTGGCGAGGCTCGCCGAGGATCTGCTCAATGGTGGGCAGCAGGGTTTCGTGGCGGAAGCGCTCGCGCCAGGGAGTGTGCTCGGGGATCTGGGTTGGTATGTTCTTGTGTTGGTTAATGGCGACAGCCGTCTCGTACGCCCAGGCGCGGGCTACGTTACGCGGTGTGTAGCCGCCGCCGCCGAACATGATCATCGGAATACCGAGCTTCTTGCAGAACTCAACGCAGGACGAGTGACCTTCGACCAGCAGGTTGAACTTTCCTAGACGATCACCCGCCAGCGAGTCGGCGCCGCACTGAAGGGCGATGGCGCTGGGTCGAAACTTCTCTACACACCTAGAGATAACACTCTCGAAAAGCCATTTGTACTGCTCATCCGTGATGCCGTCATTGAGAGGGACGTTGAGGGCATGGTGTGCACCGGGATTGTGCTCGCTTCTAGGGCCATTGTCGTCTAGGGCTCCCGTACCGGGGAAAAATGTGTTTGGGTCATATTTGTGAAATGATACCGTCATGACTCTGTCTGTGGATAGAAATGCCTCCTCGACGCCATCGCCGTGATGGACGTCTATGTCAATGTATAGAACGCGGGGGTAAACGCGTAAGAGTTGCAAAATAGCAAGGACAATGTCGTTGATATAACAAAAGCCCGAAGCCTCGGACTTCTTGGCGTGGTGCAGACCACCGCCCCAGGCAATGGCTATGTCGGCTTGTTTAGAACATATCTTCCGAGCCGCATCCAGCGAAGAGCCTGCTGACATGGAGCAGTAGTCGTACAAGCCTTCAAACAGCGGGCAATCACTGCCTCCCAAGTTGAACTTGAGATCTGGGTGCATGTTGTCCACGTCCAGGGGTGTGGGCTGAGGAGCGACAGTGGCCAGAAAGTCGACATAGTCGTTGGTGTGAAAGTTCGTCAACTCCTCATACGTGGCGGTACGTGCCGTGTAGTTGTCCATGGCGAAGTTCATGCCATAGGAGGTGACGAGGCTCTTGGTCAGAGTCAGACGCCAGGGCTTCATGGGATGCGTCTGACCGAAGTGATGCCTCTCCATATTGGGGTTGTAGTGGAAGGTGACATTGTAGCCTTTAGGTTTTGTGATGCCGTACTCGTGGGCCATGCGCTTCACCTTGCTAAAGTAGTGGGCATTTTCAAAGCCGCCCGGCCGGTCCAGGGGCTTGTTCAGAGTCTCCACGATGGGCTCATCCGCGTCGATATTGTGCGGCAGATAGTTAGGCTTAGGTACGCGGAACCTGTATGGCGATGCGGGATCCAGCTCCATGACGGGAGCTGTCCCACTCACTCAAGGCCGGGGATAGATGCAGAAGAAGACCCAAGTGATCAGCTCGCCAGCCGCGAATGTGACAATCAAAAGAGGGTGGCCCAATAATGAAACCCCAAGCCGTACGGATGATATATTAGTGCGATGCAGACGGAAAATGCGATATCAGTGCCACCACACAAGACAGGATCCGGAGGTGGTGGTTGGTACACTTTTGGCTGCGTGCAAGGGTGTGGATGAGCTGGCCCCGGTCTCTTTTCCAAGCGGTGTCGAAAAGTGAGTTTGAGCGACGTGACTGATATATATGCAAGATGAACTTCTAGTATCGGTATTGTTCGAAGATCAATCCATCCGAGTCGCGATGAAGGTAGGTATGTATCAATGGCTATGTATGTAATGGGTGTTAGGTCAGGTCCCTCCCAGCGAGAGCGTAAGTTATTGCCGTCCTTCATGAAATTGAAGAAAGCTACTGGCTGGCAGGAGCAAATATGAATTACATAAGACGCTTGGAATTCATCCAGCCCATGCAGGCGCCCCACCCTGCTTTAGATACCCACTTGCACACCCAAACACCCGGCTAGCTGGCTAGATCAGTGCCTACCTAACCTACCTTCTAGGTACCCCAGCTAATAATACTCAACTGATGACTGTGCCTGCAGCAGTTTTCGGTAGCTGCAGCCTACCTTAGTACAGGTAACACGCAGCAGAAAGAGAGAGAGAAAAAGAAGCAGCAGTCAATTGGATCAATTGATGGAGGATCGTCCAGTCTGTAGCACTGTAGCATCATAGCACGCAGCAGGTTCCAATAGCATTAGCGCATCAATTGATGGAATCTTGAATTTCTTACCGGTCTTCTTTCTTTTTGCTCTCTTTTTCTTACATATTAATTCTCCAAACCTCAACCCGACAACTCCACTCTCGAATCGCATCTTCGCCGCCCCATCCCTCACTAAAAGGCTACGGCTGATTGCGCAGGCCAAACATCACACCACACCGTTTTACTCTTCGCCTTATTCCTGGTCCGCCCTGGTCACCTCACTCTCACCTTCGGCCCCAACGCGGAACGATCCTTGCGAAAAAATCAATCATCTCTCTTCTTTTTCTTTTCTTCTCTCTCTTTTGCTGTCTCTCGCCTCATCCCTCTCGCGTCTGTTCGCCAACAAAAACCCCGGGGGCCTCGAAGGTGAGCCATAACTGCTCATACGTTGTCGTCTCGTTCTTTGCCTTGTTGCCTTCGTTTGGTCCAGTGCCGTACCCGCTTGCCTCCTATGCTATGCCATCGTATACGCCCATGTAGAGGTCTATGTGCATGTGCAGTACCCAGTCCGGCCATTGCACAGTAGCACTACGTACACTACATACATATACCTGCCTACCTGCGGCGCATCCTTTCGCTTCCTGAACTACCAACCCTTCTGTACTCGTGCCCGTCCATAATACTCCTCAGCTCGCCAAAAAACAAAGCACTTCGCGCGCTTAGCTGAGGACACATCTGGCGCGAGAAACAAGCCGGACTCGCTCCCCATGCTCTTTGTTCTTGCTGCCTACAAGCCTATATACATTGCTTTCAGCGTCCCTGCCGGATAGGTCCAGGTTAACAGCAATGCCTAGAGACGACCTCTCGATCGACTTCGTCCACAAGATGGCCCCTTCGGTCGAGGCCCAAGACCCGGCCGTCATCCTCGACGACTGGGTGCATCGCACCTCCAACCTACACGAAGAAATCCACTTCCTGCAGGACGAGATACAGGACAAGGACCGAGTTTACCACGAGTGCGTCAAAAATATCGAGGAGAGCGACAATAAAATCCAGAAGTTCATCCGCTCCCATTCCAGCGCCCAGCCGAACCCTCGCGAGGACCTACTACGGGGCATGATACGAGATAACTACGTCAAGGCCGACAAGCTGGCAAGCGAGAAGATCACGTTGGCAAGCAAGCTGCAAAACTTAATGGACAAGCACTTGCGCCATCTCGACGGCCAAATCAAGCTGTTGTACGATCGTGGCGAGCCGGGGTTTACGGATCCTGACGAGGTGCCGTCGCTCCTACGTCCGAGTGCGGCGAACCACAGCATCCCGAATACCAGATTTCCCTCTACTGCCGCCGCACAGCCTTTGAACCCGAACACCAATGGAGGAACAACCACCGGGTCACGAGCGCCGAATCCACAGGTGCGAACGACTCAGTTGCAAGCACATGGCTCGAGTTCGGCCCCGGCCACACCTGCCGCAAGCATCATTCTTAACAGGAAAGAGCGTGAGATGTCAGCTGGTCCGGGAAGTGGTGTTCCTAAGAGGGGACCCAGGACAAACGGCGGTCTCGGAAGTCTTCCTTCGGCGTCGAGCGGGTTGGCACGGCATTCATCGCTAGGACCAGGAACGCCCAAAGCTGGCACACCAGGAGCAGCAAGTAGAGCTGGCAGCATGGGACCTAAGGGGGCACATAAGGCAGGTGTGCGGAAGGGCACGCCCAGCGGTGCGGCCGGGCGTAAGAAGCCCGCCAACGCCAAATCGGGCCTCAACCGTGTTAAGCAGGCGGGGCGCTCTAAGGGATCGCCCACCTCAACGGCGGACAGCGAATTATCCGATGCCGACTCGGTGCAGAGCTCGCGTGGCGCCGCCTCCAGGGCCGGCAGCGGCACACCGGCGCCCGCTTCGGCCAGCACCACGCACACGCCCAACAAGCGCACCAAACACGCGTCAGCAGACGCCGACGGGGACGAGGAAATGGCGGACCACGAGAGCGGCGACGAAGAAGCCAGCGGCTCGGATGACGATGAGGACGACGAGGGTAAGAAATACTGTCTGTGCCAGCACGTATCGTATGGCGATATGGTGGCTTGTGACAACCCCGACTGCCCTTACGAATGGTTCCATTGGACATGTGTCGGCCTCAAGAGCGAGCCCCAGGGACGCTGGTTCTGCCCGGAATGCACCGAGTCTTTGCGTAAGAAGGGAAAGTGACGTGTGATTTCAGGCTCAGGCATGGACGCGCCATGATAGCTACAAAGCTAGGGTTGACCCCGTTATGTATATACATCGTATGAGTTACGACAATCAAGATACCCCCAACTGAGAATTCATTGCTTGCAGAATTGCATTCAAACCAACCACCGCGGCAGGGTAGTGCACCGTGGTTAGTCCGATGTGTACTAAAGTAGATTCATGTGTCAATTTACGGAACGAGTCCATGCGGTTTCAGTGTCACATCAAGCTGGTAGGCATGTCACGTGAGGTAAGCAGTAAAGTCTCGGGAATCATTGTATACAGGATATAGCCTATTGCTATTACAACTCTTAGGTGGTTGTCGTCTATCCGATTTGAGAGTCACGCGGAAGTGGCTATCAGCTCAGCTTTCCTTGGGAAGAAATGGACACCATGCCAGCCGCTCTATGATGTGACCCTCCACTTGGGGCAACAGCTCATCCCTGGGGCGCAGTGTGATTGCATGACTTCGTTATTAAAATGCCAGTAATGGTCGAGAACAGGTGAGAAACGTGAGAAAACCCAAAATGCTAGTCGCCGAGCATTTAGTGCTCGAGCAGGCGCAGACTACCCTGAACAACCACGTTCTCGAGGATGGATCCTGGGGGGATGTCGATCGTCGAGCCCTCGGTCGCCACGATGATGACGGTACCCTTCAGGACGACACCACGGCCCAAGTTGACATTACCAGTGATGGTGAGGTGGTCGAGCTCGACAATCTTGGGGATGGAGGCGATGCGCTTCTGGAAGTCGGACACCTTCTTGAAATCACCACCGAGCTTGATGAGGGGAGCATCACCAAAGCGGCTGGCGCTCATTTGCAGCTGGCCGTGCTTGAGGGCGTACAAATCCGACTTGACGAGCATAAGATCGGAGCAGGTCTTGACGGGCAGGAAACGACGACGGGGAACGTTGACTCCGTGGGCGTTGCGGAAATGGCGGATGGCAGCACCGACGGCGGTCTCGAGCTGAATGACGGAAATATCGGACTCGCCCTTCTTGTCACCGGGGATGGTCTTGCCGTTGGGGATGATTTCCATCTCGAGCTCATCGTTCTCAACGACACGCTTAATGGCCTTGACGTTCATCCAGATGTTGTTGGTGTTGAAGTACTTGAACTTCTTGATCGACTTGAACTCGTTAACGTGCTCCTTGGGGACCTGAGCAATCTCGAGCAGGCGAACAGAACCCTCGTAGTCAATGATGGTACCACCCTTGACATCGGCCTTGGTCTTGTTGGTCAACTCCATGACGTACTCGGACTCAGACTCGATCATGTGCTGCAGGATGCGCAGATCAACGACGGCACCCAGGTTGTCAACGTTGGACAGGAAGATGATCTCGATACCACGCTCAATGAGCTTCTCGAGGACACCCGAGTTGTAAAGGGACTCGAAGACGTCACCGTGGCCGGGGGGTACCAGTCAGATACGGCAGAGTCGAAGCTCTTGGGGGCAGGCAGGAGCGAGTCCTTGAGAATTCGGGGGTACCGAGACTGGTTGAAGGTCATGATGTCGACGTTGTGGCCCTCGTACTTCTTGATGATGGCAGCCGTGTCATCGTTGGTGTTGAACGAGTTCATCAGGATGAAGGGGACATTGGTGTCGTAGGTTCGGTTCAGGTACTCGACCTGGCGGACGGAAAGATCCAAGAAAGACATGCCATCACGAACCTCGATGACGGACTTGGGGCCGACGCAACCCATGGAGGTACCAAGACCACCGTTGAGCTTCAGGACGGCGAGCTTGTTCAGGAAGTTGACCGACTCGGAGTTGGCAAGATCCTCGTAGTCGACGACCTGGCCCTGGGCAGGGGGGGCAATGCGATCCCAGTCACTGTTGAAACAAGCACACATCAGTAGCTGACTCTCGCTTAGGTGATGGGGCAAGTAGTTTTATACGTACACGGCGTTGCCCTTGGACTTTTCGTTCAAGTAGCGGCGGAAGAGCGAGAAGAAGTTGTCCATCTCGGTCTCAAAGAGCTTCTTCTCCTCGGGGTCCTTGACGGTCTCGGCAAGCTCCGTCAACGAGTTGCGCATTTGCGCGGCGGCGATGTTGGTCGAGGCATTCTCGAAAGCCTTGCAACCAGTGTCAGTATCTTGGCGGGACATTTTGTTTTTCTTCAGGAAATTGCCAGCAATGCTGAGTAGAGAAGCCACAAGATAAAAGATGCGGTGTGGTTTGCGATGGGTGAAGAGGTCTAGCGTCGAAACAGAACAACAATGGTGATTTGCGTCTGGATCAAGTGTATTTTATGGGCAAGTCGAGGGTGTGTGTGTGTGTGTGTATGTGTGAATGGTGTATATGGCTTAAGGCTGAATGTCGTGTGTGAATATTGCTGGGCACAATAGCCAGACGAAGAATGAATGGTATAAAGAGGCGGATTGTCCAACTTGAACTGAGGCAGGGAAGAATCGATCGTGGGCAGGCTGGGAGCAAGGAGCACACGGCTTCCTTCCCCATGTTGCCCAGGGAAACAGAGCAGCTGGGCCACAGTCCATAGTGCCTGGATCGTCAAGCTATTTTCTTCCAGGCAGTTACAGCCAGCTTAAGGCAGCAAGGGAAGGACTGGAGAGAGAGGAGAGGAGAATCAAACCCAATTGAAGTGAACTTACCATGTGTGATCGAGTCTTGCCGTGGTGACGGCCACCGGCCTCATCGCCGTTGCCGGGCTTCAGGTGCGAAGGCAGCGCGCTCTTGATAGCGGACGCCATTGTGATGTAGTGTTTAGAGGAAGGTATATAGACACGAGTGAGTCCCTGGGTGAAGATAGCCTCTATAGTATTGCCAGAGGGTCAGTTAAAAGGGGGAAGTCGACAGAGAGTGAGGAAGGTACGAACGGGTCCGGAGTCGAGTTCGCGCAAGTTTTTGGCTTTTTGTTGTACAGGACGACGTCGGTCAAGGCCAAACAGGGATGTGGTAGATGGCGGGGTAGAAAAGAGGGAACACCCAAGCTTTAGAATTAGGAGCTTTCTTCCTGGTCCGTTGTTCGTCGCGTCTTCTGTCGGTGCCCAGTCGTCAGTGCTGCTATTTCATCTGAGACTTGGAGGGGGGCTCTTTATTAGAACAGCTTGACGTAATCTGGCGGCAAACAGCAAGCAACCCCATGCAGGCAACGGATGCCACCAATAAAAGCACTCGTCCAAGCATCTTGTCTGAAGTCTTTGCATCCATCAATTGTCCTTCCAATCTGGCTCTCAACAACCGCCGGCCGTTTGTACCACACACACACTCACACCTACAACGCATAAGGAGGGGAAGGGGAGCGACACAGGAAGGGACTGACTGCCAACTGCTTGCGCTTGCACTTCCTGCTTGCTTGCTTGCACAATTGCACACTGCATTGAGCGATCACCCACCCACCAACACCACCACCCGAAATAAGAGGAGAAAGCATCCAATAGCCAGGCACTCACCTTCTAAATCGTTCGACCACAAGGAGCCCAGCTATAGGGCGATGACGAAATCTGTAGATTCGGCAATGCGGGATGATGGAAAGGGAAGAAACAGAGACTGCAGAAGCGACCAGGTAGATAGATATATTTGCCAATGATTGTCGCTTCACTGGGTATGCCCTTAAATACCTAAGGTACTTCAATCCAGTCTACCACATTCAATACAGACCTACCTACTTAGCTACCTCCTACCTAGGGGTATACCTACATTGAATACGTTTGGTAGTAGCCGCCATCCATTCATACTATTAGGTAAACTTACATGCCTCAAGTCACAAGTGCTACAGCTCGGTACCTTTCTTTCACTGGTCAATCTACCTCATGCAACCATCTGCCGTTTGCTCCTGAAGACTATTGACACCTCATACTCCCTCATACGGATGCCCACCAGGCCGTCGTACCTGACAACCTGACCTGAACAAGATCGGGCCAAATTTCCCATCCTTGGAAGCGTCCAGATTTCACGGGAAAACAACGCCTTTAAGGTGGAATGCGCCTGATAACCTGCCAAAGACGGAGTAAGCTGTCGTATAGGCCCCAGCCCATTGTGACTTGTGGCGTACCGCTGGCAGGGGTGCCTAGACCGCCATCGGCAGACTGTGCGTTTTAGAGCCTGGGCCAAAATAAGTCTCATCTCTGACCACTGGTTTGTTGGTGGGACGGATGGATGCAGAGATATCAATAATGCCCGGAACTGCTGCTGCGTATAGACGTAGGAGGATTAGCCAGGCGGAGGATCGGAGGAGATCGCTTGCATCCCGCCTGCTTTCTCACCTGCTTCTAGTACCCGCAGATACTTGCTACAATGCCTAGAATGCTACCTATCTTCGAACAGAGTGTCAACATGCACCCTACCAATGGATATCAAAAGAGAATGGCAGGTGGTGGCGGCAGCATGGAGTAAACATCCGGCATTGCATAGGACAATCACGGACGCATCCAAAATTGCCTGAGTGATCCGATATTTTTGCTGATTTGCATGTTCTAGAAGCACACGTACCTACTTATCTTTTCCTGTACGTGCGAATAGTGAGTGGTAAGAACATAGTACTTATTCACTCTATTAAACTCGCATGCCATGGAGAGATCGGCAAATTAAACCCC
The DNA here is from genome assembly GCA_038363915.1 of Apiospora saccharicola. Taxonomy (NCBI): domain Eukaryota; kingdom Fungi; phylum Ascomycota; class Sordariomycetes; order Amphisphaeriales; family Apiosporaceae; genus Apiospora; species Apiospora saccharicola. The sequence continues at coordinate 4,036,014 of JAQQWM010000001.1, forward strand.
TCCCCTAACCCCCTTGAGATGGCCACAAGGATAAGAGATTCTGGCTCTCTCTATCACCCTGATACATACCAGTATATCATACCTATCTCTGAATATCGCATCCGTCTTTGCGGCATTCGAATAAAAGGCCCGCCAGTCAGCGGGAACTTGTGAAACTGACGGCGCCTGTCGTTTTGGGGGTTTCGACAGGTAGCTTGGTTGGGCTCCACCAAATAATACAACTCGGGTGGCTTCCATCTAATGAAAGCATACGTGGGCATCGTGGACGAGTCCACTCTGGTACAACACAGCAGCCCCCGGCTAACCTAGATAGAGACAGATGGCAGAACAAGTCACCGCCGAATCCTCGAAACGTGAACCGAAGATCCATGGTGAGGCTCAAGCTGGACGTTCAGGTCCAAATACACAACCACCGTATCTTACCTGGAGAACAGAACAGGCCGAGCCCCTGCGCCTCCTGTTCAACGAACCAGACTTTATGCTGTGACATCTCACGGTTTGCCTGCCAGCTCAGCCAGCCTTCTCTCTCTCTCTCTCTCTTTCTCAAGGTTCCGGGCTGGGTGGGCAAGACAGTTTCTGACTCGCAATCTCAATGCGCATTTTTGTCTTGCTCCAGGGGTCTTGATCTGATTTGCCAGTGAATTGATCTGAACATTTTTCAACATGGTTTGGAAAATCCGGATGGAACTAGACACGCACTTATTATTAGCTACACCTGTGAAGTGTATCTTGAGCTGTTCAATGCTTGCTGCACGCCGCCTCCCTAATGGACGGCCTATGGACCTATGGACCCCCACTGTCTGCAGCAGGCACATTGTGGCTTGATGGGGGGATGATAGTGCGGCTGACTCGCCAGTCAATGGGCACCTGCAGCATTTGGGATTGAAGTGATGATTGTATATAGGTACCTAAAATAGCGAGAGCATCCAACTGAGACAACCCGGATTCAAAGCATGCAGCAGTCTGTTTTCTCCATACCTTAAATTACACGCCATAATTGGCCATCCTCATCGGAACGCAGACCGAGATTTTGAGACAATTGGAAACAAGAAGAGAAAAGTGAGGTTATATTGAGATCACCGAGTCTATACCAGCGCAATACTTCAACACAGCACCCCCACCCACAGTGCTAAAAGCCGCGCTCAACATGGGGAGCACAGAAAGTACGCTGCCGTACTGGCAGGTCAACGTCCCGGAGGCGGAGCGCGAGCGCGAGTGCCCCGAGTTCCTGCGCGACCTGAGCGCCAAGGACCGGGGCATCATCGGCACACCCGACGATCAGTACCGCACCCTGACTTGGGCCGAGGTGCGGGACATTGTGGCGACGAACCGGCTGGGCCGCTTCCAGCGCGTGCCGTCCGAGCTGCGGCGCTACCTGGCCTACAACTGGCAGCTCCGGCGCGACCACGGCAGCGTCATGAACTTTGTCCTGAACCAGCGGCTGCAGTGGACGATGCCCATCGCACCCAAGGGCAAGCCGTTCGAGTGCCCCGAGCAAGACATCAAGACGCTCTGGAACGACTGGCCCTACGGCCTCGACAAGCGCATCGTACACATCGTCGTCTGGACAAAGTTTAACCTCGAGGAGGACCCCCAGACCCTGGACCTCACCGACGCGGCGAGGAAAGACATTGACAACTACGTAGACAAAGTTTACGGGTCACGTCTACCAAGGGAGAATGTAAGTTGTGCAGCTGTTTATTTGTTTGTTTTTTATGCATGCCTGTAATCTTATTTCCATCTATGCCGCTGACTGTGACGGAATAGTATATCTGGTTTAAGAACTGGAGCTCCTTGAAGTCCGTCCACGCTGTAGAGCACTTTCACGTCATGCTCTTTGATCCCGATCCGGCATTCATCGACGAGATAACCCACGGAGATGTCCCCTTGTGCCGCAAAGTATGATTGCTTTCGGCCTCCTCTTTTCTTGCGATTGGGTTGTTTCATTTCTGGGCAGTTAGACAGGCTTATAGGCTAGATCAGACTTGGAGTCACCATAGACTGCGTGGGAATCCTGATAGACCAGTAATGACCCTATTGAGATATTTACTTGACCCTTTTCTAAATGTGTAGACAAGTAGTGAGCGTAGATTCTCAGGCCACGGCGCCTCCTGCTTTGATTTCGACCGCCGGGCATTCAGCAAAGGGTACTGCAATGGGCTTGGCAAGACTAATCTTGACTTGCCAGCCTCGCTCGCGTGCCGTCTTGGGCTCGTCGGCAATCTTGAACTCGTCAAGTATCTTGTCGGCCAATAGTGTCCCTAGCGCCTCAAGAGTCTCAAAGGAAGAACCCTCCATGATCTAAAATTTGATTAAGGACGAATTAGTTACCTTTCTTCTCCAGGACAGGTCAGAAGGAAAAAGAGAGAGAACTGACGTCGAAAACCAACTTCTCCACCTCGGGGTGTATATCGCGCGTCGTGTCGAGCCGGTCAATCTCGACGTCGGCCACGACCATCTGCTTGGCCTGCCGCTCGTTGGCGTTGACGCCGATGAGCGTGGGGATGTGCAGGCCGTGGATGCGGAGGGAGCGGGCGTACGACTGCAGCGGGTTGGTCTTCTCCTCGCCGAGGCCTGTCTTGAAGCAGGCCGTGACGGTGAGGGCGACGCCCGCGCCCAGTAGCGACGCCTTGGGCAGGTCCACCGTCAGCGTCAGCGACCGCAGCTTGCCGGCGTCGAGGAAGGGCACCTGGTCCAGCGGCAGCGCCCGCCGGCTGCCGTCGACAACGCGGCCCGTCAGCCCCACCCAGAGCATCTCAAAGGCATCGGCGGCGCTGGGGCCCTCGCCCGCGTCCGCCTTGCGCGCGGCGTCGGGGTTGGTGGGCGGCTGTGCCCTCGTCGAGAGCTGGTCCAGGCCCTCGCGCAGCCGCTTGCTCAGGTTGCCGTAGTGGGCCGTGTCGCCCGACGAGACGCGGTCCCCGGCGGCGGCGGCGCGGAATGGCTGCTCGAAGGAGACCTCGGTCGACAACAGGGCCGGCTGCGCCTTGTTGGCCCGGCCCCAGGCGTCGCGGCCCACGGGCAGCGTCCCCTGCAGGTTGTGGACTCGGACCACGGCGAGGGGCTCCCCCGCGCCGGCGGCGACTTGCCAGTTGGTTAGCAGCGGCGCCGGAGGGTCGGCACTCGGCTGTTGGAATTGAGCTGGCTCCATGGTGATCCAATTCTTGAGCGATGATAGCATTTGCGGGAAGGACAAAGAAACCCTGCGGAGTTTAGGTTTGAACCGCTCTATCGAGTGTCTCAGGCGTCGTCAGGCGGATGACGTCAGTTGGTCAGGAACGATGAGAGACGAGAGCGCCAGCTAAGTAACGCCAAACGAGTAGATAGATATTCAGGATATCGAGGATATTTCGAACGGTGGTATTGGTGTAGACTTGACAAATGGAATTTGGATGCAAGGAAGTGGATGCTGCAATATGTAAGGCTCAAAGAGGTGACATTGAAGTTGGTACGCTACCTACCTACATACCTTAGGTACCTAAATGTATAAGATGTTTATATCGATCGGTCCGCTACTTGCCTCAGCCCCACCAAGTTCTACTATAGCTTACTCGATATGAACGGAATATAGATAAAGATAATAGGAAGATTAATATATTTATCTTTTATTATAAAAAGGGCTTATTTAATATAAACTCTATTTATAATATTACCTAATCCTATAACCTACGATTATTTATATATTCTTTATTTTATTAAATAAAGAGGGATATTTTAAAAGATTTAATAATTATAAATAACTCTCCCTTTAATTAAATAAAACTTTTAATATATTTATATTACGAGTTTAAATTTTTTTTTAATATATTAATTATTCTAAAGTTTTTTTTTTTAAATATCTTTTAATAATAACGTGGTTTATTATATACTCGAACATATTACATAATCGGACACTTTCCCCCTTAACCTACTTAATTAAACTTTAATACGTAATATCTCTATAATTATAATACCGATTTAATCGAAAAGAAATCGTATTATTTTAATAATTTAAACGACGTAAGGACGTCTAAATCAAATTAATTAATAAACTATTATAAAAATATATAATATCCCCCGAGCCACGTTAAACGACCGATTCCGCGGTATTAGACCTTAACGTAAAATCTAATAATAATAATATAAATTAAATATAATAAAAAAGGAGATATTTTATAATTATATAATTAACCTGGATATTAAAAGGATACCTCCTAATATTAATATTATAAGAAATATAATTAATCTCTTTATAATATTACGTGATAATAAACGTGTTAATAAATATTAAATTAAGCGCTTTATCGATTATAAACCGGACCTTAAAACCCGAATAAATCGTTAATACAATTATTAAAAAGTTCTTTATAAAGATCTAAACGTTATTTCCGATTAATTCGCATTAATTATAAATATTAAAATTAAATACGATATTTTAAATAAAGATATATAGAATTTTAATAAAACCGGCTTTATAATAAATATAATCGGGTTAATATTTATAATAATACGCGCCGATCGATATAGGAAAACGAAATCGGTTTAACTTAATAATCGGGAATAGTTAACAGCTATTAAATATATTAATTTATAAAATTTATATATTTCACTATTTTTAATTATTTAAAATTAATATTATCTTATAAATTAATTTTGTGAATATGATTTATCGGGCGATTAAATAATTAAACCGATTTCTAATAATTAAACCGATAATAAAATAGGCCTAAGTTAGATCCGGTATTTTAATAAATATATAAAGGAGCGGAAAAAAGGTTTTTATCGCTTCTTAATTTTAAACGGTTATAAAAGTTATATTTTAGCCGAATTTAATAAATATTATAAAAATAACGGTATTATTATATTTAATATACCTCCCTATTCGTCTTACTTATTTTAACTTTTAAATATAATATTTTATTCGGTATTAAAGTATATATATTTAAAATAAATTGAATTATTTATTAAAGTATCGATAAATTATATTATAAAACTTAAATTCTTTATCGCTTTTAAAGCCGTGTATTTTATTATTTTTACGGAAAATAATATTAAATTTAAATTTAATATATTTAATTTAATCCTTTATTATTCAAACGAAATAATTAATAATTTAAATATCTACTTTCGAATACCTATATCTAACCTATTATATCTAGGAATAATTAATACTTATAACCCCTAAACGCCGTCTAACCCCTAATAAATAATTAAATACTCTATTTTTATTAAAAATAAAATCTCTACCCATTAAAAAAAAACCCCTAATACCTATTTTAAATATTATAAACTAAATAACGAAAAGTATAAATAAAATAGCTTATAAAATAACCTTTATATATAACTAGATATATATATTAAAAAAAGCTAATTTAATATTTTCTAAATATTAAAAAATTAAAAAGGTACATATACAATTTAAAAGGGCCCTTATTATATAAAAATCCTAAAAGCTATAAAACGAAAAGGTAAAAAAGATATATCTAATAATTAATAAAAATAAAACAAGGAATCTATCGAAATGGAGGGTAGCCGATAAAAGGCGTTATAATATCTATAGCGAAATAAATTATAATATATAAATATATAAAAAGGATATAAAATGAAATAGTAAATCGGATAATAAATAAATTTAATTAATTTAAAATATTATAATTAAATTAACTTATATAAAAATAATAAAATATAAGAAAAGTATCCGACTATATAATATATCCGAGTATATAATAAACCATATTAATTTAATTATAATATTTATTAAATTATCCTTTATTAAAATTCTTTTTATTTAAATATCTTTAATCTTTATAATATGTTTTTTAATAAAATAATATTTAATATTGATATATTTAACTTTTTATTATATCTCGAGATTCTTAATAAATTAAAGAGTTATATTATTATCGATTTAAAGTATAATATAATCGGGTATTAAGTTTAATAATTTAAAATCGTTTATAAACTATTAAATTTATATTCATTTCTTTTATAATATTTAATATAATATGATATTTAATATTTATAATTATTATAATATTATATTTTTATTTTCTAAATACCTATAACGTGGTTTACTATATACTCGGATATATTATATAATCGGATACTTTTTTCCCTATAGAAAAAGCGTTCGTACGTAAATTATAACTCTTTTATTTCTTTATTAAATTTTATAAAGTTTTAACCTCTTATATTTAATTATATAAAAATATTAAATTAATTTTATAATTTTATAATTATTTTATTTAATAACTTAAAGCGGAAAATAAAAATTACAGGGATTGATTTAGCGTATTTTCTATTTAAGGGTATAATAAAATAGATATAAATTTTAAAAATCCTTTTTATTTATTATATTTAAATTAGATTTTAATTTTAAAAATACGGTTTAAATATAATTAAAATTAATTAAAATATACGGTTACGTACGGACTTATTTTCTATAGGGAAAAAGGTATCCGACTATATAATATATCCGAGTATATAGTAAACCACGTTAATATTAGAGCTTTAATTAAATTAAAAATCAAACTTATAAATATTTTTTATACATTTTAATAATTTATAAAGTCTATATTATAAAACATTTTAATATTGAATTAATTTATTTCAAACTGTTTATAATAGATATTTAAGCTTATAATACTATAAAAGAATAAAAAAAAATATATTATTAAATTTATATATAATTAATTAAGTTTAACGTTAAATTCTCTAATTATATTTAATATATATATTATATTTCCGTATTATAGGGGACGTTAATTTATTAATTATATTATAAAAAAAAGATTATATAAAACCCTTACTTTTTATTTAATAAATTAAGCGAGTAAATATATAATCGTAAGCTAATTAATTATATAATAATCGATAACGTAATTTACTACTTTACGGATTATATTACCTCGCGGACCACTCTTTCTATTTTTTAATATTTTTATATAAATTAATTTAATTATAACGTTTTAAATTAATTTAAATTATTCGTTATCCGATTTATTATTCGATTTTATATCTTTTTTATAAATTCGTATATTATAATTTATTTCATTATAAATATCGTAGCGCCTATTACCCATTATATACCGCTTTAACGAATTATTATTTTCACCTTTATCGATTATAAAACGTTTCCCTTTTACCTTTTTATCCTATATTTATTAAGATTCTTTAATAATAAAGGCTCCTTTAAACTAAATATATAACTTTTTAATTATCCGGCGTTTTAAAAAGATTAAATTAACCACCTTTAAAATCCATACCTATTTACGTAAGATTATAGCTTTATACGTTATTAACTTTATATATTTAATTAATTTATTTATAATATTTAAAATCGGTATCGGAGAGCTTCCTTAATAATTAAAGATTTTATTTTTAATAAAAATAAAATATCTCGTTATTTATTAAAGGTTAAAAGGTATTAAAGGGTTATAAATATTAACGGTCTTTAGGTATAATAACTCTAATATAAATATCCGAATTTATATATTTAACTTATTAATTACCTTATTTAAATTATAAAGTATTAAATTAAATATATTAAATCTAAATTTAATATTATATTTTATAAAAATAACAAAATATACGGCCTTAAAGATAATAAAGAATTCGAACTTCGTAATATAATTTATTAAAGCTTTTATAAATAACTCGATTTCTTTCGAATATATATACTTTAATAACGAATAAAGTATAATATTTAATAATTAGAATAAATAAAATAAATAAGGAGGTATATTAAATATAATAATATTATTATCCTTATAATATACCTCGAATTTAATTAAAATATAGCTTTTATAACCGTTAATAATTAAAAGGCGATAATAATCTATCGCTCGCGCTTTAATATATTTATTAAAATATTTAATCTAATTTAAACCCGTTTTATTATTAATTTATTCGTTAAAAGTCGATTTAATTACTTAATTACCCAATAAATTATATATATATACCTAATTTATAAGGTAATATTAACCTTAAACGATTAAAAACGACGGAATATATTAGCTTTACGAATTAATATATTCTATTATTATTAACCATTCCCGATTATTAAGCTAAGCCGTTTTCGCCTTCTTATACCGATCGATATATATTACAATATATATTAAGTCGATAATATTTATTATAAAACTAATTTTATTAAAATTCTATATATCTTTATTTAAAATATTATATTTAATTTTTATATTCGTTATTAACGTAAACTAACCGGAAATAACTTTTATATTCTTATAAAAAGCTTTTTAATAATTATATTTCCGATTTATTTTAATCTTAAAATTTAAATTACGATTAATAAAGCGCCTAACCTAATACTTATTAACGTACTCGTTATTACACGCTCCCGTAAGAAAATTAATTATATTTTTTATATTAACGATAATAAAAGGTATTCTTTAAGTATTTAAATTAATTATATATTTTTATAATACCTCCTTTTTAAAAAAATTTAATTTATATTATCGTTATCGGATTTCGTATTATAGGGTTCGGCCGTTAATTTAATAATATAAAATCGTGTAAAGGACGTCGTATACCTTCGTAATAACTCTTTCGTTTAAAGGATTTATTAAATTTTATATTATTTAAATTATTAAAACGATTTAATCTTCTTTAAATTAATTAAGTATTATAATTATAAAACTATTATATATTAAAGTTTAATTAAGTTATAAAATTAAAAAAGTAATCCGCGAGGTAATATAATCCGTGAGGTAATAAACCACGTTATATAACTTTATTAATAATAATTTATTCGATTAAAAGATTACTCGCTAACTATAATTCGCCCCCCTTTTTAATATTATCTCCCGTTTATTAGTATCGGCCTTTTTTTTCTTTTAATACGTTTAAATATTTTATATTTTATTATATCGGTATTCGTAATATTACTAACTTAATAGAAACTCCGCGTCCTCTAAGGCCTCTTTCCCGTTTTATATGTATATAAATATACCCTTTACTTTTTAATATATTTTATAAAAATCGTATATATAAAGAATTGTATATTATAATAATTTAAAAGGTTTATTATTATATACGGTATTTAATACTTTAAAATCGAGTTTATTTAAAGCTATTACGATTTCCGGATTATAAAAATAATTAAGTTTAAAAAATATAAATTTTATAATTATCGATATAATTATATTAATTTTCTCGGAATTATTAAAAACGTTTTTTATTAATATATATACTATAATATATATTGATAAATATCGATATTTAAATAATTATATATATAAAGGTATAAAATTAAATAAAGGATAATACCGGATATAAATATATAAATATATATAATAAAAAGGAGAGACTTATAAATTTTAAAAAATATCTTTTTTAGAATTTTATATTTATTTATAAAAGCTTTTTTAATACTTTATATAACCGTCCCACGGAGGACGTTAATTTATTAATTATATTATATAAAAACATTATATAAAACCTTTACTTTTAATTTAATAGATTAAATAAATAAGTATATAATTTAATTAATTATATAATAACCAATAAATAATTTAATTAATAATAACCTATCCGATTAAAGGATTATTCGTTAACCGCGGTTCTATTAGCTCCCGTTTATCGATACCGGCCTTTCTTCCCTTTCGGTATATTTAATTCATTCACGATTTTATTATATCGGCATTCGTCGTATTAATAAAACTTCGCGTTTTCTAAAGCCTCTTTCCTATTTCGTATACGTATAAATACGCCTTCCGCCTTTTAATATTCTTTATAGAAATCCTCGTTATTATATACTTAATATATAATATAAAGATTATATATATAGAAAGTTATATAATATAATAATTTAAAAGGTTTATTATTATATATAATTCTTAATATATTAAAATCGAATTTATTTAAGGCATTAATATATTTATAGAAATCGTCCGGAATAAGAGGTTTAAATTTAATTATTAATATAATTATATCGATTTTCTCGGAATTATTTAAAGCGCTATTTATTAATATATACGATATAATATATATCGGTAAATATTAAGATTTAAATAGTTATATATATATTTAATAATATATAAAGGTATAAAATATAAAATAATAATAAATATAAATATATATTTATATATAATAAGAAAGAAAGAATTATTATAAATTTTAAAAAACGTTTATTTTAAGATTTTATATTTATATACGAAAGCTTTCTTTAATAGCTTACGTAAAACCGGTATTTCCGTACTTTAATTTTAAGAATTTTATTACTTAAGTATAAATAATTTCTAATAAATTTTAAATCTATATAATATTAGTAAGTATAATAATTCTTTTCTTAATATTTAAATATAATATTATCGCGAGACCCGGTTTTATTATAAATCCTATATTATAAGGAATAATAAGTAGTTGGAATCGATAGTTATAATAGAAAGGGGCTTAATATTTACTATTTATTATTACTAGAAACTTAATTTCTTAATTTATTATTTAAAATATTTATTTATTTTAATACGGAATTATTATTAATTTATATAACCTTCTATTTATTTTTTATTCTTTATATTAATTGTAATAAGTTTAAAAAAATATTAAATGAAAATTTAAATAAAACCGATATCTTTCTACTTTAATTTTCAGAACTTTAGTATTTAAATATAAAAATCTTTAATAAATTTTAAATCTATATAATATAAACGAATAATTCCTTTCTTAATATTTAAATATAATATTATCGTGAAACCCGGGTTTATAATAAATCCTATATTATAAAGAATAATAAATAATTAAAGTTAATAATTATAATAGAAAAGGGGTTTAACATTTTTTATTTATTATTATTAAAAGTGTAATCTTTTAATTTAATATTTAAAATACCTATTTCTTTTAATATAGAGTTATTATTAATTTATATAACCTTCTATTTATCTCTTACTATTTATATTAGCTATAATAAGTTTATTAAACGAAATGTAATAAATGTATTATATTTAATTTAATTTAACTCAATAATTATATTAATAACGTTATTATTAATTAATATATTTTTTTAAACGTAAAATCGATAGCTTTATTACTTATCATAAATTTAATTTTCGGATTGATTAATACATTTTTAATTAATAATTATATTGAATTATATTTCTTTTACATATTATTTATATATTATTTTTAATATAAGAATATACTATTTTAAATTATATTTATATTGAAATAATATACATATAATCTTTTATTAATTATTTTAAACATATTATATATGTCTTATTTAAACTCGTTTATTATATTTTTATTTAAAGTATAAATTATAAAATTATGTATTTAAAATCCTATAATTAATAGCGTTTCGTTCTAAATAAAAACGTATAAATTATATTTAGAAATTTAAAAATTAAGTTTCTTTTATATTTATAATAATTATATATATTATTATTTAAAAGATTATTTAAAATTATATAATTCTTTATATAATTTAAAGATTATATTCCCTTTAATACTTATTTTTAATATGAATTCTATATAAAACTTTATATTAAAATCGTTATTTAAAAAGGTTATTTTAATATTTATTTATTTAATAGTTTATGAAGCTTCTTACAATTAAAATAAATAATAAAAAACAAATAGAACGTTATACAAATTAGTAATAACTCCGTACTAAAATAAATAAATATTTCAAAAGTAAATTAAAGAATTAAAACCTCTAACAATAATAAATAATAAATATTAAACCCCTTTTTACCATAGCTATCGACCCTAGCTACTTATTATCCCCTATAATATAAGATTTATAATAAACCCGGATCTTATAATAATATTATATTTAAATATTAAAAAAGGAATTACTTATTTATATTATATAAATTTAAAATCTATTGGAAATTATTTATATTTAAATAATAAAGTTCTTAAAACTAAAATATAAAAATACCGATTTTATATAAATTATTTAAAAAAGCTTTTATATATAAATATAAAATTTTAAAATGAATACTTTTTAAAATTTATAATATTTCTCCTTCCTATTTTATATAAATATATATCTATATCCGTTATTATCCTTTACTTTATACCTTTATATATTATTAAATATATATATAACTATTTAAATTTTAATATGTATTAATATATATTATATTATATATATTAATAAAGAATACTTTAAATATTTTTAAGGAAACCGGTATTATTATATTAATAATTATTAAACTTATATTTTATAAAACAAACCGCTTTTATAATCGGAAAATTATAAATACTTAAAATAAACTTAATTCCGAAATATTAAAGATTATATAAAATAACCTATTTTATAATTTATTATAATATATAACTCTTTATATATATAATTATATATCGAATTTAAAACGTATAGTAATAAGAAATATTATAAAAATTATTAAACGGTAGAAAATATATTTATATATTTATAAAACGGGAAAGAAACCTTAAAAGATATAAAACTTTTATTAAATTATATTTATAATAAGCGCCGGTATAATAAATTCGTAAAATAATTACCCTCGAAAGATTAATACCGATAAACGGGAATTAACGGAACCGCGATTAGCGAGCAATCCTTTAATCAGATAGGTTATTATTAATTAAGCTATTTATTAGTTATTATATAATTAATTAAACTATATATTTATTTATTTAATCTATTAAATTAAAGGTAAGGGTTTTATATAATTCTTTTTAATAATATAATTAGTAAATTAGTATCCTCCGCAGGACGGATTTTAATATTCATTAAATAAACTTTAAAATTAAAAGCGCTTATTAATATTATAAAACATTTATAAAATTATAATCTAACGATAATAATAAATATCTTTCTATAATTAATTCATTCTTTTTATTAAAATCCTTTAATTATAATTTATAATATTTAAATTAAATAATAGCTTAATCCTAAGAATATATCTCTTAATAAAGCTTTTTTAATTAAAAACCACGTCTTTTCTTTATATAATACCGTAAATATATTTATTTATAAAACTTTAATTTTTAACATTTATAACCTTTTATTATATAAGAACTTACAATATCTTTATAATTTATATATATCTTATTAGCTATTATATATATTTAAATATTATTAAAATTATTATTATTATATATTATAATATAAGAGATTTATTAAATTCATAAAATAAACTATCCTTAAATAACGTAAGGTTTTAAAACTCTTTTATGTTATTATTAATGTATTATTTTAATTACTCTTTTTAATAATATTAAATTATTAAGAATTTAATAAGCTTTTTAATAACTATTTTATTTAAAAACTCTTTATAATTATACTTTAATTATAAATTTCATTCATTATATAATCGATAACATTAAATTAAATATACTTCCTTTTACCCTTTAAATTAATTTTATAAATATATTATTTAAGTTTTAATATATTATTAATATAGTTTTCCCGTTTTATAATTATAATATATTAAGAAATAATAATAGTATTTATTATTACTTTTTATATTAATTTAGATTAATATTTATTTCCTTTTCCTTTAAAGATATATTAATTATAACCTTTCTTAATAAAACCTTTTTTATTTTCTAAATATAATAATTAAGAGACCCCTTTAAGGGGTTTATTAAAGAAGCCCTAGTTAGCCCGCTATTCCTAAATAGGAAGGCGGTTAACCTAAATAATAATAATTAGCCTCCTCTATTTAAAAAGCTTTAGCCAATTTAAATAAATAGATCTTTCTTTTTTCCTTCTTTATCTTTATTTTAATTTATTATTTAATATTACTCCTATCCGATCCCTTTAAATTAATAACATCTCTTTAACCTTAATTAATTAAAAAATAAAGTTATTTTAATTTAATAACCTTATTAGAAATCTATTAAAATCTATATATATAATATAAATTTCTAATAATTTAAAAGCAGGTTTACGCGTTAAAACCGTTATCGATTTAATAAATTTATATATATAATATAAATTCTATCGGTTATTATCAGAATTAAAGATTAAATATAAAAATCTATATATATAATATAACTTTCTTTCTCTTAATCCGATACGTCCTTACTATTTTAACTATAACTTATATATATAATATAACTAATAATTTATTAATAAATTTCTATTATTTTATTTTATAAAAAGATATCGGAAACGCATTGTATTTAAATAAATAAAAATCCCTTATAAATACGATCTAATAAGTTACCTAATCAATTAATTATTTATTAAATAATACCTAATTCTAAATAATTTTTATTATTATAAATATTACGATTTCTTTTAATTTAAGTATTATTTTATATAAGGATATTATTTAAATTCCTTTTATATAAACCCCGGAAGATATCGTTTTATATAAAGACATTATTTAAAGAAAATTCCTAACCCTTTCTAATTCGTTATATATATATTAAACACGCTTTAATTTATTATTAATTATTTATATATAAATAAATTATTAATATAACCGAAAAGTTGATCATTAATCCTCCCTTAGAAAAGGAGTAATATATAAATAAATAACCCGAAATTCTTAATAGATAAATTGCTTTAATACTTTAATAATCTATACATCCTATTAACCTTAATATAACACATTATAATAAAATTGTTTTTAAATATATCGCGATTTTAAAATTTTAAAATAACTTATATTTAAGAAAGATTAAACTCTTAAATCCCTTTTAAATAAATCCTCCTTATATATTAAAATAAATTACTACAATATTTAACGATATAAATATATAACGGATCGAATTATAAAAATAAGCCTTTAACTCGTAATAACTATTAAAATCTTAAATAATAAATATCGAAATCCCCTTTCTTAAGCAAGAGAAAATTATTATCGGCCGAAAGGAAAACGATAAAACACTTTATTTGAAAAATAATTTATATTTTATGAAATAGTTAATAAAATAAATTATCCTATCTTATATAAAATTAAAATAAAATATAACTAATTTCTAAAGAGATATATATAAAAGTCTTAATATAATTATAAGTAATATTAATTAAAATATTGAAAGTATTATAAAGAATATATACATTAAATTCCGTAAAATAATAATAGTTTATTATATATCCTTTCGGTAATTATATAGATTTATTTTATAATAATTTTAAAATCATAATTCCCTTTTAAAAAATACCTAACGATAGCGAACAAATAATTTTCTATTAAACCAATTAATATCGGCCGGAGATCCTTATTTTATATTTGATAATTAAAAGATTTATATATATCCGGAAATATTACAATTTTAATTTATAAAAAAAACTACCATTCCTTTAAATAATAAAAACGATAATAAATTTAAATTCGAATTTAACGATTCATATCTATAAAAAGTTGAATAATTAATTAATACGGATAAATTTATTCGAAGCAATTATCTAAATCCTTTCTTAATAAATTAATAATAATATAAGTAAATCCCGTAATATATATAAAAACCTATTAATGATTTAATATAATAGCTTATTAATATTCCTAAATAATAATTTTAAATTTAAGTATATAGGCAACTTATATATCTATTTATTAATCTTTAATTTGAAATTTAATTATTTAAAGTATTTATATAACCCTTAATATTAATTATTAAATTATTAAACCCTCTTTAATATGCTTTTATTATTATTTATAATCCTTGACTTAAATATTTATTAAATAATTATAAATAATTAAAATTTAACATTAAGTAAAAAGGTATTAAAATATATAATCTTAATCATTTAAATTTAATTAAATAAAATTGAATTTAAGAAAAAAAGATAATTATTTTTATAAATATTATATCTTTTTTATTAAAAATCGCTAGTTTTATAAAGGGTAATTACTTTAAAGGTTTTATTATATAAATCTTAAATGTTTTTTAAACTTTTCTCGGAGGACGAGCTCTAATTTAATAGAATAATAAGGTCTTTAATTTTAATAAGGCTTTATTAAAATCGAAAGGACTTTATTATATTATAAAAGCATTTAAAAATTAATTTAAATTAGACCGAATTATTATAATAAAGAAGTCTTTAATTATAAAACATTAATTAAAGGACTTATTAAACGATCCCGATACTTTAAAACGCTTTTTTAGTTAAATAATTAAATATATTAAAATTATAAAATCCTTAATATTACATAATAAACACGCGGTCGGTATTCTATAATAAGTTTATATTTAAATTAATATAGAGATTTAACGAGTTCTATACCCTTTTAAAGATAATAATATAATCGTTTTATATGAAATTAAAGTTAATAAAATATATAATACTTTAAATTTATATATTAAATAATAATTAAAGGACTGAAATAAACAAATATAAAATATTATTTAAATTTATATTAAATTTAAATTAACTAATAAGTATATAATTAAAAAAGATTTCGCTAAATTTTAATATAAAAAACGTAATAAACGTATAAAACAAAATGAACGTTAATAAAAAAAATGAATTACGAGACGATCCTAATACGGATTATAAAAGAAAGAAGGATTTTAAAAAGGATAATAACTTTAAGAAATCCGATTATAAATATAATGAAAATATTAAAGATAATAAAAAAGTTAATTTTATATATAATAATTTATTTTTTATATTTAATTTATTAAACTCGTTATTAAATAAGGAATTTAAATATAAGTCTTTCTATTTTTATTTAGTTTTTAATTAAAATATAATTTATAAAAAGTGTTATAAATACGACTTTATTAACCCGGTATAAAAACAATTATATAAAAAGAAATACGACGGTATTAAAAAAAAGCTTAAATCTTTAACTTTTATATAAAAATAATATATTTATAATGAGTATAATTATATATTTATATTAGATAATTTAATATTTAAATATATTAAAAAGTATAACGAAACTTATAATTATAAATAACTTATATTAAAGGAAAGATATACTTTTCATTACTTTAATAATAAAGTTTATTTAATTAATATTAAGCGGTGTTTTATTTAAAATAGGATTCCCGATATTAATTATAATATAATAAAGTTAAATAAAGATATTATAGGTTTTATAAATTTTAAAGTTATTATTTATATAATATAAAATGAATATATTTCTATATATATCTATTTTAATATTAATATTAATTTAAATTTAATAAATAGAAAATTCCTTTATTATATAGAATATTTTATAATTTCTAAAAGAATTAAAATCAAAATTATAATTAAAAAACTAATTAAAATAATTAAATAGGTTATATTTATTATTTATATAAAAAGATATAATAATAATAATTAACCTATGTTTTAAAAATTTATTAAAAGCTAATAAATAAATAATAACTTCAAGTTTAACGCCTTAATTAATATTTAAACCTTTAAACTTTTTAAAATTAAAATCGACTTTAATACCTATATTATTTTATTCCCGAAATATAAATTTAATATATATTTTAAAATTATTTTATATAAATAATTATATATTAAAAAGGTAATAATATAAAAGTAAATAACTCTTTTATTTAAAGAATTTACTTTTATAATTATTAATTATAAACCTTTATTTAAAAAACGTAATTCCTATTTTTATTTTTAAAATATAAACGTTATAAATATTTTAAGAAATATAAAAATAATTAAAATTATATTAATATAAAATGCTATTAAGAAACTAAATATAATTAATAAACAAAGTAAAATTAATTAAATATAAAAAGATTAAATAATAATTTTATAATTTCTTTTTTTAAAAAAAAGGTTTTAAATTATTTATCGTTATAATAGGAATTATTATAAATATAATCGCCGGAAACTTAAGAAATATTTCTATAATTATTATAATAAATATACCCGGGATTATCTTAGATATATACCCGGGATTATTTTAGAAATATTAAAGAATATCTTAATAAATATTTAACCTTATATTAATTTAAATATAAAATATATTTTAATTTTAGGATTCCGAGAAATTATTAAGAATTAAATTTAATTTAATTTTATATTAAATAACGATATCCTAATAATTATTTCTTTATTTTATTAAGCTTTTATCTTAATATTTAAATCTTATAAAAATAAAGGAATTCTAACTTTTAATAAACCTTGAATTTTAATTTTGAATAAATTAAAATTAAATAAATCCTATTTAATATAAAGAATTATAAAATCGATAAAATCGATAAAGATTTTAAAGATTATAATTAAAGAAAGTATATATATTTATATTAATAATTATTTTAATATATAAAAGGATTAAAATATAATTAAAGTTCTTAAGGAATAATAGATAAAGGTTCCTTTGATTAATAATTAATAAAATAAAGAGTTTAATAATTAAAATTATCTAATAAATATTAAAGATAGGAAAGTTTTTAATAATATTTATAATACTTTTTATAATAAAAGATATATAAAATAAATAGACGAACCGACTTTATTTTTATATTATTTTGTATTATATAACGATAAATTAAAAATAAGGAAAAGATAAAAGCTATTATAAATTTAATTCTTTTAGATAATATAATAATCCTTAATAATTATTTAATATCGTTATAATCGAAAGTAATGATTCGTTTTCGAGGTAAATATTTTATTATTATAATTAATATAATGGCTTTCCTTTATTAATTCTTTATGTATTTAAATTATTAAAATAAATTTATTTTTATAACTTTATAAGGAATAGAGAGATTTATAATAATATTAATAGGTTTTAGGAATATATTTATTTATATTTAATAATTTATAAATGATATTCTTAAAAAGTTTAATAATTCTTATAAAGCTTTTATTAATAATATTATTATTTATTTAAAAATTATAGAGGAATACTTTAAATATTTAAAAATAAAGTCTTTAACCTTTTTAATAATAAGAATATTTCGATTAACCTTAAGAAATCGGTTATCGGTTACCCTTTAATAGAACTATTTAACTTTAAAGTAAATATCTTAAGATTAGGAATAATTAAGAAAAGGGTCGTTACTTATTATTAATTATTATTTCCCGTTAATTTTAAATTATTTAACTAATATAGAATAATTTTAAATTCCTTTATTATTTCATATTTTATTATATTTAAATCGTTAAATTAATATAAAAGAGAAAGGTATTTCTTTTAATAAAAGGATATAAATAAAGATAGGTTATTATTAAAAATCTAAATAAACGAATAGCTTATTATAAATTAATTAAGTTCGAGTTTATAAACATTAAACGTATTTCTTTTAAAAAAGTATAAACTTCTATTTATAATAAAATAATTATATTTTATTATAATCTTAATTAAACCTTTTTTATTTAATTTAATAATTTATTTAAGCGAGGATTTAAAATAAGAATCTTTTATTTTAAAAACGGAATTAAATATTAATTTAATATTTTAATTATAAGAACTTCGATCAAATTTATTATATACTTTAATCGATATTTATTTTAATTTAAAATAAAATATAAACCTTTAAAACTCGAAGTTATATATTTAATATAAGTAATTAAAAGATTATAAACGATAATTTAATCGAATTAAATACCTATTATTATCTTTATTAATTATTTAATTATAAAAGGTATTTATAAAACTATAAGCCTAAATATAATAAGTATGGATTAATTTAATAAGAGATTGATTAATATTTCGATTTATCTTTTATAATATAAATTCTAAATATATTATATAATAAATAAAATTAATTTTATCTCTAATATTTGTAATAAATTAAAGGCAGTTTAAAATACCGATAAATGTATTAATAAACCCGTTATTTTAAATAAAGTTTAATTTATAACCGATAACGTTAATTATATATAAGTTAAGGTTATTATTAATAATAAAATAAAATAGAAGTTTCTAAATGGATATAAAATTAATATTCGTTTAACCTTTATTTTTAAAGATCTTAAACGCTTAGCTAACGTTAACGAAGTTATTAATAATTTTTTTTATTCTAGGTACCTTTTCGAAATTAAAAAGAAGCTTTTATATTATATCGATTATTTAGGAATATATCGACTTTATATTCCTTATACCTTAATATAAGACTTCTTAATTATAATATATAATGATAAATATTATTTTAATTTTAAACGAATATTAAAAGATTTTAATATTTTTCTAATTAAACGTAAAAAGAAACTAATAGAAAAATTATATTATATATTATTTTAATTATAATATTAATCGACTTAATTAATAATTAAAAATAAGTAATTATAAATTTATTTATAACAAAGACCTTTTATTTATATATATAATTGTAATAGATTTTATTTTAATTTTCGTATTAATAAACCTTTAAAAAATACTTTAATAATTAAAGAATAACGAAACCTATTATAATATATATAATTATATAATAACGGTTTCCTATCTTATATTAAAACAAATTATATTAACCCTAAGATATAAAAAGGATATTATTAAAGATTAGGTTATTACTTTTATTATTTAATTTATATTAATAAATTAAGGAATTCTTTATAACATTATCTTTAATTAAGATTTTAAATTTATTAAAGAATTCTAATAAGGTATGTAGGAAAACCTCAATATTTAATTATTAATAATAATAGTTTAATACCTGTAAATAAATACATTATTGGAACAAAAGAATTGGGATATTAAAATCGTTATTTAATATCATTACTTTATATATCTTAATTATAAATGAATTAACATATTTCCGGTATTTTAATAAAATATAAATAACGTTTATAATTAAATATTTAAATCAATACTTTATTAATAATTATTTAACTTTAAATTACCGAGACCCTTCGATTTAATTATAAATATTAACGTTATTAATAAAGTATTTAAAGATATTTATTTTATAAAAGAATATTTTAAACAAAACGTAAAATTATTTATAAATTTTATAATTATAAATATTAAAAAACGATATAATTCTAAATATTAAAATATTTAATTTTTAAAAAGTAATAAAGTTTATTTCTATTTTTATAAAAACTGTTATTTTCCCGGGAAGCTTTTAAAAAAGTTAATAGTTTAATATATAAATTAAACTTTGCGGAAAGATATTTTATTTATTTTATAATATTAATTAAATACCTAAAACCTGCTCCTTAAAGTAATAATACTTTCTATTATTTATACTCTCCTTTTAATCCCGTTAATATAAATTAACTCGGATATAAATTTAACGATAATATTTCATAATATAAAATCGAGATTATTAAAAACTATTAATTTAATCACGAGAAGGATGAATATAAATATTTAATAAAATACAAAGGTTTTAATAAATAATATAATACTTAAAGATAAGAAAGTATTTTAAACGGTTTTAAGAAATTAATTAAGGAATATTAATAATATAAAAGTAATTAACTATTATAAATTATATATAAAATAAAGATCGATAAATAATTAATTATATCGAAACGAGAATTTAAGAAATTACGAAAGGTTTAATATAAAAATAATTAATTAATCGCTTTTATACCGATTATATTTATTCCTAAATTTATTATACCTATATTATTTAATCTTATTATTTAATCGATTATAAAACTTATTTTTAAAGAATTAAAAGAGGCTTTTAAACGAAAAGGAAGGCTTCTTAAATTAAAAAGTAAAAAACAAAAGGTCTTCTTTCTATTATAATTAATCTATATTATAATATATTGAAATCAATATCGTATACTCTATATTATAATATATTTTAAAAATAAATTAAATAAATTAAATAAATGTAAAACATTATTAAAGATAATAAAGATCTTTTTCCAGCCCGGTAATTTAATAGACCTTATTAAATGGTTTATTAAAGAAAGCCTGATTAGCCGCTATTCCTAAATAGGAAGGCGGTTAATTTAAATAATAATAATTGACCTCCTTTATTTCAAAGGCTTTAATTAATTTAAATAAATAAAGCCCTCTTCTTTCCTTCTTTATCTTTATTTTAAATTATTATTTAATATTATTCCTATCCGGTCCTTTTGAATATTATATATAATAATAAACTTTTTAAATATTATAATATAACGTAGTTTATTATATATTTAAGTATATTATATAATCGGACACTTTTCTTATATTTTATTATTTGTATATAAATTAATTTTATTATAATATTTTAAATTAATTAAACTTATTTATTATTTAATTTATTATTTAATTTTATATCTTTTTTATATATTCGCGTATTATAACCTATTTTACCGTAGATATTATAATACTTTTTACCGGCCGCCTTCTATTTCGACGGACCCCCGTTTTACTTTTATTAATTATTAAACGTTTCCCTTTTACCTTCTCGTTTTATAGCTTTTAAAGGTTTTATATAATAAAAACCTTTTTAAATTATATATATACCTTTTTAATTCTCCGGTATTTAAAAAGTATTAAATTAACCTTTTTTAATATATATATTTAATCGTATATAAAGGTTATTTTATAAATTATTTTATTTATACCTTTTATTATTTAATTTATAATAATTGAAATAAATATTAAGGTGTTTCCTTAATAATTAAAAACCC
This sequence comes from Apiospora saccharicola, assembly GCA_038363915.1. Classification (NCBI taxonomy): domain Eukaryota; kingdom Fungi; phylum Ascomycota; class Sordariomycetes; order Amphisphaeriales; family Apiosporaceae; genus Apiospora; species Apiospora saccharicola. Next base: position 4,058,425 of record JAQQWM010000001.1, read on the forward strand.
TAATTATAATAAAAATAAAGTATTTAATCGTTTATTAGGGATTAAACGGTATTTAAAGATTATAAATATTAATTATCCTTAAACGTAACGGGCTAGGTATAGATATCTAAGAATATATATTTAATTTATTAATTACTTTATTTAAATAATAAAGGATTAAATTAAATATATTAGATATAGATTTAATATTATTTTTTATAAAAATCGTAAAATATATAGCTTTAAAAATAATAAAGAATTTGAACTTTATAATATAATTTATTAATACTTTAATACATAATTCGATTTATTTTAAATATATATATTTTAATATTAAATAAAGTATTATATTTAAAGGTTAAAGTAGGTATAATAAATAAAGAAGTATATTAATTATAATAATATCGTTATCTTTATAATATACCTCGAATTTAACCGAAATATAGTTGTTATAACCGTTAAGGATTAAAAGGCGATAGCGACCTTTTATTCGCGATTTAATATATTTATTAAAGTATTTAATTTAATTTAAGCTTATTTTAAAATTAATTTAGCCGTTAAAAGTCGGTTTAATTACCTAATCGCTTAATAAATTATGTTTACGAGATTAATTTATAAAGTAATATTAACCTTAAATAATTAAGAACGGTAAGATATATTAACCTTATAAATTAATATATTTAATAATTATTAATTATTCCCGATTATTAAGTTAAACCGATTTCACCTTCTTATACCGATCGATATATATTATTATAAGTATTAATTTAATTATATTTATTATAAAGCCGGTTTTATTAAAATTGCATATATTTTTATTTAAAACATTATATTTAATTATAATATTCGCGATTAACGCGAATTGACCGGAAATAACATTTAAATCCTTATAAAGAGCTCTTTAATAATTATATCGACGATTTATTCGGGTTTTAAAGTCCGGTTTATAATTAATAAAACGCCTAATTTAATACTTACCGATATATTCGCTATCACGTAACGTTTTAATGAAATTAATTATATCTTTTATAATATTAATATTAAAAGGTATCCTTTTATTATTTAAATTAATTATATAATTACGAAATACCTCTTTTCTTATTATATTTAATTTATATTATTACTATCGAATTTCGTGTCGAAATTCGGTACCGCGGAATTAGTTATTTAATATAAATAAAGGGACATTATATACTTTTATAATAATCTTTTAATTAATTTAATTTCAACCTTTTTATATAATTTAAATTATTAAAACGATATAGTTTTCTTTAAATTAAATCGGTATTATAATTATTAAGTTATTATATATTAAAATTTAATTAAATAGGTTAAGGGAGAAAGTATCCGATTATATAATATATTCGAGTATATAGTAAACTACGTTATAATCTTTATATATAATTCTTATATTATATACTAAATATATAATAATAAGAACTTTTATAAAATATATTAAAAGATAAAAGATATATTTATATATATATAAAATAAGAAAAAGGTTTTAAAGAATACGGAGCTTTATTAATATAATAAACATTAATATAATAAAATCGCGGAATAATTAAATATATTAAAAAAGAAGAAGGATTAATACCGATAATTATATAGCTACCTTATAACTAGATATATATTTAATTTAATTAATTATAAAAGGATCGGCTCTACTCTAAGCTATACTAGCTTCAATATTAAAACCTTATTACTTGTTAGCTTAATCGATTTAACTATTTTAATTTCTTTTTTATTCCTTAACCTAATATATTTCTAATTTTATTAATTATTAGATCGTATATATTTACGATATATCGCGTAATTATATTAAGTTCTTTTAACCGTTAATTAAAGGGTAGAGTATTTATTATCGAAAGCGTAATTAATTAATGTCGTCGTTATTATATCTTTTATATCTTATTATTATATTTTGATTTAATAGGAAAATAAGGTAGGTATTATTTATTAGTAAGAGTATCTTATTTAATCTATTTTATATTATAATAATATATTTTTATATTTAATATTTAGCGGAAAATACGTAATTATATAATACTTTCACGATCGGAGTATTCGATTTTATAATTCTTTTTTTTATATCGATAGCTTTAGAGATTTAATTGGATTTATTATAACTAGCTTTATAGCTTTACTTTATCGCCTTTATCTTTCTTTTAATTTAATTTAATTTCTATTTATTTATATATTAAAATTAGTTAGTAAATTAAAGTTTATCTCTTTAAGCATTATATTATTAAAGTTATCTCTTTTTACTCGCGATTAAGTCGTAAATTAAACCCGAATTTAATATTATTAATATAATTAATAATTAGTTTATAACTTAATTTTATTCTATTATTTAATATTAAGCGTACCGCTTAAATTAAACCGAATCGATCGTTATATTAAGAAAATATAACTTTTATATTAAATTAAGATTTTATATTTAGTTAACTTATTATTTTAATTAAGCTATATATATATTCCTTTCTTTTATAATCAATTTATAGATTTATCGATTTTCTTATTAAAATCGATAATATTAGTAAACTAGCTATAAGTTTAAAGATTTTAGACTTGGTTAATTTAAATTAATTTAGTTTAAGCTATATATTAAACTTTAAAACTTAGGACCGGCCGATTTAAATTAATTTCCTTTAAGCTATATACCTACCTTTTATTAACCCTTAAATCAATTTAACGGTTTATTATAAATCTATCGATTTTAATATTAAAATCGATTAATTTAATAAATTAATATTAGAAATATTTAAGATTTATTCTTAGAAAAGTAAAAGTATTATAATCGGTACTTTATTTATAATCTTATTTTAAATATAACTGATTTATTTATATCTCTTTCCTTTTTAAAAAGGACTATTAATAGTAAAGGAAAGTAATAAATAATAGATCGATAATTAAATAAATATATTAATAAGCTACTTTAGTTTTAATCGATTAATATTATAAAACATATTTATTTCAATTTTATTTCCGATTTTTAATAGGCCGATCTTTAATCTTCCCGATCGATTTATTATATATACTTTAGTTAAATTAGAAATACTTTTAAAATAAGTTAAACCTATTAACGGGAACGTTCTTTTAATCTAGTTTTAAAATAGCTTTAAAATTAATTGTAATTAGAGACTTTAACCCGAGTTAATAGATTTAACTATTTATAATAAATTAGTTATATAATAATTAAATATATATTCAGTTTTAAAATAAAATAAATACCTATTAATCGATATCGATTAAAATAATATTATTTCTACCTTTATTATAGCTTTAGATCCGGATATTTATAACGCTCTTTATATACCGATTTAAATAAATAAATTAATATAGATTTAAATTTAATTTATAAATTTAATTAATTAACGATAAAATATAAATAACGTTAAATTATAAAATAAAAAGCTCGGGGCGCGTTATGTTTTAAAAGGGGGGATAATTATATAATTACCTTATTATTCCGTCCTATAGAGGACATTAATTTATTAATTATATTATAAAATAAGAATTATATAAAACCCCTATTTTTAATTTAATAGATTAAATAAATAAATATATAATTTAATTAAATATATAATAACCGATAAATAATTTAATTAGTAATAACCTATCCGATTAAAGGATTACTCGTTAACCGCGGTTCGCCCCCCTTTTTAATACTAACTCGCGTTTATCGATACCGGCCTTTCGAGGGCAGTTATTTTATAATTTAATCGTATCGGCGCTTATTATAAATATATAAAAATTTCGCGTCCTCCGGAACCTCTTTTTTATTTCGTAAACGTATAAATACGTTTTTTACCGTTTGATACTCTTTATAATGTTTTTTAATATTATATATTTTAAATTCGATATATAAATTATATATATAAAATATTATATATTATAATAAATTATCAAATGAATTATTTTATATAATCTTTAATATTTTAAAATTAAATTTATTTAAAGTGTTTACGATTTTTTAAATAGAAAAATAATTTATTTTAAAAAGTGTAAATTTAATAATTATTAATATAATAATATCGATTTCTTTAGAATTACCCGAGGAGTTTTTTATTAATATATATAATATAATATATATTATTAGATATCGAGATTTAAATAGTTATATATATATTTAATAATATATAAAGGTATAAAATAAGGGATTATAACGGATATAAATATATATTTATATAGAATAAGAAAGAGAAATATTATAAGTTTTAAAGAGCGTAAAGGGACCGGATAAGAGTAACTTAAATAATGGATTAATATAAAAGATAGAGTAGGAAAGAAGAGGGCTCTATTTACTTAAATCGGTTAAGGCTTTTTAAATAAAGGAAGCTAATTATTATTATTTAAATTAACCGCTTTCCTATTTAAGAATAACGGGTTAATTAAGCCTTCTTTAAATAAACCCCTTAATAAAGTCTATTAAATTACCGGGCCGGAAAAAGATCCTTATCGTCCTCGGTAATCCTTTATATTTATTTAATCTATTTAATATATTATTAAAATATATTATTATATAAAATATATAATATTAATTTAAATATATTATAATATAAATTAATTATAATAATAAAAAAATCTTTTATTTATTATTCTTTAATTTAAAAGGCTTTTCTCTTCTTCGTTTAAAAGCCTCCTTTAATTCTTTAAAAATAGGTTCTATAACCGGTAGAATAATAAATTTAAACGAAGTAAGTATAATAAGTTTAAAAATAGGTATAATTAATATAGGAATAATTAATTAATTATTTTTATATTATTTTTTTACGGTCTTCTTAATTTCCGTGTTAATATAATTAATTATTTATCGATCTTTCCTTTATATAAAATTCATAATAATTAATTACCTTTACGGTATTAATATTCTTTAATTATTTCTTTAAAACTATTTAAAATATCTTCTTTTCTTTAAATATTATATTATTTATTAAAACCTTTCTATTTTATTAAATACTCGTATCCGTCTTTCTCCTAATTAAATTAATAATCCTTAATAATTTCGATTTTATATTATAAAATATTATCGTTAAATTTATATCCGAATTAATTTATATTAACGGGATTAAGAAGAGAATATAAACGATAGAGAGGATTATTACTTTTAAAAACAGGTATTAAATATTCGATTAATATTATAGGATAAATAAAACTTCTTTTTAAAAAATCTAATTTATATATTAAATTATTAACTTTTTTAATTATTATTTAAAATTTAAATTATTATTATAATAACTTCTTTAAAGGTTTCCCGGGAAAATAATAACCTTTATAAAAACGGAAATAAATTTTATTACTTTCTTTAAATTAAATATTCTAGTATTTAAAATTATATTATCTTTTTATATTTATAGTTACGAAGTTTATAATTAATCGCGCGTTTTATTTAAAATATTTTTTTATAAAACGAATATCCTCGAATACCTTATTAATAATATTAATATTTATAATTAAATCGAGGGGTCCCGGTAATTTAAAATTAAATAATTATTAATAAAGCGTCGATTCGGTTATTCGATTATAGGCGCTATTTATATTCTATTAAAGTGCCGGAAGCATATTAATCTATTCGCGATTAAAATATATAAAGTAATAATATTAAATAGTAATTTTAATATTTTAATTCTTTTATTTTAATAATCCGTTTATTTAAAGGTATTAAGCGATTATTATTAATAATCGAATATTTAATTTTTCCTAAATACCTCGTTAAAAATTATTAATAAACTTAAAATCTTAATTAGAAATAATTCTATAAAGAATTCCCTAGTCTATTAATATAAATTAAATAATAAAAATAATAATTCAATCTTTAACGGTATACTTTTTATATTTTAGGATTAATATAATTTATTTTAATATAAAATAGGAAACCGTTATTATATAATTATATATATTATAACGTGGTTTATTACCTTACGGACTATATTACCTCGCGAACCACTTTTTTAATTTTATAACTTAATTAAACTTTAAAATATAATAGTTTTATAATTATAATATTTAATTAATTTAAAAAAAATCGAATCGTTTTAATAATTTAAACGACGCGAAACCTAATAAATCTTTTAAACGAAAGAATTATTATAAAGGTATATAACATCCTTTATATAATTTTATATTATTAAATTAACGGCCGAACTTTATAACGCGAAATCTAATAATAATAATATAAATTAAATTTTATTAAAAAGGAGGTATTACGAAAATATATAATCGATTTAAATATTTAAAGAATACCTCTTAATATCGTTAATATAGAAGATATAATTAATTTTCTCGCGGGAACGTATAATAGCGAGCGTATTAATAAGTATTAAGCTAGGCGTTTTATCGATTATAATTTAAACCTTAAAATTAAAATAAATCGGAAATATAATTATTAAAAAGCTTATTATAAAGATATAAAAGTTATTTTTAATTAATTTATATTAATAATAAATATAAAAGTTAAATACGATATTTTAAATAAAGATATATAGAATTTTAACGAGATTAGTTTTATAATAAGCGTTATTAATTTAATATATATTGTAATATGCGTCGATCGGTATAGGAAGGTAAAGATAGTTTAACCTAATAATCGGGAATAGTTAATAATAATAAAATATATTAATTCGTAAAGTTAATATATTTTATTATTCTTAATTATTTAAAGTTAATATTATCTCGTAAATTAAATATATAAATATAATTTATTAAGCGATTAAGTAATTAAACCGACCTTTAATAACTAGATTAATAATAAAACGGGCCTAAATTAAGTTAAATACTTCGATAAATATATTAAAGCGCGAGCGACAGGTTATTATCGCCTTTTAATTATTAACGGTTACGAAAGTTATATTTCGGCCGAATTCGAGATATATTATAAAAATAACGGTATTATTATATTTAATATACCTCCTTATTTATCTTATTTACTTTAACTATTAAATATTACATTTTATTCGCTATTAAAGCGTATATATTTAAAAGAAATCGAGCTATTTATAAAAGCTTTAATAAATTATATTACGAAGCTCGAGTTCTTTATTACCTTTAAAACCGTATATTTTATTATTTTTATAAAATATAATATTAAATTTAGATTTTATATATTTAATTTAATACTTTATAATTTAAATAAAGTAATTAATAAATTAGATATATAAATTCGGACGCTTATACCGGAATTATTACGTCTAAAGATTATTAATATTTATAACCCCTTAACGCCTTTTAACCCCTAGTAAATAATAAAATACTTTATTTTTATTAAAAGTAAGATCTCTAATTATTAAAGAAGCTTTCTAATATTAATTTTAAATATTATAAATAAACTAATTAAATATATAGAATTAATAACATACGAAATTACGATCTTATATAAATAGGTACTGACTTTAAAAGCAGTTAATTTAATCCTTTTAAAACGCCGGAGGGTTAGAAAGTTACGTATTTAGCTTAAAGGAACCTTTATTATTAAAGAATTTTAATAATTATAAAACGAGAAAGTAAAAAAGAAGCGTTTTATAACCGACGAAGGTAAAAATAACAATTTATCGAAATAGCGTATAACGGGTAATAGGCGTTATAATATTTATAGCGAGATAGATTATAATACGCGAACTTATAAAAAGGATATAAAATCGAGTAATAAATCGGATAACGAGTAATTTAAATTAATTTAAAGCGTTATAATTAAATTAATTTATATAAAAGTATTAAAAAATGGAAAGAATAATTTACGAAATAATATAATCCGCGAGGTAGTAAACCACGTTATAGGAATAAGTAATAAAGCGAAATTATAGATTATCGTTATTTAATTTATCGACATCTATAATATATTAAAATTTATTAAATGTCTTTTATTACTTTTCAAACTTTTTATAAGTTTAATTTTAATTTATATTAAGTAAGTTATTAATAAAAAATTTAAAAATTTAATTGTTATTTTAGGTCGCCGATATTAAATTATTTATAAAAGCGGCGATTAAAGTTAATAATATCGTAAGGGATATATATATTAATAAACCTTTTTAAATATTTAAATTAAATTAAACCTATTTCTTAATATATATTACGATAACGTAATTACTTTTATTATATATTATAATATATATAATATCGAGTTAATCTAATTTACTTTTACGGTTATATATTAAAGATTTTAACGCGCAGTTTACAATTCGTTATTATTATATAATAATAAAATCAATATCGATTTATTTCAAATTAAATGTAGAGTTATATAATATTAAATAATATGATTAACGATTATAAATAGTTATAGAATTAGTATTTAATAAAGTAAAGTTATAAATATTATTTAAAGTAATACAATTTATAATAAGGAAAAGAAAGAAGTATAAATTGGATTAAAATTGGATTAAAACTTAAAATAAGTATAGGAGCGGGGTTTAATATATATTAATATAGCATTAATAGTTATAGACTAATGTATTATATTATTTAAAATATTCGCGACTATTCTATTATATAAATAATTCTTTTTAGGAAATTTAAATTTAATATTTATTAATATGATAATACCGGCTTTTTAAAAAATACTCGAAACGTTCTTTATTAATATATATAATATAATATATATTAATAAATATTGAAGTTTAATTAATTACATATATATTTACTTTTATATGAAAATATAGAATTAAATAAGAAATAATAATAAATATAAATATATATTTATATATAATAAAAAGGAGAAATATTATAAATCTTAAAAAGCGTTTATTTCGAGATTTTATATTTATATATAAAAGTTTTATTTAATAATTTATATAGAACCGGTATTTTTATATTTTAATTTTAAAAACCTTATTAATTAAATATAAATAATCTTTAGTAAATCTTAAATATATATATTATAAATAAATATAATAATTCTCTTTTTACTATTTAAATATAGCTTTATTATCAAACCTTAGTTTATTGTAAATTCTATATTATAAAGAATAATAAATAATTAAAGTCGATAATTATAATAGAAATAGGTTTATTATTTATTATCTATTATCGTTAAAAACTTTAGTTTCTAATTTATTATTTAAGATACATATTTAATTTAATATAAAATTAATATTACTTTATATAAGTTTCTATTTTCTTTATTCCTTTTATTACTTATAAAAAGCTTAATAGAATACTAAATAAATAAATTACAATATAGAGTTTTTAAAAATAATAAAATATATTATAGAATTCTATAATATTAACATCATTTTAATAAACTTTATAAATATAGATTTATAAATTATTAATAAAAGAAAGAGTAATAAATTAGAAATAAGTTTATTAAAGGTTTAATTTTAATATTAAAATACAATTAATAGAATAAATATCTGATTAAATATTTAAATTAATGAAAATATATATTAAAAGTATTTTTAAAAACGATATATAAAAAGGGATAAATACATAAAAAGTTTTTAATATTTTAATAAAAAGTAACGGCTATAATAATGTCGTTTTATTTATTAAGACTTTTTAACTTTTCCCGAAGGTTATAAGGCCGTTAATTAATTAAATTAATTATTAATATAATATTCCTTTTTTTAATAAATATAATAAATAATTTATAATAAATTCGTTAACTTTTCGGGCTCCGTTCGATTTCCTATCCTTTAATTATTGAATTTAATTATTTCTTTAATCTCATTTTCTTTTAATATATATAGGGTTTTAACCCTTTCTTATTCTTATTCTATTTATCCTAATACTTTTATTTATTAATATTAGGTTTATTACGTTTTCGTTTTATAAGAGTTTTAGATAATTTAAAGGTTACTTTATTTTTATATTAAGATTTTAAAAACAATTTATATTTTTAAATTATAAAGTTTAATGTCTTATTACGATAAAAAGGTAAAGTATTATAATAATTTATAATATTCTTTTATAAAATGTTTAAAAGCTTTTTATAAAAGAAAAGAGTTTATTATATATTAAACCGTTTATTAATTTAAGTACTTAAAGAAGTTAAGTATTAATATAATAAAGCGAGAGATTGTCCCGCTTTTTAATAGCTGTTCTTTAATTAAACGTTCATTATACTTTATTTATTAATAATATAATAGATTATAGATTTTATTTATTTCTAATATATATATTAATCATTCTAAATTAAAAATTTCTTTTATTCCGTATTAAACCTTTTGTTTTATCGGTATTAATATTTATTATATTCATTTTTTATATTAAATATATAAAGGATTTATATATAAGTATTTTTAAAACATTTTAAGGAGTTATTAAAGAATATCTTTAATTATTTTATTTAATTACTTTAATTAATATAGAAAGAAATTAAATCTTTTATAATTAAATCGATTAATTCTATTTAAATCTATATTCTTCTTACTATTTTTCGATTAATTATTAAATAAGTTTAAGTTTAACGATACTTTATAATTTAATAATATTATATTACTTTTAAAATTTATTAAATCTTTTTATAGTTTTATAAGTTTTTTATATAACTTTTATAGTGTTTCGCTTATATTTAATATAATAATTATAAGATTATAATAGCTTTTATTTTAAAAGCTAGTATAACGTTTTTAATTCCTTAATCCGCCTCTATAAAGCCTTTAATAACTTTATATATATTATTATAATATCGTTAATATTATAATTTTAAATTATTATTTTATTAATATTAATTAACTCTTTATATATTAAGGTTCCGCCGGGGTTTATAAGATATTTAATCCTTTTTCTATATAAGTCCAACGAGGATTTAATAAAAGGTTCTAGGTTTATTATTAATATTTCCGTTTTTCTCTTATTGCATAACGCTTTAAATAAATATATTAATAATAAAAGCGTTAAAATTATAAAGCAATTAATGTTTTAAATATTAATGAAATAATTAGGTATAAGGTATAATAAAAATAAAATTAACGTTTATCTTTTTTAATTATTAAAGTAATCTACGGTATTTATATAACTTTAACATAAGGGCGTAAGCCCCTTATAGCTTTAGTAGTTTTAATACCGTAATTTAATAATTTAATATTTATTATTAATATTAAACCGCTTTAAAGTATTAATAATATAAACTATAATTCTTAATAAAAGGTTTTAAAATATTAAAATAATTCTATAATAATGAATTATAAAGCTTATTTATCTTTAAATAAGGTTAAACTTATTATATATAAAAGGTAATTCTATATATATAATTATAAATTTCTTTTTTAAATACGTTTTTTTAATAAAATAAAGGGTTTTATTATAAATTAATATCTTTTAAAGTAATTATATAATAAAGGTAAGTTCGAGATTAGTATTATATTTTATTATATATTTTAATTTATAAAGTTTATTAATCTAGATTTTTAATATATTAGATATATTACGAATATTATAATAAAGGGGTTTATTAAATAGTGTAATATTTATTAAATTAGATTCTAAAAAGGGTAATATTATAGTTATTGAAAATCTCTATTTATCTATTAAAAGCTATTTGTAAAATTGAAAAGAAGGCCTTTAAATAAGTTAGGTTTAAAGTAGCGATTTAATAACCGCTTTCTTTAAATATAAGAATAATTTAATTAAACTCGTTCTTTAAACTTTTAAATCCTTTTTAAAAGTTTTTTATTTAATAATTATCTTCGTTATATCCTTTCGAGTTAAAATAATCCAGAAAGGTATAATATAAATCCTTTTTATCTTTCTTTTTATTAATATATTTATTATCTTTTTTATTTTCAAATTTCTTAGATTTTCTTTTAGCGATAATTTTAATTTCTTAAATTATATGTTATAAATAAAATAACTTAATCTTAAACAGTTTATTTTAATTTTAATAGGAATTATATTCTTATCTTTATTAAAAGTCGGCGTAATAGTATTTTAAATTAAATATTATATCGGTTATAAATTAAATATCGGTTTTAATATAATTGGATTATATAAGGTTATTTCGTAAGGCTTTATATTTAATAAAATAATTTCTAATATTATTATAACGTTAAATCTTTAATTTAAATAGCGTATTTAAAAGGTAAGTTTATATATAATTGTTAAAGATATCTTATTAACATTTTCTTTAAATTATTATATCTTTAAAAAAAGGAATATATCTTTAATTTCTCGGTAAATAACTTTAAAAGTTAAGGCTTGAATTAGTAGTTCAATAAGGTAGATTTTAATTATATTAGTTTCCTATTTCTTATAAAAAAGTTAAAATTTAAATTAATTACGTTATTAATTAATATATATATTATTAACGTATCTTCTATTTTAATAGATAATATAACTATCTTTATTAAGTTTAAGAAAGATTAATATTTCTTTAATAAATATTTTTTAAATATTTAAGGCTTTACCGATTAAATTAAAGTATTAACGTTAATTAAAGTATATTAAAATATCGGTTAATGTATAATTTTATATAAAGGCGAATTAATTAATTTTATATTTATTTATAATAGATTATATATTTTATTAAAAGTTTAAAATGTATTCTAACTTCTTAATTTATAATTATTATAACGTATAAAAGAGTTACGTTAAAGGGTTTATAATTAAATAAAAATAATAAAAAGTTTAATATATTTATTTTCTATTATAAAAACGGTTTATTTAAATAGGCTTTATTTATAAAATTATTTAATCCTATAACCTACGGTTATTTATATATTCTTTATCCTATCAAGTAAGGAGGGATATTCCAGAGGGTTTAGCAGTTATAAACAACTAATACAGCTAGTCAGCCATTAGGTGGTGTCATAATTAGTCACTTGTTCTCCAGTGACACGTCGCCAACCGAGCAATCAGACCTCTTTGGGATACCACATCATGTTCCAGATCTTGTGCATGTCCTTTGCGCCCCATTGGCTTAGATCAGTCTCCAACAAGTCGATGTCTTTGAATCCGTTCTTCAGATACAGACTGTGGCCGTCCGGAGAAGCCTCTAGGTATGCAGTCAAGCCCAGCCCTTGAGCCTGCTCTAGGGCCCATTGGATTAGTATTGTTCCTGCTCCTCGGCCTTGCTGCGTCGGATGCGTCTGCAGCATATGCAAGTCTTTTACATCCGTGTCATGTCAGCAGCCATTGTATCCCTACTGTAACTATGTAAGAAAGTTGAGTGAGCTCTTACACACATGGGGCTTATCACCCGCGAGCTCGTTGCGCCAGCATGCCCCCCCCACACCTTGTCGCAGGCCTCGATGTTGCTACCGGCACCGAACAACCGGGGCTTCAGCTCCGGCGGCTCCTGGTAGACGTGCACCTTTCCCCAGGCGATCATCTGCTCGTGCTCGTCGCCCTCGATCTCCGTATCGATGATTTTGGCGTGTCGCGCCGTCTTGTCTTCCTCGAAGGTCTTGATGAAGAACTCGGCCCGCATCTTCTTGGTTTCCTCAGGGAACGGTCCAGGTAACAGGACGGGCGTGAATGGATTAGGTGCGTATGCGAGCTGCTCAATTTCCAGCCCGCGAGGGAGATCAGCCAATGTAAATCCTCGAAGTTCCAGTGGCATCTTGACGTCGTTGTCTTTGACTGCGTATCTTGGCTAAGATGGAAAGACTAAATACCTAGATAACGATCACTTCTGCTCGCACAAGCTAGCTATGCTGTCTGGTATATATACACTGGTATGTTCTCCTCTGCCTTGGTCTAAAGTGATACGAGCTTGGTGAGTACTAACTTTTCTTTCAGAAAACGGTACCCGGCTGGATGAGTCACCCCGAGCACCAATTAATCCTGTCAGTAACATGGGCCATTACCAAATGAGGAAGGAACATACCTATACTTGTGTTGGGGTAGTTGGGATTCGGCTTATGCTGGAGTATACGACGCTAACCAGCGGCGTTTTTACTGTAAGACAAGCGTTCACTTCATTGGGTCCGGCCAGATGAAACCCTTCCGATGAAGAATATAAATGTATTCTATCTAGTTAGGGTATAAACTTGCATCGCCATCCTGATGTCGATCGATACTGTGGTAGCGAAATCTAAGATATCGATCCGGTCGTTCGGTTTGTGGTTCTCCCCGAAATCAGGCGGGGCATGAATGTGCACCTACCCATCGGCTTATGGTCTTCGGCGTTGGGTTCATGATATAATAGATGCAACTTCCATCTACTGGCGTTGAAAGTTATAAACTGGGAAAGCCGAGTCAACTAATAGTCGCCTGTACGCCATTATCTAAGACGAACGAAAAGTACTGAGGCATAACCAAGGGCACTGGGTTCTGCACATCCAATCACTACCACACCCCCACCATCTCCGGCCAGCATGCCCACCATCCCGTCCACCCTAACCCTTCACGGCACGCCGACCTCCCCGTCGGCCGTCACATCCGTGCCGCCCAGTCCTTCAAGCCCGGTGATGCGATCGCCTACTTCGCGGAGCCCTGCATCGCGATCCCCGACGCGCCCACCCAGGCCGTGGTATGCAACTCCTGCCTTCTCCCGTCCTCCAGCGCGCCCCGGCTCTGCACCGGCTGCAAGGCCATCGCTTACTGCAGCGTCGCCTGCCAGAAGGCCGACTGGGCCCGCGTTCACAAGGAAGAATGCAAAGTGTTCCGGCGCGTCCAGGTGGCGGCGCAGGGCCAGCCGCTGCCCACGCCCGTGCGTGCGCTGGTGCAGATGCTGCTCCTGACCGACAAGATGGAATCCTCGACGGGCCTGCGGCTGGAGAGCCACGTTGAGGACTTTCGCCACCATGCCGCTGAGAGCGAGGAGCCCCTGGAGGGGCCGTCGTGGCGGGATCTGGAGCTGCAGGCCATGGGCGCCGTGCATTATCTCGGCCGCGAGGCCAACCTTCACAATATCGCGAATGCTCTAGAAGCGGCGTGTAAGGTACGTTCTTGCGTTATGACCATCGGGCTTCTGGGAGGGGAAGGCGGAGACTAGTTGTGAGGTTTCTTTTGCTGACCGAGACTTGCCCTTAAGCTACGAGTCAACACATTCAGCCGTCTCGATCCTGATGCTGGACAGACTGGCTTGTATATGCACCCGGGCCTGGCCATGGTGAACCACTCGTGTACGCCAAGTGCATTTGTGCAGTTCATCGGACGAAGAGCTGTGCTTCGAGCGTATCGATCCATTGAGGAAGATGAAGAAGTCACACTTTCTTATATTGGTAAGTTGCTCGGAGTCTTCCGCCCACCATGCTTATGTTGATGATATGCGTACTACAGCCTGCGAGTCTCACCGCAGCCACCGACAAAGGACATTGAAAGAGCGCTACCACTTCCAGTGCAACTGTCCTCGGTGCAAATTTGATCTGGACGTATATGAGGTCGGCCAAGCCTATCCTCACCTGGACCTCAACCGCCTCACTCTGACACCTGACCTGGATTTATACCGCAACCCTTCGCAAAGCGGGTATCTGAGGTCAAACGTAGCACTGCAGCGAGTGGTTGATGAAACCTTCCTGGAGTGCTCCCAGCCCCTAACAGACATGTACTTTGCCGAGCGTGCGAAGAAGCTGGGACACCGATGGGAGAAATGTGCACCGCTCCGCAAAGCCAAGCTCTACGCCATCGAGCCGCTGCCCCGAGTCCTGTCCGAGGCTAGTATACATTTCACGGAGCTCGGGAGATTCTCGCACTCCCTGGCCATTTCCTGCTTCCTGGCGCTCAACTGCGATCCCTTCCAGCATCCCATGCCTTTTCACCCCTTCAGGGTGAAAGGGACGATGGCCGTAGGGAAACTAATCAGCAATGCGGGGCAAGGCTACGCCACGGGCGCCGCCGGCCAGGGCAACCCAGCCGGGCAACCCCTGGAGGCCAAACTCAGGCAAGTCTTCGAAGCCTCTGACTCGATCACAGTGGCGCAGGCAGCTTTGATGATGGGTGCTTGGTGGGGACCGAAGGCGCACTCGGAGGAATGGCAGCCCTACCAGGAAGCGGTCGAGGTGCTGAAGGACGTGGAGACACTTCCTGGCCGTGGCGACGAGAAGAAGATGCTGAGTCTCTGGGCGAAGGGTGGACAGGATCTCGAGGCCCAGTTGTTCTTCGAGCATGCCGTCCTGAAGCCAGTCCAAGAGCTTGCCAGTCTTGCTTTGGATATCATGGACACAGAGTTTGTTAATTAGCAGTCTTTTGTGAGGAGAAACTAGCCTAATTCTTTTAGACTTAAGAGAAACAATTAATAACACCCTTTAACGTAAAGTAAAACTATATAAAGTAGTCCGAATAATACTTAGTTAGTGCTATACTATTTAAAATAAGAAATAAAATAAATATATTTAATTAATTTTAATAATATATAACATGGTTTACTACCGAGTAAGCTATATTACCGAATAGGCCACCTTTCCCTTTAACCTACCTTATTAAACTTTAATATATAATATCTTTATTATTATTATATTAATTTAATTTAAAGAAAATCGTATCGTTTTAATAATTTAAGTAATACGAAAAGGTTTAAATCGAATTAATTAAAAAACTATTACGAAAGTATATAACGTCTTTCAAGCTACTTTAAATAATCGACTCCGTAATACCGAACCTTAACGCGAAACCCAATCGAACGGTCGGAAATTAAATTTAATAGAAAAGGAGATACTTTATAATTATATATTTAATTTAAATACCTAAGGGATACCCCTTAATATTAATATTATAGGAGATATAATTAATCTCCTTTCGGAATCGCGCGGTAGTAACCGCGTTAATAAATATTAAGCTAAGCGCTTTATTAACCGCGACCTGGACCTTAAAACTCGAATAAATTATCGATATAATTATTAAAGGGCTCTTTATAAAGATATTAATATTATTTCTAATTAATTCGCGTTAATCGTTAATATTAAAGTTAAATATAATATTTTAAATAAAGATATATAAAATTTTAATAAAACCGGCTTTATAATAAATATAATCGGGTCGATACTTATAATAATATATATTAATTAATATAAAAAGGCGAAGTCGATCTAACCTAATAATTAGGAATAATTAACGGCTATCGAATATATTAATTCCTAAAACTAATATATTCCGCTATTCCTAATCGTTTAAAGCTAATATTACCTTTTAAACTAAGTTATTAAATACGACTTACCGGGCGATTAAATAATTAAACCGACTTCTAATGGTTAAACCGATAACGAGACAGGCCTAAATTAAATTAAATACTTCAATAAATATATTAAATCGTAAATAAAGGGTCGTTATTACTTTTTAATCCTAAACGGTTATAAAAGCTATATTTCGGCCGAATTTAAAGTATATTATAAAAATAACGATATTATTATAATTAATATACCTCCTTATTTATCTTATTTACTCCAGCTTTTAAATATAACACTTTATTCGGTATTAAAGTATACGTATTTAAAATAAATCGAGCTATTTATTAAAGTATTAATAAATTATATTATAAAATTAGAATTCTTTATCGCCTTTAAAACCGTATATTTTATTATTTTTACGGAAAATAATATTAAATTTAGATTTAATATATCTAATTTAATACCTTATTATTTAAATAAAGTAATTAATAAATTAAATATATATCTTCGGACGTTTATACCTAGCCCGTCGCGTCCGGGGATAGTTAATATTTATAACCTTTAAACGCCGTCTAACCCCTAATAAATAATTAAATACTCTACCTTTATTAAAAGTAAAATCTTTATTTATTAAAGAAGCTCCCCGACATTTATTTTAAATGTTATAAATTAAATAACGAAAAGTATAAATAAAATAATTTATAAAATAACCTTTATATATAATTAGATATATATATTAAAAGAGGTTAATTTAATATTTTTTAAACGCCGGAGAATTAAAAAAGTATATATTTAATTTAAAAGGGCCTTTATTATATAGGAATCCTAAGAGTTATAAAATAAAAAAGTAAAAAGGAAGCGTCTAACGGCCGATAAAGGCGAAAATAATAATTCGTTAAAAAGGCGCGCGATAAACGGTAGGTATTATAATATTTATAATAAGATAAGTTATAATACACGAATATATAAAAAGGATATAAAATTAAATAACGAATCGGATAATAAGTAATTTTAATTAATTTAAAGTATTATAATTAAATTAATTTATATAAAAGTAATAAAATATAAAAAAGGTAGCTTATTTAATAATATAGCCTATTCGGTAGTAAACTATATTATATTTAAAGTATTAATTAAATTTATTAATTAATTATTAGCTTTTAATTTAATTAATATTTTAATAAATTATAAGCTTAAATAATATTTTCTTTAAATATAAAAAGTATATATAACCTTTTATAAACTATTTATTTAAACTTTATTTATAAATAATATTTTAATAGAAATAGTTTAATTTAAAGGGAGAGACATTATTATATAATAAAGATTAAATTATTAAATTAAAATTATAAAAAGTATAATATTATATTAATACATTTAATAAAGTATTTATTAAATATTCTATTATACTTAACATAGTCCATAAGCGAAATAACTATATAAGCGAATTAATTACTTTCGCTAAATTTTATACAAATAACTTTTATAACTTAATTCCTTTATTACCTATTATAATTAATATTTAAGAAGAAAGGTAAATAGTTTTAACGCTTTAAACGCTTAAGAATAATTTAAAATTAAATCTCTAATATATAATTCGAATATACGAAGTCCTTTATATAACCCTTTATAACCGATAACTTAATATTCTTATAAAACGCGAAATATCCGTTAATTCTCGAAAATTAACGGATTCTGAAAAAAAATATAATTATATAATATATAATCGAATTAAATTCGCGATTATTTCCTCCTTAAATAAATAGCGTTAAAGATATAATAAATCGATTACTCCGTTAACGCGACGCGGGATATATCGGCGTTAATTAAACTTTTAATTTCGTATAACGATAATTAAACCTCCGGACGCATTTTAATTAAAGAATCGATTATTAAAGAATCCTTTATAAAGATCCCGACGCGTATTATATATAATTTATTTTTATATAAAATATAATTTATAAATATAGGATTTAAAAGGAGGATATTTATAATTTTAATAAGACCGGCTTTTTTATAAATTAAATCTCGTCCGAAATAATCGTTATTACTTCCGATTAATATAGAAAATTTAAAATAATATAATAAGGGAACCGGGAATAGGTTATAATTATTTAAGGTATTAGATTATTTAATTACGCTATCCCTTTATATATTATATTTATCGGAAAAACGTACCTCTTTTCTTAATATAAAAATAACTTATTATCGAAAAACTAAGTAATCGTAATTATTAAAAACGGCTGGATTATAAATAAAAGAGGTGAAGATTAAATTCGGTATTTTAATAAATATACGAAATCTCGTAAAAAAGGTATTTATCGCTTATTAATTTTAAATAACTACGAAAACTATTATTTAATAACCTTTAAATTTTATTATAAAAAGAACTCGATTATTATATTCTATATACTTTTTTATTTATTATATAAACTTTAACCTTTTAATATCGGTTATTTTTATATATTAAAAAGGTTATATAGGAAAGAAATTAAAAGTTTTATACGGGCGTATATTATTTATATCTTAAATAAGGACTTTTTATTAATATTGTTAAAAGCGTTTTAAACGACTTTTATTATTTTAAATATTTAAAGAGGTTTCCGAGGGATAAGATTTATACCTTATAATCCGGAATTTATTATTTTATAATTAAATATAAAGCTACGTACGCCGACGTTATTAACGACCTCT
Organism: Apiospora saccharicola; assembly: GCA_038363915.1. Lineage (NCBI taxonomy): Eukaryota > Fungi > Ascomycota > Sordariomycetes > Amphisphaeriales > Apiosporaceae > Apiospora > Apiospora saccharicola. The sequence continues at coordinate 4,078,086 of JAQQWM010000001.1, forward strand.
TCCGGCCTACCTATACCTTAGGAATTAAAGACCTTAAATAACGTAATTAAAGCTTAATCTTAAACTAAATACATTAAAAATTAAATCGCGCGATATTAAAATAGCTCTCCGATATTAATTTTTATTAAATTTAATTAAATCACGAAAGGTACAATATAGGTAATATATTAGTTCGCTTTATTAAAGGGTAAGGTAATTATATTATAAGAAATAAATAAAATATTTAATCGACGCCGTTATATAAAAAAGAAACGGTTATAGGATAAAAGATTACTTTATATATAAATTAAAAAAGATTTATAATTTTAAAGAAACGTTAATAAATAATTATAAAATAAATCGCGCCGGAGTAATAATTATATAAAAAGGCTTAAAACGCGCCCGCGGCGTTATAGAATCTACGAGGAGCCCGGGTATAATATATATATCTATTAAAACGATATAGATATATTTAAAAATAAGAGTTCCGATTAATTTTAATATATTAAATATATTATAACGGAATTAATTTATACTTTTTTATATAAAATACTAGAAAGTAATTAATTCGTTTATATAATTATTTCGCTTATAGACTACGTTATTATAATTAATATATATAAAAAGAAAACTTTAAAAGATTATATAAATTAATAATAACGTCGTGTTAAAATAAATAAATATTAATTACGGAATTAAGATTTAATAAGGTAAAGCTATAAATAATACCTGAAATAATATAATTAATAAAATAATAAAAAAAACTAACTTTAATTAAAGCTAAATTAGGATTTAAAATAAATATAAGAATGGGGATCAATTTATATTAAGATAATATTAATAAATACGGACTAACGTATTATATTAATATCACCCTTTCGTAAAAAGCGGCGCCTTAAAATTTTAATAAAGATTTAAATGTAAATACTTTTTAATTAAAATAAAGATAGCTTTAAATATTTAATTAACCTCTCGATTATAAAAATTTAATTCCTATAGCGTTATAGTTAAATTTCTTTACACTTTATTATATAGAGCTTTTTAATTATTACTTTTATAAATCGTTAATTACTCCTTTCTCTTTTAATTTTAATTAATTTATTTATATATCTTATTTATTTAATTCTTTCTTATATTAAATATTAAACCCTTTTTAATATAAATATCATATTATTAAAATAATCGTTATTTAAACGATCTTCTTTAATAACATCTTTCTATTTAATTAATAGAATAAACGGATCGGCTTTAAGTAAGTTTTAAGAATAATTATTAGGGTATAAGCAATTCGGGAATTAAAGCTATAAATAATTATTAAATTATAAAGGATCGAAAAAAGAAAAGAAATGAAGAAGAAGCTTTATTTTAATTTATAAGGTAATAAAGGTTTAAATCCTAATACGTATTATAATATCACCCCCTCTTTAAAATATATTGTCCCGAGATATTAAAAATAATAAATAAATAGAAATTATAATAATATTTAAGATTATAACTCTTAAATAAAAAAAGGGTATCCTCGGTTATAATTTAATTTATTATAACTTTAAAGGGTTTTAATCCTTTTTAATATTAAATTAAATTATTATATATAATATAACGGGTTATTAATAATTATTTTATAATTAAGTTTTTTATAAAGGAATTAATCATTCTATTCCTTTAATAATCGTATTTATTTTATTATTTTTATTAACCTCTCTTTTAGACTATTTTCTTTTAAATTTACCGGTTTATTATCGTTCTTATATAATTTATTAAATATTTCGTCCTTAATAACTTATAATTAATATTTTAAATATATAGAAGGTTTAAAAACCTTTAGGTTCTCTTTATAATGTAATTATAATTATTTAATTATATTTTTAAAGTTTTTCGCTGGATATTAAGTTAAATTAAAGTTTTATTCCTTTTATTTTATTTAATATTATAGTTTATAATAATATATTTTTAAATTAATAATATATTAAATTTCTTATTCTTTTTCTTTATTTAATTTACTTATTTTTCCTTTTAAATTTATGGATATGTATTCGGATAACGGATTATTAGGATATTTCCGTAATTTATTTATATAAACGACTTTAAACTTTGTTTAATTATTTAAAACCTTTAAAAGGTATAAATAGCCAATGTTTTAATTAATTTCGCAATATTATCTAATTAAAAGAAGTCAAGCTTATTCGCCGGTTTTATATTTAGTTATATTCTTTTTAAATAAATACTTTATCATTTATATCGAAATTTAATTAACGTCGGTATTTATCTTTTTAATTATGTTCTTTTATTAAGTTTTAAATGTGTTTTTCGAATTATTTCGTAATATTCGATAATATATTTTATTTAATTTTAAACGTTTATATAATTAAGTTTCTTTCGAGTTTTAAAGTTATTTAAATTTTTAATTTTCGTTTCTTAATCTTAAATTAATTATATAAAGAACTTTATTTTTATTTTGTAAAGGGAATATTTAATTATGTTTTAAAGAAAGGCGATTTAAATTATATTTATCGCCGGTAAGGTATTAATTTAATCGTTTTAAAAATAGTCTATAAATAAACGTAACTTTTATTTTACATATTATATAATTATTTTTATTTATCCGATTAATTAAGAATAATTTTTTTTAAAAATAGTCTTTATTTAATATTCAAAATCTTTAATACCTTATTTATAAAATCGAAAATAAATTAAAGGCTTTTATTTAAGGTTATTATTAATAAATATTTATAAATTCAATAAAACTTTTCGTAATATAATTTAATTATTATTACTATAATTATTATTATAATATTATTTTTTATTTTTTATTTTTCGATATAATTTTAAAATTAATTATAATAACGTTTTATAATCGGAGGGGAATCGGTAAAGGATATAAGAGGTTAGGTATTTTATCGCGTAATATTTTACTAAATCGGTATTTTATATATTTAATTATAAAGGTATTATAATATCTATTAAGTTTTAATTATTAATATTAAATGTATAATATTCGTTTTATTTTATTCCTTATAAGGTAAGCCGTTAGGATTTAAGAATAAATTTCGTTAATTATTTTAATTCGGAGGTTACCCTCGTTAAGTATTATAAAATAACTTTAAAATAAAACGAACTTTCCGTTAATAATCCATATTTACATTTTATTTTCCCGAGCTTTTTATTTTTATATTTTTAAATTAAAATAGGTAAAAGTCTTATTTAATAAAGTATACGTTAATTCGAATTTAAAGTATTTAAACGATTCCTTTATTAAATATAATTAAATAAAGCTTTTATTTATTAATTTAACAGGGTAATAGGTTTCCGTTTATATTTAAATAACGTTAAATATAATTAATTTAAATAATATAATAATCTATTACACGTCCTTTATTTCTTTTAAGTTTAAAATTATTAATTTTATAAAAGAGTAGATTTATAAACACGTTTTCTCCCTTTAATTTATAAATAATTATAAATTATATTAAAAAAGTATATTAATTTAATTAATTTAATAGGCGTTAAATAACTTTTTAATATTAAAATATTAAGATATTTTATAATTCGTAATTAATAAAAATAATTAATCGTTTTATAACTTTATTAATTTTAATTATTAATATTTTAAAGCTTTTATTATTATAAATATTTATTCATTTTAAATAAAGTAATTATATTTAATATTTTATATAATTTTAAAATAAAAATATATTAGATATTAATCGTTATTTAAGTCCTTACGTTAAAGGAGGACGTTAATTAAAATATCGTTAAAATTATCGCTTTCGATTCGGGTTTTTCGGTTATAATAAAAATATATTAAAATCGATATCTTTAATAAAGCTTTCTTTTTTTTCGAAAGCTTTTTAATATTTATTACTTTATTTCAAACTTAATCCTTTTTATATAAAATTAATTAAGGGTTTTATAATATAGAATTCGTATTTTTAAATATTAATATAAAGGCCGGGTTTTTTTTTAAAAATCTTTTAAATGTATTTAATATTTTTCTCCTTAGTTTTTAAATAAATAAGGATATTATTAAAATATACGTTATAGAAAAGGTTTAAATATTTTATTAAAATCTTATTTATTTATTTAATATTTCTTTTAAGCTTATTATAGCTAATATAAGTAATGAAAAATAAATAGAAGGTTATATAAATTAATAGTAACTCCGTATTAAAACAAATAAATATCTTAAATAATGAATTAAAAAATTAAGCCTCTAATAAAAATAAATAATAAATATTAAACCCCTTTCTATTGTAACTATCGACTCTAACTATTTATTATCCCTTATAATATAGGATTTATAATAAAACCGGCTTTTATAATAGTATTATATTTAAATATTAAAAAAAGAATTATTTATCTACGCTATATAGATTTAAAATCTATTAAAAATTATTTATATTTAAATAATGAAGTTTTTAAAATTAAGGTAAAGAAATATTAATTTTATATAAGTTATTAAAGAAAGCTTTTATATATAAATATAAAGTTTTAAAATAAATATTCTTTCAAACCTATAATAATTCTCTCCTTCTTATTATATATAAATATATATTTATAGCCGTTATTATCCTTTATTTTATACTTTTATATATTACTAAATATATATATAATCATTTAAATCTTAATATCTATCGATATATATTATACTATATACGTTAATAAGTAACGCCTTAAATAATTTTAAAAAGAAACCGGTACGATTATATTAATAATTAAATTTAAACCTTTTATTTTAAACGACTTTTATAAATATAATAACGCTTTAAACGAATTCGATTTTAATATATTAAAGATTATATATAATAATAAACCTTTTAAATTATTATAATATATAATTCTCTATAACGTGGTTTACTATTTTACGGATTATATTACCTCGCAGATTATTCTTTCTATTTCTTAATACTTTTATATAAATTAATTTAATTATAACGTTTTAAATTAATTTAAATTATTTATTATCCGATTTATTACTCGATTTTATATCCTTTTTATAAATTCGTATATTATAACTTATTTCGTTATAAATACCGTAACGCCTATTACCCGTTATACGTTGTTTTAACGAATTATTATTTTTATTTTTATCGATTATAGGACGCTTCCTTTTTACCTTCTTATCTTATAATTATTAAAATTCTTTAATAATAAAGGCTCCTTTAAATTAAATACGTAACTTTTTAACCTTTTAACGCTTTAAAAGGATTAAATTAATTACCTTTAAAATCCATATTTATTTATATAAAATCGTAGCTTTATATATTATTAATTTTATATACTTAATTAACTTATTTATAATATTTAAAATCGGTATTAAAAAGCTTCTTTAATAATTAAAGATCTTATTTTTAATAAAAATAAAGTATTTCGTTATTTATTAAGGGTTAAAAAGCGTTAAGGGGTTATAAATACTAGCGGTCCTTAGGTATAATAACTCCGGTATAAACGTCCGAATTTATATATTTAATTTATTAATTACTTTATTTAAATTATAAAGTATTAAATTAGATATATTAAATTTAAATTTAATATTATATTCTATAAAAATAGCGAAATACGCGGCCTTAAAAATAATAAAAAATTCGAGCTTAATAATATAATTTATCGAGGTTTTTATAAATAGCTCGATTTCTTTCGAATATATATGCTTTAATAGCGAATAAAGTACGATATTTAATAACTAGAATAAGTAAAATAAATAAAGAAGTATATTAAATATAATAATATTATTATCTTTATAATATACCTTAAATTCGGCCGAAATATAGCTTTTATAATTATTAATAATTAAAAGGTAATAATAACCCGTCACTCGCGCTTTAATATATTTATTAAAGTATTTAACTTAATCTAAGCCCGTTTTATTATTAGTCTAGCCGTTAAAGGTCGGTTTAATTATTTAATCGCTTAATAAATTATATTTACGCGCTTAATTTATAAAGTAATATTAACCTTAAATAATTAAAAACGGCGGAATATATTAACTTTATAAATTAATATATTTTATTATTATTAATTATTCTTAATTATTAAATTAAACCGTTTTCGCCTTTTTATACCGATTAGCGCGTATTACGATATATATAAAATTAATAACGTTTATTATAAAATCAATCTCGTTAAAATTCTATATATTTTTATTTAAAATATTATATTTAACTTTTATATTCGTTATTAATATAAATTAACCGGAAATAACCTTTATATCCTTATAAAGAGCCCTTTAATAATCGTATTTCCAATTTATTTTAATCTTAAAATCTAGATTATAATCGATAAAACGCTTAATTTAATATTTATCGACGCATTCGTTATTATACGTTCCCGCGAAAAGATTAATTATATCTTTTATATTAACGATATTAAGAGGTATTCCTTAAATATTTAAATCGATTATATACTTTTATAATACCTCCTCTTTAATAAAATCTAATTTATATTATTATTATCGGATTTCGTATTATAAAGTTCGGCCGTTAATTCGGTAATATAAAGTTATATAAAGGATATTATATACCTTCGTAATAACTCTTTCATTTAAAGGATTTATTAAATTTTATATCGCTTAAATTATTAAAACGATTTAATTTTCTTTAAATTAATTAGATATTATAATTATAGAATTATTATATATTAAAATTTAATTAAGCTATAGAATTAAAAAAGTAATTCGCGAGGTAATATAATCCGCGAGGTAGTAAACTACGTTATATATAATTTTTATATTATATATTAAATATATAATAACGAGAACCTTTATAAAGATTATAAAAAAGCGGAAGGTATATTTATATATATATATAAAACGGGAAACAGGCCCCGAAAAATATAAAGTTTTTATATTAATATAATAAACGCCGGTATAACAGAATTACGAATTAATTAAATATATTAAAAGGGAAAAAGGGCCGGTATTAATAAACGGGAATTAGCGGAACCGCGGTTAATAAATAATCCTTTAATCGGATAAGTTATTATCGATTAAAGTATTTATTAATTATTATATAATTAATTAAATTATATATTTATGTATTCAATTTATTAATTTAAAGGTAAGGGTTTTATATACTTTTTATTTGTAATATAATTAATAGATTAACGCCATCCGTAGGACGGATTAAAATCTTATTAATGAATTATTAAAAGGTTATAAAACCGTTAATAAATCTAAAAGAAAGGATTTAATAATTAATATAGAATTTAAAGTTTTTATTTAATTTAAATGTTAATAATATAGGGGTAGTTTAAAGTATTATATTATTAATAATAAAACCTTTTTAAATTAAAACTTATATATTCCTTATATACCTTAAATTCTTTAAAAACAATTTATAAAAAGGGTTATATTTTATGTTTTTAAAAGCTTTTCTTTTTTTTAATTCAATATAACAATCGTTTATACCTCCCCGAAAGGGTATAATAATATTAAATTAAGTTTTATTAAAAAGATAATAATAATTAGAATATTAAAGTAATATTATCTTTTTAACTTTTTATTATAAAACCTTATTATTATTTAAAAGAAATTCCTTATTATTATTCCGGAATTCGATAACTTTTTTAATATTATATAAATCTATAATTTCAATATCTTCCCCGTTAATATTTATAAAAAACCCTTTTAAATTTAAGATTTAAATATTAATAAATTTAGGTTTATGTTAATCGATATTATTACGTATTAACCTATAAGGTTTCATTAATCAAATTTGTTTTAAAAATAATCTTTTAATTAATTATAGCTATAATAAATTATTTCTTTATCGATTTATCTTCATTATCTTATAATCTTTAATAAATTAATTTAAGGATAATTTTAAAATAATATATTATAGCCTCGGGTCCTTATCCTTTTTTATTTTTATAAAGACTTATTTAATATATTACCTTATAATTTCTATTATAATTTAAAGTACTACGGAAGGTATTTTAAATTTAATTTATAAATTATTTTCTTTTAACAATTTAAGTTCGTTTTAAATAAAAGGGGGTTAATAAGAATTTTAATTTTAATATACTTTAACGCCGTCGGTATATTACTTATTTTCTATTTTTATTTTTCTATATTTTTAAACGATATCTTTAATATATTTAGAGTTTTTAAAGAGGCGTTTAATTTCGGTGATATCGATATCTTTAATTTAAATCTTTTATTAATCTTTAAGGAAGATTAATTTCTTTTTTCGATAATTAATTATAATACCTTTTTAAGTTTTCTGATTTATAATTAATTTATATTTTATATATATTATAAGCAAAGGAATAAAGGTTATTTTATATTTTTATATTTTAAAGTTTTAAAAAAGGGTAACGTTTATTAATAAAAAGGATTTTTTATTATATTCGTTAATTAATTTAAATTAAAATTTAATAAAAGTGTTTAAATTTAATCGTTTAATTATTTTATAAATATATTTTATATTTATAAAAAGCTTTTTTTTCTCTTTATATTAGCGAATATATTAATTATAGTAATTAATAATTTATTATTTATTATAATATAAATAAAGGTTAAAGAATTCCCTTTAAAATAAATTTATAAAAGATTAAAAGGTACTTTTTATATATTTAATTCTAATAATATCTTTAGGAGGGAGTCGAGGTTTTTTAAAATATTTACTTTTTCGATTTATTAAAATCTTCCTTTAAATAAGTTAAATTACACGGGATAAATCTTTTAATAAAGTAATTTATTATAACTATTAATTTATTAATTTAATTAATATATTATTTATTAATCAATCCTTTATTAAAATAATTACGGGATAAGTAAACAATTTTTTATAATTAAAATAAATATGTTTAATTAAAAGTCCTTTTATTTCTTTTATAAGAATTCGTTAAAAGGCGTTAATAATAAATGTATTCTTTTATTCGTTAAAAGACGAAAATCCGCTTCCTTTACCGGTTTTAATTATATTAATTTAATTAAAGACTTTAAATAACTTATTTTTTTCTTTATTTTTATTATATTAAGTAAAATTATAGTTTTATTAATAATTTTATTTTAAAATACTTAAATAGAATTTATTAAAGGGGATATTATTATTATAATAATCGGCGATAACTCTTTTATTTAAACGGGTAAATAATTTATTATTTAATTCTCGTTTATATTTACTCCTTTAAATTTCGGTATAATTAACGGATTTAATAAATTTAAATCGGAAAACTTAAAATATATTATTAGGTTTTATAATTAAATTTTAAAAAGCTTTACGGGCTTTTTTTATAAATATTCGGATTATAATATTATTTACATAAATAATTAAAGAGTTCCTTAAAAGTATTAATTATAAAGTTACTTTATTTATTAATAATAAAAGGATAAAAAGTTTTAATTACTTTATTATTAATATAATTAATAATATAAATATATTTATTTTTATTAATAAAGTAATAATTAGTATTAAATTTTAATTTACTTTTATAATAGACCCTACTAGGGGGTTCACTAAGGAAGGCCTGGTTAGCCCGCTATTCCTAAATAGGAAGGCGGTTAACCTGGGTAATAATAATTAGCCTCCCCCACTTAAAAGACCTTAGCCGATTTAGGTGGATAGAGCCCTTTTCCTTCCTTCTCTATCTTTATATTAATCTACTATTTAATGTCACTCCTATCCGGTCCCCTTATTTTAAAAGTTATATATTAATAATCGAATTTACTTTTAAAATCTCTTTTATTTATAATAAAAAAGGATCGGTTATTTTAATATTTCGTTTAAAGCTATTAACGATAAATCTGGTTATATTAATAATAATAATTATAATAATACCGTTAATTTAGATAGAGGTATCGCGAGTTTATATTAAAAGGTCCGTAATATATTAATTAAATCTTTAAATTTCTTTATCTCTTTTTTTAATAAAATATAAAAAGCTTTATTCTCTTTAGGAGATAGGGGTCTTTTTATTCGTATTTTAATTAATATCCTCTCGGGTTTTATTTACTTTCTTTTTAAAAGATCTAATTTATATAATATTCTTTTTTAATTTATTATTTAAATTTTAAAAGGTTTTTAATAAATTTATAATTTAATCTTTATGAAATATTATAAAGAGAGCTTATAATTTAAATTCGTCTTAAATAAAAATATAATTTTAAATAAATATAATATTAAATTTATCCTTATTAATAGAATTATTTTAATTAAATTACTCGTTTTTAACCTTTTTATAGAAAGGGATAAAGGGTATTATAAAGGTTTTCTTATAGAGATTATATATAATAATTAATCGATTAATCCTTTTTTAAATATCGTTATTTTTTTAATTAATAAAGTTTTTAGGGAAATAAATGGAAAGAAATTTCTTTTTAAGTTTATTATTATATAATTAGAAAATTACATTAATTTTAATTTCCTTTTCTTTTTATAAATTCGTATTTATATTAATAAAGAATTTATTCTTCTTAAGTTTAACGGTAATACTTTAATTATTAGAGTTTAAAGGATTTATATTTTAATAAATTATATACTTTTCTTTTCTTAAGGGTTAATAAAGATCGATCGATATTATTTAAATCGAATATAATAGCTTTATATACCGCGGTTATACGCGTATTATATTTATTTTAATTTAAAGGTATTTTATTCTTTTACCTAATGTAATTAAAGTCGTTTTAAGGTTTTAAATTAAATATAAAATATTATTATAACCTTTTTAAACGGGTATATTTAACCTTTTTAATAATATTATAATATAAGTAATTCGCGTATTAAAGTTATAAATAATTATTAGATTATAAAATATTAAAGAAAATAAAGAAAAGAGGAAGAAATTCTATTTTAATCTAATTAAAATATTATTTAAATAGGTAGGAAAAAGTCGGTATAAGCTCGGGCCTTTTTAAGCTAGTTTAATCCTACTTTAGCTTATAAGGTAATAAAAGCCTAAGTCTTAATACGCGTTATAATATTAATATTCTTTTAATTTATTTATAAATCTTTTAAAATTAAAGGCCGGGTATTATATATTATTATTTTCCTACCCGATTTAATTAACTTTATATTAAATGTCTTATAAAAAATCCGTAATACTTTAATTTATAGTATTTAATATTTTAATTACTTAAAGTTATTAGGGTTTATAATTTTAACGTTTAAACGTTTAAAAGCTTATTTTTAAAAAGGGTTATTTAAATCTCTAAATAACCGATTAATATAATAAATATTATTTAATTATTTAATAAGGGATATTTAATTTATATATATAATTAACGTAGAAAAGGATTTAAAATAATTATTAAATATATAGAAATATTAATAGATTATTTAATAAATTAATCCCGGATTTTATAACCTTTTTAATAAATATTTAATCGTTAATATTAAAATCGAATTCCTTATAATAATAATCCTTTTTTTATCTTAGGTTACGATAAATATAAATTTTATAATTTTAATATAATTTTTAATTATTTGAAAGTTTAATTAAACGTATTATTAATTTACCTTTTACTTACAAATAAGCTTTAAACGTTCTTAATATATTTATTTAAGTAAAAGAAATTATAATTTAAAAACTTATTTTACTTTAAACGTTACTATTTCTTTTAATAATCTATAAGGAATAGTTATTTAAATATAATTTAAAAGGATATAGCCTTTATTTAATTAATTTAATAATAAAGAAAGAAAAGTTATATTTATTAATTTATATATTCGTCTATAATTTCTTATTATTCTATTATATTATAATAAGTAATTAAAATAGATATTCATTTAATATTTAAAATCTTATATATTAGATTTATAAAACAGTAATAAATTATATACTTTTATTATTTATAATAACTCGGGGTATTTTATAAACTTAAAATAAACCTTAATAATATATTTAAAATATCTCTTTTATAACCACGTTCTTATAATATAACATGATTTAACTCCGATTTATTAATGAATTAATTATAGTTATAATTATATTATATTTAATATCTTTATTTAAAGGACTTAGAATTAATTTAAAATAAGGAATAATTAAAGTTTCCTTAAAATCTTTAAAGGTTTATATATATAATATATTAGATATTCTTTTAAGCTTATTATAATAAATAGAAGTAATAAAAAATAAATAGAAGGTTATATAAATTAGTAGTAACTCTATATTAAAATAAATAGGTATTTTAAATAAGAAACTAAAGAATTAAACCTTTAGTAATAATAGATAATAAATATTAAGCCCTTTTTATTATAAATATTAACCTTAATTATTTATTATCCTTTATAATATAAGATTTATAATAAACTCGAGTCTCGCGATAATATTATATTTAAATATTAAAAAAAGAATATTCGGTTATATTATATAAATTTAAACTTTATTAAATATTATTAATATTTAAATAATAGAGTTTTAAAATTAAGTTATAAAGATATTAATTCTTTAAAAATTATTAAAAAAGCTTTTCTATATAAATATAAAATCTTAAAATAAATATTCCTTAAGATTTATAATATTTTCTCCTTTTTTATATATATAAATTACTACGGCGCGTATTAAGACTTAAGCCTTTATTACCTTATAAATTAAAGTAAGGTTAAGCTAGCTTAAAGAGGCCCGAGTTTAAACCGACTTTTTCCTATTTATTTAAATAATATTTTAATTAGGTTAAAATAGAACTTCTTCCTCTTTTATCTATTTTTTTAAATTTTTTATAATTTAATAATAACCTATAACCTTGATTCCCGAATTACTTATACTATAATATTATTAAAAAAGATTAAATATACCCGCTTAAGAAAGCTATAATAATATCCTATATTTAATTTAAAACTTTAGAACGACCTTAATTAAATAAGGTAAAAGAATAAAATACCTTTAAATTAAAAAGAATATAACGCGCGTATAATCGCGATATATAAAATTATTATATTTAATTTAAATAATATTAATCGATCCATATTAACCCCCGAGAAGAAAAGAGCACGCGACTCGATATTTAATAAACGCGCCTTTATAATTTATTAAAATATAAACCTTATAAACTTTAATAACTAAAGTATTATTACCGGACATAATAATAATAAATCCCTTAATAATATAAATACGAACCTAAAAAAATATAATTAAAATAACCTTTTAACTATATAATAATAAACCTAAAAAGAAGTTTCTTTCCCTCTACCTACTTAAGGACTTTACCGATTAAATAAATAACAATATTTAAAAGAAATCAATTAATTAATTATTATATATAATCCTTATAAAGAAACCCTTATAATACCTTTTATCCCTTTTTATAAAAAGGTTAAAAATAAGTAACTTAATTAAAATAACTTTATTAATAAAGATAAATTTAATTCTATATTTACCTAAAACTTTATTATTATCTAGAATACGTTTAAATTATAAAGTTTATTTGTAATATTTTATAGAAATTAAATTATAAATCTATTAATTTTTTTTAAAGATTTAGATAATAAATTAAAAGAAAGTATTATATAAATTAAATTCTTTTAAGAAAAAGTAAATAAAGCCCGAGAGGATATTAATTAAAGTACGAATAATAAGACCCCCGTCTCCTAAAAAAATAAAACCTTTTAAATATTATTAATAAAAGAGATAAAGAAATTTAAAAATTTAATTAATATATTATTAACCTTTTAATACCAGCTTATAATATTTCTATCCGAACCAAAGGTATCGTTATAATTATTATTATTAATATATCCGGATTTATCGCCGGCGGCTTTAAATAAAATATTAAAATAATTAATCCTCCTATATTTATAAACGAAAAAGACTTTAAAATGAAATTTAATTATTAATTTATAACCTTTAAAGGTAAACTAAAATTAAATATTAAATATTACCTTATTTATTTAAAATTATAAGATTATTTATCCACCTATTAGTATCCCGAATTACTATAAATCGATTAAATATATCCGGAATAAAGTTAATTTTATCTATTATATAATAGATTTAGAATCTATATTAAAGTAAATGGATAGAAGTATTAATTAATCTTTTATTAAATTAATCCGTATTTGTTATATTTAATATCGTTTATTTATAAACTCCTTTTATAATTAAATAATTAATTAAAATTATTGTAAGTAAATAATTAAATTAAATGATAGTATATAATCTTTTTATTATTTAAATTAAATAAGCGATTTCTAACTTAGACGGTTTATATTTTATTTTTATTTAAGATAAATATTAATTAAAGTATATAATAAGCTTAATTAACGTTCCTATTATTAAGATATTAAGCTGCTACTCTATACCTTCCTTAAGGTAGAAAACTATTACTTTAAATCCTCTTTTAAGCGATTTATTTAATTAGATAAAAAGTAGTCGATTAGGATTATAATAAAATATAATTACTCTATTATAAATAAAAACCTATATCCCTTTAAATAACTTTCTTTTTACCTTTATTAATTTAAACTTTATCCATTTATAATATATTTTCTTTTTTAAATTATTATTAATTACTCGACCTTATTTACGGCCTTAAGTTAAAAGAGTTACCTTTCTTTTTTATAAAGGTTCGATAATTTATATATAATATAATATTAAATATCAAAGGAATTTAAAGTTATTAATATATTACTTTAAGGCTTTAAAGTTTATTAGAAACGTTAATTAATAATAAATAATAACTCTATTAATAATTATTCCTAATATTAAAACGTTAACCTTAAAATTAAATAACTTTATAAAGGAATAACCGATAAATAACTTCTTAAAGTTAATGAGAATATTTTTAATGTTAAATAAATTAAAACCCTTCTTTAAATATTTAAAATATTCCTTCATTATTTCGGAATAAATAATAATATTATTAATAAAAGCTTTATAAAAGTCGTTAAATTTTAAAAAAATTATTATTTATAAAGCGTAATATATAAATTAATATATTTGTAAAGTTTATTAATATTATTATTAATTTCTTTATCCTTTTTAAATTTATTAAAATAAATTTATTTTAATAAACTAGGTAAATTATAAATTAATATAAGAATAACGTGGTTTACTACTAAGCGGGCTATATTACCGTGTCGGCTACTTTTATTATATTTTATTACTTTAATATAAATTAATCTAATTATAATAATTTAAATTAATTAAAATCATTTATTATTTAATTTATTACTCGATTGTATATCTTTTTTATATATTTATACATTATAATATATTTTATTATAAATATTATAACGCTTTTTACCGGCTGCCCTCCGTTTTAACGAACCCCTCGTTTTATTTTTATTAATCGTTAAATACTTCCCTTTTACTTTTTAATCCTATAGCTTTTAAAATTCGTATATAATAAAAACCTTTTTAAATTATATATGTACTTTTTTAATTATTTAATATTTAAAAATATTAAATTAACCTTTTTTGATATATATATTTAATTATATATAAAGATTATTTTATAAGCTATTCTATTTATACCCTTTATTATTTAATTTATAATATGTAAAATAAATACTAAAAAACTTCTTTAATAAATAAAAACCCTATTTTTAATAAATATAAAATATTTAATTATTTATTAACGGTTAGACGGTATTTAAAAGTTATAAATATTAACCGTCCCCGAACGCGATAAACTAAATATAAACGTTTAAAAATATATATTTAATTTATTAATTACCTCGTTTAAATAATAAAGGATTAAATTAAATATATTAAATTTAAATTTAATATTATTTTCTATAAACATAATAAAATATACGGCTTTAAAAGCGATAAAGAATTTAAACTTTATAATATAATTTATTAATACCTTAATAAATAACTCGATTTATTTCGAATACGCACGCTTTAATATTAAATAAAATATTATATTTAAAAGCTGGAATAAATATAATAAATAAAGAGGCATCTTAATTATAATAATATTATTATCTTTATAATATACCTCGAATTTAATTAAAATATAGTTCTTATAGCTATT
This sequence comes from Apiospora saccharicola, assembly GCA_038363915.1. NCBI lineage: Eukaryota > Fungi > Ascomycota > Sordariomycetes > Amphisphaeriales > Apiosporaceae > Apiospora > Apiospora saccharicola. Next base: position 4,093,981 of record JAQQWM010000001.1, read on the forward strand.
AAAGATTAAAAAGTAATAACGACCTTTTATTTATAATTTAATATATTTATTAAAATATTTAATTTAATTTAAGCCTATCTCGTTATCGGTTTAATTACCTAGTCGCCCGATAAATCGTATTTATAAAATTAATTCACGAGGTAATATTAGCCTTAAACGACTAAAAATAACGAAATATATTAGTTTTATAAATTAATATATTTAATAATTATTAACTATTCCCGATTATTAAGTTAGACCGATTTCGCCTTCCTACGCCGATCGAAATATATTACTATAAATATTAACCCGATTATATCTATTATAAAACCGATCCCGTTAGAATTTTATATATCTTTATTTAAAATATTATATTTAACCTTTATATTTATAATTAACGTAAATTAGTTAAAAATAACATTTATATTTTTATTAATAGCTTTTTAATAATTACATTAATAATTTATTTAAGTTATAAAATCCGGGTTATAATCGATGAAACGCTTAACCTAATATTTATTAATACAGTCGCCTTTATATAACGTAATAAAGAGATTGATTATATCTCTTATAATATTAATATTAAAATGTATCCTTTAGATATTTAAGTTAATTATATAATTACGAAATAACTTTTCTTTTATTAAATCTAATTTCCGTCCGTTCGGTCGGGTTTTATATTAAAGATTAATATCGTATAATTAATCGCTAAAAATAATTCGGGGGAGGTCGTATACTTTTATAATAATTTATTAATTAATTCGATTCGGACCTCCTTATATCGTTTAAATTACTAAAACGATATAATTTTCTTTTAATTAAATCGGTATTATAATTATAGAGATATTATATATTAAAATTTAATTAGATAAATCGGATAAAAAAGTGGCCGACTCGGTAATATAGCCGGCTCGGTGGTAAACCACGTTATAATAATATTTACAACCGTAATAAAATATTTCTTATAAAAGTATATAATAATTTTTAATTATAATAATAATAAATAATTATTAAAGATTATTATATTATTTAATAATCTTAAATCGATAACGGTTTTAACTTTTTATGTATTTTTAATTTAATATTATATAATTAAGAGGGGTATAACGAATAAAGTTAATTTATTTATTTATTTTATATACTTTCTATTATAAAAGGTATTATATATATTATTAAGAACTTTTTTATTTTTTATATGTAAAAGGTAATTTTATATATAAAATAGAAAAAAGGCCTCGAAGGACGTGAAACTTTTATTAAGTTATTAATATAACGAGCGTTAATATAATAAAATCGCGGAATAATTAAACGTATTAAAAAAGAAGAAGCGCCGGTATTAATAAACGGGAATTAATAAAACCGCGATTAACGAGTAACCTTTTAATTAAATAAAGTATTATTACCTTAACTATTTATTAATTATTATATAATTAATTAAACTATATATTTATTTATTTAATATATTAAATAAGAAATAAAGGCTTTATATAAGTTATTTATAATAGAATTAATAAATTAACCTCCTTTATAAGACGGAATTAAGGAGTATTAATATTATAAAAAAGGTAAACTTATATAAACTTTATATTTAAAAATAAAATATGTCTTATAAATCTTTCTTAATTAATATTATAAAAACTTTAACTAAAGTGAATTAAACGTCGCCTTTAAAAATAACTTTAAATTAAAAGTAATAATATATAAATTAAAAACGTTATCTTAATAATTAAAAATATAATCCCGGTAATTAAAAATAAAGCATATTTAATGTTAAGAAAAACGTATAATAAGCTTTATAAAGTTATAAAATAAATACTCGTTCTAAAATAATTATTATTAAATATAATATAAATTAATTAAAGACGATTAAAAGTCTTTCCGTCGTCGATATTTAATAAACCTTAATAAAGGGACCTATTAAATTAAATAAATAATAAGGAGAGATCTAATATTAAGCTTAATTAAATAAGCGGTTATTAAATGTAAAAGTAACTTATATCTTTAATTATATTTAATTTATTAACCGATTAACCCTTTTTCTCTTTCTTTATTATTATATATATATATATAAATAAATTAGTATTTATACCCCTTTAGTTAATCTATTAATTATAATAGTAAATTATATCTTTTAAAATAACTCTTCCGGATTATTATATAAACTTTAAATTTATTAAATATAATAAAACCGTTTCTATTAAACTATTTAATTATATTAAAACTGATTTAAAGGATAAAAGAAAAAGTAAATTTATATATATATTAAAACAATTATTAAAACGAAATTATAAATTATTATTATTTAAATCATTAATATTTATAATATATTAAAGTTTAATAATACTTTTATTAATCTTATAAAGAACGTTAAATTATTAATTATATTATAAAAAAAACTATATTAAACCCTTACCTTTTATTTAATAGATTAAGTAAGTAAATATATAGTTTAATTAATTATATAATAACCGACGAATAGCTTAATCGATAATAACCTATTTAATTAAAAGATTACTCGTTAATTACAGTTCCGTTAGCTCCCGTTTATCGATATCGGCCCTTCTTCCCCTTTAATATACTTAATTAATTTACGATTTTATTATATTAACGTTCGTTATATTAAAATAGAAGTTTAATATCCTTTAAGGCCTTTTTCCTATTTTATATTTATATAAATATACTTTTCGCCGTTTAAATTCTTTTTTAAAACTCGTTATTATTATTTTTCTTAAATATAATAAAACGATTATATATATAAAGAATTATATATTATAATAACTCGAGAGATTTATTATTATATATAATATTTAATACTTTTGAATTAAATTCGTTTAAAATATCATTTTATTTATAAATAAATTTTATATAAAGAAATATAAATTTAATAATTACTGGCGTAATTATACCGGTTTTCTCGGAATTATTTAAGGCGCTCTTTATTAATATATATAATATAATATATATCGATAGATATTAAGATTTAAATAATCGTATATATATTTAATATTATATAAGGGTAGGAAATAAAGGATAATAACGGATATAAATATATATTTATATATAATAGGAAGGAGAGAATTATTATAAATTTTATAGAACGTCTATTTTAAAATTTTATACCTATATATATAAGCTTTCTTTCATAATTTATATAGAATTAATATCTCTATACTTTAATTTTAAAAACTTTATTATCTAGGTATAATTAAATAATCTTTAATAAACTTTAAGTTTATATAGCGCGAACGAGTAATTTCTTTTTTAATATCTAGATATAATACTATTACGAGACTTGGGTTTATTATAAATCCTATATTGTAAGGGATAATAAAGTAGTAGCTAGGGTTAATAATTATAATAAACAGGGGCTTAATATTTATTATCTATTATTATATAGTTAGAGGCTTAATTTTTTAATTTATTATTTAAAATACTTATTTGTCTTAATATAGAGTTACTATTAATTTATATAACCTTCTATTTATTTTTTATTACTTATATTAGCTATAATAAGCTTAAAAGAATATTAAATAAATGCTTTTATTATTATTAAAATCTTTATAAATTCGGGTTTAATTTATATCGATTAAGTTATTATTAAATATTTTAAAAGTTTAATTATTTTTAAGACTATTAATATTAACCTATTTATAAAAGCGGGAATTAAAACTAATAATATTATAAAAAATATATATATTAATAAACCTTTTTAAAACATGAATATTAAAGTAAATTAATTTTTTAATATATATCGCTATAACGCGATTATTTCTATTATATATTATAATATATATAACATTAAGTTAATTAGAGTCGGGTTTAAGGTTATATATTAAAGATAAAACAACGTTTTATTAAACGATATAATTAATAATTATAAATAATTACGAAATTAGAATTAAATAAAATAAAGTTATAAATAATATTTAAAATGATATAATTTATAATAAAGAAAAAAAAAGAAAGTGAATTTAATTAAAGTTAAATTAAGATTTAAAATAAATATAAGAGTAAGGTTTAATTTATATTAATATAGCGTTAATAAATATAAACTAATGTATTACATTATTCTTAAAAGATTATTATTATATAATAATAAAAGGAAGAATTAAATTTTATAATATATTTATTTAAAATATTAATTAATTATTAACTTTTAATTTAATTAATATTTTAATATATTTCGCTTTTTTAATTTAAATTCCTAGATATTCCGTTATTACCTAAGCTTATTACTTCCCTTTAATACTATATAGTATTTAATAAAACCTAATATTCTTAAATACTTATTAAACGATAATGAATTCTCCTAGGGCTGACTTCTTAGTAGGATATTCTTCTGATATACTATTAGGCCATACTGTTCTCATCAATTTGCGAGATGGCTTTCTTCCAAGCTCGTACTCTCATGTCTACCATATTCCCCGCTTTATATTCACAGGTCACCCCTCTCTGAAGGAGTTGCATTTGCCTCTAAGCGCTGTACTCTGCTTTTAAGCATTTGTGATTCCATTTGCAATGTCTCGACCTGACTGACCCAGTTGCCAAACTTGGCAACGTTACTGATGAGAATGTCTAGTTCTTCACGAGGTAATGTGTTGCAGTGTGAAGTTTGGCTTCTCGCATAGTTCCGGGCTGTGACGTTCCGTAGCTGTGCGACCTCCATCCGTAATAGGTGGACTTCTTTGGCGTAGCTGTCCTCTGCAATAGCATCTTCTCGTGACAGGCTTCCGTGGTCTCCAAGCTGCCTTCTGAGGTCTTGGAGCCCCTCCTGAGCTCTGGTAAGTTCACCCCTGACGCTGTCCATCTCTTGGAACATTATTTCCTTGGCGGAGTTCAAGCGATTGTCAAAATCTTCCTGTACTGCCGATACTTTACTCACTGTAGACGCTAGTTGTTCTTTTAGCGCTGCGATATCTGGTATGTCGCCTGTGGCTTGCTGGTTCTCTCTGACCTCATCTCTAAGGGAAGAGACATCGGCTAAAAGGCCTGAGAGGTCCCTACTGCGGTTGTCTAGTCTTTCCCATAGAGTACCGAGATCAGCCTTCAAGGTCACAATATCACTATCGATGCGCACCACGGCTTCGTTGAAGCTTGATGCAAGTTGGTGACCGGCGATGCCGAGCATATGGATTTCTCTCCCCCGGGCATCCAAATCGTTGCGTAGGGCAATCCAGCTTTCGCGACAGGCCCTCCTCCCATCATCACCAGCGGAGTTCCCCTGGCACGGTTCCCTAAAACCCGGCGGGCAATTATTGGGTACGTTGCAGTGGTTCCTTCGAACAGGCTCTTTCAGATTCAGTGTCCTTTGAATATGGGGTTTCACTTGACTGCCAGAATTTGCAGTACAAATGCTGATGGATGCGAGACGCAACATCAACTGATCCCTATTGGTTGTTAGCTCATGAGCCGGGAGAAGCAAACCGACCCAATCGGGTCTTTGACATAAGAGTTTTCTAAGGCCACATAAGCACTTACATCTGGAGGACATGGTTAACAGCAGGAGTTCCCAGGCACCAGAAACCAACAATCGCTGTGCAGTGACGACAGGCAACATCTTGAAGATTACTAGGTCCGTTGGAGTCAGCTATAATTTCGTTTTCTTCCAGGTCATCACTTGTACCATTGATCCACCAGCGTTGTTGGTTCGCCGTTCCGAATAGGCCTAATACCGATAACGTCCAAACCTTGGTTCGTGTTTGGGATAACAACAGGGCTGATGTACGTTTGGCCGATTTGTACCCATGCGTTTACAACTGTTCCTAAGGCTGCTTCGCATTTCTTGCAGTTCAGGGTGACAAGATCCATTGTATGAGCCCATAAAGCATGGCTTTGCTCTTCTTAAGTAATATAGGATGGAGAATGTAAGACCTCCAAAGATGTGTCGGGGCGCGAGAGAAAGAGTGATGTGACTGAAGTGATGTGACTGAAGTGATTTTTGAGCTTCGGAGGCCTCACAGATAACTCATAGGTTTATTGCACGTGGGAGTTATTGCTGGAAGCAACGCCCCAACCAAGGGAAGCGGGAAGCGGGAAGCGGTTTCCATCCATGATCCTCAAGACTGGGCAGCGACTTACATCACTGTAACTTTTCTCTTCTTTTTCAGATATCCTACCTGAACCATAAGTGCAGTTCAACTCACAGTAATCCAGCACCCTAGTAACCACCGCAATGTCAGTTAATTTCCTGGATACATCATGGTACCTAGGCATGTTGCAATCATTCATTGAAGAAAACCATCAATTATAGGAGCCTTCATTAGGAGGTCTGCCCAGGTGTAGAGTGCGGAATTGTAGATGTAAGTAGACCCACTACGATAAGCAACGAGCCTCTGTAAGTTAGCGTAGCGCAGCTGTTCTAGCGTCCTCCCCAGTGCCCACTCTTCTAGAGATGCGCAGTTGTTGGTTACTAGGCTTGGTCTAGGCAAAATGCTAGGTAGTCCCTAAAGGTAATCCCTGTTCTGGAACACGGTCCAATAATTCTTTGCCTGGACCGCAAAACTCCATCATCTTTTTTGTATGCTCTGAAAGCCAAGTCTGAGCATCGCAATCATTGTCGCGCGTCCCCTTGCCGCCGACTTTCTTGCGGCATACGGTCACTGCCCATCATGGACGCTACCACTGCGGCAGAGGATATCGCGAATGCCCTTGCGATCGTGCAGGAGGCCGTCGCGAACAACCCCGACGCTGCTGTTGTCAACGGCAGCGTCGCACGTGCCGACGACGCTCCGTCCGCTACCTTGTCCGGAACCATCGAGGCCGACCTGAAGCCCCAGACTGCGATAGCTGCCACTACCCCCGAACCCAACGGCCTCAAACGTGCCAAGCCCCACGATGAAAGTGTCGACGGCGACGACGAAGGCTGGCAGCTGGTGCAGAAGAAGAGCCGGCCTTCCAAGAAGCCAAAGAAGATCCCAAAATCCGACTCCTCCAACTACCCATCTATCAAATTCAACTACAATGCTAAGCTGCAAGCTAAGGTCTCCCTCGAGCAGCTGCGCAATCTGATTCTCTACATATTTGCCGACGGCGTGGCACCCCAGTGGGTATCCGTGTCCCAGAGACCCCAGTTTCGCAAGATCGTCACCCTCATGGTGCCCGGTCTGGAGGAGGCCATGTTCAGGCGGAATGTGGACTTTGCTACGTACAACGACAAGGACGCAGACGGTTCCGATGACAGGCCTCGTGCCATCACTTCCCCTGACGACTACTACCCCCGCTTGCTAAAGAAGGACGAGCTGCCAGAAATACTACAACCCTTTGCCGACATGTTTGAGCACCTCTGGCCTTTGAAGACTCCCGGGAACGAGAAGTATGGCAACCTCCGCTCCCCACTGGGCACCATGCTTACTGCGCCGATGGAGAAATCGCCCGAGGAGAAGGCGAAAAAGGGTGTGCAGCCTGCCAAGGAGCCAAGTAATTGGAAAGACGACAGGACCAGAGTCACCGAGTTTCTGGCTATGCCGGAGGACTTTGTGCCCAACGGCTACACCCTGCACCCAGCTCTTATTGATGACGAAGAGCGCCGGAAAGAGTACCAGGACCAGCAAGGCTGGGTCCATACCCGAGTGCAGGATCTGTCAGAAGGCGAGGTTCCCGAGTCGGATATTGAACAAGGGTCCATCACTGCTGGTCGCGATGTGATCGCTCTAGACTGCGAAATGTGTATGACTGGGGAGCATGAGTTCTCGCTTACCAGGATAAGTCTTGTGGACTGGAGCGGAAACGTCGTCATGGATGAGTTGGTTAAGCCGGCCAAGCCTATCGTCGACTACGTCACGAGATTCTCCGGTATCACCAAAGAGATGATTGATCCCGTCACCACAACTCTGCAAGACATACAAACCAAGCTAGTGGATATATTGCATCCCCGGACGATCCTCGTGGGTCACTCCCTCGAGTCCGATCTCAAGGCCTTGCAAATCACTCACCCTTTCATCGTGGACACTTCACTTCTTTACCCCCACAACCGAGGCCCCCCATTGAAGAACAGTCTCAAGTTCCTCTGCCAGCGTTTTCTTAAGCGAGAGATCCAAAAAGGCGGCGCGGCGGGACACGACTCCATCGAGGACGCCAAAGCCTGCCTCGACCTGGTGAAGCAGAAGTGCGAGAAGGGCAAAGCTTGGGGCAACCACGATCACCAGGGCGAAAACCTGTTCCGCCGCCTCAACCGATCCGGGACCAATTACAAAGCCAACGGCGGCGTCAATGCTACAGGCGGCGTGAAATCGGGCAAGTCATCGACCATGATTGACTGGGGTGACCCGATGAAGGGCGCGGGAGCGGCCGCCACATATCGCATTGGGTGCAAATCAGACGAGGAGGTTGTGGCTGGCGTCCGCCGCGCCGTGCAGGGCGACCCGGTGGCGGAAGAAATCCCCTTTGGAGGCACCGAATTCGTTTTTGCGCGCTTTCGTGAGTTGGAAGCCCTGCAAGGCTGGTGGAACACCAATAGGACCGCCGGCGCTGATGGCGCCGCTTCCAGCAACTTCCTCGCGCCTCCGTCCGATGACGAAGCATCATCCCTGGCCGAGGCTCTGCAGCGCCTCACTACACGTATCAAGCAGGTTTATGACAGCTTACCACCCTGTACCGCCTTCTTTGTTTTCAGCGGCAGCGGCGACCCCCGCGAGATGAGCCGGCTGCAGACGATGCACAGCCAGTTCAAGCGGGAATACAACACTCCCGGCAGCAAATGGGACGAGTTGAGTGTCAAGTGGACCGATGTCGAGGAACAGGCTCTCAAGAAGGCCGTGGGCAACGCGCGCAATGGAATCGGCTTTATTGGAGTCAAATGAGGGGGGACTACAATACTACTACACCCACACAAATCCTAGATATATGACTCCCCATCACTTACCTACCTCCCGTGGCACCATCCCGAGACACTGCCCTCTTTGCCAGAAAAGGCCGCAAGGGCCACTTCTGGGGGGATGTCGGAGTATGAGTTCTTACTCCAAAGCATGGTTTTTGCTTTTCAGGGAGCAAATGGTGGACGTTGATGTACAAACACGCAAGAAATATGAAATGCGAAGGGATGGTCTCAGTTGGTGGCCTCTTCGAGGTGCGTGTATATCTACTATATACTACGTTCTCGTCTGTATGTGGTGCGGGGAGGTGGAAAAAGCAAACCAATAAGGGATTTTTATGATACCCCGTGTGTTTATAATTCTGCTGCTGTCCTGGATGACGGGCAAAGCGGAAGAAGGGAAGATAGCTTTAGTGCCTGAGTGATTGTGAAACCGATCAAGCAATCAATCTAAACAAGACGGGCTTGATTCATGCCTGCTGTTGCGCACTGCTCAAACCTATGAACCTGTTTGAAAGTAGTGGTATATACCTTAGTTGTATTACCTCAGTGTGTGAATCAGTCGTTGCAATAAGCTCCTCATCATTGTGCTCGTAAATATTGGTTAATATCCGTTTCTTATTTAGGGGAATTCTGTCACACTTCGGGGGTCGCATGTCGACCAACTCCATCAGCAGCATCATACTGGTAGTGGGAATGTGATGTCTTAGGGATGAAAAAGTGTTGAATACTACAATGAGTGAACGCCTGTTAATGCTGGATTTTGCTTCGGTTTACCTTTCTGTGAGCCTCTCTCCTCCCTTAACTAATCTGATTTCGAAAAATGATCCTGTAGACCATCAATCATATAACCTCGTCATCCCCCAGCCTTTCCTCCTTTTGATGCATTGCTTCAAATTGTTTTGCCACGAGCCGGGCGATTCCCAGACTGGTCCTACTAGAAGTCGATATCCCCGCGGAAAACCGACGGATCCATACCGGCCACGACCTTTTCAGCTAAATCGCGGCGGTTCATTTGAGTAAAGACACGGCGCAGGGTATCGTAGAGGTTGGTGGATCGGTTCTGTGTTGTCATGGCATCGAGTTGCGAGTCCGAGACGCCCCCTCCCAAAATCTCGCGGGCCTTCTCACGACCTTCCTTCTCGACGCTCTTGTGCATTTCGAGGGCAGCCAGAAGATGACCAGCGGCCTCTTCGTGGCAGCCCATGTTTATGCAGCTAACTCCCAGGTTGTAGCGGGCGCGCACAAAGTTGGGTCGCAATGTGAGTGCCTTCTCGTACGCTGCAATGGCGTCCTCGCTCTTGCCCGAGTTTGCCAGGGTGGCACCCAGGCGGTTCCAGAGCAGGTGCACCTGCGAGCGCTGGTTAGAAGCTCCTTGCTCGGCCGACGCGAGGGCGGCGCTGAAGCAGTCGACGGCTTTGGCGTATTCCTCGGCCCCATAAAAGAGGACACCCAGTCCAACCTGAACATCAGGATCCATACGCTCGCCGCCCGGACTCAGATTAGCTGCCTTGATGAACAGTTTGGTGATCTTGTCGTGTAGGATTTGGCGATCGGTAAAGCCGAGGTCCGTTGCCTGCGACAGGTCGGCTGGGGAGATGATGGAAGGATATTTGATCGAGAGCCAACGCTCGAGGGTTCGATAAGCCGTACTGTCGAAACCCTCGTTGGTGTAAGAGACTGCCAAAGTCATGAGAGCCGCCAGGTTACTGGGGTCGATCCTCTTAGCCTGCTCGAGAGCACGAATAGCTGCGGTTTCCTTCTCGTTCTGCGCCTGTGCAGTGCCCAGCTGTACCCAGGCTTCCACGTGGGACGGGTCTTTCTGGGCGGCGGCCTCGAACGCCAAAGCAGCCAAGGACAGATTGCCACCCTCGTCTATTACGCGCATGCCCTCATCGAAGGGGTTCGACATGTCTTTGAAGAGGTTGTCCTCTTCGAAAAGATAGTTCTCAATCTGTGGATCACCCACGAGCCGGCTGCTGTCACCCCAACCGTTGGCGAAGTTCCGTTGCCAGTCCTCTTCGTTGAACTTGTGGACCCACTCGTCTTCATCGAGGTCCTCCTTGGCCTGGGCCTTCTCAGCCTGGATGCCCTTCCATATGGACTCGAAGTCTCCAAACTCGTTGGTCTCCGACTCCAAAATCCGTTCGTCCATCTGGTTGAGCTCGGCCTCTATGCCCTTGTTCTGTTCCTCTTCCTCCCTCACCCGCTGATCCTCGAGGGCGATTTGCGCAAACTGTTCCTCCCACTGGTTGTCATCGAGCTCAACAAGCTTGCCCTTTCCTTTTGCGTCTTGCATGGCGTGCTGGGGTTGGGGCTGTTGAAACTGTGGGCCGTATGCGCCTTGCATGCCGTATGCCGAGCTCATACCGCCCATCATACCCATGCCGCCCATGCCCATGCCCATGGGCCGCTGGTAGCCCCCCATGGACTGCTGTGGCATGGGGCTCGATCTCGACGAGTTGGCTTGTTGCATCATGTGTTGGAAATTGGTGTAATCTTCGGGGCCGAACTGGGTGCCCTGCGGCACCTTAAAGGCCGACTCCATGGCAGCTTGGGGATTCTGCTGGAACTCATTGGCCCACGCCGGCGATGTCGAGTTGGCTCTCAGGTGGACGCCCTGCGCCGGATGGTCTAGGCGGATCTGGTTCATGCCCTCAAGGGGCATGTCGGGCAGTCGACCATTCTGTTGTAGGAAGCCGTTCATCATCTATCCATTTGTCAGCACATAATAATGTTCATGGTTATGGTAAGGTAACGGGCCAAAGCAACCCGGAATCGCTCCTACCTCGTCCTGGGGCGCATGGTTGGGAGCGCTCCGAAAGCCGCCCATGCTTCCTTGAGGCCCGCCATTGACGAGCCTGTCGCGCTGCAAGCTCTTGTCGTCCTGGGTATGCTTTGCAAACTGGCTGAGCGGGTTGCCGGCCGTCGAGCATTCGGCTCCGCCACCGAGGAAGGACATTGTGAAATGGTGGTTTGGCGTGGCAGCTGGCTGTGGGAAGATGGAATTAAAAGGGTGGTGTACTATGCAGGAAAATAAAACCTAGGTGAGGCAAGAAAACGTCGAAGGTGGTGTTGGAGGGAGGAGAAACAAAAAAGAACAACGACCGCCGAGCTGAGTAAATGGAGGATCAGATGTTTGATCCCAGAAGTCTGTCGCCCTCACTTTGATTTGCCGATGCGATGCGATACTGGGAGGGTAAGGTTGGGCAAGTACGTAAACCATTGTACTTTTAGGTGGGGTTTTGGGGGGCCTGCCGAGGGACGACGGACGTGTCGGCTACTGACTTGTTCATTGATTAGCAGCCTACGGATACGGATAGTCGGGCTGTAGGCTTACACATACGCTTTCGTCTTCCCCAGGGTCCCTGCCAAGACAATTGAATATAGACGTGTTTATCTGCTGGGAGCCTCCCAGGTGGATACACACAGTGCCTCAATCATACCTGGTAGCGTGCTGGCTCCCGACTTCCGTGTTGCTTAGGAGACCAGAATTCCCACCATCACTCGCATCACCCATGTCGGGGAACGAAGCATGCATATAGGTAGTAGAGGGAGGACGTGATACATTTCATTCGTAGAGCACCTTTACCGGCGCTCCCTGATTACCATCTATCGTATTTTACACACTGGCTATTGTTGTTACATGTACAGGTTATACTGTAGGTATAACCCAAGGGGGTTCGAGTCGTGAACCGATCCATTTTCCGGGACCATTCATGACTGCCCCCATTCAGAACCATAAGTGACAATGCACCGGTATCCATCTTCTTGTAGCCTCTGTAGAAGGAGGCCCAGGCTCTAAGAGCCAAGTGTCATGTGCAGTCGTAGTTTGTTCCGAGGTTATCTTCCTTCTCCAGCCTGTAGCGTCAACATTGTTTTCGTTACACCCCAGATCTAATCCCGCTTGGAGCGGCCCTGGTCCCGGCCCTGGTTCTGGCCCTCGCGGATCTCGGAGAAGTCAACACGCAGGGTGCGGCCACCGAGTTGCATCTGGGAGATCAGCTCGTGGGCCTTGGTGGCGCTCTCGACATCAGCGAAGTCGGCATGGGCGAAACCACGCGGCCAGCCAGTGTTACGGTCGACGGCAACGCGGACATCGACGACGTTGTCGAGATCCCGGAACAGTTTGTTCAGGTCAGCATCCGAAGTCTCATAGGGGATGTTGCCAATGTACAGGGCGCGGGTAGGCTCCGTCTTGCGCATGGGACGGCCAGCCGCTCTGTCGCCGCGGGGGACACCATCGTTGTTGGACCTCCGCATCTCGACTCGGATGCGCCGGCCGTGCCAGAAGGACTGGTTGCACTCCTCGACGGCCTTCTCGGCAGCGTCCTTATCGGCAAATGTAACGAAGCCAAAACTGGATGAGGAAGGCAGCGGTTAGCTTCACAGCTTTACATGTGCGTGTACGTGGTCAGTGTGACATACCCTCTGCTCCTGCCGGTCTGATCGCGGCTGATCATGATGTCCTGGATGTCACCAAATTTGCTGAAAGCTTCGCGCAGGTGGTTCTCGCCAGCGTCCCAAGTCATGTTGCTGATGTAGATAGCGTTGCTCTGCTTGGCAGCAGAGCCAGCGGGGCTGCTCTCCTCTTCGCTTGCCTGAGCAAGCTTGGTGGCTGCGTCGACAATGACTTGCTCATCCTCGGCCCGGCGCATAGATTGCGAGAAGTAACGGGTCATGGGCGCAATGGCAGGTCGGACTGAGGCTCTGCTGGCCTGCATGGCTAGAGAGCTGAGCTGCAGTCTCGAGGTGTTGGCGGCAACCAGCGAGGAAGAGCTGGCGGCCCTGAGGGCTGCGCGACGAACAGCATGCCTGTCAAAGTGGTGGATAATCAGCACGGAAGCGCTTACACGTAGGAAGGGGGGTAACTTACATCTTGATGAACTGGTAGAGACGAATTGGAAACAAATCGGGTTGATAGTGGCAGATACAGAGATACAGGCAAAAAGTTGTTGATGAGAACAAAGTGTAGCGTGCTAGATGGAAAAAATTTAGCTGACAATCAATTAGCCGCAATCAAGCCCGGAATGAGAACTCTGATTGGCTTAAGTGCATAAGTCAGATTTGTTAAGTATGGCCGTACCTACATGGCTGAACTTTTTTCACGGCAGCAGGCCAGAGTCCCATAAATATTGCCTCGTCCAGTCAAAACCCGCCTCTGTCGCATGAAAGCTTCTTTACCATCGGCATACAATAATTATTGCTGTTCCGACTCCCAATCAGAAGAGCTGCATCTTCTGAGTAAGTCGGTTGGCGTCCGTCACATAGGTACTTTAGCAACAGAACCTGCATCCTATCTTGTAGAATGTGACTGTGTCACGGCCAGGTAATTGGGCACAAGGAGAGGAAGAGACATATAAGTCTTGCATACCTATGTAGTGGCGCATCCTGCAGGCAATGCGGCTTCTCATATATGCCAAGCACTGTTGCCCTTTACTGACGCCTCTCTCATAGGCGTCGGCCAGCACCAATCCTACCATCTGGGTATTCCCATGGCAAGAATCACAATTATATACATGCCCCCAGCTAAATTCCCTCTACCCTCATCTCGCCAAAAAAAAAAAAAAAAAACAAGAAGGGCTTGGAGTAGCCATTGGGTTTTCGAATGACCTCGGTCCCAAACATAGTGGGTATATACACATAGATACACGCAGATACACACACTGCCCGAAACGGGGACTCTTCGCCGAGTCTTGGGGGCCCCTAATGAGCTCATGCCACTTGAGCCGCTCACTTCAGACAGACGATGGTTGGTTCGCAGCCCAGCCCTGGACAAGGTCGAGTATTCGCAAGCAGTAGCAGTCCGGACCCCATGGTGCGCCATCACGGCGCCCTAGTCCGCTCGTGAAGGACCTCGATATGCTAATTCCCCGACTCCTGTAAGGTTGTAAATTGTAACAAAACCCATCGCTCCAGTTAGCCCACCTCCATTACCGCTAATCAAATCAAATCAACCGCAAACCCCTGCGGATCTGAGATGCAATCCTATTTCAGTTCTTTGAAACTCTGCCCCAACCCTTTTTTAGAATGTTGTGCTAACTGCATCAATGGGGAGGCTGTAGAACAGCAGGCGACATTGTGTCGTTACTGCGAGATTGGGCGGACGTGGTCGCCGCGAGGTATCAAAAACAAATGAGTACAACAAATATGGCAGACAGAGTGCGGCCCAGAACCGCCTAGAAGCGACCAGTCTCAGGTCGAAACCCGTTTGACCGCTGTCCCTCATACTGAACGCCAGTCATAGAGTCCGGTCCGTTTGGCATGGCGTTGCTGAGCGTGCGCAAGGGCGGTAGCTCTGGCCGCGAAGCCGTGTACTGTGCTTGCTGTGCGTAACGATCGGCCGGAGGCGGTTGTGGCGGTAGAGCGTGACTTGCCGGACCTTGCCCGTTCTGTCCATTCGCTGCCCGTAGCTGCCCATTTTCGTGCCGCAACTGCTCAAGTTCTCGACGTAGCATCTCGGATTCTTGTGCAGAATTCTGACAGTGAGCCGTCAACTGTTTCAGGTGGTCTTGTTGCCGCTGATGCTCCGCGATTGCTAGACAAATGTTAGCGATCTAGGAAGCAAAAGTGTTCCTAGGACTAACTACATACCTTTAGTCAGAATTTCCCATTTCGAAGCTTTCGACCCGCGCTCTTGGGGCATTAGATCCCTGAGCTGTTCGAACAGCTCCTTCATCTCGGTGCGACGCTTACGCTCCGCAAGTTTGTGGCTGACGCGCAACTCTGGTGTACGGCTGTATGGCTGGGCACCAGAATGCGGACTGGACTCTTCACTCTGAAGGTCTGAAAGTTGCTTATGCTGGAGAGAATGATGATGTACCGCGGGGAAATCGGCCGATGCAGTCGACAAGCGCTGCGAGAAGTCGTTGCCAACTCCGTCCTCCAGGCGTCGCTGTCCGGGAGGGAGCCGGGATTCAGTAGTGAATTGGCTGCTAGCGATGGATTCTGCAATACTGCTGCGCCGCGAGTCATGGAAAGATACGGAGGGCATCCGCTGTATTTCTTCTTCGGGAAAAGCCCAGGCCTGGCCCTTGGTAGGCTCGGCCGCTCTTGCAATGTTGCTTGTCGCAGGCCCAGTAATGGCTGGTGCCGTCCGGATCTTGGGGTGAGGATCGGGAGGGTTGCGGTCGGCGCTTGGTTGGTAGCCATTGGAAATCCGGTGCATAGACAGGTTATCTAGACCTGCCCGAGGATTGCGCTGCTGTGCCAAGCTCCCTTGTATCGAGGTGGTTGACTGGTTATGACTGGCGTAAGGCGAGTTGCCCAGTTTCATGTCCCCGAAACCTTGGTTGATCCTGCTGTCGACGCTTTCGCGGCGCGAGTCGGGGGCTCCGTTTAGCAGAAGCGATGCGCCGTTCACCTCGAGCGATTGAGGCCGGGTGAAGTTTGCGCTACCTGGCGTTGTCGGCGAGACCATCGAAGTAATGCTCATGCTGCCAACAGGCGAGTGCAATGGCTGCGGCACCATGTTGGTGGTGGTGGGAGAAGGGGTCTTTTCGGTCGAATAATAGCCCGTGGATGTTGACGAGGGACTCAGGACGTTGATTCCAACTCCCGAGGCGGTGGACGTGTCTAAATGTAGTGTAAGAAATACAGTTGCATACAGTCGCATGCGCCCCCATCATCCCAATGGATTTACATACGCTTACTCGAGGCATCGGTGCATGAGAAATATGCAGAGTCGCGGTTCTCTTCTGGGTTTAGAACACCAGCCAGCCCCGCGGGCAGCTTCTGAGACGCGGGCCTTTGCTGTTCGTTGGCCATGTCGTCGACAAAGCAGGCCAAGGGTTTCGATACTTTATCAGGGTAGTAAATGCAAGAGTAGAAAACCGTACAGCCGGGTGCAGGAGTCGGCAAAAATACTTCAGCGCCACGCAAAGTATGATTTGGTGGTAGTACGTGCTTCTTCCAGTCGGCGGCGTTTTCGCATGACCCGATCGAGGCAGAGAGGGAACAACTAGACTGCGATGCTGCTGGACACTGGATACGGTCTCCTCCTAGGTTGCTTGCTGCTCTACAAGATCGCAACTAGACAACGGCGACCACCTCAACCAGTTGTGGAAGAAATGGAATAGAAAAAGGATACAGTAGTGGCGGCGGCAGCAGTGCTTGGTGACGACGGTCGGTCTTTCAAGTCTGGCTACTTATTATGGGACTGGATCTGAATGTGTTCGAGGACTGGACTTGGACGGGAGGGTACACAAGCAACTAGTTACACTCGGAAACCCAATCTCGAAATGGGGACGGGGGGGGGCAGCAACGTTAAAAGAGGTTGAGGATAGCAGCCTAATGCCAATTCTGTGCGCCCCGGTTTCCCTTGTACTTGGAACTTTGGGACAAGACTTGAGGGAGCGGAAGGGTAGGGCGGGGGATCCCAGATCAGATCAGAACAGAAAAGGCAAATGAGCGAGCGAGGGAGGGAGTAAGAAGGTGACGGGGTCTTTAGCAAGGAAACCGTCGTCCAAACCGAGGCGAGGATGACCTGGGAAGGGAAGCTAGACCTATGTTTGAATACCCCCAGAAAAACCGCGCGACTTGACTTGGGGTGTGCGGAAACGGGCTGGTCACCACCAGGAGGGATGGATCAAGATGGATGTCAGTCGACCGTCGACAAGGATACTTGTCCCAGTCCACATCCAAACGTACAAAAGGGAGGGTTCTTCTTCCTAATCTTCACTATTGATGTACTGTATGTGCAGCTTGCCTTGCTTGCTCAAGTAAGTTTTGCCGGAGAGTAGAGACACAGCGAACATTAAGAGAGAGAGAGAAAGTGGGAGGGAGACAGGTACATTGTGCGATGAAGTGAGGTACTTCGATCAATTCCCGAATCCAAAATCCAAGCTGACGGACCATCACCTGCAATCAATGACAGCCACCACCTGGGTCTTTTGATGCATTTGCTTCAACAATTGATCCATGTATTGATGTAGTAGGTACCTCCTGTGTAAAAAGTGCGGAACTGTGCTTGTCCTTGCTTGTGCTCAGCATACATACCTACAGCAGATCAATATAAGGCCAGTGCCAATATCACAGGTTACATGCCTGCCTCATTGGGTGCATGTAGACGAGCCAGCAACCTAGCACCCTCTCTGCGCGAGGTCTGGCACTATTTCCCTTTGCTGAAGGAAGCCGTCGCATGGCTTCAGGGTCAATTTAAACAAAATGGACCGAAAAGGATACCTGGCTAGTGGGTATGGTGTTCTGCCGGGCCCAAGATTGCCCTCTAGCGCAGGCTAATGCGCCCAATCAGCCTGGCGGTACGGCCAGAAAGTACGGATACTTCAGGCATGCAGTGTTGCGGGCGAACGTGAACGAGGCGCCATCTTGCTTGTTCGTTTTTCCCTCGTGGTGGCGCAACTACATACTCTACATTCTCTCTCGACTCTTAGCCCGAGATTCCCACGAGCAGCCCCTGTCCGTTGACTTTGCGCACGCGTGTGCGGAGCCACACCCTGCCACCACCACCACCTCACCAAGTACAAAATTTGCAGCCCCCCTTGCACAATCCCCTACCTCCTAGGTACCTAGGTAGTGAGTGTACTCTACCATGAGGTGAGTGATGGTGTCAAGCTCTCCTCAAGTTAAAATGCACACCCGCTAACAATGCAAGTACTCTCTCTCAACAGGAGGCTGTTTCTTAGCTCATAATGGTATTAAAAATTATTGAAAAATATCAATAGAAAGAGAAAGTAATTATAATTAATAAAACTATATTTTTTATTACTTTATTATATAAGTTTCGCTAATTATACCTAAGAGAAAAGTGAGGCCTTAATGTAGTTAGAAATGTATGCATTTTAATTTGAGGAGAGCTTGGGTGTGTACCACGAATAGTAGGAGGGATAGGCAAATATTTTCCAGGCAGGTAGAATCGAAATACGATACAGCGTGTGCGCTGCTTACTGCTTCCATACTATATGTATGCTACATTTGATGTATTGATGTCAGAACTATTCTACCTTGCTGTTCAGTGATAGGTGTATATGTCTAAGATGTACAGACTCGCTTTAAACGCAAAGTACAAATCAACTCAAAGTTCCAGGTGTGGGAAGCGTGCGTTCAAGGCTCGACCCGGGCAGCATCTGAAACCCTCTTCGACAGAAAAACAAATGACAAAGAGTCAGAGAAAACAGTAGCTTGGCCGACTGGGCTGGCTGGACATCCTTATTGGCACGAATAGCTAACTGGGTGATAGGACACAACTCAGTCAGCTGCTCCTGTGAATCTAGGCTGCGATCTGAAGGGGGAGTGACCGACATATTTCGTGAGTAGCCCAGGTTTTCTTAGAAATCAGGAAAACTCGCGATTATTCCACTCTAGATTACGCCAGAGGAGTATAGGTATTGGTTATAGGTATAAAGGTGCTGCTGTACGTGGTAGATATGTAGGTATGTATGTAGTGCACACGTGGGAGAAAGCCCCCCGGAGTCTACTGCGCTGACAGACAGACATGACATGACAGGAGACGCTTGTCTATGAATTACGGGTGATGCAGTGTCATTTTCTGCCCGAGCATCTTATGCATACTACTATAACGCCCACAACTCTTAGTCCTCGGATTTCTTCCTTAACGTGAGCATCAAGCTTAGCGATATACAGCAAGTGGCCCATCACTTGGTAGCATGGGTCTTGCGATACGAAGCAGATAGCCTTCTCTCTCCCTGTCCATGGGCTGGCGGGCTTTTGCTGAGCCCCAAGGTCTCACATCTTGCATTTGGTGGGGGGTAGGAGTTCGTGAGCAAGAAGGAGTCGCTATCGCCGAGCATAACCTCGGCGGCTGTTTGGTCTGGGGTATGTCTGTGCCAGTGCGCCCCCCCCTCCCACCCCAATGCTGCCGTTAGTCCTCGCTCCTTGCTCCTATGAGAACTGGCAATTTTGGAATACAGCAGGTATCAACTCCAGGTCGCAGGCTACATTTGACGGGAGGGCATACATGTAAGCAGATAATAAGTTTGCCTACTTGCTGACACTAGGTAATAGGGACTTCATAGTGGGTCTCGTGGTCAACTGGTATTCCTCGGCTCGACGGGAGTTAATTTTTTCCTTTCATGTTTCTTAGCTTTGGGGGAGGGGGGGACCGGCGACTCCAGATCTCAAGCGTGCATGAACAAGACCGCAACCTCTAACGGGGCGGGTGGGCGAGTCCTCTATTTCTTTTTCCCACCGGCCGATCATACAAACATACCTACTCGACAGGAAGGCCCCCCCCCTCGCTCTTTTCCGTCACCTCAAACTGCGTGCATGGACAGCCAGTCTAGGCTTACGGAGCGACCGTTCGGTAGGTTCATCTATTGCATGCTTCCTTCCGAGGCCAAAACCATGTGGTTGAAGCCGCGTATGTTATCATAGCATGTAGTAAGTACAGTAGTCTATTCTGGTCCGAGTTGCTTACAACCGCAACAACAATAAAGGGATCCTTCCTGGAGGAATGCACTCGCCTATTACTTCGAAAAAAAGGTGGGCGGCTGACCCAGAGCCAATTGCTGGATTGATTGCTGCATTTGCGCCCACGAGACAGTGCGATCAACCCGGCCGAATAAGGGATACAGTACATCAAATACCCATACCGACAGACGATACCTAATGACCTAAACATTGAAACTACCAGCCAGCCTGCAGGCGATTGGGGCCCGGGGCCCAAGTGGGATCTTCCCGCGCGAGCCACGTGAGAATCGACCTCGTGCTGCCATGTGCTACTTGGCTGTAATGTGTAGGTACTACTATTTTTGGCCTGGAGGGCCAAGAGCCCATCTAGCGCTACGCTCGTTTTGTTACCGGGACTGCAAGAAGCATCTTACCGTACATGGGCGTGCTGTCGCTCGATGGAGCAAGGTACGTATTTTTATGGGCAGACAGTCTGGCAGACCCAATGCAACCTCTTAGCCAGACTGCAGTTGGCGGGCACTGGGTAACTGGGTGAGTACCATGGTACGTTCTGGCACACTAGCTCGGCATCCTATTCCTTTGGGGCAAGCGAGAGTAACCGGGATAGGGATCTCGCCCGTCCCCTCATCAGAGCCCTTATGGGAAACGCCAGCGACGATCTCTGTCTTTCCCGTCGTGGATTGTTTGCATCAACGGCCGGCCGTCGCAACGATGCCATGCTACGTTGTACGGGCGACATGGCCCGTTCGTTCCTTCTTGCTCTCTATTCGACCACCTTGATACCGAACAGTAAAGTATCAAGGAGCCTTATGATTAGCACTTTGCGCCTTGTGCTGGAAAGCGATTATCATTCGGTCACCCGAGACAGCGCATCAAATCGTGAACCTGTGCTCCAGCTTTCAGGTAACGGTTCGAGTCAGTGTGGTGGATCAATTGATTATGCCCGGTTGTTTATTGGGAGCTTATTAGCCCTGTCGGCTCCGTCTTAGTGCATACGGATTCTGGGCAGTGGGGGAGAGAATCGGAGCAACGCAACCACGGAATGGGCTTGCTGAGACCAGACCTCTGTTCCATCCATCTTGACAACCGACGGGTGTGTACATGATCCGCGGGCCTCTGCGCGGGCCCTCTACGCCGCCCGACGATGCTACCTCCTCGGCAAAGACTCATTGTGCCTATCAGGCTCATTACCGAAGCATGGACAGGCACAGCTCAGCTTCCCGGGCTAGTTGGGATTCTTGTGGCCCAGAACACATGCTATTACAATAAGTACATGCCGGGTCAAGGACACATACTAAAGCACAAAGGTGGTATCTCGTTAAATGACCCGCTTGTACCTGCTTGGCGCCCACGCGGTTACTGGCAGACTCCACTCCACTGTGCCATCGCTGATGTGATGCTGCGTCGCGTTTAACAGAGATTTGCTGTTGTCCTTGTCACTGCAACGTCGGTCGATTAGCCGGAAAGGCAAGGAGGCATGAAGTGCCACTGAGCACAATTACCCTTGAAGGTATGTTAACAAAAGGACTTGTGCATCCTTTATTTACATTGGTGTAGTTTACATTAACAAATGCATACGGCTCAGCTGGGACGGCTTTCTTACCCTACCTAGGGTTTGGGAGGTTTTGTTTTTTGCTACCTGCCTTATGTACGGGCCTTCAACTAACCAACCACCCACCTGGCTCGGCCGGGATAAGGCCTGAGACGTCATAGACAGGATTACACTGCATAGATCTCCGGCAGTATTGGTTTCCAGCGAATATGGTATCTTCTTGGGGTTGCACAAGCACGGGTAATCGGTTCGTGCTAAAGATCTATGCATCTGGGATATCAACAGGCACGTTTACATACTATAGCATGCTGGAAAAGTTGCCTGCTGTTAAACGGACCGAAGCGGGATCGAAATATAGGCAGGCAACCTTAGCCGGCGTAGGAAAGATTGCCCTCGCTCAGTTACCGAAGCATCCCTACATGTAAGTCAGCATGTACCCAAAAGCAGCTCGAACTTGGGAAATGATCTCCTGCAACTGATGATGCTTACTCGTTTGTCGTCAGCTGTAGTCAGAATTTAGGGGCCAACGGGGAATGACGACGGCATCTGAGCTCCAGTTGTAGAGTCTGCGCCCTGATGGGTTTTTGGTCCCCACGCATACCACAACCACAACCATGCCCTGTACGCCCAATCCCCTCTTCTCATCAAACGGCCACAACTGACGGGACCTGTATGTATGTACTTTGAAGGCATCGCTGCCTGCAAGTGCCGAGCATGTCCATCTCATAAGTGGAAATAGATGCATGCAGTGAGATTAGCTAGCCCAGGCAGCCTGTCCAGTAGGCCTGTCTGATCTGGTTCCTTGGCTTGGGGGAGTGTCGGTCGGGCCATAGGATCGATCCCGTCCCCGTCCCGTCCTCCGTTCTCCGTCCGTTCCCTGCCCTCCTCCACTCCACGTCTAAACATATGTACCTGCCTACTATATAGTAAGTAGGAGGTATTGGCAGGCAAGCCCTTGCGAGAATAAACCGGTCCAGCCTGTTTGAAAAGAAAGAGTTATAAAATTATTACAGTCCCGTATATTCCGTTTATTCCGCTTACACCATCGGGAGTAAGTGGAGTAATCAAGACAGGTGCTACTGTACCTACCTAGGTAGGTAGGTATACTGGACAAAGTACGGTTTATCCCAGCGGTCGCTTGCCGATGTTCATCTGCGTACATATATTACATTACATGCTTACTTCATATATGTGCGCGCCTTATGACAAGGCAAATATCAAGATATTATGACAGGCATGGCACAGCCGAATCTAATCGAACCGAATATGTAACCTTACAGTCCAGTATAATGTTGGGCCGAGCGTGTTAGGAGGATTATCATAATACGATTATCAACGGGCGACATTATCGCAACCGGAACATGTGCTTCACACGTTCCGGCAGCATATCCTGGTCGAATTTCTCCAGTTTGCCTCCCAGGGACATCTCGTGACATGCCCGTGTGTCCCACCAATCGTTCGACTGTCTGTACGTCTGCAGGTGGTGTAGTGGTATAAATTGGCTGCATGTGTGGTAGGTACAGAGTATGTGTTTTCTTTCCAATCGGTCTCTCTCTCTCTCTCTCTCTCTCATTGTCTCGACAAATGCATCCAGCCGGGCTGTTCTAATTCGTCCTACATGGCATTCTTGGTACCCGAGGTACCGTGACAGATGGGGATCAGCATAGCGAGCGCTAAATCGCCTGCTTTCTCGGCCAAATGCAAATCTTGGTATTGGAGCTCGAGATCTCGCAGGCGGCTTTTGGGGGCGTTGAGGCCCTGCGCCAATGCATACTAAGAAACCGATGCATCAAGTAAGGTTAGCAGTTAGCGGCACTGATGTAAGGAAAACTCGTGGGCTGAATATGTAGTAGTAGTAGTAGTAGTAGTATGCACCTAATGATTTGATGGATGGGACGAACGGGAACGAAGCCAGATTTGGAAACGTCACGCTGCTCCTTCGTTCGCGCCCAACTCTCATCAGTTATTCGGGTCGTCGACCACCAAAACCGGTCAGCACGATGTGAAGGACGAACGCGCTTCTGTTCCGTACATGGGCGTCCGCCACAGCCTATAATACTCTTGGCGCAGGCTTTTGCTGGTTGCGCAAACGTCACTCTCGTACATGCCCTCGTCGACAAACGGTGAGATTTCCCCCGCAAACTTAGGGTGATTGGCCTGGGGGGGGTTTATCATTCGTGGAACGGGCATATATGCACATGCATCTCCACGATGGTCGCCCTTCCCGGATCTAGATTATATGTTGCCTGCCACAACCCTGAGATAAACAGGGACATCAACTTGTGGGTTTGGATTGTGTATGTATGGGCCCCCCGGATCATCACCTACATACAGTTTATGGCGAGAATTACCAGCTATTGTGACCTGTCCTTGGTTGCGATCTCTGGATTAGTGATCTGGCTGTGCTGACATAACACAGGCAGAAAGAAGCAAGCAGATACAGCAGTGCGCCGCTGATCCACAGGCTCCCTTCCCGCGATGCTGCATGGACCCTAACGATTGCTCCGGGTGAGACGTGATAGTTGACACGTTTGATTCACTAGATACATGTAATTGGACATGGGATGAAAAAGGGCAGGCACAGCAGCAGAAAAGGAAACATATACATATATTGAGAGATTGATGCGAGGGAGAGGAAGAGAGGACGCCCAGCCGTTTGGGTCGTCTGATCTGATAATCGTTGCCAGATGCACCGTCCGAACCTTATCTGGCGTCTCCAGCCCAGCAGTCGCGGGCGTACCAGAAGGCATACTACCTACGTGGCGCGCCGTGCACGAAAGCCACGTATTCCGTCATTGGCTGCTGCGCAATGTCGAGGCTTCAGACCATTGTCGCCGGATAGCCGGGATTTCCTTGCTACGCGCCCGCCATCGACAAAAAGAGCAGCGGTGACAGTTGAGATATCACAAAAAGAAGAAAGTGGGAATTGCCCGTCACAAGCTGGCAAGGTCCACTCGATTTTCCGATCGGCCGTTCACGATCGACTACGACCACGATCTATCTCGTGGGCACAGGGCGCCCAGCCGGGCTACGAGCATTGGCAGTATAGAATCCCCGCCGTAATACGGAGTAGTCCTTGGCGGCACACTTATTATGTAGTCACTAAGATGGGTGGGCATGGGTTGGACGGTATATGGTATGGTATAGGCAATCCACATCTTAGACGTCCCCTTTCCTCCTACCTCCTCCTACCTGAACCTTCGAGTCTCTGCAACCCACCGGTGCAATCATAAGATGATACTTATATGCATGCGCCGAGAGGCAGCCATATCCCAGCCCAGGAAGCCAAGTATCCACTGCGCCTATACGGGCAGGGTGATCCCCCGTTCACGATACTACGTATTTGTGGTCGATCAGAGACTAGCAAAAGCCAATATCGCCGAAACGGCTTATCTGTAAACGATGTGTCAGATTTCAGGATGGAGGATGGAGGATGGAGGATGGAGGATGATGGTTGGTAGTACTTTGCACGAGAAGGAGATGGAGGAGAAGCTCAAGAGGACGAAAGAAAGGAATTTGGTCGACTTACATGTGTGAGCTACGTGGGTTCATGGGAAGCCTCGATGTGATGCATGAAAATGCTAGCTTGACAGGTGCCACCTACGCTGTTCCAACACCTCCCCCTCTTAGTAGCCAATCGCACAGAATGGCCAAAAGATTCCCAAAGTCACCAGTCCGCCTCGCCGAGTGAATGAGATAGTGAGTGAACGAGTACCTGCGTTCGGGGAGGTGTATGTGGTGCTTGTGTGCCCCAGTCCCGACCAAGGGATGAAAAGCCTCTAATCTCGGAACTTGCCCTGATATGTCATAGTCGTCGTGACAATGCGTGCTACCGATCGTGCCGTGGATTCGTGCTTGCTGCACGCTGCCATGCAGTCCTGAGATGAAGCAAGGGGAGGGGAGATGGAAGGAAGGAAGGAAGGGGGGTATCACCAAGGAGGTTTTCACCTACAATCGCCGAGCTCGTCCTACCTCCGGTTGAGAAGATTCTGCAAGAAGACGGGCACAAACAAACGCACCCACGGCATGGCGAGAAGAGAGGGTATATTTCACAAGAGGCAGGCAGCCGTGTCTCCATACCCCGGGAATTCCTCGATGGGGGCCGCTACATAAGATCTGGCCCCTCCCTTCCCTAGGCCGAGATGAGATCTAGCCACACGGGATCGCTCCCGAGAAAAGAAGCATGTCGTGGAATCCGTCTTCTCTTTCCAGGCCCAAGACATGGTATCTGGACGATGTGCAGCCGGTCGTGGTAAGTGACAGGGCGGCTACTTGCATCGTCCGACGCTCATTCTCCCACGTTTCTGGGTTGCAAGCAAGCACGAAGGATAAAAAAGAAGAAGGGTGAAAGAAAAGAAAAATAAATAGTTCCAAGGTACAAACAACCAGGGTCTTTCCCCCCTTCTCTCTCTGTGTGCGTGTCTGAGACACCGCCAAAGGCGACATGTCTCGGCTCTACTGTCACACAGAATTAAGGATGCACTGCCTGAGCCCGCCGCAGGATACCGCCGCCGAGGATGGAAGCTAGTAAGTAATTAGATAGGTACATAGGCATGAAATTCCCTTCTTCCGCTACAGTGTAGCCCAGCTCCTTGTTGGTTGCAGGCGGGTGACTCGCTTACTTCGGTTTATTGGTGTGGCTGCTTTCACGCAGTGCGCCTCTCTGATCGAGTGTCATCACTCTCTCTACTCCATAGATACCTACTGACTGACCTGGACATGGCAGGGTCGGTGAGTGCGAACCGGCATTCCAATAGATGTAGAGAGCAGTCACAAAGTGGTCGGATATTGGGACTAGGTAGAGAGACGGGGGATACGAACCGGTGTATACCTACTTAATGTATATTCATGTGTATAAGATGGGGTCGGTTCACCCCGGGTGCCGTTAGACCCCGCATCTTCGCGATCACCCCTCCACCGCGGAATATTTGGGGCTGGGGGCCGCACGCTTACCTCCGGGAGCTGTAGGCACCAGTAAGCTCCCTGTACAACCTGGGCAAGAGGGGGCTCGTATTCTGTAAGTGGAAGGGTACCTTTTTATAACGACTATGGGGAAGTCAACTACACCCTCGGGCTTGTCTGCCCGAATATGGCAATCTGCATGCCATTAACGAGGCCGCCCGCCCAATCATTGTCTAGTCTGACGATAGGACTGGTTATGAAATTAAACTGGGCGCAACAGCGGTTCCCCATCCCGGGTGCCAGATTCTTCAGATGACATGTGGCAAACATGTAGGGACTGGATCCGTAAGAAGCAGCGAAGCTACTTTCATGTAAGCATTGCATCGGTGCTGAGGCTGTTGGTTTCATCGCCTTCTTCTTGTGGTATAGGTGGTGGTACGGTATAAGCAAAAGAGCTTATTCAACTCCGAGGGATGGCCGTATGTTACGAGCTGGCCCCAGCGATTGATCGAATATGCCAAGGTGGATAAAGAATTTTCGCTATGCTTGGAGACTCATTGGAGACTCATTGGACTGTTGTATCTTGTTTTTGAGGTTTGCACTGTCATTCACTGGCTTCATATCTTGCGTGGGTAAGGTTTGTAGATATCATACAATGTTGCAATTATTCTTCAGAGATATGGCTGTGTACCAGTGTCCCTTGCAGGCGCGACATAACATGGCCATATCATTCATGGCCTTCGTCCTTCATGGCACCCATGATGCCACGACTAGTGTATTAAGAAGAACACATTACAGCCCTCTTGTTCTAACTACCCTTAATAATTTGAGACTTTGCGTGATCGGATGGAACATATATTCCCAAACAGCCTGCTACGTCGTATTCGCTGGTTGAAACGACCCAAAGGATGATAAACATGCACACGCACGGCAAAGCTTTTGATACATAGGCTCTTTTCGCTTTTCTTTCATCCGTCCATTTCTCCTAAGCGGTCATGGACTGTTTAGTTGTTGGAGCAAGGGACTGAAGCATTCAGCGCCTTCGCAACAGCCGCCCCGACGGGCATGGTGATGGAGGCGTTGTGGGCCGACAGGGCGGTCGCCAGCCACGGAATGGACTGGCCGTTGTTCTCGACGGTCTTTCCTGAGAGCTCGAACGTCAGATCACCCTGTGGTGATTCGCAGACGGGCTTCTTGCCCAGGGCTGCCAAAACAGGCATCTGGGCGATGTCGGCCCAGATAAAGAAATCATTGTTCCCCGGGCGCATAGCCAGGTTATCGATGTACGCGGTGCCAACGTTCGCGCCGCCGTCGAGGTAGTTGTTCCATGTGGTATTGCCCTGTTGGTAGAAAAAAACAGGACGTCAGTGGACCGCATAAGGATAGAAAGGGCATGTATGCTCACGAGCTCGAAAGTGAAAACGGTGGGGTTAGGAATACGGGTTGTGCCGTTGAAGTTGTTGAAAGAGGCCAGCGTGACGCTGATGTTCGACACACTCAGACCCGCGAACCCGTTGAAGGCCTTGAGCTCCACGTCCTTTCGGAAGGTGACAGGGTAGTCGCGGGCGATGCCGCTGACACGGATGTGGGTGTCGCCCTCGACGCGGACGTGGACCGATTCTTGGCTCAGCAGTGCCTCGTTGAAGGCGACGAGCGAGTTCGTGTCCCCCACCGCCACTTTCTGGCTAATGTTGACAACGACCGCCGCAGACGTTGCAATCTCGGGAAACTGGAACTTGGCGAAAGCCACAGGTGCCGCACCGTCCTTGTTGGGCAGCAGGGACATGGTGCCATCAAATGCACGGATAGTGGCATGGACGCTGTTGTCAGCAAGAACAGTCGAGTTGATGGCCATGTTGAACGAGTCCTTTTGCACCTGCGAGATTACCACAGAGTCGATATTGAGGCTGGCGTTGTCGAGCCTGGACTGGGCCATCTTTGGGACGGCAACGAGGATACTGGGTGAGTTGTGATTTAGTACAAGGCCTCCTCCTCGAACCCATTGGCAACCTTTGCTTTCCTACTTACATGCATGGCACCACGATCACCACGATCACTACCAGCAGGGCCAGATATATCCACCAAAACCTCTTACAGTGACGTTTGGACCCCTTCGACTTTTGTCCAGCGGGACCAGCTTCGGACACTGATCCATTGCGAGAGTCGTGGTGAGATACCTCGGCCTTGTCCGACATAGCCATGGCTTTGTTGTACTAGGATACGAAGGTGCTGCCCAAAATTGATATACTTGAGTTGGATAGGTAGGTTGCGCAGCTTCTGGTCTCGTTCAGTCGCAGGCCAGTTGATATACTAGGCGAACAATGTCAAACCACCGACATGCCCTGCAGATAGCCTGGCAATCACGACAGCAATAGATGGTATGATGTGTCGAGAGACAAAACAATGAGGGGGTTGACGAATGTGAACATCAGATGGATGCGAGATGCCGGGTATTAGTCTCCAATATAGAGTGGCCAGGGCCGGGAAACGGGCGGGCAGGTCGGACTGGAAGTATTGAAGCCCTTACACATCTCGCAAGGCGTCGTCTAATCTTGTTAGTCGCGGTCACGTCTTACAAGTTACTAGCCGGTCGTTGGGGCCTGTGTAGCGAGACTTCGACTGCATGCTACGATATGGCAGCGACAATAAAGATAGCCCCTGCCGCCTGCCTGTTCTTACATGAAATGCCAGGGTGCGACTGCCGCTTATTTTCCGGAGAACTAGGGTGGCTACCCAATCGCAACGGAGCATCTAAGAAGAGGTGGGCTGGAGATCATAGAGATCATCTCCCTCCAGGGGCTCAACGGGCCAATCTGTCGGTGTCTCTCGGTTGGCGGAAAGAGCACATGAAAAATTGAGTTTAATTGATGTCAAACGGGCAAGTGGCAGGCACATACCAAATGAAAAGATGGGAAAGCCTGAACTGTAACGACAACAGAACTTCAATTGGTTCCTTCCTATTGACATAAGATTCCAAGTGGCCCAGAGCAAGCTAAATACTTAGGCGGGTAATTTACTTGTACTTCATGTTACAAGCAATTGCCCAGAAGGCTTCTTTCCCCGCGCAATCTTGACTTGGTTTGTGGAGGTGGACCCGATCAAAATAGCACCCTTTCTACTGTATGAATCTGGACATACATCCGCCCTTTTCGATACAACAGGAGGACTACCCCCTATTTCAAGATCTGCTGCTCTAGCATAGCCAGATGCTCCAGCCCAGGTCTAGATTACGCCTGGTGACACGACTACGGCAAAGTGAACCAAGCTTTTTCTAGACAATTTCTCGGCTGCTTATGGCTGATTTAGGACAGCCTCTCAGCAGCTCATGGACATTGCACACTGAATGTTTTGCTCCCTTTTACTCACAGAACATGTTCATAAAAAGGGGTTGGGCTATTGTGTAAGTAGGCGGAGCCACCTAAAATTTCTAGTATCAAATTTCGCGCGGCTGTGTATGTTTATAGCTTGGATTTCGTCCAAAGCCCCATCTTATCCAACCCTGCGGCGCCATCGTAGATGTCTCTCTCCACCATTCTGGTGTTAATCTACAGTTGTTCGTCGATTAGAAAGTGTTCCAAACATACTATATCTCGAGACTCAAGGTAAGAAGAGAGATACTCACATGTTGAGGACCAAGCGCGGCTATGTCTTTTGCTCCCAGGAGCTTCATGCACGTCTCCATCTCGGACTTGAGAACTGTTGTCGATACACAAGTGTCAGTAGATGGAAAATACAGAGGAGATGTAGCATTTCGTTTTCTCGACTTACTCTCGAATACGCGCTCCACGCCAGCTTGGCCGCCGGCACCCAGTCCGAAAAGAGCAGCCCTCCCAATGCCTACAGCCTTGGCTCCTAGACACAGCGCCTTCACGATGTCAGTCCCGCGCTTGATGCCCCCGTCCACCCACACCTCGATCTTGTTGAGCACTTCAGGGCAGTACTTGCGGATCTCGAGCAGCGTGTGGATGGCGGGTGGCGCCGTGTCCAGTGCGCGGCCTCCGTGGTTCGAGAGGATGATGGCCTTCACCTGGGGAGCGTATTGCGCGGCCAAGTAGGCGTCCTCGTGTGTCTGGATGCCCTTCAGCACGATCGGCAGGTCCGTATGCTTTGCCAGCCAGGGCAACGTGACTTTCCATGTAAGATCCGCGGCAGTGCCCCAGAATAACTGCTGCCCGACTCCGCCACCGCCCGGTCGGCTCGGTTCGCCTCCCGTCTTGGTCGCTGCCGCTACCGGGGCAGTGTTGATAAAACTAGACCTCTCATCCAGCTCTCGCTTACCGGGGACCGGAGCGTCCAGCGTCAAGCAGATGAGCTTGAACTTGTCTGACATCTTGTTGATCCGGTCCAGCATGGCCTCGCTCTTGGCCCGGTCATTCTGGACATATAGCTGCCAGCCAAACATCTGGCCTGGCTTGGCGTCGGAGACAATCTGCTCCGGGGTCATCGAGGCGTTGTTCGATATGATCTGTAACGCGCCAAACTTGCTGGCGGCGCGCGCAATGCCCTGCTCGCCATCAGGGTGGCCTAGCCTCGCCATCGCGGCCGGGGCAACAAACAGCGGCAGGCCTACCTTGGTGCCAAGCAGGGTGGTGGAAGAGTCGCACGATGTGCAGTCGACGAAAACTCTGGCTCTCAAGAGGATGCTGCGATAAACTAGATTGTTGTTGGATTTGGACCAAGTGTCATCGCTAGATGAATAGTAGTAGGCCCAGGCCCTCTTCGAAATCTTATTGGTGGCCAGTTCTTCGACCTCATTTAGGTTCAGCAGACTCTCCAGTGGAGGGTCTACGTTGTCCTTCCTCTCCTCCTTGGCCGCCGGTTTTGTCGGGTTGACTAACGTCTGGGGATCGATCTTGCCCAACTTGGCCTCTGGCTTCAGATTGTCCTCCAACGTTCCAGGGGGGTGGATAGGGTCATATTCCCCCGTGGCATCTTTACCAGCCAACTGCAAAATGACCTTGGAGCCTCCCGGATGCGAGGACAGGAAGTCTGTCACGTCGTATACGTGACCATACAAGACAACCCAGCAGCTGTCGGGAGATGTGTGTTTCGCCACTGAAACCCGGTTAGACGACCTCTCCTGGAGCTCTTCCAATACTCGTAACATAGAATGCTTCGAAACTTACCTTCCTCTGCATTGAAAGTCTTCATCTTGGCTAGCGATTCTTGATGAGAATCAGAGGAGATGTCATTGGTGTACACAGTGGCGCGCCCTTTTAGAGAGCCGAGTGGGACCTTCGGCTAGCATTAACCCGCAGCAACAAACCGGGGTATCCATCGAACCCCATATTCATTGCGGGCACTTCACCGATCCGAGGTCACTTAATAGGAAGGTCTTAATAGGCTAGAACGGGCATCACAGCAATTGGATTATCCGGAAGTCTGATGTGGCGCAATTCTGATTATTTGCAAGTGATTTCTCAAGAACTGTGATCAGATAGCCGCCCTCTTATATAATGGGAGAGCAAGGATTGCTATATTATCGCGGCAAACCCCGAGCTGTGCTGTAGTGTTGACTACTTCACAAACCCATACAACAAAACGCATAAGCTTCCAACGTCGTCCATTCAGGAGGGAAACTAAAAGTCCCATGGTGCAAGTGCTTCCTTGAGGGCGGGCAAAATCACATCCTGCTTCTTCCATGCCTCCAAACCTGCCCTTTTCATGACAGACAAGCGCCTGTAGAATCGCACACCGAGCCTCTAGCGAAGACATCTGGGATTAGGTCTGCTTCTCTGGGCGAGTTGACCAGGTGGGCGTAGAGGGCGTCGAG
Organism: Apiospora saccharicola; assembly: GCA_038363915.1. NCBI lineage: Eukaryota > Fungi > Ascomycota > Sordariomycetes > Amphisphaeriales > Apiosporaceae > Apiospora > Apiospora saccharicola. Next base: position 4,126,384 of record JAQQWM010000001.1, read on the forward strand.
GTCTCGGAAAAAACGCCATTGGCTCCCTTCTGCATCCTTTGGATGCTCGACGGAGGCGGGATGGGAGTTGTGGATTTCCCAAACCACTTGGCGTAACGACGGCGTCTACCCTGCTTCCTTCCCAAACTTGCTGTGTCATCTTCCTTCTTAACGGTATCATCATTTGCTTCGGCGTCTTTAGGCGTGGAAGGACCTGGGGCATAGCTTGTAAAAGACAGAGGTGCAGCAGGACCTGGGGCTCTGATGTATGCGCGCCCACGGCCGAGCCCTGGTTCGGGAGTTATCGGTGATGGGATGGGAACAGGAGAGGCCGTCGGTGCTATGGTAGAAGATCTACGCGCGAGGCTTAGCCACTTTTCTTGGACTGCTTCTTGGGCGGACTTGCTTGGATGTGAAGAGCCATTTCCGCTGTCCTGCTCAGGATCGGAGACATCAACTGTTGGTTCAGAGTCCGAAGCTGTGCTACCTCCGGATTCGGCTGCCAAAGTATCTTGGATTCGCTCGAGATCCTGAAGATAAGATCGGGCTACCGAAAGATGGGCCTGCAGGGACCTGGCATCTACTCTGAGTGACTTGCTTGGAATTGTGTGGTTTCCGGCGTTCGCTCCTACAAGATGCTCTAGATGCTCGTCCAACAAGTGCAGATTCTTTCGACATCGCTTCTCCCAGCGCATCTGCTTTGGGGAACAACTACTGTCGGGGGGAGGACGCTTGTCAGGTGATCTCCTTGGCTGATCAGATCTTGTATTGTTCGCTTCAGATTGCCATGGTCAGGACTTGAGTTGCCCTGGGACGCTTTGGCTTGCCCTTCATTGTTACCCAGCGCGTCGTGCTTTGGCTGCTTCTTTTTCCTCTTCTTCGGCTGCTTCTTCGGCCGCTCTCCTGTGCTGGATTCATTTGATCGCTTCTTGGTCGCAGTTCCGTCCTAAGAAACTGCGCGCCTTTCTGCGCCCTTGGTAGATCCTCGCTTTCGTTTCCCCATTCTGAAGTAGGAAGCGGTTCACCCCAGTTGGTCAAGTGATCTTGCTGAGAAACGCAGGTAGACTGCTGCAAAAAGTGCGGCAACAAAGGTTAGTAGCCGCATTCGTCTGGTTTCGGTAGTTGAAGGCCGAAGGTGGACTGGTCCATCTATACAAAATATTGAAGTACAACTACGTAGAACTCACTACACTGTCACATCATGTTGCTTTTACTCTACTTTGGGTCCAATTCTGAGCTAATGCACGTACTCGAGTAACATGGATCTCTTTCGCCCTTTCCTTACTACCTTGGGTACTTGGTACTTACCCTAGTACCTTCCTAACACCCGACTGGTTGCCAGCTCGTGTTTTTCTCTGAGGGTAGGAAGTACGACATACTTGCTAACTGTCTGCAAAGGGTTTTTATAGCAATAATGCGATGAGGTGCTAGAAGAATAGTCGGATCAGATATTAGACCTGTCAGGCACTATTACAAGTAGGCAGGTAATTACTAATCGTACCTTACCGCGGTAGGGGGGGTTTTCAAGTCCATTAAAGGGCTGATTTAACCGATTAAAACGATCCTACTACCATCTTAAATCCGTAAAGTACCTGCCAGCCAGCCATGTGCTGGACACACCGCTGCTGCCGCTTGCCGCCATCACCAAGCTATTACTAAAGATCGACGGGGCGGAGTGAGCAGTTTGAGCGGGCCTGGCGGAAAGGCTCGGGTAGCAGCCGGCACGCGGTCCGAATTAGAGCCTTCGCTGTCAGAGATAAGCAGAAAGTGGGATACATAAGTAAATGACGGAATGGTCCCGTCGGCCTTTTTTGTTTTGTTCTGTTGTTACCTGTCTCGCTCTATTTTCGTTCTCCAATTTCCAACCTGGCAAGCTGGGATCCTGAAGCAATTCAAGGCATATGAAATTCATCATGGGGGATTATTCGGCCTGATAAAGGGGTGTGGTTATTAGATTAGAGTTGTTTCTAAAAGCAGGATTATGTAAACCTTGAAACTGTATTCGATTGGTTTCCATTGCCATTCCCTTCCACGCCTACAGAACGGCTAATGACGTGAACTCTGCGCAGGTCAACGGCTGGACCCTGCAGCCAGAATGCCCCGACAAATTTCTCGCCCGACAGGCCAGCCTGCCAGCATTTAACAACCGGAGGAAGGGGGGCATGGTGGGTTGCATGCAGTGTCCCCCCACGCCTGCGCTCGACAGACGGACAGAGACCGTATAGGTTGGTCTGGCGCTAAGAGTTTAATTGGGCATTTTGATTCATTACCTACCTGGATCTTGCACGCGTAATTTACAGCCTCAATCTCTACCTGAGCTGGAAATAGGCATCGTTAGAATACGCTCATACGGTAGAGAATTTATAAGGAAACGTGGAGTAAGATCCAGCTAAGGGTGTAATCGAACTGTTAAAGCTTAAAATTAATTACCTAACCTAGTATAAGGTAATATATTATTTTTAATTTTTAATTTAATTATTCTAGCTTTATATAAACTTAAATAATAAATTAGCTATTTTATAATTATTTATTAAACTTATATACTAATATATTATTTAAAGGGTACCCCACCTCCCTCCCCCTTTATTTATTTAAGGTAAAAAAGAGTTATAAAATATTTTAACTTTATTTAAAGGGTATAATAAAGTAATATAACATTATAATAATATAATATATTAAATATATTAATTACTTTATATTTATTTTAATAATAAAAAAATATACATTAAAAATAATTTAATTTTAATATATATAAATTCTGTTTTATATTTTATTTATATTTTATTTTAAATATGAATCTAAACTTAATTTTAACTTTATTTATTTAAAATAAATAGATCCTACCTAAGGGTATAAATACTATATATTTATATATATATTTATAATAATTTAAAAGAAGGAAGGAAAGTAAAGTTTATAAAGTAAAGCCGACTTTAATAAATAGGTTAATTTTATTAAGCTATACCGCCTTCCTTATTAGGCTTAGTGCTTTATCTATCTCTTTATTTAATATTTAATATAATAGATCCCTTTATTAAAGCTTATTAAAAACTTATTTTAGTTAATTATAAATATATGATATTAATGGGATTATATATTTTATTATATATTAAATAACGTTAAAAGTATAATAAGAATATAATATAAAATCTTTTTATTATAAAAAAATAAAATAGGTACTTTTTAAATTACTTAAGATATTAAACTTATAAAAGGCTTTAATAAAAGAACTTATTAGATTAAATAAATACTAAAGAGAGATTTAATATTAAATTTAATTAAGTATATAATTATAAAAGGTAAAAGTAGTTTATGTTTTATAATATATTATATTTATTAATTAATTTACTTTTTATCTTATAAAGGACGTTAATCTATTAATTATATTATAAATAAAAACTATATAAAACCCTTACTTTTTATTTAATAGACTAAGTAAGTAAATATATAATTTAACCGATAAATAGTTTAATCGATAATAACTTATCCGATTAAAGGATTACTCGTTAATTACGGTTCCGTTAATTCCTATTTATTAATACCGGCCCTTTTTCTCTTTCGATATATTTAATTAATTTACGATTTTATTATACCGGTATTTATTATATTAATATAAAAACTTAATATTTTCCGGGGCCTCTTTTTTATTTTTTAAATATATAAATATATTTATTATTATTTAGGATTCTTTATAAAGCTCGTCGCCGCTATTATTTTTAAATTTAATAAAATATTTATATATATAAAAAGTTATATATTATAATAATTTAAGAGGTTTATTATTATATACGATATTTAATATTTTAAAATTAAATTCGTTTAAAACGTTATTCTATTTATAGAAATATATTTTTAAAGAAACATAAATTTAATAATCGTTAATGTAATTATATTAAATTTTTTAAAATTACTTAAAGGGCTCTTTATTAATATATATAATATAGTATATATCGATAAATATTAAAGTTTAAATAGTTATATATATATTTAATAATATATAAAGGTAGGAAATTAAATAAGGGATAATAATAAATATAGATATATATTTATATATAATAAAAAGGAGAGAGTTATTATAAACTTTAAAGAATATTTATTTTAAAATTTTATATTTATATATAAAAGTTTTCTTTAATAATTTATATAAAATCGGTATCTTTATACCTTAATTTTAAATACTTTATTATTTAAATACAAATAATCTTTAATAAATTTTAGATTCGTATAACGCGAATAAGTAATTCCTTTTTTAATATTTAAATATAATATTATTATAAAACTTAATTTTATTATAAATCTTATATTATAAGGGATAATAAATAGTTAGAATTAATAGTTATAATAGAAAGGGGTTTAATACTTATTATCTATTATTATTAAAGGTTTAATTTTTTAATTTATTATTTAAAATATTTATTTATTTTAATACGGAGTTATTACTAATTTATATAACCTTCTATTTATTTTTTATTACTTATATTAGTTATTATAAGTTTAAAAATCTTTTAAATACATTATTTACTTTTCTTTTTTTATCTTTATTATCTTATATATATATATATAAGTTAATTAATATTTATACCCTTTTATTTAATTTATTAACTTATTACCCTTAATAAATTAACTTAATCCATTTTATTTATTATTATTAAGTCTTTAAATTAATTAATATATATAATAACTCGGCTTAATAAACGCTAATAAATAAGTTAATAATAAAGAGGTAAAGGAAAAGAAATTAATATATTACTTTATATACGCTTTATATTTAAATACGATCTTTAAATAATATAATAGTTTTAATTCTTCTTCTTCCTTACTTTTACATAATTAAATTAAATCGATTTATATAAGTTAAAACTTTAATTCTTAATAATTTATTATTATATTATTTAAAAGTTATCTTTTATATTTTAAAAAGGTATATTAATATCTTATTTTTTAAATTAATTTAATAAAGTTCTTTTCTTTATTAATAATATTAATATATAAATATAAATTAATACGCGATATATATATATAACTTTTTTTAATTTATGATATAATAAAATACTATCTTATAAAAAACATTAATTTATTAATTATATTATAAAAAGAATTTATATAAAACCTTTACTTTTTATTTAATAAATTAAATAAATAAATAAATAATTATAAATTAATTAATTATATAATAAGTAATAAATAGTTTAATTAATAATAACGTATTTAATTAAAGGATTATTCGTTAATTATAATTCCCCCTCCTTTTAATATTAATTCCTATTTATTCTATCCTATAGAGGACGTTAATTTATTAATTATATTACGAAAAAGAAATTATATAAAACCTTTACCTTTAATTCGATAAATTGAATAAATAAATATATAATTTAATTAACTATATAATAACCGATAAATAGCTTAATCGATAATAACCTATCCGATTAAAGGATTACTCGCTAACCGCGGTTTACCCCCCTTTTTAATATTAACTCCCGTTTATCGGTACCGGCCCTTCGAGGGTAGCTATTTCGCGATCTTATTATACCGGCGTTTATTATAAATATATAAAAGCTTCGCGTCCTCTAGGGCCTCTTTCCTATTTTATAAGTATATAAATATACCTTCCGCCGTTTAATAATTTTCGTAATATTTTTTATCGCTATATATTTTAAATTCGATATATAAATTATATATATAAAGAATTATATATTATAATAAATTATAAAGTAGATTACTTCGCGTAATCTTTAATATTTCGGAATCGAATTTATTTAAGGTATTTATAATTTTCCGATTACGAAAACGATTTATTTTAAGAAGTTTGAATTTAATAATTACCGGTATAATAATATTAATTTCCTTAGAATTACCCGAGGTGCTCTTTATTAATATATATAATATAATATATATTAATAAATATTAAGATTTAAATAATTATATATATATTTAATATTATATAAAGGTATAAAATTGAATAAAGGATAATAACGGATATAAATATATATTTATATAAAATAAAAAGGAGAAATATTATAGGTCCTAAAGAGCGTCTATCTCGAGATTTTATATTTATATATAAAAGCTTTCTTTAATAACTTATATAAAACCGGTATTTCTATACCTTAATTTTAAAAACTTTATTACTTAAATATAAATAATCTTTAATAAATTTTAAATCTATATAACGTAAAAGAGTATAATAATTCCTTTTTTAATATTTAAATATAATATTATCGCAAGACCCGGGTTTATTATAAATCCTATATTATAAGGGATAATAAAGTAGTAGCTAGGGTTAATAGTTATAATAAAAAGGGGTTTAATACTTATTATCTATTATTACTAAAGGCTTTAATTTTTTAATTTACTTTTAAGATACCTATTTATTTTAGTACGGAGTTATTATTAATTTATATAACCTTCTATTTAATTTTTATTATTTATTTTAGCTATAAGAAGCTTAATAAAATATTAAATAAATAAATTCCTATTTATTAATATTAACTTTTCTTCCTTTTTAATATATTTAATTATTCCGTAACTTTATTATATTAACGTTTATTATATTAATATAAACGTTTAATATCCTTTTAAGCTTGTTTCCTATTATATATATATATAAATATATTTATTATTATTATTCTTTTTAAATATAATAAAAGAATTTATTATTATAATAATTTAAAGAATTTATTATTATATATATTATTTAATATTCTAAGTTTAAATTTATTTAAAGCGGTTATAATTTTTATATTATTAAAATAATCTTTTTTAGGGAATATAAGTTTAATAATTATTAATATAATTATATCAACTTTCTTAAAATTACCCAAAGCGTTCTTTATTAATATATATAGTATAATATATATCGATAAATATAAGAATTTAAATAATTATATATATAAGAATATAAAATTAAACAAAGAATAATAATAAATATAAATATATATTTTTATATAATAAAAAGGAGACAATATTATAAATTTAAAAGAATATTTATTTCGAAATTTTTTATTTATATATAAACGTTTTCTTTAATAATTTATATAGAATTGGTATTTCTATACTTTAATTTTAAAAACTTTATTATTTAAATATAAATAATTTCTAATTTATTTTAAATTTATATAATATAAATAAATAATTCCTTTTTTAATATTTAAATATAATATTGTTATAAAACCCGGGTTTATTATGAATCCTATATTATAAAAAATAATAAAATAATAATTAAAGTCGATAATTATAATAGAAAAGGGTTTAATATTTATTATTTATTATTACTAAAGGTTTTTTCTTTTCTTTTTCCCTTTTAAATTTATATTTATTTTAATATAGAGTTATTATTAATTTATATAACCTTCTATTTTCTTTTTTTCTTTTCTTTTAACTATAAGAAGCTTAATAAAATATTAAATAAATAAATATATATATATAAAGCTTTATAAACGCGGCTTCTTTAAATAGGGGGGTAATATAATAATTAAATTTAATAAACTTTAATAAATAAAATAAAAATAAAGAAGTAAAGGAAAAAAAGTTAATATATTATTTTATATATACTTTATATTTAAATACAATCTTTAAATAACGGAATCGTTTCGATTTCTTTTTTTTTAAATAATTAGATTAAATCGAATTATATAAATTAAATTCTTATTTCCGGTAATCTATTATTATAATATATATTATATATATATTTATATTAAATAAAATTAACGCATTAAAAATTTAAATTAAACTATATATAATAACTTTAAAATCCGCTTTAGTTTTTATATATAAATATAATTTATTTCCGTTTTAAAAAGGATATTAATTTATTAATTATATTATAAAAAACATTTATATAAAACTTTTATCTTTTATTTAATAAATTAAATAAAAAGTAATAATAAATATAAATATATATTTATATATTATAAAAAGGAGAGAATATTATAAATTTTAAAGAATATATATATTTTAATTTTTATATTTTAATTTTAAAAACTTTATTATTTAAATATAAATAATGTTCGATAAATTTTAAGTTTATATAATATAAATAAATAATTTGTTCTTAATATTTTAATATAATATTATTATAAAACCCGGGTTTATTATAAATCCTATAACGTGGTTTACCGCCTCGCGGACTATATTACCTCGCGGATTACTCTTTCTACTTCTTAATATTTTTATATAAATTAATTTAATTATAATATTTTAAATTAATTTAAATTACTCGTTATCCGATTTATTATTCGATTTTATATCCTTTTTATAAATTCGTATATTATAATTTATCTTACTATAAATATTATAACGCCTATTACTCGTTACGCGCCGCTTCGACGAATTATTATTTTTACCTTCGTCGGTTATAGGACGCTTCCCTTTTACTTTCTCGTTTTATAATTATTAAAATTCTTTAATAATAAGGGCTCCTTTAAATTAAATACGTAACTTTTTAACCCTTTAGCGTTTTAAAAAGTTAAATTAGCCGTTTTTAAAGTCCGTACCTATTTACGTAAAGTTATAATTTCGTACATTATTAATTTTATACGTTTAATTAGTTTATTTATAATATTTAAAATCGGTATTAAAGAGCTTCTTTAATAATTAAAGATCTTACTTTTAATAAAAATAGAGTATTTTATTGTTTATTAAGGGTTAAAAAGCATTAAAGGGTTATAAATATTAACGGTCCCTAGGCGTAATAACTCCGGTATAAGCGTCCGAATTTATATATTTAACTTATTAATTACCTTATTTAAATTATAAAATATTAAATTAAATACGTTAAATTTAAATCTAATATTATATTTTATAAAAATAGCGAAATATACGGTTTTAAAAGTAATAAAGAACTCGAACTTTATAATATAGTTTATCGAGGTTTTTATAAATAACTCGATTTCTTTTGAATAACGTAGCCTATAAGCGAAATAACTATATAAGCGAATTAACCACTTTCGTTAAATTTCGTATAAATAACTTTTATAACTTAATTCCTTTATTATTTATTATAATTAATATTTAAGAAAAAAGGTAAATAATTCTAACGTTTTAAACGCTTAAGAATAACTTAAAATTAAATCTTCGATATATAACCCGAATATATAAAATCCCTTATATAACCTTTCGTAATTAATAGCTCGGTATTTTTATAAAATACGAAATATCCGTTAATTCTTAGAAATTAATAGATTTTAAAGAAAATATAATTATATAATATATAATTGAATTAAATTCGCGGTTATTTCCTTCCCGGATAAATAACGTTAAAGATATAATAAATCGATTATTCCGTTAACGTAACGCGGGATACGTTAGCGTTAATTAAGCCTTTAACTTTATATAATAATAATTAAACTTCCGGACGCGTTTTAATTAAAGAATCGATTATTAAAAAGTCTTTTATAAAAATCCCGATATATATTATATATAATTTACCTTTATATAAAATATAATTTATAAATATAGGATTTAAAAAAAGGATATTTATAATTTCGATAAAACCGGCTTTTTTATAAATTAAATCTTATTTAAAATAATCGTTATTACCTCCGATCGATATAAAAAGCCTAAGATAATATAATAAGGGAATTAGGAATAGGTTATAATTATTTAAAACATCGGATCGTCCGGTTACGTTATCTTTCTATATATTATATTTATTAGAAAAACGTACCTCTCTTTTTAATACGAAAATAACCTATTATCGAAAGATTAAATAATTATAATTATTAAAAATAATTAAATTATAAACGAGAAAGGCGAAAATTAAATTTAATATTTCGATAAATATATAAAGTTTTATAAGAAAAGTATTTATTATTTATTAATTTTAAACGGTTACGAAAGTTATTATTTAATAACTTTTAAGCTTTATTATAAAGAGAACTTAATTATTATACTTTATATACTTTTTTATTTATTATATAAACTTTAACCTTTTAATATTAATTATTTTTATATATTAAAAAGATTATATAAAAAAGAAATCGAAAGTCTTATATAAACGTATATTATTTATATTTTAAAGGAGGACTTTTTATTAACGTTTTTAAAAGCGTTTTAAATGACTTTTATTATTTTAAATATTTAAGGAGGTTTTTAAAGGATAAGATTTATATTATATAATTTAAAATCTATTATTTTATAATTAAATATAAAGTTACGTACGCCGACGCCGCCGGCGACCTTTTCTAGCTTATCTATACTTTAGGAATTAAAGACTTTAAATAATATAATTAATATTTAATCTTAAACCGAATATATTAAAAATCGAATCGCGCGATATTAAAATAACTCTTCGATATTAATTTTTATTAAATTTAATTAAATCGCGAAAGGTACGACGTAAGTAATATACCGGCTTACTTTATTAAAGGATAAGGTAACCGTATTATAAAAGGTAAATAAAATATTTAATCGACACCGTTATATAAAAAAGAAATAATTATAAAATAAAAGATTATTTTATATATAAATTAAAGAAGATTTATAATTTTAAAAAGATATTAATAAATAATTATAAAATAAATCGCGCCGGAGTAATAATCGTACGAGAAGGCTTAAGACGCGCTCGCGACGCTATAGAATTTACGGGGAGCCCGGGTATAATATACGTATTTATTAAAACGATATAAATATATTTAGAAATAAAGATTCCGATTAATTTTAATATATTAAATATATTATAACGGAATTAATTTATATTTTTTTATATAAAGTGTTAAAAAGTAATTAATTCGTTTATATAATTATTTTATTTATAGACTACGTTATATATATTTTAATAATAAATAAAGTACGATATTTAATAGCTAAAATAGGTAAAATAAATAAGGAGGTATATTAAATATAATAATACTATTATCTTTATAATATACCTCGAATTCGGCCGAAATATAGCTCTCGTAACCGTTAATAATTAAGAGGCGATAATAATTTATTATTCGCGCTTTAATATATTTATCGAAATATTTAATTTAATTTAAACCCGTCTTATTATTAGTTTAACTATTAAAGGTCGGTTTAATTACTTAATCGCTTAATAAATTATATTTATATATTTAATTTATAAAATAATATTAACTTTAAACGATTAAGAACGGCGGAATATATTAATTTTATAAATTAATATATTTTATTATTATTAATTATTCCCGATTATTAAGTTAAACCGTCTTTACCTTTTTATACCGATTAGCGTATATTACAATATATATTAAACCGATAACGTTTATTATAAAATTAATTTTATTAAAATTTTATATATCTTTATTTAAAATATTATATTTAACCTTTATATTCGTTATTAATATAAATTAACCGGAAATAACCTTTATATCTTTATAAAGAGCTTTTTAATAATTATATTTCCGATTTATTTTAATTTTAAAATCTGGATTACGGTCGATAAAACGTTTAATTTAATATTTACCGACGCGCTCGCTATTACGCGCTCCCGCGAGAAAATTAATTATATTTTCTATATTAACGATATTAAAAAATATTCCTTAAATATTTAAATCGATTATATACTTTCGTAATACCTCCTTTTTAATAAAATTTAATTTATATTATTATTATTAAATTTTACTTTATAAAGTTCAGCCGTTAATTCGATAATATAAAGTTATATAAAGGATGTTATATACCTTTATAATAATTCTTTTATTTAAAAGATTTATTAAATTTTATATTATTTAAATTATTAAAACGATTCGATTTTCTTAAAATTAATTAAATATTATAATTATAGAATTATTATACATTAAAATTTAATTAAGTTATAAAATTAAAAAAGTAGTCTATAAAGTAATATAATCCGCGAGGTAATAAACCACGTTATTATAAAAGATAATAAATAATTAAATTAATAGTTATAATAAAAAGGGGCTTAATATTTACTATTTTTATTATATAATTAAAGGCTTAATTATTTTATTTTATTATTTAAAATACTTGTTTATTTTAATCCGGAATTATTATTAATTCATATAACCTTTTATTTATTTATTATTATTTATTTTAATTATTAAAAGTTTAAAAAGATATTAAACAAATAAATACAATTTAATTAATAATTTATTATATAATTAAAAATATATATATATATATCTTTTAAATTATTAAAACTTATAAAACTTTATATTATTAAAGACCCTATTTTATAATACTTTATTATTTATTTAATATTTAATAATTAAAGGGATAAATAAATATCTATATAATTTAATGAATTTATTTATATTTAATATATAACTTTAATTATTATATTATTATAATCGTTATTATATTAATTATTTAACCCTTAGCTTTATTAATATCGATTATATTAAATTTATTTTATTAGTTTTATTATATTATATATATAATATAACGGTTTATTTTAAATAGCCTATAAGGTATATATTATATATATATATATTATTATATTACTTAATATATATATATATAACGTGGTTTATTACCTCGCGGATTATATTACCTTATAAACTATTTTTTTAATTCTATAATTTAATTAAACTTTAATATATAATAATTCTATAAATATAATATTTAATTAATTTAAAAAAAATTAAATTATTTTAATAATTTAAGCGACACGAAACCTAATAAATCTTTTAAACGAAAGAGTTATTACGAAAGTATATAACGTCCTTTATATAATTTTATATTATCGAATTAACGGCCGAACCTTATAATATAAAATCTAATAATAATAATATAAATTAAATTTTATTAAAAAGGAGGTATTACGAAAGTATATAATCGATTTAAATACCTAAGGAATACCTTTTAATATTATTAATATAAAAAATATAATTAATTTTCTTATAAAAACTTATAACGGCGAGCGCGTTAATAAATATTAAATTAAACGTTTTATTAACCGTAATTTAAACTTTAAAATTAAAATAAATCGGAAATATAATTATTAAAAAGCTCTTTATAAAGATATAAAAGTTATTTCCGGTTAATTTATATTAATAATAAATATAAAGGTTAAATATAATATTTTAAATAAAAATATATAGAATTTTAATAAAATTAATTTTATAATAAACGTTATCGGTTTAATATATATTATAATACGTACTAATTAACGTAAAAAGGCGAAAACGGTCTAACCTAATAATTAGGAATAATTAATAATAATAAAATATATTAATTTATAAGGTTAATATATTTTATTATTTTTAATTATTTAAAGCTAATATTATTTTATAAATTAAACGTATAAATATAATTTACCGAATAATTAAGTAATTAAACCGACCTTTAATAGTTAAACCGATAATAAAACGGGTTTAAATTAAATTAAATACTTCGATAAATATATTAAAACGCGAACGACGGGTTATTATCGCCTTTTAATTATTAACGGTTATAAAAGCTATATTTTAACCGAATTTAAGGTATATTATAAGGATAACGGTATTATTATATTTAATATACTTCCTTATTTATTTTATTTACTTTAGTTATTAAATATTATATTTTATTCGCTATTAAAGCGTATATATTTAAAAGAAATCGAGCTATTTATAAAAGCTTTAATAAATTATATTATAAAGCTCGAGTTCTTTATTACTTTTAAGGCCGCGTATTTCGCTATTTTTATAAAATATAATATTAAATTTAAATTTAATATATTTAATTTAATACCTTATAATTTAAATAAGGTAATTAATAAGTTAAATATATAAATTTAGACGTTTATATTAGAGTTATTACGTTTAAAGACCGTTAATATTTATAACCCTTTAACGCTTTTTAACCTTTAATAAATAACGAAATACTTTACTTTTATTAAAAGTAGGATTTCTAGCTATTAAGGAAATTCTTTAACGTCGATTTTAAATATTATAAATAAGTTAATTAAGCGTATAAAGTTAGTAATATACGAAATTATAATTTTATATAAATAGGTACGGACTTTAAAAGCGGTTAATTTAACTTTTTTAAAACGTTAAAGGATTAAAAAGTTATATATTTAATTTAAAGGAGCTTTTATTATTAAAGAATCTTAATAACTATAAGATAAAAAGGTAAAAGGGAAGCGTTTTATAATTAACGAAGGTAAAAATAATAATTTATCGAAACGGCATATAATAAGTAATAGGCGTTACGGTATTTAAGGCGAGATAGGTTATAATACGCGAACCTATAAAAAGGATATAGAATTAAGTAATAAATCGGATAACGAATAATTTAAATTAATTTAAAGTATTATGATTAAATTAACTTATATAAAAATATTAAAAAATAGAAAAAGTAGTCCGCGAGGTAATATAGTCCGCGAGGTAATAAACCACGTTATATATATATATATATATTTAATTTATTCCTTTAATAATTAAAACATTACTTTTTATATTATATATTCTTTATATAATTATCGGTTTATATAAATTAAATTAACTTTAATTAAATTAATTAGATTTAATAAATCTAATTATATCGTTTTAAACGTTATATTAATAACTTTAAGTTCCCCTTCCGACTGTATAATACTAAGCTTTTAGTAGAAAGCAGCGTTCCAGCCATTAAGGGGATACACGGTACGGCACAGAGTAACACCTGACTCGATTTGATTAATATTTCCTATGGCTCACCTCCCGCTGTGTCGCTGTATCGCCGTTATCGATAATCGCCGTCCTGGGTCTGGCAGTGTCGCAAGGAAGATAGCTCCAAAATATTAACGCTCATCCCACCATCGTCACCACCGCCAGGCAATATCTCCCCAGCTCAAACGGCCGATCGAGACTCCATTACTCTCTGCCTATTCTCCTTGTCACAGTCCAGCACCCCAAACCTGACTTGTTTAAAAGGTCCCACGATACTTACAAAAAGTCTGCGCATACCTTGCTGCCCACTACTTGCATTGGTGGAGCTTCCTGTCCCTTAAAATTCCTGCCCGCCCACGAAAGAGCAAAGGCAACAAAATAAATCATCTACCTCACATCGTCAAACCTACCTGCCCGCCCACCCACGCCCATCATCATCGCTGAACACATACACACACGCGCGCACTCACCACTCACACCAACACAATGCCCGGCAAACAACCCAGCCTATTCGCCTTCCCCGGCCTGGACGAGCTGGCACCAGCCCTACGCTCTTATGTCATATCCTGCCAGAACGCCGGCTTGACTCGCCACGGTGCCTTCAAGGTTGGCGTTTCCGGTGGCTCCCTGCCCAAGGTGCTCGCTAAGGCCCTGCTAGCACCAGCCACCTCCGACGAAGACAAAGTCCAATTCGACAAATGGGAGATCTTCTTCGCCGATGAGCGCGCTGTGCCGCTGGATCACGACGACAGCAACTACTGTTTACTAAAGAAGGAGCTGCTCGACAAGATCCCCGCCAACCTGGGCCAACCTACCGTCCATCCTATCGATACGGAACACCTGAACGACACCCAGGAGTTGGCCGACCAGTATGAGCAGCTGCTCGTCCGCTCCTTCGCGAGCCGCGACTCGGTCAAGCTGCCCATCTTTGACCTGCTCCTCCTGGGCAGCGGGCCCGACGGCCACACATGCAGTCTGTTCCCCGGCCACCCCCTTCTCCGTGAGACGAGCGCCTGGGTCGCGCCAATTGAGGACTCGCCGAAGCCGCCCCCGAAGCGAATCACCCTGACGTTGCCAGTTGTCACACACTCGGTCAAGGTCGCATTTGTCGCCACGGGTGGCGGCAAGAAGGAGATCATGAAGGAGATCTTTGAGCAAGGCAACGGTTTGCCCTGCGCATTGGTAAACGAGGCCACTGGAGAGCGCTGCAGCTGGTTCGTCGATAACACGGCCGTAGAGGGCGTCAGCTACCCTCGACGTGGATTCTTGTGAGTCCGCCGAAGCGCTCTGTAGTTTGTGTTACAGAGCACTCGCCGCGTCTTCGCGAAATGGTGCTTTTTGTTGTTGCATATCAGCATCACGGCGTTTTCATTCGGTTGTTGACGAGATACATCCTCTTGGGGGTAGTGCAGATACCCGTGTCGACCTCGCACTGTTGGCACACCTGCATCGGAGCAAAATCACACTGTTGGAATTGCTCTGGGTTGACTAAGCTCGAGCTCCTATAGTGTTGCTCGCGATAGTTGGCTTTCACACCCCCTGGTGCATGGATCCCAGACTCTCTTTTGGTTTTCTCCAGCTGAGGATCACGATGGTAGCTGTGATCTTTACTTTAGACGGGGAATCAGGACGCATCTGGCAATGGTCAGAATTGGTTGGTTTTACTTCGCATCTACGGAGACGTTGGCATGGCCTTATGAGATTATGATAGAAATAAAAGGAACATTCACCCCATGGTATGGTGCCAAAGTTGCACTCACTGAACAGCATCGCAGCCGTCGACACACACTGGTTGCATTTTTTGGATGTGAGATACTGGGGGAATCTTCATTTCATGGTGTTTAACCTGCACAATGTAATAGTTCATTAATATAGCTCTAAAAAGGCATATGTTTAATAGAGGTATATTTCGATGGCGGTAGGCCAAAGAAAAGCAGCCCCTTTATAGCCCCACCAACAAGTAACGCTGCATAACCACAGTGATGCACGGCATAGCGGTCTCCCTCTGCCCGGGACTGGCCGCCCTACTCTTCCCCTCATCAGTCCAACTTCTTCTCGCGGATAAAGGCGGTAGAGACGAGGCATAGGCACGCCAGCAGGGCGATGGGCAGGAATGCCCAGGCGGTCGCCACGGCGTAGCAGTCGCGGACGGTCGCGGCGACGGGCGGGGGCAGGGTCCAGATGTAGTCGAGGCTCTGGCGCACGTGGGCCTCGATCTCGGCGGCGCGGCCGCCGTCCCGCAGCCGCGCCGCCAGCTCCGTGTGCAGGACCTGCTGCAGCACCGCCGTCGACAGGCTGATGCCAATGGTGGTGCCGAGCGAGCGGAAGAGGCAGGAGCAGGCCACGGCCATGGCCATGTCCTCCGGGGCGCAGTTGGCGATGATGGCGATGAGGGTTGTGGTGATGGCTGCGGGCGTGGGGGGTGATTTGTTAGGATTGAAACACATACATACATGTTTGTTACTTACCTCTTTTGGGCAACCACCTTGAAGAAAAGGGGGAGACTGAGAACAACTTACATATACCTGCTCCTAACATCATGATCGCCATGCCAACAACGACGCTGACCATGGACTTGGTCAGAGTCCCCGTGAATAGGACCAATGGTATGATACTGAGAAGCAGGATGGTGTAGCCCGTGAGAGTCAGCCCGTAGTACTTGCCCGTCTTCTTCATCACGAGCCCACCGCCGAGCGAGCCTACCAGGCCCAGCACGGTGCTGGGAACGAACAGGAGGCCGGACTGGGTGGCCGTGAGGGCCATGGCCGCCTGGTAGAACATGGCGATGAAGAAAAAGACCCCCATCTGGGCCGCGACGCCGAAGAAGTTGGACCCGTACGCGGCCAACAGCGGGGGGTGCAGGATGACGTGACCGGGCGCGAAGGGGTCCGTCGCGACCTTGACCTCGATCTCGCAGCGAGACCAAATCCGTCACTAGGATCGAGACGACGGCGTTCATGCCGCCGCCGCCCATACCTGCCACCCCGCGAGCGATACACTGCGATTCGCTCGGTTAGCTACTAGATCTGGGCGTTGCCATTATGCACATAGAGGAGGCCAGCGCGCCCTTCAACGCTTTGGGCGAACTTACTAGTTGCACGATATCTTGAGCAAGACCGCAGCCCAGGCAACCAATCCCGAAGACGGAGTAAGCGAAGAGTAGACATTCCTATGAGCCCAAATAGTGAGCACACAATCTGCATTTATCACGCACAAAATGGGGGCTGGGAATCACCTTTCGACCGAAGATGTCTCTTAGACGACCGTAAAGGGGCTGGAACGTGGTGAGAGTGAGGAAATAGCTGTCTCCTGGATCAGCAGAGTTTGGATGGTATAATGAACATCTGAAACCGGCGGATGCTTGAATGTCTTTCTGAGCACTCCTTTTCATCCGTTATACACTTACGAGGTTGCAATCCAGCTTGTGTTGTTCAAAGCATTCAAGTCACTGCCCATCTTGCCGTACGTTGCAATTGTAAGCGTCTGATCCATGGCCACAAGATATATCTAGCAGCATTCGTTTGCTTTGGATTATATTCCTTTATTTTATGTTGCTATAATTTCGACTGTAGTTTGATTGTCAACTTACGCCTATCGCCAGGGCCGGAAGCAGCCGGGCCAGGTTCACTCTTATCTTCGGCTCATCGTCACGGATGCCATTAACATCGTCGCCGTTGGTCGGATTCAGGTCCGCAGTATCGCGGCCAAAAGTGCCATGGCTGCCGTTGATTTTGATTTTGGAGACACATGCTGCTGGTGCCGCATCGCCCTGTTCAGGAGCGGCCGGACCTAGCAACGGCGCGGTCTCGGATCCTGCGGCGGCGGCAGCCCGTGAAACAATCTGTTCTTCTACCGCCATAATCTGCTTTCTGGGATATGATTTGGACGGTATCAATGGCAAATACTAAGTGCTCTCCGAGTCAATTGACGAGACCGTCTCTTGCCATCTATCCCTTGAGAGCATATGAGCCATTTGGGGCCATGTCGCACAGCTCCGACGCCGGGGTCATATCGACATGCTTCCTCGCCAAAGTGCATCATTCATTGATAACAGCTGCACGCGGGCCAGCCGCCCGAAGGGATGGAACCTAGCTATCCCCAATCAGATCAGGACCAGAAGTGACTACCTTACTCAATGTACAGTCAGTAATACTGTTGTGCAATATAGGCATAACTATAGGTAGATATAAATACATATATATATAGAGAGAGAGAGATATATATACATATGTATGTATATTACAATATAGACTCCATGCAGAGGTATACGAAGCTGTATTCGTTCGCAATATTCATCTCCACGTGAGTCTAGGCGCAAGTTCTGACTACGATACTCTTTTGCATGGTGTGCAACATTGAGCAATGCTTGTAGTATGCACTGCACAACTGTTCCACCCCATCTATCCCTGTCCTCATCCCGTTCCATCCGAAGAAGAAGAAGAAAACAAAGCAAACTCCATCCTGTCTAATTGCAGGGCTTGTCAACTGAACTTTGTGTGTATTTATTTATATCATTTCTAATTATTAATTCTGTACGTGTATGAACATCCAACGACAACAGGTTGTTCATTTACTGGCTACACCTATCAACTATGTAGCATACGCCGGCCAGTATACAATTGAGACGCTCGCTCGATCGGAGTCGGAGCTAACTTTGGCCAGTATCACATGTGCGTAGCACTGCTTGCATGCGTCGAAGCCCACATGGTGATTTCCGATCGTGCCGGCTGGTCGCATTGGTCAGCACGCCAGCTTCCTTTGCCAGTGCGTCCTCCCGCTTCCCCACCGATTGCGGGATTGCGGGATCCTGTCAAACCTGAGTGGTATATCGTACACTATAGATCGAGAAGAAAAGAAGGGAAAAGGAAGGAAAGAAGGAGAAGAGTACAAAAGGGCAAGAAACCAAACAGAGTAAAGACTCCCATCGTGGGAACTAGAAGGCCTCGAAGAATCTTTGCGGCGTTCCACAAGAGAAAACATTGATTAGAACGAAACAACGATTCATACACTAGCCAACGCCCACTTGGAATTCGCAACCACATACCTTACGTAGACCAGGTGGAGCGGAAAACGTTTACATTGCATGATATAGTCCACAGCTGGACAGGTTTCGAATCGGACCCAGTGGATTTGGGCTTACTACAGTATCGTAATGTTGGGCTTTCCAGGAGTCATCAAGGCTTAGCATTTGGCATCTAAGCCTGGGTGCCTGGTTGCTGGGTCTGCCTGCATTTGCATCGAGGCTGGACAAAACCGACAGAGATACATATATGGATTGACAAAAATAGGCGGGGACAGGGTCCCTGTTGGAGTTTGGGAACGCGCACTCCGTCCAGTCGAGTTCTGGTCGAGCCGCCACAGCTCACAGCGAGCCGAAGCACTTGGCAAGTTGAACCTTGGCCATTGGCGGGCAGGCAGGGAAGGGCAGGGTCTGATGATCCCCAGGATCATCGCTCTCCAGAGCAAACCAGCGTGCCAGCTCGTCAAAAGTGACGATGCATTGTCACATTGGACCCCCCTGTCAGCGTGCAATCGCAATTCCCTCTTTCCGGCCCTACGCTAGCAGGGCCAGAAGCAGCACTCGCTCGCCTACTGGCCGCCTAGAGAGGAGAATTTCCCTTGGTGGCTGACGCCCCGTTCTCGCCCCTCCTTGCCGATGACCGTTACTGCGTATTGTTATTGTCTCGTTCCAGCAGTCTGAAAAGACTAGCATCATCTTTCCGTTACTATGCGAAAACATCCGCAGCTCTGAGACGATATTTACGTATCCGTCCATTATCTTGCCGGGTCGGAAAAACAAGAGCAAGAAGAAATAACATAATAAACGTTTACATGACTCAGACGTGAACGTATTACACTGCATATTTCTCTATATTCTCAACATCCTAATCCTGGGGAGAGGAAAAACAGGACTGACGCGACCCTCCGCTCCCTGTCAGGTTCAATTAAGACTTTGCCGTCGGTTGCGTCTCTCGAGATATTCTAGGGTTGTTTCAGATCATCTAGGGGTGGGAGCTTTGACTGGCCGGGGTTTCCTTCTGATGACGGACCCGGGAACTATTCGCATATCTCGCAGGGCTCAGGATCCCTGCTGCAGTGAGCACGATTCTCCACCACTCTGACCACTTAACGATCCAGTCGTCACCGGTACCTGCATTAGCCCGGGCTCCCTCCAAAGCTGGACAAGTCTGGACAGTGGGAAGCAGGGCACGCCGCACAAGAAGTGGCGGCCGCGGGTGTATGAGGACATGAACATCCAACACACCCGGCTACTTTATTTATTCTTTACAGCGGGACTGTGCTACCTATCTTCTTTCCTGCGGAGACGACATTGCAGGATCAGCATGAACGTCTAAGGGCCGGGCTACGAGACTACCTACGCAACCAACTTCGCCTCCTTCATGCCTGTCTACTTCAGACGAACCCTCTATAATGGATACAACTTCGCTCCAGACCCCTAGAACGGGGCGCTCTCGCTTCTCCAAAGCACTGCCAGCCCCTCCACCCGGTCTACCAGACGCCGGCTTAAATATATCAAACACAACAGCATCACCACCACCACCGTCAGGCCCCTTCAAAATCCCTCGCAAGCCACCGTCGTTATCGAAACTCCCACCAACCACAGCAGCTTTCCCTCCCCGAAAGAGCAGTGTGAGCAGTGTAGGTGCCCGGCTCAACCTGACAAAGGTCGTCACTCCTCCATTGCCGGCGCTTCCACCTCTGCATAGGGAACTTCCAATTACCTTTAAGAAGATGAACACTATTCCCAGGAAGGCCGTTGGCCAGCAGCCGCCAACAGGATCGGCGGCATCAGCAGCAGCGCCGGAGTTTGCGCCGCAGGGGAAGGAGGCTTCTACTCCCAGGAAACTGAAACGCATGTCGTCCATCTCGAGTATATTGTCTGCATACTCCAGCGCATCCAACATATCACAGGACTCTGCGCACAGGTCGTCCCAGGGCAGTGTCGCAACAAAGGATAGCGAGCCGTCTCTTTCACCAGAACGTGACGCGGCTGATCCTAGGGCCAAGCTCTTTGCGACTCTGGGCGACTATACGGGGAACCCCCATGAAGATGAGCTCACCAGCGCCAAAGACCAAACGGAAAATGAGCAGCAACAATCACGGCCGCCTGTCCCGGCCAAAGACACAAAAAGAGGTGGTAGCCCTACCCTGGGGCTGCCGGCTAACCGCCGGGGCGGTCTGCCGGCCACCCCTCGGTCCGCCAAAGCTTTAAATGGGGAACCTGCACCATCGTCAACCACACCTGCCCCTGCAACTCTGCACAATACCTCACCGTTGACAGGACCTGCGACTCCTCAGACTGCCTCTCCATTGCCAAAATCTAACGGATCGGAAACTATATCATCAGCCACGCCGGCGCCCGCTAACGGACGTGTGACCCCTCCGTTGACAAGGCCCCACGACCCGGAAGCTGCATCGTCATCCCCGTCTGCATCGGCCAACGGTACCCAGCCACTGTGGCAACGCCGAGCGTCAAAATCAGATGCCAGCATAAAGGTCCCGGACCTCACACTGACTGTTAGTCACGGTTCAACCGGTTCAACAACGTTAACTTCACAACCACTCGACGGGCCGCCTGTGCCTTCGAAGAGTGAATCATCCAGCACCACACGGCCGTCACCCTTGCCTCCCAAGTCATCCTCAGGCTTACCGGGACGCAATATCCGTCCAGCACCACCGCCTCCAACCAAAGCACCCGCATCCAAGGAACGTGACGAAGACGAAGAGATGAAGAAACTTGCAGCTTCTGTGAGGGCCGTCGCTAAGTGGGGAAGTGGCTCTGGGTCACCCAAGCAGGAAGAGAACAAGGCACCCACGTCCGGCCCAAGCCCGAGTATTGCACATGCAAATGATGTAAATATGCAGAAAGGGGCCGTTGCAGAGAAGAGGAGCCAAGATTTTGTGTCACCTATGTCATCGGCCGAGGTTCGCCCTTCGTCACAACGTAATCAGCAAGGAGCCTCCCAGGCGGCCACCGGACGTCCGAGCACTGCGCAAAACTCTGATGGACGAGATCAACCCAGCCCGTCCCAAATGCCCCGCGATGGACAGTCTATGCCACGTCAAAGAGGTGACATGCCTCGTTCCAACGAGCAACAACCGATGAAATCTCCTATGGGTCCTATTGTCAGCCACCAACGATCGCACGAGCAACTTGAGCAGCAGCCCCAAGCGCTCGCGAACCAGAAATCCTATTCGAGCCTAGATGAGACCTCGCCTACTTCTACCCCCGGTGGTCGTCGCCTCCTCGCCCCCAATGGAGCCCCCGCGCCTCGCACGCGCCCCTCCCTCAGCATGGTGGGTGAGGAGGTCTCGTTCACCAAGCCCACGCCGCTCACCCATGGCCAGCAGACGGAGCTGGCGAGCGCCATCATGCTGTTCCGCCGCCACGACCGGCCCATCGCCGACGAGTACCCGGTCATCAACGCGCCGCCCCTGCGGCCCTGCCACCTCCAGTGCCTCGGTGACCACCAGGGCTTCATCCGCACCAAGAACGCGGTGCACTCCATCGCGTGCGCCACCTGCCACGCCGAGGACCGGGACCCGCGGTACGTCTGCACCACCTGCTCCGTGCGGGTGTGCTTGCGCTGCCGGGACCTACTGGAGAAGCACAAGGACACGGGCGTGGTGCTGGACCTGATCCAAGGAGGAGGTGTTCAGGCGGCCGGAGAGACGGTGGGAGCATAGAGATGGATAAACGTATCATGAACGGACGGCGTTTCTCAAAGGACAAAGGATATCATTGACTTCTTTTTCACATTCTAATGTAACAAACTTGACCAGAACAAATTGGGTTCCCTGCTAAGTGAATGCTGTTACACGGTGATTCTTATCAGACCAGCACAAAGATGAAATGTAATTGTGACTAGAAAATGTGACGTTTACAACACCGAGCGGACTCGTGGTAGAAGGGCGAGACAACGAAACGTTCACAGCGGAGTCAGGAACCGTCAAAGCTCACGCCGTGTCTCTGTAAGTCCACGGGTAGGAACAGGCATACCCATTGATGTTGGTTAGGTCTCCAACTTCACTGCTCCGGATTGATCCTTCTGTACCTCTGAGTTGCAGCATTTGCAACTACCGATTACGGTCAGCTACTTGGCCTGCTGTTTACATTTCAAATAATACGAGGTAACATCCAAAGAGTCCTTTGGCAGTTATTCTGCCACTGCTAGATTATCCATGGCATATATACTTGATACACCATAGCCAGTGATTCCAGAATCAGTTCTCACCTAACCCTCAATTGTTACTCTATCCGCAGTACAAATTAAGAAGCTCAACACTGAAGCGTACCTACTTCAAATATCTAGGATTTCTGCTCTGATACCGATGCGCTTACAGTTAGTTGACCGCTATGTTAGACCTAAAGTTCGAATGGGGCGGTCGGTCCCTAAAGCGTGCTGCTTTTAGTGCATCCTTACTTGTCAGTTCCCAAACCAGCCCCTCCTCAGGCCCGGCACTTCAGTGGGGTAACACCTAACACCCGCCTCCCGCGTAAAGTACATGTCACTCAAGCTATGGGGCCTGCCAACCAACGCTACAGCGGAGATCGACAGGGCAGCAAGGGCCCTGGCATCAATTGATCTGGGCTGGGCTTATTAGGTAGATTTCCGCATTTGCACTTTAAAGACTTTGGGGTATGCCACCTCTCGACTTCCTCTCTCTATATCGACCTCACCAGCCTTTTGCTGCTCACGATGTCGTCGACCTCGGGTCTGAGTCGGACTCGATCACTTCGAAAGCCTGCCACTAGCAGTGCCGGCAGCACGAACCAAAAAGAAAACAGCAAGTTGGCACCGCCCCCGTCCTCCAATGACGCCGGAAAAGCATCGCCGAGCCGCCTGCCACAGGTCAAGCCTTTGATACGGTCCGCAACTACCACCGCCTCTACTACTGCAAGCGCCCGAGCCCGGGCAACCAACCCGACGAGAACTTCCACGGCGTCAGCAGCAGCACCAGCAGCACCAACAACTACAACCACAACGGGAGTCAGCAGGCCACCGTTATCCGGTATCCTCTCCAGCAGGAATGGCCTAACCACGACGAGACGGGCGAGCCCGACCACGGGCGAGAACACAGCAGCAGCGGCGAGGCCTTTGGGAAGGACGCCCACTGCACGCCATGCACCTTCCGCATCGGCAAACATGAGAAGTGTCAGCAGAGAATCGGCGGCGTCTCCCCAACGGCCATCGAGCTCTGGCGGCGTCTCGTCCACATCCACCACGCTTTCGAGATCCAAAACGCTTGGGCACTCGCGGGCCAAGTCTACAGCAACCGGTCTCACTGCCGCCACCACCCTCAAACCGCCAAGTTCTCGAGTCTCGACCGCTGCCTCGTCTATAGTATCTACGAAACCGACAACGCGCTCCCAGACACTGCAGGCACGCGGCACGACTCACCGGGCTTTTGCCTCGATATCTGCTGCCACTTCTGCTGCAGCAGCTACAGCTGCGCCCTCGTTGCCTGCTGCCGGTCAGAACCGCCCAGCCTTCAACACCAACCAGCAACACTTCTCACCGCTCAAGTCTCACGCGCCGAAGCCCCTGACCTCAACCTTCCTGGCGCCGCCCTCGCCCTCGAAGCTACCCTCCAATGTCGCCATCTCAGCCGAGACGGCGCGCCTACAGACGGAGCTGCTACAGCTATCCCTCTTGCACCGCGATGCCGGGCATACGGCGGCCGAGTGGCATGAAAGTGCGCAGCGCAAGCTAGGCGCCCGGTTTACCGAGCTGGTCCGGGCCGAGCAGGCGCTGGGCGGACGCGAGCGCGACGGGGTCGAGGCGCGCAACGCAGCGGTGCTGGTGAGGTGGGGCGCCACCCAAGCCAGCACCGAGATTGTTGGCGGGCTTGAGGAGAAGGTACAGATGCTGGATCAGGTCGTCAACGGTGTCTGGCGGTTCGGAGAGCCCGGCGGGCGCTACGCTCGGGTCGTCGAGGAGTTCGAGGTCTGGGCCGGTCGCCTGCAGGGCATCATGGAAGCGCGCCGCAAGGGTGATCTTAATTCGCTGCTGGGAAGCGGCATTGATGACGACGGCAAGGGCGGCGAAGAGGTGCTCTTCATTGGCGATCTGGAGAACCGCTGGCGAGATGAGTGCCCGGGCCTCGTGCGCAAGCTGGAGGAGTGGCGTCGCATACTACGTCATCTCGGCCCGGTACCTGTTAATGCTCCTACTACCACTACGACGGAAGAAGGAGGGGAGAGTGGCGGCCAAAAGTCGAGCCTAGCCAAGATCCTCGAGGGCTGTACGGGCATGGTGGACGACATGCTGACCGAACTGGCCTTGATGGAGCAGATGGTGCGCGAGGCGGTCCGGGCCGAGGACGACTGGATCGAGGCCATGAATAAGGGGCTGAACCTCGGCAACGAGAAGGATACCCCAGGGGATAGATCGGCGCCACTATGGAAGATGGTCGTATGAAGCAAACGAGCCAGCACGATGGGCAGGTAGCCCCCTGCCTGCCACAGATATACCCACGTTCTTGCCTTGTCGTTTTTAAGAGTCTCTGGCTTGTGTACATCAATCACATCTGTCAGCCAGTCACAATGTGATGGTGGTACTTCAAGGTTACTACGGGATGTGTTATAAAAAGAGCATGTGTTGCACTTTTCTGATTGGGGGTTCTCTATCTGGTACGAAGGAGTCGGCTACTTAAGGTGTTTTAGAAGCGTGTACTACTGTGTATAGAGGGGGATGTTCCCCGTATTCTGTAACATATAGAGTATAGGCACTGTGTGTCTAAGTGCTAACACTCAATTCAAGAAACGGCATCTTCATTAGCAGACATATGGCGCAGAGTTCCCTTAGTTACCCAGTCCCGAGTCCTTGCTCGATGACAGATCAGTAGCCTATCTTAGATACCCCTTCTCTCAGAACAAGCGTGAGCGTAGAAGGAGAGGGTATAAACCTCGAGGAAGTCCGGGACTTCCAATCGAACCAGCAGAGTAAGTTTGAGTGTCCCGTGGCATCCATGCTCTTCGTGCCCGGCGCCCCATTGATGGATATGCGCATCTTATCGCGCTGGGCCCAGTGATTATCTTCATTGCCAGTCGCGTCGTCGTCGTCGTTGCCAGTCGCGTCGTCGTCGTCGTCGTCGTCGTCATCGTCGTCGGGGTCCTCGGGGTCCTCGCCGCCGCCTCTTTGATCGTTGAGGTCCTCATCCTCCTCAACGTCATCGACGCCGGAGTCGTTGTATCCATCCTCGTCGGAGTCGTCCGCGCGGCTTCCGACCCAGCCTAGCACCAGGCGTTGGAACGACGAGACCAACCCCCGGAAGTGGCGGGACTCGCGACAGGCGGAGACAAGAGACCGACTGACAGTATCATCCGGGTCACTCCTTGAGCCAAGCAGACGGCACGTAGCATCCCATCTTTGACGACGGCAGGGGCCTGGGACGGGCAACCCAGTGGAGTTGTTCGTCCGCAGCGGCGTGACCTTGCTGGATGCGGGCATATTGGCGATAGTCAACCAGGATCTCGAGGGTATCGCTGAGCTCATCATAGTCGTAATGTAGCATGCGGACGTCGTCCACCCAGATTCGGTTCCCGACGAGGACTTCGGGCCACCATCTGGGGTTCGGCCATAGTGACAGTTGGCGCAGTGACTCGAACCAAAAGAGCAAGATGACGGTGTCGGGGGTCCTGATCACTTCTTCAGAACGGCGCTGGCCGTCATCGCTTTCGTAGTCTCCATCGCCGATGTCGTCGTCGTCGTCCAGGCCATCCGCGCGGTTCCCGATGTAGTCCAGCGCCACGCATTGGAACGAAGAGATGATCTTCCGGAAGTGACGGAATGCTTCCGGGTCCCGAGAAAACTGTTTAGCTAGCTGGGTATCGCCGTGGTTCGGGCCATCGTCGGCGGGGTGCAGTGAGCTGTAATCGGGCATGCTGGTAATAACAAGAATGTCGGTGGCGGGGTTGCAGCGTACCTGACGGCTTCTGCGGCAGCCGTGGTCCCATCCACCACGAGCAGCGGATACGGGGTTCACATACTCCCAAACCCGGACGGTCTCCGGGTACGCACGGGTGACAATTTCGCGAGACTCCCGGCAGGCTAAGCCCAGCGACCGAAGTAGCGTCCCGGAAACGATATCATCTTCCGGGTCTTCGTCGCCTTCGGCCACGGCAAAAAAGCCGTCAGCCATACACACGCCAATATGGCTTGGCTGTCCCTCTGTGTACCGGGGACAGCGGCTGTGGCAGCCACAGAAGTTTCCATCCACGGTAACACAGGAGTGCATGGTCGAGTGCGTGTAGTGGTGCATGGCGAGCCTAATGGCACGGTCGGTGTCGGGCAGAGCCTGGAGCCATATATTGCTTCTAAGTTCTGCAGCAAGATTGAGGAATCTCGGAAAATGCACGGCGGGTTTCGGTGGCGATGTCTCCATGCTTGCAGTCCGTATCACTGTATGTATGTTTTGGCAAGTGACCTTTCCTCAACTCTTGCTTCCGTGCTGCTCAGGGAGCTTCTACTAGTTTGTCGCTGTGTCCATCTATCTCTCGGCTGTGGGGCCAGACTATCTGGACTAGGATCACATGCTTTTCTTTTCCAAGAGAGAGCATGAATTCGAGTTTTCTCCTGGCCATCCAGGTCCATCGGTAATATTCATATTGCCCACCATATGCGCCCAAGCGCATAATAATAAGATGAATTTAGCGAATGAGGCTAGGTTGTACAAGCAAGCAATCACAATGATTCTACTGCAGTACGAGAAATGTAAATCCCGGGACGATTAGGCATGGTTAAACGGTGTACTCTAGACTATTTCCCCTTTCGTATCGGCTCCAAGCCGAATAGATCTTCCGAAAGCACAGCGTTCCCACTGGCATCCAATGGCACCTCGCCAAACAGGAAAGCAGTTCTCTCTCGGGTTGCATTGCCAGATGGACGCTTACGATGGTTCCCTGAGGGAGACGCTGTTGAGGATGAATTCTTTGGCTTCTGTGGGCCAAACACCTCTGGTTTGGAGGATACTGATTGGTCTGGCTCGAGCATCCAAGAGAAGGAGGACTGTGCTAAAGAAGAGCGTGTAGGAATAGGTGCCGGTGGCCGCTGGAGCACGGTAGCTTGGGTAGGTGTTACTGATCTAGAGGTTGAAGATAAGGGGTCAGTGTCCACAACGTCGAAATGGCCGTTATTGCTTGTGATATCTTCTGCAATAGATCCAGAAGTATTATTAGGGATCTTAGGGGCGTCTTTTGGGATTGGGGAATCAACAGCCATCTCGGGCGTGCTGATAACCATTGCTGCGACCGCATCAGTTGGAGGTTCGGGCGATTGTGGATTGGCTTCAGGCCCGGGATGACTTGGTGCCGGAGGGAAATATTCTTCTTCTGGCAGCGCTATAGTCGAATCCTCAAGGTATATTTTCACAAACTGGACTTTGGCGGCCGCTATTTCCAAGGCTTCTGATTGCCTCTGCTTGTCATCGGAATTTGATGTTGCCAATGTCTTCAGCATAGTGATGGTCTCATCCAACAGCGACGCTAGCTGTTTATTCCTCTGGTCCATAGTGGCCACGGCTTGCATAGCTGTATTATTAGGCCCAGGCTCAGCGAAAAGATCGCGGCTTGCTTTCATCGTTGTCTTAGCTTCGCTAACATTGCGGCGTATCTCGCCAAGGGCATCTCGCACGGCCTGATTAATGCCGAGCTTTTCGCCCCTTTCGAGGACGCCCTTGGCTGCGCCCTGGAACAAGGCTTCTACGCCACCTTGCTGCTGAATAAAGCGTTGAGGGGAGAGAGGTGATCGCAGCCCTAGGGCGTTTTGTCTTAGGCCTAAGCCCAAGGATCTTGGCGTGCTGGGCTGCGTGCTGGGTTGTGAGGAAGCCTTAGGTGAGTCTGGCGATTTACCAGTGTACTTCATAATGAGTGTTGAGCCTCCAGCAGGAGTAAGATGGTTCTTGAGATATATGGCGTCATCTACGAATGTATGGGGTCCATAGGGTCCCTCAGGTGGTGGGTATTTCAATAGGAGCTGTAGAGCGATAGAGTAGTCCGCCTCAATAACTACATGATATGAGTCAGTGCGCGCAACGTTGCGGCATATTTGGGTGGTAAACTCACGAGCCCAGCGAATCCTGACCATCATGGCAGTACAAACCAGATCTATAAGCTGCAAAGAAGGGTCAACGGCAAATAGGGTATCCCAAAGCACGAGCATCTGATCAAAAGGAAATTCGCGACTGAAGAGTAGTCGAATCCACCGGCTGGAGAGAAGTTAGATAAACTGACATCGGTGAGGGATGGACATAAACTCACATAAGGAAGATCTGAGGCAGGACCTCGATAGCCTTCAGGTGATTAGACAAATCAGGGTCGACTTTATACAGTAAGACTTCGTGGATGTGCTGGCTCTTTTCAACGATGCTCGACTGGCCCCCTTGGGCCTCGTCAGCGACTTCGTAGAATGCCTTGGCGTGGTCCATGACTTTGGAAAACAAAGCAAAGGAGTCATGCTCGGCGAAGGACGCATCCAGCATCTCAATCATAGTCAAGTCTGCTTGCCCTTCAAAAGCTGTCTCGGCTGGGTTTATGGCATCTCGTTCGACGACGAAGAGAATAGGTGCGAGGAGTTCGTGCATGCCCTGACGATAACCGCCAACGCCAGGGTTCAGCTTGCAGTAAATGAAGAGCACATCCAGAATCATGGTCTGTATACGGGCCTCATGGTAGAACGGCTCATCTGGTAGACGCTGAACATCCTGCAAGATCTCGGCTCGCATAACCTCGTCTTGCCTCAACGTGTTCCATGGTGACTAACAAAGCATTAGCGCATATACGTCTGGGCATGCGGTAGGAAAGTCCAAGACTGTCTGTCGCATCACATACATCGGGGTCGTCGGCCAAAGGATCAGTATTGACAGTGGCCAAATACTCAGGATGTTCGATGTACTTTAGGAAGTGGTCTCTCAACGACGAGTAGGTGCTTCTCGACTCTAGAAGCGCGTGGGTCCAGCTGGTGGTATTGGAGCCATGACCGAGCAAGAAGGTTTTCCAGCATATTGATCTGCAGCCTGAGATGCAGGGGCTGTTGGGACCATTAAACTTGACAGCGCGCTGTAAGTCGGCCAGGCTAGAATGCTTTACGGTTTCTTGCCATCGGTCTCTGAGAAAAAAAGGGTTCACGGGTCAGCCAAACATTCGACTCTCGGCTGGCGTAAGTAGTCACAGTATATAATTGGGCAGTCTCACGTCGACTCAGCCAGAGATCGCATCCTGATAAGATGAGGCCAATCTTCTCCAGATAAGTCCGGATGAGGCGAGGCGATGGGGCCCGGAATGCTTGCGCTGAATCGCAGTGGTGTGTCAAGTGTACCTGCAGATGACTTAAGATGTTGATGCGCCGAAGTCTAATGCGGCTGTACAGATAAGGTATCCAACAATCTTGAGGCTGCCTGCAATCAACTTAGACCGATTGCGAGCTGAGGACGGAGACAGAGAGCCAAGAGTAGCCAACTGCGGGGCAGTAGAATGCAGTGGCCGCCAGATGGCAGCACTGTTGCTGGCAAATGACGTACGTAGATGTAGATGTTTTGATTGCAACCCCTCCATCCATAACGGCGAAAACAGGACGCAGGTATCTTCCCATTGGATCAATAAACCCGTGCATCGCATCGAATTACCCCGGATTGTATAATTCCCGATCAATCAAGGCAGATAAGGACAATGCTAAGCTCTTCCTAAGATACGATCTGGTGCCTCGGCAATTCATGTCCCATCGACTTGGCTAGGTGCATAGCCGATTTGTCATCAAAGGTAAGCTCAGAGAGGGTCAGAGGGAAGAGAGATCCATCTCAATACCGAGTGCCCCGAATTTGGGACCCTTCAGCGTTATCGTGATGGTCCACTATGCAATGCCGGTTCAATCTGACCTGCCTACAAATGGGCGACCTTTATAGTATACACAGCACTAGTAACCACGTCCCGTCTTCGCTGCTTTGAAATCCGAGGGAAACTTATCTGTTGCTATTTCCCTCTGCACACAATATCGCCTTAGAGTAAAAGAGTTTTGTTGGATTTTCTTCGATCTATCTTCGTCTGTCTTCAAAGACGTCATCAGTGAGATAATACGATGACGGCGCCGACCCCGGACCTGCCGAACCTCGTCGCCGACGACTCGATGTTGTCTCGCAAGTTCGGCCGTGAGACGGCCAACTACTTTTCTGGCAGCCCCCTGAACCGCGTCTCGTTCTTGCGGTCAGATCACGCCTTCTTGGCGTCGGCCTTTTCACACCCCACGGCCTCATTTCTGCCTATGAACAACTTGTCGCCCGCGGTCAAAGACGCGTCCAGCCTCGGTTATGTCACTAAGGCCGAAATCGAGCCCCTGACCGGGGCCGAACCCTTCAAGCAAACTGAGGAAGAATGGGTCAAGAGCTTCAGCTCGGACGTCATCTCCCCCGTCATCCTATTCTTGGGTCTGGACGAGAAGAAGACCACAGGCTTCGAGTTCAAGGACTTCAAGGGCGCCCCGTACTTCGCTATTGATGTTACCCCAAAGGACAGCCTCTCCGAAAAGGCGAACAGTGTCATCGAGGCGGTGAAGGCCAAGGGATTGGACTTCTCCAAGTCGGCAAGGATGATGTCATTGACTGCACCAGAAGGTGAGTGAGAAGAGGGCGTAGGACAAAGAAGGGATATGAAAAAGAAATTCGAAGCTGACTATTTTCCCTACTTACAGCCGCCATATACGCACAAGCCAGGTCTCTGCTGGACTGGAACGCGCGGAACCCCTTCTGCGCCGGCTGCGGGGGCCGCACACTCTCCGTAAACAGCGGGCACAAGCGAAGGTGCCCTCCGACGGACCTTGCAGGAGTTCCCGAAGGCAACCCTCCCAAGGAGCGAGGCGACTGCCCGACGCGGCACAGCGTCTCGAACCTCTGCTTCCCGAGGACAGACCCGACCATTATCGTGGCCGTCGTATCCGCCGACGGGACCAAGATGCTGCTCGGACGGAACAAGCGTTTCCCTCCGGATTGGTATAGCACCCTGGCCGGCTTCCTGGAGCCCGGCGAGTCGATCGAGGAGGCGGTCCGCCGCGAGGTGTGGGAGGAGAGCGGCGTGACAGCGGGCCGGGTAGTCCTTCACAGTTCGCAGCCGTGGCCGTACCCGGCAAACCTGATGATTGGCGCCATTGCCCAGGCCACGCCTGATGGCGAGACGATCGACTTGGGTAACGACCCCGAGTTGGAAGACGCCAAGTGGTTCACCATGGAAGAGGTCAGAGACGCTCTGACGACAGGCGTCAGCGACTTGGGCGGGCCGGCTCCCTCTACCTACAAAGAAGGAGGTCTGAGACTGCCTCCCCAAACGGCTATTGCGAACCGATTGATTGATTCGGTATGTGGAGGATACCTCGCAGCCGTATCCAAGATTTGAGAGGGGTGACGTTTGCCATAGACCAAACGGGCGTTGTCACTGGTGGGATACATTTTTATTCTTGGTACATTGAACATGTTTCGAAAGGATGTGAATCTTTGGGGGTGTTCACGTAAGGATACCTTGGGTAGATACTCGATAGACATGAACGATTATATACGGGCTCGATGGATATGGGACACGATAGTGCTATTCAACGCAAAGTGGTTACGGCCACTAAGAACTGTCGGATTATGCGTCCACCCAATAGACATCTCAAATCAAGCCTTCTTTCTCTAGCCGTGCTAACTCCTCCGCCTCCTTTTGCTCTTCTTCAGCCGTCATGTCAGGTTCCTCGTCATCTGCCGTCCACCAGCGGCCCTGTCCATCCACGGTAGGTGAATTGAAATTGGCACCATTGCTATCTTCGATGAAATCCTCGAATCCTATATTCGCAATCGCCAGATTGTTGAACATGGATGTGGCTCGGCTCCAAGGCATTCGCACGCGGTCATAGCCATGCACGCCAGACCGGTGTGCCTCGCACTCCCCCGACGGTTTCTCCTCGAAACTCGTGATGCGCTCCGCCACGATGCGCGTTTGGTCCTGGAGCCCTTCGTCGTCTATGACAAGATACAGGGTCCGGTCAAGGGCATTGCTTTCTATGCTTTCTAAGAAGTCCTAGGCGCCCTGTACAACGTCTCGATGGTCGATAGGCTCGCGCCCGCCCACGCATTCGAGGTAGGCGGACGAATGTCTGGCTTGGTGAAGGGAGACTCGGCCCCTTCACTGAAGCCCAGAGTCTTAAGATCTTCGAGTTGGTCTGACAAGACGAGCTTGAGAGAGGGAAAATAGCCAGGGTAGGAATGTAGATGTACGATCGCCCGGTTCATAGCTTTCGTGTCTGCACTGGGTGCGGTAATGAGGAGGACGCCGGCCATAGCTCTAAAAATAATCAATGGCGGTGATGATGAGCTGATGCCTGGGAACCAAAAAATGCCATTTCGTTCCTTGCTTGCCTGTCACTTTATAAAGGCATCTGTTTCACCCATCATTGCAGCACTGTTGCCTAAGCTAGGTGTTAGCATGTAAGTGTTGGTTGCAGATCCTTTAGGTGTGATGCAATGGGGTAGTCCAGAATCCATAATTATGTAGGTGCATTTTAGCTACCTAATTATTGACAGGCGAAGAAATGCTACTCTACTGTAACTGACATGACCAACACAATGATGATTATCTGCCAACGATGCTCCGACCTGAGTTGTCTCTATCTCGAGGTAGCTTATTAGACATGCTGATGCCAACCCAGCCACTAAAATGCCACAGCATGTCGCCCACCGCAGCTGCAGCGTGCCCTGGCCCCCACAAGCCGGCTGATGCGGGTGCCCCACCCAGCTCTCTCTGCGCGAGAATAAATACCTGCCTTCCCTCCCTCTTCTCTGATTTATCTCTTTCTTTCCTTCTTTATCATCAGTGGAGGTTAAACTAAATTACCGTCATGTAATTAGTATAATTTTTCATTTGAGGCTCCGCTATGCGGCTTGCTGAGGGTTGATTTTATTCTCTATAATTTTCCTTCCGTTCCCGGCCTCATCAAATAAAGGAGACGCTCTTCCTAATCAGCCGCCGACTCCAGCTCTTCCTGGTTCGCGACTGTGGGGTGTCTGCGACATTTCAATATAGAGAAACATTTTGATTAGGTGAGAATTGGCGAGGCCATGGCTCTGACTGCCATCGGTCACCAAATGCCGTAGTAGAAATCATCGCTCTCGCACGCGATCATGCCACCACGTCTGACACGCGTTGCCCATCTTGCTCGCCATTTTGGTCACAACTTGGTGGCGTGAACAGATCTTGGTGGTTTACCATGCTTGACTCAAGATTTCTCTGATATCAAAAACACCTAGCAGTGTTCGTTTTCACGTGTGGTTTCTAAGGTTAGCAGAACTGCAGGTATTAAGATTTCACTTTTTCATCGCGGGAAATTACGATGACATTTTGAGTGCCCTCGTATGGTTTGGTGTACTGCCAATGACTATCGTCCGGCTGGACGGGAGCATTTCACGTTTGGCATGAGGTATCACAAAACCACAATTGAAACATGCGAAATTTTCACCGTGGTCTGCCACCATCGGTAACAAAATCCCAACTCGCTGGTCTAGAATACAGTCACGTACAAAATGGGAATTTGATCAAGTATGGAGCGATGTGCATTTGCTTGTGTGCGAGAAGGTTCGTGTTGTCATTGGCTATCTATCTCATCTAGAACTAAATCCGATTCGATAGACGTGCTGCTTATTTCCAGCGACTTCATCATGGCAATACTACTTCCTCCTACGACCCAGTGACATGCTTAGTACAGGCGGCGGGGAGGGGACATGGAAGCCTTGATGACCAGGCTTCCAACGTTCTGCCAGCCCTTCTTCAGCAGAGAGACGAGGTAGTTGATGGCCAACATGATGTTGGAGATCAGCTCCTCGGTCTCCATGCCGACGTTGCCAACGGCGACACCCATGCAGAGGACCTTCTTCAGCTGGAACTTGACGGTGGACTTGACCTCGGTGATCTTGCCGCTCAGGTCATCGGCGTGCGAGACGGGAGTGGGGAACTTGCCAGCCTTGGACAGACCGGGACCCAAGAGACGGGGGATCTGCTTGATCAGGGCCTCGGAGGCGATGAAGGCATCGTACTTGCGGGCAAGCTTCTTGATGAGCTTCTTGTTCTTGTTCAGCTTCTTCAAGTCATCGGCCGACATGGCGTCGACACCACCGTGCTTGGCACGATCGATCTATTCGTGGCAACTAATGTCAGCATCTGCGCCTCCTGTAGTCGGTTTCTTCCCATCTCGGGTTTTGCTTACATCGTGCTGGTCACCAAGAATGCAGATGGCCATGTTGGGGCGGGGAACGCTGGGCAGCTTGACGGTGCCAGAGAAACGCTTATCACGCTGGGGATCGTAGTTCTTCAGGCCGATCTGGAGCTCGACGGTCTCCAAGAAGTTGCGCTTCTTCTCATTGTTGGAATAATCCAGGAGCTCCTGGACGTGCGTACGCACTCCGGCTGAAGGCGACAAACATGTTAGAAGCTGATACCATGGCTATCATTTTCCAGAGGTTGCGACTGCTTACCGACTGTGATCTTAGACATCTTGACAGTCTTCCAGTAGATTCAATCTAATGGTGAGGAATTCTGCGTTCGCGATGGTTGGTGGATGAGGATGGACAGATTTTGGAGGGGAAATTCCAGATGGAACTTTTTCGGATTTGTTAAGTCTGGCAACAATTTTAGGTGGCGCTTGTGGGAGTTGGTGGGGCTGGTAAGCCACATTCTATGCGGGGCGGTGTATCTCAGCTGTGGCTCAGATTAGATCTGACTGGCCATATATTAATAGCATGAGCCGGTTTAGGTTCGACGTATCTGATGATTGGTGCTAAATATCTCTCCTTTCCAACGGCTGGTATCTAATGTCGAATAACGCCTTACTTAGACCTTGTAGGCCGTTGGACAGACAACTTGCATTGTGAGGGAGGGGGAGGGGAACCCAAGTAATATTGAGAATGGCGCAATTGGAGACGACAATTGCTCATCTCGTATCCCTCAATGTATAACACAAATATCTACCTGCAAATTGAAAGTACGCTCGTTAAGCTTTTCAGAATGCAACATTCGCACAGTAAAATTTGTGAAGAGTGAGGTGGCTGTTCGTCCCATTCGACCAATCGACCACCATGTCCACCACAACAACCACCACCGTGACTGATACCACGCCGGCCGCCCCTGCTCCACCGGGCCAGCCAGGCATCGCCTACGCTCCCGATTACCAGAAATGGCAAGCACGGGCAGCACAGCGCCTGGCTTCTGAGACTTTGCCCACGACGCTTCCCGAGGGCTTCCCCAGCCAGCTCGACGGCGATCTCGTGTGGGAGGGAGACAAGCTGGCCGAGACATATGACTGGACTTATGTGCTGAACGAGGATCAACTGGCCGAGATCGACCGGGCTACCCAACACTTTGAATGTTTGATTCCCCTTATTACAAATAATATAAGATATAGACTTAATTATTGACAAGCTACACCTAGCCTTGGGCCTGTCACTGGGCCACCTCACGCCCAAGACCTTCCCCCTACCCACCCTGCACGCCGAGCTGCGGCGTCTGTCCCGGGAACTGCACACGGGCCACGGCTTCTTCGTGCTCCGGGGCCTGCGGGTGGACGACCACACGCGCAAGCAGAACGCCATCATCTACGCGGGCGTGTCGTCGCACATCGCGGCGCAGCGGGGGCGACAGGACCATAAGTTCGACGGCAAGCCCGCCGACGTCGTCCTCACCCACATCAAGGACCTCCGGGGCGACAAAATCGCCGCGGGGGCGCCGCCATCGGCAGCCCGGCCTACACGACGGACAAGCAGGTCTTCCACACGGACTCGGGCGATATCGTCTCGCTGTTCGCGCTCGCGACGGCGGCGGCGGGCGGCGCGAGCAAAGTGGCGAGCACTTGGCGCGTCTACAACGAGATTGCGCGCACTCGGCCTGATCTGATCCATGTGCTAAGCAAGGATTGGGATTACGAAGTGTAAGTTTTGCCCCAATATGCTCTGTCTTGTCTCTGGTTGCCCCCTTTTCCTTGTAACGGGACGTTTCTGCTAACGGAAACCCTCAATGCCACCAGTTTCGAGAAAGCAGGTAAGCAGTGGACGGAGAGGCCACTGATGTTTCATTCGGAGGCGACTGACTCCCGCCCCGAGCGCATCGCCCTCCAATACGCGCGCCGCTACTTTGTCGGCTTCGGGGCTTTGCCGCGCAGCCCCGATATCCCGCCCATCAGCGAGGCGCAGGCCGAGGCACTGGACACACTGCACTTCCTCAGGGACAAGTTCTGCGTCAACACGAATTTTCAGAAGGGCGATATGCAATATGTCAATAACCTGGCTGTGTTTCATGCTCGAGACGGGTTCACGGATAGCCCCGAACAGAAGTGAGTACTTGGCAGCGGCAGCCCGCTGCACACAACCGTGAAACATTCGCTGACATGCTTTAGGCGCCACCTTCTTCGCCTCTGGCTCCGCGATCCGAAGGATGCATGGGAGACCCCCGAGGTGCTAAGGCCTAGGTGGGCACAGCTGTACGAGGGTATTACCCCGGAAAGCCAAGTATTTCCTCTTGAGCCCTATATCCGCAGCGCCAGTAATAAGGGTCGGTAAGGGAAGTCACCAAGAATTGGTCAACAATAGCATAGTCTCAGAATAATGAGCGTTTGCCTATGTGCATAATTACATCAATTGTACATCACATCATGTGATCTGCTTATATTCGGGAGTTCGAAGCCCGCGAAACCATTCTGATGGCCAACCTGAACAGTCATGGTTCCATATGCACAACAATGAACTATCTACTCGTCCGGGGAAAGCCGACCTTGGCAACGATCTCGCGCGCCTGGGGGCCGAAGTCGAAGGCCTGGCCGCCTGCGAGGGCGCGGGCCTTAGGATCCGTCTCGTTCTCGAGGATGATCTTCTGGGCCATGAAACCGCGGGACCAGGCGTCACTGATCATGGCTTTGGCCTTGTTCTCAGGCAGCTTGGGGAGCGGGACCTCGACCTTCTCCTCGTTGCCGTCCTTCTTGTCCCACATGGTGCTGGTCTCCGGGTCCCACTCCCAGGTCCAGACGTAGTTGGGGTCGGCGTAGGCCCAAGGGTTGGCGAGGGCCCGGCATTTGCGCGACGCCCCCTGCGGCAGGAAGGGGGCCACGTACTTGATGTACGTCTTCTCGACAAAGTCGGTGACGAAGAAGAGGCCCGGGTGCGTGTCCGTGGCCGGTTTAACGAACTCGGCCGTCGGGGGCTGCGCGAACTTGTACTGTGGGTTACCGTAAAGGGCCCGGAGCAGGGCGGCATAGTTGCTGCCTAGCTCAAAGGCCTCGGCCGGGGTAGGGTGGGTGATAGGCTTGGAGGAGGCAATGGGCCCCGACGATGACGACATTTTGGGATGCAATTGGTGTTTTGAAGTGAGGGGGAGATGCCTATCAATCAAAGTTGTGTACTACTTGCCCGTTATACGATCTGTATTGTAGGAGACGTGTTGAGTTGAAATTGGTGATGAGGGGATGAATACTCTAAGGCAACATAAGGGCTCTCCTCGGCTCCGGTCACTATGAAGCCTTCAAAGCTTGAGGTCTGTGCAGTGAATTGCTTTTGGATTTGTGGGACCCAATGGCGATGTTGATCCCATCATCCCACGTGCTTTTGACATCACATTTACCTTTCCGGAAAGCTGCTGAATTTGGTAGTATCCAGAGGAAATGGAGCGCCATACGACTGTCATTCTCATAATGCGCAGCTGCGGATGAGTTGGAAACTACCTATCTACCATGCGACACGCGACTATCCACTGACAGTGCGATTATTGAACAAAATATGATCATCATGAATCCTCGGGGCAATCAAGTCGATACAATATCTCAATCGTACTGCATGAAACCGCCCCAACGATCTTCGGGTAGATCGTTGCCGCTATAATAAGGTTCACCAACTTTGATTGTTACTGCGTAATAGAACATCACAACAACTGTTTGCCTTGCTGATCCACCACGTTCATACGAAGAGAACCGGCGGAATGGGTCGATCCCGTAGATATCTCTACCTGGGCACACAATTTTACTCTACTTTTCCTTGCTATTACTCCCCGATCTGTTTGCACTGCCAGTATAGGGGGCCGTTGACCCATTATTGTCGTCTCCGGCATCGTCGTTGTTGTCCAGCTTATTAGTCGACGTCCCCAACCGAGTGCCCCCGGGACGAGTGCCCCCGGGACGAGTGCTTCTTCACGTTTACCCACTTGGGAGCCTATAAAGAATTTTACTTATCCCTATCCTAAGTTAAGAACTGATTTAATAAGTGGCATCCTTAAGGTCTTCTGGTCTTGTGGTTTAGTGGTATAATTCTCGCTTAGGGCACATCCTGAGCATCTTGCGAGAGGTCCCGGGGTAAGTTATAATATTCCGAACAGTTGGACTGAATGATGACTAACAACACGTAGTTCGATCCCCGGCAAGACCCCAATATATATATATATATATATTTTGGCTTTTTCTCGTATTCGTTCTTGGTGTTTTCGCTTTTCATTACCCCTCCTGTTTCCTCGCTTATCCAAGGATAATGCTTTTGTAAATGGGGAAAACATAACAGCGAGCCTGGACCTTGCGAATTCTGGTTGTTCATGCAGGTAGTAATAGCATGTTAGGAGAACACGCCGTATGCTGCATGAAGTTCTCATACTCGGCCGTTCTTACCTGCGCATAGCGTAACGGGCTGCCAGAGTCAATACATGCTTACTACGCGATGCCGCTTTGTCCGGGGACTATGGCTTGTAACCCATGCGTACACGGTGAACGTTACATAGATCAGCTAGTCACGGGGCGTCCATTTTGAGCTTCCTACACTAGCAGACCGGATGAACGATGCTATTTTTGGGTCAATATCGAGATGCAGGTGCTAGAGATGCGGCTGTATTAGCCGCCAAATAATGCACCACTCGGAACGAGCCGCCCCTCGAAAATCCCTCAGTAAACATGCAGCTGGTAATAGCAGCGTCCTGCAGTCGAAGCAGTATGGGATCATCGTTACTAGATTCAGTACCCAGCCTAGCTGACTGATAGGGCTTACTATACAGACTGCAGATCATGTTTATAGCCAGCCTGGGTATAAATACGGGATATCGTCTCGGAAAGGATGCTTTTAGGTTGTACTCATCGTGGTCATTGATTTACGAACTGTCACGACTATTATTATAACTGTTAGATTAACAAATATGCTTCTCGCCGTGGTCTTGACGCTCGCAGCATCCTGCTCGGCCTTGTCCGTCCCCAGAAAGGTTGACGAAGCGAGACAAGCACTTCTCATCCCTTATGTCTCCAGCTACTCGCCTAGTGGACGACCTGGCAATTGGCCGTATTGCCAAATTACTTGTGAGAGAGCCTTAGCGCGAGGACCCTATCCTGCTCCTTTTCCTTCGTTCCCCGAGATCCAAGAGCTGACTATGGTAAACTTGCACAAAAAGTCAACGTGACCGACGCGGCCACCAACGACGGGACCCAATGCCAGGTTCAGTACGGACCCTGCGCGTATAGCGGCGAGCGGCCGCCCGAGATGCCCAAGCCGGATGCGTCCAAACCAGCAAAGTGCCAGGACGAAGATTTCCAGTTCTGGTTCAGCAAGTTCGACTCGATGCGAAACTTTAGTCTGGAGATCACCCACATCTATCATGACAAAGACAATGGATCGGATGTCGTGCATACAGGCGATAGCGGGTGGATCAACTCCGATCTCACCAGGGATAGAGGATACTCTTTCGCCTGTGGGGGTTCTGGTGTTTGCGGCATGGGGTTCCTTAACGAGACGGATCCCCTCGTGGTCAGTTTCATTTGAAGTGGTAGGGCACTTCGTTGGTTGTGGTGGTGGTTCAAAATGCCTGCTGGGCGTGAAATTCGAAACTGAATACCGCCGCGCTGAGTGCCGCCCCAGGGGCGAAGGCAAGAGGTTTAGTTCCATTGGAGTAAAAGATGTCCAGTTCATAATACATGCATCTGCTGCAACTCGTTGGCGCATACAACGGCTGTATCAGTCAAGTAAAGTTTTCCAAGAACCTGGGTGGCTTGGGCGCACGAAGCCCAATGTGAGAATGCTACGTCTATGCAATAAGTGCGGCGAGGGTGGATTGAGATATGTGAACGTCCCTCCCGGATACACTCCCGGACCACATGAGGGTTTGAGGGGTGATTACGGAAGAATGGAACCATCCAGTGGCATATCATAACCCTCTTTTCTTTGCCTTTGGCAGCTTGCAGCATCCAGACTGGCCCATAATTCATCTGTCATCAGCACGAGTCGTCCCACCTGGATGGTCAAGGTAGAGAATCCTTGGCGTTCTGAACATAGCCGAAGGCAGATACTTGTAGGCTGATGGGCGACTGGGAGGGCGCGGGCTGAAACTGTGTTTGCAGCCCCCTCGTTGTCTGGATGTAACCCTCGGTTTCACGGTTCGGAATTCGCAGTTGTACATAGGTAGGTAGTTGGACGTCACCCTTCTGGCCACCCCCTCGATTTGGGAGAGTGGCAGTAGACGCCATGGTTGATGGCGGGGAATACAGAGTGAGATCTTATATAATCCGGGTTAAATATTCTTTCCTCTATACTTTTAATTTATATTTTTAATTATTTAAAAGCATTATTTTTATTTAAATTCTTTTTATAATATTATTAAAGCTATAATAATAAATTACCGGAAATTAAAGTTTAACCTATATAAGTTCATTTAACTTAATTATGTAAAAATAAAAAAGGAAAAGAATCGAAATTATTTCATTACTTAAAAATAGGATTTAAATATATAGAGCGTATAAAATAATATAATAATTTTATCTCTTTTATTTATTTATTATTAACTTATTTATTAAGGTTTATTTAACCGAGTTATTATATTACCTTTATTTATAAAAGAAATTACGTCCGCGGGGCTTTAATCACTTTTATTAAAAAAAATTAATAATTATGTATAATAATTTTAAAAAGTCTTAGAACGTAAGCTTATCCGGGGATTAAATATAAATACTTTTTAAATATTAAAACTATATTTTTTAATTTAATTTAAATAAATTAATTAATTTATAAGAATTTAATTTATATTTTAATTAATTCTATTAAATAATTATATAATAGTTTCTAAATAAATTATAAATTATTTCTAATTTTATATAACGTGGTTTACTACCTCGCGGATTATATTACCTCGCGAACTACTCTTTCTATTTTTTAATACTTTTATATAAATTAATTTAATTATAATGCTTTAAATTAATTTAAATTATTCGCTATCCGATTTATTACTCGATTTTATATCTTTTTTATAAGTTCGTATATTATAACTTATTTCGTTATAGATACTATAGCGCTTATTATTTATTACGCGCCGTTTCGATGAATTATTATTTTTACTTTTATCGGTCGTAGGACGCTTCCTTTTACCTTCTCGTTTTATAGTTATTAAGATTCTTTAATAATAAAGGCTCTTTTAAATTAAATATATAACTTTTTAATCCTTTAATATTTTAAAAGGATTAAATTAATTACTTTTAAAATCCGTACCCGTTTATATAAAATCGT
This sequence comes from Apiospora saccharicola, assembly GCA_038363915.1. Taxonomy (NCBI): domain Eukaryota; kingdom Fungi; phylum Ascomycota; class Sordariomycetes; order Amphisphaeriales; family Apiosporaceae; genus Apiospora; species Apiospora saccharicola. The sequence goes on from JAQQWM010000001.1 coordinate 4,169,457, forward strand.
AACTTCGTATATTATTAATTTTATACGTTTAATTAGCTTATTGATAATATTTAAAATCGGCGTTAAAGAGCTTCCTTAATAATTAAAGATCCTATTTTTAATAAAAATAAAATATCTTATCGTTTATTAAAGGTTAAAAGGTATTAAAAGGTTATAAATATTAACAATCCTTAGGTATAATAACTCCGGTATAAATATCCGAATTTATATATTTAGCTTATTAATTACCTTATTTAAATTATAAAGTATTAAATTAAATATATTAAATTTAGATTTAATATTATATTTTATAAAAATAATGAAATATATAGCTTTAAAGGTAATAAAGAACTCGAGCTTTATAATATAATTTATCGAGGTTTTTATAAATAGCTCGATTTCTTTTAAATATATACGCTTTAATAATGAATAAAATACGATATCTAATAATTAAAATAGGTAAAATAAATAAGGAGGTATATTAAATATAATAATATTATTATCCTTATAATATACCTCGAATTCGGTTAAAATATAGCTTTTATAATCGTTAATAATTAAAAGGTAATAATAACCCGTCGCTCGCGTTTTAATATATTTATTAAAGTATTTAACTTAATTTAAGCCCGTTTTATTATCGGTCTAGCTATTAAAAATTGATTTAATTATTTAATTACCCGATAAGTTATATTCGTACATTTAATTCGTGAGGTAATATTAACTTTAAATAATTAAGAACGGCGGAATATATTAGCTTTATAAATTAATATATTTTATTATTATTAACTATTCCCGATTATTAAGTTAAACCGTCTTTACCTTCCTATACCGATCGGCGTGTATTATAATATATATTAAACCGATAATACTTATTATAAAGCCAGTTTTATTAAAATTTTATATATTTTTATTTAAAATATTATATTTAATTTTCGTATTTATTATTAATATAAATTAATTAAAAATAACCTTTATATCCTTATAAAAAGCCCTTTAATAATCGTATTTCCGATTTATTTTAATTTTAAAGTCTAGATTACGGTCGATAAAGCGCCTAGTTTAATATTTATTAATATATTCGTTATTACGCGCTCCCGCGAGAAAATTAATTATATCTTCTATATTAATAATATTAAAAGGTATTCCTTAAATATTTAAATCGATTATATACTTTCGTAATACCTCCTCTTTAATAAAATCTAATTTATATTATCGCTATTAAATTTCGCGTTATAAGGTTTAATTATTAATTCGGTAATATAAAATTATATAAAGGACGTCGTATACTTTTATAATAACTCTTTTATTTAAAAGATTTATTAGATTTCGCGTTATTTAAATTATTAAAACGATTCGATTTTCTTTAAATTAATTAAATATTATAATTATAGAATTATTATATATTAAAGTTTAATTAAGCTATAGAATTAAAAAAGTGGTCCGCGAGGTAATATAGTCCGCGAGGTAGTAAACCACGTTACCTTTTAATCGATAGCTAAAGGAATTTAATATAATTATACGGTATAATATAGAAAGCGTATAATTTAATAATTAATTAAATTAGAAATATATTAAGTTAAAAATAAAAATAAATTAGAATAATTAGATCGATTGAGCTAAAAAGTAATAGGGTTTTAATATTAAAGCTAATATAACTTAAAATAAAGCTGATCCTTTTATAATTAATTAAATTTATTTATTATTTTTTAAGCTTATTATAGCTAATATAAGTAATAAAAAACAAATAAAAGGTTATATAAATTAATAGTAACTCCGTATTAAGATAAATAAGTATCTTAAATAATAAATTAAAAAATTAAGCCTTTAGCGATAATAGATAGTAAGTATTAAACCCCCTTTTTACTATAGCTATCGACCCTAATTACTTATTATCCCCTACGGTATAGGATTTATAATAAACCTGGGTCTCGCGATAATATTATATTTAAATATCGAGAAAGGAATTATTATATTTATTCGCGTTATATAAATTTAAAATCTATTAGAAATTATTTATACCTAGGTAATAAAGTTCTTAAAGTTAAAGTATAAAAATACCGGTTTTACGTAAGCTATTAAAGAAAGCTTTTATATATAAATATAAAATCTTAAGATAGACGCTCTTTAAAACTTATAATATTTCTCTTTCTTATTATATATAAATATATATTTATATTTATTATTATCCTTTATTTAATATTATACCTTTATATATTATTAAATATATATATAATTATTTAAGTTTTAATATTTATTAATATATATTATATTATATACATTAATAAAGAGCGCCTCAAGTAATTTTAAAAAAGCCGGTGTAATTATATCGGTAATTATTAAATTTATATTTCTTAAAAAGAATTATTTTCGCGATATAGAAATTATAACCGCTTTAAATAAACTCGACTTTAAAGTATTAAATATCGTATATAATAATAAACCTCTTAAACCGCTATAATATATAGCTTTTTATATATACGATTTTTACGTTATATTTAATATAAACGGTAGCGACAAGCTTTATAAAGAATATTAAACGGCAGAAGGTATATTTATATATATACGAGACGGGAAAGAGGCCTCGGAGGACGCGGAGCTTCTATATTAATATAACGAGCGCCGGTATAATAATATCGTGAATTAATTAAACGTATTAAAGGGGAAGAAGGGCCGGTACCGATAAATAAGAGCTAGCGGAACCGCAATTAGCGAGTAATCCTTTAATCGGATAAGTTATTATCGATTAAGCTATTTATCGATTGTTATATAATTAGTTAGATTATATACTTACTTATTCAATCTATCGAATAAAAGGCAAAGGTTTTATATAATTCTTTTTTATAATATAATTAGTAGATTAATATCCTCCGTAGGATATAGTTAATTAAATTAAATATATACTTAATAATAAGGTAGCTACGTAACTTATTTATAATTATTAAAATTATATTATATTTAATTTAAAAAGTTAATAATCTTTTTTTAAAAAGCGTATGTCTATAAATAACCTTAAAAAGGTTTACTTAATAAAGGCGGCTTAATGTCAGTGCTATATAGATCCCAGCAGTGCTTCGAGACCGTCGTCACTGGCCGCCGATTATGTGTTTCTCTGTCACCAACCCCGGCTCCGAGCAGCATGTAAATGATGTAGCTTCAGCTGATGACGGATGTCGTCGCTGACCGTTGGGAAAGCCACATGTGAATAGATATGGCCGAGTACGACAACCGGAATCGAGATAGAGACAAGAAGGTGAGGCTATGTCGGGTCATGACACGAGAGGGTATATTTGCCATATATCGGCGCTGGCTTTCTAGTAGTATATCATGAGTATGTAGTTGCAGTGGGGATAGAGTAGTAGTTTAGGTAATAGTGAATAGTGCCGGTAGTGCTCATTTGGTACATCCGTGCACCCACATGACCGCAAAAGAGGATTCGAAGGTATTCGTATTTGGATTCTCATCATCTGGGATGCACATAACACCGAGATGATAAGAGGCTGTTCTGGAGCCTGACCCTTGCTGTTTGCTCCTAGCGTTGCCAAAAGTCAATGCCTTGAAGGGTTCGTCAGTTTGGTACCACGTTGGCAACTGGGAGAAGGAGGTTGAAACACGCCCCACCGTGGTTTGGGGGGCAAAGGAGTCTGGGCAGCTGGGCAGCCGCAGGGATATGTCATTGCTCAGTAGCCAATCGCAACCAGACAAACTTGACAGGCTGGGCCAGGCCGCCGCCCCCATCGAGCCAATCCGACACCCTTGCCAGCAACAAGACTCCGATACCCAAGCACCCACGAGGCAAAAGTCGGAGAAAACATCATGCTCACTCACCATATCACATTCTAGGGGGGGGCAGCTACAGCCACAAAAATACCCGTCTCCGGCCAAAGAGCCGATCCCTATCTGGATCCTACTTGCCCGTTACACAGAACAATACCGGTGTTGCAACCATGACTACATCAGATTGTTTTGAAACTTGTGAGCCGCCTGGCCGATCCATCATGGACGATGGACACGGCAATGGATCACATACCTCGGTATACTTACTTATATGGCGGCCTCTGCTCGACTGACCAGACGATCTACCTTGTTTTAGTATCGCCACTTCTTGTCGATCGATCTACAAGTCAAGTGCATAACGTTCAGCTCAATCATCAATCTGATCCAATATCCAACCATCCATCCAATACATATAGCCATCTGCAGCCGGCCCTTCTATCCGCCATCTAGAGAACTCCAGGCAACACTATTGTTGCTGTTCCATGGGGCCTCTAGCTCGTGAGTATCCAAGACTGTCCGTGCTTTGCTCAGCATGATCATACCTCCCCTATCCGTCATCGCGAGTTGGCCCAGACCCAACTATGTCAACCCAGAGTCACAGGGGCCCGCCGGTGTTGGCGTCGGAAGTACCCTCATAGTACTCGTCACTATCACACTGCTGCTGCGTCTATATACTCGTCGGTGGATTTCCAAGGGGTTCGGTCTTGACGATATCCTCATTGCCTGCGCATATGTAAATACAAACTCTTACCTAAGACATGGAGGCTATGCATGCATACGCGTCCGATAATGGCTTGCTAACCGCTGTACAGGTCCCTGCATTGGCTTTCACAGTCATCGGGATCGTTGGTGAGCGCAAGTTGGGATGGGGAAGGCATATTTGGGATGTTCCTTCTGTAGACTCCGTCACGTCGCTCAAGACCAGGTACGTACCGCAACGTACATCTACATGAATATACAGTATACTAACCTTCAGCAGTCTTGCGACGTTGATACTCTTTGACGCAGCGACTAGTCTGACAAAGCTTTCCATGCTGGCTATGCTGTACAAGCTGACCAGCGCCTCAGCGGACAGGAAGATGGACATTGTCATTATGGCACTGGCTACCCTAATCAGCTTGAACGCATTCATATTCGTGACCGTGGAAGTCTTTCAGTGCAGGTAGGTCCAGCCACCGCTACGCCTAGCAGACGTCGTCCAGCTGATTAACATCGTGCCAGGCCATTATCAGACTACTGGACACCAACCGCCGGTCAACAGAATTGCATCGACAAGGGAACACACCTGGAAGCCGCTGGCATTATCAACACTGTAAGCGACTTCATACTGGTGTTCCTGCCGATCCGGACGGTGGTGGGCTTGAAGCTTCCATGGAAGCAGCGAATCATCGTTCTCCTCCTTTTCAGCGCCGGCTTCTTGGCTTGCATCGCCGGCGTCGTCCGGGTCTACTTTACCGCCATCTCGGTCAACGACACCAACTTCGACCGGACTTGGAACGCTTGGGCCAATTGGATAGCGAGTGTGGTCGAGCTCAGTCTAGCAATTGTAAGTAGCACCAGATCAAGCGTGGCTCATGAACCCCTGAGGAAACATGGTACTAATCTCGAACTTACCCTTCGAAGATCTGCGCCTCGATTCCAGCCATCAAGCCCTTCTTTGCCAGCTATTTGCCTGACGTAATTGAAACCACCCGACGACGTTCACGCAGGCAGACAGCAGCATCGGTCCCCAAGGAAGATCCCGAATTCCAAGGCTCGGCTTCGCGGTTCTCGTACGACGACAAGACCGCGCCATTGCCCTCTCGACTAGCTCCTGCGTTCATTCAGCAGCACAGACGCGGCGAATCCATCCAAGAGGCCAAACCCGAGCACGAGGACGAGCTTCGACTTCTCCCAACCTTCAACAGCAACCAGCAGCCCTACCAGCAGCACATGCGCAGTCCATCTCTCCAGAACACCCCTTCATCCCCCAAGGTCCAGCCGCTGTCGATGTTTGTGCATAAGCGCGGCGCCTCCCTCCAAAGTCCCATTCCTTCTTCTTCTCCAACAACGGCCCCTATTCGGCCGCTTTCAACGCCATTCGGACACAGGCGCGGCGCCTCCCTTCAAGAGAACAACTCCCGACTAGGTCTTGGCGATGAGCCCAAGACACCAATGGATGTCAACAAGCCGCTGCCCAGTATTCGACGCAGCCAAGCACTCGCTGAGAGGCACATTGGCTATCCCACCCCAATCGCAACGACGGACATCCCAGCCCCGCTTCATCCCGTCGTGTACGATGCGACGGAGGAAGCCATAGTGCCTCCGCCTCTGGCGCTTCGAAGAGTTAATAATGGCCCAGCCTCTACTGCGACCATGGCCAACGTTTCTGAGAATCACACAGTGCTAAACACGCCCTTCCAACAGCAGCGGGACGGCGTCCGCTTCAGCGGGGAGGAGACGCGCCTGAGTTCGGGGCCGCGAGAAGACCGGACCACGGTGGTAATTATGTTCAAGGGCGACGAGGAGCCACAACAAGCACCGCCGATTCCGTCGATCTGAGCCATGAGCCGGCAATAGATGAGCCACCACTACATGTGTTTTCTTCCTCTTTGTTTAAAACTTATACACCCTTCATAGCGAATTGCTTTTTGCATCTTATATCCAAGGCGGAGTTCAGGGGAATGGGGTGGAGTGGAGGTTGTCTGGAAACATGGAGATACTGAACGATTAGATCCCCCAAAAGCGTATAATGAATGATGATGATAACAAGGAATAACCCAAAATAGCATTAAGAGGCCAGTTCAGTGAATCGAGGGCCCAAGTACAGCCGCACTCAGGGGCAAGACTCGTGGGCGTGAAGTTGAAGCATTTCTTTGGGAAGTAATAGATGTTGTGTACTGTGTGGATTTAATCGCGATTTCGACATAGAGGGACAGAAGCAGATCGGTTGATATGTGAAAGGAGATAGGCGGCGTCGAGGCTGTAAGTGTGCTGGTCAAGGAATGGAAGGATACGATGTGTGTACAATGTTTTCTTTTCTCTTTGGAAATTGTTTCCTCTATTGCTGCATTTGTTTTCTCTCTCTTTTCTTTCTCTTCGTCTCTTCCTCTTCCTTCTCCTTTGGGGATCTGTTCCCCGTTTCTTCCTTTTCAATTGATAAAAACAGTGTCGACAGCTAACGATGACGGAATATCATAATCCGAACTAAGCAAATATAAAAACAAAACCACCCAAACAATTGCAATCTGAAATAACAAGCACGAGAAAACGACTGGTACGCTCCTCTCAAACCACCTCCGCACAATCTCAACGTCCGTACTCGGGCATAGACGCCAGCAGTGAGCCTCAGGCTTGCATAGCTTGACTAATTCTCTCCAAGCCACGGTTGTGGCATCCCGGCATATCGCTCTCCCGGCGATAGTGCCTCCGCTCATTCCGTCCAATCCACACCAGCTCTTGGAAGCTGGTGTCGACGTCCTTGGCGTGCCTTTTCGGCTCATCAGATCCTAGGAAAATTACGTTCCTTGGCTCGGTAATCCTGGCAGATGGCCTGGTTCCATGGATTCTATCCCAGTATGCGTAGCGTAGCCTGGGCGGCAATGCTGGCCTGTCCAGTGCGGCTTATGCGCTACAGAGCATGCGGGAGATCCGCGAGGCTCGAGAATGAATCCAGAGGGAAATGTGCACTTGCAAACCCATGAGTGTTGGTAAATGAAAAACTTGGATATTCAAGCTGCTGCAACGAGTGTAAGCGGATGTTTCATTAAGACTCGGAAGATGAGTGTCAACTTACGTTTTTCATTTAGCCAGAGTGGTGGTGGTAGGCTCGACGGTGGGACTCCCGAGACTTCTTGAGCTTGCGGGAGATCTTCTCCATGTTGCTGAAGTGCTCTCCAGCCTCGCTGGTCTGGTCCAGCAACTCAAAGGCCACTGGGTTGTCGTAACGCTGGAGGTACTCCTGGAGCGCAGAGCGGTGCTCATACCACTGCTCAATCAGAGGCTGCTCAGCAGCGCGGGCAGCAGCAGCAGCGTCATCGGCGGCGGAGGTCTTGGAGACGGGCTTTCGGACGTGGCCTGGCATCTCCGTGGAATCCTTGCTCTTACGCTTACGGCCCTTGGTCGAGTGGGATGTGGATCCCCGACCAGAGGTAGAAGACGGGGCTCCAGAGCTCAGGGATTGTCCGTTGTCGTTGTGAACCCGCCGCATGTGGTCTCTCAGGTTCCAGTTGCGGGGGAATCCGCAGCCAGGGACGGCTCGGTCACATCCCTCGTAGGTGCAAAGATAGGGCTTGTCTCCATGGCCATGCATGGCGTGGGCCTCACGCTCATGGCGAAGGAGGCAGGCAGTAGAGGAGAAGCGGGCGTTCTCGCACGAATCAACCTTGCATCGGTAGGGCTTCAGGTGGGAGTCCACGAATTTGCTGAAATGTGGGTTAGAGGCGGAACCAAAAAGAAAAACGAAAGCCAGGGAGAACTTACTCGTAGTTGCACTTAAGCTTCTCAGCCTTGTGGTTGCAGGATGAGTTACCCTCCCAGGGGCAGTGGAAAAGGCCATCGGCCTTGGGCATGGCATTCTTGTACAAGGGGTGGTCCCGGGCAGTAGACTCACCGTCGCCACTGGAACGACGAGTGAATGCAGGGGGCAAGAAAGAATTGTCCGTGAGTTCATAGGAATCCTCGGAGCCGAATTGTCCACGGTGTAGGCTGTTGTCCGCAACTGTTAGAAGTCTGCCGCTTGCTTGATTCATCCATGCTATACATACCTTGGGGATTGGCCGTCCATGACAGGAGAAGATGTGCCAGCCTGGGGCGATGTGCCAATAGGGCCGCTGTTCCATTCCTCGGGAATTCCGGGAGAAGACATTCGCGACTCACTGAGTGAAGACGCCCACGAAGAGTTGGGAGAGTGACCGGTCAGACTCGCATCGAAGTCTAACTGCATATGTGTAGGATCCATGTGTTGCTGGGGCATTCCTGTGGCAATCACCTCCGGGGAATAAGGCAGTCCATCACTGGTCATCCCAACGCCCATGGGCAGAGAAGGATAATACATCTGAGAGGTCACGGAGTGGGCATCCGAATCAAGCAGGTATGCTTCCGTGTTACCTGAAATGTCATAGTTTGACATGTAAGATCCTTGTGACACGCCAGACAGGATAGTCGGGCGGTGCTTCTGTTGTGAAGCGGCCTTCAGCGTTCTGTGCTTGTGGCTGTGGCTGCCGGCAGAGCTCCGCGAGCTGATGCGACGCATAGGCTCCGAAACAACCGCGGGGGCTTCCTCAGCGGCAATCCATTTACTTGAAATGTCATCCACAACATCAATGTGATCCTGTCCATTTCCTCTGGGAGTAATGTGGCCGAAAGAGAAAGGGAAGTCCTCGGCATCTCCGTGGAAGTTCTGTGTACCTTCTGCTGTTGTCGTGTCCCATACTGAACCGTTCAGGTCCGATGGTACTGTTTGAGAATAAAGAAAAGGTCCGCTGGTAAAGCTTCCATGGGAGAATGTGCTGTAGTCACTAAAGGGTTGGTTAGTGTGTGCTGTTTACCACTACCCATGGCAGAACTGTATACGCCAAACATGAGACAAAAGAAAGATCAGCAGCTGGTTCAACTTTGTTCCTGTGGTGACAATGTGGTTAGTTTATACGTTCCTACGTACGAACGAGGGCCATGTTGCACAAACCAAGCTGTTGTAATGCATCGCTGGTGATGACCGTCATCACCAACGATGCCATGTTCCATAGGACAATCCTTGATAATATTCCGTGGGAGCAGGCTGTCCCAATTCGAAAAACAAGAGTAAAGAAAAGAAAATCCATAGTCCGGTGGAAATGTCCATTGGCGAAGTGAAGTGTCCAGCGTGGAAAACAGGAAGTAAAGCAAGCAGCATACGCAATGGCCGAATTTGAGTCGAAGATGTCCATTCATGGGATCCAGTTGCAACAGAAAACGTCGACAATAAGGTTCCGAGACTCATCCAGGCGGTAGAATAGTTGATTGATCCACGTCATGGCGACGGTTGGTGATGAATAGGGAAGAGTGCAATCCAGAAAGCATCCTAGGCTGGTCGTTATCCTGAGGAATCCTGTTGGGTCTCCGGTCATGGGTGATTCGAAAAGTCCACGAGCGGTCAAAACAAGGCCTCAAACAATGTTGTTGTGAAGAAACGCGATGACCTCTAGGCAGCGAGGAGTCCTGATTGAGAAATGAATCCGGTCACAAAGTCCAGGTTCGAAGAGTATTGGGCCATTGTCATCCAGATGAAAAGATTCCTTGGGTCGCATTCCAGAGATGTTTGTCCTTGTCCACTCGGGTCCATACAGAAAGAAAAATCCATGGAATTGTCAAGCTTCTAGATTCTTGTCACATAAAACTGTCGTGGGCGATACTTACCGTAGACGACGAGGTCTCGAGTGTTTTGCTTTTTGTTTGATCCGCTCTGCGAAGACGATGGCTATCTTGACGCAGATTGATGTTTCCAGGGACTAATCAGATCCTTTTTCCGGGGCGATCCTGTTTGTGGTTTCCATGGTATCCTTTTTCCGGGCAATTGTAGTAGTAATGTCCTCTGGGTTTGTAAAGTCCTCGGTTGAAAACCAAGCGCTTGCTGGTGGTCGATTGAACAGAAAAGAAAAAAGACATGACTTTTCGCGCAACATGAGTTTGTAGTAAACATATCATAGCCAACCCCGGTAATGAATAGAAAGCATTGCAATATACCTCGCGGGAGTGTGGACAGAGTCCATGTCTAGAGATGAGCCGTAACTAGGCATTCTCTCCTGGTGAGAAACAACAGTGGCAGTCATTTGAAGCCTGGCAGCAATCCTGTGGTATGTTCCTCGAGACTGGAATCCTTGTGGGATGCAGTGAAAGGGCTCTCTGACGAGAGAAGCCGTGAATCCTTGGGTAGCAGAGCTGGTGTTGACTAGGCGTCGCACAGTGATGATCCTGGGAGATACACTCAAGTGCTGTGATAGAGTGGCTTGAGTGTAGGTAGTAGGAAGCTGTTGTGTAATTCTAGAAGAAGTGGCGACAGTTGGGAGTTGATAAGATGCTGACGGTGAGTTGGGTCGTCTCGGGCAGAAATGATCTTCAGGCTGAAAGAAGAAGTGGGAAAATTGTGGTGAGAAGGAGGGAAGTTGGGCATTCATCAGGTAACTGGGCAGCGGGCGGGTTATATGGCACACGAAATCCATGGGCTGGGCAGAAACCGGGGGCCTGTCCTTGTTTGATGTGATGAGAGCCCCGCTTCATTTCCCTGGTCGTGATGGACTCATTCGCTGACGACGGCAGACCGCTGCTTGTCGACCAACACCCGCCAAGGCTCCTTCTCCTCACCATTGGCCCATCGTATGGTCTTCAATTTGGCCGTCACACTGGTCGCATGCTTTAGAGCTCTGCGCTGGCCCTCGGTGCTGCACTTGCGATAGGCTGGCATGGCGCGACTTGTCAGACGTTGCGTCCGACTGGCCGGCGGCCATGGTTGGCGAGAGGTGAGGAGGGTCTCATGAGTGCTGAGGTGGAGCTGGGCAACGAGTCCCCTAGCCTATCAAGCACGGAGCACCCGGGCTCGCAAATGTGACAAAGGTCGACAGGCTGCAGATGAGCGATGCAACGACAACGCACTGGCACCGACAGGCCAGGAAACCACGGAAAACACTGCACCCTCCCCTCCTGTAAAGCCGTCACAGCGCATCACTCTTATTTTTCCATCCATCTCTTCGCTCGTTGACAGCACAGCAGATGCGATAGCTTCACTCACGAGCGTTGGCAATGTGACAGAATATAATCCCTCGTCCGAGCCGGGCGTCCTCGGCCACAGGTTTGGCAACCGAGCCTGCAAGCCTTCTTCAGCTATGCGTGCGTTGCGCTGCGTGCGGTGAGCAAATCATTTTGCCTCTGGCACGAAAGAGTGTGGCTGCAGGTGTAGCCCAGAAAGTGGGTGGTGCCAAGTGGAGAAGCCAGGACGCAAGCGCGAGGACGCAGCAGGCTCAGAGCATGCTCGTCGCGCGCTCAGACCGTCCCTCACGACGCCAATGGCATCCGCAACCACCGGCATCTGCCATCAACACTGGCTTGTCAAATGTCCATCCAAATTTCATCACGGCTCAAAACCATGGCGGTGAAATGAGTAGAACCAACTAAGGACAGTAGTGAGTCAATGCAAAATTTTCCGGTGGATTTCTTCCCCTCACGATCTGAAAGGTTGGGACGCTTTCCAAGTAGTGATTCCACTTTCGTAGGGCCAGACTACGAGCAGGATCTGGGAGGGGCTAAGCATCAGCCGCTCGACGATACTTCTCTACTACTAATATGCCTCTGGTGATATCCGAAAACCGTAGATCATGTTATCCATCTTTCAGATCCTCTTTGTCCTTGTGCCGAGCAAGTGGCTCTAGACAGAGGATCTACGAGAGCAGAAGATGGCTGGCTGCATCACCGATCCTCTGCTAACCTCTAGCGCCATGGATCTCGAAGTGCTGCAAAGTACTGTAGATGGGGATCATATGATGCATTGATGGTAACAATTACGAATTATCAACTGGATGTTCACCAACCTACAAGCTGGGGGTCGATCGGGCTAAAACCCAGTATATCCTTAACGCCGCCGCAAGACACGCCCGATCGACTCCTGTCCGCCCTCCATGTCGCTTCCTGCCACAATGCCTTGATTTCGGCTTCTCCGTCGAAGTCATTCTGCCAGGCGAACAGCCTCAGCACCGACTCGGCCCCTTCCCATGTCTTGATCCCCAGCACCTGGTTTGCTAGGACAATCTTGGCCATATATACATCCTTGACCGCCTGCATCTGCTCACTCTCCAGGCTGGACACTACTCGGGCAACAGAGACGGCACAGGCGCCGAACATAACCGTCCAGAACCACAGGGGTTGCGAATACTGGCCTTTTGCATCATCTCCTCCGTGCGGCACACATCGGCGATCAGTTGTTCAATGAACCAGTTGAGAACAAATGAGTCGACCCGCTCCTCGCGAAGGATGATGTAGAGGTAGAAGTAGCACGCAATGAAGCCGGATCTACTACAATCTACTGAGCGCAATGGCGCGATCATCCCGCTATCGTTCGCTTCGGGGTGTGGCGAGCGCCGTCCTAGAATTTCTGATAAAGGCTCAGCGGTATCGTCTGCCCCGCTTAGTGTAGCGATGCTATATATCGGCCGTAGGGCGACTCGCAGCAACGATATTATCATCGATTGGTGGATGTAGTCGGTTCTGCTGATATCAAGGATGTCCCAGATAGGTCGGCTGGAGACGCAGCGGGCAGCCCTGCAACTTGTTAGTCAAGCCGACAAGCGACGCTACGCACCGAACGTACATCAGAATCATACGCTGGAGCAACCCCGTGGTCTGTGGCGCTCCAGATCTATCTCGTATCTCTCTTATCCTGGCGAGGCCCTGGAGATGTGATGCAACGGCGTCAATCGTGCCCAACGAATTCTGCGTGCAGTCAGTATCATACGCACAACAATCATTTGCCCGGGTGATATGTACCTCTACTAAAGCAAGACTTGCTACGGCAGCAACGGTGCCATCGTTCACAGCCATCTCTGGGTCTGCTAACTGCTCCTTGACGAAACGAACAGCTTGGAGCTTATGATATAAGTATGGTATCCTGAACTGCTCTCCGTCGCCGGTGGTCCAAGCCCATTGTAAGGTTGTCATAAGCAGGGCTCCGTGGAGGAAACCAGGATGGGAGAGGGCCCTGTGGACACTAAGGTTGTATGTTAGTCAAGTTGGAGATGTTGGTCTAGGGGTTGGAATGCGCTCACACAAACGAGTTTTGGTCTCTTTGTACGGGCGTATTGTAATAAAATTTGGTATTCATAACTTCAGGTGACGCGTAGTTAGTTTCGATTGATCAAAGTTGCAGGCTCCTCTTTCGCTGGCTACATTTCTGGCAACTTACAAAGCTGGAATAAAGATCTCGACTTATACGGCATGTCGATGCCGGTGCCGGTGAAGGGATCCTTAGGGGTGGCATCTTGCAAGCCAATGTAGTTCAGAGCATCCTCAGGCTCCTGCGATCCATCATGAGAGCTGCCTCCGTTGCAGGAAGGCGTAGAAGTTGGGGTTTCCACAAAGCCGCATTCACCGCCGTGCCGTAGACAATATGTGCTGTGCCGCTGTTAGTAGGAGGATCAGTCAAGGAAGCGGGCGATGGAGTGATTCTAGGGTGCCATGCCACCGGAACCGAGCATCGATGGATCGGGCCCCAGATATGCATCCATCGTATACGTATTTGCGTATACGCATGGATGCATCACCAATTTCCAATCGACAGGAGTTGGAGAGATATATATTGGACCAAATACCATAATGGTTTTCTCTCGTCGCAACGAATATGTTTCTGTTTGCACACAAAACAGCCTACAAAACGTACGCGCATTGTGCCCGTCGCCACGGCGGGCGCCTCGAGCAACGCGCGACTCTGTCAGCGCCTATACCAAATACCTCGGGGCGATCGGATGCAGGCACTACTCACCATTCCGGGACCTCCTATGGAACTTGCGCTGCCTTTGCCGTTGCGAAGCGGTAGTCTGGTCGTACATGTTGAGTAAGGATATCGGGAACTGCTTTTGCTTTTGCTATAGGGTTGGCCTTTGCCTAGGAGACTGATAAACTTCTGTTCTGCCGGTGCATCTGCTTCGAACCCCCCGCTTCCATTATATCTCGAGTTGCCCCCTCAAGGCACCCGCATTATCGAACAGGTGTGGCAGCACCTAGAATGGAACCTAGAAGCATCGCCTCTTTCTCGACGTCAGACTGGCGGGCACTGATAATATCCAAGACCCTAGCATCAAAGTACCTTGCGTTGAATGTAGCCAATAACCAATGTAAAGTTGTGGCCCGGGACTCGCTACAGAAAGCAATCCGCGTGGTAGTTAATGGCAAACTGCAACCTGTACCCGCTTGCCCTCGTCCAGGGGTTGCAGGTTGAGCGTTCTACTTCCCCAATTTCGCCAGCAACAGCGGTACAGATTAGGAGCGCCGAGCACCCAACTTTTGGATTGAAGACACGTGATTGGTCAGTTTTACGACGAAGATGTCGATAATCAGCCCTACAAACACGCAGGAGACTTGGAGGGATTCCCATCTAGGCAAGGTGGACGAGGAACGATGAAACCAGTCTACTTTGTTTTCCAATTATAGGCCCAGGAGTAAAAATGCGCAGCGGGGATTATATGGAGAGCGCTGACATTGAAAGATGATGCAGGGCATCCAGCCATTATTTTTGTGATACAATTAGAAACATTGTGGCTTGATGGGCCTGCAGGCAGCCGAATAAAATGAAGGCTAGCCAAACTCGCTCTGGCAGCTGAAATGGTGTGCAAATTAGGTAGGAGGCAAGCGGGTAGGAATCTGACGGGCACTTTTGAGCATCCACGTGGAAAGAAAAGTTGGAGTCAGCTTCGTGGATTACTAATTATTATCCGATTGTGGGGAGACTCCCAACGTACATGTACCTACCTACTTAACGTATGTCCGGCTCGAGCCTCTTAGAGGTAGGTTCCTATTGCTCACGGCTGACTCGAGGAACTTCATTGGCAATTGTTTACGACGAGGGCAATACAGTCCAAGCCCCAGAGTCCAGAGACGTATGAAGCTGAAAGTCAGCAAGCACTGCTTTGGGACGTTGTCAGAACTGTATGCAGTAGTAGTATGGCCTGTTCATTACTGTCGAGGCGGGTCCGGCGGGCTTCGGCGCTGTCGGCGGCTTACTGCTTCGTACTTCGTTGTTCTTGTTTGAGCTAACCAGGTAGGTATTCATTCATACCAACCTTGATACCGGGCTCAGATAAGACTCCAATTTCCGTTTACTGTTCCGACCAACAATCCATCAATAGTGACGCGACCGGAGTTTATTGATGCATGCTATCTTTGCTCGACTCTGCCTTCGTCAAAGTGTTGTTTATATCTCCAATCAAATTCGTATGTTTCTTCTTCTTGATCCAAATGTTATTAGCTGACTTGCTTTCACGCCTTCTGTGTTATTTCGCTTGCTCGACCCCTCGTTTCCGGATACGTGCTCTAATGGGTGTGAGTACCTACCAACCCACTACACCACTATATACCCCTCACACTGGAACACTATACACTCGTATCACAGTAATAGCAAAACTTGTTGGGCTTGAGTCTCCCCCATCTATCTCTCTCTGCCTGGTAGTCAGACGGTCTGTTCCGGCGAGGCTGCCATCTACATACATCTCTCACAAGAGCTCTCCCTCTCTCCCTTGCTCACCGGGTGCGCGACGACCATTCAATGCATGCAACCGAGAACCTTAATATATACCCTTCATCACCCCTCTTTCTTGGCCAAAACCTGCTGTCTTCCTCGTCTCGACCCGCCCGGTTCCTGGGTTTCTTTGTGCGAGAAAGCTGTCGATGGTGAGATTGGCCCAAGTTGGGCGTGTGTCCTTGTGCAACCCCCCTTGTTGGTTTTTTTTGTGCCCAACTGTTTTGTTTTGACACCGCTTATTCGCTGGCCAGGCTGTCCCTGCTCTTGCCGTGTCTGACCAACCCACTACTGTATCGTGCCTTTTGGCCCAAACCCGGCTCAGGGCTGCCCAATCGCTGCCTTATCGTCTTCACAACATGGTGATGGGCGACAATTGTCTCCGCAAACTCGGGATGGCACAGTCCCCAAGCAGCATAGTTCCAGACTGATGTTGCAACATGTCCCGGGATACACCTGGTAATAATGCCAGCAATACTTTGTGGTCTGCATAGTGCCATAGTCTTCCTTCTTTTTCGGGCGCATTGCCCAGCGTAGATTCGGCTCCCATTCTAGGCGCGCTTCTGCTGCCATATGCCTGCCAGCACTGAATATTCTAGTCGCCGAGACGCAATCGGGCTGCACGTCACCTGGCCAGAAGTCCCATTGCGCTCCAGTTCAGGGCAACGATCATCCTAGCCTACGCTGC
Organism: Apiospora saccharicola; assembly: GCA_038363915.1. Lineage (NCBI taxonomy): Eukaryota > Fungi > Ascomycota > Sordariomycetes > Amphisphaeriales > Apiosporaceae > Apiospora > Apiospora saccharicola. The sequence continues at coordinate 4,186,133 of JAQQWM010000001.1, forward strand.
TCGGTTGCTCTGCTGCTGACTTGGATACGTCCAGTATTAGAGTGGCGAAATCATGGCATTCTCGGTGCATTGAATCCACGGTGCGGACGCGAACATAAAGCGCCAGCGTCTCGAAGAAATTTCTCAATAATATATCCGACCCCAGACCGAGCTTTTCCACTGCCGAAAAGGACACTGCTGGACCTGACTGTCGAGTAAAGTCTAGTGACGCTCAACGTTCATCTTCTTACAGCCCCCAAAGGACAACTTACCCGGAAGAGCGTTGGTGATATCCCCTAGGATTGTTCATGCATCTGGAGTCACGATACCTCACCGCTATAGGATCTATACCAGTATACCCCGGATAAAGGCACTATTCGACCGTGGATCCCTAGGTCTTCTGGACGTTCTAGCACGGATTTTTTTTTCCATCGTTAATTTTTCTTCTCGTCAGAAGGAAGCTCCAGGACCTAGCTTCCCGTCCAAGAGGAGTACTTCTTCAGCCCATCTGTGGAGGTACATCTTGATGCCATTCTGCCTCTCGGACTAGGTTTCGAGGTGGCACTTTTTTGAATCCACGGACTCGTTAGGAATGGCCAGAGAAGACGTGCTGTATCAGACAATGTCGAACGGATTTCGAACAGATTTGTGGAATCCCTCCCGCAGGTGCGACCAGAACGCATTGCCTATTGGAGTACATTACGTATCAAGACTAACCGATTCAAGTATTGTCTATGATGACCCTTATATGAATGGTGGTGGCTACCACAGATCGAGGTAAGGCTCTCGGCAGAGACAACCCTCCATCGCTACTTGGACTGCAGGAAGTAACCGTGCATCTTGAAGTGTCTCTTATCCTTCCGGAACAGGCTCTTCGTATGGCGTACCTGCAGCTGTCAGTACAGCTGGCCCAATCGGACGCATCGAGCCTGCATATTCATCCTCACCAACCTACAACTCGCGGCCGATATCCGCGACCTATAGTAACTCGAGCGCAACCTTCGGATCCTATGGCGGCCCAAACCCCCAGGGTGGGAGGCCGGAGGCAGTTATTCGCCACACGACTCCCTTGACGACCTTGTTGTGTCCCCCAACGGCCTAGATGGCGACATGGGAAGCGCGACAGCCGGCTCCTCGTCGAGGAACAACGCAAAGGGGCGCCCCCAGAGGCGACCTTCCAACCGAGACGAGTTTGATGGGCCTCACCAGTTCTTGAAGCGACCACACCCTGAGTACATCGCATCGCAGGAGCGAGAGCTGCCTCATCTCCCTACGCATCTACTCGTGCAGGAGCAAGATCATATCCTTACACAGGTCAATGACCGCCTGTCCCAGTGTGCGTTTGACTTTGTCGCAAAGTACCAGTTTCCTATTCCCTTGACGCAGGATGTTCGGCCTGTGGAGCGACCCTCGGACCGTAAGTTGTGCCTCTGGCTTCATTCCATTCCGACGCATGCGTGGTGCTTTGGATGCGCCCTGGTCTTTTTTTTTTCTTTTTTCTTTTTTTGGTTTATTCATGTTACATAAGCTGACGGTAGACCGTGTAGGTGAATGGACCGAATGGGTCTACCTTCTGAAGAGACTGGCGACCAAGCGGAGAATACCCGCCAGAGTTCTATACAACGGGCAAATCAAGCAGTTTGTGACCATCTTGGAAAACTCGCTAGAGATGAGGCACGCAGCAAAGCACCAGTCGCGCCCTCTGAAAGACGACCGGAACATTTTGCAACTGATCAGCGCAGGCATCCAAGTCGCCAAGATTCTCAAGGACGCCGCGGCCATGGACTTTTTGGACCATCTTTACGTTTCTACCCAGCGTCAAATCGACGAGCGAAGTGCCGCGGCTCACGCTCGGTTTCGCTAAACATGGGCAATTGGGCACCCAGGACCATGAGAGAAGCTTCTCATGGCATCAAAAACGTTACTCCGATTCAAGGATATGAAGAATTATGATATTATTCACGGACTTCACAGACACACGCCCAATGCAACGGGGCGTGACGAATCATAGATGTGCGCAATGCATATCTGATGGGTGGATGGATGGAGGGATGGGGTTGGGCGTTTGGGACGAAGCTTCGACTTTTTTTTTTCCATGATACTGTTTTTGTTTGCCGTCCTCTTTTGGGGCGGTTGGTTTTTGTTTGGCTGAATGGAGCCCTTATCCCCAAGGACAGAAGCCAGGATTAGGATGGAACAGACTATATGGAAACCAGCACAGGGAGTTGCCCAGGCGCAACTCGACGATTTGCTACGGGATGGGCTAGAGATATACGGCCAGTTGCCCTCTTCGAGTATCTCTCTTGGCTATATGACCACTTGCATAGCCAGCTGGAATGAGATTACTATCAGGTAGTAAATGTATAACATCTTGTTTGTGACATTGCGCACTCACTGTTCTCGGGCGTATACCCTAACATGTACTGAAGTAAGTGTGGGCATACTTGACCTATATAGCCCAATCAGAACTCTTGGGAGTTGGGCCTATCATTGGACCAGAAGGAGCACGTGCTTGACTCGGTCTACTCAGATGAGATGTCGGTAGAGAGATGACGGGGTTTTGGTGACACTGACAGGGCGGGACAGGTACAAAGTACACCTGATGTTTGGACGATCGACCGAATCCCAAAGTGGCCTAGCTTGCTCTGCCGCCCGCAACGTCGGTGATCTCTTCGAGTCAAGCGCATTCTGCTCTCAGGAACCCTTAAAGTTGAACAGGCCCGCGTCCTCCCCATGTTCTGGAAATCATATTATGTAGTTCTGAATATCAATGTTTTGTAGAGAGATCTTATTGCGACAGTCCAAATCATCTAGGATATTATATATATTACGACACTCTGGCCTCGTTGAAGCTGGGCTTACACACGCCGAAGACTGCAGGCTGCCCAGGCTGCGTGAAAGCTGTCTATCAATCTGATTCGCCTCCATCGCGCGCAGCGAGTCCTCGCGAACCGAAGCGCAGCCATAGATTACGTCTACCACGAACTCTTTGATAAAGACTCCTGGTATTCGCCAGCCGCTGGAACCTTCAAAACCCTCGCATCCGGTAAGAACAGAAAGAGGATTATAGGAACCAATAACGTATTTGTATTTGGATGACACATCCATCTCGTGGAGAGCAAGGTTTCCCGTCTTCTTCTTCTACGTCCACCAGGCCAGCCGAATCATGGCCTCGGTCGCATCTGCATCGCCGTCCGGGAGCAACTTCCAGCAGCCCGACTCGGCGGATGAAGCAGAATCATGGCAGTATATTGAGTCGAACCCTGGATCCGTTGCTTTCTTCCCCAGCCCCGCCAGCGGTAGTCTGAACAGCTGGGGTCTGGTGGGCTACCCGGACCAGCTCGAGCACTCCTCGCCTGGGCCCGCCGCCGTCTCGCCGCTCCAGCTGAATGACCACCACCAGCAAATACCGCGACAACCGCATCAGCAGCAGCAACAAGCATTCTCCGGCTCATATACTGACCAGGCCAATGCTTCAATGTTAGCATCCGCAGGCATGGAAGGACAGTTCCTGGCGAGCCTGCCGAACGACGCTCAGCTGGCCTCGGCAGGCCAGGATTTCATGTTCAACGACCAGTACAACCCCGACTTCGACCTGGCGCCTCCTTTCTACAATGCGTTCCCCAACAACATGGGAAACATGGCAGACTTGGACTCGCTAGAAGACATGGGAGGCATGGACATGTCTCAGCAGCAGCAGCAGCAGCCCATCGACCTGGATATACCTGCGCAGTTTCGCAACAACAGCGATGTGTCGCCATGGGACCCGACCAACTTGAAGAACAGTGAAACCCCCTTCGCCATGTCCGGGCTCGACGCCTCGCCCGGAGAATCCAGCTGCTCGCTCCAGACCTCGCCTGTTCCAAGCAGCAGTTCACAGCTATCACTCAGCCCGCGTTGGGTCGATGTCAAAGCAGAACCGGCCGGCAAAGCCCCGTTTCGAAGAATCAAGGGGGCGGGTAAGATCGAGAAGAAAAAGGCAGAGCCGGTGAACAAATTCGTCATTATGACACCCAATCTCATCCACGCCTCGGCCGGGAAGCCGAACCCCTATGGGTGTTTCGACGCCATGCGGACGACGGCGAGAGGGAGAAAGGGGCCGTTGGCAAACGATACAAAGGAGAGCGCTCTTCAAGTGAGGAGGCTAGGGGCCTGCTTCTGTTGTCACAGTCGGAAAGTGAAGGTACGAGCCCTCCACTATGAGCCCTTACACCACGAGTAGTCCCGAGAAGACTTTGGACGTCGCTAACCGGTTCCTCGCGTATAATAACAGTGCGACAAGGAACGGCCATGCAAGAACTGCAAGAAGCTCACGCACCAGCTACCGCAGATTCTATGCTGGCAATTCCAGGATTTCCTACCGGTCCTGTTTCCCGACTTCATCCGCAGCCACTTCAAAAAGGACCAGATGGCCAAGTTCATCAGCGAAAACGTGGATGGGTTCACCGTAGGCGGCACGGAAAGGATATGCACTGTCGAGCTCTTCTCCGGCCACCGCTTTCAGTCAACTCTCACCCTTCGGGCCTCGTTCTTTACGGCAAAGAGCCCCGAGGTCCTACAGCATTGGCACATGAACGCCGGCGTGAATTCGCTAGAGCTCGAGTCTAGAGGCGCCGTGCCGATTGGGATCGATCTCGACAACACGGCGGTCCGCGAGGATGTAAGGCGGAAAGCAAGAGATTACGTCCAGTCTCTCATCTTCGACCCGCAATACGCCGAGCAGGTCACCGACTCGGTCCGCCATACGGAACTGCCTCGAAAGATCCTCCGGGCCGTCCAGATATACGGCCAGCGATCCGATGTGAGTTAAACCCCGAACAATGCAGCCCCCAGTGTTATGATGGTGAGACTGACGCGCAATCTTCTTCTTTTCCCTCATGAGTAGTCCCCCGTCGTCAAGAAGGCACTGTCTATCTACGCCGTGCACTACGTCTTGACACGGCATCTCTGCATCACGCACGCCTCCCTGGCGGCACTCCAAAGTACCAATCTCGTGCCCCGCAACATCCCCTGGGTGACGCCGCGGCTGCTCAATCGGCAGGTCAAGGCGATGCTGGACGAGCACCTGCTCAAGGAGGTCACGGCGCTGTTCGAGGGCTTCTCCAAGTCGCTCAAGCCCAAGTCGCGCACCGGGTGGGCGCCCTGCCTCGCGGCGTTCCTGGTGCTGTGCCTCTTCATGGAGTCGGTCGAGACGGCGGCCGACGTCTTCGTCGTGTCGCAGAACGAGGTCGACCTGCGCAACCGCGCCGTGCCGGGGACGCCACTGTCGTTCAAGCGCGCCTTTGCCCGCGCCATCTGCCGCGAGATCGACAACATGCCCTTTAAGCAGTTCGCCTACCAGTTCCACCAGATCTACCAGACGCACTCGCGCGACGCGTCCACCAAGCCCTACAATCCGCTCCTGGATGACAGCTTCGCCGAGCAGGGCGAGCTGGACGCCGCCTCGCTGGAGCTGGTGACGACCTTGAGGGAGTTGCTTCGGGGTGATTCATGTGAGTAGGCGTACCTTCTTTCTCTCTTTGGTGCTTATGTGGACGATGTATATATTCAGAGTTGACTGGTTCTTTTCGAATCTCCACAGACTACGAGCTGGATTTCCTAGTGGCAGACCCCGACTTGCCAAACGAGGAGAGCCACCCGTATCCCCGCAACGTGTCAATCAATTACACAGGGCGGCTAGTGTCGAGGTTTCTGCTCTCCTTCCTGGATGAGAAGTACCTGTTCGATGGCCAGTACTAGTGGCTGACAGCATGTTGTACCAACGTCTTATGAGCGAATGCGAGTTTATATAAGCGAGTGATTTATATGGTATGAGACATGAAGAGAAACAGATAGCAGTCGGCTTAACGAGATATGCATATGGCGTAAGGCACAGACAATAGGGCAGGATCAATCTTATTTATCGCATCCGGGCATCGAAATCCACTCTTATTTGTTGAGTGAAGGAGCAGCGGCTGTGATACTAGTCGGCTGTCGCTATACAACTGAGCAAGTGAAGAGTCGACGTAACGTACACAAGCCAAATGTGGCTTAAAAAGAGATATACGACGCAACCTGGCAGCATTGATAGCTTCTGGGCATCCCGGGAAAGGACAACGTAGATATGCTGAGTTGTTAGAGCCCGAACCGTTATTTTCGGCATGGTCATGTCGACGATGAGTTCTCAACGCAACAATAGCAGTGATCATTTCCCCGCAGCAAGCTGATGCTGTGTTATGGTCTTTTTGATGGCATTTGAGTTGTTCCTCAGTTTAGGGGGACGGCTTAAGGCTTAACTTATGTTTCCCGCTTAATTGGGCAAGCCTGTCTACAGAGAATCTCATGGTACATATGCATACAAGAACGAAGAGGAAGAAATATGTCCGAGTCCCACCATTGTTGCGCAACACCTCGGAGGAGGGAACGTCGTGCAAGTGTAATATTGGCGGCGATCACGTGATTATCTGGCACGCAAATATGAACTGAATTGAGTGGATATCTCAAGACTGATTGATTAATCGTGCGGAAAGTGTAAGGAAGAAAGGGAAAAGAAGAAGAGGCATCGCGGCCATGCTGCCGAGTTTTGTCTGGGTTGGCCCCCAGCCCCACCAAATTGCCAAGTCATGTGACTTATCTACCTGGGTTTTCTTTATCTACAAACTTTTTCCCGCCAGAAGCATCTTCTATTCCAACCTATTTTCCTCATCACCCAAAAACATACAGAGCCCAGGCAAACCGGTCTCAATGCGCCTTGACGGCGTCAAAATTGCGATTGAAGGAAACCTCATTGATTGCTCTTGTATATTTTCCAAGGTCAAGTATCTGCACACTTCCAATAGCTAGTTGCATTTTCTTATTTGCTTTACTATATATATCATGGCTCTTCGTGCTTTGATCGAGTATTCTCGTCTGGATACGAGATCTTAAAAGGCCAAACCAACCCCACAAAATGCCTACCTCCGCGACTCTTAGTGCGCTGGAGTGTTAAAACTTCTGTTTTACAGGTTATCGTTCAAGTGGAAGAAAAACACCACGGCCTAGACAGCCGGTCCATTCCACCCTGCTGCCGTAGATATCAAAGTGCGGTAACGGGACTAATCTCGGACATACATCTCAATACATAGTTAGAACGTTAGCAACGCTGTGAATATTATGATGCAAAATCCTGCTCCTATTTTTGTGCCTTTGGTCTTGTGTGTATCTCGATAGGCCAAGAAACATCGTGTATTTTAACGGTATGTTCACGGTTTTCGATTATCCCTCGAGGCATGCATGGTGCAGATTTTGACTCAACCGAACTGAGGGATGCCCAGGCATAAATTGAATCTGCGCCGTACTTCCCGGTCTACCATCGAGGACATGGCAACTTCTTCCGTTGCGCCCTTATCCTTTTTAAAGGGGGCAGTCGACTGTTCGGTCAAATCTGAATAAAGTTGGTATTTATCGACTTGGACCAGGCACCAGGGCTGGATAGAGTTCATACCACTAGTCAGAGTCTATGTAAGGTCGTACTTTATAGATAGCTGCAACGGTGGTCAGCTTTGCACAAGTTAATTCCGCGATGGCATAGTCGTGGGCAAGAGGCACCTGAGTATTGGTGATCTTCAGGCTTTCAGAGATGTCTAGGGATGTGCCTAGATATGATGTAGCTAAACGCTTTAGCGCTGACATTGGTGAGATGCTCAGCATGCCAGTAGCGAATAGTGAGAACCATCGCCAGTCCAGTTCTCCCCATTCCCTAGGCATAAAACCACAGAACCGCTTGACCGTGGCATGTATTATATTGTCTGCCGCGTGCTAATTTCGGATGCGAGAGAGCCCGGACACTGACGGGCGCAAAGAAGACCCTTGTCTCACTATGGTTTCCTCCTAGCTACCCTGTCGCTAGGAACGGCTCCCCCGCATTCGTAATGTCTGCCCACCTTCCTGCTGGGGCGATTCGAATGTAACTGGAAGAGAGCTTCTTCGTCCTACGTGCAAGTGGCAAGCGGGCGTGTCGTCGTATTCCTGTTTTATTTGGAGTATCTCATTGCCTATTCTTTCTCCTCTTTTCACACTTTCCTAGGCGTCTGCTTAATACATTGCCTTTCGCCTGTTCTTCCACGCTATCGACCAAGCGTTCGGACATCTGCTACTTTCGAATTCCGAGTCGCGCGCGCTGACCAACTAAAAGTATTTAAACCGAACCATGGTAACCACCCGCTCAAGCGCCGCCGCCGCCGCCACACAACCCTCCAGCACCTCCTCCTCCTCCTCCTCGACCATGGCGCCCGCTACTCCCGCTGCGACAAACGCCTCCGCCGGCGTCCGCTGGCTGCACGCCCCAGACCGCACGACCATGTTCTGGTTCGCCTTATCGCTGCCGCTGGTCATCTGGGACAGCGTGTACGTGCTGGGGCGCCCCCACACGATGGAGGGCGGCGCGCTCTTCTGGCCGCTCTATGTGCCGTACAAGCTGTACGGCGAGGTCGACCACGTCTACGGCTGGAAGTCTTTCAATGCCCGCAACGGCTTCACCGCCGCCCAGGGCTCCCTCAACGTCGTCGAGACCGTCATGTACCTTGGCTACCTCTGGCTCTGGCTCACCCGCGCCCGCGAGGTCAATGTCGCCGGCCGAGGCGCCACCAAGGTCCTGAGCGGCCGCCCCGCCGCCATCGCCGTCTTGCTGGCGTTCACGGCCGCCATCATGACCCTTAGCAAGACGGTGCTCTACTGTAAGTTTGCTTCTTTGGCTTTTCCGAGCAGAGGAAAAGGGGGCCAGGAAGAAAGGACATGTCATTGTGTGTGGTGCTTTGCTGACTCTGGCGCGTAGGGCTAAACGAATACTATTCGGGCTTTGACAATATTGGCCACAACTCGATCCAAGACTTGATTCCTTTATGGATTATCCCCAAGTGAGTCCATCCGTTTCCCTATGCCCCATGGGTGTGCGCCTCGTATTTTCGAGACTAACAAGGGGTTCTCGATTTCTCCAGTGGCGCGTGGCTCATTTTCCCGTCGTACATGATCTATGTGATGGGAAATGAGATTGTTGAGGGGCTAACGGCAGCGTCAACCGGAGGCGCTGGCATCAAGTCTGAATGAGGATGCAGATGTTGTGAAAATGATACCTACAGACAGCATGGCATATGTGTGCAATACCCCTTCATGCACACTTTTTGGGAGACATTGATGTGTGTAATTACTCTAGTCACTGCATGATTATTCGACGCTCTAGGCGAAAGTATGCGAAAGTATAGGAACGAAAGTCGTTAATTCTAAGCTTCTATCCAATCATAGCCACGTTGCTTTTAGTAATTGTTGGTACAGTCTGAGAACACAGCCTCCGCTAAATCAAGTCCGCATAGATGCAGAGCGAGACCACTCGCCAGATCTGAGATCCCCTGGACTCAATGGATGATAGTCCCGCTTCCCCCGCCATCGGTTCCTCTAGATGGGGTTCGCTTCCTCGAACGCCCTGCCACAAGGAGTGAAGAAAAAAATGAACAGAAAGAAAGGAAGAAAGAAGAAAAGCACTCTGGATGAATTAATTACTAAGTGAGTGAGATTTGGGTATCAAGATGTAGATGTGTAATAGGAATAAATAAGTGTAAGTGTGGGAAGTATGCAGAATGTATGGCCCAGCATACTTTCTTCAAATGGGCCTGCCTGTTTGCTTCACCCCTTTGAGCTGGTGAAGGATTCTAATTTCTTGTTTTGTTTGGCTTTTATTGCCTTTGTAACGAGAATGAGCGTCATGATCATGAGGGGGCAAATCCGAGATGGCACGCACAATCAAGGCTTGGGTTCAGTCAGTCCGCCAAGGCCGTACATGTCCCATTCCGGGAGGATGTCATCACCGGTGCCACCGGGAAAGCCAAGCCTCGAGGCTCGTACCTCCATGAGGGCTTTGATGTCATCCCATACTGTGGGGCTGGACGGTACAGGCATTTGCAGGACATCATTGTCACCCGAAGCAGCAGTGACCGCTATAGAAGCAGCACTAGCGGTAATTGGGGTGATAGTAGCATCTGACTCCCCCGAAGCTCCCAGTACAGGCCGCGGGCGCGAGGCACGGAGGATCGCATCGGCTTCCTCTCTGGACGTCTTCCGGATCTGGAGGGGCAACGGCTCCATGGACTTGCGGTAACGACCGTGGACACTTTGCGACCGCTGCTTTGGGAACCCGGACTGCTTCGCTGGCATCTGCAAATTGCGGCGCAGGCGGGGTGGTGACTTTGCGCAAATGGTCGCGGACCGCGGCGGGGGCTGACGGTGTCGAAGTTGTCTGCATCAACCCGCGGACGAGCCTGGACGCAAATGCTGCTTCGTCGGCTAGCCCACGAAAAATGGTTGTGATTCGCCGGCGGAAAAGTCGGGGTCATCGGCGTAGGGCTCTCCACACACGAGGAGTCGGCGATCGAAGTGGCCTTTGTCGAGGTGGTCCCATGCTCCGAGTTGGTCCCGTCAGTCGATCCGCCCGTCTCGGAGGCCGTCGTGGATGACGCCCGAGTGGTATATGAGTCTGACCCAACCTCTACTGGGGTCAATGGCTGTGATGTAAATTCGACGTCGTTTGTACCATTGCCATAGCCGTGAACGACAATTTCGTGGTACTGAGTCGACTTACGGTTGGCTTGCGGTGATGCGGCCTCTGTCTGAGACGCCATGAAAAGGCCCAGTGAGCGACGTTTCTCTCGCAAGCTCTTCGTGAGAGATGATCTCTTTGTAGGCGTCCTTGGGTTGCTTGGAACGAGCTTGGTATCCGAAGCATTTCTTTGACGGCTTAGGGCGAAATAGTCGATGTCTGGCTTGATCTCCGTCCTTATATCCGGGCTCCCAGGAGTTAGGGGAGGCGTCTGGTACCCCGAGAAAGCACTCCAGCGCAAGGTCGAGATGGACGGATTTCGCGTGATTTCAGTCAGCTGTTTCTGGAAGTTGGGGTGCACTGGCAGCTCATCTTTCCAGGGCGGAATGTTGGTGGTCGAAATGCAGAGATGATAAGGGGTATCGGCTGGGTCCTTGATTTCTGGCGGCGGCTGCATCACTTGTCGAAGACACTGGTGGACGGTATATATTAATATCCATCGTACTTTCCGGGCGTCTGCAGGACTCAGATTCTCCAACCGATCGGCCTTCAAAGGGTTGTATATCGAGTCTTCCTCGAATTTTCGATATGCCCGCACCAAGTCGTTGTCAAGTAAGCTCATCTTGCTTTGGTTGGTGGCCTTGAGCAGAGCAACGTGGGTGTTCGCCTTCTGTGTGGCCCCAGGCTTGGTGTAAATGCCGAACCACGAAGTCCTCTTTGATATAGTGGTTGGCTGAAGTTGGGGTAAAAGGGGGAATGGCTTCGACACGGTCGTGAACCTGTAGCGTGTATCGAATGCCTGCACACTTTGCAGGGTACATATTCCTCCTTGTGACACGATAGGGATGCCCTGAGTAGAGTCTAGATCCTCGTTGACAAGGTATCGATAGAGTGCCTCGAAGTCGCGACTCATGACGCGAAACACATCCAGTTCGAATACCGTGGTCCGAGGATCGATCGAAGGCGGTGGGTAGTACCCAAACTTGGTAGCATAGACCCCTTGAAGAAGCGTTCGGAACCGTTCGAGATGTGCTCGTGCTCCCGGGTTCAGCCCGAGGTGGGCTTCGGAGAGCTCATCCTGGAGAAATGTCTTCAGCATGCTTCCCATCTGCCCAAGCCTCAACTCCATTTCCACCTTGGCACGTCTAATCAAACGTCGCGTGACAGATGACACGAGCTACACGATGTGTCAATAGAGTTCTTGGCGACTCGTATAGTAGAGATGGAGAAATTACCTGATACTCGGGCCCGAGGAACAGCTGGTCGCTCATGCCACAGCAGTGCGCAAAGGCACTAATGTACAAATCTCGGATCTGGAGGACCTCGGCGAGGTGTAATATGGCCAGTGCGTGGGATGGCTGGCTCTTCAGATACAGATAGCCTTCTTCGTCCATATAGCTCATGAGGTCCGAAAGATTGTTCACATCGGGGTTACGGAATAGGTGCATCGTTTCAGCGAGGGTGATGAGTGCACTGCCCAGATGTTCCCCTACCAGAGAGCGTCTGAAGAGAAAGGCAAAGAAATTCCTCGTTGCGAGGTGGAACCGGTATGCCTGTTTCTTGTCCAGACCCGGGGGAGCAGGGATGTAGAGCTCTGTACGGTACTGCCTGTGCCGTGAATGCCGCGTGCTATACTCACGACCTGACGAGGTAAAAGTTGTTGGTTCGACGACATCTTGGCAGATGTACTTCTCAACCAGCGGATAGCAGTCGGCTTTGAGTAAAGCGGCAAATGGGATTTTGAACGCCGGCCCTCTCTGCGACTGACCTCTGCCGTATAGATGCACGTAGCAGTCGCCCTCCCGATACCACAGCTCCGGGTCCTAGGTCGTTTGTCAGCAGGCATGTATCATGGTGAGCCTGTGGAGTATCCACAGGCCGGCCGAGTAACTGCTTACCCTTCGAAGACTATCCCAGGAAGTGCTCGACCGTGCTGCACCATCCCACCTCATGACGGTCGGGTTGGTGGAGATGTGAGCCCCGACATGCTTGTCCGACTTCCTCGACTTCCACCCCCGTAGACGTTGAGAGACTCCATTGTATAGTGCCGAATCCCGCTGCGACGACATGTCCTTTGATTGTTGTGATGCCCAAAGATGGATGCCACAGCAAGAGTGAAGCAAGCGGCCGAGAGCGTGCGGTTGGCGGTTCTTCAATGTTTATCTGGCTGTGTAGATCTCAGCAGCCACCCCAAGGTTCAGTCCGGAAGCAGTTGATCGAAGTTTAAGTCCCAAGGAATGCAAGTTGACGATGGTCCAATGGGCACTGGCCAACAGCACTCGACAGGGATTCTTCTCAGCGGCGAGGTTCACTGCGTCTGCCGGCCACCGACTGGCTAGAACTTGTTAACGAGTTGGGAGCATCATTGGATTTGAGTTCTCCAGGAGTAAAAGGGTGAGTCAAAAAGATCAGTTTAGACGTCAGGTCGTGTTTACAGAGACTCCACCCCCAAATTCTGGCCGACGCAGTACCTGATATAGCGAACCAGACGCCAGCAAGCACTAACAACAAATAACACAGGGACACTGATCCCCGCCAGCTCGCTATGAAGGAGTTAGCAAAGCGAGGGCTGGGTCGTCTCGACTCTTCGACGACGGAGAACCATGGTGCCGGGCAGGCGCTCCTACCAATGAGAGGGAGCAGGTAGTCGACGGTATCACCAATATTGAGCTGAGTGGTAATAGATTGGGCCCAACTAGGACTAGGCGTTAGTTGCTGGCGAGGCGCCTCGAACGCCACGGACTTTAGCTGCAGGCGGCGATCCCTGTTAGACCCTGTACGGGTCTTCGAGATAGTTTCCCTCGAGCTCTAAAGGTCCATGGGCTGTCCAAGCTACACAAAGAATCAGACGCATTAGTCTTTAGCGTGGTCGATAGTCCGGGCCTGCGCTGAAATCGCAGCTGAAAGCCCTGAGCCATCGTGCGGTAACTAAGACGTGTGTTCCAGGCCTGGAAACTCTATGCATTGTTGTTCAAATCTTCAGATACGGGCAAACTCGAAACTCGAACTCGCAAAAAGGACGCCAGGACCCCCAAGGACCCCTGGTGCCTGATCCTGAGCCTCGAGGGTGCTCTGGCATGTACTTGTATGTACTTTTCTTCCGATGGCAGTTCTCTGGTGTCCTTGGTGGTGGGGGACGAAAAGCGTATTGCTGCTGTATGATGAGTGCAAGTGCGAGGTATGCAAGTTGCCCAACCCACCACCCTATCTTCGGTTCCCGGAGTGATCAACATTCAATGTTGCGTTACGGTAATGTACATGGCCTTGCTATGCAGCCCTCGGCCGATTGAAAGCATGCCCGGCCAATCATAACGTAGGGTGATGTTCAAATCGAGAATCTCGCATTGCAAGCTTGGCACTTGGTTAGCACCTATCTACCTACCAAGCGGTCGCGGAAATAAACCGTATTCTCTCCATTGACACCACCTACTTGGATCAATTGCCCCCCCATTGCAAATCGAAAACAAATCGTAAAAAATAATTTAATATTCTTCTACTTTTTATTTATTGTTGGACGTTTTTTCGAAAATTTTACATTACTACTGTGGCTGTAAAATAAGAGTTACAACCCTTCATTCTGTTAAAGAAGAGACCGGTTTATTCTCGCGGGGGCTTGCTACCTACTTACTACTAATGCAGATTATGTGTAGTGGATTCCCGGTTTTTTTATTGCTGGAAGCGCTGCTGCTCTAAGTCTGGGCATAGCTTCCCTGACGTCATATTACAGTACTATGGTTACTCGCCGCAACTATCCCTTTCCATGGTACTGTGTATGCATGCCTGTGGGCAAGCAGCCAAGTCGGCGACGGCATATTTAGCCTGCGCCATTGTAGGGAGTAGTATGCCGCTTGGGATTGTTGTGCTTGCCTTGCATGCCGGAGCAATGCCGGGTAACAGAACAGGTGCGATGTGAGGACGCAGCGCTGGTGTGACACGCAATCGTGAGCCAGCCACTGACCCCGTGCAGTCGTCAGCATCTTGCTTGATGTGGTGTGCAGAAAGGAAGGGGCCGTGATGACTCGTCCAGAGACGGCGATAGTAGAGGAGGAAGCGGAAACCAGCCCTCTGGATCTAGGTGCACGTTTCATCTGTGAGGATTTTGGCGTAATATCCCAGCATGGCTTGGACGACGTCTGGGAAACTTAGACTATCCATTCGCTACTTGGTAGACCACGTTGCCCCAGAATCAGTTGACCGTGACATATCTGAGCCTGTATCAGTTGGACCGGAGTGTCGGTGTCGACACGCCGACTAAATATTTCACTGGTAAGTGCCGTTGATACAGTATGATCTCACCACCGAGCCACCCACGCGGTGTCTTGTGATAGGATCGGCGGGTGTAGTGCCACCTGCTGGTTCAACACGGCGATCCGGGCATTAAGCAACGAAGCCATAAGTTGAGGCTTAAGGCTCATCATGACAGCAGAAATACCCGTCGATGGTGGGAGGAGAGAATCAGAATGTTTATTACCTACCTACCCTTTTTTCCATGATACTTCTTGTGTGTAAGGTGATAAAAGCGAAAAAGCGCTAGGTTCGTTTGCTGAGAAGAAGAACTATACCTATTTTTTCTTACCCGAGTACCTACTCCGTACTCTATTTACAACATCCAACAACGACACACAGACTGAGCACCAAGTTAACCTACCCCCTCTCCTTTCTGACTGACAACTTGAAGACAGCATGGAGACGCAGTGGAGGAGAAAAAGCAGGAGAGACATCCCGAACCAGCCTTACTACTATGCTGTTTAGATTAGCGTACCGGCAGGTCGGATCTGGTTGATATTTGCTACTAGTGCTACGTAGAGCGGGACATCGCAATGTATTGCGCTGGAGTTCTGGAATTACATAGCGAAGAAAGATGCTTCTCGGCCGCCATTGTCGGGGATCAGTATCTCGTTTTGGACCTACTAGATCGTTTTGGGTAAATAGTGTATGAGGCTGTTGAAAGTTTCTTCTAGGGCGAACGCCCTTTTCAGTAGTGCCTTGGGTAGCTAAGACAGTGGGTGGATGCAAAGGACCTCGAATTGATGATGTAGAGACGTGAGTCTGGCTGGTCCAAGACCAGAAAAGGTGACTGGTTTTATGCCGTACAGTGTGTGTGACTTATGCGTTGCTCCTTCCTTCCTTGGGTATGAAAGGGATTTACCTCGCTTCAGCACTTACTCATTTCACTGGCGCGCTGGATGTTTTATTAAACCCCGTTGCCGCCGGGCCTTCGGGCCTTAGCCTCTAGTGGAGAATCTCGATATTTCAGCACGTCCTCCACTGCTTAGGAGGTACCTAACCTAACCAGTAACTGCCACTGCCATTGCCATAGCTCCCACGCCCGGCACGTGATTTCTCGGCGCGGGCAACGCAAATGCATTGAACATTATGCGATTGGACGAACCTCCAACACAAGCAAGCATGATATCTTGCCCTGCGGAGAAAATGTTGACAAAAAGGAACTCGGAATCCAGTTGACTCCAAGCATAAGGTGTGACTGTCTGCAAACAAGAACGAAAAGCCGACAATCTCTTCATGCTACCCAGCCGGGAAGGTAATGTAGGTAGCGGCAGAGCTGCGTGCTTTGCATGTATGTACCTAAGCTTCCAATTCCCAGTTCTGCCCGCCCGTAGCGTACATGAAGATCAACCTTCACTTTGCATACCCTGAAAGGCAGTCCGCAAACTTACGCCCGTTCCCGCCTCGCTGCCATGTAGCAGCATTAGTTTGGCAAATCCATTGAAGCTCTCCCATTGCCTCGCTTGCTACATGACATATGACATCAGATCCAATGGCGTCTTTTGCACCCTACACGTACATTCAGTGTCCCTGCTTCGACCTGTCCAACCAAACGCGCCAGTCCGACGGCTCGCCCTCCTCCACCTCGCAGAGCCAGTCTGACGATGACGACGAAGAGCGCGCCTTCGATCCGCGCTCCCCACGCTCCAACTACAGCTTATACCCTCTCGAATACTTGCTCTACTGTGTCGATTGCCATCAGATACGTTGTCCCCGCTGTGTCTCGGAGGAGCTGGTCACCATCTACTGCCCGAGCTGTCTCTTCGAAGTCGGCAGCAGCAGCGTCAAGACCGAGGGCAATAGGTGAGTCTGTCAACGTCCGTCATAATCGCCTGCATGGCGCACTGCATTGTGCTTGAAGCCTAGTGACCACCGCCTCTCACTACACACCTCCCTACATCTATGCCGTGCCAACGTGCCCAATGCTGACGCATTTCCGAATCGCAGGTGTACGCGCAGTTGTTTCCAATGCCCCATCTGCGTCGGCCCTCTGGCTGTCCAATCTCTCGAGTCCGCGCCCGAAGCCTCGCTTCTGTCGGCTGATAATGCAGCCGCCTCTGGTCCTACAGGTCCTTGGGCGCTGACTTGCTCCTACTGCACCTGGAGTTCCACGGAAGTCGGCATCAAGTTCGACAAGCCACAGGGCATCTTTGCTCAGCTGTCCAAGCTTCGCAATGACAGCAACACCGGCGTAGATGTCTCTTTGATATCGGGCGACATTTCTCCCACCAAAAGGGATATCGGTTTTCCCGAACCGGATTCTACAAAGACACGTTTTTCGGCCTTGCGAACCTTTTACCAGTCACAGCTCGCTAGCTCGAGCACGGGATCTTCCATGGCGGGAAGCATGGGGGACTACGGGTTCGGTTCCCCAGCCGCCTTGACCCGTATAATGAGCATATATTCAGGCAGTACGTCGAAGCCGAAGAACAAGGCGTCCGTCATGCGGGAGGCAGATGTCCCCAGCGAAGGGTTTCGTACGAGCAACCTCGACGAATCACAGGCTATATCGAAGCTCCGAGCAGGGGGCTATGATGGAACGGTGACGATGGAACAGGCTGCTTCGCAAGTAGAGGAAGGCGCTCATTTCGCAGACGAGCTATGGCCGGTGGCGTCCCTGCTCCGCACGAAGCGAGCCAAGCGGTGTCCCGCCTGCCGCCACATTCTCAGCAAGCCCGAAGCCAAAGTGAGCAACACGAGATGGCGAATTCGGCTCGTGGCAGGCAACCACATCCCTTCCGTCACCATCAAGCCTCTACCTACGCCCGGTGTACCAACTCCGTCTGCACTTGCACCGCTGAAGCCCGCGCAATACCTCCTGACCTTCAAGAACCCCATGTTCGACAGTATCAAGGTCACGCTCGCCACGCCCTTCACGACGCCAGGCAGGTTTGCGTCCAAGGTGACCGTTCTGTGTCCACAGTTCACCGTCGGGGCCAACTCGGACGACTACGACTTGAACGAGGTGCTTAAGGCTGAGGACCGGGACCAGCGGGACCGGCGGCGGGAGGACGACGGGTCCCACCAGGTCGAGGCGGGCAAGGTCTTTGAGCGCGGCCGGAATTGGGTCAGCATCGTTGTCGAGGTGATTCCCGCCTCTCTCCAGATCCAGCCCACGCCGTCGATACTGCAGAAAGATGGCGAGCCCGAAGCGGATCTGGCCCCGCTGAGAGAGGACGAAGATGTCCTCGAGATACCTATGTTTGTGCGGCTCGAGTGGGAGAGTGAGCCCTCGCAGGACCAGGTCGGCGTTGCGCCCAGCGGCAAGGAGAAGGACGCCAAGGAGAGGAGGGAGTTGGCTTACTGGAGTGTCCTTGGCATTGGTCGGATCAGTCGGGAGTAGGGCAGGGGAAGGAAAGCAATGTTACAAAGCTATTTTACGAGATACCCCTTATAAGAAAAGAACTTGGTTATAGATACCTATGTAATTTGGATGTTGATCCTTTAAACCTTACCTGCGAATTTGGATTTATTTGGATAGTGAAAACTGACTGGTCGTAAGAGACCACGGCACTCATAAAAGCAACCCCTGAATTAGCAATGTGCAGGTCAACCAAATCGAAATACAATCATGTAACATCAACGATTAAAGGAAAGTAAGTAGTTGGTATGTCATCAAAGAACCGAGCTTGTCATTAACCTCGTGTGGAATGTATCAAGCTATCTAGACGCCATAACCCTTTTTGTGTGATCCGAATGTGGCCTGCCAGGAGGGAATCCCAAACCTTTCCGTCCATGCTTCTACCGGGAAAGCAAATGCAGGAAATTTCAGAACGACCACATTATCGTAATCATTGCATCCCTTCATCGTTTAACCCCATCTCCGGTCCTCCAATTAACCCTAGTACTCAGGGGCACCGGACTGGGGGAACTCGAAGGTGACACCACGGCCCGTAAGGCGGCGGTAGACCTCGGAGTAGGTGTCGAGGCGGTAGTCAACGCCGCCACGCTCTTTCTCGTCAAGGACGACCTTGAGGACCTTGCTGCCGTCCTCCTTGGTGCGGAGACGCTTGCCGACGATCTCGACGGGGTAGACAAGATCGGTCAGGATGGCATCGTGGACAGCAGTCAGAGTTCGCGAACGAGGGCGCTTCTGGGTCTGGGTGTTGCGAGAGCGGGCAGAGCGCTTGGGGCGGGGCAAGATGCGGCGCGAAGCGAGGATCAGGACGTGGCGGTCAGAGAACTTCTTCTCAAGCTCACGGGTGAGACTGAATATCGGAATTAGCACAACTGCCGACCAAAGAGCCGATGGCAGAGAGATGGTGGTGAACTTACCGCTGCTGGACGCGGTGGAAGCCCTGCAGAAGAGGAACGGGGACAAAGATGGCAATAGCCTTCTTGCCGTGGCCGACTTCGATCTAATTTGAGACCCAAAGTCAGCAGGCGAGCTCCAGGATATACACGTAATGTGCTTCCTTGGACCGCTTCCCGTCCTATTCCCACTATTTTGCAAAACAGCTGCTGCAAGTATTGTACGTGTGTGGTCTACGAAGATTGCTTCCTCTCATCGTCCGGCTCGACTTTTCCTTCAATCAATCCGTCCATGATCGAGCGATGTCCAAGCGAGCCGAGATCGACCAGAGTCGGCAAGACAAGAGCAGGAAATGTGCGCGCGCAGAAGCCGGCAACAAATCATGCTCAGGCGTCGTTTGCACATGTGTAGCAGGCAGTGTGTCGAGAAGGAATAGGTACAGATCGCGGTCTGAGAGAAGTATCATCGCAGGTCAATGGCTTATCTCACCTCACGGGCAGAGACGAACTGCAGAGGTCGGAGAGCGACCTTGAGGTCGGCAGTGTTTGTCTCGAGATCGTACAGAGCACCAGCAATGCTGGTCTCCAGCTCGGAGGGGTTTTGCCGCGAAGGGCTGTTGGGGGCGATCTTGTTCAGAGAGGCAGACATGCTGGGCGACGGTGTGAAGGGAATTGTCGACAGGAATTCGGACTGTTTCTCGATGGGCGGCACGAAGTAGAGAAAAGTCCTGGGACTGGGTCGCGAATTTTGGGGTACAAGCTGCGACTGCAATTCCACAAATTCTGGCAGGGCAAGCAAAAATTCCCAAAACGAAAGTGTGGGAGAGAGCGTTTTGGGGGGGGGTGGTTTTGCCGGGGTTAAGCCTTAAAGTCCCACCTTTCTGCCCGCCTTCCCGATTCGGCAATTTTCCATGTAACAAGATTGAGCCTCAAGAAGGGCTGGCTGTCACCTACATCTTTAGGTGCATGCTTGAAAAACATTCAATCTTCAATTGATAGGTGAAAAGGAACGATTTAGCATATATTTGATAAGTAGATACATAATTGCTCAACTGCAAGTGCTTGGCTCGGTGATATGCTTGCGTCAGAGGTTTTGCTATATAAACTTGCTGCTTGAAGCTGCTCACGGGGTCCATCTCTACACTTCAAAAATAGGTGTAGACAAATTCAAATTCAACCAGGCCTAGTCTTCTTGTGTAAGCAAGACGAAGTTCGTTCTCGTATACAGCATTCGTTCAATGAGGCCCGATTAGTTTGAAGAACGAGGTGCAAAGTGTCTACGAAGAGAATAAATGGTAGACGATGGAATGGATGCACTTAATACACGTATCAGCATTGGTTGAGGTCGTTAGTCTGGACGGGTCTGTCCCCATCCAATGAAATCACCGTCGACATCCCAAGAACCCCCCTCTGGCATCAAGGTCTCAGCTGTTTAATCCAACAAATATCAGACGGCCAGTCAAAAGTGCGACGAGATAACACAAATAAACCATTAGTTGTACGGTGAATCCTGCATACCTATTACTTTATTCGAGATTATCAGGTACATATCTCTTTTGCAGCACACGCTATAGGTACGCCATGGCGAGAACCAAGGCCACCGCAGCTCACACGCTTCCAATGCCATATCGGCTCTTCTTCCTGGTGGTTGAGCCCATCTCAGCGCTCGTGGGCGCCTACTATGCACACTTTCGCCAAGCGGACTACTTGGCGCTGACGCACGCGCCCACTGCACCGCCGGGAGACACCATCCCCGCGGGCACCTCGATCGTGCTGTCCCAGCTCGCCAACCTCTATCTGCTATTCGCCCTGAACGAGGCCCTGGTCCTGCGCGCCACCTCCGACCTGTTCGTCTGGAAGGCGGTTCTCTTCGTCTTGCTGCTGGCCGACCTGGGTCATCTGTACTCGATCTCCTCGCTGGGGCCCCGGGTCTACTGGGACGTGGCGTCCTGGAACGCTATCGACTGGGGCAATGTCCCGTTCGTCTACCTAGGGGCTTCGATGCGCCTGGCCTTTCTGCTTGGCGTGGGAATTGGTGGTGGGCGTCCGGTGAAGACCGCCACGGCTGCAAAGAAGAGTGCTTGAGCCTCTGCGCCTCCTAGAGTCTGGTCTCATGCGCCACTCAAAACGGTGAACCTATCTACGGCGAAGGGAATAGCTTGAGCTTCTACGTTTCCTGGGGCATTCTGGTGGCAGTAGCTATTGGGGGCTTGACAGAAAGAAGTGTTTATTATTCGGCATGGACCAATGGAGGCTATACGCCTAACCTATATCTGAATAGCCCCAACACGCCTGGGATTATCGACGTCAAGTGTACCTTTACGGATGAAGCCAGAGATCCATTTTTAGATAAGTTTATATAATGACATCCGGAATCCTCCCGCTTATAAGGGCAAAACTCCATGACATGCATCTAATTATTCTGTTTCTTCCGACTGCTGCGTGGTTATTCCGATAAGCGCCAAGACTTCGTGCAGGCAATACAGATGAAAGCGCTTGAGTGGTGGAATTATCGGCAACATTTGTCCGAATCATTATATACCCGCGCCCGCAACCCAGCAGTCGGGCTATCTACGATGCGTGGAGACTGGGGCAGTGAGTATGGAGTCATCCCGCATTTGCTGGGGTCTGGGAACCCATCCAAGGCCATTGGCGTTGCTCATTGGCCCGGCCGGTTGATATCGCGATGGGGTGAAGTTGGAGAAACCCCTCGTGCCCCTCGTTTGCTTTGAGCAGCTCTGTGCAAGTAGGGCGGGACACATGATGGTGGGGTTACTGTAGGATCGCATAGCTCATATCTACCCTGAAATCCCTCCTCCTCATTGTTGACAGACCCCCATCCTCGCGTGATTTGTTCTTTGCAGCTTCCTTCCACTTCCACCAAGAAAGAAGATTGAGCAATTTCAGACAGCCTCTCCTTGCAACCATGGCCAAGTACGACAAGTATGTTGGCTTCCAGGTCAAGTCGCCCGACACCTATAAGTCATTCCATAAACAGGAATTTGATGTGAAGCCCTTTGGGGACAACGACGTCGAGATTAAGATCGAGGCATGTGGCGTGTGCAGTTCCGACGTCCACACCATCTCTGGCGGCTGGGGTGATCAAAAATTCCCCTTGGCTGTTGGTCACGGTAAGCAGCGTCCTTCTGGTTTCCCTCTGGGTCTTATATAGCCTTCCTGTTTATCATGAACGACACTAATATCCCGCTCCCGTGTCAAAGAAATCGTGGGTCAAGTGCTGCGCGTCGGCCCCAAGGTGACGCTCGCGAAGGAGGGAATGAGGGTTGGCGTTGGCGCTCAGTCGTGGTCCTGCTTGGAGTGTAGACAGTGCAAGAATGACAACGAGACCTACTGCCCGAAGCAAGTGGACACTTACGGTGCCGTCTGGCCCGATACGGGCATCGTCACCCAGGGTGGCTACTCGTCTCATGTCCGCACACACGAGTACTGGTACGCACATTATACGAGTCTGGCTCCACGTGGGACAAGACAACTACTTACAGAGATTTGGTAACAGGACCTACCCCATCCCAGACGCGATCCCGAGCGCCAGCGCCGCGCCCATGCTCTGCGCCGGTATCACGACCTACTCCCCGCTCGTGCGCAACGGCTGCGGACCAGGCAAGAAGGTGGCCGTCGTTGGCCTGGGCGGCCTGGGCCACTTCGGCGTGCTCTGGGCCAAGGCGCTGGGGGCGGAGACGTGGGTGATCTCGCGGTCGCACAGCAAGGAGGCCGACGCCAAGAAGATGGGGGCCGACGGGTTCCTCGCGACGCAGGACAAGGACTGGAACGAGGCGCACAAGATGACGTTTGACCTCATTGTCAGCACGGCCAACAGCTTCGGCGACGGGTTCGACATGGGCGCCTACCTGGCGCTGCTCGACGTCCACGGCAAGTGGATCTCGGTCGGCCTGCCCGAGGAGGCCACGCTGCAGATCAAGCCCCAGGACTTCATGGCCAACGGCTGCCTCATCGGCGCCTCCCACCTCGGCAGTCGCCGCGAGATGCTCGACATGCTCAAGCTGGCCGCGGACAAGAAGATCGACTCCTGGGTCGAGTCCGTCCCCATCAGTGCCGAGAACCTAGCCAAGACCATCGAGAGGCTCGAGAAGAACGACGTTCGATACCGGTTCACAATGGTCGACTACGACAAAGAGTTTGGTGCCTAGGTTTGTCTATGCAGATAGAAACAAGTTGAAGGATCAGCTGTCACAAATCACTTACGTATAAGACAAAAACATCAGCTGTCAAAAATACGAGATATATCCGATTCAAGTGAATAACACGTGTATGCATATTCCGTCACTCGGGGGCTCTCCATGCTGGGCTAAGATAAGATGAAGTGATAATACAGTGAGCATGTCGCCAACAACAATACAGACCAACGTAGCGAGACAACCCTTATTTGTTGTTATTATCAGTTCCAGCCTCTTACAGAAACACTGTCAATCGCTCAGCTACCTGCCATGTTAGCCTCATGAAACATTTCATTGGGACGGTAATTGGCTCTCGGTTCCTCTGCGAGGATGAAGATATAGTAAGTACTATAGGGGCTCGATGGGTTAGCTGATAACATACTACACAGCAGATTATAGTCGATGGAAGTTAAGCGTTGAAAGGTGAATATTAACGAAAGCCCTGTCCATTTATTGTTGCTGCGACAAGTACAGCCTAGATATAACAAATATGAGAACCCTTTCATATAACATGTGTACTAGTCACTGGTTAAATGCATCCCAAAATAAGAAGAAGAAGAAAAAAACCCACACCCTTGCCGTCAATGTTTAATTGTAATGACTGTAATGAAACCAATATAAGCCGGGAACATGCAAATAGTTCTTGCCCTGGATAACCTTTGATCACTGAGCCGACAAAGTGGCACCATCCTCCTGCCGCATTATCCTATAGCCTTTCTGCTATTGCTAGAACTAGAACAATGCTAGGTAGACGTTGCCTCTGGCCGTTGCTGCTGGGAATAAAGCATGTCGGGGGCGCCGGATCTCTGGGTACCCGGGTCACCCCTTTGCGAGCACCTCTGCCCTTATATCTAGGTAGAGAACCTGCTATAGGAAGGGTATAGAATCGTACCGGCAGCCGACGCTTTCTTGCGTTTGCCCGGTAGTCCAGGGCGAGGGCGTGGCTGGTTAGGCCAAGGCTTTGGGTTCGGCGGCGGTGGAGCAGGGTGAGGGGGGTAAGGGGGAGGATGCCGAATATAAGCACTATGAAAGTGGCCCT
Organism: Apiospora saccharicola; assembly: GCA_038363915.1. NCBI lineage: Eukaryota > Fungi > Ascomycota > Sordariomycetes > Amphisphaeriales > Apiosporaceae > Apiospora > Apiospora saccharicola. Next base: position 4,210,431 of record JAQQWM010000001.1, read on the forward strand.
TCTGGCAGATATCCTGTTCATCCTGTGCGTCGACGTGGTCTTTGACCTCCTGGAGTTTAGGCAGCTCATGCCGCACTTTGCTGCGACGTCTGTAGGGATTTCGCTTCTGCGACTCCCGAACCGAGACCTTGGGACGACATGGATTGGGCAGGTCCTCCAGGAAATGTGCGAGTTCTTCAAGCTTCGGATCAGATAAATCTGACTGCTCATCGTCCTTGGCGCGCTTTTCGTGACCATCTTTCTTGTCAGGCTTAGCGAGGCAGCTTGATGTTTGTAGCTTAGAGGGTAACACCGATGACGGCGCCGTTGAAAGGGTGTTGAACTGGGGAGCGTAACATTTCCAAAGAGCTTCAAAGTACGGAGCAGCAGAAGGCGTGACCTCGACGACGTAGACACCAGCAGAATTAAGCTTGGTCAACGACATGATGAGAGATTGAGTTCGTGTTCTGGTATGGAATGTTGTAGAGTATCAGGTGAGCGATGTTCTTTCTCATGGGTGGAAGTTTGGTGTTGAGTTGTTCGTCTCTCAAGTCGGGGAGGGAGTTGTTTGATTTATATACTATACAGAGGCACAGTGGATAACCCCAGAGTCTTTGTCACACTGAACCGTGACATACTGAGTTGGCTGAGAATGTCGCAGATTTCTTGCATGTTATCTGTCAGAAATACATGGAGAATAACATATGGCATGTGCCATTTCGTGGCAAGGATTCATATAAATGAATTATGTTTAGCATCTAGTACTTTACGTCACGTATTCTGATCTAGAGTCACGATGTGTCCCATCTTGTTGAGCGTCAGGGGTAAGTCTTTTTTCGGTCTCGCGAGACACTGGTAATATGGGCAGCATTGTGTAATAGGGGTATGGATCCCCTTTCAAATTGAGTTTCCAAATATTATTATTCAATAAACCAAGTAGACCATTCTGACTAGTTTTATATGAAATTCAACCCAATACCACATACTCACTATCAACACAAGGCGGCTTCGTAGAGAAAAGAAGCCAAAGACCTTTACTGCTCGTACCAACCAGACATCTTGAACCGGTCGCCACAAACCACACACTCGACAGCAGACGTCTGTTCTGCTGCCTCCCCATCCTTCAGCTCCGCGTCCGGAGCGGATGATACAGCCACCCAGGCAGTTTCCGATGAGCATGGGTGTTCGTGCTTACTCGGTAGTCCAGGCCGAGGGCGTGGCTGGTTAGGCCAAGGCTGTGGGTTCGGTGGCGACGGGCCTGACCCGGCCTCAAGGCGGTCCTTTCCCGAAGACGAAGAGGGTTGCGGAGACGTGCTACGTGGAGAACGAAAAGGCTCCGATGCGTCAGTAGCAGGTGGGCTGTTGTCGGGCCCCTCCTTCTGCTCCTGCTCCTCTGGCATCACGATGAAGACGTGGCCCTTGGAATCTCTGGGGCAAGATCCGGGCGAATGGATGCCCTTGGGTGGCACCTTGGGCATCATGACGACGACGTGCCCTTTAGGAATACCAGGGTCGGGCCTTGCTGGGGGAGGACCGTGCCTGGGAGGCCCCGGGAAGGTATAGGTAAGACAGGGACCCTTACACTGGGACCGGTTGTAAGTCCAAGGCGAGCAAGAGCCCGTACTCAAATTGGGATGATAGCCATCGGAACCAGTAGGCGACTCCTCCCGGGCCAGTGCGCAACCATCAACTTGTCTTGTTGAGGATTGATTCGAAAGACCGAAATAGTCATCGCACAGGCTCTCAAAAGATGCCTCTAAAGATTGAGGAATGATGGAGATGTAGACACCGGGGCTTATCTTGCGAAGCGACATGTTCGGATGGTTGTTTAAGTCAAGTTTGATATAGTTCTTCTGCCTAAACCTTCTTGTCTGAAGAGTTGGAATAGCCTGCAAGAGAGAGGACGGGATGGAATGCTTTATACCCCTTTACTTAGATGGAAGGAAGGACCTTGGTGCTGTCTTGTCACGAGGAGTCATAGTCGCCAGAGTGATTGCCCTTGACTGGATATGACTTACACCGTGCCGAAACACTGCCAGTGCGTATGGTTTCATCTACCCGTTCAACAAGCACAACACTGGGAGACAACATGGTCTCCATATCTTTTCGCTTACGGAACGACGTTAGAAGTAAATGCTCAAATTGCACGCTATACTGGAGAAGCGCAGCACCGTTTTCAGCTATACCCTAAGTCTGCAGAGAAGAAGATCTACATGGATATGAAAGTAACAGTTCACCCAACATCCGGCCCAAACAAATAGCCAGTGACCGCATTCTCTAAACGCCCAAACTCCAGTCGTATTACCCATAAGAGCTCCTAAATGCTGTGTAGCATTAGACCCCCTTTCAACCGAAGGACGTTGAGCGGGACCAGAGGACCGTTCGCCTAAGCCTCCAGGTTTTCACCTAGTTACAGGCCTAGGAGAACTCATCACCAAGCCCACAAGACCTTGTGATGCAGCACCCTTGCACCTAACCTCTCAAACTCAAACGGCGTGATCCAGCTGTCATTGGCCGGTAGCTTAGCAAAGACACTGGCACCTTTCCAGGTGACGACTTGCTCGTCCATATCACGGGCGCTGCGAGAAACCAGGATCCGATCAAACAGGTCTGGGCGGCGAGCCTTCAACTTGTCCTCGAGTGTTTGCGTGAAAGCGGGAGTCTTGGAGCCGCCACCGATTACCATGATCGAGCCAAGGTAGTCACGAAGCTTCTTGTCGTCGCCCTTGGCAGCATTCTGGATCGACGTAAGGATAGCAATGTCAAGAGGAGCAACAGGCAGCACAGCATCGCGCTCAATAGCCAGTGTTTTGGCACTGCGGGCTGTCGGGTCGACAAACATACCCGGTGGCGGCGGGGCGGGAGACAGGCCGTTGCGCGCGCCGTTCACACCGTTGGCACCTGCGGCGCCACTGGGAGCCGGTGACGCCGTGCCGTTGGTGTTAGCGGAGAAGAGGTATGGGGCGGGCGCAGGGGTCGAGGTGCCTTCCGGGCCTGGCGAAGGAGCGTTGGAGCCCATGGGTGTGCCGTTCTCACGAAATAGTAAGTTAAAGGGTTGTGACTTCTCTTTCATAGGAGTGGCAAGATTCGGGTTCGAGGCAGAGGCCTGGAGTCCATTGGCACTGGAAGCCACCGATGGCTGAACCAAGGCCAGGATGGCGAGCTGAGCTGCTGATTGAGGGTCATCAGGCACATCGACATCGTATGAGTTGTATGAGCGGTCCATCAGCGTCCGGCGGCCACGTAGTTTGGTGCTGTTGTCGAAGATGTTGGGCTCATAGAAACCCATGGGCGCAAGGATGACCTCGTCGTAGGTCTTGAACTGGTATTTATGGGTCGGCTGGTTCGGAGCCCGCAAGTGGAACTGGTACAGCTGGACGGATATGTCTGCTTGCTGCATAGTACAGTGCTTGATCTTGAGCTCCTCGGCAAGCAGGAAGTCATACCGGCGGCGCAGATTGATGTCCTGGTAGGGAAAGTTGTCGTAGAGCATCATCCTAACGAAGGTGTCCGTCACATCAAACCCGCCGTACTTCATGTTGATCCTCGAGTCCTCCACCATGAGTCCGTCTTCAACGCAGGCAATGGAGGTTTTCTGCGCGCCGACATCCACGACACAAGCTTGCGTGTAGCCAGCACCGAATGCGGCAGCCATGCTCTCCTGGATGAAACAGACCTTGTTGAACTCGAACCAGGACATGCAGGACTTCAGTACCTGCTCCACATAACGCTTGTCGTAGAGGTCTGGAATGACGAAGACGCAGCTGTAATTCCTCCAGCTACTGCTCTTGGTCAACCCAAGCTCCTGCCGGATTGCCCGGTCTAAGAGGGTCTCGAAATCATCGCAGAGATGCTCTGCGGTCGTGTATTCGTCCTCGTTGAGCCAGCCGTAGTGCATGGGCCACCATACCTTGAATTTGGGGTTGGAGTCGTCGGGCACTCGTAGCGCAGCTTGGCCGATGAAGCAGGACGCGGCGGAGTTGGGGTCTTCGAGGTTCTCGAGGTCGGTCCATTCGACCTGCAAGGGATCATTGTGCGTGGGGATCTTCTCGGCCTCCGTCCTACGGTTGTAGTTCACCACCAGCTCCTTGGAGTTGGGCAGAACCTTGCGCTTGTTGGCGCGCATGTCAACCTTGAGCTCATTGCTCATCTTCTGGAACTTCTTGGACCACTCTTCTCCGTATTGCTCCTCAGGGGTTTTGCCCTCGAACTTGCGACGCGGCAGGGCCTCGTACATCTCGGATTCCGTCTGCGGGAACTTGGTAGCAAGGGCGGTCGGTATGGTCTTCGGAAGCGCATCGCTGGCAAAGCCTATGCGCAGATTTTGGCTGCCTGGGTGTATGACGATGATCTTCGACGGGTCCAGCTGCCCATCGGCGGTCGCGGTGGCATCCTCGGCTCCTTGGAGATCAGGTATGGGCAACGGCACCTCAGCATGGCCATTTCGGGCAAGGGCTCTATCGCGATCTTTCGCGGTCTGGACAAGACGGTCTCTTGTTTGCTCTACTGTGGGACGCAGGGCTAGGATCTGGTCATCGCGCTTCATGTAGTCGGTATAGTAGTTCTTTTGGTTAATGGCAGGCACATCAGGCCAGTTGGTCTGCTTCATGCCATTATCGGTTCTTTCGAGCCCTGGGCAGTAGGGAGACGCGTCAGCAGCCATTGCGCAGGAGGGTGGACGCCTGTGAGCATCGCGTAGCGACAGCGACGATGGCGATGAACGGGATTTGATGAATGGGACTTACCTTCCCGAAGGAGGACGCGCTCGCTAACTTTGCCGACCATGGTTGCAGAAGAATTCGATTGTGCGACGTCCACGGAGGAAAAACGGTTACAACATTACCACCCAAAGGTTTTGAGCGACCTGACGTTTATTTTCAAGTTGAGGCCACTCCAAACATTCCGCGCCTTGAGTTGTTCGAGCTTCATCAGACTGCGCCAATCCACTTGCATGCCCCAGATCGACCCAATCGATAAGCGTAGCTGACAAGGTTGGGGGATGCACTGGCCCCCTGCAATTCAACCGTCATCAATTGATTGCTTCGCCCGCTTCAGTAACCTCAGTCAGTTATCATGACTCTCTTTAATCTTCATCTGTTAACCTCGGACTCACATCACGTTAAGTTTTGCACATCTGCAGTATACACAATGCACCAATTCTTCAAGAGAGAGCCCAAGCCGACTAGTGCTATATATTCATACACCAATATATCCCGTGTTCTATGTTACTTCGCCAGGTCATGCACTACACCATCTCAGGAATGACCATATCTTGCTCATCTATTAAACCCGGCTGGAAGCTCTATGGGTGAGCCTCGTGGCTGGTCTGCCTGCAGCTCGCTAGGCGACACCCAGCTGATCATCTGCTTGTTTTCTGCCTCTGCCCATCTTGGCTCAGCTGTTGTGGCCACATTCGGGGTTAATGATCCTCTGCGGCGCCTGTGTTTTAATATCAACCACAGCGCAGTTACTCTAGCTTCTACCATGAGTGCAAGCCCTCCCGCAATACCGCCTATTATGGCACCTGTGTTGTTGGTATTATTCGCACTGTCGCCTGTGTCTGTTTTGTTTTCTGCTCCCTGGGTCTTCGCCGTTGTCTGTATAACTGACGTCGGAGATGTTTGGATCAATAATGAAGAGCTTGGTCGTTGCGTTGCTGGGGTAGCCAAGCTTGCCACGGATGTTTCCAGGACTGTAATTGATGTCGAGGAAGTTGAAGAGGTCGTGACGACTGCTTTGGGCGATATCATATAATTGGCGGTGTTGGCCTCAGGTCTACAGTGGTAGTATTCGTAGGTTTGATCCAGGCCAACAGTGAGCATCGCCATGGAGCAGAACCGTGACTGGGGATCCGAAGGTGTGCTATACCATCCTCGTGTCAGCCCATGATGATGTTGGTAGCATAGCTCATGTGGTTTCTCTGGTTCGCATATGAAAGATATGAAAGGGGACATACCATGTCCACGGGGTAATAGCTGCGTTGTTACTCAGGCTGCCACAACCATTTGTGCATTTGTTCGTATCGAAGCAGCATCCCCCAAGACCACAGTCCGACACTGCAATGACGGTCGTTGGGCAAAAACCCCAAAGTCCATGGGATGCGTCGACTCGACAGCCATACCCTGCTGGGGCTAACCAAGACTTGGACGGATCTCCGTCAAGACAACCACCTGTTGAAAGGACGCTGGTAGCTTCCCGAGGATATAGTGATAGTAGACATGCTCGCAACTAAGTGACGACCTGGACAGGGGCAAATATGAATATTCTCGAAATTGAATCAAGTGCTCAGCCGCAAGAGGGCCTCAAGCCGTTGCTACAGTGCATCACTCAAGGCTAAAGTGAGAGGCATCGCCATCGTTTCAATTCACTACCTACTCCCATGCGCACTTGCTATATATAAGAAATGCCATCGCGGCTAATGTCTGATATCTTCCACCTAGCGAGAAGCAGAAGATGCAAGGCCCCAAGATTTTGGTTCGAGGTTTCGATGATTTGACCAATAACAGACTGTCGAGGGGTAACTGGGTCGATGTGACGACAGGGGCTTTACGAAAAAGGGTCGCAGGCGCTTATACCGACCACCTGGGACCATGAGACGTAAGCGCCGGCTCAAACGACTACTATGAAGCAATCGACGTCTGTTTTTGAAAGAAAGCGTACTTAAAGAGCTTTTGATCGATTGTTTCCATTCTCGACCGACTATACACCCCAGAGTAGGGTACCTTTCATCCATAATGACTGTTATGATTCGAAAGTCGTTGAACTTGGCCTGTGGCCTCACCTGCCTAGCCTTTGTACTATACTTTCTGCATCGTCGACATGGCGATTTCTCACCTTCTGCGCTTGATGATCCCAATATAAAAGTTGAAAATGCGGCAAACTCCGAATTAGCAGAACCAAAGGTGCTTTCGCAGGCCGAAACCACCGCCTATGTCTTGTCTATTCTTGACCCGAAGGATATGCATATCCCTAGAATACAGTGCCCATCACCAAATCCAAAGAGATATAGATACCTCAAGGGCAGGCTTACTCGAAGACCGAAGGTTCAATATCATTTTGCTCTAAACTTACGGCAGGGCTTAAAAATGTTACCTCAGCTTCTGGGAAGCGTGGTGGAAGCCATGCGGTTTTGGGCCCGGAACAATGCGCCTTGTCCATCGTCGAGGGGAACTCCGAAGATGGGACTCCAGAGGTACTAGCAGCCCTGCAGAAGGAAATAGGGAAGTTCATGGGGGACCGCCTGCGCATTATTCTGGGCGACAATATCGACCCTATCTCGTTGGGTTCACCAGGAGGGGCACGGTTCAGCCGGCTTGCCGAGTTGCGCAATATGGCTCTTCAACCACTCGTGCAGCATAAAGAGCGGTATGCGGAGGACGCCACGGTCATCTTCCTCAACGACGTCGCCATCTGCACAGAGGATATCCTGGAGCTGGTGCACCAACGCCGCTCTCTGCGTGCCGACATGACGTGTGCTATGGACTGGATGATAGGGGACGATGGGCGCGCCCTCTTCTACGACTCGTACATCGCCCGTGCCGCAAACGGCGACCTCTTCTTCGACATCCCGCCAGAGACCGGGAGCTTCGGGCACGGGGTGGACGGCTTGTTCTGGAACGAGCCGGTCGCTTGGACCCGGCTCGAGACGCACCTGCCGTTCCAGGTCTTCTCGTGCTAGAACGGCGCCGTGTCGTTCGCCGCCAAACCGGTCATGGAGCGCAAGCTGGCATTTCGCGTGTCGCGGGAGGAGCTGGGGGAGTGCTACGGTGGCGAGCCGCAGAACTTCTGCAAAGACATGGCGTTCCAAGGATACGGCAAGACCGCGGTGGTGCCCAGTGTCAACCTCGAGTACTCGATCGAAAAGGGGGATATGCTAAAGAAAGCCAAAGGGTTCGCGTCCTCGCTAGTCGAAGCCGATAGCGCGAAGGAGGACATCAGCTGGCAACCGCCGCCTGATCAAGTCAAGTGCATGCCGACTTTCGACAACCAGTACTGGAGGCCCTGGAATGATACCTTGATATAATGCAGGCGATCCTATAGACGAGAAAATGAAGAACACATTTCTACAGATAGTTGCTTCCATCTTGTAGCCTCGACCCCTGAACTCACCCCGTGGCTGGCCACTTTCGCTTAGTAGAGTGAACTTGAACTGGTAAAAACGACCAAGGAAACGCTCTTCCTCACCGGCGGTAATATGCGCCTGATAGTTACCAATTTTGGTTAACGAGGTGCACTATGCTCGTCGCTTTGATATCTCAAGCGGCAAAACACACCCGTACATACGACGTAAACTGCAATGATTTGACCAGCATGCATACTATGGCAAATAGAAACATATGCCAGAATGACCTTGATGCTTTTGAACGCCACCATCGCTATAAAATGTTTGTAAGACTAACGAGCTGAACGGTGACTGTGATTTGACCCTGTGTACGCGTGACCCCGAGTGATAATGGGCGCCTGTCAACAGTGTCATCAAGCAGGGCCTCGACCTCCTTAATTGGGGAAACCGGTATATGTAAATAGCGGTCTCTGGAGCGATCTGGTCCCCACTCGCCTCTCGAGTTGCCGTGCTAATTTGGGGATGCAATGACAAACTGATAAGTTTTCTGTCGGATGACGACGAACAATAACTAGAGCTTGAAGGTGGTGTCGTTGCCTGAGCGCTGAGCTGATGTAATCGCCCAAATGAAAATGGCAGGTAATTAATATCGTACCTGCCTGCTCGGATTTGCCCAATAGGCAGGTGAGCAAGGCTGGTAAAGAACCTCGCGACGGGTCGTCGAGTGTCGAAGCATGCAATGGCAGTATACTAATATAAACATTCGATCGCAAGGCAGGGATTGCTTGGACATGCAAAGGAAAACTCGGTAGACCTGCGATTGGATGGCTGGTGGAGGTGGTGGGAAATGCAGCCACCCAGCCAGTTGGATCCTGCACTGGACCCCCTGCGCTGGGGCTGGTTGGCTGGGAAGTACGATTTCGCGGTGGTGGAATGCATCCGCCCGTATTGCAGTCTGCGGTTTGTAAGGGGTGTTACAATGTCTTGCATACAGCAGCCCACTCCGCGCTGCAGGTAGGGAGCGAATACGTATGTTGAACAAACATTCCTGTTAAGGCCGGAAAAGTTCCGAACATCTGAGGAATCTACTGCTGGTTTTGCATGAGAAATCATATTTCAGGGGTCCAGTTCAGGTGTCCAGCGACTCCAGCCAGCCCTTTTGTGTTGCATACATTCGAGGTTTGAGCTTCTAACCTTATTTGAGTCAGTATTGCCGTATTACCTGGGTATTGGTCCGGTTTTCGTCTGGCCGGAAGATCTCCTATCATTCATTAGTGGCGCCCGTAGTCTCGGCTCCCCTGGTCCTCATGGCTGGATATGCAACACGATACCCGGTACCTAGACTGACGAACGCTTTTTTCTTTTGCCGCGCAAGTGTCCCCGGAACCATTATGGAACGAGCAACAAAGGAGTCTGCGGTGAACCGGAGTATAAGGATGCACGGGACAGCTGACAGCAAGGTATTTAGGCCTATCAGATCGGCAGGCGCCTGGTTGGGTTGGTTGGCGAGGGATGCGCCGGGATGGGTATGAGATCATCGCCAAAGTACCAGGCTGATAGATCGACTGTGGGGGTGCAAATACTGATTTATATATGTATGTGCGAGATGATGGAGAGAGAGAAAAAAGAGCTAGTCGGTCGGTGGGCAGAATGCACTTAAGGATGTGGGCTGCTTCTGCCTCCAGCGACCGCCTGCCTAGTCGGGCCTAGTAATAAATCTCTCCCCACTACCTATCTAATCTGGTGGGCCCCCTACTGGGGCCTATTACTGTCAGACGTGTAGAATAATATATTAATATAGCTTGTCCTTATCTAGTTCCTTTTAGTTATTCTAATATATATTTATACTTATAGAACCATTTCGGTTAAATATCGGTAAGTTCCGGTAATATACCGGTACTTTTATTTAATATACCCCTTTAAGGCTTTCTAATACTTACCCTTAATATATATAAAGTATATTATATAATATACTTTTTAACGCTTATTCCTTTAATATATATATATATATTATTATAATTAATTCGATTAACGTAATACTATATTATAATATATATAAAGTATACTATAAGATAGTTTATAATTAATTAAAATTATATTATAATATATTTTTTAATAATAGAAAGGCCTAATTAACGATTCTATTTTCTCGATTAAAACGTTAATTTCTCCTTTTATTAGCTAATCTTCGTATATTTCTTATTCCTTAATATTAAGCTCCTTTATTCTCTTTTATTAAATCTCCCTATTAATATTTATAAGGTTTATTTATCGGTAAAAGCTTTAATAAAAATCGATAATAAAAGCTTTTATAAACCTATTAACGATTATATCTTTTATAAGCTAATATATTACTTTAATCCTTCCTTCCTTTATTTCCTAATGGAATTAATAATTATATATATTAATATATCGGAGTTTAATTTATAAAATAGTGACTTCGGCGTTAATTAAATATATTATTTATTTATTATCGTATTAAACCATAATCGATCCTTAATCCAATTTAATATTTAATTCCTTAATTAAGCGTTATATCGTTAGTCTTTCCTTTATCGCGAAAGCGAGGGTTAATAGTTTTACTTTAATAATAAATATAATAACGATATCTTATTTCCTTACTTTTTATCCGATTATTCCTTTAAATAATTTAATTATATAACCTTAAGAGCTTTTCTAATTAAAGGTATTATTAATAAATAAAGCGTCGCTCGCTATAATAAAGTTATCTTTACCCTCGAGTTATAAGCTTAAATACCGTATTTTATATAAATAATATAATATTTAATCCGCGGTTTATTAATATTAAAGTTTAGGGTTAGAATTAAAATATATAAGTTAAGATATCGTAAAGGCGATATTAAACTTAATAATTACGGCGACATATAATATTAAACCGACCTTCTTAAAATATATAGATCGATCTTTATCGGTTATTACGCCGTCGCGCGGGAGGAGCTCGATCGTTATTATTAATATCCGGGGTTTAATTTATTAATTAGGCTTTATTAAAATATATAATTTATTAATATAAAATATTTAAACGAATTAAATAAGCCCCTTTTTATAATTTTTAACGATCTCGATCCTAAAGAACTATTAAAACTTATCTTCGCCGGTTAATTAATACTTTTAATATAATAAGGTTATATCCGCGTCGACCTACTTCCTATTTTAATCTTTATAAACGTATATTATATTATTAATATAAAAGAAAATTATTATATTACCTTTAATAAAGTAATATTATTCCTCCGGTACCTATTAGTAACCGAGGTCTCTTAATATACTTAAGAGCTCCTTTTATTATAAATATAAGGACTCTCGTAATTTATAAAGAACTTTATTAAAGAGGAGAATAATATTAGAGATTTAATAATTAAGGGGTATTTATATATATATAATCTTATTAAACTTAACGTTTATAAAGGTATTTACAGCGTTATATTAAATTAATTCGAGATTAAAACGTGCTACTATAGTTATTAAACCTTTAAAGGATCGACCATATAAGGTAATAATATACGTACTCTCTATAAAACCGTGTTTCTATTAATCGCCTTTAATAACTAACCGTACTTTCCCCTTTTATAACTAGCCGTATTTATCGAACTTATATATATATATTTATATATAATTAAATATTTAATACCCTTTAACGTCAGTTAATAGCTTTTTATATTATAATTTTATTTTTTTATAATTTTAAAAGTAAATAGATTTAATTATTTTAAATAAGGCTTCTAAAGGATGCCCTTTAAGCCGATTACTTTTAGGAATTAGCGGAAGTTCCCTTCGGTAAACTCGTTTTCTATTCTTAATTTTCTTTAATATTTATAAGACGTTAGGTTTAACTCGTAACTCTAATAGACGGATCGTTAGAAATACAGCTTTTTAAATATATTTATTTAAACCTCCTTTAATTATTTCTTTCCTATTTTAAATAATTTAAATATAATAAGTATACGTTCCGACAAGGAACGTATACCGCTCCGTAAGGTTCAGGTCTTTAAGTAGGGTTAGATTAAAGATTAAGGGGCTATTTATAATATAACTCTCGTCTTTATAGGATTAAGACGAGAAAAGTAATAATAGTTATTTTATCCCTATTTTTAAAATAAATAGATATAATATTTCCGAAAGTAAAATAAGGGAGGGCGATAATATTAAGGTGAATATTACGGTTATATAGGGGTAATTAACTTTATCCGCTTTAATAATAATTTTTTAAGGAGGTTTTATTAATTTATTCTTTTATACATTAAAATTTATATTATCTCTCGGTATTCATTTAACTAATTTATCTAAACCGTTTTTATAGGAGTCGTTTTTTAAATTTTCGGTTTTCGTAAATAGGAGAGTCTCGAAGTTAATACTTTAGATATGTCTATTATTAAATAGAGTAATATATTTATAGATTAAGATATAATTAATATATTTAAGGTTATTCCTTAATTCTTTAATAAAGCCGGTAGATTATTAATCTTTATCGAATTCGATATCTTGAATATAAATTACCTTTTTAATTAAAGGGTTTTAAATTCGGAATATATTAATAGAATTATAATTAATTAAATAATCGATCTACATTTATAATTTTATTTTTTAATATCGGTTCCGTTTTAATTTTATATTAATAATTATAACGTAAGCCTTATAGCCGGGGATTTATAAGTATTTAATTTCCGGAGTTATTTCTAAAGCGTTTAATATAATTTAATAAATAAAGTATATATATATTACCTCGTAGGGAGTCCTCTAACCGAGTCGGTATTATAGAGTTCGATTCCGGATATAGATCGTTATATTTATAAATTTTTTAATTAACGATTTAAACAATTTACTTTAAATTTTAATAATTCGAGCTATTTATATAATAATACCCTTTAAACGTTTTATACCCCCGTTTTACGTTTATATATTAAAAACGGAGGGTTTAATAACGATATATAATTCGTTTTAAAGTATATTATATACTTCTTTATTAAGGAACTCCTTATCGTATTTAACGTTCTTAATCTTATAATTAAATTGTTTCTCGATTAATCGATAAATAGTACGTAAAGCGGCCGTAATTATTTCGGTATAATAATTAACGGTAAAGGCGCTTTAGACGTAACCGGAGAGACGATCGATAACGAAGAATATACGGTCCGTTCTATCCGGCTCTCTTTTAAAAATAATAAAGTCGATTACGATCGTATAGCTTAGGTAAAGAAGCTCGTTCCACGGCGTTTTTCTTATCTACTCTTTTACTTTAATTAATCTATAATTAATATATATTACCCTTAGGTACTTTTTAATTTAAATTAAAGCTTTTACGATATATTTATATAAATATTTAATTGCTTATAGGTTAATATACTTTAAACGTTTATATTAAAATTCTTCTAATCCGTATACTTTATATAATTTAATATAAGAGTTAATCCTAAACCTTTCGGCCGTAAACGTAATATAAAAGGGGTTTATTTCCGTATCCTTTAATATAAATTAATAAGCCCTATCGAATACCTTATATAGGATTAAGTTATCCCCTCTTTTAATATAATTATTCGGTAATTTATTATCCTAATAATATCTTATTTATTATAAATAATAGAGCGATATTATATTATAGGCGAAACTTTAAATATAAGTTATATTAATAAGCTTAAGGGGTTTTAATACCTTTAAATTAACGGTAATTAAGATCTCGACTTCTCCTTATTTATAAATTAATAAATAATTATTATTAGTTATAATTATATCTCCTTTTACGGCAAGTTAATATTTTATAAATCGGTTTTTTATATTAAAGATATATAGGGTTAACTTTAAGTTAAATATAATATATAATTTTAAAGCATAATCGATTATCGCGAACGAAGTTAATATTATAATTAGGACTTGTTTTATTAATCCGGCGTCTTTTTAAGCGCTTTAATCTTATATTTTCTTTATTTAATTATACTCTTCTTTAATCGTAAAATAATCGTTTAGGATCCTCGGTATTAGTTTTTTAATTACCGGGTTTCTATTTTACGAAAAGAAGTATTTCTTTAGGAATAGGTAGAAATATTCTTTTTAAAAGTAATTAAAGGTTTTATAAATTTAATAAAAAGCCGTTATAAAATCCTTTCTTTTTTTATAACTTTAAAAGGAATTAACCCTTCCGGTATTTCGGAAGGAGCCGGATCCTTAACCTTTAATTAATTTAATTAATTTCTTTATTATTATTATTTATTAATTAAATTAATTAATTTATTTATTATCGCTCTCGGCGTTTAAGGTCGCGATAAAAACTGTTTTTTAAGGACGCGTTCCGTTAGGGATAATAAAGGAGTAATACCTTTATAAATCTAACGTAACCTTTTAATACTCGTTTTATATTAATAATTCTATATTTTTTATAAAACCTGTTCCTTAAGAAAGTAATATAAGAATAAGAACTTTTAAGAGGTTTTCTACTTATACTTTAATATATATAATCTTTATAACCTTATATTATTAACCGTTATTTATTATTAATTTTTATTAATTAATTTACTTTTTTATATCTCTCAGTATTTTAATAATCGGATATATAGCTTTTTTATATTCAGTTTATATTTATATACCGAATATTTTAATTTTAATTATTCCGTAACCTTTAAAATTCTTATATTAATAATAGATTTCTTCGTTAATTAAGTAATAATTATTTTTAAAGGAGTTAGAGACGATATTATTAATATATTCGATAAATTTAATTTTATTAAATATTTATAAGGTAAATTAGTTATATTAAAGGCGGTAAATAATAATTATATCGATATATTATATATATTCGTTATAGGTTAGGGATTAATTCTTATTTATAATAATTATAATAAAGGGAGTCCGTATTATTACTCTTTCCGTATCGATAACCGGTACTAAAGGATTAGGAGGTAGTTTTATATAGAAGGTATATTCTTAAAGGAAGATAAAGGGTTTCTATTATTTCTTTCGGCTTTTAATTTCTATTTAAAGGTTTAAAGATTTCGCGATAATAATAAAGTTCTAGTTTTAAGTTTTTTAATCTTTTAACGCGTTTAATTAGGTCTTTCTTTCGATATAATCTAATATTATAATAATAGTCGGTAAATAATAATATAATAATTAATAATAATATATCCGATATATATTAAATCGTTTTTTAAATATATAAGATTCTTAATTATTAAATATATAAAATAATATATTAATATAGTTTATTCTTATTTAATTCCTTTTAGTTATTCTAGTATATATTTATACTTATAAAGCTATTTCGGTTAAATATCGGCAAGTTCCGATAATATACCGGTACTTCTGTTTAACAATTATAGGCGACCGCTGGAATAAACCGTACTTCGCCTACCGTATTCTTTCGGAAAACTTAATAATTAAATTACTTTTTATAAAGTATTAAGTTAAAAGTTATTCCTAAACCTTTATTAATTAAAATACCTCGGTTTTTAATTTTAATAAATAAGATTACCTTTTAACTTAATACTTTATAAAAAGTAATTTAATTACTAAGTTTTTTAAAAGAATATATTATTAATAGTTATTAAATATAAAAAGTAATATATAATAAATCTTTTTTAATTATAAAGGTTAAAATTAATATTTTTATTTTAGTAATAAATATAATAATAATATTTTATTTTATTACATTCAATTTAATTATATGTTTAAATAATTTAATAATATAAACGTTATATTTTAAATATTTAAGATTAAAAATTTATAAATTTAATCCAATCTATTAAGATTCTTTAATAAATAAATAAAAACCTAATAGAATATTTTATTAAAAACTCTTTTTATTTTTAAAAAGTATTATTTTAAAAAATAAATTAAATTAAAACTTTAAAATATTATATATTTAATTATATATAAATACCGTCCTACTAAGGATATTAATTTATTAATTATATTATATATATAAAAATATAAAACCCTTACCTTTTATTTAATAAATTAAGTAAATAAATATATAATTAATATAGTTTATTACCGAGCCGGCTATATTACTAAGTCGGCTACTCTTTTATTCGACTTATTTAATTAAATTTTAATATATAATATCTCTACAATTATAATACTGATTTAATTAAAAGAGAATCGTATTATTTTAATAATTTAAACGACATAAGGAGGTTTAAATGGAATTAATTAATAAATTATTATAAAAGTATATAACGTCCCCCGAACTACTTTAAGCGACCGATTATATAATATCGATCTTTAATACGAAACCCGACCGAATAAACGGAAATTAAATTTATAAAAAAAGAGGTATTTTATAATTATATAATTAATTTAAATACTTAAAGGATACCTTTTAATATTAATATTATAAAAAATATAATAATGGACCCTACTAGGGGGTTCATTAAGGAAGGCCTGGTTGACCCGCTATTCCTAAATAGGAAGGCGGTTAATTTAAGTAATAATAGTTAGCCTCCCTTATTTAAAAGGCTTTAGCCAATTTAAGTAGATAGAGCCCTCTTCCTTCCTTCTTTATCTTTATATTAATTTATTATTTAAATTATTCCTATCCGGTCCCTTTAAATTAATAATATCTTTTTAACCTTAATTGGTTAAAAAATAAGATTATTTCGATTTAATAACCTCGTTAAAGATCTATTAAAATTTATACGTTTAAATATATTTTTTAATAGTTTAAAAGTAGGTTTATATATTAAAACCGTTATTAAATTAATAGATCCGTATATCTAATATATTTTTATCAGTTATTATTAGAATTAATAATTAAGAATAAAATCTATATATCTAATATATCTTTCTTTCTTAATTTAATACACCCTTTTTATTTTAATTATTATTTATATATTTAATACACCCGGTAATTATTTATTAAATTAATTTTACGCTTTAACGGAAGCACTTTAAAAACGCGATATATTTAGATAAATAAAAAATCCTTTACGAATATAATTTAATAGGTTATTTAATTAATTAATTAGTTATCTATAATATTTAATCCTAAATAACTTCGGTTATCGTAAACGTTATAATTTCCTATTTAAATATCGGTTTATTAAAGATCTTTATTTAAATATTATTTTACGAAAACCTTAACCTAAATATCGCTTTATCCTAAAAGCTTTATATAAAAAAATTCCTTATTATTTCTAATTTATTATATATATATTAAATACGTTTTAATTTATTATTAATTATTTATATATAGATAAATTATTAATATAACCGAAGAATTAATTACCGATCCTTTCTTAAGAAAGGAGTAAAATATAAATAAATAACCCGAAGTTCCTAATAAATAAATTATTTTAATACTTTAATAATTTACGTATCTTATTAACCCCGATACGACACTTTACGATAAAATTATTCCTAAATAAATCGCGATTCTAAGATTTTAAAACGATTTATATTTAAAAAAAATTAAACTTTTAAATCCCTCGTAAATAAATCCTCCTTTAATATTAAAGCGAGTTATTTTAATATCGGGAAATATAATTATTTAATAAATTAAGTTATTAAAATATATAATTAATCCTTAAGAATTATTAAAATTATATATAATAAAAGCCGAAGCTATAGTTTTTAAAAAATATATCGATTATAAAACTAATAGCAATTTTATAGAATTCGGAAATAACCCGATTATTATAAAGTATTTAAATGCTTAAATTAATACCTTTATTTAATTTAAAAAGAGGCGATAATAAAATTATAAAAAGATTTAAAAAGATCTTTATTAAATTTAAATAATAATATAAAAGGCTTTATATATAATTTATAAAACGACTTTTATTATAATACAAAATAAGCACGTTTATATTCATAATAATTAAATCGAATAACCTTACGGTTATTTTAAAATTATAATTCCTTTCTTAAAAACGTTATATAATATTAAAAAGTAAACGATCTTTTATTTAATAAATCGGAACCTATTATAAAATCGTATCTTACCCCGGGAGGTCGATTTATTTATATATATTTCAAGATAATTTAACCTTTATTTATAAAAAAGATTATTAGTTTATTAATCGAAAAGGATAATTTTAAATATAATTTTAATATTAGCGAAGGGCGTATTTAAGAAAATTCTCGATTTTAAAAGGATTAAAATTAATTCGTTTAAGGCGATTATTTAAACCCCTTTTAAATAAGTTAACGATAATATAAATAAGTCCTTTAATATATATAAAAGCTTATTAATATTTTTAAATAATAATTATAAATTTAATTATATAAAGAATTTATATATCTATTTATTAATCCTTAATCCTAGATATAATTATTTAGGATATTTATATAACCTTTAATATTAATCGTTAGATTATTAAACCCTTTTAATATCCTTTTATTATTATTTATAATCCTTAATTTAAATATTCATTAAATAATTATAAATAATTAGGATTTAAGATTAAGCAAGAGGATATTAAAGTATATAATTTTAATTATTTTAATTTAATTAAATAAAGTTTAATTTAAGAAAGGAAGATAATTATTTTTACGGATATTATATCTTTTATATTAAGAATCGTTAATTTTATAAAGGGTAATTATTTTAGAGGTTTTATTATATAGATTTTTAATTTCTTTTAAACCTTTCTTAGAGGACGAGCTTTAATTTAATAGAATAATAAGGTCTTTAATTTTAATAAAGTTTTATTAAAATCGAAAGGACTTTATTATATTATAAAAGCCTTTAAGAATCGATTTAAATTAAACGGAGTTATTAAAATAAAGAAGTTTTTAATTACGAAACTTTAATTAAAGGACTTATTAAACGATCCCGATACTTTAAAACGCTTCTTTAATTAAATAATTAAATATATTAGAATTATAAAATCCTTAGTATTTAATAATAGAAACGCGGTCGGTATTTTATAGTAAGTTTATATTTAAATTAAAATAGAAATCTAGCGATTTCTATACCTTTTTAAAAATAATAATATAATTATTTCATATATAATTAAAGTTAATAAAATATATAATACTTTAAATTTATATATTAAATAATAATTAAAGGGTTAAAATCGATAAATATAAACTATTATTTAAATTTATATTAAACCTAGATTAATTAATAAATATATAATTAAAGAAGATTTTATTAAATTTTAATATAAAAAACGTAATAAACGTATAAAAAAGAAGGAACGTTAATAAAATAAAGTTTAATTATAAAACGTTCCCGATAAGGATTATAAAAGAAAGAAGGATTTTAAAAAATCCGACCGTAAATATAATAAAAATAATAAAGATAATAAAAAAGTTAATTTTATATATAACAATTTATCCTTTATATTTAATTTATCGGACTCGTTATTAAATAAGGAATTTAAATATAAATCTTTTTATTTTTACCTAATCTTTAATTAAAACATAATTTATAAAAAGTATTATAAATACGACTTTATTAACCCGGTATAAAGACGATTATATAAAAAAAAGTATAACAGTATTAAAAAAAAGCTTAAATCCCTAGCTTTTATATAAAAATAACGTATTTATAATTATTATAATTATATATTTACGTTATATAATTTAATATTTAAACATATTAAAGATTATAATAAAGCCTATAATTATAAATAGCTTGTATTAAAGGAAAGATATACTTTTTATTACTTTAATAATAAAATTTATTTAATTTATTTATTATTTTTTTAAGCTTATTATAGTTAATATAAGTAATAAAAAACAAATAGAAGGTTATATAAAGTAATAATAACTCCGTATTAAAATAAATAGGTATTTTAAATAATAAGTTAAAAAATTAAGCCTCTAATTATATAATAATAAATAGTAAATATTAAGCCCCCTTTTTATTATAATTATCGACCCTAGCTATTACCTTATTATCCCTTACGGCATAGGATTTATAATAAACTTAGGTCTCGCGATAATATTATATTTAAATATCGAGAAAGGAATTATTCGTTCGCGTTATATAAATTTAAAATCTATTAGAGATTATTTATATATAAATAATAAAATTCTTAAAATTAAAGTACGGAAATACCGGTTCTATATAAGTTATCGGAGAAAGCTTTTATATATAAATATAAAATCTTAAAATAAATACTCTTTAAGACTTATAATATTTCTCCTTCTTATTATATATAAATATATATTTATATTTATTATTATCCTTTACGTTATACCTTTATATATTATTAAATATATATATAATTATTTAAATTTTAATATTTACCGATATATATTATATCGTACGTATTAATAAAGAACGCCTCGGATAATTCCGAAAAGGCCGGCGCGATTATATTAATAATTATTAAACTTATATTTCTTAAAAAGAATTATTTTTATAATATAGAAATTATAACCATTTTAAATAAACTCGATTTTAAAGTATTAAATACTATATATAATAATAAACCTTTTAAACTATTATAATATATAACTCTTTATATATACAATCTTTATATTATATTTAATACGAACGGCGGTAATAAATTTTATAAAGAATATTAAATAGCGGAAAGTATATTTATATATATATAAGACGGGAAAGAAGTTTTAAAAGATATAGAGCTTCTATATTAATATAACGAGCACCGGTACGATAATATCGTAAATTAATTAAACGTACCGAAAGGAAAAAAGGGCCGGTACCGATAAGCGGGAGCTAGCGCGCGGTTAACGAATAGTCCTTTAATCGGACAGGTTATTATCGATTAAGTTATTCGTCGGTTATTATATAATTAATTAAACTATATACTTATTTACTTAATCTATCGAATAAAAGGTAAGGGTTTTATATAATTCTTTTTCATAATATAATTAATAAATTAACGTCCTCCGTAGGACGGTATTTATTTAATTAATATTAAGAAGTTCCTTATTTAAAATAAGATTCTTAATATTAATTATAATATAACGGAATTAAACGAAGATATTATAAGTTTTATATATTTTAAAATTAATATTTATATAATATAAAATAGTTTTATTTTTATATATATTTATTTCGATATTAATATTAATCCGAATTTAATAAATAAAAAATTCCTTTATTATATAGAATATTTTATAATTCTTAAAAAAGTTAAAATTAAAATTATAATTAAGAAATAAATTAAAATAATTAAATAAACTATATTTATTATTTATATAAAAAGACATAATAATAATAATTAACTTATATTTTAAAAGTTCATTAAAAGCGGATAAGTAATTAATAACCTTAACCTTAAGCTTAACGCCTTAATTAATATTTAAACCTTTAAACCCTTTAAAATTAATATTAACTTTAATACCAATATTATTTCATTCCCGAAATATAAATTTAATATATATTTTAAAATTATTTTATATAAATAATTATACGTTAAAAAAGTAATAATATAAAAGAAAATAACTCTTTTATTTAAAAAATTTATTTTTATAATTATAAATTATAAACTTTTATTTAAAAAATATAACTTTTATTTCTATTTTTAAAATATAAACGTTATAAATACTTTAATAAATATAAAAATAATTAAAATTATAATAATATAAAATAATATTAAGAAACCGGTTATAATTAATAAAAAAAATAAAATTAATTAAATATAAAAGAATTAAAATATTAATTATATAAAGAGTTCTTAAAAAAAGGGATTTAAGTTATTTATCGTTATAACGGGAATCGTTATAAATATAATTACCGAAAATTTAAAAAATATTCTTATAACCGTTATAACGAATATACCCGGGATTATCCCGAATACGCCCGGGATTATTTTAAAAACATTTAGGAATATCTCGATAAATATTCGACTTTATATTAATTTAAATATAAAGTTTATTTTAACCCCGGAATTCTAAAAAATAGTTAACAATTAAATTAAAATTAATTTTATTTTAAATAACGATACCTTTTTAATTACTTTTTTATTTAATTAAATCTTTAATTTAATATTTAAATTTTATAAAAATAAAGGAATTCTAACTTTTAATAAACTTTATATTCCAATTTTAAATAAATTAAAATTAAATAAGTTTTATTTAATATTAAGAATTAAGAAATTAATAAAGATTTTAAAAGTTATAATTAAAAAAAGTATATATATTTATATTAACGATTAATTATATATAAAAAAGTTTATAAAGATAATTAATAATTATTTTAATATATAAAAGGATTAAAATATAATTAAAATCCTTAAAGAATAATAAATAAAAATTCCTTTAATTAATAATTAATAAAATAAAGAATTTAATAATCGAAATTATTTATTAAATATTAAAGATAGGAAAATTTTTAACGATATTTATAACACTTTTTATAATAAAGGATATATAAAATAAATAAATAAATTAACCTTATTTATAATACCGCTTTTTATTATATAGCAATAAATTAAAGGCGAAAAAAAGATAAAAGCTATTATAAATTTAAAACTTTTAAATAACGTAATAATCTTTAATAATTATTTATTACCGTTATAATTAAAAGTAATTATTTATCTTTAAAATAAATATTTTATTATTATAATTAATATAATAGCTTTCTTTTATTAATTTTCTATTTATTTAAATTATTAAAATAAATTTATTTTTATAAATTTATAAGGAATAGAGAGATTTATAATAATATTAATAAGCTTTAGGAATATATTTATTTATATTTAACGATTTATAAATAATACCTTTAAAGAGTTTAATAATTTTTATAAAGCTTTTATTAATAATATTATTATTTATTTAAAAATTATAAAAGAATACCTTAAATATTTAAAAAAAGTTTTTAACCTTTTCGATAATAAGAATATCTTAATTAATCCTAAGAAGTCGTTTATCGATTATTTTTTAATAAAATTATTTAACTTTAAAATAAACGCTTTAAGATTAGGAATAATTAAGGAAAGGGTTATTACTTATTATTAATTATTATTTCCCGTTAATTTTAAATTACTTAAATAATATATCGGTAATTTTAAATTCCTTTATTATTTAATACCTTATTATATTTAAATCGTTAAATTATTATAAAAAAGAAAGGTATTTTTTTTAACGGAAGGATATAAATAAGGATAAGTTATTATTAAAAATCTAAATAAATAAATAACTTATTATAAATTAATTAAATTCGAGTTTATAAACGTTAAACGTATATCCTTTAAAGGAATATAAGCTTTTATTTATAATAAAATAACTATATTTTATTATAATTTTAATTAAACCCTCTTTATTTAATTTAATAATTCGTTTAAATAAAAATTCGGGGTAATAATTTTTTATTTTAAAGACGGAGTTAAATAATAGCTTAATATTTTAATTATAGGAATTTCGGTTAAACCTATTATATATTTTAATTAATATTTATTTTAACCCGAAATAAAATATAGACTTTTAAAATTTAAAGTCGTATACTTAATATAGGTAATTAAGAGGCTACGAATAATAATTTAATTAAATTAAATACTTATTATTATTTTTATCGATTATTTAATTATAAAGGGTATTTACGAAATTATAAGTTTAAATATAATAAGTACCGACCGATTTAATAGGAGATTAATTAATATTTCGATCTATTTTTCGTAATATAGATTCTAAATATATTATATAATTAATAAAATTAATTTTATCCTTAATATTTTTAATAAATTAAAGGTAGTTTAAAATACCGATAAATATATTAATAAACCCGTTATTTTAAATAAAGTTTAATTTATAATTAATAACGTTAATTATATATAAATTAAAACTATTATTAATAATAAAGAAAAATAGAAATTTATAAATAAATATAAAATTAATATTTATTTAACCTTTATTTTTAAAGATTTTAAACGCTTAATTAACGTTAACGAGGTCGTTAATAATTTTTCTTACCCCGGGCACCCTTTTAAAATTAAAAAGAAACTCTTATATTATATCGATTATTTAAGAATATATTAACTTTATATTCCTTATACCTTAATATAAAACTTCCTAATTATAACCTATAATAATAAATATTATTTTAATTTAAAATAAATATTAAAAAATCTTAATACTTTTATAATTAAAGATAAAAAGAGATTAATAAAAGATTATATCGTATATTATCTTAATTATAATATTAATCGAACCGATTAATAATTAAGAATAAATAATTATAAACTTATTTATAATAAAAACCCTTTATTTATATATATAATTATAATAGACTTTATTTTAACTCTCTTACTAATAAACTTTAAAAAAATACTTTAATAATTAAAAAATAATAAAACTTATTATAATATATATAATTATATAATAATAATTTCTTATCCTATATTAAAACGGATTATATTAATTCTAAAATATAAAAAGTATATTATTAAGAATTAAACTACTACTTTTATTATTTAATTTATATTAATAAATTAGGGAATTCTTTATAAAATTATTTTTAATTAAAATTTTAAATTTATTAATAATTTTTAATAAAGTATTTAAAAAAAATTAAATATTTAATTATTAATAATAACCGCTTAATACTTTTAGGTAAATAAATTATTAAAATAAAAAAATTAAGATATCGAAATTACTATCCGATATTATTACTTTACGTATTTTAATCGCGAATAAATCGATATATTTCCGGCATTTTAATAGAATATAAATAACGCCTATAATCGAACGACCGAATTAACGCCTTATTAATAATTATTTAATTTTAAGCTACCGGGACCCCTCGACTTAATTATAAATATTAATATTATTAATAAGGTATTTAAAGATATTCGTTTTATAAAAAAATATTTTAAATAAAACGCGCGATTAATTATAAATTTTATAATTACGAGTATAAAAAAATAATATAATTTTAAGTACCGGAATATTTAATTTAAGGAAAGTAATAAGGTTTATTTCCATCTTTATAAAAGCTATTATCTTCCCGGGAAACCTTTAAAAAAGCTATTATAATAACGGTTTAAACTTTAAATAATAATTAAAAAAGTTAATAATCTAACGTATAAATTAGATTTTCTAAAAGGAAATTTTATTTATTTTATAATATTAATTAAATACCTAATATTTATTCTTAAAAGTAATAATCCTTTCTATTATTTATACTCTCCTTTTAATCCCGTTAATATAAATTAATTCGGATCTAAATTTAATAATAATATTTTATAATATAAAGTCGAAATTATTAAGGATTATCGATTTAATCGTAAAAAGGACGGATATAAATATTTAATAAAATAAAAAGGTTTTAATAAATAATATAATATTTAAAGAAAAGAAAATACTTTAAATAATTTTAAAGAGATAATTAAAGAATATTAATAATATAAAAGTAATCGATTATCGCGAATTCTATATAAAGGAAAGACCGATAAATAATTAATTATATTAAAATAGAAATTAAAAAAATTATAAAAGATTTAATATAAAAATAATTAATTAATCGCTTTTATACCGATTATATTTATTCTTAAACCTATTATACCTACTCTATTTAAATTTATTATTTAATCGATTATAAAACTTATTTTTAAAGAATTAAAGGAGGCTTTTAAATAAAGAAAAGGAAAGCCTTTTAAATTAAAGAATAAGAAATAAAAGAGTTTCTTATTATTATAATTAATTTATATTATAATATACTTAAATTAATATTATATATTTTATATAATAATATATTTTAATAATATATTAAATAAATTAAATAAATATAAAGGATTATTAAGGACGGTAAAGATTTTTTTCTAACTCGGTAATTTCATAAACCTTATTAAAGGGTTTATTTAAAGAAAGCTTAATTAGCTCGCTATTCTTAAATAGGAAGGCGGTTAATTTAAATAATAATAATTAACCTCCCTTATTTAAAAGGCTTTAACCGATTTAAGTAAATAAAGCCCTTTTCCTTCCGACTCTATCTTTTATATTAATCCATTATTTAAGTTACTCCTATCCGGTCCTTTTATTTTTTATTAATTATTAAATATAAAAGCGCGGTTTTATAAAAAAAAGAATATAATACTTTTAATAATAAATAATATCTACCCTACTTTTTTATTAAATTAAAGTATAATAATCTTTATTCGTTAATAGTTAAAGAAACTTAATAAACTTATATAAAAGTAATATTAATATATATAATTTAATAATTAATTAAATAAATAAATTTAAATTAAGGAAAAAGAATAATTAGATTAAATTAAAAAAGAAATAAGGTTTTAATATAAAATTTAAAGTAGAGCCTTAACTCTTTTAATTAACTTAATCGCGTATATTCTTTTATTAATAAGTTAATTATATAATTAAAAGTAATTAAAGTTACGGAATTAGGATCTAATAAAGTAAAGCTATAAGTACTACCTGAAATAATATAATTTATAATAGAGAAAAGAAAAAAGAATAAATTTAATTAAAGCTAAATTAAGACTTAAAATAAGT
Organism: Apiospora saccharicola; assembly: GCA_038363915.1. Classification (NCBI taxonomy): domain Eukaryota; kingdom Fungi; phylum Ascomycota; class Sordariomycetes; order Amphisphaeriales; family Apiosporaceae; genus Apiospora; species Apiospora saccharicola. The sequence goes on from JAQQWM010000001.1 coordinate 4,236,853, forward strand.
ATAAGAGCGGGGCTTAATCCGTATTAACGTAGCGTTAATAGGTACGGATTAATATATTATATTATTACCCCCCCCCTTTATAAAAAGGCAGTATATCGAAGGTTTAATAAGGATTTAAATATAAATACTTTTTAATTAAAATAAGGATAGTTTTAAGTATTTATTTAATCGTTTAATTATAAAGCTTTCATTCTTATAACGTTATAATTACGTTTCTTTATACTTTATTATATAAAGTCCTTTTATTATAATTTTTATAAACCTTTAATTATTCCTTTCTCCCCGATTCCGGTCGGTCTATTTATATTATTTATTTAATTCTCCTTTATATTAAACGTTAGATTTCCTTTAATATAAATATCTCGTTATCGGGGTAATCGTTATTAAAACGGTCCTCCTTAATAACGCGTTTCTATTTAATTAATTTAATAAACGGGCCGGCCTTATTTAAGTTTTAATAATAATACTTTTCTAATTAATTTATAAAGTTTTTAAAATTAAAAGTTAGATATTATACGTTATTATTTTCTTATTTAATTTAATCGACCTTATATTAAAGCTTTTTATAATAAATTGATAATACTTTAACTCATAATATTTAATATTTTAATTATTTAAAATTATCGGGATTTATTATTTCGGCGTCCGGTCGTTTAAGAATTCATTTAAAGAAGGGGTTATTTAGATTTTTAAATAATTAATCGATATAATAAATATCGTTCGATTAGGAATAAGGAATATTTAATTTATATATATAATTATTATAAGAAAGGATTCGGAATAATTATTAGGTATATAGGAACGTTAATTTAATATTTAATTAATTTATTCCGGATCCTATAACCCTTTTAACGAATACTCGATTATTAACGTTAAAATCGGGCTTTTTCCGATAATAATTCATTTATTCTTTTATATAATTTTAAATTAAAGTAAGAATAGATTTTATAATTTCGATATATTCTTTAATTATTTAATTATACCTATTCCCGGTTTATTCTTTTATTTAAAGGCAAGCCTTAAAGGTTTTCGGTCTTTTTCCTTTAATTAAAACAGGTTTATAATTTAAAACCTTATTTTACCTTAAAATGTATTATTCTTTTTAACGATTTATAAGGAATTATAACTTAAATATAATTTAAAATTAATAAAGCGTTTATTTAATTATTTTAATAATAAGAAAAGGAGGGTTATTATTATTAATCTATATACTCGTTTATAATTTCTATTTATCTTATTATATTATAATAAATTATTAAAGTAAACGTTTATTTAATATATAGAATTTTATATATCTTATCTATAAATAAAGAAATAAACTATATACCTTTCTCGCTTATAACGGTTCGGGATAATTTATAAATTCGGAATAAACTTTAATAATATATTTTAATTATTTCTTTTATATTAATGCTTTTATAATACAGTATAATTTAATTTCGCTTTATTAATCGATTAATTATAATTATAATTATATCCTATATCCTATATCTTTATTTAAAGAAGTTATAATTTTAAAGTTTATAATAATATCCTATTATAATTAATTCGATATAAGAAGTAATTAACGTTTTTTAAAAGTTTTTATCTTTAAGACCTTTAAAGGTCTATATATATAATTTATTATAAAGATATTATAATTATTTATTATACCTAGTTATTAATAACCTTTAAGGACTAGCTTCTTTATTTTATTTATTCTTAAGTATATAATAATAACTCGGTAATAAATATCTTTAATAAACCTTATTTTAAAGTTATCGATTATTAAGATTATTAACCTTCCTTTATATAAAAGTAATTTATTTATTAATTTAAAATCCTTATATTTTAATTAAGCTTTTCCCCGGAAACCTTTAAGGTTTATTATTTATCGATTAATAAAATTTTAAAAGGGTCTAGCGGGGGAATATTATTATTTAATAATATAATCTCCGATTAATCCTTTATCTCGGGGTTAGGATTTAACGTAAAGTTTAAAGGTTTAAAAATCGTTTAATAAACTTTATTTTCTCTCTTAACCTTTAAAGTTTTTAATTCCTCCGCCTTTTAAAATAACACGTCGGTAATTATATTATCTTTTTTAAATCGATAAGTAATTATAAAATAGTATTATATTAAAATCTCTGTCTAATATATTTATTAAGAATTAAAATATTATTTAATATTAAAGTATTTAAAGGTAATATGGTTTACTACCGAGTAGGCTATATTATTAAATAAGCTACCTTTTCTATATTTTATTATTTTTATATAAATTAATTTAATTATAACGCTTTAAATTAATTAAAATTATTCGCTATCCGATTCGTTACTCGATTCTATATCCTTTTTATATATTTATATATTATAACCTATCTCGCTATAAATATTATAGCGCTTACCGCCCGTTATACGTTTTTTAATAAATTATTACTTTCGCTTTTATTAACCGTTAAACGCTTCCCTTTTACCTTCTCGTTTTATAACTTTTAGAATTCTTATATAATAAAAGCCCCTTTAAATTAAATATATACTTTTTTAATTCTCCGGCGTTTAAAAAGTATTAAATTAACCTCCTTTAATATATATATCCGGTTATATATAAAGGTTATTTTATAAATTATTTTATTTATACCTTTTATTATTTAATTTATAATATTTTAAATAAATATCGAGGAGCTTCCTTAATAAATAGAGACCTTACTTTTAATAAAGGTAGAGTATTTAATCGTCTATTAAAGGTTAAATAGTATTTAAAGATTATAGGTATTAATTATCCCCGGAAGCGACGGGCTAGGTATAGGCGTTTAAAGATATATATTTAATTTATTAATTACCTTATTTAAATAATAAAGTATTAAATTAAATACGTTAAATCTAAATTTAATATTATTTTCCGTAAAAATAATAAAATATATAGCTTTAAAAGTAATAAAGAACTTTAGTTTTATAATATAATTTATTAACGCTTTAATAAATAGCTCGATTTATTTCGAATATATACGTTTTAACGTTAAATAAAGTATTATATTTAAAGGCTAGAGTAAATAAAATAAATAAGGAGGTATATTAATTATAATAATATCGTTATCTTTATAATATACCTCGAATTCGGCCGAAATATAATTCTCGTAACCCTTTAAGATTAAAAGGCGATAACGACTTTTTATTCGTGATTTAATATATTTATTAAAGTATTTAATTTAATCCAAGCCCGTCTCGTTATCGGTCTAATCGTTAAAAGTCGGTTTAATTACTTAATCGCCCGATAGGTCGTATTCGGTAACTTAATTCGAGAGATAATATTAATTTTAAACGATTAAGAACGGCGGAATATATTAATTTTAGGAATTAATATATTCGATAGCCGTTAACTATTCCCGATTATTAAATTAGATTAATTTCGCCTTCCTACGCCGATCGACGCGTATTATTATAAGTATCGATCCGATTATATTTATTATAAAGCCGGTTTTATTAAAATTCTATATATCTTCGTTTAAAATATTATATTTAATTTTAATATTAATAATTAACGCGAATTAATTAGAAATAATATTAATATCTTTATAAAGAGCCCTTTAATAATTGTATCGACGGTTTATTCGGGTCTTAAAGTCCGGATCGCGATCGATAAAGCGCCTAACTTAATATTTATTAATACGATCGCCGCTATACGACTCCGAGAGGAGATTAATTATATTTCCTATAATATAATATTAAAGGGTATCCCTCGGGTATTTAGATTAAATATATAATTACGAAATACTTCCTTTTCTATTAAATTTAATTTCCGACCGTTCGATCGGGTTTTATATTAAGGTTCGGTACCGCGGAATCGGTTATTTAAAGTAATTCGAGGGATATTATATACTTTCGTAATAATTCTTTAATTAATTTAATTTAAACCTTTTTACGTCGCTTAAATTATTAAAATAATATAATCTTCTTTAAATTAAATTAATATAATAATAATAAAAATATTATATATTAAAGTTTAATAAAATAGGTTAGAGGGAAAGGTAGTAAGGGGACCGGATAGGAGTGACTCAAATAATGGATTAATATAAAAATAGAGTAGGAAGGAAAAGGGCTTTATTTATTTAAATCGGCTAAGGCCTTTTAAATAAGGAAGGTTAATTATTATTACTTAAATTAACCGCCTTCTTATTTAAGAATAACGGGCTAATTAGGCCTTCTTTAAATAAACCCTTTAATAAAGTCTATTAAATTACCGGGCCGGAAAAAGATCCTTATCGTCTTTAATAATCCTTTATATTTATTTAATTTATTTAATATATTATTAAAATATATTATTATATAGAATATATAATATTAATTTAAGTATATTATAATATAAATTAATTATAATAATAAAAAAATCTTTTATTTCTTATTCTTTAATTTAAAAGGCCTTCCTTTTCCTTATTTAAAAACCTCCTTTAATTCTTTAAAAATAAATTTTACGACCGGTTAAATAATAAATTTAGATAGAGTAAATATAATAAGTTTAAGAATAAATATAATCGGTATAAAAGCGATTAATTAATTATTTTTATATTAAATCTTTCGTAATCTTCCTAGCTTTTATTTTAATATAATTAATTATTTATCGGTCTTTCCTTTATATAAAATTCGCGATAATTAATTACCTTTATATTATTAATATTCTTTAACTATCTCTTTAAAATTATTTAAAATATTTTCTTTTCTTTAAATATTATATTATTTATTAAAACCTTTTTATTTTATTAAATATTTATATCCGTTTTTCTCGTAATTAGGTCGATAATTTTTAATAATTTCGACTTTATATTATAAAATATTATTATTAAATTTATATCCGAATTAATTTATATTAACGGGACTAAGAGGAGAGTATAAACGATAAAAAGGATTATTACCTTTAAGAATAAATATTAAATATTCGATTAATATTATAAAATAAATAAAACTTCCTTTTAAAAAATCTAATTTATATATTAAATTATTAACTTTCTTAATTATTATTTAAAGTTTAAACCGTTATTATAATAGTTTCTTTAAAAGCTTCCCGGGAAGATAATAACTTTTATAAAAATAGAGATAGACTTTATTACTTTCTTTAAATTAAATATTTTAATATTTAAAATTATATCGTCTTTTTATATTTATAATTATAAAATTTATAATTAATCGCGCGTTTTATTTAAAATATTCTTTTATAAAACGAATATTTTTAAATGCCTTATTAATAACGTTAATATTTATAATTAAATCGAAGGGTTTTAATAACTTAAAGTTAAATAATTATTAATAAGGTATTAATTTAATCGTTTAATTATAAACATTATTTATATTCTATTAAAATATTAAAAATATATTAATTTATTTATAATTAAGATATATAAAATAATAATATTAAATAATAATTTCGATATTTTAATTCTTTCGTTTTAATAATCCGTTTATTTAAAGGTATTAAACGGTTATTATTAATAATCGAGTATTTAATTTTTCTTAAATACCTTATTAGAAATTATTAATAAATTTAAAATCTCGGTCGGAAATAATTTTATAAGGAATTCCCTAGTTTATTAATATAAATTAAATAATAAAAGTAATAGCTTAATCCTTAATAATATATTTCTTATATCCTAAAATTAATATAATCCGTTTTAATATAAGATAGGAAACCGTTATTATATAATTATATATATTATAATAAGTTTCGTTACCTTTTAATTATTAAGGTATTCCTTTAAAGTTTATTAATAAAAGAATTAAAATAAAGTTTATTATAATTATATATATAAGTAAAAGGTTTTTATTACGAATAAATTTATAATTACTTATTCCTAATTATCGATCGGTTTAATTAATATTATAATTAAAATAATATGTAATATAATCTTCTATTAATCTCTTCTTACCTTTAATTATAAAAGTATTAAAATCTTTTAATATTCGTTTTAAATTAAAATAATATTTATTATTATAAATTATAATTAAGAAGTCTCGTATTAGAATATAAGGAATATAAAGTTAATATATTTTTAAATAATCGATATAATATAAAAGCTTCTCTTTAATTTCGAAAAGGTACCCGGGGTAAGAAAAATTATTAACGACCTCGTTAATATTAATTAAGCGTTTAAAATCCTTAAAAATAAAGGTTAAATAAATATTAATTTTATATTTATTTAAAAACTTTTATTTTATTTCGTCGTTAATAATAGCTTTAATTTATATATAATTAACGTTATCGGTTATAAATTAAACTGTATTTAAAATAACGGGTTTATTAATATATTTATCGGTATTTTAAACTGCCTTTAATCTATTAAAAATATTAAAGATAAAATTAATCTTATTAATTATATAATATATCTGGAATTTATATTACGAGAGGTAAATTAAAGTATTAATTAATCTCTTATTAAATCGGTCGGTATTTATTATATTTAAACTTATAATTTCGTAAATACCTTTTATAACTAAATAATCGATAAGAATAATAATAAATATTTAATTTAATTAAATTATCGTTTATAATTTCTTAATTATTTATATTAAATATATAATTTTAAGTTTTAAAGGTCTATATCTTATTTCGGGTTAAAATAGGTATTAATTAAAATATATAATAAGTTTAATCGAAATTCCTATAATTAAAATATTAAACTATTATTTAATTCCGTCTTTAAAGTAAAAAACTATTACCCCGAATCCTCGTTTAAATAAACTATTAAATTAAATAAAGAGGGTTTAATTAAGATCGTAATAAAATATAGCTATTTTATTATAAATAGAAGTTTATATTCTTTTAAAAGATATACGTTTAATGTCTATAGGTTTAAACTTAATTAATTTATAATAAATTATCCGTTTACCTATATTTTTAATAATAACTCGTCTTTATTTATATCTTTCTATTAAAAGAAATACCTTTCTCTTTTATAATAGTTTAACGATTTAAGCGTAATAAAGTATTAAATAACGAAGGAATCTAGAACTACTAATATATTATTTAAGTGATTTAAGATTAGCGGGAAATAATAACTAATAGTAAGTAACGACCCTTTCTTTAATTATTCCTAATTTTAAGGCGTCTACCTTAAAGCTAAATAGTTTTATTAAAAGGTAACCGATAAACGACTTCTTAAAGTTAATTAAGATATTTTTATTATCGAAAAAGCTAAAGACTTTTTCTAAATACTTAAGGTATTCCTTTATAATTTCTAAATAAATAATAATATTATTAATAAAAGCTTTATAGAAATTATTAAATTCTTTAAAGGTATTATTTATAAATTATTAAGCGTAAGCAGGTATATTCTTAAAACTTATTAATATTATTATAAATCTCTTTATTTTTTATAAATTTATAAAAGTAAATCTATTTTAATAATTTACATAAATAGAAAATTAATAAAAGAAAGCTATTATATTAATTATAATAATAAAGTATTTATTTTAAAAACGAGTAATTATTTTTAATTATAATAATAATAAATAATTATTAGGGATTATTATATTATTTAAAAGTTTTAAGTTTATAATAGCTTTTACCTTTTCCTCGCCTTTAATTTATCGCTATATAATAAAAAGCGGTGTTGTAAATAAAGTCGGTTTATTTATTTATTTTATATATCCTTTATTATAAAGGATATTATAAATATTATTAAAAGCTTTCCTATCTTTAATATTTAATAAATAATTTTAATTATTAAACTTTTTATTTTATTAATTATTAATGAAAGGAATTTTTATTTATTATTTTTTAAAGATTTTAATTATACTTCGATTTTTTTATATATTAAGATAATTATTAATTATATTTACGAGCTTCTTTATATACGATTAATCGTTAATATAAATATATATACCATTTTTAATTATAATTTTTAAAATCTTTATTAATTATCTTAATTCTTAATATTAAATAGGACTTATTTAATTTTAATTTATTTAAAATCGAAATATAAAGTTTATTAAAAGCTAGAATTCCTTTATTTTTATAAGATTTAAATATTAAATTAAAGATTTAATTAAATAAAGGAGTAGTTAAAAGGATATTATTATTTAAAATAAAATCGATTTTAATTGAATTATTAACGATTTCTCGGAGTTTCGGGGTTAAAATAAATTTTATATTTAAATTAATATAAAGTTAAATATTTATTAAAATATTTTCGGGTGTTTTTAAGATAATCCTGGGTGTGTTCGGGATAATTCTAGGTATATTCGTTATAACGATTATAAAAGTATCTTTTAGATTTTTAATAATTATATTTATAATAATTCTTATTATAATAATAAGTAATTTAAATTTTTCTTTTAAGAACTTTTTATATAATTAATATTTTAATTCTTTTATATTTAATTAATTTTAATTTTCTTATTAATCGTAATTAATTTTTTACTATTATTTTATATTATTATAGCTTTAATTATTTTTACATTTATTAAAATATTTATAACGCTTATATCTTAAAAATAGAAATAAAAATTATATCCTTTAAATAAAGATTTATAATTTATAATTATAAAAGTAAATTCTTTAAATAAAAATGTTATTTTTTTTTATATTATTACCTTTTTAATATATAATTATTTATATAAAATAGTTTTAAAATATATATTAAATTTATATTTTAAGAATAAAATAATATCGGTATTAAAGTTAATATTAACTTTAAAAAGTTTAAGGGTTTAAGTATTAATTAAAGCGTTAAGCTTAAGGTAATTAATTATTTATCCGTTATTAATAAACTTTTAAAATATAAATTAATTATTATTATTATATTTTTTTATATAAATAATAAACGTAATTTATTTAATTATTTTAACTCGTTTCTTAATTACGGTTTTAATTTTAATTTTTTTAAGAATTATAAAATATTTTATATAATAAAGGAACTTTCTATTTATTAAATTCGGATTAATATTAATATCGAAATAAATATATATAGAAATAAAATTATTTTACGTTATATAAGTATTAACTTTAAAATATATAAAGCTTATAATATCTTTACTTAACTCCGTTATATTATAATTAATATTAGGAATCCTATTTTAAATAAAGAATTTTTTAATATTAATTAAATAAATTTTATTATTAAAGTAATAAAAAGTATATCTTTCCTTTAATATAAATTATTTATAATTATAAACTTTATTATAATTTTTAATATATTTAAATATTAAATTATATAATATAAATATATAACTATAATAATTATAAATATATTATTTTCGTATAGAAATTAAGGATTTAAGTTTTTTTTTAATATTATTATACTTTTTTTTATATAATCGTTTTTATACCGGATTAATAAAGTCGTATTTATAATATTTTTTATAAATTATATTTTAATTAAAAATTAAATAGAAATAGAAGGATTTATATTTAAATTCCTTATCCGACGATAAGTTTAACGAATTAAATATAAAGGATAAATTATTATATATAAAATTAACTTTTTTATTATTTTTATTACTTTTATTATATTTATAATCGGATTTCTTAAAATTATTATTCTTTTTAAAATCCTTCTTTTTTCCGTAATCTTTATTAGGATTATCTTATAATTAAATTTTATTTTATCGACGTTCTTTCTTTTTTATACGTTTATTATATCTTTCGTATTAAAATTTAATAAAGTTTTCCTTAATTATATATTTATTAATTAACTTAAATTTAGTATAAGTTCGAATAGCATTCTATATTTATTAATTTTAACCTTTTAATTATTATTTAATATATAAATTTAAGGTATTATATACTTCGTTAACCTTAGCTATATATAAAACGATTATATTATTATCCTTAAGAGGGTATAGAAATCGTTAGATTTCTATATTAATTTAAATATAAGTTTATTATAGAATACCGACCGTGTTTCTATTATTAAATGCTAAGGATTTTATAATTTTAATATATTTAATTATTTAATTAAAAAAGCGTTTTAAAGTATCGGGATTATTCGACAGGTTTTTTAATTAAAATCTTATAATTAAAGACTTCTTTATTATTATAACTCCGTTTAATTTAAATCGATTCTTAAAGGTTTCTATAATATAATAAAGTCCTTTCGATTTTAACGAAACCTTATTAAAGTTAAAGACTTTATTATTCTATTAAATTAAAGCTCGTCCTTTAAAAAAGGTTTAAAAGAAATTTAAAATTTATATAATAGAATCTTTAAAATAATCTCCCTTTATAAAGTTAATAATTCTTAATAAAAAAGCTATAATATCCGTAAAAATAATTATCTTCCTTTCTTAAATTAAGCCTTACTTAATTAAATTTAAATAATTAGGATTATATATTTTAACGTCCTTTCGTTTAATCTTAAATCCTAATTATTTATAATTATTTAATAGGTATTTAGATAAAGGATTATAAATAATAATAAAAAGACGCTAAGAAAGGTTTAGTAATTTAGTAATTAGCGCTAAAAGTTATATAAATACCTTAATCGGTTATATCTAAAGTTAAAGATTAATAAGTAGATATATAGGTTCCTTATATAATTAAATTTATAATTATTATATAGGATTATTAATAAATTATTATATAAGATTATTAATAAGCTTTTATATTTATTAAGGGATTTACTTATATTATCGCTAATTTATTAAAAAGGGATTTAAATAATCGCCCCGGATAAATTAATTTTAATCCTTTTAAATTTAAGAATTTTTTTAAAGACGCCCTTCACCGTTATTAAAGTTATATTTAAAATTATCCCTTTTAATTAATAGGATAATAATCTTTCTTATAAATAAAGGTTAGATTATTTTAAAATATATATAAGTAGGTCGACCTCCCGGGGTAGGATATAGTTTTATAATAGGTACCGATTTATTAAATAAAAGATTATTTATCCTTTAATATTATGTAATATCCTTGAGAAAGGAATTATAATTCTAAAATAGCTATAAAGTTATTCGATTCGATTATCGGGAGAACGAGCGGGTTTATTTTATATTAAAGCGAAATTCGTTTTATATATTATGTATAAAGCTTTTTATATTATCGTTAAATTTTATTAAAGATTTTTTTTAAATCTTTCCGTAATTTTATTATTATTTCTTTTTAAATTAATTAAAAGTTATTAATTCGAGTATTTAAATACTTTATAATAATTAGGTTATTTCCGAATTTTATAAAACCGTTATTAATTTTACGATTAATATACTTTTTAAGAACTATAGTTTCGGCTTTTATTATATATAACTTTAATAATTCTTAAAGGTTAATTATATATTTTAATAATTTGACTCGTTAAATAGTTATATTTCCCGATATTAAAATAACTCGCTTCAGTATTAAAGAAGGATTTATTTATAAGGGATTTAAAAATTTAATTTTTCTTATATATAAATCGTTTTAAAATCCTAAAATCGCGATTTATTCTATAAAAAATTTACCTTTAAACGTTATATTAAGGTTAATAAGGTATATAAGTTATTAAAGTATTAAATTAATCTATTTATTAAGAACTTCGGGTTATTTATTTATACTTTCTTCTTTTTTTAAAAGAGGATTAATAGTCGAATTTTCGGTTATATTAATAATTTACCTATATATAGGTAATTAATAATAAATTAAAATATATTTAATATATATATAATAAATTAGAAATAATAAGGAATTTTTTTAAATAGAGCTTTTAAGATAAAGTGATATTTAAATTAAAGTTTTTATAAAATAATATTTAAATAGAGATTTTAAATAAATTAATATTTAAATAGGAAATTATAGCATTTATAATAACTGAAATTATTTAGGATTAAGTATTATAAATAAATAATTAGTCGGTTAGGTAACTTATTAAATCGTATTTATAGGGATTTTTTATTTACTTAAATATATCGTATTTCTAAAATACTTCCGTTAAAATGTAAAATTAATTTAACGAATAATTACCGGACGTATTAAATATATAAATAATAATTAAAATAAAGAAAGCGTATTAAATTAAGAGAGAAAAATATATTAGACGTACGGATCTTACTTTTAATCGTTAACTCCGATAATAACCGATAGAGATATATTTAACGTACGAATCTATTAATTTAATAACGGTTTTAAGGCGTAAACTTATTCTCGAATTATTAAAAAATATACTTAAATATATAAATTCTAATAGATCTTTAATAAAGTTATTAAATCGAAATAATCTTATTTTTTAATTAATTAAGGTTAAAGAAATACTATTAATTTAAAGGGACCGGATAGGAATAACTTAAATAATAGATTAATATAAAAATAAAATAGGAAGGAAGAGGGCTCTATTTACCTAAATCGGCTAAGGCCTTTTAAATAAGGGAGGCTAACTATTACTATTTAAGTTAACCGCCTTCCTATTTAGGAATAGCGGGCTAACCAGGCCTTCCTTAGATAAACCCCCTAGTGGGGTCCATTAGGTAGCCTATTTAATAATATAGCCTATTCGGTAATAAACCACGTTATAATAATTAATAATAATTATAAAAAGCTTAAAACGTTAAAGGCTTATAAATTTAGTTGGCTAATATTAAAGTCCTTTTATTATAATTAATATTTCTTTATTATAAATTAAATAATTTAATTCCGGGCTTTAAAGAGATTCGGAATAATATTTAATAAAATATTAATTTTTATCGTTTTATTTTTATAAAAATATTCCGGTTATTATAAAATGGGAGGAATTAATTTCTAATTTCATTTCTTTTTCGTAATTAAAATAAATAAGGACGGGTATTTATAATAAGGCGGCTTTTAAATTATTAAACGCCTTTTATTAACCGGGGCCTTAATCTTACGATTAATCGATTTTAATAAGGAGGATTAAAGATTTAATTATATTATTATAATCTTTTATAAATTTTTAATAAAAGTTATAAAATTTAAGGAATAATTAAATTATTTTAATACCTATAAACTATATTTAATCCTTTACGGCGGTAACTTTTTTAAAGTTAATCGCGATATTATTAATTCGGATAATAAAATTAAAGTATTTTATCTTTATTATATTAAATTTATATTTTTTAAATTTCGTTTAGATTTTAAGCTTTAAAGGCTTTTAAAATATTTTTTAAATATATATTTTATATTTTAATAGGTTTTCCGAGTAAATCAGGATATGGTTAATATATATATAATAGAAGTTATTGAAGTATTCCTTTAATAAATCGTTTATAAACTTTTAAAAGGTTAATAATCTATTTATAAATTTAAATAGGAGTACTCGATATTTATATATTTCGTATTTAATTTTAAATATTATAAAATCTTTATTTATTTCCTTTAAATAAAGTTTATAAAACGTTTAATATATATCGATCTTTATATAAATTCTTATTTAAAAGATCCGGTCGAGAGTTTCTTTAATTAATAGGAAAGGGTATCGATCTTTCCTAATAATAATATTTAATTTCTTAAAGTTTATATAAAATCGGAGGCCGCTATCTCCCTTTAAAGCTATTAAAATTAATATAATTTATAATATATTATTAAATATAATAAAGCTTTTTTATAAATTTTTAATAATATATTTCCGGGTTATAATTAATTCTTTAAGAGATATTTTATAAAATAAGTTATAATTAAGGTTATTCGGTTTAATTCCTTCCTTTAATTTGATTTTATAATTTATTAAGCCGCGGTATTTAATTAATTTATTAAATTAAACTTTATTAAAAATATAATAATAATCCTTATATATTTTCAAGACAATCTCTTCTATTTTACGGCGTGATTCGTCTTCGTTTTCTAATAAGGAGTAATTTTAAAAGGTTTATTTCTTTTAAATAAATTAATCGATTTTATATAAAGTTATCGTAGCGATTTAATAATTATCCTTCTTTATATATTTATAAAATCTATTAATATTAACGATCGCGAGGTTAGGTATTTATTATTTATATTATTTAAAAGAGTTATATAATAAGCGATATCGCTTTTATATAACGTGGTTTACTACCTCGCGGATTATATTACTTCGCGAATTACTTTTTTAATTCTATAACTTAATTAAACTTTAATATATAATAATTCTATAATTATAATACCTAATTAATTTAAAGAAAATTAAATCCTTTTAATAATTTAAATAATACGAAATTTAATAAATCCTTTAAATTAAAAAGTTATTACGAAAATATATAACGTCCTTTATATAATTTTATATTACCGAATTAATAATTAAACCCTATAACGCGAAATCCAATAATAATAATATAAATTAAATTTTATTAAAAAGGAGGTATTACGAAAGTATATAATTAATTTAAATATTTAAGGAATACCTCTTAATATCGTTAATATAGAAAATATAATTAATCTTCTCGCGGGAATGCGTAACGATAAATATATTAATAAATATTAAATTAAAAGCTTTATTAATTATAATTTAAACTTTAAAAATAAAATAAATCGGAAATAAAATTATTAAAAAGCTCTTTATAAGGATATAAAAATTATTTCCGATTAATTTATATTAATAATAAATATAAAAGTTAAATATAATATTTTAAATAAAGATATATAGAATTTCGATAAGATTAGTTTTATAATAAATATTATCGGCTTAATATATATCGTAATACACGCCGATCGGCATAGGAAAGCGAAAACGGTTTAACTTAATAATCGGGAATAATTAATAATAATAAAATATATTAATTCGTAAAATTAATATATTTCACTATTTTTAATCGTTTAAAGTTAATATTATTTTATAAATTAAATATATAAATATAATTTATCGGGTAATTAAATAATTAAATTAACCTTTAATAACTAGACCGATAATAAGACAGGCTTAAATTAAGTTAAATACTTTAATAAATATATTAAAACGCGAGCGACAGGTTATTATCGCTTCTTTATTATTAATAATTATAAAAGCTATATTTCGGCCGAATTTAAAATATATTATAAAAATAACGGTATTATTATATTTAATATACCTCTTTATTTATCTTACCTACTTTAATTATTAAATATCGTACTTTATTCGCCGTTAAAACATATATTTTCGAAAGAAATCGAGTTATTTATAAAAACCTTAATAAATTATATTAGGAAGTTCGAGTTCTTTATTACCTTTAAGGCCGCGTATTTCATTATTTTTATAGAATATAATATTAAATTTAAATATAATATATTTAATTTTAATACCCTATAATTTAAATAAGGTAATTAATAAGTTAAATATATAAATTCGGACGCCTATACCGGAGTTATTACGCCTCGGGATTATTAATATTTATAACCCTTTAACGCCTTCTAACCCTTAATAAACGACGAGATACTCTATTTTTATTAAAAGTAAGATCTCTAGCTATTAAGGAAGCTTTTTAACGCCGATTTTAAATATTATAAATAAATTAATTAAACGTATAAAATTAATAATATATAAAATTACGATTTTATATAAACAGGTACGGAC
This sequence comes from Apiospora saccharicola, assembly GCA_038363915.1. Taxonomy (NCBI): domain Eukaryota; kingdom Fungi; phylum Ascomycota; class Sordariomycetes; order Amphisphaeriales; family Apiosporaceae; genus Apiospora; species Apiospora saccharicola. The sequence continues at coordinate 4,252,266 of JAQQWM010000001.1, forward strand.
TTTAAAGGCGGTTAATTTAATCCTTTTAAAACGCCGGAGGATTAAAAAGTTATATATTTAATTTAAAGGAGCTTTTATTATTAAAGAATCTTAATAATTATAAGATAAAAAAGTAAAAGGGAAGCGTCTTATAATCGATAAAGATAAAAATAATAATTCGTTAAAACGGCGTATAATAGGTAATAAACGTTACGGTATTTACGGCGAGATAGGTTATAATACGTAAACTTATAAAAAAGACATAAAATCGAGTAATAAATCCGATAATAAATAATTTAAATTAATTTAAAGTATTATAATTAAATTAATTTATATTAAAGTATTAGGAAATAGAAAGAGTAATCCGCGAGGTAATATAGTCCGCGAGGTAATAAATTACATTATCTTTTTTATTATAATATAATTTTTATAATTTTAAATTTAATAATAAATAAATATAAAATAATTCTTTAATCTTTAATTTATTATTAAGGTTATATTATATTTTATTCAACTTTACGTTTAATTGATATATTATATATAAAAGGATTTTAATATTTTTAGGGGTCGGAATTAAAATTTTAATATTTATTCCGGTTTTCTCCCCCCTTTTTAAAACGGGATTTTAATTAAGAGAGACGGCCGTCCCTTTTTTATTTATCCCTTTTAATTTAAATATTAAATATTTTATCCCGAGCGTCCGCGTCTTTTTAAAAGGAAGGGTAATAAAATAATTTATTAGAATCGTTTATAGGGATATTAATATTTATAATTAAAATTTAATTATTTAAGTAATCGAGGTATTAAATATTTAAATAAATAATTATATTATATTCCTTAAATTATTTTTATTTAATAATTATATACTAATTTATATTAATTATTATTAAAGGGATTAGCTTAATATTCCGGTAATAAATATATATATTAACGATTAATATTGTACTAATATATTAGGAGGGTTTTCTTTTAAACCTTTTAATTTTATAATGTTAGAATCCGATCTCGCGTTAAGTTTTTAATCGTTTAATTAATTTATTTCAAAATTTTATATTAATAAATAAATAACTAGTTACTCCTATATTAGCTAACGTTGCGGTTATAAATAATAATAATCTATTATTATTTATAATATATCTAAAGGTTAATAAAGACCTTTTAATTAATTATTATAAAAAATTAAATAATATCGTTATTAAATCGTCCTTAACGCTAACTAATACCTATCTTAAGAAGGAGTTTTTATTCCTTAGGATTAATTTTTTAATTTATTAAATTCGGTTAGGGCTTAATTAAGCTTCTAATTATTCGAAGGGAGATCGGCGAGGGTTCTATAACTTCGATAAATTTTATTAACGTTAACGAGCTTCTTTTTATTAATATTATAGAGATTTAAAAGGTATTTATTCTTTCGATAACCGATTTAATAATAATTAAAGTATCGTCCTTTCTGGACTAACTTTTAAATCTCTTCGATAATAATAGGCGAGGGATACGTCTTAATCGAGATTAGGGTAAAGGTTAATTTAAACGATAATCCGTTATTTCCGTTACCTTTAAAACCGGAGTTTTTATTATTTATATCGCTTTTATTATTTTTAAAGCTAATAAAGGTAATTACCTTTTTAATACGCTTCTTTTTCTTATTAACGTTAATATAGCTTTAAATAATTTATTAATAATATTTAATATATATATTAAAGTCGACGCTTTTATCCAAATATTAAATAAAGGTAATTAATATAATTTATAATATAAATTTATTATAAAAGGCCTCCTTTTAAGAAGTTTAAATAAGTTCTTTCTCTTTAATTAATCGGACGAAATTTAAAAATAACTTTTAATATTTAATTAAAGAAGTTATTTTTAATTAATTATACTCCTTTTTAACTTTCTTATATAAAATATAATTAAAATAGCGATTCTATAAATAATTTCAGAGTTTATTAAGTATCTTTATTTAATTTAAATAATTATTACGGAGGAAAGGTAAGAGTTTTAAAGTAGCGGGTCTTTTAATATAATTATAAATAGCGTTAAATATTTAGGATTCGGCAATAAAATAATCGGTATTTTTAAAATATATATCTTTAATTTAATAAAATTAAATTTTAAAAGGAATTTTATCCTTATCTTTATTATTATAAAAATCATTAACTTTGACTTTATAGTTCTTTTTATAACGGGTATTTCCGATATTAACGATAATCGAAAGAATATCGGTATAATAAGATTATACGAATTAAATAACGACCGCGTTAATATTATATAATTCCTTTTAAAAATTAGTATTATTTATATTAATTTTAATAAAGTTAGTTATAAAATCCTTAATAATAAATATCTTTTCCTAGATTTAAATTTAATATTAACCGAATTCTTAACCTATCTCTTAAAAATAATCTTTTAAAGAGATAATCTTTAAATTTAAATTATTTATCTTATATTAATTTTTAATTAAATTATCGCCCTTAATAAATCGATATACTCGTTCTTTAATTAAACGAGCGAAATATTTAACTTAATAAATAATAGATTTCTATTAAAAATCGAATAATTTTATATATTAATATAAATCGATAATTTATACGGTCTAGGTATTAATAATTATAATAACGAATTGTATTTTTTAAAATAACTTTTCCGGATTATTATATATATTTTTAAACTCCTTTATTATAATAAGGCCATTTTTAATATATTATTTAATAATACCGGGATTAATTTAAAGGGAGAAAGGAAAAGCGGGCTTATTATTATTATTATATATATATATATATTAAAATATTAATTAAAATAGAATTATAAATTATCGCTATTTAATTTATCGATATCCGTAATATATTAGAATCTATAAACCTCCTTTTATTATTACTTAAACTCTTTATAAATTTAATCGATATCTTTATCGATCGGGTTATCGTTAAAGCCTTTAAGAATTTAATAGTTTTCGGGGTCGTTAATATTAAATCGTTTATAAGAACGGCGACCGAGATTAATAATATCGTAAAGAACGTGAAATTCGGTAAATATCTTTTAAATATTAATATTAAATTAAACTTATTTTTTAATATATACCGTAATAACGCGGTTATTTTTATCGTATATTATAATATTCGCGATAAAGATTAATCAAGTTCGGTTTTTATAATTATATATTAAAGCTTTTAATACGCGATTTAAAGTTTATTACTTTTTACGCCGTAACGAAATCGGTATTAGTTTATTTAGAATTAAAAGTAAAATAATACTTTATTAAACGATATAATTAACGATTATAAATAGTTACGGAATTAGAATCTAATAAGGTAAAACTATAAGTAATATTTAAAATAATATAATTTACGATAGAGAAAAGAAAAAGAATAGATCTAGCTAGAGCTAGATTAGGACTTAAAATAGGTATAAGAGCGGGGCTTAATCCGTACTAACGTGGCGCTAATAAGTACGGATTAACGTACTATATTACTATTAAGTAAAAAGAAGGTGAAATAATAAATCTTTAAAAATAACTTTTTATATCTAATTAATAAATAATTAATAAAAAGAATAAGGGGCTATTAATATAATAATATAATATATTAATAAAAGTTATTAATAAAGGAAAGGGGGGGGGGGGGTATAGTAATTCTCTTTTAAATATAACTTTTATATTCTTTTAATAATTATAATATTACTTTTTATTAAAAGTATAATGTTATATAATTAAAATAACTTAATTAAACTTATTAAATTAAATTAAATTAATTAAGGTTAATCCGTTCTATATAAACCGATAATTATATAGAAAACGTATAGTATAAAAAGTAACGTTTTAATTATTATAAGGATATATATAGGAGATATTAAAGATAAATAGTAAGCCGTTATTAAGATTTAATAAATAGAAGGTAATAAGTATATTATATATTATATAAAAGTATAGGGAAAGAAAGAAAGAAGTATTAAATAAAGATTATTTAGAAATATATTTAAAGGAATATTATTTTTATATTAGATATCTCGGTTATTATATAATATAATTATTAGATAGAAGTAACGGTATATTGTCCGTTCTTACCGATAAATAGCTGAAATAGGTTTATAAATATAGATTTATATTAGAATAACTAGATTAAATTAAATATATATAAGTTGTATTAATATATTATTTTTTATATTTAATAATTAAGAGGTTTATATATTTTAGAAAGTAATTAACGTATATCGGATATATTATTATTAATTATTATATTATTGTTTATTACATTTATTATTATAATATCGGACTATATTAAAAGAAAGATTTAATTAAATACGTTAAAGGATTAGGAGGCTTAGGACTATAACTTTATTATTATCGCGAAATCTATCAGCCTTTAAAATAAAATTAAATATTAAAAGAACTAATAAAAAATCCCTATTCTCCTTTAATTAAACGATTTCTATATAAAACTTACCTTTATTTTTATCGCGACGGTAATTAAAAATAAAGAAGGAATAAAAATATCGATTTTTATAATTACAAGTATCGTTAATAAAAACCGACTTTTAATTTAAAATACATATTTATATTAAATTACTATATTTAATTTATTTTATATTAGATATAACCTATCTATTTAATAAAGAATTAATAAAATTAAGGTTATTGAAAATATTAATAATTTTATTTTCCGTCTTATAAAGGACGTTAATTTATTAATTATATTATATAAAAAAAACTATATAAAACCCTTACTTTTAATTCAACAGATTAAATAAATAAGTATATAGTTATAAGCTAATTAATTATATAATAATTAATAATTAATTTAATCGATAATAACCTATTTAATTAAAAGATTATTCGTTAATCGCGGTTCCGCTAATTCCCGTTTATCGATACCGGCCCTTTAAAGGCAGCTATTATATAACTTTATTATATTAATATTTATTATAAATATAACTTAATAAAAACTTCACGTCCTCCGGGGCCTCTTTTTTATTTTATAAATATATAAATATATTTTCTATTACTTAATAATTTTTATAACGTTTCTTATTATTATATATTTTAAATTCGATATATAAATTATATATATAAAGAATTATATATTATAATTAATTATAAAATAAACTAATTTATATATTCTTTAATATTTCGAAATTAAGTTTATTTAAAATATTTATAATATTTCGATCGCGAAAGCGGTTTATTTTAAAAAATTTAAATTCAATAATTATCGATATAGTGATACCGGTTTCCTCGGAATTACTTAAAGCGTTTTCTATTAATACGTATAATATAATATATATCGATAAATATTAAGATTTAAATAATTATATATATATTTAATAATATATAAAAATATAATATTAAATAAGGAATAATAATAGATATAAATACTATCCTACGGAGGACGTTAATTTATTAATTATATTACGAAAAAGAATTATATAAAACCCTTACCTTTTATTTAATAGATTAAATAAGTAAGTATATAATTATAAATTAATTAATTATATAATAACCGATAAATAGCTTAATCGATAATAACCTATCTAATTAAAGGATTACTCGCTAACCGCGGTTCCGCTAGCTCCCGTTTATCGATACCGGCCCTTCTTCCCTTTCGGTATATTTAATTAATTCGCGATATTATCGTACCGGCGCTTGTCGTATTAATAACCTAATAGAAGCTCCGCGTCCTCCGGGGTTTCTTTCCCGTCTCGTATATATATAAATACGCCTTCCGCCGTTTAATATTCTTTATAAAACTCGTCGCTATCGTTTATATTAAATATAATATAAAAATTATATATATAAAGAGTTATATATTATAACGGCTCGAAAGGTTTATTATTATATACGGTATTTAATATTTTAAAATCGAATTTATTTAAAGCGGTTACGATTTCCGTATTATAAAAGCAATTCTTTTTAAGAAATATAAATTTAATAATTACCGATATAATCGCGTCGACTTTTTCGAAATTATCCGAGGCGCTCTTTATTAACGTATACGATATAATATATATCGGTAAATATTAAGATTTAAATAGTCGTATATATATTTAATAATATATAAAGGTATAATATTAAATAAAGGATAATAATAAATATAAATATATATTTATATATAATAAGAAGGAGAAATATTATAGGTCTTAAGGAATATCTATTTTAAGATTTTATACCTATATATAAAAGCTTTCTTTAATAACCTACGTAAAACCGGTATCTCTATACCTTAGCTTTAAAAACTTTATTACTTAAATATAAATAATTTCTAATAAATCTTAAATCTATATAATATAAACGAGTATAATAATTCCTTTCTTAATATTTAAATATAATATTATCGCGAGACTTAAGTTTATTATAAATCCTATACCGTAGGGGATAATAAGTAGCTAGGGTCGATAGCTATAGCAGAAAGGGGGCTTGATATTTATTATTTATTATCGTTAGAAGCTTAATTTTTTAATTTATTATTTAAAATACCTATTTATTTTAATATAGAGTTATTATTAATTTATATAACCTTTTATTTGTTTTTTATTACTTATATTAACTGTAATAAGCTTAAAAAAATAATAAATAAATAAATAGATATAAATATATATTTATATAGAATAAGAAGGAGAAATATTATAAATCCTAAAGAATATTTATTTCGAGATTTTATATTTACGTATAAAAGCTTTTTTTAATAATTTATATAGAACCTATATTTCCGTATTTTAATTTTAAAATCTTTATTATTTAAATATAAATAATCTCCGATAAATTTTAAATCTATATAACGCGAATAAGTATAATAGTTCCTTTTTTAATATTTAAATATAATATTATTATAAGACCCGGGTTTATTATAAATCTTATATTATAAGGGATAATAAGGTAATAACTAGGGTTAATAATTATAATAGAAAGGGGTTTAATATTTATTATTTATTATCGCAAAAGGTTTTATAATAGACCCCACTAAGGGGTTTATTTAAGGAAGGCCTAGTTAGCCCGCTATTCCTAAATAGGAAGGCGGTTAACCTAAATAGTAATAATTAACCTCCCCTATTTAAAAAGCTTTAGCCGATTTAGGTAGATAAAGCCCTCTTCCTTCTTACTCTATTTTTATATTAATCTATTATTTAAGTTACTATTATCCGGTCCCTTTAAATTAATAGCATCTCTTTAACCTTAATCGGTTAAAAAATAAAATTATTTTTATTTAATAACTTTATTAAAGATTTATTAGAATTTATATATTTAAATATATCTTTTAATAATTCGAGAATAGGTTTACGCGTTAAAACAGTTATTAAATTAATAAATCCGTACGTTTAATATATCTCTATTAATTATTATCGGAGTTAATGATTAAAAATAAAATCCATATATTTAATACGTCTTTCTTTTTTAATTTAATACGCTTTCTTTATTTTAATTATTATTTATATATTTAATATACCCGATAATTATTCGTTAAATTAATCTTATATTTTAACGGAAATACTTTAAAAACGCGATATATTTAAATAAATAAAAGATCCCTTATAAATACAATTTAATAAGTTATTTAACCGATTAATTACTCGTCTATAATACCTAATCCTAAATAACTTCGGTTATCGTAAATATTACGGTTTCTTACTTAAATATCGGTCTATTTAAAATCTTTATTTAAATATTATTTTACGAAAACCCTAACCTAGGTATTACTTTATTTTAAAAACTCTATATAGAAAAATTCCTTATTATTTCTAATTTATTATATATATATTAAATATATTTTAATTTATTATTAATTATTTATATATAGGTAAATTATTAATATAATTAAAGAATTAATTACCGATCCTTTTTTAAGAAAGGAATAAAATATAAATAAATAACCCGAAGTTTTTAATAAATAAATTACTTTAATACTTTAATAATTTATATATCTTATTAACCTTACTACGACGCTCCGTAATAAGATTATTCTTAAATAAATCGCGATTTTAAGATTTTAAAACGATTTATATTTAAAAAAAATTAAACTTTTAAATTCCTCGTAAATAAATCCTCTTTTAATATCGAAATAAATTATTTTAATATCGGGAAATATAATTATTTATTTATTATTTTTTCAAGCTTATTATAGCTAATATAAGTAATAAAAAACAAATAGAAAGTTATATAAATTAGTAATAACTCCGTACTAAAATAAATAAGTATCTTAAATAATAAGTTAAAAAATTAAGCCTCTAGCGATAACAAATAGTAAGTATCAAGCCCCCTTTCTGCCACAGCTATCGACCCTAGCTACTCGCGATAGCATTATATTTAAATATCGAGAAAGGAACTACTCGTTCGCGTTATATAAACTTAAAATCTATTAAAGATTATTTATACCTAAATAATAAAGTTCTTAAAATTAAAGTACGGAAATATTAGTTCTATATAAATTATCGGAGAAAGCTTTTATATATAAATATAAAATTTTAAAATAGACACTTTTTAAGACTTATAATATTTCTCTTTCCTATTATATATAAATATATATTTATATTTATTACTATCCTTTATATTATACCCTTATATATTATTAAATATATATATAACTATTTAAATTTTAATATCTATTAATATATATTATATCGTATATATTAATAAAAAGCGCCTCGGGTAATTTTAAAAAGGCCGGCGCGATTATACTAATAATTATTAAATTTATATTTTTTAAAAAGAACTATTTTTATAATATAGAAATTATAACCGCTTTAAATAAATTCGACTTTAAAATATTAAATATTATATATAATAATAAACCTTTCGAACCGTTATAATATATAGCTTTTTATATATACGATTTTTATATTATATTTAATATAAATAATAACGACGAGCTTTATAAAGAATATTAAATAGTAAAAGATATATTTATATATATATAAAACGGGAAAGAGGTTTTAAAGGATACGGAACTTTATTAATATAACGAGCGCCGGTATAATAATATCGCGAATTAATTAAATATACCGAAAGGGAAGAAGGGCCGGTACCGATAAACGGGAATTAATAGAACCGCAGTTAACGAATAATCTTTTAATCGGACAGGTTATTATTAATTAAACTATTTATCGATTATTATATAATTAATTAACTTATAACTATATATTTATTTATTTAATCTATCGAATAAAAGGTAAGGGTTTTATATTTTTTTTTTCGTAATATAATTAATAGATTAACGTCCTCCGTAGGACGGAAATATAATTATTTAATAAATTAAGTTATTAAAATATACGATTAACCTTTAAGAATTATTAAAGTTATATATAATAGAAATTGAAATTACGGTTTTTAAAAAGTATATTAGTCGTAAAACGGATAACGATTTTATAAAATTCGGAAATAACCCGATTATTATAAAGTATTTAAACGTTTAAATTAATAACTTTTACTTAATTTAAAGAAAGGCGATAATAAAATTACGGAAGGATTTAAAAGAATCTTTATTAAATTTAAATAATAATATAAAAGGTTTTATATATAATTTATAAAACGACTTTCGTTATAATATAAAATAGGCCCGTTTATATTCTTAATAATCGAATTAAATAATTTTATAGCTATTTCAGAATTATAATTCCTTTTTTAAAAACGTTATATAATATTAAAAGGTAAATAATCTTTTATTTAATAAATTAAAGCTTATTATAAAACCGTATCTTACTTTAAGAAATTAATTTATTTATATATATTTTAAAATAATTTAACCTTTATTTATAAGAAAGATTATTATTTTATTAATTAAAAAGGATAATTCTAAATACGATTTTAATACCGGCGAAAGGTGTCTTTAAGAAAAATCTTAATTTTAAAAGGATTAAAGCTAGTTCGCCCGGGGCGATTATTTAAATCCCTTTTATTAAATTAGCGATAATATAAACAGATCTTTTAATATATATAAAAACTTATTAATATTTTTAAATAATAACCGTAAATTTAATTATATAAAAAATTTATATATTTATTTAATAATTCTTAACTTTAAATATAATTATTTAAGGTATTTATATAACTTTTAATATTAATCGTTAAATTATTAAACCCTCTTTAACGTCCTCTTATTATTTTTTATAATTCTTAATTTAAATACTTATTAAATAATTATAAATAATTAGGATTTAAAATTAAATAAAAGGATATTAAAATATATAATCTTAATTATTTAAATTTAATTAAATAAAGCTAAATTTAAAAAGGGAAAATAATTATTTTTATAGATATTATATTATTTATATTAAGAATCGCTAGTTATATAAAAAGTAATTATTTTAAAGGTTCTATTATATAAATCCTTAATTTCTTTTAAACCTTTCTTAAAGGACGAACTCTAATTTAATAAAATAATAAGGTCTTTAACTTTAATAAAGTTTCGTTAGAATCGAAAGGACTTTATTATATTATAGAAGCCTTTAAAAATCGATTTAAATTAAACGGAGTTATTATAATAAAGAAGTCTTTAATTACGAGATTTTAATTAAAGGACCTATTAAACGATCCCGATATTTTAAAACGCTTCTTTAATTAAATAATTAAATATATTAAAATTATAAAATCCTTAATACCTAATAATAGAAACGTGGTTAATATTCTATAATAAATTTATATTTAAATTAATATAGAAATCTAGCGATTTCTATACCTTCTTAAAAATAATAATATAATTGTCTCGTATATAATTAAAGTTAATAAAGTATATAATACCTTAAACTTATATATTAAATAATAATTAAAGGGCCGAAGTCGGTAAATATAGAATATTACCTAAACTTATATTAAATCTAAGTTAATCGATAAATATATAATTAAAGAAGATTTCGTTAAATTTTAATACGAAAAACGTAATAAATGTATAAAAAAGAAGGAATATTAATAAATTAAGGTTTAATTATAAGACGATTCCGATAAGGACTTTAAAAAGAACGATAATTTTAAGAAATTTAACTATAAATATAATAAGAATAATAAAGATAATAAAAAGGTTAATTTTATATATAATAATTTATCTTTTATATTTAATTCGTCGGATTTATTATTAAATAAGGAATTTAAATATAAATCCTTTTATTTCTATTTAATCTTTAATTAAAATATAATTTATAAGAAGTATTATAGATATAATTTTATTAATCCGGTATAAAGACGATTATATAAAAAGAAATAAAATAATATTTTAAAGAAGTTTAAATCCCTAGTTTTTATATAAGAACGATATATTTATAATTATTATAGCTATATATTTATATTATATAATTTAATATTTAAGTATATTAAAGATTATAACGAAGTTTATAATTATAAATAGTTTATACTAAAGGAAAGAAATACTTTTTATTATTTTAATAATAAAATTTATTTAATTAATATTAAGAAATTCTTTATTTAAAATAGGATTCTTAATATTAATCGTAATATAACGGAGTTAGGCGAAGATATTATAAACTTTATATATCTTAAAGTTAATATTTATATAATATAAAATAGTTTTATTTTTATATATATTTATTTTAATATTAATATTAATCCGAATTTAATAAATAGAAAATTCCTTTATTATATAGAATACTTTATAATTCTTAAAAAAGTTAAAATTAAAACCGTAATTAAAAAATGAATTAAAATAATTAAATAGGTTACGTTTATTATTTATATAGAAAGATATAATAATAATAATTAACCTATATTTTAAAGGTTTATTAAAAGCGGATAAATAATTAATAATTTTAAACTTAATACTTTAATTAATATTTAAGCTTTTAACCCTTTTAAAATTAATATTAATTTTAATATTAATATTATTTTATTCCTAAAATATAAATTTAATATATATTTTAAAATTATTTTATATAAATAATTATATATTAAAAAGGTAATAATATAAAAGAGAATAATTCTTTTATTTAAAGAATTTATTTTTATAATTATAAATTATAAACCTTTATTTAAAAGATATAATTTCTATTTTTATTTTTAAAATATAAGCGTTATAAATATTTTAATAAATATAAAAATAATTAAAGTTATAATAATATAAAATAATATTAAGAAATCGATTATAATTAATAAAAAGATTAAAGTTAATTAAATATAAAATAATTAAAATATTAATTATATAAAGAGTTTTTAAAAAAAGGGATTTAAATTATTTATTATTATAATAGGAATCGTTATAAATATAATTATTAAACATTTAAGAAATATTTTTATAATTATTATAATAAATATATCCGGGATTATTTTAAACGCGCCCGGGATTATTCTAAATATACCCGGGATTATTTTAAAAATATTTAAAAATATTTAAATAAATATTTAATTTTATATTAATTTAAATATAAAATTTATTTTAATCCCGGAATTCCGAGAAATCGTTAATAATTAAATTAAAATTAATTTTATTTTAAATAATAATACTTTTTTAATTACTCCTTTATTTAATTAAATCTTTAATTTAATATTTAAATTTTATAAAAATAAAGGAATTTTAGCTTTTAATAAACTTTATAATCCGATTTTAAATAAATCGAGGTTAAATAAGTTTTATTTAATATTAAAAATTAAAGAATTAATAGAGATTTTAAAAATTATAATTAAGGAAGGTATATATATTTATATTAATAATTAATTATATATAAAGAAATTTATAAAGATTATTAATAATTATTTTAATATATAAAAGGATTAAGGTATAATTAAAGTCTTTAAAGAATAATAAATAAAGATTCCTTTAATTAATAATTAATAAAATAAAAAGTTTAATAATCGAAGTTATCCGTTAAATATTAAAAATAGGAAAGTTTTTAATAATATTTATAATACTTTTTATAATAAAAGATATATAAAATAAATAAACGAACCGACTTTATTTATAATACCGCTTTTTATTATATAGCGATAAGTTAAGGGCGAGGAAAAGGTAAGAATTATTATAAATTTAAAACTTTTAAATAATGTAATAATCTTTAATAATTATTTATTACCGTTATAATTAGAAGTAATTATTCGTTTTTAAAGTAAATATTTTATTATTATAATTAATATAATAACCTTTTTTTATTAATTTTCTATTTATTTAGATTATTAAGATAGATTTATTTTTATAAGTTTATAAGGAATAGAGAGATTTATAATAATATTAATAAATTTTAAGAATATATTTACTTATATTTAATAATTTATAGATAATACTTTTAAGGAGTTTAATAATTTTTATAAAGCTCTTATTAATAATATTATTATTTATTCGGAAATTATAAAGGAATACTTTAAATATTTAAAAAGGTTTTTAACCTTTTTAATAATAAAAATATTTTAATTAACTTTAAGAAGTTATTTATCGGTTACCTTTTAATAGAATTATTTAATTTTAAGGTAAATGTTTTAGGATTAGGAATAATTAAGGAAAGGGTCGTTATTTATCGTTAATTATTATTTCCCGTTAATTTTAAGTTATTTAAATAATATATTAATAATTTTAAATTCTTTCGTTATTTAATACTTTATTACGTTTAAATCGTTAAATTATTATAGAAAAGAAAGGTATTTCTTTTAATAGAAGGATATAAATAAAGATGAGTTATTATTAGAAATTTAAATAAACGGATAATTTATTATAAATTAATTAAATTTAAGTTTATAAATATTAAATATATATTTTTTAAAAGAATATAAGCTTCTATTTATAATAAAGTAATTATATTTTATTATAATTTTAATTAAACCTTTTTTATTTAACTCGATAATTCGTTTAAGTAAGGATTCGGGGTAATAATTTTTTATTTTAAAAACGGAATTAAATAATAATTTAATATTTTAATTATAAAAATTTCGGTTAAATTTATTATATATTTTAACCGATACCTATTTTAACCCGAAATAAAATATAGATTTTTAAAATTCGAAATCGTATACTTAATATAGGTAATTAAAAAGTTATAAATAATAATTTAATCGAATTAAATATTTATTATTATCTTTATCGATTATTTAATCACGAATGGTATTTATGAAGTTACGAATTTAAATATAATAAGTACCGACCGATTTAATAAGAGATTAATTAATATTTCGATTTATTTTTTATAATATAGATTCTAGATATATTATATAGTTAATAAAATTAATTTTATCCTTAATACTCTTAATAAATTAAAGGTAGTTTAAAACACCGATAAACGTATTAATAAACCCGTTATTTTAGATAAAGTTTAATTTATAATTAATAACGTTAATTATATATAAATTAAAGTTATTATCGATAACGAAATAAAATAAAAGTTTCTAAATAGATATAAAATTAATATTTATTTAACCTTTATTTTTAAAGATATTAAACGCCTAATTAATATTAACGAGCTCGTTAATAATTTTTCTTACCCCGGGTACCGTTTCGAAATTAAAGAGAAGCTTTTATATTATATTAATTATTTAAAAATATATTAACTTTATATTCCTTATATTTTAATATAAGATTTCTTAATTATAACCTATAATAATAAGTATTATTTTAATTTAAAATAAATATTAAAAGATTTTAATACTTTTATAATTAAAGGTAAGAAAAGATTAATAAAAGATTATATCGCGTATTATTCTAATTATAATATTAATTAAATCGATCGATAATTAAAAATAGGTAATTATAAACTTATTTATAATAAAAACCCTTTATTTATATATATAATTATAATAGACTTTATTTTAATTCTTTTATTAATAAGCTTTAAAGGAATACTTTAATAATTAAAAAATAACGAAACCTATTATAATATATATAATTATATAATAACGGTTTCCTATTTTATATTAAAATAGATTATATTAATTTTAAGATATAAAAAGTATATTATTAAGGATTAAATTATTACTTTTATTATTTAATTTATATTAATAGATTAGGGAATTCTTTATAGAATTCTCTCCGATTGAGATTTAAAGTTTATTAATAATTTCTAACGAGATATTTAAGAAAAATTAAATATTCGATTATTAATAATAATTATTTAATACCTTTAAGTAGATGGATTATTAAAACGAAAGAATTAAGATATTAAAATTACTATTCGATATTATTATCTTATATATTTTAATCGCGAATAAATCGATATACTTTCGGTACTTTAATAGAATATAAATAACGCTTATAACCGAACGACCGAATCGACGCTTTATTAATAATTATTTAACTTTAAGCTACCGGGACCCCTCGACCTAGTTATAAATATTAATATTATTAATAAAGTATTTAAAGATATTCGCTTTATAAAAGAATATTTTAAATAAAATACGTAATTAATTATAAACTTTATAATTATAAATATAAAAAAACCATATAATTTTAAATATCGGAATATTTAATTTAAGGAAAGTAATAAAGTTTATTTCTATCTTTATAAAAGTTATTATTTTCCCGGGAAACCTTTAAAAAAGCTATTATAATAACGGTTTAAACCTTAAATAATAGTTAAAAAAATTAATAATTTAATATATAAATTAAACTTTTTAAAAGAAAGTTTTATTTATTTTATAATATTAATCGAATATTTAATATTTACTTTTAAAAATAATAATCCTTTCTATTATTTATACTTTCCTCTTAATTCCGTTAACATAAATTAATTTAGATATAAATTTAATAATAATATTTTATAATATAAAGTTAAAATTATTAAAGATTATTAATTTAATCGTAAGAAGGACGGATATAAATATTTAATAAAGTAAAAAGGTTTTAATAAATAATATAATATTTAAAGAAAAGAAAATACTTTAGACGGTTTTAAAGAAATAATTAAAGAATATTAATAATATAAAGGTAATCGATTATTATAAATTCTATATAAAGGAAAGATTAATAAATAATTAATTATATCGAAACGGAAGTTAAAAAAATCGCGAAAGATTTAATATAAAAATAATTAATTAATCGCTTTTATATTAATTATATTTATTCTTAAATTTATTATACCTGCTCCGTTTAAACTTATTATTTAATCGATTATAAAACTTATTTTTAAAGAATTAAAGGAGGCTCTTAAATAAGGAAAAGGAAAGCCTTTTAAATTAAAGAATAAAAAATAGAAGATTTTCTTATTATTATAATTAATTTATATTATAATATATTTAAATTAATATTATATATTCTATATAATAATATATTTTAATAATATATTAAATAAATTAAATAAATATAAAGGATTATCGAGGACGGTAAGGATCTTTTTCCGGCCCGGTAATTTAATAGACTTTATTAAAGGGTTTATTTAAAGAAGGCTTAATTAGCCCGTTATTCTTAAATAGGAAGGCGGTTAATTTAAATAATAATAATTAGCCTCCCTTATTTAAAAGGCTTTAACCGATTTAAATAAATAGAGCCCTTTTCCTTTCTACTCTATTTTTATATTAATCCATTATTTAAGTCACTCCTATCCGGTCCCCTCATTTTAGTTTTTTAATTTATTTTTAAAATAAGTATTTATTTTAATATAGAATTATTATTAATTTATATAACTTTCTATTTTTTTTATTATTTATTTTAGCTATAAGAAGTTTAATAAAATATTAAATAAATAACTTCATTTTTAATTTTTTAAAAAAAATTACTATTAAATAGATAAAGATATTTATAATTAATATAAAGCTTTTAAGAATTACGGATTAACGGAAATCGAGATATTCGGTACCCGAGCTCGATTTAAATATAAAAAGGTTATTTATTTATTTAATAAAATATTTAAAGATATAAAGAAATAGTTTATTTAAGAGGAATTAAGTAAAGAATTAAAATATTAAAATTATATATTTTAAAGCTTAAACCGAGGATCTTTTAAAAACTCTCGTTTTAATACTCCCTTTTTAAATAATAGGGTTTATAAAGGATATAGATTAGTTAATTTAAAATAAATACCGGATTATTATAATAGATTTATAAAGGTATTATTTGTTTATTACTTTTAATAACGTACGCCCTTACGGAATAACTTACATAATAACCGTCGGAGTGGAGAGTAATAATAAATAAATAAATTAATAAAATTAAAATAATATAATAAATAAACTTTTTAAACCGGTATAAGGATAAGGATCTATTTTCTTTTAAGATATTAAAAAGGAAAAGACTTTATAATAAATATATATAAAATTTATTTAATCTTAAATTATATTTAGAAACTTTACTTTTATTTATTCTTAAAGAAATATTAATACTTTTAGATTTTTAATTTATTTATTAAAAAAATAATATTTATTTATTATTTTTTTAAGCTTATTACAGCTAATACAAGTAATAAAAAACAAATAAAAGGTTATATAAATTAGTAATAACTCCGTACTAAGACAAATAAATATCTTAAATAATAAGTCAAAAAATTAAACCTCTAGCTACATAATAATAAATAGTAAATATTAAGCCCCCTTTTCGTTATAATTATCGACCCCAGCCACTCACGATAATATTATATCTAGACATTAAGAAAGGAATTATTTATTTATACTATATAGATTTAAGATTTATCGGAGATTATTTATACCTAAGTAATAAAGTTTTTAAAATTAAAGTACGGAAATACCGGTTCTATATAAATTATTAAAGAAAGCTTTTATATATAAATATAAAATTTTAAAATAGACGCTCTTTAAAATTTATAATATTTCTCTTTCCTATTATATATAAATATATATTTATATTTATTATTATCCTTTACGTTATACCTTTATATATTATTAAATATATATATAATTATTTAAATTTTAATATTTATTAATATATATTATATTGTACGTATTAATAAAGAGCGCCTTAGGTAATTCCGAAAAGGCCGGCGCGATTATATCGGTAATTATTAGATTTATATTTTTTAAAAAGAATTATTTTCGCGATATAAAAATCGTAATTACTTTAAATAAATTCGACTTTAAAATATTAAATATTATATATAATAACAAGCCTTTTAAATTATTATAATATATAACTCTTTATATATATAATCTTTACGTTATATTTAATATAAATAATAATAATAAGTTTTATAAAGAATATTAAACGGCGGAAGGTATATTTATATATATATAAAATAGGAAAGAGGTTTTAGAGGACGCGGAGCTTTATTAATATAATAAGTATCGGTATAATAATATTATAAATTAATGAAACGTATCGAAGGGAAGGAAAAGCCGGTATCGATAAATAGGAGCTAACGGAATTATAATTAATAAATAATCCTTTAATTGGATAGGTTATTATTGATTAAATTGTTCGTCGGTTATTATATAATTAATTAATTTACGATTATATACTTATTTATTTAATCTATTAAATAAAAGGTAAGGGTTTTATATAATTCTTTTTTATAATATAATTAATAAATTAACGTCCTCCGTAGGACGGAAGAAAATAATATTAAAGTTTTGAAATAATATTCCTTTAATTTAAAAGGAATATACCCGAATTAAAAAGATTTAAGATTAAAGCGTTTAAGAAAGTATTAAATTAATAGAAAAAGTTTTAATTATAATATTAATCTCTTTATAATAATTAATTATATTTTAAATTTATATATTATATTTAATTTAAAATTAACTCTATATATATTTAATATAAAAAGTTATTTAATAAATTATTAAATTATTATAAAATAATAAGCCCTAATAAAGGGACCTATTATACTAAGCATTAGGTAAAGAGATAGATAGGGCACTAGGCTTAATAAGGAAGGCGGTATAGCCTAGTAGAACCAGCCCACTTATTAAAGTCGGCTTTACTTTATAGACCTTACCTTCTTTCCTTCTTTTAAATTATTATTAATATATATATAAATATATAGTACGTATACACTTAAGTAGGATTTATTATAAAAGGAAATATAATAATAAGGAGAAATTAAGATATTAATAACCGTTAATTTAAAGGTATTAAAACCTTTTAAGTTTATTAATATAATATATATTTAAACTTTTATTTATAATATAATAATATTTTATTATTTATAATAAAGATATTATTATTAAAATAATAAACTTTTAAATAATTATATTAAAAAGTAAGATATTTTAATTTTATATAAAGTATTTAATAAAGTATATTACTTCGTATTAAAGGATATAGAATTAAAACTTTTTTATGTAAATCTTATTTATTTATTATTTTTTTAAGCTTATTATAACTAATATAAATAATAAAAAATAAATAGAAGGTTATATAAATTAATAATAACTCCGTATTAAAATAAATAGGTATTTTAAATAATAAATTAAAAAATTAAGCCTTTAACTATACGATAATAAATAGCAAGTATTAAACCCCCTTTTTATTATAATTATCGACCCTAGTTATTACCTTATTATCCCTTACGGTATAGGATTTATAATAAACCTAGGTCTCGCGATAGCATTATATTTAAATATCGAGAAAGGAATTATTTATTCGCGCTATATAAACTTAAAATTTATTAGAAATTATTTATATTTAAATAATAAAATTCTTAAAACTAGGGTACGGAAATACCGGTTTTATATAAATTATCGGAGAAAGCTTTTATACGTAAATATAAAATCTCGAAATAAATACTTTTTAAGATTTATAATATTTTTCTTTCCTATTATATATAAATATATATCTATATCCGTTATTATCCTTTATTTAATATTATACCTTTATATATTATTAAATATATATATAATTATTTAAATTTCGATATTTATCGATATATATTATATTATACGTATTAATAAAAAGCGCTTCGGATAATTCTAAGAAGGCCGGTACGATTATATTAATAATTATTAGATTTATATTTCCTAAAAAGAATTACTTTCGTAATACGGAAATCGTAACCGCCTTAAATAAATTTGACTTTAAAATATTAAATATTATACATAATAATAAACCTCTCGAGCCGTTATAATATATAACTCTTTATATATATAATCTTTACGTTATATTTAATATAAACGGCGGCGATAAGCTTTATAAAGAATATTAAATAATAAAAGGTATATTTATATATATATAAAATAGGAAAAAGGCTTCGAAAGATATAGAGTTTTTATATTAATATAATAAGCGCCGGTACGATAATATCGCGAATTAATTAAACGTATCGAAGGGGAAGAAGGGCCGGTATTAATAAACAGGAGTTAACGGAACCGCGATTAATAAATAATCCTTTAATCGGATAGGTTATTATCGATTAAACTATTTATTAATTATTATATAATTAATTAAATTATATATTTATTTATTTAATTTATCGAATAAAAAGCAAAGGTTTTATATAATTCTTTTTCGTAATATAATTAATAGATTAACGTCTTCCGCAGGACGGATATAAATCTTATTATTTAATATATTTAAATTAATTTATATATTAAATTATATAAATTATTTCTATTAAAAGAATTATAATATAAATACTTAAGGTACGTTAATTTAAAAATAATTGAATATTTATATTAACATATTTAAAAGGCTTTAATTTAAATTAAAAGGTATTTAGGAGTAATATATATTAATTATAAATTAATTAAGGCTAAAGAGAATTTAAGAAAGACATTATAAATTAAACCGCTTTACTTTAATTATATAATTACGATCGATTTCTCGGTAATTAAAAGAGAATTTAATATAACGAATTAAATATTTTTTATTATTAATTATTTTTAAAATATATTTAAAGGTTTTTTATTATTAATAATTACGTTAAAATAATAATAACGGCGTTATATACCTTATATTTCCTTATTTAAAAATAATTTAATTATAAAATTAAAAACCTTAAATATAATAAAGAGGTTTTAAATAAGGAAATATATAATATATTATAAAACGAGTTATATATCATTATAAAACTTTTTACTCCTTATATTTAAATATAAAACGGGGGTATAAAGCGTTTAAAAGGTATTATTATATAAGTTTTTTATATTATTAAAATTTAAAATATTCTTTTTAAATTATCAATTAAAGAGGTTATAAATATAATAATATGTATTCGAAATTATATTTTATAATATAAACTCGAATAAAAACCTCCTTATAAAGTATTATATATTTATTAAATTTATTAAATACTATTAAATACCTTTAAAACTATTCCGAATATCGGTTATTTATATATTCCCGATTATAAAGCTTTTATAATAATTATTAATATTATATTTAAATAAAATAAATATTAGAAAATAAAGTTTAAAATCTAAATCGGTAGTTTAATTAATTATATATTTATTAATATATCTAAAGTTTAAAATCCTTATAATAAAAAGGTAATTTATATTTAAAATATTAAATTTAATAAGGATTAATAATATATTAAAAATCTTAAAGATTTATAAAATAACTTTAAATACATTATTTTATTTAATAAAAAGTATATTTAAACTATTGATTTCGAATTTATTTTAATTATAAAAATTAAAGATTTAAAAAATAACTTTTATATAAACGGTTTAAATAAACCGATTAAATAAGAATTAAAAAGTAATATAAATTTTAATATATAAGGGAATTAATAAATAAAACTTCTTTAAGAATTTATTATTAAAATAAATAAGGTTAATTACCTTTATTTAATCGCGGTATTTATTTTAATATTATCGCCCTCTCTTTCTCCGTTTCCGGAGGTATTATATTTATTTATTTTAAGGATAAAGGTAAAATTATTAATATTATCTTAAAATTCTATTTATAACCTTTTATTTTTTAATTTATTTAATATCTTTTTAAGTAAGTAGACCGGATAGGAGTAACTTAAATAATAGATTAATATAAAGATAAAGTAGGAAGGAAGAGGGCTCTATTTACTTAAATCGGTTAAGGCCTTTTAAATAGGGGAGGCTAATTATTATTATTTAAATTAACCGCCTTCCTATTTAGGAATAACGGGCTAATTAAGCCTTTTTTAAATAAACCCTTTAATAAAGTTTATTAAATTACCGGGCTAGAAAAAGATTTTTATTATTTTTAATAATCCTTTATATTTATTTAATTTATTTAATATATTATTAAAATATATTATTATATAAAGTATATAATATTAATTTAAATATATTATAATATAGATTAATTATAATAATAAGAAAATCTTTTACTTTTTATTTTTTAATTTAAAAAGCTTTCCTTTTCTTCGTTTAAAAGCCTCCTTTAATTCTTTAAAAATAAGTTTTATAACTAATTAAATAATAAATTTAAATAGAATAAATATAATAAGTTTAAGAACAGGTATAATTAATATAAAAGTAATTAATTAATTATTTTTATATTAAATTTATTATAGTTTTCTTAACTTCCGTTTTAATATAATTAATTATTTATCGGTCTTTCCTTTATATAGAATTCGCGATAATCGATTACCTTTACGTTATTAATATTTTTTAATTATTTCTTTAAAACCGTTTAAAATATTTTTATTTCTTTAAATATTATATTATTTATTAAAACCTTTTTATTTTATTAAATATTTATATCCGTCCTTCTCGCGATTAAATTAATAATCTTTAATAATTTCGACTTTATATTATAAAATATTATTATTAAATTTATATCTAAATTAATTTATATTAACGGGATTAAGAGAAAAGTATAAACGATAAAAAGGATTATTACTTTTAAAAATAAATATTAAGTATTTAATTAATATTATAAGATAAATAAAATTTCTTTCCGGAAAGTTTAATTTATACGTTAAATTATTAACTTTTTTAATTATTATTTAAGGTTTAAACCGCTATTATAATAATTTCTTTAAAAGCTTTTTAAGAAAATAATAGCTTTTATAAAGATGGAAATAGATTTTATTACCTTCTTTAAATTAAATATTTTAATATTTAAAATTATATCGTCTTTTTATATTTATAATTATAAAGTTTATAATTAATTATACGTTTTATTTACAATATTCTTTTATAAAATAAATATCTTTAAATTCCTTATTAATAGCGTTAATATTTATAATTAAGTCGAGGGGTCCCGATAGTTTAAAATTAAATAATTATTAATAAAGCGTTAATTTAATCGTTTAATTATAAACGTTATTTATATTCTATTAAAATATCGGAAATATATCGATCTATTCGCGATTAAAATATATAAAATAATAATATTAAATAGTAATTTTAATATCTTAATTCTTTCGTTTTAATAATCCGTCTATTTAAAGGTATTAAGCGGTTATTATTAATAGTCGAGTATTTAATTTTTCTTAAATACTTTATTAGAAATTATTAATAAATTTAAAGTCTTAATCGGAAATAATTCTATAAGGAATTCCTTAATCTATTAATATAAATTAAATAATAAAAGTAATAATTTAATCTTTAATAATATATTTCTTATATTTTAAAATTAATATAATCCGTTTTAATATAAAATAGGAAATTATTATTATATAATTATATATATTATAATAAGTTTCGTTATTTTTTAATTATTAAAGTATTCCCTTAAAGCTTATTAATAGAAAAGTTAAAATAAAATTTATTATAATTATATATATAAATAAAAGGTCTTTATTATAAATAGGTTTATAATTACGTATTCTTAATTATTAATCGGTTTAATTAATATTATAATTATAATAATATATAATATAATCTTTTATTAATCTCTTTTTACCTTTAAATATAAGAATATTAAGATTTTTTAATATTTATTTTAAATTAAAATAATATTTATTATTATAAATTAAAATTAAGAAGTTTTATATTAAAATATAAGGAATATAAAATCGATATATTTTTAAATAATTAATATAATATAAAAACTTCTCTTTAATCTTAAAAGGGTACTTAGAGTAAGAAAAATTATTAACGACCTCGTTAACGTTAATTAAACGTTTAAAATCCTTAAAGATAAAAGTTAAATAAATATTAATCTTATATTTATTTAAAAACTTCTATTTTATTTCGTTATTAATAATAGCTTTAATTTATATATAATTAACGTTATTAATTATAAACTAAATTTTATCTAAAATAACGGGTTTATTAATATATTTATCGATATCTTAAACTACCTTTTATTTATTAAAAGTATTAAAGATAAAATTAATTTTATTAATTATATAATATATTTAAAATCTATATTATAAAAGGTAAATCGAAGTATTAATTAATCTTTTATTAAATTAATCGGTATTTATTATATTTAAACTTATAGTTTTATAAATACCTTTCGTAATTAAATAATCGGTAAGGATAATAATAGGTATTTAATTTAATTAAATTATTATTTATAACCTTTTAATTACCTATATTAAATATATAATTTTAAATATTAAAGGTTTATATTTTATTTTGGATTAAAATAAATATCGGTTAAAATATATAATAGGTTTAATCGAAATTCTTATAATTAAAATATTAAGCTATTATTTAATTCCGTCTTCAAAATAAAAAATTATTACCCCGAATCCTCGTTTAAATAAATTATCGAATTAAATAAAGAGGGTTTAATTAAAATCGTAATAAAATATAATTACTTTATTATAAATAAAAGCTTATATTCCTTTAAAAGATATATATTTAATATTTATAAATTCGAATTTAATTAATTTATAATAAGTTATCCGTTTATCCGAATTTCTAATAATAACTCGTCCTTATTTATATCTTTTTATTAAGAAAAATACTTTCTTTTTCTATAATAATTTAATAATTTAAATATAATAAAGTATTAAATAACGAAGGAATTTCAAATTATTAATATATTATTTAAGTAATTTAAATTTAATAAGAAATAATAATTAACGATAAATAGTAACCTTTTTTTTAATTATTCTTAATCTTAAGGCGTTTACTTTAAAGTTAAATAATTTTATTAAAGGGTAATCGATAAACGATTTCTTAAGGTTAATTAAAATATTCTTATTATTAAAAAGGTTAAAAACCTTTTTTAAATATTTAAAGTATTCCTTTATAATTTCTAAATAAGAAATAATATTATTAATAAAAACCTTATAAAAATTATTAAACTCTTTAAAGGTATTATTTATAAATCGTTAAATGTAAATAGGTATATTTTTAAAATTTATTAATATTATTATAAATCTCTCTATTCCTTATGGATTTATAAAAATAAATCTATTTTAATAATTTAAATAAATAGAAAATTAATAAAAGAAGGTTATTATATTAATTATAATAATAAAGTATTTATTTTAAAAACGAGTAATTACTTTTAATTATAACGGTAATAAATAATTATTAAAGATTATTATAACCTTTAGCTCACTTAGCTTAATAAGTTAGTAACCGAATATATAATGCACGCGTTACGGTCGTAAATTTAAATCCTATTAAAGGTACCTTTTCAGCCGATATTACCTTAAGAAATAGGGTCTCTTATTACACTACACTCGAATAGGATAAAGCCTACCGGTCCGTTTCGGCCCGGTATACTCGGTCGGAGCACGCCGTATAACGTTTAAAATTATATTAAATTCCTTTATAAAAAAGGAAATTATTATTATAATACCGGGCTCGAACCCGGGGTCTACGTTTAATTAAAATCGGTATATTAACCAATCGATTAAAGGCCTATTAAATTAAGATATTTTATTTATATTTCTATTTATATATCCTATTAAGGGCTTAGTACGGTTTTTCCTAAAACGTAGTTTTATCCGGCTAATAAGGTACCTACCCCTTTAAACCTATAAAATTATTAAAAGTATGTTTTAAACTAATTAGGTTATTTATAAAGCCGTTTCGGGCCTATATAATAAA
Organism: Apiospora saccharicola; assembly: GCA_038363915.1. Taxonomy (NCBI): domain Eukaryota; kingdom Fungi; phylum Ascomycota; class Sordariomycetes; order Amphisphaeriales; family Apiosporaceae; genus Apiospora; species Apiospora saccharicola. The sequence continues at coordinate 4,277,980 of JAQQWM010000001.1, forward strand.
GAAGCTTATCCGTAGACTAAAAAAAAAAAAAAAAAAGATTATTATATTATTTAAAAGTTTTAAATTTATAATAACTTTTACTTTTTCTTTACTTTTAATTTATCGTTATATAATAAAAAGCGGTATTATAAATAAAGTCGGTTTATTTACTTATTTTATATATCCTTTATTATAAAAGGTATTATAAATATTATTAAAAGTTTTCCTATTTTTAATATTTAATAGATAATTTCGATTATTAAATTTCTTATTTTATTAATTATTAATTAAAGGAATCTTTATTTATTATTCTTTAAATATTTTAATTATATTTTAATCTTTTTATATATTAAAATAATTATTAATTATCTTTATAAATTTCTTTATATATAATTAATTATTAATATAAATATATATACTTTCCTTAATTATAATTTTTAAAATTTCCGTTAATTTCGTAATTTTTAATATTAAATAAAACTTATTTAACCTCGATTTATTTAAAATCGGAATATAAAATTTATTAAAAGTTAGAATTCCTTTATTTTCGAAAGATTTAAATATTAAATTAAAGATTTAATTAAATAAAGGAATAATTAAAAGGGTATCGTTATTTAAAATAAAATTAATTTTAATTCAATCGTTAACAATTTCTCGGAATTTTAAAATTAAAATAAACTTTATATTTAAATTAATATAAAGTTAAATATTTATTTAAATATTCCTAGATATTTTTAAAATAATCCCGGGTATATTCGGGATAATCCCGGATATATTTAAAATAATCCCGGATATATTTATTATAATAATTATAAAAGTATTCTTTAAATTTTTAACGATTATATTTATAACGATTTCTATTATAATAACGAATAATTTAAATCGCTTTTTTTAAAAACTCTTTATATAATTAATATTTTAATTCTTATATATTTAATTAACTTTAATCTTTTTATTAATTATAATCGGTTTTTTAATATTATTTTATATTATTATAACTTTAATTATTTTTATATTTATTAAAATATTTATAATATTTAAGTTTTAGGAATAGAAATAGAAATTACGTTTTTTAAATAAAAGTTTATAATTTATAATTATAAAAGTAAATTCTTTAAATAAAAGAGTTATTTTCTTTTACGTTATTACCTTTCTAATATACGGTTATTCGCGTAAAATAATTTTAAAATATATATTAAATTTATATTTCGGGAATAAAATAATATTGGTATTAAAATTAATATTAATTTTAAAAAGTTTAAAGGTTTAAATATTAATTAAAATATTAGGTTTAAAGTTATTAATTACTTATCCGCTTTTAACGAACTTTTAAAATATAGGTTAATTATTGTTATTATATTTTTCTATATAAATAATAAACGTAACTTATTTAATTATTTTAATTCGTTTCTTAATTACGGTTTTAATTTTAAATTTTTTAAAAATTATAAAATATTTTATATAATAAAAGAACTTTCTATTTATTAAATTCGGATTAATATTAATATCGAAATAAATATATATAGAAATAAAACTATTTTATATTATATAAATATTAATTTTAAAATATATAAAATTTATAATATCTTTGTTTAATTCCGTTATATTATAATTAATATCGGGAATCTTATTTTAAATAAAGAACTTTTTAATATTAATTAAATAAGTTTTATTATTAAAATAATAAAAGGTATTTCTTTCCTTTAATATAAACTATTTATAATTATAAACTTCGCTATAATCTTTAATATATTTAAATATTAAATTATATAATATAAATATATAACTATAATAATTATAAATATATTATTCTTATATAGAAATTAAGGATTTAAACTTTTTTATAATAATATTATACTTCTTTTTATATAATTATCTTTATATCGGATTAATAAAGTCGTATTTATAATATTTCTTATAAATTATATTTTAATTAAAATTAAATAAAAATAAAAGGATTTATATTTAAATTCCCTATCTAACGATAAATCTAATGAATTAAATATAAAAAATAAATTATTATATATAAAATTAACCTTTTTATTATTTTTACTATTTTTATTATATTTACGATCGGATTTCTTAAAATTATTATTCTTCTTAAAGTCCTTCTTTCTTCCGTAATCCTTATCGAGATCGTTTTATAATTAAACCTTATTTTATCGATATTCCTTCTTTTCTATATATTTATTACGTTTTTTATATTAAAATTTAATGAAATCTTCTTTAATTATATATTTATTAATTAATTTAAGTTTAATATAGGTTCGGGTAATATTTTATATTTATCGATTTCGACCCTTTAATTATTATTTAATATATAAATTTAAAGTATTATATATTTCGTTAACTTTAACTATATATAAAACGATTATATTATTATCCTTAAAAGGGTATAGAAATTATTAAATTTCTATATTAATTTAAGTATAAACTTATTATAGAATACCGACCGCGTTTCTATTATTAAATACTAAGGATTTTATAATTCTAATATATTTAATTATTTAATTAAAGAAGCGTTTTAAAGTATCGGGATTATTTAATAGGTCCTTTAATTAAAATCTCGTAATTAAAGATTTCTTTATTATAATAGCTCCGTTTAATTTAAATCGATTCTTAAAAGCTTTTATAATATAATAAAGTCCTTTCGATTCTAATAAAACCTTATTAAAATTAAAAACCTTATTATTCTATTAAATTAAAACTCATCCTCCGAGAAAGATTTAAAAGAAATTAAGGATTTATTTAATAAAACCTTTAAAGTAATTACTTTTTATAAAATTAACGATTCTTAATATAAATAATATACTATCTTTAAAGATAATTATTTTCCTTTCCTAAACTAAACCTTATTTAATTAAATTTAGGTAATTAGGATTATATATTCTAATATCCTTTTATTTAATTTTAAATCTTAATTATTTAATAAATATCTAAATTAAAGATTATAAATAATAATAGGAAAATATTAAAAAGGGTTTAATAATTTAACGATTAATATTAAAGGTTATATAAATACCTTAAATAGTTATATTTAAAATTAAGGATTATTAAATAAATATATAAATTCTTTATATAATTAAACTTACGATTATTATTTAAAAATAATAATAAGCTTTTATATATATTAAGGGATTTATTTATATTATCGTTAAGTTATTAAAAAGGGATTTAAATAATCGCCCCGGACGAATTAGCTTTAATCCTTTTAAAATCGAGAATTTTCTTAAAGACGCCCTTTACCGGTATTAAAGTTATATTTAAAATTATACTTTTTAATTAATAAAATAATAATCTTTCTTATAAATAAAGGTTAAACTATTTTAAAGTATACGTAAATAAATCGACCTCTTAGGGTAAAATATAGTTTTATAATAAGCTCCGATTTATTAAATAAAAGATCGTTTACCCTTCGATATCGCGTAACGTTTTCGAAAATGAAATTATAATTTTAAAATAGCCGTAAGGTTATTCGATTTAATTATTAGGAGTATAAACGGGCTTATTTTATATTATAGCGAAAGTCGTTTTATAGATTATATATAAAGCTTTTTATATTATTATTTAAATTTAATAAAAATTATTTTAAATCCTCCCGTAATTCTATTATCGCCTTTCTTTAAATTAGGTAAAGGTCATTAATTCGAACGTCTAAATACTTTATAATAATCGGGTTATTTCCGAATTCTATAAAACCGCTATCCGTTTTATAACCGATATTCTTTTTAGGAACTATAGTTTCGGCTTTTATTATATATAATTTTAATAATTCTTAAAGGTTAATTATATATTTTAATAATTCGATTTATTAAATAATTATATTTCCCGGTATTAAAGTAACTCGCCTTAATATTAAAGGAGGATTTATTTATAAGGGATTTAAGAACTTAATTTTTCTTAAATATAGATCGTTTAAGAATTTCGGGTTATTTATTTATACTTTACTCCTTTCCTAAAGAAGGATCGGTAATCGATTCTTCGGCTATATTAATAATTTACTTATATATAGGTAGTTAATAATAAATTAAAACGTACTTAATATATATATAATAAATTAAAAGTAATAAAGAATGTTTTTAAATAAAGCTTTTAGGATAAAGCGATACTTAAATTAAGGTTTTTATAAAATAATATTTAAATAAAGATCTTAAATAGACCGATATTTAAATAGGAAACCGTAGCGTTTACAATAACCGAAATTATCTAGGATTAAGTATTATAGATAAATAATTAATTAATTAAATAATTTATTAAATCATACACGTAAGGGATTTTTTACTTATTTAAATATATCGCGTTTCTAAAATACTTTCGTTAAAATATAAAATTAATTTAACGAATAATTATCGGGTATATTAAATATATAAATAATAATTAAAGTAAAGAAGGCGTATTAAATTAAAAAAGAAAGATATATTAAACGTACGGATCTCACTCTTAATCGTTAACTCCGATAATAACCGATAGAAATATATTAAACGTATAAATCTATTAATTTAATAACGGTTTTAACGCGTAAACCTATTTTCAAATTATTAAAAAATATATTTAAGCGTATAGATTCTAATAAATCTCTAATAAAGTTATTAAATCGAGATAATTTTATTTTTTAACCAATTAAGGTTAAAGAGATATTATTAATTTAAAGGGACCGGATAGGAATAACTTAAATAATAAATTAATATAAAAATAAAATAGGAAGGAAAAGGGCTCTATTTACTTTAATCGGCTAAAGCCTTTTAAATAGGGGAGGCTAATTATTACTACCTAGGTTAATCGCCTTCCTATTTAGGAATAGCGGGCCAACCAGGCCTTCTTTAGATAAACCCCTTAGTGGCGTCTATTATTAAGCTTTTCATAATTAAAATAAGTAATAAAAATAAATATAAGGTTATATAAATTAATAATAATTCCGTATTAAAATAAATATATATTTTAAATAATAAATTAAATAAATTAATCCTTTAATTATATAATAGTAGATAATAAATATTAAGCCCCTTTTCTATTATAACTATCGACCTAATTATTTATTATCCCTTATAGGATAGGATTTATAATAAACCCGGGTTTTATAATAATATTATATTTAAATATCGAGAAAGGAATTAATCGTTCGCGTTATATAGATTTAAAATCTATTAAAGATTATTTATACCTAAGTAATATAGTTCTTAAAGCTAGGGTATAGATTTATTTTTTAATTATATTTAATTTAATATAAACTTTATAAAACGGAATATATTCTTTATTAAAATATATATTTATTATATTCGAGTTATTTAAGATTAGAGGTGAATTATTAAAGGAGGTTTAAATAAATATATTATAAATATTATATCTTTAATAATGAGAATTTAATTAAATATACCGACACTCTTTAAAAAGTTTAAAAAAGGAAATAGAATATATTATTAAGAACTCTTATTAATTTTTAAAAGTAATAAGTTTAAGGATTACCCTTTAAAAGCTTTATTTTAAAACGTTAAATTTATTTATTTTTAAAATTATAGAGAATATTATCTTACTATAAAAGATTTTAAACCCACGTTTTAAAATATTAAATATTTCATTATATATAAATATATATATATAAGTTTAATAAGTATAAGTAATTATAAAAGGATAAAGCTCGATTAATTATTAAAGGCGATTAATAAAAATATATATACGGTTATTTTATATAAATAATCTTTTAAAAGTTTAATAATTATAAAGGTTTATTTCGACTTTAAATTATTTTAATATAATATTATAAACACTTTTATTAACGTTAAACTGAATAAGGTTATATATATATAAATACCCTTTAATTATTAAATCCTTAATATAATTCTCCTTTTTAATAAAGTATTTTATAAATTTCGTAAATCTTTCTATTTATAATAAAAGGAGCTTTTAAACTTTTTAATAAACCTTAAATACTAATAAATACCGGAGAGATAATATTATCTTATTAAGGGAAATAAAATAATTTTCTTTTACATTAACGATATAATATATATTTATAAAATTCGAAATAAAGAGTAAATTAATTTAAATATAGTATTATAATATTAAAAGTATTAACTTACCGATAAAAATAAACTTTAATAATTCTTTAAAATCGAAATTATTAAAAATCGAGAAAAAAGATTTATTTAATTTATTTAAGTATTCTATATTAATAAATTATATGTTTTAATTAAATATAAAAACCGAAATTAACCCCGAATATTTATAATTATTATCGAGCTTTTATCGCGCGACGGTATAATTATAGAAGGAGATTGAATTATATATTTTAAAAAGGTTAAATTAATTTTATATATAATAATTATTACTTACTTTAATATAACCTTTATCACTTTTTAACTCATATAATTTAACTTTAATTCTAAATTTTAATATTACTAAATTATTAATTGAATATTATATTATTTATATAAAATATATTATTTCGGTTTATAACTCGAGGGTAAAGATAATTTTATTATAACGAACGACGTTTCTTTTACCGATAATATTCTTAATTAAAAAAGCTTTAAAGAATATATTATTAAACTATTTAAAGGTGTAATGAAACAAAAGGCGGGGAAATAAAATATTATTATTATTTTTATTATTAAAGTAAAATTATTAACTTTAACTTTTATAATAAAGGAGGGATTTAATATATAATATTTAATTAAAAGATTTATTATTTAATTAGATTAAGGATTTATTATAATTCAATATAAAAATAAATAAATAATATAATTAATTAATATCAAGGTTACTATATTATAAATTAAGCTCCGATATATTAATATATATATTTATTAATTCCGTTAATAAGAAAAAGGAAGGATTAAAATAATTTATTAATTTATAAAAAATATAATTACAGATGTATTTATTAAAGCTTTTGTAACCGATTTTTATTAAAATCTTTACCGGTAAATACCCTCGTAAACGTTAATAGAAAGATCTAATAAAAGAGAATAAAAGAATTAAATTTAAAAGAATAAGAAATATATAAGGATTAATTAATAAGAGGAGAAATAAATATATCAATAGAATAGTTCAAATATTTAATTAAACCTCTTTAATATAATGAATATATATTAAAATATAATTTTAAATAATTATAAACCGTTTTATAATATATCTTTAAATATATTATAATATAAATCTATATTACTTTAAATTAATATATAATAAATAAATATATTTAAATATATATATTAAAAAGGATTTAAAAGGGTATATTAAATAGTAGTAGCGGTATATTATCCGTTCTTATCGATAAATAGCCGAAATAACTGTATAAATAAAGATTTATATTAAAATAACTAAACTAGACTAGACGCGTATAAGCTATATTAATATATTACTTTTTATATCTATTAATAAAACCTCGTTTTAAATATAATATTTAATAGGTTAAAAAAGCGAGACCTTATAGATTTTAATATATATAATAAATTATTAATCCGAATTATCTTTATTATTATAATATCTTTTCCTTTCCTATATTATTATAAAAGCGCCTTTAAGGTAGATAAGTAATAGTTGTCTTTATTATCGTTCGAGGTTATTTATTAATTAGCTTGTTATACTTCATTAATAATTAAAATATAAATAAATAAATATTGTTTTATCTTATAATATATTCCCTGCTTTAATTTAATTTTTTACGTTTAATTTTAATTATAGATCTTTATTTTTAAAAATATCTTTTTAAAACACTTTAGTTTTAAGGTTAACGGGATTATTATCTTTTAATATTTATTATATATAAATAGTCCCTTTATTTTATATTTCTCGTATTCCATAATATTATATTTTAATATATGTTAAACGTTTATAATAAACGAGGTTATTAATTAATTATATAATAATAATATTATTAATAAATATAATAATCGGTTTCTTACTATTTAATTTAAATGGTAATCTATTTATAAAACGTTATATATATATAGTTTTTAATAAAAATAAAAAAGGGATATATATTTTAACTCTATATTAGAAATAGCGATAAATCTTTATTTCTAGGATTTTTAATTAATTATAATACCTGCGAATAAAAAGTAATAATATTTTATAAATTTATTATTTTTATTATTACGGGTTTATTTACCGTTAAAAAGCTTTTTAATCGAGATTCTTTATTATTAATTTTATATTAAAATTAAAAGTGCTTTAAATATACTTTAATATTATTTTAATCCGTCCTACGGAGGACGTTAATTTATTAATTATATTACGAAAAAAGATTATATAAAACCTTTACTTTTAATTTAATAAATTAAATAAATAATTATATAGTCGTAAACTAATTAATTATATAATAACCGATAAATAGCTTAATTAATAATAATCTATTCGATTAAAAAATTACTCGTTAACCGCGGTTCCGCTAACTCCCGTTTATCGGTACCGGCCTTTTAAGGGTAGTGATTCCGTAATCTTATTATATTAACGTTTATTATAACTATATAAAATTCTTATATCCTTTAAAACCTTTTTCCTATTTTATAAATATATAAATATACTTTTTATTATTTAATAATGTTTATAATATTTTTGATTATTATATATTTTAAATTCAATATATAAATTATATATATAAAAAGCTATAACGTGGTTTATTACCTTACGGATTATATTACCTCGCGGATTATTCTTTCTATTTCTTAATACTTTTATATAAATTAATTTAATTATAATATTTTAAATTAATTTAAATTATTTATTATCCGATTTATTACTCGATTTTATATCCTTTTTATAAGTTTACGTATTATAACCTATTTCGCCGTAAATATTATAACGCTTATTACCCGTTATACGCCGTTTTAATAAATTATTATTTTTACCTTTATCGGTTATAAGACGCTTCCCTTTTACCTTTTTATCCTATAGCTATTAAGATTTTTTAATAATAAAGGCTCCTTTAAATTAAATACGTAACTTTCTAACCCTCCGGCGCTTTAAAAAGGTTAAATTAGCCGCCTTTAAAATCCGTACCCGTTTATATAAAATCGTAGCTTTATATATTATTAACTTTATATATTTAATTAGCTTATTTATAATATTTAAAATTAACGTCGGAGAGCTTCTTTAATAATTAGAAATCCTATTTTTAATAAAAATAAAATGTTTTATTATTTATTAAAGGTTAGAAGGTATTAAAGGGTTATAAATATTAGCGGTCCTTAAATATAATAACTCTAATATAAACGTCTAAATTTATATATCTAGCTTATTAATTATTTTATTTAAATTATAAGGTATTAAATTAAATATATTAAATCTAGATTTAATATTATATTTTATAAAAATAGCGAAATACGCGGCTTTAAAGGTAATAAAGAACTCGAGCTTCGTAATATAATTTATCGAGGCTTTTATAAATAACTCAATTTCTTTTAAATACGTACGTTTTAACGGCGAATAAAATATAATATTTAATAATTAAAGTAAATAAAATAAATAGGGAGGTATATTAAATATAATAATATCGTTATCCTTATAATATACCTCGAATTCGGCCGAAATATAGCTTTTATAACCGTTAATAATTAAAAGGCGATAATAACCCGTCGTTCGCGTTTTAATATATTTATCGAAATATTTAATTTAATTTAAACCCGTTTTATTATTAATCTAGCCGTTAAAGGTCGGTTTAATTATTTAATTACCCGATAAATTATATTTATATATTTAATTCGCGAGGTAATATTAACCTTAAACGATTAAAAACGGCGGAATATATTAACCTTACGAATTAATATATTTTATTATTATTAACTATTCCTAATTATTAAATTAAACCGTTTTCGCCTTCCTACGTTAATCGGTATATATTATAATATATATTAAATTAATAACGCTTATTATAAAGTTAATTTTATCGAAATTCTATATATCTTTATTTAAAATACTATATTTAACTTTTATATTTATTATTAATGTAAATTAATTAGAAATAACTTTTATATCCTTATAAAAAGCCCTTTAATAATTATATTTCCGATTTATTTTAATTTTAAAATTTAAATTATAATCGATAAAGTACCTAACTTAATATTTATTAACGCGCTTATTATTACGCGTTCCCGCGAGAAGATTAATTATATTTTCTATATTAATAATATTAAAAGGCATTCCTCGGGTATTTAAATTAATTATATATTTTTATAATACCTCCTTTTTAATAAAATCTAATTTATATTATTATTATCGGATTTCGCGTTATAAGGTTCGGCCGTTAATTTAGTAATATAAAGTCGTATAAAGGACGTTATATACTTTCGTAATAACTCTTTTATTTAAAGCATTTATTAGATTTCGTATCGTTTAAATTATTAAAACGATTCGATATTCTTTAAATTAATTAGGTATTATAATTATAAAACTATTATATATTAAAGTTTAATTAAGTTATAAAATTAAAAAAGTGATCCGCGAGGTAATATAATCCGCGAGGTAATAAATCACGTTATATAAAAGTTTTTTTTTAATAATTTATATAAAACCGTTATTTCTATATTTTAATTTTAAAAACTTTATTATTTAAATATAAATAATTTGTAATAAACTTTAAATTTATATAATATAAATAAATAATTCCTTTTTTTATATTTAAATACAATTCTATCTTAAAACCTAGTTTTATTATAAATCTTATATTATAAGGGATAATAAATAATTAAAATTAATAGCTATAATAAAAAGGGGTTTAATACTTATTATTTATTATCGCTAGAGGTTTAACCTTTTATTTATTTTTTATTACTTATATTAGCTATAATAAGCTTAAAAAAATACTAAATAAATAACCTATATTAAAAAAGATAAATAAATAAAGGTTTAATAAATAGAAGATAAGTAGATTAATACTTAAAGAATTAAGATGTATTAATTTAAAGGGAAGAGAGAATTTAATAAAAATAATAAATATAATTAATTAATATATAAATAGATATAAGTAATTAAAGGATACTTTTAAATTTATAATTTAATATTATAATAAAGGATTATAAATAAGTATATAAACGAAAGAAATTAAGATAATAACGATGAAAGGTAATAAGTAATAAAAAGTGTTTTATTTAAACGTTTAATAATTAAAAGATATAACTTAAATAAAAATAAAATAATAAATAAATATTAAAATTTAAGAAAATAAAAAGAAATAATAATAATAGTAAATTAATAATATTGTTTACTAATTTTATAATAAATATTAAAACTTTAATATTAAACGGTTAATAATAGCTTATATTTTATATATAAAGTATAGATTTAAACTTTAAGCTTATAATTTATAAAACTTAAGCTTATAACTTATTAAAATCTAATAAATAAAAGGTAATAGGTATATTATATATTATATAAAAGTATAGAAAAAGAAAAAAAGTTTTAAATAAAGATTATTTAGAAATATATTTAGAAGAATGCTATCCTTATATTAAATACCTCGGTTATTATATAATGTAACAGCCGCAAGGGTGCTAAGCAGGGGTTCTTTAAATAGAACAGGGGTCTCTCTCTCTCTCTTCTCGCGAAAGCAGCATTCCGCTTGCGGTGTTCGGGTGCCATCAATATTTACTTTATTATCTGGATCGAAATCCTGGCCGCTGGGAATTGCATTACATGTCAGCAGTCACCCAGTATTGGCGTCCAATCTTGGGCCAGCCAGCGTCTCATTCATCAATTTATTCATTGACTGTCCCGTGTCTCGCTTCGCTCCACTGGCTGGCACTCTCTTCTCTTCTCTTGTCTCTTTCGTCTGCGATACTGCGTGCCTCTACCTAATGTATAATTACTTGCTTGCCTGCCTGATTGATTGGTATTTTTTATTATTCTTAGTAACCCATCTAGGTCCATTCATTTCGCCCACTCATATGGCGCCCTGTCGCTTATCTGAAGTTGCTTGTTTCCGTCAGATCTAAAATATCGTTATCATAAAGACTAACAAACGTCTTCTCCTACTTACTGTACGGACCTCGGGCAACCCGCAGCTTCTTTCTGCTTGTCCGTTCCACAGTCATCCATCATTGCTAATGCCTTGACTCAAGAACCATACTTCTGTATCCTCTTGAATCGCTCGTTTCTCGCTTCCTCCGTTACCGCGTCTTTCCACTCTTCACCGCCTCGCCAACCAATCCCATTGTGCCCTACTTCTTGCATGCAAGCACTTCCCATCCTTCAGCGTTAAGTCAGTTTAGTGCAGGAACCAACCTTACTAGACGCCATAGCCGGAAACTCTGGCACAGAGTCCACTGACGGACCGCCCAATCCTCTCGTTGCTGTCCCTCTTCACCCCCTGCCTGGACCCTGAACCCAGCGCCCAAAGGAGCCGAGTCGAGCGACCCTTCTGAGTCCATTGTTGTGGGTTGGAGCGCCTTTTCGATTTCTTGTGGAACCGTGGAACTTCGTATACCCACCGCAACCCGATTGCATGTGCGAATCGTCCCCATTGTACTATACAGGATATATTTCCCCAGTCCCCAATTGTCCCTCTAGCCTGTCCCCCTGGACTTTCTAGTCTTTCTAGTTCTTGCCCCTTGCTAATTGGACTGGCGCATCTCGGTATGTACCTGTCTCAATATCTACGTCCTCCCTTGCCGTTGCCGGTCTACTCAAGACGCCACCGGCGCCGTCGGGCTTGTCTGCGGGGGAAAAAATGTGTTTTGATACGCACGACTCGCTCTGTCAACGCCTCTTATACATAGAACTGTCTGTCACTGGCGTTGTGATAGGAGACCGAAGACGGTTGTGTAGATCCGCTTGTTTTTTTTTGGGCGTTACCCGTTCTTCACTCGCCCTGAACTACTAGATCGTGTGTTGCTGACTAGCTAGCAACAGCCACTGTTACAGATTCTCCGCCTTTATCTTCTTGTATTGCTTTGTATCGCAAAAGGGGGCCTGGTCTTTTATAAACCTCTCCGTCTCCCGATCACTGCGCACGATCACTACGCACCAGCGAATACAAGAGGCCGATCACTTGACCCAAATACTGACAGAACGTCACATCGAACACCTACCATAGTCGATTCGCGGCTGAGCGCATAAGGAAGCTCTAGTGGCCATTGCACCTTCAACGCGTCAAAACACACCGGCGCAATGCCGAGTACAACAGCACCTGCGGAGCGGGCGTGCCCCCTCCAACCTCTGCCGCTGTCTATCTTCACGACGTGCCGTCTACATCAAGTGCCAGCGCTTTTTCATATGACACAGGAGCAGAAGGAATGGAGAAGGAAGCAGCAGCGGACCACTGCCGACCGACCACGGCCAACCCATTTCGACGCAAGCAGAGTCTAACATGGCGTCGACGTCCGAAATCATTAATGCTGAGCTTTGAGGGCGAGGGCGAGGGCAAAGGCGAAGACATAATCCCGAATGATGTACGGATCCAGGCGATTCAAGAGGCTGGTCCAAGCATGGTGGACTTCGAACAGGCACACAAGCCAGGCACATCACTCAAGGGAAGAATACGTCGGGCGTCAATAAGCCTTGTCAAAGGTATCGTACAGCGCCGCGACCGCCGCTCATCAGAACCCAGCAACATGTTTCTTGATTTCGAGGATGAGCAGCAAACACGCCAAACAACGTCTCACTCCACATGGCACAAGTTGCGCCAAGCCACCAGTTTCCGGCACCCGAGATCCAACAGCCGAGGAAACCTGGAAACCATCTATTCACCTTTGGAGTCCCATTTCTCGAGTGTTCCTATACCTGGCCGCGGCCTTGAGCCTCCTGTCATCCCTCGTCACACGGGTGCCGCTGCTAAGGCCTCTGCTGCCCTTCAAAATGAGTACTTGGCTTTTACGCGCCAGCACGATGATTCCTGGGGCGAACAGCCTCAGAATGACCGCGAAAGCGGCATCGGCATCAATATGGGCTCTTCCACCGAGCTTGGCCTGAGTCAAGAAACCGGGCCCCAAGATTCCTCCATCAGTAGGGTCGACTTCATTTCCCAACTGCCTTCAGAACTCGCTATCCAGGTTCTATCGTATCTGGGTGCAACGCACCTCGCTGCCGCATCGAGGGTCTCTAGGGCTTGGGGCGGAATCGTCAACGACCAACAAATCTGGCGCGATTCTTTCCTAAGGGAGAAAACCACTACCTTTGCCACCGGTGCGCCAGTTCCGGCTGGCATGGGTTTGGGTGTGCCACGAGTTCAGCCGGGTAATGACTGGCAGAAGGTCTATCGGGCCAAGCATCAGTTGGAGAAGAAGTGGAAGGAGGGTAACAAAGCCCGCCCCATCTACCTCAATGGGCACTTCGACAGCATTTACTGCCTTCAGTTCGATGAGTAAGTTTTACGAAAGTACAGTGCTGGGTTCCTTGGCTAACAAGTTTGTAGATCCAAGATCATCACCGGTTCCCGGGACAAGACGATTCGCATTTGGGACATGCGCACTTTTGAGTGCCGGCTTGTGATTGGGCCTCCGGAGGTAGTCAACGATACCTCGATTCTGTTTGATGCGAATGGCAGGCCAACTCATTATACATCCGGACCTGATGCCGAGAGGGCCCACGAGTCCTTTCCAGCAACTGTGTCGTTCCCACTTCATCACAAGGCATCCATTCTATGCATGCAGTACGATGAAGGCATCCTAGTAACGGGCTCGTCTGATGGCACCTGCATCGTGTACAATATCAAGTCGGGCTACCGTCCAGTCCGCCGCCTTGAGCACCACACAGCCGCTGTGTTAGATTTGGCGTTTGACGACAAGCATATTGTGACTTGTTCCAAGGACATTACTATTTGTGTTTGGGATCGCCACACGGGTGCGTTGTTGAGACAGCTCAAGGGCCATACTGGACCGGTCAACGCTGTACAGCTGCGCGGCAACACCATCGTCTCGTGCTCCGGCGACTTCCGTGTCAAGATGTGGAACATTGACAGTGGTAAGGTGATCCGGGAATTTTCCGGGCACACCAAAGGACTTGCATGCAGCCAGTTCTCAGAAGATGGGCGGTACATTGCGTCGGCTGGCAGCGACAAGGTTATCCGCATCTGGGATGCCAACACGGGAGAATGCATCCGCGAGATGCAGGCGCACGAGAGCTTGGTCAGAAGCCTGCACATTGACAGTATCAGCGGTCGTCTGATCAGTGGCAGCTACGATACGGACATGAAGGTGTTTGACATGGAGTCTGGCGACCAGCTCTTGGACTTCCCACGTTGGCACGCAAGCTGGGTTCTGAGCGCCAAGAGTGACTACCGCCGCATCGTCAGCACGGGCCAGGACCCCAAGATCCTCATCATGGACTTTGGCGCGGATGTGAAAGATGTGAATCTTCTGGAAAGCGTACCTATGGAGGATGTGGCGAAAGGGGCAGGCTTCATCTGAGTAATGCTTGCTTTTGAGCTTCCCCCTGCGTTGCTTTGCTCAGGAAGCTCTGTTCGTTGACTTCACCGGTTTTTTCTTCCTCTTTTTTTTCTTGTTTTCCCTTTTACTCATTTACATTTGACTTTGGCTGTTCTGTTCACATACAGACTGGCGGCCCTTTGCATTGCATGGTATAGCGGGATTTGAGACATGAAGGTTGAGGCTTCAACATATCCGAGAGAGAGGGGTCATTCGCGCCCCTTAATCCCAAAGACGACTACATCTGTTCTATGGCCAGACCGGTTATGGACAGGACCATAGACAGAGGAGTTGGCGAGCTTCTGGGGCGTTCTTGTTCTTTGCATGGAGCATTGCGAAGCGTTTGTCTTTTTGGGATATGTAATATCGAATGCATATTAGATCTATTGGTACACCATAGACTTCGGGTTTCCCGCAGAGCCGTTGAACTACAATGTCACATAGCCGATTACCTACACTTACAGACCAAACCTTTGAGCCGTACTTGGGAAATGTCACGAATCACATGTTAGATATGGTGATGATGATCATACTGGATGTGACATGCCCTTGAAGGGCCTCGCGATGTGCCAAGCCCAAGAGATCTTTGCGATGTGCCAAGCCTAAGGAATCTTTGCAATAAACTATCTACCACTGTGCTAATGCAACATCTCAGGTCCAAGCCCTACTTACTCGGCATTGCAGTAGAGTCAGCATTGATATCATCAGAGCTGCAAACGCTGCCTCCCAGAAGACGGGAAAGACTGACGATGACTGAAGGCTCATCCGTGATCTGATAGCATCTTCTATATCGACTATCCCACGAGTCGCAGAGACTTCTGTCTATTGGTATATCACAGTTCCAAGCGGCCGCTTAATAGGAGCATTACTTACCTTACGGACGCTGGCCGTCCGAATGGACCGTTGTGTGTTGAGTTTGCAGCCGTGACAGCCTCCGTGCTGGGGTAAGCTTTTTGTGTAAGCTTTTTTTTAGCATTACCAATTATAAACACGTACCTTTGCCTATTGCAGGCGGTGGCCCCGAAAGAATAAATGGCGTGTGTTATGTTTTCCACTTGGACAGGAGAGGTTCGGGCGGACGAAGAGGTAGTCTATTTCCGCCGAAGTTATCGTGCTGTTCATCTGATATCTCATCATGTTAGCGGCCGTCCTCTAATTCCCGACAAGTGCCTCAGCATCTTCACAATAGAGCCTTTGGTCCCCATAATCCCCCTGTGAGTACCACATGCCTCGACTGGCGATTATCCATTCATTGAAGCGCGTTAAGACTTGATTTGTATTTGTTTTATTCTTCATCACTTGTCTGCTCGAACGTGGGTCAAGATATGCCTCAATGGTTTCGAACCCATACGTGGTTTTCCTCCCAAAAGACGGCGACGCCAAGGGCTAGTCGTCCCTAATATCCCGCTGTCAGGAGGGGCAACATCGGACGGGTCCAGCATTTCAGCAAAGCCCAAGCCTGGTATAAGCCAGCCGCTGAAGCCTCGAATATGAAGGGCTCAGGCCTCTAGGTGAACAGCAAGTCATGGATGGGGATTTGAACGTCATCGACTACAAGAATCTGCGGACGGAGCATGTCGATCATGAATTGAATTTGGCGAGCGTCTACCACGCGCTCTTTGACGAGCCTGATCGGGAAGTCGAACCCAGCTTGGCAAGCGCTCAGGCCGATAGCATATTATTCCGAGCTCTAGATCAGTCGTCAGCATCCGCGTCAGATGGCAGGACTTTGTGGGGGTGGGACAGTCCCCGCAGGATTCCGACCTGGCGTCTGGCGAAAAGATTAGGCGAGAGCCCTGGGCATCACAATGATGGGACGGCCTGGCCTGTCCGAGGGCGGATTTGGAGAATCCTGTCACTTACTCGCTCAACACCGTGAACTGCGTCTTGGACTTCTGCTTCTCCCTTCGGCGTGGGGTGAGCCCGGGACCTCATGCAATACACGACCATGCAACTGCTATCACGAGAGAATCGCGATTGAGAATCAATGAGCGAGCAAAGAGCCTGGTGGTAGCAAAGCGATGGGCCTTGGCGATGAAGATGAAGACGAGGACTCTGCTTGTCCTCCACGAATATATTAACCCGTCGGATTCCTTGTCTCTTGGCCTTCTTGTTCTGCTCATCATCAGCACAAGATCATCAACAGTGTAATCAATCTACTCAATCTACCTTGCCCAGGCTTTTTACCCCCCTCGACCAACAACCAACAACCGACAAGATGCAGAACATTCTGGCAGTCATCCTCCTCACCATTGCCGCCCTGGAGGGCGCCCTTGCTGCACCTGTCGGAGATGCCGTCGCGGTTGACGTTGGCACCAATGACAATTTCCCGGCTTCCGCCTCCTTCGAAGGCGCCGAGGAAATCTATGGTGAGTCCTAGCGAGTGCACAATGACCACATAAATACGCATACCCTATTCAGAAGACAAGCTAACTTTGAGTCACAGCTCGGAATGTCAACGAAGACGACGAGAAGAACTGTAAGTCCCTTCCCGATGACCTTCATACTCCCCTCTCCCACATTGGCACATTTCATTGCGATGTGTGACATCATATAAACATGAGCAGTGAGCCCACGACAAGGCTCGGCTCCGGGTGATGCTGGGTTTCCAGATCAGTGACATGGGAAGTGTGTCTGCCTAATTGCTGACCCCAACCGCTTTATACAGACATCTCAAACGCTCCGGGCCCCGTGGCCGACCCAATCCCCTTGGACTCGGCTCCAGACATGTCCGAGGAGCCATCCGCTGTGGGTCCCAGGGACCTCGACGAGATCGAGGAGAGAGACCTTGCCGAGGAAGACGATCAGTTGGAGGCCCGCGACCTCGACACGGAGAATGCTGGTGGCCTCGAGAAGAGAGTAAGTGACCATCCCCAGTCCATGCTTCTCTGATGATGTTCTCTAACAGACTTTGATATAGCAACGCCGCGGTGGTGGGTTTACGTTCTGAGGAGATGCTTCGCTTCACGACAACAGAATACTGACGCTGGGCGATGTAGGACGCCGTGGTGGCAATCGTGGCGGTCGCCGAGGAGGTACGCTCCTGTCTTAAGCCGGGGTCGCTTTGCATAGAGGAATACTGACATTGAATGTTACAGGACGCCGTGGTGGTCGCCGAGGAGGTATGTTTGTTCTCACCGAGTGGATCACTTCATAACAGAAACGTACTGATGCAAAATGCTACTAGGTCGCCGAGGAGGTCGCCGTGGTGAGAATATGCCCCATGCTCCTATCTTGCCCCCTTGAGTCCATGCCCTCTCCAAGAGCTCAGTACTAATCACAGGCAACCCATAGGTGGCCGCCGCAACTAAGGCTGCGCCAAGACGGGGGTTGGCAGTGGCATCGGAGACGACCGCCGAGGCCAGGTGAGATATTCCTACGATAATATTTGTTGCACAGTTCCAACTGACCGAGTACCAGATGCAGTCAAATTGGGATAGGTGGGCTAGGCTTTCCATCATGCGAAATCCGTCGCTTGTGGGTAACAAAGGAAAGCGAAAGTTACTGGACCGGATCTGAAAATGTGGGCGAATCGTTGGTGCTTGTCGTCTTTCCTTCATGTACGATACTGGGGAAAAGTGGTGGTGTGTTTCTGTCGTTTCAGTCATTTGACCGGTGGACGGTATCTCAAGTGTACGATTATCTTCTCGACTCTTCTCTTACAATACAAAATGTTATTCGCCCAGTTTCATGAAGCTAGGATGCATCTCGCCGACTGGAATCACTTGTGCACCAGCACAAGGCCGACGGGCATGTTGATAGACATATAATGAATGTACCTGTAGTAGGTAAGTGCCTACTGACGCGTCTCCCGAGTGCTCTTTCCTTTTCCTTTAGTGCTTATGTGCTGAAGGTAATATGGTAAGCTCGGACTGCCCCTCCCTGATCAACAATACGAAGGTTCAAGCTTCTGAGTGATGCTTTTGTATCAAAAAGGAAGCTTTACTATGCCACCAACACCAACCAAGCCACGACCTGCGAGTCCACCATTCATAGTGAGTGGCTTATGCTCGCTAGCCTTATATATTGCCCGTCTTTGAGTTTAACGATGTGTTGTTTAGCGGGCACCGCCTCCGCCTAGCTTAACTGTACGTTAAATTAGCAAGCGGCCGGGTCTGAATCCCTGGCTTGTCAGAAGTTATCACGAACGTTTGGATGACTAGGCTTCGGAGTCTAGATCTAGGTAATTGGAAGCCACCATTTCCACGTATATTATGTAGTATATATGTTGACCCCCTTCCCCAGCCGGCGATGGCACCTACAGTGTACCTTGTACGTGCCCTCGCATCTGCATCGTCGTCATCATCATCATTATCATGCCTGGTGATGCCGACCTCGACTATGCCGGTGAGCGCATTCGGATTATTAGTACCCGTATCCAGGATCACCGCAAGCCTTCAAACCACGTAACCGGCCATGCTCACGAGGATCACGGGGTTACAGTGAACACGGCATCGGATCTGGACGTGCCCGTATTCACCAAGACAAGTGAAGCTTTAGAGGCTGGTGATCGAATTGAGACATTTGCTTACGGTCAATTTACAGAGCCACGCCGCGTCCAACTTCGAGGTAGGCAGGAGCCTCCCTCACATAATAGCGATGTCTCGGTCTTGGCTCTAATCTGATTCCAGCTGTTCTACGACCTGTGGTTTGTCGCAAATCTCAACGTGTTTGCAAGTGTAAGCCAGACTAAAGCCCCCCCCTGTGACTGTGCCCCAACGCGAGACTCACTATGTTAGATCCATGGCATCACAGACGCTGCAACTTTGCGGTCATTTGTGGGTTACATCTTGTAAGCCTGTCTCTATTGCCCATTACCGGCTGCTACAGACAGAAGCTAATCGCCCCAAAAACAGCTTGCTTTGGACGACCTGGCTCATGACCAGCATATACGATGTCCGGTTCACCTCGGAGAGCATCCTCGAGCGGTGCTGTAGGGGCGCCCACCTCGGCGTCATGACCGGATTCGCCGTAATAGCGACCAGCTTCAACCCAGAGAAGCAGATCGCGTCCGTTTACCAGGCCATGTCATTCTTACTCACCGTCTCGCGCTTCGTGCTGGCCATACAGTACGCACTGTCGGGGTGGCAGGTCCGCAAGTTCAAGCACGGCAGGCGCCCGCTGTTCGCCACCGCGGCCTTCCACCTGGCCGCCGCCGTCGCCTACTTGGTTATCGCTTTCCGCTACCAGGTGGGCAGGAACAGCCAGGGCTACATCGCGTGGTACGTCATCAGCTTGGTCGAGATGGCGCTGCATCTCGTCTGCTCGCAGTTCTCGCCCGTCTTGACCTTCATCGGGTCCCACTTCGGCGAGCGCTTTGACCTGCTTACCCTTATCGTCATTGGCGAAGGCGTCATCATCTTGGCAAAGAATATCACGCTGGTCGTAAAGGATACGTACTTAAAGGATGCCACTTTGACTGTGTGGAGTAAGTCGTCACCCCTATTCACACACACACCTCCTGAAATGTACACAAAAAAGCTGACGTGAGCCCTAAAGGTCCTGCCCTGATTGGAATCGTAACCTCGGCAACTGCTATAATATACATCATATTCCAGTTGTACTTTGATTGGATGCATGGAGAAGATGAGTCCATGTCTACCAGGCATCAGGTCTGGTGGGCGGCTCTGCACCTCCCCTTCCACATCGCTATGCTTCTGCTCGTCGAGGGAGCCAACCAGTTCATCAGTTGGTGGCGCATATCCGAGTCCATCGACATCGCATCCAACAAGCTCTTGAATCTTGACGACGTGGATCCGACATCCGAGGCTGTCGCCAACGCACTGGGCCAACGGGTCCTGGCCTGGCTCGACAAGTACCCGCCACTAGATATCCTCGACTCATATAAAGGGGTTAATACGACGCTGGATCAGATCCGGTCACTGCCTGACAGCTTCTGGGGCAACAATACCATACCCGACTCGGATCCCACTATGGTTCAATGGACGAACGATGTCACCGAGCTGTTCATCACCATGGTTAGCGGCATCTTCAATAACTTTGACGTGGAGGCACAAGAGGAAACGACGAACAACGCCACGATCGCTGCTCGCGACTCCAATAGCGTGCTGCCCCAATCCGAAATGTTGGAAACCATTGCTACACGATTCCGACTTGTGGTAAGTCATGCATGCACGAGTGCAGTTGCGTTTGCACTCAGATTCGTATCTCTCACCGACCACTGACGACCATATTTAGTTCATCTACGCGTTTCTCTGCGCCGGCATAGTACTCCTGTTCCTGACCATAATGCACATCATCTCGAAGCAACGGGGATGGACGCCCTTCAACCTCTTCCGCACCGCCATCTGCATCGCCCTCGCCCTTGGCCTGGCCCTCACCACCCTCGTTGCCACCAACGAAGAGGCCGTCGACACCTTCATGGGCAGCCCCTGGATGCTCCCGACCATCACCCTCAGCTACTTCACCGCGCTGGTCCTCACCCACCTGCCGCACCCTCGCAGATTCGGCTTGGGCAAGTATGGGCGGGGCACGTACAAGGAGGTCCACGAGCGGCAGCATGGCAGCGACGAGATGCCGCTCAAGCATACGGTGACCCAGATCATCATCACGCGTCCCAGCCGCGATTTCGACCCGTACGAAGGCAGAACTGGGGTCTTCATGTCCGCAGAGGCTGGCATGGCAAGCCCCGGCTACAATAATACTTTTGATACGTTTCATCAAGAGTTACAGAGTCCACCGAATGGTGTTGCGCCAGTATTTATATGAGCCTCGGTGAGGGCAGGTCTCAGAGAAATATATGGTTAGTATGGGAGGGTGAATAATATAGTATGGGGATGCCCAGCACGTTTTGTAAAGTACTGTACAATGCTCACATTGGGAGGCTTGGCAGGCTTGGGAGGTCTCGATCGGTACTCAGGAGGCTTGAAGTAAAAATCCACCATCTCCTTGATCAGCAGGGTGAGTATTATACATCAGTGTGTACCTCATATACAAGTAACCCCTGAAATATACGAACTACCCCAATTTGAATGCTACGAGACATTTCAAGCAGGTAATGCTTCCTAAAATACACCATGACACGTCAAAAAGACTTCCAGTCAACCGCCTGCTCCCACGCATAGGCTACCTTGAGCACGGTCATCTCATCCCAGAAACTCCCCCCGATCTGCATGCTGGCAGGCACCATGATACCCGGATCCGCCTCGGAAGGCACGAACCCAATCGGCACGGCCAAGGCCGGGTGGCCGGTCCCATTGAAGCTCGCCGTGTTCTCGGTCATGCCGCGTCCCGCATCCATGTGCGCGACGGGTCCCGCGTCGACGGGTGGGAACGGGAACGAGGCGCGCAGCGTGGTGGGCAGGATCAGCACGTCGTACCGTTTCAGTGTTGCGTCGTACTCGTCCCGCAGGCGTCGGAAGAGGTTCACGGCCTTGCCGTATACGAGCGGGTACTTGGACCAGCCGAGTTCGCCGGCCAGCAGGCCCTCGTGGCTGAAGGCGCTCATCTTGCCCAGGGCCGCCGGCGTGTACGGAAGGCCCTTGCGCTCGGCCAGGTCCGTTAGCATCACCTGCCGCCGCCCCGTCGCCCGCCCAAGCATCCCCATGTGGTTGCCCATCTTGCTCAGGACCGAGTAGATGGCGCGCGAAGATGCGTGCATGGGCACCGACACCTCTTCCACCGCCGCTGCGCCGAGCTTGTCCGTGAAAACTTTGGCAGCCGCCAGGAACTTGGTCTTGACGGACTCGTTCGTGGCAACAACTTCGAGGCCCTCCTTCAGTATTCCTATGCGCAACCCCTTGACACCGTCGACACCGCTTGTTTTTAGTTCCTCCGCGTACCGGGGCACCTGGCCTGGAAAGGGACACCCAGCTCCCTGGCGATCGTCCAGACCATCAGCGCCGGCCAGGACCTCGAGCAATGTCGCACACTCGAGGCAAGTGCGAGTCATGGGCCCCACGAAGTCGACGCTCGCGTCATTGCTGACGATGCCGGTGTAGGGCACGAGGCCGAAGGTGGGTTTGAAGCCGTACAGCCCGCACATGGCGGCGGGGATGCTGTTGAAGTGCCAACTGAACCAAAAGCCGACGGCCGACTGATGGAACCAATCGGTACTTTAGGTATGTATCGTCAGAACCAACTGATGCGCACGCTGCCGCCCTGGTCGCAGCCGATACCGAGGTCGACGGCGCCCGAGGCCACGAGCGCCGCCGTGCCCGAGCTGCTGCCGCCCGCCGAGTAGCCCCGGGCGTGGGGGTTGTGGACGGGGCACCGCGCGACAGGTTCTCGCACACGGCCTTGCCCGCGATCTGGCCCCCGGCCTCGAGCACGCGCGTCGCAACGGTGGCGTCCGTCTGGGGCGTCCAGTCCTGGAACGACTCGGTCCCGAGCCGACAGGGGACCCAGGCCAGCGCGATGTTGTCCTTGAGGCACACGGTCTTGCCCTTCAGCGCGGACGAAGACGGGTTGGCGTGCGCGCACTCGCACCGCCACGCCCAGGCGTTCAGGGGATTGTTCGCCTCTGGGAAGTGGACGTTGAGCCTAGGCGTGACGTTAAAGTCTGGTGTTGGCTGGTAATCTTTTGGATAAGAGGCAAGCAGGTAGTCAGTCGATAAGTGGTATCTCAGATATGGACAGAGGAAGAAAGAACACCCAAAGGGGATACTGGGCCAAAATACCATCCATTGCTGAGACTGTCTCAAAAGTCTGTCGTGCTCTTTCGAGCAATACGGTGAAGTTGTCTACATCTTGCTCGGGCACTTCATAGCCAACTGCACTTGCCATTTGTTCCAAGTCTTCCCTTGTTGCCGGCATGCTTCTAATGATAATCTTGCTGTCTGTCCTAGGTGGAAATAAGAGGCAGTAGTGACCAGGTTGCTTACATCAATATTTCAACGATTGCTTCTCATCCTCCGCGATGTTGGCGATATTCGGGAAATCATCAACAAACATGCCGAACAGCGGCATGCCAATTGCCGGAGCTTTACCGCACGCACCCACTGCTTCGGGCACATCCGATCCGATACTAAACACCCCAAAAGTCACAGCCATCTCCATCAGGGGGGCATGCATCTTACCTTAACAAACAACTGTTACTGCATGCACCGCCACTCTTACAAAAATGAATACTTTGTCCGGGCCGGTCAGTTCCAATTACATTGTGTGTGGTGCAGCATGGCAAACCTTCGCATTTTCTGACCCAGAGCGGTAGCCTTTATGTAGTTACTCCCCCGATCATGCGTCTAAAGCAATGTTCACCAGTCTCTGCTCGACTCGCGAGACATGAACCTTTTGCCGCCTGCTTGCTGTCGTGTTTCATTTCCATCATCTGTATAGGAGCGAAACTGCTTCATGGGTATCTCAACGAACTATGAAAGGGAAGCCAAAAACGCTCTTTTGTCGCCCTGCGAAGCAAACGCCAAACCAAATGCAAAGTGGAAACCGTAAACATCCTGCGCTGCATTACACGACCATGCCTTCCACTTGCCAAGTTCCACAAGGAAGCTCCAAGCAAGACTCCAAATCCAGAGTCGCGTCCGAAGTATGCAGAGTCATAACAACCCTTGTTGGTATGCATGCCAGACAGGCACATCAACCGCAAAGGAAACCGAAAGGCAAGTGGGGGTGTGTGGCATCACTGAAAGGGGTTTTTGGCGTTGCGTTTTCTGGGAGCCGAGGAGGACACGTCTTTTTGCGAGCCTGTCACCGTCCTAGCCCACGATGGCAGCCTGGTGCTGCCCTGTCCCTTTGTTTGCGCCCTAAACTCTTCGAGCGCAATCTGGTCATTCCGCCGGTGTATATTCGCAGGTTGACTACTGGATGGGAGGGCGGGCCGTCCCTGCCCGGGATTTGCCTAGTGATAGTGTGTCAGATTAGCAAGTGCCAAAACGAGTCGCTACCTTCAGACTGTGTATAATGTAGACCCGTATCGCAGTCCCGATTTACTTGGCCGTTGAACTAGCAAACATGAAAGTTGAACGGGGGTCTCCTACTGTGCTGACGTTATTGTGACGATGAGCGGAAAGCTCCTGCTCCCAGGAAGCCTGGGGTAGGCTTTTCCAAGTATCTCTCTTGTTCACGATCTCACTGGCTTCCATCTGAGCGAGCCTGATCGGTGTTAACAAGCCGGCCATCACAGCCTCAACGAACCTCGGCTCGTGTGACGAGTCCATAGCTGCCCACTTTGCCTCGCGGACACCCTGTAGCTGTCTCCGATGTTGCTGCTGTTCAAATGCCGCAGCAATTTCATGAGCCACCGCCCGACGTCTCTCGACATCGGCTCCTGGACCTTGAGCTGAGAAGACTCTAACAAGCTCACTCTTAAAAGCCTGGATGTTGTCCCAATAGGCGCCTGCCTGTCGCAGTTGTGTGGTCGCACCTGGAACAGGCGCGACAGAACCGCCTCCTGGCATCTGCTGCACAGCCGGGGTGAGAAGACTGGGCGATGCTGGCTGGTACATCGACTGACTGGGGGCCGGTAGTTGGGATGTCCTGTTCCCTGTGAAGCTTGGACTGGAGGTGGTAAGTGCGGGAGCTGTGCTTTGTATACCACCAGGAAGGGCCTGAGATGGAGTCACTCTAAAAACCCCTGTTTGCGGAGTACCTGGAGTAGCAAACATGTGCATGTGCTGCGGCGGTGCAATGACAGTAGCCAAAGGCTCGGCAACGTTATTGCCGGTAGACAAAGGCTGGCCTTGTCGTGCGTGGAAGTTACTGATTAGCCGTTGCGCCTCCACTTCTTCTTCATGAGCCAGGACTTCTTCTTCTTGGGCTTCTTCCTCGAATGTATCTGTTATCACGATCGATTTGACCAGCGAGCCCAGTTCCGATTTGAGTACGCCATCAAGTATGGTATCCTTGCCTAGATGCTCCATCACCTCTCCAGGTTCTGGGTCGCTTGGCATGTTAAAAAGCTCGGCCAGTCGTTGCGCTTTGGGAATTGGTTTCTGGTCGTCAACAACACGTTGAGCCAGTTGCATCTTGAAGACTTGTCTATGATGCAATTTCACCTCAAGAGTCCCACCGCAAATGAGGCGGTAAACGAAGACGGGCTTGATTTGGCCGATTCGAAACGCTCTGCCAACTGCCTGCTGCTCTTGCTGAGGATTCCACTTAGAATCCATAATAACAACCCGATTTGCTCCTGTGATGTTCAGTCCCAGCCCTCCTGCCGTTGTTGAGATCAGGAAGACCTCGTATTTCAACTCCGGAGAGTTGAAATCTCGTACTATGCCCGGGCGTTTGCTGGGGTGTGTAGTCCCATCGAGCTTTTTATAATGCCGGCGTTTGCTATTGAACTTATTCTCCAAATAGTGTATCGTTTTCATGGACTGGGAGAAGACTAGCACTTTATCGCCTATGGCCTTGCATTCATCAAGAATTCTGTCGAGAAGCAGCATCTTTGACGAATAGGAGGCCTCTTTGAGGTCTGCAGAAGGCATCATCTGCAGCAACTGGCTCACCAGCACAGCGGGCAAGTGTATCCGTTCGGAATCTTCGCCATCCTTTGCGGAACCTTTGTTTTTTTGCTCCTTGAGCAAAGCCCTGAACGCATCTGGGTGATTGCAAAGTACATTGAGAGGTGAGGTAGAGACAAGTAGCTTTATTGAACCTTTGTCAACTGGTCTTGATTGGTTGAACCTGACATAAGCCTCGTAGAGTGCACGTTGAAGTTCCGTTAGCGGGACACTGATAACGAACTCCATCTTCGGTGGGATGTCGTCATGCAGAACTGCGATCGTTCTTCGATGCACCTTTGGCGCGACTGTTTCCTTGAGAGCACGCAGTTTGGTCAGTGCCTTTCGCTTTTGGGCATGGCTACTGTCCACAGACAGACCCTCTTCAATCGGTTTTCTATAGTCGTGGTCAAATTCTTTCTTGCTGGAAAGATAACCAGGGCACACCCAAGTCAGTATTGTACGATACTCCTTAACGTTGTTCGCCAACGGGGAGCCGGTTAAAGCAATGCGTGTCCTGGTTTTGAACCTGACGGCCTGGTGGTGTAATTGAGAATCCTCGCTCTTCAGCATGTGAGCCTCGTCAGCCACTACAATATTGGCCTCGTCAAACAAGTGATCAGCCAGCGTTTCAAGTTGTGCGCAAGACTTGAAAATATTGTAGCCTATGACCAAGATTCCGCCGTTCTTTGCCCAGTCGGTTATCTGGTCATGTCGGTCTTGGTGTGAGGTATCCGCATCAATTTTGTAGAGATTCTCCGACTCATCCCCGAGTATTGGATGCCCATCTGGTATCCAAAGTAGAAGCTCGTCGGTCCAGTTGTTTACAAGTCCAGCTGGCGCAAGGATTAGAGTTCTGGATTTTTTCAGCTCATCCGGAATCTGGTTAGAGATTGACCGATCGTCAGATGCGGCTGCATCCGCGATCGTGACTAGCAGAGTGATGATTTGCATCGTTTTGCCTAGGCCCATGGTGTGTGCTAGGAGACAACCTTGGCGGCTCTGAAAATCCGCAACTAATTGGTTCCACATGAAACGAACTCCTTCGACCTGGTGCGGCTTGATACGGCTCGCAATATTATCAGGGACGTAGATGAAGCCCTGGTCGTCTTCCTTACTTTCATTGATAAGCAGATGCGAGTTCTGACTAGCCTCTGAATGTCCTTGGGTAGCAAGTTTGGCACGGAGCAACATTCGCCGCTCCGCTTGCTCCTTGACACGAGCTTTGTCGCTGTCTCGCAGGTTTTGAGCAGCACGATCCCTTTGAATGGGTCTTCGCTTCTTGCTTGGAGGCACAACATGTTCCTCTTCAGTCTCGTCATCGCTGTCTTCCGAGATTAACTCTGGCTGCTCCACCTGTTTGGGACCGGGTGCTTCGCCTTTCGCCTTCGTACTTATAGGGCAGTCGACCGGAGTGGACGATGGCGTATTGCTACCGGCTGATCGTCTAAGTTCCTCGACCAGCTTGCAGAATACGGGCATGAACTCTTTGAACTGCGGCTTTTTGTTGGCCAAGTGCTTTTTCATATTTTCATTCACTTTCCAATACGCCCTCAACTTAGGAGCACGTCCGTCAGTGTGTAGGTCGAATAGCCTTGCCATGAAGCATGACACATAGAAATGGTCAGATTCGTCGTTAATCTTCTTGTCGCCCTTCTTTTGGAATGGAGGGCCAGTCCATGGATGACCGAGGTGAGGAAGAATGTAATCTGTCCAGAGGTCTATACCACTCTTTGGTTCTTCCTTATAGAGTTTGGACATGGAGAATATCGGCTCTCGGTAATCATGAGGAAGATCAACCAATTCGTTTTTTACTAGCTGCCTATTCATGTTTCGAGGCGTAGGCGAGAACCCGGGAGATTGTTTGATCACGGATTTCCGGGCAAGAGACATATTGAGCTTGGAAACCGGTTTGGACGATTGACTTTGGTGTTTTGTGCCGGGTGACGGCTTTTCTGGTGTAGTAAGATCCACATAACCCGGGGGATATGAGGAACGTCGGGGCGTGGGCGTCTCAGGGGGTTTTGGTTCGGCCGGACGCAAGGGCACAGATGACAGACCCACCTGAGTAAGGTCTGTGACTTCATCCAGATCATGGTCGTTACGAGTACCCGTATGCTTGCCCAGTACGTCAAAGATGGACGGTGTAGAGCAGCTGGGTTCATCTACGTGACCATCGCCTGCGACGTCTGCCATCACGTTGTCTTCAACTTCAAGCTCATTGTTGCCTGTTGGGGTAGACGATCCTGCATTGCCAGAGGTAACCGACCTGGCATCCCCCAGCTTAGAACCTTGAACGCCTAGGTCGTTCCGAACTCCTCCATCTTCACTGTCTACTAACATTTCGTCCGCTGAAGGCACCTCTTGTGGAAGAGGCCCGTGACCCGATTCGTTGTCTTTAACAATGAAGTCGTCTTCAGAATCGCTGATAAGTAGGTCCCCTTCATCTCCGTTGACTGTGGCGCGAGGCCGTTGTTCACACTTCTTGGCGGGCCTCCGAGTAACATTGGAGACTCTTTTGGGCTCCGAAGGTGATTTGATCACCTTGAGCTTCCACTGCGCCGCTTGCAGATCTAGCACCGTGGGTTCAAAATTCCCCAGGCTGGACTTGACATCAGCCTTATTGCGCCAGTTCTGATTGTTAACCTCTGCGCGGAATTTGACGAGGCGTTTTTGTAAGTAGTTGACATTTTGCTGAGCCATGTCGAGAGCCCATTTCAGACCATGTCGTCGGGCGATGTTCCACTCAGTATTGGCACGACGCTCTAGCTTGGGCAATTTGCGCTCAGTCCAGTTTGCGATATATTCATTGATGCCTTGATCAAGGACCATGTTGACATCATTCGATGACAATGCGGTGCTCATTTCTGCCATGGCCTCGCGTTCTCTCTGCTCGGCCTCGATCTCTGCCCATGTGTCCGAGTCGTACTCCTCGTCGCTATCAGACTCGCCAAGAAGAGGAAGTACTTCGCCATGGTCGGGGTCGTCAGCTCCGAAAACAGTATCAGCTTTTGCAGGTCGGCGGGAAGCTTTGGGATCCAGCAAAGGGGAAAGGCCTTGGCGTCGACGTTGCCGTTGGTCTCGTCGGTGAATTTGTCGCTGGACGTGTCGTTTGTAAAGTTGATTAACCTGCCGGCGCCGACCGATAGGGACCTGTTTCCGAAATGCAAACGTTGCATCCGCGTCGGTCAAGGGACTAGAGTCGAAATCCACGACATCCACCCGTGTAAGAGAATATTCACCAAGATACCAAGACTCATCGGAGGTACCTTGTCCACTTTTAGGCGCATTTGCCAAAGCAGTATCAAGAACAGGCGCCTCAAGGAAAGGGGTTTTTTGGAGCGTGCCTTTGCGCATCAACTGCTTGATAACAGTATCCGCCTGAGTAGGTATAGCTTGACCAGCCAGCCCCAGGGTTTGGCTGGAAACCCGTAAAGGTTCAATCCTTCTCTTCTTGCGACTCGACGCATCGTTAGCTAGGATGCTCTTAGGAAGACCGTTTTCTTTGTGACCATCATGATCTAGGACAATAGGCGATGCGGCAGGTGACTCTTTGGTCGCAAGAGCTGAACCTCGGACAGGCTCCACGTGTGACTTTGCGTGGTCCTCCAAAGTTTGCGACATCCGCTCTGCCTGGAGCTTTCGTTTTCTGGTTTCCATGTCCTCAAGCTCGTCGTCTTTGTCCGAAATGTCCATATCCTGACCCTGACCCTGACCCTCGCCGTCTGCTTGTTCTTGCTCGAGTAAATACGTTTTGTATTTACAGCTGCGACGCCGAAATTGCGAAATGGCATCTCGTAACGTGCTCTTGTGCTTATTCGCTTTGACGCCGAGATCCTTGAAGAAGCACTCGTCATCAGCATCCTTGAGGAGACTGATACCATTTATCAGGTTATCCCGCAGTTCATTTTCGAGACGCGTAGGGTCTGGCAGAATCGGAGGGTTCTCGAGGGGCTTCCATGATCGTCTGCCAGTGCACAACTCTCGCACGACTCGATCAGTGTCCCATTCCCAGGGATCGATGCCCTGGCCTGCTGACGGCGCCATTGCTTCGATCCAACAGTGTGAAGTAGATATCTACCAAGCAGGTACTTGCACCCAGCCTAACAAAAATACAGTCAGTAAGCTCTGCCTGTGTAGAATAATGATGCCGGGGGAAGAATAACGACCAGCGCAACCGAGAGCAGCTGGAAAAGAAGGAAGGCGGGGGGGTGTAAAATCCAGATGGGAGATTTGTACAGTAACTGCGAAGCAAAATGAAGCCCAGAATGTGCCCCTCCCATGCATTGGCTACATCCCACTCTCAAATGCTAGTTGATGGTGTGCCTACCTTCTTTGGTGAAGAATAAGAACAGCTGCCTGGGGCATCACATACCCACCCTGGGGCACCAAGCTCACGACGATGCAGGTGATAGTTGGCAGTGGAGGCCAAGGCTGTGGCGCTGCAGATACCCAGACGATGTCGAAAGTAGAACCCGATCCGAACGGCCTTGAACAAGTAGAGTCGGTGCAAGGTGGCGCAAACGAGAAACTTGTGTTGTGCTGAGGTATCTGTTGAATGTTTTTCTCAGTACAAGTGACTGGAAATGAGCATTGAAGCAATTGTTGGATTTCGGTGGCAATCGACGATTGTGGGGGGGGTGCTTGTGAAGGAAGCAGTCGAATCGAAAATTGCTAGGCGCTTTCGGATCGTACGTGGTTGTAATGAGAACGGGATCGTGGTTTATCTGATTATGAACTGGAATTCCGACAGGTTCATCGCGTGCGAAGGCGGACAATACATTGTAAGGCAGTGAATACAATTGTTGCTCCGACCCGAATGTAGCCCATTTTCGAACCATTCAATGTGAGTGGTAGTTGAGAACTCGAAACAAAATGGTTCGGCAGACTGCGGGATAGCTGAACCACACGGGCTATAGCTCAGTCCATGGGATGTTAAACGGTGTATTCAATGATGGAACCAACGATACACGCGCCTGCGGATAAGGTGAGGCGCGACTTCTTGGGGTCGAACCGCGCTAACGATGCAGTTAGCGGTTCGGTGGTGGGAGCAGGAGCAGGAGCAGGAGCTGACCAGGCAGCAGGGATCTTAGCAGTGCGCCAAGCTTGAATGAAGTGGGGGTGGGGTAAGGCCGCTGCTTTTTGATTGATTGATTCATCAATTCATACTCGATCGGGTGGTAACTTCCTTCGCACCTACATGCTGCCATGTGAGACAGAATAAGCATGAGACATGCGCTACAAATTGAAGAAACCGTTGATGGCTGAGAACTCCTTAATATCAAACATGAAAGGTAGGTACTTCGAACCACTGGTATCTCCTTGAACGCCAAAGCGCTGCCCTCCAGCTAAATTGGGCGTATTGTACGGATCAGGGATGGTTTAGTGCGATCGGTGTTCCGTTTTTGAACGTCCGACATGTTAAGGACGCGCTCCTATTGGATAAATTGACCTTGTACCGTTCCGCACCGGCTCGTCAATCATTGAGAGAAAGTACTTGTACGGAGGGCAGCGCTTTGGCGTTCAAGGAGATAGGTACAAACGTCGCAACTGAAGATGTTAATACCTCCTTACCTACCTACTTTACTGAGCATCGTGCATTCCTTCCCGTCTACGTCTTAGACTACCGCGAACCCCACATATATTCTATCTAAAAGCACTGCTAAATGTGCATTGCTACAGCATGCCGTGGAAACCTTCCGTCATCACGGTACTGAGGCGGGGTTACTAAAGCGGATTTGCATCCATCTCATAAGAAATCCATCCTATTAATAAGCCGCCCTGAAAACTACCATATTCTTTCCCGAAGCTAGAAATTTAAGGAGCGTGAATATTCTACGACTGTGCTCTAAATAGCAATTGCTTCACCAAAGAACCCCTATTTCTTTTCTTAAAATCTTTCATGACGGGAAGTGCTGGGTGGCATCATTTGCTTTATCCCTGCCGTCCACAGAGGATAGATATTTGTGGCTAGCTCATTGATTTATATATCTACGAACCCAACGCGCCTATAGAGTCTCGGGACCATCCTACTCAAGATGCCTTCAACCATGCCTGCCCATTACCCACCTGACCTCACGACTTCCGAGGGCGAGAGGTTGGTCGAGGTCGTAAAGGACTGGGCCGCCGCCCACGGGCTTTCTGTGCGACCACCATCGACCGTGGTATCGGCTGAGACCGACCCTGTAGGTATTCTGTCAACGGCGGTGCCGGTGACCCTTTTCCCCAGCCCCTTCCCGCAGGTCTGCTTTGACCAGGGCAAGGTGGTCCAGAAAGCCTACAATGAGCTGTATGCCGCAATCAGCCAGGACGAGGAGTTCCTGGCCCAGATCGTCAAAGAGTAAGCGCACTGTATTCAGAGAAGCGAGCTTGCATTTATACTCACACGGACGTGCAGTATTGGCGATAGCGATGACTTCATCACAGAGCTGTGGAAGGTTCACCTGAAAGTCAAGGAGGAGGGCTATGTACAGGCAAGCAGCATGATATCATTTACCAGCCCGAATAGTCTATGCTGACAGGATCCTAGCATATGTCGCTTGGTCTATTCCGCTCGGATTACATGGTCCACCAAAGCACACCTGACGCAGATCCCCAGATTAAGCAGGTCGAATTCAACACTATAGCCTCCTCGTTTGGAGGACTTTCCTCTCAAACCTCGGCGCTCCATAAGTACGAGACTCTATCTTCTTCTTCCAACGGGCACCCATATTAACCGGATCCTAGGTATCTTGCTGTTAACGAGTATGCACTCCTGGAGCAGCCGATCTCTCAGGGGCAACTGACCCTCCCGACCAACCTGTGCACACGAGGTCTCGCTGCCGGCATCAAACAGGCCTTTATCACCTACGGTCACCCGGTCACTGAGCATCCCAAGTGTGTTCTCTTCTTGGTACAGGATGGCGAGCGCAACGTCTTCGACCAGCGCCACCTCGAGTACGAGGTTCAGTCGCCCCCTACCACGATCCCCGTGTTCCGGCTGGCCTACTCCGAGATAAAACAACACACCCAACTTGCCGAGGGCGACGGCCGGCAGCTTCTGTATAACCCGCCTCAGCTCCCGAAGCGCACCTTTGAAGTCGCTGTCGTATATATGCGCAGCGGTTACGGCCCCGGTGACTACCCGGACGCCTCGGCCTGGGATGCCCGCTACCATATCGAGCGGTCCGCCGCCATCAAGTGCCCCAGCGTCCTTACCCAGGTCGCAGGCACCAAAAAAGTCCAGCAAGTTCTCGCAACACCTGCGGACGAGTCCTCAACCGAGCCCTCAGTCCTTAGCCGCTTCATCAGCTCCAAGGATGATCGCAACACCCGGCGCATCCACCACACCGAAGATACCATTGCCGCGCTCCAGCGCACCTTCACCAACATCTACCCGCTGGACTCCAGCCCTACGGGCCAGAAAGCGCGCTCCATTGCCCTCGACGGGGAGCAATGCCAGTCGTATGTACTGAAGCCGCAGCGCGAGGGTGGCGGCAACAATATCTACCGCTTGGCTATCCCAAGCTTCCTCAAGTCCATCCCCGAGGCCCACTGGGACGCTTACATCCTCATGGAGCTCATTACACCGCCCCCTGTGCACAACACGATCCTGCGCCTGGGTAAGCTGGAACAAGGCGGCGTTATCTGCGAACTCGGGATCTACGGTACTTGTCTCTGGGATCAGCGTGAAAAGCATGGCCACGGCATCACCGTGAACGAGCAGGCTGGGTATTTGTTAAGAACCAAGGGCGACAAGAGTGAGGAGGGTGGTGTCGCGGCGGGCTTCGGTTGTATGGACAGCTGTGCGCTGGTGGGCACCGGGTTTATTAAGAATAGCGGAGAAAGACATGAATAAGTACCCATGCCTGTAGATTATTTACTACAACTACAGAAAGGGCTTGCAGTGTTGGGGTTTATGCATATATAAGTAGACAGGAAGAACAAATCATGAAAGTAATGCATGTCTCTTCACCAGAACGAACTCGTGTAACGTTGTTCCGAGTGTGGCAGTCACATGTACAGGAAAACCAAGGTGTCTTGTGAAATAGATGGTCTATTTGTTGAGTAATGCAGGCAATGTTTTGCCCATCAAGTCTTCCAAGGTGATATTCTCACGACATACGGAGATGAGCAGGCTGTCTATCTACGTTCTTCATGATCAGAATGCATCTCTTTCCCTTAAACCGCAAAAACGCCGCTCAGATGGTCCAGTTCATGTCAAGGGGTTTCGAAAGGAAAAATTCATGTGCAGATGAAGACGAATCGACCATCAACTTCATTCGTTCTTCTCTTTGTCCCGTTCCGACCCTCTCCGGTCTCTTGAATCCTGAAACTCCCATTGTCCTCTTTACCAGACCGATGAGGATCCACGTAAAATGCCCAAAACCATTGTACAGCTGTACAGCACACCCAACAGCACGACCATGACACTTACAAGCTCATGCGGGAGGAGAACGACGGCAGCAACAAGAACAACACCCCATCGACGCAGACGAGCAATATGATGATCGAACTGAGCATCACGGGACCTCGTCTCGTCAGGTGCGCTCTTGTGCCCATGTTCCCATTGACGATCACCTTCCCAGTCGGACGCTTCCCAGTCGTCAGACAGGCTTTCATCGGCAGTATCGTCATCTTCCTCGGGCTGGGGTTGTCAGCCAAATTGGAAGCCGCCGGGGAAGCCGCCAGGTCGGCGACCACCACCACCAGCTGAGAAGCGTGCGCCTCCAAAGCCCTCTCCGCCACCAAAGCCGCCTCCGCCGTTCATCATGCTGAAGAGGATCTCGGGGTCAATGCCACCCATGCCTCCGCCCATGCCTCCTCCCATGCCACCGCCTCCGGAGAACATGTCAGAGGGGTCAACCAGATCTTCGCCGCTGTCATAGCGAGCACGTTTTCTAGATAAATAGTTAGCACCCAAATCGTCACATCTTAGTAGTTCTGAAACTTACTGAGGGTCGCTCAAGGTTTCATAGGCTTCACCTATATCCTTGAAGCGCTCGGCTGCGGCGTCATCTCCGGGGTTCTTGTCAGGATGGTGGACAATGGCCAACTTGCGGTAAGCCTTCTTGATCTGGGTGTCGTCGGCACTCTTCTCAACATTGAGGATCTTGTAGTAATCCTTGCGTTGGCTCTTCTTCAGCTCAAGCTCTGCCTTGCGGACCTCCTTGGGAATGGTTCTATCCTCGGGATCCATCTCTTGAAGGGACTTCCACTCGCGGACAGCATCCTCCCACCTTTCAGCTTGGCCCAGAGCATTCGCCTTTGTCTTGCGTGCCTTCATGTACTGGGGGTCGAGGCTAACGGCCTTGTCGCAGTCAGCCACG
The DNA here is from genome assembly GCA_038363915.1 of Apiospora saccharicola. NCBI lineage: Eukaryota > Fungi > Ascomycota > Sordariomycetes > Amphisphaeriales > Apiosporaceae > Apiospora > Apiospora saccharicola. Next base: position 4,314,040 of record JAQQWM010000001.1, read on the forward strand.
GCCTCGTTATATTGCTTCAGCCTCAATCGGCAAAGTGCCCGGTTCTGCAGAAGCTTGGCGTTTGTACCACGGTTGGTAGGGTCCACCTCCAAGGCCGACGAGTATTTGTCAAAGGCAGCCTGCCACCAGCCAGCCTTGTAATCGGAATTGCCTTCTTCCTTCATGCGGTCAAGCTTCTGCACGGTTCGAAGCCACTTAACAGCATCGCGGAAGTCGGGGTCGCAGCTAAGGGCCTTGCGGAAATGTTGAATGGCCTTGTCATTGTCACCCTGGCAATACAAAGCACGTCCACGCAGTACCAACGCTTCGGGATCTTGGCTGTTGAATCTGAGGAGGGACATGGCTACGTTCTGGGCCTCGCCGAGAGAGTTGATACCGCCGATCTTGAGATGGGCTGCACCTCTCATCAGCTGCCACTTGCGTGGCTTCATCGACCCGAGACCTAAAAGCTTTTCGGCTTGATCCAAGGCATGCAGCACCATGGAGCCAGAGGTGCCGTTTTGCAGAGCATCTTGAGCAGCCTTGACGTGCAACGACATTTCCTTGGCAGCCGCCATATCCTTGGCCGAGGCAGGCGGTTGAATGCGACTGAACGTTGTCAAAGCCTCTTCAGGCCGCCCTAAGCTGGTATAGATACGAGCAAGCCGAAGCAGGAACTTAGGGTTGCTTGGCTCACGGTCAACGGCCCTAAGACAATCATCGAGGGCAGCTTCATATTGCCCGTTGGACATGTAAGCCGCGGCACGGTTGCTCAAGAAGGTTGCCGAATCCGGAATTAATTCCACAGCTACGAGAGGAAATGTCAGTTAGTGTTCTCTGCCTAGTAAGCGAAGGGGGGAGGGGGACTGGAAAACCCCAGTACAATGTAGCATACCTCTGGAGTACTGTATGATGGCATTCCGATAGTCCCTCTCCTTGAAGAACTTGTTGCCCGCAACCTTGTACGACTCAGCCTCGTCCGCTGTGGTGGGCACAGGACTGGAGGGGTTAGAGCGATGAGGTGGGGGAGCCGGACCCTCGTCATTTGTGGGCTCCTTGGTTCCGTTGGTGTTGGTGGGAATGCTTATGGGAACGGTGACCTTCTTTTTTGGAGGAGGTTGAGGCTTCGCTGGGGGCGAAGATGGAGGAGCGGCTGAGGCCTCTCGATCAACGTCCATTTTGTCGAAAGAACTACGGTCGCTCATGGCTGATAAGGCTGATAAGCGCTTGTACTCGTCGGGATGCAGATTGAGAGGATGTGTGTTGGGGTCAATCTTGTTCCGCCGCGACGAGGACGAAGAGCTACCGAACGAACGGGAGCTGCGAGACCTTGAAGACGAATGGTGCGCAGCGTGTGCAGTGTATGCAGGAGGTGCGGGAGCAGCAGCAGAAGAAGAATCCCTCTGCTGCGTGGGCGAAGCGGGTCGAACGGGCTTTCGGCCGACGGGTCTTGCTTGAGGGGCAGTCTTAATCGGCGACGAAGAAGCAGACCGAGAGCGATTGGCGTGTGGACTGCGATTCTCGTCGTTTTCCCCGGTCGCGTGCTGCTTGGTAGGCGAAGGAGAAGCAGAGGGTTTCTTGGACGAAAAGAGACCCTTCATTTGGAGGAGGGAATAGAAGATTCTATACGTTACTTTATTAAACCCGATTCCAAAAAAGTTCCCACACCACCTCGAATGGCAGGGCCAGGGACTCGGTTCTGTCCGCCCTAAAGCACCTCCCCAAGCTTTTTGGATCCTTTTGCAGGTGAATGTATGTATCCTTAACTTTCCGCCAAAGGAAAAGCCCCGATCAGGAAAAACCGCACGGGAATGTGTGTTGTATGCCGGCTCCTGCAAGTTTGCCTTCCTCTTGCTCTTTTTTTTCTGCTTCGGAGCCCGGTTTTTATTTCTGTGTCGCGAGTGGATGTTGTCCAGTGTTCACCGCAATGCGCGCAAGGTACAAACGGTCGCCTCTCTGAAAGCGCAGAGCTTGACTCAGCTGCAGGTCTGACGTCTTTAGGGAGTTAGACTGCTGGCGGCTGCTGGAAGCAACTATAACACGAGTCGAATATATCGTCCGTCTTCTTTTTTAGCACAGAACGCAACGCGCCTAATGCGATTTTAGAGCCGACTCGAAAATAGACACCAGTCAAGGTCAAGCAAGGTAGCAGGCGTTCCAACGTAGTGCAGTACCGTGCAATGTAGCCGCAGGGAGCTATGGCCTGAGACTGGAATGTACTAAAGGTGAGGAAAGCCACTACTCGAGGGTTGGGTTGGGTACGGGCCAGAGGCTTGGGGGTGTGGAAGGTGAGTTGAGACAAAGGTGTGCACATTAACGGGTATGATATTGAACTTCTGTCGAAGGCCAAAAAGAATGAGAGTTTCGAGAGAGACCAGAGTGAACTTGAGAGAGGGACGAGCTTGCTGAAGATTGGTTTTAAAATGCGACAGGACGGGCGACAAGCCGCCCGCTCATAACATGACCTATGTATTTCTATCCAGCACGGCGGACCATTGATGAGCTCGATTTATCAGCCTAGCACAGCCAAAACCCCGGCCGATTGCACAAATTCCGTCGTAGTATGCCACTTTGTTCTCTGGTTCCTGACGGGATAAAAATTCCTCGTCGCTAATCCGTCTCCTCTCCCCAGCCTGTCAATTTTTTTTGGTGAAATTGGAGAAGCGAGGGCCACTCAAGTGCAGGATACCTTTGCCCCTGGCTATCCCGAGGCCATGATGTGCGGTATAGAGTACTCCAGGATAGGCCCCCCACATTCACACTCGCCCAACGTTACCACAGCAAAAGAGTGGCTCATCCAATAGCCATAGCCAAGCTCGGCATTGTTTACCTCCAGATGCCACCTACAGCGCATAGCCGTCGTCTCAGTGGCCAATAGTTGAAGTGTTTGCAGATAAATTGAAGAGGTTGAACTCGGGGGTTGCTCTTCATCATTACTTCTATGGGTCATTGACATGCTCGGATATGGGGCAGGAGATGTGCTCGCGTTCCCTGAAGCGCTCTCCCAGGCTCCTGCTGGCTGGCTGGGATAAACATCCCTGCCCGCCCGCTTTAAGCATCAATAAGTTTTCATAACGGTCACTATCGGGCCAGGGGTAAAGAAAAGGCCCTGCAAAAACCAGGCACGTCCCGGCAGGCTCCCAGCGCCAACCCAGCAATCCATATCGCTGATTCTCGAAGGTTCTGTGGGGGCTCTCAACCTCGAAACCAAGACAAGGCTGAATGCTGCCGCACTGCCGCAGTCGGAGGCTGGAACGGCTGTAACATATAAAATGGATTCGACATGGGGTTCATGTTACCCGAGTGCACTTGGCGTCAGTACGTCATCGTTTTTCTGGCAGCAACACCTGAATGCGTTCTCGATGTTCTAACATAATGCCACAAATGGCAGCTAACCAGCAATAATGACCATTTACACGTTGAAATTATCCATCTAGTTGCCCTGTGAATGGTGTGGAGTACTGGATTATGCTTATCTCGGCTGATGACCCTGCTCCTTTGCAGTTAAGTCAAGCCTGCTTAATACATGTTTTACCAGTCCATAGGTAGGTTGATTCCTATGTATGGAAGTACACCATGATTAAAGACAAGCTGCTGTGTAATATAACATCAAGTGCATGGTTTTCTGAATTCAATTCCACATTCCTCGTAATCAAACAAAGCCAAACGCCCCTTCACCTTTATGTATGTCCTCAGCTATTGAGTTTCGGAGCCTTCGTGAGAATTGGCCTCCGAGTTATTATTTCCTCCGACAATAGAGTTGACAAACTCCTGATATTTGAACACCTCGCCCCTTTTCCCCAGTCCACCTACCATAGTCTTGCTGAACGCCCTCCGTCCACTGAAACCAGCCATGATCTTGTCCACTTCTGCTGCGGAAAGAGCCCGCTCGCCCGGCTCGGGGGCTGTGTTTAGCAAAGCGTCCCGCAGTTCTGCCAGATCTACCTGGCCACTATCATCTTCATCAAATGCCGAGAATGCCGACATCAACTCCGCACTTGGGGACATTGAAGATAGCCCAGTTGCCAGGCTATTCAGAAAGGCAGCAAGTGTCATCGTTTGTGGTCCGCCTGGTGGAAAGTATTGCGAGATGTCGGACGAACTCGAAGAAAGGCCTGTATCGAGAGCATCAGCTCTGAGGATATTTACACGCGCGTATGGGGGCTGTTGCTTACCTAGCTGATTCAGCATGTCGACTACGTCTTCTCTATTGACAATACCGTCGCTGTCTCTATCCAGGATCTGGAAGCCGTCCCTGAGAGTCCGTACCTGCGCAGGCTGAAGCTGTGACAAGGCGTTGCCGTGGGTAGCGCGTGATGTCAGCTGCGGTCGGGCAGTTAACGGTGCTGTCGAGGCATGGGAATTCGATGACATGTCGTTGGTCTGTGTGTGGGACAGTGACTTTCTAATTTCGGACAGATCTGCTGCAGCGGATGCGCTCGCAAATCGCGAAGGTGTGGGCATGCTACCGGTCCTAGTAGCAGAGCCGGGGGGCGTCGACTGTCGTAGAGTCGATGGTGATGAAGGGGATTCGGGTCTGCGGAAGGGAGAGCCTCTAGTGGCGCCGCCGAAGCTGAGAGGCGAAGGTTTATAACCAGCTTGCATTGCCTAGAGTCGTCGATGTCAGTTGGGGATATTCTGTACACACGGAGTCCCACTTGACGATGCCAATGTTTACCATTGTTAAATTGGAGAAGCTTGATCGGTGCAGCTAAAGTTCTTGACATTTATGCAGAAGCAACGTGCAAGTGGCCAAGATATTGATGCCGATGTCGAATGTATAATGGATCATGTACCGGTTCGGTCTCGCTTGAGTAGGATAAGGTAGGTTGTTTACAAGATGGAATGCAAACGGGATAACATTGAACGGAAGGGCGTGCAACGCCAAGGATCCTCTGCAATCAGAACCCAGGGTTGATTCAGAGACTAGGCACAGCGAAAAGCGATAACTTTCAAGGTTAGTTATAGTGATCGAATCGATAGGTACAACTTGGGCAACATCCAATTCTGCGAAACTGCTACCTTTCCCATTGATTTGCGAGCCAGATTCGAGGACCAGCCAGCGGTCAACAAGGCCACTGAACTTGACCGGGCAACCAACCTTGGGGGGAAGAATCCTGCCCGTAGGTGACACCAAAACGACCTGACCACAACGCTAGCATCGAATTGCACAGGGCGCCATTCGGCTTCTAATTCCGGGGGACGTACCTGACTTAGAAGCTTTAAAAGTGCACTTGCATCAATAGCCTGAGAAATTGTGGCTTGCTACCTATTCTCTTCAGGTTACTGTAGGTGAGGCTTGCAATTCTAGATACAGATACTCCGTAGCTGGTACCCAACTAGAACTGGCCGTTATCCTGCAGGTTCCCAGTTTCAGGGTCCTTTGTTCCACCAGACACACCACACAGCAGCGGGCTATCTCCATGTATGAACAAACGTGCCCCTCCCCCATACATCGCGGCGGGATGCAGGTGTGCAATAGCCATCCCCAGTACTCAGAAGCTGAGATACACCGAAGGTTTATCGAAATCTGCCCATCCAAAGATCGTTATCTAAAAGTAATGTACTTATCCAAGGGGCTTCTGCTTCACAGGGTCTTAGTTACTACACAGCCCATACTCCGTACTGCTATCCCGACATAGACCGTATCGTAACGCATCAGACTTGAAATCGAACCGAGTGATTGGATATGGAAATAGATACACATGTAGTGGTACACGTCGTATTGATCAAGTATTGTAAGAGATGGGTATCAGCGCCAGCTCAAACACCCACTACAGTAGCCAAACGCTAGACCGGAGGAACTACCTAGACTCTCTGCTTCAAGTTATGGAAGCCTTGCTGGAATTGATTATATCTGATTTGATATGCCTACATGTACTTAATGACGACGCCCGCACTCCATCCAGTCCACGGCTGCTTGTAGTGCCCGTCTCTCCTTCTCCAACCGAACCGAACCATTTCTTCATTCCGAGATCTTCACTTACGGGGAACCGATGGGCGCGTTGGGTACCGCTCTTTAACAGCTTTCGGGTGTCTCAAAGGCCGCCAAACTGTTACTTCGACTCCACGAATGGCAGGGGGGCTGTCGTCGATCAATTTCCAAACCCCCTTTTATCTTGCCCGCCCCCATCAAATTCCAAGCCACCTCGACTATCGGGCAAGGTGAGGAAACAGGGCTCTCAGGAGAGCGCATTAATCTTTGTCACGCGACGCATACCTTGGCAAAGCCGAGAGAGTTCAGCAAAGGCACGACTAGCTCAGAGCTTACAACAAGCCCTCGCGCATTCCCACGTACGACTGCAGCCAGACCTACTTTCCGTTTAGGTACAGACGCCCCAACGCACGCACGCACGTACGCACCCACGCACAAGCTCACGTTTGCCGGTTCCACCCACAAAGCATCCGGCAACGAGAGGGGCTTGTTGGGCATATTGGAGCGAATATGACTTCAATCCATGGCTCCTTGCCTCATCTCACCCGGACGACAACGATTCAGTCATACTCGAATGGTCCCCCCGGCGCGGCGAACCCGCGCGCATCTCTGTCGTCTTTTCCCTCCTCGCGCTCCACCTCGCAGATGTCGCACAGCTCGCGACCCTCCCGGTCACCACAGCCGCCTCTCCCGGCCGATACCGACCGCACGTCCGATCCAAGCTCCAAGTCCAACAAAACATCGTCGATCGGCAGTCGTACCGGCGCCTCCTCCCAGCATTCCTCGATCTCGGCCCCGAAGCGCTACAACCCCGATGCCCAATCGCCCAGGCGGCTTCGGTCGCAATATCCGCGCGGCTCAATCGACAACCATGTCGAATACATCCTGGTGGCGTCCTTCGACATTGACCGTGGCCCGGTGATGGAACACCAGTATCCCGTGGCGATCACCGGAGATGAGCACATGCTGGCTGAGCTCATGCTGCCGGACCAGGCACACGTGCGGAACCAGGACTGGACCATCTTCTTTCTACATAAAGACACGAGCCAAGAGGAGGACGAGGAGGAGGCCAAGGCCAAGGCGGAAAGACGCAGGAGGCGGAAACGCCGACAGGACCGGGCAGCTGGACTGATTCCCGATGATGACGAAGAACCTGACGAGCTCAGCGAAGACGATGAAGATGATGAAGACGACGACTGGGACGATGAATCGACCGACAGCGAGCCCGAAGGAGGGGAGGGGCCGCCCCTAATCTATGTTCTCAATTTGGTGAACACGAAGCAGGACAAGACAGTAAAGAGAGGTGCGGTGGTGAAAGCGATGGCTATATGTACACGGCATCCCTTCCTGCACATCTACAAGGTATGACCCTTCCGCTCTACGATACCAAGTTCTGCTTGTCTTTACTAAAACTAGAATAGCCTCTGCTGCTGCTTGCCCTCGAGGAATACTTCAAATCTCCAGTGCCTGAAACTCTGGCAATGCTTTACGATGCTGTTAATAATATGGATCTCTCATTGATGCCAAAACTGAGTTTACTGGAGAGGCATCTCTTACTTGCGAGCGACAACAAAGACTTGTTCGTGGAGAAGTTTGCTCAGATGATTGAGATTCGCATGGCTGAGGACAAGAAGGAACTCGGTCAGCCAGCGGAAGCAAGTAAGAGTCCGCCCAAGGCGCAGGCACACGAGATATCCCGAGCAGGGACCAGAGCACACCTACAGAGCTCGGCCGGGTACTCGATCCCACGAGACACTCATGAATTCGAAAGCAAAGTGCTCTACAAGGGAATACCCATTCCTGTGAAAGTGCCTACTGCGGTCATGCCCGAGACCGTGGGCGACTTTTCCCTCATCAAGCTGATTCAGACATTTTCGGACCCTCACGCCAAAGCTCCCTTGCCGTTTCCGGTTCACCCTCATTTAACAACCAACGGTCCAAATACGCATCCCGTCATCGTATTGGCCAATGCGCTTCTCACGCAAAAGCGAATCATCTTCCTGGGTCACAACATGCCGTCTGGAGATGTGGCTGAGGCAGTGCTTGCCGCCTGTGCTCTGGCCTCGGGTGGTCTCTTGCGTGGGTTCACAAGACATGCCTTCCCCTACACGGACCTGACCAAGATCGATGACCTTTTGAAGGTACCAGGATTCATTGCTGGTGTGACAAACCCGACTTTCGAGAATCACCCCGAATGGTGGGATCTTTTGTGTGATATCCCGAGCGGGCGCATGAAGATCAGCAGCAAGATCGAGAACACACCCATCACGGAGGGATTGATATATTTCCAACAACAGAACCCGTCGTTCGCCAATTTGCTAGGTGGGTCTAGCGCGAGTGCGGCCACCGACCTGACTGGAGATATGGTTTTCATGGGTGATATCTTGAAGAGTATCGTTGCAAGACGCGGTGAAAGGGCCATCAGAGCGAAATGGCGAGACTGGGTGCTCAAATTCACACGCATTGCTGCGGCCTTCGAAGAGAATGTATATGGTGCCAGTGCTTTGTTTATCGGCGGTGACGAATTTGAACATGTCGCCGGAGTTGGAGGCCATGGCTACGTGTGGGCGGACGATACCGCTAAGCAGAAGGAGCTGGCGGGCAATGTCTGTCGGATCGAGGGCTGGAGAAATACCCGCAGCTACTACAGCTACATCCAGGTGAGCACCAAAAAGTCGCTCTTGTTCCCTTGGAGGGAAAGAAATCAGCTAACCTTGGTTATAGGACCTCGCCCAGGTATACACCATCAGGCCTCTGAAAGGCCTCGATTTGCACCACATGCATGACCGCCTAAGGACGCAAAAATTGAACCCCACACAAAGCCGGGAGGTTTACCTGGCATTTGCGAAGTACGTTCATTCGTATGACGAGATCTGCCTTCTCCTCACAGTAGCACCCGAATCGCACGCCGGTCTATTCTACCTTGCGCTGGGCCTCTTCCACAAGGACAAGGACGTAAGAGTCAAGACCTCCCATCTCCTGGAGCGGGTCAGCGACCACATGGGAGGACAACACTGGTGGCGCGGGCTCAGTCGGTTCGAGAAACTCGCGTTCCATCGCATCAAGAGAGAAGCAGAAGCAGAAATGAAGGCCAAGCTTGAAAAAGAGGGTCTGGCCCCCGAAGTTGAGAAGAGAGCCAGCTAAAGAAGCCATGCCGGACAATCGATATATCTGTTGGAAAGGGGTGAAGTAGACCCTTGAGGGGATCTTTATAAGACGGCCCCATTGCTTTCAGTTCTAATATTTCACAGAGCCAGGATGCCTGCATGCGAGCGGCTATTTATTAATCAGCATCGCTCTTCCTGTCATCTACCATAAAGAGCATGTACCAACATAACTATATATATATATATATATTTACTCGAGAGCCAATTTCATCTAGAGATACCCATTATCTGTGCCTGACTTTTGGGACGTCCACAATGTCGTAACCACCCACCGAGCAGTCTCTGGTCAAGTTTCTAGCATTGCTTCAGGGGTATGGGTCATGTACTCGTAGTATAGACCTCACCTTCAAGATGGCCCCAGACTGCTGGTTCGGATCTTGCTGTCTTCTCTCGTAATCGCTCAGCCATATCAAACAACACCCGACCTTAGCTGGCCAGTAAGCTTACATACATACGTATATATGTACCTACTTATGTAGGTGGTTGAGACTAAAGGATGGCCTACTCAGCTGGCAGACTGTCCGCGCTCTGCTATTGGACAGAACGTATGCTAAAGCTTGAAGTTAATATTATTAAAAGTTTAGCCGAGGTTTAACCAGGGTTAACCTAAAAGGGTATAGCAGACCCGGTTAAAAAGGTTATTAATAAGGAATTTATTAAATTAAGGACTTTTAATAAAACTTTTATTTATTTATTTATTAAAGCTTAACATTATATTAATATTATAAGATTAAAAAAATTTAAAATTAAAATTTATTAATATTAATTAATATTAACTATTTATTAGTTAAAGAAGTTTACTTATAGATTAATATCTTAATTATTAATAATAAATAAATAACTTTAAATTAAAGAACTTATAAATATTAAAATAAAATTTATATATTAAGTATTTAACTTTAAAGGTTTAATAGATTATCTAATAAACCTTATTAAGGGGTTTATTAAGGAAGGCCTAGTTAGCCCGCTATTCTTAAATAAGAAGGCGGTTAACCTAAGTAATAATAGTTAGCCTCCCTTATTTAAAAGGCCTTAGCTAATTTAAGTAGATAAAGCCCTCTTCCTTCCTTCCCTATTTTTATATTAATTTATTATTTAATATTACTCCTGTCCGGTCCCTTTAAATTAATAGTATCTCTTTAACCTTAATCGGTTAAAAAATAAAATTATTTTAATTTAATAATCTCATTAAAAATTTATTAGAATTTATATATTTAAATATATTTTTTAATAATTTAAAAGTAGGTTTATACATTAAAACCGTTATTAAATTAATAGATCTATATATTTAATATATTTCTATTAATTATTATTAGAATTAACGATTAGGAATAAGATTTATATATCTAATACGTCTTTTTCTTTTAATTTAATATACCTTTTTTATTTTAATTATTATTTATGTATTTAATACACCCGGTAATTATTTATTAAATTAATTTTATATTTTAATAAAAATATTTTAAAAACGTAACGCATTTAAATAAATAAGAAATTCTTTATAAATATAATTTAATAAGTTACCTAATTAATTAATTACTTATTTATAATATTTAATCCTAAATAACTTTAATTATCGTAAATATTACGGTTTCCTATTTAAATATCGATCTATTTAAAATCTTTATTTAAATATTATTTTATAAAAACCTTAATTTAGGTATCGCTTTATTTTAAAAGTTCTATTTAAAAACATTCCTTATTATTTCTAATTTATTATATATATATTAAATACGCTTTAATTTATTATTAATTATTTAAATACAAATAAATTATTAATATAATTAAAAAATCGATTACCGATTCTCTTTTATAAAAGGAATCAAATATAAGTAAATAACCCGAAGTTCCTAATAAATAGATTATTTTAATACTTGAATAATTTACGCATTTTATTAACCCCGATATAATACTCCGCGATAAAATTATTTTTAAATAAATCGCGATTTTAGGATTTTAAAATAATTTATATTTAAAAAAGAATTAAACTTTTAAATCCCCTTTAAATAAATCCTCCTTTAATATTAAAATAAGTTACTTTAATATTAAGAGAAATAATTATTTAATAAGTTAAATTATTAAAGTATATAAGCAACTTTTAAGAATTATTAAAGTCGTATATAATAAAAGCCGAAACTATAGTTTTTAAGAAATATATCGGTCGTAAGATTAATAACGGTGTTATAAAATTTAGAAATAATTTAATTATTATAAAATATTAAAATATTTAAATTAATAACCTTTATTAAATTTAAAAAAGGTATTAATAAAATTACGAAAGGATTTAAAAGAATCTTTATTAAATTTAAATAATAATATAAAAGGCCTTATATATAATTTACGAGATAAGCTTTATTATAATATAGAATAAACCTATTTATATTCCCGATATTTGAATTAAATAACATTACGGCTATTTTAAAATTATAATTCCTTTCTTAAAAACGTTATATAATATTAAAAAATAAATGATTTTTAATTTAATAAATCGGAACTTATTATAAAATCGTATCTTATCCCGGGAGGTTAACTTATTTATATATATTTTAAAATAATTTAATTTCTATTTAGAAAAAAAACTATTATTTTATTAATTAAAAAGGATAACTTTAAATATAATTTTAATACCGGCGAAAGGCGTTTTTAAGAAAATTCTCGATTTTAAAAGGATTAAGGCTAATTCGTTTAAAGCGATTATTTAAATCCTTTTTTAATAAATTAGTAATAATATAAGTAAATCCTTTAATATATATAAAAGCTTATTAATAATTTTAAATAATAATTATAAATTTAATTATATAAAGAATTTATATATCTATTTATTAATCCTTAACTTTAAATATAATTACTTAAAGTATTTATATAACCTTTAATATTAATCGTTGAATTATTAAACCCTTTTTAACGTCCTCCTATTATAATTTATAATCCTTAACCTAAATACCTATTAAATAATTATAAATAGCTAAAATTTAGAATTAAATAAAAGGACGTTAAAATATATAATCTTAATTACCTAAATTTAATTAAATAAAGTTTAATTTAAAAAAAGAAAATAATTATTTTTATAAATATTATATTTTTATATTAAGATTCGCTAGCTTTATAAAAAGTAATTATTTTAAAGGTTTTATTATATAAATCCTTAATTTCTTTTCAACCTTTCTTAAAGGACGAGTTTTAATTTAATAAAATAATAAGGTTTTTAATTTTAATAAGGTTTTATTAAAATCGAAAGGATTTTATTATATTATAAAAGCTTTTAAGAATCGATTTAAACTCGATAGAATTATTATAATAAAGAAGTCTTTAATTACAAGACTTTAATTAAAGGACCTATTAAACAATCCCAATATTTTAAAACGCTTTTTTAATTAAATAATTAAATATATTAAACTTATAAAATCCTTAATACCTAATAATAAAAACGCGGTCGGTATTTTATAATAAAGTTATATTTAAATTAATGTAGAAATTTAACGATTTCTATATCCTCCTTAAGATAATAATATAATCGTTTTATATATAGTTGAAATTAATGAAATACGTAATACCTTAACCTTATATATTAAATAATAATTAAAAGGCCGAAATTAATAAATATAGAATGCTACTCGAACCTATATTAAACCCAGGTTAATTGATAAATATATAATTAAAGAAGATTTCATTAAATTTCAATACGAAAAATATAATAAGTATATAAAAAAGAAGGAATATTAATAAAATAAAACTTAATTATAAAACGATCCCGATAAAACTTTTAAAAAAAAGAAGGACTTTAAAGAAAACGATCATTTAAAAGAATTAAACCGTAAGTATAATAAAAATAATAAAAGAGTTAATTTTATATATAATAATTTATTTTCTATATTTAATTTATTAAATCTATTATTAAATAAAGAATTTAAATAGAAATCCTTCTATTTCCATTTAATCTTTAATTAAAATATAATTTATAAAAAGTATTATAAATATAACTTTATTAATATAATATAAAGACGATTATATAAAAAGAAATGTAATAATATTAGGAAAAAGCTTAAATCCCTAACTTTTATATAAAAACGATATACCTATAATTATTATAGTTATATATTTATATTATATAATTTAATATTTAAATATATTAAAAATTATAACGAGATTTATAATTATAAATAATTTATATTAAAAGAAAGATATACCTTTTATTATTTTAATAATAAAATTTATTTAATTAATATTAAAAGATTATTTATTTAAAATAGAATTCTGAATATTAATTATAATATAATAGAATTAAATAAAAATATTATAGATTTTATATATTTTAAAATTAATATTTATATAATATAAAATAATCCTATTTCTATATATATTTATTTTAACATTAATATTAATCCGAATTTAATAAATAAAAAGTTCTTTTATTATATAAAATATTCTATACTTTTTAAAGAAATTAAAATAATTAAATAAATTATATCTATTATTTAGATAGAAAAATATAATAATAATAATTAACCTATATTTTAAAAATTTATTAAAAGCGGATAAATAATTAATAACTTTAAACCTAATATTTTAATTAATATTTAAGCTTTTAAACCCTTTAAAATTAATATTAACTTTAATACCGATATTATTTTATTTTTAAAATATAAATTTAATATATATTTTAAACTTATTTTATATAAATAATTATATATTAAAAAAGTAATAATTTGAAAGAAAATAACTCTTTTATCTAAAAAAGTTATTTTTATAATTATAAATTATAAACTTTAATTTAAAGGATATAACTTTTATTTTTATTCTTAAAATATAAACGTTATAAATATTTTAATATATATAAAAATAATTTAAATTATAATAATATAAAACAATATTAATAAAAAGATTAAAATTAATTAAATATAAAGAAATTAAAATATTAATTATATAAGGAATTTTCTAAAAAAAGGGATTTAAATTATTTATCGTTATAACGGGAATTATTATAAATAAAATTATTAAAAACTTCAAAGATATTCTTATAATCGTTATAATAAATACGCCCGGGATTATCTTAAATATGCCTAGGATTATTTTAAAAATATTTAGGAATATTTTAATAAATACTTAACCTTATATCGATTTAAATATAAAACTTATTTTAATTCTAGAACTTTAAAAAATTATAAATAATTAAATTAGAATTAATTGTATTTTAAATAATAATATCCCTTTAATTACTCCTTTATTTAATTAAATTTTTAATTTAATATTTAAATTTAATAAAGAAAAAGGAATTCTAACTTTTAATAAAGTTTATATTTTAATCTTAAATAAATTAAAATTAAATAAGTCTTATTTAATATTAAAAATTAAAAAATTAATAGAAATTTTAAAGATTATAATTAAAGAAAGTATATATATTTATATTAACGATTAATTATATATAAAGAAGTTTATAAAGATAATTAATTATTATTTTAATATATAAAAAAATTAAAGTATAATTAAACTCTTTAAAGAATAATAAACTTTTTTTAAATTAATAATTAATAAAATAAAAAGTTTAATAATCGAAATTATCTATTAAATATTGAAAATAGGAAAGTTGTTAATAGTATTTATAATACCTATTATAATAAGAAATATATAAAATAGGTAAATGAACCGATTTTATTCGTAATATTATTTTTTATTATATACTAATAAATTAAGGACGAAGAAAAGGTAAGAGTTATTATAAATTTAAAACTTTTAAATAACGTAATAATCCTTAATAATTATTTATTATCGTTATAATTAGAAATAGTTATTTATTTCCGAAATAAATGTTTTATTATTATAATTAATATAATAGCCTTTTTTATTAATTTTCTATTTATTTAGATTATTAAAATAAATTTATTTTTATAAATCTATAAAGAATAAAAAAATCTACGGTAATATTAATAAGCTTTAAGAATATACCTATTTACGCTTAACGATTTATAAATAATACCTTTAAGGAATTTAATAATTTTTATAAAGCTTTTATTAATAATATTATTATTTATTCGGAAATTATAAAGGAATACTTTAAATATTTAAAAAGGTCTTTAACCTTTTTAACGATAAGAATATCTCGATTAACCTTAAGAAATCGTTTATTAATTACCCTTTAATAGAATTATTTAACTTTAAAGTAGACGCTTTAGGATTAAGAATAATTAAGGAAAGGATCGCTATTTATTATTAATTATTATTTCCCGTTAATTTTAAGTTATTTAAGTAATATATTAATAATTTTAAATTCCTTCGTTACTTAATACCTTATTATATTTAAATCGTTAAATTATCATAAAAGAGAAAAGTATTTCTTTTAACGGAAAGATATAAATAAGGACGAGTTATTATTAGAAATCCGGGTAAATGGATAGCTTATTATAAATTAATTAAATTCGAGTTTATAAATATTAAATATATATTTTTTAAAGGAATATAAGCTTCTATTTATAATAGAATAACTATATTTTATTATAATTTTAATTTAATTTTCTTTATTTAATTCAATAATTTATTTAAATAAAGATTCGGGGTAATAGTTTTTTATTTTAAAGACGGAATTAAATAATAATTTAATATTTTAATTATAGGAATTTCAATTAAACTTATTATATATTTTAATTAATATCTATTTTAATCCGAAATAAAATATAGATTTTTAAAATTTAAAATCGTATATTTAATATAAGTAATTAAAAAGCTACGAATAATAATTTAATCGAATTAAATACCTATTATTATCTTTATTGATTATTTAATTACGAAAGGTATTTACGAAACCACGAATCTAAATATAATAAATACCGACCGATTTAATAAGAGATTAATTAATACTTCGATCTACCTTTCGTAATATAAATTCTAAATATATTATATAATTAATAAAATTAATTCTATTCTTAATACTTTTAATAAATTAAAGGTAATTTAAAATATTAATAAACGTATTAATAAACCCGTTATTCTAAATAAAGTTTAATTTATAACCGATAACGTTAATTATATATAAATTAAAGCTATTATCGATAATAAAATAAAATAAAAGTTTCTAAATAGATATAAGATTAATACTCGTTTAACCTTTATTTTTAAAGATTTTAAACGCTTAATTAACGTTAACGAAGTCGTTAATAATTTTTCTTACCCCGGGTACCTTTTCGAAATTAAAGAGAAGCTCTTATATTATATTAATTATTTAGGAATATATCGATTTTATATTCCTTATACCTTAATACGAGACTTCTTAATTATAACCTATAATAATAAATATTATTTTAATTTAAAACGAATATTAAAAGATTTTAATACTTTTACGATTAAAGGTAAGAAGAGATTAATAGAAGATTATATTATATATTATTTTAATTATAATATTAATCGAACCGATTAATAATTAGGAATAGGTAATTATAAACTTATTTATAATAAAAACCCTTTATTTATATATATAATCGTAATAGATTTTATTTTAATTCTTTTATTAATAAGCTTTAAAGGAATACTTTAATAATTAAAAGGTAACGAAATTTATTATAATATATATAATTATATAATAACGGTTTCCTATCTTATATTAAAACGGATTATATTAATTTTAAGATATAAAAAGTATATCGTTAAAGATTAAACTATTACTTTTATTATTTAATTTATATTAATAAACTAGGGAATTCTTTATAGAATTATTTCCGATTAAGACTTTAAGTTTATTAATAATTTTTAATAAGGTATTTAGGAAAATTTAAATACTCGATTATTAATAATAACCGTTTAATACCTTTAAGTAGATAGATTATCGAAATAAAAGAATTAAAATATCGAAATTATTATCCGATATTATTATTTTATATATTTTAATTATAAATAAATTAATATATTTCCGGTCTTTTAATAGAATATAAATAACGTTTATAATCGAATAACCGAATCGACGCCTTATTAATAATTATTTAATTTTAAATTATTAGGACCTTTCGATTTAGTTATAAATATTAACGTTATTAATAACGTATTTAAGGATATTCGTTTTATAAAAGAATATTTTAAATAAAATACGTAATTAATTATAGATTTCGTAATTATAAATATAAAAAGACGATATAATTTTAAATACCGGAATATTTAATTTAAGGAAGGTAATAAAGTTTATTTCTATCTTTATAAAGGTTATTATCTTCCCGGGAAACCTTTAAGGAAATTATTATAATAACGATTTAAACCTTAAATAATAATTAAGAAAATTAATAATTTAATATACGAATTAGATTTTTCGGAAGGAAGTTTTATTTATTTTATAATATTAATCGAATATTTAATATTTATTTCTAAAGGTAATAATCCTTTTTATTATTTATACTCTCCTCCTAATCCCGTTAATATAAATTCATTCGGATATAAATCTAATAATAATATTTTATAATATAAAATCGAAATTATTAAAGATTATCGATTTAATCGCGAGAAGGACGGATATAAATATTTAATAAAGTAAAAAGGTTTTAATAAATAATATAATATTTAAAGAAAAGAAAAGACTTTAAATAGTTTTAAAGAAATAGTTAAAGAATATTAATAATATAAAAATAATCGATTATCGCGAATTCTATATAAAGGAAAGACCGATAAATAATTAATTATATCGAAATAGAAATTAGGAAGATCGCGAAAAATTTAATATAAAAATAATTAATTAATCGCTTTTATATTAATTATACCTATTCCTAAATTTATTATACTTATTCTATTTAAACTTATTATTTAATCGGTCGTAAAATCTATTTTTAAAGAATTAAGGGAGGCTTTTAAACGAGGAAAAGGAAGGTCTCCTAAATTAAAGAATAAGAAATAAAAGATCTTTTTATTATTATAATTAATCTATATTATAATATATTTAAATTACTATTATATACTTTATATAATAATATATTTTAATAATATATTAAATAGATTAAATAAATATAGATAATTATTAAAGATAATAAGGATCTTTTTCCGGCCCGGTAATTTAATAGACTTTATTAAAGGGTTTATTTAAAGAAGGCTTAATTAGCCCGCTATTCCCAAATAGGAAGGCGGTTAACTTAAGTAATAATAGTTAGCCTCCCTTACTTAAAAGGCCTTAGCCGATTTAAGTGGATAGAGCCCTCTTCCTTCCTACTCCATTTTTTATATTAATCCATTATTTAAGTCACTCCTATCCGGTCCCCTTAGTTTCTTTTAAAAGGATATAGATACTTAGGATAAAGCGTTTCACGTTTAAATTAAAAAGAATAAACGAGAAAGGGATAGCCGTCTTTTTTAATTAAAATCTCATTTTAAAAAAAGGGAAGAAATCGGAATAAATATTAAGATTTTAATTCCGACTTTTAAAAATATTAAATCCTTTTATATATAGTACATTAATTAAATATAAAATTAAATAAAATATAATATAACTTTAATAATATATTAAGGATTAAAGAACTATTTTATATTTATTTACTATTAAATTTAAAATTGTAGGAATTATATTATAATAAGGAGGATATATAAAGGCGATACTATTACGGTATAAGTAATTCGGGAGTTAAAGCTATAGGTTATTATTAAATTATAAAGGATCGAAAAAGATAAAGAAAAGAGGAAGAAGCTCTATCTCGATTTAATTGAAATATTATTTAAATAAATAGGAAAAAGTCGGTCTAAACTTAAGCCATTTTAAGCTAGCTTAACCCTACTTTAATTTATAAAGTAATAAAGTCTTAAATCTTAATACATATTATAATATTACCCCCCTTTCTAAAATAAATCGTCTCGAGATATTAAAAAAGTATAAATTATAATTATATTTATTTTATTATTTCTATTAACCTCTCTTTTGAATTATTTTCTTTTTAAAATTTATCGGTTTATTATCGTTTTTATATAGTTTATTAAATATCTTATCCTTAACGGCTTATAACTAATATTTTAAATATATAAAAGTCTTAAAAACTTCCGGGTTCTTTTTATAATATAATTATAATTATTTAACCGTATTTTTAAGATTTTTTATAGGATATTAAATTAAATTAAGGTCTTATCCCTTTTACTTTATTTTATATTATAATTTATAATAATATATCTTTAAATTAATAATATAATAAATTTCCTATTTTTCCTCGTTACTTAACTCGATTATTTCTCTTTCCAGGTTGATAAATACCTATTTAAATAACGGGTTATTAAAATATTTCCATAATCTATTTATATAGAAGACTTTAAATCCTATTTGATTATTTAAAACCTTTAAAAGGTATAAATAAGCGATTTTTTAATTAATTTTATAATACTATCGGATTAAAGGGAAATTAAATTTATTTACCGGCCTTATATTTAATTATATTTTTTTAATAATATATACCTTATTATTTATACTGAAATTTAATCAATATTAATATTTATTCTCTTAATTATATATTTTTTATTAAACCTTAAATATATTCTACCGAATTACTTTATAATACTCGATAATACATTTTATCCAATTTTAAGTATTTATATAATTAAATTTCTTTTATTCCTTAAAGTTATTTAAATCCTTAATACTCACCTCCTAATTTTAAATTAATTATATAAAGAACCCTATTTTTATTTTATAAAAGGTATATTTAATGGAATCTTAAAGAAAGGCGGCTTAGGCCGCGTTTATTACCGGTAAAGTATCGTTTTAATTATTTTAAAAATAATTAATAAATAAACGTAACTTTTATTTTAAATATTATATAATTACTTCTATTTATTTAATTATTTAAGAATAATAAAAATGAGTTTTTATTTAATATTTAAAATCTTTAATATTTTATTTATAAAATCGGAAATAAATTAAGGGTTTCTATTTAAAATTATTATTAATAAATATTTATAAATTCGATAAAGCTTTTTATAATATAATTTGATTACTTTTATTATAATTACCGTTATTTAGTAAACATATTTTAAATTCTTTTCCTTAACTTATTAATTATTATTATAATATTATTATCTCCCTTCTTACTTTTTAATATAATTTTAAAATTAATCGTAATAACGTCCTATAATTAAAAAGGAATCGGTAAAGGGTATAAAAGGTTAGGTATTTTATTATATAATATCTTATTAAATTAATATTTTATATAATTAATTATAAAAGTATTAATGTAATTTACTACCTCATGAATTATATCACTTCGCGGATTATTCTTTCTATTTCTTAATACTTTTATATAAATTAATTTAATTATAACGTTTTAAATTAATTTAAATTATTTATTATCCGATTTATTACTCGATTTTATATCTTTTTTATAAGTTTATATATTATAATTTATCTCGCTATAAATACCGTAACGCTTATTACCTATTACGCGCCGCTTTAATAAATTATTATTTTTACTTTCGTCGGTTATAAGACACTTCCTTTTTACCTTCTCGTCCTATAATTATTAAGATTTTTTAATAATAAAGGTTCTTTTAAATTAAATATATAACTTTTTAATTTTCTAACGTTTTAAAAGGATTAAATTAATCGCTTTTAAAGTCCGTACCCATTTACGTAAGATTATAATTTTATATATTATTAACTTTATATACTTAATTAACTTATTTATAATATTTAAAATCGATATTAAAAAGCTTCCTTAATAATTAG
The DNA here is from genome assembly GCA_038363915.1 of Apiospora saccharicola. Classification (NCBI taxonomy): domain Eukaryota; kingdom Fungi; phylum Ascomycota; class Sordariomycetes; order Amphisphaeriales; family Apiosporaceae; genus Apiospora; species Apiospora saccharicola. Next base: position 4,334,786 of record JAQQWM010000001.1, read on the forward strand.
AGATCCTACTTTTAATAAAAATAAAGTATCTCGTCGTTTATTAAAAGTTAAAAGGCGTTAAAGGGTTATAAATATTAACGGTCCTTAAATATAATAACTCCGGTATAAACGTCCGAATTTATATAACGTGGTTTATTACCGAGTAAACTATATTACCGAATAAGCTACTTTTCCTTCTAATTTACTTTATTAAATTTTAATATATAATATCTTTATTATTATTATATTAATTTAATTTAAAGAAGATTATATTATTTTAATAATTTAAGTAATACGAAAAAGTTTAAATCGAATTAATTAAAGAATTATTATAAAAATATACGACGTCCTTCGAGCTACTTTAAATAACCGATTCCGCGGTACCGAACCTCGATATAAAACCCGATTGAACGGTTGGAAATTAAATTTAATAAAAAAGGAGGTATTTTATAATTATATATTTAATTTAAATACCCGAGGGATGCCTTTTAATATTAATATTATAGGAGATATAATTAATTTCTTTTCGGAATTATATAACGGCGATTATATCGGTAAATATTAGGTTAAATATTTTATCGACCGCGACTTAAACTTTAAAACCCGAATAAACCGTTAATATAATTATTAAAGGGCTTTTTATAAGGATATTAATATTATTTCTAATTAATTTATATTAATTATTAATATTAAAGTTAAATACGATATTTTAAACGAAGATATATAGAATTTTAATAAAACCGGCTTTATAATAAATATAATCGGGTTAATATTTATAATAATATACGTTAATTAACGTAGGAAAGCGAAGTCGGTTTAATTTAATAATCGGGAATAATTAATAGCTATCGAATATATTAATTCTTAAAGTTAATATATTCCATTATTTTTAATCGTTTAAGGTTAATATTATTTCTCGAATTAGGTTACCGAATATAATTTATTAAACGATTAGGTAATTAAACCGATTTCTAACGGCTAAATCGATAATAAAATAGGTTTAAATTGGATTAAATACTTTAATAAATATATTAAATTATAAATAAAAGGTTACTATCGCCTCTTAATCCTAAACGGTTACGAGAGCTATATTTCGGCCGAATTCGAGGTATATTATAAAGATAACAATATTATTATAATTAATATACCTCCTTATTTATTTTATTTACTCTAGTTTTTAAATATAATACTTTATTCGGTATTAAAGCGTATATATTTGAAGTAAATCGAGCTGTTTATTAAAGTATCGATAAATTATATTATAAAGTTAGAGTTTTTTATTACTTTTAAAGTTATATATTTTATTATTTTTATAAAAAATAATATTAAATTTAAATTTAATATATTTAGTTTAATACTTTATTATTTAAATAAGGTAATTAATAAGCTAGATATATATCTTCGGACGCTTATACTTAATTTATTACGTCTGGGGACAGTTAATATTTACGATCCTTAAACGCTGTCTAACCTTTAATAAACGATTAAATATTTTATTTTTATTAAAAGTAAGGTTTTTATTTATTAAAGAAATTCTTTAATATTTATTTTAAATATTATAAATTAAATAACGAAAGGTATAAATAGAATAATTTATAAAATAACCTTTATATATAATTGGATATATATATTAAAGGAGGTTAATTTAATATTTTTTAAACGTTAAAGAGTTAAAAAGGTATATATTTAATTTAAAGGGGCCTTTATTATATAGGAATCTTAAGAATTATAAAATAAGAAGGTAAAAAGGAAGCGTTTAACGGTTAATAAAGGTGAAAGTAATAATTCGTTAAAAAGGTATGCGACGGGCGGTAAACGTTATAATATTTATAACGAAATAGGTTATAATATACGAATATATAAAAAGGATATAAAATTAAGTAATAAATCGGATAGTAAGTAATTTTAATTAATTTAAAGCGTTATAATTAAATTAATTTATATAAAAGTAATAAAATATAGAAAAGGTGGCTTATTCGGTAATATAGCTTATTCGGTAATAAACTACGTTATATATTTAAACTTTTTTATAATTATTATATTATAATATAATAATAATATACTTTAAATATTAATAAATATATATAAATACGGTTAGACTAGCTCTTTTTCAGAGGAGGGGCTAGGCTTCGATACGGTTAGCACTAGGCAATACGAAGGCATATTCCAGGACCTAGGCAGGTGAACACATGGAAGAGGCAAGAGGTAAGAGGCTGGAAACGATCGACTGGTTCGATTTGTATATAAAGCGCTTGCCCGAATGCGATGCAGGTGCCAGTTTGCTATAGAACAAGACATTGTTTCCGGGAAGCCGCTTCCCTTCCGACAACATTCCGTGCCCCCTTGAGAAGTGGTCGCATCCCTGCCAGATAATTTTTTGGTCATTCTATAAAGACTTCAAATCACCCGTGTACAAGTGACAACGTCTTCCGCACTGCCGTCGTCCAACCGCCGTACTCAGCAGTTCACCTACCTTATCCAGTTACCAAGCCCAGTCTGTCAAGAGCCAAGTCAAAGCCGCAGCCATGCAGTTCCGCACGACAATCACCGCTCTCATCGCTGCGGCCAATTTCTCGTCAGCGGCACCGACGCAGCAACTTGCCAAGAGAGAGCTTGGAGGTGTATGTTTGCACCCGCACGTTTTCAACACACATTCTCCCCGTGTTTATCTGTGCACCGTTAGTGTTGATAACGGATTTGCTAATCGCCGGAATAGGTTCTGATCTGCCAAGGAGTAAACGCAACGGGTCCATGTCATTACGAGGTGTACTCGCTGCAGGAGTGCCACGATCTGCCTGCGAACCTGTCGGACAACGCAGCCACCTTTGCGCCTGACGGTGACAACTTCTACTGCTACCCGCGAGTGTAAGCTTAGCTGCTTCCTAATGATGTTTTCGAATAAGATAAAAATGCTGATGTATTCCACTACAGTGGTCACTGCTCGGACATCTGCACTAGCCCTACAGGCTGCACGTTTGGTGCCGTCAGTTTCTCGTCGTCTGTCAAATACGATTTGACATCGATACAGTGGAACACTCTCATTGAGTCGTTCACCTGCTACGAGAACTCGACATCCACGGCAATAACGTAAAGATCGATCGACACAAGAGAGAAGGAGAAGTCAATTTCGCATCAATGGGGAACGAAATAGTACTAATAATAATGAACCCCTGCTACGGGGCAAAGTAATAATATGAGGGGATGGAGTTTAATAACTGCCGGAGACCCCCCTTACTGTATGCGATTGCTATTGCCGCATTGGCGCAGGAGTCGGGGGTGGCTCGGCATTTCGGGTTCGCATGACGATGACGCCAGTGCAATCGGAGCTTGGGAGGAAGAACGCGGGGAGCTACGATAGCTTCGTCATTGATACATCGCCAAGGTGCTAAAGGTGTCGAAGACGCCTAATAGCAGCAGCTTAAGACCTTCCAGTCGTTTTACAGTAAGCTGGAATAGAGAATGGACTACTATAAACCCTAATATATGCTTTAATCTAAACATAAACATGATATCTTGAAAGAAAAAAAGAGATTGGCCGTTTATTGCCCATTGGGTTCGATCGATGTTAGGGCGCGCGTTCGGTAAAATGTTTATTCACCGGACAGTGGGGTTAACGTCTCCAAAGACAGTTACTTTTAGCGGACATGGCGGGGTTGCCAACACTTATCTACGACACCACTGGAGTGAGTAAACAGGATGTGTAAGTATTTGCCGTCGGTAGAAGTTGAGAGCCGCAATTATTTCCAATAGGGTAATAAATAAGACCAATCCATACCTATTAAGCTCAGGTTTACTGGACATCACGTAGGAACCAACAACGCCCTTTCTCTTCTTGCATGTCATTCACACGACTATTTACTGCTTATACGACTACTACCATTGCTACTACTGCTACCATCACCAAAAGAGTGTTCTCCAAGATGGCGTCCACATTTGAGACCAAGGCGACCATCGCAACCTTTGGCGGCAAGCTACTCAAGCTGTCACACAAGTCCAATGCGACCCAGACGCCCATGGACGTGAACCTCTACCTCCCGCCTGCCTCCAACGACCGAAAGGTGCCCGTCCTCATCTTCCTTTCGGGCCTGACCTGCACACCCAACAACTGCTCCGAGAAGGGCTTCTTCCACGCCGCCGCCAGTAAGGCCGGCCTAGCCGTGCTGTACCCGGATACATCCCCCGGGGCGCGGACCTGCCGGGCGAGAAGGACAGCTGGGACTTTGGCGAGGGCGCCGGCTTCTACGTCAACGCCACGGCCGAGCCTTGGAAGAAGCACTACAACATGGAGTCGTACGTCACCAAGGAGCTGCCCGGGGCCGTCTTCGGCGCCTTTGGCGACAAGCTGGACTCGTCGCGCGTGTCCATCACGGGCCACAGCATGGGCGGCCACGGCGCCCTGACCCTGTTCCTCAAGAATCCGGGCAAGTACCGCAGCGTCAGCGCGCTGGCGCCCATCTGCAACCCGAGCCAGTGCCCCTGGGGCGAGAAGGCGTTCGGCGGCTACTTTGGCGGCGAGGACAAGTCCCTGTGGGTCGGCAGCGACGCCACCGAGCTGGTCCGGTCCCAGCTCCAGAGCGGCGCCAAGCTGCCCTGCCTCATCGACGTCGGCACCGGCGACAACTTCTACAACCAGAAGCAGCTGCTCCCCGAGAACTTCGAAAAGGCCGTCAAGGAGACGGGCGTCGAGGGCGTCGAGGTGCGCTACCAGCCCGACTACGACCACTCGTACTTCTTCATCTCGAGCTTTGCGGAAGACCACGTCCAGCACGCCGCGAAATACCTGCTATAGGGGCTGTGTATACTCTCCATAGCACTCCAAAGATAACATGAAAGAAATTGAATGATCAAAGAATAAATTTAGCCATTTGTCACGTGTCAATTACCTATGAAAACTAAGCACCACGAGCTTAACACTGGACTTGAGGTGTTAGTGCTGACTTGAAGCAAGCCCTGCTTTGCAATGCCAATGCCGTCTTCTTTGTAGGAGTACCCGATATAAATAAGTTTATTTCGATATTTAAACTATTGTTTTACAGAGCTTCGAGTTGGTATATTACGTCGCCTACGACGGCCGCACTGCAATGTCGCCGCCAATTAGACCACCGACTAAGATGTAGTTTTAGTAACAGCAGATCATATGGACCTAGCTTGACGGGAGCCATCTGGCCATGGTGGAGATGGGTGGCAAGCGGCACCGGAAGCTATAAGGCCTACATGGTCGTCTCGAGTCAACAAACAGAGGATCATAGGTGGGATGTGAATTTGGTATATTCCTGGAAAGCAGCCAAACAACGCCTCGCTAAAACACCGGTTTTCTTTTTTCTTTCTTCTATTCCCTATGCCGCCGTAAAATTTCAAGCAGGTCACGGTGCTCTAAGTGTAGCAGTATTTCAACAGCAGCTGAGACTCGTAGCCTAATCCAAAGCACGTTTACTGCAGCAGTTCCTCGCAGGTCCAGTCCTCGTAGCTATAGCAGATTAGTCAGCATTGAAGAGAAAAGAGTCGGAGAGAGCCTCCAGTACACAGAGGGATCCTCCGAAGAGATAAAATGGGGGGCAAAGGACATACTATCCATCCGGCATGTACCGGCGCACTATGAGAGGGATCTTCTTCTCGCGCAGCTCCTTGATGGCGATCTGAAGGGGATCCGTCTCACCCTCGAGGTCGACGAGGACGGGGGCGTTCATGCTGATCTGCAGGGCGCGGGTGCCGAGGATGCGCGCCTTCTCGTACTTGGTCATGTAGGGCGTGGTGGTGCGCTCCTCGGCGGGGATCTTCTTGTCCTTGTGCGCGAGCCTGGCCTCGCCGGCCTTCTTGCCTCGGGCCTGCGCCGCAGCCGCCGCAGGGTCGCCGCCGATCACGACGTTCTCCTCCTCCTCGGCGCCCCGGCGCCCGTAGTCCTCGTCCTCGGGCACCTCGGCGTCGAACTCCTCGACGGGCTCCTCGTCATCGTCGAACATGGGCTCATCACTGTTGTTGAGGAAGGCGGTCAGTCAGTCGATGCGAAACAAGCAAGGGGAATCCGAGAAGACGAGACGCAGGAGGGCTCCCTGCCTCCTCGTGTGCAGCAACCGCAATCGAGTGGAAGGGCAGTTGGCGCGATGGCCTGCAGCCAAAGAAGCCATCCAGTACAGGCAAAGGGCGATAAAACTTACCCACGGACGGGATCATCCCGATCATCGTCGCCAAAGTCGGACATTTTGCTTCAGGTGAAGTCGAAAGAAAGCTTGCTGATGTCGTGCAAAACTCGAGAAGAGGGTAGACTTGAGCGCGTCCGTGTGGGTGGGCGCGGCAAACTATTTTTACTGCTGAGGCGGCTTGGGGAAATGCAAAATTTAAGCTGCAAGGCTGACGATCCGAATGGGCGAAGAAAGTTCCAATTGCCGCTTTGGCTTTGGCATGGCGTTTTTTTCTGCTTGCGTCGAGTAGCGCGTCGGATTTCTTTGCAGGGTCCTCGTGGCTTAGCTCAAGCTTGCTGTGGCGGTGACTGTGGCTTTGCGTTACTGAACCCTTTTCTTTGTATGGACTTGTCAGGCAACGACTGAATTAGATTCTAGTTCTTCAAGTACAAATTTCTTCTACACTCACTAAATATTATATTTCCTTAATAAAAAGCGTTTTCCATACGGCTCGGTGTCTTAGATGATGTGCACAAGTGCAGCTGCGATTTGGTGTATAACTACAGTCTGGCATGTCAATTGGTTGTTTTGGTGTAATTGAGATAGCATGCATTGATTGAGGCCACACTAGATCTTAGGACCGACTGTCTGCAACCAAATACTCCGTGACAGCCAAGCGGAGGTCTTCATCGATATCCAGCGTCTGGAGCTTCCCCAGCTTTTCCATCGCCGATGACTTCTTTGCTGACACAACGTCCCACACAGCATCTTTCACCTCGTAGTCATTCTGGGCCACGTTCAAAATAGGCCGGATGAGGGACAAGGGGTCGTTTATCGCTAACTGGGGATTCGGGCCTAGCTCTACAACGACCTGGGACTCGGCGGGTACATCGGAAACGCTGATCGTATTTCCACTGCCGAAGGGCCGGGTGTAGTCTTCCGTCAGAGACGCGGATATCACCATCACCCGCAGCGACATGTCTTTCACCGTTTTGAGCCCCGGGAAACGGAAAGACCAGCCACGGGTTCTGTCCGTCGCCTTCGAACCTTTGACTTCGGAGGTCGATCCCACGCGAACCCTGCCAGTAGACTGAGTGAAGTTGATGGACGTCATGCTCCATTCCTGGACTTGGCCCAAGCCGTCACTTCTCGCGGTGGAATCCTCATCGTCCTCTACGAGCTCGAAGTAGCCATCGGCGCCAACAGCTATGACGACCTCAAAGGCATCCGGGTTTCCGCCGCCGTTCTTCGGGATCTCGTTCTGATCCAAAGGCACAATGGAGCCTTCCTTCAGCAATACAGGATATTGCTCCAAGGGGCGACTGAGCCACAGCTCCCGGTCCCCATAGTACACAACACCACTAAAATAATCGATGTAGCGACCTGGTGGTAGCCACGCTTTGACTTTCCCCAATCCTAGGCTACTGTTCTGAGGCGTCGTGATAGGGGCAACGATCATCTGGCTTCCGAAGTAGTACTGGCTGGGTACCTTATACGCAGCATCCACGTAAGGGTATTCCCAGTACATCGGCTGTATGAGCGGCTCGCCTTGCACTGCTGCTCTAAAGTTCATTGTGTGAAGGTAAGGGATCATCCTGTGTCGCAAGCGCATGAATTCAGTCACGACCTCTCTGGGAACAGGCGGTAACTTCCATGCCTCCTTAGCCACCCACAAGCTCTTGCTGGAATGTAGTCGCATGATAGGCGAGAATACGCCATACTGGATCCAGCGGGTCAGGAGTTCATAGTCCTTTATACCATTCACTTGAGTTATCTAATGTCAGTTCATGTTGCTTCAACGAATGAGATGCTTTACTTACTGTGCCCCCCGATGTCATGGCTCCACCACCCATAGCCAATATTAGATGCCTTATTCGTGAACTCAGGCTGAAAATCCAGACTAGCCCAGGACACCACCGAATCGCCGGAGAAACCGATAGGGTACCGGTGACTGCCGGGCCCAGCGTAGCGAGAGAAGATGATCGGACGCCCCTTTTGCCTCTCGGCGTTGTGTAAGAAATGGTAGTGGTTCAATACCCAGAGTGGATCGACGCCCATTAGCGAGAACTCCCCCTGCTGCCAGTCTACCCAAATGAAGTCGGTACCATCCTTCTCCAAGGAGTTAATGACAATGTTCATGTATGCGTCTAAATACTTGCGGTTCGTAATCTCGAACGGTACCGGGTCATTGTTTGATGTGTCGTGTCCCACAGCTCGTGAAACTTCCTTATACAAGTCCTCGTAGCTATGAATCCCATCTGCTGGGTGGTCATTCAACGTGACCTTGAGGCCTCGCTTATGCAGCTCGTCCAGGAAGGCTGGGGGTTCAGGGAACAGCTCTTTGTTCCACGTATACCCAGTCCAACCCGTCATGCCAGCGTCGATAATTCGGGGATCGTTCACCAAGTGCCAATCCATATCGATGACGGCCGTAGAGAGAGGTATCCCTCTGTCGTGGAATTTGTCCATGAGGGCCAGATACGACTCTGCCGTATACTCATAGTACCGCGACCACCAGTTGCCCAAGGCCCAGCGCGGCAGTACTGGAGGCGACCCGGAAATTGCATAGAGTCCCTTAACGGCCGCAGAGAAGTCGTGGCCGTATGCAAACAGGTACCCATCGACACGTCCCTGGCCAGCACGCCGAGGAGCTATGAAGCCGTCCTCGTCGAACAGCATAGTCGTCGAGTCGTCGATGACGGCGAACCCTTTCTGCGACACCACGCCAGGCTCGACCTCCATTCTGCCATCCACGCCATCGAGAGTCCGGGTCGTGCCACCCTCGGTTTCTTCGTCCTTCCCATACCGCCAAGTGCTGCGGGTGTGGTTGGCCACTATCGCAAACAGACCATGCGGGGTGAACCCTTGCTTGTTGTACGTGAGGTGGAAGCGCGCCGTGATGATCTCGAGCAGGTCCTCGGTCTCTTTGATTCTGTGATTTGGGACCCTGCCATCGCCCGGGTTGCTACTGTTGCGTGTCGCAGCAAAAGCGGATGGCCGGTCCTCAAAGACGCCGTCCGGTGCCCACTCGTACCGCAGAAGGCCGTCTGTCAGGAGCGTGAACCGGTATTTCGCACCATCCCGCCCGCCGATTATGCGCGAGCTTGCTTCTGTTGCCATCATGCGTGTAGTAACTACCGAAGGACTCTGGAGGACTTTGGGTCTCTCGAACGCGACTATTTGTGAGCTAGTACGCTTGTGTAGAAGCTATTGTCTTTCATGTGTAAGAACCAGCCACTCCCAGGAACGTGTGATATCTCTGTACAACATTACACTAAGAGCCCTTGGGGTTGGATGGACAAGTACTTGCCTCCCGTTTATATCGAATCCCCCACTCCCCTTACCCTGCGCTACATGACCTACGTGTAAACTTTCCCCGCATCCCCCCGCAGTCCTTTTCTGGACAATATCGGCATCTGCTCGCCAATGGAAACAAAGCAATTGTCGAACGAGCAAAGAAATATCAGCAAGGCTTGAACACATCGCCACCCGAGAGGCTAGGTTCCCCGTCGAGCTTGCATCCCTGCATTCCCAATGCTACGTAGTACTTACTGGTACACGGAATATGTCAAGGGGCTTCACAGAGGTAGTAAATTTTAGCCGTTGCAAAGCTTAACGGCAAGGCCGATACCATTTGACGCATGCAACCAGTTGCTTACACAGTACCTAACCTACCGGTTGTGAGCAGAAATCATTTGCACGGTGCGACTTGGGAACGATGGGGTGGCCATTCAAGAGGAAGGGATATATTCTCTACCTCGAAACTTGCAAGTCTCTTGAGCTCTCTTGAAAGTGTTGGTTGCGTGTAACATAACGGACTAGAACAAAGACGCGATGGCGAATGAACCCAAAGCCCTGACAGAGCACGATGATAGAGGCATGGTCCCTGTAGCTCCGGCGGTTGGAGCCGTCCGGCTGGACGATAAGGTACTGGCCAAAATGGCCGCGGGCATCAGCAATTTTGACGATATAACCCAGGAGGCACACACGGCCACCAACTACGAGCACGACATGACGCTGCGGGAAGCTCTGAGGCTGTACCCCAAAGCCATCGCCTTCTCCATGATTCTGTCGATGTCGCTCGTGATGGAAGGCTACGACACGGCGCTGCTGGGCGGCTTCTTCGCGTACCCGGCCTTCCGCAAGAAGTTCGGCGAGCCCGTCCACAACGGCTCCGGCACCTACCAGCTCACGGCGTCCTGGTAGTCCGGCCTCCAGGCCATGGTCCAGGTCGGCGAGATCGTCGGCCTGTATCTGGCCGGCGCCCTGGCTGAGAGGTATGGTTATAGGAAGACGCTGCTCAGCCTGGTCTTCATGATCCTCGTCATCTTCATCGTGTTCTTTGTGCAGAATATCAGTATGTTGATGGTTGGTGAGTTTATGTGCGGTTTGCCTTGGGGTGCATGGCAGACATTGAGTACGACGTATGCCGCTGAGATAGCGACGATAGCTCTTCGCCCCTATTTGACGACTTTTGTCAATTTGTGTGTAAGTTCAGACGCCAAGGGCAGAATGAAGCGACCGTCTCCGCGTTTCCGAAACGCGGATTGCTGCTGAACTTCAAGCAGTGGGCAATAGGTCAGCTAGTCTCGCAGGGCGTCCTGCGCAGCCTGCTGTACACACAAGACGACTGGGGCTGAGATAAAGATGATAGGAAGCTTGATATTACTATATTCTATTATATAAAGAGCTTACTTAATATAGGCTTTATTTATTATATTATTTAATATATTATTTAATATTATTTAATCTTATAACCTATAATTATTTATATACTCTTTTATTTTATTAAATAAAGAAAAGTATTTTAAAGAGTGTAATAATTATAAATAACTCTCCCTTTAATTACATAAAACCTTTAATATATTTATATTATAAATTTATTATTTCAATTTTTAATATATTAATTATTCCAAATCTTTTCATTATTTATTAAAAAATATTTTATAATAATAATTTAATTATAATATCTATTAAATTAGTTTTTATCGGAATTCTTTTTATTTAAATATCTTTAATCTTTATAATATATTCTTTAATAAAATAGTATTTAATATATCTCGGGATTCTTAATAAATTAAAAAGCTATATTATTATTAATTTAAACTATAATATAATCGGGTATAAAGTTTAATATTTTAAAATCGTTTATAAATTATTAAATTTATATTACATCTTTAATAGTATTTACTATAATATAATATTTAATATCTATAATTATTATAACGTTATATTTCTATCTTTTAAATACTTATAATATTAAAACTTTAGTTAATATAAAAATAAACCCTATAATAAATTTTTATATATTTTAATAACTCGCGAAATCTATATTATAAAAATATTTAATATTAAATTAATTTAATTTCTTATATATTATTTATCATAAATACCTAAACTTATAATTATATAAAAGTAGATAAAAATATGTATTATTATATCTATATATAATTAATTAGGATTAATATTAGTTTTTTTTAATTATATTAATTATATTTAATTTAATTTAATTTAATTTAAAAGTGATATTAATAATCCCATTATTAATTAATATTTTTCTTTAAATATAAAATCGGCGATTATATTATTTATTATAAATTTTATTTTTTAAATTTATTAATACGTTTTCGATTAATAATTACATTAAATCGTATTTCTTTAAAATATTATTTATATATTATGTTTAATATAAAAATATACTTTTTTTATTTTAAACGATATTTATATTAAAATAATATATATATAATCCTTTATTAAATATCCTAAATTTATTATATATTTATTATTTAAACTGGTTGATTTCTTTTTGTTTAAAATATAAATTATGTAATTATTTACTTATATTCTTATAATTAAAAGCTTTTTATTATAAATAGAAATATATAAATCGTATACGGAGATCTAGAAATTAAACTCTTTTCATATTTATAAAACTTTTATGTACTATCATTTAAAAAACTATTTAAAACTATATAAAGCTTTATATAATTTAAAGATTATATTCCCTTTAATACCTATTCCTAATAATAATTTTATATAAAATTTTATATTAAAATCGCCGTTCAAAAAAGGTATTTTAATATCTATTAAATAAACTTTAAAACCGATAATGTTTATTAATATTATAAAGATTGTATTAAAAAATAATTTAACGATAATAATAAATATCTTTTTATACTTAATTCTTTCTTTTTAATAAAATCCTTTAATTACGAGCTTAACTTTAAATTTATAATTATAATTCTTAATATTTAAATTAAATAATATCTTAATCTTGAAAATATATCTCTTAATAAAGATTTTCCAATTAAAAAGTATATCCTTCCTCTATATAATATTATAAATATAATTATTTATAAAATCTTAATTTTTAACGTTTATTACCTTTTATTATTTAAAAACCTATTATACTTTTATAACTTATAACGTGGTTTATTACCGACCCGGCTATATTACCGAGTCGGCCACCTTTTCTATATTTTATTACTTTAATATAAATTAATTTAATTATAATACTTTAAATTAATTAAAATTATCTATTATTTAATTTAATATTCCATTCTATATCCTTTTATATATTTATATATTATAACTTATTTTATTATAAATATTATAATGTTTTCTACCGGCCGCATTCCGCTTCGACGGATTTCTCGTTTCGTTTTTATTAATTATTAAACGCTTTCTTTTTACTTTTTAATTTTATAGCTTTTAAAATTCGTATATAATAAAAGCCCTTTTAAATTATATATATACCTTTTTAACTCTCCAGTATTTAAAAAGTATTAAATTAACCTTTTTTAATATATATATTTAATTATATATAAAAGTTATGTTATAAATTATTTAATTTATACCTTTTATTATTTAATTTATAATATTTAAAATAAATATTAAAGAACTTTATTAATAAATAAAGACTTTATTTTTAAAATAAAGTATTTAATTATCTATTAAAGGTTAAACGGTATTTAGGGGTTATAAATATTAACCGTCCTTAAATACGACGAGCTAGATATAAATATCCGAAAATATATATTTAATTTATTAATTACTTTATTTAAATAATAAGGGATTAAATTATATATTTAAAATTTAAATTTAATATTATTTTTGATAAAAATAATAAAATATATAGCTTTAAAGATAATAAAGAATTTAAACTTTATAATATAGTTTATTAATATTTTAATAAATAACTCGATATATTTTAAATATATACGTTTTAATATTAAATAAAGTATTATATCTAAAGGTTAGAGTAAATATAATAAGTAGGGAGGTATATTAATTATAATAATATCATTATCTTTATAATATATTTTAAATTTAGCCGAAATACAATTCTTATAATTATTAAGGAATAAAAAACGATAGCGACTCTTTATTCACGATTTAATATATTTATTAAAATATTTAATTTAATTTAAGCCTATCTTATTATCGGTCTAACCGTTAGAAATCGATTTAATTACCTAATTACCTAATAAATAGTATTTATAAAAATAATTCACGAGGTAATATTAACTTTAAATAATTAAGAACGATAAAATATATTAATTTTATAAATTAATATATTTAATAATTATTAATTATTCCTAATTATTAAATTAAACCGATGTTACTTTCTTATATTAATTAATACGTATTATTATAAGTATTAACCCGATTATACTTATTATAAAGCCGGTTTCATTAACATTTTATATATCTTTATTTAAAATATTATATTTAACTTTTATATTTACGATTAATATAAATTAATTGGAAATAATACTTATATCTTTATAAATAGCCCTTTAATATTTATATTAATAATTTATTTAAATTATAAAGTCCGGGTTACAATTAATAAAGCGTTTAATTTAATATTTATTAATACGATCGCCCTTATATAATATAATAAGGAGATTAACTATATTTTTTATTATATTAATATTAAGAGGTATTTTTTAAATATTTAAATTAATTATATAATTACGAAATACCTCTTTTTTTATTAAATTTAATTTCCGTCTATTTAATTAAGTTTCACGTTAAGGATCGATATTATATAATCGATCGCTTAAAGTAACTCGGGGGATATCGTATACTTTCGTAATAATTCGTTAACTAATTCGATTTAGACCTCCTTACGTTATTTAAATTATTAAAATAATATAATTTTCTTTTAATTAAATCGATATTATAATTATAGAGATATTATATATTAAAGTTTAATTAAATAGGTTAGATAAAAGAGTGGCTAACTCGGTAATATAACCGGCTCGGTAATAAACCACGTTATATATTTTATTAATTCTTATATATATTTAAATATTATTGAAATTATTTTTATTATATATTATAAACTAAAGGATTTATTAAGTTTATAAAATAAATTATCCTTTAATAATATAAGGCGTTAAAACTCTTTTATATCGTTATCGGTTTATTATTTTAATAATTCTTTTTTAAAATATTAAATTATTAATAATTTAATAAATATCTTAATATAAGTAATATAATACGTTAGTCCGTGCCCACTAGCGCCACGCTAGTATGGATTAAGCCCCGCTCTTATACTTATTTTAAGTCTTAATCCAGCTTTAGTTAGATCTACCCTTTTTTCTTTTCTTTATCGTAAATTATATTATTTTAAATATTATTTATAGCTTTACCTTATTAAATCCTAATTCTATAACTATTTATAATTGTTAATTATATCGTTTAATAAAATATTATTTTACCTTTAATTTTAAATAAACCGATACCGATTTCGCTATAGCGCGAAAAGTAACGAACCTTAAACTATATATTAAAAGTCTTAATGCGTAATTACGAAAACCGAACTTAATTAACCTTTATTACAAATATTATAATATATAATAAAAATAACCGCGTTATTATAATATACGTTAAAAAATATATTTAATTTAATATTAATATTTAAAAGAAACTTATTAAATCTCGTATTCCTTATAACGTTATTAATCTCGGTTGCTATTTTTATAAACGACTTAATATTAACGACCCCGAAAACGATTAAACTTTTAAAGGTTTTAACAATAACCCGATCGATGAAAATACCGACTGAATTTATAAGGAGTTTAAGTAATAATAAAAGGACGCCCGTAAATTCTAATATATTATAGATATTAATAAATTAAATAATAATAATTTATAATTCCGTTTTAATTAATATTCCGATATATATATATGTAACGGTAATAAACCCGCCTTCCCTTTCTCCCTTTAAATTAATCCTAATATTATTAAATAACTTATCGAGAATAGCCTCGTTATAATAAAGGAATTTAAAAATATATATAATAACCCGGAAAAGTTATTTTAAGAAATACGATTTATTATTATAATTATTAATACCCGGACTATATAAATTATTAATTTATATTAATATATAAAGTTATTTAATTCTTAATAAGAATTTATTATTTCTTAGGTTAAATATTTCGCCCGTTTAATTAAGGAACGAGTATACCGATTCGTTAAGGGTAATAATTTAACTGAAGATTAATATAAAATAAATAGTTTAAATTTAAAAATTATCTCTTTAAAAGATTATCTTTAAAAAATAAATTAAAAACTCGGCTAATATTAAACCTAGATTTAGGAAAAGATATTTATTATTAAAGATTTTATAACCGACTTTATTAAAATTAACGTAAACGTTACTAGTTTTTAAAAAGAATTATATAATATTAATGCGGCCGTTATTTAATTCGTATAATTTTATTATATCGATATTCCTTCGACCGTTATTAATATCGGAGGTATCCGTTATAAAAAGAGCCGTAAAATCGAGGTTGATAATTTTTATAATAATAAGGATAAGGATAAAATCCCTTTTAAAGTTTAATTTTATTAAATTAAAGATATATATTTTAAAAATATTAATTACTTTATTATCGAGTCCCAGGTATTTAGTGTAATTTATAATTATATTAAAGGACCCGTTGTTTTAAAGTTCCTTCCTTTCCTCTATAATAATTATTTAAATTAAATAAAAATATTTAACAAACTCTTAAATTATTTATAGAACCGCTACTTCGATTATATTTTATATGAAAAAGTTAAAAAGGAATATAATTAATTAAAGATAATTTCCTTAATTAAATATTAAAAATTCCTCTCGGACTTCGTTCGATTAATTAAAGAAAAGGAATTTCCTTAAATTTCTTAAAAGGAGGCTTTCTATAATAAATTTATATTACGAATTATATTAATTACCTTTACTTAATATTTTAATAAAAGCGTCGACTTTAACGTATATATTAAATATTATTGATAAATTATTTAAAGTTATATTAACGTTAACGAGAAAAAGAAATATATTAAAAAGGTAATAGCCTCTATTAATTTTAAAAATAATAAAAACGATAAAAATAGTAAAAACTTTAGTTTTAAAAGTAATGGAAATAACGGATTATCGTTTAAATTAATCTCTATCCCGACCTTAATTAAAACGTATTCCCCGCCTATTATTATCGAGGAGATTTAAAAGTTAATTTAAAAAAGACGATACTTTAATTATTATTAAACCGGTTATTAAAAGAATAAATACCTTTTAAATCTCTATAATATTAATAGAAAGAAGCTTGCCGACGTTAATAAAATTTATTAATATTATAAAACCCCCGTCGATCTCCTTTCGAATAATTAGAAGTTTAATTAAGCCTTTACCGAACTTAATAAATTAAAAGATTAATCCTAAGGAACAAGAATTCCCTTTTAAAATAAATATTAATTAACGTTAAAAATAATTTAATAATAATATTATTTAATTTTCTATAGCGATTAATTAAAGGATCTTTATTAACCTTTAAATATATTATAGGTAATAATAGATTATTATTATTTATAATTATAACGCTAATTAATATAGAAGTAATTAATTATTTATTTATTAATATAAAATTTATAAATGAATTAATTAAATAATTAGGAACCCGGCGTAAGACCGGATTTTAATCCTATAAAATTAAAGGGTTTAAGGGAAAGCCCTCCTAATATATTAATACGGTATTAATCGTTAATATATATATTTATTATTAAAATATTAAATTAATCCCTTTAATAATAATCGATATAAATTATAATATAATTATTAAACGGAAATAATTTAAAAAATATAATATAATTATCCGTTTAAATATTTAATACCTCGATTACCTGGATAATTAAACCTTAATTATAAATATTAATATCTTTATAAACGATTCCAGCGAATTATTTCGTTACCTTTCTTTTTAAAAGGACGCGGACGTTTAGGATAAAGCGTTCGACGTTTAAATTAAAAAGGATAAACGAAAAAAGGACGGCTGTCTCTTTTAATTAAAATCCCGCCTTAAAGAAGGGGAAAAAGCTAGAACGAATATTAAAATTCTAATTCTAACCTTTAGAAACGTTAAAATCTTCCTATATATAACGTATTAATTAAACGTAAAATTAAATAAAATATAATATAACTTTAATAATAAATTAAAAATCGAGGAACCGTTTTATACCTATTTATTATTAAACTTAAAATTATAAGAACTATATTATAACGAAAAGGATATATAAAAGCGATACTACCTATTACGCGATTCTTCCGGATAATATAAATAATAAATACCCGACCTTATAATTATCGGTATTAACGGATTTTATAAATATATAAAAAAGGATAATTATTAAGTCGCCGTAATAACTTTATATAAAATCAATTATTTATTTAAAAGAAATAAACCTTTCGGGATAATTCCTTATTAAAAAATAAAAACGAATTACATTATAAAATAAAAGAAATAATCCTAAAGGTATATAAGGATTATTATTATATTTTTAATAAAACCTAATTTAATAAATTAATTAAATACCGTAACTTAATAAATTATAAGATTAAATTAAAGGAAGGAATTAAATTAAATAACCTTAATTATAGCCTATTTTATAAAATATTTTTAAAAAAGCTAACTATAATCTAGAAATATATTATTAAGAATTTATAAAAAGGTTTTATTATATTTAATAATATATTATAAACTATATTAATATTAATAACCTTAAAGGGAAATAACGGCTTCTAATTTTATATAGATTTTAAAAAATTAAACACTATTATTAAAAAGGATCGATACCCCTTCCCGTTAATTAAAGAGACTTTTAACTAGATCTCTTAAATAAGGATTTATATAAAGATTAATATATATTAAATATTCTATAAAATTCGTTTAAAGGAAATAGATAAGGACCTTATAACGTTTAAAATTAAATACGGGGTATATAAATATTAAATATTCTTATTTAAATTTATAAATAAATTATTAACTTTTTAAAAGTTTATAAACGACCTATTAAAGGAATACCTTAATAATTTCTATTATATATATATCGATAATATCTTAATTTATTCGGAAAACCTATTAAAATATAAAATATACGTCCGGAAAGTATTTTAAAAACTTTTAAAAGTTAGAATTTAAATAAACCTTAAGAAATACGAATTTAATATAACGGAAATAAAATACCTTAATTTTATTATCCGAATTAATAATATTACGGTCGACCTTAGGAAAACTACCGCTATAAAGGATTAAATATAACTTACGAACGTTAAAGTAATATAATTATTCTTTAAATTTTATAACTTTTACCGGAAATTTATAAAGAATTATAATAATATAATTAAACCTTTAACCCTCCTTATTAAAGCCGATTAATTATAAAATTAAAACCTTAATTAATAAAAGGCGTTTAATAACTTAAAAGCCGCCTTATTATAAATACCCGTCCTCGCTTATTTCAATTATAAAAAAGAAACGAAATTAAAAACTAATTCCTCCGACTTTATAATAGCCGGAATACTTTTATAAAAATAAAGTAATAAAAATTAATACCCTATCGGATATTATTCCGAATCTCTCTAAAGCTTAGAATTAAATTATTTAATTTATAATAAAGAAATATTAATTATAATAAAAGGACTTTAATATTAATAAACCGAACTTATAAGCTTTTAATACTTTAAGCCCTTTACGATTATTACCGACTATTATACTTTTAAATACTTTAATATTAAATAATATCTTAACTCTTGATAGGTACGTTAAACGGAAATCTTAACATAATATTACTTTATAATTACTTATCGATTTAAGAAAAATAATATAATTACCGATATATTATTTCGAAATGCGGAGGAATTAAAAACTTTAAAGGTTAAGAGAGAGAACGAGGTTTATTAAACGATTTTTAAACCTTTAAACTTTACGTTAAATCTTAACTCCGAGATAGGTAATTAACCGGAAATTATATTATTAAACGATAATATTCCCTCATTAAACCTTTCTAGAATTTTATTAACCGATATATTCCTAAAAATAAATTAATAAATAATAAATCTTAAAAATTTTTAAAGAAAAACTTAATTAAAATACGAGAATTTTAAATTAATAAATAGACTACTCTTATATAAAAGAAGGTTAATAATTTTAACGACCGATAACTTTAAAATAAAGCTTATTAAAGATATTTATTATCGAATTATTATTATATACTTAAAAATAAATAAGATAAGGAAATTAATCGCCGAAAGCTATTAATAATCGGGTATAATAAATAATTATAACGTCTTTATAATAAATTATATATATAGACCTTTAAAAGTCTTAAGGATAAAGACCTTTAGGAAATTCTAGCCGCTTCCTATACCGAATTAATTTTAATAAAATATCGTTATAAACTTTAAAATTATAACTCCTTTAAATAAAAATATAAAATATAATATAATTATAATTATAATTAACCGATTAATAAAACGAAATTAAATTATATTATATTATAAAAGTATCGATATAAAAGAAATAATTAAGATATATTATTAAAGGCTATTCTAAATTTACGAATTACCTCGAACTATTATAAATAATAAAAGTATATAATTTACCTTTTTATTTATAAACGAGATATATAAAATTTTAAATATTAAATAAATATTTACTTTAATAATTTATTATAATATAACGGGATAAATAGAAATTATAAACGGGTATATAGATTAACGATTATAACCCTTCCTTTCCTATTATTAAAATAATTAAATAAACGCTTTGATAACTTTAAATTATATTTAAATTATAATTCTTTACGAATCGTTAGAAGGAATAATACTCTTTAAGGTAAAGCGAGGTTTTAAATTATAAACCTATTTTAATTAAGAGAAAAGGATTAAGAACCTCCGGGGCTTACCCCCGAATAAGAAAATAAACCGGGAATAAGCGTAATTAAATATTTAAATAATTAAAGAATATATTAAGGCTATAAAATCTACTCTTACCTTAATTTAAAACTGTATAAAAGAATAGGTAAACCGCTATTAAAAAAAGCCCGATTTTAACGTCGGTAATTAAATATTTATTAAAAAGGTTATAAAATCCGGAATAAATTAATTAAATAATAAATTAATGTTTTTATATATTCGATAATTATTTTAAATCCTTTCCTATAATAATTATATATATAAATTAAATATTCCCTATTCCTAACCGAACGATACTTATTATACCGATTAATTATTTAAGGATCCGGATAACCCCGTCCTTAAATAAACTCCTAAACGACCGGACGTTAAAGTTATAAACCCCGATAATCCTAAATAATTAAAGTATTAAGTATTATAAATTAAAATATTATAGATTTATTATAAAAAACTTTAATATAAAATAAATTAAATCGAATAAAAAAACGATAATATATAATATTTAATTTCCAATTTTAAAAACTCTATAAATAAACTAAAAAAGTATTATTATTAAAACCTAAATAAGGCCGGCCCGCTTATTAAATTAACCGAATAAAAACACGTTATTAAAGAGGACCGTTTTAATAACGATTACCCTAATAACGAAATCCCTATATTAAAAGAAATCCGGCGTTTAATATAAAGGAGAGTTAAATAAATAACGTAAATAAATCGATCGGAATCGGGGAAAAGGAGCAATTAAAAGCTTATAAAAACTATAATAAAAGAACTCCACGTAATAAAATATAAAGAAACTTAATTATAACGTTATAGGAATTAAGGCTTTATAATTAAGCGGTTAAATAAATACCCAAGGCTATCCTTATTTTAATTAAAAAATACCTATATTCGAATCCTTATTAAAATTTCGATACGCCACCTTTTTATAAAAAGGGGGTAATAATATAATACGTTAATCCGTACTTATTAACGCCACGTTAATATAAATTAAACCCCGCTCCTATACCTATTTTAAGTCTTAATCTAGCTTTAATTAAATCTACCCTTTTTTCTCTTTTCTATCGTAAATCATATTATTTCAGGTATTACTTATAGCTTTACCTTATTAAATCCTAATTCCATAACTATATATATTTTATATAAGAATTCTTTATAATTATCTTTTAATTATAAATTTGATTTATTATTTAATTAATAAAGTAAATTATATATACTTCGTTCTATTTTCTTAAATAAGTTTATAAATATATTGTTTAATTTTTAATATATTATTAATATAATTTTCCTTTCTTATAATCTTAATATTTTAAAAAATAATATTCGTATTCATTATAGCTTTTTATAATAATATTTATTATTTCATTATTTTACTTTCCTCCGGGAATATATAAATTATAACTATTCTTAATAAAACCTCTTTTTATTATATAAATATAATAATATAACCATTTAATATATTTATTATAAAAAATACTTTTAAATTTACAATTTATATATTTTAAATTATTAACTTGTTTTATATATAAAATATTATATTTTATCTTTTTTAAAAAATTAATATAAGTTTTTTTTATTATACCTTAATCTATTCCTATAATTATAATAATAATATTATTTCTTAAAGAGTAAGTATTAATCGGTTTTTCTATTATATCTTTTAAATTTAAATATATTATCTCTAGGTTTTATATATACATATATATTCTTTTTTTAATAATTTAAATATTACAATTTCTTTAATTTCTTTTAATACTTCCTTTAATTAAAAAAGTAATGAATCTATTTATCTTAATCTATTATATATCCTTCCTTATTATTAATATTAATTTTTACTTCCCGGATTTTCTATATTATAAATTTATAACTTCTTTTTAAAAAGTATTTATTTATTTATATTTAAAAAATATCGTTATTTATTATTTTTTAAACTTTTTAAATTTCTTTAATTATTTATTATAACTTTTTTCTAATTTAAATATTCTTATCCTCGGATTTTAATAAATTATTATTAAAGTATCTAAACTTTATTTAATTATACTTTCTTTCTATTATAATAAAGAATTATAATCGCATAAAAGGTTTTTAAATTTCTTTAAATTTATTATTTATATTAAAATTAAAAGTATTATATAATAACGTAGATTTAATCTTTAAGGTTACCGGTTTTAATTATACATTTTCTTTTATTTTATCGTTTTAATTTATAAGGTTATTATTTAATAGACCCTACTAGGGGGTTTATTAAAGAAGGCTTAATTAGCCCGCTATTCTTAAATAGGAAGGCGGTTAACCTAGGTAATAATAACTAGTCTCCCTTATTTAAAAGGCTTTAGCCGATTTAAGTAAATAGAGCCCTTTTCCTTCCTTCTTTATTTTTATATTAATAATAGGCCCTACTAGGGGGACCGATCTGGTTAATTAGTATTAATGGCCCGTGCACGCGTTAATAACTATTTTAAGAGTTACGCGCGTATTAATTTTATTACTCCTTCTTTCTTTCTCTATTTTATTATTATTAATTATATTACCTTATATATTATATTATTATAAATAATAGTATTTCTTCCGAAGCCGCGTATCGCGATAAACTTTTATTAATTAATTTAATTGGCCTCGATTTTAAGTAATGAATTTAAGTAATTACTTAAAATTATTATTAAACTCGTTAAGCGAACTTAAGTAGTTTAAATATAATTCGAAAGCCTTTTATTAAATGAACTTAAGTAGTTTAATAAGGATTTATTACCTCCTTTACGATTATTATAATTATACATTTTTTATTAAAATTAAGTAAATATTAATTACCCCGCGCGAATATAATTAATAAGCTTTTAGCTCCGAATGTTAATCGCGTTATATTAAGCTTTAATCCTAATTATTATAATTTAACGAATTTAGGTAATTGGAATTGTTTTATTATAAATAAATCGGTAATATAATAAAACCGAATTTAGGTAAGCGTCTTAAACCCTTTAATTATAATTTTAATAAATTTAAATAATTCGAGTAATTTTTAAATATTCCTATTTTATATATTATATTCGTTTTTTCCCTTTCTTTTCGTTTTATATAAAAAAGGTTGGTTATTTATTTATAAGAGATTATTATATAAGGTTTATAACCCGTAATAGAAATAACGAATTTAATTCCGGAAAACTTATTTTTATTTAATTTCCTATTAATTGGAAAAAGCTTTTTTAAAGTACCTTTATCGAAAATCTTTAAATTAGCCGTTTCCGATTAAAATAAATTAGAAAGCGAATCCGATTAAGTTTTATAAAAATTTTCGATATTAATCTAAATTAAACTTTTTTTAATATATTTAGAAATAATAAATCTATAACCGATAATCGTAACGATCGCGATAACTTATATATAATCGACAATCTATAAAAACCCGATAAGGTTGGAAATAATATAAAATATATTAAATAGGTTAATAAGAAGCTTAACCGAAATAACGCGATAAACTAATAACGCGATATACGACTCGATAAGTTTATTATAAAATTTAATATTATATATAACGATTTTATAAAGTTTCGCTCCGATATTAAATAAAACCTCGGGTTTATAATAATTAATATAAATAAGTTATTTATTAATTACGTTAAAAGTTTCGATAAAATTAAAGTATTAATTATTAGCCGAGTAACCTTAAGTAATAATCTTAACGCGTTTAACGGACTGAATTTTAATTTAATAATTAATTCCTTTAATAATATTAACCTATTTAATCTTATATTATTAAATTTTATTTTAAATTTAATTTAACCTTCTCGATTACCTTTCCCCTTTATTATAAACTTAAGTAATTTAAATAAGATAGAGTCGACGGTAAAACTAAAGCGTAACGATATCAATATGTTTAACCCGGAATACGAGGATATATAAGATATTAATATAATTTAATAAGGTTATAACCTAATCTTTATTAATATTTATACTTTTATTAATTATATCCAATCCTTTATCGATAATAATCCCGATAGAACTATCGGATAATAAATTATAAACCTCTTTTTAATCGTATTTAAAGGTTTAGTTATTATTTAATAGAATAGCGAATTTATTATTAAAGATTAACGAGACTTATAATAAATAGGTTTAACTTTATTATTAAAAGCCTTTTACGATCGTTTTACTTTTAATTTAATCGAAATAATTTCGCGATTTAATAATACTTTATTTACTTTATACGATATCGCTTTAAATAAATATATATTTCCTTAATTCCTTATAAAAATAATACGATATTCCCGATCGATAAGAATTTTTATAAAGAATAATATTAATATTTACGGTGTTTTAACCAATATTTAATTAAAGATATCTCTCGAAATTAAATAATATTTTATTTAACTTTAATAACTCGAGACCCTTCCTTAATATCTATAGCGAGTTATTAAAGTTAAGTTTAGTTTACTTACCTTTATTAAATAAAAGTATTTAAACGTTAAATAATCCTATTATATATATAATATAAAGAAGGATTATAATTAATTAAATAATAAATCTAAATATACCTTTATTAAGAAATTATAGAACAATAACCGTGATTTTAATTCTAATAGCGGTAAGCGAAGTTATAAATAGGATAATAATAAAAAGTTTAAGAAGGATAAATCCAATAAAAAACGGGATTATTAAAAGAAGTATAAAAAGTTTTAAAAGGATAAGACCGATAATAAGGAGAAGAAGTTTTTATATTATATTAAGTTTATTTTATTTTTAAAGACTTATCTTTATTTTTAAACGATTTTAAAAATAAAGAGTATCCTATTTTCGTTATTTATAATTAAAATTATATTTATTTTAAATATTAATAGATATTTATTATTAAAGAGTAAAGTAAACTTTATTAAAAGAAGTATAATAGAAAGAAAATAATTTTTTTTTTCGAATTTACTTTAATATATATAATATATTATTATTATATATAGGTTTTTCTTTCTTAAAATAAATTATTTTAATATATCTATAGTTATAGCGAAGATTATAATTATTAAAAACTCGATTTAAATAAGGGTTTTTAACTTTATAAGGATAATATTAAGGATATTAAGCGTATATATATTTTTAAAGAAGCTCCTTTTATCGATTTATGTTATAAATTTATTAAGGGATATTTATACCTTAAGGTTAAAGTTTATATTATTAATAATATAGATAGCTCTTTAGATTATATTTCCCTAATCTTAAAATAAGATATAACCTAATTAATAATAGTTATTTATTTAAATTGAATTATAAAATTTAAAATAAAACTTATACCTTTAAAGGAGTTAGTTTTATAAAGATTAAATAAAAGGTTAAAGTTACTATTTATATAAAAGGTATAAACTTTAAAGGTATCCCGAAATTTATAAAATTTAATAAAATAGCTTAAATTATAGATAATTTAACCGCGAACTTATTACTTAATAATAATATATTATTTTTATATATGATTATTAGTAATTATATTACCTTAATAATTAAATATAAAAAGTTAAATAACTTTTTTATTAATTTTAAAATTTTATTTAAAGGACCTTTATATAAATAATATATTTCTAATATTTATAAGGTAACCCTTTAATTTAAGGAGTTAATATATATTTAAATTAATTATAAGCTTTTCCTTATTAAATATAACTTTTATTTTAATTTTAATAAGGATATAATCTTTAATTTTATTATTAATAATAAATCTCTTTATACTTTTATAATAATTAACCTTATTAATAAACCGGTTATTTTACCGAAAAAGAAGAAACTCGGTAATATTAAGGAAAATAAATATATAAGTTTCTTTAAAACTATTTAAAAAGCTAATTTATTAATCTTTATAATAATGATTATATTAATTAGAATATCGTAAATCTTTATAAATATTACCGTTTTTAATAATTCCGTTAAAGTTCTTAGTATTTATATTACTTTAATATTTAATTTAAATATATCTATTTAAATTAATATTAAATTTATTATAACCCTCGTTATAATTATTATTATTTTAAATATAATTCCTAATCTTAATAGATTATATATTAATATAATCGACCTAATTATTAATTCTTTTTTTTTAAAATAAAACCTTAATAATTAACGAAATTTATAATATTATTCGTAATTTTAATAATTATCCCTTAATTAAACCCTTTCCTATTATCGCTTTATTTATAATATCGTTCGAATTAAATAAACCGAAGACTACCGGATAATTCTTTATATTAAGTATTAAGAAGCTTACGGACGTCCCCGAAATTAAAATTAATAAAGGTATTAATATTTATATTAAAAAGAAGTCTTTTATTAATAGATTTATTAATATTATTAAGAAGTTCTTTAAATTTTAAATAAATAATAAACCAATTAATATATTTAAGGATAAATAAATAAAGATTCTATTTATTAAAAGATAATAAAATTATAAATTAAATTATTAATTATACCCTTTTAATAAAAAGGATTAAGAAATTATTAATATTATTTATAATACTCTTTATAATTAAGGAAAGATAGAATAGGTTAATAAATTTATTTTATTTATTAACCCTTTCTTTATTATTCAGCGATAGGTTTATAATAAATTTAAAGCATAAGTTATTATTAACCTTTATATATTTAATTTTATTATTATTCCCGATTAATATCTTTTACCGCTTTAAGAAAATATTATATTAAATGTATAAAGTAAATACTTTATTATTATTATCGATATTATAACCTTCTTTTATTAATTCCTTATTTATAAAGACTTTCGAGATCGATTTATAATAATAAATTATCGAGGAATAGAGTAGTTTATTATTACTTTAATAGGTTTTTAAAATAATTTAATATATATTTAATAATTTATAAATAGGTTTTTAACGAAATATAAGTACTTTTACTAAACCTTTATTAATAATATCGTTATTTTCTTTACAATAAAGGACGATTATATTAAATATTTAGAAATAATTTTTACTCTTTTTAATTTTTATAATATATTTATATCTTTTATTAAGTCCTTTCTTAATTACCTTTCGATTAAGTTATTTAATTATCGTATCGATAGGTTTCGATTATTTATTATTAACGATCGTCTTATTACTTTTAAAAAGCTTACTTTTCCCGGTAATTTAAAGGCTTTTAAATAATATATTAATATTATTAGATTCTTACGTTCTTTAATACTTTATTTTATATAAATTATTAAACCTTTTTAAAAATATAAAATAACGTTATTTGTTAAAGGATATAAATAAGGGCGAGTTATTAATAATAACTTAATTAAATATATAACTTATTATAATTCTATTTATTATAAATGAATTAATTTTAAAAGAGCCTCTTTTAACGCTCTTTAATATATAATATATAAAGAAATATTATTATTTTATTTCAATCCTAATAAGACTTTATTTCTTTAATTAAATAGATCGATTTAGTGTAGTTTTAATATTATAACCTTTTATTTTAAGATAAATTATAAATAGATATTAAGTTCATTAATCCTATTAAATTAAATTAAGTTAATTAATTATTTTAATTAAATGCTTTTATAATTAGAGATTTATTACGGCCTATTCGAATTAGAAGTTATATACCTTATTTAAATAATAAAGAAACTTTATATAATAAGTTAATTAAGTAATTATATAGTTATTATTTTTATTAATTATATAGCTATAAAAAGTATTTATAATTAAATAATCCTTAATATAACTAATATTAATCGATTAAACGCTCGCTTTATTAATACCTTTATCTATTTATTATAATACGGCTTATAGGTGTATTATATTATAAAAAAATTAACTTCGCCCTTAATACCTTAAGCCGTTTAACAATTATTTAAAATATATCAGCTTATTTTAATAAACCCGTTATTTTAAATAAAGTTTAATATACTTTATATAATATATATTTTATTAAAGCGGAAGTCCTTTTAGAGAATTAATTTCGCGAATAATTAATTAAAGGATATAATAAGGAGTCGTATTTCTAAACGATTATTATTAATTTAAAAAGAGATATTATAATTAACGAGGTCGTTATAAATTTTTTTTATTCCGGTTATCCTTTTAAGGTTTATAAAAAACCTTTTTATAATATCGATCCTCTAAGTTAAAAAAGACTTTATATATTATATAATTTAATTTATAAGTTTATAATTATAATATATAACGATTAATATTATTAAAGAATTAAACGAATAACGTAGTTTATAAACGAAATAATTATATAAGCGAATTAATTATTTTTATTAAATTTCGTATAAATAACTTTTATAACTTAATTCCTTTATTACTTATTATAATTAATATTTAGGAAAAAGGATAAATAATTCTAATGCTTTAAATATTTAAAAATAACCTAAAATTAAGTCTTCGATACGTAACTCGAATATACGAAGTCCTTTATACGACCTTTCGTAACCGATAGCTTAATATTCTTACGAAATACGAAATATCCGTTAATTCTCGGAAGTTAACGGATTCTAAAGAAGATATAATTATATAATATATAATTGAATTAAATTTACGGTTATTTCCTCCTTAAATAAATAACGTTAAAGATATAACGAATTAATTACTTTATTAATACGACGTGGGATACGTTAACGTTAATTAAGCTTTTAATTTTATATAATAATAATTAAACCTTCGGATACGTTTTAATTAAAAAATCGATTATTAAAAAGTTCTTTATAAAGATTTTAATATATATTATATATAATTTATCTTTATATAAAATATAATTTATAAATATAAGATTTAAAAGAAGGATATTTATAATTTTAATAAAACCGGTTTTCTTATAAATTAAATTTCGTCCGAAATAGTCGTTATTACCTTTAATCGATACGGAAGGTTTAAGATAATATAATAAAGGAACCGGGAATAAATTATAATTATTTAAAGTATTAGATCGTCCGATTACGCTATCCCTCCGTATATTATATTTATCGGAAAAACGTACCTCTTTTCTTAATACGAAAATAATTTATTATCGAAGGATTAAGTAATCGTAATTATTAAAAATAATTAAATTATAAACGAGAAAAGTAAAGATTAAATTCGGTATTTTAATAAATATATAAAGTTTTATAAGAAAGGTATTTATCGCTTATTAATTTTAAATAATTACGAAAATTATTATTTAATAACTTTTAAGTTTTATTATAAAAAGAACTTAATTATTATACTTTATATATTTTCTTATTCGTTATATAAGCTTTAATTTCTTAATATCGGTTATTTTTATATATTAAAAAGGTCGTATAGGAAAGAAATCGAAGGTTTTATATAAACGTATATTATTTATATTTTAAAGGAGGACTTTTTATTAATATTTTTAAAAACGTTTTAAGCGATTTTTATTATTTTAAATATTTAAGGAGGTTTCTAAGGGATAAGATTTATATTATATAATCTAGAATCTATTATTTTATAATTAAATATAAAATTATATACGCTAACGCCGCCGGCGACCTTTTCCAGCCTACTTATACCTTAGGAATTAAAGACTTTAAATAATATAATTAAAGCCTAATTTTAAACCGAATACGTTAAGAATCGAATCGCGTAATATTAAAATAGCTCTTTAATATTAATTTTTATTAAATTTAATTAAATCGTGAAAGGTATAATATAAGTAATATACCGGCTCGTTTTATTAAAGGGTAAGGTAATAAAGGGACCGGATAGGAATAACTCAAATAATAGATTAATATAAAGATAGAGTAGGAAAGAAAAAGGCTCTATTTACTTAAATCGGCTAAGGCTTTTTAAATAGGGGAGGCTAATTATTATTATTTAAATTAACCGCCTTCCTATTTAGGAATAACGGGCTAATTAAACCTTCCTTAAATAAACCCCTTAATAAAGTCTATTAAATTACCGGGCCAGAAAAAGATCCTTACCGTCCTCGGTAATCCTTTATATTTATTTAATTTATTTAATATATTATTAAAATATATTATTATATAAAGTATATAATATTAATTTAAATATATTATAATATAAATTAATTATAATAATAAAAAGATTTTCTATTTCTTATTTTTTAATTTAAAAAGCCTTCCTTTTCTTTATTTAAAAGCCTTTTTTAATTCCTTAAAAATAAGTTTTATAACCGATTAAATAATAAGTTTAAACGGAGCAGGTATAATAAACTTAAGAATAGATATAATCGATATAAGAGCGATTAATTAATTATTTTTATATTAAATCTTTTACGGTTTTCTTAATTTCTATTTTAATATAATTAATTATTTATCGGTCTTTCCTTTACGTAAAATTCGCGATAATTAACTACTTTTACGTTATTAATATTCTTTAATTATTTCCTTAAAACCGTCTAAAGTATTTTCTCTTCTTTAAATATTATATTATTTATTAAAACCTTTCTATTTTATTAGATATTTATATCCGTCCTTCTTATAATTAGGTTAATAATCCTTAATAATTTCGACTTTATATTATAAAATATTATTATTAAATTTATATTTAAATTAATTTATATTAACGGGATTAGGAAAAGAATATAAATAATAGAAAGGATTATTACTTTTAAAAATAAATATTAAATATTCGATTAATATTATAAGATAAATAAAACTTCCTTCCGGAAAGTCTAATTTATATATTAAATTATTAACTTTTTTAATTACTATTTAAAGTTTAAACCGTTATTATAATAATTTCTTTAAAAGCTTCCCGGAAAAATAATAACTTTTATAAAAACGGAAATAGATTTTATTACTTTCCTTAAATTAAATATTCCGGTATTTAAAATTATATCGTTTTTTTATATTTATAATTACGAAATCTATAATTAATTATATATTTTATTTAAAATATTCTTTTATAAAACGAATATCCTTAAATACTTTATTAATAACGTTAATATTTATAATTAAATCGAAAGGTCCCGATAGCTTAAAGTTAAATAATTATTAATAAAATATCGATTCGGTTATTTAATTATAAATACTATTTATATTTTATTAAAATACCGGAAACATATTAATCTATTCGTAATTAAAATATATAAAATAATAATATCGGATAATAATTTTAATATCTTAATTCTTTTATTTTAATAATCCGTTTATTTAAAGGTATTAAACGGTTATTATTAATAATCGAATATTTAATTTTTCTTAAATACCTTATTAAAAATTATTAATAAACTTAGAATTTCGGTTAAAAATAATTCTATAAAGAATTCCTTAATCTATTAATATAAATTAAATAACAAAAGTAATAACCTAATCCTTAATAATATATTTCTTATATTTTAAAATTAATATAATCCGTTTTAATATAAAATAGAAAACCGTTATTATATAATTATATATATTATAATAAGCTTTATTACCTTTTAATTATTAAGGTATTCCCTTAAAACTTATTAATAAAAAAGTTAAAATAAAATCTATTATAATTATATATATAAATAAAGGGTTTTATTATAAATAAATTTATAATTACCTATTCTTAATTATCGATCGGTTCGATTAATATTATAATTAAAATAATATATAATATAATCTTCTATTAATCTCTTCTTACCTTTAATTATAAAAGTATTAAAATCTTTTAACATTTATTTTAAATTAAAATAATATTTATTATTATAGATTATAATTAGGAAGTCTTATATTAAAATATAAGGACTATAAAGTTAATATATTCTTAAATAATCGATATAATATAAGAACTTCTTTTTAATTTCGAAAGGGTACCCGGGGTAAGAAAAATTATTAACGACTTTATTAACGTTAATTAAACATTTAAAATCCTTAAAAATAGAGGTTAAACGAATATTAATTTTATATTTATTTAAAAACTTCTATTTTATTTTATTATCGATAATAGCTTTAATTTATATATAACTAACGTTATCGGTTATAAATTAAATTTTATCTAGAATAACGGGTTTATTAATATATTTATCGGTATCTTAAACTACCTTTAATTTATTAAAAATATTAAAAATAAAATTAATTTTATTAATTATATAATATATTTAAAATCTATATTATAAAAGGTAAATCGAATTATTAACTAATCTTTTATTAAATCGGTCGATATTTATTATATTTAAACTCGTAATTTCGTAAATACCCTTTATAACTAAATAATCGGTAAAAATAATAATAGGTATTTAATTTAATTAAATTATTATTTATAGCCTTTTAATTACCTATATTAGATATATAACTTCGAGTTCTAAAAGTCTATATTTTATTTTAAGTTAAAATAGGTATTAATTAAAATATATAATAAATTTAACCGAAATTCCTATAATTAAAATATTAAACTATTATTTAATTCCGTTTTTAAAGTAAAAAATTATTACCCCGAATCCTTATTTCAACGAATTATCGAATTAAATAAAAAGGGTTTAATTAAAATTGTAATAAAATATAATTACTTTATTATAAATAGAAACCTATATTCCTTTAAAGGATATATATTTAACGTTTATAAACTTAAACTTAATTAATTTATAATAAGCTATCTATTTACCCGAATTTCTAATAATAACTCGTCTTTATTTACGTCCTTCTATTGAAAAAAATACCTTTCTTTTCTATAATAATTTAACGATTTAAGCGTAATAAGGTATTAAATAATAAAGGAATTTAAAATTACTAATATATTATTTAAATAACTTAAGATTAACGGGAAATAATAATTAACGATAAATAACGACCCTTTTTTTAATTATTCCTAATCCTAAAATATCTATTTTAAAATTAAATAATTCTATTAAAGAGTAACCGATAAACGACTTCTTAAAGTTAATTAAAATATTCTTATTATCGAAAAGGTTAAAGACCTTTTCTAAATATTTAAAGTATTCTTTTATAATTTCTAAATAAATAATAATATTATTAATAAAAGCTTTATAGAAATTATTAAATTCCTTAAAGATATTATCTATAAATTATTAAACGTAAATAGGTATATTCCTAAAGCCTATTAATATTATTATAGATTTCTTTATTCCTTATAGATTTATAAAAGTAAATTTATTTTAATAATTTAAATAAATAGAAAAGTAATAAAAAAAGTTATTATATTAATTATAATAATAAAGTATTTATTTTAAAAATAAATAACTATTTTTAATTATAATAGTAATAAATAATTATTAAAGATTACTATATTATTTAAAAGTCTTAAATTTATAACGGCTTTTACCTTTTCCTCGCCTTTAATTTATTATTATACGATAAAAAGTAATATTATAAATAAGGTCGGTTCGTTTATTTATTTTATATATCTTTTATTATAAAAAGTATTATAAATATTATTAAAAGCTTTCCTATCTTTAATATTTAATAGATAACTTCGATTATTAAATTTCTTATTTTATTAATTATTAATTAAAGGAATCTTTATCTATTATTCTTTAAGGATTTTAATTATATCTTAATCTTTTTATATATTAAAATAATTATTAATTATTTTTATAAACTTCTTTATATATAATTAATCGTTAATATAAATATATATACTTTCTTTAATTATAATTTTTAAAATTTCTATTAATTTCTTAATTCTTAATATTAAATAAAACTTATTTAACCTTGGTTTATTTAAAATCGGAATATAAAGTTTATTAAAAGCTGGAATTCCTTCGTCCTTATAAAATTTAAATATTAAATTAAAAATTTAATTAAATAAAAAAGTAATTAAAAAGGTATCGTTATTTAAAATAAAATTAATTTTAATTTAATTATTAATAATTTTTCGGAATTCCGGGGTTAAAGTAAATTCTATATTTAAATTAATATAAGGTTAAATATTTATTAAAACATTCCTTAATATTTTTAAGATAATCTCGAGCGTATTTAGGATAATCCCGGGCGTATTCGTTATAACGATTATAAAAATATCTCTTAAATTTTTAACGATTATATTTATAACGGTTTTTATTATAACGATAAATAGCTTAAATCCCTTTTTTTAAGAACTTTTTATATAATTAATATTTTAATTTTTTTATATTTAATTAATTTTAATCTTTTTATTAATTATAACTGGTTTCTTAATATTATTTTATATTATTATAGCTTTAATTATTTTTATATTTATTAAAATATTTATAACGTTTATATTTTAAAAATAAAAATAGAAGTTACGTCCTTTAAATAAAAGTTTATAATTTATAATTATAAAAATAAATTCTTTAAATAGAAAAGTTATTTTCTTTTATATTATTACCTTTTTAACGTACGGTTATTTATATAAAATAATTTTAAAATATATATTAAATTTATATTTCGGGAATAAAATAATATCGGTATTAAAATTAATATTAACTTTAAAAGGTTTAAAGGTTCGAATATTAATTAAAGCGTTAGGCTCGAAGTTATTAATTACCTATCTGCTTTTAATAAATTTTTAAAATATAGGTTAATTATCGTTATTATATTTTTCTATATAAATAATAAATATAGCCTATTTAATTATTTTAATTTATTTCTTAATTACAGTTTTAATTTTAACTTTTTTAAGAATTATAAAGTATTTTATATAATAAAGGAACTTTCTATTTATTAAATTCGGATTAATATTAATATTAAAATAAATATATATAAAAATAAAATTATTTTATATTATACGAATATTAATTTTAAAATATATAAAGCTTATAATATTTTCGCTTAACTCTATTATATTATAATTAATATCGGGAATCCTATTTTAAATAAAGAACTTCTTAATATTAATTAAATAAATTTTATTATTAAAGTAATAAGAGGTATATCTTTCCTTTAATATAAGCTATTTATAATTATAAATTTTATTATAATCTTTAATATATTTAAATATTAAATTATATAACGTAAATACGTAACCGTAATAATTATAGGTACGTTATTTTTATATAGAAGCTAGGGATTTAAGCTTCTTTTTAATACTATTATACTTTTTTTTATATAATCGTTTTTATACTAGGTTAATAAAGTTATATTTATAATACTTTTTATAAATTATATTTTAATTAAAGATTAAATAGAAATAAAAGGATTCGTATTTAAATTCCTTATTCGATAATAAGTTTAACGAATTAAATATAAAGAATAAATTATTATATATAAAATTAATTTTCTTATTATTTTTATTATTTTTATTATATTTACGGTCGGACTTCTTAAAATTATTATTCTTTTTAAAGTCCTTTTTTTTTTATAATCTTTATTAGGATTATTTTATAATTAAACTTTATTTTATCGATATTCCTTCTTTTTTATACGTTTATTACGTTTTTTATATTGAAATTTAATGAAATTTTCTTTAATTATATATTTATTAATTAATTTAAATTTAATATAAATTCGGGTAATATTCTATATTTATCGATTTCAGCCCTTTAATTATTATTTAATATATAAGTTTAAAATATTACGTATTTTATTAACCTTAATTATATACGAAATAATTATATTATTATCTTTAAAAAAGTATAAAAATCGCTAGATTTCTATATTAATTTAAATATAAACTTATTATAAAATACCGACCGCGTTTTTATTATTAGGTATTAAGGATTTTATAATTCTAATATATTTAATTATTTAATTAAAAAAGCGTTTTAAGGTATCGGGATTATTCGATAGGTCTTTTAATTAAAGTCTTATAATTAAAGACTTCTTTATTACTATAACTCCGTTTAATTTAAATCGATTTTTAAAAACTTCTATAATATAATAAAGTCCTTTCGATTTTAACGAAACCTTATTAAAATTAAAAACTTTATTATTTTATTAAATTAAGGCTCGTCCTCCGAGAAAGGTTTAAAAGAAATTTAAGATTTATATAATAAAACCTTTAAAATAATCTCCCTTTATAAAGTTAGCGATTCTTAATAAAAAAGCTATAATATCTATAAAAATAATTATCTTCCCTTCTTAAACTAAGCTTTATTTAATTAAATCTAAGTAATTAGGATTATATACTTTAACGTCCTCTTATTTAATTTTAAATTTTAATTATTTATAATTATTTAATAAATATTTAAATAAAGGATTATAAATAATAAAAGAAGGACGTTAAAAAGGGTTTAATAATTTAATAATTAACGTTAAAGGTTATATAGGTACCCTAATCGGTTATATTTAAAATTAAAGATTAATAAATAGATATATAAATTCCTTATATAATTAAGCTTATAATTATTATATAGGATTATTAATAAGCTATTATATAAAATTATTAATAAACTTTTATATTTATTAAAGGATTTACCTATATTATCGCTAACTTATTAAAAAGGGATTTAAATAATTACTTTAAATAAACTAGCTTTAATCCTCTTAAATTTAAGAATTTTCTTAAGGACGCCTTTCGTTATTATTAAAGTTATATTTAGAATTATCCCTTTTAATTAATAAAATAATAATCTTTCTTATAAATAAAGGTTAAATTATTTTAAAGTATATATAAATAGGTCGACCTCCCGGGATAGAATATAGTTTTATAATAAATACCGATTTATTAAATAAAAGATCGTTTACCTTTTAATATTATATAATATCCTTAAGAAAGGAATTATAATTTTAAAATAATTATAAAACTATTCGATTTAATTATTAGGAGAACGAACGGGCTTATTTTATATTAAAATAAAACTCGTTTTATATATTATATATAAAGCCTTTTATATTATTATTAAACTTTATTAAAAATTCT
Source organism: Apiospora saccharicola (assembly GCA_038363915.1). Lineage (NCBI taxonomy): Eukaryota > Fungi > Ascomycota > Sordariomycetes > Amphisphaeriales > Apiosporaceae > Apiospora > Apiospora saccharicola. The sequence continues at coordinate 4,371,814 of JAQQWM010000001.1, forward strand.
TTTAAATCCTCCTATAATTCTATTATCGCCTTTTTTAAAATTAATTAAAGGTTATTAATTTAAGCGTTTAAATACTTTATAATAATCGGGTTATTTCTAAATTCTATAAAACCGTTATTAATTTTATAACTAATATATTTTTTAAAAACCGTAGCTTCGGTTTTTATTATATATAACTTTAATAATTCTTAAAGGTTAATTATATATTTTAATAACTCGATTTATTAAATAATTATATTTCTCGATATTAAAATAACTCGCTTTAATATTAAAGGAGGATTTATTTATAAAGGATTTAAAAGCTTAATCTTTTTTTTATATAAATCGTTTTAAAATCTTAAAATCGCGATTTATTCCGCGAAAGGTTTACCTTTAAACGTTATATTAAGGTCGATAAAGCGCGTAAGTTATTAAAGTATTAAAATAATTTATTTATTAAGAATTTTAAATTATTTATTTATATTTTCTTCTTTTTTTAAGGAGGATCGATAATCGAATCTTTAATTATATTAATAATTTACCTATATATAAATAATTAATAATAAATTAAAGTATATTTAATATATATATAATAAATTAAAAATAATAAGGAATTTTTTTAAATAGAGCTTTTAAGATAAAGCGATACCTAGGTTAGGGTTTTCGTAAAATAATATTTAAATAGAGATCTTAAATAAACCGATATTTAAATAGGAAATCGTAATATTTATAATAATTAAAGTTATCTAGGATTAGGTATTATAAACGAGTAATTAATTAGTTGAATAACTTATTAAATCGTATTTATAGGGATTTTTTATTTATTTAAATATATTACGTTTTTAAAGTATTTCCGTTAAAACGTAAAATTAATTTAACGAATAATTACCGGGCGTATTAAATATACGAATAATAATTAAAGTAAAGAGGGCGTATTAAATTAAAAGAGAAAGATATATTAGACGTATAGATTTTACTCCTAATTATTAATTTCGATAATAATTAATAGAAATATATTAAACGTATAAATCTATTAATTTAATAGCAATTTTAACGCATAAACCTATTCTTAAATTATTAAAAAATATATTTAAATATATAAATTCTAATAGATCTTTAACGAGGTTATTAAATTAAAATAATCTTATTTTTTAACCGATTAAGGTTAAAAAGATATTATTAATTTAAGGGGACCGGATAAAAGTAACTTAAATAATAGATTAATATAAAAATAGAATAGGAAGGAAGAGGGCTTTATTTATTTAAATTAATTAAAGCCTTTTAAATAAAGGAGGCTAATTATTATTACTTAAATTAACCGCCTTCCTATTTAAGAATAGCGGGCTAACTAGGCCTTCCTTAAATAAACCCCCTAATGGGGTCTATTAGGTAATTGTATTATAAAAGGTAAATAAGATATTTAATTAACGTCGTTATATAAAAAAGAAACAATTATAAAATAGAGAATTATTTTATATATAAATTAGAGAAGATTTATAATTTTAAAGAGACGTTAATAAATAATTATAAAATAAATCGCGTTAAAATAATAATTATATAAGAAGGCTTAAAACGCGCCCGCGATATTATAGAATTTACGGGGAGCCCGGGTATAATACGCGTATTTATTAAAACGATATAAATATATTTAAAGATAAGGATTTCGATTAATTTTAATATATTAAATATATTATAATAGAATTAATTTATACTTTTTTATATAAAGTGTTAAAAAGTAATTAATTCGTTTATATAATTATTTCGTTTATAGACTACGTTAAACGATTAATTAAAGGAATATTTTAATAATTTCTATTATATATATATCGACGATATTTTAATTCATTCGAAAAACTTATTAAAATATAAAATATATATCCGGAAGGTATTTTAAAAGCTTTTAAAAATTAAAATCTAAACGGACCTTAAGAAATATAAATTTAATATAATAAAGATAAAATACCTTAATTTTATTATTTAAATTAATAATATCGCGATCGACCTTAAGGAATTTATTATTATAAGGAATTAAATATAATCTATAAATATTAAAATAATTTAATTATTCTTTAAATTTTATAGCTTTTATTTAAAATTTATAGAGAATTATAATAATATAATTAATCGTTAACCCTCTTTATTAAAGCCGATTAATTATAAGATTAAAGCCTTAATTAATAAAACGTATTTAATAGCTTAAAGGCCGCTTTATTATAAATACCTATCCTTATTTATTTCAATTATAAAAAAAACGAAATTAGAAATTAATTCCTTCGATTTTATAATAACCGGAATATTCATATAAAAATAAAATAATAAGAATTAATACCTTATCGGATATTATTCGGAATCTCTTTAAGGCCCGGAGTTAAATTATTTAATTTATAATAAAAAGATATTAATTATAATAAAAGGACTTTTATATTAGTAAGCTAAATTTATAAACCTTTAACGTTTTAAACCTTTTATAATTATTATTAATTATTATAGCTTTAAATACTTTAATATTAAATAATATTTTAATTTTCGATAGGTACGTTAAATAGAGATCTTAATATAATATTACTTTATAATTACTTACCGACTTAAAAAGGATAATATAATTACCGATATATTATTTTAAAAAGTAAAAGAATTAAAAACTCTAAAAATTAAAAGAGAGAATAAAGTTTATTAAATAATTTTTAAACCTTTAAACTTTATATTAAATCTTAACCCTGAGATAAGGGAATAATCCGAGATTATATTATTAAATAATAATATTCCCTTACTAGACCTTTTTAAAATTTTATTAATTAATATATTCTCAAAAACGAACCGATAAGCGGTAAACCTTAAAGTTTTTAAGGAAAAGCTTGATTAAAATATAAGGATTTTAAATTAATAAACGGATTACTTTTATATAAAAGAAAGTTAATAATTTTAATAACCGATAATTTTAAAATAAAGGTTATTAAGAATATTTATTACCGAGTTATTATTATATATTTAGGAATAAATAAAATAAAGAAATTAATTTTTAAAAGTTATTAATAACCGGGTATAATAAATAATTATAATATCTTTATAATACATTACATATATAAACTTTTAAAAAATTTAAAAATAAAAACCCTTAAGAAACTCTAGCTATTTCTTATATCGAATTAATTATAATAAAATATTATTATAGATTTTAAAGTTATAACTCCTTTAAATAAATATATAGAATATAATATAATTATAATTATAATTAATTAATTAATAAAACGAAATTAAATTATATTATATTATAAAAGTATCGATACGAAAGAAATAATTAAAATATATTATTAAAGTCTATTCTAAGTTTATAAATTAGTTTAAATTATTATAAATGATAAAAATATATAATTTCTCTCCTTATTTATAAATAAGATATATAAAATTTTAAATATTAAATAGATATTTATTTTAATAGCTTATTATAATATAACGGAATAAATAGAAATTATAAATAAGTATATAAATTAACGAGTATAACATTTCCTTTCTTATTATTAAAATAATTAAATAAACGCGTTATTAACCTTAAATTATATATAAATTATAATTCCTTATAAATTATTAAAAGGAATAATACCCTTTAAAATAAACCGAGGTTTTAAATTATAAACTTATTTTAATTAAAAGAAAAAGACCTAAAACCTTTAGAACCTGCCCTTAAACGAAAAAATAAATCGAGAATAAGTATAATTATATATTTAAATAATTAAAGAATATATTAAAATTATAACATTTATTCTTACCTTAATTTAAAATTATATAAAAAAAAAATTAAACCGTTATCGGAAAGAGCCCGATTTTAACGTCGGGGATTAAATATTCGTTAAAAAGGTTATAAGATCCGGAATAAATTAATTAAATAATAAGTTAATATTCCTATATACCCGATAATTATTCCGAATCCTCTTTTATAATAATTATATATATAAATTAGATATTCCCTATTCCTAACCGAACGATATTTATTATACCGACCGATTATTTAAAAATCCGGATAACCCCTTTTTAAATAAGCTCTTAAATAACCGGATGCCGAAGTTATAAACCCCGACGATTTTAAATAATTAAAATATTAAATAATATAAATTAAAGTATTACACATTTATTATAAAAAGCTTTAATATAAAGCTAATTAAATCGGATAAAATAATAATAATATATAATATTTAATTTCCGATTTTAAAGACTTTATAAATTACTTAGAAAAGTATTATTATTAAGACCTAAACGAGGCTAAGCCGCCTATTAAATTAATTAAATAGAAACGCGCCGTTAAGGAGGACCCTTTTAACGATAATTACCCCGATAACGAAATACCTATATTAAAAGAAATCCGGTATTTAATATAAAGGAGAGCTAAATAAATAATATAAATAAATAAAATAAAATCGAGAAGAAAAAAGTAATTAAAGGTTTATAAAACTATCCCTACTTTAATTAAAAAGTATTTATATTTAAATCCTTATTAAAACTTTAATATACCGCCTTTTTATAAAAAGGGGGGTAATAATATAATATATTAATCTATACCTATTAATACTACGTTAATACGGATTAAGCCCCGCTCCTATACCTATTTCAAGTCCTAATCTAGCTTTAGCTAGATCTGTTCTTTTTTCTTTTCTTTATCGTAAATTATATTATTTCAGGTATTACTTATAGCTTTACCTTATCAAATCCTAATTCCGTAATTGAAATATATTATTAAAGAGGACCGTTTTAACGATAATTACTTTAATAATAAGATATTTATATTAAAAGAAGTCCGGCACTTAATATAAAAAAGAGTTAAATAAATAATATAAATAGATTAATTAGAATTAAGGAGAAAGGAATAATTAAAAGCTTATAAACGCTATAATAAAAGGACTTTATATAATAAGGTATAAAGAAATTTAATTACGACGCTATAGGAATTAAGGCTTTATAATTAAACGGTTAAATAAATACCCGAAGCTATCTTTATTTTAATTAAAAAGTATTTATATTCGAATCTTTATTAAAGCTTTAATATACCGCCTTTTTATAAAAAAAAAAAAGGGGGGGGGGTTAGAATATAATATATTAATTCATACCTATTAACGCTATATTAATATAGATTCAATCCCGTTCTTATACCTATTTCAAGTCCTAATCTAGCTCTAATTAGATCTACTCTTTTTTCTTTTCTTTATTATAAATTATATTATTTTAGGTATTATTTATAGCTTTACCTTATTAGATCCTGATTTCGTAATTAAAAGCTATTAATTAAATTTCTCTTTCTTAATTAATACTTAATAACGAAATTAAATAAAACGAGGTATATATATTATCGCGTTTAACGGTTATTAAAATATTCTATTTTTATAAAGCTTTAAAAATTTAAATAAATAATATAAATTTTAATAAAATATTTTAATCCTTTAAAATAATACTTTTAATATTCAAATAATCCGTCCTACGGAGGACGTTAATTTACTAATTATATTATAAAAAAACAATTATATAAAACCCTTACCTTTAATTCGATAAATTAAATAAATAAATATATAATTTAATTAATTATATAATAGCCGACGAATAACTTAATTAATAATAACCTATTAAATTAAAGGATTACTCGTTAATCGCGATTCGCCTCCCCTTTTTTAACGTTAGCTCCCGTTTATTAATATTAGCCTTTTTTCCCCTTTAATACGTTTAATTAATTCGCGATTTTATTATACCGGCGTTTATTATATTTATATAAGAATTTAATGTCCTTTAGGATTTCTTTCCTATTATATATATATATAAATATATCTTTTACCCTTTAATATTCTTTATAAAACTCCTCGTTATTATATATTTAATATATAATATAAAAATTATATATATAAAGAATTATATATTATAATAGTTTAAAAGGTCTATTATTATATATAATCTTTAATATATTAAAATCGAGTTTATTTAAAACGTTATTATATTTATAAAAATTATCCGGAATATAAGGTCTAAATCTAATTATTAACGTAATTATATTAATTGTCTCGGAATTATTTAAAGCGGTATTTATTAATATATATAATATAATAAATATCGATAAATATTAGGATTTAAATAATTATATATATATTTAATAATATATAAAGGTATAAAGTTAAATATAGGATAATAATAAATATAAATATATATTTATATATAATAAGAAGAAAAGAATTATTATAAATTTTTAAAAACGTTTATTTTAAAATTTTATATTTATATATAAAAGCTTTCTTTAATAACTTATATAAAACCGGTATTTCCGTACCCTAGCTTTAAGAATTTTATTACTTAGGTATTAATAATCTCCGATAAATTTTAAATCTATATAACGCGAACGAGTATAATAATTCCTTTCTTAATATTTAAATATAATATTATCGCGAGACCCGGTTTTATTATAAATCCTATATTATAAGGAATAATAAGGTAGTAACTAGAGTCGATAGCTATAATAAAAAGGGGTTTAATATTTAATATTTATTATTATATAGTTAAAAGCTTAATTTTTTAATTTATTATTTAAAATATCTATTTATTTTAATATGGAAGTATTATTAATTTATATAACTTTCTATTTATCTTTTCTTGTTTATGCTAGCTATAATAAGCTTAAAATGAATATTAAATAAATAAATATTTAAATAATAATCTAATTGTAAACATTTCTTAGTCGAATATATTATAATTGTTTTCTCCCTTAATAAACCTTTTTAAAAAGAATACGATAAAGTATTAATACTTTATTAAACCTTTTTATAATAAAATATATTTATAATAAATTATAAAACATTTATTTTTAATTATATAAATTTCTTAAGATTGAAATATAATAAGAATAATTTTCCTTTAAAAGCACTTTTTAGCTACGCGAACGTTACGTATAAAAGGGTATTAAGGATTAATCGTTTTAATCTCTCTTAAATTTTATTACTTTTTAATACTTACGTTAATAACGTAATAATATAAGAATACCCTTTTATAAAACGTTAATAAAATTTATAAAACTTTAAAAAAAATTAAATATTATATTGTATTTATTCGGGCTTTATATATAAATATTTTATTAATAGAAATAAAATATTTAAAGAAATCTAATTCTTTTTAAAAAAGATATTTAAAGGTTTTAATATATAAATCTATTTATAAGAGCTTTTTTATTATTATATAAAGATGTTTTATATAAGTTTCTTTATTTAATAAATATGTAAATTTTTTATTAAAATAAATTATATAATAAATATTTATTAAAGTTTTTAAATTATAAGTAATATAATATTAAAAAATGGTAAAGGTATTAATTAACCCTATCGTTATTATTAAGAATTTATAATAATTATACTTTATTTAAAAAGTTATTTTCTATTTATTTCCTTTTTTAATTTTAATATAATAATAGGTATCTTTTAAGTCGATTTTAGACAAAACCTTTAACCCGGAGACCTTATTTAATAGTTCCGAAATAAAGGGTAAAGTATATTAATCTTTAATAATTATTTTATTAAGTCCTTTATAATTAATTATTATCCGAATTAAACTATTTTTTTAAAAAATAAAGAAAATCGACGCTTTAATTATATTTTAAAATTCCTTTATTTTACTTTTAGCTTTTATTTTCTTAAGAAACTCTTTAAATATTTATAATTCTTTATAAAAGAGTAAATAAATAGAACGACATAATAAATATATATTAAGTAATAAATCGATTAAATATTTAATAATTTTAAATAAAAGGACGGTATAATTTTTAATATTAAAGAAAATATTAAAATAAAAAAATATTCTAATATTATTTTATTTAATACTTTCGTATAGAATTTAGATAGTTCTAATATAAATTCTATTATAAGTATTATTAAAAAGAATATCGTACCTTCTTTAAATATTTATTTAAAAGAATAAAGTTTAATTAATTATATTTAAGCCAATTCTAATATAAAATATTATTAATCCTTACTTAAATATATTATAGCATTTATTTCTTAAATTATTTTAAAAAACAATAATAAAAGAGATCCTTTTAACTAGGAATCGCGATTAATTACGATATAAAGTTTACGGAAATAATAAATAATATTATAAGAATTTATAATTTTAAAATTAACTTAATAAACTTTTTAAATAAGAATATTATATTATTAATAAAGGAAATAGAAATAAATTAAAAAAGAACTTATTAAAGTTTTAATTTTAATATAAAAACGTAATTAATAAAATTAATATTGGAATAAACATTTAAATTAATAAAAATGAAAATTAAAGATATTTTTTAAAAAAGAGGTATAAATAGAGAAAAATATATAAAAAGTCCTAAATACTTTAATAAAAGGTAATAGCGATAATAAAATCGCTTTATTTATTAAAACTCTTTAACTTTTCTTAACGATTACGAGGCCGAAGACCGTTTAAGGTAATTATTAATATAATACCCCTTTTTTAATAATTATAATAATTAATTTATAAAAGATCCGTTAACTTTTTAGACTCCTTTCGACCTCTTATTTATTAATTATTAAATTTTATTTCTTTAATTTCCAATTTTCTTAATATATATTAAATCTTAACCCCTTCTTTTATTTATTTTATTTATCCCGATATTATAAATTATTAATATTAAGTTTATTACGTTTTTATTTTATAAATGTTTTAAAAGATTTATTAAATCGTGATTTATTTTTTTAGGATTTAAGTAATAATTCCTACCGTTAAATTATAAGATCTAATATATTATTATAATAAAAAGGTAATATATCGTAACAACTTATAATATCCTTATTTAATAAGTTTAATAACTTCTCCTAAAAGAAAAGAATTTATTTTTTATTAATATATCGGTCGGTTTAAGCCTTTAATAAGATTAAATATTAATAAAATATAACGGGAGATTATCCCGATCTTTAATATATATTCTTTAATGAAAAGCTAATTATAACTTCTTTATTAACAGCTTATCGAATAATTAATTTTATTTATTCTTAATAAGTTTTTTAATTATTTTAAAGTAATAATTTCTCTTCATTTATACCTAAGTTCTTTTTAAATTAATATTAATATTTAATAAAATAATTTATTTTATTATATATATAAAGAATTTATATACAGGCGTTTTAAAATTATTTCGGGGAGTTATAAAAGATTATTTTTAGCTTTTTTATTTAATTATCTTAATCGACACAATTAAAGGAGGAATTAAATTCTTTATAATTAAATCGAATAATTGTAATTAAATTAATATTCTTATTATGATTTTCTAATTAATTATCGGATAAGCTCGGGCTTAAAAATATATTAAAAATTAATAATATTATACTATCCTTAAAACTTATTAAATCCTCTTTAAATTTTCGTTAAGGTTTCCAAATAACTTTTACGGGGTTTTACCTATGCTTTTTATTATAATAAGCGGATTATAATAATTTCTTTTTAAATAACTTTTATATTACCTTTAATTTTATAATCTATTTTTATAAAACCTTTAATAACTTTATTTATATTATTATTATATCGTTTATATTATAATCTTAAATCGCTATCTTATTAATATCGACCGGCTTTTTTAATAAAGAACTTTTATTAAGATTTGTAAAAGGTTCGTTCCTTTCTTTTTGTAAATTTAACGGGGATTTAATAAAGGGTCCCGGTTTAATTACCGATACTTTTATTTTCCTCTTTCTTAACGATATTTTTAATAGATAAATTATTAATAAAAGCATTAAAATTATAATAGAATTAGTAGGTTAAATACTATTTAAATCGTTGAATATAAGGGGGTAATAAAGATATAGCTAACGCTTATCTTTCTTAATTAATAAAATAGCCTATAATACTTAATTAATTCTAAAACGGGTATATAAACCCCTTATAATTTAGATAGTTCTAATACCGTGATATTTTTATTATAATTATTATTAAAATCTTCCTTTTTTATAATTTAATATTTTATTTAGAAAAAAAAAGATTATATACCCTTTAAAAAACTTTCCTTTTTATTTATCCTCTATTTCATCTTTAATATCCGTTTTAAATTAAAGTTATAAAAAGTTAATATTTAAAGTTTTATTTATAAAATAGAATAATATATTTTAATAGAAAATATAATTTATATTTAATTTAAAAATAAAGATAATATGGTTTATTACCTCGCGGATTATATTACCTTACGGACCATTTTTTAATTTTATAGTTTAAGTAAACTTTAATACGTAATAATTTTATAATTATAATACCTAATTAATTTAAAGAAGATCGAATTATTTTAATAATTTAAGTAATATAAAATTTAATAAATTCTTTAAACGAAAGAGCTATTACGAAGGTATATAACGTCCTTTATATAATTTTATATTATTAAATTAACGGCCGAACTTTATAACGCGAAATCCGATAGTAATAATATAAATTAAATTTTATTAAAGAGGAGATATTATAAAAGTATATAATCGATTTAAATATTTAAGGAATATTTCTTAATATCGTTAATATAAAAGATATAATTAATTTTTTCGTAAAAATACATAATAGCGAGCGCGTCGATAAATATTAAGTTAGGCGCTTTATCGACCGTAATTTAAACTTTAAGATTAAAATAAATTGGAAATACGATTATTAAAAGGCTTTTTATAAGGATACAAAGGTTATTTCCAGCTAATTTATATTAATAATAAATATAAAAATTAAATATAATATTTTAAATAAAGATATATAGAATTTTAATAAGATTAGCTTTATAATAAATATTATCGGTTTAATATATATTATAATATACGCCGATCGGTATAAGAAAACGAAGACGGTTTAATTTAATAATCGGGAATAATTAATAATAATAAAATATATTAATTTATAAGGTTAATATATTCCGCCGTTTTTAATTATTTAAAGCTAATATTACCTCGCGAATTAAATATATAAATATAATTTATTAGGTGATTAAGTAATTAAACCGACTTTTAACGGTTAAATTAATAATAAGACGGGCTTAAATTAAGTTAAATATTTCGATAAATATATTAAAGTACGAGCGACAGGTTATTATCGCCTCTTAATTATTAACGGTTATAAAAGTTATATTTTAACCGAATTCGAGGTATATTATAAGGATAATAATATTATTATATTTAATATACTTCTTTATTTATTTTACTTATTTTAATTATTAAATATCGTATTTTATTTACTATTAAAGCGTATATATTCGAAAGAAATCGAGCTATTTATAAAAGCCTCGATAAATTATATTATAAAGCTCGAGTTCTTTATTACTTTTAAGGCCGTATATTTCGCTATTTTTATAAAATATAATATTAAATTTAGATTTAACGTATTTAATTTAATACCTTATAATTTAGATAAAGTAATTAATAAATTAAATATATAAATTCGGACGCTTATACCGGAGTTATTACGCTTAAGGACCATTAATACTTATAACCCCTTAACGCCTTTTAATCCTTAATAAACGATGAAATATTTTATTTTTATTAAAAATAAAATCTTTAATTATTAAAGAAACTCTTTAATACCGATTTTAAATGTTATAAATAAATTAATTAAGCGTATAGAATTAATAATATATAAAGTTATAATTTTATATAAACGGGTATAGACTTTAAAGGCGGTTAATTTAACTCTTTTAAAGTATTAGAGGGTTAGAAAGTTATATATTTAATTTAAAAGAGCTTTTATTATTAAAGAATTTTAATAGCTATAAAACGAGAAGGTAAAAGGGAAGCGTCTTATAATTAATAAAGGTAAAAATAATAATTCGTTAAAACGACATATAATAGGTAATAAACGTTACGGTATTTACGGCGAAATAAATTATAATATATAAATTTATAAAAAGGATATAGAATTAAGTAATAAATCGGATAATAAATAATTTAAATTAATTTAAAGCGTTATAATTAAATTAATTTATATAAAAGTATTAAAAAATAGAAAGAATAGTCCGCGAGGTAATATAATCCGTAAGGTAATAAACCACGTTATTATTAAAGTAAATATAATTAATAACTTTAATAACCTTATAAAATAATTTTCCTTAATAAAATATTAAAGTTATATCGATTTTAAAGATAGGAATATTAATAAGATTTAAATAATATATAATTCTAATAACCCCTCGGTAATTAATTATAAATTTTACTTTACTTTAAAGGGATTTAATAACTTTATATTTAAAATAATCATTAAATAATCTTAAAATATTAAGAATATAAATTATAATTTTTAATAAAAGGTTTTAAAATATTATAATAATTTTATAACAGTCGGTTATAAAGCTTATTTAATCTTAAATAAGGTTAAACTTGTTTTATATAAGAATTAATTCTATATTAACGATTATAAGTTTAATTTCTAAATATACTTTTTTAATATAACGAAGGGTTTTATTATAAATTAATATCTATTAAAATAATTATATAATAAAAATAAATTTAAAACTATTATTATACTTTATTATACATTTTAATTTATAAAACTTATTAATATAACGTGGTTTATTACCGAATAGGTTATATTACCGAATAAGCTATTTTTTTTTATATTTTATTACTTTTATATAAATTAATTTAATTATAACGCTTTAAATTAATTAAAATTATTCGTTATCCGATTCGTTACTCGATTCTATATCTTTTTTATATATTTATATATTATAATCTATTTCGTTATAAATATTATAACGTTTACCGCCTGTCGCGCGCCTTTTTAACGAATTATTACTTTTACTTTTATTAACCGTTAAATGCTTCCTTTTTACCTTTTTATTTTATAGCTTTTAAAATTCTTATATAATAAAGGCCCTTTTAAATTGAATATATACTTTTTTAATTCTTTAATATTTAAAAAGTATTAAATTAATTTCTTTTAATATATATATTTAATTATATATAAAAGTTATTTTATAAATTATTTTATTTATACCTTTCGTTATTTAATCTATAATATTTAAAATAAATGTCGGGGAGCTTCTTTAATAAATAAAAACTTTACTTTTAATAAAGGTAGAATATTTAATTATTTATTAGGGGTTAAACGGCGTTTAAAGGTTATAAATATTAATTATCCCCGGATACGATAAGTTAGGTATAGGTATTCGAAGATATATATCTAGTTTATTAATTACTTTATTTAAATAATAAGGTATTAAATTAAATATATTAAATCTAAATTTAATATTATTTTCCGTAAAAATAATAAAATATATAGCTTTAAAGGCGATAAAGAACTCTAGCTTTATAATATAATTTATTAATATTTTAATAAATAGCTTAATTTATTTCGAATATATATACTTTAATGTCGAATAAAATATTATATTTAAAGGCTAGAATAAGTAAGATAAATAGGGAGGTATATTAATTATAATAATATCGTTATCTTTATAATATACCTCGAATTCGGTTGAAATATAGCTCTTATAGCTGTTTAAAATTAAAAGGCGATAGTAACTTTTTATTTACGATTTAATATATTTATTAAAATATTTAATCTAATTTAGGCCCGTCTCGTTATCGGTTTAACCATTAAAAATCGGTTTAATTATTTAATCGCCCGGTAGGTTATATTTAATAACCTAATTCGAAAGGTAATATTAATTTTAAATAATTAGGAACGGCGGAATATATTAACTTTAAGAATTAATATATTTAATAGTTATTAATTATTCCCGATTATTAAGTTAAACTAACTTTATTTTCCTATATCGATCGATATATATTATTATAAATATCGACCCGATTATATTTATTATAAAGCCAGTCTCGTCGAAATTTTATATATCTTCGTTTAAGATATTGTATTTAGCTTTAATATTAATAATTAACATAAACTAATTAGAAATAATATTAATATCCTTATAAAGAGCCCTTTAATAATTATATTAATAGTTTATTCGAGTTTTAAGGTCCGGGTCGTAATTAATAAAATATTTAACCTAATATTTACCGACGCGGTCGCCGCTATATAACTTTAAGAGGAGATTAATTATATCTCCTATAATATTAATATTAAGGGGTATCCCTCGGGTATTTAAATTAAATATATAATTACGAAGTACCTCCTTTTCTATTAAATTTAATTTCCGATCGTTCGATTGGGTTTTATATTAAGGTTCGGTATCGCGGAGTTAGTTATTTAAAGTAACTTAAGGGACGTTATATATTTTCGTAATAATTCTTTAATTAATTTAATTTAAACCTTTTTATATCGCTTAAATTATTAAAACGATACGATTTTCTTTAAATTAAATTAATATAATAATAATAAAGATATTATATATTAAAGTTTAATAAAGTCGGTTAGAGGGAAAGGTAGCTTATTCGGTAATATAGCCTACTTAATGGTAAACCATATTAAATCTTTAATAAATCGAATATATTAAAAATATCGTAATAAAAAGGTTTATTAATTAATTTAAATATTTATTAAGTTAAATTATAAGGAGGAATAATATTATAAATTCTTAAAATATTAACTCGTTTAAAGGCTATTTATAAAACTTATAAAAAGAACTTTTAAATAAATTAAATTTAAAGTAATAATATAGCGATTACTTTCCTTAAATATAATATTAATCTAATTAAACTCTTTCTTTAAATTTTTATTTTTATTTTTAAAATATTTTATTTAATAATTATCCTCGTTATATCCTTTTAAATTAAAATAATCCGGAAAGGTATATTATTAATCCTTTTCATTTTCCTTTTTATTATTATATTTATTATCTTTCTTATCTATAATCTTTTTAAATTTATTATTCTTCTTTTTAATAATAATTTCCTATTTCTTATATAAAACTTAGAATTTAAATTAATTATATTACTAATTAATTTATATATTATTAACGTATTTTCTATTTTAATAGATAATATAATTATCTTTATTAAGCTTAAAAAGGATAGGGGTTTCTCTAATAAATATATTTTAAATATCTAAAGCTTTAACGATTAAATCGAAATACCAATATTAATTAAAATATACTAAGCTATTAATTAATTTATAACTTTATATAAAGGCGAATTAATTAATTTTATAATTATCTATAATAATGTTTTTTAAAGCTTAAAACCTATTATAATTTTCGTAATTTATAATTTTTTAAAGTATAAAGGAATTATATTAAAAAGCTTATAATTAAATAAAGATAATAAGAAGCTTAATATTACTATCTTCCATTATATAAAAAGCTTATCTAATATAAACTTTATTTATTATATTATTTAATATTATTTAAGCCTATAGCTTATAGTTACTTATATACTCTTTTATCCTATTAAATAAAGAAGAGTATTTTAAAGGGTTTAGTAGTTATAAATAACTGGCTGGCGCATCCCGTATACAATTCAATAGGCTTAGCCTCTTCCGATAATCACCGGAGTCCTGTTGGCACCTGAGGTACGTCGAGAGCACCGCTCGGCACTAGAGTCGCTGACCAGCTGCTGCTCGGTTCTGTGAATCAGTATACCTTGTCTAACAACAAATTACAGTCTCCATGATGGCTGGTCAGGAAAGGTCGTGTCGAAGATACGAAGAAGGTGCTACAATCTTTGGTTTCGGCAAAGAATAGCAACTATAGTGCCGACCGAAACGTGGCCGTGATGATCTATACAGATGCACAAGAGCGAGCCGTGGCCCAGGACACCTCTTATCTGGACTGGGGTTGACCTTCGCCGAACCGAGATTGCCTGCTGTACCTGGTTGGTCCAGATCGGATGCGGCATCTGGTTCGGAGGCAACGCCACGTACTTCCTGGAGCAAGCCGGCTTTGACAACAAACAATCCTTCAATTTTGGCCTTGGGCAGAATGCTGTCAATGTCTTCGGGACCATCTGCTCATGCTGGGTGATGCAGCTGGTTGGGCGCCGCTCACTGTACCTTTCGGGCCTGGTCATCATGCTCGTCCTTCTCCTTGCCGTCGGCTTCATGGGGATCCGGAGCCACCGAACGCCATTGCTTACGGCTCAGGAACTCTGCTCATGCTATTCACGCTGACTTACGGCGTCACGGTCGGTCCCGTCTGTTACTGTCTCGTCTCGGAGATGCCGTCGACCCGGCTTAGGATCAAGACCGTGGCGCTCGCTCGCAACGCCTACAATGTTATGAGCATAGCTGCCAACTTCCTGAACAATCCCATACTCAACCCGACGGCGTGGAATCTTCGCGGCAAGGGCGGCTTTCTCTGGGTTGACTTTTGTCTGATTTCCTTCACCCGGGCTTATTACAGGCTACCAGATCCCCGAGGACTGAGTGCAGGTGAGATGGACGTCCTATTCCAGCAGAAGGTGCCGGCTCGTCAGTTCACCAAAGTCAAGGCCGATCCGTTCCGTTCTGTCAATGCAGTCGCAAATGTATGTACCTAATGCATGAAGTCAGTGAGCCCCTCATCGCCGTCCCACGCATGGAAAGCTTGACTCTCCTCGATATGACGACTAAGTTGTATGCACCGGCCAGCCACCGGCCCCTGTTGGTGCCACGACTTTCTTTCTATAATCGGCAATGTTAAGTTGGCAACGACTGGATAAGCCTGTATGCACTTGAAGTATATACATACACATGCATTGACGCGTGTGCTGCCAAGGAGCAATTAACTGCCCAATGATAGGTATACTCGATTTTAGGTGCCAACCTGGAAACACTCAAACCTGACTTCTCATCCATGAATTTGTCACTATAACATCAACATGCTTATGGATACACCTTCCCTTGTATGCCTTATGTACTCTTTGCCTAAGTAGATACCTACCCAACCTTAGTCATGTATATACCTGAGACTTAATTAATTGTGAATACACGCAAAATGTCTTTTTCTCCTCGGCAGTGAAACCTAATTGGCTTACCACACGAGGTACCTTCAATTGAGGAAACTGCAAGGAACCTCGGCGCACAATTGCGTAGCGCTTGCTGAAGAAAAAAATCGAATCAAAATGGAAGTCGAACTTTTTTAACCCCTGCCACCGATAAGATCCCTGCCCCACCAAAAATTTGCTTATCCAAACTTCTTTTTTGAGCCGCCCGCTTTCCCTCAATCCCAATAAGTTTGGAGGGACGAAGATCCGGAAAGTACTGGCTTGTATGCGAACCGCTCCCAGTTCTTCACCTGCCATTGTCACAAAAATCCGCCCAGGTTGCTCATACTGTTGATACTGTTGCATCCGATCTCTGTTTGCTGCCTCATGTCTGGCTGCCAACTGCCCCCGTCGAGTTCACTACCGTCATTATGAAGAGACTCGCTGATGTCGCCGACCTTGACGAGGAGGACTATCAGCCACCCACCAAGAGGGGTCGAGTCACCACGCCCTCTACTACCGGCACCGACCATCATGACGGTTCCATGTTCGATGGCGAATCCGATTACATGGACGAAAACGGTTCCATACATGCGGCGGCCACCCCCATGACGTCCTTCTCTGGCGCGTCACCGCCTGCCCGCAAATTCCCGTCCGACTACAAGACGATCAAGTGCACCTGGCCCAACTGCACAAAGTCCTTCAATAGGCCGGCGAGACTCACGGCTCACATGAGGTCTCATAACAATGAGCGCCCATTTGCCTGTCCGTACGAAGATTGCGACAAGGACTACATCGAAGAGAAACACTTGAAGCAGCACATCAAGGGAACCCATACCAAGGAACGCGACTTTACTTGCACCGAACCCGAATGCGGCAAGAGCTTCACCACCTCGACCCGTCTCAAGCGCCACCAAGCCGTCCACTTGGGCCAAGAAAAATTTCGCTGTCGAGACTTTCCGCCGTGTAATCTCTCATTCCGCAAGCGAGAGACCCTGGAGCGACATATCCGTTCTGATCACGAGAACAAGCCAGCATTCGCATGTACAGAGCTTCATCCCGAGACCGGCCTACCATGCGTAGCAGCCTTCGATACCTCCAATGCCTTGAAGAGACACACCGAACGGGAACATGGCGAGCCGCGCTTCTGGTGCGAGGAGTGCGGGAACAAAGAGGGCGGAGTCAATATCGGCTTTCCCACGATGGACCTGTTGCAAAGACACATGCAGACTTCCCATATAGGTTGCTCCTTCTGTGACCGCGTCTTCACCTCGAGAGAGAACCTGGACGCCCATGTCGAGTTGGATCATACTAAGCGCTCAAAGGGAGGCAGAAAGGGCCAGGGTTCCGTCCCCTGCCCCCATCCCGGCTGTGGGAAAACCTTCTCCAAGAAGTCGAACCTGACAACACATTACAACAGCATCCACTTGGGCAAGCGCTGGATCTGTGGTGAGGTTGATTTCCCAAAGGTCGAATGGGACAAATCGAACGCATGCGGGCAGGGGTTCGTGACCAAAGGCAATCTCCTTGAACACGTAACTCACGTACATCTCCGTGTTCCTCGACCCCCAACCAAGAAGGCAGTCTCCAAGAAACCCAATGACATGGTAGGCATGCTGGCGGGACACTCTGCGACGACACGGTATACCATCCCTTGTTCTGTGATCGGCTGCAGCTTCAAATTCGCCTCGCAGGGTGATCTTCAAACCCACTTACACATGGAGCACGGCAAGTCTGGCATCCGCACACCCAGCGAAGCCGACTCGGGTGCCTTCTCATTCACTGGATTTAGTGGTACTTCTACGCCGGCTTTGTCTGTTTCAGAGGAGCAGTCGCTTGCTGGCCAATTTCCCATTGTCACAGCGTCGCAGTCCATTCCGAGTCTGCCAGCCAACACCGGACAACACTCACCTGTACACCCTGTTGCCACTGCGCCCCAGTTTGACGCTTCACTTCCTGTTGCAGTTGAGCACCATTTCGGCACTGATTTCCCTGTTGGCCCTGACTCACAGTTCAATCACCCGTCTATTCACACCGAACATCTGCCCGCCCATGAGAACGGCTATTGGCCTCACCCATCGCCTCATACCGGTAACCATTTTGACCCCCCCAGTGTTTGCAACGCACCAGCCAGACGAACAGTGGCAGCACGATGAAGTCGAGATGAGACAGCTCATTGGGTACACTGAACTTGATGGTTTCATCGACCCGGCCCTGAGGTAGTTTGAATCGAGCAAGCATTGTTAAGACTGGGTAGCACTTCTCTTTGCAACAGTCGAGACTGCTGGTGCCCCTGGCATCAAGAAGGGGGGAGGGGTAAGGAAACCGGCGCTGTGGGGCGGCATACTGGGCGGGTGAAGCGGGCTTGAGAATTCCATCTCGCCCCGGCAAATGGACTCGAGGTGGGGGCGCAGCTATGATCTGGATGTTTTTGCGATGCGTTTTTACGACATTATGATACCCTTTGCTTTTTTACTTCTTCATCTGAGCGAACATCTATAGAAAGGGCGAGAAACAGAGATGAATGTGGAAAGGAGCTTGTCACAGTATCCCCACAAAGTGTATTTTCATGTAGCCCTATGGTCAAGACGTTTAGTTCCGGAACTTTAGTTACCCTTGACTTGCAAATATACCTAGTTGATGAAAGACGGCTGATGCGTCGCCCCTTAACCGTCTTCTGTCGGAGTTGTTTGTTAGCGTGGTACGCCAGCACATAACAAGCAGACAACTACTTCAGTAAATATAGTGTAGCATGTATACGCGTATGGTTGGATGAAAGATCTTGCATTTGTAATGCTATATACATTTTCCACCCTTTGGCTATGCAGAAAGGTTTGATTTTACTTCTCCCAACCTAAAATGTAATTTTCTGTTTAGTTACGACCCGGCCCACGGTTATGTCTAAGAGAATCTACCTAGGCTCCTCGTGTCCAGCTATTGTCACCTACTTAGTCTTCGGTGATGTCGCCGTACTCCCACATCCCCATTCTTTCTTGCTTGGCTTGGGATTCAACCTCGCGGAGCTTGGTGAGAATCTCGACGCTGGTCGGGCCCTTTTCCCAGTTCTTCAGCTTCTTGGGAATCATGGCATGACCATTGGCCACGACCTCCTTGTTTACCGAGTCGGTAAAAGTGCCCTTGTTGCTCGATGACGTGGAGTCGAACAGCGTAATGTAGCTCAAGCCTTCCTTGGTGTCCACGAAGTCAAAGCTGGCCACAAGGGTCTTACCATCAGTGACGTCGGCGATGAAGTCAATGGCATCACGGAAATAATCGGGTGCGGTAGGGAGCTGGATGTACGACAGGACAGTGTCGACTGCCTGGGCCTTCAGCTTCTGGGTTGTGAACTGGGGCTGGTTGAGAGGACGCAAGTTTGACCAGGAGATCTTCTCCGAGTTGCCGTAATCGATGTAGACAACTTCGGCAACCTTTGCTGTGCGGTCGTTGGATCGGATCTTGGCACGGTACCACTGGCCATCGGCCGAGAACTTGGCAGAAACGAAGTCGCCAGCCTTGGGCGGGTTTTCGAGCGGCTTGCTGTTCTTGGAATCCAAGTGGAACTTGTTGAATTCGTTCATCATGATCTC
Source organism: Apiospora saccharicola (assembly GCA_038363915.1). Taxonomy (NCBI): domain Eukaryota; kingdom Fungi; phylum Ascomycota; class Sordariomycetes; order Amphisphaeriales; family Apiosporaceae; genus Apiospora; species Apiospora saccharicola. Next base: position 4,392,206 of record JAQQWM010000001.1, read on the forward strand.
AAGAGCCGAGGTACCCTTACCAATCTCCTGAATCTTCAGCTTGCCATTGCCGTCGATGTTGGTCACGACAACCTCACGGTAGTCGGCAGGCTTCTTGTCGGTTGGCGTAGATGACTCAGTGGCAGTCTCCACGGGGGTCTCTGCCTCGTCATCTTCATCTTGTGAAGGATCCCAGTCTTTCCATATGCCGGCGCGAGCTTCCTTGGCGCGCTTCTCGGCAGCATTAAGCTCATTTGAGTTCCCGGCCTTCTCAGCTGAGTATTGATGAACTGATGCAAAACCTTCCTCAACCAGGACCTTCGCAAAGTTCTCTCGGTTGATGTACAGGTCTCCGATGAAACCACCAACCTTGTCAATGTCGTGAATGTCGACCTCAACATCGCGTTGGTTGCATCGTCGGTTTGCCAGGTCGAGAGCCTCCTGACCGAATGGCTCGCCCTTTTCTTGAGGCAGTCGGGGGGCTCTGGGCGCACGCACACCAGCAAGTACCATGGTAATCTTGACGCCTTCGCGGGGGATCAGAACAGTGAATCTGGATCCGGCCTTGCAGAAGTCAACAATACCAGGAACCTTCTTTTGACGCTGTAGAGTTGAGAGCTGGATCTTGGCTTTTTGAACCGACTCGGACGCGTCCATGTAGTTCCTGACCTTGGGTGCCTTTCCAGACCACATGCCCTTCTTCGCCTCCTTTGCGGTTTCCTGTGCGGCCAGAAGCTCATCGTAGTTCGAAGCTCTGTCGGTGTCATCCTTACGGTGGCGGATAACAGAGCAATATCCCTCTTGCACCAATTGGAGGTTGACATTCTTCCCCTTTTCGGTAATGGTGGCAACATCCCGGGCTTCGAACCCCTCGCTAGCGGGTCTGTGGCCATCGATGCTGACCTTCACGTGCTTGCCGATGATACGCTTTCGTAGCCATTCCTTGGCTTCGTCTCTGAAGGGACCTTCAGAAGGCTCCTTCGCACGAGGCCCGCGAACACTGCTCAAGCCGACCTGCTTCTCCTCGCCCGTCTTGGTTCGTACTATTATCATGTCGGCACCAATGATCTTGGCCACAATCATGTCAGAAGTGCTGCCCTCGGACTCTTTGACCGTGCTGTTCTTGTGCAATCGCAGCTTGCCAATCTGTGCCTTCTTCTCGGCGGCACGGAGGGGTGCCATCTTCTCACCGAGCATTGTCGAGTGGAAATCGTTGCATCGTGCCAAGCCATCAGCCAGCAAGAACTCGGCGATACTTCCGCGAGGGTGCAGAACGTGACCGACCAGTTGACCTTGGGGGCTGACTCCGACCATAACGATCTTGACATCGCGCTGCAGAAGTCTCGTCTCGACATATCCACGGGCCTCGTTGCCGTATTCCTCGGCAGCCTGGGTCATGCCTGTTGATGGCGTGGTTCTCTCGGTGGCGGGAGTACGGATGCCGGCAACTAGAGTCATGAGCTGAAGATGCTTCTTATCATCTAAAATCAGGCGGCAGAGGAGACGATCGCCGCTGAGCACCCGCTCAACAATGGCAGGGACTGTATTGCCCTTCCACTGGTTAAAGAAATCGGGGGTACCAAGGTCGTTTTGGACCGCAATGACGCCGCCTGTACCGGCATGTAAGCCCTTCCCGGCGTTCCTTGCTTGCGACTCCAGGTTGCGCAAAGTCTCCAGCCGGTCCAGGATCTCTTCCGATTCCTCCTTGCGGCCTGCGTCCTCTCGGACCTTGACCCAACCGGCCTTCACAAGCTCATCGGGCAGCTGGGTGCCGTCTTGAAGCTCCACGGTGCCGTACTCACGACCAGAAGGGACGGAGTAGAGAACAGTGCACTTGGCTGGCTTGCCGAGAATGAGCGCACGGAGATACTCCCGAGACTGGAAAGCGAAGGGCTCATCGCCCTCCTTTCTCAGGTGAGGAGCATTGACGTAAGCCAACGACAGAGTACGCTCCAGAGTTGGGTTGTTTGTCGAAGTCAAGATGAGGGTGTCGCCGCTGAGTAGCGACTTCACATGCGCCATGAAAGTCTTAGGAGCCGCCATGATGAAGCTTGCCGAGATGATGACGTTCCACTATGACAGGTAGAGATAGAAGGTGTAGTGGCTGGGCCCCTGCAGGTGTTAGGAATTGCCCGTGATATGGATCCAGAAGGTTTGACACAGCTATGAGTAGTAATGTAGCTTGGGGGTGTGGGTGGGTTCAGTGTTGGGTTTAGATAAGGAGATGAAATGGACAAAAATCGGAAGTGTATCTTCATGACGATGGAACCAATTGGTTCAGAACCATCTCATGGGCTACAGACCTGGGTAAGGCTACAATGCTGAAAGAGGGCCCGACGGCACGCACCCAATATTGTACTCCAATGCAGGGCCCGGGAGGTGTTGCAAGCAGCTTGCTCGGGATATAATTGGAGAGAGTAGGATGACACAAGGGGGAAGGGCTCATGTCGAGCAACCCGTGCAACCTACTGCATCAGGGCATTCTCCGGGGTACTTTAGGTAGATAGGCAAGACATGTAATGGGCTATGACAGGTTTGAATCCCAAAGAAGCGAATAGGCTTGTCGGAACTAAAGGTGAAGCTGGCGGTCACTGGCATGAACCATGGCCCCAAGCTTCTCTCGATTCTCCCAAGGATGTAGAGACCAAAGAACGGGGGGCGGTACACTTACAATTGCACGCAGCTGTACAGTAGAGGATGTACAGCAGGTAGAGCTGGGGGTAAAATTGGGGTGATTTTGTAATTGAGCTCAAAAAAGCAGAAGTCTCATAGACAGAAGAGAATAGACGGACGGTGAAGTCTCGATAGGTTGGGATGCTTGCTCGGTCTTGGTGTGGTTGCTCGAATTGATGTCGTGTGCTTTAGAGCTTTTGTGGGGCAAGGATAATAAGGGTCCCTGGGCCGAAACAGGCAACGGCTTATGTAATGAGGGGTAGACCACACGTAGCCGCTGATCTGGAGTCTGGACTCTTGGGGTAAGGCAGGGAGGGAAAAGGAAAGAAGAGCATGCAGTCAATTGGGGTGGGTTTTGTATACGGATAGATGCCAGGCGAATAAAGCATTCACTATTCTTCTGTCTATTCAATCGTTTGAATTGAGAAGTGATGGACCGGAAAGTGAAGTATGAGTGAATGAATACAAGCCCACAGCCCACAACCCAAGCTACTTTCTAAGCTCCCGACTTGGAGCTTCATCGTCACCTTCTATATACATACTTCGAGGTGCTTAGCACTCACTGCGGTGTACGGCAACTGCCAATATTGGTTGACGCGATCATAAGTACATATTTCACAGCAGGCACGGCAAGGAGTAATTAATATGGGCTGTGAACATTGTCATTTTAATGCTATGTAAGCAAGCCTCGGTCTAGACAATGGTCCATTACTATCAAGTTTAGACAGGAGGGTCCAGTTAAATACGACAACCATAACAAGCATGCGAGGTCAATTCGCCACTGTTGTTCCAAATCGTAGTCAATGGACGTGTGGGAGCTGCTTAGAAGATGCCTTCCTGAGCGGATGCAATGCCAATGACACCTAGATAGCGTTAGATTATGCAATACAGACGGGTCGTGGCCGAGTCCAAAACTTACCGCAAGCCGGGCGGGGACCAGCGTTACCAGTCTTGAGGGACTCCTCGTTACCACCCTTGCCGAGGTCATCGGTGCCGCCGTGCACGACGACAGTGCGCTAGAATGTGTCAGCAACTTCTGTGTGCCTATGCTGATATTGGGGTTATCGGATAGTCCTTACGCCAATAACGGAGTGAGGGCCGATCAGCTTGACAAGCTTGTCCTTGACAGTGGCCTTGGAGTTGCCATTGCTGTCGACAGTGATGTTACCGAGGTCACCAACGTGACGCTTCTCGTCGCTCGGGGCGCCATGGGTCTGGCCGTGGGGGTTGACTGTAGGTATCGTGTCAGAAGTGGTCAAGCTGAGAGCCATTGGGTGCTCTTGTCGGAAGGCATACAGTGAGGGCCAGCAGAGGTGCAGCCGTTGGTGTTATCGCCAAAGGCGTGGATGTGCATGCCACGCTGAGCGTCAGCGTCTTGTCCAGAAATGTCCCATGCGATCTCGGTCTCGGCATCCTCCGACTTCTGGCGGAACCAGACAGTACCGGCGACCTTCCCGTCACCACGGACCTTAGCAACTGCAGGAAGCGATATTCAGTTAGCTGCTGACTCGTTATGCGAAAAGGCAATAAATGCATGGTTTCATGGGCAGCAATGCTGAGGGCCCAAGGTTCAGAGCCCAGAGATGCTGTATCATGATGAACGACACGCAGTCCCGAAGTGGTTGGATGGGACAGGCCGACTGATTCATCAAGGTGATTGCACCCTCGGGTAACAGTCCATCAAGGTCCTAGGCTACGTGATAATTCGTGCAGCAATGTTACCCGTGGAGGCCCCGAAAACCCGGAAAGCGGGGATGATGACGGCGGGAGCTGGGGGAAGAGATCTAGCATATGAACTCACCTGCCCAAACACCGTCAGATGCCATTGTGATTGAGATGGGGATTGATGGTTTTCGGTTGTGTTGTGAAGTTGACGAGTATACTCAGATGGGAGGAACTGATTGGAAAGGAGGAGTAGAAAGGTTTGGAAGATGTAGAAGAGAGAGGAGGGGTCCCGCTTGATCAGTCAAGTAAATACCTAACATGTACCTCCTGTAGGCTGTAGCACATACAGTAACCCCTACGGTAAGGTAAGATCCTTGATCCATCCAAGCTATTTCCGCTTTCCTTCCTCGGATCCCGATTTGTTGGCAGTGGACTGCTACAAGCGGCGGCATATCTAGTAGTAATGGAGGGGCTAAGTGGCAGCCCCTCCAAAACCCCCACTTCGGTTGCTCGATTTGGGTTGCTACCAAACCAAACGCATATCGTCATAGTAACTTTCTGTCGTACATGTGGATTTCGGGTGGCTAACAAATTGATTAATGAATGATTTCACTAGATTATATATATACTGTTAACAATACATGACACTATAGAAGCATGCAGCACACATCATAGCCAATAATGGCGCATAGGCTAATGTATGCTGTAAGACAAATATAAACATATGTCATCAATAATTGCTGCTGTTAGACAGCACAAGGCTACTATACTTCAATCGGGTTGAAGCTTAATGTTTCTCAGGAGCTCGGGATGATGCTACTGCTAGGGTGTGTTGTGTTGAAGTGCCAAAACCAACTTGTTGCTGTCTATTTTGGTAAGGTGCATGTGCTTTTGGCCAAATGCCAGACTCTCGGGTTTGTGCCGACTGTGACCAAATTGTAACAGTGTGACAACACTGCTATAAAGGAATTAAAGGCACCTTTCTAGTTGCTCAAGTCCAAGTGCAATATCGTGTACTTATGAACAAAGCCTGCTCTAAACTAGAATTAGTCCTGTTCGATTAACAATATATGTTCGTTTATGGCCGCACCGGTGGTTTGCTTCCTAGCATTATTATCCGGGACTTACGTCTAAATCCGAGCCGGCGAGCCGATCTGGTAGGGGCACAACTACTTATCATGGCACCGGTCAGCGTTCTGTGGCTTGAAGCGGGGCAGTGCAAGTATACATTCTATTCTGGTATGTATTATAGCCTGCTCGCATGGGACTCCACGAACCACTCGGTGCTTTCGATACTGCCATTAATGGTATATGCATCTCTGTACTTCCCTGATGACACGTGTGCTACCAACAACACCCACCGAGATGCCTTTGAAATGATACGTATGCACATTACTTGGACTTGTCAGAAGAAGGATTATGCCAAGCCCGGCGACCCAATGGTTACACTGTCTGGATGACGACTCACTTGCTCACCAAGACCACCCCTATGTTTCAGCTGCAATTGGACTATACACGTCCCAATTGTGTTTTGCTTTACGAGACTCTTGATCAACGTACATTGTTTGGATTTTCGGTCGACCGAGCCCCTGGCAGTGATTTCGACGACCAAGTCGAAGTTTGATTCTGGCAGAAAAAAAGAAACTAGGAAGTTGAATTAAATCTCCCGCTTGTTAGCCTGAGAATCCCTCAGCGGACAAATATGCGAGGAGTGCCGGAATATTGATCTCTCGGTCGAAAATTGTCGCTTTGCATGGTTTGGTATATACCTACTTCCTATGGGTACAGTAGTGAGTTGCAAGTAGCTTAAGTCTACTTTGGAAAAGGACAAATTTCATTTTGTAATGAGGTCGCAAAATGGACCAAATTGATAAGTCTTTGGGTGTTGATTTGGTTGATTACCTCTACCATGTACGAAGGCGAGAGAGCTTTCTCGGACATTCTCCATATGCCAGGAGTTGATCATAACCCAGTCTGACAGGCCACGCCTCTCCAGGATCTTGCCCAGAGCCCAGAATGCCACATTGCAATGACAGCAGCCAATCCCTCGCGGTTTTATGTCATTGATTGCTTGACCTGCATTGCTACAATCCGGAAACGATTCAAATATGTTACCAAACCAGTGGCTTAATACCTGGAGATGATAGACAGCAGCAATGAGATGAGTGCAGGAACCGTGGGCCTGCTACTGACATGTGCGTTTAGATCTTCGACTTCACTCTGGCCTTGGACTTTTGAGATCTTTTGCTTCTTGCAGCTGCGAGACTAGCGATGAGGCCAGCCAAATTCGCAGCTTACAAGGAAAGCCGTAGTAGCTGCCTCGAGCATGTCGAAATAAAATGCACACACCCAAAGGTCCGTTAGACCAGCCACTTCTCTACGCTTTCCAGAATGCCGTCGGTATACTCTTGCAGATTCTTAAAAATTTAGGTATTTCTTATTATTACATTTAGATGTATATGGATTTAAATTTGATCCGAAACGCGCGTGCTGAATACCTACATGATGTGTGTCTGTGAAGTATGTATGTGGGTGCGTTAGTTACATGGCACGAGTGTGGTCGGCAAGAATACATCAATACTTGTAATACATTAATCGCCGTGCTGCATGTAAGTGAAGAACCACCATCCAGAACACTGTCATCCAGCCCTGTGGATTTCCAAGTTTCAATCCCAGTAGTACTGTACCGCTGTCCAACATTCCAAAAGAAAAGAAAACCACTACGAGACCAATGATCTGTTCGCGTAGAAACGAACACCACACCATACCCTGGGATTCCTGTGGTGGAGTACAACACCGTTAAGAGTTCGCCGCGTTTTGGAGATGGCAAGATGGATGAGCCTTGCACTGCCTGTTTGTTTGTTCGGCTAGGTAGCATCTTTCTGTCGGGATTCGGGTGGCTTAGGGCTGGCTGGCTGGTGCCAGGGAGACATAGCGGGGGGGCTTGGGAATACACTTGTGCTGAGGTCTGCTTTTGCTTGCTGACCTTGCTGAACGGCATCAATCTGGATGGGCGACCTCATCATTGATGGATGGATGGAACATCAGCCGTGCTTGTACTTTTCGCATCAACCCAAGGCAACATGTTATTGAAGCAAAGTGCTAGATCCTACTGTACCTAAGCTAGTGGGACTCGGACTCAAACCAATCCACTGCCATGGATTCAATCTAAATACCCACATAGGACCCTTTAAAGTCGTGGTAGACGCTGGGACTGGGATATCCGTGGATCGTCGGGCCACTGTTGTGCCGTGCTAGCCACCCGGACTGTACTTACCTGCGGTTCAGTGGGAGTGTGTCAGTCAGGCCGGCCAGGTCAACTCTGATCAACCTGTCTACACACTTGTCAGAAGTAGTCCAGACCCCAGGTTGGCAGATGTTGTTACATGCAGGGTAGCTGCTTAAAAGTTGGGCAGACCAAGGGCAGGCCACACGAAGGCAGTCGTTCAGCCCAACTCGATTAGTTACCTACCTACGCTACTTATGCACGGAGACAAGAGTTGAAAATGGCCATGTTTGATGTTTTCCTCCTCGCCCTTTTCCTGTGGTGATAACCACAACCCAGACCCTACCTACATAAATTTGACCTAGGCCATTTGCACGATTTCCCAAGGCGACGACCCTGCCCTGCCCTGCTGCCGACCCGACACCTAAAGCGAAGCGCAACGGGCATATTGGCGGACGAAGATTCCATTTAATCACCTTATTAATCCACTTATCCCGCCTAATAGCATTCTTCGTCCCATGGAACCTTAGATCAACCTGTGACCGATCCATACCTTCTGTTGAGCCTCGATAGGCCCTCCGTCTACCACCCGCCGGGCTTTTGGACCCCACGACTCGACTCGACTTGCTGCTGCAGTCATCACCACCACCACTTACCTTCCACCTGCTCAATCTGACGTCGCGCCAGAATCCAGATCTGGATACCGACGAGCTGCGCCGTCCGGGAGGTCTATCGGTGACGCATCGCTACCTATATTCTTTTCTCGGGCCAACATTTGGAGCACCGTGTGCTGTGTTTATGCTCGCCAACAACTCACCTAGTGCGGGGCCACAAGATTGCCAACGGTCAGGCCAGAGCCGAGTGCGCTGCTGCAACAAAACAAACAACCTGCTACCTGTCTGGTAACTGGCTCTTCCCGAGGTTGCTTGCTATTAGCAACAAGACCCTGCGATCTCGAATCAATGCGACACGGCCGACAGCCTTAGAATATACTTGTTGACGAGACCCAACACGCCACTTGAGTCCCAAACGTGACCATACAAAGGAAGTGAAAGGACCGCCGCGACCAGGCGCCCTGCATCATTACCTTGTCCATTGACCAAAGGGCCTTTCTTCGACCGGCGCGCCGCTGCGCGGCTTTTGTTCTTGTCTTAGTTACCGAGCCAAAGCATTCCAGAAAGTATCGGCCTGAAAGCAATGTCTTTCCGAGGCGAACGCCGGTACGGCCATGTGCCCCCGGTCCAGTATCCTGTCGCAAACCAGGCGGCTTCAGACCAAGCGCCGCTCCCACTTCGACGGCAAAGTTTCAACAGCGGAGACGACTCGGCTCCATTCGAGACGACGGTCGCAACACGCCAGAGCTACCTGCCTCCGGTGAACACGAGAGGACTGGATACCGACAATGAGCTCTTCCTAACAAGCCCAACAGGAACGAGCCGACCAAATTATGGCGCAGCAGCCAGCGTTGCCATGTCCGGATATCAACATCAATACGCAGCACAGACACCACCAACTCCTTCGACGTACAACCCGCAGGCCTTTGTTGGACGTTCCCAATCGCAGAGCGTTTCGTACCATCCTCCCCCAGCGTCGGCAACCCAGTACAGGCCTCAAAGTGCCCACCCCTACAGCCCGACGAACACCACGCCAACCTACGCACCGCAACCGTACAACCCTGCCGCTTATACACCATCCGTCTCGTCACCGCCGCCTCCTCCTCCCCCGCAGCGGCAGTCAACCTATGCTGGATATACGAATTATGCGGGCCAGGGCTATGGATCCCCCTCGGTTGTGAGCCAGCCACCGTACTGGCAGGCGCAACCGACCTATGCTGCACCTACGAACTCTGCCCAGGGACAAACCACGCCGACCTACCAGAGCATGTACAACACAGCACCTGCCAACACCTACGATACTTCATATTCGCAGTACCCGGCACAAGCCACTTACGCCGATAGTGCCAGTCCGCCCGCGACGACGCCGTATACTCCCGGCACTCCCTCGCAAGCTCCTTATCCAACTCATTCACAGATTCCTGTCGGACCTAATTACTCAGCTAGTGACCCTAACTCGTTCTTGGATCGCCCCTCGAGGTCAAATTCTCAAGTTTCGCTCCTCCCCTCTCCGCCCATGCAGCAAGGTCAAGCGTCGCCCGGTCTGCAAAGACACCCGACCAACGCGCCTCTGCCAAGTCGACCCATCGACGAAGCATCGGTGAATGCGGCCTGGGGCACAAATGGTCATTACTCTCGTCATGACTCGACTGATCGTATTACCCAGGAGGACATCATGCAAGACATCGAGGCCGAACTCAGAGGCAGCCCTTCCCAGAGACATCGACCCAGTCCTGTGGATCAACGCGGCGAAGGCGCACTACTTGAAGACGACTTGCGAGAACTACGCCGGTTGACATCTACAGCGAGTTATCACTCCACAGCGACTACCGTCAATAGCACTGACGATGCGTCGGGCGTCAATCGTTATTCATCGAATGCGTCAACGTTGAACCGAAACCGTTCCTCGAACCCGTACACTATCCAAGAAAGTGGCGATGACGATGGCGACGAGAGCGACCCAGAGGCTGCCGCAGGCTTATTAGCCATGCAGCAAGCCGAAGAGGACGATCGTCGATTAAGCTCAGGTGTGGCATTTCCATACTTTAGCCAGCCTGAGGTCGCACTGCCGCAACTTCCCAATCTTGCTGAGGAGCCAAGTAGCGATAGCGACTACGCGACCCAAGGCCAAGACATCGGGCTATATGGTGGCGGTTATGCAGGCCACCTGGCCTATGACGATAATCCTCAAGATGGCGAGCCTGGCTATCCCAATGGCCAGTCCCTCCCGACGCCCCGAATTAACCATGCATCGCAAAGGAGTCACGAGAGCAACAAGTTTCCCGCTTTCGAACAAGCTGAAACAGACTACAGTGGCACGGGTGGGTTACAGCAACCTTCTGCGCATCGCCTGAGCTTCGATGAGGGTGACGAACGTGTGTCCCTCCACTCGCGGCAAAGCGGCAGTGAGTCGCCATACAAAGAAGACTACCCAGATATGTTTTATCATCCTGGTCTCTCAAATAGGCCATTGCCAGCTATTCCGGCCGGCTCGGATAGCAGCTCATTGCTTTCGGTCCAGTCTCCCAACCGGACTAACAACCAACACGGCTACTCGCTCAGCGTCGATGCCCGTCCTTATTCCGGAACTGATGCGCAATATGGCCAGAATGCTCAACAGTTGCAAGTCGAGCGGTCTATATCGTTGTCGAGCCACAGCACGTCGCCTCAGGTTCAACCGCCGGCTAGATCTAGAACGGACGCTGAGAATCACAACCGACGACTGAACAATGCTCGACAGCAGCAACTTGCGGCCCAACAGGGGCTACCGTATGAGGGTTATGACACTGCGACACCAACTTCTGTCAACTACGACGTCATTACGTTGCCAAGTGGTAGACGGAAGAAGTTTGTTCCCGAGAAGTTGACGGTTCTGGATACGCAGACTTGCACCGAACCGTGGGCTCTTACTGGCATATCAAAGTGGATTCGCGAAGTGGCCGAAGGTGAACCCGACCTGAAGAGAAAGACGGTCGAGGACGGGCTCGTGCGGTTATTCTGCCTCAAAATCCCGACCATGAACGTTGCGAATGCCGAAACACTCAGTGCTAGTGTTATCGATCGCATGATGGAAGCGGGCATCTTAATTCCCGAAGAAGAGTGGCTCAAATTCGGCCAGGGCACTCTCACCGGCGTCCTCTGGCAACTAACTGGCCTCGGTTGTTACACGCCTAAACTCCACGAGTTTGATTCCGAAGAAGAGACGCACATTGTTACTTCCCGTTGTTACTCGTACCACTGCGGCCGTACTCTGAAGAAGGCCAACTTGGACGACATCTTCTCTGAAGGCGTCAAGAAGGTCGACTGGGCAACTTATTACCACATGACCCCTGAGAGTATTGAAGGCAAGCACAAGAAAGAAATCGAGCGACAAAATGTGCTACACGAGCTTGTCACGGGTGAGGAGGAATATATGGACCAACTTGACGTGCTCCGTATGCTGTACCGGGACCAACTCATCTCATCGCAGCCCCGCATCATCGCGGAGGGCAGAATCGACAAATTCGTCAATGCTGTATTCGGCAAGGTTGATGGTATTATGCAAGTCAACAAGGAATATCTCTTGGCTCAGCTCAAGTATCGACAGAAAGAACAAGGACCTTGGATTGTGGGATACAGCGACATCTTCAGAGAATGGATTCGGAAGGCCAGGTCGGCGTATGTCGAATACGCGGCTTCTTACCCTTACGCCCAATACCTGATCAGGAAAGAGTCGGACCGCAATTATATGTTCAGGCAGTTCCTGGATACGAACCGTCAGAATCCGCGCTCGCGAAGACTGGACTGGGTCACTTTCTTGAAAGCTCCGATTACCCGACTGCAAAGATACAACCTCCTGCTCGGCACAAGTTTGAAAAACATGGTGGGCGAAAGCGAGGAGAAGAACAATGTCTCCAGAGCCATGGACGAGATCAAGGCGGTCGGCATGGAAGCTGACGCCAAAGTCGATGAAATGCAGAGGAAGGTGACCATGATTGAACTGAACGCCATGCTGGTCCTGCGACCTGGCTTCCACGCTGATCTGAACCTCGATCATCTTGGCCGAGAGCTCATTTTCCAGGGCGAAGTCCAGCGCATGGGCTCGAAAGGAGTGCGCTGGGTAGACACGCACGCTCTGCTGTTCGACCATTACTTGATTCTCTCCAAGCGTGTAACGTCCAAGGACGGACGCGGCGACCAGAAGTATGATGTTTCCAAGGAAGTAAGTCGCCCCAACACGTCTTCTAGAAGCCATGAGTTGCTGACAAGACGTAGCCGATACCAATGCCCCTGCTGTTCCTCGAAAGTAGTCACGATGAGCCCATTTCGAAGCAAAAGGGCATCGCAACGCCGCTGACCAGGTCGACGAATTCGTCATCGGATGTGAAACTTAACAAAGTAGCATCCAACAGCGACCGTTCTGACCTCCATCACAGTGCAACTAATGCATCCGTTGCCTCATCGACTACTGCGAGGCTCGGGCCCGGGACGGTCGCAGACGACAGAACTCTTTATCCCTTCAGAGTTAAGCACCTGGGTCACGATGTTTACACGTTGTATGTCACTTCTGCAAAGAGCCGCTCAGACTGGTGTGACAAGATCATCGAGGCGAAGACCAGACACGCAAAAGCATTGCACGCACAGAATGCCGAGCCCTTCCGTTTACGGGTCATGGCCGACAGCGCTTTTGCGTATGATGCAGTTTCAGGCATCGGAAAGTACGCTGGCGGTGTTCACATCCGGGGCACGCCTCTGGACCGGGCGATACGGGAACTCGAATTGACTTTCGGGCCTGGCCGCGGACCCCCGCCCATCTCGCGGGCCGCTGTCCACTGCGCCACGGGCTTCTGGGCCTATGGCAGGAACATGGTGGCGATCGGCACTGATGTGGGCGTCTGTGTTACAGAGGCTGGGGACCCAAGGAGCTGGTCAAAGACCGCCTCGATATCTAGGGTCACGCAAATTGCCGTGCTCGAAGAGTTCTCCGTCGTGCTCGTCTTGGCCGACCGCAACTTGATCTCGTATCCACTGGACGTGATAGCACCGCCTTCCAACTTCCCAGCGCCAGCCAACGACAACACGCGGCGTTCGCCGCAACGGCTGGCCAAGGATGTATCGTTCTTTGCAACGGCCCGTATGAAGGACCGGATGCTGGTCTTCTACAAGAAGAAGGAGGGTCTTCACAGCACATTCAAGGTGCTCGAGCCCGTCTTCCAGAAGTCGAGCGAGAAGAAGTCGCGGCTGTTTGGCGGCCGCAAGGCTGGCGGCTCTACCGAGTCGTTCCGAGACTACGACGATTTCTACCTCCCGACGGAATGTTACTCGCTCAACATCTTCAACAACTACATTGCCATCTCGACGGCCAAAGGATTCGAGCTCATGACGTTGGACAAGAAGGTGCCCATGAGCATCCCCGACGTCAAGCAGCCCGCCATCGCCAACATTGCGAGTCGCATCCGAGACCAGCGGCCCCTGGGCATGTTCCGACTCAACGACCAAGAGTACATCCTGGCTTTTGAGGACTGTGCCGTGTATATTGACAAGCACGGCGACGTCAGCCGCAGTGTCATTATGGAATATAGTGGGAAACAGAAGCGAGCTAAGGGCGCTACCATGTTTGGCCAGTACCTAGTCCTGTTCAATGAAGACTACATTGAGGTGCGGAATGCCGAGAATGGCCGGTTGCGGCAGATCATTGCTGGCCGCGACGTACGGGTGCTCGACTACGGCGTGCGGGGTCCCACGGGCGGCTTCTACCACACGGCCGCCAACGGATACACACCGCAAGGGGCTCCTGACAACGGGGTGGAATCCAAGGGCACGGTCAAGATCTGCATGGCCCACCCCGAGGTTCCAGGCCAACAGATCATACTAGAGATGCTCCTCAACAACGGGCACGCAGAGAAATGAGTCACGATGCTGACGACGACGATGAACAAGACATGACGGCTTGGACGAGGCTAAGACGGACAGAGCATGTTGTCGTATCAGAGGAACGCGGGGTTTGGGTATAGGAATTGCGTGTAGGGGGATTCAGTGGAGTGGAGTGCATGCTTCGAATGCCATGTCTGCCGGGGAGGAGTGACCAGACCCAATAGGCTTTTTCTTTTCTTTTCTTTCTTCGTCATATTTGTCTCCTTCTTTCAATTCGTCGTGGATATCCGGCCCTACTGGCCACAATCGGTTTCTGTTAGGCTGCTCCGTAGTAGATGGCCTTGAAAGGCTGTTAACACGAACATATAGAGCTGCTTACAGCAGAAGGAGAGAGAGAAGTGAATGTTTTCTGGGTTACATGGAGAGGCGGCGGCTCCTCGTCGGGCGTATAGGGAGTTGTGGTTTCTCGCATCTGGGATGTCGTATGGAAATGACTGCGATGAGGCTGTCTCTTCCCTGTCTACTACTCCCTATATACCATTTATCGAGTACCGTTACCTATTTTTGTGTCAATAAACCACGTCTGGTCTCTGGATCGCAGAGCAAGGCCAGACCAGTTTATTTCAACCCTGTTATGTCTTGTCGATCCCAGACTTCCTTGACTTGTCTATTAGATCGATAACTGTGTTGCGTGTATTTTGTTAGGTTACGGAGAGATGCGAGTAAGTAGGTAAGTATGTACATACATACTCGTACTTGTGCTATCAACAGGAACCCCACCCCCACTACACAATAGGTAGGTGGTCGACCCACTGTCTCCCTACCAGTGTCCTAATCTTGAACCAACTCCCTTAACTTGCTGCGGTGCGTTCATAGCAGCCCGGCTTTATTTGTCCCAAGTAGCATATCCATCCCGTAGTTTGTTATCGACACTGAGTTGTAGGAGGCAACAACCGAAATTTAAGGCTGGCCATGGCGAATCTCGTGTCTTGGCTATTGCAGTTCCTCCCACTCGTGGCCCCACTCTCCTCTTCATCCTCGGCTGTGTCCTCGTCACGCGCCGTCACCGCCATAACCCATCCCTCTCCGGGATTTCCCATGGTCATCAACACCTGGGGAGGCCCCTTTACCGTCGCGACTGACGCTGCCTATGAACCCCTAGTCGCTGCTTCTTCTTCTTTCATCAACAAGACAGGAGGAGGAGCCGCCGCCCTCGACGCCGTGCAGCGCGGCTGCGCGGCCTGCGAGGCCGCGCAGTGCGATGGCAGCGTGGGCTTCGGCGGCTCGCCCGACGAGCAATGCGAGACGACGCTGGACGCGCTGCTGATGGACGGCGCCACGCTCAATACGGGCGCCGTGGCCGCCCTGCGCCGGGTCCGCGACGCCGTCGGGGTCGCCCGCGCCGTCCTCGACCACACGGACCACAGCCTGTTGGCCGGCGACCAGGCCACGGCCTTTGCGGTCCAGAACGGCTTCGTCGAGGAGCAGGGCGGCATCGGCACCGCCGAGTCGGCGCGCGCCTGCCACGAGTGGCGCGAGCGCGACCGGTGCCAGCCCAACTACCGGCGCGACGTGACGCCCGACCCGCGGACGGCGTGCGGGCCGTATTCGCCGGTCTCCGCGGGCGAGGCCAAGAGCGGGCTGCAACGCGACTACGAGGAGGAGGACGAAGCTGACTTGGCAACTGCGGATGAAAAGAAGAGATACCAAGCAAGCCACGACACCATCTCCATGATCGCCCTCGACAGCACCGGCGGCATGGCCGCGGGCACCTCGACCAACGGGGCGGCGCACAAGGTCCCCGGACGCGTCGGCGACGGCCCCATCGCGGGTAGCGGATCATATGTCGACGGCGAGGTGGGCGGGTGCGGCGCGACGGGCGACGGCGACATCATGATGCGGTTTCTGCCCTGTTACCAGGCCGTCGAGAGTATGCGGCAAGGGCTGACGCCCGGCGAGGCGGCCGAGGACGCCGTGCGCCGCATGACGCGCCGGTACCCAGGAGTGACAACGGGCCTCGTCGTCGTCAACGCCAAGGGCGAGCACGCCGGGGCTGCCTCGGGTTGGACCTTCACCTACGCCTTCCGCGGCGGCGGCATGGAGGCTACACAGGTCATCACGGTGTCGCCCATTGACGGCGTCGAGGACACCGTTGACGAGATATGAGGTGCCAAGGGCGTTCGTACATAGATAGGGAGCAAATAACAAGGTCACACACACACAGTAGCAGGACAAAGATAACAGTCACTTTTAAGATGGCTAGATTATTGACCAAATAAATATCATCATTGAACTATCCTTCATCTCCAGTGTCAAAAAAGTTCGATTTCCCACCCGTAGACCACGAGCAAAAGAGTCGGTGCCGTCCGGAACATCTTCGCCAGGACTCCCCATCTCCATTGATGGATTGATTGTGCGACCCGTGGCTTGTCGTGAACACCATATATGTATTGTACATTAGCTTTTATGAATTTCATGTCTCCGGCCACGTCAGGCTGGTGAAGAGAATTGTATATGCACATGAAGAAGAGAGAAAAGGGGGAAATAGTAGAAATAGGAGAGACAAAAAGGGGCCACCCCCGAAAACTCCAGTGGGGAAAAGAGGAAAAGAAAAGAAACACATAAACGAAGCCTTATGCGGTCGTACGTTCATCTTCTTTGGGGGATATCTGCTCGAATCAAGTAGAGAATCTCGCTCGTAATCCCAAGGACCAAACAAACGGCATGTTGTCGTAAAATTGCCCAAGGGATGGGAAAAAACAAAAACCTCGCCATCGATGGAGAGAGGGCGTCAAGTATCGTCATGATTGCTGCAATGTATCAAAAAGTATGCAGGTGTCGTGCGTCGTATACATACAAGCTCGTCGTCTTGCACACATGGCATTGCTTCGACTTGTACAAAAGCCAAGTGGATTATTGCAATCTCGAAATCTTCAAAAACAAAAAGCAATGGGATGCCTCCCCAAAATCGTCGTCGTTCAATATGCGTGTCCCGTCTTAGGAGGCGTGGCTTGTGCCGTTGGTGCCTCCTTGCTCTTCCGTGTCGAGACGCTTGCGCCAATCTGCCAGGCTGGCACTCAGGCCGAGGCCGACCTCATCGCTCTTCTTGGCTGGCGTGGTCTCAAAGTCGAATGCGTTGGAAAGGCGGTAGTTCTCGTTGGTCGCCTCCCACTTGGACCGCAATTGGTCAAGCTCGTCGGCCAGGTTGTCGAGAGCTGCGCTGTTGCGGGCATCTCCAAGTCCACCGTACAAGCTCTCAACCTCGGAGCTCTCCTGGCGCGAATGGCCCAGCCCATTGAGGTTCGGGGGTTCCATGGGAACCTGGCGGCTTCGTCGGCGGTAGTTGTCCACCGAATTCTCGACCTGGTCCAGCAGTAACCCGACCTTGTGCTCAGCATCTAGCGCACGCTTCTCGAGCTGTGCATAATCCTGCTGCATCTGCTCGAGATCCTTCTCCTTGCTCGTCAATCGTTCAACACTCTCTTCAGTCGTCTTCTTGGCCCTGTCGCGTTCCTGTTTGGTGCCATCGAGTTCCTTGCGCACCTCCATAAGCTGCTGCTCAAGCTGTGCCGAAGATTGCCTGACTTGGCCTTCCAGTTGTTGGATTTTGGCTTCCAAAGCAGCACGCTGCGAATCCCAGTCGCCCGAGCCTGAGCCCGAGCCTGCAGTTGCGTGGCCCTCCAACGCTCTTTCCTCAAGCTCGATGTTCTCCGTCTTGAGACGGGCATTCTCCGTCTTGAATTTCGATAGCTCCTCCTTCATGCGCTTCAGCATCTTCTCGGTCCCCTTCACGTAGTGAACTGCTGACTGATAATCACTCTCGAGCTGCTGCACCCGCTCGCGATATGCCACTTCGGCTTGTTGTGACTGGATCTCGAAGTTCTGCTTCGTCTCCTCGTGGGCAGCCTTGGCCTCGACCAGTTGTTGTTCCAGGCCTCTGCTCGTCGGCGAGTTGTTCCGCGAGCTGAAGTTCTGTGCCCGGGCAACACCAGTAGGGCTGAGGCCTCGTTCAGCAAGGATGTCCTTGAGAGTGCTGTACTGCACCGTCATGGCATTTGTTTCGAGCTGTTGATTGGCCAGCTGGTGCTTGAGATCAGAGTTGAGAGCTTGCAAGGACTGCGTGTCCCGCATAGCAGCTTGAAGCTGTCGGCGGATGGTGACGCCTTCTCTGCTGGATTGTTCCTGGTAAGCTTCCAGACCGGCAATCCGCTCCTCGGCAGTACGCAGCTTGTCGGAAGCCGTGTTGGCTTCTTGCTGGTACTTACGAACCAGATTGTTAGCAGCATTGACCTGCCCTTGAAGAGCGATGATGCGATCCGAGTCGGCTTGCTTCGACCTTGCACCGTCCTGCGAAACCTTGTCCAGTCCAGAGATGACAGCTTCACGATGCACTTTAGCCTCCGCTGCATGCCGCCCCGCAAGCTCTTCGGCGTCGCGCAGCCGCTGAGTGATGGCCATAAGCTCGCCTGTGCGAGCTTCGTGCTCAGCCTTGAGTGTCGTGAGTGTCGTCTCGAGCGTGGCACAGTTCGCGCGCTCTTCTTCAAGCTTCTTCTCGAAATGGTTCCTCATATCGGCGGACGCTGTAAGCGCCTCTCGCAAGGAGTCGAGTGTAGATCCGCCTTCCCTGTCGCTGCTGGGGGCGTCGTCGAGCCTGGACTGCAAATCACTATGTTCAACACGCAGCATTTGCATGGCCGCGACGGCTTCAGCTGCCGAGGTGGCCTGTTCTCGCGCCTCGCGTTGAGTATTATGCAGTTCTGCCCGAAGGCTTTCCAACTCAAGGGAGGTTTGCTGCTTGTACGCCTCGAGATCTGACATGCGCTTTTGCGCTGCGCCCGCAGTCTCGTCGGCGAGCTGCCTGGCTCTTCTTTCAGCTTCAAGGTCCGAGGTGCATCGTTCAAGTTTGTTCTGCAGTCCCTTCTGAAGGTCCAGGGCTGCCGCAAACTTGCGACTAATTTCAGCAGTTCGGTCACGCAAGTCCACGTCGCGGTCTTGGTCCATCTGTGGTGTACTGGCCGTGCTGGCCGTTCCAGCCGCCACCCTTGCTTTCGCATAGACTGCTTCTTGGATAGCGGCATCACGCTGTCGCTCAGCCTCAGCGATCTGCTTGGCAGCGAGGATGGCTTGTTTGTCGACCGAGTTCTGAACGTTGGCAAGTTCCTGCTTCATCGCCAAAAGCGCCTCTATGAGCGGCCGATCCTCCTCATCAAACGTCTCGGCTCCACGCTTTTCAAGAGTGGGGCTCATTGGAGTATTTGGGACGTAGCCGGACTTGCGAGCAAGCTCAAGCTCGGAAGCATACCAGGCATTGCGGTTTCTCGTAACGTCAAGTTCTTTCAGCAGGGCGACCGTCTGGGAATTCCTGCCTGACGAGCCTCTCCTATTCAAAGGGTTGCTTGTTTGACGAGTCGGCGGCGGAGGTGATGATGCCCTAGGTGCAGATGCGGATAAGGGTGCAGCAGCAGGAGCAGGAGCAGGTGCGGATGTAGGTGCGGCGGTAGCAGCGTTCCTGATGGTGGGTTCAGTACTACTATCTACTGAGCCCTGACCACGTGTTTGACGACTGCTACCCGATCTGTTTCTGGTATGCTCGGAGACCGCGGTGCCAGGTTTGGGAACTGGCCGGCCGGGCGGCTGGTTTGGAGTACGCCGACCACCAGAGGCGACTGGACTCTCTTCGGGGATGACTTCACGGGATATGGGTGACCCCGTCTGGCTGCTGGGCGACCCGGCACCAGCTCTCCCTACCTCTCGCTCGATGCGTTCAATGGAAGCGTTTCTAGCACGGCCACCAGACGCCGTAGTGTTGACAGTGGGCCGGGGAGGTTGACCTTGTGGAGGGGGGCCTTGTGGAGGCCCTCGTTCGGGAGGTCCAGCAGCCCTCGGCAGTTTGGAGGATGCCGCGTTAGCTGCTGCCGCTGCCGTCATAGGTCCCATCGGCGGAGCTCCGTTAGGGCTTTTGGTTGTTGGGCTCCCGGGACCGTTTTGACGTGCGCCCCTTTCGACCGAAACCTCGCGTGATGTCGGAAGTCGCGCAACGGCCTGAGGTGTTTCACTGGAAACACTGGTGCTAGGCCGTCGTGCTTGTTGCATCTTCTGCGTATTGGATTGTATCTGGGCGTCGTTCGGGTAGCGAATCTTGGTAGTATCGAGCACATAGATAAAACTGAGGTCGTTCACGGCAGTCATCGTTGAACTCGGCTCTCCTCCAACGACGACAATGCCCTTACCCACGGTTGTCATACTATGACCAGATCGGGGTGACGGTGAAGGGCCCATGTTTTGGAACGTATACCATCGTCGAGACGCAATGCGGAAAGCCGCCAAGTCACCCAAATCGGCTCCCTCCTCTGTCCGACCTCCGAACACATACATTACATCGTCGACCAACGCCGCTGCATGTCCTTCGCGGGGAACAGGGATGTATCCGATACAATCTAACTGAGTCCACTGGTTGACTGCGGGATCGTAGCACCAGACATCATTAAACCATTGGAACCCATTCGTACCACCGAACAGGTACAGTTTGTCGTTGTAGGTCACCATCGAGTGGTTTGTCCTGGCAGGCGGGACCTTGCCTTTGGACGGTGCGGTATCCGTATTCTCAATGAGCACTTCCCAGCGGTTGTTGGGGGCCTGCAGTTGGTTCAGGTCGAAAGCCGCAAGATCGTTCATGAAGTAGCCCTCGACCTGACCACCGAAAATGTAGATTTTCGATCCAAGGATATTCAAGGAATGGCCATAACGACCAGTAGGCCTGGGCCCTGCCGGCAAAGCCCTCGACCATTGTCTCGTTGCTTTTACATATTGTCAGCTTGACTTAATTAAACCCCCAGGACTTGAGGGTGTATGCAACATGGGAACCTACAGGTATTGAGAAGATAGAGAGTCTCGTCCAGGAGGTCTGTTTCGTCGACCTTGGTGTCTCCGCCATACACGATGAAAGCATTTCCGACTAGAAGAGATGCATGTCCCACTCGAGGACCTGGGCCCTCGGCTGTTGTCGCCAGAGGGTAGCATGATAAGCTGCCCCCAGCTTCTATCAGCCACAGGTCACCCTTGACCGTAGAACTATTGATCAGACCACCCATCACGTAGATGTCGCCTTCCTTGGAAGACACGGAGTTGACGGCGGCGCCATATCGCGGGAAAGGACTTGGTATCGAGGAGGTGAAATTCATCCGCCGTTGGGACCAGGGATACAGCGATGCATTGTTGCTGGGCGACGAGGGCGAATTGCGGAACTGGGAGAGTTAGTCTGCGAATCATAGGTCAAAGGCGACCACTAGGCAAGGGGTTATTACAGGTAAATCGCTGCTGGATTGTTGCGACGGGGGCGGCGAAGTCTGCTGCTGCTGTTGTTCGGCGGCAGCGCGACGAGCAGCATACTTTTCGGGATCCTGCAATGGACTGCCGTCGTTGTCGATCGAATTCAAGCTCCCCGTCGGGGTGGATCGCGCGGCCTTGTCATCTCTGGCTACACGGCCTGCGGCGCTTTGCAGCGATGATGCTGACGGCGGCCCATCTCGACTTTGAGGTGCTCTGTCCTGACTCTTCTTGGACTTAAATAGAAACGCCATGGCGAGTCAGAGGCAGGGCCTCCCAAGGCAACCGCTGACCTAGAGCGATGGACAGACCGACAGACTGCCGCGTATTTGAGAATTTGGGATTATCGCGACAGGAGGTACAGGTCGACGAGAATTCGTAATGCGGGAGGCCCGAGTAATTGGAGGTGCAGTGGTGGGCGTTGGGATCGCGAAGGCTCAGTCGGTGCCCCAGAAAAATCCAAACGTCTCACGACTCGAGGCCAACTTGATGATGGGCGCAAGAAACAAAGAAAAGTTGCGATGAGGAGGTTGAACCGTCGTCGCGAGGTGGGTCGGGTGTCGAGATGGCTGGGAATTTCATTGAGGTTGGCTCATCAGTCGACCCTGGCCCCCATAAAAAAGTGCTGGAGCAACAGGAGAGAGGGAGACGAGGGATGCTAGCAAATGGTTGTGCTTTTGGGGGGATTACTTGAAAAAGTAGTCAGGGTGGGTGGGTGATGAAGATGGCGAGCAAGGCGTCCTCTAGTCGTTTGGCCGAAACAGGGAGTTAGTTGCAACTGAAAGGTCGGTCGGTCGTTCGGTCACTTTGTGTCAACTCATTACTTGCATACAAGCAGAGGTAGCAATGGGGTCCTTTTTTTTCTCTTCAATACTCTTTCTGTCCCTTGGTTCCTTGATATATCCGAATGTGTTCGGCACGAAAGATCAGACGAAGCAAGAGGATAAAAAAAGATGACTGTTGGCTGCCGCTCCGCAAAGGAGGAAGGACCGCTCGAACAGGTAAAAGTAGATTTCAGAAATAAACCTGCCCAGGCCAACGGATAGTAGGGGTGACGGATAGACAACAGTGACTTGAGTTGGTGGTGGTAGGCCGTAGGCTGTGGATGATTTGCGATTGCGCTGCGGCAGTACGACCCGGGTCGAAACGGGGGAGACTTAGTGTCTTTCGTAGAGACCTCCTCCCAATATCCTCACTTCCTGCAATTCAGGTATGAACGCGGACGTGCACGTTATTATGTGGGTAAATTGCCTACCCCCCAACATCCAAAATGGAGCTTTCATATACACCACCGAGACCACCAATACCACTACGACCAGCACCACCATCCTGGATCTCGTACCTACCTGGTTTAAATTTCTTCTTTTTGTTCTATTCCGTTGCGAGTTGCGAACGGGCCCTCTCGCAATGACGATCTGCGCCTACGGTACTCAGTTCAATCGTTGATTTTTCCAGAAGCTTGAAGCTCCGCGGCCAAACAACGAAGCACCCAAGGGAGAAATCTCTGGACGGGGAGATCCCAGGATGTTGACATGATGCAATCTTACACTACTTGTCGCTGTTGGTTGTATGATGTTGATATTTTTGTTACATGTGTGTGTATGTACTTAAACGAGTAGTTGGTAGGTAGACAGACCCTTTTCCCCTTTTGCTCTTCAGTTGTTTGCCGCCGCCCCCCAGGGAGAGATGGATGGCTTTTGGGTGGTAAACAGACAGGACGGGAGATGAGCGAATGGTTCGTGAGGCTTGACAGCTCGCGATCTCCATCTTCCAGTCAATCACCACCGACATGAATAATGCGGAATTTTGGCAACGAAGGTTCACCCTTGGACCTTCAGGGCAAGCGCCAAGTGGCTTCCAGGGGTTCTTCCCTTAGAGTGCATTAGTCCTGTAAGGCACCCTGGTCGGCTAATAGGAAGGAAGACCACTTTCAGGCACATACCTCCAGACCAGGCCAGCAAGAGAATGGAGTGGAGGGCAAATGGGGGCTGCAACTCTGTGCTGCACAACACTGCCGACGGGCGACCAGCAGCCGACCAGCATGTGTGGTGTATGTGTGTGTTCCATTTACCCCCTTCATCAAATCCATCCATTATCCATTCAACTACTATTACGGGAAAGTGGAGTATATGTTCGGCTTTCCCTTTCTCTTGCAATGGACACATATCTACCGCATAACTTCTCGTTATTCTCGCAATGGGTAGAGGTAAAGGGGGTTGTGTCTGATGTGTGTATGATTATGCCAGAATCTTGATAGAAACTGTGTTTCTATATAAAGCATATAGTCATGTGGTGGTCATTCCAGAGTATATTCGGCAAGTACATCATGCTTGCAGACAGACAACACACATCTCCAACTGTACTCACTCAGTTGCGCTGGGTAGTGGAGACACGTGTGTATGTATGGACATGTAGAAGGTATGCATCTGCCGTCTCGTCGACCTCATTCAGGACCAGGTATACCTGCACCTGCTGCTGCAAGTCATTAGTGATGTTTTTGAGCAAAGCAACAAATCCAGGTGGTGAGGCGGCTCATGGCAAATTGTGGCTGTCCAAAGTCGCCTGCGGGCTGGCAATTGACTTGGCCAGCCAGGTGACGAGAAAGCCAATCTGACATTTTGTGAAACCAGATGTCTGCCAGAACACATTGGCAAGATTGCATTGAGGCTGCTATGACCACGCAGAAGAGAAGGCGATCTGCAAAGAAGAACCTTATGCAGGTCTGTAGGTGTCAACTGTTTCTGCCAGCTCATGTGTGTGTTAGGCCGCCCAAAAAGCAACGGGGAAGTCCTGCAAGCCCCTGAATTGATAGATAACGTGGCCTCCCGATTTGATGATAGGTACAGTAATAAGTAGGTAGGCGGGCGTACTACCACTACTAGTAGAACACACTGGGTAAGCAGGATATGCAGGAACACAGCAGAAACGATGAATTATGTTTCGCATGGGACTCGAACATGGGATTGATTGTCCCTACTGGCAATGCCGTGGGCGGGTGTACGGTGTACCGTTGATACGTGCTCGGTAGTCGGCGGTTCACATCGTCGCACGAATCAGGACTCGATCGAACTTGCGACCATGACTAGGAGAATTTGGCCATGCTACCTAATACACCAGCACGCGCCAGCCAAAGCATCCATCAGCTGATGACGCTGTTTTCCACGGGCCGGGAAGCTGTTGTTGCGCCCATCGGCTCGTTTCAAAAAGTCTAAGTCCCTGCCTCCCCCCCCGCCCAATCAACACAAATTCAGCCTTGCTTTGGCCTTCTCGTATTATTTGGTCTGTCCGGGTATTACATTACCTACCACCGCTTACGGAGCCTCCACCTCAAACCATACCTGGTATTCGGTCTCTCCACTCGAGACTTGTTGCTCTTGGTAAGATTCCCATTGCATCTATATCACGGATTGATTAAGTCTGCAGACAAAAGATCTTAGACCCAGCGCATCAGACTCTTTCTACCTAGGTACTAACCATGCACGCCAGCGCTTGCGAGTAATAACCTAGTTTGGCCATCCGAGATGATGGCTTGGCTCGGCCCGCGCTTGTGATATGATAAGGCGCAGGACGTTGGCCAAAGCATCGCCGACGAACAATTCTATAGACATTCTTCGAACAGGCTTTCGCCATGCCATGCCGATGCACATGCAAAGCCAGCGCCTGCTCTAGACTCGCCGTTTGTTTAGAGAAATGCTGCAAGGCCACCCTCATGATTTCGATGCGCGTAGATTTGGCGCTGACACCGCTCCACGGCAATGCCACTCTACCTTCTGCACATTGCCCTCCAAGCTGTCTGTAATATACAGCGTCTTGTGCTCGGGCCCACCGAAGCAACAGTTGGTCAAGTTGATGCCCTCCGTCCCACTCACGATTCGAGCCTTGGGGATGCCGTTGGCGTCCACCACAAAGACCGATCCCAGACTCGGGTGGCAGATGAACAGATTGCCCTCTTCGTCTAAGGCCAGCCCGTCTGGTCCGGCGTTACCAAAAGACTGGAAGAAGACGCCTGCTTTCGTCGTCGTGCTATTCGCGTGAAGCGGCAGACGCCAGACCTGGTTCGACCTCGTCATGGCCACAAACAAGAACTTTTCGTCCAAAGAGAGGGCTAGCCCGTTGGGTGAAATACCATTGTCGACAAGTGTATTGAGCCTCCCGTCGGGTGAAAACCGGTATACGTTTCCCGTTGGATCGGTCATGCCAGTCTGCCCCTGGTCTGTAAAGTACAGGTTGCCCCGCGAATCTACTACTAAGTCGTTTGGGCCCTTGAAGCGCTCAAGATTCTTCCGCGTAAGATGCGGTTGAACCGCTCCTGTCACCGGGTCAAATGAGAGAATGCCCTTAAAACGAGATGTCATGTCAGCTCTGTCCTAGTACAGGTGTAGGTATATCACTCGGTGCAAGAATATCTGCTTATAGTCGGCCACGAGGAGCTTCCCGTCTGCTGTGCCGACAAGACCGTTTGGTTCGCCGTCCCATTTGCAGCTCACAGTGACGTGCTTTTCCGAGTTTATGCGCAAGATTCGACCGTATGGGATATCGACCACGTACAGATTCCCATCGGAATCGACCACAGGTCCCTCCAAGAAGATGTGTTGGAATTTACGGGCAAAGCCACCCCTCCATTCAGACTCTTGACCCACGCATCGTACCTCCTCAGGTATTCGCAGGTACAGCTCAGCTGTGATGACAGGAGGCACTGGATAGAAGTTCATGATATCCTATTATAAGTTTTCGTCCAATGATCTACACTAAGTATGTATGCCATTTGGTCTCATCGGGTTCTCCCTTATATATCTTAGGTACTTAGAAGTATGCTTGAAAGCCAATTGCAGCGGACCGAAGCCGCTCGGCCTTTCATACCAGGTACCGAACTCTCGACGCTCCCCACGATACCCTACCCGCCAGGATCATGGTCAGCTAGGTCCCGAAACAAAAACCTCGGACGAAATAGCGCTGCGTGATCCCCGCCTTCTTGATCGGACCATGCCCGACCTCCAATCGTGAAAACACCAATCAGCCTACATACTTGTCTTCCCCGCAAAGACAACCCGGGCGAAGCCCGACTGCTGTACTTAATGTACTTCTCGCGCAAATAAACTGGACTTTTCGAAGGGCGTTATTGTTATGCGGCCATTTGTGTGCTTACAGATATCCCGGAGACATATTTTGACGCTGTTGATGCAGCTACTGTTTCGCTTTGTGCTGTTTGTTAGCAATATGTGTAAGCGGTTCATCAGCTCATGATGCCGGAGGAAGGCAGCAAACACGCCCTCTTGCCCGCATGCCAGCGTTGCAAGCTGAGGAAGATCAAATGCGACCGTCAGGCTCCTAAGTGCTCGAGCTGCACCAAGTCCAAGGCTGCCTGCATCATCATTGATCCTGTGACCTTGGAGCGATACCCCCGGGAGTTCATCCACCGGCTCGAGGTGCGTGAGCAAGAAATGCAAGCAAAGTTCGCTGCCGTTGCTGCTGCCAGGGTGACATGGATATCCGAAAGTGGCGCTTCTGGTGACAGCATCGGTGGCTCCAACACGGAAGAGCCGGGCCTGATCGCCACTGCCGAGCGGACGCCGAGCAACCAGGCCTTAGAGTCGCCAGCAGCATCTCGTGGATTTGTCGGCGATTGAAGCGGGTTGAGGTAAGCAACAGGGCCACGCTCAGAGATGTCGTATATTAATACTGCCTTCCTCAAGCTTCTTGCGCTTCATCTTCCACGATCCACGATGGCGCGTTTATGAGCCCCAGATAATACGGCTTTTGGCTGAGAGACCACAGATTCCAGAGGTGACCATCTCCTGCAACCCCCAACCAACGCTCCAGGAGGTGACCGCTCTGCTGGATAACTAGTAAGTATTGGCTGTTTCACCGTCGGAGAGTGTGGACACAGCTGACGTCCAGTGACATCAAGCTTTGCGCGATTTCATATCCACCATAGTTTTCTGCTTCGCCAAGATGTCCTGGGCATCTTCGACCGCGTCTACAATCGAGCACCCCCGCAACCACCTTCAGCCCAAGATTACTTCCGACTCTTTATGGTATTTTCAATCAGCGCTGTTACACGCTATCGAAGGGTAAGCTATTTCTTCTAGTGGTCAGAGATCTGCCTTCGGCTGCTCCCGAAGTATACATCGGACGACTTAGTGCTTACTCGGGTTTCACTCGGCGCGATAGCTATATGCCTTCATTGTTCTATCATTAGCTAAGATATGCACATGGAGACAGTTCCGAGCATCCTTATGGCTACTACCTGGCTGCTCAGGAGTATGTAGGCAACATCCCGCTCATTGGCAATGCAGACGCTATCCAGAACCTTCTTTTGGTATGCCGATTCGGCATGTACCAACACATTGGCACATCCCTCTGGGAGATTTCCCAGTTTTGTATGCGCCAGTGCGTTGAGCAGAACCTTCATGCTCGGCCCCGGCTTGGGGACGATCTGCTCAAGGAACAACACCGGCGCCGCATTTTCTGGGAGTGCTACATATCCGATCGCTATTCCTCTGGTGTCCTTGGCAGGCCATTTGCCATACCGGAAAATGACATAAGCGTCGATCTGCCTATAGATGCAGCGGACGAGACGATCACGGATTCCATGCCGACAGGGCTTGGTTTGTCTGATGTACCCCTGAATGCCGATGGAAGGCCGACAGAGCTCTCCGTCTTCGTCTTTTGCATACGCCTCCGGCGAATCACCTCGCGGATCCACTCGGCCTTCTACAGCAGCCGTGACCTCAGCCCTGTCGATGGTGGCGTGATCCCCTTTGCAGGTGTCGTCAGGCCACGTTTACGTGCTGCTCTACCAGTTCCTGGGCGAACTCGAAACATGGCGACGGGCTGCGCCCTCCTTCTCAGAGCCCCGGTCGCTCTACGAGCGAACCGAGTGGTACGACTTCCTTCTTGAGAAGGATAAGCTGCTGCTCGTGCGCGGCGCCATCCACACCGCGCCCCGCTGCCACGACCAGCCGCCCGAGGACCTGCTCGGCATGTGTCTCGGGTGCGCAACACGCATCATCGAGCTGTACGAGAGCATGGCGCGCAGCCGCTACATCACCTGGACACGCGGCTACTTCCAGGTCATCTTCGCCGCGGGCCTCTTCATTATCTACTGCGTCTCGCTGGGTCTGCACCACCGCGGCGACGACCCGGCCGCGACCAAGACGAGGCGGACTCTGCAGCTCTGCAACGATATCTTGCTTGCGTTCAAGACTGAGATGCCGGATGCCGGACGTTTCGCTGTCGTCTTTGGCATCCTCAAGGATCATTTCCTGCGGGATCCGGGCTCCTCGTTAGTCGGGACTTCTGCTGGGTCGGCGGGACACCACCAATCTGGTAGGCCATCGCATGCAAGTAATAGTCATACCAGCAATTTGCAACATATCCTGACAGACGGTGACGGGACTACTAATACTGCCATCAACGGTTCACCCGTGGCCATAGATGAGATGTCCCGGATGGAAACGGATGCATCAGGCTGGCACCAGCAGCAACATCAGCAAGGAGGCGATGGGTGTTTCATGATGCCGACTATTCACAATATCTTTGACCCCCTAAGGGCGGATAATCTGGCGTATGGCGAAGGAAACGCGTTCGCACCACGTCACGATCTTCTTCGAGCGTGTCCAACTTTGACAGACGAGATGATGGAACACCTCGAGGCTGATCTGGGAGAGTTTGCTTGGGGTACTCAGGGAATGGAAGGGTTTGCTTGGGATAATCTATATTAAGTTATACATATAGCGATCTGGCATCACAAGTACATACAAAGACCATAGAGTTGGCTGGCCCGTTTTACTGAATTGGGCTTATCGTGGACCTGATTGTCAATCGATGAACGAGTAGGCAAAACCCAACCCACTCCCTTGATTTGATATCTCGGGGAAGATTCTCCGAGTCACCACAAACAGATCCAGGAGGCTGCTCTATTCGTCTCCTGGCATAGCCACCAGGTCGGCGGTGGTCTAACAAAGCTACCCGTTCTGTCAGTATATCCAGAGCGTGGGAAGCTTCCCGATACTGTGTTACAGTGAGAATAACTTCCAGCACGAGAGTCGTGGACAAGAACTTCTAAGTCAGTTCTGTCTGCCAGAGATGCGCTAACCAGGCGTGCTGATGCGGAGAGAATATATCAAGTCCTGAACTCGCTTGGGGATGGGAATTTCGGATAACTCGATCCGGCGCTCGAGGCCCAGCCGGTCGGCACGGGTGTGACGGCTGCTTTCCGTAGCGAGAAACACTACTAATTCCTCGAGTATCTCTCGAAGGCAACGCACAGAGGAAAACCGTTCGGAGATGGCTACCAACAGGCGCAGGCATTTCTGCGAGACCAACAAGTTTGGGCAGTTTGCCCCTCCTTGTCTGCCAAAAAGCGGATTGCAGAGCAGCTCGACCCCTATGCGAAAGACGAGAAGTCCGTCGCAGCCCATGAAGGCGGAGCTCCTTCGCGTTTCGGGCTTTTGATCCAATATGTCAAGAGTCCCTGCGAACTGCTCCTCGGCGTAACCCACCACCATGGCCGCCTCGGCTCTGCTCTGAGCTGGTGTCAGATGGGACACTATCTCCAGAAGGGTCCGGCAGCAGAACCGGGAACAGAGGTTGTCGAGCATCCACGAGCCGTTGTCGAAACCGATCAAGTATCTCGGCATGGTCTCCCTAAAATGCCTGATATTGATGAAATGGAAAAGGGCGCCCTTCTCGGGGTTTTGTTGTGCGTCACGGAGTAGTCTTGCGCATTGAACGACGCCGCGGTGGAATGTATCGAATTCATCGCCTGAGTCGCTGCTCCGGGACGGTGGTTGATTGTGGGAATACTTAGCATCAACTGGTTCGGTCTATGGGCACTTCAGAGACCCCAGACTAAGTACATACCAAAGTTGTAATGTCCTCATCGTGCACAAAGAATGGCCGGTCCAGAGAGGCACTGATGAGACTTTTCCAGTGCCAGCATGGGTTTTCGTCGAGCCAAGACAAACTTACGTGTCGAAAACATAAAGACACCAAAAGGCGCGACTGCAGCCCCTTTTCTCTTCATCGTCGGACTGAGCATCGCTTACTCGAATGTGATGCATGCCTGCTGATACACACCGAGATAGGGCCAGGCCCAGCAAGTGCCAAGTCGAGCCGCCGAGGGGTGTGAACAAAGAGAAGAGCGCAGTTGCGATTAGACATTGCACCGTTTCTAGCTCCCCGGCGGACTCATCCACCCGTGGGATGTGTTGGTGCGCGGTGAGTGCCATGGCTGTAGCAAACTTCTCCAGGGGTCGGCAATCGAGACTGAGGAGAATCCCCGTCGCCACGGCAGCATATATTCGAACGACTCGGCCCGGGGAGTCCGCAAGAAGTGCGTCGAAGGTTCCCGGATCCACCTGGCTGACTTTCGCGTACTTCCCCACCAATTGGTCCCTCTCAACAAAGGGAAAACATTGCATGGACATGTCAAGATAGACGTTGAAAGGATTCCTGGTCTCTATGCTGCTCAGTTGTAGACCCTGCCAGCAAAGTGCGGTGGAAGTCGCCAAGGATTCCGGCCATTGCGGGATTCGGGGTGTCTGACCGGGACAAGTTGCTCGCGGCCACACCTGTCGAGGACCGGAACAGAGTCTCGAAGGAGAGGAATGTACGCGCCCTGGGAAGAGACGACTGCTCTCTCGTGAACTCGGCCATGGCCGCGAGGGAAAGAGACCCCATCTCAGCCTGAATCGAGTCTCTACAACCGGCAGCGCGAGACACCGAAGACCGAGAGGCCCTCCGTTCCGAGCCAGTTCTGGCATCGGAGGCAGGGCTGGTGCTCGGGTCGTGTTGGCTCTGCTGTGGTGATGCCTGTCCCGTCTGGGCCTCCAATAACTGGACCTTGCGTTTGAGCGCCTCAATGTAGCTTCATAGGTGCCTCTTTACTTAGCGACCCAGCACTAGTAAAGGATGAGGCTTGGCGTGATGGTGCATCTTGCACATACCTTAGTTGCGATGCAGGGTCGGACGGATCGACGACGAGTCCATGCCGGCGCTCGAAACAGGTAGCCGAAACTAATTGGCACTGCTGGCATATGGGCTTGCGGCGGTCGCACTTCCTGGGTCGTTAGTATACATGTGCATAGGTAGGTGGTATAGTTAGTGGGTAGGTAGCGAACGGTATTACCTTCTGCTTCCGTCGCCAGCAACGCTCGCAAGCCTGTGACATGAGATTCGGCATTGTTTCTTTCTCCTGCACAAATCGACAAAAACAGACAACGATGCGGGCCAGGACCGACGATGCGTAGGTCAACGTCCGCTTCGAGGTGGCCATGGGGTTCCGCTGGCATCGTCCAAAGTGTGGGGTTTATTGGAGAACCCCCATGGGGCAACCTCGATTGGGATGATCTCCTCCTTTGGGGCATGTCCGACGACTTCGCCATGCTGTCACTCCACACTCTACACACAAGCAATTATCAGCCAACAAGTCCGGACCAGTACCACACTCAGCGCATCCATTCCCACAGCAAACATGCCCAAACTTCCGTCCCTGGGGGATTGTAGCGTATTGGTGCCGCCCCGGGTAGGTTGGCCTTTGTTGGAGACGCCGCGTGTGTTCCACCCCCGACGGGAGGCACCGGGACATCGCTGCTGGCACTATCACCTTCTAATGGGATATAGATGAGTAGATTGGTAACCTATGAGAGAGTTGATGGATGAGAGAAACCATATCTATATCCCATTCACACCAACCCATAACTTGCCCGATCAAGGTGCAGTGTTACTACCAGTCTTTTTGTCGGGAATATTGTTACCCATTATACTCCAATCAGCAAAGATGGCTGTAGAACTACGAAATACCATCAAGGAGAAGATGGAGCGGGGTGAGGTGGCTTACACACTGAGTGTCAAGACTGTACGCACCATTGAGATCTCCATGATGGCCAAGACAGCTGGGTTCGACGGTATCCTCATCGACATGGAACATTCTTCTTTTGACCTGTAAGTCAAACCGCCATACATTCCCACATTGCTGTCGACCAAGCTCGTCAACTAAACGAAACCATAAAACAGGGACACTACGGGCCAGCTCTGTATGTCGGCACTATATGCCGGCATCGCCCCTATCGTCCGTGCACCCAGCAAAGATCCCTTCTTTGTCTCCCGCATACTTGACGGCGGCGCGTTGGGTGTCATTGTGCCTCATATCAGTAGCGTCCAGGATGCCAAAGATGTTGTAGCCGCCGCCAAGTTCCAACCGGTGGGCTGTCGTTCTTCGACGAACGGATTGCCGCACTTCCAGTTCCGTTCCATACCCGCCAAGGTGTCGAATCCCGTGTGCAACGCCTCGACTCTGGTAATTCCCATGATCGAGACCCTCGAGGCGCTGGAGCTGGTGGACGAGATCGCCGCCGTGGACGGGGTCGACTCCCTGCTGATCGGCACCAATGACCTGACGGCCGAGATGGGCATCCCGGGCGACTACGAGAACCCCCGGCTCACCGAGGCGTACGAGCGCACCATTGCCGCCTGCGACAAGGTGGGTAAGTGGGTTGGCGTCGGCGGGCTCCACGCTCGCCTCGACCTGGTGGAAAAGTTTTGCGGCATGGGGGCAAGATGGGTCATGGCTGCCACGGACGGCCCCCTTCTTCTCGCGGGAGCCAGCAAGAGAGGCTCGGAGATGGCACAGCTGAGCGCCAGGGTCACGGGGGCGACGAACGGGAACGGGATCAAGAATGGAAATGGTGTCGTCACGAACGGGAATGGTGTCACTAACGGAAATGGCATCCCGAATGGATGCCACTAAACACATGTTATGATACCCCTAAGTAGATAAGAAGAAGGATTACGAATCAAATTTCAGAACTCTTGAATGAAGCACATCATCTGTATGGCCTACAAAAATTGACCGACCATCACCTTAGACTTAATAACATGCTACCGGTAATGTAGATATCGGTTGAAAAGTGGTATCTAACATTCGATATAGTGGCGCCAACCGGAAATGCCAACACAGTCAACAACTTCTATCACCAGCGCCAAATAATGCATGTTGTTATAAGTTACAACCGCCTTGCTCGACTTAGTAGAATCCGATCAGACCCCGAGGCTCGAAGTCAGGTCTTGAGTTAAGTACCAATGCGGCATGCCTCCGAAACTGCTGCCCTTCTGGGCCGCGGCGCATGCCCGCGGCCCACCCAACCCCTCACGCTACTCCAGAGTCCTAGACATCTTACCGGCCATGTGCCAACCCCACGAGCCA
This sequence comes from Apiospora saccharicola, assembly GCA_038363915.1. Lineage (NCBI taxonomy): Eukaryota > Fungi > Ascomycota > Sordariomycetes > Amphisphaeriales > Apiosporaceae > Apiospora > Apiospora saccharicola. The sequence goes on from JAQQWM010000001.1 coordinate 4,425,750, forward strand.
AGGCCAGGGCAAAGATGAAGTACCCAGATCAACCAGATTCTCGGTACAAGTTTTCCCTGAGCGAGGAAAACATGGTGGCTCTGGGGCACTATATGAAGTCTCTGGGCACCTACAAAACCCCGACAGAAACATCATGTCTCTGCAAGCTCGTGCAGTCATTGAAGCTGCCGGGGTATACCAAGACTGACAAGCTTTCGGTATTTTGGACTCATTGACAACACGGGCAGCACCAATGTGATCAAAGCCACCAAGGCAGCGATCAAAGAGTGTCCCCGCGAGATATTCAACTTTTATCTGGTAACATGTGTTTGCATCTGGAGCTTCTCGGGTGTAGCCAAGGGCTTTGATGAAGCTATGTCCTGGAGCCTTTACTTCACCCAAATCCAAATTACCTTGCTAACCATCTGCACACACGAAAGGAAACATCGCCTCCATCGTTGTGATGCCGTCGTTCAAAAAGAGGTTCGGCCTTGACCACCTGAGCGAACAGGCGTATGCCAACACCAAGGGCTGGATCCTCGCTATTGCTACCGCTGGCGCTGTCTTTGGCTATCTTAGTTGCGTATATATGACTCAACGCTTGGGACGGAAGTTTACCTTTCAAATCCTCTCAGTGGTCTACATTGCTGGTGTTCTAGGCCAGACTTTCTCAGGTGGCAACCTGGCGGCGCTCTATGCCTCTAGAGTCATTACGGGCATGGGCATTGGTGCGACGACTGTAATTCCTTCCGTCTATATTGCTGAGGTACGTCAATGTTTATTTAGACTTCGGTCTCCAGAGATACATACACCTCGATCTCGAATCCCTTTGGCTGTGCTAACACACCCACTCTTTGCATAGATTGCCCCTCAGTCCACTAGGGGTCTCTTGACTGTTCAGTATGCCTGTTGTCAACAACTAGGAGTGGTTTTCGGCTTCTTCATCAACTACGGAGTGACAAAGAACTTTGCCGGAACGCAGAAGCAGTGGATGCTACCCACCGCCCTCCAGCTCGTTCCTGCAGTGATCTGGCTCGTCGGATGCACCTTGACCTCTGAGACCCCACGATTCCTCCTGGCCCAGAACAAGCGAACCGAAGCTCTCTCGACTCTGGTCAAGTTCCGACGTCTTCCAGAGGACCACCCGTACGTGAGGACCGAGTTCGCCAACATGGAACACCAGTTGAACCTGGAGCTTGAAGTCAAGTCTGGCAGCAGTTTCTTTGACCTGGTCAGGGAAACCTTTGGTAATGTGGAGAACCGGCGCCGCTTCTTCCTCATGTTCTTCTGCCATATATTCGGGCAGTGGTCGGGGGCGAATGGCATCACGCAGTACAGTCCGACGATTCTGGGCTATCTCGGCATATCTAACACGGAGACGAGCTTCCTGGCGACTGGCATCTACGCCATCGTCAAGTTCGTATCCGTGCTACTCTTCTCCTTGTTCATGATCGACTTCATTGGCCGGCGGCGGTCGCTCATGACGGGAATTTCCCGGCAGATCTTCACGCTCGCCTACATCGGGGCCTACCTGGGGGCCACCAACGGATGGAGCGCGGAAAGGATCGAGAGCACTCCGTCTGCGCTGGCCGCCAGCCGGATGGCCATTGTGGCCATCTACTTCCACGCCATCGCCTGGAGCATCGGGTGGTTCTCCATCCCGTACCTGTTCTCAGCGGAGATCTTCCCGCTCCGGATCCGGTCGCTCAACGTGGCCGTCGGCATGGCGGTGCACTGGGCCAACTACTTTGGCTGCTCGCGGGCCATGCCGTCGCTGCTCGTGAGCACGAACCGCTACGGCGCCTTCGTCTTCTTCTGCAGCGTCTGTGTCGTCTCGCTGGGCTACGTCTTCTTCGCGATGCCCGAGACGGCCGGCCGGTCGCTCGAGAGCATGGACAAGCTGTTCGAGCAGCCGTGGTACAACGTCCACAAGATTGCCTATCCCAAGGTGGAGGACCTGAAGCAGGACCTTCGCACGCAGAAGGAAGTCGAGCTGGACGAGGAGAAGGCAGACGAGTCTGCTGCAGGGCGTGCCAAACACGTCGAATGAGTCAACTGTAATGGCATGCAGCAAGATGAGAAGTCCCGATCAAGCCTTCAGGCAAACAGCTTAATTAGAGACATGACGGCTCTTGAGCAGTAATACAGCTTCCAAAGTCGCGTCCTCGATTGTTCTCTATTGGGCAGTTTGTTCGGCGAATACTAGTTTTAATGTTGCTATGTAGAGACCGACTTTACATCCTTTATCCACCCCTACTCTAATAAACGACGGCGTTACTTTCCAAGTGGATCTATAAAGAGCAGCGGGCGGGCAAGGTCCGATGTGGAGAATACAGGGGTATATCTGGAAAAAGAGGCCCCGCTTCCCCGCAGGAACCTCTCTATGTACCTAGATGCGACCCACCTATGCACATACATAGGTACTTGCCAACGTACCACGATCGACTATGACCCCAATCAGCACTTTTATCAGACAACGAGTGTGCCATGATGCCTTTGAATTAGTTGTAGAAAAGCCTCGCTGGGTTCGAGACGAACATGTTGTTCCACTCTTCTTCTGACAGCCACGACTTCAGCGCTTGCAATTCCCCCGCCGTGTCAACCGGCAATGGAGGCGACGGCGTCTCGCCTGCCTGACTGCTATCGACATGGGGCCAGTCACTCCCCCAAATGATGCCAGCAGGGGCGCTCGCCGCCAATTCCCTCACCACGGTTTCCATGCGGCGGATGTCGTCCGGGGCCCGGCGGTGCAGGGCCTCGATCTTGACGCTGATTCTGTCCGCGGCTAAGAGGCCCAGGAAGGCCTCGAACTCGGGAGACGACACGTCTTCGGGGGTCGCGCTGCCGTTGTGGTCCGCGATGATCCGCACGCTGCGCAGCTCCTCATTGTTCAGCAGGAACTCGGCCACCGCCGCCCACATGCGCAGCGAGAGCTGAGCCGAGAGGCTCCAGCCGTACCGCGCGACGCCCTCGAGCTGCGCAGCCCGCCGGAACTACTCCTGCACCCACGTCGCGTCCTCGCCGTGGCCGCCGTAGGAGCCGTGGATGCGGATCGAGCGGACGCCCGCCCCGTGGAAACGGGCAAAGTCGCCCGGCCCCAGCAGCTTCTCCAGCGCCCGGTCAGGCTCCGGGTCGGTGAAGATGGTGCCCCGGAAGAGCCTGTCGGGGTACTGGACGCGGGCCTCGATCAGGTTGTCGATGAGCCCCGCGGGACCGTCTTCGATGCTGGCTTGAACCATCATGATCCGGTCCGCGTAGGTGCTCTCGACTAGCGCGTTGAGGGGTGCCGCTTCGGGCGTGTAGGAGCGGCTCGGCTTGAACGGGTGCTTGGCCGGGTTGAAGCAGTGGACGTGGGAGTCCCACGAGTGTAATGGGGTGATCCTTTCGGTCATTCTTGTAGTCAAGGTAAGGGCTTCTGCAGGGTCTGTTGAGATAGTTGCGGCAGCCCCTGAAATGTGCGATACCATGGATAACGCAAAGGCGCAGGCATAGCCGAACATAACTGATGAGGAATGCATCGCGATTCCTTCTCAGCACCACACAGATCTGAGAATGATCAGTAACATTTCTTAGAAAGCACAAGCGGCGATGTCTCATGAAAACCTTTTCAGTCATTTAATCATCCCTGTACATGCCAAGATCAACACGCAGGAGGTTGGCATTCCCCCGTACTCCTGAAGCACCCGTGGGCTGTGGGGTATGTGGAGATGAACTAGTAGACGGAGGATGTCCGATGATTCTCCAACCTGAGCAGATCCCCCGCAACCAGGGGCCTGCTAGAGGCTACAGGCTGCTTCGGTGCTCTTGGATCTGGGGTCACCACCAAGGCCGGTACATCGGATGGTGATGGTTCTCGTCATCCGTCACAAGGTATTAATTCACCGGAAGCTATCCGAGGCTGCTCCCCGAGTCTTCCAAGGAAGAGACGGCCCTTCTCAGATATAGTGTCTGCATTTAACTCGGGCAATCTCATGATGGTACCTGCTAACACATGCAGCTGTATAATCAAGCAGTTCACTCTACACTTCCTGTTGCTTACACGACGTACTGCTATTTACATCTTACTTTCCTGCAATACCTCATGATGGCACCCATGATAAATGACCATGAGACTGAGGCGGCTGACGCTAGGGACAAGTTGATAATATACGTTATCGACACTTTTCACCCCAAAGCTATCGAACATGCGAGGTCGTTATTCAATGTGGTTCTGAACTCAGATAAGGAGTATGCCGGCTGGCAACAAAAGGCCAAAGCCATTTTAATACGGAGTTCTTACATGAGAGCCGAAGACATCGCAAAGTGCCCGAACCTGAGTGCCCGAACCTGATAGCGATCGGCAAGCACGGCGTCGGCATCGACAAGATTGACCAGGAAGCCTGCGATGCCCGCGGCATTAGGATCCTCAACACCCCTGGCGCCAACGCCCAAGCCGTAGCCGAGTTGGTCGTCGCCCTCGCCATGGCGGTCGCGCGCAACATCCCGTCCATCTACGCGCGGCAGCTGAGCCAGCCGGTGCCCAAGGAGACGTGCACGGGGCAGACGATGTACGGCAAGACCGTCGGCGTCATCGGCATGGGCAACATCGGGCGCAAGGTGGCGCGGATGCTGCAGGGCGGCTTCGCGGCTACCATAGTCGCCTACGACCCCTACCTGCCGGCCGGTGCCTAGCCCGACATCCCCCACCGGCACGTGCCGGCGTACCGGGACCTGCTGGCCGACGCCGACATCCTGACGCTGCACGTGTCCCTGACGGACGAGACGCGCGGCATGATTAGCTACGCGGAGCTGTGCGTCATGAAGCGCACCGCCATTGTTGTCAGCGCGGCGCGCGGCGGCATCGTGGACGAGGCCGACCTGCGCCGTGCCCTCGAGGAGGGCCGCATCTGGGGCGCCGGGCTCGACGCCCACGAGCAGGAGCCGCCCACGGCCGAGCGCTACGGCGCGCTCTGGCGGCTGCCCAACGTCGTCAGCACGCCGCACATTGGCGCGGCGACGGACGATGCGCAGCTCATGTCGGCGCTGGGCGCGGTCAATAACACGTACGAGTACCTGAAGAATCTGGAACAGTAGATTTGGTATCTTCTTAATTCTATGCAAGCGTACCGCCTACAGTATGTACCTAGATGGTAGTCTCCAATTTTAGCATTGGGCTGTACTATTGTCTTCCACAAGACTGCCCTGTAGATGGGCAACATGCGGCATAACAGGGAGGAGCTTGGGGCATTGCCCGCATCTCACCCCCCGCTTGACGGCAGTAGGTAGTGGGTAGTACTACCTTTCAAAGCAAAAGTTTAAATATATTGCTTTCAGAAAAAATACTTGTCCAGGGGGATTTAACATATGCTGGTAAGGTCGTACCTATGAGCTCGTCCGCATCATCACTGTTTATGCAGAAAACCTGCTCGATGTCCTACTTACGGTTTACCAGGGTACTGGTGAGTGCGGGGGGCAGTCATGGACCTAGTGCTTGTTCGTCCGAATCAGTATAACAAGAGGCCTTGGTCCCCGGAGCCAGGAAGCGCTCGAATATTCTTTAGTAGTGAATCCAGTCTCGTATGTAGCATCCTTACTTCATATCTCACGACCAGCAGAAGTTCCCGGTCCAAGCAGACGTTGGGTTTTCTGTGTAATTTGGCTGTCTTGCCTATCATGTCGACGCAGCATTACAACCTGTCTAATAGCCTAGATGACAAGATCGATCCCAGCCATGTCGAAAACGAGGTCGGCCTTGCCGACACCGCTGCGCCCTTGGGAAGCGCTGATCCGAAGAGCTTTATGGAAACTTACCGATCCTATGCTCCCGAGTTCGTCAGGAATACGGAGAAGAGATTGGTCCGCAAGATTGACTCCCGCCTGATGCCCTTCGTTGTCATCATCTACCTGTTTAACTACCTCGACCGGATGTCCATTACACAGGCTCGGCTGTACGGCCTGCAGGAGGACACGCATGTCAAGGGTGCTATGTATCAGATGGCTATCAGCATATTCGCCGCCGGGTAAATATTCATGCAGCTGCCCAGTACGCTAATGATGAGCAAATTCCAGCCTCATTTATTCTTGGTGAGTTGTAGTAGTAGATTCGGAACTAAGGCAACGTCATACTTTTGTTAACGAGCTACTTCTAGCCCGGAGTCATCGTGATATGGGCGATTGTGAGTGGCTGCACTGCAGCGACGTCTAGCGCTGCCGGACTCCTCACTGTTCGTTTCTTTCTTGGGGTGGTCGAAGCCCCCTTCTTCCCTGGCGCTACTACCTCAGCTGTTGGTACACGAAGAAAGATCTGGGCGTACGCATGGCCCTGCTCGTCTGTGGTCTGCTGTTATCCAACTCCTTTGCAGGGCTCATCTCTGCTGGGATCCTCTACGGGATGGCCGGCGTGGGCCATCTCGCCGCATGGAGATGGCTGTTCATTCTGGAGGGTTTGGCCACGGCAGTGGTTGGGGTCACGGGATACTTCGTCATCCCGGATTACCCGGGCACCATAAAGTGGCTCAGCGAGGAAGAGAAAGTCGTGGCTCAGGGTCGTCTAGCTGCAGATGCCGGCAACGAAGACGGCACTGGCGAGGATGAGGTGACTATCTGGCAAGGTATTGCGTGGGGGCTCAAGGACTCCCGGGTTTGGCTCTTTGCATGCCTCCAGATGGCCACGGTGGCGTCTATCTCGTACTCCCACTTCTTCCCGACCCTGATCCAGCAGATCGGATTCAAGAACAACACCACGGTCCTCCTGTTGACCACGCCCCCTACCTGTTTTCGTTCCTCTGGGCCATGGGGTTCGCATTCGATGCAGATAGGCGGCAGAAGCGATCGCCTCACGCCATCATCTCTGGCGCCGTGGCCATGGCGGCCACGGTGTGCCTCATAGCGTTGGGTGAGCAGAAGTGGGCGCGGTATGCGCTCACATTCTTCGTCTGCGCCGGCACGTTCGGCATCTTCTCCACGACCTACACGTGGCTGTCCTCAACCATCGTCCAGCCGCGGGTCAAGTGCGCCGCGGCCATCGGCATCGCCAACACATGCGCCAACGTCGCCTCGCTCTTTGCCAACTAATTCTGGCTGGACCGTTACGAGCCCTACTTCCGCGAGTCGTGGGCTTGTCTCCTGGCTTTCCAGGCTTTGGGCATGGCATGCATCATGACGCTGCGGTACATGGTGAAGCGGCGGAATAAACACTTTGAAATACTGACTGTCTAAATCAGCCAGAGCGATGCGGAAGCCATGGGCCGCCTCACGGAGGAGGAGAAGAGGGCTGTTGCGAATGGGTACCGTTACATCATATAGCTTAACTTTGGTCAGCAGCTCAAGTTTTGAAGATCACTAAGAAGCACAATATGTGCATTTTATTTAGACACGCACGAGCCCAGGCCACGAGCAGAAGCAACCAAGAGTTCGTGGCAACGCCGTGCCGTGCCATGTCAGCGTCATCCTACGATTACGGCATCGCCTATGCAACGGGCGGGGCTTATTGACTCAGTGAGGCGAGCGAAACGTTCCTATGTGGTTTTAAAGGCGCACGGCTGAGCAGATATCATCAGCTTCAGCACGTTCAACTTTGCTTGCAACAGAGAAACAAAAGAGGGGGTTAGGTGTATACTGTACCTAAAAGCTCAATAGATCAGCCGCCTTTCTCAACCTCCCAGAGCGTTCCCAGTATTGTTTTAGAGATACTGAAAAATATAAGAAATTATAAAATGTTGATATTGTAAGGTCGCAGAAGAAAAGCACACCCTTATTATACCTAGGTACATGTAGTTAGATAATGTCTGTATATAATACTAATTCGACACTCGCGAGCCTGGGGTGAGACAAGACCTCGAATGTCTCATTGATACCCACACTTTCCCCAGATTTCGAACTCAATTCGCTGGCAGCTCGGATGTGATGTCTGCGGCTGAGGCCATCTGATGCATATGGTTCATCCTTCTCACGTATGGTCGAAGATGCTACAAGGCACTAGCCATGAAAGACTCTTGTTTCCCACAATGCTATAGTGTCGTCGCCGCATATTATTGACGCGTCTGAGTATGTGTATAAAGCAAGAGGATGTGCTTCCATAATGGATTCCATGGATCCGCCGGCTGACCTCCACAGCGCTGAAAAACATGATTGACACCTGAACCGTCAGCGGACGCTTGGCCAGTAGCGCTACTTGACTCAACTAAACAAATAACCTTATCAGGCCTAACCTACAAGGTGGATCTCACCCCAGAATGCGAAAGCCCTCGACATTACCCATCATTGGAAATGTAGACCTATGGTTGCATGTACATGAGACAATGATACATACCGCTCATTGCTTTGCATGTATTACTCGTCTGATTCTGTCGCTCCTGAAGTGGCCTGCCCCATTGCTTCCCTGGTTATCAGGATGTGCCCATAAGAATGCTGAGTGGGACTGCCAGATAAACCAGGTTACCATTTATAATCGGCTTGTGACTTATGCAGAAATGGTGCAGGCAGAGCGCGTCGGTCTGTCTGGTGCACGTCCTACCTACATGTATGTATGTATGCAATGAAGCCACTTGCTCGAGAGAATTGCATTTATCTAGAAACCACATACATGCAATTAAACAAGTGACCGAAATGGACTTCGAACATTATCAAGAACAATAGTGATGATAGCAATAAGAATGATTCAAGTTGTCGGGTGCGGGGCAATTCATTTGAAGCCTGGGTTGCAGCATAAGCTGGTTAAAGTTAATTGAGTAATGTTCATCGGCCATTGACATGTTACTCGCACGGCCCTTTTGCGCCTGCAGAGCTGCCTGGCTCGGTCCAACCGCGCCTAAGGAAAGAGTGACGGGTATGTCAGCGGCCCGCCTTGCAGAGCGAAAGAGAGAGAGAGTAAGAGAGAGCGAGTATCAGAGCCCATCGCCCACCTGCTACTCAATACATATCAGCAATCGCCGACTGATTCTCTCTATCTGGCACCAGAAGAATCGCCTGTTGAAGGGACTTCTCTGTAGCATCGCCGATGCTGTGCCATGTGCATCGATATTCTTCATTGCAATAATATGCATTATGTCTGCCGTCGCACATAATGGGAGGGGATTAGAGCACCAACAGCTTCAGCTACATTACCAACCTCCAGCGACATCCTCCAATCCTCAAACCTCTTCTTCACACCAAAGCCGACGCGTTTCCAGCTCGGGCGCTTCTATATCCAGAGTCGCACACTTTGGACCTACACCAGTGGCACACCGGGCAAACCAGAGTACCTCTGCCGCCATGCCATCGCATCCGGGGTCGAGCAGCAGCGCATTCGCGCAATACCATCAGCAGCCGCCGCCGTCGCGGGGCTCCGATATAGTGAATGGGCAGACCAATGGGGTCTACGACGACGACACAGACCAGGATGGTGATCGCCGACCTTCCAGTGCCCCGGGCAACAAGCATCGAGTCTCAATCGCTACATCCTTCGACGACTCCGACCGCGAACAGCCGAGGCGCCGGCCGAAGCCTCCCCTGCTGCGCTCCAAAAGTGAGCACTTTCCTCGGCAAGAAGAGGCGGATCTGTCGGACGACGAAGTGTACGAATGGAGCGCGCGTCATGGTTTCGAAGACCATTATCAGTCGGAAGATATCATCTCCCAACTAGCAAATGTAAGTTGTTATTCGTGTTCACGCGTGAATCCAGGGGCAACCTCGTTTGAGGGCGCCATCCATGCGGAATGAGAAGATTAGGTGCTTTGTGTGGTCGTGACGTTCTGTCACTTGGGGATATTTTCGTGGCCGGGATACCAGCTCGTCAGAGCCTGGGCTTGGGTCTCCGCCCTAGCTGAATTCGCTTGGGTTTTGTCAATGCAACACCCATCACATCCTAACTGCCTAAGAGCACACACTGCAAGAACCGACATTGGATATACTGACATATGCTGGACAGAATTGGTACATGTACTACACGGACAAACGCCACGAAACCACTGGCCACCCAAAGTCACCAGACTACACCATCGAGGACTGGCGCATGCGAGATCGCCTCAAGACTGTGTCCGCTGCCCTTGCGGTCTGTTTAAACATAGGAGTTGAGCCACCTGACCAGTTAAGGACCAACCCTGGTGCGAAATTAGAAGCATGGACGGATCCTTACGGCCAGAAGGCGCTCGAGAACATAGGAAAGGCCCTGCAGAACCAGTACGAGAACATATCGGTTCGCACGAGATACAAGCAATACCTGGATCCTTCGGTGGAAGAAACGAAGAAGTTTTGCATATCCCTAAGGAGGAACGCCAAGGATGAGCGAGTACTTCTGCATTACAACGGACATGGCGTACCAAAACCTACCAGCTCCGGAGAGATCTGGGTGTTCAACAAGAACTATACTCAGTACATCCCGGTGTCTCTCTACGACCTACAGCACTGGCTCCAGGCCCCAACCATCTTTGTATGGGATTGCTCCGAGGCCGGCAACATATTAACTAATTATCATCGTTTCGTTGAGAAACACGAGGAAGAGGAAGAGACGGCGGCCGCTGCTGATCCAAGCTACGAGAAGGTCAAGTTCCGCTCGTATCTGCACCTGGCAGCTTGTGCCGCCAAAGAGAACTTGCCAACGAATCCCAAATTGCCTGCCGATCTATTCACAGCCTGCTTGACTACACCCATAGAAATGGCCTTGTGGTATTTCGTTCTGCAAAACCCATTGAAGACACACCTCACTCCAGAAAGAGCCAAGAAGTTGCCTGGCCGCCTTCAAGAGAGGCGGACACCGCTTGGCGAGCTCAACTGGATCTTCACTGCCATCACTGATACGATAGCATGGACTTCTTTGCCCCGGCACTTGTTCCGCAAGTTCTTCAGGCAAGATCTGATGGTGGCAGCATTATTTCGTAACTTCATTCTAGCACAGCGTATTATGATGGTATACGGATGCCATCCGCAGTCATATCCAGAACTGCCTGATACGCACCAGCACCCTCTCTGGGAGAGCTGGGATCTCGCCGTCGATCTTGCCCTGGCTCAACTGCCAATGCTTGAACGAAAAGAGCATGAAGGAATCGAGTTTGAATACCAGAGCTCGACCTTCTTTACCGAGCAACTCACAGCCTTCGAAGTATACATTGCCAGGGGTAATGCAAATGCGCAAAACCCGCCGGAGCAACTGCCGGTGGTGCTACAAGTCCTTCTGAGCCAACAGCATCGTGTACGGGCTCTTATCCTGTTAAGCAGATTCTTGGACCTTGGTCCTTGGGCTGTTCAACTTGCTCTTAGCATCGGTATTTTCCCATATGTGCTCAAGCTGCTTCAGTCAGCCGCGAATGAGCTGAAGCCTGTCATGGTCTACATTTGGACCAGGATACTGGCTGTGGACATCTCGTGTCAACCCGATCTCATCAAAGATAGTGGCTACGGCTACTTCTCTGCGATCATGCGACCGTCGGAAGGCCTTGTCGTCGCCAATGACGAACACAAGGCGATGTGTGCTTTCATATTGGCGATGCTCTGCAAAGGATACAGGCCCGGACAAGTGGTTTGCAATCAGAGCAATAACTCCGAAAAGCCTGAAATCATGTCGTCGTGTTTGGCGCACCTCGGAAACGAGGAGAATCCACTTCTGAGGCAATGGGCTTGTCTTTGCGTCAGTCAGTTATGGCAGGACTTCCCGGAGGCGAAATGGAGAGGCATCAGAGAGAATGCCCCCCCTGAAATTGTCAACGTTGACCAAGGACCCTTGCTGTGAGGTCCGAGCCTCAGTCGTCCACGCCTTGACCACCTTCTTGGGCATTCCCGACTTGACCGACGAGGTTGCTCGCATCGAGGAGTCCATCGCCTGGACCCTGCTGGATATGGCGAATGATGGGAGCCCCCTGGTCCGCAAAGAGTTGGTAGTGTTCCTCTCTCACTTCGTACCACGGTATGACAGCAAGTTCATTGTTGCGGCCTATGAGCAACTGATGGAAGAGAAAGAATATCTCGTCCATCCACCTCAGAATGAGGGTATGGATTACAAGCTGGGACTTCACTATGCAAGAGAGGAGAACCGCGATGCTGACGGCAGTGTCAAGCCGGCAGTCCAAGGATTCTCGCACAACACAGTTTTTGCAGCTTGCTGGAAGCACGTTCTGATACTCGCGGTGGATCCTCACCCAGAGGTTCAAAGAGACGCCACTATTATCGTGGACTACGTCCACCAAGCCTTACTCGACTCTCCTGTCAGTGTTCATGCCAAAAGTCTCATGGACGACATCCAAAGGCGTGTACGGAAGCCGAGAGCTCAAGGTCACAGAAAGCAGGCGTCCAGCTCAAGAAATAGCACGATGCACACGAACCCTTCAGATATATCAGCGCCCGAGCCTTCGCCTGGTCTATTGAAGCGTACAGCCAGTCTCCTGTTCTCGGGCATTTGGGGCGGGGAAGATAGGCCCTACCCGTCCGCACCCTTGGCGTCTCCTGGTCTGGCCCGCAGTGGCTCCCAGAAGTTTCGAAGTGCTGCTGAGTGGATAACACCCCAAGAGCAGAACGACCCTTCCACGATAGCGAGCCACTACCATGTGACGGAAGAGCCTGTTTCCGGTGGGTTCGAAGAGCGCAGTGTGAAAGAGCTGCCAACCCTGCCATTGAAGAGCACACTTCTGGACTGGTCTATTGAATATTTCCGCGAGCCGCAGATGAAGCCAACTGAGGCGGAAGAACCCGGCAGTACCGAATACAATGAGCGCCTCTGGAGGAGATCTCGTAACGAGAATATCCTCCGAGAAACTCAACCGCAGAAACACTATGCTGGCACCCACAAGTGGAACAACCAGCTCGCTATTATGAACAATGGCGCCCAGCCAGCAAAGATGACCTTCCATCAATTCGAAGATCACCTTGCCGTCGCCGATGATGGTAATACCGTCAACATCTGGGACTGGAAGAAACAGCACCGAATTGGCCGCTTTTCCAATGGAAATCCGGAAGGCTCCAAGATCAGCGATATGAAGTTCATCAATGAAGACGATACAGCCTTCTTGATGACCGGTTCTTCAGATGGTGTCATCCGTATTTACCGTCACTATGACTCCGAGAAGACGGAGCTTGCGGCCTCCTGGAGAGCCCTCACACACATGGTTCCCAGCAATGTCAACTCGGGCATGGTGTTCGACTGGCAACAAGTCACCGGTAAGGTACTCGTGGCTGGCGATGTCCGTGTCATCCGGGTATGGGCGGCGGCATATGAAACATGCATCGCGGACATCCCAGCACGATCGGGCTCGTGTGTCACGTCCATCACTTCTGACCAAATGACTGGTAACGTATTCGTCGCTGGATTTGGCGACGGTGCCGTACGCGTCTTCGACACAAGACTAAAGTCGCAGGAGTCCATGGTCAAGAAGTGGAAAGACGACTCAGACAGGCAGTGGATCAAGAGTGTACACATGCAGCGCGGTGGCCAGCGTGAGCTGCTCACGGCCAGTCGCAACGGCAAGGTCAAGCTTTGGGACATTCGGATGGACGCACCTCTCAAGGTTGTGCAGACGACAAGAGATACCCTCCGCACAGCAAGCACCCACGAGCACCTGCCTGTGTTCTCTGTGTAAGTAGACATTTCCTCTCCTCTAACTCGTACAGTTCCTCGTACTAACCATTCTTCAGCGGTACTTCTGCCCATTGCGTGAAGGTTTTCAACTTCGACGGAAACGAGTTGTCTCGCATGGAACCCTACTCGAGCTTCTTGCAACAGAGCCGTGGCGCGCCTATCTCTACGACCGCATTCCATCCCCATCGCATGATTCTGGGTTGTGCCGCACGGGGCGACCACCACATCAATTTGTTCACGTGCGCCCAAGAGACACCTCAGGCGTATCTCAACTCCCTTTAGGATCATAGGTGATCCTCCATCCGGATACGAATTAGTTGATATAATCGATACTTGCTGTCAACGCAGTCGCATTGTTAGGCAAGCGCAGAACCTCCAGGGCCCTCTCACTGCTGGCGTTTGAGCATTTTCCCGGGTAGTTTATTGACGTCACGAGGGGCTTATTGAAACGTGTATATTGATCCGTTCGGAGTTCAGGATTGTCTTTGTTCGTGTATATGTTTGGTTGATTAGTTTGACCACGGCGGTCTGATTGATGTCCCAAAGGATTGGGACAAGCGCCTTTTTTGTGTTATTCCGGGGGAGCGGTGGTTTTGCATCCCGAGAATAACCGAGATTTCTAGAGCTGAAGATAAGAAACTCCTATACCAGCGTAATACTTTATAATGAGAAACAGACTTTCTAATCAGCGCCCATCATGAGACCTTGACTATGCATCTTTGGCACTTAGTATGGGTTCCAGAGCCAAAATAATACTCCCCTGCATGTTTGTCCTTTTCTTTCCTACCTAATAATAGAAGACCAGGCTGGTTTTTGGCGGCCAAGTGCAGCTTCACACGCCCCCCCCTTCCTGAACTTTTCCTGCAGTCAACGGAGGTATACGCCAATTTTTCTCCTATCATTTCCCGCAAGCAAGGAACCAAGATCGATTTGGGTCTCGGTCACCACTCCCACTACCGACTATTTGCTTTCTAGTATCCAAGTCGCACTCAAAGTCATATTAGCACAGGCTCGGAAAGGGCTCATATATGACCTTGGAGATAAGTCGATTGGAATTGCAATCTCGCTTCGTAAATCTCATCTTGCAGGCCGCCTTCTTCTTTTGATAGTGGTGTATTGGCTTAAGCATGATATCCAGGTACAGAAGCCCTGCTCGGCTATGATGCTCAGACCAGATGTAAGTACTAAGCACTGTCTGTAGATCGAAGTCATATTAAGGTTGCCCATAAGGTTAAGACTAAGGAACTGAGGCTTGGCGTAAGTTGATATTCGCAGTGATCTGAATATAGCACGCCCGAGTCTCGGGAGCACCGGTGAGGAATCAAAGCATATCGTACAAGAGTGGCACAGTTGGAAAGGGATGAGTAGTTAACAGAACTGAAATGCTTAGAGACGATCGTAACAGTTCAGGCTCCCACAGCAATATATGTTGGGGCTTCTTATCAGAATATACGGGTTATCTACCTCCTTGTGATTTTTAACTTTGCTCCCAAAAGAATAGAGATGGCCTCGAGTATAATACAGGAAGATGGAGCATCGAGTGCTCTTTCTCCGAGTAACAAGGGGGAGAGACTCGGTACAACCGAAGTTTCACTCGTCCATTCCGCCTTCGACATATGGTCATATAAGTCGAGCATGGCCTCTTGAGACCTTTAGTAGTTTAGTATTCCACCTCCCCAGGTGTCCGATACTAATCTACACATACATCGGGCTCGGGCTTGCCTCCAAGGCCATAAGCTAGAAAGCTACTTGCAAGCCAGCCATTGGCTGGGCTGTACTCATTCAAAGTGGTAGTCCCATGGAGGACTTCGTATCGGGTCATACCAGCACCAGAATCTGTTTGATTCTTTATCATCTGTGCAATTTTCCCTCCAACCTCACAGCCCTCGAACCAGGCACCTGATGATTGTTGACGTCAGTATTACTCTTCCAGGAAACCGTGAACATGCTTCAAGAGTGACAGATATCGAAACTGCAGGAAGCCGCATACAAATTCGGAACAAAGCAAGCAAGTTGACGGAGAGGAGAGGGAGGCGGGCTTCTAAGATTGCTTACCCTGCAAGAAGCCATAATACTGCGCCGACATAGCCTCTCCAGCAAAATACAGTCTGCCGACATTGGCACGGAGATTCTGATGTTTTTCCAGTGTCATGCCCACTGGCCAGTTGGAATATGAGCCGAAGGCCATTCTTGACGATTAGAAGTTATTATTGTGATCACACGCGTCTGAAAAGTCAAGGGCTCAACCTACTCTTCAAAACTCCACCGTGGGTAGCAGAACGCCACAGGTTCCGGCACTTTTTTGTCTGGAAACATCAACCGCAACACCGCGAGACCCTCATCTTTTGTCGTTTCGTCTGGCTGCTGCTCAACCCTGTAGGCTTCATTTTCGACCACCGTCACGAAAATGATGTTAGAGCCCTCCAAGAATCCCGGGCCGGTAAGCGACTGCCACACGGGATAGTAGCCGCGGACCTTTGGGTCTGCATACAGGAAATACTGCGTGTTCGGGTCCCAAAATGTCTCGTTGAACTGATAGAAGATCTTGGTGTATGTACCCATCTGGAATTGATCGATAGCCTCACGCTTCCAACGCGGCAATGGAGGATCGAAAGTGATGGCATCGTTCTGTAGCACCCCTACAGAGAAAGTCGAGATGGCGTAATCTGCCTGTATACAACCGTTGTGCGTCTTGACCACGACCCCCTGGTCTGAATAAGCCAAAGACTCGACGGTAGTGTTGAGCATAAGGCGCGTATCGTTTGCACCCAGGAACGTCTGGCTCTCGCCAACGACGAACGCATTGTATCCTCTTTGGTCCCAAACATAGTTGTTCTCTTCGGAGAATTGGTAGAATGTCAGGTTATATCCTGTGATTCTGGAAGTTTCCGTCAGCTGGAACTCGGCCAGACAGACCATGGACGAGATGATAGGTTACCCGTAGAGAAACCCGCTGTCTTCGGGGGTCTGCGCAGTTTCCAAATCCCATGCCCACCATTCTGCCGCCTGCATTTTCATGTCTTTCTTTGGTTTCCAGCCCCCTGTGCTCAAGCCAGCTCGAAAACTCGTATCTTGGAGGTTGTCGGTGAGGATATAACCGGCGTCCTGCTCCACGACGCTGTAGACCTTCTCGAAATCAGCAAGTACCCCAGTGTAGTCATTGTAGCCTTTCTCGTCGTAGGTTAGAATCGAGCTTTCATTGGAATACGTATTGTTGAGCCCGTATCTCTTGGCCAAAGTCCAGATTGGGTTCTCGGGTCCTCCTTCGGATCCCAGACCCTGAACCCAGTTGGCACCGAGTTCCACTGTGTATGGCGCCTTGGTCTCCGGGTTGACGCCGAACTGCGTGTGGCGGACACGGCCTCCGATGTAATCATTTCTCTCGACAATCAGGAAGTCGGTCATGGAAGCATTGGACAGTGCTTGTGCCGCTGTGATACCAGCGACTCCCGCACCCAGGATGGCCACTTTGGTCTTTCGACATTCGCCATCACGGGGAATAGCAGCAGATCCTGCCGGCTGGAAGAGCTGGATCAGGGAGGAGAGCGCTGTGGCATGAAAGAACCAACGCATAATGGCCAGGCTGTAGAGCTGTGATAGGAAGTATGGTGGCAATGCGACAACGAATGGACTGGTGGTTATCTCAGAGACGAAGCGCGGCAGTCTTTCACCTACTTGTAACCAGACCTCTTGAGCGGACTACACAAGGTGAGACGAATTGATGGCCACAGACTGCTTTATCTATCCACATATTCAATCGTCCTCGCCATGCTGAGGGAACCCTCCTCGAATCGACGAATCGACCTTTCCCAGTGCCAAGGTCACATTGCGTCGTAGCTTCCGTCTGTGGGAGGGTATTGCGCATTTCCTGACTTGCTGGAGAAGCTGCACCTGCAGCTCATTACCTGCTTGGGCAACTCGGGAGATGGGACGGTGACTTGAGGTTGCACTGGCTGAGATAAGATTGTGACGACCAATCACTTAGACTCAGGTTACAGCCCATGGAAATAGCAGCACGGTTTTAAACATTTGATATCGAGGGGCCGAGTCGACCGACAATGCAAGTATTTCCAATTTTGGATGCTTTGTCCTCCGAAAGGTATGGTTCCCGCACGAACACTCATTCAAGTCCGGGCACACAAAGCTAAAAGATTCATTGCCTCAGAAGATCACAGAGGTATTCCGAGATCGCTCCAACCCGTCGAGTAAGTACGGGCATCCGTAGGTACTCAGCAGTACCTACCGATCGATAAGAAGGCGAAGATAGCGTTTGCAGGTGGAGAACAGAATGCTCGATTAACAAGGGTACGATAACAGCATTATGCAGGAACCCGTTAGCTCGTCCAATCGATAAGCATTTTAAGGGACCATGTGCAACGCGTATACTCGCTAAGAAGGTAGCTATATCTAGTTATGCATATAAGCGTACTCACACGTCATAGTCTGGTTAGCTTGGAGCTTGTGACACTCTTACGCCTGGGCGTCTCGACTTCCATTAATGACTCCCTCGGCAAAGTTGCACTGTTGACAGTGTGGTGAGGAAGAACCTAGTTCATCACAAAATGGTAAGCCTTTTTGAGTTTTTGGTCTGGAAGCAGGCTTCCAATACGCTATTCTCTGCATTCATGTATCCATACTTGGAGCTGTAAACGATGGCCATAGACAGACCGGCGACGCGACGAGCGAGTTGCTAACCCCTTGTGCCCCAGGCTTCCGCGACGACTCCTCTTCTGGCGGACGACCGCCGTAACTCGGCTGCCGATTCCGATCGCTTAGCCGACTCTGAAGACAATGCGCTACGAGATAGAGCTTTATCGAACCGAACAGGCCCATCATGGGTTCCCCGACTCCGCGAGGTCCTGCTCTTCGCGTGGGCCCTTCTGGCTACAGCAGGCGTGCTCATTATGGCAGTTTGGATGTCCCATAAGTCGCAGACTGGCTACTCAAAGCCAAGCGGCAAGCGCAACTTGATCTTCATGGTTTCCGATGGCATGGGACCTGCATCTTTGTCTATGACAAGATCATTCCGCCAATACACTGAAGGGTTGGACCACGGGGACACCTTAACCTTGGACAAGCACTTCTGGGGAAGCAGCCGGACGCGGAGCGCAAGCTCTTTCATCACCGATAGCGCCGCTGGGGCTACAGCATTTAGTTGTGCGCAGAAGAGCTACAACGGGGCCATCTCCATGCTGCCCGACCACACTCCATGCGGCACCGTCCTGGAAGCTGCCAAGAGGGCCGGTTACATGACCGGTCTTGTTGTTACCACTGATATCACGGACGCTACTCCAGCATGTTTTAGCAGTCATGTTGATGTACGCACGCAGAATGACGAGATTGCTTTGCAGCAGGTCGGAGACGGGGCGCTCGAGAGAGTCGTGGATCTTATGTTAGGTGGCGGAAGGTGCCATTTCTTGCCCAACACTACTCATGGTAGCTGCAGAGCTGATGACGTTGACGTTGTCAGCATGGCGAAAGAGAAGTATGGCTGGACCTACACTGATAATCGCGCTGGTTTTGATGAGCTGTGGGAGGGGAAACTCGAAGTCCCTCTGCCCATGTTGGGTCTGTTCGCTTCTACCGATGTTCCGTTTGAGCTTGACCGCCGCAACATGAACGATATCTATCCCAGCCTGAGCGAAATGGCAACGACTGCTTTGAGGGCGCTCGAAAAGGCCACTCAAGACAGCGATCAGGGCTTCTTCCTCATGATTGAGGGAAGCAGAATCGACCACGCCGGTCATTACAATGACCCAGCAGCCCAGGTGCATGAAGTCCTCGAGTATGACAAGACTTTCCAGGCTGTCTTGGACTTCCTAGACGAGTCCAAGACGGAGGGCGTACTGGTCGCAACGAGTGACCACGAGACTGGTGGTTTGTCTGTTGCCAAGCGTATGTCTACCGTTTCTTTTTGTTCCCTGCGTAACGCAATGACGACTGACACTTTATTAGAACTCCGATCTGACTACCCTCAACAATACCTGTGGTATCCTGGTGTTCTTGCCAATGCCTCATCGTCTACTGAATATCTTGCCTTCAAGCTCTACGAGCACATTGCATCCACTGCCAAGAACGGAACCTCGAAGAAGGGACTCAAGGTCTATATCAATGATGAACTCGTGAAGGCCGGCCTCGGTGTCCATGACGCTACTGACACAGAATTGGCGGAGATTGTCAGCACCCCGGCGAAAGCTCAAGACCTGTTTGCAAAGATCATCAGCCAACGTGCTGAGATCGGCTGGAGTTCTCATGGACACTCTGCTGTTGACGTCAATATATACAGCTCAGGTGGCTCTGGAACAGATGCCATACGTGGCAATGTTGAGAACACCGAGGTGGGTGATTTCCTTCGTGAATATATTGGTGTTGATGTGGAGGCTGTCACAAAGGAGCTCCGAAAGAAATACCAGAGGAGGTCAAAGACATCAGCATTGAAGCTGGATGCCACTGGCGAGTCAAGCAGCAGCGAGGATCATTGGGCTGCTCACGAGGACTTGGTGATGAGGCAAGCAGATGGTACTCACTGAGTCATTTTGGAGTCATTATTTCGTATGTTTGGCAGGCAGCATCATGGCGGGGCATTTACAGTTGCATTTGGCTCTCATACAGTCACTGGATGGTTTGGGCTTTCACTGAAGCAACAAATAGCTATATCCCTTTTCATAGATTCCTCCAAGCGAAACAGGAGCACATGTTTTAGAAGGGCAAGCAGATTGCACACTGACACGTTTTTTTGCCCAGATCATTAATAGTCTGAAAGCAAACACTAACCAGCCTAACTGTTTGACGGAGTTATGTGATGGCACCGGGCGTCTGATGCACAGTTGTGCCACTCCGGATTGGATCGCATAGCCCCGACTTGATTGCTGGTTCCCCTTCCAAGCAACGGCTTCGGATTACTTCTTCGGTGAACATGGCAGGCTGTTTCAATCTCAAACATGGTCCGTTAGTTGATCATCATGTGTATCCAACCCACCTGTAGACAAAGGTTGGCTCAGAGTCATCAAATTGGGATATCGATGCGCAACAACATTTGGTATCGAAGATCAGGTGCATCCCTAAATTTGCAAGTAGATGGGAAGCCCAGTATATGCACATCTGGTCTCTTGGCTATATGCAGTGCCTCCTTTTTGGTTTATTTGAGTTTCCGAGTCTACAAACGTATCATTGACGAGAAGGGTGAGTTATCCAGGAGGGAACAAGTTTGCTGAGTCTAAATGGACTTCCATTTGTAATATTTGGCCGCAAGTTGCTTGGGTTCTGGGCAAGCTACATGTTATGCTGCGTTTACCAACTATGAGGAAACTAGGAAACACATTTTTGCCTCCGAGTAAAGGATATCGATGAGCTAAAGCCTTTATAATACTCGATGCTGTCAACGTGGTCACAATACTTTGTCCTGCCACCCTCATCAAGCATCTTGTTTTGTGGACGAATACCCCCTCTCGTTTCTAGGCTTCATACCCCCCCCTTCGCTACTGCGATTAAACCAGGCACAGCCTGTTCCTATTGTCTGAAGTATTGTCGAGTTGCTGATTCCCTGGTGCCCGTGAAACGAGGGGTTATCAAAGTCAAAGAATACAAATCGAAGCATCTGACTTGATACCGGAACCGCCTACCCAGAGATAAATAGGTGACAGTGCGGCCTGGGCTTCTTCGGGATAAACCAAACCAACTATACCCCCGGTGGCCAGCTGCAAAAGGCATCTATCTAATGGAGGCTAATGCCACCAAAAGCTGTCCGCTTAGCATCGTGCCCTAAGCTTCCTCTTACCGGCCTACAAACGCTGCGCCCTTTTCACTTCGTGATTTCCCCAACACGTAGCCATCACGACCACAACATTTAATCCCCTCCGTTGCCACAATAGCATCGAGGTACGAGTAATACAAATAAAAATCTGCCTCCCAACAGCAGTTCCTGCATTGTAATTTTGTTCACCACAAACAAGCACAAACCCGCACCGCTCATCGCAAGACACTCGCCAACATGTGTTACTATTTTTTGAACATCACCATGTGCAGCCACTGGGACAACCAGATCTTTGCCGGCCCTAGCTGCCAGAAGTTCCATGACGAGCTGGACCGAATCCACCAACCCGAGGCTTGGAACAGCGCCGACGACCCCAACGCCGAGGCCACCCTGCCCTTCACCTGGCCGGAGCGTTGTGAGCCCAACTACTACAACACTGTCCAGTGCCTGATCTGGTGCGGCTGGGAGTGCCGCAACACCTATGACCCCTGTGAGTATTAATAGTTTTCTCCCCTTTTTTGGCCCCTTATATGTACATTTCACAAGTCCGATGTTGGGTCATGTTACTTGGTGCAAGTGAAGGGCAGAACAAAGCACTGGAAGGCTTGGAACATCCGCCCCATTCATGTTCATTTGGCTCTCTTGGCCAGAATTTGGCCAGATCTAGTATCCAGTTTTACGCTGCAACCTTTGCCCCTTTGTTGACATGGATGTACAAAGATGTTTACTAACAAAGTCTGTCACAGGGGGTCTTCAAGAGCACAACCTTTTCCCCAATGGAATCCAGCAGTGGCATGGCCAGAAGGAACCGATGGGCGAGGACACCGCCACTTATGGCGAGCCCCGTCTTGGTGTAGGCTGGAGAGAAGATGCCTAAGCTCAAGGGAAGAGATTACATATGGGGGCTTTAAAGAGATTCAGCACTGGTACAAAGAGTTTCAGCTCTACACCATTACCCTTTCACTTTGCAACTTGGAAAAGCTCACGACGGAGGTTCATCTCGCTGTAATTATAACGTATTACAGGGCTTAAACTAAAATAAAGGGCGAAAATAGCCTATATTCCTAGTTAAAGCGAAGTATAATAATCGTTATATAATATATTTAAAAAATAAGAGAGGAGAGAAGGAAAGGTTCCTTTATTAATTAGTTAATAAGGTAAGGTATATATTAATAATAGCTTTTAATATCTTTTTATTTAAAAAGATAGTGTCGTTCGCGATATTAATTAAAGGCCTATTTATTTCTATATTTTATAATATTTTATAATTATTATTCTTTTATATAAATTATTTTTAATATTTTATAATTTATAATCCTTTAATAAATATTATTATTCTATATATTCTTTATATCCTTTTATTTTTAAATATTATTATCCTTTATTATTAATTCTTATATAAATTCGAAATTAATATCTTTTAATTCCTTTTATTTAACTTTTTCGTATAGAATTATAAATCTTTTAAATAATTTCTTTATATTACGGTCTTCGACGAAATATTTATCTATTTTAAATATTATCGTATTTATAGATATTAAATAAAGCTCGTTTATTATAAATAAGAAAGTTTTTAAACCGGTAGGTAATAATTTAATTAATATAATTAAATTAATATTAAAGTATATATTATTAAGGTATATATATGGAAATATATGTAAAATAGATTTAGGATTATTTATTATAATTTAATTATAATTAAATTCATGGAGTATAATAATATTGCGGGATTTATTAAAGATTAAAATAGTTTTAATAAATAATCGGATATTTTTAATAGAAATTTTAATATTACAAATAACATTTATTTAATTCTTCTCTCTTTTTAAATTATATTTATTTATTTTATTAAAATGCTTTTTAATATATTTTATATATATAATCTAATGTTTATCGTTTAATATAATTAAGTTTTCCGAAAGCTTTTTTTAAACCTTAATTATAATATAAATTAGAGCTTTAATTATTACGTTTTATATACCGTTCTTTTCGTAACTTTCGACGCTCGTTAATTTATCCGTTTTTTAAATAATTATTTCAATAGGCTAAATCCTAGTAAAGAACTCGCGGTAAGGTTTATATTTAATCGTATTTTAATTTTTGATTATATTTAAAATTACGTTATTAATAGAATTATTAAATAAATAATTAATATATTTAAAGAAACGATCGGGGGTTGATTATATAATTATTAAAGTTTAAGCGGTAATAAATTAAGTTTTACGCTATTTATAATAATATTTAAAATTAATAAAAAAACGGCGGGATTCCTAATCTAATTTATTTTTAATTTATTTATTAAATTCCTTTATTTCTTATCGAGCTTCTTTAATTTATTTATTTTTAATATTTAAATATATAATAATCGTTAAGGTACGTTTAAGGATTGTAATATTAAAATCCGGAGTTATAGAGGAATTATTAATAACTATTTTATTTATATAATTTATTAATTATTATAGAGTTTTATTTTTAATATACTTTAAAATAATATTTTTAAAAATAATAATAAAAATAATTATATCCTCGGTATTAGGTTTGAGCTCCTTTAGCTTAAGATTAATAACGTTAAGGAATATACGTTTAAAATATTCGCGGGTATAATAAATTACGTTATAATAAATCGAATAATAGAATTAAATATTATATATTTCTTTATATTTAAAATCGTAATAACAATTATAGAATTTGTAACGTTTAATTTAAATTAAAGTATTATATATTTTAAAAAAATTTCGTTAACCGATAATAATATTTATTATAAGGTTTCCGATTTTATAATTTCTAATTAAAACGGCAAAAGAGTTATATATAATTATCGTAATTATATAAGCTCGGGAATAAATTATATTTATATAAGTATACTCGCCGATAAAACTTAAACCGTTTAATCGAGTTTAGTCGAGAATAATAACGTTATCTTTATATCCCTACAATCTATCGATAATACGGATTCTAATTCCTTTAAACTATTAAGATATTTTATTAATATATTTAAATTCCGTAATAATGTATTTAATTTATTTAATATATATTATAATAACTAGAATAGAGATATAACGTCCTTCTTTCTTTATAGTCGATAATTTAATAAAAGTATTATAAAAATATAAATAAAATATAAATTTAACGATATAAATTACATACGAATAATTAATAACATTCTTTCCGATTTTCTATTTATATAATTTTATTAAATTAATATTAATTATCGGGTTATAAATCGGACGGTATAGGAAATCACTAAGAATATATCGGAATTTATCGGCTACCTTAATATAACCTAGAGTTATTTTAACCTCGATTATTATATTATTATAAAATCTCTTAAAGTAGAATATAGAAACGCCTCCTTTAGCTCGTTAATTATATTGTAAATAAATAACGTTAATATTAACTTATACCTATCGTAAGGTGAAAGAAATTAATAGTTATTCAATAAATATTAAATGGAAAAAGGTTTTAAACTTTTAATTATAATTAACTTAAAAAGAAAGTATTAATAAATTTAATTATTTTTAATCGCCGGTAAAGGAATAGAAAGGGACGTCTTTAAAGGCGGATAGAATTATTAAAGTATCCGGCTTAAATATATGGAATACTTTATTAATAAAGATATATAATATTATAATATTAATATTTATTCGTTTATTCAATTAATTTAAGGCGATTAATATATTAATAATATAGTCGGCCTAATTAATAATAATTACTTTTAATATTATAAATAATTTAGGAATTTATTTAACTTTATCGTTTATAAAGTTAATTAAATCTTATTTATAAGATTTTATAAAATCGATTAATTTCTTTATTTTATTAAATATATCAAGGCTATTCTCTTTAGTTACGTGGATAAAAGTATGGACGTAATAAGTAATATTATAATTATTATTATAAATAATATATTTCGACTTTTCTATAGCTATTTAAGTTATATCGTATATAATATACTTTATAATAGTTAGGTTAAGATTATCGTCGTCCTTTATTATCTTATCGAACTTAGAGAATTTACCCGTTATTAAGCTCTTTATATTAGAACGTTTAATACTCGTTGATATAAAATATATAACCTTTATACCGATTTTATTATTAATTTCGGTATTAATATTAACGACCTTTAAAAGAATGTTTATTAATTAATCGTAAGTATTTATTATAATAATTACGATACCCTTCTTTTATAAAAGTTAATAAATAATTTCTTTTTAAATTTATTTAATTTTAATTAAATCCTTAATTAATTAAAGTTTAAATAATCCCTCCTTTACGGGCTAAACCTATATTTAAATATTATCGAAAACGAATTTAAAGGGACCGGCTATTTCCTATATTTATGAAAAGTCTTATTATATAGAATTACTTTAGCCGGATTAAGTAAATTTAAAAGGACTAATTATCTTTTATTATTAATTAAATCTTTTAAAGGCGAATTTTTGTATTTATTATAAATCCTATTATATAGAATTGCTTTAATCGGATTAAATAAGTTTAAAGGGACTAGCTATTTCTTATTATTAATTAAATTTTCCGAAAACGAATTTAAATAGACCGGTTACTTTTTATATTTATTATAAATCCTATTATATAAAATCGCCTTAATTAAATTAAATAAATTTAAAGGGATTAGCTATTTTTTAGTATTAACTAGATTTTCCGAAAGCGAATTTAAATAAATCGATTATTTCTTATATTTATTAGGATTCCTATTATATAAAATCGCTTTAATTAGATTATATAGGTTACGTAATTATTTATTTATTAATTTGTTCTTTTTTAGATTTAATTTTAAAACCTTTTATATTAAAACTTAAAATATTCTTATAAATTATTTTAAGAAGTTTATTAATATTTAATAAAAATCTCGTATAAATTTTATTAATTAACGTAATTTATAAACGAAATAATTATATAAACGAATTAATTACTTTTTAATACTTTATATAAAAAAATATAAATTAATTCCGTTATAATATATTTAATATATTAAAATTAATTAGAATCCTTATTTCTAAATATATTTATATTATTTTAATAGGTATATATATTATGCCCGGGCTCTTTATAGATTTTATAACGTCGCGGGCGTATTTTAGGTTTTTTTATATAATTATTACTTTAACGTAATTTATTTTATAATTATTTATTAATATCTTTTTAAAATTATAAATTTTCTTTAATTTATATATAAAATAATCCTTTATTTTATAACCATTTCTTTTTTATATAACGATATTAGTTAAATATTTTATTTACTTTTCGTAATATAATTACTTTACCTTTTAATAAAGTAAGCCGGTATATTATTTATATTATACTTTTCGCGATTTAATTAAATTTAATAAAAATTAATATTAAAAAGCTATTTTAATATTATATAATTCGATTTTTAATATATTTAATTTAAGATTAAGCTTTAATTACGTTATTTAAAATCTTTAATTCTTAAAGTATAAGTAAGCCGGAAAAGGTCGCCAGCGATATCGGTATATATAATTTTATATTTAATTATAAAATAATAGATTCCGGATTATATAATATAAATCCTATTTTTTAGAAATCTCTTTAAATATTTAAAATAATAAAAATTATTTAAAATATTTTTAAAAACGTTAATAAGAAGTCCTCCTTTAAGATATAAATAATATATATTTATATAAGATTTTTAATTTCTTTCTTATATAATTTTTTTAATATATAAAAATAATTAATATTAAAAAGTTAAAGTTTATATAATAAATAAGAAGGTATATAAAATATAATAATTAAATTTTTTTTATAATAAAGTTTAAAAATTATTAAATAATAGCTTTCGTAATTATTTAAGATTAATAAGCGATAAGTACCCTTTTTATAAGATTTTATATATTTATTAAAATATCGAATTTAATTTTTACCTTTTTTATTTATAATTTAATTATTTTTAATAATTATAATTATTTAATCTTTCGATAATAGGTTATTTTTATATTAAGAAAAGAGATATATTTTTCTAATAAATATAATATATAAAAGGATAGTGTAACCGGACGATCCGATATTTTAAATAATTATAATTTATTCCTAGTTCCTTTATTATATTATCTTAAGCTTTCCGTATTAATTGGAAGTAGTAATAATTATTTTAAACGAGATTTAATTTATAAAAAAGCCGGTTTCGTTAAAGTTATAAATATCCTCTTTTTAAATTTTATATTTATAAATTATATTTTATATAAAGGTAAATTATATATAATATATATCGGGATCTTTATAAAGGACTCTTTAATAATTAATTCTTCGATTAAAATATATCTAAAGGTTTAATTATTATTATATAAAGTTAAAGGTTTAATTAATACTAACGCGTCCCGTATCGTATTAATAAAGTAATCGATTCGTTATATCTTTAATATTATTTATTTAAGGAGGAAAGAATCGTGAATTTAATTTAATTATATATTATATAATT
Source organism: Apiospora saccharicola (assembly GCA_038363915.1). NCBI lineage: Eukaryota > Fungi > Ascomycota > Sordariomycetes > Amphisphaeriales > Apiosporaceae > Apiospora > Apiospora saccharicola. The sequence continues at coordinate 4,453,458 of JAQQWM010000001.1, forward strand.
ATATTTTCTTCGGAATTTATTAATTTTTAAGAATTAATAGATATTTCGCGTTTTATAAGAATATCGAACTATCGGTTATAAAGGGTTATATAAGGGATTTCGTATATTCGGGTTATATATCGAAGACTTAATTTTAAGTTATTCTTAAACGTTTAAAGCGTTAAAATTATTTACTTTTCTTTTTAAATATTAATTATAATAAGTAATAAAGGAATTAAGTTATAAAAGTTATTTATATAAAATTTAATAAAAGTAATTAATTCGTTTATATAATTATTTCGTTTATAGGTTATATTATAATTATTATATTAATTATTTTTATTATAAGTTAATTAATAAGGTTACCGGGTCCTTTTATAATACGATATAATTTATTTATATTAATAGGTTATATTTAAATTATTATAATCTTTTTTAATATTATATAGATTTTTCTTAAACCAGGATAATTAAAAACGATATAAATTTCGTAAAGATTAAAACCGATTAAGAAAACCTATTTTTAATAGGGATTAAAGGAATTATAAAGGGAAAATAAATAATCGAAATAGTTATAATTAATTCCGGGAATAATTTTAAAGTTATCCTTATTTATAATATCCTTATCCGTTATTATATTTAATTATTCCCGGTAATCTTTAAATTCGAATTTTATTCGTCTCTTTTTATTAAATTTAAACTTAAATAGGGGTAAAGGATCGATTTCTATCTAAAATTTAGAAATTTCCTTCCGTCCGGTTTCCTCCTTTTTAAGAATAACGAATTTATATTCTTTAAATTTCTTATTTATTAAATAATTATAAAGATGGATTAAAGCGGGATAGAAGTTTATCGCGTTTTTTATATTTTTATAATTAAGGAATTTAATTAATTAATAAAAGAATCTAATATAATTTAAATTATCCGTTATATTTAAATTAACTTTAACGATACTATTAATCTAATAATTAACTATCTCGTCGAAGTAATTATAATAAATCTCGAATTAAAAGGATTTCTCGCGAACGGCTCTTTAAGTTAAGGTATTTCCTTTTTCCAGATTACCTTTAAAGTTAATAACGGGCTAGGAAATATCGATTAAGAGTGCCTTCCCGGTAAATAATAATTAATATTTTTAAAAAGGGTCGGTAATAAAGTATTAATAAAATAAATAATTTATAAATTTAAAAGGTACGGTAATATATCGAGTATAAATAATAAAGTAATCGTCCTACTTTTTTTTTAGATTATTAAAAATTATCGACGTGCTCCTTTATTTATTTTAAAATCTTAATTTTATAATCCTTAAACGACTTATGCTTATCCTTTTTTTAACGAGGTATAAGTAATTTAATATTTTTATTTAAATATTTTTCTTATATTTCCTTCTCTTTAATTATTTGGGTTAAAATTACGTAAATCTAAAACTTCTCTTTAAGATAAGCTACTCGTTAATTATATTTTTAAAACTAATCCCTAGCTTTTAATTAAATCTTATTAATAAGGCGTATTAATTAAATTACCTTTTCTTTATTAAATATAATTAAGCTAAGACGAGTTTATATTTTATAAATAAAATAAGGGACTAAATTAAAAGATTTATTTAATTTAAAAAAGGCCTCGATATTAAAGGGTTAGAGGTTAGATTTAAATCTTATTAATCGTTCGGTTATAATAAAGTTTAATATCGTAATATAAATACTATTTATTATACGAGTTTTAAGGAATTCTACCTATACCTCCTTATAGATAAAGTCGTTTTATACGTTATAAAAGAATCGAACCATACGTTCTATTATATCCTTAAATATAACTTTATCGCTTTCTTATTTCTTTAATTTAAGTTTATTTATATTTATTATTTAATTAAAATTAATAAAGACCTTAATAATAGGGACTTTTACGAGTATACCGAGGTAAAAGTTATATTACGTGCGATAGATTATATCCTCAAACTTTATAAAGGTTCGAAAGTATTAATTATTAAAGCCGGGGAAAAAATATATAAATCGTAATATCTTATTTTAATTAAATATATTATTAATTATTTTAATTCGGTTAAGAGGGTAAATTAAGCCTATAATTTCTATATTTTCTAAATCCTTACGAAATATAAAATAATATATATTATTAAATTTTACGGTTATAGATATTTAATAAATTAAAATTTTATTTAAATTCATTCTATTCCAAACTTCTTAAAATAAAGAGAAACTTAAATTTTTATATTTATAGGTAATATTATCGGAGAGTTTATCGCCTTCTCCCGTCGGGAAAGCGAACCTTTCGGCGCCTAAATATATTTTAATATAATATATATAGAGTTTTATAATAACGAATAGGAATTCTTTATTACCAGGAATATCTTTAATAAAGTAGAAAATCTTTATCTTTATATAACCTATATAAATATTAAAAAGTCGTAAGACGGAACGTAATTTAACCGTATTTTATATATTATTAATAAATATAAAATAAACGTTATTATAAAGAAAGGAAATGGTAATATTAAAAGAGATTTTATTATTATTATTAATAATTTCTTCTTAAACGAATAAAATGGATAGGAAATCTTCGGAAATAGTGGCGGCGAACTTATTATTATAAATATCTATCCTTTTAACCGTAAAGTATTATTTTTAAACTCCTTTCTTTATATTATCGATAATAATTTAAATATAAATATATCTATTCTCTATATTAAACTTTACGGTATTAAATTCGAGACGGTTATATAAAACATCCTCTCCGTCGTTTTATTAAAGTTAATCGACAATAAGGTTATTATATTTATTAAATTATTAAGGTCTTTAAATAACTTTTTATTCTTAGGTATTATATTCCTATATATCGCTTTATTAGGATTATTAAACGTTATTATTTCCTTATTTATTATTATTTTATAAATTGAAATCTCTTTTTATTTTTTATTTTTATAATAATAAGAGAGGGTTAAAGGGAATTAATAGGAATAGTTAAAAAGGGTTAAAGGAAATTAACTTATTAATAAAATTAGGAGTAGGACTTAAATCTTTATCGACGGATTTCCGGTTATCGTTATCTTAATTATCGCTATCTTAATTATTATTATTTTAAATATTAAATAAATCCTTACCTTTAGACTTTTAAATGTCGAAGGAATCCTTATTTATAATAAGTTTTTAAATATCGACAAAAGTCTTATTTTAAAATTCCTAGTTTTTAATATAACGAAAGAGATTTATATATATTTATTTTTAAACGTTTAATTTAACCTCTTAAGTTTTTAAATTAACCTTTTAAATATTTAAGTTATTATTAAATAGGAATATATAACTATCGGTTTAGTTATTTGCCGAGGGTATAAATAGGTTAGCTTTAATAATTTATTCGGGGTCGGAAATATATTAAATTTTACCCTTGGTATTAAAATTAAGATAACGAAGGTTATTAAAAACCTTCCAGTTAGGTAATCTCGGCGGGCTACCGTTAGGGCTATTAAACTTAGATATTATAATTATTAAACTTACGGAAGATAGGAAGGTAGGATATATAAAGTATAAGAATAACGAGATAGGTAGAAATTTATTTTTAAATACGGGTATATTTAATAATATAAAGAATTAAAGAAATAAGGGTTTATTTCTTAAAAAAAAATTAAAAAAATAAAATAAAAAGAATATAGAATAGGAATAATTTTTTAAATTAAGGAGAACTTATAATAAACAGGTAAGTAGTTATAAGGAAAGGTGAGGTAGTAGTTATATAAGTAATTTATAAATATAAAGATTAATTAATATCTTAAGTAATAATAAACGGAATTTTAATCTATACCCTACTTTAAAATAGGAATAAATAAAAATAATATAATAAAAAGGTAATTAATTTAAAATCGAAAATCTAAATAAGGTAAAAAGATATAAATAATACTTTTAAAGATATAGGAAATAACGGAATAAGGCTCTAATATTTTATTATACCGTTCTAATATAATAAATAATAATTATATTTTAATTATAAAGAACTATTTAACGAATTAAATCTTTATTAAATACGAATCTAAAGTATACCTCGTACCTCGTATAATTATAATATAAAGGAGGTAAATATAATTATTTTCCTTACCTATATTATATCTCGTTCCCGGTAATATTTCTTTAATATTTATAGAACGTCTTTTTATAATTTCGATTCGGATTTTTATATTATTTTATTATAACCTAATTAATTAACTTTATAATATTGTTATTCTTTCCTATTACCTTCGTATTTTATATTAATATATTTATAAATATTATTAATAATATACTTATTTATACTATCTTGCGTTATTAAATTTAATAATAGGATCGTTCTCTTAAACTTATTAGTTTTAAAAGGTTCGAGATGCTTAATCGAGATATCTTTATTTTATTTAAACCAGGTTAATAAATCGATACGATACTTAAAGTTAGTTAAATATTTTAATACTTTAAAAGGCCCCGTCCTTTTATATAATAGTAATATTTAATTATTTAAATAATATTTATATAAATCGCCGGATTTTACAAACTTTATAAATATTAAATCTCCTTCCTTAATTATGGGAGGTTTACGGTACTTATTATTATAATATATCTTTATTCGAGTTTATATTAATATTATAATTTTAAATACTTCCTAATATAATATTTATTAAACCTTTACCTATAGTTTAAATAAAGTTATATTAATAGGAAAGAAAGATTTTAAAAGCCATTTAAAAACTATTATATACGGATATTATTTTATTATAATAAATATAAAGGTATTATAATAATAAATAACGTATAATAAGTTTTTTTCCTAATTATTGAAATTTAATCGAGCGTTTATTATTGCTTTTAATCCGAATTTAATTATTTAAATAACTCTTTCCGCTTAATCGTTCGCGGATTAATAATATATTACCGTTATTTTAATTTTTATATTAATAGTTTTATATAAATATGTTTAAAACTTCGAAATAAATTTAGGATCTATATTTAAGATAAAGGTATCCGGGAAATCGATAATAATATAACGTGGTTTATTACTTCGCGGACTATATTACCTCGCGGACCACTTTTTTAATTTTATAATTTAATTAAACTTTAATATATAATAATTCTATAATTATAATATTTAATTAATTTAAAAAAAAATCGAATCGTTTTAATAATTTAAATAATATAAAATTTAATAAATCCTTTAAATGAAAGAGTTATTACGAAGGTATATAACGTCCCTTATACGACTTTATATTACCGAATTAATAACCGAACCTTATAACGTAAAATCCGATAATAATAATATAAATTAAATTTTATTAAAAAAGAGGTATTATAAAAGTATATAATCGATTTAAATATTTAAGGAATACCTTTTAATATTATTAATATAAAAGATATAATTAATCTTTTCGCGGGAGCGCGTAACGGCGAGAGTGTCGATAAATATTAAGTTAAACGCTTTATCGATTATAATTTAAACCTTAAAATTAAAATAAATCGGAAATATAATTATTAAAAGGCTCGTTATAAAGATATAAAAGTTATTTCCGGTTAATTTATATTAATAATAAATATAAAAGTTAAATACGGTATTTTAAATAAAGATATATAGAATTTTAATAAAACTAGCTTTATAATAAACGTTATTAACTTAATATACGTTATAATATACGCCGATTAATGTAAGAAGGCGAAGACGGTTTAATTTAATAATTAGAAATAATTAATAATAATAAAATATATTAATTTATAAAGCTAATATATTCCGCCGTTCTTAATCGTTTAAAGCTAATATTACCTCGTGAATTAAGCGCGCGAATATAATTTACCGGGTAATTAAGTAATTAAATTAATTTCTAATAGTTAGACCGATAATAAAACGGGCTTAAATTAAATTAAATATTTTAATAAATATATTAAAGCGCGAGCGATAGGTTATTATTACCTTTTAATTATTAATAATTATAAGAGCTATATTTTAATCGAATTCGAGGTATATTATAAGGATAACGGTATTATTATATTTAATATATTTCTTTATTTATTTTACCTATTTTAATTATTAAATATCGTACTTTATTCGTTATTAAAGCGTATGTATTTAAAAGAAATCGAGCTATTTATAAAAACTTCGATAAACTATATTATAAAGCTCGAGTTCTTTATTACCTTTAAAGCCGTATATTTTATTATTTTTATAAAATATAATATTAAATTTAAATTTAACGTATTTAATTTAATACCCTATAATTTAGATAAAGTAATTAATAAGTTAGATATATAAATTCGGATACCTATACCGGAGTTATTATACTTAAGGACCGCTAATATTTATAACCCTTTAACGCTTTCTAACCTTTAATAAACGATAAAATACTTTATTTTTATTAAAAATAAGATCTTTAACTATTAAAGAAGCTTTCCGACGCCGATTTTAAATATTATAAATAAGTTAATTAAACGTATAAAATTAATAATATATAAAATTACGATTTTATATAAACGGGTATAAACTTTAAAGGCGATTAATTTAACCCTTTTAAAACGCCGGAAGATTAAAAAGTTATATATTTAATTTAAAAAAGCCTTTATTATTAAAAAATCTTAATAATTATAAAACGAGAAAGTAAAAGGGAAGCGTTTTACAATTAACGAAGGTAAAAATAATAATTTATCGAAACGACGCGTAACGGGTAATAGGCGTTACGGTATTTATAACGAGATAGGTTATAATACGTAAATTTATAAAAAAGATATAAAATCGAGTACTAAATCGGATAACGAGTAATTTAAATTAATTTAAAGCGTTATAATTAAATTAATTTATATAAAAATATTAAAAAATAAAAAGAGTAGTCCGCGAGGTAATATAGTTCGTAAGGTAATAAACCACGTTATATATATTTAATATATTCTCTCGTTTATTATTTAATATCCTAATCCGAACGGCTAATTATTATAAATATAAATTTCATTAATTTATAAACGATTATTAAAATAATATTATTTCTTAATTTAAATATAGGTAAACCGATAATAAAATCTATATTAAAGACCGAGAAGGGGGTTTTCGGAAATATAATAAGTTATAAATCTCCGAATAATAATTTATATAATAATTTAATAAACTTATAATTCGGGTATTATTTATAATAATTATTAATATATCCTTTTATTTTTAAGAAATAAACGATATTTTTAAAATAATTATATATCCGTAAATTTCCTATATATATATAATCGTTATATATTAATTTAATTATTCGTTTTCTTAATTCAATTGGAATTATTAAACAGTCTCGTCCGCCTTCGGTAAAATATAATAATTTAATTATTAAATTTAACCGGAAGAAATAGAGGTATAATAACGATTTATTTATATTATTTTTCATATCTTTTATTTAAATAAGCAAACGTTCGTAAATAGCTTTAAATATTTTATCCTTTAATAATAATTTAACGATATTTAAAATTATCCTTTTTACTATTTATAAATAAAAGTAGGTTTAACTTTCAATATCTCTTAAAATAATTTTAACATCCGTTAAAGGTTTTTCCGTTAAATCCTTAAGCATAACTTTATTTATAATTTTTAAAAGCTATATATTTTATAATTTAATAAAAGGTAACGATTTATCGAAATCTTTTGCCGGAAGGTGTTTAAAGATCTTTATCGGGACGTTTTAAATTAAATCCTTTATTATAATTTTTATTTTAAATCTTATAATAACGAAACTATTAACGAAATTATTAATTAATAGGGTTTATTTAGCCGACGAGGTTTCGATTTTAAATATAATTATTTTATCCTCTTTAAATACTTCCTTAACGGTTTATAATAGAAGTTGGAATAAGGTATCGATATTTTATATAGTTTTATCAAAAGTATAAAGTATTTTAATACGGTATATATATTGTATTAAAAATAAATATTAATTTATTAAATAATATATTCCTTTTAATATTTAAGGTTTTATAAAAAAAAGCTTTAGCGATAACTTTATAATCTATTATTATTATTATATTATTATAATTAAAGTAATAAATAAGCTTCTTAAAAACTTAAACGAATCCTAATATTTTTAATTTATAAACCGGGTATCGATTTTTCGTATTTAAATATATTTTAAATAAAAATAATATTAACCGAATCTTTTTATTTAATTATTTTTAATATAATACGATACTTATATTTATTTATTTATTAAAATCTATTCGTAAAATAAAAGGGCGGATATAATTAAAAAACGTTAAATTAACTATAACCGATAATTTCCATTTTAAAATCTTTTAAACCTATTTAATGTCTTTTTATAATTTATTATATTTATTATATAAATTCTCCCTTTCTATTACCTATTCGAGGGTTAACTTTAATAATAAAATAAGGGATATTAAAGGTAAAAAGAATTTCCGGGTATAGATTTCACGAATTAAATTTTTTAAAAGCGTCCCTTTAAATTTTAAAGATTTTAAGTTTTAAAGGGATATTAATAAGATAACGAAATTATAAATAAAGGAGCGGTAATAACCTATTAAGCCGAATCCCGATTCTAATTTTTATAAATTCTTCGATATAATTAATTTTAATATAACTTTAACCTTTTTTATTAAATATATTTAACCCGAGTTTAAATATATAATAACTTAAAGCTTTTAAACCTAATTAAACGAAGTAATATTTATTAAATAATATAATATAATTAGATTTTATTAATATATTAAAGTAGATATCTAAATAGCGAAAGTAATCTTTTATAATACGGGAAAATATAATAACGTCGTCGATATAAATAAGGACGAATTATTATAAATAATCCTTAAAAAGGAGTTCTATTCGATATTAAAAAAAAGCGGGCGATATTTTAAGATTTATAATATTTACGGTTAATTATTCGTAATATTTATACGGGGAGACGAAAGCGGTTTTCTATTTATACCTAATTTTAATTTCCTATTAAAAAAAACCTTTTATAATATTAATAATTATAAAGACCTCGTATCCATTTATAACTCTTAAAATTTTATTTTATCGGGATAAGAAATATCTATTTCTTTCTATTTTAAAATTTATTTTTTATATATTAATTATTATATATAATTTACCGTTTCTATATATTATAAAGGTAGGTAATATAATTAATAAAAATTAATTAAAGGGAATATCTTTAACGATACCTATTTCTCGAAAGGGATTTAATATTTTATTTATTTCCGCGCGATTCTTACGGAATATAGTATAAAGTTATTATATAAAGTTATTTATATCTATACCTTATTTAAAATTTATTAATAATTTAATTCCGTCGTTAAACCTATTTAATTTAAAGCGGAATAAATAAGTATTTTTTTAATAATATTCTTTATTATAATCCGGATTTTAAAATTTTAATAATTTAATATATTTACTTTTAATAAATCTATTTATTTAATTTCTTCCGACGGGTTAAATAAATAAAAAGGATATCTATATATATATTTATTATTATTTTTTTAAATCCTTAATTAAGATTTCTCCGATAATATTTTTAAAAGGAATAGTTAAGTTTAATTTAAATATTATTACGAAATTATCGACGGAATAAGTAATTTTAATCTTATTTAAATAACCGAGGACCTCTCTTTTATAAATAATTATAAGGATTTTACCGAAATTTATAAATAGAATATTATTTATTTAACCGTTTATAATATTTTTAATTAATAATCTATAAAAGAATTTCCCGGGATTTAATTTCGTTATAGGATCGATAAAGTAACCGTAATACGTGGTAAATAGTTCGTAATACGTTATTAAAACGTTTATACCGTACCCGGGCTTAATATATAACGTTTTAATTATTTATATAATAGCTTTTATTTATTAACTAAAAGATTTATATTTAAGGGATTAAATATTTATAATTTATATATATTAATTAAAATCGATAATATAAAAGTAGTTATTCTACTTTAATCCGCTTTATCATCTATATAATAAGTTTTTTTTTAAGAAATTAATATTACGAAAAAAACCGTAAAATAGCTTATTTATAATAAAAATTATTTCTTTAATTTAAAAAGGTTATTTATTAATATTAAAAAAAGAGATAAATACCCGATAGCTTTAATATATATTAAGTCCGGTATTTATATTATTAAACTAGAAAAGTTAATATAATTTAATTAATATAGTATCCGGAAACTTTATTACGAGAATTAAAGGGGTAATTAAAAAAGGGGGCGAATATATATTTAAATATATTTTTATAAAACCGTTAAAGGTATAAATTATTATATATAAATAAAAAGTTAATTTTTATTTATAAATTTAATTCTTAATTATTAAAAAGTATATAAGTTTTATATATATATATTTAAGAATATATAGATTAAAACCTGCTTGTATTTCGATTTTTATAAAGATATTATTAATTATTTTAAGAACTCCTTTTATAATTCGTTTATTTATTTCTTTTAATTTTTCTATTACGAGTATTATTATTTTTATAATTTTATTTATAATTATTATTAGGATAAGAGTAATAATAAGAATTTTAAAGTAATTCGATATAAATATTATAAATAAATCGTTCTTTCGGGATAATTACCTTAAATATTTTCTTAATCGATAATACCCGTATCCGAATTATTATTATTTACGCCTTCCTTTTTATTTTTTAAGTTATTTAATTAATTAATAATATTTTCCGGGATTTAAAATATTCCGTTATTATTTAAATTTTAGATAAAGAGTTATTTTTTAATAGAATAGGTAAAGATCGCTTTAAAGGAATCGTTTCTCTCGTTATTCTAATTATTATTCTTTTTATTATCTTAATTATTGTTTTTAAATTTTTAATTATTATTTTATCGTTATAGATAATCCTAGAATTTACCGTTATTTTATTTATTAAATTATAATGTTGTATTTTCCGAGGTATCCTTTATTTTAATTCAATTAGTATCCTTTCGTTTATTTAATAATTATCTTTAAAAGGTACCGTCTATTATTAATATTTTTAAAGTTTTAACGATAAAGGGAGTAAGATTTATAATTTATTATTAACGCCGGGTTTTAAAGGTATCGGTATATAATTTAATTTTATGTTTTTTAATTCTTTTATCGGATACCTTTTATTACTTATTTTATCTTTCCTATTTTTTATAGGTATTATACTCCGTTTTAATTATTTCTTTACGGAAATCTATTAAATTATTAAAAAGGTTATATTTAAATAATATATATTATTTAAGGATAGGATTAAGGCCGATATATATATAATATATTATATTATCTTTATTTACTTTATTAATTTTACGATATAAGTTAATATATTTATTAAAATAGCCGTTAAAATTAATTTAATCTTTTTATTCGAAATTATAATATAATTTATTAATTTCTCGGAATATATCGCCTTTATCCTTCCGGAAACGGTTAGTTAATAAATCCTATTATATTTATAAATTATTTATTATCCTTTCCTTTTCCTTTATAGATATAGAATCGAATTATTTATAACTTTTTAATTTAAATTTAAATAAAATATTTATATTAAGATAATTTAAAATTGCTTTTATTCCTATTATATTTTTATAATAATCGATTTTATTAATAAATTATAAAATAATTAATTTTCCGTTATAAATAAATAATTCCGATTTTAATTTAATTCCTAATTAGTTATATATAGAGCATTAATTATTATTTAATTAATAAAATATTTATTTATTTATTTAAATATTTTAATATATATTTATATATTATAATTAAATTAAGGGCTAATTATAAATTTAATAAACTTTTTATAAATAAGGAGGGTTATAATCGTATCCGGGTTAAATATAATTATTATAAATATTCTATTTATAATAATTTTAATATTAATTTATAAACGTTAAATATTTTATTAAAAGGGGTTATTAAAATCCGGATAATATTAAAGGGACGGTATATATTATTCGGAATTAAAAGGCCGGAGGTAAGTAAAACTCCTTTTATCTATTTTAATAAGATTAACGGGTAAAAGAGGTATATAAATTATAACGGGCTTCTTAATTAAAGCTATACCGGGTTATTTTCGGGGGTAATTTTATATTTAATCCTTTCCGAAAATATTTTATAAATTTTATAAACTTTATATAATTTCTTATAATTCTTAAGATATAAGCTAATATAAATATAATTAACAATATCCTCGTAGTTTAATTATATATTATTAAAGTTTAATTAATTATATTCTATAAATTTAAATCGATTATATAGATAAAATATTTATATTTATTTAAGTTTATTTTATCTTTAAGCTTTATTAAAATAACGGTATTAAAAAGCTATTTTAACGTAATATATAATAACTCTATAATTAAATATTTATTTAAAGAATCCGATCGAATTAATATCTCCTTTTATTTCCCTTTATCCCTTTAGTTTTTTATATTAAAAGGTATATTTTATTATAAACCGGGGATTTATTAATATATTTAAAAATTATAAATATTTTATTTTATATTTATTTTAAAGTTAATTTCCTTTTTAAAGGAAGAATTAATTATATTTATTATAATACCCGATTTTAATAATATAAAAATAGGGAAGGCTTTAAACGTTTTTATTTAAGGTAATTTAACGGAAGGATTAAGCTTTTAATAAAAAGGTTAAGAATATTTAAATAATAAAATCGATTCGATAAATATAAAGTGTTAAAAATTCCGATAATATTAAAAAGCGTTCTCGGATAATCTTCTTTAAATAAAGATTAAATAAAAGGGTATATAAAAATTACTTTTAAATTAATTAAAATTCAAAATTTTAATAAAAATAAAGGGGGTTTTTATAATAATTTCTTTTTATAACTTTAAGGAAACCTTATTAACGGGATAGTTTAAACCGTTCCTATATTCATTTTTATACTATTTATAAAATAAAGTTAAATTCTTTATTCGACTCTTTATATATATAGAATTTATAAATAAGTTTTTCTAAAGTTAGTTTAATTATAACTTATAATTAGGAAACGGTAATACTCGTCTTATACTTAATAAAGTTAATAGTTTTAATTAATTTTCTATAATTTAAGGTTAGATTAGGATATTCATTAAAGCTTACCCCGCGTTTTTATTAATTTTAACGGACTTTATAAGATTTAAAATATTTAATTTATTAAATTCGAATAAAGGTATTAAAATAGGATCTCGTTTAATTTTAATAAATCTTCTTTATATATCTCATTATCGAAGCTATTTTTTCTTTCTTATAAGGTAATTATAATAAAGTAGCTTTAAGTTATTAAATAAATAAAGGGAAGTATAAAATATAATAAATAACGATTATTAGCTTATCTATTAATAAAAAGGTAATTTTATATTAATATAAAGGCTTATAATTATATAAGGTTATAAATAGGTTTATTAAAGCTATAACCTACTTTAAATAAGCGTTAATACTCCTAGTTCTCTTATTAATTTATTAACGAAATAGCGTTTTTTTAAAGGCGCGATTAGATTTAAATTAATTAAAATAATCCACGACTTTAAAATATTATTATATAACGTATTATAGGGTTTAAATTAGAATAAAGGACGAAAATAATTTATATTCCTAATTAAAGCGAAACGTAACGATCGTTATATAATATATTTAAAAGATAAAGGAGGAGAAAAGGAAGGGTTCCCCTATTAGCTGGTTAATAGGATAAGGTGTACGCTAGTAGTAGCTCTTAATAGTAATTATTACTGGACTCACCGGATTATCCTCGCAACGTTTCTTCGACATAAGAATGAGTTAAGCACATACTTTAAGGATGATGTAGCCAGACATGGCTCCGGATAAGGCCTGTATTTCATGGTCTAAGTTGGCACTAGAAAATAGAAGACGATCAATAGCAGAGACAACACTCGCCTTTGATCACTGAATAACGAACCAGTTCTGATGTACTGGCTTGTAATGTGAACCACGTGTTTCCAGAAAGACTGATGCGATGTTCACTCAGATAGAAATTCGGTTGATAACCATACTTCAGAGTCGCCATGGTGCATGAGTCGATCTACTACCGCCAGGAAGGGGGGGACATATTGTAAATCCTAGATATCGTATCTTGGTATAAGTATGCCTTGCAACATGCCTCGCTCTGGAAACATTGCAACCTAGGACATTAGTGAACTAGCATTGGGATGCTGTTTGCTGACAGCATCTGGAGAGATCCAATCAGCAAGGATTCATTTCCCTCGGAAGTCAGCACGCCCAGGCTCTGAAATGCAATGCCAAGCTGCAGCCCGACAACGGTAACCAAAAGGCCGCCAATCCGAGGGCGTTTGTGTGCTGCAGTGAAACCTTCAACGGGAAAATGGGCCTTGGACCCGAGCTATACGCCATTTCCACCGTCTAAAGTGGGTATATATACATGGCTCTCGGAATGCCTTGATGTGTGACATGAACGAGAACACGGGATCCATGTTTTCAACACATTTGACTTAGTAAAGCTGTCCCAATTAGCATTTGCAATGAGGATTCTTTACAATGTTTACACCTTGCTCACCTTGGCAACCGTAGCTGCCGCATCGGGCTCTGGTTGTGGTGCTGCACCTCCTATTCCGCTAGGCCAGCGGCGCAACGCCACCTTGTCGTCGGCGGACCCGGCGATCGACGGCCGCACCTTTATGTACTGGCTCCCGCCGTCCTACAACCCCGACAAGCCAAACCCCCTGATCCTCTCCTTCCACGGGGGCAACGCCAACAGCGACAGACAGGCTAACCAGGACTTCTTCGCCGACGCCGACTTCAATACGGACCACGTCGTCGTCTACCCGCAAGGCCTGCTTTACGACGGCTGCGATGTGGCGACTCGTATCACCGTGTGGCAGGGCATTCGCCAACTGCCCAAATACTGGGACGACGTGGCCTTCGTCCTCGAGCTGCTCGACTTCCTGGAGCAGGAGCTGCTGTGTATCGACGCCGCGCGGGTCTACGCCGCGGGGAAGTCCATGGGCGGCGGCATGGTCGACATCCTGGCCTGCGACGAGCGCAGCTCCGGGCGCATCGCTGCCATCGTGCCTGTTGCCGCCGCCATCTGGGCCAACGTGGACCCGCGGCTATGCACCGGCTCGGTAGCGGCTTCGGTCCCCGTCCCCGCCTGCCCCGGGAAGGGCGCGTGCCCGGTCCCTGTCATGGCGTTCCATGGCCTCAACGACACGACTGTACCGTTCAACGGCGGGCCCGTCACCGGCATGGACTGCGTGCCACCGGTCCAGCGCTGGGTCGAGGCGTGGGTAGTGCGAGACGACCTGGACCCGTCGAGCCCGACCCTCGAGAAGCTTCCCAGCGGCGACAACGCCACGGTGTACCAATATCGGGGCGATGGCGGCGATCAGGAGGGGGAAGAGGGACTAGTAACGCTCGTCATGACCGGCGACCACGCCAACCACGACTGGCCGACCACGGTCGATTACGGCGGTACGTCCAGGGTCCTTGAGCCGGGGCAGGGGCCGACTAACTTCAACGGGACGAGCATGATGATGGACTTCTTCAGGAAATACAAGACGCCGTAAGTCACACTATATTGCCTTCGTACTACGTCTCAGGCTGCTAATCCGTCGCTAGAACAACTGGGCTGTGTGACATTTACAGAGAGTAGGAACCGTGTGGGAAGATCTGGAGACGGGTACCAACGTTGTCACGAAGAGTGAGATCTGATTTTGGACAATCTACGATGTTTCTAGATATGTGCATGTTATTTAATACACCAATGTATGCAGTTGGTTGTTGATTATAACCCGCGCCGCCAGATTGAGCACAATATAAGAATCGATTAAGCGTGTAGAAACATCGACGATCGTTGGCACAGTTTTGATCGAAACGCAAATACCTACTTCCAAGAACCCGGTTATGAGGCAAGTGTCGATCTTTTGCATGGTCCCGCAACCCATAAGTCGACAAGCAAGAACGCTTCCTGGCTGCCAATCCTGGAGCAACATCTCCAGCCTAAAGCACCGCGACGATTATGCCTGCTATAAATTGACAGACTACCGGCATCAGTATCAGGAAAGCGCCAAATGCTTGCCATGGCTGTTTGGGTCGCGATATATACAATTTTACAATACGGATACTGTCCACTTGAATCTATTTTGGGCTGACAGGTGCAATAGCGGGGGCCTGGCGGAGTTACTAAGTATGGAGACAGTGCTGCGAACCACTCGAAGTGGGTTGGCGTGCAGGAACGGCACGGGCCAGAGAGCGTGTGAACTCATCCAATGTGTTCGATACGAGCTCGTCGCCAAAACCAATTGAAGACCCCTAATTTTACTGTTTCGCGACAATAGGGCCGACCCAATTCAATCACCAATGCCCCTGACTATCTCCAGGCCGTAATAAGTAGGTGCTACTCGAGTATTGGCCGGTCTATCAATCGATTCCAATCCGCATTCTTGGCTGTCTATTAGCACGGAAGTTAGTCGATCACAAATACAAATTGCCCAGACTCTTGGCGTCCCCTCCAACATCCGAACCTTGTCGAAAGCCACCGAGGTAGAGCGACGTAGCGCCATGTCGCATTCCTCGTCCGAGGAGACGGCCAACGAGCCCTTCCCCAACGTCACGGGTCTCCCCGTACCGTCTCCGGGCACGACTCGAACCACTGCGAGCGCGCCCACCCCGACGAGACCTCCTCCGACCATCACCACGACGTCAGCATCCAGGTCCGCGAGACCACAAGTGCACTATGACCTCAACATTGATACGGACCTGCCGCCTTCGTCATCCCACTTGTCGCCACCGCCCTTTTCGTCTGGTACGGCTTCTGGCCTGGCCCGGACCGACTCCGAACTATCGCGCATGGGCGTAAAGAGGAGGTTTACTAGATCAAACACCTTTCGCACCGTCCAGGAGTTCGAGGAGGGATGGCACCCGGGGGCTGAGCCCGGCCTGGATACGTCCAAACCTGATGGCGGCCACGGTTCCGTGCCCGAGCTGCATGCCGAGTGCCAGATAACCATTGTGGACTTCTCGCCGGATGATATCATGATCCATGAACTCGACAACCAGCAAATGATCGATTTCATCGACATACCGCAACCGAGCTGGGTCAAGTGCCGATGGATCAATGTCAACGGCATCAGCTGGGACGTCATACAGTCGCTTGGCAATCACAAAGGGCTTCATAGGCTGGCTATCGAGGATTTGATGAATCCTCATAACCGCACCAAAGCTGACTGGTATGCCACCCATGCCTTCATGATCATGACCTGCCAAAAGCTCGTCCGGGTCATCGACGACGACGATAGCAGCGATGAAGAAGAAGACGATGGCCATGAGCTACATCGAGTCAAGAGTAATTCGTCGTGGAAAGACATGAAAAGAGGTCTGAAGTCGTGGTGGGATTCGGTGCGCCAAGATGACTACGACTCCGCTAACAACAACATACAACTGGAGAAGGGAGGTGGTCCAAGGCCGCTGGGAGATACGTCACGGACCGCCCGCCAGACCACCGGACTATCCGATGTCTTCAACCCAAACACTCTCTGCACTCTGCAACGCTATCATGCCTCCTCCAACGATGCACGTACGGACTACATGGAACGGCACAGTGCCCTGGTGGCGCGTGGGCTCGCCGTCATGGCAGAGCAAGTATCCTTGTTTATCACCTCCGATAATACTGTCATTGCGTTCTTCGAGCAGTCGGCCGACGATGTCGAGAAACCCATCTTGTCGCGTCTATCCAGTCCCGACACTATCTTGAGACAGTCATGTGACGCGTCGATGGTGGGACAAGCCATCATCGATGCTATCATTGACATGGCTATTCCCGTGGCCGCATGCTATGCTGATGTGGTAGGCGATCTGGAGTTGGACGTCCTGACCAAACCAAGTATTAAGCACACTCGTGATCTGTACATCATAACTGCCGAGATCAACAAGATGGCCAGCTTCGTCAACCCCATCGCATCACTTATCTCGGCATTGCGCGATCACAAAACCCTGCTCCCGGAAGAGGTTGCCATACGAGAACTCCAAAACCCTGGGCGAGGTGTTATCATTACTCCAATGACGTACACCTATCTTGGCGACGTGTACGATCACTGCGTACTGATCACGGACAACCTGAACCAGATTCGCAAGTCTGCCGATGACATGATCGACCTGATCTTCAACACGATATCAGCCAACCAGAACGAGTCGATGAAGCAGCTCACAGTGGTCTCCATCATCTTCCTTCCGCTCACCTTCTTGAGCGGGTACTTTGGGCAGAACTTTGAGGACTTCCCGGAGTTGCATAATAGCCCCCTCTTCTTCTGGAAAATCGCCATACCCGTGTGCGTCTTCATCATCATAATGCTCATGCGTGAGATGATTTGGCAGTGGCTCGTGCGCTTTACCCAACGGAGGCAGATCGTCAGTGTGAGGAAGAGGAAGCGGAGAGTGAGAAGGCCAAGCACCGCCGACAAACGCCGCTGACAATAGTGATTGGTGATACCAGCCTGGGTCGAGGCTTGGGCTTCAGACAGGGCAAAGCTGGCCGCCGCACTACGCATTATTCAATGTATCATCAGAACAGTGACTTCCGCTGGCGATAGACAAGGTTGCAAATCCTGATTGGATACTTACCACTTATCAATTGAGGTAAGTATGCTTTGGTCATAGCCAGAACTGCTTCGCTACATTGGGTTATCCAGACACAGACGGAGTCGGTCGTCTGCTATATATAGGTGAGTTCCCGGAGTTCAAGGAATCACATATGTCCTACAGGGTAGAAGCCTCATCGTCACATGTGGCTCAGACAGTGGAACTATAGACATCCTGTGGGCCCAAGCTAGTCGATGAAGTAATATATAATAAATATATCATATATGGTCCTAAGATTGGTCTGCCCTAATACCGCTGTCTGATATAGAGTACTAGATATGGCCTTTGCATGTCCTCCTGAGGCTGGTTCTGGAAATATTATTGACGTCACGTTACTTAGCAGACCAGGCCCTCGGATAAGAGCACAACTCGGAGCACTTTGGCCCAGCTCGGATCTTGGCGATAAGTGCACCGAAAGGGGCATAAATATGGAAATAACTACGTGGGGACCAGTGGAATCAGTATTGTCAATTAACCGACCGAAATCAACTAACAATTAACCAACTAACCAACACCCTCTGGTTAATTAACTAACCACGACCTGCTGGAAAACAAACCGAACCAATTAAAGGATTTATTGGTTGCTAATCAGTTAATATTAACCGATATTAGTTAATTTTATTAATAATATTAGTATATTCCAGAGCCTTTAATAATCGGATTTTACGATATTTTTTAATATTTTATAAGGAATTAATAGGGGTCGGGGGAACCGGCTCGAGCTTTATAGTCTAACGTTAATAGGTTAGAAGATTATCTTAACGCGAAATGCTATTTTTAATATTATTTTAAATAATAAATAACGCGTTAACTTTATATATTTTTTAATAATTCTATTAATTTACTGTTTTATTAGATTTATTAATAATAACGCCGTTATAATATTTAATTATTAATTTATCGATATAATTAAGCCTTTTATTTAAACCGACGAGTATTTATATACCTTTATTATACGATTCGGTAATTAGGAGAATATCGAAATTAATAAGTCCCGATCCTCTTAATATTAAAGATTTAGCCTCGATTTCGAGTTTAAAGGAAAGAGATTCTAGATTTATATAATTTATATAATAAAATAATTATTAAAATTTAATAAATTTATCGATAATAGCTTTTTTAATATAATAGGTTACTTTTATATATATTATTATATTAAGGTATTTAATAATAAGCGTAAATCGAGGTAAGAGTTCGGCGATATAACGAGGTTTATTTAACGATAAAAAATAGAAACTTTTTTAAACTTAAACGCCGATAATATTAACGATATAATCCTAATATATAAGATATACGATTCCTTTAATAAAATATATTTTTAACGCTTTTTTATCGAATAGATCGTTATTAAATCTCTCCCTTTCCGTTTTATTAATTCGTTTAGATTCCGCGCCCTCTATTATTATTTAAACCTTTAGATTAAGATTTAATAAGCGATCCTTTTATATAATAATATTTAATTACGTATTATTAATTAATTCTATTATTATTATTAACGCGTTATCGATATATTACGACATGTTCTTAATTAAATATATTTCGTGTTTAATAGGTAGAGGTTAAAGAGCAGGTATAACGTATATAGGTTAATATATTTTTTTCGCGATACCTTTATCGATTAACTTTAAAAGATCGTCCTTAATATATTAAAAGTAAAAGGTAGTTATAATAGACCTGTAATCGGCGCCGCGATAATGGATTTAATTAATAAATATAAGATTAACTATAAGGTTAAATATTTTACCCTTAATAACGCCGGTAATATAAATACGGTAATAGACTTTATTAATAACGTTTATAAATTTAATAAACGTCGCCGACGAGGTTATTATTTCGGTTATATTATTAACTTAATAATAAAGGCTTTATTTAATCTTTCTATATTATTAAGTAAGGGTATTCGTGAGTTTAACGATATTAATACCCTCGATAACGCTATTTATAAGAGTTAGTGTTATTAAAGGCCTATTAGCAAGCTTCGTATTATTATAATTACGATCGATTAGAGCGATCGTATTAACGATCTATTTCGATTTATTTAAGAGGCCGATTTTAATAAATTAAAGCGGCCCTTTAAATTTATTAAAGATAATTAAACGCATTAATTAGGATTGTATTATATAATTAAGCGAGCGATTCGATTACGTTAATATATCGAAATAACGTGTATTAAATATAATAACGAATAGATTAAAGATAATATATTTTTAATTATAGGTACCTTTTGATTTTATATATTAAATAATATACTTACTTTCTTTTAACTTATTAATTAATTAATTAACCTTAATTAAGATGCTTTTATAAGAATTGTATTAATTTTAAGCGATTTCGAGGATTACTTTATCTAATTAAAGGGCGACGGTTAAATAAAGCGATAATTAAATAAATTTAAAGGATCTTATAATAATATATATGAGTATTTATTAAGCTTTAAGTTTATATTATAAAAGTTAGAATAATATAAGGATAACTTAAATAATTACTTTAAATTAGTTTAATATAATATTAGAATTAACGTTACTTAAAAAAAGATCGACGAATATTATAATAAAATCTATATAATATCGATATATTACGCTGTTTATATATTCTATTTATTATAATATTAATAATCTCTCGATTACCTTTAAAAAATAAATGCCGATTAGGTATACGATATAAAACGTATAATTAAGGGTATATAGGATACCGAGTATAATATCTTAATTAAACCGGATTTTAGATTAATAACGTTAATATTATTTTAATTGAATATATTTATAAATAGCTTCGCTTCCTTCCTATAATAATAACGTGATCGAGTAAATCGATTTTATAATAACGAGCGTAATAACGAATATACCCGATAGTACGTACGCGGCGTTAAGCTTAGAGTAGGTATTATATCCGATCCGATTTAATATTAGTATAATTAGCGTAAGCGATATTTTAAATTCTTATAAATAGCTTTTAATTTTCTTATAATTTAATCGATATTAATTAAATATAAGAGATTATTTTTATCGGCCGGCCGGTTATAGGATACCTCTCGCTTTAAGTTTAATATTAAAATCGTGGATATATCGATAACGTTAAAGTTTTAATATAGAGCTGGAATTATTAATAATATTAATCTAATATTCCTTTATATTATAATAGAGTAGGATCGGTAGGATATAATAGATTTTATAATAAATAAGGTTAGAAGGAGGATTATTAGTTAATTATAATTAAGCAATATAGATTAATATTATATATATAGGGCTTAAAATATTAAAAAAATATTACGAGATTTAAATATATTAATTAATAATTAATTAATTAACTAGCGCTCTTATAACTTATTAACTAATTAACTAACTAGCGCCGATTCAGCGTTAAGTATTAATTAATCGACTATTGTTAGGTGGTTCGGTTAGTTGGTTCGTTAATAACACTGAGTGGAATAAGCATGGCCAGAATAAACTCTGCATACGACAATGGCGCAAACCCCCAGGTGGTGTTTCCCACTCGTCAAGTTCCAGACGCCTAATCGAACTGCCTTAATCACCCCGGTCATTCATCCAGGCTACCCCAAATATATTCGTGTCTACTTCGTTGCCAGCTATTATAATGGCACGAGTTGCAAGACTATTGCCAGCTGTCATAAACAGTTGCGCCTCAGCCAGAGACCCGAAGCCAAGGTGGCATGGGACGGTGCGTAGTAAGTCAATTCCACGAGGACTATTGGTAGGTACAGTACTATTTTGTGGTACAAACCGATTTCAGCAAAACCTCTTCTTCTTTAGACTTCACTACTCTCCTAGGTGAACATAGCGGTGCTAGATGGCGAAAGTTTCTTTGCTGCGTTCAAGGGCTGACCAACAACAATGGGTTGTCCGCTGTCTTGTTGTGATGATACTTGTCGAGACTGTTTGTTGCATGTCCACCAATGTTATGCTCCTGCCGTAAAGGTCGGGGATGTCCTGCCGAGAATCCCCGGAGCTCTTGCCGAAAAGCTCCGGTGCCATTGCGGAAAAGCCCCGGGGGTTCCTGCCGATCTTCTTGGAGCTCCGGCCGACACTAACCCCTGACTACCTGCTTTCAGACATGTCCACTCCGTTGCATAAACATCTGTCCAGCCGCCTCTAGGGAGTCTGGGCTTCGTGTATGGACGCACGGCCGTTTTGGTATTGAAATAAATATGGTTGCTGCCCATCTGACATGCTCGTGTGATTTGCATTCAGGATCAATATATCAAGACGGGGCATATTAGCCTTCAATGAACCTCCCTTGTTCCTCTCGGTGCATTAATCGAATTTGGAAGGCGATTGCCCACTTGTTGAGCCCAATGCGGCGAATAATGCAGCACCTGCGTGAAGTTATACAATACATCGTGGGGAAGGCGCACGCAGAAGCTTATGCGTTTGGTACCAAAGCACGACAGTCGGGTCGGGGGTTTCTTTTGCCAAAGGCAAGCGCCAGTGATGGCTCCTTCCCGATTTGTGTGGACAAGTTGTGTGTTCCTTCCACAAGCTTGAGTAAAAAAGTACCGACAGCCCCTTCCAATATACCTCCGGAGTGCTTCCGGCATCCCTCCGGTATCATTCCGGTGTCTTCACCGTATTCCTTCTCTTTTCGGCATTCCTCTCGGCATTCCTTTGGGCATTCACTCCGGAGTTCCTCCGGAGTCCTTCCGATAGCTCTCGCCCGGACCATCCACTCTGATCCAGAATAATCGCTCGACACCCCCAACTTTCATTACTCATCTTTTGGCCTCTACCTAGTGTCAAGATGCCCCGCAGACGTCCCGGTCCCGAGACGCGTCCCTTGGGGACACGTGAGTTCGAGGTCATGGGATATGCTTTCCGGTGTCTCGACGGCAAGTTTCCTGTGGTAAGTAACTGTTATTATTTCATCTTTGCACTGCACCTATGGATGAAAATACCCGGTGCTGGTCACAGGATGCTTCCCCAACCCCGATCCACGCGTCCGTGCTGCAAGATCCTCGAAGATGGCAATACAGCAGCCGTGATACTTGCTCCTTTATTGGTCGTATTTCCCTAGCCGAGGTGTATACTGACATTGCGGACTCGCAGGTGGACTGCCGCTCGCTCGCCAGCCTGGCCGGATTCCCGTCTGCCCAGGAGGTAGTAACCTATTGGACCGCTCTCAAGCGCAAGGTCCAGTCACTCAAGGGCAAGCGGGGTCTTGGCGATCTCACCTGGCGGGAGATTCAAGTTGCTGGCTACGCCTGGCAATGCATCCCTACCGCTAGTATTCCCGAGGTTAGTGCCCCTACGAGTGGTCTCACATTCTCCATCATGTGCGAATCTCGATTAACCTTATTGTCTGTCAACAGGTCAAGGCAAAGCGACTGGTCAAGATCGGCCTCTACAAAACCCGCGAGGAGGCGGCCAAGGCCTGGGGCCTCATCGAGAGGAAGCTCCACTACATGGAGGAGAACAACGACGCCGAGCCCGCTGCCCTTCCGGCCACAGGCCGTGCGCCCCGCCACAAGCGCAACGCCGACCAGGCCGGACGTTCTGCTACCAAGCGTCGCCGCGGTGCTTGAACGAGAAGAGTAGAGGCGGTGGACGAGGAGACTACTACTACTACTACACGTTGGGTTGACAATCAATTCCGTTCATGACAATATGAATTTCGTTTCCGAGACTGAAGAAGAACAGACGTTGAATTGAAGAAGTAGATCGAGATGCGGTGGGCTGGCAGCCGAGCTGCCGTGGAAACGTTGACGATATAGACAGGCCACCCCTGAGCCAGCTGAGAAGCCCATTGGCCGAGACCGTTTCTGATGCCGTTAGTGCGCCGTTAATGCAGGTCCAAGTCTGGATGGGTGCCGCATATTGAATTTGCATGACAGCAATTTTAACCTCCGCAGAATGCGACGCTACCGTTTCCAACATTTTCCTTGATTCTGGTGTCTCGTCTCGCCTCGTCTCTCTGATGCGAATCAGCGATGCGATTGAGCCATTAGCCGGCCACCCTAAAATTGAGGGGCCGCCCGTTCGTCCCCGTTTAACATGGCTCGGTTAAAGACGAACGATCGATCTTTACGTCGTTCTCGTGGAATCCTTTGCAAAGCAGAACGCGGTCTGCAATGGTTGGTTGATCGATTGATTGCTTTGACTTGAAATGCGTTTCTTTTGGTTTTCTATCGCAGCTGCCGCCGGCTTGTCGGGCGCTGCGCCGACTCTAGAATGCTCAGACGACGAATGCTTTCGCGGTAGATACACCTTGCTCTAACTGAACGCGATTGAGCTTCTAGGCTAACTCTAAAAAGCGGTCGACCATGTCTCGCCGCGTATCCAATCTTCAGACTGCCAGAGCCTCTTTGAGGTCACAGTCACACCAGCAACCAGGTAATATCCTCGAGGGAACGAGCCATGACCGACTGTGCTGACACACGACACAGCACGGTAATGCGAACTGTGGTGGTTCAAACCACCGGCACCAAGACCAAGACTATCCTGTCAACAGACAAGATCACGGCAACCGCCGCGCCTTCTAAGCGATGGCAGGATCGGCGGGACGCCGCGGGCGCCCTGCTGCGTCGGTCGGAGCCTCTTCACCAGACATCAACGTCTCCGCCGCAGAAAACGCCAGACTATGCCGCCCCTTGTGGTTCGGCCGAGGCGTTATCGTCCGTCTGCTCATGCATGGGCTACGAGCACGCCACGCTTGCTGTGCCGGCACCGGAGACTACGAAGACTATCACGGTGCATGAGGCAGAAACCGTCACGTCTTTCAAGACCGTGAAGACACAACAGAGGTTCCCTGTGCCCCTCAACAGCACATCGGCTGTCTTTCATAACTCAACGGCAGCGCGCTTTGGTAATTCGACAGCCAAGGCAGGGAACTTCACATTCTCGGGGAGCGCCTCGCATTCCGCCTCTACTCCAGGCTCGAAGTTGTTGACCAGTCTGAGCGATTCTGCTCAAGCCTTTGCTTCGTCGGCAATGCCGGGGCAGACTGGGACATCGGAGGCAGGTCCATCGGGAGCATCGGCAACATCAGACATAAGCATAACGACTGACGGTGCCAGGGGCTCTAGCAGGATGCCGTTGTCGGCATCTCCTGCCAGCTCTCAACCGCCCCAAGATACAGGATCGAAAACAGCCTTGAGCATCACCAGCAAAGCTCCGTCTCCGAAGACAGCAGCAGCTTCTGCTCCGTTTCCGACGACTGCAGCAGCTTCTGCTCCACTTTTCGGCAACAGCACAACCGCCAGGTTGAACACAACTATGTCGCAGACGTCCGTGAGCCTTGCGGGCAGTCACCATTTTGTAAATACCACAAAGCCAGCGGTGGCTCTCGACGCCTCGAGCACGGTGCCTTTCTCGAATTCGTCGACAAGCGTGTCGGCCTCCCAAACGACAAGTACGGCCGCAAAGTTCAATTCGACATCAGCACCGTTTTTGAATGCCACGACACCGGCTCCCTTCCTGAATACGACCAGCCTGCCATCGGCTAGCACCAGCCTGCCACCTTTTGTGAATTCCACCACTCCAGGGGCTCTCGCGAACTCAACTGGCATGCCATCCTTCAATGCGACGAGGCCTCCGTTTGCCCTTGCCAACGCCACCACTTCGGCACCATTCCTGAACTCTACAGTCGCCCCCTTTTCCAACAACACGCTGTTACCTTTCGCCAATGCGACGAAGCCAGCGCCGTTTCTCAACTCTACAGGCACGCCTCGGTTCAACGCCACGCGTCCGCCGTTTCTTAACGCAACCGGTATTCCTCGGTTCAACACCACCCGCCCACCGTATGCCAACGCCACCACTTTCCGGGCATTGAATGCTACATCTGTACGTTTTAGCAACACTAGCGCGCCCACAGCAACACCGACGTCTATGACATGTGGCGAGACGGCTTCTCCCTTCATGCTCAAAGTCTCTCAACCGTCTGGGCAGTTTGATGGCTGGTTCGCTAAAGTCCTCGCCAACACCATCATGTTCACGTCGTCCGCGAACCACTCCAGCAAGTTCAGTGTCGAGTCATCTGGCTATCTTTGTGCTGTCGGGTACGAAGGGGAGGACGGTAACCCTGCCATCGCCATCGTTGAGGACAAGAAGAGTCTCACGGGCAGTGCGGTATACTTGATCGATCAAAAGCGAATGGAGGATCTTAAGAAACAGGGCTACGGTCCTCTAGACTGTGCTGTGAACGGAGACTTGGCATGCCAAGGAGGTCAGGAACTCAGCAACTGGGTGGGATGTGGGTTGGGTCTTGATATCAGCAGCGACGCGGGCGAGAACGTCGTGGTGGACGGGTGGAACTGCACGTCCGTGGCACTGTCGGCAATATACGAATAATCAACATGAATACATCCTAATTACCTTTTCCAATCCCCTTTCTGGCTACCAAAAATCTGCCCAGGTCATCCCTCCTTACTTCCCCAGAATCTTAAAAGGCATGGACTCTTGATGATTAGTCAGATACCCCACTGTCAACCCGCCGGCGCTTGACGCGTAACCCGTCTCGTACATCGGTGATCTTGTTGGGTTCATGCACGTCAACTCGCCTGGCTGCCAATTATGCGCATGCCATCTTTCATAAACATTAAATTTTCGAGGTCCGTTACACACCTAGTTCCGAGCACCACTTCGATTGCTCGAAAACAGGAGGTGCTGAACATCACACCCAAAAGGTGATAGCGTAAACTTAGTCGTGTCTGGGGTCTTGGGGTCTCGGATTGGGAGGGATGGAAGAACACAACACCGCCGTCGCCGCGATTGCGGCACGGGTTCGTACGTTCGCCGAGAGACAGGAGAAGTTCCGGGTCTACCACGGCTCCACCAACAGCACGCGCAAGTCGGATCGCCGCGCCGACAACACCGTCGACACCAGCGGGCTGAACCATGTGCTGCAGGTCGACGACGCGCGTAAGACGGCCCTCGTCGAGCCCAACGTGCCCATGGACGCCCTCGTCGCGGCCACATTCGCGCCGCAAGAGCAGCGCCGCCTGCTGCCCCTCGTCGTCATGGAGTTCCCCAACATCACTGTCGGCGGCGGCTTCTCCGGCAGCTCCGGCGAGAGCAGCTCCTTCCGCCACGGGCCCTTCGACTCCACCATCAACTGGGTCGAGATCGTGCTGCCGAGCGGCGACGTCGTCCGGGCCGCGCAGACGGGCGAGCACGCCGATCTGTTCTGGGGCGCCGCGTCCGGGTTCGGCACCCTCGGCGTCGTCACGTTGCTCGAGGTCCAGCTGCGCGACGCGGCCGACTTGGTCGAGCTGACGTACCAGCCGTTCGCTAGCCTAGTCGAGGCCTCGGCGTTCATGGAGAAGCAGGTGCGGGAGCTCGCCGTTGACTTTATCGATGCCATCGCGTTATCGCCTAAGTCAACGATTGTCTGTCTGGGCCGTTTAGTAGAAGAGATGCCAAAAACTAAATCATCCCGCCCGTCGCGGTTTACCCGGCGCAGCGACCCTTGGTTCTATCTCCACGTCGAGCAGAAGACGAAGAATGCCCGGGAGCCGATAGTCGACTATGTACCGTTGGTCGACTACTTGTTCAGATACGATCGAGGGGGCTTCTGGGTGGCCAAGTACGCCTACCGTTATTTCTTCACGCCTTTCAACCGCATCACTCGGTTTATCCTCGATCGCTACATGCACACCAAGGTCATGTACCACGCACTGCACCAGAGCCGATTGGCCGACGACTACATCGTGCAGGATGTAGGTGTGCCCTTTGACCAGGTGGGTGCGCTAGATCAGTGGCTCGAGGACGAGCTGCCGACGTACCCGCTGTGGCTCTGCCCGCTACGGGTGCGCCGCGACGGGCCGCCCGAGGAGACGCGACACGGCCTGCACGCCGAGTTCGCCGACCCGAGCACGCCCGAGTTCCTGATGAACTTTGGGGTCTGGCGGCCGGGCTCCCTGGACCACGACGCGTTCGTCGAGCAGAACCGCGGGCTCGAGCGCAAGGTGCAGGAGCTCGGCGGCAAGAAGTGGCTCTACGCGCACGCCTACTACACCGAGGACGAGTTCTGGCGGTCGTACGACCGGGCCGCCTACGACGCCCTCCGCGCCAAGTACGCGGCCACCTGCCTCCCCAGCGTCTACGACAAGGTCAAGGTCGACGACGCGAAGGGGAAGGGGGAGCCCAAGCCGATGGGCGGCGTACGGCCTTTCCAGGGGCTGTACGGGGTGTACAAGGCATGGCGAGGCGGGGAATACCTCATGCCCTCCAAGAAGCCCAAGTAGATCGCCCGCATGAGAAGTCATTACTGCGCGGAGCTAGTTTTGGGGCCTCTTGTGTATTTCAAGCCCGCTTATGGGCCACGGACAATATGACCGAGCTCATGTCATAATACCCTGTTTTTTGTAGACATCAATGTATTTTTCATAATAGCCCAGTATTGACTTGTGTTGGAAAAGCACGCCATCAGACTATATCTACGCCGAATGACTCAATGGTTTCGTGCTGTCGGTGGCTACTGGTTAAGATAGAACGTATGCAACGATCTGCAAGGGTTCCCCGCAGGCGACCAAGTCGCTGGTGGGGGGCACACACAACAGGACATACTTACTATGGAATGTACTTGCGTGCTCACCCATCGTACTTGTGCGCTACCACGGATCGCATCACTTCATGTCGGCTCGAATTCTTTGAGGCATCAGAAAACGAATCGAACTGGTGGCAAAGAGCTAGATTTTCTTCATCATTATTAACTTATCGTGGGCCAAACAAGAAGTCAAGAAGCTACCATATAACATGAAAGGACCCACTGGGCCGGATGCAACATCGGCACGCAATCATGATGTAGAGTTGGGCTTGCGCGATAGCCTAGACTTGGAAAACTGCCAACACCCTCGGGACAGCACCAACGAGGCGGCTCAGACCCTCTTGGGGCCGCCGGAGCCGTTACCAGACAACAGCGATGGCAACGGCGACATCGACGGTGATGACGCCCATGCTCACCACCACCGCTGGACACCGCCGCGCAACTTCATCTGGATCCAGATCGCCATCATGTCCAATGTCTTCCTGTACGGCTTCGCCTGCCATTCATTCGACTATAATCATATACGTAACGTGACGAACCACTAGGGCTAACTAACCCCGTTTCTCAAGCTACGATCATCAATTCGGACATGATCCCCTTTCAGATGAAGGGAATGTATCAAGCCCTCCAAAACGGTGTCACAGGCTTCGGTTATATCTGTGGTGCATCGCTGGGCGGGGCCATCACCGACACCATCGGCTGGCGCTGGTGCTTCATCCTGCAGGTACCGATCTCGGTGTTCGCCTTTTTCGTTGGCTGGCTGGCCGTCGAGGACCCAAAGGTGAACCTGGTCACCGGCTCGAAGACGCTCAAGAAAACGTGGCACGTCGTGGACTTCTCGGGCGCCCTGCTCTTGGTCATGGCAGTGTCGGTGCGGCTTGTCGGCCTGAGCCTAGGCGGCAATGAGCTACCCTGGAGCAGCCCCTGGGTCATTGGCGCTCTCCTGGGGAGCCTCGCCCTGTTTGCCCTCTTCATCAGGGTAGAGAAACGCACCAAGGCGATCCCCATGATCCCGCTGCGGATGCTCAATAGCAGACTGCCCATCCTGATACAGGTCTCCAACGTCTGTGCCGGCGCCTCGGCGTTCGCGGTAAGCTATTCCAACCGATACCGTCCCTAAAGCTTAAAGGTAGCTAAGTACTGATGAGCGCACGCGCCAGTTTCTATTTGTCCTCCCGCTGTTTTTCCAAGTCGTTTTACTCAACTCGGCTACACAAACTGGAGTGCGGCTTGTGATACCTTCCCTGGCTGTCCCCATCGGTGGCTTGATCGCGGGGATCGTCACGTCCCGATGGGGCAAGCTCCTCACCCTGATCCGTGTCGGTGCAATCCTCATGGTCGTTGGGAACGGCCTTGTCACATCCCTCAAGTTCGAGGACTCGTACTGGAAGTATTTCGTCTACATCTTCCCGGCCAAACTCGGACAAGGCGTCATCTTCTGTTAAAGTGCCAACTGAACCAAAAGCCGACGGCCGACTGATGGAATCAATCGGTACTTCTGGTATATGTATCGTCAGAACCAACATCTTCCCCGCGATCCTGTTCACGTCTCTAGCCACGTTCGAACACTCCGGTAAGTCCGCTCTTTCTCATCAGTGGGCCGAAAAGCATCGGCCGAAACCCCTTTTCTGACGTTACACACATGTAGGCCACGCCGTCTCTGCCTCGATCGTCTACCTCATCCGGTCCCTCGGGACTGTTTGGGGCGTATCGATTACCTCCACCATCATCCAGACGACGCTCAGCGTCCGGCTTCCCGAAGCTCTTAGCGACGTACCCAACAGATGGACAGTACGGCCCTTTCATACTGTCGGTATTCCCCTCTGATCAACTCAATCGCCACGTTAGTCGCATTCAGCCATCCGTCCTCGTCTACATCGTCCAAGGTAGTGACATCGAATCGATGTCCTACCCATTCTCCATAAGTACTGATTTCTCTGAGGCCAGATGGGTCGTCGGTGAACTGTGCCTGGACAAAAATGGCTTGACCGAGGTGGCATCCATTGGCGGCAAGGTCTTCTTCCACGACATATTCCTTGGCCGTAAGATTGCGAAGAACGAGCTTTGCCGAGGCAGGGGGGAAGGCAGCAGGAATCTCGGCCATGAGGAGCTTGAGGAGCCGCTTTAATACCTTGAGGCCTCCATTCTTTTGGTCCGCAATTTCCTGTTCCTTCTCCTGGTTCATACGCTGGGTCCAGACGTCCATCCAAGTGTCTTAAGAGAGAGAGAGAGATAGAGTTAATTTATTATTCGACCGAAGGCTAGGGCTTTATATAGACGTTAATATTATACTAATTATTATAATATATTAATATAGCGTTATAAAGGGCCTCCCCCTAGTACTCGCCACCTTAAAGCTTAGGCCTTATTCTCTTATAGCTTTAAGCTTTTTATTTACCTTTATTACCTTAATATTATTACTATATAAGCTTTATATATATTATTATACTTTTCTTTATACTTACCCGACTTATTATTTATCGTTATTTAATTATTTATTTGTTTAATATTTTATTAAACTTCTTATAATTAAAATAGAAAATAAGAAATAAATAAAACATTATATAAATTAATAATAACTCCGTATAAAAATAAATAGGTATTTTAAAAGTAAATAAAAACAATTAAAGCCTTTAGCGATAATAAATAATAAGTATTAAGCCCTTTTTTATTATAATTATCGACTTTAATTACTACTTTATTATTCCTAATAATATAAGATTTATAATAAACCCGAATCTTATTATAATATTATATTTAAATATTAAAAAAGGTATTATTTATTTACGTTATATAAATTTAAAATTTATTAAAGATTATTTATATTTAAGTAATAAAAGTTTTAAAGTTAAAGTATAGAGATATCGGTTTTATATAAACTATTAAAGAAAACTTTTATATATAAATATAAAATCTTAAAATATATATTTTTAAAGATTTATAATAATTCTCTCTTTTTTATTATATATAAATATATATCTATATTTATTAATAATTTATACTTTTTACCTTTATATATTATTAAATATATATATTATTATTATTATTTATATTTCGATATTTATTAATATATATAGTGATATAATGCGTTAGTCCGTACCTACTAGCGCCACGTTAGTACGGATTAAGCCCCGTTCCTATACCTATTCCAGGTCTTAATCTAGCTCTAATTAAATCTACTCTTTTTCTTTTCTTTATTATAAATTATATTATTTTAAGTATTATTTATAGCTTTACTTTATTAAATCCTAATTTCGTAATTATTTATAATCGTTAATTATATCGTTTAATAAAACGTTATTCTACCTTTAATTCTAAATAAATCGATATTAATTTCGTTATAACGTAAAAAGTAATAAACTTTAAACCGCGTATTAAAAGCTTTAATATATAATTATAAAAACCGAACTTAATTAACCTTTATTATAAATATTATAATATATAATAAGAATAATCGCGTTATTATAATATACGTTAAAAAATAGGTTTAATTTAATATTAATATTTAAAAAAGTTTATCGGATCTCGCGTTCCTTACGACGTTATTAATTTCGGTCGCCGTTTTTATAAACGACTTAATATTAATAACCCCGAAAATAATTAAATTTTTAAAGGTTTTAATAATAACCCGATTAATAAAGATGTCGATTAAACTTATAAAGAGTTCGAGTAATAATAGAAGGACGTCCGTAAACTCTAATATATTATAGATATCGATAAATTAAACGGCGATAATTTATAATTCCGCCTCGATTAATATTCCGATATATATATATATAACGCCTTTAGAAGGAATTATATAATATTAACGCGGCCGTTACTTAATTCGTATAATCTTACCGTGCTAATACTCCTTTAATTATCGTTAATATCGAAGGTACCCGTTATAAAAGAGCCGTAAGGTTAAGATTAACGATTTTTATAATAATAAAAATAAAGATAAAGTTCCTTTTAAAATCTAGTTTTATTAAATTAAAGATATATATTTTAAAAATGCCGACTATTTTATTACCGAATCTTAAATATTTAATATTATTTATAATTATATTAAAGGACCCGCCGCTTTAAAACTCTTATTTTTCTTCCGCGATAATTATTTAAATTAAATAAAAATATTTAATAAACTCCTAAATTATTTATAAAACCGTTATTTCAATTATATTTCGCGCGAGAAAGTTAAAAAGGAATATAATTAATTAAAGATAATTTCTTTAATTAAATATTAGAAATTTCTTTCGGACTTTATCCGGTTAATTAAAAAAAAGGAATTTCTTTAAATTTCTTAAAAGGAGGCCTTTTATAATAAATTTATATTACGAATTATACTAATTACCTTTACTTAATATTTCGATAAAAGCATTAATTTTAATGTATATATTAAATATTATTAATAAATTATTTAAAGTTATATTAATATTAATAAAAAGAAGAAATGTATTAAAAAGGTAATTACTTTTATTAGCTTTAAAAACGATAAAAGTAATAAAAGTAATAGAAATTCTAACTTTAAAGGTAATAGAAATAACGGATTATTATTTAAATTAACTTTTACCCCGACTTTAATTAAGACGTATTCCCCGCCTATTATTATTAAGGAGATTTAGAAATTAATTTAAAAGGGACAATATTTTAATTATTATTAAACCGGTTATTAAAAGAATAAATACCTTTTAAATCTTTATAATATTAATAGAAAGAAACTTGTCGACGTTAATAAGATATACCGACGTTATAGAGCCCCCGTTAATCTCCTTTCGAATAATTAAAAGTTTAATTAAACCTTAATTAAATTTAATAAATTAAAACATTAATCTTAAAAAGTAAAAACTCCTTTTTAAAATAGGTATTAATTAATATTAAAGATAATTTAATAATAATATTATTTAATTTTTTATAATAATTAATTAAAAGGTCTTTATTAACCTTGAAATATATTATAAATAATAATAAATTATTATTATTTATAGCCGTAACGTTAATTAATATAGGAGTAGCTAATTATTTATTTATTAATATAAAATTTATAAATTAATTAATTAAATAATTAAGAATCCAGTATAAAACCGGATTCCGGTTTTATAAAATTAAAAGGTTTAAAAGAAAGCCCTTTTAATATATTAATATAATATTAATCGTTAATATATATATTTATTACCGGAATATCGGGTTAATCCCTTTAATAATAATCGATATAAATTATAATATAATTATTAAATAGAAATAATTTAAGGAATATAAAATAATTATATATTCGAATATTTAATATTTTAATTATTTAAATAATTAAATTTTAATTATAAATATTAATATTCCTATAAATAATTCTAACGAATTATTTTATTACCTTTCCTTTTAAAAGGACGCGGATACCCGGAATAAAGCGTTTAACATTTAAATTAAAAGGAATAAATAAAAAAGGAATAATTATCTCTCTTAATTAAAATCCCGTTTTAAGGAGGGGAAGGAGGCCGGAATAAATATTAAGATTTTAATTCCAACTTTTAAAGTCGTTAAAATCCTTTTATATATAATATATAGATTAAATATAAAATTAAATAAAATATAATATAACCTCTATAATAAATTAAAAATTAAGGAATCGTTTTATATTTATTTATTATTAAATTTAAAATTATAGGAATTATATTATAATAAAGAGGATATATAAAGGTAATACCGCTTATTATATAATTTTTCTAAATAATATAAATAACGAGTAATATGGTTTATTACCGAGTAGGCTATATTACCGAATAAGCCACTTTTCTTTTTAACTTACTTTATTAAACTTTAATATATAATATCTTTATTATTATTATATTAATTTAATTTAAAGAAGATCGTATCGTTTTAATAATTTAAATAATATAAAAAGGTTTAAATCGAATTAATTAAAGAATTATTACGAAAGTATATAACGTCCCTCGAACTACTTTAAATAATCGGTTTTATAATATTGAACCTCGACGCGAAATCCGATCGAATAGTTAGAAATTAAATTTAATAGAAAAGGAGGTATTTTATAATTATATATTTAATTTAAATACCCGAGGGATACCCTTTAATATTAATATTATAAGAGATATAATTAATCTCCTTTCGGAGTCGTGTAATAACGACCGCGTTAATAAATATTAAGCTAGGCGCTTTATTGACTGCGACCCGGACCTTAAAATCCGAATAAATTATTAATATAATTATTAAAAGGCTCTTTATAAAGATATTAATGTTATTTCTAATTAATTTATATTAATCGTTAATATTAAGGTTAAATATAATATCTTAAATGAAAATATATAGAATTTCGATAAAACCGGCTTTATAATAGGTATAATCGGGTTAATACTTATAATAATATATATTAATCGGTATAGGAAGGCGAAGTCGGTTTAACCTAATAATTAGGAATAATTAATAGTTATTAAATATATTAATTCTTAAAATTAATATATTCCGCTGTTTTTAATTATTTAAAGTTAATATTATTTTTTAAATTAAGTTATTAAATATAACTTATCGGGCGATTAAGTAATTAAACCGATTTCTAACGGTTAAACCGATAACGAGACGGGCTTAGATTAGATTAAATACTTTAATAAATATATTAAATCGTAAATAAAAGGTCGTTATCGCCTTTTAATTCTAAACGGTTACGAAAGTTATATTTCGACCGAATTCGAGATATATTATAAAAATAACGATATTATTATAATTAATATACCTCCTTATTTATCTTATTTATTCTAGCCTTTAAATATAATATTTTATTCGGTATTAAAGCGTATATATTTAAAATAAATCGAGCTATTTATTAAAGCGTTAATAAATTATATTATAAAGTTAGAGTTTTTTATCGTTTTTAAAACTATATATTTTATTATTTTTATAGAAAATAATATTAAATTTAAATTTAGCGTATTTAATTTAATACTTTATTATTTAAATAAAGTAATTAATAAGCTAGATATATATCTTCGGATATTTATACCTAACCTATTACGTTTAAGGATAGTTAATACCTACGACCTTTAAACGCTGTCTAACCTTTAATAAATAATTAGATATTTTATTTTTATTAAAAGTAAAGTCTTTATTTATTAAGGAAGCTCCTTAATACCTATTTTAAATATTATAAATTAAATAATAAAGGGTATAAATAAAATAATTTATAAAATAACCTTTATATATAACCGGATATATATATTAAAGGAGGTTAATTTAATATTTTTTAAATGTTAAAGAATTAAAAAGGTACGTATCTAACTTAAAAAGGCCTTTATTATATAGGAATTTTAAAAGCTATAGGACGAGAAGGTAAAAGGGAAGCGTTTAATAACCGATAAAGACGAAAATAATAATTTATTAAAGAGGCGTGCGATAGGCGGTAGGCGATATAATATCTATAGCGAGATAGGTTATAATACGCGAATATATAAAAAGGATATAAAATTAAATAACGAATCGGATAATAAATAATTTTAATTAATTTAAAGCATTATAATTAAATTAATTTATATAAAAGTAATAAAATATAAAAAAGGTAGTTTATTTAATAATATAGCCTATTCGGTAATAAACTATATTATTCGATTTTATAATCGTTAATATTAATAAATCTTATAAATATATAAAGAAGGACGATTATTAAATCACCGCGGTAATTTTTTATAAAATCGATTAATTTATTTAAGAGAAATAAACCTTTCGGAATAATTCTTTATTAAAAGATAAAGACGAATTACGCCGTAAAATAAAAGAAATAATCCCGAAAGTATATAAAGATTATTATTATATCTTTAATAAAGTTTAATTTAATAAATTAATTAAATATTACGGTTTAATAAATTATAAAATCGAATTAAAGGAAGGAATTAAATCAAATAACTTTAATTATAACCTATTTTATAAAATGTTTTTAAAATAATTAATTATAATCCGGAAATATATTATTAAAAATTTATAAAAAGGTTTTATTATATTAAATAATATATTATAGGCTATATTAATATTAATAACTTTAAAAGGAGATAGTAGCCTCCGATTTTATATAGACTTTAGGAAATTAAATATTATTATTAAGAAGGATTAATACCTTTTCTTATTAATTAAGGAAATTCTTAACCGGACCTTTTAAATAAGGATTTATATAAAGATTAATATATATTAAACGTTTTATAAAATTCGTTTAAGGGAGATAGATAAGGACCTTATAATATTTAAAATTAAATACGAAATATATAAATATCGGATATTCTTATTTAAATTTATAAATAAATTATCGATTTTTTAAAAGTTTATAAATAATTCATTAAAGGAATACTTTAATAATTTCTATTACATATATATCGATAATATCCTAATTTATTTAAAAGACTTATTAAAATATATAATATACGTTTAGAAGGTATTTTAAAAGCTTTTAAAAACTAGAATTTAAACGGACTTTAAGAAATATAAATTTAATATAATAAAAATAAAATACTTTAATTTTATTATTCAAATTAATAGTATCGCGGTTAACCTTAAAAAGGTTACCGTTATAAAGGATTAAGTATAATTTATAGGTATTAAAGTAATTTAATTATTCTTTAAATTCTATAATTTCTATTAGAAATCTATAGAGAATTATAATAATATAATAAACTTTTAACCCTCTTTATTAAGGTTAATTAATCGTAAGATTAAGGCCCCGATTAATAGAAAGCGTTTAATAACTTAAAGGCCGCTTTATTATAAATACCTATCCTCATTTATTTCAATTATAAAAAAGAGACGAAATTAGAAGTTAATTCCTTCGATTTTATAATAACCGGAATGTTTTTATAGAAATAAAATAATAAAGATTAATAGTTTATTAAATATTATTCCGAATCTCTTTAAGGTTTAAAATTAAATTATTTAATTTATAATAAAGAAGTATTAATCGTAATAAAAGGACTCTAATATTAACGAGCCGAACTTATAAGCCTTTAACGCCTTAAACCTTTTATAATTATTATTAATTATTATACCCTTAAGTACTTTAATATTAAATAATATCTTAATTCTTAATAGGTATATTAGACGGAAATCCTAGCGTAATACTATTTTATAATTATTTATCGATTTAAGAAAGATAATACGATTACCGACGCGTTATTTTAAAAGGCGGAGGAATTAAAAACTTTAAAGGTTAGGAGAGAGAATAAGGTTTATTAAGCGATTTTTAAACCCTTAGACTTTATATTAAATCCTAGCTACGAGATAAGAGGTTAACCGGGAATAGGTATAATTAAATATCTAAATAATTAAAGAGTATATTAAGGCCGCGAGATCCGTTTTTATTTTAATCTAAAATTATAAAAAAAAATAAAGGAATTATTACTAAAAAGAGCCCGACTTTAATATTAATAATTAAATATTCGTTAAAAAGGTTATAGAATCCGGAATAAATTAATTAAATAATAAATTAACGTTCCCGTATACCTAATAATTATTCTCAATCTTTTCCCGTAATAATTATATATATAAATTAAATAATTTTTATTCCTAATCGAATAATACCTATTACGCCGACCGATCACTTAAGGATCCGGATAACCCCCTCCTTAAATAAATTCTCGAGCGACCGGATACCGAAATTATAAACCCCGATAATCTTAAATAATAAAAATATTAAATATTATAAATTAAAATATTACGGATTTATTATAAGAAACTTTAATATAAAGTCGATTAAATAAAATAGGAAATTATAATATATAATATCCGGCTTTTAATTTTAAAAACTTTATAAATTAATTAAAAAAGTATTATCGTTAAAATTTAAACGAGGCCGGCCCGCCCGTTAAATTAATTAAATAAAAACGCGTTACCGAGGAGGACCGTTTTAATAACGATTACCCCGATAATAAGATATCTATATTAAAGGAAATCCGGCGTTTAATATAAAGGAGAGCTAAATAAATAATATAAATAAACCGATTAAAGTCAGAAAAAAAAGAACGATTAAAAGCTTATAAAAACTATAATAAAAAGACTTTATATAATAAGGTATAAAAAAACTTAATTATAATATTATAAGAATTAAAGCTTTATAATTAAACGGTTAAGTAGATATCCGAGGTTATCCTTATTTTAATTAAAAAATATTTACGTTCGAATCCTTATTAAAGCTTTAACGCGCCGCTTTTTTACGAAGGGGGGGGTAATAATATAATATATTAATCCGTACTTATTAACGCTACGTTAATACGGATTAAGCCCCGCTTTTATACTTATTTTAAGTCTTAATTTAACTCTAATTAAATCTATTCTTTTTCTCTTCTTCATTATAAATTATATTATTTTAGGTATTATTTATAGCTTTACCTTATTAGATCTTAATTCCGTAACTTATATTATATTATATAAATTAATAAAGAACACCTCGGGTAATTTTTAAAAAATTAATATAATTATACCGGCGATTATTAAACTTGAATTTCTATAAATAAAATAATGCTTTAAACGAACTCGATTTTAAAATATTAAATATTACATATAATAATAAATTTTTTAAACTATTATAATATATAACTTTTTATATATATAATTTTTATATTACATATTAAATATATAATAATAAAAACTTTTATAAAGAATATTAAAAGGTAAATGGTATATTTATATATATATATAACGGGAAAGAAACCCCGGAGGACGTTAAACTTTTATTAGATTATTAATACAACGAGCGCCGGTATAATAAAATCGCGGAATAATTAAATATATTAAAAGGGAATAAACGTTAATACTAATGAACGGGAGTTAACGCGTAATTAACGAATAATCTTTTAATTAAATAAGTTATTATTAATTAAACTATTCGTTAATTATTATAACATGGTTTATTATATACTCGGTTATATTATATAGTCGATTACCTTCTTCCTTATATAAAAAACGTCCGTGCGTAAATTATAACTCTTTTAATTCTTTATTAAATTTTATAAAATTTAAACTTATTGTATTTAATTATATAAGAATATTAAATCTATTTTTTTAATTTTATAATTATTTTATTTAATTAGTTAAAGCGGAAAATAGAAATTACAAGGATTAATTTAATATATATAATTTAATCCTTTATTATTTAAATAAAGTAATTAATAAATTAAATATATATTTTCGGACGTTTATATTTAATCCGTTATATTTAAGGATAATTAATATTTATAACCTTTAAACGCCATTTAACTTTTAATAAATAATTAAATACTCTATTTTTATTAAAAATAAAGTCTTTATTTATTAAAGAAACTCCGTAATACTTATTTTAAATATTATAAATTAAATAATAAAAAGTATAAATAAAATAATTTATAAAATAACTTTTATATATAACCGGATATATATATTAAAAGAAATTAATTTAATATTTTTTAAATATTAAAGAATTAAAAAAGAATATATATAATTTAAAAAGGCCTTTATTATATAAAAATCTTAAAAGCTATAAGATAAAAAATAAAAGGGAAGAGTTTAACGATTAATAAAAACGAAACGAGGGGTTTATTAAAACGGAGAACGGTTAATAAAAAGTATTATAATATTTATAATAAAATAAATTATAATATATAAATATATAAAAAGGATATAAAGTTAAATAATAAATTAAATAATAAATAAATTAAATTAATTTAAAATATTATAATTAAATTAATCTATATAGAAATAATAAGATATAAGAAAAGTATTTAATTATATAATATATCCGAATATATAATAAACTATATTATATAAAGAGTTATATATTATATACGGTTCTTAATATATTAAAGTCGAGTTCGCCTAAGGTATTACTATATTTTTACCGGCGTAATCGTGCCGGTCTTCTCGGAATTGCTCGAGGCGTTATTTATTAGCGCGTATAATATAATATATATAAATAAATATTAAGATTTAAATAATTATATATATATTTAATAATATATAAAGGTATAAAGTTAAATAAAGGATAATAATAAATATAGATATATATTTATATATAATAGGAAGGAAAGAATTATTATAGGTTTTAAAAAATATTTATTTCGAAATTTTATATTTATATATAAAAGCTTTTTTTAATAATTTATATAAAACCGGTATTTTTATACTTTAATTTTAAGAATTCTATTATTTAAATATAAATAATTTTTAATAAATCTTAAATTTATATAATATAAATAAGTAATCCTTTTTTTAATATTTAAATATAATATTATTATAAAACCCGGGTTTATTATAAATCCTATATTATAAAAAATAATAAATAGCTAGGGTTAATAGTTATAATAGAAAGGGGCTTAATATTTATTATCTATTATCGTTAGAGGTTTAATATTTTTTATATATTATTTAAGATATTTATTTATTTTAATATAAAATTATTACTAATTTATATAACATTTTATTTATTTTTCATTATTTATTTTAACTATTAGAAGCTTAAAAAATACTAAATAAATAAATAGGTTATAATAAGCTTAAATAATGCTTTATATAATAAGTCTATAACTTCTCTTTTCGAGCTCAGGCATAGAGAATATTATAGTACGCTTCGTTTTTCCCACAAGTCAACCTGTCCAACTCGTCGTCTGTTGCACTCCGTTTGACTTCGTAGGGCATACCATCAGCATAGTCCCCTACCATGATGAGACGATGGTTGGACCATGGCGCAGCAGCTCGAATCATGATGTCCTGGATCTTGGGTGCAAGTAGACGGAAGAAGTAACTGCAAGTCATAGCGAGGCATATAACGTCCGCCTGCTGTTCCACCTCGGGATCCAAGTCCAGCGGGGGGTAGAGCAGGTCCATCAGAGGCACGCCGGCGGCAGAGTCTGGGTCAGGTTTCTTGATAGCAACATCGTCTGTGGCTGCATCTCGACAGAGCAACTCGACAATTTGGTCGATGGTCTCCTGGGGTAGGCCAACGAGACTGGCTTTGACACTGCGTTGCACTGGGTTTAGACCGGATAGTCTCCTGCGGCCTGAGAGACGGGGAGGCCTACCTTGAGCGCTTGGAAGCAGCAATAGCATTGCTGTTAAATGCGACAGGATTCCATTTGGGCCGTTTGAGGAGGTTCACCAGAACCGAGCCAGTGATGTACGAGGGAATTTGTTTGAGCTGATCTGGCCAAGATCTTCGCGCCTGTCAATGTTGACAAGTTTCCAGTACTGTCCCATGATGTACAAAGTGATGTATTTGGTTTTGTACAGAACAGAGAGGCTAACAAGGAGAGAAGTGTTGTAGAAGTAGGAAGTCTGGAGG
The DNA here is from genome assembly GCA_038363915.1 of Apiospora saccharicola. Taxonomy (NCBI): domain Eukaryota; kingdom Fungi; phylum Ascomycota; class Sordariomycetes; order Amphisphaeriales; family Apiosporaceae; genus Apiospora; species Apiospora saccharicola. Next base: position 4,495,795 of record JAQQWM010000001.1, read on the forward strand.
TGGAAAGAAAACGTGTGTGAACGGCCACTTTTAGGTAAGTATGCGAAGCAACCCCCCACCTTATAAACCGTCAGTGTAAACAACCATTGGATGTGTGCAACTTTGTGCCATGGCTGCCTAGTCCTGCCCAATGATTAAGCTCACGGTACGGAGGTGATTCTCAAGTACCCAAGTCCACCCGATATATCATTGTCTGGCCTAATATGTCAACTGGTACATTTGTGTACCATCCTTTGTGAATTCGGGCACAACCACTCCCCGCTGCCAACAACTTTATCCGCATAATATGAACAAAACACATCCGGTTTTGTGCATACAGGGATATATATTTCCCGCTGTCGTACAAAGCAGTGCTGAAAAGGTGGCGCCATTATGTCTTCCTATATGTTTTCCTTCAAGGTAAAAGCACGAGATCCAGGGTAGCAGCACGGAAAGTCTGCATCCAGTCTTCCACTAGAGGCCGGCTTTGATTGGTAAAATGCGCCTTTAAGAGGGATATCTCCCAGGAAATAGAGAAGATGATGTGCATTGCGGCATTGCGGCATTCTGTCAAGCCTGGCTCACTATATTATCCAGATAGGGGCCAGGGGTGAATGCGGGATCGGACACAAGTCCCGCCAACATCCAAGATCCCCTTGGTGACTTGCAGATCACGTTGTTGATGCAACAGGGATCTTGGGACAGCACTTTTGGGGGCTTCAATCCCATCAATTGCGACAAGACGGCTGCCTGGGGTCACAACATCAATACTCAAAGTCTTCGGGGTAGAAACAGTCAGCATATCCCACAGGTTTCTCGGGATGGAGCGAAGACGTATTTACTTCGAATCTGCCACTATTATTCCATGAACTGGAGACGTAGGTGGGTGCCCATCACTAGCAAGTTGTCCTCCCGCACACCCAAATTTTGCCTCCTCTCCTGAGAGTAAGATGATATTAGCACTAATTACATTGTGGATCTGATATTTGATACTGCCACTCCATGCTTACCGGCTCCTTTGTGAAGCTCGAGCCCCTGTGCTCCGATATCAAGCCGAAAGGCAGGCCCAAAGTAATGTACGAAAACAATATGACCTGAAATATTCGGCCATTGCTAGATGATAAAACCTGGAGTAGGCTTATGGACCACGGTCCACGGAGCTATTCTCGCTCCAGCCATGCCATTGTTCCGGTCACATCAAGAGAAACGAGGCTCTTGGTGAGCAACTACTTAAGTTGTAACTGATATATTTCCCGGTAAGACTAGTATTGGGGTTCTGGGCCAGGTTCACTACCAGTTATATTTGTTTCAGTGTTGAGGCGTTGAAAACATAGCTCAGATAGACGCTCGAGGCCCAGACCGTCAAGTATTAATCTTGCAATAGACAAGTCATACCTTGGGGTGGCATTGACGTGATGGCCTCGTTGTATGTGCCCTCACCTGTATAGTATGTAGACGACAAAGAGATTTTCTTTATTAAGGTACTTACTTGCCAGACAAGGTCACTGGGCCAGTCAGTATCTGCGGGTGTATTCTTGCATGGTTTGTCTTGCTCCTCTGGGTAACATGCCGGGCAACTGTCTGTTAACTCGGATGGTAAATCATCCGACAGGGATGAACCAGAAAGGCTGACTGGAGTGACAGAGTATCCGCAGTGGTGTAAAGCGGCGATGGCGTTATCGCAAGAACTGGCCAGTGAAGGGGCGCGGACACCTACGTGGAGTATGCAAGGGCGTCACGCCATGGGAAGAGTAGGAGCGAGGGACGAACAGGCCGGGCGGCGTTGCTGTCCGGCTGATTTGTGCAAGTACGATTTGCATTTTTTTGGCCTGGCTACGTTCGAGTCCTTACGGTAAGCAGCCAATAGTATCGCGCTGGATATGTACATCTAGTCTTCCAGGCGAGGCTACAGTCTCAACCTGGAGGCTCCCTTCGGCCCGAGGTCTTGGGTGACAGCCGTTTTCTTCAGCCTCCTTACCTCGTCACGGGGCCTGAAGACAGCAACCTATATATTAAACCAGATGATCTATATACGAAACGGACTCGCCCTCGCAGAACAACCCCCGGATGCTGGCCGGAGCTTTTGCCTGATTGAACTGAGCGTCAAAGTCTCAAGAGTCAGAACGCCTTTGGTGACTTGCGGGCGCAGCCCAACAATAACGGCATGTTTGTTCTCGACAAATACTCCAAGGCCGCAATGAAGCTAGGGATGCCGACGATGCCGGCTTGGGAGATTTCGCCACCGGGCGGCTTCGAGAATAAGTATGTGGCACAGGAATCTTCCGTGGATCTTTGACCTGGTGCTATCTATGGGAACCCCGTCCGACTTGTACTTCTAGAACTGGCAATGTCAACAAGCCCTGACTGAATATGCGCTGGGCCTTAAAATTGAGTTTGATACTGATGTTTCTTGTCAGCGGTCTGTAAGTGGTAATAATTAAGTATCCCCATCAGTTTGAAGAGTGAGCTATCGACGGGAACCAGTCTCTGACCTTACCTGGTGTCATTGTCATCACGGACGCCATGCGCATCACCGCATCTACCTCTAGCCTCCTCCGTTTCGCACCACAGGCCACGCTCCAATTCCTCTTCAGATTCTGGGGGAGCGACTGTAGACCTGACCGAAATCACACTCGGGATCATTTGCGCTTGCATCCCAACCCTGCGACCACTATCTGTTGCCTGTCTTCCGAGATCTACCTCCCCACGATGCTTCCGGGAAGATCCCGTATTGCACGAGGATCGCGGCGGCCAAAGACAGAATTACGATAGCACCATACCCTACGCTGGATTGTTTCTGGAAGACTTGCGCCCACTGACTGGGGCTAGCGGCCAATCTCAAGTTCCGGACAACAGAGATGACGAGATAGTCATTGGTGATGGTCTCAAGAATGACACAGCGGTGAGCAAAGCCAGAATCAGAAACACTGCGATTATCTTTCTTTCCTAACGCCATGAATTCTGTGGACCCAAGTGCAGAAGGCCTTTCTGAAGGACAACATGGGACCGTAGAAACACTCCGTAATTACTACTAATGTATAACTCGGTTTTCTTACTTCTCTCACAAACCCACGGCCCCCCGGATTGAACGTCATACCTCGGCGTCGGGAGAGGCCATGACAGGGTCCAGATTTTGGTTCCTTTGCACATGATGCTTCTGGATACGACACCACTCCACTGTGGGGTTGGCGACTTCAGCCCCCGGGACATGGCCGTCGATAGGTGCGCATAACACGTTACCCCAATCTTCCCCATGAACCGGGCCCGGGGTAACACTAATCTGGGGCGAAACGGAACTGTTGACCCCTGTCTGCCGTGACGAGAGCTTCAGGCCGCCTCAGCCGATTGATCGTTATGATTGGTGGAGCTGAGCTGACCGCTAGCCAAGCGTGAGATGAGGGGAGGTTGGGCTTGGGTGGTTTTGGAAAAGAAAGAAGAGGAAATTCGGCTTGTCCCATATTGCAATAGCATATGACGATTGGGGTAAGGGTATATAAAGGGTGCCTCTGGCACCGTGACGGGGACGGGTAGTCCTCATCGCACTGCAGATACAGCGTCTCCCTTTCGGCAAGATGGTTCGCTCCTTGCTCTGGTCCCTCGCGGCCTTTTCTTTCGCCTCGCCCTTCGCCAGCGCGGCCCCCACGGGGCTCACCAACGTCACCATTTTCACGCCGCCGCCCGACTACACCGACCCGCGCGTGCTGTACGCCCGCGCGGTGCAGCTGCCCAACAACGACCTGCTCGCGACGTGGGAGAACTACAGCCCGGAGGCGCCGCCGGCCTACTTCCCCATCTACCGCTCGACCGACAGCGGCGCGACCTGGGCCGAGCTCGCGCGGGTGCAGGACGCGGCCCTCGGCGTCGGGCTGCGCTACCAGCCGCAGCTGTACGTGCTGCCGGAACCCGTGGGGGACTTCGCCGCCGGCACGCTGCTGCTCGCGGGCTCGGCCATCCCCACCGACCTCTCGAGCACCATGCTGGAGCTGTACGCGTCGTCGGACTCGGGCCTCACCTGGGAGTTCGTCAGCCACGTCGCGGCGGGCGGGCGCGCCGTGCCCGACAACGGCCTCACGCCCGTCTGGGAGCCGTTCCTGCTCGCGCGCGAGGGCCGCCTCATCTACTACTACTCGGACCAGCGCGACAACGCGACGTACGGGCAGAAGCTCGTCCACCAGACCTCGTCCGACCTGCGCGTCTGGGACGACCCCGTCACCAACGAGCTGGTCATTGACGACGTGGCCTACCCGACCTACACGGACCGTCCCGGCATGCCGACGGTGGCGCTGCTGCCCAACGGCCAGTACATCTACGTCTACGAGTACGGCGGCGGGCCCAACCCCGCCGTCACGGACGGGTCGTACACGTTCCCCGTCTTCTACCGCATGTCGGCCGACCCCGAGGCCTTCGGGCGGGCGGAGCACCATCCTCTCGTCACGACGGGCGGCCATGTGCCGACGGGGTCCCCGTACGTCGTCTGGACCCCGGCCGGCGGCGAGGACGGGACCATTATCGTTTCGTCGGGCTGCTGCTCCGAGGTCTACATGAACCGGGCACTCGGCGCCGAAGACGCGTGGGAGAAGGTGGCCACGCCGGCCGGCAGCTCGTACACGCGGTCGTTGATGGTCTTCCAGGAGGATTCGAGCTATGTCTTGATTGCTGGGGCTGGGAAGCTGCCCCCGAGCACGACCAACTCGGTGCAAATCAACGTCATCAAGGTCCAATGAGGTTTCCTCGAATTCCAGTAGCATGTTCAAGATCGTTGTCGTATAGAATTCCAATCTATTCTCTAATGATGCGAACCCCAAAACGCCTCTGCAATGTTGTTGCCACTGTCGTTGTATCCCTGAACTCCTTGCAATGTTGACAAATCAGATTGTGGCCAGCCATGAATTACGAGATCCACGTCCTATTGTTGACCGCGTTCTTCTCCAAGTACGAGTACACCTCGCTGTAGTCCTTGCACACGTGCTTCGCGTCCCAGCCATCACTGCCATCGAATCCCTCGGGGAAGGTTGTCTGTTCTCCCTCTAGTGCGACGTCACCGGAGCACATGATGGCCTGCCGCAAGTAGTCGAAGCAGTGGTTCATGTGCCATGTCTCCATCAGAACCTGGGTGTTGTTCGAGGTGATGGAAGCATACGTCTCTGCGATGGCATACTGTTCACGTGGTTAGTACTTGGTGGTCGCCGCTGCATCAAGCTGCCAAGGCCACTTACAAGACAGTGCAGCTGGTGGGTCATGGACGTCGTGACGACAAAGTCGTCACCATAACCCATCAGTGGCTTGGGCAGATCGTCGTATTTCTTCGAGTTGTTGATCTTGAGGTATCCCAGTCCCGCTGCCGAGTTGATTAGTCCCGGAGACATTGACGACAGAAAGAAACGGTGAAGACTCACGGGGTACTAGGTCGAGCCACTTCTGCTTGACCCTGTCGGTGAAGAACTCAGACGTGTTATCGGGCATGTAAAGTGGATCAGGACTGAACGTCTTGATTTGCTGGGTGACTATTGCGAAAGCTTCAGTCAGTTTCCATCCGAGAGCAGCATCTACTTCAGACTTACATCGCGGTGCGAATCCTGTCAGGTCCCCTGTCCCTTCAAAGCGGTACTCCGACGTCTGATTATTGCCAGTGCCAGTGCCAGTGCCAGTGCCAGTGCCAGTGCCAGTGCCGGTGTGGCCCCGGTGGTGTCGCTCCACCAGCAGGCCAATGACGGCGAGGACCAGGACTATGTCCAACAACCAGCGGTAAGGTTGCAGCTGCAGCGCCGCGAGCACTCTTTCGCGACGAGGCCGGGGCTGCTTCAGATAGTCCTTCTCGAACACGTCCAAGTCGGAGAGCACATCATCGTCGATGTCGTCTGCACTCAGACTGTCGTATTGCTTGTTTTCTCGCTGGTCCTTTGCCATCTTGTCGCGTTCCGCTTGCCACTACTACCTCTCTCGTTCAGCATGGATACCAATCAAATGAGGAATATGATGTACGCAGCAGCAGCAACCAGGCTGTTTGTTGCGTTGCGAAGACATCTTGCAGTCGAGAATTTGAGGGCGCTTGTAGGGCATTAGAGTGACTGTGGTGGAGCCCGCGATCCTTGTTCTGACGCCCAAGCACCTCCTGCGACGTTTCGGGTCAGGGGCCACCATCGTGAGACTCCGAAACGCGAAACGCTTGGCAGGGCAGCACCGTGGGCGGTCATTGGAAAAAGGATATAACAGGACGGTATGGCTCTCTTCGCGGATTGAATCTCGACCGATTCTAACACCATATGGGACGAGCTTTAGATTAGCAGGTGGCTTGAAGGCCGTCACAATTCGCGTTTCTGCTCGGCGCGACTGGTCGTTATGGGATCAATCGAGATGACAGATGTCCGACCTCCTGACATTTCTGGATCGTCAAATAGGACATGATCGTCGAATATTTCGGGAAACTGGCGTGGTTATGAGTCGAGATATCCGATTTCTGGATATCCCCGTCCACCATGACCATGCTCAGTCCTCCGATATTTGCGATCAAAACGCTTACCGCGCCTCTTTTGTGGCCATACTCGCCGCCATCTCCGAACTTACGGCACATATCTCTCTGATATACGGACTAGAGGCTGGGCTAATGAGGGTCCCTGGTAACTTCAAGGTCAACATGGGGAGTCTGTTCATGCCGGAAATTTGCAATTTTCCTCCCCAAGCAAACGTGACTCCGGAGCAGTTGCTCTGGGAGAATGATTCTGTTACCTTGGGAAACCAATAAACCATTCTGTCATTAAAGTGGTTTTTGCTTTTTGCGGCTCTTACGATCTTTTACAACATTACATGCTCGCCTCAATACTTGAAGGGTTGCATGCTACTAAAGACCGCGCCAGATAGGCACATTAACTTTACATATATACATATGCTGCCCTACTGTATAGCTAGCCATGGCATTTGAAATGGCTAGCCTTGTTTACACCTAGGTGGACTACTGTGCTAGGAGTTTCACGACTTTTCAAGTACACAAATGGCTCCAATGTACAAATCCTACGTGCAAAGCATCAATTGACGTAGAGTGTTACCAGCGAAGGGCCCGGTTGTCAGCTGATTATGGCTAACTTACATAGATAATTGAACTAAATTTAGGAGGCAAGGCAAACTGCTAACCGTATAGCTAGCTACTGCTGAACGGCCATCTTCGTATAAAGCTCATACGTTAGGCTATATATGGAACAGTAGAGCAAATATTTTCAAATTGGAACTATATTAATCATTTAGATAGGTACTTACAGTAAAGGATAATGATGCATATTCAGAAAATCAGCTACCAATTGAAAGGTCAGAAACACAATCGTGTCTCTATCTACCCCTAAAATAGGGGGGACATCTAATGTACCCCCTTGGTCTTGGAACCACCTCACTACTTTCAAGGCTCGGGCAGGAACTAAAAGTAAGTGCTTGCAGCACAACTACTGCCTTTTCCACTACAAAGTTCATCACCTCCCGGTTATCCAGGACATGTTCTCCTTTGGCACAGCCCATATCACCCGAAGAGTAAAACGGATGTGATTTCGCTCATATCACATCCGCTGCCGACCAGTTTTCCACAGCCATGCAACTTGACGGTTGTTCGTCAGGCCCCTCTCTTTGATCCTTCCCATCGAGAATCTAAAGGTACAGCATCGGCATCCGTATACAAAGAATCTTGGAAACGGTGAACCAGAAAGAGGAGTTCTTATGTCCTGCTGTTCGCCCTTCAAAAAGGCATGAATATCGGTTCTGGGACTACCCTTATTATGTTAGAATGTAGGCATGAGACTGTGAATACAGTTGTGTTACCGTATACGTCGAAGCTGGTTCTTTTTATCGGTCATTGCATATCTAGCTATGGCTGATTATGAGCGAAGTTCTAAGAGCCTACATCATGGCCATCTTCCGAAACCACCATGCTTCACATTATTTTCAGTGGTGCCCGTTGAGTATAATATCTGCCTTCACTAGTGATAGTCTGCAGGAGAGTTGCCCTGGAAGTTCCTGCCTCTGGTCACTGTACCGTCACCAATGACCGCCTTCGATTATGTTCTCCTCCCTACACCGAACAATCGATGGCAGACCGATTATCTAGGCTCAACACCGAAAGCTGCCGGATAACCGGCATCCTGCTACATTCACACACGTCCCTCGGACACCGAATAGACAGGGCCAACAATCGCCATAATCGAAATAATCGAGGTTTGACTCACTGCGATTCAGTGAGCCAGTCAGTACGGGTATAAATACGAGTCACCTCTCCCAATGTGTCATGTTGAAGTCTCCATCTTCACATCTTCACACCACTTTTCAACACCGCGACAATCCCTACCATATAAGATGCACTCCGTCCACCCTTCACCTGGGATTGTCTTTCTCCCCTTGACGTTCCCTTTTCAAGTCAACACCAGACCACTATCGTGAAACTGTCTGACGCCCAAAGGGCTAGTGATGCCACAAGACACACACTACGAAGAGGTTATCCCACTGGCACAGATACTGGCTATTCGAGTGGTTATTCCACAGTCACTGGAATAAGAATTGGTTACTCGACTGCCTATTCAAGCGGTCATTCCACTTGAAGCATAAGTGGTTACTCGAGTTTATCCAAGACAGGTTAGTCCACTATGTTGAGCATCCAACGATTATCCCACCATTGATTCACTAACAAATAGTTGTTACTATATAGCAACGGGCGAGCCAGACGCGTACAAGCAAGACCCTCTGACCACCATGACCCTAAGCAAGAGGGTGCACGAGGTCGCCGATGGCATCATCCTAGGTGTCGCCATCGGCGCCTTCACCATGGCCGCAGTCTGGTGCCTCGTGCTCGGCGCCAAGAGGTGGCAAGACCCGAGCAGCGCGGCGCTGTCGCCGCAGAACCTGAACCTGCTGGACCTGCGGGAGCTGCAGGGACGGATTTTGGCATAAACCTGGATGAGAGGGAAGGAGAAGGGGAAGGGGGAGGGAAGGATATCGTCGCCGTCGTCATCGACGATACGGGACGACGGCGACGATACGGGGAAGGAGGACGACGAGTACATGCACGCATGTAAGGTAGAAGGTTGGACAAGCTTGGAAAGACCACGATACCAAGCATCTGGTTTCTCTTACAAACATGACTGGGTCAAATCACCTCTTATTGGAACGATACTGGTTTTAAACTCGTTACTTGTGAAGATTGCCTGCCGACAACGTGAGTTCTACACCTAGAGCAATGTCATGCAAAGGACGAGCGCCCCGGAGATTGGTGGATGCTCGACCGTATCAACGCCTTACGAAAACATGTGTTGATCACGCGTGGACTAAAGGTGGCAGTGTGAACGAGAGCCGTTGAATACTTCGTGAGCACAGCCGCCTGACTTGAGGCGGTGCGTTAGGTAAGCTGTTGGCCTCGTCGTATAGCAGGAACCTTTCTCCCCACCGGAAGCCTCGTCTGGGCGTGTCTCGGTTTACTCCCCGTCCAGTAGTTGAATAACAGTTGGGTGCCAGTCAGGTGGCAGGAGGACTAACCAGCAAGTGCATACCGCTGGCTACTGCATACAAGTAGTTCTGCAAGTAGAGCATAAACTCTCTCGCTCGAAATGCCGCACAAACGGGGGTGCAGGCACATATGGTCGGGTCTGTCATGTAGATAGTCGCCCGTTTAGAAGCCAGCCAGGATAGGATGAAGAAGCAAAGGGTGGATGGAGGGTTTAGGGCTGAGCCTGCACGCCGGGTGTGTGCATGCGAAGACCAACGCACCCTACGACTAGGTTAGTTGCTAGCTGGACAAAATCCTATCTGAGCCTCACCCTCTAGTTTGCCCTAGCCCCCTCACTACTTGCCTGGTTACATGTAGGTATGGATAGGCAAGTAGGCATGTGTTATGCATGTTTGTACACCGCCAATTGGCCTTCTCTATTGGTCCTAATCGACAATTACCATACATGAAGTAAATACGTGGTCGTTATGAAGATCCCAATCGCATCCCGGTATAGCGCGGCATCCGCATGGTTCGGTTGTCGGTTGGGCACTGACGCAGGGACTCGATTAAGAAGCGATTGAGTTGAGGCACATCGAGTTAGCTGGATAAGGACTAAATGTGGATAGACCAACAGGACCCTGAGGTCGCTATTCTATGCGCCGAGCAAAGCCAGTCTGCAATGCGATTCTCCCAAAAATGCCATCCCGCCTATCATACTAACGGCCGGCCAGATCGACAAGAGAAATGGGATAATCATGAAAAATGTAAAAATAAGATAGACACGTGTCTTCGCTCTAGTGCTGGTCCCGACGCCCAGCCATGCTAACGCTCCCTCTTGCTGGAAATGAATATCCTGTGCACCTGGAATCAATAACACCTTCCCAATGCACCCTCATGCCCGGAACCAGAAACACCGAGTGGCTCCACATACGCTGTAAGCAAAGAAAATGGACATAAAAAGGAATTGTGGCCGTAAAATACAGAGAGGGCATGCTGCAAAGTCTGGGGCTGTATGCATATGCTGTGAGGGATATATGGCGGCAAAAATAGGAGTCGTGAGTACAAGCAGCAATTGCGCTGTCATGAATACATGGGGGTGAAGAGGGTTGGAAAAAAAAAAAAAGGACAAGTTGTATGTGTGGTGTGGGAACCCAACGACTGCTGGTTGGGGAACGGAATGCCATGTGGATATAGCGCGGAATGCAGCTTGCGTGTTAGGTATATGCGGCGCGAAGTGCGGGCATAATGGGTTGCAAAACATCACCAAACTTGCAAGCCAGGCAGGCCCAGGCTATGGAGACTCTCTCACATGCAGAACGTGCAGAAAGTAGGCTTCGTCCCGGACGTCGTCCAGCCCAAGCCTCTTGAAACGCGCAGCGTAAAACCCCCACTCACTCGATGCCAACCCGCCACGTCGTGTTTTGGCAGAGACAGGCGACGCGAAATGATTTGCGTCTGATCTGATGTTGGTCGTTCGAGCTAGATTCGTTCCTCATACCGAGACCGAGACCGAGACCGATCCACTGGCAGGCAGCTGTGTTGATTGACTGACGGGTTGGTTGACATGGTTGTATCGCGACCTCGGAACTTCTCGCAATCCAGCCTCCTTGGACAAACTTCTTCTAGAAAGCTGCGGATATCCACCTGCCCGGTTCATGTTCGCCGGCAGAGTGGGGCCATCTGTAGGCAATCATAACTTTCTTTGTTATGGAGGCCACGATCTCGGGACTTGCCAGGTTCAGCCCCACGGGTTGGTGACGAAAGGGGCGGGTCGCGCCCGTCCTTGCTGCTTGCCGTTTTCGCTGCGCGCCCTGGTTTTTGGTTGTGTAATGGAATGCCTCAGACCCGTCGCTGCAAACTTTTCTTTTCCGCTCCGAGGTTTGGCTCCCATGCGGGTTTCACCGACACGATAGTTTCACCCCTGTTCGGACCGGACCACAGTGGGCGGTTAGACATGGCAGCCATAGACGCTCTCTCTGCCCCGCAACAGAGCAGAACCCTTATTCTTTGGGCTATGCGGCGCAAGGAAATGCATGGAAGAGCAAGTGTGGTCGCTGACGCTCGAACCCAACCCTCGAAGACGCTATAGTTGTAGTAATGCTGCTGAAACCCCGATTTCAAATGCTGTCCTGTGAAATAGAAATCCATCTGACGGGGACTCCGTCGGGTCCAATCTCGTAGATTTTCGAGCTGAGTTGGCGGGGTGGTAATAACCAGCGTGCATGTCCCTCTCGCTGATCGTCCAGCTTGCCGCGCTTGCGCATTAAGTGTTCCATCACAGCGATGCGGATGAAGTCGGAGTTTTCGCGGATCTCTCGCTGCCGTGGCCCGGGGGAAGAGAAGATGTTGGAGGTGTCTTGGACGATTCTGGCGGCGATGAAACAGCCCCACGGCTGGCTGCTGGTGACGAGCTCCTGGAACGTTGCACCTTGTAAGTCTGCATCTGAATCGAAGCAGTGTAGCTGCGCGTCGACGTAGCACCTCCTGTCCGGACCTCGAGCCTGGCGCTGCTGGTAGGATTGAGATAGCGACGCATCGCCTCGGTGGGCTCGTCCTCCAATACGGGCGGCCGTTTCTCGTCCGTAAATGGTACAGTGGGATCGACAGTTAGAAGTGATCGCACCAGCAAATCCTCAGGTGGGATTGATGAAGATGTGAATTGAGAGATAGACTTGGCGGCAGATCGCAAAACTCGAATCGATGCCGTTAAATTCGATCTGAGGGCCGTCTTGAAAGGCAGGAAGACAGTGTTCTGCTGCTTGTCCGAACGAGCTGGTAATGGATCAAATGCTCGGAACTCTACCTGGTCGGCGTCGGCAGTAGACTTGGACGACAAGGGGTGGTCCGGCTCTTCGCCTGGCGGAGAGGGTAAAGGCTCAAGAGACCTGCGCGGTTGTCGAAACCTTTTGGTTCTGGGTGTGATAGGGCTGTCATACGAAGGCATTGTGCCAGTGCCCAGAGAATCGCCTAGCGACGGCAGGCTTTCGAACGAACCTGACCGTGATGACAGATTTGTGAAAGCAGTGTCAGAAATCGACGCGTCTTCCTCCCGTAGCTCGTCTGGGGGGCTCAGTAATACATCTAATGGACTCCGACTAAAGGGGGACATGCTGGAAGGCGTAAAGCAAAGTTCCTGGCTCAGGTCTTTTTCTGACACTTGGGATCGAGGAACGATGGAGTCAACAGTCATGCGCGCTTCTTTGCGCTGTCGCTGCTTCATACTTCCGCGCCTGTTAGGCGGCGGTATATTCGTCCCAGCTAAAAGTGCAGCGACAGAAGGTGGTAGGGTATCCGGCGATCGCATTTCCCGTCCTCTTGACCCTGTGCTCGACGATCGCCGACCTGTTTGATCATGATATCGAGACTTCATGTTATGCTTGTTGACGGCTTCCATCTTTGACTTGACGGGTATCTGCACGGCACTCGTAGGCGTCATTGGACGTGCCGTCGCATTGGTTGTCGATGACGACTTCGGGATGCCGCGACTTGGCGAAGCAGCCCTGCTATCCGGCTCCTTGCGCTTTGACATTTTCTCGGTCGTATATCCAGACTGCGAGGATACGGGGGATGGTTTGTTAGAGTTGTCTTTTGTTGTCGATGTTGATGAAGCATCTCTTCGCTGAAGGAATGCAAAGCGTGGCTTGGAAGGTGTTGGCGTCGGTGATGAGGTGGGAGAAAGAGGAAGTTGGGACTGGCGGGAGTAGAAGAAGGACTTTGGTGTCATCATCATCCTAGTCTCAGTGATTGATTGGAAGGCGGGTTCAACGGCCGTCCTTCCCAGAAGCCTTAATATTGCTGTCGGGTATCCGTAACCTGAGGGCTGGGACTCGCTGCTGCACCAGGGTTTTGCGGGGCATGCTAACGCCGCAAGGCACAGTTGGATACAAGACCAATGCCAATTCCAGCAGTCTCGACCGATTGTCGGTACACGCGAGTACCAATTTTTGGAACCAGTCAATTGAGTCGTGATCGTGTGCCGCAGGCACAGGGGTGGGTGTTTTCAGTACGTAATGGCGCCCGCGCTGGATGCAGGACCCGTACAGGAATGATGTCGGTCGGGTGTGCCTCGATCTGTAATGTAACCAGACACCCAAAATAAATAAACACGAAGGGTGTCTCGCAGGTTGCGCTCGATGATAGTGAAGTGATAAAGATGTCCCGCTGAAAGAGGGCGCCTTTGTCTTCAAGGTCGTGGAGAGCTTATGAGTGCCGATTCATCAGCAGGAATCCTTATCTCTCTGCTGTACTCTGAGACGGCGAACCTCGGAGGAGATGGGACTAAAGATAGCCTAAGCCTTTCGCGCGGATGCAACACTATCGGAGTATACCTTCCAGGGCCCAGTGCCAAATATCTCTAGGTAATCAGGATATGGGACGAGACTACAGAGAGAGCATCCAAGACAAGGAGGAGCAAGCGGGAAGCAGAGTTGGCAATACTGGGAATCTAGGACAGATAATAGGTAAGAATAGGTAGGGAAGCCAGACATTCAAGGGAAAGAAGCATAAGAAGTAAAGCAATCGGACCAGACTGATCTAGCGTAACAACTTCCAAGTCACACATGCCCCCGCTGGGTTAGATAGTTCAAATAATAGATCCCTGCACCCGTAGAATCCGTTGACACTGATGTTTGGTTTCCTAGAGGCTGTGCTTTGGTGCTTGGGCAGGTAACAAACCAGCCAACAGCCCTAGAGGGGGATGGGGGGCTTGGGCTGGCCTGCTTGCCTGGCGGTGTCTGCCTCTGTCGGCAGGTATGTCAAGTACATGAGCTGGGACTGGGATATGCCACCGGCCTGCCTGATCAGGGTGGGATCAATTCTTAAGGGTCCAGTTGGGGACGTACCTTGGTTCACTTGCATGCCTTATTATGGGGCTCTTAGAAGTTGACGTTGCTTGTTTTCCAGCAGTCTACTTGGGTACATGTGAGGGTATCTGTAATCGGTCTGGTATGGATTGATGGATGTTCACACTGAATGACATAGCACATTGTTCGGATAAGGACACTTATTCAGCATAAGGGCCGCCCAACCCGCCAACCCGACCTTGTTTGCGCAATCAAGTAATGACAGTCAACGGATTGACTGGATTGCTGGTGGTCGGGGTTAGGGTCCCGGAAACTGTGTGGCCATTCCATCGCTCTCTAATGAATCCAGTCCAAGATAAGGTAAACTTTCTAGGCAGTACCCGCAAACTCTCAGATCTTCAGCTCAGTTGACTAGCAGGTTGTCGGGTTGCCAATGAGCGAGCATGGTTCATCACCAATTCACTTAAACCGAAGCGGCGCCGCCTCCGTTGTCAAAAACACTGCATGACATAAGTGCAAAGTATGATAAGTCAAGTCGCCCTTGGGCTCTGGGCTTTTAGCTAGCAAACGATAACACAGGCCAAACCCCCAAACTGATCTATCACACCACTTATCTCAAATAAAAAACATAGGATGAATCCAATGCGTGCATCGCTTTCTTCTGAAACGACTGCAGCTGCACCTGCAGTCTTCGGCGGTGACATGCTATTACATTTCTTCAGGCTCAATTCGTGTTTGGGTGTGCTCCATCCACTATTCCATGGGGTTTTTTTTTTTTTTTTTTTTTTTAACAACCAGAACCACACTTACTCAGTCAGCCAACTCACCTTGCAGATGTTGCACTCCATTGGATTGGACGTCATCCCGTACATTTGGCACCTACAACAGCAAAACAAAACCAAGGGTCTTCTGGATGGTAAGTAATGTTGACTCATACGGGCCCGAAAGCCCTGTGGCTACTGGCCACACCGGGTTGACCCGATGGGCCAATTTCCAGACGATTACTGTGAACCGCACATAATGGGCAGCACTATCAAGTGAAACTCGGGATTTCTCGTCAGCCCCGAAACTACGATGCGAAGCTTGCCCGGGTTTCTCTTGCGCCGGTCATAATATAAGAGTCGACTTCTGTATATGAATGCATTGGTGCCCTAGTAACAACAAAGCTCGACGCTGGGCGCTGAAGGCACTTCCGACCTCCAACACCCAGTGCTGGCGCCATGGGTTTCCATATTCGGCCCCATCCTAACTGCTGATTGACCGCAGTGTTCAACCGGAAAACTGTTGCACACACTCCTGCTACTTTCGTGGTTTTTTTTGTTGGCCCGTTCCTACTCCTCAGGCGGCAGATCTGAGTGTTTGCCGGTGGAATAAACTGCATGTACCCACGTTGAGGGCAGAGGTGCCCGCCCTCAGTGCCCCATCACAGCGACAACATCGCGGAGTCTTTCACTCTGTCTACGTATTGCCATAGCTACGCCACGGCCGATCTCACTACCACTATCGTGTGAGCTAGGCGGCTAACCATTAATGCTGAACCGAACTTACACTAGCAGCCCTTGGCAGATACCCAGTACCATGATCCAAGAATGCCTATTCAATAGACTGCCAGGCTGCCAGCTTTTAGATGCCATGGTGCTTCAAGTCATGGGACTTACCTGATAAGGAAATAATACCAGTATGCACTGTATGTAGGCCAGCGATGACAAGTAACACCAGTCACGAACGACTTCACGCCTAACGGCCGACCCCAGTTTCCCCACACTACGGGCTGGAGGGTGTCCATGCGCAGAGCCGTGAATGAGAAAGGTTCCCTTATCGCCCTCACCTGATTGGCTTCTTCTTGCTCGGTTCTCTCCCCCGGAACTGTTTTAGCACCAAGCTGTCGAGGAATAGGAATGGGCAAGTAGTCACACACCACCATCAACCACCCTCCTTCACCCTCCACCAGCGCAACACATGTGTCTCCAAGGGGAGGCCGTCAGCGATGGCATTTGACGAACGACATGTGAGCCAGACAACGACTGCGTGACGAATGAACGAAGAGAGGCACGCGGAGGATGGACAATGGGGGAAATGGGGTGTGAGACTGTCCGAGGTACCCGGGCTGCATCCTTATCTATTTGTACGACAACATAACCCTCCAAGATGCCTGAACCCAATCAGACCCTCCATATTTATCATCGGCAAGTCGATCTTTGCACAGAAGGAAGCACTCACAACACCGTCATCCGCAACGCAACGTAGTAAGTCAACACCACGCACAGCAAGCAGCATTCCCCATGAACTGTTTTCGCGGGGTAACGAGGCGTGGACCGAAGTCAAGCCCGCCCGCTGCCCGACCGAACAATATACCTAGGCATGCGCTAGAGTTAGGGATCTCCCGTGTGGTGCATTCCCACCTACTACTAGTAGTACAGGTAGCCTCCGATGCGGGCGGCAGGATGATGACGCCGTTTGTCACTGGGCCCTGGCGGGCTGGCCGCGCACTTCCGTGGAACGGATTACAGTATGAAGAACAAGAGAGCAAAATCAGCCTCTTGAATTGTGTCCAGTTTTCCACTCAACCCAAGCTCAGTGCATCCATTCCAAGTTATACGAGACGTGACTTGGATCGACCCTATCGTCGGGGATTTGACATGAGCAAGCATGTTGAAAGCATTCAGTTCATGGGCAAAAAGCAAGATGAAACTCTGATAAAGTACCGAACGACCGGCAACCACCCCGACGTTCCTCCCCATTCCAACTACTTCCGGGCATTGTTCGACCAACCAAGGCACGGCATCCTGACGTTGCGTTGCGCTGATGGGGTGAACCGGACGGGAAGAAAACTAGAGAGCATGGGTCCTTGCTTGATACATGACATGTGCCCCGAGTCAGGTACCGCCGACACCTGACATACCACTACAACCCCTGGAGCTGGAATTGACGTGCCATCTGCGCAGAACCACAAGCCGGTCCTCTTTGCCCCAGGACAATGAAGTCATACTGAACAGGTTGCTGGAGGAAACCTGATTGATTCTCTATCCTAGTCTCGATGTAGTCCAGCGCTATTTGATGGGTCTTTAGTTTAATAGATGATTGCCGGCGCCATCAGCTGAAGTGGCACTACCATGGAGTTTAAACATTCCTATACGAGGCAACAATTGTGAGTTCTCTGTCGAGCTATGAGCCGCTGTTTTTTATGTAGATAGTATATAGCAGCTGTCAAGTTCCAAAACTAGTCATTCTTTCATACGGTATTGCTATGGTAAGGCAAGGACAAGCCATCGAGATTGAACAAAAGCAATTGGGAACACCGACACGTCTACCACATGACATCTAAGCCGCCCGTCCGTACATGACCATTGAAACCAAAAAGATTATGCGGAAAGCTGGTTGCTATCTCACAAAGGAAAGCCTACTGACAGATACTAGTGGCTCCTATGCCCAGCCCAGGTGCCTCTGACGTTAGACCCATGCCTCGTTCCTAGCGCCATTCTCTAGGCCGATGTTGACGACTTCCTTGTCAAGGTGGTGTGATCCCTTCTTTTCGTCTGCGTCGTCGTTGGTGTCCGCCCTGGGGGTCGGCGGGCGGTACTGTGCCACGAAGTCGGTCCGGGTGAGCTCTCCGCGCACTGACAGGATGGGGCTCTCGTCGTCGCTGCGCCGGGACGACGACGCCGCGTTTCGCATCCGACCGATGCGCGCGGCTGCACCGGCGCCGATGACCATCTTGTCGGTTGCGGCCGAGACCGCCGTCGTGTCGCGGCGTTCGCTCGGCTGTCTCGTGGCCGCCGTTGTCCCGCTCCCTCCCCTCCTCGACTTGGAGGAGGAAGAGGAGGAGGAAGGGAACCATGCGCGCAAAAGGGGTCGCAGGGCCGGCGCCGAGGCTGTGATGATGGAGAGGTTGGCCTCGATGGCGATGATGACGAAGGAGATGTTGGATGCCGGATCCGGTTGGTCGAGCACCACGTAAAGGCCTCGGACCAGAAGCACAAGGCGGGAGATGCCCACCAAGGTCGTACTTTTGGCAGTATGTGAGCGTGTGTGTAAAATATGGGAATGGTATATATGCGGAAACGTAGACATGCAGACCATATGGACAAATACAGGATATTGACTCGTGGCAACCAGGAGGCGCAACTGTGACTTACAGTAATCCCAATAGAAATATCAATATCAAGGCGATCTTCGTCTTCTTGGGGATTTGCAGCCCAATAAAGATACGCAAAGGTAGCCCGAGTATCAACAAGTCCAGCACGATATTGATGGCACTTGCAGCAACGAGTAGTATCCGCCGGTCCACGCAGAACCCTTCCAACTGCGGCTTCCACGCCTTCTGGAGGGGGAAACACTGGAATACGATGGCGAAGAATATCGAGGCCAGGCTGGCCAGGTTAATGGTGTTGACCCAGATGATGAAGCGACGCACTCCGGGTTTCTGCCCGAAGAGACGGAGCAGAAGGAGAAGTAAGGAGGACTTGACAAGAGCCAGTATGGGACTGTACAGTATCTGGACAACGTAGTTCCACAAAGCCCCTTGTGTTGGGTCGTGTAAAGGTATGTCTATGGCGCTCATGCCGATGTAGTTCGTTATTATGGCTATCGGGCGGATGCATGTTAGTACCAATGAAATCCCGAGGCGCTTAAGGGGCTGCTCGGCATACTAACACTCATAGCTTGCAACAGCCTCCACGATGGCCAACGCCTACGCTTGTTGATAAGAGACTGGACACTCGAGGTCATATGTGATGAGTTCATACCATTGCTGCACATATCAATCCGTCATCTGCTCATGGCTATTAGCCTGCTCAATTCCACCCGTGAGGTTATTGCAAGTTTGCTAACTTACCCAGACTGAACTGCCGCGTCGAAAGTCTTCCCGCGACCCTCACAGAAACCACCACCAGGGCTAGTGCGGGAAATGTAATTACTACCACTATCGCCGTATTCTGGTGTTCCATTCGGGGACTTGCCGCCGGATTCACCAATGCACTGAAGTTGGGATAGGTTCCCGGGGAGTCGTCAACCGAGGACATTGCGAAAACAAATATAGATTGATTAGGTAACTCCTGCAGCTCGAACGGAAGACCAAATAATGACTGTGGTCTTCGTGTGATTATGTAAGTGAAGTAAGTGACTCATCAGTACAGTAGTCTGGTCTCTAGGATTCATTGGGCAGGCGGGATCAAGACATTGATATGGGCACGAGGAAGACCAGAAGGACAAGATCCCCGAGATATCTTCTTCATAGGATATTGTTTGAACATCCCCCAAAGCTCGACAGCAATAACCGATTCTCATCGTAGCAGATGTCGCCACAGGCCCCATGGCATTTCGTAGATGACACTATGGAATTCAGCCTCCTGTCTCGTAAGTGTCGAATCCGGAGGATCGCCATCGGGTCGAAAATGCATCCAGCTTCTAACATACCTAGGTATGTAGATGCAAGTTAGATATTGGATGAACCAAACAGAACGACCAGCTTGCACCCTCAAGGTTCTGACATGTGCAAGGTATCTGGATAAATCCCTACCAAGCTGGTAACGTGAGAGTAACAAGTTATATGTCATGATGGCCAATGTCTCCTATCGTTCACCCCCTCCTAGGATACTCTTGACAGGCTCTCCCCTGGCATTTGCCAGGGGGCCCGGCCCAACGTACAAGACCTGGGGCCTGACGGAACTGTCATCATTGGGTTTGGCATTAATGACACACAAGTCTAGATCCTGGCAACGGCTCCAGGGAGGCCCAGTCCAGGTCATAAACGTCAGCCTTGGAAAGCTTCCCCGCGCCAGTAATCACCACAGCGGTTCGGATGTAAGGTTTGCTTTGGCAGGTGAGGGTCATCTAGTGATCGTGGATCAAACAAGAGGGCGGGGCAGAAGTGAAGAAGGATATCATGCGATACAGTATGATAAAGAAAACTCTATGGTCCAATTGATAAATCAAGTGACTCACGGAATGGATTTTGCCATCACCCTAGCTGGGGATTAGGGGTTGCGCGAGCTGTATGAGTCGAAATGGCTTCCTGTGAATTGCGCCGGGAGAAACTGTTCGATGAAGCAAATGCGATATTCGTTACTTGAAGTGTCAATGGAATAATGCGGCTCAATCGACCAGTGTTTTGTACGCCGTCTCCCGTCCGTGTGAAAGTGGCAGGATACTGCATTGATGCTGGTCGATCATTCGTCTCAACTCGCCGGGGTAACAAGTCACAGAATGTTCGATGCGTTAATGATGCAGGCATGTGTGCATTTAGCCTTTTCGCTACTACTTCATTTCGAAGGGGTTAGTAGTGTTGTCGCCCAAATAGATTTTGGTCTCGTCCAAAGAGGTATACGATTACAGCTTCCTTTCCATCTCAACCTCCACGACCGGCTTTAATATTGCAGGTGTCAAAGGAGGAACATTGCACTACGCGCACCTCAGGTCCAAAATGTCAGTTGAGAGTTAACTTTCTACAGTGCAAGGTTATGGCGTGTCTATAACAATGCCCCAGATTTACTCGGTATCTTCGGTATCTTCGGTGTCTTCAGCATCTTGGGAATTCTTGTCGTCCGCGACTGACAAGATGTTGATGCCGGAAGCTCCACCGACCGAGGTACTTCCATCAGACCCCTTTGTGATGCCGAGGTCACCTCCCACGTTCTTGGCATTGCCATTCCTGTCCACAGTGATGCCCGAATTGTCTTTGAACTGTTTCCCTTCCTTGACGGCAGTGACATCTTCAGCGCTGCCACTTTTGCCTTTTGCAGGAGCAGGAGCAGGAGCAGCAACCTCCCCCTTGGCTGGCTGTGCCTTTTCCCCGCCGGCAGCTGGCTTGGGAGCTTTGTCACCACGAGAACCGCCGGATAGGATGCCTCCAAGAGAAATGCCACCTCCAGCGCGTGCAGTACCGTTGGCTCTTTGACGTGCTCCCTCGAGCGCAGCCAAGTTCTCAGCGGTCTGGTTCCTTGCTGCACCTCCTGCCTGGCCACTCTTCGCCCCTGTCTTCTTGTCCTTTCCGCCCAGTGTAAGGCCGCCGGCGCCTCCAATCTGGATTCCACTGGCCTCAAAATCGACTTGGCGCTTGGCGAGAGAAGGGGCCTTGTACGCCTTGGCAAGAGCGGAAGACAGAACCATGATATTGGCATGAGCCGCAGGAGAACCCTACCCAGCATTTGTTAGTCAAGCCATCCGAGAAACGAAAGTTGGGGAAGCCAAGATATATACCTACGGTGAAAGTAATCTTTTCACATACTCCTGCATGGAGGAAAGAGGCAGCCGCAATGACGACAGCAACAATGACACGCATAATGACTATAGGAAGAGAAGCCTGCTTCTCTGAACTCTCAACAGCTGTTGTTAGAAGTTATTACGGATGAAGAACGACAATGATAAACAATAGTGAATGCCTGCAGAAATGAAACAATATAGTAACTACAAACTCCTCAAACAGCGCTGAAGGAATGACGGGAATTATAATAGAAACGAAAGGGTATATGCAGCAGCAGAAATGCTCATTAGTGAGTGAGGGCGAAGCAGCACATTAGTATGAGATAGATATGGATGCATGCCAACCCTTGCGAACATCGTGAACCTTCATCTACAAGCCATGAACAGCAATCCCGCAGGCTTGTCACCGGAAGCCGTGCGTCCGTACGGGGTAGCAATAAGCGATGCTTAAAATAAGCCCAGGCCCTGCTGTCCGTGGTGTTTGGAAACGGATCTCCAGATGCTGAGTGGTCTTCTCCAGATCCACTGAAGGCCTACGATGGCAGAGGAAACTCCTTGGCGTTACAGGTGACGGATTGATCTGACCGAGTCAGCTAGAGCAAGCATTGCCGACGGCAAAAACTTCGCGAAACCGCAAAAGCCTAGATCCCCGTGTTCAGCTATTTTGGCAGGCCTGTTGTTGTGAAGACTTCAGAAAATAGACTTTCCTGCATCTCCTCAACTGCCTGCTATAAACGCTTGGCCTGCTTCAAGTTGAATCAACTCGTTAACATAGCGGGAACAGCTTCGAGCCAAGCCTCTGGAAACAGGATAATCACTATTTTACCGTCACGTCGACCCTCAAGGACGAAGCAGTGATGAGAAAAAAGCTGCTAGGCCGGGTTTCAAAGGGCGAAGATGAAGAAAGCAATAAACAAGTCGGGGAGGAGTGGTTTCCAGATGCGCATCTTATGTAGTTCTGTAATCATGACCACCTCGCCATTAATAATCTGCTCTGCATGTCGATCTTGACCATTCCCAGCTAAAGTAGGTACGCTACGGGTCGGCAATCGCGCTCTCTAGTGATATTGTATAGGCCAAAAGCCTCATAGGTTCAACCCTGCAGGTACCCGCCTATCGACCCCGGCACGTCAACGTCAAACGCGCTGGCCAAACTACTGGCCAAACCGTCCCATGTCCCCCCAACAATCCCCAACCAATCCTGGCAATAGTACCGAACAGTTGGAATCTCAACACAGCCCAATTTTTCTTTCACATGCACGCCGATCAGACGAAAGGAAGGGATCGTTGATGAGTTACCTTGTCACCTGTCTGAATTGCTAGAACTGAATCCTTACCATCCGCGTTTCGTCGGCTCTGCCACAAGAAAAATGGCGAAAGAAGTTGCAACGCCTCCCTCCAAGAGGTCCTCCCCCATCAAGACCGGCTACCTTATCCTCTACAATGCCGTGTCCGCCATCCTCTGGGCCACAGTCCTCGGCCGCACCGTCGGCGCCAACTTGATGAGGGGACCGGCATTCGTCTATATTTCGACCGGCGACTTCGTGCTGTGGACGCAGACCCTCATGATCTTGGATGTGCTGCACGGGCTCTTTGGTAAGTCGATTTGCAAATCGCTCCCATACTCTCCCTCCTACTCCCCCCTGTAGCTCCCCGACAGGCAGGCTTGGCCGATCTGTGTGGCCCCTAGCTCTGGCTTATGCTTCTGGACGGAGCTCTCACCCCGTGGTCCTACGTTACAGATCATTCAGACTGGCTAACCTCTTTGTGACTACTTGTATATAGGCATCGTCCGAACCGATCCCGTCACCGCCGCTGCCCAAGTCGCGTCCCGCTACGTCGCCGTCTGGGGAGTCCAGTTCCCATTCCCCGCGCTCTGCGCCTCGCCCGTCTACTCGACGATGCTGTTCGCCTGGTCGGTGACCGAGGTGATCCGCTACACGTACCTGGCGGTGAAGCTGGGCGGCTATGAGCCCGTGGCTTTCACCTGGGTCCGCTACAGCTCGTACCTCGTGCTGTACCCGCTGGGCATCACGAGCGAGATGATCCAGATGTGGCGCGCGCTCGGTCCCGCGGGCCACAAATTCGGCCCCCTCTACCAGCTGTTCCTCGGCGTGTCCCTGTTCGTCATCTGGCCCATCGGCGCGTACGTGCTCATCGGCCACATGAACAAGCAGCGCCGCAAGGTCCTCGCGGCTCAGAAGTCGGAGAACATCAGAGCTACGCAGTAGCATTGTGCGCATAAGTGGTGTTGCCCAGATTCAACGGATCTCTACTACTACCTTGTCTAGTTGCTATACACCGCACGGTGGGATGTAGAAACCGACGAGAACTATGGGTAAAGAGTGAGTGGTGCTTAGTTTATTGTGTACCCAGGGGATATACCTATACTAGAAATGCGGGAGGAATGGTGGCTTCAAAATGGTGTCGGCGGATAAGGGATTACATGAGACATGACACCAATACTGGGAAGAACAAAACACAGGGAGACTCGGTGAGCTACCAGGTATTGGCAAATACAATAAAGGGGACGGCCTGTGGGAATGCGTATGGTATATATAAATAAGAGCAGTGCCCGATAGAGAGCCTGGCAATACAGTATATGTTTCATACAAGACTGCATGCAATCTTCGACATCATTCTCTGGATATCAACTAATCAATGGAAAAGCGCCTACGCCTCCTCCCCTATTCTAATTCCCTGCTGCTGGTCTCGTACCAATCATTCTTGGCCCATTTGACGATTATATTCTTGGCGTCATCCGAGAGCTGCGTGTAGCCAAGATTCTCTTTAGGTTCAAACATGGCTATTAATCATGGTTAGCAATTTGCTGAGTGTAGGCACTGGCAAGGGAGGTCTAATGATAAGCGCTTACCCATGTGCGCCGAGATTTCGTCTGTGGCCTTGTCGTTGACTGTCTCTCTCCAGTCACCCGCCGCCTGCCGTGTTGGCAAGTTGCAGAACGTCCGGTCGTTGCCCACGACGAGGCCGACAGTGCTGACCTCCTTGGAGCCGGCCCCCTTTCCGAGCCGGGTGTATAGGTTGGCGAAGCCGAGGTCGAGCTCCTTGGTCAGCTGGACCATCTTGCGGACGCGAGTCTTCATCTCTTCGCCCTTGGCCAGGCAGCCCACGAACTCGAGGTGGCCACCGACCCAGCCCCAGCCCGACGAGATCTGCTCTCGCTTCACGTAGGCAGCGGCGCCTCCGGCCACCACGGCCCCCGCCGCGCCGGCGTACATGGCCATCTTGCCCCAGTTGCCCCATGCGCCGCCGCCGGCTGCTTTGCTGGCACCCTCCTGCTTCTTGTGTTGTGTCGGCGGCGCTTCGAGGGCGGCGACGGGCTTCTGGGCGGGCTTTTGCCGCGAGGCGTCCTCCGCGGCCTTGGTCCCGCCCCAGAACGACGTCAGGCCGCTCAGCTGCGTGAGCGCCGATGCCGCGGTCTGGTAGTGGTCGTTGGCCTTGTGCGCCACGACGCCCGGCGCGATGCCGAGGTAGGGCGTGTCGAAGGCGAGGACACCTTGGACGTACGGGAACATCATGGCGTTGAAGCCGGTCTCCGGCGACGAGGGCGCGCCTACTTTCTTCGCACCGTCTCCCTCGACGTCATCTTTGTTGTTGTTGCTGCCGTCTTTCGCAGCAGTGGTTTCTTTCTTGTCGTGGTGCACGGGCTGGTCGCTGGTCAAGGCGATGAGGGTCTCGGCGGCGACGATGCCGCCCATGGAGTGACCGATGAGGACGGTGCGGACGCCCGGGTCGACGGTGGGGCTCGGGGTGCCGGCTGCGACCTCGAGGTCGATGACCTTGTTCAGCAGCCAGTCGCGGAAGCGGGCGACGCACTCGTGCAGGTCCCCGCGCGTCTCGAACTTGGGGTAGACGAGGGTGCGGATCTCGACCTTGGGCAGCTCGGCGCTCAGCAGCGCGGCGAGGTGCTCGGTGAACTCCCCGGCGGTGCCAAAGGTGTCGTCGCCGCCCTGGAAGCCATGGATGAAGCACAGCAGCAGAGTCTTCTTCATTCTTCCTATTCGTCGTCGTCGTAGAAGGTAGCTTCCAATATTCTAGCAGTCGTATCCATTGGGAAGAAAACCGAGGCACATGATGTCCAAGACGGTAGGTTTGGCAAGAAAGTGAGAGTTGAAACGTAGTAACTGTCGTCTTAAGCCCTGTGACGTCTGCTTGGTCGCTGACAGGTGGGGTCCCAAGGCCCCCGGCCGCATCATTTAGTGGATGGCCCGCTAAGCGTTCAGGGGTCGGCAGTGCTAGTGTATCATTACCTATGAGTTCAAGAGTTGTAAGTGATACACCATCAATGTGCTTTACAGATTCACTCATTTGAGAGAAGACATAACGGGACAGCTACATATACTTCGTTCATACTTTCACCGAATCATTTTCGTACAATATCTGTCTCACAGAAATCATGCCGAACTGCTTCACTAGATTTTTTATCACTGCCTAACTGGAGGAATCATACGATCCAGTTACGATGAGAAGCTTTGACTGCTGCGGAGCTTGAGAATGCTCAATAGGTTGCCGCCAGTCTCTGAACCAAATAATCGCCACTGCTAATGCCCTCATACTTCTTTTCCGTCTCAGTCGCAAATGTTCCCGGTATTGCCTCGATATAGCTCTTGTAATTCGGGTTGCAAAAGTAGCTGTTTGTTGGCGTTTAGCAAAAGCTCACACTCTGGAGGTTGGTCCCAGTATCAGTTTAAAAAGACTTACGCAATGCTATACCGGGCTGGGTATACATCTCCGTCACCACTCGGAGGCTCGACGACCCGGTGAATCGTGCTCTTGATGGTGTCGTTGCTCCACCTTGCCAGGAGGTCGCCTGCGTTCACCACGCAGGTATCCTCGATGGGGGTGGCGTCCACAAAGACACCGGTCGGGCTTTTGACCTGCAGCCCGCCCCTCTGGTCCTGGAACAGCAGCGTGATGCTGCCGTAGTCGCTGTGCGCGCCGGCGCGGACCTGTCCCGGGTTGATCGTGAAGACGTCTTTCCGGACCTCGGGGTAATGAAGCAGGCGCAACGTGTTGTCGCCCACATCGGTGAAGCAATCGAAGAACTTCTCATCCAGGTCCATGGCCACGGCAATGGCCCGCATCACCTCGACGTGCATATCCTTGCACTTGTCGTGGAAGTCCAGCATGGCGGACTTGAAGCCTACGAGCTCGCCGGTCTCCTCGGGCCAGTGGTTGGGGTGACCCGGCTCGCCCTCGCGGCCTATCTCCAGCGACTCCTTGATGTCGGGGTTGCCCTCCCGCAGCTTCTTGACATCGTTGATGTCCGTCAGTTGGGTCGTCTTCTCCCGGCCGGGCGCGGAATAGCCCCGGTTCGCTTCCGGGGTGGTCCAGCAGTGCTTCATCTTCTCTTCCGTCGGCAGGCGGAAGTACTTGGCCGCGGTCGCAAAGACTTCCTTCCGGGTCTCGGGGCTAATAGGGAGACCCTTCAGGTAGATGAATCCTGCTGTCTGGAATCCATGAAGAATGGCATTGGCCGTCTCCTTTCGTTGCTCGGGGTTGCCATTGAGGAACGCCAAGAAGTCGATGAGCTGACGTGGTGATTAAGACTTGTATCACATAGACTGACTGTGGCAGATGTGAGATCTATACTTACGGGGATGACAAGTCCTTCGCTTTTGACAGCTGCTGATTCCATTTTGATGTATTCTCTTGTATATGTGAGTTCGATGGCACCAAAGCAATTTGTTTTCTCACGTCAGGATTACACACTTGGCTCTCGATTTATATCCCCACTCTCCCGGATGTTGCTCGGCTTTAGAACCGAGTAATGTTGGTCGAAGATGATCAGATCAAACCGGGTGGACGGTCAGATAAGGCCCTGAAAGGTTTAGGGTGGGCATTCGGCTGCGTCCGACACTTGGATAGGCAAGCGCACACAAGAGCTAGATCGTTCCGGACCCCTCTGTCTGCTTGGGATCTTACCACTGTACGCAGTAGATCACTACAACCCAGGCGATATGATTTGCATGACTTGGGGTTTGTTTACTGGTAGTTGTTGTCGTTGCTTTTTATGCATCTACATGCAGTAGGAAAAGCGAAGCTCACACATCGCCAGGGGACCTATGGATTACTCCAACGTGTACTGTAGGAAGTAATTACCGAGAGCCTTGTTTTCAAACCGAAACCTTGATGTCGAGTTAGTCAAACTCAGTATATATTGATGCTACGGAAACCGGTCAATATACTGCTGCCCATGTGAAGCCTTCCCTGTTCACATATACTTAGGCAATTACATGCCACTCACTAGGTTACTCGTTGTACATGCAAGATAAAGCCACTCTCCCCTCCTTGCAGATAAGATCGGGGTAGGTTGAGAGTTGCGGGGCATACGGCTGGGTTGAATGTGGGGTTGGCTATGCCGACCAGGAGGTTGCCCAGTGTTCGGTTCCTCCAGCCATGCGATAACCGCCGGTGGTAGTACTCATGACTATGCGACTTCTGTCAACTATCTCGAGTCCAAGATAATGAATGGCGCATCATTCCTGGTTTGAGTTCTACATACTCGAATAGGAGACGTCCGTTGAAGTCCCCACTCTCTCTATAACTCATCTACTTGGAGACAAAGCCAACTCGGCCTACCTATACTACCTGCTACCTACCCTCCCCGGCTCTTAATCTATGCATCCTACCAACTCATCAAACTCTATAAGCGACTGAAACATTTCATTGTTGGGGGCTATTGGCAATATTGTAAAACCCGAAAGACGGAGACAGATCGAATACAGAAGATGGCCTCCTCCGGATCCCGCGTTGTGGACATCCACACGCACATGTACCCCCGGCCTATGTCCAACTCCTAGAGTCGAGGCAAGCCATCCCCCTGATCCGCCGGTTCGCCGGCGCCAAGGACCCACGCTACATCATCTTGCCCGCCGAGGCCGAGTCCCTGGAGAAGATCAGCCAGGCGGGAGCGGCCGCGAGCACTGCCCAGCTGCCGGGGCGGCCCGTCACCTCGCACTACTCGTCGCTGCAGCAGAAGATCCATTTCATGGACACGCACAAGATCGACATCTCGGTCATCTCGCTGGCGAACCCCTGGCTCGACTTCGTGGCCGAGGCCGAGGCCGCCGAGACGGCCAGGTCCGTCAACCGCGAGTTCGAGTCCATGTGCCTCGAGCACCCAGGCCGCCTCTTCTTCTTCGCCACGCTGCCTCTCAGCGCCCCGACCGAGGAGCTCCTGGCGTCTATCGACTTTGTCCGGGAGCTCAAGCACTGCCGGGGTGTGATTCTTGGGACGTCTGGATTGGGCAATGGGCTTGATGACAAGAGGTTGATACCCGTCTTCAAAGCGCTTGCGAAGAACGGGCTCATGATATTTCTGCATCCGGTGAGCCCGATTTTGAACTTCTCCTTAAACAGGCATCCTATATCGCTAACTGGTATGTCTAGCATTACGGTCTTCCCAGCGAAGTATGGGGGCCTCGGGCAACGGAAGAGTATGGGCACGTGTTGTCCCTCGCACTTGGCTTCCCGCTCGAGACGACAATCGCTGTCGCACGCATGTACCTGGCCGGGGTCTTTGACGAAGTGCCGGACCTCAAGATGCTGCTGGCCCACAGCGGCGGCACTCTGCCCTTCCTGGCCGGGCGGATAGAGAGCTGCATCGTGCACGACGGCCACCTAGTGCGCGAAGGCAAGGTCGGGCCGACGCGAAGGACGGTGTGGCAGGTTCTGAAGGAGCAGATCTACCTCGACGCCGTCATCTACGCCGAGGTCGGGCTCAAGGCGGCCATCGACGCGAGCGGCGTGGACAGGTTGATGTTCGGGACCGACCACCCCTTCTTCCCGCCCCTGACCAGCGACGAACAGGGCGAGTGGGAGAGCATGACGTGGAATAAGGCAGCGGTGGAAAAGGCGCTCGGGGAGGGCAGCCAAGGTACCCTGGCGGTCATGGCCGGCAATGCTATCGAAGTGCTACGGCTGAAGGAGGACGCCTAGACAGGTATCTAACACTAAAATACAGATACATTTGACTCGTCCCAGTCGACTAAATGATAGTCGTAGAGACTATTCTCGAATGATGCCAGTTTAGTCACTACATGATGTCCAAGTTGCAAACACGCGCAGACGTGGTCAGGACTTACAGTAAGCAAGCGCTCGACAAATAGATTGCGATTACCACAACATGTAAGCGAGCGGTTTGCTGTGTCCCGGCAAGTATGGTTCCGAATTCCCAAAGATGGCCAACACACGAGCAAGTGTTTGCTGTCATGTCAGGTAGGGGCAGTGCTTGGGGGCGGCCACCTCTAGTACGGCCCGTAAGCGCAGTGCATAGCCACGGCAAACTGCAAGGAACCGCAGATTAGGCGCGCGTGTTTCTTTTCGGCAACTAGTGTTCCGGGAGGCTATCTTTATTTGTTTCTTTGATCTAATTGTTTCGAAACATCTGCCAGCTCAATTTAGTACGGATGTGATGCTATTCCGAATCGCCAAGGCGCCCATTCCCGAGGCGGCGGGCAAGCCAATGACGAATTGCCCGAACACTTGGAATGGTACTCACTATTTACTTCGGAGGAGGCATGTAGGATAGATGGGTATAAGAAGCCAGTCAAGTCGCGAGGTTAGAGAGTCAGTTGAGCATCCATCGACAGTATCATAGAAACACAGAAACAGCAAGCAATTCACTCTATAATCATAATCTGCAACTTGTTCGACTGCCTCATCGAGGAAATATTAGTCCTTGAACCACTCAACTCACCAACCCCCTCAAAATAACACCATCGCCATGTTCACTACTGTCTCATCCCTCGTCGCGACCCTCGCCCTCTTCGCCTCCGGGGCTTTCTCCATGCCCACAGGCACAACCTGTGACAAGCCAGCACAGGTGGCCGCGCCGCCAACCGGCGTGACGCACACTGTTGTCGCGGGCGCCAACGGGCAGCTGCGGTTCGATCCCGAGAGCGTCATCGCCGCCGTTGGCGACATCGTCGAGTTCCAATTCCACCCCAAGAACCACAGCGTAGCGCAGTCGTCCTTCGCGGAGCCCTGTGCACCTCTGGCAGCGGCGGCAGTCCCACCCCCGTCCGCTAACAACGGCACCGGCTACTACTCCGCTTACTCCCGTCGCTCCCATGCGGGAAGTAGTAGTGGGACTGACGCTGATAACAGCCCCTTCTTCGGGGGCTTCGACTTCGCGACCATGGAGGGGCCCTCCGACAACGCCTTCCAAGTACTCGTTAGGGACACCAAGCCGGTCTGGTTCTACTGCCCGCAGCCTATGGGTGCTCACTGCACCAACGGCATGAGCGGCGTCATCAACGAGCCCCGTGATGGCCCCAACACCCTCGCGGCGTACAAGGAGGCGGCCAAGGGCAAGATGACGACGGTACCGCCCAAAGTGCAAGGCGGGAATAAAGTCGCAAACGTGGAGACGAAACCTATAGCTTAGCTATGTACTGTGTGCTTAGCCAGGATGTACGCTATCGAGGTGTGCATACTTAGGCATGGCATCAACGTGGGAGTGTTACAGGCGCAATGGTGTAACTCTTACATGAACACGGCACCCAAGATGTTTGGAGCCTTGGTTAGGTCATGGTATATGGACTTTTGGTTTATGATAGATCAATAGAATAGCTCTGGTAATGCAATTTTGGGTTCTGCGCGTCCTTAATTTGGAGGCGTTGATCAGCAATCTTTGTGAACCCAACGCCCTAATATAGGTAACCAACTTTTACCTATGTAACAGCTTACACCAATCGGCTTGGCAAGGATCGTATTAACGTACTTAATTTTACTTACCGAGCCATCACCATGCACCCATTCCGTTTCGCCCACGGCCGCCTTTGGTCCAGCGACGGAGTCCCTACCGGGAACCTGCGCCTCTCCACTTCCTTGTCTTTGGCTGCTGCCGTTCGCAATCATGCCTTCCACCTCACCGAACACCTCGACCTTGACTACTACGTCACTCCACTCTCCCGTCTTTTTTATTCCCCAGATAGTAGGTCCCACCATTTTCCAGTCGCTCACAATGGCAGGTCCCGAGCATGAGGCCGGAGAGCGTCGATATTGGTTCTTCAGGAGGGCATATTCTGGGTGGCCATTGGTTCCGTTCTCTTCGTGAGCATTTGAGCCCCTACATACCAGCTATACTCCGGGGTAATATGTTCAATGATATATCGTAGTCAGCATTCAATACACCCTACAATATAGAAGTTGGTCGGCCAAGAACGTATTCCGATCTCACAAAACACAACACGAACGAGACCCGGCATGTTTAAATGAATACAATCGATGCAGTGATTTCAACTCGAAATTAATGTTCGTTCCACCTTCCGCGTGCGTTCCATTGCGATCTACCATTGTTCCTGCTAGCATCCAACGAAAGTCAAGTTTGACCGCACAAGAACCGCCCCGAAGATATAGCCATGGCTAGTCCCGATGGTCTAAGCCCATCGAGATGCCGACAGGCCCTTCAAGCCGTTCTTCGCCATGTAGGCCTTCTGCTCCTCTCTGTACGTCTTGTCGAAGGTGAATTCGACAAGGGGCCCGCCGCCAAGAACGGTGCTCTTGTCGGCGGGGAGAGGAGTCGAGACGATGGCCTCACGGGCTCCGAAGGCCGTGTCAACCAGCACCTTCTCAGAGGTCTCGGGGGTGACGGTTGACTTGAGAAGGGTGGCTGATAGGTGGACGTCAGCCTCGTCCATGAACTCTGTCTTCTGGACAGGTTCGAGTGTATTCGGGGCTGTTAAATGTCGTATGTCAGCAAGACTCACCAAAGCGGTACACAACACTACTTACCTTCCATGTTGTGAGAGCCAGCTGCCACCCAGGCTTCATACTCGATTCGGCCCTTCTCTGATGGTACATCAGTATGCACCTGTCTCAGGCCACTGTTGTTTGTATGCATCCAGTCAACTTACCATCGAAGCTTTCTCTAGCGACTCCGGATCTTGTCGCTTATACTGCGGCTGGGTGACCAACGCCTTAGCGGTGGCGTGATCGGGGGCAACATAATCCATTTCGATGGTGTATGGTTATATCAGGGAAACCAGTATCTGACTGCTTATTCAAATGGAATAACAATGGATGTTCCAAAGGAGGCAACAGCAACTATCCAGGTGAGTCTGGCAGTGGTTATTCAGACTAGTAGGATAATGACGAGGAAACGTTACGGTTGATGGGAGCAGGATGGAGAAAAAAGAAAGAGAGACCAGAGGGAAGTGATGTGGTATTTATACCAGTTGGGTAGCAAGAGGCAGTGATGACTGTAGCGGTTATTCGACTTGTGTTGCCAACGTCCAGCGTGAACTAGCATGAGTGAGTGTGTAAGGGGATGGGTCAGTATCGGTCGGCAGAGTGTGGTCACTCAATGCTGTGTGGCCATCTAAGTCACGCGTACGCAACGTTAACGGCCCCTGCACCTTGATCCGACGGGCGGTGATGGGCAGTGAATGGCGTAGTAAAGACGCGACGTGCTGCACGCCAGGTTGAGTACTGGCACCTCTCTTCCAGCAATAGCCGAGTCATCTTTAGCAACAGCCGAAGATTATGTATATATAATTGTTGTATAAGTGGAATAAGTTGGTAATGATGATGTGAAGCATCGGTATCGCTTATAGAGAGCAAGAAGTCAGTGTACATACTGTTTGTAGCCGCTGTCAGATGATCGGCAGAGTAGTCTGCATGGCATTGTCCCAACTATCAGGGGAAAGATCCTATACAATCGCTTGAGTAATAATCGGCTGGGCAAACGAAACGGTATGATTATCACCTAATTACCGAGCCTCAAAAGCTGTTTGTTAGTTGATGAGCCATAGAAAGTGGGCTGTGCAGAACAACCGATTGTTGTATGACTGTCCAGCAATATTGCAATGTAAAAGGAAGTCTACACACTGAAAGATATGGATGCTGGACCGTGAACAATTGGTCCCATATATGGGAAGATAATCGCAACGATAATGGCTCGATTGTATTAACGACTCGTAAAGGTGTCTTGGCGGTCACTGGTAAACGAGAGCGGAGATGGTTGAAAAGACGAGATTTTCCATTAATAATAACAACACTGGACAAGAGGCCACCCAGCAATAGACAAAAAGACATAGACAATAGCTTGTTGAAAGGCTATATGGAAAATGACGGGCGATAAAGCAGAACAGACCAACTTTAGTAGCGCAAGGTCACTTTCACAATAGAAGAGAGACGTGTCTGGAATCCGAGAAATGCCTAGTATTGATACTCTACTATATCAGAAGCTATCCTAAAACCTACCTGCAATCGATCTACTTCTTCCAAGCCCAATTTGCCAGCGCCCGCGTCAGCTTGACCATCGGCACATCCACGCTCCGGCAAAACACATCGGCCACCCAGAACAGCACGAACGTGTTGATCAGCGTACCCCAGAGCGCCGACCCCATGTACGTAGACCAGGACCGCTGCAGCACCGTATCTGCCACGTCGTCGAGCCCGGTCTTGCGTAGGTCGAGGGCCGCCTCCTCGGCGCCCAGCCACGCGGCCCACGCGGGGTTGAGGAAGCGCGTACCGACCGTGTGCATCACGGTGCCGTGGGCGAGATACAGCGCGTAGGAAATTCTGCCGAGGTACTGCGCAAAGGCCGTGGTGAAGGGACGCTGCAGCAGAGGCTGCTTGCCAGGATCGGAAGAGCCCTGGACGACGCCCGAGGCTTCTGGTACGGTTACCGGCAGAGTGGAAAGGCGTGGTATGTCGACAGAGCCCGTCTTGTTACCGTTGCAGCGCAGTGGAAGGGATGGCGAGTACATAAGTGCGAGGATGAAAAGGACAGAGCCTATAGAGATCCAAAACCATTGGGTCTGTTCTTCGTGGTCTTTGTAAAACGCAGGCACAGAGACCGAGAGAGTTCGGAAACCCGGCGACTTGTAGCCACTGTTTTCTGGGTAGCTCAGGAGGTGCAGTGCGAGGAAGAGCAGGGACAATGTGGCAACATGCCTGACTACCCTTAGCGACCGTCCCGGTCTGCTGTTGGTAGTTGTAATGACCCCATTCTCGGTCTGGCCGCTCTTACCCCCGGGAGGCAAGACGATAGACAATTCGGCCAGCAAGAGCCCCGCGCAGAAAAGGGCCATGTCAAGATCCCCGAGCTGGGCCAGCCAGCACACAAAACCAAACGTCACGCTCATGTGCAACCAGCGCTTGGCCTTCATAAAGGCCAGGAGCAGAAGAAACACCAGCAGGGATCCCTTGAACTCTATGGGTATCGTCCATAGATGCCCATTGTATGGCGGACTGTACAAGTTCGCCCGGCCATCAATGTTGCGGAACGGGTTGATCATGTGCACAGTATGCTTCCACCAGTGCCAGAGCTGCCTTCCCAGAGTGGCCCCACGGGGCGGTCCTCCGGAACCCGTCGGATCCTTCTGGAAGACGCCGTCGCAGCGCACCAGCACCAGGTTGATGAGCGTCGCCACGACGATGGGCAGGTACAGGCGGAAGGGCCGGCGGAAGAGCGAGCCCGCGAGCGAGTCGAGGGCTCGGTCGAGCTGGCCACGGTGGATCAGGGTGAGCGTCTTGACGGCGATGACGTAGCCCGAGACGACGAAGAAGACGGTCACGCTTGCGCGGCCCGAGTGCAGCGCCCGCACGACGGGCCGCTGGAGGAAGAGGTCCGTTCCCGGGTCCGCGTCGGCGGCGCCGCCGCTGCTGCTGTGCCAGCCCTGGCGCAGGAACGGGAACCACAGGTAGCCCCAGTGGAACACGTAGACGATGAGGGCGGCGACGCCGCGCACCCCGTCCAGGTAGGCCGTCGGGCTGAGAGGCCGTTCGGTTGTCGCCGCCGCCGCCGTCCGAATACCGCCCGGGAAGCGCCTGCGGGCATTGCAGACGCCGCGTGTAAGCGAAGTGACGAAAGAAGGGACGAGAAGGGCAAGCAGGGAGATAGCGCATGGTAGGACGAGCCGCAGCAGCCTTTGCATCGCCGACGAGAAACCCCAGAGTCCTGTATATCCGGCCCACGTCCTCGAGCCACGCCGGGACTGTTTCTTCTCGGACAGCAGACTCGAGGTCAGCCCTTCCCCTTCATCATTGCTATCCGACATGGAGCATTGGGGGTCTACTAGAGGCTCGCTCGCTTCGACGTCTGCATACTTGGAACGGGCCTCTAACATTGTATGCGCTCGGGATGATGGTGATAGGTGATGGTAGAGAGAAATCAGATAATAACGGTATATGCATGTTGTTGTTACTCCTCTTGCCCTCCGCCTGCCTGTTAGTATTTCACTCACATGCCGAGAGTACTCAGTTGGAATGCCACAAGTAGTTTCAGCCATATCAGCCAACCGTTGAAGGGTGTCAGTTCAGGGATCACATAATAAGCCCACATTCCCAGGGGCAGATGACAGGGAACTTGCAACGCGACACAAACGTCGCATTCCACACTCGGGCCTTGGAGACCTATAAACCCAACCAGGCTCCAGTCGCTAAAGTTGATCATTCATCACAGCCCATTACACACAATAAGACAACACTTTAAGAGCTTGGATCTAGAACCGGCAGCATAGTCTCCTTGCGTCGTCGTGCAGAAAGGTATCGTGTAAAAGGTGAATGGATACATGTTTGAGTGGGGCAAATCTGCGTGGGGTGGGTGGCAGGTGGGTAAGTAGGTAGGATTCAGATCCTCGCGTGTCGGGCTAGGTAAGAAACAACACAGTAATAAAAGGAAGTCGAGCACACACGATCCAACCATTGATCTCCGTATACCGGCGGGAGCCTGGCTACTATCGCATTGCCCGACACATGTGGGCACGGTAGATACATTCTACAGCAGAATCCCTCTCTGGCTCTCGTGCTCCGTGCAGTCTGTAGTTATATCAATCAATATTTACCCAAGGAGTATTGGTCCAATCAGGGACCCAATACAAGCCTAGCAGAGCAATGTAAGTTTCGAGATGGTATAAACAAACACCAGAATACCCCTATGGCCTACCCTCCTTCCCTTCCTTTCCCTGATTGTGAAACGCCCGGAACCTCTGCTTTGTAGTCGAGAAGGTCTCCCTCCCCCTTCGCACCAATAATAACTCCGACCACGCAACTGGTCCCCAATTTGCTGTCAATGGCTCTCCTCTCTGTCCCTCTTATGCATCTCGCCGCAAGAAATCGAGTCTGATAGGACTCGTGATCGCAACTTTACTGGCCAAAGGCTGCTCAAGCCTTCGCGCATCTGTATTATGTACAATCCAAACATTCCCAAGACAATACACGCTACATACTATTTGTGACACCCTGCTCGACTCACCACTCAAGCAGTACACTGGCCAACACTCCTCCGCCATAATGAATTCGCTGGAAAATACGTCCCAGGCAGGCTAAATAAAGTACGGTCTTCCCCACGAATCAAGTGCCTTTCGCCAACCGAGCCTCGACCTTTTCACGGTGGGACCGGTTTTTGAGGTGGACCAAGAAGTTCTCCGCTGACATGTCCGGACCTGGCGTGTACAGCTTGCCCGGGCAGTCCAAACATCGTATCCGTGGGAGGAAGAAGAAACGAACATTAGGGGGATGGCGGCTCCTGGCTGTGGCATTGGAGCAGGGCTATCCGTATTGCTGTCCACAGCGCTGTAGCGCATGGTTCCTTCAAAGGAGTCGTTGGCGTACGTGTCCGTTTCTTTGAATTTTTGAAGAGCATCTGTGAGCCACCCTGGGGGCGGGGGCTTTGAGGAAGTGTGAGCAACCAGTGGGAGTAAAGAAACGGTGGACTCGGAAAGGATCGTTACAGGGGGGCATATCACAGGTCATACATGTTAGACCGATAGGGGAAAAGGGAACGATTGCTATGGGGAGGATGCGGGGGCAAAGGGGCAAAATGTCTTACTGGATGGGGTTGGGCACCACCGGGTGCTGGCGGGGGAGGAGCAGCAACACGACCAATCTGACCAGGTGGTGCACTTCCAGGGATTTTCGACACTGCAGCCGCAGTAGCCACATGTGACGAGTTCGGTGTCGACGGAGGCGGCATCGAAGTCCGTAGAGAGGCACTCGGGGCTCTGGCGTGTGATTGTGACGGGGTTTGGGAACCTGCAAGGGATGTCTGCCTCGTCTTCATCTCTCGGAAGAACCTCTTGAGCCTATCCTTGCCGACTTTCAGAGTCACCCAGTAGTGTTGCGGTTCTTCGGTGCCCTCGCGCGTTAGTTCACGCCCAAACTTCCTGGATACACGGGTCTCGTGGTGATGTATCGTGGCTTCAGGTGTTTCTGAGCGACCAAGGTTTGCCATGCGTTGCTGTGCAGCAGATGCGGCTCCACGCATACCGCGGGTTCTAGCCGTACCGGCCAATTGCGAAGCCGCAGGGGAGTCGGGTGAAGAATCCTCACTGGAGTCGGAATCCGATATTTCCCCTTCGCGCGCACCTGGACGTTTACGCCCAGTACCAGGAGCACCAGCAACCTTCTTGTAGAGCCTACTGTCCTCCACATCTGTCACAGCCCCTGGTAAGGTAGACGAGACAACCAAAGTGCGTATTGTCCTTTGCCTCTCTTTCAAGTCGGGCAAAGACGGACCACCTCTGCGGTTAACCGACCGCTTCTGCCTTCGCTGTTCCCTTTGGAAGATGACCTCATTCCTCTCGAGCTCGGCCTCGCTGAGCTCGTACAGGTACGGTGCAAACTCCTTAGCCTGTTGCTGCGGCCTGAAGACGGTTGGAAGAGGCGAAGGTAGGAATGCAGCAACCAAGTCGGCGTCCTCTATAGGCCTGCCATCGAATGGATGACCAATAATGTACAAGCTGCGCGTAAACAGCTGACTCTGCTCCCGGATGCAATGCGCAATCGCTGTGGCAAACTCTCCACTAAGAGAAAGCTCCTTGGCCATGCTGGCGGCGAATTCCTCGGGAGAATTCATTGGGTTATTGATTTCCCACTCGAATTGATCCATCAAGGTGTGGGCGCCAATCGTAATGTTCAATTTGATCAATATCCTCATCTCGTCGTTCTTCCAGGCCGAGTACGGCAACTCGGGATCCAGCGCATCCTCGTCAGAGAAGACGAATGGGAAGAAGTCATTCAGCTGCTCGTGCATTTGCTGCAGAACCTGTTCATAAACGGGCTGTGCAGCCGGAGGCTTCAGTCCCATGTCTTCGACCAACTGCATGGCAAAGAGCTCAGGGGCGGCCAGTCGCTCGTGAAGGTTCCAGGTGAAGGTATCGCGCAATCTGATCTTGTCCCAGTCCACATCCAAACGTACAGGTACGAGCTCTTCGTGCTGTTCTGCTTGTGCCTTCATATCTTTCCTCTTCCATTTGAAAGCCGGTGTAGTGCGGGTGCCGGGACGGGGTTTTTGCGAGGGATATAGCACCCTCGAGGTGCTACCAATCTCTGTTCGTCCATTGCCATATCCAGCGTAGCCTTCGCCATAGAGTCTACTGGGAGTGAACCATGCGCGATAGGTATCCCTCACGAGTTTGTAGTCGCCAATCATGTTCTTCACATGCTTGATGTGTTTGGTTTGCTTTTCGATATCAGTCACCATGGCAGCGGCATGTACATGATCTTTTGCGATGATATTCGATATGGTGTAGTCGTTGAACCAGTCCTTGTCGCGAACTGGCACCGCCGCGGTGTTTTCGGACTCGGGCGCAT
Source organism: Apiospora saccharicola (assembly GCA_038363915.1). Lineage (NCBI taxonomy): Eukaryota > Fungi > Ascomycota > Sordariomycetes > Amphisphaeriales > Apiosporaceae > Apiospora > Apiospora saccharicola. Next base: position 4,534,801 of record JAQQWM010000001.1, read on the forward strand.
CGGGTCTGTTGTTTGGCGTCGAGGTAGCCGAATGCTCTGATCTGGCCGTCGATGCTGATGATGGAGCTGCGGTCGAACACGCGGGCGCATTGAGCGCAGCTCCAGAGTCCTGTTTGGTGGCCATACTGTAGTCGGTGGATGGATGGGACTGCTACATATGTCGAAGCCGCCTCCAAGACCCAACCGCGCCTCAACTACGTGGCACGACAGCAGAAGTTAATGCGGACTTTGACTTGACGCGTTGAAAGGCGGATGGAGATAGGTGAAAACGTTGCGGGCGTGTGGTTGGGAAGCGCGACTTCGAGAAATCCGCTTTTGCTCAGCAAGGTCAACTTGTCGCGATTGGGATTGGGATTGGAGACGGACGCTACTTGAACTTTTTGGGAGAGGTTTCGGCTGGCTGGCGCAAAGGAGTAGCGACAAATCAAACACTAGGTTAGAGCTGACCTCAGCCTGGCCTAGGGGGAAGAACGCGACCGCGAAGAGACAAGACCGACCTCAAGCTAGAGGGTACTTGTGTGTTGGCGGAATCACGGCCTTGACAATATGTACAGCAAAGAAGGTCCGTGCATTCTCGTAGCACTCCAGCATCGGAACATTGAACTGCTCTCCAGCTAACTCACTTCGGTCGTGTAGCTTCAATGTTGCACTCACACCCAGAGACCGACTATACTATGCTGTATGTGCCTGACATACGGAGTAGCTGTCCCCTTCTTTTGTAAAGGGATTTGAAGAAATGGCATCAAGTAAGCAAGGGCACACATGTTGCAAATATCGGGGATCTTAGTCCGTCCGGGACCTTGCTGTCAGATAATAGATACATCTCTAGGTAGGATTGGTGTGTATGTGAGTGAAGCAACAAAGCTCTATATTAACAGCATGCCCAATACGAAGGTCTATGAACAAAAAGTCCCGAAATCAGCATTGCTGGGCCAAACCTCTTTTCGATAACAGCAGCAGCTCCTCCTGGGAATCCAATTGACGCGCCAAGCTTTGTGTGGGTGTTTTCTAGGGCGAACAGTTTGTTTACATGGAGGGCTCAACTTTATCAGGTCAGGTCTGGGATCATACTCAGCACAGCTTGCAACGGGGACAGAAGAGGCCGCTGCGCTTGATACAGCCTGAAAATATTCATTCATATTTGGAGTCTAACAAGCGTTCTGGACTGGTTCAGGTTTCGGGAGACTGATAAACTCTTGGGGGGGGATGTGAATGACGTCTATAGGAGCCATGGAGAAACTTATTCCATACAGCACAAAATGTGTTGAAAAGTGAAGGGGGGAGAGAGGCAGAATGTGGGAAAATGTGCCATTCCATTGGTAATATGCATCAATATATATATATATATATATAGATATGAGCTCCTCACACCTAGAGCGCAACAACAATGGTGGTGTCCAAGGCAGATTGTCGAAGAGTCGAAGAGGGAGGTAGTAAGTGTAGCTGCTGTCTACTATGTACCTAGAAGCTGGAGGTGAGGTGCCCGTCGAGCGCTCGCACTTACGATGCTCTAGTGCTCTAAGCTACATGTATGTATGTACTTACGTATGTGTATACCTGTTTAGTTGTGATTGATGTTAGGTAATTACGAGACAATTTGTTCATGCAGGCTTTATTACCGCATGTCGTCACCAGTAGCATCTCTCCATCAATAGTGTCTTTTTGCAGAGCTGCACGTCGGAACAAGGCAAGGCGAGCAAGGTACATCCGAACCAGGTACTCTGGGGACCTCGTTGTTTCGCACAAAGATGGACCCCGCAGCTTAGGGAAATGCAAGGAAAAGATTCAAAACCCTCCTCTTCCTGGCACGGGGCATACCACGACAAACATCACCTACTCTTTTCCTGTCTTAGAGATACGATCCTCACACTACAAATCCCCCCAAATCAGAAATCATGGCCGACAAGAAGGATAACAAGGAAGAAGTCGGTTCGTGCATCCCCCCCCCTCCTTCCAACATTCCCTTGTTTCCTCCCCCACTTTGCGCTGTTCACTTGCTGTGCAAATTACTGGAAACTGCTGCAGCTGGTCGCGAACTACCCCGCCATAGGTCCTCGGCCGGCCATCCCCCCCTTCACCACTTCACCTTGGGCTATCTCAATATGAACACACATCGAGACTCGGAGCATACAATCACGCGTGAGAGAGAGAGAGAGAGATACTAACATGGACTTTCTCAGACTACTCGTTGAACAACCCGGCCACGGTTGACAAGTACAAGACAGCTGGCACCATCTCCGAGAAGGTGCTTGCTGAGGTCGCCAAGCTTTGCGTTGCCGGCGAGAAGATCGTTACTATCTGCGAGAAGGGCGACAAGCTCCTTGCCGATGAGGTCGCAAAGGTTTACGCCAAATTGAAGAACAAGGGTCAGTTGGGAATTGCATTCTCCACCTATTTCGTAATGACTTGCAGTCTGGACTGGCTCTAACCCCCGTATTCACAGGTTTTGCCCACCCTACCACCGTCTCGCCCAGTGCGTTCGTGACACCTTACACTCCCCTCACCTCCGACGAGGCCGAGTCCCAAGTTGAGCTCAAGGAGGGCGAGCATGTCAAGATTCAGCTGGGTGCCCAGATTGATGGCTTTGGCACCATTGTCTGCGACACCATTGTGGTCGGCGCCAAGGAGGCTGTAGAGGGCCAAGCTGCCGATCTGGTTCTGGCTACTCACTACGCCAACGAACTGCTCCTGCGCTTGATGCTTCCTCCTGGAGTCCTTGCTTCCGGCACTGACGAGGAGAAGGCCAAGGCTGCTGCCGCCAAGGCCCCGACACAGGCCCGCATCACACAATTGTTGGAGAAGATCGCCAAGACCTACGAGTGCAACTTGGTAGAGAGCACTACCTCGTGGATCTTCGACCGTAATGATATCGAGGGCAAGAAGAAGATTGTCATTGCACCCGGCGAGGGCAGCAAGGGTGATGGCACCCCTGAGGTCGGCGAGGTGTGGGGTGTTGAGATGGGCATGAGTCTGGGAAGCGGAAAGGTCAAGAACATGGATCAGAGGCCGACACTGCACCGCCTTATCAACGAGAATGGCCAGGCCAAGCGGAACACCTCCAAGAAGCTGCTGTACGACGTCAAGAAGTCCTACCACAACTTCCCCTTCAGCATGAGGCAGCTGGAGAGCGAGCGTGATGCCAAGCTGGGCATCCTCGAGTGTGTCCGAAACGGCATGCTCCGCCAATACGAGGTTGTGGGTGAGAAGGATGGTGCTGCCGTCTCCAGGCTTCTGACCACTATTCGTAAGTTTACACACAGACGATGATACTTTGGGACAATTGTTAAATGGTATACCAGTTATCACGAAGAACGGCGTCACCAAGCTGAGCGCTGCCCCGGCTCTGGACGTGAGCAAGTTCAAGACGGATAAGAAGATCGATGACGAGGAGATCCTGAAGATTCTGGAGCAACCGTTGGCCAGGAACAAGGGCAAGCCTAAGAGCAAGCCCAAGAAGAAGCCTGCCGCCAAGAGCGACGAGTAAACGTACCCAAAGGGTTGTCATTCATGAGAGAGACATGCAGCCATGAGAACTCGAGACAGAAGGCAAGCTCGTGGGCTATAGTAGCCGAGTACGCACATTGACGAAGCAAATAACCGGGGAAATGACGAGAGGCAAGCAGCCATTATCATGCTCACTATCCTTGTTTATGGGAGCCATTGCAGTCCCACAAGCTTCTTAGGTTGTCAGTGGAGCCGAAAGGTTCTGGGTTGCTATGTGATCTAGTTCCACCTCGAAAGCAAACTGTACTCGTTTAAGCTACCAAAATGAAAGTCTTTTTTATGCCAAGTGGAAAATTCAAGTGCCCGTCGATGAAGATAGCCTGTTGCCTGCTCTGTTATGTTGGTAAGGTGGTAGTTACACAGGAGAATTCCTTCGAGAACGCCAGAAGGAGCCAACGATCTGTTGGTCCTCGAGTAGAGTGTAATACAAAGTAAAGTGATGAAATAAAGCCCGTTTTTCCGGCTCAGGGGTCATGGACATTCCGTACCCCTCAAAACCCCCAAGGGCGCAGTGTGGGAGCCCTCGCCGAGGCAAATAACTCCAGAAATCGAGTTGAGATATTCAAAAATGGCAAAGGACATTTTGGTTAGCTTATTCGGGGCAATATGCTTGCATCATATTAACATGACTACGGGTGATGGCATGATCAGGTGCCATCGAGCTCGTTTAAGGCAGCCTCTGGAGGAGTCACGCGTAGTTGCCCCGTCCGCCGACTTGAGCACACTGAGAAAGAGAGAGAGAGAGAGGTTAAGGGGGCATGTCAAAGACAAGTTCGCTAAGCTGCTTGGAAACCAAAACTCGAGTACAATCAATGCAATTGAATGAAACGATATGGACTTCGGATTGCATTATGCAAATGATATGGTTTTGGTGGTGGATTTGATGGGAAATGCGTGAAGGTTGTGAGAAGGGGGTCCTGTTGCTGGTGGCCACGGGAGCGCGCCCTGGCCTTTGCCGGGGGCTTCGGAGCATTTTTGGAAGTGAGAGAGAGCATTCTCCTTCTTTTCCCCCATCCCCCCCCCATTCAAACCACCACGAATAATCGCGTCGACGGTTCAATCAAACACGCGTCCTTTTCGACCTCGACAGACGCATCGAAATATCTGCATTGTAAGTAATCCTGGCCGATTGTCTCGAGAACGCGAACTGATTGTGCGTACAGCCACCGATTATTCGAGAGCAGCCTGTCGCGAAGTTCTGGCTTGGGGCAGCAACAAAAGGGGCGCCGAGCGGCTGCGCTCCTGAAAACAAAATGGCACCCACCACTTCCACCACCAAGCCCAGCGCTCGCACTTCATCACGGTTTTCGAGTCCTCTCCACCTCTCGAGCTCTCCTTCCGGCCACAATAAGGGCGTGCCGACCGAGGGTCAGAGAAGTTTTATGCGGTCCTGGCTGGAACCTCCGGTGGAACAAAAACCTTCATTTGCACAACAGGGTCTGATGCGAGGCGGTGTTCTCGAAGGCATGGCTCCCTTGGGCACTCTTCCCAAGTCCAACATGCTGAAAAAACCTTCAGCATCGGCAGAAGGCACGCCAGCACCGACGGTGAAGAGGATTGTGTTGAAAAAATCCACAAAGGCAGCAACACCGGTGGAGGAGAGTAGCGCAATGCCACAACTGCCGCCTGCGATGGCTGCACCAGATGCTGAAATGGCGCTGGAGTCGCTGGAGCCTACGCACTCGTCACCTACTCGGCCAATTTTCCCAGCTACAGGCTTAGATGACTCGGATGATGGCGATTATCGTCCCAACACGTCGCGCGCCCGACGTTCTTCCATGCATTCCCATCACAACCAAAAATCAGCCAAACGCCATTCTCGCCCTGGCAGAAAAAGCTCTGCACGTGCCGCCAGCCCTGCATCCTCTCCTCCACCTGTGGAATCTGTGCAATCTGTACAATCTGTGCAATCTGTACAACCTGATATTGAGATTCCCTTGCCAACACCTCAAGTCGAGTTTCAACCACCCCCGGCACTTCTTGGTCGTGCGCCTATCGACAAGGCCTTTGCTGACAAGGTGGTCGAGGCTGCAGTGGATGAAGCACTGCATCACTTTCGCTACCCGACAGCTTGGGCATTACGAACTCTCTACGATGAACTGGGAGACAAAGAGCCCTGCTTTGTTCATATGATTGAGGATATTTATCACCAAAGGGCTGACATTGACACCATCAACGAGTTCAACAAGCTGGTGCGTGACAGCAAAACACGAGGTAGGCGCGATAACGAGGCCTGTAATTATTTTATTCCGCCCGACAATCGCACCACCCCTCATAAACCCAAGGCAGCACCCTACCACGATCTTCTCATTATGGATTTCACACCCGTCAAGCAGGAGACCAGCCACGACGCGGATAGCCACATCAATAAGAAGGCCAAGCTGGAACTGGACGAGCCCTTGGCGGCTGGCACGGCTGGCAGAGTCCGCAGCAGCAGCAGTGGCAGTGGCAATGGCAATGGCAGCAGAGGCAGCAGAGACCGAAGTGGTAGCAGCAGCCGACCGGTCAGCAAGCTGAATCTGAATGGCGCTAGTGGATTGAATGGGGCTCCTGGTCGCGTTAATGGAATCACCACCATTCAAAAGCAATCGCCCACAAAGCATGGCGCGTCTAAGCATTCGCCCTTTAAGCATTCGCCTTCCAAGGGCAAAAAGCACCGTCGCTCCAGCTCAGTCAGCAGCGACTCGTCCCTGTCAGAAGTCCCTGACGACGAACCAGAAGATTACGAGGAATTCCAGAAGAGGCTGGAAGATGAGATTTCGCGGCCAAGTACCGCCGAGCCAAATCATGCGCCAAAACCGGGAGACCTGGACCAGCCAATCAGCGACGAGAAGACGAAACCCACGTCTAAAAAGGCTCCCAAACCTGATGGCTCCCGGAACACAGGAACTCAACCTTTGCATCCACACGACCCGGACATGGCTGCTGCTGCTGTCGTCACCAACGGCGCCTCGCATCAACATAGCCATCGTGCAAGCACCCCGCTGAAATTTCCTAGCAAGTACGGTGAAATCAGCATCCAGGACCAGCTTACTCTTCGCAAGCACGAGGCCAAGGCGGACACACGTAGTCTCACTGAGGAGTCTTCGGCCCCCAGCTTCGCTCGCAAGCCCCTTGATGAGGATCTGGTGGCAGAGGACGCGCTGGCGCAGGCTCCCACAGGACAGCCTCGTTCTCTCAGGACGCCGGCTGCCAACCTGAGGGCCACGAGGGCGTCGAGGCGCAACAATGACGATGCAGAAAGCTCGCCTATCGCGCCCGACATGGATGTCCCGTCCACCAGGGGCTCTCGAGCTGCGACTCCATCTAACAACTTGCGGTCGACCAAGAAGCAAAAGACGGGCTTACGAGTCAAGACATCGTGAGTATTTCTATTTCCATCCTAATCTAGCACACATACACACAAACACAGAGTACTGCTTTGCCAGTGACAGTGGTGACGGGGGCGCAATGAGCTGTACCGACTTCTTTTTTTGGAACACATTGTCACGAAAGTGGCATCGTGGCACAAAGCACTGTTGGCCCCAACCATGACAAACCCTGTCGGTTTCTGGGAGATGCACACTGCTCTTGTCAGCTCTACCATCGCTCTAAACTACGATTGCTAATCATCGTGTCGCGCAGGCCTATGAAACGCAAGGGAACCGCAGCAGGTGTGCCTAGAGAAGCTCCTGTGAACAACGGCCCTTCATTCAACGACAAGGTAAGAAGTTGTCCAGAACCCCCCCTTTATTGGATTTTTGGCACAGAGGCCTTTCATAAATGCCTCTGGTGATGGCACCCGACACTTTGACGATGAAACTGGCTGTTTCGGCTTGTTATGGGACGTTCGGGTTTTTTCGTGTTGTGCTACGTGTCAAGGTGCAGAGGCGCACGGTGGCAAAGGAGCCCGGGGGTGCCACCCGCTTTTGCCGAAGTCTGAGCGATCCCCTTGTCAACCAGCCCATGCTGACTAGTTTTTCCAACAGGATCGTACTTCCAGCAATGACGATACGTGCTATACCTGTGGTGGCAACGGGGAAGTCATCTGCTGCGATGGTATGTCAACCCCCTCATCTTTCTCGAAAAGTGCAGTGTGTCGGTGCTAACCATGCGAAAAGGCTGCAACTACTCCTTCCAGTAAGTCCTGCTAATGCTGGCTGCTTCAGCACAGCAACCTGCAAGAGTGGATGATTGATCACATGCAAACACTGTATGTATACTCTGCGGCCAATAGCTAACACTATGCGAACTAGCCCCCTGTGCGTCGACCCTCCTCTGCACGACGATGACATCCCTCACATCGAGGACTTCTACTGTCACGAGTGTCAGCACATCTTCTTCCCGTCCCAGTTTACAGGAAACCGAGGTGCCTTTGGCTCGCTCTTGGACAACCTGGACAAGACAAACTCCCGCGCCTTTGGCTTGCCCCAAGATATCCGGGATTACTTCGAGAATGTGCGAACTGGGCCAGACGGCGAGTACGAAGAGCTCCCGGCCGGTAAACCTGTTAAGTATGCATCCCACTGCCCCATCTTTTGCTGCTTCTTTCTTGCTGACATGTCTCCTGCAGGGTTAGCAAGAAAGGCTACGACGAGCCTTTTGACTTTTACAAAGTCCGCGATGCTGAGGGCAATGCTGTCTTGTGTCACCAGTGTCTCAAAGGTGCTTCCGACAATAGAGCCATCATTCCGTGTTCAGCCCCCAACTGCGGACTTCAGTTCCACTTGGAGTGTCTCGATCCCCCGATGACTATCCCTCCTGTGCTGCGAACCTGGCAGTGCCCTTGTCATGCTGACAGGCCTCCTCTCGCCAGTTTGGCCCCTGCACACCGTTACCGCAAGGTCAAGTCCGCTCCGATTATTGAGCAGGCGTACACCCGTGGCATGACCAACAACGGTTTCATTGAGATTGAGGAGGATGACGACGAGGAAGAGGAAGACTTCAAGAGCCGCTATGATTATGGCCGGGTCTACCGTTTGTCTGAGAAGGGTATCAAGCGGGATTTCGCCTCGACGTAAGAGGACCTCTACCATTTGTCTTTGGATTGTGTGGAGATACTAACAGTGCTACAGAGTCCGTAACAAGCGTTCTCAGGCCCGTCAGACGAGGACCATGCCACAAGCCGCTGCCAATCGTCTACACAGCGTGGAGGAACAACAGGCGGCACTGAATCTTTCGCAGCTGGCTCAAAGTACCGACGGCATAGGACAGTTAATCAATGCCATGGTAGTAAGCTCACCTTCCTCCTCTTTTTGACTTTTGTTCCTTCCTAACCCTGAACCGTCACAGAGCGAAGCCAGCCCTGATGTCGTGGCTTTGATGGCCCAAGGTGATGCCTCGCGCATCGCCAACGCCAACTTGAACAGCGCCGACGTGAAAGCACTTGAGGTCATGCTTGCCCAGGTTGAAGCCTTGAAGAAAAACATCTCGAAAACCCTCGACTCCACTCGAGCTGGTGCCGTCAGCTCGGAGCCGGATGCGTCCAAAAATGCCAAAAGCAACAGCACGGAGGACTCGATGCAGTTGGACTAGGCTCAGCCTAGTCGATCACTCATGACACCTCCTTTTCCCCAGGGACAAGATGTGTACAGTATCGTTCACTGATGAAAGCGTTCAGTCTTCCGGTGAAAATAGGCACTCTTTGTTCTCGAGTCGACAGGTCCCAGGAATAACGGATCTGGACGAAACATTCATAGAAGGAGATGGTGCCCAAACCGCCTACGCAGTTCCCCTCGATTGTATGATATTGATTGAGAAAAAGGCGCGGTGCACGTAGGGAGAGCGAGCAGTCGAGCGAGTGCGGCTGGACCTGGCGTAGTCTATCTGCCATTGTCCTATTTCACCCTCCTACCCATTTTCCTATTCTGCCTACTTCATGACTCATTCTCTCCCACATACGCCCCGATTCCCGATCCTTGCATTTGCACATTTACTGCATGTGATCTACAAGCGGGCATTTTGAGCTTGTTGCTCCTTGGGGATTATTTCCCCAATTGTTTCATCATATGGTATACCTTTTTCTCCCTTCCTTGGTCGACCAGCGTCATCTTCTCCCTGATGGAGCTGGATAAGAGCGCATGAGACATGCTTCACGAAAGCTAGTGTGTTAAGACTGGATGGAAAGGGAGAACGAAAATAAGCGGAAGAAAGAGGGAGAGAGCGAAAGGCGCAAAGCAAATGTGCCACATAATATCTCGTTGTCTCGCATACGATTTTCGCCTCGGTTGGTCACTCGACCCATCCCGCAGTCTTGTTGCAACCAAACTTCTCCTGCCTGCCTTCGACATCTGTTGATGAGGCGTACATGAAAGTATGGGCTACAGGCAAAGGAGGGAAGGAGCGCCAGTGTAGTGGACAACAGCGGGGATTGCCCTGTGAGGCCGAAATAAGCGAAGCGGCTCGAGTTACAATATGCTCACAACTAGGTAGATACGAAGCGAGAATAAACAGTATTCTTCTGAATCTATTGGAATCGACCCCCTTGCTATGCTATGTGTAAATCTGTATAAGTGAATGTTTCTCCCAGTGTGAAACCCCAAAAGATTGAAGAGGCCTGCGGCATCTGTCTCGCGGCCCCATGATGAACATCTGCTTGCACGATGGGCGGACGTATAACAGTTAAGAGGGCTATCAACAAGATATAAAAAAAACTGGTGCCTCGAGAAGCTGCAGACAGATATGTCTGGTCATAAAAATTGATTTCTTCCTATTTCAATTGCGCTTTAACCATACTACACATACAACTACTGTTTTAAGAGGTGTGCCCTGATACCCACCACTCCCCAGAGAAGACCCAAACTGTTCAGGTCTCATGCCAACTTTGAAGACATGAGCAGCAGCAGCAGTAGCAGCAGTAACACTCTCTGCCAGCCCGCCCCCCCATTGTTTGTATCTTTGTGCTTCTTCGCCTCTACCAGAAACAGCCTCTCTCCCTGTGTACCAACTTCGTTTTGAACTCTTCTCGGTTCCTCTAGCGATCGGCCGAGGATGGAAAATGAAGTCTAGATACAAGAACGTCGAAATGTCATATAACTTGGGTTCCTCAGTGAGGCCCACGCTCTACAAAAGCAACACGAAGCATGAGGCGAAGCAAAGGCTAGAATCCAGAAGAAACCCGAGTAAGAAGAAAAGTCGTGCCTAGGTGGTCGCCTGCCCTCCACAGCGTGATAGAAGAATCGTAACCGTGCATCAAACCGTGATCCGTGAACCGATCAATAAAAAAAGCCCTTTTCGCAAGCGAACATGTCACACCATCAACGCCGTATCCTCATAGACGTCAAGCGAATCGTAACTACCTCTTGGGTACCCAAGAAAACACAAGCAGGATGAGCTCATCTCTGCAAAGTGGCGTCAGCATCCTTGGTTCAGGGCTGCGGAGATCTGCGCGCACGGGGTTGACCTACGCGTCCACGTCTAGTGTTGACGGGTTGCTCTTGCTGCTGCATGTAGGGCATGCCGCCGTAGCCGTAGCCTCCCATGCCACCCATGGGCATGTTGAACCCCGGGGGTGCGAACCCAGCAGGGGCTCCAGGTGGCTGGATTGGGCTCCCGTTGGGCATCGGCTGGTTGCGGTACTGGTCGACAGCAGGACCGGGTGCGTTATATCCCCCGAAACCAGCCTGCATGGTAGGCGGGAAGAAGTTGTTCATAGGCTGAGACCCACGCTGGAGCATGTTCTGCTGATACTGCAGCTGCTGCATGTTGGGCACCATGGCCGGGTTGTTGGCATTGTACGTGGGTCCCTGCTGTCCATATTGCGGGAAAGGGGGCATGGCCGGCTCAACACTCTCACTCCTAGGGATAGCGAACCCCATATCGTAGTTGCCAGCAGCGCCTGCAGGGTTCAGGGGGTTCATATATTGGCCCCCGAACTGAGCATTCTGCTGCGCAGCGGCAGCATTGGCTTGGGCTTGGGCCTGAGCCTGGGCTTGGGCTTGGGCTTGGGCTTGGGCTTGGGCTTGGGCTTGGGCCTGTCGTGACGCAGGTCGCTGGCGCTCACTGGGAGCATTGTTGGCCGAGTGATCCCGAGAGGAGCTGCCACCACCGTTGCGTGTAGACAGACCAACCTCGTCCATAAGTCGCTTGTAGCCTTGGTTAGGCTGGGCCTTGATGCGCACCAGGACATTCTTGACGTTCTCCACGACCTGGCTCCTGATGCTCTCGTCGAAGAAGGGGGTAGTCAAGACCTTGAAGATCAACGTCGCACCACATGCGTGATCGCTCAGGATAGCTTCCAGGACTTGGTCCTTGGGGGTGAAGAACAGAGCCTTCAGGATGGTATCTCGCGCATCGGCCTCAGCCTTCTGGTTGATGACCTTCAACACGGTGAGATATGCAACCTTGTGCGTGCACAGGTGGATCAAGTAAGGAACGAGCTGCGGTGCAAGGACACTGCGTCGCTGGGGGAACGTGCAGGTGTCGAGGAACCAGGTGAGGAGCAAAGCGCCGTTGGCATTGGTGGCCAGCTGGACACTGTGCAGTGCGATGGCAGCCGCCAACATTCGCTGCTGATCTTTGCTGGCGTGATGGCTTTCAAGGCAAGCTCGCATAGCACGAGCACCGTATCGGCCTTGGGCCACTTCCCACATCCTGCTCAGCATCGTCTCGAAGATGAAATCGTTGAACGGCGTGCCGAATTTCAGGCATCCTTGCAAGACGTAGTTGCCGTATTGGTCCAAGAAGAGCGGGATTGTGTACGCGTGGATGTTCTCGACAATCAACTTCATCTGGTGGGGGGTCTTGCAGACATCAATGATCTTTTGCGCGGCCCAAGTGCCATTCTTGTGCACGCCAATCTCGGCCATGTGAGGGGCGATCTCGCCCAGCATCGAGTCCCGAACCTCGTCCGAGCAGTGCTCGAACAGCTTCTGTACCACCGTGTTTCCAAGGTAGTCCGAAGCGAGCTCGGCGATCTCGGGCAGCATGTCAAGGGCAATTGTCTCGATCTCCTGCTGCGAAAGACTCTGGTTGTCGATGCGTTTGCGGATGTCTCGGAGCTTCGGGGCATCATGTACTCGAGTGTGGGTTGGCTCTCGGACTGGGGGGATCTCGTCGATGAAGGTGGTGAACTGGATAGCAGAGTTCAGCGTGTGCGAGATTCGGAAAGAATCCTCTTCCGTGGCACCGAAGGACTTGACAATCTGGAGGATTTCACCCGTCATCTCGTGCAGCGGAGGAATGGTGGGTGTCGTGTTGGCCGGGGATGTCGTCGAAGTGCCATCTGCAGCAGTAGCTGTGGCACCCGAAGCACCTGCCTCTTGGCCAGCAGCGAACGGATCGGGGCTCGGGGAGGGGAAGACGCCATCATGGCCGGGCGTATTAGAAGCCGAGGGCGGTTTGGCGAAGTTGATGCGGATGGGGCCGGCGCCAGGGAAGATCTCTTTGCCGTTCATGCTCGCTTTCGCGTTCATTGCACTGTCCGTCCGCTCGAAGTTTACAAAACCGCAGTTCTTATGGGTCAAAACTCGAGCTGACAGGATAGGGCCATACTGCTTGAACATCTCCGTCAACGTCGACGTGGTAGTCGAGGTAGGGATGCTGCCTAGCCACAAAGCACTTGTTGGACCCTCGAGGCCGGCTTCTTCGGCCGAAAGGAGACCATTGTTGCGGCTGCTTGATCTTCCCAGATTCATACCAGCAACAGCATTCGGGAGGTCATCAAACTCCTTCTCGTCGGGTAATCTGATCTCGGCCGAAGTCATGGAGTTATCAAGTCGCGAGGGTTGTGGGAAGAAGTTGCGCATGCCCCCTCTGGAGCCAGCACCAGTCAAATCCAACACGCCAGCAGTTCGCGCTCGCGGGCGGGTGATTGTCTGTCTAGCAAATGCCTGTAATCCCTGAACGGCAAGGTTGTGGCTGTGGATGGCAGCATTCGTGGCAGCGAGCTGATCCTGGAGCAGAGCAGCATATTGACTTTCGGCGCCAATCGCATCATCGTAGTCATCATCCTCCTCCTCGGCGTACTTGTCCTTGTTGTTCACCGAGTAAGAACGGAACCGACTGGACTGCTTGGTGAAATCCGCGAGACCAGGAAGGTACGAGGGAGCAGCCAGCTGTGCCCGGGCCGGCTGAGGTGTCTCGGCTAGACCCAGATAATCAAGGGTTCTCATATGAACATCATTGTCTCCAGGTCCCTCTTTCGAAAATGCCGACTGCGCAGGAGAGCTCGGGCCGTTGGAGCCTACACTCGCGATACTAGCAAGAGTGTTGCCTCGCTCACGGCCTGTCGGGTTCCAACTACTGAAAATGGAAGGTCCGAAGGGGGAGCTAGTTCCAGGGAGGGCCGGTGCGTAAGGGCTGCGTTGAGGCATAGACCCAGCGCGCAGTCTCGACAAAAGGTTGGAGGACCGAGACGGGTCAGCGGCTGGAGGCTCTGCCAAGCCTGGCGAGGGCGTTTTGTTGAAGGGGCTCTGAGAAGGCGTTGGGCGCGTAGACTGCGAGTTCAAAGTGGGAATGCTCAGCAGACCGTTGCCAATTGGTGCGCCAGGGAACCGTGAAGGCACAGTGCCAGCACGCGCCCTTCTCCCCGTCGATGGCAGACTATCGGGAGTAGGCAGCTGGGCGAAATCGGGAAAGCCGTCGGTGGGTGACTCGGGAATGTTTTCACGGAGGGGAGTCGAGTTTCCGCTGGTAGGCGGACCGCCCCAGGGGTTGAGGGGCAAACCCTCCTGCGCCTGGATCTCTCGTGCTCGCTTGGAGTACAGCCTGGACGAGCCAGAACCTGACTGATCGTGAAGTGGGGAGCCTGCCCCCGATCGCGTAGTACCTGCCAATTTGCTGGAGGGGTTCAGAGATCCAGACATGCCGAAAGGAGATCGGACAGCCGGCGTGGTGTCAATTGGAGAGTGTGATGATGTGTTGGTGGTCGTAGGAGAGGTCGAACGGCCTTGACTGGTGGCGCTCAGAGGTGGGAAGCCAAGAGTCATATGTTCAGATCTAGCACTTGACATTATCGATTATTCATCCGACCCTTCTTTAGAGAATAATAGCGGCCTTGTATAGAGGTTGGCTGCTCTCTGTGGATGGGCAGTGTTGGTTGAATATTAACCCAGTGTCGTACTACTGGTGACAGACTGGATCGAAGAGAAGGTCGTATCGACTAGTTGGGTCAATTGTCAAACTGGCTGACGACGACGGAAGTCTGGTATCTTGCAAAAGACGCCGTTTTAGGTACGTCTGGATGTCGACGGCGATTGGTGCGACTCGAGCGGGACGCTTATTATGTCGTCACCCGTGGGGTTTATATTTTGGCAAGATGTGTCCAAAGGAGTGAAGCTGTCGAAGGTAGCAAACCCCAGAAGCCGAAGAAGACAATCAAGTGCTCTGATCTGGGTTTATTACAATTGACGACTGATCAGGACGCTGTCTAGAGGTCAACTGATCTCGCGTGGGCCGTTTGGGCGATGCTGTCTTCGAAAATTGGAAGCAGCCGGGGGTGCGATTGGAAATCGAACTGCCCGTCGTCGAACGATGCAAGGAGTGTCGATGCCAGAAATTGGGCAGTGTATTGGAAACGTCGGGATGCGGTGAGGACAGAAATGCTTCGAACAGAGACAGATTGGTGCGATGGAGGTGTCGAGGTCGATTTCTCGCTCAGGCCAAGTCCGGTATTGTCTTGTCTGTCTATTCTCTTTTCTTCTGTCTGTCTTTTTTTTTTCCTCCGTGTCCTCTCTCACGATTCCAATTCGAGTCTCGAGCTCTATTTTTTTCTTCTCCAAGCAGGGAAACTTGGTGCCAGTGCTCCGCCCCAAATTCGGTCGATCAAGAGTCGTTCTGAAACTCAACCCAACTTAAACTCCCTAGACCTGATCCGAACCTGGGCAAGCAAGCAGGAGGCAGGCAAAACTATGGAAGCTGAAGAAAAGGATGGTAAAAGTTTAAAGAAGAAAGGAAGTATGTTGTAGTAGTTGTCGTCCAGACAGGTAGGTGTTAGGCGGAGCTAAGAAAGACCCAAGAACCGATCAATCAAATATACAGGCCACATTAGTTGATCTCCAGTCGTTTCGTGTGATGGGATCCCCAAAGGTATGTATCAGAAGGCACAAGAATAGAGCCCGGGGGTGAAAAGATTAAAGAAGAGGGCAGGGGAAGGGGGAAGGGGGGGGGGTGTTGTGTCGTTTTGTGGGATTTGGAACAAGTGGTGAAATGGAGCAGGAGTCAAGGGAAAGGCTGGCGAGGAGCAGGAAGGAAAAAAAATAGAGGGTTGATTAGATGGCTGGTTTAGGCTTGCTTTGCTGTGCTGTGCTGTGCTGTGCCTGTAAGGTGCCAGGAGGTAGGTCAAGTTGTGGATAGATTCGACCAAATCCACATCACACACACACACACATACACACACACCAGACGGGCCAGACAGTCCTGTCTGTCCTTGAACCTGCACAACCTCGAACTTGCCTGCAGCAAGCAGCACCAGCAAGCAAGCAGGGCCGGCCAGCACTTGACTTGACTGGGCCGACCCGACAAATCATGAAATTGATCGACCTACCAGGCCTACCAGGAGTAGTGGATGGCTGTACGTACTCCTCTACTTTTAGTTCCGAGTACCAACTACCTACGTCTTACCCGGGCTCCTACAGAGCAAAGCAGGGCAAGGCAAGGCAGGAGATGACCTTGAGCTCGAGGCTCCCAGGCTCTCTCAATCTCACTCTCATTCTCTCAGTAACAAAATGCTGAATGTCCTTTTCTCTTTGTCAAGCCGGTACATCCCACCGTGTACCTACTTCGGGGGGCTGCCCAGTCGAATCTGTGACTGGGAGGGGGCGGCTTGAGAACATGATGCGAGCAAGGAACAGAGGAGGAACCTGAGAGAAAAAAAATAGGCTAGGGTGGGGCCCATAAGTCAGTGGCTATTAGGCCACCTTGGGGCCCGGTTAGCCCAGTTTGGAGGGTTAGAAGTAACGGGCACTGGCGTTTGAGCCTGGTCCAATTCGGCTATGTATGAAACCCGACGGAATCAAGCAACGCGCCTTTAGGGGGCTTCGCCAATCAATTCCAGCATCAGACGCGGCACGTACGTAAAGTCCAGTTCTTGGGCAAGCTGGTCGCTATCACTTGCGGGTCCCGATCCCTTGTTATGTTAAGTAAGGTACGAGAAAGCCGTCACATACAGCACGTTGCGATCCATTTTGATAGAGAGCTCTTTTCCCCCCCTTCCTTCCCCCGCCCTGGCGGTCAGGCACACATAGAAAAGAGGGGAAGTGAGGTAGTGACTGATGGGGGGCAGAGGCTCAAGGGGGTTAGGTACGTCGGAGTCGTCGTGCGCTATAGGGGCTCCCGTAGTGTAGTCAGGGCTGGCATAGCGCATTGAAATGGTGTACTTAATGTGACTGAACCTTAGCTAGAGGCTCAAGACAAGTACGAATCCAGGGCGGGCCTATCACATCATCGGCTTACATTGATTAGGCGGTCGCAAGCCTTGCACGCTACATGCGCACCTTCGTCTTTAGCTACAGGACGACATGGGATGGCACTTGCGCTTGGAAAATGAGAATGTATGGCTTGCAATGTGCGTATGGCGGTATTGCGTATGCGTATGCAGGTACCGCGATTTTGCACTGGTCTCTATAGTTCAGAATCTGTCACGAGAGATCTGTGTTAATGTTCATTTATAGAATTCGCGAGGCTCCGCTTCCAGGTATATGAACCCACTTTGTGAGGTCATTGCCTTGCTATCTTGTTTATTCGCGATCAGCCCCGTGAGGTTCCCGAAAAGGTGGTCAACTTGGCTCTCTCTGTCCATTCTACCAATGTTAAAGTTTGGACAACTAGGGGCCATATGTCAGTTGTCTCGGTCCAAACTGTCAACGCTCGCTAGACAGGTAAGTCCAGACTTCAATTGCCATGTAACCTACCTACATACCTTACTGTAGGAAAACACAAGCAACTATAGTTTAGGCCCACTAATAGTTCATCTGTCACTGCTTGTTGTTGAAGAGTCGGTTGTCGGGGACGCTAGGAATACTGTAGATCTCCGCCCCCTAATTTGACATGTCCTTGTTAAGCTGGCAAGACGAGGATAGTATTGCCTTCCTACCCAGATGTCTGTAGCCCGAGGCGAACAGAGTTACTGAGTGACGAAGCTCGATCGAGGCATGTACAGTAGCAGTCATCCCACGTGCTCCCCGATGGTAAAGGGGACCAAACGCCACCAAACCTTGGTACATCGTTTCGATCAATCTGCAAGAAAATGCTACACGGCCTCCAGCATTCTGCGGTATCTCATCGGCAGCGGAGTAACTTGCTTGACAGAAGCTCGCTCCATCTCCCTTGCCCACGCACACGGTTCAGGATTCTCCATACATATCTCGGATCCTAATCCGTAATTAGCCAAGTAACTGACATGATACTGTTGACTGTCGGCTACCAGCTACCAGCTACCAGCTACGGTTTGCAGACGTTTGTGCCCACTTAATGTGTAATCTACAGCCACGGATCACTGCATCTGTATGAGACATGTTCACCATCACTCCGACCACCCCCCGTCAGCATTCGCATTCTCCCAAGGCAACACACAACAACACAGTCACAGTGAGGAGAGAGCAGCAGGCGTGGTGTTGCATGATCGGAAAAACCTGGTCTCCCGCCTATCCCGACCCAAGATCCTGACAGAAAACGGCTCTCAAGGTAAACCATTGCCCCTCTCTACGCAGCTGTACCAGATGAGTTGAGACTATTCGTGGAGCGGGTACACCATCAGAGCAGCAGAGCAGCAGAGCAGCAGAGCAGGACATTGTTGGTGCGGTCACTTGTGCGCATTCGTTAGCCCACCCGAGATCGCATTTGGGGGGGGGGCTAGATTACCAGAGCACCCGTCTAGGTATCTGTCAAAAGCAGCATGTAACATCTATGAGCTACTTGTACAGCACCTACACTCTGAGTAAGTGGTAAGACTCAGGGGTAGGAGGTAAGAAGGGGGCAACCGTGTCCCTTATCGTACGGTGTTTTAGCTTCTTCTGGTGATTTGCATTTGCTGCGGGTTGGGGGTGGAAACGATGCTTCTCGAAGACTGCCGAGAATCGCCTAGCCAATCCGATGGGGGTCCAGGGGGTTTGGGGTTTTGCTCTCTCCTCCTTGTGATGCGATCCATATCCGTCCTCGATCCATTCTGATATCCCCGCAACAACCGTATATCAGGGGAATCCAAACCCGTCCAACAGCGCAAAGGAAATCTCCGACGACAACATCAGATATTTTGTTGTTGGAGCAGGAGACCAGACCTGCGATCGGATGGGCGGCACGGCGGGTGGGCGCGCGTTGTTATCCAAACGCCAGATGACGAGTCAGACAGAAGAAGGCGATCCGAAGGCATCCCATTGCGACAATGACTGCTGCCAGCTCGCCTTCCTGGCAATGTCGAACTTCGCGCCCGCAAACCAAAATCTGGTCGACATGGGAGATGCCTCGTTAGGATTAGACTCCAAGCCCCCGTCGGCGCGTTAAGATGTGTGCTATGATTAATGCGAGGATGGGTTCTCGGCTTGCCGCCGACCAATTGCGGACTAGGGAGTGCTTAGACTAAAATCTGAAACGTCGTCTCAACTTTCCGTAGGGGGGCCAGTAGGGTTTCTGGTAGGGGGAGGCTGAATTTACGCTGTAGGGCCGAGGGTGGGTGACGCAACAACAACATGTCCAATATCTTGTCGTATCAAATGTATCTGGCATAGGTGGGTAGATCCGGAAATAGGACAATCACCCCCCAACCGCCATGCTGGGCCCCCTGGCCGCGTATCGTGGACATTGAACTTGAATACCATCGTCTCCTGACAATAGAGCCAGCAAGCCCATTTGCCAAACGTATGACAGTCAATAGTCCCAGTTGGAGCTACAGCTACCAACCTTAAGTAAATGAGTAGCAACGAAAAGTAAGTTGCTTCAGGCAGGGCCACGACTAATCAAAACTGCTGCTGCGAGACCCGATATGCCCCCCTTCCCCTTCCCATTTCCAGCGAATTGCTTTTTCCTTCGTCAGACACACAGCCTCACCCGTCGTCGGCTCGTTTCAAAGTCGGCCTGGCCAAAGGGATCTGCAAAGGACCCCCCTCCAGCGTGGCTTAAACCGACAACAAGTTCATGCAGGGGGGAGGGGTCGGTTAGGTCAGGCCAAGTCAGTTGTCAGGTCAGGTCAGCACTTGGTTAGTAATAGGTGGTCAGATAGGATGACTGCTTCACAGCAATCCATGATCCTCCGGCCCCGCAGGACATCTAAAAATACCCTATTGCTCACTACCTACACACAGACGCATGGTAACAATCTTCTGAACCAAAATGATTATACGATGTCCTACTACTATACATACTACATATGTACACGATACTACTATATGCGTAACTGTCACGGTAAATGCCATCTGGTCGCCAACTCTCCCAAGTGCCTCAAGTCGCACTTACATGCCGGGGCGAGACACTTCCAGTCCATTCCACGTTGCGTGAGCCGGGCTCACCCCTGCTTCCTGGAGTCCAATCGCCTGTGACACGGCAGGAAATCCGGGGAGTTCACATCTTCGTCGCTATGTACTATCGGTCAGCCGCACACACGCATATAGTCCATATACACTATTATATGTAGGGTTTTGACGCAGCTCTACTGGGTAAGGAACCGGGTTATGCGGTTGAGACGACATATACTCAACTTCAGACCAATGTCGTCCATTCCGTCCGGGTTGGGACGAAAATTGCTTTTGGCGACACTCCGGCGCGCCGTCCGTACCAAGCAAAGAGTATCATCGTTATTTCAAATCAAGTGAGAAAAAGAAACAACGGGACTTTACCTTGGCACGGCTGTTGCTGCCGCTGCTGCATGGATCCCGACGCGATGAGCACTCTGGACCGTGTCGCACGTTCGTCCAACCCGTACTGATTCGCTGCTGACGCCCACGTGCGACGAAGAACTTTTCGGGAAGGCCAATGGCCATTGCAAGCTCGCACGACCGTCACGACAGCTTCTCCTGCTTCTCTCTTGTTCGAGTCAGGTCGTGACGATCCTCGTTGGACGGCTTGGCTTCAGAGTTCCGAGCCGTTCGTTTTGGCACCCACCCGGCATATGTAAGTACTTAGACAGGTAAGTAGATTAGAGGTCTCACTTGACATCTGGCGCGATGATATTTGTGTGGCTTCTTTATGTTGCCTTTCTCCTTCATTCTTATGTTCCTATCGTGATCTTTTCAAAACGCTAAATACACGAAGGTCTGTAAATAAAACACTGTTCCTCTTTTCTTAATCCGCGAAGAACGCCGCGCCCGTAATCATGCCGATCTCGGGACAGTACCGGAGGATCTCGTCCTTCTTCTCCTTGTTGAAGCGCATGGGCTGGTGGTAGCCGAGGGGCCGCTCGCCGTAGATGGTCTCGACGGCGAAGCGGCGGGCGGTGTCGACGTCGGGTAGGCGGGCCGCCGGGGTGCCGTCCTCGTGCGGCGGGAGCTCCTTTAGCTTCTTGTAGAACCACTGATCCTCGTAGGGCGGCAACATGTCGTCCTGGAAGCTGTGTCGGTCCAGCACGTCCAGCATCATGGCCCGGTTCCGGATCGAGAGCCCGCCGTTGTAGCCCGCGCCCCACTGCTCGCCAATGGGCGCCCCGACCAGGTCGTACTCGAGGAAGTCGTCCGCCCGGGCCTCGGACGCGCTGCAGATGATGCTGTCGCTCTGGAACATCATGACCTTGGCGTACGGCGCCAGGTCCTCCCAGAGCCACCGCCCCGTCAGGAAGAGCGAGACGGAGTGGTGCGTCTCAAAGGTGTACTCCGGCGGTAGGTGCCGGATGGTGATATGCCCCTCGGCCACCGCGCGAGAGAAAGGTGCTGACTTGTTGAGCGCCTCCGACGTGGTGGAGACCGTGTAGAAGATCATGGGCCATTCCGGACCCAGCACAGAGCGGAAGTGCAGCATCGTCGGGACCAGGTTTTGCAGGGGGCGGTTCTCGACGATAATGGCGACCCGGTCTGTATGCTTCTTGGTCACCTTTGCAAGGGCCTCCTCCGCTTTCTTCCTTCTTGTGACGTCGTCCGGTGTACTCCCGCCCAAGGTGACATTATGCGCTGTCTGGTTCGCCAACCGAACTACACTATAGTCATATGACTCAGAACCCTGGACCTGGATGCAGTGTTAGTAGTTTCGAGCAGGACCCAGGTGAGCAAAGTAAACCTTACATGTGAGCGGGATAAGCCAGCAATTATCCAGAACACCAGCAATAGACACGTAGCTTTCAGTACCGCCGGTTTGGTGACGGCAATGGATGTCCACGACAGCGACTGGCCGCCGTGGGCATGGTGAGAAAGAAGTGTCGGCGACTTCGGAGCAGTGCCAATATACATAGTACAGAGAAGTGCTCGGTATCAAACTGAAAAAGACAAGGGAAGCATATGTCTAGGAGTGGGCATGTGTCGCCAAGGAAGGGGCAAAGTGAATCAGGATAGCAAAGCAGTCGACGAGTTGGAAGCCAGACAACAGCGTACAAAACATTTAGTATTGATACGTGGAAAACTCACAGAGAGAAATATAATGAGGCAAGACACGATCCGGATAGTAGGAAACATAAACCATCTCGCGGATTGCGAGCCGCGGATGGGGAGGCACCGACACATAAAGAGAAACGAAGAAGGGCTCATCTCAAGGTGGTTCGCTTGCTCTTCCGGGCATCTCCATCTCCCGACATTCCCATTTGTGACATCTCCATCGTCAGGAGTTCCATGCCATGGCCATCAGCTCCATAAGTGTATTAGTGGGCAGCACAGAAGGGGCCGCGTTGGCCGAAATCACAGATCTATCTCTCGAGCCAAGAAAGATAAGCTCAGATTCCTACTGCAAGGGGCCACAGAAGGGGCCGCTGCCGAGGGGGAGATGTAGCCACTACAGTATACCGTCGCGCCGGAGCCCATGCCGCGATGTGCAAGATCGTTTCATTCCAAATGGGAAATTTGGGCGTATGCCATTGCATTTTCTTTTGGTAGCAGTTTACTCGTCCCAGAAGGGGCAGTCAACAAGTAAAATGAGGTCAGATGAAGGAGGCAAACGAGAAATTGTTAGGGAACGTCAAGTCTAAGACACGGTCTTGGCTAGACCTGGTGCCCGAGGTTCGCTCGTCCATTCATCGTGTCATCATTCAAGGTTCATCAGACAGGCACGTTGTATTTCGAGATGTCTCACCTCAGTTACCTCCGCTAATGAGCAGGGGTTCGAGAGAGTCTGCGGCGGACAAGCCCACAATTATGATTGGGTATCTGTTTCTGCCCTGCCGAATGCCGCATAGCGTGCCATACCGCCAGGGCTGCGCCTCCAGGATTATGTAGCAGCAGGTAGGTGGTATGTATGTATGCCAGTTTCATATGTACAGTTACAGTTACAGTTACGTAGGAGTAAATAGTAAATCACCATTGGAAGACCCTTCACTTCTCTAGACTTCACAACGCCCACTCGAGTTTGTTATCGTTGGGGCCAACGAAAGGCTCATCAATCCGCTTGATGGCGTACTCACTACATAGAATGCTGCGAAATAGTTAGCAAGATAATTGAACTTCAGGAGTTGGTTCAGTAACTCACCAGGCAGACGCAACCAGTGCATCAAGCTCTGCGACCATGGCATCCTTCTCGGCACCGTTGACGAGACCTTTGCTGATCTTCACCTGACACTCCCGGATGCGCTTGCTCTTACCGACACCAGCTTGCTCCAGGACTTTCCGGCCCAGACAATCTGAGTGGAAGGCGTGCTGGCACGGGAATACGAAGAATTGTCGGCTTAAGAGCGGGAGGCTGCAAACATAGCACTTCTCTCCCGGTTCAACAATAGCATAACGGTGATCGAGCGCGGCAATGTCTACCTTGATGTTCGCTGCTGTCTGGGAACTTTCGTCCATCTCCTTCTTGAGTCCGTCGATGTTACGGCTGTAGTCCTCGAGTGCGTTGCAAATCTCCTCCTTGAAGTCGTCGATAACGACGAAGTCCGGGAAGAACGGAATTAGGTCTTCGATCTTGAGCAGATCACAACGCTTGAGAAACTCAATAGCCGGCTTCATACCGCTAGAATGGGAGATGACCTTCTTGGCTACTGCGAGCCACAGCTTCTTCCGTAAGGCTGGATTCCACATAGGGCGATCGGCAATGTCCGATGCATTGTCAATATCGTTGTGTGATAGTGCCAAGTCAACGGCTTGCACATACTGACCCATATTGGTGTATATGTGAACACACGACAAGGTGCGCTTGTGCTGGATGCAAAGACGAAGGGCAAAGTCTGGGTCAAACCCCGGCTCGTCCCCCTGTGCTTTAAGATACTCGAGCAGTTTCGACTCATCCTTACTCGGGTGCGAGGCGTATATGGAGATGACGGTATTGTGGACCGCGGCATCAGTCGAGTTGAGCTGGTTGATCGCATAGAGTAAGTAACGGACGGCCTGGTTGTGTGCGAGCGGCCCTGAGAAGTTCTGGTTGTAGTCCAGAAGCGCCGGGATGATCTTTCGGGTTTGTAAGTCAGGGTGTCTCATCAGAACCTCAACCAGATCGTGGCCCACGTGGGCCATTAAGACGCTACTGTACCTGTAGAAGACTTCTGGGTCCGTTTGCTTCTTAAGAACATCCAGGGCATCGTTCCAGCGCTCCCGCTGAACCCAGTACGACAGGACGTAGTTATAGTCATTGACCGCGTTCGCATAAAATAGGAGCTCCTCCTCGCGAGCATGACTACTAATCATGTCATACACAGTCTTCCGATCCAGATCCGACTTGTGTCTGTTGACAAACTCGTGAAACTCGTCTCGGACAGAGGAAAGTTGCTCTCGAGATTGATCAGTGTTAAGATTCTCAACCAGCTCCGCCTCAGTCTTGATGGTATCTTCGAGCGTATTCAGCTTGGCCATGAAGATTTCGACAAGCCATGCAGCAATCATCATTCTCTGCATGGCTGATGTCTTCTTGTAGGTATTGAGCTTTGTAGCCAAGTACTTTCGAAGGGCGTCATTTTGCTGGTTGTCGATGAACGTCAGAGCAACCTCCTCGAACGGCTTGCTGCTCTTTCCGTACACGCCAGCCGCCTCCACGAACAGGCCTTTGGAGGCCAAGTAGTCGCCCGAGGCGATGGCTACCGCATCTTTCTGCGCCAGCGTGCCGGCGTGTTGCAGAGCGAGGTCGAAGTTCTGTCTTTCCAACATTATCCGCCAAATATCTCTGGCCTCGTCGCGGACCACGACTTCGAAGATTTCCTGCGCGGTGAACAGCCAGAATGTGTTCTTCTGCTGGTCGACATAAAGGCCTAGAGCCCGTTGACCTTGTTCGAGAATCGTTTGGTCGTATACGGTAGAGCCCGTCAGCCGGTTGTTTGCCACAACGCGCCGGCCAACGAGACTGACCATATGCCACTGTGTCAGAATGGCTGCTTCGATGTGCTCTGCCGAGGCCCTCTTGGACGAGACGATCTGGGATCTAGGCAGTAGCTTTGAGTCGGCAAGAACTTTGTTGCCCAGTTCAGAGGCTGCAGGTACGGTCAAGAGCTTGCCGTGGTATATACCGTGTGACGAAAGCCACGCGAACGCCCGATCCGGCGCCACATCATCGTATGACTTGACGTCCGACGAGTCTGGCGTCACGGCCAGCGCTGAAGGAGCGGCAGTAGGGCTCCGGGACAACTCGTGGACGACGGGCTGCTCCGCGTCGAATAGTTTGGTATAGATAGAACCGCTACCCTCATGGTGGCCCCGGCCAACTCGACCGACGAGATGGAACAGGCGGGTCTGCGTACTGATGACAACCCTCCTGATGTCAGACTTGCCGCCCAGGTTGTCCACCCACAGCCCAGTCACCGGGCCGTCGGGCAGTTTTTGCAGGACCTTGAGGTATTTTTCTTCTTTGCGATAGAATTCATTCGTGCTCTCAATAAAGGTCTCGTAGATGTTTCCGTCCGACGCCCCCAGCAGGATCTCGCGCGTTGAGGCCGTCGGTAGCGAAGGATTCCATGCAATCGACTCAATTGAGACGCCGCGCAGCCGGCCCAGGGGTCTGGGTTGGCGCGACTGGGAATGCAAGTAGTAGTTATCGCCTAGCGAGGTGCATATAAGTAGGTGGGAGGCGGTTGGGTCGAGGAACATGCGGCGGATGACGCCCACCTCGGAGGGCTTCTTGGGAAGGTCGATATCGTCGATGTCCTCGGGTCGGTTGAGGTCGATGCGCAGGATGCGGCCGTTGGACAGGGCCAGGACCAGCACATTATTGGCGACCTGGGCTGCGACGAAGTCGGCGGCGATGGAAAATTGGAGTTGGACCCTCTCGACCTCGAAGATGGGCAGACCACCGTCGCCGGTCAACTCGGACAGCATGCCGCTGCCGTCGGGGGCAGCGAAGCCATTTGATCCGTCCAGCGCCATAGCTGCTTCACCTGATCATGTTGCAAGTCGCAAGTAAGCCGAAGCAGCGCCGTGACTGCTAGGCAATCAATGTACTGAGAACACGGGGTAGTCAATCGATTTCGCGGTGCACCAGATTGTTGTCCCGGGATTGCTTTGAGGTAAACCGCTTTGCAGCTTGCTATGTCGGGGCACGGAGCTAGAGGAGTGTCGGTGACGTGCCCTTACCTAGAGCTCCAGCCCAACCACCTAACCCCAGCTACTGACGGTAGCTAACATGCTGAAAGTACAACCTTCAACTCCCAGCCCTTTGCTTTTCGTCCCTGTTCATGTTGAGCACCATCGACATTGAATCTTCAAATAAAATAATCGATCTAGCCATCTACACACCCAATGCAAGCAAATATGGTCGAGATCATTCACTACATAAGTAAGTGTGCATTGAACTTATAATACTCGAGTGGATACCTATTTTGGGTGCAGCATGTCCGATTATCTTGGGAGTTGCGAATTACATACATAGAAATAATGTAAAGGTATTTGAAGTAGAACGTGCAGGTGGTGTATAAGTGGTATTTCAAAACAATCATTTCTCGTGAGCTCAACATCTTCTCCCTCTTTACAAGAAGCTGTATAGGATTTCCAGAAAGACCAAAGCAACAATGTACAAGAAGCATATGTAGACTCCCTTTTGGTCGACTCAGTTGTATCGTTGTCAGCGTCTAGATTGCACGCATGCCAACCGACAGAGGTAACCCCATCGTGACACGATTTTGCCGAGATTGCGTGCAACCAGAGCATATCGTCATTACGCAGCAGGAAATCCTATGAAAGGTTACCGTGCGGTTGAGATGCAAGGGGATATTTGCGCAAACCAAGCGCGGTTGAAGCCTAAGTCCCTAGTGTATGTACATTTAGGTAGTAGATGGATGGCTTTGTGGCGTGCCCTAGACAACCCGATAAAGCAGCGTCGTCGGCATTTTATAGTGTTTCAAGGTCCAGAGGCTGCTATAGAGACCTTGAGGGCAGTATGCGGTAGCGCAGAACACAAGCCCTTAGCATGAAGCACTGAACAAGAACAAGCTCGCGTCTGATGCGGGCCATGGTAGCTTATTCTATCGGTTGCACCTCTTCGTCGACCTCTAACGTCTGCAACTCGGGACAGGCAGTCCAAGGGCTTGGCCGCGGCGTAGTCTCGGGTTTCCGAGCCGTGATCACCCTGATCTTTATTATGAATCCTTTGGCTTTCTCGTAGTTGTAGATGATGGAAAGCATCTCGCTCCGGATTGCCTCCGACACCCTTCTGACTTCCTCGGGCATCCACCCCATGTACTTCGTGAGAAGCCTTATGCTGGTGGGCTCGATGCCCTCGGCCACGCTGTGGAGGCACAGGTAGCCAGTGGACATTTCGCGGGGGCTCAACGGCAGGGCATGATCGGTGACTCTGATGTCAACGAAGCCGGCATCGTATAGCAGTCTCGGTTCCAAGTGCGCAACGTTTCGCGGCCTCCCGGACAGGAGGGAACCCTGGAGGACATCCCTGCCAGCCCTATGAATGACCGATGCCGGTTCAAAGTTCGAGAAGAAGTTGCCTAAACCATCGTACTCGTTCAGATCGAGCACTTCAATCCAGCCACCTGGTTTGGTGACCCGGAAAGCCTGTTCGTACACAGCGGACCAGTCTCTGAACGCCCCCATCATGTTGCGAAAATGCACGAGGTCATAATGGTCGTTGGGCCGTTCCCCTGTCTGTGTCAGTGGCCGGATTCCAGTCCCTCGTAGGTTTAGAGGCCAAAACAGGAGATACTTACAGTGCATTTCGGCATCGTCTATTTCAAAGAACACGTTAGGATGAACCGATTTCGGGAAGACGTTGGCGATGTCGATCCCGGTCACCTCGCATTCCTTGTAAAGATCTGCCATGTCCTCGACCCATTCCCCCGTACCAGCGCCAACATCCAATATGTGGGTCGGATCGTCGAGGGGCGCGGTCGTGAGCTCCCCGTCGAACATGCCCATGTAGACGGTATGCAACAGCAGGAGTCGTTCCTGCTCGGCGGGGTCGTTGGGCATGTAGTACTCCCCGCAATAGCGCCGCCCGTTCTCCCAGGCGTAGTCGATATCCGCCGAGGCGATGGAGCGGGTAGAGTTTCTTGAACGTCGGCTTTTCAGTCATGCGCTTGGGTGGGCGGGCAAGCGGGCCATTTCAAAATATTTACTCACAGCGTCGCGCCATCCTCGTTATCTCCATCCTCATGTTCGTGGAATGTCCGTCTCCCTCCATGATATATGGAATACGCAGGAAAGGCTGCTGGTGCATGGAGCGAAAGCAGGTCTATTGGCAGCCCGTACTCGGACGTCTGTTCGGCATCATCGTCGTCTTCTGCTAAGCTTCGAACCAACTCATGCACTTGGGAGCTGGCCGCTCCACTGCTTAAAAAGTCGCTCGACCCGTCTTCGGACGTTATGCTGCCCCCTTCCAGATCCGGCAGATCACCATGGCCGTTACCTGGAGCATATTCGGTGTCGGTGACAATGCAATCGATAATATCTACGTGCGGCGGAGCGGCTTCTCCAGGTGTCCCTTGCGATTCCATGCCTAACACTGTTGCGCGCTCGTGGGCACTACCTGCTTCTTCTGTCTTTCCTCTTCTTCCCCATGACAATCGACTTGGGTTGTCCGGATCTTTTGTCGGCGCTGGTGTGATTGGGTCGGGGTGAGTCCGGGGTAGAGTGGCGCAACGTAGTAGTAGACGAGGTTGCGAAGACGGGCAAAAAGTGGAGGAAGGCGATGGTCTTTGGCGTTTTCTAGGCCATTTTCAAGAAAGAAGGACGGTCAGGCGCAGGGGTATACTTGGAACCCTACCAAGTATTTGAATGGTTTTTTTTGGTCTCTGAACGGGACAGTATGTAGAATGGGATTAGACCGGTGCCACCCCATCTGGTCTGGATGCCGTTAGCCACTTAGCCAGGAACACTGAACCAATCTACAAGCGTGCCAGGGAGCCGGGCCCTACCTCCATCGGCAGGTGTTTGATACCTACTTTACTTATCTCGACCACGTGACCCAAATCGCTATACCTGTGTGTGCCTATAGACCATCTCGTCTGGCTCACTCTACGGCTGCTAGTGACCAAGCCATGCCACTTTACTGTCTAAAAATCTTTAGTTACACGGTGTCCAGGGCTGGTCCAGCTGAACCCCTAATCTGCCCAGGCTATAGAACGCCCGCCCCTCCCTACTCGATATTTTTTATATAATTAAGTAATAGACCTTTTATTTTAAATAAGATATAAATAAGATATAATTAAAGTTAACATATAAATATAATAAAATATTTTTATTTTATTAATAAAGTATTAAATAAAATATAACTTAATATTTATTTAAAATGAGGGGGCTCCCGCTTATATAGGCATCTAACTTTAAGTGCTATACGGCTCTCTATCGCGCTGTCTTGGCCAGACTTTGGTGAAATCGCCCCGGAGAGCGGGGAAGCGATCATACAGCTGAACTGGTTCAGTTCTCATATGCTTGAAAAGACCCGAGTCAATCAATCGGTCCTTGACCAGGCCCGTGACTCAGATCCCAGCACGTGGCATAGGATCCTCCTATTCATAACGTCGGCAGCAAACGTATCGGCCATACATCCAATAAGATGCATGCACTTCTCCTAAACTGGCATGCTGCGATATTGCGATTAATGGAAAGTTCCATGTCGAGTAAATTTTTACCACACACAAGGGTGAAGCTTTATCGCTTGCAACTCACCAGGGGACTGATTGTACGTCTTAATATCTTGAAGCTACCTGTCATACCACTTAGTCCGAAGTTGAGAATCAGCCGGGACGCTCGTTGTCTTCAAGGATCATGTTATGAGGGATATCTAATTTCTTTTCCATATTTCTGTAGACCATGGAGCCGTTTCTAGCGCGAGCTCTAGATGCTATCAGCCGCATCGTTGCGGACGGAGAAAGCCCCCACGGCCTATAGGGCGCCCTCTAAGTCCTGACTTCGTACCCCCAAATGCAACGCCGGATATACTACACGCTTGAAAATGCATCAAGCAGTCACGAGGGTTCTATGAGAGAACCTCCTCGACCTTTCTCTTCTTTGCCGACTGGGGCTCGTCGCAGATCTCCTCCTTGTCGGAAACCACCTCGGTCTCGACAACAATCGGGAATGGGCTCAGAACCTTACTGATGTCACCCCACCATTGCTCGCCAAATCGCTTGTACCAGTCCACCGTGATCTTGAGACCTTCGGCAAATGGGGTCTTCTGGTCCCAGCCAAGCTGTCGGAGCTTGGTGCCGTCGACTGCGTATCGGTGGTCGTTGAATGGGCGATCGTGTGTGTATTTGACCCATTTGTCAAACTCGGCCTTGTCCTCAGAGGCGATGCCCAGCTCCTTCAGGAGCATTCCGCAGAGCTGGATGTTGGAGATCTCGTCGTAGGAGCCAACGTTGTAGATGTGGCCCAGCGTGCCCTTGTGAAGGATGGTGTCAAACGCATCTGCTGCATCTCCAGCGAAGAGGTACCTTCGTGTAGGCGAACCGTCACCGTGTAGGACCATTTGCCGTTTGCGGTTCAGCAAGCAGGTGAATTTGGGGATGATCTCTGTCGTCTATTTAGCAAGGCCGTCGTCCAGGCTTGCGTGGGCTGCATGAACTTACTCTCTGGAAATTGGTGGGGCCCATATACATTGTTGCTCCGGACAATGATGACGGGAAGCTTGAAGCTCTTCATGTACGAGTTGACAAGCATCTCGGCGGCCGCCTTGCTGGCCGCATAGGGGTTGGTCGGTGCTAGAATGCTTGTCTCCAAGAGATCGTCATCGTCATCCTTCACCTCACCATACACCTCATCGGTAGAAATGTGGATGAATCTCTTAATGCCGATCTTCTTGGCGCTCTCAAGCATGACGTGGGTGCCATAGACGTTGGTGTGAGTGAAGCCATAAGAGTTGCCGAAGCTCAGATCAACATGAGATTGTGCTGCAAAGTGGAACACGGTGTCGATGTTGTGGCGCTCCATGCAATCCAAAACCTCCGAGGGGTTTGTGATGTCGCCATGGTAGAAGGTGAAGTTCCGCTTGTCGTTGAGCATGCGAGTGTTGTTCAGCGACGAGCAGTAGTCGAGCTTGTCGAATGAGACAATGTTGTATGCATGGGGGTACGTCAGAGTAAGGTGACGGACAAGCCAGCAAGCACTGTTTCCCGGGTCAACTCGGTTGCACTAATAAAAGGTATGGTGTGCTGCTACAGGCCAAACCACTTACATAAAACCGGCGCCGCCGGTGATCATAATATTCTTGGTATCCGGAAGTGGTTCGAACTTGGTGCTGCCTGTAAGAACAGGCGCGTCCTTCCAGACACCATAGTCCTCGAAGAATTGCCGCCCAGTGGCTGAGGAATCACGGGTGTGGTTAGCGAGAGCTCAAAAGACAACAATCCTTGACTGGAAGCTTACCGGGTTGCCTGTTGGTCTGACTGCCAGTCATCTTGTGTGGGTGTATATGCCAGGGAAGACTGAGTCCAGGAAAACTCTGCGAGAGTGAGAAGGCGTGTTAGAAAGAAAGATAGCCAAGAGATTGAGAACGGATGAGGATGGACGGTATAAAAATATGGTTGGCAAGGCGAAGAAGGGAAGGAAATGTTGTGGTGAAAAAGAGCCCCTCAATTCCGCCGCGGACAGATATCCAAGCTGCTGCTGATCAAGGGAGTGAATACAACACTCGATGAGGGCGGTGTCTCATTACTGGAGGTAATGCCTAGTAATATTCACTGAATGTTTCCATCCCCCACTACGAGCACGAGCGGGGTGCCGGGAATGCTTGGGTGCATAGGTGATGTGTGATGATACGACGAGGGCATTAGGAGAGAAGAGAGAGCTGTCTTACCAGCTGGTTTTGGCTGAGCCCTGCGAACAGCAAGGGTTGCAAATGGAAGGGATGAATGTCTGGTCTGGTACGAAACGAGGTCAGACTACCTCACGAGGTGCGGTGCGCTGGAAATGATATTCTTAGTAAGAAATCCAAGATAAGGGTGGTAACGTACGTAGGATAGCAGGTTAGGATGACAGGCATGAACGGGTCTTTCTTCTTGTCTCGACTTACCTCGCGCAAAGGTTCCTTTTCCGGCTTGCTGCAATTGCAATTGCGATTGCATACGACGACGACTGGAGGGGGAGGATTTGACGACGCTAGGGTGGACCCTGGATTGTGCAGGTAGTGCAGCTAGGAACTTTGATTAATAGTAGCAGCGGTGGATGTAGTTGTTTATAGACACTAGGTTGGGTTAAGGTAGGTCAGACCTAGACATGGGAAATTGAGAGGCGACTGAGGTAAGGTAGGCCAGGCTACCTATTATGTGTTATGTTCACTTGCTGAGTCAGGAACAGGAACCCCTGCACCGCCCATTGAATATTGAATACCAGGCCAAAGTGAGTGGCAGCAACGTTGTACGAACACACGAAAGTCTCGAATAGGAAAAGGCAAGCACCATCTTTCATCTTTCCAATGTCGCACAGCAGGAACAGGCCTGGTTTTGCAATTTTACTTGTCGATTCCCTCTCACAACACCTTGCCCGGCTGCCCTGGAACCCCTCTGGCTCTCTGGACCTTTTGGCAGGCTTTGGGGCCAACTCGAGCCAGCCACCCCACACGGGTGAGTGAAGAGGGTTGAAGTCCGCGGCGTGGATAGATGAACTGATGGACGAAACCCGTCTGGCCTGTTCGCAGTTCCATAAGTAACAATCTAATTTGGTAAGCCTCGTAAGTATGCAGTACTACTACCCGACTAGAGCGTCCGTATGTAACAAGGTATAGCCGGGCAAGTCTCCATCCTGCTATCTCGCAGGCACGGGAGGGACGCTACTGGGCTGCTAGTACCACCGGCTACGACCGATTGATGCATCGGCTATCGATACATATGCCCCGAAAGGTCCTACATCCCTGGTGTGTTTAGGCTACATGTTCATACCGCGACCTACTACCATACCATACCTTCGTGCCCCTGTGCCCCTTTGTTGCATCACCCTGTATCTCTTGGACTTTGTCTAGGGCTCGGAGAGTCGCATTGATCGACTCTTGAAGCGAAGGAAGACATGTTAATGTCTTGGCTGCGATGCAGTATCCACCGTCATGTATGCCCATTAGCTTGGCAAGGGGCTCAGAGACAGAGACATTCACCATGCCAAGCCCAGCTGATGATATGTGATGCTACGTGGGGGCAGCCGACTCGGACAGGCGGTGCCGGCATCTATGGGGCTCTGCCCTCTACACCATACGGGAAGGGTGCCGTGCAGACGGCATAGGAGGGTAGGAGGGGCAGTCGGGAGATCTCAACGAGCATGTTGGAGCGTGTAGTTAATCTGAATCCAAAGTGGGCGAGAAAGAAAAGATGCGAAACGTGCATGGACTAACTGACGGCGGTTACTAAATAGAGCCCAGCTGCCCAGCTGCCTCATACAGCTCAAACCCGCGAGTTGTCGAGGAACACGGTGCTTCTTCCAGACGAGCACGCCCCAACACCCCGGAAAGCCCATATTCGAGCGCTGGTTACATCGTATATGCGCCCGTGTAATCCATATTCTCAGCTCTGACGTGAGAGGCTCTCTAGTACTCCGTAAGTTACCCAGTACAGCTCACGAGGTGAGATGAAAGAAAGTATGCTGTACATGTGGTGGGCATAATCTACCTTGGTCGCAAATTGGGGGGGGAGCGTGTATCGTATTACTGCCGAGATAGCCTTGTCCCATGGCCCCATCACCGCTCTCGACACGAGACTCGTGTTTGGGTCTGGCTATCTGGTGGTCTGGTTCTGTTGTTTTCCCGATCAAAACATGTTGTAAATTTGGGTCATTCCACAAAATACCAAGCTCCACGGCTGATGCTCGGGATGCTCGGGCTATACGAGTACAGAGTTTGCGCAAAGCAGTCCTCGCAGTCGCAGACGCCATGCTGCGACTTGCAACACAGATACCCATCCTTCTTCATGTCTTCGTAAAGATGATGTTAGACATGCAGCTCAGATGCACCGCCCAACGTGGGTGGTACCAGTACGCGCTAGCACCCAGAACTGTCTGGTGTGAACCTTCAAAGGCTGTACACGCACCTACTAGGTAATAGTCCGGCTACTACCACTAGCGACCCGGGCATGCGTATGTGCATGTACGCACGTACCTAGTATATGCCTACATACCTGGTACCTCCTGATGCAATACCACCAACAACCAACTGGAAGCCAATAGACGGGCGCAATTGGCCTCGGGTCCTGATGATAGGCGAGGCAAGGCAAGGCAAGGTGCGTACGGATTCTCACCTCATTAAAACTATTAATAACCGTGAGTCGGTTCGGCAGGACTCAAGCCAATACCCCACGTTCTCAAATATGTATGTATCTGTTGCACACAGATGCCCACACGATCTTCAACGTTCAATCCTACCCAACCAGGACGCGCTAGATTACTTAAATAAACAAGATTGTGTCTACAAATCTCGCCGGGCAGGGATATCATGGATGGACTGAGCGAACTGGCTGATGAATATGGGGCGTTCATACCAAACAGTGGCAGCCTGGCCTTCAATAATACAATTCTCGGAAAGCCACATGCCATACCTAACCATCTGCATGTGCATTGCATCAAGTACGGCCTATCATTGGTAGCAAGTATCGTCCATCATCGGTTGATGTAGGTACATACTTACTTGATGCAGGAAGGTAGATAATTGATTGATGTGCCCGCCTACCTACATTGGAAGCCAAGCAACATGAAGCTCCCTTCCAGCCAATAAAGTACTAGCCAGCGAGCCAGCAGTTCTCCTTCCAGTACTCCTTCCTCCCCCTTGCCCACTTTATCTCCAGCTCCAGTCTCGTGCTCCAGTCTAAGCAGCCTCCGGAAACGTTTCTTGACACAGCCTGCTTGCCAGATCCTCTGCAGCGTCGTTTCTGCCGTGCCGTCTAAGCCGTTCACTTTGGTTCCTCCAGGCTACGATTGCCTTTTCGCTGGCCAGGCGAAGCGCATCATCCCGCTGGGGAACCAACAAAGAAGAAATCGAAGAGTGCTTCCAGATGCAGCCCTCTTCTGCCGACCCCACCACTTAAGGCCAGGAACCAGATTGAGACAACCAACGACGAACCCTGCAGAATCACCCTCCCAAGCCTCCCTATCGCTCACACTCGGCTTGCATTCATTCGTAGTACAAGTAGACCGAACAAGCTCGCGTACCAAACATCGAGAGCCAACGGAGATTACCTGATTACCTATTACTCGTAATCGCAATTAACTACTCTCCCCTCGCATTCCTTGCTGCCCGCCCCATCCCGTCCTATCCCATCCTATCCCATCCTATCCCATCCTATCCCATCCTATCCCATCCTATCCCATCCTATCCCATCCTATCCCATCCTATCCCATCCCGTCCGCCAAACCAACTCTACCTTAAACAGGCCGACTGATCCTCGCTGTCTTTCCTGGCCGCACGGCACCTCACTTCTTTTAACCCCATTACGCTTTTATCCATCCTGTGCTTTCGCCAACACCCTGTCGCCCGTCACGTCACCAGACTCCATCCGCCCACGACCAGGCAATTCTGGTAGCCTAGTGCATTACTTCATCTGGGGAGGCCCTTGATCTTTCCAAAAATCCTAAATCCGTAGCTCATACACACCAAACCCGACAACCTGGAACTCCAGCGCGCGGCCCGCCAAGTCAGCTAGCTGCCACCACATCTGAGCAGCCATACCTTCGTGTTTTAACTTATTTTCTTTTCTTTCTGTCTCACTTCAGTCTGCAACAACATCATTAAACGGCAACCCACTATGGCACCCGGCAACGCCCACACCGCCGGGCCGGCATCTGTTGCCTCGTTATCGACTGAAGGGGATAATGAAAAGTACAGCAGCTTTGACGGAGGCGATCAGGATCGCATTTCTCAGCACACCGCTGTAGATGACGCAAAAGCGCAGAACAGCCGGGAAAACGACGGCCTGCTGGGAAAGAATGAGGACGACAGCCAGCAAACGCACTCACAGACACCAGAGGCGCCGCCCAAGGAGAGCGGCGGCATGACCACGGCCATAATATGGATGGTGGTGAATACTCTGGCCACCATCGGCATCGTCTTCACCAACAAGGCCATCTTCTCCGATCCCTCCTTGAAACTCGTGCAGCTCAGCTTCGCTGCTTTCCACTTCTTCATCACCTTCCTCACGTTATTCATCCTGTCGCGGCCACAGCTGGCCTTTTTCGCGCCGCGCAGGACCACCATACGCGAGATTCTCCCCCTCTGTGTCGCCATGGCATTAAACGTCATTCTGCCAAACCTGTCGCTGGCATTTTCCAGCGTCACTTTCTACCAGGTCGCGCGCATCATGCTGACCCCTACAGTCGCACTGATGAACTTTGTGCTCTACAAGGCTACTCTGCCTCGAAACGCCATTCTGGCCCTTATTCCCGCGTGCATGGGCGTGGGCATGGTGTCCTACTACGACTCGCTTCCAACAAAGGATGCCAATGTGAAGACCACGTCTGGCTTGGGCGTCATCTTCGCATTCTGTGGCATTTTCGCATCGTCCTTGTATACCGTCTGGATTTCCAGCTATCACCGAAAGCTGCAAATGACCAGCATGCAGCTGCTCTTCAACCAGGCTCCGGTGTCTGCCTTCTTGTTGCTCTACGTCATTCCCTTTGTCGACACCTTCCCCACCTGGACAGAAGTACCGGTTAGCCGGTGGGTCATGATAATGATGGTAAACCAGCCCCCTCTGAAATCACACTCCTGATGTACACATGGCTAACAAATAACCCAGTCCGGCGCCTTTGCGTCCCTGATCAACATCTCCCAATTCTTCATTATTGCGAAGACCGGTCCGGTGTCTAGCACCGTTGTTGGACACCTCAAGACGTGCACGATTGTCGCGCTCGGCTGGGCTACTTCTGGGCGTGGGGTCGGCGACAAGTCGGTCATTGGTGTCATGATTGCCGTAGGAGGCATCGTTGCGTAAGTAGTTCCTCCCCACAGGCATCTTGAATCACCAGGCTAACATGATCCAGATACTCGATCGTAATGCTCCAGCATAAGGCTAACGGAGGCGGTAAAGCCTAAAATGGGGAGGGAAGGGGTTTGCTTTTTTTTAGCCGTGGTACGGAGTTTGAGGAATGGTCCGGAGCATAGCGGCCTATAGTGCATTTTGATGATCGAAATCCACACATACATGGTGTGCAGAGATGTATAACAGTCACTTGGGCGTTCGGGTCATTACAGCGACGAGGTTCTAGAGATACTCTGACAGGCGACGAAGGATAGAGGTCTACCCAACTGCAATAGAGAGCGGCGACTCTGGGCTCGCAGGCCTGGCATGGCCTGGCATGACAGACGTTTGGTCTGTCCAAAAAGGGTTCATCCCGAAAATTTTATTGTCCAAAAGATTCCACAATTCGGCAAACATGTTCAAACCCTGGGTTTCAGATCACTTCGATTCCCATGATCTCGAGGCGGATGCTCCAACGTAACCCGCAAAAGACGTGTATTAGATGACCTGAGGGGTACCCCCCTGCTTACCCGAGGTGGAGAAGGGCCGCGCCACACTCTCGACCTGATCCGAGGTATAGTGGAACGTGCGTTCTTATCGATACGATATACCGATAACGATAGCCGATAACGATAGCTGATTAAAATTAATTCCGGATAGGTCGGGTTAGATAGGATAGGGTTCGGGATAGGGTTCGGGATAGGATTCGGGTAAGCTAGGATTCGAGTTTTCTTAATATACAAAAAAAAATTTAATCGTTAAAATAGGTATAAAGTAACCGGTATATTCGATACGATACTTCGCCCATACTTCGTCGCACCCCTCGGATAAGGTCGAAATATATGGCACGGCGTAGCGCGGCCCTTCTCCACCTCAGGTGAGCAGGGGGGCACCCCTCAGGTGATGTATAGACACCGAAAGACTGAGCGGAGCTGGCTGGCGGAGCGAGCCGCCGTAAAGAATACTACATGGCCGATTTACTTACTTCACCGTGCCAGGAGCTATCCGAGCACGATGGGTGGTGTGAAGGGTGGTGTTATGTCAGACCCGAGCCTAATATTGACCAGTTCCAGCCTTTAGTCGAGACAACCCTCTCCGCCTATCCACACAGCCTCACGTCGCGAAATATACTCTAATTTTTCTTTGCCCCCGTTATAGGACTGCCAAGCAAGCGTGGGACCACATACTTGTCCAGCTTATGTCATGGCGTTTCTCGGAATGCTCAACGAATAACTTCCGTGGAGGAGGGTGGTGTTTCTTTGAGGAATGGCATACGATATTACCTCACTGAGAAGTTGGTGCCACTAGAAGGGGGTTCGGATGTGAAGCCCTTACAATCTTCTGTGTCGCCGTCGCCTCAGATTCTTCTACACATTCCGCAGCTTGCTCGGAATGCTTTTATATAATTCGGCGTCTTAGAGACATTATAGTCCCAACTAATAACCACCAACAATACCATCATCGCATATCCCTTCGCCAGCTATCCCTTCGCCTCTTGTCCTGAGCTATCTCGGCCGCCAAACATTTCCACCTGTTAACCCGCTACCGAGAACCTGAATCACCTCACCGCACTTTTCTCCCCAAGGCCTGATCTGTTTACTCCACTGGGACTATAGATGGCGGTATACTCACTCTTGTCCTCGCCGCCCAGGCCGCTCCTGGCGAGACACGCGACGAGGTGTGGGTTCGTCTGTGCCATCTGCGCGCTCGCGCTCATTCTGATACCGGCGCTCACCCTGTACGGCGGCGTCTACTACTCCACCATAACAGCGGCGAATCAGATGAAGATCAAGGAGGAGTATTCTAGAGGGTTCAGCAGTCATAAACAACTGAATCATCCAGCGTCCTCCGCGGCGAAGATAATATCGGACCATCGTTATCACGGAGCCAGCAGCAGTGGTGGCGACGATCATGCCACCAGTGCCTTTTCTATGGTGTCAGCAAACACAGATCCGGACGCACAGCAACAACCACGAGACGAGTACGTAGCCATCTGCCTCGCCGTCCGGGACCAAGGCCCAGACCTACCCGAGTTCTTGCAGCATCACTACTACAACATCGGCGTCCGGCGTTTCTACCTCATGGACGACGGGTCGCGGCCGCCGCTGTCGACGCTCGGGGCCGACGGCGCCAACGGCGTGCCCGCCGAGGCGCTGACCTTCGTCTACTACGACGAGTCGGCGCGCGTCCACGACATGCAGCACAAGGTCTACAACGACTGCGTCCACGTCTGGGGCGCGAACCACACCTGGATGGCCTTCATCGACGCCGACGAGTTCCTCGACGTCTTGGGGTCCTCGCCACCACCGCTGCCGGTTCCTGCCAAGCCAGCAGAATCGTCGCTGCTGTCTTCCCTTTGGCCTTTTTCTTCATCCTCACCATCGACAAAGCCGATCAGCAGTAGCAATAGCAGCACCCGGAACGAAACAACCAAAACAGACGGCGGCAGCGGCGAAAGGGAGACCCTCGAATCCATCCTGCGCGAGCTAGAGCCCGTCCCGCACGTCGGCGCCCTGGGCGTCAACTGGCAAATGCACACCTCCAACGGCCGCCTGACGCGCGCCGAGTCGGTGCGGGCGGCGTACACGGAGTGCATCTACGACGACCCGGCGAACCAAGGCGAGGGGTCGGACAACAAGCACATCAAGTCGATCGTGCGGGTGCGCGACTACGAGCGGCCCATCAACCCGCACAAGTTCACCCTTAAGGGACAGCAAGTCACCGTAGGCGAGCATGGCGACGCCGTCGCACACTTTGCCTTCCGGCAACCCATCACCCGCGACCGCCTCAACCTGCACCACTACGCCGTCAAGAGTCGGCAGGAGTACGAGGAGAAGATCATGCGGAGCAACGCCATGAGCGCGCCCAAGGACGAAGGATTCTGGAACCGTAAGTTTTCAATGGAAGAAAAGGAAGGGAGGGGGAAGCCCTACCCCCTGCTGTCATTGTCAGAAGAAGAAAAACCGGCATATAATCAAAGTTGTGACTAACCACCTCTATCTGCAGATATCGAACATGATCTACCTCACGTAGAATGTAAGGACATGTTACGCTGGATACAGTGACCACTGCTGTATGCTTGTCTTCGATTTGAAAGAGAAAGAAATCAAGGAGGAAGCCTGTAGGATACTCGTTGTATGAAATAAGCAGAACCTTGTGAGCGCCAAAGGCATCATTATAATAGCCAGGGTATGATCAAATGTATTAAACATCCTCTTCTTTGGGAGGATATACAGTACTATAACACATCAATGTTGTGCATTTCTCTGAAATGCCATGTCCGTTAGAGCGCCTATCAGCCCGACTTTGGCCGTGCTAGAATGACATATCCATGGGTGCGACAATCGAGCGAGATCTTATAAATGGCAATCAGGTCTCCTCGATCTTTTGGATCTCGGCTTTCGCTTCCTCCCAGGCCTCCTTGTTCTTCCGTGCCCATTCGATCTGGCTTTTCGCATATGCAAGCTGTACGGAATTCGTTAGACTAGACACATGCATATCGTTCTGAACAAGGGTGCAGGTCAAAACTCACCATGTACCGTCGCAGATCCTCTTCTTTCTCCCCTTGGAACCTCTTGAGATCCTTCAAGATGCTTCCACTCGCATCTTTCACGTCCTGAGCAGCGGCAACCTGGGCCTGCTCGAGGTGCTCAATGCTCTCATGAGTCTTTCCCATGGTATCACGCCTGGTCCGCTCAGGGTCCACGTCGACTACGCCTTGAACAGCATGTCGGATTGGACCAAAGATCTTGTTAGTAATGGAGTTGCCGCTGGGCATCTTCTTGTGACTGGGTGGTGACCGCTCAGGGGCTCCAACTCGTGCCGAAGGCGCCGAGGAGAAATCGCCGTGCGTAGGGGGAAGTCGGAATCGATGGAAGCCGTATCCTCGCCACTGCTCTCTCTATGATGCTGTTGCGTGGAATTCTCCCTCATACTCGACGATCTTCGAGGTGGTTGGTGCTGTTGTTGTGCGCTGCCAATCTGCTGACTGCTGCTGAGATATTGCTCAATCCTCCGAGCTTCGGCCTCGCTTCGCTCAAGTTGTTCGAGAAGCTGGCGCTTTTTTATGAGTTCATCATTGGTCATATCCTGCTGTACCCTCTTCAGGGTCCTATAGCGAAGAACGCTTCGGATAACGCCAGCAAATTGAGCGTTCTCGCGCATGGGCTCGGCGAAGCTGGCACCCAAGGAACCGGCCAGCTCTTCCGTCGCTATGTACGACGAATCGGCAGCCTGACCAACACGCTCGATGGCAGCAGCAAGTGAAGAGTCCTGCTCTGAGAGGGCGAAAGCGTTATACTTGGCGCCCAAATCGGACATATCTCCAGACAGTGCCGTCAAGTGACTCAGTGTGCGACGGTTGACCTTTTCCATCGAGCCCATAAGAAGATGCTCCATGTCCTTGATTGACGACTCGAAGCCATTGAAGTACGGGTCCAGCTCCTGTTCACTTAGGCTGTGGGTGTCAGGCGGGAATCGCTGGAGGATCTGAGACCCGGTCGTGGCGTTAGGGCTGTCAAAGGTCGAGGGAGGGCCAGAGGCCGATGCGCCCTTCAGCTTAGAGGAAGTAGCAGGAATCGGAAGGTGAGAGTGCGCCTCGGTCGGGTTAGCAGTGTCTAGCGGGGGCGCCTTGAGAATCGACTTGGGAATAGAAGCTACGGGATGGCTTTGGAGGACCTCGTTCCAGCTAACATTAGGATCCAGGAATCTCCACCAGACACCATCGCTCAGTACATCGTCCATCTTCCGGCAGCGATTGAGAAATACCGCCAACATGCGCTTTCTCAGGTCGATTATTTGCTGGTCCTGCTTGGCATTGGTAGGGTTCGCGGCATAGTCTGCCATGGTGTGTTTCTCGGGTATCGGGGGGATGATAAGCGTAGGGTGAAGCCTGGTAAGTGCATCCCGCAGTGAAGCGAACTCGGAGTATCGACGGCGAACCTCGAGGTCACCAGTACGGATAGTGTAGACGATGTACCGACCGCCGCTTTCCGCGCTCTTGCCGGCATCTGTGATCATGATGGGAAGCTCGGGATTCTCGTAGATGATCTGTTCGATGCGACTGCTGTATCCACCAGGCTTGCGCCGGGGAACTTGGGCCCGTGCCTGCGCGGCATACTCCTCGTCGCTATCAGGATCGCTTACTTCCTGGCCATACGATCGTGGAGGGGGCGGTGCCTCCTCACTGGTAGTGGAGGGCGTCTGGGGTTCGGCGAAGCGTGGGTTGACTGTAAATATCCATTCGAGATCAGCTTCATTCGGTGGTGAGGGAGGGTCATCCAGAGGAATGTCATCCCACTGAACCCCGGCCTCGGAGCTGTTTTTGAGGTCGGGCATGACGGGTAGAAGGACGCATCAGGCAACGAAGGTGGTGCGGCTGCCTTCCAAGTAATGCCACCAGTATGGACTTACAATCGCGAGAGCTCGGGGAGGCAGCATTGATAGAAGACGAGGTCACCGAATCTCGCCGGTCAAAGCTGGTCCCGTATGGGTTGTTGTCCTCCTCGTCGTTCCACATCTTGACCTTGTTGCTGCGCAGCGGGCACACAAACAATGCGATTGATGAGTCGACAATCAACAACACTTAGCAATCAGACCTCAGACCGCAGGCAAACCAAGGTGGGGAAGGAGGGCTGCGAGCGACGAATGAATGTGTCGCCACACACGGAACTTCACGAATCTAGTGAATGGTATGCCTTGTTGTCATTGTCTTCATGGGCGACAGCAGACTATAGGGTAGAAGAATAGCTGGGGTTTCGGTGCGAAAGGGAATATAGCGTGCGACAACAAAGGCGTAGATGCTCATGGAGAGATCGGCCTACACACACGACGGGAAACCGGGTGCCTTGACTGAGGGCCGCTTTGAGGTCCAGAGTTACATGCACTTGACCTAACCTTGGAAAGCAAGCGCCTGCTAAATTGATCGAGACCGATGACGAAGCACTGTCAGGTCCGTGCTTTTGCTTTGCTCTGGAGGGAATAGCTACCAACTACATAAGGCACTGCACTGGCCCTTGTTGCCTAACCTTAAGAGGGCTGGCGGCACTCGGGGACCAAGATCTGCGGTGCGGGACAAGTGAAAGATGGGGGGGGATTGATCGACCCATCGAATGCGACTTGAAGAACTACATCCATTTTGTTCCCATTTGCTTTCCAGTATATTAGAAGTATACATACATATCTGGGTAAGTTCATAGGTAGGTATTGAAGATAATATGTCAACCCGTACATATGGTAGTCTGGCCTGCGATTGACAGGTGATGAATCAACTTTCAATCCCTCAACATCATATGTCATTGTGCATAGCAACCACCATGATACGCTGCAGGAGACAGAAGAGGTCATCTTCCCACTCTTACGCAATGCAGCCGTTCAGCATGAGACTATGAAGGGCTGGTACAAGATGCGAAATTCGTGCGAGCAGGCCCTTGGGAACGGCTTGGACTACCTGTTGGCCGATGCCCTGTGCATAGACAAGTCTTCTAAGTCCGAGCTGTCCGAGTCTATCAACTCCATGTCCATATGTTGCCGCGCCTCGGCTATCCGGTATGCCCATCATAACGATGTTCTAGCTACAGTCATAGGGACAGCGTGGGGACTTCGTAGGCCTCAAAACTACCATGCTTAGCCAGCTGCATAGCATCACGGCTATCG
This sequence comes from Apiospora saccharicola, assembly GCA_038363915.1. Taxonomy (NCBI): domain Eukaryota; kingdom Fungi; phylum Ascomycota; class Sordariomycetes; order Amphisphaeriales; family Apiosporaceae; genus Apiospora; species Apiospora saccharicola. The sequence continues at coordinate 4,578,293 of JAQQWM010000001.1, forward strand.
GCTCCACAGCAGTCAGGACAATATGCATGGTGCCAGATCAAATATATCGAGGACGCGTGGCTCATACCCAGGAACTTGACCCGAGAGATGAAGAGCCCAGTTAAGCATAAAATGGCTGCTATAAATAAGAAGAGAGGAGGCAAGCAACTCCCAGGCGAAGGAGACGGTTGGCTTCTGAAGTTATGTGTTTAACTGGAAGTGGTATGTGGTCAACACCTCTTCTATGCAGATATTGATATACAGAAAGTCTAGTCAGTAGTGTCCGGTCGTCGTCACGCCGCCACCAGTGTATCTTGCATTCTAAAGTGCATATCGTTATTCAGCAGCATATCATATGGGTGGACATGTCTCATTATTGTTTAACTCCTACAAACCATGCGTGTTCTCTAGGGATTGAATTATCGCATACATTTTGAACGCTGCCATCATCCGCAAGCCCCATTAACTGTCCCTTTCGGCAGGAACAGCCTTCTCCACCGTAACGGTTGACGTTCCTTTCGAGGCACTTGATCGCCGTCCCGTCTCTATATCGTCAATCTCGTACCCCTGATCCACCTCGTCCGAGCCTGGTAGGCTGGAATACCCGCCCCAGGGGTTAGCCAGCATCCTACGAAGCCGGTTCACCATTCCGGAGTCGTTGTCTGCCGCGGCTCCGGATTTGAGAGACTCTACATTTCCAGAGCTGCCCTTGACCCACGATTTGCAGATCTCCAGATGGGCGTTGGCTGTGTCCGGGCCCAGCGAGTAGTAGAACATGCCCACGAGCGCGATGCTGTACCCGAAAGCTTGCATCAGAGTCACTGGGGCGCCCCAGATGAGCATTGATGCCACGACGAGCAGGATGGCTTTCAAGATACCCGTCAGATTCATGGCGAGAGCCGATGTTTTCCCGATCTATATTCATCAGTTAGTCCCGTGTCACTTCCATTGAACCTTAGATCGAGTGATTTCTCCAAGCACGCCCTTAACTTACCAAGAAAACGCTTGCCACGTTGAGCATGAAAGCTATTAGACTGTTCAAGCCCAGTGCCGGCAAGCCCACTCTTTCCAGGTCCGCCCAGTCGAACCGCGGTACCTCCGTGAGCAACGCTACGACGCCGTTTAGCACGGCGCACACGGGGGCGTAGTAATAGAGCCCGACAAGCGGATCCATGCGCGCGCCGTCGCCCGCCTCGCGCTTCAGTAGCACCTCGATCAGCAGGAGCCGCGTGCTCTCGGCCAGGGTCCCGCCCAGCGCGAACATGAAGCCGAGCCAGTTGAACTGCGCCTCACCGAAGGAGCTGATAAGGACCCCGAACACAATCACAAGCACATTGTAAAAGACCGTCATTTGGGGACTGCTGATGCCCATGCCCCAGGAGATGAGTAGCGTCGCGGCCGGTGCGAAGGCTTTGAGCATCTGGAGGAAGGATACCGAGAGGAAGAGGTAGGACAGATTGGAGAAGACCAAAGATGCCGTGTACAGCATGCCTATCGGTAGAATGGCGCGCAGATAGATGCGACCCGTGAGGGGGAAAGTATGCCTCGAGTTGAGCAACGGCGTGAGGCGGGCCAGTATTTGTGTCAAAGCAGTTGCTGTTATAAGATGCAACGTTGTAAGGATAATGGCTAAGAGTTATTGTTAGTTCTGGGATCTATGGCCATGCCACGAGTGCGTGGTTCGCAAAGCGATATACTTACGGTAACCTGTAATACTCTGGTTAGTTTAAATACTTAAAATTTGGAACTGTGTATATAAATCCAACTTACGAAACCCAGCTGTGTCGAGCAGCCATTTGTTGAAGATAATGGTAAGGTTACTGAAGAGTATCCAACTCCTGCACGCGATGTCAGCGTCCGTCTGACCGTCGACTCTTGGATGTGTCCGATGTGATTTTCTCGTAGAGACTCGTCGGATGTCGCCATTTGGTGAATGGAAACACTTACGCAACATAAAAAGCCGGGTGAAGCTGCATGATCTTATTGTCCCATGTAGCAGGAGCCGGGAGGCTCACATCCCGAGGAGACTGCATCTCCAAAATGCTTCCGTAGCTCTTGTTACGGAGGACTGTTTCCGACTATAACACGCAAGTTAGCTATCTGAATGCTTTCAACAAAGAGACGCGGGCGCTTCTCAACCGGGCAATCATGTCGGGTATTCCAGTTGATAGAGGTGCTTTCACAATGGTTTCCAGCATCCTTACAACCCGCCAGTCAGTCACTTCTATACATACTTTTCAAAAGATAGTCGGTGTCAGCTGATGCCCCGCCCCAGCAGCCAACCGTAGAAAAACACTCTTGGATACAAGCCCCTTGGGTGTAGGAGGGTCTATATCCCGATGCAAGTCGTCAACTCTGGAGCTGCCGTGGGAAATATACTCGTAGCTATAGAAGCCAAGAAGTAAGCCCGGACTGGGGAAGTTGTTCCAATAGGAATAAGCCAGGAGCAGGATGTATAAAAAGAGGGTGCGAAGGAACAGGCCCGTGATGCCGATGGTCGATGTGGTGAGATTGGTGAAATAGATATACGAATCATAAGCGAGCAATATGAAGGGCAAGCAACCACTTTGATCCCGTGCAAAAGGATATACCGTCAAGTAAGTCACTCATACGCACAACCTGGGAAGGCGCAGGGAGGTTGCTGGGCGTAAGTGATATTGTCTTCTCCTGCCTGCGCTTTTTTCTTTTCTTTTTGCCTTCTTCCTGTCACTTTCAATCCAGACTGGAAACAGTTCGCGCTTGCTCTTCTCTTGAAATGTATAAAGGGATGAGATGTATGTATCCTTCCAGATCTGGAAAGAGACAACAGAAGGAGAGACACGAGGTCTCACTTTTTCTATTCCTCGAGGGGCGCATTGCGGCGAAGAAGGGTCCCCTGGCTGGTACCAATGCGCTGCCCCCCATAATAAAATAGGACCCTTGAATACCCTTAGTAAAGTAACCTAACAACCACCAAAACAGGCACCAACGGCCTCAAGCCAGCTGAAGACCCATCTCCACTCTGTCAAACTCGGAACACGGGCGTGGATATCCTCGACCGACCGGGACCACTTAAGGATGGCAAAAGCTACACATTTGTATCCGATACCCGTATGTCTAGGTAAGTTTTGTAGGAATAATGAAGGCAAAGGAACGAAGGCACCGATGTCATGATGGGGCGGACTTGTCTTCCCCTGAGGAACGTTAGGAGCTTGGGGCAGCAGTGGCTGCGCGAGTCTAGTCCACTAAGCAACACTGGACTGACGTTATTGGATCATTAGACCAATCCTCCCTTTGAACCAGCCCCAAGTCCAGCCCAGCATTCCCAAACCAACTCAACTGGTGCACCGCGCCTGCGCGTACTAGCTCGACTTGGCGAAGTCTTGTTCCCAATCCATTGCCATGGCGTGGCGACGACGAAATTGCACCGTGCTTCGATGGCATTTGTGCCCGGCACGAATACATGCTGCCGGCTACCCGTTATTGATCTGGGGAAGCGGGGACAATGCCCGTGTAGGCTGAAAGGGGCATCGACTATTGAGACGATCCTGATTTGTGAGATATTGCATCCCAAGATACGAGGAAAAGCATTGCCCGACTGGCATGCAGGAATCTCCGTGGTCTATATATTTTTATATTTTTATATTTTTATATTTTTATATTTTTATATTTTTATATTTTTATATTTTTATATTTTTATATTTTGATATTTTGATATTTTGATAGTTTGATAGTTTGATAGCTTGATAGCTTTATAGCTTTATAGCTTTATATTTTTATATTTTTATATAGGTATGTTAAGGTTCACCCGGGACGTTAGTAATGCCATCAGCCCGAACCTCTTGGAGTCTACCTATGGTCCCCAAGCCACACCAGCTCCTATGCAAGTGCGTTTATGTAGGTATATATAAATTCCATCAAGATAACGGGATGGCAATGCAAGAGACCATTATGAGGTGGAAGTGATTGACTGTGTATTTAGCTTTCCAAAGTTTTTCAGCAACTATCTATCTACCACGGCAAGTAGTACTCTCTCTCCCTCTCTCCCTACATACTTCGCCGCAGATATCCCACCTCGCCTGTCCACAGGGATGAAGGACAAGAACCAAAAAATGAACACATTAAGCATAAATCGCTCGCCAGGCCCCTCATCAAGGGCCGGCGGCCATCGGTAGCTTGGTACCAGCTCTTATGCGAATGTACATGTTATATATATTCCACACCAAAATTTCCGGAATTAGGAGTGTCTCGACCAACTCGTCCTGACCCAAACCGGTGAACGCCATGCGATGCTAGTGTGAAAAAAAGAGTACGTAGCAGGGGAATCGACCAATCAAATATGCAACGACAACGAACGGGATTGCCAAATCCGCCAACCCAATGAATGCGATGGGGTGCAAATGCAACGGCTATGTCTTTTCTAGAAGATCAAAGTGTCTTCTTATGGCGGTTATAAAAGACTCAGGGCACCAAAGCCGAGCGAGGACAGTATGCCCAGCAACGCCGCCGACGGGACCGAGGGGCCCGAAGCGGCGTTCTTTTCCCGGCCCAGGCCACCGGCCGAGTTGGAGGCCGAAATGCCCGAGGTGGCGGCCACGGGGTTTTGCACCATGGTGGCGCCCGGGACCGAGGACGCGCCGGTTCGGATCTCCTGTACGTCCGAGGTGGTCGCGTTGAATTTGGTCGGGGCCAGCGAGATCTGGTTGTTGGCGAGGTCGTAGACGACATAGGCTGATCGGAGGAAGGTGTCACCGAGCACATTGGTACCGGCGCCGGCGGGAGCGATGCCGAAGAGACACGCCGGTACGCCGTTGGAGAAGGTCGGGCGCTTGCCGCTCGTGGTGATAAGATCCAGCACCAACTCGTCCATGCCGACGCGAATTGTAGGCGACGAGAAGGTGAAGTCGATGGTGGTCTTGTTATTGGCCACGGCGCACGGCACGTAGGCCGCACCTTCGCTGGGGTCGTACTGAGCGCCGACGGCCCGGTAGATATCATCGACCATGGGGTCCGGCAGGTACGTGAGTGAAGAGCCCGAGTCCAGCAGGACGGCGAGGGCTTGGTTGTCCGCAACCATGCTGCCGCCCATACCGAGGCTGGTCATAGTGATCAAGAACTCGGAGAAGACGCCGGCCTGGGCCTGGATCGGGAGGGTCTGCAGCTGGCCTTCGTATTTCGCTTTATCGACACCGCCGAAGAGGATGCTGCCGGTACTCGCGTCGAGGTCGTTGAGCCACAGGCTGTAGGCGCTGGACTGGATCTGGCCCTCGGCTACCAATTTCGCCGGGAGGTTCTGGTAGGGATCCATGTTGACTCGGCCGACCTGCACCTCGTTGACGGGATAACCGATGCCCAGGATGCCCTGTGCGGAGCTGCTCTTGTAACCGATACCAAACTGCAGACTCTTGACCGATGTCTGTCCAATGGTTACTGTGTCCGAAACATAATCTCCAGCCGCTCCGGATCCATCCACATAGGAAATGTTGAAATAGCTGCCGATGTATTGGTAAGTGGATGACGAATTCGCATTGTAGCTCCCAGCGAATGTGCACGGCTTAGACGATTGCAAGCAGAGGCTGGAGCCCGGCGTGTTCACCCATAGATCGCTGCTCCCAGTGTCGACATGAAACCTCAGTTTCTGTGGTGGTGTCCCTATAGTGCCATTGGCGAAGTATAATGTTTCCTTTGATCATCATGTTAGCGCTTAGGGGGAGGATAGCGTGGACACTAGCAACCAAACATACCTCGTTATCCAAGGTTGCCCGCGTTGTACCCCTTCTCCGTAACCGGTCCCGCTGCATCGGATTTGAGACCTTTCTCCTCTGCATGTCCATGCCGACCACCTTGGGTTGATTTGATTTCCTCTGCGGCACGGAGAGTGCTTGTGTCGGTATGCATAGCAAGCCAGCCATGAGGCCGGCGGCGACTGATACCTTCATCTTGGGCTGAGATAGATCGTCCCTCTTTTATTTATTTTAGGTCGTCCAATAGCGACTCTTGAATTTTCTCCGAATATTACTCTGATCCAGGGTCCCGCCGATGTTGAGCTTCGAGACGAAAGTGGAAAAAGAAAGGAAAATATAAAGAGTATTAAATCTGGTTATCGGGATGACACCATCGATCCGGCTGGCCCGAGAGATGATTCTTTTCCTTCTATATGCGTATAGAGATCAACGGCCGAGCCCCGAGCGACACGTAAGTCCGGTGTGAGGAATAGAATCGTAAAGTCGTGACGCGGCCTGCCGAGCTAAGGAAAGGAATGAAGAGTGGCGGGAGCTTAACCAGAGCAAGAGCAAGAAAAAAAGAAAAACGAGAGAACCAGCCGCCGGTAAGCCTTGTGATAATGAGCAGCTTCCCGATGCGGAAGAGGAAGAAGATAAAAAGTGAGTAAGGAAACAGAATTGGTATTGTGACGACTGGAAAGAGGCAAAAGAGAGTCTACCTGGTTTGCATGAGTAGAGTTCAGTCAAACCTCTATGGGGGCCTGCGGTTACAGATTTGCGGCCCCGAAATAGCAGAAACAAACAGCATGGGACGCCAAGTAACTCTGGAGTATTGCGTAACAGGCTTGGACAGAGCTGCCAAGTCCTCACAACTCAGCGACCATTCTTACTATGCTTGCGCACCCCATACATAGTAGTATGGCGAGGAGGGCGGTCTAAGCTAACATTGGGGTACGGTCGTATTCCAGTTCTCTTGGCCGAGGCTCAGGATCTTCAGGCCTTGACAGCATGGGATTCTCCTGACAGCGATAACCCCGGGTTCGAGACCCGAGACCCAGACCGAGGCCACCCAGAGATATGCGCCGCGCGTCAGAACGCTTGTCCGCACACTTGTGCAGAAGCCGCATAGTCATCTAGCTTGTTGGCACATGGCACATGACACACTCGCTCGCTAAGCAGAGGGGAGGGGCGGAGGAAACGGGGGCGATACATGGCCGGCCGGCTGGGTTTCTTGATACACTCATACATATCTTTTGCTGCGTGCATGGCAGCCCTAAATGAATTATGGTCCAATGGCTAGTAGATCGTGGAGGCATTCGGCCAACGTCTTGACGTTTGAGATGGCAGTGCAAGCAGGCCTGACAGGAACGACCTGCTCCCGAAAGAGGACAAACCGGTCTGAAACGTTTCATGTCCGGGCTGCGGAGTCCGTCTCTTGGCGCTGGGCCAGAAACATGGGATGGTCAGTGGGGTGGTGCCTTTTCCAGGGGACCAGGAGAGGAGCCCAGGTCCACTGTCTGCTGTGACTGGTAGTAACCTCAGGTAGTATGTGAGTAATTGGATATATAAAAAAGTAGGTCGCGATTGGCGCACCAGCACGACTACGACTACGACTTTCAATGTGCAGTACATAGAATGCTAAAGCGTCATCAACCTGCCATCCTCATCCTGGATGGCACGTTTGTCCGCCACATACAAAGCGCCGCGGGAAAGTCGGATGCTCGGCGCCGGAACGCTGGTTAAGTTGGCCGAGGCGCACGCTTGTAAATCTGTCAACCACTTTCGATGAATAATCTTTCTAATAATAGCACCACGGAATTGCATGCTTCCCATGCCCATGGAAGTAGTTGCAGTACCACTCTCGACGAGCTGTGTGTAGGCATACATGAGCGACTAAGATGGATATATGACTGTATCTACCTGGTCGAGATGGCCTTGCCCGGATCTTTTGGCGAGTCGCAGCTGGGCTGTGGCGAGGTCAGGGCTGTGGCGTGCAGGTATCTCGATATTGGATGTTGTGATTTAAGGTGTCAGATGCACTAGTGCTGGTAGTCGACGAATATGGGGAGTGGATCTCCCATGAATCCAAGGATCCGGGTCGAATGGCATTTTAGGTTTGACATTCGATACCCTACCCTTACGAATCCTATGGGAAGGATTTGATGTAATCGTATTGTGTTACTCATATAGTTCGTAGGATTCTATAATACATACCAGCTGCCAGCAGGCCATCCAACCCGTCGTAGCAATTACGTCAACGAAGAGCCTCCCTCCATCACTCGGGTTCTCTGCACCAAGCACCGCGAGCACCGGTGTGCTCTCACCCGAGTACAAATGGTCCGACAGGCAACTAACTGCCTTGCCTCTAATTACATGTATACCCGCGTCTTTGTAGAGAACCGACAGTCTTTTATTCTTTCTCTCTCCCAAGCCAACTCCAATACACTCTACTTGTGGTCAAGACATGCAATCATCGTACAGGTCTCGCTTAGGTCAAGGGTATTATTTGGCGCCCTGTTGAAAGCCACTCAAGTGCGAGATTATATGTCTGCCTGGAAACTCGCGCCATGCTGGCAGCCATAGCAGACGCCTGACCATTCCATCAATCAATCGAGTTTCCAGTGAACGCCAATACATATATAAGGTGTTATAATACTCAAGTAGTTCGCCTAATATCTCATCCTGAGGCTAGTCCATCTTTATAAATCCGCATTAATATTCAGATCTCGCACCACTAAAATGGAAACTTATAATCCTGATCGTTGGTGAGCACGCTGTATAAATACTTACCCAAATATGAGCGCAACTGACTGGTGGATTGCAGCCCTGCCTATGCCGTACGTCGAGTGGTCCCAAAGACCCTGGGCAGATCATATATACTACCGCAAATATCTAACTATGTGGCCCATCAGTCATTTTTTTGGCGGCATGGGATGCGCCGCAGCCATTGTGTTCACCGTTTTTGGTGCATCGTATGGGACAGCCAAGTCTAGCGGTGCCATCTTTTCGTCGGGCATCCTCCGGCCTGAACGAGTGATGCAAAACACGTCAGTCTTCCCAACCAGCTGCAGGCATCGTGGGTACGAGGAGACGGGATGGGAGGGTGGGGAGAGAAAAAGCCCATTGACACTCCCTCAATAGTCTCTGCGCCATCATGGCCCAGATCCTGTCCATTCACGGCCTCGTCGTGAGCGTCATCATTTCGGGCGACCTGAGCGAGATGATGTCGCTACACAAGGGCTTCATGCAGCTCGGCGCCGGTATAAGCGTGGGCCTCAGCGGCCTGGCTGCAGGTCTCGCCATTGGCATCGTTGGTGATGCCGGCGGTAAGTACCTCCCAGTATCCGTCTTTCTCAACTGGTGGTGCTCGATGGTGACTGTTAATAGTGCGAGCCAACTCTCAACAGCCGCGTCTCTACGTTGGCATGGTGCTGATCTTGATCTGCGCCGAAGTCCTGGGACTTTATGGGGTTATTGTGTCCATCTTGATGCTCACCAGGGCCGGAGAGGGGGGAGCCGAGTGCCTTTACTGAGCAATGTCTTTCAACCGCTACTCGGTATTCCGTTTTGTTATACCAAACTGCTGATGGGAAATAAGAGCTGGATTGAACCGAGCTACCTAAAGAACCGAAGATGTGTTTCTAGCGCTTAATCGGGTGCTGGGTTAGGTTAGGTAGGTAGGCTTCAAAGTGATGTGGTTTAACAGAAGTATGTAATTTAGTGCTGGACTGGAAGGCTTTCATACTTTGGAAGAAAATGTCTTGAGCATGTATTACATTCAACATGTCAAGCCTTGAGGCACCTTTGCAGCGGTGGAGAATCAAGGCTCCCGCATTCGGTGATCTCCCGCGTGCCCGCGTGAGACCGAAGTCTACTCGATAGGTACTGTATGTGACTTGAGGATCCCGTGCCCGCAAGTGGCTGGCTGCGTGCGGGATGCCGCATTTTGTGTTCACTACAGACCGAGGTCTCGCGTAGGGTAGGATGGGATTGAAGAATGACCTGCGTAACTTCAGGGATCGAAGCTGTCGAGTGATGCCAACCCACCTGGAGTATTACCCACCCTGCATTCCTCATTCCTATAAGTGCAGACACGCAAAATCAGATGCTTCGATATTGCTTGCGATGAGTGTATTTGACAGCCTGGGGCTCGGGTACCAGTATCATTTGCTGGTATCATTTGCTGGGGGGCGTCACATGCTGCATACGAAGCGAATTTAGTAGGTAGGTACTCCGTAGTTACACTGCAACCCCGGTTAGGTACTTTGTTGTATCAAGTATGTGGTGCGGTGATCACGGCTCAGTACATTAGTAGTAGTAGAGCACCAAGGCTAATCAAAATTGAAGCACTTTTGATCAAGTTGACCTGGTCTTAAACCCCTCAACAAATCAAGTGCCGCTGTGGTCGGTGAGAGAGCATGGCAACATCCGACGACCGATACCACCAGCTTTTAGCCCGGAATTAGGAAACTGTGCATACCACCAGTTGAGTAAGTAATGTATTGTACCTATCTAGAGCGCTCCTTTTTCACTTTCCTCGTTCTCTTCATGTGCATATACTTGGTTTTTGTTGTGTGGCTGGCTTGGATGGATGGATGATTCACCCAGTCTGATTTTAATGAATCTGACAAGCTCCCTAAACTAAAGCCCCTCTTCGTCCCTACTTGTCACAATTGGCCCGTCTCCAATCAAACGACCGTAAAACTACTCAGCTGCCCGGAGCCCAACAGACCTTCAGCAAGCCTCCCGACGGCTACGTAGGGAAAAATAAGTCCAGGCGCTAACTCGCCCGCACTCACGCCCTGCCGCAAAACGGTTCATCTGAAGAAAAAAAAATATATCGAAGAGAGTTTCCTGCCGCCGACCGACAGCCCTCTCCCGACATGTCGTTCCTACTATACTTTGCCTACTTCGTGGCAGGCCAGGTCGCCCTCACCCTGGCCCTCTATATGCTGTCCTTCCTCGTGCCCAAGGCGGCCTTTGCCGCTCGCTCTCTCGCCGCCTACATGGCCCTGGTCGTCACGGCCTCCAGCGGCGTCTTCATATCCATCGCCATGCGCATAGCCGGCTGCGGGCAGAGTGCGCAGTGGGCTACCGGCCGCCTCTTCAAGTTCCTCATGACTGTCGCGACCGGCATTACCTTCGAGATCGAAGACCCCGACAAGCACCTCGACACCGTGCGACCGGCCGTCTTCGTCGGCAACCACCAGACCGAGCTGGACGTGCTCATGCTGGGCTCCATGTTCCCCAAATACTGCGCCGTCACGGCCAAGAAGTCGCTGAAGAGCTGGCCCTTCCTGGGCTGGTTCATGACCCTCAGCGGCACCGTCTTCATCGATCGCAAGAACACCAACGATGCCCGCGCCGCCATGGCCAAGGCCGCAACCGAGATGAAGCAGCTCAAGCAGAGTGTGTACATGTTCCCCGAGGGCACGCGCAGCTACTCCAAGGAACCCACGCTGCTTCCTTTCAAGAAAGGCGCATTCCATCTAGCTGTCCAGGCCGGTGTGCCTATCGTCCCCGTCGTGGTCGCCAATTACTCGCACGTACTCTACGTCAAGAGCTTCATCTTCAACGCGGGCAAAATCCCTGTCAAGGGTAAGTTGGCTAGCAGAAGACGTACGTACATGGCCTGCAAACTAACCAAATCGACTAGTGCTGGATCCTATACCTACCGCCGGCCTGACCTCTGTCGACGTTGACGAGTTGACCCGCTCAACCAGAGAGGTGATGTTGAAGGAGCTAGTCGCGCTCTCTTCCAAGGCGCAAAAGAGGCCCATGGCAATGCCAGCGTCCAACGGTGGCGACGGAGTGGTCAAGGCCAGCGGCGCCGTAGCTACTATCTCGTGATCCCCATGAGACATGTCATGGTCGCCTGGGGAAAAACGAACATTTCCAGCCAAGCCAAAGACTTGGTTGAACAAAACCCCCCAAGATTTCGCAACTGCCGTGTTGGGAGACTTACTTTTTTGACTACAGTATTGCGCATGCATTTGATACCCGTAGACTATTTCCTTGGAGGGGGTGTTAAGGAGTACAGACCGCCTTTCTGTTGGCGCGGGAGGCGGCTCGGCTCCTTGGTTAAGTTATTGGCATTGCCTTAACCGCTGAAGGTCTGATTACTGCATTGCATACGGAATAAGAGTCGGGAGCGACTGCGCGAGACGATACAATCACAGCATAAGGGTAGAAAAACCCCCGAGGATGCTCTCGGAGCGTTGGGTTCATGCTCAGGCCAGCGGCGAAACAACAAAGCACGACGCGGCCGAGATATATCCGCACGTCTCTGTTGCGGCACCCCCTGATGGCTTCTTGCAGTGGCCTGAAGCCTCGAAAGAATAGAGCATAAATTACAATTATATCACAAACACCATCCATCTATCCAGACGACCCATGTATTTGGCAGTGAGAAGATTGATCGACCACGTCAAGTTGCACTTGACGATTGGTTTGGCCCTTGCTACACATCCCCATCGAAGCATTGCCCCTCCTTTGTCATCTGACCCCTCTGACCCCTGTGTGAAATAGATGGCTTGACGTAAGCGGGGTAGGATAGGTGTAATGAGACAGGTAGCTCAGGTGTGACACCCTTTCATCTACCTCGACTACTACTTGCCTGGGAGCTTGAATACAGTAATGTAGGCGCTTGTGGCACGTAGTTTCGAGTTCTGAAGTTATGCACGCCATCATTCCTATCTCTAAAGTCAACAGGGATGATAGTTCTAGAATTCTTGGCCTGGGTAGCATTAGTCCTGCCCATTAAGCTTTACCGACGAAGCTGGGGTTTAGAGGCCGCCAATCGACGGCTGCAATTCAAGCCAGCTCCCAGTCCCAGCTAAGCTTTTCCTCTTGATCGCACCGATTATCTTTGCTCAGCTGCGACACATCGCGATCATGGATGACGCCACAGGTCAGTATATACAGCTGTCTGGGATTCTGCCAAGAGAGAAAGACAGTGGATGGTCTAGTACGTTTCTACTTTCTCTCTCGGCTCGGGTTTTCACCAAAACCGGTATATTGCTTGAGAGAAGCAAGCAAAGGGGGGGTAAGCTGCTACTACTACATGTACATCCTGCACGTGCGGACATGATCCCTCTGCCAATCGGTTGGGCCCTTACTGGCCGACACCCGGTGATACTACATACCATCGGCCTTTTGGCTATGGTACAGTAGATCCTACCGCCTGTCAACGTGCCACAAACCACTGCCCATTGATTCCCGTATGCCCTTGTTTTAGCAGGGATTCAAGAGACATGCCAGCTCAGAGCTAGACTTTAAACTCGCGTCGGCATGGAACAGGGAGGGGGTGGGGATGCTGAGCCATATGTAAGCCATGACGAGATCGCAGCCCGCCCAGCCCGTTCTGTGCAAGCCGAAGCTCTGTACTTCCCCTCAGAGTATATTTTGATAGCACCGCTAGTCCCCCTTCATGTCTCACAGCTGCAGAAATATGATTATTGGGAGTACAGAGGGATTGCGTACGCAGTCAATAGGACTTTGATGACGACCACTTCTACATAGCCGGCATGTCCTCCCTGGGTATAGGCCTGGCCAGCCCATGCACAGCGCCTGGAATCAGAAACATATATCCCAGCTCTAGGCGTATTTACGAATGCCGAAGTAGAGAAAGAGACCTCGTTTAGCCGTAAGAGGGGGGACGGGTATGTCGAGTGACGTCGTTTTTTCATTCGACGGGCCCCTCTATCGTTCAGGGGGCCCGCGGGAGGCAGCTCGCTGAGGTTGGTGCTGCTGTAATATATATATCACCTTGCTCTCGCCTCCTGTTCGCATTGCAGTGAAGACCTCATCAGTATCTACATTCACGCACGCCTGTATACAACCTACACAAACCTAAAAGTTCAACAGCAGTGACTCCATCATCATGTCTTACAACGACAACAATAACGATAGCTACGTGAGTTATCATGATATCGTTCCACCCACAGCAACATCTTCCTCCTATCGGTAACTGACAGCGTACACAGGGCTCGGGTGGAGACTCGTATGGCGCCACAGGCGGCTCTCGCGACAACCACGGCTCCTCGGGCCGCGACAACGACAACACGTATGGCTCCTCCACCACTGGCACCACTGGTCGCCGGGACGAGGACAGCACCTACGGATCCAGCACAACCCGCTCGCAGGACCCCTACGGCTCGTCGTCCGGCAATACAGGCTCCGATAGCTACGGCAACTCCGGTCGCCGCGACAACGACTCCTACGGCTCTTCTACTACCGGTATGGGCTCCAGCACCAGCACCAGCACCGGTGGAGGCTACGGTTCCAGCCGCCGCGATGACAACGACTACGGATCATCCATCACCACTAGCGGCTCTGGCATTGGCGGCCGCCGCGGCGACGATGACTACAGCAGCGGTAACAACTACGGCTCGTCCACGACCACCACCTCAGGAGGCGCCACTACTGGTGGCTACGACTCTTCTCGTCGCAACCAAGGCGACGATGCCTTCGGCTCATCCACCACGACCACAACTTCCGGAGGCGGTGGCTACGGCTCCTCCGGCCGCAACGACAACCAAGACAGCGGGTTCGGCTCCAGCGGTACGACGCGCCGCAACAACGAGTTCGGCGACAACGACAACCACTCGCCAGGCGGCAACACGACGTCCTCCACGACCACCGGCGCCAGTGATATCGGTTCCTCGGTCCGTCGCGACAACGACAACACATATGGCTCGTCCACCGCCGGCATGGGCTCCACCACCGGTACCAGTGGAGGTTACGGCTCCAGCGGCCGGCGCGATGACGACGACAACAAGGGCGACAGCGGAATCGGGAGAGCCATGCAAAAGGCCGGCGAGACCCTCCACATTGGCGGCCTCGAGCAGAAGGGCCGCGCGAAGCGTGAGGGTGCCGGTTACGACGACAGCAACGACTACTAAGTGCTTATTAGCCCCTTTTTCTCGCCTTCCCTGGTCCCTTTATATCACTAGGCTTCGCCTTGTGTCCTAGCTTGAGTTGATCAGGTAGCCGTAGTCTAAGGAAGAACCTTCGTTTCAGAACTAGTTCATACATGCTTTCATGTCTGATTCAGTCTCTCTTTGGTTGGTGTGGATGATGCATGTGTTCGTCTGCAAGTAGTAGTCTTTAGCCTATCATTGTAAACTATACCGCGTATCAATTTGATTTTCACCTGTCGGGGCTCTAGCAATTCAACATGTAGGTATCTAGGAAAGACTCCCAAAATACAATGATTGCTATAACTCACCAGTCGATGTGTTATACAGTCGAGACCCTTCAGATCTGTGAACAGCCTTGACCTTTGGGAACTGAGTATTTATTTGTATTGTGATTGCTATTTCCTGAATCAAGTCTATCTTGTCATATGCCAAAATGGGCCGCCCTTCTAGGGGGCTTAAAGCCGTATCCTCCCATCATTACCACCACCACCACCAAACCACCTCCTGACATCTAGATTATTACTATTACTGCCACTGCCGCTGGCACCACCACCGCTACTGCTTCCGGCCTGCGTGCCCTCCTCATCCCCGCCGAGCCACTTGGGCTTCTTGATTCCATCGCCAATCTCCTGGAACCATTTGGGCGTGTCGATGGTGTCGATGGTATTCTTCATGCGGTGACCCAGCGACGTAAAGAAATTATCGTCCTCGGCCTCCCCGTTGTTGTTGGCGGCCCGCGACCGTGACTGCGCCGCCCCCTGCTGGTTTGTGGTGTCACATTATCCCGATACGAAGATGGCGAGGTGGCGAAGGGGGTCTGGGGGGTGCCCTGGCGCTGTGCCGCGGGGACCGAGAGGATCGGGGCCGACCTTGCGGCCGAGCCGCCAATGATGGCTTCGCGTCGCGAGAGCGAGGTTCCGTTGAGTTCGCGCTCGATGAGCGCGCGGCCTTCGCGCCAAGAGCCCGTGCCGTAGCCCGAATCGTTATCCTCCTCGTCAATGAGGTCCACGTCGAAGCCGAACATGCGCTTGACTTTGCCGTACAGCCCGAAAAGAGTCGCGCACACGGGAATGAGGACCAAGATAGGGAAGAGGTTGTCGAACCATTCACCCAGGGGTGTGAAGTCGATGAGCTGGCCTAGGAATTTGTAGAATCGCGTCTTCATGAAGACCTCCGGCGATAGGAAGGTCATGAAGTTGTAGGATAGGGGCACACTAAGCCTCGCGACGTAGCTTGCGTACCAAAAACCAGATTCGTAGGCGGTGTTACGTCGCACCAAGGCACGCCCTCTCCAGACCTTTACTTCTGTCATCGAAGTCAAAGCTGCCGCGCACATGTACAAGATCCAAAGAGCGGCGATCACTTGGCCAGCGAAACCTACTTGCCCCTTTTCGCCAGTCCAGTGGTGGACTACGCTGAGCCGTATCACCGACAAGCTTGGTAATGCTGTCCTGACCATCTCGGACCAGATAATGCAAACAGATGCTAAGGCCAGAAAGCCCGCAAACAGGACCCGAAGTGCCGGCAGGATATTGAAATGATACAGATATCGAGTATATGGGTTTAAGATGGTGGTCCTTTCGAGGAATGAAGAGCCCGGCGTCGCGTTGCCCAAGTCAAGCTTCTTGGATGCGGCAGAATCTAGGATCGCCTGCGTCCTCGATGCATCTAGGAGAAGAAGGTTCCATTCGTCGACATAGCGAGACCTGGTATGGCGCGCTCGGTCGAGTTGGCGTGTCAAATCTGCCATATACTTCTCGGTAATGACGGTGGGCAGAATGCGACTCTCGGTTCCGATTCGCGGCGCAGAGCTGCCGGGTCGTGACTCGGGTACATTGCACATGTCGGCCAGTTCCTCGATCCATTCCTGGAAATTCCGAGTCGTACCCGTCTTGCGCTTGCTCAACTCGGACACCTGGACCTCCAACTCTTCCAGGTTCACGATTGCGTCCTCCATCCTTTCGTACAGCTTGGGCGCGTGCGACTGTAGTCTCCGTAATCTGCCACTGATGCTTGCATTCTGGAGTAGTTTTCGCGGAATCGTCACGAGTCCGTGGCCCATCAAGTAGATGGCGAGGAACAAGCCCCAGCAGTAGGCAAGCGCCATGACCACGCCCTTTAGGGCCCCGAGGTGGAAGCCGTATTTGATGAAGTAGTATACCAGGCCCAGAATGCCAGATCCGAAGACGATGGCTTGGTACTGTGCGTTCTGGCGCAAGGAGTACATGACACGGTCTTTTGGCTCTCGATATCCGGCGTCGGAGTATTCGGCAAGGATGGGCAGGATGAACCATGTGAGCGCAAATGTCAGCCAATAGGTTATTCTCCAGGAAACCAGCAGTAGGCGTGGCGGAAACCATATGCCACGAGCGGCTACATCATCGGTCGCGGCGCTCGAGGCGAGATCGATGGGGACAAGCAGGACGACGAAGGCCGGCAGCCAGAGAGCGAAGAAGATGGGGACGAGGACGTAGGCGGGCGTCGCGCGGAGCGGTAGATAATATCGCAGGATAAGGAGAACGATAAAGGAGAGGACGAGCAGGGCGATGGCAGCGAAGACTTCGGAGCCCACCGCCGATGCAGCACTCAATACGGAGGCCATCGTGAACAACGGTTTTTAGGCATAAATGTGCCCCCATGCAGAATATCGATTTGTTGGTAAGGAGGGTTGTCGGTATCACGACCAAACGAAACAATTAATAAAACATGGGAAGAAGAGTTTTGGTAAGTTTGTTGGTAATGTGCAGTATTATTTGCACCTCAAGAATACCGAAGAAAGGAAGGGATGCGTGGCTTTCAATGAGGCAATCAGGATATGTAACAGAGAAATGGTTGAGCAAGTAATAAGTTACGGACGGACGATCACAACTTCGAACCTTGTGATACTCGTAGCGCAACGGACGGGCCCCCTGCCACTTCTTCATCTTGTAAACCTTGGAAGTCTGACGTACGCTCCAGCACCACTTCTGCACCAACCAGCCAACCAGCCCACCTTACCTACCGGGGTGGGTAGAGAGTGGCACACGGCCGAGCCGCAAACTAGAAGCCCCCCGGCAATACTCCGACTTTGTGCATCCCTACATGCACTGAGGTGGACTTACTCATGTTCTACGAATAGATACTAAAACTTCCAACACTTATGCCTTGCTTGAAGCTTATTCAAGCCCGTCCTTGTTTCAATTCCTTACACGCGCGTTTTTTTTCCAGCTTCAGAAAACTCGAGGCTTGTCGCCCAAACCCTTTTGCGATTCATTTACTTGGACTTGGGCGGCGTTGTCTTCATAATGGCTATGAGCTTGGTCAGGAAAAGACGGCTGAAAGAAAGACAGCGCTGCATTTCCACCTGCCTCAGGTGGGTTTTGTATGGATGGCTCGCATAGAGCCTATGCCGTTTACTGACTTTGTTTAAACCGGACAAGATCTCCACTTGACTCGTTGTTTGTCTTGAAATAAACGGTTATGGGCTAGCTTGTTATAGGCAATCTCTATGGGGGTATCAAGTAACATAGGGAACAGCGGGAAGCAGACACAATGATCTATTAACATATAATTAAATAACCCGTAACTCAAAGGCTCTGTATAAAAACACATTCGTAGTATTGGAGGCTACATGTACGGAGTGTAGCGAGTTACTTGCAAATTGACTTACGGCAACGAGGACCCCAAGAGAACCGGAGTCGAATCATGGACCTATGCCATACCATGTAAAACAGAGGCGCATATATATAATCAATAGAATGGAAACGAAGTACGATTAATTACCTAAGGGTCTGTGAGTTGTCTATAATGCATTAATATGTTGTTTGTGCTTATTTTGCTTCGGTGGAAGATTGCCAACTTGCAGGTGTTAGACTTTGGGTGGATTAGGAGGTAGGTAGGGAGCAAAGGCTGGTTCAGTAGCTGGTTGCCCGGCGACGGAGACTGGGGCGAGTCTCAGCTCCTCAAAAACAAAGTGGGCTTTCTCACCCCTTCCTCAAAAAGGTCACCACCATCCGTACTTTGATTTGTTTCCCCACGAAAAGCACACAACAGACATTTGACTCTTTTCAAACCATCGCGGTTTTTGGTTGTTGGCCTTCATCATCATCATCATCGGTTTTCCAGTTCCAGCGACAGACACCCAGGATCAAGACCAGGACCAGGACCATGGCAACCAAAACTCTAGAGGCCCAGTTCGGGCGCATGTCGGTAAACGACGAAAACAGCAACGCAGGCGATGGCACCAAGCTGTACAAGTCCAAGGTATGCGTGCCCCAAACTTTCTGCCCTCCCTCTACCACGCTGCTTTACTGTCGAGGCCCAGCCATGTTAACATTTTGATTCCTCGTAGGCTGGCAACACAAACACACAGTTGGCACAAAGTTCCAGCAGGCCAGGCCTCTACAAGGTCGCTTTACAATCCCAGAGCGGCAACACTATCACTTCCGTCACTCTCCCCTCCCAAGCAACGCAACGGAAGGGCTCGCAACCAACTTCACCCACACGAAAGGCCCTGCCCAGTTCAGGCTCAAGGACTTCCGATGAGTCTCAACCTGAGCGCAAGTCTGTTGTGCTCGTCGAGCAGCCCACCATCAAGCAGTTTCACCTGGGCATGTTCGAGATTGGTCGACCGCTCGGCAAGGGAAAGTTCGGCCGCGTCTACTTGGCCCGCGAGCGCTCAAACGGCTTCATTTGTGCTTTGAAGGTGCTGCACAAGAATGAGTTGCAGCAAGGTCGTGTAGAGAAGCAGGTGCGCCGCGAGATCGAGATCCAGAGCAACCTGCGCCACCCCAATGTCCTCCAGCTGTACGGCCACTTCCACGACAGCAAGCGTGTCTTTCTGATCCTGGAGTTCGCTGGCAAGGGTGAACTTTACAAACATCTGCGCAAAGAGAACCGGTTTCCCGAGTGGAAGGCCGCTCAGTATGTCGCACAGATGGCCAGCGCTCTGCGGTATCTTCACCGCAAGCACGTCATCCATAGGGATATCAAGCCGGAGAACATTCTGGTGGGCATTCACGGCGAGCTCAAGCTCTCGGATTTCGGCTGGAGCGTGCACGCACCCAATAACCGACGCCAGACCATGTGCGGTACGCTGGACTACCTGCCCCCGGAGATGATCAAGCCCGGCGGTTCCGATAACTTCTACAACGAGAAAGTCGACTTGTGGTCGCTTGGTGTGCTGGCATATGAATTCTTGGTTGGAGAGGCACCGTTTGAGGACACACCTGTTATGACACAGCGGAGAATTGCCAGGGCTGACATGACGATTCCATCATTCGTGAGCCCTGAGGCACGAGACATCATCAAGAAGGTAAGCCTTACATACTCGCTTTTGCTCCTTATAGCGGACCTCATACTAATTCGATTCCACCTAGCTCCTTGTTCTTGACCCGGATAAGAGGATACCCCTTGACCAGGTCCAGCAACATCCTTGGATTCTCAAGCATTGTGTGAAGGGCGAGCGAGCTGCAAATCGTGAGAAGTCCAAGTCTGGATCTGGATCTGGATCTGGATCAAGCCAATGATCTATCTTAATGAAGTAACGAAGTGCATTGATTGTAATATAATTTAGGAGCAGGCGTTCAGGATAGGGGGTGTTCAATCTGGCCATGGGAAATCTTCAATTAAGGAGGGGGAAGTGCTGGTATTCAGATTCCTTGTTAAATACAGACGTACAATATCTATTGTATCCTTAACTCCAGGCTCCGCCAATGATGTTGTACAAATTGCCGCCCCAAGGAATTCGATGAAATCCCGTACTGGCCAAACCCGTTATTACCTATATACCTCATCAAATGGTCGGGTATCTGAAAAGCATGAATCCCATACTTGATTCACGGCCTTTACGGCTTGTACGTCGTCCGTGCACCGCGGTCTTGCCAGAACAGAGGCTACGGCCCTCTTGCGTACACAATCTTGGAACTGCTGAGTCAACGTCCAGTTTCCGCGGGTAAAAGATTCTCTTGTCCACCGGCATTCGCCACTCAACATGGATGCTCGAATCTGAAAAGACAAAGCTCGTTAGCAAGAACAGCGAATATGTGTCTACCGCTCAAGGAACGTACCTCTGTGCAAGCTGCGTGCTTCAGGTCCTTGTCACCGGTCCAGTCCATCTTCCAGCGCAGGTGGTCCCAGGCGTGGACCATCTCGTGGGCCAGGGTGTCTTCGAGATGGCTCCTGTTGCGGACCTCGTTGGCGCAGATGAGGATGCCATGGTTGGGGCTGAAGCCGCCGCTCTGACGGTGGACCTCGCCGTCCTCGGTGAGGCGGGCGGGGCAGCGGCGGCAGACGACGTTGTCGCGGTCGAGTCGGCCGTTGAGGGCCTCGACCTTCTCGCGCAGGAAGCGCACCGTTGGCGAGTGTTGCAGCGCAAAGTCCCGATACTCCTCGCAGCGCTGGCAGTCGGCCGCCTCGTTGGCTTTCGTCCGCGACTCCCGGTAGTGGAACTGGCCCTCGGGCGTCACCTGCCCCGCCAGGATCTTGAAGTAGTTCACCCACCACTTGGTCTGCGGGTCGAAGCCCGTGCGCACCGGGTCGTTCTTGACGATCGGGGGCAGTTCGGTCGACGCGGCAGCGGAGGTGGCCGTGGCACTACTACTGGTGGGCGAGGCCGCTTCGGACACGGCGCCCGGCGATTGGGGCGGCGCCATTGTTTGTGGGATGCAGGGCGCAATTGGTTTCTGCTGGGTTGCTTGGGCGAAAGGAATACCTTGCTCCTACTTCAGGGTCGACAAATAGAGTCCAGGAGGGGTGGGATACCTTTCGAAGACAAGATGAAACCGATGCAGTCCGTCTTCAAGTCTGGTAAGTAAATCGTAAATAAGTCTATCTGGAAAGCGATAAGATTCTAGCATAGGTCTCCAAGTACATCGGTACTTACTATGTGTGTACTCTAGGCGGTGAGAATTATGCAGCTCGAGCACGTACCAGTAGAGCAAGTTTTATGACGAGATTCGGTGTATCACCATAAGTTGTGCAAGTTCCATAATCCCCAACCATTGAAATTCTGCCACTGACGCTGGACAGGCTTGCTTTCTGGGGCACTCTTTCTTCCCTGACCGACTTCGGAAAAGCCCAATGGGAATGTTTGCCGCGGAGTGGAAATCTGCCGGTCGACTTTTGGGAGGCATTACGCATCTTTGCTGACTGTGGACCTTTTATAACCAAAGCACTTCTGCACGCCTTGCCAAGTCACACGATGGCCGCCCCAGTGGGCGACAATGCGCCCTGTGAGTCTTGCCTTTTTGCATGCTCGTACATAATAATGCATGAACTATTGTTTGGGTCTTTCCACTGTTGCTGTCTTCCTTTTTCTTCTTCTACGTCTTCGAGCCAGTTTGACTAATTCAGATCTGCCAACATGAAAGCCGCCAAGTCACTTACGGTCGTCATTAAACTCGGTAAGTGACGATCCCTTACCGAGACCAGGGCGAATTGTCCTGGCCGCTCCCCCTCCTTATAATGGGCAATAGTGGGGCATGCCGTACGGGAACTCTTCTGACAACAGGTTGGTTTATTCTATAGGAACTAGCTCTATAGTCGACGAGAAGACTCATGAGCCCTTGCTTCCCATATTAACCCTCATCGTTGCGACGGCCGTAAAGCTTCGCAAGGATGGACACAAAGTCGTCATCGTATCATCCGGTGCCATCGGCGTTGGCCTGCAACGTATGGAGCAGGACAAGCGTCCGAAGCACCTACACAAGCTGCAGGCCCTGGCGGCTATCGGCCAGTGTCGCCTAATGAGTCTGTGGGACAGCTTCTTTGGCCACTACCGGCAGCCCATCGCCCAGATTCTCTTGACCAGGAATGATATCGCTGATGTACGTTCACATAAGACACGGGAACTCGCACCAAGTTGCTAATCCTCAACTGGCAGCGAACGAGATACCTCAACGCGCAAAACACAATGGCAGGACTTCTGGATATGGGCGTGATCCCCATTGTTAATGAAAATGACACAGTGGCTGTTGCCGAGATCAAGTTCGGCGACAATGACACACTCTCTGCCATTACCGCCGGCATGGTTCATGCCGACTTCCTCTTCTTGATGACAGATGTCGACTGCCTATATGACAAGAACCCGCGGACAAACCCAGACGCCAAGGCTATCGAGGTTGTCGAGGATATCAGCAGCGTCCAAGCAGACGGTATGTTATCCCCACCAAACCACTCGAAGTGATGGTACTAACAGGCCCCTAGTATCGAGTGCTGGGTCGTCGCTTGGGACTGGTGGCATGGCAACGAAGATAGTTGCTGCTAAGCTTGCAACTTCGGCTGGCGTCATGACGGTCATCACTCGCTCCTCTTGTCCCGGCAACATTACCCAGATTGTCCACCATGTGCAAAATATCAGCAGAACCTCACAGCAAGCTGAGGATTCGCCGCCTGAGTTCACAGGGTCTCCGCCAGCGGAGGACGACGTCAAGGTCCCGTTACATACTCGATTCCTCCCTTCCCCCAGCCCATTCGAGACCGTTACTTCTGGCTTTTACACGGCCTCGCACCCCACGGCACTCTCTACATCGATACTGGTGCACACCGGGCCCTAGCCCATAAAGCAGGACTTCTGCCCGTCGGCGTACTGGATGTCGAGGGCTCATTCGCGTCACACGAAGCAGTTCGTGTAGTCGTCGTAGAGCGCAGCTCGGAGCCTGGGCCCGATGGAAAACTTTGGTGCGGTACTCCCCAAGAAGTCGGTCGGGCGCTGGTCAACTACGCTGCCAATGAGATCCAACGGATTAAAGGGCGCCGAAGCAAGGAGATACAGAGCATACTCGACTACGCGGACAGCGATTATGTGGTAGACAGGGACAACGTCAGCCTCTTCCAACGCGAAAGCCGACCTGTAACCCCAACATAATGCCTATCCCATTGATGGCGAAAGCGCTGCTCCCGCCAGATTATGCTGTACTGTACATACCAGGGATCACTTAGTGTTATTGGCATAATGCTTGTCCCATTGGATAAACTGGGATAAACTGGCCCCTCGATCATTCACGGGAAGTATTATACCAAAAGCAGTTGCAACCTTTTGCAAAACCTGGCGCTACGGGCTTAGTTGGTGGTGTACGTGGAACGGTTGAAAAAGGGACATACGAGGTAGGTTTAGAGGTCGATACAGGCAGAGCCAGCAGCTGGTTACAACGAATAGATACTACTATCCACTTTCACATAGTATTACCAAAAGAGTCCATAGACCCAATTTCACGTTGTGGTGCCTTCCTCACATACGTATTGTTGTTGTGCGAGAGGTTGACGAAGGGTTGCTGAAATTCGGCTGCCTTTGAGCCTCCTCGTGCTAAATAAACGACTAAAGAAGACCAATGACGCAGGATATCGCAGCCATGACCAAACCATGGCTGATATGATTTTGCCTCCAAAACACCGTAACTCCGCTGATCGATGCAGATAAGTGCGAGAGCGCTTCCTCCCCCTTCCCCTTTTTGTCTGATAGCCATCCATCGGCGCCCACTTGCCTTTCTAACCAGAAGAGAACAGAGAGTCCTCGTCACGCAGGTATTCGCCAGCATCTGCTTGTCGGAAGACCACCATGCCGGTGGGAGCTAAACGTCTCGCCTCGGCTGTGGATCGGGCCGTCACGCCGAAGCCCAGCGGCCGGTCGTCCATGCTGAAGACGACGATTCCGGTGTGCTCTGGGGTATCCTCGGTCCATCGGCCGACGTGTGCCTTGACAATGTTGCCGCCGTAGAGGAAGGGCATCTCGCCGGAAGGCTGCAGTGAAAGCTGGCATTAGCTCTCTGAGGTAGTAGTGATGGCCATGGTCATGGGTTCAGGGGGGCTCGGGACTTACCTTAATCCAAATCTTGTAACGGGAGTGCTCGGCTGTGCATCCATAATTGTTTAGTATAACACTCAAACAGGCCATCGTTAGATTATAGAGGGGGCATACCCAAGATTGGCAGTGCGGTGATGTGAAGCTTGAACTTCCCCGTCTTGGTCATCTTTCCCAAGCAAGTGCCCAAGCTCAGCAGGTTCTCGCGAGCGACCGTAGTAGCCAGGTTGGCCATTGACAGTAGGACATAGTAGACACCTATTCGCAGAGCGATTTCGACGACGTTAGTGATTGCAACTTGCAGAGAGCGCATCAGACTGGGCGGAGCTGCGCATGGCCGCATCCCGCGACAGAGCGCGCCGGGGGGAGAAACAGGCACCAGCCAGTCGCAAGAGTGTAGAGAGTCTTACGGTCTTTTTGCACTCGGAAAACATATCGGTCGGCGTTGGGCGAGTTGTCAAGGGGCGCAATAAGGTCCTTCAAGCTGTTGCCGCATATCGACGCAAGCTTCGCGAAGACCGTCTGGGTCTGTCGGGTTAAGGAAGAATCCTTGGTCAGCCAGCTGTGCTACAGGAGGGAAGAGTGCTGCGAAAGCGCAACTGGGAATTGGGCTTACCTCTTCTTCCGTAAGGGGACGCATTTTGACAAAGAATATACCGTGAGAGTTATATGACTTTTTAATCACCTATGAGCGCGGGGCGGGATGGTCGACGGTGCTCAGGTGTATTGTACTTTGTAGCATCCTCCAGAACTTTTTCTTATCGAGGGTCGCGATAAGAGATCTTATCTTGTCTTGACGCCGCTTGAGTGGCTGAACAGGGATTAAGCGAGTGGGGCTACGGCGGAAAAGAAGGACCCTGGACTCAATTCTCTGGAAATTTTATGTTCATCTTCTTGGTCAGACAACTTGGAGCGAAACGACTTATATACCAGCAAATCAGATGGCCTTCACAAACATGGCCTCCAGACCGGCGAAAAAGAGGAAGCTCACTCCTCCTCCGTCAGATGATGATGACAGGTCAAGCGCCAAGGCGCAAAAGGCCTTCTTCAAGAATGCCGCCAACTGGGACCTTGAGCAGGACTATGAGACGAAAGCCCGGAAAGCCCAGGCCAAGGTGAAGGAGAGCACACGGCTACCCATCAAGCTTGCCGATGGTCGTTTGCAGCACATGCAGGACACGCAAGATGATGCGGGCTCAGTCGTAAGCGACGAGGACTGGTTAGACGCCTCCGATGCAAGCGGCGTGGAAGAGGAGGAGGAGGAGCCGGAGGCCCCAAGAATCCCGGTGGCTCAGCAGATCCGGGAGGCCAAGGAGGAGTTAGCAAAGATCGCCATGCTGGTCCAAGAAGACCCGGAGGATAACGCCGGTGCCTTCAAAGCTCTGGCCAAGATTGGACAGTCACGTGTTCCCGCCATACAAAAGCTTGCCATGGCCACCCAGCTTTCGGTGTACAAGGATGTCATTCCTGGTTACAGGATAAGACCACAAACAGAGGATGGACCGAAGGAGCTGGTATCAAAGGGGGTTCGAACTCTTAGGGGCTACGAACAGGCCATGGTTGCGGGATACCAAGGCTTCATCAAGGAGCTCACCAAACAATCGAAACTAGGCCGAGGTGAAGCACCCGGAAAGGGACAGACTGTTGCGAATGTCGCCATAACTTGCGCATGCACCTTACTGAACAGTGTGCCTCACTTCAACTTCCGAACCGACTTGGTGAAGATCCTGGTGGGCAAGCTGAGCACGAGGAGGGTGGACAACGATTTCGAGAAGTGTGCAGCCAGTCTCATCAAGCTGTTTGAAGACGATGAGGAAGGCCGTCCGGCTATGGAAGCCGTAGGGCTGCTCTCCAAAATGATGAGGGCCAGAGATTACCAGGTTGATGAGATTGTCCTGAACTTATTCCTCCATTTGCGGCTTCTCTCCGAATTCTCCGGTAAAGCCTCAACAGATCATGTTGACCACGCCGATGGACCGAGACCTAAGAAGTTCAAGAATAAGAAGGACGTTCGCAGCAAAAAGCAGAAGAAGTTGGACAAGGAGCAGAAGGCGCTGCAGAAGGATATGGACCAAGCCGATGCCATCGTGAGCCACGAAGAACGGGAGCGTATGCAGAGCGAAACACTCAAGCTCGTCTTTGCCTCCTATTTCCGCATCTTGAAGGCCAGAGTAGCTCACTTGATGGGTGCCACCCTAGAGGGCTTGGCAAAATATTCGCACTTGATCAACCAAGATTTCTTTGGTGATATTCTAGAGGCGCTGAAAGATCTGATCCGGAGTGCGGATGCCGCAGAGAACGGCGAGGACGACGCAGAGGAAGAGTTCGAGGCAAACCCCCGCAACGCGGCCCGCGAGTCCCTGCTGTGCACCGTTACCGCCTTCGCGCTGCTCGCAGGCCAAGACGCGCATAACTCCCGTGGGGATCTGCATCTTGACCTCTCCTTCTTCACAGCCCACCTTTACAAGGCTCTTCTTCAACTATCGGTACACCCCGACCTGGAGCTCGGCGCCAAGTCCCTGCATCTCCCGGACCCAGACGCACCATCCACGGCAGCGCCCAAGTCCCGCAACAAGATCAACCTCCAGACCACAACCGTCCTGCTCATCCGCTCCCTGACCTCCATCCTCATCCCGCCCTGGAACATCCGCTCCGTACCGCCGCTGCGCCTCGCCGCCTTTACCAAACAGCTTATGTCGGCCTCCCTACACATGCCTGAGAAGTCGGCACAAGCCGTCCTGGCCCTCTTGGCCGACGTGGGCGGCACGCACGGCCGCAAGGTCGCCGCGCTTTGGGATACCGAGGAGAGGAAGGGCGACGGCATCTTTAATGCCCTCAGCGAGAGTGTCGAGAGCTCCAACCCTTTTGCCACTACCGTGTGGGAGGGCGAGATCCTGAGGCGGCACTACTGCCCCAAGGTGCGCGAGGGCGTCATGATCGTCGAGAAAGCTGTAATGAAGGAGCGTTAATATTTGGCGGCGGTGATGAAGGTGGTGGTGGTGACTAGATGTTGAGCGAATAGATAAAGACGTTAGGAGATAGATAGCGTAATCCATGACCAAGACGATCTAGATAGCACGATGATCATCTACCAAATCAACACGGGCTGCTGAATTCGTTGGCCACAATACCATACATAGCATCATGCAAGTGACATGCCACAAGCGCCATAGCCAGGAAGAACATGGAATTTTTCGTATGTGTTTAGCATTCATATCTACATATCGAGGGTTCCTGTCTAGCCAGGCACAAACTATTCTCGCTCTATAGAAAGGGGCAAATAAGGTATCCGTTCTGCCATACTAAGGCAATCAATATCGTGCAATCATTTTCGTTCCCATCCGTCGGTGTTCAGAAACAATATCTGACTGCAACAGTAGAGTAGCATGTTGCATCAAACCCAGTACATAGTGAGGCAGGAACAGTTGGCATATAGATGCTCAGCTGCCGACAATGGAGGGCTGTAAGGATATATTCCTTATCATCGATATTCGGAACGTGGGCTGCATGCTAGCAACGCCAAACCGAACAATAGACAGTACAGGAATTAAGACAGAAAACAAGCTGTCCCAGGCAATTCATATCAGCCTTAGACTACTGTGAGAAAGCATGGCAGGTAGCCAAATGCTTAGCGGTGAGTCGACCTCTCGATCCAGCAACAAAGTGTCAACAGTTGACGGCACTTATGCGAAGCGAGAAGAGCCCAGACCACCGTGATTGGTGGTACCGTTGGCAGACTGCAGCGAGTCAGGTCGAGCCGACTGCTCATGGATTGTCTGCATGGCAGTGCTGGTGGGTTGGGCAAGTTCGCTCGTAGAAGTAGGGTTCTTGTATCGAGCCAGCGGCCAAGGGTTGCTGGTTCGCCAATACTATAGATTCCAGGTCAGCATGGGCACGACTAGTGTATTTGGAAATGGTACTCACATGACGATTGTCATTATTAGCCATAGGAGGAGTTGCAGGACCGCGGGTATCAGGAACGGGCTCAGAAGATGCCCATCGAGACTCGCCAACACCACCGTGGACACGCAGAGGCCTGATACCTTCCTCGGTATGTCCGTCGAGGTCAATCATCTCAACATCCGAAGTATTGGACATGCCGCGAATGTGGCTCGAGGGATTCGATCTGGTGACAGCATTAGAAGGGAAGTCAACTCCAAATCCATTAGCCGCGGTCAAAGTGAACCGTCCACTATGCTGAGGGCCTTGGGAAGCACTCGAAGCTTGCAAACCCTGACCAGCAAGACCATTCGTACCATTGGCAACAAAGGCGACAGAGGCGACAGAGGCGACAGAGGCGACAGAGGCGACAGAGGCGACAGAGGCGACAGAGGCGACAGAGGCGACAGAGGCGACAGAGGCGACAGAGGCGACAGGGGTGACAGGGGCATTGCCACTGCCGTTGGTCGTAGAAACTGGAAGTACAGTAGATGCTGCCTCGCTGGCATCATTGGCGTGGCGACAGTTCTCGAGTCCGCCATGCTTCGAACCCCGAGGAGTAATCGACGACTGGCTGCCTTGATCAGTCTGGCCGTTGCCGTTAGTGACAGTAGTACTAGCGGAAGTGCTGTCACCAGATAGAGCAGGCAAGGGCTTGATAGGAGGCGCTTCGGTGTTAGCGATGGCATCGCGGCTATTGCCCGGTCCACCATGTGGCTTGCTGGGGGTGTCGGCCACATGAGGCGAGCTAGGTAGAGGCGGGCGGTGGGTGTAGGCTCCAATTGCACCATCATTAGAGCGTTCTCCATGAGTCTTCAATGAGCTCATGGAAGCAGTCGAGGTAGGCTGGGGAACGCGGGGCGTTTGAGGTGATCCATAAGAGCCGAAGCCTGAGGCGTGGGGTTGCCGAGGAGCACTTCGGGCAGATTGGTATGAGCTTCCACCACTTTGGGAGTTTGACGATGCGAGCGAGCCGGATCCATATGTTGAGGTGAAGTTTTGGCGAGGTTCATCGCGCGCGGGACCAGATGTGTAGTGGCCTGGAGCCGTTCTGTAGCCGTTTGGGCCATTGTACCAACCACGGTAGGAGGTATTGCCCGGACCTGAACGACCACCCCCATTCTGACCGCGCTGACCGCGCTGACGACGGGGTTGGTTGGAACGGGGTTGGGTGGAATGGTTGGAGGAACTGAAGGAAGCTTGAAGCTCTCTCGCAGCCGCGAGCTGATCAGGTGAGAAAGGCATGGCCACTAGTATTGACTGCTCACGTAAAGCAAGGCAATCGTCTGCCCATCTGTGTCAGTTTGCAATCGGGAAATTTGTGTGGGAGTCTTTGTGATGCGACACCTCGAGATTCAGGTATCTCGATTAGCATTACAAGATATAATATGGCAACTCACCCGAAAATTGTCTTCGTCGGCATCAACACAAGTACAATATGAGAGAACAAGCAGAATGTTCTCTCACCTCACATACCACGACTGTATGTTCCAATAAAGTGTCATCAGCACCACAAGGGTTGTATGTGACGGCAGGTAGGGTTTGTACAATAATCATGGGAAATGGCAGAAAATCGGGACAGCTTACCACGATGAGGAGGCCTGCACGTAGCGGTTCCTGAGTACCAGTGGTGGGTTGGTGGGCTTTGCTTGGAGGAACCACCTTGGATTAAATCAGAATCTTACCTGC
Organism: Apiospora saccharicola; assembly: GCA_038363915.1. NCBI lineage: Eukaryota > Fungi > Ascomycota > Sordariomycetes > Amphisphaeriales > Apiosporaceae > Apiospora > Apiospora saccharicola. The sequence goes on from JAQQWM010000001.1 coordinate 4,608,301, forward strand.
GATACCAGTCTTCCCTCAACTGTAAGTACAAGTACAAGTGCAGTTGCAGGTGGAGGTGCAGATGCAATATGAATGAGGATGAGGTGGAGCTTGAAGGACAAGATGACACCAGGCTTGTGGCCGGTCAGATTATGTGTGTGGGATGGGTCGAGGAGCTGGCCAAGTACACAAAGAGAAGTGACTTTAAATGGTGCAGATGGACCGTAAGTGGGAGGGAAAGAGCAACCTTCAACTCGTCGCCGAACAAATCAGTGGCAACAGCGGTTATGTAGCGCTTTATGAGGTGCAATAGGCGGCTTCCCATTCCACAACAGGCGTACAGCTGAGCTTATCGCCTCTAATCGATGTTCTAGGTCAGGATCCTCAACCATAGAGCACTAGGTGGGAGATACATGTAGGTAAACGCATCCTAAGTACATGGCCAGTGTTGTGTATCGAAACCTCCATGAAGCCCTCATTTGTTTGTATATATGGTAATGGCAGGCCAATATAGGGGCTGGAGAGCTCGCCACAAAGGTGATTCGGAAGGAGTTCTTGCGACATAAACCCCCTCTGTAGAGCATCCCATCCAAATGACAAAACCGAGGGCTCTCATCCACGCTGGGTATCCCTATAAGAAGCTCCAAGTAAAAGACTGACTCCTTGTACATACAGGCTTGGACAACGTCGCTACCGCTCGGAAGCAATAAGCAGGAATCCACAAATCTTAGCCGTTCTTCTCAGCCTTGTTCCCGACCTCGACATACACTGGGCTTCGGCTTTTTTCGATCTACCGTCTCGATAGTCTTGATCTTCGTGTCCTTGTAACCGCCGCTCACAGCTTCCCTTAGCCACGCAACATCGATGACCGGCACTCGCTTGTGGACGAAGTCAATAAGAGCCTTGGAGTTCGGAGCATCCCCCGAAACTCCAATGCAGGATACGCGGGGGATTCCAAGGGCCGAAGTCAGACGTTGCTCGCAAGATTTAGAAAAACCCACAAGTCTGATGGGTGATTGCGAAGGACGCAAACCAGATGCAGCAGCCACCATCTGGGGGAGGTGGCTATTGATGCCGCTTGGCTGGCCAGAACGAGCCACAAAGATGACAGAATATTGCCTAGACGACTCTATAGTGTCACGGCTCATGGCTGATGGTTCTTGCAGGCCCCGAGTAACAGTCGTCAGACCAATATCAACGTACTGCCTAATTGCAGGGGCTTCAGGGTTTATTGTGCCGGTATCCGTCGGATCTGTTACATGGCGCTTCCGTTTCTTGATGCGCTTCCCTTTGGACGTTTGGGTATGCTGTCTCCGGAAATTGCCAAGAGGGGAGAGGAAACTAGACGCCGCTGTCAACATCGAGCTTCAACAAGTCGAATCAGGCACATGAACAGGGCCCCGACAGGTTGTTGACCAAGGTATTCTGATAGAAGATCCCGCTTCTTCACATGGGATTATGGCTTACTTGCATAGAAGCTCCAAGATTGCATCTTGGTCATTGGCTGATATTTCTGGCCTAGAGGAGCAAGATGTTAGTGGTCGTGTACTTGGTTGCGGTTGCCAGCATGGCAGACATACCATGATGATCCAGAATATGGGGTATCGAGTTGATACAGAAGCTTCTTCTTCTCCATCCTGCTAATCATGCAAGGGCAGCAATGCTAGGCTGAGAGTACGTTGTCTAGGACTTGAACGCACCGGCCAAGAACCAAGCTCTGCAGTCAATATCACGTGCTGATGTTCCTCCAAAAGCAGCAATGCTTGAAGATTTGGTATGAACAGTCGCTAGCCTCGATCGATTGGCAAGGATGGAATTGACTTATGCTGTCCTTTGAAGGCAACCCTTTGTCATGTCCTTGTCTTCCACAGTCATGGTAGTAGATGTATGTATGATCCACCTGCAGATTCAAGATGGAATATTCTATTCGAGGAAGATTGCTAATAAAGTGGCATCCATCAATGTTAGGTATGTACATCTCGTAGTAGAAACTGGCACGTGCACCTGGCTCGAGCGCTGGTCCTTTTGACCTGACGCGCCTTATCCCGCGCTAAACTATGTATGATTAGCGTCATCAAGAATAAGTGTTCAATAAAGATTGATGCAAACATATGCATCGATCTCTCTGTCTCTTCTTTAGCAGCAAACTTGGGTCTTACGTGTGAGGCTCCTGGGAGCGTGCTTGTTGTAGGAACTCATCCCTATATAAGGTAGGCAAGCAAGGAGATACGACATATATGCCAGGGGTTGTTAAGTAAAGGGTAATATGATGACATCTCTGACCGTTTTTATAAAATAGGTACCTATGCACTTAACCTCGTACATTTGCACACCACTGGTCGGGTTGGGTCTGGAGGTGATTCAACAGCATTGCAATCTATACTGGTTCTAGCATGCGTTGCATCTCCATATGGAAAGGCCTGGGTCAGGGAGGGACATTACCATATGTACTGGATGCGGCAAGTAAGAATGTGAATGTCCCTATACTACTCCTATGATACAAGTCAGCTTTCCAACTCAGAGAGCCTTGGTAAAGCAACCTGAGCCAGCGATCTCTACCTAATATCTGCGGTCCAGCAGGAGGTGGGCGCATTTCCATCTATCATTTGGTTTATAGGCGCAACTGTGAACCTTAGGTTGCAATCTCCTTCGACTATCTGCATAACTTACCTAGTGTATCATGCACATGCTAAAATCGCCGAGAATTGATGGCATAGAGACACTCTGCCAGCTCGATGTATAAACACTGATGCTGGATTTGTATCAAGACATTGTGAACCCCCCTAAATGAGACTGCCTGCTATCCACATAGCTGGATGTCACCAACACAAGAGCGTTGACTCGCATGAGCACCGATTTGATACATATATGCACACATGTGCTGACTGTCTCTGATCGAATTGACTTCATACAAGATCGTAAAAATAGTGGATTCAATGACATAGTTCAACGTATCCATTTGGGTGGTGGACAAAGCTGACGCGCTCGTTTCTGGCAGAGACGCGTACAGTGGGTGCTAAGATTTAATGTATGTATGTACTTCCACACCTAACCTATGCACAAATGGTATCTCCCTGCTTGTGCTGTTCAGCTTTTCCCAAGCTCCTATGTACCTAAATCATGTAAATTTGATGTGAGGAGGCGCATACCTGACCCTCTCCATCAGTGATGCATGTGTAAAAAAAGACAGCCCAACGCTTCAAGTCATCAAATCGAAGCTCAAGCTACATGTACCTGGGTCAAGAACTTGCGCGTTTGTAAGACCCAAAAGCCAAGGGTGGGTCCCCCGCAGTTTATCTTTCTCTCCGTCTACCTATCGTGTTGGTGCACACATACCTCAAGCTTCTGTTGCAGCTGCCTTGCCGATCCAACAACATTGGATGGACATGGAACTGAACTAACCATCTGTGATTGATTACCTAAACCCGCTCATTCACTCACTCACTCACTCAATCACAGTTCTCCTTCATTCATCCTCGAGGACCACTTCCCTCCCAGGCCTTGCCTTGGCTGTATATTCTGCTGTTCAGCCACCTGTGCGTTGATCTACCAGACAACATCCATCAAGCAGATCCCCCAAAGACAATAACGATCGATCATCCTACTCTGCTCTGATATTACGCTACTGACCTCGATCTAAGCTTGGATATGCCATCTCTTTTTCCTCTCCCGTCACCCAGGTATTTTTCGACGATACCATAAGGCTACCGGCGCCTGCGGGAAGACCCCCTACTGTTAGGGGCCATATCCATCACAGCTCCTGTACCTCCTGCCTGCCCCTGCCTGCCTACAAGGCTGGACTGCTGTCAAAGGTATGTTAAACTTGGGTTTTCTAGTTTATTTCAAATAACACAGTTCTCTCCTTTTGTGCCTTAAGACCCATTTTGCAGCCATCTTTCTCCCACCGAGCTTCTATTGCAATTAATCCTGCTCTCGAAGGCCTCGTAAGGTTGATTGGAGGGAGTCTTGGCTTCACGTCCACTTCACAAGGTACCTACTACATCATTGTGGGCGGCAAAGAGGCTCCGTTGCTCGCTAAGAAGTTGGATGCCTGCGTTTATGCCTGCGACTCCCATCCTTCCCCCACCATACAGCCACTAAAGCTTGCCCCTCCCCCGCTCCTAGCTTGACGTGAGCCAAATCCATTGCTGCCAAAAGTCGAGCTGTCCCTCAAAGTTAGCAGCAGTGATATCCACCGATCATCAAGAGCTCCTACCCATGTCCATCCCAATGCTATCTGCCTTATCCGCTACTTCCTTGCACTAGCCTCCATGTAAGGTATTCAACTGAGGATTCACATTCGTGGTTGACCTTGGGGGAGAGCCAAGCTTGTCATAACAGATCCTCGAACCCTTGTGGCCTGGGATTGAGCCAGTTCTTTTTGTCACTTTCCTTCTCAGTCCCGTGTTGGACTTGCACTCTGTTATCCCACCTGATCCGCGTCCCCTTGTCCAACATTCTCCCCCACGCGTGCATTCCAACCCACATGCTGATACAGAAGAAGCCTGCAAGCCGCCGAGCCATCTCGCGTGAACGCCCCGAGCTTGGAGAGACGTACCTGGAGCTCCTTCATTTGCGTTTGCACCAACCAGATGGACCTGGATTCGAGAGCCTCGGCTGACTCGACAGATCGTGCTGTCTCCTCTGAGCCAAGCTCGACACGCCCCAATCCCTTCGGCGACAGCGATATTTCGGCCCGGAAGCGTCGTCGAACCTCACGTACTGGATCACGCAGCAGATCTGTCGAGTCCTCACTCTCGCGTGTGGGCATGCCCGACGAAACCGCCACAATGCGAGTTGACACACCTGAGCCTATCGCACCCAGCACACCTCCGTCACAATCACGGGGTGTAATTAGTGAGCCTCACTCTAGCAAGGTAACAATCAACTTGCGGAACACCGAAGGCCATGTCCCTGCCTCTTCGTCACCCGACTCCCCTTCGACAGCCCGAATCAGAAAAGACTCTGTCAAGCCCAGCGTCGAAGCTTCCGAAATGGACATGGGCCCCGCACCCCAAGGGACTACAAGCAATCTTGGAGACATAGATGAGGAGGACTCAGATGATTCAGAGGTGCAAATCGTTGCTGTCAACAAGGCCAGGAAGAGCAGCCGTGAGGACATGAGTTTCACAAACTTACCTAAACCAGTCTTCCCAGCCGAGCCCCCCAACGCCCTGGACATCGAACTCCTCATGTTTTCCTTTCCGTACCATTCCGCGGATGAGAGCTGCTACGATACCGTCGTTAGGCTTGTTCAGTTCCTGCAGCAACGTAGGTCGTCACAGTGTCGATACACTGGTGTCCAGAAGCTGATCGATGTAGAAAACGTCCAATTCGACGAAGTGCTTGGTAATCTGAAAGCTTGGTTCGACCAGTACCTGCTTGCTGCAAGAAGCGCACCTACAGCTGTTGTCCAGTCTTTTGGCGAGAACAAAGCCTTCTGGACAAATTTGCCTGAGCTGTTCTACATATTCTTTGGCAGAAGGTACGCTATTCATCCCTTATTGTTTATGTATGCTAGCTCACAATTCTATAGACATGCCCTCGCAAAAACTCGAGAACTTAGAGAGCTCGCTCGAAGTGTTTTCTCACAACTAGCACAAATCACGGCCTTCTTCCTCGTTCATGACTGCCGGGCCTTGGAGGCTGCATCTCACGACAACGAAGCAAGTGAGCCAGACATGATGTCTGCATCTTACCTTCCTTGCCTTGCCACTGTCGGTCGACACGAAGAGCAGAACGGGTACCCAATGGAACATACACCAGAGATGTCAGCAATACTTGAGCTATTCCACAGATGTTCAGACGGAGCGATGTCGAAACTCAACGAGGTAGCTAGTTTACATCTGAACTTGCTGCCACGGTTTCCGAGAAGAACAATGGATAACCTCCTGAATATCGCCAACCTTGCAGACACTGTTCTACAGGACATCTCTTACCCGATTGAGTACGGACAAACCTCGTCAGAGTCGCGTTACATGCGGGCTCAGTCAGATCTGGTTTTAGGCCAGCGGCTCTTCAATACAGTATCCGATGCAGTGCGTATCGTGATTGATAAATTCTTGAACCACTTCGCTCATGATACCGCGAACGGCTTGATTCCCCACCTCACCACAATACTACGGCTCAGCCTACAGGGAGATCATAAAGAGGCCACGGAGCTGGTGCGGAAACACCAAAAGGATCATCCGCAAATTGCGCCCAGATTCACGATTGACACGATATCCCACGAATGGCGATACTGTGTTCTTGTAAAGCTTATCAGATCCCGCCAAATGCAGTTGAGGGTGGCCGCTGTCACGATGCTGTCCCAGGACCTTGTTAACTCCTGGAGAAAGACCAGCGATGCTCCCGATGACGGAGGCCAGGGTCTGGAGTACTTGCGTTACTTCGCAGACTATCTGGTCAACACCGGGCTGATCGACTACATCTTAGGGCCCACTTGCCATCCAGAGATCACCCAGGAGAGTTCTAACATCATCGGTTTCTTGATTGTCACCATTACGTTCACATCTGCACAAGCAAACCTCTTCTGGGATACAGTAACTTCTACTCAGGACCCTCGGGTGGCTGAGGCACTTGTGCGTATGTTGGCAAGGATCACAACACTCATGGTAACTGATCAACTAAGCCTCATGTGGCAACATATGCAAAATTTGCCCCTGGAAGCCATGACTCCCTACATGAGAGACCTTTGCGATGCAATGATAAAGGCTCCTACGAGCAAACAGCAGCCGACTTCGTCATTAGCCCACTTGCCGAATGCGCATTTCAACTTTATACTCAGGCTAATGCGGGAGTCATCTGCCTGGGATTCCCAGGGCTCCATAGCTTTTCCAGAGGTCCAGCACTTTGCGGTGATGAAATTCAAGGAACTACTTCATCATTTCATATCTACCAGTGTCCGGCAGGATCTTATCCTTGAATGCATTACCGACATAGCGTCAAAGTCGCCGACAACATCTGGCAGCCTTACGGCCTTGTTCATGCTGATTCATAAAGCACAATCGCAGAGTTTGGCGGTGCTCATTGCTGAACATGACTTTGCCCGACTACTCATTAATGAACTTGAAGCGACAACCTCCCGCGCCCAAGACATTGGTAATGTCATGGTGTATGCGAACACACTGGAAGGCAATAGCATCAATAACGCACGCCGGGAGCTCATCTGCTCACTTATACTTAATCATGGATCATCAATCACCTCCGCTGACGGTCGGCGACTTTGGGACCTACTAGTAGGTACAGGGGCCGTGTGCCACGAGGACAGACGCGCTGCTTGGCACAGTCTGAATGCTCTCCGGAAGCATCCCCACCAGGAGCAGAATCCATATCTGATCTCATGTCTGCATGAGTACCTACCCACTCTCCCACCGGTGTGTTATTGCGAAGGCGCACTCGAGTTCGTTCGCTCTAGCCTTCTAAGCCTAGTGAATGACCCAAATGGCGCTGTTTTTGATGAAGAGGGTCAATTAGAAACGGACATCGTCGAGCTCATCTGGCATATTATCTTGACAGCACCACACCAGAGCATTGAAAATGACGCCATTCAAACGCTTGTGAATGAAGTTTATGTGGAAGGCAGTTTGATCATGTCTTTTCCTCTTCACCGAGCTCGTAAGGCGCACTTTGGCCTTGTGAACCGTTGCCTAGATCAGCTGGCAGCGGCTGCACAAGCACTTCAGGCATTCAACAAGGGCCCATTGAACGGAGACGATGGATCAATGATCACCGAGGATACAGAGAGCCAAGAGAAAGAACAAGAACTGAAATTTGTCAGATCACTTCTCGTATTGCGCACTTTCCAAAAGACCCTACAGAGTAAATCACACTTTGCTGCCCCGGACATGAGATCCCTCATGCTCCAAGCGCCTGGCACCATGGAAGGGGAGTCAGCTGGACTCAAGTACCAATCCTTTGATGGACATGTACAAACAGAGGTCAAGCCCCTGAGTATAGGAAAGCAGAACACTGCAGCGTCCTTGCTCGCGAGTCTTAGAGAAGAGACGGGATTTGATAACTATCGTATCTTCTATCGAGGGGCATCGCTTGCACCTACTGAAGAGCAGATCTGCAAATCCCTGGAGGAACTCGGTATTCGTGATGGGCTCATTCTCGTCAAGAAAGAGACCGGTACGGTGCTCTCTCCTGCCAAAATCAAGCCAGGCGCATCACCTTTGGAAATCGAAATCATGAGCCATTTCAAGCAGTTGTGGGAATATTTGAGCATGGAGGAGGAACTGGCTCAGGAGGTACGGCAATCAAGCCAACGTTGTGGGTCTTCAGCTAACATGACCACTAGATATACGCGTTCCTAGTGAAGCTACCAGCAGACGAATCTTTTCTGCAGGCATTTGAAGATGGCACGGCCACTTCTGAAGAGATATTCCCACTTGGCCAGCCATTCAAGTGCCTCTATGCGATACATGCCCTACGCGAGTATCTGAGCACGCGTCGACTAAAGGCTCAGGTATCGCAGGTAAGCGAACCAGATACTGACGCCCATAAACGGGTGGTACTTGACCAGAGTGAAGCTCTCATAAAGGCGACTTCATTAGTTGTCACGGCCATTTGTAACACTGAAGTCATCGGGCGATGTACAAATGAGGCTATTCGTATAATGCTTAGTCTGCACTTGGTTGACAATCTTGTCCAACTTCTAAAAGGTCGGTTGTATCACGCTGGCTCGCGAGTTTGCCAGTACTCTGCTAACGTTGCTTTAGAATCTGGCACTGCTCCTTCCATTGTCGATTATCTAACGCTGGCTCTTTTGGAGCGCCTGTTGGAAATCTTGCGTTTCGCTACTGCTGTGCCATCAACCCAGAACAGCATAGAGTTGATCAGCCGGAGTCTGGAGGCTCTGCTTGAATGCTGTGTCCGGAGCAGCGCATTTTGGGATACATTCAAGAGCAGTCGTTCTGTGAAAGAAGCGGTGCAGGATCTTCTCATTGGCGATGACAGGCCGTATGTGAGGAAGGCGGTCGTCAAGCTCATGAGTGCCAAGATCTTCTACAACCATGGCCCACCAGCCACGCCTGCTTTGGCCTTTGCCGAATTCCTCTGGCCAATCGCTTTTGAGTTGCTACCATGCGCTGCCAGTTTTCAAGGAAAGAGCGAGGAAGTATTCAGCCTCGCTATTATCCTTATCAAGAAGCTAGGCGAGGCCGGATCGGCCGTTCTAGACCTCGGTAACTGCCTTTTCCAATGCGGCGACCTCCTACTTCAACACAACAGCGTTGAGGATATTTCTCATCCTGATCGTATCGACGTAATATCTCATGGACTGCTTTCTATCCTCAGCCACGGAGGTCGACACCTGCGTGCTAGGAATGAGCCGTTACAGCTTCCTCAAAACTTTCTCAAGGTTGCTTTTCGTAAGCATCTGTTCCCTGAAGAGAATGAAGAAGGACCGCTCGTCCCAGAGGTCTTATTAAATCCTTCTTCGAGGAACATGCTGTGCGACATTCTTAGCAACCTGGCCCATGAGACCCCCAGTCAATTGAAGGCACTCCTCCGAAGTCTCGAAGGGTTGACCAAGTATCGCAGTGATCAACCTGATGATCCATACAGATATGAGTTGCCTCCCCTTTTCGAGCGGGCGAAAGCCATCCGTTCATCTAGTGGATACCCAGGACTGCGAAATCTCTCCAACACGTGTTACTTGAACTCATTGTTCACTCAGCTGTTCATGAACACCGGGTTTCGCCACTTCATGCTCGAGAGACCCATTATGGACACAGAGACACACCAGCTTCTCAGTGAGACGCAGGTCCTTTTCGCAAACATGCAAGGGAGCATCCGCAGGTTTGTTGACCCTCAGTCCTGCGTGTCGTCAATAATGACGTACGAGGAAACCCCCATCGATATCCACAATCAAATGGATGTTGATGAATTTTACAATCTTCTCTTTGACCGGTGGGAGGCACAACTGCCGACGGAGAGGGCCAAGAAAACATTGAAGTCGATCTACGGGGGCCAACTTGTCCAGCAAGTCAAGTCGAAAGAATGCGAGCATGTCTCCGAACGTATGGAGCCCTTCTCGGCCATCCAATGTGATATCAAAGGCAAGTCTGGGCTAGAGTCAAGTCTTCAGGCATATGTCGATGGTGAGATCATGGAAGGTGATAACAAGTACAAATGCGAAACCTGCGACCGGCATGTGGATGCGGTCAAGAGGGCCTGTCTCAAGGACATACCGGATAACCTGATCTTCCACCTGAAGAGGTTTGACTTCAACCTGAGGACACTCCAGCGAAGCAAAATCAACGACTACTTCCCATTTCCGAGCAAAATCGACATGCAACCTTATACTATTGAGCATCTCAGCAATCCGTCGGACAATGCTGAGCCCGACACTTTTGAGTTGGTTGGTGTTCTAGTTCACTCGGGCACTGCTGAATCTGGCCACTACTACTCGTACATTCGAGAGCGGCCCAGCACCAGTACCGCATCCTGGGTGGAGTTCAACGATGACTCGGTGACTATGTGGGACCCTGCGTTGATGGCCGGTTGTTGCTTTGGCGGCCAAGACTATCATCGTACACACTACGACAATGGACACGTGTATGAGAAAGTTTACAGTGCTTACATGCTGTTCTATCAAAGATCGTCTTTGCTCAGGCGAGAACAGGCCGAGCTGGGCGCTTCCGGGATTCCAGGTCCCCTCAAATTTGCCCTGCCTTCCGACCTCGAGATTGCCATCAAGGAAGAAAATTGGGCCATCATACACAGGCATTGTACCAACGATCCCACACACATTCCTTTCGTCGTCAAGGTTCTTGCCAATGCGTGGGAAGGCGAATGTGGCGAAGATCACACGATCCAGGACAGTGCTATCCGAGTTGCACTTGGTCATCTAGACCAAGTGGCCTCACGTGCCAAGGATACGCCCAATTTCGAAGCCCTTTATCACGTCCTAGTAAGCGTGTGCAGAAAATGTCCTCGGTGCTGCGCCATGGTTTTTAAGTACTTCGAGGCGCGAACCGAAGCTCTTCGCAACTTGATACAGCGGAACGCAGACGCGGCAATAAGACACCAGATGGGAAGCGTGTTCATTTTTGTACTGAGCACCATTAGAGATCGCTATCCCATTGAGTATGGCATTTCGGAAGCGGATGGCACGGCACCGGGCCGAACGAAATTGGCAGACCCTTTGATCGTGTCTGCCGGGGTCATGTTCCTTAGACTTTGGGAGACTTTTCATAGTGCAATCCGCGCCTGGCCCGAGTTCTTTGGAGTCATGGAAGATTTTGCGCAGCTTGGAAGACCCGAGGCGGCCGTGCTCTTGGAAGCCGACTTTCTTGAAAAGCTCATCCTGATCATTTCTGCTGATGCCAATGCCGGTCTAGATGAGGTTCCGATGCAATACTCGCGTCTGATCACTGTGGTCAACAGGCGAATGGCCACCAAGCCTCCTAATTACGAAAATGTCATCGCTTTGATCGACACGCTGATGGGGGTCATGGACACCCCAATTACTAATGAATCCACCATACCGGAGCACAGCGGCGAACGCTTGGCTATGGCGCTCAGAGAGCAGAACATTCCCTATACTGCCAGAGAAATCAACCGACTTCACGCAACTTGGCCCGGCCTTCCAGCTGCAGTCTTTATTGATAAGCTGATACAGATTGACCAGAACGCGGTCGCCACCGACAGCATCATCGGCCGCCTGATGGAACTCAATAGGTCGATGGACGTCAAAGTGCTCGACACTTTATGCTACCGCATCACTGGCCAGATGGTATCCCACGCTGTGGCCCCTTACTTACGCATGGCGGTGCTGTACGTCCAGACCAGCAACAATCCGGAAGGCGTCGAACTCCTCATTAGACATGTAAATGCGCAAGCCATGGCGTTGCACAATGTCGCCGAAGGTCTGAACTTCCTTGACTTCTTCAAGGAAACGTTTGATAGTTCCCGGGTGTCACAGAAGAGCCTGGACGATGTGGAGCTTCAAGGGCTACGCAATCTGCCGTATTGGGCTCCTGGTCTGATTGGGTCGGTTGACCGCGCGGTAGCATACTCCACCGAGTTGTTCCTACACGATGTCGTATTTTCTCATGGCGCGTCACCAAGCTTTAGTGACGAGGACGGTGGGGCTATTCGGTCTCAGGCTGTTGCCCGGGCGGGTGTTGAGATTGCGATCGAGTGCCTGGTATACCTCCGAGATACCTATGTGGCCCGAGGGGTTCAGGCACCCCGAGATCCAGTCGGACGTTTGGAGGCGGTCATTACCGCTGCCGAAGGCTATTTCAATGGGGGGGATCTAGGTGTTGATGGCCTGAAGGAGCAGTATCAGGAGCTGAGGCAAGGTAAGTGAGACGAGTGCAAGGTAGCAAGTAAGGGTGCAGAAACTAATTGTTTTTGTTTGCTAGAGGTGCTAGAGCCAGTGAGACGCCTCACGGTCGATGAGATCGAGGAGGATGGATCTGGTATGTGGAGCGATTCCTCTTCCTCGGCCACCCTAGACGAGTTGAGCTGATTGAATGAAGACTGGGACAACTCCATCGCCTCCTCAGAACAAATGGATAGTCTGGCCGACCTTAGCATGCAGGCCATGGGCGAAATTCAGGACGCAGAGATGCAATGATGGTGGTGCCTTAACTACGAAGGAGACCCCGAGAGGCATACTACTTGGGTTTATGAATGATGACGGACGCAGGCGGCAGCGTGGTATTTTGCCGTGGTTTCTTCTTGATTTTCTTCCTTTTTTCTCCCCAGCGATTCGACATGGCCTCGACTACAGTGTCTGGATGGCTGGAATGCATAGCACAGGAGTGTTTGGCGTCTCAAGGAAGGGAACGATGATTACGCCCTCATGGATTTACTATGGTTCATTACGCAGGTTTAGAGGGCCATGGCATGGGTGGCGGTTTGTACGAGTGATGTTGGTTGCATAGAATGTCAAGAGGGTGTCAGACTCGAACCGAGCAGGCCCAAATTTGCGCTGGAAGAGGAAAGGGGCAAAGACAGTTGCCGTTTTGGTGGCGAGCCGAAGATGCAGTAGCAGCTCCTACGAGGCATACAGATTTTCTTTGCATGAATGAAAAAAACATGAACCACCAAAGGCTATTTTTAGATGTGAAAGACTTTAAGCAGCAAGCTTGTTGTTGATGATCGGGGCGCTTAGATGAGGAGAAGGGCAATGTGAATGTTGTTGGGAAGAGAGGACGTGATTCGCTCGAGCTAATTTTATCTATATACTCAGGTGCAGGTGGAATGGGGCGAGGCAGCCGTGGGGATCGGAGAAGATATATATTAAGAGGAGGAAGGCATCGTCACAATCACTTGCCCACTTACTCACATTAGTTTGTGGTGGTGGGTGATTAAGAGCGGGATCCGGTAAGATGGGATTGGGTTGTTAGGTTAGGTAGTACGGAGTAAGTAGGAGCGGGTATTTGGCAGATCTTGGATCTGCCTCTCCGTCCATCACCGGCACCTGGCAGGGGTCGGGAGTTATTTTTGGACGATCGTGGGCCAAATGTCCGCATTTGGCGGCTTGGCAGTCAACCTTGGGGCATTCCACGTTCTATTTTAAGTGCTCTAACCGCCGGGCGAGCGTGCTAAAGATACTAACCTGCAACCACCTGCAACTAGACCAGAGCAGCAGTGCGGGGTGAATTGAAGCATCACATACCTATACGAGTAGAGCAACAAACTTATTGGGCCAAGGAACGAACAACATACGAGGACAAGAAGTAAAGGAGGATACTTGAACAAGACAGGTGTGATGTCAGCGGATCCAAGCATGCTCTGTGCCAAACAAATGCGTTCGGCCGATTGATTGAGTCCAGACTGTCCAGCCCACGGAATCGCCAATGCGGCGAGTCAGGCCTGGCAAAAGATGGAGCAGCTCATTAAGCTGAGGCTGGATTCATCAGCCCTAAGGGCGTAGCTGAGGACCCAGAGTCCGGCCGACGGCTGGGCTGAAACTGTCAAAAACGTACACTTTTACCCTTGAAAGTTTGTTAATTGATGGATACCGTTTCGGACTTCGGATGGACTTTCAACAGGGTATACATATATAGACAGTATATTAACGTCCAATCCGAAACATAAAAATCGAGGGCATACGGTAAAAGCTGCACTGATTTGAATATACGTTTCAAATCGGTGGAAGTATTGCGGGCGCATATAATATACGTGCAGGGCTCCCAAACGGTGTCCATCAATCAACAAACTTTCAAGGGTAAGAGTGTATGTCGGATTCGACTTGATCGGATGACCTTGCAATCATGCAGCCATGGGATGGGCACAAGAAAGGGGAATAAAAGACATACAGGGGGGTCCATTCCTCTGGAAGGAGGTCGACTGCTAAAGGCCAAAATCTAAAAACAACGTGATGAACAATTGTCGACCGCTTCCTCAGGCCCTCCACTCTCCCTCCCCTGCCTTGACCCTTGCCCCTGCTTGCACCTGCAGCTGCACCTGCATGCAGCAGGGAGGGGGAGGGGATGGGGATGGGGGAGGATATCCCGGCAGTCCCTCTCCTCTCGTGGTCGGTCGCAGTCATCACACGTTCAATGGCCTGCATATACATACTTCTCTCTCGGTTGCAGCATACCGTAAAAATAATCTGAAACTTAGCGTCCATGGCCAACCACTCCCTGCCCATCACTCGCATCATTCAACATTACAACATGGCATGGCACCATCCCATCCTATCAGAGTGGCTGTTCCGTTTCGACATGGCCCAAGATAGAAAACTCGCAGAAGCCGACAAAGCCTTCGCCCCGCGAACCACCCACATCATTCGCAACTGCACGCGGCCCTTGCATGTTTCATCCTCGCTGCCCTTTTTCTGGTCTACTGTAGTAGGGCGGACTTCCCTTTTCGTCAGCAGCTGGGAAACAAACACACACGCCGGCAGTCTGACTTACTATTCTTGCCCAGCCGCTTACAACCTCGCTCGCCAACCCAACTCGGGACAGCAGCCGGGGATACTGGCTGGCTAGCTGCCTTTCCCAGTCATCAATTTACTTGCTGCTTGTTTCATGTTTCCAACTCTATCTTCCGTTTTCAGATACATCATTGATATCACTTCTGCTCCTTATCACTGACTCGACCGTCACCTCGACTCCAATATCTATATCTGCTGTTGCTCCCCAACGCCAACTCGAATCCAGAGAAACATCCTCCTCGAACCACTTCGCCCATTCACTTCGCTAATTCAATCTTTTGGCCTGGTGCCATCGTCACATAGTCTAATTCCGACTCCACACCATACTCCAGGCACAGCTATTTACTTGTCCATCCGTAATCAGCCAGGCGACTGGCTTCTCTGGCAACCATGTCGCTGCTCAAGCAACGAATTTCCTCGCCCCTCGAGGCAGGCACTTCCATTCTCGACTCGCAGAGCATCCCCCTCTACTTCAACGACGCTCTCGAATACATTTCGAAGCGACTGGCCCGCAAAGCTCTGCATGTTACTCTGATCGTGGTGCGTAAGGAATATCAGGTTCCATCGTCATGTGCGACACCCACCTCGTCGTCGGCATCCAGCCCGACGGAGTTTGAGTTCATCATGCCTAGCTCGCCATCGCGCTTTGCATCGCCTGTGGCGAGCATACGCCAGCTGGTCCGGCGCGGCACCAACTGCTCCCTTGCATCGGTCTCATCTGCCGCGTCCGTCGACTCGGGTTACGGCAGCACCGCCTCATCCACTTACTCCTCGCCTTCGACTCGCAAATGGCCAGCTACCCCTTGCACACCCATGACACCACACACGCCCTCCTCGGCTACGACAGCAACATCGACCACGTCGAACGTCTCAACTGGCGGGCCCAACCACCTGGGTATCCGCCTCATACACGCTACGCTACTGTCCGCCAAGGACGAGAAGACATTGCGCACCATATTCTACAAAGCGGAGCGCAAGTATCGCGCCGGGACGGGCTGGCTGCCACCCGCTACCACGGCAACTGCATGTGGGCTGAGTGGCGATCTGATCCGGCGTTCGCTCCTGCAGAACGAGGTGCTCTTCTCTGCCGAGGGCCTGACTCTCCTGGGTCTGGACCGTCTGTACACATTCAAGGCTGCATTGTCGGCGTACGCCCGGACGACGCTGCCAGCATCCTCACTGACCAAGCCGCTGATTCTGCCTGCCGACCGCATGATGGAAGATGCCGTCGACGAGCTGCGGCGGCTCGTTCTGGCCAACGGTGGGCGCCCTATCAACAAGGCCGATTTGCATCGTCGTTATGAATGGATAGGCGTTAGCGCCAGTGCCCTAAGCGACGTTGAGCGCATGTACCGACGGGCTTATGGTGGCTGTGGCCGGGTCGGCGCTTTCAAGGTCACGGCTGAGGACGTCGGCAGAGTGTTGCTGGACCTCGCTCCTCCTCCTTCCCCTCCTTCGCACACCCTGTACCTCCCTTTTGCCGCTCAAGACGTACCCATTGTCAAGATCGGGACACCGCCGTGTCCGAAAGGGCCGGTTCTCAAGCTGCATACCAAGTTTGACGACAACAAATCTACGCTGGCGTCAGGTCGTCAGAGTAATGTAAATCAGCACGGCATCTTTCGCCCGGTGCCGACCAAGGCGGTCGCCACCCGCGCAAAGGGGGAGGAGGCGCATAAGCCACAAAAACAGTCCCGGCAAGAAGAGGGGGACTTCATGGATCTTGAGATCACGCTGGATGGTCTGGACATCACCAGCAGCTGCGCCGACGAGGAAGACGGAGACGGCGATCTGACCGCGCGCCCGTTCACGACTGGGAGACCTTTCTGGAACAGCGTCGCCGCGGCCGAGGCGTCGTCATCAATCGACGAGATGATGATGATGGCATCGCAGAAACATCTCAGCCCCTTAGTGACCGCAGACAGCCACAGATACTCCCGACTTTCCGTGTCGTCGGCGTCGAGGCACGAGGGACCTCTGACACCCAATGGGTACGACGACATCTCGCCCATCACGCGAGGGGAATGGGGATTCCTCTTCGCCGGCGACCGATGGAGCCGACCCCGGCAAGGGCCTGTGGAGACTTGTTAGAAAAAAAGCAGACGACCCGTCCAAAAGAAAAACCCCCGATGATAGAGAACCAAAAAAAAACCCAAGACACGAGACAGGCTTTGCGAGAAGCTGCAACGTTTGTACGATGCATGCATGAAATGATTAGAATGAGGCGTTCGGGGGCAGCCATGGAATTATAATGGGTACTTGTTTTTCTTCTTCTTCTACTTCTTACATCATAGCTTTTATCCGCCGCTCGATTGCGGCGAAGTAGATAGACAGTTGGATATTCCAGCGTCGTTTTGACTTTTATAGACAATGTTCTTCTTCATCTCGTCACGTTTTCTCCCCGTGGTCTTTTGCTAGTCACACAATGCGTATGAACTGCATGATACTGCATCGCCATCTGCATCGCCATCTGCTGCTGCTGGTGCTCTTGAAGGTTGATTTACATAGTCGCACTCAAAATATCGGAATCCATAATCACTCACCTTTCTAAAGGGTACCCATACGGTTCTTGGTGATGCTGATGGGATGGGCACATCCATATCCCCAGAAAATAAAGAACACTCTGACATACTCATTACTATCTCCAGCCGTATCGCGACCCGGCCTCGCGCTGGTTGCTCTTGCCCTTGGCGAAGCTCTCCTCGAGCGCGTCGCGCTGGTTGTGGACCTGGGTAACGAGCTGGCGCAGGCTGTGCTTGCCAGGGGCGATGGCCCGGACGGGGTTGAAGGTCTGTTGCTCGCCCGACGCGCGCAGCTCCTCGTTGTGCGCATACTCCTTGTCCGTGTTGAAGTCGATGATGCGCGACGACGACGCCGCGGACGACACGTCCGGCGCGCCGGCGCGCCCGAAGAGCTCCCGCCGCGCGGCTTTGGAGAGGTTCATGCCAGCGGCGAGGCTGTCAAGCGAGGCCGATGACGATGAGGTCGCCGCCACCGAGCCCGAGGGATACGCAGAGGCGCCGCCGTTCTGTGCGTCGTACGCTGCGAAGGCCACTGCCGAGTCCGTCTCGGCCTGCTCCTCGGGGGTGGTGAACATGGGTTCGTATGCGCCGGTGCTGGGCGCCACATCGGCGGTTTCGTCCTGCGCGATGGAAAATAATGATACCTTCTTCTTTTTCTTGGGGGGCTCGGCTGATTCAGGTGCGAGTTGCGACTCGGCCTGGGACTGTGTTTCTGACGGCAAGCCGGCTTTCGCGGCCGTCGTGGTGGTCGCCGATTTCGCGGTGGCGCTGTTCTTCTTCTTCACAGGTCTCCTTGATACTGAGAGAGGTTTGAACATCATGGGCTTTCCAACTAACTTGACTTCGTCTGCCGGCTTTTGCCCAGCGGGAATCGTAGGCTGTGCCTGTTGCTGTGATGTAGATCCGTCGCCGTCATCGTTCTGGTCGGTACTCCTGCTGAAACCGGGCGCTGCGCCGGTCTTTAAGTTGACGCCGGGGCGGCGCGGCGCGGTCTTCGCCGCGCTGCTCGCGATAGTGGCGGCTTTGCCGGCGTTCTTGGGCGGCGGTAGGAACGAGGCGAAACCGCTGAAGGCGCCGCCGCCTGTCCTGGCTCGCTTCACCGGCGGCTCATCGCCGTTGTTGGCTGTGGATTTTGATTCGTCCGACTTCGAGGCGCCGGGTAGGCTGACTACGATCTTGCGTGGGTTGGAGCGATCGACTACTTTCTGTACAGGCTGCTTCGCAGTAGTAGTCGTCTGGGGCGGTACCGTTGTTGTGGCAGGAGGAGGCGTCGGCTTCGTTACGGTTTCGGAGTCCGAATCGGAGTCTGAGTAGTCGACTAGCGCCATCGTGAGAGCTTTCTGTTCTTGACTTGCTACAGAAAAGTGAAGAGTCTTCCAGGGTAGATTGTGCCGGTGTTGATTACGGTGTTGATTAAAAGGTATGGACAAAATAAAAGGTTGGGTTTATGAGGCTCCAAGCTCTTAAAGTTGGAGTGCATATAGTGTGGGGAAGGTGACATGCAGTGATCCCTGAAGAGACCACTAAAGAGCACTAAACTGGTGGGCGGTTCTCAGCCTAGGGGGTAACGTAGTCCAGTGAGCTCAGTGCGGGACAACTCGAGAATCGTCAGTCGCCCATAGATGCTGAAACTCCAATCGTAAAGAATCACCCCCGTACGGCTGGTTCTCTTGAAGGATTGGAACAGTGCGACAGGCTCGCCTCAGGCTGCGCGGACGTCAGTTTTATGTTGCTAACTTCCGCCGCATCGTACCTTCCTTCATTTCAAACTCTTTAGCTTGGTCTAGAAGGCGAAGCTGAAGGCGCGTTGGGGCTTTGGGTTCAGGACCTTGAAACTCTTTGACGATCGAATCGCACTGACTAACCCTCCAAAAACACTCCTGCACCGCGCTGCACCGACTCTTCTCGGCTCTTTGACATCGAAATCGGTCGATAGCACACCGAGATCGTACCCGGCTGAAGCCAAGTTACCACGTCCTCTGTGCGGCTAGATTTGCTTTGCTGAAGTTGGGACTGGTCTGGGGGCCGTGACACCCACTTACTTTCCTGACGACGGAAGCAACGACCATCGCGCACCTTCTCTGCAACGCCATTGAGCTCTTACAACATGTCACTCATTCAGATTGAGGAGTATGGCCCCCAATCTGCCGGGGAAACATCTGGTCACTAATAGTATATATCTGCTCTAGTTTGGTTTCCTACCAGCTGCGGACCAGCTACCTTAGCGAGGTTGCTGACGGCGTTGGCGAACGGCTCATTACGCTCAACGATGGCTTTCTAAACACCGCCCCTTTTAAAGCCGCTGGATGGCGCTCGAACCCGGCTCACATCAAACGGACCCATTCTCCCGATATCCCGACTGCGATCGCGTCCGAGTACTTCCAAGCCGCCCCGCGCGCCATAGGCCTTACTCTCGAAGATGAAGCTGAGGAGGGAGGCATGCTGACGGGAGTTGGAGGGGAAACCCCTGGTCCCGGTGCTGCTACGCGGCGGCGGAGGGAGCGGCGGAGGGAGCAGATGGAGGAAGACGACAGCAGCGACCTCAGCGACGAGAGCGACGACGAGTCGGATCAGCGGGCGGCTCAGCAGATAAGATTTGCGAAGATGCCCGTCCGGAACCGCTCTGGCTCCTCCCCGATCCAGTCATCCAACTTGAGGCAGGCTACAACCATGTCTTCCCCTGCCAGAGCTGCCCCCGGCGCTCGGCGAGGGTCCCAATCGGCACTCGAGACGGTAAAGGAGAGGCACAGGCGGGACACCGTGACGAGTAGCGATGTATCCTCAGAAAACGAGATTGACGCTTCGGGCTTCCACAAGCAGAGGGAGGCATCAAGAGCCGCTCAAAGAGCTGCTAAACTGCAAGCCAAGGTCTCAGCAGACCCTCTCCAACCAGCCAGGCGGGTAGAAAGCGATCTCCTCGCTGAAGAGGAGGATTCGGACATGTCTGATGGATCATCTGCTTTCGCCGAGAGTGTCGACTCGGCCTCCATACTCGCCGATGTGGAAGATCCGATGGCAAATGCTTCCCCTGGGCAGCAGGTCGTGGGCACTCCACCAAAGCAGCTGATGCGCCAGTCTACCGTACGAAAGCCCCCTACCCAACCGACATCTCAGGCGTTGCAAAGTCTTCCGCCTCCGAGGCCACTGAGTATCATCCGGCCGTTGAGCATGATACAGCCGCGAAGTCTGCTTTCGGATGCCTTCAACGCAAAGAAGACGAAACCCGCCATGCCCTTCGAGAAATTTGCTACTCTATCCGGCCAAGGTGATCCGGATCCGTTTCATCTGCGCATATACGTTCCATCTTGCAAGACGCCCTCGAAGCCTTTCGAAGTCCTGATTCGGAAGAACATCCTGCAAGAAGATGGTTCGTTCAGACCCGTAACAGTGGCCGAATTGATAGGTCTCAGTCTTTGGAGGTATCACGAAGAGAAGCTCGAGCCTCCTATTTCCAGCGACAAGATGAGTGTCAATTGGTGGACATTGCGTATGGTTGATGGAGACGAGGTCGATGATGACTTCCCACCCCTCGAAAGAAAGAAGCTACTCAATGCATTCACTACGGCAAATAACCGAGCAGGAAGGTCCAGGTCCAATTCCAAAGTCCACGACGATTTCGGGCTGGTGCTGGCATCAGAAGAGGAGTTTGAAGAGAACCAGGAGATGACGCCACAATACGATCAACAGGAAACGGCTGAAGAGGCTGAGGAGGAAGAGCCAACCCCTAAAAGCACGCCTCAGGTTCAGTCTACCGAGCCTCTGCAAGCTGAGCCTCGGCTTAACCCTATCATTAATACGACATACCGGCATGATTCGGCGGACAAACCAACACCGCCTACTCTTTCGGTCACTCCTACTGTCAGGGGCGAGAAGAGGTTCCTACGGATACACATCTTCTCACAGGATGCTGCTCCTGGCCAGATGCTTACTCTAGAGGTGACGACTGAGAGGTATCTAGCTGAAGTTCTCGACGAGGTTTGTCTGAAGAGACGTCTAGACAAGAACACGCACGTTCTGAAACTGCCTGGCTCTGGTGCCGTGGTTATGCTGGACCGTACGGTCTCATCCATCGGGAATGTGATAGATTTGGAGCTACACCGGCGGCGGTTTGCTACGGATGGTCTCACCCTTACGGGCTCCCCCAGTGGCTCGTCTCCCAAGGTTCACGTGTGGGACAATGCCATTGCACCGCAGAAGAAAAAGAAGGACAAGGTTGCGACACCTCACCCTCTGGCACAGGAAAGCATGATGCTGGACGAGGCTGGCAGCGGTACTATTAACTACAAGAAATACATTGTCTGGCGGAAGCAGGCCATGCGGTTTGTTGGTCTCAACGAGCGCATTCTGAGGATCGATGGTGAATATGTCACCATCCAGCCTTCCTCTGGGGGCAAGGTGACCCGAGAAGGTGGCAAAACTACTACTGTGCATTTCAGCAACGTCGTTGGGTGCAGTGTGTCACGCAGGCACCCGACGAACTTCAAGGTGAGCCGAATCTGCCGAGACTAGCCACATGATGAGCCTAAGCTAACCATACCTTTTTTCCTTTTCCCGACAGCTACTTGTCTTCAAAGAAGACGTGAGCAAAAGATACGATTTCGAGACGAGAAGTCTCGATGAAGCAGCGGAAATTGTTCGCGAGCTGAAGAAGGGCGTCGCCCCTTACAACAAAGATATTTAGAGAAGCCGGGTGGGCGTACGAAGCAGGCTGGAAGGGAATATTGTACGTCGAGTACCTAGTGTGTTTCAAGACGCAGTTTGTGGGCGTCCTACGAGTGAGGTTGGTGGTGTGGATCGAGGCTACGCACAGCTTGCGGCAGTAGATTCAGATGACACACGTACAATCCAGACACAATACATACTTGCGACCTGGACAAAGGTGATAGGCCCAGGGGAGGAGGCGTCGGGGGACATGCTAGACACATCGCCCATGAATAGCAACAACCGATGCAGGCTAGAGTCACTCCAAGAAATTACGCAATACAGGTTCACAGACGAACCCAGCCAAACTGGACCAGACCAGATGAGCCCACATTGGCCCATGGTAATGCATCCGGCCGGGCTTATGCAACAACCCATGATTAAAAGAGCGGTAGTAGTAGTAGTTCATCATCTGGGCGACGGGCCGGTCATTTCCCTGTATTTGTAGACGCGAACCAGATAAATGAATGGGCTTGAAGTCGTAGGTAGCGAAGAAGGATGTCTAGTGCCCAAGCCTGCTTGGTGTCTTCAGCCATATTATTACTAGCCAGACTAAAGCCAGAGAATGAAACAAAACGTCGTTACACGCGAGAAGCAAGCCACTGAGTTGGATTACGTCGATGACATGTGCGACGTATGCAGCACAAGCAGCAACCGCATTGATTGTAGCAAACGGAGGGAGACAGGCGGGTAGTTGCAGGAGGCAAGAAAGCCTTGGCCTACTTGGATAGGGGGGGTGAGCCCGTGGCAGTGAAGAGTCGATGATCTTGGTTTCTTCTTCGTCTTACTCTTCTTAAAGCTTCGATAGGTTAGGGACGTGAAGGACGAGTGAGTGAGAGGTATATGATATGATATTTACCACTGCTTACAGTATGGGTAGGGAGGTAGGTAGGTGGTATAAGACAGCACCTCCCCAGCCAGCTGCCTCAGCATCAGGTCGACCCTGTGTTAATATCATTGGGAAGTACACCGTTCATGTTACATGGTTGAAGTACCTCCAGTTGAATAATTGATTGATCCATCCTTACGCGTAGTGACCTCACTTGTACCTAATGTGATTAATCTATTCGTTGCCCCGGTTCCCAATTTTTTATTAATGCAGGCTTTGGGCCGTCGCTTCCCTACATTCAATTTCCAGATCAGCTACAGGTCAGTTGTGGGTGACAACAACAAACGCTTGAAGCACTGCACTTAATCACCACCCGCCTCGTCACCACAACCCACCCCAAACCACCAAACCCTTCAAAACCCTCCCACCCAACCAACATTTATTTTTTCCTTTTTTGCTTGACCTCTCACCAAAGGAAAACAAATCCAAACCATCACACCCTCCTACTTGACTCCTACTTCTACATCGGTCAACAACATCTTCTCGTTCTCAAGAGTTACCCTTGCCGTCTCTGCATCCCTACCTGGACCTAGGACTGCATCCGTAACCTTTGACAACAACATCAACATCCCACATCCCCAACGCGCAATATCGCAAGACTTCATTCCTACTACAACCGTTCATCTCTACACTCGTGTTCAAGATGCAGTTCTTCAAGGTCACCGTCTTCGCCTGCCTGGCTGCCGTCGGCATGGTAAGTTCTATCTATCTCTATCAACAATTTGTTTGCACACGACCTCCTCGAGCTGTCCAAAAGGACTGGCAGCCTTGCTCTTTCGATATCAGCATCTTGTCGCCTCTCCCCCCTCCCCTACATTTCTTCTTTTCCTGTTACCCTTTTTCTTGTCGACCCAGCATCATCGTCTCTGCAAAGCTTGCAGTCACTGACTAAAACATTTCACCTCAGGCTGCCGTCAAGCTTGACGACGAGCAGTGCGGCTGCAGTACTACCGTCACTCAGACCATCACTGGCTCCATGCCTAGTCCCTATGGCCAGTCTAGCAGCACTGCCACTGCCACTGTCATCACGACCACTTCCACGCCTGGTGTCGGTCCAACCACTACTGGCACGCCTGGTGTCAGTACCTCTGAGACTGGCGCCGCAGGCACTTCCACCAATGACACTGCTGCTACTGCTTCTGGTACCGACACTACTGGCAGCTCTGGCACTGACACCGGTAGCCCCACCCCTACCGATACCAACCCTCCGGCCTCTTCGAGCCCCTCGGCCCCTCCCTCTTCTGGCGCCGCTGCTCACCCCACTGGCGCTATGGGCATCGCTGCCGCTCTTGGCGCGGCTGCTGTTCTTGTCATCTAAACGGCGGAGCAATCTGGTACAGCACACTCGTCTCTCACCTGGCCATCACTACACTGTAATTAGTAAGATGAGGACATGAGGGGTTGCCAAATGCGTTGGTTTCTCTGGTTAGATGTCTCCGGTACTGGAGAAACATTTATGAAGGGGGAATATTGGGAATCCGAGATGGCGTTGTTGCTATGAGGTTGCCACAGCATGAATGATGCCATGATAAATATTGCATGGCCGGTATGGATCACATTTGGACCTTGAGAGTTTCTTATAGGACGGAAACAGACCTCAGGTAGTAGCCCTAATAATGCATAACTTGTCACTGGGAATTGCCTCTTTGTACACAGCTTGTTTTTCTGCTTGGTTCTGGTGTTCCTGTGCCACAGGATACTTCAGTAGCTAAATAGATAATGTGGACATTTCCTGTGCCTTCTCTGGGTCGTGACTCCACATAAGCTCTTGACAGACTAACGATCTCAGACCCTGCACAAGACCCAACAATGTTCTCTTTGTCTTCGGCATAATCTGAGCTGGGTCACAGTTTCGCCTTTCCCGGTGCTGCGCTGTTGATTCGCGTCCCCTCGTCCTCCTGCTCTTCCACCGTCAGGTCCGGCAGCCGCTTCGGCATGATGCGCCTCGGAGCCGTGCCCGGCACTAAAGCATACCGGGAGAAGTCGGTCACGTGGCCGCCGGACTCGGAGCGCAGAAAGTCTTCGTCAAGCGCTAGTAGGCCGTTGGCTGTGGCGATGGGCGCACGGAGGACGGCCAGGACGGCGTCGCTGAAGATGGTGGCCTTACGCAGGTCCCGGGCCGTGGAAGGGTCGGTCCGCTCGAGTTTCTGGGTGGCGGCGGACTCGATGGCCTGTTTGTAGGTTGGATTGGTAAGCACGTATTGATTTGGGGGGATGCCCGTCTATTACGGACAATGAGGGACAGGCATACTACAGCGGGCCAGAGGCTGGTGATGGACATGTTCTTCAGGCCCTGGCGCTCAAAGTCCATGGCAAGGCCTTTGGTCAGAACGCTCATTCCTACTTTTCCCTGCATGATGGTCATGTCAGCAGTTTCTCGGTGAAGGCTATTTTCCCTTTCTCTCTATACCGTAAGATGTGTTTCCCCCAAAGTCAGACAAGAGAGCCACGCATTTCGTACATACCATTGCATACCCCGTCTTGCCCCGGAAGAAGCGACTGTATATGGGCGGGCTGACGACGATGATGCGCCCGTCCCCGCCCCCCTGCTGCTTGTCCTTCCCCTTCTTGAGGTGCGGCAGCGCGGCCTGCACGGCGGCGTAGAGGCCCTCGACGTTGACTTGCTGCATGAGCCGGAACCGCTTCAGGGGCGTGTCCTCGACCGACGCCCACCAGACGGCGCCCGCGTTGTAGACCAACGCGTCGAGGCGACCGTACGTCTCGACGGTCCGGGCCACGAGCGTCTCGATGGAGGACGGGTCGCGCACGTCGACGGGCAGGGCCGTGGCCTCCCCGCCGGCCTCTTGGATCTCGCGCGCTACTGTGTTGATGGTAGAGCCCGACGAGTTGGGGTCTGGAGGAAAGAGGGCCGTGTTTTTGTCCTTGTCATCCGTCGTAGACTTTGCTGCCACGACGACTACGGTGAAACGACTAGTATTAGCCGGAAGGTTTAGGCCTCAAGGATACGATACCCGGAGAACAGCTTACCGGCATAGCCATTCTTGGCCAGGTCTATGGCGATCTGCTGGCCAATGCCTCTCGAGGCTCCCTACAACAATGCAAGGTAGGGGGTCAGCGAGATCAAAATGCTAGCCTGTGGGAGTGTATGAGGGAGGTTGAGAGTCGAGATGACTTACAACCACGAGTGCCACTTTCTGCGTGCCCATTGTCCCGTTATCATGTAAGTATTTCTTGTCGTGACTCGATAGACATACGTAGAAGTAAACAATGGGCATAACAAATCACTTAGAATATTTATCCATATATGCCGTCTTGCTCTCGGCGTGTATTGTCCGTTCCGTTGTTTGATCAGTAATCCAAAATAGCGTCAAGATGACGCTCGGGGGCCTGTCCGAGTAAAGTGGGAACGAGCCGAGGCAGATGTAACCTTTAGCCCGACTAGGGAGATTCTTTAAGTAATTTAGGTAGTCTTAAAGTAGGCTCAACTGGTGCATAACACTGGGATTTTCCTCAATCCATCGCTACACCATGTTATAGATAATACACGCATCTCGGGTTTTTACTTGGATTTCTTTTTGTTATTAAGAGGAGGCGTACTTATTCGTACCCTGAGTGCACCGAGTGCATTGCGTTGCGACACAGCCTCCTGGTCGCCTGTTTAAATCCCACCGCGCAGGTTGCAGCTCTGATTTCGAAAACATTGCAGAGTATTGGAATCAAGCCCATACTCAGACAGATCTTTTGCCTTTGCCTAGATAGCATCATAAATCACGCTTTTGAGACCCAGCCCCCCAACTATGTAGGATTTTTGGTGTGGTGGGAAATTAGTCCTTGAGAAGCTTGACCAGCTCGGCAACAATGGCGTCACCCGTCTCCTTGGTACCAGCCGAGCCGCCGAGGTCCTTTGTCCGGATACCGCCATCCACGACGTTCTTGACAGCCTGCTCGATGGCAGAAGCCTCCTGGGGCAAACCAAGCGAGTACCGGCACATCATGGCAACGGACAAGATGGTGCCGATGGGGTTCACAATACCCTGGCCGGAGATATCAGGGGCAGAGCCTGGAGGGGTTCAGATGGTCAGTCAACTAGGCTAAAATAGAAATGGGACAGGAAGGCGAAACTTACCGTGGATCGGCTCGTAGATACCGTTGCACCGGCTCTTGCCGTCGGGAATACCGCTTAAACTGGCACTGGGCGACAGACCGATGCTGCCGGGGATGGCGCTCGCCTCGTCGCTGATGATGTCGCCGAAAAGGTTGCTAGTGACGACGATGCCGTTGAGCGAGCGGGGGTTCTTGACCATGAGAAGGGCGGCGCTGTCGATGAGCTGGTGGTTGACGATGAGCTGGGGGAACTCCTTGGCCATGACATCGGTGACCGTCTTGCGCCAGAGGCGGCTGGTGGCCATGACGTTGGCCTTGTCGAGGGACCAGACGGGGGCCGGGGGTCGCGGGCCAGCGCGAGGTGGGCGGCCAGGCGGGTGACGCGCTCGATCTCTTCACGCGAGTAAGGCTCCGTGTCCATGGCCTTGCCGTCACCGTCGTCCTCCTTGCGGTCGCCAAAGTAGATACCGCCCGTCAGCTCGCGCACAATGGTGAAGTCGGTACCGCGGCAGACGTCGGCCTTGAGCGGCGAGTAGTCCACGAGCGCGTCCGAAGCGAAGCTGCACGGCCGCAGGTTGCCGTACGTGCCCATCTCCTTGCGCAGGCGCAGGAGACCCTGCTCCGGCCTCACGGTGCCCGTTCCCCATTTGGGCCCGCCAATGGCGCCCAACAGGACGGCGTCGGCGTTCTTGGCCGCGGTGAGAGCCTCATCGGTCAGGGGCGAGCCGTTGGCGTCAATAGAGCACTGGGGTTTCGGTTAGTACCAGAAAGAATCGGCACAAGGATTGGGGGTGGATTAGGTTGGAGGGGTTTATAAAGAGAGCAAATACGTACGCCACCCAAAAGATGATCTTGTAAGTTGAACTTGCCAGCCGATGGGCTGTGAGACTCCAGTGCCTTGAGGACCTGCAGAGAAGAAGGAAATTAGTGTTTGCCAGAGCATCCTTTCGGATTGCTTGGGTTTGTGGTTACCTTGACAGCCTCGGCTACGACCTGGTTTTTGTTTGTGGTGTTAGTGTGACCCGACCCTGGAAAATACAGCAAGCGACAATGACGACAGCGCTGGCTCACCTCTGGACCGCAGTGGTCACCACCGAATACCACAATGTTATGAGTCGTCATGATGAGGAAATCGACAACTTCAGGAGAAAATCTTGGACTAATTGAATTGTCTTTGAAAAAATGAAGTCTACCGAGTTGGAAAGTGCAGAGAAAACAACAATAATAGGTTGGAGATAGGAGCAGTAGCTTCGAAGCTTCCTGCGCAAGTTAAGCCGGAGCTGCTACCGAAATTCGGAGCACAAAATGTGCCCCACGATCGGTTTTGGGATGCGAAATAACCCCACGTTGCCGACGATCGGATGCGAAGTTGGTAGGTTTGCATCACTCAACGTAAGGTACTTAAACCCAAGTACCAACCTCCTCATGGGGATCAATTGGATGTCGGGCGTCATTTCATGAAAATGATGGATTAAAACATATGATCTCATGCTACTTCATCCCGATCAGGATTCATCAGGGCTTCTTGTCGGGTTGACTGCTTGTTTTCCCTTCTTCACATGTTGTCATGACCTGGATGGATGACCACAATTTATACTCTTCCATGAAACAATAACAACAACCAAACAAAACAAGGAGTCAACAGGCCTCGTGTGTCCATCTGTCGTTTCATGCCTCCCTAGTATTTAGAGATTCTTGAGAAAGAAAAACTTGTCTGCAGACATGTAACCTTGCTAGTCATATATTCTAGTGGAAGCAAACCTTCCTCTTTCTACAATACTCCCCCCTGACCATGCTGAAGTATATGGATATGCATCATGGAGATCTTCATCACAAAAACTTGCCGACAAGTGGGTTTATAAGGTACATCATCGTATTTCGTTTCTTATTGACATGCATCATTATCAGTTAGCAGATTAGGTAGATGGGGTATCATATGTTGGTCGCGTGCCCTCTAGTCCAGTAGTAGTTGCCTGCCTATCCAAATAACAAATCCAGGCTGTGTAAATGCGTCTATAGGCAATACCTATGCTGAAAATTAGACTTTGTGGTGGCAGTTCCCCCTCATCATGAGCTTCGTCAGTCGGTGATGTTCTGGCTCAAATCAATATCATCTGAACGACCTGAATGCCTTGTGAGCCAGTGGCGACGCGAGCGATATCCGCCCCGGTCCTCCAGTGCCCCGGTTGCCTGGGTCGCGTGTACGAGCCGCCCGAGCATTCGGTGTGTTGGCACAGAACCCGCAGATATAGACGCTAGGCATTGTTCTGCGGGATATGTTGATGCACTTTCCGTGAAGCCACATATCGCAGGACTCGCTGTATTTTGTTAGCATTGCAAAACATAATAATGAGGGAGGATCCAGAACGTACCATTGGACCATGAAGCCGTCAGTGCTGGGTATGATTTCGCCACTTTTGCAGAGGCATCGAACTGTGCGACCATGACTGGATGACGGCGTAGGCAGGCTGACCTCACTAAGCGAGGCCCGATTAAACGAGGAAGAGGCACTGTGGGATACACTTGACGATACACGCTGGCCCTTCTTCATCGAGGCACGCTTTTGTCGTGTTTCAAGAACTTTGCGGAGCTCACTGGCAGCGTCGCCGTGGCGGCCTTCGGGCTCATTAAGCACTGTCTCTGCATCGCTTTCGCCATCGTTCTGAACCGGGGCTGGCTCATTGTTGTATATGCCAAGGTTGCTGGCACTCTTTTCGCTGACGATTCGCTGCGATGAGTGGAAAGGGTGCACAGTCGAGGGTTTCTTGGGGTCTGGAAGTGCAAAGGAAGCATTCCTGCTCGGAATGATGATAGGTTCGTCGTCAGTGGAGGAATCGCTATCCTCAGACGACGCCCAACTGTTGCTTCCGATCCTGGCAGGTTTATGATGCTTCCTTGTGGCTCTAGGGGTAATGTCCTCATCATCATCGTCGTTGCTGCCGACGACTACCAAGGTCGTTTCGGCACGAGCACGACCGCGAGAATCTATAGTAAACTTTACCGACGTCCGGGTCTTCGGGGCTGGGCTTTCAGGAATGGAGCATAGGCTAGACAGTCTATGGTGGTTCTTCAGCGGAGAGGCCCTCCCGTTTGGCCGCATGCTTCTTGACTCGGTGCCAGCTTCTTTTTGCTGCACGGGACGGATGGCAGGCGCCAGAGTAGGAAGGGCTGCCGTTTTGCTGGCTGTCTTCTTTCCTCGGTTCTCACTGAAGCTCCGTGACAATCCGGGACGGGCTCCTGATTTGCTGATCGTACCTGCTGGCCTGAGAGCCCGCTTTCCTCCGGATGTTTCCTTCGTGGTTGCGGATCGTCTTAAGTTTGCCGGAGGTTGGAATTCTGTCGGGGACTGCAAGGGCTGCGGTGGCATTGGCGGCTGAAGTAGTGGCAGTTGGGCCATCGGGTCAAATGCAGCAGGCTCCATATGGGAAGACGGCGGTCTGGGGAATAGGAGACCGGGATCTACGCCGCCGTTGTGGCCTGCCATGCTGAACGGATCATCTGTTGCCTGCGTGAAAGAAGTACCAAACATGTTGGTGTCCTGGTCATTAGTATTATGGCTTTGCGCCGCAGGCTTCGGTGCCAAAGCCCGTTCCTTCTTTTGCGGTTGGACATTTGCTTGGTTCTGGTTCTGGGCCTGATTGTGGTTCTGTGGCGGAGCGATCCCAGACTCTTGGAACATCTCGTTTGCCTGGCCCCAATCGTCGGAGCTCATAGGACGGTGTTGGCTTTGGAACATGTCGGCGCCGGATGCGGGGAAGTCCAGCTCCATGCCACTCATGCTCGGATCCGCTTCCCAAAATAGGCGGGAGTCAGCGTAGAGAGGGGCCGTGGCGGGCGCGGACAACGGGTAGCCAAACATGTCGGTCGGGGCGGTGACAAAGTTGGGCATGTTGGTGCTGTGCTGCTGCGGTGTGCCGGCCACAAAGTCGTATCCATATCCTTGGTCATTCTGCATCTTGTCCGTTTGCAACTTGGGAGCAAGCTTCCTTCCCCCCTTCCGCCTGGACGGCGGCGGGGTTGCTGTCTGAGCCTGTGTTTCCTGCAAGGCCCCACCCAGCCGAACCTTCTTGTGCGAAGGCTCTTGGGTATCGGACGACTGCTCGCTGTCTAGGTGGCCGAGTCCAAGTCCGATTGCCAAAGGGCCGGGGGAGGACTGAAGTCGCCTGGCGGGGTCGACCGGCGGTAAAGATAGGCTCGGATTCGGAGAAAAGTGATTGACATGGGATGCTATTTCGACCGCGAGATTCTCGGCAGAGAATGGCCGCTTGTGGCCTGCAACCTGATGGCAGGGCGTCGTGACCGAGAAGTCGATAAATGGAGCCTGTGCACCTCTTAGGTTGCCGGGCGTGGCATTGAAAACCGAATAGTCTTCGGCGAACCGAGGGGTCCAATTCGATGACGACAAAACTTCGGCTTCGAACGAAGGCTGGCAGGTCTTGGGTGTTTCAAAGACCGAACTTGGGAAAATGACAGTCGTCGGCGTTTGTCTCGGACTGGGAGGTTGAGCGTTTGGA
The DNA here is from genome assembly GCA_038363915.1 of Apiospora saccharicola. NCBI lineage: Eukaryota > Fungi > Ascomycota > Sordariomycetes > Amphisphaeriales > Apiosporaceae > Apiospora > Apiospora saccharicola. Next base: position 4,639,873 of record JAQQWM010000001.1, read on the forward strand.
TTACCAAAGCTGTGTGTCCAAAAGTGTGTGTTAGCACTAACAACATAACTCAACCAACGGGCACTGGCAGGCGAGAAAAGAGAGGCTGGAAACGGAGCCAGGGAGTGTCTTGCCTGGGCCTGGACGGGTCTCCACTCATAGCAAGACTTATTGGGTGACTCAATACGCTGCTGACAAGCTCATAACACACAACCATTCAGAATAATCTTTTTCTTGGGCTTTGCTCTCCCGTAATCACTGTGTTTTCCGAAACCCGAGAAATACTTTGTCGCAGATTGTAAATGCCCCGAATTTTCAAGTTGGTGTGTGTGGTAGGTAGTAAATGGCGGTTGTGTGTGTGTTTGATAGGCAGGCGGCAAAGACAGTTGATAGACACAAGTGACAATAGTAGGGGGTGGGAAAGACACCCAAAGACAGGCGCAATGAGACGTTTTGGGGTATGTTGTAGGTTATAAGTGCCGCTGCTGCCGCTGCTGCTGCTGTTAGTCGAAGAAGACATCCAAGAGCTGCCAGAAACAGCCACTATTTCTTTCAGATACAGGATTCTGCATTCATACCAAAAATGTCTGTTTCGCGAATGAGAAAAAGAGCGTCTGAGAGCCGTCTGTCTCTGTAACCGTGAGAAGCGACCAAAATGAGCGACTGGTGGTGGGAGTTAATATTGATCAGATACACTGGGATGGAAGTTTAAGGTCAGTTATCGGTTCCTGTCTTCATTGAATAGTACATGCTCTTCCAGGAGGCGCAAATGCTAACCGACCAATTCAGAAAAAGGAAGAATCATCAGATCTCATTAGTCCTTAACGCAATAGCTTGTTTCCCTTCCCCCCTTCTGGCCTTTTTCTTTTTTGGACAAGAGCCGCTTCACTCAGAGCTGTGTCGTCAGAAGGTCGGCGCCCACCAGCCAATGGCTGTTAGTCGTGAGGAAAGACGAACGTTAACGTTGGACGGTTGCGAGAGCTAATGTCTTCCGGCAGCTCTTCCTTTGGACCCGCCTAATCCTGGATCCCCACGGAAAGGTTGGGGTTTGCAGAGCTGATCTGCTGCAGGGAAGGCGGAATCAATATGCGCAGGGCGAATATACTGCTTTGCTTTTTCCCCCCCTCTGTCCTCTTCTCTTCAGAGGAGTAGGGGTAGTCGTATGATTTGGTTGTCGGCGATGGCTGTGCTCGACAGATACATTCTTCGGAGGGGCAGAAGACAGAACGAAGGGAATCAATCCAAGAGAGACAGGTGTGTGCATAATGCTGCGAGACAGGCATATATCACTCTTTAGATAATTGGGAGACAAGATGTCATCCAAACCTGGACATGCGGCGCGTAGGAGCAGAGTGAGATCAATTAACCCATGCAATGCAATGCAGTTCAACATTGTTCACAGCAGCATTGATGAGCGCAAATATAAGGTACGTATCCGTATCTACCTCCTGGCTTGACTATACTGGTATCTACCTCCTGGCTTGACTATACACCCTCCCCCCCCGGCCTCCCAGCACACCCAGGGTATCCTATCTCTGAACCGGGGCACGTGAGTCCTTTCAACGGCCTACCTCTATTTGCCAGCTTAGCCAACCTGCTTATGAAGACGTTGCTGCTTGCAACGAAAAGAACTTCGTTCTAGAGGATCCTTTACCATCGCCAGGACCGTCTTTTGATCTATCATATAGGGAGATCTACCGGCACTGTGAACTGCGGACCTTAACGATTATCTACTAGTCCGGCCGTTACGAGCAAGCAGTGGGAACCGGCTCCATCCTACTACCAGGCAGGCGGGTGGGTGGAAGCTGCTACGCTTGCATTCCGCTTACAGAGAGGGTCTTGTCTTAGGGCCCAGCCATTGGCAAGAATTCGTTTTGACGGTTGGAAAGAGGGGCACCGAACATAACATGGCTGCAGTAGCAAATGTGAAGAGCCGATGATCCATCGACAGGCAATGGGACATTCGGCTCTTTGCTGCGGGTGACATAATGACCGACCCCCATCCTGCCGAGGCAACATCAACACATTTGGCTCTTGCATATGTCACCATGTAACAAAGTGAGCAAATGCGCACTCTCATTAAATTGATATATGGTCTCAGCTGGAAACCCAATGTCATGACTCAAATCGCCATACAAAGAGCCCCACAGATCCAGGAACGAGCTGGACTAGATGTTGCCAACTTGAAACTAATGTAAGGTCGACGCTCTAGTCTGCTCGGGTGTCCAGTGAGAGGCCGCGGTTTGGGCAAAAGACACCGTACATATAGTCAATCCCGAGAAACCGGGAACGACTGAGCGGATTAGAGGGCTCTCCTCTGGCCTAGGCCGGGGCAGCAAGTTTGTGCGGGCGAATGCGGAATAGTGTGCTCGGGGGTTTAACTTTTCGCCGCCTATAGTAGGTAGTAGAAGAAATAATTAGGTGCGTAGGGAGTTGGATAGGCGAGTATAGCAACGGTCCATCGGCAGCCCCTTTTGCAAGCGGCATGACACAGTGATGTTGGAGAATTGCAATTTCACTGGACACAGGCTGTCTTGAATCTGACGTTCTTTTCCAGCAAATCGGCGCTGCGTCAATCGCTAGTTGGCTGCACCATCTGAAGACTGATTGATGGAGGCAATGCAGGACTTGCAGGCAAAGTTGTGTGGAGTGGTGCGAACCGCCAACATTAGTATTGATTGATCGATCGTACCTACAGCACAGCTGCAGCCACATACAGACATTACATAAAGCTGGAGCTGGCTCCTCACTTTGGAGCCGCTTTCACGCCAGTCGCAGTCCAGTCCTGCATGCATGAGGCGGCTTTTTCGACTTTTTTCTGCCTCAACAAGCGCTGGTCTGCTGCGAGCGAGTGGCTCTCGTCCACTCCTATGCGCTCAACCTTCTCCTGCATAACGAAAGAACCACTTTCTTACGACGATGCATGTACTGTAGCAGGCAGTGCTTGTGTTACGCAGGAACAGGAACCGAAACTACTTACCTGCTTTACCTACTATCTAGGACCCCGCGATCCTCGACTTACGCAATACGACATGAGTCAACGCCAGCTGGGGGGCGGGGGCACATCGCAATCTCCAAGTTTGTCGAAGGTGCACGATATTCCCTATTTAACCTTTGTCTTGGTTGGCCTGGACAAATGCATGCACCATACGATAAACATGCATGTCTGATAACATGTGTCGTTTCTCGACGCTGGTCACTGACTAGGTATACGAGAAGGTAAAGACGCCTTCAACTGCCAATCAACCTTGCTCTTGGGTGCAGCTTTGGACATGCAACCTGGAAGCTTTATCAGACCGTTTGCAATGAAGTGACACATGTCAGATTCCCGTAGGTAGGCAAGGCGTATGGTGCCCCTGCCTGTACAAACTGCGACCCTTGGGATGCGCGCCCGACGGTATTCGCAGAAACGTAACGTTGTCGGCGCCCAGCACGGGAAGTGACGTCGATCTGGGGGTTTACGGTGGTCAGACACTGGCTGGTCTTTTATTTCTTCTTCTCCAGTCAATGTCAGCCTGCAGCCGCCCCCTGCTGCGGCGTTCGCTCAGCCGTGTATTCTTTGCTACTTCCCGGCTATTTGGATGCAATACCGGCGCAATCCTGGGTCAATCTAATTTCGGATGTTCTCCTTGGGAGCCACCAGTTTGCATCACTCGACGAGGTATCCGGTTGCGCTGTCTTGGATCTTAAAACTGACCGCCTTTGCTGGGTGAGAATTCCGCGTGTGCCAGAAGAAATCAGCAGCTTCAGCTTGGGTTGTACAAAGCGGGCGACAGATGGAACAGAACAAGTACGTGAAAACGTCAAAAAGGGGGTTGCGAAATGGCTGAGAATGTAGTCGACTGATGAAATCGATTGGCTGTGGGCACTGGAATTTCCAATTGGTAAAGGCCATTGGCTAGGGTACTGTAAGCTGCAGGCAGCATGGGGGGTTGCAGTGCAACTGTACATCAATTTACTCCCCCATCCGAGCTCGCCATTGGCCCCGGGTCCGTGTGTCCAGGGGGTACTTGGGGCCACTTACAGCGTCCCCAATTGGGTTCTATCCGCATTCTTCACTTTAACTTGCCGCTTGGTTCCGGGGAGAAGATGAGGCCGACTAACAAGATGTAGCAGAAGCCGGTGCTGCCACCAACGTGGCTTCCAGTTAAAGTAGACACGAAGAGACGGTTTCTTTTTGGATTAATCAGCCACGGATCGATATCGAATTGATAGAAGTATCTGACCCTACCCAGCTGCTTCGGTGTCTGATCCTCTAACTACGAGACCGCCACGGCGTCTTATGGCATCAGGGGCGGGAGCGAATTGCGCATCAGCCCAACAGTGAAGCCACTCAGAACTTACCTGTAAATCTATGATATGATCCATGCGTCCTTCGAGTGATCTGGTAGCCGAATCAGCCTTGACCGGTTGGGCACCATGTCCGAATCCCACTTAACCAGTTCGGCGAAGGATGGCTGCCATGGAACATGAAATCGCATGAATCTAGGAAATTGCATTGCCGTACAGGGATGTGCTGACCGACAGTGTTGATGTACGGCTGCTCTCTTTCCTTACATTGAGAGCACCATGACTGTAGAAATCGAATAACAACATGATTCTAATCATATTTACTGCATGGCACGTCACGTATGGCCAAGCGCCATCCACTCATATCAAGGTGCAGCCGTACAATTGCCCGACAGAGCCACAATATCAACTTGCACGGTTTCGAGAGTCTTTCAGAAGTATACCCGGCGTAACTCTAATGTGTCTGTCTGGCCACAAACATTTGGAGCTGCTCTCTCGCCTTTTGATATCTGATTTAAGGACCACTGAGGAATTGCTTTCGCTAAATTACTATTATGAAAAGTACCAAGTATGTAACTATGCTCTAGTATTTAGAACACACCGTTGTCACGCCCGGCGTTGACCTATCGGATTCCGACTCAGACGACGTCTTCTTGTCGTCGCCCCTGGCAATTTCGTGTATACTACTGAACCCGGCCGACGTCGGCGTCGACGCCGAGGCAAAGGATACGTTCCCGTGGCTGTCTGTGTGCTTGTCGTCACTGTCGCCGATGCGCTCCGTCTTGATGGAGACCTCGTGCTGCTGGTAGATCTTGAGCGGGATGGGCAGGTCGAGGCCGTCGTCGTGGAAGATCTGCTCCTGGCTCTCGGAGCGCGTTATGATGCGGCGCTCGGTGCTCGAGATATGGCTGCGGCCGTTGCCGTAACCGGACCGAGCGAAACGGGAGTTTGCGGCCTCGCTTGTGCGCGCGCCAGATGACTTGCCGTGAAAGGAGTGGAGGTTGAAGATGCGGCGGCACAGGGTCCATGTCGAAGGAAGGTTCGTGACAATGATGGCGGTCGACGATTCCCGAATGTACCAATACGTCCACTCGGAGCCGAAGGGCTGGTTGAAACTATAGTACTTGTTCAAGACTGCGGCAAGTATCTGTAGATCGAAAATGGTCAGCATCTGCCGACAGAGCGCCCCTGAGTGTGTCAAGCAAGATATGTGGATGGCAGGTGACTTACAGTGAATGTCCCTAAAGCGAACACGCCGCAGAGTATGGCCTTCTTCTTGATGGGCAATTGGGCTTGTAACAAAACAGGCATGGGGATCAAAATGATCATGAAATCCGACGATATGTTGAGGACTGCATTGGTGATTAAGTGGTTGGTGGCAGCCGAACATTGGGTGTTGTCCGGAGGTACGGCCCAGTACTGGTTGAATGGACGGCACCAGACTCCGAAATAGAGGATTTCCATGACAACAAATCCCAAGGCAGCGTATATAGCCACGATCTTTACTGCAATGTTCTGCTTCAAACTCATCCTGTATGAACAATAGGTTAGAAGGAGCACCAAATAGTGGCAAGGACAGGAGGTACGAACGTAAGGCGGCTATACATGATCAAGAGGCATGCCTTCATTAACCATATGGTCACGATTTGCATCTGCTCCACAACGAGGACCCTTTGTAGGCAAAGTCAGTATGCACACATAAAATAAAGAAGAACCGAACGGGGATGTATGGTATTGTATCGTGCGTCTGTATCAGACGACGCGGGCGATCGGGGTATCCATACATTTTCGAACCATATTCTCTCTCGGCAATGGTTGCGGATGCGAGAGGCGCAGGATCACTCGGGTCGATGAGGTTACTACTGGTGACTGCAACGATATTGATAGCTGCTATAAGTATGGTATCCGTCACCTGGGAATATGTCAGTCAGTACAGAGCGAGGCGCCTTCCACGTATGTAGGTGGCAAGCTTAAGCGGGGTATTGTGGAGGGTTCCTTACCATGGCTACGATCATGAGGCCATCGTCAACCTGGAGCTTTCTGAACGAGCCGTGTAGGTCTCGCCTCGAAACACTGCGAAACATATAGGTCAGCTACCAGTTTCAAAGGGCTGCGGCCAAGTCGTGGCAGAGGATATGACAAACTCACATTCGAATAATGACGATTAGCCAGGTAAAGGCATACCAGGTCCAGGATTCAGCCGTCAGTGCGGTCAACATGTTTACTGATGGGTTGCGGGTTACTTGTTGCATGTACAAGTTCCTTTTCCCTGGCTGAGTAGCCGACCCAAGCGAGGCTGAAGAGGTGCAATTGGCGGGCGAAGAACATCAGATGTAGACAGCGAGCTTGATTGTATTCGGAGTCAGTCCAGGATCGGAGGAGGGAGGGGATCCGGCCGATATGTATAAGGTAGGAATTCCCGGATAGCTGGTCTCAGCGTCCCAGTGCCAGTGGTAGCGGAATGGGTAGAGAGCGTAGCGCGATAGATAAGCTCCCACATGTGGAACTGTCTTGGGAACTGGAAACGTCAATCGAGTCGGGGCCGAGGCTTTTTACTACATCCAGACCGGGCACAATCCAGCATAGAGCAGTTTCCGGACCCTCTCTCCCGAAGGGGATAATCCTCATCTGATGTCCAGCTTCCGACTTGGAGATGCTCTCTGACTGGCCGATAGGACGGACTGACTGGCCAGTGAGCCCACACCACTCAGCACATCTGATACTATACCTGGAGTAGACATCAGGGGACACTCCACATTGGCAGCAACTAACCGGCTCGCCCGGCGGGCTTGGTATACCATACTATCATGCAAGCGAATCGTCTCTAACGGAATAGAGGCTAGAGTGTCGAGCTGAGGTGTGCTTCTCGGGCCTGAGGCCGGGATTGGAGAAGCGTCAAGATGGGGGAGGGACCCGAGGAAGATGCCCTCTAGCGGCATCCAATGGGAAGCTCAGATCCATTAGAAAGCCGGTTTGATCTTCAGGGGGTCCGATTTTGGAGTACAGACTGTACGTAGTAGGGCGGGTTTTGATGGCCGCGCATGGAGTTAGGGCTCTCTGGCTCTCTCCCTCTCACTCTCCGTCTCTTTGTCCAGGTATTCGTTGTAGTCGTAGACAGTGGACTGCTAATAAACTCGTAGTGGTGCGCAACCCTCCCCCGAAATAGAGTTTGCTGGGATCCGATTTGTTGCAAGGGGGTCTGAGCGCTCAGCGGATGGTACACCCCCAGATTTCAGCCTGCCGTCTCCACGAATCACATCCCTATTCCGAACACTGACAGGTTTGTATATAGCTGTCGCTATACTCGTCAACCTTCATGCATGCCTGCCCTGTAAGGGTCTGTAACCTAGAAACGACTGGGCAGCTGGTCGCACATGAGTCTCAGTTAATGCGTTGCAGCTCACTGGTCACCTAGGTATTGTTCCGTGGAGGCAATGGATGATAGCAGAGTATGTTCGATAGACTCATCTCAAATGGAAGCAAGTACTCCGTACATACTTACTGTACCGTATGCAGCAGCATTTCATTGCGGAACGATGATTCGCGCTGTCAGCTCCGAGATGGTCCCGGGGGCAGGACTGGTAAGCGGTGGTAGCGCAATGCAAAAACGGGGCCACTAACGTTGGCCGGCGGAGACCATTACTCGCTTGTTTCTATCTCTGCTCACTGCTCAATACTCACTTCACCTATTAAAGTTAAGATGAAGATCCGAAGGAATAGGGACAGCCCAGCATCGCCATGCCAACAACCAGCCAAACGGGCAAGTCCAGCAGCAGTTTCGTTTCCCCTCTTGAAGGCGACAGTCGCGTCGCATCGCATCGCATCGCTTGCCCGTCAAGATTGCGAGGAAACAAGCATGCCAGAGAGAGCAGAGCTCGACTTGTTCGCTGGAGCTCCAGGGCAGAAACCCACTACAATTATGACGCCAAGCTTCCTAATATTTCTGGAGCTCAATACTGCCAACACGACCGTAAACAAGACCTGCTCTGGCCTTAATGCCATCGCGTCCAGCGCTCGTGTCAAGAATGGTCACAGGCCTGGACCGGCCAGGAAGGAGTGGACCCCGACTCTTGGGAGCTAAGCATGCCCGAGTCAATGGAATTACCCACCGTCCAGTGTCCGGCAAGACGGTTAACGAGTAAGGAGGAGCAGGATACTGGGCTGCACAGCCCATGACGGTAAAAAGACCAGCTGGCTATCTGATCGATAGTCATGGGTGGGAGAAGGTGATCTCACTAGCCGACGCAACGGTCCGAATACACGTTTTCATGGTGATCAAAGAAACCGGGGCCCCTTCGTCGTGACTCTCAATCGCCCACACAAAAACCCGAGACCTTGGGGTCATACGGGGGCTCTCTACCGGAGTAGCCACCACGAGCCCAATCGCTCGCAATGATGCAACGGGCTATGTGGCTCCTTACGACAACGCATGTCTCGATGTTGTCGCTGTCCAGCCGGACAATCGATAAACATCTGCCCCGGCGAGTAAGCAGGAAGGTATCCATTTGCGCCCACCAGGCCCGATAACTCCTTTGAGGCTCTGTCCTAGCAGGTTTAAAATTAGCCACCAAGGCAGGCCATGCTAGGAGGCCTTGGTCAGCCACCGCAAATGACCCCATAATCTACAGCGATCTCGGAATGGTGTGGGTGTGCCGGCCACTCGGATCCAAGACACCACAGCCAGCAGTGTCGAATCTCTTTGGCGCCAAGCCGGGAGAGTGTTGCTACGACTTCCTGATGCATCCTAGTCGTTGCTGATGGCCGGCTGCACACCCGATGGGCTATTCACGGTTATCGATCCTGGTATGGGCCGTGGCAGGACCAGAAGCAGGACTAGAGAGCTGGGCATTCCTTCGACGAATGGCGCAATAGCACTAGATCTGCTCTCTAATCTACATCCCCTGGCATCGTCTGTATGGGTAGACTGGATCGGGACGACTAGACACGGGCCAATGCAACGCACATAATTAGACCTATCCAGAACCCATAGGCTTCTCGATTTACTTTCGAGATACCAAGATCGGACGATTATGGTTCGACTGCTCACCTTATCGCCAGCCATAAAACAATAGTCTTTTCCGACCCTGACAATCCACATGCTCGAATATACTGGTCGTGGCCTTTCCTGAGCAGGTCTCGTTGGGCGACAAACTTTCCGTTTAGGGCTTCTGTTGCTGTACATACTGTCCGATATTCATCTCGGAGCATTTGGACAATGAGGCAATTATCCTACCCTCAATGTGAAGATAACTCCTCTGAAGCCAGTCAAGTGCAACTTGACACTTGAAAGAGGCATATCCCCCGTGTCCACCATCTACGATGATTCCTCGTTTTGGAGCACTCACCGAATGGGGGCCTAGGGAATCATATGCCTCTTCCTGTGGCAAATATATTGTGTTTCTGGAAATTGGAAATATGATTGGCATAGATGACGTTGAGACCATGTTGTCTCTTTTCCCGGAGAAGCAAGATAATGATTCAGCGAGGCGCCCAGGGCAGCCAGCTAGTGGCCAATAGTGTAGGGAGGAAGCGCGACCCAGGAGTCTGGACGAGCCCAGCGAAGTCTCCCGTAGTAACCGTAAAGGGGACTGGAAGCCGGCGCCATTACCGCCAACTAAGAAGGTGGTGTCTCGGTGCCGAGCAGGAGATAAACATGGGGCGATATCACTCACTCTCCATGCGTGGTACCTGCGCTAGTTCTCCTCTTGTCCTTCCTTGCCAGCTGAAAGCTCACTAATTCTCACCACCGACCTGCTGGGCTGAATGCCGCGCCCCGATATCATATCGACGTGGCGAGACCTGGCCAAGAACTATCCCGCAATGTCCCCATTGGACCCTTGACAGAGCAAGTCACTCTACACTGACTTCATTGCCGACATCGACCGCAGCATTGATTCGTCCCATGAAGAGGAAAAGGAAGGTCGTCATGGACATCGTCGTTCCTCGCGCTTAGGACGAGATCTCACGAATGTGGCAAGACATAGCGTCGTCGGATATACCCCTGTGTTGCTATGGCATGCTCCAAGGTAGCCCGTATCTGGGCGAACAAAAGCAAATGCGAGATGGAAACAACATGCAAGCCCACACCACGCGAGTATGGTATACCTGATGATGCCCGTATAGCCAGCCACCAGACCAGATCCTACATGGGATGTCAGTCGCCCACCGGGACCAGCACCATTAGCCCCCGAGTTGCCTACCAACAACATATGCGATATAATGAATTTGGGGTGATGTACTGGTGTACGTATGCAGACAGACTGGACAGGGTTTGCGCTGGGCTACTACTTGTAGATCCCGAGAGGCAAAAGCTATCGTCGCCATCAGCTCACGCAATTTAACAGATGTGCCCAACAGTATTCATGCGCGTAGCCGCCGTTCATGCGGGATCCCTCATCACTCGGGACGAACCAGAGCAGCACGGGGCGAACGATACATATATCTTGTTATCAGGGGGGTCACACCAGGATTCCCGGCGCGCAGTCGGGTGCGCGCCGCTGTACTGCTGAATAGGTAGTACAGCCGCTTCTTGTATGGCTTGGCACTCGTCGGTTTATAGGGCTGTATGCATAACATATCAGGAAGAGGCCTGGCTGATATTGGTACGGTGGTAATGAGGCGCAGATGCTTTCCGGGTGTTCATCCGGTATCTTTACAATACATGCCAACGCGCGTTTGCTGACGGGCTCATTTAAAGCAAAGCAGTCTATATCGCCGCATCCATTGCCCTCCAGGCCAAAGAGGGATGGGATGGAGACATGACATATTACAGGCGCAGGTGGTCCGGCGAAGCAAAGCATCGGGGTTACATCTCGGAGGTGTGAGAGGGGAAAATGGACATGTACACATGTACATACAAGTAAGTATGTTGTACGACATCACGTTTAACTTTTTCTTTCGGCTCCTTTTTTTCGTTGGTCAGCATATATAAAATCTTTTTTCCCAATGTACCTTTATATATATCTCTCTCTTATCGCTAAGCCACCGGGCGCGTCTAATGCAAGGTACCGGATTAGAGTTGCATTGGACGGGTCTGCGTTTCTTGTCATTCATGCATTACATCAGATACGGCAGAAACAACCAGCCGGGAAAAAAGGTGGGATGACGGAACATTCCAAAACGTCCCACGCCCCTCAGACCTCCCCTCCTCCAAAAGCCCCTGAGGCACAGCCATAGACCATAGACCTTCCCAAACCGACTCGTTGGTGGTGTGCCTGGCACCTGGAAGTCTACGGATCGTATAATTAGGTGGAAGAGGAGGGGGAGGAGGAAGACATGTTAAGAAATTGTTTCCCACGAACGGAAACCCAAGCTAAAACAATAACGAAATAAAGCTTTGGTTGATGAAGGGAAGGGAAGGGATGGAGGGGGAAAAGAAAGCACTAAAAGAATTGACATGTTGCGGATCTCGGGAGTTTCTTGTTTCGGAGTTTTTTCCGAGGGTTTCTTCCCCCCAACTCCTTATCGTCGTGACTGCATGATCTGCGCGAGGGTCAGAGACCGGGAGTCGAGTCGACACGAAGCTGGCACACAAACCGCGGGGTTCCGCACAGTAAAAACTCCTAACGCTGAGAAGCAGCTGACGGGACACGCTTCACACGGCACCAGCGGCGGACAGGCGGGGTTGCGCACCAAGTCACCTTTCAGAAGAATATAGGAAAAGCCGAATAGTCAGGATACGAAACATAACGGGCGGGCAGGCAGGCAGGCAGGCAGGCACATATGCGAAAATAGAGGTAAGGATGGTGTTTAGAGAACTGATAATTTATTCATCGTGATCAAAGTCAGGCCAAGCTGCTTGATACGGCGAATTTGCTTAAACCCATCGTTTGTCCCATTCCCATGCTGATCCGTCCCAGTTCAGTCCTCAGCAGACCCAGTCTGGGGCTCTTTCATATCAACCTTTCTTCGTTCCATCGCCAGCGCGGTTTTCGTGGCGTGGCGTGCAAGAGAAAGCCCGCCGTTGTTTCCCTCCTCTTCCTCCCCTAAATTTTCCTTCCGCCAACGTCCCCCCCAAAATCGTCAAAAGGGGTATCAGGTATTTAACTATCTACGATTAAGAGGGAGAAAAACGTTTGCGCGCTGTGCGTATATGGACAAGCGAAGAAGAAACGATCCGGAGTACAAAGGAAAAAGAAAACATGTAGGAAAATGGGAAAGAGCTCAAAAGCAATTGGTGTGGTTGACGTGTGATTTGTTGGTTTGTTGATTTTTCTTCGAAGGTGGCTCGGCCTAATAGTCATCATGGTGAAGCCGGCCACGTATTAGACATTCCTCCTCTTTCTCTTCCTCGTCCTCCTCCGGCCCCAATGCCGGTTTCCAACCCGCGACTTCTCCGTGGAGAAGGTCGCCATCCGCCAGGGGGTTTTGCAAACAATTCGCCATGGTATCGTGTCCAACCCGTCCCGGTTTCGTGTGTTCGTATGTGTGAGAGATAAACAAAGTAGAGTGTGTAGGAGATGAAATATGGTGTTGCTTTGGGTGAAATGGGCACGACAGGAGACCACCAAAAGACGGTCTCGTGCGGCCGACGCAGCCCTCGAAAATACCAGTCTATACTTTCCTACCCAGGGTCATCATATCGTTGAAGTAACTTCAAGAAAAAAGGACTTCGTAACGCATCTAATTTGCGATAATATAAATAGAAAAGAGAAGCTTGTGCGAAGAGATTGCGGCCATGTTTGATCAGGGTCGCCTATATCATATTCGACATATCATCAAGCGGCGTAGCTGGTTGCATCATCGGCGTGGAGTGTTGCATGCTCATGGGCACCGAGGTAGGCGGCATTGAAGTAGGCGTCTCGACACCGGAAGCGTTGTTCGCTGGTGTGTGCGGCGTCCTCGGTGTTTGAGGCTCCATCTTGGGCTTCGCCATATGCGATGCCGCAAGCGCTCGCGAGTGGCTGCTTTCGCGCCTTCGCTTCGGGGCATCCTTGATCTTGGGATGGGTGTGGCACTATGCTCTTGGTTAGTGGTGATTCAGTCTGGGAGGGGATGTTGGGAGCCTACCTTGTACGCGTGACGGAACCACGTTGTGCCCTTCTTCTTGCTGCTGACTAATGCTATCCAATCATTGCAGCTACCGCAGAGGCCTTCCCAAACATCAGGATTTCCATCCATCCGTCGGGTCTCATGGGGCTCCTGGAACGGGCTGCCGGTTGCGGCGCTGATGCCGTGGGTGAAGCTTTTGTCGTACCAGAAGGCAGAGTTCTTGAGCACCAACCAGCGTCCGGGCTTGCAGATGCCACACCATCCCTCACGCTTGTTGCCATGACCACGGACCCATCTGGGTGTGTAGAGGTCACCTTCGAACCTGAGTTCTTGCTCGTGAGGAACCAGGTCCGGGTCCTCGGGGTTCATGTCCTCTGGGGGAGGAGGGATCTGCTCTTCGTTGAGAGAGGCATACAGATCCGGTGGGTCAGAAAGATCAGTGTAGTGGCCATGGAGCGAATGGGGATCGGCGTTGCTCTGGAGCATTCTGAACAGGCCATGAGAAAGCAGCGGCGGCGGGTTCTCAAAGACGTGCGCATCAGGGTGGAAATGCTGCGAAGGCAGCTGAGAGGGCAATTGAGAGGGAAGAAGCATGCTGTTGCGATAGGCCGGAGGAGGTCCATGAGACATCAGGAAAGGGTGTTGCTGTACGGCCTGGAGGTTGCCAAAGTTCAGAGGCAGCGGCGGGTTCGAAATGGTGGGAGAAGAGTGCCTTGAAGAGACACGGTGACCGAAAGGATCGTGGGTATGCTGGTAGACGAATGGCGACGGTCGTCGGTTAGGAGTCGTGCCGTAGGAACCAGTCGACCATCTCTTGTTTCGCGCACTGCTGTCCACGCTATACGGCGCAGATCGTACGGTGCCAGGGCGAGGCGAAGGCGAAGCGCCACGGCCTCGGCTCTGTGTTCGAACCAACTCGGAGCGGCTCTGGGGAGTCATGCGTGGTGATGCCACGGGAGAGAGCTGTGTAGACGACATGAGAGAGTTCCTGTTGGAGGTCGGCGGGTAGTCCGATGTGAACGAGGGCGCCTCCGACATGGCGGCGGAGAACTCTTCGTAGGATGGCATGTCAGACATGCCACCCGAAGTCGACATGGTGAAGGAGGAGCCAGACATGCGTCGTTGGCCGAAGCCATGCTCGAAGCCCATGTTTTCGTTCTCCATCTGTTGCCCGGCGTACCGCAGGTCGAGGATCGGGATGGCATCATCCGAGGTGTAAGCCTGACCGATCATATCTGTGTCGAGGCTGTGGACGTCCATGTTGTCCTCGCACGTCTTCATTCCTCCCCAGGGGTTGTGCTCCATGGTGGACATAGGGTAGAACTCCTGTTGATGCATCGATACCGGACGGGACATGGTCTCACTTGGAGTGCTCTGCATATCCAAGCCCGAAGGGTCCCAGGCCTGTATGGTGTTGAAGCCTTCTGCAGAGCAGTATGAGAAGCCTTCATGAATGGTCGCGGGCCGGGGCTTCATGCCTTGTGTGGTGGGCGTTGTCCAAGAGCCGGCTTCGGTTGTAGCTGGCATCTCGTTCCCGCTCATTGTCATAATCGGGGGAGGAGGGGGAATGTGGACTTCTCTCCTGTTAGGGGTGTATGTGAAGGCAGGTTGATGTATCTGCTGCTGCTGCTGCTGATGCCTATAGGTTTGTGAGTTTTAATGAAAAAAGGCAGCAGTATATTTCAGGATGAGCATACAGATGAGAATGACTGGAGTCCATGGTCAAGCCGGACCAGGGAGGGCAGCGTGACTTAAGCTATTGCACAATGGACGCTGAGACAGGAGGGAGTTAGCATTGATCTGGCTGGATACCATGCCTAGAACCCTTCCGATACCAGAATAAACAGGCGTGGATCCGCCGGGCCCACGTAGTCCAGACGAGTCATGAGCATAGTTGACTTACAAGGTAATAATAGCATGAGCTATGATCCGAGTTTGAAAACCTTCTCTGTTAATCACCGGTAGGGATATCTGGTATATTCGCGATGTGGCGAGTTGGTGTAAAAGAGCGCGGCGGGAGGTCTGGGCCTCGATGATATAGCAGTTTACAAACAGCTGTATCCTTGGTAGTAGTATGGACGGCAGAAGTGAGCGTGGGTATGCTGATGTTGTTGTGGTTGTTTGTGTTGTGTTTTGTTATGTGTGTAAGTGAGAGTTCGTCTGTAAGGGCGGCCTCAGTATCAAGCATAAGCTGCTAGTATAAAGGAGTGTAGTGAGTTGTCCGGGAGGGAGAAACTCGTTTGGTTCGAGAGGTCTGGCAAACAACAGACAGTCTGGCGGCGCGTCCAGGTGGGAAAAGAGAACCAGCTCTCAGTGTTATAGACCGGAGGGGTTTAATAAAGTCTTGTCGAGATGCAGGACAGGGAAGAAAGGAGCGACTAGCAGCTTGGATAGTGTCGGTAGCATACGAGGGGTGGACAAGGCGAAAGAGGAGCAAGAGGCAGGATACATGAGGGGCAGTGCAGGACCCCCGGTGATATAAAAGAAAGTACAGAGCTCGAATAGGCATCATCCATGGTCTAGTGTGATAACCCAGTACGGTATGCTGGGTCTTGTTCGGAACGTCGGTAGGAGCTAAGCCGGCGTCCTTGATACAAACTTGGCCCTGGCCAGCAGACTCCAGAGGGGAGTCTGGTGTACGAGAACAGGCTTGGCCCGCTGGAAAGGGCCAGACTGGATAACATGGGCCAGGGGCATATGCAAGGATTTGCACTACAGGGGCCGCTCGGTAGGTTACATCTCTCCGTCGATGATGTGTCGAAAGAACAAGATGGTATGGGGTAAGCCGCCAGGTACAGAGCACCGCGTAGTCCCGAAGCGGTTAGGGGGCTAATATAATGGCCGGGCCTGCCCCAGTTTAAGGGACGAACATGGGTCGATGTCCTCTTCGGGATAATCGATACATGGCAATATGGAGCCCTAACCACTGGTCGAAAACGGCCCTAGGAGAATAACATGATTTGAATACAGATAGGCCATCTCAGATATTATCGACCTGCTGAGGCCAGCACTCACTAGTGCAACAGTGCAACAGACGCGAGAGGAAACGGATTTCTCGCAAGAACCGCATGTGGGCGGCCGACCCATCCCATCTCGACGTTTCTGGGTGGAGTAAGAGATCGAGGAAGTGGCTTGTCTCATATCTTATCCAGCTTCTTTCTCGCTTCTCGGCGAGGGGTTGACAGGACGGGAACGAGCGAACAACCAGATCAAGAACAAGACCGCTTCGCCGGGAGGGGGAGGGGGACGCACGCAACTCTATGACGGAAGTAGCGGGCTCGTGAGGTCTGAAAATAGCAAGTCCAGAGCAGGGCCTTTTTTCTTCTTCTGTTTCTTTTCTTCTGCACACAGCCTCGAGGGCCACCCACCTGGACAAGCTGGTCGGTGTCGTATGATACGGCCACGACACAAGATATCGGCCGGATAAGTCGATCTGGAGAAGGGGACAAGTTTCTTGTGCGGATAGCATGTAGCAACTCGACGGGGACCTAGCCTGAACCGGCCTGGCTGGGCAGTGGGCTGAAGTGCCAGGCGAGTGCCGTCGACGAGGTTATGGTATCAACAGACTGCCCGTTTGAGCCGCACGACGGAGACTGTATACTCGTTGGGTTGGGCAGCGTAGTACTAGGGGAAACCTCGCAAGAGGTACAGCCGCAGTCCTGACGTAGGGGCGGTCATGTCCGAGCCAGCTAAAAGGAAGTCCCGAGTTGTGCTCGAGTATATTAAATCAGGCTACTTTTCTTGCACGCAACTTGGAATAAGTAAGTCCTTGCTAATCAGCGGGGACAGCGCCGGGCGCAAGGAATTACAGGATTCACGCAGCAGGAGATATTCGGGATACAAGATGGTCATGGTCAAAGAGCATCAGAGCTGCCGTCTGAGGTCGGTCAATTTGCTTCGTTTGTACAAGTAGACGCTCTCCCATTCAACCGTCGTTTATGGATCAAGAAAAAAAAAGATGCTTGTGCAGTGAAATTTCTTGAAGTTGTGGTTGACAGGTTGCCTGGCAGAATTGGGACTAGAGCGCCAGAACCGGCAGGGATGGCCGAGTTTCAGGATCGGGCTCTGAGACACGCGGTGGAACCCCTGCGTCCATCTCTCAGCCAGTCAGCCCATTTGCATCGTGAACCCCACAACTCAACCTCAAACGCGTCGTCGTCGTCGTCGTCTTGTTCTTCTCCTCCTTCTTCGTGCCTTCTTCTGTCTTCGCTCGCCCTCCTCAGACTCAAAGCCCTCGCTTCTGCCCAATGGATCAAGATAAAGCAACTACTGGATGTGACTAGCGCGGGATCCGTATGTTAACTGCAGCACATATAGCCTCCATACCTGGAACGGTAGACCCCGATGCTGTCCACTAATAGGCCGGGCTGCTAGTAGTTGCTTGCTTCGACTCCAAGCCTCCCCTCCAAGTCTCCTACATACTGTGCGCAATATGTGTGCAGCAGGGCCAAAGGTCAGGAACAACCAAAAAGAACTAATAATAAATATAATAGCACAGCTCTGTGATACCCTCCCATACACCTGCGATTCGTCAACCAATTCTGTCCAATGATATCGTGAACCCAGGGTACTGTTCTGTAATATTCTCTCCTCTTGACTGCCAAAGTCTGATTCCATCAAGGCGTGCTGCGTTTTCGAATTCGAAGCCACTATGCAGGTGCTACCTTACTAGCAACTCCGCCCTTTGATCCCTCGTTTATCTCCAGCTCTTGGGCGTCGGCTAAATCTTTTAGGCCGCCCCTAGAAACCCTAGAAAGAAAAGGCGGTTTCTTGCACAACGCTATGGCGTTACGGTGTATGGTGGGTGGGCTTGCTTCAGTTGCGTCAGCGCCCGATGTGCTAGCTGAACCGGCTAAATCCACCTGCACCCGTGCTTTCTGTGCGCCTATGCTCGAGAATAACCAAGTTTGTGATTGATGATATGGATCGGATAAGGCATTCGCTTGTCGCATACTCTAAAGGTCGACGGACTCTGCCAGACGTGCGATTGGTGATCCACACGCCGGCATCGCGTTGCGCGCTGTCTACCTTGACTGCTAGCCGTGCCTAGTGTGTGCACACCATAGACACCTCAGCAGCCGGTGCCCATAATGCTACACTACGTGCTCTGGGATAGAGTGGAAAAGTGAGGCAGGGATTCGGGCAAGAACGTTTGACCATAATCCTTGCCGACCGAGATGCCTACCAAACGGGACAAAGAGACCAAAAAGACCTTAACCAACAGTTGCAGCAGTTGCAGGTGGCAGTAGGGCCCATGCTCCATGTCAGACATGGTTTGGCGCCAGACACAGCGATCCATGATCACCATCCCATCTGGTCCACCCGGTCAACACAACAAATGGCTCTCGGGCTGGCAACTGCCCAAGGCAGAGGAACATCGTTTGATCTAAGTGCTACCTCGCCTTGCTTTGCCCAGAAAATGTTCCCTCGGGTGGAATGTGGGATAGAAAGAGGAAAGGGGGAAAAAATAAAAACTTATGGGACGTTTGGTTTGGGCTATTCGGAAACCGGATCAGAGGTCGTTGGAGATCCCCTGGCGCCAGGTTGCACTGTACAGTAGTAGTACTGCTGCTGCGCGCTGCTGGCTAAGTGAGGTGCTGCCCCTCGTGCTGTTCGTTTTAAGCTTCTTCGACTGTACACTGGGCGATACTACCGTGTCATTGATTGAGCCTGTAGAAAATAGGGGGAAAAGTTGACAGCCGCATCTTACCACCCTGTTTCAGTCATCATCGAAGCGAGCCCGTCCCAGCCTTTTGCTTGGTTGACAGGTCCCCATGGCGCAGCTACGAGGTGATTGCGTTTCTGCAGAGGCCAGTCCTGCGAAATCTCTGACGACCGAGCGAGAACGAGTCGTCGCCTTGGTCTCTCCAACGCGATTCAATTGGGTCTCCGTTATCTTCCCATCGGCAGTGGATGGCGTGCTCCATTTGCCGCGCGAGGGCATCCTGTGCGAGCCAGAGCCAGCTGTCAGTATTTGCCACTGATCTGGGTGGGTTGGCCCTGGGTCGCGATCCGACTCCGACTATAAGACACGGCTATTAGGAGGATCAAGCTCGAGGGGGCTCGGGGGGCGCTAGCGGTACACGAGCCTATTCGCTGTCTGGCTGCCTATCGATAATGGGTGACACCCGTGCTTTTTTTGTATAATGTAATATCAGATGCGAGATATTAATAGCAGGTTTCCTCTCTCCGGCTCCCCCTCGGAAAATTAAACCCGTCAACCCTCCAAATGGCTTAACATGTTTTATATACACTAACTCAGTGCCTTTCATATTTAAAATTACTGAAAAAATAGCTTATAGATTAGAATTGGCTAATTTATTTACTTGAGCTTTTCCTATAATTTTCCCCATTTTTATTGTCGAGTTGGTAATGAAATTGTTGCTTTGCTGAATTGAGCTGTATGGGAGGGTTGACTAGTTTATCTTTCCGACCGGTAGTCCGGGTAGTATACTTGCACATATGCACAGGCTAGGAAAGGTTCGAGCGAGGAGGACTTCCTGCAGTCACAATCGATCATCCGATGTGCTGGTAAAAGGCTGAAATTGAGCAGATATTACCATGTTTATGCATCCCGTCACCTTTTGCTCAACTGGGTATGTGAGTCGCGCTGTGTGGTTGCTTCCGCCAACTCCCGCGTCGTGGTGGGAGTGGCGCCCCGGACGTTGACATATCGATCGCATAGTGCGTACCTGCAGCAGTTGGTCTCGTCGTCAGCCGCCCGAGGCCGCCGAATCCTCCCTGCCTCCCTCCCGTCATGTCATGTCATTCTTCTGGCACTGGCAGACAGACTAGACAGACCACAAACCACAGACCACAGACCGCGGTCTTTGCGCATGTATGTCCATTTCGGTTGCCCAGATCCCAGCTCTCAATCGCTTGGCCACCCGGACGAACAGCAAGGAGGGCGAGAACCCCTGGTCACAAGTTGCAGGCAGTTGGCAGCAAGCTCGCAAGCTACCTATGTAGCAAAAATCACCCTTCAATGTCCTTCCTCACCGTCCAACAGAGCCCCATGTTACGAATCCAGAAGTCAAATATAGTAATCCTTGCGTAGTTTCTTGAGATATAGTAGACTACCGAGGCCACCTGCCGCCTTAGGAAGTGCCGGACGCGTCCACCTGTCGCTCCACTGGGGCAGTACCTACTACTTACCTAGCAAGTGACGCCAGAGCCTGGCGGTCTCAGATACAGCAATCGACGCCTACTGCTGTTTCCTCTCCAACACGAAGGGACTGCACGAGTCAAGGCCCGGCGCTTGCCTGCTCAAAACAGAAAGGCTCGGGGCGTGCAGTCGTTGACTCCGTTAGGTCGTGCAGTCGCTGGCGGCTTTGGCTTAGTGCGACCGAGCTTGGTGGCCTTTTTAGACTGTCCGTCCGTTCGAAACTTCGATGAGTTGTTCTGTGGGGGCTGCTAGAGCCTAGAGGGACAAGAAATGCAACGGCCCCGGCTGATTGTGTTGTATCTGGGAACTGGGCATCTCGGGGGTCTAGGGGGGTAAAGGAGTGGGCACGGCACAGCCCAAGGCGACCGTCTCTTCCAGCTCCCCGACAGGGCAGAGCTGGCCGCGCATGAAGTTTGCTGACGTTTTGGGAAATTATCGCAATGCTGTCGTGCGTAACCGGCATGGTCCCCATCATCTTAAGACGATTCCTATGGAGATCTCCGACCAATGACGACGCTATCCCAGTTGCCCAGGCCGTGCCCCGGGTCCCCTCGGAAGATCGTATCATGCATCGCTCGCCTTCCTGACCTCCAATACTACCTCGACCACTTATTACGGCTGCGATAAAAAAGGAACAGCGAAAAGGAACATGTTCAATCAATATATCAAATTTTTCTGAAGCCTGGAGAGGCACCAAAACGGGAAGCACTGCCCAGTTTTTGTACGAATCAAGGAATACCCATCGGGAACAATTGACGAAAACGGAAGAAGAAAGCAGCAGGGCCTTGGCAGTACATATTCCATATACTCTACTATTAACTGGCCATGTGCTATTATGCCTATGCGATGCTTGCAGGCTGAACCCACTCCAAGTTCCAGCGATTGCGAGAGATCACGCCTCCTGTTTGTTAGATCTAGGTGGGACATTGTTCGGGTCGTTTTATCTCGGATCGATCTGTTTGATATTTAGCTGCATCATAAATAGCCTCAAGGGCTAGAATGCCCACGTCTCTGGCAGAGAAGCCGCCTCCCGGCAAGACAGCAACATGCGGGACAAACGCTATAATAACGTATGCTACTGGCACTATATTCGAAGGGAAGGAGGCCATTGGGATGAACCTGCCTCATCCCCATATCCAGCACCATCGGCCGAACTGGAGGTGTGGTCCCTGGCAACTGGGTGGTCCCGCTGCGGCGAAGTCGCCAGATCGACCACGGACGAACCACACCCTACGGGTTGGATGAACATTGCAATTTGTGAACATAGCCGACTCCATAACAGACCACATCACGTCGGGCCTATGCGTCCCTCGGGCAGTAGCCTCGGGGCCCTCCAGAAGCCCTCGCTGCTCTACCACTAGTCCTTGTTGATGCGCTTCCAGACCTCGCCCTCCACGGCTGCCAGCTTTTCTCCTGCTCCTGCGGCCCATTTCTTCGCTGCACCCCATACGCCCTCTTCCTCCGTGCCATCCTGCTGCCGGCGATCGGCGGACTGGTTCCGGGCTATAGCCTGGCTTTGGTATTGGTCCAGCCCCGCAGCATTAACGTTCTGGTGGTATCCCGGTGGGTGGTCCAGACTGCTCTGGCCGCCCTGGCTGACGATCCCGGTTGGCGCCTGGGCGTACGCCGACAACGGTGCAGAGGCCGTGGCAGTTCCCAGTTGTTGTGCTGGGTATGCCATGGTGGGTGGCGGGATCGCCATCTGGTGCGGGTAAGATGCTGACGCAGCCTGCGAGGTAGTGGGTGGTGGTGGGACATATTTCTCGCCCGCCTTTAGAGGGGGTGGCAGATGGCTCGTCGCCCCCGCCAGCGTCGGAGCTGCACCAGGCTGAGGAGCCGGAGGTCCCTGGGTTCTGAATGGCTGGGTAGGCGTGGCATGCAAAGGTGGTGCTTGTGCTTGGGGAATCATGGTCTGGACTGGAAGAGACGGGGCTGCTCCCGGTTGTGCCTGGGGGTATGCCGATTGAGTCGTCGTCGCTGTCGTGGCCACCGGGGCCGACTTTTTTTGCTTCCGGATGCATCAGGCGCTGCAGTCTGGGGCGTGACCTCGTCAGTCTTCGTATCAACAGGGCTATTTGTGTAGACTGGAATGGGTGCCATAATTGATATAGCAGATGTTGTTGAGAGGGAATAAGCCAAGCTAAGCTGTAGTACTGGAGCTCAAATGTGCGGCACGAAAGCTGCTTTGTCAATATACTGCCAACAGCCGTCAAGTTGATGTTGCAAGACCGTAGGTATTGGGTGGGGATGAGTAATAGTGAGTAGATGAATGTCGTGGCGGTCTTCTGTTTGGTTGTTGTTATTAACGTTGTCGTTGTCGGGTGGCTACCTAAAGTGAGGGAATGCAGTGGCGACGTCATCAGAGTCACCTGACAAAGAAACATCAATTGAAATCATTAATTCGGCCGTTTCAGTACAAATGCGGCACTAAAATAACATAAATAGAAGCTACATATACTTCAGTTGAAGTATTACTTAGTATATAAGCTATATCTAGAGGTAGATACCATTCATGTGCACTTGTTCCGATCAAAATACAGTGTCCTTTGCGTGGTTCTAGCTCGAAGTTCTTGGGAACTCATAGTGCTATCGATTTGACTTGTCCACATGGGAGCAAACCGCACTGGTATCGGTGCAGCCACCCTCGGAATAGGATACATAGGAATGAATGATTTATACAGTCTGAATAAAATGATGGTGCAGCTTGAACGTCTTGGCCCCCTCACTGGAATAAATATATGCTGAATCTAGGCCACGACAAAACTTCTAGTCTGAATCGCCTGTAAAGTCGCTCTCGTGCTGCTCATCGGGATCTCGGTCATAATTGATAGTCATGATCCCTTCCAGAACCGTGCCGAAATATTCAGATAGCCAAGCTTGCTGCTCGTCGCTCAGCCTGAGCCCACCGGATTGCATCAATATCTCAACTCGCACACCCCGATGCCGGCTTGGGTGTGCGCCAAGCTGCATGGCGAAGTCCTTCAACCCTTCGAAGGTGAAATACGAAGTCGCATTTATGTCGAGATCTTTCAGGTAGGAAAGACCGACCAACGTGTCGAGAATCGTATCGTCCATGTTCTCTCCTCCAAATTTAAGGTCGACGAGAGCGGAAAGGGCTTTGACAAACTGGCGGATCTCGTTCTGTTGTACAAAGGACTAATTATTCACGAGGTTAGCATTTTTTTTAACAACACGAGATGTTTAGTAGTCGATAGTCGGTTTCGGTAAGAAGATTGGGCGCCCTTCCTTAGTGAGATAGGAGACATACCTGTATCAAGTTTAAAGTTTTAAGTTCGCGCAGAGTGCATATAACACCAGCCAGAGGCGTAGTATCATCAACCACCAACCCATCTACGGCACCATCCTGGTTGCCAAGCGTGAGCGTCTCTAACGAGGTCTGATTACCAAGAGCTTCCCAGGTACTCGTGTCGTCCTCTATGCCCTGCGAAGCGAAATTCTGCAGTGAAAGGGAATTGAGCTTGATGTCGTCTGTAAGAAGCACGTCTTTCAGTATAAGGAGAGAATCCCTGACGAATGAAAAGGTCAAGGAAGTGAGACTCTTGCAACTCTGGATCCAACTCGTGATCTCTTTAAGAAGACCTTCGCTGAAGGTGAGCAGATCGATTTGATCATACCGATAATTCTCAATGCTCAAGGTCTCCAGATATTTGCACCCCGGAAGCACGTTTAGGCACTTCATAGCTTCTGCCGATAGACTGCTAAGATTGAGATGGCGCAGTGTCTCAGCATGTGCATTCAGAGCGGTGAGGGCCTTTTCGCTTAAACCATTCATGCTTATGACCTCGAATCGTTTCAAGCTATTGGGCCTAAGGGTTTGGAGGAAAACTGCCATGTCCTCATCTGCAGTTGGTTTGCTGAAAGACAGGCAAGTGAGCTCCGAGAAGTTTGGACAACACACGTGGATCGCGCTGGCTGCCTCAACCCCAAGTGCAGACCCATCTTGAATCCTCAAGGACGTTAGAGTACCAAGTCTTGCAACCCAGCTCGGTAATAGGTCAACCGGGATGTAGTTGCTCTCAACATGTGCCAAGGCAACAGACTTCTCGACCTCGTCCGCAACGTCCTTGATATACTTGGTGATGGCATCGCCGCATTTCAAGATGGTCTTCTGGGAGTCAACATTACCAATCAGCTTCCTCCTAGAAAGCTTTCTGGTTGGTTGATCCTGGCGAAGGACGAGAAATTCGTCCATACCGACCTCGACATCGAACAGCCATCGGAGGGCATCTTCATCTCGGTTATCATTGATCTCGTCCAGCAATTGCCCATAGTTACTCAATGACAAGGTGCGAACAAAGGCGCAGTATGGGTAGGCGGTTTGGCCCAGACTGGAACGGATCAACGACCTCCACAAGACTGCCCAACTTTTTCTGTTGGGGTATTGGCCTGTAAACACAGGAGAGTATTCATAGATGCTGAATTGCCAAAGTTAGCCGTGTTTCTAGTCGTGCTGTTGCTCCGATGCTTGTCTCCTCCCCTGAGGGTCTCCCCGAGGACACAATTAATAGACGCGTACCTATATAGCTGCTCCAACGCGACGCTGGCGGTTCGTCGGCTGACGAGCGAGACTTGGAGCAGGGTTGCATGGTCATGTCGAAAAGCAAGCTCCTCACACAGTAACAGAATGATGTCTTGGGGAAGCGCTGAGTGTGCCATGTTACTTGGAGCCGAGGTTTGATCCAAGGGACAATTGGCCTAGCAGTTGAATCACAAATACCGTAGTGAAAGATGAAGGACAAATGCAGCATGTCCTACTTTACCAACCCGTGGCACGTCGTTTGAAGCCTAATGTTATGTAGACCTGTGCTACCAACATGTAGGTACCCAGCTGGGTGATGTTAACTATGAGCAGGTACAATTGGCTCTGATTGATGTCATAGCTGGCCTATCCCACATTTAGTTTGAACAACATACCTATGTAGGTACCTACATAGTTACTGCACAGTGTTTTGTACCGTACCCCGCGACGCGTACATACAAAGGTACCGACCATTCAAAGCGCGTCCCGGCCTAGATTGCCTGGAAACCCAAGCTGAGCTTAATTAAGCCTTTAGGGTGCGAAGGCAACCACTTGTAAAAGTTGCGGCTGCCTACCCCTACAGCCATTGGTCAATTGCAAGAGCCAACTGCCAGAATTGATAGATACTTCCTGATGTCAGGATTAATCAAGAAGGGACATAGAAACATTGGAACGCAACAAATAATTCTTCGTGTCCATATATCACATTTACAGCCCAACTCGCCACCCACGTGAAAAGCATTCAAATTTCACATCGGCGGCTACGATGGTGTTGCTGCGGTTCACATTGAGCGAGGAAGGCGTCAACGCACTTCGTGATGCTCTGGCCTGCCTGAATAAGTTCAGCGACGAAGTCTCACTCGAGGCTAAGCGGGACAAGGTGTGTTTGATCAAGAGTCTCACATATATATCTTCTACTGGGCCTAAGAAGCTGACTCGGTGACCCGGGGCTTTCCCAGTTGGTTTTCACTGCCCTCAATTCATCCAAGTCTGCGTACGCCGCCTTCTCTTTCGCCACGAACAGATTCTTCTCAAAATACCAGTATGAAGGCGTACCTCAAAACCGAGAGAAATTCTTCTGCAAGCTCTACAACAGGGTAAAACAAGTCTATTTCCCGTTTTTAAGCAGGCACTTTTGCATAAGTCTAGCTCTAAAAGTATATCCAGGCCTTGTTGTCCTTGTTCCGCGCTCGCACCGGAGACCCCATACACGATCCCGAAAAGGGCGGCAGTGCCATCGAGAGATGCGATGTCGCCATTCAAGACGAAGCCGGGAAGAAAAGCAGATTCATCGTCAAGATCGCTTGCAGGAACGGTGAGATTTGTTGTGGTAACTCGTCACATGCACTGGCTTACATCGGTTTCAGGAATGACGACAAAGTACCGATTGCCGTTCGAAGTGAGCCCGCCCGTTCATGCCAAGTTTGATAGGGATGAAGCGCTTCATTCATGGTCGATTTCTTCTCGAACGTTACGACAGCTTATGGATCACTTCGGACCCGGTATAGAATATTTAGATATTCATTCCGACGATGACTCAACTGTCAGCTTCACCTGTTTCACAGAGAAAGTGGCCAGTGGCAATGGTAAGTCTCCAGGATGGAATTGTTATACACCCTACTCATACTGCCAGCAGAGGTTCTGAAGAAGCCGCTGCACACGTCCATCGCCGTCGAGAAGGATGAGTTTGACAGTTTCGATGTTACCGAAGACAAACTGCATATTGTCGTCAGCGTCAAAGACTTCCGTGCCATCACGCAGCATGCAGCGTTTCTTGGGAGCGACGTATCCGCCCAGTACTCTATACCGTCGCGTCCAATGCAAATACGCTATGATGGTGATGGTGTCAAATGCGAATTCCTTCTTATGACAGTCGGAGAGCGAGGGGCGCCGGGGCAGCAGCGAGCGAAGAAGGCTCGAACCGGCGCGAGGCCTACAGCCCGAGCCCAGCAACTTGAGGCTGCTGCTAGTAGGGCGACCTCCAATGCACCTACGCCTGCTCCTCGGCCAACACCCGCAGCAAGACGTGAGCCAATGCCGTCATTGCGACCAACGGCGCCCCGTCAAAGCCAAAGACCTCCTCCTGCCACTCTTGACCATGATTCTCTTTTCGTACCTCAAGATGACGACTACCAGTGGGAGCCAGTCAGGATGAACGAAGACGAGGACGAAGAAGAGGGAGACGCCAGACTTGAGTGGGATGCTAGTGATCGACCCGTGAGTACTAATTATGCCCTAACTTATGTTGAACTGTCCACTGACATCTCCTCAGAACCCGTCTGCAATCAAAATGAGCTCGGTAATGGCTAACCAAGCTGCGCAACGCAGCGGCACCGGCCCCGATAACAGCGTCGAGCAGGACCAGGCCTTGTCATATCTCGAACCAACCCAGCGTCTTTCACAAGCTCGACAATTTGGCCTGTTCAACGACTGAGCCGCTTGAATGTCTTGTTGCTTTGTTTTTCAAACATCGGCTTGCTAAATGAGGTTCCCCTCTGGCCAGAACCGGCCACCGTGGTCTACATGCCCGATCATCTGGGCAATCAGTGATGCAATTGTCATGGAGGATCATTATTAACGTCAGAGGTGCAAGCCCTCTCCGTGTACGTAGATCCAGCTAGTCGCACAGCCTGCGCCAATTGCTGTAATTTGAGAGCCTTCGGGAAGAAAATCCCCTGAAGCAATGACATTCCATCGCCCCTTGACAACCCCAGATGGGCCATCTGTTTGTGGTCCACAGTTCCCGTGCTCCCCCAACCCCAGGATATAACCTCGTTGCTTTCAGTGACTGCTACCGAGTGCTCGCTCCCTGCAACGAATCTCGTGACTTTTGGTAAATTTGGCGGGGGTAGTTGACCGTGCTCGTCACGTCCCCAAGCAGTCAAAGTACCATCTTCTCCGAGGACGAAGACGTCGCCCCAGCTTCCATCCACCGCGTTCCATTTAGGTGTTGCTGATGGTGCCTTTGATTTTAACCCCCATTTGTCTGGACCTAGGACGAGAACTCTTCCTTCTGTAGATTCCCCGAATAGACAGGTGGTGTATTGTCCGCACACGGCATTAACGATCTTGAAGTCAAGACCGCTGCTATTTCCGATCTTACACGGAGCAAAATTGACGATTGGAGCCGGTGGTTCTCCATCATCAAGCACAACTGCTTGGCCCAGTTGACCTTTTCTGCCATTGCCCCACCCATATACTTCGCCATTGTCCAGCACAGCAACGATATGTGCCATGCCGCTTGCAAGATGCATGACCTCGGTGCCTTCGGGTGGGAAGTTGGGTATCAGCGTGGGCTCCACGATTCCTCTGGCCTCGAGTCCCAGCTGCCCTTGCTCGCCGGTCCCGCAGCTGTATACTTTGCGGGCCTTTCCCTGCTCATCCCTCACCACGCAAGTAGTGCTGTCCCACGTGCAGGTGATGTGCGCAATGGGGCCAAGGGATTCCGACTCGACGAGGATGAGCTCCTCAAACTGGGCATTGTCTGCAGTCGATATCGTGGTCACCCCACAAGCTCCCTTGGACGAGTCGCCACTCCAGTACGCCCGGCCGGACTCCGTGAGAATGATAGTGTGGTTCCCGCCGGCGGCGATTTTGACGATGGGATCCGAGGGCGGCTCGCAGTGAAAGAGGACTGGCTTTGGAACCGATACATCCTCTTTGTGCCCAATACCTAACTGTCCCGACCCGTTGGAGCCGAGAGCAAACAAGCCAGCCATGCTGCTTATGGCTGATTTTGAGTATCCGAATAGATGGCGATGGTAGAAAGGCCTAGATGGAGGGGGTTTTTACGTTTATCTGCGAAGGACACTTTATAAATCGCCAAAAGACACTTGCATACCACATATGCGTACGGTGTAAGTAGATTATGGATAGGTAGACAAACTCGTATGGGGGCAGCTATCAATGTAAGAGGTACCTGGGTGAGGTATCTGTGAGATAACGGAGCCGGATGCCGCAATTCTTCCGAATTCTCGAGCCCCACCCAACCGATGAGTCCCGCCCAAGCTCGAAATTTTGACCTTCAAAAGGCTTGGAATTTTTCTTTTCATTCGACAATCTTTACCTTCTCCTTCTCATTCCTCCTTCTCAAACACTTCTCAACAGTGCCCGCCTTTGACACACCATTGAGGTTGCGGCGCTCTAAAACAATGTGAGATTCGATGCTTCAATCAAGAACTTGATTCCGACATTGCTGCATACGCTTTGGCGACCTTTTTGCACACTAACCAGAAACCTCCCTCGACATCGTCTGGAAAATGGCGACCACGAAAGCTGAGGTGCCGTCAGACATGGCGGACTTCACAGTGGGAATTATCGGCATGGGCGACATGGGGAAGATGTATGCTCGGAGGCTCAGTGACGCTGGCTGGAGGTAACGCTCACCCTATCTGGTGATTTCCTGTTTTCAGCGCAGCGGAAGGACCTCCGAGAACAAATTTGGTAAGCCTACACATCTCTTCCTTTACTCTCCCCTCCATTGCAATGATGACTTGAGTGCATTTGGCTCGAGCATTGTCGGCAGCTGGGCGGATCAGCCATTCTGGCCCCGTCTAAGTTGTCGGCTTTCCATGATGTAAATTCTCAGCTACCTTAATTTTTTCTTGTCTGAATGCAAAACAACCCCCCAACTTCTGCTAGGAATACTCTTCTGGCTCTCTTGCTAACGTGTATTCTCCTGCAGGCTAATAATCATACACCCGTCGACTAGAGTCGTTGCGTGCGATAGAGCAGAATTTTTCGAGGCATTGAAGGAAGAGTTTGCCAGCAGGGTACATCATCCAATAGTAATATTATTATCTCAGAACCATGCTGAGAGAGTGTCTAGAACAATGTCCAAATCTTGCGTAATGGCCATCTCGTGTCCCGAACCAGCGACTACATAATTTACAGCGTAGAGGCTGCTGCCATTGACCGTGTCGTCGCCCAATACGGCCCATGTAAGACAAGATGCCTCGTACTGCTTCGGTTTATTCCACAGCCTATATCCTAAGTAATGTCATGACCAGCGACGAAACTCGGTGCCATTGTAGGCGGCCAGACCTCATGTAAGGACCCCGAGATTAAGGCTTTTGAGGCCCACCTACCGGAAGACGTCGACATCGTATCCTGCCATTCGCTTCATGGCCCACGTGTCGATCCTCGGGATCAACCGCTAGTATGACACAACCCCTGCATATCGCGTATGTGTGCGTGCAGCTAAGCGAAGACATCTCAATAGGTCATCATCAAGCATCGTTGCTCGCCGACCTCTGCCCAGAAGGTCGAAACCATCCTTAGTTGCCTCAAGAGCAAGATTGTCTACCTGACTGCCCACGAGCATGACCGCATCACGGCTGACACACAGGCTGTCACGCACGCCGCCTTCCTGTCCATGGGCAAGGCCTGGCACGCCTCGCAGGAGTTCCCCTGGGAGGGTGCCCGGTACGTCGGCGGCATCGAGAACGTCAAGATCAACCTCATGCTGCGCATCTACAGCCAAAAGTGGCACGTCTACGCCGGCCTCGCCATCCTCAATCCCGAGGCGCGCAAGCAGATTGCCCAGTACGCCGAGAGCACCACTGACCTGTACAAGCTGATGCTGGGCGGCCACCACGACGAGCTGCAGGCGCGGGTCTACAACGCGCGCGACCGGGTCTTCGGGCGCGCCGGCGAGGTGCGCTGGGAGGCCGAGCCGCTGCTGCGCGACGAGGTGCTGGACCAATTCAGCCTGGGCAAAATGCCTGAGTCGCTGCTGCCCAACAACCATTTGTCGCTGCTGGCCATGGTGGACTGCTGGTCGGCGCTGGGCATCGTGCCGTACGATCACATGATCTGCTCAACGCCCCTCTTCCGGCTCTGGCTCGGCGTCACCGAGACCCTGTTTCGCAATGAGCAGCGCCTCGACGAGGCCATCCGCGTCGCCATCGAGGATAACACCTTCCGCAGCGACGACCTCGAGTTCACCTTTGCCGCCCGGGGCTGGGCCGAGTGCGTCTCCCTCGGCCACTTCGAGACGTGGCGCGAGCGCTTCCAGGCCACGGCCAAATTCTTCGAGCCCCGCATTGCCGAGGCCATGGAGGTCGGCAACGCCATGGTCAAGGCCGTCTTGGAGAGCACGAAGAAATAAGGGGGAATAGTCAAAGGGTAAGTTTTTCCAAGGACTGCGACGTGGCTATTGTAATACTCATAATGATACACGATTAAATGTGAGGGAAATAGGACTCAGGGTCATACGGCTTGTCTCCAGCCAGGACTAGCTATCTGCGCAGAAAATACAGAAGCTCAGAATTTGCTTTTCACACAATTGATCTTTACATTCTCGTTCCAGATGTAGGCATAAGAGGAGCACCAACAAAAACTACGGGGGTAAGCGAGCCAAAAATGCGAACCAAAAAGTTGTGTGTCTGTACGAAAGTAGAGAAACGAATTCCATCATGACCTCCATTTCGATGCGCCGCGGACGTTAAGAAATGAGTTGCCTGACTGCCCCCTGAACGAACTCCCCTTGAATCCAGGCCTGTCCCCCTCCACGACCGCCCACGCTTGCCGATTGAGGGACGAGGGCCTGTCCTTCGGAACTCCAAAGTCTGCCCGTAACACCAAATCATTGGCCTTCCTAGTAGCGTTTTCCAGAGGGGACTACCGGGAGGCCCGTGGGAGTGGCCTTGACCGGAGGTACAACAGGTGGGGGCGCGCTGGCCTTGCTGTGTGGTTGTTTCATCGTGTCAGCACTCGGACCCAGGTTGTACGCCGAAGTAGACGGTAGATGATCAAATAAAACCTAAGGGGAATCAACTTACCCAGTTGGTACAGGTCCCTTGCCCTTCCCGGTCGGTGGTGGCGGACGAGCCGACCCCTTTCTATGTTGCCCATTGCAAGTCAATATGCGTTTATTTATACAAGGCAGCTTCATGGAGGATTACCCAGTCGGTGCCTGTCTCTTCTCCAGAGTGGTCTTGCCCTTGCCTATGATGTTCCAAGTCAGCTACCGGTCGACAGTGTATAACTGGATAAGAAGGGGTAGAAAGAAGCGCAGAGAGCCATGCGTGCTTCCAAGTAGGGGTAGCTTTGCCCTTGCCTGTCGGGAAACCCTTACCCTTGCCCGTAGGGAAGCCCTTGCCTTTGCCGGTCGGGGTGGCCTTGCCCGTTGGGACAATAGGCGGCAGAGGCAGGGAGAGCGTAGGCAGAGGCAAGGACAACGTAGGCAAAGAAAGTGTAGGCAGAGAAAGCGTGGGTAAAGGAATGATGGACACTGCAGGGGCTTGAGAACCGAAGATAGTTAGTTAGAAGCAACAGTTTAATGGAGCATTATGTCTGGCAGTGGTACTAACTGGTAGTAGGGTCGTCTGCTGGGGCCGGCACAGCCAAACCGACCTGGACCAGCGAACCTGCGAGCAGGACGTGAAGGAGACGAGTCATGGTTGCTGAAATGTGTAGGAGTGCCTTAAGAGAGGGGGACTCTTGCAGGATTCAGAGAGAAAAACGTGTGGATAACAACATCAGGAGTGTCGAATCTACGGGCGTCGACACATATCTTATATAGTCAATGAGGTCCTTTTCTTGTGTATTTCTGAAGGCCTATTCCATATGTTGCTAGTCATCCCGGGATAAACGAGCCCCCCTGTTTATTCATGTTATAGCCCTGCAGTGCAGCACGGCCCAAGAGGGAACACTTGAGGGTGAATCAAGTCTCTTGAGAGGGATGAGTATTGGCCTAGGTCGGGGGGGCGGGGGGCGATATGGAGATGTGGAAGCTTGCCCGACGGCCCAAATAGGTTCTGGCGAGTCTTGACTCCAGGATTCTGGCATCACCCCAGAAGGCTTGCCGTTTGGGGCGGCGTGCATTGGCGATGGGCGTGAACATGTTGGAAGTCATGAATCCGGCGGAATATTTCTCCCCATGGAACCTGGTTCGTGACCTCAGCATTGGCTCTCCCTGCTCCGGGGCATGTCAGTCCGCGCTGTCGCAAAACTTGCATGAGTATCGGGAGGGATCTTGATTGATCGCAATAACGATCGGTCGACATACAGATGCTCGGCATGGCGATTGAAAGACTTTGGCTGTGTGTGTGTGTGTGTGGACTGTAAGACACTATGTAAGTACTTACCGGCATGATGCCCGAGTCTTGTCGAACAGATCCGTGGTATACTATGCATGACCCAGAAGGGTAGCCGTAGGGCTAATCGTCCGAATTGCCGCAAATTGTCCTTTTTACTATATCTGTGTGACTATTGCCCCGAACCGCTGGTCAATAAGACCATCTCTCAATAATGATAGTTTCAGTATATATTCCTGGCGTTGAGAACCAGGAACCGGACCAAACAGACATCGACGGGGTCTTGCACCGGGTCTAGGGTAGAGTGGCTGGCAGCAAGGGGGTGTGTAAGTCCACTAATCGCGTCGCCGAGGCTGGAGATGATGCAAGGGAGAAGGCAAGCTTTGGGCAGTCGATTGGATGCGGGTGCAGGTTGTGAAGTTCCGGTACCTAATTGGCCGCCATGGCTGATGCATGTTATAGGGAACACATACTAGATTGGATACTGTAGATGGCCATGGCGCGACAACTTCCGACCCTTTGCCAAGTACAGAGACGCCACTCAATCTATATCTTGCATCTGCATGCACATGTTGATTAATGCCACCGGCACTGCAATGTACTACGTTTACATGGACGTTGTTTGCTGGAAGACATTGTGACAATTTCAGGCTATATATCTCAAAACGCTAAAAGATCGACAATTATTGACCTGGCGGCTGCCCCAGCTGTTGATCCAGTCTTCCGTCATGCAATAGGGCAATTCATCTACTTGCTCTGGAAAGCGCTCTTCTGCGCGAGCCACTGCTCCATGGTCATCAGGTCGGGGTACTCCTTGCGCAGCTCCTTGATGTCGGCCCTGTAGCCGTCGGTGGCGAACCAGCCAATCATGAGCCTCAGCTCCGAGACCATGTAGGTGAGAACGCTGCCCATGAACCAGAAGGTGACGGGGGTGGTGTGGCCGGTGGCGTTGAGGAAGGAGCTGTCCATCTGCTCAAAGGTGAGCTCGTCGCCGGCCAGCCCGACGGCGCGGTGATTCCACTTGGCCGGGTCGCTGAAGGCCTTGGCGGCGAAGACGCCAATGTCGTGCACCGCCACCCACTGGTTGGCCTTGTCCGTCTTGAGGTGGTTGCGCAGGGCCGCCATGAAGACCTTGGTGGGGAACTCGGGCTTCAGGTTGTCCATGAAGGCGACGGGCCGGAGGATGGTCCAGCCCATCTTCTCGCCCTGCTTGCCGGGCGAGGTGACGTCGCGCAGGTACCGCTCGATCCGGTACTTGCTCTGGAAGTGTAGAATGGGCGTCGGGTTCTCCCACGACGCCACATCACCACCGCGCTCCACGCTGCTGTAGACGAGGTGCTTGACGCCGTTCCGGATGGCCTCGTCCACGAACGCCTTGCCCTGGGCGACCTCGCTCTCGAGCGTGGCGCCCTGGTCCAGCGAGACCTGCACCAGGTAGGCTCCCCAGATGGGCTCCGAGTGCACTCGCTTCGCCTCCTGGAAGAGGGCAGGGACGTTATCGAGGTTGCCCTGGACAAGCTTGATGGAGCTGGACTTGTCGGTCAGCTTCTTGGCGCCCGCACTCTTGGTGTCACGCGTGACTGCGAGAATGGTGATATTCGACTGCTTGAGGGCCAGAAGGGCATCAACTACGGCACCACCCTGTCGCCCCGTGGCACCAGTTACTAAGATGGGTTGAGACATGACGAAGTGCGGCTGGTGGTAAGATGGATGACGACGGCAATGGCAGAACAGAACAACAGAGTAAATGGGTATTGTACAAGAGAATGCAACCACCCTCGCGGCCCCCCTTGGCGAGCTACTTGGTAGGGTATTAAGAGGAACC
Organism: Apiospora saccharicola; assembly: GCA_038363915.1. Lineage (NCBI taxonomy): Eukaryota > Fungi > Ascomycota > Sordariomycetes > Amphisphaeriales > Apiosporaceae > Apiospora > Apiospora saccharicola. Next base: position 4,674,702 of record JAQQWM010000001.1, read on the forward strand.
CCGTAAGCCCAGGCCGTCTTCCTCGGGCGTGATGATGCTGCTTGCTCATCGGACTGGATTTGGCGAAGGTCCATCGCTCTTGCTGCACGCACTTGGATTAATCAATAAAGTCTCAGGCCGGCTGAACTCTAACCTGCGGAGTGGGTTCAGTTGACTCAAAGCGATGATCCCGCCGCTTTGGTCACGCGGCCCGGACCTCTAGTCTCCCTTTCCTTTTTGTGCAAGCTTATTAAGGTTATACGGAGCGGATCACGATATCAAGATGTACGATGCTGGTTACGACAAATAGATGAAGCTCGGCCTTCAGATCCGCTTCCTGTCCGACTGACTCCGAGCCTGAAGGGCAAAGACCATAATAATCATACCATGCTAGTTAGTGTAAGGAAAAAAGAAATCCTGCAGCGACGACATCAACAGTAACAACCGCGCGCAATAGCACTAGCAATCCCTTTCACTCGTCCCCTCTTCCTACTCGTATCATCCCTCAAACTATAACGCCGCTGCCCAAACCTCAAGAGAAGAACATCTTACAGTTATCCTCACCATGGAGAACCCCACCTCATCCTTCACGCCGCCGTCGCAGCGCATCAAGACGGTCCACAACCTGCTGGACGGCTACCGCAGCCTGTCGGTGCCGACGCTGCTGGCGCCGCTGGCCGAGGACTTCCGGCACCGCGCGCTGCCGGCGAGCCTGGAAATGCCCGAGCGGGACCGGGTGGCGTTTGCTTCGCACGCGGCGGGCGTCTTTGGGCTGTTCGACGCCTTCGAGATGGTGCCGCAGTCGGTGCACGAGGACGCGGCCACCAACGTCGTCGTCGTGCACGCCCTTATGAAGGGCGTCATGAAGATGAAGCAGCTCGACTGGCGCAACGAGTGCATCCTGCTCATCCGCCTGTCCGCGGACGGCACCCGCGTCCAGGAAATTTCCGAGTTCGTCGACAGCGCTAAGGCCGTCGAGATGCGCCGCAAGCACGCCCCGGGCGTCTTCGGCAAGGCAGGTGGCGCACTCGCCGGCGTACGCTTCTCGACCCTGGTCGCGGGATTCAGCCAGATCGTCGTCCTGTGCGCCACGTACCACGCCGTCAGCTTGGGCTTCTCGTGGTATTTCAACTCGGGGTCGAACTCGGGCTCACGTTCAAGCTCGGCCACCCCGTCCGTTGCAAGGAAATAATTAGATATAATACCTTTAATGTCAGAATATCATTAAGTAATACTCTCGGATAATCCCTCCGTACTTGAAACCTACGTGGCTCATCTTATCTAAAGGGAACGTCTAATATGCTGTCGCAACATCTTTCGACTTTTGCTACGGTATATAGACTTATAGTACTTTTCAAAGCCCGTTAGTTGAACACAAGCTTTGTATATTTCTATCATGTTTAGGTACAATCGGAACTTATCGGAACCAACTAACTTTATACTACACTGAGCAATTTCCAATCCACCTCGCAAGCAACAATTTATCTAAAGTCCCTCCCATATCTCCGGGGCGAATTTCCTGGCCACCCAGAAAATAGGGGCCCCTTCCCAGTCCGACCTTGCACCATCGCATTCTTGAGCCCAGTGCGCAGCATCTAGATGCCGGCCGACTTGAGCGTCTGCCACAGTGCCAAGCTGCCCGCGACGACGGGAGTGATGAGGCGGACGGTGTTGTAGCTGATCCAGTTGCGGGCGTAGCTCTCGGCGAGGCGGGCCTCGACCTTGCCGTGGGTCTTGGTCTTGTCGTCGGTGGCCGAGAGGGCGTCGATCTTCTCGTTGATGGGCTGCATGTTGACGGCCGAGTGCACGACGGTGACGAGGTGGCAGGCGGCCGCCACGGCGTACCAGCGCCAGTCGCCCAGGCGCGTCGTCCCCGGGAGAGCCGCCCGCGCCGCCCACGCCGTGTACCCGTACCCGAAGATGCCCAGCGTGCTGATGGGCCGGAAGAAGACGTTGCCCACCGCCCAGAAGACGGGCCACTGACGTCCCAGCAGGCGCGCGCGCTCGGCGTGGCCCGGAGCCGACGGCTTGGGGAAGTCGACTAGGAGGGCGGGCACCCCCATAAACGACTGCGTGATGGCGTTGCCTGGCAGTGGGATAAGCCCCGGTTGGTTAGCCAAATTTCCAACTTACTGCTGCTGAAGCCTTTCTTCGCCACTACACTTTCTTGCATGCCGCATGGCAGTTTGATAAGGCAAAGGGTGTTAACTGTTTCTTATCTCTCCCTGAAACTCACCGAACAAGATGTACGAAAACGCTATCGTCGTGCCGACGACGGCTTCAGGGGATACAATGGCTGTCATGATGTCGAAAGAAAGCGTATCCGTGACGTGATGCGAGTAACCGAAAGTAAGCAAGGAGAGATGCTTCACAGGCGGGACGAAGAGTGGAAGGAAACAATGCAGGAAGCAGACTGCAGTACACTCAAAAAGTGATTCTGCTTTTCCTCCGTCTCGTCTCGCTCTCTTCTTGTCCCGGGCTCCGAGCTCCATGACCTGCAGAGCAAAAGAAAAGCATATATATGTCGGCGGTAAGGCCGCCCGTTTGCCCCATACCCCCCAAAGGCTATGGCCCCGCGCTGTGCGACGGGCAAGTCTCAGCGCGCGAGAAACGAGAAAGAGAGGAGAGACATCACACAGGCCGAATCTCCGATTAAGCGGAAGCGTCGTACCAGATCATTCCACTTAGATGTCTCTGAGCGTCGGCGGGGACTAGTTCTGAATAAAGGTGGCCGGTAGCGTTGCTCCCCTTACGGAGCGCCGATGGGGGGCCATGCAGATCTTCCTGAGACATTCAGAGTCATCATTATCTGCACGCAAACTCTATCTGCTTTGCCAAGTCTCAGTACCATGTCGTATTCCGTGTACCTTGCATCTCCAGCGTCATCCAATCTTTTACTGTACCTATGCCAGTAATCTGCCCATTTCCGCTGTCTGGAGCAGGGGTGGGCAAGAGAACTGTCCCCCCACGCGCAGTCATTGAGATGGCAAAGTTGTTGATCACGATCGAATTTGAGGCAATCTACTTTAAGTAAACGGGGTATGCTTCTAGGTCTCCATATAGTGTGTACCAAGCGATAAACAAGTGTAATGTGCTGAAACTAAACGATCGTAAAAGATTCTCGCCATTCAATCTTCCGCCCAGCTCCCAGACGCCGCCCGTTTTTCCGTGCATGATGCTAACTATTAAATAAGGACTTGGGGGGATTACATTTGGGGTGGGTGTGGGTATACAATAACTTCGCTAGTGTCGAAAAGGGGGATGGGGATGGACAAAGCAAGTAACTTCGCAATCCCGAGCTCAGGGCTAAAGTTAACAGCCAGTCGGAATCTCCATCGTTCTGATCCAGTGCGAAACCTTGCCTGCACCTCTCTCTTCAGACACCCTGATCACGGGGATCACGGGGATCACCTTCGTATCCGTAGGGGTCGCCGCAAGTTTAGTGTCCATGTGCAGCTGAGGGGTTTGGACCGTCCGCGAGTCGAAATCGGCTCGCAGCCGCAGCTCATGAGCCTCCGACTCCTGCCATTGGCGAAGAGCCTGTTGCTTGCGCTCCTCGCTGCGTGGCTCGAAGACCATCTGAAACGGATCGGGCTTGATGATGAGGAGCGAGTTGGACTTGTCCAGTGGCACTGGCAGCTCCTGGCCAGTAAGCGGGTCAACCTTGGGCTTAAGGTTGAAACACCACATAAGGGCTCCGCAAGCAATGACCAGTTCATCTTGAGTCAAAGTCATGCCAAGGCACTGACGCAGTCCCCATCCAAACGAGCTCAGTCCCTTAATGGTGGGAAACTGGGTCAGAGGCTCTTGGTAGGTGGGCCAACCCGGCTGGAGCCAGCGTTCTGGCCGGAAGTTATCTGGGTCGGGGAACTTGACAGGGTTGCGCAGGAACGCCCTAGGATCTGTTAGTTAGAGTCCATACGACATAGGCATGGCAAAGTAGTAGTGTAGTAGTCCTGAGAAACTTACCAGTCGAGGGGCAATATACGTGTGCCCTTGGGAATGAAGTACCCCTGGTACATGTCGTCGGCTTCGGTCTCGTGAGCAACGCCTATCGTGATGTGAGCATAGTTTTCCAATGGGGTTTGAACCTGGCATCTCCTACCTGTAGGGACATTTGGCTTCCAGCGCATGGTCTCCTTAATACAAGCTCGAAGAATAGGTAGCCTGGGAGTATCGTCGAGAACCGGGGGTCGTGCCCCGCACACCTCGTCAATCTCCTGCTGTATGGCCACTTGCCACTTGGGGTGATGAACCATGGCGACCAGGAAGTAAGACAGAGGACCAGCCACAGTAAAGATTCCCACAAGAGCTATCATGCCAATCGCCGTGGCAGCTTCACGATCGCCAGAGAGCTTCGAGGACTTCTCGGATTGTTCCAGGTACTGTCGTGTCCAGCAGGCTCGCTGTTGACCCCTTGCCATGTTGCTGCGAACAGTGTTCAGGCGTTCCAGCCACCAGTTGAGTTGCTCGTCGTGGCGCTTGGTTTCGGCCCTCTTCCAAGGGTTCATGAAGAGCGGTAGGTGCCATAGTGGTGTTAAAACGTTGGTGATCGGACCAGCCGGAGACATCTGTGTTAATAGACCCCATGCACTAGGCGTGCAGTATTCACTGAGGCTCGGGTCATCCCAGGTGAGCTTGCACATAACCTTGGCGGCCATGTCTTCAAGGGAGAATCCAAAACCGTCAGGGTTCTCAATGAGCCTGGCCATCCAACGCTTCGCTTCATGAACCATGACGCCGTGGTATTGAGCTTGGCTGGCTTCGGTAAGGTAAGAATGTGTGAGCTTGCGCTGGCGTGCCCAGAATTCTACAGTTAAATAGGTCAGCTATGCCCGGGGCCCAGGGTTGCCGTTGGCAGACTGACCATTCTTTCCCATCAACGGCAGATACTCTCTTTTGGAGTCGAAGAGGGACTTGACCGAAGGCCTATCAGAGTTGTACTTGGCTCGCTTAACCAACAGCTCCTCCGCAATCTTCTCCTCCGAGACGATGAGGAACTTGGCGCCGAGCATTTCCGTCATATAGAAGCCACGGTCTTTGGCATACATGTCCGACCATTCCTTGAACTTGAGCCACATGAACTGGATAGGAAGATCATGGATTCGGCCGATGAAGGGCATCTGCCGGGGCCCAATGGGTAACCTGACATCGTTGAGGTCCAGGTAAGACTTGATGGTCTTGTAGATGGCAAAGCCCACGAGAGCTGCGCCAAGCGCGAAAAGGGTAAGCAGCTGCATTGTCGTCCAGAAAAAACAGTGTTGCTTGGTTGGTTTTAGATTGCTAAGGACAAGCGCGTAGGGAAACCACGAGACTGGTGATGCCAGGCGGGCGTAATGGTGTTATAGGGGTGGTCAATTTAGGTTGACAGCTCCTCTGGATGGACAGGTGTAATCGTTGGGCGGCTATTCGGAATGCTCTATGACAGCTTAGTTTCGATACTACATGGTAGATGCAGGCATCTGCAGCAGTGATAAGCCGGCCTGTCAGATAGAGGGCCGGTTTGCCCAGATTGGATGCTCCCAGGGCTCCTAGATGCGTGCAGGAGGCGAGACAGAGTTTACTGGATCCTGGGTGAGGTTGTTATTGCTAAGCAGAGGAGGCGACATGACAATTCTCCTCAAACCTGGGATATAGTATGATGTGGTTCAAAGGCAAGATTCACCTTGGTTTAGGATTTGGTTTGGGGGAGTGTTAAAAGGAGCACGAAATGAGAGACTTGACGGTTGGAAAGTCTGACTCTTGCTGAGCACGTCCATGGGGACTGGCTATCAAGATCAGGCTCTCGCGTCGGGATCTGCTCTGCACTCTCGATTGACGGCTGATGTGAACCATGGAGCGGAATGACCGGCCTTTCATCCGTGCGACAAAGCCCAGGTCGGCGAGGGCATAGCCATGACCGTGGGCGGCAAAAGCCAAGCAAGCACGCAGCTGCTGTAGGCTGTAGGGGTACTGCAAGCTGCAAGCAATAGCAGCAGCAGCAGCAGCAGGAGCTGGATGGCAATCTGTTGAGCCTGACGGCGGGATTTTATCACGCCAACCTTGTCTCGGTCTTGGTTCTGGAGGCGATCACACTGGTACAGAAGCTTAGCCAGGGCTCCCGTTCACAAGTCGCAGTCAGAAGCGGGTGACACCCCTGCTGGACGGCATGCATGTTTGATAGCACCGAAGAAGGAGCATCTCAGGATCATGACGTTGAATACCAGGGAAACGACAGCACGTCCCGTCCACGGTATCAGAGTTCTTCTTTTCCTTTTTCTATCCCCACTGGGAGATTCGCCAGGAGTAGACTGGTCACCGTTGACTGCCAGGACATGGCTTATCTCCATTGTGGGAGATGTACTGACGCTTGTATATTCAAGATGGAAGGAGCATGATGGCGACCCCTCGATCAAGCCTGGGTGGGTGTTATTCTCCTGTCATGGCTGGGGATTGAGGATTGGAGATCGGGGATTGTTCCACCAACGCCATTGCTCGCCGTCGTGTCTGTCCTTTGTGCTGATGTGATCAGCCTGACGTACTAAGCTGCCTGCTGAGGTACCTTTCTGCATACTGTATATGTATATATACCACGGCATCCATTATTAGGTACATATCATATCATACCTAGGTATCACCTCTATCGCCAGAGAGCGGGATGGTAGGTAAGCATTAGTAGATGCATCTCAATAGATCAGACAAGGGCCAGCCAGGTCTATGCCACCCAGCGTGCCTGTCCATTGTTTCTTGTTACCTAGATGAGAAAGTAGCCGCCTGCACCTGCCCCTGCCCCTGCTCTTGCACTTGCATGTACATCAATTATTCCATCCAATGGATGTACGTACATGCTTCGCTAGAAGCTTCCTGCGGTTCCACCAGCGGGACGGCACTCGGGGATTTGACGTCTTGTGAGACATCGGAGTCGGTCCAGTCTCGTCTCAGCCAATCATGACGGGGCATTTCAGACTTTCGTAGACTTTTCGTGAAGAAACAAATAGAGCCAATAGTGAACGGCCCGTCCCCAAAGGCTTATTCTTCCCCTGGGATGCTCCTACTATGGGGGCGTTTGCAGCGATCGGCCTAGACATTCTCGCCTGGATTGGACCCCCTCTTAAACTCCTTCAGCTTCGACTCCCAAGTCTCAGATACCGAGGAAGCCGCCCCCCCCCGTATTCATTCACCCATCCTTCCCTCCACTCCACTAACTTCAAGCTGGTGAGCACATGTAATGAGTAATGCCGGACCTGCAACCAAAAACAAGTCCGTGGTCCACCCACGCGAACCAGACTACCGGGCTATGGGCACATGGTCGGCTGATGGCCGTGAGCGTGCGAGGGGGAAAGGCCGTCTTATAGCTATGCTATATACAATGGCTCCGGGTTGACAGAGCATTGCGGCCTGGGACCATTCACTGATACTTTCCCAACCCATGTTCATAGCTTGCAACTCAATTCCATCTTCCAGTCATACAATATCAAAAACATATTCAGCGATTTTGACACACCATGGGTTCCATCGGAGTCAACGAGTCGAGGCCTGTAGGGTCATACCCTCCCTCCGGCATAGACGTCCTCATCGTAGGCACTGGCCTTGCCGGCCTGACCGCCTCCATCGAGTGTGTACGAAAAGGCCACAATGTGCGAGTTCTTGAGCGCAATGCCACAATCAACACCGCAGGTAAGTTGAGCCAGTCACCGATGGTGCGTCTGTACATGACACTGATAACTTTCCCAGGCGACATGTACTTCATGGGCCTCAGCGCCACCAAGTTCTTCAAGCACTGGCCCGAAATGTCAGCCGAGTTTGACGAGATCTCTCTGCATAACGCGTGGATCGAGACCTTTAAGCACAGCGGCGAGCAGATGATCGCGCCGCTCCTGGTGTCGGACCGCCTGCGCGACGCCGGCCTCGACCCGGACACACCGCCGGGCACTTTCCAGATGCGGCCCCTCGTCTATAAAATGTTCGTCAACCAGGTCGAGCGCCTCGGCGTCGAGGTGCAATTCGGTAAGCGCGTCGTCGACTACTTTGAGGACCCCGAGAAGGGCAAGGCCGGCGTGGTCACGGACCAGGGGGAGCGGTACGAGGCAGACATCGTCATTGCTGCCGATGGTAAGAGAACTCACTGGATTCCTCTCTTGAGATAAAAGTCGAATCAGAACTGACATTTATCCGAATCCAAGGTGTCGGCTCTAAGAGTCAGAAGCTGGTCGGTGGCCAAGTCCGGGCCATGAGCTCCGGACGCGCCATGTGGCGTGCCGCCTTCCCCCGGGAACACATCCTGAAACACCCCGAAGTCTGCGAGTTCTTCAGAATGGCGGGACCCAATGAAGACCAACCCATCATCCGGACCTGGCTCGGGTATGTAACACCCACTTTCTCTACCATTTCGATTATTTGGCATTGTTGGCTGACCACATGATGACGGTGCGCACAGCCCCGGCACCTACGCCATGACCCTCTCGCGCGCCGACACCATGATCTGGATCATGAATCATGACGTGACGGGCTCCGAGGAGGAGAACTGGAACCACACCGTCGAGGCCGACGAGGTCCTGACCAACATGGACAAGGGCGTGGGCCCGCAGCCCTGGGCGCCCATCTTCAAGGAGCTCATCAAGCTGACGCCCAAGGAGACCATCATCAACTTCGAGCTCTTCTGGCGAAACCCGCAGCCGTCGTGGATGTCGCCCGGCGGCCGCGTCATCGAGATTGGTGACGCCGCCCACTCCTTCCTGCCTGCCTCGGGCAACGGCGCCACCCAGGCCATCGAGGACGCCATTTCCATCGCCTCGTGCCTGCAGATGTGCGGCGGGCCCGGTAATGTGGCCGAGGCCGTCCGCGCCCACGTCCGCTTCCGCTTCATCCGCAACTCGTGCGCCCAGAAGCTCGGATTCTCCAACGCCGAGCTGCTCCAGGACACCGACTGGTCCAAGGTTAAGCTCGACCCCCGCAAGGCCCAGCCCAAGCTGCCCAGCTGGGTCTGGGGCCACGATCCGGAGATCTACGCCCACGAGCACTACGCCCAGTGCGTCGCCAGCATCCGCGCCGGCGTCCCCTTCGACAAGGACGACAGCTTCCCGCCCAACTACCCCCGGGTTACAAGTACGAGCCCTGGAGCATCGAGGCCATCATGGACGACGTCCGCGCCGGGCGTCCCGTCCAGCTCGGCTCCGGCAACTGGGACTAAGCCTCCTTTCCTCTAGGTACTCGGGTACTATTTATAGCAGAGAGCGACATTCATCGGGGGTTGGTGTGTAAAGATAGATAGGTAGATAAACCATTTGGAGTGTAGCAATATTTTAATTAGTCTCCTGTTTTCAATGCTGGTATCGTACGCCTCAGCCTAACGCCTGCTGTTCGCTTGCTACATGTCAAGGAAATTGTGTTGCTCAAATAATATATATAATGGTATAACAAACATCAAATTGCGCAGGTCCTCTCTGTTCCGAACCCGGATTCTATATCACATACACACGGGGAAAATATGTACAAGTACAGAATCAGAATACCTGGCTGTCAAGACTCCCGTAGGCGCATACACATTCAAAGTATACACTAGAAGGTGGAGAAATGAACTATGCCAGGACTATGACGGTAGTCGTAGGGCTTATCGAGACTTGAGGAATCGGCTGGCCGGCGGCTGGCGCAGATGGGCGAGGTGCGACCGGTGCAGCTGGCACGACCGAGACAGGAACACCGGCCTTGGCTGAAGTGGCCGGGACAGCGCCTGCACTACTCGTCGGCGCGGGTGCAGCTCCGTTGCCAGGGTTCAGTGTGACGGTGCCCGAGGGACCGATAGAGACCTGGATAGGTTTGGCTCCCCCAGCGGGAGCAGACGGGGCTGGCGCAGCGGGACGCGACGCAGCTGGAGCCGACGCAACGGGCGCAGACGAGGCCGGGGCCTTGGCCTTAGCTGAAGTGGTCGGGACCGCCTTGCTGGAGCCGGCCTTGCTTGTTGGTGCGGGAGCCGGGGCCGGGGCAGCTCCGTTGCCAGGGTTCAATACCACGGTGGTCGTAGGGTTGATAGATACTTGAGGAATACCACCGGCGGCGCCTCCAGCTGGTTTCGACACGGCGGGTGCCGATGCCGCAGGGGCTTTAGCTTGGGTGGTCGACGCCACTTTGCTGGTCGGGGCGGCACCTCCGTTTCCGGGGTTCAGCATCACTGTCGTCGTCGGGTTGATCGATACCTGCGGGATGGTTCCAGCTGGGCCGCCTCCAGCCGGGGCGGAAGGCGCAGCAGCGCCGACGGTCACAAAGATGGTAGTCGTGGACGAGAAGCTGGGCTCCGCAAGTTGCGACGCGCTCGCGGTGACGTAGACGAGTTCGGTCTTGGTAACGGTTTCGGGTGCGGCATCGCGCTTCGCCTTCGCAGTCACTGTCACAGTCACGGGACTGCATACCGAACATGCTCCCATTGCCGCCGCATCACGTTGTTGCACCTCCTCAATGGCAGCCTGGTTGCGCTCGGCCAGGCCTCTTGGCGAAGAAGCGACTGGGCCGGCGGCCACAATAGTGGACAGGACAGCAAAAGCTGCAGCGTACTTGGCGACCATTTTGATTAGACTGTAGAGGATAACGAGCAAAAACGAGCGGGCGAGCGAGCGGAAGATTCGATAAACGTGGTAAGTATGTTTGTTGATAAAAGAGCGAATAGAATCGAAGCGATTCCGCGATACAATCGAGTATTTCTGCTTGCACAACGGTATCAAAGGGGTCAAAAGAATGAATAATCCCGCTCAGCAGGCTTGTGAAGAAGCGAGAAAGAGGGGAGTGTAGAAAGGAAGCTATTCCAAGAGGAATTGGAACGCGTGGAAGACGGGTGGCGATTTAGCGATACACGACCAAAAGCATCTCGAGAAAGGAAGAATAGGAACAAGAGTCTCTCACTTGAGGCTCTAGCACACCCGGCACATCGGTATAAGTGTGGGAGAGGCTCAAACGCCAAAGGCCTGTCTGCCAAGACGCCAACGACTCCTGAGCGTGGTAGGTTAGGCCCCCAGCCCAGAGTAGACAATGGCCAAGGTTGCAGGGAGTGCGGGCCTGCAGGTACTGCACTGCACTGCGTTGGGATTGGGTCTCGGGGCCTCGGGAATGCCAGGGGCTGTGTCCCTCTTTCGGCAGGGACAGCGACTGGCATACTGGATAGGGCGAGGGCATAGGACAAGAGCACGTTTCGTTCTTCAGCCCGGCCTTTTCTGCACCACAAGACACATAGTCGGACAGTAGCTGAATCTGTCCTACTGCGCTTGAGGTGCACCAGCGCGACGAGTTCGAATACGGGCCTTGGAAATGCAGCCAAAGGTGGTAGCAGGAGGGGTGAATTTTGCGGTTGTGTTTTGTTTTAGGACACTGGTCCAACCGCTGAATAGAGGTTCTGAAACGGGGCTCGTCTCAAAACGTCGGTGATTAGTGGAGGAGAGGGCCGAGGAGCCAATGGCGCTACCTTGCCAGGGCCACCAAGTTCCAACCCGCCAAACCCCAAGACGCAATACAGTGGTAGATAGAGAGGAAAAGTTTCAAAGTTTCGTCCGACATAGATGAACTTGTTCTTTGGCCCTGACCGTATCTGCAACCATCTGCACAAGGGATCGTGATCATTTGGCTTCCTTCCTGAGCATCGAGCAGACATTTGACATCAACTCGTCTTGGGGCACGGCGGTTCAGCGGATGTGAGAGGGAGCAGATCGCTGAAATGCTTGGCCCTCCAGCCCTCGTGCTAACTCAAATGCTCAGTTCCATGTGGACCCCCGAATTATATCCTCTACGGGCCTTTCGGGATATTCTGGCCAATGCTTTAACGCCAATGCTCACTTTTTAGGAATTAATTAGATTAAACAGTTCATGCTTCCTCTACCATATGGTGGCAGAGCAGGATCCAGTCCAGAATGAATACCACCTGGCAAGAGTGGCTAATTTAGAAGTCGCTAGGGAGGATGCGCAGCCCAAATGACCTCCAGCTATCTTCTTCGATCGTGGCCTGCAAGTAATAATGTTAGGTGGGTTACGGAGGTTCATTGGACAAGACCTGCCAAATCGTTAACGGCCTCGCCAGCCGCCGCCAAGGACAAGCGAATAAGATAGCTCCATCTTTACGCGCGACAGATCCCCTTGACGCGCCACTGCTGGATCCGGGGGCGGCATCTAGGTTAGGCACCGTCCCACGCCACTTCCTTAGACGACCGCGCGGATGAGATCCAAATTGGTACAATACTTCACCTCCATCTCCTTCTCCATCTACCATCCACCGCCTATCTGATCTAGAGACCCATTAGCCGATTGCCAGGTCTTGGAAGTGGCCGCAGCTGCCATATGCTTATCTCTACCTCATTTTCGCCTCAGAAGGTGGCCATTGGTGACGAGCGATCTGTTTATACTGACCATGTTACCATGTACCTGCCCGAGTCATTACAGAACGCCTACTCCGTACAGGCCTTGATGATTTGAAGTTAAATGCGGCTCGCCACTCTTCCACATCCATATCGAGGCTCTGATGGTGGCTAAGCAAGTAGGTAGGTAATAAATAAAGTATGGAGTGGACCAGCCAACGTGTGAAGCCACTCAACCCGCTCGAACAGCATCTCCGGCTCCGTCTATTAGACATAAAGCTAATCTAAACGGTGCCTCGGTCCGGTAGTCCCGCACCGCAGGTCGATTGGTTAATGATAACATGACGGAAGAACCTCTGACCGATCGAGCTCTCTCATGTAACATGTCTGCGTAGCATACGCTGGAGATCGTTTGATACGGAGTACCATGCCCCTGAAATCTGGACCCTCCGGAAGCAGTGGGGGACTGGAGCATCAACGTTGCGCACCCCACAGCACTCAGGATGCGGTTTTGAGCCGCATCTTCGCTAGGTTATACCTGCACGTTACTGTCGGCAAGCTGCGTTCCGTTGTCAAGTTACCATAAGATGTTCATCGACCGGTATTCAATGTCACCATGGCAAACATATCCATTACCCCGGCAGCTCATCTCGACGTCCGAGTATGTGTGATTGTATTCATAATCCGCGACGGGAACAATATGCTGCCGGTGACAGTAGACCACGATTCCATGTCACTGAATGCGAATATGTCTGATTGCGAGCAGTGAAACCCTTCCTATACTCCAGTCATGGCTTGTTGCCGACAAATTCCGCCTATCAAAGAGACGGGATCAAATACTGCATGCCTTGCCAGATCTCAATGCTGCTCGGCCGGATCTGGTTGGCCGGCAGAACAAACGAGGTGCCCCTGAGTTCGATGGCCCAGGCATATGTGGTTCCGGCGACTTCTGTCATGTACTGTGATAGGTCTGGTCAGATACTCGTTTTGCTAGCAAATGCAGTCGGGAAAGGCGCGAGATCACTTACGTCGGTGCTGCCTCCCGTCGCCGCATAGAGAGTCGAGCAAATTGGGCCATAGGTAAATTTCTTCCCATACGGCTTGGAAATGGCAGACTGCAAACCACCGGCCAAAGACTCCTGTTTGGCATCGTTGGCAGCTCTCTTAGAGCAGGTATAGCCGTACGGGAGAAGGATGTACTGGCCATACGAGTGGAAATCAATGTAGAGCTTGATCCCCTTGCCAGCGGCAAGCTTGTCGGTAAAAGCCTTGAGCACCTTGACCTCGGGGGTGTCACCAGCAGCCTGGCCTTTGTAGTCCTCGGCTGAGGGGTTGGTCGAGGCGCCACCGGAAACTTCCCACTTGTAGGGCCAGTTTCGGTTGATGTCAGTGCCCTTGGCTGAGGTGCTAGATCGAGGCATCCGGTTCTTCCGCCAGAGTCTGTCGTTGCTCTGGGTATAGGTAAATCCTGTAACTGGTAAGAAGCAAGTTCTGCTAAGTTGCAAGCAAGCTCTGCACCGGATTCTGCTCACCATCAGGATTGACGACGGGGAAGAAGTAGAAGTCGTACGAGTCCAAGAAGCCCTTGATCGTGGCGTTGTTGCCATATCCGGAGACAAGCTGGTAGGCGAAATATTCCACAACCTAGTCACCAGTCAATGGGTCTGAAACGCGCGCCGTTGTTCGGTTCTCAAGATGCTTACCATGGTGGCAATCCACTCACGGGCGTGGACGGTGCCGTGGATATAGACCGCTGGCTTCGAGCCGCTACCGTCGCTCCCCCAAAGGTGAAGACCGGTGATCTGACGTCCCTCGTACGAAGCTCCAATCTCGAGGATCTCCGAGTTCTGCGGAAGAGCCGACTGCAGGTCGTTGAGAAAGCTCAGGTGATCGCTGTAGGGGTGGTAGCTGTTGAACCACGAATCACTGGGGAGAGCGTCGGCGGTGACCTCGGCGAAAGCTATGTGAAACCCCGTCAACATCTCCTTGTGTTATGTCTGGTAAAACGTGCTACACTCACAGCTGTAGCTGACCAAAGGTCCCTCGGCCGCAATAGAAGCACCGAGATCCTCATCCAGGATGTCAATGGGCAGGTTCATAGCTTCGAGGGCAGCGACATCGCCGGGCGCGACGGCAACATCCATGAAGTCGGCATGACTGCGCAGCTCGAGCGTCTGAGCCAAGCTAGCAATCTTGCTCTTCAGTGATGGGAGTCCCTCTGTGGCGTTGACACGGTAGACCTTGAAGCCATCGTAAACCGCTTGCTCCGGGGGAGTAACGATAGCCGCTGAAGCCAGTGAGGCAGCGGCTAGGATCGCCTCGAGAAGTTTCATGATGGGCTAATACTGATCAAGTTGAGTGGAAATGATAGCCAAAGGTGTAGGACCAAGTTGGGCGAAACAAACCCGGGAGTACTAGTAGTTAAGTACTTGATATACTACCTAGCTCAGTATTGATGTTTGCATGTGGGAAGCAAGTGGCCGCAGGAGCCCAAGTACGTATGTACATGTTGAGCCCCGGGCTTGTGATTTCTATTCATGAAGATCGACCCCGATATCACCATGGAAGGCACGCCCTGGTCAATCAAGAACCAATGAATGTAACGTGAGACGGGCAGGTAGGCAAATTCCCGATAGGCAATAGCTACCAACCCCAATGGCAATCGGTATTCAACCTACGGTCCTCAGCGGATTGCAACGGGGCACTTTTTGGCCGCTCAGGGCGACAAAAGAACTCCGCCATGCATTATCTTGACTTCCATTTCTGGCAGGACTCTCGTCAAAGTTGTTGGTTCGCTTATGACGTGATTAGACTAAGTAGAGTGAAGACGCACATGCTATCACAAATACTACCTACCTTACTTGTTTGCCCCATGTTGTGCGCAATAGTTCACAGTCTCGAATGCATCAATTCCATGCAAGGCCCCATCGACTCGTCTCCTCGTCTGCCGGCAAAGGAGGGGCACCAAGAGAGGTGACTCGCTGGTTGTCCCTTGACCTGCCAATTCGGGCTTTCATCTAGACCCTGGGCCTCATTATTGTTGGGGTATCGCTCGCCTTGGCTGCAACTCTACAGTAAGTAGCTTCCTAGCCGAGAGGTAGCTCCGTTGGTACCAAGGAGCTTATTCAAGTCGTTGGTTGTTGATTATAGGGCCCCGGCTTAGTAGCATTGGTATATGTGCATTGCGCATATTATATGGGTTTATACCAGCCTTGGCAAGTGGTCAGTATGTTTCTGACAACAACAAGATATTTTGAGGAGCATTTCCACTATGATACTACCACGGGCATGTAACTGGAGTCGGGAACCAAAAAATCGGCGTGGCGTTCATCTACCATTTATGATCTCGAGAACACGTCAAGGAGGAAAGACTGTCAGCATTCGAGCTTCACCGATCGACACGTTCCCCAGGTCCCCAACTCTCACAAAGCTCCATCCTCATCCTTGCGTGACTCCACTTCGAACCTACTGCGGGGCACATTAAAGAGTACGAAGAGTTATTTAACATGCTATATTAACATACGACTCATGAGATCATTCGAGACGCACATTCTGGCAAGCACTACCTGTGGGAAACCCCTCCTCAACCTACGACCTGACTACAATTTAGGCACGTTCTTCTCGGTGGCAAATGCAATGGCAGCTCCAAGCTCCGAGTTGACATGCGAGAACATTTCATAAGTGCGGCGGCGGGTGTCGACGTGCGCGTTGCACAAGTGTCCGGCGACGTTGCTGATGTAGTTCTCCTGCTGGCTGGGGGTTCTCCCCAGAACCTTCCACAGCCTGGAAACCCGATTAGACTCTTTGTTCAATCACACAACGACCGGTGTTAGAATGGCACTTACCCGTTGGCTTGCTCATAGTCGTGAGGCTGCATATCATCAAAGAGTGCGTTGACGGCCTCGCCCGCCCACTTCTCGTGGGGGTTGGTCGGGCTGATGGGCTTGTACGTCATGGGCCGGTAGCTACTCGGGTAGTTCGGGTTGGCCCCGTAGTTGCCATTGACAGACATGGCGCCGTCACGCTGATACGGGTTGAATGCTTTCAGGGGGGCATTGACGGGAATCTGCTGGTAGTTGACGCCGAGGCGGTGTCGATGCGTGTCAGGGTACGAGAAGAGGCGGGACTGGAGGACGGGGTCGGCCGACGGCTCCACGCCCGGTACCAGATGACTCGGCGAGAAAGCAACCTGCTCGATCTCGGCGAAGTAGTTCTCGACGTTTCGGTTGAGCGTCATCTTCCCGAACCTGCGCAGAGGGACCTCGCCTTGAGGCCACACCTTGGTGAGGTCAAAGATATTCCACTTGAACTTCTCGGCTTGTTCGGGGGTCAAGACCTGGGCGTATACAGTCCAGCTGGGATTATCACCCCGCTGAATGGCCTCGAAGAGATCTTGCGTCGAGAAATCCGGGTTCTCGGATGCCAATTTGCCGGCTTCCTCGTTCGTCAAGGTCTTGCTGCCCTGGTCCGTCTTCAGGTGGATTTGGATATAGACGAAGGAGCCATCCGGCTTGACGAACTTATGGGTGTGTCCGCTGTAGCCGTTCATGAACCGATAGGAGTAAGGAGTACCCCTATCACTGAAGAGGTGAAGGACCTGGTGAACCGACTCAGGGTGGGTGCTGAGGTAGTCCCAAAACTAGCGGGAGAAATCTGTTAGTGGCATGTGTTGAATCTATATCTAGCTGGCGAGGCACTCACCATGGTAGCATCCTTGAGGTTGGTTTGGGGGTTGCGCTTCTGCGTGTGGATGAACAAGGGGAAGTTGGTCGGGTCACGCAGGAAAAAGACGGGCGTGTTGTTGTATACCCAGTCCCAGTTGCCCTCTTCGGTATAGAACTTGACTGCGAAGCCTACGATATCGCCAATTAGTTTCCTTGTCATCGTGGCCCGAGCCAGCTATGGGTCGATATACACACCTCTGGGATCCCGTGCGCTGTCGGGCGAACCCTTCTCGCCGCCGACGGTCGAGAATCGCGCAACGCATGGTGTCTTCTTGCCGACGCCCGTCAACATGTCAATAGAGCAGATGTCACTGATATCGTCTGTAACCTCAAACTCGCCATAAGCGCCCGCACCCTTGGCGTGGACCACACGCTCGGGGATGCGCTCTCGGTCGAAATGGGCCAGAAGATCGATCAGGTGGAAGTCCTGCAGCAGCAGCGGGCCCTGCGTGCCGACCCGTTGCCACTTGCTTGGATTCTCGACCGGGCAGCCATTGGAGGTCGTGTAGACCGGCTTCTCGTCATACTTGAAAGTAGAAGCAGGAGCATTGTTAGTAGCCATGTTGTTATTGTGTTGTCTTGTGTTTATGTAGGTAGTCTATGCGGGTAGATCGCAGCGCGAGTCTAGAGTTACTGGATGGTTTAGATAGTTGCTCCGTTCACAGAAGGCCCAAACACCCAGATTAATTGAACAGCTAAACAATAAATAGCCCGGTAAGCGACTACTTGTACTCCGTACACCACTGAAATCATAAGCTACTACTCAACATATGTTGCCCCTCTTTCTTAGGTGGCTGGTTCTCCCGGGTGGGTTGGTGGGGTATGGGGGGGGGGTATGATATTAAAGGTCAGGGCCGTGGACCAATCACAGAGGTGGCATTTGCGAACGACTGCTAGAACAACTCGAAGAGGCTTAGGAGACTGGGTCTTGCACGTTGTGTAATGGGATTCCTGCAACTGCCCTCTGTAGTGCGGTTCTTGTCACAGAACTGAATTATACGCGGGTTTTTATCTACCTAACATAATGACGTTTATAATTCTTATACCTGGACGCGTAAGCACCCCTTAAGACACAATTATTGGGTATAGCTGAACCATATTACATGTAAATGCACATAGCATTACACACAGAGAGCCAGTCCCGGCAGGCAATAAATAACTCCAACACCTAGGACAGCGACGACGGCAAGATATTACTTGAGTGTGAAGTCAATTCGAACTACACATACTAGTATGTAAGTGTACAGTCATCTCCTGTGAGCCTAGGTATGCAATCAACTATCAATAGGGGAACATTCTGTGGAAAATCCCGTAGCTCGTAGCAAGTAACCTTACAGTTTCGAACTCAATCTGGGTGACACATCGTCAACAACCTCGAGTCATTTCTTCAAGTCAAAGCGATCGAGGTTCATGACCTTGTCCCAAGCCGTCACGAAGTCCGTCACGAACTTCTCGCTTCCATCGGAGCTGCCGTAGATCTCAGCAAGGGCGCGGAGCTCCGCGTGCGCCCCAAACACGAGATCAGCGCGCGTACCAGTCCACTTCTTCTGTCCAGACTTGCGGTCAATTCCCTCGTAGATTTCCTTGTCGCTTCCTGATGCCTTCCAGGTAGTGTTTGTGTCAAGCAGGTTGACAAAGAAGTCGTTGGTCAGCTGACCGGGTCGGTTGGTGAAGACACCATGAGCCGACCCGTCGTAGTTGGTGTTCAGGGCTCGCATACCACCGATAAGTACCGTCATCTCAGGGGCAGTCAGGTTGAGGAGGTTGGCCCTGTCAACCAAGAACTCCTCAGCTCGGACACGGGACATAGACTTTCCGTAGTTGCGGAACCCATCTGCTTGCGGCTCCAGGTGGCCTACCGATTCAACATCCGTCTGTTCCTGCGAAGCGTCCATGCGGCCAGGCGTGAACGGGACCTTAATGCTGTGGCCGGCGTCCTTTGCCGCCTTCTCTACGGCGGCACAGCCTGCCAGGACGATCAAATCTGCGAGGGAGATCTTCTTGCCGCTGCCGTTGAATTTACTTTGCACGCCTTCCAGCGCCTTCAGAACCTCAGACAATACCTGAGGGTTGTTGACTTTCCAGTTGCGCTGGGGCTCGAGCCGGATGCGAGCGCCATTGGCACCTCCGCGCTTGTCGCTTCCGCGGAATGTAGAAGCTGACGCCCATGCGGTAGAAACGAACTTGGACGGCTCAACACCTGTAGTAAGGACTTCTTTCTTAAGGGCGTCGACGTCATTGGCGTCGACAAGCGGGTGGTCGACAGCCGGGATGGGGTCTTGCCAGATCAAGTCCTCTGAGGGGATCTCGGGACCAAGGTATCGGGAACGCGGGCCCATGTCTCGGTGCAGCAGCTTGAACCATGCGCGGGTGAAAACGTCGTGCAGTTGGTCGGGGTTCTCGTAGAACCGACGAGAGATCTTCTCGTAAGCTGGGTCGAAGCGGAGCGCCAGGTCACTGGTGAGCATGGTTGGTTTTATTTTTTTGGAAGAGTCGTGCGCATGAGGAACGACTTCACCAGCGTTCTTCGCAACCCACTGGTTAGCACCAGCTGGGCTCTTGGTGAGTTCCCATTCATTCTCGAACAGGCTCGTGAAGTAGCCGTTACCCCACTTTGTAGGAGTGGTGGTCCACGTCACCTCGAGGCCACTGGTAATGGTATCAGCACCTTTTCCAGAGTTGTAGCCGTTGGCCCAACCGAGGCCTTGTTGCTCGATGGGGGCATCCTCGGGCTCCTTGCCGACGTTGTCTGAGCTGGCAGCACCGTGGGTCTTGCCGAATGTGTGACCACCGGCGATAAGCGCCACTGTTTCCTCGTCATTCATAGCCATGCGGGCAAATGTGGTTCGGATGTCATGGGCAGAGGCAATGGGGTCTGGGTTGCCATCAGGTCCCTCGGGGTTCACGTAGATGAGACCCATGTGAGCGGCCGCCAGCGGCTCCTCGAGCTGACGAGGCTCGGAATGTGACTTTGCCTGGCCCTCCTTTTTCATGGACTCGTCGCCATCGACGACGCCGGAGCCCTCGACGCCCTTAACACCGTTGGCGTAACGTGTCTCATTGCCCAGCCATGTCATCTCACGACCCCAGTAGACTGACTCATCGGCCTCGAAGGTGTCGGGGCGGCCACCGGCAAAGCCGAAGGTCTTGCAGCCCATGGACTCGAGGGCGACGTTACCGGTCAAAAGCATGAGGTCAGCCCAAGAGATCTTGTTGCCGTACTTCTGCTTGATGGGCCACAGCAATCGGCGGGCCTTGTCCAAACTGACGTTGTCGGGCCAGCTGTTGAGGGGCGCAAAGCGCTGCTGGCCGTGGCCACCACCGCCTCGGCCATCAAAGACACGGTAGGTTCCGGCGCTGTGCCATGCCATGCGGATGAAGAGACCACCATAGTGGCCAAAGTCGGCGGGCCACCAATCCTGCGAGTCGGTCATCAGGGCTTCCAGGTCCTTCTTGACAGCATTGTAGTCCAAGCTCTTGAATGCCTCGGCATAGTCGAAGTCGGCGCCCAAGGGATCGGACTTGGAGGTGTTCTGGCGGAGGATGTTGAGCTTGAGCTGCTCGGGCCACCAGTCGCGGTTCTTGGTGCCGCCGCCGCCAACGTTGCTCTTAATGGGGCACTGGCCAGACATGGTTTTGGAGGAGTATAGCTTGATCGAATGGATTGGTTTGTGTAGGGGGCGAACCTGTGGGAAAGGTAGGCGATGGGAAGGGAGAATTGCGGAGAGATGGGGAGGGAGGGGAAGCGAGATGGGCAGGCGTCGGGGGGCCGAGACTAAATACATCTGGATGATTCTACCAAGCTCAAGCCCAGGCTCAGTCCAGTCGGAATTAGTGACCGAAACAGCTAAAGAATACCTACCGTTTCTGGCCAGAAAAAGGAGTGTATCAAGTATGTACAAGTCGGGTAGGTAGTTGCGGGGTTTGGTCCAACTCCAACAGGGCAAACATAGGTAAGTGGCACGGGGATTGACTACCTCCTACAAGTACATTACCTACATATGCAACATAGCGATGAGTCTGTGAGTGGCGGGATGCGGACGCGGGTCGATTCACTTTTTCACTAGGACCGTTTCGACACGCGGGGTAGATGCTGGCCTCTTCTCTCGGCAGTCTTCAGTGTTCGGTCAATTGGGCGAGTAAGGTTCATGGAGGTTACCTATTTACTTTGGAAGATACATTCCTACCTGCAGTGCTTGCATATGACAGGTAACCTGTGTTTGGGTAATACAAGAATATTTGATAGCTTCTCGTAGCAGTTCCCGGCTGTCCATTGACAAGTGGCAAGACATACCTGGATACCTTCAGTAAGGTACCTATGCTAGGTAAAGCAGTATACTTGCACGCTGAGGTCCGTTCGATGCCTCCCGACGGATCGAACAAGGTCCCCAGGACCAGTCGTGTCATTTCTTGGGTGGGTGGCCACTTGCCATTCCTGTCGGTTTGCTGGTCGAGCAAATGCTTCCATCAATATCCCGAACGTCAAGGGAGAGAGCTCTAGTGACTGGAGCCGGGATAGGTCTGGCTGATATGGGGGGAACACCAGGATGAACGGTGGGGCTGTCTAAACCCAGTCAATAGGAATTACGGCAATGCAAGCTCCTCTTCAGGCCCCCTCCACCTGGTCCATCGACCCCGCGGGATCTCTGGAATCAAAATCACGCTTATTGGCAGTGTGGTGTGGAACCCTGATGAGATCCTACATGTCGGCTTCGGCTCCCACGGGGAAAATCCCTTTGCTTTCTCAGCATCAATGACTGCATGATATGACTTCTGTATATATAAATTCCATAATTTGAAGAGCTAGGTTACTACGCACGCGAGCTTGGTCCAGCCAGCTACTTATCTAGGCAGTTGCAGAGTCCTGAATCGTCAAAAGGCCCGCATCGTCCAGCGCATACATCCATCGCTCAAAACATCCCCGACTGAGTCCCTTACTGATCAATGCTAAATAAAGCCCCCCCTCTCCAAATATCCACAGTTCCGCGTTGTCCCGCCGCAGTGTCAGTCGACTGATTCGTATGCAGGGCATGCAGCTTACGGCAGCTGTTTCGGTTAGTTTCACCAACCAGACTGTTGACGACTCGCCGCAGTGTCGTCAACGATAACACTGAGGCGCGCAACAAGCGACTAATAAACCCGAGTCTAGCGCCACCCTCCCTTGACAAATCCATTATGCAGTGCCAAGCAACCAACGACATTGCCCGCCGGTTTACGGCTGACTTGTGGCGGCGCGCAGTCTGATAGACTCGGCTGCTTGGAGACCAACCAATCGGCATGTGTACGTTTGTTACATTAGCTACTTCACTGAGCTAAGACAGTGGGTAGATATAATAAACCTCGAATTAATAATATAGAGACGTAATAGAGTCTCTCTAAAAATTTAAAATTAAACGCAAAAAATATTATTTAATATAGCTATTTTATAACGTATATATAACTGCCCCTTTAATTAATTACCTATTAATAAAGAACGCCCTCGTATTCTAAATTATAAAATTATATATTTATATCTATTATTTTCCTAAACGAATTTTCTATTTTCTTTCCGTTTTCTTAATCTATTTTAATAATTTATACCCGTACTTTATTAAAGAAAAGCCTTTCTTTATTTTTATATAACGTAAATTTATTAATATCTATAGATTTCTTAAATTAATTTAATTTAAATATTATTTAATATTTTATCTCCTTTATTATATTATTCCTTTCCTTTTAAACGTTTCCTTAATTAAGAACATTTCCTAATTTTAATAGAAGGTTTAAATATTATTATAAATAAAAGATTTAAATTTTATTAAAATTAAGCTTTCCTCTATTACTTAATCCTATAATTTCTTATTAAATTAAATATAATAGATTTATAAATTCCTAAAGGTTTATATATAATTATTAAAGAGTATTATTAATTTCCTAATATATATTAACTATTTTTTAAAGAATATTATTTAATTCTTTAAAAGTATTATTAAGATTTTAAATAATCTAGCCTAATTCCTAAAACATATTAATAGGTTTTTAATAAGCGTTATTAAAATTATAAAGGGTATTTATTAAAATAATATTTAAGTTATAAATATCTTATATTCTTAATATTATAATTTAATCCTTTTTTAAATATTTTTAAATATTAATAATATCTTATCCTCGAATTTTTATATAACGTGGTTTATTACCTCGCGGACTATATTACCTCGCGGACTACTTTTTTAATTCTATAACTTAATTAAACTTTAATATATAATAATTTTATAATTATAATATTTAATTAATTTAAAGAAAATTAAATTATTTTAATAATTTAAACGACATAAAACCTAATAAATCCTTTAAACGAAAGAGTTATTATAAAGGTATATAACGTCCTTTATATAACTTTATATTATTAAATTAACGGCCGAACTTTATAATACGAAATTTAATAATAATAATATAAATTAAATTTTATTAAAGAGGAGGTATTACGAAAGTATATAATCGATTTAAATATTTAAAGAATATCTTTTAATATCGTTAATATAAAAAATATAATTAATTTTCTCGCGGGAACGCGTAGCGGCGAGTACGTTAATAAATATTAAGTTAGGCGTTTTATTAACCGTAATTTAAACCTTAAAATTAAAATAAATCGGAAATATAATTATTAAAAGGCTCTTTATAAAGATATAGAAATTATTTCTAATTAATTTACGTTAATAATAAATATAAAGGTTAAATATAATATTTTAAATAAAGATATATATAGAATTTCGACGAAATTAACTTTATAATAAGTATTATCGGCTTAATATATATCGTAATATACGTCGATCGATATAGGAAAGCGAAGATAGTTTAATTTAATAATCGGGAATAATTATTAATAATAAAATATATTAATTTATAAAGCTAATATATTTTACCGTTCTTAATCGTTTAAAGTTAATATTACCTTATAAATTAAATATATAAATATAATTTACCGGGCGATTAAGTAATTAAACCGACCTTTAACGGTTAAACCGATAATAAGACGGGTTTAAATTAAATTAAATATTTTAATAAATATATTAAAACGTAAACGACAGGTTATTATTACTTTTTAATTATTAACGGTTATAAGAATCATATTTCGGCCGAATTTAAGGTATATTATAAGGATAATAATATTATTATATTTAATATACCTCCTTATTTATTTTATTTATTTTAGCTATTAGATATTATATTTTATTTACTGTTAAAGCGTATATATTTAAAAGAAATTGAATTATTTATAAAAGCTTTAATAAATTATATTACGAAGCTCGAGTTCTTTATTACCTTTAAAACCGCGTATTTCGTTATTTTTATAGAATATAATATTAAATTTAGATTTAACGTATTTAATTTAATACCTTATAATTTAAATAAAGTAATTAATAAATTAAATATATAAATTCGGATATTTATACCGGAGTTATTATATTTAAGGACCGTTAATACTTATAACCCTTTAATACCTTTTAACCTTTAATAAACGATAAAATACTTTATTTTTATTAAAAGTAGGATCTTTAATTATTAAGGAAGCTTTTTAATACCGATTTTAAATATTATAAATAAGTTAATTAAATATATAAAGTTAATAATATATAAAGTTAATAATATATAAAGTTACGATTTTATATAAACGGATATAGATTTTAAAAGTAATTAATTTAATCCTTTTAAAATATTAAAGGGTTAAAAAGTTATATATTTAATTTAAAGGAGCTTTTATTATTAAAGAATTTTAATAATTATAAAATAAGAAAGTAAAAGGGAAGCGTTTTATAATTAATAAAAATAAAAATAATAATTCGTTAAAGTGGCGCATAATAGGTAATAAATATTATAATATTTATAATAAAATAAGTTATAATACGCGAATTTATAAAAAGGATATAAAATCGAGTAATAAATTAGATAATAAATAATTTAAATTAATTTAAAGTATTATAATTAAATTAATTTATATAAAAGTATTAGGAAGTAAAAAGAGTAATCCGCGAGGTAATAAATCACGTTATTTCTTTATTATATTTATTAGAAATTCCTTAAAATTCTTAATCTTAGTTTCTTATTTCTTAATAATTTCTTAATACTTAATTTCTATATTTTTAACTTTCTTTTATAATATATTAATCCGGGTTTTAAAAATTTCGAGGTTTTTAATTTATTTTCCTTACTTTTCTTTAATTTAAATTTTATAATATTTTAAATTTTTAATTGTTCTTAATAATTCGGAGTTATTAATTCCCGGCTATTTATTATTAAAAACTTAAATTATAGTTTTAAAACGTTTTAGATTTTTATTTATATTATTTTTTAAAACTTTTAAGATTATTTATAGGATCTTTATTCTATTTTTAAAAAGGGAATGTTTTTCTTAAAGTTTAAGCTTAAGGTTTTCTTTATTATTTATAATTTCTTTAGGATTCTACTCCTATACTATACCTTTCTTAACTTAAGGTTTTATATTTAAAGGCTTTATTTATAATTTATTAAACGTTCTTTTAAATAATAGATTTTTATTTTTTAAATATTTTATTTTATAATATCAGATATTTTCTTTATTAAATCGTTTCTTTTAATATATAGGAATAATATATTTCTTTTTAAGAATTAAGAGATATAATAAACCGGTCTATTTTAATAACGTCTTTAATAATTCCGGGAGGAATTTAATAACTTTCTTTATATCTTTAATTATATAATAAATTTCTAAAACAAAAAGCTTAAGAAGTTTATTATAAATATATATTTAATTATTTTAATTATATATTTCGGTAATATCCTAAATCTCCTTTAATTTATTTATAAATTTAATATATAGGGATATATTAATAATATATTAATTAATAAAATACTTTTTTATTTTATTTATTAATTAATTAAGAAATATACCTTTAAAAAAGATTCCTTTATAAAATAGGTCCTTTTAGAATTATTTATTATAATATTTAAATAATTCCTTTAATTTCTTATTTTTAACCGATAAAAGCTCCTTATTTTTAATAAAATTAACTTTCTTCTTTTATTTAAAACCCTTAAGTTTCTTAAAATTATTAAAGTATTTTATAAATATCTTATTATATTCCTTTAATTTTCTAATTAATTCCTTTATACTATTTTTAATAGGTTTATAATATTTATAATTCTTTAACTTACCTTTAAAATCTCCTTCTTATAAAAATAAGTAACGTAGTTTATTACCTCGCGGATTATATTACCTCGTAAATTACTCTTTCTATTTCTTAATACTTTTATATAAATTAATTTAATTATAATACTTTAAATTAATTTAAA
The DNA here is from genome assembly GCA_038363915.1 of Apiospora saccharicola. Classification (NCBI taxonomy): domain Eukaryota; kingdom Fungi; phylum Ascomycota; class Sordariomycetes; order Amphisphaeriales; family Apiosporaceae; genus Apiospora; species Apiospora saccharicola. The sequence goes on from JAQQWM010000001.1 coordinate 4,701,025, forward strand.
TTATTTATTATTTAATTTATTATTTAATTTTATATCCTTTTTATAAGTTTGTATATTATAATTTATCTCGTTATAAATACCGTAACGTTTATTATTTATTATACGCCGCTTTAATAAATTATTATTTTTACTTTTATCGATTATAAAACGCTTCCCTTTTACTTTCTTATCTTATAATTATTAAAATTCTTTAATAATAAAGGCTCCTTTAAATTTAATATATAACTTTTTAATTTTCCGGTATTTTAAAAGGATTAAATTAATTACCTTTAAAGTCTATACCCGTTTATATAAAATTATAACTTTATATATTATTAATTTTATATATTTAATTAATTTATTTATAATATTTAAAATCGGTATTAAAGAGCTTCCTTAATAATTAAAAAGTTTAATTTTAATAAAAATAAAGTATTTTATCGTTTATTAAAGGTTAGAAAATGTTAAAGGGTTATAAATATTAAGGGTCCTTAAATATAATAACTCCGGTATAGATATCCGAATTTATATATTTAATTTATTAATTACTTTATTTAAATTATAAAGTATTAAATTAAATATATTAAATTTAAATTTAATATCATATTTTATAAAAATAATGAAATATATAGTTTTAAAAGTAATAAAGAACTCGAGCTTTATAATATAATTTATTGAGGCTTTTATAAATAGCTTAATTATTTTTAAATATATACGTTTTAACGGCGAATAAAATACGATATTTAATAATTAAAGTAAATAAAATAAATAAAGAAATATATTAAATATAATAATACCGTTATCCTTATAATATACCTCGAATTCGGCCGAAATATAGCTTTTATAATCGTTAATAATTAAAAGGCGATAATAACTTATTACTCGCGTTTTAATATATTTATTAAAATATTTAATTTAATTTAAGCCCGTTTTATTATTGGTTTAACCGTTAAAGGTCGGTTTAATTATTTAATCGCCCGGTAAATTATATTCGCGTATTTAATTCACGAAGTAATATTAATTTTAAATGATTAAAAATAACGGAATATATTAACTTTATAAATTAATATATTTTATTATTATTAATTATTCCCGATTATTAAGTTAAACCGTCTTTACCTTCCTATATCGATTAATATATATTATAATATATATTAAATTAATAACGTTTATTATAAAATTAATTTTATTAAAATTCTATATATCTTTATTTAAAATATTATATTTAACCTTTATATTTATTATTAATATAAATTAATTAGAAATAACCTTTATATCTTTATAAAAAGCCCTTTAATAATTATATTTCCGATTTATTTTAATTTTAAAGTTTAAATTATAATCGATAAAACGCCTAGTTTAATACTTATTAACGCGTTTACCGCTACGCGTTCCTATAAGAAAATTAATTATATCTTCTATATTAACGATATTAAAAGGTATTCCTTAAATATTTAAATTAATTATATACTTTTATAATACCTCCTCTTTAATAAAATCTAATTTATATTATTATTATTAGATTTCGCGTCGTAAGGTTCGGCTATTAATTTAATAATATAAAGTCGTATAAAAGATATCGTATACTTTCGCAATAGCTCTTTTATTTAAAGGATTTATTAGGTTTCGTATTATTTAAATTATTAAAATAATTCGATTTTTTTTAAATTAATTAAATATTATAATTATAGAATTATTATATATTAAAGTTTAATTAAATTATAAAATTAAAAAAGTGGTCCGCGAGGTAATATAATCCGCGAGGTAATAAATTACGTTATTTATATTTTAAATATAATTTTTATAATTTTATTCTTCCTTTACTTTCCTTTATTAATTTTATAATATATCCGTAATTAAAATATTTATTCGGGAAATTTATCTTTCTTTATATTTTAATTAACCGCTATTTTTTATAACTTTTTAACTTTTCTTATATTCTTTTTAACGAAAACCTTAATTAAATTTTCCTATTTATTTTCCTTTAAATTATTATCTTCTTTAAATATCTACTTTTTTATTTTAACCTTTTTAATTTTTAATTCCTTATCCTTAAAATTATCCGGGATATTCCTAAATAGAAAGGGAAATATCGCTATTAAAGTTTCTCGCTTTTTAAATTATTTAAAATTAAATATTTATATATTTTTATAAAATCTAATTCCTTAATTTCTATCTTTTAAAAGTTTAAATTTATATTTTAAAAATTAAAACTTTAATTTTAAAAATTCTTTTATATTTTTAAAAACCTTAAAATAAATAACTTTCTTTTTATAACGCTCAATTATTATATAAAGGTCTTCTTTAATAATAATTCCTATATTCGTCCGTACTTTAATAATTATAATATAAAAGGGCGGGTAGTCTTAATTTATTTTAGGTTTATTCGGGATAATTAAATTATTTATATTTTTATTTTCTTTTAAAGAAATTACCTTTCTTTATATTTTTTATATAAAAAAGTCCTTTAAATCTATCTTTTTTTATTAAAAACGTTAAATATTTTAAAGTTTTTAGGTTTTTATTATTCTCTTTAATTATTTTTAGAATTCGTTCGACTTAAAGAATATATTCTTTATATAAATTATAATTAACCCGTTTACTTTTAAAAATCCCTAAAATATCTATTCTTATACCTTTTTTAAAAAGTTTAATTTAAAGAATAGAAATAATTTCTATTTATTAAATTTAAAGGGAATTTCCTTAAAGTCGTAAAACTTTAAAGTTTTAAACCTTCTTTTTAATAAGTAATCCTTTTTATATTTTTTTAAATTATTAATAATTTTATTTAAAATATATTTAAAATTATCTTTATTATCTTTATTTATTTTAAAATTATCTATTTAAATTAGAATCCGAGTTATTATTTAAAATATATATTTAATATCGATTCTTATAAATTCTTTAAATTTATTATTTCCGTTTAATAAATAAATAAAGATTTCTTTTTTTTAAAAGGTTATATCTTTATAAATAAAAATTCTTTAAAGGAATTCCCGTCTTAAGAAAACGATTAATAATAAATCTAAATTCTCTCTATATCTTATATATTCTTAAAGAATATCTATATTTATAATTTTAAAGTTATATTCTTTAAAGGAATTCGGGTTAAGTATAACTATTTATAATATTATATTAACTATTTTTAAATTCTAATTAAAAATAATGATATTCCTTTAAGAATTATTTTTATATAAATTCTATAAAAAATAATTTATTTAAATACGATATTACTTTTAAATTATCGACTTTCTATTATAAGGTAATATAATCGAAGAATACTTTATATATAATAATAAAAACTTTCCAATTTTAAGGTCCTATTAATTATTAATATAATTCCTTTAAAAATGTAATATAAAATTTACCTAATATAATTAATAATATAAGTATTAAAAAGATTTTTAATTATTATTAAAAGTACAATAATCGTAATTATTTATAAAAAAATTAACGCGTTTAATAATTTATACCTTATAATTTCTATATTTAATTTAACGTTTATAGAGTTCCGTATATATTTTATAGAGAATTATTTAATTAAAGATAATCTATAAAATATTATAAAAAATAATATTCTATTAACGGAATAATAATAATAAGCGATTATTATATATAAGGAAGGTTTGAGAGGTAAAGTTAATAATATTTATATAATAAAAATTATAAATTATAAATAAAGGGTTATAATTTATATAATAATATTAAAAAGTCTTTTATTTAATTAATTATTATACTTATTCCATTAATTTAAATTAATTTATTTATTTATTATTTTTTTAAATTTATCATAATTAATATAAGTAGTAAAAAACAAATAAAAGGTTATATAAATTAGTAATAACTCCGTATTAAAATAAATAAGTATCTTAAATAATAAATTAAAAAATTAAGCTTCTAGCGATAATAAATAGTAAGTATTAAACCCCCTTTTTATTATAGCTATTAACCCTAGCTATTTATTATCCCTTATAATATAGGATTTATAATAAACCTAGGTTTTATAATAATATTATATTTAAATATTAAGAAAGGAATTACTCGTTTATGCTTTATAGACTTAAAATCTATTAAAGATTATTTATACCTAAGTAATAAAGTTTTTAAAGTTAAGGTATAAAAATACCGGTTTTACGTAAATTATTAGAAAAAGTTTTTATATATAAATATAAAATTTTAAAATAGATATTCTTTAAGACTTATAATATTTCTCCTTCTTATTATATATAAATATATATTTATATCTATTACTATCCTTTATATTATACCTTTATATATTATTAAATATATATATAATTATTTAAATCTCGATATTTATTAATATATATTATATTGTATATATTAATAAAAAACGCCTTAGGTAATTCCGAAAAGGCCGGCGTAATTATATTGATAATTATTAAATTTATATTTCTTAAAAAGAATTACTTTTATAATATAGAAATTATAACCGCTTTAAATAAATTTAACTTTAAAATATTAAATATTATATATAATAATAAACCTTTTAAGCCGTTATAATATATAACTCTCTATATATATAATTTTTATATTATATTTAATATAAATAGCGGCGATAAGCTTTATAAAAAATATTAAACGGCGGAAGGTATATTTATATATATATAAGACGGGAAAAAGGCTCCGGAGGACGCGGAGCTTCTATTAGGTTATTAATATAATGAGCGTTAATACGATAATATTACGAATTAATTAAACGTACCGAAAGGGAAAAAGGGCCGGTATTAATAAATAGGAGCTAATAGAATCGCAATTAATAAATAATCCTTTAATTGGATAGGTTATTATCGATTAAGCTATTTATTGGTTATTATATAATTAATTAGCTTACGACCATATATTTATTTATTTAATCTATTAAATAAAAGGTAAGGGTTTTATATAATTCTTTTTCATAATATAATTAGTAGATTAACGTCCTCTATAGGACGGATTTAAATTAATTATTAATAAAAAGGAATAACCTAAAACTTTAATATAAAAATTTTTAAATATTTTTTTTCCTTTATTTAAACACTTTATATTACTATTTTAAGAAATATTTATAGTTAATTATAATTATAATACCTTTCTTTAAAGTATTAATCGGGGTTCGGGTTTCTATAAATTTATTTAAAACGATAATAAATAATCTTTAAGAAGTTTTAAGAATCTAATTTTAAATATAAATAGTTTAATACTATTAATATAATATTTATTATTTCTTTCAATATTCGTACTATTAAAGTTCTTTAATAATATAGATATTCTTCCTATTAATTATTTTATTTTAAATAAACCTCATTATTTAATTATTAATTTCTCTCTCTTCCTTTTTTAAACAATTATAATTAAATCCTTAATTAAAAAGAAGGATATCTTTATTTACTTTTTTAATTAATATATAAAATAACGAGCTAATTATAATATATAATTATTTTCGTTTTCCTATTTGGTATTTTCTAATCTATATTAAATTTATTTTATATAAATAAATTAAAACTATAATTTATATTCTTTTTCTAGAACGATATATTTATTTTTTTAAAGGGCTTTTAATAATATAAATTCCTTCGATATTAAAAAGCTTTTAAATATCTTAAAAGGCTTTTAAAAAGGATAGCCGTACGTTAATTAAAATAAGGATATTTTAAATTTCATTATATACTTATTATTTAAATTTCTTATTATATAAAGTAATTTATTATCCTAAGAAGTTAAAAAAAGGATATTTAAACGTTCTATAATAACGATTTTATTAAATATAAATTATATTATATAATTAAAAACTTCTATAAATCTAATAATTTTATAAAAAGTTAATAAACTTTTTAAAAGATAAACCTTTATAGATATTAAACCTTAAATAAATTCCGTTTTAATAAATATTAATTTAAAATCTATATATATCGTTAAAGGATATATTTTATATTTACTTATTTATTTCCTAAAGTATTTAAATATATTAATAGCTTTTATATCTTTAATTAAATATACCTATTTATAATTAAAAAATAAATCGACGATATATAAAATATAGCGATTCCTATTTCTTAAAATTATAAATAAATTAATAAAATCGATAATAAAGATTTAAAAAAGTTTATAAATAATTTTCGAAAAATTAAATAATTTAAAACGGGCGGGATTAAAACGGGTATATTAAAGATATTTTAAAATATAATTTATAATATCACTATTTATTATAAGCTAATAGATTAAATAATTTAATTATTTTAACGTAATCGTGATTAAAAAATAGCTATTTTTATTATAAACTTTTTATAATATTTATATTATTTTATAAAGAAATAAATACCTCCGTTATATATTATTTCTATAATACTTTAAAATATTATTTTTAAACCGAAATAGTTTATACCTTTTTATAAATGCTCGAGCTTTTAATTTTCTTTTATTTAAATTAATATTATTCCGGAGAATTTCCTAAATATTATAATATTATAGGTTTTTTTATAGGAAAGGTTATTAAATAAATAAAATTTAAATATTAATATTATATATACCTTTAAAATAAAATATATCTCTATAGCAATTTATATTTTTTCTTTAAATATATCTATATTTTCTTAATATATTATACTTTTAAATATATTAAGGTATTTAATATTTAAATTATTCGATTATTTTTAAAATCTTAAAGCTTTAAATATTATCTCTTCTTTAATAATTTTAAAATATTCCTAACTAGCGATAAATAGTTTCCGAATAAGTTCGTCCTTTTCTTTTAAAAAGAGATTTAATAAAAGTTCATTATAACCTCCTTTCTTATCTTTTTATATTTATTAATTAAACTCGTCTATTATTTTATATTTGTTTAAATATTTTATATTTTAATAATCTTAATTTAAAAAAATTATTTTTAAAAGAACGTTAATAACTTTATTCTTTTTCCTTTTAATATAATAAATTTATATACTTTTTATATTATATAATATATAGAAAAATATTAAGGATTTATAATTTATAAAGATAATAAATAAAGGGTTCCTATATAAAAAGTAACGATACTATTTATGGATAAATTTAATAATATTAAATAACTTATATTTATATATATTATAATTTTATTAAACTTTAATAAATAAAAAAGAATTATATATAATAGATTTAAAAACCTTTTAAATTACCTATTTAATAAAGTATCCGGCTACCTATTTAAAAATATCGATAAATATATAGATTAAATAAATAAGATTATACTTATATATATTTATAATAATAATATATTTTTCCTTTAAAGCTTAAAATATTAATATTTTAATTAAATTTTATTATTATTCGATATTTTTTATTAAATATATAAAAAGGTATAAGGTTTCCGCGAAATTTTTAATAAATCTTTATATTAAATTTATAACTTTTAGAAATAAGCGGATTCTTATAATATTTATAAGAATAGTTTATTTATTTAATTTAATTAATTTAACTTTAATAATATAAATACGTCCTTTAATTTTATAAACGTCCTTTAAAGTATTAATTTATTTTATATTAATTTTATATTTCTAAAATAATAATTTAAGGAAGGCTTAATTAATTCGAAGGAAGAAATAATCTTTTATAAAGTTTAATAGCTTATTTATTATTTTCGCTTTAATAATAAAATCGTTAATATATATTAAAAAACGTTATATAGATTCCGGATTATTTTTAAATAATATTAAAAAGTTAAATTCAAATAAAAGTTCCGGAATTAAATCGAAAGCGATATTTATAATTTTATAAAAGGAATATCCTATTAATTAAATACTTTATAATATTTGAATCGATTATAATTAAGGAAATCTAGGGATTTTAAAAACGAGGATATATTTATAATCTTTATATATTAGGATTATTTAATATTTATACTTTAACTTAAATTTCTTAAATATACCGATTTCTAAATATAATAGTTAATTATAAATATCTATTAATAAATGAAAATTAATTCCTAGAAAATCCTCTTTAACTTTATTATAATTAATAATTAATTTAAGTTTCTTATTATAAATTATTTAAATATTTTTATTATTTTAATCTTTTAATATTAAAATAGGTTATATATTTTAATTTAATAATTTACTATTTATTATTAAAATATACTTATATAATCTATACTTAACTATTTTGGAAATTATTTTATTTAATTAATATCTTTAAAGATCCGTCTAAGTTTTCCTTTTAAATCGGTTTTAAAACTTTATATTAACGCGAAATCTAATCTTATAAATAAATAAGTTTATAAAGGTTTATATATTAATAATATTAATTATATTATAATCCCGATAAATATATTAAACTTATATATAATTTATATATTTATATTTTAAAATAAAAGGTTCGAATTTAAAGTTTAATTTCTTGAATTATTTTATTATTTCTTTATTTATAATTTCGTTAAATATAATAATCTAATATCTCTTTATTTATCGATTTATAAAAAATTAATAATTTATATAAAGAAAAACTTTTTAAATATATTATTTTTATTTATTTAAAAATCCTTCCTCCTTTTAAATAATACAGTAATTAAATTTTAAAACTTTAATAAAAATTATTTTTAATAAAGAATATATTATCTTATATACTTCCTTTTTAAAAAAAAGTAACTATTAATTTAAAGGTATAAGTAAATAATTAATTATAATTAATTTAAATAAAATTTGAAAGATTATTATTAATAAATATTTATTAAATATTTAAAATAACCGCGTTAAAAATTAAACTTTCCTTTAATATTAAAAGCTTAATAAAATCCTTAAGATCTTAATATATAATTTCCTAATAAAACGACTCCATTTAAAATAATTTTTTAATTTATTATTTAAATCTTTATTAAACTTGGATTTATTTAATTCTTCCTTAAAATTATTATCCTTTTTTAATATTTTAAAAATAAACGTTAATTTATAATTTAGATTTATAAATATTAAAGATTTATAAATAATAATTTAATATATATCCTTATCCTTATTTTTAATAATTATATAGGTTTCCTAAATAAAACATTAAATATATATATTTCAAAGTTATAATAATTTAAATAAAAATAAAGTAATATCTCTTCCTTTAATAAATTAAATAAAATATTAAATTATTCGGTTAATCTTCTTAATAATAATATTAGAAATTATAAACTTTATAATTATATTAATTCCTTTTAATAAATTAATTAAACTAAAACCTTTTAAAAGCCCTATATAAAATAAAGGGTTTTTAAGAAAGCTAATCTAATTAACTAAAGATAATATAATAATATTAACTTTATTTCCTTAATTAATATATCTATTATCTTATTTAAATTCTATAATAGTAACTTTACTATCTTTTTAAAAAGTTAAAGTAAATATTAAATAGAAAGCCTTTAAATAATTAATTTAAAGGATTTTTATTCCTTCCGTTATTTATTTATATTTTTTAAAGACTTTATTTAATTATTTAATAAATAAATATCGGAAATTCCTATTAAAATGTAAGTTAATTTAAATTAATTCTTTTAAGGTTAAAATAACTTTTATACCTTTTAAAAAATACCGATAATTAAACGGATTTCTATCCTTTTAAAATTAAATAAAATTAAAAGATTTTAATAATTTATCTGGATCCTTAACTTTCTATAACTATTTAAATTTAAATATTTTTTTAATAATATTATTTAAAGATTTCTTTTTATTTTTATTTTAATCTTCTTTATTATTATTTAATAAAGAGGAAATAAAAATAATACTTCTATTACCTACCTTCCTTTTCTTTTTTAAATATTTCTTAATTAAATTAAAGATATAGAATTATATTATTATAATTTTAATTTTAATCTCTTTATTTAATATTAATATATTAATATTCTTTAAAACGGAAGTATTAATAAAGGTATAAAAAGATAATACTTTAATAACGGGCTTATCCTTTAAAGTTATTTTATAATAAAATTAAATTAATTAAGTAATTACCTTATTTTCTAATAAAAAGGTATTTATACTATATTTCTTAATTAAGGTAATAAAAACGTAGAAATATAATTATTCTTATAATTATAATTATTTAAACCTTAAAGCTTTATATTTAAAGACGTTATAATTAATAATTTTATAATAGAAATATATTCTTTATCCTTATTTTAATATAAATAAATTATTAATATAAGGATTAAATAATTTAAATCGGTTGAAAATTTTAGGATTTCTTATAAGAAATTTAATATTAAATAAAAATCGTAAAATGTCTTTAAAATTATCGTTAAAGATTTAATTATTTCCTTAATAATCTCTCGTTATATGTCTTTCTTTATTATATTTAAAAAATTCTTTTTAAGATCTATTTAATCCTTAAAACGGGGTTAAATATAATCGATAATTAATAAAGTTTTAAAGAAAATATTAAAATTAAAGGTTTAAAGAAAAACAGGGATTTTATATTTAAATATTATAATAATTACTATATTACTAATATTAAAAAGGAAATAATTATTAAATAAAAAATCTTTATAAAGCGTAAAGGGTTTATTATTAATTATATTATTATAATAATAATTATTGAAATATATTTCTTAAATAAAAAAGGAATTATAAACTTAAATAATTTATATATATTTAAGGAAATTTTATATTTTAAATTATTTAATTATATAAGCCTTTATTTCGTTTAAAAATAAATTTAATTTATTTTATATATATACGGTTTACTTTTATTTTCGCTACTCGTTTTTAATTTTTTAAAATATTTTAAATTTCTTAAATTATTTTAAAGTAATATTTTAAAATTTTAATTAAATATACTTATTAATTAATAAATATTTCCTTTAATTCGTAATCCCTTAATCTTTTTATAAATTTAAAGATTATAAATTTTAAAAAGGTTATTTTTATTATAGATATTCCTTTAAATCCTTTAAGATAATTTTAGACTCCAGCCTTCCGGAATATATTAAAAATTCTTAAATAATATTAAATAAAAAGTTTATTAATTTTTTATTTAAAATTTATTAAATCTTCTTTTTAAATTAATTAAATATTAATAAATTTAATAAAGAATTTATTTTTTAAAGCTTATTTTAAAATATTTAAATCTTCTTCAATAATAATATAGCTTCCGGATTCCTTTAAAATAAATTGAAATTTCTACTTATTATTTAAGAATATAATAATTTCTACCGAATATAATATATTAATTACCCGGATTACTTTATTTAATAAAAATTCTTAAACCGGGTAATTAATAAATTTAACTTATTAATAAAATTTATTTAATTATTTTATAATTAATTTAATTCTTAAGAATTCCGGAACCGATTAGAAATTAGGTAGCTTACGATTCTTTAAATTTATAACGGAAAATATATAAAATAATAAAGAAGATTAAGGAAATAGGAAGTCTTTTAATTAAGATTCTTATTTAAAAGATTATATTAATTAATAATAAATATTCTATTATCTTTAAAGATTAAGGTTTTCTTAATAATTCTAAAGGAGAGCCGTTAATTATAAAGATAATAAAAGAAATAATAATTTTATAATAATTATTATAATATTTTAAAAAATAGAATTTATTAATTATAGAATTTTAAATTAATATATAAGAATAGGAATAATATAATTTTTATTAATAAGAAATCCCCGGATAAATTAATATAATCCTTTTAACGAAAGCTTCTAAATTCTTAATAAAGGTTTCTTAAAATATTAATTTCTTATATTTAATAAAGATACGCGATATTAAAATATATTTAAAAGTAAGATTATATTTATTAATCTCTAATTATTTATAAAATACGAAGGTATAAAATTAAATATAAAAGAATTTATATTAAAAGGGATAAAGAAAGAGGGAGTTATTTTATTAATTTATATTATAATTTCTTTCTTTATTTAAATTTTTTAAATATTTATATATATTAATTTATTTATTAACGTTATTTAAAAAGGAAACTTTTATAATTATTCCGGAATTACGAATAATAAAAAGGAATTCTTTAAAAAATATTAAATTATAAATAGGAAAGAATAATCCTTTTCTTAATAAAAGGGATTTTATTAAATTTCCGGATAACGTAAATAAAACTAAAGATAATAATTTTAATAATATTTCTTATAACGCTATTAATAAACTATATCTATAAATAAGGATTAATAATATTTTTTCTTAATTATTCCTAAAATAGATTAAAAATAAAGTCTTATTAATTATAATAAATAATAACTAAATATACGATTTAACTATATACTTCCTAATTAATCTTATATTAATTTAACGTTTAAAATATATATATTTTATATAATTAGAAATATATCGTTTATTTTTAAAAAAGGTTATTTAACTATAAAAATATCAAAAGGTTTAATTTAGCTTTATATTAAATACTAATTAAAATAATAAATAAATATAATAAACCTCGAATTAATAATATAAAGATATAATAAAGTCTTTTTAAAAATTTAAAGTTAAACGCGAAAAATATTATTTAATATAGCTATTCTGTAGCGTGCATATAACTGCCCCTCTAGCTCACTGGCAGTTTGGATTCCCTACCAATGCATATTATCCTCCATTGTTGCTTCCCGAGATCCGGAGATTCGGCCGCGGACACCCCAAAAAGGCGTCCTGCTATTGCGACGGAGATAATATAATAATTGTCTGCTCGCAATGGTTGAGGGGCAACGTTGAGGGGCTACAGATCCCTTACCCACTCCTCCCGCAACCCGGAGAACCATCCGCTTCTCTCCACCTGACATCCAAGTGGGCCTGGCCATGATTGGTCTTCAATGGTATCATCCCTTACCAGTTCCACAACCAGGCTGGACCCTTGAAGTCCAACTTGCTCCATGGCAGTGACCGAAAGGAGAATATGTATGTTGGCCATGATTCAATGAAGGATGGTGTTCTGCATTGGCGATACACAGATGAATTCTGCTGGAGCCGAAGTCTATGTCAAGGTCGAGGAGCCTAACCTCTGTTCAGGGACGGAACCAAAAGACACAAGCAAGAGCAACAATATTTTGCGATATACAGGGGCACGGGCAGCTCTGACAGATGCCGAACTTCGTTGTTTTCGTCTTCTGCCAAGTCCATCTTGAAGTTTCCGGCAGGATGCGATTGGCTTTCGGCATGCATAGGCTACAAGGCCGTTCTTTTGCCATAACTGCCGAGCTACCAGTCCATTAATCAGATGTTTTGAAATACTCTTAGGTTCCATGGTTTATTCAAAAGGTAAAGGAACCTTCCACTTTCTTTCAACGTCGCCATGCCCATTGATGAGTATTGCGGTTTTGGTGTCGGATCGGGTGATGCTTAGACCAAGTTGTGAGTTTACTATTATCTTAAGGTGACTGGTCATATACTTAATCCTATTCTTATCCGTTTTCGGTTATCCCAGAGAAGAAACAATCTAAGAGGTGAGGTACAATATCCCCTATCGAAAGAAGTCAGATTAACAGGTATGGAAATTATTATTTTAAATACCTTGATGGCAGAAGAAACAGGTAAGACCTGAACTAGTCAAGTTATTATGTTGTTGCTCTTGATGGTTCTCTTCAAGGTCAGTCCTTTTGAAGTCTTAGCCGGAGGCACCCCTATTATATGCATCATCGTTAAGTGAACACTGATGAGCATCATGTTAGTATCTCTGGAGTCGGACTTGTACTTCAGTCTTTGGTATAAGCGGCATCCCAGTAAGAGTAGGAACCCTTCCCGTTTTGTACATTCCGTATGCTGGCGCCTATATCAGACCGTCAACTCACAGACAAAGATACTGTATCTGGATGACGATTGTGAGCTCGATGGGGTAATGAAATATATGCAGCCCCATTCAGCTTCAGGACAACAGCAGGAGAAGTCGATGTTTCGAGCTCGTCGTTAGCAAGGCGCCCTGCTCGACAGTGACGCCAATCTGTGTCAAGACGGACCACCATGACAAAGTGATATTGTCGGGCGTCATCTGTGACTCGGACTTGATCCAGTGGGCCGGCCATGACGGGGTTTGTCTGAGCGCTAGTATCTGACCCTACGGTTGACTTGACCGACGGCCTGATGTCTCAGTGAGAAGACAAGTCCTGGGTGGGAACTTTGGACACATCGACGCTACAGCTGCTCGCCGAGACCGATATCAACCATTCATATTGCACAAGCCTGGCCCTTCTCACTGGGTAATCCGTCTAGGACGTGAGTGTGACGGAGAGAGAGAAGAAAGGGGGGGGTGGGCGGGAACGATGCCACAGACGAGTTTCGAATAGAGCACTCATGTTAGCATTGCTTGGTTGCCAGTTTTTTACCAATAGATCGAAGGTGCTCTACGTAGCTCCCTCCGCAGCCCCAATTATTCCGTCAATCATCCCACTGCACCATCGTTGCAAAACGTTCGAATTATTGGTCATTGTAAACCCTCCTTGTCTCCCCAGGTATGGACCGTACCTAACTATGCAGTTAGGTAGCTTACCATGTAGTGACTTGAATAGGCACATGCTTACCTAGCTGCGGCGACTGAATAGGGGGCGAGTCCACAATTGGGGCTTCTACAAAATCCTATGAGCTGCAATGAACTGCCTCGTAGATAATTCGATCCGAGAGTCCGATTATTCATACTGATACTGATATTGAAGCTATTTATCTATTTCTGACAATCTTTACCATCGCAGAGCAGGTTGGCATTACGAGAAATCACTCGACAGCATGACACGAGGGATTTCAATCAAGTCGCGCCCCTGGAAAACAATTTTCTCAGCTCCACCTGCAGACTGCTCCTTCTCTTCGTAGACTTCAGCTGTCTCCCGCCACTGGGCCTCGGGGTATCCTCTTGACCGCCGCCGCTGTCCCCCTGAATGTCGGGCACCTGGGCCCGGATCATGTGGTCGAACTCCTCTCTCTCCACCCTCCTCGCCCTTTTCCGGCCCGCGACGCCAATACTCGGGCTACTGTCCGTGACATCTCTGCTACCGGCACCGGTCCCGGGGCTCCGGGACCCGATGGCTGTGGTCGGCCGGTAGAGGGTCAGGTACTCCTTGCTCTGCGGCGGCGGCGTGCGGGACCGTCCCACGATGCGCTGGAGGCCCGATAGGACAGCCTCGGCGAGCGGCGAAGATGAGCCGTGCAGCATATTGCCGATGGGCGTCCGGGGACGGCCCACGCTACGCGGACTACCTTCTCTGTCGTTGCCGCCGATGCCCGGTTCGGAGCTTTGAGTTGGGGTTCGTCTAGACTGAGGTGGAACATGATAATCAATGGCGGTGGTGGGCTCGTTGATACCGTGATGACTGGTAATAGCACGCCTTGGAACTATCTGCGATGGGAGGTACAAATCTGTATCCTGACTGTGCGCGGGTTGTTGTTGGGAATGAGAGGAATACGGTGCTCCCTCGGACGCCGTTTGAGCTACCAGGCGAGACGATGGGCGCTTCAGGGGTGGGGAAGTCACGAAGGAGGTGTTGTGCACCGGTACCGTAACAGATATCTGGGGTATATCTTGATCCACCCGGTCCCGCGCTCTGCTTCCTGAAATTCGGGTAGGCCAAAGATGTGGGCGCCGAGGAGTTATACGATGTCGTGGCGGAGGCGGAGACGGAGTCGTGGGACAGACTGTTTTGGGTGGCTCGGGCGGGGTGGGATGTCTGGCAGGTGCTGGTGTGACGTCCTGGAAGTGGTCGTCCAATATAGAAACCGGACGGGGCTCTGCCTGGCGTGGCATACGATGTTGGGGAGAGGATCGTTGCATCCATTTGGGGATCGGCTTGGTCGAACTCGGCTTGAAAGCCGGCTCGCCCACCGGATCGAGGATCGAAATGTAAATGGTCGAGTCGAGCGGCACAACACAGTCGCCCTTGTCACTGTCGGCCGACACGCTAGACGCAGCACCATCGGCTGCATGAATCCCTTGGGAACGCGGCCGTGTGCGAGTACTGCCGGGTTCTTCAGAGACTCGGGTCATCTTGTTGGGTACCCTCTTGATCTGCCCCGTCGCCGAGCGGCTGATTGTGCCCTCTTTCCTCTCCCACCTCTTCCGGTTCAACCCCCCGTCGATCTTGTCCGTCCGCCGCAGCGCCTTCCGCATGACCGTCTTGCGGTCGAGCGAGTCCATCTCGACCTCGTTGACGCAGTTGGCGCAGAGCGGGACGTCCAGAATCTCCTTGGCCTTGAAGTGCTCGACGTCCCAAATATCCCACCCCTCCTGCCCATCATCGCCGTCGCTACCCTCATCGTCGTGGAGAAACAGCTCCTCTATCCTCGTGCCTTGGGTGACCCGCCGGCTCCCGCACAAAAGGCATCCGTAGCAAGCGCGGTGCCAGAAGCACTACCCGAGGCTGACGCACTCGTCGCCGCGGCACACGATTTCGCCGCACACCCAGCAGATGGCGAGGTCGATGATGGCGTCGTAGCACGCCTCGCAGGTGAGGCGGGCGGCGCGGCCCAGGACATGAGGCGGTCCCCGCGATAGATGCCAGCAGAAGGTGCAGGTGAAGAGGTGAGGGTGCGACGGCTTGCCTCTGAGGGACTGCGGCATTGTCGTATTGTACATTAGAGACAATTAGTAGGAGGCGTGCTTAATGGCGGGGAGGAGCGAGTGGCGACTGAGGTCCTCTTAACTCAAAGCGAAAGAAGAGATAAATGAGACCAAACGAATGCGATTAATGAAGCCCAAGGCAGTGTATTTGATTACCTTGTGGCAAAACTGATGTTACGGGAAAACGAATGTAGATAGTATGGGAGACAATCTGTTGTTACAACTTCGGCATTGGGAGTGCAAAATGCAACTGTATAAATGGAATATAGGTATTTAGCTAGGTGATAGTGTGATCCCACCTAACTAAGGTATGGTTTACAGCAGTATGGAAAGGGGTGGCGGGTGAATCGAGTATTCAGAAGTCAGGAACGCAGACAACCCGACTTCCTTATCTGGGTAGGAACTTCCAGGCCAGGTCAGCACCCGCAAACAGGGAGCCGCGATATTGCCCAGGTACATGGTTTTTCGTCACAAAATTTACTCATTACAGGCACAGGAAGATACACTTTAACACATGACCGCATACAGAAAGTATGGAGGTCGAAGGTCGAAGCGCGATCTGTAAAAGCTGTTATTCTTTTTCTTGTTTTCTTTTCTTTTTCTTTTCTTTCCATCGCTGAGAACATTGCTGTGCTGTTGCCGTCTATCTCTAGCTCCAGTGCCAATCGGTGCAGTTGCCTTGAATTATGCAAAGGTCGGACAAAATAAATAAGCTGAATCGTCTTTCTCGTAAGAACGAACCCAATGCCATAACACGCTAGTCTGCCCCTTAAATGAAGCAAGAAAACCGAAGACGCCTCGCCATGCGCATTTGCAGCAGTGCGGTACTGCCGATAACAAGAAAATCAGATTGATTAGGACCTTTTCGGAAAAGATCGGTCGATAGGTTACATGACCCATGGAGGTGAAGGTAGGGGTATCATCATGAATCGTACAAATGTAGTATGACAGTAGGTAGCATTAAAACAGGTAGAAGAAGGGAGAAGAACGAAGTCAGACGTGAGAGTTGGGTTGTGACAAGTTATCACGGCTGTGTGTCGCCAATATGATCAGCTGTGACGGCTGGTTCTGGTTCAGCCGGCAAACCAGATCGCGAGTTGGGCTGACTGACAGTGACGGCTGGAGCGATTTCTGGATCCGGAATTTGGATGTCAAGCTGATCAAGGAGGTTAGTATCAGACGCAAACACGCGCCGTGCGGAGAGTATTGCAACTTACGTTCATGTACCCAGTTCTCCGCAAAGGGACAATCTTGGGGGCTATTGCTGAATCCTCAGCGCCAGCGGCCTTCTCCATTTCGGTGTTCCATTTTTCAATCCACATCTCTAAAGTCTTAAGCCTAGATTTGGTGTAGGTGAGACCCAGGTCGTCCCAGATCCAGCCAGTCACCAAGCCCATAAAACCATCGACAATGTTACGCCAGTAATAGGGATTGAATATGGGCACCAACTCGTGATTTAGCTTCTCAATGACACGGCGGAATTCCTGTTCCGAAATGCCGGCAGGGTCCAGAATCTCGGGGTATAGGTTAGAAAAGGTAGGAGCGAGGTCGCCCTCCACTAGCCAATCCCTCTTGATCCGAATGATACGCGTGGTGGCATATTCGGGGGAATCCATAGGAACATGGGGATTTAGATGAGGATAGCAAGGGTGCTGTGGTCCCCATTCCTCTCCCATGTCGGGCTGATCAGGGTCGCCCATAATGGACGAGTCGGTGGAAGAGATGGGCGATCCAAGACCATCAGGGAACGAAACTCTGTCATGGCTCAGGCGCGGGGCCAGAGAATCCGGTCCTCGCTCCATATCTTTGGAGAAGGAGCGGTCCGCTTCCACTATGTCTGATGGCGCCATGACCGCTTTTCCTTTCCCTTTATTAGGCTTGCGATGGTCTTCCTGTCTAACCAACCCGAAGCTGATGGCTCGGGCCCGTGATGTCACGCTTTGGCCGCGCTTCCGAAGCCCGCTGACCTTGGTCTTGCTGTCTCTTCGAGGCCGTTGATGGGAAGGGCCTGCCTCTGCTTCTGCAACAGGGGGCGAATGCAGTCGAGGTTTTCCGTCGTAGGAATGGCGTACGGACCTGGGCAAGCTTATGCGATGATCGCCACTGGCCCGTCCTTCAATTTGAAGGCTGGCACGTGTCGCAGCTGGATGCTTGTTCTGTCTCTGTTCCGAAAGAGAGAGCAGCAGATAATCACCTGCACCTGTGCCGATAGGGTCTCTCGGGTCCGCAGTCTCGTCTAGGACGGGATGAGTGAGTGGAACGTTTGGGGGCGGTGGGGTTGAGGCGCGACGTCTTCGTGATGGTTGCGTTTGCGGCGGTGGTCTCGGAGTGGAGTTGGTGGGATTCCACAGACGTGCAGCAGCCGGCCGGCCGATGAGGCGTTGTTGATGAAGAGGCTGGGTTGGTAATTCTGCAGTGTAGAAGGGAGCCTGCAGGATGTTGTTATCGGGACGAAAGGGTGTCCTTGCCAATAGATTCCTGCGCGGCGGTTGGCGTGGACGGTCTTGCTTGGTGGTTACAGGTTGTTCCTCGGCGAAAGTAGTATCGATCGGCTCGGAAGGTGGTGCTTCAGACTTGTTGGCGTCGCGGCGTGATTGTTGTTGTTGTTGTTGTTGCTTCCGAACATCTAGGGTGGGCGGTGACAAACTCGTTGATGGAAGGTCGGCGTGTGAAGCCGTTTGGAGAAGCTAGTCGCAGCGGCCGAACAGGCGGCCAAGTGAGAAATGAGGCAAGCACGGCGGCGCTTGTGCTGGCGTGCGTGCCGGAGATGGGGATTGGTTCTACACAATTGATGGAATGAGGGTGTCGCGGATAATTCTTGCCCGGCAATAAGGTTAGGCGAGTTATCGGGTGAAGCACAAGGGTGACCGTCGGGGCCCCGGCTGTTGCTATCTGAGCTGTGAGCCGAGATTGAGTCCGAATGCGTATAATGTCGACGCAAAACCGGCGCTGTCGGTGTTGAGATCAGGTTGCAGGCCTGGAACTGGGCACGGGTTTGAGAGCAAATCGCTCGTCGTTGACCCGGTGGTCCTGGTTGGATGGTGGATTGAGAAGGTGTTGTGGTAGAACCGGCAGTCAGGGGTCGCGAGATGCTCCTGCACCTGCTAGCCAAATGCAGCATAATGTTAAGCACTGGGAAATTACCTTAGTCGCTTCCACGACCCAGAGAGGACCACTGCGTCTCTCTCTCTCCCTCTCTCTCTCTCTCTCTCTCTCTATGTACTCTTTCAATCCATTCGCTCAGAAACCCGGTAAATATGTGATAGCCAATAAGTGATCTTTCAGTCAGTCAATGTATCGTCAGAGATATGCAAGTAGGTGTTTGAAAAGGGCACGATTGGGTGAGTCGCCGGTTGGTTGGATTCTTTTTTTGCTCTCTTCGAGTATTTGGCCTGGCTGGTGTCCACAGTTTCAACCCAACAAGCCTTCGTGATAGGGCTATCGGCTTTTCCAGCCTCACTAACAAGCACTACCGACTAGAGGACTAGGCAGGTAGACCCTTAGTAAGTGAGACCCAGAAGAACCCCGTTGGCGTCGGTGGTGTTTGAATCTTCAATTCTACTCCCAGTCGTGTGTAGGAGTCAAGGATGGTTGGCCTGATACACGTGCGTCACCCGGCCAGAGTCGCCTTTCTCCTTCCTCCCAACGAATGAGCGTTTTCAGAGTGACACCGCGCCAGGCGTTTGTTGCTGTTGGCCTGTGATGGTTGCCTTATACATATGTAGCCGAAGTGGCAGCCCTGGGGTCTGTGGTCGGTTCACGTCGTCTGCTGTCAATAAGGCATATGGCCGAGAGGGAGAATCTTTTTTCAGCTCTGCGCACACGTCTAGTATAAGTAGGCCCTAGTGTTTCCTTCAACCAAGATTCGCCGACCTAAGACATCATTCTCAAGCCCGAAAATACCAACAGAAACAGGGCTTTAAATTACCTATTTATTGACCCGTGGCAAGAATGTCCCCTACCTTCTTTCGTTCCGGCCGTCGTTTACGCACGCTCTGCTCAGCTGAAGCGCCCAACCGTGAGGTGGCCAGGGGTTGGTCCCTGTCCACTTTCCATGTTTGAGTAGTAGTAGCAGCCTGAAGGTGGATCGATATCACAGAGGATCTTCTTCTTTCTTACAAGTCAAATGCGCTACAGACCCCCAAGCACCACCCAAGAGACCCGAGTAAGTGGTTGGGGGAGATGCGACTGGGCTAGGAACCACGGAACAGAACCAGTTGCATCCATCCACCTCCACCTGCAAGGTACATTTCTCGATGACTTACCTAAGCCTGCATACTTTGCTACTCTTGTCCTTTGTCGTCATCCGTCCCATATATCCCATGTTAGCACTATTGAATAATCATTGGGTTGACGAATCTCTGCTGCGACCAAATACCATCTTCGTCAAGTCAACCGCACCTCTTGTGAGCTCATGTACGGAGTATAGGCTTTACCATTGCTATGGACTAGGTAGGGGGCAGTGTGGTCGAAGTGACAGCTAGAAGAAACTTTGTGGGCTTCTTTATTAGCAAGCTGTTTGATGGTAAGTTACCCGCTTTCGGTCATCTCCTACGCCTCATCGTGTCTGTGCATCAACACGCATAAAACAGGTAATCAACGAAACCCATCCATCGCAAGCCGTTGCTACCGTTTCAGTATACCCACTGCGTGCCGCTCTGTCCTTTTCTGTCTGACGGGCAGCACCCGGGTCCTCAAGGCTGATTGAAAAACATCCATGTATATCCTACACGCGGCATGAATCATGCCCGGCCGCTGCAGCACCAAACAATGCCGTGCAAATACACTCGCTTGAGGCAGGGCGCGACGGTCCTAGCTTTCGCTATCGGTATGATCATGTAGGTACTCACACTTCCGTTGGAAATATTTATGCCGTGTCTAGCTAGACAAAGCCTGTGAATGGAGGTTGAGGATCAGCAATGAGAGCAAATATCCATGGTTTTATTTTCCATCATCTCGGCTGTCTCGTTGTGTGGGGTCATTTGGTTTGGTCATTGAACGTAGGCATCGCGCGCACTCGACGCTTGCAGGGACTTGACGGCTTGACGGCTTGCTTGACGGCTTGAACACTATTAGCCGCCTGGTTCATCTGATCTCGCGAACGATTGGGGCTACTTTATAGTTTGAAGTAGCGTTATATAATATATATAACGTGGTTTACCACCGAGCCGGCTATATTACCGAGTCGGCCACCTTTTCCATATTTTACTACTTCAATATAAATTAATTTAATTATAATACTTTAAATTAATTAAAATTATTTACTATCCGATTTATTACTCGATTCTATATCCTTTTTATATATTTATATATTATAACCTATTTTATTATAGATATTATAACGCCTTTTACCGGCCGCCTTCCGTTTTAATAAACCCTTTATTTCGTTTTTATAAATTATTAAACGCTTCCCTTTTACTTTTTAATTTTATAACCTTTAAAATTTCTATATAATAAAACCACTTTTAAATTAAATATATATTTTTTTAACTTTTTAATATTTAAAAAGTATTAAATTAACTTTTTTTAATATATATATCCGGTTATATATAAAGCTTATCTTATAAACTATTCTATTTATACCTTTTATTATTTAATTTATAATATTTAAAATAAGTATTAAGGAACTTCCTTAATAAATAAAGACTTTATTTTAAATAAAAATAAAATATTTAATTATTTATTAAAAGTTAAACGGTATTTAAAAGTTATAGGTATTAGCCGTCCCCGGATATAATAAATTAAGTATAAATATTTAAAAACGTATATTTAATTTATAATTTATTTTATTTAAATAATAAAGGACTAAATTAAATATATTAAATTTAAATTTAATATTATTTTCTATAAAAATAATAAAATACGCGGTTTTAAAAGCGATAAAGAATTTAAAAATTTATCGATATTTTAATAAATAATTCGAGTTATTTTAAATATATATATTTTAATACTAAATAAAGTATTATATTTAAAAGTTACAATAAATACGATAAATAATGAGGTATATTAATTATAATAATATCGTTATTTTTATAATATACTTTAGATTTAATTAAAATATAACTTTTATAATTATTAATGATTAAAAAGTAATAACGACCTTTTATTTATAATTTAATATATTTATCGAAATGTTTAATTTAATTTAAGCCTATTTTATTATCGGTCTAACTATTAGAAATCGGTTTAATTATTTAATTACCCGATAGGTCGTATTTATAAAATTAGTTTATAAGGTAATATTAGCTTTAAATAATTAAGAACGGCGAGATATATTACCTTTATAAATTAATATATTTAATAGTTATTAATTATTCCCGATTATTAAATTAAACCGATTTCGCTTTCCTATACCGATCAACGTATATTATTATAAATATTAACCCGATTATATTTATTATAAAGCTAGTTTTATTAAAACTCTATATATCTTTACTTAAAATATTATATTTCACTTTTATATTTATAATTAATATAAATTAGCTAAAAACAATATTTATATCCTTATAAATAACCCTTTAATAATTATATTAATAGTTTATTCGAGTTTTAAAGTTTAAATTACGGTCGATAAAGCGTTTAATTTAATATTTACCGATATAGTCGCCCTCGCGTAATGTAATAAGGAGATTAATTATATAATTATAAAGTATTTCTTTTTCTATTAAATTTAATTTCCGTCCATTCGGTCGGGTTTCGTATTAAAGATCGATACCGCGTAATCGGTCGTTTAAAATAACTTAAGGGACGTTATATACTTTTATAATAATTTATTACTTAATTCGATTCGAACCTCCTCGCGTCGTTTAAATTATTAAAATAATATAATCATCTTTTAATTAAATCGGTATTATAATTATAAAGATATTATATATTAAAGTTTAATTAAGTAAATCGGATAAAAAAGTAGCCGACTCGGTAATATAGCCGGCTCGATAATAAATCATATTATATATATATTATATATATAATATATATATAATATATTATTTAATTATACCGCTTAAATAATTAGATATTCTAAATATTTAATACCGTTAATAACTTAATAATTAAACTTTATATAAATAGTTTCAAAAATAATTTATTACTTTAAAAATATATTATATTTAAATAAATAAAAGGTCTATTATAAATATAATTTAATAGGTTAATTAATTAAGTTATAGTTAATTAATAATATTTAATCTTAAATTAAGTACTTATTTAATTAGAAATATTATAGTTTCTTTTATAAAAGTTATAATTTTATTTAAATATATAATCTTTTATCTTTCTCCTTTTTATAGAAATTATAATTTTATTTAAAAATACAGCTTCTCTTTTATTATATTTCTTTTTTATTATAATAAAGTTATAAAACTAATTAATCGCTTATAATTCGTAAATAATAATAATAATACTCTTATATTTAAAAGTATCCTTTATATCTCGTTTAATATATTTATATAATTAGAATTAAATTAAATTAAATTCGATTTATAAAAATCATCTCTTTTATTTTAATAAATCGTTTATAAGCCGTATCGATTAAGGATTTTTAAAAGGTTTTTAATTAATTTTATAATTTTATAATTAAACCATGAAGAAATTATTTTTATAAACAATTTAAAATTTTAATTATTAACGATATTAAATATATAATAACAAATAAGAAAATTAAAGTTATTATAAATTAGAAGAAAGAATTATATTAAATATAAAATTAACTTGTAAATTTAACCTTTAACTTTATTAATAAATTTAAAATAAATATTAAATATACCGGCTCGTTTAATATTAATATATTTTAATATATAAACTTTCTATTAAATTATTTCAATCTTATATTAAATATAACTATTTTAATAATTTTTTAATAAAGCTATTAAATTAATTAATTCTATTGTTTAATAAATTATATTTAAGGAGATATTATTAGTTTAAAGGGGTTAAATAGGAATAATATTAAATAATAAAGTAATTTATTTTATAAAGGACGTTAATTTATTAACTATATTATAAAGAGAATTATATAAAACCCGTACCTTTAGTTTAATAGATTAAGTAAATAAATTTATAATTTAATTATTTAAATTAATAAAGAATGTATTTATATAATTTAAGCTTAAACTTTTAATTTACCTTTAAAATATCTATTTATTCTAATATAGAGTTATTATTAATTCATATAACCTTTTATTTATTTTTATTATTTGTATTAATTGTAATAAACTTATTAAATAAAATATCTAAGAAATAGGAAATTAATATAGAAATAAAGAAAGGAAGGAAAAGAGCTTTATTTATTTAATTAATTAAATTATTTTAAATAAGGAAGGTTAATTATTATTATTAATATTAACCGCCCTTTTATTTAAAAATAATAGGTTAGTTAAACCTTTTTAATAAACCCTTTAATAAAGTATATTATATTATTAGGTTTCTTTTAATTAAGTTTATATTTTAAATTAAGATTATAATTTATAATTTTATTATAGATTAAACTTTGAAAGTAATTAATGGACGAGCTTAATTATAATAGAATATTATAAAAATTATATTATAAAATAATAGAAAGTAATAAGCTTTAATAAGGGAACCTATTAAATTAAATAGGTAATAGGGAGAGATTTAATACTAGGCTTAATTAGGTAGGCGGTCGTTAGAAGTAGAAATAGCTTATATTTTTAAGTATATTTTATTTATCGACCGACTAGCTCTTTTTATATATATATATAAATAAACTAATAGTTACACCCTTTTAATTAATTTATTAAATAATAATATTTTTATATAATATTTATTTATATTTATAATTAATTTAAAGAATTAATATCTCGATATACTTTTTATATTATTATTAATTTCGTTAAAGTTTCGATATATAAGGTTAAATCGTAATTAAATCGTAATAATTAAGTTTAATAATTTATGAAATTAAATATTTCTTAATTTTTTATAAACTCGATTTAATATATATTATAACTAATTAATCGATTATATTCATTAAGTAAATTTTAAACAATGTTAATATATAAAGTTTTAATAATTCTTATTATTATTATAGACGTTACGTTTTTTTTTAATTAATAAAGTTTTAGTAATTATCGTTAATATAGATGTATTAACCTTTAAAAGAATCTTTCTTTCAATTAAAGTTTGGATATATTAAAAGATTACTATTTTTACTTTTTATTTTTATTCTATATTTACCCTCCTTTGATTTTAATTATTATTAAAATTATAATAACTTTTAATCGGGTATAATTAATTCGATAATAAACGAATTTTTTAAAATACATTTTATTAATATGTTTAAAGAACTATTTAAAGTATTTAATAATATATATTCAATTTTATTATTAATATAATTAATTAAATAAATGAAAAGATAAATTTAAAATAATGAATCGTTATATTTTTAAACTTAATATTATTAAACGTATATTATTAAATTTCGATAATTATATTAATTATGTTGAAGTTATAATTAATAAATTCTTAACTACTATAAAGAATATTATTTAAATTATTTAAAATAATATAAAGATTATTTTTATTTAATTTAAAATAATATAAAGATTACTAATATTAATTTATAAATTAAGTTATTTTAATAAATTAAATATATAAGAAATAGAATTAATAATAAATATAAACGGGAAAATTAATATTATATTTATTATTAACGGGCTTAATTTTAATAATGAATTTCTATTAAAACCCGGAGCCGGCTATTTTAAACTTAATTTATCCCCGCCTTTATTTCTATTTTTAATCAACCTTTTAATATTTAATATATAAAAAGGTTAGATTTGTATTTAAATCTTTTTTAAGAATTTTTAGATTTAATTAAAATAACCTTAATAAGATAAGTATTATATATAATAAAAAGAATATTATTTTTATAAATATTAATCCGTTTTTTATATAAATATAAAGGTTTATAAATAGTTTAAATAATTTTATAATAAATTAAATTACATTTATTTTTAAAACGTTATTTAAAAGTAATAGTTTAATTTAATAAAACGAGGAATCTATTATATTTTAAAAACAGGAATTATATTTAATAAACTTATTATAAATAATAAACATTTTTTATAATTAATTCCGGCTGGATATTTATAAAGTTATTTAAAAATAAATAATTATTTATTTAATTATAAATAATACAATAAGTAATATAAATATATTAAAGTAATACTTTATTAAAATAATCCGATATTTCTATTAAATAAAAGCGTTAAATAATTATAATTTTAATATTTATATTATATTAATTTAAATTTAAGTAATTTTAAATATTAAGATTTAATAATATTTATAATTATTTATTTAATATAATTTTATTTATATATATTTAAATTTAATAAGTTTTATAAAAGTATAATTTCTATATATTATATTAATATTTATATAAAGTTTTATAACGATTATAAACTATTTTAACGGTTTTATTTATAAATTAATATTTAGTATAATTATTAAAATACGAAACACGATTTCGATTAACGCTATTAATTAAATAATAGTAAGTAAATATAGGTTTAAAATCGAGCTTTATTCCTATATTCGAATTTATATACTTTTTAAATTTCATTATTTTATTACGATTAATAAATTTCTCGATTTAATTCCTATAATACTTTATTATATTTATATAATAATACTTAGGATAATTTATACCGTTTTTAAATAAAGAAAAAATATTTTAAGAGAAACGTAAAGTCTTATAAAAGAAATAATTATTAAAATAATTAATATAATAATCGATACGATTATATTAACCGTGTAATTAAATAATTCTCGCGATTATAACGATAGAAAGGTATATTTTATAAATAATAACAGAGGCGATATCGTATTAAAGGATTTCGATTTTAATAATAATAATAATATAGTTACGTAGCTAGGCCTAGCGAGCCCACTAGTCGATAGATGCACGCGATCTAATTGGCTCTAAAAGGATAGGGCTCCACCTTAGGTCCAGTACTTAAGACCCTATCTCTTTTCCAGCTCGATCCAGCTGCTCTTTTCTCTTCTGCTCTTTAACCTAATAAATTCTAATTTAATTAATTACTAGATCTCACGTACTAGCGTTACTCTCGCGTGATTAATATTAAATATAAATATTTTATATTTAGTTAAAATGAATGTTATTTTAAATATTATAATATATTTATAATAAGAAATAAATTAGAAAATACGCGTTAAAATCTTTAAGATTAAATATACCCACCTTATTTATATAATAATAATAAACATATTTATTATTGTTATATAAAAGAATTGTTTTCTTAAAATATATAATTTAACTATATTTATATATAATAAATTGTATAATTTCAAGAAATTTAATATTTCGATTTTAAATTTTATAAACCCAGAGGTTTAATTTAAAGTTAAAATTAATAAAAAGGGGCTTATTATATAAAAAGCGTTACTTATTTTTTCCGGTAATTATTTTACTTTTTATAATTTTATTTATTTTTGTATCCCGGTTTAAAGGACTTTGAATAATAAATTAATATATATATATTTAAATAATAAAGTATTTATTACTTTAATCGATAACAAGTTTTTAAAAAATTAAAATTATATAATTAAAAAGAAATTAAATAAATTACAAAGTATTTATTTTATTTAATATTTTATTAAGCTTCTTATAGTTAAAAAAATAATAGAAAATAAATAAAAGGTTATATAAATTAGTAATAACTCTATACTAAAATGAATAAATATCTTAAACGTAAGTTAAAAAAATAAAACCTCTAACGATAATAAATAATAAATATTAAACCCCTTTCTGCTATAGCTATCGACCTTAGCTAATACCTACCTTATTATCCCTTATAATATAAAATTTATAGTAAACCCGGGTCTCGTAATAATATTATATTTAAATATCGAGAAAGGAATTACTTATTTATATTATATAGATTTAAAATTTATTAAAAATTATTTATACTTAAGTAATAAAGTTTTTAAAATTAAAATACGGAGATATTAGTTTTATATAAATTATTAAAGAAAGGTTTTATATATAAATATAAAATTTTAAAATAAATACTCCTTAAAACTTATAATATCCTCTCCTTCTTATTATATATAAATATATATTTATATTTATTACTGTTTCGTATTTAATTTTATACCTTTATATATATAATTATTTAAATCTCGATATTTATTAATATATATTATATTATAGGCGTTAATAAAGAACGCCTTAAGTAAATTTAAAAGAGCTGGTACGATTATATCGGTAATTATTAAATTTATATTTTTTAAAAAAGATTACTTTCGTAATACGGAAATTATAACCGTTTTAAATAAACTCGATTTTAAAATATTAAATATTATATATAATAATAAACCTTTTAAACTATTATAATATATAACTTTTTATATATACGATCTTTATATTATATTTAAAAAAAACGGCGGCGATAAGTTTTATAGAGAATATTAAACGGCGGAAGGCGTATTTATATATATATAAGACGGGAAAGAGGTTTTAAAAGATATTAAACTTTATTAATATAATAAGTACCGGTATAATAAGATCGTAAATTAATTAAACGTATTAAAAGGGAAGAAAGGCTAGTACCGATAAACGGGAGCTAGCGTTAAAAAAGGGGGCGAACCGCGGTTAACGAGTAATCTTTTAATCGGCTAAATTATTATCGATTAAATTATTTATTAATTATTATATAATTAATTAGACTATATACTTATTTATTTAATTTATTAAATAAAAAATAAAGGTTTTATATAATATTTCTTTTATAATATAATTAATAAATTAACGTCATCCGTAAAACGGAATTATAAGGTATTAATAAAAGTAAAATTAAGGTTTATAAATAAATAAAGTTTATTTTATAATTCGTAAGATATAATAATATTAAGGTTATTATTTTTAATAAAAGAATTATAAAAGGTTAAATTTTTAATAATTTTTAATTTAACGTTTTATTTATTAACGATTTCCTTATTTTATATTAAGCCGATATTATTTATAAAACGAATAAGATTAAATATAAAGGATTTTGCGATTTTATACTTTTATTTAAAGCTGTTTCTTAATTATATTTATATAATTATAAGGTTATTAATAAATTATAAATGCCTTTATTTATAAAAGAATTCATATATATCGAAATAAATTATAAACCATTTTTAAATAGCCGTAGTTTTTACTTTTATTTATAAATTATATTTATTATAAATATTATTATAAATATCAAATCAATTTAAATAACTCTTATAAAGAATAATACCGATAAATTTATAAACATTAATAGGAAATAAGAATTTTATTTTATTAATAAAAATATTAATAGCGGTTTTTATATTTTTTTTAAAAAAGGTTTATAATTATATTAACGATCGCCGCGGTAATAACCGGAGTTAGTATATTATTAATTTTTATTATTATAAACGTAATTATTATTTTAATTATATAATACTTTTTAAACAATTTATTTATTTATTTATTATTTTTTTAAGCTTATTATAACTAATATAAGTAATAAAAAACAAATAGAAGGTTATATAAATTAACAATAACTCCGTACCAAAATAAATAGGTATTTTAAATAATAAGTTAAAAAATTAAACCTCTAATTATATAATAATAAATAGTAAGTATTAAGCCCCCTTTCTATTATAGCTATCGACCTTAGCTATTTATTATCCCCTACGATATAAAATTTATAATAAACCTAAGTCTCGCGATAATATTATATCTAGATATTAAAAAAAGAATTACTTATTTACGCTATATAAACCTAAAATCTATTAGAAATTACTTATACTTAAGTAATAAAGTTCTTAAAATTAAAATACGAAAATACCGGTTTTATATAAACTATCGGAAAAAGCTTTTATATATAAGTATAAAATCTTAAAATAGACGCTCTTTAAGATTTATAATATTTCTCCTTTTTATTATATATAAATATATATTTATATCCGTTACTATCCCTTACGTTATACCTTTATATATTATTAAATATATATATAACTATTTAAATCTTAATATCTATCGATATATATTATATCGTATACGCTAATAAAAAACGCCTTAGGTAATTTTAAAAAAGCCGGTACGATTATACCGATAATTATTAAATTTATACTTCCTAAAAAGAACTGCTTTTATAATACAGAAATTATAGCCGCCTTAAATGAACTCGACTTTAAAATACTAAATACTGTATATAGTAATAAACCTTTTAAACCACTATAATATATAGCTCTTATATATATAATCTTTATATTATATTTAATACGAACGACAGTAACGAACTCTATAAAGAATATTAAACGATAGAAAGTATATTTATACGTATATAAGATAGGAAAGAGGCTTTAGAGGATATAGAGCTTCTATATTAGTACGACGAACGCCGGTATAATAATATCGCGAATTAATTAAACGTACCGAAAAGGAAAAAAGGCTAGTATTAATAAATAAGAGCTAACGGAACCGCGGTTAACGAGTAATCCTTTAATCGAATAAATTATTATCAATTAGGTTATTTATCGGTTATTATATAATTAATTAACTTACGACTATATATTTATTTATTTAATCTATCGAATAAAAGGTAAGGGTTTTATATAATTCTTTTTCGTAATATAATTAGTAAATTAACGTCCTCCGTAGGATTTAAATAATTTATTAATATTATTTTTATATAACGTAAATATTAATCGATTTACTTTAATCAATATAAAGCTTAATATAGATTTTATAATTAGGATTAATATAATTAAGATAACTTCGTTTAAGTTTAAAATCGATGTATTAAAATAAAATTTAATTTTAATATCTTTAAATTCTTTAATATTTATTATGGATTATATATTTAATATAATCGTAAGTTCCTATAGTTATTTATCTTTAATATCCCTATTAAACGACCTAGTTTTTAATAAATTTAAGGTTATACTTTTATATTTTATACTTTATATTAATAGATTATAGGATTTTTTTAAATTAAAAACTATTAAAGGCGTAAAAATATATATTATTAATTTTATTTCAATTATTAAATTAATACAAATCGTTACTTAATACGTAAATATTAAATATAATCGAGGACTTATAAATGTATTTAAAGATTAAGAAATAATGATTTCATTTATAAAAAGTTAATATAATAAGAAATTAAATTTATATATATATTGTTTTAACCGGAAGGATTAATAAATATTAAATAAATTTTATAGCGCGTTATATATAAAAGGATATTTAAATAAATAAATAAATTATATTTATTTATTATACTTTTATTTATTATTTAAAAATATATATATAACGAGTTAAAGGCAAGAATTATAATAGATTTCTATTTATTTAATTTTATTATAATACACGATTCTTATTTTTTATTATTATAATTCGGAATAATCGGTAATATTTACGGTCGCGGATAGATCGCCGTTATCGATATAATTTAATTATATTATTAATTTTATATTTATTTTAAATTATAAACTAAATTTATTATTATAAATTATAAAGGATTTAAAAGTTTTCATTATAATATTAATAAACTTTAAAAATTCTGTAATATATATATAAAGGTTTAAAAATAAATTATTAAAGTTATATAAAATATTTTATTATATATTTATTAATAATATTATAATTATTTCGAAAACTGTTAAAGATTATATTTATTATATTTATATTATATTTAGTTTATTTAAATTAAGAAATATCGTTATAAATTTAAAAAAGTTTTTCTTTATATATTTATTAATTAAGTTATAAAGACTTTAAGTTAATATATTTAAATTTAATATAATTAAAGAGTATATAAAAGTTATTAAATAATTAACTTTTCTTTTAAATTTATAAAGTTTTAAATAATATTTCGGGAATATAAGATTTTTTAAATATTTAATTTTATATTATACCGTCCTACGGAGGATATTAATTTATTAATTATATTATAAAAAAGAATTATATAAAACCCTTACTTTTAATTTAATAGATTAAATAAGTAAATATATAGTTTAATTAATTATATAATAACCGACGAATAATTTAATTAATAATAACCTATCTAATTAAAAAATTACTTATTAATTATAATTCTATTAGCTCCCGTTTATCGATACCGGCCTTTCTTCCCTTTCGGTATACTTAACTAATTCATAATTTTATTATACCGGTGCTCGTCGTATTAATATAGAAGTTTTACGTCCTTTAAAGCCTTTTTCCTATTTTATATATATATAAATATATTTTTCGTTTTTTTATATTTTTTATAAAAATCCTCGTTATTATATATTTAATATATAATATAAAGATTATATATATAAAAAGCTATATATTATAACGGTTTAAAAGGTTTATTATTATATATAATCTTTAATGTGTTAAATTTAAATTCATTTAAGGTATTATTATATTTATAAAAATTATTTAAAATAAGAGGCTTAAATCTAATTATTAATATAATTATATCGATTTTCTTAGAATTACTTAAAGCGTTATCTATTAACGTATATAATATAATATATATTAATAAATATTAAAATTATATAATTATATATATATTTCATAATATATAAAGGTATAAAATTAAATAAGGGATAGTAATAAATATAAATACATATTTATATATAATAAAAAGGAAAGAATTATTTTAAATCTTAAAGAATATCTATTTCGAAATTTTATATTTATATATAAAAGCTTTTTTTAATAACCTATATAAAATTAATATTTCTATACCTTAATTTTAAAAACTCTATTATTTAAATATAAATAATGTTTAATAAATTTTAAATTTATATAACGCGAACGAATAATTCCTTTCTCAATATTTAAATATAATATTATTACAAGACCCGGTTTTATTATAAATTTTATATTATAAGGGATAATAAGTAATTAAAATCGATAATTATAATAAAAAAGGGCTTAATACTTATTACTTATTATCGTTAGAAGCTTAATTCTTTAATTTACTATTTATGATATTTATTTATCTTAATATAGAATTATTATTAATTTATATAACCTTCTATTTATTTTTAATTATTTATATTAGCTATAATATGCTTAAAGAAATACGAAAAAAAATAATTTTTATAATATAGGTAATTATTTAAATCTTTAAAAAAAAGATTAAGTTATTAATTAAAGGTAGGAAATAAAGTAAAGTAATTAACGGGAATTTATTTAAATATTAAACTTATTATAACGTTATATCTTTCGTTTTAATAGAAATTAAATAATAATTATTTAAAGCGTTATAAAAGGTAATTTATAAAAAGAATAAATTTAAATTATTAAAACCTTAATAAATAATTATTTATTTAAATTAATAAATTCTTTAAAAAGAGATTTAAAACTATATTATTTTATATTAAAGATAAATATAAATAATAACCTAGTCTTTTAATCTTAATTAACGCTATTTTATTTCTTATATTTTAAAACCGATATTTATTATCCTTTAAAATATAATAGGGACCGTTTAAACTTAAAGTATTTTATCTCGTTTAGGTAACGTATTAGATTAAGATAATAATATAATGTATAAACTTTTTTCTAAATATTCTAATAAATTATAACGTAATTAAAGGAATTTTAAATTGAATTATTTTAAGTATAATAAATATAAATAAATTTATTTAAAGATTAATAAATATATTTATTTACCTTTTTTAATATAATTTTTAAATATATTATATTATAAATAAGGTTAATTTCATTCCTAATATATTTAAGTAATTAAAAGTAAAATAGGATATTCTTAAATAAAGGGACCGGATAGGAGTAATATTAAATAATAGATTAATATAAAGATAAAAAAGGAAGGAAAAGGATTCTATTTATTTAAATTAACTAAGGCCTTTTAAATAAAGGAGGCTAATTATTATTATTTAAATTAATCGCTTTCCTATTTAAGAATAACGGGCTAATTAAACCTTCTTTAATAAACCCTTTAATAAAGTTTATTAAATTACCGGGTTAAAAAAAAGTCTTTAACGTCCTTAGTAATCCTTTATATTTATTTAATTTATTTAATATATTATTAAAATATATTATAATATAGAATATAGAATATTTATTTAAATATATTATAATATAAATTAATTATAATTAATCCTTTTATAACGTTACGCGGTAACAAACGTATTAATAAATATTAAGTTAAGCGTTTTATCGATTATAACTTAAACTTTAAAACCCGAATAAATTATTAATACGATTATTAAAAGGCTCTTTATAAGGATTTAAACGTTATTTCTAATTAATTCGCATTAATCGCGAATATTAAAATTAAATGTAATATTTTAAATAAAGATATATAAAATTTCGATAAAGCCGGCTTTATAATAGGTATAATTAGATTAATATTTATAATAATATATGCCAATCGATATAAAAAAGCGAAATCGATTTAATTTAATAATCGGGAATAATTAATAGCTATTAAATATGTTAATTTATAGAATTAATATATTTTATTATTCTTAATTATTTAAAATTAATATTATTTTATAAATTAATTTTATAAATATAATATACCGGACAATTAAATAATTAAACCGATTTCTAACGGCTAAACCGATAATAAAACGGGCTTAAATTAAATCCGGTATTTCAATAAATATATAAAGGAGTAGAAAAAAGCTCCTATTACCTTTTAATTTTAAATAATTATAAAAATTACGGTATTATTATATTTAATATACCTCCTTTCTCCTTCTATTTATTTTAACTTTTAAATATAATACTCTATTTAATATTAAAATATATATATTTAAAGTAAATCGAGTTATTTATTAAAATATCGATAAACTATATTATAAAACGTAAATTCTTTTTCGCCTTTAAGGCTATATATTATATTATATTTATAAAAGATAATATTTAATCTAAATTTAATATATTTAATTTAATCCTTTATTATTTAAACGAGGTAATTAATAAATTAAATATATATCTTTAGATACTTATAACTAACTTATTATATCCAGGGATAATTAATGTTTATAACCTTTAAATACCGTCTAACCTTTAATAAATAATTAAATATTTTATTTTTATTAAAAATAAAATCTTTACTTATTAAAGAAACTCCCCGACGCCTATTTTAAATATTATAAATTAAATAATAAAAGGTATAAATAAAATAGTTTATAAAATAACTTTTATATATAACCGGATATATATATTAAAAAAATATTTTAATATTTTTTAAATACCGGAAAATGAAAAAGGTATATATATAATTTAAAAAGGCTTTTATTATATAGAAATCCTAAAAACTATAGGATAAAAAGGTAAAAAGGAAACGTTTAATAATTAATAAAAGTAAAACAAGGGGTCCGTTAAAATAAAAAGCAGTTAATAAAAGGTATTATAATATTTATAACGAAATAGGATATAATACACGAATATATAAAAAAGATATTGAATTAAATAATACATTAGATAATAAATAATTTAAATTAATCTAAAATATTATAATTAAATTAATTTATATATAAGTAATAAGATATAGGAAAAGTAATCGATTATATAATATAAC
Source organism: Apiospora saccharicola (assembly GCA_038363915.1). Taxonomy (NCBI): domain Eukaryota; kingdom Fungi; phylum Ascomycota; class Sordariomycetes; order Amphisphaeriales; family Apiosporaceae; genus Apiospora; species Apiospora saccharicola. Next base: position 4,737,049 of record JAQQWM010000001.1, read on the forward strand.
CGAGTATATAGTAAACCACGTTATTTATATTTATTATTCTCCTTTATTTAACTTTATACTTTTATATATTATTAAATATATATATAATTATTTAAGTCTCGATATTTACCGATATATATTATATTATACGCGTTAGTAGATAACGCCTTAAGTAATTCTAAGAAAACCGGTATAACTAAGCCGGTGATTAAATTAAATATAATAACGCTTTAAGCGAACTCGACTTTAATATATTAAAAATAATATATAGTAATAAACCTTTTAAACTATTATAATATATAACTCTTTATAAAAATAGCTTTTATATTATATATTAAATATATAATAATAAGGATTTTTATAAAAAGTATTAAAAGGTAAAAAGTATATTTATATATATATAAAATAAAATAAAAGCCTCGGAGGATATAAAGCTTTATTAATATAATAAACGCCGGTATAATAAAATCACGAATTAATTAAATATATTAAAAGGAAAAAAAGGCCGGTATTAATAAATAGGAGTTAGCGTTAAAAAGGGAGAAGCGAATCGCGATTAACGAATAATCCTTTAACCGGATAGGTTATTATCGATTAAGCTATTCGTCGGTTATTATATAATTAATTTAACTATATACTTATTTATTTAATCTATTAAATTAAATATAAAGGTTTTATATAATTTTTTTTTTTATAATATAATTAATAAATTAACGTCCTTTATAGGACGGATTTTTATATTTATTAAAATATTTATAACGCTTATATTTTAAATATAGAAATAGAAATTATATCTTTTAAATAAAGGTTTATAATTTATAATTATAAAAATAAATCTTTTAAATAAAAAAGTTATTTTCTTTTATATCTTTTTTTAATATATAATTATCCATATAAAATAATTTTAAAATATATATTAAATTTATATTTTAAAAATAAAATACTATTAATATTAAAGTCGATATTAATTTAAAAAGGTTTAAAGGCTTAAGTATTAACTAAGGTATTAAACTCGAGGTTATTAATTACTTATCCACTTTTAATAAACGTTTAAAATATAAATTAATTATCGTTATTATATCTTTCTATATAAATAATAAATATAATTTATTTAACTATTTTAATTTATTTTTTAATCACGGTTTTAATTTTAATTTTTTAAAAAACTATAGAATATCCTATATAATAAATAAACTTTTTATTTATTAAACTAGGACTAAATTTAATATTAAAATAAATATATATAGAAATAAGACTATTTTATATTATATAAATATTAACTTTAAAATTTATAAAATTTATAATATCTTTACCTAACTCTATTATATTATAATTAATATTACGAATCCTATTTTAAATAAAGAACTTCTTAATATTAATTAAGTAAAATTTATTATTAAAATAAGAATAAAAATATAATTCCTTTAATATAAACTATTTATAATTATAAACTTTATTATAATTTTTAATATATTTAAATGTTAAATTATATAATATAAATATATAATTATAATAATTATAAATATATTATTTTTATATAAAAGCTAAGCATTTAGACTTTTTCTTAATATTATTATATTTCTTTTTATATAATCGTTTTTATATTAAATTAATAAAATTATATTTATAATACTTTTTATAAATTATATCTTAATTGAAGATTAAATAAAAATAAAAGGTTTTATATTTAAATTCTTTATTTAATAACGAATTTAATAAATTAAATATTGAAAATATATTATTATATATAAAATTAACTTTCTTATTATTTTTATTACTTTTATTATATTTATAATCGGACTTTTAAAATTAATTTCTTTTTTAAATCCTTCTTTCTTTTATAATCTTTATTAGAATTACTTTATATTTAAACTTTATTTTATTAACGTTCCCTCCTTTTTATATATATATTAAAATTTCTATATTAAAATGTAATGAAATCTTCTGTAATTATATATTTATTAATTAACCTAAATTTAATATAAATTCGAGTAATATTCTATTTTTACCGATTTTAACCATTTAATTACTATTTAATATATAAGTTTACCGTCTTACGGAGGATGTTAATTTATTAATTATATTACGAAAAGAAATAATATAAAACCCTTACTTTTAATTCGATAAATTAAATAAATAAATATATAATTTAATTAATTATATAATAATCGATAAATAACTTAATCGATAATAACCTATTTAATTAAAGGATTATTTATTAATTACAGTTCCGTTAGCTCCCGTTTATTAATACCGGCCTTTTAAAGGTAATTAATCCGCGATCTTATCGTACCGGCGTTTATTATAAATATAACTTAATAGAAACTTCGCGTCCTCCGGGGTTGCTTTCCCGTCTTATAAACGTATAAATACGTTTTCCGTTATTTAATAATTTTTATAAAAGATTTTATCGTTATATATTTTAAATTTAATATATGAATTATATATATAAAAAACTATATATTATAATAAATTATAAAGTAGGTTATTTTATATAATTTTTAATATTTCGGAGTTAAATTTATTTAAAATATTTATAATTTTCTAATTATAAAAGCGATCTATTTTAAGAAATTTAAATTTAATAATTACCGATATAATAATACCGATGTCTTTAAAAATTATTCGAGGCGCTTTCTATAAATATATACGATATAATATATATCGATAAATATTAAAATTTAAATAATTATATATATATTTAATAGTGTATAAAAATATAAAGTAAAGGATAATAATAAATATAAATATATATTTATATAAGATAGGAAGGAAAAATATTATAAATCTTAAAGAATATTTATTTTAAAATTTTATATTTATATATAAAAGCTTTTTTTAATAGTTTATATAAAACCGGGATTTCTATACCTTAACTTTATAAATATTATTATTTAAGTATAAATAATTTCTAATAGATTTTAAATTTATATAATATAAATAAATAATTCTTTTCTTAATATTTAAATATAATATTATCGCGAGACCCGGGTTTATTATAAATCCTAGATTATAAGGGATAATAAATAATTAAGATCGATAATTATAATAAAAAGGGGCTTAACATTTATTATTTATTATCGTTAGAGGCTTTAATTTTTAACTTATTTTTAAAATACCTATTTATTTTAATACGGAATTATTATTAATTTATATAACCTTCCATTTATTTTTTATTATTGTTTTTAATTATAAAAAGCTTAATAAAATATTAAATAAATATATAAATTTAAAATATTAATGGTATAGTGTATAAGGTAATATAATTAATAATAATAAGATAGAGATAGAAAGAAGGAGCAATAGAATTAATACGCGCGTAACTCCTAAAATAAGTATTAGCGCGTACACGGGTTATTAATATTAATTAATTAGATCGGTCCCTTTAATAAAGCTTATTAAAATACCGGCGGTATAAAAAGAACTTGCCGACTTTAATAAGTCCGATCTCTTTATTATTTAAATTATATATTTATTTATTATAATAAAATAATATATCCTTAATAATCTATATTTTTATTTTAATAACGTTTATATATACCTATTTTTAATAACGTCTATATATATCTATTTTTAATAGCGTCCGTATATATCCGTTTTTAATAACGGTTGTATATATCCGTTTTTAATTTAACTTTATTATTCTTTAAGAAACGGGTATTTACGTGGTCTTCCGTGTTTATATTTAAATTTAGTATTCTTTAAAGGGACTAGTTAATTAAACTATTTATATAAACGGTTACGGTAAGATTATTTTTATATTATAAATCTTCTTCCTTAATATATTTAATATTCTTTAATTAACTCTTCGGTATTATTAAAAATATCCTTTTATTATTAAATATTTTATTTATATATAAAACCTTCCTATTTAATTAAATATTTATAGTTATCTTTATTATAATTAAATTTATAACGTAGGATTATTTCTATAGTATAACGAAGGAGATTATTATTTTAATTTACCTTAATAGGTCCTAGTGGAAAGCCTTTTTTATTAAAGATATTATTATTATCCGGTAATAATATTAAATATTCGATTAAAATAATAGGATAAATATATATATAATTTAAAAAGTTAAGCTTATATATTAATTTATTAATATATTCGAGTACCTTTTATAAATTAAAATGTTATTACAAGTACTTACAGGATAGCTTATTTAATAAATAATAATTATAATATAATTTAAAGTAGATTTTATCTTTTATATTAAATTTAATATCTTAATAACGGAAATTGTATTAATACTTTATAATAGTAATAATATAATTTATAATTAATAATATATTTTTATAAATATATTCTTATATATACCGGATATTTAAAAGTACTTTACCGGTAATATTAATATTAGTAATAATATTTAAAGGATTAAGGGGTTTAAATTTAAAGAGTTATTAATATAAAGTTGAATTAATAGCGCGTTAATAAACGTTATTTATATTCTATTATAATAAAGGGATAAGGTTAAGTTAATTTTTATTAAAATATATAAAATTATAAAATTAAATATTAATCTTAATTTTTTAATTCTTTCGTTTAAAAAGACTATTTATTTATAAATATTAAATAATAATTAATAAAAGGTATAACGTACCCCACGGTCCAATTTCCTATATAATTTAATTTCCTACTTTCTTAAATATCGTATAACAATATATAATTAATTCTATTATAATATTTAAAATTAATTAAAATTATTTAAAATTATCTTTATTAAATACTTCTATATTATTTTAATAAATATACGTATTATACCCGGGCTCCTTATAGATTCTATAGCGTTATAAGCGCGTTTTAAGTTTTTTTATATAATTATTATTTCGGTACGATTTATTCTATAATTATTTATTAATATCCTTTTAAAATTATAAGTCTTCTTTAATTTATATATAAAATAATTCTTTATTTTATAATCGTTTCTTTTTTATATAGCGGCGTTAATTAAGTATTTTATTTATTTTTTATAATATATTTATTTTATTTTTTAAAAAAATAAGCCGGTATATACTTTATATTATACTTTTTATAATTTAATTAAATTTAATTAAAATAAATATCGGAGAATTATTTTAATATTATATAATATAATTTTAAATATATTTAATTTAGGATTAAGCTTTAGTTAAATTATTTAAAGTCTTTAATTTTTAAGGAATAGGTAGGCCGGAAAACGTCTTTAAAGGTATAAGAATATATAGTTTTATATTTAATTATAAAATAATATATTCCAGATTATATAAGATAAATCCTATCTTTTAAAAACCTCTTTATATATTTAAAACGGTAAAAGTCGTTTAAAATATTTTTAAAAACGTTAATAAAAAGTTTTCTTTTAAAATATAAATAATATATACTTATATAAAACCTTTAATTTCTTTTTTATATAACCTCTTTAATATATAAAAATAACCGATATTAAGAGATTAAAATTTATATAATAAATAAAAAGGTATATAGAGTATAATAATTAAGTTTTCTTTATAATAGAGCTTAAAGGTTATTAAATAATAACTTTTATAACCGTTAAAAATTAATAAATAATAAATACCTTTTATATAAGACTTCATATATTTATTAAAATATTAAATTTAATCCTTGCCTTTTTTATTTATAATTTAATTATTTTTAATAATTATAATTATTTAATCTTTCGGTAATAGGTTATTTTTATATTAAGAAGAAAGGTAGGTTTTCCCGATAAAAATAATATATAGAGGGATAGTATAATTAAACAATACGATGCTTTAAATAATTATAATTTATTCCTAATTCCTTTATTATATTACTTTAAGCTTTCCGCGTCGATCGGAAGTAATTATAATTATTTTAGATAAGATTTAATTTATAAAAAAACTAGTTTTATTAAAATTATAAATATCCTCTTTTTAAATCCTATATTTATTAATTATATTTTATACGAAGGTAAATTACGTGTAATATATATCCGGATCTTTATAAAGGACCTTTTAATAATTGATTTTTCGATTAAAATATATCCGGAGGTTTAATTATCGTCGTATAAAACTCGAGGTTTAATTAATATCAATATATCTCGCGTTATATTAGCCGAATAATCGATTCGTTATATCTTTAACGTTATTTATATAAGGAGGAAATAATCGCGAATTTAAATTAATTATATATTTTATAATTATTTCTTCCTCAAAAATAATAAATTTTTATATTAATAATTAAATATTAAATTTTAAAGTTATACCGCGTTAATGATTAAAAAAGGTCTTTCGTAAAATATCGTATATTTTAATTATATATTATATATTTAATTTTAAATCGTTTTAAAGCGTTTATAACGTTAAAATAACGTCACTTTCTTTTTAAAAGCCGACTATAATAATATAATAAAAGAACGCGATAAAAGTAAAGCGTTACGCGAAAATATAGGAAAGTTAGAAATTGGACCGTATAGGAAATTGGACCGTGGGGTACGTTATATTAAGAGACTTTTATATACCTTATTTAAAGTTTCCTATAAATTTAAAATTTTAATTAAAAATAATACCTTTTAATACTCTTTAATTAAAGAGAAGGAGTTAAATTCCGAGAATTTCTTCCTAATCCTTTATCGTATATTGAATATTATTAGAAAGGAGTATAATTCGTTTAAAGGTTTAATAATAAATTATTATTATATAATTATAATAATTAAAATAATCCTTCCCTTTTAATTATTAAAGTATTTTAATAAAATCGAGTTTAAAAAGTTTTAAAATAAAGTCGATTACGATATTTTTTATTAATAAGGGATCTTTATTTTAAAAGGGTTTATAATTATCGATTAAGGGTTAGCGATCTATAATATTAAATTAATATTTAAGGTAATAAATATAATATTATTTAATTAAACGTTTTTTCTTCTTAATAATAAATCTATTTAATATTTTAAATATTCGTTTAACTCCTTAATAATATCGATTATTATATATTATTATTATAAATTTATAAATTAAATCGTATAATATATAAAATCTTCTTTAATTTAAAGGATCGATATTATAAAGAAATCTTTTATAAACCTCGAAAAGATAGCCGGGATAAAAAAATTTATAACGACCTCGTTAATTATAATATCTCTTTTTAAATTAATAATAATTATTTAAAAACGCGAGTCTTTATTGTATCCTTTAATTAATCGTTTATAAAATTAATTATTTAAAAGGACTTCCGCTTTAATAAAATATACGTTATATAAAATATATTAAATTTTATTTAAAATAACGAGTTTATTAAAACGAGCCGATATATTTTAAATAATTATTAAATAGCTTAAAACGTTAGGGACGAAATTAATTTTTCCTATAATATAATATACCTATAAGCCGTATTATAATAAATAGATAAAGGCGTTAATAAGGCGAGCGTTTAATTAATTAATATTAATTATATTAAGGGTTATTTTATTATAAATGCCTTTTATAGTTACGTAATTAATAAAAACAATAATTATATAATTACTTAATTAAATCGTTATACGAAGTTTCTTTATTATTTAAATAAGGTATACGACTTTTAGTTCGGATAAGCTATAATAAATCTCTAATTACGAGAGGATTTAGCTTAAATAATTAATTAATTTAATTTAATTTAATAGGATTAACGAGCCTGGTATCTATTTATAGCCTATCTTAAAATAAAAGGCTATAATATTAAAACTATATTAAATCGATTTATCTAGCTAGAGAAATAAGGTCTTATTAAGATTAAAGTAAAATAACAATATTTCTTTATATATTATAAATTAAAGAGCGTTAAAAAGGCTCTCTTAAAGTTAATTAATTTATAATAAATAGAATTATAATAAATTATACGTTTAATTAAATTATTATTAATAACTCGCCCTTACTTATATCTTTTAATAAGTAACGTTATCTTACGTTTTTAAAAGGGTTTAATAATTTATATAAAATAAGGTATTAAATAATGTAAGAATTTAGTAATACCGATATACTATTTAAGAGCCTTTAGATTATTAAGAAAAATAAACTTTTTAAAAGTAATAAAATAATCGTTAATAATAGATAGTCCGAGCCTATTAACGCGATAATTAAATAATTTAATCGAAGAGTAATTAAGAAAGGACTTAGTAAGAGATATAGATATATTATAAGAGTTAAAAAAAAATTTATCTTTAGATATTTAATATAATTATCCTCTATTTTAAAGAAAATAACGATATTATTAATAAAAGCTCGGTAGAAGTACTTATATTTCGTTAAAAACCTCTTTATAAACTATTATATATATATTAAATTATTTCGAAAACCTATTAAAGTAATAATAAACCGTTCTATTCCTCGATAATTTATTATTATAAATCGATCTTAAAAATCTTTATAAATAAGGAATTGGTAAAAGAAGGTTATAACGTTAATAATAATAATAAAGTATTTACCTTATAAATTTAATATAACGTCTTCTTAAAGCGGTAAAGGATATTAATTAAGAATAATAATAAAATTAAGTACGCGAAAGTTAATAACGACTCGTCCTTTAAATTTATTATAAACCTGTCGCTAAACGATAAAGAGAGGGTTAATAAATAGAATAAGTTTATTAACCTATTCTATCTTTCTTTAATTATAAAGAGTATTATAAATAGCGTTAATAACTTTTTAATCCTTTTTATTAAAAAGGTACGGTTAATAATTTAATTTATAATTCTATTATTTTTTAATAAATAGAATCTTTATTTATTTATCTTTAAATATATCGATTAATTTATTATTTACTTAAAGCTTAAGGAATTTCTTAACGATATTAATAAATCTATCGGTAAAAGACTTCTTTTTAATATAAATATTAATACCTTTATCGGTTTTAATTTCGAGGACGTTCGTAAGTTTCTTAATATTTAATATAAAGAATTATCCGATAATCTTTAATTTATCCGGTTCGAACGGTATTATAGGTAAAGTAATAATAGGGAGGGGTTCGATTAAGGGATAATTATTAAAATTATAAATAATATTATAAACTTCGTTAATTATAAAGGTTTTATTTTTAAGAAAAGAGTTAATAATTAAGTCGATTATATTAATATATAGTTTATTAAGGTTAGGAATTATATCCGAAATAATAATAATTATAGTAAGGGTTATACTAAATTTAATATTAATTTAAATAGGTATATTTAGGTTAAGTATTAAAGTAATTTAAATACTAGGAACTTTAATAGAATTGTTAGAAATAGTAATATTTATAGGAGCTTATAATATTTTAGCTAATATAATTATTATTATAAGGATTAATAAATTAGCTTTTTAAATAGTTTTAAAGAAGCTTATATATTTATTTTCCTTAATATTATCGAGCTTCTTCTTCTTCGATAAAATAATCCGTTTATCAGTAAAATTAATTATTATAAAAGTATAAGGAGATTTATTATTAATAATAGAATTAAAGACTATATCCTTATTAAAATAAAAATAAAAGTTATATTTAATAGGGAGAGGTTTATAATTAACCTAAATGTATATTAACTCTTTAAGCTAAAAGGTTACTTTAAGAGTATTAGAAATATATTATTTATATAAGGGTCCTTTAAATAAGACTTTAAAATTAATAGAAAAGTTATTTAATGTTTTATATTTAATCGTTAAAGTAATATAATTAATAATAATATTATATAGAAATAATATGTTATTATTAAATAACAGGTTCGGGGTTAAATTATTTATAATTTAAATTAATTTATTAAATTTAATAAGCTTTAGGGTACCTTTAAAGTTTATACCTTTTATATAAATAATAAATTTAACTTTTTATTTAATCTTTATAAAGCTAATTCCTTTAAAGGTATAAATCTTATTTTAAACTTTATAATTTAATTTAGATAAGAAATTATTATTAATTAAGTTATATCCTATTTTAGAATTAAAGTAAATAGAATTTAAAAAGCTATCTATATTATTAACGGTACGAGCTTTAACCTTAAGGTATAAGTATCCTTTAATAGATTTATAATATAAGTCGATAGGAGGGGCTTTTTTAAAAATATATATATATTTAATATTTTTAATATTATCCTTATAAGGTTAAAAAGCTTTATTTAAATTGAACTTTTAATAATTATAGTCTTTATTATAATTATAAATATATTAAAATAACTTATTTTAAGAAGGAAAACCCTATATATAATAATAATATATTAACGTGGTTTATTACTTCGCGAATTATATTACCTCGCGGATCACTTTTTTAATTCTATAACTTAATTAAATATTAATATATAATAATTCTAAAATTATAATACCTAATTAATTTAAAGAAGATCGAATTATTTTAATAATTTAAATAATATAAAACCTAATAAATCCTTTAAACGAAAGAGTTATTACGAAAGTATACGACGTCCTTTATATAACTTTATATTACCGAATTAACGGCCGAACCTTATAATACGAAATTTAATAACGATAATATAAATTAAATCTTATTAAAAAGGAGGTATTATAAAAATATATAATCGATTTAAATATTTAAGGAATACCTTTTAATATCGTTAATATAAAAGATATAATTAATCTTCTCGCGAGAGCGCGTAATAGTAAGCGCGTCGGTAAATATTAAGTTAGGCGTTTTATTAATCGTAATCCAGACTTTAAAATTAAAATAAATCGGAAATATAATTATTAAAGGGTTTTTTATAAAAATATAAAAGTTATTTTTAATTAATTTATATTAATAATAAATATAAAGGTTAAATACGATATTTTAAATAAAGATATATAGAATTCCGATAAAACTAGCTTTATAATAGGTATTATCGGTTTAATACACGTCGTAATATATATCGATCGGTATAGGAAGGCGAAGACGGTTTGATTTAATAATCGGAAATAATTAATAATAATAAAATATATTAATTTATAAAGTTAATATATTCCGTTATTTTTAATTGTTTAAAATTAATATTACCTCGTGAATTAAATACGCGAATATAATTTATCGGGCGATTAAGTAATTAAACCGACCTCTAATAGTTAGACCGATAATAAGACGGGCTTAAACTAGGTTAAATACTTTAATAAATATATTAAAGCGTGAGCGACGGGTTATTATCGCCTTTTAATTATTAATAATTATAAAAGCTATATTTTAATCGAATTTAAAGTATATTATAAGGATAATAGTATTATTATATTTAATATACTTCCTTATTTATTTTATTTATTTTAATTATTAGATATTATACTTTATTCGCTATTAAAACGTATATATTCGAAAGAAATCGAGCTATTTATAAAAGCTTTAATAAATTATATTACGAAGCTCGAGTTCTTTTTTACCTTTAAAGCCGTATATTTCGCTATTTTTATAAAATATAATATTAAATCTAAATTTAATATATCTAATTTAATACTTTATAATTTAAATAGAATAATTAATAAATTAAATATATAAATTCGGACGCCTATATTAAAGTTATTACACTTAAGGACCGCTAATACTTATAACCCTTTAATACCTTTTAACCCTTAATAAACAACGAGACACTCTACTTTTATTAAAAGTAAAATCTCTAATTATTAAGGAAACTCTTTAATACCGATTTTAAATATTATAAATAAATTAATTAAATATATAAAACTAATGATATATAAAACTATAATTTTATATAAACGGGTATAGACTTTAAAGGCAGCTAATTTAACCTTTTTAAAACGCCGGAAGGCTAGAAAGTTATATATTTAATTTAAAGGAGCCCTTATTATTAAAGAATCTTAATAATTATAAAATAAGAAAATAAAAAGGAAGCGTCTTACGACCGACGAAAGTAAAAATAATAATTTATCGAAACGGCGCGTAACGGGTAATAAACACTATAGTATCTATAACGAGATAGATTATAATATATAAACTTATAAAAAAATATAAAATCGAATAATAAATCGAATAGCGAGTAATTTAAATTAATTTAAAGCATTATAATTAAATTAACTTATATAAAAATATTAGGAAATAGAAAGAGTAGTTCGCGAGGTAATATAATCCGTAAGGTAATAAACCACGTTATATATATTAAAATAAGTTTAAAGGAAAATAATTTTATTTTCTTTTTATTATAACGTAGTCTATAAACGAAATAATTATATAAACGAATTAATTACTTTTTAATACTTTATATAAAAAAGTATAAATTAATTCCGCTATAACGTATTTAATATATTAAAATTAATCGGAATCCTTATCTTTAAATATATTTATATTATTTTAATAAATATATATACCGTCCTACGGAGGACGTTAATCTATTAATTATATTACGAAAAAGAATTATATAAAACCCTTACCTTTTATTTAATAGATTAAATAAAAAAATATATAGTTATACATTAATTAATTATATAATAATTAATAAATAGCTTAATTAATAATAACCTATCTAATTAAAGGACTACTCGTTAATCGCGGTTCCGCTAGCTCCCGCTTATCGATACCGGCCCTTTTTCCCCTTTAGTACGTTTAATTAATTCGCGATATTATTATACCGACGCTTATTATATTAATATAAAAGCTTTATATCCTTTAAGATTTCTTTCCTATCTTATATATATATAAATACGCTTTCCGTTATTTAATATTCTTTATAAAATTTATTATTATTATTTATATTAAATATAATATAAAGATCGTATATATAAAGAGTTATATATTATAACGGTTCGAAAAGTTTATTATTATATACGGTATTTAATACCTTAAAGTCGAATTTATTTAAAGCAATTACGATTTTTATATTACGAAAGCAGTTCTTTTTAAGAAGTATAAATTTAATATTTATTAATAAAATCGCGCCGGCTTTTTTAGAATTACCTAAAGCGCTTTTTATTAATATATATAATATAATATATATTAATAAATATTAAGATTTAAATAATTATATATATATTTAATAATATATAAAGGTATAACGTTAAATAAGGGATAATAACGGATATAAATATATATTTATATATAATAAAAAGGAGAAATATTATAAGTTTTAAAGAATATCTATTTTAAGATTTTATACCTATATATAAAAGCTTTCTTTAATAATTTATATAAAACTAATATTTCCGTACCTTAACTTTAAAAACTTTATTACTTAAATATAAATAATCTTTAATAAATCTTAAATTTATATAATATAAATAAATATAATAGTTCCTTTCTTAATATTTAAATATAATACTATCGCGAGATTTAGGTTTATTATAAATCCTATATCGTAAGGGATAATAAATAATTAGGGTCGATAGTTATAATAGAAAGGGGGTTTAATACTTATTATTTATTATCGCTAAAGGTTTAATTTTTTAATTTATTATTTAAAATACTTATTTATTTTAATATAGAGTTATTACTAATTTATATAACCTTCTATTTATTTTTTATTACTTGTATTAGCTATAATAAGCTTAAAAAAATAATAAATAAATAAATAAATAAATAGGTATATATATTATACCCGGGCTCCTTATAGATTTTATAACGTCGCGGGCGCGTTTTAAGCTTTCTTATATAATTATTACTCTAACGTGATTTATTTTATAATTATTTATTAACGTCTCTTTAAAATTATAAATCTTTTTTAATTTATATGTAAAATAATCCTTTATTTTATAACCGTTTCTTTTTTATATAGCGGTACCGGTTAAGTATTTTATTTACCTCTTATAATATAGTTACCTTACCCTTTAATAAAGCGAGCCGGTATATTATTTATATTATACCTTTCACGATTTAATTAAATTTAATAAAAATTAATATCGGAAAGCTATTTTAATATCGCGCGATTTAATTTTTAATATATTTAATTTAAAATTAAATTTTAATTATATTATTTAAGGTTTTTAATGCTTAAGGTATAAATAGGCCGGATGAGGTCGCCGGCAATATCGGTATATATAATTTTATATTTAATTATAAAATAATAAATTCCGGATTATACGGTATAAATCCTATCTTTTAAAAACCTCTTTAAATATTTAAAATAATAAAAGTTATTTAAAACGTTTTTAAAAATGTTAATAAGAAATCCTCCTTTAAAATATAAATAATATATATCTATATAAAACCTTTAATTTCTTTCTTATATAACCTTTTTAATATATAAAAATAATCGATATTAAGAAATTAATATTTATATAATGAATAAGAAAATATATAAAATATAATAATCGAATTCTTTTTATAATAAAACTCGAAAGTTATTAAATAATAATTTTTATAACCGTTTAAAATTAATAAATGATAAATACCCTTTTTACGAGATTTCGTATATTTATTAAAATACCGAATTTAATCTTTACTTTTCTTATTTATAATCTAACCGTTTTTAATAATTATAATTATTTAGTTTTTTAATAATAAGTTATTTTTATATTAAAAAAAGGTATGTTTTTCTAATAAATATAATATATAAAGGAATAATATAACCGGACGATCCGACGCTTTAAATAATTATAATTTATTCCCGATTCCTTTATTATATTATTTTAAGCTTTTTATATTAATTAGAAATAATAATAATTATTTCAGATAAGATTTAATTTATAAAAAAGCTAGTTTTATTAAAATTATAAATATCCTCCTTTTAAATTTTATATTTATAAATTATATTCTATATAAAAGTAAATTATATATAATATATATCGGGATTTTTATAAAGGATTCTTTAATAATCGATTTTTCGATTAAAATATATCCGGAGGTTTAATTATTATTATATAAAGTTAAAGGTTTAATTAACGTTAAAGTATCCCGCGTTACGTTAATAGAGTAATCGATTTATTATATCTTTAACGTTATTTACTTAAGGAGGAAATAACCGCGAATTTAATTCGATTATATATTATATAATTATATTTCTTTTAAAATTTATTAATTTCCGAGAATTAACGGATATTTTACGTTTTATAAGAATACTAAATTATCGGTTATAAAGGGTTGTATAAAGGACTTTATATATTCGGGTTATATATCGGAAATTTAATTTTAAATTATTTTTAAACGTTTAAAGCGTTAGAATTATTTACCTTTTTTTTAAATATTAATTATAATAGGTAATAAAGGAATTAAATTATAAAAGTTATTTATACGAAATTTAACGAAAGTAGTTAATTCGTTTATATAGTTATTTCGCTTATAGGCTACGTTATTTCTTTTAATATAATTTACTTTATTCCTTAATAATAAATATCTATTAATATTTAAAATAAATATAATCTTAGTAATAAATAGTAAAAATAAGGTATTCTTTATTTTTAGAATTGTTTAAAAATAAAGATAAATCCTTTAAAAATAAAATAAATTTAATGTAATATAAAGACTTCTTTTCTTTATTATCGGTCTTATCTTTTTAGGATTTTTCGTATTTTTCTTAACGATCCCGTTTTTTATTGGATTTATCTTTTTTAAACTTTTTATTATTATCCTATTTATAGTTTTATTTATCGCTATCGGAATTAAAGTTACGGTTATTATTCTATAACTTTTTAATAAAGGTATATTTAAATTTATTATTTAATTAATTATAATCCTTCTTTATATTATATATATAATAGGGTTATTTAACGTTTAAATACTTTTATTTAATAAAGGTAAGTAAATTAGATTTAACTTTAATAACTCGTTATAAATACTAGGGAAAGGTCTTAAATTATCGGGGTTAGGTAAAATATTATTTAATTTCGAAAGATATCTTTAATTAAATATAAATTAAAATATTATAAATATTAATATTATTCTTTATAAGAGTTTTTATTAATCGGGAGTAGTATATTATCTTTATAAAGAATTAAGGAAGTATATATTTATTTAAAGCAATATTATATAAAATAAATAAGGTATTATTAAATCGCGAAATTATTTTAATTAAGTTAGGAGTAAAGCGACCGTAAAGGGCTTTTAACAATAAGGTTAAACTTATTTATTATAAGTCTTATCGATCTTCGATAATAAGTTCGCTATTCTATTAAATAATAGCTAGATTTCTAAATATAATTAAAAAAAGGTTTATAATTTATTATTTAATAGCTTTATCGGGATTATTATTAATAAAGGATCGAATATAATTAATGAAAGTATAAATATTAATAAAGATTAAATTATAACCCTATTAGATTATATTAATATCTCGTATATCCTCGTATTCCGGGTTAAATATATTAATATCGTTACGTTTTAACTTTATTATCGACTTTATTTTACCTAAATTATTTAAGTTTATAATAAAGGGGAAAGGTAGTCGAGGGGGTTAAGTTAAGTTTAAAGTGAAATTTAATAATATAAGATTAAATGGGTTAATATTATTAAAGGAATTAGTTATTAAATTAAAATTAAGTCCTTTAAATATATTAGGATTATTACTTAAAGTTACTTAGCTAACGATTAATACCTTAATTTTATCGAAATTTTTAATATAACTAATAAATAACTTATTTATATTAATTATTATAAACCCGAGGTTTTACTTAGTATTAGAGCGAAATTTCGTAAAATCATCGTTTATAATATTAAGTTTTATAATAAGCTTATCGAGTTATATATCGCGTTATCGGTTTATCGCGTTATCTTAATTAAACTTTTTATTAACCTATTTAATATATTATATATTATTTTTAACCTTATCGGGTTTTTATAAATTATTAATTATATATAAGTTATTATAATTATTATAATTATCGATCGTAAATTTATCGTTTTTAAATATATCGAGAAAAGCTCGATTTAAATTAATATTGAAAAATTATATAAAATCTTAATTGGATTCGCTTTTTAATTTATTTTAATTAAAAGCGGTTAATTTAAAGATTTTCGGTAAAGGTATTTTAAAAAGCTTTTTCCAATTAATAAAAAATTAAATAAGAATAAAATTTTCGGAATTAGGTTCGTTATTTTTATTACGGGTTATAAACTTTATATAATAATCTTTTATAAATAAATAACTAACCTTTTTTATATAGAACGGAAAGAAAGGGAAGAAATAAATATAATATATAAGATAGGAATATTTAAAGGTTACCCGGATTACCTAAATTTATTAAAGCTATAATTAAAGGGTTTAAGACGCTTACCTAAATTCGGTTTTATTATATTACCGATTTATTTATAATAAAGTAATTCCGATTATTTAAATTTATTAAATTAGAATAATTAAAATTAAAGTTTAATATAACGCGATTAACGTTTAGAACTAAAGGCTTATTAATTACGTTTACGTAAGGTAATTAATATTTACCTAATTTTAATAAAGAAATTAATAATTGTAATAATTATAGGGGAGGTAGTAAGTCCTTATTAAACTATTTAAATTTATTTAATAAAAAGCTCTTAAACCGCGTTTAAACTATTTAAATTCGTTTAATAAATTCGATAATAATTCTAAATAATTATTTAAATTTATTATTTAAAATCGAAACTAATTAGATTAATTAATAAAGATTTATTACGATACACGGTTTTAAAAAAGATATTACTGTTTATAATAGTATAATATATAGGGTAATATAATTAATAATAATAAAATAGAAATAGAAGGAAGGAGTAATAAAGTTAATACGCGCGTAACTCCTAAAATAGGTACTAGCGCGTACACGGGCTACTAGTGCTAATTAACCAGATCGGTCCCCCTAGTAGGGCCTATAAAATATTATATATTTTATTAATTTTAATTATATATAAAACGATTATATCATTATCTTTAAAAAGGTATAAAAATCGCTAGATTTCTATATTAATTTAAATATAAATTTATTATAAAATACCGATTAAATTTTTATTATTAAATATTAAAGACTTTATAATTTTAATATATTTAATTATTTAATTAAAAAAGCGTTTTAAAATATTAAGATCGTTTAATACGTCCTTTAATTAAAATCTCGTAATTAAAGACTTCTTTATTATAATAACTCCGTTTAATTTAAATCGATTCTTAAAAACTTTTATAATATAATAAAGTCCTTTCGACTTTAATAAAGCTTTATTAAAGTTAAAGACCTTATTATTTTATTAAATTAAAACTCGTCCTTTAAACAAAGTTTAAAAAAAATTAAAATTTATATAATAGAACTTTTAAAATAATTACCTTTTATAAAGTTAATAATTCTTAATAGAAAAGATATAATATTCGTAAAAATAATTATTTTCCTTTCTTAAATTAAACTTTATTTAATTAAATTTAAATAATTAGGATTATATATTTTAATATCCTTTTATTTAATTTTAAATCTTAATTATTTATAATTATTTAATAAATATTTAGATTAAGGATTATAAATAATAATAAAAGGATATTAAAAAGGGTTTAATAATTTAATAAGTAATATTAAAGGTTATATAAATATTTTAAATAATTATATTTAAGGTTAAGGATTAATAAATAAACGTATAAATTCTTTATATAATTAAGTTTACGATTATTATTCAAAGATATTAATAAATTATTATATTAAATTATTAATAAGTTTTTATATCTATTAAAGGATTTATTTATATTATTATTAACCTATCGAGAAAGGATTTAAATAATCGCTTTAAACGAATTTACTTATATTAATTAATTATTAAACTTTTTATAAATGTAAATTATCGAATTTAAATTTAAATCTATTATTGTTTTTGTCGATTAAAGGAACGGTAATTTATTTTATAAATTAAAATTATAATATTTCCGGATACATATAAAGCTTTTAATTATTAAATATAAAATAGGGGTCTCGGGCCGACGCTAATTCGTTTAATAGAAAATTATTTACTCGCTATTATTAATTATCCTTTAAAAAGCAATTAAGATTTTAAAATTATTATAAAATAGATTTATTCGATTATTAAAAAGATATATAATAAATTATTATTTCCTCGTAGAATTTAATATATCTATTTTTTTATAATACTTTCAATATCTTAATTAATATCGTTTATAATTACTTTAACAAGTTTATATATATTTACTTCAAAATTATTTACATTTTATTTCTATTCTATATAAAATAAAATAAAATATTTTATTAATTACTTTATAAAATATAAATTATTTCCGAAATAAAACATTTTATCGTTCTCCTTTTAATTAATAATAATTTTCTCTTTCTAAAAAAAGGGACTTCGATATTTATTATTTAAGATCTCGATAATTATCGCGAGTTAAAGGTTTATTTTTATAATTCGATTTATTATATATTTATATCGCTAAATACTAAGGTAATTTATCTTAATATATAAGGAGGATTTATTTAAAGGGGATTTAAATTTTTATTATTTTTTAAATATAAATCGTTTTAACATTTCAAAATCACGACCTATTTAAAAATAGTTTTATTGTAAAGCGTTATATTAAGATTAATAAAATATATAAGTTATTAAAGTATTAAAACAATCCACTTGTTAAAAACTTTAAATTATTTATTTATATTTTACTTTTCTTTTTAAAAAAGATTAATAATTAACTCCTTAACTATATTAATAATTTATTTATATATAAATAATTCTTAATAAATTTAAATATATTTAATATATATATAACGAATTAAAACGGGTTAAGAATTTTCTTTAAATAATATCTTTATATAAAATAATACCTTTTAAGATTTATATAAAAAGAATTTAAATAATATCCTTATATAAAACGATATTTAAAATAAAGGAAATCGTAACGTTTATAATAATAAAAGTTATTTAAAATCAAATATTATTTAACGAATAATTAATTAATTAAATAACCTATTAAATCGAATTTATAAAGAATTTTTACTTATTTAAACGTAATTCGTTTTTAAAAAGAAATTTGTAAAGAAAAAAATAATTATTAATTAACTACCGGTCGTATTATATATATAAATAATAATTAAAGTAATAAAGGCATATCGGATTAAAAAAGAGAAAGTCGTATTATATATACGGATCTCTATACTTAATCTTTAATTCTAATAATAATTAATAGAATTTATATTATATATGTAGATTTATAAAGTTAATAACGATTTTAATATATAAACCTGCTTTTAAATTATTAGGAATTTATATTATATATACAAATTTTAATCAATCTTTAATAAGGTTATTAAATTAAGATAATTTTGTTTTTTAATTAATTAAGGTTAAAAAAATACTTTTAATTTAAAGGGACTGGATAGAAATACCATTCATTAATAAATTAATATGAAAATAAAGAAAGAAAGAAAAGGGCTCTATCTACTTAAATTAATTAAAGTCTTTTAAATAGGGGAGGCTAATTATTACTACTTAAGTTAACCGCCTTCCTATTTAGGAATAACGGGCTAACCAGGCCTTCCTTAATAAACCCTTTAGTAAGGTCTATTATTAAATAAATAAATAAATTAATTATTTTAAATAAAATATAATTTATATAAATTAAAGTTTTAATAAATTTAAAGATAAAGGATTATATAATGAAAATATTTAAAGGATATAAAATTAACGAAATTAATTAATAATTTAAAAGACGTTATTATAAATAATATAATACTTAAATATTATACTTTAACCTATGTTAAGTATTTATTTAAATTTTAATATAAACTATTATATAATATTAACGTTTAAAGAAAAAAGTATTTATATATATTTTATAAAATAATATATAAATCTTTATAAATAATATTTAATAATCGATATTATTTTAATTTAAAATATATAATAAATTTCCTATTTAATTTTATATTTAAAAAAAAGTATTATATAAAAAAGTATAAAGTATATTATTTAATATATATAATTAATATCATAAATAAATAATAAAGCTTTAAGAATTATATATTTAAGTAATATAATAACTTATTATTTATATAATAAATTATTATCAATTTATTATAATTTCATTTAAAGTATTCTCGGTAAGATTATTATAAAAATTTAAGGATAAGGATGATATAATATATTTTAAAATATTCTTTATTACATTTTACTTTATATTAAAGCGAATATTATTTATTTTTAAAAACGAACAATATACGGTAAAGGATTAAGGTTTTATTTTTTCGATTATATTAATAATATATAATTAAGGAGTTTTCAAATGTATTATCTTTAATTATAATAAAAAGTTTACTGGTAATTATTAAAAAGGGTTTTAATTTATATTATAAATTAATTTATTAATAATTATAATTTACTATTTTTAAAATAATAGATTTTCGGAATATAGGAATTAGGAAGTTAAATTAATAATTCGATATTAGATTTTTTAAATTCTAAACGCGATTAAGTTAATTTTCTTTTAATATTATAATAGAATTTAAATAACGTTCTTTTATAAATAATCGAATCGATATTATATAATTAGTATTTTAAATATAAATTTCTAAATTTTATAAACGTTATTATTAATATTAATAAAGTAAAACGTATATTTAATAATATAAGGTTTATAAAAAATTAAATTTATAAAGATATTAAATTTATTATAAATTTCGTTATAATTATAATAAAGTATTATTACGATAATCGTTATTATATAATCGACTTTATTATTAACGATAAGGTTTATTTAAAATTTTAATATAGTTATAATTTATTTAAACGATTTTTAAAACAGTGATTTTAATAAAAGTTTAGATTTTAAATTATATTAAAAAAGATCGATCTTTTTATATATAAATTAGATTTCCTCCATAATTATTATACTTATTCTATTATATCTATTAAATATTTAATACCCGTATTTTAAAAAGAAGACTTATTTAAATAAGTATTATTATTATTAAGGTTAATTAAGGTTAAATAAAATAATAATTTAATATAATATAAATGCGAAATAATCGTTAAATATCGATTTAATCGCCGGTATACTAAATACAATTATTTAATAAAATAAAAAGGTTATAATTACGAGTTAAATACTTAAAAATAAAAAAGTATTTTAAATAAATTAAAGGAATTAATCGAAAAGCATTAATATTATAAAGGAGGTAAGCTCGTATAATTTCCATTATTAAAAATAAAGCGTATTTTATAAAGCGATATATAATTAATATTATAAAAAGTTTAATTTAAAATTAAACGTGTTTAATATTAAAATAAGAACGTAGTAAACCTTATAAAGCTATAAAATAAGCGTTTTTTCAATATAATATATTTTATTATTCAAGTACTATATATATTAATTAAAGACGGTTAAAACTCTTTTTTATCGCCGGTATTTAATAAGCTTTAATAAAGGGATTTATTAAATTAAATAAATAATAAGGAGAGATTTAAGATTAAGCTTAATTAAGCAGGCGGTCGTTAAAGGTAGAAATAGCTTATATTTTTAAGTATATTCTATTTATCGACTAATTAACTCTTTTTTCTTTCTCTTTATTATCTTATATGTATATAAATAAATTAATATTTATATCCTTTTAATTATTAATATAATTTTAAGCTTTTTATTATTTATCTTATTAATAATTAATTTTTACTAAACTTATTATCTACTTTATTATACTAGTCTATTATTCTATTTATAGTATTAAAAATAGGACACTGCTTTAGGGATCTAAGACGATAGCAGGATGGTTTCAGTACGCCAACTCTACCCCTTAATGGACTTGAAAACCCCCCTACCGCCGTAAGGTACTGGAGGTAGGTATCCTTCGGTACTTGTCTACCCGTTGCCCCTGTCCAACGTCCCCTGACTCTCTTGAACCAGTCACCTCCAGTATCCGTCAAACTAACTGGAGTAGGTAAAGTACCGTAGTCTCCTCGGTTTGCACACGCTTACTATGTCTGAAGCACATCAAATACGCCCTCTGTTTCCGCGAGGCACGGTAGGCGTCATTAATTCATGGATTATAGGGCCTCCGCACCATTGAGATTTGTATTGATTAGTTGAAACCGGGTGCACAACCACATATTCTGGAAAGAGTTACTTGGAGAGGCGACTGCAGCTGTATGTACATTCCGTCCAGCAGCGTCAAGGCAACATCAACTGTTCGGACGAGCCTATGCTGAACCGGTTTGGTCAATATGAACATTCAGGTGCGGCTGGCAATCCCACACCCAGGAGACAAGACCCGACAAATTGGCCCTCTAGCGATACATATCAATACCTACAAGTACGGAGTATGCCCGCTGTGAATTGCCATGCCAGTCAGAGGGAGGGCGACTCGAATTGCGTCTCGACTGGGTTGACACCCTTTGCCAGGTAACGTTTCTGGGGGCGCCCCGCTAGAGCTCTCCGGTCCTGCCTGTCATCATGCCCGTGGCTTGTGGGTGGATAGTGGCCTCGATGGGGATGGGGGAGGGGCTATGGATCTAAGAACCATATCTGCAGATCAATGCATCAATGCATCAATGCATCATATATCATTGAAATATTATAAACATGTATCCTTGTAGGTCTATACTCTTGGTTCAATTCGATTGTTGTATGGGTGGAATTATTAAAGATGACTTTCGAAAGTACAGTATTAATTGATCAAATGATGTACGTCAATAGTGCCCCCCGGACCCGGGCCCGGACCTTAGGTAATGCATGTCTCTGGTCCATTCCCCTCTATTACGCCTGGTAGACTGTACTTACTTTCTTACATACGTAATGTTTCGGGCATTGGTTCGGTGGCGGTGGTATGTTAGGCACGGCATGTGTGTGACTACACGTAGCAGTACGAAAAATGAAGATTTATTAGTCTTAAGGGAGGCAGGTAGCCCATCGTCCTAGTCTCGCGGTGGCAGCTGAGGACCGACTGGGCAACAGCTAACTCTCTCAACTGTCTCTTTCCGCCTCCCGTCTCCGACAGTTCGACCGTTCTCGACAAAAAGCCTCTTGCGCAGAAAGGAGGAAGAGGAAAAATATTGCTTACGCCATCTTTCCTGGCAGAGAGCCCAGTCCCGCTCATTCTTCTCGGCTGGGTTTGGAGCCGACCTGTTACATATTTGCCATTTCAATCTCCCGACCCGACCACGTTGCTACTATATCCATATGCGTACAACTTCAAACCCTTCAATCCGTCTTTACTCATCGCGTCGGTCCATCTCACATCTTGCTGTGGATCGGGAAACCAACCCGCTATGCGCTCTTGCGGTTGGTTCTTCACGTCGGCCATGGCAGATGATAACGCGCCAACGCCTGCGTCTGCAGGCCGCCCTCCGCAATCCCCGGGCAACGGCAACGCGCCACCTAATTATGGCATGAGACGTGCCGTAACTGTCGACGAGCCTTCTCACTTACGTCGCCGCCCGAATCTGAACAGTCCTTCGTCAGACCCATTTGCCGACACCCGGCGGCGCAGCTCCAACTTTTCCGATTTCAGCCTGAACGATGCTCGGCATTCATTCGGTCACAACGATGAAGATGTATGGACTCTCGATAAGGAGAAGAAACAATCAGCCGAGCGGGCTCGGTATGCTGTAATACCGCTTGTCCTGGCACTGTTGCCGGCTGTGGGGGCATACTCTTTCAGAACGGAAGTGCCTTCTTGACCGATGTCATACTACTGGGTCTTGCTGCTATATTCCTACATTGGTCGGTCACCCAACCTTGGGACTGGTATCATGCTGCGCAGGAAATACGGCTATTGAGGGATTCGGCTATCACCGAACATGTGTTCGAGTCTGACACCGAAGTCGAACCTTCCGTGACGGGCTCTGCCACAACAGTTTTAGAAAACGTCCCAGAGGAAGATGAGAAGGAGGGGGAAGCGGTCGAAGATCAACCTACGAACCCAGAAGAGACACAGTGGAAATCGCGTCAAGACTCTGCTTCACGAGAATTACACACCCACGAAGTACTTGCATTGACGGGGTGTTTCGTCTTCCCACTGTTAGGGGCCTTACTTTTGCATGCCATTCGATGTCAGTTGACGCGGGGATCAGAAGGTCTTGTATCCGACTATAACTTGTGCATCTTCTTGATCGCAGCCGAGGTTCGCCCCGTGAGTCACCTGATCAAACTACTTCAGAACCGTACTCTACGCATGCAACGACTGGTTGGCTCGAATCCTTATTTGGCAAAGACGCTGCATGATCAACAGATAGAAGATCTTTACGGACGACTCGATGAACTCGAGTCTCGCGCCGCAGCTGCAGCAGCGGAGATGTCTTCGGCTGCCCGCGTGCACAGTGATACATTTGACAACAACCGGGCTGTGGAGGCCGTGGTTGCACGCTGCATGAGGGACAACACGCAGCCAGAACTGGATGCCTTGAACCGCGCTGTTCGCCGATACGAGAAGAAGCTGGCGCTCCTAGCCAATGCAACGGACCGCCGCGTAGAGTACCTCGAGCATAAGATGAACGATGCTTTAGCTCTCGCCGCGGTCGCAGCCAAGCACAGCGCCGCCCAGGTGGATTTGGGCCACTGGCTGGCGGAGAGAATGGTCGCCATTCTCGCGCTCCCGTTGCAGACCGCGATAGCGATCTGCGGGGCCCCCTTTCTGGCGTGGTCAACATTGTTCGGGCGGAAAGGTCGAGCGACTGCTGAAAAGCCTCATAGGATGGCGCGAAGGCCTGGTTCAGCAAAAGTCAACGGCGATTACGGACCCAGCAGACCTAGAAGATGAAATGGTGCCCGTGAAACGATTTTGTCACTGTACAGACAACTTGCTTTGTACAAGGGGTAAGGGGGTTAAGGGGGTATGGCTTTCAAGGGATATTTGATACCAGGCAAGCAGTTGTTTATTAACCAACTCAAGCAGCCATAATTACTTGCAGCAAACCAGAACTTAGGGAGCAGCAACTATGGAGGATATACAGGATGGCGCCCGTGTTGGTATTTGGTAATAAAATATATGCATGTAGGGTATTGGTTCAATTCCACTTTGACACGATTAAGGCAGCGAGCACTTCATGGTGGTCACATTGTTTTCAAAGCCCAGCGGAGGCGGTAGGATGGTAGGAGGAGTAACAGCCGGTGAAAGGGGCTACCAGGGATACGGAAATAGGAATACAACAATTTATAACAAACAAGAAGAAATTGGGGTTTATTTCATGTTCGACTCATGCAAACATTTGGACTAAACGAAAGCTTGACTCGTTCTTTTTATGTGTAACGGGCAGTGTTATCTACCTTGTAAATATGCCACTTAACTCAATCATTTATAAATCATAGACTCTGAGAGCTGAATGTACACTCCGTACCTAGGAGGGGATCGGAATTTTGAGGCTATTCAATGAATCTAATCGACTATACCGCGATACTCAGGTTTTCTCTTTTCTTTATTTCCGATAGTTCCGCGCCAGCTACACTTGCGAGCTGTGGTGAGGAGCAGGGATCCACGATACCTAAGCTCAGTTACCTTCGGTATTCAATCTGCCAAGCCTTTTAAGGCGCGGGTCCAGCTTGGGACCAACCCAGATGCGCTTCAACCTTTCCTTCCCAGGTTTTCCCCACCCCCAATGTAGGAAATTGCATCTAATCCACTCTTCCGCTACCAGAGCAGAAAGGAAGAAAAAAACGTGTGTCGAGCCCACTTGGTATCATCGTGTACCGAGATTTCTCTCGAGCGGTTCCCAGGTCCCTAAGACTTAGTTACGTTACGTTACGTAGGTGGTAATGGTATGACCTTTTGCTCCGATCCGAAAAAGAGGGCCCGGAGGCCCTTGCAACGATTTCAAGACAGCAGTTTTGGAATGGTGGAGTTGAGATGGATCGAAACGAATCTGTCAGTCTGAAGTCAGCCTCCCTCGCTTCTCGAACCCTTCCGCAGACCCTGTAAGGAGGAAGGGAGGACAAGACACAGGCGGACACAGGCGGACGAGGCTGTGCGTTTTCTGAATGTTCGATCAGCAGAAGAGCGAGCTGGCCGTTTCTTAAGCCGGCCTCCAAATCCAGCGCCGATGCGTGCATCTGTAGTAGCAGATCTCCAGCTCAGCAGGTTGCCGTGAACGGCTGATGTATGAGTGTATTGGCTGGGTTGTGGATGCACTGCGCCGTCCCGCTGCCGTAACGCCCGAGAAACAAGCACTATTGGTGTGACAGCAGGACTCTTTATTGCTGATTCTCTCCCCTCTCGCCCAGAATTCACCCTCGCTGAAGGTGATCCCGAGGCTGCCAGCTGAGAGATGGCCAAAGCGACATTCGGCGACTGTCCATCTGACCCAATCACGACGTGGCGGGGCATCGGCTTGATCGCCTAGGCTGCTTGCCTGCCCACCCTGACCTGGCCTCTGCACTTGGATGGAGCTGCAATTTCGTCTTCGGAATCCTGACGCCAGACTTCTGCGTAAAGTTCTCTCCAAAACACGACCGTGACGCCTACAAGTACAGTATAATTGGACTGCGAAGTCTCTGGGGCGCTCTTTGATTTTCGTTCTATTTTGGTTTTCTGATGTGCCAAGTTGTGGCTGGCTCTGGCTCACGGGAAAAGCAAACGGAACCGGAACCGTCCAGTGTTCCCAATTGTTTGTTATTCCACCATTGGCTCCCGTTCTGGGCATCCTGGGACGCTCGACAGTGTGTGTGCTGGCAACCACCCCCAAGGCCTGCAGTGCGACGCCTTGATTGATCCTGGGAGCGAGTGCAGCGATGTAAACCCGGCCAGTCTGTCAGTCAGAGTGATGTTCGTTCGACGCGTCTGAGCAGGGGTTGGTTAGTAACAAGAACAAGTATTGATGTGTGTTTGCTGTCGATACATGCAACCCATCCTACATGACCAATATCCAGACCTACATGCCTACATACTTTTTGCAGGGCCCCGCTGCGAGTGACACGACACGACTCAACACGACAATAAATACCTACTCCAACCCGTGATGGTGCTATCAGAGACAATCCTGCCAGCCCTCTACCTAGATGGTAGCGGTCTACACGTTGCTTCTTTTCCCAGAACAAGTCACTGCGCAGATCCCTTTTGGATATCCCCAGCCATGGTATGCAGCCACAAGATACCTAGACCGTATGTTCAGGGCGGTTACATATATAGCCATGGCTGAAAATACATGTGTACATTGGTTGTCTCTTCACGACTGGAGTCATCCCCCAACGGCATCCAGAACTCTAATGAAGCTGGCCCAGTTCTTACGTGTAACGGGGTTTTTAGGAAAGCTTCAATATATCGTCGGCCAGCCAGCGGCGTTTGCACATGGAAGGGGGCCCTTCAATTGACGTTAGCGCAAGGTACGACCATGGGGGTGGAGGGACGCAGAGGGCTACGCACTAGCAAGGTGGGATGGCTTTGCCTAGCTTGCCTAGCCTGCCCGAAGCGGACCCAGACTTCAACCCTGGTAAGAAAGCAAATTTGGATCACGCCTCTCGTCGAATCGCCGCACTTCTCATCGGTCACTGCCAATCTCCCACAAGTGAGCGAGGGGAAAAGGCGCTTCTGATCGGGTGTTTCTGGTTGTCAGCCATCGCTCGGCATGGCAGAACCAGCCAGCCCTTCCAAGTGGAGTAGCGATATACTACCGAGATGAACAGCGCGGTCATGGCAATGGCACGGTACATACATCAGATGGACTTGTCGATAATAGGTAAGAGGTCAGCCCACGACTGAATAACGACCCGGGTAGGCAGCCGATGTTGAGTTTTCCCTCTTTCTCTTTCTCCCGGTCGTGAATGATACCAAATACCCGTCCTCTCGTCATCTTTACATGTTCAGCCTGCTCGCATGAAAGTAGGTCCCCACTGCCCTGTCCTGACGACCCATGCGTGATATCGGACTTGGCTATAACTCGTTTGATCTACCTTGTACGGGCCAACCACAACGCACAACGTACGTTATCCCCGGCCTGCCCTCCGGCTCTTGTCGTGAACACTGCCCAGTAACAACATCCTTGTCACAAGTCCACACTCCCTTGTTCAGCTCGAGCCGGTCTGACGGATTCGAGCCCCCCACTCGTGCTTCTTAAGAACCCGTCGCCCGGAGTTTCCACATCCTCAAGGTCTGCTTGGAAGTCCCAGTGGCTTGTCAGGGTACACTCGCGCCAACATCTCTCTTGCCAATGATGCCTTGTGACAGCTCTTGAATGTCGACAACCAGGTTACAAGAGGAGACAACGTTGCGTCTTAGGAGACTCAGACTTGGAAGGCCCCGTTACACTCACGCTTCCCTACTCTCAAGCAAGAGGTCGCCATAATGCTGTCCGGGAATATACGATCATGGATGATGGTGTGCTTGGTCGTGTTGTCGAATACAGTGACGGTTCAAGGCTTGGGTCCTGTTCCAAGACAGGACACTACAGCCGTGGCCACGACAGGGCCGCCGGCGGAAGAGACGCCCACCAGCACCGCACCGCCGGTAAACTCGGAAACGACGAAAGAGAAATCTATCACCACGACCCGGCCCATAGACGTCCCACACACTACGGTGGTGTCGTCTCCCACAGCCGCCCCTTCGGCGCTTAATGGCAATATCACACCTAGCAACTCAACAGTTGATAATGGTAAGCTGCCCAGCTTCTTGAGACCCTATTTTTCTGTGTTAAAAAGAAACTACTAACAACTCTTTTACAGCAACGGTGCCTGCTGGCGAGCTTCCCCTGACACCAGTTGTCACTCCAGGATGGGGGTTGCTGGCGCTATCCTCATTGTGACAGGCGTTGTATACACCTTGATCGGCATCAAAAACAATAGCCTACACGCCTTCGGCTCAGCGGCCTACCTATCGAGTTTATGTACTACGGTTCTGATTATTTACGTCATGGTACTTCCTGTCAGTAACGCGATACAAGGCGCCTACGTGGTAGCGGTTGTATGTACGGGACTTTTACTTGGCGGCGGCGCAATCGTTTTCAGGGATCTGACAGAAAGTTTGGGCTGCTTGCTCGGCGGTTTCTGCTTCAGTATGTGGCTACTATCGCTTCATGACGGTGGTCTGTTGCAGGATAACAACACCGGCAAGGTCATTTTCATCATTGCCTTCACGCTGGCAGGCTTTGCGCTGTACTTCAGCCAGTACACGCGAGCGTATGGTCTGATGGCTCTGATGTCGTTTTCCGGCGCCACCGCGATAGTCTTGGGCATCGACTGCTTCAGTCGAGCAGGACTCAAAGAATTTTGGGCATGGATCTGGGATCTCAACTCCAATCTATTTCCTCTGGGAGCCACTACGTACCCTATCACTAAAGGTATGCGCGTCGAGCTTGCGCTAACTGTCATATTCTGCGGCATTGGAATAATATCGCAGCTCCGGCTGTGGAAAGTAATTCAGGAGCGACGCACCAAGCGAGCTGAAGCCCGCGCGGAAGCTCGCAAACAGATGGACGAGGAGGAAGCAAACCTTGGCCGCCAGGTGGAGGCCGAGAACGCTCGAGAGAGACGACAATGGGAGGCTACCTACGGCCAACGGAACCTGACGAGCCCTAGCATCTCGCAGGATTCCGGCGTTGGAGACGTGGGCGAGAAACCCAGCCGGATCGATGATTCTATCAACAAGGAGGTGCCGGGCGACACCGTTATCGAGTTAGCTGAACTGCCAGTATCTGCACCAACACCGCCGCCGAAACCGGCCGCGACTGAACTCGTTACAGCCGACAAAAAGGATGTGAGCAGTGTTACGGTACGAGTGGCGCAAGATGATAGCCCGGCCGGTGACGATAGCTTACCAGCAATGCCGGAGCCGGCTCAGCTTCACAGCGAAAAAAAATATTAACGAATCTGCTCGGCCCCTTTCACAACTTACAGCCGCCACGGAGAAAACAGTGGTTAAATCATTCGCACCCGAGATCATTCCCCTTCCTTTCCAAATTCCGGAACAGGTCGACAGAGACAGTGACGACGAAGATGATCGATCTTCTTTCGCCACGTTTGCCGATGAAGACCGGTCTGTCAATTTCAGCAAAAGAGACTCCCGAGGTTCCTTGGGAAATCGTTTGTCTGTTGAATCAGGATATCTACTTCGCAAACTTTCTTACCGTTCAATCAGATCGTCACTTTCCAAGAGAAGATCTGGAGCACTATCTCCATCCCCCTTGTCACCCACCGGAGGCGAGAGTCAAGAAGACCTCGTCACAGAATCACCAGATGCTGATGAAGAGGGTACTGGTTCAGTCATCGCAAACGTAGATGGGATGAGCGTCAAGGATCAGAAGGCAGAAGATGACAACGACGACGACGATCGAATGACCGTTAAAGGGGCAAATTTATTACCGTTCATCGAAGTCAGCAATGGCTTGCTGAACACTCCGCCAACTATTGCAAGAAAACGCGCGATCCGCAAGATTGATGCCACCAATAAAACTCTGCGCCCCGAGTCCACAGCAGAGACAGTTGCAACCGATATTCTGAACCCGTCGGTCATGGATGAAACTGTTGGTGTTCGGTCAGCTCGAAACAGCGCAGCTGATACTGCCACTGGAAACGACAAGACCAAGGACGTCACCACGGAGGCTCAGGATGCATTTGCCACCCCGAAGCGAGTATCTTCAGTGGCACCTTCGACGGATTCTACGCCTAATAGTTTGACGAAAGACCGCTTACCGTCGAGCCTTTCGCGTGTGGCCAAATCCTATCGAACCAACGAGTGGGCAAAGCATCTGGCCCTGGCAGATGCACCCGACCCCGACGAACCGAAACTGGATATGCTGCCAAGCCCGACGCAGGCTACAGCTGGCGAAGAGGCTGCCGCTCCAGTAGATGTTCAAGGCCTGCAGCAGACTGCTGTGACCGCCGCCCTGCCACCCGCGGTGATGCCGATGACTAGCGCTACTTCCGAACCAGCCGCTATGTCCCGATCCAATTCTCGAGTATCGGTTAACTCTGCTTTGACTACCTCACAAGAAACAAGCGTCCGCCCGAATCATAGCTTCAAGAGGCAGTCGTTTAACCAGACGAATCGTATGTCAACCGATGTGGGTATGGCCCAGCCCATCCCCGAGGAGGAAGCGAGTTCACATCAGTCGGCGTCGCCAGTGGGATCGAATAAGGTCTCGCCTGTGTCCTCTAGGCGAGTGTCAATGGAGCCGACTGGCGATGCTCGACAGCCTATACCGGGAGTCGTCTCCTACTCCAGCCCCCAGACGCTGCTTGGGATGCGCGAGGTCCTTCTCCGAAGCAGATCCCAGGTCGACAAGGTGCCGGAAAACCCAGTATACCCGACCAAAACGCCTAGTGACGCTGGTTCAGTCGGTCACTTACCCGTAGAGGATGCCGACGATCTCCCCCTGAGCCAAAGGAAACAGCTCATGCGTCAACAGAGCTTGCAATACTCAGCTTCTCCGATGCAGCTTCCCGCACGAGGGGGCTCGCGCTTATCGTCCGCTCCGGCCGCGGCGGTACCGTTCGACTCGCACCAGCCCAAGAGGTACTCGACCTTACCATCACAATCGGCACGTGAAGCCCAAATGCAAAACTTCCGGCAATCCGTAGCCCAAGACCTACGGGCCGGTACGCCAATAATCCCAACTGGCGCGAATGGAAGCCAGACTCTTTTGGGACCGTCTTCGAACCCGCTCGTCTTAGCCGCGGGCATGCTGAACCGCGATGGCGCAGCTAGACAAAGCATTGAGCAGGGACGCTTCAAGCTTCTGTCGCAAAAAGAGCAAGAGGCTCAGCGCAAACAGATGTCGCTTTATGAGAAAGAGCGCGCGGAACGCATCTTCGAAGAGCGCATGCGCCGAGGCGATTTGATGGATGCGCACCGGGACGCACTACGAAGGATGCAGAGCTCTGTTAGAGACTCCTAGATGCTCCAGGTGGGAACGTGCAAAGAAGAAGAAAAAAAACAAGAGAGAAAGAAAAAAAACGAGATGAACAGATGAGTTTGACGAGCTGCGAAGAGCTTTGACCGACGACGCACACGACATGAACGGATGTGTATTATCTTTCGATGGACGTGATTTTTTTATTACCATTACCACACACCCTCTTTCTTCCCTTTTTATTACTACGGATGGTTGGCTCTTGGCTAGAGACGGTTTGGGGAGAACATTCAGAGATACCCTTCTTTCTTCGCTTCCTTTATCATTATTATTGCTATCATTCCCACCTTCCAGCGCTGGATTGGAATTCGCTTCTTGCATTAATTGCCAGTCACTACTAGACCTCATTGCCATGGTCGCCACCTCGTCGCCTTGCCCTTGCGGTTTCTCTAGATATGGATGATACCCGCTGCGGCCTCATAGAGCAGACTTTCATATTGCAACACGCTTGCGTATTGTTTATTGTTTTTGAACCTTTCTTTCCTCCCTCCTTTTACATAATGGACATTGGCGCATGGATGCCAGACATGATCTGTGGGCATCATGGAGTTGTGATTAATCACAGGTGAGAGCAAAAAATCCGGAATTGGTTGGTTTCTATACGTTCCAAATCTGTTAATTACATTTACATGGCTGCTTTACACATGTACCTACATAGATAGGTGCTATTAGCCTAGGTGTTTGAAGCGCCTCTTGTGCTCGGGGGGTGTGTAGGAAAACGCCAAAGCTGAACAAAGCATTGATGCAAGCAAACATTCAATGTCCTATCTTTTTGAGCAGTCACATTAATTCTCGTTTGTTCGCAGCCGTGCCGAAAACCCTTTACGGTCTTGAAGATTTGCGTTGTGCTTGATATGGATGACTGAAACAGCTAAAGGAATAGTGTATAATACCGCTGAACCAAAAGCCGACGGCCGACTAATGGATCAATCGGTGTATCTGGGCATATGTCTCGTCAGAACCAACAAATAGGTGCTCCCTCAGGGGAACCCAAAAGGTCAATTGATTGATGTTTTGGCTATACAGTAAGGAAAATCCCAAAGGTTGCGATATCCACCTTGTACAAGTTGGTCGTCATTGCACCGAACCAACCAACTCACCAACCAACCTTGCTACGCCACACACTTACTTACTGTATGGGCGCATTATTGCATGGTGGAAATGTACCAGATACTTAGTGCATATTTTCAACATATATTCAATGTTAAACAGAGTGTACCAAGTGATTTATCAAGTAAGCGAGCTTACAAGGTATGCGGGCATCTTTTTGAATGTACCCGCATCGGAGATATGCGCAAGTAATGGTTAAAAAAGTAGAAGGGGAAGGAGTCATACCGGTTCTGTAGACATCTCCACTAATGGAGGACCCTTGAGGTGTGGCCTGCAATGGGAGAATCCCCCGCAAAGTAGGCATCAGCGCACTAAATTTGGCATGGCTAGATGGGTTTCTGGTTAAGTGGCACGGCTTCCCACAGGGATCCTTGTTCACGGCCTGGTCACTGACCCGCTACCCTACGTCCATAGCTGCCTTCTGAATTGGCCCATTACTACCTGGAATTGATGCTGAAGCCTGGCGACATGACTGCCTAGCATTCAAGTTAGCGAGCTTGATCACTTTTGACCCCAACCCTCAGTAAACAAACAAAAAGCCGTCTTCCTTCCTTCCTCCAGTCTGACCTTGGTCTCTCTGCCTCTTTGTCTGACCATTCATACATAACATCTCCTTGGTTCAATCCAACAACGAACAACAATCTTTCTACCTTACCTGGTGTGTGTAAAGGAAGACAAAAACCCGAATTTGGTTGATTGACGCCTGCTGCAAGTGTAAGTTCAAGCTGCTCCATTGTGACCCAAAAACATGGCTAGCTCATTGTGCTTCCTGCACCACAACGCCTTTCTCCAATTCCTTAAGGAAGGCTGACGGCTGACCTACTTATTGCACCACTCACCCCACCCAACCTTCATCATCTGCCAAATCAAATCCCAATCCACCACCAACATCTACCACCGCTTCTCTTCTGACAACATCCCAATAAATCCAGAACGAACAGACTCGTCTTCAACAAACCTTTACCCACCACAAATCAGCATTTGGCCATTGGTACATTATCACCAACTGGCTACTACAACCGCAACTCATAACGATATCCAGCAATCGTACGGTCACGCAACACAACCGTCAAAATGGCCGCTACCGAAGCTACCACCATTCGCCTCCAGTCGAACGACAACCACGTTATGGACGTGGACAAGGCTGTCGCTGAGCGCTCTTTGTTGATCAAGAACATGCTGGAGGACCTTGGCGATGCTGCCGTTTCCGAGACTATCCCCATTCCCAATGTAAGTAACTACCCAACCCTGCATCATATCATTCTGCTTAGGCTGCATTTCGAATGCCCATGCCAATCTTGCATTTTTCTGGAAGCTTACTGACATGATCGTCATTTATAGGTTACCGAGCCTGTGCTGCGCAAGGTGATTGAGTGGTGCGAGCACCACCGCGGCGACCCCCCTGCCACCAACGAGGAGGAATCTGATACCCGCAAGCGAACCACCGAGATCGAGGAGTGGGATCAGAAGTTCATGCAGGTGGACCAAGAGATGCTCTTTGAGATTATTCTCGCATCCAACTACCTGGACATCAAGCCCCTGCTTGATGTCGGCTGCAAGACCGTTGCCAACATGATCAAGGGCAAGTCTCCCGAGGAGATCCGCAAAACGTTCAACATCACCAATGATTTCACTCCCGAGGAGGAGGAACAGATCCGCCGTGAGAACGAGTGGGCTGAGGACCGATAAGCGTCTCTCGTCCTTCACCGGCATGCATGCTTGGCGTTCTCTTCCTGGTTCCACTCTTGACGACTCTGATGATTGGGGCGTGGTGATGGTTAGACATGGTTCTGGGTACAAAGCCATATACGTTAGCACTGATAATGCTGCGAAAGGGTGGCAGTATGGACAACTTTGCTCTTGGGTTATCCTGATATCCCGATGTCACCCAAAGAATGACTTCTTATGATGACCTGATAGCAGAGGTCCATAATAATATGAAC
This sequence comes from Apiospora saccharicola, assembly GCA_038363915.1. Taxonomy (NCBI): domain Eukaryota; kingdom Fungi; phylum Ascomycota; class Sordariomycetes; order Amphisphaeriales; family Apiosporaceae; genus Apiospora; species Apiospora saccharicola. The sequence goes on from JAQQWM010000001.1 coordinate 4,772,671, forward strand.
TACTTTCACTGAAACCATCACATGCAATTTTTCTCTCTCTAATTCTGGGGGATTTGTGAAACATTTTGACACTTGGTAGCTGTGCAGCGAGTGCTCGTTCCTTGTTGAAGAACTTAGTAGGTCCTGTATCAGCCTCGAAGGTTCTTTAAGGAGGTGCAGGCCACAGTGATTTTTAATGAACCGTTGGATGTTGGATGTGAACTAATACTGCAAGTGCAGCCGAGCAGAGCTCCATTCATTATGGCTGTCTGATCTGGATGCCATGTGGTGATATATTGATACGATGAGTCAGCAACTAGAGGGGCGGCTGCAGGAGCGTGAGGAGGCCACTTCTTGCTATCAGCTTGCAGCAACCCCTTCATCTGAGGGACCATACGTTAGCGGCGCAAGTCAGACTGCAAATGGGCGGGAGGTAAATGCAATATATGATCGGCAGCTTCAATAACGCAGGCCCGGGCCCTTTCGGTTCCGTCGCTGACTGGCTGGGACAAAGAGGAGTGAGGGCATTTGGACCACTTCGTGTGACAGAAGCCCACCTCTCATGTCACGTTTATAAACGCTCTGAAGGTTAGGGGTTTCAAATGGCAGTATCAGAGCAAATGACAAAAAGCTTAGGTTGACATGTTATGTGTTATTAGAGCAATTATCATGACGAGTACATACTGTACTCGTAAGTGTGTCAGGTTGTGGGTGTCTAATTCCTGTCTCCTGGATGGAAGGGTATCGTCATATTGAAAGGGGGTAGTTTTCTCTTGTATGTGCAAACAAGGTGCGGTGCATCTTCAGTTGTACATAGATAAGCTGCTTCTCAAACTTGTCATTTCAAGCAGGCGTGCAACCAGCAGCCCAAACCATTGAAAGCCTGCTTGAGGCTAATGCGCTTGTGCTTTGACCGCAACAGCAGACACCATTGATTGATGGTTCTTTGTCCAAGACGAAGTGCGAAGGGGAAACTATTGAACATCTGATATTTTTGCTGTCTCTCTCTCTCTCTCTCTCTCTCTCTCTCTCTCTCTCGCAATACCTGCATCCAGTGGGGGTGTATTCCGACACTCTCCTCAGTCATCATCATCAGTCAAGCTTGGGCGCAACACGTTTGTCCTTCTCCAACCCGCCCCCTCCTGCCCGACCCAGCTGCGCTGTACGTGTACTTAAAAGGCACGGCTCCTTGCCGCGCATGTGTGTACCTGCTTAGCTTGAGTGTGACATATACCCTTCCTGCTGGATTCCCATTGGATTCCCAATTGGAGCGCTCTTGGTTGCAGTCAGTCGCCGCTCAGGTCGAGGATTGATTGATTGAATTGATTTGGCCTTGTTTCGAGAGGAAAAGCCCCCGACTCGCTCAGGCGCTTCCAGACCGACTGGCAGGCCCCTCCCAGCTCCTGAAAGGCCCCCACCAACGGTGAGAAACCTCGCACAGTCGCCGACTTTCTTCGACATTACTGGCCTAGCCCACCATCCAAGCCCACCCAGCGCCCGCGTGTGTGGATGTGTGTGTGTTACAGCAGGGAAAAGGAAGCAGTCATTTGCCATCATCGAACAAGCACAACGACATCAATAACAACCCTACTGCCATTTCTTCCAAAATCGGGCAGCAGCTCCTCTTGCAGCATATCCCACACATCGCTGCTAGGACCCAAGCCTTCTGGATTGCTGGTACTTCTCCATCTCTACCTACATACTTTTGCCCGCAACTCGACTCCAGTCCCGCGGGGTAACATCGTCCGTTCGTCTTTGGTACGAGACAATTCCCTATCGCGCCCAACGTGTCGCCTAATCGAAGCGCCCCCCCTGGCCTGTCAAGGGGACAGACTCAGGTTGGCCACTCTGCCGCCCATCGCTCCAGTCCTGCTCTCGAAATAGCTGCATGATCGCATAAAAGCATCCAGGGCCTTTCTGCCACGAGTACCACGTTTTACCTGTCTTAAGGATCTTCTGTCTTCTGGTTCTCTGGTCACATTATCCGAATCACCCTCTATCGCCCGTCGCCACTCCGCCCAACATGGCCGATCCATTTGCCCCGCGCTCCATGAAGCGCAAGAACGTCAAGGGTCTCGCCCTTACGCCCGCCGCCCCAAAAGCGTCGCCATCCAGTAATAACGACAACGCCGGAGGCTGGGGCGCAGGCGGCTCCAGACACGAAGATGGCAACGAAGCTCAGCTAGAGATTGGCATCGAGTTTAACTTGGACCTGAGACAGGAGGACCTCGAGATAATAAAGGAGCTCGGCTCAGGCAATGGAGGTACCGTCAGCAAGATCAAGCATTTGCCCACGGGAACAACCATGGCCCGCAAGGTCTGTATTGCGTATATGCTCCGCCCAAGCCGAAAGACAGGTCGCTGATATCATGACCTACAGATTATTCATGTGGAGGCCAAGAAGGAAATGAGGAAGCGAATCGTGCGCGAGCTCCAAATTATGCACAGTTGCAACTCCGAATACATTGTCAACTTTTACGGAGCATTCCTGAACGAACACAACGATGTGATCATGTGCATGGAGTACATGGACGTTGGGTAAGTTATATATGGAAAGCTGCATAACCGTGGCGAAGCTAATGGGTTGACCACAGATCCCTCGACCGTGTATCTCGTGTCTTCGGCCCCGTACGAGTCGATGTACTGGGCAAGATCGCAGAGGCAACCTTGGGCGGCCTGACATACCTCTACGAGAAGCACCATATCATGCATCGCGATATCAAGCCGTCCAACATCCTAGTCAATTCTAGGGGCTCCATCAAGCTATGCGATTTTGGCGTGTCCGGAGAATTGATTAACTCCATCGCGGACACTTTCGTTGGTACCTCGACTTACATGGCACCCGAGAGAATCCAAGGCGAGAGGTACACTGTCAAGTCCGACGTTTGGAGTTTCGGCCTGTCTATCATGGAGTTGGCTATCGGCAAGTTCCCTTTCGCTGCCAGTGAGCAGCTGTCCGATGGTGACGGAGCACCGGCTGGTATTTTGGATCTCCTGCAGCAGATTGTTCACGAGCCTGCGCCTAGGCTTCCCAAGAGCGATGCGTTCCCAGCCATCCTTGAGGACATGATTCAGAGGTGTTTGTCCAAAGTACCTGACGAACGGCCGACCCCTCAGGAACTCTTTGTAAGATATCCATTATGCGAGCGTATGAGAAGAACCGTACTAATGTATATTTTCAGGAGCGCGACCCCTTTGTTCAGGCGGCCAAGCGCACGCCTGTCGACTTGCGGGCCTGGGCAGTTGGGCTCATGGAGAAGGACAACCGGAAATCCCACTTGGCTCCGCAGCTCTCGCCATCAACGCAAGATCTGTTACGCCACCACAGCGACTCGCCAACTAACCAGGGTGATGGCGGCTACACTCCCACATCCGGAGAGATCCCTATTGCGGGAGCCATCGCGTCGCCACGGGAAGCTAGCCATTCGCAGAACCGGTCACCAACGCGCAACGGAATGGGTAGCCTCGGGCGTGCGGGCGGTGCAGCAGCCCATCCCGGTTTAGGCCAGCGATCGGCCACGGCAACATCAGTGCCACGGGTGGGGACCCCAGACAAGAACATGCCGGCTAGTGCGAGCCAAGCAACTTTCACACTGCCCGTAAGATCTGGCCCAGGAGGTCCAATGCCTCCCCCACCGCGGAAAGAGACGCCCGACGAGTTGAGGAAAGACAGCCGTCGACAGGCTGCCTTCCTCCCCCAGCAAATGGTGGTTATGGCAGCGCGGGATATCCGCCAAAGTAGCTTACACTATGAATTGGAACGCAATGTGTTGGTCTCAATAACTACTCGATTCGCGCCCTCCTTCTGAGAGACAGAGAGAGATGATTCATTGGTAAGTTGGACCGTCCGAGGGTAGTGATCGCATAATATGTATGACCCAAGTATATACATATGTGTATTCTGGGATCGCATCGACTGTAAGACGTCGAGGGAGGTGTAAAAGGAAGGCTTCGAGCTGTTCCGTGGGGTTTTAGCCAGGGATGATTGGTCGTGAGTCAATATGGCTGTTATATGAAATGGGGAGCACGCGAACCAGCATATTTTTTTAGACATTCAGAATCCCCCAGCGATGAACCATGTCGCGAGAGATACGGCAACCTATTATCATATGCCTTGTGGGCTGTTTTCTTGAGAGGCTTATCTTATCCCGAACTTTTGCGCCGATCCACACCTTCCCGATTGATATAATGATGAGCTGCGACCACATGCTGCCTGGGGAACTTATTTAGATGCAAAATCGAACGAGTCTAGTAATAGTATTCATGGCCATCACTGTGGCGGGTTCACATAGCTATCAGGGGGTTCTCAATTCTCTGTTATGTGGCGGCCAGCGAAGCCCTTTTCTAGCAGATGTACTAATTCATCCAACTTAGTAATGACCATGTCAGTGTGTGCGTGTCCTGACAGGTGTTCGTTTGCCTTGTTGACTAGCAGCACGGTTGCAGCTCCCGCCTTTCGGCCTGCCGTCATATCGTCAATGCTGTCCCCGACCATGATGAGCCCGCTCGCATCTGCTACTTGATTGGCGTCATCCGCCGTTCCCGGTGACTTTTCCTCGCGCGCGCCGTTTTCTTCCGGGTTAGCGGCGGCGGCGGCCTGCTGCACGAGGCCCCAGCTCCGGGCGATGAAGAGGATGCCGGCGGGGTCCGGCTTGGGCGGACGGAACTCGCGGGTGATGACGGGGTGGAAGACGGAGCCCGGCAGGAACTTGGTCAGCAGGTGGTTGACGGGGGCATCGAAGTTGCGGGTGCAGATGGCCTTGGGGACGCCACGGCGGTCGAGGTAGGCCATGAGCTCGGCGAGCCCCGGCTGCGGCGTCTGGCGGGCCATTTCGCGCCGCTCGATGGCCCGGATGGACTCCATGGCCTCGTCCTGGGCCGCGCGCGGGGACAAGGAGTAGACGTGCTCCAGGATGTCGACCGACTTGGGGATCCCGAGGACGCTGCGCATCTCGCCGAACATGTGGTTCTGGGGCTCGCTGGCGAGGGGGGTGTTATTAGTCCATGTTGATTGCCCTCAGCATACTGGGTGGCAACACCCATACGCCACATTTATGCAATGGTTGGTTGTGACGGATTTCTGGAATTTGACTTATACTACTCCTTCGGGTAGTCTTGGCAAGCAAACCAGGGTCATGATGTAACCACTCGCCCAATATCAAGCGAGGTGGCGGGGAAGTAGGAGGCAGGTAGGTATGAAATAGAAAGCGAAAACACAACACAAATAAAACTTACCACAAAGTGCCATCGACATCGAAGACGACGCCTTTTAGTTTGGGTAAGTTGCTTGTCTGGTCGGCCGCTATTCCATGCTGCAGGGGAGCGAACCGTCTCGGGCTCGCCTGTTGTGCCATAGTGCTGATCAACCTGCGCATAGAGGCGGGAGAGTGCAGTGGTTATGGATACTGCTGTTTCGGCGCAGTTGTACTGGGAAACGCCTTTTACTTCTGCGAGCTTCTCAATTGCTTTTGATTTGAATCGTAATCCTCTTCATTTGTGTCGAATAGGTTCGGATTTGGCCACTCGAGATCAAGTAGAAGTCATGGTGACTGAACTAAGTATTGGATGTGAGTGGTGGAAGCTGGTGTGGCCAATGCGGCACGGTTGAGCCTATACTCGCGCCTAAAGTCGGGGTGATTGGTCCACTGATGTCCTCTGGTACGTACCTGGAGACATGTAGCTGTGGCCATGCTGGCACCAGCTGCTGCATTAGTGGTTTAGGTAATACGTAAGACATCGCAGCTTCCAATTGATTGAATGTTCCACCTCTAGCTAACAGCTAACTCGACATATCAGCAAGCAATTGCCCCATTCCTCCAACCACGATTGATCGATCCTGATCACAAGCACTGTAACGACTCCCGTCGCATACTCAAGCCACACCACTTCGCGACATACGCCATGGCCGACGACGCTGAGAAAGCCGAGAAGCTGGCCGCCGCTAAGAAGAGGGTATGTAAGATAACATGTACACATGCTTATGCTTTCTTGTGTCTGTCTACCTTTCTGCATAAACCGTCCTGATTAATAACCTCAACCACATTCACCAGGTCGAGGCATTGAAGAAGAAGAACGCCAAGAAGGGCAGCTCATCCAAGAAAGACAAGAAGGAAAAGGACGAGACTGCCCCCGCCGCCCACGACGATGCCGAAGCTGAAACCCCAGCCGACGATGCCGCTGCGGGCGACGAGCCTGACGAGAAGAAGATCCCAACTCCGGCCATCAAGGACCTCAAAATCGAGGACAAGGCAGTCACCGGCGGCGACGACGGGATCCCAGATGTGACGTCACCCTCCGTCCAGTCCAAAATGCGATCCGCCTCCTTCAAGGCTGGCGGGCCGCTCTCCCCGGGCTTCCCCTTCACCACCCCCGACGGCGAGGTAGCAAGCGCTGCTGATATCTATCGGAAACAGGTTGCGCGCATCGAGGATCTAGAGAAGGAAAACAAGCGACTCGCCAAGGAGGCTGCCGATGCCGAGAAGAGATGGCAGAAGGCCGAGGGCGAACTGGAGGATCTGCGCGAGTCCGGCGGCGACGAGAACAAGGCCGCCGCCGCCGCCGGCGCTGAGGGAGAGGTCGAGAAGCTGGTACGTCTCCTTCAACACATGCACATTCTCCACTTACCACTAAGAAAAGGCCGCTCTGCACTGACTTATACTAACACGAAATGTGCTGCAGCAAGCAGAAATCGCCTCGCTCCAACGCCAGAATGACCAGTTGCAGTCAGCAGCCACTCGTCGAGGCCACGGCTCGTCCCCGTCCGTTACAGCATCATCACCACCCGCTGCCGAGCTCCAAGCCCAGCTCGATTCCAAAGCTAGCACGATCGAGAACATGGAGCTGGAACTCTCGCGCCTCCGTGCACAAGCTGCCCGCCAGGAAGCTTCGGGGGCACCGACAAGGATCAGATCGTCGCGCTGGAAGAGAGGCTGGCGCGCGCTGAGCAGGCCGCCTCCAAGGCCACCCGCGAGCTCGTGGACCTGAAGCGAAACCTTGACCGCGCGACCGAGAAAGCCGTGCGCGAGGGCAGCAGCCGGACCAGCGCTGAGACCCGTGTCAAGACGCTCGAGCAGGAGAACGTCACCCTGAACGACTCTCTCGCGGAGCTCCAGAAGAAGCACGACGCTCTGGAGAAGAAGGTTCAGGCTCTCGGCAATCTGCACAAGGAGAACGACAGCCGGACCCAGGCTCTGCGACGCGAGAAGGAGGCTGCAGAGAAGGAAACGACCGAACTCAAATCCAAGGTCGAGAAGCTTGAGGCCGAAAACACGAAGCTCCGCAAGAAGGACGCAGCCGAGGGCGGGGGCGACGATGATGGCATCGATGAGCTCGAGAATGAGGAGCGCCAACGGCTCGAGAAGAAGATTCGGGACCTCGAAGCCGAGATCTACGACTTGCGCCGCGGCATCTGGCAACAACGCCGGCGGGACATGGAACCAGGCGCCGAGGGCGATGAGGCCTCGCCAGGCGGCGACTTCACCAACATAGACCTCTCAGGACCCCTGTCTCCCACCAGCGCCGCGCGCAAAGCGTCCGGCCGAGGCACAGGTCTGGGCGACTTGTTCACGAGTGGGCTCAACGCACTCACGGGAGCTTCACCTGCGGCGGAGAAGGGGACTGGCGATGACGAAGGGCTCCTCGAGGACGACGATCTCGACTTCGACGAGGACGCGTTCCGCCGCGCCCACGAGGAGGATGCTAAGAAGCGCCTGGAGCGCATCAAGGAGATCAAGCGCGGCCTCACGAGCTGGGAGGGCTGGCGGCTGGATCTCGTGGATACGCGGAGGGGCGGCGGCTACGGCGTTGGCGAGGTCTTTGAGATCTAGTCCGGATCCGTATAGATGTGTCGGATCCAGCGGGGGTGGTGTTTTCGGTTATTGGGGGCCTATGAAGAGTTTAACAAACTAGTCGGTATACGATATAACGAGAATATCGAGAGTGAGAATTGGTATAGATCCGCAATGGCCAACTGGCTTCCTGGATTTAGACTGTTATTTGTTCAAGTCTCGGTGACGAAGCTCCGGATATTCATGCTTAAGTGGGTCGGGGGCTAGCAACATGACATCGAAAACATGGTGGGTGACTTGGACAATATTGCAATGAATCGTATTTCAATAAGATGATTAAATAGGAGTAGCCTATATACATAGTGAAAACCACCTAAGCAAGTATAATAACACGCTGGCCCGGACTCGACGGGGGGGGGCAAGCAATGAAAGCAATGAAAGCAATGAAAGCAATCACAGCCTGTTGTCTATGTGTATTTTGATAACCCGTATACCATGCAATCCCACTTCATCCCATGCGAGCTTATAGAAAGGAGAAGAAGAAAGGGAGCAGAAATCTGCCACTAATGGCCCTCGCCCTATATATTAAACGGCATATGTATGTTCTGACCGTCCTGTTCTCCTTTTGGGGGCCAGATCTCCGCGTGTGATATGCTACGCCATTGTCATTACGTAGGCATGGGGGAACGACAAAGGATCCCCAGGCGTCTGTCTGTCTGCCTGCGAACTTGTAATCAAGCATCGATAAAAGCGCGCCGAACTTCCTACCAAGCTCTTGCGTCAAGCGTGGCATGTAGTGTATTAACAACTAAAAGGATCCAAGATTTAGTCACTACGCAAGTAAGTCGGTTAGCAAGTTACTTATTTACTAGGATGGGAGAACAGCGGCGGAAGGGGAAAATGTCGTTGGTGACTTACTAAATCTCCTTGGGCGCCAGCAGATCGGCTTGATAGAGCCAATGGTCGCCCTTCTCTTCGCTCTCAAGCCAGTCGTAGGGGAACTGGACAAGATGGCCCTGGACCAGGTTGCACAGGTCCTCGGCCTCTTCCACCCCGAGGACTTCGTACGGGAAGACGGGACCCCGCCGGCTGCCCTTGGTAGTGGCGCGGCGGCGGCGGCGCGTCGAGCCCGTGGCCGTCATGGGCGGGTTGCCGCCACCCGCAGACGAAGGCGGCTTGTCGGCCGAGGAGAAAGTGGTGCGTCGGTCGCGCGTCTTCTGCGTCTGCGTTGTGTTGTCGACCGTCACACCTTCGAAAGCAGGGAAGGGTATCTCTCCTGCAGGTTGAATGGGAGACGGAGGCTCGGCTGTCGCCGGTCTTGCGTTGAGGTTGTCCGGGTTGAAGCTAATCTTGGGTATCCCAGGCTGCTCTGCGTCTCGGGGTTCGGATGAAGTGGCTTTTTCATTGAGGGCAGCATCTCCGCCAATCGAGGGCACGTCCATGTGTGGCTCGGTCTTTTCAGACAACTCGGCACCACCAGCTTGCCCATTCGGTCCCTTAGCTTCAGGCTTCGCGCCCTTCTTTTCACCAGTCATGCTCTCGTGGAAACGGGTGGCGTAATCTTCGAAATCCTGGTAATCTTTCCATGTGTTGACCTCGCTGTCTGGCATACACCTAAAGACCCGACGGTAAAGCTTGGTGTTGTTACTAGCCACGCGGTTCCACACATCATCCCAGAATTGCGAGTCCAATGGATCAAGCATGCAATCCTTGTCGATGAGGGCAGGCTGTATGTCTGCTGCAAGCGGGTTGGGTCTATCCGAAGGGCCACCGATGTCTGTGTCGTTGGTTACTGGCAGGTTCGGCAGTTGGGTCAGTCGCGGCAAGCCGAGCTCGGCTGTCGATTGGCGACGGTAGTCGGGAGGCGGCAGCTGGTCGTTACTCTTGACGTTATTCTGCTCGACAGAATCTCGACTTGATGCGTGGGTGGTCGTAGTAGTCAAGTTGTGTTGGGGGTTGAGTAGAACTTCGTGGCCGTTCATGAATGCAGTGTCTCGGAGTCTATCAAGACCCTGCTCTTTGGCTGCCTTCCAATGATCGGTGTCAGTTCCTGCCAGAGCGGCATCGAGTTTATCTTTCTTCTGAGCTTCTGCCTGCGCTTTCTTTCTGTCTTCCGACGACGAGCTTGAAGAGGATGTAAACCCGGGATCCTCAGTAGCCGTGGCATCGTGGTTAAAGCTAGTCCCTTGCGACGGCGGCGCGGGACGGAGTTGTGTGTTGCTCGAGCTGGGACCTGCAACAGGAACATCATCCTGCTCGTCTTCGTTTATACCATAAATCTGATCCATCTCGGATTCGTACATGGCGTCGGTCTCAGCTTCCGCGGCTCTCTCATTCTCCGTGATCTCATCGACCGGCAGACCGAGATGTTCACGCATGAGGCGCACACGAAGAGAGTGGGCATACCTGCCGACCTCGTACGGTTGGCCGGCCATGGTCGACCAGATGGTCTCAGTGTCCCTGACAACGGCCGCAAGCTCCGAGTCTCGGTTGCCCAGCATCGAACGTTCGTTAATATTGGCAGAGCCAATGAGGACGAACCGGTCATCTACGATGAGTGTCTTGGCGTGGATATAAAGCTGCTCCGTCACCAGATGGGTGTTCCTCAGCTTTCCCCATTGTCTCAAGCTGAAGAACTGGATATATTCCTCGGGCTCGATTCCAGCTTCACGCAGGCGGCCGAAGATCGAGTTAGGACCTCGGCAGATGCTGCGGTACTGAAATTGCATGATCAACCGCACACTACTTCCCGAGTCTTGGGCCACTGTATTCTGGAAGCCAGGCATAAGAGGAATCATGATACATGCCTGCCAATCCTCGCCGCGTTCGTGGGCCTTGATGATACGTTCAACAAGCGCGTCGCCGATTCGATTGTGTACCTTGGTGCCCAGAGTCTCCGTGCTTGTGATGAAGAACTGGTTCTCCATATAGACAAAGTGATCAGAGCGTTCGATGAGCTCAACATACGCATTTTGAATGCTGTGTTCAACCAGATCCTTCGGATAACCTAACGACCAATCTCCAGCAGACCTTAGGATTTGGACCTCGCATGTCCCGGTGAGCCCCAGCTGCTCAAGATCGGCAAGGTTTGTATCCGGCGGAGGAAGCAGAAACGGAATGGGGCGCGTCGGCTTTCGCTCCCGTCGGAGGTAATTCCATCGCTGGATGAAGTGCCGGGTGAGGTCACGCGCAGGCTGGCCGACAACCTGCATGGCAATATCATGCCAGGGCATTCTCGGAGTCCTGCTTCGATCGTACATCTCCTCATACGGCTCGTTGAGCTTGAAGAAATCAAGCACACGAGGATTCGAGTAGTCCTTGCCAGGGTACATCTGGCAGTGCTCGGAATCCTTTGGTACTTCCGAGTCAGGTTCGAATCCGGTCGGACGATCATCGGTCAATGGATGCTGCGGGCTATCCCAACGCCCAAAGCAAAGATCAATACCACCTAGGAAGGCAACATCGTGGTCGACGATGCAGAGTTTCTCATGATGAGCGTAAAAGAATTGGTTTTTCTTCAGCTGGTTTGGAGATCTCTGTACCATGATATTGGAGTGGAGATGCAGAAGCGAAGATTTGGTGTACTCTGAGTCGATAGGGATAGCCTGCTCAACGTTTCTGTAGACGATAACGAAGATCTTGACACCTTCTTGGGCCTTTTTCTGGAGTAATCTGTCCAGACGCCACTTATGACTGATAGCAGCTGGCCGTCGCATGTATAACTCGGGGCTGAGCCACCAGTCGTGGATGTAGATGACATCCTGTGCCATGCTGATGGCACGCGATAAATTCCACATGTAGTCACGACCGTCGACCAACCATTGTGCAAACACCCCGGTTCGAACTGGCGCAAAACTGTCAAACCTTTGGTGTTCATGCCAAGGCGTGTTTCTCAGCATCTCATTGACGGATTGGTCGAACTGCTGCATTAGATGACCGTTGCGCGAAAACAACTTAATCTTGCGTTCCGAAGTATAGATCTTCACCGAATGATGATTGCCCGAAACATCCTCCTCTGTGGCAGCCGAATCGTCGTCCCCTTCGTTAGGGGTCGGTCCTTCCTTCTCTTTGCCCTTTTGCTTGGACTTTGCTTTGAGCGCCTTCAACTTATTTCGTTTCGCCACAATTCTGAATCGTGGGTCAACAAGATAGACATCGTAGATGTTCATGTTCGAAGGGGACTCGACTACGACAATATAGTTCTGTCGCACGAGAAACCATTTGCGAGTGTGCCGCGCAATAACTTTCGATGGAGTGAGGACTCTCCGGAAATCAATGCCTTTGGAGGATTGGATATGAAGATAGCACTCTTTGCCATGGTACGTTCCTTCGGCGGCAAGGCGAACTCCTAGTGCGGACAATTCAAGGAAACGACACAGACGGTTGCTGTCAGCTCGGAACATTAACCAATGGACCATTTCTTGTAGGTACTGTTCCAGCAACGAACGTTGCCGGTCAATGAATCTCTGTCTTTTCAGCGCGGCTTCCATTGCGGCTTTCTGGGGATTCAAATTAGACCCCTCAAGCCCTTCTGCGACGCTGGACGACTGGCGTCTGCCCAGTAGGCCCATGCGTGACTTCCTTCTCCTTGCCGTTGCGGGCCGATCTGCCTCACTTGCTGTTCCCTCCGCAGCTGTCATCTCCCCTGCGGTAGCTTCAGCGGTGGTTTCATCAGCCCGATCAGCCCGATCAGCCCGCATTTCTGGCGGCTTTTCGTCATCTTCAGAGTCATCGGCTCCGCGAGCGCCTCGGAGGTATGGAAATGCCGAGTACGGGAAATGCGGTTGCTTCGGCTTCTTGCGCAAGGCCGCAGTCGGTAGATATTGGTTATTTAGCGAAAGCTTGTAGCGCGCATGGAGATTGATAATGTCCGTGATCGAGCGTTCCACGGTCCATGTCATTCGACTGGGACCGCTGCCATACTCCAGGGCGAACGTGAAAATTGAATGCCGTTCACGGCTGTTATCGTCCTTGTCACTCTTGTCGGGTTTGCTGTCCAAGACCCTAATCTTAACCTGTTCAAGCAGGACTGGTATGCGCTTGTTGCCGTGCTCGTCTCGTTGCAACATACTAGCGAACATGACAACAGCTGGAGTTACGGCTCTGAGCTCAGCCATTAACTCGGCCGATTTGTGTAGATCGAATTGTTCCGCCTTCTTCTTGCCGCCAAGCAGTTTGAACGTTTTTTTCACTTGGTTCCAGCGCTGAACTCCAAAGGTGGTAGCTCTATCAGCTCCGAACAATGGCCTGCGAGGACTCATCGCATCACCCTCAGAAACACCTCCTCCACCTCCACCAAACATCCCGGATATCTTACGTCTATGCATGCGAGCAGCCCGTGGGCTATCCGGTTCTTCGCCGGCAGTATCATATCGTGAATTCCCGACCCACGAGGCACCTCGGCCCCATGTCCTTCGGTGTGTGCCGGTCAGATGATCACGACCCTCTCCCTCGGAAAGACCTCCCCGATGTTCGGTGGCATCAGGCATGGTTGATCGCCTCACCATGGTCCTAAACCTACTGGGCCCAGGTGAGTCGATATCATTGGCAATCCTAGGCGTATTCTGTGTCGACCTAAGTTCAAGATTCTTTAGGCGCCGGCGCATCCTCTTGCGACGGGTTGCTTTTGTTTCTTGCTGTGCGGCCTCTTCGCCGTCTCCCTCATCGCCGCTCTCTTCCACGTCTGCATCGCTACCTTCTTCGTCCAGAGTGTCGGGTATGCGGTTCGGTCGAGTTGCGACAGGGGAACTGGCTGTCGAAGGAAACCCGGCATCAGATGGACCGGCTCCTGGTGATTTAGGGCCTGGCGTTCCTCCGGTGGCAGCCAATGATTTCAATCTCGACATGAATCGTTCACTGCGAGAGCGCCCATACGCATCGGTCGAGTCCCCAGAATCTTGTCGGACGTGTCCGAATTCAGGCGGCGCTTCGAGCACCTGGTCGTCTCTCGCAAACTGCACACTGCGACGCCCGGAGGCCATGACATCAGGTACGGACCCATCAAGCTGTGTCTGTAGGTTCGAGGCCGGCTGGCGGTTTGCCCTAGAAATTCCCGATGGAGAAGCAGCAGTCGAGCTATTATGGGGCGAAGGGATTTCGTGAGGCAATCCGCCGTTCAAATAATCGGGTGCTTCATCGAAGACTCTGCCGGAGGACGAAGCCACCAGCCCATTGCCCAAAGGAAGAAATTCACGATCCGGCGAGCTTGTCCCAGGAGGGCCGCTGAATGCTCGTGCTATCGGAGGCCGGCGAGAGCTGTCAGGGGTTGGGGTCGCGTCCATCGGCGTTCTCGACATAGGGGAGACCGAGTCGTCTCGTTCGGTAGGGGGATTCATAGTCGGGAATTTTTGGTTTTAAAGGGTGCTTTGGTCGGTTGATCGGTTCCCATTCAACGTCTTCCTAATCCTACGTTGAGGAGTTGGCTGACCAATGCCAGAATATAACCTGTTGCTTCAAAATTTAATTATCCACAACTGCATCCCGGAACAGAGTGTAGAACTGGGATTTGTTGAGCCGAGTGATTGCGGGCGCAGCTGGTCAGGTCAGAGCACAGGAGTGCGAATATGGCTTCAAGACCATCCGCTACGGCGTCCGGGTTAGGAGGGGAGGCCGTCTCGTCAATAGATGTTACAGCGGGAAGGACGGTGGTGAAGAAACAAACAGCTCGCGCGCGCGGTCAGCTGCTGGATTGCTGCTGCAGATGTTGCCAACAAAACGTAGCAAGGAAAAGAGAGGAAGGAGTACTCCGAAGTCTACGATTGGCACGTTTGAAGCACGTGGGGTAGGTATAAGAATGATAGTTGGGAATTATTTGCCAGAATGATGAAGCGCTATCATGTCATTCCCTCACCATCCCTTTTCAATTCCACTCCTTGTTGCATGTCTGTAGCTGCTGCTGGGTCATGGGTCCAGGTCCAACCTGCAAATGCGTTAGTGCTACCAGGCCTACAGCAACACCACCGCGTTGCATCTCACAATCCGATGAGATCAACTAGTGTGGTTCCACCCTAACGTTAAAGCTACCACAGGGGGCCAATAGGGACCCAACACTCCCTTCAGCAGGGTGCCCCTAATTACATGTAGCTATGGGGCGTCCCGTTGGTCCTCATGGCTGGCAGCTGGCTCCAGGGCGTGTGGCTATGAGCGCAGACAAGGGTGCCACATGTGTGATGAGTCTGGTATTTGCAAATCATGGTGATCTCTTAGAGCCTTTTTGAGTTACATTACAACTTCTCTTATGCTGTAATGTTGCATTGCAGACGAGCAATGCCTCTCTCCTTTCGTGCCATATAATTACTGTACCGTATTTAAGCTGCATATGTCGTTCGAGGTAGCCAGTGGTCAAATGTATGTCCGTGTGTTCAATGTTGCAGATCTCACCAGAGGTTATCTGCCACATGTACTTACTGGAACATAGCACTGGTATCCAAATTCAGAGGTATGTACAAGCATGTAGGCAGGTGGACCAAACTTGACCCTAAACCTGAGGTTCAGGGTTGAAGCTTCCACTTAATACACCACGAGCGGCAATCGGCTGCTAACGGATACGATGAAGCTGTTTCCGCATGTAATAATGTTATTAATAGGCATTTATTAACGATTTAAATCCTAGTTCTTGTTTTATATTTTTAGTTATTTTCTTTTTTATTCTATATATTATGATTTAATAAACGGGGTTAATGCTGTGGAATTGTATCTAAAGTACATTTAGTCCAGCCAGCTTAGAATCAATCAATCAATTGGATGGCCCATGCTCGTATGTCATGTGACTGACGTGACTGCGTAATGGGCATGGCAAACGACGTCGCGTCCCACTACTTCCTTGAACGCGTCACAGCCGGAATATCGTCAATTCACCTCCACGTTTTCGCACCAGACACAAACCAAAGAGGACACCTGCACACCTGTAAACATTTGGCGGTTGTAGAATATTCAATGATAGTTGATCAGTGAGAGATTCATCATGCCTGCGTAAGTACCATTTCCATGACGCCACTACAGACAGCATTACTAACATGGCCAACAGTCCGGGTGACCAGCATAACGTGGCTGCCAATCCCTTCGCGGAGGGAAAACCGCGCATCTCGGAGTATACAGCAACTGAGATTGCCACGCTCCAGTCCAGGCTAGAGAAGCAGCTTGGGCCTGAATACCTCTCAGCCCGCAGTGGGCCATCTGGGCAGAAGGTTCATTACATCGCGGCTGAAAAGTGCATCGCACTCGCAAACGAAGTCTTTGGGTTCAACGGATGGTCCTCTAGCATTCAGAACATCCAAGTCGACTTCGTCGATGAGAACCCGCAGACTCTCAAGATATCTCTTGGCCTGTCTGTTGTAATCCGGGTGACACTGCGAGATGGCACTTACCACGAGGATATCGGTTACGGCCATATCGAGAACTGTAAGGGCAAGGCAGCGGCGTTCGAGAAGGCAAAGAAAGAAGGTACCACAGATGCGCTGAAGAGAGCCCTAAGAAACTTCGGAAACGTGCTCGGAAACTGCATCTACGACAAGGACTACCTGGCCAAGGTAACCAAAATGAAGGTCGGCGCAACAAGGTTCAATGAGGATAATCTGCACCGACATTCCGATTTCGCCAAGAAGGAGGTTATTGTGAAGAGAGAGGGCGGCGGTGCTGCTGATAAGGGCCGGGCCAATCCTGCACCCCAGGCGGCCCAAACCGGTGGGTTGGATTCCGACGACTTTGACTGGGTAGATACTGATGTCTTGGACCTGTAGATCCGACGGACCCGCTTGACGATGACTTTGGGGATTTTGACATGGCAGACTTTGGGGTGACGGAAGACGGCCACCCAGACGAAGTAGTTCTACCTACGTCACATGGCATCAATGATAAGCCCCAGGCACCTTCATCTGGCCCTAATAGCGATCAGAACAAGGCCTCTACGAACAGCATACCCGGCCCGGCAAAGCCCATGCAGCCTCCTGCAAGAGCAGCCCAGGGACGCCCGGGTCAAAATGGTGCACCTCCCCGACCACAACCCCAGACGCCCAATCAGGCTCCGCAGCGCCCAGGCACAACTTTCAATGGGCGGCCAAATCCTCAAATGCACGGAAAGCCCATGCCAGCCAATGGAAGTGCTGCTCAAGGTCAGGTAGCTGCCGCCCAGCAAGCTTCGTTAAATGCTAGGATGAATACGCCTCCTCCAGCCAACGCGGAGCCCACGGGACCCATCGGCTTCTTCTCCGCCCGTTCGGTCAATCAGTTACCAGAAGACGCCCCGCCCGGTACAGCCAGTGTGGCGCCGGATAAGGCCAAGGTCTTCAATCCTCATGCTGAGAGTCCCTCGATCCGAAAGACGCCAGGAATTGATCACAAATCATCCAAGCCGGTTGCCAAGGACATAAAACATGTGCCTCCGATGAAGAGAGAGGAGGAGCCTCCGGTAAAAGCTAACGCGATGAGTGGTGCCGTCCATAGTCTTGGTTCGGGCCAGGGCTTGGGTAGACCACCTGCAGGCACAGGAGCAGCGATGAATGCATCCCTGGCCGGCACTCGCCAGATCGGTGCACCTGGCGGGGGGGATGAGCCCTATGGGTAACAGGGGTCAGTTCAGGCCACTGAGTGTGAAGCGACCTGCAGCCGATGGTGCAGGTCGACCGGCGTTGAACGAAGTTTCTACCAACAACAGCGTCAATGCTGCTGCTGCGGCAGCAGATGCAAAGAGACAGAAGACAGGTTGAGGGACTGCCGGGCCAAGAAGCTCTACGGGACATTACGACAAGCGCCAACTCGCATTGCGATGCTTGGCGTCTGGAACGGTTACTACTTTACGAGGAATTTGCATTGCTAGGGGCGCAAGGCGTTTGACGACTTAGGAAGGACTCTCTGTGGGAGTTGAGCAGTGGCTTATGTACATATAGCTAGACTTTATACTGGCAGCAGTCTGGTAATACACCGGTGGCATCCTTTCGATCAACCCAACTAATCAGAAACACGTCTCACGTGATGCTGCGATGTGCGTTTTTTGTAAATATTGAATTGTGTACCTGTAAAATGATATGTTCAACCTGGGGTATAGACACCTAACTCCATTAAAACCAGCCCAGCATTGCCAGGTGGTGTACCGAAACGCCAGTCATTAGCCGCAAAAAAATGCAATGCGGCACGGTGCTAAAGCCCGTATCCTAACAGCGACTCCTGAACTACCTATCACTGCCTGATAGCCCGCGTGTATGTGTGCTGCTGACTCATCGCCTCCTAGTCTGCCTTATGCCCAGTAAGGGCCGCTAGGGGCCACTACCCAGCAACAACCAGCACAACCTCTCTCCCAACTGTCCTCTTCCTTGGTCTTGTATTTGCGTGTATACGCCTGTATGTGTGTGCGGCAATGAGCAAATAATCGTCGCTTGCAATAGCATGAAGGTGTGATTGCATTGCGCGATTGCGTGATTGGGAGACAACCCACATTGCGTCATGTTGGTTGCAGTGAAGACCCTATTTCCCAGCCGTTTTTCGTACGTGATGATATATTCCACCTGCGCGAATCCTAAGCTAAAATGAGGAGAAAGGGGAGGTAAGGCGATAGAGCCCCCTTTTCTCTTCTCTTAGCGGTTGCCCCAGCGCCAGCTGGAGGCCGAAGAGGACCGCGACATGGGAGAGGAGGGGGACGACATGGAGTCGCTGCGGTCGCTGTCCATAGAGCGCTTCTCGGGCGACGGAGAGCGTCGCGACGGCAGCGTCATTGTCGTTGTCGCGGTTGAGGAGTCGGGCACGGGTCCTTGTCGCGCTTGGCGCCAGGACGTGGTGATTTGTTTGCACAGGTGCGCGGACATTGTGTATGTGGGCGACATGGTGGTGGTGGTGTTTTGGTTGTGGGGGTTGCAGTTGATGTACGTAGTAGCAGTAGTAGTAGTAGAACTGGAAGTCGTACGATGTTTCGAAGGGTGGGTGTTCAGCGTATGTAGGGTTTATATGCCTTTTTCTTCTCTGTTACTGTATTCAAGCTGAAGCCAAGGGTGTGTTGAACTTGTGGAATGTGAAAAACGCGAAACAACTTGTTCGGGTTCGCAACGAGAAGAAATACTGGTAGCAAGGTAAAGTAAAAGACGGGATCAGGAGAAGAAGGTGGAAGAGAGATCGACGCTTTTAGCTGTCGTATGTCGTGTAAGTCAAATCGCAAGTAACCAGGCGTTGCTAGGACTAAATAACAGAAAGAATGGGGAGTCAGGTGAGTTTTATTCCTACCACGTACGACGGATAGGCACTACTTTGCCGCCTATTGTTATTGCTCCTGGGGCCTTGCTGGCAAACCGGGACCCTCGAAATTGGGCAGCAGAAGGGGATTTGCTGCATAGCAGTACACATGGTTGATTGCGAGTTATGATCATGCTCTGCACGGCTTGCTTTCACCCCAAGCGCAAAGAAAGGGTACAGTACTAGTACCCAGCAGCGCATCAAATGTATTGGAAACAGCACGTCTTCGGGTGCGCCCCGCCCTGACTCGGAGGGTTCTCCAGGGATCCAGGGATGACAGACGGGGCTTTGGGCCAATGGAAGGCCTTGTAATAGTGCTGACGCTGGCAAGTAATGCCAAATGTGGCAGTGCAGCGCATTCCGCCGGATTTTATCGTACGATGTTTTGGCTGGCCGGAATGGAGAAACGGGGTGGGTGCCGGCATTGTGGCCTCACTGTGGCCCCATTTCCCTCCTTTGGACATCCCTCTAGCGTTGTACAATATGCGTATAATATACGAATAATGCATTATTCAACTATACCCCTTGAATAGTTGAATATTTTATATAAATGGAATAATGGAATAGTATAATGTAATTAGAGCGTTTTATAAAATCTGATCTCGCGTTCCGCCAATCCGCCCTCTCGAAAGGGAGGGGGAAGTCACGGGGGTTACCGTCGGACGATGCTAACGCTTAGAAGGGACGATGCCAATTTGTATAGCGAATTTACTGAAATCGTCAAATTACCCCGAGCGTCTATATACTATACATCTATGCGAATAATGCATTTTGCATCGATGCGAATATTGAATATTCCAGCCTGAAATGACAACGCTACATCCCTCAACTCTGCCTGGACCCGAAGGTACGGTGTGGTCAACCTGGACGAACGCGTTATCAGCCTAGCCGATTGCGCCAGTCTTCAAGCAGACAAAGTTGAAATGGTGCTGCAGTTCCTCTGAACCCCACCGAATCCGTCCCTCTGGCTCTGTCGTCGGCAGATGTTGCTCTCGGCTTTGCCATCAGATGAGGTGGTAAACGATAAAAAAGAAAGCGCATCATTGTAATATCCGGGGTCGATGGATGACATCGGCTAAAATTGCCTGCTGAGACTTCAAGTACCGGTACTTGCGCATTTACACCTCATGCACGTGTCTCTGGATGCAAGTCGCAAACACACCTCAATTCTGGATGCTGGGCAAACATCAGGATTCAGCCCTGTTCGGGTCGGTTCGGCTCGACTAGGAAGGGTATTCCTACGGTATCCTTCGGGGAATTGGCATGGAGTCCGCGGGATTGGCCCACTGCCCGGTTTACTCAACACGATCAACATCCATTGATTGCTGATCCGGCAGCTCAGCTCAGGGTGAGGGAACTATGGCAACACCGACTGTTTGATGGATATTGAAAAACAGATGGCTCTTTTTCATGACTGAACGACTAACAGGTACCTACCTACTATCTTGTCTTGGAAAATGGTTCATTTAGCCTTCAAAAGCTTGTCCGAGAGAGGAACCAGTAAGACCCTGGTTTTGACACAATATCACTAGGTGATCCCGAGCAGATTCGATGGTTGCTGTCAGAACCGTCGCCCGGCAATGCCATCTTTTTTGGCATGGAATTGGTTCAAACCAGCCTATAAATGACCCAACATGACAGATAGGCAGGCACCCGCTTCTCATGGGACTGTTCGAGTCCCATCGTCCCAGCACCATGGACTTGGGCATCGTGCAATCAGGGTTGGGTTCGGCTCGATTCGGGCGCCCCGCCCATCTGGCGGGAACGTCGTGTGCCGAGCGTGAACACTCGGCTGCCATCCCCGATCTCCCGCTCTCCACCAACGATGGAGTGATACCCACAAGACGAGCACGGCTACGGCATGTTTATGCTTAAGTTTGTGGCATACGTACCTTGCGCCGGCTCTTTTCCCCTACGGGGTGTCTTCGCCGCACTTCGATGGCTGTTACAACCAGGTTGCCATCGCATAAAGATCAAGCCAAATAAGAAGATACTGTCAATAGGGGCAACCAACGACGTGTAGGGTGGGTGCTGAGAGCGTCCGGGGCACTCGCCCTAAAAATAGGTGATCATTTCCGCAAGCTCCTTGAACTCAGTCGGGCGCCTGGGTGACCTTGTTCCGACCAAAGTGTGTTTACCAGACGGAACCGATCTCCATCGTAGGGGTCAAAAGTTCGCGAGGACTTCACGCTGTACGGACACCGTACCATGGCCGCTCATGCGGCATTTGGCCTTTGCCGTAGCTGTTCTATACGTGATTGGATGCCTGTGTCGGCAGCGATAACACTCGGCCATTTTCCTAGAGGTAACCAGTATAGGACCATGCTTTTTCTGCAGCGCTGTGACTAAGTTGGCCACGACAAGGTCCCCTGCTGTCGAGAATGGCAGTACACATATGACGCATATCTTAGGAAACATATCACTGAGCAAATCAATGTTCTTATACCACCTTGTCTTAAATCACACTGGGGACGCCACTGGGTGAACCACAGCTTCTTGTTCTTGTCCACATGGGTATTGGCACATTGTCCCCCTGGTTGTAAGAGTAGATGCCGAGATGCCCGATTTGCCAATTCAGGATAAGGCAGCATTCATATCCTCTACAATGGAAAATCCATGGGGGTTATGAGATTTACATCGTACAGGCAACTTGAGCACCCAGTTAAGCAAGTTATATATTCCTCCAGTAAGTCTACAGAGAAGTCAGTTCAGAAGAAAATATTTACAGACTCGACTGAAGTCTGTTCCTAATGTGTGTTGCATTGGTTTCATTAAGTACTTAAAGTAATCATCTCATCCTACAGCACATTCCGAAGAGGGATTCATTCGATCATCTACCCCTAGCATCTGCTGCTTCAAAATGCAGCACTCTTTGTTGATCAAGTATATTGACTCAATAATCCTAAACCGAGAATCCCTTCGAGCTCAATATTACTAGACATGGGTCGTATAAGTGGGTATACATTGAACCCCAAATAGCGTGCACCCTCCTAGCGTCGCCACCCGATCTATCAAGGACCGCCAAACCGGCTTAGCTACGTGCTGTCGTACTTCCCACTACGCTTCAACACCCAAAAAGAACACGATCCAACATCGACGAGAACATCAAAAAGAGACAGTCAGGTCCGCCTGGGGCTCGAACCCAGAATCTCCTGATTAGAAGGGAGCTCTTGAAGAGTCGAATCGTAGTCAGACGCCTTACCATTGGGCCAACGGACCGTCAAGACAATCAGTGCTGCTGCTGCTGATGATGATGATGATAACTTCACATGATTTGATGTTACGAATGGTGTTTAGTTTGCTTTATATTAAGGGCAGGTACGGACTGTACTGGAGCGACTGAGCGTGGGTCAACGAAATGCTGCTGGCAAAATCTCGTGGTCGTTGACGAGGTCGTTGACGACCAAAGAGAGAGTTCGGGATAATCAGCTTGGAAAAGCCAGACCCCTTGGGTATCTACTAGCGAAGGAACTCTTCCGGCTCCTTTTCGTCTAGTCCATAAGCCGGGAGGAAGATGTCAAACTTGATCGCCCGCTAGATTTCCCCTGGCAACTCCGATACATGCTCTCTCTTTGTGGCCCCCCGTGTGGGCAGCTCGGATCGCGTGGTGGGGTCACCAGACAGTTCGGGTTTGTCCCACATCCCTGCGTCGAGCTCAGGGGATACGGTGTTTGTCCGTACGGTCGTGAGGTCCGGCGACACCTGCTGTGCTCGATCGAGGTCTCCAGCGTTCCCGGGGTCGGGGGACACCACCTGTGACCTAGTCTCTTGATTATGTTGTTGCTGCTGCTGCTGCTGCTGCTGCGGTTGCGTTTCGTATTGTGGCGGTGCCGCCGTCTTCCTCTGGCGCCGCAGCTTGTACACCATGAAGGCTATGATGGTTAGGAGGATGGCACCGCCAACTCCGACTCCAACACCGACCCCAATCTGGGCGGGGTGACTGAGGCCAGAGGCACCACCCGAAGACCCTCCCGAGGTGGGCCCGGGGATCGAGGCAGATGCCGATGCTGTACCGCTTGAACTGGAGGAAGTGTCGCCCGTTCCACGGGTGGGGAGCGCTGTTGGGTTGAAGGAGATGCTGCCCATGACAGTTTGTGGGAGGCTGGCAATTTCGTCGAAGCTTGACTTGCCGTTTGGGTTTCGAATCAGGGGGCCGTAGATGTGCAATCGCAATCTTCTTTCTGAATGGCAGTTACGTTGGGATGTTTGGCGCATCCGCTCCATATGTCAATATTTGGAGAGTCGCATCTCGCCATCGCAACCCATTGTTGGTTTGGATAGCCGTTCTTCTGGATGCACTTGGAGGAGCTGAAGGAAGGATCCGTACATCCGGCAACGTAGGTCACGATCGCTGAGACCCTCGTGTAAGTGCAAGGGCGTCGATGTCATGACCGAGGGTTCAATATGATCTGCTTACTTGTGTTGTCCCAGCATGTGTTGCTCGAAAGGCAGAAATCCCCCCTCGTAGCAGCACGCTTGCGGGCCATTCTCGACAGCATTGCCACATGGTATGAAATGCTTGTCGGCGATCTGACCACGTCCGAAGTAGCATGTGCCGTTTGACACGTATAAATCGCCGTCGCTCATCTTGATGATGATGATGATGGTGATGATGGTGATGATGATGGTATAGCTTCACAGCTTCACAGCCATAGGAGACTGATGCGTATGGAAATGGGAAGAAATACGGAAGGACTGGGGGGGGCGAAGGACCACCGTGGGACTGCCCAGGAAGAAAAGGCAGAAACCCAAGCTGATGCCTCCGGCTGACATACTCTCCGTCAGATACCAGAACGGCAAGATCTGCAGAATATATCGAAATCCCCCGTCATGCCCAGTGCCAAGTGTGGTTCGACATGTGCTCGATAGCAAACGAGGCCGTCTGGGGAGTCCCCATTCTCGACAAACTATTTGTCTTACAACCTTAGTCCTGCAGTAGTTCACCCCCAAGATGTCGTTATAAGTGAGCCGTAACAAGCCAACCACGAGCTTTCTGCGAAGTGGACGTCTCACAGCAGGAGGCGGCCCGTAGCACAGTAGCTCAGTTGGGTATTAGATCATCGGCGTGCAGAGCTGACTTCGATGACGCCCCGGGATCATGGAACGCCACCTACTATAAAGAGAAAGGGACATTGTACGACAGGATGACCAACACCCAACGTCCAAATGCCACCGCCGGTGACACTCATACCAACGAGACTTGATGATAAAGGAGTAACTGCATCGGCGCAAGAAAAAAACGCTGTACAGTGCTGGAACTATGCGTGAGTGCCGAACGATCCTCTGATGCGAGAATGAGTGGAGGCGTAACAGTATAGACCGGTAAACTGAGACACAGAAGTTGACATTTGGTTTGCCGACCCCGCATCGAGCTGATTGTGGTAGGATTACTGATAGGATTGCATCCCTTGCCTTCTTGAGATGGTGGTGATGGTCAAACCCAAGAGGAGGCCGCCAATGATTGAGCGCAGATCTATGCAGCTTGCTGTCCAAACAAATATTGGAGAGGATTGTCCCGTCTGGGCCTTGGGCCAGGTAAAGGAAGTGAATCTTAAAGCTAGCTTAACCTCGACCGGGTGGTTTAATCGGGGAGAAGACAGAAAGATTACGACGTATATATAAATAAACACTATGTATTATATTAATATATTAAATAAAATTAACGTTTTAAACATTACTTTAATCGTGTTAAAATACTCCCTGTTTATATAGTATATCTTTTTGGTAAAAAGCAGCGTTGCCGCAATTAAGGGGATAGTGTCCCGTCTCAGAGGCATATCAAGTTTCTGTGATCTCGGCCGATGGAAGAAATCATAAGCAAAGTCTCCTCGTGAACATTCCAACCCTGCACGCCTCGAGCCGAATGCCTTGTCCGTTTCGAACAAAGATTCGATCCCCCATCCATACTTCGTGCAACCGCGGTCCGCCCGCCTCTCAAAATCGCCTCACCAGCCGTAAACCCAAAAGACTGGCCGCCGCCTTTTGCTACCCCAAGGGCTCTCGTAGATACAAGACTTGCGCAAGAGCTTCCGGAAACCAGCACCCCGCCAACCCGCTACCCAGAAGCCACATCCACTCCATCACCACCTGATAAAACGTCATGTTGCTGCTGCCTTGCCCTTCGCTTCACGCTCACGCAGCGCCTTCTACTCAGGGTGTGTTAGCTTCGGCCAGTATATCAAAGCTCAACGACTCGCATTAAAGGCGTACCTTGATCAGCGACGCAATGCCCCCGGCCTTTCTGTAATAGTACTCAGCTGGCCGCATTCCTTCTTCTTCTGGCGGTATTGCCATATTCTTGTCGGTCAGGGCTTTTTGCGTCTCGTCCCATGACATTATCAGCCATTCGTGAACTGCTGCTCGAAGCTCGTCGTCTAGGCCGAGGCGGAACTCCCAAAGCGTTAAGCTTACGAGCCTTTGCACCATGCTGATCTTTTTAAAGGGGATGCCTCTTGCTTCCAAAAGGGGATTCAGGTCGCCATCTTTCACTGGCTTTTCAGTACGTGGTATCTTACTATCAGCCCACATGTAAGTGAGTTGTTTCCAATTTTTAGACGATTGGATAACGGCTCGCACAACCTGGCTCGGCTCCGGGGGCTTGGTTCCGTTCTCTGATCCAGCTTTGACTTCATTCCCCGATCCAGCTTCGGCTCCGTTCTCCGAATTAGTTTCTGGCTCCGGTTTTCGATTTAGCTGCGATTTGGTTGCCCGATCCAGCTTTGGTTTCGTCCTCCGATCCGGCTTCGGCTTCGTTATCCTATTCGGCTTCGGCTTCGGCTTCGTTCTCCTATTCCGCTTCGGTGTTATTCTCCGATCCAGCTTCGGCTCAGCCGATTCAGCTTCGACTACGTCCACTGGTGGCACAGTGTCGCTGCTATGCTGCGCCGTGCCGTCGGCAGCTGGAAGGGGATCAGGGTCCCTCTCGGCGTATAGGTGGTTTTGGCGTGCCGCGCGCATCTGCTCAAGCAGCGCTGGGAGTGGGCCAACAGACCCGTCGAACGTGTAGACGAGCCATTTAAGGATGTCAACGCATGTCCTGTGGCTCTGTACCTCCTCTGCGGCCACGGTGGCGGGGATCGCCTCGTAACCGAAGTCGCAGCGATGCTGGTGCACGTCCGCGACCGAGCGCAAACCCCTGACCCATCGTATGCCCGGGGGGATGTCGTCGTGTTGTACTGCCAAGCCGTCCGGGACATCGGCCACGCTGACTTCGACTGGTAGGCGTTGCGCGTGCATGTCGGCGGCAAAGATCACGATCGTCGAGGCGTAGACCGCGTGGCGAGGATTGCCCGGGTCGTAGCCTCCTTTTACCACAGGTGCCTGCAGGTAGTAGTGAAACTGGTGAGGGGTAAATCCGCAGGCAGCACCAGCAGCGTTTCGGAGCGCCACTTTGGCGTCCTCTGACAGCTCGCAAGAACGCTTCCGGAGCCGTCGACATAGCATATCGAGCTGTCGCGCGACTCGTTCCGTCGCCCCTGGCTCGATATCACCAAAGGCCTTTTCCGACCCCGGCCAATCGACAACCAAGTTCCGCTGTGTTTGTTAGCCGCGGGCGAAAAGGGGCCCACTATAGGGAACGCGATCAAAAAATACTTACCATCCAACCTAGATTTCCTCCGGCCTGTCCCTCTTGTCCCACTCGTACGATGTACCCACCATAGCCCGGCGCGGATGGTTCCCCGGCACGCAGCTTGCCTTTGAATAACGAAGGTGGGGAGGCCACTTATCCCTTTGACGAGAGTTTTCTTCGAGTTGTTAGTAATCCGCTCTGTCTGCCTCTCTTGTTCGCTGACCTGTGTTGCAGGCTCAACGTAAAGGCTTGCCGGGTCTGCGCCTTTGGCGACAGTCCCATCCTACAGGCGGGCTATGCTACTTTAGTGTGCCCACCCGCATGCTGGATGGCCTCTTGCGTGGTAGCACTCTTCCTCCGCGTCTGGAAGACCTTCGACGACTTCCTCTAGCTCGCCCGCGTGTCGACATGGTCGCGGTGCCTTGGACGCCCGAAGAAGTGGCCGATTCCCCTCATATCGCAGAGGCAATTCTTATCATGACGAGGGTTGTGTTGGAATTCTCCCACCGAGCATGCAAGAAATGCGCCATAGATGCTAATTATGGCACCGGGTCCTATCCATTCCGGGGCTGCCTGGACCCGCCCGATGGCAGTGCGTGTGCGAACTGCATCGCCAAAGATGACGGAAGCTGTCGACCGGTCAGGGCTCCCAGCTCTGAGGTGTCGGATTGGGATCGGGTATGTCCCACGCTCTGCCTGCTGATGCGAATACTGACTGTGGATCTTGTAGTGTGATCATGGCTGCCCTTCTGTTCAGGACACGGTGTCCGATGAGATCTGGGACAAGTGCGGACGGGTGGTAACTGGGCGATCCAAGGAGACGTACGGCCACTCGTACTGCGACGTCGATTCTATTTGCCTCGACGCATTGGTCCCCAATCAAGGGCATATTCTTCGCCATTCGCCTCTTGCGGTTGACGACTTGCTCCAGTCTCGACGAGTCCGGTCTGTTGTGAGGATGGAGGAGGCTCTCGCCAGGGAAATTGGCCGTCTCAGTTCCGAAGGCGGGCCTAGTGCCCGAGAGCTACGAGCCGGGTTCCGGAAGGAGGCGAGGTTTTTACCCCTCCTGATCCATTCTCGAAGCCAAGAAGAAGCAGACAGCAAGGTATGCAAGCCTTGCTTCCAAGCAAGGGAAGACGACGGCCGCTACCAAGGCCCTTATCCCTTCCTGGAATGCGTTCGCATGAGCCCTGCTGAGCCCTGCACCAACTGTCTGTGGCTGGGCATGGATTGCTGCTAGGGGCTGAGTTGTGGGCCACGGTGACTGTAAGGGCAGCCTGCCTGCTGTGCCCCGTTGGTGGCGGTTTGATGGCTGGAGCGCCGGAGTGGTGGCGATATGTGATGGGTGATGGCCATGACAGACCCGATGACGGTGGCTGAGCTGGCATCGATGTTTGGTGGCTGGGAAAAGTAGCTGTGTGTAGCGCAAGTACCTGGGGCCTCAATCAGCATGAACGTTCAAGTATTGTGCTGACGGGGCGGACTTAAATGCTTTACGAGTCTGCTCTCCGCCGCTCGTGATAACGGGACACGTTTTCTACTCGTAATCTGTTTTGGTTGATGGGTCAGGGTTTGTTGAATGGGCTTCAGCACGATCGTACGTGAGTATTGGTTAAATTGGTGTACCGGTATATTCTGTTGTACGGATATGCTGCTCCTATTTGCAGATGGCGGGGAGCGGATCCCTGGCACTCCCCATATTTCGCCGTACGAAGTTGCGAGACTGCCGTAGTGCGCCGGTGCTGAGCTCTCGGTGTTCGCCATGTTAACCCGTGTCTTGTTCCTTGACTACCTAGATAAGTCATGTCTTGAGCCCGAACACTGCCATCACCCTTCGTACGACAAGATGGTGATCCGTGCGCTACACGCACGTGATGCCCCTTTTGGGCAGTGCCGGCAGCCCCTGGGCTGACTGCAACAACAGGGACTGTCTGAGCCCGTGGCCGGCTTGGGCTTTGAGACGCTGGGCTAGTTAGCCCTGGTAATCCGAAATGAACACAGTGGAGGAAAGCTGCAACCACTGATCCTGTCGATATTTTCCTTGAAAATGCCACGTTACTTGACTTGACCTTCTCGACTTCGTCAAGGTCTTCCCGGACGGCGCTAACGACGAAAACTACAACGGCATTAGAAGTAAATATCTCTCATGAGATAGGCCGCCGACTCTTCTGGAGTAAGAGTAGGCTTTTGGCGAGGAATGACTGGTCTCTTTTTGGGTACCTAGGTCCCCAACGCACTTCGCAGGATCCTCGATTCGGCGAGCGGCTAAGACGGCGGAGTTCCTATAAGGGCTACCCCTGTTTTAAATAAAATTTTAATAACGAAAAATTATATAAATTATATTTTAAAAGTATTATAAAAAAAGTAATAGTATTATAATTAAAAGGGTAATAAAATACTTAATAAAAGTATAATATAATATTTTTAAAAAATATTTTATAATATTAAAGTATTAATTTATATTTAAAATTAAAGTTAGACTTTTAATTAATAAACTTAAATATCCCGATATTTTATTATTATTTATTATTTAATAAAAAAATTTATAATCTTTTTAAATGTATTTTTAAAAAAAATCTTTATTTAAAAATAAAAATAAGGTTTATAAAATAAAGTTAACTTTAATAAATAAATTAATTTATTAAATTATATTACTTTCTTTATTAAACTTAATATTTTATTTATCTCTTTATTTAATCTTTAATATAATAGGTCCCTTTACTAGGGCTTATTCAAAGTAAGCTCTTAAAATAATATCTTATAAGTAATATAAAGTCTAATAACGGCAATTCAGCCATCTTAAGGAGATGTGCCCCCATGGCCTAATGGTTGGTAACCCGGTTATTACAACTACTTGCCAAGCAAAAAATGCTAACGTTCGAATTACAGGTTAAGGCGCCGTTCTTATAAATATCTGAGCAATCGAATATTTATGAAGACATGCGGAGATTGCGAGTTCGAGTCTCGCTGGGAGCAACCATTTTTTATGCTTTTGCTTTTTGGACAGTCAGTCTTCCTGTATCCTGTCTCTTTTGCATCCCGCATTCCTCCTTCCTCTCTTTTTGGACGCTTCCTATTGCGCATCTGAGTTGGTGGTCATACCTACCTACATTGAGCCTGTTGACCATGTCACTTTTTGATGCTGCCAGGCAGGAATCATTCTCGTGCGCCATGCTGATTGCTAAAAGGCCCCCGGACGACGCTTGAGCCGATTGAGAGCCTCGGGAGTACCCCGCCAATCCTTAAACTACCGGAGAGGCCTGCGCGGTTGGGGGTTTTAGCTGCCAGACCCTCTAGCTACCCCATCTCCCCTAAACAAGCTCATTACTCGAGATTCTGTTCGACCAGCAAGCGCCCTGACAGCTGCAAGAAGCCCAGTCCTTACATCATACTCTGATAATAATTATTTCGCATTGTTACAACGACATGTCCGAAAGTCATGATGGCCCCGCGAATGGGGAAAATCCCACGAAACCCGATATCGCAACACCTGCCGAGCATGTGACAGAGGCCGCGCCGGCACCGACAGCAGCCCCGACGTCAACAGTCGATCCCGGCGACCCGGATGAAGACGATTTGGATGACTTGGACGACATGCTAGAAGAGTTCTCGGCTGCCCAAATCGACCCTAAGAAGGCTGGCGCATCGGTACCCGGCGCGGCGAAAGCTGCGACAAACCCGACAACAACAGCCAAATCAGTACCGACCATCCTCTCATTAGCTGGCGATGTGCCGGGCGCAGACCTGGACGATTTCTCCGAAGATGATTTTCAGAAGCAGTTACAAGCCGGCATGGCAGAGTTGATGGGCGACCTGGACCAGAATGTAGGAGGACAACCCCCCGCACCGAGCTTACGCGACAACTGGTACTGACAAAGCACAGCCCGAGATGCAGGCCCAGTTCGAGACCATATTCAAGGAGCTGGGCGCAGCCGCTGCAGTGGACGGCGAAACACCGCCCGCGCCGGCGGCCGCGGCAACCTCGTCGTCGTCTGCCTCCAAACAACCCGCCGGCGGCAGCAGCAGCAGCGCCCCGAAGAGCGCCGACAAGATCGCGGCCGACCTCAGCGCCGACGCCACGTTCCAGGAGACCATCCGCCGCACCATGGCGCGCATGCAGGAGTCGGGCGACCAGGCCACGGCCGCCGCCGCCGTGGAGGGGTCCGAGGACGACTTCATGGCCGAGATGCTCAAGGCCATGAAGGACATGCCGGGCGGCGGCGCCGGCGAAGGGTCCGAGGAGGAGTTCGGCAAGATGCTGATGGGCATGATGGAACAGCTGACCAACAAGGAGATCCTATACGAGCCGATGAAGGAGCTCAACGACAAGTACCCCGGTTGGCTCGAGAAGAACGGCGCGGGGCTCAGCGCGGACGACAAGACCAAGTACGAGGAGCAGTGCCGGCTGGTGCAGGAGATGGTGCGGAAGTTCGAGGAGCCCACGTACAAGGATGAGAATGTGGCGGATCGCGAGTACATTGTGGAGCGCATGCAAAAGGTAAATCCATCGTCCAATAAGTGACGTATTGCACACTATACTAACTTGCGACTGCAGATGCAATCAAGTGGCTCGCCGCCGGCTGACCTCGTGGGCGACATGCCCTCGGCTAAGGAGGTCCTCGACATGCCTGACGAATCATGTGCGCCCCAGTGATCCCAGGGCAAGTAGCAGCGATTGAGATACACTACGGCACCTGTTCATGCGACCAGGCCGGATAATGATACCATGTCCATGACTATTCACAACACTACGCTTTCTTTCGTGCAGAGACCATTGCCAGTGAGGAGACGTATAGGGGCCTCAAGACGCCATTCTACGAGTGCAGATACATATCCAAGTCCCTCGGGTCCATCATGCATGCAACATCAACTACCACCAATCTTCTTGAAATTCTACCGCCAAGGGGGCTTTGACATAACCTGACCTATAGTAAAGCGTATTTCATATCCCTCCAAAATCGCCTCTTCCAGCCAGCCAAACCAAGAACACCGTACAGAAATCGAAGTCCGAAACGCCGGCCAATGCCTCCTTCTTCGTAGGGTATTAAACAGAACTTTGCACACAGTTTATAATCAACCTCGCCTTTATGACATATCCATTTCGCCCGACGAGGCGAAATTGTGTGGTGTGCTGGTTTCTTGTTGTCGACGGGAGAGTAAGTCCATAAATATATTGTCATAATCTTCGTCGTCTGACATAAAGGGCGAGTCGGGCCTTGGCGGCACCCTTTGTTGCGGTTGAGTGGAAAGAGCCTCGGCTTCGTACATGGATAGCATCGCATCCTCGTCTTGTTCCATAGCGTCGAGCATCATGTCGTCGATGTCATCTCCTGGGGGCCTGGAGTCGCCCGTCGTCATCGCGGCAGCTT
Organism: Apiospora saccharicola; assembly: GCA_038363915.1. Classification (NCBI taxonomy): domain Eukaryota; kingdom Fungi; phylum Ascomycota; class Sordariomycetes; order Amphisphaeriales; family Apiosporaceae; genus Apiospora; species Apiospora saccharicola. The sequence goes on from JAQQWM010000001.1 coordinate 4,804,593, forward strand.
CTCTGGGTATTTCTTCGTCGATGTCGTCGTCGAATACAAAGCCGTCAATGTCGGACTCCTTCTGCTGCCTCCGCCGGCGGTCGAGGAGCGACCATTCGAGCTTCAGGATCTCTTGGTCGCCGCCGCGGCGCTCCCACTGGCGGTCGTCCTGGCGCTGGCGCACGTTCTTGAGGAACAGATTCCGCCGGCTCTCCTGGGCGTTCTCGCGGGTCTGCCGGAGCGGGTTCGGCTTGGCAGGCCGCGACGCGTACTTGAAGAGCTTCGGGGCGGGGATGGGCGAGGATCCGAATTGGAAGTTGCACCGGTTGGCGTCGCGCGGAGAGAGGGGCGCAGGCGGAGACGACTGTGAGGAGGAAGCCCGGATGGGCGACGAGGAGAGTGGCGAGGATACGTTGGGCTTGTATGGTGACGTGAAGTCGAAAGAGACGGTGGGTGGTGACATAGTCGCCAACATGGTGTGTTTTTCTCGCTGAAACCAATGATCCAAATACAATAATCTGAAAGGCAAAACCCGAGGTTGTAGTTATGCAAAATCTTGGTAGTGGGCGTGGTTGGTGAGAGACGGCTTCGACTGGAAGGACGTTTGGTGATGAGGAAGAGGCGGGATATGGGATATGTAGGCTCTCTTTGAGCTTAATTGATTTCAAAGGAACGAGTCGCGGGTCACGCGTCGGGATACCTACAAATACACAGCAGATAAAGAGAGCTGCCGGGGACTAGGGTCCTTGAGAGCGCGAACTGCCCCACCACGCGTATCCTTGCACGAGGTGATCTGATTCGGGATCAAAAGCATCTACGAGTAGTCCGAGAGTAGATTAGCCTGCGTTTCCCCTGTCACCGCCAATTCATGTCCATTTGCAAGCCACAGTTCATGTTCGCGTTGACAGTGCAGTGCAGTTGCAGTAAGACGCACCTGATAGGTACCTGCCAGTCATGATCGATCCCCTGTAACCACCCCTGCTTTTCCCGAACGACGGCAAGCGACTGGAGCCCCTATGACGGCGCCGCCGTTTTCTGATTTTTATTTTTTGGTTTGAGCACCCCAACGAAAAGAACATACTGGCAATATCGTCTTCGCCTTCGATGCCGATAAGTATCCACTTTTACTTTTATAATTTACTCCTTTAATAATAAGAATATCTTCTTTTTCCTGCATAAGACACGAGCCCTGCGTTTATGGTAATGCGTTTATGACTGGCGGTTCTGTAGCCTAACCCCGTTAAATACGTTCCTTATTGTAATGCCTCAACGGCGCTTTTCGCTTCCTTTGCAAATATGAGGGCCCCCCCTTCGACGATCAATGCGCTGAGCCGCTTCGCAACCCCCAACAGTGCTCGATGGACCTGCTCGAGCTGTCGCAACCAGTTGCTGCCTCGGGTCGGCTCTGCGCCATGCTCATACAATAGACAATACTCTTCGAGCTCGGGCTCGGGTTCTTCGGCGGGAGGCAATAGGCGCAACCCCCGGAATGGAAGGGCAAAGGCAACTCTCTGGGCAGCTACCGCCACAGGCACTGCCGGAGTCGGCGCCCTGGCCTTTACCGACGACATCAAGCATGGATATGAAGCTACAGAAAGAGCAGGCAGAGTAGCATCAACCTTGTTCATCTGTATTAACGAGTGAGTTGCCCATCCGCTACCTATTTGAAGTGTGTTCCGAACTAACCGTTCCTGCTTCCCAGCTATCGAACGACTCTCAAGAACCGTGATGCCCTTAACGACGAAGACGAGAAAAGTATGATCCTGAGTGAATGCCACAAGAGATGTTCAAGGAGAACATTTAAAGTAATGGAGAAGAATGGGGGCATATTCATCAAACTGGGTCAGCACTTGAGTGCAATGACTTATTTGCTTCCAGTCGAATGGACCGATACGTTTATACCCTTGCAGGATAGGTGTCCTGTCTCCTCGTTTGAGTCGATCGCCGAGATGTTCCGAGACGACACCGGCGAGGACCTTGAGGACTACTTCTCCGAGTTCTCTACGGAACCCATAGGTGCAGCTTCGTTGGCGCAAGTGCATCTGGCCACTATAAAGGAGACCGGCCAGAAGGTCGCGGTCAAGGTGCAACATCCGACTTTGGCTCAGTGGGCCCCTCTAGATACGAGCCTCACCAAGTTTACGTTCTCTACGCTGAAGAAGTGGTTCCCCGAATACGACCTCGAGTGGCTGGCGTCCGAGATGGAGGTATCTCTGCCCCAGGAGCTTGACTTTCAACTGGAGGCGACCAACGCTATGAAGACCAAGGAACATTTCTCCAACATATCTGGTTTGCCCCTAGTGATTCCCCAAGTCATCTGGGCCAAGAGACGTATACTTGTCATGGCAAACGAGTCTGGACGCCGCCTCGATGATCTGGAGTACATGGACGCAAACGGCATTGACCGAGACGAGGTTTCAGCAACTTTGGCGCGCATCTTCAACGAAATGATTTTTGGTAAAAATGCGCCTCTGCACTGCGATCCTCACGGAGGCAACATTGCAATCCGCAAGACGGCCCGTCGGGGTCCTGGCGGTGCCAATTTCGAGGTGGTTCTGTACGATCATGGCCTGTACCGCGATATTCCCGAGGTTCTGCGGCGCAACTATGCCAAGATGTGGTTGGCCGTCATCGATGGTGATATGGACCGCATGAAGCACTATGCGCACGAAGTAGCCGGGATTACCGAGGAGCAGTTCCCCTTGTTTGCCAGTGCCATCACTGGCCGCGACTACAGCGTCATTTCGTCTTCGATCATGAAGCCTCGCTCCACCGGGGAGAAGAAAACAATGGGCGATGCCTTGCAGGAGGGTCTCCTCACCGACCTGGTCCAACTGCTGGGCCAGGTCCCCCGAATTATGCTTCTCATCCTCAAGACGAACGACTTGACGCGAAGCCTGGATGAGAACTTGCAAACCCGACAGGGCCCTATGCGCAATTTCATGATCCTGGCACGGTACTGCGCCCGCACCGTGCTGGAGGAGCAGATCGACCAGATCTGGGAACACAACGGCAGTCTATTGTGGCCTAGCAACGCTCTTCGATTCCTGGCAGCCTACGTGGGCTTTTTGCGGGTAGAGCTCAAGTTGGAAATGTTTGAGATGTGGCTGACGCTCAAGAGAGTAGTGGGCATCCAAACCAACTTTGGAGCTGCTGTATTATGAGCGCTTGTCCGGGCAGCATACTCTCTCTCTCACACACACACAACCTAGGCGGCGTTGTCTAGACTTATAGTAGATGCCTCATAGATTTGATCGCGGAATTGCATTAGACATCAGCGGCGGGTGAGGCTTTGCACGACAGGATGCTGCATGATAATAGATGTTTAATTATTACACAGTCCATATGTCTTTGAAGCACCATCGTGCTGCCATGGTCATGGAAGATTGCGGCTCTAATGAACACCACCTCTTCTTCATGTATGCCGAAGAGGCCCCCAGACAACCCGATCTTTTCAACCGCCCGAAACAGCAACATAACTCCGATCCCAAATTATGTCCCAGCTTGTTTTTGGTTTGTTTTCTATCTTGATTTTGTCGTTTTAAGCACCCCCTCTTGTTCTCTCTCTCTCTCTCTCCCCCTCCCTATTCGCATCCCACATACTACACCGCATTCGCCCCCTTTCCTCTACTGATCGGTTGTCGAGTTGCTCACCGCGGCGGCGGCGCCTGCCGACGAAGCCGAGACCCTCGTGGTGGTCGTGAGGTTCAGTCCGGCCGGGGCCTGGATGGCGATGGTGTCTCCGCGGGTGGGCGCGGTGGTGTTGGTGGTCAGGGTCGGGCCCTTGAGCGGCTCCTTGTAGACCGGGAAGTTGTCGATGGAGGCGGCGTGCTCAACGTCCTGCACCTGAACCTGGATCTTGAGGCTGGGGACCTTGGGGTTCGAGACGATGGTGCCGTTGGCCTGTGGGGCGCAGGTTAGCAAGGAAAAGCATCTGGTTGGGTCTATGCATAAGTGTAGGTCGAGGGAAAGGAGGGGTGTTTGCGACGTACCATTCTGATGGTGGCCTGTAGGAGGGAGGTAAGCTTCGTGATGGTGGTGGGGCCGTCGTCGCTGTCGATCTCCGTCGTCAGGCCCAGCTTGCCGATGGCGCGCTTCAGCGGGATCTGGCTGTGGGTCAGGCCGGTGGCGGGCATCGACAGGACCGTCATCTGACCGGCGGTCTGAGAGCCAAGGGAGAAGATGATGCTGCACGGAAGAGGCAGGTCCGACCTCTCCACCTGCACGGCGAGCGCGTACAGCGTGGAGGTGACGTTACCCGGGCGCGTGGCGTTGACGGAAACAGGCTGGACAGTCGTGTTGAGGGAGGGGCTTTCGGTCGGGTAGGTGGTGGCCTCGTAGCTTGGGGCGGCGGCGTTGTTGACGACCGAGGGGCCCGGCACGACGTCCTTCTTCCCGCAGCCTCGGCGGCGCAGCTTACCTTGTCCCTCGGTGGCGGCGCCGGCAGAGGTGCTTCTCTTTCCGCGCCGTCCGCCTTTCGCGGCGGGGGGGTGCCCGTGAGCCGCCTTTGGCGGCGGGAGGGGCAGGGGGGGCGGGAGCAGCGGCAGCGGCAGGAGCAGGAGCAGGAGCAGGAGCGCTTGGGGGACCCGGTTGCCACTGACCCCATCCTCCCCAAGGCCAGCCCCAGCCCCAGCCCCAGCCCCAGCCGCCGTTTCCGCCGTTGCCCCCCGTTGCCCCCGTTGCCGCCACCGCTGGTGACGGCCGAGGTGGTGGGCTGCGATGCGGTGGTGGCCGCCGTCGTTGGCTGTTGAGCGAGGGTCGTGGCCGCTGGGCTCGACGCTGCCTGCTGCTGCGCGGTTGTGGTCGGTTGGACCGATGCTGCGGTAGGACTGGTAGGCGCTGCCGACGATGGCGAAGGCGCGGAAGACGACGCCGGGTTTCCGGCAAGCGACCCGTCTCCGTACATGATATTGACGGCGCGGATGACCGAGGTGCGTAGCTGATCCTTGCTGACGGACCAGTCGTTGATGATCTCGGGGTACGTGTAGCCAAAGTTGCGGGTCGTGGCCGCGGTCTTGCCCGTGTGGAAGCTGTTGGCGTCCTTGTACCAGGGCTTCAGCGGGGTGTCGGCCGTGATACTGGACCCGGCGGCCGTGGCGAACAGGCCTTGAGTTTGGTACGATCCCGTCATGAAGGTGTTGTTGTAGTTGATGGCCTGCCAGAGCGCAACGAGGCGGTCGACTTGGCAGTGGTGCAGCCAGCTACAGTGTTTGGGAAAATTCCGGTCAGCCCAAGCAAATCGACCCTCCACGGGCTATACCCGAGGTTTGAAGAGAGGGGAAAGGATGTTATAATTACTCACAAGATGGGATCGAAGGCGGAGTAGTCGAGCGAGCTCATGATGGCGTACATGCTGTTGTGGACATCGTTATGGGGGTCTTCGAAACTCGTGCCTGCAGTACCAGTCGAGGCCATGGTGTTGAAGTCGGTGACCGAAGACATGACGAGATACTTTAGGGTGTCAGCGTCGATACGGGGCTTTCGGTGGGACTAACGCATGTTGCTTACAACTTGGTCCTTCAGGGGACTCGGGTCGGTGCTCAGCTGCTGGTTCACAATGCTGAGCTGATCAACACCCTGATTGTTTGGCTGGCGGGTGGTCTCAGGCCAGCCCCAACAGTTGTAGTCGGTGTTGGTGGGGAAGTAGTTGTTGGCATGGTTGAGCGGGAACTTTTGCCACTTGTAGCTGTACAGGGGGTTGTTGATCGTGGTCTGTCCGTTCGGTCCGTTGACGGTGATGGTGGTCGTGGAAGCCGACGCCGGAAGATGGGGATCGGCGGCCCAGTCCCAGTACGGCATCCTCCACTGCTCCGCGGCTGATTTATAAGTCGCGGCATTGCTTCCGGTGTACTGCGCCGCGATCTTGGTCACGTAGGTCCCGAGAACTTGCTGTGGAACTCGTCAGTGATCGCTTGCTCTGGCCCGTGTAGCGGCGTCTTGTGGTGGGTGTACTTACTTCGTATCCAGAAACGTAGGGTCGGTGCCACGCTGGGAACATGATCTCCTAGAAGATGGTTAGAGAACCCTGGCCCATGGAAGCAGACTCTGTCAACGTACACCATGAGGGCAATAACCACCGCCGCTACCTCCGGGGACAGCGTTCACGCCACTGAAAGGGATATAGGGGCGGCCATGGACACCTGCAATGCCGAAGTACGACAGTTGGTCACTCTCAGAAGCAGCCTGGAAGGCTTGCAGACCGAGGATGAACAGATCCCTAGGTTGCTTTCTATTAGCCGGAGGAAGTTTGCTGACCCTGGTGCGATCGTACTAACCATTGCGGACTGCCACTGGCCGAGAGAGTATTGACGTTTTGTCTGACAGGTCTCTGGCCTGTAGCCGTGTTGACCCCGGTGGTTCGACCTGTCACAATAAACTGGCTCGTTTGGCCCCAAACCGTTGATGCCGAGAGCGATAGGACAACGGTCACCAGCCTCAGGCAATTGCTAAGCGGAGGCATGATGATGCCTGGTGCCAAGGAAGACAAGGCAGCACCAGAACGACGAGATTAGACAAGAAGTAGTGATCGACTGGTTGTAACTCAATGAGTGTGGTTTCCAAATCGCAGGAAAGGCAAGAGAAAAATAGTGGAATGGGTGTAGAGACCGTGAGGCTGTTGGTGGTTGCTGTCTGCTCGAAACAATCACCATGCCGGAGCATGAAATATATACATATCCAGGCATGCCATGGTGGCCCGTATCCGCGGACAAATACGAATGGACATATTTGCTTTAGGGAAGCCTTATTCCCGCTATGGCTTGTGCAGTGAAATGACACCGGAGGTGATCGCCAGCTGAACGGTGGCAGTGATTGTTAGCTTAGGCCCGCTACGAGCCGAGCGAGCCGGCATCGCGGCCCCTATGAACCCGATAGGGATGCCCATAAACAAGCTTCTTCAGGGGGTGAGTTCAGAGCTCACCACCAGCGTCGTCAAGATGAACTGTCGTCAGTGGCAAATGCAAGGGTAAACCTAAACTAAAAAGGGGTTCTCAGCTGTGGCGCACGCTTGACTGGTAGCCCGGCTCAACAGTAACGTCAAGGGGTCAAGGGGTCAAGCCGTCAGCTCTAGTCTGCATCATCCAGGTCCCTAAACGAGGCGACTGGCAATTGCATTCCGCCTTTCTGCCGCAACACGGTCCATCCCCCTGGAATTCGGGAAAAGCTTGTCAGTCATTCCATCAGTGCTGGAGCGAAACGATGGGCAGCTGGCGGCTTACCACTCGCCAAGCCTGCCATTGCTGTCCCCGAAGCTTCATGGAAATTACAACCAAAGCCTGGCTTGCTTGGCTGCGCAGGAGAGTGATGGGCACTGTCTGAAGGGTAGTGTCTTGCCCTGAAATCTCCACCTCTGGCAGTCGCTTTTGTCAATTTTTGCCCAGGCACAGTTTGACAAGGGCGCACAGCCTTTGGGAATACAAACGTGGCTAAACTCGTCAAGCTGTCGGCTTCGATGCCGGTCATCCTTAGCCCCTATCGCCTCGACTGTGCTACTAGATGAGAGCCCCGGGCCAGGCGAGGTTGATATACACAAACTGTGTAGCGGTCCATCGGCCTATATATGACCTCGCCTCTCGGGCCTTGGTCTTCTGCTCCTTCCCATCATCATTCATATCTGGTTTTGTGTTCACCTCCCTGGTTTCTCATCTGGTCCCCGCAATCACTTGCATTCTTTACTTTTTCACATTTCACTCGTTATTCGTTCACAAAAGCAGGCATCGATTTTCAGAGTCCCTCACTTGGAAAAAAAGAGTCACCATGCGTCACAACGCTGTTTATCTCTTTGCTCTCGTCCTCGGACCAATCGTCGTTTCGGCGGCACCGGGCGGCTACGGCTATGGCGGCTCGTCTGGTGGTGCAGCCCCTGGTGGTGGATCCCCCGGAGGTGCAGCTCCCGGCAGCCCTGGAGGTCACGGTCCCAGTGGCCCTGGTGCGCATACTGGTCCCAGTGGCCCTGGAGGCCCTGCTGGTCCGGGAGGTCCTGCTGGCCCTGGCACCCCTGCTGGCCCCGGTGGCAATCAGGGGGTCAACTGCGGATACCCTTCGAACGCCCATCTCGCAATCTGTGGAGGAAGCGGTACGCCTTCCAGCCCTGGCAATGGTGGTGTGCCGAGCACGAGCACCACCTCGAGCGGCAGCTCCAACCCTTGTGCATCCATTGGAACCGGCCCTGGTGGAGCTGGTATGGGCGGGCCGAACGGCATCTGTGTCAACTGCGACTACCGTAAGTTGAAACGAGAGGGATCTTTGGAATATCGCTGACAGTTCTCTCCATTGTAGCCAGCAACAGGGCCCAGATCGCCTGCCAGAACGGAAACAAGGGATGGCAGCCTAACTGCAATCTTTCCATGAATGCAGGCCAGGCCGTATGTGGCGGCGTCACCAAGAGTCAATCTTCGCCGACTGGCTCGACGTCTTCTTCAGGAACCTGCGGAAGCGTCAACCCGTGCTCTAGCATTGGAACAGGTCCGGGGACTGGTGGTCCTGGTGGCCCAGGGGGCCCAGGCAGCTCGCTGACTGGGCCGAATGGCATTTGCGTTAACTGCGACTATCCGTCCAACCGCGGCCAATGGGCGTGCCAGAACGGGTACAAGAGCTGGCAGCCCAACTGCAACATGGCCGAGCACAAGAACCTCGCAGCCTGCGGCGGCTCTTGTCCCTCGACTCCTACGCCGACACTCATCCCTGCCACTTTCACGAGCTTGTCTCCTGTGCCTACTCACGCTGTCGACTGCAAGCTGCCAATGAATGCGGGCCAGCCCGAGTGCTCGTGCACCCTGCCGATGAACTCTGGCCTTCCTCGGTGTAAGCCAACCACGCCCAAGGTTGTTACGACCCCCAGCACGCCTACCTATACCCCTCCGCCCACGGTCGATTGTACCAACGCGGCCAACTTTGGCATGCCCGAGTGTGCTTGCACGATCCCGATGTATAGCACTTTGGCTCGCTGCCAGCCCTCGACTAGCACGAGGACAGTTGCGCCTACGCCGACCCCGACACCGGCATCGACGCCCGCTACGACCCCTGAGACGACGGCGAACAGCTCCCCAGAAACCACGCCTGCTTCTTCCCCAACCCCTGCGGCGCCCTCGGGAACCAGTGCTGAGTCGTACGATATTCCAACTGTCCCCGTGAACAGCCCCTCGCCCGTCCCCACGACAGCCCCTGCGACGACACAGGGCAGCTCTCCCGTTGCCAGCACCCCTGCCTCTTCTCCCAAGCAAAGCTACGGCAACGGCAACAACAACGGCAACAACAACGACTACGGATATGGCTATGAGAATGGTTATGGCTATGAGCAACAGCAGCGCAACAGCTACAACAACGGCAACCAGTTCAACGGTTGGTTCTAAAGCAAAGGCGCCAGTGGAAGCAGATTACCACTGCGTGAACAGTGCAAGCAAACGAAGGGGGAGTTGGAAGGAGGGAGAGGGAGTCATTTCATTTCAAGGGGATGGGCTGAGGAAGTTTGAAAACAAAAAGAAAAGCTAATATGATTTGTCGTTTGTCGTTGGAACAACATTGCTGCCTTTATGGGTTTGGGTATGGTAACGCGGAGTTTTTGCGATTTCTCAGATTGGTGAGGGGACTGCGATGCTTTATTTCAATGATGTACAATAACGTTGGTTTATGAGGTTGGCTGGATATGTACTTACGTGTATACCTGATGGAGCATGAACTGCTGACTATGTACATATATCGTAGCCTATTCCGTAGAATATGACAGCGTTTGCTCACTGCCATCGTTTCTTCTGCAGCATGTGAGAGTGAGATGAAGGTTGAAGTTGATGGGAGGAGTGGGGGAGTTCCTCCAGAGTATCCCCAATAGGTCCTGTTAACGCCGAAAGTTAGGCAGGTGCCAGAAGGTTCATTGAATAAAGGGACTTTGAAGATATGCAGGAGAATAATTGCCATTTCTGTCACATTCACTCCAATTCACAGTCTCAGACGAGCCAATTGGATTGATCCAGCACATATCAATTGCCAAAGAGTGGTTGTTAACTGATCAATCCTTGTATTTTAAAGGTTTGGCACAGTACTAGCTGACTGGCCGTAAAAACACCCATCACGACTTCCTCTGCCTGCAGGCTACTTACCTCTCTTTAAGTAGGCCTCTGCAAAGGTCTTTTAGTTATTTTCGTTCCAAATCAATTCGATCAATCAATTACGACGGACCACCTACCCGATACTGCTCCTCACCTCACCAATAAAGGAAGCATCAACGCTTTTCAAACTTCCGCTTCCCACCTCATCGCCCTCACCTTCATTCTCACTTCGCACGGGGCAACAAGGCTTACATAACCCACCAACCTGCCAACCTGCCAACCTTCCTTCCACAAGCCAAGCCCGCAGCCCGCCCACTTATTCGCCTGGCCTAACTGCTTGTCTCTATTCGCAACCTTACTTCATACCCTCTATTTTCTGCAAGATCTCGGTCTTTGCGACAGCCTCGCCCACACAACTGCAACTATGGCCCTGTGTCAGATGCGCCTCCAAGAGGAGAGGTATGTTCTGCTTGGTCACTTGAAATATCTTTGGTAATTAGAAACGCGGCTTCGCAGTCACTAACATGGTAGCACGTTAGAAAGCAGTGGCGGAAGGACCACCCCTTCGGCTTTTGGGCCCGACCCCTCAAGAACAAGGACGGCGTCATGGACCTGAAAGTATGGGAGTGTGGCATTCCTGGCAAGGACAAGACGCTGTGGGAAGGCGGCCTCTTCAAGATGACCATGACGTTTCCCGAAGGTAGGCTGCAGAAAACGTGTCGACAGTGTTGCGAAATCCCTTGCTGACATGCGGCGCACTACAGAATATCCGACTAAGCCTCCTAAGTGTAAGCCAACTCCCTTCGCTGCCAGCCATCTGCTGGTCCTCCCTCGGCAAGGACAATGTACTGATGAATATATGTGATGCAGGCAAGTTCACGCCACCTCTCTTTCACCCGAATGTCTATCCTTCGGGTACAGTGTGCCTCTCCATCCTCAACGAGGAGGAGGGCTGGAAACCCGCAATCACCGTGAAGCAGATTGCGCTGGGTGTTCAAGATCTACTCGACAACCCCAACCCTGAGAGCCCCGCGCAAGCCGAAGCCTACAACCTTTTCAAAAAGGATCGAGTCGAGTACGAGCGCCGAGTGCGTCGTGTGGTTAAGGAGAATGCCCCGGGTTCTTAGAGGTAAACGGACACTCGGTTCAGGACCCGAATCAAAGGGCAAGAAAAATTGAAGAAGGGAGAACTGAATTTCGCGACGCGGATACTGGAATGGCGTTTTAGGATGCGATACCAAATGTGATGCATTATTTGCTTTTGACTCGGGAGTTTCTCTGCTGAAATTCTACAAGGGAAGGGGGTTTGACGCATCTAGCCTTTGGTCAGCGATGAAAGGAGGGCGTCTGGCATAGATCAAGTTTCTCTAGCGTCACCAAGATATTCTCACGATGGTTATGACTTTGACCTCATCTTTGCACCTCTACTCTGCCTCCCCGCGCCCGCCCGTCACGTACGTGCTTGGTACGAAAGTGGAGTTGCCTGCTTGTTAGCGCTGCGGTGCGTTAAGCCAGTCCGCGGGAATCCAACGTATAAAAGGTAACTGTCATGTATATTAGGTCCTTATCAAGACGGGTTTAGGTAATTCGCGGCTTGGCTTGGCCTGTGGTTTCTGACTAAGTATGCAGGACGATAAGTCGACCGGGGCAGGCCGATTTCGGCGATGGAAGCCACACGCCGCTGAGACGGACCTAACAGTGTGATTCTGAAGCTGGGTGGTAAACTGGTAAACCTGGTAACTGCCCGGCTGGCATGCTAGACTAATACGGGTCCAGGGTGGCCAGGGGAAGTATCCAGCCGTTACAGGAAGACGGGAAGACTCACCTGCGGCGAGAAACGGCTTTTGGCTTTTTGGAAATGACTCTTGACCTTATCAGCCAGACCGGTTGCGTGCCTTGAGTCTGAGTCTTGGTCGCGTGGGGCCTGGCTCTACTTATTGTTAGGCTCTTGCAATCTCTCTGCAAGTTTAAGGTCTGGGCCAATTCACAGCTTTCGCTCGTCAAGACTCGCACGTTTTCTTTCTTGACAATTTATTTTTCTTGCGTAGACCAGAATAGACTCTCTTGTCCCTTACGAATCCGCAAACTAGCCAAAATGTGTGGCATCTTTGCGTGTCACAGGTAAGCCAACCAAGTCCCAAATTCCTGTTCAGCCACATGGAAGGAGGGGCAATCCAATCCCCTATGCGTTCCATCATCCCACAACGACCCCGCCAAATAATTATTATGCGAACGCCTTGCTGATAGAGGATTTTCTTGCGCGCAGTCACCCCGACGTGCAGAAGTTCAAGCCGACAGCTCTGCGACTTGCGAAGCAGTAAGTAGTCCTGTTCCGGGGCTCTGGATTTCCAATTGACCCGTCGTCTGCAGAATCCGCCACAGAGGCCCCGATTGGAGTGGAAGTGTGATCTGCAACAACACAAGTATGACCAACCCTCCTCGTTCGCAAGGATCCATACTGATCTGTCCCGACTGCAGTCCTTTGCCATGAACGTCTCAGCATTGTCGGCGTTGGTAAGTTGTTCTCTGATCATCTTGTTATTGCGAACGATCAGCTCACAAATGGCTACCAGAGTCTGGCGCCCAGCCCCTGACCAACGAAGACGATACCATCATTCTCGCCGTCAACGGCGAGATCTACAACCACAGATTAATCCGAAAGAGCTTGAAGACCCCCTACCACTTCAAGACAGCCTCGGATTGCGAAGTCATCATTCCCTTGTACTTGGAGTATGGCCTGGATGCGCCTAAATACTTGGACGGTATGTTCTCGTTCGTCCTGTACGACAAGAAGCTTGACCGTACCATCGCTGCACGAGACCCGATTGGTATCACTACGCTCTACCAGGGCTGGTCGTCGGAGCAGGAGGGCTCGACTTATTTCGCCTCCGAGCTGAAGTGTCTCCATTCGGTATGCGACAAGATTCGCTCCTTCCCCCCGGGTCACGTATTTGACACCAAGACTGGCGAGACTACTCGTTACTTCCAGCCCACGTGGTGGGATGGTGCCAAGGTCCCCGAGACGCCCCTGGACCTCATGGCCATCAGGGAGAGCTTGGAGAAGTCTGTGCGGAAGCGACTCATGGCTGAAGTCCCCTACGGTGTTTTGCTCTCCGGTGGCTTGGACTCCAGCTTGGTTGCCTCTATTGCTCAGCGCGAGACGCACCGACTGCAGAAGCTGGCTCTGGCTGCCAATGGAAACGCAGAAACCGAGGAGGATCCCGATAAGGGCGAAGGACTGGTCGGAATCGACAACGACAACAAGTTGACGACACAGACATTCCTGCCCCAACTCAACTCCTTTTCTATCGGCCTTCCTGGCTCGCCTGACAACGAGGCGGCAATCAAGGCGGCCAAGTACCTGGGTACCAAGCACCACGTCATGACCTTCACCATCGATGATGGCCTCAACGCGCTTTCGGATTGCATCTTCCATCTTGAGACGTACGATGTGACGACTATCCGGGCCTCAACGCCCATGTACTTGCTGTCGAGGAAGATCAAGGCTATGGGTATCAAGATGGTGCTCAGTGGCGAGGGAAGTGACGAGATCTTTGGCGGATACTTGTACTTCCACGCTGCGCCGGAAAAGAAGGCTTTCCACGAGGAAACTGTTCGTCGCGTCAAGAACCTTCACCTGGCGGACTGTCTCCGAGCCAACAAGTCAACATCGGCTTGGGGCCTGGAGGCCCGTGTTCCCTTCCTTGACAAGGAGGTTAGTCTCCCTAATCCACGATTTTGCCCGACCGCCCGCTAACACTGTCATAGTTCCTCGAACTCAGCATGAACATCGATCCCCAGGAGAAGATGATCACGAAGGAGCGCATAGAAAAGTACATCCTGCGAAAGGCCTTCGACACTTCCGACGAGCCCGGAACCGAGCCCTACCTGCCCGACGAGATCCTCTGGAGGCAAAAGGAACAGTTCTCGGATGGTGTGGGATACGGCTGGATCGATGCTCTGAAGGACAACGCCGAGAATCACGTGACGGACGAGATGATGAAGAACCCCAAGCCCGAGTGGGGCAACGACATCCCCGATACCAAGGAGGCGTAAGTTTTGCCCATCTATCTGGTTCCGCGCGAGTAATACTAATTCGAGATGCAGTTACTGGTACCGCTGCATGTTTGACGAGCATTTCCCTCCTCACTGTGCGGAGACCGTCATGCGATGGACGCCGACGTGGTCGAAGCAGTCCGACCCCAGTGGACGGTAAGTGAAATCCAGAGTTCATCTTGATGCAGGTACCCGCGAGACTAATGCCGTGCTTCAGAGCTATTTCCACGCATAACGACAAATACGCTACCACCGAATAAATGCGCTACGATTTGACTGTAAAGGCGGTCGAAGACGATGTTGCATACGACGCTGTGCCTACCATCGGCGGGCAAGCTTCAAGGCGGATCGAAGGGGGAAAAGATCACAGCCCTTGGGCGTGTGTTAGATGTGTACCAGTCAGCCCCCCCTTTTCAGTCCGGGGGTTTGCCGGATCATGGCCATAGAAATTTGTAATGATTGGAGTTCTCGGGGTGCTTCGAGGAAAAAGGGTACTGGGCAAAAAATAAGTTGTGCCATATGCCGACAATCTAGATAATATGAGCAGCTCGCAGAACTGCGATTCCCAATCATATCAAAGTGTATTCCGCCGCATTATACGTCCTCTTGTAGATGACTTGCGTGATGTCAGGATATTCGGTGTACTTGCAAGGTGGCAGGCAGTGAGTGTGGCGGCCAAAAGGGGCAACCTAACTCCAGCTCTGTCCCATGTTGCGGACCAATCAGACGGATGATGATTTTGCAGCGAATCAGAAGACAGCTAAAAGCCAGCGGCAGCGGATCGTTGCTGCAAGGCTTGGCTGTCACTGCCATCCCAACCTAAATCCATCAATTTACTTGACCGACGACCCCCAGGACCCCCAGCCGCTAAACCCGATTCTGCGACCGAGGGGTTGTCATCGCGAAAAGTCACCGGCGGTATGGTCGCATTCACAGCCCCGATCGGGCTTGCTCGGTCTCTCGAGCCCTCGCCCAGAAATAGATTCGTGGTCCTCCGTCTTCCAGTGAAGTAAAAGTCGCAACGGGCCAAAAGTTTGGCTAAATTGACATGACTTGATATTTCTTTATCTTCCTCACCTCCCGTTTACCCTTTCCGGGGTGAAGGTGCGAAGACAACAACGTTGAACCTAAGCTATTGGCCTCCGACAAGAATGCGACAAGGCTCTGTTACGGCGAAATGAAGTAACCGCGATACCTTTGCGATATAATCGCTCTTCACGATCGCCCCCATAACGCTCGTTGGCCTTGAAAGGATTTGCACGCAATATCTAACTTTTACTTGATCGACCCGGTTACGGCTTGTCCGCTGTCATGGGCGACCAACCGCCATACGTGACGCTGAGGACGAGGAGGCCCGCAGATGGGAATAGTATGAGTAGCGGGGATTCTGCCGTACGTGGTGAAGTCATGCATAGTGTTCAACGTCGGAATCGATCAGCTCCACTCACCTCTGCTCAGTATGGCTCGAGTGTTGGAGATGACAGGACGCCGTCGGCGACGCACGACATCAGTCGCGTCAGCTATCACGTTAAGCACCTGTCCGACTTTGCGAAATCGCTCGAGGATGTGCGTACTTGCCCTTGGTTGTGTCCCCGTCGCCGCGTGCTAACGATGGACGAACCCTACAGTCTGCCGCGCGAGCGTTCCCGAACCGCGGCCGGTCGCACAGATACAAGAAGGTACAGGCGCTGCTCCTCCACTGGAGATCCGATGACCTGTTTGTCTTGCCTGAGCTCGAAGACCTCGAGCAGTGCCTTCGGGAAGACTACAGCTTCGACACGGACACGTTTGCGATTCCGTCCGACAACTCACATCTGGAACTGATGATGAGGGTAGGATCCATGATCAAAGAGCACGAGTCTACTGACACCTTATTCATCATATACTACGGTGGCCATGCTCGGATAGACGACTCGCGGCAGAGCACGTGGTGCGCGTAAGTCATTGCCGAACAGACTCTTGTCTTTTGAACCGTTTACTCATCTGCTATCGCAACGTAGAGCTCGAAACCCGGACTCGCCATGGCTACAGTGCGTTCATGCCTCCCTACTGCTGTTTCTCGGCCACTAACCAGGCGACAGATGGTCTGCTATCCAAACGCTATTGGAGCGATCGTTATCCGACGTACTCATCTTGCTGGACTGTTGTGCTGGGGCTGCTAGTGCGACGTTTCCTAACGGCAACAGCACTACCGAGACCATCTCAGCCAGTAGCTGGGATGCCATTGCGCCCGATCCAGGAAGGTACAGCTTCACGAATGCCTTGATCGAAGTGTTGCAAGAGTGGAAGCACAGGACTTACTCTGCAGCCATGCTGCATGCCGAGGTGCTGGCGCGGTTGAAGCATCCTCGACCTATTATGCTGAACGGAAAGCACTTCGAAGCCCGGTCGACGCCAGTCCATTTCATGATGACGTCGAATCACAAAGCCCCTAGTATTGAGATGTGCCGGATCATAGGCGACGAGATGCGGCCCCCTTCACCCCCGCAAGAACTCGAAGTGGAAGCATCGACACCCACCGGGAGATCGGGTGGCCCGCAGGAGCTCTTGCCGCCAGAGCCGACAGAGGACGTCCCCCACGTCATGATCTCTCTCGCCCTCGAAGACGACCAGAGCTTGGATATCAACGCGTGGGAGAGCTGGCTTGCGGCGTTCCCGGCCATTGCCAAGTACGTCAAGGTGCAAGGCGTCTTCAAGAGTCATTCCAAGCTCATGTTACTGTCCTTGCCAGTGATGATCTGGGATCTTCTACCAGAGAACCTAGCGACCAACTTTATTGCTTTCATACGGTCGAACAATCTAGCGGTCCCCAAGGAAGGAGTTCCTCAAAGTGTCGAGGCCGAAATGCAAATGCCTGGCTCGGAGGCAGATTCTGGTTCAATATTTTCGGGGACTACAATGATGACCGGGGCTCGCAAACAAGACACCGTGCTGCCCCGGGCTGTTGTCGGACAAACGCCGCGGGATGCAAGAAACAGCGCGTCCAGCAGAGCACCAAGTTCGCTAACTGGGAGCTCATTGTTCCCATCAAGCTCGTCGGCATCCCAAGGCTCGTCCCGCAAGGAGTGGCGACCCAGCCCCTTTGGGCCTCCAGCCCGGCATGCTACAGCACCACCGTCGACGCTGGCAGGGACAACAACCAGCGACGCCATTACAAGGACTATGATACTCAACCAAGCTCGTAGCTCACGAAAGACGTACATTACGTCGGGCGACAACATTCCCGACCGCCCGCGCCTCGCTCCACATGTAGAGAGTCGTTTGGAGAATTACTTTCAAGAAGATCCGGCTCCCACAGTCGCCGTCAAAGAGTTCCTAGCATCGAACTTGGGCATTGAGACGACAGATATCGATGTAAGCACGCTCGCACGTTAAATTGTAAGCTGGTGTCTACTTACTGACCACTCTACAGATTTGGTTCTACCACCGCCGTGAGCAACAGCAAGTGGCTGTAAGGTTGCAGAACTTGAGCATAGATAGTCAACGAAGAATCCAAACAAGCGATGGCATCCACATGATACTGCCTGGACACCTAAACCAGCTACTCGAGACCTTGCAGCCGAATCAGATGCTCATTGTCGATCTTCGGGCTCCAACCGAATATCAACGGTCACACATTCACGGGGCCATCAACTTCCGCGTACCTGCCTCCTTTGTCCAGCGAGCAAGCTTTGAAATGATCGAGAAAGCGATTGTCGACGATGCAAGCCGGGACACTTTCCGCCGTTGGGCCGAGTTCAGATGTGTCGTCTTCTACGACAGGCACATTGAATTCGCATGGGAGTGTCCCACGGCGGACGCTTTGATCCAACGCTTCAAGGCTCAGGGGTGGACCGGGCATGACTTTATACCGAAGGGGCATTACCGCGAGTTTTCGGCCTCTTTTGACAAACACATCGGGGGTTCGAGGATGAGCGCCAATGCCAGCAAGTATCTACAGAGCTTGAGTGAACGGTCAATGGAGAAGCAGGTTCGTCCTGGAGGTCACCCACGTGCATACCACATTGAAGCTGACATTTTTCACAGAAGGATAACCAGCAAGACTACAGTGACTGGTTGAGACTGGTCAAGGATGACGACCGAGCCGCGTCTACAGAGCTGGTGCCCGCCGTCAAAGCTGAGCGGACGGAAGCCATGGTACAACACCAAAAGGATCTCGAGGACGAGTTTGAGAGACGTATGCCCTCTCTGTACAGGAAGGCCCTGGACCTCGGGGTGAAGACGCTAGGGAGCGAGCTGGACGGTAACTGGGGGCGCAAAGCGTCTTTGGTTGAGCATCTCTCTCGAGGCCTGGAGAAGATGCAGGAAGCCGGTGGCAGGCCAAGAGCGCCTGGCAGCGGAGACGCCAAACACGGTTTGCCGGGCTACCCCGAGAAGAGCCGGGACGCACATTTTACTGCCGACGACTACGATGTGATCGACGCGGATCACGAACATCTGCCGAGCGACGCGGCCTATCAGCAGCAGGCGGCTGCTACTGGAGTGGATAAGGCACCCTCTTATTCGTCTGGTGACCCAGCGGGATCTACCGGCGATACGCAACAGAAGAAAGGGTCATCAACAGGCGGGCGGGGGAGAAATATATTCAAGATGTTACGAAGCACGCGGTGAGGGGATATATGAGCATGGCCAGGGCCCAGGGCCCAGGAGAGGGCGGCGGGCGGCGGGCACGCGCGTACTGACTGACTCGAGCGAGCTAGCAAGGGAAGCAAGGTTTTGACTGACGGTTGTCATTCATGTAAGACGAATGTTTGAATGGACCAGGTCCGGTCCACGACGGCGAGGAAGGGGAGTCGGGAAGCAAAAGGGCACGGCCATGGGCGGGGATCAACATTTGTCAGGTACCTGCATCACCTCTTCTCTTCGCCTGCGTGCCCCACCATGAAGGACGACACGGCGCAAGATTTGCCGGAAGGAGTCGTGCCAAGCGGGAATGGCGTTGCGATTCATCTGTTGTTGAGCTGTGGTTTGTTTAGGGGACCTGCTAGTCTGCGTCTTGTTGCTTACCCTCCTGCTTGTCACGTTTAGAGTTTGGCACTGGCAATGTTTCGGGTATCGTCCCAAGAAGCAGCGTGGCAGCACCAAGAAGCTGTCCGAGGGGGGCTTAGCCAGCACCCTGGGAAAAGACGGGACGACGAAATATGGTTTAGCCGAGCAGTCTGATTGGTCAGGGGAGGCTTGTCAAATATTGTATACTCATATCGAAGGGAATACTACCTAGTATGTACAATATCAACCGTCAAGGGCGGCGGCGGCATTATTGTTGCTAGCCGTGGATGGCGGCAGACATGATTTGAGATATTCAGAGTCAAGGCATAATACCATTGAGGAGAACCAAAGGGGGCCAAGCAGCTACGCGCGTGGGGAGACCAGGAATCCGGCGCGGTCCGACAAATTCGGCTTCCTGGGAACTCCTGGAAATGCACTGATTCTACAGTTGCGTGTGACAATGCGGTTCGTCCTATGTGGCATATAGCATAGAAGGTTGACTGGGTGAGGCCTACGAGCCGGCTGGTAGCAATTCATATTTGTCATTCTCAATCCCGGTCAGCAAACAGCCTCCAGTTTCCCGTTTTTCTTCTTCCTTACTCGCAAGAGGCAATAAGACTCGTTGCTCACAAGTCAGGCGAGACTGTATAATGTGCCCTTGACATGTTTTGTTTTTGCCAGGTCGTTCCTTGCCGGGGCCATGTGTGAATCAATCCGTCAAACCCAGGGCCCCCTCTCGAAGTGTGGCTTGTCATGTCACAGAAGCTGTTCTCACACACACGCGCGATTCTCTTCCCGCTTCCATGACCCCTGCTGGCAGGCCGGTTTTATTCCCTCGTTGTCCCCAGTTCCCGCCCTCCACCCGTTTTGCACAAGGGCAAACTGACACACAACAACAGACAAAACGCGGCCTGGCGTGGCGAAGCCCCCAAACTAAGTGTCATCCGTCACGTTTTATCCATAATTTTAAGCTTAACCGCTGCGGGAAGTAGGGAGAGTCGACGAACCAAGGAAAGCAGGCAGCAGGTGCGCGCGCGAGGATCCTTCCCAGACCACGCCACGGAGGAGAGACATGGGAAAAGAAAGAGGGCCATTATTTTCTTTTTTTTCTCTCTTTTTTTTGGTGCCAAAAGAGAACACATACGAGATGACTACTTACCTACCTCTACCCGTGCCGAGTGCGTGCGGATGCGGATGTTGGTAGGGTAGGGTTGGATTGGATTACCAGCCAGAGACGACGATACTTTGAGATACGCATGTCGAACAACAACTGCCGAAAGAAATCCAGTGATCACTGGGGCCTGCACAAGTACATGAGGCCGAGCCGTGCAAATCCGTTTTATGGGCGCTATATACCGTACCCATGCAATATCGCGTATGGAGATAAACGACCCTTGTACGTGGGGGCAGATCCTCCAGTCAGGCAGTTCATCACTTCTTCTTCTTCGTCGTCTTCTTTATGCGCGCGAGAGCTCGCATGGGAAGACCCCGGAATCTCAGACCAAACCAGCCAGAGGCCGGGAATCAGGGAAAGGAAGCGAGAGGGAGAGAGCGGGAGGGATGGACGTGTATTGAAAGTGTGCTAGAACCATGGTCCACGCCCGCCCGCGAGCCGCCTGCCGGAAACGGGCAAGCGACGGGGTTTCAACCAAGGGAACACACTGACATAAGTCCCGCCCTCATATAGTGCCATCGATAGGGTAATCTGCAAGATGAAGGGTCGGCCGTCGATCATTCATCCACCCCCTCTATTCCGAAATGACAGCCAGCCAAATACAATTCCATCTATGCATTAAACATATATAGATACACATACTCCGCCCTTCCGCTTATGCACCATCTCTACGGAGCACCTGACAAGCCCCGTGCTAACCTCGGAGGGGGTTGCTGCTGCTGCTAAATTGGTTCGTAGTAAGCCTCGCAGAAGGGAACGTAAGCAGGGGCCTGCTAAGGGAAGGAGAAGGCGATCTAGCAATCGACTACTGCTACTACTGCTGCCGCTATTACTACGTAGTAGTATATGCATATATATCATTGAAGGACAGAAGGGGGAAGAGAGGGGAGGAGGAGAGATGCAAGCGCGTATGTATGCACGTAGCATGTAAGTTCGAATGATGGGTTCGACATACATGTAGTTAGGTCTTGTATTAGTATGCACAAATGCTGCAGCATTCGATAGTAGCCACCCACTCACTCACTACCCTTAATTCGGCATAAATACATCTTACTATACTATATGCGTCTGTCGTTCTCTCGCCTGGGAGTATGTCAAAAGACGGCGCTGGTGTTAACGGAGGGGGTGTGCCGCTAGACCGGGTGGCAGTCCCGTTGCGATTCCTTTGTTTTGACAGCATCCAGTGTGTGCCAAATTTCGGTTTCCACTCTACCCTTCTCCCTGCTTCGTTCGCTTGCACTCCCCCTCCCACCACCCCTACCACCTTAACCCCCCGCCCGCGCCCCGATTTCCGATCTTGACAGTTTGATTGTCAATCGATAGAGGATATGTTCTAGAAGATCACGACAACCATGGAGATGGGTGCATGGCCAAGGCAATGGACGAATGGGTCGATCGATGGGTTTGGTTGCTGCTCACGCTCACTGACCACCTTACGAACGAACACCAGGGGAAGAGAAGAATCAGGCAACGGCATTTCAACACGGTACTACTAATGCGAAGCAGATGAAGATTCGACTAAGAAAAACAACCGTGCGTATATCATATAATCCGCCCGTGCTCCGTAAATAAGAAAGAAATGCATTGCCCATGGTAAGCTTATGCACAGAGAACGAAGTATTGAGGCAAAGGCAGGAAGGAGCAAGGGGGAGAGAGAGAGAGAGAGAAAGTGGTCGCTTTAGCAAGATGCTGGTTCTTTTCGTGACACCCGACCTGACTCGGGAAGTCAGCCCGTCCTGTGGTGAGACGATTTCCGGGGCAGCACAGCCTCAACGGCGTCATGGTCCGTCATCAACATGATACTGGGCCACGAAATATCTCCTTGAACGCCCAAGCGCTGCCCTCCAGCCAAATTGGCGTATTGTACGGACCAGGGATGGTTTAGTGCAATCGGTGTTCCGTTTTTGAACGTCCGACATGCAAAGGACGCGCTCCTATTGGATAAATTGACCTTGTACCGTTCCGCACCGGCTCGTCGATCATTAAGAGAAAGTATTATACGGAGGGCAGCGCTTGGGCGTTCAAGGAGATACAGAAAAAAAAGAAGAAACCCCCGGGCGCATCTACCTACTGCAATAACCAGGTTGGTGGGTGGGTGTGTGGTGTAGCGCAGAAATTGCAGCCCGCTCTCTCTTTCTCTCTCTCTCTCTCTCGCTTCGCTTGTCATGCTGAGAACTGACAGTCAGAAGCAACGGGGCTGGCCGGGAAAGAAATATACAGGTCGATACTTATTTAGTTAGGGGGGGATAATAAGAAACAAAGAGAGCCAATGACGGGGCTGGAAATGACCCGAGGAAATAAACGACTGCTTAAATCGATTCATATATCTACAGTACGGACCAGGAAAAAAGAAAGTGATGACGATTCATTAGATATTCGACACGCATCACACGTGTCCCGACGAGCGGCCTGACAAGGGCCCAAAAGTAATCTTAACCCCATAGGGCAACTTATTCGCGGCATTGGAGGACTCTACCAGAGCAGCGTCGCACCCAAGGGAACCCTTCCCCACCGAAACCGCAGCATGTCAAATACCTACCTGCGTAGGCGGGAGGATCTAATCTTGGGTTTGGGGATGGGAGGGGGGGTCGCGTTAGAGTAGTTCTGGCTGTGTGTAGTAGTAGAATACTGTGATACTGGCAGCAGTCAAGAAGGGATTGCAATTCAGCAGCTACCTAGTAGGTAGTAAGTAACAAGGGTCCCATTACGGCGAACCGAACGGTGGGCTGTTTGTTGCCCACTGCCCACGCGTTCTGGTTTTGTGGCCCTTGATCCTCCGTAACCCCGTCAAACCGGACAACCACCCCCCTTTTCTTTGTCCACTCCTTTCTCGTGATGCGATTCGGCCAGCCAGCGTTGCAGGCAATGTGACGTGCCGGGGTGCCTGGCACTTCGGCTTGTATGTACAGTGGGAGGGCCGGAGCGAGGCAGGCATTCGTGTCGCACATACTTATATAAACTCCTGGACAATGGGCTTTGACAGCCCGCCGCTTGGACCTTGATCGGAGATCTTGACAACTGATGGTTCCCATACAGTACACCCTCTGCACAACTCACACATCCAGAAAAGCACTGACAGCCGACTGCCTGCCGGAAGTTTCTTAAGACTCCCCCGCCCGCTCCAGCAGCCAGGGCCAGGTTGATCACCAAAGATTCTGCCATCTAGCCTTGGCAACGACTCCGACTCAATCTGCGTTTCCAAAAACATGCATGCATGCCACAGATTGTCACTGTCAAGATGGGGAGCACCATTAAGCCTCGAGGGGTGCCCCCCGCCGCCGCCGCGCCGAGTCATTTGGCAGCATACAAGACCGAGAACCTCAGTCAGGTCAATACTGGTCATGACCGTGGCATACTACTGTACCTACATACCAAATACCTGCTGTGCCTACTTACGTACTTGTCCACACCCTTCCAAGGAAATGCCGAGTTTGTGTGCCTAGGTTTTGCCGGCGAGCTGCCAAATCCGAGCAAGGAGCCGCTTTACTATAGGCAGGGGTCTATACTCTTATACCCTCGCACACACCACCCACCCGGTAGCTGATATGGCCTCTCGCTCGGCACAGCAACAAAACAATCATGGAAAAAAGCGCCCGCCTTGCTTGCCCCTCGCTCGCAAGAGCCATGTATCCTAGGAAGATGCACTGGCACCCATAACACATCATCATTACTCATGGCGACGACACATGTCTGTTTGCAAGCTGGCGCACGCAAGGGATAGGATACCGGTCACGAGTGCAAAAGGTCGGTACATAGAGGGCAAACGAATTCAACCCACCACCACCACCCTTTACCCGCATACCGGGCATAGCGCCGAAGTAGTAGCAGGTGGAGAGAGATAGAGAGAGAAAGAAGAAGAAAAACACTCACTCAATCACTCACTCACTCAAGCACGCACGCGCCCCTCTCTTCCTATTTGGCCGTCGTCAAAATACCCCGCTGATGCTGCTGGTGTGGCATATTATGCACGATATTTGACAACCGCCGTCAGTCCCCTGGACCACTGGCCGTATTCGACCCTGGCGTAGGAAGTGGGAAGTGCACCGATTGATCGACCTGACTCGCCCCTGGCCTGCTGATTCGGGGAACAAACAGAACCGCGCACTAATAGATGCGCTTCGGTCCAATCTTCGGGTTGGTAAACCGGAACAGGACTTGTGCAGACCCTGGATTGGCTGGCACTCCCAGGGCACTGAGGGCACTGATTCGCGCCCGGGCAGGTAAGCTTGACAGGGAATGCAAACTGACTGGCAGGCTGGCGGAGCTGGCTGCACGGAAGATGCCATGGCAAACCGGGCCTGGCTGGCTGGCCTCGAATCACGACATACGTATTTTCATGCACGCTACGGCAGCGTCAGATCTCTCCGAACACTCCCATAGATCAAATGTGACGAGTCGGATCCGCGCCCAGTACGGATGCGGTAGAATAAGACACATGTCATGCGACAAAAAAAGGAAGAAGTGGCGTTTATCATCACGAGGTATTGCAAAAGAAGCATGGCGGTAGGTATGCATGTCTGTCTCTAGGCCCATCTAGCGGCCGTTGCAATAGGACCGGCGCTCCTACCGAGCAGGAGGGAAAAGAAAGCATAGAGCGAAAATACGCAAGGCGAGGTAAGGGGAAACGGCCAGCTTAACCGAAGCCACTGGCTGGCTGCTTGATACGTACCGTCATGCTAACGCCATATTACATGCCATATTGCAGCTAAGATATCACCACCCACGCCACCAAAATGCCTGGTGTCCGTTTGTTTGATGTCGTGTCGTGTCGTTGTCATTGGCTTCTACAAGTAGGCAAATCGGCAGTCTGCTGTCACACCGGCACAGCCTGGCTTGGCTGGTGCTGGTACTGGTACTGGCGTGTTTCCAAAACCTCTGAACCCGTAGGTAGACATGTTCGGACGGATCGAGGCTCCTGGTTGGCTAGAGTGCGCATCTGCTGCTAGAACAGACGACTGACAAGTTTTTATGCTACCATACACAGCCTTCGCATACGGCTCGGTCCCAAGACATTGTTGACGGCTGACGTGATGGTGGCACACTGCAAGGAAAGCAATCTGGTAGTCAGTCATATTCCATCTCTCTGATTAGATCTGTCGGGCCAGAAGACCTGGCATATGTCGGGTACTTGCCTTTGGGGGGCACCGAACAGCCCCGCTCGCCAATGCGAGACTCCGCCGCCTATGCTGCCTGCATGGTTTGTGTGGTTGAGAACTCCTTCTTTCAGCTGGTGGTAGATGAATTGCAATACTGCATATCATCCCGCAAGCAGCCGCGAGGTTGCATATCCGAATGGCCATATCAAGATGCACGCAGCAACATGGGGAGTCGATGAGCCAGAAGTCCAAATCGGCTGTGGAATATGTGATGTGGCCCCCGATATTGTATTGATACGATGCGGCGTATGATTCCGGACTATTCTGATTGCCGGGCGGGCTCGAATCAGGACATGGCCCCATATAGCAGGGCCTTTTCCTCAACGATCCCTGCAGCGATGGTACTTACCAAGTCATGCCCGTCGTGATTGCGGATCGGGTCTATTACAGGCTCTTGGACTCTGGGTCGTCCTGCGAGATTGGCGATGTGCGTGCGGTGTCAATCACTTACTGCCCTGCCTATAGAGTACATTTGGGTGTTTGTGTCACCACACCCTGTGTCTAGATGCAAGGAGCTGGTTGCTGGCTGGCAACTGGAACTGGACTGGGCCACAGGAACCCGTATTGGCACGGCTCTTCAATTTCCAGATCACCCACTGCAGGGGTTGTTGGTACCTAGCATTGATGAGTACCGGATTAATAATACGTAGATTACCGCATTGCGACCTTGAATGGCTGCGTCATCGTGTTGGACGAGCAGCTCGACCGTGAAGAAGGGTCATCCTACGTATACGTATCGTTGTTTCTTTGCCTTCAATGTCTGCCCGTGGTTGATGGCTACACCGCATCGCGGACAGAGACAAAGCTGTGGTCAGAAACGGCCATGCAGTGAAGAGCCCCTTGAATAATGATTCGCGGGTGAACGAGACGAGGACCGAGGGTAGAGAGAGGGCCATTCCACAGCCCCGAGGAGAGCAAGCAAACACCAAGCAGGAGCCCTTGGATCCGAAACGAGCTGAAAGAGAGACTGGAGAGAGCTGTCAACGGATGGTTCCAGACAAACCCAATCTACCTACCGTACAGTATGCTTAGTTGTTGGGCCGTGGGCCGAGTCGGATCCGACGATGAAATTGGAAAGGCAGAAACAAGATCTGTCGTACCAGCCTAGCTTGCATGGCGAGCGACTTCCGGCTAATTGCCAGGGCAGCCACAGTGGGCAGATACAGGCGCCTAAGCCCAGGCCCAAGGCAAGGCAAAGCAAAGCAAAGCAAAGCAAGGCGGACGTTGGATCTTGTTAATCCCGCCCGCTTAGTAGGGGGCAGGCTAGATGCTAGGCTACCAGCGTAGCAGTCGAGCGCCGCGAAACTGAAAGATGGGAAGATGATGCTAAAGGGGGGGGGCAAGCCACCACTTTCCCGTTTTGAGCAATTGTCGCGAATGGCTGGGTGGTAGGTGCGCTCGTCAATATCCACAAGCAGACAAGGTTCCGGGCCCAGGAAAGTGGATGCAGGGCCAGCCAGGGCAAGTACAGGGCCGCCAGGTGCCCACCGTGATTGGAGGGAGGCGGATCTTACTTGGCTGAGGCCATGTGCGTGGATCTGACCGATGCGATGGATGGCAGCGGCAGCGGGTCGGGAACCCTCCTCTAGTGCATCGCGCAGACGCCTTGGGCCCATTGGGGCTCGTGCCATCGAGGGCGGACCTTTGATTACCTCCCTCCGCCTCCTCCTTCTTACTTATAGTACTCTACACTGTTGTTATTATTAACTGTATGGATGCTTGCTGTCAAATATATCGGTCGGTCATTATAGGCGTATACAGTAACGAGGTAGGATCATATCGCGACAATCCCAATAAGCATACCTGGATCTTGCTTGCTTGCTGTCGCGCTCGACTCTCGTCTCTCGACTGTCGCCGTCTGCACGATACGTCTAACCTTACATGCCTACAGGCCTCCGCTGGCTGTAGAGTCGTATCCGTCGATGCTGCCTCCATCCATTGGATGCAAGTGGGGGTTGGGGGTTGTTCTGTAAAGTTACAGCACCCCCTGTGGTCTGTATCGGTACTGTACTGTCGTAGTTTCGATGACAGGGAATCAGTCAAAGCCGGTAGCAAGTGACAAATAACCAAAACATTGGGTGGGTGGTAGCGCATATGCAGCATATCCAAAATATGTGGGAGGAACAAACAAGAACAGTCAAGGGAGAGAGAGCTGCCTGCTGTGACGTGACGGGTTTGCTGGCGTGTTCCCATGGCGGCGGTGAAAAGCAGCGATAGCAAGTACCAGACCACTGCCGTCAAGAACAGCTCCAAGCCCCGAGCACGTCGCGTGCCCGGCAAATTGGATGTTGATGCCGAACCATTTTCGCCATCTGCGGAGGGAGAGATCACCTACCTAGCCTACACCCAGGGGAACCGGTGGATCGGTAGCAGGCTGACCAACCGTCCTCTATTTGTATCTGGATGCGATCAATTTGATTGATTGATTGGACACGTTACCTCCAATATCCATCAGTCCCAGGATGTAGGTTACGTAGTTCGGTCACTAAGTTGGTAGGCAAGATAAAAACTGCATTAATTCATATAGGTATACACACCTGGTAAACGGGCCTTTAATTTGGAGTTACTTGAAAGGCCATACGGCCACATCCCCTGCCAAGACTCGGGAGTTGATCAAGATCGAAACCATAGTGAATTGTAAGCCAACCTGTAGGTCACGATTATTATCGGGTGATGGACTTCGCGCTTAGAGGAGGATTGAGGTGCGTAGGTACATAGATACCTAGCATTAAGATCGATGAGCCGAGGTACCGTGGTACCTGAAACATACGGTGCATACCAAATACCTCCAGAGCCTGGGTAGAGGCTTCCAGCGAGTCCTACCAGACCAGACCTACATGCGCACACAGATACGCATTATGTATGTGCCTTACCTACGTTTGTACACCCAGCGTATCACGCCGCAGTGGTTCCCTTCCGTTCGGTATGGGCAGTTTTGGTTCGACGTGATCTGCAGCAACCTCCACCTACGGCCCATAAACCTCGCAGAAGTACATGTTCTCTCTTGCCGGTGGAGAAATGCCTCGGCGGAAGGTACCGGTACTCATAAAAGGTCGACTGAAGCCGGCCGGTATAGTGGGAGGGCTTGCCAGGGTTCGGGACCACCACCGTGCCGTAGCTTACATACAATATAAACAATGGTAAGAATCGATAACGCCACCGTGTGTCGCCTTCTAAAAGGAAGCTGACGGCAAAGAATTGGTGCCTATCGAACGTTGAAGTGGCTTTAAGACATGCATTTCTGTGGAAAGTTTGCAGTTGTATCTAGACGGACGCCCGGGACTTGTCCAATGACACCGGTGTGGTTAATGGGAAATACATTCTCTTCCACCGAATTACCTAACCGCTCTCTATAGCCGCGACAAGATTAGATGGCTTAAATTAGAATAATAACTAGATCTCTTATAGAAACCCCTATATATTAACTTGTTTTAAGGGAGCTTAACTTATTTATTATTAAACCCGGGATTTAATACGTTATAAAAATATATATTTAATTTATTAATTACTTTATTTAAATAATAGAGATTTAAATTAAATATATTACATTTAAATTTAATATTATTTTCTATAAAAATAATAAAATACCCGGCTTTAAAAATAATGAAGAATTTAAATTTTATAATATAATTTATTAACGTTTTAATAAATAATTTAATTTACTTTAAATATATATATTTTAATATTAAATAAGATATTATATTTAAAGGTTAAAATAAATATAATAAATAGGGAGGTATATTAAGTATAACAATATTAATATTTTTATAATATATCTCGAATTTAATTGAAATATAGTTTATATAATTATTAAAGATTAAAAGGCGATAGCGACTTTTTATTCGCGATTTAATATATTTATTAAAGTATTTAATTTAATTTAGATTTATTTTATTATCGGTCTAGCTATTAAAAATCGATTTAATTACCTAATTACCCGATAAATCGTATTCGCGAAACTAATTCGCGAAATAATATTAACTTTAAATAATTAAAAATAATAAAATATACTAACCGTATAAATTAATATATTTAATAACCGTTAATTATTCCCGATTATTAAATTAAACCAACTTCGCTTTCCTATATTAATCGATATATATTATATAAATATTAACCTCATTATACCTATTATAAAGCCGGTTTTATTAAAATTCTATATATTTTTATTTAAAATACCGTATTTAACCTTTATATTTATAATTAATATAAATTAACTAAAAATAATACCTATATCCTTATAAATAACCCTTTAATAATTATATTAACGATTTATTTAAGTTTTAAAATCCGGATTATAATTAATAAAATATTTAATTTAATATTTATTAATATAATCGCCCCTATATAATATAATAAAGAGATTAATTATATCTCTTATAATATTAATATTAAAAAATATCCTTTCAATATTTAAATTAATTATATAATTATAAAATATCTCTTTTTTTATTAAATTTAATTTCCGCCCGTTCGGTCGAGTTTCGCGTTAAGGATCGATATTACGTAATCGATCGCTTAAAATAACTCGGGGGACGTTATATGTTTTTATAATAATTTATTAATTAATTCGATTTAAACCTCCTTATATTATTTAAATTATTAAAATAATATAATTTTCTTTTCATTAAATCGGTATTATAATTATAAAAGTATTATATATTAAAGTTTAATTAAACAAATTAGAAAATAAAATTAACTTAATAATATAACCGGTTTAATAATAAACCACGTTAGTTTATTAATAATATTTAATATATATATTAAAATCGATAATTTTATTAAAGTATTAAATAAAATAGTAAATATAATTTATAATGTAAATTTATTATAAAAGGCTTCCTTTTAAAAAGTTTAAGGAAATTTCATTTTTTTAATTAACCGGATAAAGTTTAAAAGGAATTTTTAATAATTAGTTAAGGAAATTATCTTTAATTAATTATAATCTTTTTAAACTTTTTTACGCGAAATATAATTAAAGTAGCGGGTTTATATATTATTTAAGAATTTATTAAATATTGTTATTTAATTTAAATAATTATCGTGGAGGAAAAGTAAGAGCTTTAAAGCGACGGGTTCCTTAATATAATTACGGATAGCGTTAAATATTTAAGACTCGGTAATAAAGTAATCGGTATTTTTAAAATATATATCCTTAATTTAATAAAATTAAATTTTAAACGGATTTTTATTTTTATTTTTATTATTATAAAAGTTATTAACCTCGATTTTATAGCTTTTTTTATAACGGGTACTTCTAACGTTAACGATAATTAAAAAAGTATTAATACGGTAAGATTATATAAATTAAGTAATGGTTATATTAATATTATATAATTCTTTTTAAAGGTTAGTAACATTTATATTAGTTTTAATAAAGTCGGTTATAAAATCCTTAATAATTAATATTTATTTTTATATTTAAATTTAATATTAATCGAGTTCTTAACCTATTTTTTAAAGATAATCCTTTAAAGAGATAATCTTTAAATTTAAATTATTTATTTTATATTAATTTCTAATTAAATTATTACCTTTAACGAATCGGTATATTCGTTCTTTAATTAAGCGGGTGAAATTTTAATCTAAAAAATAATAAATTCCTATTAAGAATTAAATAACTTTATACATTAATATAAATTAATAATTTATACGATCCGGATATTAATAATTACGATAATAAATTGTATTTCTTAAAATAAGTCTTTTAAATTATTATATATATTATTAAACTCCCTTATTATAACGAAGTTATTTTTAATAGGTTATTTAATAATATTAAGATTAATTTAAAAGGAAAAAGGAAAAGTAGGTTTATTATTATTATTATATATATATATATATATATATATATTAGAATATTAATTAAGACGGAATTATAAATTATTGTTATTTAATTTATTAATATCCGTAATATATTAAAGTTTATAGGTGTTTTTTTATTATTATTCGAGCTTTTTATAAATTTAATTAGTATTTTCGTTAATCGGGTTATTATTAAAGCTTTTAAGAATTTAATCGTTTTTGAGATCGTTAATATTAAATTAAACATATTTTTCAATATATATCGCGATAATACGGTTATTCTTATTACGTATTATAATATTCGCGATAAAAGTTAATTAAGTTCGGTTTTTATAGTTATATATTAAAGCTTTTAATATACGGTTTAAGGTTCGTTACTTTTCACGTTATAACGAAATCGATATCGGTTTATTTAAAATTAAAATTAAAATAACGTTTTATTAAACGATATAATTAATAATTATAAATAGTTACGGAATTAAGATTTAATAAAGTAAAGCTATAAATAATATTTAAAATAATATAATTTACGATAAAAAAGAAAAAAAAGAGTAGATTTAACTAGAGTTAGATTAGGATTTAAAATAGGTATAGGAGCGGGGTTTAATCTATATTAATATAACGTTAATAGGCACGGACTAATATATTATATTACTATTAAGCTTTTATTATACGACGGTATAATTATAAAAATAAATCGATTTTATATATAATAATTATTATTCGCTTTAACGTAGCCTTTATTATCTCTCGATTTATATAATTTAATTCTAATCTTAAACTTTAATATTAATAAATTATTAATTAAATATTATATTATTTATATAAAACGCGTTACCTTAGTTTATAACTTAAGGATAAAGATAATTTTATTATAATAAACAATATCTCTTTTATTAATAATACTCTTAATTAAAAAAGCTTTGAAAAATATATTATTAAATTATTTAAAGACATAATTAAATAGAGAATAGGGAAATAAAATATTATTATTATATTCATTACTAAAGTAAAATTATTAACCCTAATTTTCGTAATAAAGGAAGGATTTATTATATAATACCTAATAAAAGAGCTTAATATTTAATTAAATTAAGGATTTATTATAATTTAATATAATAAAGAATGGATTATACGATTAATTAATATCGAAATTATTATATTATAAACTAAACTCTAATATATCGATATATATAATTATTAACTCCGTTAAAAAATAAAAGAAAGAAAAATTAAAGTAATCTATTAATTTATAAAAGATATAATTATTAATAAATTTATTAAAGCTTTTACGGCTAATTCTTATTAAAATTTATATTAATAAATAAACCTTATAAACGTTAATAAAGAGATTTAAAAAAGGAGAATAAAAGAATTAAACTTAAAAAAATAAGAAATATATAAAGATTAATTGATAAGAGGAGAAACAAATTTATTAATAAACTAATTTAAATATTTAATTAAACATTTTTAATATAATAAGAACATATTATAATATAGTTTTAAATAGCTATAAACCGTTTTATAATATACCTTTAAATATATTATAATATAAATTTATATTACTTTAAATTAATATATAATAGATAAATATAATTAAATATATATATTAAAAAGGATTTAAAGGGGTATATTAAATAAAAGTAGCGGTATATTATCCGCTTTTACCGATAAATAGCCGAAATAGCTTTATAAGTATAGATTTATATTAAAATAACTTAATTAGATTAGACGCGTATAAGCTACATTAATATATTACTTTTCACGTCTGACAGTTTGAACCCTCGGCCTGCCCTACGACGGCTCCTCCTTAAGGTGCCATTCCGGTGGCCTAGACGTTGGAGGGCTGGAATGAGGAAATGACTTGCAGGACAGACAAACACACTCGTCTGTCTACATTGATTGCATGCATGCCTACCCACCTAGGATACCGGTACCTATCACCGCACAGCACCTCTTTCAAAATGTTTGCTAACGTGAAGACGGATGTTGCAATCCGCGCGCTGACAAGGTACATGACGTTAGATGGTACGCAGTATTGTAGAGAAACACAGGCAGTGTTGGTTTGATACGTACTTCGTTTTGTATCTGAGCGCTGAGATGTTGCTACCCTCCTACCGCAGAAGAGCCGCCTCGCTGACTCGGGACCGCAGGAGAGCCTGATTCCGTCCCCAGCCGGGTGGTATGCGAACGACGCACTGCCATCTCATACAACTATAATTCCAGATGATCGGAGATGATCGACTAGTCCATCCGCCTAGATACAGCAGGCCAAACCACCACTGTTTCCTACTCTGGACATGCACCGGGTCATGACCTGTCGTCGTACCTGAAAAACAAGACAGTGCTTGACATTGCTTTGACAGTTTGCGGGACCGGCCATCATAAGTATGGAATTGCAGAGCGCCAAGCACGTGCTTCATCTTCACTCCTCCCTCCATTCCCGCCGGAGGCGTAGCAACGATTAGACGTTAGACTTCCGTCGAGAAAGAAAGATGGTTCTAGTGGTAATGAATGACAGATGACTTTGCAACTAATCGCAAGCCTGGCTGTCCTTTGCGATGCCTGTCCTGATGATTGCTCCAGGGCTAATAAGCTAGGTAATCGGTGCTGATCTGCGGCATCTGCCATTCAACATCCAAGTAGAGTAGCCCCGAAGCAGATGCATGATACTGCGATGGAACGCCGGTCCGATAATCGATGATCGCCATCCGTTGCTGCCATCTCAGCCGCCTCTCCCCCAAAATCGTTGCGCCAAGCTACGGTGTTTTTTGTTCCTAAACTAAACCTCGTCATTTCAAGCCAAAGGTTGTTTTCACATGAGGAGGCGTTCTTAACGAGCATAAAGAATATGAAGAATAGACGGGCCTTTTTCTTTAGAACATTCCACAGGCTAGCTATATTATCCCCACGACCGCTATAAACGTCAAACTATCAAACGATACCGCCCATTGCGCTTTGTCTTGCCTATCTGCCCTCGCGGCAGCCTCGCAGTAAGGCGGAAAGCTAGGTAGTAATCTACTTGTAGTACCAGTATGGGGTTTCGTTTCTGCATTAGCTGCCTAGGTAGGTACTTGCTAATGTATTTTCGGCTTGTGCTCCCGGGAAACATCGTTATACTCGTGAGAGTCCAACCAACCATGCACCATCTGGAAAACGGAGCTGCGCTCGCCTAGGCAAGGCATGCCGCCAAAAAAGGAAAAGGAGATATAAGGGGATACCGGAAAAATATATTAGAATAATCATTAAAGACAATAACCTGCAGGCGGTTAGTAGAATCATGACTTAAAATGCCGACGACGAGACAAGCAAAAGCCAATTAATCGTTAAGCTGCCCGCTGTCATGGAGTGGTTTCTACGTCGCTCTACGGCACCTATCAAATTCGACGGAGGGATTTAATGCCTACAGCTGTTTGGCCCGCTACCGGTACGTTAATAAGGTGAAAATGTATATATAATGTACTTATACATGTAGCTTTTGGAGGTAGACCCTGAATTTGGTCTGATGCTGTAACGCGCTCTGCGAATGTTCGGTTTAAAGCGCACCTACATTCGATCCCAATTCTGGTACCCAAGATTAGGATCCAAGTATGTAATAAGAAATATATCTATAAACTTATTTACTAGCCTAGTCTTGTATAGTAAAAAGTAATAGGTGGCTAGTGAGGCTAGAAGCCGCCCTGAAACATGGTAAACGGCAGGGGCATCACCGAAACGTCACCCTCCATCAGACTACATCAATTCGCAACTTGGTGATATGTCGGAACAGCCTACCAGACGCGCGCGCGGGCTGTAATGGCTGCATCCCTATAGTAAGTGGTGAAGATGGATAAAGGAAACGGGCAGATACCGTGGCGACACATTAATGCTTCGGGGCAATTATGTCTTGAATCTTGGGGCCGTCAAATAACCCGTGTGACGCGTGAGCTATAGTTTTCCTGCTCGGTCACAAAGAAAGAAGCTTCTTGCTTGTCCGATCACCCCCATCCCCTTACTTCAAGTTAATGTCAATGGCAGGCCTGACGTAGTTGCAGGCATCTGTCTGTCGCTCTCGCCTCGGATTCTCGAAATGACCAACCGAGACTGGCGCACCTGAGGCGGCTGGTGACTGGTCAGTGGCTGAAGTTGCCATTATATCCAGTCTGCGTCTGCTATAATATATATCCTAAGGTGCTGTTTCACTGCTTTTTATTAAAACTTTTATAATGTACGGACTAGGGATAATTTAATATAATAATTAATATATATTAAACGTCCCACCTTTTACTTATAACCTTTTATTAATTAAAGCTCCTTATTTAAATTTATATAATTATATTAATTATTTATTAAAAGTATTATATAAAAAGTAATAAAATAATACTTAAAAATATATTTATAACTATAAGCTTTTTAAAGTTTATTAATTAAAAATATAATTAAAATATATTATTACTTTAACCGTTTTAAATAAAACGTTAAAAGGTTAATATATTATAATAAGGCTAGGACCTAATGTATTAAGTAATATACGCTATTAAAAACTTTAAAAACAAGGGGGTATAAAGTATGTTTTATAATGAATTTCGATATTAAATAGATTAATTAATAATATATACTCCTTTTTATATATTTATATATAATACTTCTATTTCTATTACGAAAATATATAATTAATAAGCCGTGTGCTAGATCGTTAAATCTAATAAGTGCCGACTATAGCTATTATAGTATAGGTTATGTGTTTTTAATATATATAAATTATTATTTCTAATTTTTATTAAATAAAATTATATACCTTACTTTTTAATTTTTATTTATTTATATTTTCTTACTAATTTATAATTCTTAATTTTAAATTAAATTTTATAAGTTTTTATTTATTAAAATTTATTATTATTTTTTTAAATAACTATTAAAAAAACTATAATAATAATATATATAACGTGGTTTACCACCGAGCCGGCTATATTATTAAGTTAATTACTTTTTCTATATTTTATTACTTTAATATAAATTAATTTAATTATAATACTTTAAATTAATTAAAATTATTTATTATTCGATTTATGATTTAATTATATATCCTTTTTATATATTTGTATATTATAACCTATTTTATTATAAATATTATAATGCTTTTTACCGGCCGCCTTCTACTTCGATAAATCCCTCGTTTCGTTTTTATTAATTATTAAACATTTCCTTTTTACTTTTTAATTTTATAACTCTTAAAATTCCTATATAATAAAAGCCCTTTTAAATTATATATATACCTTTTTAATTCTTTAATATTTAAAAAAATATTAAATTAACCTTTTTTAATATAACGTGGTTTACCACCGAGTCGGCTATATCACCGAGTCGGCCACCTTTTCCCTATATAAAAAACGTCCGTACGTAAATTATAACTCTTTTAATTCTTTATTAAATTTTACAAAATTTTAATTTATTATATTTAATTAGATAAAAATATTAATTTTTTTTCAATTTTATAATTATTTTATTTAATAAATTAGAGCGGAAAATAGAAATTATAGGAATTAATTTAGCGTATTTTATATTTAAAGGTATAATAAAATAGATATAAATTTTAAAAAATGTTTTTTATTTATTTTATTTAAATTAGACTTTAATTTTAAAACTACGGTTTAAATTTAATTAAAATTAATTAAAGTGTACGGTTATACACGGACTTATTTTCTATAGGGAAAATAGTGGCCGACTCGGTAATATAGCCGACTCGGTGATATAGCCGACTCGGTGGTAAACCACGTTATATATTTAATTATATATAAAAGTTATTTTATAGACTATTTTATTTATACCTTTCGTTATTTAATTTATAATATTTAAAATAAATATTAAAGAGCTTCTTTAATAGATAAAGATCTTATTTATAATAAAAATAAAGTATTTAATTATTTATTAAAGGTTAAACAGTATTTAAAGGTTATAAATATTAACCGTCCCCGGATATAATAAACTAGATATAAACGTTTAAAAACATATATTTAATTTATTAATTACTTTATTTAAATAATAAGGAATTAAATTAAATATATTAAATTTAAATTTAATATTATTTTCTATAAAAATAATAAAATATATAACTTTAAAAGTAATAAAAAGCTTAAATCTTATAATATAATTTATTAACGTCTTAATAAATAACTCGATTTACTTTAAATATATATATTTTAATATCGAATAAAATATTGTATTTAAAGGTTAAAATAAGTATAATAAATAAGGAGGTATATTAATTATAATAATATTATTATCTTTATAATATACTTTGAATTTAATCGAAATATAGCTTTTATAACCGTTAAAAATTAAAAAGTAATAACGACCTTTTATTTATAATTTAATATATTTATTAAAGTATTTAATCTAATTTAAACCTATCTTATTATTAGTTTAACCGTTAGAAATCGATTTAATTACTTAATTACCTAATAAATTATATTTATAAGATTAATTTATAAAATAATATTAACCTTAAACAATTAAAAATAATAAAATATATTAACTTTATAAATTAATATATTTAATAATTATTAATTATTCCCGATTACTAAGTTAGACCGACTTTACCTTCTTATATTAATTAATATATATTAATCCGATTATATTTATTATAAAGCCGGTTTTATTAAAATTCTATATATTTTTATTTAAAATACCGTATTTAACGTTTATATTTATAATGAATATAAATTAATTAAAAATAATATTTATATTCTTATAAATAATCCTTTAATAATTATATTAACAATTTATTTAAATTTTAAAATCCGGATTATAATTAATAAAACGCTTAACCTAATACTTATTAATACGGTTACCCTTATATAATATAATAAAGAAATTAATTATATTTCTTATAATATTAATATTAAAAAGTATCCCTCGGGTATTTAAATTAATTATATAATTATAAAATACCTCTTTTTCTATTAAATTTAATTTCCGTCCGTTCGATCGGGTTTTATATTAAAAATTAATACCGCGTAATCGATTACTTAAAGTAATTTAAGGAATATTATATACTTTTATAATAGTTCATTAATTAATTTAATTTAGACCTCCTTATATTACTTAAATTATTAAAATAATATAATTTTCCTTTAATTAAATCGGTATTATAATTATGAAGATATTATGTATTAAAATTTAATTAAATAAATCGGATAAAAAATTAATTAACTTAGTAATATAGCCGGTTCAATAGTAAACCACGTTATATATTAAATATTTAATTCTTAACTTAACCTATTAAATAGTTTATAAGAATTAATATATATAAGAAATAAATAGCCTAAGGTATTAATAAAACTACCATAGATATAATTATATAAGTATATATAGGTAGCGAGGCCGGCTTGCTAGGTGCGTGTGTGGGAGATATGCTAATAAAAATGCGCCGGGGTATATCCAGATCTCAAATCTGAGGTGATCAATCACGTTAAAGACGATCATCCAGTCTGCAGCAGACAGTAGGAAAGTATCTGTCCTTTACTGTCTTCCCCGTGGTCGTTGCGACGCCAAGGGAGAGCAAAAAAAAACCAAAAAAAACCACCAGCATAGCATGTATGTGTGTGCCGTCTTCAGGCAGAGACACCATCCAACTAGCTTGTCTGCAGCCTCTAAGACATGATGTAATGTTCTTGGTGTTGAAGAAGAAGATTTATTAGTGTATATTCGGCACCACATGGTGATCCTCTTGCCGGCCGTGCAATGCAACCGTAGTGACCTCCCAACAACAACAATAACAACGGCCATCAACGTTAATATCAGCCCTTTCCAGGCAAACTCTCGCTGCACCTCCTACGAGGCACGCACGCAGGCCATGTTAGGTTGGCTCATAACGTCTTTCTCCCGAGTCTATTTCTCGGGTAGCATGATGAACCAACAACGCCATTGCCACACACAGCCCGCTGAAAGAGGAAATTGATTTGCCCTTCTGAAGCTGGTACCAATTGTTCGGTACTTGTGTGTGTGTGTGTGTGTGTGTGTGTATGCATGTATGCTATTAATGAACTTGGCTTATCCCTATCGATCGCTTCGCTTCGCTTTGCATCACCGAGGACGCTGGCAAAACCAAACCTTCTTGTTGGGTTCGGCAGCCTGCAGTGAGTTGGAGTTCCTTTGTTCAATCGGGTTGTCGGTCCCGTAAGGATGGATTGCTTTTCACGCACACATCCCTACGCCCAGAGTACAGTGCTGGTCTCATTGCCTTCATCCCAGCTCAGGCGAGTAATAATACCTTAGTCCGTCAGTCAGGCAGTCAGTCCGCGACCCTTGAAATGGTGCAACGGGAATAACACATATCTGCACACAACATGATGGGACTATGCATTTGCTGCTGCTGCTGCTGCTGCTGCTGCTACTACTTACTACTCGCGCCTGACTAGCCCTTTTGCACCTGACTTAGCCGTCAAATGGCCATCGACCGTGCCGTAGTATTCTCAAAGTAACCTACCGCTTTGGGGCATGCCTTCGTCGTGCCCCAATCAGTCTTAGTCGTCGATGCCATCGGAAAGCCTAGAACAGGTACACGCGCACGCACACCACCGCTGCTCGATACCTACTGCTCCATGGCTGCATCGAACTGACTGCCTCCCACTATGATTCAAGTCTAAGCATGTAGGAGAAAAGACGCATGCACCTCACGCCCACTTCGCTAGCCAGCCCACAAATGCGCTGACTAGGGTCGACCCCGGTAACTTCATCCTTCCATCGGGCAATTTCATCTGGACATCTGGATCAGAACAAGAACGGTCGTGGTCCGGGGTCCTGCACCCCTGCTGGTGCATACTACACTTCTCTAGCGGCCCTTCGTGTCACTTTCGTCCACTTCCATGCTGGCTAGGTACCGTACCTACCCTACTCCCACTACCACGATCAGCCACCTAGGTAGCGTCCGCTCTCCTTGCCCTGCCTGTGCTGTGGTGCTGGCTGTCGTTTTTCCCTAGCGCTGTCTTCACCCCCCCCCAGCGACATACACACCCCGTACCCACCTCCCTTCCACCCTCTCTGTCTTTGTCTCTCTCACCCACTACCTTACCTGACCTAGGTAGCCCACTCTCTCTCTCTCTCTCTCTCTCTCTCTGTACTGTACGGTAGGTACCTTACCCTTGCCCAAGACCTCGATTCGGACCCCATAACCATATCCACGCTTGGGTATCTCGACTGCCCTAGCATATGCCTGGCAAGTCTCAACAGTCCGGTTGTCGTTGTCCACACAAAGGGAACGCCTGTGTGGGGATGCAGTTATTCATTGGCAAAGTACTTGCTCTGCTCGCCCTCACACACCACGCTCTCCCTTCCAACTCTTTCATCTGGAAGTACAGTAGCAGCAGGCAAAGGATGATCACTGTCGTCCCCTAGGTAGTCCTTACTCTCTCTCTCACTCGCTCTCCCCTCTGAACTTCAGTGTCATCCTTGTCCCATGCCTCGCATGGTCAGGCTCTTTACGGTTTAGTTCCTCCCCCGTCAAAACCGTCTCTCCACACCCGGAAGGGGGCTTTCTTCCCCAACTCCAACATTGAAAAGCCATCCCAAGCCTCTACTACTTGTTCAAGACGCCTCTTCGTTTCCGTTCACCTAAACCGTTCCTTGCCCAGATTCTAGCTGGCCACCTTTTACCGGACTCGTCTGAGGCTGTCTTTGTGTCAGTTCGTCTTGAGACTAGAAAATATTAAAATTTGGATCTCGAGCGTTGCTTGTTCCTTCCGTCTTCGAACTCTCTGCCATTGCCTATTTGGGGGACATCATCTGTGCGTCTGCTTGTTGATCCACAACATCAAGACCATCTCCAGAGGTCACAGCTCCTCTCGTTTTACAAAAAGACGCTCGTCTGCCAGCCGTTGGTGTTTGTTCATGCTTCACCCTCTTTGGAACATCCTCTCATATACCGGTCTTTTTGCTTGGTTTATCGACAACAAGGGGCAGCTCATTCGTTTTCGAAGCCCTCGGCACTATATACACCAACACCCGAGTGCATCTTGTTTCTGCTCGACACTCTCTTTCAGCTCAACATTGTTTGCCCGTCTTGGATAGGGCCATAACCACGCAAACTCGACGCTGCACCACTACCACTCCTGGTCTCTGTCCATCTGCATTCGGAATCAGTCGATAAACTAAACGCCGGGTCATCCAAGTCTGCACCATTCGGTACTTTCACACCACTCGAGTGACCTCTTCCGCCGGTTCAGGTTTGAGGTAAGAACTCCTTTGTCACCCAGCCGCCCATATCAAGTCTCGGCCCATCTACGTCTAGTCCACCCGTACTCACCTTTGTAATAG
The DNA here is from genome assembly GCA_038363915.1 of Apiospora saccharicola. Taxonomy (NCBI): domain Eukaryota; kingdom Fungi; phylum Ascomycota; class Sordariomycetes; order Amphisphaeriales; family Apiosporaceae; genus Apiospora; species Apiospora saccharicola. The sequence goes on from JAQQWM010000001.1 coordinate 4,846,088, forward strand.
GCATCGAGAGCCAACCTTACAGGACTCTTGACTATTTAGGGGCATGGAATATACCCCACGACGGCTTCCAGAGATACATAATTTGGATACCTCTTCAACCACTTGCAAAATGTCTACTCTCACTATGCCCGCCCCTCAACAACACACCGGTTTTCATCGTGAGTTCGCGTGGCAGGAGACCCGCTCTTCTGAGCCTGTTCATCAGTCCAGGAACAACATGAAGAAGATCGCCTTACCCTCTATTCGCCAGGTATGTCACACCCTCCTTGATCAACGGGATAGTGTACACTAACAAGTACCCCAGGCTTTCCCCGAACTCCAACTACGAGTCCAGCATGATGGGGCTGCCAGAACACCATCGTCCACAACCTCGCCTGTGGCTGGTCCAGCCGGCACCATGACGCCGCCAGAATACGTACACTCCCCCAACTGCAGCAGCAAGAGGCGAAGGCTTTCTTTTGAAGATGATAGAGAGGGTGAGCGGGCCAGCCAAGTTCCCCGGCTCTACACCAACCCCGGTGCACCAATGGTGATGCATCAGTCTCCTCCATCCCGCTCGATCCCGCGGCCTGCACAAGAGTCGTGGCCCTCACCAAGCAGGACGAGCCCGTACCTGCCCTCTGGAGCACTCCCCTCGATGCAAACCCCGGCCCCTATGGAGGTGCGGGAGCGAATCGAAGCTCGCCCAACACTCCCGAGCCTACCACGCATGGAATTTGACCGGAATCCGGCTCCGATGCATAGGGTTCGCAGCCAGTCTGGAGATGAGTATATGCCGGAGTCCATGAGACCCCGAGTCAGCCACCCCAGTGGGCCCTCGATGGAGGCGCCGGCTCCCGTATACAGGGCACCGAACTACAGCTACGGCGGTTACCATCCGTCCAGAGTACAGTCGATGTCGGTTGGATCCATACACCCTTTTGACAGGGCGCCTTTCTCGGCAGCAGCGGCCTACGGTCATCACTTCCAAGACTCATTCATGAGGATGGGCGACTACGGAATGGGAATGGGCGGGGACAACAAACAACGCAAACGCCGCGGCAATTTACCCAAGGAAACAACCGATAAGCTGCGTGCCTGGTTCGTGGCACACTTGCACCACCCCTACCCGACCGAGGACGAGAAACAAAGCCTGATGCGTCAGACTGGATTGCAGATGAGTAAATTTACCTCATCAACCGAACTGGGTTTTAGACGACTCGGAACTAACATCTTCTCTTCTTCCTCAGACCAAATTTCCAACTGGTTTATCAACGCACGTCGCCGCCAACTGCCTACGATGATCAACAACGCTCGTGCCGAATCAGATGCCATGTCTGGTCGAGGCGGTGATGGCAAAGTGCTGCCGTCCACTGAGCGTGCCGATTACGACCACAGCGCTAAGCGCAACAGCGTCCCACTAAGCGAAGGCGAAGCTAGTAACTTTGACGATGTCGAGTTAGATGGCATGACCCGTCGAAGAGGCTCAAGCCATTTCAAGCGGGGCAGCATCTGATAGCCTCGCCTCGCCAACGACTACCTTTGTCTTCTACGACATGTATTACTACACCACACTCTATATTCTTTAGATGTCGACGACGAGAAAATACTCGCACATTTCGACTTGATACCGGCAACGAACCGACGACTTTTATGTCTGGCTATATTGAGCTACATGTTTATTTATTTTCCTTTTTTTATCGGCATCGGAGCAACAATGTATACGCAACCATCAAACGGGGTGGGCTAAAACTGGATGGAACATACATCCAACGGCAGGGGATAGGGAGTAGAAGGGCGTTTTCGCCCACAGCGCAGGTCTAGGGGAGGTGTATTCTTTTAGAGAGGGAATCAGCATTGATGGCAGCCAGCGGGCAAGTCCCCAGCGACGAAGCGAAGCCAGGACTTAGTCGTAGTAGTATTATACCCATACACGGTTCAATTGAGTGAATTGGAAGTCATTTGCAATCTCTCGTATTATTCCTTGATCATGTCCATGTCCGTTGCCAAGACTACATTGTCAAGTGGCAAGGCCCCTCGTTTGTCTCTGGATCCCAAATCACGAGCACTGCGTTGTCCCCTTCCCCATGGATATGAGCAATGCCTACAGAAGCTGGCTCATTGCTAGGCTGCATTTGAAACTACGCCTTGCTGACTACTCCGGACAATGGTCCGAAGCTGTCACCGAAATGTCTACGCCGAGGTCAGTCAGTGCGTCATAGGGAAGTTAAGCAAGCAAGTGGTAACGATGACCAGTTCCCATACCTGGCATGTCATTTTCCTGACGGATCGAGCGCTACTGCAGCTGTCGCAATAAGATTTACGAGATTGGGTTTCTCCCATACATGATTGACCTGTCTTGGAACTATCAGGCCGAATGGAGAAAGCAGGGAGACACAGGCAGGTCAGGGCAAGACAAGCAACATATTACTCGCAGGGACAAAGCACCAGGGCAAGCTTTCACCTCTGGCCTATCGCACAGACAAGAGATACACGATAGAACAGGCCACTCACTGCAGAGTACGGCGAGCAAGGCAGGGTGTCGTTGTTGAATAAGCTTTTTTCTTTCTTTTGGCAGAAAAAGGCAAATCGAGTTGCCCGAGTTGTCCTCGGCCAGTATAAGTATACATGTATATGGTTACATATCATTATATGTAATGAGGTCCAAATGCCACTTAGATCGTCCAGCCGCAACACAACGGCCATGCCAACGATCCCAATCCGGCCTTCAGCCCAGTCCGTAAATCCTCCGTCCATTGTTTTTCGGACAAAATGGTTTGTGCTAGTGCCATCTAACCTTTTTAACTTCCAAGGGTCTCACTTCCATGCTCAATTGGAAAGCTCTAAAGGTCGACGACAAGCCCAGTTTGGGTGTGTCAGGTGTCGGTTGGAACGGTGACGGGAGATGGCCTTCCCCTCTCACCCAAGGAGTTCCAATCTTGGCGTTCTTGTTTGGTCGTTCGTGGCTGTCTTAGCCTTTCGGCCTGTCCAAACTCTGCTGCTCTCGCTGCATGTCACCACCGGGTCTCACACGCCTCTTGGGGCTGATCTAATGCACCACCGTTTGCGGGCTGCGTTACCGCTGAGGAGGCTGGGAGGGTGGTCATGTCATTCATGGTGGTAATACCACCTCAGTCACTCTCAGTCAGTCAGTCAGTCACTCACTCACTCACTCACTCACTCACTCACTCAGTGGTCTACTCACTGACTTAGCTAACATAACGCTACTCATCCAGGCATGTACTTAGTCACCCACACAGACATCCGCACGACAAAGCTTCAGGAGAGGGAGAACGGATTCCATCATCTGATTTTCGACAGCGGGCCAGCTGGTCAAGCTGTGACCGCGAGCGACCGAGAGCATGTGTCTGTGTGTATACATGCCGTCAAACTGAAAGAGGTGAGACCATCAGGTACAGAGTCAAGTGGTTTAAGTGCCTAGTCAAAGTGATTTACTGGTAGTTCTTTGCCTTGTTACTACTAGATGGCGGAGAGGATGCATAGCCACGAAGCCTCTCCCCTTGTTGTTGTTGAGAATTCCTGGCGTTGACTGCTTTCATGTGTGTGTGTGTGCGCGCGCGTACGATGCCAATTGAAATTATTCCCGATATGTATTACTGAACTCACCAACTACACTGCAGTCTTTCACCCTTTTCGGGGTTTGGCTGTTATGCATATGCACATGCATAAGTATAAGGTCATCCCAGCCCGTCTCTCCTTCACCGGGGGGAGGGAGGGTTTCACCGCAATATGACGTTGGGAAGGGTAAAATCAGTGGACAAAAGTTTGCGAACTAACCCCATTCCTTACTAAAACTCAATATCTTTAATAAAGTATAATAAAAGAGTATAAGCATTTAAGAATTAATTGAAAATTTATGTATATAAAGCTTTAAAAGCTATTTAATATATATATTTTTATAATTAAAAATATTTAATTATTATATATTAATATATATTATATAGTTTAAACTTTATGAAAAGATAAATTATAAATAAAATAATTCTATTTAAGTTATTAATATTATTATTTTAAAAATAATAATATTCTACTTTATACTTCTTTTAATCTTTAATAATAATAATAAATATAAATTATATTAAATTTAAAAAGGCTAATATAATAAACCTTATAAAGAATTATATTATTCTTCTTTTAGTTTTATTTTACGAATTTAATATAATTTTATAGCATTTATTAAAAAGGTAGCGTTTTAGTGAGAAATGTTGTCAGTGCGTAAACTTTTGTCACCTCACTTTACCTACCTAATGAAGCCAACCCGGAGGCAGCTGTCAAGGGAATTGTTGTGATAGATGGATGTCTCGGTTTGACAAAATGTGTCACGCACCCGCTCAACCTAACTAACTCACTTGTCGCCCAGCTCGCGGTCCAAGCAGCATCATCACGGCGATAAGAGTGCTGCTTAATGCTAACTCAATCCGGGGGGGGTGTTCTTAGAGATTTGACTTTGCCCGTGTCGTCCGCTCACTGAACCAGTCAGTCCACCCATCATCTGGTTTTATCCGTTTTCAGCAACATCAGCAAGCTCCTCGCCTCGGGGAAGCATACGGCTCGGCGTTCCTGGCGGAGCCGTATTCTAAAGTATAATGGAGGGTAAGAGGGGGGAGGCGGGACCATTAACTCCCCACCCACTTTCTGGCTTCTGCATACCAAGCTGCAGCTGTATGATAGTGGTAGGCAAGTGCGCGTTGCTGTACATCTATCTGGGCTTGGACTTTGTCCAACAGGCCACTGCTGGTGCTGCTACTGCTTTGGTCCGCGTAACGGGGGCTTGCCATGTTGCGGATGATTGGCTCTAGCTGTGAAACCTTGTACGACAGCTCGGAACGTATCCCGAACTTTGCAAGCTCTGTGAGTTCAGGCCAACAAGTTCGCGGGTTATCCCAACGTTGATCGGCATTGGGACGGCAGTGACATGAAGTCTAACCCGGTCATCTGCCACTGCATGGTTGCTCCTTGCCGGACAACTGGTCCACGCACTCCCGAGATATGAATCGGGGCCACGATGGGGGCTGACTTCTCCTCACATGTGTATGTATGAACATGGCCAAATCTCTTTCGTCTCAGGGATAAAGGAGCTCATCTGTACGGGGCTCGGGTATCTTTACTGTCTTCGATGCATACGGCGCCGGTACGACGTAAGGTAGCAATGCCGCCTAAAAGCCCTGGGCGTGATGTGCCAGATAGTGCGCAGGTCTCTCTCACTACCTGACTGGACAGCAAACGCCTCATCTGAGCAGCAGGCATGACCCTTGAAGTCGAGGGTCAGCCTCCAAAATCCAACCAGGGCGCCGATCCGGAAGGGGAATGGGAGCCAGCCGGTCGTCCCCTGAAGTACGACACTGTTCAATGACACACGTCTGGAAAGAAAGAAAGGAAAACACACCCTTCATTTCTGACAAGAGCAGACGGAGAGGTAGAGGTCTTCCCGGACGAGGGTCCCTCGGAAATCAATAATACAGAGCCTCCGATCCAACCACCCAAGGGCCAACCCCGTCAACTCTGACAGAGCCCAGCACAGTGACAAGGGCTAAAGTCCGATTCCGCGGGTCCCTGTCGACGTTTCTTGTCGTCCGGCGTGAAACGCGATGAGGAGCAAAAGATGAACGCTGATTTGAATAACTCTATCGCCATTAGAGTCTAGGCCTCTGGGTGAAGGATACCCGTCCCGTCGATCAAGCCTCCTACGGCCGTAAGCCACCCCCTCCCGTCACCTGTCACTCCCTCCTTCCTCTCCCCCCACCCCTCGAGCCCCTCCTGCGGCTTGAAACGGATAGGTGCTAGCCATGGGCGGGAATGCACAGCTTACAGCCACACTTAGGTGCGGCAGGAACCATGTCGGCGTTACAACGTCAACCCAGTCTTTTCGTCTACTGCAGTATGATGTTTGCCCTCTGTCCCCAGCGTGATCTATACCTGGTGGCGTAGGGATAGGCACGCCATGTATTCTGATTTGTGATAGGAATAAAATGGATACCTACACTCGACAATTGCCGGGCCCCAGTTATAGAGCGAAAGAGAGGAGTGTGAGAGAGAGCAAGAGAGAAAGGCAGGGGTTCGAGTGTGGAGTATGTATGTACATGTAGGTAGTGAGTGGAATGTTGTAGTAGTAGTAGTAGTAGTAGTAGTAGTAGTAGTAGCAGTATATGCTTTCTTCTCCCAATGTGCCAGGGCGGTGCCTGTACCAACTTGAGTGGCATCATCAGAACTGGCTCGAATAGGGATCTACATTCGCTGTGTACTTTCAATGTTGCTATTTCTTCACTGCCGAGGCTGCTGCTTGGCAGGCTGCCTTTATTCTACCGATCAGCTAGCAGCTCTGTCTGTCTCTCTCTCCCGCCAATTTGTTTCCGTTGCGACCAGCAGCTGTGACTGTACAATACTAGAGTTGAAGTAAAAGTATGTAAGTACACACGGTTACCTAATTGGAGTATACTCGAACTGACAGCTAAAACATAGTGTATTCGCTGGCGCATCGGCGGTATCCTCGGTGACGTTCACCCCTGTCCAGTCTAGACCCGTAGCAGAAGAAGAGGAGGAGGAGGTGAACCAACAAGCGTGACAGTTTCACCAACAGGCACCCCCCGGCCGTTCGATCAATTCCATTTGAAGTCCAAGTCCCGAACGGAGTGGCAGTCTGCCGAACATGGAGGTCTGTGTCTTCGGCATGTTCTCGCAGATTTAGGAGGAAAAGACGGAAGGGTCAGGGTGGCAGGATGGGATGGTCCCTGACGGCCACCACCCTAACTACCTAAGCAAACTCGCAAGCCAGCCCACCCTGGTCTCTCCCTCGGGACTGGTTCCCCGTCTGGGCCATTTCGAGTCTCGGGCGATGGAGAACCCCCCCCTCCGGCGAGAACAACGGATAACCTTGTCAGCAATACAGTAGCATCGATTGAAATTCTCCGAGAGTGACAGGTAAGAGAGATCATGTACCATTTTTTTCCGTCTTTGATTGGTATACGCATACACCCACCCCTTTCGTATTGATTTTACTGCTACAGTAATCCCAGGCCTACTCCGTACCTGCCACACAGAACGACTTCGTACCTAGCCACCCACCCAAGCTACCTACAAGTACTAACAAACAACACTAATGTAGAGCCGCCCATCAATTACTGCTGCAGGTCAATCCTCGCCTTTTGTCTACCTACATGCTTAATTACTCCGCTTGCGTCCACTTGAATTGGGCTGGCAACGACTTTGGACGGTTATTGGCCGGCCCGACGTGGGATGCAATTTACACACGACGTAGTAGTAGTACTACCAGATATAGCGCATGCGTCACCAACGGTGTGCCGGCAGGGCCTGAACAATTGGCATGGGACGGAGCAGAATGATCGCCATCCGATGGAAAATCGTATGTATGGGCCGTCTAAACATATTTCTTAACCTACTTATCCACTTATTTGATCAATTACTGGAATAGAAAAAGTGACATTTCTCATTTCTTAGACCCAACTGCCAACTACGCGCTGTATTGTATTGCACTGCACTGCACTTGCGCTGCACGTTGCATTGCGCTGAGCTGCACCCCCCACTGCCTGCCAGACTAACAAAAGTCCCCCGGCGGCGGCCCTGAAACCCACTAGACTTGTCCATCATTGCAGCTCCAGCTCACTGCTTACTGTGTCGTGTCGAAGTTCCAGAAGGTTCAGTCAGAGCTCTGCAAGTACTGTAGTATCTTCATATTGGGTCACGGTAATTCTAGACGGCAGTGGCATCAATGGATTTGCAAAGCTAACAGCTCATCCTGAGGCTCAGGGGTGGGTGCTGTTGATGCAGGTGTTCTTAACAAGCACGCGACCAGACGAAGACAGAGACCGATGAGCCGCCGAGAGTAGACTTTTGACAGGGGACCAATCAACAAGCAAACTCGGTTGCCTTTTCCGATTGATTGAGCATCTGCACAGGCTGCATACGTTATCGTGATTTGTGGCTTTACTCATTGTCCAGCCCATTCATGTGTACTAGAGACGACAATGGCTGATATTAGTAGGTAGTAGGTAGTAGGTAGCCGGCTGGTAGCGAAGCGGCTTTCAGCCCATCAAGCCGTCATCGATGCTTATCGGATTCTCAGATGCTCGGCCTTCGGACCAAAAATCAGGCCGTCTGAGCCTCTCAATTGTCCGAATATAGTTATATAAGCAGCGCAAACCGTTCAGGAGACGACAGTTGTTGCCTAAGAGAGTAAGCCAGGGAAACACTGTTGATGATGACATTGGCAGTTTCTACGCGGGTGTGGAATCTAGCTATTGTTAAATACTACTTTTTTGCCACTTCTTCCCTGTGCTCGTCGGTCTGGGGTCGTTACTTAAGGTATATCGTATCGTACCTCTCGGCCAGCGTAACACACCTTACTAAGCGATGCCTCCACCAATCGTAGTTGGGGAGGACTCCCCTGAGGAGCAAACAACAGAGGCTCTGGCTTGTGTCACTTGCCGTGCTCGCAAGCTCAAGTGCAACCGTGTCAAGCCGGCCTGTTCACGTTGTGTGAGAGTAAAAGGGGAGTGTGTTTACCCCGAATCGAGGAGGAAACCTGCCTTCAAGCGCCGCAATGTCAAGGAGCTAGAAGCTCGGCTAGGTAGGTGGTCTGACTCTTAAGCCCCTGAATCAGATCGACTTTCCTCAGCAGTGTCTGACAAGATTTGTGTATATAGCCCAGGTTGAGATCCTGCTCAAGGAGGTTGGCAGTGAAAAGACATCAGCCCCGGAGAAGGAGACACTTGACGAGACCAATGTTGAGTTTGACTTCCCCGAAGCAGCACCACCACAGTCCGACGATGTCTTTTTTCAGGGGCTGGACTACGATGTCCCCCTGCTTCTACGACAGGAGATGCATCCAACATGTACTCTTTCAACTTCTCTACGGAACCCTCTGGTGGGTTCGGCACCGCTGACAACTTCTTTGGCGGTGAACTGCTTGGCCTAGGCATTTCTGAGCCGACTCCTCCGTACGAGGTCATGGAAGAGCTGTGAGTTCACTCCCTTGCTTGGTACCAATATGAATGCCTTCAACTCATCTGTTGGTAGTCACCAGACCTTCTTTCAGCGCCAGTCTGAAACCATACCTATCATCAATCAGCAGCGGTACTTGCAGGAGTTCTACTCGCCTCCTCATATGAAGCCACCCATGTGCTTGCAATACGCCATCTGGGCCATTGCTGCATTAGAGAACAAGAAGTACAGTGCCTCGCGCGATGTCTTTTACCAACGCGCAAGACAGTACGCCGAGGCAGACGAGATGAAGGTTGGTCACGCTAAGCTGCCTGTATTCCAAGTGCTCTAGGCTGATTTTGATTCTGATTAGGGGCAAGGGGAGCATTTCCTCACCGTGAGGCATGCTCAGGCATGGTCTTGTATTGCCGTGTGCGAGGCCAAAACCATGATGTTCACGAGAGCAGCCATGAGCACTGCTCGCGCCGTCCGGCTCACCGCCATGATGGGCTTGCAACGGCTTGACTGTGCGCCCGGCGAAATGCCACCAGCAATCCCTCCGCCAAAGGATTGGACAGAACTGGAAGAGAGAAGACGCACCCTCTGGGGAATCTTTTGTCTCGATAGCCATTGCAGTATATCGACCGGGTGGCCTACCCTCATAGACACAACTGAGGTAAGATGAGCAGCGGAGGAGTTGCTGTGCTTCCGAGCTAACGCACAGTACACAGGTGACTACTCATCTTCCATGCTCCGAAGCAGCCTTCCGTAGCGGCGAAGAGGCGAAAGGCTGCACGCTCAACGAAGCTCTCAAGGGGTATCCGTATAGTAGCTTTGCCAGTTCGGTGGTAATCTGCCACTTCTTCAACGAGATCCTCAAGCACGTTCACAGGCCGCGGCCGGACGACTTCCCAGACAACTACGAGTTTGGAAAATACTGGACAAGGCATCGCGAACTCGACAACACACTCTCAAGCGCATTCATGTTTCTCCCCGAGGGCTTCCGGCTTCCCGATAACTACCGAGATCGTACAGCCATCCACATAAATCTCAATCTTCATGCGTCCATCATTTGCTTGCACCATGCGGCGATCGACAAGATTGATAAGCACGAGCTCCCAAATCACCTCAAGAAGGCCAGCCAAACGCGGCTTCTCACCGCCGCCCAGGAGATAGTCAACATTATGAAGACGATGGGTTCTACAGCATCGCACCCCGTTGGTATACCCCGATCCGAGTCCCGAGACTCTTCCTTGGTTTCACTTGTTAATCTCAGTGTACAGAAAACACCTCTTACCGCTCTATCTTTATACTCTGCAGCATCGGTGTACATATACCACTACAAAGAGGCAGGGGCCTCCGGAATGTTAGACAACCTCGACTACATCATCTCGACCATGTCTACTCTATCTCGAGATCATTTCATCACCCGCGCATTCCTCAAGCAGGTGGTATCAGATATCGAATGCAACGACCTCCAAAGCTATGTGAATGTCCCAAAGTTGGATTACTTGCCATCTCATTTTGCCAATGGCGACTGCAATATTCCCCTACTGGTTCGTTCTTCCATCCCCCGCCACGGCGCAACGCCTCCGGTTCCTGGGCAAATACCGCCCAGGAAGCCTTCGGCGGAGATGAAGGCGAATGGCCCCAGCATGTCGGGCGATTGCGGTGTTGCTTGTCTCACTGGCGGCGTCAAGGATACGGCGCGTGATAGTGCCCGGTTAAGCCCTGGCGACCACCCGAGCAACAAGCGGAAACGCCAAGCTACCGACAGGTCACCCCTTCAGGGGACTTCAGACTTGGACGACGGTAGTCCTCTCTGGGCCCAGAGCGGGTCGTTCGGATACTCCGAGTCCCTCTCGTCCAAGTCCACACCGACCGAATCCGACTGGTACAGTGCCGCAGCAGCAGCCGCTGCTGCTACCACGGAAAATTGCCAAACTCAGGATCTCAATCTGGAAAACCCTGGCCTACGGGGCAATACAGAATCGATTTTTCCGATGCCGTCACTCCCGCACCGGACGAACTCGCCAGCTGGGGCAAGGTCTACACGAGCCGCACCTTACTCCTCTGCCGGAGGAAGCGGCAGCGGGGTGATCCTGGGTCCTACGACTATCGGAGGCCGCGGGCGGCCGAATACGATCAGCACCGCGGGGCCGGGACACGGTTCAACTCTGCCAGGTGGTATCTCGACGTGGGAGATGGCAGGCCGTTGCATGAGCTCACAGTTTCAGAGCGGGATGGCCCCTGGCACCGCGCCGGATGTGAGTTCGTGGAACTTCTTAGGAGGGATGTCATCTGACCAGATCGACTGGGGCTCGGGGGCAAATGTCGCTGCGGACACGGCGAATGCCACGGACTAGAAAATGAAACGGGAGATGTGGGGACATGCTCTCTTAATGATTTATATGCATGAGCGTGGCGTTCCGGGACGGGAAAAACAACAGCTGGACTATGAGGAAAACATGACCAAGGCAAGTAAGTAGTAGTACATCATGATGAAGATCTCGGTTTATAGCTTGTATTATATATATGCCTGTGCCTCTCTCTTTATAGATAAGCCCGTTTCGATGCCCGCAGGCACCCCTTTCAAAGGAAACAATGGTATAACGCTTCTCAGTTGTAATATTACACATTCGGGGAGGCCCTAGCTTCAACTAATATAATACTTTTGTCGGCTGTAGAGAATATGAAATCTCGAACAGGAGTCCTTAATTTATAGGGGCTCGCTCCCTTTCTTCATGCAACTTCACCTCCGAGTTTTGATATTCAGAAGTGCAGAACATGCGCCCAAGACCCCCCGGCTGGCTGAATGTCGCCTCACGTGTTCAGATGAGCCAATGCCTGTCTGATCGACGCCTACCCATGCAGATATTACAACATCACTTGATTCACCAAAGTAGACCGGTCACTCATGCCATGCCGGCCCCCTTTCGATAATTGACAGACACTAGATGGTTTAGGTAAGCAAGCATAAAATAGTAACTATGCACGGAATGATGCGATCTCAATTATGTATTACGCATTAATCGTGATCAACGGAAGCGGTGCACAAGATACATGTGGGTGTTTCAGCACCCCGTTTCCGTGGGGATAAATGTCAAGATCCAGGGGAAGGACACAGGGCCCAACCTCAGGGATGCGAGTAATCACGCTTTTCGAACTCCCACCTGAGGCGCGTTTGTGTGACAGAGAGATGCTACAATCCAATGCTTATAGTCTCCATACTGTCGGATTGATGGTCCAATGCCGCCTGAGCCTGCCCGTGACGCTCGCCGTGGCATGTCGAGGACTAATACCACACTGGCGGTTCGTTTCGATCGCGAGGACGGTGGGTTGGTTGCCAGTTCGCCCGAGTCCCGCCTGTTGACCTCGCCCGTAATGAATAACAAGGTCCCGATCTGCCGTGAAACCCATTCAGAGAGCAATTACCATGCAAACTCCTCCGGCATCAACCAATCTGAAGCAGTCGGATGAGGCAAATATTATACAGCTCTCCATATTATGAGCAACGCCGTGAAAAAGCACACTTAGGTTGACCTGCCGGATTTCGCATCTGCCGAGCCTTCGTAGGCCTCGATCAGGTCTTCCATCATGAGCCGCTCGCTGAAACTTTTCGGGGTGCCGCTGAACTGTCCACGTGTAGGCCGATAGCTGGATGATTCATCCAGTCCGCTGCGCCCGTCGACACTTCCAACAAACGATCGCATGTTCCCCAAATCCGACGCCCTGCGGATCACATCGCTGTCTCTGACACTAGACATGCTAAAGGGGCGCCCTCTAAAAGAACCTATTGAAGCTCCCGAGGTGCGAGATGGTGTAGAAGCTTGTGCGGGGATGGAGCTTGGCTTCTGTATGGATACCGCAGGGGACGTTGCAAACTGTGTGACCGGCGACTTGTCGTTCTCGGGTTCGTCTATTGAGGATTCTTCCTGACCATTGACTTCCTCCTCCTCCTCGTCAATGTATTTCTTCGGCTCTTTCGTACTCCCGTTCCGTTTCGACTTGGATGTTGGTTCGGTCTCATCAGAGTCCCAGTCGAACATGTCTTCCTCATCTTCCGCTGGGCCATCACTGTTGCGGTGGAGCACCAATGGCTCACTTGCCGCGGTCTCCTTTAGGGTTATTGTTGGATTTGGTGTCCTCGGGATGGTACCTGAAAGTGGAGATTGTTCGGAGGGAGAGAACTTCTTCCTCCCCTTGAATGAACTCAAGACAGGCATCGCCAGTATATCATCGTCATCTTCGTCAGTCTCGCCCTCATTTTCCGCATCCTTCTCTTCCGGGTTATCACCCTTGTCCTCCAACTTTGTCGGCTGTGATATACGAGGCTGGTCGGCGTGCCTGCTAGTCCCACCAGAAGTTGCTTTATATTGCGACTTTGCGGGTCTTGGTTTTAGACCCCCCATGACCAACATATCGTCGTCATCGTCCGCATCTTGCGGATCGCCAACCACAGCCCATTGAGATGTGTCTTCGTTTGACGTCCTTGCCAAGGCCTTCAGCCGGTCTGTGCTAGAGACCTTCTTTGGCAGACTTGGGGGTGAACTTCCTAGTAGACTAATGCTGTCTTCGTCTTCCTCAACAATGGTGCCCGAATTATGCGGTTCGTCACCGAGTTCCGGGTTGCCCAGGGGAGACGGTAAGTGCTCGACCAGTCGAGGAGAAGTGGGCGGCGACATTGTAGGTAGAACCTCGCCCCCTTCGACCTCGAAACGCACACGCCGTGGACTTTGCGTCTTGGAGGTGGACGAACTCGACGAGCGACGGAGAGCACTCCTGCGGTTCCTCACGGAGCTATCATCAGATGTATTGGAAGAAATAGTGTCCTGGGTAGGGCGCCGACTCGGTGTAGGTCTTGTTCCTTTCACGGCAGCCAATGAGGAATGCGAGTTCTGCTCGACTTTGGTGGGGCTGGGCGTCACCGACTGCTGAGGCTGAGGGCTTGGCGGCAAGGCAGGTGGTGAAGTGGGTGGTGGCAGAGTATCTCGGTTGGTTTTGTCCTCGGCACCCAGCAAAGTCAGATAGCTGGGCGTGAAGAGCCCGTGGAACTCGCGCTCCCGTGCATGGGGACTTCTGGGACTCTCCTCTGCAGCCGGGGTGCCGGATGTGTGCGGCAGGACGGGTGGGGGAGAGCCCTTGGTGCGTCTCGACCGATCGGTGGCGGCGGTTGTCTTTGTGTCGTGAGAGCGGCAGGTGGTGTTGTTCTTGATGGGATTGGCCTGGTCAAAGGCGGGACTAATGGCCGGGTAGTTGTGAAGAGAGTCTCTTATCGCATGCTCGACCTGGACCGAGACATGATCTGTCGCATTCTCCAGCAGGGTGCGGGAGTAGCGCTGGAATTCGGTGGCCATTTCCTGGCGGTGGTCCTGGGCCTTCTGCTCGAGGTCGCCGAGCTTGTGGAGGAGGTCTTGGGCAATGGTCGTGGCATCGTCCATTGTCAATCCTTCCCTTTTTGTGCTTGCGTTGTCTGGGATGCAGGCCATATGTACCGCCGGATCTTATTCTGGCTGGGGCGGCCTTCTTGCTAAGTGGCGCGCACACACTCCAAAGACTCCAGCCAGCTTAAGCAGCCTGCAACAACAAGAGCTACTAAGTAGTGTGGGTTTTGCCTTTACCCTATAAAAGTCGAAAACAGACACCAGTGGACAAAGGAGGAGCAACCAAACCCATCGAGCATCACGGGCGAATTAACGTTGGGGCAGTTCTGATGCATGCACAACACACCACTCACGCACACACCACTTTGGACGTCTAGACTTTCGTTCAAAAGAATTGGAGAAAATATGGGTGTGGGTTGGTTTACATGGGTTGTGGTGTGCTGTTGTGCCAATGCGGGATCGGAGCGGGGAGGTGCAAGAATGGCCTGGGTCTGGTACGAGTGTGGCAGGCATCAGATGAAGAGAGAGACAGAGACAGAGACAGAGACAGAGACAGAGACAGATAGAGCGAGACCGACCGAAGGGGGGAACCAAAAAACGGTGCGGCACGCGTGATCACGATGGGACTGGACACTACACTGCACCACTGGACTGGCAAACTGGATTGCTGGATTTGCAAGATTGCTAGGGTGCATCCTTGCGGTTATCTCGACCAGGAATCCGGTGAGTGATAGCGCCCATGTCGCACAGTTGCATTGGGGCTGGGATGCGACCGGGATCATCGAAGCTTGTGGCCTTCCAGAACCTGGAAACCCCTCTACCTAGTAGGTATCTACTTGCAACCTGCCAATCTTTGACAGCTTCTAGAACTACGGCCTGCTAGGAATTTACAAGACAAACAGCGCAATGGATGTTGCTGATCTCTGCCCTGGGGTGGATGTCTCGGGTACTTGGTTGGTGGCAAAAGGCAAAAGATGGTGTGCTGAGATTTATGTAGGTACAGGCAGTACGGGCGGTGGTGGGGCCCGATAGCCTAGCTAGATGAGATTGATACTATGTTGATCCAATCCAGTTTTCTATAAGAATAATCGATATCTTTGAGGCTCATCCGTGGTACAACCGCCAACTACCTCCCTACCTACCTGCATCCTTTTGATAGAAGGCCAGCCAGCCAGTGGTGAACGCAGGTGGTGTCAACCACACCTCCTATCCCTCCCACCCCTCCGGCCGCTTACCCGGGACCTTGTGCAGTACTAGCCACTGCTAGGTACATGTAGCAGCCACTGATCAGGGGTCGGATGAATCTGCACTGCATCTGGCATCCATTCCATAGCACACCGGCCTCCAACTAGAGCCAGCCGGTGACCCAACTAGTAAACACCAAAAACACATACTCGGGTGCCATGTGCTTAATGATTACCTCTACCCACGCACATATGTACACGCCATCAGTAAGCAAGTAGCGACAACTCTATTAACCTCGACCGCTGCACTTGGCGAGTAATTCGTCGAGATAGGGGGTCCGGGGAAGATACTAGACTCGCGTGTGAACATGTCCACCGTGTCAAATCAACGTGATCTTAACCATGGCTGACGCATTGACGTAACAGCTTTGTTGACCACACTTCGTCACCAACGTCGTAGCCGGTCTTGCTCCCCCTTTCACATCTCGGATGCCAGGGCTGAGGGTTGATCTAATGGTACTTGCTGCCCCTTTCTCGTCAACTATCAAGATAAGGTATCTGTCTTTTCCCCCACGCCACTGTACGTCATTATCAGCTCCCTACTCGAGCCGCAACTTGCTCATTGGCTTTGCCAACATGGTCACACTCGGTTGTCAAGGTTCCAACCCTGACGTGCCAGACAATGAACCCGCGTAAGACTTGCGTGTACGCCTTTGGTTTGGCAACGTAATCACCCAACGTCTGCTAGCCTCAACATGGAAATATGTCTCATGTCTACCTACATATGCGTTGACAGCCCCGGTAGCAAAACCTTAGGCTAAGATGCGAACGAGTCGAGTTGATATACAAAGGGGCACTGATAAAGTCTTATCAGAGCTTATCACTTCGACTTAGGTAATACCTCACTAGACGTCAACTGCATCGATATCAAAGTGCAGACTTTGATAAAGTCATTTCCAGAATCAGATCTCGAGTCATTTGATAAAGTTGCGCTGGGCATAGACATGAGGGGAATTTCACCACGTGCAGTCAAATGTTTGCCATCCCCAACCGCTCCATTAAACTAGACTTGTTACTTCCCAGGTCCAGGGATGTAAAGTCACACGTTGAATCACACAGCAGCTTCACAACAGACGGTCTCCTGATATTCATACAGCATGGCGCATAACTCAATGACAGCTCATTGGCGTACTTGGAGCCCCGTTCATGGCCTGCACAGCACCGCACATAGTGCTATGCCACTGCTTGTTGCCAGTATCAATATATGCCCACAACATAGATACCGATATGCAGCTCATTTATCAGACCGAAGCTTCGGATTTGACATCGTTTCCATTAGTTATTCCTTTACATATATAGGATTCTGTAACATCTCATCACCCATTTAGTCCCCCTTTCACAAGCACAAATGGTACAACAGCCAGATCAGTTGACCAGTTGCGCAAGTGCTCGGCTCAGGGGCCAATATGCTCGCTGGAACACATTGAATAATTATTACTCATCAGTGGGAACTGTGGGACCCGGCTTCTTAGAAGGCAAAGACCTGGTCGTTGAGCTTGCTGACAGGGCGAGCCTTTTCGTAACTGAGACTCTGGCTTGCCTTCTTCAAGCCGCTGACCATAGGCGGCGGACCGCAAAGCAGCAACTTGACATCAGGGGCAGCCTTGGGCAGCCATTTCTGTAAAACGTTAGCATTCTGTCGTGGTAAGCGCAATGCAACCGTTCACTCACCTCGAGCATTTCAGCAGTAACAAATCCGACACCGCCGGTCCACTCCTGAGGGGGCTTGTCCAGCACGTAGTGAACCCTGAAGCCGCTGTCCTCCTTGGCTAGCGAGTCCAAGTCCTCCCTCAAGAGAATATCCTGTTCCGTGACGTTTGCATAGATCAAGTCAACCTGGGTCTTATCGCCTGTAGGTCGGCCTCGGATGATAGCTCGAATGACCTGGAGCATCGGAGTGATACCAGTGCCTCCGGCAACCATGCCAAAGTGGCGGACCATGTTGGGGGTGTAGACAAAGGCACCCTTGGGCCCCCGCATGCGGATCGTCTGCCCGACCGCAAGAGAAGCCATGTACTTGGAGATGTTTCCGGTCGGGTAGGACTTAATCAGGAAGTCGACATACCCAGGCTGGTGGTCGCCTGAGATGGGAGTATAGGAACGGACGATCTCCTTGCTGCTGCCATCTTCCTGAGCAATGTGGGCACCGATCGAGATGTGCTGGCCAATGGGCAGACCGATGATTGAGTTGGCGGCAGGGAGTTTGAATCGGTAGCTGTCCTTGGTTAGATTTATTTGAACTTCTGCGGAGCGATATTACTAACATGGCGACGTTGTGAGATACGATCGTCTTCTCCTTCAGCTCGAACTCCTGGAAGGCGTCGGGCTTGAGGACCTTCTTAGGCTCTGCGCGACAATTAGCTAAACCCCGGAAGATTTGATCTAGTAGCAAGTAGGACGTACGCTGATCGATGAATTTCCATGCGCCTAGGGCAATGGCCAGCAGAATCGCATAAGGTACCCATTCCCTCTTCACAATGAAGGTGCCGAACACCAACAGACCTGCGGGGATGTAGATGCCATTGATGTTACGGCTCGAGACCAACGATTCGTCGCTCATCTTGAATGGAAAAAAAAAACCCGGTGCCAATTGACCGTGTGAAGTTTTCCAGAAGTTGTAAAAAGGACAGAAGATCCTGAAATGCAAGTCCGGACAAACGTGCGCAGTATCTGGCACCGACAAGACAGGCGACCCTGGATTATAGGAGGATGGATTACAATGGGACAGCCACGATGGGATTCCTCCACAGTCTGCCAGAAAAAAAGGCCGAAATGCAATCTGTTGAGCAAGAGCAAAGCTCCGATGTGGGGACCCGAGTGGGTATTGATCAAAGCTGCCCAGCCACAACCAGCCTACCAGCCGCCCGGTGGGATGGAAGCTTTTCGTGGCGGCCAAACCTATTGCTGAGACAGCAGGATGCACGGCAGGCACAGCAACGCTGTGCACTCGCCAATGGGATAACATGTCGGATTAGAGTTTAGCGTGGTTGAGGCCCTAACCGGCCAACCCATCAATCCGAACTGCCCTTGAGCCTGAGCTGAGATCAATCAAAGGAGGGGCACAGACGGCATTCTGGCCATCGACTTTCTAGTGGGCGATCCGAAGCACCGAAGTTCGGGGACTAGTGGTTAGTGTTACCTGCACCCAGATCAGGTTATCCCAACCGTCGGCTCACCAAGGCCAGGTCAACCTGTTCCCGTTGACGAACTCTGGAGGAGACTGCCAATGTGAGACGGGAGTCTACCTGACAGCTAACTACTGCCACTCTTTTCCAACATACCCAGATTTCGGGTTTACCACCGCCTTCGGGAACCCTTGGAAACCCTTGAAACCCCACCCCCACCATCTGCCAAGCAATACCTTATCCGGAGCTGCTTGAGAGCGTGCACGGAGTGGCTGGCCTACCTACGATATGGGCACCGTGCCAGTACAGGATGCACCCTTCCCACTCACCGAGGTCGACAGGTGGATCCTCTCGTTGACCGACGAGCAATATACGTATCATGACTGGGAGGACATGAAGAAAGTCATTGGTAAATATCGCAGAACTCGCCTAGGTCTCGTTCGTTGCTGATGTTTGTGCAGGAGAAAACAACTTGTCTGTATTGAAGCGGAAGCCTTCTGACTTGAGGAAGTACATGGCCTGGACGCAAGAAACCAAAGCTCGATACGGCTCCATGACCAATTTCCTCATGGAGAACCGGCTACCCAAAGCCTGGGGGCCGCCTCCCTTCGCCTCTGCATCGGACGTTCCCTTCCATAACCCCTCTGACTATCGGGTTCTGCTCAATGACTGGCCTTACGGTCTAACTCCCGACATCAGACACATTGTTGTCTGGTCCAGGACTCTGATCGCTACCGATCCCAAAACAGGAGACATGACGCCCGAAAGCCGCGAGACAGTAGACAACTTCGTGAAGAGGTACTTCGTGGGTCGACTTGGGCCGGGAGGGGAGAGCCGTGTGCTTTGGTTTAAGAACTGGGTTGCGCTCCAGAGCGTCAGATCATTGGAGCATATCCATGTCATGGTCAAGGATGTTGACAATGAGGTTGTGGAGGAATGGACCAAAGAACTGAGTTGCCATAGACCGACATCGAGTAGCGTAGAAGAACCAAAGCAGACCTAAGCGGCGCGCCTTTGCTTCCTGTTGCCCGCTGCTGGTGACGCATCCGGCTGCTGCTGTTGCATGCCAGACGCCATTCCACGCGCGGCGCCAAGAAGACTGTATCCTTTGATGACAGCAAAGATAGGCACCGCGAACCATAGTAGCCAGCCCCAGTTGCCAAAGAAAATGGCAGACACTATGGCCCCCCACGTGACCCAGATGACATCAAACATGTACTCAGTGAGCCCAGGTGCAGATAGATCCTCGCCGGCCGATCTAAGTGCCTTGGTTGCGGGATCAACCTTGGGGCGGCCAGTCTTCTCCACGACATACTCGCAGATGAAGCTGGGTATGGACAGTAGGATATAGGGGAGAAGAGCCCGTCGTCTAAATACGATGTTGGCCAGGACGAAAAAGGAGTGAACGATCAGAGTCCCCAAGTGCAAGTTCCTAAGGGTATCAGCATTGGCCTTGGCAATGTGTTTCCGCGCCTTTTGTGCCATGGCTGTGGTCTCGACAGCGACGTTGCTTTAGGACTTTGCACTGTCTGTGTTTGGTGGGCCAGATTGAAACCGAGAACAATTTTGTAATAGAAGAATTCTCGACCGAGATGAGTAAAGAGTGCTGTATGTATTAGACGATGATGACTCTAAAATAGGTAATAGGGAAGCCACATATGCCGCCTTTAATCCTCTTCGCATACATCAATTAGGTAGGACGTGGTCGAATTATCGATTTGAAAAAGCTCGACGTGGCTCAACGGGCTTAACTAATCGATGTGGGTTAGCAGTGAGAAATGCCAGTCAGCCAGTGGCGTAAAATCGGCAAAAAGGGCCCCTTCTCCTGTCAAGGTTACCGTGCTAGGCGCCCCGGCGCTTCTTGTTGCTATGCCACGGGCCTCTAGGCGACGAAGGGGCCTTCCCAAGACCTGCAGGGCCTGTAAAGCCGGTCTTTTGGGGCGCAACCCAGCCAATGAAAGAGCCGCAGCTGTGGCTAACCAAAACATCGCGAAGCTTGAGAAAGAACCAGGTAACCTAACCAAAAGAAAACGCCTTATTATCATTCACATTCAACAATCCCGTCATTTCACCACCACCATCATATCACGGGGAAGGCGGTCTGGGTTTTGGAAGTGATTCGAGAAGCATAGGACTGACCGTGTCTGAGGTATCTCCTATTCTATCTACATCACGTCCATTTCTTTTTTTTATCACCCCCTCGCAGCCTGTACCGCAAAGGTACATGCGACATGTGTCGACCTCCGCGAGCTTAAACCGACTCCCGTTCCGTTCTCATGGGCCCAACCTCGCCGCGCCGCCTCTCCAAATTCACGTCGGCTCGACCTCAAACCAAGGTGCACCCACGCGGCTGCCACGCCCACTTCACAGGCCTCACCACACGAACTCGTATTTCACAGCCAAGCTGCATTCGGATTTTCGCCTTTATCCCGAACACGGCCACGTACAATTGACTACTACGTTAATCCTTAATAACATCACCGACCGCAGCCTTTGCCTCCAAACCCTTTGGTGTCTCGCTCGATATCTACGGCCGCTTAACAGTCTTGCGCCCGTCTTGCATTCTGCTGACACTCGAAAGAGCTGTCCGCCGCTGAATTCTTCCACAAAGAACGAGTTTGCTCTTGTCATTGCCGCATGTTTGTTGAAAGGACGTACCCCATGGCCTTCAGCAAATAGTACCAGCCTCGCGATTACGGGAAAGAGCTTCCGATTATGGCTCCTACAAGCACGGCCATCAGTGGCCAGCTCAGGCAGCTGGTATATTATCACCTGGACAACTGTTCATACGACAATGCGCTATTCTATGCCGAACGATTGACTGCACACGATCCACGCTCGAGCGAATCCGTTTATCTTCTAGCCCTTAGTCACTTTCGTCTCGGTGATTATCGGACAGCTTGCGAATACAGCAAAGCCGTGGCTTATAGGGGAAGCCACCTCGGCTGTGCCTTCGTCTTTGCCCAGGCATGCCTGATACTAGAGCGCTACAAGGATGGCATCACGGCCCTGGAGAAGTCTAGAGGGTTATGGACGCACAAGACAAGTTTCGGGAGGCATTCGGCCACGAGTCGTGCCCCGCATCCGGATGCGGCTACTGTTTTCAATCTACTTGGAAAGCTCTATCGGCTATACGACGACAAAAAGAAAGCAACTATATGTTTTGAGGAGTCGTTGAAAGCCAACCCCTTCATGTGGGATGCTTTTACTGCACTCTGCGACATGGGGGTTAACGTGCGGACACCGAACATATTCAAGTTGAACGACACATTGCTTCAGGGTTTCGAAAACGAACTGCCTGTTGGCATTATATCGGATGGTGGCTTTGTAAACCCTCTGGAACCAGTCGCCAAAAAGTCCTCTTTACGCACCGCAATATATGAAACCACGGACCCCTTCGATGCGCATCGTGCGGCAGCCGGGAATGAAATCTTCTCGAGTAACAGTCTTTCTTCATTTGATGCGGCAGAAAACGAGTTCATGGCGAAGATCAATGCAGCGCGTTCTAGGATGGCGTCCGGCTCTCTTCGTATACCCGACGGTCTTGAGACCCCACCCACAAATAACCAGGATCATACAAATGTCCCGCGGCTAGGCTTGGCCCAAGAACCTACCTATGGCGCACCAAAGAAAACCAGAAATGCCCAAGCCGCTGAAACATCGGACATACCACCCAAGGTGAGCTACCGCCTAGGAACGAGGAGGAACCAACGGCCCCAAGACAAGGTCCAGGACGACTTACTTCTGGAATCAGACCTGGTTACGTCGAGGCCTCCAATAACAACAGCACCGGGCTTTGAAAGGAAGAGAACGGTATCTGGGCATCCTGTACAACCGAGGCAACAGTCGGAAGAACCAGGTGCGCCACCAAGACGGAGCACGAGAATTAACATGTTCCGTGGCGGCAATTCGAAGGCCAACTCTGGGGCTGCCACCGTTGGAGCGGCGGCCACGCGCGAACTGAAGAAGGCTAGGCCCCCTATTTCCAGAATCATGCGGCCGACAACATCTAGCGGTACAAGTGTCGGCCGAGCCGTGAGTGGTAACCGGAAACCGATGGATGATAACGGCATGGACGTGGATCATGCCGAGGCTCCCAGGATCAAAGAACCACCACCGCAAGCTCCTTTGGTGAAGCCTGCGGAACCAGAACCTGTAAAGATCGAGGAAACCTTGAAATATCTATTGGACTTGCTGAAGAAATTCGGCACTGGATATTTCGCCCTGTCTCGGTTCCAATGCTCAGAGTCGATACTTGCATTCAACTCGCTACCCAGAGTGCACCAGGAAACACCATGGGTATTGTCGCAGATGGGCCGCGCGTACTATGAGCAGGCAAACTATGGCGAAGCAGAGAAGCAGTATAGGCGATTGCGGATCCTAGCGCCTACACGGTTGGAGGATATGGAAGTATATTCGACAATCCTATGGTTTCTCAAGCGCGAAACCGACCTTTGCTTCCTTGCCCATGACCTAGTTGACTCCTCATGGCACTCACCCCAGGCGTGGTGTGCGCTTGGCAACGCCTGGTCGCTAGCAAGAGACCACGAGCAAGCCTTGCGATGTTTTAAGCGGGCAACTCAGTTGAACCCTTCGTTTGCCTACGCATTCACGCTTCAGGGCCACGAACACGTTGCAAATGAAGAGTACGAGAAGGCGCTTACGGCATATCGCCAAGCTATCTCGGCTGATCGTCGACACTATAACGCCTACTACGGCATTGGCCGTGTATACGAAAAGCTCGGCAACTACGACAAAGCTTATACGCATTTCCACACTGCATCGGTCATCAATCCTACCAACGCTGTCTTGATTTGTTGCATCGGCAACGTGCTCGAAAGGCAAAGGCAAACAGTGCAGGCTCTACAATATTTCAGTAAGGCCACGGAACTGGCTCCCAACGCCGCCCAAACTCGGTACAAGAAGGCACGCGCTCTTCTGGCCTTGAACCAGCTAGATGCGGCCCAGAAGGAATTAGAAATATTGAAGCACCTTGCCCCAGACGAAGCCACGGTTCACTTCCTGCTGGGCAAACTGTACAAGTCGTTGAACGACAAGGGTCAAGCCGTTCGACACTTTACAATTGCACTGAATTTAGATCCTAAGGTATGTTCCGAATTTGCAGCCATGCGTTGTCGATTCCACGCAGCTAACCAACCTTGAACCACAGGCAAGCCAGCAAATCAAAGAGGCCATTGAGAGTTTAGAAGAGGAGGACAGTTATGAAGACTCGATGATGGCATGAATGCATACATGAAAAAGCAAGCCGGTGTTTTCAGCCACAGCAACATAGACTGGCCGTGATGCATTGGCGAATAGGTGCGATTACGGATAGTGAATTTCAATACATCTGGGGTACGACGCAACGAGTTAGGATTACTTGTTTGCAAGGCATGCATGGGTTATTGTAACAGCATGGCATTGGCGTTCAGGAGAATAGAGGATCGAGGCGGCTTAGGCGGCACGATTTTGGAGTCTTCAATTGAAGAGACTTGCCACTGCTGCAGCGGGGACAGTTGTTGGTTTTTCTGTATAGGTAGCCATCATGCATAGGGTTTCGACGCGTGTACTATAGGATGGAGATCGAGGTCCGGAACTCGTCTGTTTTAACCAATACTTGAGCGACTAATTGTCCGCCACACATTCCCCGGATATTCCGTCTACTGTCGAGTACCAAGTGGCTTGCTTCGTTGTTGTGAGTTCAGAGCACCAATCCGCCGGGAACAAAGGAGCCGCTACGGGACAGGGGTGCCTGCAAGGAGAAAGAGGTCCCCACAGGTGAAAAGGCTAAGTCAAGAAGAATGACTGTGTGTATGGGTCTTACATACACAACATGACCAAATTCAATGGCTACTGAACGCCTCCAGCTACATAGTCCAGGCAAACAATTGCAGGTGTGAGCCTTGTTTGCAAGCAAGGGAGAGCAAGGGAGAACAAGGCGAGAGCTGACGGAAGCACGGGCCTGGTCCGTTGATGCGACAGGTAATGCACTACAAATAGGAAAGCGGGCCTCGAGTTGGTTCTGACAATACATATACCCAAAGTACCGATTGATTCATCAGTCGGCCGTCGGCTTTTGGTTCAGTTGGCACTTCAACACCTCGAACTGATCTTGGGGGCTGCTAGTCAATGTAACAGCAAGAAACCACCCAAAATCCCAGGCACATTCGGACCTTATAAGCGCCCCGGAATTCGACGAGAAAATTAACCCAACCCAAGCGTTTCCGTATTGAATTAATTAACGATTTAATTCCTTACCACAACGCAACTGCCCCAAATCAGCCAGATCCCCCACCCCACTTTACTGATTGCAATCAGCTCACCACCACATATAAGCCAACCCACCTGCCCACCAATCTCTTTTCCCCCTACTTTCACTTTTCCGTAAGACTCCATTCCCGATCCATCAACATCCATCAACACAACTTCCTTAACCATCGCGTCATCCAGCAAATTTCAGCACCAAACACCCTCACAAACACAACTAACCCTCATTCAAGATGACTGGACGTAAGTGCACCCTTCGATTGTCTTCTCTTCCATGTCAGCGCGTTGTCAAGGCCGCGGTCCGTTTGCGGTGTTGGTTGCCATTCCCGCATAACATCGCAACACGTCTCCACTATTCATTACACCAGACACGCTTGCACATGGGGGATTGCCACCATCTATTACCACGTCCTCGTACTAACGTTAATCTCCAATAGGCGGCAAGGGCGGCAAGGGCCTCGGAAAGGGCGGTGCCAAGCGCCACCGAAAGATTCTTCGTGACAACATCCAGGGTATCACCAAGCCCGCTATCCGTCGTCTCGCACGTCGTGGTGGTGTCAAGCGTATCTCTGCCAGTAAGTTTCCCTGCAATTCAGCATTTTGTCCAGCATTACAATACCGTTTACTAACGCGATCTTTCTATAGTGATCTACGAGGAGACTCGCGGTGTCCTCAAGTCCTTCCTCGAGGGTGTCATTCGTGACGCTGTTACGTACACCGAGCACGCCAAGCGCAAGACCGTCACCTCTCTCGATGTCGTCTACGCTCTGAAGCGACAGGGACGCACTCTGTACGGTTTCGGCGGTTAAGCGTCTCTCCTACTTCACCATCTGCCTGGAACATCTTGTCTGTTATATCATGGACGACTTTCGGGCTTGTTGCATGCTGCAATAGAGGTACCAGCAGCACTATTTGCGTTTGGGTTACAGGGAATGGCATGATACACTCTGAATTCTTGTTGGCGTTGGCGGTTACTACCATGGACATGGACCTTGCGATGAATTCCCGACTCTAGGCATCTGAAGGACAGATGAGCCTTGTTGCAGCTATATCGTACGCTGAATGCACTTAAGCATTGCGAAAGCTTTGCTTTGATGATCAACTCTAAAATGTCCCCGTCTCTTGCGAATGTGAACATGGTGACTTTGCATAATGTTGTCGTGCTACTCGTTTTACAGGTTTGTAGTCGGCAACGCGTATGGGCTAGGCATATTATCCCGATGTCCTCAATGTGTCAAGATCCTGCATGTGTCCGGATTCCTGAAGCAACTCGCATTGGTATCTCAAAATCACAACCGTCCAACGCCCTAACACCAACCTTTCTTTTCGTTTATTGCAGTATCTATCCGGGCCCTTTCTTACAAGTACTTCCTTCCCGCAGCAGCGACTCGCTGTCGGAACACAGGGCTACGCACCTCCATGTTGACACGGTAGAAGGGGTTCATGATGGTCTTCACCCAGTTCTCGTACACCTCGACGAAGAAGTTGCGGACGGCTTCCTCGGTTTGCGGGCTCGTGGGGTTTGCCGCGATGGATGTGGAGGAGCGCGACGAGGCGGCCGCCGCCGAGTTGGGAGTCATGGGCTGGTGAAGCAAGAGGAACTTGATGTTGCCGGCGGTTATGTAGCAAGATACATAGTTGTTGAAGAATTTGTCGACGTGTTTGAGATACCTGTCCAATATCTCGTAGGTAAGTCTCCAGTATGTTGCAGGCTACTTGCAACGAGGGAAAGTGTCGACAACATACATTTGGCCTGTGCCCCATTGCACTTCTTCGACTATGTCCAGACTGCTGTGTAGGATGAACTGGTTCATATGCCGTGCCGCCTCGTTGAAGCGCGACATGCCGTCGCCGCCCTGCTTCGAGGTGCCGAACTCATGCTCGAAGAGCGGGTTGTCTTGGGTGCCGACGATGGCGAAGTAGTACGACATTTTCTCTTAGATTGACGGGATTAAAAGAGAGAGAGAGAGAAATAGAGAGACGATGTAGCCCGGAAGGCAAGCGAAAGGATACAGAGGCGCCCTTGTCTCGGTCGCTCTTCTTCGTGGGCGATCTAGGAGGTAGCTTGCGACAATCAATCAATCAAACACTACGGGCGCAACAGCATCTGGCACTGCGCGGTACGTTGCGTTACGGTGCGGTGGCCGATGTGGGACCTGCAGCGGGCTTTCTCCCAGCTTAATGCAGGGATGTCGGGAGGTGTGGCTCGTGCCGATTTGGGGAGAGCTGCGAACTTTTTGACGAAGCCTCTCAAATCGGTCATAGCACACAGCAGCGCCAGCGTACAGCCAAACCAACCTACGCACCATGTTCGGCGCTTTTCGATTCACAAACCCCTTGTCGGGAGGTCTTCTATGGTATGTTGCACCCAACTCAATTGTCCCTGGAGCAATGCATTGCGGCGGCATGTCTTCAGAGGAGGGAGCGAGCGCTTCAGAGGCGGCGCCACGACAGGGCTGCATCTCATCCACCCGCAACCCGCCCCGACTACCGAACCGATGATTTGGGGGAGGGTTGTGATACTACGAAGCCAACTAGAAGGCAAATTTTCAGGCGCAGTATACTACAGAAAAGCTGACCATTGGCGTTTGTTCCAATCATTGCAGGAAGACTCCATGGCGACTGTCGCGCTTCCAGAAGACCCGGCAACGAAGGAGGCTCCGGGCCGTCGACTCCGTCGTCGCGACCCTCGACGCTGCGCTTGCCAAGCAGGGCCAGACGCTCACCGCTCTCGAGACGTGGAAGGAGACGATGCCCACCGAGGCCGAGATGCTGCCCAAGGACAAGTACACCATCTTCGACCGCAAGGAGAAGCGATACCGGAAGGGCATTCACAGTACGTTTTCTTCTCGCTCTCTCATTTATACTACCTTTGCGAAACCACTACTGTACTACGAGAGATTCAAGAGTACTGACGGAGATTCTACCTACAGAGTTGCCTAAGTGGACCAGAGTATCGCAGCGGTTGAACCCCCCGGGATACTAAACGTAGTACCCTGGCAGTGGCGAAAAGGACTAGGACTTTTGCATGCTGTGCAGTTTCGAGAGGGGTTAAGGCGATCGAACAAAGACGCAGAGGAATCAGCATGGAGGCCAAGAGGGGTCTACCAAGGCGTTTGGGTGAATTTGTACATTACTGTACCTCCATCTTCAAGCCTCTGCAATGCGAGCTTGTGGATATATGTATACCAACAGCCAGACAGGCAAAGGGTAACGATATAACTTGAATTATGGCACGAACACTGCCGAGCAAAACGAGATGATTATTCCTGCCTAGAAAGCCTGCTTTACTCGCAAGGCTCTGTACTACTCACGAGGTGTAGCTGTCGATCTCCAGGAGCAGATGCCTCTCGTTGTTATCGAAAGGGTTTCAGTAAAACTGGTCGGCGTCTGAAGTAGCTGATCAAGGAACACCGATCCCTAAGGGTATATCCTATCGTACACTGCAGCCTGTTCCAAACTCCGCCTGTGCTGTGCAGAATACAGCCACAGTCTCAACGCAAGCGTCCATAGTCCTCGCGCATCTCTTGCTCGCCGTCGCGGTTCTTCTCCGCCTCGCGAAGACGCTCCGTCTGCTGGATGGCGCGGCCGAGACCGCCGCGGCCCTCGTCGAAGTCATCGCGGTACTCATCGCGGACCTGGCCGCCGGACTTACCACGGCCGTACTGGCGGCCCTCCTCAAAGCCCGGGTCCAGGTCGGTGCGGATGATGCGCTCGTCCAGCTTAGTGCCGCCGACGTACTTGAGGCAGTCCAGGGCGTCCTGGTGCGTGTAGTACTCGACAAAGCAGAAGCCGCACGGCGTCTTGTTGAACCGGTCAAGGCCCATGATCAGCCGCTTGATCTCCCCGCACTTGGAGAAGAGGTCGTAGACCTGCTCTTCCGTTGTGTAGAACGAGCTGGAGAGGCCGGTTAGTTAGTCAGTCACTCAGTCTGGATCCCTTGAAGCACTTTACTGGCTTGAAAAGATGACAGGGGAGGGGAAATGAAATAAATTGCTTACAGGTTACCGACGTAAAGTGTTGTGGCATTTCTCAGAGGATCATCAGGCGCTTCCTCAGATTGCTGGTTGTTGGCCATCTCTGTATCGCCATCCTTCTCATCGCGGTTGTTGCGATCATTCCTTCTGCTCTTCTTGTTGTTCTGCAGCTCTGTTTGTCAGTGTCACTTCTTCTGTCAAACAGTCTGCATCTGGTCTGCTCATTCCCGCCTGCCCTTGCCCGCAATGACGAGAGGGCGCATCAGATGGAACTCACCCGGTTAAGATAGTACGCGCTGGGCCTATCCAGCCTCTCGACTGTGTTCCTGAATCCGCCTCGCATTTTGACCCACACCACACTTTGTGTTTAATGGTTGGTGGGAGAGAAGAGTGAGACAGAAAACGGGACGTGTAAAAACAGATAAGTATGGCAATTGAGTTATGAGAGAGGCTGAGATGCGAATGCCAAAGCTGATCAATGAATTGATGTAGTATATTGCATGAGGCTCAACTCAGCCTGGTGGTACCGCTTTTCGGCTGGAGAACTCCCTACATGTACCTTACATAGGCCTTTCTTTAGCTTAGGTAGCAGCAGACGCGGTCGCGTGGCTGGAGCTTGAAGAGGTACAAATCCAACCTTGTAGCTCTTGCATGCACTTACCTAAACAAAAAGTTCTAGCGTACTTAGCTAGCTCTAGACAGGGATCTTCAGGCGGATTGACCAGAGAGCTGGCGCCCAAAAATTCCCAGATGCGTCCACTGCTTGCATCGTCGTTGTTACTGGCTCGTTGGTTGCTAAGGCCTTTCTTTTGCTTTCCTCTTCACCGATTTACCCATTCCCCCCAACTACCTCATTAAGTTAACTGTACAGCCCTTTTGCAAACACTCGGCACCCAACCACAATCGATAGAGGCGGCTCCATCGCGCACGACGTCAAATCGCGAAATGTTCACTCGATAACTGCTTGGACATACGGACATACATTCACCCAATCAGGAACATGCCTAAGGTGAAAGCTTACACGCCGGCCTGGTTGTCGCGACCTTCTCCTGGCCACCGAGTCTTCGCCCCTGTAGCTGGCGAGCCTAGGCCTTCCACGTACTCTTCCTCGAGGTCCGACATTAGCAAGATTGGCCCGCGCCGTACTATCGCCCAGTCCGGCTCTCAGGTTTACGTCGCTGTTGGCAAGGAGATCAGATGGGTCGACCTCATTGAGCTCAAGGAGAAATGGCAAGAGAAGGATGTGAGAGGCCGAACCGATTTCCGAATCAAGCGCGAATACTCCAATGGCCTCGACACGAATGAGCTGCTCGATGCCGCCGAGAAAGAAGACTACGTCGGATTCAGGGTGAGCATAGCGCCCTTGTTGTTCATACCTCTATCATGTTGCTAACCTCTACAAGACCCTCACAGTCAACGTCGCAGCCGAAATTCGACAGCTCGTCATCTCTCCCCATGAAGACTACCTGGCTGTCTTGACTACACATACAGTTCGCATCATTGCCGTGCCGGACTTGTCCCACCTGACGTCACCCACGAATGAGATTATCAAGCCCAAGTCGTGGACTCTCGGACCTACGACGCACGTTTTCGATCGTTCTGCTGTTGCCTCGGCGCTGTGGCATCCTTTGGGGGTCAACGGCTCTGCTTTAGTAACAGTCACTACTGATGCTGTTGTGCGAGTGTGGGAATTGTCCCCCAGCGATCGCTGGTCCTTCGATAAATCTACTCTGACTATCGACCTGAAGAAACTTGCCGATGGTACATCATTAGACCAGAACTTTGCGCCTTCCAACGATGCTTCCGGGAGGAACTTTTCCGCCGACTCGTTTGAGATGGATGTGGCCTCGGCTGCTTTCGCAGGCCGAGGCTCGGGGGGTGGTCTGCCATGACCTTGTGGGTGGCAATGGGGCAGGGGGATGTCTATGCTCTTTGCCCCTTACTTCCGTCTCGATGGGCGCCTCCGCCCACCTTGATTCCCTCACTCTCAGTCGGCATTGTCGGAAATCTAGCTGCCATTGAGGATGACCCGGACGTATCCCCTGCGGCCAAACTGCTAGCGCAGCAGCAGCTTGACTGGATGTCCGACCTAGATACTCAAGAACCTGTCGAGGTTGACGGCCCTCTTGGGGAGCCCCCTGCCGAGGTTTACTCCAGGCCATCGCGCCCCGGTGTTGTGCCCAAATTGCAGGGTCCATTCGATTTGGAACTTAGTGTGGACGCCGAAGATGATATGGACATAGAGCTCACGGACATTTTCGTCATTGGGCAGAAGCTCGACACCGATGAGTTGATGATGGGAGAAGAGGACGAGTTGGAAGTCGACGATATCGACCAAGAGGGTTTGTCGCTCAATGTCGTATGCCTCCTTTCATCAAGTGGGCAACTGCGAATATGCCTTGATTTGGATGGAGTCCAGGCCAAATGGTTACCCCCCAAGAACAGGGTAAGGGAGATTACACGGTCTTCGGAAGATGAAGACGAGTGCTCCCTGCTTACATTCCAGACTCTCGACACTCTCAAGAGTATGGAAATGATAACCGACGGATGGCCCATGTTCAGCCCTGATGTAACTTCACGCTACGCCTTCTACGTCACCCACCCAACCAGTATCACATATCTATCGCTTTCTCCATGGGTCTTCCGACTTGAGAGCGAGTTGCGAGGCGAGTCGCAAAGCGGGTTGGACTTCAGGATGGACGTACTCGTCCGAGGGCAGACCTCGACTCGCGAGAGGCTTTACACAAGTCCAAACCAGGGCGATGATTATTTGCCATTAGCAGCGGCAGTGGCTATCCGCGATCCTGATCTGGGTTACTTTATATTATCTGCCACCCCATTCGAATCTATTGCAGTCGTGTTTGAGACCCCTGATGATGAGTTCGAGACGAAAATTCGCTCAGTTTCGCCCATTGTTCACCAAGAGGTTGATGTAAAACCTTTGGACTTCTACGAGCCTCGTCCGACTTTCCAGCCATCTCACATATTCGAGAGAAACTCGGCGCTTCCGGAACTGCTCGAGAAGCTTCGGACAAGTCGGCACAAGGCGATTGTTAACCATGAAGTGCGCCTGTCTCCTGTGACATTGCAAGTCTTTACGGATGTTCACCAGCTCTTAAGCGAGGAGACACATGGGCTGGGCGCTGCGACTTCCGAACTGTTCCGCCGTCTGGAGAGCCTGCAGCACGAGTTGAGGCAACAAATCACCAAGGCGCACGAGGTCAAGGCGAGAGTCGAGGCAATCACGGGCGAGGACCAAGCAGGAGACGTGGCCTCTGAATCGAGCAAGGCATCTGTTGAACGACGCCTGGAGGCAGCCAAGCAAAGAAGTGGCGAACTCAATAGGAGACTCGAGAAGATGAGGAAGACAGTCAGTAAGGGGACCACTCGCGAGCTTAGCGATAAGGAGAGAGCCTGGGTCAACGAGATGAACGCCCTGGACGCTAGTCTGTATGGGTCCGATGCACCTACGGCAGATGGCCCGGCTCGCTTGAAGCACCTCGGCAAGAGGTATGATGAAGCGAAGGCGCTCAGGGATGACTTGGTCCCCAAGGCAGAAAAGATTGCCAAACCGGATGGCGACAGGGAGGACGGTTCAGCCGCATCGACCCCGGACCTTCGAATACCGTCTGAGCTCCGAAAAGCGAAGCTGAAGCAAGTACAAGGGCTACTCGAACGCGAGTCGGCACTGGTCGACGCCGTCAAGTCGAGGTTGGAGAAAATGTCCGTGACGGGTTGACTGGCATGGAAGGAAAGAGGGAGGTTACGCTAGCTCGTACCAAGCAAACATCTGTTGTAACAATGAGTGTAATAGTGACGATATTATGAGTTGGGGTAGAACGTTGTTGGCTTTGCGTCCTTAACACAAACAATTCTTTCAGACCCAGTTGATCTGTGAGGCTCTCAAGCCATGGGCGAGTCAATGTCAGAACCATTGGATAGGCCTGTTCTCAGTTGACGATCCTCGAGCTGATTTCCTGGAACAGTGTATAAGACCAGTACCAGTAATTAAAGGTAAAGTTGGGGGGTTCATGTCGAGCAGAGGCGGCAAGTGTTTTGTCGATCACTTGCTTACCTCGCGTCTTTTATAGTGCGACCAAGATGCAGGCAGAGCGGGTTTGGGCAACACACGGCGATCAGCCGCGGAAACGTGGCAGCCTGGACCCGGCCATGGGCACCCAATAATGTCAGATAGGCATGCAGCCTTGCATTGGCTCACACCCACCAAGTTGGGCGGAAGAACGCAAAGGAATCGATGGCATAGCGTCGAACGTGGTGAAGCTTGCTTCGACGACTTTGACCATAGCCGGCCGGCCAGGCAGAAGCAGAGAGGAATTGGCTTGCTCTCCCATTCGTGATGAGCTGGCAGTCGGTCATTCCGTAGGTGTATATAAACCTGGCTTTGCCCCTTTCCCTCTTGCCAGCAAGTTAGTGGATTTCATCTTACTATTTTCCTCTCTGGGGTATCTTGGGGGGCCATTCGTCCTGCAGCAGCAGGCAGCCTGACCTGGAGCAAACCCTTCTGATAGACCACCATGCTACCCCAAACGTTCCTTCATTGGTCAATTCAACATGCCCCATCCCTACGGTTCAACACATTGACTAGCATCTGCCGCCTCACTTTCTTTCTTTTGTCCGGCAGTCACCATGAACAATATTCCTTTTTCTTTGCCTTCCCATCCGGCTATTGATGTCATGTGGTCTTGAAGCCAAAAAGGGCCATATGACGAGATCTCTTGGAACCTCGCTACAGCTGCATTGCTAGGTATATCCTCCCAATGTCAATTGCCACTTTGATATAACCCGGTGCAGGTGTCTTGGACTATCTAGCAACCACTTCATGGTTCAAGGTTCGGGACGATAAGACCTCGATGGCCTCTCGACTGCGACTGTCGCCTTGGTAGGGCGATGGGCGATACGAGGTGATACTTGGAACCGTCTATCGGGGTGCCTGATACGGTAGTGTAACTCCATTTATGCTTCTGTCATACCCTACCTATCTTGGTGTCCAGGCCCCAAAGCCCTCGACGGAGACGTGGAAGGGTCGTACTAAGCTGCATAAACCCCAAAAGGCACGGGTACGTACAGACGACCGACTTCGGGCATGGATTGCCTGGATTGATGGGAGTACTTACAGGTCGTATCAAGCATGCTTAATACCCAAGTGATATAACTTAAGGCAATGCACTGGTTGTGTAAGTATGCATGTGTTATGTATATATATAAGCATGCCAGCCGCCGACAAAGTGCCTACCATCCAGCAACACAATCCATCCAACATTGTCCATGTTGCTCGTACCGGCAGTCTCCCTGGCTCAACAGTTTATTCCTCGTCGCTATTATCCTATTCAAGCTATGGCACCAACCGATTTGCAGATGGTGCTTGTTGACTACCGGGGGCAAATCATTGGTATGTTTTTAGCCCTCCTTCAAGGAATGTCGAGTTTCCAGCAAATTGACTTATAGTGAATTGCTTTCAGAGAACTGCGAGTTCCTCACTACCAAGGATGAATTCATTTCTATCATCACGGCCAAAGAGCCCACGGGCAAGATCAAGGCCATTGCCGTCCGCACTACCAAGAACAGCGAGAGACGAGAGGCCCTGATGGCCTCTGACGCCTTGGACACGGTCCAAGAAGCCATTGCGGCCCTGCATACGAAGTCGTCCGAGGCCGTCCAGCTCTACATCATGACCAATGGCTATGCAGAGCCTCGCGATCTCGACGAGGCCAAAGACGACAATAAGCTTGATGACGAAGATAACGACGATGACGATACTGTGTCGGTCGTGTCGAGCGACTCGGCGGCTTCCACCAACGCCCCGTCTGTGTGGAGTGCGACCTCGGACACTGCGGCTGAGGTGACCACCCCTGCCCAGACAACATCATCCTACTCCCGAGGAAGCCGGCCACCACCTCCCCCTTCAGCCTCCAAAACCCCCAAGAAAGGCAAGGCTGCCAATAGCCGCAAAGCTCGCAAGGTTGCCGCCCCCACTGCCACTGCCGCTGCCGCTGCTCGGAAACCCCACGGCGAGGATTACTACAGCGAAGATGACGACGTTGGCGCGGAACCTCCTCGCGTGAGAATCGTCAACCATCCTGTCAGGCAAACGGCCTCCCAATCAATGGGGGCTGCCCGCCACGCTCCTCGTCAACCACCCCCGCCGCCCTCATGGTGCGGACCCCCTCAACCTCCCCCTCCACCTCCTTTCCGGGGTGGCTGTGGTAGTAGTGGACACCCGATGCATGGTTTTGGCTTCGTCTCACAGCCGGGCCCTTCTCCTCCCCCCAACACAGGCGCTCCTCACTTGCAATATGTCCCACAACCACAATCCAACATGGCTCATCATGGTCAACCATTTCCAGGCCCTCCTCCACCACCACCATCAGGGGCGGCACCTCCACCGCCTCACATGGGCGGGAACGGCGGGGGTGGACATGCTCGGGCTATCCAATTCGCGCAGCATCAGCAAGCCATGTTGGCCAACCACAATAATTACAACAACGCCAACGTCAACACCAACAACGCGCCGCCATTTATCAAGCTGCACGACGTCCGCCTCACCATCACCTGGGTTCACCACTCCTCCGCCCGCGTCCTCGAGACGGTGCGCCCCTCGCTGCGCGCCCTGCAGGACGCCGCCCTCGCCTACGTCCGCAGCAACCCCCACGCCTTCGAGAACGTAACGGCCGCCGATGTCGCCACTGTCTCGCCGCCGAACCCCCAAGCACCCCCGCTCCGGCCAGGAGGAGGAAATGTGCCACCGCCTCCTCCTGCCCCTCAGACCATCCTGGCGACAGGCGTCTGGGCTCTGCGGGCCGTCGTCAAGCGGGCCTGGTTCGGCGACGAGAGCTGGGACCTCGCGAGCTACAGGGGAGGCGACGACTTGACCAGGCTCTTCGCCTCGTTGGGCCAGGGCAGCGTCCCGCGGCTCGAGGTCGAGGTGGACTACCCGCGTCCGTAAGCGTGGGGGAGGTGGTTAAGGGGTTGGGGTGGCGCGACGGTGCAGGATGCATAATTGACGCATGCAGCAGACTTTTCTCGTACGGATGGGTTATCTATTCTTCGCTTCTCGCTTCTCACTTTTCGTTTTTCATCATTCTCGTATTTCTTTTTCCGCCTATATGTTCCGACTTTTTCCTTGGTTCTGTTTTACGCCAATCTAGAGATGGAATGGGCAGTTAGTTCCTCTTTCTTGTTTTCATGGGCGTCAAGTGCATGCGGGATGAACAAGGGGGTGAACTCGCGGGTAGTCAGATTAGCACATTACATGGGGGTGGGGATTTTCACGCCAATGGCATAATGGGCTCTGGGTTTGGGGATAATGTGCAAAAGTCTTGGAAATTTCAGCCACTCTACTCTACTTACTAGTAAGCAGGCTGCATGATGCCATGTCCTTCTCTCCTCATTCGATGTGATGCTGGTTGTGGCTGCATAACCAATCTACCGGGACCTGATCTGATATACTCCTTACAACAGCCGGGCCCAAAATCCGGCTTTTAGGAAAGCTTCGTTTGGAGCTGTCACCCCTTTTTCAGGAGGGATGAAACTGCGATCAAATTCGACGATTCAACACCATTCCCTTATTCCCTGTTGTCTAGAAGAAGCGTTTTACTTCATACATGTGGTTCGAATGGTCAATTCTCGGCTGAAAATGAGAAAGCGCCACTTGCGCGGTGGAAGCCGTATGGAAATAATCGTATTCCCCTCCTCAACATGGCTTGCATACGAACGGTGTAATTGTTGGGGGCGCCGAGATTGAGTGAGGCTGAAATATCATACCACATTCGGGTCCTCGCCCGCATTCTAGCGTTAGCACACGAGGATAATGTCCGGTTTCAAGTAGCATTGGCCGAATAAATGGTACTCCATCTTTCATCCCAGACCTCGATATCGGCCGTCGGTCTTTTGCAGACAAATCATTGCTCGATCTATGTATCATTGTATGCACAACTGTCCATGTCCAAGCTCTGCAGTCCCGATTGGCCAATCACACCAAAAGCAACGCCCAGTTCACCTTTTCTCCTCTCGCGAGGCATCGTGCTCGAGCATCACTAGGTGTCAGCTGCACTCGCTGCGGCAATATCGCAGCAGCATGTTGAGGCCGTTCGCCTCACTAATTCAGACCAGATAGATGCATGCCGCTGCATCCGGAACAGCTATTTCCTCTCGGCTGAGAAGGTTCGTATGCTATGCCGCTGTCTGTCTTAGACAAGCGCGGGTCACCTGCTTCTCTTCAACCGGGCGACCGTCATGTAACATCCGTCTCCATATCGAGCTTTCGCTGCCAGAAAGGAGTCCACCCTCCCCCGAAAATGCACTCGGGATCAAGTGGGTACGTACGTAAGCCTGCTTGCTTACTTGGCTGGGGTCCCTTCCCAAGCGTAGGGCCGTTGAAGATTACTTTCTCTCCGAACTCTCATAGGTCGGGCCCCAGTGCTGGTAGCCGGCATGGTTGCTCATACTGCCAGTTGGCTGCTGTGCCGAACGCCAAGGGGGTGTTGGCCCCTGAGACGGCACCACGCCCCTGGGTCCCCAAGCGGCACTCGTGTCTGCAGGACGAGGTATGTAACCCCAACCAGGCGGCTGCGTGATGTTCAGGTTTCCCCATATCGGGGTCGGAGGCGGGTAACCGGCTACTTCCTTGTTAGTGAACCTGACCTCGTGACAGCGGTCATCCAAAATCCCCTTACCATAGCCGGGCGTACGATTCGCAACATCGCGCGTCAGCAGTACATTGCCTTGCATACTGATGGGCTGCGAGGCCATGCTGTCACCCTCAGCCATTCGACCGTCTGTCTGATCCTTGTCAGACACCCGCGCGCCAGTCTGGGCTATCTCGCCATACATGCTCGGAGTCCAACGGTCGATTCGAGTGCCATCCGCAGCTGCGAATTCGTCCTCCTTGGCTCCTCCATCGAGCGAGCCCTGCCGGGCCTCTCTGTCCTGTCTAGCTTGCATTACTTTCTCCTTGCGACCTCCCTCCCACTCAAACAAGGTGCCATCGAAGCCCAAGTTGCGTTCAAAGACGCGTCTCTGGGTCCTTGTGATGCGAGAATGACCTTGACGCTCGATCTAGAAAGTCCATTCAGTTAGCGGAGGTTGGACAGCGACAGGGATAAGAAAACGAAACACGACTTACAAAGGCAAGAGCGCCTTTCTTCTTCGTCTCAATACGCTCTAGGAGTTCCTCGATGTCGTCGATGTCGATATCGTCCTCGTATTTGCCATTCTTGTTGAGTATCATGTTCAGTTTGGTTGCGAAGCTCATAAGTCCCTTGAGGTGAGCACCCTTGCACACCAGAGCGCAGGCAGCTTGCATCTCGTATGAGTTCCAGTGCCGAGGTTCATGGCGAGAGTCGTGATGGGCATCATTGCCTCGTGACGACGGGGAAGACATGATGCGTGCTTGTGACGCGCGACAGAAGAAGAGGAAAGCAGTGTTGAGTTGGATGGATCTCGCAGCATCAACAAAACGCTCGCTACCTCAGACCAGCAGAGCGATGTTGAGCCAGATTCACATCCAAACTTGGGCAATGCGATGAGAAGATGGATTGAACTACTCGCTATTGGCTGAGCTGAGTTGATGCGTGGATGGCCGAGGTCAGAAAGGCAGGTCCCTCTGATCAGCTGTCAACCACGCAATCGATACCGATAAAGAGAGGAATGAAAACAGAAGGTTGCTTCATATTTAATCAGTGTATTTCTGTTTTGTAGTTGTGTTATGGTTTGGTAGCAGGTCCTCGTTTTGTAAGCTACCTTAAACTCACACTCTTTTCACAAGACCGCCAGCTCCCGACGACGAGGGGAAAATCGAGCGAGCCACGGGTGCTTTTCTCTTGAGCAAAACGTTACAAATATGTGAGATATGTACAGCCTCTGACTCTAGATAGCTGGATTTCAATCATGGCGGTATTATATACTAATGGGCTAGCAATGCTCGTACTACGAAGTTCATGCCCTCATCGCAGCACGCAACAGGAGCACACAGCATTCTCCTCAGCTAGAAGTCTGAGAAACAAACTAAACCGTAACCCCCAAGATCAAGAGCCCTACCAGCATATAAGCAGCGATATAACGGTGATCCTTGTGCTTACCAAGCACAGCACTTTTCACATGTAGACTGACAAAGTCGTTCTATCCTGACATGGCCTGAACTGACGACTGACGGGCTCAAACCCTCAGAATTGTACCTCAAGCCCCCCCGGCTGAATACTGCTTGGAATCCTCCATAGCCATCGACTCCATGCCACCCCAGTACACCTGACACCGGAATATCGGCTACTCCAACCTGATCACAGGGACCTTTCTCTACGCCTTCGGCAGCGCATCCCAAGTCCAAGTCTCCATGACCAGTTGCCAGAATACCTCGGCGGCTTTTACAATGTCAGCCAGTCATACAGTAGGGGTCCTGTGTGTCAAAATCCTTGGAGACATGTATAATGAAGTAGAAGAGAAGACAGGGGCGGAAAAAGGAAGGAAGTAACTCACGCGTCATCGCTAGTCTGCCCATCACGTATTCCAGTAGTAGTGCCGAAGATCAGCACATGGCCGTCACGAGGATATGCGAAGCTATCACCGTTGGAGCAGGGATGCATGTCATCGCCGGTGAAGGGAAGCCCCGCGGCGATGCTGGCGGAAGAGGTGGCGGTGGCGGACGGCGTGACCAGGATGGTCTCGATCGTCTTGCCACCGCTGCCGCCAAGATCGCGTAGCGTGAAGTTGCGCACCTGCAAGGGCGCCGGGCCCTCGGGGGGCAGCCGGACGGAGACGTTGCCATCCAGGTGCCTGGCGCTCAGGTCTTTGGGCCCACATTGCTTCGACGACGACATGAGAATGGCCACTCGCGATGACTTGGGTAAGCGGCAGCAGAGCCGGCAAAGCAAAAGTCGAGAGAACTTGCTTCATTCCTCGGAGCTTCATATTGTAGTGCGGACTGTATCGTGTCATCGGGAAACACGGTTTAAGTGCTCGATATGAGTCGATGTTCCTGGAAAGTCGAAGGTAAAGTGTTCTTGAATAGGCCCACAGTCTGTTCGTTTCTTTGCAGCAGCAGACCTTGTCGCATATCACCAGTTCGATATATTAATACCCCTTGCTAAGATCGCATCACAGTGGACGTGAGTAAGCACCCCATGTCACGTCTTAGCTAGCCGTCAGCATTTAGCGCGTACGATCGAAGTAATATCCTACTAAATATGATACATATAGAACTAGAATACTTGGTTTTAATACACCAATGCATGTACCTACTGCGGTCAAGGGACATAGAAAGAGCAGCAAGTAGTCAGTTGGTATTTGTGTGGCGAAACCAGTACAGATATGTGTATATATATATATATATAGATATATTCACGGACCAGACTTCAAGTAGGCAGGCCCGCCGTAGTCCAGTTCGTTTCAGCCCAACATCAACATGCCTTTGCGGATGGAGAACTATCCTGTTCTGCTCGACCGCCACTCTATAGTCCTGAACAACGCCGCCCAGATGCCACAGTGATCCTGCGTATGCCACCCTCTGCCCCGCCCTGGCCCCCCTTCCCGAGCCAGTCCGCTCGAGGCCGCCATCATTTCCAAGTCTAATATATGCCCTGGGTCCGGTATTGAAAGGTATCATAACTGAATTCGACCGATTAGTATATGCACCCAAGGTACAAAAGGAAGATGAGAGGGGGATGGAAACACTCACAGTCGTGTGTAGTAGCTACCCAATGACTTTCCGATCAAGTCCGTCTCCACAAAGTTCTCTGCCTCTTCGGCACTGAGGTGCAATTGGAATCGTTGCCTCAGCGTGTTGGTCACATGCGCAATGCCTACCGCAAAGCAGGGCATTTTCGAGTCGCGGCCCATCATGCTCACGAGATCGATGATTTTGTCCGCAGAACGACGTAATGCTGCATACTCATAGTCAATATATTTGAGCCGCTTGGTTGGCTGCCGGGCCGGGGCTTTTTTTTTGTTGGTTTTGTTTCGCTGACTTACCTTGGAACGCTTGCTTGCACAGTTTCTTGAAATCGTCAAAGTCCTCGGAACCAACACCACCCAGCACTTCGACATATTCATGAGTCAACTTGAAAGGGGCTGCTTCGAAACCGACGGATCCCGGAGAGTTGGACAGCATGAAACCAAAGTCAATATGGATGATGTGGCCCTCGTTGTCGACGAGCACATTGCCGTTGTGCCGATCCTTCAGTTGGATAACATAGGAGATGACACTGTAGGCGGCCAAGGACCGCTTGAACGCATCAACGGCTACCTTGTGGGGTTCGCTATCTACAGGCCCAAAGGTCTTCACGAAATGGTCCTTGAGCGTCGCTATACGCCGCCGTGGGTTCGCTCCGGAATCGATGGTGGCCAGGGTCAAGCTTCGCTTTAGAGAATGCAACGACACACCATTGGTAATAGTCTCGACGAGACCCGAGGATTCGCCAGTGACTAATATTCGCATAAGTTTAACCCATACCGGAGTACCCGCTTCAACCCAGATCTTGTCACAGACCTGGATCAGCTGACAAGCGAATGCCTCTTGTCGGAGATCTGCCCCTGTCTTGACAATGACGCTTACCAGATCCCAGCTCTTCATCCATCCGTAGGGTGAAGACTTGCGAATGCGCTCTTTCTTCTGCTGCCAGGCCTCGCCGAAGACTGCGGCGCTAGGGTCGTCCCGATCGCCCTTCCGCTGGACCCCTCCTGTCATGGCATCGTTCTCCATCCGTGCCTGGCCCGCGCTTTCTATCAAGACTGGCTCCATGTCGGGTTCGGGTTCGGGTTCGGGGTTCTCGGCGGCAGCAGCAGCAGCCGCGTTCGCAGCGCTTGCCCGTGCAATGATCAGGTCGAAAGTCGGACCCTGGCCGTCCTCTGTGTCGAAATTCTGTTCCTCGAGGCTCTGCATGCTCGCAATGATCTTAGCTCGGATAGCAGCAACCTCGTTGCGGGGCCGTTTGCCGCTGGTGGCCTCCAGTTGAGCTAGCATCTGCGACGCGGTCCGCATGTGCGTGGCTAATGCGGAGAAATCCGGTTGTTCCGCCGAATTAGTGCGCGGGTTGGTGATTGTCATTCTCCTCAGAGTTCCCGAAATCCCCGGGCTGCTAGACCGCGAGGTAGATGTAGCCGAGGTTCTGGGCGATGCTGTCATTGTCATGTCTGACATATTAGAAATAGTGGTAGTGCCGCTAAGCAAACGCACTGGATGTGCTGGAAGTTTGCCGTTCTTCTTGTTCGCCGAGTCATCGTCAAAAGGTTTTAGCATAGGTGAGCTACCAAGGTCACCAGAGGTAGGCTCGAAGACGCTATCGACGATCGGATTAGTCGAGTCCCCTACTCGCCCGGTTGATGACAGCCTGGGGCCCTCGCTTAAATCAAAAAGACGCTTCCGGGTACCCTGCTCGGCCAAGAGCGTTGCGATCAGTCTCTGGTTGTCTGCAGAATCGGGATCGAAGGTGAAATCGTCACGGAGTATCTCCACCATCAACAAAAACGGGACCTTTTCTGCACTATTCAGCACCGTAGCCTCTGACGGGTTTACCCGCACGATTCGGTGATGACGGCTTCTCGAAGGCGAACCGTCGACCAGCGTAGGAGGGCATATTACTGGAATGTCCAACTCGGCGGGCAGATCCCTTGCGATAAGCGCCAACTCGGCGCGCAGGGCGCTGAGACGCGCTTGTTTGGGAACAATGACGAGGCGATTCGAGATGTCTTCGAGCGCCTGTAAGAAAGCTGTCTGGCAGCGGAAGTAATTTTGGCGTAGGAGTCGCGCCTTTTGTGTTGATGTCATCTCCGACTGGTTCAGGAGCGTCTTAACATGGTGAGAATGCCTACGCGAAAGGTTATCACCCGGGCGGGGAAAGACCGCAGACTTGGGTGTCGCTGGCTGCGTGACTCGGCCCGGAGTGCGTATATCAGGCAGGGGAAGAGAGGACGAGCTCAAGCGCGCATCAAGGAGCTTGCTGTCAATATAAGCTGGTTTGCGCGCGCTCTTGTCATCCGACGCATCTTTCAGTGACGAGCCGGCCGACGACGTGCGTGTTACGGCTGCAGGCGGCGACTTGGGTTCTGTCGGCGATCGAAGGTCGTCGGGGAACGACGCGCTCGTGGATCGGTTTCCCTTGTGATGTCTCGAAGACTTGGATGTGCCGACGGTCACGGTTTGACTTCTCGTCGGTTTAGGCGTCTGACTTGTTTCAGAGATGACGTCGCCATCCGGCTGAGCCCTTCTCGCTTGCGCAACAGCTAGGGGACCGGCCCATTGCGGCAGCAGCGGCACTCCTATGCTCGCTAGCACAAAGCTCGCCAGTACCGTGACGGGGAGGATATTCTCTTTAATTTTCTCATGCCTTACTGTATCCGAGTGCCCGAAGACGATATGTTGCACCTTGTTGTACACCCTCCGGCAGGTCCTAAACGCTTGTGCTTGGGGCGTCGAGGCGAGGTCGTGCAAGTACGTTTGAAACAGCCAAAATGTCTACAAATCGTCTCAGTATTCCCGTTCGTTCGTTTTTATTGCCGTTAAGACACGGATGGAGTATCAAACCAGTAGAGCGGCAGTGACCGATTCCTCGCACAGGTCCAATAGGAACTCTTCCAAGGCCATAGACTCATTGTCGATGCTGATTATAAGGTGGCATAGCTGGGGGAGGAAGAACTCGATGTCCTCGTAGGGGAACTGGCGCAGTTTGGAGCAGAGGACATAATGGATGCCGACGTGGTCTGCGTAACGTCTAGAAGAGGGCGGGAGACGGGTGGTGAGAATCGGCGAACCTCGTAGAGAGCAAATAAGAAAGTTGCCAGGGGGCTACTCACGAGAGATAGGAGACGGAGAGGAAAGGGTTCTGGTTGAAGACGTCGCTCTCGAGGAATCGCTGCAGTAGCTTCCACGACATAGCGAATTGTCGTCACCGCGCACGCACAGCCGCTGGGGGTTAGGAGAATGGGTCAGGGAGCGGGACGAGCGGCCTCATCGAATTTGTGCATTTAACCTGGGATAGAGCTCTGTCATGTCATGGCCCATGGAGAGGCAGAGGCGAGTTGGAAATTGTTCTTTTATGAATCGGTGGAAATGAGGTTGAATTGGCTTCTTTTTGGCCCATTTGAGTTGAGGTATTGGTCCGAATGAATCTGTCCACCACGTCCCGGTCCAAGGTCCAGGTCCAGTTCCAGCACAGGGCCAGGGGTGGGCTGTCCGTCCGTCGTCCCCCTTCCCAGTCTGCCACCTATTGCTAAGTA
Source organism: Apiospora saccharicola (assembly GCA_038363915.1). Lineage (NCBI taxonomy): Eukaryota > Fungi > Ascomycota > Sordariomycetes > Amphisphaeriales > Apiosporaceae > Apiospora > Apiospora saccharicola. The sequence continues at coordinate 4,890,247 of JAQQWM010000001.1, forward strand.
AAGCATCCGCCAATTGGGCAAATCAATGGCTGCTAACGGCTACTCGGCGTTGCGGGTCTCCTGCTTGCTTCATGCGTACCTGCTGCTGCTGCAATTGCTACTACAATTGCTACTAGTACTCTTCCATCTTAAGTAATCAATGAATTCAGTCGATCCAATTCCTTCCCTCGGCCCTTCCTTTTGCCCACTTCGAACTCTCCAGCCCGCCAAGCCGACCGATGATTCGGCCTAGGCCAGTCTTGATCGATAGCAACCTGCAATTTACCTGGCAAATGCCGTTGTGCCTGCACACACCATGTAGGTAGCAAGTCTCGTCCGCAGGTATTATGTTAGGTTCGACAGAATTACGCAGATTACCTGGTAACGAACGACCTGCATCCATCAATAGCTTGATCTCAAGACAGACATTGAAGAAGGTCGTGCATATGTCTCCGAGCATGCTTCTACAAAATTAAATAGCCAAAACAGCTGAGTGGCGGTCCGGCAGTTTCTTAGGTACCATCATACAGAGAGACCGGCTTGGTATTTGCAGACATTGATGGACATCATACGAATAATACCAGTACTTGCGGATGATATTTCTGATCGACTACATGAAACAGGAGCGACAGCACAACACATTGTGAGCAGATTCTGGAAAATATATATTATAAACGGCATTATCTCGGACTGAGAAGCAAGAAATTGTCCGTATACTTGCAGCTGTTGTAAACCTTGTTTTCAGAGAAGGTGGAGAGTATTTCAGGTGTTGGACATGATGTATATAGGTCAGGGTCTCCGTCTAACCACGATAGAATGGATACGCCGGTGAAACAGCGGCATGTGTTGTTGCGTCAAATGGCCGAAAGGGTTCGTGTGTTCTTTGGTTACATACTTGCCTACCGTAATCCGTAGATCTTGATACATCGCGGCAGCTCGCTACGTCAGGCTAGTCGCCGACAAATGATGGGTACGCTTCCATACATTGCAAACAACAGTCAAGGACCAGAGTCGTGGGGACAGTAGTTCGACGACCTGAGTACGGTCATTTGTATTAGATTCGTAATCAAATCAGCCGATAACTCTGTTCAAAGGCCATGCTATGTGGAAGCTCAGAATGCCGCAAGTCAATTTTCGAGCAATAATACGCCCTGGGAATCCTCTAACGCCGGGGGTGTATGCTTAACCTATCTGAACGCCACCAGGCGACCCGACCATCGCCTCATAATTCATACCATACGAACCGTAACCTCGTGAAGACGCAAGAAAGGACAAGAGTAGGAGTAGGGGTGGGGTGATGCGACGCCCGCCCACTAGGATTCCGACTTCTTCTTCCGGCCGCCCCTCCGCTTCTTGGGCTGCGGCTCGACCTCCTCTTCGCTCTCCGTCTCGACCTTGGCCTTGCCAGCCCGCGACGTGTCCTCCTTCTCGCTGACCTTGGACACAATGTCTCGCAGGAAGTCCCACTCGTTATTCGAGTCTATAGCCTGCTTGAGCATCTGCGCCGAGATTCTCTTGGAGTTTCTCTCCTTGGCGACATCGGCACTCTTGGTAACGATCTGGACCATGAAGAGCTCCAAAGCTTTGCCGACGGCAATGGGCGTTTGCTGGGCTACCTTTCCGACCTCTTCGTCGGCTTGCATGATGCGCTTGATGCGCGCTGTCGGGAACTTCGTCTTGACAGGGGACGGCATGATCTCCGCCTCCTCCTTCATCTGAGAAGCCTTGCGGGGTGGCATGGCGCTGACGGGCTCCGACTCGGCCGGAAACTCGTGCTTGATTGTTGGCCGCGACGCAGGCGAGAGTGGCGCGAGTATTGGTGCTGGCGCAGCGGTTACAGGTGCAGATGCAGTTAGAGGTGCAGTTACAGGTGCTGGCGCAGGCGCAGGAGGCGGCGGCGGCGGTTGGTATTGGGTCGCGTTGTGGTTTGCCGGATATGCAGATGGGAAGTAGGGCTGCTGTGGATGGCTGCTTGGTGCCTGTTGCTGTTGGTGGCGGTACTGCGCCTGGGGTTGGGGTTGGGGTTGGGGCTGCAACTGCAAGTGCAACTGCTGCTGGGGAGAGTACGGCTGTTGGGGATAGAAGGGTTGCTGCAGCGCGGCGAAGGACGAGGGCGGTGTTGGTCGTGGCTGCTGGTGCTGCTGTGGATGTTGATGTTGGGGCTGTTGGTGGTGTTGATGTAGGCCGTAGTGGTGCGTTTGCTGCTGAGCAGCAGGCGAAGAATGTTGCGGTGGTTGCGGAGGAGGATAGTTCTGCGGGAAGGTATGGTGGGGCTGCAGAGCCCTTAAGTGTGGCTGCTGCATCGGCGAGCTGGAGATGTAGTCAGGGATGCCGGAATTCGCGTAGGTTGGAAGTGCGACAGGCTCTGGCCCACCCGCGAAAAAAGAAGAGAGGTCAGGACTCCTGGGTGCATAGGAGGCTCCTTCGTTGTCGGCTCCGGTTGACATGCTTCTTTCTAGAAGGGTTGGAACGTTCAAATCAAAAGAGAAGGCAAAATTGATTTGAGTTGCGAATGCCCTCCAAGAGTGTTCGGATTGATTGGACGGATGGCTGAGTAATAACAAAACAATTCAGTCAGTCGGTCGATTATGACTGAATGAGGGGCTGGCACGGGCAGAGGTAGACAGAGCTTGGTGCTTGCTTGGTGTGCTTGCACTGCACGGTCACATACACTTTCTGGCTCTCTCGGAGTCGCAATGGGGTCGGGTCGAGCTGGGCTGAGAGTGGGATTTAAATACTGAATGGTCAGGGGTCATAACGAACCTTTGAGTCCTTAGCTCAGAGCGAGTGTGCAGGGGTCCCCCTACTCAGTAACCCAACTCGCTATTTGCTCAGCATAGCCACCTTTTTTCTCCCTCTAGTTTGCCCATGGTCTTTCTTTTCTTCAACGAGGCTACTGCAGATCCCATCACCACTGGACGCGCCTCAGTCCGGCATACAGGTGTCACTATTGTTCATCTTCATCTTGATCCTCCTCACCAGCATCATCGTCTTCATCTTCGTCATCATCATCATCTTCTTCTTCTTTCGCAGCAATCCGGACCATGCATCAACCCCAAAACATTATCTACCGTCCATCTGGATCGAACCACGGTGCTACTGATTTATGGTGCATTTCATGCTGACTGTGACTCGCGCTCACCTGAAGAAGAAAAAGTCCAATAATATGGCAACGCCAAGGACTTATCGGATGGGTCCACTCGTACTAGGAACTGGAACCACTCGCGGCTGAAGTTAGCACAAACCATTCATTGCCCGCATATCGTCACTTCCACCTGCCTATATACCGACGATGGAGTGAGTATACGCCGGCATGTGGCAACGTCAATACACACTCAAGAGAGATGTGTCTTTGCCCGGCATTCATGTATGTTTCACCAGTCATTGAAGTAAGCACTTCTGGCACTGAGGCATCGCCTATACCCTTTCAGAATGCAACCAACCAAACCCTTTCGGGGGGGTGTCATGGGTGATGATAATCAGTCAGAGCTTTTTATAACGGAGACCTGCTATCGAGGCAGAGCGCGAAGCCGCCTGCATCTGCTCTCGGGTTTCCCCCTGCCTCGTGGTCGCTGAAGGTTTACTTGATCTAATCTGACATGGCACGGGGGTTCGCATTGCCTGCCTGGGCTGCCTACCAACATTGAACTCTATTTGACGATTGCATACACCGCACCCCTCCCTCCTCGTTATTAATTTATACTCTGATGTTCTCTTTGATCTGCTCGACCAGGGCCTTCAGCCCTTTCTGTCGGTTTGTTGCCGACGTGCACAGAAATAGAGAGGCCACAGGCCACGCGTGAATTCCTGCCTCCTCTGCTTGGCTGCTCGCGTTGACTCCATGCGTCTCCCAGAAGCTTACCAGGTCTTCAATCTCCGGGGCGAAGACTTCCTCGGTACCGTAGGCCACGTAAATGCCTCCCGAGGGGCAGGCTCTTTCCCACCACTGCGCATCTCTGCAGTTGCCTGGTGAGATCCGTGGATCGTCTGGTTCGGCTTTGCGATTTGCGTAGTCGAGCGCAAACTCGTGCAGCCGTTCTTCGTCGAGATAGTCGCTCGGCGTGTTTCGGTGTTTGGGGGATATCAACGTGGTCCAAGGCGAGATGAAGGCGGCCATACGTGGTCGTTCCTGGCGCCAGTCACCCGTCTCGTTCAACTGGCTGTTTGCGTCATGTTTCATATTGGCCCGGCTCAGTAACAAACTCAGCATGATGGTCGCACCCGCTGAGTCACCGCTCACACAGACCCTGGCCGGATCCCGTACCATTGACAGAACGTGCTGATACCCCGCAATGGCCTGGTGCAGCTGCGTGGGAAACGAATCATCAGGAACTAAGGTGTACTGCAGCGCGAATATGGCAGGATTCCGATAGCCACTCTGGGCGAGTAACGCCACCCAAGTGAGGAGGAATTCGAGATAGAAATAGGGAGACCCCATAGAAAACCCGCCACCTATGCATGGACTTTGTGAGCGAGCCAAGTTGGAGGTTGGAATGGTGATCTACACGACTCACCATGGGCGTAATAAACACAGACGTCCACTGGTCTGGTTGGATCTTTGATTAACCATACACCCCGGCACCTGGGCTGTATCACCGTCAGCATTAGTGGAAGACTCTTGGTGAGCTCGGGGGAAGTGAATGTAGCCCTTACATCCTCATACTCGTGCCAATGTATGGGTGACCTGACGAGGCCATGGCGAAGCATTCTGAATCTCAAAAATGGTAAGGCGACCTGTCTGGAGAAGAAGACTCGCCCGACCTTGGGCGGGATGTTGGCGAATGCATAGCGCACACAACGGACCACGAAATCCTCAAATGGAGCGGCTTTCTGCACAAATGGGGACTGCTGGCTGCGACTTGTATAATAGCGCTCGTGGATGAAGCTTGCGGGCAGCTTGTATACTTGGGACTCTTTAGTTAGGACTACCGTCTGTAAAAACACCAAATTTGGAATACCATAATGTTTCTTTCTATTTCTTTACCTGCTCTCAATTTCTGCAGTATACCTTCCTGGCTGTGCGTATGGAGAACAGGTAGGTTGCAGTAGCACCTGCACTTACCAAGAAAGGGAAGGCATCGCAGCACAACTGCGAGTGTCTCAATAGGCCCAACGTGGATGAGCAGCTGGGGCGCGAGGAACACGCAGAAGACTATACAGTCAAGGTACGAGACGGGGCCTAGGATCATGTTGGCGGCAGCGATAATAGTGACTCTTCCCCCATGAACAATATGTAGTTGAGCTGTCCTCACATCGATCAATCTATTATAAAAGGTATCAGTTGGGATGGAGGCTGGGTATTCTGGAAATCCATTGGCAGATAAGACGGAATTGGGAACCTTGAAGGTCCAGAGCACTTGGAGCCGTCCAATCCAGACTAATCCGCTAATGACGTCGAAGACAAGGGTCAATGGGATGGTTTAGTTTTTAACAAGCTACCCCGTATTGCGCCAAAAATTTGTTATTGACTGGAAACGATATGTGTTTCTTGAATCAATAAGATTCAAAACAACATAGCAACATATGCCTAAGCTCTTTGAAGCAGCACCAATGGTTGACAGGTAGACAGTCTTGATAGATGAATACAACGATAAATGAACCTATAACGTCTGTATTGATCTAAAAATCCCATTCTGGAAGACTCTATAATCTCTACTTGCCGTGGAGCTAATATTGTTGTGATTCTCAAATACGCCCTCTTATCCGTAACCAATTTCATCAGGAGTGAGCGACTGACTCTAAAATCATATCCCTCTAAATGAGCAAAACATCAAGTCGTAAACATATCTCCTTCGTCTTCTTCTTCTCCGCCTGGTTTCGTTTAGTTGTGGGCCACCTGGAGGATCTCCTGTTCCATCTTCTCAAAGGAGCCGACAACGTTGCCGTACTGCTGGAAAATGCCATCGCGGTAGCCGTCGTCGACCTTCTGGATGGCGCCCTCCTCTTGCCAGCGCTCCGAGATGAGCTCGTCGAAGGTTTCGCAGTCGGTGCGGCGCTCGAGCGCCCACACCGCCTTGTACGCGCCGCCGAGCGCGCACGCATTGCCGCCGACATCAAGCTTGTAGATGCCGTCGACGCCGCCCAGCACGTCGCCCAGCACCCGCGCGATGGCCGGGTTGAGTGAGCCGCCGCCCACAAGGTAGATGCGGCGCGGCTGCGCGGGCAGGCTGGATCCCGGCGGGCTGCCCAGCAGACTGTGCGAGCGCAGGCGCATCGAAAGGGCCTGCGACTCGACAATGGCGCGGGCGTCCTTCTCCGTCTCCCACTCCTGCGCCTTCTGCAGGTCGGACCCGTCTTCCGCCTTGGCAGTGTACCGCCAAGTCCCGGCCTTGATGTTGGGCACAATCTCCGGGAGCGGGAAGTACAGGCCCAGCTTGGCCCGGTCGCCCTCGGCCCGCACGTCCAGCGGCGGTGTGGCCAGGACCGACTTGTTGAAGTTGGCCCAGGGGTCTGCGCCGTCAGGCTTGGGAAGACTGTCGCGCACCTTCTCGCGCGCAAGGCCGCCGTTCTTGTAGCAGAGCATGAACATGTACTGGCCTGGGTTGCAGGGGTGGTTCATGAAGTGATACGACGGGTGAGGCTTGTAGGTCTGTGTGATCATGAGGAACGTCGAAGACGTGCCCAGCGAGACGATGGCGTCCATTGGCCGGAGCGGCAGGGCTAGGATAGTTGCCGGGTTGTCGCCCGTGAAGGGTACGACCTGGCAGTCGGGACTGAAGCCATACTTGTCGACAAAGTACTGGCTGATGCCGCCCATGCTACCTCCGCCGTCCAGGCGCACATCGCCCAGCTTCTTCCGCAGATCTGGAACGCCATCTTTGCCGCCCGCGCAGAGCTCGAGAAGCTCCTCGCTCCACTTGGCATTGCTGATGTCCCACAAATTCATACCAGTGACGTCACTGATGTCCATAGGGGCGATGGCACCCAGGAACACTGAAGCCAAGAACGACGATACTAGTGAGATGCGAGCAGTCTTTTGGTAGACTTCGGGTCGTCTCCTGCGCATTCTCATGATCTGTGTACCCGTAAAGCGCTAGAAAGAACATAGTCAGCATCGAAACAGCACCAAGAAATGGAATGAACTGATAAGGGCTTTGTCTGACGTACGTGATGTGCTGAACTTCCTGTGACGTCTGCCAGCTTCTGCTTCGATCCCAAGTGCTGGTCGTAGAAGTCGCATTCGGCCTGTGTGCTGTGATCCTGCCAATTGGGCCCGAACTCATAGGAGAATGCGTCCTTCAGCTGCTCTTGCAACGAACCCTTATCTTTGCTGAGCGCATTGAGCCCGGGGTCTCCAGGGGCGGCCCAGAAGACGCTGCCGTGCTGCTGACACGAGCCACTGATGCCCTTGATACCGGCGACAGGGCACTTCTTCTCCACGAGTCGTGAGAGCACCAGATCTACGGCCTCGAGCCACATGGCCACGGGCGCAAACACCTCGCCCTCCTTCTCATTGGTCTTCACGCCCTTGGTGATGCCATACTTGGGCCCAAAGTCGGCGTCGAAGTCGACCTTGGCTTCTGAGACGACCTTGAGGTCCGAGGAGACCACAATGGCTGCAGATTGGGCGGTGAGTCGTGAGCATTGTGGCGGGTAGGAGGGAGGTTTTACTTACCCTTGAGCTGCTGGGTCGAAAGATCGAACCCTATGTACAAGGGACCGGGGCTCATCTTGTATCTGTGTGTATGTTGGGTCAAAGCCAATTGAAAGAACAAAGTGTGTATGAGTGTGGGAGTAGTTGTATAGTTGCGGTCAAGCTTGGTATCAATCTATCTGGCCCAAACAATTACACACAAGGAAACAGAAAGAACAAGTGAACAGCTAAGAGAGACGTGTTAAGTAAAGCGGAGGATTTCCAGAAAACCGCTACCTCGTGAGCTGAAGGAAAATGGGATAAAAGCAAAACACGAAAGAAAATGGTGCCACAACCGTCAGAGCAAGGTGGCTCTTCACGATGCGTATCCGGAGTCTCTGGATGCAAGCTTGACGCGGGGTCCCCACTATGAGATCAGATTACCCAGAGCGCCCGAGAGTCGTAGCCACTGTCGAGACAGGTTTTTGGTGGGGGAGGGCCTCTCGGACAACAGCCTTCCACCAGCAAGCTCTGCTGTAGCCTTGCAGTACCTCATTCAGCCTAAATGGGTGCATCGACCGATCGGTCTGGATCCTGGTACGATCCTGGTACTGGGTTCCTTTACTTGCTGCCTGTGACTGACCTGTCACCCGTTAATAGGTTGACGGTGAAGCCACCTGTGTTACCGCACAAAATCCATGTTTCGAGTAGTTGCTCAGTTCAACATAAAGCCATCCAAAGTATTTCGGAGTGTTTACAAATTTTTGCGCATAGTTTGGCTTGGCCAAGTAGTATTCCAGAATCGATTCGTCGATCTATCATTGTAGCTAGTATAAGTCTGTGGCGTCTCTTCGCCCACATGCAAAATGGTGTATCCCTCCTTCTCAACGCCTCCTGATGCTGCAATTCCACCTTCTCGAGGTGGTAGAATACATTGAATACGACTTCCTCATCTCGAAGTCGGTTTTGATTGCTTTATATCCGGCTTGCTCTTAAAGCAGGGTCTTGTGGTATCATAGCTTTTGTTTTGTCCTCTTCCGAAGTGTGGTCAGGTATCCATCACTAACCTAGAACGCCGTATAAACGAAGAAAATAGGGTGAGCCAAGGAGATCATACATAAATGACCCCTTTACTGGTTCTTGTGTTGGTGTCCGTTGCCATCATCGTGATTATGTTCCTCCTCGGGCTCGGGACTGGATTTCGGGCTCACGTCGCCGGGGATAAACTCGTCGAATCTAGGGAGAGCCAGAGTTCCCTTGGGCACAAAGCGGACCCGCACTTTACGGACACCACGAACTTTGCCGCCCACACGGGTTCTGACCTTTTCTTCGACGTCTCTCACATGCTCAACGGTCCAGTCGTTGGGCACGGCGATCTCGAGGTCGACAAGGTAGTTCTGTCCGGATTTGGTTCCAGTTACTTCACGAAGTTCCACGACGTGACCCTCGGGCACATCGGCAAGAGCAGTACGGGCCTGCTTTCCAACCGAGGCCTTGATCTCACCATCTATGCTGCGATCGGCGAGTTCCATCACCGAGGAGACTGTGTTCTCCGCACCTGCCTTGATCACCATGAGCGAGATCAAGAGTCCACCGACAGGGTCTAACCAAGCTGCATTCTCCACAAGGTTGGCACCAAGGATGACAGCGAGCGTGACGATGCCGGTAAGACTGTCGACCCGATGGTGGACGGCGTTGGATGCTAGAACCGAGGATTTGCGCTCGCGTGCAACTTTCATAGCTGAGGTCGTCAGTCAGTAGCAGTCTCTGCACGGTAATTGACGTTTGACAAGAAGTGCTGCCGCCAACTTACTTGCGTGGTACAACCATTCCTTCACTGCCACTGTGCCTGCGGCGAGCCAGGCAGCATGAAGGCTTGGTACGGCGTCACTGCCATGTCCATGTCCATGACTGTGACCGTGGGTATGGGCATGCGCCATCATCTCCGCTGCAGCCGCCGGATCGAGGAAGAAGTGGCTGTAGAGTGACAATATGCTGCCCCAGAACATCCACATGCCACCAGCCAGAAGCATGCCAGACACGCCCAGAGAACCCAAGCTCTCGATCTTGCCAAATCCGACGGGGAACTTGTCGGTCGGCGGTCGGATGCTCCAGGAGATGGTGGCAAGGGTCAGGATGTCGGATGCCAGGTCGGTAACACTGTGGAAGGCATCGGCAACCATTGCTTTCGAGTTAAACATATAGCCACCTACGCCCTTGGCCACGGCCATGCCCAGGTTGGAAAATAGGCCAATTCGGGTGATGCGCACACCGGCGTCATTCTTGTTCTTGGAAGTGAGGTAGACGTTATCGTGGTGATGGTGGTGTCCGTGGCCGTGGCCATGACCGCTGTGGCCTCGAGTCTGGGTGAGAGCTGCCATGGCTGGAAATGAACGGAGGATGCGACGGGTGTGCGACGGTCGCAGTAACAGGGGATTGGCGGTGGGCGGTTTAGATGGCGACTCAATGGAAGCTGTCGAGGTCTGCAGAGCGCGGGAATGAAGGGACTTGTTATGGCGATGTGTCCTCAAGTGGTCATGATGTAACGATTGTGTTGCTGTTAAGGAAGGTGAGGGAGCTGGAAAAAAGCCACTCCCATTCGCGCTCCAACAAGCTATAAGGCGGCGGCTGCAGCTATTACTGCTACTTGGCCCAAGCCTCAGCGCTGCCGCACATGGTCGACTCGACATTGCGGAGTCGGCAACATCAGTCGGCGCAGGGGCAAAGGAGAAGGGCCTGTGACGTTAAAAAGGAGTGCGCTGCCGATTTAGCCTTTTTACTTCTCTGGGAGGCGGAGGATAGGTATGATATGCAGACTCGTCAACCAGTTATGTGATCATGCTTGTGCGCGGTGTGTGAGAGGCCGAACAGTGTGTAGGTAACGGCAACTCTCTGCAGGTATTAAAAGCAAAGCTGTGTATCAAATTTGGAACGCGCCGATTTGCGGATCCTTGAACCTGGGAAGTCGACGCAACACCGACAAGCTTGAGATGGGAATCAGGCCACACACTATCTTGCCCGGCTTAGCTTGGCTCTTCTTCACTGCTGGCTGTTGGGATGTAGGCTTGACGGACCTGTGAGCTCGGCCGATATCGAAGCGGCTCTTTCGCTCTTTCCCATGCGATTTCCCAGGGTAATCGGGTTTGCCAACCCAGAATAGTACGCCGTGGTCAACAATGCCCGCATTCACTCCCCGGTGCAGGTGACGATTGCGCGACCGGACAATCATGCATGCATCGTACCTGGCAATTAACTCCGATCTAGAAGGTCGCTCGGAGCTCTACGTTATTCAAGGCTGTTTGCTGGTTTATTCCATTACAATATGCAGCATCTATACTTCTTCAGGACGGCGCAATTGTTGCTCGGGTCTGCTTTTCTAAAGAGTGTATACCATTGTCAACGGTATACCTACCACTCAGAAACTTCTAAAGTTATTAGCTCTTGCAAATATTGCTCCTTTCTTTGGAAATCCATTGCCTAGGTTTTGCACTCTATTTGTATCTGTTTATTTTCAAGGCAATGCAATCCTTTGTTGACTTGCTGCTTGCTGTCAGAGAACTACTGGACTGATCCCTGAAAAGTTGAATCTGGTAGATTCTGGTAGCTACCCAGGATCTTTGTCCTTGTCTCATGTATGGGAGGCACCTTAGATATCGTATGTGATGCTAAATGATCCTTTATACGACTAGATCGTATATTAGGAGGATGATTCCCCAGCTTAGTAGTAGATCTAGTTCGTTACCTCAATAGTATCGACTTTCCTAGTGGTTATGAACCTCTTATCCCAGCGGGGCTACTAGGTAAGATACCTAAGCTCCCAGCACCTAAGTAGGTGGCGCTAGATAAGTCTCACCTACCTCTGAGTAGTGACGACTTACATTTATGCCATAACATCCTATTTGACTTACACCATATCTGCACCATATCAAGTATAACAGGTGTTGTTTGCTAGGAGTAGCCCCAAGACTGGTAATAAGTAATCGTTCAATCACACAAGCCCAATGCTGCGCAAACCATACATGAGGATTCCGTATACGGACGTGCTAGCCGCACCGACGATTACGCCCTCAAGTGCAAACACGCTCTCAGGTGCGGTAGCAGCACTGCGAGAATTCCTCACAGCGCCATCGCCAAACGGGATACCGACTTCGACGCTGGTGATCACTGGGGCTGGCTTGTCCGTTGCCAGCGGACTTGCCGATTATCGAGGGACGAATGGGACGTATCGGGTGAACAAGAGCTACCGTCCCATTTACTATTCCGAGTTTCTGCAGAATCACGAGGCCAGAAAACGGTACTGGGCTCGAAGCTTTCTGGGATGGACATCGTTACACAAGGCCAAACCCAACTCTGGGCATTTTGCTATTAAGCAACTTGGAGAGCTGGGACTGGTCCACAGTGTCATTACTCAGAATGTGGACTCGTTCCATCCCAAAGCTCATCCCTCCCTGCCCACTATAGAGCTACATGGGTATTTAAGATCGTTGGTCTGTGTATCATGCCACGAGGAACTACCACGTGATGAGTTCCAGGAAGATTTGGCAAGACTAAACCCGGCGTGGGCTGAATTCTTGCAGGAGATCACCGCATCAGGGGCATTGGACACTGAAAACCCAGAAGAGCGCCGTCGCCGGGGAATGAGAACGAACCCGGACGGTGATGTGGATTTACCCGATGCCCCATACACCACTTTCAGATACCCGGCCTGCCCACGATGCCTGGCCCATCCGCCGTCCTCGCCAGAGGGCGGCCGCGCCACTGTCGAGGTAGATAGTGATGGCGCCTGGAGGGCATCCAGCACAGCAGGCATTTTGAAACCAGCCGTAACCATGTTCGGTGAGAATATTCGGAAACGGACCAAGATGAAGGCGGAACAGACGCTCGAGGAAGCTACCAAGCTCCTCATCCTCGGCACATCACTTGCAACTTATTCAGCTTGGAGGCTCGCAAAGCACGGCAAGGACAGGGGAATCCCAATTGCCATCGCCAACCTGGGAGGAGTGAGGGGCGAGGATTTGTTTTTCAAAGACCTCGAACCTATTCATGATGGGACTCGAGGCGCAAGAGTGGAAATGTCGACGGATGAGTTGTTACCTGCCCTGGTTAAACAACTACAGGCGTCAACGAGCATGCACAACGCCCCCGAGCATCACAGCCACGAGGTGGAAAAGCATGGCGCTTCTGTATTTAAAGACATGATGTCGTGATACTTCTGTAATTATATTCATGTACAGAGTTAGAGGGGTATGTATGCATGTGCACTAGAAGAAGCCAGAGTAACTCGTGGGCTTATTGCCCGTCTTCACAATGGCGGTATCTGGTGGCGCTGTAGTCTCGCTTTTGGATGTTGAATTTGAGTTTGACTGCCGGGGCTTCTCGTTCTTCTTCGAGTTTCGTGCGACTTCATCCTTTTCGAGCTCTTTCAGAACTGCAGGTCTGTCAGCGACTATAGCGCAACTGGTTCGGATAATGTTAGTGCAACAAACCTTCCTCCCACTCCTTTTCGCGCTCGGCATCGCCAGTTCCCAATGCCTTTTCCACGTCGACGTGTTCCCCTCTTTGTAGCTTCTCTATTACTTCCCGTAGAACACCGATGCGGGTTTCGGCTCGTCTCGTAAATGTGTTGAAATCTCTCCGCAGCGCGATCATCTGAATCGACATGGACCCAATAAATAGGAACATGATGATGAAGAACGTGGCCGGGTTCCATTCTTTGGATCTGGGTTTCTTCGGTACACCCCAGTCCACTGCCGGCTCATTGCGACGGCGGAAAGGCTTCGGAACCAGCGATTTCCAAAAGGACGGTTGTGCGATCGTTGGGGCGGAAGAGCCGATATTGCGCACGAAGCAAGGATGGACCGGATGTATCGCTCGGAGTGATGAGCTTTCCATGCCCATTTTTCCCTTCAGGAGGCGTGCGCCAGCCCGATTGATTGCTCCCTTCATGGTGCCTACTACAATCTTTCTTAACAAATAATTATTAGGTACTGAGGTGCAATGTATGACCCGAGGGGTCGTCTAAGGCATGAGGTGGAGTTATGTCTTCGAGCGGTACTTGAGATTGATAAATCTTTAATAAATGCACATGCTGCAAGGTTGGTAGTCTAAACCCAATCTGTCCCTCAGCATTGACAGATGATCCACCAGAAGCCGGCGGTTGCTGTGCCTACGAGTCCATCTCGATTGGGCAAGCTGGTCCACATCGACACCTTCCCCAAAGCAGATCCATCGTTGATTTGTTGTATCGTGAATCGTTTTGCTGTTTTATAGACCATTCTTCCATGCACACCCACCTAGACTAATATTCGAATTGCTAATAGAAGCTTTGCTTGCGCCCGTGTCTGAATTACTTCTCTGACCGACTGGATACCCGATACTCACATTTTGGCACATGACGACATGATTAGGAGTCTAGTCCTACAAATCTCATCAAACCTTACATGGCTTCCTTAACTACCCAAGCCGACGCCATCCGGAGCGCCATCACGTCTGTTCAAACCTGCACGCCGACCATATCTGCGACACTCAAGGAACTGCTTCAAGGGACGGATCCGGAGGTTGCTGATCCCAAAACCGCAAAGGGCAGACCAAGAGCATCCCCGCCCACTCGGGGCAAGCCCACAACCGCTGCAAAGAAAACAGGGCGCGCAACCAAGCAAGATGACGAAAGAAACAATGACGCCCTTCCCCCGAAGGAAAAGGCGCTCCTCGCCACACAAGTCATCAATGCGACCCTCAAGGCATTGGGAGATGCCGCCAAAAGCTCTCCCGCACCCGTCGCGAACACGCGGACAGCTGCCCCTGTGCAGGCGACCAAGGCCGAGCCTCGAAAAGGCCTGCGGCGCTCCAGCTCCATGCCAATGACACCACTACAGCCTCGAACACTGAATCGTGTCTCGACATCACCGACCGCCGCGAAATCATGCCGGCCACAGACTGCAGTGCCACCTGCCTCCAGCGGGTGCCTAGCCATGGTCGAGTGCACCAAAGCAGCGTTCGCAACATTGCGGACTCTTTCCACCTCTGGAAATATCACGTTGCCTGAACTGCAGATCGAATCCGGGATGTCATCATTTATCAACAGACTGATAGCTCTTAGTCTTTTCGAGTACGCGGTGAAGGAACTCCGATTGCTCAAGCGACGACTAGAAGCTGTTATCTCCATGGGCAACGTCAAGAAGGTGAAGGCGCCAGTATCGACCGAGTCGACGACGGCTGCGAAGACACTATCAGATTTGTTCGACTATCCGGTCTTCGACGCAAGCGCCCCTGTGGCCCAGCTGGTTGTCACGTCTCAACTTCAAGCCTTACGTGTATTATACGGCCTGAAGAAGTCTTCGTACTTGGACACGGCACTGCCTTTTCTTCGGCCTACACATCAGTCCTCGCCACTGACCTTGCTGATACCCAGTCCAAGCGACACACCACAAAATCGCCTTAAAGCCGCCAGGCAACTCGAGAGTCTCGCTCAGAGCCTGCTGTCACTTACACCAAGCGTCTCGGCTAACGATGACGGCGTAGCGCTTGAGCCACGACTCAGCCCTTCTCCCGAAACGTCTCTGGAGATTCAATCAATTGCTTTGAAAGCCAGACTGCATTCTTGGGGCTTATCTGGCCACAAGGGAGATCTCGACAAGGAGCTTCTATCTCCGTTGTCACGATGTCTAGCTGCATTCAACAGGAGGAGCCAGGGCGAAGCCTCGTCGAAGTGTGCTGCTGCCAACTCAGCTTTCGAAATGGTCTGGCAAATGTTTGAGGCAACGGGGCTGCGGACTTCGGAGTCATCAAGATTACTAATGGCAGCAATCTACCAGTCTCTTGGAACCCTGTCACGTGAAGCTGGCGACGTCAAGGATGCCATCAAATGGATCGCCAAGTTGAGAAGCTTGACAAATAGTAAGGACGACTCAGCCGCCAGATGCCATGCTGTGACTGCTCAGCTACTTGCCTTGTCCCTGAAACAGTCTCCCAAGGCGGATGAGAGCATGATACTTGAGGTTGTGGATGGTTTACAAGGTTCGTTGAGTGGTAGCACATCAGACCTGGACGACCTTTTGACCAGCATATGTCAAGTACGGAAGGCTGCTGTGGGTATTGTACTAGGTGCGGGACGGTTAAACGCAGAACCGTACCCGACACGATCATTACTCGAGAAATTAATTTTACAGCTCCCTCGGTTTATCTTGAGGTGGCTAGGCAAACCACCTGCCTCCGGAGGGCCAACAAAGGACTTCCTCCGTTTCGAACAACGACGACAACTCCTTTCTAAATATATTCACCACGTGCTGGACTCGGTCTTGATGCTTGTCAAGGCACTCCTGGAAGAAGACAATGTGGCTTGGGATCTTATGGATTCTGTATTCCAAGAGTGTCTGGCAGTTCTAGAGAACATGGGCGACTTGTCCGTTCTCGGGGGCAATGCATCCGCTTCATACCACGTCAAGATATCGCATTTCTATTACCAACAACACATTTTATTGCGAAAGAAAGCCTCCAACTCAAAGGACGCTTTACGCGCATTGCGACGTGCCATCGATGCTGTGAAGCAACAACCCGAACCCGAACAGACTAAGGCTCAGCTGCTAGCGAAGCAGGAGCGCCTTGCTGAGCTTTGCAGGACGTCAGGGAGGAAAGACGATGCAGCCGACGCTCTCAGATCTATCAGGGATTCCATCGTCCGAGAAGATATTGTGACACATATTACATCGGCATTGGCTTCGAGCCCACCTATGGCGGCCTGGCAGCTGAATGGAAAGACTCAGTCATTATCCAGGACGGTGTGCACCCTAGCAAAGGTGGACCCCAAGCCTTGCGACTGGACATGGCTTCTGACCGGAAGCGACAAGACAACGGCCCTTGAGCACGATTTTTACTTCATATATTCAACAGACGCCAAACTGCGCAAGTGTCTCGAATCTGGGGGGGCACTGGTTGAGAACTTGTTGCAGTCATACCCATCTGATGGTTTCCCGATTAGGAGGCTGCGAACGCTAATACAGCTCCTTACTGTCAACATTGAATCTCATGACTCCATACAGAGCTGGGTTGAGGAGACCAAGTCCCTGTCGGAGAGTTTAACAATCGGAAAGCTTGGTGAAGACGCCGGACTGGCTCGTTATATGCCGCATCTGAAGTCATTGACCACGTGTCTTGTGGCGTTGTTTGAGCCTGAGGTTGACTGGAAACCTGTGCAAGAAGCTATCAGTTTCTGGAACCCAGCATTGGCAAACACTCAATCATTGGCGGACCTCTACGGCCATGTTGATAACCCAGCCCAGCTGCTCACAATTCTCCAGTCGCTTTCTGATTTCGCAAGGATGAGAGGCATGGACTCGCTTCTTGAATCTCTTCTGGAGTTGTTATCTACAGTATCCAAGCTCCAATCGCAAAATGATCCTGCGTGCCTGGTCGCCCAAAACACCGCTTTATGCCTGCAGTATCTTACTGTAGGGCACTCCACGAAAGCAGAGACTGTCCTGACCATGAGTAAAGTATTGCTTTCAGGCCCAGATATGCCCCATGAGATCGCTGCGAATTTCCATTTGTGCTCGGCTGAGTACCAAATGGCAATAGGAAACTACGAAAGAGCGGAGAGGCATTTGGCTGATGCTCATGTGTCAGGGGTTGCCTCCATGTCTGAAAAGTCTCCCCGCAGCAGCAGAGCTACGAGAAAATTATCCATTGCATACGCATCTTTCCTACAAGCTATGCTGGTTTTGGAGCGCGGTAACCCCGATGAAGCACTTCGTTATGCCAAGAACGCCGTCCGTATTCTATACCACGACTGGGCAAAGCTCGAAACGATGAAGGGCTCAGCTGCGATCCAGGGTGAAGAGCCATCACAGGTTGAGGCATCTGAAGATGACAGCAGCTTCAACTCCTCGGTCTCGAGTGCGTCAGATACCGTGCGCGCTCGAACTGGGCCTGAATTCTGGGCCATGGTGTATCCTCTGTTCCGTTTCGTATTGCGCCTGTCTTCAGTCTATGCCCATATTGGAATGTTCCAAGAAACAATGTACTATGGTGAACAGGCCTTGAAGATTGCGAGGAGCACTAACTCTGCGAACTATATCCTGCAGTCCCAGGCTTGGCTAGCGGCAATCCATATGAAGGCCGGAGCGACTGAGAAAGCGCTCGAGTTGGCATCGGAGATCAAGAGTTCACTGGCTCAGCTGGAGCCCAACTACTCGACAATTAAATTAGCCTGCCAGCTGAGCCAAATCTATCGTGATATTACGGACTACGCTGCGGAATCAGAGTTACTCGATCAAGCCGAGGCAATGATTGCCAGACTGGATAAGCAAGAAGCGAGCGGAGGTGTGGATTTGGATAAACAGATGGCCAAACTCACTATCAAAGACAAAGCACCTCCCAAAGCGACACGACTGCCAAGATCGAGGGTTACGAAGCCGGTCAGCAAGGCCGTAACGAAGAGAAAGACTGCTGCCACTGCCGCCAAGGCTTTGACCGAGTTGAAGCCACTGCCCGTTATAGAGGACAAGCAGCTCGTCTTCATGCGTGCCTCTATTCTTCAGCAACGGTCAGCTGCACTGCTCCGGGAAAGGGAATGGAAAGCGGCGGTTGAGGCCTTGGAAACCGCCGGCGGATTACCTCGTTTGTCTGCCGACATCACCCACGACTCTCTCTTCATGGCTGTTGCGCTCATCGGTCAGAGTCTAGAGTTGATGGGGAAAGACTCGGTCTTCTCGGCAGTCTTAGACTCGACGCTGTCGTTTCCGACTGTGGCGGGTTTTGCAAGAGAGAAAACATCACCCGAGAAGACCCCATCCAAGAAGACCTCCCCGCCACGGAAAGGGCGAGCACCCCCGCAGGAAGAGCCCCCATTCCTCCAAACTCTACGACAGGCCCGCGACCATCTTCTTGACGCCCATTCCGCTGCGGTCATGAATGGTGACGGAGTACTTGTACAACGTGTGGCGACCTTGCTTCAGAATACCTTCATCCTATTGTCCACAACGAACCACTCGAAGGTCTCTGGATCGAGTCATCCTGCCTATGCAACATGCTCCGTCGAACTGGCGCGCAACCTGGTTTGGCGCCGTGAGCGAAAGACCTTGCAACTTGACTCCAACAAAGGGGCCAAATTGGAGTGGCCCATGCCGGTGGAGGCATCGGAGTCCAGGCGCTCCAGCCTGTCTCTGACGGTCGATATGAATCGGTTCCAGAAGGAGTACATTGACATCATCCCCAGCTCATGGAACGTCGTCTCAGTATCCCTGAGTGACAACAAACACGATCTATGCATCACTAAGTTGCAAGCCGGCCACAGCCCCTTCGCTATCCGATTGCCCCTGGAAAGAGCCATGTCTAGGGATGCCGACAATGAAGTCTTCAACTTTGAGCAAGGCCGGGCTGAGCTCCTCGACATCATCAGCATTGCTAACCGCACTTGCCATGACGCCAGGGACATGAGCGCTAAGGGTGCTAAATCTGCTTGGTGGACCGAACGTGAGTCTCTTGACGAGCGGATGAAGAATATGTTGGAGAACATTGAGCACATCTGGCTTGGTGGCTTTAAAGGCATCTTTTCTCAACACCATCGCCGGTCCGAGCTGCTTGCAAAGTTTCAAAAGAGCTTCCAGAACGTACTTGACAACAACCTGCCATCCAGACGGCAGGTTCGTGGCAGACGCACCAAGGCAGCTTCGGCACCCAAGGTTTCCCTTGACCCCCGGATCCTAGAACTCTTCATCGGACTAGGCGATGCCACCATGCCAGACTACGATTTCGACGAGCCCTTGACAGATCTATTGTACTTTGTGGTGGACATCCTCCAATTCCACGGCGAACGTAATGCCTACGATGAGATCGATTTCGACAGAATGGTCGTCGAAATTACCGATGCCTTGCATTCGTATCATACCGCAGCTAAGAGCAGCAAGGAGAGCCACGAGCAAACGCATACAATCTTGGTGCTTGACAAATCTCTTCACATTGTTCCCTGGGAATCACTGCCCTGCATGCAAGGCGTAGCTGTGTCCCGGGTGCCTTCACTGGCCTGCCTCCGCCGTTCCATCCTCGAACAGCGTGTCTCCCAGGAGTCTGAAGTCTCGTCTTCTGAGGGCACGGAGCAGCCAACCGAGCAGCTCCTTGAAGGCCATCACATTTCACGCAAGTCGGGAACCTACATCTTGAACCCGGGCGCCGACCTCAAGAATACGCAGTCGGTCTTCGGCCGGCCGCTGTCCGGTCTCCCGCTTAGCTGGTCAGCGATTGAGGCACGCGCCCCCACCGAACCCGAGTTCGAGTCCGCCTTGACCAAGTCGGACCTGCTGCTCTATTTCGGCCACGGCTCGGGCGCGCAGTACATCCGCGGCCGCACGATCCGCAATATGGACAAGTGCCGTGCTGTGGCGCTGCTCATGGGCTGCTCGTCGGCATCACTTACTGCGCCAGGTGACTTCGAGCCCCACGGCCCGGTTTGGAACTACATGCTCGCCGGCAGCCCTGCGGTTGTGGGTACGCTGTGGGATGTGACGGATCGTGACATTGACCGGTACGCGGGGCGACTTTTCGAGGAGTGGGGGCTATTCTCCCGCGGTACGTTCGTGGAGGAGGAGGGTAACAAGAAGAGTAGGAATGCCGGGAGCCAGAAAGGCAAGAAGAAGGGAAAGGCGGCATCGTCGTCGTCGTCGGATCGGGGAGATGACGAGGGTGCGCGCAACGCGCCAACGAGTCTCGTGGAAGCGGTCGCTAAGGCAAGGGGTGCCTGCAAGTTCCGGTACCTTACCGCTGCGGCGGTCTGTGTCTACGGCATCCCGGTCTATGTTGGCAAATGAGTGGAAGGGTGCGCGTGTGGTTCATGGTGTAGGAAGATAAGGGGTTGGGTTACTAAAAGATGATAGAGTTATGTGAGCATTGCGAGGGCGTTTTAGTGTTTGGTTTAGGGAAGTAAGAACTTGTTCTTCACAGGTTTCCGGTGCAGAGCTCGATACCCCTTTCGATCCAGTCTTTCGTCGCAGGAGAGAAAGGTTTCAAAATAGAAGAGTGTTCACGCTCTACACGATTTGATGATGTTCTATAATTATCTTCTCTTCTCAGATCAAGTGCAAAGTGCTTAGCGGATACTTACTCTCGCGTTCGATAGGCTGTTATAGCACGCTGAACTTGCTGGCCTTGTTGCGAGAAGCAGAAAACACAATCTGCCACCTAGAGTTCACGTGATTACTATAGCACCCATACAGTATAGACACTAGCCCAAAAAGCAACCATCTGAATCCGCCGGATGTGTTAACCGGGACTTGATTCAGCTTGCACTTCCCTGATTCATGTCCGCTTGCCCTGCCATTTTGCGTGGATCGATTATCACTTGGTCCAGGGTGGGTTTCTACGATGGCCAACCATGCACGATATGTTACCTGACATATGACGATGACTGCTGGAATGACAGGTAATTGCCAAAGCCAGGCAACGCCTATTTCATCTTGTAGATTACTTGCTCCGTGGTTCTCTTAGCGGAATCCCGAGGTATTGTATATTGCCCTCCAGACATGCGCCCCCTTTCGCAACCTACCTTATACCTCCTTTTCAAAGAACCGAGCAAGGGCAGATAGGGGCCCGTCTTGCAACAAAAGGGCGGGACTTTTGGTGTTACTTTGGGAAATCGCAGTCCCACGCAACACTGCCTTGGGAACCACACCAATGGATGTGATAAGTCACAGGCCAGGCGAGTAGGGGGAGAAACAGACTGGCAAAGACTCGCGAATGCGATCTCTCATCCTTTGTGCTCTCTCATATGCTGTGCGGCCCTCGTCTACCCCAGAGCACGCTGTCTCCGTCTCACCGCCCATCTGAGATTACCGGCCATTATCAGCCTCACCAGCATACAAAAAGCAATCGATATACTACCTTGGCATGGAGTGTGAGAGTATGTGTGTGAGAGATAAGAGACACACACAGAGGGAGAAAGGGGGAAACAGGATAGGAACCTAGAAAAGAAAAAGAAGAAGGAGAAGAGAGTTCTCCGCAGTGGCCTCACACAAATTCTGGTACGTTGTCGCTTGCCCGCTCCTCGCCTGCCTACAGCAAGGAAACGTGAGTGTATGACAGAGATCTCCTCGCGCAAAATCGTCATGATCTGGTATTGTAGAACATATATTGATTATGTAGTATATTGGGCTGGTCCTCGTCCGCAGTGTAGATCTTGTACGTAGACCTAGGGGTTGCTCGACATGGGTCTACGGTATTACGTAGGTAGGTTAGGCTTCACAGTTGAATGGTGAAAGAATACCTAAGACACAGCTTGTGGATAGCCTTAGAACGACGAGCCTGCTGCTCCTGGTTTCCCTCTAGAATTAGACGCAAGTAGTCCTTTCCGTTGTCCTCATATCAGAAGCGTGCATGACTGCTTTCCTAATGGGGGCAGGCAAGAGGATCTCCTCGGCCCACGACCAGAAGGAGACACAAGACACAAGCCACAGCAGAACCCACCGGTTTTGCATTTAAGTGCATACCTACCTACCTACCTACATGTATTTATGCATGCAGAGCCTGCCCTATATAGCAAGTCGCTTTATTAAGGCCGACCAATGCAAAGCCTGGCTATTCCCAGGACGGCCTTTTTGCTGGCGACTCCGGAGCGCTCAGACCAATTTGGATCGGCGGCAGAATAGGGCGTTAGATAGCAGCGTGGCACAAACGATAACTGTTTCGGGGAATTTTCCATGGATCGAACCTGTCTGCTCTCCGCAAACTCGCTTCCTGAACGGACCGGGTGGAGAACAATGTCTCGGCCACTTGCGTGCGTGGCTGTCTGCAAGTCTACTTGTAGATATATCTTTCTTTGCTTTTTTCTCTTCGTTCTTTCAATCTACTAGTTGGGCCGCTGGTCTATTTCCAGTGTTACTAGAGCACAAGCATATCTGTTTAGAGTCATAGCCAGAGCCAGAGCCCATATATCAAACTTACCAGCCACTTGGGCAAGGGCGCGCTTGGGAAGGGAATCATGCCCTGGAATCTGAAGTCGCACAAGTCACAATGCAGGGACGGTGACGGGTTGACGATGAAAAAGATGTTGGTAAGCCCCCCTGCTTTGCGATTAAGCAATATTTCTTTCCTAGTTTGTGTGTGTGCCTGCTGCATGACAAGGAAGGAGGGTGGCCCAGAAGGTAGGGGAGGGACAGGGACGGAGTCTGCTGCTGCAATGTTGACAGACCGGGTTTCCTCATGCATGATGGCCTCACTCGATGTACGAATCCGACCTAGTTGGCGGCTCGGAAGAAGCTTAGGAGGTTCTCGCGCCTACGGATGTAACGGTTCATGTTCTTTTCCTGGTGTCAATCAAGCGGCAGGCAGGCAGTCAGGCAGTCAGGTAGGGTATGATAAAGCCACTGGAATCTGGAGGTCCCGAGACAGTGCCTGGGCTGGCAAGTGTTCTTCTGATGTGTTATTACCGCCTAGGTTGGGCAGGTGTGTTGTGTTCTAAGAGGGAGAAAAAGAGAGAGGAACATGGAAATCATACAAACCTCTTGGTACGCTAAGCAACCCGACGACGAATGAGGTGTTGCTATATACATATTGTTACCGTATGCGAGCCGAACGACATGTTCCGTTCCACCCATCCTCTAGGTAGTGGTGTGAGGTTATGTTGGCAGTAGCGGTGCCTGACCTGAGACAAGACGTTGGGACTCGTACTTGGATAGCACGACAGTCGAGATACATGCGATCTGTCGCCCTTCTATGTAGGTTGCAATGCTACCTACTTATTGTATTATTGATTTGCACTCACTCTCGGCTTTTCTTTAGATGGATCATTGGCAGCAAGCCCACTTATCTCGGCTTTTATCGAGTCGCTGGCCAACCAGAATGCTGCTTGCCGAAGGACATGGCCCTTCTCAGCAGTGATCATCCCCTTTTAACACCGCTTTGCTCGACCACTATCTAAGTACATAGTGCATACATGCAATTATGTTGGAAACAAGCCCAAATCCATGCTCTTAGCAGGTTAACAAGATCTGGGTAGCAATAATTGCTGCCCAGCAGAGGGCTGGGGGACAAATACTAGGTTACGGCGATGTAATGTCCGAGAACTGTATTTCCTTGTCAACCAGCCAGCCTGTTTATATACTGGTCGGATATAACACAAAAATACAAAAAGTACCTCATAAAAAGATTAGAGAATAGGAAGGCGTCCTGCAGATGCTATGCAACGCCCCCAGTCATGCCTGGTAGATAAAGTATGGTGTCCCCCCCTTTACCGCCACTTTTGCTGCCGGGGGTGTTGGATGGATGGTGTGCACTACATGTAGATTGGTAGGTATGCAATAAACCATGCATTGCAATGACAGGTTGGTGTATCGGCCAGAAAAACGACCGAGAATGCTCGAGGCCCGTTTTCCTGGGGCTTCCGTTTCTACTAGTATTGCATCTAGGTTGTTTGTGGCGTCAGGGATCTTTGCTTCTTCGTCTGCATGTCCAGTGAGTCCCCGTTTCGACGGGGGACGGGGCCTGTCCAGAACCTGGCTGATGAATCCATTGGCATTTTCATCGGCTCCCGTCAAGTCAATTAACCGAGCTGACCCCTCAAATGAACAGACCCCTAGTGAAACACCGAAAACGGTAAAATATATACTGTTTTAAAAACGTTATAATTAAATAATTAAAAGGTTTATTAATTAGGTTTTTTAATTCTTTTATATTTAAATCATAAATTAACTTAAGTTTAAATTTATAAAAGATAATGTTAATTTTAAATATTTTAATTTAATTAATAAACATTTAATAAAATCTATATAATATATTTATTAGTAATTTCGCCGTAATTTTAAAATATGTTTTAAAAATTTATAATAAAGTAATAAATAATAATAAAAATATACTTTTTTAAATATAAATTTATTTAATATATATGTTATATAGAAATATAATGTATGAAATCATAAATATTTTATTATATTTTAAAATATTTAATATAAAGGTATAACTTTATTATATAGTTAATATTAATTATTAATAATTAAATAAATTAGTTTTTATTATAACGTGGTTTACTACCGAGCCGGCTATATTACTAAATCGGCCACTCTTTTATCCGACCTACTTAATTAAACTTTAATACGTAATATCTCTATAACTACAATATCGATTTAATCGAAAGAAAATCGTATCGTTTTAATAATTTAAGCGACGTGAGGAGGTCCGAATTGAATTAATTAACGAACTATTATAAAAATATATAATATCCCCCGAGCTACTTTAAACGACCGATTACGCGATATTAATCCTTAACGTAAAACCCGATTAAACGGATAGAAATTAAATCTAATAGAAGAAGAAGTATTTCGTAATTATATAATTAATTTAAATACCCGAGGGATACCTCCTAATATTAATATTATAGGAGATATAATTAATCTCCTTATCGCGTTATACGGGGGCGATTATATCGGTAAATATTAAGTTAAACGCTTTATCGATTATAACCCGGACCTTAAAACTCGAATAAACTATCGATATAATTATTAAAAGGCTATTTATAAGGATATAAGTATTATTTTTAATTAATTTACGTTAATCGCGAATATAAAAGCTAAATATAATATCTTTAATAAAAATATATAAAATTTTAATAAAACCGGCTTTATAATAAATATAATCGGGTTAACACTTATAATAACACGTATCAATTAATATAGGAAGGCGAAATCGATCTAACCTAATAATCGGGAATAATTAACGGTTATTAAATATATTAATTTATAAAGCTAATATATTTTATCGTTCTTAATCGTTTAAAGCTAATATTATTTTATAAATTAGTCTCGCGAATATAATTTACCGGATAATTAGGTAATTAAATTAATTTCTAATAGCTAAACCGATAACAAGACGGGCCTAAATTAAATCCAGCATTTTAATAAATATATAAAGGAGCGGAAAAAAGGTTCCTATTACTTCTTAATCTTAAACGATTATAAAAGCTATATTTTAACCGAATTTAAGGAATATTATAAGAATAACGGTATTATTATATTTAATATACCTCCTTATTCCTCCTACTTATTTTAACCTTTAAATATAGTATTTTATTTACCGTTAAAACGAATATATTTAAAGGAAATCAAGTTATTTATTAAAGCGTTAATAAACTATATTATAAAGTTAGAATTCTTTATTACCTTTAAAGCCGTATATTTTATTATTTTTATAGAAAATAATATTAAATTTAAATTTAACGCCTTTAATTTAATACTTTATTATTTAAATAAAGTAATTAATAAATTAAATATCCGTCCTATAGAAGACGTTAATCTATTAATTATATTACGAAAAAGAATTATATAAAACCTTTACTTTTTATTCGATAAATTAAATAAATAAGTATATAATTTAACTAATTATATAATAACCGACGAACAGCTTAATTAATAATAACCTATTCGATTAAAGGACTACTCGTTAACCGCGATTCCGCTAGTTCCCGCTTATCGGTATTAACCCTTTTTCCCCTTCGATACGTTTAATTAATTCGCGATATTATTATACCGGTATTTATTATATTAATATAAAAGCTCCGCGTCCTCTGGGGCCTCTTTCCCGTCTTATATACGTATAAATATACCTTCTATTATTTAATATTTTTTATAAAGCTCGTCGCCGTTATTCGTATTAAATATAACGTAAAAATCGTATATATAAAAAGCTATATATTATAACGGCTTAAGAAGCCTATTATTATATACGGTATTTAATACTTTAAAATCGAGTTTATTTAAAGCGGTTATAATTTCCGTATTATAAAAATAATTCTTTTTAAAAAATATAAATTTAATAATTATTAATATAATCGCGCCGGCTTTTTCGGAATTATTTAAAGCGCTCTTTATTAACGTATATAATATAATATATATTAATAAATATTAAGATTTAAATAATCGTATATATATTTAATAATATATAAAGATATAATATAAAGGATAATAATAGATATAAATATATATTTATATATAATAGGAAGGAAAAATATTATAGGTCTTAAGGAGCGTCTATTTTGAAATTTTATACCTATATATAAAAGCTTTCTTTAATAACTTATATAAAACCGGTATTTCCGTACCCTAACTTTAAAAACTTTATTATTTAAATATAAATAATCTCCGATAAATCTTAAATCTATATAATACGAACGAGTAATTCCTTTCTCGATATCTAGATATAATATTATCGTAAAACCTAAATTTACTATAAATCCTATACCGTAAGGGATAATAAGGTAATAGCTAAGGTCGATAGCTATAGCAGAAAGGGGGTTTAACACTTACTATCTATTATCGTATAACTAGAGGCTTAATTTTTTAATTTATTATTTAAAATACCTATTTATTTTAATACGGAGTTATTACTAATTTATATAACCTTCTATTTATTTTTTATTACTTATATTAACTATAATAAGCTTAAAAAAAAAAAAAAAAATTAAATATATATTTTTAAACATTTATACTTAATCTATTATATCCGGGGACGGCTAGTATTTATAACCTTTAAATATCGTTTAACCTTTAATAAACAATTAAATACTTTACTTTTATTAAAAATAAGGTTTTTATTTATAAGGAAAGCTCCTTTACGCTTATTTTAAATATTATAAATTAAATAACGAAAGGAATATATATAATAATATATAAAATAACCTTTATAAAAGATTAAATATATACTTTATAAAAGGCTAATTTAATACTTTTTAAACGCCGGAGAGTTAAAAAGGTATATATTTAATTTAAAGGGGCCCTTACTATATAAGAATTTTAAAAGCTATAGGATTAAAAGGTAAAAGGGAAGCGTTTAACGATTAATAAAGGCGAAACGGGGGGTCCGTTAAAGTAAAGGGCGGCCGGTAAAAAGCGTTATAATATTTATAATAAGACAGGTTATAATACGCGAATATATAAAAAGGATATAAAATCGAATAATAAATCGGATAATAAATAATTTTAATTAATTTAGAGTATTATAATTAAATTAACTTATATTAAAGTAATAAAATATAGAAAAGGTGGCTGACTCGGTAATATAGCCGGCTCGGTGGTAAACCACGTTATAGCTTTAAAATTAATATTATATATATAATAAAGTTTAAATGAAATTAAATTTTAAATTTTAAATCGTTTTATTTAATTTAATATAATTTATATATATTATATTTAATAATTTTAACTTATAGAATTAATATAAAATCGTATTTAAAAGATATTAAATAAAATAAAGATATTTCTTATTTATTACGGTATATATTATAGATATTATAAAAAAAATCGTAATACTTATTTTAATTATTTTAATGTTAAGTTTTAAAATATATTTAAAAGTTTTATATAATATATAATTTTATAATATATTTATTTTTTATAAAAATAAATTAAATTTTTAATATAAGTTTTAAAATTAAATAATAAATAAAATATAAACGAAGTCTTAATTTTATAATTTTATATTATATTTAATATAATCTATAAACGAAATAATTATATAAACGAATTAATTACTTTTTAATACTTTATATAAAAAAATATAAATCAATTCTATTATAACGTATTTAATATATTAAAATTAATCGAAATCCTTATTTTTAAATATATTTATATCGTTTTAATAAATATACGTATTATACCCGGGCTCCTTATAGATTTTATAACGCCGCGGGCGCGTCTTAAACCTTTTTATATAATTATTACTCTAATATAATTTATCCTATAATTATTTATTAATATCTTTTTAAAATTATAAATCTTCTTTAATTTATATATAAAATAATTCTCTATTTTATAACTATTTCTTTTTTATATAGCGGCATCGGTTAAATATTTTATTTACCTTTTATAATACGGTTACCTTATCCTTTAATAAAACGAGCCGGTATATTACCTATATTATACTTTTCGCGATTTAATTAAGTTTAATAAAAATTAATATCGGAGAGTTATTTTAATATTACACAATTCGATTCTTAATATATTTAATTTAAGATTAAATTTTAATTACATTATTTAAGGTCTTTAATTCTTAAAATATAAATAAATTAGAAAAGGTTATTAACGGCGTTAATATATATAGCTTTATATTTAATTATAAAATAATAAATTCTAGATTATATAATATAAATCCTATCTTTTAAAAACTTCCTTAAATATTTAAAATAATAAAAATTATTTAAAACGCTTTTAAAAACGTTAATAAAAAGTCCTTTTTTAAAATATAAATAATATATACCTATATAAAACCTTCGATTTCTTTTTTATATAACCTTTTTAATATATAAAAATAATTAATATTAAGAAATTAAAGTTTATATAATAAATAAAAAAGTATATAAAATATAATAATCGAGTTCTCTTTATAATAAAGCTTAAAGGTTATTAAATAATAGCTTTTATAATTATTTAAAATTAATAAATAATAAATACCCTTCTTATAAGACTTTATATATTTATTAAAATATTAAATTTAATCTTCGACTCTTTTATTTATAATTTAATCGTTTTTAATAATTATAATTACCTAATCCTTTAATAATAAATTATTTTTATATTAAGAAAAGAGGTACGTTTTTCTAATAAATATAATATATAAAGGGATAACGTAACCGGATAATTTAATACTTTAAATAATTATAACCTATTCTTAATTCCTTTATTATATTATTTTAAACCTTTTATATCGATCGAAGGTAATAACGATTATTTTAAATAAAATTTAATTTATAAAAAAGCTAGTTTTATTAAAATTATAAATATCTTCTTTTTAAATTTTATATTTATAAATTATATTTTATATAAAAGTAAATTATATATAATATATATTAAAATCTTTATAAAAGACTTTTTAATAATTAATTCTTTAATTAAAATATATCCGGAGGTTTAATTATTATTATATAAAATTAAAGGCTTAATTAACGCCGATATATCCCGCGTTATATTAATAAAATAATCGATTCACTATATCTTTAACGTTATTTATCCGGGAAGGAAATAATTATAAATTTAATTCGATTATATATTATATAATTATATTTTTTCGGAATCCGTTAACTTCCGAAAATTAATAGATATTTCGCGTTTCGTAAAAATACCGAGCTATCGGTTACGAAAGGTCGTATAAAGGACTTCGTATATTTAAATTATACGTCGGAGATTTAATTTTAAATTATTTTTAAATATTTAAAGTATTAGAATTATTTATCTTTTTTCTTAAATATTAATTATAATAAGTAATAAAGGAATTAAATTATAAAAGTTATTTATACGAAATATAACGAAAATAATTAATTCGTTTATATAATTATTTCGCTTATAGGTTACGTTAAATTATATTTTATATTAATAATATTAATGTATTAACTTTATAGTAATACAATAAATATTATAAAATATAATAAAATATAAAGACTATATATATAAAATATTTAAATATTAAATTATAATATCTAAAGTATTTAAATATATATCTATTTTATTTAATATATTATTAATATTATAAATAAACTTATTATAATATAATATTAAAATTAAATAATAAACTAACTCTTATAGAATAATATTATTAAATGATTTAAATTATTTTATTAATGGAAAGTTTATTTTTAATAATTTCCGTTATTTTATAACATAAATTTTAAAAAGGTACGTTTTAAAGGGGTATGTGCCCGATTTAGCTGTTTCACTAGGGGTTTGTTCATTTAAGGGGTCAGCTCGGTTACATGCCGGAAACTCGGTTTTCTTCAATACCTGCTCCCTGCCATCGTCGAGATAATTTCTATTAATTATAACGAGGTACTAAAGCGGCCGCGACATCACTCATCACTAATAGGAAGTATCTAAGGATTTACCTAACCTGTACTTTAATATATATTAAGTATACATTAAATGCAGGAGTGCTTCTATAGCCGACCGCTGTCTTCTCTTTTTTTTTTCCCTTTTTTTTCCTCTTTTTTCTTCCTTTTTTCCTTTTTCTTTTTTAGGTCTAGATATAATATTCTAATGTTATATTAATAGTAATAATTACCTTAGGAGCTTAAATTATAATTAACGTAAAGGGTTAATATATAATTAATATAATTAAGGAGTTTTTTTTAAAAGCTACGTTAATAATAATTTAAATTAAGAATTAACCCTTAAGTATAAATAGCTTAACACCTTTATTATTTAAAATCTCAACTTTTTTAATTTTAATTTAATTAAAAATTTAAAAACGTTTAAAAATAACCCTTAAGAAAGCGGTTCTTTTAATACCGGTTTAAGCTAGATCGAGCTAGAAATAATAAAATATTAACCGAATATTAGCTAAGGAAAGGTATTTAAACCTTTAAATAAACGCTTATTCGTTTAAAAAAGTATTATTATAATTATATTAACTCGAAAATAAATTTAATAAAATCTCTAACTAATTCCTATCTTTTATATGTATTTTATATATAGATTAAATTAAATTTAAAGAAATAATTAAAGAATAAAAATAATAACTTTTATAATTTATATAAGAAGGTATTTAAACCTTTATACTTATTATTTAATTACTAGCTTAAATCTTAATTTAAAGCATTTTTAATTTCTAACCGTATAAGCTATATACCAGCCTTATTAACTAATAAATATACTATTATACTGTATGTATTATATACATTATACACCCTTCCTGGTCTGGATTGAGATCTGAGCTTCTGAGGTAAAGCAACAGGTGGTTTCCCCGCCCAATGGTTCCCCTCGACTCCACACAGCCGATCAGGTCTTCTTCTGTTGCATTCAATGTTCCTACCCCGGACCTTCAAGCTCCACCTCCGGGTTCTTTGTAGGTAATAGGTTACTGCGCTCTGCTCAATGCTTTGTCCACATCTCATGCCTACCACCCGACCAGAGAAATATAGATTGACGAACTCGGGCACGGCGCTGGCCTGGCCTGGCGTGTCCTAGCAAAAGGCACCTCAGGTGCAGCTGGCAAGCAGCACGACACGAGGCAACACATTACGACACAGGTGCGGTGCCATCGTGATCACCGGTTTTTGTTCTCCTTGCTATTGCCCACCCGGAACATGCGGCTGCGTCCTGATTTGCTACTTTGGTGTATTACTTGCAGGTAGCTTCCGCCGTTTGGTTTCGATGCAATATGTTCGGGATCGACAACAGCCGGCGAGGACTATGCGAATATGCCTGCCCAATTTTCCTACACGTTACTTTAATCTATACTGCAGTAGGCGGTGGATGGAGGGCCACACGCGACAGCGCAGAGCATCGCAACGCCTCATATACTACCGGGGCCATCACGAGTTGCAGCTGAGATGGCTATGTGGTGGTGCACTTCTACCTGCCAATGAGATACACATGCAATGCAAGAGTCGATCGTCCACATACACACACATACAACTCCTACATTCGGCCCGGCTATTCTTCGTTGTGAGGAAGAGACCAAGCCTGGTGAAAGTAAGACCGCCCTACTACTGGCGTGACGTGACCTGTCGCGATTCATTCCAGAATCCAGCCTGGTGCTATCTGACGGCTCTGACGGCCGTGTTGGTAACCATAGCGCCTTCATCCGAACAAGAAGATTTCCTCGCTGGGCCTAACCGCATCACAGGCTTGTCACGAGCAGTAGCGCCCGCGCCCGGGTACACTTTGTCTGTGCTCGCAACTGCAGAATATATTAACTCACAAGCAAGTTAGGCAGGTAAGCTGGTGAGGTTCGTATGTATGAATAGGTGGTACGTCTTGATGGGCCTATCATAAGGCGAGGGCTCCCTTTTTGACTACAGGTTCCTCCTACCTACATAAATCCATTCCCTGGGGCCGGCCACTTTTAAACGGCCTTTCATGTATTGTCGGTCCCAGTTCCCCAGCGACCGACAGCCGCTCGCCACCACCGCTATATTTTGATAAATAAGTGAGATCTACATCCGTGGCATGGCCTGGCACGGGATGTACGACTACGAGCTACGAGTAAGGGCCTTACCTCCCAAGCTGACATCCATGAAGGTTTCCTACCCGACTCTACCTCTATCTGGAATGGTCCGGGTTAATAATGGATGACATACAGCCTTCTTCAAACCTTCCCCTCCTGGCGGATCCCTCAGGCTTCAGCCGGTTCTGGGGAAGCAGGGCGGCGGCGCAGAAAAGCATCGGTCGGATGAGCCACGCGCAGACGAGCCCTACTGTATCGAGAGATGTTGAATTAACGTGCCCTTACTAACTCCCCGCCTCGGATATTTCCTGCCGATCTCACGCCTGCCCCTACTGCCTACCTCTACCAGTACACAAGCAGGTGAATTTATGTACATGTAAGCGGGTACATGGCGGCTTGTACATATCTCAATTTCCGACCTCATGTGTGGTTTCTTCGCATATACACACACTTACAGGCAAATATGTCGAGCACTGGGTGAAGTGCGAGCAATTGCAGCACATTGCCTGGCCCAGTAGAGTTGGCTTGTCGCCTCGTCTCGATTGTTACCACGCATCCTCCTTCCCCAGGTCGACTGGCCGTTGTTACCCCAGGTCTGTCTTGTCTTGCATTGACATCCTGAGCTTCCGAGACATTGTTAGGCCCTGTATCTACTCCGTACCCAAGTGTGAATCCTGAGACCCTGTTACGGTTGGGCCTGTAGTATACTAGGCATCATCACGTGGTGCCCTCTTGTTCGAATTCGACAGTAGGGACCGTCGTCCTTTTTTTCTGCTTCCAAACAGGCTAGAGAGGGACGACTACATACTACTAGCTGGATGGATGAAGGCCACATGAGTCTGGGCAGTCAAGTTCGTTCAGTACATGCAGCCTGCGCTCTGTTCTGAGTGGACTACGGGTCACTACACTCGATTAGGCCAGCCAGCCGACCTTGTTCTTTTTCCTTCTCCTCCTCCACCATCCCGTCCCCATCCCATCAACCCCCTGCCACCCCTACCACTCTAGCACCTCTCTACTTCCCCACAAAAGTCAACCCGCCGAAAACGCATCCCATCTCGCGTGGAGTGGATTCGCTGTCGTATGCAGGGATCATAAACGCCATTGAGCCGGGGGCCACCCCCGTCAAATTGCCAACCTTCTGAAGCCGCCGTCAGCAGCGATCGTCGCGAAACCCCCCAAAACCTTAAACAGTACTTCACCTCACTTCCAATTCATACATGTTTGTTGTCTTTGCCCTACGAAGAAATCTCGTTGTTTCATGTCATGAGACTCATTCTGAACGCCCCCGACGACGCTGTGGCTTCTGGCATCGCTTCCCGGATAGCCCGAGTAGTCTTCATCACCCCCAGCTGAGACAATTAGGACCACGTGGGGCGTAGAAGATTCCCCAGGAACCTTTCACTGGGGACTCGAAAGCATTACCACTCTGCGAGGCACGCGAGTCTCGACCCAGGAAATCCTCGCGCGGTCTGATCTTGGGCCGGCTGTTCCACCGCCGCCGATATCTGTTCTTCTTGGACTTTACCTCTCGGTTCAGCAATGTCACCCACTCAGTCCCAGGCTCATAATCACTCATTATCCACAGCCAGGCCCGATGCCTCTCAAGCTTCTGCTGATACGGAGAGCCCGGCCGTTCAGACCGCCTCAGCCGATATGAATGACTTCTCCATCCACTCGACACGCGATGGCCTACCGGGCAACACCGCGTCACACGGCTTGTTAGAAGCCCCTGACTTCCAGGGATTTTCTTTTTCCTACCAGGAACTACCCGAAGGGGCTCAGATGATGGGACTCGACGACCACGCCACAGACCTGTTTGGGCCATCAGGCGGCGAAGCGGCTCTTGCATCGATGGGTGACGGTAAGGACTCGATCGCATCTGGTGCGCCCAGTGCAAACTTCACCACTACTGGACATTCAGAGAGGCGGCAAAGCCATGACGTATCGGAGGATGAAAGCCCGGGTGGCACTCACGCGGGAGTCAACTCCTTGGAAGATGACATGTCGGACGAATTCGGGTTGTCCGCTGGTGCACCGGGCGACGGGACAGACCTTGGGCGAAAGGACAGCAAGTCGGACATCACGCCAGCCTGGAGCGAGCTGAAGACGAAAGCAGGAAAGGAACGAAAACGGTTGCCGCTGGCCTGCATCGCATGTAGGCGGAAGAAAATCCGGTGCTCTGGCGAGAAGCCAGCTTGCAAGCATTGCATCCGGTCTCGTATCCCGTGTGTGTACAAAGTCACGACGCGCAAGGCAGCCCCACGGACGGACTATATGACTATGCTGGACAAGCGACTGAAGCGGATGGAAGACCGGATCATTAGAATTGTGCCAAAGTCTGAGCAAGACACGACCGCTGCTAACGTCACACGTGCGAACCTCAAACCCGGCATCATTGGTGCGTTGTCTTCCGGGAAGCAAGTCAAGAAGCGCGGTGCGGACGAGGCTTTCGGCACCGACCTGGATCACTGGTCCAAGACATCATCCAAGGCAAAGGCGGAGGATTCTAGGCCTGCTTCTCTACAGGTGCAGGAACGAGAGGACGGCAAGCTTCTGACGGAAGGACGTGAAGCATTACCGCCCATGAACATACGCGAACATCTAGCCGAAGTCTTCTTCGAGAATATCTATGGTCAAGTTTATCACCTGCTCCACAAACCCAGCTACATGAGAAAACTAAAGTATGTTAATTCGCGGCCTCCCAAATGTTGTGGTTGGCTAATTCTCCTCTAGGGCCGATATATTACCTCCAGTCTTGGTGCTCTCGGTTTGCGCCATTTCGGCTCGCTTCTCAACGCATCCCATGTTCGCGGCTATCCCGAACTTTTTACGCGGCGAAGAATGGGCAGGCCACGCTAGAGACATCGTCACAAGGCGATATGAATGGCCAAACATTACCGTGTTGACATGTCTGCTCATACTAGGCCTGCATGAATTTGGCACTTGCCATGGAGGGCGGAGCTGGTCTCTAGGTGGCCAGGCAATTCGAATGGCTTTCGCCCTCCAGCTGCACAAGGACTTGGAGTTCGACCCCACGCGGTCCAACCCGAACGCACAGCTCAGCTTCATCGACCGGGAGGTCAGGCGGAGGACTATGTGGGCGTGTTTCCTCATGGATCGGTTTAACTCATCAGGAACCGACCGTCCCATGTTTATCAGGGAGGAGACGGTCAAGATCCAACTGCCGATCAAGGAAAAACTATTTCAACTGGATATGCCAGGGCCTACCGAAGACCTGGACGGGGAAGTGCCCCATCCTGTGCCCGTTGATGAGGGACAGTTGTCCAACCCGAAAGATAACATGGGCGTGGCTGCTTACATGATCCGAACCATCTCTTTGTGGGGGAAAATTATCAGCTTCCTGAACCAGGGAGGCAAAGACATCGATAACCACACCATGTGGGAGCCTGATTCAGACTACACAAAAATGCTCAAACAAGCCGAGGATTTTGCCGGGGCTCTGCCAGACGGGCTCAAGTACACGGCTGAAAACCTACGTCTGCATGATACCGAAGGAATGGCCAACCAGTTCCTTTTTCTTCATATATCGATACAACAGAATATTCTCTTCATGAATCGCTTTGCCGTGTCATCACCCGCGGGACTATCAAATGTCGACGTACCAAAGACATTCATCACAAAGGCAGGCGCCAAAGCTTTTGGTGCTGCCAACAAAATATCTGACTTGCTTAGAGACGCCGAGTCGTTTTTCATTGCTGCACCCTTTGTGGGATATTGCGCCTTCCTGTCCAGCACAGTACACATATTCGGCATCTTTTCCGGAAATGTGGCAGTCGAGCAGTCGGCCAAGAAGAACCTGGCGACCAACGTCAGGTTTCTGGGGAAGATGAAACGGTATTGGGGCATGTTCCATTTCATGTCGGAAAACCTTCGCGAGCAGTACCGTGTCTGCGCGGATGCTCATCGGCAGGGGACGCCTGCGACTGAGAACGCCACTGCCTCGCCCATATTTCAGTACGGTGATTGGTTTGACCGGTACCCGCATGGCGTATCATCATCCGACTTCCTAGATCCTGCTGGGGTGAAGAAGAAGGAGTCCGGCGATGACGCGGTGCTCGAGCAAAAACCAGAGACGTATACCGTCGAAGAGTTGTTCGCCCAGCTCTCCCCGCCACAAAGCGCCGAAACCCGGGAGGGCGCCCCCAGTGGCATACAAAGCCGACCCCCAATGCCAAAGAGGAAATCCGTTGCTAGTATTAGCACCCGAAAGGCCGGGATGCCACCGCGTGGTGGATCGCAGCACCTCGAGCCGCTCCTCACTGATCTCAACCCAAATTCCCTTCCCGAGCACGTCCAGCAAAGATTGCACCACCAGCGCCAGCAATATGCTGCTCGCTTGAGTAACCAGCAACGTAAGTCCCTCATTCTCAACACTTGTCCGCGGCAAGTTTCGAAGCTGACCTGAAATTCGTAGGAAACGCAGCTGCAGGGAACGTGTCAGCATATCATGCCCTATCGCCCATCAGCCCGATCGGCGCTGGTCATGGCCATGGGCATGGGCACGGGCATGGACATGGACACCCGCACTTCGCTGCTGCTGCGCATGGGCATCATGGGCATGGCCACCCGGGCATATATAACCACGATCTGATTTCACTCGGTTTAGCGAATAATTCGTCGGGCATGATGCCACACCTTGACCGACAACTCGTCTTCGGGGCATACGGTGGGATAGATCCAACAACTATCAGCGGGCAGGAAGCCATGATAAACTGGGATGCGCTGGCCGGTACGAACCACCATGCCGGAGGAAGTAACGGAGCCAATGTTGGCGGGGCGGGCGAGGGCGGACCTAACGGGATGCCGTCGGGCTACCATTCGGAGCCATCGTCTGCCTGGTTCATGCCGTTTAATATGGAAGCCCCGGAACTCGGACAGGATGTTGCGGCAGGTATGGCGAGTATGGAGGGCTTTGGCGGTATGTTTAGCCCTGGCGGGATGACACCAGGCAGTGGGCTAGGATTGCGAAGGAACAGCCACAGGTGACGGACGCACCACTCGGATGATGAAGGCGCAAACGGATGTTTCATGAGAGGAGTTGCTGCTTCTTGTTCACATAGGTCAGGTCACGATGGCGATAATCCTCGCATGTTTTGGTGGAATGCATGGCGTTCTGTATGACATCTTGAAGGGAGCGGGGTCTGGCGGACGGCTTTATCCCTTCGGGCACAACCTCCACGTTGGTATACTTTGTTGTATATATGAGGCTCCCACTGGGGGAGGCGTTGATCAAGATACCCACAGGACAGCAGCCTTCCGATCACCGGTATACTGAGCCGGTAAGTAAGCAAAATGAAGAATAAACGAAAGAAGCGAAGACGAAGAACAAAACAAGTGCGCTAGTGTACAAAGTTTACTCGGAATATATAATTGGAAGATATAATTGCTGGAGCAAAGTTTGGGAGACTGCAAGTACAATGAAAGCAGAGTCCACCAACGCAACCGAACCCAACCCCTCCAGCGATGGATGTCAATCTGCTATTGTACACAATCTACTATGAAGGGCGAATATGGGCGGCAGTTGCGCACTGCCAAAAATACAGAAATGTGACGAGCATCATACGATGGTGGCACGATGGGGTCCATTCTTGTGTGCAATTCACCCGGCATCCATAAGACAACGGGATTTCTTGCCCTTCAAGAATCATCAGAATTGTAGATGAAGACCTGGGATAGCGAGCCATGTCGCAACATGGCATACACAGACTGATTGGTGAACTTGCAGTTCAAGGAGAATGAGCAGTCGACTACCTATCCGTGTATAAGAGGTATATAAAAAAGGACCGCAGGGAAGATAAGTGCGTCTGTCCGCCCGCGACGATTTGCAAAATGTAAGAGCAGAATCGGGCATGACCATACTACGCCTTTATTTAAATTATCGAGTCTGAAGACATATGCATCTATATGCGCCCCCATGCAATGATTCCAGATTGACGAGCACCAGATTGCAGATTGCGTCGAGATTGGCACGCCTCCTACGTAGGCCCAAAGGTTAAAGAGCTGCCAGACTGTGCCGTGCATAGTTATATCCATTAACTCCGTTTTCGTTCGCCGTTGTCGGCTCCGAAAGATAACCGAAGAATATAGCCCATCATCATGGAATTGTAATCGCAATACCCGATCTCCTCAATGTTTGTGCCGTACTATGTGATGCCCCGTCCTCGTCACAAATTAATGTCCGTTCCGTCGTCTGGTCTTGAGTCCAAGCAAGTTGTCGGCCACCCATCATGTCGGATACTGTAGCCGCACCGACGCCGACGCCGACGCCGACGCCGACGCCAAGCCGCATCAAACGAAACAGCGCATGCACTTCCTGCCGCGATGCAAAAGTAAGTACTGAAGCAATTTTCTGACTCGGGTCATCTCGTTTCAAGGGAAACGCCGTTTACAGCGTTACTCGCCCGTGACAGGTTCGGTGCAATCCTAGCAACCAGCCAAGCCTGCGATGCCAGCGCTGCAGCAAACTGGAGTTGGATTGTGTTGTGGATAGGACGCATAAGAGAGTCAGCAGGCGCAAGTAAGTAGACCGGTGTGACTGGAGCCATCCTCTATGTACTCGAACAATAGTCTGATGTCGGCTATACTCTCACTCGTAGCAAAATCGATGAGCTTGTCCAAGAAATCCAGACCATCAAGCAGACCGTCGGATCGAGCCATCAACCCCCCGCCGGCGGCGTCGGTGTCACCACCGCCCCTCTCCCCAAGGATATCCCTTCTTTACCACCGCCGGTAATCATTTCGCCAGATGCAATCAGAACTTCGTTATCAGACAAGAGTACCTCCTCTGTGCTGCCTGCCGCAGAGACCTCGGAAACGACGCTCGTTGAAGATGCCCCCATTGAACCAAGTCTTCCTAGAGCTCTCGGCTCGCAGCCCTTTTCTGGCGAAGATATCGATTACTACTTTCACGCGTAAGTGCAATTTTCAATTTCCAATCCCAGATCCCCTCTCTGTGGCGCACAGCTCAAGTTCTCCTAGGTACTTTGAGCATTTCCACCCGTACATGCCCATCGTGAGACATCGGGATCCGAACAAATGCTA
The DNA here is from genome assembly GCA_038363915.1 of Apiospora saccharicola. NCBI lineage: Eukaryota > Fungi > Ascomycota > Sordariomycetes > Amphisphaeriales > Apiosporaceae > Apiospora > Apiospora saccharicola. The sequence continues at coordinate 4,929,770 of JAQQWM010000001.1, forward strand.
CGAGTCTGGGTCTGTCCTGTTTTGGACAATCATTCTTGTGGCTTGTCGGCGTTATGCGAAGAACCCTCAGGTCCTACCTTTTCTGGTAGATGCCATGCGGCAAGAACTGTTCTCCGTCCTGTCACGCTTGCCGATCAACATGCACACCATCAATGCTATGATCCTCGTCTGCACCTGGGCCTTTCCGGATGTGCGATTCGTCAACGATCCGACCTGCATGTTCACGGGCGTCATCATGAATGCCTCGCTTCTGTTAGGCATACAGGCCGGAAAGGGGTCGAACCCAGCGTTCATCTTTGGGGGTTTCCAAGGCAACTTCACAGACGAGGAGGCACATTATACGTGGGCAGGCTATAACGTCGTGACGCAGAGGTACGACATCGCAACAATCCAACCACAATATATATAATATATACATATATTTGTATATAAGTATAACTGGATCACTAAATAATTTGCTAGGGCCGCGCACTACATGGGCTTACCATCGCTCGGCAGCCTTTTCAACCAGACGGTGCAGAACGTCATTGATGGCCGCACGCCGTTTCGCATGCCCTCGTCGTTTCGCATGCTCTTGGAATGCCAGAGATTTGCCCATCGCGTGAGCAAAACCATGTGTGCTTGCCTGGAGGAGTCCGAGGGGGTTTCTTCTTACATCGTACAACAACTCGAGGATGAGTTCGAAAACATCCGCGGGCTCATATGTTCGGAACGCGCTGGTAGGCTTTTCATGACCAAGACCAACCGCTGACTGGGTATTCCACGCTAATCACCAGTCGCAGATGACATGGACAAATTCAATGCCCTCCTGGTGCAATTGGAGATCCAGACATATTATCTAATCCCCTTACCGGGCTACAGCCCCGAATCCCTGAAACGCAACATATTGCGGACATACACCACATCACAGGCTGTGCTACGCGACGCCCTCGGCCTAGACGAGCGTTTTGGCTACCTAAAACACATGCCTCATTTTGCCCTTAGATCCTTACTATCGGCCATGTGCATCATATACAAGGTGTTCCGGTCTTCTTACAAGGAGGCTCTGGACATGCACGCAGCGGAGCGCAGCGCCGCTAATTGCATGGAGGTGTGCCGACGCGCAGTTGTGCAGGAAGGCGACTTGGGGACCCGACTCGCCGTACTCTTCGAGTCCTTCTGGAGCGTGGCCCAGTCCACGGCCGTTTGGCACGCCGAGCCCACGGTCACTGTTGGGACTCGACGCATGGGGGCGGGCGTTTGCTTTGACTGCTTGAAGCTCTGGAAGGGCGACATGGAGACAATGAGACCGCGGACTACGCAAACGCTCAATACTGAGGGAGGTGGCCTCGGTGGTAGCAGCAATGCCGGCGATGTCCTTGTGGTGGCGGCGGCGGCAGGCCCGGCGACATTGGGCGCTGGGAACGCGGCGGGGTCCGGGCCCGATCCGTTGGCGAATATCGATTGGTCGTTCATGGACGAGTTCGATTGGAACTTCGAGCCGAATCTGCTGGCGCCTATAGGTCTGGGACCATGAGTGTTGTGCGGAGGCGTACTGCTTGGCCCGGATATCGAGGCATATCCACAGAACTGAGTTTAACTTCACCCGCGAATCCAGAACACATATACTGGGCAACACTCGCATCTTCCTGGGGTTTATGACTCGCATTGACACAGATCTCCCTTGACCGGGCCGGTGTAGCCTAGCGGTAGTGTCGTTACAGTATCATTAGATTATACTTAAAGGCAAGAGGGTTCAACTCCCTCTGCGGTCACTCTTTTCCCCCTCTGTTGCTTCACACTCGTACAGGCAACCAACCCGTTTCAATTGAGTCCTTTCCATTAAAGGAACACACGTCTCAAGTCCATTTCCTCTCACAGCTTCCCACCCATTGGCCCCAACCGACGACCTTCCCAACGATGGCATCGGCGACCTGCTCTCTTGTTGCCTTTGCCTTCACCAGACCGGCCTCGAGTGGTGCACTCAACGCCACGACGAAAAAGAAGTCTATCTTTTTCCAAACATGGGTAACTCTTCTGTTTAGCTAAATTCGGCAAGAAACGGCCAGCAAAAGAAGAATGGCCATGAGAGAGCGGTCTCGAGACTTACACCGATGAGGTCCGTGGTTCAGCAGCGGCCTCGGAGGTATGTACGGCACTCCGCGACGGGTGACGCCGTAATGGAACCCGCCCTTCAGCAGGGCCTGCCCGTCATCCTGGATATCGAAGTCTCCTGCCTTGACGCTGGTTTTCGTCACGGGGATGCCTCCGAAGACACTGATGTGCCGGCCCCCGCCCCAGAAGTCAGTAAGTTTTTTTTTTTCTTTCTTTCTTTCTTTTTTTTGGTCGAACAAGATGCACAAATCCAGAGTTGCAGCAGCAGTAGCAAAAAGGGCTAGCTTGCTTACTCGTGAGCAATAGGCGTGGGCAGCGGCGCGTCCGGGTCCCCGCTGACAAGCAGCCACTCCCGGGCTTGGTCCCGCACGTCCGCCGGCGCGGTCCAGCTCAGCGCCGGGTGCCGACCGGAACCGTCGGCCGTGTAGTCGACCGAGAACTGCGCGTCGGTCTCGCCGCAGATTGGCGAGGTGATCGAGATGGCCGGCGCCGGGTGGTCGGCAAAGGCTGGGCCTTTGGCGAACAGCTTATCGTCGCGGTGCTTGAAGTTCTGAAGCAGCCATGAAAGCGATACCTCTAGAAGTGCTGCCATTTGTAAAACGTATTTGTGTTTTGAATAGTCTTCGGGGTTTTGCTTTGTCTTTGCTATTATACTTGTTAGTCTCGGGGGGGCTTGGCTTGGTGATATAGGAGGATTGTGGGCAATAGTGACGGGTCTCAATTTCAGGGTAAATTTAGGGGAAAAAAATCAAGTGTAGCAGAGAGAAAAGAGAGAAGATGTACTCTACGAGTGGTATCAATGGCTTCGTGATGGCTGCCCGGGTTCTGCTTATCAATTACAGGCCTGGCCGGAGCCGAATCGGCGAAAGTGAAAGTGGGACACGCGCAGAGCACGGATCGGATATTCCTACCGCTGTTTAGCTCTCGTCCATCCCTTTCCAGCACCGCTCCCGTCCACGGCTACCCAGACATCCTCATACAGCAGACGCCACCTCCCGCCCCGCCCCGCCCGTCTTGAATGACCAAAACCAAGAAATCATATGAAAATTGCAGCGCGAAACCTACATAACCAACGAGGCTGGAGGCATAGAGAATGACAATTGCAGACTGGCTTGGGGCCTGGGGTGGCCTTCGCGACGGGAATCTCGCCTCGAACGCCATGACGGGCGCCATCAAGGAGCCCCCGCCGCCGGTGCATCCATATTACCCCCTAGGCGTCGCTATTCCTAACTATGAAGCCAATTGCGCCACCGTCCCGATGCTGCTGGTGTCGCTGGGTGGAATGCTGGCCAGCGTCATGCTGCTCATGGGCACCCTCGCGTTGCGCGTGAGCCCGTCCTTGACCAAATCGAAACTGGCCGTGTTCTGTTGGTTCGTGTTGTGTAAGTGTAGCACGGAAGACGCCCATTAATCGTGCCATATACCCTGGTTCACTTGGGTGAGATTGCATATTGCTAATTCGACCATACGAAACCCAGGTGGCTCGCTGCATTGCTTCTTTGAAGGTAAGAATGATGATCTTTATGTGACTTTGTCAAGACTGAAGCTGATTTCTGTCTGGCACACAGGCTACTTTGTCTTCAACCATGCCACCGTAGCATCGTCTCAGAACCTCTTCGCGCAGCTTTGGAAGGAATACGCCCTCTCGGATTCCCGGTACTTGACATCCGACCCTTTCATGCTCAGCGTCGAGAACATTACCGTTGTAGGCTTTTCTTCCCTCTCCCGTGAAAACGATGCATGAGTAACGAGCTGACAACGACCCCACCAAACCAAAAAGTTCGTCTGGGGGCCCCTTTCCTTTGCCTGCGCGGCCAGTATTGTCATGAACAGCCACCTCCGCCATCCGCTCCAAATCATTATGTGCATGGCCCACCTGTACGGCGTGGCTATGTACTATTCCACCAGCCTCGTCGAGACTCACTTCACCTGCCTCGCCCACAGCCGGCCCGAGTTCCTCTACTTCTGGGTCTACTATGTTGGCTTCAACCTGCCCTGGGCAGTTGTTCCTGCCTGTAAGTTTCATATCTTGACTCTAGTTTGCACGCAGCCTGACCCTTTGCCATCATCTTCTTCCTTCTAGGCTTGTTGTTTGACAGCGTCAATACGCTGAGGAGGCAGCTCCGGAGCCTCGAAACCATCCGGGCAGGCCTCGCTGGGTTTCAGGCACACACCCCGCTCAACAATGCCAATACCACGAGCGAAACAAAGAAGGGCCAATAGGGGTAGATTGGTATTCAAGTCTTACCAAATTATATAAGGATATATTTAACCTATATAAACTTAGATAATTAATAATAATAGGAAGTGGGAATATAATAAAGAAACCGTTTAATAGAATTAAGGTTATCCTCGTTAAATTATTTCTAATAATTACTTTTTAAACCCACTTAAGTTATAAGATTTATATTCTCTTAATAATATATTAAACCCTTTTATTTTAAAAATATAATTATTACTAATTAAATAATATAATATAATCTTTTTATAAAATAATTCTTAAAGAAACTATTCTTTATAATTAAATTAATAATATATATAATGGTTTACATCGAAACCGTAAGACTGTATAAGGGGTTTAAATCCGAGCTAATAACGCTATTATACAATAAAAGAAGGGAAAAAAAAGATTTGAATGGATTTCATTGCATGCAAAAAGTGTATGTCTAGAGGCGGATACCTCTGAACAGATAAGCGCTGTAGGTCCGCCTGGGGCTCGAACCCAGAATCTCCTGATTCGTAGTCAGACGCCTTACCATTGGGCCAACGGACCTGTTTTGCTTATGAAAATAGTAGCGTTATGAGCCACTTCATGCGGTTATAGAAAGGTCGTTACCAAATAGTTACAAGGAGCAATATCATCAGGTATTCATTCTATTTGGGTATCTCAAAATAATGCGCAATGAAGCGTCTCAGCGGACGTATTTGCCCATAAAACGCTTATGGAAGTCCGACCGCAGCAGATCCTGTCAATATGTTAGCATTTTTTCTTCTTCTTCCTTCATTTCCAAATGGAGAGGATGGTGACGGGTTATACTTACGTTGACAAACTCCTTCTTCTTGCCCTTGTCCTCGGTACCGCGCGCCTGGTTCTTGAAGACCACATCATCGTTCCACCGCCGCTTCATGTTGAAGTTCTGCTTGTTCAGCAACGGGTTGCCCAGCGCAATGTCCCGCTCCCGCTCCTCCTCCTCGGCAGCAGCGCGCTCGGCCTCCTCCTTCTCGCGCCGCTCGGCCTTTTCACGCCGGATCTTCTCCAACTCGCGCTGCAGCTCCGCCTCGTCGTCTTCGTCGTCGCTGTCTTCCTCCTCGCTGTCGTCGTCATCATTGTCGTCGCCCTCCTCGCTGTCGTCAGCGTCTATGTCGCGCGACTCCTCCAGTATGCGCCGCCGTTTGGCTTCGGGGTCCTCGTTGTCGCCGGCGCCGCCGCTGCCGCCCTCGCCGGATGTGAGCGCCAGGGGGCGCTTGGTGCCGTTACCGGCTGCGATCTCCTCGGACTCGGAGGAGGGCGCCGGGAGGGCACCGCCGTTGGCCTTGACGAAGTGGGCGGCTTCGGCGGCCAGGAGTTCGGCGCGCAGGTCGCGGACTTCGTGGTCGGCATCACCGCCTTGTCCGGGCTGTCTGTAGCGACTATGAGTAATCTGCTGTGGCGTAGAAACGATAGGCAAGCAGAGAAAGACCTACCGGTATTTCAACTGGGTGTGTGCAGGGAGGAGTCGTTGATGGTATGCAGGGCCGCGCAGGGCCTCCTTGCCGCGGGCGGGATCGAAGGTAGGTCTATGGGCGGTAGTCATGGTGGCTTTAGTGACTTATTTCGTAGTGTTACTTGTGTAATCCTTGTCCAGTGTTGTGTGTGTGTTGCTGTTTAGTACCGCCAGTGCTAGGAGTATGCTTTCGCTGGTGTTGTTGAGGTTGCTATTGAAGCAATACGAGACAAAGTTGGTGGTCGGTGTCATCAACATCCAAACCACCGGTTTTTTGGCAGGGGACCGCGCCCGATGCTGCTGGACAGGGAATAAACGCGGAAGCTACCTGGAATTGGTAGAACTGGGACGCTAAGATACGATTTTGATGCCCCACCACCGCAGCTAACAAACCACTAAACCAGCTGAGAGTTACTGCATTGGTTACTTCGCATCCCACCTGTAAACTTCGTTAAGCCCGTTGTTCTTTTTTTCCCTACCTGCTCCGAATGCGACAAAGAAGGAGAGGCTCTATTCCTTCTCCCCACCATTGATCATGCCGCGCGAGGCCGAACCTTCCCAAAATGAGAAAGACTTTATCTTGAAAGCCGTCCAAGAGGGCCACCGTCTTGATGGGCGCGCCCTTGACCATTTCCGCCAGCTTGATCTCAAGTTTGGTGACCAGTATGGAGTCGCAGACGTCACACTAGGCAAGACAAGGTATGCCGTTCTTCCCTTTCCGCTTCTGATGTCGAGCCGCACTGCAGGAGAGAGAAAGTGGTAGCTAACCAAGACATACTTCTAGAATTCTTGCCAAGGTTACTGCCGAAGTCACGGTCCCATACACAGACCGGCCTTTCGATGGCATCTTCACCATCACCACCGAGCTCAGCCCCATGGCCTCGCCCGCCTTTGAGGTCAACCGCCCGACAGAGACCGAAGTGCTATTGTCGAGACTGCTAGAGAAGACGGTGCGCCGTTCGAATGCCCTGGACACCGAATCTCTATGCCTGGTGGCAGGGCAAAAGTGTTGGTCCGTCAGGGTGGACCTACACGTCCTCTCCCACGACGGCAACCTGATTGATGCCGCTTGCCTGGCAGTTGTTGCAGCTCTGCGCCACTTTCGCAAACCCGACACCAGCATGGAGGGTGAAACTCTGACCGTCTACACCCCGGCGGAGAGGGAGCCCGTCCCTCTCAGCTGGCTGCACTCGCCTTTCTGCATCACCTTCAGCTTTTTCGGAGCTATACAAATCGGAGAAGACGGAGAGGAGAAGGACATATGGCTTCTGGATACTACACTTTTGGAGGAACAGCTGCGCGTCAGCAGTTGCACCATCAGCATGAACAAGCATGGGGAGATTTGCCAGGTTGCCAAGCCTGGCGGTGCGCCAGTCGAGGCTATGACGATCGTGCAATGTTCCAGTCTGGCTCTCCAGAAAGTCAAGGACCTCTCGGACTTTGTGGACCGAAAGCTGGCTGAGGATTCGAAGCACAGGAATAAAGGTGGCCTTCTGGCAGAGCTGTCTGCCGAGAACGCAAGGTAGAAACCATGCTCTTCTATTATAAAAGGCGTCCAAAAAATAGACCAATGATACCCACCATCTTGAGGATACCCCTTGAATCGCTGCTATATGAGGGTTTCGCAGGCCTGCGTAAACCGTTTCCCCGTGACCTAACGCCGTCTGCATGCCGCTTTGAGAAACGCCAACCCAGAGAAAAGATCCTCCCCTCCCAACACACATAAAGTAAATGAACTCTACCGTTTTTTTCTTTCGTCTATCGCATGACGGGTGGCCTTGACTCCTTGTTCCACTTCACCCTGCTCCGTACCCAGTCCACGGCCTCGCTGACTCCGGTTCCGGTCAAGGCACTCACGGGCAGCACTCTGGAGTCGCGGATGGAGCTCGCCTTCTCGCCCTCAAACACCCTCTTGACCAGCCCTTCCTTGATCCGGACCACCTCGACGCAGTCCTCGCGATCCTGCTTGTTGGCCAGGATCAGGAGCGGCACGCCCTCGGTCTCGCTGTGTTGGAGCACATCCTCCAGCACCAGGCGGCACTCGTCCAGTCGGCCGAGGTGTTTGCTGCCGCTGCTCACATGGCCGTGGGCGCGGCTGCTGGAGGACCGTCGATCGCTGCGGGTGCCGGCGGTGGCGGCCGAGCTCGCGTCGTCGTTGTCTCTGCTGCCTCTGCCGCCGTCCTGGCCTTCGTCCTCGTCCTCTTCGTCCTCCTCGCCCGGCAGCAGCAGGCCGTCGCCAATGTCGGTACTGTCGATGATGAAGACGATGGCGTGGCACGAGGCGTAGTAGCTCTGCCACAGGCGGCGCAGGGACAGCTGGCCGCCAACGTCCCAGATCTTGAGGTACATGTCCGGCAGCGTGAGGGTGCTCACGTTCTGCCCCACCGTCGGCACCGTCCGCAGCTTCGGGTCCGGGCGCTCGGGCGTGAAGAGCGACTTGGCCTGCTCGTGGAAGGTCGTCTTGCCTGCATTGTCCAGGCCCAGGAGGATTACCGAGTACTCTGTTGTTTGGTGGCGCGCATACTGTCAGTCGGCTGCTGCTGGCACCGAGGTGGGGGAGGGGAGATGGAGGGAGAGAGAGGGAACGGAATGAGCGTTGCGTGGGTCGATGCCACCAATGCACAAGGATGTTGATGTTATCTTACCTTCTTTGCTCGTCGCGAGCCGGTACAGGCCCTTGGCTAGATGGTACATGGTAGAATTAAGAAGTCTCCCGGTTGACCGACTTTCCTCCCGCGTAAGTGTCTTGGTGGTTGGGATGGATCGTTCTAAAAAGAAGCATTCAACGGGCTCCCCAGACGTTTTGCGACAACAGTGGGTGCAAAGTACGCAATCCCAATTTCCATGTGGTTCATTTGCGCAAGGAATGTTTTGAAACACTTTTGGCCGTCCACTTTAGCGGGACACTTTCGGTAACCTGGGGTTCAATTCGGCCCCCTGGAATGCCTGTAATTGGCTTGGCTTCCAGGCTACAGGCCGGCCTATGTCCCCCCGTTCGGGCGGTTTACAGTGAGTGCACTGGATAATGTTGCACTTGTAGTGAGTGAGATTAGGTCTGCGTTGATCAACCAACGGTCACGTCACTGCCCCGAACGCTGACGACAGATCAAGAGAGAACAAATTTGACAGTGCACCACCCCTAGATTGTAATTTTGAGCCATTGCTTCCCTGCCAATCTGAGTCTGCCTTGCAAGAGAAGTTGGGGCTGGTCTAAGTAATACGTAGACACTTTGCAATGTCTGTGGCTGTGCCATTGAAGCCCATTTGCGAGATGAGCAGTTCGAGGGCTGAAAATGTAGACCGTGGCAACCTTAGGCAGCGGCGGCGGCTCTTGGCCGTCAAGTTTGCCAAATCCGGCAAGAGCGTATACTGGGATCCACCTACGTAACTCGCCGGGTAGCTCAACGGCTAACATCGAAGACTGGGTGACCATTGTGAGGCGACATAGCATACTGCACTTGATATGTCCTATTCGGGTAACACGCCCATGCATCTGATTGGTCCCCGTATGCTCCATAGCCTTATACTAAAAGCAATGGCTTGCCATAGCCATGTATAAGCAATGTGCATCATGCGAAGCCTTCAGCATCTGCAATGTCGAATATAAAAAGCAGGCGCTTCCATCGGAATTTGGAGTGTCGATATGTAACACCAAAGCAGCACAATATCACCAGCCCACCACCCCTTTACCTAAACACTTCTCCATCATGCTCATCTCATATCACAAGACCGCTGCACTCGCCTAACTATGCCTGTCGGGTGTGTCTGCCAGATTCCTGGGACCCATGGACCCGGCCCCTGTGGACATAAGCGGCAAAGAAAGCATAGTTCGAGCCACCTGGGAGAATATTACCTCAAGATTGGACCAGCACTTCAGCGGCAAAGATCGCTCCACTGTCCTTGCCAGCTTAGAGGATCATACCTTTTCCCTCGGCGTATTTTCCACACACGACACGAAGGCAGCTGGAAGCCTCCAGTACCATCACACCGGCCCTGATGTCAAGAACGCCTCGAGCGGGGTGAACACCGTCAACGGCGACAGCATCTATCGCATTGCCAACCTAAGCAAGCTCTTCACCGTCTTTACTGGCTTGATCGAGCTCAAGCCCCAAGACTGGAACTTGCCCCTGGCTGAAATCTTCCCTGAGATTGCCGAACTACCCAACGATGACCCTATTCGCCATGTAGACTGGCACGCGGTCACCCCGCTCAACCTCGCTTCACAAATCTCCGGGGTCCCTCGAGATGGGAAGCCCTTTGACGCAGGCGATGTCTGGCATACACTGTTGGGCCTTACTGGAGAGTCGCCAGTGGACCCTGCAACACTAGGGTTTCCACCCCTGAATGCTGAAGAAGTTGAGGCATCAGTGCCCTGCAAAAGTTACAATTGTTCAGCGGTGGACTATATCAGGGGGCTACAGGGCCCAACCTTTCAGCCCTGGCAGACGCCTGGCTATGCGAACACAGGCTTTATCCTGCTGGGGCAGGCGATAGCCCGACTTAGTAACATGACCATTGAAGAATACTATCGAAAGGCCGTCCTGGATCCATTGGGCATGGCAAAGACTACTGCCATAACCCCGACCGAGAAGGGCTTCCCAGGCTATGTAGTGGTGGCACCCCTTGAGGAATTTGCCGTCGAGGGAGGTATCACGAGTGCGTCTGGGGGTGTATTCTCGACGACGAACGACCTTGCCAAACTGGGTGTCGGCATCCTCAACTCGACCCTCTTGTAGGCCGACCAGACTCGCAAGTGGATGAAGCCCTCAAGCTTTATGGCACACTCAGACTTTGCTCAGGGCATGGGCTGGGAGATCTACCGGTACACTCACCGAGACACGGGCCATATCACGGACTTTTACACCAAGCTTGGCGACTCTGGAAGCTACTCGAGCTACCTGGTCCTGGTCCCCGACTACGACGTCGGCTTCAGCGTCCTTCATGCAAGCGGCATCGCGGACGCGACCGCCCGAAGCGCTGCCACGCAACTCCTCGCGGACATGGTCAGCGAGGCGGTTTTACCTGCTCTCCAGACCCAGGCCGCCGTCGAAGCCAAGCGCAGCTTCGCGGGGACTTACACGGACGGCAAGAACTCGTCGCTCACTTTGACTTACAACGAGACGGCCAGCAATGGTGCTGGCTTGACCCTGATCTCCTTCACCAGCGAGGGGCACGACATGATAGCGCAACTATCCACGCAGCTTGGCGGTACTCAGCTGGTCTTGCAACCTGCCATTGCGGCCTCGGGGCGGCCGGCGAGGCAGTTGTCTTTCCAGGCTACGCCCGTCGTAGACCCGACCGCAGAAGGCGCAGCAACTGGCCTCTTCTCCAAGCAGTTTGCCGTCAACTCGGACTGGATCGTCAACAATGTCGTTACATATGGCGGGCAAGGACTGGGGACCTTCATCTTCGATCTTTCCACCCAGGGAGAGGTAACAGCAATTACCCCGGCATTCCTCCGCAGAGCCTACCGGAGACAGAATTGATTGATGGCGCCGGATTGAAGGCAGGGGCATCCTATTTTTATCATCAGCCATAACACATTCAGCTCAGCTCAGCCTCACATTCTTCTCGTACTGTGTGAACTCGAGAGTTAATTACACAGTGAATATGTCCCTTGTATCATGTGAAAACTATAATATACTAAGTATTCCCACGAACATGAAAATGATCAAAATGTATTGATGAGGATAAACGGTTTACATGCATTGCATATTGCCCTGCCAGCGGCTGATTGCATGTGCTAAGTACATCGGCCGATACATGTACGATTGTCGCCCAAGAGCCTGCCGCCTCCCTCACGTCATGACGCATTAGGTTGGTTCGCGCTTCGGCTAGCTCCCACGCGCCCTGCATTTACTCGCACGCTTACCTGTGATTACATGGCAGCAGCATCATCGCACGAACCTGGAAAAGATTGGATCGCTGTCTTCCTGATTCAGTCCAAATCAAGCCTCATAAAACTAAAAGCTGAGAAGCATTCTCACTACATGCCCAGCAGTTATTGAGGAATGATTTAGAGATGGCTCCTGTTCCGAATCTCTATCCGCCGAGGTACGTTTGTCTTCAACCGTACATTCACCTGCGCTCACACGCCGAAACTAACGGAATCTTCTTGGGTGGGCTTTAGCTATGTCCCGCTGGGTGTAGCCAGCGCTCACTTGAGCCTGGTCGTCTACTTGTCTTACGCCGTAGGCACCAGTCTGTACACATCGTACAAGTCGCAGTCTCCATCGCAGCGCACGCGACAGCGTGTATCGAGACGAGTGAAGTTGGCGCCCATTTTCGTCGGGCTCGCTGCCGCTGCGCTGTCCTTGGCTACATACACGACTGTCCGATATGCGGCCCTATCGTACAGGGCCTGGGCCGATCACAGAGGATACGCGCTGCCTCAACGGTATGTCCACTTAAACACCAGAGATATCTTTTTCTTTTTTTTGCTAATGTTACGCCTAGGTGGTTCGGTGACGGGGGTCTTGTTCCAGACACCAGCAACTCGACTGAGCTGTACGTCGCGCACTGGTTGAGTGACACTCCTGTCTACTTTGATGCATTCGAGATCATCGCCGAGAAAGCACGGCGCTTCTGGTGGGGACAGCAGATTGATCTTGCCACTGTCGCTTGGAGCATGCTGTTAGCCATCGAAGGGCGCCGGAGACGAATCCCCTTGTTGCCGGCTTTCATGGCACTCGCGTACTTGGTGAACCTGTCATACGCCCAAAACCTGTTCTACCTCGCTCTATTGCTTACGCCAGCGCCCATCCCGTCCGGAGAGGACGGTCGTCTAGAGCTCCCTGTTGCTCCTGTCCCTGTTTCGGTTTGGACAAGATTGCACAACGCCTTCTTCCCCCGAAGCCCAACAACTGGTGCCCTCACCCAGCGGTCTTTCTGGCAGGCCTGGCAGTGAACTTCGCCGCAATCGGACTGCTCCCCCATGCGGCCGAAACGCCTTCGTTCGTGAAAGTGGTCATGATCTCCCGGGTGGCCACATTCTTGCCTCTGCTCCTGCCGAAAGTGGTACCCGTAAGCTGGGGAACAGTTCACCCACACCCTCACGACGCATATGGCTCGTTTACGACTCTTTTTCGATTCCTCTCTGCGGCCAGTTTCTTCCTTCACGCCAAAGCTACCTTGTACGGGCTGAGTTATAACCTCCCGAACTCCCATTACCATCGCCACAGCCGCTTCCTTCCCTGGGACGTGGAGGAGCGATCTGCTTGGGAGCGTAGCACCACCGCCCTCGGTAAAGTGATTGGCTCCATTTCCGATCACCCGGTCGTTGCGGGCGTCGGCTGGGACGCTTTGATCTGCGTTATGAGCCTGGGAATCTGGGCCGCGGTTCGCGCCACGGACATCCAGGCCATCATCAAGTCCGCCGTGCCGTACTACGGGACCGAGATTGCCGACGCCTTACCGTCCTCCAAGGAGGATGCTTCGGAGCAGAAGATCAAGACCGAGCCCGAAGACGACGAAAGTCCGGATCCAGAGCCCTACATGGCCCTGAAGGCAAGCGGCCGGGCCAAAGGCAGGTTGGCGAGCATTGCGAGCTCCAGTGGCGCCAGCGAGGATATTGCAGCGTCGACGCCGCGGCAGAGAGGCCGGGCCAACAGACAGCTCGCGGAAGAAGAGAAGGCCTACGAGCCGACCGCCAAAGAGGCGCGAGAAGTCGTCGAGGGTGACATTCTGCCTCCCGATGACCTCGACTGGGAGAGCGCCTCGCTGTCCTGGGGGCTTGCTGCCCTTGGTGGGCTGGGTTGCGCTTGCGCCGGTGTCTTTGGTGGCGAGAGTATCTCAAGATAGAAGCTTGATTGTGCATAATGATTGGGCTGTGTGAGCATACGCCTGGGCTGGAAAACGGGGACTCGCTTAGTAAAAGGAGTAAACATGGATTGCTGCAATGATCAGACTGGTTCTCTCTGCCCTCCGAGGCTGTTTTCGTTTTCGGTATTTGACAATGGATTATGGAGTTTTTCTCGTACCTTCTGAGAACTGGTGTGTGTTCCCATGCTTTCGTTTCCTTGACACTATCCGGTGCCTAGTGTTTGTCTGTTCCTAGCGGTCGACAGCTTGGGCATTGTTGCACAACAGAGGTCCGACGGAACTGAACAGACGACCCTGTTCTTCTGTCCGATATGCACCAGTTTGCGGAGCAGCAGCAGCTACTGCCAGGAATGCCCGGCCAACCGTTATCCCAAAGAAGCAATATCCAGCGACATGCCAGCCCAGTGTTCAAGTAGCGTCAACGACGTCGAATACGTATTTTGCGATTTCGATGCCAATAGCCTGATATCAAATAACCTAGACCACCCAACTTAACAATGAGGGTTTCCATTGGCAAGAGCCGGCAGATATCAGGTCTCAGATACGCTCACTTTCCAGAAACGTTAAGATGACATCAGATGCCTAAGACACGCGCGAAGAAGATTGCGAGATAGAGACGATATTTATTCCCGACGTCGAGCATAAAATGATGGGATATCGACATGAAGATTCCCCCATTCTTCGGGAACCTATTTAGGCCCCTCTCTGCCACGAACCCGAGTCTCGGGTCGAGGCCAAACTAGTAAAACATATAAGATGAACTTAATCCCCGAAAAAGAGCATAGATAGCCCCATGGATTAGCATCTCGAAATATGTACATGCGATGATTGCGATGGTCTTTTGGGCGACCACCGCTCCATATGCAGTATATACATTTCGCCACTGTGTTCTTGGAAATGCCTGGTTAGGCAGACCCCTTTTCCAATTAGCCTTGGCGGTAGGCCGCCACCAATGTCATGAAACAAAATCCCGGTGGTAAAATGACGATCCCCAACGCCTTGCGATGAAACCCAAGCACCCGTAATCAATGTTGTGCCCAATTGTGCGACCCGTGGGCATTCCGTCCGTATCCGATTCCTTAGCCCAACCATACCCAATAATACAACCAGCCCTTCCGTTATCCTTCTAAGCCAATACCGTCCCGCGTCTATAACCACTCGCGGGCTTCTTGTTTGTGTTGTTGTCCCGGTAATGACGTAACAGAATCTTGTGGCCTCCAGTAACGGTCTTCTGACATGGGGCTCTCGTTCCTCGGAATTGTCGGGGCATATGTGGGCTTCGCATGATGCTGATATACCAAGGGAATCGAGCCGTCGTTCGATTCGACGTCATCGGTACCATGTCCCGCCATTTGCCTCTTCCTCTTCATTTGCTCTGCCCGGAGTGTGGCCTTGGCCGTCCTCATCCGCTTGTAGATGATAACACCGACGAAAATGGTGACGGCGAAGGTAACGCCAAGCACAGCGTTTTGTATGACGTTACCTTCCTTCTCAGCGACCAGCAAGACACCCAGGTAGACTAGGATGATCTGCTTGGGCAGGGTCAAGAAGGTGGCCACGGCGAAGTGCCAGAACTTGACGTCGCAGGTGGCGAACACCGCGGTGGAAAAATGCGAGGGGATGATGGAGAAGCGGATCCAGAACACAATCCAGAATCCACCATCTCGAGTAAGCCGAGCGAGAGAGGCGTAGTTCAGATTCGTCCTTTCCATCTTAACGGCCTTCTGGCGTAGCAACGACTTGAATGCAAACCAAGTGCCGACTGTAAGCAATAGGGTGTTAGTAAATACGATATGGGAAGGTAGGGGAGGGGACGATTGCGTACCTTCTCCCAAGAACGTGCCCGCTGCGACGATGCCGAAACCAAACCATAGGCCATAGACCACACCACACAGAAGCGCAACGACTTCGTGTCCGAACAACGGAGGGAAAGAAATGATGATGAGAATGACAATGGGTATGAGCCAGCCTGCTGGTAGATCACGGACTTTTTCCGAGAAGGGCCTCAAAACCTGTAGTGGGGATGGAGATGTCAGTTGCTGGGCTTGGTAGCTTGATATCACAGCACCGTAAGGGGTTGTCACTAACCTCGACGACTTGGTCATGATAGATAACCAGCAGACCTGTAAGTACTCCCACGACAATCATAAGGATATGCCACGCTGTTGGTTGTCGTCAAAGTTAGCTTAAGCAAACAGAAACCGAAGCCATAATGAGGCAGGTTAAGTTGGCTTGTCGCTGGGTGGTGCCGCCGTGGCAGCCCACGGACAATAAGCCGAAGAAGAAGGGGCAGTGCGTACGTAGATATTTGGGACTCAGGAAGAATCTCTTCCAATCGAAGGGCCTGAAGTCATATTCGGTGTCTGCCGGAGCGCTGTGTTCTGATTGCGGAGTGCTGCCCATCTCGAGGTCCGGTCGATGTTGCGTCTCCGGTTTGGATTGCTGCACGGCAGGTTCCTGCATAATGGCCGGTTTAGGAAGTAGAGAGGGCCGTAATAGTAGTACAGGTAGTAGTGTAGTCGTAGTGTGGTGGTGGTATGTATATATGTACAACAAAGAAGAACCAAGAAAAAATGTGGCACCACTCTCAACACACAACTACAAGAAACGAAAACAATGAACGAACAGGTCGGGAGACTGGACAGGACGGGAACAAACAAGGACCCAAAAGGATATTATCATTGAATGAGTTGAGTTGGTGACGATGCGACGACGAGAAATGAATGAATGAATGGGAGAAAGGTTGAAACCAGTCGGTTTGACAGTCGGCGGGGGTGTTTGTGGGTAGGTTCGCCAGGGTTCCTTTCTTTGTCTGACCGGGGGCGTAGTGCGTAGTGCGTAGCCCAGAGAGCCTGCAGGCTTGTTGCTTGGTAGGCGCATCTTGAGACTGCGTCGATCTACACGCGTTTCAATAGCCCCTTAATCCCATCCAAATCCATGCAGCTTCCATACAGCACAGCCTTCCCACTCGCTAATACAGCGTGTACCAGCTTGCGACATGGATGATGGCACAACGACAGAGCCCACGAGCGGCCCGTGGGGCGGCGACGCCTTGATTTCGGTCAAGTCGAGTTAAAGGACCGCCAGCTAATAATTGATCAGATTAAGCATTTGTCATGGCCTTCGTGGATGGCAATTCCCATCTTGCCCGCTGTCGACAGAAAGAAGGGTCGTTCTTTTTCTTCTTTAGTTTCCAGTCAATAGATGTCACCCACCATGCATGCACGAGCGATCCAAACTTCTAAAGTTAACAAGGCAGATTCGAGCCACTAATCTTAGGTATATGCCCAAATAGATATATGTAGGTACATCGAATATTGACGGAGCACTCCAATTGAAGGCGAAGCGCCAAACGTGTAATACGACTGCGAGCGCAGCTTTTCTTTTTCTTACATGGTGGCTGAGCGAGTGGGCGTGCGTCGTCTCGTACTACCTGCCCGCACCAAGGGCGTGTAGTACATTTCTATTTAATGCGACATGTGCCTAGCTTAGCGGCCTCATAGGGCCCCAGCAGCCTACCCAACGCACCAATCGCCCCCCTTCAGCGGCACGTAAGCCTTGTAAGGGAGGAAGGAGGCTAGCGTCCAAGTGTAACGCTCCGTCCTGGGCGCGCTTACTGACACTTTTTGTCTTGTCTGCTTCAAGCATTGAACACATACGGGACTGACTTACTGTGATGCGATCCTCTTTCGTATCTAACCGAGCACATGTTAGACAGTATTGGAGGTATCGCAACCGATAGCCAGGCTAAGTTACATCGCTCGTACGGCAAGCCGGTTTCCCTTTTTTGCCTTTGGTTCGTCATTCACACGCTGCATGGAGGCTGACCTCACTCTTTTTAGAAGAACTTGCTGCCAAGCAATTACCAAGGGACAGCTAAGACAGTGGGTGGATGTAAAGAATCTCGAATTAATAATGTAAAGACGTGATACAGTCTCTTTAAAAATTTAAAGTTAAGCGCGAAAAATATTATCTAATATAGCTACTATATAATATATATATAATTACCTTTCTAATTAATTACCTATTAATAAAGAACGCCCTTATATTTTAAATTATAAAATTATATATCTATATCCGTTATTTTCCTAAATAAATTTTTCCGTTTTCCTTCTATTTTCTTAATCTATTTTAATAATTTATATCCGTACTTTATTAAAAAAAGGCTTTTCTTTATTCTTATTTAACGCGAACCTATTAATATTTATAGATTTTTTAAATTAACCCGGTTTAAATA
The DNA here is from genome assembly GCA_038363915.1 of Apiospora saccharicola. Taxonomy (NCBI): domain Eukaryota; kingdom Fungi; phylum Ascomycota; class Sordariomycetes; order Amphisphaeriales; family Apiosporaceae; genus Apiospora; species Apiospora saccharicola. The sequence goes on from JAQQWM010000001.1 coordinate 4,947,626, forward strand.
TTATTTAATATATTATTTCCTTTATTATATCGTTCCTTTCCTTTTAAACGTTTCTTTAATTAGGAATATTTTTTAACTTTAATAGAAGGTTTAAATATTATTATAAATAAAGGATTTAAATCTTTTTAAAATTAAGCTTTTCTCCGTCGTTTAATTTTATAATTTCCTATTATATTAAATATAATAAATCTATAAATTCTTAAAGGCTTATGTATAATTATTAAGGAGTATTATTAATTTCTTAATACGCGTTAGCTATCTCCTAAAGAGCGTCGTTCAATTCCTTAAAGGTATTATTAAAAACTTAGGTAATCTAGCCTTAATAATATAAATATATCCCCTAATTTTATAAACGTCCCCTAAGGCGTTAATTTATTTTATATTAATTTCGTATTTCCGGAATAATAACTTAAGGAGGGCTTAATCGATTCGAGGGAGGAAGTAATCTTTTACGAAGTCTAATAGTTTATTTATTATTTTCGCTTTAATAATAAGATTATTAATATATATTAAAAGGCGTTATATAGATTCCGGATTGTCTTTAAATAATATTAAGAAGTTAAGTTTAAATAAAGGTTCTAGAATTAAATCGAAAACGATATTTATAATTTCGTAAAAGGAGTGTCCTATTAATTAAGTATTTTACGATATTTAATTTAATTATAATTAAAGAAATCTAGGGATTTTAAAAATAAAGATATATTTATAGTCTTTATATATTAAAATTATTTAATATCTGTATTTTAAATTAAATTTCCCGAATATACCGATCTATAAGCGCGATAGCTAGTTATAAATATTTATTAATAAAGGAAGATTAGTTCCCGGAAAATCCTCTTTAACCTTATTATAATTAATAATTAATTTAGGTTCTTTATTATAAATTATTTAAATATTTTTATTATCCCGATTTTTTAATATTAAAATAGGTTATATATTTTAATTTAATAGTTTACTATTTATTATTAAAATATACTTATATAATCTATATTTAATTATTTTGGAAATTATTTTATTTAATTAATATCTTTAAAGACCCGTTTAGGTTTTCTTTTTAAATCGATTTTAAAGCTTTATATTAACGTGGAGTTTAACTTTATAAATAAATAAGTTTATAAGGGTTTATATATTAACGATATTAATTATATTATAATCCCGATAACTATATTAAACTTATATATAACTTATATATTTATATTTTAAAATAAAAAGTTTAAGTTTAAGGTTTAATTTCTTAAATTACTTTATTATTTCCTCGTTTATAATTTTATTAAATATAATAATTTAACGTTTCTTTATTTATCGGTTTATAAGAAATTAATAATTTATATAAAGAAATAAATCTTAAATATATTATTTTTATTTATTTAAGAGTCTTTCCTCCTTTTAAATAATAAATTAGTTAAATTTTAAAATTTTAATAAGAATTATTCTTAATAAGGAATATATTATTTTAATTACTTCCTTTTTAAAAGAAATAATTATTAATTTAAATATATAAATAAATAATTAATTATAATTAATTAAAATAAAGTTTAAAAAATTATTATTAATAAATATTTATTAAATATTTAAAATAACTGTATCGAGAATTAAACCTTCTTTTAATATTAGGAGTTTAACGGAATCCTTAAGATTTTAATATATAGTTTTTTAATAAAACGACTCCGTTTAAAGTAATTTTATAATATACTGAGGTCGATATAAAAAGCTTAATTTTCCGATTTATTATTTAAATCTTTATCGGATTTAAATTCGTTCGATTTTTCTTTAAAATTATTATCCTTTATTAATACTTTAGGAATAAATATTAATTGATAATTTAAATTTATAAATATCGGGGGTTTATAAATAATAATTTAATATTTATCCTTATCCTTATTTCTAATAATTATATAGTTTTCCTAAATATAAAATGCAATATATATATCTTAAAATTATAATAATTTAAATAGGAATAAAATAATATCTCTTCCTTTAATAAATTAAATTAAATATTAAATAATTTAGTTAATCTTCTTAATAATAATATTAAAAACTATAAATTTTATAATTATATTAGTTTTTTTTAATAAATTAATTAAATTAAAAGTTTTTTAAAAAAGTTAATCCGGTTAATTAAAGATAACGTAATAATATTAACTTTATTTCCTTAATTAATATATTTATTATTTTATTTAAATCTTATAATAATAATTTCATTATTTTTTTAAAAAGTTAAAATAGGTATTAAGCGGAAAGCCTTTAAATAATTAATTTAAAGGATTTCTATTCCTTTTATTATCTATTTATATTTTTTAAAGACTTTATTTAATTATTTAATAAATAGATATCGGAAATTTTAATTAAAATCTAGGTTAATTTAAATTAATTCTTTTAAAATTAATATAACTTTTATACTTTTTAAAAAATATTGATAATTGAAAGGATTATCGTCCTTTTAAAATTAAATAAGATTAAAAATTTTTAATAATTTGTTCGGATCCTTAATTTTTTATAATTTTTTAAATTTAAATACTTTCTTAATAATATTATTTAAAGACTTTTTTTTATTTTTATTTTAATTTTCCTTATTATTATTTAATAAAAAGGAAATAGGAATAATACCTTTATTACCTACTTTCCTTTTCTTTTTTAAATATTTCTTAATTAAATTAAAGATATAAGATTATATTATTATGATTTTAATTTCGATTTTTTTTATTTAATATTAATATATTAATATTTTTTAGGGCGGAAGTATTAATAAGGGTATAAGAAGATAATACTTTAATAACGGATTTATCCTTTAAAATTAATTTATAATAAAATTAAATTAATTAGGTAATTACTTTATTTTCCGATAAAAAGGTATTTATATTATATTTCTTAATTAAGGTAATATAAATATAGTAATATAATTATTCCTATAATTATAATTATTTAAACTTTAAAACTTTATATCCGGGGACGTTATAATTAATAATTTTATAATAAAAATATATTTTTTATCTTTATTTTAATATAAATAAATTATTAATATAGGTATTAAATAATTTAAAGCGGTTAAGAATTTTAGAATTTGTTATAAAATATTTAATATTAAATAAGAATTATAAAGTTTCTTTAGAATTATCGTTAAAAATTTAACTATCTTTTAAGCAATCTCTTATTATATATCCTTCTTTATTATATTTAAAATATTCTTTTTAGGGTCTATCTAATCCTTAAAGCGGGGTTAAATATAATTAATAATTAATAAAGTTTTAAAAAAAATATTAAAATTAAGAATTTTAAAAAAGAAAGGGATTTTATACTTAAATATTATAATAATTACCGTATTATTAATATTAAAAAGAAAATAAATATTAAATAAGAAGTCCTTATAAAACGTAAACGGTTTATTATTAATTATATTATTATAATAATAATTATTAAAATATATTTCTTAAATAAAGGGGGAATTATAAATTTAAATAATTTATATATATTTAAAGAAGTTTTATATTTTAAATTATTTAATTATATAAATTTCCGTTTCTTTTAAAAATAAATTTAATTTATTTTATATATATATAATTTATTTTAATTTCTATTACTTATTTTTAATTTTTTAAAATACTTTAAGTTTTTTAAATTATTTTAAGGTAATGTTTTAAAGTTTGAATTAAATATATTTATTAATTAATAAATACTTCCTTTAATTTATAATCTTTTAATCCTTTTATAAATTTAAAGATTATAAATTTTAAAAAAGTTATTTCCGTTATAAATATTCCTTTAAATCCTTTAGGACGATTTTGGTCTCCGGCCTTCCGGAGTATATTAAAGATTCTTAAATAATATTAAATAAAAGATTTATTAATCTTTTATTTAAATTTTATTAAAAAAGAATTTAAATTATTTAAATATTAATAAGTTTAACGGGGAATTTATTTTTTAAGGCTTATTTTAAGATATTTAAGTCGTATTTAATAACGATATAATTTCCGAATTTCTTTAAAATAAATTAAATCTTTTATTCGTTATTTAGGAAAGTAATAATTTTTACCGAATATAATATATTAATTATTTAAATTATTGTATTTAATAGAAGTTCTTAAATTAAGTAATTAATAAATTTAAATTATTAATAGAATTTATTTAATTATTTCGTAATTAATCTAATTCTTAAAAATTCTAGAATTAATTAAAAGCTCGGTAATTTACGGGTTTTTAAATTTATAATAGAAGATATATAAAATAATAAAGAAGATTAAAGAAATAGGAAATATTTTAATTAATATTCTTATTTAAAAGATTATATTAATTAATAATAAATATTTTATTATTTCTAAAGATTAAAGTTTTCTTAATAATTTTAAAGGAAAGCTATTAATTATAAAGATAATAAAAAAGACGACGATTTTATAATAATAATTATAATATTTTAAAAAATAAAGTTTATTAATTATAGAATTTAAAATTAATATATAAAAATAGGTATAATACGATTTTTATTAATAAGAAATCCCTAAATAAATTAATATAATCTTTTTAATAAAAACTTCTAAATTTTTAATAAAGGTTTTTTTAAAATATTAATTTTTTACGTTTAATAAGGATATACAATATTAAAGTATATTTAAAAATAAAATTATATTTATTAATTTTTAATTATTTATAAGACGTAAAGATACGGGGTTAAATATAAAAGAATTTATATTAAAAGGGTTAAGGAAGGAGGGAGTTATTTTATTAATTTATATTATAATTTCCTTTTTTATTTAAATATTTAAATATTTATATATATTAATTTATTTATTAATATTATTTAAAGAAGAAGCTTTTATAATTATTCCGGAATTACGAGTAATAAATAAGGATTTTTAAAAAAATATTAAATTATAAACGGGAAGGAGTAATCCTTTTCTTAATAAAAGGGATTTTATTAAACTTTCGGATAATATAAATAAAGTTAAAGGTAATAATTTTAATAATATTTTTTATAACGTTATTAATAAATTATATTTATAAATAAAGATTAATAATAATTTTTCCTAATTATTCCTGAAACGGATTAAAGATAAAATCCTATTAATCGTAATAAATAATAGCCGAGTATATAATTCGGTTATATATTTCTTAATTAATTTTACGTTATTTAACGTTTAAAGTACGAATTAATTTTATATTAACTTAGCGTTTAAAATATATATTTTTTATATAACCGGAAATATATCGCTTATTCCTAAAAGACGCTATTTAATTATAGAAATATCAAAAGGTTTAATTTAGTTTTATATTAAGTACTAATTAAGACAGTAGGTGGATATTAAGAATTTTAAATTAATAATATAGAGATATAATATAATCTCTTTAAAAATCTAAAGTTAAACGCGAAAAATATTATCTGATACAGCTATTCTATAGCGTGCATATAACTGCCCCTCTAGCTGGGACCGGCTGTGGGACGTTGAGATCCGTCGGCCGGCATTCGTCAGCCAGTGAATGCCGATCACTGGGGTATGGCGGACCTGATGTCAATTGCGATCATTATTGAATGACAAAATCGAATCTAGCGGTAGGATGGACACATGTGATTAAAGACTTGGCCAAGACATAAGTTGACCTCATTGATCCAATTGGTCCAATTGACTCTTTACAGCAGCCTAGACATACTTCCAGCGACCACAGTCAATTGACTCGGCATACTTCCAAGCTCCCAAGCTCCCAAGCAGTAAACAGCTACTTAAGTACATACCTACCTACTGACGGCGATTGACGGGAATGCCACCTGAAACAGCCCAGAGGGTGTGATTTATGCTCGCACCACCAACTACACTTGACGACTTCTGTCACGGCTTGTCGGGAACGTCTGCATACACCAAACCGGTTCGTGTTTATCAGCCTGGACCTTGTCTCGGTGATCCCAGATCGACCGGCAGCTGGCCATTGCTTGCAAAGTCTCGATTCTTTTAGGCCTGTCTCGAACCCGGCTGCCAGCCCTCCGTCTTGGGCCCTGCATCTGTCAAGATGTCAATACCACTATGTACACGGCTTTCCCGGAACGACAGGCGCCCGGATCTCCCTTTCCCTTTCCTCCTTCATTCGGCTTATCTCCTGTTGTACCTTATCTCGACCGAAAACTAGGGTTTCTTTCTCGAACCCGAGCCGGCCCAGTCGGGCAGAGGGAGTGACAATACACTCGCTGGTGACGGAACTGGTTGCTCAGACTCAGACTGTGTCTTTCTGTCACCCAAAACCTACTCGCTTTTAGGTTATTTGATTACTGACACTTTGTTCTCGTTCGGGCGTTCGGGCCGTGCCATGTTTATATGCATGAGTCTCTCTACCAAGCGCGACATTCCCACAGCGTTCTCTGATCTTTGCTCGAAGTGTATGCTGAATGCCTGTCTCACTAGTGAGGGCATTCTCATCTTACATACATTAACACTATATAAATGGGATGAACTGCTTCTCCATGGCTTCTGGCCGGAGAACCTCGGGCCGCCCGTTAATCTAATGCACAGTAGTGCAAATGTCGGGTGATTTATGATGTTCTGCTTGGTGAAGAGCAGCGCAGCTCCAGTGTCGTGTGTGCTTTCCAGGAACGCGGCCTGCGCGGCCTGTCTCTCTTTGATTCGCATGACAAATTCATATATTTGGCCCTTTTCTTATTTGCTAACACAACTACAGGCTTGCCCGATATTTCGGCTTGCTCAAAAGCTAGGTCTCCACGAGTATCCTGCAGCTTTGTAGCGTATTGTTGCATGGTATTCTCTCATGTCTTTCAACCCAGTTGCTGTTGGGTTGGATGGTTTCGGACCTGACAAAGCCAACAATGACGTTCTCGTTTTGGGCCCCAGTGATGAGCTGTGTATTCTCATAGTATGGGACTCGCTCGAAAGCGGTCCTGTATGACATCCCTTTGTTCACTTATTGTTTGCTACTCTTTTGGACGAAGGCGAGGATGCGACAGGTGAGCTGGTGAGGCGGCAAAGTCACTAAACAGGATTAACAGAGCTCGGTATTGCAATTGCATCGCCGAAACAGCTTCCAGTGTGATTTAATCCCAGTCACTTCAAGAGACGGAGCTCGTCTGTGATCACGCCAGCTAAAGAGGAGCAGCAATATGGAAGACACCCCGAGTGACAGTGTCCCAGAAGAGAAGGCCGACCCCCTGACAAATGAGATCCGGCCGCCGCCGTTCCCCTTCAGCCTCGAAAGCACCTGGTTCCTCGCGACAGCCTGGGTGTTTCTGGGCGCCACCAGTGGATATATCCAACTCGGGTTGGAGTCATATATTGGCCTTGGCGCTATCCTACTCAAGACTCTTACTACTGCGACCTACGCCGTGGCTGCTACCTTTTTCTACGATGGGGCCCTTACTCTTATCAACGAATACCGGATATGGGTAAACCGTGATATCGAGCTCAGGCTGGTGTCGCTCGTGGTGTGGTACTGGCGCATTCCGATCAACGAAGACACAACCCTCGAGGACCAGAAGGAGGCTCTTATGCGAAATGGTACCCTGCAAGTGCCTCGGGCGGTCTTCAGCGCCGCAAGCGCGCTCGCAAACTTGACTGTCAATTGTACGTTGGTGCTTGCTTACCACGTACTTGCTTACCACGTATCGTTCTGGCACATGTTATCCGGTTTGACATGGATGCTGCGGATGTTCCTGGGGTTGCCCCATGTTCTGATCAACGCACCCGCTCTCTTCAGTTTGCTCATCTGTGGACGCTGGGTAGCCGACACGAGCCTGGGAAACTTCCTTCGCCTGCGGGGAATCTATGATCAGATACAGTTGGTAATCGCCAACTGTTTCCGAGGGCCCTTGGCTCTGCTGAAAGTACATCCGTCGCCGGATACTATCACGAAGCTTACATGGCTGACGATCTCTGTTTTGTTGGCCGTGACGTCCTGGGCGCTCCCGACATCCGACTTGATGCCCTTCGCAGACCAAGGTGTGGACAAGCTGGTGGAATGTGTTGATGCCGCTCACACGAACAGCATCTCCCTCTTCTCGCCCGAGATCGACCGCTCCTGGTCAAGCGCAGGGCAGCTGAGTACCCAGGTCGGGCTGCAACTCGGCTTGGCCGCTCTATGCTTTCTTGCCGTCCTCACGTGCCATTACCTTTGCCAAGAACAACTCATTGTCCAACAGGGCGCATTAGAGCGGGGCGAAATCGAGTTCCGCGACATAGGCGACGATGAACGCTGTTTAGCAGCCCAATGGCGGGCAATGGCGCTGCATTTGATATCATTCACCGCATGCCAAGTATTTGGGGCCCTCGTATCTGCGTTCGAGCTCCGGCCTCTGCTCCATCTCAAGGCACCTCTGACTTTGAGCTCGTGGCGTGCGCTGCGCTCTTCACGCCACGACCTGGCCCTGACTGCTTCTCGCGTCGGGCTTCGCGGGCTCGTGTCGCTTGGTACCGGTTTAGGCATATATGCCATCCACTACATTCTGCGCCAGGTTGCTTGGCTGCTTATCCGCATTATGGCTTCAATGGTGGCGTTCGGGGATGCCGTCTTATGGTGTAGCAGGTTCACCCAGGATGGTGTAGTCTCCCTTAGGGACCATGTCATGTTCATGACGAGGCAGGACTTCAAGGTGATGGACAAGGTTCTTTTGGCAGAAGGACTGATGAATATCCTATTCAATATCAGGGCGCCCCTTATTATCGTGCCACCGAATTTTGGGATCAAGGCATTCGATCCTGAGGTTTGGGCTGGCCAGTTGTTTTAGCTTTCTCCTCATGCATTCGGCAGTGGTTATGGTTATCATGTGTATATAGGAAACCTGGCATTGCACTGTTATAAGATTATATTCGCGTTATAGAAGGCCTCGATGTCCCTTCAGTTTGTAATCCTGTATTAACTCATTGTATGGATAGGGAATATCGACCTGTGAAAATCCAATATAGGGAATGCTGCTAACACTGTGGCCTGTGTTCATATCCTATAGTCTTATCTAAGGAGACTGCGAGCCATCCAAACTATAAGCTATTATGCCCGGAAGGGGGTGTACGTCTTATGAATTTCCACCCAACCTTCTTCAGCTTATGACGAACCACAGGCAAGGAGAGCTTTGAGGGTAGCCCGTAGATCCTCCCTCTCGAGGCCGAGGATCTCGTTGGCGGGGTCCTTGAAGGCCCGGTCGGCCCCGTCGCTGAACAACAAGACGTTGAGGAAGTCCCCGAAGGCGGAGTAGTCCCCCTTGGCCATCTTGTCGTTCCCGATCTGCTCGAACTTGGTCGAGGGAACCTGGACCGTCTTCCATTCGTCCCCACCTTCCCGGAGGATCTCGAGCAGCTGGTTCTGGGTCGTGACCGCGCCCGAGACGGTGAGGTACTGGTTGGCGGTCTTGTCGGGCGACGACAGGACGGCGACCACGGCCTGGGCGACGAAGCGGAGCGTCGCCACGTCGAAGGGCTCGTCCCCGGAGTCGACAATGGTGGCCGTCTTGGTCTTGAAGTCGAGACCAAAGCCAAAGCCCTTTTTGATCGTCTAGAGATGTCCAAAATCATAAAATTAGTCTTGCGTGTCAACGAAATACGAGCAGCTAACAAACAGTTGCGGAAAAGGAGAGGGGTGCGCCCTCCCTAGTATACGTACGTCAAAGAAAAAGCTGTTGGAGATACCCGTCCAGGTCAGGCCGGGGTTCTCCCTGCTCTTCTCCTGGAGGTAGTCGACCAGCTTGATCTTGGACTGGACCATGGCGCGGAGCCCCGGGTGCGGCACGGTGCGCGTGTTTATGCCGAACTCGCTCGGGATGATGCGCTGGACGCCCGCGGCGATGGCGGCGTCGATGAAGGGGTACTGCTCGCCCGTCGCCGTCGTGGCGATGACGGAGATCAGGGCGTCCTGGCCGGCGAGCGCCGCCTGGAGCGCTTCCGGCGAGCCGTAGTCTACCTTTTTGACGTCCACGCCGACCGGCGGCGTCGACGCCGAGCCCGCCCGGCTGAGGGCCGTGACATGAAACCCGGCCTCCTGTAGCGCCTTCACGAGGGGCATGCCCAGTGTGCCGGAGGCCTTTGAAGGGGATGTGGTTAGCAGTGTTGTTGGTTGGTCGGTATCATACGATATGGGGGGCTTACTCCAACTACCGTGACATTCTTAATGGCGGACATTTTCGGCGATAAAGAAGGGGGCTCTGCTTGAAAATGGAGAAATCTATGGGGTTGAAAGTGGCCCACAGTTGAATATCAACTCACACTTGGGCTGTCTGGTTGCTCTTGCACTTCGAATCTTATAGTCGTGTTGCGAGCCTCGTATAACCATCGAGATGTTGACATTACAAATGTTGGAGGTAGAACAAGGTATCCATCAACATGGAACCAAATATCTCTGCCGGCTGCTCTCCGCACTCGAGTGCCGAGCGGGGCTGTGAGGTTGCAGCCCACATCGCGTCATTCTGGGGGAAGATCCTGTCCTATCAGGGTTCCTGGATGTTACAGATACGTGTAGAAGATGTCCCGGGGGCAGAACGTATTCTTTGCCTGTTAGGGGTTCTTCTATATATATACGTGAAATAATAGTCAAAGTAAGTGCTGGGGGTAAACCCAGTCATGCCAAGACTTGATACCTAAAAGTGTCTATGATCGCCTATAGGAAGCAGTGACTTATACTCTAACGACTACTGCGAAGTGCCACCATGCTCAACTAATGCTATAACCCCCGAACATCAAACCCAGTACACACCTTTTCGGCTCTCAATCAAGACACGTGTAGCGTCGAAATTTCATTACTTGTTCCAAAGGCGGCAAATCGATGGGGGTCTGCTGCACGTAGAACCGGCTCTTCACGTCCAGCTGCTCGTGCTTCTCGGCCGCCGCCGACGGGTCATCGCACCCAGGCTGGGCACACTCGTGGTAGACACAGAACCGCCATTGATGAGGCGTCAGGTGCCGATCGAGCCTGCACATATGGTAGCTGAAAACAGAAAATGAAGTAAGGGTTTCTTCCCCTGGGACCGGAACTGCAGCTGAATCTGTGTGGCGTCCTCTGAAAGAACAGCCCAAGTTCTAGACCCCATCACTACCTGCATATATCGTATGAGCTAGGGATCGTGTCGGCCATGTTACGGTAGCCTTTGTCACTTGACTGGTGATAGGGGAGGCCACCGAATGACCGCGATGGTGTCTCGTACATCTACAGGCAAAGCACTCTTTGACCCATGTGAGTCATCCTGACCATTACCAATGCAGGTCGAAAGCTTAATTCTTGTTTTCTTCAGCAACGTCCACTGGCGAGGTCCAAATAAGCGAGAGCCTCCGCAAAAACGACGCCCGACCCTGCCCAAAAGGAAAAGCACGACGGCGCCAATTCCGCGGCATGCCAATGCAAAGCGCCACGCCAACGTACGACTGGCCCAATAGCGAGATGAGGGTTGGACAAGGGGAGTCGATAGCGCGGAAATGTGGTATCAGGCAGGCCTTCAGCCCTTCCCGTTCTGGGCTGCGGCTGAGGGCTGGGCAAGCAGCTGAGTGGAGCACCATATACCGCCCTCTACTCTCTTTCCGCGCCTGCCCTGGCTCTGCTTCCTTGGGGGCTTGGTGAATACGATGTGTTGCAGCGAGGACCAAGGATGAAGCTGCAGTACATGTAGGCGCGCTGGCCCGCGATGTCGGAAGAAGGGGGGGGCGCGGACGGACGGCTGAGAGGAAGTATGGCCAGCTGAGTCCGGTCTTAAATACTGCGACGCGCTCTCTCCTGAAAACCCTCGCTAAGCAACCCGCTGGAAATTCAGTATATATACAAATCATTTTCAAGTGTATCACTCCAGGCGGGGATTGTTACTTACATCGTCCCCAAGTACAACGAAGTTATTCCCTAAACCCCATCTCATAGCACAAAACCGACATCATGGACGTCCGAGCCAGGAAACACGGCTATGAAATCATACCTACACCTGCCTGGGTGCTGGTGGCTCGCATATTCCAGATCATCTTCTCTATCATTGCCATCGGCATCGCAGGCTGGTGGATCCACGGCTTGTATTTGGACTCGCTTGGCTTTGTTATCGCTTGTGTAAGTTACTCCCTGCGCCTTCCCCCTCTCTCTATCTACCTCCTACTAACGTTCGACCATATGAATAACAGTCTGTCTTCACCTGGATCGTCTCGCTCTACAACATCCTTTCGGAGAAGGCGGCCGGGTGCCGCTCGGGCTACAACACGTGGGCGGCCCTGTCGCTTGACGGCCTCCTGATCGTCTTCTGGCTGGCGGCCATGGGCGCGACGGCCAGCGCGCGCGCCTCATTCAAGTACAGCGTCGTCGCCTCGTGCACGAGCGACGGCAGCGCCATCAACAGCGGGCAGTGTGACGTGCTGCGCCGCCGCTACACGGACGACACGGTGGGCATCGCGTCGTACGCGGCCCTCGACGTGCTGAGCGGCCTTGCGGGCGTCTGCGCCCTTGTCATGATGCTCTTCATCGCCTCCTTCGCCTACGTCTGCCACTTCTTCCGCTTGTCGTACACGGCAGCCAACGCCGTACCCGACCCCGAGAAGCACAACGGCGCTGGCGTCCCGACTGCTGCCGCCCCGACCTACCCCATGAACTCCGGGACGGAGATGACTCCCCAGACGCCCGCGCCTCAGCAAGGTGTCCCATACGGATCAGCGCAGCCACAATACCAAGTTCAGCAGCAGCAGCAGAGCCCAACGACACACCATAACCCAAACTTGGGCTATTCACAGCCGACACAGCCAGCGCAAGGAGCCGCGTACAGTCCGAATCAAACACCCAACCCCTATATACAGCAGCAAAACATGCATACTCCGGTGCAGGGTGTACATGGTGTTCACTCGCCGGGACAGGTTGGCCAGCAGCAATTTGCATACGGACAAGGGCCAGGCCAGTAAGCTGGACCTTTTGCCCAGGTGGGAAGTTGATTTAACTGATGATAATGACCGGAAGAATGTGAGAAGTGTTTTCTTAATTTTCACACTACTATAACCCTGCGAAGGGGGTTGCTTTTCGCAGGGTGAAATCTGTCGCTTAGACTGATAGACATCACCTCTTTGTATCCTTAGACCTAAGGTATACACTGCTAGGCAGCAGTATACCGTCTTTATCCAGGAAAGGGTATATTAACCCTTCCCTCTCTTCAGATGGGATAGTTAGATCTTCATCATAATGCTACCACTTCTGCAGAGCAACAAAATCTTAGTCAAGGTGACTAGCGGTCCCGGGCGATACCTTTTGTTTGGAGTCGTGTTAGATAGGCACGTCTTATACTGAACCCTATCATATATCAACACAGGCTGTCATGGAATACATCTAGAAAGTAGATTCTTGCCGCGCTTGCCTACTAGTGCTTACCTGTCAACTCTGCACATGAGTTTCCCTCACTTAGCTAGGGGATTATGGTGATTCATCCTGACTGACCTGATTTGCTTGCCAGTGTTAATGAGGTAAGCACATACGTATCCCCTTGAATGCGGTAACGCTGCTTTTTACCATATTTGGGGTACAGTACTTATCGATAGGTGAACCATGCGTTGTTTCTCTATAAGCAACAGAGTTGATTGGCTGATACACCCTTGTTAGCACCTGCACGGATCTGCCGATTAGTTGTGGCTGGTACTGTACGAAAAGCAGCGTTACCGCATTCAAGGGGATACAATGTCTTGTAAACAGTCGCGCCCCCGGGCTTGCCGTCGTTCGTAACACGACACCTTAACAGAGCCCCTCAGGGCCCATGCATCTGTCTCCGGGAAATACCGATGCTTGACCATTGGGTTTTCCCACCAGTGCTGCACCCTTTTCTGAACACTCAATTTTGCACTCTCATCTCATCACTTGCTAAGCTTCCCGCGAGTTGGTTTATGGGCAATGATTTGTTGGTCCTGGGAGGTATCTCATCCAACCTGAGCGATTTGGTCGATATACACTGCTAATAAAAGCCCCCTTATTCCAGGTGCTTTTGTTCCCGCCACGCCATTATGCCTAAGCTCAAAATATAATACATAGCCCCTATCCACATGGAATCGAGACGTAGCTACAAAGTTTGGTATCCAGCGAAGTTGCAACAATCTTAGATTTGGCTGTGCCGAGGTCGTTTGCGCCCGCTTCCCGGTGCAGGGTGCAACTTGGACTGGCTTTCGCGCTTGAGCTTCTCGTCCAGCACACGAGCTGTCGGATGTTAGTAAGAAGTAGTGGATGGGGGAAAAGCAGACAGGCGTACTGAGAACATCGTATCCGAACTGGGGATACTCCAAGCAGAGGGAGCGGAACTCGGCCTCGGCCTCGGATCGCAGAGTGTGGCTGCGAGTGGCCCAGAAATTGGCAACAGGGGCGCGAATCGATGTGTCGTCCTTGTTGGTGTAGGCGTAGACGTAGCGAGCATAGGCGATCTCGCCCTTGGCCGTTGAGTTGACGCAGTGAATCTTGCTTGTAGCAAGGCTCTTGAGCTTCTCGACGCCGAACTTCTCAGCCAGCGTATATACTCGCGCGTGTTTCAACAGCTGATCGCCCGACTCGTCGACAGCGGGCAAGGCCGGGTCGGTCTCGAGAATGCGCTGCCCTGGCAGCTTTTTGGGGAAGTAGTCTCCTGTGTAAAGATATTCGAGGAAGCAGCCAACGGAGTCGGTTTCATCGCCAACGAGTTCGATCTGGCGCGGCTATAACATGAACGGTCAAATTGTTAGAGCTAGCAGCCTCGATAGGGTGGGTGCGACCTACACTTCCATCATCGCTGAAGGCGGCGCAAGCCTCGGCGAAATAGGGGCTCTGAACCAGAAGAGCTTGGTGTGCGGTGAGAATCGTTTCGCTGCCGCCGCTTCCAACAATCATGGTAACGACGGGACTGGTAAGGTAGCTGATGAAACTTGGGCGCGTTTCCACATCACCGCCTTCGGCATAAGGCAATTCGCTGCCGTTCGCGTTGTCGCCGCCCTCTTCTCCTTCTCCCTCGGCCATCTCTACATCGGCGACGGGCGCAGCGGGCTGCTCCTCGGCAGGGACATCCTCGGTGAACTCTGAGGCCATGGTGCTCCTGCGCAATTGGTTGGGTAGATTAGTTATTATGGATCAAAACACGGGCGTCAACGCGCTTATGGGTGCTGCAGTATGAGAAACGCGCCTGTGAAGACCAACGTCAAGGAAATTGGGTTGAAAGAGTGAATGTTGACGAAACCTTTCTCACAATTATCGTGACTACGGAAGTCGCCCGAGGAAAGTCAATGCGACGAATGGATGGACGGATGGATGGATGGCGATGATGAAAGCCAATGGAGGAGGCTGGCAATTTGTTTGGAGCCGTCGGAAACTTCAATGTTGCTGGGACTGGTAGCTCAAGCTGGAGCTGGAGCTGGAGCTGGAGCTGGAGCTGGAGCTGGAGCTGGAGCTTGGTAGCTGCCGTCTCCCGCCTGTGTACGTACATGTATGTAGGTAAGTTGGTGGAGAGAAGCCGGCAGGCTATACCTATCTGGACTCTAGTGCAGGGACTGAGCAGCAGGGAAACCGTGCGCGAGAGATGGGCTATCCCTTCTTCGAAAAAGCCATCACAGCCTGCAGCTGCCTTGTGCCCAAGGCAGAAAGATACGGGTATCGTCAACCCTTTTTACCTTCTCTTATAAAAATCTCAAACGCTATAATCGGCGTTAATTAATTAGGAATTTTAATTTTATCGCTATATAACTTATAAACTTTTCTTTTTATTCTTTTTCAGTTAACGTAATCTATAAATAAAATAACTATATAAATAAATTAATTACTTTCTAATACTTTATATAAAAAAGTATAAATTAATTCCGCTATAACGTATTTAATATATTAAAATTAATCGGAATCTTTATCTCTAGATATATCTATATCGTTTTAATAAGTACGCGTATTATACCCGGGTTCCCTATAAATTTTATAACGCCGCGGGCGTGTTTTAAGCCTCTTTATACGATTATTATTCCAGCGCGATTTATTTTATAATTATCTATTAACATCTTTTTAAAATTATAAATCTTCTTTAGTTTATATATAAAGTAATCCTTTATTTTATAACCGTTTCTTTTTTATATAATAACGCCGGCTAAATATCTTATTTATTTCTTATAATATAATTACCTTACCTTTTAATAGAACGAGTTAGTATATTACTTACGTCGTACCTTTTATAATTTAATTAAATTTAATAAAAATTAATATCGGAAAGCTATTTTAATATTATATAATTCAATTCCTAACGTATTTAGTTTAAAATTAGGTTTTAATTATATTATTTAAGGTTTTTAATTTTTAAAATATAGATAAACCGGAAAAGGTCGTTAGCAATATCGGTATATATAATTTTATATTTAATTATAAAATAATAAATTCCGGATTATATAATATAAATCCTATCCTTTAAAAACCTCTTTAAATATTTAAAATAATAAAAATCGCTTAAAACGTTTTTAAAAATATTAATAAGAAGTCCTCCTTTAAAATATAAATAATATATACCCATAAAAAACCTTTAATTTCTTTCCTATATAACCTTTTTAATATACGAAAATAATTAATATTAAAAGATTAAAGTTTATATAATAAATAAGAAAGTATATAGAATATAATAATCGAATTCTCTTTATAATAAAACTTGAAGATTATTAAATAATAACTTTTATAACTGTTTAAGATTAATAAATAATAAATACCCTTTTTATAAAACTTCGTATATTTATTAAAATATTAAATTTAATCTTCGTCTCTCTCGTTTATAATTTAATTATTTTTAATAATTATAATTACTTAATCCTTTAATAATAAATTATTTTTATATTAAAAAAGAGGTATATTTTTTTAATAAATATAATATACGGAAGGATAGCGTAATTAAATAATCCGATATTTTAAATAATTATAACTTATTCCCAGTTCCTTTATTATATTATTTTAAGCTTTCCGTATCGATCGGAGGTAATAATAATTATTTTAAATAAGATTTAATTTATAAAAAAGCCGGTTTTATTAAAGTTATAAATATCCTCCTTTTAAATCCTATATTTATAAATTATATTCCGTACGAAGGTAAATTATATATAATATATATCGGGATTTTCGTAAAGGACTTTTTAATAATTAATTCTTTAATTAAAACGTATTTAAAAGTTTAATTACCGTTATATAAAATTAAAGGCTTAATTAACGCCGACGCGTCCTATATCGCGTTAACGGAATAATCGATTTATTATATCTTTAACGTTATTTATTTAAGGAGGAAATAACCGTAAATTTAATTTAATTATATATTATATAATTATATCTTTTTCGGAATCTATTAATTTCCGAAAATTAACGGATATTTCGCGTTTTATAAAAATACCGAGTTATTAATTATAAAAGGTCGTATAAAGGACTTTATATATTTAGGTTATATATTAGAGATTTAATTTTAAATTATTCTTAAATATTTAAAGTATTAAAACTATTTACCTTTCTTCCTAAATATTAATTATAATAAGTAATAAAGGAATTAAATTATAAAAGTTATTCGTATAAAATTTAACGAAAGTAATTAATTTATTTATATAATTATTTCGCTTATAAACTACATTAATTTTCTTTTATTTATTTATTATTTTTATATATATATTTTTATAAAATTAAAATAATATTTATTTATATAACGTGGTTTACTACCGAACCGGCTATATTATCGAGTCGACTATCTTTTCTATATTTTATTATTTTTATATAAATTAATTTAATTATAATACTTTCAATTAATTAAAATTATTCATGATTCGATTTATTATTTAATTCTATATATTTTTTATATATTTATATATTATAATTTATTTTATTATAAATATTATAATGCTTTTCATTAGCCGCCTTTCGTTTTAATAAACCTTTTATTTTACTTTTATTAATCGTTAAGTACTTCCCTTTTACCTTTTTATTTTATAATTCTTAAAATTCATATATAATAAAAGCCCTTTTAAATTATATATATATCTTTTTAACTTTTTAATATTTAGAAAATATTAAATTAATCTTTTTTAATATATATATCTAATTATATATAAAAGTTATTTTATAAATTATTTTATTTATACCTTTCGTTATTTAATTTACAATATTTAAAATAAACGTCGGGGAGTTTCTTTAATAAATAAAGACCTTACTTTTAATAAAAATAAAATGTTTATTTATTTAATATTTTATTAAACTTTTTATAATTAAAACAAGTAATAAAAAATAAATAAAAGGTTATATAAATTAGTAATAACTCCGTACTAAAATAAATAAGTATTTTAAAAGTAAATTAAAAAATTAAAGCCTTTAATAATAATAAATAATAAGTATTAAACCCCCTTCTATTATAGCTATCAACCTTAGCTATTTATTATCCTTTATAATATAAGATTTATAGTAAACCCGGGTTTCGTAATAATATTATATTTAAATATTAAGAAAGGAATTATTATATTCGTTCGCGTTATATAAATTTAAGATTTATTAAAGATTACTTATATTTAAGTAATAAAATTCTTAAAGCTAAGGTATAAAGATACTGGTTTTATATAAATTATTAAAGAAAGCTTTCGTATATAAATATAAAATCTCGAGATAAATACTTTTTAGGATTTATAATATCCTTTCCTTTTTATTATATATAAATATTTATTTAGATCTATTATTATCCTTTATTTTATAACTTTATATATATAACTATTTAAATCTTAATATTTATTAATATATATTATATTATATATATTAATAAAGAACGCTTTAAATAATTCTAAAAAGGCCGGCGCGATTATACCGATATATATTAAATTTATACTTCTTAAAAAAGATTACTTTCGCGATACGGAAATCGTAATTACTTTAAATAAATTTAACTTTAAAATATTAAATATTATATATAATAATAAATCTCTTAAGCCGTTATAATATATAACTTTTTATATATACGATTTTTATATTATATTTAAGAAGAACGGCGGCGATAAACTCTATAGAGAATATTAAATAACGGAAAGCGTATTTATATATATATATAAAACGGGAAAGAGGCCCCGGAGGACGTTAAATTTCTATATTAATATAATGAACGTCGGTATAATAAGATTATAGATTAATTAAACGTACCGAAAGGGAAAAAGGGCCGGTACCGATAAATAGGAGCTAGCGGAACCGCGGTTAACGAATAATCCTTTAATCGGATAGGTTATTATCGATTAAGGATTATATATTTACTTACTTAATCGATCGAATGAAAGGCAAGGGTTTTATATAATTTTTTTTTAATAATATAATTAATAAATTAACGTCCTCCGTAGGACGGAAAATAAAATATTTAATTATTTATTAAGGGTTAAACGGCGTTTAAAGGTTATAAATACTAGCCGTCCCCGGACGTAACGGATTAAATATAAACGTCCGAAAATATATATTTAATTTATTAATTACTTCGTTTAAATAATAAAGGATTAAATTAAATATATTAAATTTAAATTTAATATTATATTCTATAAAGATAATAAAATACACGGCCTTAAAGGCGATAAAGAATTTAAGCTTTATAATATAATTTATTAATACCTTAATAAATAACTCGATTTACTTTAAATACGTACGCTTTAATATCGAATAAAATATTATATTTAAAAGTTAGAATAATTATAATAAATAAGGAAGTATATTAACTATAATAATACCGTTATTCTTATAATATTCCTCGAATTCGGTTAAAATATAATTTTTATAATTATTTAAAATTAGGAGGCGATAAAAACCCTTTTTCCGCTCCTTTATATATTTATCGAAATATCGAATCTAATTTAAACCCGTCTCGTTATCGGTCTAATCGTTAAAAGTCGATTTAATTACCTAATTACCTAATAAATCGTATTTATAAAATTAATTTATAAAATAATATTAATCTTAAATAATTAAAAATAGCGAAATATATAAATTTTATAAATTAATATATTTAATAACCGTTAATTATTCCCGATTATTAAGTTAAACCGATTTCGCCTTCTTACGTTAATCGATATATATTATTATAAGTATTAACCCGATTATACTTATTATAAAACCGGTTTTATTAAAATTTTTATATATTTATATTTAAAATATTATATTTAACCTTAATATTTACAATTAATACGAATTAATTGGAAATAACGCTTAAATCCTTATAAAGAGCTTTCTAATAATTATATTAACGGTTTATTTAGATTTTAAAGTCCGGGTTACGGTTAATAAAGCGCTTAATTTAATATTTATCGACGCGTTTATTATCGCGCGATATTATAAAGAGATTAATTATATTCTTTATAATATTAATATTAAGAGGTATCCTTTTAATATTTAAGTTAATTATATAATTATAAAATGTTTCTTTTTTTATTAAATTTAATTTCCGTCCGTTCGGTCGGGTTTCGTGTTAAAAATTAATATCGTATAATTAATCGCTTAAAGTAACTCGGGGGACGTCGTATATTTTTATAATAATTCGTTAATTAATTCGATTCGAACCTCCTTACGTTACTTAAATTATTAAAATAATACAATCTTCTTTTAATTAAATCGATATTATACTTATAAAGATATTTTATATTAAAATTTAATTAAATAAATTGGATAAAAGAATAGCCGACTCGGTAATATAGCCGGCTCGGTAGTAAACCATGTTACTTTTTATTCTTAATAATTTAAATATATTCTCTTTTTAATTATTTTTTATTATATTATTTTATTATAAATGTATTAAAAAAAAGGAATTCTATAAGGGTAGGTATAGCTTTATAGCTAATAAAAGTATTTATATATTATTTATTATTACATTCGATAAGGTATATTAAAGTATAAAAAGGTATAAATATAAAAAAAGAATAAAACTATATTATATAGTTTTTATATTAAATCTTTTTTTTATATACGAAAGTATTTAAACATATATAATTCGGATTAATTTGTTTTAAAAAGATTTTATTAAAATTTAATATTTATTCCTTTTCCTTATTCTTTTTCCTATTTTTAAACTTTTTTATATATTTTCGGTTTTATACGTAGGCGAAAAATATTTTCCTTTTAATATACTTTTTATTTAACTTTTTAATCCCGATTTTATTTTATTATACTCGATTTCGCCTTTTAAAAGGGGCTTTTTGAATAATTATATAACGAGCGATTATATATATATTATCGCTTTATATATTTTTTAATCGATTATTAATTAATATTGCCCGATTTATATATAATTATTTTTAAAAGAAACCGGTTAAGGTTTATATTTATTATAACGAATTTAAACCTAATAATAAATTTTAACTTACTATATTAAATAAATTGTTATTGAAATTAAACTTATAGTAAATTATATATTATTAATATTGTTTAAATATAATTAAATTCTATAACCCTAGTTTATAAATTAATATTATTAATTAAACGAAGGTTATTATAAAAGTAGTACTTTTAAATATATAATAAGCTTTTTCAATATTTTATTTTATTAAAGTCGAAATATAGAAGCAATTAATACCGTTTATATTTAATTATATACTTTTATAATTTAATACTTTTATGTATTATCTTTTTATAGATATTTTTAATTTTATAATATATAATATAATTTATAGTTCCGTTCAAGGTCTAATAAAAAACAACAATATTAAAATACTTTTTATTACTTTTAAATAGAAATCCTTTAACTTAAATATTAATAATAAATTTTTTAAAGAGATAGATTATAAATTGAAATAATAAGACTTTATTATTTTTATTTAATGAATTTTTAATATAAATCCGGATTTAATAGTGTGTAAAACCTTTTTAATAATTATAAATACCTCTTTTTATTTAGATTAGTTTATATTGTTTTAATTTTTAAATTTTCTATTAAAATTAAACCTTTTTCCCTTTTATATTAATGAATTATTAAGTTTATATTTATCGATAAACCTTTTTTTTAATTATTTATATCGATAATAAATCCGGTTAAAAACGATTATAAACGTTTAATTATAATATTTTATCCTCTTATTACCTTTAATAATTTTTCATCTATTATCGATTTAATTCATATATAATATTAAATCTTTATATTTAAAATTTATTTATATTATATATTTATAACTTTTCGTAACTTTTTATAATAAGTTTACATTCTTCGGTAATAATTTAAATACCTTTCTTTTTTATTTTCTTTCCTTTTTTATTTTCTTCTTTTATATTTGTTTCTTTTATCTCTTTTTATTCTTTATTACTTATATTTATTTATTAATATACTTACCTAAGTTTAAACGTATATATATATAATATTGATATATTTATATTATAATTAAAATAATTATTAAATTATATAATTTATATTTTAAAATATATCGGTTAAAGTACGTTAATTTAAAACGTTATAAATCGCTTACCGATATTACTTTTTTAATATTAAATAAATATATTCGGCCTCGGGTCCGACCTTTTATTTATAATATTAATATTATATTTATTTTTCATTTATTATTCGATTCCTTTTAAGTTCTATTCCCTTTTTTAATCTCGATTATTAATATTATTTATATTTTACTTTTTATTTCAAATCCGATTATTAATTATATTACTTTTTATTATCGAATATACCTTTTTAAAATTATTAATATAATTTCGGTTTTATAATAAAATAACACGAATATTACGATATATTATATTAATTTAGTAAATATAGGAAATTATATATAAAAGGTGTTATAACTATTAATTACGATATATTAAATTATAAAAATAGTTATTAAATTAACTTTTATTTTAATACCTCCTCTTTTTTTATATTAGTTATTATTGTTTATAGAATTACGATTTATTATTTTAAAAAAAACTATTTATTAATATAATAGTTTATTTTAATTTATATTTTTTAATATAATAATACTAATTATAATCTTTTAATTAAAGCGTTTAAATTTTCTATATATATATAGGGTTATATATTATTATATTAAATCGTTTAATATAATACCTGGTTAATAATTCAAATTTATATAAATATATTTTTATAATATTATAAAAGCCGTTTAAATCCGATTTCTTTATAATAATAATTTAAATTAAAATATTATAATACAGTTTTTAAAAGAGGTTTATAATTATAATATATATATAGAGAGGTATACTACCGTTTATAAATTTATAATATTTATTATTTAAAAGTTTAAAAAGGTTAATATATTTAATAAAAGGATTAAAGTCATATTAATATTTAATTTATAATTAGTTATTTAAAGGAAATATATTTATATATAGAAAATCCATTTTATATAAATACTATTATCGTTATTATCCTTAATTTAATAAATATAGTTATTAATTAATAATAAAGAAAGGCGGTTTTAATTAAATATAATAATAAAAATACGGATTAATTTAATATAATCTATATTCCTTTTACATCTTTTATTTATATACCCTTTTTTTACCCGTTATTTTAAATTTATAACGATATTAGTTATAATAAGTAGACATATATTATAAATATCGCCGGTTATAATTTAATATAAAAAGATATATTTCCTTTTAAATAATTCCGATTTTATATATTTCTTTATTTTAAAGGTTATTTTATTCTTTGTATAAATGGTTATTTATTTTAAAAATTCATTATTAATATATAAATATTAATTAAATAAAATCGATTATATATTTTATAAAATATATAATTTAAATTATAAAAGAATTTTGAAAATAATTTAATAAATTCAATTTATATTAAGGATCACGATTTAAAAGCGATTGGTTTAAATACGTATTTATTAATTTTATATAGTAATAATACGAGGTTTATATATAAAATATATTAAAATTCGATAACGATTATATATTATTTCGATAAATGAATTTTATTTATTATTTTTATAATAAATCCGAATTATTTTAAATTAAAAAGGAGTTATTCCCAGGTTAAATTATTATAAATTAAATAAAAATCGATATAAGAATGTTTAAATAGAAATAATCGGAGTTTATTAATAATATATTTTAAAAATTCTTTTAATAAATATATAAATTTCATTTAAATTATTAAATATTAAAAAGGGGCTTATTTTATATATATTTTATAATATTTTTAAAGCCGATAAATATTAAATACCTCTTTTCGTTTAAGAATATTATTTATATTATTAATATAAAAGATTTTAATAAATATTAATATTTAAATAACCTTTTTTAATCGATTAACGTGGTTTATTACCGAGTAAGCTATATTACCGAATAGGCTACCTTTCCTTTTAACCTACTTTATTAAACTTTAATATATAATATTTTTATAATTATTATATTAATTTAATTTAAAGAAGATTATATCGTTTTAATAATTTAAATAACGCGAAAAGGTTTAAATCGAATTAATTAAAGAATTATTACGAAAGTATACGACGTCCCTCGAGCTACTTTAAATAACCGACTCCGCGATATCGAACTTCGACGCGAAACCCGATCGAACGGTCGGAAATTAAATTTAATAGAAAAGGAGGTATTTTATAATTATATATTTAATTTAAATACCCGAGGGATATCCTTTAATATTAATATTATAGGAAATATAATTAATCTTTTTTTAGAATCGCGCGGCGATAATTATATTAATAAATATTAAGTTAAGCGTTTTATTAATTATAACCCAGACTTTAAAACCCGAATAAACCGTCGATACGATTATTAAAGGGCTCTTTATAAAGATATTAATATTATTTTTAATTAATTTATATTAATCGTTAATATTAAAGTTAAATATAATATTTTAAACGAAAATATATAGAATTTTAATAAAATCGGCTTTATAATAAATATAATCGGGTCGATACTCGTGGTAATACGCGTTAATTAATATAGGAAAGTGAAGTCGGTTTAATTTAATAATTAGGAATAATTAACGGCTATTAAATATATTAATTTTTAAAGTTAATATATTCCGCCGTTCTTAATTATTTAAGGTTAATATTACCTTTCGAATTAAGTTATTGAATACGACCTACCGGGCGATTAAGTAATTAAACCGATTTCTAACGGCTAGACCGATAATAAAATAGGTTTAAATTAAATTAAATATTTTAATAAATATATTAAATTATGAATAAAAAGTCGTTATCGCCTTTTAATCTTAAATAGCTATAAAAGCTATATTTCGGCCGAATTCAAGGTATATTATAAAGATAACGATATTATTATAATTAATATACCTCTTTATTTATTTTATTTATTTTAGCCTTTAAATATAGTACTTTATTTAGTATTAAAGTATATATATTTAAAATAAATCGAGCTATTTATTAAAGTATTAATAAATTATATTACGAAATTAAAGTTCTTTATTACCTTTAAAGCTATATATTTTATTATTTTTATAATAAATAATATTAAATTTAAATTTAATATATTTAATTTAATACTTTATTATTTAAATAAAGTAATTAATAAATTAGATATATATTTTCGGACGCCTATACCTAACCCGTCGTATCCGGGGATAGTTAATATTTACGACCTTTAGATATCATTTAACCTTTAATAAATAATTAAATACTTTACTTTTATTAAAAGTAAGGTCTTTATTTATTAAAGGAGCTCCCCGACGTTTATTTTAAATATTATAAATTAAATAATAAAAGATATAAATAAAATAATTTATAAAATAACCTTTATATATAACCGGATATATATATTAAAGGAAATTAATTTAATACTTTTTAAATGTTAAAGAATTAAAAAGGTATATATTTAATTTAAAGGGGCTTTTATTATATAAGAATTTTAAGAGCTATAAAATAAAAAGGTAAAAGGGAAGCGTTTAACGATTAATAAAGGTAAAACGGGGGATTCGTTAAAGCGGAGGGCGGTTAATAAAAGGCGTTATAATATTTACGGCGAGATAGGTTATAATACGCGAATATATAAAAAAGATATAAAATTGAGTAATAAATTAAATAATAAATAAATTTAATTAATTTAAAACGTTATAATTAAATTAATTTATATAGAAATAATAAGATATAGAAAAGATAGCCTATTAAGTAATATAGCTTACTCGGTAATAAACCACGTTATATATTTTATTATATTTATTTATTTATTAATTTTTTTAAGCTTATTATAGTTAATATAAGTAATAAAAAACAAATAGAAAGTTATATAAATTAGCAATAATTCCGTATTAAAATAAATAGGTATTTTAAATAATAAATTAAAAAATTAAGCCTTTAATTATATAATAATAGATAGTAAATATTAAGCCCCCTTTTTATTATAGCTATCGATCCTAATTACTTATCATCCCCTACGGTATAGGATTTATAATAAACCTAGGTTTCGTAATAATATTATATCTAAATATTAAAAAAGGAATTACTTATTCGTATTATATAGATTTAAAATTTATTAGAGATTATTTGTATTTAAATAATAACGTTTTTAAAGCTAGGGTACGGAGATACCGATTTTATATAAATTATTAAAGAAAGCTTTCGTATATAAATATAAAATTTTAAAATAGACGTTTTTTAAAACTTATAATATTTCTCCTTTTTATTATATATAAATATATATTTATATTTATTACTATCCTTTATTTAATATTATACCTTTATATAGTATTAAATATATATATAATTATTTAAATTTTAATATTTATTAATATATATTATATTATACGCGTTAATAAAGAACGCCTCGGGTAATTCCGAAAAGGTTAATATAATTATATCGGTAATTATTAAACTTATATTTCTTAAAAAGAATTACTTTTACGATACGGAAATCGTAATTACTTTAAATAAACTCGATTTTAAAATATTAAATACTATATATAATAATAAACCTTTTAAATTATTATAATATATAACTCTTTATATATATAATCTTTATATTATATTTAATATAAATAATAGCGATAAACTTTATAAAGAATATTAAACGGCGGAAGGTATATTTATATATATATAAAATAAGAAAGAGGCCCCGGAGGATACGGAGTTTTATTAATACGACGAGCGCCGGTATGATAATATCGTGAATTAATTAAACGTACCGAAGGGGAAGAAAGGCCGGTACTAATAAATAGAAGTTAATAAAACCGCGATTAATAAATAGTCCTTTAATTAGACAGGTTATTATCGATTAAATTATTTATCGATTATTATATAATTAATTAATTTATAACTATATATTTATTTATTTAATCTATCGAATAAAAGGTAAGGGTTTTATATAATTCTTTTTTATAATATAATTAATAGATTAACGTCCTCCGTAGGACGGTATTTTATTATATTATATAGTTTTTATTATAGATATAACCTTGAATTTCCGTATATAATTAATAGCGAATATTTTAAAAAGTTTTTAAAAATATATTTAAAAATAATTAGTATTTATTTAATTTTTTTTAAAATTTCTAGTAGCTAAAATAAATAGTATAAAATAAATAAAAGGTTATATAAATTAGTAATAACTCCGTATTAAAATAAATAGGTATTTTAAATAATACATTAAAAGAATTTAATTTTTAACGATAATAGATAATAAGTATTAAACCCCCTTTTTATTATAGCTAGTAACCCTAGTTATTTATTATCCTTTATAATATATAATTTATAATAAACCCGGGTTTTATAATAATATTATATTTAAATATTAAAAAAGGAATTATTATATTTATTTATATTATATAAATTTAAGATTTATTAGAAATTATTTATATTTAGGTAATAAAGTTTTTAAAATTAAGGTATAAAAATATCGGCTTTTTATAAATTATTAGAGAAAGCTTTTATATATAGGTATAAAATCTTAAAATAAATATCTTTTTAAAACTTATAATTTTCTCCATTATATTATATATAAATATATTTTTATATCCGTTATTATTTCCTATTTAATTTTAACCTTTTATATATTATTAAATATATATATAATTATTTAAACTTTAATACTTATTAATATATAGTTTATGGTATATATTAATAGAGATTACGCTAGTAATTATTAAACTTATAATTTATAAAGAAAATAATTTTCAAGATTAAAGCGACGCTTTAAGCGAACTCGATTTTAAATTATTAAATATTATATATAATAATAAGCCTTTCGAGCCGTTATAATATATAACTCTCTATATATATAATCGTTTTATTATATTAAAAAAAGAAATTCTTTATAAAAAATATTAAATAACGGAAGGTATATTTATATATATATATAATAAAAAAAAGGTTTTAAAGGATATTAAGTTTTTATATTAATATAACGAATACCGGTATAATAAGATCGTAAATTAGCTAAACGTACCGAAGGGGAAGAAGGGCCGGTATCGATAAACGCGAGCTAGCGTATAGTTAGCGAGTAATTCTTTAATCGGATAGGTTATTATTATTTAAATTATTTATCGGTTATTAAATAGTTAATTAAACTATATACTTATTTATTTAATTTATTAAATAAAAGGTAAAGGTTTTAAATAATTTCTTTTTTATAATACAATTAGTAGATTAACGTCCTCTATAGGACGGAAATAATTATTATTTATTTAATATTTTATTAAGCTTCTTATAGCTAAAATAAATAATAAAAAATAGATAAAAGGTTATATAAATTAATAATAATTCCGTATTAAAATAAATAGGTATTTTAAAAGTAAATTAAAAAATTAAAACCTTTAATAATAATAGATAATAAATATTAAGCCCCTTTCTATTATAACTATCGACTTTAACTATTTATTATCCCTTACGATATAGGATTTATAATAAACCCGGGTCTCGCGATAATATTATATTTAAATATTAAGAAAGGAACTACTTATTCGCGCTATATAAACTTAAGATCTATCGGAGATTATTTAACTATACTTAAGTAATAAAGTTCTTAAAACCAGGGTACGAAAATACCGGTTTTATATAAGCTATTAGAAAAAGTTTTTATATATAAATATAAAATCTTAAAATAAATACTCTTTAGGACTTATAATATTTCTCCTTCCTATTTTATATAAATATATATTTATATTTATTATTATCCTTTATTTTATACCTTAATATATTATTAAATATATATATAATTATATAAATTTTAATATTTATTAGTATATATTATATCGTATATATTAATAAAGAGCGCCTTAAATAATTCCGAAGAAACCGGTATTATTATATTAATAATTATTAAATTTAAATTTTTTAAAATAGATCGTTTTTATAATCGGAAAATTATAAATATTTTAAATAAATTCGATTTTAAAATATTAAAAATTATATAAAATAATTTACTTTATAATTTATTATAATATATAACTTTTTATATATATAATTTATATATTAAATTTAAGGTATATAACGATAAAAAACATTACGAAAATTATTAAATAGCGGAAAGCATATTTATATATTTATAAAATAGGAAAAAGGCCCTGGAGGACGTAAAGCTTTTATTAGGTTACGTTTATAATAAACGCTAATATAATAGAATCGCGGGATAGCTACTTTTAAAAGGCCGGTACTAATAAACGGGAGCTAGTAGAACCGCGGTTAACGAATAATCCTTTAATTAAATAGGTTATTATTAATTAAGCTATTTATTAATTATTATATAATTAATTAATTTATAACTATATACTTGCTTATTTAATCTATTAAATTAAAGGTAAGGGTTTTATATAATTTCTTTTTCGTAATATAATTAATAGATTAATATCTTCCGTAGGACGTAAAAAACGTTATAAAGATTATTAAATAGCGGAAAATATATTTATATATTTATAAAACAGGAAAAAGGTTTCGGAAAACGCGAAACTTTTATATATTTATAATAAACGCCGGTATAATAAAATCGCGGAATAATTACCTTTAAAAAGCCGGTATTAATAAGTGGGAGCTAGCGGAATCGTAATTAATAAATAATCCTTTAATTAAATAGGTTATTATCGATTAAGCTATTTATTAATTATTATATAATTAATTAAACTATATACTTACTTACTTAATCTATTAAATTAAAAGTAAAGGTTTTATATAATTTTTTATTATAATATAATTAATAAATTAACGTCCTTTAAAGGACGGTTTAAATTATAATTAAAATTATTTTAAACGTTATTATATAAGCTTTAATCGCGACCGTACGGGTTTTAATTATAATTAACGTGGTTTACTACCTTACGGACTATATTACCTCGCGGATTACTTTTTTAATTCTATAACTTAATTAAACTTTAATATATAATAGTTTTATAATTATAATATTTAATTAATTTAAAGAAGATCGAATTATTTTAATAATTTAAGTAACGTAAAACCTAATAAATCTTTTAAATAAAAGAGCTATTATAAAAATATATAACATCCTTTATATAACTTTATATTATTAAATTAACGGCCGAACTTTATAATATAAAATTTAATAATAATAATATAAATTAAATCTTATTAAAGAGGAGGTATTATAAAAGTATATAATCGATTTAAATATTTAAAGAATACCTTTTAATGTTATTAATATAGAAAATATAATTAATTTTTTTATAGGAATATATAATAACGAGCGTATTAATAAATATTAAATTAGGCGTTTTATCGATTATAATCCAAACCTTAAAATTAAAATAAATCGGAAATATAATTATTAAAGGGCTTTTTATAAGGATATAAAGGTTATTTCCGGTTAATTTACGTTAATAATAAATATAAAGGTTAAATATAGTATTTTAAATAAAGATATATAGAATTTCGATAAAATTAGCTTTATAATAAGCGTTATTAGTTTAATATATATTATAATATATACCGATTAATATAAGAAGGTGAAGACGGTTTAATTTAATAATCGGGAATAATTAATAATAATAAAATATATTAATTCGTAAAGTTAATATATTTCGCCGTTCTTAATTATTTAAAGTTAATATTACCTTACGAATTAGGTATATGAATATAACTTACCGGGCGATTAAGTAATTAAACCGATCTCTAATAATTAAACTAATAATAAAACGGGCCTAAATTAAGTTAAATATTTTAATAAATATATTAAAACGCGAGCGATAAATTATTATCGCCTTTTAATTATTAATAGTTATAAGAGCTATATTTTAATTAAATTCGAGGTATATTATAAAGATAACGGTATTATTATATTTAATATACTTCTTTATTTATTTTATTTACTTTAATTATTAAATATTATACTTTATTCGTTATTAAAATATATATATTTAAAAGAAATTAAATTATTTATAAAAGCTTTAATAAATTATATTATAAAGCTTGAATTCTTTATTATTTTTAAAACTATATATTTCGCTATTTTTATAGAATATAATATTAAATTTAAATTTAATATATTTAATTTAATACCTTATAATCTAAATAAGGTAATTAATAAGTTAAATATATAAATTCGGACGCTTATACCGGAGTTATTATACTTAAAGACCGTTAATATTTATAATCCCTTAACGTTTTCTAATCCTTAATAAATAACGAGATATTCTATTTTTATTAAAAATAGGATTTTTAATTATTAAGGAAGCTCTTTAACGCCGATTTTAAATATTATAAATAAATTAATTAAACGTATAAAGTTAATAATATACGAAGTTATAATTTTATGTAAACGGGTATAGACTTTAGAAACGGTTAATTTAATCTTTTTAAAACGCCGGAGGGTTAGAAAATTATATATTTAATTTAAAAGAGCCCTTATTATTAAAGAATTTTAATAATTATAGAATAAAAAGGTAAAAAGGAAGCGTTTTATAATTAATAAAAGTAAAAATAATAATTTATTAAAATAGCGCGTAATAGGTAATAGGCGTTATAATATTTATAATAAAATAGGTTATAATACGCGAACTTATAAAAAAGATATAAAATTAAGTAATAAATCGGATAATAAATAATTTAAATTAATTTAAAATATTATAATTAAATTAATTTATATAAAAATGTTAGGAAATAGAAAGAATAATCTGCGAGGTAATATAGTCCGCGAGGTAATAAACTACGTTATACTAGTTATTATAATTGTTATTAAATCTAAAAATTTAATTTTAATTTTAATTAAATGTATTATTACCCGGATTATTATAATAATTATCCATAATTAATAATATTTATAAAATAGCGATTTAATTTTATCGGTTTTATAAAAAGTCGTTATATTAAAAAATCTCGTTTTTTATATTATTATTATTCGATTCCTTTTTTATAGCTACGGTAAAATGTTTATAGCGATAAGTGGATATTACGACGGGTTTATCGAAGGTATCGTTATTTTCGAATTTATTAGAAACCGTTCGCTTTTAATCGGTATCGATAACGGGCGATTTAATAATAATAATGATTTTTAAAGTTTTAACTATAAATTCTTTTATATTTAATTATAAAAAACTTTAATTTAAATAAGATATAATCCTTATTTTTATTATTATTTATAATAATTTCCTTTCTTTTATTATCGCTTCTATCCTCCTTTAAAAGATAATAAAAGGCAGCCTCCTTTATAATATATTTATACTTGGTTTTAATTATAATTACGGCTACAGCCGTAACCTCTTTTTAAATTTTAATTTAATAAGGTTTATATAATTTAAGAGGTATAATCGCGGTTATTTAATTATTATCGATTTTAATTAATTATAATTCTAAAGTAAAAATTAATAATAGTAATATAATACGCTGGTCCGTACCTACTAGCGCCACGCTAGTGTGGATTAAGCCCCGCTCCTATACCTATTTCAGGTCCTAATTTAATTCCAATTAAATCTGCCTTTTTTTTCTTCTTTATTATAAATTATATTATTTTAAGTATTATTTATAGCTTTACTTTATTAAATTCTAATTCCATAATTATTTACGATCGTTAATTATATCGTTTAATAAAGCGTTATTCTACCTTTAATTTTAAATAAATTAATATCGATTTCGTTATAATATAAAAAATAATAAACCTTAAACCGTATATTAAAAACTTTAATACGTAATTATAAAAACCGAACTTAATTAACCTTTATCGCGAATATTATAATATATAATAAAAATAATTACGTTATTATAATATATATTAGAAAATAAGTCTAATTTAATATTAATATTTAAAAGAAATTTACCGGATCTCGCGTTCCCCGCGACGTTATTAATTTCGGTCGCCGTTCTTATAAACGATTTAATATTAACGACCCTAAAGACGATTAAAATTTTAAAAGCCTTAATAATAACTTAATCGACGAAAATACTAACCGAATTTATAAGGAGTTTAAATAATAATAAAAAGACGCTTATAAATTCCAATATATTATAAATATTAATAAATTAAATAGCGATAATTTATAATTCCGCTTTAATTAATATTTCAATATATATATATATAATAATAATAAACCCGCCTTCCCTTTCTCCCTTTAAATTAATCCCGGCGTTATTAAATAACTTACCGAAAATAGCTTTATTATAATAAAGGAATTTAAAAATATATATAATAATTTAGAAAAGTTATTTTAAAAAATACGATTTATTATTATAATTATTAATACCCGGATTATATAAATTATCGATTTATATTAATATATAAAGTTATTCGATTTTTAATAGGAATTTATTATTTTTTAAATTAAATACTTCGCCCGTTTAATTAAGGAACGAGTATATCGATTTATTAAAGGCGATAATTCAATTAAAGATTAATATAAAATAAATAATTTGAATTTAAAGATTATTTTTTTAAAGGATCGTTTTTAAAAGATAAGTTAAAAACTCGATTAATATTAAATTTAAATTTAAGAAAAGATATTTATTATTAAGGATTTTATAATTAACTTTATTAAAATTAATATAAACGTTATTAGCCTTTAGAAGGAATTATATAATATTAACGCGGCCGTTATTTAACTCGTATAATCTCGTTATATTAATACTCCTTTAACCGTTATTAATATCGGAGGTACCCGTTATAAGAAGAGCCGTAAAGTTAAAATCGATAATTTTTATAATAATAAAAATAAAAATAAAATCCTTTTTAAAATTTAATTTTATTAAATTAAGGATATACGTTTTAAAAATACCGACCACTTTATTACCGAGTCTTAAGTATTTAACGCTATCCGTAATTATATTAAAGGACCCGTTATTTTAAAACTCCTTCCTTTTTTCCGCGATAATTACTTAAATTAAATAAAAACGCCTAACGAATTCTTAAATTATTTATAAAACCGCTATTTTAATTATATTTTATATAAGAAGGTTAAGAAGGAATATAATTAATTAAAAATAATTTTTTTAATTAAGTATTAAAAATTCCTTTTAGATTTCGTCCGGTTAATTAAAAAAAAGGAATTTTTTAAACTTTTTAAAAGGAGGCTTTTTATAATAAATTTATATTATAAATTATATTAACTACTTTTACCTAATATTTTAATAAAAGCGTTGATTTTAATATATATATTAAATATTATTAATAAATTATTTAAAATTATATTAACGTTAATGAAAAAAAAAAAGTATACCGAAAAGGTAATAGCCTTTATTAACTTTAAAAATAATAGAAATAATAAAAATAATAAGAACTCCGGTTTTAAAAATAATAGAAATAGCGGATTATCGTCTAAATTAATCTCTACCTCGACCTCGATTAAAATATATCCCCCGCTTATTATTATTAAGGAGATTTAAAAGTTAATTTAAGAGGGACGATACTTTAATTATTATTAAACTGATTATTAAAAGAATAAATACCCTTTAAATCTTTATAATATTAATAGAAAGAAGCTTATTAACGTTAATAAAATTTATTAATACTATAGAACCCCCGCCGATTTCCCTTTAAATAACTAGAAGCTTAATTAAACCTTCATTAAATTTAATAAATTAAAAGATTAATCTTAAGGAATAAGAACTCCTTTCTAGGATAGGTATTAATTAGCGTTAAGAACGATTTAATAATAATATTATTTAATTTTTTATAGCGATTAATTAAAGGGTCTTTATTAACTTTTAAATATATTATAAATAATAATAGATTATTATTATTTATAATTATAACGTTAATTAATACGGGAGTAATTAATTATTTATTTATTAATATAAAGTTTATAAATAAATTAATTAAACGATTAAGAACCTGACGCGAGACCGGATTCCGACCTTATAAAATTAAAAAGATTAAAGGAAAGCCCTTCTAATATATTAATATAGTATTAATTATTAATATACGTATTTATTATTAGAATATTAGGTTAGTCCTTTTAATAATAATTAATATAAATTATAATATAATTATTAAACGGAAGTAATTTAAAGAATCCGATATAATTATTTATTTAAATATTTAATACTTTAATTACCCGGACGATTAAACTTTAATTATAAATATTAATTTCTTTATAAATAACTCCAGCGAATTACTTTATTATCTTTCTTTTTAAAAAAACGCGGACGCCCGGGATAAAATATTTAATATTTAAATTAAAAGGGATAAACGAAAAAGGAATGGCCGTTTTTCTTAATTAAAATCCCGCTTTAAGGAAGGGGAAGAAGTCGGAATAAATATTAAAATTTTAATTTTAACCCCTAAAGACATTAAAATCTTTTTATATATAATATATTAATTAAATATAGGGTTAAATAAGATATAATATAACTTTAATAATAAATTAAGGATTAAGGAACCGTTTTATACTTACTCGTTATCGAGTTTAAAATTATAAAAATTATATTATAATAAGGAGGATATATAAGGGCGATACCGCTTATTACGTAATTCTTTTAAATAATATAAATAATAAATACCTAACTTTATAATTATTAATATTAATAGATTTTATAAATATATAAAAAAAAAAATTTATTAAATCGCCGTAGTAATTTTATATAAAATCGATTAATTTATTTAAAAGAAATAAACCTTTTAAAATAATTCTTTATTAGAAAACGAAGACGAATTACGTTATAAAGTAAAGGAAATAATCCCGAAAGTATATAAAGATTATTATTATATCTTTAATAAGGCCTAATCTAATAAATTAATCGAATATCGCGGCTTAATAAATTATAAAATCGAATTAAAGGAAGGAATTAAGCCGGATAACCTCGGTTATAACCTATTTTATAAAATATTTTTAAAAAAATTAATTATAATTTAGAAATATATTATTAAGAATTTATAAAAAGGTTTTATTATATTTAATAATATATTATAAATTATATTAATATTAATAACTTTAAAGGGAGATAATAGCTTTCGATTTTATATAAACTTTAAGAAATTAAACGTTATTATTAAAAAGGATTAATACCCTTTCCTATTAATTAAAGAGATTCTCGACCGGATTTCTTAAATAAGGATTTATATAAAAATTAATATATATTAAACGTTTTATAAGATTTATTTAAAGGAGATAAACGAGGACCTTATAATATTTAAAATTAGATATAAAATATATAAATATCGGGTACTCCTATTTAAACTTATAAATAGATTATCGACTTTTTAAAAATTTATAAACGATTTATTAAGGGAATACCTTAATAACTTCTATTATATATATATTAATAATATCTTAATATATTTAGAAAACTTATTAAAATATAAAATATATATTTAAAAGGTATTTTAAAAGCTTTTAAAAGTTAAAATCTAAACAGACTTTAAAAAATACGAATTTAATATAATAAAAATAAAATACTTTAATTTTATTATCCGAATTAATAATATCGTAATCGACCCCGGGAAGATTATCGTTATAAAGGATTAAATATAGCTTATAAATATTAAAATAATATAATTATTCTTTAAATTTTATAATTTTTATTAGAAATTTATAAAGAATTATAATAATATAATTAAACCTTTAACCCTCTTTATTAAAGTTAATTAATTATAGGATTAAAACCCCGATTAATAAAAAGCGTTTAATAACTTAAAAGCCGCCTTATTATAAATGCCCGTCCTCGTTTATTTCGATTATAAAAAAGAAATAAAATTAGAAATTAACTCCTCCGATTTTATAATAGCTAGAATACTTTTATAAAAATAAAGCGATAAAAATTAATATCCTATCGGATATTATTTTAAATTTCTTTAAAGCTTAAAATTAAATTATCTAATCTATAATAAAGAAATACTAACTATAATAAAAGGACTTTAATATTAACGAACCGAACTTATAAACCTTTAATACCTTAAACCCTTTATAATTATTATCGATTATTATACCTTTAAATACTTTAATATTAAATAATATTTTAACTTTTAATGAATATATTAAATAGAGATCCTAATATAATATTACTTTATAATTACTTATCGATTTAAAAAAGATAATATAATTACTAATGTATTATTTCGAAAAACGGAGGAATTAAGAACTTTAAAAGTTAAAAGAGAGAGCGAGGTTTATTAAACGATTTTTAAACCCTTAAACCTTACGTTAAATCCTAACTTTAAAATAGGTAATTAACCGGAGATTATATTATTAAATAATAATATTCCCCCGTTAAACCTTTTTAGAATTTTATTAATTAATATACTTTTAAAAACGAACCGATAAACGATAAATTTTAAAATTTTTTAAAGAAAAGCTCGATTAAAATATAAGGATTTTAAGCTAATAAACAAATTATTCTTATATAAAGGAAAGTTAATAATTTTAATAATTAATAACCCTAAAATAAGGTTTATTAAAGATATTTATTACTAAATTACTATTATATATTTAGGAATAAATAAAATAAGGAAATTAATCGCCGAAAGTTATTAATAGCCGAGTATAATAAACAATTATAACGTCTTTATAATAAATTATATATATAAATTTTTAAAGGTTTTAAAGATAAAGACCTTTAGGAAACTTTAGCCGTTTTTTATATTAAATTAATTTTAATAAAATATTATTATAGATTTTAAAGTTATAACTCCTTTAAATAAAAATATAGGATATAATATAATTATAATTATAATTAATTAATTAATAAAACGAAGCTAAATTATACTGTATTATAAAAACATTAGCATAAAAGAAATAATTAAAATATATTATTAAAGGCTATTCCGAATTTACGGATTACCCCGAACCGTTATAAGCGATAAAGATATATAATTTATTTCTTCGTTTATAAATAAGATATATAAGATTTTAAGTATTAAATAAACGTTTACCTTAATAGCTTATTATAATATAACGGGATAAATAGAAATTATAAACGGGTATATAAATTAACGATTATAACCCTTCTTTTTTTATTATTAAAATAATTAAATAAACGCCTTATTAACTCTAAGTTATATTTAAATTATAATTCCCTACGAATCGTTAAAAAGAATAATACCTTTTAAAATAAAATAAGGTTTTAAATTATAAACTTATTTTAATTAAAAAAAAAGGATTAAAAACCTTTAAAACCTACCCCCGAATAAGAAAATAAACCGGGAATAGATATAGTTAAATATTTAAATAATTAAAAAATATATCGAAACTATAAAATCTATTCTTACCTCGACCTAAAGCTATATAAAAGAATAAGCGAACCGTTATTAAAAAAAGCTCGACTTTAATATCGGTAATTAAATATTTATTAAAAAGGTTATAAAATTTAGAATAAATTAATTAAATAATAAATTAACGTTCCCGTATACCCGATAGTTATTCCGAATTTTCTCCTATAATAATTATACGTATAAATTAGACATTCCTTATTCTTAACCGAACGATATCTATTATACTAATCGATTATTTAAGGATCCGGATAACCCCCTCTTTAAATAAGCTCCTAAACGACCGAATACCGAAATTATAAACCTTAACGATTTTAAATAATTAAAGTATTAAGTATTATAAATTAAAGTATTACGGATTTATTATAAAAAGCTCTAATATAAAGTAGATTAAATTAGATAAGAAAACGACAATATATAATATTTAATTTCCGATTTTAAAAACTTTATAAATAAATTAAAAAAGTATTATTATTAAAACCTAAATAAGGCCAGCCCGCTTATTAAATTAATTAAATAAAAATATATCGTTAAAGAGGATTATTTTAATAACGATTACCTTAATAATAAAATCCCTATATTAAAGGAAGTCCGGCGTTTAATATAAAAGAGAATTAAATAAATAATATAAATAAACCGACCGGAGTTAAAGAGAAAGGAACGGTTAAAAGTTTATAAAAATTATAATAAAAAAACTTTATATAATAAGGTATAAAGAAACCTAATTATAATATTATAAGAATTAAAACTTTATAATTAAATAATTAAATAAATACCCGAAGCTATCCTTATTTTAATTAAAAAATACCTATATTTAAATATTTATTAAAACTTTAACGCGCCGCCTTTTTATAAAAAAGGGGTAATAATATAATACGCTAATCCGTACTTATTAACGTTATATTAATATAAATTAAGCCCCGTTCCTATACCTATTTTAAATCCTGATTTAGCTTTAACTAAATCTATCCTTTTTTTCTTCTCTATTATAAATTACATTATTTTAGGTATTACTTATAGCTTTACCTTATTAGATCCTGATTCCGTAACTATAATATTATTCTAATTTAAATTATTATTTAAAAGTTAATTATTATTTATAATAAATTATAAAATAAAGGATAACAAAATTAAAAGTAATATTTTAAAGATAGCCGTTTCCGGTTATAAATAATAATAATATAAATATAAGATATAAATAACCGAGATATATTTTAAAGTTTAATTAAATCGTTAATATATATTAAAAGCCGTAATTAATCGAATATAATTAAAAAATATAGAAATTTATATAAATATTATATTAAATTAATATCGATTATAATATATAAGCGTTAAAAAGTACGTAAAGTTATAGTAAATTTAAGGAGTATTTATTATATTTATTAAAAATATTATTATTATTTATTAAAAAAAGGATTTATTATTTAAATAGAAATAAATATAAAAATAAGTTTTATTAAACGGTAACGTAGCCTATAAGCGAAATAATTATATAAGCGAATTAATTACTTTTATTAAATTTTATATAAATAACTTTTATAACTTAATTCCTTTATTACCTATTATAATTAATATTTAAGAAAAAGGGTAAATAATTTTAACGCTTTAAACGTTTAAGAATAACTTAAAATTAAATTTCTAACGCGTAACCTAAATATACGAAATCCTTTATATAACCTTTTATAATTAATAACTCGATATTTTTACGAAATACGAAATATCTATTAATTTTTAAAAGTTAATAGATTCCCAAGATAATATAATCGTATAATATATAATCGAATTAAATTCGCGGTTATTTCCTCTTTAAATAAATAATATTAAAGATATAACGAATCGATTACTTTATTAATATAACGCGGGACGCGTTAATATTAATTAAGCCTTTAATTTTATATAATAATAATTAAACTTCTAAATACGTTTTAATTAAAGAATTAATTATTAAAGAGTCCTTTATAAAAATCCTAACGTATATCGTATATAATTTACTTTTATATAAAATATAATTTATAAATATAAAATTTAAAAAGAGGATATTTATAATTTTAATAAAATTAATTTTTTTATAAATTAAATTTTATCCGAAATAGTCGTTATTACTTCTAATCGATATAGAAAGTTTAAAATAATATAATAAAGGAACCGGGAATAAGTTATAATTATTTAAAGTATTAAATCGTTCGGTTATATTATTTCTTTATATATTATATTTATTAGAAAAATATATTTCTTTTCTTAATATAAAAACAGTTTATTACCGAAGGATTAAATAATCGTAATTATTAAAAATAATTAAATTACGAACGAGAGAGGTAAAGATTAAATTTAATATTTCGATAAATATATAAAGTTTTATAAGAAAGGTATTTATCGCTTATTAATTTTAAACGGTTACGAAAGTTATTATTTAATAATTTTTAAGCTTTATTATAAAGAGAACTTAATTATTATATTTTATATATTTTTTTATTTATTATATAAGCTTTAATTTTTTAATATTAATTATTTTTATATATTAAAAAGGTTATATAGGAAAGAAATTAAAGGTTTTATATAAGTATATATTATTTATATTTTAAAAGAGGACTTTTTATTAACGTTTTTAAAAGCGTTTTAAGTAACTTTTATTATTTTAAATATTTAAGGAGGTTTCTAAAAAATAGGATTTATATTATATAATCCGGAATTTATTATTTTATAATTAAATATAAAGCTATATATACTAATACCGCCGGCGACCTTTTCCGGTTTATTTATACCTTAAAAATTAAAGATTTTAAATAATATATTTAAAATTTAATTTTAAATTAAATATATTAAAAAATCGAATCGTATAATATTAAAATAACTCTTTAATATTAATTTTTATTAAATTTAATTAAATTATAAAAAGTATACTATAAATAATATACCGGCTCGTTTTATTAAAGGATAAGGTAATTATATTATAAGAGGTAAATAAGATATTTAACCGGCGTTACCGTATAAAAAAGAAATAATTATAAAATAAAAGATTATTTTATATATAAGTTAAAGAAGATTTATAATTTTAAAGAGATATTAATAAATAATTATAAAATAAATCGTATTAAAGTAATAATTATATAAGAAAGTTTAAAACGCGCCCGCGGCGTTATAGAATCTATAAGGAACCCGGGTATAATACGCGTACCTATTAAAATAATATAAATATATTTAAAAATAAAAATTCCGATTAATTTTAATATATTAAATACATTATAACGGAATTAATTTATACTTTTTTATATAAAATATTAAAAAGTAATTAATTCGTTTATATAGTTATTTCGTTTATAGATTACGTTATATAATAAAATAAATAAAAGAAGGTAATTAAATTAAATTAAATAATAAATAGGTTATAATTATTTTATTAGATATTACCCGATGGAATTTTATTAAATTACTTTATAATTATAAATTAAAATTTATAATTATAAAAATTAAAACTTATACCCTTTATATTAAAAATAATTAATTGGCCTTTATTTATTATATTTTAATATTTCCTTAATTATTAATAAATTCCCTTTCCTTCCCGCGGAGCGGGAACCAGCGTTAGCTTATTATATTTAGGGAAAATACTAGTTCAGCCGTAGTAGGGTAAATAGTATGCTATAGGACGCGACCACCCCTATAAGTTGCTTTACGTAAATAAAGAGAAATCTTATGTAGCAAATACCTAGCTTATCAGTACACAATCGAGCAGTTCATGTCGAAGAGTGCTAGAGTCTATTTGTTATATAGTGCTACTCCTTATTATTCTGTCTGATTAAGGCCATGAATAGCGACCTTTCAAAGCCAGCTATGCCCAGATGTCCCCCCTCACCATCCAACTCCGGTACCCGGCATCGTGGACTCTTCATCGATTTTTATTTCAAAGAAAAACGAAATACTCAAACGCTCAGTCCTAGGATATGCCGCCTGCTTCATGGCCCTAGGACCTACGACTGACCGGCCAGGTTGAAATGCATGATGGCGTCCCTAGACCAATCATCGTCTTCAACCCCATGGCCTTCGACAGGTCTTGTCATCTCCGTTTCGCGACCATCTACACTAGGCAACCGAATTTGTGGCGTGGTTGCCGGTTGATCATAGCCTTGTCCGCCTGGCGCTGCCGCTCTCGTATCGATGGGAGGCAGCTCACTGGCCGGTCTGCTGCTCTTAGCTGACAATTCCACCGGTGGCAGTTCAGACATTTTGTTGATCTGGTGGTCAAACTCTTCCTGCTCTAAAATTTGCGGGGCGTGCTCCATGTTTCTTAACGAGCTTGCTCCGGGGATGCCTGAGCTCCTGAGGCTCCCGACACTAGCGCGATGCGCTTCAACTTGGGCATCGTTCAACAGTCCC
Organism: Apiospora saccharicola; assembly: GCA_038363915.1. Taxonomy (NCBI): domain Eukaryota; kingdom Fungi; phylum Ascomycota; class Sordariomycetes; order Amphisphaeriales; family Apiosporaceae; genus Apiospora; species Apiospora saccharicola. The sequence continues at coordinate 4,990,439 of JAQQWM010000001.1, forward strand.
GATTCGTCCCCGTCTCGAATGTTGAACTGCGCGACAGTCCGCATTTTGCGTGTCACCCAGCCGGCGAGAATTTTACCGCGCTGCTTCTCCGCAAGTCGGCTGCGGGGGAAATCACCCTTGTTTACAAAGGCGACAATATCAACAATGATCTGGTGCTCGCCGAGGATAGCGTTGACAATGACTGGCACAATCGACGCCAGGTAGGCTTTGCGGGATACTTCAACCAAAACCACCACGAGACCACCGGCCTGGAAAACAGCGCTGTTTCAGAGTTAGCAAGCAGATTTTAGCCGGATGACCGTACGGAGACACTTACCAGCCGCTAGGGACGATGTTGCGGTGGCACCGCTCCACCGATGCCTCTATGTCCATTGGGAAATGGCTGAGGCCGTTGATCTCAAAGGTCTCGCCGATGTTGCCAAGCACAAATAGCACTTGCATGTCAACCTGCGCACCGCCAGGTCCAATAGGCCGACTGACGCTGTGCAGGAAGCCGAGATCGCCAGTGCGTACATAACTGATGTTAGGGTCGCCATCAATGGTACGTCCATCGAAGCGTTCGGCGTCGAACGCATCTCTTGACCCATAGAATGACTTGACGCAAGCTTCCGAGTCGACCCATATCTCACCATACTCACCGTCGTGACAGAGCAGCCGACTTTCGGGGTTGACAATGGCAATCTGCGTCGACACAGGCACCATGCCGGAATCCTGGACAAGAAGTGCCTTCGGGTCACTCTCTGGATCCACAGGCATAACCAAGCCCCGCCGCAACGCTCGCTGGTCAAGCCACAGCTCGATTGGCTCGATGCACATGTAAGATCTTGATGCGATCATGGGATTGAGCACATGCGAGTAGACGGTGTTGATCGCCGTTCGATCGAGCCCTGTGGCTGCGAAATGAAGCCGCACCTTCTGGAACACGTCGACGCGTGGACGCCCATCCGCATAAATCATCATGTTCTTCAGTTCGTGCATCGTGAAGCCCTTGCCAGGCATCACATTCATGGCGTGATCCAGCATTTGGGGTGTAGCATACGTGTCCTTGATCTTATACCTGCTGAGCGTCAAGAATAGCGAGATGGGATTCTGGGCGAATTCGACAGGGGACAGCAGGTACGTCGGGGTACCAATATAAATGCCCATAAGGCACGAATGGATGAAGCCTAAGCCTGTGGTGCTTCTGACGCATCCAAGAACCGGCCGCGAACTGGTCATCTGACACGTCTCCTTTTGAACTTTGCACATGCCAAGTATTGTGTCATGACCAAGTTGGACAGCTATTCTGCGTTGATCAGGTGTCCAATATGTCCATATTATCGCAGGGTAACCGTGCTGGATCCAAGCTGGGTCCATTGTTATACCAAGATCGCGAAGGCCGTTGTTCTGTTTCGGTGGCTTCGACGTGTTGTAGACGCTTGGCACGGCAATCTTAAGAACTTGTGCAGATTGCTTGATGTGCTGCGCGATAGGTTTCGTCTTGAGTAGATGGTCAACTTCTTGATTGACCAAAACGGCTTTGACGCCGTAGTCAGCGATCAAGTGCAAGAATGCTGGCACATCCTCGTTGAGGCGTCGCTCGTCCATGGGGGCAGCAGGGATGACGACTGCGCCTAAATTGAGACAAGCATGGACTGCAAATACAAAATCCTCCGAGTGGGTGTACATCAGGATGACGTGATCTCGAGAGCGAATCTTCACCTTGTTACGGAGATACATGGCAACAGCCGCTACTCGAGTGTCGAACTTCCTCCACGTGATCCCTTTGCCCTCCTTCCCTCGCCCGTCGATGGTGCACAATGCAAGCTCTTCGGGCTGCCTTGCTACCCGCCATTGGATAAGATCTGTGATGCACGAGAAATTGTTCAAGGGTGTTGAGGTTCTGTCGTCAATAACAACTTCCCGTCTGTCGATACCAGAGTATTGCTTGTCTGCAGGGCCCAGTATGTCCTCTCTGGAATCCGAGGCAATGTGTGACCAAATTCCACCCATGGGATCGACTCCGACAGGTAGGTTGAGCACAGCGTGCTCAACGCCGAATTTGACATGGACGCAGGGCAGGTTCCCAAGATCAAACTCCTTCCGACATAGCATGTTACCGATTTCCCTACGACCGTTCTTCACTACGCGCGGAAGCGAGTTGGGTGCCGTGATCATGACACAATAAACTCTCAAGTGGTGTTCCTGCATTAAGACATCCATGCATTTCTCAGATATAGAATCCAACAATGCGGTGTCCAGCTGCCTAGGCGGGCCACCGGATGTCGTGGGGGCTGTGGATGCTGACGTCGACTCCAACACCACAATAGGCAGATGCTCGTCGTTCACATAGACGTCGAAAGCAGAGCAGTCGTATACTTGTTTCGAGAGGTTCCGGAGGATGCTCACAACTAGATGTTGTACAAAGAAGTAGCGATGTTCTGCGACTTCGTGACCGTGCTCGACCCATTCCACCTTCTGTCTAATGCGATCCTCGTACAGGCCGAGTACGAAGATTTTGCCTTCAATGACAGTTCCAAGGAGGCCAGTTCTCAGGAATTCAGGTTCCACCGGCGTCGGTGTTGGGTCGCCAGGCTCAAACTTGTACGGGCGTGCATGGAAGATCTGCTCTGTGTGCTTTGGTAAAGCCCAGAAACCGCCGGAAAGGGAAGGAGAATCTACCCAAATCTCGCCGACTGAATGAGGAGACGCCAGCAGTCCAGTCTCGGGATCAACGACACAAAGCGTAGCGTCCGGAATAGGGTATCCGAATGCGCCTACGCGCACAGTACCTGGCTCTGTCGACGCCTTTTTCCTCGCTTCGTCCCCAATAGCAACGACAACCACTTCGTTTGTCTTCAGTGCTTCCCGGTCAAGGAGAGCCTCGCCAAGTTCATTCTTAGCAACCTGTTCCTTTGTTGTGGTGGTGCCCCCACCGAGAAGACTACCAAACCCATTGGATGGTACAGACTTCTCTTCCTCCTTCTCCTTTTCCTCGTCTCGGTCCGTATCGCTTGCAGATTCGTCACTCAGTTCAAGTTTCAGTGGGCAGCCCATGCGTTCCTCTCCGCCAAGCCAGTCTCTTGTGCTGATGACCATGCCACCATGCTCGGGCAGACACAGCATTGGCGCCACAACCTCTCTAGCACGAGCATTGCGCAGCGGTCGCAGCCAACGATCAGCCAATACTTCGTGGAACTCGCTGTCAACGGTAAGCGTGTCTATGAGACAGAGCTTTACTGATTGGAAATTCGGCTCCATGCCCTTCTTGAAGTTTCGTGTTGTCATGGGATCTTGCTGGTAGTTGAAGGCGGCCAATCTGAGACCCGGATAATCCGCGACCATTAAGGTCGCTTTGTATTTCGTGATGAGATGCGCGTAGAGTCCAGGGACACTGACCGCCTTGTTTTCTAGCCACACCGTTGTATGACCACTGTAGACATTGAGTAGAACGCCGATGATCATGCCTATACCTTGACGAGGGTCCAAGTACGACAGCAAGATCTCGCTGCTTGCACCACCACCAATAAGTCGCCCATTTTTGTCTCGCAAAGCTCGATTGAACGTGTCTCCGGGTTCATTGTTTGGAACAGCGGATGTTATGGCACTCATACATGCCATTTGGTGCATGATGGTGCGATGGCTCAGAACCACCCCCCCTGAGATCTCCGGTAGGCGCTCGAGAAAATTCGATATACGCGAGGTCTGGAACGGACAAGGGGGGCACATCGTCCTTCTTTTTGGGGTGATAGCTACCAAACTCGTTGGTCTTCCACCATTCTACCCCTTTGGGCCAGTTAAGCTTCTGAGTGGTGATGTCCCGTTGGAAGGCTTTTAGGTTGTTGTCAGTGGTAAGCGCAAGATGTGCTTGTGTAGATGTTAGTATAAGATTTAACTTTTGATAATCCTGCAAGTCGTTGATGGGCACAGCAACGACACCGGCAATGAAGCAGCCCAACAAGGCTATCGCAAAGTCGATGACTTCGGAATCACGATATATAAGCGCGACTCGGTCTCCACGATACAACGAGCTCTTATCGCGGATGACCTGAGCGACCTTCTCCGCGCGCGAGGCCAGTTTATCCCAAGTGATGGAAGCTATTTCTTTGCCTTTGGCATCTAGGACCCAGTATGCAGGTAACTTCGCGGTTGTTCTACCGCGGTGCCGCAGAACGGCGGCGATATTGTCAAATGCAGACATGGCAGTGCCCTCGTCATGAGGATCATGTATCGCAAAAGGCACTTCACGCGGTTCCAATGGCAGCATGTATTGTAGCGCTTCAGGGGGTGGCAAATCGTTCGCGGTAAGCATCGGAGGGGCCATAGCAGCTGTCGGAGAAAAGGCATCGCTAGACGAGTATCTTTGCGCGCCTCCGCCATACTCAGCACCGGGTGTCTGATCGCTGGCCTGCTGGCCGGTAAAGTCTGAGAAGTATCCTTGAGCGTCCATCATGGTCCCGGTCCTGCTATCGTATTGGTTGGGCGGCGGCTGCTGGCCGTACCCACCTTGAAACTCGGGTCGAAAGGCATAGTCCCCAGATACCATAGTCCCTGAGCGGGTCGGAGGATCGGAGCCCATTGAATAGGACGGGCCAGCGTTGAGGAATAACGAATCGCGGGCTGACAGGTCGGGTCGGTGCTCTGCCAGAGGGCCGCCTGGCCTCATCAGGCCTGCGGGATGGTCGTAGCCATAAGAGTGACTGGAGGCAGGAGGGCCCGATGATTGCGGTCGCCAGTCTGCGTTGGTAATATGACTCGGCGGCGCGTAGGGAGCGGCTTGCTCGGGGGTATGGGAGCTCAAGGCAGCCAGTGCGGCACCGCGATGCCCATCGCTCGAAACATAGACATCATCTTCGGGCGAGTGTATTCTCAAACCCCCTGTTGCTTTTGCCAGTTCTTCCCCAGGGACCATAAACTGTGAAAGGAGTTGTGTGCGACGTTTTTGGAATCTAAAGTAGTTTCGAAAAGTTAGATTGGCCAAATGGCGCTCAGCCAGCTAGCCTCCGATATTGCGAGGTGGCAACCAAGGCGATGTCGGCGGACGTACCCTTTCTCGGTGATATCTCCCTCCTATACACGACGACAGAGCATGTCAGTAACACATCAGGCCTCGATTGCATCGTGCTGCGGCTGGAGCCGTAGGTTTGGGGGGTATGGCACGGCGGCTTTTCGACCTTACCCCGCTACCTGCCGCGAGAAAAGCAAGCGGCGCAGATCAAAGACAATACATTATAGGAAAGGAAGTGCTTACCTCCAACTCCCTCTCGAGCTCGTCGAGCTTCGCCTGTAGGTTGGGATCGAATTGCGCCATGGTGTTGCGCGTGTGCGTTCCACAAGCAGCGCGCGCCGGTGTAGGTAGAGTTGATGGTGGATTTTGGTGGACCTAAGAATTCGTCCAAAGGGTTGCGGCGTCGCTGTGACGTAGTGTGTGATGGGCTCAAGTCAATTGAGGGAGAGCCAGTAGCAGAGCAGCAGCAGCAATAACTCCTCGGCTTGGTCTCGCACGACAGCGCAGCAGACGTCAGGTAGCAAAGGGTATCATAATAAGATGCAGGCAGCACTGCTAGTCCTGGCTAAGAACGAGTTATGGATTACTTGATGGTAGGAATCAGGTCAATGGCGGGCCACATGGACTTATTCTTGCGCCGATAAAGTAATGACAATCAATGGACCTCGCCGAGAAGGAGAGACAGAGGGAGAAGAGAGAGGGATACGGTACAGCTAGTGCTGGCGAGTTGGGAATCGGCCTGTCAGGGGACGAAAGAGAGAGAGACCCAATGGATAACATACCCTAAGCCCGATGGGTACTATGGATGGCTTTGGGCGGAACAGCGGCTACAGCAATTTGATTGGGCGGTCGCATGTACGGCACCTCGTGTTCAACAGCGGAAAACCGGCTGGCTGCACAAGCAGTCCAGGCAGTCCAGGCAGTCCCCCTACCATTCGATGCAATATCTCCAGATCGCAGAAGGTGAAAACGAGACGTTTGCTTTGGGTCGCAGTTGGGACTGCCACCGACTACATGCATGTACATCAGAGGTTAAGAGGCAAATACTTATGTATTAATTAATAAATGTACTTAATTACATATATAAGACGAATAAAGACACCCACGGACGTTTATTTTAATCGTATAATATGTACTATATATAATATACCTATAGTATAATATCCCTTTTAAAAGTTTATTAAATTATAGCCCTTATAAGTATCTTATAAGTTATTAATAAAATTATATTAAACGTATAAGTAAATATAAATTAGCTATAATATAGACTTATAATCACGTGGTATATTATAAATACGTATAATTTAATAATTAATTAAATTAAAAATATATTAAGTTAAGGTATAAAAGAGGAAGGGTAGTTAAATTAAATTAAAAAAGAAATAAAGTCTTAAGTATTAAATTTAAAACAAATCCCTATTCTTTTAAAATTAATTAAATCGTATATATCTATTAATTAATAGGTTAATTAAGCCTAGTTACGTTATTATCCCCCCTTTAAAAAAGGCGCGCCTTAAACCTTTTACTTTATATTTTAATTTTATTTCTTATTATATATATTTAATGTCTAATTAATTAAATTTTACGGATCGAGTTTAAATCTATATCTATTTATTTATTTAAATCGGTATATATAAAGCGTTAAATATCTTAATTTAAAGTTATAATAAAGGTAGAAATAATATTATTTCGATCGATATTAATTAATAAGTATTTTTCGCTTTTTTATTAATTATTTATTAACTTATTATATAATTTATTTATTATAAATAATTAAGTTTAATTAATCGGATTAAATCTTTTAATTAAAGGTGGGTTTAAGGCTATTTTAAGGCTGGATTAAAATAACGTTCCCGTCGGTAGGTTTAACGTATCTTATAGTTATTTCTAAATTAACTAAGGCGTATATAACGGATCGATCGGAAGGATTAAAGATCGGCTCGTTAAAAGTCGGAAATAAAGTCGAAATAAGTACGTTTTACGGCGTTAGTCGATTAGAATTAAAGTAGCTAGCTAATGCGTTCGATTAATTATCGATTTATTATTATCTTTTATCGTTAGTAATCCTTTTTAAAAAAGAAGGCGGTATAATTAAATAGTATATATATAAGGTAAGGTTATAAATATAAGGTGCTTATTATAATAATTTTATTTTCTAAAGTAGATTTTAAATATTTTTAATAATAATTTATTAAGTTAATCGATTTTAATACCGAAGTCGATAGATTTATAATAAGCCGTTAAATCGATTTAAAGGTCGGTAAAAAGTAGGTATATATATATATAGTTTAAGGGAAATTAATTTAAATTAACTAGTTTTAAAATCTTTAAACTTACGGTTAACTTATTAATATAATCGATTTTAATAAGAAAATCGATTAATTTATAGGTTAGTTATAAGAGGAAGGAGCGTGTATATAATTTAATTAAAGTAATAAGTCGGTTAAGCTTAAAATTTTAATTTTATTACTTTTTAAAAGTAACGATTAATATAAAAATTACATTTTCCTAACGTAATAATCGATTCGGTTTAATTTAAGCGATAGGTTTAATAATAGACGATAAAATAAGATTAAGTTATAAATTAATTATTAATTATATTAATATTATTAGGTTCGGTTTATAATTTAATTATAATAAGAAAGAGATATTTTTAATAAGCGTTAATAGCGGGCGCTTTAAAGAGATAAGTTTTAATTTATTAATTAATTTTAATACGCGGGTAAAGTAGATCGGGTTAAATTAAAATTAAAATAAAGACGATAAGGTAAGGTTATAAGGCCGGTTATAATAAATTTAATTAGATTTAGGTATTAATATAGGTAAAAAAAATCGTAAGATCGAATATTTCAATCGCGAGAGTATTATATAATAACGCGTTTTCCGTTAAATATTAGATATAAAGGCGCGTTATTTTAATAAAATAGTTCGAATAAGATTCTTTTATTAATAGGTTTTTTTATAAAACGATATCTACTTTATTTTTTTATTAAATTAATATAAGATAATAGGGAAGTAGGATACGATAACGACGATATTAATTAATTACGCTTTTAATAATAAATACTCTATCTTTTAATCGATAATTAAAAGAATTTAATGTTATAATATAAAAGTAAGGCTTAAAAAATCTATTTTTAATTTAATATTATTAATTAAGAAGTATATCTAATCTAAAAATTTAATAAACTTTTAAGAGGGAGATTGTATATACTTAAAGCATGTATCCAGATCCTGGATTCTGTTAATAAGATTGAGGTGGGATGTTGCTCTCAGGAGTCGGAAGCTCTGGAACAAGCACAGACCCATTCCATGCATTTTCTGCTTCTTGCACCCCGCCCGGAAGTTGAATGCCATCGAAAGGGGCAAGGTAAAAATAACAAACATGGTTGCCTTCCGCAATTGACATGCCCATGCTCGATTCGGGGCCATCAGTATGACTGTAAGTCCTAGAGTCAAGAAGCCTAGCTACGTTTTTCGCTTCAAGTGATGAAATGCAAGACTCCTCAGAGACTTGTTGTTCTTAGAATTTCTTTGATGAAACAAAGCATTGAGCTCTACCGGTTCTAGGAGCCTGCCATATAATGATGGGCTTCTGTTCCTGAGGTCCTAATACAAACGCCAGCCTTCTGTCGCATTCAAAGAGTTTAGCAGACTCGTCAGCGTTCGCGAGCGGCTGCCAATGTCAAGATGCCGGTTCCCCCAACCGGAGCCCTTTCAAAGGCCTGTTCACGGCCGGGGGTATAGGGCAATATTTGAGGACAGGACTCAATCGAGCAAACAAAGAACCTTGACTGCACCACTATATGATTCCCTTGTTCTTGATCTGTCCCCTTGGCTTACCCGATGAAAGCTTTTGTTTGAAAGCTGTCAGATTGTGACAGGCTGCATTGTGTTTGCTGAACAATTGCCCTGTCGTGTGCTTGTTATAAAGACAGTATAAGAAAATGTCCCTCGGCCGGTCAGATATATGGGAGGTCTCAGATGACGGGTACATCAAGCCAACAAACACATTGCTTTGTCACTCGCCGGGAAGACGAGAGATAGACTAGAGATCCGATCATCACGGCGGGACTCCCTTTTCTCGTCGAATCTGACTGCTGCGGCAGCAGACTGGCGCCATCAGGGAATCACAGCACCATGGACGACTTTATGGACAACGACCAGCCCGCCATGGATGATTTCCTCAACCAAGATCAAGACCCTTCAAATGGGGTTGACTTTGATAACGGTAAGGCCGACCTCGAGCCGACGTTCTTCCAGACCTTCGCGAGTCAACAGGATCCCGAGGTGAAGCTTGGAAGTCAAGAAAAAGATCTCAACATCCAGGATATTCCTTTATTCGGTGAGCAGAAGCTAGACATTCCGGCAGATTCCACTTCATTGGCGCAAATTGAACCACAGCAACTCGGTAACGAATGGCCCCATGGAGATGAGATGGATGTAATGCAGTTTCAGCCACCGGGATTTCAAGAGTATATGGACCCGAACCTGTTAAGCCAACAATATCCGGAGCCGTTTAACCTCACCCAGAACGTTGTTGACACGTACAAGGCAACCTCGGAGGTCGACGGCAACTTGGGTATACCTCACCAAAGTCTTCCATTGAGTGTGGACACCACGACAGCTGCAGCATTTGATGGAGACTGGCCTTACGATTCTGATGACTCCATCCCACTCAGCGGGCAGCTTCCACCAACTAGTCCGCTGGATTACCCGGTGAACACGATTCAGGTCGGCGAGGGCCAGCCGCACACTATCCAGCGCCGTGGCAGCACGCCGCTCATCACCCATGGCAAAATCAAACGTACTACGCGTCGGAACCAGGGCGAGCAGCCTATGGACCCGGAAACATTGACGTATAGTTATTACGGGAAACCACCGCCCCAAAAGAAAGCATGGGGCCCGAGGCAGAAGAATGGCAAGCCGCTATTCCAGTATAACCGGCAAGGCGAACTTGACCCAAATAGGCCGCTTAGCAACAAGGAGATTCGCATGTTTCTTTTCGGCCCGTCGCATGGCCAAGAGCAAAGCGCGGACTGGACCAACAGAGATCCCGAACCCGGCGAGGTCTGCAGGGTAAATGCAGGCCGTTCGGGCTTAACACTATGGATCAGCTGGACCCCTGCCCAATCGAGCCATCGATATCCCAGCAGCAACTCTAATAAGTGTAAGTTCCTTGACTGCGCACTTGACAGTCGTACTATCAAAACAGGGGACCCTCGAATCATTTTTGATGAGAGGCACAACGTCACGGGAGCAAGCATCAATCCGTTCTGGAATGCCGGATATTGCCATTTGTATTGCTTCGAGAAACATTTCGATCCAGTCCAGCTTCTTTCGACTCTTGATATCCGCCTAGATAACCGGGTTTTCGAAAAAGAAGAGTCAAACTTATCGGCTCTGAAGCCAGATGAATTCGAGGCATGCAAGAGATGGTTTCACGATCACTGGCCGGAGCATTTGAATTGGCATTTCGAAAAGTATCTACGTGCAAAAGAGAGTCGCGATGAAGCGAGAAAATCGCCAGGTACACCACTTCCTCCTCCGGCGGTAGAGCGAGTGCGGCCCTGGGACAGCTCCCTGACATATACACTGATGAAAAAATCCCTCGACCTCGAATCTCCGGCGAAAGCTCAACAACGGGCAAAACGCCGTGAGGTCAAGAAAGATTCATGTGATAGGGATATTCATCGCGGTGATCTCGATTACGTCAACCTGGCTAGGCGGATCGCAAACCAGAGAGTCAAGTCGCGTAACCAAGGCGAGGTTTTTCAAAAGGAACCCCCTAAGGTAGGGACGGCTTGGGACGACTTCCAACTCGCGCGGCAACAAAGTCAAGAGCAGCAATGGCTCAAGTGGACACCTGTAATGTCAGCTAATAGTACTTGGCAGTCAGTGAGGCCAGCCCCCCACCTACCCCGTCCCGCGTTATGTTCCAGCCCATCGCTCTCGGCCAAAAGGCCCTGTCAGATTGAGTCAGAGCCTGCACCAAGTGGTGAGGACTCGCGTCCCACCAAACGACAGCGTCACTCACCAATTGGCGAGCCAAGTTGTGCTCAAGCCGGTAACTATATGCCCAGAATCAATGGGAACCCGTCGCAACTTGGGGACCCGGGGGCAGTTCCGGACGTCCAACAAATGCAGGTAAGCCAACCGGATGTCTCACAGTACTCAGACCAATATTCGGGTGCCACAGGATTCACAGAGTCTTGTCAGACTGATTTTGAAATGCCTGACATGCTTCCCGCTTCGGGCTCGGTCCTGGGCCAAGGCTTGCCAGAGCCCTGGCCGTCGTTTTCCCCCAACATGATCCGCTACAGGTGGCAGGTTCAGGTCCAGGTCTAGTGGATGCGGGTTATCTGACGAGCTCTGATTGCCATGAACTGCCCCTCTGCGTCTCTGCGTATCAAGTCGACCACTTCCATGGTTGGCTCAATATGGGATGTGACAATACCGACACACAGGTAAAGTCGTCTGAGGTTACGGACGATATTGATGATATCTCCAAATTTACCAACCTCGGCACTCCACCTACGCCCCCGGGAGCCTCGCCATCAACGAGCAAACGTAAGCGTAGTGTTGACGGCGATGAAGAAGGAAGCAATGTCAGAACTGGCATCAAGAGGCGTTGTAGTGAATCATCAAGGTAGGTAGACATTGCGGGCATAGGAGGCAAGTAAAGTTTCATGTTTTGCCGGGTAGGTAGGTAATTGTTTCTCTGTTTCTCTGTTTTATAGTGTACTCGGCAAGTTGCGTCTGCTTTAAATTCCCGGATAACTTGCCTAGTCTAAGAGTATAAGAAAGTAAATAAAATATAGAAAGACATACTTTAATGTAAATAATGATTATGGCCAGACCAATCTAACTGGGATATAAGAGCAGCAACTGAGAGTCGCCAGTCACCCTGGGTTGTCAGGGAATATCCTATAGCTCGCTACTAGATTCACAGTGCTAAGCCCTAAGGGATCTACCCGGCACTAGACAAAAAAAAAGCCGCCCCCACCAACGAGCCACAAAAGCTGTCAGGTATCAGATAAAGACAAAAATAAGGTTTCCCCCCACTAACAGTCGATCAGTTCTTATTTAATGAAACTCGCCCACTTTAGACACGAGTAACTTCACATTGAAGAAAGGTGCCTTATATTATTGCTGTATACCTAATATAGCCTGAGAGGCAAACCGCAGCCTGCAACTCTTCGTCAGCAGATCAGCTACTGGTTCATAGGCACAGCTGGAGTTAAGTCTACACGTCAAGTAGTTGCTAATATGTAAGAGATCATCGACCTTTTGCTCAAACGCAGCCCTATGCCGAGGACACAGTCAGCATCAACATGGCCGCAAAACCGCATGTATTCTTCCATTTAAGAAAGCCTCGACAATATAATTGTTGCGGACTCCCTATTGATGGCTGTGTAGGCGGAACCGCGAAACTGCACCACCAACAGGAATATCATGGTGGCCATTCCTTGATACACCATCCTGATTGCTATCCAGACTGGAGAGGTAGACGTGGCCCATACGGACTTGAAAAGAAAGAAAGAAAGCACATAATTACGGATGCATTCTTTCAAAGCATACATATCACCGCCAGGTCTTTGGCTGATTAATGCATACATTATGCTATGCCATTGGTAAATTCCCGGCTCTCAGTGGGCTCGAATCAACGTGTAGGGGCAAGATTGGTACCTAAGCACGTTGAAATCTAGGTACCTGAAGGAAGTAGCATTGCATTCAGGCGGTGGACTGTAGCTGTCAATGAAAGAGCCATGTCTGTTTCTAGATCAGAAAGTAAAATGAAAAAAGTCATGAAACAAAATATGCAATATGTCCTCATTGAAGATCGTGGACACATATATGTATGGATCTGGTGGCGGGTGCTGTCGACGGCTGGCTGAAGTGCCTCTAACCCGACGATGCTCTGTTTGAGGCATTGCCGGGAGAACGGCAACGTACATAAGATAGAGATGGCGGTAGTAGATTAAAGAAATATAGTTTAGACGAAGGTATAATCTTCGGACAAAGACAGAACAGCAGCGTATGGAGCGAAGTTGATGTGCAGCTCAACACGGAAAAGATCCGATAGGGCCGTGTACTGTAGCATTGTACTGTAGCATTCCAGCACTGCACAGAATATGTGCCTGCATGGCCCTATTACGTCGTACAGCGGGATCTCTGTACCGTATCTGTGCTATCTGTACTCCACAGCAGCCCGCAGGCCCGACGTGGGGCCCATTCTTGAGCTCGGATCCAAATGGCCCAGGAATGCAAGCTGGCAGGGACAAGCCCGAGAAGGCCTCAGCTACGAAAACGTACTCGACAAGACATTGAAGTTGATGGCAGACTCCCTGCAGAGTTGAGTGGCCAATCCAGCCAGCCACCCATAGATGATGTCGTAATACATGGAACTCACTGTCAATTTGATCGACAAGAATTTAAGTGCAAGCCTCCAATCAATCATATACCTACTTGTAGGTCTACATACATCTTACTTTACAAAACACATACCTCCAGTCCCTAACTTACTGAGCACAATCGGGAGATAGGCCTGGTAGCCCTGCATTGGCTTTGCCGTCTAATAAAAGCTCACTGGGGGTGCGCAACACTCTTTTGTGTGGTTCAAATGCCACCTTCCAATTCTTTAAACAACATAGACTTGATAACAATAACTTGCAGCATCCCGTACAGTAAGGGAGAAACGGACCCAAGCCCAAAGGGAAGAGGGAGATCACGTGTAACCAACTCCGCCTGGCTGAACCTCCGACCAGCCCAGGACGGACGGGCCTAAAGCGAAAGCGGGCTGGGCTCAGTTTGCTTGCACCAAACGCGCGCGAGACCAGCTGCTCATTAGTACATTAGTAGAGCTCGACACACTCCCACCAAAACCCACCCCAAGCCGGGCCCGAAGTTCTTTGCGAAAGCTTGCGCGAAACCTCATCAAGATGGATGAGGAGGAAAAGGGCTCGGCCCTGCAAGTTGTCATACTGGTAAGCGACTTTTCCCTCTTTCATCCCAATTCACTCCGTTTGCCCTCCCGTTTCGGTCCTCGTGTTTGTTTCATTGCGCAGCGCGCGCCCGTCGTCGAATCGGTGCCGTCAATGCAGTCGCAACTTTGGTCCATGGCCCTTTCCCGAACGGACGTCATGGTCCAGTCAGTCAGTCGGTCAGTCCACCATCGAGGGCAAAACACGCGTACACGCCGTCACCTTTTGCTCGCGTTGAACTTCCGACGAGAGAACAGACGACCTTCTAAAAATGCTTCTTCATGATTAGCCGCATGGGCCAGTTGTTGATTGGGCATGAGTGCATTGCAATTGCATGCATCCATCGTATTCATCAGATCGCAAAAGGTCCTGTCAAAGCATGCTCCCGCCTGGCCACACAAGAAGCTTGTTGCGCAATGGCGCATACATGACTTGTACATCCGTGGCGCCACTTAGTGGTGTGGGGGACACTCGATGGAGTCGCCATCAGATCGGGCCGGCTGAGCCAGATGCGCAAACGGCTGCATTCCTGTTTCTTGTTGGTGAAAGAAAGAAAGAAGCGAAGAAAAAGGTGCTGGTCTTGCAAGACGAATGCCATTGTTGGGGGGTTCTTTAAGAACTCGAAGGGTATGATGGGACGTGTGTGGTAACGAGTGGAATGATAGTCGAGTAACCGTGCCACAGTAGGCGGGCCGCCAAACAAGCGAGCCAGGTCTTTGGGACATGTCACGTGCACAAGCCTGTGATGGCCTCATCCCATTCTCCTTCCTTAGCAAAGGCGGCAAAGGTTACTCAGGCTTGTTATATATTGCGGGAAGGAGCTACTGACGTCACAGGCCCTGTTTGCGGCCTCTGGTCAGCAAGTGCCATATTCCGAGGCCCAATTATCCTTTGCATATGCGCCTTGTTGCTGGCGCTATTCCATTGGCCCCGGGGCTATTCCCGAGACAACCCAACTCTACAAGACTGCACGGCTTACTGTACGAGACATATATACTAACAACCATCTTCTTGTCTCTAGGGCTCCGGCGGCGGTCCGCAAGAGAACAATGTCACCGCTCTCCTGGTACGATCAACCCATGCTGGATGGGCCAGAGGGTCGGTAGTAGCACTTGATGCCGGCGTCCACCTATCCGCCATAACTCGCATACTTGAAGACACACAGCCGGAAGGCCTAGGAACACGCATCGATCTGCCGCATAAACTCCAGGCTGGCCCCTTTGCCGGCTTGGAGGTGAAATCCAAGTCTCCTTCGGCAAACGCAGCCCACATCACTAGGCAGCTCATCGATACCTACCTCCTTACGCACCCACATCTCGATCACATATGTGGCTTTGTCATAAATACAGCTGGCCTTCCTGGCTCACGTCCTAAGCGAGTAGCCGGACTTCCCTCGACAATATCCGCCTTGAAGACACACATTTTCAATAATGTGATATGGCCCAACCTCTCAGACGAGAACAACGGTGCGGGGCTTATCACATACATGCGACTCGTTGAAGGAGGTAGCCCGGCGCTCGGGGAGGGTGAAGGCAAAGGTTACCTCGAGATCTCAGATGGACTGGCCGTCAAGGTATTCGGGGTTAGCCACGGCCATTGCATCGAGCGACACAGTCACCGTGGTTCAGCATCGTCATCTCGATTAAATAGCACTGATGTGAGCATGATGTCTCCACGAGGCGTCCCCGGCAGTAACGCAGCTTCGGGTCCATCTGCGCTCTTCCGTTCGACCAGCATGACTAGGATGTCCGGCAGTCAAGAACGCGAATCAATGTGTGTTTACGATTCCAGCGCTTACTTCATCCGCGATGAACACACAGGACGTCAGGTCTTGATCTTCGGCGACGTGGAACCAGACAGCATATCTCTGTCTCCACGGAACTCTGTGATCTGGCAGGAGGCGGCGCCCAAGATCGTCAATGGGCAGCTGGCGGCCATCTTCATCGAATGTAGCTATGATGACAGCCAGACAAACGACCGGCTTTTCGGCCACCTGTGTCCCCGGTTCATCATCGAGGAGTTGCGGGCCTTGGTCAGCGAGGTCGAACACGCGCGTCAAGTTTCCTCCCGACTTGAAACGAATAAGAAACGCAAACGGGACCTGGAGGAAGCCTTGGGACGTTCGCCCAAAGTGGTGGCGCGCTCGACGGGCGACGACCAGCCAGTCTCGCCCAAGTCGACGAGACCCTCTCCCAATGGTGCGTCAATAGCACCAGGCTCGGGCTCTTTACCAGACGAGCATCCGCAGGTGGACTCTCCGCATATCGCAACACCAACCGCAGAGTTGAGCCTCAAAGACCTAGACCCGGCCATGAAGGCTGTGTTACCACCGGATCCTACCTTGCATCCGTTGAAGGGACTGAAGATCGTCATCATTCATGTCAAGGACAACTTTAGTGACGGAGAGTCGACCGGAGAGATCATCTTGAGCGAGCTTCTGGAGTATGAGAGGGAGGTTCAACTCGGCTGCGAGTTTGTCATTTCCAAATCAGGTCAAAGCTTCAAGTTTTGAAGATTTGTTGAAGGTGTGCTCGTGGACTTTGTTTTTCACTCAGGATTGGCCCGTCTAGAAGGCCTCCTTTCGCCCTGTACGACTGGATGATATGGATCAAGGGGAGTTGTTGTTCTTGCGTCTTGCGGTATATGCACGCCCTGGTACTATCTATACCTGGCTTGGGCCTTGGAGTTCTGGCTGTTGTGGAATAATTGAGTCGGTTTATTTGGTCTTGTCGGTAGCGTTACGATGTGTATGAAAGGGTAGATAACACGGTACACTGGCTCGAAGCCTTGCTTGTCAATTCAAGAGAACACATGAAAGGAACAAGACTCTATATTTGCGTTCGCCATCGAATCAACACCTGCGCCTATGTGCCTTCCAGCTCCAGGTCGTGTGCCATGAATTCTAGTAGTATTCTACTTAGTCCGCGAAATACCAAGTCTAACGAGGTCTTTCTACGATGTCTGTCGACGCAGAGCTGCTGTTGTTGCCCTTCAACTTCTCATATCCCTCCATTCCCCCAAGGTCTTTCTCGAAGATGGGGCGCGGGATCTCGAGCCCTTCAGTCACGCGACCATAGGTGATGCCACCCAGCCTGCTCATTGGGCACAGGACCTCGGGCGCCACGAGGTTCCGTTCTTCGTTGATGGCATCCTCGCGCACCCAAAAACGGACACCCTCGAGGACGACGAGGACGCCCGTCTTCTTGCCGGGCGTGGCGCGGCTCTCGAACTCGCGAGCGCTCTCGAGCTTGCACTCGACGCTGAAGACGGCCTCGCCGACGCGCGCGGCCTTGACCTCGTGGCAGTCGGCGACGGGGGTGAGACCGCTGACGTCCCACTCGCTCGCGCCGTAGGGGGCGTCGACGCTGGTGGCGTTGGCGGCCTCGACGAACTGCTCCGAGATGATGTTGACGACGCACTCCTTGCTCTCGACCAGGTTCTTGAGCGTGTCCTTGGGCCGCTCCAGGTTGCCCGCGAAGCCCAGCACGAACAGCGGCGGGTCGTGATTCACCATGTTGAAGTAGCTAAAGGGCGCCAGGTTGGTGGCGGACCCGTCCGGCGACCGCGTCGACACGAAGCCGATGGGCCGCGGCACGATGCTGCTGATCAGTAGCTTGTAGTTAAAGGGCGCCGGCCGGCCGGGCTCGTACGGGTCAATGGCGACGTGCTTCTTGCTCGCGGCCTCTTCGGTGTGCAGCTTGTTCGCGCCGCCGCCGAACTGCCAAGACGGGTCGACCGTCTTGGTGTAACGGAAGGCGGCCGAGGTGTCCCAGTCCGGCCGCGAGTCCTCAACCTTCTTGAAATCCGGGTGAGGATTCCGCTTAATCAGCTTCTCTGACTCCGTGGAGATTGAGCCCGACATGTTGCTTCTGGTGATGATGAGTTGAGGGGGAGGAGGTGCTGAACGATGGAGAAGGGCTGATAGTGGGGGTTTGGTTATGGGAGTAGTAGTAGCAGTCTTGATGTTCGAAGTAGTTACTCGAGTAAATACACCAGGTCTAAGCAAAGGCATCACACGAGACGGAATGGAAACAACTGTGCGGAGTGAGTGACAGTAGCTGAGTCAGCTTTTATTCAGGAATACCTGTTGGCATGGAAGTTATGGAGGTTCGTTACAAATCCCGCTGTAAGTGGTTCCGCATTGGACGCCGTCATCACCCAGACCCCGCCATCGGGTTCCGCTCGGCAATTGATGGGCGTAATTGGCCGCAATTCCGTCCATATATTGGCGGTTATAACCGGGGACTGGCGATCTTGGGGGACGACTAGAAGACGTGCTTGGTTTTGACCAAGTGTTTAAAGATGAGAGCTTTCTCTCTCCTTCGGGTTTATTCCGTCGTAGGGTTTGTTCTCACTTCTCTTTTCTACACCCCTGGCTCGGTTTCACCTAGTTCCTGCTTTGCTGATGTAATTCGTCATTTCTACTTCCCTCCTACCATTGGGAGGCTTTAGCAGCCAATGGGATAAGCCGTCTGAAACCAATCCGTCTGTCCACAGCTTTAGACGACCCTGGCGAGTAAGATTGACACGCGCATGTAGAGACAATCATATGCTGTAAATCTTGCAATCATATCAACTATGCGCATCGTTTGTTACTATGTAGTTATTTACTATGTAAGTGTCTAACCAAAGCGCACACATTGGTAAGTATGAAATAGTGGAGGATTTAAGCTGGCAGGTAGGTATCATTATGGTCTATCGAGTTAGGCAGGTCCATCGATATCTACAGCTTCATAGGCGAGATTTCAACCCTGCCGACTCCCCATTCAGAAGCTGCCAGACGTGGATTCCCTCCTCCCATCGATCATCGGTCCAAACGTCTGTCTTGCCGTCGTTTGTCAACCGTCTTGCCTCCTTGACTCCCTTCGTGTCCCACTCTATATCGTCTCCGCGGATGAATGCTGCTAGAGCCTCGTTCCAGGGTTTCAAGATTCGCTTGTCCTCATTCGTCAAGCCAGGGTACCAGAACCAGATTGCCATATCTGTCGCATGTGTCACCCCCCATTCCGGGGGATAGCCACATGAATCAGTTCGCCACTCGATCCGATACCGTAGCAGGTCCTTTCCAGGCTGCAGGCCATGGTCTACCAAGGCTCTGTGGAACCCACGTTCCAAGCAGTGGACCTGTAGGTTGGCATAGGAATGCCCGAAAAAGTCTTGCCAGTCCTTCATACCCAAAGGCAGCGTCCTAGATGGTCCGCAGTAATCTTCCAGCAGTTTGGAAACTGCGACTTCTGGGTAATCTGCACAGAGGCGGGTGTGCACACCATCGAATGAGTTGTGTGCTGTCCTCCATTGACGGTAGAGGTTGTGCTCGTCGCGACATTCGCCATTCATCAGCTTCGTGCCTCGTCTCTTCATGCGGCGGGCGAAATCGCCCGAGTTGATATGGGCTATGGTTTCCCGAGAGATAAAGGAATCATCCGTAGTTGCGCGGAACTCAGTAATGCTCATGTCTTTCTGGGCATCAATGAGCAGCTTCGCAGGCGTCTCTCGCAGGCGCTTCAGTTTCTCTTCGCCCGACAGACTCAAAGGTATGCCGAGGACAGTAAGCAATTCATCAAACTGCTTCTGCCGCTCAACGATGCCTTGTGGTTGAACTCCCGGCCCGTTGCTCCACATAATGACGCGCCTGATGACAGCCTTGTCGTCAGGCACGAAGTAGAGCTCATGTGCAAGTTGCTGGAAAGTGCTGTGGGAACCGGCTGAGTAACCACCGACCGTGATATTGCCGGGATCGCCAGCAAATGCCCGAATGCTGGAGTGCGTCCATTCCAGGGCCAAGCGTTGATCCCAGAAACCCATGTTGCCGGCCGCCTGGCCATCGCGAGTAGCTTCATTGTGTAGCTCGGCGCCGGCCATGAAGCCGAAGGCGTTGAGACGATATGCCGGTTGCACAATGATACATCGCAAGGCGGAATCATCTAAGAGGTGTGCAATGGACTCGGGCGTCATGTTTGGGTTTCCCCATTGCAGAAAGCCTCCATGAATGTAGAAAAAGACAGGCCATCCATCCTCGGGGGCTGTACCTGCCGGGATGTAAATGTTCAGATGCAGACAGTCTTCATTCCAATTCTCCTCATTGCGCGAGTCGCCCCAGGCCGGCTGTGGACAAACAGCACAGTCGCCTGTAAAGTTTCCTGGATTGGCTTTCGTGCCATATCTATAATAGAGTGGAAGGGGTCTAGGACGCCTGAACCTGAAAGGTCCGAGAGGCGGCAAGGCGTACGGGATGCCGCCAAAGTATTGACCGACGGGCTTTGAGTTTTTGTACAGAACAAGACCGGTGACAGAGCCCAGCTGCTGGGTGTTAAGAGTGCGAGGGGCAGCGGTATAGTTCATTTTGGAGTCCATATTGCCGTGAAAATAGTGATTTTTACGGAATAGGTATGTGTCGAACCAAGAAGAGCAGGAGCGAGGGAGGGATGGAGAGAGATTGGAGTAACTTAATAAAGCACCTGCTTGATACTGCACCCCACCGAGCCGCTGCCGGCAGATAAAAACGGCCGACCGTCTGAAACCCCCCATGACATGGCCCGTAGAAAAGCCCATGTCTAGGGCCATACCGTGCGATGGCGGTGTTGATAACTTCAACGAAACTTTGGGCATTTATCAGACTGTCCGTTCACCCTTCTTCTCATAGTTAATTTACATGGTCACTCTGAAGAGACTGGGCTGGCAAAAGCCGAGGCCCGGAGTAGAGTATACAGATCTGAGAGCTGGCGGGCTGTCCCGAGGTTCAAACTTGGCCTCCCTTACGAGCTACGCGATAGACGAACCGCGCAGCAGTGAGTAATAGGTACTGTAAGCGCGTGCATACGGGCTGCTGGTGTGCCTTGAAACGGGCGGGCTGGGTGCTGGGGTGTCCCCCACGTTACAAGCATCTAGCGCAGCTTCAGATGGAGCTAGCAGGCCCGGGGTCGTTGATAAGATAGGGATTGTAGATTTTAGTGCTGATACTGGCACGCCGATAGAGTCATCTCATGCAGCATCTCGAATAAGCTTGATCCGTGGGGCTGCAGCTTTGTGAGCCTACTACTTGGGTTGGACAATATTCGTTTTCGTTTCTCCCTCTCTTGGTAGAATACGTAAAGAGGCTTCATGAAGATTCCTCCCACAATTCAAAAGGCGCTGAAGAGGACTCCGGTGCTATATCCCCGTGTAAAAGGCAAGCCCTTACCAATCCACCCACCCACCCTCCAGAAAACCCGACGAGCGCCTCCCCAGCCACGGAAGCGACATCGTGAAACCGGCGGCCCTACCGCCCTGAACGCCAAATCCCTCTCCATGTCCGCCCAGAGGTCCTTTCTTCCACCCAGGCATCGCTTCCAATCCAACCAGAGGTCGACTTTCGAGGGTGCTCAAATCCCCGACGGTCTTTTGGAAGCGAAAAAGGGAACTACCCTCAAGATCATACCAGTCCCTCCAGCTTCGCGCATTGGGAAGAAGCAGCCGTTTTTCTACCTCTTGAATATCCCCGAAAGAGACCTCGAGGCCGAGAAAAAGGACGAGGCCGAGAAGCGAGCGCGAGCATTCGGAGCCAAGATGTTGAACTGGATCCAGATCGTTACCACTCCTACTGCAGATACACCCGGCACATGTCTGGTTCTTCACTTTGACGACCGACGTTATGTATTCGGCAACATCTCGGAGGGCACACAACGTGCCATGGTACAGCGGAAGATCGCCCTGAACAAGACAGAAGATGTCTTCCTTACCGGACCTGTGGATTGGCACGGTGCTGGCGGCTTACTGGGCATGGTCCTCACGCTTGCCGATATGATTGCCAGCTCGAGGGAGCATTTGGGCGCACAAAACGCTGAGCGACAGCGCAAAGGCAAAGCCGCCGCCACCGACAAACTTCTGTCGAGGTTGAACATACACGGAGGAAGAAATCTTTCTCAGTTCTTGGCTACTGCGCGGCGATTCATTTTCCGGAAAGGTTTGCCGCTCAACCCACACGAGGTTCGAAATGACCCGCGCGCATCCAGCCAGGGTTCAAACGAACCCGACTGGCAAGACACAAACATCAAAGTCTGGTACGTGCCATTGGAGCTCGCGGACAAGGCTCCCGTTGATGCGACTCGGAAGCGCAGCGCCGACGACACGCCAACATCGGACACTGTGAATGGTAGCAGCACCGAAGAAGAAGACTTCCAGGCCACTCAAAGCGTCGTGACTCAGATGTTCAATTCTGAGTGGCGAATGGACGCTCTGGTCGAGACCACTTTGCACGAGGCTAAGCTCCCGGCAAAGCTATTTGTGCGCGACGAGAATGGCCACATCCAGGTCTACGAAGGACCCTTGCCCGGCCGGGACGGAGACGATGTTCCTAATATACCAGTTTTGATCCGTCAACCATGGCCAGCCGCAATGGTACCGGCTCTCCCCATACCCAACCAGCGCGCCAATCAATATGCTACATTGTTAAAAATCACGACCGTCGTGGCAAATTCGACCCCAAGAAGGCTGCGCAATTTGACATAGAGAAGAAAGACTACAGCAGTCTTACCAAGGGTGAAAGTGTCACCGCCAAGGACGGTAGTGTGGTCACCCCGGAAATGGTCTTGGGAGACACTGTCCTTGGAAAGGGCTTCGCCGTCGTGGACATACCCGACGTTTCTTACATCGAAACCCTAGTCAATCGACCTGAATGGTCAAATGCAGATATCATGGACAATGTCTGTGTGATGTTCTGGTTGCTTGGCCCTGACGTTGTCACCGACTCGCGCCTGCAAAGCTTCATGAAAGATCATCCCAAGATCCGCCATACTGTCTGCTCAGGGGACACTGCACCAAACATGATTGCCCTGGAATCTGTGGCGACACAAGCGTATAAGCTACACAGCATTGACCCGGAAAGATTTCCTTTGCCGTACTATAGCAACGCACAGACGCTTCACGGCCATGCAGTCAATGCCTCTCCTGACGGATATGAGGCTGGCCGGACTGGCAAAATGATACAATTCTCGCCCCAGTTCCTGCATCAGGATGACAAGATTGTGGGATTCCCGGATCTTCAAAAACTGGCGGGGAGCGAGCCTCAGTTTGCCGAGGTTGCCGATTTGGCCAACAAAGCAAGACAACGACTACAGGATGCCGATTTTCTAGCGAAGATCGAAAAGGTAGAATCCGATATACCAAATCGCGATGCTGAGGTTATTACTCTCGGGACAGGATCTGCATTGCCTTCGAAGTATCGTAACGTGTCTGCAACCCTTGTGAAGGTACCTGGGTACGGTAACTACCTGTTCGATGCAGGCGAGAACACTATGGGCCAACTCCGACGAGTGTTCGGAAAGGAGCTGCCTACGGTGCTACGGGACCTCAAGGCGGTGTGGATTAGCCACCTGCACGCTGACCACCACCTGGGAACCGCCGGTGTGATCGGGGCATGGAACAAGGAGACGAGCAAATCCGACCCTTCGGCCACGTTGCATGTGGCGTCGCATATGCACATGCTGGACTGGCTCCGCGAATATGCTCAGGTGGAAGATTTCGGCTACAATCGCCTGACCTTCACCGAGTTCAGGAACTACGATCCGGTTACTCGAATCTCCAACCCTCGCATCTTCAGTGCCGAGCAAACTCAAACCCATGGCATTGAGCGCATTGATGCCTGCTTTGTTGACCATTGCCATGGGGCTTTGGCGACAGTGTTTACTTGGCCTTCGGGCCTGAAGATTGCCTACTCGGGTGACTGTCGACCCAGCGACAGTTTCGTCCAAATTGGCCAGGGTGTTACCTTGCTGATCCACGAGAGCACATTCGACGACGAGCTTCAAGGTGACGCCGTCGCCAAGAAACACTCGACCATGTCGGAAGCCATCGACGTGGGCCGTAGGATGGGTGCGAGACGTATCCTCCTTACCCACTTCTCCCAGCGGTACCAGAAGGTGCCGATTATCGAGGAGAATTTGGAGCCCAAGCCCGACGCAGATGGCAAAGAGAAGGCAAAGGTCGACGAAATCATCCTGGTGGCTTTTGATTACATGCGTGTCAAGCTCGGAGAGTTCAGGAAAGCGCAGGCCTTCCTTCCGGCTATACAGAAGCTGTTTGATGAAGTGACAGAGCAATAGACCGGGGTATATACTACCCAAGCCTGTGAATCAAAATGCCCCAACTCCTGTAATATTGGCAGCCAGACCTATCCGTGAAATGTGACGGTATCTTAAAGTTCGACTCGAGAGTTGTAGAACATAATCATCATCATCATCAATCACCACCCCCAGTCAGAAAGAAGTCACTAGACACATGTCCCTGTCTGGTTTTTGTGTGAAGTCTGTCATTATCTGCCCGACTCTATGTTTATGCTAGCTATGAAGTTTTTGGGCGTCCAGGGGGCAAGACTGGCTATATATATATACATAGCAAGAGCAGCATATTTTCCCGTCTCTCCCAAATGTCCATCCCCCTTTACTCTACTCGTCGAACAAGGTGTAGTTGGGACCGTTGCCGTCGCCCTCGCCCACGGTGGCCCAGCCGACGACGCCGACCAGCTCGCCGGAGCAGACGTCGCGCTCGAAGACGACGACGCGGTTGTCGTCCTGCAGCGCCGAGGCGACGAGGGTGCCGGCCTTGTTGATGTTGAAGCCGCGCGGGTTACGGCCCCCAGCGGCCGCCGTCTGCACGTGCGCCAGCGCGCCCGTCGACCCGTCGATCTTGAAGGTGATGAGCGGGTCCGAGGGGACGGCGGTGCTGTTGCGGGGGTCGAGGTTGGGCATCATCAGCGAGTTCTCGCCCCGCGACGAGGCGATGACGAAGCGCTGGTCGGGCTGTTTGGTCAGGTGTGTTAGTAAGTGTGTGCAACGCAACGTCGAAAATATAGCTTGATGTACTTACCGAGATCTTCAGCTCCGCGGCCTTGGTGCCGGCCGGGACGCTGCCTCCGGGGCCATGGCTGCTGAAGTTGAAGAGAAGGGTCATCTTGAGCTTGTCCTGTGCGTACGTGACCTTATAGCCGCTGATGGTGTTGCTAAGCTCGTTCAGGACGTAGAAGAAGGTCTGGGGGCCGGCGGTGGCGAAGACGCCGTGGCGCGGGCCTGAACCCGGGAGTGCCACGACGGGGTCGATCTCGGTCCACTTGATGGAGCCCTTCTGAAGCGCGTAGACGTGGAGCCGGTCGGCGCCCAGGTCCGGAACCACCATGAACTTGTTGGTGGGATCGATGATGGTGTGGTGCAGGTGCGGCACGTCCTGGCGGTCCGGGACGGGACCGGGGCCGGCCATGGTGTACGTCTCGTTCTGGGACAGGGCTAGCTTCGACGTGTCCTTGACGTCGAAGGAGCTGAAGGTCGAAGTATCGCTAGGAACAGGGGACGCCTCGTTAGTAGGTAAAGTACGTATGACCAGGTCATATGCGGTGCGAATTTAAAGGGTACACTCACTAATGAGCGATGGCCAAGCCATTATTGTTCGGTCCGTACAGCGTGGCGCTGACCGGGCTCTTGAGAATGGGTAAGATGTCGACAGTCTTGAGAGTCGAGTCCTCGTTGACTTTGTATGAGGTCAACCCGCCTTGACCACCCCAACCCTCATTCAGGCAATAGAGGGTCGACTTCCCCTTGTCTAGCGTCATCCATGTCGGCTCAGATCCGCAGTCCAGCGACTTGGAGGTGACGGTAAGCCCTTCGTGCGCGAGATTCAGAGTGTAGAGCGCGTGGTCATTGTATGAAGTGGCCCAGAGCTTGACAGCCGTGGCAGTGGGGGATGCCGCCAGCAGCAGGGACAGAAGCCCCATGGGAGTAACGTCTTCCAACATAATGGCCACGAAGATGTGAAGCTACTATAGACGCGGACTTGCTTTGCTGCTGAAGAAGACGGGCTGGCTGGGCTGGCTGACCGGTAACGGTCTTGTTTCGGAATGCCATTGGCAAGGGTATTTATTCAACTACGGCAATGTCTTACTCGGCTGCGCGATAGTAAGACAGACGGGATGGTGGTGGTGTAATCATCCGCCGGCTGGAGGTTCCGAACCAAATATTTCCTGATTGGGTCACCTGCGAGGAATGCTTGGGTCATGCCGTGCACACGCATGGTGGTTTGTGTTTGTTCCACGAGTCAGTGTCTTGCCTTTGCCCACCTGAACGGAGAGGTCAGCACACGAATCGATCAGCACATCTCACGGAAAAGCGGCCGAAGGAGCACAAATAGCCAACGGTTAACAAGGTGCTATGGATTGCAGGGGACCCAGTAGACGAACACGGCTTTCCGCTATACATGGCTCTCAACGTGATCTTGGGCAGGGGTAGTAGGTATGTACATGGTGTGTAGTTGCCTCGAATCCCCCAATTGGACATGTTATACCAGGAAAACCGGGTCGGGACCACGTCGCTCTGGGACAGACGGGAAGCAATTCCTTCGAGCACAAGGGAATATGTCGACGAGCGAGCCTGCATACTCCCCCCGCACGATCATGGCAGATTTGGGGAAACAGGGGCCCGGATTTCTTCAACGCCCAGGGGTTTCACCTTGGCAAAAGACGCAGGTGAGACCAATCAGAATCGTGCACACCCAATCCGGCGGCGGAGCGCACCGAATCATGGTCCTTTTTGTTGAAGTGCCAACTGAACCAAAAGCCGACGGCCGACCGATGAATCAATCGGTACTTTGGGTATATGTATCGTCAGAACCAACTCTTTTCTGCAAAACGACCGACAGACACCAAGATACTTATCAACTCCTTACCCGTTTCCTCCGGCGCTCCCCCCACACCTCCCATCCGTCTTAGTTAGAGGCGCCGTAACAGACCTGTAGAAGTCTAAACCTCTTTCGAACTAATCATGGCTATCTAGAGCTGACAATGGTAAGGATGCTTTTGTTGGAGAGAACTAAACTTCTGGGATTACACTTAACACACAAGGGAAAGAAAATACCGGGGTTTCTGCTGCGTTGCTGCTGGTTCTTGAACAACTAGGTACGTAGCAAGCCGGTTAGGTGAGAGACTCGTTGCGGCAGTTAGCGTGTAGTTATTAAGTGTTCAACCTCAAAATGAGGTTAAAAATGAAAGTTATTAAGTGTGATGATACCCTGAGAGGTCTGTAAATCACTTGTATTAAGATTTCAAGTTTCGCCTCCGCTACGCCTTACCTCCATGTCCAACCACTCACTGTTTTAATTTAAATCACGCAGAGAGAGACAGAGAGACAGAGAGACAGAGAGACAGAGAGAAATGGGGGAATGCTACCAAATTGTTTGAGCTGTGGGATTCCAAACCAACTCTACGTGCCACGCCGGCCTCATTCGTCTCCTTTCTTCATGAGCTGCGACCAGGTCGTGACGTCGCTCTTGGTCCTGGCCTTGGAAGGGGCCGCGACGCAAGAGGCCGAATCATCGGCCAGCAAGTCCGGGTCGGCACGGCGGCTGAGCGAGAGGTCTCGGCGCAGCTTCATCAGCTCTTCCTGGTCCAGCTGCTGCCGATGCTGCGGGCTCGCCGGATCCTGATAGCCGCCGCCGCCGCCGCCGCCACGTCGCGTGCGGGTGCTCCCCTGTCGGATGAACGGATTCTGACCGGGGTCGGCAGCCCTCTTCTGTGCGAGGTAGCGTTTGTTGGCAGTGTTGGCAGTGTTGGCTTGGTTGTTGCCGTCGTGATTGGGGTCCATCGCGGTGAACTCCGAGTCCGGGTACTGCAGTCCCCGACGGTCGAACAGGGGCGGACGGGCCGCTTGCTTGTCGGCGGAGGTGCTGAAATCATGTACGGAGCGTGTCCATGGGTTCTTGAACTTCCGCTCGGTTGGTGTCAGACTGCCTGCGGACGTGAGGGGAGACACCGGTCGATACTCGTCGGGGTCGAGATTTGTTGGCAGTGTCATGGTTGGCGAGCCTAACATGGCGGACACTGTACTTGGCGGTCCAAGTGTTGTTGTATCGACATAGACAGATGACGAGGCCCTCTGCCCGAAACGTGACGGCACTCGTGGCACCGGTGGGGCGTTGGAAGCGGGCACACCCCGGGGCAGCACCGTCTGAACGGTCAGGTCGGTCCATTCCGATTTAGCCGTAGCTGGCGGCGGCTCGGCACCGCTAGGATGTTTGGTCCAACCAGCACGGACAGGCTTGTACTCGTCTTCTTCCGGAATGTTGCCTTTCCGCAAAGGCTGTGGAACCGCTGAAATCACACTGAAAATACTCTTAGCTTGACTCTTGGGGTGACCCTTAGCCTGGCTATTCTCCTGGCGAAGTGCTGGATGTATGTCCTCCGGGTCAAGATCGTTGCCACCTGTATCTCGAAGGCACTGGTTGTACCATTGTGATACCCTCCGGTGGCTGCTATCCGCACTGCAACTAGCCCCTCGATCTTCAGGGTCCTGGTCGAGGTCGTTTGCGGTCTCATCCTCGTTCTCATAGCTATCGTCATAGCTGCTGCCTACCATCGGATACCGGTTTGGATCATCCTTGTCCTCCTCATCCCCGTCACCCCCCGGCGAAGGTATGGGGTGCTCGAAGCCCTGCTCCTCCTTCCCGTAGGAAGCGCCAATATCGTAGTATGCACCATCGACGTTAGCAGGCCAGGACGCAGGCTTGAAAGCGGCCATGTTGGCCTTGTTGGCGATACTGTCATCCCGGTAGACACTCTGCGGCACCTCGGGCTCCCGATAGAGCCTCCTCTGTTCCGAGGCCGTGGCGTGGTCAACCTTGATCCTAGGCGCAGCATTGGCGTGACGCGACTGGCGCTTACTCTTACTCCTAGCACTGCGGTCGTCCGCTTCCCTGTCTCCGCCCTCGCCCTTCCGACGCTCTCGCCTCCTCCGCTTTTCCGTCGCCTGGTAGTCCCGCCAGAACGAGCGAATCTCGAGGTGAGCTGGGCGCATCTCGGTCAGAAGTTCATCGATCCATTGCCGAACAGTTCGCTCCTCGTCACTCCTCATCTGCCTGATCCAGCTGTCGACGAAACGCAAGAGGCGCGGCTTGTACCTCCTCCGTGTGTCGCCAGCGCGCAAGCCCTCTTGCCGCAGCGTCAGGGCAGTAAACAGATCGGCCAGGCAGCGGCCGTTGGCACCGACCGCAGCCAGTATACATGCTTCGCATTTGCTCACAACTTTGACGAAGCGGTTATCGTGAGGGGCGCATCCAAACATCCGGTAGAAGTGGTCCTTGCTCATGAAGTAGGCCGTGACGGAATCGAGCCTCGTCAGCCACGAGGCCATTACGGAGCCCTTGTGCGGCCATCGCCGGAGACATTCCAGGTGCTCGCCAATCTCGAGACAGAGCAGCCAAAAGCACTCGCGTATGAGAAAGGGGTTGAGCCGCTCGTGGCAAGCGCAGAGGACTGCCCTCTCAGGCAGGGGGCGGGCCAAGTCCAACTCGCCGAGCACCTTGCGAGCGTTGAACGAAAGGCGCTTGACCTGCCGCAACAGACGGCTCTTTGGTTCCAGCAGCATCTCGGGCAAGCGCTCTACTTTTTCTTGCTGGCGAGAGAGCCATTTCTGGGAAGGCACTGCAATGCCATAGTTCGGCCGGCGCGAGAGAAGATTGGTTAGAGCGTCGATCTCGTCGTCCGTGAGTTTTCTCAGGGGAACTTCCATGGCCTGCCTCGGTGACCGGAGCAAGCTGCTTTCTTTTATGAGATGCTCGAATTGTAGATTATACGGGCCTATAGCTACTGTACCTGGCAGCAGCAATATGTAGATATGATATGTTAAGTATTAAAAAATGCCGACCCCTGTAACCAGGGAGGCCGCAGCATGCTATTTGTACAACCATCGACCTGGCCCTTTGTCTGGAATGAAGGACTAAACACCCACTACTCACCGTTATGGGAGAGCTTTGATCGGACAGGCCCGCGAACGTTAGTGCTTTTGCTTTGTTGGACTTCTTTCGCCTTCTATTGTCGACCGGATGATAACAAGGGCATTGTCCCTAGCAGGTATTTGTCTTCATACATACCTGGGCATAAATGAAGACGTACAAGAGCACGAACCTGTAAGAAGCAGTAGCAAGTCAAGACCTGAGGGAACCAAGAGGGAAGATAACCTCTAAGAACTTACAGGGTCATGTATCTTATCGTCGTCATGGGGCTGTTTCAATGTGCCGGACACATCCATCGTATAGGTATCGTAAGCTGCGTATAGGGGCCAGGATAGGGAGGGAAGTGGCATATTAGGTGGCAGTCAACTCAGCTAAGTGAGGATGGCCTGCATTTCCATTAAACCAGGGATATCTCCCAATGCAATCCTATATACTGTGGAAGTATCGCAACACCCTCTGCACCACGGTCGGGTGGGATTGTCTTCTCTATGCAGGTACTTCCAATGCCATGCCATGTTCTTGCACCGCCTCCAAAGCAACCACTTCAACGCCTATCCCTCAAAAAACAAAAGCATTCATGAAAAGCCTCGCGGAGAAAATATGACTAGACATGTGCATCGTAAGTATCGCTGCCCACCGTGGTATCAATGCTGGTAGTTGCCCTTGCTTTCCAATATCTATGAAATGCTCAAGGGCGGTGCTCGCGAGTGAGCATACTCCGGGTCGGCCCTCAGGCGCTCCAGCCTGATCTTGGCCGCCTCTGTGCCGTCATCGGCAATGGCCGGTTCCTTGAACCAGGGGTGGTCAAGCGCTTGCCGTGCTGTAATGCGTCTCGCCGGATCATACACAAAGATCTTTTCGAGCAGATCCAGGAACAGCCTCAAAAAGGGACTGTGCGAAGGTATAATGTCCTAGGAAATCATTAGCGACTTTCACCCCAACAAAAAAAGCCATTCTCGTATGCGACTTACACTCAGACGCTTCATGTTCTTGACAAATCTCCGCGAGGCACGGGTTGTATCCGCAGTGGGATAGTCAAGTTTCAGCCGCTTGAAATATCTGGGATCGGTTAGTCAACTGGACATTTCCGCAAAAGGGGTTGTACTTCGACGTACTTGGCAGCGGCGTTGCCGCTCGAGCTACTAGAGCGGTTGCTCATTTTCGTAACCTGCTGTGCGAGGTGCTGATCGATACGCCTGTCGCAGACATTCTCCATCATTGCCAGGTGCTCGAGATTATCGTGCGTCTGAAACAAAGCATCGCCTGTGAAAAACTCGACAAGAATGCAACCGATACTCCAGATATCACAGGGAAAAGACCATCCAAGTCCCAGAATGATCTCAGGGGCACGGTAATGGCGAGTGGAGACCACGGACGAGTGGTACTCGTCCTCGAAAGTTGCAGAACCAAAGTCGATCAGTCTGATCTCTGTGTCGAGCAGAACCTTTCGCTGGTTGGCCTGTCGAGGCGTACCAGTTGAAGATGAGGGTATTCTGCGGTTATACGTGAACGTCTGATAGGCGTTGTCACATAGAAGAATGTTTTCAGGCTTCAGATCGGTGTGGATGAGGTTGAGGTCATGGAGGACTTCGGGGTAGTTAGCATACAAGAACAGTCAATCGAGATGGGTAGGTATGCTACTTACAAGCCACACTCGTCAACAGTTGACGAGCAAAGCTCTGAATTTGGCTGTTGGGGAACGGGACGAAGTTGTTGCTCTTGAGAAAGTCAAAGACGCTGGACCCAAGCAGATCCATGACGATGCAGATGTGACCTCGGAAATCAAAACAATCTCGTAGGTGAATGCATCGATTCCGGTTTTCCTCGTCATTCGCCTTCAAAGTCTGCAATACTCGCAATTCGATCCGAGAGGCATCTCGATACTTTTGCACGGACCGAATGATCTTGATGGCAACCAACTTGTTTCGTTTCCTATCGCGAGCCTGGACCACCTTGCCAAAGGTTCCTTGGCCAAGAAGTTTGTTGATTTGGTCTGGTTACCTGTTAGTTCTTACACCGGATAGAGACGATAAGGCTCCGGAGATCTATAATGAAAACATACATTGTTGGGTGATATCAGCATCGGGCACGACAATGTAGTGACCGTCTTCATCGTCGACTTTCACATTGGAGTAACGCTTTCTGGCTGTCAGTAAGGTGCTTCCGAATCGATTGGGAGCAGCGGATCTCACATCTGTGACCACTCGAACGGCTACTTCAGCCGACTTCTTAATTGGCTTTTGAGGGGGTCTGTAGCTGATGTATGCATCGCCAAGGGCCTCGATGTCTCTGCGTTTTGCCTCTTGAGCGTGTTGTTGACGCGTTCGTTTCCGCTTTTGGCCGGTGGCCGAAGCCTGTTCATAGTCATACTGGCCATTGGAAGAGAGGGAGGCGAGTGATGTAGGGGCAGTTGTGTTCTGCGCGGAGGTAGTTCGATCAGTCGAGGAGGTCGCACTATTGGGAGTAGCAATGTGCGATCCATTGACGACTCTACCGCCGTTCACATAGCCGTCTTCCTTTCTCCTCTTCTTGGCCACATGCCGAGTACTAGCACCAGTATCGGACCCAATTATGGTGCCGTTCGTGTTGTATGTTGTTGTAGAGTAATTGGAAGAGATGTTGTCCTTGATATCGCCGTCAGGTTCAGGAGTATCATCAATGACGATGACTTCCTTGGGCACGCCATTCTTATAGAATTCGGTCCAGTCGGGACCTTTAGATCGCCTTCGCTTCCGCGCAATGTTTTGGCTCGAAGATGGTATGGACATGTTGTCGAGGTTTACGTCAGATCGTGGAGTTGACGCCGACTCCGAATCTGTTCCGTGATATTCGTGGGTCAATCTAGACGCCGGTGCTCCAGTGGACGCTACCGAGGCCGCGGCTCCATTGGCTGACCGTCTATGCGACGGTTGCTGAGGGCCACTGATGTAAGTTGAGTACGAAGCGGTAGACGCAGGGGCGTGACGACTGGACGTGCTGGAGCTGGATATCGTTGAGGCCGGTGGCGGGACGCCAGTGGGAGACGGAAGGACGTGGGTTGCCGGGAGCGTTGAGGGTATTGCCGCGGCGTTTCGGTAGGAAGCAGAGTGTACGGGACTCTGCAACTGCGGGAATGGCGGGTAATGGGCGTGATGATGGGAGTGGTGATGACGATAATGATGGGGAGGAATGGTGGCCGTGGCAGTAGTCGGCGTTGACATTGTTGTGGAATAACAACAGGCAGCGCCTTTTGCAAGGACACTCGACTGATGAGGGTCCTCGGTTGTGGTGATATGGAAGAGAAGATTGAGGGAGTGTGTTTCGAAAGGGCCGCAGTTAGCAGGTGCCCACTCGAAATGGATGATGTCTGCCCTCTACGTCCTACTCCGCTACCAACTGTGGGAGTGCAGTAATGTATTACCGCCGAGTCTCTCTTCTTACTTTCCAAAGCGCAGTGCCAGTGCCAAAGGTCCAGTCGGGGGCGCTGGGGCAGCCTTTTCCGGGTCGGACGTCGGCAGGGTCTTCTTGCCTGTCTAACCTGACTGGCTGACGTTCCACTGGAATGGATGGGGTCGAGTCTCAGTGGCTGCTAAGAGAGAAAGGGAAAAAAAAAGATAATGGTTAGGTGTTGGGAGGCACAGTTGCAGGGCCGCCAGCAGTCGAGATTTCAGGGCACTGGTAGCGCCGAACAACCACTAACCTTACTATTAAGGCTCGAATTTGTAGCGGACTGGGTCGCTAAGCAGTTGCAGGTAAGTAAGTAGGTAACCCAAGTTCAGGTAGGTGCTGGTATGGAATATGTCGAATTGACGATAGTTGTTTTGAGCAAAAAGATGATACCAGAGTTTCTTTTGCCAGAAAGAACTGTATGCTCCCGCGATAAGTGCACCGTCCGGCCTAGAGTTGATCTGTAAAAGTAGGGATGCTCCAGGCTGTTTTTGCTGGTGGGACCCAAGATGCCCTTCTTCGGTGGTGCGCGGTAGAGGATCTGGGCGTGCAGGCAGGTTCGTATGGATGCTCAATAGTCGCGAAGAATTGAATATTCTGGGTTCCGAGCTCGAATACACTACGAGATATGGCAATTCTGCAAGATGGAAGCCGTGATTGTCATACAATTGTCGCTGAATTGGACTGGTCGGTGTTTTGTGGTTGAGGAAGTCGTGCATGCACTGCAGTGAGTGAAGTTGAACCGGCGCGGTACAGTGCAGTGCAGTCAGCCAGTGCCTCCACGAAGATGCCCTTAGAGTAAGTGCATTACGTCGAGGAGTAAGTGCGATGGTATGTGTAAGGGAAAGTCAACTGGGACTGGGAAGAAACAGTCACGAGCCCACAGAGTTCGCTCTGGTAGAGATGGGAGAGAATGAGTCGAGTTGGAAGTGAAGATTCGACAGAGAGGAGGAGGGGCGTAGCGCGTGTTGTGCGGTCTTCCCTTCACGCCGGCTTTGTCGTCAAACTAGAGCAAGTTGGCCTGTGATGTCGGGTCGGCAGGCCTGGTAACATTGACGGTGGCAGCATGGTGTCTGGGTCTGAATTGTACGGTACGTAGAATCTGTACGGCACTGTACGCTTCACAGCACGCAGATGGGGGATGATGGCACCCACAGCTCCCAATGCTTACTGGGTGGGGCCATGGGTGTCGCTTCATGCTGTTCGCTCTGGTGTGTGTCGCTGCCAGACTGCTGTTCATCTGATTAACGGTGCTTTCACACGTTCCATACCTTGAAAATGTTTATTAATGGGCAAAGCAACTCCTTATACTTTGAACACTGTGTTTTGCCCTTTCCTATGAAATACTATCTTCCTTCCGTAAACTTGGGTGTCTGCTAATCCACAGCCCAAGGTAGACTTACACCAGCATCGGGAGGACAGTAAAACGGACAGGACTTGTCGTCAGCAAGGAATGCCACCATGCCCATAATCTTCGGGCGCCCTGTTTGCACAAACCCAGCAGGTACCTACATACATCCTCCATACCTACATACCTACCTCATAACACGGCAGCACAGACAAGTCATGGATGCGGTCGAGGAAAGCTGCCCGAATTTACAACGCCTCCTTTAATGTTTAAGTTATATACCTAGAGAGTGTGTATATTGCTTAACATCCATCTGATGGACTTATACAATGTTTATGAAAGCATGCCCATCAAAAGAACAGGTGCTGGGTGCTGCCCACAACCATTCATGCAGGGGATTCCGAGCAACAGTACATGGCTTCGATATTGTATATGGGAGACAACATAGCTTGGTATGCAATCGATATACTAACCACGGTTATTCCGTAACCTACATGTCTGTCTCATTGAAACTAGGTGCATTTTGGGTCCGTCTCTTGAAATCAGAAAGTCCATTCAAACAACAGTCTGGTTGGCACGGCCCTCGGATTCGTCATTCTCTGGGGTTAGCTCTCTGCAGCAAGTGACCTTATTGGTATCGGTAGCCATTAAACAGCACCTATCGGAGCATGCCTGCCAGGGTTGCGTTATCATGGCAACATAACTCGGCCATTTTGACTTGTTCCTGTAGTCCAGATTTGACCTTTGGATCGAAGGTCTGTGGAAGTACATGTATGTAATGTAGGTATATAGGTATGTATGCAAGTCTGCGTGATTTACCATTTCACTACCTCAGGCAAGAGGGATGTTTGTTTGTTCGTTGCTGCAGTCCGTTTCTACGACAATCCAGCATTGCCTTCACACCAAAGCACTCACTCACTCCGGTGGTCAAGGTAACCGGCCTTGCAGCGAGATTAAAAATTGCCAGGTCAGAGGGTCACGGACAAAGGAGCATATCATTCGTGTGCACTTCTGGTACCTTTTGGCATGTTTCTTCTCACGCAAGGTACATACTTGGGTATCTCAGCTGTTGGCTCTTCTCCAGGGTAAGCACCACTCGAAGGATTTGACAACTGGTCTTCCTTTGGGTGTTCTTCTTCTAGAAAAACTGCCCTCGCAACGCCTTCTAGACCTCTGCCCTCGCTCCATTCGGGTAAAGTTTACGGTTTGTTCCTCGCGACTGCACGAGAGCCCCTCTCCACTCACCCAAAGCGCCTGACGACCCTTCTGTGACGACCTGGTTGGCCGGCAACGAGCTACAGCCCACTACAGCATGATATCACACCCATTCCCTAGATTGAAGCCTGGCAGCATGGCAACGTCTGGTGCTCGCTCTTGGCTCCTTGTGGAATATAACTCACTCACTCGCCCACGAGGCAGCACTGGCGACCTAACCTACATGAGTCGAAAAGTGAACAAATAAGCAGGACAGGTCTTGGCAGGCTGGCCTGCAGTACTTGGGCATCCACCCCCAGTGGCTTGACATCGCCTATGCAGGTCTCGCAGTAGTGCCTCGGCCGCTGCGCGGGACCCTGGCTTGGGACGTGAGAGTGACTGGCTGGCTGTCATTGCTGAGTTGGTGTGTGCCGCAGAAAAAAACCCTTTGCTCTGCAGTGTGGCTTGGTTATCAGTTTGGTTTAGACGGGTCCTCATAAGCCATCTAGAAAGCTGACTCGGGATTCCTCAAAGGTATACGCACATATGAATCCTGCTCGTGTGGGTTGGATAATTGCGGAGTCCGCGAGGCCTGCGGTACTGGGCTATGTACGTACGCGCTTTCGTAACGAGACTAGTTAGCCCCAAGCAAGCATTGCTGCCCACTGACTGGAACCTTTTGGGGGTCTTCGAGATCCTAGATCGCACACTGTCGAGTCCAGATCTGCCAGCCAGGAATACCTCAGTGAGGTATGTGAGTAATATTTAGTTGCCTCCCCTCTTATGCTCCTCTTATTCTAATCTTCAATTCTACCTTGGCTATTCATTGAATGATCGGTACGGTAGAGGCAGGCTCGGCAGGGTCTTTTGCGTGCCTAAGACGGCACTGTGTTATGTCTGATTTGACAGAGACAGGCATCGGCATCCATCCGCCTACGTTCTCTCCTTGGCTTGAGTGAATACATGCTTACACCTACCTGCCTACTTACTACCCTTTGGCCAAGTGCCAACCGCTGGAGCTTTAGCAGCACAGCCTTTTCGATAGCCAGGCCGCCCTCGCTCGTCAGTCAGTCGTCCAACCTTAATGGCAGTGTATCGGAACAAGGGAGTAAGGCGGAATTTAGACACAGCCAATGCTTCCGGTGCGACGCTGGATGACATGACCATGAAATCCCTCCCCTCTCCTCTCTCCCCACCCGCCCAACTTGCCAGGCATAGACCATTACAATCAGTACCCAGCTGTCCTCACACAAATGACGGGGCTTGTCGTGGAAGGTGGCAATTCTCTCTCATTTGAGGATGGGCGGCTCTCCTCCGTCGCGGGTGGCCTGCTCGGTTACTCTCTGTAAGCACTACCTACCTGATCATGTAAGGTGATACGCTCTGCTCTTTTGTAGGCGGTCTACGCAAATGGTCGCATACGTCAATCCAGTAAGGTAGGGTAGAAAAGAAGTCCGTCCAGCAATGGAATGGCACCTTTTCGGCCATTTACCCGTGCAACAATCGCCTCTTCCTGTAGCGATTCGTCCCATCCCGTCCTATCTCGTCCAGCCATTCTCTCTTTCCCCGCCGTTTGCCCTGCGAAAGGCTGATCCACATAGCGTAGGAGCCCATCACCACGTTTCTGGCTCTGAGGGCAGCCAACGTCGTAAATTGATGGAGCCCGTTTTTATTTATTTTGTCAGCGGGCCCTTTTTCCCTCGCAACAGGTGTGCCAGGGTGACGGGTTCAATAGAATTTAGATTAAGATACAGCGTCATCTCGGGTTGTTTCTACTCGGAGGAAAATTTTATGAGGAAATTTCCCGTCCTGCCATGGCGAAATTCGACAATGTCCTTCACACGGAGATAAGTCGTTATATCATCATTTCGCCCAGTTGCAACCAACCTAGCGTAAGGGGTTCCGGAGACATGAATATGGATTGTTCATCTACTGCGAGCACGGGTGGCCGTCTAAGGTCGTAGATGAAAGGGCTCAAGAACCCGTGAGCCCACCATCTACTCCTCCCGTCCCGATCATCGCAGTGGTAAGCAAGCGGGCTGGGCTAGTGCTGCCCTGTTTCTCGGCACGTACAACAATACAATACAGTATGCCCGAAAGTTGATTGCACATGCCCAGAAAGCGCACAGGTCTTGTGTTTTTCTATTCATGTAGTTGCATTTCTCAGTGGCACAAAGCATCTTGTATAAGTTTGCCCAGGCTCCTCGATTTAGAAAGTGAGTGAGAGTATCACATTCGCGGCCGGAAACGTCAGACGCAGGCCAGCCCCAAACAGGAGATTGTCTGTCGTTTTATCTCAACACCCTCCGTATCACAAAACGGATGGGTGAGACGGGAAAACTGGATTTGGGCCTCAGCTCCCTCCTTTTCCTCGCAGACTCTTGTAAAATCGAAACATGAGGCTTTGTTCGCCGCGCAGGTTTTGCCGGCCTTGGTAAGGAAGTGAAGTGTGACTTGTGGCAGATTCATGAACTGTTTAGAAAGTAAGGCAGCGAGACGGACTCGACTCCTCCTACCATGCGATTGAAGGCTGTTTCCCTGGGCCACTGGCCCAGAAGACTGGCCCTCATTGTACGCGGGTCAGAGTCGCCACTTTACTCGGGACGGGACCTGGGGCCCCCCCGGGTTTAAGGGTTCAAGTGATGCGCGTTTCACCTCATCTAGAACCGGATCGACGGATGGAAGATGGCCTTAGACGGGTCCTGACGATCAGGGATGCGTTTATCGAAACCAAACAAATGTTCACAGCTTCAAAGTGATTTCCGCCCTTCGTGCTCATCACTGTAGTAGGTAAGAATGCAAAAACATGCGACCAGCGTGGGAAATCAATCTAATTGTATGCAGATGTCGCAGTGGAATCTCTAGAGAAGATCAGAGAAAATAATGACTCGCAAGACCCCCGGCTCCCAACGCCACTTGATGCAGGTAGTTTGAGAATGCAACCGCCTCCCTCTCCATAGACGAAAGACGTTGCTATGAGAACTCCGACCAGATCAGATACCTCTGTTGAACACGACCATGCCTCCCTCTCCGCCCTTGCCGTGAAACTCCTCCTCGAGACTACTGGCGCTGATGCGCTGCCTCGTGGGGAAGGCTGCCAGCGCAAACGGCAGCGCAAGGTAGCTCATACCCAGAATCAGGGCCAAGTTGATAGGTGTCGTGTACCGCGGGTTCTTCTTCAGCCAGTCTGCCTTTTGCAGTCGCACGAGAACCAGCGGCGGCACCACCATGATCGGGCTGCTGTTGAGCACGCGGCTCAGCGCCGTCTCGCTAACCGCTAGCGTGGCAGCCTTCTTGCTCCTTCCCAGGCTGGCAACGTCGTTCTCGGCCTTGCCCTCGGCCGCCAGCTTCGCCTTGTCCTTCTCCGACAACACGGGGAACACATCGATACCGGTGCGCATCTCTTCGCCGCGCATGAGGAACACGTTCAGAAAACCAGCAGATGCGACAGCGGCAAAGGGGACAAGTCGGCCGAGGACTGTACGAGTGGCAGGCGATATCCGCTTGATACGGGGAACAATCGCGTTGAGGCCCACAGCCACAGAACAGGAGGCGCCGACGGCAAGGAAGTAGGACTGTGCGATTTTCCCGTACGAAAGAGGGGTCGATTTGTTGGCATTGGCATTGTTGATGGCGACGTTCAGGGACTGGTTGGCGACTTGCCACCCTATTGTTCCCGCTGTCTGTCAAGGAGTTGGGTCTTAGCATATCTCCTTCTGAGTTGGATCCGAAAGCATCGACTTCTTCTTACCTGAAGACCAGGGGTCAGCATACCCGCCGTGACCACCAGGTTAGACAGTGCGAAGCAGGACATGCGGAACGGCAGGAGAACTGGCTCGCCAGTATCTGCAGAGGGGTTATAAAGTCAGCGCTCAGGACCTTGAGAATCTGCTTTCAGTCGTTTTCCGTACCGGGATGGAGCGTGGCGTCCACAATCTTCTTTGCCTTCCACAGCTCCGGAGTCATGCTCTGGATTTCACCTTGCTTGTATGCGACCACCAGCTTCTTCGCCTGCTCCAAGCCATTCTTGCCGGCAAGTAGGGTCCTGCAAACACCATCCCAACGGATTAGCGACACGCGTCCATAGTAATGTAGTAGCCCCGGGCTTTCCCAGTTGAGTATCCAACAAGTTGTGTTCATTGGGGCCTGCCAAGTATCCCTTCCATGGCTTGATAATTCTTCTGTGACTTACCTGGGATCCGTGATACCTGCTGTCTGCTTAACACGACCCCAGTACGTGCTGAGATCGTGTTGCGACTCGGGCAGCTCGCGGTTGCCCGGGAGAGAGGACGACATGTTGTCTTGGTCGTTCCAAGTACCGGGAGCCTTGTCGCGATCGTCTACAAGCAAGCGCCAAAAAGGAGAGCAAGATTAACGAATGCGACAAACAGGCGGTCAAACAACACCCCAGGCCAATAACGAATGCTGCACTACTCTTTGCGACGTCGTGCCTCCCAACTGACTGTGTGCAAGGAAGGGCATATAATTTGTTTCGCTGTGGTGGGCCGCCGGCGGCCCGAGATCGGGGACCGCGCTATCACAAAAAAAGCCGCCCCGCTATCGCTATCGCGCGGATCGCGGGTCACTGCACTCTAGCACTTGCGCCATGATCCTTGCTGGTTACCACGAGGTAGAAGATAATATGCGTTGAAGAAGCATTTGATGTAGTTGAGACAGGAGCGGCAGCATCTGCACACGTTGCAGACTTGCAGTTGCATTTGTTTCGATGCTTGGCGATCCTCTACCTGCGCCGATTTGTTCAGACTGTCCTCATTTTTATCCCTGATCCTAAGAACGTTTGCCAGTGATACTCTCTTGGCGTACAGAACTGATGCCTCTAATTCGAACCTTCCCAGCCATGGACTATAACAAGCCGGAGCCCAGACTAAAACAAGACTATATCGACTACTATAACGGAGGGAAGAGGGGAAAGGAGGGGGTATATAGAGAATAAGAACAAAATGGAGAGAAACGGCTCACAGGCAGCAATTAGGGTAAGCTAAACCGAGGGGCTGATGTTGTGTGAAGCACCGCAGAGGCATAGACCGGTCAGGAATCGTTCCTTTTCGCGTGGTGTGATGGATCATCAGGAGATTTCGGCTTTATAGGGCATTCGTTGTCTTTTGGCATATTCTATTTCCAAAATAAAATAGGTATGGCGGTGAAGAACGACGAGGAGTAAAGAGGAAAAAGCAAGATGATGTCACTTAGTGACCCTACCTCTCCTCCGATGCTTGCTGACCTAGCTCACCTGAGTAGGATATTGCGGCCCAACACACCAGGGAATTCCGTCGGTTCGCGTATGATAAATCAGTGGTATTATGAGCACGGGATCAATGTATTATTGCTGCTGATCCGATGGTGGTGCCGCCAACGTATGGAGGAGAAAAGCGGGCGAATCTCACCCAAACCCCGTCATTGCTGAACTGTGCCTGAAGGGACTTGGCTATCACAGAGGGTGTAAGTGAACATGTACATGTAAAACAGAGCCGCGATAAGTTATAGTAACCCGTATAACGAAGAAATGTAAACTTTAAATTTGAATAAGGAGATTCGTGGCGTTCGTATCGTGGGTCCTAAATCGCGTAGCATCTTCCCAACGGTAACGCTTGTCTTCTACTACTCCCAGCCTCCCCGCCTTCAACCTTCGTATGTCATCATCCTGCGGCGGCTCCCAGTCTCCACGTGGGAGGGGGAACACGCTGCCTACAGTTCTCGATACAATGTCCTTTTTTCTAGTGCTAACAGAAAAGAAAAGTAAAACCAATACCCGTCCAACACATCATTAATCATTTCCCTATATCCAGACCAGATAATCCCCAGGAAAGACAAGCTTCACCGCCCAACCACCATGCAAGCGAGTGGTGTACTTATTACATGACATGCATGCTCCGATTTCCATGGCTTCCGGTCCCAACCGCATGTGGAACAAACACTCATTCGTCCCGACCCTTGTCTCGGTTCGCGGTATGATAGGTTCGATGCTCGGACAACGTTGCTTCGTCGCTCGCGGGCATTATGCACCTCCGTTGATCGACCAGCTCCCACAATGATGACACCTGCAGTCGAAGTAAGGACACACACATATATATACCGGGGGTCCCGGTGCGTTTTAGTGAGCGTTATTACTCTTTTTCTTCTTTCAACTCAACCTTGAAAGAGAATGGGTTTACGCACGTCCATGTAGAACTGACCCCGGTAATCGTAGAGGTCCATACAAAACTGTAGCAGTCATCATCGTGAAGATCTGGCCAAAACCATTGGAGACCAACAGCCCGTCCCCGCCACCTTTCTAATGGTCATGGTGGCGTCTGCGGCGCCCGTCTGTCACAAATAAGTAAGATCAGTTGAGTTTGCTCAGGTACACATATGAATTTTTGATGCTGGTTGGGGTAGTTAGAAGCAGGAAAGAAGCATTTTATTTTCAAATAGGTTGAAGAAGCAGTCAGCACAAGGCACACTGGCAGACTCTCGGTTGCCGAAACTCAAGCCATGGGCTTCAACATGAACCCAGTAACAAAAACGCCAGCCCTAGGATGGTTATTAGAGCCATCTTCGTCAAATGTCGTAAGGTCGTAAATATCCTGATAGCTCTTCCAATGGTTCGGGAAGCTAGCCAAGGAAGGGAAAGGCGGGTGGGTGGTGAATGGTGTGTAGGGCTATAGAGCAAAGCATGCAGCTCCTCAGTATCTCCTATCGTAGCCGACAGGAGGCGCGGGGAGAGTGGCTGCGTACGGGTTCCCGTCAGAATAGCGGGAACCGTAGTCATCGTCGTACCGGCTACCGCGCGGAGAAGCTGACGAATGCCAGTCGTCGTCCCTGGACCTCACATGGTGGGAGTCATTGGCCCGCTTGAGCCGTTCCATGCGTTTCTCGTGTCGCCTTTGTTTCTCTTGGTTCCATTCCTTGACCTGGTGGTTCTGCTCGCGAGCCTCTTTCATTTCGGAGATGGCTCCCTTGATACCCATCGCTGCGATGCCGACGGATGCGGCATCCTGCATGAGGGCCTTGGACTTGAGTTTCTTGGCTTCCATGGGAGTGAGTCTCCCTTCCTTGACCGCCTTGTGTCTTGCATTGCGCTTCTCCATACTCGTATAGACACCATGTGCTGCGTGGATCGTGGCCACAGTGGCTAGTCCCGTGGTTATCATTTGCTTACCTCTCATCTTCTTCGCTTGTTTCTCGTCATCCTCCGAGTCGCCCAGATCACTGCTCGAGACCGAGCCGGACCTGCCACCCCGTGTGTGCGATCGAGACCTGCTGCGACGTCTGGCTGTGGATCTGTCATCCTCGTAGTAGTCGTCCGGACCTCTTGCTCCTCTCATGTATCCCCTGGAGGTATAGTCGTCGTCGTAGCCGTCGGGGCTCCGTCTCCGGCTCTTCCGGGATCGTGTGTCGTCGAAATCGTCCTTATCTTCAGCAGGTCCGCTTCCAAGGCCGAGCTTGGCCAGACTGCGGCGCGCCCCGTCCACAACGCTCCGGCTGCGGCTACGGCGTGTGTCCCGCGAGCCAGCCCGAGAGCGAGCACGGCCGTCATAGCGACTATCATATGAATCGACACTGCCATGACGTCCCCTCGAACGAGAGTCCCTCGAACGAGAATCATCTCCTCCCTTGTCTAGCAACTTCTTAGCACCCAGGGCACCGAGACCGGCAGTAGCGAGAGCTGCGAGGCCATTGCCGCCGCCACCACCACCACCAACGGAGCGCGCGCGCGACCGAGATCGGCTCCGGCCTGTCTTTCGGTCCTCCTCGATATCCTTCCGGGACCCGTTCAGAACGCGGTTGCCAACAAGACCACCAATGACTGATTCGATGAGGTGGCGCTTGCTGTCTGAGTCGGGGTTGTGAGCAGCATCGATGGTAGCAGCACCAGCAGCAGCAGTGACGACACGCTTCATCTTCTCACCCTTCCAGCCACCAGGCTCCCGGGCAACACGGAAAGCCTCGGCGGCACCTGCGACGAGGGAGGCTTTGGCAGCCTGCTGCATGCGACCGGCGGCGTCATTCCTCGACTTGCCCGAGTCCATACTGCCTCGGCGGCTCCTTCCCTCTGAGCGGCGGTCGTCCTTGTCGCTGCTGCCGCCCGTCAGGGCTTTGATGGCGCTACTCAGACCGGCTGCAGAAAGTGCATTCTCAAGGAAGGACTTATTGCCTTTGCGGCTCCTAACATCCTCCTCGTCGTCCGAGTAGTATTCGGCAACGCGGCCGTCGCGGCCTTTGTGGACGACATAAGTCGATTTCTTCTCGTCCTTTCCGGCATGTTTGTTGTAGACTTCGGCACCTTGGTAGCCGGCAAGTGCACCAGCTGCTCCTAGCGCGGCTGTCGCAGCCAAGTTGCGGTCGACGACATCGTGGCCCTCCTCTTGGGCCTCGCGGCGGTCCCAAACCTCCTTGGCGCCAGCAGCAAGAACACCGCCCACGACTGCGGCGATGATTTTCTCCTGCTTATTGAGAACGCGCTTGCGGGTCCGCTCCTCCTCCTCGTAGTAGACGCTGGCAGGCTTCCTGGAGCCACGGTGACCACCTCGGGCTGGACGACCGTCGTAGCGAGGGTCGTAGTAGTCATCATAGTAGCCTGGCTCTGCCGAGCGGGCGCGGCGGACGTCCCGCGAACCAGTGTACCCCGGAGGCGGGAAGTCCCGTCGAACTTCCTCGATAGAGAGGTCGCTGCCCTCGCGCGCCCGTGGGACAAGTTCGGTACGGCTAGAAGGGTTGACTCTCAAGTACGTCTCTTGGGTATCAACATAGCGTGGCTCTCTGCCATCTCCACGGCGTTCTTCGCGCCGCTCTTCCTGGTAGTATCGCCTGGTATGGCCCCGCGATGGGGGATCATAAGGGTCGTAAGCCGACATGATTTACACCTTTCTCTACGGTTGTATATAAGTGAGGCAGAAGACAGTCGCAATGTGTGTGTGTGTGTGTGTGTTTGTGTAATGATGTAATGATTTAGACCAGATAATTCGGTCAGTCTGAGGGGTAAAGCGACAGAATTGATTGAGAGATAGATGGTAAGCTCAGTGAGTAAGCATAGAAAGGATGTGGGTGTTGCGGTGAAGCGGGGCAGGT
This sequence comes from Apiospora saccharicola, assembly GCA_038363915.1. Classification (NCBI taxonomy): domain Eukaryota; kingdom Fungi; phylum Ascomycota; class Sordariomycetes; order Amphisphaeriales; family Apiosporaceae; genus Apiospora; species Apiospora saccharicola. Next base: position 5,035,194 of record JAQQWM010000001.1, read on the forward strand.
AGCTGAGCCTGGGATGTAATGTAATGGTGTCTCAGCAGCCAAATCAGGGAAAACTGGATATAGTCGCTGCCTTATGACTGGGGCGGATGACGTAAAGTAGTGGAAGAAGGTCGCTCGAGTCGCAACAACTTGATGGGAACGTATGCTTTTGTCTCGCAGATAGCTTGCGACAAGCTTTTCTGATTTGGGTCGATCAGCAAACTGGGCAGAGAAGAGAACCGAAGTGGTTTCGAAGAAAATGCACAATGGGGGTGTTTGGTGGTTTGTGTAGGGTGGGCAGGATGTTGATGAATGAAGGTGACAAGGGGGGGCAGGACCAACTACATAGTTGCTAGATGCATCTACAGTCTACAGAACAGGGAAATAAAATGTCGCTAGGACAGGGACGGGTAGGAATGGGTAACGGCAGGGCAGCAGGGTCTCTCTGTGTGTCTGAACAGCAGACTTTCTCTCAACACCCAATAATTATTCATCCTTATTGGGCTGGCGCATGGGAGCCAAATGGCACTAGGCCGACTAGCAGGTCTGGCTGCGTCCTTAGTTGTCCTGGAAAGATGGCTGTGGCAGAGGGTTCACTGCCGGTCATGACATGGAAGATGGCTTGAGGCTGGGCACCTATGTATGACTGACCTGCCATTTTACCCAATGAGATGCCCGGCCAAAGGACCGAGGTGTCTGTTGCGGGGTGGTCTTGTTTGGTTTGCTGCGCAACATTTTCTTTCAAGCAAGAATGTATGGAGTGGTATTCGTAAGGTTGCACATGGTGTACGTATCTTACGCTGGACCATCACCACGAGGCTCTCGGCCATCCATTGCACGGTTTTGCCCGATGTTATGCTTGTTCACCTTCTACGTAGAACATGCGCCCGACTAATGGGGGGACGCGCGAGACCATCTATCAAACCCTATTCAGGATCGAGCGTATTGCCAAACGTGCGCGCAGAGACAATCTGGCAAACAAAACTCGGGTTCGTTCGTTTGCCCGCCTGCCCGCCCGCTGGATGACGTACGTTGTGCCGGTGGCAGTGCTGCGTCAACTATGGGAGGCTGGGCAGACTTCTCTGGTACAGCACACCTTGCAGGTAGTAGTCCTTTCTAGACTCACCTAGAACGACTAATCACATTACTCTCAAGTAACTAAAAGAGGCATAACGGAGATGGCCGGAGGCGGTGCGACAATTGTCTACTGTAAAGCCTTCAGTGCCTGACCTACTGTTTGGCGAGGAACTAGAGCCAAGCCCCAAAGGGCCTCGCCTCCGCTGCCCGAATGTTTCTCGAAGCTCCATGTTCAACAGATGATGTCATGCTATAACATAACGGGATTAATCGCTAACATGGCTGTCCTGTTGACCCGATCGGTCAATTGATTTCTCTATCTACTGCATAAGTACGTTCGTTCACTAACTTTCGCCTGTTTGTAGGCGACTGTCTTTGTTGTAAGCGTCGGTGTTGAGAGCATTGATGGAACATTAAAAGTAAAGGACCTGGCGGGGTATAGTATAGAATATAAGTAGGTACACGTACATACCACATCGTGTCCAGCACAGCTCAGACGTGATCCCCGGATAACATCCTTCGCCAGATGCTACCAACTGATTGCCCACCGTTGAATGAGCCCGACGCTTCCCGTCTAGGAATATAGCTGAGGTGTGGAGTGTTATATTATCTTTGGTAGTTAAAGCTTCTTTCTACCTCTTGCGCATTTATTATGTTAGACAATTTCCAGAAACGAACAGCAGCAATCCGCAACTCCGTCCCATGATCGCTGTAATGGAAAACTCCGGCCCCCCTTATTTCCAATTCTTTTATAACGTCAACCTCACACATTCATACTTCTCCACAGCCCGATACACCACCTTCTATATACCCAAGGTAATAATATTCTAGTACCTCCCTAGGGCGAATCCCCTTTCATCTTCCACGTTCTCGACTCATCTTACAGGCTACACCAAAACAAAGGCTGGATATCAATATATCTAATTATGGCCTCAACATACCCCTATTGACAGGACATTTCCATCCTGGGTGGGCTTTTAGCTTTCCCCATTAGCCAGACGGTTGTTCATGAAGAGGTCGAATGTCTCCAGGTATAGCTCGCTGGAGCTTGTCGTCGCCATGATATGGGGATTCCGCTCTAGAGCCTCCACCCACATGTACCACCGTGTCCCTGGCATAGGATCACTCCAATGTCGATGCTGGCTGAGCATACGAGGCAAACGCAGGACGAAGGGTGCAAAGTGGATGTCAACCAAGCAGAGATCAGCACCGAGGAAATATGGCCCCTATAGAATATAAGCATTTGGAAGTGAGAGGACTCCTGATTACATTCGTACCCTTTCGTCAGCGGCCTGCACCAGCGCCGTGATCTCGATCTGCAAGCGATCTATGCCTTCGGACTGCTTCGATGTATCTGTTGCTCGTAGAAGGTTGAAGTACGAAGGAACGATCTTGCCATTGATCTGGACGATGTTAGATTGTTGTAAATTGAGAACAGGTTGGCCAATTCCCAACGTATCAACTTACATGGTCTATCCACAACCTACAATTTGCTTTCAGTCGTGGATCTGTAGGAAGGAGAGGTACGTGGCAGTCGCGATCCTCAAGCTGTATTTAAATCATCAGGTACAGGACATCTCAATCACCTTGGCTCTGATATGAACTTACGTATTCAAGAATGACAGCACTCTCACCACTGGCCCAGTCACCTTCGCGTATAGCAGGAACCATGCCACGAGGATTTGCCTCTAACAGGTGAGTAGGTCGCTTGAATGGATCAGTCTCATAGTACTGGTATTGCATTCCTTTGACCTCTAGAGCAATCCAGACTCTTTGCGAAAAGGGGCTAGCAACCAGTCAGTCCAATGCAATCAATAATTTATCATCAAACATACCAGAAACACGCAGCATAGAGCTTTAGCTCGTGGTCCTTTGCATGCTTTTTGGCCGTTAATTGGGCCGCACCAGTGGCTTTCCTTTGGGTAGGCTTTTGGATTTTCTTGGCTTCCTTCTCCTGTGCTTGCATGAAACGCTGAACGGTAGACTTCTTAATCTCGTCGCTTTTTGCCAATGAATGCTTATGTGGGCCGGCTACACCGTCTTGTTTCCCATTGCCTCCATTTCCATTGACCCTTTGGATCGTCCAGAATTTGTCGCCTACTAGTGGAGCCTGCGTTCCGTCAATGGTGATGCCGTCGTCAAGCTCTATGGTGGCACCAGCAAAGTATTCGGTGATTTTGATCTTGACGTCACACAGATCTCTCTCGCGCGCATTGCGCTTCCTCTTCTTCTTGGACGGATCATCCGACTTCGGCGTCCCTGGAGGCCGCCCTTTCATGCGGCAATCCCAGTAGTGTGATATGAAGGGTTTGCGCTTATACTTCTGCGTCGAACGGTGGGAATAAACATTATCGATGTGAGGGAAGTACGTCTCGAATTCATTGTTGGTCAAAATAATCATATCGTCCACATGGAACAGTTTCTCCCGCCACATTTCAAGATTCGGCGGATCAGGCACGATCCGATTGACCAGTTGACCGTGGGGCCGGTTTTCTGGATTCTCGGGAGTCTGCGACGAGGAAGAAGCCATCCCTGGCCCAAGATAGTCTTCCTCTTGTTGTAGTTGGGCAATGAGGCCCGGGGTCAAGAGATTAAAGGGGCCCTGGCTGACATGAATGCCATGGTTTGCTGGCGGGGGTTGACTCGAAGGCGGTAGTGGCGGAGGCGGCGGCGGCGGAGGCGCAGCAACCGTGACAGGCACGGGAGAGGCACTCAGCGCATGGTGATGCTGCTGATGAAGTTGCTGCGGCGGAGGCGGCGGGGGCTGCTGTTGCTGAGGGCCATGTTGGAGGATGGGCACAGTAGTTGCTGTCTGTAGGCGCTGGAGATGCGCATGGGGGTGGGCATGGTCGAGGTAGAAGGATGGATCGGGCCCGTCTAGTACGAGGCCTATATCGGTGTTCGATGGTAGAGTCGGCAAGGGGAAGTGCGGCGGTGGCGGCTCGTTGGGTGGTTGCGGGGGTGGGGAAGCGCCATGGTGGTGGTGTTGGTGGTGGTGGTGATGGGCGATGTGCGCATGTTGGTGCTGCATGGGCGGTCCATGATAGTGTTGCTGCTGCTGCTGTTGCTGCTGATGCCGTTGTTGTGGCTGCTGTTGCTGATGGTGATGGTGATGCTGATGGGGTTCGAGATCAGGCAGTCCATGATGGAGCGAGTGGGCGGCAAGAGGATGCGGGGTTGCGAAAGTGGTTGACGAAGGGTCCATGTCCATATTGCGATCTCAAGAGACGACTATTGCGCTGGTCCTACTACTAATAGCCGCTGTTTACACCATCTCGCAGCGGAGGGCGAGCTGTCGACACCAGTCCATTCTTCCTTGATTATGCAGCAGTGAGTTCTTGTTTGTGGTTGTTTTTTGCCGAGACTACGTGCAGAGAGAAGGGGTAGATGGATATAATATTGCTGGGTACCTAACGGCAAAGATGTGACAAGATAGAAGCTTCAGATTACAGGATTGAGTATTAAGAGATATGTAAAGTGGTAGGAAGCTAGCAGAAGGTGGGCGCTGGGCCAAACGAGGTCAGTATACCAAGCCGATCCAGGGGGGACGACCTGAAGGACTCTCGTGAAAACAACAAATGCGACTCTCCTGGGTATCGCGAAAAAGAAAGCCCCGCGTGATGCGTAGGGTATGTGGTGTAGTAGGCACTGACTGTAGCGTAGCGTAGCGCAGCCTGTGTGGGTGAAATAAAGTACATATTGGGGAAACAAATCCGATAGCGCTTGCATTCGGGCGCCGATCCCTGCAAGGATTATTGGGCAAGACAGGTCTTGACAAGTCAATCGTAGCGGCTCTGGCATCTCGGGATTTTGGACGAGGGAGGGCCCGGAGGGGCCAGTCCCGGCCTTATCGATAGGCGCCCAGCCCAAACAGCCCAGGACAGCCCAGTAGCCCGGCCAAGGCGGCTCCTCGTACGGGTCGCCCGCGAATCACACAGGCCTGTTCTCCACGGTGAGCGAGCCAGAACCTAGAACCCTGAAGATCTCGGTTGACCCCCACGACATGCATCCATGTCTCGGTCGCAACATGGCAGGTACTACAATACATTTCCGCCAGGCGTCAGGCCTTTTCTGCCTCCCGCTCGGTCGGCATGAACAGCTGCGAGATTAGGTAGAGAGCATGTAGGTGCACAAATGTGCATGTACGACACCTCATCTCTGACGTCGACGCAATGTAGTGTGGGTATCAGTCCCTTATTTCAGGGCTCATTCATAATACATAGTTGTGTAATTTACATGTACAGCCAACAAAGCCAAAGAGTCTTCGAATCGCCAATTCGCGTATTCCAGCAGCTCCCAAATCCCGTGAAAACTCCAGTCGCTATACCCAGGCCACACATAACATGTCTTCGATCCACGAATGTCAGAACGAGAGAGAGGGTGCTAGATTGCGCCGTATACCAAATACAAACCTCGATGCCCAGCAACGTTGATCTATATAGGGGCTGGATATATGTGTAAATAACTACATCTCCACTACGTCCCGCTGTCCCATCCCAGGTCCATAGCATCCATTGGCGGCATATTCATCAGATTTCGAAGGACACCCTCCGCCACAGGTGTCATCTCTGGCTGATCCTGTGCCTGGTCCCATCCATTTGGCATCGTGAAGTCGTTCCCCGCCATTTCCGGGATAATGAACCCGCGACCCGGCGTCATTCCCGGCTCGGCTCCGGTCAAGTCAAATCCACTTGAGGTTGTGAAAAATGCCGTAGCCGCGGCGTCCATGTCGGACTGCGTCCCCATCCGGTCCCGGGGACTAGCCTCGAAAGAGGCACTGCCTGAGCCTGTCGCATGCGCTGAGCTACTGTTAAGCTGCTCGGAGGCGCCACTTGAATTGGGCGTTGGCCGGCTTGACAAACTGTCAGTGTGAGGCGAGGCCGACATCTCATGTGAGCTGGTATTTTGACTCCCAGCGAACCCGTTTGTCTTCAAAGGACTGCCGCCCATGGTATATCCAGTATGAAGAGATATTTCCGGCAACGCTATATCTTCATTATTGCGCCTTCCTGAGCTCGGTTCCCGGGTCGGCATTGAGTCCCATGGTAGCATGTCGTAGGCATCGTTCGTCCTCCCGCCCGTTGTTACGTTCTGGCCCTCTGACTCAACAAGTCCTATTCGACTGGAAGAGCCCCCAGAGTCACCTTTAGCACCAGGAAAGTTGGCATCAGTGTTGTATGGGTTCGCTCTCATGCCGACCTTTTCAAATTGTTGGTTTAGCCGCGCATGATCCTTCAGCTTGGCTTTTACTTGAGATGTCATAGGCTAGGTCAGGTCAGCTAATTGTCCGTAGTAGTCCCCCCCCTTTCTCCCCACGTACCGAGTCACTGGCCCGAGGGAAGGCTGTTTTTAGCATTGGTATCCTTGCGCCCAGTGCTTCCAGGTCTACGTCAAGCTGGACAAGGAACGACTCGGTCAAAGGATTCTTGCGTTTAAGCGCGTTCATAGCCGCCAGGAGGAATCTCAATGAGTCCGCTACCTGACTATCGTCTGGTCGGCTCTTTAAATACTGAACAAATACACGGGCGGCAACATATAGACAAAAGGAGAGGAACGGGTTCATCTGTGAAGGGGTTGTCAGTTAATACCCAGTTCAGTCCTATCATGTTCTTCTCGAGAACTTACCACAGAAAGGTCCATATGGGAGACCATTCTCATGATGCTGGCAATCTCATTTGCGGCCGTGATACACCGTACCTTGCTTTCGGAGCTTACCGACGTTGGTAGTTTGTATTTATCTGCTTTGAAAATGGCTGCTTGGTGCAAGCATATGGTGGAAGTGTGAATGTTCATATTAGTAAATATGATGTTGGGATCGCTAAGCCCGGTTGGGAGCTTTAGCGAGTTGGGGAGGCATAAGGATGTATTCAGGAGAATATTATCCATGTTCCTATGCCGTTTCCAGAATTCACCATTGTGGTCGTGGTCACGATCGTTGGGATCAGGCCGGTGTAGGTGTACCAGGTTCCGGCCAAATAGACTAGCCATGAGAACAACACTGGAAAACGGTTGTAGCTTTGCGGCCCCGGCCGGGGTCATGGACTCGGTCAGGGTCGATGTCTTTTCGGGGCGACTCATCTCGAATGCATCCTCTGACGCAGGCAGATCTGTCATGATGTCCCTTTCATCGAAGGTCATGGGCCACCCAGTACCGATACTGGCATACCGATCTGTGCAGAAGGCCATCCAGAACGTTCTTCGCCTCTCCTCCCTTTCGGTCCAATCTCGAGGCGGTGGCAGACACTGTTTGACATCCAAGCCCGAACCATCTAGTCGATGTAGCCCAATCCTTAAAGATGTTAGTTCCAATGTCTGTCATTCTCAAGGGGAGGCTAGATACACACATCTGGCTTAGCCTCGCTGCAGAGCCGGTGCTCATCCAAGCCCTGGGGAAATACATCATCTTGAACTCGTATGAAGCCAGTAAGATGTGTGTTTGAGCATGTGCGACTGAGATCATGTGTTCACCGTAGCCTTTGATGTAGTCGGCTTCGACGTATTTTCGAGCTCTTTGATAGAACAAATCCATCATGCCCGCATACTTCTCGGTCACGGAACAAGCCAAAGTCCACATTGCGTATCGCAGCGCAACAGGGGGTCGTTGGTTGGGAGCTCTAGCACAAGGTTAGAAACCCACGACGGTCGCTGGCCACTGACGCAAATACTCACAAGTTCATTGCTGCCAGGTATCTATACTTATGCATCATTGGCAAAGACGGATGGACTTTGTCGAAGTAGATTTGATGCCTGGAAACCCCAAGTAAGAAGGTGTCAAGGGCCACTCCAAGTTCACCTCGATATACTTACAGCTCATCTATGGTTTCTTGCGGTGGAAGCGGCTCCTCTAACCCGAGACCAATCATTTCCCAAGTAAAACTTGGATCTAGGTTCATCCCCATGGGCATTGCGGTATTGAAGTTGAAGTCGTCGCCGGCCCCAGGCTGTGGGGAATCGCCGTTGAAGTGCCACCGGTCCATATCATTGTCACTGGCAATCGCAATGGCTGGGTTCCCTATGTTGAGGTTTGCCGAGGTGACAGGGGGCTGGTTCTGGGGCTCGACGGGGTTAGAGGGAGCTTTTGAAGATTCCTTGGACGCAGCGGCGGCGGTGTTATTGGGACTGGCTGATGACGAGTCGGGCGTGTGCAGCAGCGATTCGACCATTTCTATGTTTGTAGTAGTATTTGGTTAACATGGCATCCGCCAACAATGACAGTATCGAGGATGCCGGGTGTTGCTCACTCAGCCGCTCTTCCAAGGCTTTCACGTAGCCTCTCTTCGGGCCACTCTTCCTCCGCACCTCATCATAGGCGCACGTATGTCCCAGACGTGTACAGGTGCTACAGCTCGGTTTGGCACCGTCGCATTTCAGTTTTCGTTTGCGACATATCATGCAGGCCAGTCTTTTCGGCTTGGGAACACTCAAGTTGGCAGTCGTTGCGCCGGTCGGTTGAGCAGCATTATCACCATTGCCTTCCGTGGCAGGGCTCTGGTCGCTTCCGTTGCCCTCTTCGTCTCGCGATGCCGACCGACCGACCGAGTCGCTCGGTATGGATGAAGCCATGACCACTGTCGGGGCGCTTTACCAGTGCGTGGGCGTCGTATGCCCAGAATGCGACAGACAAGCTGCAGAGCTGATCGGTGAAGACGTGAGCTGACAAATGTTCCGTCGCCAGGGTCGTTGTCAGCCTTCAATCGAGGCGACTTAGTCTCGGTGTCACTTGGTCGTTTGCAGGGCAACGTAGGGCCCCGCTGTTCCTGAGAAACACCTTTGAAATATCGAGTAATGGACTCAGTATTTTTGACCAAAGGAAAGTCGTTAGTACGTTCGGAAGAACGTGCTGAACCCTTCGTTCTTCCGAAGCTGACTGCTATCGTAGAGGGCACAGTAATACGCAAGGGGCTTTAGCGCAGGATAGCAGACCCAGTTGGTTGGTCCCTAGTAGACGGGGTTCGGGGCAGTTAGGGGAGACAGGCATGCGTGATAGCGGGGTTTGGGGGGGGTGATAGTAGGGCTGAAGCTGAAGTTGGTTCAGAGGCAATCGACAGCTGGAATTTGGAGTCAAACCTAGCCCGAACTTCTGGGGCAACACAGAACTCAGTGGTAATGATATATCTATTGTTATGTATATGCGCTGACAATATGAATGAAAGTCAAATATAGAATGCGAGGCAGCAGCAGCATCAATATGAATGCACGAATCATTAACGTATGGATGGATTTCGACTGTCTGCAGGCTAGCAGACGTAGCCAGGTTGCCAGGATATGATATGTAAAGACTGCGATCATCTAGGCTAACCAGGAAGGACGTGGCACCGCCAACCTGAACACCATCACTCACTGCGATACCTCGATCAGAGCGAAAACTTGCTGCTGTTAATAACTAGAAAGGGCCATCAACTGTGAAATTAAGCCTTATTATCAGACATAGATCCGATTTACATATATAACACGTCGTTATACCATTACGAAACGTCTGTTACTAGGGAACCTTACGTAAATGTGTTGGTATACCCAGTGTGAGACCAGCTGGTTTCCAGATGCACGTATCATCTCGAGGCTTGTGGGCGAAAGGGTCTGTTATGTGCAGTTACACACATTCAGACCACTACACACGATTGTTGAACTCTTTAGGCAGCCTTTTGTTACCTCAGAAACCCTAAAACTACTCGGAGACTTCGAAGCAACATGCATAAGAATCAAGACTCGGCTTGAAATTACCCCGCGCTGACATCGGGCCCCTTAAGTGTTCTTCTAGCTATGACCTTGTTCCCCTCCGCTATCCTTTACATAAGTCGAAAATCTAGTTTGTGATTTGACAGGGTCTACTACAACGCCCTTATGATAACCATGATGACCAAGCATCCAACGAGACCAGGTCGTTATCACCGGTGTTGCTTGCTCACATCCAGCCTCTTCCTGGTTTGGTGTTGTATAGTAACCACCACCAAAGCACATCCTTGTGCGTATTTTGAGTGGTAGTAATGCTCTGGTAGGAACATGGACGATCGAAGCAGCACTCCTAACTGAAAGTGGGTGGATAGTACCTACCGCACCTTGACACCGTGTATGCGTATCTGGCAGTCCATATGTATGTGGCCTAGACGCCGAGTGGTTCGGTGCCGAGATGAACATACATTTTATTTCGCTCCTGCACTGATGATACGAAGGATACCGAGGTCGCTGTAGGCCAGAGCATACCTATTTGGAGCCCATGCAACGACTGGACACGGCGAGGCAGTCTTGAATGTGAATAAGTGCTCGCCTGTCTCGGCATATGTAAACTCTAGCCCATTGCCTTCGTCACTTCCACCGACAATATAGTTGCCATCAAAGGAGAAGCCTGTTTTTGGTAAGTAACAGGTCCGACTATGTGAGGCATGACCCCAACGAGAAAGACTCACTGATTGTTCGAACAGGGCCAACCATCTTAGTGATGGTCCTTTCGCAATTCCACTCGTCCGTGTCCCACAGGGAGATGAGCGAATCTGTCCCTCCCGTGGCCAGACAACGGTTGAAAGGGTGTAGCTCGGCAGAGATGCACGAGGATGTATGCCCACTCAGCATAAATTCTGCCTCTGCCTCGGGTTTGTAGTCGTAGCGGAATGCTGGCTCAAAACTTGGGAAATCAAGGATCCTGATGCGGCCTTCGCCAGTGGTGGCATATATCCTCTTTCCGCTCCAACAGTACACTACCTGGTTGGTCGGTATACTCTGCTGGTGGGAAGAAACCGGTGTGCTTTTCGTTGGGGAGAGCACGAACAGGTTGTCTGCCTGACGATCTTGTCGTTAGCACGGCGTGTCCCGACGTTGATAAAGGCGGGATCGCATTACCTTGTTGCCCACAATAAGGTGTTCACCATCAGGTGACCAAGCCAGAGTGAAAGCCTCACCGAGTCCCTTGACTTCGTTCACGAGGGCCTTGGTCTTGACATCCCAGAATTTGACCGTACCATCAATGCTGACGCTGCAGAGTTCAAGCTCCTTGACAGGATTGAACGCTACCTTTTCGATAGAGGCAGTATGGCCCTTCAGTTCAGTTGACTGCCGCACATTGGGCTTGTCAACGTTCCCTAATGTTTAGTAGCCAGATTAGCTGACTGTACGTTTCGATGAGTCCCAAATAAAAAGCCTCGTAGTGTGCAAAACGCTTCCCATAAGGAATAGGACAACGGCGGGCGTGATAGCGAATCATCAACAAACAGCCGCAAATTGACGACATCGAATACGTACAAACGCGGAGAGTCTTGTCGGCACATCCTGTTGCAACCCAAGTACCCAGAGGATTCCATGCTATGGAACGCAAGCTGCAGGTATGTCAGTATAAAATCTGGCAGCGGCTCATACGTGGTGTGTAGAACGGCGAGTTGCAAGAACGTACTTGTGAACGCCTCTGGCCGCATTGGTATCATTGTAGGTTGTTGGTTTCAGGTTCGGAAATACCGACTTGAACTTCTCAGGCGGAACAGATACCTTGGGCTGTATGCGCGCCATACTGGTCAATGTCCGGCGCGTGAGAGTTGAGGAGATAGATTTCCAGTGCAGTAGCTCTGCCGCGTCTACGCGACTTGAGGTATCTCAGGTTCCCACCACTACCGGATCATACCTGACTTCTACAAGGACGTTTGGAATAGTAGTGTTCGCGAATTGCATAAATACCTACTAGGTATTCTCTTCAATGCAAATGATTGCCAATCTTTCTTGTTCGATGTTTCTGATTTCTGAAAGTATCAATCGCATATGATGCAAACTGCTATGTAAATACATATCCTGGCATAATCACAAGCTGAAGCTCGGGCGCAAAAGGCGGCATGTGGGGTGTGCTGTATTCAATTACCAGGTATTGATTTGATGGATATCACTTTACCAGGTGTACTTCGAGCACTGATTGGGTAATTGATAGCCCCCCATCCACCTAAGCTAGCAGGATGGAGCTGATTAACGCGGGCGTACAGTGAGCTGCAGCGGACTGACTGCACTGCGGCTACAGCCCATGCCCACAGTCCACAGCGGTCTACATACGTCGACTCTGGGGCCTCCTTCCGATCTGCCCATTGCCAGACTATACCGATGTATACTCGCCTTCTGTGCCATGCTGATATCGCCTCAACACAATTAGAATGTACTAGTGAGCTGCAGACCGCCAGCCTTCTGCTTCATACTTCTGCGATAATCTGGTTGGCATGCGGCAACGCTGATGCGGCCCCAATTGGCTTTCAGAAGCCATGTACTGGCCCGTAGGAACGCCTCGGATCTATGCAACAAGCACCAACCCAGCTCCGGCGCATTCGAATGTTCTCCTCTCCCACGATGGCCTCGACCCAGGCGTCAACTCAGATAGCCGCTCCCTACTGAGTGTAGACTCTGCTCTTTCCAAACCCACCGACGACGGGAGCCAGAGCGATGCGACGTCCGATGCACCTGCTTCCTTAAACCAGCCTCCCCCGACACCCTTTACCCCTAGGACACCCGCTGTCAACTCGGTCGAGCACGATGTATTCCATGAATCGGCGGCCCATTATTCCCAGGATGCGTCTCTGTCCATTCCGTCGGGCGAGCCGGTGCTTGCGTTGAGGGTGTCAAAGACTGGTCATCTGTTCGCCGTCATAACCGAGACAACTATAACAATATGGCAGACCAAGGTAGGCATTGGCTTTTGAAAGACACTACGCTTCGTCAGACTGACTCGCCCTACTCCAGCCGACTGTTATTCTCGCTGTGGTCGTACGATCCGCGGCCTCGTTAAGGTCCTATGGAACCAACGTGGCCATCTTGTTGCGCCCCGACTCGGCCATCTTCGTTGTGCGCACCAGTTCCGACTTCCTCATCACGTACTCGCTGGCAACTGATACCGAGTCCCGTATCCTGAAACCTCACTTTGCCGACCATTCCAATATTGTCAGGCGCCGCCAGAGCCACTTCGGGGGTCCGGGCAATTCCGCCCCTGATCAGATCTTATTGGGGCCCGGCGAGGGAGCTGGCGTCCGCGACATGAGTGTACGCTTCAGGAGAGTCATCAAAGTTGATGCCGGTATTGAGTGCGCAATAGCTCTCGAGGATGAGCTGGTAGTCGCGACAAGAAAACCTGCTGCCGTTCAGTGTATACGCTGGACCCCAGACAAGGCAGGAAACCAAACTAGCACTGAGGTTCTTAGTCGTATGACTTGGGTCGAGAAGAAGACATCCGTCAAGGAGATAACGCATGACCGGCCAATGAATCTCTCAACATGGGTAACCAGTGACGGCAAAGCCTATGCCGTACAGCGCAACAACTTAGCGCAGGGTTCTCAGTCAAAGGACAATGGCGAGGTGGATCCAAAGAAACTATTCAGGGGCTATTGCTTCCATACACCACAGGGAGAAGTCGATGGCGCGGTCAAGGCCGTTATCAACGCAAGATTTTCGCTCATTGCCGTCGGGTGTGCTGATGGAAGCATTCGCGTCTATTCAGTAAGAGACTATGCGGGTAACGTACCAGCTTCCCACATCCACAATAACCCCGTATCGATCAGAACATCAGGTAGCTTAACAGTCCTAAGCTATACCCCGGACGGATACTGCCTTTTTGCAGGCTACGAAAACGGCTGGGCATGCTGGAGTGTGTTTGGAAAACCTACCAGCCAGAGTTTTGGGGCCATTCCTTCCGTGACCTCCGCCAACAACGAAGAGTGGCTGAATGGGGTCACCGACGCCTCGTGGATCGGAGGTGCTTGTGAAATGCTTCTGGTTAGTCGTCGAAGCGACTCTATATGGCTGCTGGAAATGGCCAGAAGCGCAGTGACCGGTTGCTATAGCCCTCCCAATTTGTTTCGGACTGTTCTGCAGACATCTTCTAGTGTTATGGTTTACAGGGGCTACGACCTCCCGGATCTAACTAGTATATCTGCTGAGCCGTTCTTATGGCATACGGCTCGAGTACCCGAGAAATATCTGTTAAATCAGTGGCCAATCAAGTGCACAGTGGTCTCGTCTGATGGTAGATATGTAGCCGTGGCAGGTCGGCGTGGCCTTGCACATTACAGCATCAACAGCGGCAGGTGGAAAACTTTCGCCAACGAGGCAGCCGAGAATGAGTTTCAAGTAAGGGGCGGCATGTGCTGGTATCAGCACATTCTCGTTGCCGCCGTCGAAGCCAACAATCGGTCGTACGAGCTGCGTCTTTATTCAAGAGAGGCGGCACTGGAGACCTCCACCATCACGTTCACGCAGAAGATGCCGGCTCCCATCGTCCTGATCACACCTTCTGGTGAAGACTCTCTTCTAGTCTACACTTATGACAACCAACTTTATCATTTCGTGTTTGCCCCTGTCGGTGGTGCAGTCCGTCCAATACAAGTCGGGCAGATTGCCTTCCACGGAATTGTCAGATCTCCGGCAAGAGTCAGGGGTCTCAGTTGGATTCTACCCGATACTCAACTCTTAGACGGAGACCCTTCGCAGGACGTGTCCGTGGCATCGGTGCTATTTCTAGTCGACGGCAAACTCGTCCTGCTTCAGCCATCACTCAACAACGAGGGCCATCTCAAATACGACATGCGTGTGATATCGCAAAGCGTCGAATACTACATCAGCATGAAAGACCAGATGGCCGTTCAGGTATTGAACCACGCCAGCACACACTTTCCTGCGGATACGGAAGACGGCGGGCTTCGCAACTCGTTATGGGTGTTTGAGGGGAACGAGCTGAAAGTCTGGCCAGAAGTGCAAGAAGTGTTGCGAGCAGCCACAGACGCTACACAGGACCTCCCACCAACAGTGTCGATGCCGATGGATTTCTATCCTCTATCTACCTTGCTCTCGAAGGGCATTGTACTCGGGGTCGAGCCTGATCTGGTACAAAGAAGAGACGTGAACTTCTCATACTTCCGCTTCTCCATCCGGGTAAGTGGCGTGTGGTCCTTGTTCAATCTCACACTGTTACTGACTGGTATATGTAGACTCACCTCTTCCTCCCCGAGATACTGCGCTTCCAACTCGCTGGCAAGAACTTGACAGCAGCTCTCAAGCTGGCGCGAGCCTACCAGGACTTGGAATACTTTGCCCACGCGCTCGAGATTTTGCTGCATCACGTGCTTGACGAGGAGGTAGATTCATCACCAGCACCCGACGCGGCAGTGTTGCCGCGTGTGCTGTCGTTGCTCTCGCATTTCCGACAATACCACGACATTGTGGTACAGTGCACGCGCAAGACGGAGGTGCGGTCGTGGCGAACGCTGTTCGCTTACCTGCCGCCGCCACAAGAGCTGTTCGAGGAATCACTACAACAAGGATCGCTCAAGACGGCAGGCGGTTACCTGTTGATACTGCACACGTTCGACGAGCTGGCAGCGGCGTCGGAGCAATCGGTGCGGCTGTTCTCTCGGGCGATCCGTGAAGAGGACTGGGAACTCTGCAAGGAGCTGGCCCGCTTCCTGGCCGCCATGGATGAGAGCGGTGAGACACTGCGGGAGGCGATGAACCTGGTGAACATGAGAGTCAGGGGGAACAGTGAGGATATGGACATCCTAACGAGACTAGAAGTGCCCACGCACAGGCTCAACCTCAACGGCGGCAGTCTGGAGTCCCGACGGGATTCAGGCTCGGACATGCAGTCGACGAGTGATGCGAGTGGGAGCAGCATAGGAACAGCGAGTAATTCGTAATATAGAAACGTGCTTGCCCAGCTAAACCTGACAATCAATCAGTGTCTATCTATATATAAAAGATTTATATTCAAGTATAGGCCTTTTTACGATGCCAGTGCTACTAGTACCTGTATGAACGGATATTAGGGTATGCAAAATCCCGTCACTAATGATAAGAGCCGCATTCAATTGTGTCTCCCTTTTTCCCGCCTGTTCTAGTCCCTCTGCAACCCCATTGGAAGCGCGCGCCCGCACTGCACGCTTCCAGTAAACCTACGTGTAGTAAGCACATAAGGCAATCAATCAGCCCAAATCACCCCCTGTACCGTGTCAACTTTAGAACTGTAGGGATCCAATTTCTAGAGACGCCTGTGCAGTTCCAGTCCGCTGAGTCCAGTTCAGTCCGGCGATTTGCCCATCTCGACCACTCAATCGATCCGATTAATCAACCACCACTCAATCACCCCGCCATTTTTCCATCCGACTTGTCCCAAGTCTGCCGCCTTGCCTTGCCTCGCCCTTTGCGCTTGCCTTGCCTTGCCTTCCTTCGCCTTCGCATCCGCATTCTTCTCCGTATCTTGTTCCTCCTGGGTTGGGTTGGGTTGCCAGGCACACAAATTCCTCAACACGGGCGCCACTTTGGAAGAAAACCAGGAAAAGCCTGACCTCTTCTATTTCTATTGTCTTTGCCTGTTACGTGATGGTTGCGCATTGGGATATCTGATACCAAAAACTCTAACCTCTCTTCCCTCTTCCCGCTCCCGCTCCCGCTCCAGCTCCAGCTCCAGCTCCAGCTCCAGCTCCAGCTCCAGCTCCAGCTCCATTCCTCCGCCTGCCGCCAAAATAAAATAAAAATAAAACCAGTTTATTTCCAGCAACCCATATATAAGTCGCCGGCGGTGCTCAACGCTGCCCACGATAACCCCCAAAGGTCGCCCATGATGGACGAGTTTGCATCCGAGTCCGACAGTGACTACACCAGCTATTGGCGCGACTGGGTACGTTGGTCCTGCCCCTCCACCGACCGAGATGCCCCAACACGCGAAAATCCAAATGCTAATGGCCCTCTACAGTTCATCTCCTCGCGCGGCAACGAATACTTCTGCGAGATCGACGAAGACTATCTGACGGACCGCTTCAACCTGACGGGGCTCAACACCGAGGTCCAGTACTATCAATATGCTCTAGACTTAATCACCGACGTCTTCGACCTCGACTGTGACGATGACATGCGAGAGACCATTGAGAAGTCGGCTCGCCACCTGTACGGCCTCATCCACGCACGCTATGTTGTTACGACTAGAGGTCTAGCCAAGATGGTATGCCATCCACGAGTCCCCATCCCCGTTCTCGTCGTCCTTGTCATCCTAAGCTTTGCATGGTGCTAATTGATATCCGTACGCCTCCTTCTAGCTCGATAAATACAAAAAGGCCGACTTTGGCAAATGTCCTCGCGTCTTCTGCCACTCCCACCCTTTATTGCCCATGGGCCAGACCGATGTGCCCAACCAGAAACCCGTCAAGCTCTACTGCGTGCGCTGCGAGGATGTCTACAACCCCAAGTCCTCTCGCCATGCCGCCATTGACGGCGCCTACTTTGGCACTTCCTTCCACAACATCATGTTCCAGGTCTACCCGGCCCTGGTCCCGCCCAAGAGCTCCGAGCGCTACATACCCCGCGTCTACGGCTTCCGCGTCCACTCGTCGGCCGCCCTGATCCGCTGGCAGAACATCCAACGGACCGACATGCTCCGGCGGTTACGGAAGCTCGAGGTGGAGAGCGGGTTTAAGGGAGACCAAGGCGACGAAAATCTCGACGAAGAGGACGAAGAAGAGGACGACATCGATGTTGAGGGTGACACCAACGTCGTCGGTTAGGATCACGATCGACGTAGGAGGAAGAGAATCCGCGGCGATGCTGGATCAGCCCTGAGGGGAGAGGTCGAGGAAACTGGACTTCCGTGAGACACCCGACACCTCTCTTTCTCCGACTGGCCGTTGCGTTCATCAAAGGGGGGGCTCAGAGGCGGCGAGCAATAGGCTGGCTGCTCCGCCTACGGCTTTTGCACATCCCGGCGTTTCCAGAGAAAGGTTGGCTTGTTTCTGTGATGGCGTTTATTTTGAGTGATTTCCCAAGTCTCACGCTGTGCTCCGGTGAGCATCTCATAGGAGCTAATGGTATTATGAAACTTTCTAGAATGAGTTCGTCCGTAGCGATAAAAAAGGAGGGGGTTGCGTGTGCGTGTGCGTGTGAACTCTTGAAGATGCTCGATCTGGCCAGCTTGGGCGGCAAGAGCAGAGAAAAGCGCAGTGCCGCGTTAGGCGTGGACGTGGACGGACGGATGGACTCATAACGATCGCTCTATGTTAAGTCTTGTTACCCCTTGAAATAAAGAAAGACGTGAAATTATGCTCATTTTCCCCCAATCCGAGGTTCGTAGATTGCGGGGGAGGCGGCTGTCACTTATATATATACATGTATACATATCCATGCCCCCCTATAATGGATACGATACTTCGCATGTTTCGTACCGATCGTAATCAACCAAGTCTGGAGTCGGAATATGGCCATCCAATGGGGTGGGTTCCGGTGGCCGCATACTTGTCGGTTTATGTAGGTAAGCAGGGCCAACGTGAGATCGTGCCCGTACCTGTCTGCCTCCCTCTCTTACTTTGCTCAAAGCGGCCGTGGTTGACCGTTAGGCACATGCACATGATATCTAGGGCTACAAGCATATGCGAGGAGGGCTGGGCGGTCACTTAATCAGTATTGAAAAGTCCCTGTACAATAGTGGTATTGCTCTCTACTCATAATAACTTCTACAGTCGTACTTTATCGTCCAACATCATGCCGCTCGTGGCCAAATCTGCTTCCGTCGACAGGCAGCTATGCAAGAAGGAGACAGATAATTCTTGCACTGGCGAGGCAGTGCACCTGAAGAGAAGGACCAACATTTACAGGCACCCAAACCCCCCTTAGCCTACGCACTTTTTTGCGAGTTCCTCACTGGCAAGATCCAAGAGCAAAAACGCCACCCATGCCTATAGCAAAAGAACAGCCCCCTGTAACGCCATTGCATACACGTCGTGTTTTCCCCAGACTGGTACAAATCTGCTCACGCATCCAACGCCTGTCCCAGAAAAGGATCTTAGAAGGCCTGGCCTCGTAACGACGGGTGATCTCCGTCTCCCTGTCCGCCGAGAGCCGAACTGCTTCCGACACGGTCGTTCTGCACGTCATATTCGGGCTTTCTGTTGCGCAAGCCCATTTCGATATCGGTGGGCGCATGGCCGAAGCCTTCGTCCTCATCCCCCGCCTTGACCCACTCCTTCTTTTCGGTGGCATAGCTGTATGAGCCGATACCGGCCCAGAACGCCTTGTCGTGGCTACGAGGTGCCCAAGCCCAGCCGGCTCCGCGGGCAATGGGAAGATGGTAGTATCGGAACGCGAACCAGGCCGTGATAGTGCCGATGATGAAACCAAAAAGGATGTCGAAACCGTGGTGACGGAAATCAAACCAGCGAGAGCTGGCAATGAAGATGGCCAGGAAAAATGGAACAAGGCAGATGGCCAGCAGGTAGATGGGCGGTGCCGCGGCCTGGCGGCGAACCGCGGAGACGGCTTTGGTGTGCGAAGCAAGCTGCTTGGCCGTGACTTGATCGTTCGAGTTGCCAAGCTCCTCGGTGGCAATCGAAGAGGTGAGGCGCATGGCCTCGTCGGCATTGCCACGGCCATGGGCGAGACGGGACGGGAACGACGACACGGCGGTGGCGGTGGACTCATCAGGATAGCCCCCTGATGCCAGGAAGGGGATCGTTACAGAGAACTTGCTGGCCAGGAAGAAGGAAGTGTATATCAGGCCAGCGGCGGCCGAGCTTGAATGTCCTGAGGGGTAGCTTCGGAAACCATCTTCGAGGAGTTTCACGTCGGGGTTCTTGCAGATGTCGGCGGAGACGAGCTGTCCAGAGCTGTTCCGGCCGGCTATGCCACCTATCAAATACTTTGCGAGGTTCTCAAGGTCTGGTTGGCACCGACTCAGGAGATCTGGCCGAGGTTTTCCAAAGAGGTTCTTCATGCCGCTGGTGATGAACCAGGCGCCGGTAAGCGACAGCGCCAGGCCGAGCCATCCCGTATGAAGCTCCCACAGCTTGCGCTTCCAGATGAGAGACTTGGGTGTCCCCTTAGGGACGGTATTGCCCGGGACAAAGACCAGGGCTACAAAAAGAATGATAACAATTGGAATAACGGCATTGCAGATCAGGAGAAGCTTCGAGTCAACCGTCTCTTTCACGGTAAAGGGAAATCTACATCTGTAGTCAGCACTCTGGCCGGGCCGGCGGTGGGTCAAGCGAAATGGCGAGGCAACGGCAGAAGATGAGACGAGGAAATTAACTTAGACTGACGATATATTGGGGTCATCCAAGCTGAAGGGCCTCCTATTCGGGGTGATGTTGCCCAGGAAGAAGCCAACAGCATCGGCGGCGATTAAGACAATCCAGTCCGTCGCATAAGAGGCTATCAGGACCCAAGTGACGTGGTGCTTCTTGCGTCTAGAAGAGTTCACCCGGGCAGCAGTAGGGCCGCTCAAGTCAGACATCTTGCGGTAGGCTTGATAGGTTGGAAAGGTCAGAAAAGACTGTGGCCTGGTTTTGGGTGGTGTTTGAGGGTAGGAGTAGTCCTCTTGCATTCTTTACTGCTGGTGGGAATGGACGGTCTAGAACTTTGGCCACCTGACAGCACCCAGAGAACGACGGCCCAAGGAAACGGCAATCAAACTGAAAGTCGAGGAAAGTCAAAGTGCCCGTCGACAAAGGAGTGACGTTTTGATGCACGAAGGCAGGGGGAGGGGAGCCGACAGGTGCAATTATAGCTAAAATGCGACTATCAGTTCCCAAGTGATCGCTTCAGGTCTTAGCGTTCCGTAAAAGTAACGAAGACCAGACAGAGAGATGGTTTGAGCAGTCGCAAGGCAGTCAGAATGCCAGGTAGTGAGTAAGTAGTTAGTTCACTGCTGGGTTAAGGTCCAAGGTTCATTCAATGGTGGTTGTTGACCCTCTCGATTCCCTCGGCCGGGGCAAAAACAGACGCTTAAGCGGACCCCGAGTACGGCGTAGCCCGCCCTTTGCTGTGTGGGAGCCTGGTACCTGGCTTGGCTGTGCTTGGCGGTATAAGCCCTCTTGACGCAATCTGTCTGGGCGGTGCAGGCGCAAGAAGAGAAGAGGATCGTCAACTAGAATAAATGACTGGTAAGGAAGCTTTGCCCTCAATAAGATTTTTAAGGTTTGCTCATGACAAGTGTGCAGGAAAAGGTGAAGAAGGTGGAAAAGGGAGGGCGGCAATTGGGCAACAGGAGGGCCATCGCTGAGACGCTGAGACAGATGCAGTTAAGGGTCTCGTGCCAGCCAGTTGCGAGGGTGGATCAACCCCCTAATAAAGCCCTTGGCATACGTCCAAGGATACGCTACAAGCGCCGTCAACAGCTCAGCCACCATCGCGGTTACGTGTACAGTCGACCTAAACACCACCACCAGGCAAATGCAAGTGCAACGAACTGATGCGCAATTATCTTATTAGACTGCACATCAATGTAAGCAGGCTGTATATATGTAGTACAATACCATGCGGCATCCTGGGCAAATGGCATTTTTCCGTGTGATGAGCTGTCAACCAAATAAGTACCTCAGTGGAAATATAAGTACATAATGTAGGTACCCGTAGGTTAGGTAGAGATCCGCCTTGCATCAATGTGCCGACTTCCTTTGGGTGATGTGCCCGCGCACTTTGTGAACTACAGCACCCGAGTTCCGGACAAAGCGACATTGTCAGTGAACATGTCAGTGTCAGTATCAGTGTCAGTGTCAGTGTCGGTGTCAGTACCTTGTTACAGAGAGTTGCCGGCTTCTGAGACCCTTCCAGGGTCTTTCTCTGCTTGAAGGTGCCACCAGCAGGGCGGAGCAATTTTCATGCCCCCAATCGACTCAAAGGAACAAGCAGTCCGACCTAGGAAATCTGAATCGCGTGCGCAGAGAGAAGACAGAGAAGGCAGGAGGGTCACATTGAATGAGGTGAGAGAAGGTGCCAACGCGGTCAGGTTGCACTTTCACCACCTTGGTACATGCTTGGATATAAGTAATAAGGTGCAACATCGCAAGTATATACAGAACAGGCTGGGGGTGGGCTGAAAAGCTGCCTAGGTGTTGGGGGCTGAAGAGAAGGAGGAGGCAAAGGGGTTTGTTTCTATATCAGAATCTGAGCCGGGCTGGGGCTCATCAGTGCTTTCGGGCTGAACTTATTTTTGTCCAAGACGACGCGGTTAGGCGGCCATTTGCCGGTTGCTTGGCGCGGTCCAACTGCAAAGCAAAAGGGAGCTTCTTTTTTGGGACGATGTTTCAGATTGGAATATCCACCGTTCGCCGATTCTTATTATTAGCCATGGCATCATCACAAAGAATCGCGAGGCGCCCCCCGGATCCTCGTCCTCTAATCATGCTTACTAGACGAGCTGCTCAACATGGCAGATAAAGCCAGGCACATAACCTCCCAGCTCCTTGGCAGTGGATTACTGTGCCCTTTTCCCCCAGACGATCCACGAGCCTAGTACAGCAATAGTCAGTCTGCCTGCCCTCTTTTGCTCTGCGATCGCTGCACCGTTTCTGTGGTCGCCGTCTCAGGTGGTATTTCTTCAAAACACTCGCCCGGAGAGTCTCGGCTTACCCAGCAGCTGCCGAGGGGGTCCGTTCATCTAGGGGATCGCCCCATGGAGGGGTGCGGGTCTCTTGAATTCTCCGGCCGCGCTTCAATCATATCATCTTTGACCTGTGAAGATCTTGAGAACAGCTTGCAGCGCTTCTGGCATCGGGCTCGCATCGAGTTCGTCCCATTCTACCAACTACTTACTACTCGATACCCAGACAGTAGTGTAGTGGACCAGCGGCCGGGACCGTCGCTAGTATAGCTTAGTAGCGACCGTCGTTTCAGTGTAAGGGTCGGGTCTTTAGCGGAACGGAGATTCTCGTTGTTGATATCAGGCTATGCAGGTACCCGATGGACTATTCCCTCCCATCCCCAGGCCATACCGTTCTCCGTGCTTTATATTGATTAGGAATAAGTTGTAACGTCTTTACATAGACTGCAATTCTGAGCTCAGATTGCACTCCTCTAATCTCCTAGCTTATTCTCATGTGGTATGTGTGTCGATCGTAGCTGTAAGCCAGCATGGGGCATCGGTTGATACGAGGATTGGCCGCAGGCTTGGCGTCGTAAAAATAAAAAACAACTGCTCACAAACTGACAACGAACCCCCGGCACCGATGAGCTGTTTCCTCGGAATTAGGACGGGGAGAACATCACACGTTATGTCGCTCATTGCTAGCTGGATTGCAATAGCTCTGAGGAGAAGAAGGAAGCAGACCTCGTGTGCTGGCACTCTCTTACGCGCATACAACGTAAAAAGATCCTGTAGTCTTGGACTCTTGGGCTCTGCGGTACACACCCAATGGTAATCCCACGATGCTCGGATGCCTGAACCCCATCCAACTACCAGTTAGCTGCCGCACTCGGTTTTGCTTCTTCCAAGCATCGAGTCCACCCACCCTTCTTTCTCCTTTGGGTAATCATCTCGAGGTCTGCATGGGTCCTTCGTGTTGGTAGCGGTCCATCGTTTCGGAACATGCGAGTTCGTTGGTGGTCAGACTTGCTTTTCCCAGCTGCATGGCAACCAAAAAACATCGGATGCCAAGGACGCCTATATGACATAGCGTGCATACATTCGCCGTCATGGGTCCTACACACCGTCCAGAGCTCCATCCTGGTTTGCGTTTTCGTGGTGGCGGACGGGGGTTCTTGTTATCGTCAAGATCTGCGGCTGAGATGGAGGTATCTCGGGCTAGGTCCTGGCGATACTCGTCAGACAACCAAGTGCAAGGGGGTAAATTGGGAGCTCTTAGCATGATATTATTGCAGCTTACTATTATATCGCTCTCTTTAAGTCCCAGTTGGGTCGTCGAGTCGCCGTCAAGCTGCCGTCGAACTGCTGAATACATAATGGGCGGCATGTCGCTCGTCAGCATTCTCAGATCCTTCTCTTCGCATCCGCATCCGCCCCTTGTTCGCGGCACTACATTCGTTTACCGACGCTCAGCTTAGGTCATCCATCACTCTCGTTCAGAATCACCCTTCAAGATGCGGGCTTCTTCGATCTTGTCGTACGCCCTCTCAAGCAGCGTCGTTGCTGCCTCTGCCTCTTCCCGTCTCCAGCTCAAGCGGGATGTTTCCCCTGATATGACATGTGGAAACACCGAGGCCGGGACGAAGGGGTACACGTGCCCCGACAACCTGTGCTGTTCATCACAGTCAGTAACGGAATTGCCAGAGCTCATGTATGCATACAAAGGGGTATACGCTGACCTATAGCCTAGTGGATATTGCGGTAGCACCAATGACTACTGCGGTGCCGATGTGGGCTGCCAACCACAATTCGGCACCTGCGCAGCCGGCAACTCGGGCTCAGACTCGGGACGCTGTGGCCCAAACAGCGGCAATGCTGTCTGTAGCTCCACCGAGTGCTGTTCGTCCGAAGGGTAAGTGTGCTGGGCGTACCTGGTATTTTCGAAGTATAACCTGCTGACGACTGTCGTCAGCTACTGTGGTACTACCCCTGAGCACTGCAAGGCCCCTGATTGCCTGTTCGAGTTCGGGCCAGCTTGTGATGCCAATAAGGTACCTTCCGGCACCAACACGACAACTCTGCCGAGATCAAAGCTCGGCAACGTCGCCTATGGAGGTGCTGGTATTTATGCATGCGAGAAAAAAGGTACTTTTCCAACTCTGCGTACCTGCTTCTACACCCCAATGAGAAGACCGTACTGCTTTGTACATGAGTCGCCGGTTTACTAACAGACGGCGTCTTTCCCATACAGGCACCGTGGCTCTTACCTATGATGACGGCCCCAGCGGCTACACCAACGACCTGCTCGACCTGCTCGCCAAGTACAACGCCAAGGCGACCTTCTTCATGACGGGCGTCAACAACAATAAAGGCCAGATCGACGATCCGGCGACGCCCTTCCCCGCCGTCATCAAGCGCCAGCACGCCGACGGCCACCAGATTGCCTCGCACACGTGGTCGCACGCGGACCTGTCCGTCATCACCCCAGCGGAGCGCCGGAACGAGATGATCAAGCTGGAGATGGCGGTCCGCAACATCCTCGGCTTCGTGCCCACCTACATGCGGCCCCCTTACTCGTCGTGCACGGCCGAGAGCGGCTGCGAGCAGGACATGGAGCAGCTCGGCTACCACGTCGTCTACTTCGACCTCGACACCCAGGACTACCTGCACACCGCCGCCGACCAGATCCAGACCTCCAAGGACATCGTGACCCAGTTCTTCGCCGGAAAGCAGAGCGCCGCCTTCGACGCCCTGTCCATCAGCCACGACATCCACTTCCAGACCGTCTACAACCTGACCGAGTTCATGCTGCAGACCGTCTCGCAGCAGGGCTACAAGTTCGTCACCGTCGGCGAGTGCCTCAACGACCCCGTCGAGAACTGGTACCGCACGGACGGATCCGCCCCGGCCCCGGCCCCGGCCTCGTCGGCCTTTGTCAAGGCGCCGGTTGTGTCCTCCACCAGCTCGGTTGCGGTCAAGGCCAGCAGCACCCTCAGCAGCGCCACGCGTGCGGCTACTTCGACCACCCCCACAAAATCAGCAGGAGCCTCTCCTCCTCCTCCTCCTCCTCCTCCTCCTCCTCCCCCTGGGCCTTCTGGCGGACCTGCGCCTCCTAAGCCCAACAAACCGGCTCCTGGCCCGCCCGCGCCGCCCAAGCCCAAGACGCCCCAAGGTACTTCGCCCTCCCAACATCCCTAGTTTGCTCCCAGGTCTAACGAGTATGATCAGAGATGATCCAGGAATGGATTGACCAGCTCAAGTCGAGGTTCCCTTACTGGCGTGGTCACTAGTGTCCATGATACCACAACACACAGGTTGGATGTGAGATAGGGGAAACAATACGTGCTTCGCCAACATACGGAGGTGAAACTCTCAAATGAGACGCATATATGCCGGATACCTTTGGATCTAATTCTTATATATACACGAATATACTTAATGAGAGACTGCATTATTACGATATATATTCACAACTACTGTTAATACTATATAAATAGTTATTATTTTAACTCAGAATTGTCCCACGTACATTAGCCTATAGTATAACTTCGGTTATTTAAAGTTGATTATAAGGGGTAAATGGTTAATGGCAGTGCATTTAGCCGCGTTGCAACATAGGCGTGAGGAAAGCATGTAGGTATATCGATATAGAGACCCGCTCAATACTTGCCTCCGGACCAAATCAATCCCGTATCAACGTGGGACGATTATGATAGCTAAGACAACCATAAAAAAGTACCTCCAACTCGTTGATTAAGCTATAACAAAAACTAGCAAAAATAATAAAAGGTAATGTCCTGGGGGAGACTCGAACTCTCGACCTTTGGATATCTGAATTTCTAATTCAGTCATATTGAAATATGAGACCAACGCTCTAACCAACTGAGCCACCAAGACTGTTTTGCTTGTTGTTAAAGAACTTTACAGTATTTGAAGTTATATTACTGTCGCTTCCCGCTCTCTCATTTAACGTTCTGATGCCGGTAGGTATACCAGACAGGTCTGCGCCCCTTTCGTAGTTAAGTATATAGTATCGTTATAGTCTCCTTATTATATGGTATAAATACAATCGATACAACCTACAATAACACGATACTAGAATGAACTACCAGAAGCGGTTCCAATGGCTAGCTAAGATTCTACTACGAAAGTAATCGTAACTGCCGACTGCAGTAGACTTTTGCGAAACCAATTCCCAAATATTCACTGCAAATATACCTCAACCGCGCAAGCTCCGCCTCCGTCCACTCCCACAGGCGCCTCGCCATGTCGTCATCTTTGGCGACGGCGCTCTGTGTACCGCCCTTGCCAACACCAGCGTAGTACTCGCCGCTCACGACGTCCTTGGAGACGGACGCCCAAAGTTGGTTCTTCGCCCCGCGGTCCGGCGTTTCAAAAAATGGCGTGTACGAAAGGAAGGCCATGACCTTATTTTGTACGGCCAGGCTCAGGTAGGAATCCGCCATCGAGTGCGCCAGGTTCGTCGTCACAAACCCCGGGTGCACGGCCGCGACCGTAATCTGCGGAAACCGCTTCGCCAGCTCGCGCGCAAATAGCACGTTGGCGAGCTTGCTGGCGCCGTACCGCCTCACGGTGGAGACGTTCATCGTCTCGCTCTTGAGCAGGTCGAGGTCGAGGCCGACCTTCGGCAGGGCGAACTTGTGCCCTTCCGAGCTCATGACGACGACGCGGACGTCGGGCTTCTCCTCGAGCTCGGCCGTCTTCAGTAGCAGGGGCAGCAGCAGCTTGGCGAGCAGCGCGTGTCCCATATGGTTCGTGCCGAACTGTAGCTCGTAGCCGTCCGCGGTGAGGCCGGGCGGGTTGGCATGTTGCATGTATTATCTGCCGGGTTCGCTTGTTAGGTGCCGTTTGGGACTTTACTCCGTACAACCGATCAAGATATCGCCAGTGTACAAACGAATGCTTCTGCATGTCAGAATGAACAGGTCCTCGTGGCAGTCGGGCTTTTGTTGGCGGGAGCGTTAGCTGATGGGTGGCACAGCAAGGTGCCATTCTGCCAAGGGCCTGCATATCATTTACGAGAAGAGAGATTGTGTCTGGCTATCATCGGCCCCTTGCTTCCTGAGACTGCAGTTTTATTACGCACCCTCCAACAACTCATGTCGGCTACGGAATGAAGCATTATTTGCCGGGCTCTCCGTATCTCCTACCTCGCAGGGGAGAGCTGGCCTAATTTTAGTCAAAGTCAACGGGCTAAAAGCTGGGGCCTGAAGATCCGGGGTTTGGTGGACCCCGTGGCCGTTCGAACTTCGAACTCCAACGATCGGCTACCTAATGTATTGCGCGTACTTCTGGTGCTTGATCCTTATTTTGCTGATTGAAGATATAAACTGTGGCTTGTTGATTTACCGGCTCCAACATCATCACGGCCGAGTTGAATAAGACAGTGCAGTCACTTTAGTGATGAGTACATGTATCTAACCTGGATGTTCATCATTGATACGACCGTCTTTGATAAGATAAGACTGGAGTGCTTGGGCCATAGCATAGTTGCGTAACCCGAGACGTCACAATCGTTCGTCCGTCTCCCTTAAGTTGAAGCACGGCAATTTGAACAAATCACCTCGACGTCTTGAAATATTTACCGCAACCCATTTCCATGATGTATAGCCCTACGCCGCCTCCCCCGATACCGCCGCCGAAACCTAGCAGCCATGACACCAGCCGGCTGGGTACCCCTGCAACATCCCAGTCCCCTCGCCCACCACCGATACCAGACATGATGGACGGGAGAGCGAAAGCTATGGTTACAGATTCGGCAGGTCTGATACCTGCCGCGCGCCAGGTTCAACATCCAGAGGAGATTCAAGACCCGGGTGAGCAGTGGCTACCCAAGGTGCTGCAAGATAAATCGTGAGTCCTATTTTGACGCCGATGCGATGGCAATTCTCTATTCCTGTACTTTACACATAATGCTAACAGTCCATGTTGTCTCGCAACTACAGCAAACAAGATCTTGCTGATATCCTCTCCGACCCGAACATCCTGAACGCCCTTACGCACGCGCCCGAAACGGGGCACCCCTCCCTCCTGGCCTCGCACGCCGGCCTGCAGTCGGCCTTGACGGAGAACCTGACGCTTGCGGCTCACCTCGTCGACCTCGAGACGCGCGTCTCGCAGCAACGCACGCAGGCGCAAGCGCAACTGCTGTCCACCCACGCGCTGGAGCGACAGTGGCGGCAGAAGCAGGCCGAGATGGACGCGGCGTTGTCGTCGTTTGCGCCCGCGGCCCTATACGGCCGCCTGACCCAGGCGCTGTCGGAGCAGGAGCAGATCTGCGACGCGCTCGAGGAGAGCTTTCTGGACGGCGGCCGCGGGGCCCCGCCGCCGTCGCTGTCGTACGACGACGATGCAGCGGGCGGCCTGGCGACGGAGCGCGAGGTGCTGGACTGGGTGCGCCGGTACCGCGAGGCCAGGAAGCTATACTACCTGCGACAGGAGCGCAAGGAGAGGTGGAACGAGCGCCGTGTTGGTGGGTGGAGGTGAAGAGTTGCCATCCCCCACCGGCCATTCTACGGGTGATATAGCTACGGTGATGCTACTTTCTATGTTGCGCTATGGTTTTGATTGGCTTGCCGGGACTTGCGGCACAGTCCGCCAGGGCGCCAGGGGGCTGCAAACGGAGCGCCAGCAGCGCCCGCGTCAGATCCCCATTGTTTTATTAAATGTGAGATGATGCGCGAGCCTCATCGGATGATACCATACGCAAGCATAAGCGATCCCAACAAATCTCGAAGTGGCAGTGGTCGCTGTATGACAGTAAGAGGCCGGTTTCATTCTGACGCACATGGGTAGCCGTATCAGGCCACGCCGGAGGGTTGGTTCGTCAGATCGGTGCATGATGCAGTAAAAGGTCGATTAATAACTAGTGATGACTGCCAACACATACACATCTTCTTTCCCACGCCAGCCGACATGTCGCCCACGGCCTTATTCTATTCGATATCATTCGTTTGTACATACATATCACGGCGTCATTGTGTTGCGATATTCTGCACACCCTGCACCCAATGCCTGCGTGCTGTAGTCGGTCCGATATCAGCGCTGTGCGTATGTACGCAACGCTCACTGTGTGCTCCCCCCATCCAAGATTTCCTTATTATGTTCTGCATCGCAGAATATCAAACCCCGAACAAGGCAGCAGTCCAGACTCGCCGGGAAGTAGGCATGTGCTTCCGGACGGACCCCCATGGAAGGGATTGATGGGTTGCAGATGGCTATTGCCCGTTTCGTCGTACCGCGCAGAGATCTCGTACAAGCCCCATCGTTTCCCATCTGACCAGGCATCCGATGCCCGTCTCGGCAGCCGGTCGATGCTTCCGCGGTGTTATGATGGAAGCCAGCGTTACATTTCAGTATTATAAGTAATTGGAAGAATCGCGTGCCGCATCTTTTTCAGCTTCATGAGTTTTGTTGAAACCACACCGGTCTGTGACGAACCACAATAGGCATGTATTACAGCAGGCAGTCGTCATTAGAAAAATAAATGTTTTCGTGTTTAACTTTTTCCTCATGGCTACTTTATTCGCCGACTTGCCTGACTTACAAGTTGGCCTGCTATCAAGCAATAGCAGCAATTGCGACGCAGTCCAAACCCACATCGGCGATTGTAGGGCGGCCTGCTATAGCGCAACTATATCTCGGTGCCAGCAGGACACCGCCCTTGCCCCTCTTCAAACAGAACACCAAAAGCGGTGTCTTCAAACCATATTACCGCCTACATTTGGTGCCTTGTTCCATCTCTCCTTCTTTTTATTTGGAAGTATCGACCTCTTCATAACAAGCTGAAGGGGCTCTTCTTCATCTCCGGACTCCGAGGGCTCATCGGCAGCATGAACAGCTCATCCTCAGTTTCCTGGGCCTTGGCAACGGCGTTCTTGTCGCCGCTGATCATGGCGTTCAAAGAACCAACCGCACCGGGCGCGTGGCCAGCCGTAGCCCCCATTTTGGCCATCCCGGCGGCAAAGGCGGTTGTCGACGGGATTGCAATGTCCGAAAATTCGGGAGACAGCGAATATAAATGATGCTGTTGATGACCTGCTGAGGACGGTGGTGAGTAAATCTCGAGCATATATATCTATTTCTCTCTCTCTTATACTGTCTCTCCTTTCTCCCTCTTTCAACTTACCAGAGTTTGAGGCGGTAAAATCGGATGCATTCGTGACCAGCTTGAGGCCCCGCAACTTCTCACCGAGCCGGCCTGCTACCGGCGATCTTGGGCTTTGTGGGGTAGGCGGAATGTGCCCCGTGTCAGGAGGTTGTCCAGCAGCATCCGGGTTCGGGAGCCCAAAATGCTCGGCAATCCAGTCCCTCTCCTGCACCGCCATTACCAATGCTATGCCTTCGCTGTTGTCCCCCATTTCACGGCGGATTTCATCCTGTAACTGGGATATGCGCTTTTTGGCCCTGTAAATTGTAAGTCAAGGTCAGCACGGTGCTGCGTTTTCTGATCAGGCAATACCACCAATCGGGCGACTACTTGCCGCCCTCTTGTGATTCATGGCGCATGGGGTGATCAGGGTCTGGGGTCGTACGAACCAAATTGTATGCAGAACACCCCTTTTTCCTACATCTTTTCTTGTATCCACACCGAGTGCCGGAGTGTATATCGCGGGCATCGGTTTGGTGTTTAGTACGCGTCCATTCCGGGAGTGCGATATTTGTATCACCGGCGGCACAGTTATGTCGGAAGGTATTAAGAAGTAGACCCGTTGCGTTTCGCTCCCGTCTCTTTCGCTCTGGGCGGGGATCTTGGTTGTTTTGCCTTGCCAGGAAACCTCCCAGCCCTCCTGCTCGCCACGCGAAGGAGCATCCGGCTTGCCCGTCTCGCCTGCTGCCGGATTCCACTCGACCAGAAGTATTTTTGTTCCCTCGTTGCCCCTCCCCGTCTCGAACTCGAAGCGGGACAGCGCATCTTGAGACGAGGGCGTTGCCGGGGACTCTACAGGGCCCGCATCCGCTGCGGGGACGTCGGGCTTGGGGACGTCAATCGTTGGAGCCGCCATATTGTGCTGACCGGATGGTAGGTGGTCTTTCTGAAAGACGGGAGTGGTTACGGCAAGCCAACCTAACCCCCCAAGGTTACTCTGTGAAGGACCCAACCACTTTAGCCGCAGAGCCTGGGTTGATGTAACCCTGAGCGACCAAAAAGGTACTGGCTAAGCTGAACGAGAGCAGGTAGCACACAACCACTCAATGCGCCTGGTGGTGGTGCGTGGGATTGATCAGCTGCAACGTGAGCCGGACACCTATAGGATCTGTTGGAGGTAACAGCAGTACCGGAGGGCGTTTGGTGTGTTTGCAAAATCGAGGCCGTGGACAAACAACAGTCGTGGGGCGAAAGTGGCCGCCACGAGAGATCACAATAAGGAGAGGGAGAGATAGAGGGAGCAAAAGCAAGAGCAAGAGCAAGAGAGGAGTAGGCGCAGGTGGATGAGAGAGACCAAAATGTAAGAATATGTTGCCTACGAGGCTAAGAAGCTATTAGGGCCGACGGCATCATTTGGTTCTGTGAAGAACAACCCTGCCGGATGTCGATGATAATGACTGTGTTTTCTCGGAAGAACTGCTCACGCAGCAGCGATATGCGGCGGGGGTGGAAGAGCAGCAACGAGAAAGTCCATTTATTTGACTTGTCGTAGGCAAGATTTTCCTGGCCCAAAAAGGAACCCTTGACATCTTGGCGGGCGATGATTACAGTACGGCCAAGGAACCAGTTCGAGATGAGTAATACTGTCGCCTCTCCGCGCCGTGAAGGTTGCGGTGTGCGGTGTGGTTCATGCTGTCCAGGAATGCCATGTAACTCCAAGGTACCGCCCTTTGGTCGGACACAGCAGTTCCCAAATAGTCACAGTCGAATGAGCGTCGGCGACGAGGCAGGCCCCGAAGAGGAGCGAGAGAGAGCTACCTTGCTATTAATAGAATGCCTAAGCACATCCACGCGCAATCGCGGCACAAAAGATTTGTGGACCGGCTTCTGAGAACGTTCAAAAGCTGGGTGGAGTTTCCACGCGAGAATGAGGGGTCCTTGATCCTGTACAAGTTGAACGGATGACTGGCGTCGATCTCCAACCAAACTGTCGGCGACAGACAGACAGACAGCCTCTAAAAAAAGGACGCCCTTCCCCTCCCTCCCTCTCCCTGGTATACATGCACACACAATACACGCACGCACACACACACACACACACACACACTCGCCCGGGGAACTATTCACAGTGTATCAAACGTGTATAAGTCAAAATCGTCTTGACGAATCAAAAAAAAAAAAGAAAAGAAAAGAAAAAAGGAAAAGAAAGAAAAGAAAAAAGAAACCAATCATCTCGAGTGAAGTTATTGTGTGGTGCTGATGGTGTTGGTTGAGAGAGCATCCATTATTAAGTATGTATGTAAATTGGTATGTACGACATGATGCTTAGCTAAGCCAGCACCTGCAAAGATCGACTGGGCATCATGTACAGCTCGACTTCAGTCGATGCACATAAGGCGGTCGGTCCATTACTGCGAGTGCGGGCCGCCGTGGAGTGGTATATTGGGTTAGGGAATGAGATTCCATGTGCTAGGTAGCCCTATGGTCAGTGGTCAATGGTGTAGATGAGTAGGGTACACCTCCCTCGGACAGCGAATCTTTTCTTCATAAGGACGGGTGGACGGACTAAGTTGTCGTCAATGTCTTGAAACATGGCACAGTAGATCCCTTTAGTAGTAATCGAGATTTGCATACGCCATGCGGTCTCAATCCCGACCTACTACGGCATTCGATTGCATCGCATCGCTTCAATCTACCTAATTACTCCTCAGGAGTTTGTGGCAACGAGCCGAGCCAGCCGAGAGTGCAAATATTCGACCTTGCTGGGTGGTGGAAGTGAGAAGGTATGGTCACGGAAGGACACAAAGCATTCCCCGTCGCCCTCCCGGTTTCCGAGCAGGCAGATAACCGATTCAACAAGGTGAGGAGTTACCGACAACGGCAGGAGCGGTCGGAGCTCGCCTCAAGGGATAACGCACGCTTTTGGATGAGGCAACGCGCGCCAGCCACTTTCCGCCGGCCTGTCTAAAGGGAAATAAGCATGAGACCTGGCAAAGATCCGGAAAGCCAACTTGGGCCTAGCATGGGGCGAATCTGGTTTATCTATCAGAGGCGGCGCCCTACAGCTGTAGCCTTGTTAGGTAACAGCCATGCAGGAAGGCGAGTGGCATACAGTGACAACGAGTTCCCCAGATTTGGGAATTGCCTGGTCGGTATCTTACGGAACGTCGAGAGGGGAAGTAGGAGTTTCTAGCGACTAGTAGTGCGACCCCCACATACAGAAGAACCCAGTAAGGGGCAGGGAGGCGGTTCCGGTCCGAAGCCTTTGACCCAGGACGGTTTCCGTGCCGGATTGGGCTTCTTCACACGGAGTGGCTGGTACGTACCGTTTCCCGCTCCCTTTGGTGGGCAACACTTTCTGGCCAAGGTTGTGAATAGTAGTAGGAAACGTAGTATAGGGTGGTTCTGAAAGTATGACATCAATCCCAAGCCAAAAAGGCTCGAGTATGTGTTGAGATCAGAAGGTAGAATGGCTCGAGATGATCTGATATGCAAAACAAACCCTCCTGGAACGCTGGAATGCTGGAAGCGAGATGCCGATTCCTTCCAACTTGGAGCTACGTTGTTGGGCGTGCATCGTTGTCTCATTCCACGTCGATATACTTGTACATGACGTGATGCGAAACGAAAACAGACCCAATATTTAGTAGCACCTCACTGTCCACCTTGATGGAGATGGTGATGATGGGGCAAACAGAGGACAAGCATAGTCGTCACTGATGGAGACTATGCTGGTGATACTCACAGTATATCCCCTTGAGTGCCAAAACGCTGCTTTCCGTACCAGAATCCGTACAATACTTTCGATAAATGATCAACGCGGCCGTGCATACCGTAGCAGGGGCATACCGGCCAATCAAATAACACACCGAGCACAACGGACGTTTAAAACGTCACTCCGATTATCCCTGGTCTGTACAGTACGGAATCTTTTGTGAAAGCAGCGCTTTGGCACTCAAGGGGATACCGATTTGGAAATTGGTCGATAGCCCACAGCTTCCGACGAACGGAGATCTGCTTTGTTTCCAGCATCTGTCGTATCGCGCACCCTCCGACCGAACCTCTGTCTCTGTGCGATGTGATAAGGAGAAGGCGATGACAGGGTTGTATAAGAGCGCCAATGAGATAAGCCGGAGTCAGTCTTAGCAATTTGCGAGAACGACCGGAGAAGGGCCGGTAAGAAATCGGTGGGACGACCCCCTCTGTCTTTGCTGCGTCGCGGGGACTCCATCTCTTGCGGTCGCACGCACTGTCTGCCAAGGACCAGAATCCTCTTCCCGTTTTCCCGGAGTCAAGTGATGAAGGGTGAGCCATGCAATCGGTCCGCGCGAGGTTCTAAGAGGGTATGTAGTCACGATAGTTTCGTGGACACGGAAATTATGCCGAGTTCAAACTTTCACATCGGCCAGATTATGTACAAGTCGCCATTTCAGTTCAATCCAAGGGCGCGATCTGCATGGCCATTTTCACCTGAGCTGGACCTACTACGTACGCTCGTGGAGAGATTGACAACACCTTCGCGCACTAGCTGCGGCTCCCATCGCCTTGTCGCCATCACATCGTAAGCTTTCCGAGAAGCTTCGCTATCCCTCGGGATTCCTAGTGCTCCAATCCCGGGGCTACCACCAGCTGCTGAGACAGTGGACATGCTAGTCACGAGAGAAGTGCCGAGTCGCAGTGCAGATCGTTTGGTAGTATGTACGGATATGTAGTCGTCTTCGCCTGTGCAAGAGTACTGTATGTACTCAGGACCCATCGGGTTACTGTCGTGACATGAGTGTTGCCATTGCGTTTGTGGGAACGTTTCTTTTGCGATGATCCAAACTTGCGGTGTTGAGGGAGAACGAACCAACAAACAAACAGTCAAGCGGTTTGTTGTGTGTACTGTAATGCCTGTTTTTGACGCTGCACCGATCTGCCCTCAAACTCAGGCGGCCATGGCCCGGCATGAGCTTAAAGGAGACACTTTCGGCAAGGAAAGCCATGGCGTGGTTTGGACCAAACATGCTCCCGCCCAAGCCAATCGAACTCAGCCGAGTCAGACTGCCGGCTAAATGCAGACGCGACGCTCTAGACCAGACCACAGAAGCAGGCACAGGGCCTCTCAGCAGGGCCACGATCGCGAGCGAGCGGGCGGCTCTTTCGGCTGCTGACGGCCCTGGCCCTGGATCGCCAGCAAAGATGTCGCGGCGGTGCTACATTCTGGTTTTTCTCAAGATAACTTACATATCGAGAGTGCGACCAAGATACTGATTGATGCCAAGCGCACAGCCTAGCCTTGCCTATCTCTTATGTATCTGTGTGTCATACGGACGTGGACCGCCGCCAGTGAGTGATAACCGTCTTTGATAAGGGTTATTCTGAGGGTTTTACGGGCCGACTCGCATGGGCTTGACGACGACGATGACAAGTGACGAAGGGCTCCGCCGGGGGACAGCAGACTTCTGAGTAGACAGCAGTAGAAAGAGGGAGCTAGGTGCTACTCAGTAGGTACGATAGGCGTCTGTGTTTCATAGCAAATCGTACGAAGGAACGTCATGTTTGGGGAAACTGGCTGATTCACGCAGGGCTAAAGCGTAGCACGTTGCCGATAGAAGGGATGTACTGCATTCTAGGCTGGTATCAAGCTGTTGAAGGGCTTTCCAGGCGGGATGATCACTCGCTCGGGCGTGCTGTCGCACTCCACTATTTGGCCGGTCAAACCGCCGTAAGTAGCGCTCCGTGGACCCAGACGTGACCACCGTCGGCCACTGGAGGTGGTAGCTGGTTACGTTTCTCTCGACTTGCCCACGAGAATAGCCCCGAGACGGCAAAGAAGAGCGAGAAAGGGAAGAAAAATCAGTTGTAGTGGGTTTCTGCCGTGGGACCTACTGCACGATACACCACCCATTCTAGAGTTTTTGCATGCAACAATAGAGCCGACGTGGTTGACGAACAGGAGGCGCACACCTTGATAACCGTATGCTGCTACTTTACTTACATCTAAGTGTGTACCTAACCTGGGGCTTGTGTAAGCCGGGCCAGCCAGGCGTAAGCCCCTCAGCAGCAAGTGCTGCAGTAGCCGCAAACTTTACAGGCTGGAGACTCTTTCCTTCCTTCCTACCTAGGTAAGTCACAGGTGTACAAGACAGCACATCTTGCAAACAAAAGTTGAATGGTTAAATTGATGCCTGGTGGTATCGGGAGGACTCTATCACGATTCAACGCGTGAATGTGTGTGTGTGAGTGTGTATAAGTGCCATACAGGATGGTTACTATAGGGGTACGTACAGCAGGCACAGCACACACAGCAAGCAATACGGTAGGTACCTGGTGAAGTAGTAATGTGATAACTATATGACTTATACAGATGGATGTGAGGTATCGTATGTGCATCAATAACACCGTCAAAGGGTAGCACATCCAGCAAACACACACGCACACACACGGTACGCATTATAACTGCAGCAGTTGCCAGTATTGGGCATTGGGTATTCGATGGGGTAGGAGAGAGCGCGCTGAGCCCATCGGCACCTGGCTGCACGTCGTTGTTGCGCCCCCCAAGAGAGGTATCAAATGTACCTACGCCCAAGAGAGAAAGCGAGAGAGTTGAAAGTTCGGACAAGCAGAGACAGACTGGTGTCCGTGGCAGCACCCAGCACACCCTATGGCACCCCCAAAGCAAGCAGCCAGCGGGCCACACGCGGCGGTACCCACAGCTTGGCAAGCTTTGGCTTGGTAGCATTATGGTGAAATGTCGGCCAAAAGAGAAAGAATAGAAAGAAAAGAACTTCTCCACGCTCCGTAGCTCCCCGTCCGTCTCCTCGCCTTTTCGCCGTGTCCTGGGCGAGCCTGCACGTCCTGGTATCTGCTTCTTTTCCCAGACGCCCCAGAATCTCCACCCGTGCTTCCACAAACACCCCTCCACCCCTTCCCCATTACCCATTACTCGGCCTCTTTTCCCATTCCGACCCCCAGTCTCTTGTCTCTTTTCTCCAGTTCCAAGAGATCCCCCAAGACCTGCCCTTCTGAGCCGGCCCAGTCCAGACAGACTAGAAGAATACCACTTTTGCCGACTGGCTCTTTTCCTACGTCTTCCGGGTTTCAATTCTGTCCCTCCCCTCCTCCTTGAGTTTGAGTCTTCGACACTCTATATTCTTTGTTGGCCCCGACACCCTTCGTTCCCTGCTCAGCTCAGCTTTGGTTGGGTCTTGCCGACTCATTAGCGAATCCCATCATTACCACCAATACTACGTGGCGGGCACATCCCAATTAAAGGACTCCCATCCGCAACCCGTCCCTCTTCAACCACGCCTTGGTCCTGATCCGCCCCCCCCTGTGCACTCAACTCCTCTCCGTGCGACACAGCCCAACGCTCCCGACGCCCTTTTTACTCAACCGTCGTCTTGTGACGGCCCATAACGATTTGGCTCTATCGCAAGACGCCATCTTTCTCTGGACGGTTCGACGACTTCCCGAACGCCGGCGTAGGATTTGCTCGCATTCCTCGCTTCTCGCCGAGACCCGACTAGAGAGAACCATTTGGGCCTGGAGCACACCACTTCGACAGCCGAAGAAGCGACGATAGAACTGGCGCCCCTGGTGTGCAGGTTGGACCGATTGGAGACTCAGAACGTCGTGTTCCTGACGAACATTTCATATACCCGCCCGTCTATTCGCTACCGATCGCATCTCGTTCGTTTCGCGGCGATCCAGCAGTCTACCGGAGTTATTCTTACGCCGCCTCAGACCGAGTACTCGATGTCCCAATATGCTTAATTCGCGACCGACAACTGTCGCCCGTACCAGGTTCATTCCTTTGGCTTTCTCTGCCTTGTAGAGGACTAGCGAGTACTCAGTGCGTGCCTGTCCTCCGCTACGCACTGAATTCCCTACACCATTGACAAACGATTATTGTCACGGCCCATCCTCCGCCATGGATCCTCCTCACGTAACCGAGTTCGCTTCTCAGCGATACTTCGACAAGCTCAAACAGCTTGCCGAGGCGAAAGACCGGCAGCCACCGAATGCGACCCATCTGGACGGTTCGGTGGTTAGCTCAACTTCAACTTTCATCCTCCCCATTGGAGCCTCGAAGTTGCCGGAGCAGACCGACGCCGAAATCCTGAAGACCACGGATAAAAGGCGTCTTCCCTTCAAGTTCCGTCTGCCACTACGAATCTCCACCGAGCACGAGCAGCGCCGCCTGTCCACGGAAAACGCCCATAAGCAGAGGTTTGTGGATTCCTTGGTCATTCGAGCTGAAAGCTGTATACTAACGTGTGTGCTATGTAGAGCGGCTTTTGATCAGCTTTTCCTGGCGCTGCCTAATGAATTGAAAATTCAGATAGTTGCGTCTCTACCATTATCTGATATTCTAAACCTGCGGTTAGCATCTCGTTCGTGGCACGCCATGGTTACTCTGAACGAGTTGCCTATTGTTCGTTACCACCTCAAACACCATATCCCGGCTTATGCGACACGACTATACCCAGTACCGGAAGATAGAGCCGCCGTGAACATCCATTATCTCTGTGGGATATGGCATCGATTGCATGTTGCGGCAAAACTCGCGTTCTTGATTTGCGAGTGGATTACGAAGGAGCTATTTCTCAGGAGGACTGAAGAGCAGCGGCGGGACTTTTCTGTCCAACGTGAGCGTATGCGGCGACGCTTGATACCTCTGTTGTTCACTCTGTTCCATTTTTTTGAGACATATCGAACTCTCCACCTCCAATACATCGAAGAGCATGGCCATGGACTCACGAAGGAGCCTTACACGGTGAACCCTATCGAGGCCAAGATCATGAGCATGTACGACGACAAAACTCTACTGCATGTCCACCAAGTGTTTCCCATGGTAGTGTCATCATTCTGTCGGAGACTACGACCCCCTTCTTATGTTGGTCGTGTCGAAGGAGCGTTGCGGGGTTACATGCACGGGAAACCCAGTGACGAAATCTACGTGACCGCGTTATGTGTCGGTGGACTCCGGCAATGCGAGCGTTTCTGGGAGATCAAAGGCTACAATTCACGAAGAGGCACCGTCGACGCGTGGTACAACTCGGTCGCTAAAAACCCAGCGATGAAGACCCCTGCTGAGCCAGCCGGGAAACCTCGGCGAGGACTGTTGAGTCTGAGCCGCAAGAAATCGGCTTATAACATCAAAGACGCTTCTAGTATAGGGGCCGAGGCGTTGCCGCCTCTTCCAGATATTCGGACCCGTCGTACATCCGATGCGGCTCAACGGCCGACTGACACTATGCCACCACTGCCCAGTGCTACCATGGTGGAAAGCCTGGTTTTCGACACCAGCATGTCAGCTGGGATGCCGATGGGCCCCTTGTCACGCGAGCAACTCAAGCTTATCATACCGGATCTCCCCGTGTTGCAACAATTATGGATGCAGACTGCGGAAGCTCTCATTCTAGACCGTCGGATTGTGGAGCGACCGCAGGACATCAAGAGGAACGCCGCCGTGATGCTAGACCTCATTCAAGAGGATGGCGCAGCGATCCAGGACGAGTGGTGGTATGGTCGAATCGCACCTGAATCTGTTCGCCCACCCCTGGAATCGATTGACGAAGACCCTATCGAATAATAACCATGGATACGATTCCATCTCATGGCACGAATATACCCCTAATATTCTACGCTGTTTGACTCAATGTCACCTACTAAACATCACCATCTCTATCTCTTTCTATCTCTATCTCTCTTGTTTATTTTTATACCCACGAGAAGTCATTAGCATTTGCAGGCGTTCCGGTCAAGAGAGGCTTAGGTCGGAAAGCACGGCGGCCCTAGAAGCGGCGGCGTCCACATCGGAGTTCTTTTTTCTTTGTCTTATGGATGGGACAGATGGTCAAAATCGGGACTCTTTCGACACCATTTTCTTTTTTGAATTTGTCCATGAAGCGTACTCGATATGTATGCATAGGCACGGCGCCATGGAAATGTGCTCTTGGCCGGGTCAGGGCGACACCGGGAAAGGGGGGTTTGAAAGTACCAGATAGATGATACCACTGCTAAGGAAAGGCAACACTTTATTGTGCCTCGCTCGTATACTTTAACTTCCACTCTTGCACGACTGTCAGGAACCCTGGTCACGTGATGGTAACGACTAATCTGTTTGATCACTTGCCTCGAATTCGCGGGGAGTATAGTCTCAGATCTCGATCGTACCACTCATTCACTCCCGGCACCAGACAGAGGAAACTGACGTTTTTTTTTTTTTTTTTGGCTGACGACAGGCACCTCCAAGAGGTGGTATTGACTCCATCTAGTTCGCCCAAGAGTCGTCCGATGGATTACCTACATATCTCCACTACCCACTTGGATATATGGGGAATCTCAACACCAATGTCGTAGTAGGCCAGCTTTCCCATGGGGTCAAAGTCCCCCCACTGTCGGAAAAGCAGGGCGTTGCTCGCGCCCTCTTTCTTGTTTCTGTCCTGTCACACACATCAACCAAACTCCATATTCGGCCCGTTGCCCACACATCAACTCATCAGCACACAGATTTCTCACCCACCCCGTGATCTGGATTGTTCCCTCTTTTTCCCTTTCGTGGAGAGTCTGTGTAGTAGTGTCGGGGTTTCCGCCGTTGCTTCGCGCCTCGCGTCGGCGCACTGTACGGTCTACGGTTTCCGACGGCCAGACCGGCGGTGCGGTGAATTTTCTCTTTGCCCTTCTTCGTTCCTTTCCCTTTTCCTTTCCAGCGGCGGTATTGAAATCTATCTGAGGCTGACCCGGGCCTACCAAAACCAAGCAGCAAAGGGGGGCCAGTCGGCTTGGGGGAGAAAAGGTATATAACCTACATGTATTATTTATTACCCATGTTTGCAAAAGGGGGAGACGAAAGTCAGGTCGATTATGCCACAATAGGAAATATCTTCTTGGCCAAACAACCCGTT
This sequence comes from Apiospora saccharicola, assembly GCA_038363915.1. Classification (NCBI taxonomy): domain Eukaryota; kingdom Fungi; phylum Ascomycota; class Sordariomycetes; order Amphisphaeriales; family Apiosporaceae; genus Apiospora; species Apiospora saccharicola. The sequence continues at coordinate 5,076,547 of JAQQWM010000001.1, forward strand.
ATATTTCTATACTTGCTTCTCCAGTCCTCATCTGACATGGACTGCCGAAATGGCACAACCTGGTCTGAATTCACTCTGTGCGCGCACCCGTTGCGGCTGCTAGATTTTTTTCGATCAGCGAGGCGTGATCGACGAAGAAATATACAAGGTGCCTGTCCATTCATGTATCTACTTGGAGTACATAAGCCTAGACTAGCAGTCTGGTTCATGCTATTTACGTTTTGCTCACTAGCCTCCAACGGCTGTATGGTTTTGTTCCTCTCTCGGGTATAGCTACTACTCTGGCATCGCTTTTGGGGTATACTGGGCCACACGCACAAAGCTAACGACTTACAGCCGATTCGGCAAAAGTGAGACTGTGGAGTCTAGCTCGCGTGTCTCTTTCCATCATTCCATGGCGTCGGAATGGATCTCGATAGCGTGACACAGTAGACTAGTCAGCAGGGGTAAAGAAGGGGCCCCGAGGAAGCCAAAGCACAAGGAAATTTTACTAGAGCCTCACCGGTCGGTTTCTGGCCAAACTCTAATCACGTCCTACTGACATATGTATCTAACGACTGCACATTAGTCTGCATGTGCGTAATAATCTATTGATAGCATCGCGGGAGTGGGAGTAGGAAAAATAAGAAACAACCAGAGGGAAAACACATAACCGCTCTCTCTATCTACCGCTTTGCTTCTGCACGCAAGTAAAAGGGACGTGGTAGAGAAGAACAACAACAACAGCAAAACCCACACCGTCATGTCATATGCACATATAGATCGTCATATGTCCATCTACGTGTGCATTCTACAGAAAGAAGAAACAACGTGGCCATCACGGGCGACGATGACGACGGTGGTGAGATCTGGCGGGCACGGCCTAGGCCTTGGGGTTACAGATTCAGAGAGGACATCCAGCCTTTCTCCAGATGTTACTGCTCGACCCCAGGGGGGTGTAGAAAAACAAAAACGAGCCAGACAATGTAACAAAACAGGGGAGAAGTTGGAGACAAGAAACGAACCCCCTCGGGGGAAATCGAGCCGCTGCCCGTGACTGCGAAAAAAGGAAGCAAGAAGAAGCTCGAATCGAAGAGAGGGAAGAAGGATAGGCTCTCTAGTAGTCCTGTCTTATGTGGGTATTTGGCCGATATAATCCCGTATCAACTCTACGGCGGATAGGCGACGAACGACTAGTTTCAACTTTCAAGGCACCATCCTATGAGAAGCGCAGGAACTAGGTTCCCAGGGTTCCTGGGAAACTCATAAGCCTCAGCCCCGGGGCTTTCCATGACTCGAACCAAGGCCGAGAGAGAACTTCGGAGCCCATATATTTTGGGGAGATATGTCAAAATCTGGGGGTTAGCAAACCTCGGGACTGTTACCTACTTATTGATCTAACTTGCCCACGTTACCTTGGTGTATATGGGCGCGTGGACGGCGACGAGGTAAGAAGGGGGAGAGAAAAAAAAGACTTAAGCGAGTCGGTGTGGTTTCCGGGCCTGCACTCACAGTATGATGCGGCAGATGAAGGGTAATTGCACAACTCCCTGCCCTATTGTCATCCCGCTGGATGTTCGAGCATGTACTTTCAAGAAACTGAGGTGGAAAAAAGCCTGCCTATACTCAAGATCGCTCACTATAGTTGGTTCTGACGATACATATACCAGAAGTACCGATTGATCCATCAGTCGGCCGTCGGCTTTTGGTTCAGCGGTATTCTACAACTATGCCTATAAATACATTGGGGTAGTCGGGATATAAAAGGAGAAAGAAAAAAGATGTGGCAGTCGGTGGCAATGCCGTGGTATATTCAAGTCCCATCCCCGGCTCTGCTCTGCCCAACCCCGAGTTCACTTCTCACACCAGGCTCCTGTAAGCCGTCTGCAATGAACAAGAAGTCGCAAAGAGAATAGTTGCAAGCAGCAGACATCGCAAATGAAGAAACGACTTGGCCGATGTTTGCTCAAATATTCCATTTATTCATCCGTCGTAGCGCAAGTGAAGACCTGCAAGTAGGTGTAGGAATCCAGGTGCGTCTGAAATTACGTCGAAACTGCCACATAATTCCCAGAAATCGCCGCCCAAGAGAGGTGAAAAGTAAAACAAACGCCATTCATGATTCGTGGCTCCAAACTAGATAACAGCAGAAAACAAGGCTCGGCAAAGTCAAGTATAAAAAAGCCCCAGGCCAAAATGCAGACATAAACAAGAAAAACTTGGTTTTCGTCATCACATCGTCAAGACCACCGGTTTCGGTAGCCCGTGTTTATACCGCTTTTGTTTAAGCCGCTGGTGTCGTATCCCCCGTTCGTCATGGCACTGTTTGGATAAGAAGTCGCCCCTGAGCCGCTGTTGGTGCGTTGGACACTGCTACCCAGAGCATATGCCCCTGCGCCGCCCATGCTCATGTTGTTATGAGCCGTGCTCGAGTCCAGCGCTTGCATGTCGAACAAGCTCTGGTCCGAAAAGGAGGGAAATGAGGCCACGCCACTATGTGAGCTTACGGGCGTTGGCCGCGATGCCCCGAAGTGTGGTGACTGCGTCGAAACTCCATGTGCAGCGCTGCTGGCTGCTCGGTATGGGTTTTCCATGGATGACGCAGAAGTGGTTCGTCGTGGGGCATATGAAGTATTTGGGTGGACAGAACTGACGGAGGGTGAGGCCCGAAACGAGTTTTCCGCCCCCATCAAGGGCGAGTTGTTCTGCGTCCCAAACTGCGGGGAATGGGTTACATGGGACACAAGTGTAGTCCCCGGAGAGTTGGTCGTCATGTTGTGTTGCTGGCGCGGGTTCGATGAGTACGCGCCTTGTTGTACGGTTGTGTACGAGGGGCTCTGGTTTTGACTATAGTAATTTGGCGCGTTTGAAACTGCCCGAGTGCTCTGTTGCGAAGGCATCGTGGTTGTCATTTGCGGTGGCTTGGAGATCTGTGATGGAGTGGGGGACACCGTCTGTGGCGCCGGCTGCTGCTGGCGCTGCTGCATCTGTTGCATCTGTTGCATCTGTTGCATCTGTTGCATCTGCGGGTGATTGCTGCTGCTGCTCTGCTCACTTTGTTGGCGATTTTGCATAGAGGCAGTGAACTGTTCATAATGCGCCGCCAGGCCTTCAGCTGGTGCAGCAGGGATAGAATGCCTATTCGTATTGGTGGCTGCTGTATGTTGCTGGTGGTGGTGGTGGTGGTGCTGCTGCTGTTGCTGCTGTTGCTGCTGTTGCTGCTGTTGCTGCTGTTGCTGCTGTTGCTGCTGTTGCTGCTGTTGCTGCTGTTGCTGCTGTTGCTGCTGTTGCTGCTGTTGCTGCTGTTGCTGCTGTTGCTGCTGTTGCTGCTGTTGCTGCTGTTGCTGCTGTTGCTGCTGTTGCTGCTGTTGCTGCTGTGGCCTCTGCTGGTGGCTACTGTACGTTTGATAGTTCTGCTCGTTGCGAGCCTGGAGAGTACTCATGTGATCGTAGTCGGGTTCGAGAGACTTCTCCATAGGCTGGCTTGGCATTACCGTGGACTGTTGCGACGTCTGCTGTGGCAAGTTCGGAGACGCAACGACAGAAGACATTGCGTGTGCTACATTCTCTGTAGATGCGGTGGCAGTTGCTGCCGCCCCTGCGTTTTGTCGCTTCGCCGCTGCAGAATTCGATTTTCGAGCACGCTTCGCCGGCGGACCAGGCGGACCAGGCGTTCCGCTAGATTCCACCGACATGTTCTGCTGTCTGTTCACCCCCAAGATTGCATCGACTGTTGCAATTTCCGGTTGTTGAGATGGGAATGTTGACTGGGCTGTTGTATCAAGCGTACTGTTCCCGTTTGTAGTTGCCTCGACCCCTTTGTTGGGTTGGCGTTTCCGTTTGGCACCAGAAATGGTCGATACCTTCACTTGGGGTGTACTTGGCTGCCCCTCTTGGGACGAAGCAGCATCCTGAGCTGCATTTTGAGGAGGCAGTTGCGTGCGCTTGTTTTTATTTCCACCACCGTTCACTTGACTGGGAGCAACTGTACCTGCATGGGTAGTGGGTATAGGAGGTGGTGGGATATATGAGGTGCTAGTCTGCGGTGCAGGAACCGGGGTTTGCTGCAGGGTTTTGGATGCTTGCGTTGACGAATTGGCTGCCGCATTATTCTTCCCCTTGGTCCCTTTGGACCGCCCTGTGCCGCTTTTGCTCGGGGTCGAGCTCGCGGCCTCCATGCCTGGCGGCGCGGCCTGAGAATCACCAGGTCCGTTTGAGAATTGTGCTTGCTGTGGCGTCTCCTGAGAGCCCGCTGCTTTGGGCCGGTTTTTGGAACCTTTCGGCCGGCCTCTCCTTTTAGCAGATGACCCCGGATCGCCAGCCTCGCTGTTGATAGATGTGAAGCCAGCAGCAGGGGTCACATTGTCCGCCCTTATGTCAGAAACACGCGGCGGCGTCAGGAGATCAAATACTCTCCTCTCAACATTGTCCACATCTGGATCAGCTCCCACCGCCTCGTCGTCCACGTCTACCCAACTCTCGTCATGAGCTGCCGGCGGGTCGCTTATCTCTTGCTGCGCAGGTTGCGAAGCCGGCGCAACCGTGGCCGCTTGGCCGTTTGGCTTAGAGCCTTTCTTCAGGCCTTTATCCCTCCGAACCTTGGTCGCCTTGCTGCCCTTCGGACGGCCTCTTGGGCGTCTTGCTGGAGCAGCTGGCGCAGACGGAGCAGGGGCCCTCTGAGGCCGGCTGAGGTCTGGGAATATCTCGGAAATCCAGCCAACAAAAAGATTGCCAGCACCATTGGCCTCGCCACTCTCGGGGAATTTCCCATCGGCAGGGGGTGGTGCATCAGGGATACCACCAAAGAATGCCAGTGCTTTGCAAACCTGATCAACAACGGTTGCGTGCGGCAGGCTACGAATCAGTGTAAGTAGGCGGGCCTGCTCTGCCTTGACTTCTGACGCAGAAAGGGCCTGATGAGGTTCCGGGGCAGGCGTTGGGGTGGTTGCTGATGCAGGGGCGGCTGGAGCGGCTGGAGCAGCAGCGTCCGAATCCGAAGGGGTCTTGGCCGGGCGCGGGCGCGCATAGTTGGCCCGTCGGTGGTGGGATACATAATGGGGTGTTTCGGCGAGCTTCGCCTGCAGGGCGGTACTTTCGCTATTCCGCTTCGCCGCTTCGTACCTTGCCTGACTCTCGTTGCGATTTGAAAGTTCCATGTGCATTACGTTGAAATTACCCTTCATGAAGTCTGTTTTGCCCTTCAGTTTGCTGGGAATCGGGTTTCGCACACGGCCGTCCGAGTGAGCGCCATTATAGGCTCGGTTGTCTATTCGAGGACCTGAATGGTTGACGACGGGGGCATCGGAGGCCGACCCGTTCGGGGCAGCCGTGATATCGGCTTGGCTATCAGTACTGACAGACGAGGAAGCGGGAACGGGTATATGATGGTGAGAATCTAGGGCTGGTGACGCATTACTCGCGGCAGTGGCCATTTGATCCAGCGGCCGCGATCATGGCCGTAGAGGCAAATCCCGGCTATAAGTCCCAAGCTGTAGGGCGCATATGTGTAATGCTGCCAATGTCTTCTCTTGGCGTGCACCAATTCCAGTCCTTGGAGTTGGACGTTTTGCCGCAAATACGTGTCCCCACGTCTCTATCGGAACATGTTTCGTTCGATTGGTCCCAAGCTTGGTCATATACTGCTCTGGTCTGGATCTCGAGATCGTAGTGTTGGGATTTGGTGTAGGTATATCGTCGCGTCGCAATATATTAGAAATCGAATTCTCTAATGGTGTGATGTGCAGGTAGCGATAATACGTCCAATTAGTGGTTCCCTACTGCCTCGAACGCCACAAGCGATGTATTGCAATTTCCGTCGATATTAAGAAATCCCAGATGCGCTGCGTATGTGCTTGATATATCAACGGTCGTGGAAGATGCGATGGACGATGAGGGCGGGACAGATGACACGACTACTGTTGGTGGTGGTGAACAGTGGATTGGAGGATATCGGACGATGACTATGGCGAAGTGACGGAGAAGATCTTGTGCAACACCCACGATGGGAAGGGGAGGGGGGATCGAGGACGGGCTCAGCTCCTTGGAAAACGGAATCAACGATTGAATCCTGGGATCAGGATCACCACGAATGACCACCTCGGTCGCTCGCTGAGCTAGCTAGAGTTGATTTAGTAGGTCGGCAGTAGGCCTAGATGGATGTATGTGGTATGTAGTAGTATCCAGTATCCGGTATTCGAGGTGGTCTTCAATCACCTCCCATTGCTTTGGTCCCAAAGTCCCAGTCCAGCCCTTCCTTTTGGGCAGAGAGTCACCGTAAGATGCTAATTTTGGCCTAGTGTGGCTCAATCAATGATCGGCAACACGAGCAACTCTGGCAAGAAGTCGGGTGGCTGGCGCAATTCATCAATTCAAGGCTCAAGCCCTTAACTTCGCTGATACATGCAGGTGTACATCATGTAGACTTTGGACGCCCCGGATACCCCTAATCCACCATCGGGTCTTGAAATGGTCCAACGTGGTGGGCGGGCACATAGTGTCCCTCGAGAGGTTCTGGCCAGAGCAGGACGGATTTGGAACATTTGAACTTCGAGGCCATTGGGTTTCGAGAGGTCGAACCGACAGGCAGGAAGGGTTCTGAATCCGAAAGCCTGCATACTATGGACTTAGTGACCAGGTTGACCGGCGCAGTTTCCACTTGGCTTTCATCCTCAGAGGTCAGTGATTCACTCAGCACTGATGATCTCTTACGACTTTGTTTCGTACCATTTCCGATGCCACTTTCAGGTACCAACCGCCATGCTCGGAATTCCATGTGTTCTGTCCAGCCGGAAATATCACAACGTTCTCCATGGTACCTACTTACCTCCCCTTGCTGAAACATGCAGTTGTTTGTGCGCAACCGCATCCGAGCTACAATGATATGTACGTAGGTGTACGGAGTAAGTATGTGTGCTATGCAACCAGGCACAGTTTGCAGCCGCATCAGACAATTGGGCATTCTCAATACCGAGTAGGTGCATGCGTATAGCGAGCGGTAGGTAAAACAATATGTGCATAGAACGACTCATTCAGCAGCCGTAGATCGGATACATGATCAATGCTGGTGTGATCGTGGGGTAGCTTGTGTTTCTACATCGACTTCCTGGCCTAGGAATTACATGTTCTACCACGAGCTTAGGCCGGCCCCCCGCCTATCAGAGCACCTACCCAGAGCCTACCTTTAGCGGGTCTTGCTGCTTCTCAGCCTGCCTGTAAACCCCTGCGAGAATAGACTGGCCAGTCTTTGGCATACGAAGGAGCTGCTATTCTAATCGAACGACTATTACAGTAAACGAGAAATATTATATAAAATTAGATGGTTATTCCGGATTATGCGGAGGCTTGGTAGTATTGATCTTTTTGGGGCGTAACCGGGAGTAAAGAATAATAGGAGGTGCTGTTTGTAGGCAAAGCACGGTTTATTCCAGCGGTCGCTTGCCTTTTACCTAGGAGCTCCGACTACATGTGCACCGCGCTAGGTCCAATAACGTCAACCTCCATCAACCGCCCTGACACACCTCGAGCTTGCAGCTATCTCTCAACCTGCCGCTTCACCAACGATACCTCCCTCTTCGCCCCGGCCGCACTCCTGATATTTGATAGCATCGTTCTGTTCTGGAGCTGCAGGCCAGTTAGACTTTCGTGATTTGGTTGCTTGCGTCTTGCGCCGGAACATCAAGCCTCCTGCTGAGCGGTTATCCCGCCTAACATCTCGGCACTGCATCGCCATCACTGCCAATATATTTCCGACACCCCCGACGTCAAGATGAAATACTGCCTGGTGTCTGTTCCAATCGACGCCGTCGACTCTTCCGACGAGCCCATCGATGCACTCAAAGGCATCATAGGCGATAACGGAACCACCCTCCCCTTCGCCGTGCCAGACTTCAAGATTGGAACCCTGGATGCCCTGGTCCAGCAGGCTGATGACCTCGGTAAGCTCGAGGCCAACTGCGAAGGTCTTGTAGCCAAGGTTGCCGACTCTCTCAAATCACTGCTCGACGACCAGGACAAGGTCGACGAGCAGAAACTTGTCAATGACAGTATGCACGCACCTCCTCCTGTTGAATAGCTAGGGTAGTCATACTCATAAACACCGCAGAACCTACCGACAACTACCTACGCACATTCAACTGGAACAAGGTCCGGTATCGAGCAGATAAGCCCATTGCTGAGCTGATCGACACCCTTCAAAAGGTAACAAGGCCGCATACTGTCCAACATGGTCTACCGCCGCTGACTCGTGTCTACCGTAGGAGCTTGTCACTGTCGACAACGACGTTAAGGGGAAGCTTAACCAGTATAACCAGGTCAAGACAAACTTCGCTACACTACAGAGAAAGCAGACGTAAGCCTCCACCCATGTTTCGCGGCCCATACTGTTGCCGTGCGCTAATTAAGACATAGGGGCAATCTCACGACCAAATCCCTCACACCCATCGTCAACCCCTCGTTACTCATCCAAGATTCCGAATACCTGGAAACCCACCTCATCGTGGTACCCTCAAATCTGAAGAAGGACTTTTTGAAAGGCTACGAGGGGCTCTCGCCTATGGTCGTGCCTAGGTCGGCCACACAGGTCGCTGAAGACGAGGAATTCGTACTGTTCACGGCGACAACGTTTAAGAAGCACAGTGCCGAGTTTCTGCAGAAATGTCGAGAGAACAAGTGGACCCCGCGCCAATACAAATACGTAGAGGGCGGCAAGGAGGAGGAGCAGAAGGAATTCGACCGCGTCGCGAGAGAAGAGAAGAAGGTATGGGGCGAAGCGCTGCGACTCAGTCGGACTGGGTGGAGCGAGAGCGTCATGATCTGGGCGCACGTTCTGACGCTGCGGGTGTTCGTTGAGACCGTATTACGGTACGGACTGCCGCTCCATTTCGTGTCTGCCTTGGTTGTCACGAACCCGAAGCTCGCCAAGAAGGTCAAGTCCAACATGGACTCGGCATTTTCACATCTAGGTGGCAATGCAGTCGGCCGAGACAAGAAGGGGAGGATTACCAAGGACGATGCGGCATTGACGTCTGAGATGGCCGCAGCAGGCCTGGGAGGCGGCGAGAGCAACGAGTACACAGCCTACGTGTACTACGAGTTTGAGCTCTAAAGCTCTTCTGAGGAAATGTTCATCTTCCAAATGGCATGACTCGTATTGTTAGACGACGAACGGGATGAAGTATTATTACGCAAATCAAGCAGGCGCCAGATTGAACGAATGTTATCTTTCGCAGTGATTTTAGAGAAAAGGGGGTTAGGGGTAGTGCTCATTTGAAGACTAGGCGTACCCGGTGGCCACGCAGCACAGAAGGACAGCATGACTGCCACTCGTTTACAACTTTCTGCGCGAGTGATACGGGTTTAGTTTATGGAAGCTGTATGTTTTATCAGATCCTATCTATTGTTGACGGGTCTCTATTTCTTGAGCTCGATGAGGCCCTTGGCCTGGAGCCACTCGACGATCTGGGCGACACACTCCTCGACGCTGTTTTCGTGGGTCTTGATGACGATCTCGGGGTGGTCGGGCGCCTCGTAGGGGGCGCTGATGCCGGTGAAGTCCTTGATCTCGCCGGCGCGGGCCTTCTTGTACAGGCCCTTGGGGTCGCGCTCCTCGGCCACGGAGATGGGCACGTCGACGTAGACCTCGATGAAGGGTATGGCCTCGTCGGTGCTGCCGGCGGCCGCGGCCGCGTGCAGCTCCCGCGCCGTCTGGCGGTCCGCCTTGTAGGGAGAGATGAAGGACGTCAGGGCGATGCACGAGGAGTCGGCGAAGAGCTTGGCGACCTGTTTATGTGATGGTTAGTCAGTAATTCGTCGCTTGAGTATTCGTTGTACGTGGCCCAAAAGCCTGAAGAATGACAGGTTCTTTTCTTCCGCCGTCCCTCCAGTGTCGATGCCCTTTGTGCATATGTATACATTTCGTGCCGTATTTCTATTATTCCCGTGTATAAAAGAAAATCATGTCTTATACTCCTCGTCCCGGCGCAGTGTAACACACGACTACACTAGAGGGGCGTTGGGGCATAAGAAGCGGGAAAGAGAAAAAAAACGTACCTCGGCGATACGGCGAATGTTCTCATTGCGGTCCTTCTCGCTGAAGCCCAGGTCCTTGTTGAGGCCGAAGCGCACGTTGTCGCCGTCGAGGCGGTACGAGGCGAGGCCCAGGTGCAGCAGGTGCTGCTCGAGGGCGGTCGCGACGGTGGACTTGCCCGAGGCGGAGAGGCCGGTGAACCAGATGGTCATGCCATTCTGGCCGCGGAACTCATTGCGCTCCTTGCGCGAGAGCGACGGGTGCCATGTGATGTTGCTGTTTCAGGGGCGGCTACTGCGTCAGCTCTTTTGCTTTTTGTCTTTCGCGACGACGATCCGATAATGGAGGGGTAGATCGGTAGACACATATGTAGATACATGGATGGTGGGGTTATACAAATGTCTTGGAGGGGCAGCAGAATAAAACACTGTAGTGCCTACCCGCGCATCAATGGGAAAAAGAGACGGAGAAGGGGGGGGGATACTCACGATGCCATTTTTGTGTTTAGTGAATTTTCGACCGATACTATCGACAGAAAATAGAAAATGAAGGAGGAGTGTTTAGGAGGTGGTATCACTTTTCCAGGAAAACACCTCAAGGTCCAGCACCTCTCCCCCCAAAGTGCCGTTTCCCGCAAGAATCTTACTAAATGCAATGGAGAATATCCATATCCAGATTTCCGGTTCCGCACCGGAACTGCAACTAGGTACACTAAAAAGCCTTGGGTTATGACGTGATTTGAGTGAACCCGCGGAGGGCCTTTGTAAGTGATTGACGCGCTGCGATTCAAGCCAAGACGGACGGTTTAAATTACTTCTATACTGCTTCACTTGGTAAAATGCTAGGTGTATAGTTTATATAATTCCTTGCATAACATTGGACTGACTGTGGCTATTGATTCCATTTACCAAGTACTGAAGCACCACGTGCCAGTTCCACCCCAAAAGATCATTCGCTGTTGCAACATTGTACGCGTGGTTTTCGGTTGTCACACTCTCTCGTGAACACAAGCCTCGCTCATACCGGTTGGCCTTACTTCCGCACGACATCTCCGTCGCCGCCACGGTTGTCGTTGAACCAACCGAACTGGCGCATCGTCCTCTTGAACCTGGCCTTCTTGAAAGCCTTCTGGTCCTTATTTACGGGCTTGACGTACCAACCGCCATCGTACCTGGAAAACCCGGGCGGTGGTTCTCATAGCTGCCATTGCGGTTTACGAGAGGAGGGGTGCTATACACAATGAGTTCGATCAGTATATCTGACCAACTTCTGCATTTTCATTGCCATCAGAGGCAGGCACATTAGGGCAGAGCAGAACAAGGGGCTTACACTGAAGAACCACACCATAGTCCTCGCAAGCTGGGCGTGACCATACGTAGAAGGTGTATACCAAATAAGAAAGGCAGGTCTTGTATCATAGGCAACGCGCAGTGCAAGGAAGTATATGGTCGGACTGCAGGTCGATGATAGTATACTGACAAGTGCATTACGGCCGAGTTGGTTGACCACAAGAATGTCGATTTGAATAGAATGCCCCAAGATGGGTTTCGAGGCTTCTGCGGTATTAGTATCCTTGACACCGAGCAATGGATGGCACCCAACCTGTCAGAGTCAGTCCTTCCGACTTGAGAGTGCAATACGTATACGGCGGACGAGATCTCTGATCCTGAGTTCGACCCGCCGATTTCAGTAAGATGCGGCGCAGTTGGCTCAGCTGTCGTTTGCCAAACCACGACGTCGTGCAACACGGCGGGAGGAACACAAGAGTGAGTATATCACAAGTGCCGTAAGGCACTCGCTCTACTAGAATTGTTGAGCTTGAATCTGCTAGCGGGCAGTGATTACCGTCGTTTTCTTGCGTGGCTTAGGTCACGAACTCTCATATCTTAGGCATGTAGGTGATCCAGACGATTTTGTTTTTCTCATTTATCAACGCCTATATCGAAGCACTAGTTCGATATTTGTCTCGACGAGGCCTGTATGGCTGGCTTGGGGCAGGTTGTCTTGTCCTGATTCGCCCATCGAGAATGTCTAAGTAGTGTACACTTCAATTTATATACAACCGGTCCAATTGCTTTGCAACTAAAAGACAAGGCATTGTTGTCTAATGTCGCTTATTCGACAGGCATGACATTTGCCATCATCTATAAACTACAGTTAGCATAGTAATTTCGATCAGATTTGGGGTTTTACTCACAGCAGCCTGCTTGGGGCTGATAAAAAGTCCTGTGGCCTCTGCAAGTACGACGGGTGTCTCTCCCTCGCCAACCAACGTCTCAATCCGGCCTTCAACCCAGGCTTTGCGGCCTTCGACCTTGGTCGTGGTACCCCTCAGGACAACATATGTGCCTGCGGGAGTCGGCGCCCGGTAGTTGATGTTCAGGTTGGCCGTCATTGCGACACCGTGGGGCAGAGCGCCGAAGCAGCAGCGGGCCAGTCCCTCATCCAGCATAGTGGCTAGGAAGCCGCCATGGACAATCTTGGGGTGCCCGCACAGCTCCGAACCCAGATAGGAGATGGTAACGATAGACTTGCCGCCAGCCTCAACCCAGGCAAACGGGGGAACCACCACTTTGTTGGGACCGCGTAAGGTGCCGGCCGTCAGGTTATTGCCTCGGAAGGGTTCCGGTATTTTCAAATGCGGGCGCGACTCGGAAAAGTCGGTCTTGGTCCGCATCTCTCGCGTTAACCAGTGGCTCGCTATGTATTCTTCGACCTCTATCTCCTGCTGGTCCTCCGGCGTGAACATGAGGAGCGTTTCCGCATCAGTAGCGGGCTTGAGGATCCCATTGAGGGCCGGCAGCGCAGGAGCGGCAGTCATGGCGAAACCGAGGGAGGTGAAGACGGTACCAATCGCTACAACGTTGATTGTTCTTCGGAGTAGTGAGGGTCTGGCTTGTGCTGAGGTAGCTGTATGATGGAAAACGAAGGTAAGTATTTAGAGACCGTAAGCGGCAATGAAGTTTCAAATACGATGTAGGCAAGTGTGCAACTAACTCGACCAGAAAACTAGTACTGTGACCGGGAAAGAGGCGTGGGTGAAATAACGTACCGGACTGGGTATATGTTCTCGTAGCTTGTGCCTTGAGAAACGGCCTATGTGTACTTATGATGCGCCGTGCCGGCGCAGAGAAAGGAGAGCGAGTCGCCAGGGCAGCGCATCGGGTTCGCATGGCGTCCATCTTTGGCGTGCTGGGTTGCCCGCGGAAGGGTCCCGGGGTGACGATGCGGAGGGTTTTTTCTTCGATGCGCTCCGGAGATTATCTGTCGAACAGCTCGGAGCAGGGATTGTAAATGGGCAACGTGGTAGACCGCTTGACTGGGTCCTCCCAGACGCCTAGGGGCTAGAACAACTAGGCTTTCCCAACGATTTCGGCACAAGATTCACTCGCATGACACGCAGGCACGCTATTGTAGAAACATCCAGCAACTGGAAGAGGATCCAGTGAAGGAAGAAGCCGAGGCATAGTCGGTGACGGTCAGTGGGACGTTCGTCCGGCGGTCCGATAGCTCAAATTTGAGTCAAGACTTCCCGTCAGTATCAATCAATCTGATGGATTTCATAAGCCGGACCGGGGTATATGTCATCAATATTCTAGCATACCAGGTAGGCATTCCCTTGATCTGAGGCTAGCAGGATCTACCTACCTACTTGTAGATATCTCTCTGTATGTCACCAAGCAGCCGGGTTCGGCACATGCGTTGCTTCCCACTGTACTCCGTATGCGGTGGTACGACCGTACAACGTCGTTACCAGGCCGGCTGCTAGATGAAATCTTGGAAGGGAGATGTATGTACCGACCAGTAAGGGACGGTTTCCACTCTACGTCATTTAAAGGTCGCACCCAAATTAGTGGATAGCAGCGAACAACCGCTGATTGCTCTTGGTGAATACCCCCAAGTTCCAGGGACATCGTTTCGTATCAACATAAGTATGTATTGATGATCTATCCTGCTTGGGTCTTGGCTAGAAACCTTGCCCAAAACGAAACGTGGTCGTTCTACTGTAGTACAGTAGGTACGTGGCAGCAGAAATAAATCTTCCCGATTCGCAGATGGGCAAGCCAATGATCTGCTTCCCCAAGCCCTGACGAACCCCTCACTGACTACTTCTCAAACCTGCTTGCACTGTAACATCTTGCTGGCATCATAGTCATGCCGTGTAACCCTTGATGTTGATCCCGCCTGGTGACAGAAGTGGAATATATAAGCAATTGAATCGGGATATCTTGACCAGATAACCATTTCATTTTCCTATTGCCCACCTCTCATACTACCTCGACAATCGTCTCACCAATCTTGCTGCCAATCATTCACACGCAAACCAAGCCAAGACCCCTCCAACTCTGATAACAATGGCCACCGCTGATACGGCTAAGCTCGGCGAGGCTCATGCGCCCAAAGAGGCGTCCAGGAGTGCCTTCTTGGAATTCGAGAACGATCTGAAGCACCTCCTCATACACGAACGCAAGGACAAGGCTAAGCACGAACTGCCGTACTTCGAGGCCATCGCCCACCTTTCCAATGAGGATTTGACCGCATTCACGGTCGACGACTTCGTTTCCGTACGCCACGCGGAGGTTGCCTACGGCCATATCCTCTTCGGCAAGCTACGCATCCCCGCCATGCCCGAGACTGGCCCATGCTATATTCACTTCAGAGCCTTTGAGCCAGGCCCAGAAGAAGGCAAGACGGCCGAAGTTCATTCGCTTCACACCATCCGGGCTGAACTGCCAGACGGGGGCTTTTCCTACAAAGCGGTATTCGCCAAGGACGACCCTCTGGAGTGGTTTGATACTTAGGAAGGCCAGCGAAAATATGGGCTGAGAAAGCTCGTGGACTGGGAAGAGTTTTTCCAGCAATTGCAGACTCGGCGCGGTTCAATGCAAGCGATGGATGGTCACTTTTTAAATATTTTACAGTCAGCTATATAGCGAGCAGACATTCATTCCAGGCAGGTTTTTCAACAAGCATAGTGATACAGTAATGTGATATGTACGTTCAATCATTGCGACCCTTCCCACCTCACAGAGAAGCGCCGCACCCAAGATTGTGCGTTGGGAGTTATTCTTCATTTCTTCGAGAACTTTCAATGGTCGTGGGCCGCTCCTAGATAGCAGCTACCTCGCATCAAATATTTTGTTGCTCGCGAATGTGAATTTTTTGCGTTGTTCATTTATAATATGGAAGGAAAGGAAGAGGAAGAAACCTCTGCAGCAGACGCGCGAGACTTTTATTCACCCAATTCAGCCACTTCGTCTCTTTGCGGAGCTGTGGCTTCAGTGGGCTCCAGTGGCTTTGCTGGTATTTGGGTCCAGTGGCCGATTGTACCCACCTGTTAAGCCCCCTGTCCCACCGACCATCCATCCACCCGCTCCGTTTCCTTGACGTTGACAGCAAGGCCCGAAACTCGCATGCTGTCTTCCATGCCGTTGTCGCTCATAACCCAATTGGTTTGATTGTCCACGTTCCATACCACTCATTTACCGCATCTTCTCTAGTTTGTATTTTCTCTTTTGTTCTACTAATTCATCCCCCTTCGACCCAATTCAGCTATGGCAAATACTACTATGCATGCGGCGCAATCGCTTCCGAGGTTCTTATTGCCTCGTCTTAGCTGGCAGGGGCCAGCCACGACTTCAAGGCGCTTCAAGTCGGGCATTATACTGTCGCAACAAATTCAAACCGCCTTTTTCCAGCCCGATCATGCCTCGGGCTCAACGACAAGCTGGCAAGCTCTTCACTCGGGGACGAGGTCGCAACCTCAGCGCCCCTCGTCTATTCTCCGAAACCCTGCACTCCGACGGTCGTTCCACTCGACGGCGCCACGGATGCGCGATCACCACTTCGATACCTTGAAATTCGTACAACGGCTGCAAAGCGAGGGTTTCACTGAGGTCCAGTCGGCGGCGATGATGAAGGTCCTGAACGACGTAATCGAGGAGAGGTTCGTCTGCCGATATCGCTACTATTGAGAGCAGCTTTTTGCTAACATCTCACAAGCATACAAAACTTGACCCGAACTATGGTCCTTCGCGAAGATGCGGCTAAGGCGACCTACACCCAAAAAGTAGATTTCGCCAAGCTGCGCTCCGAACTGCTTTCGGCGGACAGCACCGAGTCGAGC
This sequence comes from Apiospora saccharicola, assembly GCA_038363915.1. Classification (NCBI taxonomy): domain Eukaryota; kingdom Fungi; phylum Ascomycota; class Sordariomycetes; order Amphisphaeriales; family Apiosporaceae; genus Apiospora; species Apiospora saccharicola. Next base: position 5,092,677 of record JAQQWM010000001.1, read on the forward strand.
ACGACGCGCGTGGAGCATGAGCGGCTCACAAACGACATCACCAAGCTCAACAGCCGGTTACGCGATGAAATTGGCCGGACGCAGGCCTCTGTGCGGCTGGACCTCAACCTGGAAAAGGGGCGTATACGAGAGGAGGCCGCGAACCAGGAACTGAAGATCAAGGAGACAGAAACCAAGATCGAGCAGGAGGTCGCAACTCTGCGGGAGAAGCTGGAGCAGGTCAAGTTCCAGACATTGCAGTGGCTCATGGGTGTATGCACTGGTTTCGCTGCTCTGCTTCTCGGTGCCTGGAGACTCCTCATGTAAGGTGGGCATCAAATCGGATAAGCCTGCCTTGTGTCTTTCTAACCAGTTGCTATATTGCAATAAGTGGCATATGTGGGGAACGCCAAGGGTCTTGCGGATGCAGGATACAGACTTGCCTAAGGGGCTGTTACATGGTAGCAGTCATGTGTCTTTTGAAGAGGTGTATCAAAACCCTAGACCAAGTTCAGATGGCATAGCAAACCCCAATCAAGCATACAAATTATCAAATGTTTCTATCACATCTTCACCATATACCACCAAATTCAATTTTATGTTAAAAGTACGATCGACTGTAAGAAGCAGGGCTAGTGGGCAAACAGTAGGTTGTGAGAGAAAGTGAGGTATGGGCAGTGTGCAGCCAGCTCCAATGTATAAGCCAACTCCATGCAGCTGCGTTGCGTCTCTGTAAATATCACGTAGAAAGAAAATCAATGTGGTCATGTATGCTGCATGCTGACAGGGAGATATTGGTGACACAACTTCTCGCGTAACGGGAGTCCCTATAAGCGATGTCGGCGTAGGGAAAGGAGGAAGGCTTCAAATTATTCCAGCTTGTCATCATTGGCCTAGATGTAGCCTTTTGGATTCGACTTATTGAGGGCCATTGATTTCGTACTCGTCCCTCATCCAATTGCATAGTCACATATACCCTCTGAGTTCAATCAATGCTTAGGTCCTTCTCAAGGTAATGGAGGTAAATGCCACTCGAGTTGATCATTCATTCATACATACTGGAGATGCTCTGTATTAAAAAACCATCAACAAACTGGCTATATGCTAAAGATACCGCTGAGATACATGCTGGCACTGATAACCACCTCAAATGAGACCGGCATATATGTGTCGCCCCCTTATTTTGCCAAACTACGCCCACTCATGACCCAGTTCATGACGGTAAACCCCCTTTAGAGCACCAACGCTTAGCTCACACAGAGCAGTGTTTCTTATTCCCCTGTGCTATCATGGTTCAATGTGTATTTATTTGGATGGAGTGTCCCACTTACTCCTTTTCAAGTATTTGTTACATCCTAGTCAGCTTCTCGCCGACGCCCTTGCGACGTGATCCAAAGCTTGGCTCGACAGGTACCAAATATTCGGGCGTAACAATTCCTTCCCCTGTGCTTATTAGGGCTGGATATGTTTTGCACTTGTCCTTATCACTTATCAAGCTGCGGTTTTGTTACCTTAGGTACATAGTCAGTAAGCCTTGTACGATGTTTAGTATGTGGCCCTTGTTTGTATGGTTGTGTCGCGCTACTATGCAGTTGCATTGATGGCTAACTCTGTTATCGTAGGTTCAATGTGAGGTATTCCATAAATTCTGTAATCAACCTAATAAATAACATGAGACCCTTCTCGATCCGGTGCTCTGAACTACATAACTACTTGCAGCCATTGGGGACTTCAGCGACCCCCTTTTGGCTGCGCAATATACGCCAGAAGTCTAAGAACAGTTATTCAAAGATATACAACTTCGAGGTGACTCCCGATACTGGCTCATGATATAGTATTGATACATACTGGCTGCAAACCAATGTGGCATTTGCCATGAAATAGCTGCGAGATATCACATCCCCATACTCGTGTCCTGTTTTCTCCATCGAGGAAACCCGTCCGGAACCGATCACGCCATCAGGCTCGTAATAGCAAGTACACACGCTACTGGAAGGGTCAATTGTCTCGCAACCCTCAAAATAATTTGCGCACTTCCTCATACTAAAATATTGCTCTTGCTTTGTTTTTCTTCTTCCCGGAATTCCTGAGACAGGTTCTTCTCAGCGGATCTTTTCTTTAAATACTCGAGTATTCGATTTCGATCTGTTTTGATTTATATAGAACTTAAAAGGGTTTGGCCAGCTTAAAAAACGGTGATTTCTACTATCTCTCTTGGCATCGGAGCGCCGATGCCGCTAGAGCTGCACGAGGCATGATAGGGACACAAAAGAAGGACTGTATGGGCGGTGTATCTGTGTTAAGCTAGGCAAATGTTACGTCGCATTTATTATGCAGACCCGGATCCCGGTCCCCATATCGAGATCATGTATATGTGGGAGTCCTCTCTGATATACTGGCTCGATCAAACATCGTTCCATCTGCTATTCGGCATATTAGCTGACAATTCTAAAGATATAGCCTGTCTGCTGAAATCCAAGTTCAACATGAAGAACTTGCTTTCTTATCTCCTACTTTGGTTGCCTTCATTAGCCCGAGCAGCTCCGAAAGTTGCTGTACTGAACGGAACTTACGAAGGGCTCTACCTGCCCGAGTTCCAACAGGATGTGTTTCTGGGAATTCCATACGCACAGGATACTGGCGGGCCTAATCGCTTTCGTGTGCCCCAGTCTCTGAATGACACCTGGAATGGGACTCGCCCGGCAAAACAGTATGGGCACGCATGCCCAGACGAAGATGTGAGCTCCGACGGTATCTACGGCATGGACGAGGATTGCCTGAACATCAATATCGTGCGGCCAGTCGGGGTGGATGCCAGCACAAAACTACCGATAATGCTCTGGATACACGGTGGAAGGTACGTGCAATTTGGTGTTCGGATTAAACCTGGTTCAGGGGATCCAGCAAAGACTGACTTAAGTGTGCCTCTGCCATCAACAGCTACCAGGTTGGAACCGCCGGCCTCCCTACTTACAACCTGACCTTTCTGGTGCAGAGATCAGTCGAAATGGGCATGCCTATCATCGGCACCAGTATCAATTACCGAAAAGGTGGATGGGGGAATTTATACTCTCGTGAGATCCAAGGTGCCGGCCAGACTAACCTATCGCTTCGAGATATGCGTAAGGCACTTGCTTGGATCCAGGAGAATACGGAGGCCTTTGGTGGCGACCCTAACAACGTCACAATATGGGGAGAGTCGTCAGGCTCCTTCGCTGTGGTATGAGTGACCCCGTGATGATTGTGAGGAGCCGTACCGCTGATACCTATGTGAATGAAGGGCCAACTGTTGATGACCTATGGTGGACGTACAGACGGCTTGTTTCACCGATCGATACAGGAGAGCGGCTCCGCAGCAACAGTAAGTTACCAGACTGATACTGGCATAAACCAAGCTGCTAATCGTGTCGACAGGCTTGGTACAACGGATCTGACTGGTACCAACCAATCTACGACAAGATTGTGAACCAGGTCAACTGTAGTGAGGTCCCTGATACCTTGGACTGTTTAAGGACTGTCGACTACGATACTCTCTACCCCTTTATGGCATCGTCGAAAGTGGGCGGACCCGGGTTCTATCCCACTGTGGTAAGTCAAAGTGATGGAATGGAGAAAAGCCCCTTGGACACTGGCTGTTGTCTACACAGTGAAAATAAGGGATATTGACACAGCATGATGATGGACGTAGGACGGAGACATTATACCCAACTACCCGACCGAGCTCCTCCGCTCCGGCCGCTTCGCCCACGTCCCGCACCTCTACGGGACCAACTCGGACGAGGGCACCGACAATGCGCCCCAGGGGCCTATCAACACCGACGCCGACCTCCACGACTACCTGGCGGATGGCGTGGGCTTTGGCTTCCCGACCTCGGTCGTCGCGCGGATCCTGGAGCTGTACCCGGATGACCCAGCGCAGGGGATCCCGCTCGACACGGGCGCCCTGCGCTTTGCCGACGTAGGCGGTTGGCAGTACAAGCGGACCGCGGCCATCGTAGGCGACATTTTCTACCACGCCCCGCGGCTCGACGATGCGAGGCACTATGCGCGGCACTCGCCTGATACTTACATCTACCGCTTCAACACGCGCGGATACGTCGGAGGCGGCGGCCAAGGCAGCAATGGGACAGATGGTGGTGGTGGTGGAAGCCTCGTGCCTGCCTACAAGGGCGTGTCGCACTACACCGAGGTCGCCTTCGTGTTCGGCAACCCCGCATACGTCGGGCCTTGGCCCGAGTATAAAGCCCTGAGCGAGCAGATGCAGGATCAGTGGATCCGGTTCGCGCATCATGGAAACCCCAACGGCGAGGGGTTGCCCGCGTGGCCGCGGTATGGAGATGGAGATAAGGGGCTGAATCTGGTACTGCAGACTCAGGGGCAGGGCGGATCATATGTGGAGGAGGATACGTACAGGTTGGCTGGCAGGGAGTATCTCACACAATGGGCTCGCCGACGTCACGTATAACGAGTTAAGCGCTTTGCCATTGTGCCGTATCGAGGAGAAGTGTTTCGGGCGTGAAGCTTAGAGCATGAAAGGGCATAATATTTACATGTCATGATACATAAGTACTTAGGGGTATACTAGAGTTGCGATAGCAGATTGTTGATATACACGGGCAGTTCATCGAACGCCACATCCTCCTTCACCTTCAGTCTCCTGCATTGAACCTCGCACATCCTGTTCGAGAGCCACTTGCGGCCAAGCAAGACAATCACGGGGTGGCCCACGGTGTCTGCATCCTTCATCTTCCAGGGGAAAGACTCCGCCCTGTCGTCGAGGACGACGTCGATCTGTTGCTGTTCATCGACGAGTCTGTCGTAGACCTGGTTTACATCCTCATCCTCGACGCCCCGACCGGGAATGACGACGACCTCGAAGGGTGCGATCGCGCGCGGCCAGTTGAGACCCTTTTCATCAGCCAAGTGGTTTGCCACTGCGCCGATGATTCGCGAGACGCCGATGCCGTGGCAGCCCATCTGCACAGGGGCCATGACGTTTTCGCGCGTCTGCACGGTTGCTCCGAGGGGTTTTGAGTAACGAGTGCCGAGGTGGAAGGTATGGCCTAGCTCGACAGCTTTTTCTGCCTTCACTTTGCCCGATTCGCAATGAGCGCAGTCGTCGCCATCTCGGATACGGAGGGCATTGATGGGCTGACCTCCCTCATTGCTAGAGATGACTTCGTTCTCAAGGAATCCGATACTAAGATTGGAGCCGGCTGGGAACATTTGTGGGTGTGAACCCCCTTTTATAGATTCCGTGATGGACGGGCTCATTCTTCTATCGACAACATTGATGAGCTTTAGCACCTTCTTGGACGTCTCAAACTCTGGTGTTGAGTCCTGGGTCCAGAAGGCTATCGAGTCCGCCATGCTAGAGTCTAGGTCCGGCACGACTGATTTGATTGCATGTGTGTTGATATCGGATTCAGACAGCCCAGGTAGATTTGGATACCAGACGTTGACTAGAAAAGTGCGGTCTTTGGATACACCTCGCCATACCCGCGCTTTACTGGCACTTTGTTCTTGTGAGGGGGGCTTTGCCACGGCAAGTTCTTCATTGGCCACGTAAGAGCAACTGTTGCAGCTGATCACCATGTCCTCGCCCATCGACGAATGCAAGTGGTACTCATGGCTCAGGTCGCCGCCAATATCACCCGAGCTGGCCTCAGCTACCACATACGGGATCTTGAGCTCGTCGAAAAGTTGAGAGTATGCGGCTCGAACCTCTGCGTACGACTCCAGCGCTGCTTCGACACTAGCATCGAAAGTGTAGAGGTCCTTCATGACGAACTCCCTTGAGCGGAGAACGCCTTGGCGCGGCCGTAGCTCGTCCCGGTACTTACGACCGATCTGGTACAGACGGAGTGGCAGATTCTTATAAGACGTGACGAGCTTTGAGACCAGACTTGTGATTTCCTCTTCATGAGTGGGGGCTAATATCAATGGCGCATCCTTCCTGTCGGTAAGACGGAACAGCTCTGGGCCATATGCATCCAACCGATTCGTCCTCTCCCAGAGAGCCTGGGACGAAAGAGAGGAGAGGGACACTTTGGAGGCGCCAACCGAGAGCATGTGCTTGTCTATAAGTTTTTCAAGCTTTTCCTGCACTCTTAGGCCAAGCGGAAGCATGTGGAAGACACCGGGATGGGACTGCCGCAAATAACCAGCCCGGACCAGCTTCGAGTGTCCATCCTCCTTGTCAGGCTGTGCAAGACCGCCTGTGGGAAGCCATGTCCTTGACAGGCATGCTCTCTGGCGGGCTAGTGTACTGGCCTTGGAAATATTGGTCCTGAAGCGAGGTTGCTGTAACCGTTTCAGGGAGACTCTAGTCAAAGCTGCCACCTGAGGTGAACATGTTTGAAACATCATGTCATTACCCAACGCACCAGACGGGAGGAAAAAAGAAGACAAAAATGTGGTCAAGGATGAGTCAAGCTACCAAGACCATCAAGACGAGAATCACGACGTAAATTGTATTTACAGTGAACGAAATAAAACACAATATGTGCTTCCAGCCGGTTCAAGGCTAGGTCTCCTTGGAGTTGAGCTTCGTCTTGAAAATGCCATTGGTATAGCCTTGCATCGCTAGTGGACAAGAAGTGGGACAACCGAGTTTTGCGCAGCCTCTGTGATTGGCCATAGTTATCAGCTATCTCTCCCACTCTCATCAGCCTTGCATTGCCCCGTAATAATTTTTCTTAATTCTTTTGACGGTACCTTCTTGAACTTGGGATAACTGACAAGTCCCGAGTCCCAATTCCCGAATTTTAGCAGGGTCTGGATTCTTGTTGACTTTAGGAACTTCAACTGCCTTAGTTTTGTACTTTGGCCTTGGGAAACTCATACCATATCCCGGATCGAATGCGACTTGCTCGGCCTTGCACAAATTAACCATGTCCGCCTTCAATGATGCGGCGCTGTCGAGCTTGACGGCCAAGATCGACAAGAAGCTTTCGGAGCAGAAATCTGGGAACAACCCCAAGCCTGCAGATAGTTCAAAGCCAGCGGGCAAGCCCAAGCCGGCGGGTAAGCCGAAATCGGCAGACAAGCCGAAATCGACAGACAAACCCAAGTGGACGGACAAGCCCAAGCCAGCGGATAAGTCCAAGCCATCTCAGCCTGCGCAGCCACAAGCCAATCTGAAGAGAAAACGACCAGAGGATAAGTCGGAACAGGCGAGCAACAAGAAAGACAGAAAAGACCACTCGTCAAAGCCGCCGGGAAAGCAAAACAAACCGAACAAGAGCGAGCAAAATGGCAAACCACCAACCCCGAAGAAGGGGCAAGGCCCCAATGCTCTCCTCGACGAAATCATGGCGTTAGGAGGAGACGAGAATGACCTTGAGCTTGTCGGAGACGTCGACTCCGAAGACGAGACCTACGGCGACCAGAAGGCTGGAGATAAGGCCCTCCAAGCCGAGTTGGCTAAGTTCGCTTCAGGGCTTGGGTTCGAGAAGGTGCAGCCGGAGGAGGCTGTCGAGGAAGATGAGGAAGACGAGGAGGAGGAGCCCCCCAAGAAGACGAGGAGTGGGAAGAAGAGGAGGAAGAAGAAGTAGAGGAGGAGGAGAAGCCCAAGAGCAAAGACGAGCTGGCACTGAAGGCAAAGCGGAAGACGGTCAGTAAGCCTCCCCGTACGTATTTGTAACCACAAGGTCTTCTCTCTGACATTATACTCTTGACAGATCTTCGAAGCTAGAGCCGATTGGCATGCCACAGAGCTGAGGGAATTGCCCGAGCCGAAATCTGACAATGTCGCTCCATTCCTTTCCGCCCTCAACAGCCTCAAGACTTGCGCAGCTTCACTTCTGGAGGAAGACATCGCCGCCTACAGCAAGACCTTGTCCGCGTCTTCCTCGCATAAATTCATGTCTACCATCATGTCCTCCGGTACCGTTTCTGATAAGACATCGGCGTTGACTCTGGCCATCCAAGAGTCCCCTGTTCACAGCATCAAGCTTTTGGAGAATCTGATGGGTCTTGCCGCTAAGCGCAGCCGTGGGCAAGCTCTGGCAGCAGCAGCAGCCCTTGTTGATTTACTCGGCCCTGGCAATATCCTGCCACCCAACCGTCGCTTGCGCCCATTCACGACCCAAACTGGTCTCATCGGAACTCTGCAAAAGTTCAATACGAAAACCTGGTCTTCAAATCAATCCTTACCTGGAAAGATCAACAAGGAGCATCTGATCTACTGGGCGTTCGAGGACTGGCTCAAGGATGCCTACTTCAAGATCATCCAGACCCTTGAAACCTGGTGCGACGATGAGGTTGAATACTCACGTGTCAGATCAATTGACATGGTGTACGCCCTCTTGAAAGAAAAGCCGGAGCAAGAGGCCAATTTGCTTAGGTTGTTAGTCAACAAGCTCGGAGATCGGGAGAGGAAGATTGCCTCCAGAGCGTCGTATCTGCTCTTGCAGTTGGTCAACCTTCATCCCGGCATGAAGGCTGTGGTGATTCATTCCGTGGAGCAAGAGATCATCTTCAAGCCCGGCCAAAGCGTTCGTGCCAAATACTATGCAGTCAACACTTTGAACCAGACTATTCTTAGCAGCAAAGAACCTCAGATCGCGGACTCGCTGCTAAAGATTTATTTCGGGATGTTCGTTTCTCTACTCAAGACTGGAGCGCTCGCCGAGGTTGATTTCTCGGTCACGTCGAAAGTGGACAAGAAGAAGAAAAAGCAGCGACGATCTTCCGGCCCCCTAAGGAATCCGACAAAGATGAGAACGTTGGCCAGGGTGAGCGAGAGGCTGCCGAGAAGCTCGTCTCCGCCATCTTGACCGGCATCAACCGTGCTGTGCCCTTCTCGGAAACTGACTCTTCTACGTAAGTATGGTCCCCATCTAAGATCATTCAGCCTTTCTAACCAACTACAGCCTCGAATCGCATCTGGACACATTGTTCAGAATTACCCACTCGTCCAACTTCAACACGAGCATACAAGCTTTGATGTTGATCCAACAGCTTGTTGCTACTAAGCATCTTGCCACCGAGAGATTCTACCGAACTCTATACGAATCACTTCTGGATCATCGTCTTGCGACGTCTTCGAAGCAGGCACTCTATCTTAATCTGTTGTACCGCAGTCTCAAGGCCGACGTGGATGTGCGCCGAGTGAAGGCCTTCGTCAAGAGAATGCTTCAGATATTACATCTGCAGCAACCCTCATTCGTCTGTGGTATTCTGTATCTTACCATGGAGCTTTACGGAGTTTTCCCTGGCCTCAAGACTCTGCTTGTCGACCCAGAGGAGCACGATGACGTCCCCGATGCCTCTCCAGAGGATGACGCAGTCACCGATGGGTTGAACTCCGCGCTTCCTAAGGATTCGTATGACGGACGTAAACGAAACCCGGAATACAGCAATGCTCATCTCAGCTGTCTGTGGGAACTTATCCCTTTCCTGAACCATTACCATCCCTCAGTTGATGTTTATGCCAAGAGCCTCCTGAATGGCTTGAAGCCGGCGCAGAAGCCTGATCTAGCCAACCACACGCTAATCCATTTCCTCGACAAATTTGTGTACCGTAACCCGAAGGCTTCAGATGGCATGAAGGGCAATTCGCTCATGCAGCCTGTGGCCGCCACTGGACAAGGTCACATTTTGCTCTCGGGCAAGCCTTCCAACAAGACTGCGCCATTGAACTCGGCAAACTTCTGGAACAAGAAGGCCGGCGATGTTGCGGTCGAGGATGTGTTCTTCCACGAATACTTCAACCAGATCGGCAAGCCAGCTCAAGCCGAGCGTGCCAAGAAGGCCAAGGCGAGCGCCGAGGATGGCGCCGAGGCCGACGAGTCTGGCGATGAAGACGAGATCTGGAACGCGCTTACAGCGTCGCGACCTGATGTGGAGGGCGATGTTGACGAGAGTGATGTGGGATCTGATTTCGCGGACTTGATGAGTCTCGATGGCTCTGACGAGGAAGCTGGTGGTGATGCGGAAGAGGACGAGGATGTGGATAGTATGTCTGAAGGCAGCGCGCCGGACTTCTCAGATGTGTCGTCACTGGGCTTCAGTGATGAGGATGAGGAAGAAGGCGGCGCAGCTGTCGCAGACGACAAAGAAGATGAGAAGAAACCCCTGTCTGAGCGCACAAAGAGGAAGAAGATGCTCAGAAGCCTCCCAACATTCGCGACTGCCGACGACTATGCAGCAATGCTGGCCGAGGAAGATGAAGGCCAATATTAGTCGGCATGTTGTTTACCTGATACATAGTCTGTCTGTGTATTTAGGATTAATTCTCATCGTTATACATAGCTGACAGAGGTAAAAGGAGGAAGTGGTGGTTGGATTGCTTCTCCTACAATAGACAAAAAATATACACAACACATGGCAAACTGATTGTTTTTGATTTGTACCTAACATTCCATGACAGTTCAATACTATTATCCGAAGTAAGAACTACCTATACCGAGAGTCATTTCAACTTCAAGTCATCCGAAGCACGCCCATCCATATTACGTTAAGCTTATTTCATTAAGGCAAGAGGCAACTGAAGTTTGGCTATCTCTCCTGCTATCTTCCTATGTAGATCCCGGAGTCGAAATTCGGGGGGGTTTCAAGACGGTATTTATTAGTAACGGAGCTGAACGCCTGCTGTGGTATGCAGCATGTACCTGCATTGACCCAATCAACAATCAATCAAATTGAATTGCCTTAGGTTGGATTATGTGGTGCTAAAATATACAGTTGGGGGTAGGAGGCCTAATATATAAGGCCTACTGCGCTAAGGCATGCTTGCCAATTCAATTGCAGCCTGCGGTTGATGGAACCTTCCTCCCTCCACGCAAAGAAGATTTGGAAAACCAGGGGAGCTACGACTCTCCTATGCAACGCAAGCCAAGGACCTGTCATTGGCCCGAGCGCCGCCAAGTCACTGCAATACGGTACGTACCTACTCAAAGGACCCATGCGCTGCTGGATGCGCCCCATAGAAATCCATTAAAGCATCCAATTGGGCTCGACTTGACTTGATCTGGAGTCTGGCTGCACTGCTGCTGGCGACGCTACTGCCCTGCTGCTACTACTGCTGCTGCTGCTTGATTGATAGAGAGGTCCTTGCGAACAGGTAAGCGTAATGCCTCTCCTAAACCGAGTGAACATCTGGGAAAAAGGATCGCACCCTTCGTTTGCCTATTATTCCCACATCAACACAATCTCCTTCTATCTTCTCACCCTTCCCTCTTCCCCCACAAACACACAAATACCACTCTATCTTCGCCCTTTCATCAGGCATTGTACAGTACTCTCATCGCGATTGCCGGGCCTCGCATCTCAGTGGTTGTTTTCCCTGAGGTTCTAGAGCGCGTGCTTCTCTCACGGTCTTTCTTTGCCTTGACTTGCACTTGATGTAGACGTGGATCTACACTCCCGCACACTACATAATCACCACGGCCCCTGGAGGTTCTCTTTACCTTTTCCCGCGCCTAATTCGATCCTTTCTTCCCCAGTGGAACGCGATCCCTACAACCTCGAGAACACGACCGAGGAGCTGCACCGAGCTTGCCAACTCGCCAAGCTGTCCTCAGATCCCCTTGCGATCGGCCCAATTCGACCAAACATTACAGCTTTCCATGTGAACAGCAACCATGGCGCCCCTTCCCATTAAGTTCACGGAGCTGTTGATGCTCAACACAGTCGGCGTCGACACGACCAGCATAAGCTTTAACTCTTGCGTACGTGGCCCATTTATCTTTGCGTAGCACTATTCGCCTTGGGCCATACATCGTTTTGCTGACACTTCCCGACCACAGACATTAGAGTCCGACTACTTTATCTGCATACGAGAGAAGAAGAGCGAGTCAGCACAACCAGAGGTCGTCATTGTCGATCTCAAGCAGGGCAACAATGTCACCCGGCGCCCTATTAAGGCCGACAGTGCCATCATGCACTGGACCAAGCAGATCATCGCCTTGCGTGCGCAGTCAAGAACGTTGCAAATCTTCGATTTGGAGAAGAAGCAAAAATTGAAGTCGGCTACCATGAACGAGGATGTCGTCTTCTGGAAATGGGTCAGCGAGTCAACGCTCGGCTTGGTGACAGACACGGCCGTCTTCCACTGGGATATCTACGATGCTACCCAAGCAGCACCTGTCGAGGTCTTCAAGCGGAATGCCAACATGAATGTATGCGCGCCACACTTGCCAATCAATTGCCGTGAACCATGTACTGACCAAGCTTGCTAGGGCTGCCAAATCATCAACTACCGAATTAATAGCGACGGGAAGTGGATGGCAGTTGTTGGTATCTCTCAACAACAAGGTCGCGTCGTTGGTAGTCTCCAACTTTACTCCAAGGATCGAGGCATCAGCCAGGCCATCGAGGGTCATGCCGCCAGCTTCGGCACGGTTCGACTCGAGGGTGCACCTGCTGATACCAAGGTGTTCACCTTTGCTGTCAGGACTGCTACAGGCGCCAAGCTACACATCGTCGAGATCGACAAGCCCGACGCGAACCCTGCTTTCCAGAAGAAGGCCGTCGACATTTACTTCCCACCCGAGGCAACAAACGATTTCCCGGTTGCCATGCAAGTCTCTCAAAAGTACGGCGTTATCTACATGGTCACCAAGTATGGTTTCATCCACTTGTATGATCTTGAGACGGGCGCTACCATCTTCATGAACCGTATCTCTAGCGAGACCATCTTCACCACCTGCTCCGATTCCGAATCGGCCGGCATCGTTGGCATTAACCGAAAGGGCCAGGTTCTGGCTGTTGCTGTTGATGAGAACAACATGGTCCAGTATCTCTTGCAAAATCCCGCTAATACTGAGATGGCAATCAAGATGGCCTCTAGGGCTGGTCTTCCTGGCGCTGATCAGCTCTACGGCCAGCAGTTCGACTCGCTATTCCAGCGAGGCGATTACGCGGGTGCTGCCAAGGTTGCCGCGAACTCGCCGCGAGGCTTCCTCCGTACACCCGACACGATCAACCGGTTCAAGAACCTCCCCCAGGAGCCGGGGAAGATGTCGTATATTCTCCAGTACTTCGGAATGCTTCTCGACAAGACGACCCCTCTGAATGAATTCGAGACATTGGAGCTCGCTGTCCCCGTGCTTCAACAGGCTCGCAAGCATCTTTTGGAGAAGTGGCTCAAGGAGGGCAAACTGGATTTCTCGGAGAAGCTTGGTGATCTGATCAGACCCCATGATGTCAACATGGCTCTAGCAGTGTACCTGAAGGGCAATGCTCCCCATAAGGTCGTTGCGGCATTCGCCGAGACTGGCCAGTTCGAGAAGATCCTGCCCTATGTCAGCCAGACCGGATACCAGCCTGACTGGATCAGCCTACTCAACCACATCGTCCGCGTCAACTCTGAGAAGGGCGCCGAGTTTGCTAGTTCTCTAGTCAACAACGAGAGCGGCTCCCTTGTCGATATCGAGCGCGTTGTCGACGTCTTCCAATCCCAGAACATGATCCAGCAGGCAACCGCCTTCTTGCTCGATGTCCTCAAGGACAACAGAGAGGACCAGGGACACCTTCAGACAAGATTACTGGAGATGAACCTGACCCAGGCCCCTCAGGTCGCAGACGCTATCCTGAGCAACCAGATGTTTACTCAATTTGACAAGTCGAGAATTGCCGCACTCTGCGAGCAACAAGGGCTTTCCCAAAAGGCGCTGGAGCTCTACGAGGACCCGGCTGCCGTGAAGCGCGTCATTGTCAACATTGCCGGCACGCCAAACTTCAATATTGACTGGTTGGTCACCTTCTTCGGCCAGATGTCCGTCGAGCAGTCTCTCGATTGCCTTGATGCAATGATGAAGACAAACATTCGCCAGAATCTCCAGTCTGTGGTTCAGATCGCAACGAAGTACTCGGACCTTTTGGGTCCTAGCCACTTGATCGATCTTTTCGAGAAGTACAAGACCTTCGAGGGCTTGTTCTACTATCTCGGCAGCGTCGTGAATATGTCGGAAGATCCTGACGTTCACTTCAAGTACATCGAGGCTGCTACTAAGATGGGTCAATCTGGCGAAGTTGAGAGAATCTGCCGCGACAGCCAGCATTACAACCCTGAGAAGGTCAAGAACTTCCTGAAGGAGGCACGCCTACCCGAACAACTTCCCTTGATCATCGTGTGCGACCGCTTCGATTTTGTCCATGACCTGGTGCTCTATCTGTACCAGAACCAGCAGTTCCAGTCTATCGAGACTTATGTCCAGCGTGTGAACCCTAGCAGGACGCCCCAGGTTATTGGCGGTCTTCTGGATGTTGATTGCGATGAGTCCGTCATTAAGGGACTTCTGAGCTCTGTTGACTCGACCGTCATCCCTATCGATGGGCTGGTGTCCGAGGTGGAAAGCCGCAACAGACTCAAGCTGTTGCTTCCGTTCCTTGAGGCCACACTGGCTGCTGGCAACCAACAGCAGGCTGTCTTCAACGCTCTTGCAAAGATTTACATCGACTCCAACAACAACCCCGAGAAGTTCTTGAAGGAGAACGACCAGTATGACACTCTCAGCGTGGGCAAGTACTGCGAGAAGCGCGACCCCAACTTAGCGTACATAGCCTACCAGAAGGGCCAGAATGATCTGGAGCTGGTCAACATTACCAACGAGAACTCGATGTACCGAGCCCAGGCACGATATCTGCTTGAGCGAAGCGATCGCGAACTGTGGATGTTCGTGCTCAGCGAGAACAACATTCACCGCCGTTCAGTGATCGACCAGGTAGTGGCTACCGCTGTGCCTGAGTGCACCGATCCGGCCAAGGTCTCGGAAGCTGTCGCTTCTTTCTTGGCAGCTGATCTTCCATCTGAGCTTATTGAGCTTCTGGAGAAGATCATGCTTGAGCCTTCGCCCTTCAACGACAACCCAAGTCTGCAGAACCTGCTCATCTTGACTGCTGCTCGTGCTGACAAGGGCAGAGTCGCTGATTACATCCAGCGTCTCGATGCCTATGATCCAGAGGAGTGTGCCCAGCTCTGCATCAACGTCGGCCTTCATGAAGAGGCGTTTGAGATTTACAAGAAGGCCGGTAACCCGACCCTTGCTGTTGCCGTCCTCGTTGAGCACGTTGTTAGCATCGACCGTGCTAGTGCTTTCGCCGAAGACATTGACTTGCCCGAGGTGTGGAGTAAGGTTGGTAAGGCGCAGTTGGATGGCCTGCGGGTCACTGATGCCATCGAGTCGTACATCAAGGCCGGTGATCCTCGCAATTATGAAGAAGTCATCGAGGTTGGAACCCATGCTGGCAAGGATGAGGACTTGGTCAAGTACTTGCGCATGGCCCGCAAGACGATGAGAGAGCCTGCCATTGATACTGCGTTGGCCTTCTGCTTTGCCCGGCTTGACCAGCTCGGCGAGCTCGAGGATTTCCTTCGAGGCACTAACGTTGCCAACATCGAAGAATCTGGTGACAAGGCATCGAGCGAGGGCTTCCACCAAGCAGCCAAGATCTTCTACACTAGCATTTCTAACTGGGCTAAGCTTGCAACTACCCTCGTCCACCTTGAGGACTACCAGGCTGCTGTAGAATGCGCACGCAAGGCCAACAACATCCGAGTATGGCGCGAGGTACACGGCGCTTGCGTCAACAAGAAGGAATTCCGCCTTGCAAAGATCTGTGGTCTCAACCTGATAGTGGACGCCGAGCAACTGCAAACTCTCGTCAAGCAGTACGAGCACGAAGGCTACTTCGATGAACTCATCGACCTCCTTGAACAAGGCCTTGGCCTTGAGCGCGCTCACATGGGCATGTTCACAGAACTTGGCATTGCTCTCTCACGTTATCACCCTGAGAGGCTCATGGAGCACATCAAGCTCTTCTGGAGCCGAATGAACCTGCCCAAGCTGATCCGTGCCTGCGAGGAGGCCAACTTGTGGCCGGAGTTGGTCTTCTGCTACTACCACTATGACGAATTCGACAATGCCGCTCTGGCCGTCATGGAGCGC
Organism: Apiospora saccharicola; assembly: GCA_038363915.1. NCBI lineage: Eukaryota > Fungi > Ascomycota > Sordariomycetes > Amphisphaeriales > Apiosporaceae > Apiospora > Apiospora saccharicola. The sequence goes on from JAQQWM010000001.1 coordinate 5,108,552, forward strand.
GCCGAGAACTCTTGGGAGCACCAGCAGTTCAAGGATATCGTCGTCAAGGTTGCCAACCTGGAAATCTATTACCGCGCCATCAACTTCTACCTGGAGCAGCACCCGTCGCTCATCACCGATCTCCTCCAGGCCTTGACACCCCGTATTGATGTCAACAGAGTTGTCAAGATGTTCCAAAAATCAGACAACCTGCCGTTGATCAAGCCCTTCCTTCTCAACGTGCAGACTCAGAACAAGCGTACTGTCAACGACGCTATCAACGACCTGCTGATCGAGGAGGAGGACTACAAGACCTTGAGAGACTCGGTTGAGAACTACGACAACTACGACGCCACGGACCTGGCTGGACGCCTGGAGAAGCACGACCTCGTCTTCTTCCGTCAAATTGCCGCTAATATCTACCGCAAGACGAAGAGATGGGAGAAGTCGATTGCTCTCTCGAAGCAAGACAAGCTCTTCAAGGATGCCATCGAGACGGCTGCCATTTCTGGCAAGTCTGAGGTGGTTGAGGAGCTCCTCCGCTACGTAAGTTTACCTTAATTTCCTCTTCGCAGGATTATGCTAACATAACCACAGTTCGTCGACATTGGCAGCAAGGAGTGTTATGTAGGCATGCTTTATGCTTGCTATGACCTCATTCGCCCCGATCTCGTCTTGGAGCTTTCGTGGCGTCATGGTCTCACCGACTTCGCCATGCCCTACATGATTAACATGCTCTGCCAACAGACCAAGGAGCTTGCCACTCTGAGGGCGGACAACGAGGCCCGAAAGGCCAAGGACCAGGCACAAGAGAAGGACGAGAGCGAAGCCCCGATCCTTGGAGGTGGCCGGCTCATGATTACGGCCGGCCCTGGTGGCGCTGCCGGTAGCCGCGGATCTCCTGCCATGTTCGGACAGACCAACGGATTCGCGCCTCAGCCCACGGGCTTCGGGTTTTAGTTAGTACCGGTGCCTTTAGTACTAGTGGCAGGCGTGCCGACGCCAGTACGCTTAATGCCCCTTTATCCTCGAGCCAACCCATCTCCGCCACCACCGTACATGGACCCGACACATGCAAGGGGGCTTCAGCATGGACAATCGTCATACTATAATCCAGGATGGAAGATTACGCATTAAAGAAAAGTGCTTTCTTGAGACATTGGGGTTATATGCCAGAGAGTAGACAGAACACGCCATGGGGAAGACGTTGTTCATATCTACCGTCAGGCAGGGGAGTGTTTGGGAAACATTTTCAGGCCCCTGTTACTCCAGAGTGTGACATGTTTTATGGTTTTGAGGCACGACCTGCACTTGAGCAACAGGACTGTATGATAGTAAAATATGGAGTCATCTATTTTTCGTGTGAACTATTTCTTGGACTTGCTTGCCACGTTATGCGCCGTGAAGGAAATCAGACCGTCTTCCAAGCGCAGCGCTTGCTTAAATCTACTTGAGGTCGCCACTACCAGTTGGGGTCAACCGCAGTAGTGATCTGCGTACATACGTATACTCAGCCGTAGTTTTACGCATCGCGAAGTTTCAGATGCATTCAGTAAGTCAAACATATCCAAGCTGAGCAATTGGTGCCAAATTGTCCATATACTGCCTACGTACATAGATCGATATGCAATTTACCATGACGTAGATTGAGGAAGCTGATAAGATATATCAGCTCGGAGGGAGAGAATCAACAATAGATTACGACACGTGACTGTTTGTGAAGTCGGGCCCTCCCAAATTTTGTGGTTGAAGGAAGCGCAAAGCCAAGACCGGACCAGCCAGGATCGGAGCAAACGGCGCCATTCGTTGGGGAAATTCAATTGAAAGATCGTGCAGCAACTTTTCAGTTAACCTCCCGCGCACACGTCCTCGACTTCGACCCGACCTCATACCACCCCCCAACATCCGGCACTATCAATTCACAATGGCCGCCTTCTTCAAAGCCATCAATGCCAAGATCCGGTCCAACCCGACCGTGAGCTACTTCTGCTCGACCCGTACGTGACCATCCATCTGCCTGTCTCTTGTTGTCCGGTCTTCGCTAGGTTCAAGTCCGACGGCGACGACAAAACACGAGCGGGACGGGGCGGTCCTGCAATAATATTCAATATGCATTGGTGTCCTGGGCATGCACGCAATGTGTTTGGTGATGCTAGCTGGGCGGTCTCAAGCTGTTGTCTTACGGGAATGGCCCAGCATCGCAGGCCGGAACCGGAGCTTTGGATTGTGGCCTCGTCGCGTGTTTGGATATGAGCATCATCTCTTCGGAGCAACCTACATCTGCTTTGTACTGTTTATTGACAATTGTGTGCAACAGATTTCTGGGGTCCGGTGTCCAACTTCGGTATTCCCATCGCCGCCGTCATGGACACGCAGAAGTCCCCCGATCTGTAAGCACCAGCTAAGCTGACGAGAGATAGAGAGAAAGCTCTCACTCCAGCTCCCACGATGTCGATCTCGCTCTTCCCAGCTTACATGCCACTCTTAGGATCTCGGGCCAAATGACCGCCGCTCTCTGTGTCTACTCGGCGACCTTCATGCGCTACTCCCTCGCCGTCTCGCCCAAGAACTACCTCCTCTTCGCGTGCCACTTCATCAACGAGGGTTCCCAGCTCACCCAAGGATACCGCTACCTCTCATGGCACAACTGGGGTGGCAAGGAGAAGGCCCAAGCCCAGGGCGCCGTGGAGGAGGCCAAGGCTAAGGTTGCTGCCGTCGGCGAGAAGGTCAAGGATGCCGTCTCGAAATAGACGAGCCGACCAGGCTGAAAGAACTGTGTGCTCTCTACTCGAGGCACACAAAGAAGAGGGTTACCAATGGGTGAAGGTCAATACCAAAATCGGCGTGGCGACGAACAATTTAAGAGGGATTTCTCCCCCATAATGTTGATGACCCCTCCCAAGTCGGGTGGCTGCAGATGATATAGAGCAGCAGGGTATCGAGGAACGTAGATTCTGACCACTAAGGCGGGCGGCGGACGGCTTTGCGGTCCTGTATATCACTATTATATAAGCGACATCAATAAGTACCTACCTTGTTGAGACTCTTGCTGCTTTCCTCTGCCGGGAAATGACGATGCATCGATAGATTGAAGCATCTTATCCATCGAGGTACTTGTTCTTGACGAGGTGAAAACCTGTTCTGGCAGGACGAATGCATATCGCGCACCTCAGGGCTCCTTGGGGGAGTGCTCCAGGACATGTGTCGACAACCTCATTCGTGGATATCAGAAGGCCGGCTGTCCAAAAATATGTAGCCAAGTCGTGCTCTTCGGCCATTTTCTGGATCCTCCCCACGATGGTGCCGCAATCTTGAGGAGTTAGAACGACACTATGCAGGGCCGTGTTGTATGCAGTGATTGCCGGGCGCGGTCTGTGTGAGCTATTTGGCTATACCTTGTAATGCTGGGTTCTCTCTTTTGGTACAGTATAGGAGAGGAGGTACGGACAATTCCGTCGCACTGATGTTTCGAAGCCGGCCAAGAGAGCAAGCCCCCACTCCTTTATCTGGTTAAGAATTGAACTACATGTTGCTGCTGCTGCATTAGATGTGAAGACGGAGCCGCCCGGGGCAGATACTACGAGTCCGTCCACACTCCACAGCGAGTAGCTAGGTAATAAGAGGTGAGGAGGGGGTATACATGCATAGGAGGGAAGAAAACCCTCACGTTGCAATTAATCTACTGACGTCTCATCCAATATACTTTTTTCCTTCTCTTTTTCTTATTCTTCTTCTTCAGCAGCTGCCGGCAGGTTCCATGGCGCTTGCTTGTAATTGAACAGATAAGACAGAATGACCTCGTCTTGGCCATGTTGGTTGGGCATGGCATAGTAACGTCGAAATCACCGAAAAAGCGAGTCGTGTGTCGGTCAAAAGAACTGACCGACCTTGGCGGCATATGTAGAGCATGCCAAGACCCATCGAGCGTATTCCCACTCACCTCCGGCAGATCAGAAACAAAGCAAATCAGAAGCCATGGTACTGCCGAATCAACAGTCTATTTTCCTCCTGAGGCGTTCTTGGCTGTAAAGCCAAGAAGCCAAGACCTCTCGCCGATACACGTGTGTGGGTGTGATGCGGTTCATACCTAATACTTCCAAAGACATGTATGCAGATACGTACCGATGCAGAAGAGGCTTGCTCTGCAAGATGAACTGACGAGGTCAATCAATTAAGGGAAGTTGGGATTTTTACTTTTGGGTTGCAGGCTGGGAAAGGGCATACCCGTCTTCCGCATGCCCGATGGTGCTAGGCTGGGCGGAGGACCAGTCCCTATAGGCTATAGCCCATCTGAGTTGGTGGTCATCCTGCAGATGCACATCTAGATAGGTATCCAATCTGGTTATTCTCAATCAGGGATCTGCATAGCCACCTGCATTCTCAACATAGCGAGCCGGCCTGGACGGATGTACGCATTGTCATCAGCACGTCGATAGTCCATATTTATTTTGTTTGCGTCGTTGAGCAGCCAGTTGTTGGATGGTATCTTTTACGTGTCTAAGACCTTGTCCCCCACGCCGGCTCGGAGACCGATGGTTGTTGTCATGTTGGGTGAGCAAAGCTCCATGATCGGAACTTCTCTTGAGCCGTGGCCGGCGCTAATCACTTACACAGTACTGTCCTCATCAGCCTTACTAGACTGGTTCCGCCGCCCGAGCCCCGAAGTCGGGCCTAAACACCGTCCGTCTTGAAGACTGATGCTCCGTGAAATAAAAGTCACCACCATCGAACCATCAGTGTACGATACAACAGCTGTGACGAGGCGCATAGAGTCGGCCAGGCGAGCAAGCGGGTGCGGGTGGTCAGATGGGCAAGCAGAAAATCCCAATACGGGGAAGTCTGCGTACGTTGTTGACATGTTGTCCCATACTACTCGATCTGCTTGTGCAAAGATAGAGGGAGCGGGCCACGGCTGGATGCATTGGAAGATGCTTGGCAGAGGATACGCCGCGGCTTGCCAAGGTGAGATGCGAGTTTCGAGCCGCTCGAATGATGAAGCAGGCTGCTCCTAGTTTGCCGATGCCACTGAGATGGATCCATCCAGAACGAAGGTTTTTAAATAGCGCAGAAACAGGGCCTCGGGGCCTGGATAGAAACAAACGACCGCCCGGCGCATATGGAAACGCCCCTACACACTGTTGCGTTTTACCCTTCCAGCAGCCATCAGCAGTGGAGGCGAGGGAGCGTAGCTGTCAGTTCTTGCTGACACTGAACGACGTGCAAATGTAGGGTAGCATGAGCGGGCTGAAGGATTTGATACGTACACCGCCGGAGAGGTAAGCCATGTAGCCCAGGATCTACAGGTGAACGAATGAATCCCTGGTCCGTTTTCTGATCCGTTCTGTCCACTACCGAAACAGGCCCATGGCTACGGCATCGCTCGCTTGTTATCCGCGGATTAAGGGTCGAATAAGGCCATGCAGAAGGCCATGGGCCCCGTGACCATGGATGAGTCAAGCTTGAGATTCTTTTTTTAAGCGCCTATCCCTGGTAATGGTAGGAGGTACATGCTATATGTATAGCAAGTAGTAGGTAGTAGCCTGTAGGCAAGGTAGAGGTAGTATTCGAAGGTATCCGCTTCGTCGACCAGGAACACGATCGCCCGCCAAGAAAGTTAGCTATGTCGAGGGCTGGCTCTTGGCTTGTTTAACAACATAATCTTGGCTGCCACTGATTTGTGTTTCCTCGGCTGAATACAAAGTCGGCCCCCATCAAGGACTTTTCATCTCGGTCGCAGGTGATGGTCCTTGCTATGTGTAAAGCAATGCATTGGTGAAAAAGGACGTCAGAGCCAAAGACATGCATGCTGCCCAGCCATAAGCTATGCCAGACTTTTGGGGGAAGTGCTATACTGTATCATGTCTGCCTTGCTGCTGTGCTTATTAGTCAAGTTGCACGGCAGAGTAGCTCGACCCCTCCACGGGGCGAAGACGAGACCCGGTGTGGTGGATGGTTTCGATGAGCTACCTCACCAAAGCCCCGTAGCAGCAGAGGTAGACCGAGTCTAGTGAGATAGGCAGTCCGAAGCGGAGTGTGGGAGTAGTTGCACATAATAGACTCTCGTCACTCAGACATAAAAGCAACTACAACGTTTATGAGGACCTCGGCTGATTGGCTGGAGAATAGACAGCAAAGTCAATCGCGGATACCAAGGGACTGGTAGATTCTCCAATTTATTATTATTGCCTACCTACCTGAGGTCTGGGTGCAGCATGACGCGACTGCAGAAGCGAATGCAGGCTCTGTCGCTAGGCCCTAGGTACATACAGACTAATAGGCACGTTGAAGAGAGAGACGAGTCTGGAGCGACTGGACGGAGTTACGCACTGTCCGTCGCATCCAGCCTCCCAGCCAAGACCTCCCATGACGAAATAGAGTTTCTCAACTGTGTTTCCCTCCGAGCAGAACCCCGAGGATGACAGGCAAACCATTTAAACAAGTAGGGATCGGATCGATGGCCAGGAGAGCCACCGGATGGCTGGAGTTACCAATGGTCGACTATGTGGTGGTCGTTCTGGTGGGACAATGCTGATAATTTGGGGGTTATGGAACTTGGCATGCATGTAAATTAATATACTTCTGCACTCATATTTGTATTATTGCAGCACTATACTACCTGTGCGATATCCAAGATTCTGTTATCCCGAGGCCCAGGTCGTTCTTGTTGCAAGCACGGCAGGATGGGAGACAGAACAACCCCGCCAAAGCATAATCAGGGCCCGGGGCCCACCACAGCAAGAATTGAGCAATGAGAGGCCCGGATAAGGTAGGTCGAGAGTTGTGAAACCCCGCCATCTTGAAGCTTGGACACAGGGTTTGCTGCCGTAGCTACCAACTACTTGACAGAACCGACAGCTCGAGGTTAAGGCAAGCTCTGTAATCCCTCACCAAATCTGGTGCTACCAGGCTAGCCAAAGACACAAGATCGGTAAAGTCAATTCGCCGAGCAGGTGTACGGATGCTGGATGCCATACTCCTACCTGACCTCTTCGCCGTTCACGAAATCGGAGTTTGGAAGCAGCCATTGATCCCCACGTGCTTTTCGTAGCTGGGTCTGTAGACCGCGTAGGTATAGTTCCAATGAGGGGAAATTCTGAAGCAGCCATATATAGCGGTGGAGCTTCCGTCACGGGGAAGAAACAAATTCATCGTAGGAAGTTGCTATTTCTGTACGGTTAGATGCCTACCTGGGGTTCCAAGTGTGGAGAGCAGGAAAGCTGAGCTAGAGTCGCAGCTACAGTCTACAGCTGATGGCGAGAGATACATCAGATGCGGCATGTTTCCCTGGATGTTTGCGCAACTGTATCAAGCAGGGATGGGGAGAGCCAGCAAAAAAGAGGGAGCTCGCAACCAAAGTCCCACCGAGCCATCCCCCATGCCCCCCATGCATGGCCACGCTGCATGCCTCACATTTGCTAAGTTTGGTTATGTGTGTGTGTGTGTGTCTGTAGGTTATCTAAGGTAGCAGCTGTATAGTCAGGACTGAGCAGGTGGGAAACAGGGTACCCTACGTGCCTGCATGGGTCCATCTGCTCGTACTGTATCATGGATTGTGCAGAGGAGGGACGGCGGAGAGGAGGGTGACTCTGCTCGATGCAACTAGTATCGCCCTAGCTGTTAAGATTATAAGATCCCCTTCCCCCCTCCCCCGAGCTGTTCCTCGTTCGTTCTTCTCTTGCCTTAGGTATTCAACTCGGGTCTTTCTTGCGTAATAGTCCCAAAAGATAAGAGACGACCGACCGCTTCCTTCCATTGACGACCAGGAAAGAAGAAATTACCCTCCGTCTTTGGTGAGACAGCAACACCACCCCGAGGAAGACAAGAAAGGACTTGCGTGACCCCACGTTCCTTCCCTTCTTGGCGAAGCAGCTACACACCCTGACTAGCTAGTGCTCTCGGCCACTCATCTGTACACAAACCACATAACGTCAGCTACCAACCAACGAGCTCGAGACGCTCTGACTGACACACCCCCACCAACAACAAACCCTACGGCTGGCCGTTGAGACCTCAACAACAAGACGCCTTAGGTATTTCAACCTCTATTCATCTACCCTGTCTATTTCCTTTTCCACTTAGCCCGTTCGAAAGAGTCTGCCTGTCTGTCCGTCTGTCTGTTCACGGCTCTCCGCCCTACTACTCGGGCTCTGCCTTCTGACTTCTTCTTCTTCTTCCCTAAGTTGTTCGCTCGCTTTCCTCTAGCCTCATCCAAACCACGCCTTTGGAAGACAAGATGGCGGAAATCCCAGACCTCAAGGACTTGAAGCCCATTGGCACTGAAGCCGCCGTCGACGAGGATGTCTTCGAGGAGGGCATGGCGCCTAAGGAGGCCCAGACGGTACACCACATTCGTGCCAACAGCTCCATCATGCAGCTTAAGAAGATCTTGGTGGCCAACCGAGGCGAAATTCCCATTCGTATCTTCCGAACAGCCCACGAGCTGTCTCTTCACACAATTGCAGTCTTCAGTTATGAAGACAGACTGAGCATGCATCGGCAAAGTAAGTATTGCATTCAAACTAACCAAATAACCGCATGCCAGCGGGACGGCGCTAATTGTTATCTTTCACACAGAGGCCGACGAAGCCTACGTCATTGGCAAGCGCGGGCAGTACACCCCGGTTGGTGCTTATCTGGCCGGCGACGAGATCATCAAGATCGCTCTGGAGCATGGTGCCCAAATGATTCACCCGGGTAAGTAGCCTGAATTTCCTTAGGCATATTTTTGCTCCTTTTATGATATGTTGCTGACTTTTGACCCGAGGTTATGGCTTCTTATCCGAGAACGCCGAATTTGCCCGCAACGTCGAGAAGAACGGTTTGATCGTAAGTTTGGAGAAACCCTCCCTTTCTTCTGGCTGGGCACTACTGATTGGCTCGCTTGCGTCCTGCAGTTCGTCGGGCCTTCTCCCGATGTCATTGACTCCCTCGGCGACAAGGTTTCGGCACGAACACTGGCTATCAGGGCCAATGTTCCTGTTGTCCCGGGTACCCCCGGAGCAGTGGCCACCTTCGAGGAGGTTAAGGGCTTCACTGATGAATATGGTTTCCCCATTATCATCAAGGCCGCTTACGGTGGTGGTGGTCGTGGTATGCGTGTGGTGCGCGATCAGGCAAGTCTGAAGGAGTCGTTCGAGAGAGCCACATCTGAGGCAAAGTCTTCTTTCGGCAACGGCACAGTCTTCGTGGAACGTTTCCTGGACAAGCCCAAGCACATTGAGGTTCAGCTCCTCGGAGATAACCACGGTAACATTGTGCATTTGTTCGAGCGTGATTGCTCGGTTCAACGTCGCCACCAAAAGGTCGTTGAGATCGCACCGGCCAAGGACCTGCCGGCTGCCACCCGCGATGCCATCTTGAACGATGCTGTCAAGCTGGCCAAGTCGGTCAACTACCGAAATGCCGGTACCGCAGAGTTCTTGGTTGACCAGCAAAACCGCTACTACTTCATTGAGATCAACCCTCGTATCCAGGTCGAGCACACAATCACCGAGGAGATCACTGGTATCGATATCGTTGCGGCTCAGATCCAGATTGCTGCTGGCGCCACACTCCAACAACTTGGGTTGACTCAAGATCGAATCTCCACCCGAGGTTTCGCGATCCAGTGCCGCATCACGACCGAAGATCCCGCGAAGCAGTTCCAGCCTGACACTGGAAAAATTGAAGTCTACAGATCCGCTGGCGGTAATGGTGTCCGTCTTGATGGTGGAAACGGGTTTGCCGGTGCTGTCATCACCCCCTACTACGACTCTATGTTGGTCAAGTGCACATGCTTGGGTTCTACCTACGAGATCGCCCGCCGGAAGATTCTTCGTGCTCTCGTTGAGTTCCGTATTCGTGGCGTCAAGACCAACATCCCATTCCTTGCGTCTCTGCTTACTCACCCCACCTTCATCGACGGCAATTGCTGGACCACGTTCATCGACGATACCCCACAACTGTTCGATCTCATTGGCAGCCAGAACCGAGCCCAGAAGCTGCTGGCATACCTCGGTGACCTCGCCGTCAACGGAAGCAGCATCGCAGGTCAAGTCGGCGAGCCCAAGCTCAAAAGTGATATCATCATCCCTGAGCTTTTCAACGAGGACGGTTCCAAGCTGGATGTCTCTCAACCAAGCCAGCATGGCTGGAGAAAGATCCTTGTGGAGCAAGGACCAAAGGCGTTTGCCAAGGCTGTGCGCGAGTACAAGGGCACTCTGTTGATGGACACAACCTGGCGTGATGCTCACCAGTCGCTCCTGGCTACTCGCGTGCGAACTGTTGATCTGCTCAGCATTGCCAAGGAGACTAGCCATGCTCTGTCAAATTTGTACAGTTTGGAGTGCTGGGGCGGCGCTACCTTTGATGTCGCCATGCGCTTCCTCTACGAGGACCCTTGGGACCGACTTCGAAAGATGCGAAAGCTCGTGCCCAACATTCCCTTCCAGATGCTGCTCCGTGGAGCCAACGGTGTTGCATACGCCTCGCTGCCCGACAACGCTATCGACCACTTCGTCAAGCAGGCCAAGGAGAACGGTGTCGATATCTTCCGAGTATTTGATGCCCTGAACGACGTGGAGCAGTTAAGGATTGGTGTTCAGGCAGTGAAGAAGGCTGGCGGTGGTAAGTGACACTCAGTCTGCATCATCTGTCTTCGAGAGCAGTACTAACATAAATGATACACTAAAGTATGCGAGGCGACAATTTGTTATAGCGGTGATAGTAAGTATCTCCCACTTCGTTGCTATACAAATTACTAACCGGTATGCAGTGTTGAACCCCAAGAAGAAGTACAACCTCGAATACTACATGTCACTTGTCGAAAAGCTGGTCCAGATGGATATCGACATCCTTGCATTGAAGGACATGGCGGGAGTGTTGAAACCCAGAGCTGCAACAATTCTCGTGGGCGCCATCCGCGAGAAGTACCCTGACCTTCCCATTCATGTTCACACCCATGACTCTGCTGGCACGGGCGTGGCTAGCATGATAGCATGTGCACAGGCAGGCGCTGACGTCGTGGATGCCGCCACAGACAGCCTGAGTGGCATGACCTCTCAGCCCAGCATCAATGCCATTATTGCATCTCTGCAGGGAAGTGACTTCGAATCTGGTCTCAACCCTGCCCATGTTCGAGCTCTCGACGCGTACTGGGCTCAGTTGCGCCTTCTCTACTCGCCATTTGAGGCGCACCTGGCCGGTCCTGACCCAGAGGTCTACGAGCACGAAATTCCTGGCGGTCAACTCACCAACATGATGTTCCAGGCTCAGCAGCTTGGACTGGGTTCCCAGTGGGCCGAGACCAAGAAGGCTTACGAGCACGCCAACGACCTCCTGGGCGATATCGTCAAGGTCACGCCTACCTCCAAGGTTGTTGGAGACCTTGCCCAGTTCATGGTTTCCAACAAGCTGTCTTCCCAAGATGTCATTGATCGTGCTGAAGAGCTCGACTTCCCTGGCTCTGTTCTCGAGTTCCTCGAGGGTATGATGGGCCAACCCTACGGTGGATTCCCTGAGCCACTTCGTTCCAGAGCTCTTCGCAACCGTCGCAAGCTCGACAAGCGCCCCGGTCTCTATCTTGACCCCATTGACTTCAAGAAGGTCCGCACCGATATTGGTCAGAAGTGGGGAAGCGTGACGGAGTGCGACTTGAGTTCATTTTTGATGTTCCCTAAGGTCTTCGACGACTACAAGAAGTTCATCCAGAAGTATGGTGATCTTTCTGTTCTGCCCACCAAGTACTTCCTCACTGCTCCTCAGATTGGCGAGGAATTCCACGTCGAACTCGAGAAGGGCAAGGTCCTTATTCTCAAGCTCCTCGCTGTTGGACCCTTGTCAGAGAACACTGGCCAGAGAGAGGTGTTCTATGAAGTGAACGGTGAAGTAAGTTACACCTCAAACTTGGTAACATTGGATAGATGCTAATACGATTATCAAGGTTCGTCAAGTGAGCGTGGTCGACAACAAGTCCAGCGTCGAGAACATTGCTCGCCCCAAGGTCGATGCCACCGACAGCAGCCAAGTTGGGGCCCCAATGTCCGGGATTTTGGTGGAAATGCGGGTTAAGGAGGGCTCTGATGTATTGAAAGGTTCCCCATTGGCGGTTCTCTCTGCCATGAAGATGGAGATGGTTATTTCAGCTCCTCATAATGGCAAGGTCAGCGGCCTCCAGGTCAAGGAAGGTGATAGCGTGGATGGCAGCGACCTCATCTGCAAGATCACGAAGGCTTAAGGTGTTTGACGAATTATGCCCCTTGATTTTATATTTATTACTACTAGCCTACCTTACGAATAAGAAAAGTAGATATTACTTCAGGTCCACTCGATGCAATAGTGTGTGATTACTGTTATTTCTTCCTAATTAAAGTACCAGGCAGTGAGTTGCTCCCACAACACCAAACATATCCCGATCAGCCCGCATTCTTTCTCTTTGGTTCTCACCAGTCCCGTCCTCAGACTCCATAATACTGCATGATATCACCCGCCAATGCCTTTCAACTTCATGTACGTTCTGCCCTTGTATGGTACCATATATTATTTTAACGGGTATCCCCAGCTGCCCCTCGTCAATGCCAAGACCTTCCCCACGTCACTAACATCCTCCCATCGCCGGTTGCCCTTTGTCGATAACAGGCCCTTTCTCTCGCGTCGCCATTCGCCTCCACCTCCGCCAACGACAGCCTCTTATTTTAAATGTCGTTTCGCCCGTGTTTGGACAGCGCCCAAAGGCCACCAAAGGCTTGGCCGATTGCCGTAGTCGCGAGGGTTATTCTACCAGGGCTTTGGACATTAGTCTGAGTTCCATCCCTGAGTTCCATTTCTCCCATCTCTGAGTTCCGTCTCCGATTAGAGTTAATAGAGCTCTTAAAGGCCGCGATATTCGAAAGGGGTGATATACGCCATTATATTCTTAGAAAGATCGTGTATTATTTGAGTAAAAAGAAAGAAAAATCGTACATTGTTCAAATAAAAAAAGGTAAAAATAATTTGAGATTCCTAAGAAATGCGGGCGAAACGATATTTAAAATAAGCGGCCGTCGTCGGCGGAGGTGGAAGGTACTAGCGACGGGAGAGAAAGGGGCCGGCGAGGGAAAGGGGCTGTCATCGGCGAAGGGCAACCGGCGATGGGAGGGTGTTAGCGACGTGGAGAGAGTCTTGGCATTAACGAAGGGCGACTGGCGATAGGGAAGAAGGGGGAGGGGGAAAGGGCAAGTACAGCTCCCAGATAGTGTGTTCCAATGCGCATTTGGATCCTGCACGCTGTCACTGACCTCAATTCGGGGAGCCAGGACTTGCTTTGTTAGAATACGCGACGCTATAGTAGTATAAATGTATTCAAATACTTGCGAAGAATTTCCAAGTCCTTGGCACCCAGACTCAGCATCAGCTCCGTTTTGGGTGTACGTAGCACTAGTCCGGTAGCAGCAGTTGCTCGACCCCTTTGCCAGACGCAGACCAACAGTAGAGGTTTACGGGGGTATCAGTAACGATGCCTTACGATTAGTCAAAGGCTCGTCTTTTGGATGGGACGTCAAGACATGTTGTGATATCATTTCATTCATTTGGTAGCCGAGAACTAATCCCAGCATGCGGGTGGCGCATCAATGATGCAGCTGGATACACTTTTCTTCGTACCTGCAACCTAAACGCCGGTGGTATCTGTTTGTCCATCATTATAGGACCAATTCAACTCTTTGCAGTAGCCAACTTTCCACGTCGCTTTTATCGTCGTCCAGGGGGGTTAAAACCTGGCGGGGGGGCACCCGCACCGCCAGGGAAGCCAGGAGGCGGCTGGAAGCCAGTATTCGGGGGAAATCCAGCGGGAGGGAAACCACCAGGGGGAAACCAGGAGCCGGAGCTATGTGTTGTTAGTCTTCTTCCGAACCAGGGGTAGCAATGTAGGGGATTTGACTTACGACCGCCTCTGCCCGGACCAAAGCCGGGAGCACCAGGGAATTGAGGGGGGAATGCTGGTGCGCCACCACCAACGCCGGCAGCAGGTCCTGCGAGAGATGTAGGGGCAGCACCTCGGCCAGCGGGACGCGCTACTCCTGGGCCTGAAGTAAGAGCTGTAGGCATGCTGGTTGCCGCAGTCTTCCCGAGACGTGTGCTGGGATCGGCGGGGGGTGCGGACTCGACCGACAACGAGACAATCTGGGCGCCTCGCACGATGGTCAGACCAAGCGTGCGCTTCTCCTCCGACTCGATGGTTTGTGTTGCTGAGCCGGATGCGCCAGGGGCCGCAGGCTTGTTCTGCTTTCGCTTCACGCGACGAAATTCTTCGGTATCGGCAAGGACGAGGTTCATGTGCTAGAGACCTAGTTAGCGGGTTTTTCTGAGAGTGGGAGGTTAAGAATTGGAGAAGAGGTACCTTGTCGAAAGCAAGCATCTGTCCAGTCATTTGGCGACCGTCCATCAACGTGACTCTCATCCGGTAGTTGATCTGCAACACTTGTCAGTATGGGTCGAAGGACACTGGGTGCGCAAAGACGCGTCTTCAAACGCGAATTCGGTCCTACGAGAGGGCACGTACGTAGCCGGCCTAAAATAGCATGTCTGGTCAGTCTGTGATGTCAACGTCGAAGCCTTGAAGCGGTGGAGGGGAGCAGCTCACCATCTTGCCCTGTTTGTTCGACATGTTTGCGACGAGTTGCCCTTGGGGACTTCTCTAACTTTTCCAAAAATTGGGAGTTGTGGTTTGCGAAGCCGTACTTGACTTCTGCGAGATCTCGGACTGCGATGGCAGGCACTTGGAGAGATCGCGACTTTGGTTGGTATGAAGCCGAGATAAAATATTGGGACAAGACAAGGCCAGGCACACGACGGACGACTTAAGCTCCAAGCAAGTAAGGCTGAATTCAAAAGGGTCCGCTTGCAATTGGCCAACTCTTTGCCCAAAGCTCCAGCTGCGAGCTCTTAATCAAGCTAACCTCTTTAAGCTTGGCGTCTTTGCCTCGTCGCCCACCGCTTGTACCGGCTTCTCCAGCCCACTAAAAGCCACTGGGTTGAGCCACAGGGCAGAGAAGCCCTCCTTCCCCCAAGAAATTTCGCTGGATCCAGAAAGTGCAACTTCTCGATCTTTGGAACTTTTCGTTAAGGCCGACCGACCGGACAGACAGCACCGCAAGACATCACATCACCAGAACCACCGCTCGTCAACCACTAACACCACAGCCAAAATGGTACGTACATGTCAATTGGGAATCGCCAGTCGAACCAGGATGCTAATCCATGATTTCTGCAGTCTGAGAAGGCCCAGAACCCCATGCGCGAGCTTCGCATCCAGAAGCTCGTCCTCAACATCTCCGTTGGCGAGTCTGGTGATAGACTCACTCGTGCCGCCAAGGTTCTCGAGCAGCTGAGCGGTCAGACCCCTGTCTACAGTAAGTTTCCTCATTACTCCTTTGATCTTTTTTCGCCCTTCACACATTGACCGTTCTCGCCCTCCTTCCAGGCAAGGCCCGCTACACTGTCCGCACCTTCGGTATCCGACGTAACGAGAAGATCGCTGTCCACGTCACCGTCCGTGGCCCCAAGGCCGAGGAGATTCTCGAGCGTGGCCTTAAGGTTAAGGAGTACGAGCTGCGCAAGCGCAACTTCAGCGAGACCGGTAACTTCGGTTTCGGTATCTCCGAGCACATCGATCTCGGTATCAAGTATGATCCCGCGATCGGTATCTACGGCATGGACTTCTATTGCTGCATGACCCGCCCTGGTGAGCGCGTCACCCGCCGTCGCCGCTGCAAGAGTAGAATCGGTGCCTCTCACCGCATCAACCGCGATGAGACCGTCAAGTGGTTCAAGTCTCGCTTCGATGGTATTGTCCGATAAATCATTCGCCCCTGGCATGGGAGATGGATGACGAACAAGAAAGAAAAAATGACTGAACGCGGAGGCTCATAATGGCGTTGGCTGGATTTGTTACCTTTGATGCACCCCGGTTTGAGGGATACTATTGCATTCTCGTGTACATCGCGATCTATCGACGAGTTTATCTCGTCAACCCAGCAGACTTTAATCGAGTCAGCACCGGCCTCAGAGACCGACCGGCATCATGCCGGCTTCCCTACATAATTCTTTCTCCGTTCGTGCATCAATTGACAATTTTGTGACTCTTGGCCTAGGAGGTCCTCAATCTCTTTCAAGTTGCTGTAAATTCGTGACCGCCACCTGCTGATGTGCATATCTGGTAAATGACGGCATTTGTCGATGGGCTACATATCTTGAAGAAGTTTGTGGGATACATGCGGATGAACAACAACTAATACTCGTTTCCCTATCTACATACAGGTAAATACATAAACTACCAATACCATGTATATATATATCAATTGAATTCAATCAAAAGACCATTATGCTTTTATCTTTTTCTTGCAAGGGCTCGACATGACAACGAACTTTGTATCAATTTGTTTTCTCCCCCTTTGTGACCAATGTTGGAAGGAGCGATTTCGAGGTATGCAGTTACCCAAATAGACGCAGTAGAAGGCCATCAACCCATGTGGTTCCAGTACTGCCTGGCACCTTCCTTCGTTTATTTGTTGTATTTGGTCGGTTTGTCTAATTCCAATTTGCAATTGCGCACCATCTCTGCTTCTCATTATGCCGCTGTCAATCTAGGTAGAGTACTCTCGCGAGACTCTCAAGAATTCCCATTCATCACCCGCGATCCCTACGGGTGAGGTCCCGGCACGATTTCAGTCCAACTCCTGCATTTAAGTTCTTTTTATGAACGTATCAATCCACTGCACTGGCGGGTCCAGTACTACTGCCCAAGGAGCAAGAGTTGGCTCTAGGTTTATTTTGTGCGGCGCAGACGGCTCATCTTGCGAATGCAAGGCCAAAGAGACGGTACATACGACGGGCCTGTTGATACCTTCTGATGCCGAGGAATTCTGTACATCAACATAGGGTTGAGTTTGCAGTGCAACGAGGCTGCCCACGATATCTCATTTCATACACCACGGCGATTTTGGGTTCTGCGACTACAAAGCCATTTCCCTTCTCGTTGCATTGATTCTGTAAGTGATCTTTGATCTGAACCGTTTGATTTGATAGTCGACCACTCTGGATAGAGATACTCGTTACTTCTGTTGAGAAATGTAGTGGCTGACTAACCACTGCCCTAGGTTTTGAATGACTTCCTGCCGTCACAAGATGCCTGGTGGTAAAATGAAGTCCGAAGTGAGGCTAGATGGGCTTCTCGGCTCCCAGAGCAAGGCCACAGGAAATGGGAGTCGGGCAAGCAGCGCCATATCAGAAGAGGACGCCATTGCTGGGTATGATGCATCTCAGAACACAGCATGGCATCCTTCAAGTCCCCGAAGCGCCTCTTCTAGGTCCAATACGGACAGGACCAACAACCAGCGCCCCACAAAGCAATTGTTACGAGATGATGATTTCTCGGATGATGGAGGAGCTTCGTACACGCCAAAGAAGTCGACGAATGTCTTAGGTCGGGGGTATGAACAAGACCAAGCCTCGCTAAATGCACGTGAGTCGGATGTGCGCGATGGCCTGGTCAGGTCGGAAGAACTAGAGTTCAGTGAGCCCAGTGAGGATCTTGATGGCTCGAAGAGCGAAGAGTCCGTCAAGAGTTTTGGCGACGAAGAATATACACCGTCGCAGCGGTCAACCGGCCCTCGATCCCAGAGCTTCCAGAAGGCGCAACGACTTTCTACCCGCGGTGCGAAGCAGAAACCAGCACGGACTGGTAATTTCCGCAGTGCCGAAGACCGCGATGACTCAGTCGAAGGGGAGGATGCAGAGGAATCAGATACTGTGCATGCTACACCGGCAGATAAAGTGGAAGCAGCTCGAGGCAAACCGCAAAAGGACGTGTCGCAGAAGACTACCAAGACTACATCATTTAAGCGTCCCGTTGATGATATACCGACCAAGCAAGCGCAACAGTATGAGGAACAGGGCACAAGAAGCCTACCTTTTAAGAGGAGAGTTGCGAAGAAACCCTTCACACCGGGCAACGAAGAATCTGCTACCAAGGCTTCACGGAGCAAGGCACATGGAAAAGATTTGGCTTCCACAGATTCCAACACCAGTACCAAAGGCAAGAGTATCGCAGATGTTCGAACTCACACGTCTTCACAGAAGGAGGTGGGTGCCACCACATCAAATAATCTCTTCGATATTGAGGTCTCTTCAGAGCCTGACGTCAAACCAAACCCTTCGGCCAAACGCCCACGCAAGATATCTGATTCAAAAGCAAGTAGTCAAGATACGCGCAAGTTTTCTCAACGACAACGCGCTGCTCCTGGTCCCAAAACAGCAAAATCCCGAAACGGCAACTCAACTTTGGAAGGTTCACAAAAGAAACCGTTCGACGATATCATATACGATGATGTCCCTCCTCTGTCTCGAAGCAAACAAGCAACGAAACCAAACTCTAAGAAGAGACGAAGCTCTCCACAAAGTTATGGATCACGGGCGAAGAATTCCCAGGGCCCAGATGGAGGAGATGCCATTGTAGAACCCAATTCCAAGGACCGTACAGATTCCAAACAGTATTCTCCAGATCCAAACGAGGTCCCTATAGAAATCACATCGGATGTGCCAAGCTCAGATGCGGAAGAGCAGGACTTTCAACCTAATGGGCTTAATAGCACTGAATCTCTTGCTCGGCAACCAAAGCGTCAATTGTCCATTCACGATTCGTCTACCCTCAATTGGTATGTTCATTCTCCAAGCAAGAAACAAAAGACAGCCGGTGATTCATCGTACCCAGTGGGATTATCTTCCCTGGAGCAAGTAAATGCTTCATCAAATTCCGACAATGACAACTTTATGAGAATCGCAGATGATGCTACCGGACACGATTTAGCATCGTCTTCAGTGGGAACCAAAGTCCCTAGAGCAGGTGACACCGAGGAGACGGTGGTTTCACGACAGAAACAATCTCAAAATTTGAACAGCAGTGATGCAACTCCCATGAAGAAGAGAACTACTGTGCTCTCTGTACCGGTATCGAAGAACATCGCCTCCAATGACCCATTTACTGGTCCCCGAGACCCTGTGAAGGATAAGGGGTCTACAAATCAACATCCATCTTCCCAAGCCCCGAGTCAACATATCTCGCATGGCTCACAGCCACCGGAAGCAGCCACAGCACCCATGACTCAACCTCGTCCGCTCACTGGTACCAATGCTGGGGTCAACAGTTGGGATTCGCTGGGTATCCGGCCCGAAGCTTCTCGGCCAAAACCGATGCCGCCAACATATTACCAATCGAGGACTGCCCAAGAGACTCACCAGTATTATGAGAAGCCTTGGGAGAAACGCCCACAGCCACAACATAACACCTTCAGTGTGCAACATACCCATCCACGGTACACGCAGCCGAGCCCACAACAAGACTTCGCGGCTCAGTTGAACCCAAAGACCCTTGAGTATAACCAGAAGCTTGCATCTATGCCATCCCTTCACCGTGGAAACACTCACAGGCACCCTTTCGTGATTACGCCGCCTGGGCAAGGGAGCTCCTCTGACCTCAACATCACATCAGTGGGGCCCCAACTTGGCCATCGAACCAGGCAGGACGTTCACGTTCATGGTGCCAATGTTGATCATTTACAGGCGATGACCTCCGCGGAAAATCGCACGAGCCGAAGTGACGACCTTGTATATGGTGCCAGTCAAGGGGTAGCAGCGATGTTGCACGACATTGTCACGGTAAGTTTTATACGCATCAGTCTGTCATGCCAGCTTCTGATTGTGTTAAATAGATCATCCATCGCCGACTCTCCCCAAAACAAATCATCATCAACAATATCGTCCGAGAATATGATCATGGTGGCAGCAGGATTACTGCAACACTTCTGAAACGTCAAAAAGACGAATTCAAGCCAGCAGTCAGCAAGTTCAGAGAAGGCTTTCATACTATGTCGAAGACATTTGCAAGATCCTCTCAGGGTATCAATGAAGGCGCAAAGAACTCTACCAGAAACTCAGAAGCGCTCTCAAATCAGCTTAAGGAAAGGAGGCAGCATATGCGCAAACTTCGCGAAGCCATTCGACATCATTTGATCGAATAAGGCAGGTTTCGAACCCATAAGAGGCTGCCAACTACCAAATGCTTGTTAACCGCGTGGTTTACGGGTACTGAAGACTCGCAAAAAATTGCTTTGTTGTGTCTTATATCCTTTCGAGACAGGGCTGAGGGATCATCTTGGACCACGAGAAAAAGGACAGAAATGAACAACGAGGCAAAGGGGGGGGGGGGTTCGAGCCTTGTACACAGGCTGCTTAGTTATTGCTGTAAAACTGATTGGGGTACGTATCAAAACTACAAGGTAGAATTATCAACTTGCTTTGTTGGCGAACAACTACGAATATGTACCCAATTATAACTATGGAGTTGCACACGCATTACACTACCTAGTACATAATATCCCTAATAGATTCTGCCAACTTTACCTTCTGGAATCCGGGGCATACTTTGGGATGGCAGCCGTAATGACTACTGCCAACTACTGCCCCCTTTTCCCAAATGCCATAGCTGGTGTTACTCACACCCCTGAATATTGAACACATGATACACCGCCAATGAAAAGGGTTCAAGAAGTAAAGAGGTTACTGATAAATATTTAAAATGAATTACTCTTTACTATTCTAAAGTCTGCCCGTCCCGGTCCTGGTTTCAGACACCTCTCATCGGTATTTCATGGTAAATTAATAGATGTTCGTTAGGAATTCACCCTTTACGCCTTGGTGCTATGCTCCAGCACAACGATTGTATGGCTAGACCTTCCGTTGTGTATGGCCTCCCTCCCTGGACAACGCGCAATTTATGGGACTCGCAATACATTGCTAACATGTAACAACCGGGTTTACATGGCGCGTTTTCGACTAGCGTGACCGTCTACGTCTGTAAGGCTCTCGACAACGCTTCCCTAGGAGAGAGAGAGAGGTACATATGAACTTGATGTCTTTTTTACTCCCCTTGTGTTTTTTCCTACGCTGCCATTCGCGATGGCAGGGCAGTACGTATGTGGTGCTCCTTTCGGGCTTACAAGTTTGTGGATCACAATCAAGCATGATGCTACTCGGAAAGTGATATGATAAGGATGTATTATAAGTTACTTCCGCAGGAAAAAGTAGCGAAGGTATCGAAGCAGTGGCTACATAGGGAACTCGTATCATGAAGAAGAAAATCAAATCGAAAACAAAAAGAACAGCACAAGAGACCAGCCATTAAAACTCCGCCCATCCATGCTTTCCCCTCCCAATCCGTTTCATATTCCTTTTGGGCCTAACTCCCGGCGCTGCTGAGAATATTAAATCGTATTCTCGCTAGTTACTTATTAATCGAGTCCGTGCGACTTGACCATGTGTCAAACTACGTCCTCCGGACCCGGTCACCAGGCAACCTCAGACTGTTCGGCGATCCACGCTGGCGCAACTAGCTGGGCGTGGTCTCGCGGCTGGGCTTGACGTCCTTCTTGGAGAGGAAGCTGCGCCTCATACCCGTGTTGCCGCTGCGCGGGCTGTCGCTGCTTGTGGTGGGCCGGTTGTTCTCCAAGAACGAGCTCTTGATGATGACGGCGCCCGTCCCGACCTTGATCTCCTTCTCGCCGCCCGCCTGCGTGTCGTCGACAAAGTACAGCGTCTCACCCAGGTCATCGTCGCTGCCAAAGGTGTGGTGGCCCTTGACCTCGAGGCGGAACTGCGTGTCTGCAGAGCACGTGTGCTTGAACGTCTCGTCATACTGGATCTGACTGGTAGCCGACTTCTCATGCTTAGTCTTGCCGATGACCTTCTCCTTAGGTGCCAGCTGACGAACCAGCACGTAAGCATCCGCCGATGGCGGGAAGCCACTGGCCGAGACAATAGTGAAAGTAGCAGTGCCCGCTCCAGCAGCGCCTGGTGCCATGCTATGCACGGATACGCCACCCATGCTTGTAGTACGGTGATGGTGGCCACCGTTGGAAGTGCCATGCGAGGAAGACGGCGGAGTCTCGGGTGACTCGGCGCCATCCATGCGAGGTCCCGTAGATCGCCTCAGGCCCGGAGCAGGTGCAGGCGCAGGCGCATCCCCATTGGTTACAATGGATGGGACCTCGGGAATACCGGGCGGCATCAAAGTGCCATTGGCGTCATCGTCGCCCTTCTTCCCACGGAATCCCCGTCGGAGGAACGAAGCACCCTTGCCGACACCGTGTCCAACGACACCAGCTACCGCGACGCCACCCTTGATAGGAGCGCCTGCCACTCCGGTAACAATCCTGCCGGGCGCTCCGAAGGTTCCGGCGAAGGTGCCAGTTCCCATGCGGGTCCGGGTGACATAGTCGGGTCGGAAAAGCAGTCGGATGCGAATTGAACCGGACTTCCCATCAAGGAGGAGCTTCATCTCCTTTGCTTTGAAGGGATCAAGTTGCTCCAGGTTGATGTCTGCTCCGCCCAAGAAGTCGGGCTTGTCTGCAAAGTCATAGTCGTATACATTGACATGAAACTTGGCAGCAGTACGAGATGGCACGGCCACTTCGAAGAATTCGTTCCAGACCGGATCAAGCGTCTTCTTTTGTGTCTTGGTCTTGTAGATATCTTGGCCGTTGAGCTCGAACCGGGCATAGGGGTCACTCTTGCCGTTGGAATCGGCTGCAGGCAGCCCAGCCGCGTCGAGGACGTCGACACGGAGATTGCCCATGTTGTTGATACTTTCGCTGGGGTCGAGTTCCATCTTCACAGGGATGTACTTCAGGCTGACCTTGACCCAAGTTCCTCCGTTGGAGTCATCCTTGAACTTCAAAACCGTAGGGTTGTTCTGGTATACATTAGTAACACCGCAATAGAACATACGTGGGCAATCATGTAACTTACCAGGCATTGCTTGAGAGTATCCAGGGTGTTGCCGGTGAGACGGGCGATGGTATGATCCTCGTCACGGTCCTCGCCTGGTTTCTCCTTCTTTTCTCGGACCTTGAGCGTCAATCTGGAGAAGTCAAGCTCGCGAATGAAGCAGTCGCCAATCTCGTCAAACTTGTGCGACTTGTGCTTCGCTGAACCCGACACATATGAGGGGAACAGCATGTCGTCGACATTGACCTCGACGTGAGAGCCACTCTTGGGCATTTCTGCCTCCATGAAGTGAAAGATGAGGAAACCGGACTCGTGCTTGAGCAGTTCTTCGGGCGTGAGCCGGATCTTCGGGACTTGTCGGGGTGCGTCGCGGGACTTGCGATCTGAAAATGTCGGAGATGTTGGCGTAATCGGCGGCATACCTGGTGACAGGGGTGCGCCTTGGCCATTTGTCGGTTTCCTCTCCAGCGAAGTAATCTTTCCAGCGTCCGCTGAGCGAGTGAGTTCGAGCGAGCCTTTGGATTCCTCAACTGAAGCCGCTTCCTCTTCCTCCTCTTCATCCTCGGGATCGGCGATGTTCAAGCAAGGATAGAACGATGCGGTGTAGCTAAGGACACCTTTAGCAATGCCCTTTCCGTGCAAGCGGAGGCCATCCTCAAGCAGAGATTTTCGGTCGTTGACCAGGTATTCGCCGTTTTCATCCTGCTCGATGTAATCGCTCGCCAAAAGCTCAACGAGACCCAGACTTCGATCCTTGCCCATCTTCTCGGCATCCATGACTTCCAAAGTAAGGCGATCCCGCGACGAGTGCATGGGGATGTACACGACTTCGTCAAACTCAGGGCTGAGCGTGTTACGATGAGTCACAGTCCGTCCCTTTTCAATGCCAGACAGTACCACGCGAACATAGGGATCCGATTTGCCCATAGTCTCGAAGTTCCGAAGCTCGCGAGCGTTCTTGAAATGCAGGCGCATGACACCAATCGGTGTCTGGTAACCGCCAGTGCCGACCAAGTCACCTGTCACGGCAACGGGCTTCCATTGCGCAGTAACCTTGATACGTCCGGTGCTGACGCCCGTCAGGTTGTACCAGTCCTTGCCCTGTTCCATCATCTCAAGCAGATCTTCCAGCTTGATTTGGTAAGTACCGACAAGCTGGTCACCAGCGAGGTCCCGGTCGTCCTTGATCGCGATTCCCAATTTCGCATTCTTCCTGTCGGAGATGAGGATCTCCTTGTAGCCGTCATCCCAGATGGGGTTGTTGGTGCGCTTGAGCTTCTTGGTGTGGTGAATCTCCTTGCCGTTGAGAAGCAGAGCAGCATAGGGGTTCAGGAGGCCGGCCATGCTCCTGCTGGCGTCAAGATCCTTCGCTTGGTGAAGCGTGAAGCGGAGAATACCAGTGTTCGTCTCAGGGGGCGGCTCCACCTTACCATCAGGCAAGGTAGTTTCTGTTAGGACTGGGAAGAAGCGAACATCGGCCGAGACGACTCCACGGGCCTTTCCGTTGGACATGACCTCAAGGCGCTCGTTCTCAAACACGTTCAGTTCTTCCAGCTGGTCCAGCTGGAATGAAGCGATTCCAAGCTCTTTGTCCTTTCGGATCTCATTGTAGTCGAAAATCTCCAGATCGAGACTGTCATGGAACGAACTAATAATGACATACTTGGTTTCATTCCAACGAGGGTTGGAAGTATCTTTGATGGTCTTCGTCCGGGCGAGCTCTCCACGTCGGCTCAACGAGACAATGACATATGGGTCTACCGTGCCGGCAAAGTTGTCGGGGTTCTTCAGGCCTTGAGCGCCATGTAGTGTAACCGCAACGACACCGATTGCTTGGTCGACCGGGGTTCCAGCCAGCATCTTGGCGACTTCGATGGGGAAGACGTTGGGGTGGTACATCATCGGCTGCAGGTTTCCGTGGATCTGTTCCAGGATGAAGCTCTCCAGACCCGGGATGAAGTTGATATCAAAGCCAAACGTCTCGCCACCCAAAGGCTTGCATACGTAGTCAATCTCGGGCCGTCCCATGAAGCACATCTCAATCTTTTCGACGTGAGGGAAAGGAAACTGCAGCTTGAGCTTGAGGCGCATAATACCGGAGAAGGCCATATCCTCAACGATCACATCGAGGCCCTTGCTGATCATGGCCTTTCCAACTCGAATTTCCAAGACAACCTTGGGATTGACCTTGTTCTTGATCTGCTTCGCAGTCATGTCAGCAGTATCGTTAGGAGTAAAGCTGAACTTCCAGTCCATGATGACCATGTCGTCTTCGGCTGGCAGAGTCTTGACGTGTTCCATACGCGGAGGCTTGGAGCCCAAGGTGAAGGTTTTCAGCTTCAAGCTGTCGAGAAATGCCGGAGTTGCCGAGCTCAAGACTTGGTCGACCGAATTGATAATTGTCTCCGCAAGAACTGGCTGGTAGATGGGCCAGAACTTGAGCATAAAGGCATTGATCCATTCCAAGGACTCAACGTCCATATCCGTCTTTTTCATAAGGGACATCTCTCTCGTCACGTCGTCTCGGAAATTGCGGCGAACTCTTCGAATGGACGTGCGGTAGTACGTCGAGCAGACTGCCATCACGATGAAGACCCAGGACAGACCGCCGCCCACGACGGCCACGAACCAAGATGCGAGGCAGGCGAAGATAATGACGCCAGCGTTGTGGTACCAGTCTCCGTACATAGTGGCGGGAATCTTCCCCTCCAGCCATGTCTGGTGGTCCAGCAGACTCTCGCCGGTCATGGGGCTCTCGTGTGGCCAGCCGTACCGCTGCTGCCATCCTACTCGGGCAGCAATGTCCTCGGGACTCTCTTCATCGTTTTTGTCGTCTGTAAAGGGGTTCCCCTCCTTGTCTTTTGGGACGTCGATGGCGCCGGCTCGAGAGGGCGAAGGTAGTTCGTAATCGGCTTTATTTCCGTCGTCGGCGTCCGTGACTACAGCCACAGCCTTGTGTTTTCGGTGATGACGCAGCTCGTCCGGCACGGCCTGGAGGCGGAAAAGCAAGAAGTCAGTATAACGCTCCCAGCGGTCGCGAAGGGGGCCTGGGGAAACTCACAGCTTTCGCTTGGCGCCGCTTCTCTTCCGGACTGGCATCCGGATCGAAAGTGAAAGCGGCAACTCCGGCATTCTTGCTCTCCTCCACCATCTTTTTCTGGGCATCATCGGCGTCAACGCTCGATTCCGGGTTGCGGGCCGCCTCGATGGCGCCCTGCTGCTTGAGCTCGGCGGCGGATTGTTCGGTCGCCATTGTTGCGACAATGGACTTGTGCAAGCAAAAAGCGCTTCGCAGGCACCTGGGCAGTTACTTGGAAAACCACTGGATCGATCGGGGTTGGGAAGCAGGAAGTGGCTCAAGCCATATACTGGGAGTTGCCTCTTATAAGCTTGGGTAGTCCAGAGCTAGTGGTAAGCTTATTTCGGTATGCTGCAAGGCGTCCGCAAATTGCCCTTGGGTCGTCCTATTTAAGGCCAATGGGTGTATTCACCGTGTCAGCAGCTGGAAGGGCTCTTCTTGCAGTCACACAAAGGAGCAGAAGAGTGTTGACCGGTGTAAACGAAGTTGCGCGGATTGCTCTCCGGTAGTCTTGACGGGATAGCGCGTAGAGAAAGGAATGTAGAAGTAAAGGCGAGGCGAGGAAAGGTAGAAGAAGAGGGGATGGGTAAAAGGAGAGGCGTAGAGGTTGGCGATAGCTGCAGAAGTAGTGGAAGAGTCAAACCAGACAAGAAAAAAACAAGTTCCCTGAGTCAATGAGAGGTTCCGAAACGGGCAACATAACTTGGCTTGGCTTGCTGGTGGTAAGCGACCCGAAGCTGTCCTTTTCCAAGATCCAAGGCAGCACGACACACACAGCCCCCCCAGGGCCAATTGCAATTACACGGGACGAGGTACCCAAGTAGCACGCGACGCAACGCAACACCAACAGTGCACTCACTGCACAGCACAGCACTGCACAAATCCAACTCATTTCAACATAGCACCGCACACAGAGGTCTCGGCTACCTCATTGGGAAGGGCCCAGATTCAGATCGTGGGCTCCAAGCCCCCAACTACGTAATGGGCTGCCGGGGTGGACTGTGGACTTGTACGTGCGTGCGTCCTGCAGCTCTCTCTCAACAGTGGGACCGCTGAAAATACTCCCTCAAATTCCAGTGCGCGCGCAGCAGCTTCACTTGCTAGTTTCCGCCCAAAGACCTATTTCGCTCCAATCACAGCGGCAGGGTGAACACCAGACAGGCCATCAATATCTCCAGGGGCCAGTGTATGTATCGACTGAACCTACTGCAGTGGGCTAAGCAGGCTAATACCGGGTCGCTAGCCCACTCAAAGCCAGCGACATTAATTGTGTAAGTACCGGGATACATGCTTCTTTCTTTCCAGTCTTGTGGGCTGACTAGACACAATTAGACGATCCGATGGCCATCAAGCAGCAAAGTCGAGGCAAGTCCCGACCCGACAGCTTGGTCCAGGTATAAGCAAGCATGCCGTGGCCCATTCTTGCTGGATAACATGGTGCACACTTCTGTTTTTTTGTTATTCATTCTCACGATTTCCAAGGAAACTGGCACCAACAGAGCCAAACATAGCGACAACGCTGCAGTACCGTGGACCCCATAGCCAGTGCCACGCGAAGGCGTCGTTGGCACTCCGTCCAGGGTATTGGCATCCATGAGCCCACGTCCGCCGGCGGGTTGTTTCGATGGTAATAAGTCATCACATGGAATGATTTATCGAAAAGAAAAAGGTTGGTTCTATTAGGTTGAAATCAACATGTAACCTTGCGGGTTCGCGTACCTGGGCTGCGGAGGGCCGGCTGATTACGTACCCAACCAACGACGGCACACGGCACTTGCGGCACTTGGAGACATTCCAAACTTACGACTCTTATCCGCTTGCTTCGGTGCCTGTGGATCGACGGAAAGTGATCCAATTTCAACCTGCTGGAAGAAGGGGATCTGACCCAAATCTCAACCTAGCCAAAAGCACTAATACCACCAGTCGATCGTTGCCCCTCCAAATATATCTCGCATCTGTACATCTGTATATATATCCCTCCTTTTCCTGTTTGCTTTGTTGCTTCTTCGGTCGCTCTTTCCAAGCAATGGATTGATCCTTGCTGTACATCTTCTGTTTCCTAGGCGTTACGGAGTACCCCCCTCTCATACTCTCATATGCGCTACCGGCCCAACTAGCTTGACTTGTACATCGCATCACATCGCATATGCAGTTGGGGAACTCAGCTGAACATTCCCTCGCCTGCTTCCATGATAGTATGACGGCTCGGTAGACAACTGCTTGCTTCAGTCCGAACATAGGTATGTCATGCCCTATGTGGTACTAGGCCTGTAGGTTGCCTCTCCTTTGTCGGCTCCACGGGCAAATTAAGACTGGCAGCGCCGGTCCCGAGGGACCCAACGTGCGCCCGACTAGACTTGCACTACGCCTTCCCCCGCCGGCGATCGGGTTCCATTAGTACAAGTGTAGCCCAGCATCCGTCCCGAGCGTCTCAGGGTCAGACTGTCTATGTGCCACTGACAGGCTCCCTCCCTCGAGGGCGTGGCTGGTAATCCATGGGTTCGCGAAGGGACAACCTCGTCCAACACGTGCGTCCGTCCAGAGAATTGCTAGCTGTAGAGCACTAAAACAAGACACTGCCTAGGTGGGTCTTGAGACTGCTTAAGGGAGACTTTGCCGGGGTGGGTCGTCTGTGGCTCCCATTATCCCAAGATAACTAACCCCTTCAGCTCACGAGACGCTTCCTTTGCGGTGTAGTGTCTTCACAAAAGCCAGCTGGCACGCTGCTGACTGTAATGAGCGAGCATGTATTTCATGGGAGCCGGCGCCGCATTCCAAGAAGAACCATCGTTGTCTTAAAGCCACGGCGTTGGGGCCTTCGCTACTATTATGAATGGAATATATCGCATCCCTCGCTCGTAAATAGTGTCTATCATGTTTCAATAGAGCATATGCGCGATCATGTGGCTGTCAAAGCTCCCATAGCTATCGAAGAGCTAGCAGTTGACGCCTTTGGTCCACCCCATCAACTAGGGTTTATCTTCCAAGCTAGAGCTATTGATTAGCCTTGCCATAGAGCTAGACAAATGGGGGTTGCAAAGAGGGTGGTCACGTGAGAATCGAGACGGTATAATCAGATAACACAAATCGAAGATATCTGTTCTTCCGATCTATTGTACATTATAAGCCTCCCTTAATTCGCTATATGACCATCACAAAAGATTGAAGATAATTTTGGCCTCTAGTAATAGCATAACAAGTGTAAACCCTTTGAACCCAAATCTCAAATTGAATACCCGCCAGGAAAGTAAATGCATGATTGTATTGAAATACATAAAGCATTTGTGTTCAAGTCACCGAGGTGTAGACATCCCTGAGATAACCCGCATCACGTTGATACCCAACATATTCCTACAAGCCTTCTTGAAAGCCAGACAGTATTAGTATTTGAATGAGAACGTAGTGATGCAAACAACTGCTGGGAGGTCTCTAATCCCACCCTTTACATGAACTCTTTGCTGTTTCGAATCTGTTGAAATTCTAAAAGAAGCTTTCTTTTCCCTTGTTCTTCCTCGGTTTCGATGGCTCCCTGCCAAACCTCCGAACTATCTTCGAATCTTTCTTGACCCGGCCTTCCCTGGCAACATCTGTTCGCCGGTAGAAACTTCGAGGTCATTAGGATGATCATTACCAAATAGTAGTCAGCAAGATTGATCCAATCCTTGCTCTTAATTTTGTTGTCCTGTCGAAATGATTATACTAATGGCCCATATGCAACTCCTTGAGCATAGTCTCATCGGACCCGGAATAGAAGGTAATGCAAATATTCACATCCCGCTAGAAATCTCGAGAGCTGGAAGATCAGAAGTCTTATATTAACTAGAACTTTATGCCATATAACCCAGACTAGCATAATAATAGCGATAAATAGAGACATGGCACGGAGCCATTATATGTTATTCCTATATATATATACGAGGAAGTATTAGCAGGTAGAGCGTTTACCTACAGGCTGTATTAATTAGGTTAGTCGGTTAAATATCGGTAAGTAAGCTTAGACGTTTTTATACTTATTTAATATAGTTATTTATTTATTATATATTTAAATTTCTTTTATAATTAATATATTATAATACGATTATAATAATACGTTTTAAATATTAATATAATAATATCTCTTAATTATATTAAATTAATTTAAAGGCTTATATTTATTTATTAATTATAATTATATATATATTTAAACGTATTCCTTTTAAAAATCGAAAAGCTTTTTAAAATTCGGAAGGAAATTTATTTATTATTATTATTAATAAAATTCATTAATATTAATATTATCTTATAGAGGACGTTAATTTATTAATTATATTACGAAATAAAATTATATAAAAACTTTACTTTTAATTTAATAAATTAAATAAATAAATATATAGTTATAAGTTAATTAATTATATAATAACCGATAAATAGCTTAATCGATAATAACCTATTCGATTAAAGGATTATTTATTAACCGCGGTTCCGTTAATTCCTATTTATCGATACCGGCCCTTCGAAGGTAGCTATTTTACGATCTTATTATATTAATATTTATTATAAACGTATAAAAGTTTTACGTCCTTCGGGGCCTCTTTCCCGTCTCGTAAATATATAAATACGGTTTTCGCCGTTTAATAATTTTTATAATATTTTTCGTTATTATATACTTTAAATTCGATATATAAATTATATATATAGAGAATTATATATTATAATAAATTATAAAGTAAATTATTTTACGCGATTTTTAATATTTCGGAATCGAGTTTATTTAAAGTATTTATAATTTTCCGATTATAAAAATAGTTTATTTTAGGAAATTTAAATTTAATAATTACCGGCGTAATAATACCGGCCTCTTTAGAATTATATAAGGCGCTTTTTATTAATACGTACGATATAATATATATTAATAAATATTAATATTTAAATAATTATATATATATTTAATATTATATAAAGGTATAAAATAAAGGATAATAATAAATATAAATATATATTTATATATAATAAAATAGAGAAATATTGTAGGTGTTAAGGAGCGTTTATTTTAAGATTTTATATTTATATATAAAAGTTTTCTTTAATAATTTATATAAAACCGGTATTTTTATATTTTAATTATTTATAGCTTTAAGAACTTTATTATTTAAATATAAAAAATCTTTAATATAGTTTATTATATACCCGGATATATTATATAGTCGGATACTTTTTTCCCTATAAAAAAGCGTCTATATATAAATTATAATTCTTTTAATTCTTTATTAAATTTTATAAAATTTTAACTTATTATCTTTAATTTTATAATATTTTGTTTAATAAGGTAAAGCGGAAAATAGAAATTATAAAGATTAATTTAATGTATTATTTATTTAAAGGTATAATAAAATAGATATAAATTTTAAAAAATCTTTTTTATTTATTATATTTAAACTGGATTTTAATTTTAAAGTTATACTTTAAATTTAATTAAAATTAATTCAAGTACACGATTATATACGGATTTATTTTTTATAAGGAAAGAAGTATCCGACTATATAATATATCCGAGTATATAATAAACCACGTTAATAGATTTTAAGTTTATATAATATAAACGAATATAATAATTATTTTCTCGATATTTAAATATAATATTATCGCGAAATCTAGGTTTATTATAAATCTTATACCATGGGGGATAATAAGTAGTTAAGGTCAATAGTTATAATAAAAAGGGGTTTAATACTTATTATCTATTATTATTAAAGGCTTCAATTTTTTAATTTATTTTTAAAATACCTATTTGTTTTAATACGGAGTCACCGTTAATTTATATAACCTTTTATTTATTTGTTATTATTTATTTTAATTATTAAAAGCTTAAAAACATATTAAATAAATTAATATTAATAAATATAGAAATTATTATATTCTTTAATTTAAACGCTCGACGCCTATATATCTTTAATATAGAATTATTTTTATTATCTCCTCTTTTAATTACTTTTCTTATTCCTTTTTATTCTCCTTTACTCCCTTTTTTAATTATATTCTTTCCCGTCTTACGGAGGACGTTAATATATTAATTATATTCCGAAAAAAAAAGATTATATAAAACCATTACCTTTTATTTAATAGATTAAATAAATAAATATATAATCGTAAATTAATTAATTATATAATAATCGATAAATAGTTTAATCGATAGTAATTTATCCGATTAAAAGATTATTCGTTAATTACGATTCTATTAACTCCCATTTATTAATATCGGCCCTTTTTCCCTTTTAATACGTTTAATTATTTCGGGATTTTATAATACCGGTACTCGTTATATTAATATAAAAGTTTAATATTTTCTAAAATCTCTTTCCTATTTTATATATATATAAATATACCTTCCGTTATTCAATATATTTTATAAAGCTCGTCACCGCCGTTCTTTTTAAATATAATAAAACGATTATATATATAAAGAATTATATATTATAGCGGTTTAAGAAGTTTATTATTATATATAGTCTTTAATACTTTAAAGTCGAGTTTATTTAAGGTAATTATAATTTCCGGTTTATAAAGGTTTTATTTTTAAAGAAGTATAAATTTATTAATTACCGGTATAATTATACCGGCTTTTTTAAAATTACCCGAGGCGCTCTTTATTAATATATATAATATAATATATATCGGTAAATATTAAGATTTAAATAATTATATATATATTTAATAAAATATAAACGTATAAAATTAAATAAAGGATAGTAATAAATATAAATATATATTTATATATAATAAGAAAGAGAAATATTATAAGTTTTAAAAAGTATCTATTTTAAGATTTTATTTTTAATAATTTATATAACATTAATATTTCTATATTTTAATTTTAAGAACTTTATTATTTAAATATAACGTGGTTTATTATCTCGCGGATTATATTACCTCGCGAACTATTTTTTTAATTTTATAACCTAATTAAACTTTAATATATAATAATTTTATAATTATAATATTTAATTAATTTAAAGAAAATCGAATTATTTTAATAATTTAAATAATACGAAATTTAATAAATCCTTTAAACGAAAGAGCTATTACGAAAGTATATAACGTCCTTTATACGATTTTATATTATCGAATTAATAATTAAACTTTATAACGCGAAATCCGATAACGATAATATAAATTAAATTTTATTAAAGAAAAGGTATTATAAAAGTATATAATTAATTTAAATATTTAAAGAATACTTTTTAATATTATTAATATAGAAAATATAATTAATCTTCTCGCGGGAATATATAATAACGAGCGCGTTAATAAGTATTAAATTAAGCGCTTTATTAACCGTAATCCAGACTTTAAAATTAAAATAAATTGGAAATATAATTATTAAAAGGCTCTTTATAAAGATACGAAGGTTATTTCTAATTAATTTATATTAATAACGAATACGAAGGTTAAATACGGTATTTTAAATAAAGATATATAAGATTTCGATAAAATTAGCTTTATAATAAATATTATCGGTTTAATATATATTATAATATACGTTAATCGGTATAAAAAGGTAAAGACGGTCTAATTTAATAATCGGGAATAATTAATAATAATAAAATATATTAATTTATAAGATTAATATATTCCGCCGTTTTTAATTATTTAAAGTTAATATTACCTCGTGAATTAAGCGCGTAAATATAATTTACCGGGCGATTAAATAATTAAACCGACTTTTAACGGCTAGACCGATAATAAAACGGGCTTAAATTAAATTAAATATTTCGATAAATATATTAAAACACGAGTAACGGGTTATTATTACCTTTTAATTATTAACGGTTACGAGAGTTATATTTCGGTTAAATTTAAGGTATATTATAAGGATAATAATATTATTATATTTAATATACTTCCCTATTTATTTTACTTACTTTAATTATTAAATATCGTATTTTATTTATTATTAAAGCGTATGTATTTAAAAGAAATTAAGTTATTTATAAAAGCCTCGATAAATTATATTATAAAGCTCGAATTCTTTATTACCTTTAAGGCTATATATTTTATTATTTTTATAAAATATAATATTAAATTTAAATTTAATATATTTAATTTAATACTTTATAATTTAAATAAGGTAATTAATAAGCTAAATATATAAATTCGGACGTTTATACCGGAATTATTATATTTAAGGATTATTAATATTTATAACCCTTTAACGCCTTCTAACCTTTAATAAATAATAAAATACTTTATTTTTATTAAAAATAGGATCTTTAGCTATTAAAGAAGCTCTCCAATACCGATTTTAAATATTATAAATAAACTAGTTAAACGTATAAAACTAATAATATATAAAATCACGATTTTATATAAACGGGTATAAACTTTAAAGGCGGTTAATTTAACCCTTTTAAAACATCGGAAGATTAGAAAGTTATATATTTAATTTAAAAGAGCTTTTATTATTAAAAAATTTTAATAATTATAAAACGAGAAGGTAAAAGGGAAGCGTTTTACGACCGATAAAGGTAAAAATAATAATTCGTTAAAGCGGTATATAACGGGTAATAAACGCTATAATATTTATAACGAAATAGATTATAATATATAAACTTATAAAAAGGATATAAAATCGAGTAATAAATCGGATAACGAATAATTTAAATTAATTTAAAATGTTATAATTTAATTAATTTATATAAAAGTATTAGGAAATAGAAAAAGTAGTTCACGAGATAATATAGTCCGCGAGGTAGTAAATTACGTTAAATATTTTTTAATAAATCTTAAATTTATATAACGTAAATAAATAATTCCTTTTTAATATTAAAATATAATATTATTATATAACCCGGGTTTCTTATAAATCTTATATTATAAGGGATAATAAAGTAATAATTAAGGTCGATAATTATAATAGAAAGGGATTTAATATTTATTATTAATTATCGCTAGAAGCTGAATTCTTTTTATTTATTTTTAAAATACCTATTTGTTTTAATACGGAGTTACCGTTAATTTATATATCCTTTTATTTTTTTTATTATTACTTATTTTAATTATTAAAAGCTTAAAAAAATACTAAATAAATAAATTATATTTCTTCTTTTCCTCCTCCTCTTTTTTCTATTCGTTTTGTTACTTTTTAAAAATCTCGTTCTCCTATTATATTATTAAAAAAGAATATAGCTCTCTTATTTAATTTAAAAAATAGATTTATTAATATTCTAAATATTTTTAAATATAGTTATAAAAAAAAGCCTTTAAAATTTAAAAAAGAGTTTATTAAAATCTTTATAAACGTTAATATTATAATATATTTATTATTTAATGAAGTTAAAACGTTATATAATAACGATAAATTAATTTATATAAAAAGTATATAAAAAGTTTTATAATTTAAGAATAACATTATTATAATAATAATAATTAATTATATTAATTAATTATTATTAGGAGATATTTTATTATTATATAAAAAATATATTACCGAGCTTAAAGAAAAGAAATTAATTTAGAATATAACTTTAAACAATTAAATAAAGTCGATATCTATTTTATTTATAATTAGATTAAAGTCGATAATTATTTCCGTTATTAATTAGCTATATCGTTATTATCTCGATTAATAGTTTCCGATAATAAGAAGGAAAATAATATATTAAAGGTTTTAAAAAGTTTAAAAAAAGAAAAAAAGAAATTAAAGAAAGATAAAGAAAAGAAATAAAAAAACGAGAGATATATTCTCCTTTCGATTATAATAATTCGGACCCGAATAACTATTTTTCCTTATCTATATCCTCTTTTCTATTTAAAAATATTAATTGTTTCTATCGTTCTTTTTATAAGAAAGGAAGGTTAATTAAAATTAATTAAAAGAAATTCGATTTTAATTTAAATAAAGAAACTTATTTAATAAATATTTTTAATTAAGAGCTTTATAATAGAAGCTTTTAATAAATATTTATACCGTCCTACGGAGGACGTTAATTTACTAATTATATTATAAAAAAGAATTATATAAAACCTTTACTTTTTATTCGATAAATTAAATAAGTAAGTATATAATTTAATTAATTATATAATAACCGACGAATAGTTTAATTAAGAATAACTTATCCGATTAAAGGACTACTCGCTAACCGCGGTTCTACTAGCTCCCGCTTATCGATACCGGCCCTTCTTCCTTTTTAATACGTTTAACTAATTTACGATATTATCGTACCGACGCTTATTATATTAATAAAGCTCTATATCCTCCGAGGCCTCTTTCCCGTTTTATATATATATAAATATACCTTCCGCCGTTTAATATTCTTTATAAAACTTATCGCTACCGTTCGTATTAAATATAATATAAAGATCGTATATATAAAGAGTTATATATTATAACGGTTTAAAAGGCTTATTACTATATATAATATTTAATACCTTAAAATCGAATTTATTTAAAGCGGCTACGATTTCTATATTATAAAAATAATTCTTTTTAAGAAATATAAATTTAATAATTATTAATATAATCGCGCCGGCTTTCTTAGAATTATTTAAGGTATTCTTTATTAATATATATAATATAATATATATCGATAAATATTAAGATTTAAATAATTATATATATATTTAATAATATATAAAGGTATAACGTTAAATAAAGAATAATAACGGATATAAATATATATTTATATATAATAAAAAAGAGAAATATTATAAGTCCTAAAAAGCGTTTATTTTAAGATTTTATACCTACGTACGAAAGCTTTCTTTAATAACCTATATAAAACCGGTATCTCCGTACTTTAACTTTAAAAACTTTATTACTTAAGTATAAATAATCTCCGATAGATTTTAAATCTATATAACGCGAATAAGTAATTCCTTTCTTAATATTTAAATATAATACTATCGTAAAACCTAAATTTACTATAAATCCTATATTATAAGGAATAATAAATAACTAGGGTTAATAACTATAATAAAAAGGGGGCTTAATATTTACTATCTATTATTATATAATTAAAGGCTTAATTTTTTAATTTATTATTTAAGATACCTATTTATTTTAATATAGAATTATTACTAATTTATATAACCTTTTATTTATTTTTTATTACTTATATTAGCTATAATAAGCTTAAAAAATAATAAATAAATAAATATTTATAATTTTTAAAGTTATTAAAGAGATTAAGTTTAAAGAATTAAATAATTTTAAATTAACGATAGTTATTATTAAAGTATATAAATAAATATCTTTAAAATGTATTTCGGGTATTAAATAAGGTTTAAAAATAATTGAAATTTTTAATAAAATTTATACTTATTTAAATAAATATTATATATAATCGATATATAAAGCTTTTATTAATTATAAATATAATTAACGGAAATCCCCTTAAGTTTATAATAAAATTATATAAATTAATTTAAAAATATAAATTATTTGAATTAAAGTTTATTAAACTTTAATAAATTATATTATTTATATTTATTATTAAAGATATAAAGGAATGAAATAAATTTTTAATTAAATACTTTAAATATATTAATTAATTATTTATATAGAAAATTATAAATAACTTTATTAACGAGTTTTATAAGAAATTCTTTAATAGCTTCTTTTTAAAAAAGGTAATTCTTATAACGTTAAAAGGTATAATAAAGGATATAATAATAAAGATAATTAATAACATATATATTAATTAAGATAGGGTAAGAAAAAGGGTCCTTTATATTATAATTATAATAAATATAGATATATTAAAAGAGATTATCTTTATCTTTTTAAAAATAATTCGAAAAATAAAAAAAAGGTTAAAGGAAAGAATAATATAATATATATTGAAAACGTTAATATTTCTTTAGATTTAAATAATATAAAATATAATTTAGGTATTTATATAGTAAGAA
Source organism: Apiospora saccharicola (assembly GCA_038363915.1). Lineage (NCBI taxonomy): Eukaryota > Fungi > Ascomycota > Sordariomycetes > Amphisphaeriales > Apiosporaceae > Apiospora > Apiospora saccharicola. Next base: position 5,146,287 of record JAQQWM010000001.1, read on the forward strand.
TATTTAATATTAATAAATAATTAAAATTTATTATATATTATAACGGAATTATTAATTAACGCGATATTAAAATAATTATTAACCTTATAATTAATAATAATTTAATAATTATTAATAATTAATTTATTATATAATAAAAGGGATCGTTTATTCATTATTTATTTAAATATATATATTTTAAATGTTTTTTTAATTATTTAAAACTTAGATTATTATTTAATGTAAATGTTAATATATATATATATAATTAATAATTTTAGGGATTTAAAATTAATATTAAAAACAGACTTATATCTATTATATATATTAGAATTATTATATAAAAGGTCGTAAGATTTTATAAAGGTATAATATCGATTAAGGTAACTTATAATTTATATATTATAAATGTCTTATTTAAAATATTATTAGGAGAAAAATAATATTAAAATAGTGGATATTTAATAAACCGATCTTTAATCGATAGAAATAATAAATATATAATCTTTATTAATATAAATAAAAAAGGATTATTCCTTTAATACTTCGATAGATTAAAATCGATATTATATAAAAACGAGTTATTATATTAATAATTAATTATTTAAATAGTATAAAAATAAATTAATTAGATATTTAATATATTTAATTTAATAAATTAAAGTAAATAAGTTAATAGGTAATTAATAGAAAATATTATCTTTTAATACCGTAAATTATATTATCTAAATTATAAAAGATTGATTTAAAGTATTTAACGAATAATCGGTATTCCGTTTAATTCTAAGCTATTTAAGCCTTTTATTTATAAAACTTATAATTAAATCAAGATTTAAAAATGTTATTTTAAAAGAACCGTATAAATTAATAAAGTATATTAATTAAATATTATAACGTGGTTTACTATATATTCGGATATATTATATAGTCGGACACTTTTCTTATATTTTATTACTTCTATATAAATTAATTTATTTATAATACTTTAAATTAATTAGAAATATTTATTATTTAATTTAATAAATTTTTTTATTTCTTTTTTATATATTCGTGTATTATAACCTGTCTTATTATAGATATTATAACGTTTTCTACCGGCCGCCTTTTATTTTAATAAACCCCTCGTTTCGTTTTTATTAATTATTAAACGTTTCCTTTTTACTTTTTAATTTTATAGCTTTTAAGATTTCTATATAATAAAAGCCTTTTTAAATTATATATATACTTTTTTAACTGTTCGGCGTTTAAAAAGTATTAAATTAACCTTTTTAATATATATATTCGGTTATATATAAAGGTTATTTTATAAATTATTTTATTTATACTTTTCGTTATTTAATTTATAATATTTAAAATAAATAATAAGGAGCTTTTTTAATAAATAGAAATTTTATTTTTAATTATTTGTTAAGGGTTAGACGGTATTTAAAGGTTATAGGTATTAACTATCCTTAGACGCGATAGGTTAAGTAAAAGTATTTAAAAATATATATTTAATTTATTAATTATTTTATTTAAATAATAAGGGATTGAATTAAATATGTTTATTTAATATTTTATTAAGTTTTTTATAGTTAAAATAAGTAATAAAAAATAAATAGAAAGTTATAAAGATTAATAATAACTCCGTATTAAAATAAATAGGTATTTTAAAAGTAAATTAAAAAATTAAAGCCTCTAGCGATAATAGATAATAAATATAAAGCCCCTTTTTATTATAATTATCGACTTTAGCTATTACTTTATTATCCCTTATAATATAAGATTTATAATAAACCCGGGTTTCGCGATAATATTATATTTAAATATTAAGAAAGGAATTATTATATTTATTCGTATTATATAAACCTAAGATTTATTAACAATTATTTATATTTAATTAATGAAATTTTTAAAATTAAGGTATAAAAATATTAATTTTATATAAATTATAAGAAAAAGCTTTTATATATAGGTATATAATTTCGAAATAAACGTTCTTTAAGATTTATAATATCCTCTCTTTTTTATTATATATAAATATATATTTATATTTATTATTATCCCTTATTTTATATTTTTATATATATAATTATTTAAATCTCGATATTTATTAATATATATTATATTATATACGTTAATAAAGAACGTTTTAAATAATTCCGAGAAAGCCGGTATAATTATATTAATAATTATTAAATTTATATTTCTTAAAAAGGAGTACTTTCGCGATATAGAAATCGTAATTACTTTAAATAAATTTATTTTTAAAATATTAAATATTATATATAATAATAAATCTTTTCAATTATTATAATATATAACTCTTTATATATACAATTTTTATATTATATTTAAGAAAAACGGTAACGATAAATTTTATAAAGAATATTAAATAACGGAAAATATATTTATATATATATAAAATAAAAAAGAGGCTTTAAAGGACGTTAAGCTTTTATATTAATATAATAAACGTTAGTACGATAGAATCGTAAATTAATTAAGTATACCGAAAGGGAAGAAAGGCTAGTATTAATAAACGGGAATTAACGTTAAAAGGGGGAGGCGAACCGCGGTTAACGAGTAATCCTTTAATCGGATAGGTTATTATCGATTAAATTATTTATTAATTATTATATAATTAATTAAATTATATATTTATTTATTTAATTTATTAAATGAAAAGTAAGGGTTTTATATAATGTTTTTTTTATAATATAATTAATAGATTAACGTCCTCCGTAGGACGGAAATTAAGTATATTAAATTTAAATTTAATATTATTTCTTATAAAAATAATAAAATATATAGTTTTAAAAATAATAAAGAATTTAAATTTTATAATATAATTTATTAATGTTTTAATAAATAACTCGATTTATTTTAAATAGATATGTTTTAATATTAAATAAAATACTATATTCAAAAGCTAAAATACATATAATAAATAAGGAGGTATATTAAACGTAATAATACCGTTATTTTTATAATATTCTTTAAATTCGATTAAAATATAAGTTTTATAATTATTTAAAATTAAAAGGTAATAAGAGCTTTTTTTTATTCCTTTATATATTTATTAAAATATTAGATTTAATTTAGGCCCGTCTTATTATTAGTTTAGTTATTAGAAATCGGTTTAATTATTTAATTACCCGGTAAATTATATTTATAAAATTAATTTATAAAGTAATATTAATTTTAAACGATTAAGAATAGCGGAGTATATTAACTTTATAAATTAATATATTTAATAATTAATAATTATTCTAAATTATTAAGCTAAACCGATTTCGTTTTCTTACGTTAATTAACGCGTGTTATTATAAATATTAATTTAATTATATTTATTATAAAACCGGTTTTATTAAAATTTTATATATTTTTATTTAAAATATTATATTTAATTTTAATATTTATAATTAACGCGAACTAGCTAAAAATAATACCTAGGTCCTTATAAAGAGCCTTTTAATAATTATATTAATAGTTTATTTAGGTTTTAAGGTTTAAGTTATAATCGATAAAGCGTTTAACCTAATATTTATTAACGTAATCGCCCTTATATAATATAATAAAAAGATTAATTATATTTCCTATAATATTAATATTAAAAGGTATTCCTTTAATATCTAAATTAATTATATAATTACGAAATACCTCCTTTTTTATTATATTTAATTTATATTATCGTTATTAAATTTTATATTAAAATTCAATATCGCGGAGTCGGTTATTTAATATAAATAAACGGACGTTATATATTTTTATAATAATCTATTAATTAATTCGATTTAGACCTCCTCGCGTCGTTTAAATTATTAAAATAATATAACTTTCTTTTAATTAAATCGGTATTATAATTATAGAAATATTATATATTAAAGTCTAATTAAATAGGTTAAGGGGGAAAGTGTCCGATTATATAATATATTCAAGTATATAATAAACCACGTTAATATAATATTAGTTTAATTTTATTAATCTTAATTAATAGAAAGAAATATTTCCTTATTATAATCGATAATAAATTTTATAATTAAAGGTATAACGATTATAAAATTAAGGTTAAAGTCGGTTAAAACCTTTATAATTATATTTATTAAATTAATATATATCTCTCTAATAATATTAATAATTAAGGTAATCTTTTATTAATTAAAACCGTTAGGATTAACGGAGATAAAGAATTTAATATAATTGAAATAAATAAATATATTATTATAAAAGGTATTAATTTAATTTAATTACTACTTTATAATTAATATTAAAAGGATAAAGTAGAAAGAAATATCGATTATATTTAAAATACTTATAAAATAATATATATGTATATAAAAAAATATCTTATTATATTTTTAAAATTAAATTATAAAATTAATAATTTATATATTAAATAACACTAATTAATTAATAATTAAAATAATACTTATTACAATGTTTATTAAAGTATTTAACCTTTATAACATAACGAGTATTAATTATTATAACTTATTTATAATCGGTTTTAAATATATTACGTTTATTAAGAAGCCCTACTAAGGGGACCGATCTAGTTAATTAATATTAATAGCCCGTGCACACGCTAGTACCTATTTTAGGAATTACGCGCGTATTAACTCTATTACTCTTTCTTTCCTTCTTTATTTTATTATTATTAATTATACTACCTTATATATTATATTATTATAAATAATAATATTTCTTCCGATGCCGTATATTGCGATAAATCTTTATTAATTAATTTAATTAGTCTTAATTTTAAATAACGAATTTAGGTAATTATTTAAAATTATTATAGAACCCGTTAAATAAATTTAGGTAATTTAAACGCGGTTTAAAAACTTTTTATTAAACGAATTTAAATAGTTTAATAAAGATTTATTACCTCCCTTATAATTATTAAGATTATTAATTTCTTTTATTTAAATTAAGTAAATATTAATTACCTTATGTAAATACAATTAATAAGCTTTTAGCTCCGAACGTTAATTATATTATATTAAGCTTTAATCCTAATTATTATAATTTAATAAATTTAGGTAATCGGAATTATTTTATTATAAACGAATAGGTAATATAATAGAACCGAATTTAGGTAAACGTTTTAAACCTTTTAATTATAGCTTTAACGAATTTAAATAATCCGGGTAACTTTTAAATATTTTTATCCTATACGTTATATTTATTTTTTCTTTTTCTTTCTATTTTATATAAAAAATGTTAATTATTTATTTATAAGAAATTATTATATAAAGTTTATAACCCGTAATAAAAAAAACGAATTTAATTCCGAAAAACGTATTTTTATTTAATTTCTTATTAATTAAAAAAAGCCTTTTAAGGTACCTTTATTAAAAATCTCTAAGCTAGCCGCTTTCGATTAAAATAAATTAGAAAGCGAATTCGATTAAGATTTTATAGAATTTTTCGATATTAATTTAAATCGACCCTTTTTTAATATATTTAAAAATAATAAATCTATAATCGATAATCACGACGATTACGACGATTTATATATAATCGACGATTTATAAAAACTTAATAAAATTGGAAATAATATAAAGTATATTAAATATATTAAAAAAAGGTTTAATTAAAATAACGCGACGAACCGACGATATAATATATAACTCGATAAACTTATTATAAAACTTAGTATTATAAACGACGATTTTATAAAATTTCGCTTTAATATTAAATAAAACCTCGGGCTTATAATAATTAATATAAATAAGTTATTTATTAATTATATTTAAGGGGACCGGATAGGAGTAACTTAAATAATGGATTAATATAAAGATAGAGAAGGAAGGAAGAGGGCTTTATTTACTTAAATCGGCTAACGCTTTTTAAATAGGAAAAGTTAATTATTACTATTTAAATTAACCGCCTTTTTATTTAAGAATAGCGAGCTAATTAAACCTTCCTTAATAAACCTTTTAATAAGGTTTATTAAATTACCGGGCTGGAAAAAGATCTTTACCGTCCTTAATAATCCTCTATATTTATTTAATTTATTTAATATATTATTAAAATATATTATAATATAAAGTATATAATATTAATTTAGGTATATTATAATATAGATTAATTATAATAATAAAAAAATCTTCTATTTCTTATTCTTTAATTTAAAAAGCCTTCTTTTTCCTCGTTTAAAAGCTTCTTTTAATTTTTTAAAAATAGGTTTTACGATTAATTAAATAATAAATTTAAATAAAGTAAATATAATAAATTTAAGAATAAATATAATCGGTATAAAAGCGATTAATTAATTATTTTTATATTATATCTTTTATGGTCTTCCTAACTTCTATTTTAATATAATTAATTATTTATCGATCTTTCCTTTATATAAAATTTATAATAATTAATTACTTTTATATTATTAATATTTTTTAATGATTTCTTTAAAATTATTTAAAATACCTTTTTTAAATATTATATTATGTATTAAAACCTTTCCATTTTATTAAATATTTATATCAGTCCTTCTCGTAATTAAATCGATAATCTTTAATAATTTCGATTTTATATTATAAAATATTATCGTTAAATTTATATTTAAATTAATTTATATTAACGGGATTAGGAGGAGAATATAAACGATAAAAAGGATTATTATTATTAGGAATAAATATTAGGTATTTAATTAATATTATAGGATAAATAAAAAGTTTTCCGGAAAGTTTAATTTATACGTTAAATTATTAAAATTTTTTAATTATTATTTAAAGTTTAAACCGTTATTATAATAATTTCCTAAAAGGTTTCCCGGGAAGATAATAGCTTTTATAAAGATGGAGATAGATTTTATTATTTTCCTTAAATTAAATATTCTGGTATTTAACAATATATTATTTTTTAATATTTATAATTATAAAGTTTATAATTAATCGTACGTTTTATTTAAAATATTCTTTTATAAAATAAATATCTTTAAATACCTTATTAAAAGTATTAATATTTATAACTAGGTCGAGGGGTCCTAATAGCTTAAAGCTAAATAATTATTAATAAGGCGTCGATTCGGCCGTTCGGTTATAAACATTATCTATATTCTATTAAAGTACCGGAAGTATATTAATCTATTTATAATTAAAATATATAAAGTAATAATACCGAACAATAATTCTAATATTTTAATTCTTTTATTTTAATAATCTATTCATTTAAAGGTATTAAGCGATTATTATTAATAATTAAGTATTTAAATCTTCTTAAATACTTTATTAAATATTATTAATAAATTTAGAGTTTTAATCGGAGATAATTCTATAAGGAATTCCTTAATTTATTAATATAAATTAAGTATTAAAATAATAGCTTAATCTTTAGCGATATATTTTTTATATATTAAGATTAATATGATTTATTTTAATATAAGATAGGAAACCGTCATTATATATTTATATATATTATAATAAGTTTTATTGCTTTTTAATTATTAAGGTATTCCTTTAGAATTTATTAATAAGAGAATTAAAATAAAGTTTATTATAATTATATATATAGGTAAAGGGTTTTTATTATAAATAAATTTCTAATTACTTATTTTTAATTATTAATCGGTTTAATTAATATTATAATTAAAATAATATACGATATAGTTTTTTATTAATTGTTTATTACTTTTAATTATGAAAGTATTAAGATTATTTAATATTTATTTTAAATTAAAATGATATTTATTATTATCGGTTATAATTACGACGTCTCGTATTAAAGTATAAGGAATATAAAATCGATATATTTTTAAATAATTAATATAATATAAGAACTTCTTTTTAATTTCGAAAAGGTATTTAAAGTAAGAAAAACTATTAATAATCTCGTTAATATTAATTAGGCGTTTAAAATCTTTAAAGATAGAGATTAAATAAGTATTAGTCTTATATCCCTTTAAAAACTTTTATTTTATTTTATTATCGATAATGATTTTAATTTATATATAATTAACGTAGTTAGTTATAAATTAAATTTTATTTAAAATAACGGGTTTATTAATATATTTATTAATATTTTAAATTACCTTTAATTTATTAAGAATATCGGGTATAAAATTAATTTTATTAACTATATAATATATTTGGAATTTATATTATAGGAGGTAAATCGAAATATTAATTAATTTCTTATTAAATCGGTCGGTATTTATTATATTTACACTTATAATTTTATAAATACCTTTTATAATTAAATAATCGGTAAGGATAATAATAAGTATTTATTTTAATTAAATTACTATTCGTAATCTTTTAGTTATTTATATTAAATATATAATTTTAAGTTTTAAAGGTCTATATTTTATTTCGGGTTAAAATAAATATTAATTAAAAAATATAATAGGTTTAATCGAAGTTTTTATAAATAAAATGCCAGGCTATTATTTAACTCCGTCTTTAAAGTAAAAAAATATTACTTCGAATCCTTATTTAAACAAACTATTAAGTTAAATAAAGAGGGTTTAATTAAAATTATAATAAAATATAATTATTTTATTATAAATAAAAGCTTATACTCTTTTAAAGGATATACAGTTAACGTTTATAGGTTTAAATTTAATCAATTTATAATAAGCTATCCGTTTATTTAGATTTCTAATAACAACTTGTCTTTATTTACATTTTTCCGTTAGAAGAAATATTTTTTTAATAATAATTTAACGATTTAGGTATAATAAGGTATTAAATAACGAAGGGATTTAGAATTATTAATATATAATTTAAATAACTTAAAATTAACGGGAAATAATAATTAAAAATAAGTAGCGACCCTTTCTTTAATTATTCCTAATCTTAAGCCGTCTATTTTAAAGCTAAATAATTCTATTAAAGGGTAACCGATAAACGACTTTTCAACGTTAATTAAGATATTTTTATTATTAAAAAGCTTAAAGACCTTTTTTAAATATTTAAGGTATTCCTTTATAATACTTGAATAAATAATAATATTATTAATAAAAGCTTTATAAAAATTATTAAACTCTTTAAAGGTATTATCTATAAATCGTTAAATATAAATAAATATATTCTTAAAGCCTATTAATATTATCGTAAATCTCTTTATTTTTTATAGATATATAAAAGTAAATCTATTTTAATAATTTAAATAAATAGAGAATTAATAAAAGAAAGCTATTATATTAATTATAATAAAAAAGTATTTACCTCGAAAACGAATAATTATTTTTAATTATAATAATATAAAATAATTATAAAAGATTATTATATTATTTAAAAATCTTAAATTTATAATAACTTTTACCTTTTCCTTACTTTTAATTTATTATTATATAATAAAAAGCGGTATCGCGAATAAAGTCGGTTCGTTTACCTATTTTATACGTTTTTTATTATAAAAGGTATTATAAATATTATTAAAAACTTTTTTATCTTTAATATTTAACTAATATTTTTAATTATTAAATTTCTTATTTTATTAATTATTAATTAAAGGAATCTTTATTTATTATTCCTTAAAAACTTTAATTATATTTTAATTCTTTTATATATTAAAATAATTATTAATTATCTTTATAAACTTTTTTATATATAATTAATCGTTAATATAAATATATATACCTTCCTTAATTATAACTTCTAAAATCTTTCTTAATTCCTTAATTTTTAATATTAAATAAGATTTATTTAACTTCAATTTATTTAAAATTAAAATATAAAGTTTATTAAAAACTAGAATTCCTCTATTTTTATACGATTTAAATATTAAATTAAAAATTTAATTAAATAAAGAAGTAATTAAAAAGGTATTATTATTCGAAATAGGATTAATTTTAATTTAATTATTAATAATTTCTTGGAATTTTAAAATTAAAATAAATTTTATATTTAAATTAAAATAAAATTAAATATTTATTACGATATTTTTAAGTATTTTTAAAATAATTTTAAATATATTTAGGATAATCCCGGGAAAGGGGACCGGATAGGAATAACTTAAATAATAGATTAATATAAAGATAGAGTAAGAAGGAAAAGGGCTTTATTTATTTAAATTAATTAAAGCTTTTTAAATAAGGGAGGTTAATTATTATTATTTAAATTAATTGCCTTTTTATTTAAAAATAACGAGTTAATTAGACCTTTTTTAAATAAACCCTTTAATAAAATTTATTAAATTATCGAGCTAGAAAAAGATCTTTATTATTTTTAATAATCCTTTATATCTATTTAATCTATTTAATATATTATTAAAATATATTATTATATAAAGTATATAATATTAATTTAGGTATATTATAATATAAATTAATTATAATAATAAAAAAATCTTTTATTTCTTATTTTTTAATTTAAAAAGCCTTCCTTTTCTTTATTTAAAAACCTCCCTTAATTCTTTAAAAATAAGTTCTATAATTAATTAAATAATAAGTTTAAATAGAATAAGTATAATAAATTTAAAAATAAATATAATCGGTATAAAAATAATTAATTAATTATTTTTATATTAAATTTTTTATAATTTTTTTAATTTCCGTTTTAATATAATTAATTATTTATCGGGTTTTCCTTTACGTAGAATTTATAATAATCAATTACTTTTATATTATTAATATTCTTTAACTATTTCCTTAAAACCGTTTAAAGTATTTTCCTTTCTTTAAATATTATATTATTTATTAAAACCTTTTTATTTTATTAAATACTTATATTTATCCTTCTCGCGATTAAATTAATAATTTTTAATAATTTTCATTTTATATTGTAAAATATTATCGTTAAATTTATATTTAAATTAATTTATATTAACGAAATTAAAAAGAAAATATAAACGATAAAAAGGATTATTACCTTTAAGAATAGGTATTAAATATTTAATTAATATTATAAAATAAATAAAATTTCTTTTTAAAAAATTTAATTTATATATTAAATTATTAACATTTTTAATTATTATTTAAAATCTAAACCGCTATTATAATAATTTCCTTAAAAACTTTTTAAGAAAATAATAGCTTTTATAAAAACGGAAATAAACTTTATTACCTTCTTTAAATTAAATATTTTAATATTTAAAATTATATTGTTTTTTTATATTCGTAGTTATAAAATTTATAATTAATCGCGTATCTTATTTAAAATATTCTTTTATAAAATAAATATCTTTAAATACCTTATTAATAGTATTAATATTTATATTTAAATCGAGGGGTTCTAATAATTTAAAATTAAATAATTGTTAATAAAGCGTCGATTTAATCGTTCGATTATAAGTATTATTTATATTTTATTAAAATACCGGAAATATATCGATTTATTTATAATTAAAATATATAAAGTAATAATATTAGATAGTAATTTCGATATCTTAATTCTTTTATTTTAATAATCTATTTATTTAAAGGTATTAAACGGTTATTGTTAATAATTAAATATTTAATTTTTCTTAAATATTTTATTAAAAATTATTAATAAATTTAAAGTTTCGATTAGAAATAATTTTATAAGGAATTCCTTAATTTATTAATATAAATTAAGTAATAAAAGTAATAATCTAATCTTTAATAATATATTTCTTATATTTTAAAATTAATATAATTTATTTTAATATAAAATAAGAAATTGTTATTATATAATTATATATATTATAATAAACTTTATTACCTTTTAATTATTAAGGTATTCCTTTAGAGTTTATTAATAAAAGAGTTAAAATAAAGTTTATTATAATTATATATATAAGTAAAGGACTTTTATTATAAATAAATTTATAATTATTTATTTTTAATTATCGATCGGTTCGATTAATATTATAATTAAAATAGTATATAATATAATCTTTTATTAATCTTTTCGTACCTTTAATTATAAAAATATTAAGATTTTTTAATATTTATTTTAAATTAAAATAATATTTATTATTATAAATTATAATTAGGAAGTCTTATATTAAGGTATAAAGAATATAAAGTTAATATATTCTTAAATAATCGATATAATATAAAAACTTCTTTTTAATTTTAAAAGGGTATTTAAAGTAAGAAAAATTATTAATGATTTTATTAATATTAATTAAACGTTTAAGATTTTTAAAGATAAAAGTTAAATAAGTATTAATTTTATATTTATTTAAAAACTTTTATTTTATTTTATCGTTAATAATAATTTTAATTTATATATAATTAACGTTATTAGTTATAAATTAAATTTTATTTAGAATAACGGGTTTATTAATACGTTTATTAGTATTTTAAATTACCTTTAATTTATTCAAAGTATTAAGGATAAAATTAATTTTATTAATTATATAATATATTTAAAATTTATATTATAAAAGGTAGATTAAAGTATTAATTAATCTTTTATTAAATCGGTCGGTATTTATTATATTTAAATTTATAGCTTTATAAATACCTTTCGTAATTAAATAATCGGTAAGGATAATAATAAATATTTATTTTAATTAAATTATTATTTATAATCTTTTAATTATTTATATTAAATATACGATTTCGAGTTTTAAAGATTTATATTTTATTTTAGGTTAAAATAAATATCGATTAAAATATATAATAAGTTTAATTAAAATTCCTATAATTAAAATACTAAGTTATTATTTAATTTCGTTTTTAAAGTAAAAAATTATTATTTTAAATTCTCGCTTAAACGAATTATTAAATTAAATAAAAAGGGTTTAATCAGGATTATAATAGAATATAATTACTTTATTATAAATAAAAACTTATATTCCTTTAAAAGATATATATTTAACGTTTATAAATTCGAATTTAATTAATTTATAATAAGTTATGTATTTATTTATATTTTTAATAATAACTCGTCTTTATTTATATCCTTCCGTTAAAAAAATACTTTTCTTTTTTATAATAATTTAATAATTTAAATATAATAAAGTATTAAATAACGAAGGAATTTAAAATTATCGATATATTATTTAAATAACTTAAGATTAACGGGAAATAATAATTAACGGTAAATAACGACCCTTTCCTTAATTATTCCTAATCTTAAGGTATTTATTTTAAAATTAAATAATTCTATTAAAAGGTAATCGATAAACGATTTTTTAAAATTAATCGAGATGTTTTTATTATTAAAAAAGTTAAAGACTTTTTTTAAATATTTAAAATATTCCTTTATAATTTTTAAATAAATAATAATATTATTAATAAAAACCTTATAGAAATTATTAAATTCTTTAAAGATATTATCTATAAATCGTTAAATATAAATAAATATATTTTTAAAGCTTATTAATATTACCGTAAATCTCTTTATCCTTTATAAATTTATAAAAATAAACCTATTTTAATAATTTAGATAAATAAAAAATTAATAAAAGAAAGTTATTATATTAATTATAATAATAAAGTATTTATTTTAAAGATAAATAATTATTTTTAATTATAACGGTAATAGATAATTATTAAGGATTATTATATTATTTAAAAATTTTAAGTTTATAATAACCTTTACCTTTTCCTTACCTTTAATTTATCGTTATATAATAGAAAGCGATATCGCGAATAGGATCGATTTATTTATTTATTTTATATATTTTTTATTATAAAGAATATTATAAATATCGTTAAAAACTTTCTTATCTTTAATATTTAATAGATAATTTCGATTATTAAATTTTTTATTTTATTAATTATTAATTAAAGGAACTTTTATTTATTATTCCTTAAGGATTTTAATTATATTTTAATCTTTTTATATATTAAAATAATTATTAATTATTTTTATAAATTTCTTTATATATAATTAATTATTAATATAGATATATATACCTTCTTTAATTATAATTTTTAAAATTTCTATTAACTTTTTAATTCTTAATATTAAATAGGATTTATTTAATTTTAATTTATTTAAAATCGGAATATAAAGTTTATTAAAAGTTAGAATTCCTTTATTTTTATAAAATTTAAATATTAAATTTAAAATTTAATTAAATAAAGAAATAGCTAAAAGGGTATTATTATTCGAAATAAAATTAATTTTAATTTAATTATTAATAATTTCTTAAAGTTCCGAGGTTAAAATAAATTTTATATTTAAATTAATATAAAGTTAAATATTTATCGGGATATTCCTAGGTATTTCTAGGATAATCCCGGGTATATTTAGGATAATCCCGGGTGTATTTATTATAATAATTATAGGAATATCTTTTAAATTTTTAATAATTATATTTATAATAATTCTTATTATAATAATAAATAGTTTAAATCCCTTTTTTAAGAATTTTTTATCTAATTAATATTTTAATTCTTTTATATTTAATTAATTTTAATTTTTCATTAATTATAACCGGTTTTTTAATATTACTTTATATTATTATAATTTTAATTATTTTTATATTTATTAAAATATTTATAACACTTATATCCTAAAAATAAAAATAAAAATTATATCTTTTAAATAAAGGTTTATAATTTATAATTATAAAAATAAATTCTTTAAATAAAAGAATTATTTTTTTCTATATTATTACCTTTTTAATATATAATTATCTATATAAAATAATTTTAAAATATATATTAAATTTATATTTCGGGAATAAAATAATATCGATATTAAAGTTAATATTAACTCTAAAAGGTTTAAAGGTTTAAATATTAATTAAAATATTAAGCTCGAGGTTATTAATTATTTATTTACTTTTAATAAACCTTTAAAATATAGGTTAATTATTATTATTATATCCTTTTATATAAATAATAAATATAACTTATTTAATTATTTTAATTCATTTCTTAATTATAATTTTAATTTTAGTTTTTTTAAGAATTATAAAGTGTTTTATATAATAAAGGAACCTTCTATTTATTAAATTCGGATTAATACTGATATTAAAATAAATATATATAGAAATAGGACTGTCCTATATTATATAAATATTAACCTTAAGATATATAAAGCCTATAATATATTTACCTAATTCTATTATATTATAATTAATATTAAGAATCCTATTTTAAATAAAAAACTTTTTAATATTAATTAAATAAATTTTATTATTAAAATAATAAAAAGTATATCTTTCTTTTAATCTAAATTATTTATAATTATAAATTTCATTATAATTTTTAATATATTTAAACATTAAATTATATAATGTAAATATATAATTATAATAATTATAAATATATCGTTCTCGTATAAAAGTTAAGGATTTAGGCTTCTTTTTAATATTATTATACTTTTTTTTATATAATTATCTTTATACCGGGTTAATAAAGTTATATTTATAATACTTCTTATAAATTATACTTTAATTAAAGACTAAATAAAAATAAAAAGATTCGTATTTAAATTCTTTATTTAATAACGAGTCTAATAAATTAAATATAAAGGATAAATTATTATATATAAAATTAACCTTTTTATTATCTTTATTACTTTTATTATATTTATAATTAAACTTTTTAAAGTTATTATTTTTTTTAAAATCCTTCTTTTTTCCGTAATCTTTATTAAGATCGTTTTATAATTAAACTTTATTTTATCGATATTCCTTCTTTTTTATATATTTATTACGTCTTTCGCGTTAAAATTTAACGAAGTTTTCTTTAGTTATATATTTATTAATTAACTTAAATTTAACATAAATTCGGGTAATATTTTATATTTATTAATTTTAACCCTTTAATTACTATTTAATATATAAATTTAAAGTATTACGTATTTCGTTAACTTTAGCTATATATAAGATAATTATATTATTATCCTTAAAAAGGTATAAAAATCGTTAGATTTCTATATTAATTTAAATATGAATTTATTATATAATACCAACCGTATTTCTATTATTAAATACTAAGGATTTTATAATTTTAATATACTTAATTATTTAATTAAAGAAACGTTTTAAAATATCGGGATTATCCGATAAGTCTTTTAATTAAAGTCTTGTAATTAAAGATTTCTTTATTATTATAATTCCATCTAATTTAAATTAATTCTTAAAAGCTTTTATAATATAATAAAGTCCTTTCGATTTTAATAAAACCTTATTAAAATTAAAGACCTTATTATTCTATTAAATTAAGGCTTATCCTTTAAGAAAAGTTTAAAAAAAACTTAAGATTTATATAATAAAACCTTTAAAATAATCTCCTTTTATAAAATTAGCGATTTTTAATAAAAAAGCTATAATATTTATAAAGATAATTATCTTCCCTTCTTAAATTAAGCCTTACTTAATTAAATCTAGGTAATTAAGATTATATACTTTAATATCCTCTCGCTTAATTTTAAATCCTAATTACTTATAATTACTTAATAAATATCTAGGTAAAAAATTATAAATAATAATAAAAAGACGCTAAAAAGGGTTTAATAATTTAATAATTAGCGTTAAAAGTTATATAAATACCTTAATCGGTTATATCTAAAGTTAAAGATTAATAAGTAGATATATAGGTTCCTTATATAATTAAATTTATAATTATTATATAAGATTATTAATAAATTATTATATAAAATTATTAATAAGCTTTTATACTTATTAAAGGATTTACCTATATTATTATTAATTTATTAAAAAGGGATTTAAATAATCGCCTTAGACGAATTAGCTTTAATCCTTTTAAATTTAGGAATTTTCTTAAAGATGCCTTTTATTATTATTAAAATCGTATTTAAAATTATCCTTTTTAATTAATAAAATAATAATCTTTCTTATAAATAAAAGTTAAATTATTTTAAAGTATATATAAATAGGTCGACCTCCCGGGGTAGAATATAGTTTTATAATAAGTACCGATTTATTAAATAAAATATTATTTACCTTTTAACGTCGCGTAACGTCCTTAAGAAAGGAATTATAATTTTAAAATAATTATAAAGCTATTTAATTCGATTATTAGGAGAATAAACGGGTTTATTCTATATTAAAATAAAATTCGTTTTATATATTATGTATAAAGCCTTTTATATTATCGTTAAACTCTATTAAAGATTCTTTTGAATCCTCCTGTAATTTTATTATCGCTTTTTTTTAAATTAATTAAAAATTATTAATTCAAGTATTTAAATATTTTATAATAATCGGGTTATTTCTAAATTTTACGAGACCGTTATTAATTTTATAATTGATATATTTTTTAAGAATTATAATTTTAACTTCTATTATATATAATTTTCATAATTCTTAAAGGTTAATTATATATTTTAATAATTCGATTTATTAAATAATTATATTTCCCGATATTAAAGTGACTCGCTTTAATATTAAAAAAGGATTTATGTATAAAGGATTTAAAAGTTTAATTTTTCCTATATATAAATCGTTTTAAAATCCTAGAATTACGATTTATTTTATAAAAGGTTTACCTTTAAACGTCGTATTAAGGTCGATAAAGCGCGTAAATTATTAAGGTATTAAAATAATCTATTTACTAGGAACTTCGGGTTATTTATTTATACTTTCTTTTTCTTTTTAAAGGAAGATCGATAATCGAATCTTTAGTTATATTAATAATTTATTTATATATAAATAATTAATAATAAATTAAAGTATATTTAATATATATATAATAAATTAGAAATAATAAGGAATTTTTTTAAATAAAGTTTTTAAAATAAAGTAATATTTAGGTTAAGGTTTTTATAAAATAATGTTTAAATAAAGATTCTAAATAGACCGATATTTAAATAAAAAACCGTAATATCTATAATAACTAAAGTTATTTAGGATTAAGTATTATAAACGAGTAATTAATCGGTTAGGTAACCTATTAAATCGCATTTATAAAGATTTTTTATTTACTTAAACGTATTATATTTTTAAAATACTTCTATTAAAGCGTAAAATTAATTTAACGAATAATTACCGGATATATTAAATATATAAATAATAATTAAAATAAAGAGGGTATATTAAACTAAAAAAGAAAGATATATTAAATGTATAAATTTTACTTTTAATTATTAACTCCGATAATAACCGATAGAGATATATTAAATATATGGATTTATTAATTTAATAACGGTTTTAATATATAAACCTATTTTCGAATTATTAAAAAATATACTTAAATATATAAATTTTAATAAATCTTTAATAAGATTATTAAATTAAAATAATTTTATTTTTTAACTAATTAAGGTTAAAGAAATATTATTAATTTAAAAGGACCGGATAGGAATAATTTAAATAATAGATTAATATAAAAATAAAGTAAGAAGGAAGAGGGCTTTATTTATTTAAATTAATTAAAGCCTTTTAAATAAGGAAGGCTAATTATTACTATTTAAATTAACCGCCTTCCTATTTAGGAATAGCGGGCCAACTAGGCCTTCTTTAGATAAACCCCTTAGTAGGGTCTATTACCGGGCGTGTTTAAAATAATCCCGGGTATATTTATTATAATAATTATAGGAATATTTTTTAAATTTCTAATAATTATATTTATAATAATTCTCGTTATAATATTAAATAATTTAAATCCTCCTTTTAAGAGTTCTTTATATATTTAATTATTTTTATTTTTTATTAATTATAACCGGTTTCTCGGTATTATTTTATATTATTATAACTTTAATAATTATTAAATTTATTAAAATATTTATAATATTTATATCCTAAAAATAGAAATAAAAGTTATATCCTTTAAATAAAAGTTTATAATTTATAATTATAAAAGTATATTCTTTAAATAAAAGACTTATTTTTTTTTATATTATTACTTTTTTAATATATAATTATTTATATAAAATAATTTTAAAATATATATTAAATTTATATTTCGGGAATAAAATAATATCGGTATTAAAGTTAATATTAATTTTAAAGGGTTTAAGGGTTTAAATATTAATTAAGGCGTTAGGTTTAGAATTATTAATTACCTATTTACTTTTAACGAAGTTTTAAAATATAAGTTAACTATTATTATTATATCTTTCTATATAAATAATAAACGTAACCTATTTAGTTATTTTAATTCGGTTTTTAATTATTATTATAATTTTAGTTTTTTTAAGAATTATAAAGTATTTTATATAATAAAGGAACTTTATATTTATTAAATTCGAATTAATATTAATATTAAAATAAATATATATAGAAATAAAATTATCTTATATTATATAAATACTAAGTTTAAAATATATAAAGTTTATAATATTTTCGCTTAATTCCGTTATATTATAATTAATATTAAAAATCCTATTTTAAATAAGGAACTTCTTAATATTAATTAAATAAATTTTATTATTAAAATAATAAAAGGTATATCTTTCCTTTAATATAAATTATTTATAATTATAAATTTCGTTATAATTTTTAATATATTTAAATATTAAATTACGTAATATAAATATATAACCGTAAAAATTATAAATATATCGTTCTTATATAAAAATTAAGGATTTAAGCTTTTTTTTAATACTGTTATATTTCTTTTTATATAATCGTCTTTATATCGGATTAATAAAGTTATATTTATAATACTTTTTATAAATTATACTTTAATTAAAGATTAAATAAAAATAAAAAGATTTATATTTAAAGTCTTTATTTAATAATAAATCTAATAAATTAAATATAAAAAATAAATTATTATATATAAAATTAACTTTTTAATTATTCTTATTATTTTTATTATATTTATAATTAGATTTCTTAAAGTTATCGTTCTTTTTAAAGTCCTTTCTTTTTCTATAATCCTTATTAGGATTATCTTATAATTAAACTTTATTTTATTAACGTTCTTTTTTTTATATTTATTATATTCTTCGTATTAAAGTTTAATGAAATTCCCTTTAATTATATATTTATTAATTAACCTAAATTTAATATAAGTTCGAGTAATATTTTATATTTATCGATTTCGGCCCCTTAAATATTATTTAATATATAAATTTAAAGTATTATATACTTTATTAACTTTAATTATATATAAAACGATTATATTATTATCCTTAAAAAAGTATAGAAATCGCTAGATTTCTATATTAATTTAAATATAAACTTATTATAAAATACCGACCGCGTTTCTATTATTAGGTATTAAAGATTTTATAATTTTAATATATTTAATTATTCAATTAAAGAAGCGTTTTAAAATATCGGGATCGTTTAAAAAGTCCTTTAATTAAAATTTTATAATTAAAGACTTTTTTATTATAATAGCTCTATTTAATTTAAATCGATTCTTAAAGGCTTTTATAATATAATAAAATCCTTTCGATTTTAACGAAGCCTTATTAAAATTAAAGACCTTATTATTCTATTAAATTAAAACTTATCTTTTTAAAAAGGTTTAAAAAAACTAAAGATTTATATAATAAAACCTTTAAAATAATTACTTTTTATAAAATTAACGATTTTTAATATAAAAGATATAATATTTATAAAAATAATTATCTTCCTTTCTTAAATTGAACTTTCTTTAATTAAATTTAAATAATTAAGATTATATACTTTAATATCCTCTCGTTTAATTTTAAATCTTAATTATTTATAATTACTTAATAGATATTTAAGTTAAGGATTATAAATAATAATAATAGGACGTTAAAGAGGATTTAATAATTTAATAATTAATATTAAAAGTTATATAAACACCTTAAATAATTATATTTAAAGTTAAAGATTAATAAATAAATATATAGATTCCTTATATAATTAAGTTTATAATTATTATTTAAGAATATTAATAAGCTTTTATATATATTAAAGGATTTATTTATATTATCGCTAGTTTATTAAAAAGGGATTTAAATAATCGTTTTAAATAAACTAACCTTAATCCTTTCAAAATCGAGAATTCTCTTAAAGATACCCTTCGCCGGTATTAAAATCGTATTTAAAATTATCCTTTTTAATTAATAAAATAATAATCTTTTTTATAAATAGAGACTAAATTATTTTAAAGTATACGTAAATAGGTCGACCTCCCGGGGTAAGATATAATTTTATAGTAAGCTTTAATTTATTAAATAAAAGATTATTTATTTTTTAATATCGCGTAATATTTTTAAAAAAGAAATTATAATTTTAAAATAATTATAAAGTTATTTAATTTAATTATCGGTAGTATAAACGGGTTTATTTTATATTATAGCGAAAGTCGTCTTATAGGTTATATATAAAGCCTTTTATATTATTATTTAAATTTAATAAAGATTTCTTTAAATCCTTTTATAATTTTATTATCGCTTTTTTTTAAATTAGGTAAAGGTTATTAATTCGAATATTTAAATACTTTATAATAATCGGGTTATTTCTGAATTTTATAAAACCGCTATTAATTTTACGATTAATATATTTTTTAAGAACCGTAGTTTTAACTTTTATTATATATAACTCTAATAACTTTCGAGGGTTATTTATATATTTTAATAAATCGATTCGTTAAATAATTATATTTCTTAATATTAAAATAACTCGCTTTAATACTAGAGGAGGATTTATTTATAAGGAATTGAAAAATTTAATTTATTTTAAACATAAATTATTTTAGAATTTCAAAATCGCGACCTATTTAAGAATAGTTTTATTACGGAGTATCGTATTAAGGTTAATAGGATGCGTAAGTTATTAAGGTATTAAAGTAATTTATTTATTAAGAATTTCGGGTTATTTATTTATATTTTATTCTTTTTTTAAAGAAGAATCGTTAATTAACTTTTCGGTTATATTAATAGTTTATTTATAAATAAATAATTAATAATAAATAAAGAGTATTTAATATATATATAATAAATTAGAAATAATAAGGAATTCTTTTAAATAAAGCTTTTAGGATAACGTAATATTTAAGTTAGGGTTTTTATAAAATAATATTTAAATAGAGATTTTAAATAGACCGATATTTAAGTTAGAAACCGTAGTATTTACGATAACCGAAGTTATTAAGGATTAAAT
This sequence comes from Apiospora saccharicola, assembly GCA_038363915.1. Taxonomy (NCBI): domain Eukaryota; kingdom Fungi; phylum Ascomycota; class Sordariomycetes; order Amphisphaeriales; family Apiosporaceae; genus Apiospora; species Apiospora saccharicola. The sequence goes on from JAQQWM010000001.1 coordinate 5,168,115, forward strand.
ATTATAAACGAATAATTAATTCATTAAGTAATTTATTTAAATTGTATTTATAAAGGATTCCTTTATTTATTTAAATATATCGCGTTTTTAAAGTGTTTCCGTTAAAGTATAGAATTAATTTAATAAAGAACTACCGGGCGTATTAAATATATAAATAATAATTTAAATAAAGAGGGGGTATTAGATTAAAAGAGAAAGATATATTAAATATATAGATCTTATTTTTAATCGTTAATTCCGATAATAACCGATAGAAATATATTAGATATACGGATTTATTAATTTAATAACGGTTTTAACGCGTAAACTTATTCTTAAATTTATTAAAAACAATATTTAAATATATAAATTTTAATAGATCTCTAACGAGGTTATTAAATTAAACTAATCTAATTTTTTAATTAATTAAGGTTAACGAGATATTATTAATTTAAAGGGACTAGATAAAAGTAACTTAAATAATAGATTAATATAAAAATGGAGAAGGAAGGAAAAGGGCTCTATTTACCTAAATCGGCTAAGGCCTTTTAAATAGGGGAGGCTAATTATTATTATTTAAATTAACCGCCTTCCTATTTAGGAATAGCGGGCTAACCAGGCCTTCCTTAATAAACCCCTTAATAGGGTCTATTAATATTAAAGGTTTTAATAAAATTAAAGTATTAATCGTTAATCGAATAACCTTAGGTAATAATCTTAATATATTTAAAGGACTTAACCTTAACTTAATAATTAATTCCTTTAATAATATTAACTTATTTAATTTTATATTTTTAAATTTTATTTTAAATTTAATTTAACCCCCTTAATTAACTTTCCCCCTTATTATAAATCTAAAGAATTTAAATAAAATAGAGTCGACGGTAAAGTTAAAGCGTAATAATATCGATATATTTAACCCGGAATACGAGAATATATAAGATATTAATATAATCTAATAAGGTTATAACTTAATCTTTATTAATATTTACGCTTTCGCTAATTATATCCGATCCTTCGTTAATTATAATCTCGATAGAGTTATTAAATAATAGATTATAAACCTTTTTCTAATTATATTTAAAGGTTTAACTATTATTTAATACAATAACGAACTTATTATTGAAAATTAACGAGATTTATAATAAACAAGTTTAACTTTATTATTAAAAACCCTTCGCGGTCGCTTCGCTCTTAATTTAACCGAAGTAATTTCGTAATTTAACGATATTTTATTTACTTTATACGATATTACCTTAAATAAATATATGTTTCCTTAATTCTTTATAAAAATAATATAATACTCCCGATTAATAAAAGATTTCGTAAAGAATAATATTAATATTTACAGTATCTTAACCTATATCTAATTAAAGATATTTTTTAAAATTCAGTAATATCTTACTTAATCCTAATAATTTAAGACCTTTCTTTACTGTTTATAACGAAGTATTAAAATTTAATTTAATTTATTTATTTTTATTAAATAAAAGCATTTAAATATTAAATAACTCCGTTATATATATAATATAAAGAAGGATTATAATTAATTAAATAATAAATTTAAACGTACCTTTATTAAAAAGTTAGAAAATAATAATTATGATTTTAATTCTAATAATAATAAGTGAAACCGTAAATAGAATAATAATAAAAAGTTTAAAAAGGATAAATTTAATAAGAAACGGGATCGTTAAAAGAAGTATAAAAAGTTTTAAAAGAATAAGATTAATAATAAAAAGAAGAAGTTTTTATATTATATCGAGCTTATTTTATTGTTAAAGGACTCGTTTTTATCTTTAAACGATTTTAAAAATAAAAAGTACTTTATTTTCGTTATTTATAATTAGGATTGTATTTATTTTAAATATTAATAGATATTTATTATTAAGGAATAAAATAGATTTTATTAAAAGAAGTATAACGAAAAGAAAATAGAGTTATTTTCCCCCGAACCTACCTTAATATATATAACGTATTATTATTATATATATGTTTTTTTTTTAAAATAAATTATTTTAATATATTTATAATTATAATAAAGATTATAATTATTAAAAGTTCGATTTAAATAAAGCTTTTTAACTTTATAAGGATAATATTAAAGATATTAAACGTATATATATCTTTAAAGAAACCCCTTTTATCGATTTATATTATAAGTTTATTAAAGGATATTTATACCTTAAAGTTAAGGCTTATATCGTTAATAATATAAACGGCTTTTTAAATTATATTTATTTTAATTTTAGAATAAGATATAACTTAATTAATAATAGTTTTCTATTTAAATTAAATTATAAAATTTAATACGAGACTTATATTTTTAAAAGAGTTAATTTTATAAAGATTAAATAGAAGGTTAAATTTATTATTTATATAAAAAGTATAAATTTTAATACTACCTTAGAGTTTATTAAATTTAATAAATTAATTTAAATTATAGATAATTTAAGCCCGAATTTAATACTTAATAATAATATATTATTTTTATAATATGGTTTATTACCTCGCGGACTATATTACCTCGCGGACCACTTTTTTAATTTTATAATTTAATTAAACTTTAATATATAATAGTTTTATAATTATAATACTTAATTAATTTAAAGAAAATCGAATCGTTTTAATCATTTAAGCGATACGAAATTTAATAAATCCTTTAAATAAAAGAGTTATTATAAAGGTATATAACGTCCTTTATATAACTTTATATTATTAAATTAACGGTTAAATCCTATAATATAAAATTTAATAACAATAATATAAATTAAATCTTATTAAAAAGGAGGTATTATAAAAGTATATAATTAATTTAAATATTTAAGGAATACCTCTTAATATCGTTAATATAAAAAATATAATTAATCTTTTTATAAGAATGCGTAATGACGAGCGCGTTAATAAATATTAAATTAGGCGTTTTATTAATTGTAATCTAGACTTTAAGATTAAAATAAATCGGAAATATAATTATTAAAAGGCTCTTTATAAGGATATAAAGGTTATTTCCGATTAATTTATATTAATAACGAATATAAAAACTAAATATAATATCTTAAATAAAGATATATAGAATTTTAATAAAACTAGTTTTATAATAAATATTATCGGCTTAATATACGTTATAATATATGCCGATTAATATAAAAAGGCGAAGACGGTTTAATTTAATAATTGGGAATAATTAATAATAATAAAATATATTAATTTATAAGATTAATATATTTTACTATTTTTAATTGTTTAAAGTTAATATTATTTTATAAATTAAATATACGAATATAACTTACCGGGCGATTAAATAATTAAACCGATTTCTAATGATTAGATTCATAATAAAACGGGCCTAGATTAGATTAAATATTTTAATAAATATATTAAAACGTGAGTAATAAATTATTATCACCTTTTAATTATTAATGGTTATAAGAGTTATATTTTAATCGAATTCGAGGTATATTATAAGGATAACGGTATTATTATATTTAATATACCTCCCTATTTATTTTACTTACTTTAATTATTAAATATTGTATTTTATTCGCCGTTAAAACATGCGTATTCGAAAGAAATCGAGCTATTTATAAAAGCCTTAATAAATTATATTATAAAGTTTAAATTCTTTATTACTTTTAAAACCGTATATTTCGCTATTTTTATAAAATATAATATTAAATCTAAATTTAACGTATTTAATTTAATACTTTATAATTTAAATAAAATAATTAATAAATTAAATATATACATTCGGATGCTTATACCGGAGTTATTACGCTTAAGGACTGTTAATACTTATAACCCTTTAACGCCTTTTAACCTTTAATAAATAATGAGACATTTTATTTTTATTAAAAGTAGGATTTTTAATTATTAAAGACGCTTTTCGACGCCGATTTTAAATATTATAAATAAATTAATTAAGCGTATAGAATTAATAACGTATAAAGCTATGATTTTATATAAACGGGTACGGACTTTAAAGGTAATTAATTTAACCTTTTTAAAACGTTAAAAGGTTAAAAAGTTATATATTTAATTTAAAGAAACTTTTATTATTAAAGGATTTTAATAATTATAAGATGAGAAGGTAAAAGGGAAGTATTTTATAATTAACGAAGGTAAAAATAATAATTTATTAAAATGGTGTATAACGGGTAATAAACGTTACGGTATTTATAACGAGATAGGTTATAATATATAAACCTATAAAAAGAATATAAAATTAAGTAATAAATTAGATAATAAATAATTTAAATTAATTTAAAATATTATAATTAAATTAATTTATATAAAAATATTAAAAAGTACAAAGAGTGGTCCGCGAGGTAATATAGTCCGTAAGGTAATAAACCACGTTATAATATTATACTTAATTATATTATTTTAACGGTTAAATATAAAAAGTTAAATAATCTTTTTATTAATTTTAAAGTTTTATTTAAAGGACCTTTATATAAACGATATATTTCTAATGTTTATAAAGTAACCTTTTAGTTTAAAGAGTTAATATATATTTAAGTTAATTATAAATCTTTTTTTACCGGATATAACTTTAATTTTTATTTTAATAAAGATATAGTCTTTAATTTTAATATTAATAATGAATCTCTTTATATTTTTATAATAATTAACCTTACCGATAAATCGGTTATTTTACCGAAAAAAGAAGCTCGGTAATATTAAGAAGAATAAATATATAAATTTCTTTAAAATATTTAAAAGGTTAATTTATCGGTCCTTATAATAGTAATTATATTAGCTAGAATATTATAAGCTTTTATAGATATTACTATTTTTAATAATTCTATTAAAGTTCTTAATATTTAAATTACCTTAATACCTAATTTAAATATATTTATTTAATTTAATATTAAATTTATTATAACCTTTATTATAATTATTATTATTTCGGATATAACTTTTAACTTTAATAAGTTATATATTAATATAACCGACCTAATTATTAACTCTTTTTTAAAAAATAAAACCTTTATAATTAACGAAATTTATAATATTATTCGTAATTTTAATAATTATTCCTTAATCGAACCCCACCCTATTACCGCTTTACTTATAATATTATTCGAGTTAAATAAACCGAAGATTACCGGATAATTTTTTATATTAAATATTAAGAAGCTTACGGATATTTTTGAAGTTTAAACCGACGAAAGCGTTAATATTTATATTAAAAAGAAGTCTTTTATTAATAAATTTATTAATATCGTTAAGAAATTCCTTAAATCTTAAATAAATAATAAGCCGATTAATATATTTAAGGACGAATAAATAAAGTTTAATTTATTAAAAGAAAATAAAATTATAAATTAAATTACCGATTATATCCTCTTAATAAAAAGGATTAAGAAATTATTAACGTTATTTATAATATTCTTTATAATTAAGGTAAAATAGAATAGATTAATAAATTTATTTTATTTATTAACCCTTTTTCGTTATCTAACGATAGGTTTATAATAAATCTAAAGGACGAGTCGTTATTAACTTTTATATATTTAATTCTATTATTATTCCTAATTAATATTTTTTATTATTTTAAGAAAATATTATATTAAATTTATAAAGTAAATATTTTATTATTATTATCGATATTATAGCTTTCTTTTATTAATTCTTTATTTATAATGATATTAAAATCGATTTATAATAATAAATTGTTAAAGAATAGAACGGTTTATTATTATTTTAATAGGTTTTTGGAATAATTTAATATATATTTAACGGTTTATAAATAGGTTTTTAATAAAGTATAAATACTTCTACCGAGCCTTTATTAATAATATCGTTATTTCTTTTAAAATAAAGGACGATTATATTAAATATTTAAAAATAATCTTTATTCTTTTTAACTTTTATAATATACTTATATTTCCCATTAAATCTTTTTTTAATTACCCTTTAATTAAATTATTTAATTATCGTATCGATAGGCTCGGATTATTTATTATTAACGATTATCTTATTATTTTAAAGACATTTATTTTTCCCGGTAATTTAAAGGCTTTTAAATAATATATCGGTATTATTAGGTTCTTACGTTATTTAATACTTTATTTTATATAAATTATTAAACCCCTTTATAAGTATAAAATAGCGTTACTTATTAAAGGATATAAGTAAAGGCGAGTTATTAACGGTAATTTAATTAAACGTATAGTTTATTATAATTCTACCTATTATAAATTAAATAACTTTAAGAGAACTTCTTTTAATGCTTTTTAATTTACGATATATAAAGAAATATTATTATTTTATTTCAATCTTAATAAAACTTTATTTCTTTTATTAAATAAATCAATTTAACGTGGTTTTAATATTATAACTTATTATTTTAAAATAAGTTATAAATAAATATTAAGCTTATTAATCCTATTAAATTAAGTTAAACCGATTAATTATTTTAATTAAATACTCTCGTAATTAAAGATTCGTTATAACTTATTCGAATTAGAAATTATATATTTTATTTAAATAATAAAGAAACTTTATATAATAATTTAATTAAATAACTATATAGTTATTATTTATATTAATTATATAACCACGAAGGATATTTATAATTAAATAACCTTTAATATAATTAATATTAATCGATTAAATGCTCGTTTTATTAACGCCTTTACCTATTTATTATAATATAACCTATAGGTATATTATATTATAAGAAAAAAATAATTTTATCCTTAACGCTTTAAGCTGTTTAATAATTATTTAAAATATATCGGCTCGTTTTAATAAATCCGCTATTTTATATAAAGTTCAATATACTTTATATAATATATATTTTATTAAAGTAGAAATCCTTTTAAATAATTAATTTCGCGAACGATTAATTAAACTATATAATAAAGACTCGTGTTATTTAACGATTATTATTAATTTAAAAAGAGATATTATAATTAATAAAATCATTATAAAATATTCTTATCCGGTTATCCTTTTAAAGTCTATAAAAGACTTTTTTATAATATTGATCCTTTAAATTAAAAAAGATTTTATATATTATATAATTTAATTTATAGATTTATAATAATAGTATACGATAATCGATATTATTAAGGAATTAAACGAATATTTAAAATATTAAATAGATTTATTATTAAAAAGGAAAAATATTTAATTAAATAGTATTATATTTATTACCCTAAATATTAATTTAATATTATAAATCGTTAACCTTTAATTAGTAATTATAAACCCTTTCGGAATAAAAGTCCTTTATTAATAAGAAATATTATAATCGATTTTATTTTAAAACTTTTTAAACTCGATTTTACCGGAACGCTTTAATAATTAAAAGGAAAGGATTACTTTAATTATTATAATTATATAATAATAATCTTTTATTAAACCTTTAAACGAATTATATTCCTTTTTAATAATATTTAATATATAATAAAGGATTAAGAAGGAATTTTCGGAATTTAACTCCTTCTTTTTAATTAAGGAGTATTAAAAGGTATTATTTTTTATTAAAACTTTAAATTTATAAAAGACTTTTAACGAGGTATTTAGAATTCTTTTAATATATGCTTTTTATTAATTATTATTTAATACCCGTAAATAAATAATCTCTTTAAATAAAAAGATTAAGAAATTAAAATTAATATTTAATTTTATAATTTTATATATTTTAATAAGAATTAGCTCGATTTTATCCCTTTATTATAATAAAATATAAATAGCGCTTATTAACGCGTTATTGATTTAACCCCGTATTAATAGTTTTTTAAATTTAAGCCCCTTAATCCCTTAAATATTATTATTAATGTTAATACTACCGGTAAAGCATTTTTAAATATCCGGTATATATAAGAATATATTTATAAAGATGTATTATTAATTATAAATTATATTATTATTATCGTAAAGTATCGATACAATTTCTATTATTAAAATATCGAATTTAATATTAAAAATAAAATCTACTTTAAATTATATTATAATTATTATTTATTAAATAAACTATCTCGTAAATATTCGTAATAACGCTTTAATTTATAAAAAGTATTTAAGTATATTAATAGATTAATATATAAGCTTAATTTTTTAAATTATATATATATTTATTCTATTATTTTAATTAAGTATTTAATATTATTACCGGATAATAATAATATCTTTAATAGAAAAGGCTTTCCGTTAAAACTTATTAAAGTAAGTTAGAATAATAATTTCCTTTATTATATTATTGAAATAATCTTATATTATAAACCTAATTAGAATAAACATAATTATAAATATTTAATTAAATAAAAAGGTTTTATATATAAATAGGATATTTAATAACGAAAGAATACTTTTAATAGTATTAAAAGGTTAATTAAAAAATATTAAATATATTAAAAAGAAAGATTTATAATATAAAAATAACTTTACCGTAGCCGTTTACGTAAATAACTTAATTAACCAATCCCTTTAAAAAATACCGAATCTAAATATAAACGCGGAGAACCACGTAAATATCCGTTTCTTAAAGAATAATAAAGTTAAATTAAGGATAAATATATATAACTATTATTAAAAACGGATATATATAAACGCTATTAAGGATAAATACGTACGGACGTTATTAAAATAAAAATATAAATTATTAAAGATATATATTATCCTATTATAATAAATAAATATATAATTTAAATAATAAAGAGATCGGATTTATTAAGGTCGATAAGTATTTTTTTACGCCGCCGGCATTTTAATAGGCTTTATTAAAGGGACCGATTTAATTAATTAATATTAATAACCCGTATACGCGTTAATACCTATTTTAGGAGTTACGCGCGTATTAACTCTATTACTCCTTCTTTCCTTCTCTATCTTATTATTATTAACTATATTACCTTATATATTATACTATTATTTATTAACGAAATTTATTAAATAAAGAATAAAAAGATAGAGGTACAAAATATAATTATAATATTTTAAAGGTATAAAAGCGATATAAATTATATTATTTAATTATTAAAAGGAGGTCTTTTTTTAATTATATTATATTTAATTATTTACGAAAGTATTATACCGGATTAAAAATATATTTAAAAAAACAAAGATTTAATTAAATTATTATCGTATAATATTTAAAAAAGAATATAGTATTATTAAAAGTTAATTATATATATTAAAAATAAAGATAATAATATAGTTAATAATAACGAAATTAATTAAAGAAAAGATATATTTTATAAATGAAATAAATTAAAGAAATGAATATTAAAAAGATAAATATGGCAATTATATTTTATAAAAATTAAATCCTTTCCTTTATATTATAATATAATGGATAATTTTTAAAATATCGATTAAATATATTATAATATAAATGTTTCTTTATTAATAAATAAACAAATAAATTATAATATAGGTATTAGTAATTAAAGAATATATTATAATATAAAGGTATTAATAATAATATAGTATATTAGTCCGTACTTATTAACGCCACGTTAATACGGATTAAGCCCCGTTCTTATACCTATTTTAAGTCTTAATTTAACTTTAATTAAATTTATTCTTTTTTCTCTTCTTTATTATAAATTATATTATTTTAGGTATTATTTATAACTTTACTTTATTAAATCCTAATTCCGTAATTATTAATAATTATTAACTATATTATATAATAAAACGTTATTCTACCTTTAATTCTAAATAAATTAATACCGATTTTATTATAACGCGGAAAATAATAAGCTTTAAATCGTATATTAAAAGCTTTAGCGTATAATTATAAAAGCCGAATTTAATTAACCTTTATCGTAAATATTATAATATATAATAAGAATAACCGCGTTATTATAATATATATTAAGAAATAGGTTTAATTTAGTATTAATATTTTAAAAAAGTTTATTAAATTTTACGTTCTTTACGATATTATTAATCTCGGTTGCCGTTTTTATAAATAATTTAATATTAACGACCCTAAAGATAATTAAACTTTTAAAAGCTTTAACGATAACCCGATTAATAAAAATACCGACCGAACCTATAAGGAATTCGAATAATAATAAAAGGATACCTATAAATATTAATAGACCTTATTAAGCGGTTTATTAAAGAAGGCTTAATTAGCCCGCTATTCTTAAATAAGAAGGCGGTTAACTTAAATAATAATAATTAGCCTCCCCTATTTAAAAGGCTTTAATTAATTTAAATAAATAAAGCCCTCTTCTTTCCTATTCTATCTTTATATTAATTTATTATTTAAATTATTCCTATCCGGTCCTTTTAAATTAATAATATCTTTTTAACCTTAATTAATTAAAAACTAAAATTATTTCGATTAAATAACCTCGTTAGAAATTTATTAAAATTTATATATTTAAATATATCTTTTAATAATTTACAAATAGGTTTATACGTTATAATTATTATTAAATTAATAGATCCGTATATATAATATATCTCTATCGGTTATTATCGGAATTAACGATTAGGAATAAGATCCGTACGTTTAGTACATCTTTCTTTTAAATTTAATATACCCTTTTTATTTTAATTATTATTTATATATTTAATATATCCGGTAATTATACGTTAAACTATTTTTACGTTTTAACGGAAATATTTTAAAAACGCGATATATTTAAATAAATAAAAAGACCCTTTATAAATATAATTTAATAAATTACTTAATCGATTAATTATTCGTTTATAATACCTAGTCCTAAATAACTTTAAGTATTATAAACATTATAATTTCCTACTTAAATATTAATTTATTTAAGATTTCTATTTAAATATTATTTTATAAAAACCTTAATTTAAATATTATTTTATTTTAAAAGCTTTATTTAGAAAAATTCCTTATCATTTTTAATTTATTATATATATATTAAATACGTTTTAATTTATTGTTTATTATTTATATATAAATAAATTATTAATATAATCGAAGAGTTAATTACCGATCTTTTTTTTAAAAAAGAAATAATATATAAATAAATAACCCGAAATTCTTAATAAATAAATTATTTTAATACTTTAATAATTTATATATTCTATTAACCTTAATATAACGCTCCGTAATAAAATTATTTTTAAATAGGTTATAATTTTAGGATTTTAAAATAATTTATATTTAAAAAAGATTAAATTTTTAAATTCCTTATAAATAAATCTTTCTTTAATACTAAAGCGAGTTAAATTAATATCGGGAAATATAAGTATTTAATAAATCGAGTAATTACAATATATAATTAAATTTCGAGAATTATTAAAATCATATATAATAAAAGCCGAAACTATAGTTTTTAAAAAATATATTAATCGTAAAACGGATAATAATTTTATAAAATTCGGAAATAACCTAATTATTAGAAAATATTTAGATATTTAAATTAATAACCTTTATTTAATTTAAGAAAAGCGATAATAAAATTATAAAAGGATTTAAATTTCTTTTTATTAAATTTAAATAATAATATAAAAAGCTTTATATATAACTTATAAAACGATTTTTATTATAATATAGAATAAACCCGTTTATATTCCCGATAATTAAATGAAATAACTTTACGATTATTTTAAAATTATAATTCCCTTTTTAAAAACGTTATATAATATTAAAAGGTAAATAATTTTTTATTTAATAAATCAAAGCTTATTATAAAATTGTATTTTACCCCGAGAGGTTAATTTATTTATATATATTTTAAAATAATTTAACCTTTATTTATAAAAAAGATTATTATTTTATTAATTAAAAAGGATAATTTAAAATAGAATTTTAATACCGGCGAAAGGTATCTTTAAAGAAATTCTCGATTTTAGGAGAATTAAAGTTAATTCGTTTAAGGCAATTATTTAAATCCCTTTTCAATAGGTTAATGATAATATAGGTAGAGTTTTTAATATATATAAAAGTTTATTAATATTTTTAAATAATAATTATAAATTTAATTATATAGGGAATTTATACGTTTATTTATTAATCTTTAATTTTAAATATAATTATTGAAAGTATTTATATAAGTTCTAATATTAACCGTTAAATTATTAAACCCTCTTTAATATCCTTTTATTATTATTTATATTCTTTAATTTAGATATTTATTAAATAATTATAAGTAATTAGGATTTAAAATTAAATAAAAGGATATTAAAATATATAATCCTAATTATTTAAATTTAATTAAATAAGTGATGGACCCCACTAGGGGGTTTATCTAAGGAAGGCCTGGTTGGCCCACTATTCCTGAATAGGAAGGCGGTCAACCTAGGTAATAATAGTTAGCCTCCCCTACCTAAAAGGCCTTAGCCGATTTAAGTGGATAGAGCCCTCTTCCTTCCTACTCCATCTTTATATTAATCTATTATTTAAATCACTCCTATCCGGTCCCCTTAAATTAATAGCATCTTTTTAACCTTAATCGGTTAAAAAATAAGATTATCTCGATTTAATAATCTTATTAGAAATCTATTAGAATCTGTACGCCTAAATATATCTTCTAATAGTTCGAAAATAGGTTTACGCGTTAAAACCGCTGCTAAATTAGTAGATCCGCACGTCTAATATGTCTCTATCGGTTATTATCGGAATTAACGATTAGGAGTAAGATCCGTACATCTAGTACGTCTTTCTCTCTTGGTTTAATACGCCCTCTTTATTTTAATTACTATTTATATATCTAATATACCCGGTAATTATTCGTTAAATTAATTTTACGCTTTAACGGAAGCACTTTAGAAACGCGACGCGTTTAAATAAATAAAAAATCCCTATAAATACGACTCAGTAGGTTACCTAACCGACTAATTACTCGTCTATAACACTTAATCCTAAATAACTTTAATTATTACAGACGTTACGATTTCCTATTTAAGTATCGGTCTATTTAAAATCTCTATTTAAATATTATTTTATAAAAACCCTAACCCAGGTATCGCTTTATCCTAAAAGCTCTATTTAGAAAAATTCCTTACTATTTCTAATTTATTATATATATATTAAACACGCTTTAATTTATTATTAGCTACTTATATATAGGTAAACTATTAATATAACCGAAGATTCAATTATCGATCCTCCCTTAGGAAAAGAAGAAAATATAAATAAATAACCCGAAATTCCTAATAAATAGATTACTTTAATATCCTAATAACCTACGCGCCCTATCAACCCTAATATAACGCTTAAAGGTAAACCTTTCGCGGAATAAATCGCAATTCTAGGATTTTAAAACGATCTATATATAGGAAAAATTAAGCTCTTAAATTCCCTATAAATAAATCCTCCTCTAGCACCGAAGCGAGTCACTTTAATACCGGGAGATATAACTGCTTAACGAGTCGAGTTATTAAAATATATAACTAACCCTCGAGAATTATTAAAGTTATATATAATAAAAGCCGAAGTTACAGTTCCTAAGAAATATATCGGTCGTAAGACTAATAGCGGTCTTATAGAATTCGGAAATAACCCGACTATTATAAAATATCTGGACGCTCGAATTAATAACCTTTAACTAGCCTAAAAAAAGGTAATAACAGAATTGCGGGAGGACTTAAAAGAATCCTTAACAGAGTTTAACGATAATATAAGAGGCCTTATACATAATATACGAAACGAGTTTCGCTTTAATATAGAATAGGCCCGCTTATTCTCCTAATAATCGAATTAAACAGCCTCATAGCTATCTTAAAATTATAATTCCCTTCTCGAGGACGTTACGCGACGTCGAAGGGTAAACGATCTTTTATCTAATAAATCGGCACCTACTATAAAACCATATCCTACCCTAGGAGGTCGACCTATTTACGTATACCTTAAAATAATCCAACCTCTACTTATAAGAAAGACCACTATCCTATTAATTAAAAGGGATAATTCTGGATACGACTTTAATAACGGCGAAAGGCGTCCTTAAGAAAATTCCTAAATTCAAAAGGATTAAAGCTAATTTATCCGGGGCGATTATTCAAATCCCTTCTTAATAGGCTAGCGACAGTATGGGCAAATCCCTTAACAGGTGTAAAAACCTATTAACAATCTTGTATAATAATTTATTAATAATCCTGTATAGTAACCGTAAGCTTAACCATATAGGGAACCTATACGTCCACCTACTAATCCTTAACCCTGGATATAACCGATTAAGGTACTTATATAACCTTTAACGCTAATTACTAAACCACTAAACCCTCCTTAACGTCCTCCTACTATTATTCATAATCCTCTATCTAGATACCCATTAAACAATTATAAATAATTAGGATTTAAGATTAAACGAGAGGACATTAAAATATACAATCCTAATTACCTAGATCCAATTAAATAAAGCTTAATTTAAGAAAGGAAGATAATTATCTTTATAAATATTATAACTTTTTTATTAAGAATCGCTAGCTTTATAAAAGGAGATTATTTTAGAGGTTCTACTATACAGATCCTAAATTTCTTCTAGACCCTTCTTAAAGGACGAGCCCTAATTTAGTAGAATAATAAGGTCTCTAACTTTAATAAGGCTTTATTAGAATCGAAAGGACTTTACTATATTATAAAAGCCTTTAAGAATCGATTTAAATTAGACGGAGCTATAATAATAAAGAAGTCTTTAATTACGAGACTTTAATTAAAAGACTTATCGGACAATCCCGATGCCTTAGAACGCTTCTTTAACTAGATAATTAAATATACTAAAATTATAAAATCCTTAGCACTTAATAATAGAAACGCGGTCAGTATTCTATAACAAGTTTATACTTAAATTAATATGGAAATCCAGCGATTTCTATACCTTCCTAAGGACAATAATATAATCGTTTCGTATATAGTTAAGGTTAACGAAGTATGTAGTACCTTAAACTTATATATTAAGCAGTAATTAAAGGGCCGAAATCGGTAAATATAAAATATTACCTAAACCTATACTAAACTTAAATTAATCGATAAATATATGACTAAAGAAAACTTCATTAAATTTTAACGCGAAAGACGTAATAAACGTATGGAAAAGAAGGAACGTCGATAAAATAAAGTTTAATCACGAGATAATCCTAATAAAAACTATAGAAAAAAGAAGGACTTTAAGAAGAACAATAACTTTAAGAAGTCCGACCATAAGTATAATAAAAGTGGCAAGGATAATAAGAAAGTTAATTTTATATATAATAATTTATCTTCTATATTTAATTCGTCGGATTCGTTATTAGATAAGGAATCTGAATACAAATCCTTCTATTTCCACCTAGTCTTTAATTAAAGCATAATTTATAAGAAGTGTTACAAATACGACTTTATTAACCCGGTATAAAAACGATTATATAAAAAAAAGTATAACGATATTAAGAAAAAGCCTAAATCCTTAATTTCTATATAAGAACGACGTACCTATAACTATTACGGCTATATATTTATATTATATAATTTAATGTTTAAATATATTAAAAATTATAGCGAAGCCTACGATTATAAATAGCTTGTACTAACGGAAAGATATACCTCTTACTACTTTAATAATAAAACTTATTTAATTAATATTAAGAAGTTCCTCGTTTAAGACAGGATTCTTAATATTAATCGTAATATAACGGAGTCAGGCGAAGATATTATAAGTTTCACATATTTTAAGGTTAATACTCGTATAACGTAGGATAATCCTGTTTCTACGTACATCTATCTTAATATTAATACTAGTCCGAACTTAATAAATAGAAAGTTCCTTTTTTATACGGAACATTTTATAATTCCTAGAAAAGCTAAAATTAAAACCGTAATTAAGAAACGAATTAAAATAATTAAATAGGTTACATTCATTATCTATATAGAAGAATATAATAACGATAGCTAACCTATACTCTAAAGGTTCATTAAAAGCGGATAAGTAGTTAATAACCTCGAGCCTAACGCCTTAATTAGCACTCAAGCCTTTAAACCCTTTAAAATCAATATTAACTTTAATACCGACATTATTTTATTCCTGAAACACAAGTTTAATATATACTTTAAGACTATTCTATACGGATAGCCGTACATTAGAAAGGTAATAACGTAGAAAAAAATAACTTTTCTACCTAAAGAATCTACTTTCATAACTATAGACTACAAACCTTTACCTAAAGGACGTAACTTCTACTTCCACTCCCAGGACGCGAACGTTATAAATACTTTAATAAATATAAAAACAATTAAAATTATAATAATATAAAATAATACCGAGAAACCGGTTATAATTAATAAAAAAATTAAAATTAATTAAATATAAAAGAACCAGAATATTAATTATATAAAGAGTTCTTAGAAAAAGGGATTCAAGCTGCTTACTATTATAGCAGGAACTATTATAAATATAATCGCCGGAAATCTAAAAGATACTCCTATAACCGTTATAACGAATACGCCCGGGATTATCCCGAACACGCCCGAGATTATCTTAGAAACACCCGGGAATGTCCTAATAAATACTCGACCTTATATTAACTTAAATATAAAATTTACTTTAACCCCGGAACTTTAAGAAATAACTAATAACTAAATTAAAATCAATCTTATTCCAAATAACGATGCCCCTTTAACCATTCCTTTACTTAATTAAATCTTTAACTTAATATCTAAATCTTATAAAGATAAAGGAATTCCAGCTCTTAATAAACCTTATATTTCGATTCCAAACAAACCAAGGTTAAATAAGTCCTATTCGATATTAGGAATTAAGAAACTAATAGAGATTTTAGAGATTATAATTAAGGAAGGTGTATATATTTATGCTGATAATTAATCGTATATAAAGAAGCTCGTAAAGATAATCAGCAGTTATCCTGATATATGGAAGGATTGAGGCATAATTGAAATCCTTAAGGAATAATAGATAAAGATTCCTTTAATTAATGGTTAGTAAAATAAGAAGCTTAATAATCGAAATTATTTATTAAGTATTAAAGACAGGAAAGCTCTTAACGACATTTACGATACCCTTTATAATAAAAGACGTATGGAATAGGTGAACGAACCGACCCTATTCGCGATACCGCTTTTTATCGTATGGCGATAAGTTAAGGGCGAGGAAAAGGTAAGAGCCGTTATAAACCTAAAACTTTTGAATAGCGTGGTAGTCCCTAATAATTATTTATTGCCGTTATAATTAAAAGTAGTTACTCGTCTTCGAGGCAAATACTTTATTACTATAGTTAATACGATAGCCTTCTTTTATTAATTTTCTATTTATCTAAACTATCGAGATAGATTTACTTTTATAAATCCATAAGGAATGGAGAGATCTACGGTAATATTAATAGGCTTTAGGAATATACCTGCCTATGCTTAACGATTTATAGATAATACCTTTAAGGAGTTTAATAATTTCTATAAGGCTTTTATTAATAATATTATTATTTATTCGGAAATTGTAGAGGAATACCTTAAGTACCTGGAAAAGGTCTTTAGCCTTTTCGATAATAAAAATATCTTAATTAGCCCCAAGAAGTCGTTTATCGGTTACCCTTTAATAGAATTACTTAGCTTTAAGGTAAACGCCTTAGGATTGGGAATAATTGAGGAAAGGGTTATTACTTACCGTTAGTTATTATTTCCCGCCAATCTTAAGTCATTTAAGTAGTATATTAACAGTTCTAGATTCCTTCGTTATTTAATACCTTATTATACCTAAATTATTAAGCCATTATAAAAAAGAAAGGTATTTCTTCTGGCGGAAGGATATAAATAAGGACGAGTTATTATTAGAAATATAGGTAAACGGATAGCTTATTATAAGTTAACTAAGTTCGAGCTTATAAACGTTAAACGTATATCCTTTAAAAGAGTGCAGGCTTCTATTTATAATAAAGTAACCATATTCTATTACAATCCTAATTAAACCCTCTTTATCTAATTTAATGGTTCGTTTAAGCGAGGATTCGGGGTAATAGTTTTTCACTTTAAAGATAGAGTTAAATAATAGCCTGGTACTTTAATTACAAGAACTTCAATTAAACCTGTTATATATCTTAACCAATACCTATCTTAACCCGAAATGAGATATAGATTTTTAGAACTCGAAGTCGTATATCTAATATAAGTAACTAAGAGATTATAAATAATAATTTAATTGAATTAAATGTCTATTATTATCTTTACCGATTACTTAGCCATAAAAGGCATTTACGAAATTATAAGTTTGAACATAATAAGTACCGATCGATCTAATAAGAGATTAATTAATGCTTTAATCTATTTCTCGTAATATGGATTCTAGATATATTATATAGTTAATAAGATTAATTTTATCCCTAATACTTTTAATAGATTAAAGGCAATTTAAAATATCGATAAATATATTAATAAACCCGCTATTCTAGATAAAATTTAGTTTATAATCGATAATATTAATTATATATAAATTAAAACTATTATCGATAATGAAATAAAATAAAAGTTTCTAGATAGATATAAGACTAATACTCGTTTAACCTCTATCTTTAAGGATCTTAAATGCCTGGCTAACGTTAACGAGGTCGTTAATAATTTTTTTTACCTTGGGTACCCTTTTGAAATTAAAAAGAAGCTTTTATATTATATCGATTATTTAGGAATATATTAATTTTATATTCCTTATACTTTAATACGAGATTTCCTGGTTATAACCTATAATAATAAATATTATTTTAGTTTAAAACGAATATTAAAAGATTTTGATATTCTTGCGATTAAAGGTAAGAAAAGACTAATAAAAGATTATATTGCGTATTATCCTAGCTATAATATTAATCGAACCGATCGATAATTGGGAATAGGTGACTATAAACCTATTTATAATAAAAACCCTTTACTTATGCGTATAGTCGTAATGGACTTTATTTTAGCTCTCCTACTAGTAAATTTTAAAGGAATACCTTAATAGTTAAAAGGTAATGAAACCTATTACGATATATATAATTATATAATAACGGTTTCCTATCTTATATTAAAACGGATTATATTAATCCTAGGATATAAGAAGTATATTATTAAGGATTAAGCTATTACTTTTATTATTTAGCTTATGCTAGTAAATTAAGGAATTCCTTATAGAATTATCTCCGACCGAGATTTTAAATTTATTAGTAATTTTTAACGAGGTATTTAGGAAAAATTAAATATTCGATTATTAATAATAACTGTTTAATACCTTTAGGTAAACGGATTATCGGAATAAAAGAATTAAGATATCGAAATTACTATTTAATATTATTATTTTATATATTTTAATTACGAATGGATCGATATGCTTCCGGTACTTTAATAGAATATGAATAGCGCTTATAACCGAATAATCGAATCGATACCTTATTAATAATTATTTAGTTTTAAGCTACCGGGACCTCTCGATTTAGTTATAAATATTAACGTTATTAATAAAGTATTTAAAGATATTCGCTTTATAAAAGAATATTTTAAATAAAACGCGCAATTAACTATAGACTTTATAGTTACGAGTATAAAAAAATAATATAATTTTAAATACCGGAATATTTAATTTAAGGAAAGTAATAAAGTCTATTTCCGTCTTTATAAAAGCTACTATCTTCCCGGGAAGCCTTTAAAGAAGCTATTATAATAATAATTTAAACTTTAGATAGTAGTTAAGAAAGTTAATAATTTAGCGTACGAATTAGACTTTCCGGAAGGAAGTCTTATTTATTTTATAATATTAATCGAACACCTAATACTTATTCTTAAAAGTAATAATCCTTTCTATCGTTTATACTCTCCTCCTAATCCCGTTAATATAAATTAATTCGGATATAAATCTAACGATAACATTCTATAATATAAAATCGAAATTATTAAAGACTATCGACTTAATTATGAAAAGGACGGATACGAGTATCTAATAAAGTGGAAAGGTTTTAATAAATAATATAGTATTTGGAGAAAAGAAAATATTTTAGACGGTTTTAAAGAGATAATTAAAGAATATTAATAGCATAAAGGTAGTCGATTATCGCGAATTCTATATAAAGGAAAGACCGATAAGTAATTAGTTATATCGAAACGGAAGCTAGGAAAACCGCGAAAGATTTAATATAAGAATAATTAACTAATCGCTCCTATATCGATTATACCTGTTCCTAAACTTATTATACCTGCTCCGTTTAAACCTATTATTTAATTGGTTATAAAACTTGTTTTTAAGGAATTAAAGGAGGCTCTTAAATAAGGAAAAGGAAGGCCTCCTAGATTAAAGAATAAAAAATAGAAGATCTTCTTATTATTATAATTAATCTATACTATAGCATGCCTAGATTAATATCGTATACTTTATATAATAATATATTCCAATAATATATTAAATAGATTAAATAAATATAGAGGATTACCGAGGACGGTAAGGATCTTTTTCCGGCCCGGTAATTTAATAGACCTTATTAAAGGGTTTATTTAAAGAAGGCCTGGTTAACCCACTATTCCTAAATAAGAAGGCGGTTAACCTAAATAATAATAATTAGCCTCCCCTACCTAAAAGGCCTTAACCGATTTAGGTAGATAGAGCCCTCTTCCTTCTTGCTCCATCTTTATATTAATCCATTATTTAAGTCATTCCCATCCGGTCCCCTTAATAAGGTTTAATTTCAAAAAGGAAAATAATTATTTTTACGGATATTATATCTTTTATATTAAGAATCGTTAATTTTATAAAAGGTAATTATTTTAAAACTTTAATTATATAGATGCTTAATTTCTTTTAAACCTTTTTTAAAGGACGAGTTTTAATTTAATAAAATAATAAAGTTTTTAACTTTAATACGTTTTATTAAAAGTAAAAGGACTTTATTATACTATAGAAACCTTTAAGAATTAATTTAAATTAGACGAAGTTATTATAATAAAGAAGTTTTTAATTACGAGATTTTAATTAAAGGATTTATTAAACGATCCCGATATTTTAAAATATTTCTTTAATTAATTAATAAAGTATATTAGAATTATAAAATCCTTAATATTTAATAATAAAAACGCGGTTAATAATTTATAATAAATTTATATTTAGATTAATATAGAAATCTAATAATTTCTATACCTTTTTAAAGACGATAATATAATCGTTTTATATATAGTTAAAATTAACGAAAAATATAATACCTTAAATTTTTATATTAAATAATAATTAAAGGGCCGAAATTAATAAATATTAAATATTATTTAAACCTATATTAAACTTAGGTTAATCGATAAATATATAATTAAAAAAGATTTTATTAACTTTTTATATGAAAAATATAATAAACGTATAGAAAAGAAAAAATATCGATAAAATAAAGTTTAATTATAAAACAATCCCGATAAGGATTATAGAAAAAAGAAAGACTTTAAGAAAAATAATAACTTTAAGAAATCCGATTATAAATATAATAAAAATAATAAAAATAATAAAAGATTTAATTTTATATATAATAATTTATTTTTTATATTTAATTTATCGGACTCGTTATTAAATAAAGATTTTAAATATAGATTCTATTATTTCTATTTAATTTTTAATTAAAGTATAATTTATAAAAAGTATTATAAATACGACTTTATTAATTTAATATAAAAATAATTATATAAACAAAATTCGATAATATTAAAAAGAAGCTTAAATCCTTAATTTCTATATAAAAACGATATATTTACAATTATTATAATTATATATTTATATTATATAATTTAATATTTAAATATATTAAAAATTATAATAAAATTTATAATTATAAATAATTTATATTAAAGGAAAAATATACCTTTTATTACTTTAATAATAAAATTTATTTAATTAATATTAAGAAACTCCTTATTTAAAATAAGATTCCCGATATTATTTATAATATAATAAAATTAAACGAAAATATTATAGGTTTTATATATTTTAAAGTTAATATTTATATAACGTAAAATAATTTTATTTGTATATATATTTATTTCGATATTAATATTAATCCGAATTTAATAAATAAAAAGTTCCTTTATTATATAGAATACTTTATAATTCTTAAAAGAACTAAAGTTAGAATTATAATTAAAAAACGAATTAAAATAATTAAATAAATTATATTTATTATTTATATAAAAAATATAATAATAATAATTAATTTATATTTTAAAGGTTTATGAAAAGCGGATAAATAATTAATGATTTTAAACCTAATACTTTAATTAATACTTAAACCTTTTAACCTTTTAAAATTAATATCGATTTTAATATTAATATTATTTTATTTCTAAAATATAAATTTAATATATATTTTAAAATTATTTTATATAAATAATTATATATTAAAAAGGTAATAATATAAAAGAAAATAATTGTTTTATTTAAAGAGTTTATTTTTATAATTATAAATTATAAACTTTTATTTAAAAGATATAATGTTTATTTTTATTTCTAAAACGTAAGTATTATAAATATCTTAATAAATATAAAAATAATTAAAGCTATAATAATATAACATAATATTAAGAAATTAATTATAATTAATAAAACGATTAAAATTAATTAAATATAAGAAAATTAAAAAATTAATTATATAAAGAGTTTTTTAAAAAAGGGATTTAAATTATTTATTATTATAATAAAACTTATTATAAATATAATTATTAAAAATTTAAAAAGCATTTTTATAATTGTTATAATAAATATATCCGGTATTTTTTAAAACGCGCCCGGGATTATCCCTAATATATTTAAGATTATTTTAGAAATACCCGGGAATATTCTAATAAATATTTATCTTTATATTAATTTAAATATAAAATTTATTTTAATTCCGGAATTCTAAAAAATTATTAATAATTAAATTAGAATTAATTTTATTTTAAATAACGATACCTTTTTAATTACTTTTTTATTTAATTAAGTTTTTAATTTAATATTTAAATTTTATAGAAATAAAGGAATTTTAAATTTTAATAAACTTTTTATTCCGATTTTAAATAAATCGAGGTTAAATAAATCCTAAGGGGACCGGATAGGAGTAATTTAAATAATAGATTAATATAAAGATAGAGTAGGAAGGAAGAGGGCTCTATTTATTTAAATCGGCTAAGGCTTTTTAAGTAAGGGAGGCTAACTATTACTATTTAAGTTAACCGCCTTCCTATTTAGGAATAACGGGCTAACCAGGCCTTCTTTAGATAAACCCCCTAGTGGGGTCTATTAAATCCTATTTAATATTAAGAATTAAGGAATTAATAAAGATTTTAAAAATTATAATTAAAGAAAGTATATATATTTATATTAATAATTAATTATATATATCAAAACTTATAAGCATAATTAATAATTATTTAAATATATAGAAGGATTAAGGTATAATTAAAGTCTTTAAGGAATAATAAATAAAGATTCCTTTAATTAATAATTAATAAAATAAGAAATTTAATAATCGAAATTATTTATTAAATATTAAAGATAGGAAAGTTTTTAATAATATTTATAATACTTTTTATAATAAAAGATATATAAAATAAATAAATAAATTAACTTTATTTATAATACCGCTTTTTATTATATGGCGATAAATTAAAGGTAAGGAAAATAATAGTCCTTATTAAAGGGTATAAGCCTTACTTAATTCTTTATTAATAGGACTAGCCTATTAATTACCTATTTAGGTTAGATCTACCGATTTAGCCCTATTAAATTTAAATAATCTATTATTTTATAGCTTTATTTCCTAACCTTAAATAAAATATACTATAATAATAAAATCTTTTATTTTAAAGTACGCGCTCTCGCGCGCGCTTTATTTTTTAATCCTTTAATCTTATTTATATATCTATTATAATTTACGTTAAAATCTAATTAAATCCTATTAAAACCGACCGAAAGCGTATAATATAGCCGATTTATACGCTTTATTTAAAATCTATTAAAAAATATAGCCGATCTATTAAATTCTAACCGTTAAACTTTAACTCGAATTTATCTAGCTTTTTATTTCTTTAGATCTACCTCGATTTATAGCTTAATCGATACCTATTTAAAGAAGATTAATTCGATTTAAAGTCCCTTAATTTCAACCTTTCTTTTTTTATTATTATTAATTAATTAACCGGGGCGGGCTTTTATTTATAATTACTAATTAAATTTATATTAAAATATTAAAATCTAACCCGTCGCCGGCGTATTTATTTATTTTTTTACTTTCTTTTTATCCTTTTTTATCTCTTAGCCGATTAATCGATCGATTAGCTAACCGACTAGCCGACCGACTAAGCCTTAAACTTTACCTTATAATTACTAGTTAATTTATTTCTATAAAGTTAAGATTTAACCTACCGGCCGGTATATTTATTCTTTTCTTATTATTTAATTATTAAATTATTATTAATCGATTAATTTATTAACCGATATCGAACGATTTAATTACCTATTAACTATTTTTAATTATTTCGAGTTATATCGATTTAATTATTCTAATTTAATAATAGGTTATTATTAGCTTTATTATTAGCCCTGGTATTAGCTATTATATT
Source organism: Apiospora saccharicola (assembly GCA_038363915.1). Lineage (NCBI taxonomy): Eukaryota > Fungi > Ascomycota > Sordariomycetes > Amphisphaeriales > Apiosporaceae > Apiospora > Apiospora saccharicola. Next base: position 5,192,557 of record JAQQWM010000001.1, read on the forward strand.
AACTATTAATTAACTAGCTCTTTTAATACGTATAAAAGGATTTAAATTAAATTAATAAATTAAAAAATAAGGTAAAATAGTTTAATATACGTATTAATTACTAGTAATAGACGATCGATTAATAATAGTTCTTAATCGATCGTTTATAGCGCCTGGAACGTATTATTAAGGAGCTTTAAGCCGATATAATCGATCCTTCTCGGAAAACTTATTAGAAATACGGTAAAACGTATTTAAATCGTAATAAGCTTATAGTTTATATAATAAGTAATATTTATTATCGTCGATTTTTAATTATTTAAAGTCTAAATTATTAATCGATTTTATTAACCGTTTATTTAATTATTATCGAGGTAGAAGTACGAGTATTAACTCGTGCTAACGCCGCTATTAACGTCGCGATTAAAATATAAATTAATAAAGGGATTTAATCGTATATTAAATTTAATAAAGCTTATATTACATTTATTTAAAAACGTCTCGTATATATAAATTTAAAGATTTCCAATATTAAATTAAAGTTAATCGACAATTGAATTTTAAAAGGTCCCGATTTAAAGTTAAATCTAAAGCCGGATTTAAAGCTTAAATATAATCGATATAGCGTAAACCCTTTTTTTATTTATAACGATATTTTTAATTATTTATAAACTATATATTAAATCGATTAGAAATTTAATTTATTAGTCGATTTAAAACCGAATCGGCCTATTTTAATTATTACCGGACCGTTTACCGGACCGATCGTTAATCCGAAGCCGGATTAATTAATCGATTAAGTATTAAAATAACGCTTTATATATAATAGGTATTAAATTATATTAGCTATATATAACGATTTAGTAATTTATTAAATAAATAATAGCTATATATCGAATTAATACCTACCATGCCGTACCCGGGTTATATATTTAATCGATCGATATAATACTTTAAAGGAAATTAATTCTAGTTTCTTTAACTTTTAATTTAGCCCCGAATTATATTAAAAATCGGTTTAATTCGAAAACTATTTATTTCTATTAAAGGTTACCTATTTATTACCTTAATACCCTCCCTCCCTTATTTATTAAATATTAAAATTAATCTTTATACTTACCGATCTAATTAATTTAATTAGTTATAATCGACCGATAACCTACTTTTCCTTTATTCTAATTAATCGATTTATTATTAATTATTAAATCTATTTAATTAAATTAAAAACGCGTTCTTTACGCTCTTTCGTAATAATTGCTATTATATTACTTATTATAATACCTATTATAATACCGATATTAAATAAATAGAATTAAAAGGTATTAGGCTTAAAAGGGAATAGGTAATAGAGCTTAATTTTTCCGGCCCGGAATTAGCTTATCGAGGATAATAAGATTTTTTTTAAACTAGTAATTTAATAGGCCTTATTAAAAGGTATAAGCTTTACCTAATTCTTTATCGATAGGACTAACTTATTAATTACCTATTTAGGCTGGATCTATCGATTTAACCCTATTAGACTTAAATAATCCATTATTTTATACCTTTATTTCCTAACCTTAAGTAGAGTATATTAGAAAAGGCGAGAATTATTATAGATTTAAAAATTTTAAATAATATAATAGTCCTTAATAATTATTTATTACTATTATAATTAGAAGTAATTATTCGTTTTTAAAATAAATACTTTATTATTATAATTAATATAATAGTTTTCTTTTATTAATTTTCTATTTCTTTAAATTATTAAAATAAATTCATTTTTATAAATTTATAAGGAATAGAGAGATTTATAGTAATATTAATAAACTTTAGGAATATACTTATTTATATTTAATAATTTATAGATAATACCTTTAAAGAATTTAATAGTTTTTATAAAACTTTTATTAATAATATTATTATTTATTTAGAAATTATAAAGGAATATTTTAAGTATTTAAAAAGGTCTTAAACCTTTTTAATAATAAAAATATTTTAATTAATCCTAAAAAAGTCGTTTATCGATTATCCTTTAATAGAATTATTTAATTTTAAGGTAGACGCTTTAGGATTAGGAATAATTAAGGAAAGGGTCGCTACTTATTATTAATTATTATTTCTCGTTAATTTTAAATTATTTAAATAATATATTAATAGTTTTAAATTCTTTTATTATTTAATACCTTATTATACTTAAATCGTTAAATTATTATAAAAAAGAAAGGTATTTTTTTAATAAAAGGATATAAATAAGGACGAGTTATTATTAGAAATTTAAATAAATAAATAATGTATTATAAATAAATTAAACTTAAAGTTATAAATATTAAATATATATGCTTTAAAGGAATATAGGTTTTTATTTATAATAAAGTAATTATATTTTATTTATTTATTTAATATTTTATTAAACTTCTTATAATTAAAATAAATAATAACAAATAAATAAAAGGTTATATAAATTAGTAATAACTCCGTATTAAAATAAATAGATATTTTAAAAGTAAATTAAAAAATTAAAGCTTTTAATAATAATAGATAGTAAGTATTAAGCCCCTTTTTATTATAATTATCGACCTTAGCTATTTATTATCCCTTACGGTATAGGATTTATAATAAACCCGGGTCTCGTGATAATATTATATTTAAGTATTAAAAAAGGAATTATTTATTTATATTATATAAACCTAAAATCTATTAAAAATTATTTATATTTAAATAATAAAGTTTTTAAAATTAAAATATAAAAATACCGGTTTTATATAAATTATTAAAAAAAGCTTTTATATATAAATATAAGATTTCGAAATAAATATTCTTTAAAACTTATAATATTTCTCTTTCTTATTTTATATAAATATATATCTATATTTATTATTATCCTTTATTTAATTTTATACTTTTATATATTATTAAATATATATATAATTATTTAAATTTTAATATTTACCGATATATATTATATTATACGTATTAATAAAGAGCGCCTCGAGTAATTCTAAGGAAGCCGGTATTATTATATTAATAATTATGAAATTTAAATTTCTTAAAATAAATTGCTTTTATAATCGGAAAATCGCGAACGTTTTAAATAAATTCGATTTTAAAATATTATAAATTATATAAAATAATCTATTTTATAATTTATTATAATATATAACTTTTTATATATATAATTTATATATTAAATTTAAAATATATAATAATAAAAAATATTATAAAAATTATTAAATAGCGGAAGGTATATTTATATATTTATAAAACGGTAAAACGGTTTTAAAGGACGCGAAACTTTTATATATTTACGATAAGCGCCGGTATAATAGGATCGTGAAATAATTACCTTTAAAAGGCCGGTACCAATAAGCGGGAGCTAATAAAACCGCGGTTAACGAATAATCTTTTAATTAGATAGGTTATTATTAATTAAGCTATTCGTCGGTTATTATATAATTAATTAAATTATATACTTATTTATTTAATCTATCGAATTAAAGGTAAGGGTTTTATATATAAAAAATTTCGTAATATAATTAATAGATTAACGTCCTCTATAGGACGGAATTATATTTTATTACAATTTGTAATTAAACCTTTTTTATTTAATTTAATAGTTTATTTAAATAAAGATTCGGGGTAATATAATTTTATTTTAAAGATAGAGTTAAATAATAGTTTAATATTTTAATTATAGGAACTTCGATTAAATTTATTATATATTTTAGCCGATATTTATTTTAATCCGAAATAAAATATAAACCTTTAAAATTTAAAATCATATACTTAATATAGGTAATTAAAAGATTATAAACGATAATTTAATCGAATTAAATACCTATTATTATCTTTATCGATTATTTAGTTACGAAGGGTATTTACGAAATTACGAATTTAAATATAATAAATACTAATCGATTTAATAAAAGATTAGTTAATATTTCGATCTATGTCTCGTAATATAAAATTTAAATATATTATATAATTAATAAGATTTATTCTATCCCCAATATTTTTAATAAATTAAAGGTAATTTAAAATACTAATAAATATATTAATAAACCCGTTATTCTAAATAAAGTTTAATTTATAATCGATAATATTAATTATATATAAATTAAAGTTATTATCGATAATAAAATAAAATAGAAGTTTTTAAAAAGATATAAAATTAATATTCGTTTAACCTTTATTTTTAAAGATTTTAAACGTTTAATTAACGTTAACGAGGTCGTTAATAATCTTTCTTACCTCGGGTACCTTTTCGAAACTAAAGAAAAGCTTTTATATTATATCGATTATTTAGGAATATATCGATTTTATATTCCTTATACCTTAATATAAGATTTCTTAATTATAACCTATAATAATAAATATTATTTTAATTTAAAATAAATATTAAAATATTTTAATACTTTTATAATAAAATATAAAAAGAGATTAATAAAAGATTATATTATATACTATCTTAATTATAATATTAATCGAACCGATCGATAATTAGGAATAAATAATTATAAATTTATTTATAATAAAAACTTTTTATTTATATATATAATTATAATAGACTTTATTTTAACTCTCCTATTAATAAGTTTTAAAGGAATATTTTAATAATTAAAAAGTAATAAAACCTATTATAATATATATAATTAAATAATAATAGTTTTTATTTTATATTAAAACGAATTATATTAATCTTACAATATAAGAAATATACCGTTAAGGATTAAATTATTATTTTTATTATTTAATTTATATTAATAAATTAAGGAATTCTTTATAAAATTATTTTTAACCGAGATTTTAAATTTATTAATAATTTTTAATAAGGTATTTAAGAAAATTTAAATACTTAATTATTAATAATAACCGTTTAATACCTTTAGGTAAACGGATTATTAAAACGAAAGAATTAAGATATTAAAATTATTATTCGATATTATTATTTTATATATCTTAATTACGAATAAATTAATATATTTCCAATATTTTAATACAATATAAATAATATTTATAATTAAATAACCGAATTAACGTACCCTACAGTCCAATTTCCTATATAATCCAATTTCCTACTTTCTTAAACGTCGTATAATAATATATAATTAATTCTATTATAACGCTTAAAATTAATTAAAATTATTTAGAATTATCTTTATTAAATACTTCTACGTTATTTTAATAAATATATATATTATATCCGGGCTCCTTATAAATTCTATAATATCGCGAACGCGTTTTAAGCCTTTTCGTATAATTATTATTCTAATATAATTTATTTTATAACTATTTATTAATATCCTTTTAAAATTATAGGTCTTCTTTAATTTATATATAAAATAATTTTCTATTTTATAACCGTTTCTTTTTTATACGACAGCATCGATTAAATATTTTATTTACCTTTCGTAATACGCTTACCTTACCTTTTAAAAAAGCGAGCCGATATATAACCTACGTTATACCTTTTATAATTTAATTAAATTTAATTAAAATAGACGTTAAAAAGCTATTTTAATATTATATAATATAGTTTTAAACGTATTTAGTTTAGAATTAAACTTTAATCGGGTTATTTAAAATCTTTAATTTTTAAAGAATAAATAAATTAAAAATTATCCCCGGAGGTATAGGAATATATAACTTTATATCTAATTATAAAATAATATATTCCGGATTATATAAAACGAGTCTTATCCCTCGAAAACCTCCTTATTTATTTAAAACAATAAAAGTCGCTTAAAATGCTTTTAAAAATACCGGTAAGAAATTTTCTTTTAAAATATAAATAATATACGCCCGTATAAAACCCTCGATTTCTTTCCTATATAACCTCTTTAATATATAAAAATAATTAATGTTAAAAGGTTAAAGTTTATATAACGAATAAAAAGGTATATAAAATATAATAATCGAGTTCTCTTTATAATAAAACTTAAAAGCTATTAAATAATAACTTTTATAGCTATTAAAGATTAATAAGTAATAAATACCTTTTATATAAGACTTTATATATTTATTAAAATATCGAATTTAATCCTCGCCTTTTTTATTTATAATTTAATTATTTTTAATAATTATAATTATCTAATCCTTTAATAATAAGTTATTTTCATATTAAGAAAAGAGGTAGGTTTTCTTAATAAAGATAATATATAGAGGAATAACGTAATTAAATAATATAATACTTTAAGTAATTATAACTTATTCCCGATTCCTTTATTATATTACTTTAAGCTTTTTATATTAATTAAAGGTAATTATAATTATTTCTAATAAGATTTAATTTATAAAAAAGCCGGTTTTATTAAAATTATAGATATCCTCTTTTTAAATCCTATATTTATTAATTATATTTTATATAAAAGTAAATTATATATAATATACGTCCGGATTTTCGTAAAGGACCTTTTAATAATCGATTTTTCGATTAAAACGCGTCCGGAGGTCTAATTATCGTTATATAAAGCTCGAGGCTTAATTAATATTAACGTATCCCGCGTTACGTTAATTAAATAATCGATTCGTTATATTTTTAACGCTATTTATATAGGGAGGAAACGATCGCGAATTTAAATTAATTATATACCTTATAATTATTTCTTCTTTAAAAATAATAAACTTTTACATTAATAATCGAATATTAAATCTTAAAGTTATATTACGCCGACAATTAAAAAAGGTCTTTCGTAAAATATTATATATTTTAACCGTACGTCGTATATTTAATTTTAAGTTATTTTAAAGCGCTTATAACGTTAAAATAATATCACTTTCTTTCTAAAAACTAACTATAATAATATAATAGAAAAACGCGGTAAAAGTAAAGTATTATACGAAAATATAGGAAAGTTAGAAATTAGACTGTATAGGAAATTAAACCGTGGGGTATATTAACGCTTTATTAATAATTATTTAATTTTAAATTACCGGGACCCCTCGACCTAATTATAAATATTAACGTTATTAATAGAGTATTCGAGGATATTCGTTTTATAAAAGAATATTTTAAATAAAACGCGTAATTAATTATAAATATAAAACGACGATATAATTTTAAATATGAAAATATTTAATATAAAGAAGGTAATAAAGTTTATCTTTATTTTTATTAAGGTTATTATTTTCTTGAGAAACTTTTAAAGAAATTATTATAATAACGATTTAGATTTTAAGTAATAATTAAGAAAGTTAATAATTTAATATATAAATTTAACCTTTTAGAAGGAATTTTTATTTATTCTATAATATTAATTAAATATTTAATATTTATTCTTAAAGGTAATAATCCTTTCTATTATTTATATTCTTTTTTAATCCCGTTAATATAAATTAATTCGGATATAAATTTAATAATAATATTTTATAATATAAAATCGAAATTATTAAAGATTATCGATTTGATTAGAAGAAGGATAAATATAAATATTTAATAAAGTAAAAAGGTTTTAATAAATAATATAATATTTAAAGAAGAGAAGATATTTTAAATAATTTTAAAGAAATAGTTAAAAAATATTAGTAATATAAAGGTAATTAATTAACGTGAATTTTATATAAAGGAAAGACCGATAAATAATTAATTATATTAAAACGGAAATTAAAAAGATTATAAAAGATTTAATATAAGAATAATTAATTAATCGCTTTTATATCGATTATATTTATTTTTAAGTTTATTATATTTACTTTATTTAAACTTATTATTTAATTAATTATAAAACCTATTTTTAAAGAATTAAAGGAAGCTCTTAAATAAAAAAAGGTTTCTTAAATTAAAAAATAAGAAATAAAAGATTTTTTTATTATTATAATTAATTTATATTATAATATATTTAAATTAATATTATCCACTTTATATTATAATACATTTTAATAATATATTAAATAGATTAAATAAATATAGAGGATTATTAAGGACGGTAAGGATCTTTTTTCAGCCCGGTAATTTAATAAACTTTATTAAAGGGTTTATTTAAAGAAGGCCTAATTAGCCCGTTATTCTTAAATAAAAAGGCGGTTAATTTAAATAGTAATAATTAACCTTCTTTATTTAAAAGGCTTTAATCGATTTAAATAGATAAAACCCTCTTTTTTCTTTCTCTATCTTTATATTAATCTATTATTTAAGTTATTCCTATCCGGTCCCCTTAATAGCACTTCTTAAATTAAAATTAAGCCCCCTTTTATACCCCACCCCCCCTCTTACGCACCCCCTTTTAAATTAAAACTCGTTTACTTTAAACCTTTATATTAAATTAAATAGAATAGGTAAAATTAAGCTCTTTTATAATATAAAGTTATTATTATTTAAAATATTAAATATTAAAGACATTAAATTAAATAAATAAAATTTAAAATAAATATAAGAAATTATTAATATTATATATATAATAATTATATAATGTAATTTACTATATACTCGGATATATTATATAGTCGGATACCTTTTTCCTTATATAAAAAACGTCCGTATATAAATTATAACTATTTTAATTCTTTATTAAATTTTATAAAATTTTAATATATTATATTTAATTATATAAAAATATTATATCTTTATTTTTTATTTTTATAATTATTTTATTTAATAAATTAAAGCGGAGAATAGAAACTATAAAGATTAATTTAATACATTTTTTATTTAAAAGTATAATAAAATAAAAAGATTTTTTAAAATTTATATTTATTTTATTATACCTTTAAATAAAAATTATATTAAATTAATCCCTATACTTTTTATTTTCCGCTTTAACTTATTAAATAAAATAAATATAAAATAAAATTTTCTTTTTACTATTCTTATATAATTAAATATAATAAATTAAAGTTTTATAAAATTTAATAAAGAATTAAAAGAGTTATAATTTATATATAGACGTTTTTTATATAAGGAAAAAGGTAACCGACTATATAATATAATTAAATATATAATAAACTACGTTATATATAAATTATATTTAAATATATATTTTATAATTAATTAAAGGAATTTAAATTTAAAAGTTTTATTTTTAAATTATAATATATATAAAGTTATTATTAATATATATTCTTTATTATTTTAAAATAAAGGCTTAAATGAAATTATTCTAATTTATTAATAAATATAGGTAAATTTAATAAATATAAAATATAATAATTTAAATATAATACCTTTTTAAATGCTGTTTATTAATTTAATTATTTTATTTAAATTTATAATTAATATTTAAAGTTAAATTTAAAAATAAATTGTATTTTATTAAATAAAATAATAAATACTTTTTATATATAGAAAATATATAAGGAAAGGTTAAAATTAATGTTTTAAATTATTTTAAAATTTTCTTTAAAACGTTTTTTAAAATGTATTAACTTATATAAATATAAGGTATTATTTAATAAAGGTTTTATACTTTTATAATTTTATTTAAATTTATAATTAATTACTTTATTTTATTTTATCGTTACTTTTATTAAAATATATAATAATTTTAAAATTATATAACTATAAATATATATTTTAAATAAATATTACTCTTTTTATTTTACTTTTAAATAATATAAATATATAATAATACTATTTATTTCTATTCTATTTTACTTTAAAATAGGGTTTTAAACTTTATTTACTTTTAATATAAAATAAGTAATAAAAATAAAATATAAAAATATAAAAGTATTTTATTAATTTGTTTTCTATTATTCTTTCTAATACTATATTATTAATATAATTATTTATATATTTTTATTTTTAATTATAATATAATTTTATAATATTATTTTAAAAATAATAATATTTATTAATATTATATTATATTATTATAAAAGTTATTATAATTTCTTTATTAAATAATATTTAATTTCTCTTAATTAATTAATTTAAAGTTAAAATAAAAATATATAATTAATAGGTTATAACTTATTTATATCTATTTTATTTATTTTTATATTTATTATTAAAGTTAAAGGGTTATAGCTTTAAAAGGGGGTGCGTAAGAAGGGGGGTATAAAAGGGTGTTTAATCTTATATATTAATAAAATGTATTATTATTCTAAAGTTATAACTTTAAACTACTAAGATTTAAATTATATTATTTCTTTAACCTAACCTATAGCCTTTTTAATATTATTTAAACGTTTTAATATAAATATCTTAATATTATACTACGTTTAACGAGAATTATTACTCTATAATTACTTATATGTACTTAAAATACTATTTTATAGTACCCCTTTTATAATACCCTATCTAGCTAAATCTAGAGACTATATATAGTCCAACTCTACGTAAAGAAATCGCGATAGTGCCACAGGATATAATAAACACATTTTTAGAAAATTCTTAATAATAGAAAAGAAGATAGCTAACTAATTAACTATGTACAAGTAATAGCATCTGCCTAAGATGTGAACTCCTATTCGCCCGGAACTAACTACGGCTTGCCCACGCCCCTGGATAAGAATAATCAAGTTACTCCGCAGTATTTCGTCCAGATGCCCGAGGCACCGGCCCGTGGCTCTTTTGAGCCCAAGGATATAACTGTATTAATACTCTGCAGGGGCCATGATCGTCTGCGTCCGCCGAGTGCTCCACCGACCAAGAACACGGTGATTTGGCATGGCCTGGCCCCCTGGAGCTGCCAAAATCTCAACTGCCTTCCTTTATTTCTCATTTTTTCCAACTCATTCTTGCGGGTCTCGTTCTCCCCTCCTGATCTCGTCAGCTTCATCTCCCGCCTCCAGATGCCTCCGAACGAGGACACCCCACAAAAACTGCAGGGTATCTAACAAACACTCCCCTGAACGCCAGGCAAGAAAAAAAGCATAACCCAATTTGCGCAGCACATTACGGATAACAACCTGATACTGGTGTATAGCGGTGGGACCAGAATCAAGCTAGCGGGTGGAATCGGCCCAGGTCGGATAAGTTGGCCCAGTAATAGAAGCGGCGCGGGTATGGCGCGTGCCATCAAAGGCGAGGCCGTCAGCTACTGGATGACCTTTGAACAGAGAAGGCATTTGATGGGCTCTGTCCAGGACTTTTCACCACCAGAAACGTCTTGCCGGAGGTCTGTGATCTCCACTACCGGCGGAGATAAATCGTTTCTGATGACGCCCTCGAAGAGACCTTCGTAGGGCTTGGAGACGCTCAACTCGGCAGCGTCTGATTTCCTTGGGCGGCCCCTCTTCTTGGGCTCATTTTTATTGCTGGAGGAAGCCACGGGTATGGTTGTGTTGTCCTTCCCGTTAACACCATTGTTCTCGGCGTTGTTTTCAACGTCGGCAAGCTTGATGGTCTTCTTATCTTCTGGCTTTACGTCAATTGAATGCTGGGTTGTTTGGGCAGCACCAGACTCGCTCGGACTAAGAGGTCGCTTGGGTCCCTCACCATCCACGTCCTCATCCTTAACAGGCTTCGATCTGTGGGACTTCTCGGTGCCGAGACGTTCGTATGTAGTCATCAGGGCCTCATGCAGTAGACAGTCGTCGTGAAGCCAGCTTGAGCAGCCTTCACTGTTGCAACCGATCAAGGTCTTGTCGGGGTTTTCGGGTTGACCGCAGCGGCAACGAGGCTCGACGGACTGTGGTTGATGCGGTTAGCGGGATGCTCCTCTGTTACATGCTTGCAGTTGCGAACTTACTGATAGTTCCATGGTTCGCACGTCTATAGCCTGTCGCCAGTACAGTGCAGACTGGATCTCCTCTTCGTTCTGCTCATCCCATTGATTTACCGTGGCTGAAGCAGTGACACTGACAACGTTTATGACGTCCACTGTTGGGTTGTTAGTGAACTGCCGGGGGAGGTATACTTGTATGAAACATACTGTGGTTGGAAGCAATAAGCTCGTTACGCCCATGGTACGGCTGCCTTCCTTGGACGTATTTCTTCCCGTCTTGCGTGCCCGAGGGCAGTTCATCGGGCCAATACATCCAGTATACTCTAGCATATACGTGATGCTCGTCGCTGGCACGAATCTCGAGAATCCGAGCAACCCAATCATCATCCGATCGCTTCCTTGGCTGCATCGCTTCGTCTGGGTTCTTCTGGCGCTGGATAGTGGAGCTGTTGGCGACAAAGATGAAGCCTTCGCTGTAGTATTTGATCCCGTTCACTGTGGAAGGTAGCCGCATTAGTCTGGAGAGCTTCACGGATGCGCAAAGGAGCCGCGGGTATACGTACAAACAAAGCTGTTGTATCTGGTCATGTCGACCCAATCTGTGTTTGGCTGCACCAGAAAGTGACGGTCCATTGTATTATTGGGATCCTTGAACTTGCCAGTGGGCGCAAAGGGCGCAACCTGCAGAGGCATCTTTGGCGGCTGTTGAGTGGCGCGATCTTCTGGAGTCTGACGCCTCCTCTTCTTCTGCTTCTTCTCCTTGTCGCCGGCATTCGGGTGTTCTACCTTGAACGGGCATTCTGCCCAGCTCTCGTCCTTCTCGGCCCGTGGTCGCTTGCGTGCGGTCGCCATGGTCAAAAGCTCTGTACAGCAGGGGCGCGTTTGGGGGAAAAGATAGTGGTAGGCGAAGAGCAGTCGGTTCGACGGGTGACAGCAGGCCAAGGTAGCTTCTGCCCAAGATAAAATAATGGCGCGTCCCGCAAGATTGGGGCGCAGGTGTAATGAAAATCCAAGTGGAGGCGCCCGGGGCGAGAAAAACAGTTTGTCGCACACCCAGCCGATCGGTGATGTATATCCCTTGAGAGCGCGTGTGCGCAATGGTGTGATCTGATGTCAAGACTGCGAGAGGCAACGCCCAATCCAAACAAGATACCTAGCGAAAGAAACTCGGATGGGATTGGCTAAGAAAAGATAAGAGCAAAAGAAATTGCCTTGGATGGTATAATGCTTTGATGGATTTGGAAGTTGCGCGCGCAGTGGAGAGAAGAGTGGTGATATCGATCGAAACCGCCGGTCGCTCAATGGAGAATTCGGTGGCGGGGAAAGGGCATCACCAATCCAACGCAATCACACTCAGCAAAAAAGAGCCAGGACAGCTGCGAAAGCTAGGCTGTCTTTTTTACTTCTTCCTCCTGCTGACAGGCAACGCAAGTGATGCGGAGGAGAGGAGGACGTCAGATTCGGGGGTTGTTTGGAGACCAACAGGTGTTCTGACAAGACGCGACTAGTGATTTGGGGAAATGGATGTTGGGTTCCAATTGCCGAGCCGGTGGAGAGAAGCAGGAGCAATGAATGCGATGGTGAAGGTTGTGATGCGATGGAGAATTGATGGATGCGCACACGGCGACGAAAGGATGGAACTGCCAACCTCGCTCAAATCCCCGTCTGCCTGTTCTGCTGCAGTTCCAGCGACAGTAGGCACGGTACAGGTGTCGATCAATTAGGCGCCTGTCGTATCGGGGTCGGTCTTCGCGATCGCGTATTGCTGACAGAGCTGGACAGTGGACTGACTCCCTCCAACGTTGCTAGCCACCTCTTTTTTTTAACCTCTAATCGTTATTAGATGGAGCCCGGAAAGACGAACGAACAGGGAAGGGAAGGTAAAAAAAAGTTGCCAGCTCGGCCAGTACCAACACGTGATTTGGAGAGAGCCAGCAAGCCAGCTTTAGGCATAGACATTGATTGGCATTGATTGGGGGGCTGGGGACGGGGACTAGCGACTACTCGGATACTGGCTCGGAAACATTTCAAGCAGTAAATGTGGCTCTAACGGCCGATGACGCCGATGTGCCTGTTTTCTGTCTACATCTGCTCTTTCTCCTCGCCATAACAGCGACCAAATATAGCCCCCCAAAATCAATGCATGCTTCTGGTGAGTTGCATATCTTCATCATGCCTCATCTGCAGATCCTGTGTACCTGAGAGCCTTGAGTGACTGGGCTGGAAGCAATCGTTACCTGAGAGGTATAAGTCATGTACTTGTTCTTTGCGCCGTGTGAACCCTTGGAAGTAATTGGAGGTTTGTAGGTATGTACATAGCAATGCGCGTAACCACTTAGACTATCACCGCAATTCAATTGATGATAGTTAGGTGAAGCAGCCGCTGTGCTGATCGCATAAAACGTGCCAATCTCTGCGTGTAACGCATTCCAGTCCACAGTTGAACACATACGTCGTATCTAAAGGACCAACGCTACGCGTATAGGCAGTTAATAGTACTCTGGGCAGTAGTAGTAGTGACTTTATCAGGCAGTTGGCCCGCGACGCAAACACTGCTGTTGGTCCAATGCTCAAATGCTAAAACTAATTTTACATGCCATTGAGGTTAACCGCGGCATGGCTGTGCATGCCTCCTCGGTTCCGAGCTAGGAAGCTGGCTGTTGGGTTTGCCAACGCGCATCAGATCAGCTGTGCTGCTTGTAAATTGACTATTGCTCTCGACCCGGTTTGCCTACGGTCGACAGGGAGGAAAGTATGTGTGCTTTATTACTTGAATGCTTACAGTCGTGGAAGCCAACACCGTCGCTATGCAAATGCGAGAAACGGGGCAGCCAAGGAATCAGAGTACAACAATACCCCAACGCTCAGAGTTATGTCCTTAAACCACCGACACCATCGCCATCGTACGATGCGAGAATTCCATGGGATTCCTCGTCCGCATGGGGCATATTAGATACGTCTTCCTGGTTCTTAAACCCCTCAATCACCCCGGCCAGCTTCTCACCCTCAATCTTGCCTCTCTCCACATTCACAAAATAGATGAGCGGTGCTGGAAGGCCAACTAGCACCGCGAGGAACCAGAAAGCAGGCCGAATCTCTCCAGAGGCGTCGATGATGGCACCGACAATAGCTGGACCAAAAACGCTGGAGCCCTTGTCGGTGATGGCATAGAGCGCGTAAAAAGCGGCTTCCGATCCCGGAGGAATGAGCTCACCATATAACGACCGGCAGTATGCCCCGAGCCCGCCCAACACCAACCCGTAAACGGCAGCCAACGGATACATTTCCCATGGCTGCTGTAGCCCCATGACCCCCCATTGCTGTACAAATGGTAAGTACCCCAGCAGACCGTACAGAGGGATAATTTCAAACAACGCTATGCAAGCCAGGATTGTACGGTGAGGCGCGAGGTTGAAATATCGCGAGACGAACGACCAGGAGAATGCGCCCAGTACGCCAGTTGTGGTTGAGATGACGTTGATCATCCCCAGCGCCCATGGCTTCATACCCAATGTCGTCTTCGCATATAGAATAGCTGTAGTGGAAGTTGTGGCAATGGCATCTGACAACAGAAACCATGCTGCCAAGAAGAGCACGATATCCTGGAGGCGCCTGGCGAATTTGATGGTACGGTAAAGATTCTTCCAAGCGTATGCGATATAGGACAGCCAAGCCCAGCGGCCATTCCCATTGGTTTTCGGCAGGGGAGGCCCAGGCCGCGGTCTCAGCCACATAGCAGCAGGTATGGTGAAAATGGTCCACCAAGAGCCGATGACCAAGAGCACCACTCGCTGTGACCACGTCGAGCTCCCCATCGCAATGAGTATGAGAATGGACACGCACTGCACAAACAAGCCAGCGCCGTATCCAATGCCAATACCTTTGGCCGATATCTGGGTAGATAGTTGCAGTTCGATCGATGTGAGCTCTGAATGCGTGGGGGTTCTGACCAGCTCGTCGTATTCAGAGTTAGCATCGCTTTGCGGCAACAAAGCAGTGCTTGAACCGTTATGTGGCTGTTCGTTTGTGGCCGAGCGGCCACGCCGCTGCGACCCGGCGCCCGCCCTGTGAGGGTCGGGCGTGACGATATCAGTGACCGCGGCCTCTTGCACCTTGGGATGATGACGGACCAGCAGGGGTAGAAACGAGTTTAAGAGGACAAACGATGCGCCAAACGACACATTAGAAATGATGGCCAGTAGAGCGCCAAGGAGGTAAATCTCCTTAAAAACAAATATAAAGGCCATGACGCTAATACTGCCGATCCAGGCAAACGTCAAAAGCAGTCGTTTCCTGTAATCTCCATGGTCGGCCGCACAGCTGATGCTGACAACAAGCAGGGCCTGCAGCAATACGCTGACACTAAAAGTATACATGGTGAAGCTGGCCGTGTTGATTTCGATACCGAGCACGTTGACGATGCACTGCGACTCCTCCCCTTTGGGGTGCTTGATATCGCTGCTCGGGCATGGCGACTTTCGATCGGATAATAGCACGCCGTTGTCTCTTGCAAGACTTTCGAGTAGAATTGGTATAAATGACGCTGCAAAAGAGGTGGGTGTTAGTCGCCGCCGATTCGGGGCTGCGCATAGTTGCGCATAGAATGTCGCATGCATCCATCGCGGCCGAACTTACAAATGGCTATCGCATTGGCAGGTTAGCTATCTGTATCACCAGCGAAATGGACATCTAACAAGCACGGAGGATGGACTTACCACATATCATATATGTCTCTGCCGCAAAAGCATAGGTATACCTATGAAACTCGGGGTTAGCATTTACGGCGTTCGAAAGCAATGCAGTTGCGCTCACCATCCAGCGAGCTCCTTGCCGGTGGTAGGGCGCGTATCCTCGCCCGGATAGCGACCCCCGCTGCGTTCCCCATTTTCGATGCTCGTTCTGGGACTCATGTCGTCAGATTCGGACGTCGAGCGCTCATCGTCGGCTTCAAAGGAAGAAGTATATGATTTGAAGGATTTGGCGAACGATGGTATTGAGAGGAAGGGAGGTCTTGGGGGTAAGCGCTCTTCGTTTCGCGGCGCCATATTGGGTTTCCGCGCCAGCAAACAAAGCCGCCGCACACACCACTAAACACCACCAAACACCACCAATAGTTCCGTCCAGCTTACCACTGCACCACCCATACACCGCCACACACACTACCCGAACTCAGTGTATGTACTATACCTAAGCAAGACCTATTGTACGCAAGGCGAAGCAAAGCAAAGCAATAACCTCAGCGTCAGATGCCCGTCATCGGCTAGCTTGAGACTATATTACTATTATTAGTATTGTTGAACGTCCGCAGACCTTCCCTCCACAGCGCGGAAGACGGAGAAAACGGCTCCTCGGTTGCTTCTTGGCCTACTTGAGAAGCATGCGTCGCTCTCATACCCAGACCTGCGCTCTAATCGGTTTCGTGCAGGTGGGTGGGGTTCCTATGCGTTGAAATTGGATGATTGACTTCCTCGAAGGCTGTTGCCTGGCTGCGGTGAATGGCCGATCGAACAAAAATTGTTTACCACGGATGGAGTTTACCACCACGCGATTATTCGGCAGCAAAGGAAGAAACGGATAAAAGAAGGCTGTAATGGGTCGAAGTTGGCTGGAAATGATCCGCGAGGGGCCTCATCTGGTGGTGCCCGGTTTGGTTGGGAGAGTGGTGATTGTCGGCGCAGAATTATCGCATCGATTTCCCACAGGCGACGCATCCGCCGCATACTATGTAGTTAATAATGTCTCTGTGGCACGCACTCAACACTACGATCGTCATTTTTCCTAGGCGCAGCATTCTTGAAACCTCCAATGAATGCCTAATGTGGATGATGGGCCGCAACATCGAAACATCGAAACCCTCGTCACTCGCAAGATCCAAGTATTCCGCCCTTCTGCTACTAGGTACCAGATCCAACTCTTTGACTGGGTCACTTTAGCGCATCCTCTGAACCTAGACCCTGGAAACCGTGAGAAGAGAAGGCAGCGAGGCAGGCCAGTTGAAGCTCTCCCCGCAGCTTTGAGACGCAGGCATTCCCGTTTGCCGCTTGGGATCCAGGAGCTACCATGTTGGAGCTTGGAGCTTGGCTTGCTGCGACGACTCCACCGAAGAGAGAGCGAGAACGCGGGGTCATGGTGGCTCCTCGAGCAAATATAGTCATCCCCGTGCCCAGACCGAGTCGTGAACATCGCACCGCATCGCTGTGTTCCGTTCGGACTGGCGGAGTGCCTGTACTGTACCTACTTTAATGCTCTCGAGGGGTTTTCGATGCGAATCGCCCGTGGCTTCAGATGGCCTTGAAAGGCCTCGGGTCTTCAGCTACGATGCCATCCCGTTGCTTTAGATGGGACCCAGGGCGGCTTGATAATAATGGGATGATTCTTTGACTCGCAGGTCGACCCATAACGGATGCAACTCTCGACAGCCAGTAACGGGACATGACTGTATCCGCCAGTCTCCGTTCGGGGCAAGAGTCCGTCACACATTTGACATCTCTATACCACTTACGTAACAAGCGCCCAGCCCGTCACAAAGCTTGTGTCCCTTTCCATGGACACCGCATCTAACCTAGGTAGTCATAGCCTTATGTAAATATGCCAGCATCAATGAAGCGGCCGCCTGTGTTGATTGATAATGCCAAAATCTGAGTAGCGGTAGGAACGCTAATTATCGCTAACACCAGATATCATAACACCCCGTAATTTACAAGCAATATGGAAACGAACTATAGTTGGCTTGTTGGTTGACGGTTGCGGCTGTCGGGGGTTCCTCCACCGATGCTCGATATTGAGAGCATGTACTACTACATCCTCCGTACTCATAACAATATGAGCCCAAATCAATGCCAGGGGCAGGTTCGCTTAGGAGAAAGAAATGATGTAGTCCTATCGGAAGTGGCTTTTCGCCCCTAATGATGTTGAAGCCCAAACAGGGGAAGGCACCTGACCCAGACTGTATTCAACTATGGATCCTTCATACCATGCGAGTCAGTGTGAATAATGGGAATTCGTAGGATTTGCCAAATGCAGCAATTGAGCGCCCTAGAGGTCGATATAAGCTCCATTCATCCGCACAAGACTCAGCTTGGCACATGTTCTACCTGAATAATGACGACGTCGTTACAAGGTGGCCGTCGAAGGGCCTAATCGATGCTAAGACGGACCACCCTGTCGTCGATCAATCCGGGGTGCTTATCCGTATTTCCCACCCTTTTCAACTACCGTACGTGCTGGTATTTTGGCATCTGACCCGAATGCTGTTCTTTCAGGCTATTATCCTCGCCCACACTTGACCTATTCCTGGGTTCAATCTAACCAGAGATCCGTCTAGTCAACCCAGATCTCATTCGTGGATCTGTATCTGCGTTTTCCCCATTGGGTGCTGCCGCCAACTGCCCCGATGCTTCCCCATACCATTAGACAGAATCGCCTGCCTTTGAGCCAGGCGGGGCTCAGGGGTAAGCTCTCGGCTCTGTACTTACTTTTCTTAATGGGAATACCGTCTTCATCCGGGGCTTTTAGCGACTTGAGTCCTGCTCCATGACCTGGGCTGAAGAAGCGCTATGGTATGCGACGAGATGGCCGTCTCTGGACCGGGCATTATCTTCCGTGCTGGCAGCCGTCCAACTGTATAAAGCCCGCGCCCACGGCCGGTCCTGTATTATGCATTATCAGAATCAACTACACCCCTTCCACTATTTACCAAACTCGGTGATATAAATCGATCCCATCAAGATGAAGTCTGCACTTGTTCTGCTCCTGGCCCCCTTGGCCGCCCTCGCGGCCCCTGCCGAGCTGGTTGGGCGCCAGTCTCATGCGAGCATCGACCAGCTGATCAAAGCCAAGGGCAAGCTCTACTTCGGTACGTGCGCCGACCAGCGCACGCTATCCAACTCGCAGAATTCCGGCGTGATCAAGGCCGACTTTGGCCAGCTCACCCCGGAGAACTCGATGAAGTGGGACGCCACCGAGCCCTCGCGCGGCTCCATGAGCTACGGCGGCGCCGACTACCTCGTCAACTGGGCGCAGGAGAACAACAAGACGATCCGCGGCCACACCCTCGTGTGGCACTCGCAGCTCCCGGGCTGGGTGAGCAACATCCGAGACAAGTCGACTTTGACCACCGTCATTCAAAACCGTGAGTCTTTATCCCTCGTGGATTCTGCTATACGGAGTCTGTCTTTCGTTCGAGCAGCTGCTGAACCAAGATATCACCAGATGTGACGAACCTTGTCACTCGATACAAGGGAAAGATCCGGGCCTGGGTAGGTTTCCAGCATACTTACCTACTTCATCGGGGTCTTCCTCTCGAAATGCTAATATCCTCATTAGGACGTCGTGAACGAGATCTTTGACGAGAACGGCGGTCTCCGGGGGTCCGTCTTCTCTCAGGTCCTGGGCGAGGACTTTGTCCGCATCGCCTTCGAGGCCGCCCGCAAGGCCGACCCCAACGCCGTCCTCTACATTAACGACTACAACCTGGACAGCCCCAACTACGCGAAGCTGACCAACGGCATGGTCGCCCACGTCAAGAAGTGGATCGCCGCCGGCGTCCCCATCGACGGCATCGGCTCTCAGGGCCACCTGCAAGCCGGCCAGGGGTCCGCCAACGCCCAGGCCCTCGCCGCCCTCGCCGCCACTGGGGTCAAGGAGGTCGCCATCACCGAGCTTGACATCGTCAACGCCGGCAGCAATGACTACGTCGCGGTGGTCAACGGCTGCTTGAACGTGAAGGCCTGCGTCGGCGTGACTGTTTGGGGCGTCCGTGACCCTGTACGTTTTGATCTTTTGTTTTAGTCTTGTCCCTTGAGTGCACATGCTAATGATACAACCCCAGGACTCGTGGCGATCGCAGAACAACCCCCTTCTGTTCAACGCCCAGTATCAACCCAAAGCCGCCTACACTGCTGTCGCCAATGCTTTGAAATAAGCATTTTCACCAGGGAAGCTAGGGCGGGCTCGTCTTAGCTTGTGCTATAACTTGTCGATGTCGGGTCGTATGTTGTGCAAATGAAACATGTGGGATAGTTCATTTGAAGTATGCCATCTTTGAAAACGAAAGGCGAAGAAGTGGTTGTATGAAATAGATTGTTAGTCTAATATATCATCCCCCACCCGAAGAATGAAGTTGTACTGAGCCCAATCACTGACCCGAAAAGCATCAAATGTATGAGCAATCATCCCGATACAGTAAAATGTAAAACCGCTATATACTCGTGATATTAGATCCGTGTCAAAAGGTCTACCTGACCACCACGGTGAGGCTAGTAAGGGTATTTCCAGAAAGCAACCAAGCCATACACAGCAGTAGCGCTGCCGCCGCATCCTCCTCATAGAAATAAACCACCAGTGCCGCAGTAAACAGAAATACTATGAGTAAAGTAAGTATCCGACTTGAAGGCCAAACCATCTCGAGCTACGAAGCAAAAACGGAGGCTCTTTCTCGTTTCCCCTCTCACCTTTTCTCACTTCTTGAACATGCCAAAGATCTTGTGCTTGAGCTTGTCGGCGGTGCTGGTCTGTTGCTTAGCGGCCGGCAGCGACGAGTCGGCCGCCTTCTTCTTGCTGCCCTCCTCGTCGTCGGCCAGCTGCACGTTGGCAGCGCCCCCGCGGCCCGTGTGGAAGGGCTCCTCCTCGGACTTGCGCGTGGCCACGTCGGGCACCACGTCCTTGTCGGTTCGCAGGCCCGGTTCTTTGCCCGGCTCGCCTATATTGCCGCCGCCTGCATGAAGTAACGCAAGGGACGATTAGCGGCAGTCCTTGTCTCAAGATACAGGTAGTGTGTTTGTGTAAGTGAGACGGTGTTGTGAAGTGGTTCTTTTGAGTGATGGGAATGGCAATTGCACGAGCGAGTCGATCATGTAGCTTTCGAGATTGGTTCCGAGCATCAACACCCGAGAGCTTTCTTGTAGGTGCTCCGATGCCCAATTGAGCCATGGCGCATGCGATACACTTGTCACTAAAAACAGATCAACTTACCTCCTCGGCCCGTGGAGTAGGGTCCGGCATTCTGGGTGCCTTCGTCGCCCTGACGAGTGATCTCGCCATCGACATACTGAGTAGAATCGGGGTTGATGTTACCGGCGCCTCCACGGCCGTGCGATACTTCGGGAGCTGACATGGTTGTTTGTTGCGACGAGGGTGTATGAGTGGCCGGGGTTTTTCTAAACAACGAAATGAATATCGATCAGACACGGATAGGACAGGCCTCGACAATAAAACAATTGGTACGTGACTTTGACAGAAGCTTCTTCGCAAAAAGTAAAGCCATGCCGGCTGTGTATGGTATGATTTTATCTTCAGACCCTGGTCACACCTCATGCATCCTGTCACTGGGGGAAGCTGAACGAACCCCCGGCCTAGATGACAAGGAATCTCCAAGGCGTGGCATCCCACCAAACCCAGACGGCGGACGAATCAAAGGGACGTACCTGATGTTACGCGAGCAATACTGTAGTAATATGCAGCGGGCAATGAAATAACATTAAAAGTATCAGACGATTTCTCAATTGGCCTGCCAATGATCTTCCGTACGGTGTCTTTTTCTTGTTCAGCTGTATCATCCCAAGATTACAGACCAACTCTCGCCGCCTTATGTAGTAGTATGCCTGCCTGCCAAGTGCAGGAGCTCTATCCTTGCAAGCCTGTCAGTTTCCCCGGCTGGCTCATGATAAGAACACAACACGCGAGTGCATACCTACACAAAAAACCCGTGACGGCGCACACGTAGCTTCTAATTAATCAGCTTGGACGTGGACTGCTGTGCACTTTGAGCCTGAGGCAATTCGGCTTTGACCAAGACTAGACATGGTTTTGGCGCTGATGGCGTGACGTAATTCGCGCTGCTCATCCTGTGATAAGATAGCGAGCTGTCACTGGTGGGCGGGCGTCCGCCAAGATCCGGTGGCTGCCGACAGCTTCAGTAGTCTGAACCGGACGAACACTGGCTTTCATCAAGTGTTAGGTGTAGATAGCCCAATTCACGTACTGCTTGTATCTCGGATACCAGTTGCAGAGAGGACTCTTCACTTGGCCTAGTGATATATCTCTTGATATGTATATATCATATCGATTGACGTTACATACAAATACAGTTCAATTGCGACTGCAATTTTTCTTTTCGCTGACGTGACATTCTACTACCACATGTATGTAGAAACCAGCCCGCCAATCGAGCACCAACAACGCGCACAACAGGGTATCTGGAGAATCTGACTCAAATACAGCCAGACCTCAATGAGTTGGCGGCAATCTCGATCGTGGCAAGGCATCCACGCTTAGAATTTTACCTTGCCACTACGAGAAGTCGAAACGCCAGATCTGAATGTTTTTCTCAAAAGAAGGGAGAAACGACGCCATCGTTGTTCCGTAGGGCCCGAAGAAAGGTGGGTGGCTGTCCATGAACTCGCGCCATTGGATGCGATCTCGCAGAACCAACCGGGAATGAAGCGCAGTGATTTCCTCGGGCTCGTCAATCCCCCACTTGAACGCCGACCCACTGGAGCGCAGCGCCTTGACGAACGACGTCAGATTCACCGAGAGGCTGCCCAGCGAATCGAAAATAAGCTGCCCGCTGCGGCCGTGGCCCCCGAAGTATTCCACCAGGTCCCGCATCATAGCCTTGCCGTCCTTGGCCTCGAGATACGGCGTCAGACCCTCGGCGATGATCAGCGTCGGCCGATCCGCGGGGATGTCTCGATACCACCCCGGCGCTGCCACGTCCAGCGTCCGGAGCGTGTAGTCGCCTTCGGGCTGTGGTATTAGCCGCGATCGCAGGTCGACCACCAAGGGTTGGTCTATATCGATCCACCGCACACGCGAACTCTTGGCTACGCGGAAGAAGCGGCAGTCGAGACCACAGGCAAGGTGCAAGACAGTGACGGGCTCCGAATGCGCGTCCAGAAAGTTCTGGCACCATTCGTCGAGCCGCTTGGCGCGGTTGGCGATCCAAGTCACGTATCGCTGGTCCGTCGTCATCTTAAAATGGCTGGCGTCCATGTCGACGTCGCACCGTTCCAGCAGCTGTTTGGCGTAAGGGTCGGCGAGTATGGGATGCGGGTTCTGGGCATCCCGGAGCTTGAACATGACCATCGGCAGCAGTGTTTGCTCCGATCCGGCAAGCATGACCTTCTCTTTGGGCAAACTGCGCATGGTGTTGATATTGATCTCACTGGCAGTGCCGCTCCCAGCGTTACTCCGCCGGGACCTGTCGCCGTCGTCTACCGACTGCGAATCTGTGGTACCCATCGATATCCGCGACGTAAACGTGCGAAATGTGTCGACGCTCCGCCTATTCTTGCTATCCCGGCGAGTTAGAGGCATGGTGTCGGATCTAGAGAGAGCAAGGGCGTGATTTGGACTGTTGAGTTGTGTGAATTCTTTCTAGACGACTCGACTTGACTTGATGCAGAGATTTTGGTAGTTTAGGTCCGGAAAGCGAGTCCATGGCTGTTATCACTCTCGATCAACCCCCGAGCCAAATGATGGGGCCAGCGAGCCCTCTCGGGCAACAATCTCGAGCTGCATGATCGAGAACCATGGCGAGGTGGAAAACTCGCCAACACCAGTCGGCCTCTGATGTTTCGCCTGCCGAACGAGATCCATAGTTCCACCAGGGTGAGGATGTAAAACGGCCAATTATACCGTTGTAGGCAATGGTCGTTTTATCAAGCCGCGGCCTCTCGGGACCTAGCTATAATTGAAGCGCTATTCTGCACACTAACACCAGCCATCTCCGTGCAATCTCGACGCAGCCGGTCCAGAAGTCAGCCCTGCTTGGATCTATATGCGTTTTATGGGCTGGGGTTAGATATGGGTTTCGCCCTTTCGGGGTTTACTGTCCAGGTGGGTGGATATTTCTTCGGAGCATTTGACGGGACGGCTTGGTCCTAAACAAAGGCTTACAGTCATTTACATGTGACTAATCTATTTGTAACCGCAGCCGCAATGTCCACAAAGGCTCGGTTAGTAATGGCACATGGCGATGATTCTAGATCTGCAATGCAAGCGACTCTTTTGTTTGTCAACCATGGCATCCGTCCCATTGTTGATTGCTGCGACTTTCAGGAAGACTACAGCGACTCGAGCGACACCGAGGTTCGTTCCCACATAATCCAGACCCGACCGCTGGGTACAGATCATCCCATCAACCCATGAAACGAGGACCAGTCCATTCTATAGCCTCAGCGCAGGTGCCCTCTCTGTTGTTTCTACAGGGGGTAGATCCCCATTTCTTACCATGCACTCAGCCTCAGAGCCAATTCCTGTTAGATTCACGATTTTCCTCAGATCAAGTCCTCCATGTTTCCAGGGGGGGGGCTGGGCGCGAAATACCGGGACTAGGGGTTCGTGCCATCAGGTTCGGAGGATACGATGAAGACGCTTCTGCATATCTGCACTTACCCATCCAGGGAATAAGGCACGTGGAAATACATACCTGTCATTGATCTGCCATTTGCTAGCCGCACAACTGCCATGCCTCAATTAGACCGGACTGGTCTAGCAGACCTGTCATGCGGATAGCTTTAGTAAGCACCTGTCAGGAAAGTTGCGGATCAGGCCATCCACTTGGTTTATCTAAGTGCATACCTACACCAGCACGCATAGTCTCCATAGTAATTCAATAACTCAGTGCAAACATGCTACTCTTACCGGGACCACCTCCGTCATAGTCACAAATCCAGAATAGAAGCCACTGCCGATCTGAATAAAGATGTCAGGGTCATCGGGGAAAACGAGACCAGCACCAAGAATCTTTGCTTTCAGGGTCTTAACTTGCAAGTGCCTTCACTAACGCAAGATCCCAAGGGATGAGCAAGCAGTACGATGCATATGGATGGAACTTATGTTTGTCTAGTCCATATAGTACAGTCTCCTATCGACTCTTGATAAGAATTGCCATCTGACCCTACAGCAAGGAATCCGTCCATTAACACAGCGCAATGGTTTCAAACAACCAAGATGGACTAAGGAACCAAGTCTGTCTCCACAAACCATCTCGCAAGGAACCCCCAGTCAACGTCCTTAGCTAGGCTTGTAGCTGCCGCGCTCTGAACAACGTGGTCAAAAACAGCTTTCCCATAGCCATTCTGGCCTGCACTTTGTGCTGTTGCGAACCAGCTCCTGGCCACAACGGGATTCAGCTTCGAATGCCGGGCCGCAGCTACACTACCTAACCATCAGTAAGCCAGAATCAAAACCATACCGGTGGGGTCTTTCTGGAGACAAAGAAGGAATTCAGTGGACTATGTACATAGTTATTTACCTTTTGAGTACTCCTTCGGCCCCCCAACCGAATTTGCTCAAGACTGGACCCCAGAATGCCTGCGGAGAAACTATCATTCAAATCTTCAACGATGACCAGGCTGCAGAAATTATCATGTCCACGAGTGCCTGCGTTGTAACATCTTGGACGTCTCTATCATATTGACGTAACCACAGTGCGGTATCTTGCAGCAGCTGCCCGGGGATCTTACTAAACTCGCCATGTATGCCCATCCACTGCATCGTTGAAGTAGCACGAGCGCCTGAGCGTTCCAAGAACCGGGCAGTGTTTTCCAGGACCTCATGTAGGCTTGCCAATAACTGAGAGACCCGTTCTTGTTGATTAAACGGCATGTTCTTGAAGGCACGTCTCATCTGGTCTGCCGCAGCTTGTCGAGATTTTGCTGTGACTGATTGCATCGACTCATGAGCAAATCTGGCAATCTCAATGAGCAGCTTGCCCGCTTTCTCAATGCAAGCAAGCAGCGTAACCACCGACTCGGTTGACCATGGCTTCTCAAGCTTGACTATAATGTTGTCGTTGTTGGATGTCGTATCGTCGGCGTAGTTGTTGTCCACCACATATTTCGTGTCTTCAGTATACTGCCTGGCTTTGTGAATAGTGTAGGCAGCCTTGTAGCATATTATGCCGGTTCCCTGTGGAAGATCAAGCCAACGACCATCATGGTGACAGCTTTGGCTTTGGTCCGGCTTAGGGGATCGATCCGGCACGGGGAATCGACCCAGTAAGACGTGCTTGAGAATGGCCACGAAGCTCGGTTGCGGGATACAGTTGCCAAAAATGGCGAAAAACATGAAGAAAAACGATGGTAGCCTCATTTTCTTTTCCTTGTGCGCGAGTTTGGTGGCCGTGAGATGACTTGATGGAAGACGAGGTGAGTAGAGAGAGAATGGGTGCGCGTGTGTTTGTACTTGCTGGAGGACAAGTCGATGGGTACCCAACAGAAGGCCGTTTGAAACACGGTAATGAAGGCTTACAGTGTGACTGGCACGTTCTAGGATGGACAAACACTACCCGTGAAATACTCTGCGACTTACATAAACTCTGTAACAATTAGGCCTGCATTGGCATTTTATCGTATTCCCAGGAAGTTGGGGGATGGGGCAGGCAGCTGGAACTTTCCTTGTATCAGATAGTCTAGCTTACAGGCAAGATAATGAAATGATGAAAGCCGAGTGAAGTGTTTTTTGAGGCAGAGTGCGATGGCAACTCAGAAGACTGGCATAGTATGTTATTTTTAACATGGTGAAACTCTTCGCCGTCCGTTGGTCTTAGGAGAACGATTCGATCCCTGAGACGGGCAACCGAGGCATTCTATTTTGATATCTAAAACCTTTACAGTTGGATATGTTTTTGGAAGCAAATAAAAGTGACTATAATTCTTTATACAAACGGTCGTAGGTGTCTCTAGGGATACATGTATTAAGAGATGCTGTTAGTCAAAGTCTAATAATTAATTAAATATAGTTACTTCTTATATATATTATTAATCTGGCTTATATGGGAGTTATTGATCTTCCACACAGTATTGTATTATTCTCAGGAGGAGTAGCTGGGATCAATGTTATTAACTGAGCGAAGCGAACTACGAAGCTTGGCGTTATGTTACCGTTAGATAATACATATTAACCGTACAAACATGTTGAGCACGAAGTTCTTTACAGAATAACTCCCAAACCAAGACATATTCCAAATGAAAGCCCTGCTCAGTCCAACGCATTTCCAAAGAGTCGCCATCCAGACACAAGGACACTCGACTAAAAAGCGTACGCAGAGCCGGGCGAGGCCTTGTGCTTCCCGCCGTGAGAGACCGTGTACTCGGTCGTGACAGTTATCTGGTTCGAGCTCAGCCTCCGTTGAAGGGGAGCAAGGAGTCTGTTGTGGCTGCTGAATCTCTCGGACGACTGCTGACAGCCGCTCTCCCGGGCCTCCAAGTCTTCGCCAGAACTGTGAGGACGACCGGCCATCCCCACCTCCGTATCCTGCTGGGACGAAGCCACAAGGTCATCCTGCCCGCTCGAGCCGCCGCCCCTTGCCGAAGAAGCGTGCTCGACGGTGTCGATGCAGATGTGCTCCTTGGAGTTGAACGTGATAGTGTCATTGGGGATCACGTGCGGGTCCCGGCCACGGTTGTTGTTATTTGCACTGTCACTGTTGTTGTTCTTGCTACGGCGCGGGAAGCTGCCCAGTTGGTACGAGTTGCCCGACGACTTGCCGGCCGTGGAGCCGGCCTTGCCGCGCAGCTGGTGGAAGTACTCACGGAAGAGCGGGTACACCATGGGCAGGTTGGTGAGCACGAAGGAGACAAAGGACTCGCGGATCGACCAGTACCCGGACTCGGCTGCGTTGGTATCGCCGTCCTAAATTTGTGTCGATGATTAGCTGAATGAAAAAGGGGCAAAAGGGGGTGCTGCTACTACAAATAGAATATCGGGGGCTGACCTTGAGGATGGCCACGGCGCGGAGGATGCCGAACACCATCTCCAAAATGGCGCCGCTGAACATCAGTATGATCATGAGCTTCTTCTTGAGCGGGAGCTTGGACTTCCAAATCATCTAAAGAACCGCGGTGGTGAGTAATCAAATAAATATGATAATTCGGTTGGGGGGTTGGAAAAGGAGGCTGTGTGCGGTCTTACAGGGATCGGGATCGCCATGAGGTAGAAGTCGGTCACCGTGTTCATAACCATGACGAATATCGTCTGCAGAGGCGAGATGGCCGGCATGCAGTTCACGCCGGGGTTGGGGAACACCTGCCAATGGCGGCGGAAAGGGATGCATTTCAAAAAGGCCACGAGCAGGCAGCCGATGTAGGTAGCCGGTAGCACGATAACCGAGCCTTTGATCAGTAATCGGCGGTTTCGCACGCCGTCGCTGCGAGGGGGATATGGTGTCAGTAAAACCACGAATCCCAGATCACCACCCCGAGCTCCTTCCGGTACTTACGTCAGACGATTGTAATAGAGTGCCCAGCATCCTTTGAGCAGCCACATCAACGTGGTGTACATGAGGAGCCCAATAACGTGGTTCTGGGAGCCTCCCACGCGCAACCGCATCTCGTTTGCGGCATCTCCGGTTGGATCAAGGCTGGCTTGCTGCGCAAGATTGGCTCGATCTGGATCCGAGATGCCGTTGTTGGCCAAGCCCTGCCACCAGGCCACGACATTATAGCCCGCCATCGACTCGAGCGTCATGACGACCTAGTTGTATAAGATGTCAATAACATCCCTTCGGTCTGGAGGGTTTAGAAACGACGAAGTGATACACAGCGGTCAACTTACTGTAGCGGGAAGCATCAAGTAGTCGTCGGCAGTCAGCCCCTTAAAGCCCGCGGCTTTCAAGCGGGCATAGTAGCGTATGAAGACGAAGACGATGGCTGTTCCGGTCAAGCCCCACACTTCACGAATGAAGAGGTCTCCTTCTCTCTGCTGCGCAACGGTAGCTTCTGATGCTGGGTCCATCTTGACAACTCTACAGAGAAAAGGCGTGGAGAAAAGAAAGCCTGGAAGAGTGATGGATGATGGGAATCATACGGGCTGAAGTACCGATGAGAATCGAAGACCAAAGGAGCAATCGAAGGCGAAAATGCTCATATCTTCGGCATCAGACATGATACGGAACTGGAAACTCGCCTGGCGATAACAAGTCACCTCAAGATGTTCGGGGCGAAGTTGACGGACCGGAGCATTAGTCATTATTCGACCAGTACAACATGACGGCAGAGCTATTCTCAGTTTCCTGCAAGTCCCCATTTTGTGAAACGTCGAGAACAACGCCGGCGGTGGGAGAAACCATCTTGCCCAGTCAGCCGCGGCATAATAGCAATATGATATCGCCTATAATCTTTTGGGTAAGGGAGTTGAGATGAGACCTCAAATGGCACACATCTCGGTACCAGCTTTATGCATGTACTAGTTCAGGAGAAAACAAGTGAGATGTCATTTGCGCTGGAGCTTCATTCACGTGTGAGAAAATCAAGCAGAGGAAGATGGTCCGAGACTGACGTCCAATCATAACTATGTGATTGAAAAGTAGGGGCGGCCATGGCAAGAGGCGGATTCATATTGTATGCTCATGGTTGTTTTAAGCGTCCTCGTCGCCAACAGTGTCAAACGCTGGCAGTTATGTGGCAATGCTGTAGCTGCATTGGACAGGCTAACGAGGCAAACCTTGCTTTTGCCAGTCCATCACTGTTGCACAACGTATCCTAAAGGCGCAGTAACAACCAACAACTAGTAGGAACTGCACGCAATTGCAATCAGGTGGCCTGAAAGCCGGCCGGCTGCTGATTATAAATAGACCAAACTAAGCCCTCAAAAAGCAACGTCCTTCTCACTATACTGGCGCTTCTCCTACCTTGGTGCAACCACATGCAGCAAGATCTTGAGGATGCACTCAGGCAGTGAGCTAAGAAGCCATACCTGCAATGCAAGGGTTAGATACAGACCAGCACGGACAGACCAGAAACTAGATTGCGTAGATCGCAATTGGCGCAGCACCCACCAATGCCCCCCGGGAAATGGCCAATCGGAAGATTCATACACGGACGAGGGTTTCGGTCCCCCTAGCCTACCCGGTGACACGGGATGCTGGAATGAGGTTCAAGGCCTATATGTTTTGTCTCGGCTCGTACAACCCTATGAAAGAGGAATCCAAGTTTGTTGGTTTTCGTTGGGACCCGGTGAAAGGAGGTTGACTCAGCAAGGGATAACCAGTAATATCAAGACCAAATGTTGATGATGCCACTGATCACAGCCGGAAAATGAAATGAATTATGTTGTTTTCTTGTAGCAAGTGTTTCATGCCATGCCCCTTTGTAGCATAGCGACTTGTAATCTGCGAGAAAGTCGACCGATTACATAAGTCGGGCGCCCAATGGAGTAAGTCTCGGATATTCGGAAAGACCTTGCTTTGAGCAGCGTGGCTGTCAAGCTGTCAAACCAGCTCCCCATCTCGCTTTCATGTAGGTCCCCGCCTCGTGAGGGGTTCAACGGCGCCGCCCCCGTCTCGGTCAATCGGCCAGGCTCGCTAGGAGCTGGCGATCTTAGAACACCCATCGAACGTCAAAAAGCCCCGGCGGCGTTTTGTGGCGTGTTGCCAGCTGGGATTCGTATGCCCGATAGGCAGGCCAAGAGCAGTCGAGACTACGATCCGCCTTTCCCCGCACGCATGCAAACGCCCTGATTCGAGAAGACTTGAAGGGTGGCCGTAATGGTCCCCCACGGGACGAAGTAGTAGCAATCAACTAGCGAGGTGGCCAGTCATGGTGGGCTACCCGATACCACGACACGGGCCGGGGGAAGATGGGATGAAAGGGTCTCAGGCCTGGCTGTTTGGTGCGCCACTTGCCCATTGAAACATAGTAGTAGTCTCGCTTCCGCTACACTCCCTGTCCCTGTATAAACCTCAAAGGACCAAAGGCCTTCGGTACTTTTGGTAATTGCCATGCAACTCCTGGTCCTTGTTCAGGACTCACATCATTACATACGGAACCCCACCCAGGTACTCGTCTATTTGTGTATTTGCGACAACGGCCTTCCCGGTCTGTCAGTTCGCGCATTCGTGTTTCTAATGAGCATTCGCATCAAGACAGAAATCTGCCACAGCTCTTTGTCCCATTCGGCCTCAAGCAGATTGGCTTGGATAGCCAGTAAAGAAAGACCCTAACACAGGACTTTTCTGACGACCATCTCGACTGCCCCCACCGTCCGCCGGGGTCTTATGCTTATGCCACATGCGCATTGGCTGTTGCTCGTATTGCCAAGAAAGTCCCCTTTCCGGGTTCGGAAGCCGCACAACGTCTTGCTGACTAGATCAGTCCTTTGTACAAGGGGTGTGTATTACCAAGGGATGCTACTGGCCTAGACTTGACATCATCCGGGTCAGCACCCACAGCACAAACCATCCACTGTGCGAACCGTGTATCCTGAATGCATGTTGAGATGTGTGTTTGCAAAGCCTCGCTACCAACGTGATCCCTCAATATAAGCACCAACGAGGGAGGGTTGCACGGCATCCCTATTGGCCGCGAGGGCATGCATACTACGCTTATGGCCACAACCTCCGGCTCATAGTTGGCATCATCTCCAACTGACTGCTCTCATAAAACCCCCTTCCCCATATACCCCAAATCGCCTTGGACAGTCCTTGGAACACGTCCACTCCAGATTGAAAGAAGCGAATCTGTCTAGCAATCATGGCAACGAACGGTACCTCTGTCAGAGGCGGCCAGACGGACAACAACCAGCCTGCATCCAATGTAGATGTGTGAGTCTACACCAAAGGGCCGAATAGAGCTGACCTGGAGCTAACATAATCCCAGCTTGATCATCGGCGCAGGGCCTGCGGGGTAAGATTACATGACCTGAACTATGACAAAGTCGTAGTAATTGACAGCGTGCGTGAAGCATCATGGCTGCTGCCTGGATGGCTCGGATGGGTCTGAAGACTCGCATCATCGACAAGAGGAATACTAAGGTACGGACGGGGTTGGAGGGCCATTTTGGGGGCTATTCATTCCAGGCCTCTCGATCTGCGCAACCGAGGGTCCCCACCGGCTTGCCCCTTAAGTTTATGCCATTGATCCGGAGAAGATGACTGATACCATACGCCTAAAAGGTCTTCTGCGGTCAAGCGGATGGATTGAACGCGCGCAGTCTCGAGATGCTCGATAGTCTCGGCTTTGGCGACAGAGCCTGGAAGGAGGCCAATCATATGATCGAGGTATGTGCCGCGTTGAAGCCGCTCCCATAGGCAATAGAGGAAAGGTGATTATGCTAATAGCAGATAGATATGTCTATGGGTAAGTTTCGAGCCGGATATTGTGACCGCGTGGCTTCGGCATTGACCTGCTGTCTTAGAACCCGGACGAGAACGGCATTATTAGACGTTCAGACCGCGTACCGGATACCCCTGTCGGCCTTTCACGATTGCAGCAAAGCACGCTACACCAAGGCCGCATTGAACGCTTCTTCCTCGACAACATCAAGAAGTATTCCAACGATACCATCAAAGTCGAGCGAGGGGTCCTCCCTGAGTCTCTCGAAATCGACCAGGGCAAAGTCGAAGACCAGAATGCTTACCCCGTCACAGTCAAGCTGCGATTCTTGACAGAAGAAGAGGCAGCCCCTAAGCAGCTTGGGGGCAGTAAGGTCTCTGATGGGCTCTTCCGAAGCAATTTGTTCCAAGAGGCGGACGAAGATGCCCTTATAAAGCAGACCTACGACAGAGCTGGAGCCGGCGAGACGGTTCATGCCAAGTATGTAATCGGGTGCGACGGTGCTCGTAGTTGGACTCGGACCACCCTTGGCTTTGAGCTGGAAGGCGAAGCCACTGACATGATCTGGGGCGTCATGGACATCATCCCCTTTACCGACTTCCGTGAGTACACCAACCCTGAATTAAAAGGGTGGAAAACTGACATGCGACTCTGCCAAGCTGATATTCGATGCCGATGCGCGATTCACTCCGCCACTCACGGTAGCCTCATGATCATTCCGCGTGAGAATAACATAGTTCGGTTGTACATCCAACTCGTAGAGGTCAAGCCAGACGCCTCGGGGCGCGCGGACCGATCCAAGATCACCCCTGAGCTGATCTTCAACGCGGCCAAGAAGATCATCGACCCGTACAAGATCGACTACGAAGTCTGCGACTGGTGGACAGCGTACCAGATCGGGCAACGCGTTGGCACCAACTTCGACGCCCACCAACGCGTGTTCCTAGCCGGCGACGCCGTGCATACACATTCGCCCAAGGCTGGCCAAGGCATGAACATCTCGATGCAGGACTGCTACAACCTCGGATGGAAGCTCGGCTTGGTCTGCCGGGGCATCGCCCAGCCTAGCATCCTCAAGACGTATCAAAGCGAGCGTCGGCGCGTCGCTCGGGACCTCATCGAGTTTGACAACCGCTTCGCCCGCCTCTTCTCAGGCCGGCCAGCTAAGGATATCATGGTAAGTAAGAAGGCGACTTCTCCTGTGCCACCCATGCATCCAATCCTGCCTCTTTGAAATCATAGAAGCCATTGCAATTATTTGACTCACGCCCGTTCACAGGATGCCGAAGGTGTCTCCATGGATGAGTTCAAGGAGGCCTTCGTTCAGGGCAACATGTTCGCCTGCGGCCTCTCGGTCGACTATGGCCCCAGTAACCTGGTTCTCAAGCCTGGCGACGCCGGGGAGCATGGCGACGGTAGTGACGTGGTGCCACCCGCGGTGTCAATGTCGGAGGCAGACTTCGATCGCAAGCAGGCACTGGCGGCGGGCATCCCTGTCGGCATGCGCTTCAATAGCTTCCAGGTTCTGAACCAGTCGGATGCCCGGCCGTGGCAATTCCAGAAGCGGCTCCCGGCTGACGGACGGTTCCGCGTCGTGCTCTTCGCAGGCGATGTCCACCATGCGCAGCAAAAAGCGCGTGTCGAGGCCTTCTGCGCCAAGCTCAATGCACCGAGTAGTTTCCTGCACCGCACCGTCGGGGGCGACGGCCGCGACGGGTTGCACAGCGTGGTGGAGATCCTGACCATCCACTCGGCCAAGCGCTGGGACACGGAGCTGCTACGGGACTTCCCCGAGGTACTTCACCCGTTCCGCAAGGCCACGGGCTGGAGCTACGACAAGGTCTACGTGGACGATGTCAGCTATCACGAGGGTTTCGGCGAGGCATACAAGAACTACGGCGTCAACAAGGAGCGAGGATGCGTTGTCATCGTCAGGCCGGACCAGTACGTCGCGTGGGTTGGCGATCTGGAGGACTTCGACAAGGTGCAGGCGTACTTTGAAGGGTGCCTTATGCTAAAGGATTATGCCAACGAGGTAGAATCGTCCGTTGCTGCCATTGTTCCCGGAACTGTGGCCGCTTCTGATAACATCTCCGTGGAATGAGCTACTACGCTAGTAGTTCATGGTGGAACGCTGCTTGAAAAAAGAAGTTGCTTGGCTTCGCCGTCATGTTCGATGTTCCTTCTCCCTCGTAGCGCCACGAACCGCACCGGAGATCCCTCCAGATCCCCTTTTGTTCAATGTTTAACTCTGTACCATAGTTCCAGGTATAATTTCGAGTGTTACCTAATTCCCGAGTGTGAAAGGATGATCTGGAGATTACCCAAACTATTCGAATTGCTAAGTCTATTTGCTGACAGCATTAGTTAGCGTCAGCAGTGCAGCCATTGTGTCAAGTGCGCTGTTAGCGGTGCAGCTGCCTGTAAATACAGTAATGAAGTGGTATGTCTCAGCATGATTGGATGGCCATCAGGGATGTGGGGCATATGGAAGTGCTGAACTTCATGCTACCACCGCCAGGCAACACTCCTCAAGATCACTGCTCCTTACTACATAAGTACATAACCTACAAACTTACCTAATCTATCCATGAACTGTTCCCTCGCTGGACCATTTCGTAACAGACAGGAACGACATGGCGGAGCCTACGAGCGACGCTACGACGACTTCGGCGCATGATCGTGCCGTAGCCTACATGGCGAATGAGCGCTTCCACCAACGATTCACGTTGCCAGCCACGGCTGACCATGATGCCCTTGTGGTGACATACGCCGACGCAGGACGTGGTGCCGGCGACGACCCCAAAGCAGTCCCGACTATGTTGTACATGCCGGGCATGTTCTCCTCGCGGCTCTTTGGAGTCTTTCCCTTGCATGCTATGGGGCAGAAGCTAGGGGTGCGGGTTTTAGTCATTGACCGGTATGTGTGCTCAACTTGCGGCGAGACTGATCCTCGGATGTCTTTTCTTGATATCTGACAATCATGTCGCCGCCCAATAGTCCCGGCATGGGCCATTCTACCAATGTGCCGCTTTCACAGAGACTTGCTGTGTGGCTCGAGACAGCGACCGCACTTCTTAAACACCTTGGCATCGACCACGTCGCCCTGGTGTCACACAGTGCTGGAACAATCTACAATCTCAACCTCTTGTACCGCTTCCGCGATATCTTGAGTCCCACCAAGCCGTTCGTTGCGTTATTTGGTAGGTTGCTGCTTACACCCACACTGGCTTTCCTTCCATAGCTCGAATGCTCCACTATTGTCAGGGTCAAACCTTAAGAGAACGATGAGCTCCCCAGCATCTGTATTTCGAAAATGTGCTGACAGACTGTAGCACCATTTGTACACCCTACACACTCTCGGGTCGTATATCTGCAGATGGCTCAGTGGCTACCAAATCAAGCGTTCAATGCCTGGCATCATATCCCACGACTGGTCGTCACCAAGGCGCAGCCTGCCTTTGCTTCAAGCGGAGCGGTGTTCACCAAAGCCACCAGCGCCATTCTTGGGAAACCAGGCAACAGCAGTGATGGGGGCCATTCATCTCGAAGGATAGAGAAAAAGTACGGGGTGACTCGCGATCTGCAAACAGAATTGGACGAACTGATACCTAAGACAATGTTTGAAGGACAAACAGTAGGGGCAGACAGTGAGGTGATGCAATGCTTGAAGAAAGGAGCCACCGGGACGTGGGGGGAATGCGACGATTACCCAACCTATATTCGAAATCTGGCCGAGCTAGAGAGGAGCAGAGGTCTCGAAGAAGGAAAGGCAAGAGTCAAGGTGCGTATATACTTCGCCGAGACCGATGCGATGATTGGACAGAGAGGCAAGATGTACCTGGAGGAATGCTGGGCAGGAAACGAAGGCGAATTTGAAGACTGCATCGATTTTGCGGCCGAGTCCATCGAGGGGGCTGACCATGACACGGTATGCCGCAAGCTGAAGGTTCTGGAAGCCATCTTCCACGAGGCGGGCGGAAAGAAAACAAGCCATTCCAGCGCCACTTCAGCTGAAGGGGAGACTCAAGTGGGACTGGACGGATGATTACCTGCAGTCGGAAGATTTTGGACGCGAATGTCCCATTTTCTGTCACCTTGATATAGGCTACCGACAAGCAAGCCCGGGATGAGCGTACATCATTGATAGTATTGGGGGTGTTCTGAAGGCGTCGGACAGCGTCCACTTCGAGCCAGCATGCGGAGATATCGGCAATGCGTATTGATGTAGATGCAAGAATTCCCTGCAGTATCCGAGTGACCCGGGCGAGATGGGTAAACGTGTAGATAAGATGCGGTACCCCCTTCCAGGGAGAGCGAGGCTAGCTAGGTAGTTAGTCGATCCCACCCCATACGGGAACACTCGAGCTGCCCCGAAGACTGGAAACCCATTCCTATGTATGGTTCGTACTTGTACAGCTAGCTACCGACAGCAAGTAGCGGTGGTTACACCAGACATGCATATTGGCACACAGATGGCCGGCTGTCTGTCACCAGACCGTACATGTATGTACCTATGTCTATGCCCGTGTTGGGGTCCGGATGACAGCCATGGCAGCGTGCAGGAGACCATCTGGGATAAGACACTGCCGCCCCATTTTCCATGTCCATGAATAGTACCTACATAAGCGGGATGCCGTTCACCACGTGGAATGCTCCCATCCTTCTCGGCCAAAGGTACGAGTCAGGTCTCTCCATGGCGCCGGCTGAGCTAAGCCAAGAAAGCCTAGATGCCCAGGCCCGTATTGGATGACTTGCTGCGGGCCCTTGACTAAGTACTGAAACGGCCTTCCTTTGAAGCTTATTTCAACAACACATGGCACTTGAGGCCAGCCGCAATCCTCCAATTGTGATCATGTTCAATGTTGGCTGTAAGTCATGCCCGCCAAAAACTGTTGCCAAATTCGGATCGAAAGATGCAATAGGCTCGTCTCCACCATGGCCACCTGTATGACAAAGCAGGCGTAAATTTGAAACCAAGCAGGCTCTTATAGCAAGGCGATACTATTTGTAAGCCTATTCGAGCTTGGACTTGTTAACTCGGCGCCGGGATGATTACCCATCCACGCTAATTCGTATGCACCTTGTAGGTGGTCAAAAGTTAAGGTAGGTAGGCTGGTGGCCGGCCGGCCTGTTGTTTCTCAAGGTCAAATTTAGAGCCAGAACCCCCTACTGGAGCTTGGAGACCGTATCACTCAACCAAAAACGTTATTCCGAGGCTTGCAGGCGTCTCAGCATGAAAGTTCAGCTGTTAAGAAAACGTGATCATTTCTATCAAATTTGACTAGTGACCGGGCAGGAGCGAAAGGACTGGGAGCTACCGGAGTCGGTCCGGGCTGGAGGGAGTAGGAAAATGTAGGAAAACCTGATTGAAACCGTTAGGAGGAATGGATGTCTGCAGATCTGTCAGTTGTCAAGGAGGGGCAACCCATGATGAAGTGGTACCATCAACATGACAGCATGTTAGCATGTGCTGCTTTGAGATTGGACAATGTTATTTTCCATGTTATGACATTTTCCAATTTCATTTGCGTACACTTGACGTGTTTCTGTTTCCTGCTCGGGCTGTTCCTGCTGGCCGTGCTTTTTTCAATCCTTTAACTCTTTTTCTCTTTCAGTGACGCCATTGCCAGTAACATCCAATGGGCGCACCTGGAACGAAATCCACATCCACCTGCTGCGGCCGTGCCTACATCTACTCCAGCACTCCAGTACTCCAGTACTCCAGGCCCATCCAAACCATCCACATGTACACGTACAACCTGTCCGCCCCAACAAATAAACCCAGTCACATTTTCTTCTTATTGACTGGTATTGGTCGATCTCCAAGAAGGAAACATTTGAGGCATGAACTGACCGATGCATCGTTCCAGTCCTGCTGCTGCCATCTCTCCCTCTTTTTGTTAGTCACAACGAGGCCCCACGGTAGAACAACCGCAGGAAAACAGCAAACCATCGGATCCCATCCTGCTTGACCTTTGCATTTCCCGGCCCTGCCGAGTAAGAATACGAAATTTGCATTTCCGTTTGGGGCTTGCACTCTGCCTCCTGTACTTATATGTGTGCCTTACATGGTATTTGGCTGTTTTAGTTAGAGCTTGACCGTTTCCGTACCCATCATATCATTCTTTTTAAGGCACTGCAACATTCATTCGTAAGCAAACGGCCCCGCAGCATCCGAGTCACGAAGAAATCCAGGGACATCCATCCCAGCCAGACCTTGCCTTAGGCCGATCAAATTACATGACATAACCTGCACTTACATTTCCGTGACGGGCCTTCCCTTGTTTGGATTTCCTTCTGACGATCGGGCAATGTTGAATGTAAAAACCTAGTTTTCCTGCACATCGTCTTTGTCTTTCTCAGTTCCTGGTAACATCGCATCACCAGAGCCCAGCCATACCATCCAATCTCTCTTGCACACACCATCTCGTCTCTCCCCCTTCCACCTCCAGCATCCGGTAACATGGCCGCTGTCACATCTACGCGGCCAGAGCAGTTGCCTCCCCTGGATGCCGCCACCAGATCCAGCAGCGAGAGTCCCCGATCAAGCAACACCAGCAACGAGAAGATCAACGCCTTAGCACCTAACCTGGGCCGTGAGGCGCCATCCAAGAAGTCATCTTCTC
Organism: Apiospora saccharicola; assembly: GCA_038363915.1. NCBI lineage: Eukaryota > Fungi > Ascomycota > Sordariomycetes > Amphisphaeriales > Apiosporaceae > Apiospora > Apiospora saccharicola. The sequence continues at coordinate 5,231,806 of JAQQWM010000001.1, forward strand.
CCGTAGATCGCTCTGCATCGACGAAAAGATGGAAGACGTTCCGCGCTTCGTTCAAACATCTCTGGAACTTGACACCCAAAGAAGTCGACGACTTCATGGACTCTTATGTTATTTATAACCTAGATTGGGAAAATGAGAAAGAAATGATTGATGCCTTGGGCCCAGACTACCAACAACGTGTAGGCACCTGTCTCAAATCCTACTATGGTATCATGAATCATCTGTGAGTCCCCTCTTCTCGGCACACCACGTTGGATGCATGTTTCCTGTGTAGTATACATTTGTGAAAGCAGAGGTACTAACGATATCTCAGGTGTGCTCTCGGCGACGTGGAAAAAATGTACATCCCGCCGCAAATGGACAAGCAAGCATCCGTCTTGGACAACCAGTTACTGTTTGAGGAGACCATTTCCAGAGACCTGGGTCTGAAAGCAGGCGATCGCGTCTTGGATCTGGGATGTGGCCGTGGCCGTGTTGCCGCCCACATGGCCAAGTACTCGGGCGCGCAGGTTACGGGGTTAAACATTGACCCCAACCAAATCGCGCAAGCCATCAGCTTCAACAAGGAAATCGGACTGAGTAACGAATTCGTGGAGCATGACCTGAACGATCTGCCTCTGCCCTTTGCCGATGCATCGTTCGACGCATTCTACGAGATTCAGGCCCTGAGTCTGTGCAAAGACCCGCGGGCGCTCTTCCAGGAGATTTTCAGAATACTGAAGCCAGGTGCCAAGTTCATTCTCTGTGACTGGGTGAGTTTGCCGGCGTATAATCCCAAGAACGCCGAGCATGCCGAGCTCATGCGCCGGGTCAAGCCGCTGATTGGCGCTGTCGGAACCCCAACCCCTACCAGCTTCGAGGCAGCCCTACGAAATGCCGGATTTAGCGTATCGCGCTCCGACAATCCCAGCATTGACGACCTTCAAGCCCCACTGATCGACAAAGTGGACATCTACTTCAGAGCCATGAGGCAAGCCATCCTCGCCGGCGTCAAGCTCCACCTGGTGCCGAACCACTTCAAGACGTTGATCAACCGACTCTGTCTGGACGGCCAAGCCTTTGTGAAGATGGACAACATGCGCTTATCGACGACTACGTATCGCGTCATGGCAGAGAAGCCCTAGAGCCCGCAAGCAGGCTCCATGCTCACTCACATTGAGCATTTCCGAAATACCAATTCCTGAGCTTGTGGTCTTGGTCTAATATTAATGCGCAGAGGAGGACTCCCTCACAGACGGCATCTTCCCCTTTCTTTCTTTCTTCGAATCATGCAGTAGCTCGGCGTCTGGATCAATTATTTCGATATTTACTGCTAGTTGCGCCGCACATTCATGATGCTTGTATCTTGGCAAACGCCCATGACTTTACCAGCTAGGCTCTTACCAAAACTCACCAGCTTATACCACTTGATCTGCTTCATGAAAACGTCGGTTTTCACTCTGGCTTGGAAGGGTTGGGAATATGTCACGCCTTTAGCAATATCTCAAGGATGACTCCATGTACATGCAGCCATCTTCCATATTGCGTGGAAAATGCCCCGTAGGTAGTCAGGAAAATCAACTCTCAATCCTGTATATCAGCCTGTAAGCTTTGTCGTCGCATACGGTCAACGCTGCTCCATCGGCTGCATTGCCGTTTGCATTTAGTACCTTTGTCCACTCTCCCCTCGATGAAATCCCAAGCAGGACAGATCCCGATGGTTCAGACGTTAAACGGTACGCAAGATGAAGCAGTCTTGTCACTAGCATTGAAGTTGCTAGATGATGCAGTACAAAGAGAGGCTGCGAGAGGAGCTGGGGGCGATCAAGGTAGACAAATTAAAGGGGCTCTCGAGAACCTGCCAGACCTGGAGCCCTTCCCCCTGACGCACGGGTACTTGGACTTGAACCACGTTTAGGGTAGCGCAGTCTGCCGCTATGGCGAAAGGGGATACGCCCTTCATTGTAGTTTGTGCAAAGTGGTGAAATATGTATAAACGCTATACGTGTTGGGCAGGTAATAGCACCAGCAGAGGGTGTATAACAATAGTTAGGCTCGTATAAAGGCCGAAGTTTAACTGTATAAGTCTATAGAACACGCAGAATGCCACTTTACACCACCAGGTCTTATGTGGGCCTTACTGCCAACCCCGTAGAGAGAAGTCCGACGTCCATAACACCGGCGACTGAACTCCCATGTCCACTTCACATTCCCCTGCAATAGCCAGAAATCCCCCCTTTACGAGAGGTTGGTAATAGAAAAGTCCGATTCGCCGTTGTAGGCCTGCGAGGTCCCGTCGGTGGACTGCGAGATGGCAAACACGCTCACCTGCCACTCCTTGAACCCCGCGACCCGCTGGCCCGTCTGGGCGTCGACCTGGTACGTCACAACCAGCAGGTAGGGCCCGCTGCTGCCCGGACGCGATGGCTCGTGTCGGAACTGCCACTGGAAGGCCGCGTCGTCGCAGGCCCGCCAAGAGACGTCGGGCAGCAGGCCACCCTCGGCGGCGCGGCCATAGAATGCGCAGTTGGTGGTGACGCTGCCTCCGAGGACGCTGGCGGTGAAGCTAACTCTACCGTTGGATGAATGATTAGTCGAAGTCTTTATAGATACCGTATTTGTATCTTTCAAGAGTAAATAAGAGGGGCAGGGGCCAGGGGAGTGAGAGGTCTTACTGTGCGTCTGGCTTCATGGCCTCGGTGGATGCAGCGAACCCGACGATGTTTATCTCGGATGGTATGTTGGCACGGGTGTGTGGCGCAGCGGCAGAGAGAGAGATGCTGCTGCTAAGAACAGCTGTCACGGCTGCGAGGACCCTCATCTTGTAGTTGTTGGATTTCGGTAGAGCCTAGATACACGATTCGAATCCCTGTGTGAGAGTAATGGAGATGCAGGTTGAGTGTAGTATTCCAATAAGGGTTTTGTTGGAGACACTTGGGAGCAATGAATTGCAGTGACGGAAGACCTGTCAATAGAGTTGGATTTCAAGCGTTTCATTTGAAGCAGGCTCGACGTCCCTTTTATACACGGCTTTCTTCGTGATTAATCTTGTCAGTGAAACATCGTATAGCATAAGCCCATGCCCATTCATTTCGCTTTGGGGCCTGTCAGCCTGCGCCCCATGTAAGGAGCGAAGTCGGGAAGTGTCGACACGGGCCTCGATTGCCGTCACTGATACATATATCAAATGAGGGCGAAAAGCGGTGGCTGCTGACTTGGCGCATACCAATATGCCAGCTGGGACTTCGTGTTTGGCAGGGACGACCGTGGCATGGCTTTTCTAGTCCCGAACGCCGGGGGCCAATCGGGACAGGCCCCTTTGCTTTTCGCGGCACCCGGCAGCCCAGCTGACTTTCAGCTCCGCCTTATCCGTCAGACTCGGCCGTCTCGCTCATGATAGGCAGAACTCATGAGATGTCACCTCATTGGAGAACGAGATGCCGCACGTACTGGGAATTTCGGGATCATCGTGTCATTATCTTGTTTGCTCTCGTAGGGGAGGGCTCTTATAGTGTCAGGGGGTAACGTAACATTGCCCAAGTCCAACATTCTCCCTTATTAGGCGTCCAAGCGTTCATTGAACCTGCGGCTACGGCGCCAGTTGCATTCAATGCTGGATGCAAGTGTGGACGTGGCCACGTAGGGGAATCGAAAAAGAGACAGATAGAGGTTGAACGCAGTTGTCATCATCTGTCGCCATGCGACCCCAAGAAAACTCGACGTCATGGAGTGGTTAACCCAAAGTCTAAAGATTGCGATATTGTTTATTTTGACTGACAAGCAACGCTTTAGTTCCTGCAGATCAGCAATCAAGTGGGCTTTGCTGGCTGCAGGGCCAAACGTTATCTGTCTGCAGAGGAAAAAGCGATGCAGCAATCCTTGGCTCGTAAGATGAACCCAGTATTAGATCGTACGTACGGTATGAAGCCACCAGGGGGCTGAGCTTTCGTTTTCCTTTTCTCCAACGCTCTTCCACAAACAGACAAACAAAGTCGTCTGACCTATGTAGCTTACACAGGCGACGCCCGTTTCCCAGCGAAAAAGAAAAAAACTACCGACATAATTCCTCTGATTTACCGACATATGTCACCTCCTCCCGAGGTAAGCAACCTTCACCCTTGCATCGCCTAGGGATGGCTTGTTATTAAAACCCCGTTTCCTAGGACTGGACTGATGCCACACTTCCCCGCAGTTCGTGCAGTAGGCTGTCGGCTCCAGGATGTTTTGTTGTTGTTGATTGGGTAATCCGGCCAGCTCAGGGGGTTCCTGATTTGACAGCTTCACGCCGCGTCCACTCCGTCCGTACATGTCCCTATTCATAACATTTCTGTCGGGAAGGTGACACAACAGAACTATATGCAAGTCTTACCGGATTGGCGGTCAGGCTGCCCTCCGCTCCAGACATGGACCAGGGAAATCCCCGCACCCTCGCAAACTGGAGTATATGGGGAACCAAGTGCATGTTTTGATAAGCAACTCATCTTATGGTGTGTAGCAGCAAAAGGCTTACATCGGCATCGCGAAGACTATTTGAAGCCTGCATAGTCTCGTTCGGTTTTGTGCCTGCCCGTCCAACCAGTTCTTTCTCTCGACCTGACTCAGAAACCCGACAAAAGAAGGCATCATGTCAGACAGTGGAGAGAAAGGCGACAATCGTGCGCATCACGTCGAAGGGGGTCATGTTAAACATGTAAGAAAAAGCCATGGACTAGAAAGCTGGAGGTTAGACTAATTCGCAGTCCAGGCCGCCGTCAGCACTATTTTGGCCTCCAACGCTGCTGAGCGCAAACTGCTTTGGAGGCAGGACAAGCGCATCATCCCGCTCTCGGCCGGCATCTACTTCCTCTGCTACCTCGACAGGTCTAACATCGGCAACGCTAAGATTCTGAACAACACCAGCCACAATGATATGCAGACCGAGAACCACATGTCGAATTATCAGTTCAACGTGGCCCTGATGATATTCCTGATCGGATACTTTGTAAGTTGTTACTGGGCCTGATGATGGAGAATAGGGATAGAAAGCACAGACACTCTCTAGCTCTGCAAAGAACCAGCACCCCTTTCTAACATCACTCTCCCAACATTAGCTTTTCGAGGTACCCTCCAACATCATGCTCAAGAAGCTCCGCCCTTCGCGCTGGCTGGCCATCATCATGTTCCTCTGGGGCGCCATCACCATCGGCCTGGGCGGCACCAAGACGTACGCCGAGGTGACAGTGGTGCGGTTTCTGCTGGGCGCCGCCGAGGCCGGGTTGTTCCCGGGCCTAGTCTACTATCTGACCTTCTGGTATAAGAGCGACGAGCGCAGCGTGCGCGTGGCCTTCATCCTGGCGAGCGCAACGTTGGCCGGTGCCTTCGGCGGCGCCATTGCCTACGGCATCGGCCACATGAACGGCACCGCCGGACACGCTGCCTGGCGGTGGCTCTTCTGGCTCGAGGGAATCCCCTCGTGCCTCTCCGCCGTCGCCGTATTCTTCTTCCTACCCGACTTCCCGGAGCGCGCAACCTGGCTTTCTGAGGCCGAGAAGGACCTGGCCATTCAGCGGCTGCACCTTGAGGGCAGCAAAGGCGAAGGCAAGGGTGTCACCTGGGCCGACGCCAAGGCAACCATTATGGATTGGCGGCTGTACGGGCACTACGCGATCTACTTTGCCGTCTCCCTTCCATTCAGTTCCTTGTCGCTATTCGTTCCGTCGATCACTCAAGGATTGGGGTACAAGGACCTAGAAGCCCAACTCATGTCTGTGCCGCCTTATGCAGTAAGTATCAAGTCGCACTCTAGCTAGAGCATGACGAGGTGCTAACCACCGGTTTATACAGGCAGCTTATGGTAAGCGCGCCCCCTTAACGACACTTTTCTGGTGCGAAACTAATAGGAAGAGGAATAGTCTCTCAGATCCTCGTCTCCTGGTCCGCCGATCATTTCAACAGCCGTGGTTACCATTGCGCAGGTGCCGCTTTTGTTGGCGCCATCGCTTTCCTTGTATCTGCCGTGCTCCCTCCTGGCAACTACGGCGGTCGGTATGCCACTCTCATCATTGGCTCTGCCGGGGCCTTTGCGTGCGTGCCGCCGATGCTGGGGTGGCTCTCATCGAATATCTGGACCACAGCATCGACGGGACTTGCCATCGCCATCAATGTGAGTATCGGCGCAGGACTGGGCCAGATACCCGGAGTCTGGATCTACAAGGCAGACGAAGCCACAAGGGGCTATCCCACTGGGCACGGCGTGAATTGTGCCATGCTCTTTGTGGTAACTATAGGAGCTATTGCGCTGGTCATCTTCTACCAGCGTAAGAACAAGCGCATCCTGGGCTCGACTGTTGAGGGGGATGCGGTCAGACTATACAAGCTCTAGGTTCTCCTATGACAGTAAACTGCCTCCCTGGCAGGTGTCAGTTCCCGCAAACATAGACAGATATCAACCTGGTTGTCTGGGGCTAGCTCCAACAAAACCAGTTTCCAATCGAGATGGCATTGAATTCTGGGATTCTAGAACCAATATGTCCTAGCCACAATAAAGTATTTAGATGGTTAATCTACGATACCCCTCAGGCATCCCTAGATCAGTGTATTACGGCTCATGTGAACACCGCCTGTGCGAAGACCAGGATTGGATTCGAATCCTTCTCTGGTAATCTGGGGTAACGGACCCTGCGTTTTGAACCCCATCCCTGGGTCTTCTGCGGGGGAAGGAAGCAAGGGGGATCGGTCGGCATGCCGCGAGCCTTGGCTCCATCCAAACAGACACGCGACCCTGGTTCGTTGGCGCTCGTAACCGTTTTAACCGCGGCCGATGCAACCCGCTTGTCCGTGTACGGCAAAAGTAACGGTAAATCTGCAAAATCGGAACGCTGGTGGCGCTGTGGTTCAGTGTAACTTTCGTGTTCGTCTCCCTGGGCCGATGATACATCAACCCCACGATGCACCGCTTCCACTATAAAGACTTGAGAGAGGCTGTGTCACGAGTCAAACAGGCGTGGCCTTGTTCCGTCACCGAGGGCCTGGAATTGACCACCCCCTTCATTTTTGGAGCGCATATTCGTAGTTGTTATAGTTGAAACATTTCGATATTGTCCTTATTGATCGTCACTTGGCTACATCATCATAATGGCGAACTTTGCCTGGCGGGCGAGACTACTCGCCTGGTTCGCTCTCGTGCCAATCCTAGTGACGGCCTCTCGGCGCCGCGACGTCCCTGCGGCCTGCAACGACCACAGCTTCATGGATGTCCTCCCGCCCAATACCTCGATCGAAAAGGTGGATTTTGTCGAGAGCGGCAATACCTATGGTGAAGGGTTGCGTGATCTCAATTACCCAATCCAGCCCACCAACCTGCCGGATCTGTGTGCCGTAACCATATTTGTCAAGTCCTCGCCCTCTTCTGCCTACCGCTTCGGTCTGTTTCTGCCAGTAGACTGGAACAGTAGGAGTCTTGTCTACGGAAATGGCGGGTTTGGGGGCGGCATCAATTGGCTGGAAATGGGCGCGGGCGTCAGGTACGGCTTTGCCACCATCTCGACGGACACGGGCCACAACTCAACCACGGGCGACGTATCGTGGGCGCTGAACAACCCCGAGACCAAGATGGACTGGGGCTGGCGCTCCATCCACGGGTCCGTGGAGATTGGGAAGAAAGTCGTCGAGGCGTACTACAAGAAGAAGATCAACTACTCTTACTACAGCGGATGCTCCACGGGCGGACGCCAGGGCCTGAAGGAGGCCCAGATCTCCCCGGACAGCTTCGACGGCGTGCTGGTCGGGTCGGCGGCATGGTACACAAGTCATCTCAACACCTGGGTCTCGAAAGTGGGCACGTACAACCTGCCCCTCGACGGGCCCAACCACATCAACGCGAGCGTGTTCCCCGCCATGGCCAAGGAGGTGGTCCGGCAGTGCGACCGACTCGACGGTGTCGAGGACGGCATCATCAGCGCGCCCGACGCCTGTAAGCCCGACTACACCGTCATGGCTTGTAACCGCCCGGGCGTGAACCAGTCGGCGTGCCTGACGGCGGCGCAGATCGAGACGACCAAGAAGGCGTATGGCGACTACCGCGCCGCCGACGGCACGCTGCTGTACCCGGGCCTGACCCCCGGGTGCGAGAACCAGTGGTCCCTCGTGCTGAGCCAGAACATGACGAGCCTGTACGGGCTCAACTACGCCCGCTACTTCCTGTACGACGACCCCCAGTGGCGGTGGCAGGACTACAACGACAGCGCGCCCGAGTACGCCGCGCGGACGGACCCAGGCAACGCGACGGCCGACGACTACGACCTCAAGCCCTTCCGCGACCGGGGCGGGAAGATGATCATGTACCACGGCCTCGCGGATGGGCTGGTGCCGGTCAAGGGGTCGGACCTGTACTGGGACCGGGTCGTGACGGAAACGGGCGGAGGCGACGCCGCGGCGGTGCAGAAGTTCTTCCGGTACTTCACGGTGCCCGGCATGGGCCACTGCTGGGGCACGTCGGTGGACGCGCCGTGGAACTTCGGGGCGCCGTTCCAGGCCAGCTACCTCGGCTACGATACTTGGTCGGTACCCGGGTACCGCGACGCGCGGCACGACGTGCTCCTCGCGCTCATGGGCTGGGTCGAAAACAGCACCGCCGTCGACTCCGTCGTGGCGACGACGTGGGACAATTCCTCCAACGCGTCGACGCCCGTGCGGAGGCAGCGGCCGCTGTGCCCGTACCCGGCCAGGGCGAAGTGGGACGGCAAGGGTGAGGTCAATGCCTCGGGGAGCTGGAGCTGCGGGCAAGTCCTTTTTTTTCTCTTTGTCTTTATACTTCTCTTGCATGATGGAGTGAAATCGACATAGGATTCTTGATCTTGGGACTGACTGATGGCCAAAATAGGGGTCCCGTCTCCGTCCCCAAAAGCATGGGTGCCAAGTCTTTCGGGTACGCCTGGGCTATCGCGGGGGCGATTAGGTCTATGATTCTTTTGGCCGCTCTCTGAGGTGAATACCTTAGGTAGCTTGTGAACTAAGGTACGAAGCGGGCTCAACGTCCCATGTGGAAGAAGTTCGGTGATATGCTAGATGCAGCGTCTCGCAAAGCCCCCCTTTAATGACCTCGCGGCGGTGGTTGACCTCTTGATCTCTAACATGACGCATAGAATCAAGCTCAAACGGCCGGAAGGAAATCAAGCGCATCCATGCCTCCATCTCCACAAGCGAGGTGGATAAGGTATTGCTTACTATACCTATTTTACTACAACCAAACGACCCCCATTCAGTCAGGGGGTTCTGTGATCCGTGGAATACGTAGAGTCTAGAGCAGCGATATATACCTAGACACACCTTTCTTGCGATCGAGACCAGCGCATTTGTTTGTAACAGCGGAGTACGCAACAGACTGCCGAAAGCCGCGAGCACATACATGGAGAACGTGCGCTAACAAAGTCACTGGAGATTGACAACCTACAAGGCGGTAGCGGTGTCGACCAGAGACGACCGGGAAAGCTTCGGGCACTGTAGCAGTTCAATAGTCGGCGGAAAGGCGACGATCCGAGGCGGGCGCCTGTCTAGAGATGGAGAGCGATTCCTTCTGGAGTTGCTGCTAGCCAATCCCGGTCGGCCAGGGCTGACATCGTGGCATTTCGTAAAGCTAGTGAGTGATGGCGTATGAAGTACGCCTTTTTGGGATTTGGGCTAAGCACCGGGTGAACTAACCACTACCGACGAAACGCCCTAACCCAGGCCACTGCTTAACATTTCGGGCCTTTCGCTGCTCAGGAAGATAAAGAGTGGCAAGGCTCACATCACAGGTGTAAGGATGTGGTGTGTCGCTTATGTAAACGAGGATTGGCCAGATCGAAGATGCATTCATCATCTGGTGTATTAATTCAGTATGTATGTCGGTAGGCAACTTAATAAGTAGCAGCATGCAGTGCAACTTTGTTGTCGGGTTGGGTGGGCCTGTTCCTGAATGAGATGGTTGCGATATAAATAGTCGCTGCGCCCACCCGACGTGAAATCCACTTGGACCGGAACTGGAATTGCTGTGCCATTCGCACGGGCTGTGTGTGATGCCGATTGATCTTTTGCTGAGACCCTGAACCAAAAAATTCTTACACCCATACGACATATCCTTTTCTATAGAAAACATGAAGGATGCGCTTACTGTGTGAATGCTGGTCCTCTCGTGCGCTGCCAAGAACCGAAGATGGCAAACCGTTTTGGTCTCTTCTGTGCACCTGCAGGCTGCAGCTGGCCCCAAAAGACCCCTGGCGCTGCAGATCTCGTATCGAATCCAAACGGACCTGGGGCGCGCATGTGCTGCCCCCAATACTGCAAATTATGTGTGCCATACAACTACATAGGTAAGCACGTAAATGAGGGAGGCGCAAATAGAGGGGAACGGTGGAAGAAGATGCACCGCGATGACAGGCCCCCGGCCAATGGCTGTTTGCGCCCGGGATATGCACCGCTAATCTGCTGGGTCTCAGCAGCCTTTTGATCAACGGTAAGCACTTGCAGGGGTCCTATGCTTATTGTGGCCATCTGTGGCATAGGAGCCGAATCAGCGCTCGACGGGCCCCCCACGGCCCCATAACGAGCTGAGCTGGAGAGATGCTTTTTTGTCTGTAAATGAGATGGCACTTACAGGGCTGCGGCCGGACTAGGTAGTAAGAGTAGCAGAACAGAACGGCATGGAGAAAAACGAACGAGCGGCCTTGCTAAGGCCTTTAGGCCCTTTCCCACCCTCTCGTTCTCCTTCATGCGCATACTGACAACTACTTCACCCTCTTTCTCTCGCTTGGCAAGTTACTCATTTACAGGAAGTGTACTGTACCTAACGACTCACTGGCTCCTTGGAAACCGTCGCCACCTCAGAGAACCTCAGAGAGCGCACCCCGACCAAAGGAAAAGGTGCCATGGCCTTTATTCACGATACTCAACCTGGCTTGGAGGTGAAGCCGGATCTCCAGCCGGGACTCGAAGTGGTGCCAGAACCGGAGGCGCCCCAGGTAGTTTCGGGGCCGACACCACAGAAGCCATGGGATCAGACGTCACCAAATACGCCGCAGTATCACCACCACCACCACCAGCAGTATCACCAGCAATACCAAGCCACTTCGCCAGTTCACGATGCCTACCATGATCAGCCGTCCCCATACTCGCCATACCAACAGCCTCCGACTAGCCACTTGGGGGCCATGTCGGACTGGAACGGGACGGTTGGCCCATCCCCGTCAGAAAGAGCAGCACGCGAACCGACGATAATGGGGGTACGCAGAAAGAAGTTCTGGCTCATCGTCGGGCCCCTGATCGCTATATTTGTCATCGGAGTGGCCGTCGGCTTGGGCGTCGGCCTGGGAGCACGTAGTAGTGGTAGTGACAACTCTTCAAGGTTCGTTAGACACTCGGGACATATTAACACACCCCCTTGATATACAGTACCGACCTGAATGCTAACACGGGTGTTCCTGAATAGCGCTACGCCGTCGCCGACGGTCGTCACGTCTGTAGTGTGTCCGGCGAACAACGGATCGCTCTACGACTCCAAGGACAAAAACAAGTTTTTCCGGGTCGCTTGTAATCTCGACTACAACAGCGGTGGCGGGACACAGGACATGGGGAGCTTCCAAACGGCCACGTTCGAAGACTGTCTCAACGGATGCGCGGCAAATGACGCCTGCGTGGGCGCCGGGTGGGGGATATACCAGGGAAATACAGTTTGCTGGCTAAAGTCGCATCTGGGATCCAGCCAAAGTGCACCCAATTGGGTTTTCGGTGTGCGGCAATGAGAAGAAGACTCCAGAACTTGAGCGGCTTGGAGATGGATGGCATTTATGATGAATTTATAATGGTCGATACATCTGATCTGATACCCAACTTTCATGTGCATACTCGAAAGACTTTATAAATATAAAAAGTATAAATTATAAATCGTTGAACGGTTAATAAAAATACCATTTGACTAGGCTTTCTAAATGTAACGCGATTCTCAGGTTACTGGCTTGTTAAACCGGAACATCTCGTGATTTGCATCGTCTTGCTTTTTCGGGCAGTTTTTTGGTATGTCCCATCTCAGAACGTTGCTCATACAAGCTGAGCGACAACAATGATAGTCGAGTCTGGGCGGGCAACGGGTCTGCAGCACGTACATGTACAGTAAGTAGTCAGGCCAGCCAAGGGCCCAGAACAAAAGAGGCAGAGGGATCGTCCACACCATCGCCTTGGCCACACCCGCCCCCAAGATTCTGGCTGTGCAGGCAGCTCAACAGCCATGCATGCTTACGGTAGTATGGCTGGGCGCTCGCTTGCTCGATTCAACGTTGTCAGATCATATCCCAAGTATGAGATCATACTAACCTGTTGGACGACCATATTTAACATGTGCTGCTATAAAAGCTATTCCTATACTTACTTACTCGATTATATGCAATACTATAACGTCGATAGGATATATACCGACACCTTATACCCCTAGTAATAATAGGTAGTACGATAAAGTATTATATTTCTTAATAATATATTATTAAGGTAATAAGATTATAAAGGGTATAATATCCGAGTTATAATTTAAATATATAATTTTAAATAATAAAATTAAAAGGTATTTTAATATTATATTTAATATTCTTATATTTAATATATATTAATAATAATAATAAAAGTTTTATATTAATTTTAAAATTATATAATTTATTTAATATTTTATTAAGCTTCTTATAATTAAAATAAGTAATAAAAAATAAATAGAAAGTTATACAAATTAATAATAACTCTATATTAAAATAACTAAGTATTTTAAAAGTAAATTAAAAAATTAAAACCTTTAACGATAATAAATAGTAAATATTAAGCCCCTTTTTATTATAACTATCGACCTTAGCTACTTATTATCCCTTATAGTATAGGATTTATAATAAACCCGGGTTTTATAATAATATTATATTTAAATATTAAGAAAGGAATTATTATATTCGTTTATATTATATAGATTTAAAATTTATTAGAAACTATTTATATTTAAATAATAAAGTTTTTAAAACTAAGGTATAGAAATACCGGTTTTATATAAGTTATTAAAGAAAGCTTTTATATATAAATATGAAATTTTAAAATAGACGCTTTTTAAAACCTATAATATTTCTTTTTCTTATTTTATATAAATATATATTTATATCCGTTATTATCCCTTATTTAATTTTATACTTTTATATAATATTAAATATATATACGATTATTTAAATTTTAATATGTATCGATATATATTATATTATATATATTAATAAAAAGTACTTTAGGTAATTCTGAGGAGGCCGGTATTATTACGCCGGTAATTATTAAATTTAAACTTTTTAAAATAAACTGTTTTTATAATTAAAAAATCGCGAATATTTTAAATAAACTCGATTCCGAAATGTTTAAAATTATATAAAGTAATTTATTTTATAATTTATTATAATATATAAATCTTTATATATATAATTTATATATTAAATTTGAAATATATAGCGATAAAGAATATTATAAAGATTATTAAGTGGCGGAAAGTATATTTATATATTTATAAGATAAGAAAGAGGTTTTAAAGGACGTAAAGCTTTTATTAAATTACGTTTATAATAAACGTTAATATAATAAGATTATGGAATAGCTACCTTTAAAGGGCCGGTACCGATAAATAGGAGTTAATAAAACCGCGATTAACGAATAATCCTTTAATTAAATAGGTTATTATCGATTGAGCTGTTTATCGGTTATTATATAATTAATTAAATTATATATTTATTTACTTAGTTTATTAAATAAAAAGTAAGGGTTTTATATGATATTCTTTTTATAATATAATTAATAAATTAATGTCCTCCGTAGGATAGAGTTATATAATTAAAATAAATAAGTTATATCGGCCGGGATATTATTTCCTTTAAATATAAAATGCCTTAATTAATATAATAAATATAAAAGATAAAGGTATTATTAATAAATATAAATTATATATAATAATAAATATTATTACTTTTATACCTTAGATTAATATTTTATTAATTTAATTAAATTAATAGGTAGTATTAAACGGTTTATAAATTAGTTATTATTTAATTATTTATTTATATATTTATTAATCCTTTATAAATATTATTATAATTAACTTATATATATTTATATATAATTATATATAATGTAGTTTATTACCTCGCGGATTATATTACTTTGCGAACTATTCTTTTTATTTTTTAATACTTTTATATAAATTAATTTAATTATAACGCTTTAAATTAATTTAAATTATTCGTTATCCGATTTATTATTTAATTTTATATCCTTTTTATAAATTCGCATATTATAATTTATCTCGCTATAAATATTATAACATTTATTACTTATTACGCGTCGTTTCGACGAATTATTATTTTTACTTTCGTTAATTATAAGATATTTCCCTTTTACCTTTTTATTTTATAATTATTAAAATTCTTTAATAATAAAAGCTCCTTTAAATTAAATATATAACTTTTTAACCTTCTAACATTTTAAAAAAGTTAAATTAACTACCTTTAAAATCTATATCTATTTATATAAAATTATAATTTTATATATTATTAACTTTATATATTTAATTAACTTATTTATAATATTTAAAATCGGCGTCGAAAAGCTTTTTTAATAGCTAGAGATCCTACTTTTAATAAAAGTAAAATATCTCGTTATTTATTAAAGGTTAAAAGGCATTAAAGGATTATAAATACTAGCGGTTTTTAAGCGTAATAACTTTAATATAAACATCCGAATTTATATATTTAGCTTATTAATTACTTTATTTAGATTATAAAGTATTAAATTAGATATATTAAATTTAAATTTAATATTATATTTTATAAAAATAATGAAATACGCGGCTTTAAAGGTAATAAAGAATTTAAACTTTATAATATAATTTATTAAAACTTTTATAAATAACTCGATTTCTTTTAAATATATACGCTTTAATAACGAATAAAATATAATATTTAATAATTAAAGTAAATAAAATAAATAAGGAGGTATATTAAATATAATAATACCGTTATCTTTATAATATACCTCGAATTTAACCGAAATATAGCTTTTATAACCGTTAATAATTAAAAAATAATAATAACCCGTCGCTCGCGTTTTAATATATTTATTAAAATGTTTAATTTAGTTTAAGCCCGTTTTATTATCGGTTTAGCCGTTAAAAGTCGATTTAATTATTTAATTACCCGATAAATTATATTTATACGTTTAATTTATAAAATAATATTAATTTTAAACGATTAAAAATAACGAAATATATTAACTTTATAAATTAATATATTTTATTATTATTAATTATTCCCGATTATTAAATTAAACCGTCTTTACCTTCTTATATTAATCGGCGCGTATTATAACGTATATTAAATTAATAACGCTTATTATAAAGCTAGTTTTATCGAAATTCTACATATCTTTATTTAAAATATTATATTTAGCTTTCGTATTTATTATTAATATAAATTAGCCGGAAATAACCTTTATATTTTTATAAAGAGCCCTTTAATAATTATATTTCCGATTTATTTTAATTTTAAAATCTGGATTACGATCGATAAAACGCTTAATTTAATATTTATCGACGCGCTCGCCGTTACGCGTTTTTACGAAAAAATTAATTATATCTTCTATATTAACGATATTAAAAGGTATTCTTTAAATATTTAAATCGATTATATACTTTCGTAATACCTCCTCTTTAATAAAATTTAATTTATATTATTATTATTAGATTTCGCGTTATAGGGTTCGGCCGTTAATTTAATAATATAAAATTATATAAAAGATATTATATACCTTTATAATAGCTCTTTTATTTAAAGGATTTATAATAGACCCCACTAGGGGGTTCATTTAAGGAAGGCCTAGTTAGCCCGCTATTCCTAAATAGGAAGGCGGTTAACCTAGGTAATAATAATTAGCCTCCCCTACTTAAAAGGCTTTAGCCGATTTAGGTAAATAGAGCCCTCTTCCTTCCTATTTTATTTTTATATAAATCCATTATTTAAGTTATTCCTATCCGGTCCCTTTAAATTAATAGTATCTCTTTAACTTTAATTAATTAAAAATAAAATTATTTCGATTTAATAACCTTATTAGAGATTTATTAACATTTATACGTTTAAATATATTTTTTAATAGCTTAAAAATAGGTTTATATATTAAAACCGTTATTAAATTAATAGATCCATACGTTAAATATATCTCTATCGGTTATTATCGGAATTAACGATTAAAAATAAGATCTGTATATCTAATATATCTTTCTTTCTTAATTTAATATACCCTTTTTACTTTAATTATTATTCGTATTTTTAATACGCCCGGTAATTATTTATTAAATTAATTTTATATTTTAATAAAAGTACTTTAAAAACGTAACGCGTTTAAGCAAATAAAAAATCCCTACGAATACGATTTAATAAATTACTTAATTAATTAATTACTCGTCTATAATATTTAATCCTAAATAACTTTAATTATTATAAACGCTACGGTTTCCTACTTAAATATCGGTCTATTTAAAATCTTTATTTAAATATTATTTTACGAAAACCCTAATTTAGGTATCGCTTTATTTTAAAAGCTTTATTTAGAAAAATTCCTTATTATTTTTAATTTATTATATATATATTAAATACGTTTTAATTTATTATTAATTACCTATATATAAGTAAATTATTAATATAACCGAAGATTTAATTATTAATCTTCCTTTAAGAAAAGAAGAAAATATAAATAAATAACCCGAAATTCCTAATAAATAGATTACTTTAATACTTTAATAACTTACGCGCCTTATCGACTTTAATATAATATTTAAAAATAAATTTTTCGCGGAATAAATCGTAATTTTAAGATTTTAAAATAATTTATATATAGGAAAAATTAAGCTTTTAAATCCCTTATAAATAAATCCTCCTTTAATACCGAGGCGAGTTATTTTAATATTAGGAAATATAATTATTTAACGAGTTAAATTATTAAAATATATAATTAACCTTTAAAAATTATTAAAATTATATATAATAAAAGCCGAAACTACGATTCTTAAAAAGTATATCGATTATAAAATTAATAATAATCTCGTAGAATTCGGAAATAACCCGATTATTATAAAATATTTAGACGTTTAAATTAATAACCTTTAATTAATTTAAAAAAAGGCGATAATAGAATTACGAGAAGATTTAAAAGAATCCTTAATAGAGTTTAATAATAATATAAAAGGCTTTATATATAATATACGAAACGAGTTTCGCTTTAATATAAAATAAACCCGCTCGTTCTCTTAATAATTAAATCGAATAATTTTATAATTATTTTAAAATTATAATTCCTTTCTTAAAGACGTTATATAATATCGAAAAGTAAATAATCTTTTATTTAATAAATCGGTACTTATTATAAAATTATATCTTACTCCGGGAGGTCGATTTATTTATATATATTTTAAAATAGTTTAACTTTTATTTATAAAAAAAACTATTATCTTATTAATTAAAAGGGATAATTCTAAATACGATTTTAATAACGGCGAAGGGCGTCTTTAAAAAAATTTTTAAATTTAAAAGGATTAAAGTTAATTCGTTTAAGGCGATTATTTAAATCCCTTTTTAATAAATTAGCGATAATATAGGTAAATCCTTTAATAAATATAAAAGCTTATTAATAATTTTATATAATAACCTATTAATAATCCTATATAATAATTATAAGCTTAATTATATAAAGAACTTATATATTTATTTATTAATCCTTAATTTTAAATATAATTAATTAAAGTATTTATATAACCTTTAGTGTTAATTATTAAATTATTAAACCTTCTTTAACGTCCTCCTATTATTATTTATAATCCTTTACTTAAATATTTATTAAATAATTATAAATAATTAAAATTTAAAATTAAATAAAAGGACGTTAAAATATATAATCCTGATTACTTAAATTTAATTAAATAAAATTTAATTTAAAAAGGGAAAATAATTATCTTTACGGATATTATAACTTTTTTATTAAGAATCGCTAGTTTTATAAAGGGAGATTATTTTAGAAATTTTATTATATAGATTTTAAATTTCTTTTAAACCTTTTTTAAAGGACGAGCCTTAATTTAATAGAATAATAAAGTCTTTAACTTTAAAAAGGTTTCGTTAGAATCGAAAGGACTTTATTATATTATAAAAGCCTTTAAAAATCGATTTAAATTAAACGGAATTATAATAATAAAAAAGTTTTTAATTACGAGATTTTAATTAAAAGACTTATCGAACGATCCCGATACCTTAGAATACTTCTTTAATTAAATAATTAAGTATATTAGAATTATAAAATCCTTAATACCTAATAATAAAAACGCGGTCGGTATTTTATAATAAATTTATACTTAAATTAATAAAGAAATCTAATAATTTCTATACCCTTTTAAGGACGATAATATAATCGTTTTATATATAGCTAAGGTTAACGAAATATATAATACTTTAAACTTATATATTAAATAATAATTAAGGGACTAAAATCGATAAATATAAAATACTACCCGAACTTATATTAAATTTAAATTAATCGATAAATATATAACTAAAGAAAACTTTATTAAATTTTAATATAAAAGACGTAATAAATATATAGAAAAGAAGGAACGTCGATAAAATAAAGTTTAATTATAAAATAATCCTAATAAGGACTATAAAAAAAGAAGGACTTTAAAAAGAACGATAACTTTAAAAAGTCCGATTATAAATATAATAAAAATAATAAAAATAATAAAAAAATTAATTTTATATATAATAATTTATCTTTTATAATTAATTTATTAAACTTATCGTTAAATAAAGAATTTAAATATAAATCCTTTTATTTTTATTTAATCTTTAATTAAAATATAATTTATAAAAAGTATTATAAATATAACTTTATTAACCCGGTATAAAAACGATTATATAAAAAAAAGTATAACGATATTAAAAAGAAACTTAAATCCTTAGCTTTTATATAAAAACGATATATTTATAATTATTATAATTACGTATTTATATTATATAATTTAATATTTAAATATATTAAAAATTATAACGAAGCTTATAATTATAAATAACTTATATTAAAGAAAAAATATACCTTTTATTACTTTAATAATAAAACTTATTTAATTAATATTAAGAAGTTCTTTATTTAAAATAAAATTCTTAATATTAATTATAATATAACGGAATTAAATAAAGATATTATAAGTTTTATATATTTTAAAATTAATATTTATATAATATAAAATAATTCTATTTCTATATATATTTATTTTAATATTAATATTAATTCGAACTTAATAAATAAAAAGTTCCTTTATTATATAGAATACTTTATAATTCTTAAAAAAATTAAAATTAAAACCGTAATTAAAAAACGAATTAAAATAATTAAATAAGTTATATTTATTATCTATATAAAAAAATATAATAATAATAATTAACCTATATTTTAAAAGTTTATTAAAAGCGAATAAATAATTAATAACCTTAAGCCTAACGCTTTAATTAATATTTAAACCTTTAAACCCTTTAAAATTAATATTAACTTTAATACCGATATTATTTTATTCCCGAAATATAAATTTAATATATATTTTAAAATTATTTTATACGGATAACTATACGTTAAAAAGGTAATAATATAAAAGAAAATAACTTTTTTATTTAAAAAATCTATTTTTATAATTATAAATTATAAATTTTTATTTAAAAGACGTAATTTCTATTTCTAATTTTAGAACGCGAGTATTACGAATATTTTAATAAACGTAAAAATAATTAAAGTTATAATAATATAAAATAATATTAAAAAACCGGTTATAATTAATAAAAAAATTAAAGTTAATTAAATATAAAAGAATTAAAATATTAATTATATAAAGAGTTTTTAAAAAAAAGAATTTAAATTATTTATCGTTATAATAAAAATCGTTATAAATATAATTGTTAAAAATCCGGGAAATATTTTTATAATCGTTATAATAAATACGCTTGGGATTATCCCGAATATACCCGGGATTATTTTAGAAATACCCGGGAATATTTTAATAAATATTTAACCTTATATCGATTTAAATATAAAACTTATTTTAACCCCGGAATTTTAAGAAATCGTTAATAATTAAATTAAAATTAATCTTATTCTAAATAACGATACCCCTTTAGCTACTCCTTTATTTAATTAAGTTTTTAATTTAATATTTAAATCTTATAAAAATAAAGGAATTTTAATTCTTAATAAACTTTATATTTTAATTTTAAATAAATTAAAGTTAAATAAATTTTATTTAATATTAAAAATTAGGAAATTAATAAAGATTTTAAAAATTATAATTAAAAAAGGTATATATTTTTATATTAATAATTAATTATATATAAAGAAACTCGTAAAAATAATTAATAATTATTTTAATATATAAAAGGATTAAGGTATAATTAAAGTCTTTAAAGAATAATAAATAAAGATTCCTTTAATTAATAATTAATAAAATAAGAAATTTAATAATCGAAATTATCCATTAAATATTAAAAATAAGAAAGCTCTTAATAATATTTATAATACCCTTTATAATAAAAGACGTATAAAATAGGTAAATAAACCGACCCTATTTATAATACCGCTTTTTATTATATAATAATAAATTAAAGGTAAGGAAAAGGTAAAAATTATTATAAACTTAAGACTTTTAAATAATATAATAGTCCTTAATAATTATTTACTATTATTATAATTAGAAATAATTACTCGTCTTCGAGATAAATACTTTATTACTATAATTAATATAATAACCTTCTTTTATTAATTTTCTATTTATTTAAATTATCGAAATAAATTTATTTTTATAAATCTATAAAGAATAAAAAAATCTACGGTAATATTAATAAACTTTAGGAATATACTTACCTACGCTTAATAATTTATAAACAATACCTTTAAAAAGTTTAATAATTTTTATAAAACTTTTATTAATAATATTATTATTTATTTAAAAACTATAAAAGAATACCTTAAATACTTAAAAAAGGTCTTTAACCTTTTTAATAATAAAAATATCTTAATTAGCCTTAAAAAATCATTTATCGGTTACCCTTTAATAAAACTACTTGGCTTTAAAGTAAACGCCTTAAAATTAAAAATAATTAAAGAAAGGGTCGCTGCCTACCGTTAATTATTATTTCCTATTAATTTTAAATTACTTAAATAATATATCGACAATTTTAAATTCCTTCGTTATTTAATACCTTATTATATTTAAATCGTTAAATTATTATAAAAAAGAAAAGTATTTCTTTTAACGAAAAGACGTAAATAAGGACGAGTTATTATTAAAAATATAAATAAATAGATAGTTTATTATAAATTAATTAAATTTAAACTTATAAATATTAAATATATATCCTTTAAAAGAGTATAAGTTTCTATTTATAATAAAATAATTATATTCTATTACAATCTTAATTAAACCCTTTTTATTTAACTCGATAATTCGTTTAAATAAAAATTCAGGATAATAATTTTTTACTTTAAAAACGGAATTAAATAATAACTTAATACTCTAATTATAAAAACTTCGATTAAACCTATTATATATCTTAACTAATACTTATTTTAACCCGAAATAAAATATAGACTTTTAAAACTCGAAATTATATACCTAATATAAATAATTAAAAAATTACGAACGATAATTTAATCGAATTAAATACCTATTATTATCCTTACCAATTACTTAGCTACGAAAGATATTTACGAAATTACGAATTTAAATATAATAAATATCGACCGATTTAATAAAAAATTAATTAATATTTCGATTTACCTCTTATAATATAGATTCCAAATATATTATATAGTTAATAAAATTAATTTTATCCCTAATACTTTTAATAGATTAAAGGTAATTTAAAATATTAATAAATGTATTAATAAACCCGTTATTCTAAATAAAGTTTAATTTATAACCGATAACGTTAATTATATATAAATTAAAACTATTATCGATAATAAAATAAAATAAAAGTTTTTAAATAAATATAAAATTAATATTCGTTTAACCTTTATTTTTAAAAATCTTAAATACCTAACTAATGTTAACGAGGTCGTTAATAATTTTTCTTACCCCGAATACCCTTTTAAAATTAAAAAGAAGCTCTTATATTATATTAATTATTTAAAAATACATTGACTTTATATTCCTTATACCTGAATATAAGACTTCTTAATTATAACCTATAATAATAAATATTATTTTAATTTAAAACGAATATTAAAAGATCTTAATACTTTTATAATTAAAAGTAAAAAGAGATTAATAGAAGATTATATCGCGTATTATCCTAACTATAATATTAATTAAACCGATTAATAATTAGGAATAAATAACTATAAACTTATTTATAATAAAAACCCTTTATTTATATATATAATTGTAATAAACTTTATTTTAACTCTCTTACTAATAAATTTTAAGGGAATACCTTAATAATTAAAAAATAACGAAACCTATTACGATATATATAATTATATAATAACGGTTTCCTATTTTATATTAAAACGGACTATATTAATTTTAAGATATAAAAAGTATACCGTTAAGGATTAAGCTATTACTTTTATTACTTAATTTATATTAATAGATTAAGGAATTCCTTATAAAATTATCTCCGACCGAAACTCTAAATTTATTAATAATTTCTAATAAGGTATTTAGGAAAAATTAAATATTCGATTATTAATAATAACCGTTTAATACCCTTAAATAAACGGATTATCGGAACGAAAAAATTAAAATATTAAAATTACTATCTAATATTATTATTTTACGTATCTTAATCGCGAATAGATTAATATATTTCCGGCATTTTAATAGAATATAAATAGCGCTTATAATCGAACGACCGAATTAATGCCTTATTAATAATTATTTAACTTTAAATTACCGAGACCCCTCGACTTAGTTATAAATATTAACGTTATTAATAAAATATTTAAAGATATTCGTTTTATAAAAGAATATCTTAAATAAGACGTACGATTAGTTATAGATTTCGTAATTATAAATATTAAAAAACGATATAATTCTAAATATTAGAATATTTAATTTAAAGAAGGTAATAAAATCTATCTCCGTTTTTATAAAAGTTATTATCTTCCCGGGAAGCTTTTAAAGAAGTTATTATAATAACGGTTTAAACTTTAAATAATAATTAAAAAGGTTAATAATCTGGTATATAAATTAGATTTTCCGGAAAGAAATCTTATTTATTTTATAATATTAATTAAATATTTAATACCTGCTCTTAAAAGTAATAATCCTTTCTATTATTTATATTCTCCTCCAGGTCTTATTAATATAAATTAATTTAAATATAAATTTAACGATAGTATT
Organism: Apiospora saccharicola; assembly: GCA_038363915.1. Taxonomy (NCBI): domain Eukaryota; kingdom Fungi; phylum Ascomycota; class Sordariomycetes; order Amphisphaeriales; family Apiosporaceae; genus Apiospora; species Apiospora saccharicola. The sequence continues at coordinate 5,255,228 of JAQQWM010000001.1, forward strand.
TTATAATATAAAATCGAAATTATTAAGGATTATCGACTTAATTATAAGAAAGACGGATACGAGTATTTAATAAAGTAGAAAGGTTTTAATAAATAATATAATATTTAAAAAAAAGAAAATACTTTAAACGGTTTTAAGGAAATAATTAAAGAATACTAATAACGTAAAGGTAATCGATTATTACGAATTTTATATAAAGGAAAGACTAATAAGGAATTAATTATATTAAAACGGAAAATAAAAAAACCGCGAAAGATTTAATATAAAAATAATTAATTAATTATTCCTATACCGATTATACCTGTTCTTAAACCTATTATACCTGCTCTATTTAAACTTATTATTTAACCGGTCGTAGAGCCTATTTTTTAAAAAACTAAAGGAAGCTTTTAAACGAGGAAAAGGAAAGCCTTTTAAATTAAAGAATAAAAAATAAAAGATCTTTTTATTATTATAATTAATCCATATTATAATATGCTTAAATTAATATTATATACTCTATATTATAATATATTTTAATAATATATTAGATAGATTAGATAAATATAGAGGATTGCTAAGGACGGTAAGGATCTTTTTCCGGCCCGGTAATTTAATAGACCCTATTAAAGGGTTTATTAAGGAAGGCCTAGTTAGCCCGCTATTCCTGAATAAGAAGGCGGTCAGCCTAAGCATTAATAGCTGGCCTCCCCCACCTAAAAGGCCTTAGCCGATCTAAGTGGATAGAGCCCTCTTCTTTCCTACTCTATCTTTATATTAATCCATTATTTAAGTCACTCCTATCCGGTCCCCTCACTTTTATTAATTCCCCTTTAATTATAAGACATTATTGTAATTAATATTAAAACTATATTAAAGAATAAGAAAGGAAATAATAATATTATAATAATAATTAATAAATTAAGGAAAAGAACCTGGAGTATAACTTATTAAACGACGGTAATTACGGTAAAAGTGATTAAATTATATTATAAAGGGTTTTATTAAATTTACAAATATTTATTAATAATAACGTTAAATAAAGGCCTTTAATCTATCTCTAACTTTATAAACGAAATATTAAAATTTTTAAATATTAAATAAAGATTATTTTTAATAACATATTTCTAAATAATTAAATAAATAAAAGTAATTATATAATATTTAAAATAAAAGCTACGCCTATTTATTAACTACTTTTAAGATAATTAGGACGACGCTTTATTAACGATAAACACGGCTTAAACCGCCCTTCCTTAAAACTCAATTAAATACTCCTTTTATAAAATAGAGATAAGGTTCCCTATATAGTTAACTTAAAATTAAAAAGCGAGAATTAAAGATTTAAACGATTTCGAGGAATAAAAGAAACTTAGTTATATAAACGCTTAAAATTAAATAAAATATATTATCGAATATTATAAAATAATTTAAAGGAATATATTTAAAGCTTAATGAAAGATATATAATTAGGAAAATAAATACCGGCATTAATGAAATTTCAATATAAATAATAAAGTGTTTATTATTAAAAAAACGTAATTAAATATAAAGCGGGTAAATAAGCTTAACTTCCCTTTAACCTAATAATATTACGAAATTAATTAAAAAATCGGCTATTTATACTTTTTAAAAGTTCTAAATAATTAAATAAAATTTAAGGTTTTCTACGTAAATAAATTACGGAAATATTCTAATAACCCGTTACCCGGATAGGCATTTATAAACCCGGAAGGAGAAATAATCGAGCTAGGCGAGAAAGAATTTTTTTATTATTATATTATTAATTTAAAGATATATTATCGTAAGTTATAATATTAAATAAAATAGAAGGGATAGAACCCTAATGTAACTTAATATCCCGCGGAGAATTTTAAAAATATAATTCAATAATTATAATTATATTATAAAGAAAACTTAAAAACTTTTAAACCCCCTATACGTTTAAAATATTAATTATAAGCCGCCGAGGATAAAATATTTAATAAATTATACGAGGACGATAATAAACCGGCAAGCCTTAAAAAGAAAATAATTTAAAAGAGAGGCCGATAGAAATAACAAAATAAATACGATTATTAAAGGAATAGAACGGTTAGCTCCCCTATAAAAAACCTAATTAGAAAATAATTATTAATAACCCGTTATATTATATATAATAATTTAATTTAATAATAAAAGGGATTAAAAGCCCTTAAAGCTATAATAAATTAAATTATAATCGAGGGCACCCTTCCTTTATTTAAAAAATTATAAGTTTAAATATAATTATAATTTATATTTTATTTTTATTTTTAATATCTTAAAACGATTTATTTTAAAGAGGGGGGTAATATTACGGCGCGTATTAAGATTTAAACCTTTATTATCTTATAAATTAAAGTAAGGTTAAGTTAGCTTAAAAAAGCCCGAGTTTAAACCGACTTTTTCCTACCTATTTAAATAATATTCTAATTAAATCGAGATAGAGCTTCTTCCTCTTTTCTTTATCTTTTTCAATCCTTTATAATTTAATAATAACCTATAGCCTTAACTCTTAAATTACTTATACCGTAATAATAATTAATTAAATTATATATTTATTTATTTACTTTATTAAATTAAAAATAAGGGTTTTATAAAAAAAGATTCGTAATATAATTAATAAATTAACGTCCTCTATAAGATAATAATATTATTATTAATAATAATAAAAATCGCTTAATTAAATATTTTAAAAGGGGGTATATTAAAAGAGGGGGTATATATAATTAAGTAATTAGAATATAATTATATTAATACTATAAGGTTTCTCATTTCTTAAGCGGGTATATAAGTCTATTAAACAAGCCTTTATTAATATATTAATATTATAATAAGTTAATAATATACTTATATTATAACGTTTTAACCACTTTCTTAAAAAGGATATTAAAGATTATATTAGATTAATAATATATTATTAATTAAAAAAAGCTATAATTCTATTAATTTATAGCTACCCTATTGTATTAAAAAGAGTTATTTAAAAATAGTACCCTTTTTAATAGATAATTCGAGCTAACTACTTTGACGTAATAAGCTTATAATAATAAGGTATTTAAAGTATTATATTAATTTTAAAATAATTATTCTTTATAAAAGAATTACCTGCTTAAAAGGGTTACCCTATGGGAAAATAGTTATATTAGCTTAAAATAGTTATTAATTTCGAAAATCTATTAAAAATATATATAAGCTTAAAGTAAAAGTTATTTCTACCCTTTTAGTTATTATTATTATAATTAAAAAGATAGAAATATAAAAAAGACGTTATAAGTTAAGATCGAATAATAGGTTTATAGAATTATAGAATTATAAAATTAAAGAATTATAAATCTATATATGTACTAATTATAGTATATAGGTTAATTACGAGAATACTAATTATTATTACCGTTATTTAAATATATATAATAAGAAGCTACTTTTAATTTAAATTTATTAAAGTTAAGATATAATACGTTATATATAATTATATATAGGAGAAATTATAGCTCGGTTTTAAAAGGATATTAATATAAAAATAATAGCCGGCTAATAATAAGTATATAGCTTAGTAACGTTAATATAGTTTAATAACGTCGATTTAAGTTATTAATCTATTAATGAAATAATATTATTAAAAATTAATTAATGTTACCTATTAGAGTTATAATTATACCTAGGTAAATGGATATACTTATATAAAAATAATTAATATTTAAAATAATATATTTTATTTTATAATTATAATTATTATTTCTTCTAGGGACTATAATGAGGTATATATATTATCCTGTTGAAATTTAGGAATGGTCTCTAACAGGCTTTTAAAAAACAGGGGTGGCGCGCTATGGTACCCAATAGCAGGGATTAAGCGCGAACCGCCTAGAGCTCCCTCCGATTCGTAACAACTCCCCATCAAGCTCATCAACACGTCAATAATCTTGTTGTGCACAATCGCAAGAGTCAAGATGTCCACTCAAGACGAGCCCGCGAAGGATAGCAAGGCCGCCCAGGAAGGCAAGGACGGCAAGGGTCCTTGGAGCAAGGAGAACAAGAACAAGTTCCAGAAGTGCGGCCCCCCAATTTTGTATTACTGTTCCACCCCCCGATGCCTCTCTAATCCTTTGTTCCCGCCACAGCAAGTCCAGAAGCGAATACTTCGATCCCTGCCAAGAAGCCGCCGAACGCAGCATACGATGCCTTAATCGAAACCAAGGCGACCGAAAGATGTGTTCGGACTATTTCGAGTGAGTTTCGGGTGCTACGGGTCGAGGCGCAAAGCATTGTGTCTAGGCCCCAGCTGCAACATACATACACATTCGGGACTAACGGTGGGACAGGGCATACCGAAACTGCAAGAAGGAATGGGTGAGTATGAGATCATGATCAATGATATCCTTCTGCTTTGAGAGATCGCTCTGCTGACAACCCTCCAAGACCGAGAGGCGAAAGAAAGAAAAGACCGGCATCTTCTGGTAGCCAGCGCATGTCTTTAGGCGGGCTGTCGAAATCATGCCATGACGAAAGCAGCTCAGAGCCATTAGAACCCAGCCCTGGCTATGGCCTCAGAGCCAATTGTAACATATTGTACATGCAGAATCCATGACTCACGAGAGCGCAACGATAAATGCGATCATTATATAATACTGCATGTGTTTTGGCTTGAATACAGTTCGTCCAAGTAGAAACTCCAAGAACAGGCCTCAAGTATCTAACTGCACCAAGAGGGTGGAAACCGTCACCGCCTACCAAGTGTGGCTGGCTGAGAAGTGCACAATATATGGGGTCACTGCTAACATGAGTCCCATTATACTTCACCACCCACCTTGCAGGGGGGTTTACCAACGTTGGCAGAAAGAAACAACCCCACCAAATGGTTGAGGAGCACGACCAAGGCCACACAGCTGTAAACACGCGATAGGTATCAAAGGCTCTAGAATAATGAAACACTGCAAAGACTTGCGATGCGCCGATGAGAAGCATCGCCGAAATTGTCAAGCCTCGGCCACGTCGTGAACTGGTTTATCTAATCTGCGTGTGACTCGTCTCGACCTGATTTTGAATTTTCCACACCTGCCATGATCCCCCACCGAGATTCTTCTCGAACCCCATCTCACCCAACAACACCATCACCACACCCGTCGGCGTCTACCAATCCGTAACGCCAACACCGCCGTCATGAACGGCTACAGGGCCCATCGGCCATCGCTTCGTGACGACTGCGGCATGCAGATCCAACGTGCTTGGCAGGATGGACTGTGGGCTAATATCATCAACATGGCTAAATCAAAAGCAAAGCTCAATAAAGATCCCTACTTCGAGGTAAGCTGCATCCGGTTCTTCTATTATACCTTATCTGCCACCGTCATTAGAAATTGGCTGTGTATGATACGCTGGCTGGTTCAGTCTGGTGAGATAAGGGCGCAAGGCTCGGTGGCTTTGCAGTGCTCAAGAGGGCTCTGTATTAGTCGCCGAGTCTCTACATAGACCCGGTCACACAGCCTTGGCGCACCACCAGATGATTTCACTCACCAGCGATAACTACATTTCACTTTGCTTTTGAAACCTTGAGATACTGCACTTCATAGCAAGAATGCTATGGTCTGGTTGCAAAATGAGCCCAGTGAGGCGGTCATACACCTAAAGACTTGCGTCAAAGACCTGGATCTTCAAGTCCCCTGCTATAAAGGACATTGCCAGATCCGTCTTCACTGTTTAGAATCACCCTGAACCAATTTTCTTAGACTTATGTCTTGAAGGAGAAAGCCATCAGCATTATTAATAATATACTAATTGAATATAGGCCCTTGAACTTGCCGCTCGATCACAGCTTGACACTCCTATTGACCGTCAAGCTGCATGGCAGGCTGTTGACAAGATCCTTAATGAGAAGGCGGTCGTCAAAGAATCTACAACCGTAGATCTGTACGACTGGGCGCTCGTCAGTACCGGAATGACCACTGAGCAGTACCCCAAGTACATCGGTGCGATGCGTGTCAATGCGGTCAAAGCAAACCCAAAACAAAAGGAGATCGCGAAGACGAGCTTCTTTTCTTGTGTTGCTAACTCTGATTGGGAGCATGCTCAACAGGTACTGGTCCTGCATGTCGTGCCCTTCTACCCCTTTCAACTGACACCTCTGGCAGATTGCTGCAATTATGGACAAGAGCTTCCCAGGCGAGCGAAGCTTTCACTTCCGCAACGTGATTACCACTTATATCTATGCAGTAAGAAACTGAGCCATCATACAACCAGCCCACCGATCCTACTAATCACTCTGATTTTAGTCCTCGCTTGATGACACAGACGTCAAAAAGTCAATGTTTCGAACTTTGGCTATGCGGCAGATCGAGAAAGCCAAAACCTCTCGCCAGGACTCTGGCTCCGAGTCATTGCCACCTCGTGCTATTGCCACCCAGGATGATATGTTGCTCTGGCTCAACATGATCATAAAGGAGACAAAAGGGCAGGACTTGGTCGAGTGCCTCACAGATCCGAAGTACAATGCTCTACATGCTCTCAAGGATGGGTTTGAGACTATTTGCTCTACCATGATGGATCACCTAATGGACCTAGGCGCCTGGGATGAGTTCTTTACCATCTGCAAGGCAATCTTCGAGAACGGTGTTGCATTTTGGCTTGTAGAAGAGCACGAGGCCAAGGAGAAGCCCAAATTGGAAGCTCAGCCTAAGCAAGAGAAGTCACTTGAACAGAAGGCAGCGGAGCTGATGGCGGCTATGGACCGCCTGAACATCACGACGCCCCAAGATCTCAAGAAGGCCAAGCTGGCTGATGAGTCTATTGCCACACGTACCGTTGTTAAGGACTGGAAAATGTGGGAGAACTTCATCATTGCTGCAGGTAAGCAACCAAACGCCAAAAAGTGAGTGAAATCATCGTTTCCTGTTCTCCCCAAAGATGACGCTAATTTCATCAAAGGGCACTAAAGGAGGTGGAGGAGTACTTCACTACGATAACGGAATTTGGTCCTCAGCATGCCATCTACCGTACCCAACTGGACATGGCAAAACTGATCATCTTGTTCGAGACGCCCGTCGAGTCAGAGTCAGATGAGTCAATTGCCTCTGAAGCCCGTATCAATGGCCTTGTGGCTTACGTCCATTCCCATTACCGGGACATGAGCTGCTTTGATAATCTCAAGCGCTTCTACGGTTTGCTTTCTACCAGCGAGGCCAAGGTTCTGCTTGAGCGTTTGGACACTGATGGCTCTCAAGTAAGTCTCTACCCTGAGATATATATTCGGAGAACGACCTAAAGCTGACCAATACAGTCCGAGGAATCACCGTTCCAAAAGATCATGTTGCTGACATTACGTTTTCGGCTGCGATATTACTTTACCACTGCCTCAAACTGCTACAAGCCATCCTACACGTACCGCGGAGCTACCTGTGGGATCTGTGACTCTGACTCTGTCCCTGAGAGATGCGACACCTGTCTAAAGGACATTGTGAAAGCATGCGTTTGGACTTGGAAAGCCGGCCTCAAGCAAGGTGACCTCCAGGAGAAGCTGAAGAGCGAAGGTGTGAGCCCTTATACCGACTTGACGATCATTGGATCAGTGTGCCTGCTGAAGCTCGCTGGAGTCGATGGTCTCTGGGCGCGCAATGACAACTCCCCCTTGGCTTGGGCCGATCGCAAGCGCGTAATGCAGGCGATCCTCTGGATGGATGCGCAGCACCATTCACAGGCCATCAAGAGACAGGATCTTTCTGTTTTGCTGGTCAAGCTGTATGTCCTTATTGGAGCAGCCTCGCATGCCAAGTCGATTTGGGACTCTCTTGAAGTAAAAAACGTAACGCTCAACAGTCTGGGGCCTCTTTTTGCGGATCGTCTTGGCACAATGGCCCCTGGGCTCTGGCAAGGTCACGCTCGCGGCGATACACCTACATCGCAATACTTGCATTACTACAGAAGTGCTATTGAGAAGAACATCCCCAATAGCTTACGTTTGTCGTTCGACCACGGCAGTTATGCTAGTATACTGGGCAACCTTACCACCAGGACCAAACACAAGCAAAGCTGCACCTTGGTGATGGCCCTCGTCGATCATTTCAGGGGCATTAGATCGGTTGAAGGCGAGGTCATGCAGGAGACTTGGCAAGACCGGCTTGTTCGTAAGTACGTTTCCTTCTTCTCCGAAAAACGCATGCTGATGGCCATTTAGAGCACATAAAGCCGGGCATGCAATTGCATGATACTACGGACTATGGCCCCTTCCCTAACATTGAAGCGAACCCGGATCATCCTATTCAAGACTTTCTCAGCATCGGCCCTGGTCTGTCGGTAAGTTGCATGAGCCCGGTATTACACTTAGATGTCCATTGCAACTAACCCGATACATAGGAGGACCGAGCCCACTTGTCGCTCCTTTCAGAGCGTTTCCTGTGCCTCATAGCCTACAAGGAGCCGAAAGAGTACAAGCCTGCCAACGCCGCTCTGGCTAAGGAGCGTGACCGCAACGTCGTAGTCCCGGCCTGCCAAGACACGGCGGAGTGGATGAACACGCTCTTGAATAGAGACGATATTCGGGACAAGCTGACTCTCCCCGAAGTCGAATACTACAGCCTCGTCCAAGCATTGGCTTCTTACATCGGACTCTCCTTGGAGGCTCCAAAGGGCGATGGGCGTGACAAACTTGTCGAGCTCATCCGTTCGCAACTGGTCAACCAGGTATCGCGACTCATGGACCGGAGAAAGACCGTCTCCGAAGCAGACGCCACCAGAGCCGATGTGTTCCATGACATCTCTGCGTTGCACGCTAATGGAATGCTGCGCGAGTCTGCTCTGGCGACAGTATACATGATCCGCTACCTCGAGCGCACACGCGGTTCGGATGCGAAGAGCCCGGTGCCCAAGTGGATGACCGAACACTTGAAGATACTGAGAACAGCAACCTCGACCGCCAACCGTCGCCTGAAAGAGTACATCGAGATACTCATGACGACGGTCAACCCGGCTGGCTGGGCCGACCGGATCGCAGAGTGGGCCTTCGGTGACCTTGCCACTGGCACTCGCGCCGTGTCTGACGACGCGGACGAGACCTTCGAGAACAGCGATACCGACATGCTGCTGTATAAGGCCATCGGCCCGAAGCGCAACTTCACGATGACAGTCGACCTGATTGTGCATTCGTGGGCGGATGCCGCCCGGGGCTGGAGCAAAGCCAAGATCATCGAATAAGCACCCCGAAGCGATGACCGACTTAGCTCTCGTTGCCTACTAGCTCTTGTTGACGGGCAAACCTACAAAGCATTCTAAGGGTTTCATGAGATTCAAAACGTGGAGGTTCAACGACCCGGCACGTTCGAACTCATGGTCACCTTGCCTCGTCACAAAAGGGGGAAGCAGAAAGTCGACGAGTGCTTTGGCTCTATGCTCTGAGGTGATATTTCTGGTTTATCTCGGTCTTTTACGAATTGCTTGAGATGACAGCAGAGATGCATCTTTTGCATAGTCAGGGAAGAACGAATCTTATCTCATCTCCAGGATGAGTTGCGTCGGCCCAGACTGGATGTCACAGTAATACAGAAAATAAAAGACAAAATCGCATATAGCTTGCCTATAGCGAATGAAGCCCTGTAAATTGAGACGATTGACTGAACGTGAGACCAGTGCGCCGCGATCGTAGTGGGACCAAGTCCAAGATGTCACCATCTTACCCCGACAGAAAAGGAGATCGTCCCTTTGTGCCATATATTTACCATCTGGCCTCCAATCCATTCCACTGTTCTCCGGGTGTACCAGCTGTAAAAGATGTTCAATTCCAGCTACTTACAGATCTAGATCTTACTAAGCTCACATCCTTTCTTTATCACCCGCGACTTTCCATTTGTTTTCGTTCCTCCTTTCCTAGTGTATGTCCATTCCCCCTCCTCCCCTCCTTCACATATGACGGTCGCCCCCGGAGCTGTTGCGCCGGCGGTTCTTCTTGACCTGGAGGGCCTGGGCCTCCTCGCGCAGGGTGACCCAGACCCAGAACCAGCTGAGCATCTCCATGAAGGCGAAGGTGAAGACGACGCGGTTGCGCAAGCCGTCCCAGCCGCCGCCGCTGCCCGAGCCCGCGAGGGGGATGGGCCGCGACATGATGCCGCCCTGGCCGGGCCGTCGGGGCGCCGAGGGCGTCGTGAACCACGTCATCGCCAGCACGCCGCCGAAGAAGAGGAAGCGCAGGGGCGCCTGCGCGCCCCAGTGGTGCACGATCCAGATCTCCTCGGGAAGCGACAGGGATAGGATGTCGGACAGGCCCACGAGGAGCAGGATCATGGCGAGCAGGGACGTCGTGGGCGTGGCAAGGTTGAATTTGGTGGTCCCGGGCTGTAGTCGTGAGAAATGTCTAGGTTAGCTACGTCGTTTACTTACGAAGAAGGGGAGAGGGGCGGGTTGAATCTGAGTGAGAGTGAGAGGAAGAAGAGGCAGAAGAGAGTTGGGGGCGCGCATACCATGCCCATAGCTTCACCGAGCAGGTAGACCAGCGCTTGGTCCGCGATGGTCTCTGGGTTCGTGAAAAAGAAGTAGGCCAGGGTGATGTGGAAGAGCGACAGCGAGGTCAGGATCGTCTTGGCGGATATGAGCGCCATGGTTGCGGTGCTCCGGTTGCTCTCGGAACGCGCGGTTTACGTATGGCAGGTAGCTATCGTCGTGACGGATCCTGGTGGTACATCCGTCTGGAGGTGGGAATTGTTGATGATGGAAGAGTTATGGTTCCTCGATCAGCGCATACCAGTTTGGGTATAAAGATGGTAAAGGAGGGGACGGGTGAGTATACGTGGATGCCCGTGTATGGCGTTGACAAGCATTGGGTGTTGCTTTCGGGTTGTGCTGGTGACCGTGTCTCAAAATTATTGATGGGTACGTATGCCCATCGCGAGCCCTTGCAGCTGGGCGCTGGCGCTGTTCCAATTTTTAGGGGGCCATATACCGGTATTAGCAGATGCTGCGCTATGAAGCTGAATGTCTCGCTTCAGGTGAACTAATGTCCCTTATCGTTTATCGCGGGAGACGGGAGAGCTAGAGCCCAACAGCTCTCTCTCTCTCTAACCCCTAACCTCTATTCTAGCGTGGTCCCTTCACATCAAAAGCTTGGCCATGATACCAATCTTCATATACATGTACATACTTATCCTCGCCATACGCTTGACGTAACGATCCCTACCAAGCTCATTTACATCAACCTCGATGATCCAAAAAAAATAGCAGAGGTTCAAGTTTAAGACTCCGTGTCTACGCCTGCCTTAACTTTGACCATGATACTCGGTTCATCCAATATATTCTCTGACTTGGGATGCGAAGTTGCGTGAAGCTATCAGTGTCCAATATTGTGTACTGCGGGGTCCTTCCCTGAAGTGACGGGAATAGCTGCTGTCAAAGACATCAGCCCAAAAGGTGGGGGTTTCTGGCGTCGCAAATCAATTGACTTTCAGCCGGTTGCTGCTCAGGGAGACCACAACAACAACGATCGCAAATCAAGCCATGCTATGACCAAAACCCGCTGAAGCCTATATTCGTCCTGACGTACTTTGAGAGAAACCCTCTCCCTTTCTCCTTCCGTCCTGCGACCTCGTCCTGCCCACCATGGAGCTCCAGAAAGCAAGACACGTGCAGTATTTCCAGCGCTGTTACACCACAGTCTTGCCGTCCGTCTACACGTCTATGGACAGCAATCGCCTGCTCCTAGGCTATTTTACCCTCGCCGGGCTCGAACTTCTTTCGTCTCCCTCCTCTGCTTCAGCATCGGCCAATGAAGGCAGTGCGCCCACGTCTCCCCAGTCTCTGGTACCTGCCGCGGATCGGCAACGATTGGGCGACTGGGTGCTAGCGCAGCAGCACCGAAATGGGGGCTTCTGCGGCAGTCCCGGCCATGTCCAGCCCGACACTGTGAGGCGAGGTTGGAACGAGGCAGTCTCGTACCCGGCTGTTAACGACACCGAGAACGTGAGCCTGCCCGGGACATACTTTGCCCTGCTTACCCTAGGGCTGCTGGCAAACGAGGACGCAGACAGCGTGGGAACGGCGTTTCGGGGCGTAAACAGGATAGGGACGCTACGGTGGATCAAGAGACTGCAAAGACCTGACGGCAGCTTTGGTGAGGTCGTCAATGCGGACGGCTCCATCTCCGGAGGCCGAGATATGCGATACTGCTACATGGCGGCGACGATACGATGGGTACTGCGCGGGAACGAAGTGGGAAAGGAGCTGGACATTAATGTCGACGGCATGGTGCAGCATATCCGAAAGAGCCAGGCTTACGATGGCGGGTTTGCCGAGAGCCACATGGGCGAGAGCCAGGCAGGCTATGCCTACTGCGCCGTTGCCGCGCTATCCTTGTTGGACCTCACAGCAGCAGATGCGGACAACCCGAATCGCTATCTACAGGCCGGAATACCGAACACAGCCGCGATGGTACGCTGGCTTGTATCTCGGCAGATTGTGTACACGGAAAGTGATGAAAGTGATAGCGACGAGGAGAAAGAAGAAGAAGAAGACGGCAAAGACGATACGCCAGCTGTACCAACCTCGGAAATGGCAACATTAAATGTCACGGGCACGGTCTTGGGCGGGTTCAACGGCCGTCCGAACAAGGTCGCGGATACATGCTACGCGTGGTGGGTAGCTGGTGCGCTGCATGTACTCAGCGATGCGCTCCCCGAAGCCGCGAGCCTAGACAAGGTATCTGGCCGCGAATTCCTGCTGCAGAAGACGCAGAATGCCTATGGAGGCTTTGGAAAGGATGCCGGGTCGCCGCCAGATCTGTTTCACTCGTACCTGGGACTGGCAGCCCTCGCTACGATGGCTGGGGATGAGACTGAAAAGGGCTTAGGCCAATTTGATGTTCGGCTCTGTCTTGGAAAGGAGGCGGCCTCCAGAGTAGACCGGGCAAGGCAGTTTTGGGCCCCTGCATCGGAAAGTGATACCACGGATGCATAGAATAGAATCAAAGAAAGGATAAAACAAATTACAAAGCGCACATGGTTATTCCCCCAAGTCACGTCTCGCAAGAAATCATGGCAAACTCATATCTGCCTCTGAACTAGGTACCGATCTTCCAGCACTCAAAGCAACCGGATAGCCATAGCATACTAATCCCCTTCCTGGCCCAGAGCCAGAAATCTACCGACTAGACCAGCGTGATACCGAGCCATTTCTGCGCCTGCATCATTGCCCACAGTGGAAACGTCATCTTCTGGTACGTCCGCCGCATCTCGAGCTCGACAATGTACCACTCGCCGTCGATGCGGCGGAAGCGCTCGTCGTAGAAGCCGCCGCCGCGGATCTCGGCGAGCCCCCAGGGCAGCTGGGGGAAGAGGAGCTGGTCCTCGAAGCCGAAGCGGGCGCGCACCTCGTCGTCGGCCACCTGCTCAAAGTGGCCGATGCCGATGTTGTGCAGCGTCTGCAGCGGCGCGAAGAAGGGCTCGAAGAAACCGATCCACGGCTTGGGCCCCTCGAACACCAGCGCCGGGTCCTGGGCCCCGAGCCGGATCGGCGCGCCTTCGTGGTCTAGGTATCGTAGTGGGATCTGCTCCTGGCCTGGCGGGTACACGTCCCCCGCGAACAAATGCCATTGTTTGGTGTCGGCGTAGTAGCCGTACCTCGCCTTCTTGCGCGTAGTGGCGTTGATCACGTCGGGCGGGGGAAGAGGAGCCATGGTGTGTGAGTACTCGTGCGTCCAGTATCAGTGACTGCTAGGAAATGCGAAGACGGCTAGATCGCAGTCTCGAGTCTCGAGTCTGAAAGAAGACCTTGAGTCTTCGGAGCTGTTCTCGCTGCTTCTGCTGTAGAGGGCTAATGGAGAATGCGGGGAACAAGCGAGCCTCGAGTGCATGCCGGTTGGATGATCGAATGTACACTTATATGCATCATTATCTCCCGCTTTTGCCCCTCGGGCTGTGTGTGGAGTAGCCAAGACGGAGGAACTTCTGTATATAGTATGACAGAAGCTTACGAGTTTAGTTCTCCAACAGGGATGTGTACCGTGTTGCATTTGCATTCGTGGTGTGAGCAACTATGAAAGTATGTCAGGAGTCGTGAGACACTTGCTATCTTTACTATTCTGTATGCCTCTTCAAGCTGACAAGGCTCCCTGGGTGCAATCTTTGTGTAGTATTACTATGGAAGTATTAGGTCTTGTTCCTATCAAAGCGACCTCTGTTGCTTCAGTTTCCATTACTTGATTGCACTCCTTATTTCTTCGCGTCGGCAATGCTAGCTCATTGGCGATGAGAAACATAGCGATATCGATGATGACGTCGGAGCAGATGACGAGGGCTGCACAGCTAGCGGTTTCGTGAAATCCCGAGTGCCAGTGCTGTACGACAAGAGGATCTGGCCCGTCCGGCATCTGATGCTGGCCAAGGTCTCGGTCGTATCCAAACGTTTTCGCCCTCTTACATCACAGGTAGATGTTGACGCAGAGTGACTTCGCCGCAGAGCCGGTTTGCATTCACCAACGGGAGTAATCTCTTCCTACCAAGACCCAGCCAGCATCGGACATTGCATTGTACACCCGGTGCTCGTCGTCCCATAAATCATCGAACTGCCGTCTCCAGCGGTCGCTTGGGTTCACACGGACCGAGATCTTCTCAAGGGGCGAGACGGCTTGGAGATAGTGGAGATACGAGTTGAACAGATGGAAGGCGTCGAGCAGCTGGTCGACACCGCCTGGCAGGTAGGCGCCGCGGAGCCCGGCGTCTTCAAACTCGATCTCCCTGAGGTCGGGACAGTGCTGAACCAGAAGACCAACCGCTCCAAAGCTGTCGCTGCTTAGGCCGTCCGGGTCCGAGTCCGAGTCCGAGTAGTAGTATTCTTCCCACTCGGGCCATGCGAACGAGGCATATCGGAGGAAGCGTAACTTGTCGGTGCCAAAAGTCGGCAGGATGGCCTCGGCAAGGTATAGTGGACCGGAGAGATACAGGGTGTTCTCGCTATAGAGGTAGCCGACTGCTTCGTTGTAGACACGCTTGCTGGTACGGAGAATGGCGACGCTGAGGGGCTCCTTCTCTTCTGGCAAGTCCTCGTCCGACGAGTCCTCTTCCCGCGAGGTCTGTTCCGTCAAGTCCACTTCTGGCCAGTCCACCTCGAAACTTCCGATAGGGAAATGATAAAAACCGTCAGCTTCGGTCTGGGGACGACTGAGAAGCTCAAGGTACTGCGAGGAAGTAAAGGTCAGTCAAGGCTCAGGCGTCAGGCGTGGAGTGAGCAACAGCAAGCCTGTCAAGGTCAAGCGGGCAGGAAGGACTCTCTCCCAGAGAAATAGACCTGCGATGATTTTCTTTTTCCCTTTCTTTCATTCTGCATTGATAGGATCTACTTACGATCTTGTTTCTGATCTCGGGAGGGAGGTCGAACCAACCCAGTGATGTATTGGCCTCGGCCATCGCCGAAAGGGGGTGACTGCACAACAATCAAGCTCTGGTCTCTCGCCGCATCACCAACGATGCTTGCGGCAGTTGTTTTTCCAAAAGCGAAACGCTCTCCCAAAAGAAAAAAAAGAAAAAGTAGGGTGCAAGAGCAGAAGGCGCGGGAGGTGAAAGTTGGTACGGGGTTGCGGAAGCTGGTGGGTGGTGGGTGGTGGCCGGCGCACATTCAACGAGGGGCCGGACCCGGGGCCGAATAAGCTGTTTAGTCGATTTGCATACCCGGCCGCCGTCAAGGTGAATTCAATGTGTCCTTGTTCCATCTTGCTTGAGATAATCATTGATTATCAAAACATTAAATTCATATCAGAACCCCTTGTGTTAAGTATGATGGGACCCAGGTGAACGGCGTCCCTTATTTCAACATTTTCTCCCAGCTTCCGGCCATCGTTGTTCGAGCCCGCTGACCATCTGATAAATCGTAGGGTTAATCACTTGCGGAGTAGCTGGCCATGGTGATTTGGAATAACCGTCCATTATTCTCGCGTGTCAGGTGGTCATAAGTCGAAAGGGTTAGTCAAATCATGCGCAGTGCAGATTCCTAATATCATATTGGCCACAACAGTTCCTCTGAAGATAACAACGAATACATAACAGTTATTCTTTAGACATTTTTCAAAAGCTGCGGCGAACTTTTGTTTTAACATCCGGGTTTTTCTTGCAATGAACAACCGGCAGTATTATGAACTGGTTCAATGCTGCAAAGGTAGAAGTAGTGCAGAAAGAGTCTCAATTGTAGTCTCTCAACATTGATCCCTTGTCATTCTCACTTATCACATTACTAGGCCCCGTAAAGTTCGCAACAGTGGTGCAGCTGGCCTGATATTCAGGGACGACAGCAATATTATTCTACTCCAACGTAAGATATCAAGAGCTGAGCAGGCAGGGTCTTGGTAAGATTTCTAGATCGTCTTTCACTAGCCGGCCAGGCAGCCTTGAGATAGGGACTCGGGGGTTCAAAGGTTGCGTGAGGCTGTCATGGGCATCATGGTTATGCATTCAATTCACATGGTGGTCCTGATATGAAGAAGGATTCCTGACTAGGCCAGTGCCGTTTTGCCATGGGCCATTCGGAAAAGGGGTGACTCACCCCAACCTATCCGTGATCTCCAAGACCCAACCAAGTTGGTCTATTCCCCCCATCAGCCCTGCCACATCAAGCTCGTTGGAGAATCTGGTTGGCGTTGTGTACACACGATATAAATCAGGCGGCATCTGGATGACTACTCTTTCCAGCGAAGAGATATTCGCAAGGTGCGAGTGCAATTCCATGAAGGTCCGCCTCCGCCCGGGTGTCGCGAAACAGCATGTCTGGAAGACGACCTCCTTCAGATGTGGACAATGCTCAACAACCAAAGATATGGGGTGCGTTGGCAAGATGCGCTCTGACTTGAAATAGCTTGCCACATGATGTCCATGGATCGCCACACGGGTGACAAGACTTTGGTTACAGACGCCGATGG
Organism: Apiospora saccharicola; assembly: GCA_038363915.1. Taxonomy (NCBI): domain Eukaryota; kingdom Fungi; phylum Ascomycota; class Sordariomycetes; order Amphisphaeriales; family Apiosporaceae; genus Apiospora; species Apiospora saccharicola. The sequence continues at coordinate 5,272,107 of JAQQWM010000001.1, forward strand.
TCTGGAAGAATTTCTGCAGCGAAGGAGGCCAGTAGGGAAGCCTGATGACGTTATCTCCGTAGAGGATGCCGGTTGCCTCCGCATGGACGCGTTTGTTTGTACGGAGTATCGAGACACCAAGGGACTGATCCAAAACGGTGGATAGTTTTCCATCGTCTAAAACATAAACCCCAAGTAGTTTCGGGTGAGTCAGCAGCTCTCGGTACTGTGAGAGTGGATAGTGTTAGTGACAAGCCTCGGAGTTGTGGATGTAGTCAAGTGAGGGCAAGATTCGTTGACATACTATCGTGCTCCTGATTTCGGCGGGCAGGTCGAACCAACCCTTGCGCTTCTGGTTGCTGTCCATCGTTGATTTGGGGTGCTGGTGGTTTCTACCAGACGAAGAGGTAAGATACAAGCTGAGTTAAGACAATGGCTGTGGAGGGTAGATGGAAAAGTCGATGGCTAACCAGCAGTTGTGGGCCATGGTTGGTTAAGTAGGTTAATGACTTTGGATCATTTGAGTTGGCCAGTATATTGGTACCAGCCAAAGGCAAGATTTTATTGGGTCGAACACAGAGTGCTCACGCAAAGATTTCCTAACAGCAAATATTGAAAACGAATTTCTGCGTAGTAATCGTGTTCACAAAGTGCCTACGAGTAGGTTGTTGCGGTACAATCTAGAAGATGGCATATTTATGTCACATTAACATATATGTATGATCGGATCCCAACGAACCCTTATACGGTTAAGGGGTATATCAAGGTCTTAAATAAGTAAATGAACAGAGCGTGTTAGTATACAGGACATTTAACAGATCTTTGTTATGAATTGTACTAGCACTTGATTCTGCTGTGGATGCTGATACTCAAATCTCTACCACAATCGGTGGATTGCGCAGCTCGTTCTGCAGACCTGCCACTACGGCAACATTGACAAACGTCGTGATCTTGTGACTTCTGCGCGGTAGGATTCTGTCCACATAGGACCTGACTCTGCCCCAAGCCACGGATATGGTCATCCAGACCAGCATGCCCCAGCCAGCCCATCCCGTCATGACGTCCCCGTACGCCCTTTGGACGCCGTCCAAGATGATATCATCGCGCCCGTAGGCCGCATGTATGTGGCCGAACACCATCAAGCCGGGCCGCACTTGATGCACCATTTCTGCTAGATAGGGACAACCAGCTCGATGGAAGTCTTGCTGGTCAAGGCAGTGGCGCGGCGGACCATGTGTGACCAGAATATCTGGGGGCTGCTTCATAAGTGCCGTTTTCTCCTCCCAGTGACCAAGAGCGTCAGGGCGGTATTGAAAAGCCGAACTCATGTACACAGCATCAAGTGAAGAAGATATGGGGAGTCCAGAGCAGGATGTTCTTTGCCAAGTCGGGGTCCGCCCGTTTGTCCTGCTTGCTCTCCAACAATTCTCCGTCACGGGTTGGTAGCACGTAAGTCCCACTCAGCGGTAGCACGTCTTTTGCCCATTGAGGTACCTCCTCCCACTTCCGCAGATGTTCTGGAACGTTCCTGGCCGCCTCGGCCTCTTCTGGGACCATCAAGGCAGGCATGTTGCGGTCGAGCCCCAACTTGACTCTCTGGTTAAAAGATCTCGCCAGCAGATACGTGCAGCCGGCGAGGAATGCGTACCTCACCGGGACATCGTCGGCCGGGTCGGCGATTTCACCGGCAGGCCAATCGCGCTTGCGCCAGAACGCCTCGAGGCAGTTCCGGTAATCAAGCACCAGGTCAAGGACAATGAGCTCGTAGAGACGGTAAAGAGCAACCCGAGAGGTGTCCTTGAGGAAACCCCGAGGCGTTGCAAACTTGCGGATTTGAATGACAGACAAGTACTTTGGTGGATCCTCGAGGATAATGCTTGGCGGGGGTGGTGGGATCACGGGGTAGTCATCGTCACAAGGCACGAATACCTCATTTTCAATCTCGTCATCCTCATTTCTCTCATTGGATGCTGACCCAGAATCTGGACCCGACGTTCGTTTCAGCCTCCGCAATGAAGTGGAATACCACGATACAAGCCGGAGGCGCGTGACATGCATGGTAGAACGCTTGTTCTTAAAATTCAGGCATCTGAGAAGAGACCAAGTAAGGCTTCTGAAGGTGTAACCAGAACGAAGTAGGACGGCAGGTTAGGTACGATGTTTGGGGCCTACCAACTCAGAAACTAAGCGTGCGTGTAATCACGTGCATTAGGCGGTTACCTCTTGGACAGCCATCAATACGCATAGATACATATGGTAAGTAATCATATACTCCTTATAAAATGCAGCTGTATCACAACGTAACTCAACTAACATCCACCATGATCCCTTACTTCAATAACAGCGTCCGACTGATGGATGTTGAATCGGACGCTGTATCACGGAGTGCATTCCAGTGTCATTGAAATTATTCCTGCATTCAAGTCGATTCGGCCGTATTCATCTTCTCCTGTGGCGTATAAATACCAGTCCATGGCTCTGTTTACTTTTTACCAGAAACACTCACTTCAACATCCACTTGTCACGACCTTTCCCCTTCACCAAACACCCCCAACACCCTCAACGAATCACCCAAGTCCACAACCATCATCATGAAGGTCGCATTCTTCGTCACTCCCCTTCTTGCAGCTGTCGCCACCGCCTTGCCCGCAACTGCTGGCTCTGACACTGGCGTCCAGGTGATGTCGTACTGCGATTCCCAGAATCTGCAGGGCACTTGCACCAGCATCTACGATAGTGACGAGTACAACTGTAGTAAGTAAACAAATATCTACTATAACAATCCTTGTTGCGAGCTGTTTGCTGACAGTGAATCGTCTCCCAGTTCGTACTCAACACGCCACCAAGTCCATCAGCATCATCCAAGGATGGGGCTGCCACTTGTTCGAGTGAGTAAATATTCTCTCCATGCCGAGACACTTCGCCTTCTCATTGTCCGAACAACTTTACTGACTGAACTGTCTCCATCAGAGGGCCATGCAGCTGGTCGGGTTCATCGGACTGGTACGCCGGTGTCCACAACATTCCCAGCCCTTGGGATGAGTCGCAGACCGTCGAGTGCTATCCTGCCCCTTGAAGGGAGAAAGCGCAGCGATGCCAGTCGAGTTGCATCTCGATGGGAGCATCAGGACGACAGACATTATACAATCAATCATACGACAGCCCTCAGATCCGATAAACGTGGGAGGTTCTGATCCTTAACGCTCATGGCTAGGTGATAGGTATTCGTGATACCCTAGAATCAATACTGTGTGACCCGACAAAGTGTGCTGTTTCGTACCGTCTTTACATGTACTTGTGATGGCAGGTTATGGCTTTTGGAGCCTACCTGTTCAGAAACGAAGTGTGCGTACATATCACGTGCGTTGGTTGGCGTTCTCTCCTTCAAATGTACAGACATCGTTGTGCGCCAATGGCGTATGAAGACGACTTGCCGGAAACTGGGTATCGGTTTCTGCTGGGGACAGGGATTCCACTACGCGCCGGCATGGTGGGCACTCTTCAGCGGTCATAGTTCCACTATGACGCATCCCCAGGCCAGCCTACTGCTAAGAACCAGAAGTAAGCTGACCCATGGCATACGGCGGTTCTCGCCTTGGTCTGCTTTTGTTGGAGTCCCCTGTCCTTTGTGTCGCTTGGCAGGAACAAGACAAAAATACTGCGCTGCGGCTGATTGGGTAACCTCAAATGTGTGTGTTGTTGATACACTTTGCTGTCTTTATCCGATCCGGGTAACCATCGTCTTTTTGGCCGAGTGGCATGTTCAGGAACAGTAAAAGAAAATTGCAGTCGAGAAACCAGTAAGCCCAATGAGCTCTGAGTCACTTCTTCTTGCTAAATTTAGGCTCTGGGTGACAGGGATGGGGAATCCTCGCCCCCCGCGTGTGCCTGGCTAGTCCTGATCGTTGGTCCCCTTTTTGTTACCGCCAACCAATCGTATGTAAGCACCGACAAAGGCCACGAATGAACAACCACAACGCCTTTGTTGGTCCTGAAGGATCGCGTGGTCCCCCCTGAAGCTGCCCCCTATCGGTGCAGAATGACTTAATCCGTTTCTTGAAACAAGCCCCTTGTCCGCTCACGAGCGTTTGCTCTTCCCGCTTATTCTCCGTCCATCGCCTGCAGAATTCGTGCAGCGTTGATCAATTACAAGGACTACAGATCGGGGTTTGTCTTTCTTTATCCATAAGCCATGTGCGCCTGAGGCCGGGGTGCTCGCCTTCCTGCCCTACTAGGATACTACTCTGGATCTATAATTGGATTCAGATCCCAAGAAGGGGTTCCGGGCTTGGACGTACAACCCTCCTTTTTGGGGGGCATCTTGTTCCTGCATTCATCTGATTGACCATGGTTCTGGCCTTGGGCAGACCGGGACGCCTAGGACGGACCCGCGTGTTAGACGACGAGTGCCTCCTAGGCTACTTGGCGACGGTCCAGCATATCACAGCTGACGTAGTAGTTCTCTTTGTTGTCCAGGGTAAAGATGCCCAGGCTTACCCTAGGTATATGTGCTGCATTTAGCAGTGCTGATGAAAGGAGAAATGGGCAGATAGTAAGCAAGTGAGTATATGACCAATCGGCCTAGGCGCTTCCTGGATACCAAAGCAGATCTAGATGGTATCTATATAATCCCCATCCCCAGGCCCGATCTACGGTCTCCATTCTTCTTCTACTATTCATCTTCCTGTATTCATACCCGGCACCAGAAAGCCCCCCACATTCCTTTCTAGAATTCACAATAGCTGGCCGGCCAGCCAAAGTCACGGCATACCACAGTCACCTCTCAACACATACCCTAACTACACCATCATATCACAAATACCAATCCCCATCATGCACGCTCTCCTCAGCATCGTAGGCCTCGCCCTTCTCAGCGGCCTCGCCCAAGCCGCCCCGGCCAGCCAGCCGCAAGGGAACAACAACAACAACAAGGGCGGCGGCCCGAGGGTCGGCATAGCCGTGTCCGACAAAACCTCCAGCGACCTCGAGGCTCTGGTGGGAGAAGGTAGCAAAGTAGACTGGTACTACACGTGGGAGCTCAACGACAGCCCCGTGATCAGGAAAGCAAACCCAAACGCCGAATTTCTACCCCAGGTGGGTCCCCAGGATGTGATCGCGGGCGACAACCCGACCCTGGCTGGCGGCGTGGCCGAAAAGCTTCGCGACCTGCAAAAAAGCGGCTCCAAGCGGCTGCTATGCTTCAACGAGCCCGATGAGGACGTCGGAAACGGTGGCACCGGCATGGCGCCTAAACTCGCCGCCAAGTACTACAAGAGCGTCATCGTGCCCCTGAAAAAGGAAGGGTGGCAGATCAGCCACCCCGTCGTGACGGGCAGCCCCCGCGGACTCGGCTGGCTCCAGGAGTTCGCCAAGGAGTGCGGCGCCGACTGCCCCACCGATTTCGTCTCGGTGCACTGGTACGGCATATTCGGTGGCCTGGAGAACTGGGTTAAGCAGCTCGATGGCTTCTACCACAGCTCCAGCAAAGGCCCCAAGTTATGGTTCACCGAGCTCGGCGTCCCCAAGGCCGGCGTAGAGGGTCAGGGAACCCCTGCCGAGAACGCGGACTTCCTGACCCAGGCCCGCCAATTGTTCCAAAATAAGAATTTCGTGGAGGCGTACGCTTGGTGAGTAGCTCCTCCTCCCAATCTTTAGTATCTATACTGACGTTATGTTGAAAAAGGTTTGGTGTCAACCGGGAAAATCACTCCAACGCATGGACGGGTTCTGGTACTTCTCTGTTTAATAACGCCGGTCAGCTGAGCAAGCTCGGTAAAATGCTGAAGCTGGGGACGTCGGCTTGAAATGTGAATTTTCTTTTCTTGTATTACTAGCGACGGCGTTTTTGTCTCCCTTTCTTGGAAAATATTGGGATAGAAGAACAGGACAAGCGTGTGGCATTTTTGTTCGCGTCTTATTTGTACATATTCCACCATCAAAACAGCTCTTCTTCTTTTTCACTTGCCTGCCTCAGTAGATATTTCATTTTAAGCCACGACCCTCTCCGATAACCCCCTTTTGACTGTTTCGAGCACCAATGGGCCACCGCCGGGGCCACTGGCATCAAGGCTCAGGGTAACCCTTTCTCGGTCGGCAATGACCCTGACTGTTTCGCCAAGGTTTCTGAGGTCAATCTCGCAGGGTTGTCCGCCGGGCCCGTCTACCGGTGTCAGCGTACCGCTACCACCCGCTTCGCCTGGCACGGACCGGACCTCCCTGATGTCAATGGTCGGGTATGGCAGCCACCCTTCTCGTTGCGGAATCAGGAGCAAGGGTATTTCTGCTTCGGTCGCATCCGTACTGCTGAGCTCGTCGTCGTTGGTGGGCGCTGGAATGACGAAGTGCCCCTTACGACGGCCGCCAACGAGCCATGCATCACCTGGTGCCAAGACCTCATAACTGAATTCCATATCCGACATGTTTGTCATGGGGGTAGCAATGTCCCAGATGCGTGTCCATTTCAATTGCAGCGTAGCCGGAATTAGCTGATTAGTCACAACGACAGAAGTGTCTGGCCTCGGCTCTTGTCGGAGCTCTGGTGCGGTGTCATTCGGTTGCAGGCTGATGTCTGCAGTATGCACAATCGTGACCGGCGGAATATCCACAGGGATCAGAATCGACCGAGGTTCTGCTGGAGCGTCTTGGGGTAGAGCCAGTGAGGGGTTCTCCGATTGCCACTTCTGGATGCACGAAGCCAGGGTTTCAGAGAGATTCTTACCCTCAGAGTCTTTGCCCAAACCTGCGAAGGATCTTGCCCAACTGACGCCACTGAGGAAGCCCGTGGGAAGAGTTCCAATCAGAGTAGCCCGCTCCAAGGTGTGAGCGTTAAGTTCATTTCGCACACGCGGCATAACAGTGCTACAAACGAGACGACTGTAAGGCTCCAAGGGGGAGCCAGCCATCGATTGAGTGATGGACACCGCTACCAGACTGATGATCTCGTCCTGGACGACGCTGTATTGGAGCTTCAGATACAGTGTCTTCGCCGTCTTTTTCGTTATTTTGACGCCCGTCTTCCGGGTGATTTTGTAGAGATAACTGGCCGGCTGCTTGGGGAAGACAACTACGGCCTGGTCCATCGGCATCCCGAAGTGAGACTCAAAGAGCTCCGAGTTAACGAGCTCGCTCTTGAACAACCTCAAAGGGCTGTTGCTGGCGGTAGACACTGTGAAACGAGAGAACAGGGCTTTGTGCTTGAACACGTCTTGCACGTTTACACCCAGAGCCAAGGAGACCGGAATACTGGGCGTTGTGGAGAATAGGTAGGTCCCATGCTCAGTAGTGTAGGTGACTTCGATCCTGACGGACACATTCAGGACCTCTTGTTCCACAGTAAACGGAAATCGAATCTTGAAAGCAGCATGCTTGGGTAGAGCCTCAAACCTGAACAAGCCAGCTTCGGGTTTCTGAGCGAATTTGTATTCCGTATCCTCGCTTTGTATGCATTTCCCTTCAGCAGTCAGAAGACGCAGGCCACTTGTTGCGGCTTTGACGCGAACTTCAGCTTTGATAAGCTCGTTCCAGCCCGAATCAAACTCGACGTCGACTCTGTTATTGTGGTCCAGTTGCACGGTGCTAGATGCGGCGAGGCGCGCGTCGAGCGTGTTGGCGCGATGGTAGATGGTGATCCTGGGTGACCTCAAGAAACCACCGCTTGCCAGGGGCTGGCTGACATCGCGCTCGTAGTGTAGGCATAGATTGCTGGCAACGAAGTCAATCTTATCAACGTCGTATGTGCCGGGAATGATGACCTAGTACCCAATTAGTGACAACCTCTTTTCCCCAATTGAATATGCAGACTTACTTTGCTATCGAGCTTGAGTCTGTTCCGCCCTGGCTTGATGACGACAGGGTCGGCCAGCTCCAGCCAAATCTCCCTCTGTGCACCGCCAACGTGGCCAATCATCCGCATCCTGGCCTTCTCAATCGGCAGCTCGTCGACCAACAGACTAGTGGCTTTGAGCAGGATAGAGAAGCTATCTCGGCCGTCGTGGTATTCAGGCGTCGCTTCAATCTCTATGCCAGAGAAGAAATTCGCAAGCGGTACGCGGGCCTCATTGGAGATCGTTTTCGTCTCAGATAGGAGGTGACCAAGATTTCCCTTGATTGCTTCATTGTCGGGGTACTCCGCTTCATCCTTCTTTCCGATCCGAAACGAAGTCCGGTAGCGCAGCCTCTCTTTCTCGGCTGAAGCTGCTTTGGACAACAGTTTCAAAACGACTTTGATATACTCGTCTTTCCTCTGCAACTGCTTGAGGCAATCCGAATACATGACAAGCATTGACAGTTCGAGAAGACTCCACCCGCTCTCCCCGAAGAAAGGGGTGGTTCTGTAAAAGAACGCCGCTGCTGCTGCATAATCGCCCATATGGTACTTTAGCACAGCCAAGTCGGCCATACTGGTTTGGACAGAGTGGGTGTGGTTGGACACGGTGTAGTGCCTCAGCGCTTTGTCCGTTAAAGACTCATAAAGCCGGTAAAAGTCCTCACTGTTGTCTAAGGCCGCCCGCAGGAGCCTGCTCTCGATACCAGCAAGAGACACCACTGCTTCCGTCGATGTCTGCTTGTCTTCTGGCACCGAAGGTGAATCATCATCGAGATCGATCTCAACCATGTCTACGAGTGAAGACTGTCCGACCACCGGGACAGACGCCCAGCCATCGCTCCATGCTCTTTTTTTCCCACACTCTTCCAAAATGTTTCGAGCTAGGATATGAAGCTCGGCTCTTCTAGCTGCCAGCTCTTCTAGTCCTACCTTCAAAAAGGCGTTGTGCTTCGCTGCTTCGAGGTCCGTTTGAACCTTACCTGCTCCTGGCCCAGGGAAGAAACTCGGGCTCGGCTGCGGACGCCCTGCGTTTGCACCACTGGTGCTGACCCTCAAAGACGATTCTCGCGCCGGATGCATCATGGTCTTTGGCTCCGGTATGCTTGCTTTTTGTTCAGGGCCGTCAGGGGTAGCCAAGGTCGAGGGAGGGATTGGGAGAGCCTTTGTTGATGTTTGGGCAAGAACTTGTTGGGCGATAGAGAAGGCATATGAAGCCACCAGGTTATCCATGACTTCCGTTGTTGCAGCATCTGTGGAAGGCTTTTCCTGGGAGTCATCTTCTGCCTTAGCCTCTTTAGCCAAAGCGGCTTGAACGTCGCTCCGCATAACCTGCGATACGGATGGGATGAACTCCAGCGTCCGCCTGCAGATTTCTGCCAGCATGGACAGGTTTTCGCTTTCGTTTTCTGTGTGTTTCTGCGGCAGTGCCCGCGGTGCCACACCCTGGATTACTGATTCTTGTTGCTCTTTGAGTTTCGCGAGCAGCTCCTCCCTAGTAGACCACGCATTGCCGAGACGTAGCAGAAGCGCGATTTGTCGGGCGAATATGTAGCATCTAAAGTCAAACACCGAGACGTTGTTCTCCAGGATGAGATCGCGATAAGGCTTCTTGGACGAATTTATCGGAATCTCATCGAAAGTGTCATCACCTCCTGCCCTGGTTCTGGCCCCTGTGGCCTGCATGTCCACAACCTCGTCGTCGTCGTCTTCTTGGGCTTCAGAAATGACTTTGTGGGCCTTGAGCGCGCTCTGCTTGAGCTCTTCCGTGAAACTCAGCAATGCGCTAGCCGTTGTACCTGTGTTCCCGGTTCTCTGTTCTTTGATAATCATGTCAAGTCCGACACTCAACTCATCGTATCCAACCAAAGCATCTTCGACCAAGCCTACACTCTCAAATCCTCGAGCCAGTCCTTCCTTTAGGATGAAGAAAGTGCAAAAGTTCCAGCCTGGCAAGCTCCGCTGGTTATCCTTTTCCTTGATATCATCCTCATATTGAGTAACGCGCATATCAAAGCTCGACAAGATCAGGCTTCGCATTTTGACGATCAGATCCTCCCATGCAGCCTCGTTGTCTTCGGCACTCTCCTTGTATCCGCTCGGTACGGCAGGCACGACGCGCGGCAAGCTATCGTAAGGAACATCGTTGATTCCAATACGGATTTGGCCAATATGCTCGATACCGCTTTTGCTAGTCGAGCCGAAGTCACTTCGCAACTTTTCCAGGAGGGTGCTCGACCCTGGTCTCCATTTTGAAACCGCCGATGGTTTCTCGATAACCCCCGCATCGCCTTTTCCGGTCACGGGTGGTTGAGTTGCAGCAACAGTGTTCGGTATGACGACATGAAGAACGAGCCATTCGAAGGCGTCATGGTTCTCGGCAGTGTTTGATTTCTTGGCGCTGGTTCCCGGGGTCTGGTTCTTGATCCATTCGCGAACTTCCTGGCGCACTTTGTTTTTGTAGGCGTCGTTGTCGTCGCAGCGTACGAATAGGATCTTGAGATAAGGGGTTTGTCGTAGGCCGGGGATCTGGTGGCGGCGAGCAGGTTTATTGGACAGGTGGCCGGCAGTCTTTTCTAGCGAGGCGTCGATTGATTGGGTGACCCCTCCGTTGCCTATCTGTGTTTGGAAGCCATCGTCGCGAGCTACGGCGCTCTCAGACCGCTGGCGCACCGGGAAAAAGGGGTCGGGCGAGAAGATGGGGCGCGGGTCGACCGTGCCTTCGGGTGCAAGTTCGATGTGCAATGTATCGATGGAGCGAAGCGGACCAGCATGAGACTGCCAGTGTAGGTTGCGCAGTGGAAGTCGGGGGATCAAGCCAGGTGCAAGCAGCTTGTATACGCCATGGGGGTCAAAGTACTCGACTGTCGCGTGCTTTAGTATAGATGCGCCAGGTAGAGTTCACGAGCTTGGTGCAGAGGGCATACCGGTTACTTTGGATGTAGAATAGGGCTGTTCCATGGTGAACAGCTTTACTTATGGATCATGACTTCATTATTAGACTGGAGATGGTATGCAACGATCTACGGCTTGTAGATAGCTTCGTAGCGTCAATTGGGAGGTCGGTGTTGCTACTTGCTACGTTGCTTGCTGAATGTGGTCGGGCCTTTGGGCCCAGTCTCAGACCAGTCTGGGTCCCATCAATCAATTGGTTGACCCCTGTGTTGGTTGCTTAGGTACCTATGTAGTCCGCTAGCTGGTACCTCCTTCAGGTACCGAACCTTCCTTAGTTGGCCCTAGGGTCAAAGCTTATGTACCAGATTTGCACTCAAATGGTAGGCGGTGAAGCGCCACGCCTTAAATCGATTGGCTTCAGTGCCAAAGCGACTCATCTTGGGCGCATGTCGCCATTGCATTTGGATGGCGGGGTCCGGCAAAATCAGAAGAAGCTCTCCCCTGCCAAAGGTGGGATGCCGCAACGGCTAACGGGTAGGTATTACTTTAGAGAGAAAACAGTACATAATCTAGGCAATTCCAAAAATTTGTTATTTACTTACATATGTGTTACTGATCATCGGTTTCAATTCTTTTTGTAAGACCAAAAGTGAGAAGAAATGGCGTCTTTGCAAGCTATCCGTTACACGCGGGGCTCCCTGCAGGTCCTTGACCAGCTCCGTCTCCCGCATGAGCACCACTATGACCCGGTCACCACGGCCGAGGAGGGCTTTGACTGCATTCGCTCGATGCGAGTGCGTGGCGCACCCGCGATCGCCATCGTCGCCGCTCTGGCTCACGCAGTCGAGCTGCAGAACGGCGCCGGGCCTTCGTCGCCGGCAGAGGACACCATCGCCTACATCGACTCGAGGCTGGACTACCTGTACGAGTCACGGCCCACGGCCGTGGACCTCGGCAACGCCATCACGAACCTGAAGGAGACCATCAGAGGCGTTGATGTCTCAAGCCTGGACCAGGACGCCGCGCGATCCGCCATCGCCAATGCGTACGTCGAGGCTGCCGAGGAAATCTTCCGGAAGGACACCGAGACCAACCTGAGCATCGGCGCACACGGCGCCGAGTGGCTCCTCGAGAACGCGCCCATCAGGTCGGCCGAGGGCAAAGTCGCAGTCCTGACGCACTGCAACACGGGCTCCCTGGCCACTTCGGGGCACGGTACTGCTCTCGGTATCGTCCGGTCGCTCCACTCGCAGGGCTCGCTTTCCCATGCCTTCTGCACCGAGACCCGTCCCTACAACCAGGGCAGCCGTCTGACCGCTTTCGAGCTGGCGTTCGAGAAGATCCCCTCTACCCTGATCACGGACTCCATGGCCGGCGCGCTCTTCGCCACTAGAAAGCACAGCGACTACGTCGCCGCCGTCATTGTCGGCGCGGACCGCGTGGTGCGCAACGGCGACACGGCCAATAAGATCGGCACCTACGCTTTGGCCGTGTTGGCCCAGCACCACGGCATCAAGTTCATCGTCGCTGCGCCCACGACCTCCATCGACTTGCACACGGATAGCGGTGCCGGCATCAAGATCGAACAGCGCAAGCCGGAGGAGCTGACTCAGATTAGCGGTGCTGTCGTTGGCGCCGACGGCAAGGTGGACACCACCAAGTCGGTTCGGGTAGCAACAGCCGATCAAACCATTGGTGTATGGAACCCGGCGTTTGACGTGACTCCTGCGGAGTTAATCGATGCTGTGGTCACCGAACGCGGTGTGGTGACAAAGGGTGCCGATGGACGATTTGACTTCAAGGACATTATGCCCAAGAGATGGGCAGAGGTTGTTAGAAACTAAGGGATTAAAGGGAGTTAAGGGGATATACATAAAATGGTCGGCATCTTAGATAGACAGGACAATAGGATTTTAATTATTTATAACTGCTAAACCCTTTAGAATACTCTTCCTTATTTAGGAGGATAAAGAGTATATAGGTAACCGTAGGCTATAGGATTAGGTAGTATTAGGTAATATTGTAAATAGAGCCTATATTAAATAAACTTTTTTTTATAATAGAAAATAAATATATTAGGTTTTTAATTTATTATTTAATTATAAGCCCTTTAACGTAACCCTTATTACTTATAAAATTATAAAGATATAAAGATTATAATAAATTATAGGTTTTAATAAATAAATAGATATAATTATTATACATATAATTATTATAAAATATAATTATTATAGACGATTATAAGGTCGATTAAATAGCTTTTATATAAAATTATAAATTAATAAATTCCTTTATTTATTTTAATTAACGACGTTTCTTTAATCTAATAACGAAGGCCCTTAATATCTAGGGAATCTTTACCGGCGAAATTTCAATCTCTCTTAAGTTTTTCAAAGAAGATTATTTTATTTATTAAAATGGATAGAGAAATAATAATTTATAAATTAATTAATAATATATAATATTTAAGTTAAATTTTATATTTAAAAGATAGGAGGTTAATAAGATTAAATTTAAATTAATTAAATTATTAATTTAAGCGTTTATTTCGAATGTAATATATTGTCACGATATAAGTAATTCAGGAGTTAAAGCTATAGGTTATTATTAAATTATAAAGGATTAAAAAAATAAAGAAAAGAGGAAGAAGTTTTATCTCGATCCGATTAGAATATTATTTAAATAGGTAGGAAAAAGTCGGTTTAAGCTCGAGCCTCTTTAAGCTAGTTTAACCCTACTTTAGCTTATAAAGTAATAAAGGCCTAAGTCTTAATACGCGCCGTAATATTACCCCCCCCTTTAAAATAAATCGTCCCGAGATATTAAAAATAATAAAAAAAGTATAAATTATAATTATATTTAAATTTATAATTTCTTAAATAAAAAAGGGGTACCCTCGATTATAATTTAATTTATTATAATTTTAAAAGCCTTTAATCCTTTCTATTATTAAATTAAGTTATTATATATAATATAGCGGGTTATTAATAATTATTTTATAATTAGGTCTTTTATAAAGGAATTAACCATTCTATTCTTTTAATAATTGTATTTATTTTATTATTTTTATCGGCTTTTCTTTTAAATTGTTTTCTTTTTAAAGCTTATTAACTTATTATTATCCTTATATAATTTATTAAACGTCTTGTCTTCGGCAGCTTAGAATTAATATTTTAAATATATAAAGGGTTTAGAAATTTTTAAGTTCTCTTTATAATATAATTATAATTATTTAACTATATTTTTAAAATTCTCCGCGGGATATTAAGTTAAATTAAAGTCCTATCCTTTTTATTCTATTTAATATTATAACTTATAATAATATGTCTTTAAATTAATAATATAATAAACTTCCTATTCTTCCTCCTTACCTAATTTAATTACTTCTCTTTCCGAGTTTATAAATACTTATTTAGATAACGGGTTATTAAAATATTTCCGTAATTTATTTATATAAAAAACCTTAAATCCTATCTAATTATTTAAAACCTTTAAAAAGTATAAATAGCCGATTTTTTAATTAATTTTATAATATTATCGGGTTAAGGGGAAATCGAGTTTATCTATTAGTTTTATATTTAATTACGTCTTTTTAATAATAAATATCCTATTATTTATATAGAAATTTAATTAACGCTAATATCTATTTTTTTAATTATATATCTTTTATTAAACCTTAAATATATTCCCTTAAATTACTTTATAATACTTAATAATATATTTTATTTAATTTTAAACGTTTATATAATTAAGTTTCTTTTACTCCTCGAAATCGCTTAAGTCCTTAATTCTTATTTCTTAATTTTAAATTAATTATATAGGGAACCTTATTTCTATTTTATAAAGAGAGTATTTAATCGAGTTTTAAAGAAGGGCGGTTTAGGCTGCGTCTATTACCGGTAAAGCGTTGTCTTAATCGTCCTGGAAATAATTAATAAATAAATATAGCTTTTATTTTAGATATTATATAATTATTTCTATTTATCTGGTTATTTAAAGATATTCTATTAAAAATAGCTTTTATTTAATATCTAAAATCTTTAATATTTCGTTTATAAAATTAGAAATAAATTAAGGGCCTTTATTTAAAGTTATTATTAATAAATATTTATAAGTTCGATAAAGCTTTTTATAATATAATTTAATTACTTTTACTGTAATTACCCTTATTTAATAAGTTATACTTTAAATTCTTTTCTTTAATTTATTAATTATTATTATAATATTATTATTTCCCTTTTTATTCTTTAGTATAATTTTAAAATTAATCGTAATAACGTTTTATAATTAAAGGGGAATCGGTAAAGGGTATAAGAGGCCGGGTATTTTATTACGTAATATTTTATTAAATCGATATTTTATATAATTAATTATAAAAGTATTATAATTTTTATTAAATCTTAGCTATTAATATTAAACGTATATTATTTATTTTATTTTATTCCTTTTAAGGTAGGTTATTAGGATTCGGGAACAAATTTTATTAATTATTTTAATTTGGAAGTTATCCTTATTAAGTATTATAAAACGATTTTAGAATAAGACGAACTTTCCGTTAATAATCTATCTTTATATTTCGTTTTTTTAAACTCTTTATTTATATACTTTTAAGCTAAAATAAGTAGAGTTTTTATTTAATAAAGTTTTCGTTAATTCCAATTTAAAATATTTAAGCGGTTCCTTTATTAAATATAATTAAGTAGGGTTTTTATTTATTAATTTAATAGGGTAATAGGCTTCCTTTAACGCTTGGATTACGTTAAATATAGCTAATTTAAATAATATTATAATTTATTAAGTGTCCTTTTTATTTCTTTAAGTTTTAAAATTATTAATTTTATAAAAGAGTATATTTATAAGTACGTTTTCTCCCCCGGTTTATAGGTAATTATAAAATTATATTAAGAAAGTATATTAATTTAATTAATTTAATAGGCGTTAAATAATTCTTTAATATTAAAATATTTTATAATTTATAATTATTAGGAATAATTAACTTTTTTATAATTTTATTAATTTTAGCCGTTAATATTTTAAGGTTTTTATTATTATAAGTATTTCTTTATCTTAAATAGGGTAATTATATTCGGTACTTTATATAATTTTAAAATAAAAGTATATTAGGTATTAATCGTTATTTAGGCCTTTATATTAAAGGAGGACGCTAGCTAGAATACCGTTAAAGGCGTCGGTTTCGATTCGGGTTTCTCGGTTATAATAGAAATGTATTAAAATTAATACCTTTAATAAAGCTCTCTTTAACCTTTTAAAGGTTTCCTAATATTTATTATTCTATTTAAAAACCAGTCCCTTTTATATAAAATTAGTTAAGGGCTTTATAATTCGATTATATTTATATATAAAGTATCGATAATAATTATAGAAACTAAGGAAGGATTAAATAGATTTTATATTATTTAGGACGTTTTATTCTTTAATTCTTTTAAGATTAATCTCTATTCCGTTAACGTTAACGATAAATCTTAAATACTTTATTTTTATAATATAAATTCGTATTTCCTAACGTTAGTTTAAAGGCCGGCTTTTTTTAATTTCTATAATATTTTTTAGATATATTCGATATATTCCTCCTTAATTTCTGAATAAATAAGGATATTATTAAGATATATATTATAGAAAGAGTTTAAATATTTTATTAAAATTTCGTTAATAAATCGTTAAAAGGTTATAAGGCCGTTAATAAGCCCGGAAGGAAGGATTTAATACTTAAAGGAATTATAATAGGTTTTAAAAATCGTTAGGTCCTAATCTTTAAGCTTTATTCGAATTTAATAGAACGTTTAATGGATATTGATTTTTATAAAGAATTCAATTTTAATAATTCTATTAAGCGTTTTATCGATTAATAGTAATAGGTATCGGTCCTTTTTAATAATTTTATTTAATTTTCGATAATCGATATATAATTTAAAGCTTTTATTTAATTTAAATATTAATAATATAGGGGCGGTTTAAAGTATTATATTATTAATAATAAAGCCTCTTTTTAAAGCGGAAGTTATATATTCTTTATATACCTCGAGTTTTTTAAAAGATATTTTATAAAGAGGGTTATATTTTAGGTCTTTAAAGGTTTTTTTTTCTTTTAATTCGATATAGTAATTATTTACGCTTCCCCGAAAGGGTATAATAATATCGGATTAGGTTTTATTAAAGATATTATAAAAGTTATAATATTAAAGTAATATTACCTTTTTAACTTTCTATTATAAAACCTCGTTATTATTTGGAAGAAATTCCTTATCGTTATTCTAGAATTCGATAACTTTTTTAATATTATATAAATATACGATTTTAATATCTTCCCCGCCGATATCTATAAAGAATCCTCCTAAATTTAAGGTTTAAACATTAATAGGTTTAGGTTTATATTAACTGATATTATTATATATTAATTTATAAGATTCGTCTAATCGGATTCTTTTTAAGGATGGTTTTTCGGTTAATTGTAGCGGTAGGAGGCTATTTAATTATTAATTTATTTTTATTATTTTAAAACTTTTAGCAAGCTACCTTAAGGGTAATTTTAAAATAATATATCGCGGCTTCGGATCTTTTCTTTTTTTTATAGAAAGTTATTTAATATATTATTTTATAACCTTTATTATAACTTAAAATATTATAAAAGGTATTTCGGTTCCGGCCGATAAATTATTTCTTTTTAATAGTTTAAGTTCGTTTTAAATGGAGTGGGGTTAATAAGAATTCCGATTTTAATATACTTTAGCGTTATTAATATATCGTTTATTCTTTATCTTTATTTTCTTATACCTTTAAACGATATCCTTATTATATTCGGGGTCCTTAAGGAGGCGCTTAGTTTCGGTAATATTAATATTTTTAGTTTAGGTTTTTTATTAGTTTTTAGAAAGAATTAGTTTCCTTTTTTAATAATTAATTATAATATCGTTTTCTTTAAACTATTTTCGTCTTATAATTAATTTATATTTTATATTTATTATAAGGAAAGGGATAAAAGTTATTTTATATCTTTATATTTTAAAGTTTAAAAGAAGGGTAACGTTTATTAATTGGAGAGATTTCCCGTCGTATTTATTAAATAATTTGAGTTAAAATTTAATAATTTATTTAAACTTTAGTTATTTAATTACTTTATAGATAAGTTTTATATTTATAAAAAGTTTTCCGTTTATTTCTATATTAATAAACATATTAATTATAATAATTAATAATTTATTATTTATTATAATATAAATAAAGGTTAAGGGATCTTTTTTAAAGCAGGTTTATAAAAAGTTAAAAGGTATTTCCTATAAATTTAATTCCAATAATATCTTTAGGAAGGAGTTAAGGTTTTTTAAGGTATTTAGTTTTCCGATTTATTAAAATTTTCTTTTAAATAGGTTAAATTAAACAGGATAGGGTTTTTAATAGGATAACTTATTTTAGCTATTAATTTATTAATTCGGTTAATATATTATTTATTAATTAAGTTTTTATTAAGATAGTCGTAGGATAAATAGCTAGTTTTTTTATAATTAAAGTAAGTACCTTTAATTAAGAGTTCCTTTATTCTTTTATAAGAATTCTTTAAAAGGTATTAATAATAAAGGTATTCTTTTATCTATTAAAGGACGAAGATCTACCTCCTTTACCGGCTTTATTTATATTAATTTAATTAAAGGTTTTAAAAGATTTATTCTTTTCCTTATTTTTATTATATTAAATAAAATTACGGTTCTATTAATAGTTATACTTTAAGATATTTAAATAAAGTTTATCGAAAAGGGTATTATCGTTATAATAGTTAATAACGACCTTTTTATTTAGGCGGGTAAATAATTTATTATTTAATTTTTATTTATAATTAATTCTTTAAATTCAGGTATAATTAATGAGTTTAATAAACTTAAATTAAAAAATCTAAAAATTATCGTTAAATTTTATAATTAAATCTTAAAAAGCTTTATAGGTTTTTTTATAAGTATTCGGGTTATAATATTACTCGTATAAATAACTAAAGAGCTCTTTAAAGGTATCGATTATAAGGTTACCCTATTTATTAATAATAAAGGGATAAAGAGCTTTAGCAGCTTTACTATTAACGCGACTAATAATATAAATACGCTTATCCTTATTAATAAGGTAATAATCGGTATTTAATTTTAATTTACCTTTAAGGGTTATAAACTAATAATCGAATTTAATTTTAAAGTCTTTCTTATTTATAAATATAAAAGGATTAGTTATTTTAATACTTTATTTAAAGCCGCCGGCGGTAAATCCGGATACGCCGGTAATAATAATTACGGCGATACCCTTAGTTTAAATAGAAATACCACGAGCTTATATCGAGAAATCGGTAATATATTAATTAAATTTTTAGATTTCTTTATCTCTTTTTTTAATAATATTTAGGAGGTCTTATTCTCTTTAAAAAACGGGGGTCTTACCGTTCGCGCCCTAGTTAACGTCCTCTCGGGCTTTATTTACCTTTTCTTTAAAGAACTTAATCTATATAATACTTTCCTTTAATCCATTATTTAAATTTTTAAAAATCTTTAATAAATTTAAAGTTTAATCCTTATAAAACATTATAAATAAAGTTCGTAACTTAAATTTATCCTAAATAATAATAAAAATCTAAATAAATATAAAGCCGAATTTATCCTTATTAATAAAGCTATTTTAATTAAATCACTCGTTCTTAACCTTTTTATAAAAAGGGATAAAAGGTATTACGGGGGTTTCTTTATAAAAATTATATATAATAATTAATTAACTAATCTTTTTCTAAATATCGTCGTTTATTTAATTAATAAAATCCTTAAATAAATAAAAGGAAAGAAATTTCTTTTTAAACTTATTACTATATAATTAAAAAGTTACCTCGATTTTAACCTCTTTTTCTTTTAAATTCATATTTATATTATTAAAGGATTTATTACTATTACGTCCGGCGGTAATATTTTAATTACTAA
This sequence comes from Apiospora saccharicola, assembly GCA_038363915.1. Taxonomy (NCBI): domain Eukaryota; kingdom Fungi; phylum Ascomycota; class Sordariomycetes; order Amphisphaeriales; family Apiosporaceae; genus Apiospora; species Apiospora saccharicola. Next base: position 5,291,766 of record JAQQWM010000001.1, read on the forward strand.
AGTCCTTAAGGCTTACGCTTTAATAAGTTACTAAGGTACATTTATCGAATAATAAATCGCGTATTCTTCTCTTCTCGGGGATTAATAGGGATCGATCGATATTATTTAAATTAAATATAATAATCTTACACGCCGCGACTATATATATATTACGTTCCTCTTAATTTAAAAGTGTTTTATTCTTTTATTTTATTTAATTAAAGTCGTTCCGGGGTTTTAAATTAAATATAAGATATTACTATAGCTTTCCTAAACGGGTATATTTAATCTTTTTTAATAATATTATAATATAAGTAATTCGGGAGTTAAAGCTATAGGTTATTATTAAATTATAAAGGATCGAAAAAGATAAAAAAAAGAAGAAGAAGCTCTATCTCGATTTAATTAAAATGCTATTTAAATAGGTAGGAAAAAGTCGGTCTAAGCTCGGGCCTCTTTAAATTAGCTTAACCTTACTTTAGCTTATAAAGTAATAAAGGCCTAAGTCCTAGTACGCGCCGTAATATATACCGGGAAATTAAAGATATCCTTCTTTAGTCTCTTAAGGACGCTATAGCTAGATTAAAGTTATAATATAATATTTCTAATAACTAAGCTTAAATTTAATTTATAAATAAGCTATCTTAATTAAAAATATAATATTATAATAATGCTACTAATTATATTTTAAAGTATAAAGTATTATTAAATAACCTTATATAAATAAAATATATAAAGATAGATATTTAATTTATTAACGATATAATAATAAGTTTAAACCGAGATTATATTAATTTCCGAAGAAGATAGGAATAAGATTTAAATAAAACCTTAAACGAATTATTTAATATCGAATTCTTTTATATATAATTTCGAATAAAAAAGGTTTAAATAGCTGCTAAAAAAAGAATAGATTTAAAAAGTTAAACGATAGAAAGTTGAATAAAAAGAAGGATAAAAAAGATAAATAATATATATACTTTAATTACTTAAACTTAAAAAGGTATATTAAAAATAATTATTAGATTAAATATTTAAAGAAAAAACTTAAGGGTTTAAAACAGGAAATTAATAAAAATAATATTATATTTAAAGAAGGTGGTCGTTAGATTATTACCTTAAACCTAATTTATTTAAAACCCTTTTCTTAAATATTATTAACAGCCTTTTTAAAATATTTAAATAACCTTAAGATAACCCTTATACATAACCCTATTTATTTGGTATCGTAATTAATTAATAAATCCCTTTTTTATAATATTCCTAAATTATTTAATTAATTAAGATTTATATTATTAAGCTTTATAAGTTAAACTATATAATTAAGAACGGTAATAATCCTAAATTAACTTTCGTTATACACTTATTTTAGAAGATATTAATATATTATAAAATTATTTATTTTATAAAAAAAAGATTAAAGATTAACCTTATATCCTTATACATTAAATTAACCCCTATATTTAATAATTATAATCCCATTTAAGGTTAAGTAAGTTTTATTATTAATTATTATAAAGTTATTATAATAATAAAAGACCTATTATTAAAGATTTTAACCTATATTATTAATATTTTAAAACCGTCGAAATAAAAAAACGAATTATTTATATTTACCCTTTAATTATCTATTAATAATACCGAATATAATATTAATAATTCTATTTAAAGTAATATAATATTTATAATTAATTAATATACAGTTATTAGAATTATTAACTAATTTATTAACTCTTCTCTCTTAAAGCTCGATATAACTTAAGCTTTCTATTAAAGTATATTATCTTATCCCGTATTAAAAGCGTTAAACGTTAATTTTTTATAGCTTTAATTTAATATAAATTAAAGGGAGGATAAATAAAAAGGAAAGATTTCTAAGGAATAAATAGGATATATATTTTTAAATAGAATTTTAAATTATAAGAAAAAAGGACTTTAATAATAATTATAATAAAAAGAATAAATTAAATTAATTTTTAAACCTAACTTATTAATAACGGAGCTAATATACTATTTATAAGCAATAAAAAGTAATTTATAATATTTCTAAAATTCTAATATATTATTAATATTATAAATTTAGAAATATTATTAAAACCTCTTAATAATAATATTATCGACATCCTTATAATCGAAGGATAAAGGGAATAGAATATATTTATATTATTTTTTTTATTTTTTTTTAAACTTATTACAACTAATAAAAGTAATAAAAAACAAATAAAAAGTTATATAAATTAGCAATAACTCCGTATTAAAATAAATAAATATCTTAAATAATAAATTAAAAAATTAAGCCTCTAACGATAATAAATAATAAATATTAAACCCCTTTTCTACTATAGCTATCAACCTTAACCACTTATTATCCCCTATAATATAAGATTTATAATAAACTTAAATTTCGTAATAATATTATATCTAGATATTAAGAAAGGAATTATTATACTTATTTACGTTATATAAATTTAAAATCTATTAAAAATTATTTATACTTAAGTAATAAAATTTTTAAAATTAAGGTATAAAGATACCGGTTTTATATAAATTATCGAAAAAAGCTTTTATATATAAATATAAAATCTTAAAATAAACGCTCTTTAAAACCTATAATATTTCTCCTTTTTATTATATATAAATATATATCTATATCCGTTATTATCCTTTATATTATACCTTTATATATTATTAAATATATATATAATTATTTAAATTTTAATATCTATTAATATATATTATATTATATATATTAATAAAGAGTACTTTAAATAATTCTAAAAAGGTCGACGCGATTATACCGGTAATTATTAAACTTATATTTCTTAAAAAGAATTACTTTTATAATACAGAAATTATAATTACTTTAAATAAATTTAATTTTAAAGTATTAAATATTATATATAATAATAAACTTCTTAAATTATTATAATATATAGCTCTTTATATATATAATCTTTAGGTCTTATTTAATATAAATAATAGCGATAAACTTTATAAAGAATATTAAACGGCGGAAGGTATATTTATATATATATAAAATAGGAAAGAGGCTTTAGAGGATACGGAGCTTTATTAATACGATAAATACCGGTACGATAATACCGTAAATTAATTAAACGTATTAAAGGGAAAGAAAGGCCGGTACCGATAAGCGGGAGCTAGTGTTAAAAAGGGGGAGCCGCGGTTAACGAGTAATCCTTTAATTAGATAGGTTATTATCGATTAAATTATTCGTTAATTACTATATAATTAATTAACTTACGACTATATATTTACTTATTTAATTTATTAAATAAAAGGTAAGGGTTTTATATAATTCTTTTTCGTAATATAATTAATAAATTAATATCCTTCGTAAGACGGTTATTTATATTATTAGAAATAATTTATATATTAATAATTTAATATAATTTCATTTTTATATTATAATTAATTATTAAAGCTGGGGTATATAATTATTAAAATTAATATAAAATTATTATAATTACGGAAAACGGATATTTATTTAAGAAAGTTATATAAATCGGGGGATTCTATTATTTATATATCATTAATAAAAGTATATAGGAAATTAAAAAACCTTTTATAACGGTAATCGATTTATAATTTAATATTTAAATATAATATTTAAATATAATATTATAAATTAGAATATATAGGCTTATTTAATTTTTAAAGATTTCTTAAATTAAATATAGGATATCTATTTATAAATAAATAAATTAAAACTTTTTAAAGATTATATATCTTATTTATATTATTATTAAAGTAATAATTAAAGTATTAAAATAATTTATAAAATATCGAATAATAGAGTTTAATTAATTAATTTATATCGATTTATAGGGGCTATATTTTATTACGGATTATAATAATTTAAAATATATTTTATTTATAATTAATAATAAAATAAAATAGATAGAGGTAATTCTTTATATTAAAAAAGTATAAATATATAACGTCTTTAGAAAAATATATAATAATATTAAGCGATAATTTAATATTACAATTAAAATATATAAAATGACTAAGGAATTTTAATTAAGTGATATTATAAAATTTATTAAAAAGAATTATATTAGGATGGAATTAATCGCTTTATATTAATATTATATAAATAGAATTATAGAAAGGAATATTAAGATAAATAGAAATATTATTAATTTTATAATAATGGAATTAGAAATTATTAATAAATATATTTTTCCGTCCTGCGGAGGACGTTAATTTATTAATTATATTACGAAAAAGAATATTATATAAAACCCTTACTTTTTATTCGATAAATTAAGTAAGTAAATATATAGTTATAAGCTAATTAATTATATAGTAATTAACGAATAACTTAATCGATAATAACCTATCCGATTAAAGGATTACTCGTTAATCGCGCGCTAGCTTCCGTTTATCGGTATCGGCTTTTCTTCCTTTTCGATACGTTTAATTAATTTATAATTTTATTATACCGGTATTTATTATATTAATATAGAAATTTAACGTCCTCCGGGGCTTTTTTCCCGTTTTATATATATATAAATATACCTTCCGTTATTTAATATTCTTTATAAAATTTATCGCCGCTATTATTTTTAAATATAACGTAAAGATTATATATATAAAGAGTTATATATTATAACGGCTTAAAAGGTTTATTATTATATATAATATTCAATATTTTAAATTCGAGTTTATTTAAAGTAATTATAATTTCCGTATTATAAAAGCAATCCTTTTTAAGAAATATAAATTTAATAATTATTAATATAATCGCGTCAGCTTTTTTAAAATTACCCGAGGCGCTTTTTATTAATATATATAATATAATATATATTAATAAATATTAAGATTTAAATAATTATATATATAAAGGTATAAAGTTAAATAAAAGATAATAATAAATATAAATATATATTTATATATAATAGGAAAGAAAGGATATTATAGGTTTTAAAGAATATTTATTTTAAGATTTTATATTTATATATAAAAGCTTTTTTTAATAATTTATATAAAACCGGTATCTCTATACCTTAACTTTAAAAACTTTATTATTTAAATATAAATAATCTCCGATAAGTTTTAAATTTATATAACGTAAATAAATAATTCCTTTTTCGATATTTAAATATAATATTATCGCGAAACCCGGGTTTATTATAAATCCTATATTATAAGGGATAATAAATAGCTAGGGTTAATAATTATAATAAATAAAGGCTTAATATTTATTATTTATTATTGCTAAAGGTTTTAATTTTTTAATTTATTTTTAAAATATTTATTTATTTTAATATGGAGCTATTATTAATTTATATAACCTTTTATTTGTTTTTTATTACTTATTTTAATTATAAGACGCTTAATAAAATATTAAATAAATAAATAAATATATCTTTATTTTTATTAAAAAGTCTATTAAAAAGTTATAAAACTTTATTATATTAAAAACCCTTTAGCTATAATCTTTAAAGTACGTTATTTAATATAAGAATATATTATTTATTAGAATTTTAAAAAACAATATATTTTAAAACGCTATTTATAAATAAAAATTAGACTTTTTATAAAAATACGTTTTTATATATCGCGTTTAAATTACTTTACTTTTAAGGAAAAGGTAAGAAGTATTATTTAAATTATATAAATAATAAGGATAGATAGGTTATTTTATCGGTTTTAAAATAGAAATAATAATAAGAATCTTTTTTAAAAAGAAATATTATATTTTTTAAATAGGAATAGGATATATAGAAAAATATTAAAGCTTTAATAATTAATATAATAAACCTTTTATTAATAATTAATAATTATTCCTAATAACCTTATTTTAAATAAATATATTTTAATAACCTCGTTTAAAGAAGAGGATATTAAAGCGTATATTAACCTTAATAACGATATAAATATATATAATACGATATCTTGAAATGTTTATAGGCCGGTTTTAAATTTAAGTATTATATAAGATAATAATAATATAAATTAAAATAATAATTTTATAAAATAAAATAATAACTTTATAAATTAAAATAATAAAATAAGAGAAGATATATAATCAAAATTAATAATCCTAAAGATTGAATTTATATTATTATATAATACTATTTATATTTTCTTTTTTTAAGCTTATTATAGTTAATATAAATAGTAAAAAATAAATAGAAGGTTATATAAATTAACAATAACTCCGTATTAAAATAAATAGGTATCTTAAATAATAAATTAAAAAATTAAGCCTCTAACGATAATAAATAATAAATATTAAGCCCCCTTTCTGCTATAGCTATCAATCCTAACTACTTATTATCCCCTATAATATAGGATTTATAATAAACCTAAGTCTTATAATAGTATTATATCTAAATATTAAAAAAGGAACTATTATACTCGTTCGCGCTATATAAATTTAAAATCTATCGGAAATTATTTATATTTAAATAATAAAGTTTTTAAAATTAAAGTATAAAAATACCGGTTTTATATAAGCTATTAAAAAAAACTTTTATATATAAATATAAAATCTTAAGATAGACGTTCTTTAAAACCTATAATATTTCTCCTTTTTATTATATATAAATATATATCTATATCCGTTACTATCCCTTATTTAACGTTATACCCTTATATATTATTAAATATATATATAACTATTTAAATCTTAATATCTATTAATATATATTATATTATATACGTTAATAAAGAACGCCTCGAATAATTCCGAAAAAGCCGGTATAATTATATTAATAATTATTAAATTTATATTTCTTAAAAAGAATTACTTTCGTAATATAAAAATTATAACCGCTTTAAATAAACTCGATTTTAAGGTATTAAATATTATATATAATAATAAGCCTTTTAAACTATTATAATATATAATTCTCTATATATATAATTTTTATATTATATTTAATATAAACGGTAATAATAAACTTTATAAAGAATATTAAACGGCGGAAAGTATATTTATATATATATAAGACGGGAAAGAGGCCCCGGAGGATATAGAGTTTCTATATTAATATAACGAGTACCGGTACGATAATATCGCGAATTAATTAAGTATATTAAAGGGGAAGAAAGGCCGGTACCGATAAGCGGGAATTAATATTAAAAGGGGGGGGTAAACTACGGTTAATAAATAATCCTTTAATCGGATAGGTTATTATTAATTAAGCTATTCGTCGGTTATTATATAATTAATTAATTTACGACTATATACTTATTTATTTAATCTATTAAATAAAAGGTAAGGGTTTTATACAATTCTTTTTCGTAATATAATTAATAAATTAACGTCCTCCGTAGGACGGTATAAAATATTATTAATTCCGATATAGATAATAAATTTAAAGAAATTTAAAAACCTCTTATTTAATTATAATTTTTCGTTATAATAAAAAGAAAATACAATTAAATAGAATTTAAATATTTTAATAATAATTTATTAAAATCTAAGGATAATACTACTTAGATTAGAAAAAGATTATAATAGATAATTAAAGCAATTTAAAAAGTCTAAAAAATAAAAAATAATAATATTCCTTTAAAATAAATAAGGGAATATCTTTTAGGAAGAATTTATAAAGTTATAATTAAAAAGAATCTATAATTTAAAAGAGATTAATAAAAGAAGTAATTAGTTTATTTAATATGTTTTTAAGCTTATTATAGCTAATATAAGTAATAAAAAATAAATAGAAGGTTATATAAATTAATAATAACTCTATATTAAGATAAATAGATATCTTAAATAATAAATTAAAAATTTAAGCCTTTAGTTATATAATAACAGATAATAAATATTAAACCCCTTTCTATTATAACTATCGACTTTAGCTATTACCTTATTATCCCTTATAATATAAGATTTATAATAAAACCGGGTCTCGCGATAATATTATATTTAAATATCGAGAAAGGAATTATTATATTTATTTATGTTATATAAATTTAAGATTTATTAAAGATTATTAACGTTTAAATAATAAAATTCTTAAAATTAAAGTACGGAGATACCGGTTTTATATAAACTATTAGAAAAAGCTTTTATATATAAATATAAAATCTTAAAATAAACGTTCTTTAGGATTTATAATAATTCTCTCCTTCCTATTATATATAAATATATATTTATATTTATTATTATCCTTTATTTAATTTTATACTTTTATATATTATTAACTATATATATAATTATTTAAATCTCGATATTTACTAATATATATTATATTATATATATTAATAAATAACGCTTTAAATAATTTTAAGAAAGTTAATATAATTATACCGGTAATTAAATTTAAGCCTCCTATTCCGAATGATTTTTATAAATATAATAACGTTTTAAATAAACTTAATTCTAATATATTAAAGATTATATATAATAATAAATCTTTTAAATTATTATAATATATAACTTTTTATATATATAATTTTTATATTATATATTAAATATATAATGATAAGGACTTTTATTAAAAATATTAAAGGGTAAAAAGTATATTTATATATATATAAAATAAGAAAGAGGCTTTAAAGGACGTTAAACTTTTATATTAATATAATAAGCGCCGGTATAATAAAATCGTGAATTAATTAAGTGTATTAAACGGGAAAAAAGGCCGGTACTAATAAACGGGAGTTGGTATTAAAAAGGTAAAGGTAAACCTCGGTTAGCGAGTAATCTTTTAATCGAATAGGTTATTATTAACTAAGCTATTCGTCGGTTATTATATAATTAATTAAATTATATACTTATTTATTTAATCTATTAAATTAAAGGTAAGGGTTTTGTATAATTTCTTTTATATAATATATTTAATAAATTAACGTCCTTTATAGGACGGAGAAATAATTAATAATAAAAAATTAAAGAGATTAATGGACCCCACTAGGGGGTTTATTTAAGGAAGGCCTAGTTGGCCCGCTATTCCTAAATAGGAAGGCGGTCAACCTAAATAATAATAATTAGCCTCCCCTATTTAAAAGGCTTTAGCCGATTTAAATAAATAGAGCCCTTTTCCTTCCTATTATATCTTTATATTAATTTATTATTTAAGTTATTCCTATCTAGTCCTTTTAAATTAATAATATCTCTTTAACCTTAATCGATTAAAAAATAGAATTATCTTAATTTAAGAACCTCGTTAGAGATTTATTAGAATTTATATATTTGAATATTCTTTTTAATAATTCGAGAGTAGGTTTACGCGTTAAAATTATTATTAAATTAATAGATTTATATATTTAATATATTTTTATCGGTTATTATCGGAGTTAATGATTAGGAATAAAATCGGTATATTTAGTACGTCTTTCTCTCTTAATTTAATACGCCCTTTTTACTTTAAGTATTATTTATATATTTAATATACCCGGTAATTATTTATTAAATTAATTTTATATTTTAACGGAAACATTTTTAAAACGTAACGCGTTTAAGTAAATAAAACATCCTTTATAAATACGATTTAATAAGTTATTTAATTAATTAGTTATTTATTTATAATATTTAATCCTGGATAATTTTAGTTATTATAGATGTTACGGTTTCTTATTTAGATATCGGTTTATTTAAAATCTTTATTTAAATATTATTTTATAAAAAACTTTAATTTAAGTATTACTTTATTTTAAAAGTTTTATTTAAAAAAATTCCTTATTATTTTTCATTTATTATATATATATTAAGTATACTTTAATTTATTATTAATTACCTATATATAGGTAAATTATTAGTATAGCCGAAGAATCGATTACCGATCCTTTTTAGGGAAAAGAATAAAGTATAAATAAATAATTTAAAACTTTTAATAAATAGATTACTTTAATACTTTAATAATTTATATATCTTATTAATCCCGATACGACGCTTTACGATAAAACTACTTTTAAGTAAGTTACGATTTTAAGATTTTAAAACGATTTATATTTAAGAAAAATTAAGTTTTTAAATGCCTTATAAATAAATCCTCTTCTAATATTAAGGCGAGTTATTTTAATATTAAGAGAAATAATTATTTAACGAGTTAAGTTATTAAAATATATAATTAATTTTTAAACATTATTAAAATCGTATATAATAAAAGCTGAAATTACGGTTCTTAAAAAAGTATATCGGTCGTAAGACGGATAGCGGTTTTATAAAATTCGGAAATAACTCGATTTTTATAAAGTATTTAAATATTTAAATTAATAATCTTTATTTAATTTAAAGAAAGGCGATAATAGAATTACGGGAGGATTGAAAAGAATCTTTATTAAATTTAAATAATAATATAAAAGGCTTTATATATAACTTATAAAATAACTTTTATTATAATATAGAATAAGCCCCTTTATATTCCCGATAATCGAATTAAATAATTTTATAGCTATTTTAAAATTATAATTCCCTTCTTAAAAACATTATATAACGTTAAAAAGTAAACGATCTTTTATTTAATAAATCGGAGTTTATTATAAAACTATATTTTATCCCGGGAGGTCGACCTATTTATATATATTTTAAAATAATTAAACTTTTATTTATAAAAAGGATTATTATTTTATTAATTAAAAAAGATAATTTTAAATACGATTTTAATATTGGCGAAAGGCGTCTTTAAAAAAATTCTCGATTTTAAAAGGATTAAAATTAATTTATCTAGGGCGATTATTTAAATCCCTTTTTAATAAGTTAATAATAATATAAATAAATCCCTTAATATATATAAAAGCTTATTAATATTCTTAAATAATAATTATAAATTTAATTATTTAAAGAACCTATATATTTATTAATTAATTCTTAATTTTAAATATAATTATTTAAGGTATTTATATAACTTTTAATATTAATCGTTAAATTATTAAACCCTTTTTAACGTCCTTTTATTATTATTTATGATCTTTAATTTAAATATCTATTAAGTAATTATAAGTAATTAGGATTTAAAATTAAACGAAAGGACGTTAAAATATATAATCCTAATTATTTAAATTTAATTAAATAAAGTTTAATTTAGGAAAGGAAGATAATTATCTTTACGGATATTATATCTTTTATATTAAGAATTACTAGTTTTATAAAAGGTAATTATTTTAAAAGTTCTATTATATAAATCCTTAGTTTCTTCTAGACCTTTTTTAGAAGATAAGTTTTAATTTAATAGAATAATAAGGTCTTTAACTTTAATAAAGCTTTATTAAAATCGAAGGGACTTTATTATATTATAGAAGCTTTTAAGAATTAATTTAAATTAGACGAAGTTATTATAATAAAGAAGTCTTTAATTATAAAACTTTAATTAAAGGACCTATTAAACGATCTTAATATTTTAAAACGCTTTTTAATTAAATAATTAAATATATTAAAATTATAAAATCTTTAGTATTTAATAATAGAAACGCGATCGGTATCTTACGACAAGCTTATATTTAAATTAATATAGAAATTTAACGATTTCTATATCCTTTTAAGGACGATAATATAATTATTTTATATATAATTAAAGTTAATAAAATATATAATATTTTAAACTTATATATTAAATAGTAATTAAGGGGTTGAAATCGATAAATATAAAATATTACCTAAACTTATATTAAATTCAAAATAATCGATAAATATATAATTAGGGAAGATTTCGTTATATTTTAACGTAAAAACGTAATAAGTATATAAAAAAGAAGGAACGTTAATAAAATAAAGTTTAATTATAAAACGATTCCGATAAGGATTATAAAAGAAAGAAGGATTTTAAAAAAAAAAATTTTTAAGAAATTTAATTATAAATATAATAAGAATAGTAAAGATAATAAAAGAGTTAATTTTATATATAATAGTTTATCCTTTATATTTAATGTATCGGACTCGTTATTAAATAGGGAATTTAAATATAAATCCGTTTATTTCTATTTAATCTTTAATTAAATTATAATTTATAAAGAGTATTATAAATATAACTTTATTAATCTAATATAAAAATAATTATATAAAAAGAAATATAATAATATTAAAAAGAAGCTTAAACCTTTAATTTCTATATAAGAATAATGTATTTATAATTATTATAATTATATATTTATATTATATAACTTAATATTTAAGTATATTAGAAATTATAATGAAATTTATAATTATAAATAATTTATATTAAAGGAAAGATATACTTGTTATTATTTTAATAATAAAACTTATTTAATTAATATTAAAAAGTTCCTTATTTCAAATAAGATTCCCGATATTAATTATAATATAATAAAGTTAGGCGAAGATGTTATAAATTTTATATATTTTAAGGTTAATATTTATATAACGTAGGATAATTCCATTTTTATATATATCTATTTTAATATTAATATTAATCCAAATTTAATAAATAGAAAGTTCCTTTATTATATAAAATAATTTATAATTTTTAAAAACGTTATAATTAAAATTATAATTAAGAAACGAATTAAAATAATTAAATAGGTTATATTTATTATTTATATAAAAAGATATAATAACGATAATTAATTTATATTTTAAAGGTTTATTAAAAACGGATAGGTAATTAATAACTTTAAACCTAATGCTTTAATTAATATTTAAGCTTTTAAACCTTTTAAAGTTAATATCGATTTTAATATTGATATATCGGTTATCCTTTAATAGCATTATTTAGTTTTAAAGTAAACGCTTTAGGATTAAGAATAATTAAGGAAAGGGTTATTATTTATTATTAATTATTATTTCCCGTTAATTTTAAAGTATTTAAGTAATATATTAATAATTCTAGATTCCTTTATTATTTAATACTTTATTATATTTAAATTATTAAATTATTATAAAAAAGAAAGGTATCTTTTTTAATAGAAAGATATAAATAAAGACGAGTTATTATTAGAAATCCGGGTAAATAAATAGTTTATTATAAATTAATTAAGTTTAAACCTATAAACGTTAAACATATATCCTTTGAAGGAATATAAGTTTTTATTTATAATAAAATAGCTATATTTTATTAAGATTTTAATTAAACCCTTTTTATTTAATTCGATAGTTCGTTTAAACGAGAATTTAAAATAATAGTTTTTTATTTTAAATATAGAATTAAATAATAATTTAATATATTAATTATAAGAATTTCGATTAAACTTATTATATATTTTAGCCGATACCTATTTTAACTCGAAATAAAATATAGACCTTTAAAATTCGAAGTTATATACTTAATATAAATAATTAAAAGATTATAAATAATTATTTAATCGAATTAAATACCTATTATTATCTTTATCGATTATTTAATTACGAAAGGTATTTATAAAATTACGAGTTTAAATATAATAAATATCGACCGATTTAATAAGAAATTAATTAATACTTTAATCTACCTTTCGTAATATACATTTTAAATATATTATATAGTTAATAAGATTAATTTTATCTTTAATATTTTCAATAGATTAAAGGTAATTTAAGATATTAATAAATATATTAATAAACCCGTTATTTTAAATAAGGTTTAATTTATAATTAATAACGTTAATTATATATAAATTGAAACTATTATTAACGACGAAATAAAATAAAAGTTTTTAAATAGATATAAGATTAATATTTATTTAACCTTTATTTTTAAAGATTTTAAACGTTTAGCTAACGTTAACGAGGTCGTTAATAATTTTTTTACCTTAGGTACCTTTTCGAGATTAAAGAGAAGTTTTTATATTATATCGATTATTTAAGAATATATCGATTTTATATTCTTTATACTTTAATATAAGATTTCTTAATTATAATTTATAATAATAAATATTATTTTAATTTAAAACAAATATTAGGAAATTTTAATATTTCTATAATTAAAGGTAAGAAGAGATTAATAGAAGAATATATTATATATTATTTTAATTATAATGTTAATTGAATTAATTATCAATTAGGAATAAGTAATTATAAATATATTTATAATAAAGACCCTTTACTTATATATATAATTATAATAGACTTTATTTTAATTCTTTTATTAATAAGTTCTAAAGGAATACTTTAATAATTAAAAGGTAACGAAACTTATTATAATATATATAATTATATAATAATAGTTTTTTATTTTATATTAAAGTAAATTATATTAATTTTAAAATATAAGAAATATATTATTAAGGATTAGGTTCTTATTTTTATTATTTAATTTATATTAATAAATTAAGGAATTCCTTATAGAATTATTTCCGATTAAGATTTAAAATTTATTAATAATGTTTAATAAGGTATTTAAGAAAATTTAAATATTTAATTATTAATAATAACCGTTTAATACCTTTAAACAAATAGATTATTAGAACGAAAGAATTAAAATATTTAAATTATTATTCGATATTATTATTTTATATATTTTAATCGCGAATAGATTAATATATTTCCGGTATTTTAATAAAATATAAATAGCGTTTATAATTAAACGATGAAATCGATACTTTATTAATAATTGTTTAATTTTAAATTACCGGGACCTTTTAATTTAATTATAAATATTAAAGTTATTAATAATGTATTTAAAAATATTCGTTTTATAAAAGAATATTTTAAATAAGATACGTAATTAATTATAGACTTTATAATTATAAATATAAAAAACGATATAATTTTAAATAGTAGAATATTTAATTTAAGGAAGGTAATAAAGTCTATTTCTATTTTTATAAAAGTTATTATTTTTTTAGGAAACTTTTAAGGAAGTTATTATAATAACGGTTTAAATTTTAAATAATAATTAAAAAAGTTAATAATTTATCGTATAAATTAGACTTTCCGGAAGGAAATTTTATTTATTTTATAATATTAATTAAATACCTAGTACTTATTTTTAAAAGTAATAATCCTTTTTATCGTTTATACTCTCCTTTTAATCCTATTAATATAAATTAATTTAGATATAAGTTTAATAATAATATTTTATAATATAAAGTTAAAATTATTAAGGATTATTAATTTAATCGCGAGAAGGATAGATATAAGTATTTAATAAAATAGAAAAGTTTTAATAAATAATATAATATTTAAAGAAAAGAAAATACTTTAAATGGTTTTAAGGAAATAATTAAAGAATATTAATAATGTAAAGGTAATTGATTATCGCGAATTCTATATAAAGAAAAGATTAATAAATAAATAATTATATTAAAATAGAAACTAAGAAAACCGCGAAAGATTTAATATAAAAATAATTAATTAATCGTTTTTATATTAATTATATTTCTTTTTAGATTTATTATATTTATTCTATCTAAATTTAATATGTAATCAGTTATAAAGCTTATTTTTAAAAAATTAAGGGAGGTTTTTAAATAAAGAAGAGGAAAGCTTTTTAAATTAAAGAATAAAAAATAGAAAATCTTTTTATTATTACGATTAATTTATATTATAATAACGTAGTTTACTACCTCGCGGACTATATTACCTCGCGGACCACTTTTTTAATTTTATAGTTTAATTAAATTTTAATATATAATAATTCTATAATTATAATATTTAATTAATTTAAAGAAAATCGAATCGTTTTAATAATTTAAGTAACGTGAAATTTAATAAATCCTTTAAACGAAAGAGTTATTATAAAGGTATATAACGTCCTTTATATAATTTTATATTACCGAATTAACGGCCGAACCTTATAACGCGAAATCTAATAATAATAATATAAATTAAATTTTATTAAAAAGGAGGTATTATAAAAATATATAATCGATTTAAATACTCGAGGAATATCTCTTAATATCGTTAATATAGAAAATATAATTAATCTTCTCGCGGGAATATATAATAATAAGCGTAATAATAAGTATTAAATTAGGCGCTTTATTAACCGTAATTTAAACCTTAAAATTAAAATAAATTAGAAATATAATTATTAAAAGGTTTTTTATAAAAATATAAAGGTTATTTCTAATTAATTTATATTAATAATAAATATAAAGGTTAAATATAGTATATTAAATAAAGATATATAGAATTTTAATAAAATTAGCTTTATAATAAGCGTTATCGGCTTAATATATATCGTAATATACGCCGATCGGTATAAAAAAGCGAAGACGGTTTAACCTAATAATCGGGAATAATTAATAATAATAGAATATATTAATTTATAAGGTTAATATATTTTATTATTTTTAATTATTTAAAGTTAATATTACCTTATAAATTAGGTACGTGAATATAATTTATTAGGAGATTAGGTAATTAAACCGACCTTTAATAGCTGGATTAATAATAAGACGGGCCTAAATTAAGTTAAATATTTTAATAAATATATTAAAGCGTGAGCGATAAGTTATTATCGCTTTTTAATTATTAATAATTATAAAAGCTATATTTCGGCTGAATTTAAAGTATATTATAAGGATAACGGTATTATTATATTTAATATACCTCCTGATTTATTTTATTTATTTTAATTATTAGATATCGTACTTTATTTATTATTAAAGCGTATATATTTAAAAGAAATTAAATTATTTATAAAAGCTTCGATAGATTATATTATAAAGCTTAAATTCTTTATTACCTTTAAAGCTATATATTTCGTTATTTTTATAAAATATAATATTAAATTTAAATTTAATATATTTAGTTTAATACCTTATAATTTAAATAAAGTAATTAATAAGCTAAATATATAAATTCGGATATTTATATCAAAGTTATTATATTTAAAGACTATTAATATTTATAACCCTTTAACGCCTTTTAACCTTTAATAAATAATAAGATATTTTATTTTTATTAAAAGTAGGATCTCTAGCTATTAAAGAAGCTCTCTAATATTAATTTTAAATATTATAAATAAATTAATTAAACGTATAAAGTTAGTAACGTATAAAGTTACGATTTTACGTAAATGGGTACGGATTTTAAAGGTAATTAATTTAACCCTTTTAAAACGCCGGAGGGTTAAAAAGTTATATATTTAGTTTAAAGGAGTCCTTATTATTAAAGAATTTTAATAATTATAAAATAAGAAAGTAAAAGGGAAGCGTTTTACGATTAATAAAAATAAAAATAATAATTCGTTAAAACGGTACGTGACGGGTAATAGGCGTTATAATATCTATAATAGAATAGGTTATAATACGTGAGCTTATAAAAAGGATATAGAATCGAGTAATAAATCGGATAATAAGTAATTTAAATTAATTTAAAACGTTATAATTAAATTAACTTATATATAAATATTAAAAAGTAGAAAGAATAGTCCGCGAGGTAATATAATCCGCGAGGTAATATAATCCGCGAGGTAATAAACCACGTTATATCTAAATTAATATTATATATTTTATATAATAATATATTTTAATAATATATTAAATAGATTAAATATATTAAATAGATATAGAGGATTATTAAGGATAATAAAGATCTTTTTTTAGCCCGGTGATTTAATAGACTTTATTAAGAGGTTTATTTAAAGAAGGTTTAATTAACCCGTTATTCCTAAATAAAAAGGTAATTAACCTAGGTAATAATAATTAGCCTCCCCTATTTAAATAGCTTTAGCCGATTTAAATAGATAGAGTCCTTTTCTTTCCTACTCTATTTTTATATTAATCCATTATTTAAGTCACTCCTATCCGGTCCCTTTAGAGATATAAAAGATTTAAAAAATAATAAATAATAACTTTTTTTAAATAGAAATAAATAAATATTTTCTAATAAGAAATTATTACTTTATAATAAAGAAAGTTAAAGATTTAAGAACTAATATTAATAAGGAGGAAGAATACATAATAAATTAAGATAAATACGGCATATACCTCTTTAAATATATGATATATTAAAGGAAATTAAGGAAACTATAATATTTAAATTATTAAAAAATAACGAGGATATATATAAAACCTGGAGATAATATAATTAAAATTAATAAAATTAAAAGATATAATAAAGAAATTAATTAATACTTACCCCCCGAGAAATAATATCGACATTATAATAGTAGGAAAAGATTAAGATATAATAAAGAAAATCTATATTGATTTTATAAAAGAAATAGAATATAACATATTATATATAAAGAATTTAATAATTTAAAGTATATAAATTACCGGATAAAAAAGAGCTTCTATAATAGAAATACGTTATATAATAAATATATTAAAAGGTTATATTATTATACCTATATAATAGAAGGAGGTTTTATTAAAAAAAGTTATAATTTATATATTCTCGAAGGAAAGAAAAATAATAAAATAGTAAAAGTTATTATAAAAAGCGATAGTAAATATAAAAGCTATTTCTTAAAATACTATAATTATAAAAAAGGAAAACTATATTAATAATATATTAAAAATTAAATAATATATTTATAAAACTATTTAAGAGGATAAAAGGAAATATATATAATTTAATTTTAATAATTAAATAATAAATAAGATTTATAATTAAAGGATAATTATAAAGAATTCTTATATAAAATATTTATTAAAGAATTAAATAAATCGTTAATAATTCCGTCCTACGGAGGACGTTAATTTACTAATTATATTACGAAAAAGAAATTATATAAAACCCTTACCTTTAATTTAATAGATTAAATAAATAAATATATAGTTATAAGTTAATTAATTATATAATAATTAACGAATAATTTAATCGATAATAACCTATTTAATTAAAGGATTACTCGTTAACTACGGTTCGCCCCGCCTTTTAACGTTAGCTCCCGTTTATTAATACCGACCCTTTAAGGGTAATTATCCCGCGATCTTATCGTATTAACGCTTATCGTAAACGTAAAGCTTTATATCCTTTAAAGCCTTTTTCCCGTTTTATAAATGTATAAATATGCTTTTTACCGCTTAATAATCTTTATAATATTTTTTATTATTATATACCTTAAATTCGATATATAAATTGTATATATAAAACGCTATATATTATAATAAATTAAAAGGTAAGCTACCTTATATAATTTTTAATACTTTAAATTAAGTTTATTTAAAGTATTCGCGATTTTCTAATTATAAAACCGATTTATTTTAAAAAGTTTAAATTTAATAATTATTAGCGTAATAGTACCGGTTTCTTTAAAATTACTTAAAGCGTTTTTTATTAATATATACAATATAATATATATTAATAAATATCGAGATTTAAATAATCGTATATATATTTAATAATATATAAAGGTATAAAATAGAGGATATTAATAAATATAAATATACATTTATATAAAATAGGAAAGAAAAATATTATAAATCTTATAAAGCGTTTATCTTAAGATTTTATACCTATATACGAAAGCTTTTTTTAATAGTTTATATAAAACCGGTATCTTTATACTTTAATTTTAAGAACTTTATTATTTAAATATAAATAATTTTTAATAAATCTTAAATCTATATAACGTAAACGAATAATTCCTTTCTTAATATTTAAATATAATACTATTATAAGACCCGGGTTTACTATAAATCCTATACCGTAAGGGATAATAAAATAATAGCTAGGGTCGATAACTATAGTAAAAAGGGGCTTAATATTTACTATCTATTATCGTTAAAGGTTTTAATTTTTTAACTTACTTTTAAAATACCTATTTATTTTAATACGGAGTTATTACCAATTTATATAACTTTCTATTTATTTTTTTATTTTATTTTTAATTATAAGAAGCTTAATAAAATATTAAATAAATAAATCGTTAATAATCTAATATCTTTAAAAAGAATTATTAGAATAATAAACCGATAATAATATAAAAGAGTTTTAAAATTTGATATTATTAAAGAATAGTTTATTTTATAAATTTAATAAATCTTTTATTTTATAATATATAGTAATAATAGTTTTAATAATATTCAAATATATATAAAAACTAATAGGATATATATAAATTATAAAGATATTATAAGATCTTAAATAATAAAAAATACTAAATATTAAGAATTAGAGTTTTATAAATAATTATATTTATAATATTATATAAAGGAAGGATATACTTTTTAATTAGAAAATCTTTATTAAGAGATATATTTTTAAAATTAAAATATCATTTAATTTAAATATTAAGAATTATAATTATAAATTTAAAACCAGGCTCGTAGTTAAAGGATTTTAATAAGAAAAAGGAATCGATTATAAAATTATATTTGTTATTATTATTAAATCATCCTTTTATAAAATCTTTATAATATTAATAAGCATTTTTAATTTTAAAATTTATTTAATAAACGTTAAAATAACTTTTTTAAATAACGATTTTAATATAGAACTCTATATAAAACTATTATTAAGAATAGGTATTAAAAGGAATATAATTTTTAAATTATATAAGGTTTTATATAATATAGTTTATTACCTCGCGGATTATATTATCTCGCGGACTACTCTTTTTATTTCTTAATATTTTTATATAAATTAATTTAATTATAACGCTTTAAATTAATTTAAATTATTCGTTATTTAATTTATTACTTAATTTTATATCCTTTTTATAAATTCATATATTATAATTTATCTCGTTATAAATACTATAACGCCTATTACCCGTTACGTGCCGTTTTAACGAATTATTATTTTTATTTTCGTCGGTTATAAAACGTTTCCCTTTTACTTTCTCGTCCTATAATTATTAAGATTCTTTAATAATAAAGGCTCCTTTAAATTAAATATATAACTTTCTAACCCTCCGGTACTTTAAAAGGATTAAATTAATTACCTTTAGAATTTATACCCGTTTATATAAAATTGTAACTTCGTATATTATTAATTCTATACGTTTAATTAACTTATTTATAATATTTAAAATCGGTATTAAAGAGCTTCCTTAATAATTAAAGATCCTACTTTTAATAAAAATAAAGTATCTCGTTATTTATTAAAAATTAAAAAGTATTAAAAGGTTATAAATATTAGCGATCCCTAGGTATAATAACTCCAGTATAAACGTTTAAATTTATATATTTAACTTATTAATTATTTTATCTAAATTATAAAATATTACATTAAATATATTAAATTTAGATTTAATATTATATTTTATAAAAATAACGAAATACGCGGCTTTAAAAGTAATAAAGAATTTAAACTTCGTAATATAATTTATCGAGGCTTTTATAAATAATTTAATTTCTTTTAAATATATACGCTTTAACGACGAATAAAGTACGATATTTAATAATTAAAGTAAATAAAATAAATAAGGAGGTATATTAAATATAATAATATTATTATCCTTATAATATACCTCGAATTCGGCCGAAATATAACTTTTATAACCGTTAATAATTAAAAAGCGATAATAACCCGTCGCTCGCGCTTTAATATATTTATCGAAATATTTAACCTAATTTAAGCCCGTCTTATTATCGGTTTAACCGTTAGAAATCGGTTTAATTACTTAATCGCCCGATAAATTATATTTACGCGCTTAATTTATAAAATAATATTAACCTTAAATAATTAAAAACGGCGGAATATATTAACCTTATAAATTAATATATTTTATTATTATTAATTATTCCCGATTATTAGGTTAAACCGTCTTCGCCTTCCTACGCCAATCGGCGTATATTATAACGTATATTAAACCGATAATACTTATTATAAAGCTAATCTCGTCGAAATTCTATATATCTTTATTTAAAATACTATATTTAACTTTTATATTCGCTATTAATATAAATTAACCGGAAATAACCTTTATATCTTTATAAAGAGCCCTTTAATAATTATATTTTCAATTTATTTTAATTTTAAGGTTTAAATTATAATTAATAAAGCGCCTAATTTAATATTTATTAACGCGCTCGTTATTATACGTTCCTATAAAAAAATTAATTATATCTTTTATTTTAATAATATTAAAAGGTATTCCTTAAATATTTAAATCGATTATATATTTTTATAATACCTTCTCTTTAATAAAATCTAATTTATATTATCGTTATTAAATTTCGTATTATAAAGTTCGGCTATTAATTCGATAATATAAAGTCGTATAAAGGATATCGTATATTTTCGTAATAGCTTTTTCGTTTAAAGGATTTATTAGGTTTTACATCGCTTAAATTATTAAAACGATTCGATTTTCTTTAAATTAATTAAATATTATAATTATAGAATTATTATATATTAAAGTTTAATTAAGTTATAGAATTAAAAAAGTAGTTCGCGAGGTAATATAGTCCGCGAGGTAATAAACCACGTTAGTTTTAAATAATTTCCTAAATAATAGTATATAAAATTATTATAAATATTAAAAGAGTTTAATTTTTAAATTTCTATATACGATTTATATATTTTTATTTATAATAAAAGACTTTTAAATAACGTACCCTACGGTCCAATTTCCTATACGGTCTAATTTCCTACTTTCTTAAATATTATATAATAATATATAATTAATTCTATTATAACGCTTAAAATTAATTAAAACTATTTAAAATCGTTTTTATTAGATATTTTTACGTTATTTTAATAGGTATATATATTATATTTAGGCTCTTTATAGATTTTATAACGTTACGAACGCGTTTTAAGCTTTTTTATATAATTATTATTCCGGTATGATTTATTTTATAATTATTTATTAATATCCCTTTAAAATTATAAATCTTTTTTAATTTATATATAAAGTAATCCTTTATTTTATAATCGTTTCTTTTTTATATAAGGGCGTTAATTAAATATTTTATTTATTTTTTATAATATATTTACCTTATCCTTTAAAAAAGCGAATTAGTATATAACCTATATTATACTTTTCGTAATTTAATTAAACTTAATTAAAATAAATGTTAAAGAGCTATTTTAATATTATATAATATAGTTCTGAATATATTTAATTTAAGATTAAGCTTTAATCGGGTTATTTAAAATCTTTAATTCTTAAGGGATAAATAAGCCGGAAAACGTCTTTAAAAATATAGGAATATATAATTTTATATTTAATTATAAAATAATATATTCCGGATTATATAGGATGAGTCCTATCTCTTAAAAACCTCCTTATATATTTAAGATAATAAAAGTTGTTTAAAACGTTTTTAAAAACATTAATAAAAAGTCTTCTTTTAAAATATAAATAATATATACCTATATAAAACTTTTAATTTCTTTCCTATATAACCTCTTTAATATATAAAAATAATTAATGTTAAAAAGTTAAAGTTTATATAATAAATAAGAAAATATATAAAGTATAATAATTAAATTCTTTTTATAATAAAGTTTAAAAACTATTAAATAATAGCTTTTATAATCGTTAAAAATTAATAAACGATAAATACTTTTTATATAAGACTTTATATATTTATTAAAGTATTAAATTTAATTCTTACCTTTTTTATTTATAATTTAATTATTTTTAATAATTATAATTACTTAGTCCTTTAGTAATAAGCTAATTTTATATTAAAAAAAAAGATAGGTTTTCCTAATAAAGATAATATATAGAGGGATAGCGTAATTAAACGATATAACGTTTTAAATAATTATAACTTATTCCCGGTTCCTTTATTATATTATTTTAAACCTTCCGCGTCGATTAAAGGTAGTTACGATTATTTCAAATAAAATTTAATTTATAAGAAAGCCGGTTTTATCGAAATTATAAATATCCTCCTTTTAAATTTTATATTTATTAATTATATTTTATATAAGGGTAAATTATGCACGATACGCGTCCGGATCTTCGTAAAGGACCTTTTAATAATCGATTCTTTAATTAAAACGCGTCTAAAGGTCTAATTATCGTTATATAAAGTTCAAGGTTTAATTAATACCGACGCGTCCTATATTACGTTAATCGAATAATCGATTTATTATATTTTAAACGCTATTTATATAGGGAGGAAACGATCGCGAATTTAAATTAATTATATACTTTATAATTACTTCCTCTTTAAGAATAATAAGCTTTTATATTAATAATTGAATATTAGATTTTAAAGTTATATCGCGCCGACGATTAAAAAGGGTCTTTTATAAAATATCGTATATTTTAATTATATATTATATATTTAATTTTAAATCGTTTTAAAGCGTTTATAATATTAAAATAATATTACTTTCTTTCTAAGAGCTAATTATAATAATATAATAGAAGAACGCGGTAAAAGTAAAGCGTTATACGAAAATATAAGAAAGTTAGAAATTAAACCGTATAAGAAATTAAACCGTAGGGTACGTTATAAGAATTTAAATAAATAATTTTATAATCTATATTTTAAATAAAAATATAATAAATGAGTTTAAATAATAAGTATATAATAAATTTAAGATAATTAATAAAGGATTATATATATATTATTTTAATATAAATTTTATTTGAAATAAAAAGGTATATTTTTATATTAAAAATAATATATAAATAATATTTTAAAGAAATACGGCTTAATATAACTATTAATCGAAAATATATTAATAAACCCGAAAATTAAATTTATAATAAGTAATATAGCCGCCGATCCTATATTTAAAAAAGATAATAATTAATAATTAAGTTATTAATTAATAGGCCCCACTAAGGGGACCGATTTAATTAATTAGTATTAATAGCCCGTACACGCGCTAACACCTATTTTAAGAGCTATATACGTATTAGTTCTTTTACTCTTTCCTCCTTCTCCATTTTATTATTATTAATTATATTACTTTATATATTATATTATTGTAAATAGTAATATCTCTTCCGAAGCCGCGTATCGCGATAAGTCTTTATTAATTAATTTAATTAACCTCGATTTTAAATAATAAATTTAAATAATTATTTAAAATTATTATTAAACCCATTAAACGAATTTAAATAATTTAAATGTTATTTGAAAACCTTTTATTAAACGAACTTAAATAATTTAATAAGGACTTACCACCTCCCCTATAATTATTATAATTATTAATTTTTTTATTAAAATTAAGTAAATATTAATTACCTCGCGTAAATATAATTAATAAACTTTTAGCTTTAAATATTAATCGCGTTATATTAAACTTTAATCTTAATTACTATAATTTAATAAATTTAAATAATCGGAATTACTTTATTATAAGTAAATTAATAATATAATAGAATTAAATTTAAATAAGCGTTTTAAACCTTTTAATTATAACTTGATAAATTTAAATAATCCGGATAACTTTTAAATATTCTTATCCTATATATTATATTTATTTCTTCCTTTTCTCTCTATTCTATATAAAAAAGGTTAATTACTTATTTATAAAAGATTATTATATAAAACCTATAACCTATTATAAAAATAATAAACCTAATTCCGAAAAACTTATTCCTATTTAACTTCTTATTAACCGGAAAAAACCTTTTAAAGCGCCTTTACTAAAAGTCTTTAAATTAACCGCTTCTAATTAAAATAAATTAAAAAGTAAATCCAATTAAAATCTTATAGAATTCTTTTATATTAATTTAAATCGAACCTTTTTTAATATATTTAGAAACGATAAATCTATAACCGATAATTACGATAATCGCGATAACTTATATATAGTCGATAATTTATAGAAACTTAATAAAATTAAAAATAATATAAAATATATTAAATAAATTAATAAAAAGCTTAACCGAAATAATATAATAAACCGATAACGCGATATATAACTTAATAAACTTATTATAAAACTTAATATTATAAATAATAATTTTATAAAGTTTCGCTTTAATATTAAGTAAAACCTTAGGTTTATAATAATTAATATAAATAAGTTATTTATCGCTTATATTAAAAGCTTTAATAAAATTAAAGTATTAATTGTTAGCTAAATAACCTTAAGTAATAATCTTAACGCATTTAAAGGACCTAACCTTAACCTAATAATTAATTCCTTTAATAACATTAACCTATTTAGTTTTATATTATTAAATCTTACCTTAAATTTAATTTAACCCTTTTAACTACCTTTCCCCCTTATTATAAACCTAAGTAATTTAAATAAAGTAAAGTTAATAATAAAATTAAAACGTAATAATATCGATATATTTAACCTAAAATATAAGGATAACGTGGTTTACTACCTTACGGATTATATTATTTTACGAACTATATCACTTTACGGATTACTTTTTTAATTTTATAACTTAATTAAACTTTAATATATAATAATTCTATAATTATAATACTTATTTAATTTAAAAAAACTCGAATTATTTTAATAATTTAAATAATATAAAATTTAATAAATCCTTTAAATAAAAAAGCTATTATAAAAATATATAACATCCTTTATATAACTCTATATTACCGAATTAACGGTTAAACCTTATAACGCGAAATCCGATAACGATAATATAAATTAAATTTTATTAAAAAGGAGGTATTATAAAAATATATAATTAATTTAAATATTTAAAGAATACTTTTTAATATTATTAATATAAAAAATATAATTAATTTTCTTATAAAAATATATAATAACGAGCGCGTTAATAAATATTAAGTTAAACACTTTATCGATTATAATTTAAACTTTAAAATTAAAATAAATTAGAAATATAATTATTAAAAAAACTCTTTATAAGGATATAAAGGTTATTTCTAATTAATTTATATTAATAACAAATATAAAAATTAAATATAATATTTTAAATAAAGATATATAAAATTTTAATAAAATTAACTTTATAATAAGTATTATCGGCTTAATATATATTATAATACGCGCCGATCGGCGTAAGAAAACGAAAACGGTCTAATCTAATAATCGGGAATAATTAATAATAATAAAATATATTAATTTATAAAGTTAATATATTCCGCCGTTCTTAATCGTTTAAGGTTAATATTATCTTATAAATTAAACCCGTAAATATAATTTATTAAGCGATTAAATAATTAAACCGACCTTTAACGGTTAAATCGATAATAAGACGGGCTTAAATTAAATTAAATACTTTAATAAATATATTAAAACGCGAGTAATAAATTATTATCGCCTTTTAATTATTAATAATTATAAAAGCTATATTTTAGCCGAATTTAAAGTATATTATAAAGATAGCGGTATTATTATATTTAATATACCTCCCTATTTATTTTAATTATTTTAATTATTAAATATTATATTTTATTCGCTATTAAAACGTATATATTTAAAAGAAATCGAGCTATTTATAAAAACCTCGATAAATTATATTATAAAGCTTGAGTTCTTTATTACCTTTAAGGCCGCGTATTTCGTTATTTTTATAAAATATAATATTAAATTTAAATTTAGCGTATTTAATTTAATACCCTATAATTTAAATAAAGTAATTAATAAGCTAGATATATAAATTTAAACATTTATACCGGAGTTATTATACCTAACGACCGCTAATATTTATAACCCCTTAACGCCTTTTAACCCTTAATAAATAATAAAACACTTTACTTTTATTAAAAATAGAATCTCTAATTAATAAAAAAACTCTTTAATATCAATTTTAAATATTATAAATAAATTAATTAAATATATAAAACTAATAACATATAAAATTACGATTTTATATAAATAAATACGAATTCTAAAGGCGATTAATTTAATCCTTTTAAAATGCCGGAAAGTTAAAAAGTTATATATTTAATTTAAAAGAGCCCTTATTATTAAAAAAATCTTAATAACTATAAGACGAAAAAGTAAAAGGGAAGCGTCCTATAATTAATAAAAATAAAAATAATAATTTATCGAAACGACGCGTAACGGGTAATAAACGCTACGGTATTTATAACGAAATAGATTATAATATACGAACTTATAAAAAGGATATAAAATCGAATAATAAATCGGATAGCGAGTAATTTAAATTAATTTAAAGCATTATAATTAAATTAACTTATATAAAAGTATTAAGAAATAAAAAAAATAATCCGCGAGGTAATATAATCCGCGAGGTAATAAACCACGTTATATAAGATATTAATATAATTTAATAAGGTCGTAACTTAATTTTTATTAATATTTACGCTTTCGTTAATTGTATCCGATCCTTTATTAATAATAATCCCGATAACGCTATTAGATACTAAATTATAACCTTGTTTTTAATTATATTTAAAAGTCTAATTATTATTTAATAGAATAATAAACTTATTATTAAAAATCGATAAGATTTGTAATAAATAGGTTTAACCTTATTATTAAAGGCCCTTCGCGGTTATTTCGCTTTTAATTTAATTAAAGTAATTTCGTAATTTAATAATACTTTATTTACCTTATATAATCTTACTTCGAATAAATATATATTTCTTTAATTCTTTATAAAAATATTATAATACTTTTAATCGATAAGAACTCTTATAAAGAATAATATTAATATTTATAATATTTTAACCTATATTTAATTAAAGATATCTTTTAAAATTAAATAATATCTTATTTAACTTTAATAATTTAAAACCCTTCTTTAATATCTATAACGAATTATTAAAATTAAATTTAGCTTGTTTGCTTTTATTAAATAAAAATACCTAAATATTAAATAACCTCGTTATATATATAATATGAAAAAGGATTATAATTAATTAAATAGTAAATTTAAACGTACCTTTATTAAAAAATTATAAAATAATAATTACAATTTTAATTCCGATAGTAATAAGTGAAGCCGTAAATAAAATAATAATAAAAAGTTTAAAAGAATAATTTAATAAAAAACGGGATTATTAAAAAAAATATAAAAAATCTTAAAAGGATAAGATCGATAATAAAAAAAAGAAGTTTTTATATTATATTAAACCTATTTTATCTTTAAAGGACTTATTTTTATCTTTAAATAATTCCGAAAATAAAACATACCCTACTTTCGTTATTTATAACTAGGATTATATTTATTTTAAATATTAATGGACATTTATTATTAAGGAATAAAACAGATTTTATCGAAAAAAATATAACGGAAAGAAAATAAAATTATTTTCCTTTAAACCTACTTTAATATATATAATATATTATTATTATATATAGGTCTTTTCTTTTTAAAATAAATTATTTTAATATATTTATAATTATAATAAAAACTATAATTATTAGAAGTTCGATTTAAATAAAGCTTTTTAACCTTATAAAGATAATATTAAGAATATTAAGCGCACGTATATCCTTAAGGAAACCCTTTTTATCGATTTATATTACGAATTTATTAAGGGATACTTATACCTTAAGGTTAAAGCTTATACCGCTAATAATATAAACAGCTTTTTAAATTATATCTATTTTAACCTTAAAATAAGATATAATCTAATTAATAATAATTTCTTATTTATATTAGATTATAAAGTCTAGAATAAGACTTATACCTTTAGAGGAGTTAGCTTTATAAAGATTAAATAAAAGGTTAAATTTATTATTTATATAGAAAGTATAAATTTTAAAAGTATCCCAAAACTCATTAAATTTAATAAATTAATTTAAGTTATAAATAATTTAACCCCGAACTTATTACTTAATAATAATATATTATTTTTATATAATACTATTATTAATTATATTATTTTAATAATTATATATAAAAAATTAAATAACTTTTTTATTAGTTTTAAAGTCTTATTTAAAAAACCCCTATATAAACGACGTATTTCTAATACTTATAAAGTAACCCTTTAACTTAAATAGTTAGCATATATTTAAATTAATTATAAACCTCTCCTTACCGAATATAACTTTTATTTCTATTTTAATAAAAATATAATCTTTAACTTTATTATTAGTAATGAATCTCCTTATACTCTTATAATAATTACCTTTACTAATAAATCAATTAGTTTATTAAAGAAGAAAAAGCTCGATAATATTAAAGAGAATAAGTAAATAAATTTCTTTAAAACTACTTAAAAAACTAATCTATTAGTCCTTATAATAACAACTATATTAATTAAAATATTATAAATTCCTATAAATATTACTATTTTTAATAATTCCATTAAAGTTCTTAATATTTAAATTACCTTAATATTTAATTTAAATATATTTATTTAAATTAGTATTAAATTTATGATAACCCTTATTATAACTACTATTATTTTAAATATAATTCTTAACCTTAATAAACTATATATTAATATAACCGACCTAATTATTAACTTATTTTTTAAAAATAAAACCCCTATAATTAATAAAATTTATAATATTATTTATAATTCTAATAATTATCCCTTAACCAAACCCCTCCCTATTACCGCTTTATTTATAATATTATTCGAACCGAATAAACTAAAAATTACCGGATAATTCTTTATATTAAATATTAAGAAACCTACGGACATCTTTAAAATTAAAATTAATAAAAGCGTTAATATTTATATTAAAAAGAAATCTTTTATTAATAAGTTTATTAATACTATTAAGAAATTCCTTAAACTGTAAATAAATAATAAATTAATTAATATACTTAAAGACGAATAAATAAAGATTTCATTTATTAAAAGATAATAAAATCGTAAATCAAATTACCGACTATACCCTTTTAATAAAAAGGATTAAAAAGTTATTAATATTATTTATAATACTTTTTATAATTAAGGAAAGATAAAATAAATTAATAAGCCTATTTTATTTATTAACCCTCTTTTCGTCGTTTAATAATAGGTTTATAATAAATTTAAAGGATAAGTTATTATTAACCTTCGCGTGCTTAATTTTATTACTATTCTTAATTAATATCCTTTATCGCTTTAAGAAGACGTTATATTAAGTTTATAAAATAAATACTTTATTATTATTATCGACGTTATAGCCTTCTTTTATTAATTCTTTATTTATAAAGATTTTTAAAATCGATTTATAATAATAAATTATTAAAGAATAAAACAATCTATTATTATTTTAATAGGTTTTCGAAATAGTTTAATATATACTTAACGTAGTTCATTACCTCGCGAATTATATTACCTCGCGGACTACTTTTTCTATTTTTTAATACTTTTATATAAATTAATTTAATTATAATATTTTAAATTAATTTAAATTATTCATTATTTAATTTATTATTCGATTTTATATCTTTTTTATAAGTTCGCGTATTATAACCTATTTCGCTATAAATACCGTAACGTTTATTACTTATTATATACCGTTTTAATAAATTATTATTTTTATTTTTATCGGTCGTAAGACGCTTCCCTTTTACCTTTTTGTCCTATAATTATTAAAATTCTTTAATAATAAAGGCTCCTTAGTGATATAGTGCGCTAGTCCGTGCCCACTAGCGCTACGTTAATATAGATTAAGCCCCGCTCCTATACCTATTTTAAGTCCTAATCTAGCTCTAGCTGGATTTACCCTTTTTTTCTTTTCTATTATAAATTATATTATTTTAGGTATTATTTGTAGCTTTACTTTATTAAATCTTAATTTTATAATTATTTACGATCGTTAATTATATTGCTTAGTAAAGCGTTATTCTATCTTTAATTTTAAATAAATTAATATTGATTTTATTATAATATAAAAAGTAACGAACCTTAAACCGTATATTAAGAGTTTTAACGTGTAATTATAAAAACCGAACCTAATTAACCTTTATTATAAATATTATAATATATAATAAAAATAACTGTATTACCGCGGTATATATTAAAAAACAAGTCTAATTTAATATTAATACTTAGAAGAAACCTACCGGATTTTACGTTCCCCGCGATATTATTAATTTTAATCGCCGTTCTTATAGACGATTTAATATTAGTAACCCTGAAGATAATTAAACTTTTAAAAGCCTTAGCGATAACCCGATCGATAAAAATATTAACCGAACTTACGAGGAATTTAAATAATAATAGAAGGATACTTATGAATTCTAATATATTATAAATATCGATAAATTAAACGGCGATAATTTATAATTCTGCTTTAATTAATATTTTAATATATATATATATAATAGTAATAAGCCTGCTTTCCCCTTCTCCTTTTAAATTAATCCCGGTGTTATTAAATAATTTATTAAAAATAGCCTCGTTATAATAAACGAGTTTAAAAATATATATAATAACCCGGAAAAGTTATTTTAAGAAATACGATTTATTATTATAATTATTAATACCTAGATTATATAAGTTATTAATTTATATTAATATATAAAATTATTTAATTCTTAATAAAAATCTATTATTTTTTAAATTAAATATTTCGCCTATTTAATTAAGGAATAAATATACCGATTTATCGAAAGCAATAATTTAACCGAAGATTAATATAGGATAAATAACTTAAATTTAAAAATTATCTCTTTAAAAGATTGTCTTTAAGAGATAGGTTAAAAACTCGGCTAATATTAAACCTAGATTTAGGAAAAGATATTTATTATTAAGGATTTTATAACCGATTTTATTAAAGTTAACGTAAATATTACCGGTTTTTAAAAAGAATTATATAATATTAACGCGGTTATTATTTAACTCGTATAATCTTACCGTGCCGATATTCCTTTAACCGTTATTAACGTCGGAAGTATTTGTTATAAAAAAAACCGTAAGGTTAAAGTCGATAACTTTTATAATAATAAGGATAAGGATAAAGTCCTTTTTAAAATTTAATTTTATTAAATTAAGGATATATATTTTAAAAATACCGATTACTTTATTACTGAATCCTAAATATTTAACGTTATTTATAATTATATTAAAGGACCTGTCGCTTTAAAGTTCTTTTCTTTCCTCCGCGATAATTATTTAAATTAGGTAAAGATACCTAATAAATTCTTAAATTATTTATAAAACCGTTATTTCGATTATACTTTATATAAAAAAGCTAAGAAGGAATATAATTAATTAGAAATAATTTCTTTAGTTAAATATTAAAAGTTCCTTTCGGACTTCGTCCGGTTAATTAGAGAAAAGGAATTTCCTTAAACTTCCTAAAAGGAAGCTTTCTATAATAAATTTATATTATGAATTATATTAATTACCTTTATCTAATATTTCGATAAAAGCGTTGATTTTAATATATATATTAAATATTATTAATAAATTATTTAAAGCTATATTAATATTAATAAAAAGAAAAAACGTATTAAAAAGGTAATAACTTCTATTAGCTTTAAAAATAATGAAAGCGATAAAAGTAATAGGAACTCTAGTTTTAAGAGTAACGGAAATAGTAGATTATCGTTTAAATTAACCTCCACCCCGACCTTAATTGAAACGTATCCCTCGCCCATTATTATTAAAGAGATTTAAAAGCTAGTCTAAGAAGGACGATATTTTAATTATTATTAAACCGGTTATTAAAAGAATAAATACCTTTTAAATCTCTATAATACTAATAAAAAAAAGCTTATTAATATTAATAAAATTTATTAATACTATAGAACCCTTATCGATCTCCCTTTAAATAGCTAGAAGTTTAATTAAGCCTTTACCGAATTTAATAAATTAAAAGACTAATCCTAGGGAATAAGAACTCCCTCTTAAAATAGGTATTAACTAACGTTAAAGACGATTTAATAATAATACTATTTAATTTTCTATAACGATTAATTGAAAAGTCCTTATTAACCTTTAAATATATTATAAGTAATAATAAATTATTATTATTTATAACCGTAACGCTAATTAATATAAGAGTAACTAATTATTTATTTATTAGCGTAAAGTTTATAAATAAATTAATTAAATAATTAAAAACCTAATATAAAATCGGATTCTAACCTTATAAAATTAAAGGGTTTAAAAGAAAGCCTTCTTAATATATTAATATAGTATTAATTGCTAATATATATATTTATTACCGGAATACCGGGTTAATCCCTTTAATAATAATTAATATAAATTATAATATAATTATTAAACGGAAAGAGTTTAAAAAGTATAATATAATTATCTATTTAAATATTTAATATCTCGATTACCCGGATAATTAAATTTTAATTATAAATATTAATATCTTTATAAATAACTCCGGCGAATTATTTTATTACCCTTTTTTTTTAAAAAAACGTAGACGTTTAGGATAAGGCGTTTAACGTTTAAATTAAAAAGGATAAATAAAAAAGGGACGGCTATCTCTCTTAATTAAAATCCCGTTTTAAAAAAGGGGAAAAAACTGGAATAAATATTAAAATTCTAACTCTAACCTTTAAAAACGTTAAAATCCTTTTATATATAACGTATTAATTAAACGTAGGGTTAGATAAAATATAATATAACCTTAATAATAAATTAAGAATTAAAGAACTATCTTATACTTATTCGTTATCGAGCTTAAAATTATAAGAATTATATTATAATAAGGAGGATATATAAAGGCGATACCGCTTATTATATAACTCTTCCGGATAGTATAAATAATAAGTACCCGACCTTATAATTATCGGCGTTAATAGATTTTATAAATATATAAAGAAGGATAATTATTAAGTTATTACGGTAATCTTATATAAAATTAATTAATTTATTTAAAAGAAATAAACCTTTTAAAATAACTCCTTATTAAAAAACGAAGACGAATTACGTTATAAGGTAAAGGAGATAATCCCGAAAGTATATAAGGATTATTATTATATCTTTAATAAAGTTTAATTTAATAAATTAATTAAATACCGCGGCCTAATAGATTATAAAATTAAATTAGAGGAAAGAATTAAGCCGGATAACTTTAATTATAACCTACTTTATAAAATATTTTTAAAAGAATTAATTATAACCTGGAAATATATTATTAAAAATTTATAGAAAGGTTTTATCGTATTTAATAATATATTATAAATTATATTAATATTAATAACTTTAAAGGGAGATAGCGGCTTCTAATTTTATATAGATTTTAAAAAATTAAATATTATTATTAAGAAAGATCGGTACCCCCTCCCGTTAATTAAAGAGACTCTTAACCGGATTTCTTAAATAAGGATCTATACGAAGATCGATATATATTAAACGTTTTATAAAATTCGTTTAAAGGAGATAAATAAGGACTTTATAACGTTTAAAACTAAATACGGGGTATATAAATATCGGATACTCTTATTTAAATTTATAAATAGATTATCAATTTTTTAAAGGTTTATAAACGATTTATTAAAGGAATACCTTAATAATTTCTATTATATATATATCGACGATATTTTAATTTATTTAGAAAACTTATTAAAGTATAAAATATATATTTCAAAGGTATTTTAAAAGCTTTTAAAGGCTAGAATCTAAACGGACTTTAAGAAATACGAATTTAATATAACGGAAATAAAATATTTTAATTTTATTATTTAAATTAATAATATCGCGGTCGACCCCGGGAAGGTTATCGTTATAAAGGATTAAATATAGCTTATAAATATTAAAATAATATAATTATTCCTTAAATTTTATAATTTTTATTAGAAATTTATAGAAAATTATAATAATATAATTAAACTTTTAATCCTCCTTATTAAAGCCGACTAATTATAGGATTAAAGCCCCGATTAATAGAAGGCGTTTAATAATTTAAAGGCCGCTTTATTATAAACGCCCGTCCTCGTTTATTTTAATTATAAGAAAGAAACGAAATTGGAAATTAATTCCTTCGACTTTATAATAACCGGAATACTTTTATAAAAATAAAGCGATAGAGACTAATACCTTATTAAATATTATTCTAAATCTCTTTAAGGTTTAAAGTTAAATTATTTAATTTATAATAAAGAAATATTAATTATAATAAAAAGATTTTAATATTAACGAGCCGAATTTATAAGCTTCTAATACCTTAAGCCCTTTATAATTATTATTAACTATCGTACCCTTAAATACTTTAATATTAAATAACATTTTAACTCTCGATAAGTATATTAAATAGAAATCCTAACGTAATATTATTTTATAATCATTTATTAACCTAAGAAAGATAATATAATTACCGATACGTTATCTTAAAAGGCGGAGGAATTAAAAACTTTAAAGGTTAGGAGAGAAAGCGAGGTTTATTAAATAATTTTTAAACCCTTAAACCTTACGTTAAATCCTAACTTTAAGATAGGCGGTTAATTAGAGATTATATTATTAAATAATAATATTCCCCCGTTAGACTTTTTTAAAATTTCGTTAATCGATATACTTTTAAAAATAAACTAATAAGCGGTAGATTTTAAAGTTTTCCAAAGAAAAGCTTAATTAAAATATAAGGATTTTAAATTAACGAACGGATTACTCTTATATAAGGAAAGGTTAATAATTTTAATAACTAATAATTTTAAAATAAAGCTTATTAAGGATATTTATTATTAAATTATTATTATATATTTAAGAATAAATAAAATAAGGAAATTAATCGCCGAAAGCTATTAATAACCGGGTATAATAAACGATTATAATGTTTTTATAATAAATTATATATATAAACCTTTAAAAGTCTTAAGGATAAAAGCCCTTAGGAAACTCTAGCCGCTTCTTATACCGAATTAATTTTAATAAGATATTATTATAGATTTTAAAGTTATAACTCCTTTAAATAAGGATACGAAATATAATATAATTATAATTATAATTAACTAATTAATAAAATAAAGTTAAATTATATTATATTATAAGAATATTAACGTGAAAGAAGTAGTTAAAATATATTATTAAAGGTTATTCCGAATTTACGGATTACCTCGAATTATTATAAATAACAAAAATATATAATTTATTTCTTTATTTACGGATAAAATATATAAAATTTTAAATATTAAATAGATATTTATTTTAACGGTTTATTATAATATAATAGGATAAATAGAAATTATAAACGGGTATATAAATTAACGATTATAACCCTTCTTTTCTTATTATTAAAATAATTAGGTAAACGCCTTATTAATTTTAGATTATATTTAAATTACGATTCCTTATAAATTATTAAAAGGAATAATACCTTTTAAGGTAAAATAAGGTTTTAAATTATAAACCTATTTTAATTAAAAGAAAAGGATTAAGAACCTCCGGGGTTTACCTTTAAATAAAAAAATAAACCGGGAATAGGTATAATTAAATATTTAAATAATTAAAGAATATATCGAAATTACGAAATCTATTCTTACCTCGACTTAAAGTTATATAAAAGAATAAGTGAATCGTTATCGGAAAAAGCCCGACTTTAACGTTAATAATTAAATATTTATTAAAAAGGTTATAAAATCCGGAATAGATTAATTAAATAATAAATTAATATTCCTATATATCTAATAGTTATTTTAAATCTTCTTTTATAATAATTATATATATAAATTAGATATTCCTTATTCTTAATTAAACGATACCTATTATACCGACCGATTATTTAAGGATTTGGATAACCTCCTTTTTAAATAAACTCCCGAATAATCGAATATTAAAATTATAAACCCCGATAATCTTAAATAACTAAAATATTAAATATTATAAATTAAAGTATTACGGACTTATTATAAGAAGTTCTAATATAAAATAAATTAAATCGGATAGGAAAACAATAACGTATAATATTCGGCTTCCGATTTTAAGAACTTTACGGATAAATTAAAAAAATATTATCGTTAGAATTTAAATAAGGCCGGCCCGCCCGTTAAATTAGCTAAATAGAAACGCGCCGCCGAAAAAGACCGTTTTAACGATAATTATTTTAATAACGAGATCCTTATATTAAAAGAAATCCGGTATTTAATATGAAAGAGAGCTAAATAAATAACGTAAATAAACCGATTAGAATTAAAGAAAAAGGAATAATTAAAAGCTTATAAAAGTTATAATAAAAAGATTCTATATAATAAGGTATAAAGAAACCTAATTATAATATTATAGGAATTAAAGCTTTATAATTAAACGGTTAAATAGATACCCGAAACTATCCCTATTTTAATTAAAAAATATTTACGTTTAAATCCTTATTAAAATTTTAATACGCCGCCTTTTTACGAAGGGGGGTAATAATATAATACGTTAATCCGTATTTATTAGCGCTATGTTAATATAGATTAAGCCCCGTTCTTATACCTATTTTAAGTCCTAATTTAATTCTAGCTAGATTTACCCTTTTTTCTTTTCTCTATCGTAAATTATATTATTTCAGGTATTACTTACAGCTTTACC
Source organism: Apiospora saccharicola (assembly GCA_038363915.1). Classification (NCBI taxonomy): domain Eukaryota; kingdom Fungi; phylum Ascomycota; class Sordariomycetes; order Amphisphaeriales; family Apiosporaceae; genus Apiospora; species Apiospora saccharicola. The sequence goes on from JAQQWM010000001.1 coordinate 5,329,740, forward strand.
TTATTAGATCCTGATTCCGTGACTTCCTTTAAATTAAATATATAACTTTTTAACCCTTTAATGCTTTAAAAAGGTTAAATTAATTACTTTTAAAGTTTATATCCGTTTATATAAAATCGTAATTTTATATATTATTAATTTTATATGTTTAATTAACTTATTTATAATATTTAAAATCGGTATCGGAAAGCTTTTTTAATAATTAAAGATCCTATTTTTAATAAAAATAAAATATCTCGTTATTTATTAAAAATTAAAAGGTATTAAGGGGTTATAAATATTAACGGGTTTTAAATATAATAACTCCGGTATAAGTATCCGAATTTATATATTTAACTTATTAATTACTTTATTTAAATTATAAGGTATTAAATTAAATACGTTAAATCTAAATTTAATATTATATTTTATAAAAATAATAAAATATACGGCTTTAAAGGTAATAAAGAACTCGAGTTTTATAATATAATTTATTAAAGCTTTCATAAATAATTCAATTTCTTTTAAATATATATGCTTTAATAATAAATAAAGTACAATATTTAATAATTAAAGTAAGTAAAATAAATAAAGAAATATATTAAATATAATAATATTATTATCCTTATAATATACTTCGAATTCGGCCGAAATATAGCTTTTATAACCGTTAATAATTAAAAAGCGATAATAAGCTGTCGTTTATACTTTAATATATTTATCGAAATATTTAACCTAATTTAAGCCCGTCTTATTATTAATCTAACCGTTAGAGGTCGATTTAATTATTTAATTATTTAATAAATTATATTTATATATTTAATTTATAAAATAATATTAACTTTAAACGATTAAGAATAGCGGAATATATTAACTTTATAAATTAATATATTTTATTATTATTAATTATTCCCGAATATTAAATTAAACTATCTTTACCTTCTTACGCCGATCGGTATATATTACGATATATATTAAACCGATAATATTTATTATAAAACTAATCTTATTAAAATTTTATATATTTTTATTTAAAATATTATATTTAATTTTTATATTCGTTATTAATATAAATTAATTAGAAATAACTTTTATATTTTTATAAAAAGCTTTTTAATAATTATATTTCCGATTTATTTTAATTTTAAAGTTTAAATTATAATTAATAAAACGCCTAATTTAATATTTATTAATATATTTATCGTTATACGTTTCTATAAAAAGATTAATTATATCTTTTATATTAACGATATTAAAAGGTATTCCTTAAGTATTTAAATCGATTATATACTTTTATAATACTTTTTCTTTAATAAAATCTAATTTATATTATCGTTATCGGATTTCGCGTCGTAAAATTCGGCTATTAATTCGGTAATATAAAGTTATATAAAGGACGTTATATACTTTTATAATAGCTCTTTCGTTTAAAAGATTTATTAAATTTTATATTATTTAAATTATTAAAATAATTCGATTTTTTTAAATTAATTAGGTATTATAATTATAGAATTATTATATATTAAAATTTAATTAAATTATAAAATTAAAAAAATAGTTCGCGAGGTAATATAGTCCGCGAGGTAATAAACTATGTTAACGGTTTATAAATAGGCTTTTAACGAAATATAAACATTTTTATCGAATTTTTATTAATAATATCGTTCTTTTCTTTAAAATAAAAAATAATTATATTAAATATTTAAAGATAATCTTTACTTTTTTTAATTCTTATAATATATTTATATCTCTTATTAAGTCCTTTTTTAATTACCCTTTAATTAAATGATTTAATTATTATATTAATAGGCTCGGACTATCTATTATTAACGATCGTTTTATTACTTTTAAGAAACTTACTGTTCCCGGTAATTTAAAAGCTCTTAAATAATATATTAATACTATTAAATTCTTATATTATTTAATACCTTACTTCGCGTAAATTGTTAAATCCCTTTAAAAGCGTAAAATAACGCTACTTACTAAAGGACATAAGTAAGGGCAAGTTATTAACGGCAACTTAGCTAAACGTATAACTTATTATAATTTTACTTATTATAATTTAACTAACCTTAAAAAAGCCTCTTTTAACGCTCTTTAATCTATAATATATAAAGAAATATTATTATTTTATTTCGATCCTAATAAAACTTTATTTCTCCAACTAGATAAATCGATTTAATGTAGTTTTAATATTATAACCTTTTATTTTAAAATAAGCTATAAATAAATATTAAGCTCGTTAATCCTATTAAATTAAATTAAACCGATTAATTTTTTTAATCGAATACTTTTATAATTAAAGATTTATTACGACCTATCCGAACTAAAAATTATATACCTTATTTAAATAATAAAGAAACTTTATATAATAATTTAATTCAATAACTATATGATTATCGTTCTTATTAATAATATAATTATAAAAGGTATTTATAATTAAATAACCTTTAATATAACTAATATTAATTAATTGAACACTCGCTTTATTAATACTTTTATCTACCTATTATAATACGGCTTATAAGTATATTATATTATAAGAAAAATTAACTTTATCCCTAACGCCTTAAACCGTCTAATAACTATTCAAAATATATCGGCTCGTTTTAATAAACCTATTATTCGAAATAAAGTTTAATATACTTTATATAACGTATATTTTATTAAAGCGGAAATCCTTTTAAATAATTAATTTTATAAATAATTAATTAAAAGATATAATAAAGACTCGTATCTCTAAATAATTATTATTAATTTAAAAAAAGATATTATAATTAACGAGGTCGTTATAAATTTTTCTTATCCCAGCTATCTTTTCGAGGTTTATAAGAGATTTTTTTATAATATCGATCCTTTAAGTTAAAAAAAACTTTATATATTATATAATTTAATTTATAAATTTATAATAATAATATATAATAATCGATATTATTAAAGAATTAAATAAATATTTAAAATATTAAATAGATTTATTATTAAAAAGAAGAAATATTTAATTAAATAATATTACGCTTATTACCTTAGATATCGATTTAATATTACGGATCGCTAACCTTTAATCGGTAATTATAAACCTTTTTAAAATAAAGATCCCTTATTAATAAGAAATATCGTAATCGATTTTATTTTTTAAAAATTTAAATTTAATTCTACCGGAATACTTTAATAATTAAAAGGAAAGGATTATTCTAATTATTACGATTATATAATAATAATCTTTTATTAAACCTTTAAATAAATTATATTCTTTTTTAATAATATTTAATATATAATAGAGGATTAAGGAGAAACTTTTAAAATTTAGTTCTTTCTTTTTAATTAAGGAGTATTAAAAAGTATCGTTTTTAATTAAAATTTTAAGTTTATAGGAGACTTTTAACGAGGTATATAAAAATCTCTTAATATACGCCTTTTATTAATTATTATTTAATACCTATAAATAAATAGTCTTTTTAAACGAAAAAATTAAGAAATTAAAATTCATATCTAATTTTATAATTTTATATATTTTAATAAGAATTAGCTCGACTTTATCCCCTTATTATAATAGAATATAAATAACGCCTATTAATACGTTATTAATTTAACCCCGTATTAATAACTCTTTAAATTTAAACCTCTTAATCCCTTAAATATTATTACTAATATTAATACTATTAATAAAATACTTTTAAATATCCGGTATATATAAAAATGTATTTATAAAAATATATTATTAATTATAGATTATACTACTATTATAATAAAATATTAATATAACGTAGTTTATAAACGAAATAACTATATAAGCGAATTAACCACTTTCGCTAAATTTCGTACGAATAACTTTTATAACTTAATTCCTTTATTACCTATTATAATTAATATTTAGGAAAAAGGGTAAATAGTTCTAACGCTTTAAACGCTTAAAAATAACTTAAAATTAAGTCTCTAATACGTAACCCGAATATACGAAGTCCTTTATATAACCTTTTATAATTAATAACTCGATATTCTTATAAAATATAAAATATTTATTAATTCTCGGAAATTAACGGATTTTAAAGAAAATATAATCGTATAATATATAATCGAATTAAATTCGCGGTTATTTCCTCCCCGGATAAATAATATTAAAGATATAACGAATCGATTATTTTATTAACGCGACGCGGGACGTATTAACGTTAATTAAACTTTTAACTTTATATAATAATAATTAAACCTCCGGACGCGTTTTAATTAAAGAATCGATTATTAAAGAGTCCTTTATAAAGATCCTAATGTATATTATATATAATTTACCTTTATATAAAATATAATTTATAAATATAGGATTTAAAAGGAGGATATTTATAATTTTAATAAAATTAACTTTCTTATAAATTAAATTTTATCCGAAATAATTATTATTACTTTTAATTAATACGAAAGGTTTAAGATAATATAATAAAGGAACCGGGAATAAATTATAATTATTTAAAGCGTCGGATCGTCCGGTTACGCTATCCCTCCGTATATTATATTTATCGGAAAAACGTACCTCTCTTTTTAATACGAAAATAACCTATTATTAAAGGATTAAATAATCGTAATTATTAAAAACGGTTAAATTACGAACGAGAGAGGTAAAAATTAAATTTAATATTTCGATAAATATATAAAATTTTATAAAAAAGGTATTTATTATTTATTAATCTTAAATAGCTATAAAAACTATTATTTAATAACTTTTAAGCTTTATTATAAAGAGAATTTAATTATTATATTTTATATACTTTTTTATTTATTATATAAACTTTAACCTTTTAATATCGGTTATTTTTATATATTAAAAAGGTTATATAAGAAAGAAATCGAAAGTCTTATATAAGCGTATATTATTTATATTTTAAAGGAGAACTTTTTATTAATGTTTTTAAAAGTATTTTAAACGATTTTTATTATTTTAAATATTTAAAGAAGTTTCTAAGGGATAGGATTTATACTATATAATCTGGAATTTATTATTTTATAATTAAATATAAAGCTATATATATTAACGCCGCCAGCGACCTCTTCCGGCCTACCTATATTTTAGGAATTAAAGACTTTAAATAATATAATTAAAGCCTAATCTTAAACTAAATACGTTAAAAATTAAATCGCGTAATATTAAAATAGCTCTCCGATATTACTTTTTATTAAATTTAATTAAATCGCAAAAAGTACAATATAAATAATATATTAGCTCGCTTTATTAAAAGGTAAGGTAATTATATTATAAAAGGTAAATAAAATATTTAATTAATACCGTTATATAAAAAAGAAACGGTTATAAAATAAAGGATTACTTTATATATAAATTAAAAAAGATTTATAATTTTAAAAAGATATTAATAAATAATTATAGAATAAATCGCACCGGAATAATAATCGTACGAAAAAGCTTAAGACGCGCCCGCGGTATTATAAAATTTACGGGGAGCCCGGGTATAATACGTATATTTATTAAAACGATATAAATATATTTAAAAATAAGGATTCTAATTAATTTTAATATATTAAATATATTATAATGGAATTAATTTATACTTTTTTATATAAAGTATTAAAAAGTAATTAATTCGTTTATATAGTCATTTCGCTTATAGACTACGTTAATCTTTATTATTAAAATATCGAATTTAATATTAAAAATAAAGTTTATTTTAAGTTATATTATAATTATTATTTACTAAATAAGCCATCCCGTAAATATTTATAATAATATTTTAATTTATAAAAAGTATTTAAATATATTAATAAACTAATATATACGCTCGAATTTTTGAATTATATATATATTTATTTTATTATTTCGGTTAAATATCTAACGTTATTACCGGATAGTAATAATATCTTTAATAAAAAAAGCCCTCTATCAGGACTTATTAAGGTAAATTAAAATAATAATTTCCCTTATTACGCTATAAAAACAATCTTATATTATAAACCTAATTATAATAAAGATAGCTATAAATACCTAATTAAATAAAAACAGTTTATATATAAATAAGATATTTAACGATAAAAAAACATTTTTAATAATACCGAAAAGCTAATTAAAGAATATTAAATATATTAAAAAGGAAAACCTATAATATAAAAATAACCTCGCTATAACTATCTATATAAATAACTTAATTAATTAATCCCTTTAAAGAATACCGAGCTTAAATGTAAATACGAAAGACCGCGTAAGCACTTATTTCTTAAAGAATAATCAAACTAAATTCAAAACGGATATATACGACCGCTATTAAAAACGAATATATATAAATATTATTAAAAATAAATACGTACGGACGCTATTAAAATAAGAATATAAATTATTAAAAATATATACTATCCTATTATAATAAATAGATATATAATTTAAATAATAAGGAGATCGAATTTATCGAGGTCGGCAGGCTTTCTTTACGCCGCCGGTATTTTAATAAGCTTTATTAAAGGGACCGATTTAATTAATTAATATTAATAGCCCGTGCACACGTTAATACCTATTTTAAAAACTACGCGCGTACTAGCTCTACTACTCCCTCCTTCCTTCTCTATCTTATTATTATTAATTATATTATCCTATACACTATGTTATTATTAATATAGTTTTTAAATTAAATTAAATTAAATATAATATATATAATTAATATAGTCGGGAGATTTAATATTAATCCCGATTAATTATATATAGATATAATAATATATATTTTTATATATTTTTATAGAATTATAAGTTTAAATATTTATTATAAATAATATAAAATAAATTAATTTAATATTAAATATTTTTATAATATAGATTCTATAAATTATTAAAATATATAAAAGTTTATTATAAATTTTATTTTTAAGTTAATCGAAACCTTAATATTATAGGCGTTTAAAAGATAGAAATATAATATTATAGTAATTATAAATATTAAATATTATATTATAATAGATATTGTTAAAGAGGTAGTATAGATTCGATAGTTTATAAACGATTTCGGAATACTAGGTTTTATACTCGATTATATTATAATTTAAATTAATAATAATATAGTTTTTCGATTTATTAAGAACCTCGAGATATATTAAAAAGTTAAATATATTAATATTAAGCATTATTTTATTAAAAAATATATTATAAAGATTAGAGATATTTAAATAAAGAGAATTTTAATAAAAGATAATTTAATAAATATTATAATTAAACTATTATTATAAAACATTTTTTAATAAATAATTAAAAGACTCGGAATAATTAATATATTAAAAATTAAGATAATAAATTTATAATATAAATATATTAAAGGTTTTATTTAATTAAAGGGAGAGTTATTTATAATTATTAAATCCTTTAGAATACACCTCTTTATTTAAAAGGATAAAGAGTATATAGGTAATTATAAGCTATAGGATTAAGTAGTATTAAGTAATATTATAAATAGAGTTTATATTAAGTAAGCTTTTTCTATAATAGAAAATAAATATATTAGGCTTTTTATTTATCTTTATTTATTTTAAACGGTATAGCGCGGGTCTTAATATCGAATTAGTAATTAATAGATAAATATTGAGTATACAAATGTACAAAGCCTCACTAGCCTGTATTGAACCATCCATGCCTAGAGCTATTTTTAGTTATCTAAGACATGAAGTACAAGCTTCTTGTAGTCCTCGACAGCCTGTTCCAGTTCCTTCACCTTGATTGCCTCGTCAGGACCGTGAGCTACGAGAATTGAGCCAGGTCCGTAGAGATACCGTGTATGATCTCCCTTCAAGTTCGGCACGTCAGTACCGTAGTTCACGGTGATGTTTTCAAAACCGGCAACTTCACAGTCGCAGTCGACAGCACCGTAGGGCTTCTGGCAGGTCATCTCAAAGGCCTCGTCGTCGACGCTCTTCAGGGTCTTCCAGAGCCTCTCCTGGACGATCTCGCCGCCGCCCCCTCCTGCGGCCCGATGGCCACGCGCAGGGCGATCTTGGCCTGAGCCTTCTCGGGAATCACGTTGGCCGCGACGCCGCCCTCGATGTGGCCGATGTTGACGGTGGTGTTACCGAAGCGATCGGAGCTGCCGAGGTCTGTGTCGAGGACCTTAACGAGGCCGCGCATGAGCACCTCGGTGGCGCTCTTGCCGAGCCAGGGGTAGCCGCTGTGGCCGGCGTGACCGCGAACGACGATATCGCAGCCCAGGAAGCCCTTGTGGCCGCACGCCAGCTTGCCCTCGGTCGGTTCGCCGAAGATGGCAGCGTCGAAGCGGGGCGGCGGCTCCAGGTCGTCAAGCGTCGCGCTAAAGTAGCGCATGCCGTCGCCGCCGACCTCTTCGCCCACCACGTACAGCAGCATCACGTCCTCGCCCTTGACCTTCTTGGCCTCGAGCAGCTCGACCACCGCGATGACCTGGGCGGCGACCGCGGCCTTGGCATCGACGCTGCCGCGACCGCTTATAACCGTGTTGGAACTCGGCTCGGCGTCGGACGAGGAGTACGGGATGAAGGGCGGAACGGTGTCGATGTGGCTTGAGACGAGCAGCTTTGGCTCTAAGTTGCGGGTCTTGCCTGGCCAGGCTAGCACGTTAAAACGAGGCTTTGAGGAATTGGTCGAAGAAGAAGAGCTGAAGGACGAGGGAATGAACTCTAGCTGGGCGTGAAAGTTGCGTTCCGTCAGGTAGTCGACCAGGAACGTGCCGACAGCATTCTCGTCCCCGCTGACCGAGGAGATCTCGATAAGCTGCCTGTGGAAGGCCAGGAGCGCATCGCGGTAGCTTGGTGCTCCTTCAGTTTTCGCCGAGGAGATGTGAGCAGGTTGTTGTTGCTCGGTGGAAAAGCCGTTGCTTAATGGCTTTTGCAACGAGCTGGCGTAGGCAGCGGAGCTCCCAAGATATGCAGAGAGGAGCTGGAGCTTCATGGTGAAGAAATAACAGAGATGTACACCCAAGTGGCAGTCAATTGGAGCTTACGATTATTAGCCAGTCTTACTTGGACCAGAACAAAGCAATTGACACCTGCAGCGGGTTCTGTTGTCTTTGATACCGCTTTTATCTCTGAAATGTTTACATAGAGTAAAAATACCTATGCAAGCATGTTGACCTAGGTTAGCTTCCTGAAGAATGACGCGGGGGCGGCCGCTTGGTTAGTGGGCTTCCTTCAATGGATCGGTGGCCCCCGAAGAGATCCACTGCAGCTCCAGCGACAACGGGCTGATCTTATCTAGCCCTTGTTTATATTGCCAAATATCATACGTGATGAGTAATGTACATACAAGAACCGGTAACTATTTTCAATATACTCACGCAGACCTAGGCCACAGTAAAATTCGTGAATATAGGGCAATGAGAATCAACAATACAGAGATGAAAGCACCTGGAGCAACGAAGCTAGCGAAGTGTTGATTTTGGAAGTCCTACTTTTGTTCCCTAACCTATTTGATTCGTCTATAGTCCAACGATATGCTACACAGCATGAGAGAACCAACTATTATATCCCCAACGCCTCGAAGGAATGGCAAAACACCTGTACAAATTCGAATAAGCAGCCGAATGGGCAGTATGAAAGTACCGTGAGATGGATGAAAAACTCATAGTGACCCAAGATGGAATTCATGATTGCTTGCTATGCAACCGATAAGGGGCTTTTCCGGATGATTCCCTTCCCTTTCGACAAACGACAACTGCAGGCCGTCATCCAGGAAGCCGTTAGTTCTTGCTTATAGTTTCCTTTACTATACCAACATTAAGTATAATAGAGTAAATCCCAAGTGACATCCGTTTATATGACCTCATCTTGCGTCAGATGAGAAGCTGGATGATTCGAGTCATGACAGCCGGTAGTAGGTAGGGTCTCAAATAGCAGGCGACGGGTTACCTATGCTTCCGCCTACTGTAGACGGCCTCGAGTCCTCTCATAGTCCTCCACCATCGCCTTCCGGCGCCCCTCGCTCCTCGGCACGAACCCGACCTCGAACGGCTCGGACCCCATCACGAGCCCCCCCCATGGAAGCCGCTCTCCACGCTCAGATCCAGCGGCCCCCGGGACTCGACCTCGAAACCCCAGACCAGCTTAGCCGCCACCACGAGGACGCTGGTGACCGCAAACACGTCGCCTGGACACTGCCGCCGGCCGCCGCCGAACGCGTAGTTGGGCTTGCGGCCCTCGGCACGGCACTGGGCCTCGACGCCGGGCTTGACCCCGTAGGCGTTTTCCAGGTACCGCTCCGGGTCGAAGGCGTCCGGATCATCGTACAGCTCGGGGTCGCGCTCGATCGCCCAGGTATTCTGCAGCACTACGGTCCCCTTGATTAGGCGGTACCCGCCCACAGTGTCATCGGCTTCCAGGACATGTGGTAGGTTGTTGGGGGTGGGCGGTCTCCAGCGAAGGATCTGTTACGCAGGTGAGTTGAGATTACTGTGTCAATGCATCCGTTTCACCTGAAGAAAACTTAACGGGACTCACTTCTGAATAGCAGGCGCGGAGGTATGGCAGCTTGGGTATGTCTTGAGGTTTCGGAGGCCCGTTGTCCAACCCGCAAACGCTTTCGATCTCGGTCTGTGCCTTTTCCATGATCTCAGGCCGCGCCGCCAGAATCTTGACGAACGTTAACGCCGTCGAGTAGGTGGTGTCCACCGCGGCATCCAGGTGGCCACCTCCAAGATAGGCCAGCTGACAGTCGTCGAACTCGGTCTTGCCGCTCTCCTCCTGTGTTCTCAGCATTCTCGCCATGAGCGACTCGTACCTAAACGACGCCTGCGATTGCGAGGCGACTTTCCTCTGTCTACGCCCCTCCTTTGCGGAATCCAGCATCATTTCATAAAACCCCCGCTGGTTCCTGCGTAGATCTCGCGCCGTACGCTTCCACTTGGCCAAGAACGCAGGCACCCATTTGAGGACGGGGAACATTTCGACTGGGGGCGCCACCCCGGGCGTCAGTAGATTCAGCCAGTTCTCCTGGTTGCTGTAGAACTGGTCGATGAGCTCGGGTTCCTTTTGCGCGCCGCGGTGGCCACAGATGGCAATCAGCGGGGTCGCCAAGGCCCAGTTCCGGAAGTTGTCGGCGAACTGGCCCGGATCCACGGCGAGCCGGTACATGAGATGAGCAGCCGTGGCCTCCAGAATAGGCGACACCTGCTCAATGCCGACGGGACCAAGGAGGTGCCTGACGACAGCAGTACGCCATTGCTTGAGGTAGCTATCATAAGGGAGGAAGATGATGTGTTGGGCCTCGAAAACGATGTGGTTCCTGACGATGTAGTCTTTGGGGCGGCCCGAGTAAATGGAACCCCGCTTGTCCAGCAAGTCGCGAGCCATCCGGGCACTATTCAAAACGACAAGATGGCCTGGGCCAGTTTTGAGACCAATAATCTTTCCGTACTTTGCTCGCCATTCCGCAAATTTGAGGAATGTTTTGGATGTGGCAAAGTGATGGACATTGCCGATGAAAGGAAGAGCTGGCGGGCCTGGTGGGTAGTTTCGAGGTCGTAACGACTTCAAGGAGAAACGCACAAGAGTGAAGAGGGATGCCAGAAGGATGCTGAGGCAGACCCAAGAGGTATGTTCAGAAGTTACTTCCATTCTTTGTCGTATCTTGTAGGATGGTAAGGCTTCACAGTAGCACGGTACCCAGAGTTTAACGTGTAAGCAAGGTCACCCAAGCAGTTGGTGCCGTATGCTTACATACCTGACAATCTGCCGATTCGAACATTGAGATATTTGGTGTGACTGACCCCTGGGCTTTTACTATTACCGCCAGTAATATGCGAGCCGAGTCGGATATCCTCTTACCAAGATAGGAAAATCCTGGGCACTATATTATATGCAGCCTACGCTTGTGCTGGCACTATTGAATCCTATTCCTGAGCGGTACGGTTCCTTGGCGACACGGCACTCTTAAGTAAATTGTTTATGCAGATGTGCCCTGGTTCGCCCATAGCGAACATCTGTCCAGCCATGCTTAGCTTTTATTCTTTTCTTTTCTCTTTTTTTTCCGGCTATCTAAGCAAAAGTCCCGGCGGCCTGAGTAGAAGCTCAAGGGTATAAATTTACCGCATGCATACCGAGCCAGCTCTGATAGCAGACTAAAGCTGCAACACGGCTCAGAGCTCCAAGTGGCTAGGCCCTGAAGGAGAGCAGTCCATAGGGGCCGCCAAAGGCACCTTGTTCGCCAGCAGCTCTGCCAACTGTAGAGCCAATACATCTGTATACTGTCTCTGTTTCCTTACAGCGCTGGGTGACGGATTATGAGGTTTGTCGGAATCAAGGCCTGGATAAAGGCTGCTTTCTATCACTGTTTGATCTGGGCGTAGATTCGTGTAGAAGACGTGCCCCCGGTTTTGGTTAAGAAAGCAGCACAGTCGGCAGGAGTTTGCGAAGACAGGTAGACTTACCGGTCAACCACTGGTCCGAAGTCCACTTTCCACAGGGTGGTGGGTCTACAGCTGGACAGGCACTGATGGCACCAATATGCAGCGGATGACTGTTCACAAGATGGAATGAGACGCGTTTCCGGACAGACGCTGGGTTCGCAGTGCCGGGCCCCTGGAGGACCGCGTAAGGATAGTAAGTAGTCATCCTCGATCAGTAGCCATTCGCATATCTAAGGGGTTATGCTGGCCATCTCAAGTTCCTCGGGATAAAATGGTCACATGAAGCTCTCTCTTCCCGACTTCGATATTAGAAATTGACCGTTCTTCAGTTAGCAAACCCCCTTTTTGTAGGAACTGAAGCAGGGCGGGATTTAGATTCGAGGATTTTAGAGAAGATCGAGAATAAGACGTAAAAGATGCCTAGGTAAAACGAAGTATGCATTCGATTTTGAGCGCAAGCCATTTCATTTCCTTTTACATGGCCTCGGGGCAGTACTTGGGGAGCCATTCTTTAAGGCCTATAGGAACCTGACGCACTTGATGATTAAGTGCCCTATGGTGTGGTCAGGGGAAGCTTTGTCCACTATAGTGGACCTGGTAACTCGCGGCGTTATCAGATTCTTGCTTCATCTCTAGCATCCTGGTGGCTCCGTTTCTGAAGGCGATGTAGATCTCTTCAGTGACGTAGATTTGAGGGACTTGAGAACAAGGTGCAAGTTGGCGGCAAAGGGAAGATGCCAAGCCCCAGGGGATATATAGGCTGGATTATATTCCATTTCAGGAAGTAATTCCAATACACTGAAATGCTGGTTCGTATGACTCATCAAGGACCACTGAAAGATTGAGGAAGATATTATCGAATGGAGATTGCACGTGGAAAGGGACAGCATCAAGGGTCGCAGGGGGTTGAGGGGGAAGGAACTGCAGGCATGCACCAGCACGCCTAGTTATAACGTATCTTTTTATCTCGCGCCAGACTATGTACAGAAGCAAAATAACAGATGGATATCTTGATGTAACAAAAAAGACTAAAGGAAAATTGTTCTCTGAAAGCACCTTGCGCCAAGCCAAGTCGATCGGAACCTTTAAGATTCGTGCAGTCCGAAATATGAAAAGACTGCACTCAAATGACATGCCCAGTGGGCAGCGCGTATAACACCAGTGAGCCCACATTAAACCGCCGCGGGGGTAACGGCCGAGGGTATTGTGAGCTTCTCTGGCTCACTTACTGGTGTGAAGAAGTAATCAGCCGCACTATCTGCCTCGGCCCCGTCTTCTTCGTAAATTTCTTCAACACTTTCGCCGGGCACTCTAATGATAGGGCTGAATTGCTCTACCTCTTCGATGCTTTCCTCATCCATCTCTCTTTGCTCCCCATACCCCCTGCTCTGCAACTCGGCCTCTGTCTCGGCCTCTTCGTCCTCTTCTTGTATAGCCATCTCGCCACTTCGTCGTCCGAGACCATTGGCACTAGTGTTGCGGCTATGGCTGGTCTCTCGGCTGCGACTTCCGCCACCTTGGTTTCCAAGAGAGAGCATGGGCCCCTTGAACAGGTTCTTCTTCCTCTTTGCAAACAGTATGTTTTGGCCTGCGAAAGGGTTTGGGCTCCCAAGTGGCGGATTCTGATTTCCAGACGGCATACCCTCGTTAAAGTTAAGAGAGAGCGTGGGGCCCCTGACTAACCGGATATTCGATGGAAAGGCTGAACTGGTCGGCGTGGCAGGAAGCACTTTGACCGAATGATGCGGCGACCGTCCAGTTGCCAGTGGAGTCTTCGTAGTCGACATAGACGCCGTAGAAGAAGTCGAGCTGGCCTTCGAATGAGTATGCTGGTGACGGGGCATGGTATGGATGGAGCTCAGTGAGGACGAAGTTGATTTACGGCCGCGAAGGCCGCCCGAGGGCCGGCGTACGGTGGATCGAGGTGTAATCGGAGCAGGAGATATCGAGAGTCGCTTGTACGAGGATGCCGAAGATGGCACCCGTTGTCTCATGTGTCCCGAGTTTGTGTGCGTGTGAGTTAACATGGTGGGCGTGGTTATGTTGCCGCCGTCCCGATTGGAACCAGCGCTTCTCGTCACATGGCCATTGGTTTGGGCTGTTTCGATCGTGGTCTCAGCTTCGCCGTTCCCATAGGATGTGTTTTTGCTAGTATGGGGTCGCGGGCTGACATCTTTTTGGTTCTTATTGCCGGTTTTCCCATTCAGATTCGGAGTTGACAAACTGGGTCGTTTACTGGGCGTGTGGCGTCGAGTGGTGTCCACAATCCAGTGCTTCCACGTCTTCCAGTGCTGTATGATTGCCTGCGATGGCTTCTTGCGCATTTTCTGTTGGGGCTCTTGCTGCGACTTGTCATTGCCGTTGTTATTAATCCCAAGCACGTCGGGAGCAGTTACCAGGTGCAGTGTCGAGCCTCTAGATCTTGCACTGCGAAGAATTCCCTCCTTTGGTGGCGGAACGGGTCTTCGTTGTAGCGACGTGCTGGTAGACCGTATAGAGTCCTTTTCCAAAGGCGGTGGAGGCACATCGCTGTCCGGGCTGAAGCTTCCTTTGGCATAAGACTCCGGGAGGTTAGGCAGCTCTGAGATGTTGAGATCAGTGTAATGAGCACTTCTCCTCTCTGCTCGCCCTCGACCTCGTGGCATGGGGGGTCCCCGAGTCTGAAGACGCCGTCTTCGTCCATAATCGGGGCCATACGATCGAGCTTGCTCGACGCAGCCGAGAACCGACGAGAGCTCCTATTCTCAGCCTCCTTCTCCTTCCGTCTCCTCTCTCTTCTCTTGGCCTTTCGCTCCTCCTTTTCCAAAAGCAATGTCCACCAGCCCGCCAATGCGTCACATCTTTGTGACAGCACGCTTTCAATGACTTGGTCTATATCAACTCCAGCGCCTCTCATTCGATGAAGACACTCCTTCTCCAACGCCGTGGTAAAGGGAGCAGGCTGGTGCAGCTTGAGAATGGCTTGTTGCTGTGGGGCGTGCTCCAACAGAAAGGGATGTTGCAGAATATCCGGAAGCGTCGGCCTAAGCAGGGGCCGTTTCGAAAGGAGAAGTTTGATGAGTGACACGGCATCAGCAGTCAAGTGCTCAGGATACTTGGGCTCCTCGGAGAGGATCTGTTTCCTCGTCACGTTATCATCGTCATCGTCGAAAGGCAACTCGCCGCAGAGTAGCGCGTACAAGATGACGCCCAAACTCCACACGTCAACCTTCTCGCCAGCATACTTCTCCCCCTTGAGCATTTCAGGTGCTGAGTAACAAATCGTGCCGCAGAAGGTCTGCAGGTAGTTCGATTTGCCTTCATACTCGCGCGTAAAACCAAAGTCGACCAGTTTCACGTTTTCATGCTTGTCCAATAGGATGTTCTCGAGCTTCAGGTCCCGGTGGACGCACGATTGCTGATGCACATAACATACCGCACCTACCAACTGCGTAAACGTCTTCTGGACTTTCTCGACTGGTAGTGGGCCATGCTTCAGGAGGTAGTTGTATAATTCGTCGCCTGGGCAATATTCCAAGACCAACCACACCAGGGATTCCGTGACTATTACCTCGTAGAGCCGTGCGATGTGTGGGTGCACGAACTGCCGGTGATGATGGATTTCGCGCGCCAAGTTCGAGTCATCCTTCTTGGCCGACTTGAGCACAACCTGATGCAAACACTAATCAATATCTTCAACCCCTGATAACACCGATCGATATCCAACAAACCTTAGAACCATTGGTGAGCTTGTGCGTCGCAAGGTAAACCTTGCCAAAGGAACCCTTTCCTATCAATTTCCCAAGCCCGTAGTTGCCCACGTTCTTCAAATCGGCATCGGAGAACTCGCTATCAAGCAAGTTGTTAGCATCGAAAATATCCAGTCGGGGTTGTGACTTTAGTCAGAGCGAGGGGGCTTACTCAAGAAGTTCCTGGTATGAGTTGGCGAGCTACAGTTTGCACCAAAAAACGTTAGTTTCCCGCAGCAAGGGAAATTTAGACGGTAGGCTGAGCTGCGAAGCCCAGTAGAGGCTTGATCTGACTGACCTTGGCCTTCCGTCCCAGCGCCTCGGCCCGGGCTTTGCTTGTCTGCATGTCCTATTTTGCCTCCGCCACGGCGACCGCTTCTTCCAGCCGCGCCCAAGTTGTCACGAGGCTTACTCAACGCAGCAAGTCACCTCAAAGTGAAGATTCGGAAGAAGAAAAAACCCGAGATACCACCACTCTTCGCCTCGGCGTTCAATTTGTGCCTGGCTACAGGTCTTCCCGATAAACGTCGGGTTCGTGCAGAAACTGCTGTGCCAGTTTTCGAACGGTCGGTCCAGATCTTGGGACCTATAATGTTGTGATAGAGAGCGCGCACGAGGTAGTTCGGACTTGGATGTGCCTGTCTGCTGCAACGGCCCCTATTCCGTGTCGCAAAGCAGCTGTAGCCTATGTCGTGCGCGGCTTCGGTCTCTTGTCGTCGCCTAGGTGATCTCGTTTGTAGGAAGAGAACAGCAACTAAACAGGGCCAGGCCAGATGGCTAATAACACTCGGGGGTATGATGCCTCGACCACTCTCCAATCATTTGGTCGCTCGCCGGGAACCGAATTTTTCGGATGTACAGGATTCGAGACAAGCTTTCGTGCTTTCGTGTTTTCGGAAGAGAATCGGTGGGACACTAAGGAATTGAGTAGGTAGACTCGACGCTCGCAGGCCTGCTATGTTGGAAATTGCAAGAATTAATGGTAGAAAACTAGGAACGACATGGTGATAGAAAAACGACAAGAGATGGATAGGGAGAAAAAGAAAACATGTCATACTGGACGTGACACCAAGACAAGTCCGAATTCATGGCAATGTTCCTTGGGAAAGACCAAATGGATCATGGTCCCACGAAATGCGACCAGAGCGGGAGAACAGGGGTCAAGGGGCCGCGAAAGTAGGCTGGTCGAAGCCTGCACTGACTGCATCAGCCGGATATTGAAGGCGGGACAGTGACAGACAGTGTACAGCACACGGTATCTGTATCAATGTACTACATTGCTTGCGCGCACCCACCGGCCTAACTGCCCAGTGCCTACCTGCCTGAAAGTTGGAGGGAGGTACAGGGGGGCACATGCGCTCTCCCTCACCTGACCCCCCCTCGTTATTGCAGATACAATTGCCTCACATAACGGGCAAGTATGTACCTAATAAGAGCCTGTCCACGACGACGTCTGGACAAGATTGTCTGCAGATACCACTATTGATGGGGTTATATGCTCGCAACCCCGTACCAATCTTGACATAATAAATGAGTTAAGTAAACTGGTCGCTGATCCTCAGGCGGTTTCTGCAAATTGCGGGTGGTTGGCCTGGGTCGTTACGCTACTTAGCTGCACTGTACACACTAGTCCGAGGAACCTGGCAACTAAAAGTAGCACTTGAGCTATGCAGGTTAGTGGATGCTGAGCTTGCTTACTCAGAAGAAAAATATCCTTTCACAAGCTCGGATCTGGCAACGACGAACTACGGCAATCTCGTTATGTACATGGTTTTATTTATTTGTTTCTGTTTGTTTGTCAGCAATGTTCTCTCAGCTCATCCAGCTTCCCTGTTCTCTCGGGCCGTTCTTGAACGTATGTCCCAGCTCATTTACTTCCTCGTACCTATAATCAATGAATGAAGTAGGTAGGTTAGATACGTCAGGTAGGTAATGTAATAAACCAACAATGTATGCAACCGAAACAGCGACGGTGGTGAGTGAGTACCTCTTAACTTCCAAGGCTTACAGTATCGAATAGTGAGACAAGACAGCGTGACAAGCTACTACATATATCTGCCTCCTGCCCGCGTAATTAAGCGTGTACCGAACTTTCTTGTACGCTCGAAACATGTACCTACCAGGAGGCTTGATGGGGATGGGCCAAAATGAATGGACCGTTGTGCCAGGTGGACACCCGGGAAGTTTCAAGGGTCTGTGCATCTCATAACTTTCTCGAACTCTTTAATCAGTCACCTCATCTCTCCTCGCCCCCCGAAGAAACCCCCTGCGCAGCACGTTTGACGTTTGGTTTTGAACAAAACCCCCCTTTTTACGTCCCTCTGTCCTTCTCAAGAGCAACCCGACTTTGAAGCCCCCGAGTCATGGGGGTCAATAAAGGCACTGTAAACTAGGACGGATGCGGCAGGACGTCATGAAGACTGAATAAGGATTTGCGGGTTGCTACGAGCCGAGTAGATATATCGGCGGTTTTACGCAATGTTCCGGCGAGCAGCCTATGGAACAATGTCATCATGAATGGATCTGTAGACGGCGTGTTGCGCATCGAAGTGGATGACGATATACTGCCCTGCGCGCGTAGAATTTGCTGAAACAGCTCGACTATTGGTACTTCATGTAACAGGCAGCCTTCCCGGGGTCCACGGCCAGTACTACGCTGTGGCAGCTTGACCCTTTTCTTTGCCCTTCGCCGTCTCCGTAACCGGCACGCCAGAGAGGACGACCAGCCAGAGCGTCCTCGCGCCCCAGTCGAGCGTGACGATACTTTCCGCGGCGCCGACCTCCACGTCCGCGATCCACCCGCCCAGGGCCGCCATCTGCGCCTGGGCGCCGCCCTTCCTGTGCTCACGGGCGAGGTCCGCCAAGTGCCCGGGCGGCAGTCCGACCGCCTCGGCCAACTCCTCCGAGTCTAGCAGCCGCGCGTCGAGCCCGCGGCCGTGAAACCACTTGCCGTTGGCCGCCGCCACGTAGGCCGCGGCTCGCTCGCGCGGCGTCTTGGGCTTCGCAGCAATGCTGCCCATCAAGGTCATTGGCAGCATGACGGCCGCCCCCGCGATGCGCAGTGCCGTGCCGACCGGCAACGCGATGGAGCCACCGATGGCACCGACGCTCGCCGCGATGTAGTTGCCCTTCTTGGCCTGGTCGCTGACGTCGCGGCGGATCTGCTTGGCCTGCGCCACCGTGTCTTTGCTGTACCGCTTCGGCAGGTCGCTGATCTTGCGGCCCATATCCGCGGCGTGCTGGACAGCCTGGTTGCCCACCTTGGCTGTCAGGAAAGCATTGGTGGTCTTCACGAAGGACTCCCACGTGTTTTTAGGTATCCCATAGCTCAGAAGGGATGGTGGGTATGCCTGTAGAAAAGGGGCTGCTTTGTCTGGAGAAGACTGCGGTATAGCGATAGGTCGCTGACCACCTGAGGGGGTTGGTGGGCTGTATGACGGCGGTAACACGCCACCCGTTGGGAAATTGAACGGTTCTGAGGGTGTAGGACCGCTATCTGACACCGTCGAATTAGGAAGTTCCGCGGCGCCTGGAGAGGGTTGAGCCGAAGATGATGCACGAGCTTGGCCGCCGTGGTATGACCCCGTTGAACCAGGAAGTCCGGCATCCCCTTCAAAAGCGTGAGCTGGTAATGATCCGTGGACAGAAGTAGATGTGCCCGCTCGGTCGCCGACCGATGAAGGTCCGGCAATGGCCTCGTAGGCCGGCAAGGCTTCTTCGGCCGCCTCCGCTTCTTTCGATTTTGTGCCGGGTGCCATGGCGAATATGAACCAGAATACTGCTGACTACTCAGATGAGCTGTAGGGTTGAGTATTAAATCTTTGGGAAAGGAGACATGGCGTGAGCCCTTGCATGCTGCGGCGCCGTGGTATTTCACTGCTTATTATATGTAAGCGAGCGGCGCAGCAAGCCGTTGGTGGCTGAGCCGAGCTGAGCCTAGCTGAGCACCATCTCGCTAGTGTCATCCTGCCTACGAAGAGTACTGGATCTCATGGGTGGCTTTGCTGACGACCAATAGTATGGTGTATCTTATATTGCAGTACGCGTACTCTGTCATAACGCAGCAATAGCGAGGGATGGTCGTTGAGGACGGAGTATGGATGGTTTTATTGGTGTTTTGGAGGCGCGGCACGGCAAGGAAAGTGACATCAGACATGGTTTTATTCAATCTTCCATTGATCCAGAGCAGTAAAGGCTGCTTCCTAATAATATACAATTACCTGTCACATACCCAACAACACTGGGCTTAGTGATTCCCTGGCATCAGTTTGTCAATGGCCCTCTTGATTTTGGACCCGGACTTGGTAGCGCTGGTCTGCGACGACTCCTGTTCATGTATTGTTAGCCCTCCGCACTAGGCACCCCGCAACCTACTCGATATATCAGGGTCCTCCAGAAGGGCTTACTGAAGCTCGCCTCTCAACGCCCTGCATGAACTCTCGGTCAGCAACAATGGCCTCGTCAGGCAGGCCACGTTTCGCAGCCGCCTCACGTTCGTGCTGTTCCTGTTCGACATGATGCATCCCGTCATGGGCGGCCTTAATGGCGGGGTCTGGGAGACCGTAGCTATCTGGAGACGACATGGTCTACTATTGGAAAGCTGTCTTATCTGATTGAAGATGTTCTTTGATTTGGTAGGTGATATATCACTCAGGTAAAACAGCCAAGAAGAACGCGGAGAACGATAGCATACCTCACGCGACTATATACCAGATCAGGCCCCTCGAAGAGGACCTGCCCGGCTGTTCCCATAGCTCCCCTACGTCAATTTAATTTGGCTTTGGGTCGTGAGTAATGGTACCGCCGTGGTCTGATGTTCCAATTCGTCGATGGTGTGAGCTAACTGCTCATACAGACGTCATGTGTTGCTGATCCCGTTGGAGTCTTGGAGAAGGTGAAGAGGAGATGCCGGCCTGCCACCAACCAAACCGATTGTCAAGAGAAGACCGCCCGAGTCCAGGCCTACGAAAAGCGTAGTGATGTACCACCGGACTGCTTATCAACCAGCGTTACAGCTCATGCCTCTGCAATATCAATTGGTACGCTGGGCGCAATCACCTCATCAAGACGTGACAGGGGGTAAATGAGGGTTCTAGCCATTTTAATGCCGCGATAGCAGGTCGCCACTTCAACTGGTCAAGTGCGTGGTAGACGTGATGCCACTCGTACTGTTCGACAGATCGAGACGAGTTCCTACAAGAACAAGTCATTGATATGCACGTATTCGCGACCGTGTCACCATTCGATAGGATTCCGCGAGTCTGGATAGGTGGCTTTACCGGTGGCGACATTGCATGTTTTGAAGCATGTTTCCGAAATCAGGTCATACAACGTCGGCGTCGGAGTACGACCAGGACAACACTCGCGAGGTTATCTTAAGATGTCAGGAGCACCAACGGAAGGCTCCCCATACCCAAAGCTTTTGATAGTTGCGGGGGAGCCATGACCATCTGCACTAGGTAATCGATGCGCCAAGCTCAGCTAGTGATGGTAGTGGGGTTCAGCCACACATAGGATCTGCCGGAGTTAACTCCTTGACGACCCCCAGCCACTGAGACCAATTGAGGTGTCTCCGATAGATGGCTAAATCGAGCCATTGAACAGCAAGACAATTCCGCGACCAGGTCGATAAGTCGACCATCAGCTTCGTCGGCACAGCATGTCGACTCCTAGACGTTTGTAATTAATTTCCTCACTATCATTCACAACAAATCCATCTTCAAGTGTCGACCGCGCAATTCCGACCTCGCTGGCTCGAGGTAGCTAGCTATTATGCGCCTCTCGCGCCCATCCCCGAGGGGGCACCTGCCCTTCTTGCTGGTCCTTCAACTCCTTTTCGCATGCGTCATTGCCTACCAGACACTCTCTGACGACTTCCTGCGAAACCTGACATTGGCCGAGTCCGATTTCGACATTCGCAACCAAGAAGGCCTTCTTGCGCCCATCCTGATACCCCGAGTTCCCGGTACGCCTGGCCAGGCCAAGACGCAGCAGCACTTTGTCAACTTCTTTCGCAAAGAGTTACCGGACTGGACTCTGTTATGGCAGAACTCGACAGGAATGACGCCGGTGACTGGCAAAAAAAGATTCCCTTCTCGAACCTGATTGTTCGCAAAGAACCACCTTGGACGAAACCGGGGCAGGCCAACTACTTGACGTTGGTGGCGCATTACGACAGCAAATACCATCCTGATGGTTTTATCGGCGCAATCGATAGTGCCGTGCCCTGCGCTATCCTCATGCACATTGCGAGATTCGTGGACAAGTACATGAAGCAGATGCACCAGGAAATGGTGGCTCTCGGCGAGTTGGGAGGTACCGTGCCAATGGATATGGGGCTGCAGATACTTTTGCTCGATGGAGAAGAGGCCTTCGGCGAGGCATGGACGTCGACCGATTCTCTCTACGGATCCAGGTCTCTTGCTGAGGAGTGGGAGCACACAATGAACCCGGCTCTGTCGAACTACCGCGACCCCCTGAGCCAGATCAGCGTTTTCGTCCTGCTGGATCTCTTGGGGTCCGCGAATCCCCGGATCCCTTCCTATTTCCTCCCTACGCACTGGGCCTACAAGAACATGGCAAGTGTTGAAGAACGAATGCGGAAGTTGGATCTTCTCGAGACAAAGCCAGCACGGCCATTTCTCTACGAGGCGGGCAAAGTGCCCGATCAATTCAGCAAAAGCTTCGTCGGGGACGACCACGAACCGTTCATGAAACGTGGCGTTCCCATCCTACATCTCATTCCCTCGAGCTTCCCGGATGTGTGGCATACTCTCCAAGACGACGGCGAGCATCTGGATATGCCAACGGTGAGGGATTGGTGCAAGATAGTAACAGCTTTCACGTTGGAATGGTTAGATATGATGGAAATAGTGCCAGAGCAGCCATGATCTGGCCTTGTTTTTATGTTACTCTACCTTTGATATGATACCATGAAATTCTAGTTCGACCACAAATCCTTTGATCTCATTCCTTGGCAATTCGTGACGATACTAAGCTCCGCATGGGTGTCAGTATGTTGATTAGTAAATATTAAACACAAATATCAAGGGCAGTACCAGCTGCCACACACTCACGCTTAGCCAACAGTCCACTTAAGATTCCTCGCTCTAGAGGCATTCACAGAATCAGACTATGTTGCATTTGGGTCTGAACGAGATTCCCATTTTTCATTCAACTTCAGTTGCTACTTCTCAGTGTCCAGCCAGCCTGAGATTTGACTCCAAACATGAGTCTAAAAACCCCGTAACCTACATATCATTATCTTATCTGTAGCGAGCTCAGGTCTGGTAGATCTCTAGCACCCCAGAAGCCATTCCAACAAGCGTTACCCTCCCTATCGGCTAAACAATGAGGGTCATGGGAGTAGCCAAGATGAGCAGAATGGAAGCTCAAGATATAGCCTGGTGTTGAAGGATGACTAGCCACATGGGATCATAGAGGATTCGCATAGCGAAGGGAATTCACCGGAAGATTGAAGCTGCCTGGCATCATTCAACATTAGTCATCTGTAGTAATTCCAGCATACGAGTCCGAGATTGACAATGTTGGTAGAGAGAAAAATGATTAGTTTGACTTACATCTTGGAGCTCGTTACTGCTTCGATACAGCAGAAGTAATCGACGCTTTGAGTTCATTGAGAATCTCCTGGGTGAGCGCCTTCAGCAGTTTTTCGTTCTCGGCTCGCAGAGCTGCATTGTCGTTGACAAGCTGTTGATCCTTAGCACGCAAATGCTGAAGCTCGTCCGCTTGCCTTTCTACAGTTGCCTGTAACCGTTGAACCAGAATGCCTTGTTGCTCATTGGTTCTGGCCGATTCCTTGAACTCACTGGCAACCTTCGCGATCTGATCATTTCTAATCTGGACTTGGAGCTCGAGATCGGTGTTTTGCTCATGAAGGCCGTCGATTTCTGCATTCATGCCTCTAAGCTGAGCGTCCTTCTCTGCCAACTGATCTTGGAGAGTGTTGACACGGTTCATGTCGGACGAGTCGAGTTTGAGCTGGTACTTGAGGTTTTTCTCATGGAAATCGTCAATCTCTTCAATTCTGCCTCTCAGTTGAACGTCCTTTGCAGCCAGCTGGCCTTCCAGCTCACTAACACGCTTCTTGTTCTTGTAATTGATATTAGGCGGGTCTGATTTGAGCTTTTTGACCTCCTCTGGCAGCTGATTGATGATCGTGACAAGATTTGTATGTACCGTCTGCTTGAGGTCATGTGGCAGTTGGGTGTCTTCAGGCTTACTCGCAAGGGACTTTTGACTGGCAATCTCCTCTCGTAAGTCTCGGATCTGGTCAAAAAGTCCCTTGACAAGATCGCGCAACTGGCGAACTGCAGACCTGTGTGCCTTCCAGTATTCTCGAACGCGGTTGTGGGGGTACTGGCTCATTCGTTCGTCCAACTCGTTGCTGCCCTCGAGGACTGCGACAAGATCCTGTCGACGCTTCTCAAGGTCGTGTGGGAACCATTCATCCATGTCGACATCTTCGTCGGGTCTTTTCCGCTTTTGCGGAATGACATAAGCTTGACCGCTGGATTTGGGAGGGAACCCAGCGGTCGAGGTCTGTCGGCCAGCATTTCCCGGCTTGTCCATCATCTCTGAGATTTGGTGTTGACGACGATGATAGCAGAGTTGTTTGGTTGAGGGGATGGGTCGTGGCTCGGGTCTTATTACAGGCCTTGTTGCATGGAATGCAATTGATTCAACACAAAGCTGAATAATTGTGGCTGTATTCAATTCAAGAGGAGGGGAAAGGATCGAGTGCAAGAAGTAAAGCCTAAGCTGGCGAAATCTGAAGCTCTTCACTCCCGAATTAATCCACAGCTCTGCTATGGGCAGTACCGCAAGAGAATTTGATTGTGAGCTTGACCTTTAGGCCTGATCTAAAACCAGCTCTTCACATCTCTTTCACATTGGCAATGTTCTTGGTTTTACGGACAAGCAGTATTCAGAGGTTAGTAGCTATTCTATTTTCGAAAAACCGGAAGTGCTTGAGCAAGCACACCTTCCCAGCATCCCTTTTATTACGGATCGAAGCTGGCAGCTGATAACTACAGACCTCAGGTCATCTTGACAACATGGGCAAGCCGCGTTCCTTCACCAAGAAGGTGACAGGACTGCGTGACATGATCGAAAGCAGCGGCTTTGTATTTGAACAGCCAAAGGAGGCCTATTCTGGGAATAAGTACAAGAACATGCGACCATGGGAGCAGTTCACCGAGTGTTTCGTCCAACTGTTCAAGGCAGCAATCCAACGGAAGGACAAGTGGGGAACATACAAGAGCGAGATCCGATTTTGGAAAACCGTTAGGCGGTCGTTGCGCTGGGCTCGACAAGGTCGGGTAAGTTCTGAGCCCATCATGAGAACGGTCCACCTCCTTATAGAGGGACGCCGACGCTTCCTTCGAGAATCACTAGACCTTCCCAGGGGTTCATTGTTGAGCGCCTGGGTCCAGGGATGGATTGAAGCGATCGACAGCCCGGAGCTGAAGGAGAAGAAGACAGCCGAAGCTCTGGGACTGGAACAGAAAGACCCGGACGCAACCTCTGACGCAGAGTCTGAGGATATGAGTAACGGAGAACCTCGCATCGATGCTGAAAAGGACGAGTAAGTGGACATGGCTAAAATTGGCAATGGTATCTTACTAACGAAGATAGGGAGTCATAAATGGCATGTATCAATAGGACAAGTACGAGGTCTCAAGACATGTTCGATCAAGGGCAGATTATGCCACCCTACTCGGAACAAACCAAGGCATCAAAAAGAGATAAGCTCCTTAAACAGTGCTAGAAACCCTGCACAAGCTTGGGCGCGGTCTGGAAAGTGATGGTCATTGGTAGTTGTCTGACAATATGACCTAGCGATAGAAAATTGAGTCTACCGTGACCTGATCCAGCTGAATCTAAGTGATGTAAATGATATGAATCTTCCACCACCCGAGATTATACTAGGCCTTGGGTAGCAGTTGTCTGCATGTGTTACGGGCATTGACAAGTTGCGTAATTCTTTTTTCTCCTCTTTCCCCATTCCACGGTTTCCAGTATATATCATAGTGGAATAAAAGATTATTAAAGTCTTTAAAAAAGAAAATAAAAAAAAGAAGAAAACAAAAAGATGTGGTGCCTCTAGAAAGCGGATGTACCACAAGGGATAATTTGGGCGGTGCGTTGTATGGCGAGTACGTTGTCCAATACCAAGACTTGGTTCGGGTTCGAACTCCTCAGGTTCTCTGTCCGATACCAATGATACAAATCACCCTGCTGCGAAATTCCAGTGTTCTGCCAAGCGCGCCAACCTGACCCTGCTGGAACTTTGCCTGTTGGAAATTGATTTGTTGTTTAGGCTTATGAGTACCTGCAGTCTTCGTCCTGGTTCTCAAATGCCTCCCATAGGAAGGGTGGTTTCTGGATATTTGTCCAAAGCGGTGCCAACTCATTGGATTCCTACCACTCCCAGTAACATTTATATACAGACTAACTATTATTTATTAGTCGTCTTCCTCAAGTCTAGTCCTACTACCTAAGTTCTCCCCCTCCCCTGTATTATTTACTCTCTGCTAAGATTGCCTACACGCCCCCTATAGGCCTTTTGTTAGTATATTGAGGACGTTAACAAGTAAGGTTACTTTGCGTGTTCTGTTTCCCTGTGATGGTTTCTAAATTAACAAGCCTTGCAACATTTGAAACCAGGAGCAAAATCATAATATTTTCAAAAGAGCAAAATGTAAAAAGAAAAAAGAAAGGAAAAACCGTGGTAGGGCTAGTAGCAGAGCATAATACTGTCTAACGTCAGAGCACGTCCCGGGAAGTAAGGCGGCGGTGCGGTCTGGGGTTAGCAAGCTGCCCATTGCCGCAAACTTGATTCGGGTTTCAACTCAGGCCCTCTTTCCGATATCAATGAGCGAACGACGCGGGTGTAGTAAACTCTTACAGCCTCGCAAGAGGACCGTCCTTGCCCGGCTCGAGAAACTACCTACGGATTGTTGGAAAATTTGTCTGTTGTTGGGACTTATAAGTACCTGTACAGTCCCCTATCAGCCCAGCTGCTTATGCGGTACCACTTACGGGCAGGGCAGCCCATACTTTATAACAAACTCATTGCATAAGCAATTACTTCGTTGTATTCGTTGGCTGGTACTGCCATATCAGGTATCTGATATCTTCGGTTTGCCCAGTAGCCCAGATTCCTGTCCTTTGCTCTTAATATCTCCCCTGCTCAAGCTAGTTGCTATTTGATTTTCCTCGAGTGTTCCAACAGGTTAAATATATTCCGAGTAACTTATTAATATCATTTCCTGTAAGATCACATTTCAATCACGCATTTTTTGGTCGTCCTTTCCTTACTGTAGTCGTACTACTGTCACATATCTTCTCGCCCCTTTAGATCCGAGTCGATGCCAGCTTCGCCCAATCACGCATAAGTCAACCCTCTGCATCTTGTAGTGATAAATACAGCCTTGGGTGCATATAATTATCTTATCGAGTTGTAGTAGTTCAATTTGGAATTATCCAGTTGACAAAGGCCAGGGGCGAATCTTACCGACTGTGAGGTTGGGCATGAAACAGAGACGCATGAGCCCTCAATAGACGTAGCAATGATCATACAACGAGCCGAAATAGAATGTATGTAGACACGTAGCTGGCCTTCTGATGATTCCCTTGTCAACTTTCTTGATGTGAACACCGTGCACGGAAGCTCTCGGACCCTCTAGGGTGTCCCATTCCTGCTTTACGTTGTGCTCCTTCCTTCAAACTTGCTAATTACAATGGTTGTGAACTAGCTGATCAATCAGATATTCATAGGCGCTGGCAATGTGGCTGGCCCCCACGAATACTATACAAGAAACGATAAAAGCGGTTGTATATCCTACGTCACGCGGCCGTAATCTGCAGCCAATAGAAGCCCGAGGGGGTAAATGCCGAGTGTTGTATTACCCCAGTGATACGCATAGTTCGTGAGGAGAAGTTCCACCAGCGAGAATCTGGGGTAATCCAGCCGGGGTAGGAGCATAGAAATATGCCCGATCCGACCACTGACTTTCTTGCGTCCTGAGCTCATATTTGCTTTGATTTGATCCAAATCATTACACTGGAAGAAAACCGGCAGGCTACCATGTTGTTGGACAAGTTGTTCGAGTATCTAGGCAATGGCTCGGCCGCAATTCTGCCGAAACCCGGCAACAACCTAGCCAATTACGTGGCTGGTGCCATTCTACTGGCATTGCTTGGCGTCTTTGTGGACTATGGGCGTATGCTATGGCTGCGATCCAAGCTGGTGAGTTACGAAATCCCGAATTGGATTGACTGTTGTAAGCCCACTGACTTAGGGAAGCCTCCGGGACCACGACCATGGCCCATTGTGGGAAACACGTTTATGCTGCCCGACACCAAGCCGTGGTTCTGGTTTGAAGAGCTGTCAAAGAAGTACGATGCGCAGTTGATCACGATATGGATAGGGAGGTAAGTGATGAAGCGAACCCCCCTAGAGCTCGAAACGAAGCCAGGGACTGATCCTTAGCCAAATGGCCTCGCAGAAACCCCACCATCTGGGTCTGCGATGCCTGGGCCGCCTCGGACCTGTTCGAGAAGAAGGCGGGTATCTACTCGTCGCGGCCACGGATGATTGTTTTCGCCGAGCTGGGCGCGGGCCAGAGCAATTTTCTCAACATGTACACCACGACGCCAGCGCAGCGCGAGCGGTGGCGGGCCCACCGCAAGCTGATGCACCAGGGCGTGGGAGTGCAGGCGGTGCGGCGGTACCGAGCCTTCCAGAACGACGAGAGCCGAGTCGTGGCGTACGATCTGCTGACCCGGCCGGGGGACTACGTGAAGCACTTTGAGCGATATGCGACGAGTGTCGTGTCCATCATCGGCTTCGGCCGCCGCGTCGAGTCCAGCCAGGACCCCATCATCACCGAGGTCATCGCCGCCATGCATGTCGCCGCCGACCTCAACGTGCCCGGAAAGACCTTCCCCATGCTCATGGAGACTTTCCCGGCCCTTTCGCGCTTTCCAAACGCCATCGCGCCCTGGAAGCACGGGCTAGGACGCAAGCGCGGCCGTAACTTCTTCTACGCGCTCGCGGCCGAGGCGGGCGCGCAGGAGGGGCATGAGGACTCCTTCGTCAAGCAAATCTTCGCCCAGAGCGAGAAACAGCGCCTGGGAGTCGAGGAGATCGCCTCCCTCACAGGCAACCTATTTGGGGCGGGCTCGGACACGAGCAGCAGCACACTCATCACCTTCATCCTCGCGTGCTGCGCCTTCCCCGAAACGTTGGAACCCGCATGGGAGGAGCTGGACCGCGTCATTGGGCCGTACCGGAGCCCGGCCTGGGAGGACGAAGAGAGCCTGCCGTACGTCAAGGCCTTAGTGAAGGAGGTCTTCCGCTGGCGCTCCGTAGCCATCATAGGAGGCCAGCCTCACGCACCCACCCAAGATGACTACTACAAGGGATGGCTGATCCCCAAGGGCTCCTGGATCCAGGGCAACGTGTGGGCCATCCACCACAACGAGCGAGAGTTCCCCGATCCCGATCGCTTCAACCCTAAGCGGTTCCTGGCCGACAGCCCCGACAGCCGCCCGTTTCCCGGCGAGCGAGGGTACATGACTTTCGGATGGGGCCGCAGAGTCTGCTCGGGACAGGCCCTGGCCGAGCAGGGTACCTGGATCACCATTGCACGCATCCTCTGGGGCTTCCGGGTCGAGAAGACGAAGCGGCCCGACGGCACCGTGGTAGAAGTGGATATCAACGACTACACGTAAGTCAGGACGGTCGATCGATACAAAAGAGCACTCTGTCCATGGCAGTTGACTACGTACTGACAAATACCTGCTTTTCAACACAGAAACGGACTCAACTGGCGCCCGCAGCCGTTCACATGCAGCATCACGCCCCGCTCCGCAGAGATCGGCAAGACGATCCGACGCGAGGGCAGGCAAGCTTTGGAGGAGCTGGAGCAGTATCGAGGCGAGACGAAGTACCGCATGTCAACCTTTTACAAATGAAATAAAGTTGACATGTGTACACCAGGTGGGTGTGGATAAAGAAGGAAGCTAGACGTGCGTGCCAGATTCAGGGGCTCATCCACATGTCATCGTAGGTTGCATCTAATCGGAGAAAGGACAGTAATATATTATGCGAGTTGCCATTCCAGCCTCATGGTTCAGTGTCAATTCCAGAAGAACTAGTGAGACTATCACGACCTGGTCCAGCTGAATGCAAGTGACGTACATGATCTGAATCTTCCACCACCTGGCATATTACTAGGACTAAGGTAGCAGTAGCATGTGGAATTTCCGTGGCCAGCGGCATTTCCGCCCGCCCAAGAGTCTCTTGATATTATACCCAGAGAAAACCTCGGGCCCATTACCAGCATTGGTAAGAATCTAGCAAGCCATTAGTTTTGAGATGGTTCGGGATCAGGAGTTAGCAACTACCAGCTTTCATTCGTAATGAGGGGGTCAATGTGATAGTGTGGTTACTGAAGGCTTTCATGTTTATAGAGAATAAACTTAATAATTTATATAACCTCCAGTTGCTTTTAAAACCTTTTCAGCCCCTTTTAACCCGGGATAATGCTACTGTGAAGTAGATGCGAAGAGCAGGTGTGGTAGGCTGGAAAGTTGGAAGTCAAGCTCGAAACGAATTCCTAAGCCCAAGGTCACTCACTACCCATTTCCTCAACCCAAAAAATATTGACATCTTGCTCGTCAACACCAATTTGCAGAGCTGGTGAACGTCTTCGAGTGCCGATCGACAAATCATCTCGAGCGCTGGTATTCCTACTGGAACCAGCGTTCGAGCGTACCTCATTCCCCAGAAACGGAAAAGATCCAACGGTGATGGCGCCACGAACGATCATGAGCAGCGCCGAAAGCGCAGTGCCGCAAGCCTCGAAAGCGCCACCGAGTTTGACGATGCAGCAAACAAGTGGCGTATCAGCGATCTGGAGGAGCAGTTAGCGGCGAAGGACGCTCAGTTGCATCGCAGAATCGCAGAAATCGACGATCTTCATGATAAACAGATCAAGTACCAACTCCAAATACAAATTCGGGACGAAAATATTGCGAAGCAATCCAGCGAGCTTAAGGCAATGACCGCCAAGAACCAGCTTCAAGCTGCTCGGATTCAGCAATCGGATACCACGATCAATCAGCAGGCAGCTGAGCTTGAGCGGCGGGCAGCTAAGCATGAGCAGTCAAGCATCTCAAAATAACTGCTCGCCCAAGAGAATGCAGCTCTCCAAGCTAGAAATGAAGAACTGCAGAGATCGCTGCTCAAACAGGATATTCTCAACGAACTTGGACAGACAATTGCCTCGGCGCTGTCCACCTGGTCAGTCGCGGACAACAACCCGGGCCAACAGCCTAACCAGTCTCAAAGCGATTTTCTTACACAGGATCGTCAAATCAAGGAACGACTTGATAAATTCTGGCGCCAATGCCGTTTCTTGAAGGAACCGGATGAGGAGTAAGCGGGCTTGAGCCTTGATGCCCCCAACATTGACGACCTCGAAGATGTAAGTTAGTTTGCATGGAATTCTCTCCATTAACATCAACGTTTCCGAATTTGTGTATTGGACTTGATTTAAACGACTAACTACAACGATGGCAGGTATCTTTGGTCCTCCAATACGTGCCGCTTACCTTGCAAACTCTCTGTCATAACATCTTAAGCTATCACGGCCGCCCTCATTGCTCTCTTGTCACGTCAAATAGGGGCATGATAAGCACTGGGATGGCTTGCGGAATGCGTGGGACTAGGGGTTCTTAGGAATCGTGTTTGGATTGAAATTGCAGGTTGACTGGAACCTGTGGCGGTGCTCAGGAGAAGCAGCAACGGGTACATGGTGTAGAGTAACACAGAATCAGTCCATATACGATGGATATCATGAGGAGAGCATTAGTCACCTGTTCCTTGACGAAGCTATTGGAAGCCGTTACTAAGTAGGCAGAAGGTGGAGCCACATAAACTGTCAGACTAAAATAGCAGGCAGCTAGGCGTTATCCGTGTGGGCCGAGCGAGGCATACGAGGTTTTCACTACATACATGTAACCTAGTAATAGTTATCATCATGAAGTGGCATATGATGTCAGTGACGAGAAACTATAGCTCAATTTCCAGGGCCTCTTCTTCTCGGCAACCAGATCCGATTCCACGGGGTCCTTTTCCATCCGAGGTGGCTGTGCCGGTCGTAATGGCTGTCTGATGTGGTCGCGGCAATCATGACGGTTCGCCAAGCCATGGGCTGCGGAACGGGTGAAAAAAGAAAGCTAATGTCAGGTACCGCACACAGTCGTCGAAGCTTGGCCAGGGTTGTTGGCTGGTCCACGGGGTCTTGCATCGCAGTCAGGAACCACGGCTTGCTTATCTTCTAGCGAGAAGAGGCACGTCTTTCAATCAATCAAGAGGCTTGCCGGAAGCACATTGCGCCTACAGACACACACGCATCTCCTATGTTGTGCATGCATGGTCGACAGATCCCCTGTATGGAAGGCATAAGGTAAATTCAGAAATCTCTCATGCTGCATTTGTACTGTAAGAAGGGACTGAGCGAGCCTGCAGTGTCGTTACGGTTGCGGATCGAGAGCTGCTCGAATAAATGCATTCACGTCCGTAAGCAAAGCACATAGGGATCTTCGTGCTGTGTAGAGAATCCCCGGACATCGAACCACCAACAAGCTCCACCCTCTCCTTCTTACGGGTTGCAACGGCAGCACTCGTAATGGGCAGTCTGACTACACAGCCTGCCTAATCGAGGGGCCTCCTTCCGGCACGGCGGCACAGTAACGTCGCACCGAGAAAGACCATTATGGGTTGGGTTGGGCGTGGAGCTCAACTAGAGGCCTTTTTCCTCTCACGCGACAGAGGGATTTATTTTAAATAGAAGGTGGATCTGGGGTTCGATACGAGACCAGGTACTAGGTATCCCCTTGGTTGCCAAATACCGCTCAAACAGTGGGGCAAATCAGTACATGTTACCCGCGGTGGTAACACCGCAAAGTGAAGTTCTCGACGGCGTGAACTCTCGTGAGCTCTGATAATCCGAAGATATCTGATATTCTGATTGATCCAGAAGCAGGACCCACTGTTTTAGCGGTATTTGGCAACCAAGGGGATAGAGCCAACCAGCTCGACATCTTCTGCGGTTCATATCAGCCGACAGTTTTTTCCCAATGCGAAAATGGTAAACAGCCCCAGATCGACAGAAGCAACAGTCTTAGGGCGACTGGCCGAGCGTTCGCGAACGTCAAAGCGCCTGCAGAATTAAAATGCCGACTTCTTAAATGTACCTCCCTATTTCAACTCACAGTAACCAACGGTAAGAGCAGTTTGAAAAATCAGGAAAACCCGTAGAAATACTTATTATCTTTAAATAAAGGATTTTATTGTTTTTTATAATTTCTTCCGACCGTTGTGCTGTGATAGATCGTGTCTTGAGGCTGGCGTACTTTTGGGAGGTACTTGGAATTCTAATACTCCGTCTGCTGGACGTCAGGGTTGGCCAGCAGATAGGCAAAATACAAGCCGCGGATTGGCTGCTGCGAACACCACTTTGCGGTATGTAAGCGAGTGTCGCTCATTGTCTTCACTATCTTCACCGGCGGCCATATGTCCGGATCTGACCTGGAACACCGTCGCCTTAGAATGCACCGCGAAGGGTCGAGACCGGGGTTGTGTAGAAAACTGGTCTTTCGTCTGTTTACGAATCCCCACCAACGGGCCATCTTGTGGACGTGATAGAAATGAGCGAGATCCACTCTCGTACATCTTACAGCGATGACCCCTGAAGCGCCATGCTATCTTGAGCTGCTCGGCCATGCCTGCGCGTGTGACTGGCCGTGTTGATGGGTTGATGGTTGCTGGCTGTGTCGACATCGTTGAAAAAGGGCCGTGTTCCTCGGGTTGACGTTCTAGAGGTCTTCTTTTACCCCAGCAGCAGTAATATCTTGGTTCTGTTCTCGGTCGAGCCCATTAATACGAGTGTCCTTAGTCCATACTATACTATCTAATACTTTGGTTTTCTCCATTTTCTCGACCTTCATCTTCACGGTCCAACCACCTAGTCACTCGCTTAATCCACCCACGCCAGTCTACATACTCACTTATACATACCATATATACCCGCGTTGGCCAGCCGTACTCGAGCAACCGCACTCGCATTTCCCTCAGCAGTTCTTATCATATTTACTTAATTATACCTAATCAACCTACTCACACTAATCATGCCTTCCACCACATCTGTCCTGCGCGCCGCCGTCCTGGCCGGTGTCGCCAGTGCCGCGAGCGTGCCCCTGGCCGCCCGCCAGCAGACCACCACCACCTGTGCCGAGACGCACATCTTCCTGGGCAAGGGCAACAACGAGCCGTACCCGGGCCGCCAGGGCAAGCTGGTGACGGCCATCTGCAGCGGCCTCTCGTCGTGCGACTACGAGGACATTCAGATGCAGAACATGCTGTCGGACGAGTACTGCGGCGCCGTCCACGAGGGCTCCACCAACGGTGTCAACCAGATCATCGCCTACAACAAGCGTTGCCCCAGCACTAAGCTCGTCGTCAGCGGCTACTCCCAGGGCGCCCACGTCGTCGGCGACATCTTCGGCGGCGGCGGCGGCACCTACTTCAACGGTTGCGTCGAGCAGTCCACGCCCAACCTGGACATCAACAGCCCTGCCGGCAAGCAGGTCGCTGCCATCCTGACCTTTGGCGACGTCCGCCACACCGCCTTCCAGCCCTACAACTACCTCGACGGCGCTGATAAGTGGGGACTGTACCCCCGCAACAGCCAGCAGCTGGCCAACGCTGCCAACTACGCCTCCGTCTGGCGAGACTACTGCGCTGGCGACGAGCCCATCTGCGCCGGCGGTAACAATGTCGAGTCCCACCTTAACTACTTCGACCTCTACACCAACGAGGCCGCCGAGTACGTCCAGGCCAAGATCCGGGATCACCAGGGTGCCAGCAGCAGCAGCAAGCCCAGCGTCAGCACCACCAGTACCCCGATCTCGACTGTCGCCCCTTCCTCCACCGTCAAGTCCATCGTCACGACCGTGACCAGCGGTACCTCGACCAAGGTCATCACCACCTCATCCGTCGAGGTCGTCTCTTCGCCCGCCACCAGCGCCAGCGCCGCCATCAGCACCGTCGGCACCGCCTACCCGGCCTCGTCGTACGTCGCCAACCCGACGACCGTCACCAAGCCCGCCAACTACCACACCAACTCGCACTTCCATACGGCGCCCCTGCCCGAGGCCACGGCGCCCACCACCGAGGTCTTGTCCTCCACCCCGCACAACACGGCCACGGCCACCATTCCGGCCTCGTACGCTGCTTCGGCCGCGCCCACTGGAGCCCACCCAACTGACGCCCCCACCACGAACGATGCTGGTGCCGCAGGCGCCAAGCTCGGCCTCGTTATTGCGGCGATGGCTGTGTACCTCCTGTTTTAAAATTCTATTGAGAGCATAGGACAGAGGAGAGAGAGATGAAGAGCGTTACGAATAAACGATAGACTTGGTTATGTTTTATGTGTATATAATTCCTTCGCCTGCGTAACTAGAATCCCTAGTGTACCGGACGCAAACACCGTATTTTTGAAAACATTCCAAATATGCATCATCAACGAGTCGGGGAGAGTGAAGTCCCAATGGTGTGTGTGCCTTCTCTGAAAATGACTATCCTATATGACAACCACCATATCTCTGGAACGGAGAGGAAACGATATGCTTGTTATGAGCAGTCTGGGCAATTGACAAGCGAGATTGACGTACCCCGGATATGATGACATGGCGTGCATGCCATGCTGCAGAAGTGCTAGTATCGGTGTTTGACCTATATGCAGTCCAACACCGGGTAAGTAGCATATCATATGGAACTCGCGATTGTTTTCGCCCGTGGCAGATAGTAGGTCGACTCTGTATTTTGATATGGTCCCAGCAGGGTTCAGGGACCAGGATCTGTTTTATTTGAGGCCCAATTGAACAGTGTGTGTCCCCTGCCCCTGCACCTGGAACTTGGGGCTGATGTAACCTCCAGCTGAGCACGTGCAATCCGCAGCGGAAGAACAGCGCAATCCTCCTTTACGACCAACATGAGAACAAGGCGCGAGGGGGCACAGATAGTACCAGTTGCGGGTTGGTTGTACGAACTTTCAAGAGAACCCTGAATTCGGCAACAACCGATTTCGTCTCCAGCGCGCCTTCGCGCCCGGGACAGATGCGCGAGTCAGCAGCCCAAAGAACATTATACAGCTCGTTTCCGGCTTATTACTGGACATGATGTTCTGTTAGGCCTGGCTTCGAGAACATTGCGAAGCGGGGCGGGTTATAATTACTCGTGTTAAACCTCTTGCAGCTTCGCTACTCTGCAAGCTCTTGGGACCCTTGATTTCAAGGATGTGTGGGCTTCTGGAGCAGAGCCCCGAAGCCATACAGGTCTATTCTTTAATTATTGTTCGCCAATAAGGATCGTTTCGTACCCCGGATGAGGCATCGGCAGGCCTTCTTTCTTTGAGCAGTACTTCGAGCATCCCATTGGAAACATAAAAAAGGGCCAGAATGCTACGTCAATAGCTGGGAGAATTATGCTTCGCCGGGGATCCAGACAGACCTGCGAGACCTGGCGTGATTACAGCTGGTAACGAGCACGCATAAAAGACCTGTGCAAGGGCCCCGGGCAGATCATATTCGTGAACAATAATTCAAGGATTGACCTGTATTTAACTCCCGACAGGGGCTCAGATAACAAAACTGGAACCTCCATTAATTGGGCTCTTATGAGTGCTTCTCGGGGTCAGAACTGGCCCATTGCACTCATATCAGCATTGAAGACGTCTTCTGAAAAGTCCATTGGGAACAGGCCTCCAAACATTTCACCAAAAACACCCAAATCTTTGGGAAATGTAAGATCTTCGAGCTGTGAGTACTGTGCTGCTGTGAATGCAGAGGAAGGGGTCGAATCGGAGCCCGCTTCTACGTATTGCCACCCCAAGCTCGCCATAGGAAGAACTGTAGAGTCCTATTGAAGTGCTAACTAAACCAAAAGCCGACGGCCGACTGATGGAATTAATCGGTACTTTAGGTATATATCGTTAAAATTAACTCTCCCTTTGATCGTCGCGTAGTGGCGATCCCCTAAGGTGTTGATAAGATTACGCTTCCCCTAGCTACCAGCCCTGTATAGGGTCGTCTCTCCTTTTGAAAACGGGCTATCTACCTAAAACGCTGCTTACGAGGTTCGAACGAGTGGTTTACGGGAGGCTATATACATCTCTTACGTATAAAGAAAATGCTGTCCGGGCTTATAACCTGTTAAAGTGTTAATTAAACTAAAAGCCGACGGCCGACTAATAGAATCAATCGGTACTTTAGGTATGTATCGTCAGAACCAACTAGTCCACTGTTGTTGACGAAGTGTTGGGTTGTGCTGTCGAGCCGTATTGGCCTCGCTTCTTCGCCTCCATCTACTACGTTTCCCTCACGTACCGGGCCTTGGCCATCATCCTCCGGATAGGCCGCCAGAGTGTGCCTTTCTGCGCCCGTTTGTCGAGCTTCCAAACATCGTAGGCCTTCTGCACGCATTCCCACGCACGATCACAGTCGGCAGAGGGCGGGCGTGCGCACAGCTCCGAGAGCACAAGCGCGGCGGCAGACCACTGGATGTACGTGTGGGAATGCCAATGCCACGGGGACAGCAGTGGGTCCAAGAGTAAGCGGATGGCCAACTCCAAGATCTCGATTGACGTGCGAAAGAGCTGGTCTCGAATCTTTGCGTCATACGGCTCGGAGATCTGCGACTGCTTACTTCTGTCGTTTGTGGTAATGCGTGGGGCATGGATCATCAACCATAATCGCTTGAGGATCAGCTGCGGTGTCAGGTATACGATCAACTGGGAGGGGACAGAGGGATCGCAGTGGCGCAAGTATTTGCTCTGAAGTTCCTCCTCTAGCCCCTTCAACAGAGTATCGCATTGCTCACGCGATAACACATCCTCTGCTAAGTGCCCCCTAGGCTCGGACGAAGCAGCAGATTTTCGAAACAATTTCCATGCGGCCTTCATCGAGTCGACTCGGATCAGGCAGAAAGTCATTTCGGTGAATCCTTCTCGCCCGGCAGGAAACTCCGACATGTTCGGCTCAATGTCGCTGTCGTTAATGTTCAAAGGTGGCTTTGTGTCGAACGTCCGGTCGTTCACTATTGGCTCGAAACCGTGATATTCCGACGATCGATTGTCTAGCAGACAGATGTGCCACTAATATATTCTCATGTCAGCAGATAATGAGCGGCACATATAGCATTTACTACTGCCCCGAGATTTTAACGAATCGGTCACAAGAGTGGCTTACCCATAGCCGGCGGCGCATCTCCGTTTCGAAGGGCTTGAGCCCAAACCGTGTCCCATCACGGTGCAGACCCATGGTTTGTGCGGTATGATATATGAGAGTGGCCAGCGACCACAGAGTGCGGGAATCATCCTCGTTGCGCAACGCCAATACGAAGCATGTCGCTGCTTGAAGCAGAGTTGTGCTCTGTGTATTAAGTAGGTCCGCTCGGGCCAGGGACTGCTCGACAGCGAACCGGTACTGAGTGGCCGCCTGTTCCCGTGGCATGCCCAAAATCTCCATGCATATCTGGGGAGAGATACTTATAATAGCCGTGTAATAGACGGTGAAGAGGACAGCTTCGGTGTCTTTGCCAATGGAATCAAGGGAGGCAAGCGCATCCCAGTAGTCTCTTGAGAGGGTAGGCATGTGGAAGATGCGAACCATTGGCGCTACATTTTCCGTAAACACTCTGAACAGCGTCACTGCTTGAGCTAGCGGAGGGTGCAGCGAGTGTAGAGAATGGGCGACTGAGCGATATCCCAAAATTGCTGCGTTCATCCCCAAAGAGGAAGAGGTCGACTTCGAGCTACCTATCGTTGGTGGATTCAAGCCTTCATCATCAGAACCCGGATCTAGCAGCATTTCCCGAAGTTCTTCAACCTGCCGTAGTGTTGGTGATCAATAGATATATCTACTAGTAGCGCAAACCGTGTCGCTGGGGAAGACACACCTCGTCAGCTAGATTGCCCCATAGAGCATTGTCATTCACGTAGTAACTGGTCTGCTCGCGGACCATGAGCCGACTGAACCTTTCGTCGGCAGACTGATCCGTGTCCGACTGCCCCTTGCCTCCGCCCAATGCTGTCGAGGTCTCGGGCTTGTCCATGTCCCTGCTTTTGGCGACTAAGCCTTTCGGATGGGAACGAGTGTCCAATTCCCGAATGACAGCCTCAAGGCGCGATAGCCTGTCGGCTACGTATCTTTCTGTCACCTTCCGAGGTCTTTTGGGGGCTCGGCCGCGGCCCGAAGGATACACACAGGCTGTATCAGCTCGCGCGCAGTTTGAGCATGGCTGTTGACGATCACATTTGATTTTGCGTGTCCGGCATACTTGACAGCTGCGAAGATTCCGACTGCCAGAGACGGACGATAGTGCATCGCTGCCGATGTCCATGCCAGAAGCTGCCATCACGCGGGAGATCAAATGTATATATGCGATTATGCGAAGGCAACAAAGTAGGTAACAAGCAATTGGGCGTACGACCGGTCACAGGATAACGGAGTCTGCAATCAATCCACCCGGTAAACGACAATGACCCAGATACTTCTTAACCATATTTTCTTCCAAAAACACATCGGAATAGGTGTACAGGTCGTGTCCTCTGGTCGGCCAGCAAGGGCTTCCTGACCAGCACCATGATCAATCAGGCAACGTCATTTGGGCTCAAGCTTGTCTCGGATAAGCTTATGCGAGCTACGAAGCCGAGCTCCTCTAGGTACCAACACTGACCAGGGCAACCTGAGCGAAGCACAACCCCCACACTTACTGTGCGTATTGCAAGCGTATCAAAACAGGTGAAAAAGGAAACATTGACGCTTATAGAAAAGAATCTATGTCGACCAAAAAAACTAAGAAGAGTTGTATCGCCTTTTAATGAAGCATACAACCGGTAACCGGGTGTTAAAAGAAAACGTGAAAAAGCAGGGTCTTGCCGGGGATCGAACCCGGGACCTCTCGCATGAAAGCTGTAGGGTGAACCCTAAGCGAGAATTATACCACTAAACCACAAGACCGAAACCCTTCAAATCAGGAGACTAATTTGTTGTTGACGATCAGCAACTTATCATACAATATAGTTGCCAGACTGGTAGCCAGTATGAGCTTAAGCCTTTCTATTTCGGCAACTTGCAATTTTGAATAAGGCAAAGACTAAGATTGAATAATTTAATTGATGGAAAAGGAGGCGCCACCTAAGATAAACAGAAAATGGAAGGCATGTTTTTTGCGGCGAAGCCTCTCCATACAACCCCAAAGAACCAAGTACACTTCAAGACAATTCAATGGCCAGACCGTATTGTGCGATTGAATGTAGTAATTAAAATAACCCTAGACCACGGATACCATGCACACCTCGCAACCTTCAAGTAATGGGTGCTGGTTCATGTTGATGATTTTCCATAGGCTGCAACACCAGATGTATGCTGATTGAGTAGCAGCCATATGCAACTGATAAGAGGGGACACACTGACATCAATCGCCTCCTTCATGGCTTTGATGCGAGTGACGTTCTCGATCCAGAGGTTATTCAGTACGATGTTGGGCGTCTGCACAGTCTGCACCCTGTCGATTCGATAAAAGATGGTGTACAACGCGGAGCGTCCTGGAGAATTTGGCGAGCATTCAGTTTGTGATTGCTTCCCCAAACCCAACTTTGACTCGAGGTGTGCTGCGAGGTGCATCTTGGTCAACACTGGATTCGGTGGGGGTCAAGTGTCTGGTCCGTTTGGTCCCCTTGCCACTTCCCAGCAGGCCGACATCATCAATCTTGCCCATACTAGAAGGCGTGCTGACCTCTACATTAGCGTGAGTGAAGCTGTTGGCATTGTTCAGCTTCCTGGCGAGGTCATTGCCCGAACCGGAACGCTGGCTGAAGACGCCCGAAAAAGTACGTGAACTTGGCTGAGGTGAAGTACCAGAGCTTGTCTCGCGACTGCTATTCTCTCCGTTCTCATATGCCTGGCTTTGGCCAAAGTTTTCCGACGTGTCCCCAAAAACAGCCTGGGAGACCTTGCGCATGTCCAAATGATCAAGAAGGCTTGGGCCATTGCTATCCGGACGGCTACTCCCCAGCCGGGCTTCCTTTCGAGATTTGACCTCGGCAGCTGGCGCTGTCATTGGGGTGCCAGCTTGGTTCGGAAGAGGGCACGGCTGATTCAGTAAGGACTGTGTCAGAGACGTCGCCAGCTCCGGTGGGAAGCGGCTTGTTCTGGTCGCATTGGCGAATAAATCGTTGGAAGGCGGATCGGCGAGAAACGCCTGTGCAGACAGTGAGTTTGGCGTATTGTTTGGCGCCTTTGGATGATGCAAGCCGTTTTCGACATCTCCGTTGACCATGTTGCTGTTCGAGTTATGGGCGTGGGATCCTGTTTGCTGCAGCCCTGTCATGTACCGGGAACTACTGTCTGAGTTGCTGACATAGTCAGGCATGCTGATGTCCGAGTTTGTAAGCTTTCTTCTGAACGCCTTCTGTCCTGTTCCCTGTCGAGAGCTTAGCTTATACTGTTGAGTTATCGGAGATTGGCCCAATGGGCCAAGGCTTGGGAAGGCCCAATCGCTAAGGTGTGATGGTGAATCTGAATAGGGCTGGTAAAAAGCATCCATCGTGTTGATACTGCTGTTGACCCCCCCCCTGAACCCACGCTGTAACAGTGACTGCGTATGAGGCATGTTCTCGAGAAAGCTATGTGTCTTTGTAGCTGTCAATCCGGACATACCAGGTTCATGGCTCGAAGATAACGACTTGCGGATGCCGTGGTCGTTGCTCCGGCGTGGGGAATGGACATGAGCCTCCGAGCCATCCGTGTGCAACTGTGTTGGGACGGGCATCGACTGGGTTTGAACAGGACTACGGTACCACATGCTTGGATTTGGCCAGGCAATGCCCGAAGATTCCAGGATGTCTAGTAAAGTGATTGGTCAGTAAATGGTTCTCCGTGCACCAGTTTCCGTCCGGCAATGACTTACTAGCGGGGGCGTGCTGGAAGGAGAATGTGATGATATTCTTCACACGCTCGACTGGAACTGTCAACGAGTCGCGCGGAAACCCTTCACTGATGATGATCTTGATGCGTCCGAGTTCGTCCGAAGGACTCCAGTAGTTCTGCTGGAGAAGTTCCTCCCGGAAGTGAGGGAACTTGAGAGGCTCGAGCTCGCCATTCTTGGTGAATTCGAAGCTTCGGCTCAGTAGTTGGGGCCATGATGCCCCTTGATCGAAAGAAGATGATCTGATCAACCATACACCGGTTAGTCAAGATTATCATTAAGACAGAGTGGCGGACTTACGCAACTAGCCGTCCGTCGATTACCACACGAGCCTCCCATTTGACTAGTTCCAGATGCTGGCTATAGCTCCTCGTATATTGGCTGATTTCGGGCTTTCGCCAATTATGGAGAGAGATGTTGAAAGGAGTGCCACCAGTAAGGCCGGGTACGAAGCAGGTTAGGGTAGGCAAACCGTACGCCCCAGAGGTGAAAGCAAACTCTGGAGCCAAGGCATATTATGTTAGAGCGTGTTCTGGGGTATGTTGCGCGACGTGATTTGCAATCTTACCTGGATCATGAACAACATGGCACTGTGTCTTGAACTCCTGCAGAGGGACTTTGGAGTCCTGGGGAAAGATAAGAAGGTCCCAATCCTCGTAACGCATCGTGATAAAGGAGTCGAGATGAGTTGCGTATCGAAATACAGACAGAAACAGGTAGAATAGAAGCTGGAAGATAAACGAGGGTACGATGACCCAAAAAGTCTGACTGGGCGTTTGTCAGAGAAACCGGATACTGCACATCGAGGTATGGCAGATCGATGATATTAGACAAAGAGAGTCTCGGATGATGTCCAGAGCAGTATGATGCATGTTTGATTGGGGTTCCCGGCCAAGTCCAGAGTCTAGTCCTCTTCTTCGAAAGATGCAAGACGGTTTCTGAGGGCAGTTACGGACTCTCAGAGCCCCACCGCTTACCGGACAGAAGCCGGCTACTAAGGAGGTCGTGACTTCCTCTTCAGGGTCATGGATTCTACCTACTTCCGCTAAGTATCGACATTGACCCATTTCTATTTACTTACACTCCTACTTAAATGCCTACTACCTTCATCAATTGTAGATGATACCTAATATGTCCGCACATGTATGTACATAACGCGATCATCAGGCGCATTTAGGTTCTAGTGGTAAAAAAAAGAGAGACCATCCCATTACTGCCACCGAGGCTTCTGGGTGCCTATCGTTCAGGTTGCTTTCTGATATAAGCACGAATGACATGATTCAGATTCGGTATCAGCGGCATAACTGGACATTAGCACCAATAGTATGAATGGAAAGCAGCAAGAAAGACACAATCGAGTGTGGGAATGAAAGCACGCACTCCTGCTTTGGCAAAGAATAATGATGCCAAGCGTGAATGAAAAATCCAGCCCCTAGGGCTCCTGCATCTTCGATCCATCTGATTTGATGCGA
Organism: Apiospora saccharicola; assembly: GCA_038363915.1. NCBI lineage: Eukaryota > Fungi > Ascomycota > Sordariomycetes > Amphisphaeriales > Apiosporaceae > Apiospora > Apiospora saccharicola. Next base: position 5,373,352 of record JAQQWM010000001.1, read on the forward strand.
TCCTAGACGTATTGTCCATACTGGACCATGCTACAGTGGAGATTAAGAAAGAAGAGTACGAATCTCTATATTTCACATTGGGAAGGGACCGACTCTAGAAGTATACTAGTCCACCTGCGACTCGGCCCTCCAATTGCTTCCCTGAGCAGGGCTCCATCTTCTTAGACGGCTCAACGGCCTAATGTTGAGGCTTTCTATTTCCGTTGTTACTGCACCGAACTCGGTAATATGTACAATTTAGGCCTCCTCAGCAACCTGGTACGGCTCGGGGTCTCCAGGGGCTCTCGCCTATGAGTGAAGTTAGCATAAAGAATCCAAAGATCGGTGCATTGTCGACTTTACCCTAACGGCGCCCTTGCCACCCAACTCTCGCTCTAATCCTCCCTCATATTCCCGGGGATACGATTGCTTATCGGGGTAGACTTGTGAAATCATGTAGCAGACACCCAAGAAGACGGCTACGAAAGCACCAAACTGGACGGCACCCTTCGCGGGCGAGACCCAAGTGTATTCGTAAGGGCTGAACATGCCGAGCACGTCATGGTCCTCGTGCACGGGCTCGCCGAAGTTTCGTCGCTCCTGCTTGTCCCACCAGTCGGCATAAGGGTCGCGGAACTGCCTCTTGACCCGAGGAGGGTTGATGAAGCCGCCGTTCTGCCCGCTCATGTTAGTTTCCCGCAGACAAAGCAACCATGCGCGTTGTGGATGGCATCACTGACCATGTTCGGATCCTCGGCGTCGGTCAGCATGGGCGGGTCGGGGTACTTCTCCTCGGTGATGGTCTTGTCGGTTATCGAGTTGGGGAGGAAGCATCGTCGCTGGATCATGGGTAGTCGTCGTGCAGCCTGTGCTGCAGATCGCAGGGCCGGAGCCTGCGCAATTCGACGAGGGAGCATCTATGAGAGTCGGGATCAGTACAATTGCCGGTACCCAAGTCCAATTGAAACATACCGTGGCCATTTGCGCGCCTCAATGCCTGCCAAATTGCGATGCGGGTGGTTATGCTGTTCAACAAGTTGAGGTCATCCAATTGAATTGACGATGAGTGGTTCAAGCTTTAGTTCAATGCGAGCTCTCTTTGTGGCCTCAGGCATCAACTTGGCTCTCTCTTGCTGGCTGTCTCGACCGTACCCCCGACATTCTCGTGTAATACCATTTGTGGGCCGCTCGGTTTGGCCCCTAATTGATACACCTTAGTAAGGGTAGGCCCAAGCTTGTCCCTCCATAGCAGCGGGTTTACAGCCACTGGCAGCCAGCCCAGAGTCCCAGACAGGTGCTATCGGAAAGTTGAGGTACCTCCATGTACTGCACAGCAAGTACCTAGGCCGGACTTTTTAGTGATGGATGATGTTAGCTCCAGCACCCAAGACGTGTCTGGCTACTTTGCTTGCCTTTCTCTGCTCTTCTAATCCGCGCGACAAGGCAGCAAGCGCAAAATTTCTGAGCAACGAGGGTCACTCATCAAACTTTTAGCTGGAGAGTAGCATTTGCAACACATTAGCCATCATAACCAACGGCACGGTTCCTTGAGCATGTCCAGACTTTGCAGTGATAATCTCTCGGTTCTTCTCTATTCGTAGACCTATTTTTTGCCTCCCCAAATGCCAGAATCGTCGAGTTCGAGACCCTCTTGTCCCTCCGAGACCCTGGGCACCACCGCGTCATGGCCGATGCTTCTCCAACTGCTGCAACTGCGCCTGCTCCCGCACACGACCTCGATGCAACTTCGAATTCCAGTCACCACGACACCGGTTCGGCTGTATTAAAGAACGAGAAACTGCAGCTCGACACATCCAATATACCGCCCAAATTCCAGAATCTTTCTGGCGATAGCAGTGACTCCGACCTGACTCCTATAAAATCGGACGATGAATTCGAGGAAAACCCTTTTGCCGAGCCCGCATCATTCCAGGACACGCCGAATGGTGTCAACCACGAAGCAGACACCGAGCCCGAAGATGACGAAAGACCGGCTAAGCGACGTCGAGTATCAACGCCACCTCCAAATTCCCAACAGCGCAAACCCAATCCCGTGTCGCCGCCCTGGAAGAAATTCGAGGCTGAGGGCCCGACAAGGATCATTGACAATGGCAAACGGAGATCTGGCCGCGTCAACATCACAACCCCAGGCCCGCCGCCTTCAGCAGCCAAGTCGCGGCTCACCAGAGGTGCTCTGCAAGATCACAAGGCCACGCCACTAGCTAAAACCAAGCAAGCAAACACTCCTAAAACAAATGGTCACTTGAATGGGGCTCTAAGGTCTGCTCCCAGTAGCAGAGCAGCAGCTTCTAAGACTCCGGTCTCTGCCAACAAAACTACTTCGAAGAAACCCGGTACGAACGGCGCTGGGTCAAAGACCACCAGCCGACGGAAATTAACCCCATCACCACCCAGACGTACCTCAGCCAGGACGCGACGAAGCTCCCGTACCCGACGCGACAGCCCAGAGGGTCCTCTTTATGATGGCGACGATGGTTCTAGCGCGCGGCCGACTAGGATCCGGCTACGCGTCAAGTCAGCATTTATGCCCATCGTCCACCCGGCCCAAGTCAATGTGCTACCAGGGCAGACTGTAGCCCGGCCTAAACTGGGTGAAGATTTCGCCGACTTCCTGCAGAAGGCGCCAACAATAGACGTTCATGAAGGCGGGTGGCAGGATTTGGGCGACAATGGACCGCCGTACACCGATGAGCAGGCAGAGAGAGATGCCAAGCTGCTTGCGCATGTGGAAGAGGAGGCTAGACCTGGTGGCCTACTCGATGAGGTCACCTGCGCTGCATTCGTCCCGGAAGCAGCTGAAGACCCTCCTCGACAATGGGCCCATATGGATCACTTGCTCAAGGCTACGGCCAACTTCAGGAAGCTTATGCTTATTGAGCACCACCGGCATAGAACCACAGCGCGGAAACTAGCGGAGGCTTGTCGAGACGAATGGCTCCGGAGACAACCCAAAACAGCCGATCAGATCGAGGCCGAGGCAAGAGAGGCCTGGATAGCGCGGTACAAGACTGTGACCAAAGTACTCTCTGGCACTTGGGAAAATGTGCGGGTGGAAATCAACCGCCGGCGTCTGGAGGAGTGGGAGGCCGCTGAACAGAAACGGGTGAAGGCCGCTTTGAACGAAGCAGTCAATATGTCGGAACTCAAACTTCAGGCCCGTCGTGCTCATTTCGACTCTGAACTTGTTTCCGAAGAGGATGATGATGTAGAGGAAGACGTTACAGATGAGGATGATGATGAGGAAGAAGACCTCGAAGACGAAGATGATGCCCCGACTGCTGATCTTGGTGGCGACTTGCAATCGGATAATGGATCCGATACTCATATAAACTTCGGTAGAGACGAAGACAATATGACCTCATCAGACGACGAAGACGACGCAAAGTCAGACATATCAGATGCTGAGTTGACTCAAGAGCAGCTGAGGGCAAAGTACGCCAATGTCCCTGATCTGCCACGCGACGAGATGGACGCAGAGGAGGACCCCGTCGACGAGGAGACGCGCGCTGGAGTCGTCGACGAAGACGAAACAAGTGACGAATCCGTCGACATGGACGACGACCTTGGCTCAAGTGATGATAATTCCGAAAGCAATGCCGACGATGGCTCGGAGGATGAGGAGGACGAAGAAGAGGAGGAACCCTCAGGTCTTCTCGGATTGCTGTTTGGCAAATCCGAGTTAAAGAAACTGAAGACTGATGCCAACGAAGAACAAGCAGACCCACCTGCCGACGACGTTGAAATGGGAGATGCGCCGCTCCCGGACCACAGCGAGGCTCGGGAGCAACCTAATGGAATTGAGCCAGCAGACAACGTATCGGCCGATATGTCCCTTGACTTGCAACCAGGTCACGAAGACTTGACAGTTGAACCGGAGAACACGGGGCTGGGTTCTCAGCAGACGACGGATGCTGAGACGTCACAGTTGCAGACAATGCAAGTCGATGCGCCTAAGGATCCGTACCAGGCCAACACACCAAATGCCATGGCAACTGTACCGCATCCTCTCAATGCTCAAACCGTCGGCAATGAAATTGTTGATGCAGTGAAACATGCACAACCGGAGACAAATGCTGATTTGACCATGATTGGAGCCGGTGAAGAGCCGCCAGTAATCCGCAGTGTCGAAGCTATCACTGCTCCTGTCGCTGCGAACGTTAGCCCCGGCACAGATGCAGTGACCAACACCGGGAGCCGGGATCCTAGTCAGTCACCCAGAACATCGGAGACGAAAGTCACAGATGTAGATACAGCTTCATCGGTAGTCAAGTCCGGCCTTAGTAGGTCGTCGTCGCCGGCAGGCCGAACACCCAAAACCGAAGTACCTTTCTTGCTCCGAGGAACACTTCGCGAATATCAACATTATGGCCTGGACTGGCTCGCAGGCCTTTATCGTAACAAGACGAACGGTATCCTCGCCGACGAAATGGGCCTGGGCAAGACGATTCAGACAATTGCCCTGCTGGCGCACTTGGCTTGCCATCACGAAGTTTGGGGTCCCCACTTGGTGATTGTTCCAACGAGCGTAATGCTCAATTGGGAAATGGAATTCAAGAAATGGTGCCCCGGCTTCAAGGTCCTTTCGTACTACGGCAATATAGAGGAGCGGAAAAGGAAGCGTCAGGGTTGGAAGACAGACGACATGTGGAACGTCTGTATTACATCATATCAGATTGTACTCCAGGATCAGCAAGTCTTCAAGCGTCGAAGATGGCACTACATGATCCTTGACGAGGCTCACAACATTAAAAACTTCAAGTCCAAACGATGGCAAACGTTGCTGACATTCAACACGCAAGCCCGTCTTTTACTTACTGGGACGCCCCTACAAAACAATCTGACGGAGCTGTGGTCTTTGCTATTCTTCTTGATGCCTTCGGAGAATGGAGTCGGTGGTTTCGCGGATCTTGCTGAATTTCAAGATTGGTTCCACAAGCCAGAGTCCCAGATTTTAGAAAGTGGCAGGGAGCAGATGGATGACGAGGCTCGAGCCATCATTGCCAAGCTCCACAAGGTCCTCCGACCTTACCTGCTTCGTCGCTTGAAGGCCGATGTCGAAAAGCAAATGCCTGCCAAATATGAACATGTCGAGTTCTGCCGGTTGTCGCGACGACAGCGCGAGCTGTACGACGGGTTTCTTGGCCGGACTGACACACGAGAAGCGCTCGCATCAGGAAACTACATATCCGTCATCAACTGCCTCATGCAACTCCGTAAAGTCTGCAACCACCCGGATTTGTTTGTTGAACGACCAATCATGACATCCTTCCGGCAGCGTGGGTCTGTGGCTGCCGACTATGAGTTCACAAATCGTCTGGTGAAGGACAAACTCTTGGCGGAAAATCCAATGAGTCTCGTGAGCCTGAACTTTCTCAACTTGTTGCCGACCCATTACGAGGGCCTTTCTGGCGCTGTTTGCGACCGGGTTTCCCAGTTGAGCTCTCACCGTTCACTTATGGACTTAAGAGAGGCCCAAAAGACACGGGCTCAGTCTGCTTATTCGAACCTCGACCCTTCTGCTGTCGAGTCCAACATTGTCTACCTCGAGAGTGCCGCTCGCTGGGGCAGATTCGAAGAATTGCAACATTGTGTCTACATTAACGCTCTCCGCCGACAGCAGAGACCAACATATGGCAAAAGCCTTCGAGACTTTTTGACAATTGGCATCGACAAGCGGCCACACAAGCCACGACCCAAAGTCCCGGCTAAGACCATGAGTTGGTTTGAAGAAGAGTCACCCGTTCTGCGTTCCATGGTTTTGGATCTAGACCAACGTGCAGCAAGCATGAAGAAAACCATCTCCAGATTTGCGTGCATCACGCCCGCAGTCATCACGCGGGATGCCGATCAGTTTGTCTTAGGCTCCAAGGGTGTCGAGGTGTTTGACGAGGAGAACCTTCGACTCGCGGCCCCTGTTCGGCATGCCCCTTTTATGCCCAAGGTGGCGCCTATTGACCCGTGGCACGAGGCCCGCATGCGCCTAAGCATCCAGTTCCCTGATAAGCGGTTGTTGCAATACGACTGCGGCAAGTTGCAGGCATTGGACCGTCTTCTGCGCAAACTCCAAGCCGGCGGGCATCGGGCTCTCATCTTCACGCAAATGACGAAGGTGCTGGATATCCTGGAGCAGTTCCTCAACATACACGGCCACAAATATCTCCGTCTGGATGGTGCTACCAAGGTTGAGCAACGGCAAATCTTGACTGATCGCTTCAACAACGATGACCGCATTCTTGCTTTTATCTTGTCTACTCGATCGGGAGGACTGGGCATCAACTTGACTGGTGCTGATACCGTTGTTTTCTACGACCAAGACTGGAACCCCGCCATGGATAAACAGTGCCAAGACCGATGCCATCGTATTGGTCAAACCCGTGATGTCCATATCTATCGCCTTATCTCCGAACACACCATCGAGGCCAACATCCTCCGCAAGGCCTCTCAGAAGCAAATGTTGGACGATGTTGTCATCCAGGAAGGAGGGTTTACCACCGACTATTTTAACAAAATGACGGTTCAGGACGTCATGAAAGATGTTGTGGATGATGCTGTGGAGGATGTTGTTGGAGATGCCATGGACCGCGTGTTGGGAGGTGCCGAAACAGGAGGCGAGCGTGCCGTTGGTCGAGTTCTCGAACAGGCCGAAGACCGTGAAGATGTCGCAGCTGCCCACGAGGCCGAGAAGGAGATCCAGGAGGATGAGGCCGATTTCGACGACAAGGCTCCTACTACTAGCGCTTCGGGCACATCGAGCACGAGGCAAGGCACACCGGCTACCCGGGACGCATCAACCGCGCCGGGTATTGGTCGTTCGAACCTTGGACTATATGAGCAATCGGCCGACGCCGTGGAGGTTGAGCTCAACGCATGGGGTGAACAGATGCGGAATATCGACGATTTCATGCTTGAGACGATGGGGCGGATGTTAGAAGGCACACCACTGGAGCTGCCAAAAGACAAGAAGAAGGGGAAGACCAAAAAGGGAAAGGACACGAGAAAACGGTAACGGCAACGGCCGAAACATTACGACAATTGTATCATACGAGAGTGAGAAGCGTGTTTGTTGTTTCTAATTATGTTCCATTTTCCACCGCAAGCGGTGGTGCTCGCCTCAGATGGGCGGGTTTCTTCGGGGGAAAAGGAATGGGGGGGCTCCCTCTAAAAAGGGGCAGAGAATCGAGCCCTGGACTAAATAGCATTGGGAACAGGTGTTCGGGAGCGTGTGTGTTCGGCATGGCCTCTTATCATCCATGGGGCGTATAACAAAATGGAGAAACTGTACTGTACATAGCACCAATAATGACAACGAAGCAGCTCATGCGACCTATCTACTCACCACCCCTGCTCGGCTTCCGCCTGCTTTTGTTTGATGAATTTTTTACTCTCGAGGCTTTGGGCGACATATTCTTCAAGGGATCGTTTGTCATCTGAAGGTTTGGGATACGTTCGAAAAACGGTTGGAGTTTTTTGGTCCCATTTTCCGCCCGCAGGCTTTCGATACGTCAAAGCAGCCCCCCACCCCTTCCTCCCCTCTCCCCAGGGCTCCGTCCCCGAATGTTACCACGGCTTACTCCTTACCGGGCTTCAAAGTATAAGCAACGTTCATCCGGAGCGCCGAGGGTCGATCGCAAGCAACACCATACTTGGCTAGCTCAACTCGGTGTGGATTTCGGAGGACGGACGAGACCGCGCGCGAGCTATTCCATACTCAACGTCGGTCCTCAAGTAGAATAGAATATGCAATATATACAATATCTGTATGAGTACGTGCATGTATGCGCATCCGACATACCGTACTATAGAATGCTTTGATCCCTCCTATGTCATGGCCATGCATTTTGATCTTGGCAGTGGTTTCGAGTCATCCACCGAGGAGGCTCGCACGGAGACCATCTGAAAGTTCGCCGACAGCCTGATACGCTGAAACCACTGTTGAGTTAAAATCGGATGGCTCGTATGTTCTATTTGCCTGGACAGTCTTGTCTTTATCAGGAATCCCATACTTTGGCCATAGCTCTACATAGCGCATACACTATTCGCATACATGGGGGAATGAAGACCAGCGTTGCTGGTTCATCTTTGTTGTTTTATCATGCTCAGCGATATAGCAAGGATAAGTTGTTGCTAGTATAGTAGCATTTCGAGAGAGGGGTTATGCGACATGTCGGAGAAGGGCCAAGGATAGATGGTACGATCGGCTCGACGGATCGATCTTGAGGACCCTTTCTATGCAGTTGCCCGCCAGGCATCCGCTCATATATCATCACGCAAACGAATCCCCCAAACGAATCCCCCCTCTTCTTCCCCTTACTAACGACCGAAGGGTGTGTTAGATGCTGCTGTATTTGCTACTATCAAGTCCTCACTACTTTGCAAACCCCTGTCCACCATGACGCCTGAACCATCAATCAATGATGCAGTGCAGTCTTCTGGTAGAAAACGAAGGCTGACTGTCAATGATGACGAGGAGGATGTCAAGACCCAAAACTACGAAAGTCCGGCAGAGAAGCGAGCTTGCCGTGTGATCAAAGATGAACCAGACGACGACGACGATGGCATCAAACTACTGTCGTTGCCGGAGCACCTCAGAGACCAGTCTTCTATCAAGCAAGAAGACGAGCCGGAATCCGAAGCCCACCGCAAAAGCCTTCTTACACCACCATCATCGCCCGGCTCGCGACCACCGCCGCCGCCCCCACGATACTGGCACCCTGCATTCCCCGACCAAGCCGTACGGTGCGACAAATGCAGGAAGACCGACACGGTGTGCTGGCGGCCGGCCGCCCAGTCCAACGCCTTCAACGCCGGACGTCCGCTCTTCACCTGCACCGAATGCGAGTACCGGAGCAACCGCTACGGCGGCTTCATCTGTTGGGCGGACAAGAGGGGCGTCTACGAGAACAACATGACCTGCGGTTGTCGTCTTCCTGCGCGGGCTGAACTGACTTCTAAGACCCCGTCGGGAAGGCTCTTCTTCATTTGCGCGACGGGCCGGTGTCGGTTCTTCGAATGGACCGATGAGTTTGTGACCGACAGAGCTAATCTTCAGGACCGAGTGAATATCTGGGTGAGTAACATCGATTGAAACCCGCGCACCGCCCGCTGAGCGTGATACGTGAAAAATGTATCATATAATATATTAGTTATATTGTTATATATTACATGTGTCTAGGCCAAGCATGGTTGTACCATGGATCCTATATTCAATAACTACCTCCCGGGAGCTACTGCTTGCTGACTTGTGGATGCATCAACTGGGGACTGTAGAATACCGAGAGATTGAGAAGACTACGAGAAAGACATGGCCGGCGATACACCTACCAATCCTTTGGGGACCTAATCCGTCAAATCGCATTTGGCAATCGGGCAGGGGAATTTGCGATTCCGTAATTGGACAATCGATCGCTTCCAACTGAATAGCCGAGGAAATGAAGGTAGTTTGGTATCGTATGTACGGAGTAGGGGCTCCCCGCGTCGGTGATGTTCGAAGGCGCTGTGTGGGGACAGGGAGGGGAAGTCAAAAGTGGAAAAAAGATTGGCGAGGCACACCACCTCCAAAAGGGCCATGCCGAAGGAGATAGCCGTGATCGAACCATCGCCTCCGGGCCGAGATCTCAATAGCAAAGAATGTATGTAGATGCAATTAAGTATTCTCTCTTTGCCAGGGTAATTGCTTATGAGTGACCAGGACTCATTCTCTAGTTTATTTCTCATTTCCCCCCAAATTTGCTCAGGTTTGTTCTCAGCAAGCGGGGACTTGACTAGAACATCGTCATGGCGTCGGAACAAGAACTCGTCGCCGAGTCGCAAACCTTCCGGGAATACCTTCCCGATCTCGCCACGCCCCGGTTTACCCGCATAGCCGAGTGCGATGCCTACTCCCACGCCGCCGAGCTGGTGGACCACCAACGGCCCCCCTGGCTGTACGCCCTGTATCAGCACTGGCTGAAGCTGCTCAAGGAGCCGTTCCGAGGCGTGACCAACGACGGCCATGTGCGCCCTGGCCTCTTCGAGCCCCGCGACGAAGGTGTCCCCGTCGCGGACATTGTCCAGGCCGCGAACAAGGTGCTGGGCCAGCTGACGGACGATCAGCGGCAGAAGACGCTGTTTCACATCGACTCGCCGCAGTGGCGCACCTGGTCGAACCCGGAGTTCCTGCTGTCGGACAAGGGCGTGCGGCTGGACCAGCTCGCGCCGGCGCTGCGGGCCGACGTCCTGGCCGTGCTCGAGGCCGCCCTCAGCCCCGAGGGCTATGCCAAGGCCGTCGCCGCCATGCGCGTCAACCACTTCCTGGGCGCCCTCGTCGGCGCCCCAGCCGTCATGAACGAGTTCTCGTACAACTTCTGCGTCTTCGGCGAGCCGGACGCCCAGGGGGAGCCTTGGGGTTTTAGTTTCTACGGCCACCACCTGTGCCTCTCCGTCTTCCTGCGCGGGCCCCAGATCGTCGTCAGCCCCTGGTTCACCGGCGCCGAGCCCAACCTCATCGACGACGGGCCCTACAAGGGCACCCGCATCCTGCACGAGGAGGAACGGCTGGGTTTGCAGCTCATGCAGAGCCTGGCGCCGGAGCACCAGGCCGCGGCCCGTACGTACGAGCACATGAAGGACGACAAGATGCCCAAGGGCCGTTGGAACCACGACGACCAGCGCCACCTCCTGGGCGCCTACCGCGACAACCGCGTCGTGCCCTACGAGGGCATCGCTGTCGCCTCGCTGCCGGCAGAGCAGCAAGAAGCCGTATCCCAGATCCTCGAGCAATACCTGCTGTACCTGCCGGCGCGCGCGCGGCAGCTCAAGCTCGACGACTGTCGCACTTGGTACCACGAGACCTACTTCTCGTGGATCGGCGGCTACGGGGCCGCGGACCCCTTTTACTTCCGCATCCAGAGCCCCGTCGTCGTCGTCGAGTTCGACCACCACTCGGGCGTCTTCCTCACCAACCAGGAGCCCAAGCGCTTCCACATCCACACGCTGCTGCGCACGCCCAACGGCGGCGACTACGGCTTCGCGCTGAGGGGCCTGAAGAGGAAGGGCGAGTTTAATCAGGAGTTTGTTTGGGAGGATTAAAGGGAGCCGGACACGTAACAAGTCATCACTGGGCAAACTCAATTGAAGTCAACCAAGGAAGGTTATTGTGGGCGGTTGCACATCTACTGGGACAATCTTCTTGTTGTGTATATGTCGCTTAATATGAGAACTAAATCTATTCGTTTATTGAGTAACCTTACCAGCTTGCAACCCCGGCACCAAGTAGCAGATGATCGAGCGTCTCCCCACCTTGTGTAAGTGTAAGGCTTATAGACCCAGTCACCTCTTGTTGCATTCCATAAGACCCCTTCCATGATCGAAAACCAGGTTTTGTGTCTTCTGTCACGGTCAAGTTCACAGCCGCTTTCAAGATCTTGGGAGCCAGCGTCAGGGGCTGTCCTACGGGTACTGCTACCATAACGAACATTCCCTCTTCCCCGAGGTCACTGCCGGCGGTACTGGCGACGGTGAAGGAAACTGAACTTCTCGCCGCGGTCGACATGCTGGGCACGAAGAAGGACTGCCCCTGACGGTTGATTGGGAAAGTCTGTGCCGCAAACCTTTCACCAGATACTGTGAAAGAGGTGGCGTTACCGACTTCACGACCGGGTACTGCGAACGGGTAGAAGTATACTTCGCCGTTTCCGTATGCAGTGGAGCTTTTCTCGGGCTCGGGATGAAGAAGCGTTGTGAACTCCCCTGCTGAAAACGTGATGGTCGGGGCACCCCAGAGGACCTGAAGATCAAATAAGCATTGGGACAAGTTACAAATCGAGTTCAAGGGAGACGATCGCCAACCTACCCTAATATTCCCAGATAGCACGAGCGCGTCTGTTTCGTCAAAGTCCCACGTCACGTTGATAGGCTTGATGGCCATCGGCGCAATGGCGTCCCGGAGCTGCACGCCCGACGGCACGGTGTCGATCATGCGGCCCAAGAGCTCGGCGCAGGTGTCCTGGAACGCCTCGGCGGCCAACTCATAAAGACCATGCATGGTCTGGTTCCCGTCGCTCTCGTACAGCCGCCGGTCGGAGCGCGAGGTCTCGTTGAAGCTCGTGACGAGGGGCCCGCCCCGGCCGCCGGTCGAGTCGATGTACTCGTGGACCACGAGCGGGTCGAACACGCCTCGCGTGCTGTCGAAGTTGGATCCGCCGTTGGTGTTGTTCGGCGTGACCACTTCGGGGCCTACTACCTGCGAGACCGGGAATCAGTACACGCCAGTCAAACATATGATGTTGACTGGCGAATAGGGGCCAGGGGGAATGGTCGCCGCATACCTCAGGAAATCCACCGTGGTGCACAGAGCCCAAAGTGTGCCCGCAAGCTGTTAGTCCTATGGCATCTTCTCCGTCGAACCCAGCTCTGCTGAATTCATCCAGCGTTTCCTTGACGCCTGTCTCGGGCGCAGGGACACCGGTCGTCGGGTCTGCATGCAAAGCATCGACACGACCAGGTCGGTAGGGGATAGCTTTGCCACCGCATAGGTGAACGGACATGACAGTTCCCAGAGCGATGAGATCCGACACTAGAGCGGAGAACGTGAGCTAATCAGTTCAAGGATACGCAAGAACACATCTTCTCCTTACACCCCCTTCCGGTGATATTGTTTCCAGTCCTCAGAGCATCAACTAAACTCACTGGAAATGTACTCATTCACAAATGGCCGCCAGAACGTGAAGCTGTCGTTGAAGGCGCTGCCCTTGTTCTCAGCGCGCGCCGTCTCGAAGCCGATAGACGCATCAATGCCGCCGGTGACAGTCCCGGCTCCCACAGTGGTGTCGGCGGTGACAAAGTCGTGGAACGCGACGCGGAGCCACTGGGCGGCGGTGGTGCGGCCCGAGTTCCGGGACGGCTCGCCGACCTCGGTCACGTAGTTGGTGCAAGGCGTGATGGCGGCCGAGAAGTTGGACGCGCGGGCGCCCCAGTGGTCGACCAGGAGGTGCTCGAGCAGCGAGACCTGGGGGCTCGGATAGAAGAACATGGCTGCCCCGCCGTTGCTGGCGGCCAGCAAGAGCAGGGGTAGGAGTAAATGTCGGAGTCGGCAACTCATCGTTCTTCCTATTTTCTTTCTTTTGATGATCGCATGAGTGTACACATGCACAAATAATTCTACACAAGATTACGAGTGCTCAGTTGGAGGGATATAACGTCAGGGCTGTCTTCTTTCTAGAGAGTCCAAAGGCCGCTGGCCTATATGTTGTCTAGAGAAATACAGGTCTATTTCATGTGGTTCTAATTACTGCAGGGCCATGCATGACCAAACCTTGTCACTGAAAGACGGAGTGGCGACAAGCAAGCGCCTCTCAGTGATGCTCTCCAACCGTCGGCTCGGAATATGTCGCCTACTCTAGAAGGTGTTCCTTCCGGATTGGCTACAGTAGCTGTGAAGTCCCGATTGTGTTGCATTGCTGCAGATGCTGACTGCAGCTTCGAGCTCGCTTATGAGTCAGCGTACGAACACCACCTCTGCCCATCTGGGGTCTGGACCACAGTGGCCACAATTTCTCCGAACTAACCCAGCAGGGGTTTCATTGGGAGGGCGAGATATCCAGCTTTGACATGGGTGGTATTTGGCGGCACACCGCATAAGCTCATGCGTTCCGAGAACCCGTCTGTTGATGCATGATCTTTCAAGGAAAATAACGAAAGGTTGGTAATATACGCTTCCAACGTCGGTATTTCCAGCTTAAACATATCGTTTATCACAACACTCAGACACTACGTTGGCATTCGATGAACAACTTCTGTAAGACCGATCGTCGGTCCACGGCACTCGTCGACTGTTATACATTGAATCGAACAAATTGATACAAACCTAACACATTGGGTCCTGGGGCTCGGGGATGCTGTCATACACTCAGGGGGTAGTTGCACGGGGTAAAACTACAAAAAGCAATCAAGGTTAGCCCCATCAACACACGGAAAAGTAAGATAGACGATCTCTAAGCAGCTTGCCACTGCCGCGCAGTCTCAAATACGACCAGGCCACTTCGATATCTATGGGAAAGAAAGCCATATTTGTTGATCATCAAGCCAGGACAACATAAAGACATAAGAAATGAGCTCTATGTAAGACATGATTTGCGCCGACCCGTTCATGTATATCATTCCGTGTGGTTGTGTATCTCTCGGTGCTAGTAAGCAATGAATAAAATAAGGGACATGGGATTCGTTGCCCTTTTGATTCCTCCGGGCGCTGCGCTACTATCGTGGATGCGTTCAAGTGTCTACCTCTTTAGATTGGCTCATCCCGTGGCTCGATCAGAACTTCATTGACAGAAACATGCTCCGGTTGCCTCAATGCAAACACGATCGCGTTAGCCACATTCTCGGGTTCGAGAACCTTGGCGCCAGTTGGTTCACCGAACTGCTTAAGAGCCTCTGCATCGGTTGACATGCCCAAGAGGTCGGTTGCGACATTGCCGGGCTGGATGCTGGTGACTCGTAGACCGCTACCAGCAGTCTCCAATCGAAGACTCTGGAGCGTGGCTTCGACGAAGAACTTGCTAGCAGAATAGACACCGAGGCCAGGGAAGACCTTTCGGCCCGCGTCTGACGAAATTGCAACAATATGACCTTTGCCCCTGGAGAGCATCCCTGGTACAGTGGAAGATAGACAGTGTAGAAGGCCCTTGCAGTTGACATCAACTGTGCGGTCCCATTCTTCGGTCTGAATGTTCTTCATCATCGTGAAGTACATGACGCCAGCGCAGCTTACGAGGATATCGACAGGACCAAGTTCCTCGCCGGCGGTACGCAGAAGTGACTCGACCTGCGCCTTGTCTGTCACATCGGTCTTATGGACAAGCACTTTACCACCTACACCAGCAAGTTTGGCTTTCAAAGTCTCCAGTACCTCAGTGCGGCGTGCAGCGATAGCAACATGTGCACCTTCTCTAGCCAGAGCGGTGGCAACTGCGGCGCCAATGCCGGAACTAGCTCCAGTAACAACAGCGACACGACCGGAAAGAGGACCCTTGGACTTCGCTTGGGCTATTGGCCCCCCTTGGCGGGGTGCATGAGACAACCAACCGCGAGCATACCAGTCCCGGCAATAGGTCTCGAGAAGTGCGCAGTCAATCTTGGGTCTTTGGAGTCCATAAATGTCAAGGACCTTCTGGGTCTTTGCATCATTCAGAACAGTGACAGCCTCTAGGAAATCGACGGTCGGCATACCCCGACGTAAAATGCCCGCTGTAAACGAGTCGTCGCCGCTTGTGCCAGGAGCGCCTCTCTTTTCATTCCAGAGTGCAAGCCATTCGTCCCATCCTAGCAGATCTGTGGGGTATCCAAGGCTGGTCAGGTCGCCAAGGAGGTTGGTGGCTGTCACGGGCTTAGGGTCGCCGATATGGAAGATGCGTTGCTCCGTATCTACGTGGTTGGCCAGTGTGACGACTGCTTGCGTGACGAAATCGACAGGCGTCATCTCCGCCAGCCAGCCAGGGATTTCAGGGGCGTATCCAACATGGATTGACTCGACAAACAAGGCAGTGAGCAAGTCGTAGGTATTGGTGGACCCCAAGACACTGTGGCCACTGATGGTACCGGGTCTGTAGATTCTGACAGGCAACCCGCGCTGACCGGCTTCAAGAACAAGCTGTTCCGCTACCCACTTTGTCTGGCCATAGCCATCAACAAGCTTCTCAGGCACAGAGTCTGCATCGATAATTGTGTCCTCACTCCAGCCTTCGGATGACGGAGGCAGGACACCGTTTGTGGAGATATAGTGCACAGTTGCACCACTTCGGCCCGCAAGGCGAAGTATCTCCTTCGTGCCACCCACGTTGGCTCCACGCATGGCGGCATAGGGGTAGACAAGATTAACTGTAGCGCCCGAATGGACAATAACATCGAGCTGTGAAGTCAATCCCTCGAAATCCTCCTCCGACAGACCCAGTCGCTTTCTGCCAAGGTTGCCAGGCACGACGTCAATCCGATCCAGGATTGACGGCTCCCAAATGCCCAAGTCCAAGAGGTTCTTGCGGATTCGTGCCATGCCGGCAGAACGAGAGGTGGATTGCGCCGGCTGGGTAAAACGCACCAGACAAAGAATGCGTGCCGAAGTTGACTTAATCAGCTCTGTCAACAGGAAGGCACCGAGGTAGCCAGTTACACCTGTGAGTAGAATTGTCTTGGCGTCCTTCATCGAGCACATTGAAGTATTCGTGGGTTTGATGTCCTCGGGAAGGGCAGAATCTGCGCGCAATATGGCGGGTAGGTCGGCTTGCACCTTCGCTGTGTGGCCATCACGTGCGTTTCGCACGACTTCTAGATGGCCTTCGAGAGTTGGGTTGCCAGCCAAACGGGCCAGAGGCACAGGAAACCCAAAGTTGTCGGTCAAACGACGGGCCAGATCGGCAAGGGCCAGAGAGTGGCCTCCAAGGTCAAAGAAGTCATGCTCCTGTGTGATAACATTCATAGGAAGACTTAAGGAAGTAGCCCACGCCTTAGTGATGGCCTCTATCTTGATCTCTCTGTCCTTCTCTGTCTGTTGGCCGTTTCCATTAGGTGACTTGGTGCCGGTGGGACCAGGTAATCTCTTCAAGTCGACCTTGCCGGAGACTTGATGGGTAGGCAGCTCACTAAGCTCAACCCACAACGCCGGAATCATATAGTGAGCAAGATATGCCGACAAGGTCTTTCGGGCTACTGGACTGTAGCCAGATTCTTCCACCACAGGGATGACTCGCTCACCCGGCTCCTCTTTGTCTCTGACAAAGTACGCCACGAGCTGACGGCGTAGGCCCTCACCGTACGAGATAACTGCACAGTGCCTAACAGCCAGCTGTCTCATAATTATACTTTCAACGGCACCTGGCTGCACGCTGTAGCCGCGGACCTTGATCATGGCTCCAACACGACCAGTAACCTCCATAAGACCAGATGGAAGCATTCTCGCCAGATCCCCAGTTCTGTACATGCGTGCGCCTGGCGTTCGATCAAATGTATCTGCGAGGAAAGATTTGGCAGTCGTTTCAGGGAGGTTGAGATATTCGCGAGCCAGCAGATTACCGCCGAGGAACAACTCGCCACTCGAGCCATCTTCAATCTTGTTGAAGTTCTCATCAAGGATGTAGGTATGCTGGGGATCCATGGGAGGTCCCACTGGGCAGATCGTCGACTCATCAGTGAGCATTTCCTTGATATCGCCACAGGCGATTTCATGAGTTTCACTTGCACTGTAACAGTTGAGCAAGCGTATGTTCGGCAGGGCAGCAAGGGCTCTCTTGGCAAGGTCGGCGGTGACAACCTCACCGTTTAGCCAAAGTCTGCGCAGATCCGGCAAACGAGCGCCAAGTTTTGAGTGTCTGGACAAAACTGTGGCCAAGAGGGTCGGAGTCATGAGAGTCTCCGTGATCTTTTGGGAAGCGAGCAAGTTAACCAGAGCCTCCGGGTCGTAGCTGGTTTCGTCAGGAACAGCAACAACCGTAGCACCTCTCAGGAGTGGGCGCAATATCTCCCAAATAAAGAACACATTACACGCCACGCGGTCTCCTGGGTGTAGATCGCTCAAGTGGAAACGCTGGTCGTACGATAGGACCGAGGCTCTGTGAGGATTCGCGATACCCTTGGGACGGCCCGTGGTACCAGAAGTGTAACACACGAACGCGAGACGGTCAAGGTCATCATCAGAAGGCAGAGGCGAAAGCTCTTTAGCTTGTCCCTCGGGCTCAGAGGTACCATTGGTATGGGCCTTGGCCTCGTCCAGCAGAATGAGTGGAATCTCGGGCTTGATTGAGCCAGCATAGGCTCGATGAGTAACCACGACGGCAGGGTTGGCATCGTCAATTACGTCAGCAAGGAGACCAGGAGGGTATGCAAGCTCCAAGACAAGGAAAGCTCCGCCAGCACGCAGAGCCGCAAGGCAGGCGATAATATAGTCTGCACTGCGGCCCAGGAGCACACCAACAAGGTCATCGCGCCCAACTCCGAGATGGCGTAGACGATCAGCTAGAACACTGGTCTCATGCTCCAGCTCGGCATATGTCCATTTTGTGGACTCATCCTCCAGTGCGAGGGCGTCAGGGGTAGTAGCTGCCTGTTGACGAAACAGCGCCGACAGGTCTTTGGTGATATCGAGGATAGGCATGGCTCCGTCGGAAGGGAAGATTTAAGAAAGAGAATTTCAAAACAGGTACCTAATTGCCGAGGGGAAGGTTCGGTCTCTCTTATTACGTGAAAGAGTTTTGCGCGCCGTACCAGGATCCCACGATATCCCACGTGGCTTGCTCGGGTTACGATAAACCCCCAAAGCCGTGCAGATCTGAAGCCGATATGCTGAGTAAACAACAATGAATGGATGGCTAGACTGGAAGATGTTGGTCCGAGTCAGAAGAGTTATTTACCAGCACACAGACAGACAAATAGGATAACAGAAGAAGACAGCACTCATACCGTGTGGTCGGGTGCTGGAGATTCTTCGAGTTTCTTCGCTTGCCGCTAGTACGACTTAGGAAATCTACCTTTCCGCCAGCCGGAGGCTCAACTTTCAAAGCAGGCAGGAACCCTCTTAAGTTTAGCTGGGGGTAGATCGCAACCGGAGGCACGTCAAATGTTCTTAGTGTTGGGACTTTGACGTCAGTAAAGAGATTGCTCCTATATCAAATCCTTTTTGGCAGGTATGACTCGGGTTTAGGCAGGTACGGATATGGTGTGTACATCGGGACCTGAGGTATCACTCATCAACTGCAACTGGGTACATGAACTGACTGATAGCAACAGATATGGTGTCCTGTCCAACCTAGTGACGTTGAGAAGCACAATCTGGGGAACTTGCGCCTTCCCCCAGGCGAGACTTTTCAAGGTGTCCCATGCTGTGTGGGCTAGGGCAGTGGGCAGCTCCAATCATTCGTGCAACATGCCTTGTCTAAGCGAAGCCCACGATCAACGGTGAGTATCCGTTATCCAACAACTGGATTCGCCGACGGCCGGAGCGGGCTGGGTTCCATTAGTGGGTGCCGCAACGTAAGCTAGCCCTCTTGGCATGGGTTGTAGGGCAGTGAGGTACGTACTGGGCTGGCTATGCCTGCATCGGCATCAAGATGATGCTCGTCCTCCCATCCCTGCGTCATCATTCTAGCAACATCCCACATCAATGGGAGCAGACGGTGTGGAAAGCAATGCCTACATGTAGCCAATGTTGTGATTGGAAGATAGGGAGTTAGGATGTACGTAAAGTATAGAGAATTTTAGAAACATCGTAGCATAAGAGGCTGATTTCTGCCCATGTTCATTGGCCCCGACCCTGCTATTAGTTTGTGCTATTGAATGGTGGAACCTTTCAACCCCTCCTCCAGAGTCCAGCTTGAGTCTTCACCCCTCTCGTCAATTGCCCCACGTTAATGGTCTTATCTCTGTGTGTTGCATAGCACCAGCCTCGGTCTGACATATCAACCCAGAATAAAGCAGCGTTCCATGATGAGACCTGCTAACCTATGTCAACGATATCATAACGGTTATTCCGATAAGACTAGTCCCATATTTCAGTATATTTATATTTAATCGTACTTTTTACTACCTTCCCGTCAACGTACAAACTTGATTTTGCTACTAATCGAACCGGCGTAACGGGTTAGGGTTAGGAACGTTTGTTAGGGATAGGGGTAGTATTAAAGTTAGTTAGAATTCGGGTTATTTTGGTATATATAATAAGTATTTTTAATGTTGAGATACCGTAATATGATCCGTGCATTTCCTCCACTTTACCTTTGAAATTTCCAGTTTTACCCTTGCTAGTCTTGTCGGGATAACCTATACCAACGATATGGCTCTCAAAGGGCTTTTAGGTACACCCAATCATTCTGGCGAAGTGTCCCGAACCAGAACCCTGTCTCGCCTGCTTTCCTGTAGCCCAGGCGCTCGTATAATCTGTGTGCCTTGGGGTTCTCCTCCCACACCGTTAGCCATATCTGCTTGAAGCCCTCGGCGCGGGCTCTTTCCTCGAGGGCACCGATAAGCCGGGTGCCCACGCCCTTTCCGTGCACAAAAGGGTCGACGTAAAGCTTTTGCAAGCAGCAACTCTCTGCTGCCTCTCCGCCCAAGCAGGCGTCGGTCTGCCCGCGCACGAGCTGGATGATACCGACGATGGCATTGTTGTCCTTGGTTCGAGCGACGAGGGTAAGCTTGCCCGGGTCCTTGAGCTCTGTCATCATGGCGGGGGCAGAGTAATTCGCAGCCATGAAGACCTCAAGGTCGGCATCAGGTACAGATTGACCAGTCATATTGCCGAAGGATCGCGCGCCCACATCTGCCATGGCGTTTGCGTCCTCAATCGACGCACTTTCGACTTTGATATCATGCTGTGGCTTTTCGATAGAACTTGATTGCCCAATGGTCGTCGTCGAACGTCTCACGTCGGCGACCGCATCTAATGATACCGTCATGGCGATTGATGAAATAAATGGGACGGAACTAGTGTAGGGAGGAGAAAACCCCTGATTTGTGTTTATATTATTTAGAGTCGTTTGAATGGGTACATGGGCATGCGCGATCTCCGACGACCTGTGCATGAGTGTTGCAGTAGTCGTTAGGCGAAATGGAAGATCTAAACTTTTCAGTGGGATACAGCCTTTGCCAGTGCAGAGGGCCTACCTATTAACCACATACATAATGTACTTCATATGTCCCTAACTTGACTGTGGCGCCCTGTTGCGCCCTCCGTGTGTCGCAATTCCGGCTGCTGCCGTGTTTAGCTTGGCGGCATGCTACGTCCGGGAGGATTCCCTATCCAGACCCCCAAAGGGCCGATGACGAAGCAGCTCGAGGTCACTGTCAATCTCTTGTAATTCTCGGACAGGCATCTACTGTCAGTTGATATTGCGTTTGTGAATGAAGAACTGCGAGCAAGTACCAATATTGTGACTGGGTTTTCCAACAGACAGCGGCGTTGCGGACAAGCCCGCATTCAGAATAAGGCCTGATCTCGGAACCCATAGATTTTGAGCGATCAAGGTTCAGATGTTCACTCGCAGGCTTTTGTGCTTCAACTCACAAGCAAATGGCAGATATTGCCGTCAATTTGCTTCAAATGTCCAATTTTAGTCCGTTACGCGTCTTTACTGCGAACGATTATTCATATTATCGAATATCACCTGGCCTGCAGCACTATTTCGTTCGACAGCATCAATATGATTCACTGACTACCTAGAGATGATTTCTTTACGGGGAACATGTTACTGCTCGATGACCATGACCACCTCATCTCTCATTCATATCATTTCTCTTGTGGCTCAGCAAATGGCAAACAACAGCGCAGTTCGCAACTAACAACAGGCGGCTGGTTTCTCCCCATGAGTTCAAGATGCTTTGCTGACCGTGCAGGGAGGATGCTCAGAGGGGTGAGCGCCACACGGGCATTGGCAGTCCGGCAAACCTGGGTTGTAGGCATCGCTTGCTGCACCAGAGTCGCGGACAGCTACGACCAGCCAGGGAGCTGAAGAGATTATATTAGCCGGGATCTTCGAGCGACATGATGACAAGACTTACCATCGTAATCCTCGCACATCTTCATGGCAAGGATGTCCCACTTGCGTGACGAAATTTCCTCTTTGGCGATCAAGTTGTCGGTGTTGGCAGTGCAGTCTCGCAGGATCATAGCATCCCAAGGATGATCGGGGCAGGTATCGCGTGGGCCGTGGAAGATGCGCACATTCTCTGCGCGGGTTGACAGGTAGCCCCAGCCGATTCCATGGTTAGGAGGAGCGGTAATGTTGACATTCACTGTAATTCATCGCAGTCAGGAAGTATGTCGCATTCAAGGAACGTCAGTGTAGGTACTTACCCAGAGCGTAGCTCAAGTCGCCGACTGCACCATTGGCTGCACCAGACTCGAATCCAACGACATTGCCACCCATTTGGGCGACAATGTCCATGCAGGTCTGGTTGTTCTCGACGGTCCAGTTCGACTAAGTTACAGTTAGAGAAGCAGATTGAGCATGGTGGTGACGCAAGGTAGGAGTGACCGCTTACCTCGTAAAACTTGAGATCTCCAGCCTTACGGTAATACTGTAAAGCGTAATGGTCAGCTTTATCAACAATAAAAGCATTCGCTAGACCATCCATACCAGCTTCCGAACGTAGCTCATGCTGCCGTGAGCAACAAACGAGACCGGGTTCGCATTGATCAGCTTCTCGTCTCGAACGTCGATAGGGCCCTGGCGAAGCCAGTCCATGGGTCGGACTTGCATCATGAGGAGTGCAGCCTCATGCTTCTTGGAGGTCATTCCAATTCTACTAGACATCTTGAATGCAGTAGATTTACCTCGGATTCTTTGTCTTGTGTGATCTGTGTCTCGAGATGGTGAAAAAGGTTGTGAGTTGTGGGTAGACGGTGCCAGTCAAACAGCGGATTTTGGGTGGAAAGTCCAAACTGGATGAGGAGGGGTGCTTCGATTTCTTTTTAATAATCCCGGCCAAGACCAAATGAAGGTAAGGTTGCCTGCAGGAGGCGAAGTGATTTAGTGTATTCCCCTGTAAAGGTATCAGTTTCGTTGATGCCTGAGCGTTTGGCCGTTTGCAAGCAAGTGCCTACCTAGGCAATTACATACCTTACGTATCTTTTAGGTGTTTGCTCCTTCCCTCCGAGGCTTTCAAGAAACTAACCAGGTCCCAGAGTTCCGGTAGTTGGGGCAGTCAGAAGGGAACCTTACCATAATAAGTTTGCTGAATACATGTATCAATGTGTGGGAAGGAGATGGTACCCGAGGTTTGGAAGTTGCTGATCATCACATGCGTTTGCATTGACCCCCCCCCTTTCCAAGTTCCATACATCTTGGCTCCAGAAGACCGAGCTATACACGCACCTTACGCATTAGAAAGGCAGAAACGCTTCTCCTTCATACAATAAGCCCAGTAAGGCTGGAATATGTCTATAGAAAGTCGGCACATTACTTCAAGAAACATGATGCGGCACGGTCTATGTTATAAGTCACCGCATCTGCATTCAAATCAATACCTAGACTATAGCAGTGGAACAAGAGAGCTCAGATATTAAAGGGAAGCAATTTAGTGAGATAATTAACCACCAAAACTACATATCTACCTAACGCAATTTATTTTGAAATCACTCACCAAGGATGGATATCGTGGTCCAGGAGCTTAGGTAAGCCAAATCCCTATGATACCATTTCGGGATCTGAACACACCTGCATATCAATATGAATCGGCCCGTAATACAAATTGAAGCCGATAACCCGGTCCCTATGGGTTTTGAGGTAGGCGCAAAGTAGGTTTACGGTGCAATGTAAGGCTCGTCCGGGTCGAGAGCGATATCGGGATCGGCTGATACCAAGCAATTGACGCCCCTTCGGGGACATATGCGTAGCTGTTACATGATCTCCACCCACCTTGCTAGCAACGAGACCGGAGATGGTCCGATGACCCCAACTGGTCCTTAACTACTATTCGACTTAACAAGATCCGAATCAAACACCGGGCACTGCTCCAAAGTTCACAATGGCTACAGAAAAGATGCAACTGGCTCAAGAAGCGTACAATACATTGGCGCTTGAGTATACTACAAACAACCCCAACAGCAAAGCCTCATACGAGATCGCGACCAAAAGTCTCCCTGGCGGCAACACTCGGACGGTCCTCTTCTACGAACCATTCCCACTCTATACAGAGAGAGCGGAGGGCTGCCACCTGTGGGATGTGGACGGGCACAAATACGTTGATCTGCTGGGAGAGTACACAGCAGGATTGTACGGGCACTCCAACCCCGTGATCATGGATGCGATTCAGGCAGCTCTGAAGCGTGGCCTCAGCTTTGGAAGCCATCATGCAGACGAGGCACGGCTCGCCCAGCTCATCAGGGATCGCTTCTCGAGCATAGAGCTGGTGCGTTTCACCAACTCGGGCACCGAGGCGACCCTGATGGCTTTAGCCGCCGCTAAAATCTACACGAACAAGTCAAAGATCATGGTTTTCGAAGGGGGATATCATGGCGGAGGCTTCTTGTTCAAGTCCGGTCCTCACCCTGTCAACGTGCCTCACGAGTACTTGATGGCGCAGTACAACGACAAGAACTCTGTCGACGGGTTGATAACAGCAAACGGCAATGATATAGCTGCTATTATTGTCGAGCCCATGATCGGGTCAGGGGGTTGTATTCCTGGAGCACCTGACTTTCTGGCCCATCTGCGGAAGAAGGCCACCGAGATTGGGGCCGTCCTTGTTTTCGATGAAGTCATGACTTCTCGACTCTACTCAGGTGGCGGTGTCCAGTCAGAGCTTGGCATTACCCCTGATCTCACCACCCTGGGCAAATACATTGGTGGGGGCATGTCTTTTGGCGCATTTGGCGGAAAAGCCGACATCATGTCGATATACGATCCCCGTATGACCAGTACTGTGAGAAAAGGCGCCTCCGTTCCCCACGCCGGCACATTTAACAACAACGTCCTCACTATGGCTGCCGGTTCAACAGGGTTGGAGAAGGTCTTCTCTCCTGACGTGGCACGAACCCTACATGATTGTGGCGAGGAATTTCGAGGCAGGCTCAATGCTATCGCCCAAGGCACTACTCTGAGGGTCACAGGGTGCGGCTCTATCATGAATCTTCATTTCATCGCTGTGCCCCTGGAACATATACAAAACGTTCGAGATCTCGAGGATCAGAACACCTTCCTACTTGATGTATTACACCTGTATATGTTGAACCAGGGTTTCTACGTAGCTCGCCGTGGATTCATTGCTCTGTCGTTGGAACTGACTGCTACGGAGCTTGACGGCTTTGTTGAGGCATTACAGGTGTTTGTTCGCAAGAATTACAGTCTTATTTCCGAGTAGGGTAAAGGACGAAATGTTTATAGGTTTTGCGAGTGGGGCCGAAGTGCCAGATATTATTTACTTCACGTGAAACCTTTCTGGTAGTTAGGACACGTTAGGTTTTGTGGAGTCTATTGAATATATTAATAATGCTACGGGAAATTCTGGATATCAGCTTCCCTAAAGAACGGTAAATGAGTCTGTAACAACATTTCATAACACAGGTCACAAGTCAAAATGTTTGGTGCCTCTCTGGACCCGTCGATGAAGATGACTAAGTATTCTTTTGAAAGAGGTAATTATCTATTGGGTATCAGTTTTGTTGTACAAAGATCATCTAGCAAGCCATCCAATCGTCCCTCTACTGACATCCACCTCATTCAGTACGCCCACAATCGGCTTTGCCAGAGCCGGCAGCGAAGCAAACGAGCAACCATGTGGCAGGGTGAATTGTCATCCCCCTCCTAGTAATCCAAGCACAACCCAACCTCCAATCAGCGTCCACCAGATTGCTCCATACGCCCGACTACGACTTTGTATTTGTAAGCTTCCACCACCACTCGTCGACGTTGCAGTCGGACCGGGTTGGCGCGCAAACTCGGGACAAGCAAACTGGATGCTACCGATGCTTTGCCCCTGGAACCGGGTGCAAGTCCCCGTCATGTTCACCCCGGCGAAGCCCTCTGCAACGATGGCGGCTCGCGCCATAGCTTCAGACCCCTGAATAAAAGTAGGGGATGGTTGCCAAGATGAAGTGGTATGTTCACTGCCCCCGCCGTGGCTACTTTCACTGCTGCTGCCGCTTCCATCTCCGCTTCCACCTTCGCCGGTGCCACCACCGGTAGTACTCGAGCTGTTGTGTCCCCCAGATGTGCCGCCACTGCCGCTGTAGGTGCTGCCACCACCACTCCCGCTTCCGCTCCCGCTTCCACTGCCGCCTCCACTTCCACCTCCGCTGCCACTTCCACTGCCGCTGCCGCTACCCGTTGACTCGGTGGGGAATTCGCAGCCTGTACTTGATGATAAGAACAGGGTCGGCTGTCCACTGTTAGGGCATCCAGGCAATGTGCCCACCTGGATAGAGCCCGTCCCTGCCGGTATATCGAGACATGTCCCTATGTCATTTTAGCGACTGCAATCACCCAAGCAAACAAACTGGTAAGCAGTAAAACTGGCAATGGGTGGTATTACCTAGTGCAAGATATGTTGGCTGGTTGGCCGCCGGGCGGGCGCACTCCGTGTCGCGGAAGAGGATAAAAGACATTATATTATTTGCACGTATGATCAACCATGGTAGGAACTCACTTTTCGACTCACCTTCGTGGTTTTGATGTCCGGGTTTTGCCATTATTTACTCGTCACTCCGTTTCTGGGGTGATGGCTGTCCGGCCCTTTAGCTAGACTTGATGCCTGTGCACCCAGGTCGCAGGATCATTTGGGTTAAATAGACGTGTGAGCGTTGAGACTGCTTTGGCAGCGAGTTGGGAATGTCTCGTAACCTTAAATCTTGGACAGTCTGCTCAAGTCGTACTATTCCGTACTCTAGGTAGGTATTGACCATGTTTCTAAAAATAGAATATAAGTTGCCCTACGTGGCTATAACAGCCTCGACCGGGGTACTATAGCTCCAACAGGAAAGTAAGGGAAACTATTGCGTAACCTGTATCATACAAAATAGAAGAAGAGTTTGCTTGCAACGCCCAAGTAGTGGTGCCACAATTCGTCCACCCATCGTACAATATAAACCCCGAGTTGCAGTGAGACAGTGTCTCACATCCCGTGGCCACGTGCAAACATCAAGGTAATGTATTGTTTGTCAGCATTGCGTGGCTTCGAGCTTCGGTGGTTTACGATTAGATTTCAAGCTGCATAACCGTAGATCGACCAGGCACGCAAGGCTACGATTACTCATCAAGGAACTGCCAGGAGTGTTAAACGCGAAGCCTGAACCCCTGAGTTGAAGGCAACATTGTTATGATACTCAACACAAGCCATTTCATGCTTTCATACTCAATCTATATCAATATAGTAATTTGCAATGATTCTGTCAATTTGGTAGTGGCTATAGCGAAGCCAAGACTCCATGCATTCATGAGTACTCATGTCATAGAGCAGGGTATACTCACCGCTGCAGCCTCTTTTACATTGCAGGTTGTCTGCAATTACTGTACTATACCTGTATGTCGACAACCTGTTTGGGCATCCTCTCCAAGATACTTACGCAGTGAAGAACCACTTCCATGTCCTAGATGGTGGACAACCTGATTATGTTAGACTTGTTCACACTTACCAAATCATCCCAGCACGATCTTGTAGCTCGTGACCCCCGATTTCAATGCATTAGATATCGTCACGATGTCCAAGGATATCCGGGGACCAGACTATGTAGTAGTATCTATGAGGGTACCAGACCCTTGTAAGAAGATGATTCTGTTACGCTACCATGTTCAACCACGGAAGAATCATCTTGACTCGAATATTGCACCAGAAACGGCCAAAGCATAGCGGCCAAGCTACGAGCGAAGCATTTGCTCGGCCCGAGTATGAGACAATGAGTATTGCTATTTGAGTGTTCATCATTACATTTGTTGTGGCTTTGCTATGAATGCTATTGATACAAATTCTCGACCATGTCTATATCGATTTCTCAGAATCGTCGACATTTTTGGCGTCCGTAATGTGTACCTTGCCATCCGGGCCAACACTTGCGACATTGACCGTAACCGTGGGTTCAACCACCTTCTTCGGCGTTGAAGTAACTGGTTTAGGCGTCGTTGCAAGGTCGACGGCGGCAGGGATTGCACCCGCCGGAGAGTCGGCAATCTCGTTCACGTCGTCTTTGGTAAGCACGTCGCTGATTCTCGCGCCGCGGCTCGACATGAGGAGCGTCATGGGGCCCTTGAACTGCAGGAAGAGCCGATCACCCCAGATCGTCCTTCGAGTCATCGTGCGCAGGCTGAAGAACACACGCGACATCAACTTGTACCAGTCGGTCTGGCGCATGGTCCGGAAGAACTTGACATCACCCAGCCAGTTGGTGACAGAGGGTATCTGGAACGTGATGCCGGTGCTCTTGAATCGGAACGGAAGGGGCGGGTTTCGGGTGATCGTATAAGCCACCACGTTTGACGGATGTGCGACAAACTCCTCGCCGTCCGCCAGGGTGAGCTGGTAGGTGTGACCCGGTGCGGACAACGCTGCCAGACCTCGACCCGTCAGCTCCGACGAGCCCCAGTTTGCCAGTGGGAGCCTAGTTTGGATGCGTGGCGTGACTTGCAATGTGTGGCCAGTCCATGCCAGTAGCGCAGTTCGCTGCGCAACCATCCAGTCTGTCGTTCCATCGAGATGTAAGACGGTAAAAGTCGTGGTCGGCGACTTAGTCGAGATGAGGGCCGTTATTGGCGACGTAGAGGTAATGCGTTGGTAGAGGAATGGCACACCTGTCGCGGCGCGGCTCAGTGGCGAGAGAAGAGAGAGCGTTGATTGCGCCTAGTGTAATCAGATGTCAGTCCCGGGGAACGATATACTGTGGATGCCTGCACATTTGCGATGTGTGTCCTACATTTTGTGCCTTGCCTGAGACGGCCACCAGAGTCCCCCTTCTTGTGTAGAGCCGTTGCGAGGCGGCTAGAGAGACGGACAAAAGAGAATAGGGCGAGCCGAGAACCTCGAAGCGGGCATCGGCGACGTCTCTCGAGGTGTCGAGCGTTGTGCCGAAGGCATCTCCGGCAAGACGGGGCGAGTCGGTGGTGGACGATGAGCTAATCTGGATGGTTCTACATTGCCGGCAGATGTGGCTGCTCTGACCGGCCAATTGGCTTGCCCGACCTCTTCCGATCAAAGTAGAGGCAGTGCGCATGGCGGTGGTCGGCAGTGTCAAGGGCGCGAGTGGCCGCGGTGTTTTGTCGAAGTCGAATTGCTCGCTTAGTACGGTCCAGAAAAGCAGAATTGGAGATCTATTATTTTGATGAGGTCAGTTAGGTCGGGCCCAAGCTCCCCGGCGGGCGCCAAAATCGCGTCATTGCCGGGCTAAACCTCGGGAACATCCGGGGCATCCCCTTAGTTAGCATCAAAACATTAATCTATAAGAAAAATGTCTGAAGAGTATATAGTCACATAATGACTTTGAAGGGGATAATGTCTTCATTGTATATTATGTACTAAATCTTGGTTACCACTGCCATCGACCTATGCTGCCAAGTAAGGTGGAGGAGCTGCAATCATGGGTGACGATCCCCTGCTGATATCCTCCAACTGGGCCATCGACAAGGCTTCATTTCCAGTAATTTCGAGGTATATGACTGCCCTCTCCATGCGCAGATTCTCCTTGGAGCCCCTCAATGTCTCATCAGACATGTGGACAGCCAGATCGGCATCCTCTTGTTGCGTTCTAGCTATTTCCAGACACCGCCTAAGCACTGTGTGGCACGTCTGAAGCTCTTTCCTTGCTACGCGAATTCTGTCGCGCCAGAGGATCTTGCTGTAGGGGCCGTCCCATTGGGTCCCCTTTTCAGACCCAGAGGGTATGCGCAACGTCTAGATATCACTTAAGGGCTCTTCGCTACACTTCGCCTGCCTCAAGAGACAATGTGCCGAGTCCACCTCGCTTTGGGCCTTTTGTAAGAACCTAGTCTCGGCTCCATCGCCGCTCATTTGTCCTTGAAGGAGTGCCTTTTTCACTTCCTCAAACGCGGCTGCGATCCGACTCAATGCGCCGGCCAGCGCATCGACGGTATTTCTCAACTCTTCGCGTCGCTCTAGCGCCTGGCGGTGGGTTTCTTGTGCCGAACCCACCTTCTGCCGCAGAGCCCTCTCGCGTTGGTATTTCGAGCCGCAGCGTGAGAAAACTCTCTCCCAGAGATCATCGAGCTCCGTCTGGGCTTGAGTATGCTGCGAGGCAATGTGCTCGAGGTTTTCGAGCAAAGTCACGGCGTCCCCGCACTGTCTCTCGAACACGAGCTTCTTCTCCTTGGCTCTGTGTTCTTGCTAAAGTACTTCATAGTACTTTTGGGTGATTTGTGCCGTCTTGGCTTGGTATTTGTTGTGTTGCCATGCAGCCCGGTAGGCAAGACGCCGAACCATGCTGCCTCTGTATTGCTGGTGACTCATCAAAGCTGTGCCCCTATTTTCGTCCAGTGACCTGATTTGTGCCACCTTCTTGACCAAGGCCTCGCTCAGTTCGACGACACAGTGTTTCTGCTGCTCCAGAGCTGATGGCGCATAGTCGGTTTGGGCGATCTGAACCCAGAGCTCCCTGGTGCGGGCGGCGGTCTCAAGAATTGCCTGGTGTGTTGAAGCCATCTTAATTTGGAACTGAGTATATCGTCGTTATTGTCATGATCGCCATCAAAACCGACCCATATTGCCGCAGAGGCCAATTGCCAAATTCTATATATGTCCCCATGCTGTTGCTTACCTGGTACAACATTCCCAGTCATCGGTGTCGGATCACTTAGGCAGCATAAGACGGCCTAACGCTCATTGGCCTGTGGTGGCAAGCCGCGCCGCCAAGACCTGTGAGCTTCGCCGTGTGACTCAATCATGACAGATCATTGCAAAATTGGTATTGCACGCAACCCAATTCTTCAAATCATTTACAATGAGATTCGTGAATGGAACCGTGTATTCGCGGGTGTTCCCTAGCTTCGTACCGCGACGGGGCGCGCTGCAAGGCGTTCGTTCTTACCTCGACCGCTCTATCACTCCAAGAGCCGGGGGTTCCAGCTCAAAAGCCGAGCATTTCCGATGATACGGTCAAGTACATGTTTCGAGCCGCAACATTTGAAGTTGCTGCTGTGGTTGGATACGCTGACGAGTATCATACAAGGTTGAAAGTCGATCCGGGTATATCTCTACATGAAGCCGTTGACGACAGAGCTTATATTAGGTGAGTAAGCTTGCTCTGACTTGAGTTCTGACATATCTGACGACGTGCAGGATCATCCGCTTGCATCCTATCCAGTCTCGGCCAGTGTCGTCTAGATTCTCAGCAGGAATTGACCGAGATCCCGGCGACCCAGTGCGGTGGTACGATATATCGGGGATGGCAGCCTAGGTACTTTTTGCCTGCAGGTGCTGGTAATGGAACAGCGGAGCTTTCTGCCGGGCCCCCCATGTGACTTAGAATCTCCGATAGGCATTAGCGCCGCTCGCTTCAGGGGGGGAACCACCGAATTCGCGGTGCATGCAGAAAAGATGCGCTAGCATCAAAGACAGCGCCAACGCTGCGGCACGGTTATCCTCAAAGTCCTGAACTAATATTGGTAGCAGGCCCGAATGAAACGAGCCAAGACTCAAGAGGGACTTTTCTGGCCTAATAAGCCCTGTGCTAGTATTTTATCGTATTCTAGATCGCGAGTTTTTGTTTTGTTTTTTGTTGTCTACTTAACTAGCAGCATACGCCGCCGCCCCGTTCATCCTTCCGAGTATCTTCACCCCCAGTCTCTCATTTGAAAATATACCTACCCCTTACACTCGTTTAATAAAACAGCTCCCGCTCTTTGAGCTAGGCCGTTCCATCTATACTTAATATTTTCTGAAGGTCAAAGGAAAAGCATAAACATCGTCATGCCTTCCATCACCGCTCTCATGCTTCTCTCGGCCGCGGGTCTCGCGGCGGCCCAGACCACCGTCATGGACATGTTCCTGCCTGGCTTTGAGGGCGACAACTTGGAGGCGTCCGTTGTCACCGCCATGACCAAGCCCCCATCGATCGAGTACTTCGTCCAGTGCCGCAAGGGCACCGACGCCAACGATTGTGGACTCGGCCCCGGCGTCAGTGTGACTATGGCCCCCGGCTCGTACGCCGTGGGACTGAATGAGCCGCCCGCGTTGTAAGTAGGAAGATGCATCTTTCTTTCCTTGCCTCTTGCCTTCGTCTTGCCTTTTTCAACTGCACACTATCTCCTTTTTTCACTGCTCTGTGTGGGTTGGCAGGCTTTCTTTGCATCCATAACACAATGTTTGTGCTGCCCCTTTCTCTTACTTATAGGATGACGCGTGTATCCCCATTTAGTGTCAAATGGCAGGCTTAGCAAATTTGATGTCATCGGCACCCAGTCTATCTATCTCTTAGCCCCCTTCCCTAAAGTAGGACCAGAGCTTGCGCTGACATACCCCGACTCAGCACCATGAGCGTGAATTGCCAAATCGAGCATCAGACCGCCGTGTGCACCAGAATGGCGGCTGGGTCCGAGGCCAACGACCCCGGCACAGAGATGGAGACCATGACGGACGTCAACACGGCCGACTTCTTCTTTCCCGTCGCCGTTACGGCCGGTCTCGAGAAGCTCGCTGCATTCACCACCGGCGGCAGCAGCAGCGCCGCCCAGCCCACCCAGGCCGCCGCGTCTTCCTCGTCCGGTCCGGGCGGCGCTTCGGCGGCAGCATCTCCCAGCAGCGGGGGTGCTGCGCCGACGAGCTCCAGCACGGGCGGTGCCGCTCTTCCGCAGATCACCCAGCACGCGGTGCTGGCTGGAGTTGCGGCGCTGGTGGGAGGCGCCATGATCCTCTAAGGGTCACTAAGATGACTGGAGTGCCAGTCAGTAGCAAACAGGTCCATGTATACTTTAATGTTCATAGGTAGATAATCTACGTGGCTCTATTCCGGTCGGGCGGCGTCGGTTTGGACTGGAGAAGGGGAAACCATGCACGAGATAAACGATAATTATAGCTAGTCAGCCTTGCATAAAAAAAAGTCTCAAGATTGATTGATAAAAAAATACTCGGTATCTTTTTATTCCATTGGTCTCATACAATTTACGTACAGCACACCCTGGGGAACTAGGTATGTAAACAGGGGTCAATGCGAACTGCTTGCTTTTGAAATCAGGGGCGTGGGAGAAAAACAATACCAAACCGACGAGGATTATTGCTCACTCCCTCTCCATCTGGCATTACAAAACATGCTTTTCCCAATAACTCCGCATGTGTGTCGGTCGCATCAGCTCAAAATGCTTTCGCAGAAGTCACCTGCGCCGAGTAGCCAAACGAAGTTCGACGCACTCCACCCAAAGCCGATGCAGAAATCGACAAAATGCTCGGTCCCTCTATTGTGTTTTCGCTGCGCCCAAAGTGAAAGCAGGCTGTTGATGAAAATGCCTTGATGAGTTGATAAAGAAAAATCAAAAGCTATGGGGCACCAAATTTGGAAGAGAAAGATGTTCTCGCCTGAACAAAAGAATGAAAAGAGAAAATTAGACACCAATGTTAGATATCGTGTCCTCGAGGGTCTTCAGGCGGACAGGTTTCGTCATGAAGACATCAATACCGCTCGCATAGGCTTCGCGCTGTACGTCCTCGCTTGCTAAGCCCGTCAGTGCAATGACTGTGGCCGGACGCTGGTCTTTGGTATGTTCAAATTCTCTGATTCGACGGGTCGATTCCAGCCCATCCATGACGGGCATTGAGATATCTACTCGAACAGACAGATTAGAAAGAGGGAGAAGACCGGTGCTGAATGAATAGTACTTACCCATCAGTACGCAACGGTAGTCGCCAGGGCTGGCCATATATTTTTCCAGCGCCTCGAGGCCGTTGTTGGCCGTTGCATATGGCTTCTTGAGCTTCTTCAAGAAAGATACCAAAATCTAGACTCGGGGGTTAGTGATGATGGACTTAGGTTTCAAACTCCAAGTTGAACTGACCTGCAAGTTTATTTTGTTATCGTCAACAAGCAGATATTTCGTTTTGCGCGGACTAGGTTGAGCAATGTTCTCACCATTCGTCGGAGACACATTCCCAGACGTGCGGCCGATCTCGAGCTCAGTGAGAACCTCAAGCTGCTGCGGTCCCCTACAGAAACGACGTTCTTCAGAGAAGGAAGTAGTTCGTGAAAGCTGGGCCGAAGGACTAGAATGAAGAAGGCTCCCGCGACGGCTTCCCAGATCAGACCAAGAGGCCGAATCAGGTGGAGTGATGGGCATGTCGTGTTTCGAGGGCGAAGTGGCATTCCATCTACTCAAAGCTAGGACAAGTGCTTGAGCTACCTTTCGAGGGCCCGCTCTGTATATCAGGTTAATATCAAATCAACTAAGCTTTTTCTTTGAAGGGAGGGTGGTACCTACGGTTGGGATATGAATTCGAGGACGTTCTTTTCCTTCCCTCTTCTTTGAATTATCGCATGTCGGTGGGCAGCTAGCGAATCGCGGCAGACGACCACCACAGGAGGTAAAACAGTATTAGAGCCCTCGATGGCAAGCTCGTTCAGGGACTGATCTGTGCACAAGATGATATCAGGTCGAATATCTCGCGAATCTGACTTCAAGACGTCTAGATGCAACCAATGGCGACACAGCGCAGCCATTAAGCTCATCTCCGAAGGCGGCGTCCTTCCTGGCAGCCCAAAGAATTCCGCAGTCTCTTTGAAACCGCGGAGGCTGACCCGAAGACCCCTTATCTTCTCGACTCGTTCCCTAAATACCGAGTCCCTCTCTACTGTTCCGTATGGCGACAGGAGGGGCAGCGTAACGGAGACAGCGGTGCCTCGGGACACCTGGCTCTCGACATGAATGGAGCCGCCTAAGACCTTGGTGATTTGTTGCACAAGCTTGAGGCCTAAGCCAGTGCCCGGATTCAAGGCGTCTTCCTGCGAGAACGCACTGAATAGATGATGATGGAGGAAGTCGTCACTTATTCCCTTGCCCGAGTCGGTAACAGTCAGCAATACGTGGTTGGCATCCTGCTTCCTCAACGAAACATAAATGTAACCATGGGTCGTGTATTTCAAAGAATTTCCGAGGAGATTCATGATAATACGTCGAAGCGCTCCTGCTTCAGTGCGGCACGAGAGCTCATGCAATGGGTCGACGTCAAGATACACAGATGGTGAGTCACTACCAATGTCCATTGGACTGGCTAGTTTGGAATACTGCCCAAATGCCTCGATACTGCTAGTCCCACTCGGGATAGACATTTTCTGGAAGTTGTGGCCAGACATGATGCTTTCGATGGTTTGCTCCGTGAGAAGGCTTAGGTCGATGTCTGTGGACAAGTTGGTCATCTTAGAGCTGAAAGATAGGCTTTTCTTGCGTGTCATCGACTCAAATGATTCCTGAATCTCGTTTCGTATCCTTGGTAATTGAGCGCCCTTCTTGTACTGATCCTTCGAGTCTTTCATGAACTTGTTGATTTTGCTGTAATCGAGCAAGTGGTCCATGACATCAAGCAAGGTGCGTCCACAACACTCCATGGAGTGTAAGACTTCACCTTGGAAAGCATCTAAATCGGTACCATCGAGCAGCTCAACCGCCGCGACAATGCCATGAAGCGGAGATCTCAACTCGTGGCTCAGTGAGTTGAGAACGTCAGATTTGGCTTTCTCGGCCATCATTGTGTCGACACGCGCAAGACCTGACATTATTGTCATCCCACAAGCACGTAGATAGCTGAGCTCGGCATCCACCGTGAAGACTCGAGCAGGGTCTTTTGTCCAGACAAAACAGCCAGAAGACCACCTTTCCCTAGCGGAATCCCAAAGCGGAATGAATGCAACACTTCTAGCCCCTGTAAATATCGTCGAGAGCGCCTTGCCCTCATATTGCTGCGAATGAACACCGTGTAATGGTCGTTCCAGGGGAGATGGGTAAGGAACTGAATCGCGCCTTGCATACCAGGTCCATTCTCCTTCGGACGAATCGCCAGCATGGACTGAGCCATCTTCCTCGAGATTAAATATCTTGCCGCTGGCATATCTTTTTAAAAGCGTCTTGAGAAATCGCTCGGGTATGTCAATCCGATGAACACCAGCAGATACCTTGTCGCCTGTGCGGTCTTCTGAAGTTGACGAGCCCAAGATATCACATAACTGGCCTTCGTAATTCTCCAATATTTTCCAAAATCCCTCTTCGCCAGGGGTCGTGACGGTCGAGTCGATAGAGGAGTTTGCAGAGTGCTGCTTCGCATTTGGTACAAGTCCAGCAAATGACCCGATAACTGCATCTAGGAACACAACGCCTTCTACTTCGAGCGCATCTCGTATTGTCGATGCAGCTTCGGCAAAGACGTCCTTGATTTCTAAAGCTTGGCCGTCATCAGACGGTGCTTTAGCCATTGGGCTCGACACCAGGACGTTTGACTTTGTCTTGGTAATCGTAGCAGTAGCATTTGTAGTTGCGCCCGAAGATGTCTTGGAGCCTATCGAGTCATCCGATTTGTTAAAATCAAATGGCCCGCCCATGAAGCTCGGCTGCAACGGAGATGGATGAGGCCGCGGCGGTGCAGTTTCGCGAGTATGGGGGCTAACATCGCTGCCGCGTCGAATTTGCCGGTGTCGAGCTGTAGCAGAAGCGCCAGTGTCAGGGGAGGTCCCGTGTTCGCTCCCAACCACCACCTCGATATCGTGGACTTTCCATCGACGAAACTGCCGATTCCTCGCACCATTCGATCACTGCGCTTCAGGTTCTCGTCAGACCTCCTAGACTCGAGGTACCCCGATATCGTTTGTGAAACATCTCGCAGAAACTGAGACTGCGCATCGTCTAGTGTGGCTCGAGGCTGGTCGCTAAAAAGACTATAGACGCCTATGTTGACGTTTTTGGGTGATTTGATCGGTACGCCAGCGTAGAATCGGTTATATGGCGGGCTATCGACATGAGGGAGGTTTTTGAATCGAGGATCGGCCTGCAGATCAGGCACACACAGTATGGGCAGATCGCTGCTGGTCTCCCTGGCATCGGATTCCGGTACTAATACATGTTCACACACGCCCTGTTCCCTCGGGATCGCAATGCCCCCTAGCCACAGATTTTGCCCTTCGGTCCCAGGCGCGAGCACAGAATTGGACGTGGCCTCGGCAATCACATGTTGGTGAGATCTGTCGAAGATTGATATCAGACAGCGGGTGGCGTCTAGCCGGAGAGCGCCAAGCTGGGCAAGTCCTGTCAAGACTGGATCTGCGCATGTAGTCGGGAGTGGTTCACAAGGAGGCTCAGCTCCAAGCTGCGGTTTATGTGCGATTTCATAGCTTTGAACAGTCAGTTGTACAACATTCGGGTTAAGTGAGAGGGGAGGTGGAAGCCACATCAAGCAGCTAACACTGCATATCATGAACGCTCCGGGGAGAGGGAAACGGCCGACTGCAGCAAAGGCAGAGAAAGTATAACGTATAACATGAACTTTACATACAGATGCGAAGCATATCTAACGACCTCCCGCTCGCGGGCCACCTCGGACAGTCTCGCCATTCTCTGAGAAGAAGCCAGAGAATCGGAACGGCGGACTGCTCGTATTAGTCGAAAGGCGTTGGGCGATGTAGACAAGACACTTTAGGTCGAGACAGTGACGGATACTAGCTTGGAGCAGTTGATGAAATACGGTCCATGGCACCTATGCCTATACCCCAAGTAAGAGGCAAATCAAGATAGGCAATCGCACAGATTCTCACCGGGACGAGAACCAAACGTAGGGGAGCGGTATGATTATGAAGCATTGTGCGGCAACGTAACATAAGGATATTTCGGAAACAACCAGGGCAGGGACATGGGCGATTCAGTGTGAGATAGAATACCTAGCAGGCAGATAGCGTCTTCCTGTCACCGGGTAGCGAGAATGATGGCGGGTTCGCTCCGAAATTCCGCGATCAACTGATTGCATGTAAGAACATCGACACTCACTCAGACACACACATACACAGGCAAGTGGGTTCGGTGGGGGTGGAGAGGCCGCGATGGGTGCATTTGCGACCAAGGAGCGCTAGAGAGGGACCCCTCCATGGATCGAGTGACCTAGAATAGGCCGCCCCATCGACCCCATAGAGGGGTGGGAATCAGTGGGATACCCGCAGGCCAGCCACTAATCCCTCTACTCCAGCGGGCTTAGGAGCACGCTATCCAGGATTAGCCTGCACTGGCCAGTGTTTAAAAGTCCACCATCCGCCGCTATCAGCCCCCCCAAGCCATCTCAGCCTCTAGCATTCTAGCTAGAGCTAAAGAAAGTATGGGAGCATGGAAACCACAGCGTCTGAGCATTGTCTCCCTCACCTGGCTCACCTGGCTCACCTAACCCAAATCCAACACGACTTGTCATGCATGCACCTTTCGATAATGGCCCTACTAACCTGGATGGAGTTGCTCTTGCTCCGATGGGTCAGTGCGACGCGTATACCTACGTCCATCTTTTCTTTTTCTTCCTGCAAATTGACACTGTTCAACTCGAGACGGACAGGATAGTCGATCCGCAGCGGTCTCGTCCCGTCCATAGCAATTGACACACCAGCTTGGCGAAACAATATATCTGTGGCTCATGTCATACACAGAAGCCTGCCTGCTGTCGTCTCGTCCACAGTTCACAAACCTATTTCCATGCTATTTGCCATCTGGAATCTGCATCGACACTAGGATTGTGGCTCTAAAAATCCTAACGGGTGCATTAGATTAGACAGGCAATCACGATTTGCCCGTTACCCACACAATAGCCTGGCCTGGAACTCACGGAGTTGCTCGTGCCTGCACATCAAACCCATCTCAACGCCTGCGGCCGCTTGTGGGCAAAACTCAATAGCCTGCTGATAGCCGGAACCAAGGGGAAACAAGACTCAGACACCAGACAGCTTCGAATCATGGCCGCCGTTCCTCGGTCTCCGGCCCGTACAAGTAGCAACCGTAGAGGGCTCCCTTCGCTAGGCAATGGCAAGAAACGGAAGGAATACACACAAATGACGGGAAGGTGGAGTTGGCTTACCAAAGTCCTCGTGATGGCTTGCCGACAGCCATGATCCTAGTCTGGCCCGATTTCCCACGGCCTTTGCACGGCTTTGAAGCAAACTTTGGTCAAATTAGCCCCCCTCGAGTCGGTTGCACAACAACGGCAGTCGAGCTTCACATAGCCCTATGGCCTTGATCTGGAAAAGGTCCTCAAACCAGCTCAATACGTGGTCTGTGTCAATACTTAGCTAAGCATTCCGACAACCTGACAGTTGTGTATCAGCCTTGCTTCCAAGGTGAAGAAAACTGTGTATGATACCATGGGCTCATCTGGGCCTCGGCCGGGAAGATACGGCTGTCCACGCGGGTGCCAATCCATCAGTCATCGGGCCCTCGTTGCCTGAGTAAGGTGTCATCCAAAGGAACGTAAACATCCCGGGTACCTCGTTCAACTTTAATTTTACCGTTTCAGGGGCTCTCTTCGATTCTCAAAAACACCAGGTCTGTTATAAACTCCGAATCACAATCTAGGAAACACTGATCCTTAAATCGTGATCGGTAATACTTTGAGGCCAGGCACCCAGGCCATCGAGGACGATTTTCGGTATGGCCGTTCCACTTCAAGGACAAACCTCATCTAAAAACAGTCATGAAACGTCACCCCCCTTTTTTGATCGACTCATGCTTGGCACAAACACTAATACTCGCCATGACCCAATGACGATGACCAACGCTTGACTTATCGTCTCGATTTGGCCCTCCTATCACCGGAGTATACTTTGGGGTCTTGGTAGAAAACCCGGGGTAACGTGCCTCCAAACCAGCTACACACGTATGCATCGATGCCTTTGACGGAGCAAGACGCATCAGCTCTTCGACTGGGCCTCACTGGGTCTAACCTCTCTCATCAGTCTCACCGGCCCCATTGCGTCTCTGCCATGGATATTCCTGGACCCTGAATCCATAGATGGTGTACGGTCCATCTATTCGGGTTGCACTCAAAACGTGCACCCGTGACATCAGGGATTGGAATTCGTTTAGGAAGCAACATTGCGGCCCCGCGGTCGACGAGATCCAAAACCTAAGATATAGTCCGCCAGTCGCTTTCACAATTCCTTTTGATATGGGATGATGTTACTTGGCCGAACCCATGATTAGGGTGCCAAACCATCAACGTGCCACGGGTCGCCGCTGGTGGCTACACGTCGACAGTTTTGCAGCAGCTGGTGCTGTCTCTCGGCTTCTGATACATTGACCAAATATTGGTTGCCTGCTTCGACGCAGGATCGGGCTGAAAATATCCCACTGTTGAGCAAGTTCTCTCCACCAAGTGATAATATCTGAAGGGATGTCATGGTTCCTCTGGGCCGGTGGAACCGTTCGAATAACACAGTTCTGCGTTGCAGAGCGATCCACTGCAAATGTTACATCACGTATCTGAAATATGGGTTCTCTTTGTCCGTCAAGTCCTGAAATGCGAGTTTGGCTCTCTCGCCCATGTCATCGTCGCACTTCACGTCTTTGCTACGGTTTGCTCGCAGTAGCACAACATACAGCGCGATGGCAGCCACGATGGTTATGCAGTAACTGGTGGAGTTTCAGCAGGGGCCGGATACGAAGAACATGCGTAACCTACCAGATGATAAGGCCCGTCCAGAGCTCCGGATAATGGGCAGGTTTTGCTTGCGACTTGATCAATTGCGGTCCGATGATGTTTCCTGTGCGGCAAGTAAGCGGCCATATTTCGGAAACGTTGGACTTGTGTCATTTGGGGGGTTACTACTCACCGACGCAATAAGCAACAAAGATGGTTGCAGCTGTGAAGCTCTTCTTCGTGTGCCCAGCCACGTTGGACATACCCAAGGTGATAATTAGGCTGACGACTGCGCCAAAGGTACCCGTGATGGAATAACCGATCACGGGCGCGGCAGCATGGTGACCCCACTCACTCTTCCAAATCAAAGCGCATCCGGCAATCACCGGCAGGCAACAAACAATCAACATTAGGATTCGGATGTTGGGATATCGCGAACCAAGCCACCCGGTCAAGAGAATGGTTATAAAGCACAGGCCGCCCAGGGGAAACTGGAAGACGATGGATTCGAGAGTGCTCCAGCCAAATGTTGAAACGATAAGGGGGCCGAAGCCGCTCACTGCACCATTGACAGTGTAAGCAGAGGCCATCATTATGGCAAGCAGCCAAATTTTGATATCGAGCAATGCTTCCTTGAGTTGTGACCGCTTGAGCTTGGTGCAGCGGACTCCGGTCTGGCCAAAACGCAACCGTTCCACAGCCGCAAGCCTTTCATCCCTCGAGAGGAACCAGGCAGATACTGGCGAACTCGGAACGGAGAAGCAACACAGTCCGAATAGAAAGGTTAGGGATCCCGCGAGGAGGTAGATGTACTGCCATCTATGGAGCCCGCCCCCAGTGATCTGGGCGAAGCCGTAGTTGAGCGCACCGCCGATGATGGTCCAGAGCCCCGTCGCGGAGAACCACCAGCTTTGTCTCAGTGACTGTTCCTGCTGGGTGTAATACCCAGTGATAATGGTCATGAAAGCAGTCGGGATGACGCTCTCGATGAAGCCAAGGCAAAAACGCTGCGCGTAGAGGCCCTCGTACGTCGTCACGGCGGCCGTGAGCATACATACCAAAGCCCAGAGACACACGATGATGCCAAGGACCTTGCCGACGTCGAATCGCTGCAGCGCGAACGACATGGGATAGAGCCCGGCCAGCATGCCAAAGTAGAAGAGGGAAGTGGCCCAGGAAAGGCGACTAGTATCCACGACTGAGGGTCTCTGCGGATCCGGGATGCTAAGCTTCAAGTCTGAAGTCATGCCGAATAGTGCTGCCGAACCGAGGATGGCCTACTCCCCTT
This sequence comes from Apiospora saccharicola, assembly GCA_038363915.1. NCBI lineage: Eukaryota > Fungi > Ascomycota > Sordariomycetes > Amphisphaeriales > Apiosporaceae > Apiospora > Apiospora saccharicola. Next base: position 5,414,669 of record JAQQWM010000001.1, read on the forward strand.
TTGTTAGTCTCTTTCGTGGGCCAGCCAGTTGATAGGTGGAGGGGCTCCTACTTTATCATAATAGACCAGGCCATACTGCAAACCCGCGTTAGTGGGATGGACATGATCGCGGTCGTTCCGCGTTGCTCTGTGGGACTGTGAATGCTTACACCGACTGTCATGGCCGGAACCAGAAACCAGTCAATCTTGCGAACCGCCTGGGCTACCACGGTGGGGTCGGTTGGGCAGACCTGTTCGCCGACCATATCAATGGCCACATCCTTCTCAGCAGAAGCTTCTGCTACCGGTGTCGCCATCGTTGCGCTATCGGGTGCGGCGGACTATACTGCCCCGACTGGTCGTATTCTTTCAACAATAACGGAAATGACCCTGTCTACTAAACAGAGAGGAATGGGATGAAATAGGGGGAGAGAGAAAAGGAGAATAAAATAAAAAGGTCAAGGGTCATTTCTCTTTTACTCTTGTCGTCAAAATCAATGTCTTCTTGATGATACGCTGCTAATTGGACATGAGCTAGCCACTTTCTTTCCGGAGTTTTTACCTAGCACTAACCAGCACTTCCCAGCAAACAACCAGCCCTACTGGTCAGCGTGTGTGTGAGTAATATAGTAAGTTAGCCAACTGCCCATAATGGCACGGCGCTTTTCGCGCCTTTGCGGCGCGTTGCAGCGATTGCTCCACTGCTGCTAAGCTAAGCACCTAAGCGACTGCCGGGCGACATACTACGTCGGTTTGGCGATCCTTCATAGAGATGGGAAATCGCGCCAGGGTCGACTGTTCTGATTCTTTACGGAGTCTCGACTTCTGGCAAGATTGGGATATGCCTCTTACTCATTAGGATGAGTTCTCTATTGGTTCATGAGAAAGGATTACCGATTATAACCGCGACTATCAGTGCTGGTGTAGGCCAAAACTGGGTCAACATGGAACCCCCTAGCCGAGCCTAAGAGCTTGCTAAGTAAGCTGGCTGCTGGCGGCGTGGTAAGAACTAGCCGCCCAAGACTTGTAGCGTCCTGCAACACGCTGGAAATGGAAGCTTACAGCAAAACAACATCATTAATTGTGTTCGTATTGTCTCCCAAAAGGGATATTCCTCGGCGGCAATACTTCAGCTGGACACTATCACGTAACCAAGTCGGGAGCGGTTCGCATCTCATGAGTCAATGACATGTATCAACCGATAGGTAAGGTATTGCAATGGGACGTGATCTCAACTAGCAACCGGTCCGGGACGCCCACCTATCATCTTACACGGAGTACTCCGAGGCGAAACCAGACGAGGAAACATCTTAACAAAAAGTTCGCCGCCTTCACACCCGTAGCTCGGTAGGGTCCGGGCTTGCAAGTAGGTAACCTGCCAGATCGAGCGGCTGCCCGATCCGGTGTCCCTGCGTGTCTGGTTCGGTCCATTCGTGGAAGCGCTGAAACCCCAGCTTCTCCAGCACCCTGCAGCTGCCCACGTTGCCGGGCTCGGCATTGGCATACACGTGCTCTACGGCCGACGCCTCCTCCCTCGCCACCGCTACGCTGCTACCGTCGTCATCACCCGCGGCCCAGGTCACAACCGCCCGCTTGTTGGCCCGGATCTCCACTGATCGCCGCGGAAGCTTCCACCAGGCCCCCAGCACGGCGCCCAGGAGCTCGGTCGCGTACCCCTGGCCCCAGTGCTCCCTCCGGAACTTGTACCCGATCTCGGGCCAGCCCGACGCCGCGGCCGCGTCCGAGGCCAGCGCGTGCACGCCGCCTTCGCCGATCAGCTCGCCCGTCGACCGCAGAAAGGCGCCCCAGAGGTAAGAGGGCTCGCTGTCGCCGTGGCCGAGGAAGAAATCCAGCGCCCCCTGCGTCTCGGCCAGGTCTCGGTCCGGGCGGCCCAGGCGGGTCCCCGTCATCGCCTCGGGCTGCGTCCGCAGCGCGTGCAGGCCCGCGAGGTCCGATTGCTGCAGCGGCCGCACCAGGAGCCGCGCCGTCTCCAGGCGGGGCCGCGCGTCGTTAGTCGGGAGCGGCAGGATGGGGAGGGTTGTTCGGACGAGGATGGTTTCGTCATCGCCGCCGCCGCCCTCGTCAGGGGCGGTCGCGGTGCTCGTGTTGTCTGCTGGTGCTGCGGCCATGGTTGTCTTATTCGAATTGACACAATACGTGACTGTAACAAGGCGGCAAAATCGATACACTTGATGGGACGGCTACTTATGTGCTGGTTCCATGACGCCCAATGGCTATCTCCAAGCAGAGGACATTATATTAATTGACTCCAGGCTTTGTGATGGATTCAGTCTCCACGTCGGATAGTGACTCACGCCGGCCATGGGGGCGCTAGTGTGTGCAACCGAAAATGGGAATTCCTCAGCCGCACCGTTTTGTGACTCCTCTGGTTACAACATGCGTCACCTACATCAGCTTTTCAACTCTGTGCGAGTTGGACTATTTCCCACGGCGTATCTACGCAGGGCCAGCACTTCAGTTTATTGCAACATGGTCGGTAATCGCCGACGCATAACTATTTACATCCTATCAGAACCCGAACAACTCTACCTATGTCTTCTAGTGACATCCACGAGTCTAACGTTGCTGATTATGACCTCAAATATGCACAAATACTCTTGCCCCAACGTACACCTCCTTTCTACAATGGTGGGTCACGTCAGTCAGAGCGCCCATCCAGGAGTGACGAAAACAAATGCAAAATAAAGGGCGACAAGAATGACTTACATATTTCCACATTCCAGGCGCATTGCCCCTTGGCAGTCCCCCAATCGCGTCTGCGACCTCGGGGCCCAATCCCTCGGCTTTGATCTCAGTCACAGGATACAGGTACGTCTTGAAGGAGAAGAGAATCGCCTGTGTCTTGGGCAGGCGCGTCAGGGTCTGGAGCTCCACCCGGATCTGCGCCTGTTATCCGGCAAGCAAGCAAGCCTATGTTAGTCACCAATATCCGGCATGAAACGATGAAGAATGTGTGCGGACCTTTGAGATGTCGACGTCGACGTCCTCCTTGTACGCATCCCCCTCGTTTATATGGTTTCCCGAGACATTGAACAGCTCCGGCGTCATATTGACCGACCACTGGGCAAACAGTGTACAGTCAGCAAAACACTTCTAAGTAGTTGCAGTAAGAGCGTTAAAACAAGATGATCACTCACATTGTTCCGCACCACGCTCTTGCCAACCTCGAGGCGGCTGAAGAAGCGCTCCATGCTCGCGCCAATTTTGTCGTACGAGGGAACCGGCCCGTGGATGTCCTTGAGCACCTTGCCGATCTTGTCGGCCGGATCGAAACCCGAGGGGAAGCAGCACAGATACGCCACGCACAGGTGGCCCTCGGGCGTCGCGCGGAGCAGGAACAGGTCGTCCTCGACCATCTCGCCCAGCAGTTTGAGCGCGGCGACCGAGTTCTCGTGCGGCGGCAGCTCCAGGGGCAGGGACTGCTCCGTGACGTGGTTGCGGAACAGCCCCTTGTCGTCATCCCGCGAGAAGAGCGCCGGGTAGCGAGCCAGCAGGAAGTCCCGGATGTACGAGTAAGTCTCTCGCACGGCGTCGGCACCAGACGGCAGGCTGCCCACGACGTGGTGGGGGTGGTCGCGGATGAGACCCCGGCGAAGCTCGATCCGCGACAGGTAGTTGCTGTCGATGGTGATCAGATCGGAAGGGGTGCTTGACCGCAGAGCTGGCAAGCAGTAAAAAGGCGCGCACGCACGTCAGTCAAACTGGTCTACCAAAGTGTACAAAACGTGGCATTAAGGGGTCACGTGTGGTGTGTTACCCATGGTGATGTAGTAGATGGGTTTGAACGGCCGGAACTTATGCGGTTCGGCTGTCTCCCAGTTGAAGTCACCCGCAACGGGACTCACTGAAAGCACCGGTTCCTTGGCTGCACCAAGTTGCTTTTCGGGGCCATGATTTCGAAACTGCAAGCGCAAGAAACGTCAGAATCTGGAACTTGATAGACAAAGGCGGCCCATACTCACCGAGGAACGCCTCCTCTTCTTCTGACGAACAGCATTCACTAACCATCCTATCCCGCAAAATAGGACTAGAGCCAGGAGCGGTATTGAGGAAAACATTGTGGGCCTATTAAACAGTTGAAACATGGAGTTGTTCAGGTCATGATTGGGAATCGCATTTCACTTTCTAACACTTATCTTGGTCGCGATGCGTACATCTGCTCTCGTGACTTCTTAGCCTAAAGGCGGGCCCCCAACTGGAGATGCCGATTGCGGATTGTTTGGTAGCGTTGCGGCCACGGGGCCGGTCTAGCTGGCTACCATTACCCCGATAGGCAAGTCGTGGCGGGAATTAGTACATACACTCAACACTCTGATACGTCAGTCCTATCGTCCTCATCCGATTAGCTACCCAACCTGCATCTTCGACTCTTCACGGCTACGCGTCTTGATTTCCATCGAGAATGAAAGTGCAATCATTAGCATATCATCAAGGGATTAAGGTTAGAACATCCTGCGAGTCATGCGAAAATGTTTGAAATAAATTACACACTGTTTGACTTTACACATGTGAAGTATGCCACGAGAAATGTTTCAGAGTTCAACATTCGGCCAAAGGGTATCAGTTCTGCGATCCAAGAAAGCGCAAGGCCCGTCTCTGGTGGCAGCCAGCCAGCATTTCACTAGAAACGATGCAGCCTCCTTCTGGTGGCCGACAGCCTCGTGGCCCGCGTCGTCAAAGGTCGCGAAGGCGAGCTTGTCGGCCGCCTTGAAGTCACGCCCCCTTGTGGGTCTTGCCGGACTTGTCGGGCCACTCCCAGTCGACATACTTCTCCAACCGGAACGAAGCCTGGTGGGACCACGCGAGCTCGTCGTAGACTCTTTTGTCGCCCTCTGTAGTGCTGTTCCAGCAGTTTGTGTTAGTTGGTTTCATGATGGATGATAAATAATTATACTCGCAAGACGGTGGTGTGGATTGCTTACACGAAAATGTCGTTGTTGCCGTTGATGACCAGAACTCTGGTATCCGTCTCGTCTAAGATATGGCTCATCTCGCGGGTAGACGGCGTGTATATGTCCCCGTTTGCCTCCCAGCGCAGGTTGAGGTCCATGTTGACCGCGGTGAAGTTCCAGCCCTCCAGCCCCAGCGCCGCCTGGAGGCGCGGCTGGTTCAGATAGTCGGCGTACGAGTCGGCGCCGCACAGGGGCAGCGTCCCGTTCTCGCAGAGGACGCGGTCGTCGTAGGGGACGCGCCCTCCCACGCGCACGTCAAGATACGCCCCGGTGTGCTCGTCGCAGAACGTGACGGCCGCCCGGCAGAGGTCGAGGTTGTACGTCGCGACGCACTGGCGGCCGAAGCGGGCGCACCGCGGCACGGCCTCTTCGACGGCGCGGCAGGTCGCCTCGTTGAAGCCGAGCTTCAGCTTGTTCTTCCCGTCGCGGTCGAACTTGCACATGTGGTCGTACATGCCGATGGAACCGGAGCTGATCATGTCGATGACGGCGTCCACCAGAATTATGGATGCGGTGCCTTTTGCTGATGTGGTTCAAGAAAAAGGGCACGTAGACCCCGCCAAAGGACTCGCCGGTCATGTGGAAAGGGAGGTGAGAGTATTGCGGGCCCTGCCTCTGTCCCTCCGTTCACCGAAGAGAAGCCCACCCCGGCAGGCTGACTAGCGACTCATGTTAAGAGTACTCTCTTGAGGTTAGGTATGTAGGTGAGAAAACCACGTACTCGACAAAGAGGACATTTGCAAAGTTGGTCCAGCTGTGTTCGTTGCCGACTGTCCCATTGCCGTCCGGCGCTGCCGGGCACTAGCCAAACCCTTAGCGACCTGTCCCATCTTGCCGTACGTACGCCTTAAGTTATGTATGTGTACTCACTGGTCCGATCTCTGAGAACAAGCCCATCATGGATGGACCCCCAGGACCGCTTTCCGACAAGTCAGTATTGAGCTGAACATGTACATATCAAAGGTAGCCGCATTGCGTAAGTACGTACCCGTTCAGCCAAACCATGACTGGGTCATCCTGCGGCGCAGATCGGCTCTCGAAGAACCCTTGGGAACGTCGCTGGTCTCAGCCTGGGCTCCCTGCATAGACCTTGAAGTGATTACTCACAGAAAAAGAGCCTCTTTCTCCCCAGACACGTTGATCCAACCGGTCCACTGCCGGCTCCCAGCGTCGCCGGCCTGGTCGCTCTGCTCGCGGAAGGTATACGGCAAACCCCTATTCGCACCGGCTGCAAGAAGAGGTCCCGGAGACGTACCGTGTCCCAGAGCGGGAGACGCGAGCGCTGCTGGCACTAAGGCACTCAGCGAGATGGCCACGGCGAGCGCGCTGAACAACTGCATCGCGAGAGAGCTACTTGGTGAAGAGTGTGTAAATTGCAGTACGGGTTGGCTCAGAACATGACTATCACGTTTACACCGAGCCAAGACCGTACGGGGTTGAAGACGCGCGGCGCAGATTCTCGGCACAGATAAGAGGCCGTCCCCCGCAGTTTACAGGGGTCTGTCTACAAGCAAAGCCTCTCGAACAAGTCGCTTCCTCGCCGCCTGAAACCGGTTCCATTCCGAACCCCGAACTCACCTGGTCATTCTTTGCTTTTGCGGGTATCGTATGCCGATAATGCAGAGCAAGACCTGCTAGCAACAAACCAGGCAGTGTTAATATTGCACGACATCTATTTTCTTTAAGCCTAGCCCCTGTAAGTAACTGGCATCGTATGTATCTTCCTCATTTAGTAGATTATGTGGCTTACTATCAAATCGGAATATCACGACCTTTACCTTAGCCCCAACCCCCCCAGCCAGATCTAGACCAGTACATGAAAAAAAGATTTCGGGCAATCATGTCGAAGTCGGGCCATTAGCCTTTCGGAGGCATTGGTCGATCACACGGCCCGCTGCCAGAAGTTCCTCGTCCCGGAAGCTTCGCGAGACAACTTGGATAGCAGTAGGAGCACCATCAACCAAGTCGCTTCGATCTGCGCGCCGAGTTCGATCTCGTTAGTAATCTTCACAACTTAGATGAGAATGGTGGTAAAAAGAATGCTTACAAGGTCTAAGACTTGACGCAGGTGCAAGATCGTCCCGATCGACATCCTTCATGGCTCGGCCCACGGGCAATATAACCGCCGGAAACTATCAGAAAGTGTTAGACCGCTGGGCTCTGCAAGCAGCCGTAAATAAGAGAAACCGCCAACCTCGAGCAGACTGAATAAAGATGTATACGGCGGCGCCCCGATAGTGTCATGCGGGACCGCAGTCGTTTCGGCCCCAGGACAGAGCAGGACGTCCAATTGATGCCGCGCAAATACGACGTTCCAGCCGGCCTTGTACTGGAGCTTGGTCGCGTTGTGAGCGAAGATTTCGTCGATGGTGTAGCCTCCCTTGTCGACCTTGCGGGTCAGCAGGGGCAGGTTGTCGTGCAGGGAGGGGACGAGGGGCTCGCCCGACACATCGACGTGCTTCTTCCACTCGACCGTGTTGTCGAACGAGCACGCATCCAATCCTAATTCCAGTCCCGTCTCTAGCGAGGGGAGCTCCGAGAGCGGGATGACGTCGTGTCCGGCTTGGGCGAGGGCCTGTGCTGAGGACTCCATGGCACGGCGCACCGGCGGGTGGACGGGGAATTTGGCGTCTTCCAGCATGTAACCGATGCGGAGTTTCTTGGGCACGGAGGCGGCCACCTCGGCACGCCAGGGGATGGCATACAAAAGCGGATCGCGGTTCCACGGCTGCGACTCGAGGACGGCCTGCAGAAAGAGCGCCATGCCCTCGTATGAGCAAGAGAGAGGCCCCGCGACCGGGGGAAGCCGGGGGATCCCATGCGGTGGCAGAAAGTCGAGCCAAAGAAAGGGATGCGTCCAGTCGAGGGCTTGAAGCCGTAGGTGCCGTTGCAGATGGCGGGGATCCGTACGCTTCCGGCCATGTCTGTTCCCACACCCAGGATGGAGCCCCGAAGAGCCACCAGGGCACCCTCGCCACCGCTGCTGCCGCCTGCCGTGAGAGAAAGCTTATGGGGGTTTAATGTGCGACCGAAGACGTTGTTGTGCGAGTCCGACGACATGAGGGTCTGTGGAACGTTGGTCTTGCAGTACAGTATGGCACCGAGGTTCTGGACGATGGATGCAGTCACCCCATGTTCGGTTTGCACGGGCTTGTCCAGGTACGACACGAGACCCATTGTCGACTGGACTCCTGCACAGTCGAAGCTCTCTTTCAGGCTGATGGGGACTCCATGAAGAGGACCCAGGGGCTTTCCATGCGACTCGAGGTATTCGTCCAAGAACTCTCCTCGTTTGATGGCTTCGTCGAACATGGTCTCGGTCAGGCAGTTGGTCAGTTGCTGGGCGATGGCAGCTCGCTTGCAGAACGCAGTGGCCACGGATTTGGCCTTGATGGTACCCAGCTGCACGGCCTTGGTCAGAGTAACCGCATCGAAGTCCTGGGTGATATGAAGCTCCTCGGCGCTGAGGATGCCACACTTGGCAGGTATATCCATTACGCCATTTGCGCAAGTCTCACCGCCAATAATGAGATACTCGGAAGGGAGACGCCATGCTTTTGGGATCTTGCCGAACTGTGTAGCTTGCTTCTCGGCGATCCGAGTTTGCCAAGTTTGGTGGGAGCCCATATCGACAGCTTCTGCTTGTTTGTTATATTTGCTTCGGCCCAGAGTGGTCAAGAGGCCTGGCGTATATACGAGCGACCGAATAGCATGATTACAAGTGGTGAGGGGACGAGGCCGCTCTGGTTTTCATGACTAAGAAGGTGAACTTGGGGATCTCCGTCTTACGCGTGGTGATGTGCCGGATACGTGGCACGCACCCGCACGAAACCGACGCTCTGACCGACGGAGATACGCCGTATCGATCGAGCAAAAAGCCAAGTGTTTGAGCCAAGGCCTGGACAGTTGACGTTCCACGGACAGAGACATTTTGATTGGGTCCGTTTCGCTGCAGGCCTCGGGGCTTGTTGGCCAGGCTCTGTTATTTCCCATCGGACAATACTTGTAAATACACATTCATACCATACTAGGTATATTATCCGCCTAAAATCGTAGTTTGGTCATGGGGAATGCCAATTCACAGTATGTGGATAAATATCGCGAGTGGTAAATGGTGGCTTATTTCATCCTTGCCCACAATACAACAAACGCGGGCGATAGCCGTGGTCGACACAAACTCCCGTGTCAAAAGCAGTTTATTCATGTAATTGAGATGGCATCTAGTATATTTGTTACTCCGAAAGAAACTCGAAACGATAAATCAATATGATGCTGTGTTGATTCGGGTACACGCCTCCGACATCGGGCTGGTCCTCGGCATCGACTTGCCGTACCAAACTATCTTTGTACCATCACTTGTACGCTTTCCTTCATAACCCCAACAACATTGACTTCACAGTAATACATACAGAGAGAGTCGGATACAAAACCATAAAAGAGCTATACACGTACCGAAAGTTCAGTCCAAGAGGGTTAAAAGCCAACATGCCCAAAGAGCAAGCGACCTACTCCCACGGCCACCACGAGTCCGTCGTCACCAGCCACGCCCGGCGCACCGTCCATGACTCGGCCGCCTTCCTGGTCCCGCACCTCAAGCCCACCGACCACATCCTCGACGTCGGCTGCGGCCCGGGCAGCATCACCGCCGACCTCGCAGCCCTCGTGCCCCAAGGCCGTGTCGTGGGCGTCGACGCCGTCGCCACGGTCCTGGACCAGGCCCGCGCCTTTGCCCAGGACCGGCACCTCACCAACATAGAGTTCGAGGTCGTCGACGCCAACGCCCTGCCCTACCCGGACGCCACCTTCGACGTCGTCTACTGCCACCAGGTCCTGCAGCACGTCCGGGACCCCGTCGGGATCCTGCGCGAGATGCGCCGCGTCGCCAAGCCGGGGACGGGCGTCGTCGCCGCCCGCGAGGCCGACTACGGCGCCTTCGCCTGGCACCCCGCCGACCCCCAGCTGAGCCGCTGGGGCGAGCTGTACTACGCGCAGGGCGTGGCGAGCGGGGGCGAGCCCAACGCGGGCCGGTTCCTGCACGCCTGGGCCCGGCGGGCGGGGTTCGCGCTCGAGCACACGCAGACCACCGTCACGTCCTGGTGCTACACGGGCGAGCGGGCGCGGCAGTGGGGCGACATGTGGGCCGACCGCGCCGTGCACTCGGGCTTTGCCACCGTGGTCAAGGATAAGGGGCTCGGCACCCAAGAGGACCTCGAGGCGGTTTCGCGGGCCTGGGCTGACTGGGCCACCAAGGAAGACCTCTTCTTCAATGTCCCGAGTACAGAGATACTCTACCGGGTTCCTGCGGCTTCTGCGACACCAACCTGAGAAGCACACTCCTTGCGTGGCTGCGGACCGTGCTCTGGAAAGGGGGAAATGACAAAACATGGAGCATGCAATACCATGTGGATTGCGCGATCGAAGGTAGGAGTAGGTGGACAAGTTGCGGGCTGGATTGCAGGTTATACATGCATGTATGGTAAGGAAAATGGAAGAACGGAAGGGAGATCGGGGCAGGCAAGTCATGGCAGAAATGGTTAATACAAGTATACCTATCTATACACACACTAGTTCGAACACAATATGTACACCGGCTAGGCATATGCTCCTTGCACTCGATGCTCCTCGCTTGCTACAGCACTGAAAAGAAAAATGACAAAGAAGACTGTTTATACGCCAACCAGGGTATCAATAACACATAGGAGTCCTCTTTCTGATGTCGGAGATAGATGGATGCAAAGGGAAAAAATAATGTGTGTCGTATCTGACGCTTCGCGTCGTATGCCCCCCCCTCTCCCCCTACTCCGTTTAAAACCCACGAAATCAGTTCTTCTTTCCAAGATGATGCAAGCAGCAAAGGCTACCTGATGAAAAAAAATAGTGCAACAATAACACCGAACCGCGGATGCCGAAAGGGGCAGCAGTTCTATTCCCCTCGGTCCATCGTCTCTTCTTGCTCCTCTTCCGAGTCGGATATCTCATCTCCTCGTGCTGCGCGTTGCGCAACCTGGCGTTCATCATAGATCTCCTTCCGCCTTTGCTCGGCGTACTGGAGGCAGTCAACGTAGGTCCTGAACTTGACTATCTCGCGGAGCAGATAACTGCTCTTGCGCTCCCAGTTGTTCATGGCTTTCGTCGCATTCGACCCCCTAGGTGTGAAGGCCAGCAGCATCGGCGAGCGCAGCTGGTTATGCTTCTGCAGCTCTTCTTCAATACCGTGCACATAAGCCAATAGTGTCTCGTATTGCTCAGATTCCGTGCAGCTGGAGGCCCGCAAGCTTTGAGCAGGCGGCGTCCATTCGGCAATATGGATGCGGTCGCCTGGAAGCTTCGGCCTCGCGGTGGAGTTTCCAAGATCAAAACTAGACCGCAGGCTGCTTTGTTGGCTGCCTCTCCGACTGTGCATCGACTGCCGTCCTCCCGTCGTCGGACCTGCAGTTGCCGAACCGGGACGGGGCGGCAGCACATTCTCGTTGATGGCCGAAACAAGTGCATTGTTGATGCAGGCGTCACTCCAGCCATACTCCATGTTCGAAATACCACCGACAAGGGGATGCGTGGACAGCCGAGCAGACCAGTAGTTCACAGTGAGTACAAACTCCTTGCAGATCTCCGGCGTGCCCACTTGGAAGAGATGGACGGCACCAGTAGGTAGACTGAGGGCCCAGACGTGTGGGCGCGTCCTCGAGTATCCAGGAGTCGGGAGTGCCGAGGCGAGGGTCTGTCGCAGGGAGAAAGTACCAAGACTGGTGGCATTCTCTTGCCAGTTGCCTCCTCCAACAACACCTCCGGGGGCTGGCTTGCGGTTGCCACGTGCCTTTTGGCGCATAGACTTGGTGGAGAAGGAGAATATGCTCATTTGGCCCTTCTGGACGACCGCAAAGACTTCGCTCCAGTTTCGATCTTTCGCCTTCTTGTCAACGCCGTCGAGATGGTGCTTATGAATTACAAGACCCTCCTTGGCCCACGGCGGACCCGTAAGCTCAAGGGATTCATCTTCTAGCATGGCGGCACCGTTGACTTCGTCACTCATAATGGACTGAGAGCTTGTGCCAGGGCCATCCTCACGGATGATAGCATGTGCGAGGGCATTGGCAAACCCGATCGACTGCTGATAATCGCCGCGCAGGAATGACGAGCCCAATGAATCAACTGAAGGAGTAGTCTGCGTTCGGCCAAGTGAGTATCGACTCCATGTGGCGGAAGATACGGTGGGGCTCCAAAGGGAGTTCCCATCGTCGAAACTGGTGCGACTCGAGGAGAGCCCGTTGGTCCCGAGCCGCGGGCGAGACCGACTCTTGGAGCTCCACCGGCCGTTGTTGGGCCGGTTGGTTCCATCCATTCGCCCTCTGGAAGATGGGACCTCGGAGGGCGCCTTGCTAAGCGTGCTCGGGGTACGCATCAGCCCTCCCAACACCGAGAGGCTGCCGTTATTCTGTGAGTTCTGTGCTGCCTCCGGCCCTCCGCCGAATAAGGGGAGCTTTTCATCGCGAATAGAGACATAGATATCCTTGAGGACAACTTCCATCAGCTGCTCCCATGCACGCATTGAGCCGTTGAATGGCGTCTTTACCAGCGGGCCGCAGCCTTCGCTTTCCTCGTGATCGCCTGTTCTCGACTCGGCCCGTGGGGGGATGAAAGATGATCTCCAATCCCTACGCGGCGGCTCAGGCTCTGGAGCTGCCCGCATTTCGGATTCAGTAGGGCTCAGCAGTGTATTTCTGCCGGGTAAAATAGTCGGCCGGTCAAATGCGTCGGGTACCGAGTCCTCCACAGCTTGCTTGATGGTGGTCATGGTGTTCTTGACGAACTGGGAGCGGGTCATTTTCGACTCGATATCGGCAAGGTGAAGATCGGTGTTCAGCAGCATAATCGAGTAACACATTGTGTGGATTACATCTGTGCCTTGTTGTTAGCAAATGCCTTGCCCTAAATAGTAAATAGTGAGAGTATTGAAGCTTACCCATGGTTCTGAAGCCGTGATTTGGGTTGCAATCGCACCAACGGTTGGAAAAGCAAACCAGGATCCGGTCTACCTGCTGTGTCTCTGCTCGTAATATGAGTCGGCCGCAAACCTCCCGCAATGCGGTGAGGACGTTCTTGTCGGAGAAATCATACAACTCCATGTAGGCTCTGAGTGTCCGTTGTCGCACAGGCCCTTCTTCGCCCATCCAGGAAGCGGCCTTGTCCTTTTGGATGAAATCCTCTCTACCATCGAAAATGCGCTGTGCCTTCAATCTGTCATCCTCGGTCGGCTCTCCCACTGTTACTTCCGGCTCATCCAGAGGCGACCCAGCAGGCTTGGTCTTCGCCTCCGCACCTTGGACCTGCAGGCTCGGCAGACTGCCATTCGACTGGTTGTGGCCGCTTCTGCTCAAGGCCGATACTCGCCCGGAACTCGGTTGGTCTTGAATTGGAAGACCCAGGCTGTCTGGCCGTGGCTTCTCCTCATAACTGCCAAGGTAAGGCGATCCATTGGCAGACGAGTTTTCCCTGTATGAACCATCTTCATCGGTCGGAGCAAGCCGCTGTGCGCTACGTTCGGTAGGGCTGGAAGATCGGCGGTGTCGGTTCCGACTGGCTTTACTCGATCGGTTGGGCTTGTCGCCGTCGGAGTCACTGCTATCTTCGAAGAAAGTGGTGTCGCGGGTAAGCTTAGGCCGTTGTGTTGGCATCGGAGGGCTTGCCAGAGGTGTGCGGCTTGAGCCAGAAGTGACGGAATCGCGGCTGCGAGTGACCAATGCAGATTGGGACTTAACGGTCCGTATCGTCGCCTTTGGACTGGGTTCGTAATCGGGGGAGAAGCCTCTGCTCTTGCGTCGTCGATCGTCCTCGGGGTCCTCGACATTGTAGTGAGGCGAGACAGACTCACGCTTGTTACGGGGTGGCAGAAGGCCCAGAGGCGATGCGGAACTACTCTCTTTCAGGTAGGGGCTCATGACTTGGCGCAGACTACTAACGGGACTTGGGTCCGGCATGTAGTCAGACGGATCCATTTGTTTAGTCCGCTGAGCGACGGGATGCTCCGTGGACGGGGACATGGACATGTGGGCTGCAGGCGCCTGTGGCATGGGCGGAGGCGGTTCTGCAATGGACTTCTTGCGTCTTCGGAAAAAGGACGACTTTTTTGTATGACATGGTGTCCCGCCGAGGAATTGGCCGGCTGTGAATCCCGAGATGGAGGAGCGGAAGAGGCAATGGGCTGTTGCTGTGGTTGAGGCAGCGGCTGCTGCGCGCGAGAGTCGGGTCGCGACTGCGTTTCAACCGTCGCTGGCGAAACGTGGGGCGGGTTGGAGCCTGTCGAGGCCGAGTCAAAAGCACTTGCCAAAGCCTTGGATGAGCCACCGAACATCCTTTTGAAAAACCCTGGCCGCGATTGGTTTGCTTGTGATGTGGTGTTGGCGCCTGCCTGCCCAAGCTCCTTCTCTTTGGCCTTTTCGTAACCAACGTGGGGTGCTGGTGCCGAATCCATATCTTCTTCCTCGGGGGCAGAAGGTGGTGGTGGCAGTGGTGGTAAATCATACTTGGATGCAGCAGCAGCAGCAGCAGCAGAAGCCCCAGCTCGTCCTCCAGCCGTGCCGGTCCTGTTTGAGCGCATGCTCATCTTTCTATCCGACGCCGACACGCTCCTGCGCTCTGCGTCCTGATTCTGCTGTTGGGGAATTGGGGGCGGCTGCGGGATGGCGGTCGGGGCGTTGGTTAAGGTTGGCCGACGTGGACCTCCAGGCACCGTGGGTGTAGGTGCGGCCTCATACTCGTCCGTCCAGAGAGTGTTGGAGAACTCTAAATTCCAAGCGCTGCCGGCAATGTTGTTGGGCGCAGGTGCAGGTGCAGCTGCAGCGTAGGTCGGAGATAAGGAAGAATGGTTTTGACCCATGTCGAAGCTGGAGGAGCGACCTCCAATTCCATGTGCTATTCGCTGACTGCCCAGCACTTGTGCGTAGCCCCCATCGAAGCTGTTGGTACTGCTGCTCTTGCTCGTCTTACCCCCCTCGAGTGAAGAATGCGACCGTTGGCCATCTGGTTCCCTCTTTGCTGCGTCGGGGACTCGCGCATGCTATTGAGCCGCCCTATCCCAGAGTGGAAACCTGAGCTGCTGTTGCTCCGTCGGCCACGTGCGTATGGGCTCGACAACCTGCTGTCGGCGTCATCTGTTCCTTCGAAGTCGGAACTGTAGGTGTAATTGTGGCCGTGGTTGTTATACGAGCTGTGCGTCCGGTTCCGTTGGGGAATACTCGAGATGGTTCTGGCCGGATTCTCTCCGCCAAGGGACATAGACCTATACGTGCTAGGTTCGTCGAAGGGCGAATGTGGAGTGGCCGGTGTGTGGATCTGGCCGAGACTGAACTGGTCGAGGGACGCCAGCATGTTGGTCACCAGGGAGTCTCGAGTGACTTGTCGCGACGGCAGGGAGAGGTCGTGGGAGTCTCGGTAATTGGTCTTCCTCAGGCGGTCGCCCATAAAATCCGGCACGTTTTCCTTGTTATCCGTCATGTCCACGGGACTGTTGAAAGTGTCAAGGAAAGATTCGTCAAAGTCTCGGTCGCGGCTCGAGGTTGTGCTGGATATGGAGGGATGCTGCTGGGTCCTGAGCGCCCTGCCGGACACTGGTGGCTTGCCCTTGGGAGGAACTGGCGGTCTTCGCAGGGAAGGCGGCGTGGAAGGTCTCGTATCACGGATCTGTGGCGGAGATGATGACAATGACAAGGTATCGATATTCAGTCCAGGCCGGCGCCTGTGAGAGCGGCGGCTGCCCTCTGAGGGATGCATGGCTTAGCCCGACGATCCGGCTTGTGCTGGACTGGCAAACCGTGGAACGAATCGTGGCCAAGGGCCAATAGTTTGGGTAATGGTAGAAGCACTAATGCCGAGAGATGACGCCGCCGTACAAGTTTCCCCAATCCAATAGGAGAAAGCTGGGTTCGCTAATTTGCACATATATACATGTGTAATGTAGAGTAGTATGCGATTATGATTACGCTCCCTCGGTCTGCACTCACTTGCTCTCCCACCATCAGTCAGGGAATGTGTTCGTGGTTCGAGCGGCGCGTGCCCAGTTTGTCGCGCCCAGCCTGGAGTCAGGAAAGGGAAGGGTATATTATTCACTACTTGGTGATACTTGGTTTTATTAATGGAGGAAATCAATGGCAATCGACCGAGAGGACTAAAGACTAGAGAGACCTAGACCTGGACGATGCGAAAGCGCATGAACAAGGCGTGTGTCCACAGAAATCTTGGCCACCCTCAATGTAGGTAAGTAAGTTGCGGGTACCTGCTTGGGGAGTCTCAAATGAAGGTCGAACATACTAGACTCTGTAACGTCGGGGGCTTGCTCGAATTGGGCCGGTCTAAGCAAATTGTCCATATCAGCTAAAGTGGCACGTTAGGTAACTGCTACTAGATTCCAGCCAGGTTGCCCATGACATGTGCTGTTAGATAGCCGTACTACTAGAGAGGAAAAGAGAGAGAGAGAGAGAGAGAGAGAGAGAGAATTCGGTTGGTAGGTAGGTATGTATCTGATGCAATTCGAACCATACCTAGGAATGCCCTGGGACTATGTCGTCTGCCGCCGTTGTGCGCTGTGCATACACATCCAGACAGACATTGACAGCAGATAGCGGACACAAACGTTGTACACGTCAAATCTGAACGCACGCCACGTAGAGCCGGGGTTTCGCTGCGCGTCTAGGACGGGACCCTCGCCCAGCTGCCCCGTTCCAGGCACATAGCGTCCAATACCCTTTTTTCTTACCTGCAGATGGACAACTGTCTCAGGGTCTGCTTCTCTCTGCTTTGTCGGACAGATCCACACCTCAGAATAAGTACGCCTGAAACACTGGGTATTGATAAAAAAGAAAATGCACGCGCATATGCCTACATACGATACATATAAGGCAGCAACAGAAGATAATTAATCGGTATGACCAACATATACCACTCTGCACTATCGCCCGGCCACTGCTGTAAGTCGAACGCCCTCCTGCGGGAGTAGGGCATTTGAGTTAGTTCATGACAGTTCCGGCTCACCGTTTTCCATTGCCATTCTGCGCAGTCATTGTCGGGGGCCCATCGGCTTGGGAAGTAGTGCGTCCGATCTTATTACTTGGTGAAATAAGTTTCTGCAGGTACAAGGGGCGGAGGCGCGGCAAATTATGTACATGCCTAGCCTAATTGGATTCCGTGAGATCGTCAAAAGCAATCCGTCCTGGTCAAAAAGAAAATTAATAGCCGTTGGACTGAGTTCGGCACCCCTATCCTCTTAATCGCAGGACAGTATAAAACGTGCGTACATAACGTGGAAAGCTTCGCGGACTCTACTTTAAGTTCGGTTACTCAAAGCCGCCGATTAGTTGATGCGTCAAACTGGCAATGGAAGCTGGTAGGTTGTGTACATGTAAATATGCAAAACATAGGTCTTTGGCCAGAAGCCCACCCTTCAAAGTTCAACCCCATCATACCTACCTGGTAGCCATTGCCTGCATGGCATGTATTGTATTTGGTAGACCTGTGTCCCGCTCACCCACCTCGGATTGGGGATTGCAGGCAGTAAGACAGAGGGTTCCTCCCCGGCCAGCCGGTGGACGACATGTCTTGAAATTGTTTTGTTGATGGCGTGTACTATTGGGCCAGCAGGGTCACTATCGATATTAGCATCCCGGAGTCCCAGGATTGCAACGGACGCCACATATCATCTAAGATATAATCGCACAACATCAGCCTTGTAAAGCAACCCGTACATGGGCGACCGTTAGCCGTCATACCTACTTCCCTGTACCACCCTTTCGAGTAGTTCAACGGCCGTTCACCCTAACTTGTTTAATGAGAATGCTGGGATCTTCCTGCATGGACTACATGGGAATGAAGACACGACACGTCAGATGCGTCGAAACTTGGCAGCGTCGGGCCTCTAGAATTGCGATAGCGACCTCTACTGGATCCTCGCATCCTCGCAAGTCACACAGTAATTGCTCTCTTATAGCCACTAACAGCGCCCAGGCGGCTCGTGGTTCGACAAGCCGCCTTATTAGCCAACCTTCTGACAACTGATGCCGCCAAGCCGCTTGGACTTCGCAACGCAGCACATCCATTCATCATACTTTTCTTTGTTTAGACCAGGCCAATCTACCTACTGAGCATGCAAGCGATAAGTCAAACCCACCTCAGTTGAAGAGGTGCATCTCTCCTTTACGGTAATTAGCGATTGTCAGATCATGACTCGTGGGCTTAAGTAACGGGAGGGCAGATTGTCGCGGCACCGCTTCGCGCCTCTCCCCCAATGGAGTGCTTGACGTGTCAAAATCGTGTCGACCGGCAAAGCGAGCCTTAAAAGCCGGGAGCTTGGACACATTGGATATCCGAAGTATTACAAGTTGCAGCTGTCAGATGAGCCGGGTGTGCATCTGATGGATTTCTGAACTCTCTGGAAAAAAGAAACAATCTGGGCAGTATCAGGCCAAGGGCTACATCCAACCTTGGAACTTTCAGGTTGCGGCTCATCAATAATCAAAACGCCCACCTCCCACTAGTCCACACGGCCCCAAATCCGATATTGGACAACTATTGGAGATGCTGTGAGATCGCCCCGCGTTTACCGGGTAGGTTTCCGGCCCAAAGCCTCAATCGATTCTGTAAGCGTCTCGCTACCAGACAGTCTACAATGACACACTGATAGTGTTTGGGCGTGCCGCCACTTCTAGCCGTCGGTGGTATCCACGGTGGCGGCGGGCACAGGGAAGGTGCCGAGGGTGTTTGGTGGTATGTGATTGGTGGTCAGTCTCGATGGTGGCATCAAACCCCCGACTGTGAGTGCTACCCTACACACCATCGCGTTCTCGAACAAACAATCGAACAAGAGTCGTGATCTGTTTTTCGCCACGGAAGCCGCCTGTTCGGACAATTAGTTCGCTGGTGTCGCGACCCCACCCCACACAGCAGCGTCGGAGCCGCTGGGCTTTCTGCTTCGGGCTGGTTTTGCAGATGGCTAACACCTGGAGCCCCCCCGCGCTTCTGGGCTTTGTGGGGACCAGACTCGGACTCGGTCCATGAGGCAGTCAGTACTTTAGCCAAATCAGTAGCCTCCATTTAGATAGTCAACCACCACCACCACCCCTTTACTGTGCATGGTCACCTGCAACCTGCAATCTGAGCCTATGTACAGCGAACGTTGAACTGCAAGGCAAACTCGAGTTTCTGAAAATAGATGGAAGGTTACTTCGCTGTGATGCAGCGGGAAAGGATGTGATGTTGGAATGATTGTGAGATGGATGCCTACGCGGCATCTCCCAAACCTTAACAAATGCATGTGAAAATAACATTCCTACCCAAATACCTTAGGTAGGTACTTATTACATATATCTGTATTTTCTTTAAACATATATAACTTACATTTACATATTAAAGCACTGATCGAGTGCGGAAGTATGAGAAGGTTCCCCGTCACGGTAGGGGCCCCATGTCCGGTTAAGTTGGCAGCGCTTAGGTATTGGACACCAACCGCACAGAGTATACAACTTACCTACATGCATGTCTCATTCCTGATAAGGCCGAGCAGTTCATCACCCTCAATCGTTTTGTTTTTGTTTTCTTCTTCCGTGGATATACATGTCTAATAGACGTTCTTTTCCCGCGCGCCGTTAATTCCCGAGCCGTCCCTCTCCACAGCGTCTTGCTTGCCAATAGATGATAACTTGCAGCTAGGTAGTAGGAATGTATGATCTTCGTTGTTTTCTGAATATTGAGTTACCCTAGGCGCGGTCCTGTATCGAACGGGACTTGGCACTTGGTGATCTACTCCTAGAAGTATGCCGCGGGTCTCGGATTCCTTATCCCTATGCATATAGTCTTTGTTATAGAAGACTTGGCAATTGTATTCTGAGGGTTATACCTCTTCGCCAACTGCCAACTCTTCTACCACACATGGCGTTGCTGGGCCAAATTTGATCGGTATGACTCAGGGAGGGACTTAGTTACCAGGTAAGTAGCACTTGAGGAAGAAGAGGCCATGGGACGTTCAGAACAGATTGGCGTAGATCATGTCACGCATCTCCGCTATACGTAGACTGAAATGCGATTCGTATTCATTAATCGATTCATTGACGATGTTGGGTATCTTGAACTTGAGCATACAATCTCATCAACCTCCCTCACCGTTGGCCCCGAGCATTTGTTCGTGAATTCCATGTGCGTCATGATGAACCCCAGCCCAAAGATCAAGACGACCCAGTCGCCTCGGGCCCCACCGCCTCGGCCCCCTCAAAGTTCCACATGCGCCCGTCGACCTCGATCATGTCGAGACACATCTTCATGAACCGCTGGCGGTACTCGTCGGCCTCGGCCGTGACGCTCATGGGCCCTTGCTCGTCAACCAGATTGTACGTGTTGATGAGGCCCGTCATGGCCTTGGCGTGGGCCGTGTGCTTGGCCCAGAAGAAGTCGAGCACGGCGGCGCGGTAGACCTCGCGCCCGTTGCTCGAGGGGATGCCGGTGCACCAACTCGGGGGCCAGGCGGCGCGAAGGGGGGCTGCGCGGGCGGAACAACAGCGGCCTCTTGGCCGTCGTCATCGTCCACGTCGTCTACCGAGATGCGCACGAGGAATAGGGAGTAGTCCACCGCGTTGCAGTCGCAGAGCAGCTTCGTGTCCTTCTGGAGCTGCGCCTTGAAGTCCTCGGCTTGGTCCAGGGTCAGGTACAGCTTGCCTTCGAACTCGTCGGCGAGCTTCGACTTGGTAGCCTCCGACGTCAGCTTACCACCCGCGATGTCACGCTCTGGGAAGAAATACGAGGCGGGCTTGAGGTCCCAAGACTCCCACTTCTTCTTCGGCTGCCCGTCCTCCTCCACATCGCCGCCGTTTCCAGAAGTTCCCGACGTCGGCGAAGACGCCTTCTTTTCGTCTTGGCCGTACAGTATGTTCTCCATGACGATGTGGTGGCTAGGGGCCAGGCCGAACAGCGTGCCCAAACTGCCCCTGGCGCATTCTAGGAAATCCGTGATGCGGATGAGCAAGCTCCCCGGATGGGCGCGCATGTGATCTGCGTACGGCAGTAGCATATCGTTCTTGAAGAAGTTGTGCTCAAAGGAACGCGGTACCGACTTGACCAGGTATGCCCCGTCAGCTGTGCGGAAGAAGGTCGATCCGCTGTAGCCCATGTCCCCCATCGGCTGCAACATGGGCACCTTCTCGCTGTTCCTGCTGGCCGCGGACGAGGGCGTGAAACTGTCCTTGTACTCCGACGACTTGATGGCCCAGAACTCTCGCAGGCTGCGGAACAGATCCTCGCGGACCAGCCGAAAACTCAACCAGTAGAGGTTGAAATAGCTGAATAGGCGGCTCAGGACCGTCTGGCGCTGGATGGGGTGGCCATCTTCATCATTGTTGATGATGACGTAGATGATGGATTTGGCGATCTGATTCTCGCGTTGGCCCATCTCTGCGGTGGATTTCCTGATCTCTATCGTGGGTTTTCACGATGTAGGCAGCAGGTCGTGAGAAGGCTTTGCCGCCGTTCGTTCGTATGAAAGTCGTTGTTGACGCGGCATGTGTAAGCGCAAAGGTGGTTGGAGCATTTCTTCCGGGAGGCATATGTGACGTCACCTTTTGGGGATTCCTTCAAAAACACTGCATGAGACGATTGGCTGCAGACGGTCGATGCAGCATTCTGATACGAAATCGGTTAGGTGCGTTTCACAAAGTCGATTCATGATTATTAATAGACTGCGGTTTGCGATTCACCTGCATTTACATATGGAGTTACCTTACCTCGATGGCCTACAACATGTATCGACTGCTACGTCGATGTTTGAATCATCCTAGGTATCTAGGTATCTCATGGAAACTCCTACCACCAGGTCAACTCCCTATGAGCTACAAGTATGATCCAGTACTTGATCGAATAACTCTTACTGTTATTGAAATTCGATAACACATTACATAAGCCACATTAGATCCATGATTGAACCCCCCTTGTACGTCTCCCACGCCCGTTCGAGCATCCATACTTAAATTACTCGAACCACGGAAGCACCAGCGGGTCCTGGCTGCCACTGCCGTACGCACTGCCGCCGTAATCGAGGTAGCCGCTGACGTAGGGCTGGGGGATCTCAGCGAGGATGTCGGTGGCGTTGCCAAAGACCCAGACGGTCTGCATGCCCATGACCATGTGTCCGAGGACGTGACAATGCATCATCCAGGCGCCGACGTTGTCCTCGGTGACGCGGATCCGCCACGCCCGCCAGCCCGACGTGTAATGTGGGCTGCCTTTGACTGCATACCGATAGAGCTGCGTCGTGTCACGCAGCGCCGGGACGTAGCCCGTGTCCTGGAAGTGGGCGCGCTCGTTGGCGGCCGCGTCGTACGTCCCGTTGCCCGACCCGAGGTCCCAGAAGTGCTCGCCGTGCGCGTGCATCGGGTGGACGTCCCAGCCGCCCGTCGGCCCGGAGTTGCTCTGCCACACTATGTCCAGCACCTCGCCCACCTTGGCCGGGAACGCCTTAGTCGCTGGGTCCCACCCCTGGTTGGCCACCGCGGCGTCGTAGTTGGGAGTCTGGCCTGTCTTGTACACCGTTACGAGGTACGGCTGGTAGTTCTGGGCCGCAAGCCTGGATTCCTGCCACGTCAGGTTGTTCGAGCTGCGCAAAAGAAAGGAAAGACGTGTTAGCGATGTTGATCAGTCTCTGCAGCAAAGGGCTGAACGAGTAGTGACTCACTCCCATTGTAGCATTCCGTTGATGCTACCATTATAGGTCCCATCGACTACGACTTGGTTCATGGTAAGGACCACTGTCCGCGTGACTTCCTCGAGCGTTGGGAACTTGCTCTTTGGCGAGAGGGCCTCCAAGGTATACTCCATCCAAGTGGTGTACTCTGTCAAGTTGGTCGGTAAATTGACCGGCGACGATGCCGGCAAATCGGCGGGAAGTCCTTGCTGCCGCCCGACCGTCTTGTATCTAGTGGAGTTGTTATATCCAGTAGAGTTGCCCTTGTTTCCAGCGAAGTTACCCTGATACTGCAGCAGAGCGTAACCACTGGGCAGGGTCGGCCTGTCCCGAGTCTCGTATCGGATCCAGTAAGACGACCTTCCCTCCGCCTTCAGTTGCTCCTCGGTCTTGGTTTTCAGGAGAACACTGAAACGTTGGCCGCTGCCCATTTGGATACGGTCAGTCGCGGCCGGCTTCGTGTACTGCCCGTCCGCCTCGATAATGATCAACTCTGCGTGGTTCTCTATTCCGAGCATCGCAAAGGACAGGGCGGTCCCGCTCGTGAATCGCAGCCTGTACGTCTTGCCCGGCTCGACGGTGATGATGTAGGGCTTGCACGAGTCGTCCGCCGTGGCGTTGGAGAATGAGGCGTTTCCTGAGCGGCCATTGAACAGAAGGGCATCCGGCTCCCCGTCCACTTGAAGGGGTTCGCAAGGAGGCCCGCTTCAAGCACGTCATCTGTCTTTGTATAGTAGTCGCTAAGCAAGATGGGGATATCGCCGTCGTAATCGTACGGCTTGGTCCCGTGGGCAGAATCAACGATGAGGGCCCCGTGCGCCGTGATGGCCTGGAAGCCGACATGGGAGTGGTAGAAGTAGGTTCCTGCATCTCCCACCTCGGGATGAATCTCGTAATCAAAGTACATTCCAGGCGCTATCGGCCACTGCGAGACGAGCGGGGTGCCATCTGAGAAGGGTGCCGTCCTTTGACTGAGGCCATGCCAGTGCTAACACACAAGTCAGTCCGTGACCTGATTATAATAGCAACATGACAGCAATGTAGCAAAGATCCGCCGTGTAAGCAAGATGCGTAACAGACCGTAGTGAAATTCTTGTCAACCATCTGGTTGTAGACCCTCACCCACGTAGTCTTTCCTTCTTGGAGGTGCAGGACAGGTCCAGGCGATGTGCCGTTGAAAACTACCGAGTAACGTGATTCACAGTTTATGGTGATGCTCTGTGCTGTCGCGACGAGTACGTACTCGGGCTCCCACGAAGCACCGTGAGAGACTGGGGTTTGTGCTGCAGAAGCGCATGTTTGGAGCAATCCAGTGATGCAACCGGACAGCAGGAGTCCTCCTTTTAACCAACCCATGTTAGTATCTAACCCAAGTCTACTTTAAGTATGTAGCGTGGCTGTAAGTGAAACGCCGTCGCTAGAACGGCACGTTGTGATTAAGAACGTTCACATCACCGGCGCGGCAGACCGTGGAGTGAAGAATGGTGAGAGGGTATATAAGGGGGGAAAGGAGCTGGGCTTCCTTGTCTTTTTCCTTCTTTTTCTCTTCCTCCCCATCAAACGAAATGCCGACAACCGTAAGCACTTGATATAGCATATATAGCCAGTAATCTCAGCCGTGTAGATCACCTTCCCTACAGATCCACTAGAAGTTTTGCAATGCGCGTGATACGGCTCCCTACAGACAGCGGCTGAGGTTGCTGGTTGGACATAGTACAACAACAAGCTTCGTGGAAATGCAGGGTTGCAGGGGCAGAGAGACTTG
Source organism: Apiospora saccharicola (assembly GCA_038363915.1). Classification (NCBI taxonomy): domain Eukaryota; kingdom Fungi; phylum Ascomycota; class Sordariomycetes; order Amphisphaeriales; family Apiosporaceae; genus Apiospora; species Apiospora saccharicola. Next base: position 5,439,096 of record JAQQWM010000001.1, read on the forward strand.
TGGTGGCACAGCCAGCTAGAAATACCAGGCCACCCCCAGCGAGTCAGCAAACCAATCAATACATACGATCGCCCAACGATCGCCAATCGGGCAACGCTGCCATCCATCTTGTCGTCGGCCTAGTAGCCTGTCAAAGTCACCGAGTACATGTATGATGTAGGTTGGCCATAAGTGCTCTAGAACCTGATCTCAGAGCACTAACTGGCCCTGACCTAAATACAGGTACATCATCCCATAGTTCCCTGCGGGCTATCCCTGGAGGCTGATGGAGCTGAGTTCTCAAGTTCACTAGGATCGAGGGGTTGTTTACTGTAACTGTACTTAGTATGTATGTATATAGGATTCCTCCCTCAGCGGCATGTATCTGCGGACTTGTCGATCTCCAATGGCCCTATTAGCAGGCTAGTAAAGGCTCCATCAGGCCATCAACCATGTGCCATGCCTCGCTCAAAAGTCGGTCTCTGCATGCAAATATGCACCTAGCCAGCTCCCGACAAACAAATCATTCGTCTACAGCAAACAGAGGCAAAGCGAGAGCTTCATTCCGTCAATCCGACCGGGAGACGACCGGAGTGTCGGGACCGGAGAGCTGCGTTCCTCGTGCGCCGTGAGCAATCCCATGAGCAACAGCGAATGCGTGGCCGGCACGCTCAGCGTACCCAGCCGACCATTGCCTCGTGTTCGTGTCATGACACACATAAAGGAGTGAACCTTGAGGTCGTGCTACTTTGCTACTTCCGAGTCAAACCAGACCGCCATATATTGATACCACTGCCAAGTGACCAGGTACATGTTGCTACTGAGTTACACATAACCATGGGAGATTAACATTTCCGGCTGGGTCGAGCTCATCGGCATGATTTTCACAATCGATTGGTGTCGGGCATGGGAGTTAGGACAAGAGATGATATGATACTGTGAATTAGTACATGATGTAAGCAGTATTGACGGTTTACCGGTTTGGGCAATGAACCCACCACTAAACAGTTGGTGGATCTTAGGCCTTAAGTTAAAGCACAAACCGCCCGGTTGGCTTGTACTATGATTACAGGGTCTTGGCGTCGTGCTTGTTTAAATGTCCTCGTCCTCATCTTAGCAAAGTTCAAAGTTATTAGAAAGCAAATCATGGGGCTACGGACCGGCATACCCGGCATTGCTATGCTGGGATGGATAGATTCCGTCAATTTAGCTGAGCCCTACAGCTCAACTAGAATTAGTTCTGGAGATTGGAGTCACGGAGTCGGCCGTTTCTGCAATTAGTTCACTGACAATGTTCCATATCTGCCGAGTGAAGTATTTTCTCTAGCAGTACAACAAGATCAATACGAAGCTGTTTGCATTCAATAAAATGCACAGTAGCAGTTGGGCATCAATACCTGTCAGGATTCTGGTGCATTTAGCAGGCACCAAGTTCACAAGCAGTACGCGTCCGCAACCAAACGAAGCAGGCTATCCGCTTAGATTCTACCTATGTATACCTATACTAGTGGGATGAGATACAGCACAGAGACACGGCAGTTCTAGCCCCCGAGCAACCTGCATAGAACTATAGTAGACAGTTTCCTTACAAGTAAGTAGGCTTGCCGAAACAGCCGTATGCAGGCATATCTACCCTTTCATATGCTCCCAAAAGAGGAAAATGTACCAAGTAGTCTCACCACCCAGACCACGTGAGAAACGAAGCTAGTTCAGCCCGCCCACCGACACCCCCTTGCGAGGGATTGGCACAACGGGATGGCTAGCGTAAGCCAGGAGAGCATCAGGTCTATGGTGAATAGCCTCCTTCGTTTAAAAACTCAGGAGGCGAGAGAACTTGGCGCGTGTCCGTCTAAAGAACGACGTAACCCCCTCATCCCTTTTCTATAGATCTGTCTCTTTTTCCCTCCTTCCACCTACCGGCTTTCGCCAGAGGCTTCCAGAGAAAACGGACAGAGAAAAGGGGGAGAAGGGGTTGCAACACGTGGCAACGAAGGCCATTTGATATACCGCGTGGATTACAGAGCATCAAGGAATGATCTCGCCTTGTGCTCCACCTTGCCGCGCGGATGACGAGTATAGTGACAATGCATTCAAGAGCAGCTTCTGGGGATCCCAGTGCTTTTATAATTGGGATCATATGAGAATGGAGAAACAATGGGCGTTCACAGTGTATGTTGGATACAGTTTGACAAAGGAACGGCTGGGTGCAAGACTGGCGGAAGTTACTTCACTTCAGTTGCAACACGAGCGACAATGGCAGCGGCACGTCCCATCATTCCATTCGTAAAGCATTCCTGTATGCCCGGTATTAGCGTCAAAATTGTACATTAGTATTTGCTCGGGTATTCGGCAGCTTTTTTCTGCCATCGTGGGCCAGCTCTGACCTGACATCAAGCTGCCCTATGAGTCGAAGACGACCTTTTTCCGCCCCCTTCCTCTTCCATCGCTCAGGTCGTCCAATGACCGGTCAATTTCCATGAGGTCTAGCATTTCGACCTCGACATCTCGTTCTATCTCGTCATCATCCTGCATAACATCGGCCGCTGCGTTTAAGCTGTCGGCAAAGGCAAACCCGTTGGTACGCGGAGGCGCAGTTGTGGTTTCATCCGTCTCGGTGGAAGGCAGGACCCGATCGGCCTTGTTCTGGGGTTCGCGCTGGGCTGAGTGGCTCGAGAACCTCCTCCTCGGGTTGATTGAGAGATTGTAGACTTGGCTGGCAGGTTGTTCCGGTCGTGGGTGTACAACTATGGCGCTGCTTTCCCTAGCGCGCTCGCTCAGGCCCTTGCGGCGGCCCATGATACCGCCAATACGCGTGCCGACGACCGTCTCACTCTCACGTACCACCACAATCCGACTTTCGCCACAAACAGCAACATCGACGGGGAGACCTTCATTGGTTGCTGCTTGCGGTCCTCCGAACCTGGGGATAGCCGCAACATCGGTACAACGCTCACCCATAAGACCAACGGTAAGATCACTCAGGCGGACCATTCGCGTAGGCTGTGCACCACTGAAGAGATTCACGCCTCCGCCGACTCCTTTTCGTAGCTGTGCGTCCCAGAACTTGAGGATACCGGGAATCACAAGAACGTGTTCGGAACCGCCAATCCATAGGACAGCACTCTCGTCTGCGGTGGTCGTCGCTTGAGCAGGTATCGGCATGACAGCAATGCCTCCTCTGACGGAGAAGAGTCGGTCGGGTCCAGAGAAAGTGGATAAGGCTTCACGCCGGGAATGTGGCGTCATGGGCACAAACTCGCCGCCTGCTCCAGTTGTTCGTTGGGTTCCGGGATTGCGCAGAGGGCTTGTGCCTTCAACAAAGCCCGTTACGCTGAACGAAGTGATAGCAGCGCCGCGAATGCCAGAGCTCTGTTTGCCGAGGGCAGGTCCTTGTGGTGAAACGCCGTCAACATCCCAGATGCCCCATTGTCCATCTGCTAGCAAGGCCAGAACAGCTCTACCATGGGCTATCCATGATGCTGCTATGATGGGTTTGCGTGATGGCGACGGGCGAGCAAAAGGAGGGTAGAGAGAGATGAGCCACGAGCCTTGGGAGGGAAAGGGGGTATCTGAAAAATCGTCAAGTGGCATGGATGGTTGTGCGTAGTCATAGACCCTGATGGCCTGGGAAGTGTTGCACAGAAGTTGGGTTGAATGTGTGGAGTTGAAAGATACGGACGACAGCGGGGCCGGTAGGAACTCGGTTTGGAAAGGCTCGACTGGCCGATCTTTCGTTGTCTTTTCGAGTGGTACATCCCACAGGCGAAGAGTGCCTGCGGCCTCTTTCGAATGTGCTGCTATCACAGCTCGTGGTGCAGCTCTGCCAGTGGATTGCGAGCGCTCTGCGGACTTGCTACGCTCTGCTGTAGGTTTTGGCTGGACCAGGGTCATGGCTAACCCATCACTATACTTCTCCTGGCCCATCAATAAGGTGATGGACTCTCCCCATTTTCCGTTGCCAGCCTTTCCGGCCAACAAGTTCACACGGAGCTCTCCCCGGGACTTGCTCAGAGGCGAGGGTGGCGTCAGAGGCAAGGTAATCAAGTAAACCTCGCGCGTTGCACAGGAGACAGAAAACACGATTTTCTCCTTAAGCAAATCGGCACCGTTCCGGGCAGCATCTTCGGCAGCACAAGGTGTCATAGGCAAGGTAGCAATATGGAAGACGGCCGCGCCCATAGATAGGTCGAGCGTTTGCGTAATATCGGTCTGAGGGAACTCGTCCATGTTTCCCTCTTCAAATTGCGGGTTATCTGTGAAGGCAGTGCCGTTTTGAGCCATAGCGTCGTCGGAGTCGGAGTCGGAGTCAATGACCATGACGGAATCTTCGGGTGCGTTGCCATTTTGCTTGCCCTTTTTACCATGACCAGGGTCATCGTAGACAGAGGCCTTGAAGGGCCGTCCTCCGCGCCAAATTACCGAAACACCATCTTCGTGTCCGTAAAGGACGATCGTGGCTCCTTGGGGGAAAGAACCGGGTACGTCTGGATGGTGTGCACTCGGCGGGTCAAGTTGTACCTAAAGATGCCAGTTAGATCGGTCAGTCATCGATTCAAACTTCACTTCATTGGGTTTGCTCTGCCAGTGCAGCTTACGTTGTCTGTGTATTTTGCGCAGTACGGCGCACTCGAGGTCCGATGTCAACTGCCATTGCAGCAACTCTGGTTCGGTTGGAACCTTGACAAAGTATGATGATGTGGTAGAACTCAGCTCTGGAAGTTATTCCGCAAGTCGTAATCGTTGCTGGGCGAAATGGCAATGCTGTGTTGATGTGCAAAGCGGGCAACGTCACGCTTGACTTCTCTCGTCGCAAAGCGTCACTTTTACTGTCCGAAGTCCATCTTCAGCCAAACACGCGGAATGTGAACAGTGGAGCTCGACGCGGTGCAGTGTCCAGAGCAAGCTGATCTCCCCTACTCGGTGTCATGTGACCCAACGCAAGGGCCAGGGCGAATTATTGATGCTGCAACCCGCTAACCTAAGGCATCAATCAATCAATTCCAGGATGCACATTTTAGCGCCTGCTCGTACAGGTCAGGTCAGGTACCAAGATTGTGATAGTGCAAGGTCATCTTGGAGATACCGCACGCAAGCTTCGTCATCGTCATCATCGTCCACGTTGCTCCATTTCTTATCGGCATCGTCGGTCGATGGTGCTCTTTTCCGTGCAGGGCGTTTCATGCAATTGGAGCTGCCTTTTAACAAGTCGGTCTCATGGTTAATAAGTGTTCGTCGCGTGCCGTGCATGTAATATTAGGCAGATGGAGGTCTACCAATCCAAGAGCATGCACATGGCGAGACACTCCTTATTCTGTGCCACGTTTCAGACTAGCCGATCCGCACGTCATTCTATAACGAGGCACGAACCAAGACTGGAGCGTCTATTATTACTCTCTTATTCAGTCACTCGCTACTCTTAGGTATCAGTTTACCCTAGGCTGCGTTCCCAGGCTGCTGCTTCAAAGGTGGGCATGTTGAAGCTCATAATCTCGCCGCCAACTTCGTCGAGTTGCTTAAATGCTCTGGTAGGCAGGCAGTGAGTGTCCTATACATATACCACCGTCATCAGGGTAGATGGCGATTGTCCGTCCTTTAACGACTGTCGTTGTATTATAATTTTGAACGCGAAACATCTCTACTCGTTGCTAGGGAGATTGCAGCTAGTCGAAACATCTTATCATGGCTTGTGAGAACCAGATACCAGTCATTTGCCTCTCCACGAATCAATTTCCTGGCTATCAGCAAGGTAGAGGTAGGTAAATATGAAATACAACACTGCCATTGCCATTTCGGGGCGTAAACTAAGGAGGTAAACTGCCAATTACGCGGAGACGTTGAAAGAGTATGCACAAGGGTATTAGTTTTGTGAACATAGGTTCAGATATGTTGGGCTATCCAGATAAATATACAAAAAGTGCCTTAATGCCACTACCTGTTCACGCTGTCTGTTGTCCTAGATCTCGGTTCAGGGGGATACCCTTCGAACATTGCAGAATCCCCAGGCATCACAACCCGTCAGTGTGTATCACTGATACGAGGCAACCAGTCATAATATGGTTGACGTATCCCAGGGAATTCCCTATCTATGACATTTTGCTCAGTAGGCTACCGCCGCCTTTGTTGTGCTTCTCGCCGTAAATAATTTAAAAAAAGTGTATGTGTTCGAATGATTCGCGCTGGTCGTAAGGCGCCTCTGCGCTTACGCTCGGTTCCGAGCAGAAGATAAGAGGTAAGGAGGGGACGGCATTGCGTGACCGGCGGAGTAGTAGGTGAAGGGTGATGCGTCGAGTACCGTTTCGTGCGCCCAATATATTCTGTTATCCAACAGCCTGCGAGACACTAAATAACGCCAAAGGATCGTCGGGTATGATGATACATCATCCCATGACAACAACAGACACCACACCAGAGAACGCCGTCAAAGATGCCAATGTGGAACAAGTAGGTACAAGCCGAAGTCATTCGTTCGTCGTGAGTGGACGCTTGAAGAATGCGTCTCGACGAGTCGTTTATGCGTTGGTGACCTGTCTTAGTGTTAGTGGGAACAGAATTCGACAAAATTTGTAAGGTTTGGCGGTACGTACTCGAAGGATCCTGCGGGAGTAATCTTCGTTGTCTGCAATGCTGCCATCGCTCATTCTGCGCTGTGCCATAACCGGGTCGAGACGCTGGTCAGAAAGGGAGAGGCCGCCGCTACTGGACGGAGGCTTGCCGCCCGCGATGAAGGCGTTGACAGCAGCGTTTCGCCTGTGTTCCTCCTCGATCTCGGCGTTTCTCCTGCGGCGGTAGAAGAAGAAAGCACCACCACAAATAGCCGACAAAACAATGAGACCGACGACAACGCCAACGGCAATGCCTACTGTGTTCGTCTTGTTTCCGGAGTCTGCGTCATCGGATGCTGTTGCAGAGGGCGCAGCTTGATCACGTCAGTCCAGTCCAGAAAATAAACCAAAGTCAAAGACCACGGGGGTACTCACCAGAACTCGTAGACGCTGCGGGGGCAGAGGATGTTGCCTCAGCAGGCGCTTTTGACGACGATGTTGATGGGTCGGGGTCGTCCGCTACTTGTTTACGGATACCAATGTTGTAAACCGTCCAGGCACCCAGACCACCGCAGGCATCAACACCGTAACCTGGGCATGGCTCTCCGCATGCATCGTCTTTGGTTAATGAAGACTTAGGTGGGTATGTGTCACCACACCAGCACTCCTTCACTTGCGTGGCACCAACTGGTTTGCCCAGCGCGCGACAAGTTTTGGCGCACTCTCCTTGTGTTTGGAAGCCGTTTTCACCGGCTGACTTGAGTGTGCCCTTTGATTTGTAGCACCCGTGGACGGTATCGGGTCCCGACTGGGGGTCTTGGGCCGGCTTCTGCACGCCGTCCGCTGCGACCGCCGCCGCAAACAAGGCCGAGATGACGAAAGATTTGAACAACATATTGAATAGAGTTGAACGATGAGTTCGATATAAGCTTTAGCGAATGTGGTAAGAAAAGCTCTCAGACCGCTCAGCGACTCGAGAACGATGAAATGTCAAAGTGACAAAATGTCGGCTCCGCTAGGGAGGGGGTTGTTGAATGAAATTAGACAGATTTCTACGCTGCGTTAGTCGATGGTCCCGATGAGATTGTATGATGGCTGTGTGGTCCGCTCGGATGAAGTGAGATGGTGATGTATTGAAATGGGGTATCCAGCCGATGCTTTCTTTGACGAGCCTCCTGAGTTGTCAAACAAGAGGTGACACGAACTGAAGGCGACACTTATTCGTGGTCGACTCTTTGTGTTGCTGAATAGACCATCGAGTTCGACTGAAAGGCCCAGGACGACAACAATGCACCCATTTGACAACTCCTTGTCCTCGTTCCAATTACAGACGACCCTTCTGGTAGAAGGGATGCTGGCACTAACCTTTGCTTCAAACAACCTTCCTCTGGACTGGTGGTGGAACGTCTTCTTCGGCGGGTCCTGTGTAGATATTCGAAGAATGACTGGGTGAGGACGATAGTCTCTTGTCTGAGCGTGGGTGAGTGGACGGTCTCGTGAATCGATGACCCTCGCTGTGATGGCGACGAGCAGATGGCAAGCCGTTTAGTTAAGAGAGCAGGAGACACGACGAAAAGCCTTTGACTGTGCCTGGCGTGGGAATGGAGACGAGACTGCTAACACGCACGATAGATGTGAGGTGTTTCTGTCGGGTTTAGGAAAGGAAGGAGAGATCTCAAGTGGCCGAAACGAGAGACAGGCAAGTGAGATCAGACGAGAAGAGTGAGTGGATGCCCGGCAAAGCGCGAGAAGAGGGACTTGGGGGAAAAGGGAGGGAAAGATGAGAGCGCACGGAGGGATTTGGGACATGGGAGGATGAGAGATGGGGCCAGGCCAGAGAGGACCGACATGGGTGTGGGTGTGGGTGGGCAGTGATGAGAGAGGAGGCGGCTTTGCTGTCTCTGGTCTCTCTCTCTCTCTTCCACCATATCTCATCCCCTCGCACCTATTGCCGTGTTAGGTACTGAGCCCTCCGTACCCTGCCTGCAACCTGCTGGGCACTGGAAAGTCACATAAAGCATCTAATTGCACTCATCACTCCACGTCGCCAGACAAGACAAAGGCCCCGAGAGTACAAGTGGGAACTCTGTGGAGGGCCGTCACGCCGTCTGGCACTGGTCTGGCTGGTTTGACTGGTCTAGAGAGACAAGCGAAAGAGACGGGAAATTACACCGACCAGGGGGTCTGGTGCATATCCTTCCCTTTCTTTTCTAGCCGGCCCTGAGGCCAGTCGCAAGTACACCAGCACAGTGTTGATCCTTCGCGTCCTGGCCCGGCCGGGAGCCAGTCTCGCAAACGGGCAAATCCAGGCCCTAAGCCCGCCGCGGCATCCCCAGGTACTGCGGTCTATCTTGGGCGGAGGCTTTTTTTTTTTTAGCTGATTGGGTTGAGTTGAAATCGTGTACTTGCAGAATGCCACCCCTTGCAGTAGTGCCCACCACCATTTCCGTTTGTGGTTAACGGTTGAGACGGGCTGTCCATGATCCCAGCCAATTAAGCAGACAAATCATCAGATTCCCTCCACCCACAGAGATCTGATTGGCCGCACAATCAATTTGGTGTGAGACCCTGGGAAAAAGGGAGGCGACGTCCTTGGCTGTAAAGAAAACAACTACTTCCCGTGTCGTACAGTATCCGGCACGGTGGTTTTGCGCGGGCAATTCGTACCTCTTCACGCTCTTGCACAAAACCAAAAGGCCCTCCTGCATATTGCTGCGACGGGGAGACCTTGCATACGAACTTCAAGGAACTGTGAGCCCTGGAGATCTTCAGGAACAGTTGCCTCTCTCAAGCAATTCCGGGAGCACAAACCAAGGCACAGGGCGTTGCATTCGAGACATTCATAACCAAGATGGTCCCAGTTCGCTCAGGCGTGCCGTCGTGGTCGAACCTCGACATCTTCATTGACGTTTGACAAGATCATCTCCATCCCGTCCAATACCAATGTCAACATGTCTTCCAAAAGTACCAAAGCCCATCAACATCGGCTTATCTCGATGAGCTAATTCAAAGCGGTCGCCCAACGACAGCGACGCATGCGGTAGCTGGTCTATTACCGGCAGCAGCTAAGCTACTGGCTCGATGCCGGACGTGTGTAGAAAAAAGGTTTGCCCACACCAGCTGAACGATGACTTGAACGTCGCGCGACATAGCACGCACACAAAAGTACCGACGTAAGCAGCAAGCCGCCCGACAAACGCGAAACATGAAACCTCCTCCAGCTCTGCGCCAATCCGGGAGGGGTGAAGATCGCGTTTGACATCGAGACCACTTTGGAAGTTTAGCTTGCTTGTAGGCACCACACAAGAATTGGGCAGTTTTTGTTTGTTTTCATTATTGTTCCTTTCCTGGGGGAGCTGGTGGCCAAATCCAAGACCAAGATCCGGCGGGCGCATGCATGATACGCGACGGCCTTATCGTCGACCTCCTTTTGTGCGCACGTATGAAGATACATGGCTGCATAATAATATGCAGCTTCTCAAAGTACTTTTACATGGCAACTGACATTGGCTATGGCCTGGAGAGCATCAAAGCAACCCGCCCGGTTTGACTATGTTTCGTTCGCCAGAACAGAGAGGACCAAGGACCACGCCCGACTCATGGCCATACATGCAATCAATCAATTCCTTGCAAGATCCTGCCACTCCGTTCAAGATCATGGTCTACCTTAATAAGAAGGGTGGAATGGAGCCGCCCCCATGTTGATGTTGGCGTCCGTGTTCTTCATGCGCGACCGAACAACTCAGGGCAGCACAGCCTCCATCACGTTGCTATTAGTGACACCTCGACACGACTTTTTCTCCAGGAATGCATGGAGAGGTCCAATTAAAAAACGACCCCGGCGTTCATTGTAGCCATGCAGGTTGGATTGGCCATTACCGACACGAGATTTAACATTGAAAGGCTTCGAGAATTTGCCAATAGCCTGTGCGATAGATCAATTAATTGCTACCTTAGGTACGCACATAAAGCAAGCTTAGACGGCACAGGCAGGTTCCGTCCGTCAGGTCAGGCAGCCAGCCCATTGCATCGCCGTTGATCGACACGCCGGTCTTCGGGCAAATGCTCAAATGTGACGCTGACGACGCTGCTCGTTCCTTGTTCGCCATCTCCGCCGCTGCCCGGATTCCTGCCCATTTTCTGCCCATTTCGCTTCGCTGAGGTGGCTCCGGTCTTTTTGCTTTCTGATGGGAGAGTCGGCGTTTGTGCTTTCTTGTACATACATACAGTACCTCTACGAAGAAACCTATCCATCGAATGCCAGGAACCCTTCGCTCTTGGAAAGTCTTGCTTAATTGTTGGCACGCCATACCACCATACCACCCGGTGTGCATGCACCTACCTACACAGACCTGCTGCACGTCGTACGGCGCACCGACAGTTCTACATGTCATATCATATTTAAAGACGCATCCTTGCTGACATCAATCAGTCAATCAATCAATCGGAACTCAATCCCCCAGGTTGGTTCTAAATTTGTTTTTGCCAATGTGTATGTACGGTGCTGCTGCATATCTAGGGAGAGGAAATCATGTTTACCGTCTTACGTCTGGTGTGAAAAGTCTTCATCGTATTCCTCGCCGCCGAAGATGGAAAAACAAAACGACGAATAGCCAAAGCGCCTCATGCTTACAGTGCAGTATTTGTGTTGGGCTTATGTTCAACGCATCAGAGAGTCTTGCTTTGTTTCTTCTTTTCCCCCTTCATTCCACCCAATAGGAAAAACAAGCATGGCATCGAAACCTAAGCCGACCAGCCCGCTCCCTCGATCCACAGATTGGCTGGCGCCCGCAGACCCGTTTCCTCGGGTCGAAATGACGGGGGCTTGCTAAGGGACACGCGGCGTCCCTCCTTCAGCCTCCCACCCCTACATGCGCGCAAGATAGCGCTACGACTACTGCTACAGTTCTGTACTGTAGGCATTCATCGGGCTCCACTGGGGCTAATAAAGTTGGCTTCCCATATGATATGCACACCCGCCGCCCGGTCGACCTCCGTTGGATTTTAGCAGCAACGCCTGCAGACTTGAGCGAGTAATGCTCACTCTCACCTTGCTTACTGTTTTTAGGGGTCTGCATCGGTGCGAGGCCTCCGCACCTAGCCGATGCGACTAGCCAGCTTCATTATGCCTCCCGTCCTGGGTGGGCATCGGACTCACCAGAGCTCTTTGATTGAGGGTCTTATTGTACAGCACATCATCTCCGTCCTTTTACGGTCATCTCAGTTCCCCTACAGCGAACCGAGGGGTCTACAGACTGGCTGGTGATGGAGGGTTCTACCAGACAGCATACTTAGGCTTGATGGCGTGAAGCCAAGTCGTTGGGTCTCGTCTGCCAGTGTCTCATCTACCTCCTTAGCGTCTATTAGAGGCGCCTCTCCATCTGCCCGGAGTCACAGGCTTACCCGACTAGAGTTGTTTGATCCGCCTCCCGCGGCCTTTAGACACGAAACGCGGGAAACGATCGCGGGAGGCATGTGCTTCGGGGAACAAGTAGACACCCAGGTTGTTGGCCTGCGGCGAGGGCCTCATCAAGGTATCCCTGGGGAGAGCGTAGGCTCCGAACGCTATTTCTGGCCCGGCTCAGAGTAAGAGATATGATTTTCGTGCTTCTGGCTTTTGGCATCGCGTGGCCTGGATTTTGGAACATCTCGTGAGGGACACTTAATTGCTTCTGCCCATGCTGACACTTACGATTGATGCATTGCTATCAGAACACGATTCGTCCTGCTAGCCTCCGAGGTCAGCTGGGCCTTCCGAAACCCACTCCTTGTCGTGCACTCCGGCATTTGCCCTGTGGGAGTTCTCCGGGAAACGGCGGCATAATTATCGCCCTGCTTTTGAAATGACTTCACGCATGTATATCTTTTATAGATGTATATCCTGAGTCACGATATCTGCTATGTCAACCCCTTTTTCATATGGCCTTTCTAAGGTGATCGTTCCATCGTATTATTCCAATATTGACGCAATCATGCTTACATAAAGCCAAGTCTCCTTTTTCTCTAGACAATGGACTGTCTTTCTGAAGCACTTCTATTCGAGGTATGTGCCGGGCGAGGTGCGATTCGAGATCATAGCACACCATGTGACGCTTTGTGGCTCTCCTAGTCATTCATGGTATCATAACTTAGTCAAGTGTTGTAGCCCGGGTAATGACCGCAACGTCTCGCCGCATCTGATACTAAGCCAAAGGACACATGAGTCTTAAAGCAACTGTTGGTATTTCTTCCTACGTACTTGTCTCTGAGGAATGATTAGGTGGCGAAGGGGTAAAACCTATGATAGTCCCGAGGGCTATATCTCAGCTATCCGAATAGGGAGCAATGCCTTCCAGGAGGTGGTACACATATAGATGCTGGTAATGCCACTTTAGAGTGCGGGGAGTATAACATGAACATGAAAGCCCTGCCAGCCTAGCTAAGCATAATGATGAGTGCGAGTTTGTCTAGGTATTCTTCCCCAACATCAAGCCCCAGCGGAGCTGTGATGTGATAGGTCCAAGGATGGGGTCCCTTGATTCAGTCAACTACCATATACGAAATGCAGGACCGTTTGGATTGGCAAAGGCGGTTCTCATCTTTACTGGGAATCGCATGTCGCTGGTAAGGAAACGTAGCATAGTTTGACACGGCAACTGGGCTTGTAGTACGTAGACTGTGGGATATCAGAACTGCGGAACCTGACCAAGTAAAGTCTCCTTAACCTGGTATGGACATGAATAGCCAAGATATGTATGCAAACAAAGAGGTTGGTCAATATGTGCTTATCACTGTTTTTTTGATGCTATTGGCTCACCTCTCTGTTTTTCTGAACTCCAAGCAAATTGGTCACTTTAACCAATATCACATTTGGCTTGAGCTTCATGTTCTACAGCAACTTGCGTTAAATACATGCAAGGAAAGTGTTACCTGCAGCAGATCGAGGGGCTGTTGGGAGCTCAAGAAACTATTGTTACATAGGTACACCAATAATGGAAGAACAGATAGGGAAGAGAGCCATATAAGGTCAAGGGTAAAGCCAGAGCATTGTTAAGGGGCAATGTAATAAAATTGTACGTATATCACCATTTCCAATAGGACTGTACATCCCATGTTTTCTATATAGCTACTCCGTATAGTTTAGTATTTACTGTTATATTATAGACCCAGCTGTTTATACTGGAAGCCACTCAACTGCTCACGTGCCTGGTACGAATCAAATGAAGACTCGCCCAATCTTGGTAAAGTATCGGGTGATGCGATCATCTTGACTGTGATTTCCCTCCCACTATTATCCTGGAGGCCCCCAATGAGTACAAGGCACGTCAAGTCAAGTTAGCAATAAGAAAGATGGCGAACCTGTCCACCCCACCTGCAGCATGTGACATGTTACTCGACCTTCACCATGAGCTGTATATATATTCTCAGCCCTAAGAGAATATCTGCCTTCTTGGACCGCGATGTTATTCATGTAAAGAGAGCTCAACCAACCCGGGCTTTTGTGGCAACGTGGAATTCGCTCCCATTTGGAGAGTTCATCGGACATTGATCTGCAGGTGCCATGTTGAAATTTATGGAGACCTGAAAGTTGGCAATCTTCTTTCTAGCTCTCTTTCCAGTGCTGGCTCTGGCAGATGTACAAGCTTAAGTAAGATATATATATCTTCATTCAATGCTCCCTGCCACGGAACGGGGGGGGGGCTAAGAGAAAACCACGATATTTCACAATTCGGCATCGTGCTCAATTATATACCCGCGGCATTAGATAAGGTCGTGTTCGTAGGTGCCGTAACCGTATTCGCATAGGCGGGGGTGGACCATTTCGGTTTCTCTCTAATTGTAACGAACTGTCACTAACGTAGTGTAGATAGTGGAGGCCATTCCCTATCATGCACAACCGTTTTCGAGGAAAGCCCTTGTTTAGCCTGACTTTGGCAGTTCAGCTTGCAACGGAAAATTGAGTGTTACCGCCAGCAGCGTCACCGTTCATTTCCGCTCCGAGGAAAACGATTTAGAATGATTCCGTGTCGTTCGCGCCGTGGCCAGCGTAGCCCAGGGGGCTAGATGAAGTCCATAGATAAATACCCACTTAAGGTGCTATGAGAATTTGAACCGCCCTTTATAAAGTGAGACCGAGGGTATGGCTTTGCTATGCTATCCTCATGTTGTGCAAACCTGATCGAGGCTTCATAACACGATCCAGACAATGCCGTCCTTCTTAGACGACTTGCAGTATGCGAGCATCATCCCGAATGGGTTGCCCCTCTCGCTGGTCGGCATCGTAGCGACTGTCGTGATCGGCATCATCTACAGCATCCTAGCTAAGGAAAGACCTCTTGCTGGGTTCCCCCTTGCCGCCATAGATGGCCAGAGTCCTAAGAAGAGCTGGATATTCCATGGTCCCCAAACCATCACCGAGGCGCTGGCCAAAGTACGCCATCAATTCATCCTTAAGTAAAAGTCACGCCACTGACATGGCCAATAGTACTCCGGCCCTTTCCAGGTCATGACCGGGACTGGCCCCAAGATCGTCTTGCCAAATCGCTTTGCAGATGAGATTCGTAGCAACCCTGCGCTGGATTTCCAGAAGGCTTTCTTAAAGGTGAGATGGCCTCGGACGAAGAAGAAGAGCCCACGTCATAATCCACATAGCCCCGGACAATGAAGTTAACGCGCTGGCAATAGGATTTTTTCACCGAATATGAAGGCTTCTCCCCACACCGACAAGGACTGAAAGGCGACAACATGATTCAAGAGACGGTGCGCGTGAAGCTTACGCAGTCCCTTGGTCTCGTGACTGACGACCTGGTCGACGAAACGGCGGCATCGCTGAGAGACATCTACGGCGAGAGCCCAGAGTGGACGACGGCCGTCTTGAAGGACGGCGTCACCGACCTCGTCGCGCGCCTGGCCTCGCGCGTCTTCCTCGGCAAGGACATCTGCCGCAACGAGCGCTGGCTGCAGATCTCCAAGTCGTACACGGTCGACTCCTTCATCGCGGCCTACATCATGCGGATGGCTCCGGCCCTGCTGCGACCCTTCGTCTACTGGTTCGTGCCGCAGGGCCGGTCGATCCGCCGCGCTGTGCGGGACGCGCGGCAGATCATCGAGCCCGAGGTGCGGAAGCGCATCGCCGCCGTGGACGAGGCGCGCGCCGCGGGGCTCAAGCCGCCCAAGACGGCCGACAGCCTCGGCTGGATGTACGAGGTCGCCCGCGGCCGCCGCATCGACTACCCGGCCTCCCAGCTCTCCCTGACCATGGCCGCCATCCACACTACGACCGAGACGACCAGCCAGGCCATGCTGGACATTTGCGAGCACCCCGAGGTGGCACAGCAGCTGCGCGAGGAGATCATCCAGGTCATCGGAGAGCACGGCTGGTCCAAGAACAGCGTGCACAAGCTCAAGCTTCTCGACAGTTTCCTGAAGGAGTCTTCGCGGGTTCACCCGTTAAACCTGAGTAAGTCCTAGGTCTCCCCAAGATACCTAAACCATTAAAGGTACAGAAAGGACACGGAATGCTAACCTGGTCATCGCGCCCCCGCAATAGGCAGCATGAACCGCTACGTCGAACGCGAAGTCGTCCTCTCGGACGGCACGGTGCTGCCCAAGGGCAGCCGCATCATGGTGGCCACCAACTTCGAGGACCCGGTCGCGTTCCCGTCGCCCGGCGAGTTCGACGCGGCGCGGTTCCTGCGGCGGCGGCAGGAGCCCGGGCAGGAGAACGCGTGGCAGTTTGTGACGACGACGCCCGAGCACCTGCACTTTGGCCACGGCGAGCACGCCTGCCCGGGCCGCTTCTTCGCCGCCCACCTCGACAAGGTCGCCCTGTGTCACCTGCTGCTCAAGTACGACTGGCGCTTCGTGCCCGCCGCCAACGGGGCCGCCGGCGCCTTCCCCGCGCCCGACCATTTCGAGACGGGCTTCAGCGGCAATCGGACCGGGCAGGTGCAGTTTCGGAGGCGCCAGGCGGAGATCGAGCTGGACCTGGAGTAACTTTGTCAATAGATACGGAGAGTGTGTGATACACACCTTACGTTTTGGCTAGTAAATGAAAAGTCCCTTAATCCACCATGGAACAGGTGGTTGTGTGAAAACGTATGTGGAAGTGTGAATTAGGATCAAGTCACGCTGACACGAAGGGACGTGACTAAGGACAACTGCTGTTACTGGAGGTATTGGGCTTGTACAGAAGTCGCATAGATTTCATAAGAACGAATGTGTCACAGTCGCCCATCCAAATTAGATTCATAATTAATTACATGCACTTATATGTAAACCGAGGGGCAACGTAACAGTAAATATTGTGGACTTGAACTTGACCGTCAATGGTCTCATCCTATGCTTGCTTGCTATGAACATAAAAAGAAAAAGATCGCTTAGCCAAATACCAATGCAAGAATCTACCAGTCTACCATCTAAAGTACCTCTCAATGCCGTCTCGTCTTCATCCTCATCACGTCCGTCAGTCAGTCAGCCATTAATTAAGTACGCCATATAAGCAGCATCATCCTCCGCCCCCCTCCTTCTTCTACCTGACCAACCAATTCCAGTTCAGGCCAATCTGATCCCCCCTTCTTTCTTTTTTTCTTACAACAATCAAGACTGTCTGGTACTTCCTTGGGTATCTTGCCAAAATAAACAATAATAAAAAATTTGAAAGATGGGAAGCAACGCAGAACCCTTCCTATCTCGAACCTCGTCCCTCTCTTTTATTATCAAGTCCGAATCGACCGCCGGACTTCCGGGCTTTTTTTTTCTCGTTAGGTTTTATTTCACTTTTTTGGATATTTCTGGTTTGGCTTTGTCCCTTCACAATGCAGATCCCACGTCGCTCTCGCGCCGAACAACACCCTCCATGGCGTTGAGGTCGATGGCGTACTCGGGCTCGCCCTCGAGGGTCTCGCGGATCAGTTCGAGAGCGGTGTAGTGATGCAGGGACTGGTTCTCGCCCGAGCCCGACTTGAGCTCGATGTGGGCGAAAGGGTCGGCGCCGTGCTGCAGCAGCGCCTTGACCGCGGCGACCCAGCGCTCGCGGTTCTGCAACAGGCGGTGGCTGGCGCTCGTCTCGAGCAGGTGCGTCACCTCGTTCTGGTGCGTGAAGAAGCGCCGGCCGGCCTTGAGCGCCTTAGACCACATCTTGTTCGCCTCCCCTTCCTCCGACGGCCGCGCCGTGGCCCCGGCCTCGAACAGCACTTCGAGCACCCGCGGGTCCGGCATGTCGTGGTGGAAGTCAACATAGTCTCCCACCAGCGTCCCGCACGCGGACACGCCGTCGGGCTTGGGGTTCACCACGTAGACCAGAAGCTCCTCCGCCTTGCGCCGTCGCATGTCACCCTTGAGCGACTTAAGCTTTATTGACACGTAGTTCACGAGGCTGGCCTGGACCGCCAAGGAGAGGAAATCCTTGCGCTTCGGAGGCTTCCCAGTCTCCATGGGCTCGTAACCTGCCCAGTGCTTCCGGCATAGCGTCGGACATTTCCTCTCGTACCAATCGGGGTCTTCGTATAGAGGTTTATGGCTCTGCAGTGACTTGACCCAGGCCCGCTGGCAAGTATTGTCGAGATCGTCAAGCAGTTCGCGGTAGGCGTCGAGATTGGAAACCTTGTCGTCCACCTGGGCGCAAAGACGCAGTGCGTTGGCAACAAGAAGCCACGCTTCAGGTCGAAACCGCACATCAGGCCACGCCGAGACAGGCGGTCGCACCAGCTCGAAGCACTTCAAGTGACGAATGCACCCGCTTAATAGCGACAAGTCCAGCTCTGTCGGGTCGGAAGGTGGGACGCCAGGCACCTCTTGCCAGAAGTCTTTCCTGGATGCCCACTCCTTTCCGGTTTGATGGCAGAAATAAATACGCGCCTCGCATGGTGCGGCTTGGCCTCCTTCGGGCTCAGCCTCCAGGAACCCGGCGCCCCAATTCTGTAGCCGGTCCCGCAAAGCCCGTGTGGTCGTCTCCAACTCCTCGACGGTTGAAGGTTGAAGATTCGGCTGAGTAGCCGTCAACTTGCCCGATGCAGAATCCCAGTATCCTTCTTCGGCGAATGCTAGGGTTATCAGGGTAGGCGGCTGTCGAGCTCTCAGTATAAGCTGCCATATCCTGAAACACTCCATTATGTCCTTTTGTGGGAAACTGCGAAGCATCTTCATGTAGAGGCCATCGTTGCCCCCAAGTTGCGGTGGCAGCGAGTTGAGTGTCTGCCTTAAGGTTCTCAGGGAGCCTTCAAGAACCATTTTCATGGCCAACCGGGCCCATAACACGTCTCCGCGCGACCGTCGCGACAGTTCTTTGCATAAGCTGTGAGGGTCCGGAAGGCCCGGGACGTCAAGCTCTAGAATGCCCTGGAGATATTTGGCCATCGCATCCTCCGTATGTTCTTGAACCCTGAGTCGGGGAACACCTTCCAAGCCTTTTTCAAAAGCCGGCAGTTCACGACTGCTGACGATGATCTTCATGGAATCCTTGCTCGCATAACTCATACAAATCTTCGTTATCTCGTTGTAGGAGTCCCTGGCCCATTTGCTGCTTCCCCACATCTCGTCTCCATGGTCGCCTACATCGGTTATTTCGGTGTCTTCATGTGAATAGTGGTGCTCCCGATTGACAATACGGAACTCCTACATATTGTGCGGTTAGCTTGGTGCAAATAATTGATGGATTTGCAGCATCGCGCCACGTCAGACGTACGTTAAGACTATCGACAAATACAACAAATCGTAACTTGTTGGAAAAGTTGGCGAAAAGATTGTAAATCGATTGGGTCAGTGAGGTGGTTGTCAAGAACGGTCTCTCGGGAGGCCACTGTCCACCAAAATAAGAAGGGAAAGCCACACGGACGAGTTCTGGCCGGGGTGCGAGAATCTGATAGAGATTGCTCCTCAACAATCCGAGTTCGGACTTTTGCAACTGGTTGCCACCTTCGTACATGTAGAAGGAACAAAAGATGAGGTCGCCATCTTTGCCCCAGGTACTGGCGAGTTCCTCCCTGACTTGCTCATTGTTGAAAGCCCATTTCATGAGGGTCGACTTGCCAGAGCTTGCGCATCCACTGAGCCAAAAGATGGCGTCGTCTTTACTTTTCAGGAAATCACGGAAGGATGAGCCTTCTTCCATCAGCCAGTCACACGTCCCCTCGTGCGCATCGGGGATTCGGTTTCCTTTCTCATGCACTTGGTCGAAGTAAAGCATCGCCAGGATTTCTCTCGTGCGTGTTTCGATTGCGGCCAATTCTTCCTGCGTAGGACCGGCTGATAGTCGCGTCAAGTGGGAAACGATTTGCCTGTAGCCCAGCTCATCTCTGTTGGAAAAGCGAGCAAGGCCCATATGGCTCGTGGACATGTCGTCGCGCGTGACACTGAATCCTTCGAATGAGGCCGAGTCCTTCGGGACCATGCGTGTCGAGCCAGTAGTGAGTTGCTCCCGCATACAGACGATTCGGATATCCCTCGATATCATTTGGAATGTCCCGTGTTGGTTTTCGAAATATTCCGAATTGCCTGCCAACGAGCGCAGCAAGGGGTCATTCGGTGACCGTAACGAAATCTGAGCGGTTAGAGAAACGCATTCGCCAAGGCTTCTTTTCCCGGTGCGTTGGTGAGGTGTGCCGAGAAAGATGATGCCTTTGGTTTTGGGATATATGTCGCCCAGGTCGTTATGGCTGCCGTAGATGCGAGACATGGCAGCTGTGGTCAGGGCTTCCTTGACGATGATGCCTCCGATTCCGTGCGCTACGAAAAAGATAGGGCGGAAGATGGCTTCTCGGATCCGCGAGAGGTCAACAAGCAGAGCCTCGCCCAGGTCCACGAACATGTCATTACCCTCCCCCAGAATGCTGGGGTAGCCCCAGCTGATGATTCTTGCGTGCGGTACATCACTGCCCAACAGCTCTCGCGGCCAGCAGACCGAATCCTTGGTCCACGACCCGACGCGATGCCCGTTCAAACCGTGCACAAAGATGATGTCGATTCCTTCTTCGCCCGGCTCGATGCCGTTGTGAAGTACCATTGGCCCTGCACCGGTGGCCGACGCATCGCCGGTGAGGACTCGCCTGCTGGGGGCCCGGGCGGGCTTGTCCGACGAACTGAGCGACAGGGAGTCCCGCGAATCCGCCATTTCCTCCGATTGGCGCGGCCGGGAGGAGGAGGACGACGAGGTCCCCCTCTTGAGTCTTGCCAAAGTGTCTCTGACTCGCTTCATTTTGTGTTTGGCGTCTCTTTCTCTACCACAAGCGGTATGGACAAGATGGAGGAGATGTATGTGTAGTTCATTCCATGGCGCGCTGTTCTAATTTTTTTTCTCGTCTCATTTGCCTGAAGATTCCTCAATCCCACGCCGCGCGGGGTGGTCGTGGGCCGATCCGTCATAAATCAGAATCCCTGCATTGAGTTGGGCCCGTATCCGTTTCAGGACACCACCCCTACACAGGGTACTCCCTAGAGGAACCACCGGGCCATTTCTGTCGCGCTTGTGTCGCTGGATTGGCTGCCAAGTTGAAACGAACCAGTTGGGTTTGATATTCGAATGGTATTCTCCACGCCGTTGAGTTTCTGGCTGGCCGCGGAAGCCACTGTCGTGCTGCCGGACGAACATCAGGTTGCCAGACTGGGGCCGCGCGGAAAAGGGTGGATTCAAGGTATGGCTTTTTACTTGCAGTTCGTTGTCGTCAATTGGGGAGAGCACACGACAACTGGGGATGAGGTCAGTACAACGCGGTAGAGCGGTGTGCGCGCTATCCTCCAACACGGAAAATGCAAGGAATATGACAAAGGGTTTTTTTTGGGGGGTTTTTTTTTTTCTCCCTCACGTTGGGCTGTGAGAGTCTTTGGATCAACAGGAGACGGCGACCCTGCAAAATCGCGGCCGGGGAAGCCATCCGGGTGCGGACAAGAGAGCAAGAAAGAAAAAGAAAAAGGTCTAATGCTTCCAGGGAAGACACGACCGAATCCAGCAAGAAATGGACCCTAACACAACGTCCTGGTCCAATTGCCAATGGGTACGGGCGAATGGATGGGGTCGACCTCCTACTAACGGAGCGGGTACAATAACTGCCAGTAGGCTCACTGGCTCTCTTTGTGTCGAAAAGCATGAATTGACGTATCATTTGCCGACCTTAGGGCCGGAGCAACCAGCAGAATGCCCATCACCAATTTTTGATCGTCCCGAGTCGCGCCTGCGTGCTGCGAGGGACTGGCAATGCATCCCGTGCCACGCCGCATGCCGGTAGATCAACAAGGCAGTAAGCAAGGCTTATTCTTTAGTGCTTCCATGCTCTGCTGCTACTGCAGGCCCAGCAGTCCGCTGCTCGGTACCTGTTGGCGGTTGGGTTTGCCGAAGCTGAAGCCCTGTCATGATCGTCTAATCTCATTTCTTCCCCCACAACGGTGAAGTTCCAATACGACCTCGGGCCATGTCGTGTCGGAGTTGAGTCAAACCCCTGTTTTTAACACAGGCCTACATCCATGCGAGTCCATACTGGCGGGAAAGAATTCCGCTGGCGCGCAGGTGGAGGAAACGCTGGCCTGTTCAGAACTATGTTGTGCTCAAACGTGTTGTCAGCTGTCAGCTTGACGATCTCTCCGCGGCAAGTCATTTCCTCAAAGACCTATTGGCCAGGAGTAGATAATGCCGAGCCTGGGTCGCGTTCTGTTCACGGTGATGATCCCTTATTATTCCTCCCCCTCTTACCTCCCTCTTTTCGCCTTGCACCCCTCCGACGTATCATCGATGATAATCCGAAAATCCATCGTGGACCGCGGCAGTCCGGACTCAGAATACTACGTACATACGTCAGCTATAGTATGATAATAGTTTCACAATGTTCCATCGCTCTCGATTTTAAGGCCCATTCAGCACATCGTCCGAGCCCCATCCCGCACGCGGCTTGCCCACAACAGCCCCTCCGCCTTGCCTGCCACTCCCGTTGCTAACCTGGAAAGTCAAACCTTAATGCGCGTGACGCGCTGTCACTATCACATGCCCCTCGCCAGTTCAAGAACATCCCACTATTGAAGTCTCCGAATATCAATCAACCCTACCTCCTCCTCCTCCTACTACTACTCCTACTACTCCTACTACTCCTACTACCGCTTACGGCCTCTGGTCTTTAACTCTCCCTTCCGCTGTGTAGTTGTGTCCCACCATCCGACAGGTATTGGTTGAGCTGGGCGGTTCAGCCTCAATATATTGCCAAACTCCGCATACTTTCCACACAGAAAGACAGGCAGGGAGGCAGGCACGGGGTACCGACCAATGGGTGATATTTAATATGCTTGCTCTTAGGTTAGGTAGTGGGGGAATGCGGGCGAAGGAAGCCTTGAACCCACCTCGCAGGTGGTTTCAGGCATCGACACCGTAGGTATTGGACCAGAGTCGCGCCTCGAACCGTGCTTGCCTTATACATAGCTGGCGAAACCGACTTGGATTCAGATTCCCGATTCTCAAATAGACAGTATCTAGAGTCAACTTGCTGGTGGGGAAGCTGGTGAGCCAACCCCTTTTCCAGGCGCCTTGAGGCCAGATGACCCACGATGGACTGCCTTTTGACACCACTGCACACATGAGCGATAAATGCATAAGCAATGAGTATCATCTCTTTTGGAGATATGACCATGTAGCGGCCCTGCCCTCTGGCTTATTAGAGCGCCGGCGGGAACTAATATGCCGTGTTACTTTCGGCATACTGGATCCCGAGTGAGTGCAGGACAACTGTTGTTGCGCATGGCCGCCTAGTGGCAGTGTAAACTGGGCAAGATGGATATATGATAACGGATTTCTATCAGTGTCGACAAAGCGGCGGTCACTGACACTATTGATGCCAGCGTTATGACCCATCTCTGTGCATAATACACTGTCTGTGGCCGGCATTTTCGAGCTAGAAAAGGGCAAAATACTGTGGAAAGACATACTCCTCTCTTGGTGTCGCCTCCCCTTTTTGCTCCAGCTTGTGTTCCTGCGTAAGGAGTGGCAGATCGGAGAAGAAGGCATGTGGTGCCTGTCAGTGATATAACGTATATAGGACAGACGGTACATACACACTCGTACGTAATGATTCAATGCGTTCCAGTACAGGGACATCCCAACCGTCTAAACAAACTTCACCGAAGTGGTGGCCTCGCCAGGCATTGTAGCTATCGTGACTGGCCTTAACAGATGGACTAGAGCGTCGGGAACCTGGAGATTTTGTTGAATGCCAACATCAATGATTAATTATTGACATAACCCCCATAAGCACGGGGTAGGGCTTGGTTATCCCTTTTTGACTCTTCACTCAGGCTGAGGACATATAATGGTAATCACACAAATCAATCAACTGTATGAACCGAGTCAAACTTACCTTGAATATGATCTAGAGTCAAGTCGAACACATGATCAAGCACCTGTACTCCCGATTTCGTCAAAACTAAAGAGCCGGGAGATACACCATTCATGCATACGAGTAGTTGTCGAAGTGACTGTAGCTATTACGGGATTTCTGAGCCCGGAGTTTGCCTCACAACACAGTCGGTCATTGTAATGCTCCCTTCTCATACCGAAATTCCTCGCTTAGAAGGCCTCGAGATGTGCTATCAGCTGCTGCAAGTAAAAGGAGTGTTTCACACCATAGAGGCAATTGATTGTGGCGTTTCTTCAAGTACCTAGGTAGGTATGTAGGTAAGTTTAAGTCGTTTTGACAGGATGCATAATGTTTATGAATAGACTCACTCTGATGTTTTATGCGTGCATGAGATAAGACGAAATTATGAATTGTGGCGAACTAGATAAGGTCCGTGTGCCACAACTGCCCCTCCAAAAAGTCATTGGAGCTTTCTAGGCTCAGCCTGAGCTGATCCAGCCATTGACTCACACGGCTGGTAGTTTGACAACGTCACGGAGGTCGCGAACCGGCAACAACTTCTTCTGGTCCGCCATATACTATTTTCGCATACCAATAGGCAAGATATGTCGAGCAAAGGCGCTAAGGCCGGTGCTTCGGGAAAGGCCAAGAAGCCTACGAAGCCAGGTGCGGAGGACAAGCGGGAAGATGTCTTACAGGCAGTTGTACGTCCTAATTGACCGCGGGGCAGTTTTGTTGCATTATGCGCTGCTTGACTGACCACGATGCCTTCCGCCCCCATAGATCATTGCCGATTCCTTCCAAACGCGCTTCCGACCATACACCTTAGAGAAGCCAAGAGTAAGAAATTTAGTCCCCCTAGACTCGGGGTGTTATGCTTGCTGACTGATATGCCAGTGCCTCCTTCCGCTTGCCAACACTCCGCTGCTCGAGTACACCCTCGAATTCCTTGCCATGAATGGCGTCCAGGAAGTCTTCATCTACGCTTCATCCTTCCAAGAACAGATTGAGAGCCACATACGACAGTCGCGATGGACACCGATAGCCAGGTCATGCCCCTTCTCCACCGTCGATTTCATCAAGGTATCGGACGCCCGCTCCATCGGCGATTTCCTGCGCGATCTCGACAAGCGCGGCTTGATCGAGGGCGATTTCATTCTCGTCCATGGGGATTTGGTGTCAAACATCTCCCTGGACGGCGCATTGGCGGCTCATAGGGCACGGAAAGAGGCTAACCGTGACTCCATCATGACCATGGTGCTGAGAGAAGGTGGCGAGAACGAGCACCGGGCCAAAGTTGATGGCATCTCCCCTGTATTCGCTGTCGACCCACAAGCAAAGCGCTGCTTACACTATGAGGAGATGAACCCCCTGCAGTCGGATCACCACATCGAACTGGACACCGACTTGCTCAAGCAGCCCGAGTTGGAGATCAGAGCGGATTTGATCGACGCGCAGATTGATATCTGCACTCCCGATGTGCTTGCATTGTGGTCCGAAAGCTTCGATTATGAGCTGCCACGCGCGAACTATCTACACGGTGTCCTCAAGGACTACGAGCTTAACGGCAAGATGGTCCACACCGAAATTGTGTCTGACGGTTACGCTGCGCGGGCGACAAATTTCCAGATGTATGAAGCAATCGGCCGTGATGTGCTTGACGGATGGACGCATCCTTTTGTCCCTGACAGTAACTTGGTGAAGAAGCACACCTATCAACTGCGGGACAATAACCTATATCGGGAGGATGAAGTCACAGTCAACGATGACTGCGATCTCTCCAATGCTGTAATCGGCCAAGACACTGTCATTGGGCCTGACAGTAAAATAGAGAACAGCATAATTGGGCGCAATTGCAAAATTGGCAAGGGTGTACTCATCAAAAACAGCGTCATCTGGGAAGACGTTACCATAGACGACAATGCTGTCGTTGAGCATTCAATAATTGCCGAGTTCAGCACCATCGGGAAAAACTCGCGTGTGAGCTCAGGCTGTCTGCTGGGCTCTGGTGTCGTCGTGGGAGATGGTATTACTCTTCCTAAATCGAGCATTATCTCTGTACTCTCTGCGATGGGTACCTCAACAACACCGGATACTGAGCTTCTTGGCCCTCAAGGCAGGGGTACTCACTTTGTCGACCCAGACATTGAAGACATGGGAGAGGATGACCCCCAGCGACTCCAATTATCGCTGGATTACTCGCTCGAGGGCTACGAATTATATCCTTCGTCTGTATCTACATTAGCCTCGGACGACGACGAGGATTTGTCTGACAATGAAGCGCATGACACGACCAGGAGCGGCCGTACTATGTCATTCGCCTCTGACGACTCGTCTACTGCCGGCGCTTCCAGCTTCGTAACAGAAGCCGTAGCTGGCCTTCTGGAGGTACTGCGTGGCGAGCGTGGCGATTTCGATTCCGAAAAGCTGGAGTTTACATCGCTTCGATTAGCCAATGATGCATCGGATAACGCTGTCCGCCGGGCAGTTGCAACGGCACTCGTTCGCCGGGCAGTTGAGCTAATCAATGCCGAAAGCGGCGGGATGGAGACGAGCAAAGCTGCTAAGAGCGTTTTGATAGACCGCTCGGGTGCCAAAGAATTTGTGATCGAGGTCGGTGTTGGAGGAGACAGTATTGCTGAGCAAGTCGACTTCATTCTGGCCGTCCAGAGAGCTTGCGTCAGTATCTCGCGAGTCATTGAGGTCGGGAAAGCAGGAGCACTTTGCTCGGCTCTGTTCCAGCAGATGTATAGCGAAGACATACTGGAAGAGGATGGCATCCTGAAATGGTGGGAAGATGCTCGAGCCAAGGAGGGCGGAGAAGCGATGGAGCAGGTTCGGGAAAAGTGCAAGGCCATCGTCGACTGGTTGGAAGAGGCCGAAGAAGAGGATAGTGACGAGGAAAGTGATGAAGACTAGATACATCCTATACCCTAGAACTGCCTAGTCAAACAATGAATACCGTTCGTCGCGGAAGTATCTCAATTGGTACCCACGATTCGCATCTCTCAGGGGTGAGACGCCAATACTTGGTCTATCCCTATTCCAGGACTCGAGTCACCAACGCCCCTTTCTGTAATATCTGCCAAGCTTACTATAGGGGTATGACATCATGACAGTCAATGCATTGGTCGGGAGACAACGCTTCTAACCTGCTGCTCATCTCCTATTAGAACACCTATGATCAGCGGTATCGCTTGCGATACGACATCATCCGCAAACCTTGATATCGGTACAAACAGCAGTTGCTTCGGCAAACCCGAGGAAGGAGGATTGTCTGGTACCGGACAGGACTTCCAAGTAGCCACCATTATAGGGGCGTCTATAACATGGCGCATTACATATATTTCACCACAACCGTGTTTCCAGTCTGAAGTTTTGTCATGCGGCTCTGCATGATCGGTCCCTAGCCCTGTCCAGCCATGATTACCAACCTCAACATGAGCGTGGCGTATAGATTTCCGGATGGCAGGTGCTCCAGATAACATCCTTCACACACATCAGCTGAGTAACGCGGTTTTGCAGCAGTTGCTTAAGTCATATATTTTGTGGCGTGTGAGTCACCATGCTAGTCGAGACCAAGGAACTGGAAGATATGAAGCGGCCGGGGGCGAGCAGCGATTTTGAACGTGATGCTCGTCGTGAGATGATGCCACTTCGACCCGAGCATTCCGAAGGTCCTGGCCAAGATTCAAAGGTCTCCGAGATTCTTAGCCCGTGACGTCTTAAGGACAGTCTTGTGTACAATCGCGCTGGTCCTCACGAAAGAGCAACACGAACGTGTAACGTCCATTTTACGCCTGTTGTAGTCTGAAATGTGTCCTGAGACATGTAGTGGATTGATAGAACGTCCAGGGCAGACGTCGTAGTAGTATACCTACTCACGCTTGCGTGCTAGGTCATCATGTTGGGGGCTCTGGCCGATTAACTAGGCCGTGGATTGGTAGCAAGGAGATGCGTTTATCGGCTGCGTCGTCGGCAGTGTAAGCAAATTGCCACAATATGATGGCTTGTTGGGCATTGTAGCGTTATAGCAATGACGCAATCTGCATACGATGTTTTGGCGATACGATCGAAGTCGTCATTTCCTTACATATAGTTACTCCCTGATATATAAAATATAATGATTAAGCAGTTTAAATTCCAGTATATAATATTTACTTACTACCTAATACAGGGCTTAATTAAAGCTTAAAGTAGATTGTTATAACCGGAGTTACTTTAGTTTTATATATATACGTTATATAACGTACCTTACGGTCTAATTTCCTATATAATCCAATTTCTAACTTTCCTATATTTTCGTGTAACGCTTTATTTTTACCGCGTTCTTCTATTATATTATTATAGTCGGCTTTTAAAAAGAAAGTGACGTTATTTTAACGTTATAAGCGCTTTAAAACGACTTAAAATTAAATATATAACGTACGGTTAAAATATACGATATTTTATAAAAAACCCTTTTTAATCGTTAATACGATATAACTTTAAAATCTAATATTCGATTATTAATATAAAAGCTTATTATTCTTAAGGAAGAAGTAATTATAAAGTATATAATTAATTTAAATTCGTAATCGTTTCCTCTTCGTATAAATAGCGTCGAAGATATAACGAATCGATTATTCGGCTAATATAATACGGGACGCGTTAGTATTAATTAAGCTTTAAGTTTTATACAATAATAATTAAACCTCCGGACGCGTTTTAATTAAAGAATCGATTATTAAAGGGTCCTTTATAAAGATCCGGATATATATCGCGCGTAATTTACCTTTATACGGAATATAATTAATAAATATAGGATTTAAAAGAAGGATATTTATAATTTCGACGAGACCGGTTTTTTTATAAATTAAATCTCGTCCGAAATAATCGTAACCATTTCCGATCGATACGGAAAGCCTAAGGTAATATAATAAAGGAACCGGGAATAGGTTATAATTATTTAAAGCGTTATATCGTTTAATTACGCTATCCCTTCGTATATTATCTTTATCGGGAAAACCTATCTCTTTTCCTAATATAAAAATAGCTTATTATCGAAGGATTAAATAATTATAATTATTAAAAATAATTAAATTATAAATAAAAGAGGCGAGGATTAGATTCGATACTTTAATAAATATATGAAGTTTTGTACGAAAGGTGTTTATCGCTTATTAATCTTTAATAGCTATAAGAGCTATTATTTAATAGCTTTCGAATTCTATTATAAAAAGAACTCGATTATTATACTTTATATACCTTCTTATTTATTATATAAACTTTAACTTTTTAACGTCGGTTATTTTTATATATTAAAAAGGTCGTATAAAAAAGAAATCGAGGGTCTTATACGAGCGTATATTATTTATATCTTAAAGGAAGACTTCTTACCGGCGTTTTTAAAAGTATTCTAAGTGACTTTTACCGTCTTAAATATATAGGGAGGTTTTTAAAAGATAAGATTCATCTCATATAATTTAAAATATATTATTTTATAATTAAATATAAAGCTACGTATTCTTATACCTCCGGGGACGTCTTCCGGCCTACTTATCCCTTAGGAATTAAAAACCTTAAATAACCCGATTAAGGCCTAATCCTAAACCGAATATATTCGGAACCGTATTATATAATATTAAAATAACTCTTTAATGTTTATTTTAATTAAATTTAATTAAATTACGAAAGGTATAACGTAAGTTATATACCGGCTCGTTCTTTTAAAAGGTAAGGTAAATATATTACGAGAGGTAAATAAAATATTTAATCGACGCCGTCGTATAAAAAAGAAACGGTTATAAAATAGAGGATTATTTCGTATATAAATTAAAGAAAACCTATAATTTTAAAGGGACGTTAATAAATAGTTATAAAATAAATCGCGCCGGAGTAATAGTCGTATGAGAAAGCTTAAAACGCGTTCGCGATATTATAGAATCTACGAGGAGCCTGGGTATAATACGTATACCTATTAAAATAACGTAGAAGTATTTAATAAAGACGATTTTAAATAGTTTTAATTAATTTTAAACGTTATAATAGAATTAATTATATATTATTATACGACGTTTAAAAAAGTAGGAAATTAGACCGTATAGGAAATTGGACCGTGGGGTACGTTAAGTACTATATAATATCTATTAATCGGCCCTTTTAATTATATATTATAAATAATAGTGTTCTATAGATTTAATAACTATAGGTAATATGAATATAAATGTTTTAACTCTTATCTCTAAATAACTTTTTAAAGCCCGAATCACCTCGGGTATCCTTTTATGTTTTATAATAATTTACGAGTATTATAATCTGAAGCCTGAAGTCGGCAGGGAGTGAGTCAAAATCCTGGTAAACCTGGCAGCCTGAGGGCAGCCTGAGGGCATATGGTGCCATGGTACACCTAGCAACCTCATACAATGTAGCGAATTTTGCAGTGGGGGGCTGAGCATTGGATTACCGCCTTAGGCAATTTACGTTACTGGACGTCACTGTGGATAGGGATCTGGCTTCGTCCACAGCGTGCAGCCAATGTTACAGCGCCGAAATGCGCCATGCACTACCCCGCAGTAGCTACAAAGCCAGACCCCTCCACCCACATCTTTTCCCAGTCCTTCCGCTTGCCGCTTGTGGTGACTCAATTGAGCCCAAAGACAGACGAGGGAGAAAAAAGTATTAAAAAATTGGTTCGCCTTGCTATTCCAGTCGTCTGATTGATTCTCACCACCGACCAAACCGACTAATGTTGATATACCCTCGCCAACAAACCAGTCAACTATTCACAATGTGTCCTACTCCAGACGCCGCCCCGGCCACGAACGGCAATGGCACCAGCATTACTGATCCATGTTCGTCACAGCCTCTGATTTGCCCTCGTCTCGTTGGCCTGCAGAAACTTCGTGCTAACTTGAGTGCCTGTCTCAGCTCACCCGGGCTTCACTGGTATCGCTGTGAGTCTATACCTTAATCGACTTGAGCCAAAGCCCACGTTCATTAGCCGACAGTCCAATGTTCTAATCGCAATCCTTATAGACTAAGCGAACGCAGCGCTCCAGCCCTTACCAGCCCGTCGGTGATTTCCTGAGCAACGTCTCCAGATTCAAGATCAGTGAGTTCACCCGAACAGCAATACGAAATTTCTGGCAATACTCCTTCCAGTTACGAATACTATAACTATCGGTGACAACATCGGGCATCACTAACGAAATTGCCCAACTTTAGTCGAGTCGACCCTCCGTGAGGGTGAGCAGTTTGCCAATGCCTTCTTCGATACCGAGACCAAGATCGCTATTGCCCGGGCTCTCGATGACTTTGGCGTCGACTACATTGAGCTTACCTCACCGGCTGCCTCTGAGCAGTCCCGCAAGGATTGTGAGGCCATCTGCAAGCTCGGCCTCAAGGCCAAGATTCTGACTCACGTCCGCTGCCACATGGACGATGCTCGCATGGCGGTAGAGACTGGTGTTGACGGCCTCGATGTCGTCATTGGTACATCCTCGTATCTTCGCGAGCATTCGCACGGCAAGGACATGACATACATCATCAACGTGAGTACACTCGTCTCTTGGTGAAGTGGGGATTTATGTCAAAACTCGCGGCCGATATCGGAGCTCGAAAATATTAACGAGTAAAACAGACTGCGATTGAGGTCATTGAATTCGTCAAGTCCAAGGGTCTCGAGATTCGCTTCTCCAGCGAAGACTCTTTCCGATCTAACCTTGTCGATCTCCTTTCCGTCTACAGCGCCGTCGACAAGGTGGGAGTGACCCGTGTTGGTATTGCCGATACCGTTGGATGCGCCTCGCCCAGACAGGTCTACGATCTTGTTAGAAGTAAGTCTCTGAGTTGTCACCATGTTCTAAAACAGAACTCTTGGCTAATCCGAATCGGCTTTCACAGCTCTGCGTGGTGTCGTAAACTGCGATATCGAAACTCATTTCGTAAGTTTTACCTATTTATATCTGCTTTTATGCAAACTTGCTCGGATCAGGAACTATTGAGTTAGAGACACAAGATCTCCAGCCCCTGGGAACTATGAATGTCACATCACAAAATAGTTTCCGGGCCGCCCGGGCCGCCGCTCATTTGTGCTTATGTGTTACTAACTGATGGTTTCTAGCACGATGATACAAGCTGTGCCGTAGCAAACGCTTATTGTGCCCTCGAAGCTGGTGCGACACATGGTAACCCCCCTATTGTCACGACTGGGAGAATATTATATTAACATTTCATTAGTGGACACCTCCGTTCTCGGTATGTTGTCATTGCGCGCGGCCAACCGTCTTATGAACGGCCTTACTGATTTGATTTCGCAGGTATTGGTGAGCGCAATGGTATTACCACGCTCGGTGGGCTGATGGCGGTATGTTTCCCAAGACGAACGAACATTGGTTTCTTGCAGAATACTGATAATATCGATATAGCGAATGATGGTTGCCGATCGCGACTATGTCATGAGCAAGTACAAGCTCCACAAGCTCAAGGATCTTGAAAACCTCGTGGCCGATGCCGGTATGTCGACTTTTCCACTATCTTTTACGTCGGCTTTGGCCTATACTGGGTTCGCACCGACACAACTGGGTCACTATTTCGTCGTGTCGCAGCTTGTCAGCGAATACGGAAGTTTCGCTTTCAAGAATTGGGCATTAGTGTGTCAAAAATATCGAAGTTCAGCTTCAATCCCCAATGCCGGGTGATTCCGCTCCAATGACCATCATACAATGGAGACCAGGTGGACTTTTCAGGCGACCCACGATATTGAACCCCAGCATACCCCAGACTTCCCACTTTTATTTTGATGATCATTAAGGGACACCAGCTAATGAGTGCAGTGCAAATCAACATTCCCTTCAACAACCCCATCACTGGCTTCGTAAGTCTTCCGTTCTACATGACTCCCACTTCTGGATTCACAGCTAACAGTGCCTTCAGTGTGCCTTCACCCACAAGGCCGGCATACACGCCAAGGCGATCCTGAACAACCCGTCAACTTATGAGATTCTCAAGCCTGAGGACTACGGTCTATCCCGCTATGGTATGTTTCCAAAGAGGCGAACAATTGATTGGTACCAATGCTGACGAACTACTTACCAATCCAGTCCACTTCGCCTCGAGATTGACTGGCTGGAACGCCATCAAGAGCCGTGTCGAGCAGCTCGGTCTTACCATGACCGATGCCCAGGTCAAGCTTTGCACCCAGAAGGTCAAGGCTATGGCCGACGTGAGGCCCCTCGCCATCGACGATGCCGACTCCGTCATTCGCACTTTCCACCTGAACCTCACATTAAATGAGGAGAAGCCACTGCTCCCCAACATGACCTCCGAGGAGAAGGCCAAGTTCGAGAAGGCTGAGAAGGAGCTTGCTTCTGAACCTGAGCAGAAGTCGTTAGACAAGACTGTGGAGAAGGAGACGAATGGCGCTTTTCAGGCGTAAAATGACGTTAGGGGGCCTGGAGTTATAACAAGAATGAATGGAGCCATTGTCACACATGTACATATACCAAAAGGCAATGCATTCAGGGTTAAAAAACGGCGTGTCTTAATACAAATGACCTACCTTGGGGATTACTAAAATACTGGAATCCAATGTCCAATCCCATGTTACCCAAGCATACATTGTGAGCAGCTAACTCCATCCTGCTTGTAATTAACTCTCGGTTTTTATCGTTCTTGCGATCGGCTATCGATCCACTCTACCTGTTACATGAACTTTTCCAACTCCTTTTCTGTGTATTCCCACAGCTGGTTGGCGTATTTCTCGTCTTTGGTCTTGACCCCTTTCTCCGAAGATAACACTCCAACTGGCTCATAGAACCCACCCTGCTCAATAGACTTGCAAGGGGCGCTGATGGCCCACAGATGGTTGTAAGTGCCTTGTTCCGGGGTGATAATGTTGCCAACATTTGTTATTTGGATGAAGAGATGGTCGGTGAACTTGAGGACGGTGACGAGGCCCGTGGAGACGACGCCCGGGTGGACGCTGAAGCAGAGCAACTTGGAGTGGCGCCGGGCGAGCTCGCGGGCGTAGAGCATATTGGCCAGCTTGCTGTTGCAGTAGCGCACCCAGCGGCCCAGCAGCGCAGACTCCTGGGTGGTCCGGAGACCGCCCCGGAAGTCGAGGTTCCCGCCCTTCCAGCCCACGCTGGTCGTGCAGATGACGCGCGGGGGATTATCAGAGCCGTCGGCGCTGGACAGGTCGTCGGCCGTCCGCTCCAGCAGCGGCAGCAGCTTTTGGGTCAGCAGCGCGTGGCCCAGGTGGTTGGTGGCGAAGTGCACCTCGTAGCCGTCGGGAGACAGGCCCGCGGGATGGGCCATGATGCCCGCGTTGGCCAGGAAGAGGTCGAGGCGGCCGTTGCACTGGGCCTGGATCTGGTCAGCGGCGGCCCGGACCGACTCGAGGCTCGCCAGGTCGCAGGGGACGAAGGTCACGGCTTCGGCGGCGGTGGCCTGCCGGACGCGCTCGAGTGTCTTCTCGGCTGCGTTGGCGTTGCGGCCGGTGAATAGGATGCGTTTCGGGGTTTTCTGGGCCAGCTCGACCGTGAGCTCGGCGCCGATGCCGCCGGCGCCTGGGAGGTATGCGAGGTTAGAAACGAGACGTGCGAATTCTAGCTGGGTTCGTCGTCGGCGCATCTATATCTTAGCTGTCTTGAGTACGCACCTCCGGTGATGAGCACCACCCGACCGCTCAGGTCGGGTATCGTCGACTTGGCGAATTTAAGGTCAGGCATGGCTGTTATGCGCAGAACTCAAGTTACGGCAATGTGGTTTGGCGCGTTTAGTGAAATCGCTGGAGCTGCCCTGTAGTGTAAGCACTTAGGTTTACTTAAAGGGGGATTTAAATTGCCATAGTTCAATCCTCAACCGTGCCCATAGTAGGGCGCAGGTCTTTTCCCATCTTATCCGGAACGTTCGCCGGCAACACGGCCTGACGCAAGGTCCCGAAACATATATTGATTGGTGTAGATAGGTAGCACTCGGAGACTAAATGCTGAGGGCACGGCGCATACCAGGGGGGGCTCAGAATGCGTACGTGTACCGGCTACGGGGCATCTCTAGCCGCCGAGGACTTACGCCGTCCTGCATCCGGACGCATTGCAACAGTATGAGCCTAATCCGACAACGCGCATCCTAGGATGCCTACGCTCGTTGCTATTTTCATCATATCAGCACCAACGCTGCATACGATTCACGATTCACTCCATCGCCTAGGTAGCTCGTATTGACCCAATGACATGTAGGTAGCTGCGCCGCATTGTCACAAGGGTTTTTGGTAAGATATCGTCATTTCCCGATCCAATAGTGCGATAAAAGAACTAAGTGATATCAATCTCGATAGAAACCAGTATTATAACAGAAGTGCACCCCTTTTACCCGCAATTACCTTCTCAATAAAACCCCCAACCCCTGACTATCGTCCTCCTTTCCAACATGTTCTGTTATACAGTCGCCCGTCCGCCCCCGTATCCTGTTCATGGTATCTATGGTAGCTGTATGGCTCAACGCGTCAAGTAGCTTGTAGCCAAGGTACTGTAAAGCTGATCTCCCGAAGAGTAGCCGGTCGAGGTAGGGTATTCAGTGGTGGCAGTCCCGTATCCGTTGGAGGTGTAAGAACCTGTGGAAGTGCCGTAGCCTGAGGAAGCGCCATATCCGGTAGCAGTACCGTATCCAGTGGAAGTTCCAAGTCCCGTCGAGGTCGCGAACCCAGCCTCGGCGCCGTAGGTGACCGTGTTGGCGCCTGAATCGGTCTCGGCCGCAGTCGGCGCGCCGCCCTGACCACCCTCACCGCCCTCGCTGAAGGTCGCGGCTGGAGCCTCTCCGCCGTAGATGGCTGTGGTCGCCACCTCAGCGAACGAAGGCGCACCTCCCTCGGAGAACGTGCTCTCGGCGGCGTAGGTGGCTGTGGTCTCGGTCTCGGTCTCGGTGTAGGTGGAAGTGGGGTACGCTGTTGAGTAGGCAGACGTAGTAGTGGCAGTAGTCTCCGATTCGATCCTAGTAGGACGGCCGTGGCCGTAACCGTGACCGTGACCGTAGCCGTAGCCGTGGTTCCATCCCTCTGTGCAGGTGGTAGAAGTTGCCTCGTCGGTCCAAGCGGTCGAAGTGGACGTGGGATCGCCAGTCCAAGTGGTCGCAGTAGATGTAGCCGGATCATTCCAGGCGTTCGTGGTGTAGGCGGCAGCCGACGTGGTAGTGGCGGTAGTGGTCATGGCATCGTCATGAGACGATCCACCGTGAGACCCGTGGCCACCCGACCCTTGGTTGCCATTGTTCCAATCGTTGGTGTTGCTGCTACCGCTACCCCAGTTGTTGTTGTTGTTGTTGTTGTTGTTGTTGTTGTTATCATTGTAGCTGTGGGTACCAGAGTTGCCTTTGCCAGAGTTGCTTCCGCCGTTGCCTCCCCAGCCTCCGCCAAAGCCACCTCTTGCAACGAGGTCCTTGGCGCAGCCATTGTTGAAATCCCGTGCATGTTGCTGGGTCCGGGCAGCGGCTACGCCTCCGAAGAGCGCTAGGACAAGGGTGTTCTGGCACACCATTCTGATAGATTGAAGAGAATAGGTTGAGGGATATAAGTATGTTGTTTGGGAAGAAGGAGAACTTGGAGAATACTGTTTCCAGAACAGGATAACCCGGAATTATGTGGGATGGTTCGATGAGAGGCGCGATCAGGGAGTAAGAGTTGGTAGTTGAGTCGAATGATGAGCTGGATAGAACACGTAAAGATGATGGAATCTTGTGTGTTTAAGTAACTACCTAGATGATCATAAAATCTCTGGCCGACCATCCTCTGACCGGCACTGATGCTCCGTATAGCAAGCACATTGCCCACATCGATCTGATAATCATGGCCAACGACAAAGTCTACTCCGGTTAGGTCCATCCAGCGTAGGAGCAAATGGAGAGGCTTCGTCGATGGATCAAGAGTCAAGTGTAGTGTAGAGCTCAAACAAACAATGGCTGTCAGCGGTTCTGGAATGCGAGATCCGGCTGCCAGATCGAGGAGAGCCGCTTGCTGAGTTGAGTTGGGTGTCTTAACACACAGATTGTCTCGGACTTTTGTCAGCGCGACGGGAGCTAGAAGGGGGCTGCAAATACGCCATCTGCGAACGA
Source organism: Apiospora saccharicola (assembly GCA_038363915.1). Taxonomy (NCBI): domain Eukaryota; kingdom Fungi; phylum Ascomycota; class Sordariomycetes; order Amphisphaeriales; family Apiosporaceae; genus Apiospora; species Apiospora saccharicola. The sequence continues at coordinate 5,476,015 of JAQQWM010000001.1, forward strand.
CTTCCAATGTCTCAGATTGAGAGACCGCGACGTATACCTGGGATTGGCTTTGGACTGCGAGGATGCAAATGATACTGGGAGGGAGGAGCCGTGTGCCAAAGACATGTTGACCTCAACATTGCATATTTCCCTACAGTATCAAACTTACAACGAGTAACGGAGAAAGGTAATAGCAGTGTAAAAGTACCATGGGAACGATATAGTTTACGTCAGGAATCATCCTTCGATGGCAAGGAAGTGAGACATTCAGGATGCTTCACAGTTGGAGTGTTGAGCGGCATAAATAAGGGTCGACAAATCTTGCCACCCAAGTGAATTGGCAGCATATACACTGACGTAAAGTATCCGGAAGAAGTTGAGACTACAAAGAAAAGAGCCTTGGAGTAGATGCCCCAACAGTCGGTTTGGATCGCGCTGTCGAGCCATAAGTAGTGACTCTTAGCGGCCATCCACAAGAGCCCATGATCCCACCAACGATATGCACCAACTAATGATGCGTTTTGTTTGAAGGGGCCCATCTATTGGCTATGCGAGGAGCTAATCAGATCCATTGATCTAGATATCGTGGGAATATTGTGTAGTCATTTATGGTGATTCATAACCAACGAGTTTGCCTGAACGCATAGGGAGCCACTGCTTGACAGGTGGATTCTGGTATACAATTCATAGTATAATGTGTACTATGATTACACCGAACTGGGAACATTCCCGGGCATGTGTTTTTACTAGGGTCGGGGGTCGGGAGTTGATGTTACCTGCCGGTGCGGCAGGTGTCGTCCCAAAAGGGGTCTCGTTACACCCAGACCCGAACGTATCTTCCAGTAATAGGGGCACTTGAGCGGGAAACTGCTGACGGCCGTACGACAGTTCCTTGTTCTTAACTCCACCACTTCCTACCGCTTATTAATGCCACTTGTGTTGTGTATATTGCCATAACTACATCCTCACAATATATTCCAATGACATGAAAGCTCCCCGTTTGTTTGTAAACCGATGCCTCTGCCCGTCAATGATAGCCGTGAGCTGCTTTGCATTGAGTACAATAGCAAGGCGAGGAGACGCTGAACGACATGTTTCAAGTCCGCGTCAATAAGTGACGCGGAACAGACAGTCGCACTCTACTTACTATAAACGTAGCACACGACGAATTCCTACAGTCCGGCGTTTTGGAATTGTTGTCCTTGTGTAATTCCGTTGTGATGCGGTGATACGGTGAGTTAGTTGAGACATGGTCGTATAACTCCGGTGGCGTTCGGAGTTCTACAATAAACCGCTGCAGCATGTGCAAGCTGACAGCTCAAGTCTACAGACTGGCATGGAGTATAAATACAGGATGTATTCTCTCAGAGCCAGCCGAGTGTACTACTATCAGCATCAGTCTACTGTATCAACACCGGTTGTCAATTTCAAAACATACTACAATTCAACACTACCTACTTTTACTCGAGTGATCTCTCTTCCTCCAGCAACCTACTTCTAACAATATGCCTTCCTCTATCAACCTCTCCAACCCCAACCGCCGCATCGAGGTTGGCGTCTTGTTGATGAACGGGTCAGTAAATATATAGCTAAGCACATCTTGATAGAGGACTTACGCAGTGCCTGTTAGCATAACCGAAATCTTGGATATCGCGCCTATCGATCTGCTGAACGGCATGACCAAGAGCTTGCTTGACAATGTCTCGCCCGAGTTCCTCCCAGCCGGCGTGAAGACCAAAGCTCTTGATATCGGGTTCCATTGGGTATCCGAGAGTGGTCGGGGCACCAACAAGTTGACCAGTGGCATGTCCATCGTCCCAACGGTATGCACACCGCATTTGCACTTTCCATTTGCACCCATTCTCGAGAAATAGAAAAGTCGCTAACAGAGAAACTAAAAGGACTCCTTCGCAACTTGCCCACCTTTGGATATCGTCCTGATGGGGGCCGTGCTCGAGGAGAGCTACCAGCCCAGCGAGGCCGAGCTGGCCTTCGTCCGCAAGGCGCACGAGGACTGCGCTGCCTTCCTGACCATCTGCGGCGGCATGATGGCGCCGCTCCAGGCCGGCATCCTGAAGGGCCTCACGTGCACGGCGCCACAGCCGATGCTGCCGATGCTGCGCCAGCAGGCCCCGGACACCAACTGGGTCGAGAAGCGCTGGGCGCGCGACGGCAAGGTCTGGACCAGTGGCGTCTTGCTCAACGGCCAGGACCTCACGGTCGCCTTTGTTCGGGAGTACTGGGGAGGCGAGGGCAGTCTGGGCGAGGCGCTGATCCAGATGGGATGCTGGCCCCTGAGAAGTGTCAACTATGACGAGTGATTGTCGGCCGATGATTCAATGGCGGTCCGAGGACATATCGTGTACTGCTGCTACTGAATCCCCTCTGACGGCGGGCAAATCGGGGTTTGTTTTTAATGCTACGTGGATATGTTTCAGAAGAATAGGGTTAGGTTGCGTGTTCGTCTGTATGCAAGCCACCATTGCGATGCACCCGAGTTGAGGACCATGTTGCCTCGAGGCTTTGATAAGCGGAGTGGACTTGCGAAACGGCCTAGAAGAACTTGAGGCTTCACATCATCGGATACGATGAGACTTGGAGGCTTTGCTGCCTGTGGTGCCGGAATGATTTGTGATGTAGTTCGAGCTAGGTTTAGCCGCACCGCGATGTGCGTCACTGGCGATCGAATTGCAAGAGCGACTAACACCCAAGCTTGGCAAGGGACTGAGCTGAAAATACGTCATCACTGGGAATAAGTCAATATAAGGCACTGGAACTCACTCCGTCCGCATTACAATGAACGGCACTATTCCTTGAATACAGTTGATAATAACAATTCCCTTTTCGCAAGATCGGATTCACACTTCAAATAATATTCCTGAATTACTCACCAGATCCACCACCACATTCACCAACATCATGCTTCTCCAAGTTCTGCACATCGCGCAAGCGGCCCTGGCCGTCTACGGCGGGCAACAGTCCTTCAACGCCACCCAGAACCTGCAGAAGTACGAGGAGCCGACGGAGAAGCTGGCCAAGTACTCGAGCGAGACCGAGAAGCAGCTCAAGAAGACGCGGAGCACGCAGGCCGCGGGGGCCCTTGCGCTCGTCCTGTCGCTGGCGGCGTCGGTGACGCTGGCGTTCCGGGGCCACTCGTACGGCTTCCTGGTGCGCACGCTTGCGTCGCCCTTCATGACCTTCTGCCTCTTCCTCGCCCGCCAGCACGTCCAGGACTACTGGGGCGGCGGCAAGCGCGTGCCCCTGCCCAAGATGGGCAGCTACAACGAGGCGCAGAAGTCGACCGAGGACCTGCTGCAGGTGCTGGAGAAGCTCATGTTCTCGTGGTTCGCGACGAGCGTGCTGTGCCTGCTGGCGGGGTACTAGGGAAAGCGGCAAGAGAGCAGGAAAGACAGAACTGCGGAAAGTACACATGTACACGGATGCGAACGCAGACGTACAATTTTGACGGATTACTCAAGGGGAGCAAGGAGTTATGGGAATCATTGTCTGTATCTTTTGGTACCTAGTGTGTGAAAAACGAAGCACATATACCCAAGGCAATTCTGCTAGAATCGCCCCGAAGACAGTGACCGGAATTCATTAAGGCAGTGTTTGTATATTCAATCTTTAGTAGCATCCATGCTAGGTACATGTATTGATTGATTGTGATATAGCGGGTGAAACGTAGCACACAGCACTCCAGTGACATCCAGCATGCAATGAAAGTACCAGGAGAATTAGCGGGAGGTGCCTGGAACTGCACGAGGGGCCCACCATGGAATTTCCAGTGGAAGGAGCTCGGGCCTTAAATGATGATGATGCTGCTCTGCTCCTGCTGCAACTTTCCGATGGACCTAGCCTAATGCCTGCCAAAAAGTGAAGGGTCCCAAATCGCGACTCGACTTTCAGCAAACCAAGCAAATAACAAGGGAAACACGCAATATCAACAGAACTGCCGCCGCCCCTTACGCAATACTTTTCCAACCTGGAACCTGCACCATGTCAATGTAATTGGATGCATGTGTGCAGCTACCGACTTTCGTTTGCGCGCGATCTTTTCCAACGCCTGATGATGGCGTCCAGACATCCCTCCAATGGGACCCAGAATGGCCCTGCTACAAACACGCACACTGTCACTGCATTGAGCAGATGGTCCATTCTGGATAAGAAGTTGCCTCGTAAGTAGGCTGTCTTGCGAACGCAAATGCAAATAGCAAGTCGCGCACGAGCTAACATGCCTGTCTTTGCTTCTAGCCGTTGAGCAGATCAAGGCCATCCACGTCTACGACTTCGACAACACCTTATTCAAGACACCCTTACCGAACCAGAAGCTGTGGAATGGCCGAACTACTGGCGCTTTGGGCTCTCCCGATATCTTCATCAATGGTGGTTGGTGGCACGACTCACGCATCCTAGCAGCGACGGGCGAAGGTGTCGAACTGGAGGAGAAGCGAGGATGGAAAGGATGGTGGAACGAGAAGATCGTCGAGCTGGTGCACCTGAGCATGAAGCAGGAGGATGCCCTGAGTGTCATGTTGACAGGAAGATCTGAACGCGGCTTCTCCGAACTGATGAAGCGCATCCTTACCAGTAAGGGACTGGAATTCGATATTGCCGGCTTGAAGCCCGCCATTGGACCGAATAGCGAGCGGTTCTCTAGCACCATGAAGTTCAAGCAGGCGTTCCTTGAATCGCTCATGGAAACCTACAAGGACGCCGAGGAGATCCGCATATACGAAGACCGCGTGAAGCACGTGCAGGGTTTCCGTGACTTCATGGCCGATTTCAATCGGCGACAAGAAGGCTACAATGGCCAGAAGACACGCGGTCCCATCAATGCCGAGGTCATCCAGGTTGCCGACATCTCCACGAACCTGGATCCCGTTGTCGAGGTGGCCGAGATCCAGCATCTGATCAACACCCACAATGCCATGCTTGACCAGCCAGGCCCTCGGCCGCCCGGAAGCAAGCGACATGAGCGCCTCATGGTGAAGAAGACTGTCTTTTTTACCAGTTATATGATTGGCAAAGCAGACAGCAAGCGGTTGCTCAAGCTCGTACACCTGCCGAAGCTCTCACACACCGAGCTCAAATTCCATGCTAACAACATCATGATTTGTCCTCGTCCGTGCCCCGAGGGCGTCCTGGAGAAGGTGGGTGGCATGGGATCCAAGATGAGGTGGAAGGTAACTGGCACGGCATGCTTTGAAAATAGCATCTGGGCGGCTTCGGTCGCACCTGTGCCGCCAACAGCCAAGTACCACACCGACAATCCCAGCCCACTGGTTGTCCTCGCGCTGCGTAAGGGCGCGCGTCCCATGGATGCTGGCAAGATACAGAACTGGCAACCCGTCTCAGCGGATAAGGCCTTCGAGTTTGAGACGACGGTGGGCGAAAAGGTTTTGCTGCGAATTGAGCCAGTGGACTCCAACGAAAATGACTACGAAAACTCCTTTGGTAACAAATCATCTAATAAGCGCAAGCACAGCGAGACAGACGGGCAACATGGCCCGCACGGCAACTCACATGGTGATCGCAACTTCCATGCGGGAGGCTACGGGGGCCGAGGTCGCGGAGGATTTCGAGGCGGCGCTAGAAGCGGCACGCCTAATCGTGGACATCGCGGCGGCCCCCGAGGCGGTGGTCATCGTGGAGGCGGCCGTGGAGGCCGAGGCGGAGGTCACGGTTATCGATCACTGGATGATCTCGGCGGCCGCGATTTCTCGACCGGTGGAGGATACGGCCAAGGTCCGGCCGTCTCGTACGATGATCAATTTCCCACCATGCCGCAAGGTGGCCAAGCCGGGAGTGGCTTCCAGACTCAACCGCCCACTGGCCCGTATAACCCAGGCTATCAACAGCCAAACTGGCAACCTACTGCCCCTTCGCAGGGCCGACCTTCAGGAGCTGGACCTGGCGGATTCGGAGGCCCCGATCTGCAGAATCTTTACTGATCAGGACCCACGAAGACTCTGCTCTGTGTTCAAGCGCAGTTAGCGCGCAGGCAGCACCTGCATATGCTGAAGCAATAGTTTTGTCAGCGATCGGGTCTTTATTTTACTGGTGGGTATTCTCGCAACTGGCAAGCGTTCCAATCGGATATGGATGATATCGAACGACAGTGGCAAGCATGGATTATGTGTACGATAGATTGACCGACATACCCATTGCGCATCTGACGCGCATGTACGCGAGGCGTTATTTTGGCGGGGAGAAAACTCATCGATGGCCGCCAATATGCGACACACAAGATGTCGATTTTGTTCATAGCGGGTAGCTAGCTGTATGAGTGTATGAGTGCGTCCATCAGTCATCTCAGATATGACCAAGAATGATACTCGCTAAACCCTACAAATAAAGCCAATTTTCAAGTGCAACACTGATTGGCGATATCATTCATGAGTGCGGTTGTCACTTGCAACTCTGTAGCATATGACTTTTGGCCATTAAATAGTAGTTTCGTGACTCATCGCCCGCTTCTATCTAGAACTCCATCCCGTCGGCTTCCTCTCGTTCCCTCTTGACTTTAGAGTCGCGCTCGTCCTTCATAAGCGCCAGGACAAAACTCCTGAAGTACTCGACATAGGGCTTCAAGCTTGTCTTCTCCCAGTCCTGGATATTGGACCTCTTGGCGGCCGGTACGCCGTCTTCCTTCCTGATCTCCGCATCCTCCTCCTTGACATCGTCGCCACCCTCCTGGTCCTTCCACTCGTCAATCTCGGCCAGCAGCTCCTGGACCGTGGGCACGGCGAGGGGGTCGAAGTCCTCGAGGCGGCGGGGGTCGATGGGGACACAGACGCGGCCGGTTCCCGGGTGGATGACGAAGGGGCTCTTGAGCAAATGGTTGAGCTTCTTGGAGACCTCGATATCGAGGCGCGGGTACGTGTACTCGAGCACGATGTCCTGCTTGGCCTCGAGCAGCTGGCGCGCGTCGAGCGACTTGGAGGCGCCCGACTTGGCCACGGCGTCGATGTCGGCCCACTTGGCGGCCGACGAGCGCTCCGGCGACGCGTCCCACTTGTTCTGCAGCGCCGTCGTCAGGGGGCGGTCCGGCAGCAGCGTCAGGAGGTGGGCGGCGCGTTCCTCGTCGCGCCAGGGGTCCTGGGTCGCCAGGACGTCGGTCTGGAAGTATGGGGCCAAGAGGTCTAGAGAACGGCTGCCGCGCGTGTAAATGTCAGTTTCGAGAACATCAATCCATATAGGCGAGGGGGTTCCTTCTTCTTACCTGATGTGAGGGTGCAGTGGCCTCCTCAGATTCACCTTCTTGCCGCCCTGTGCGCCACCTTTAATTACCTCGAGGTAGTTTGCCACCGCCCTTCGCTTCTGGTCGTCCATAGTCCGGACCTTTTTGTCGCACACCCAGGCGTGAATACCACGTCGGCCCGAGTAGACCCACATGATGTGCTTGAAGCCAAAGTCCTCGCGCAGGGCGGCGTCGACGACCTTAACGGCCATGTTCATGAAGCGCCAGCATTTCTGGCAGATGTTGGCCTTGTCGCAGCACGTGCGGATGTCGTCGTAGTCCGTCAGATCGATATCGAAGCAGAGCTCCTTGGCGATGGGCTTGAAGGCACTAGCGTTGCGGACCGTCTTGCGGTCGCGCGGGTTCGTCGTGTAGACGGGGCCGATCTCGATACGCGAGGGCAGCAGGTTGAGCATCTCCTTGCGCATCAGGTCCGACGTCGGGTACGACATGTAGCGGCGCCAGACGTCGTTCTGCAGCGTCAGGGCGAACTCGCGGTGCGCGAAGTCGTTGGTGGGCGTCGGGCTGTGGTTCAGCCATTGGAACAGGTGCCGCCAGGGGAAGAGGCGCTGGTAGAAGGATCGGAGGATTTCGGGGTCGGAGGCTTTTAGTGAGATGCCGGTATCTCTGTCAAGGTGAAGTCAAGTTAGCATCAGCAGCTATAAACTCGGGCTGCCGGCGGGAGCAGGTGGGCGCGCACATTGGAGAGCCCGGCGCCGCGGTGGGCGAACTGGAGGGTTGGGTTTCTTGTGGCCGAGAGCTCGGGAACTCCTCATCGTCTGAGTCTACATCTGCAAACAAGTCTTCGAGCTTGACCTCCTTCTTCTCCTCGACATCAGCACCATTTGATGCGCTAGGCAGCGCTTCTGGCTCGGCCATGGTGATATCGTCGTTGGAGATCTGGCTATCGCCATTTTGTATGGATTCGTCGGCCATGATGTGTTGGGCTTGATTCGAGGTACCTTTGGTGGCCGGCAATACTGCAATGAGTCTCTTTGGAGGCTAGTCGGTATTATATGAGCTGACTTTCGTCGATTCGGGGCAGTGTGGGATTGCTTTAACATATAACATGCATGGGTCTACTTCATGGTGGGGTGCAGTATAAGAAATCGAGACGCGCCGGGGAGCTGGAGAGACGCGTCGCGCGTTAATGGGCTTTCGAGATACGTACCGGATGCCGACCCCACAGTTCACATCCCCATTCAACAACCTCCATCCCATTAATGCAGCTTACAACACCAACCTGTGTAAGTACCTACTCACATACAGAGGCAGTGATCCTCAAATATACATCCCTAATACTGTCTAAATGGCTCTTGGAGCTCACTCTGAATTACTTCTATAGGGTCTTCAGTCTATTATCTATTAACATCCCTATCATCCCTGATTTTTATCTAGCGAGACAAGTCCTGAGATTATATATTTGGGGGGTGTTGGCAATGACGATGATATCACTAGATTTGGCTGGTGGCCTGGAAATTCCTCGTCGATAGAATCTAGCAGGGCCTTCGTTCTTGCCTAACGCGGCGCGCTCCTCTGACCAGTTGCCCAGTGGAGTGGCGAAGTAGATGATCTATTTGAGAGTTCATATATTTGTGTGTGAAATATTGATACATCATCGATCGGCAAAGCCTGGGACTATCTGGTTGGCCTTATAAGCCCCTTCCCCCAGGCTTGTGCTTATGTGTGCGACCCCGGCCTGGTTCGTTGTCGCCTCGATCTATTCGTCGTCATCCTCCTTGAGCTGTTCAATTAGTGCCCGGGACCAGGGATGGTTCTGGAGGTTGCAATTGGAGAATCGGGGCTGAACCAGATGCTTCTGCTTGTTGTTGATGTAGCCCTCGAGCTGTTTGATCTGCTCCTCGAGGAAGGATGTACCGTATACGCTCGAGCCGGTGTCCGAGTGATGAGCTCGCAAAATTCTATGGCATGAAGGTCACTTATCTCGGGCAATAAGCCACAGACATAAGATATAGAACCCTATAATCAACTTACCTCGCTCCTACACTCAGCCCTTACATATTAATTCGATTTATTAAGATAGCAGTAGTATAAAAGATTAGGTTACTAAGGCATTATATTTTTAACCCATTGGTGTATACCTATTTATTAATACCTATTTATTACTCGTAAATAAATTTATAATTTCTTAAAGCTTATAATTTACGGAATATAATTAAGTAACGACGGTTAAGGCTTTCCCTTCTTTATAATTAATTTAACCCCTTATAAATTATATTAAGATAAAGGCTATTTATATAAGATCTTAATCTCTAGTCTATTAACCTAGTATAATAATATAGCCGATTACCCCTTTAAGTTCGTTCTTAATATTATAGATATATCTATTAAGTTATAAGTTTAAGGGATTCTCTATAGGGTTTATTATATATTTTTATATTAATATATTATTATAATAATAATAAATCTTTATTTAATATCTTTATTAAATTAAAGCGCCGTTATTTTATTCTTAATTAAATACTTAATATAAGATCTATTAACTTAAATATATTTATTTTAAGATATATAAGTTGCTTATTTAAATAATTAAAGCCTTATAATCCTTTTATTAAATATTATTTTAATATTATTAACCTTAAAGCCTTTAATCTCTTTATATAATAATTATATAATATTAAGCTTCCTTAAGTTATATTCTCTTAATAATATATTATACTTTCCTTAAATAATAATCTCTTAAATAAAATATTATTACTTATTTAACTTTTAACCTAAAATACTTTTAATCCTTTAATTAAAAATAAAAGCGCTATTAACTCTATATAAAATAAATTCCCTTATATTATTTTCTATAAATAATATCGTAAGTTTTTAACCGAGGAGATTCGCTTAATAAATAAGTTTAAAATATTAAATATATAATAAAGCGCGATAATTAAAATAAAAGATATTAGTAGCCCTATTAATATAAAAGCTTTAATTAAAAACGATAATATATATATTAAAGAAAAGAATAAATATATTTAAACTAATTTCTTAAAACTTATACTCTTTATTAAAGTTATAAAATAAGATTAATATTTTAAAGTTATTATAAAGAAGTATTTATATAATAAACTTTAAATTAAAAGAACTCTTTTAAAGCTTAATTATATCGACCTTATATATTCTATTATTATATCTACCTATTATATACTTAATTACTTATTAATATTAAATTTTATAATAGATTATATATACTTTAAGGGTATTAAGTACAAGCTTCTTATAATCTATTTAAAGCTATTTATTAAGTTCCTAGGATTTCTAAGCGATATATAGCTAAGAGAGTAGGGTTCTTATTTATTACCGGGTTGAGCAGAATTCGATTGGCTGTTATAGGTGTCACTTTATTCCAAGGCCCCGAGAGATGCCCCGTGGGCATCAAGGGTCAGGACTGTGCCTTGTGATGCCATCTATGACTGAGACTCAAGAGTGCAGAGATCTGAGTGGGTGATCAGATAATGATTATGAATGGACTGTTAGGAAGAAGGGTATGATTAGTGGGCTGGGACCAATTGCTTCTTAACTGTTGAGGTTTGATTGCACAATACCTCGATGAACTTGATGTTCGGACATAGGGAGATGGATACTTGGACCATTAGATGGTTCTTTAATAATGCATGTTGTTTGGCCGTAACGCCAATTTGGCTCGATAATAAACTACACGCGTTTCTTAATAGGTTGAGAGCATCTATTTGCAATAAGTGCGTCAGATCGTGTTGGTCTAGGGTGCTTGTGGAGGGAGATCCATCTGCAAGTCGTTGGTTACCCACATCTACTTACTGTAGGTATTACAGGTAATTATTGCCGTTGGCCCTTGCAGATAGACGGGACGACCCAACTCATCACTCCCCCTTGCACACTCTACAACACACCACCAACAATGGCAGCGCGCACGCCCATTCCTGCAATCTCTCTTATCAAGGGCAAACGAAATGCCCCTTCATCATTACATATCCGATGCCATGTCAAGCCTGGAGCTGACAAAGTGCGCGAGGGTGTCTTGGCCGTGTCGGACGATGGCGTGGAATTGTGCGTCGCAGCGGCCCCACGCAACGGCGAGTCCAACAAAGCCGTCGTACAAGTCTTGAGCGATGTAAGTTGAACACACGCAATCAGTCAATACTTTATATAGCACATGGATCCTCTCTCATATTGTGTTCCTTGGCAAATTCTGTCAGCTGATCTGATTGGGTACTCTCGTCAGGCTCTGAAGATTCCCAAGATGGACCTTCGCATCGTCCAAGGCTTGAAGTCGAGGGACAAGACTATCGAGCTCTCCGCTCAGTCGCTGCAGACGACCGATGAGGCCATTTCTGCCATCTGGAAGCGTCTCAAGGACGAGACAGACTAGTTACCCAGAGAATCCTGGTATGCAGGCCGGCTGATCGGTGCACATGTATTTGCTCCTCTCCGCACACACCCGTACGACCGACCCCTTGGATCCTAATGCAGGTTTTGCGGCACAGTTCCTCCGCCACTTCCAATGTTAGTTCCAACAACACCTTCGTGTCGTTGGTAGCTACCCAGCTGCAATAAATTATTTCCACTTCTCATCCTTATTCCTCTTAATCATACTCTGCGCACGACGAGTCATCAGAAGCCGTTGCAATGGAAGACCACCATCCCGATGAAAAAGATGACGGGCTCGGATCGGCGGAAAAAGAATCCCAACACCACCAGGCGGAAAAGCCCTTCAATTCGCCTCCTCCGTACAATAAGTTATGTCGTCTACTGGAACTTCTGTTCACAAACCGCTATTATCCACTCGTCTTCATCTTGGTTGGTATCCTCACGTTGCTTCGGGATACTTGGTTTCCTTCAACGCCTGACTACAATCGCTGGACCGACGGGACGAAAACTATCGTCCGCGAGCCCCTCTTTCTGTTCTATTTTGGCTGCCACAGGACCATTATAACCGTCATCATCGGGGTGTGGGAATGATGGGAACTGTTATCAATGCCGTACATATCGATTCGGCCTCCACTTGTAGTCGTCGGATCTGTGGCCCTGCACGCCGCACACAGGAGGTCGATGGCAAGCTTGCCCAAAGTGATCGGCATCATGTGCTGCAAGATAGTCGTCTTCGCCATCACCTTGTTTGGGCTATACATCTGCATACGTGCCCCGAGGTACTACTTCTGCGAACTGGTACGGAATGCCACGTGGATTACGACTTGGACGCCCAGCAGTTCGAGCGCAATGGTGGCCACCATGCCGCTAATTCTACTGTGCTACAATGTGTACTGCCTGCTCTGGGCCTGCATGGCCATTCCGGTCATGACATGGACATCCCTCATGGATCTTGCCTATTGTTCCTCATGGGTTGACAGTTTAAAGCCTGGATGGGAGACCTCCATGGGGAGTTGGGCACGGCGCTTCATGAAGCTACGTTGGTGGTTTGCGCGCATGACGTGGATGCGGATGGGGGCCCTTTCTCTGGTATTGATGGATACCTCCAACGACTTCTTAAAAGTTGTGGCACGGGTTTACTATAGAGACCTGAAACTCATGGAAGCGAAGGGTTTCTGATAGGGCTGCTGAGGTGTGATTCCCCGTCCCAAACCGAAAGACTGCGCACGCGTTGTTAAGGCCAATTCAGGATGACGGCGAATGGAGTAGGGGCCGGCGGGCAAACGTGGAAGACTATCGGATTCAAAGAATCTTGATATTTATGTACCGTGATCGGAACTATGTACAATAACAAATCTCGCTTGCTCTTGGCTCAATTATCTGTCGGACTTCAAGGGTTGTAGTCGGTGACCTGGACATTGCGAATCTGGAACGTCGTCCCGGCGCTGGGACCAGGAGTGCCTGACGATCCCTCCATTTGCAGGTCAATGATCTGGAAGATGTGTTAGATGGCGAGAAAACAGCAAAGAAAGATGTAGATAATCCAGGTAACTCACTAGATAGAATGCGCTGTTGACATAGTTCTTGCCATACTGGGTGGTGATCTCGCCACCGTCCATGAAGAACTTAACCCAAACGTCCGTGGCAGAGGCGGATCGGATCTGGGCACGGATGGTGTGCCACTTAACAGAGAAGACGTTAGCAAATCTTCATTCCTGCCAGGGCCGAACAGCTTTTCCAAACTCACGTTGTCGGGGCTGGGGTAGGTGACGTCGTGGGCGGCGACCTGGCTGCTCGTGTTGAAGGTGTTGAAGGAGATCTTGCCGGAGCCCTTCCACTCGGCGATGTCGATCTCCGGGGGCCACCCCTTCACGGCGGTGAGCCAAAAGGCGGGCCAGGTGCCCTTGGCCACGGGCGCCTTGAAGTCGGCCTCGAAGTCGTAGCCGCCGCCGGGTTTGACGGTGAACTGCTGCTTGGCGAACACAGTGCCCGACAGGTAGTGCACGGGGTACTGCTGGCCGCCGTTGGTGGCGGGGGGGCTCGCCGCTCGCGGGCGACGCCGTCAGCGTCAACACATCGTTGGCCGTCGACACCTTAGACGGGTTCATCCGCGCCCCACCGTTGTGGTCCGTTCCCCACGGGTAGTTGTGGCTCCAGTGCGTGTCGAAGGCGCCGAACGAGTCCTTGGGGATCACCGTCTTGCCGGTCGCCCGGCTCGCGACCTGCTGGGCGAAGGGCCCGTCGACTCGGGGGTACGCTGTGGTCACGCCGGCGAGCGGCAGGGCCGAGGCGAATAGCGAAAGACAGCGCATGTTTGTCGCTGTTGTGGGTAATGAAAAACGAAGTGCAGTTTTGACACGTAACAGGGAGGGAAGGAAGGTGATGACAGTCAAGTCAAAACGGAGCGAAAGTCAGGAGCGAGCCCTTGAGGAAAGGGTAACAAGGAACACGGAACGACCATCATGGCTGCATTATATACAATAGATTGATCCCGTAGCAGTCGGCTAATTGGGACGCTACACTACCCTCGAACAAGCGTCCCAATGGAAACGGAGGTGTTTCGACGTGTGGGTGGTGGGAAATTGATAGGACCATGGATATGGCATGGTGGCCAGGAGAAACAAAGCACGATGCGACTTTGGGGGCCAGGGGTGATGCCAACTGCCGCATGCTATCACTTGTTTGGGCTTCTCCAGTCTAGCGGCTGATGATGGGTCGAGGGAGGGCCCTGACTCTCCCCACACGCAAACACCCATCCCCAAGGTGCATCACGATACAATCACGACGGTCATTCTGCTTGCCTAAAACGGATGCAAATACCGGATCGACACAGGGTCGGGACGCCATCGCCGATCGCCGATCGCCGAGTGGCTTGCACAGGTAGGCTTGTCTGTGATTCGCGGGTTTATCGAGGCGAAGACAAGAAAAGAAGGCAGTCAGGTCAATGCCGGCAGCTTGGAACGTCATAGGCTGTTTATTTGGCGGGGTGTGGGCTAGGGGGTCAATGTTGCTTCTCAATGCAAACGTTCAACATGCGACAGGGTGGGAAACCTAATGCTCCTCATTTCTAGCTCACCTGTAGATTTAAATACCTAAACTACAGTGCCGAACGATTCTCATTCCGGATCATGTGGTGCCGGTTTTTGTCTTCTCGGCACGTATCTACCCACCGGGGTAGCCTAGCTGAACGGAGGCCGTAACGGTTACTGGAATTGGCTAAATTTTCGGGGGGCTGCCCGCCTAAGAAGGCCTAAACTAACCACCCACCCGGCCCATTGCCACCGGGCTGCCGGTGTGCCAGGGCCGTGATAATCACCACCCACCGCTCTTCATTCATCATGACTGTAGATGCTTACAGTCTCTCAAACTCAGGCTTCTGGCTCAATTGATATCTCATTTTCACCTTCTCATTCACAGTCTACATTGTGCCTAGGTTTGGCAATTCATAAAGTGCAATGGCCAGTGGAAGAAAACTGTACCAGCACTGTTATGCCGGAAGCTGCTGGCCTAAGCCGGCGTCAATAAAATCTTGATCCATATCACGTGAGAATCTAAATTTGACGTTTGCTGTTCACCTGAGTTCTGTTGGCATGTCCCCTCGCCATATATTCAGACAACCTACCTCTGGATGCCCCCCTTAAGCTCAATATATTTGGTTGAAAGCTTTGTTCAGCGCCACCGATGGTGTAGCAGCCACCCGATTATCACCAAAGTAGTATGTCCGATCGTCGTAAAAGGTATGGAACTGGAGTGCTGTACCGAAGCAATATCTATCTGCCTCCAAGTCCTGAGTTGGTGTGTTGACGAAGGCGGGCAAAACTTCCAGGGTCTGTAATTCACCCTACTGCTCGAACATGTATTTGCAGTCATACCCATGCGTGTAGTCATAAGTGAACAAAGAGTCCACAACTCTAATCAAGGCACTGAGTTACTACATCCCGCTAGAAGGGTTACTTCTTTGTGGTGGTCTCTCAGCTCATACCAAGGAACGTGAAGCTCTGGGAGTGATGCGAGACAATGGCAAAGCTGGAAACCAAGTGAATTAAGAAACAACGATAAAAATAAAAATAAACTACGGCGTATAACTGCAAAGAATTTCCATCTCGCATAGGGTTGGGTGACCCAGTAGAGATACCTAATAGCCACCAATCCCCCATGTGTGACCAAACTGGGTGGGTGTAAACGACGACAAGAGCTTTGTTTTTAGACTCTTGGTGGTCTTGACAACACAAATTGGTCACCATAAACACAACGACTCGTCTCCCAAAAGCTATCCAGCAATATCCTAGTCAGCCCTGTGTAGCAACATCGTGAGTTTTGTTTGTCAGTCGATACTTCAATTCCCTTAGTTCCACAAAATCTCGTCGATAATACCTCCTGGACAACGTCGGCAACCCAAGCAAAAAGAAAGTATGCTCGATTTCCATTCTTCTGTCCATGATGCCTGCAGAATCAACACCCACCAAGCCGAGACCAAAGGGCACTAGCACCCACGATGATGAGGACCCCAACGGCAACACGGTGGTAGTCAGAAGCGACGTTTACCGGACCCAAATCCTCCACATCACTGCGAGCTACGACCAGCGCCTGTCGGCCTTTAGGATGCCCATCGATACGCTGAACCTGCTGAACCCAGGTACCAGGAAGCCTCTTGAGGTATCTGCCATCATCTTCAACGCTCGACGGGACAAAGTCCTCCTCCTTCAACGAATACACGCGCCCAACGCATGGGAGGTGCCCAGCTTCAGCATCTTCGACGGAGAAAAGTCGGCGCTCCACGCCGTCGTCCGCACGGTGCATCAGTGCTCGTAAGTCCATCTCGTCTAAGAGCTGCCCCTGACATCATAAATTACATGATAGCAGTAGGCTGACACCGTTGTGATGTGTGATACAATAGCGGACAAATCGTTCGACACATTACCCGAGGAGCCGGATTCTACGAGTACGAGTCCGTTCCGCCCTGGCCGCCGTGTCGCCGCTACTGTTTCGTCGTCGAGGTGGACCATCCCGAGGAGGAAGAGGTTGCCCTGTGGCTCGAGCTCTACCAGTCTTTTGTCTGGGTCACCGAGGAGGAAGTCAACGAGGAGAAATATGGTAGCGACAAAGCAGCGCTCGATTTCCACGCACCCGCGCTGCGCTGGATTATCCAGAAGGCTTTCTTCAACTTGAGACAGCAACAACCGCAACCGCAACCGCAACCGCAACCACAGCAACACCAATACCAACGCCGATACCAACGCCGATACCAACGCCGATACCAACACCGATACCAACACCGACGACGGAACATGGAACGCGGCAGGTAAAAGGAGAGCTACGATACCGAGAGTGTTTAACCTGAGGCAACTCTTGTTTTCCCCTTTGCGCGAGTAGGGGAAGTGGATGTTTGGGATGCTCTGTCTGGGTGAGGAGATATATCTGGCCTCAGGATGTCACTGGGTGACTTGGGTCGAGATGTACACACCTTCAGATGTATGACTGGTAACATCTCTCATCTGTTTGTTGTCTCGACACAAACATGTTGCAAGAAGATTTTGCAAGTACTTAATTAGATTCAGCGGTCACGACATTGCATAGAGCCCATTTGTGCATCGTATGGGGCAAACACCAGAGTACGGTAGAGCACATATGGCATTCCACACCCTCAACTTTCTCCATTTGTTCTGAACTTGGACTCTTTGGAGGAACTACATCCTGCGAGTACTGTGTCTTCATCCTCAATGGTTCTTTGGGCCACGTCTCCCACTAATTACCAAACCTACTTCCATAATGTGATGCGTTCTAGCGAATTGCAATCTGTAGGTTCTCTTCTCACGCCTCACTCCCAACGGCGGTCCTTCGATGCCTTCTTCCCCTCACACTACACAGCCCAGTCGTACTCGCCCCCATACGCGATCAGCCAGTAGCGGAAGGTGCCACACTGGCTGTCGAACGAGGCGCAGTCTGAGTCCACACCGCCCAATCCTTTTCTGATGCACGGATTCAGCAGCGTCGATGTGATGGTGTTGACAATCTGGGTCACGTTGCCCGTGTAGGGGTTTTTCTCGGCGCAGATCTTCACCAGGCAGCTGCCCTCCCACCAGTTGTAGCACGTGCCGCTCTGGACGACGATGTTCCCCGGGTAGCCGCTGAGGTCACCGATGGCGGAGACGCAGTCCTCGTATTTGGCTGTGGTGGGCTGCCTATGTGGAATCCCCAGGGTCAGCTCCTCGAGCTCAATGTCGGCGGAATAGGGCAGTAGAATGAGGAGTGCCGATTTTTGGACTTACCGTGAGGCATTCACCCACGAAGTCGGATGAGGTTGACTCGGGCGTGGAAAAGGTGCTGTTGATCTTGATCATCTTGGCCGGAAGATAACGGTGGAAGTTGTTCTCAGTAACTAGACCCTGAGGACCGGAACCAGTGGACAAGCGCTCGGTCACAAGTGACGGCGTCTCTGTCACCGGCAGTGGGTTCGGTGCGGCGGCAGCATAAACAGTTGTAAGTTTCATCTTGAACAATATTGAAGCCGTATACCAAACTACCCAAGGTACTTCTGAGTAGTTATGTGTCAAGTATTAAGTGGTGGGAATTTCTTGGGTTGATACGTATTGAAGTCAATGGTGAAAAGTTTTTAGCGAGGAAATGAAGAGGCCAATAGCATACTTGAGGGACACCTAACATTGGCAAAATGGATTTGTGTCTGCCTGATTCGGAAAGTTTGAACCGCGATGGCTGCTTCCTAATGTTGTTTCTAAGAGGCCAACTGGACAGGAGTCAAAATGGCAGGACACGGCAGTCGTCGCTTCTTGTCTGTAGAAGCTTACACGTCTTTTTTTCTTTTTTTCTTTCCTTTTTTTCGATTCTCGCTAAGTAGCCCCGGCAGAAGCAAAAGACTTATAAAGAGCAGGTTACCTTAAAATATATAAATTTAAAAAGGTATAATGCCTTATATTATTAAAATTCTTAAAAATAATTTAAAAAATATAACTCCTATTAATTAATAAGAGCTTAATAATAACTAATATATTAAAGATTATAATAAGCCCCACTAGAGGGACCGATCTGGTTAGTTAATACTAGTGGCCCGTGCACGCGCTAGTACCTATTTTAAGAACTACGCGCGTATTAATTTTATTACTCCTTCCTTCCTTCTCTATTTTATTATTATTAATTATATTAACGTAACCTATAAGCGAAATAACTATATAAACGAATTAATTACTTTCGTTAAATTTTATATAAATAACTTTTATAACTTAATTCCTTTATTACTTATTATAATTAATATTTAAGAAGAAAGGTAAATAATTCTAATATTTTAAGCGCTTAAAAATAACTTAAAATTAAGTCTCCGACGCGTAACCCGAATATACGAAGTCCTTTATATAACCCTTCGTAATTAATAACTCGATATTTTTATAAAACGCGAAATATTCGTTAATTCTCGGAAATTAACGGATTTCGAAAAAAATATAATTATATAATATATAATCGAATTAAATTCGTAGTTATTTCCTCCCCGAATAAATAATATTAAAAATATAACGAATCGACTGCTTTATTAATACGACGCGGGACGCGTCGGTATTAATTAGGCCTTTAACTTTATATAACGGTAATTAAACCTCCGGACGCGTTTTAATTAAAAAATCGATTATTAAAGAGTCCTTTATAAAGATCTTAATATATATTATATATAATTTACTTTTATATAAAATATAATTTATAAATATAGGATTTAAAAGGAGGATATTTATAATTTCGATAAAATCGGTTTTTTTATAAATTAAATCTTATCCGAAACAATCGTTATTATTTCCGATTAACGCGGAAGGTTTAAGATAATATAATAAAGGAACCGGGAATAGGTTATAATTATTTAAGGCGTCGGATTATTTAATTATACTATCCCTTTATATATTATATTTATTAAAAAAACGTACCTCTTTTTTTAATATAAAAATAACTTATTATCGAAAGATTAAATAATTATAATTATTAAAAACGGCTAAATTATAAATAAAAGAAATAAAAATTAAATTCGGTATTTTAATAAATATACGAAATCTTATAAAAAAAGTATTTATTACTTATTAATTTTAAATAATTACGAAAGCTATTATTTAATAACTTTTAAACTTTATTATAAAAAGAACTCGATTATTATATTTTATATACTTTTTTATTTATTATATAAACTTTAACTTTTTAATATTAATTATTTTTATATATTAAAAAATTTATATAGGAAAGAAATCGAGGGTTTTATATAAGTATATATTACTTATATTTTAAAGGAGGACTTTTTATTAACGTTTTTAAAAACGTTTTAAACGACTTTTATTATTTTAAATATTTAAGGAAGTTTTTAAAGGATAGGATTTATATTATATAATCCGGAATCTATTATTTTATAATTAAATATAAAGCTATATATACCGATATTACCGGCGACTTTTTTTAATTTATCTATATTTTAAAAATTAAAGAATTTAAATAACGTAATTAAAACTTAATTTTAAATCGAGTATGTTAAAAATCGAATCGCGTAATATTAAAATAGCTTTTTAATATTAATTTTTATTAAATTTAATTAAATCGCGAAAGGTACGATATAGGTAATGTACCGGCTCGTTCTATTAAAGGGTAAGGTAATTATATTATAAAAGGTAAATAAAATATTTAATTAATACCGCTATATAAAAAAAACGGTTATAAGATAAAAGATTATTTTATATATAAATTAAAGAAGATTTATAATCTTAAAGAGACGTTAATAAATAATTATAAAATAAATTATGCCGGAATAATAATTATATAAAAAAGTTTAAGACGCGCCCGTAATATTATAGAATTTACGGGGAGTCCGGGTATAATATACGTATTTATTAAAATAATATAAATATATTTAAAGATAAAGATTCCGATTAATTTTAATATATTAAATATATTATAATAGAATTAATTTATACTTTTTTATATAAAATGCTAAAAAGTGGTTAATTCGTTTATATAGTTATTTCGTTTATAGATTACGTTACCCTATATATTATATTATTATAAATAGTAATATCTTTTCTAAAGCCGCGTATTATAATAAATCTTTATTAATTAATTTAATTAGCCTCGATTTTAAGTAACGAATTTAGGTAATTATTTAGAATTATTATTAAACTTATTAAATAAATTTAAATGATTTAAACGTAATTTAAAAGCTTTTTATTAAACGAACTTAAATAATTTAATAAAGATTTATTACCTCCCCTATAATTATTATAATTATTAATTTCTTTATTAAAATTAAGTAAATATTAAATACCCCGCGTAAATATAACTAATAAACCTTTAACTCCGAATATTAATCGCGTTATATTAAGCTTTAATCCTAATTATTATAATTTAATGAATTTAAGTAATTAAAATTACTTTATTATAAACGAATCAGTAATATAATAAAACCGAATTTAAATAAACGTTTTAAACTTTTTAATTATAATTTTAATAAATTTAAGTAGTCCGGGTAACCTTTAAATATTCCTATTTTATACGTTATATTCGTTTCTTCCCTTTCTTTCTATTTTATATAAAAAAAGTTAATTATTTATTTATAAAAGATTATTATATAAAGTTTATAACCCGTAATAAAAATAGCGAACTTGATTTTAAAAAACTTATTTTTATTTAATTTCTTATTAACTGGAAAAAGTTTTTTAAAGTATCTTTATTAAAAATTTCTAAATTAACCGCTTTTAATTAAAATAAATTAAAAAGCGAATTTAATTAAAATCTTATAGAATCTTTTAACATTAATTTAAATCGAGCCTTTCTTAATATATTTAGAAATAATAAATTTACAATCGATAATTATAACGATCGCGACGATTTATATATAGTTGACGATTTATAAAAACTCGATAAAGTTAGAAATAATATAAAATATATTAAATAAGTTAATAAAGAACTTAATTAAAATAATATAATAAACTGATAATATAATATATAACTTAATAAGCTTATTATAAAACTTAATATTATAAATAACGATCTTACGAAGTTTTATTTTAATACCGAGTAAAACCTCGGGTTTATAATAATTAATATAGATAAGTTATTTATTAGTTATATTAAAAGTTTTAATAAAATTAAGGTATTAATCGTTAATCGTGTAACCTTAAGTAATAATCCTAACGCGTTTAAAAGATTTAACCTTAACCTAATAATTAATTCCTTTAATAATATTAACCTACTTAGTTTTATATTATTAAATTTTATTTTAAATTTAATTTAACCCCCTCGACTACCTTTTCCCTTTATTATAAATTTAAATAATTTAAGTAAAATAGAATTAATAATAAAATTAAAATATAACGATATCGGTATATTTAACCCGGAATATAAGCATATACGAGATATTAATATAATTTAATAAGGTTATAATCTAATTTTTATTAATATTTACGCTTTTATTAATTATATCCGATCCTTTATTAATAATAATCTTAATAGAGCTAACTATTAGATAATAGATTATAAACCTTTTTCTAATTATATTTAAAGGTTTAATTATTATTTAATAGAATAGCGAATTTATTATTAAAAATTAACGAGATTTATAATAAATAAGTTTAACCTTATTATTAGAAGCCTTTCGCGGTCGTTTCGTTCTTAATTTAATTAAAATAATTTCGCGATTTAATAATACTTTATTTACCTTATATAATATTATTTTAAATAAATATATATTTCTTTAATTCTTTATAAAGATAATATTAATATTTACGGTATTTTAACTTATATTTAATTAAAGATATCTTTTAAAATTAAATAATATCTTATTTAACCCCGATAATTTAACACCCTTTTTTAATATCTATACCGAGTTATTAAAATTAAATTTAGCTTATTTACCTTTATTAAATAAAAGGATTTAAATATTAAATAACCCTGTTATATATATAATATAAAGAAAGATTATAATTAATTAAATAATAAATTTAAATGTATTTTTATTAAGAAGTTATAAAATAATAATTATAATTTTAATTCCGATAGCGATAAGTGAAATTATAAATAACATAATAATAAAAAGTTTAAAAAGGATAAATTTAATAAGAAACGGGATTGTTAAAAAAAAATATAAAAAGTTCCAAAAGGATAAAATTAATAATAAAGAGAAAAAATATTTATATTATATCGAGTTTGTTTTATCTTTAAAAGATTTATCTTTATTTTTAAACGATTCCGAAGATAAAAAATACTTTATATTCGTTATTCATAATTAAAATTATATTTATTTTAAATATTAACGGATATTTATTATTAAGGAATAAAGTAAACTTTATCGAAAGAAATATAATAGAAAGAAAATAAAGTTATTTTCCCTCGAACTTACTTTAATATATATAATATATTATTATTATACATAAGTTTTTCTTTTTTAAAATAAATTATTTTAATATATTTATAATTATAATAAAGATTATAATTATTAGAAGTTCGATTTAAATAAAGCTTTTTAACCTTATAAGGATAATATTAAGGATATTAAATATATATATATCTTTAAAGAAGCCCCTCCTATCGATTTATATTACGAATTTATTAAGGGATATTTATATTTTAAAGTTAAAGCTTGTACTATTAATAGTATAGACGGTTTTTTAGATTATATTTACTTTAATTTTAGAATAGGATATAACTTAAATAATAATAAGTTCTTATTTAAATTAAATTATAAAGTTTAAAACGAGATTTATACCTTTAAAGGAGTAAGCTTTATAAAAATTAAATAAAAGATTAAATTTATTATTTATATAAAAGGTATAAATTTTAAAGGTATCTTAAAGTTTATTAAATTTAATAAATTAATTTAGGTTATAAATAATTTAATCCCGAACTTATTATTCGGTAATAATATATTGTTTTTATATGGTATTATTATTAATTATATTATTTTAACGATTAAATATAAAAAGTTAAATAACTGTTTTATTAATTTTAAGGTTTTATTTAAAGGACTTTTATATAAATAATGTATTTTTAATATTTATAAGGTAACCCTTTAGCTTAGAGTTAATATATATTTAAATTAATTATAAACCTTTCTTTATCGGATGTAACTTTTATTTTTATTTTAATAAAGATATAGTTTTTAATTTTATTATTAATAATAAGGCTCCTCGTGCTTTTATAATAATTAACCTTATCGATAAATCGGTTATTTTATTAAAGAAGAAGAAACTCGATAATATTAAAGAGAATAAATATATAGGTTTTTTTAACATTATTTAAAAGGTTAATTTATTAATCCTTATAATAGCAGTTATATTAATTAGAATATCGTAAGTTCCTATAGATATTATCGTTTTTAACGGTTCCGTTAAAGTTCCTAATATTTAAGTTACTTTAATATTTAATTTAAATATATTTATTTAAATTAATATTAAGTTTATTATAACTTTTATTATAATTATTATTATTTCGGATATAGTTTTTAACCTTAATAAATTATATATTAATATAACCGATTTAATTATTAACTTTTTTAAAAAAAAATTCCTTATAATTAACGAAGTTTATAATATTATTTATAATATTATTTATAATTCTAGTAATTATCCTTCGATCGAATCCTTCTTTATTATCGTTTTATTTATAATACCGTTCAAGCCGGATAAACCGAAGATTACTAGATAATTCTTTATATTAAATATTAAGAAACCTATAAATATCCTCGAAATTAAAACCGATAAAGGCGTTAATATTTATATTAAAAAGAAATCTTTTATCGATAAATTTATTAATATCGTTAAGAAGTTCCTGAAATTTTAAATAAATAATAAATTAATCGATATATTTAAAGATAAATAAATAAACATTCTATTTATTAAAAGATAATAAAATTATAAATTAAATTATTAACCGTATCCTTTTAATAAAAAGGATTAAGAAATTATTAATATTATTTATAATACTCTTTATAATTAAGGAAAGATAGAATAGATTAATAAGCTTATTTTATTTATTAATCCTCTTTTTATCGTTTAACAATAAATCTATAATAAATTTAAACCGTCCTACGGAGGACGTTAATTTATTAATTATATTATAAAAAAGAATTATATAAAACCCTTGCCTTTTATTCGATAAATTAAATAAATAAATATATAATCGTAAACTAACTAACTATATAGCAACCGACGAATAACCTAATCGATAATAACCTATCCGATTAAAGGACCACTCGTTAATCGCGCGTTAGCTCCCGTTTATTAATACTAGCCCTTCTTCCCCTTTAGTACGTTTAATTAATTCACGATATTATTATATTAACGCTCGTTATATTAATATAGAAATTCTACATCCTCCGGGGCCTTTTTCCTATCTTATATATATATAAATACGCCTTCTATTATTTAATATTCTTTATAAAACTTATCGCCGCTATTTATATTAAATATAATATAAAGATTATATATATAAAAAGTTATATATTATAACGATTTAAAAAATTTATTATTATATACGGTATTTAATATTTTAAAATCGAGTTTATTTAAAGTAGTTACAATTTCTATATTATAAAAATAGTTCTTTTTAAGAAATATAAATTTAATAATTATTAATATAATTATATCGGCTTTTTTAGAATTACCTAAGGCGCTTTTTATTAACGCGTACGATATAATATATATTAATAAATATTAAAATTTAAATAGTCGTATATATATTTAGTAATATATAAGGGTATAATATAAAGGATAGTAATAAATATAAATATATATTTATATATAATAAAAAGGAGAAATATTATAAGTCTTAAAAAGCGTCTATTTTAAGATTTTATACTTATATATAAAAGCTTTCTCCGATAGCTTGTATAAAACCGGTATCTCTATACCTTAACTTTAAGAATTTTATTACCTAGGTATAAATAATTTCCGATAAATTTTAAATTTATATAGCATAAACGAGTAGTTCCTTTCTTAATATTTAAATATAATATTATTATAAGACCCAGGTTTATTATAAATCCTATATTATAGGGGATAATAAATAGTTAAGGTCGATAGCTATAATAGAAAGGGGGCTTAATACTTGCTATCTATTATCGTTAGAGGCTTGATTTTTTAATTTATTATTTAAAATACCTATTTATTTTAGTATAGAGTTATTACTAATTTATATAACTTTTTATTTATTTTTTACTATTTGTGTTAGCTATAATAAGCTTGAAAAAATAATAAA
Source organism: Apiospora saccharicola (assembly GCA_038363915.1). NCBI lineage: Eukaryota > Fungi > Ascomycota > Sordariomycetes > Amphisphaeriales > Apiosporaceae > Apiospora > Apiospora saccharicola. The sequence continues at coordinate 5,501,825 of JAQQWM010000001.1, forward strand.
TAAATATAATAAATTTAAAAGACAAGTCGTTATTAACTTTTATATAATTAATTCTATTATTATTCCCGATTAATATCCTTTATTATTTTAAAAAGATATTGTATTAAATTTATAAAGTAAATACTTTATTATTATTATTAATATTATAGCCTTTTTTATTAATTCTTTATTTATAAAGATTTTTAAAATTAATTTATAATAATAAATTATCGAGGAATAGAACGGTTTATTATTATTTTAATAAGTTTTCAAAATAGTTTAATATATATTTAACGGTTTATAGATAGGTTTTTAACGAAATATATGTACTTTTACCGAGTTTGTATTAATAATATCGTTATTTTCTTTAAAATAAAGGACGATTATATTAAATATTTAAAAATAATCTTTATTCTTTTCGACTTTCGCGATATATTTATATCTTTTATTAAATCCTTTTTTAATTATCTTTCGATTAAGTTATTTAATTATTACATCGGTAAGCTCGGATTATTTATTATTAACGATTGTTTTATTACTTTTAAAAAGTTTACTTTTCCCGGTAATTTAAAGGCTTTTAAATAGTATATTAATATTATTAAGTTTTTACATTATTTAATACTTTATTTTATATAAATTATTAAACCCCTTTAAAAGCGTAGGATAGCGTTATTTATTAAAGGACGTAAATAAGGGCGAGTTATTAATAATAACTTAATTAAACGTATAGTTTATTATAATTCTATTTATTATAAATTAATTAACTTTAAGAGAGCCTCTTTTAACGCTTTTTAATCTATAATATATATAGAAATATCGTTATTTTATTTCAATCCTAATAAGACCTTATTTCTTTAATTAGATAGATCGATTTAATGTGGTTTTAATATTATAACCTTTTAATTTAAAATAAGTTATAAATAAATATTAAGTTCGTTAATTCTATTAAATTAAATTAAACCGATTAATTATTTTAGCCGAATATTCTTATAATTAGAAATTCGCTATAATCTATCCGAATTAAAAATCGTATACTTTATTTAAGTAATAAAGAAACTTTATATAACGATTTAATTAAATAATTATATAATTTTATTTTTATTAATTATATAGTTATAAAGGATATTTATAATTAAATAACCTTTAATATAATTAATATTAATCGATCGAATGCTTATTTTATTAATACCTTTATTTACTTATTATAATACGGCCTATAAATATATTGTATTATAGGAAAGATTAATTTTATTTTTAATACTTTAAGCCGTTTGATAATTATTTAAAATATGTCGGCTCGTTTTAATAGACCCGTTATTTTAAATAAAGTTTAATATACTTTATATAACGTATACTTTATTAAGGCGGAAATCCTTTTATATAAGTAATTTTATAAATAATTAATTAAAGGATATAATAAAGACTCGCGTCTTTAAATAACTATTATTAATTTAAAAAAGATATTATAATTAACGAGGTTATTATTAAATTTTTTTTATCCCGACTATCCTTTTAAGGTCTATAAAAGATTTCTTTATAATATCGATCCTTTAAATTAAAAAGGACTTTATATATTATATAATTTAATTTATAAGTTTATAATAATAATATATAACGATTAATATTATTAAAGAGTTAAACGAATGCTTAAAGTATTAAATAAATGTATTTAAAAAAAATATTTAATTAAATAGTATTACGCTTATTACTTTAGATATCGATTTAATATTATAGATCGCTAACCCTTAATCGGTAATTATAAACCCTTTTAAAATAAAGATCCCTTATTAATAAGAAATATCGTAATCGACTTTATCTTAAAACTTCTTAAACTTAACTTTATTAAAACGTTTTAATAATTAAAAGGAAAGGATTATTTCAATTATTATAATTATATAATAATAATCTCTTATTAAACCTTTAAACGAATTATACTTCTTTTTAATAACGTTTAATATATAATAAAGGATTAGGGAGAAGTTCTTAAAACTTAGCTCCTTCTTTTTAATTAAGGAGTATTAAAAGGTATTATTTTTAATTAAAACTTTAAATTTATAAAAGACTTTTAATAAAATATATAAAAATCTCTTAATATACGCCTTTTATTAATTATTATTTAATACCTATAAATAAATAATCTCTTTAAATAAAAGAATTAAGAAATTAAATTTAATATTTAATTCTATAATTTTATATATTTTAATAAGAATTGGCTTGATTTTATCCCTTTATTATAATAAAATATAAATAACACCTATTAATACGCTATTAATTTAACCCCGTATTAATAATTTTTTTAAATTTAAACCCCTTAGTTCTTTAAATATTATTATTAATATTAATATTACTAGTAAAGCACTATTAGATATCCGGTATATATAAGAATATATTCGTAAAGATATATTATTAATTATAAATTATATTATTATTATTATAGAATATTAATACGATCTCTATTATTAAAATATCGAGTTTAATATTAAAGATGAAATTTACCTTAAATTATATTATAATTATTATTTATTAAATAAGCTATCCCGTAAGTATTTATAATAACGCTTTAATTTATAAAAAGTATTTAAATATATTAATATATTAATATATAAGCTTAACTTTTTAAATTATATATATATTTATCTTATTACTTCGGTCGAGTATTTAATATTATTACCGGATAATAATAATATTTTAAATAGAAAAGGCCCTCCGCTAAAACTTATTAAAGTAAATTAAAATAATAGTTTCCCTCATTATATTATAGAAACAATCTTATATTATAAACCTAATTATAATAAAGATAGTTATAAATACCTAATTAAATAAGAAAGTTCTATATATAAATAGGATATTTAATAATAAAAAGATATTTTTAATAATACTAAAAAGTTAATTAAAGAATATTAAATATATTAAAAAAGAAGATTTATAATATATAAATAACCTCGTTATAATTATTTATATAAATAACTTAATTAACCAGTCCTTTTAAAGAATATCGAGCTTAAATATAAATATAAAAGATCGCGTAAATACTCGTTTTTAAAAAATAATAAAACTAAATTAAAAATAGATATATATAACCGCTATTAAAAACGGATATATACGGAAATTATTAAAGACGGGCACGTATAGATATTATTAACAATAGGTGTATACGGATATTATTAAAATAAAAATAAAAATAATTAAGGATATATATTATTTTATTACGATAAATAAATATATAATTTAAATAATAAAGAGATCGGATTTATTAAAATCAGCAGGCTTTCTTTACGCCGCCGGCATTTTAATAAGCTTTATTAAGGGGACCGATTTAATTAATTAATATTAATAGCCCGTATACACGTTAATATTTATTTTAAGAACTATATATATACTAGCTTTATTACTCCTTCCTTCCTTCTCTATCTTATTATTATTAATTATATTACCTTATATATTATATAATTAGATTATAAAAACCCTCTTTAACTTTTTTTCCGGTTATAATAATTTATCAGCTTATATATAAAAGATTTCGCTTACTTTCTTTCTTATTTATTTAAATAGTTATCTCCTTATTTATTACAATTATATATCTATTTATTATTTAAAATAATAATATATCTTACTTATTATATTTATCTATTATATCGATAAAGATCTCTTAAATTAATTAACGTTATATATATTATAAAAGACTTAAGGAAATAACGAATAATTAATATTAAAACATTTATTTTAATATTAAAGAGCTTTAAAATAACCATTTTAAAATATTAAACCTCCGGAAATATATAAATTTATTAAAAGAAATATTTAATTAAATTAAGTTTTTATAAAACTTATAAAGTCGATTAACGTAATTTATAAGCGAAATAACTATATAAGCGAATTAACTACTTTCGTTAAATTTCGTATAAATAACTTTTATAACTTAATTCCTTTATTACTTATTATAATTAATATTTAGGAAAAAGGGTAAATAGTTTTAATACTTTAAACATTTAAGAATAATTTAAAATTAAGTCTTTAATATATAACTTAAATATATAAAATCCCTTATATAACCCTTTATAATTAATAATTCGGTATTCTTATAAAACGCGAAATATCCGTTAATTCTCGGAAATTAACGGATTTTAAAGAAGATATAATTATATAATATATAATTAAATTAAATTCGTAATTATTTCCTCTTTAAATAAATAACGTTAAAAATATAACGAATTAATTATTTCGTTAACGCAATATAGGATACGTTAGCGTTAATTAAACCTTTAATTTCGTACGACAGTAATTAAACCTCCGGACGCGTTTTAATCGAAGAATTAATTATTAAAAAGTCCTTTATAAAAATCCCGATATATATTATATATAATTTATTTTTATATAAAATATAATTTATAAATATAAAATTTAAAAGGAAGATATTTATAACTTTAATAAAACCGGTTTTCGTATAAATTAAATTTTATTTAAAATAATTATTATTACCTTTAATTAATATAGAAAGTTTAAAATAATATAATAAGGGAATTAGGAATAAATTATAATTATTTAAAGCGTTAGATTGTCCGGTTATTTTATCCCTTTATATATTATATTTATTAGAAAAACGTACCTCTCTTCTTAATATAAAAATAATTTATTACCGAAGGATTAAATAATTATAATTATTAAAAATAATTAAATTATAAATAAAAGAGGTAAAAATTAAATTTAATATTTTAATAAATATATAAAATCTTATAAGAAAAGTATTTATTATTTATTAGTTTTAAATAATTATAAAAATTATTATTTAATAGTTTTTAAATTTTATTATAAAGAGAATTTAATTATTATATTTTATATATTTTTTTATTTATTATATAAACTTTAACTTTTTAATATCGGCTATTTTTATATATTAAAAAAGTTATATAAGAAAGAAATTAAAGGTTTTATATAAGTATATATTATTTATATCTTAAAAAAGGATTTTTTATTAACGTTTTTAAAAGCGTTTTAAACGACTTTTATTATTTTAAATATTTAAAGACGTTTCCGAGGGATAAGATTTATATTATATAATCCGGAATTTATTATTTTATAATTAAATATAAAGCTATATATATCGATACCGCCGGCGACCTTTTTTAGCTTACTTATACTTTAGGAATTAAAAACCTTAAATAACGTAATTAAAGCCTAATCCTAAACCGAATACGTTAAAAATCGAATCGTATAATATTAAAATAGCTCTTTAATATTAATTTTTATTAAATTTAATTAAATCGCGAAAAATATAACGTAAATAATATACCGGCTCGCTTTATTAAAGGGTAAGGTAATTATATTATAAAAGGTAAATAAAATACTTAACCGACGCTGCTATATAAAAAAGAAATAATTATAAAATAAAGGATTACTTTATATATAAGTTAAAGAAAATTTATAATTTTAAAGAGATATTAATAAATAATTATAAAATAAATCGTGCCGGAGTAATAATTATATAAGAAAGCTTAAAACGCGTTTATAATATTATAAAATCTACGGGGAGCCCGGGTATAATACGTATACCTATTAAAACGATATAAATATATTTAGAGATAAGGATTTTAATTAATTTTAATATATTAAATACGTTATAACGGAATTAATTTATACTTTTTTATATAAAGTATTAAAAAGTAGTTAATTCGCTTATATAGTTATTTCGTTTATAAATTACGTTATATATTTCTTTAAAAAAATAGTAAATAAAGATAATAAAGCTTTCTTTAATAATTAAATCGAAAAGCTTAAAAGTTTTATTCACTTTAAAGAATAGAAAAAGATTTAAATTTAATTTTATAAATATATCTATTAAAATAATCCTTAGCTCCGGGTATTATTAAAAGGGTATAATAAAAATAAAAGTAATAAATATATTTAAAGGGAGGGAGGAAGGGGGCTTATATAAAGTTAATCAGGTAATCTTAAGCTTTATTAATTAATAATAAATTATTATATATAAATATTAATACTTAAAACAGATGTAGTTTTAACCTTATACCTAGGAGGGGTAGAAGCCTATATATACCTACATTAGTCCAGTCTCTTAGCTCTCGTATAATATCCCTTGTTACCACACTACGGATGCACTTTAGAAATGGGAAGAAACCAGTACTGTTCCTTGTCGGCAAGCTGTTTGCAATTTCTTTATCGAAGCGTTTGAGAACACATACAAGCACTACCTGGTGGGTTCCTGCAAGGCCCTAGCAGGCACTATTACAATTTCTTTATCGAAGCGTTTGAGAACACATACAAGCACTACCTGGTGGGTTCCTGCAAGGCCCTAGCAGGCACTATTACAATTTCTTTATCGAAGCGTTTGAGAACACATACAAGCACTACCTGGTGGGTTCCTGCAAGGCCCTAGCAGGCACTATTACAATTTCTATACTAGACCATTGCAGAATCCATATATAGATTGTAACAAACTTTTACTATACCACTCTGTCTCCATGCCATCTATTACAAAGTATGGATTATTGTTACAGGAACACCAACGCAGTGGTTACCATGTGTGATCAGTCATATACAGCAGTCTATTCCACAAGAAGTAGTAGGCAGGGACACTAAAGTCTATTGATTTGGGACTTCATTAATGTGTCGTGAATGAAGCATCGAGACCCCAATATTATCCTCCTTTTGCAACTCTCGAGTGACTTTCCTTCGTCTTTGGGGAGTTCTCACTGCTCAAGTAGCCATCTCCCAGACTGTGGACAGTCTAAGCCACTTGCAAAGCAGTGGATAATGCAGTCTTGTTCTCCTCCTCCCTTTTACACTCCATGTCCGATGAGGTATGCATTGGAGATGACTTTGAAGAAACGGCCGCCATCCTTGTCCTTGTATACAAGCCCCTCTCGTGGCTTTCCGAAGATGCCAACACCCTCGGCACGTTGGAGGAGTTCCTCTTGGCTTGTGGCGATGTCATGCAGTCGGTAGTATCCGTTTACCTCCACATGCTTAAGGCCCAGCATGCCGGCCAGCTCTTCCGTCATACTCGGGCTGAAGGCTGTTTGGGCGTCGATGTTCCAGATTCTGTAGACATAGAAGTCGTGCTCGCCTTTAGGAAAGCCCTCGCGGTTCTTGCAGATGCTAGATCCGCAGAGCTCGCCTTGGATGGCGATGTTCATGTTAAAATCTGCCAGCTTCTCGAGTAACTCGTAAGACAGCGCAGCCTGCCAGAACAGACAGCCCGGCTTGTCCGGGAGATGGTTCTTGTGGCTGCAGACACCGAGACGGCCCTGAGGCATGTCGGCACGGCCATTCAAGGGTTGAAGTGACTTGTACCAAGGAGTGTCACGACAGACAAAGTAGATAGTCTCAGCCATGCCATCCATCTTGACTGTCTCTTGGTACACGGCGTCTTTGTACTTTTCATCGGTGAACAGGCTGGGGAGATTCTGGACTCTCTTGAGGCCGCTACCGGGTAGGAAGAACGGGGGCGGACCAAGCGAGTTGCCGCTCTCTCTACCCTTAACAGTGGCGTTGTGCTCCCACTTGAGGACCTGCAGTTCGGATTCGAAAGACATGGCCATGACCTTCTGCATGGCCTCGTCTTTACCGGCACTCTCCTCAAGCTCCGAAATAACCTTGGTGATCTCAGGAAATTCACCGAGCGGCATGATCAGCCCTTGTGAAACAGTTCCTTGCTGCAGAATTGACTTGACATGGAAACCCGATTTGCCATTCCACGTAATCAGGCTGCCATTGTGCGTGTTGGTCTTCTCAAGTGAAGCAAACCGGACGTCTGTGGCCGGCAAGAAAGAGTCGATCTCGAAGTAGACAATGTAGTCACCCACTGCGGCGATACCCTTCTTCAAGGCACATTGCCAACCGTCGACCTCGGCAAGTAGCAAGCCTTTGGTTGCTGAATGCTTGACCTCGGCAATCTGCCGAACACTTGCGAGACTTCTTGCCATAACGAAAACGTGTTTGAATGGCTTGCAAGTTTTGGGAAATGGAAGATGATTGACAAATATGTTCACTCCTAGGGGGGGCAACCAACGAATCACTCAAAAGGTTGCGGCTGAATTGTAATGTTGGGGAGGTCAAACAAATCCTGCCTTCAGAACACAAAGTGAAAGTAGAGTGAGTGGTGGCCCACGCACAAAATTTAATATCAGTACTCCAAAAAGCGGATGTGTCGCCCTGTCGCCCTGGCGATAATCAAGTGCGTGGGTCTAGACCAATATCATTGAAGGCAGCACAGCCTGTCACTGCACTGTAAATCTATTTACACAAACGGGGCAGGTACAATAAGCAGGAAGGAATCACCGTCGAGTCGACCCTGGCCTTGGCCCCGCATATAAACAGATATCAGCTGAGATCCTGTTGAAGGCGTGGACATTTGTGCTCAAAAAGGGGGCCTAGCAGTCTGGTGGCCAAGAGGCTCGATGTTTCAATAAGTATGATGAATTGAAGTTTGCCTCCCATATTCCAGGTAATGATATTACCTGACATCTTATAAATAACATTCTTATACTGCAAGTTCCCTCATATGTATATTTATTAAGATATTAATGTTGTTTCAGGGCTGGAGTAACATATGACCCATTGCGGATAAGATTGGCATTTTACTAACATGCACCTGCGGTAAATGATAATAGTAAGACTGTATGTGAAGTGATGGGCAGTCATTATATTAACATGCCCGATAAAGAACCCTACTGTGACTTATTAAGGACTTGCACAAATCTAAGATAAGTAGCTGCAGTCAACGAGTCATCTCCCATGTTTCACAGAGGAGAGGCGGAGCTTTCGGAGCACAAAGTTCGCCCCTTCTTGGTGAATTCGGGATATTTATTATTGGCGTTTTGGGAGAACATGTTCTTGGTAGCAATGTCCCTTTCCTCTGCTCTCATCCATGGAACTTACCTAGGTATCAACACAGACGCACGACAGACACCCTGACTCCGGCCCCGCTCCGGCCCCGCTCCGGAGTCTTCCCGGAGTCTTCCCGGAATTCATCGACTCTCAGCGTTAGTATCTGCTCTTCTTGGAGTAAACAGGATGTCTCGAGAGAGTAATAATGAATTCTCGAATAAGTGGTTATCCCATCCATTATAAAACATTGGAAGAGCGTGGAATATACATTGAAAATCGCTTATAAACCCGGAACCCTTCTATGCAAGTCACATTTGTTTATAGAAGTTGGGGACAAATGTGTAATATTACCACTGCTTCCGTCCGCTCCAGAGGCGTTTCTCCCGACAACTTGCTCGAGTCCCCCATCTTAATACAATTTCTTGATTCTCTCTGCCTTGTCCACCGGCGCCAATTCTATGCAAAACTGGGGGCTTCACTCAACCAGTTCAATACTCTCGTCATGGTTCAAGGTTTACAACGCAGACGTTGAATAGATCATGGCCTCCCAAGAAATATCAGGAGATCGGATAGCTGTTCACGACATTTGCTTTGCACCCCAGATTGCAAGCTGGGGTGTATCAACGTACCTCACCGTTACGGCTGCGTGCGTATTGCATAACACATCCACCCGGAAACTAGCAAAGGGGGATACCCTGAGCATCCTCGTTATTTTCCTGTAATGCTGGTGCAGATGGGGCGGTCTCAGTTTGGGGTACTGGCAGAGACATGTCTCCTCTATGCCCTGTTGCACATCTAACGAAAGTCGAAGCGAACTTCACGGACAGCGAGGGGTTGCATCCATGAGATATCCCACGCTGCATGGGCCACAAGCATAACAATGCTTACTCGAGGAGCGTGTGTTTCACAGTCAAGGTCTCAGGCTGTCAGCTACAACGGGCTGAACGAACGGCTCGCGCCTCTCGGGATAAAATGCACCCCTTCATCTTCTCCATACTTCAATGAAGGAATTCGCCATTCTAGGCTAGCAAAACCCATTTCAGTTTTATAGGAAGTGAAGTAGGATAAAATTAAAATTCGAGTACTTTTATAAGAGTCATATTAGAGTGAGCCGCTGTAAGACTTCTACGTAAAATATGGATGGGCATGTAAGTATAGGAAGTGTGCAAGCAATCTCATGGACCGCGAGATGGGTGATGGCTTACGCATTGCAAGCCACATCTGCTGCGGGTTACACGGCCTATTTATTAGCCGCCGTCACAGCTCTGGTAAGAAGATATGGTATACCAATGCACCGACTGACTGGAGTCCATCAGTCGGCCCTCAGCTTCTGGCCCAGTGGCACATTCAACAGCGGGCACGGACTTCAATCTCAGCCAGCAACATAGGTAGGTAGGTATCTCAAAAGAGGTACATAGGTATACTACATGTACCTACCTACGGAGTAGTTCTTACCGACCTGCCGACTTCATTCTTCATCATGTTGGGTAGTAAAGAGTCCATGCCTGACGCCGGATATAACTTGTTGCCAACGCAACACTGCAAACCAACGATCAAACACACCACTACCGCATGAGCTGACTCGAGTTATCGTGTGTTATATGATTGTGTACTATTGTTTGCAGCGGCCAGCTCAGCAGTTCATCTCATACTTGGACAACTCTACTGTAACCGAACATCTGCCTACCTACCTACCTAGGCACCTTACCAGTTTGCCTTCAACCCAACTTCGGGGTTTCGGGAAATATCCACTTATTGCACTGGGCTCGATCCACCTCAAATCTTGAGGTACCTCGAGATTTGAACCACTTTAGTTAGGTAAGTACTCGTGACCCAGCTTAGTTCAAAAATTGGAGGTATGCAGAGGGGTCTTACCTAAGCCAGCGTAATTTCTGTACTTTCGATCCCGCATTCGCTGTTGGTTTGGGTTAAATGCTTTACAGGGCCCCGCCCCTGCCTGCGACTGCCTAACGGTAGTATCCTGCGCCGTTCTGCCGGTGTTGATTCACCCCACCACTATCTCTGGCTGCTCTAAGCGGCCATCAGCTGCCGCCTACCTGCTGCCTGCTTTACTAACCCGATACCCAGGCCAGAACAAGGGATCAGAATCGATCTGCCTTGATTGTTCACTCAGGTGGAAAAGTGAAACACGAATTTCAAGTACGTGCGGCTCACCTAAAGGTTACCCACATGCAGCCCGGGTCCTGAAGCTCAGGCACCAGCTGGTTACCTACCAACCTAAGCCTAACCGGTGCCAGTGTTGGATCTGCAGTCTGATGCTGACAGTTGCCCCTGCTAAGGCCCCCCAGGCCCCAAGCCCACCCGCACCTGCACCTGAGCCTCGAAAGCCGCTGTAGGCGGTAGGTACATGTAGCCACCTAGCGCCAGGGTTACCTACCAGCGCTATCGCCCCAGAGGTCAGGTAACCATCAACTCCGGTGACGCATCTATCCATCCATCGCATCCTATCTCACCATCCTCTTCCATCACACGCCCTCCTTCCGCTACCCGGTGCGTTACAAATCCTGTGACTCGCATTAACCCTCGAGTTTCGGCTTTTTCGCAAATCTGTCTTCCTCTCCAAACCCAAACCCACCCAGTCCATCCACTCAAACAAAAACTCAACCCTTCAATTCCGCCGGTCGTCTTCACGGTATTTGCTCGTCGCTTGCTGACGGGCATCTTCCTGTGAGGCACCACCCTGTACCGCCGACAAGATTCCTCCCATCACGAGGAAGCGGAAGGCGGCGGAGGCCAAGATTACAGACACGTCTTCCTCATCGGCGCCAAACACGAACAAAAGGCGAACCGCTGCGCCCAACACCCAGAATCCGGACCCTGCACCACCTACTCCAGTCACCGGCATGGATTCCGACGAAGACTTCCTCTCCACTGTGAGCAGTGATGATGATATCATGCTCGATGATAGCGAAAACGACGATATGTCAAATGGCGATGGTAAGTGCACCTTTTTACCATCTTCTTTTCGTTCGTATCGTCATTTGGGCTCGCCCTGTCCTGCGTTCCATTGCATTTCCCCGTTGCTGCCCGTTGCCGGTAGATCCGTCCTTGTTTAGGCACGGGGTGACGGCAGACCCTACTCATCTCGCCCTTTCTGCTTAAACCCAGCTATCCCACTGTATCTTTTGAAGACTCGTAGCCGCGATGACTAATGGATTTGAATAACAGAATTCGATGACGCCTTCGACGAAGATCCCGATGACGAACCAGATATGGGGCTGCAAAAGCAAAAGACACCAGTCGCTTACGATGTGGGCTACAAAGTGTACAGCCCAGGCGACATTCAGAAACAGCAGGAGGAGATGATGAATGAGGTCAACATGATCCTGGAGATGTCCAAAGAAGATGCAGCCATCTTGCTCCGACACTTCCGCTGGAATAAGGAGCGCCTAATCGAAGACTTTATGGACAACTCGGACAAGGTAGTAGAAGCAGCAGGCATCGTCACCAGTGTCGCCAACCCCCCGCAACTCGAAACCCTGTCCGAATTCATGTGCGACATTTGCTGCGATGACGACGAAGGACTGCGGAGCTTTGCCATGAAGTGTGGGCATAGGTACTGCGTGAACTGCTACCGCCACTACTTGACCCAGAAGATCCGAGAAGAGGGCGAGGCCGCCAGGATCCAGTGTCCCGCTGAGGGATGCTCGCGCATCATTGACGCTCGGTCTCTTGATCTCCTTGTTACTCCAGAACTCTCGGATAGGTACCAGGAGTTATTGAACCGGACTTACGTGGAGGACAAAGACACGTTAAAGTGGTGCCCCGCCCCCGATTGCGAAAACGCCGTCGAATGCGGCATCAAGAAGAAGGATCTCGACAAAGTGGTGCCAACCGTAGCCTGTGGATGTGGATACCGGTTCTGTTTCGGATGCATCCTGAGCGATCACCAGCCTGCCCCTTGCGAGTTGGTAAAGCGCTGGCTCAAGAAATGTGCCGACGACAGTGAAACGGCAAACTGGATCTCGGCTAACACGAAAGAATGTCCTAAGTGCAATTCGACTATCGAGAAGAACGGCGGATGCAATCATATGACATGCCGGAAGTGCAAACATGAGTTCTGCTGGATGTGCATGGGCCTGTGGTCCGAACACGGAACGAGCTGGTACAACTGCAACCGGTTCGAAGAGAAGAGTGGAACAGACGCTCGTGATGCCCAGGCTAAGTCCCGGGTGTCTCTCGAGCGATATCTGCATTACTACAACCGGTACGCCAATCACGAGCAGTCGGCACGCCTGGACAAGGACATGTACACCAAGACGGAGAAGAAGATGGTTCAGCTCCAGTCCGCCTCGGGCATGTCTTGGATCGAAGTCCAATACCTGAACTCAGCATCCCAAGCTCTGCAGACGTGCCGTCAGACTCTCAAGTGGACGTACGCCTTCGCTTTCTACCTGGCTCGGAATAACCTTACGGAGATATTCGAGGATAACCAGAAAGACCTCGAGTTTGCCGCGGAGAACCTGTCAGAGATGTTTGAGAAGCCGATTTCGGAACTGGCCGACTCAAAGTTGAAGGTCGATATTATGGACAAGACCTCATACTGCAATAAGCGAAGATTAATTCTGTTGCAGGACACCGCAGAAAACCTCGCCAACGGTATGTTTTCCAAATCAGTGAGCTTGGAGTAAAGTTCTCCAGGCGACCTTCGTTTTCATTTGGTCATTTCCGACTTCCCCCAGTATTGCGTTGATAGAAATTCGATGGGTTCTTTTGTATGGTTTCTCTTGTGTTCCTTTGTTGGTCATGCAGCCTCTTTCAGGGCTGTTACCAACAGTTCTGGCCAGTGCCAGTGAGCTAATGATATCCTCCATCCCTCAAAACCATGTACGTGTCCACTAACTGTTTGTGCCTATACAGGCCGGTGGACATTCAATGTTGATTTGAAAAACGGCCAAAGCGGACGACAATAAGGTCCACGTATACCACAAGACGTTGCTAGAAATGCCTCTCAACACAGACTTTCGAATTAACTATGCCTATAGTAGGAATGGCTTCTTACCTGGAGGATACATATTAGTAGCGGGCCATCATAGATTTTCTTCAGGCATTTGGCGTATCCGACACGTTTTGAGTGTGTGACACTCGTGAGCGTGACAGGCTGGTACATGGGTTTAGCGAGGTTACGGAGATTTACGGGCGTCCTGGGCGTTGTAGCTATCATTCGCTTCCTGTACTATGGGCGCATTTTCACATTGAAGGGTCGCATGCGGCTTTGCCAGCTGGGGATGGCTTCATCATAGAATTCTCATTTGCATACTTCGTCGTATCCTTCATAATGAAATGAATTTGAAGTAAAGACTTGAACCCAAATCACGACCTCCATGGTCTATGTATTGACATGGATGATTGGTTCAGCCCAGGACCTTCTCCGCCAGAGACACTAGACGTCAAGATTAGCAAACCCATTTTTCATGTGTATCATGAAGACTCGAGGCGGTGATAAGTTACCATTGGTTCCCGTGTTATCGGGCTCAACGTGGGCCTCCTTTACCTTGCCATCCTCGATGACCAGGGCATATCGCTTGCCGCGCATGCCGCCAAAGACGGCCGGGGCGTCAAAGCCCAGGTCCAGAGCGCGGGTGAAATCGCCCGTGGGGTCACCTAGGAATCGGATCTAGGGGAGAGGGAGGGCTGAGATTAGCATGGTGGATGGGGGTCAGTTAGGATATAAGACGAAAACAGAAACAACTTACACCAGACTCCTTGACGGGGTCCAACTGATCGTGCCAAGCGTTCATGCTGTTCAGGCCATGTATCGTTAGTATCCTGTTCGGGCTGATGTTGTACTGTACTGCGAATGGGTGGGTGGGCAAGTAGCTACTCACACGAAGGCATCGTTGACGCTGACGACGACGACCTTGCCGCCCATGCCGAGGATCTCCTTGGTCTTGGAATGGCTCATGTACCCGGGGACGTGCTGCTGGCTGCAGGCGGGCGAGAAGGCGGCGGGGACGCCGATGACGAGGCCCTTTGTGCTCTTGAACTCGTCGAGCAGGTTCACCTTGTTGCCCGGCGACGCCTCGCACAGGACCTCGAGGTTCGGCAGCGAGTCGCCCACCTGCACCAGCGAGCGCCGCGTCGCGTGGAAGCTGCGGGCGGTGGCGGGGACCGCCGAGGCGCGGGCGGCCATGCTGGCGCTGGTGGCTAGGTGACGGAAGACGCGAGAAGCCATTGTGCAAGAATGTTGTTTGTTGTTGTTTGGAGGTTGATGGACAACGAGTATGAGTAAGGTAAGGTTAGAGTAGAGAGTGGTGGTGGAAGCTAATCGAGTGAGTTCGATCGATCAATGGTTGTTGCTATTTTGGATGCCGGTTGACGTTGACGAACAGGATGTTGGGGTTGGCGCCGGAGCTTCGCCCAAGCTCTCGGACCTGAATCAATTGGAATTGTCTGGGGGATGACGAAATTGGCGGTTTAATTGGTACAGGGGGGTGGTGAGCGTGCACACTGTGTTTCAAACGCCAAAGACATTGCTGGGACAGTCCAAAGATGAGAGAAATGCCGCTTTGGGCACTGTGTTTAGCTCGGATCAAGTTTACGTGGGGTGGGATCCCCTGTCAGGTACACGATGGCCAAGTACAGTGGTTACTGTTAGACGTGAAAAGTTATATATTAATGTGTTTTATACGCGTCTAGTCTGGTCTGGTTATTCTAGTATAAATCTATATTTATAGAGCTATTTCAGCTATTTATCGGTAAGAATGGATAATATACCGCTATTTATATTTAATATACCCCTTTAAATCTTATTTAATATATAATGTAGTCTATAAACGAAATAATTATATAAACGAATTAATTACTTTTTAATACTTTATATAAAAAAGTATAAATTAATTCCGCTATAATATATTTAATATATTAAAATTAATTAAAATCTTTATTTCTAAATATATCTATATTATTTTAATAAATACGCGTATTATACCCGGGCTCCCCGTAGATTCTATAGCGCCGCGGGCGCGTTTTAAGCTTTCTCGTATAATTATTACTTCGGCGTGATTTATCTTATAATTATTTATTAATATTTCTTTAAAATTATAAATCTTCTTTAATTTATATATAAAGTAATCCTTTATTTTATAATTATTTCTTTTTTATACGATAGCGCCGGCTAAATATCTTATTTACCTCTCGTAATACGATTACCTTACCCTTTAATAAAGCGAGCTGGTATATTACCTACGTCGTACCTTTCGCGATTTAATTTTTAACGTACTTGGTTTAAGATTAGGTTTTAATTACGTTATTTAAGGTTTTTAATTTTTAAAGTATAGGTAGGCCGGAAAAGGTCGCCGGCGGCGTCGGCGTATATAGCTTTATATTTAATTATAAAATAATAGATTCCGGATTATATAATATAAATCCTATTCCTCGGAAACTTCCTTAAATATTTAAAATAATAAAAGTTGTTTAGAACGTTTTTAAAAACGTTAATAAAAAGTCCTCCTTTAAAATATAAATAATATATATTTATATAAAACCTTTAATTTCTTTCTTATACGATTTTTTTAATATATAAAAATAATCGATATTAAAAAGTTAAAGTTTATATAATAAATAAGAAGGTATATAAAATATAATAATTAAATTCTTTTTATAATAAAGTTTAAAGGATATTAAATAATAACTTTTATAATTATTTAGGATTAATAAACGATAAATACCTTTTTTATAAGATTTTATATATTTATCGAAATATTAAATTTAATTTTTACCTCTTTCGTTTATAATTTAACCGTTTTTAATAATTACGATTATTTAATCTTTTAATAATAGGTTATTTTTATATTAAAAAAAGAGGTACGTTTTTTTAATAAATATAATATATAGAGGGATAGTATAACCGGACGATCCGATATTTTAAATAATTATAACTTATTTACGGTTCTTTTATTATATTATTTTAAACCTTCTATATTAATTAAAGGTAATAATAATTATTTTAAATAAGATTTAATTTATAAAAAAGCTGGTTTTATTAAAATTATAAATATCCTCCTTTTAAATCTTATATTTATAAATTATATTTTATATAAAGGTAAATTATATATAATATATATCGGGATTTTTATAAAAGACTCTTTAATAATCGATTCTTTAATTAAAACGTGTCCGGAGGTTTAATTACCGTTATACGAAATTAAAAGCTTAATTAATATTAACGTATTCTATATTATATTAACGAAATAATTAATTCGTTATATCTTTAACGTTATTTATTTAGGAAGGAAATAATTATAAATTTAATTCGATTATATATTATATAATTATATCTTTTTCAGAATTTATTAATTTTTAAGAATTAACGGATATTTCGCGTTTCGTAAGAATACCGAATTATCGGTTACGAAAGGTTATATAAGGGACTTCGTATATTCGAATTACGTATCGGAGATTTAATTTTAGGTTATTTTTAAGCGTTTAAAACGTTAAAATTATTTACCTTTCTTCTTAAATATTAATTATAATAAATAATAAAGGAATTAAATTATAAAAGTTATTTATATGAAATTTAACGAAAGTAATTAATTCGCTTATATAGTTATTTCATTTATAAGCTACGTTATACTTAATTATATTTATTTATTATATATTAATTTAAAATAATATAAATCTATATTATAATATATATAAAGGTATATTATAAGACGATATATAAGTATTTAAAATTATATTATAATATAACTTTATTATATTAAAAAAGTTTAATTAAATATTTAAATTATTTAATTAATAACGTGATTTACTATATACCTAGATATATTATATAGTCGGACACTTTTTTCCTTATAGAAAATAAGTCCGTATATAATTATATATTTTAATTAATTTAAATTAAATTTAAATTTAAATAGAATAAATAAAAAGGATTTTTTAAAGTTTATATCTATTTTATTATACCTTTAAATAAAAAATACGTTAAATTAATCCTTATAATTTCTATTTTCCGATTTAATTTATTAAAGAAACTAAATTTAATATTCTTATATAATTAAATATAATAGGTTAAAACTTTATAAAATTTAGTAAAGAATTAAAAGAATTATAATTTATATATAGACGCTTTTTCTATAAGAAAAGGAATATCCGATTATATAATACGTCCGAGTATATAATAAATTACATTAAATATATTTCTCCTTTTATTAATTAATCTTTATATAACGTAGTTTATTATATACTCGGCTACCTTTTTCCTTATATAAAAAACGTCCGTACGTAAATTATAATTCTTTTAATTCTTTATTAAATTTTATAAAATTTTAACCTATTATATTTAATTATATAAGAATATTAAAAAAATAATTAATTTTATAATTATTTTATTTATTAAATTAAAGTGGAAAATAGAAATTACAGTGGTTAATTTAACGTATTTTTTATTTAAAGATATAATAAAATAAATATAAATTTTAAAAAATCTTTTTTATTTATTCTATTTAAATTAAACTTTAATTTTAAAATTACGGATTAAAATTAATTAAAATTAATTAAAATACACGGTTACGTACGGACTTATTTTATATAGGGAAAAAGGTGGCCGACTATGTGATATAGCCGAGTATGTGGTAAACCACGTTATCTTTTATTTCTTTACATTTAATTTTTCTTTTAAAAGTTATAATTTCTATATTTACGTTTATAAGGTTTATCTATTAATAGAAATTCTAATAAGAATTAATTATAAAAGCTTTTATAAATTTATCGATAATTATATATTTTATAAGTTAATAAATCATTTTAATCCTAATTTCTTAAGATTTTTATAAAATTAATAACCGTATATATTAATATATCGGAGTTTCGTTTATACTATAACGATCTCGGCGTTAATGAATTATATAATTTATTTATTATTATATTAAACCGTAATCGATTATTAATTTAATTAAATATTAAACTCTTATATTAAACGTTATATAATTCATCCTTTCTTTATTATAAAGATTAAAGTTAATAATTTTATTTTAATAATAAAAACTATAATATCATCTTATTTCCTTATTTCATATTCGATTATACTTTTAAATATTTTAATTATATACCTTTAAGAGTTCTTTCGATTAAAAGTATTATTAATAAATAAAACGTCGCTTGTTATAATAAAATTATCTTTACCCCCGAATTATAAACCGAGGTAATATGTTTTATATAAATAATATAATATTTAATTAATAACTTATTAATATTAAAGTTTAAAATTAGAATTAAATCGAGCGAGTCGGGAGCTAATAAAAGTAATGTTAAGCTAAGTAATAATTATTATATATAAAATCGATTTAATATTTTTTTAAATAAATAGCTCGATCTTTATTTATAACGGCGCCGTTATACGATAAAAGTTTAATCGTAATTATAGGTATTTATAGTTTAAATTAATAATTTAAATTAATGAAAATATATATTGTATTAATATAAAAGGTTTAAATAAATTAAATAAATCTTTTTCGATTTTTAATAATTATAATCTTAAAGAATTATTAAAGTTTTTCTTTATTAATAAATTAATATTTGTAATATAATAATATTATATTTAACTTAATTTACTCTCTATTTTAAGTTTTAGAAATATATATTATATTATTAATATAAAAGAA
Source organism: Apiospora saccharicola (assembly GCA_038363915.1). Taxonomy (NCBI): domain Eukaryota; kingdom Fungi; phylum Ascomycota; class Sordariomycetes; order Amphisphaeriales; family Apiosporaceae; genus Apiospora; species Apiospora saccharicola. The sequence goes on from JAQQWM010000001.1 coordinate 5,521,273, forward strand.
ATGTGTATTCTTATATTAAAATAATATTTTGCTTTTAATATTTATTAATACTTAAAGTTTATTAAGATTCGTAAAAGCTCCTTTTATTATAAATATAAGGACTCGCGAAATTTATAAAATATTTTGTTAAAAGGAGAATTATATTAAAGATTTAAGAATTAAAAGGTACTTTTATATATATAACTTTATTAAATTTAATGTTTATAAAGGTATTTATAACGTTATATTAAATTAATTTGAAATTGAAATAGGTTATTATAATTATTAAACCTTTAAAGGACTAATTATATAAAATAAATATATATATACTTTTAATAAAATTATATTATTATTAATCGTCTTTAATAATTAATTATAGTTTACCTTTTTATAATTAATTATATTTAATAAATTTATATATATAAACCTACATATAATTGAATATATAATATTTTAAAGTTTTAATTTAAAATCTCTTATATTAAAAATATATTTTTTATAATTAATATATAGGTTTAAAGAGTAGGGTTAAAATATATATATTAGGAAGGATGAGGATTTTAAAATATATTAAGACTATATTAATATCTAAATAGGTATTAATACGTTATTAATAAACTTATCGATAGGTATTTATACAAGTCCCCTTTATAGGGTAATATATTAAATTTTTAAGGTAAAAAAGAAATGTTATTACTTTTAATAATTAATATTTAAATTATTTAATATAAAATAAGTAATTTACGATTTACTATTTTTATCCTAGGGTTTATTATTTTTATTTTATAATATCCTATCTTTATTTTATAACTTACCGTTTTTAAATAACGGGTATTTTACGAAATCTTCCTCGTCCTCGTTTAAGTATTTTTAGAATAATTTCTATTTTATTTAGTAAAGGATATTTTTAAGGTTTATTTTATTTACGTTTAAACGATTTAATTAAATTATTTTTATTAAATAATTCCGGTTACTTATTCTTATTAATTCGATTATTACGTTATATTCCTTCTATTTAATTATTAAAAGTACTTTTATTACTTTTAATTAAAGGTCTACTTTTATATTTACTTTAATATTTACTAATTAACTTTTTAATATTTAATAATACCGTCCTACGGAGGACGTTAATCTATTAATTATATTATAAAAAAGAATTATATAAAACCTTTACCTTTTATTTAATAAATTAAATAAGTAAGTATATTGTTTAATTAATTATATAATAACCGAAGAATAACTTAATTAATAATAATTTATTTAATTAAAGGATTATTTATTAATTATAATTCGCCTCCCTTTTTAATACTAGCTCCCGTTTATCGGTACCGGCCCTTCTTCCTTTTTAATATATTTAATTAATCCGCGATTTTATTATATTAATACTCGTTATATTAATAAAGCTTAACGTCTTTTAAAGCTTTTTTCCTATTTTATATATATATAAATATACTTTCCGCTATTTAATAATTTCCGTAAAAGTTTTCGCCGTTATATATTTAATATATAATATAAAGATTATATATATAAAGAGCTACATATTATAATAATTTAAGAAGTTTATTATTATATATAATATTAAATATTTTAAAATTAAATTTATTTAAAATAATTATAATTTTTATATTATAAAAATAATCCTTTTTAAAAAGTATACATTTAATAATTATTAATATAATCGTACCGGCTTTTTCGGAATTACCCGAGGCGTTCTTTATTAATATATATAATATAATATATATCGGTAAATATCGAGATTTAAATAATTATCTATATAAAAGTATAAAATTAAAAAAGGATAATAACGGATATAAATATATATTTATATATAATAAAAAGGAAAGGATATTATAGGGTTTAAAGAGTATTTATTTTAAGATTTTATATTTATATATTAAAACTTTCTTTAATAATTTATATAAAATTAATATTTTTATATCTTAATTTTAAATTTTGTTTATTTAAATATAAATAATTTCTAATAGATTTTAAATCTATATAATATAAACGAATAATTCCTTTTTTAATATTTAAATATAATATTATTATAAGACACGGGTTTATTATAAATCTTATATTATAAAGGATAATAAATAATTAGATTAATAATTATAATAAAAAGGGGGCTTAATATTCATTATTTATTATCGTTAAAGGTTTAATTTATTTAATTTATTATTTAAAATACTTACTTATTTTAATACAGAGTTATTATTAATTTATATAACCTTTTATTTATTTTTTATTATTTAATTTAGCTATTAGAAGCTTAACAAAATACTAAAAGATATTTAATAATAAATACTCGATTTTTAAAAATTATATTTATAATTATACTTTTTTTATTTAATAAAATATTAAAACTTATCTTTTCTAATTCAATATTTAAAGATAACTTTTATTTTATATATATTATTATATTTTTTATTATTTTAATCAGCTTTAATTAATTTTAATAAAGGAATTTTATAATAAAACGGATCTTTATTATCATTAAATATAAATAACGTAATTTATTATAACGTGGTTTATTACCTCGCGGACTATATTACCTCGCGGACCACTTTTTTAATTCTATAACTTAATTAAACTTTAATATATAATAATTTTATAATTATAATATTTAATTAATTTAAAGAAAATCGAATTATTTTAATAATTTAAATAACGTAAAATTTAATAAATCCTTTAAGCGAAAGAGCTATTATAAAGGTATACGACGTCCTTTATATAATTTTATATTATTAAATTAACGATTGAATCCTATAACGCGAAATTTAATAACGATAATATAAATTAAATCTTATTAAAGAGGAGGTATTACGAAAGTATATAATCGATTTAAATATTTAAGGAATACTTTTTAATATTATTAATATAGAAAATATAATTAATTTTCTCGCGGGAACGCGTAACGGCGAGCGCGTTAATAAATATTAAGTTAAGCGCTTTATCGATTATAATTTAGACCTTAAAATTAAAATAAATCGGAAATATAATTATTAAAGGGCTCTTTATAAAGATACGAAGGTTATTTCCGGTTAATTTACGTTAATAATAAATACGAAAGTTAAATACGGTATTTTAAATAAAGATATATAGAATTTCGATAAAATTAATTTTATAATAACGTGGTTTATTACCGAGTAAGCTATATTACCGAATAGGCCACCTTTCCCTCTAACCTACTTTATTAAACTTTAATACGTAATATTTTTATTATTATTATATTAATTTAATTTAAAGAAGATTATATCGTTTTAATAATTTAAATAACGTAAAAAAATCTAAATCGAATTAATTAAAAAACTGTTATAAAAGTATATAATATCCCTTAAGCTACTTTAAATAACCGACTCTATAATACCGAACCTCGATATAAAACCCGATCGAACGGTTGGAAATTAAATTTAATAAAAGAGGAGGTGCTTCGTAATTATATATTTAATCTAAATACCTAAAGGATACCCCTTAATATTAATATTATAAGAAATATAATTAATCTCCTTTTAAAGTCGCGCGGCGATAATTATATCGGTAAGTATTAAATTAGGTACTTTATTAATCGCGACCCGGATCTTAAAACCCGAATAAATTATCGATATAATTATTAAAGGGCTCTTTATAAAAATATTAATATTATTTCTAATTAATTCGCATTAATTATTAATATTAAAGTTAAATACAATATCCTAAACGAAAATATATAGAATTTCGACGAGACCGGCTTTATAATAAATATAATCGGGTCGATACTTATAATAATATATATCGATCGATATAAGAAGGTGAAATCGGTTTAACCTAATAATCGGGAATAGTTAACGGTTATTAAATATATTAATTCTTAAAATTAATATATTCCGCCGTTTTTAATCGTTTAAAGTTAATATTATTTCTCGAATTAAGTTACCGAATACGACTTACCGGGCGATTAAGTAATTAAACCGATTTCTAATAGCTAAACCGATAATGAAACGGGTTTAAATTAAATTAAATACTTTAATAAATATATTAAATTATAAATAAAAGGTCGTTATCGCCTTTTAATCTTAAATAATTACGAAAGCTATATTTCGGCCGAATTCGAGGTATATTATAAAAATAACGATATTATTATAATTAATATACCTTCTTATTTATTTTATTTACTTTAGCTTTTAAATATAATACTTTATTTAACGTTAAAATATATATATTCGAAATAAATCGAGCTATTTATTAAAGTGTAGATAAATTATATTACGAAATTAAAATTCTTTTTTACTTTTAAAGCTATATATTTTATTATTTTTATAGAAAATAATATTAAATTTAAATTTAATATATTTAATTTAATACTTTATTATTTAAATAAAGTAATTAATAAATTAAATATATATCTTCGAACGTTTATATTTAACTTATCGCGTCCGGGGATAATTAATATTTATAACCTTTAAACGCTATCTAACCTTTAATAAACAATTAAATACTTTATTTTTATTAAAAGTAAAGTCTTTATTTATTAAAGAAGCTCCTCGATATTTATTTTAAATATTATAAATTAAATAACGAAAGGTATAAATAAAATAATTTATAAAATAACCTTTATATATAACCGGATATATATATTAAAGGAGGTTAATTTAATACTTTTTAAACGTTAAAGAGTTAAAAAGGTATATATTTAATTTAAAGGGGCCTTTATTATATAAGAATTTTAAAAGTTATAAAATAAAAAGGTAAAAGGGAAGTATTTAACGGTTAATAAAGGCGAAAGTAATAATTTATTAAAGAAGCGTATAATAAACGGTAAACGCTATAATATTTACGGCAAGATAGGTTATAATACGTGAATATATAAAAAGGATATAAAATCGAATAATAAATCGGATAATAAATAATTTTAATTAATTTAAAACGTTATAATTAAATTAATTTATATAAAAGTAATAAAATATAGAAAAGGTAATTTATTTAATAATATAGCCTATTCGGTAATAAATTATATTAAACGTTATTAGCTTAATATATATTATAATACACGCCGATCGGCGTAAGAAGGCGAAGACGGTCTAGCCTAATAATCGGGAATAATTAATAATAATAAAATATATTAATTTATAAAACTAATATATTCCGCCGTTTTTAATTGTTTAAAGTTAATATTACCTTACGAATTAAACGCGCGAATATAACTTATTAGGCGATTAAATAATTAAATCGACCTTTAATAATTAGACCGATAATAAAATAAACTTAAATTAAATTAAATATTTTAATAAATATATTAAAACGCGAACGACGGGTTATTATCGCCTTTTAATTATTAATAATTATAAGAGCTATATTTCAACCGAATTCGAGATATATTATAAGGATAACGGTATTATTATATTTAATATACTTCCTTATTTATTTTACCTATTCTAGCTATTAAATATAATATTTTATTCACTATTAAAACGTATATATTTAAAAGAAATCAAGCTATTTATAAAAGCCTCGATAAACTATATTACGAAGCTCGAGTTCTTTATTACCTTTAAGGCCGTATATTTCGTTATTTTTATAAAATATAATATTAAATTTAACTTTAATATATTTAATTTAATACCTTATAATTTAAATAAAGTAATTAATAAATTAAATATATAAATTCGGATATTTATACCAGAATTATTACGTTTAAGGACCGTTAATACTTATAACCTTTTAATACCTTTTAACCTTTAATAAACGATAAGACACTTTACTTTTATTAAAAGTAGGATTTTTAATTATTAAAGAAACTCTCTAACGCCGATTTTAAATATTATAAATAAATTAATTAAGCGTATAAAGCTAATAATATATAAAATTATAATTTTACGTAAATAGGTATAGATTTTAGAAATAATTAATTTAACCCTTTTAAAGCGCCGGAGGGTTAGAAAGTTATATATTTAATTTAAAAGAGCCTTTATTATTAAAGAATTTTAATAATTATAAAACGAGAAGGTAAAAAGGAAGTATCCTACGACCGACGAAAGTAAAAATAATAATTTATTAAAACGGCGCGTAACGGGTAATAAACGTTATAGTATTTATAACGAAATAAATTATAATACGCGAACTTATAAAAAGGATATAAAATTAAGTAATAAATCGGATAACGAGTAATTTAAATTAATTTAAAGCATTATAATTAAATTAATTTATATAAAAGTATTAAGAAGTAAAAAGAATAATCCGCGAGGTAATATAGTCCGCGAGGTAATAAACCACGTTATATTTAGATATATTATATAGTCGGACACTTTCCCCCTTAACCTATTTAATTAAACTTTAATATATAATAATTTAATAATTATAATATTAATTTAATTTAAAGAAAATCGTATCGTTTTAATAATTTAAATTATATAAAAAGGCCCGAATTAAATTAATTAAAGAGCTATTATAAAAATATATAATATCCCTCTATCTATATTAAACGACCGACTCCGTGATACCGAACTTTAATATAAAATCCGATAGTAATAATATAAATTAAATATAATAAAAAAGGAAGTATTTTATAATTATATAATTAATTTAAATATTAAAGGAATACCTCTTAACATTAATATTATAAAAAATATAATTAATCTCTTTATAATATTACGCGGCGGTAAACGCGTTAATAAATATTAAGTTAAGCGCTTTATCGATTATAAGCTAAACTTTAAAACCCGACTAAACCGTTAATATAATTATTAAAGGGTTCTTTATAAAGATCTAAATATTATTTCCGGCTAATTTATATTAATTATAAATATTAAAATTAAATATAATATTTTAAATAAAGATATATAAAGTTTTAATAAAACTAGCTTTATAATAAATATAATTAAATTAATATTTATAATAATATACGCCGATCAATATAAAAAGGCGAAATTAATTTAGCTTAATAATCGGGAATAGTTAATGATTATTAAATATATTAATTTATAAAGTTAATATATCCCGCCGTTTTTAATTATTTAAAATTAATATTACCTTATAAATTAGTCTTATAAATATAACCTATCGGGCGATTAGGTAATTAAACCGATTTCTAATAACTAGACCGATAATAAAATAGGTTTAAATTAAATTAAATATTTTAATAAATATATTAAATCGTAAATAAAAGGTCGTTATCGCCTCTTAATCTTTAACGGTTATAAGAGCTATATTTTAATCGAATTTAAGGTATATTATAAAAATAATAATATTATTATAATTAATATACCTCTTTATTTATTATATTTACTTTAATTTTTAAATATAGCACTTTATTTAATATTAAAGTATATATATTCGAAATAAATCGAACTATTTATTAAAGCGTTAATAAACTATATTATAAAGTTTAAATTCTTTATCGCCTTTAATACCGTATATTTTATTATTCTTACGAAAAATAACATTGAATTTAAATTTAATATATTTAATTCAATCCCTTATTATTTAAATAAAGTAATTAATAAGCTAGATATATATCTTTAAATACTTATATCTAATTTATTACATCTAGGGACGGTTAATATTTATAACCTTTAAATACCGTTTAACCCTTAATGAATAATGAAATACTTTATTTTTATTAAAAATAAAGTCTTTATTTATTAAAAAAGCTCCTTAATACTTATTTTAAATATTATAAATTAAATAACGAAGGGTATAAATAAAATAACTTATAAAATAACCTTTATATATAATTAAATGTATATATTGAAAAAATTAATTTAATATTTTTTAAATATCGGAAAATTAAAAAGGTATATATATAGCTTAAAGTGGCCTTTATCATATAAGAATCTTAAAACTTATAAAATAAAAAAGTAAAAGGGAAGCGTTTAATAATTAATAAAGGCGAAATAAAAGGTTTACTAAAATAAAAAGCGGCTAATAAAAACTATTATAATGTTTATAATAAAATAGGTTATAATATATAAATATATAAAAAAGATATAAAATCGAGTAATAAATCGGATAGTAAATAAATTTAATTAATTTAAAATATTATAATTAAATTAGTTTATATAGAAATAATAAAATATAGGAAAAGTGTCAGATTATATAATATATCCGAGTATATAATAAACTATATTATTAACGTTACTTTTATATAATTTTATAAAATAATAAGAATAAGCTTTTAATGTCTTAAATTAAATTTTATAATTAAGGCGAGTTTAATTATATTGATTAATTAATAATTATAATTATACGTACTAGGCCGATAGCAACTATATACATGCTATAGAGGTCGACATAATAGGAATGCCCCTCAAATAATATGCTCCGTTTTCCCTACATTGTTAACCTTTTGGGCACCTGAGAATAATAACAATAATATTTAGACCTGATGGTGTGCAACGGTAGACCCTCCCTTGGGCCCTTCGTGCTCGAGATTGTGGACGACTTTTTCCACGGCCTCGGTCTGCTGGGCAACCAGTGCATCGGATTCGAACACTAAGAGGGATCCATTGTTAGCATTGACACTGCAGAACCAAAGAGGACAAAGTGTAGAGAGGGTGTAGACATACAGAAGGCAAGTTCCTCGAGAGTTCGGCCGTAAGTCTCAGGGTAGAACAAGAAGATGAAGATATTTTCGAACGCGAGCCAGCCAGTGTAAGCTGCCATGAACTTCCAGCCGATGGCATCCATGGCAAGCGGGTTGACATAGGTAGAGAAGAAGCCACCAAGCTTGCCAAAGATCTGCTCGACACCGATACCACGAGATCGAGTAGCGTAAGGCCATATTTCCACGAGATAAGCTACAAATATTGTCAGTATGAATTAAACCATCTCTGGGCTGGTACTAATGGGGAAGACTCACTGTACGTCAACGAGTTGTTGCCGATGTTGTAGGTAGGTGAGTATGCAAAATACCAGAACAAGGCGGAGATCTGTGCGGCGTTATTCGTAAAGCCGCCATCGACTGCTTCTTGGAGTCTCTCGAACGAGATGGTCATGGCTAAGAACACAAGTAACATAGTCACCGAGGAAAACAAGAACATGACACGCCTACGGAACCTCGCAACGAACATGGCGATGACGGTGGCGTTGATCAAACTCCAGCACTGGTTGGCGATGTTGATTCTGCTCTTGGCGAACTTGGAAGTATAGCCCATCTTCTCGAATAAGACGTTGGAGTAGTATGAGAGCAGCGTGTTACCAGACATCTGGGTGAAGAGACCGATGAAAACAGAGAGGAACACGCGACGGCGCATACCGGCTGTGGCGAAGAGCTGCGTCCAGGATTGCTTGTTATTCTCCATCTCGAGCTTGATTGTCGTCTTGATCTGGGCTATTTCGGCTTGAACAAGCTCAGAGTGAACATCCCCCTCGGCGTGATACTTGATAAGAATAGCCGTTGCTTCATCGTCTCGGTCCTTGCTAACTAAGTAACGAGGACTTTCAGGGAGCAAGCTTGAAACCAGTCAGCACTCTGAAGCGGAGACGCATAGGAGTCCACTCACAAGACAGTAGCAATTTGGAGGAGTGATGGGACGATCTGCAACAACGACGGCAACCGCCAACTCCAATTCCCAGGAATCTCGACGGTTCCTATCGTGATTGCAGCAGCGACAATAGCACCGAGGAAGTAGGATGCGTTGAAGAAAGCAGTGAGGGTCGGGCGCTCTTTAGGGTGACCAAGCTCTCCGATGAGAGATGATCCGGAGATGATACAGAAGAGGATACCGAAGCCGAGGATCATACGGGCGATGATGTACATGGCGACTATAGGATGACATGTGTTAGAGTACGGTTTAGTTTCCTGAGTGTGAGATACCATCCCTACCGTGCTGAGCGAAACCCTGGAGGAGAGCACCAACAGCTTGGATCAACGATCCTATCATGATAGACCATCGTCTACCCAAGCGCTGCGAGAGCCATGGGGCAACTGGGACCGCAAGGATCGACCCGAGTTGGTAGCAAGCGTTGATGAACCCCAAGATGTCGGGCTTGATGGCAGGCTTCCCCTTGCTATCCAGGTGTCCCTCGCCGAAATCTGGATCCTGTCAGCAATCACGCAACTACCCTGTATGTGAAGTCGCCTTTAAGGGGCATAGAGTGTACGTACAGGTGTTGAAAGGAGGAGAGAATTGAAGTGCGTTGATGAGCTGGGAGTCGAAACCCGACGTCATCTCGACGCCCATACAACAGATGAAGAGCCAGAGGTATAGAATTCTCAGATTTGGCTTCTTGTACCATGGCGTCTTATCCCCCGCGACGATGGTCGCGATGAGAGGGTCAGCCCCATGTCCTTTGTTGAGAACAGCCATTGTCGACGCTCGAAATATCGCTTCAGCGGTGCTCCTGGAAGTTCACGAAGACTGGGTGTATCAGACAACACTGCAGGAGTAGGAAAGAGAACGAGCCATCGCGCTTGTTATGTATAAAGTAGTACGTAGCCGTCGGAATGCCGAATAGCCATGGTCTTGAAATCAACAGCTCATACGATGGGTGACCATCGAGACAACGACCCCTGCTCCCTTTGCCAAGACATGCACCACCAATCTGTACGTTTTCCCCGTGAATAGGACCGCTGCCCCATGGGCGGTGGGACGGCTGATTGGCCCCAAGTGGCCGGGTAAATTGGAGGGCGGGCCGTCAGCCGACACCGCAATCTGGGGCCCCGATATGGAGAATAAGTGGAAGGGATCGTCTGGAGCAGGGCGAGAGACGCCGCTAAATCAAGTCCCAGAACATAGATAGCTTCTGTCGCCAACGTGCACCATATCGAAACCAAGTAAGAAAAGGTTCACGCCCTTCCATTGTGTTGTCTGACAGCGAGTGCCGTTGAAGCTTTCTTGGTAGCTGAGTCGCTCCCGGCTTGGCCACAAACACAAGCACAAGCAAGCATTACGCCAGCACCTTGGCCATGCTTAATCAATGGACAATACCGCAAGCCGAGGACCTATTTCTGGCCTTGGCTGGCCGTTGTCCTAATCTGGCTCTGTTATGCTTGACTGCCAAGGGTTCATGGGCCTGTTAGCTCCCTTACACAGAAAGAATGCAGAGCGATCCTTCGACCAATGAAGCTGGGATGAGCTCTTCCCAGTCACGTAAAAAGTAGATTGCACCAATCAATTATATATCGGCTACCACTCCTTTGGTCTGGTTGATGCAGCCGGGAGGGCTACCGACTGGGTGGTGAGGCAACCATGTTGTCGTAGTACAGCTTCTGCCAAGCGGCCTCAGGAATGCCTTACCTTGGCAGCTGCGCGTTGGAGAAGATGCTGGCAGGTGAATGCCATACCGGGTATATGTGCCGCAGTTGTTTACACGATGCTCCCGTTACAGGCTAAGTGTGTTGCGTCCAAGCGGAACCATTCGATTTGGCGGATACAAGCCAGAGCTGCAAGGGATCAACCCGACATTACCTAAGTTTAACGTTGGCGGTGCCGACACTTGACCTTGCCAATGAAAGGCCGCGCTGTCGGCGCGAGCAATGGTGATGGTTCAAGGGCCGAGATGGTGTTACAGGAGCCAGAAACACGGCATAGGTGGTAGGTCGGGCCAGGCCAAGCTTGATTCTGGAGGCATTGGTCGGGTCATACCTCACGGCACACACGACACAGCAGGCAACGGGCAAAACAGGTGATAAAACGCATGACCTAATGTCTTGGAACGTCAAAAAGGGGGTTGGCTGCCGGGTTGCCGTCTTCAGACCACACAGGCGGATCCTTTGCCTTGGCCAAGAAAACTTAGCGGAATAGACGGGCGCATACGACGAGCAGCAGAAAGGAACTCATCCCGAGGCTTCCGTTTTCTGGGACTCGAGATTGGTGGCCTCCTCGCTCTTCTCTTTTCCACTTCAATTCCGCCCTGAATTTCCACGAGGAACGGTATCGTTCTTCCGAAACTCCCCCTCGTCTCCCCCAAGGCATGCATTTCAAGTCTCGGGGTGTACCGGCATGCAAGTAGGGTGGATCAATGAGGTGCATGTGGGACCAATACAATTGATATCTTTGTTAGCAGAGCGGGAGTAGCGGTGCTACGTTGCGATGTGGTATTGGATTGGGAAGGCTGCTCGTCTCGTGTGGTTTGACATCTGGCAATGGCGCCATGCTGGGATTCTATGATTCTGGAAATTGGAAACGGGCAAGCTAGAACATCTGATCTCAATCCGGGGTATGCTGCTACCCGTCTTGATTGGCTTGGCTTTAGTAGGTCGGGCCCGCTATTGTCACCAATTTTCCGTTTTTCCCTCCCGTCTCTAGATAGCACCTGTCTGTAAGCCTGTGATCTGATTTTACCCCCCACCACGTGAAAAAAAACAGTACGCCTCCAGCCAGCGCCAGCATCCAGACCTGCTCGAGGATTTCAACCCTGCACTTATTACTAAGCCGCCTTCTGCCAATCCAGAGGTTGCATTTGTCCATCTCACCAAACAAGAAGAATGGGCAGCATTGCAGTAGAGCAAGATCCCTTCTCATCGGAGACGGTTGAGAGGCGGACCACTTATCAGATATCTCAGTCCGCCTCGACGCAGATCCCCTTGGTCATCGTTGAGACGGCCTGTCGGGCTGAGAACCTGACCCTGACCACCTGGTCCTCGTCCGTGGTCATCTCCAATACCCTGCACAAGCTGGACATCCCTCTTGCCCAGCTGCGCGCCGACGCTCCCCATGAAAGCAAGACCACTGCTGCTGCTACTCCTGGACCCCCCCACCATGGCTACAAGATCCTAGAGCTGGGTGCAGGTACAGGCCTCACAGGCCTGAGCGCTGCCTGCATCTGGGGCTCACGTGCCTTGCTAACGGACCTGCCCACGATAGTGCCTGGACTGCAGGCTAACATTGATGCCAACACATCCCTCTTCCAAGCCCAAGGCGCGGGCGCTGGATGCGGTACCCTGGACTGGAATGCGCCCTCAGACCTCTTCATCTTCGACCCGACCTCGTCGTCCGAGGTCAAGGTCGGCATTACGGAAGACAACAAGTTCCCCGTTGTCATGGCTGCGGATACCATGTATGCCGAGGACCACCCGGAGCTCCTCACCCGCACTATTGCGACTTGTCTGTCTCGTAGCAAAGACGCCAGAGTCATCACCTGCTGGCCACAGCGCGTCTGTTATCTAGAGCCATTGCGCGAGTTCTGGCGCTTGATGGAAGAACGGGGCTTAGTAGTCGCCCAAGAAGGCCAAGAGTACGCAGATTTCGAGGGCCTGGACGATGAGCCATTGCATGAATGGAGCGTGTGGAGGTGGAAAGACCTTCAATAGCCCCATTGACCATTTCTGGACAGGCCAGGGGTATAAACTATAGGTTACAGGAAAATACAGAAGCTGCTGACCTCCCATAGCAAGCTCATTTGACGCACGCAACATGCCCCTTGGGCGGTTGGTCGAATACAGGAATAAAAAGAAACTGCCCATACTCCATGTGAACCCGAATCGAACTCCTAGACTATGCATATCATAATCATGTACATATATTCCACACACTGAACTCCAGCCAAATATGATGGCATGCTTGCTATAGAATGTCGCTATTCACAGAACAAAGTTAAATCAAGAATACAGGAATCTAGACAGGTCCACAGTTCTCCGACGTGTGGCCTTGCCCATGTTTTCCTGCCCTTCCAGGACGGTATCCGCTTCTTCGCTCTCGCTATCTGGTATGATCATGTCCTCACTTCCCCCGGTCTGGTGTAGAGACTCGACTTCTTCCAAGTCAACTGGAGGCAGGGGTACGAATGAAGCATTGACAGGAAGGTTGTCGAGGCTTTTGCGTCCTTGGCTGCTCCTTTTCGGCGGTCGTGGTGCTGTGAAGCTAGGTGTAGCAGGACCTTTTGCCCGATTCAGAGCTTGGGATCCAAGTCTTTGCAGGGGTGTCATAAGAGGGGTGGCAGGAGTCGATCTATTGGAGGGCATAGTGCTCGACGTCATGGAGGACATTGGCGTTGAGGATGTCGACAAGGTCGATGCCGTCGAGGCGGCCGATGCTGGCGTGGGGCGGCTGCGCGGTTGGGATTGGTTGAAGGTGAAGCGACTGATGGCAGATCTCAATGGTGTTGCCGAGGGCAATTTTCCTGTAGTCGGAGCCGACGCAGTGTTTCGCGCGCCCTTTTCGTTGTCATCCTTAGAGATAGCAAGATCGCCTTTGTCAGAGCTTTCCTTGAACACCATAATCCCCTTGGTTGATTTGGCAGAGTGCCAGCTATCAATATCAGGGAGTTCATTCATGGCTTCCTCCACCGAGTCGTCAGACATCAAAAAGCTGTTTCGCCTTTTGGTTTCCTTATTGGCAGGAGCTGGGAAGAATTTACTCCTTTCCTTGTCGCTGACAATTTCGTCGTCGCCACAGAGTCTGGTCTTCTTAGGTGGTCGAGCAGAGGCTGTGAGCCTTGTCGAAGATTGACTCTCTACCCCTCTAGCAATGTTCACGGTTTCTCGACGCGAAGTTGCTCCCAGCGTGGCGCCGTCATTGAGCAAAAGATTCGAGATGGGTTCGGTGCGGCGCCGGAGGGTTTGAGACCTTGAACTGACAGGCTGGCTGGTATATGGACGCAGTGGCTGCGACGGCGGCAACGCTTCGTCCTCGATATACGGCCTCGGTAAAGGGAAAACGATGGGGCGCTGTCCGTTGTTCGTCATTGAGGCGGTCCGCTGGGTATCTATTGAGAAACAGTTCGTGTCCATGTTGCCCAGTGGGATACGGCTGTGCCCATTGAAGTAGGAATCTATTGGTTTCGCTGGGGGCTGAGGAGCAGGCCTAGTTTGCGATCCGAGGCGAGGCGCCTGAGGCCGAGGACCGACAATGGACGAAGCCCGACGTTTCCGCGCATCGGGAGACTGTACTGCAACAACAATTTCTGCTTTCGTCATGGGATTGACGCAGCCATCGGCAATGCGCCTAGCCAGTTCCGGTTCCACGGGACCACCAATGAAAGCCATTGCACTGGTGTCAATGTCTGACGAAGGAGTGGTGAAAAATACCAGGGCCTTAGCTTTGGGGCAGTAGACGCGCTGGTAGAGGAAAGTTAACTCGGCCTGGTGGAACAGCTGAAGATAATCGGGTGGAATGCGGTATTTGCCATCGAACTGGAGCATCTTCACGACCTTCTCGGGCGTTTTATGCTTTCGCAGCATGCGATACGCAGTCTTCAAGCCCAAAGCCTTGATGCCTTCAAGATAATCGCACCCGTGAAGGATTGCCATGTGTCTGAATTGTTCATCACTCCATCCAGTCAGGGTAATCTCGCGACAAGCCCCGAAATCGCGGCGGTTGATTTCGATACAAGCTCCGTGCTGATCCAACTTGGTGATGAGTCGCTTGGCGCCGAACACCAACAAATCAGAATCCTCCGATAAAATACCATCGATGATGCCCTGGCGCTCTAGGTATACCAACTGCGGATCGGCTTCGTAAGGTGCCACGACATAGGGGACGCCGACCTTCTTCAGTTCTTCGATGACCGCACGAGCCATTTCGGGGGTGATATCAATGGCCTTTTGGAGCTCACGCTGTGCGAGCGAGGGTTTCCCTGCCTTCAAGAGAGCCAGACCCGACGCCCTGCTCTCTTCTCTTCTCTTGGCACGCGATGCTTCCTCTCCTGCCTTGCTGGGCAGGAAGTCACCGTCAAAGACCATATAAGGATTGACACCAAAATGCTGCAGCATTCGAACGCGGTTCATCACATAATGTACATATCTGGTGATTGAGTCAGCAGATGCCCGTCGCAGAGCTAAGGGAGGGTAAACGAACTTGCGCGTGGGCTTGCCTTCGGCGAGTTCGATGGCACATGAAATGGCACCCCTATGTAACCAGCCATAGCCATCAACTCCCAGAGTTTCGCCCTTGTATTTTTTGAGTTCAGTAGGCCTTTGAATAGACTTGAGCAGCGGGAGAAGGCCTGAGAGCAGGTGTCAGCATGTAGCCCATTCATGGTATCGAAACAACTTGAGTTACCTGAGATACCCATGCTGTCGAGCGGCAAGCCTGAGATACCACTAAAATACTCTAGTGGCTCAAACGGCCATTAGGGGAAAAATCAGATTTCGTAGCAAGGGTAATTATCTTTCAAAGCGAGGTTGGGGTGCAGTCAAGACGCCCAAACTGGTAATCGGAGAGTGTTTCGATGCCCCCAGCCTAAACCGACTGTTCCGTACACGCGCCGAAAGTAAACACCGAACGCCAAAACACAGGGGCGTGGCAAATGGCCCCCAAGCCTCACAAAGCTTCAGCAAGAGTCGGGAACGGGACACAGCAGACGACAGAGGCGGATTGGGCACTGCAGACAGATTGGAATATGGATGAAGTTGGATTGCAGGCCGGGTTGTCGAGGTGCAGTCTGCGTTTGGTGCAGTTGTTGCTGCTTTTGAGATAGACAAATGAGGAAGCGGTCATGCAGTCAACGCGCCTATTAAATTGGTTTGGGCGATAGGCCAAAGTGCACACCGCGTTGACCGCGACTTCCCAGAGCGGGCAGCCGGCGAGATTGGAAGGGACACCATCCCAGGTTGGGCCTAGTCGGGACGGATAGCGGATACCACAGCAACGGGTCCCCTGCAATCACTTTTATCTAGGCTATGTAGATTGACAAGGGTCAGTGCTTAAGTGCCAGTGCTTGAGTGCTACAAAGCGTGCAGCCCAGCCAGGTTGACAGAAAATTGATGGGTTTTTTGCCCCACCATGGCCGTCCATGTGAGAGGCGGCACTGGCAGAAGTGAAAGAGAAAAAAAGAATTTACAATCTGCATCACCTGAAGCGTTAACAATCTGGAAATCAACCAGAACAATTCACCCTCACAATGCCGAAAACTTCCCTGGAAAAGACGAGAAAGGCTATCGTCAAGAAGAAGGGTCAAATCGACGCCATTCATGAGTTTTCTCGGGACTCCAAGAGACTCCACCGTGCCGCAGCCAGAGACGACAAACTTGTGAAAGTTGCATCTGCCAGGAGGAAAGCCGATCGGCCATACCGTTCGTCCACCCCCACCAATTCACCCCCCGCTCTCACACTCGGAGCAGAGCACCATCATATCATGATCATGTTACTGACCGGTAGCATATAGTCAACCGGGCTGCCTTCTTTCAAGAGGCCGTCAAGCAGAATGATCTGAAGCCTTTGGAGCTTTCAGCGATTGGAGAACTTGTCAAGGAGTAAGTGAACTTCAGACCCTGGAGCTGCGTCCCCCCCCCTTTACTGACTTCTGCTCTAAGATACGTACACCAGTACGATGAGGAGCTCAGCGACCTCAAGAAGGCGCGTCGCCCTGGGCGTCCAGCAAGCACAAGGGAAGACCTGTTGAAGGTCAAAATTAGTTCTCTTCAAAAGGAGTATGAGAATGGATTCTGTACGTCACACTCCACTTGCTGCCAGCCATAGCCCCCAACGCTCCAACCCAGTCAGCTAATCGGTTTCCAGTACTCCCTGAAATGACCACGGAGGAGAGCGTGATGCTCCTAGATCGATTCGAGGGATCGTGGTCATACCTGACCAACCTCAAGTGGGTTAAGCTCTCAGAGGACGGCAGAGTCCAACCGTCAAGCTTCCCGCCGAAAGGCGACCATTAAGGGGGACCCGAGGAGCCCAGTCTCGTCCTGCTTCTGCAAACTGGCTTCCATCTCTTTGTTTGACGACTTGATGTTGCATCGGCTGATCTTTCCAATTCCCTACCAGCATTTGGTTTGCTGCATTCGGCGTAGGGCGTTTCTGAGACAAGTCAAGGCGGTTTATGTCAATTCCCAATGATGATTTGTTGGCAGCGGATAGGTACATAAGAAGCACGTTATCACGGCCACCCTATTCCCTTCCTATCTCCGTCATGGCATCGTCATATAGCGGATAGGGGACGATAACACGCTGCATTGTGGCCACAACATATTGATCCCCCGCCTTGATGTCAGTGGGTCTTGCGTGATGTGTATCTTATGTCGAATTCACCTTCACGCTGCGTGGCGTATGTAGGCATTTTCGTTGCTTGCGCGGGCGGCAACTTGAACCCGGTCCTACTATGGGGTCTCGGCCAGGACCTCCTGTTGTGCTACCCCAGTAGAACGTTGGGGCTGCTGTCGATCGGCTCTCCGCATCCGTCGATTGGTTTGTTTGGACGAAAGGTCGTCTATTTGAAATCAGCAGCTACCCGCGTACACAGCCTCAGCCCACGGACCAGTCTCCAGTCTGCCGGAGCCGCAGCCTGGACTCGAGACCTTCAGAGCTGTCTCCCATACATAAGTTAGGCGTCTTGCTAACGTCGGGTTGAAAGTGAAACATGACACAGAGACCTTCCTTGGCCGATCACCATGAACAGTCCTAAATACGGCTAGATGCGCAGAGTGCTACCCGCCGAACCCATCATCATGTACCCGGAGCAGCGAACAGCCGTTTCCTCGGCGTCCGGTTGGGCCGCCACCCAGCCCTAGTAGTTCGTACTTAGGCAGGTTGCTGACGGCTTGAGCAATCACTCGATTAAATCTATACTTAGACCTCGCTCTTTCTCATAATCTCATTGGTCTCGGCGCCGTCTCCAGCCCATCTTACAAGAGGGGTGACACTGGGGGAGGGGGATGTCGATCGCATGCAAGGATGAGATAGCAACCCAAGGAACACTCGAGGTATATAATTAATATGACAACCGCATCTCATCTGCTCCACCCCCATGACGATCTTCACTGAATGTGTTCGCTTCCAATACTGCATACAGAAAATCCGAAACTGCACAACATTGCCTTGAACCTGTCAAGTATGCAATCTACTCCCATGAGGTTTCAAAGAATAAACGATCTGATATTTGATAGAGATGTGCCAGTACATCACCCACTCAAGAGTTTGTTTCGTGTGCAAGCACGAGGACACTGTCTTGATCTCAGAGAAGCACTGCTCTCACGCCAGACGCAGTGGGGTGTTCGGGAGCTGTGGAAGGGGCGTCGGCAACACCACCAAGAGCACACCTCAGCACTGCTGGAAATGTAAAGAATACCCAATAGCGACGGCCATGTACAGTGGATGAGACACGTTTTGGATGCGTCGGTACACACTTGCCAAGAGTCTGAGACCAGGCAATGCGTACCCCCCGGCTATGATTTACGATATGGCGTTCAAGGTTAAGATGGTGGCGAGTCTGTGTTTTGACGTTTGAGTTGGTGGCCTTCTTGTGTATATGGCTTTTTTCCCACTCGGTGTTCGGATATTGGCTATTCATAACGGCCCAGCCCCTCCCCCTGTCACACCATACCAACCTCATTTCTCGCAGAGTTCTCATAGTTTGCACGTGATAGCACCTGGAGGCAATATTCTATGATTATTGATCACTATTATATGTCAATTTGTTTCTTACTTGTCAGCGGGCTTTAGACAACACTTTAACTAGATGAAAGCCAGCATGTTTGTATGAGACCGAGCAGCAAATAATGGCAGCAATAGACGACCACAGGAAGAAGACGAAAGCTGCAGTGGCAACGAGCCTGGCACCCAAGTCTACGGGGCCGCCGGTCTCAACAATGATCCGTTAGGACGCCATCGATCCACAAACTCCGCCTCGGAGCTCCGTCGAGGCTCAATGCCGGTAGCACGCAGAGCCAGACGAGACCACGGTACGCTCCAGGTCCCATTGGGCTCTCATTTCCTCTTATTTCCTCTCTGCGTATCTTTGCGTATCTCTGCCTGTGAGTCCTGCAGTATGTCGCTATCGCTGCGTAGTCCACCCACCAGACTGCATGAACCTGGGTAGCTATGTCTCCGAGGAAACAACTCCGCAGGCTAGAGCCGTTGAGGCGCATCTGTCATTCCCATGGGTTCTGGTAGCAAAGAACATTATGAGTCAGCTGCTTTATATCTACTCTAACTAGTAGCACAACAAGAACTCTAGGAGAAGAGATACAATCCTAAATAGTCACACTCCCGCTCAATGTATTGCAACTAGCTAGACATTAATCGAAAGGAGACATATATGCAATTATAATGGATAACTTGGACAAGGAGAAATTAAAAATATTCATTCAGCATTATTCAGTGAATCCAAAGGGGAAGCCTTTCTAATAGTTCTTCGAGATACAGCATTGTAAAATATGAAGACGTAGCTTCTCAAATGCTATCACAAAACGTTTGTTTATTAGACCGAACTGAGCCCTGCCTACCGTGGGATCATCTGCACGTTCGTTGCTATATTCTTATTAATGTGTCACACTGCTTCCAGACACGCGCCCGTTCCGTATATTGGACTATTATACACATCAAACCTGCATGTGAACAAATACGTAGAAAAACTGACCCCCTTTCCCCATATTTCCTGGCCATAGCGAGATATACACATCCCAACATGCTTACAACGTCTGCCCACCTAGGTAGTCACTGCTCCGGTCTTTATATGTCTCTGGATTTTGTTTTGACACTGGTCCAGCTAACAGAGCCCGACGAATCGCAACAAGCATGTCACTATCGAAGGTAAAACTGAAAAATGCTTTCCATGCCTGATGCAAAGACACAAAGTCAAAATAGACCAGTAACGCGAAGAAACTCGATTAAAATTACGCTGAAGCAATGTTTCGGTAGGTGAGAATATCTAGGGGGACGAGGGGGTTGGATCCTGTTCGAAAATAGGAGAATAACGGCCACCCCTTGACGTCTGTGATTCTATAGGTTGCAAATTTGTGACCACTTCAAGGACACACATTCCTACATCGTCGATACCCACGCCCGTACGAACAATGGCGGTGCAAGGGACAAAAGTCTGGATTATTAGAGGATGAGTAGTTCAACTCAATGTCACAGTCGCTTCGCTTGAACCCTTCTTTCAGTAGCGAGGATAACCAAACTACTGGTTCCGCTGGCATACGGATCTTGGACCAAGCAATTCGCATAGTATATCCGGGGGGGAAATACCTAAGTGGTCGCCCTATTAATACTGTGCCTTCTAACGTTTTCTAACGGTGGCCCCGTATTAAACATATTAAGTTAAGGTAGGTAAGTAGGTACGTTCTAATGTTCTAAACCAAAAAAAATGATATTCTGCCGCTAGTCCACAAACAGCAGGATAAGTGGCCCGTGCCGCAATCGATTGAAGAAGGGACTTTCGGGCCTAGCAGTGCGCCAAAAATTTCCATGGAGCCCATTGGAAAGCTGCATCATTGGAAGAAAGCTCATCCATCCATCTTTTCCCACGATACCCCAAAAACTGTGTGCTTGACTTGACATCCATTGCACTTTACGCCCTCCCCAAAACTACTACAGCACAAACCCCCTCCCAGTTCTCTTCTACAAACCAAACTCAAGATGATGTCCATGAGAGCCGTTGCGCGATCTGCGCCCCGTTCCATCAGCCGCCTCAGCTCGGCCGTCCTCCGGCAATCCACAGTCGCCCGGTCCAGCTCTCTGCTCAAGGCCGCCGCATGGGCTCCCCTCCGATCCTCACAATTCACCTCCAGCTTCTCCACAACCCAGTTCCGCCGCGAGCCCGCTGGTGAGGTCGATGAGGACCTGTCCCTGAAGCTCGACAGCGAGCTGCAGTTTGAGAGCGAGATGAAGGAGAACGAGGACCTGCCCGCCAGCATCAAGGATTTCCTGGACAACAGCTCCTTCGAGCTGATCGACACCCCCGGCAAGGAGGACGTCGTACTCAAGCGCAAGTTCGGCAACGAGAAGTAAGACATGGACCTCATTCCCGGGACCATATACTCGTTTTGTTTTCTGCAATAACTAATCATGTTTCCCCACCAGCATCACTGTTAGCTTCTCCATCTCTGACCTCGCCAACTACGAGCCCGACGACGTTTTCAACGAGGACAGCGCCCTCGCCGACGAGGAGGTCGAGGGCCAGCGCGCGGCTGAGGCCGAGGGCGAGGAGGGTCTCGAGGGCGAGGAAGATGAACCTGCCGTTCCCTGCCGCCTGAACGTCGTCATCGAGAAGGACGGCAAGGGTGCTCTGAACATTGAGGCCGTCGCCCAGAACGGCCAGATCATGGTCGAAAACTTCTACTACTTCAAGGACGCCAAGCTGGCCCACAGCGAGACCGCCGAGGTCAGCCACACCGCCCAGGACACCTACCCCGGCCCGCCCTTCGGCAGCCTCGATGAGGATCTCCAGATCCTGATGGAGCGCTACCTCGAGGAGCGTGGTGTCACCCAGGCCCTCGCTGTCTTCGTGCCCGACTACATGGACGTCAAGGAGCAGCGCGAGTACCAGTCCTGGTTGAAGGAGGTCAAGTCCTTCATCGAGGCTTAAGTTCCGGAATGATTGAGGATGTAATGGTGTATGATCAAGCGGAAACGGGGCGAGCACGTGAAAACTGGCGACAAGTGCCGTGTGTGCGGGTGTAGGATGGAAGGGAAAATCTCTTGTATAAAGTTTCCACTCACGACGACTATGTGTATAATACCTACGACAAACTACGACAAAAAGGACCAAATGATTCCCTGGAGGGTTTGGGACGCAGCTGATAAATAATCAAAAAACAATAACCTCTCCCAATCTCATTCCACGCTTCACCATTTCTAACTAACAACTGGCTGTTTGCTGGCTTCGGGCCCAATGCAGACAGTAAGTGCCAGCTCGTTGTTGGTTTCCAGTCTCGTGACTTAAAGGTTTCCGGGAGTAAGACGGCAGAGCGAGCCCCAAACACCACCTTGTCTTTGGTAACAGGAACAGGGTGCCCAGCCAGTATACGGGCGGTATGCGTGCCCTATCCCCAATGTGCATGGTACGGTGAAGACCAGACTCTGCGTTCAGGATATGTGCCCAGCCTAGACAATCAGTCCTGAAAAACACCGCACGACAAGGGTTATTATACACCGTCGGTGCGGACAGGCAAAAGCAAAGCAATCTCGACGGATCGTTCTTGAACATCTCTCAATTTTTTGCATGAGCAGCGAGTCTTTTTTGATAAGTACATTTGGCGGATAGGCATGTAATAATGTTTTTTTTTCTTCTTGAACCGGCCGCAGGGCAACATCATAGTAAACAAAAAAGCCAGCAGTTCCCGCCCATGAAAAGAAGGCCAATGCCAATGCGATTGGCGGCCATCTTATTTTTATTCTTCTTCTTCCGCGTTGTGGTATCAAACATGTGGGTAAAAAGAGAAAGTAAACAGAAAAGAAACATCATGTCATAACTAGAAGAACATAATAAAATAATCAATAAGTAATAAATACTGGAATCCTTTAGGGGGAGGGCGGCGCGGTGGTATAAATGCGGGTGGCGCGCATATCCAGGATGAAGAGGGGTTCCTGCTAGCCTATGACACGGTCAACCCACAACAACCAGGTCTGATCTGCGCATAGACGATCCATGGCCACCCGAGACAAGCACACGAAGAGCTCCTGGCTCTTCGAAGACGCCGCGGCGGGGAGGATGAGGGCGGTGTTGAGGGTCCATGTGGGTAGCCCTCTCCTGATGGCGTCAGGTTTCGTGACGGGGACCCCGGGGATTTTCCACTCGGCGTCGGCGCCAAAGTGCCGCCACGTGTTGAAGGCCAAGTAGTTGGACTGCCGCGGGTCTGAGTTGACGCCTACCAGTCGGGGGTCTGGGCAGGCCCCGAGCATCTCCAGGCGCTGTTCTACATACTTGTCATTGATCGCATCGATTGATCGCGTGATCGGGGGGATGATGTCGGCCAGTAGGGTTGTGTCCTCTGTCGCCTCCATCAGCTTCGCTGCGGGCACCGTGGCAAAGGTCGGAAACGTGGCATTCCCGAGGTAGTCTTTGGCCCGATCAATCAAGGCGCGGTACTTCCAGTTGACCGAGTTCCAGAGCGTCGCGACGTCCGTCTCTTCGGCCGAACCTATAAACTCCTCAGTTTCTGTGCGAGCCCTGACAATGTGAGTGAATGCAAGGGCTGCTAGGCAAGCGTAAGTTGAAGACATCTCGTTGTCGCTGGGCTCGGAACAAGTGAGCCGTTGAAGCTCCTTGATACGTTCGTCTGTAAACGTGAAAATCCTGCCGACCTTGTCGATTTGCTGCAAAGGGGTCACTCCGTCAAGATATCTCGGCTGCGTGGGGCCAGTCCTGTCTGGCAACGTGGTGTATTCGGGACACATTGCTACGAGGTCCATGAATCTATCACTCGACGTCGTTTGTAGGTGTCCCAGGTTGGAAAAGATTGGGCTCGAAGGCCCGCGCAGAGGGTCACCTCTTGTTTCGGCAGCAAAACACTCCAAAAACTCGCGTAGTGTTTCGCCGTCGCACACTGCATGCTGCAGATTGGAGACTAGGAAGAGGCCGCCTTGGACGAACCGGGCGTGAACAGTGCAGGCGGGGATAGGCTTTTGTGTGGTATCAAAACTGACAGACGGCCGGGTCTTGTCGCCCAGAAAAAGTTCAGGCGAAAACCCTTTTGACTTCATCTCGTCGTACCTTTCCCACTCATCTCCCCGGGAAAACTCTAGTGGAATTTCGTCCTGCGGGGGCTGCGACTGCTGGATCACTCCGGACCTGGGATCGATACGCAACCGGGCGGCGAAGATGGGTCTCTTGCGGGCTAGGCCGGCCAATTTTGATCTCAGATAGCTCAGAGTAGACTGGACGGGTTGCCCGTCATGTGGGAAGCAAAGCACCACCGAGATGTAGACTCTGGGTGCGTGCTGGTTCCAGATGGACAGCGGCCCCCATTCGCCGCCTTCGAGGTCATCGCGCTCTGTGGGGGGCAAGTAGGGCGTGTAGGGTGGGTGAGGCCGATCATGGCGACCGTTCCGGTGAGGCGAAGGGTCTCCGTGAGTCGACGTGGACCGGTGTTGTGTGCGCCTTGAGCCCGGGAGGTATCGCATCATGTTCTGCTGGGAATGGGCTCCGCCCCGAAAATCCAACATGATGGCGGAATGACTTGTTTGCTTGCTGACAACGGAATGAAGGCGTGCTGGGAGCGGGTAGGGAGAGAGTATTATATAATGCGGTGCTGGAGGGTGAAGGCGAGGGACGGTGGTTTATCGTGTAGACGGAGAATAATCATCTCTCGAGGCGGTCGACGTCCAAACAAACTTATCATCTCTGCTTACTCGCCACTGATTATCAAACAGTGGTGACGTACCAGCCGCAAACAGCCTCGCACCTGAGTTTGTCGTCTGGGAGGTCCGGCACATGATCTGCCGCGCGCGGTATCTTCTTGACCTGGTGGTGAACCCTGGTCTGGGGATGATTCGAGGAAGAGAGGGAGAAGAGGAGAGACTTTGGGACCAAGCTGGCAATAAACGACGACCGAAGTAGCCAAGGTGTTTCAGGGAGGAGTAGACAATGTATCGATAGTTGCGGCGGCCGGCCCAATGTGCTTCGAGTGAGAGAGTGCACACCGAGTATTCGAGGGAGCAGGCAGAGCGCATTGCATGCCGAGCCCATGACCCATGGTGGCCCATGGAGATACCAGCAGTGCCCGCCAGCAGCAAAGCAAAGCAAAGCAAAGCAGCAGCAGGGTGGCTTGGCGGAGCCCGCAACGTTGGGCTGGTCGCGTCTACCCGAACGGGCGAGGTGCAGATGCAGGTTCTCGTCATTCCACGTAGCTATCCTACAGTGCGTGCGCGGGTAGTGGGCATGGCAATATGACAGGACACAGATCGGGTGGGATGGAGAGAGGCGGACTTGCGCCGTGTTTGGTTTGCTGCAACCTCATCCTGGCCCATCTTCAGCCGCCTACTTAGTTGGGACCCGGGATCACTTCCAGGCTGGGTCCTGGGCCCTGCAAGTCCTGGCCCCTTGCCCATCCTTTGTGTCTTTTCGGGTTGGGTTGGTGTGTGCTGTGCAGCCGTGGTGCAGTGCGCAATCGTTGTCTTGGAGCGCGTGTCTTGCCCCGGGGCCCCGCGTGTTCGATTTCCTGTTCATCGGCTTGGTTTCCATTGGGATTAGCGGCAGCGCGAAGAGGGTGGATTGCATACGCACTTGCAGTAGCAATATTTGCTAGAGACCTTATCTGTAGGTACAGTACTGTGGGCAATATTTGCCTACTAACAGCAACCCACAGGCTGCTTGATGGTTCGGGCCATGGCCGCACATTGCATGTTTGCGTGTCTTTTGTTGGTGGCCAAGTTTGATGATATGATCTGCAAGCGTGTGCCATTCGAGGTGGGCAGGGGGGTCTCTGGGGGTCTCTGATGTCTCGGCCACGAAAGTAGCTTTTTGGCAGGGCAAGGGCGGTTTGGAGACCTACCTAGGAATCACCATTTCTTCTTTTCTTTTTCCATCAGCATGATTCTTTTTTATTTCCATTTGCTCATTTCCATCTTCACTCCTGTCCTCTTGCTTCGCAATCGACAATCATATTAGATGAAAAAGCCGCCGCCAGCGAACACAGCGCGAGCCACCCCGGTTTCCGTAGCTCCATATTGAGTTCGAAAGCAAGGGGGATCGTGGATGATCAGCATTATCACACAAACACTTTTGTTTTTTTGGTGCTGTACTCCGTTGCCTCTTTTTCTTCTTCACACATCTCTCCGTCTTAGCGTGCTCACTCTCCTCCGCGGCACGCACGGGTCTGCCAGCCGGGCTGCGGATGATAGCCGGCGACCAATAGATTTCCACCATCGTGACCAGGGTCGTCACAGTCTAGCGACTCGATGTAACCAGCCTCTGGCGCCTCACGACCAAGATGCCTTTCTGCACATGCCATTTAGTGGACAGCCCTGCACTTATTTATTTTCGGTTATGTACGTATTTGCTCGCACGCAGATGCAGTTACAAGGAAGCAAGCAGCGGTCTGCTCTCTGCCTTTGCTTGGGAATACACGGGAGGCCATAAGCTGCAAGTACGGAGTACCAAGAGACGAAAGAAAGATAGATAGGAAGGAAAAGGAAAGGTATCTATGCGTTAAGCGCCGCAACTATGCGTCGCATGGCACGCACCATCGTGAGTGAGGCCGCATTGACGTTCCCTTTTTCTGTCTGTGTCTCGCTCTCTAACGTGTTTCCCCTCTCGTTCCTCTCCCGCCGACTTCTTGGTTCAGGAATCGAGTCGCGCCGCAATATGGAGACTCAGGTGGCTCGCGACTTCAACCGAACCGTGATAAATGGAGCCGCCAGCCCACGAAGGCCAGTATAGGCCCGTCTCCATCAACCTACGTGTTTGCGCTACAGAGTCTCACATCTGTCATCGGCACTCGACTGCAAGTGTGTCTCTCTCCATCTGAACAACAGTAATTAGGCTAAAGACACAATGCAATGCTACATGCAATCACCGGCCCAAAGTTGTGCATTCCCAAGTAACTATACATGCCAATATATGCGTTGGTCGTTTTCGTAGCACCATGTCAGACATTAGGGCTGCATGTGACCTGCGGTTAACAGGATGGATAAAATTGGGTATAGACAGATCAGCTACAGCTTTCTGCAGGGTTCCCTTTTGCGACAGATCGTCTCCGATTCACTGCACATATGTACAGCAGAAGCAGCAGCAGTCGAGACGGTAAGCCTATGTTTGCGTGGGCAACCTGAATCTGAATTCCACGCCGCGCCGACAAGGGGCTCGGCGCATGAGGCGGCCTGCCTTGGGGGGGAACACACGAGTCTGCCTTACCTGTTTTGTTGATTCCCCTGCCATCTTTCGATCTGCCACTGGATCGGATATGGCAGCAGCCCTCGGCCCTGGAACTTGAGGAGCCGAGTAAGGGATCAACACCCTCGTGCCCCTTCGGGTTCCCATTGCATTGCTCACGGCTCTCGAACCTCGTTGCATGTGTTGCTTCTGTTGGGTACCTTCACGGCAAACAAAGCTGCCTACTTCGTGTGATAAGTATGCAGGTTATATCTGCGAAATGCTTTTCTTATATGACGGCAGGGTTTGAGTCGCCCGGCGTAGCGGAGCAGATCTGTACACCTCTGACATGACTCAAGCATTTTCGTCCTCGTTGCGGTTATGCTTTCCGAAACAAGTAGTCGAACCAAATTCTCGCTGCAAGTGATTAATCCTGCGAATTTCTCGCCCTTGACCGTACGATATGGACATCGGATTATCTGGCTTGCGCTACTAACCGGTGAGCCCAATTAAGAGCGCTCTTTACATCACATTTGCCCAGCTGAGAGCTTATGTGGCTGATGGACCATCATGATTACTAAACTTCTTAGTAAACCTGTCTTTGTCATCAGACACGACAACGCCTCATCCTCCCATGCCACTCGTCCAAGAGACTACGACGTGCAAGACTCGATTCATTACGCATCCTCAGGTACTTACCACAGCCCTTTCAACTCCCTTACCTCGGATCGGATGGCCGCCCTGCTATAGGCTTTGCTATATTGGTATGCCAGGATGACAAAAATGCCAATCCAAGGCAGAGAAGAGCAAAGAAAGCCCCTCGAGTCATTCGGTAGCCCTATAAGACGGGTTCCCTCATTGGTACACCCGTTCTTGGCACAGCCTATAGAGAAAGGGGCCGCACGTAGCACCGACAGAAAGTAAGGGGTAAGCAGCCCCCAAACGGAGGTTTTTCTGGTCCTGTTGTCGATCAAACATGATGCACGGCACTATCCGAGCAGTTGGCCCCCAGGTCATGTGTAACATGCTGTTGTCATACCCCCCTTTTTCGTCGACCATAGATCATAGGTCACGTCATCGTCATCAGCACATACCCCGGGTCAGTGTCTTTGTCTTTGTTTTTAGCAGGGTGTTTGGACTTACAATAGAGCGGTTTCCTATCTTGGAGCTAATAATAACCCTGAACAACCAACCCTTGGCAATTGCTGTTTTCACCGGCTACAAGTCGAGGCGTTTTCTTTATGTCCAACCACAATCAAACACATGGATGAAAATGATAAAACAATGCCACTATTGTCCCCCTCAAACAAGTCACCGCCAGGGTCTTTTATGCTTCCGCTGGTGCAGACACGGACGGAGCTTGAGCCGATAGCCGAGCCATTCGACAGGCAACTTTGGTTCAGGATGCTTTTGAATTGTAACTTGCTGCAGGAATGTATGCGAGGGATGCTTTGGTGACCCCTTTGTGGGAAAATACGTTATCACTGAGCTGTCACATACGAGGTAAGGAAGGCAAGCACAACCTTCAGGGTATCAAAATTCGTGGTATTCACTCTCGAGTCAATAATACACTTCTAGTCTACAGGTTTGCAGTAAGTCACTGAAGAGCTTCGGCGACGATGGCCCTTACGATTACGTTGAGGGTCCTGCGTTGGAATCATGCTATCCCGGGCTCCTCTACATCCTGATATTTGAAGGCGGGTTGGATGTAGACGCCGCACTCACTGCAGAACACATCTACATGGTGTTCCGTAGGGATTCGTTGCTGCTGCGATGCCTTGTAGGAACCCTTACCTTCTTCTACCTGCTCAACAAAGGAATATTTGCAGATTCTGTTGGCGCCCTGGGCGTTGAAGATACTCTTTGCGTTGGATGCCATTTTGACAGTAGTGCTGGAATTGTAAGGGTGGTTTGGTAGTTGCAGAATAGTTGGTGCGTAAATAGGCCGTTCAGGGGTGGTTGAGCATGCTTTACCTAAGATTTACAACTTCAGGCGATTCCCGCTGGGCTTGAATAAAGCAGACCGAAGCTGAAGGCTACGGTGTTTCTCGCATTGGATCCTTGCCCGTTCCTTCTGTTTTCCGAGCATGTTCTTTGTGGAATACACCTCTTTGTTGTATGTTGTGATTTGTACTATTTGCTATATTGGCCTTTATGCTTCTTTGTTGTCTTGCAAGGAGCCCTGTTATCTATATTCGTAGCCTTCCCTGTTAATTACACATGACTATGACACCGCTCTCTGAATTATTCTTTCCAATCATCGTAGCTCATAGGAAAGCCAATTTCTGACTGAGCTGTACCCCTTTACATCAGGCACCACGTGGCATCTGCCAGGTAATTTGTGTTTACTAGGCAGCACTCTTATATTGGCCACTGGCAACTTCGTCTACTAGGGATTGCACAACAACACTATCGTGATAGCCAGTGTTGGCCATCCATGGTCAACTAGTTGACGTCATAATGATTTATACCGACTTGTTTAAGCTGACTCAGCAGTAGCTTAGGTTGATTGATTGTATATACTACGAGGGGGAAAATGAGAAAGGGGGGAACATGGTATCGGGCGAAGGTCGAGAGAGAAGAAGAAGAGCCGTGAACATTTCAGATGTAGGTCACGTTGTATATGAGACGGAAAGACCCAGGGCCAAGGATCGTGATGTATGACAGGACCTCGGTATTCAGTAAAAAAAGTAAAAGTAATAAGGGCCAAATACGAGAGAGATCACGAGACCAAGGAGATATGCAAGGGAACATTGTCCTTCAACGGCATTAGAGAAAAGAGAGATGGATGTGTTCCAATCTATGAGTCGCAGCGCAGTTATATGTACTAGCAACAACAACAACAACACAGCCACACCCATACACACATGACATGCAATGACGACGCTATACCGTATAAATATCATCCTCGCCTTACTCAGCCAATGAAGCGCAACCTATCTCCAACGCCAATCGTAGAAAGCACCGCCTACACGCAACGGAGAGACACGCTGGCTGTTCCTCACGCACGCAATCCGCGACATCATGCAATTCCAATCCTGCCCCTACACGCCATGCGCACATATAACAAGCAATGCCGGCTCCCCCTCGAGCGACGTCTTCAATATTCACGGGAACTTTGTTGTGTTATTAGAACCCGAGAGACTCAATGTGTAGTCTCTAGCCCCATCTCGCAGCGGTATTACCAATTCTGTAGCCGCCTCATCGTCCCGAAGAAATTCTATCCGGGTATCATTAATATTGGTCATACTGGTGACTCTAAACATGCAATTGCGTGTAGCACACCCAAGCTCCCAAGAGGCAAGACCTCGGCCTGCCCCTAAGTTGAAGATATTTTCCAATCTTCTAACAATCATCTCGTATCTCGAACACCTGGATCGGCGCCGGCATCCCGTTAAGAACACGGGGAGGTGTCGCCAAGAACGACTGGCCGGACCCGTACCGTGTAAGAGTATTGGGTTTCTGTTGGCAAATGATCATGCCAACAGGCTCTGAGCATCATTTCTAGCTTCAGAGCCCGAGTTTAACAAAAGCACCAGCCGAAGCTGTGCAACGTAGAGTGCTTGTCGTCTTTTATGGGCTTTGTGCAACAACTTCGCGAGCATAAAATTCGACGAGCATCGTGGCATAAGCTTCTAGGTCCTCGACCGGGACAGCGAGACGGAAATCGTTAAGCAGCAGAAATTGCAGCTCCAAGTGGTTCAGCTCAGCAAGGGGCAAGCCGCCAACCTAAAGAGTATTAGCACAGTCAGATCTCAATGGGCATCGCCCAAGCAAGTCGTACCTTTGCATATCTCGAGTTTGTATAGAACACATCCGAGAAGAACTTGCTGGCGCAGGTTACTCCAGCAATAATTAGTCGATGGATATTGAAGCTATCCACCACGAAATATGTCGCGGGGGACGATATCGAGTTGGGAGTTGATGCGGATGGGACTCTCTGTGGTTTTAGGCTGGCTTCTCCTCCCTCCTCCTCGTCGTCAGCTAGATCGTAATCGGTCTCGTCACTTTGCTCGCCCTCAGCGTCCTTCATTTCTGTGTCGGCGTTTGAGTCGGATCGTGCCCCCTCGGCCGTAGAGGCATTTTGTGCCGCCGTTTTACGCCGGACCTCCTCGGCTTCCATAACCATGTTGTTCACCCGCTCGGTCATACGATCGAAGTAAACCAGCAAGCTCAGGAAAACTTCATACGTTGTTGGGCAGTACTTGTGGATTCTGCTCAGATAACTTAAGATGGTAATCGCCGGCACATTCTTGCCATGAAAGGCAAGTACTGAGCTGCTTAAAGGGCTCATAGTCGCGCCATCATTGTTATGACTGGCTGCCGTCTGCTGATGTGCGGCGTTTCTGTGCAGGGCGTCGTGCTGAAGATCGTTGGTTGTGGTAATTTTCGTCAGGAGCCCAGCAACCATTTCGATGATGTCGCCAATAGGCATTCCGCTGATCTCATACTTCATCGCTTGTAGCGGGGGGTCCTGGAGTATTCCCGGCCCGTTGCCGCCGTTCATCAGGTCGGCCTGCGCAAGTTCTCGAATATGAGCCAAATCCCGCACGACGATCGTGTGGCCTTGTGAGGAAGAGGCATTATATGGCGTAGCGCGAGGCCCAGCTGACAAAGGGTTGGTATCGGACTCGGGGGAAGGCTGTTGCTGATGCGAAGACGACCGAGATGTGGCAGAAGATACTGCAGTCTGTGTTTGGGATGCCATGGATGCAACCGAGTTGTCGCTCCCATGTTGCGGCCTCTGGCCAGTGGATGAAGACGAGTCGGGCGGAGAGGGGAATCGCGATGCACCCCCACTTGAAGATACCGTTCCCTGTTCCTGTACGGGCAAGCTGTCTGTTTCGGCGGCAGTGGTTCGCTTCGATGGGGCGGTGCTCGGTGTTGTCGAGGCTTTGTATTTTGGAGACGTAGAGGGGCGTGTCGAGAGGGAAGGCGTGACCTCCCTTGGGCGGCTTCTTGATTCTGATCGGTATGAGGATTCGTGAGATTGGGAATGGTCGTGCTGCAGGCCGGATGCCATCATGTTATGGAACCGAGAATGATCCGCAGCGAAGTCGCCGATTACAGCCGCCATCTCATTGATTTTGTCGTAGTGTGGTGGATTAAAGCTTCCAGGACGAAGGTGGCGACGCTATTCTCGGGCAGCGTATTATGTATCTGTAAGATAGGGGATGCCGGTCAGTTGGGCTGTCCATTGTCTTTTACAACGCGTCCATGTAGAAACAAGTTGCCATGGACAAGAAGTAAAACCAAAATAAGAAAAGAAACATGTATAAAATAGTAGTGGGCGCGGAAACGAAACTGGCCGAGGTATTGTGATAAATCAATCACGCTGTGAAGTCCATGGGCAAGAAGCCTAACGCAACACTGGTGTTGGGCGGCATGGTCGACTGGTCAACTCGCTGGTTTACAGTAGTCACATACATGACGCACCTTACGGTGAACGGCAGGCAGCATCGCACATACGGGCTTGGGGAGGACTGAGGACAAAAGGGAATAATAAACAGCGGCGGTCTGGTTGACGGGCATCAACGCCCCCCCGAGGTTCTATCGACACCAAGCGTCCACAGGTGTTATGCAAATGCACGGGTTTCATTTCTCACGTAGTCGCTCTCTGCTGTATCCCAGTCCCTGGAGCTGGAATTTATGCGAAAGAAGCGCAAGACGGGGAGGGGTAGGTTGCCAGACAGGTTGTGCGAAATATACGGGTTGCGGGGATGCGAGAGGGAGCAGATTACAGCCAGAGGGTGAAAAGGGCTTATTGGACATGACCAAAGAAGGATGTGAGCTTACCGTGTGTGTATGTATGGAGGTATCGCAGTGGTGGTGGTGGTGTACTTCAAAACGCAGTCGTCATTCCTCAAGCCACAAAGCAAGCCGCTGAACCGAATAGTGTCGTTTAATACAGTTTGGAGGGGTGGAATGGGCCGAACTTTGGTTTCGACAATGCGACCGGAAAGGATCGTGATACGAGAAGAGAGAAAGAGCGAGGCGGCTCTTCGCACGTCGAAAGATCAACGTAAGTAGGTAGGTATGTAGGTTGGTTGGAAGGTGGTGCCGCGACTGATGGAACGAGGCCAAGAATCGGATTCGAGGGGCAACGTTGGGCGTTTTTGGGAGGAGGTGGCCGAGCCTTTTTTGTTGCAAAGAAAGATCAATACGGGAACTGTGATTGATCGGAAGTTTTGGGCAGGGTGGGCGGCGGTGGATTCAGATTATGGGGACCCCGAATTGCTATGGTTGGTTGAGATGGCGTACTTGTCCTGGTAGCAGCGACCAGCAGCAGCAGCAGAAGCAGCGAGACAAGAAGAGAGAGCGAGCGGCGAAAGCGCTCAACGGACGAGCGAAAAGGAGGGCGATTCGGTGGATGGAAGCCAGATGCTTGCCTGGGTTTCCCAGGTAGTTTGTAGCGTGTTGCGTAGCGTCGCCTGGCGGTGGCGGCGAAGGTTTGTTTGTATCAGGGTGGTGGATGTACGTCAGGGCAAATCAATCATTCATCAGGCAATATGTGATGCGCTCCGATGCCACTCGTTATGACATAAACCCTGCGGGCCGTGATGCGACAAGCAACAACAAAGAGGGCGAATCGCGTAGCGATCAGTGGATGCCGATAGAAAGAGGTGAACGGGAAGGGGAAGGGGAAGGGAAAACAAACAAGACCATTTTTTACAGCATTGGAATTGGGCTGCAAAGAGGTAAGGTAGATAGGTATTGTCATGTATTTGATTTGATTTGATTTGACTGTCAATAAAAAGAAGACGACGACAACCTGAGAGACAAGCCACGCCTGAAGAGGTACCTCAAGGCACCTTCAATGAACCGGGCTACCTTTGGCATACTGCCCGCCATGGAGCCTAACCCCCCATATTACGGCCTGTACTTTGCTGGGAGATTTAAATAGACCAAACACTTGAAACCTCCTCGGCAAAACTGGGTGGGAATCTTCCCATACCTTCAAATCTCGAGATGCGGTGTGTTGCGCGCTTGTAGCAAAGGAATAAACCGGAAGTCGAATCGGTCTGGTAGGCACGCTGTTGTTCGTTGTGCTGGTGGTGGCCGTCCCGTGTACCGCCTATCAGAGACCAACAGCCATTACATTGAGGTACCCAGAGGAACAAAGTTGAGGTTATTAGACTTCCACGTCGCAATCGCCCTGCGCTGTGCTGTGTGTGCTCTGTATGTACATGTACCAGACCAGTGCAGTTAGCCCAGACCTCAACTAGCCTGGGCGGGTCAGTCAACCTTGTCCGTTACTTAGCACAGCACGTGGAATTTAGCTTGCCCGCGAATGAGAGACAGGCAACATATCCATGAGATTGATGGCTGCTAATGAAAATGTACATGCGCCAAAGCAAACAAAAGCCAGACCCTGGGTCGTGCGTGCTGCGAGAGATAGGAGATCTCGCCTGCTACTGGTAGTCTGGCGTCTGGCTCTTGGCTCCTGTGCCCTGTGCTGTGCCCCCGATATTTGCTGATGAACCAGACCGAGGCCGAGGTGGACTGAGGGCTGTACAGTAGGTAGGCCTTGTTCGGCCATGGTTAGAACCATGGAAGAAGAAAGATGGGTGGCCGATGAGGCTATCCTCCTCCTCCGATACGCCCACCACGGACCAGAATAAAGCCAGTGCCAGTGCCAGTGCCGTCTGTATCGCTGCGACGTTGGGCGGTTCGTGTCTGTAAACTAGGTTGGGAACCATCTGGTAACTAACGCGACTAGACTCTGCCGACCCAACATTACGACGACATATGTTACGGTTACATACCTAGGCAAAATACACCTTGCAGGAACCTGATTCACTATCGATTCCGACCTCAATATTCGCGGGCGTCGACTCATGTCACTGAGACATTGCTCCATTGCTTGTTTCTACTCCAGGTACAGACCCAGCACTCGGCGAAGTATGTATCGAGGTTTGTTTAGATGATCTTGCACAAGGGCCAGGGTCTCACTTATACATATAGACCTACGGCATCACCTTCATCTGTGGTGGCTGCGCGATACGGTAGGAGAAGTCTTCTACCTGCGACAGGGCTGCCGCTTCTTTTCCCCACTTTGCCTCCATTCTTTTATCTAAGCGCAGCAAGCCACTTGGGCCGAACGGCTTTCTGAACTGCCATAGGCAAACCGGGCCCCTAATATAACCATACATGCCTACCTACCGACTTGGTGATATGTAAAGAAGAAAAAGGATTTTAAAATGGGTTTTTTGGTCGGAGCAGGTGAGAACTGGACGACAGGCTAAATTTATCGCATCTTATCGTTTCATACCCAACGTTTGGGTACGCCTGCCCACCTGAATAAGACATCGGAGGAAATCAAAACATTGATGGAGGGCCTTCCGTTGCAGATTAACTGACACGCCCGTTCGCCGGGTCAATCAAGATGCTGGAAACAGAGGTGTGCCGCGGTTACTGGACGACTGTTCTGTCAACGAAAGTTCCGATTCAGACTGGTCATTTTTTCCTTTTCTTTCACAGCCAACAGCCTCGACCCCTAACGGTCGTCTACGAGCGCCCAATCCGTCCATGCACGGAGTCATGCCAGTAGACTACATCGCGGAACGGCCGCCCCTACCCAGGGGTTTTGGTTGACGGGTTTGCCATCCATCCCAGGCGCAGAAGGCTGCCCCCTTGCCATTTTCCTGAATCCTGCGCTTCGGAGGGCACCACCAAGTCGAATTGGGAATGGCCTCAAAGAGACCTGGTTCCACCATCCCACGCACATGGGACCTGCTAGCCTGTCAGTATCCAGCAACGCCTCCACCGCCAAAAACCCTAGTTCCTGGGACTTGTAATCTTCCTTGCTTCGCTGGTCAAGCCTGTCAAAGATGCCCTGCTTGGGAACAGAGGTAGGTACGCAAGCAAAGCGGCCCATTTGCCGCCCACGTCCCACTCTGCGACCCCTCTCCTCCCCCTCTCCCCCCACCCCCTTGAATCATCCCACGCTCTTGTCGATACACGGGTATGCATCTTATACGCCTTGTCCATCCTGCGGTCTGGGACACGCTCGATAACCAAATACCCATTACTCGACGTTCTTTGCCGGGGAAAAATAATAAGCAACGCAAATAGAATAATAAAAAGACCAATTAAGCATGATTTGCTTGAATCGCTGGCCTGAGCGCCCTCGACGGCGTCGACCAATGAGTGCCCAGACAGCCCGCACGAGTCGGCCTGCTTGGTTCTTGGGTGTTGCCCGGCCAGGTGGCCGTTTATCAGGTAGTTAGTTACCCCGATTGCATCATACCTCGACGCAACTCGCCTGCAGAGAAGGGTGTCGCTTGAACTCTCTGGTTTCAGCGCAGCAATGCAACAGCAAGGCAAGTCCTCCAGGGGTCTATAGTCTGCTATAGGGTTTGCATAAGGCCTGAAAAGTCGCATCCGGGTAATGTTCCATTAAAGAAAGAGCGTGGAGTAAGATCGGAAACATCGCGTATCCTGTATTGGCATCTGTACTACTAGACACGGCATGCATCCCATGCATACCCATCCTTCATCTCAAGACCCTGAGCGTCGTCATTGCAGGGCTGCAGAGTGGAAACACTTCCTTCCGCCTTCTCTTTGGCCCGACCCGGCCCCGGTGCTCAATTTATACCTCAACATCAGCCAAAGTAACAATTTTGTCACTCATACAGCAGACGGAAAATTCCAAAATTGGTAATACTATCTTCTTCGTGGGGGCAGTTTTCCAACCGCCATACAATTAGGCTCCAGAGACACATGCTGACAGACATGTCACAAAACGCGAACTTAGGTATGTAGTGACGGCACGGATCGCTTCCTGGGAAAACCCCCAAGACGATAGAAGATCCGATTCGCAGGCTCGGGGCTACATCCGTCCGGACATCCTACGTTCGGCGGGATGGTTGGCAAAAATCAGCACTATCTCGTGAGTATCAACGCTGGCATGATTCACCGCTTCTTGAGTGTGCCTCGAATCCTTGGCCCTGTAAACCCCGATAAGCCCGCAATTGGGTTCTGTATTGCCACATGCTCTTCAGAATACGTATGAGTGGGTATGAATCGCTCCTGCAAAGTTGCACTAAATGTAGAGAGTATTGGAAGCAAAAGGCCCCCCCGTGACGTCTTTGTCAACTCGATTTTATTTTTGGTTCATCATCTTCATAGATGCGCGGCGAGAGGCATACGGAGACACTTCCTTCTTTGGCGCACAGGCTGTCATGATAGATATTATACACGTTGACTCTTCTCGTCAACCATATTTGTCCCATAATCGAGCCGCCTCATGAAACGGGGGTTTTGCATCCCTTACTGGTGTCGCACCTCGTACTTCTCGTCGGGGAGATACAAGTGCCGGTCGGCTCCCTCCTTGGTGAGCACAACCATGCGGATAACACCGCCGGAACTGCCGTCCCACTTGATGGCCTCGGAGAGCGCACCCTTGACAAACGCGACTGCATCCGCCTCCTCCATGCCTTCCCTCCAGTTCGCATCGCAGTAACCGTAGATGTATGTCGAACCGGAACCGCCAATAGCATAGGATTGCTTGTGTAACGAGCCACCCAGGGGGATGGAGTAGACCTGGCCACCATGTCGCTCGTCCCATCCGGCGATGATAAGTCCAGCACTGTTTGAACAATAATGTTAGTCCTGCCATGGACTGCGATGCGTCCTTCGTCGTCCGTCATCGTTGTATGTGAAGGAATCAGGGTACCAACCTCAAGCGGTCCTTGTTGGAGTAGCAGATCTCCTGGAAGATGGCAGCCGCAGTCTGGGTAGTCGGGGGCTTGCCATTGCGCATGTGGAACATGCCCAGCTGGTACTGGACAATGTCGGCCACAGCTTGTGTGTCAGCCGCGGAGCCGGATCGGCAGCACCAGATGGTGTCGGCGACTCTGGTAAGCTTGTCCGTCACTCGGTTCGCAATGTACGCTCCGGTCGTGGTTCTTGAATCGGCACCTAGAAAGTCGGATCAGTCTCAAAGCCCCAATGGATAAACAGTCGTCATGCGACAGGTAGCGTAGTTTTCTTACCAAGAATAACACCGTTCTTGAATGTGACCGCCATGCTACGTAACTGTCAGTGCACATCGCCGGGCTGTTGGCAGTTACCGGGACTCACATAGAGGTACCGAGGCTAGTGGGCAGTACGTTAGCATAATGGTTGCAGCATCGCGAGGATGGGCAGGGACTTACTTGACCTCTCCCTTCTTTAATCTCTCCATATCGACGTGGATGCCATCTGTTGCATGGCTTTATCAGCAACTCTGTAGTTTCCCTGGCACGAGGCTGACCAAGCCATGCGATCACCGTACCTTCGTTCAGGACGCCTGTGTTTCCGAACTCCATCTTGGCTGGTTTGTGGTGGGGTTTTATTTGCTGGATTTATCGCTCAAGAGAACCCTTCCAATCGTCGGGTTCGTCGTAGGTTGTTGTGGGTGGGATGTGTTGTTGGATGTTCTTGGGGTTGGGAAGCGGGAAACGAATAGCCGGCCTTGTTTGCCCACCTGGAAGCTTGAGGTCGTTGAGCTCAGGCAGCTCTAGACGCGTTAGCTCACCAATTATGACACCCGCAGCCCTGCTACTGATGGGCCCGTGCACTCAATGTGGTCCAAGGCTTATGTACATTGATACATTACATCAATGAATTGCATTAAAATTCACATGCGACTTATATTAGGTTAGGTAGCCTTTAACATATCATCTTACCTAAGAGAAAACATTATCTTGTTACGTTTCCCGATGTTTTTAGAATCATGTAGCTCTAAGCATATTAAGGTTGTTAACCAAGTAGGCTGGAATAGGTCTGGACGTTCGTCATGATCGATATGCAGAAAGAAGCGTTTAAGCCCGTATTTGTGGTAAGCAAGAAGTCTCGAATTGCCAGCGATATATTCTATGTATACAAGAAGTTATGAATAAAATGCGAGTAAATGTGACCCCCTTGGTAAATGTCAAATTATCCATAGATCCAACGCCGTTCGCCATGCTCTAAATGTTTCCACAATAGTGGTATACTGCTTGCATCAATCAAGCCTTGGGTGCCTTGGGTCTGCGGATGTGTCAGTCGCCTGCAAATCAAATACCGCGCACATACGATACAGGGGCACCGGGGCACTTACGAGTCCTTCTCCAGCTTCAGCTCGGTGGCGCCCTCCTTCTTCTTCTTGTCCTTGTCCTTGTCCTCGTCGCCGCAGCCGCAGTCGTAAAAGTCGCCGATGTTGTTGCAGTCGAAGATGGGCTTGTGGAGCCGCTCGTTGACCTGGTTGTGCATGAAGCATGCCCAGCCGGCGGCGGCGTTGCGCGAGCTGACCTGGGGCGGGTACTTCTTCAGGAGCCCCTGGAAGTGCCGCGCGCAGTCGCCGCACGGGTAGAGGCGCGAAAACAGCTGCATGTAGGTCTTGAGCGCCAGCGAGTCGTCTTCGGTCGGCTTTTCCGGGAATCGTGCCATCATCGTGTGCAACAGCTTCCAAGAAGCGCGGCCCAGTTCCGCCCTGTGGCAAAGAGCTCCGGTTAGAGATTGAGTGTTGTTATTAAGAGCGGGCGGGTTGCAACCTACTTGATTGTCGCGTTCTCGAGCTTCGGCGCAATAGCACCGCCGGAGATAAAAGAGCTCGACAGATCGATGCCTGCCATCTTGGGATCGGACACCACTGCTGCCGCAGGTTCTGCCTTCCCACCGCTAGGTGGTGGGGTGAAGACCTGCGGTACACTGGTCGTCCGCACGCGCGAGGACATCATGAAGGATAGGCCGAGGAATGCGGCGACCGCCAACATGACGATCATGGAGATATGGCGCGCCATCGTAGCTGTTGCGGTTATGTCGGGCCGCTTCGTTTCTTCGGATTGTAGGTACTGGACTCCCTGACAGGAGTGGGTGAGACTGCGATGCAACGCTGAGGTGGGTGAAAGTGCGAGGTGGGTGGATGAGAAAAGCAATATAGAGGAACAATCAAAAATCGGAATGCTCATGTCGCCAGAAAAGGAGCAAAAGTTTATTGAGCTGGAGGCATCATGATGAAACAGCCGTGGGGTTTGTCTGCAGTCAATCGTCTGAGGTGTGTCCAGTAATTGTAATGTACGGTACGAGCATCGAATTGCGGCGGCCGCTAGCCTAAAGTCAACTTTCAGGGTCTCATCTCCGGTACCATCTTGACTCCCGACCCACCCTCCCTAAAACAAGTGCCATGGGTCAGTTGATCTCTGCTGATGATGGGGCAATTGCTGCTCAAGGCGCTACAGCTCCCCTAACCGGGTCGCCTAGCTTCTTAGTGGATTGGACAAAATAGGAAATTTGGGTTTCACCGCCCTCAGGTCTCGTCTTGTTCTATGACATGTGCGCGCCTTACATAACAACATACGCCTTCATTGTCTACCGGTTAAATTGATATCATTGTATATTACTAATAAAGCTTCCGTTATTATGGATTTCGAGCCCCTTCAACATCCGGCCAAACCGCTCGTATTTTGTCCACAAACTAAGAGAGGTGCATCTGCTTCCTTGACCCCCGGTCGAAGTGAATACCTGGCATTTTGAGCCAAACCAGGCCTAGGGACCAATGTATGCAGCAAATGACGGCGCGATGATGGTGACTCCCGAATTCTATATCGCTTTTAGGTATCACCGACCCATCCGCCATCGATGACATGGCTGCCTCCAGTGATGGCGCTGGAATCATCTGCAGCAAGGAATAGCATGAGCCGGGCGACCTCGGCGGGCACCAGGACGCGCTTCAGGCTCTGCGCCTTCAGTGTCCACTCCTCGTACTCCTTGGTGAGAACCTCGTCGATCTGCCGCTGCGTTGCGATGGACCCCGGCATGATTGAGTTTACCCGGATCCCAGACTCCCCAAACTCTCTGCTGTGCATCCTCGTCATCCCCATGGTGGCCGCCTTTGCTGTCGTGTAGACCGGGACGTCGGTGGCGGGGATACGCCAAGTGATGGATCCCATGTTGATGATGCTGCCCGAACCTTTCTTCTTCATCGAGGGCACGATGTGCTGGGTTAAGAAGAACTGGTGGCGCAGATTCACATTGATGTCCTGGTCGAACGACTCGGGAGTGACCCCCGCGGTCGGCACCCGGGCACTGGCGCCGGCAGACGCAGCATTGTTAACGAGCACGTCGACCGCGCCGTGTTCGGCCAGGACCGCCTCAGCACATTTCTTGAGCTGGTCCAAGTTTGTCACGTCGCAGTGCAGGAATTGTGGTTGTGGGGCGCCTGGAATGTCTTTGATATGCTTCAGCAGTTTTGCAGCCGAGCTCTCCGAGTAGTCGAAGAAGATGACATTGGAGCCCTGTCTGCAGAACAGTTCGACTGCGGCTGCACCGATACCCTCGGCACCGCCGGTGATGAGCACTGTTTTGTTCCGCAGGCTCGGGTAGGTAGCAAAGTTATCCATCTTGGGATCTGGTGAGCAGTGTGGGCGCACAGTCGAGGGCGGGGTTTGCGCAATTTGTCAGCTGCTTGAGCTTTCATCAAGTACAGCCCCTTAACTCTGTGTTATTATCGAGCAAAAATCTCGGACCCGTAATGAGGGGGTATCCAGCATGTTTTATACCTCCGACAGCCTGCCGAGAGGCCGTCGACATGTTTTCCCCAAACCCATCCTGGTTGGGCCAAACAGCCAAGAGAACGATGCATGGGCTAGGTGTTGGGCAACAGTTTGCGCCGCGCACATATGTCCTCTTATATGCCGTTAACATGGGTTTGCCATCCAGGTCCGTCCCGTTTTAACGGTCCACCCCGATAAAATGGGAAACTCCGCCCATTACATACTTGAGTCTGACTTTTCCGCGGACTCTCCCCTTTCGCCATATGTCCTCAGCTCACATTAAAGGAGATAACGGGTGATGATGCGGGGGAGGGAGGGGTTCGGTGTGGAGGGCACGTGGGGAAGCAGGGCCGAGTGGACATAAGCTACCTACATGTGCCACCGATTCCAATTCCAATTCCAGTGTGGTTATCATGTCAATGATTCCAACAGCACTGCCGACATACAGGATATCTCCTTCGGTCTCGCCTAGGCAGGTAGTAGCAAACTACATGTGCAAGTACAAGTAAGGCTTTAGTTGATTGGTCTAGCAGACATCAACTTTGAAGCCAACATTTCCCTGCCACTTCCGCCAAGCCCACGCTTACTCTCTTGGCACGCTCAGATCAGATTCTGCCTCTCATGGAACGACCCTATATGACGATGCCTCAGCTCCAACCCACATTGGCGGCCGTGGTGGTTTCGATAGTTGTGAGAGATCTGCTCAATATCGATATACTGTCGGCCCAATTACATAAACATGACATGTAAGCGTGAGGTTAAGCGACATCGGCTTACTGACAGCAAGCTGCAATTGCGGACCGGTATCCATGATGTGCGCGTAAGGGGGACTTGCAGCAGCCACGGCGGCACTCGTAGCGCATGGCAGCTGGGTTGACCGACTCAGTCGCTGTCAATAAAGATAAGCAACCCGTTAGCTTCGGGGTGCCATCCGGTCGGATAAGGCACGCCTGCGATACCAAGCCCCGCCCGGGACTACTCCGCCTGGGCTCGACAATTCCCGAGTCTGGAATAGCCCCTGCTGTCAAGACGGGGGCTCCCACTGGAGGAAACAGGGACAGGCCACCAAAGAGCCGATATGGCCCCGGTCATTTTTATCGCACTATAGCTTGTCAGACAACTTGACAGCAGAAGCCGCACTCCAGTTATCAGGTGGGACTCACCGAGCCGGTGTTTGTCACTCACCTTGTCAGATGCCAAGTATATAAAGCAATGCTGCCGCCCGGACTATGAGGTTAACTTAAGCAACTCACCGGCCCCTTCCCAAGTCATTTGCACCAGAGTCAAAAGCCCTCTTTCCAGCAACATGGTGTCTATCAAGTCCCTCCTGTCCCTTGGGGCGGGCATTGCCCTGGCCTCCCCTGTGCCTGCACCTTCCAGCGCTTTGTTGATGGACCGCGAGGTAGGCCAGTTCAACGCCAGCCGGCCCAACGTCACCATCTTCGCGACAGGAGGTACCATCGCCGGCAGCGCAGGGTCGAGTGACCAGACGACCGGTTACAAGGCCGGCGCTTTGGGTGTTGATGTCCTGATCGATGCCGTCCCCCAGCTCTGGAACGTCTCGAACCCGAGCGGCATCCAGTTCGCCAACGTCGGCTCCTCGGAGATGACGCCGGCGCTCCTCCTGAACCTGACGCAGATGGTGCAGCAGGAGCTGGACAAGCCCGAGGTGCAGGGCGTCGTCGTCACCCACGGCACCGACACGCTGGAAGAGACGGCCTTCTTCCTCGACATCACCCTCCGCACCAACAAGACGGTCGTCGTGGTCGGGTCCATGCGGCCCGCCACGGCCATCAGCGCCGACGGCCCCATCAACCTGCTCGGGGCCGTAACGGTGGCGGCGTCGCCCTCGGCCCGCGGTAGGGGCGTCATGGTGGTGCTCAACGACCGCATCGCCAGCGCCTACTACACGACCAAGACGCAGGCCAACGCGCCCGACACCTTCAAGTCGTACGAGCAGGGCTTCCTCGGCTACCTGCTCGACATCAAGCCCGTCTTCTACTTCCAACCCGCCCTGCCCACCGGCCGGCCCTACTTCAACGTTACCGAGACCGCCGCCGCCGACCTGGCCCCGGTCGAGATCCTCTACGGATACCAGGGTCTCGACCCCAAGCTCGCCGCCGCTGCTGTCGCCGGCGGCGCCAAGGGCCTCGTCTGCACGGGCATGGGAGCCGGCAGCTGGACGGAACCCGGGCAGAAGGCCCTGGCGCAGCTCGTCAAGGACAACGGTACCGCCGTCGTCTTCTCGCGCCGCACCATGGACGGCTTCGTCGAGTCCCGACCGGTCGGGTACGGCGCTGGCTTCCTCAACCCCCAGAAGGCGCGCTACACGCTCATGCTCGCGCTCAGCGCCGGCTACAGCACCGAGGAGATGCGCGCGCTGTTCGAGCCCCAGAGCCCGGCCTAGACAGATGATTGGGTGGTTGTTCGCGTCAGGGGTGGATGGGAATTCTTGGACTCGCTGCCAAAAACGACGTGAGAAGCATCCTGCTTATGCCCCGTTATGAGTTATACATACAGATATATATCTCATAATAG
The DNA here is from genome assembly GCA_038363915.1 of Apiospora saccharicola. NCBI lineage: Eukaryota > Fungi > Ascomycota > Sordariomycetes > Amphisphaeriales > Apiosporaceae > Apiospora > Apiospora saccharicola. The sequence goes on from JAQQWM010000001.1 coordinate 5,565,705, forward strand.
ATACACCCGTGGACACGTAATTACTAGTAATTCAAACCTATCTTATCTTTCTAACTATCTATAGATAGATTATGTTGGCGGAGAAGAAATTAAGTGAGTGCATACATAAGCACGGCTCTAGCTCCTCGTAGTTGAGAAGAGGATGTCACATATAGGGACTAGGAAACCCTCTCAACGAACCATGTCCTGTAAAGCTTCACCATGCGCCGTTTCCCCAGTCAGTAAGTCAGCGATTAGCTGCGATGCGATGCCAAAGGTGGTGGCACAGCTACGCTGAAAATGAACCCCAGCTGCCGAATCTGTGTGAGTTCGTAAAACAGGATGAGCCGGTTGACGATGGTGCTGGCAGTGCCCACCTGCCTTTGTTGTTGTTGTTGTTGTTGTTGTTGTCTTCGCCGTTCCAGCCCATGCTCTGAGGCGTGTAGTCGCTCGCCCTATTAGGGATGACGGCGGGCGACCCCAAAGCGAGGATGGCGGATAACAGCGGCCGCCGTAGTGACAGCGCTTCGATTCTGATGGTGGTGACGCCGAGCTGCTGGATGACGACGGGGATCAGGCGTCGGAGGAGTTGCAGCTTCGTATCACGGGACAGAAATGAACACTTACTTGTAGAATCGGGCCTTTGGAGGCCTGTATCGACGAGCAAAAACCTTCAAGACGTGAAGTTTATATAACTCGAATACCGACGAGACAAGGAGGAAACTGCTTGGCTGGGGAAACCGACAGTTGTAACATGATTTAACAGTCTGGCCTGTGGCAGGCTAGAGGGCCACTGCCTGCCTGATCGATCGTGAGACAAGTCAGCCTTTGTGTTCCTGCTCCCGGCAGCACCATACCACTGTCCCGGTCGCACAGTCAGTATGACTCAGGCTGACCATGCCGAAATTTTGTCTATTTGAATCCTCGAAATATAAGAGAAATTGCCCCCTATTGCCAATTGGTATAATGACGATGCCATAAATCAAAGTACTCGGGATCCCCCAAAAGAAAAGAAGAAGAAAAAAAGAAATATGCAAAATACCCCTATTTGACCCCATGGTACCCCTACAACAAATGAGGGTAACTTATAACCACCTTCATCGTCCTATCTGTTGAACCGGCATCTGCATATTTGGTTTGGATTCTGATTATGGCCTTCCACTGCGCCCTGTACGCATGTTTTATCTCGCCCCCTTGTTTCTGGAGGGATACTTCCACATATGTTCAACTTTTTTTTCTAACGCCCAAAGACTTTGACTAGCATTCTCTAGACTAAAGTTGCTGTCTAGAGCTGGCCTCGTTTGATGCAAGTCACGTGCTACTTATAGCAGGACATTCAGAAGTGGCCTACGAGTCCAAGCGGGTGGGGGGGGGTACTGCCAGTACTGCGTAGTATAAAATGAGTTTGTACTTCCAGAGCCAACAAGCTTCGTGTATATTGAAACGGCATGAAAGGCAATAACACAATGCATTTACTATCAGTCATTCTTTCCATCAGGCAAACTTCGAGAATCCCTTGGGTGAGTATGAGAAGGTAATTGTGATACACACCGATCGTCGGCACGGGACGAGTAAAACCGAGTTCCAGACAAAAAAGAAGAAGGAAAAAAATTATAAACCAAGCCACGATATTTATATCCAAAGACCTATTACCTAACAGACTTCAGATGTATGCAGCAACATTCCATACACAAGAAGAAAACGACCAATCACTATTATCATTGCCCGATATAGCAATACTCACGAGGCACCCGACTGCACTGCCATGGCATGTCAATGACAGACAGGGGTGTTTTTAAAAATAGCCTGTTACCAGTCGTCTATTCTGTCTCTTCTTTTTCTTCTTCTGTTCTTTTTCACTTTTCTTTTTGATTGATATTCTCGAACACCTGGTCCAAGGTAGTGCGTTTGGCGTTTGGCAGGCAGGTGTCTTGGTGCCTGAAGAAACCGGTTCATTGCTCATCAATCATCTTACGTTATGCGGCTGCTTGGCGTAAATTTGGAAAGCCGAGGGAGGGTAGCTTCTAGCGCCGACATGAAACCCGGTTAGACATGTTTCTAAGGAGCTACTAAGGGGGTGGTTTAGCCGGCCCGGACGCCAAGCGCATATGCAGCATGCCGGTTATTTAGCCCGAGGCACGGTCTAAGCATCCCAACTGCAGGAGGGCTTGCACGACATGGCATTGGAAGAAACCCGTTTGAGACTTTTTTGTTTTGGTGGCGCATGAGCTTTGTATTCATCTAGTTCTAAGCTGTGTGTCTATATGCAGTTTGCGTTCATGTCTACATGAAGCACAACATTACCACATCAGCCGATAAGGTATTAAGGCGTGGTAAACAAATCAGATATAATTAAGAAAATCTTTCTCCGTATTCTCGTATCGCATCGTCATCAACAACACAAACTTCCTCCCGTTTTACCGGTTGAGACAGTTTATGCGGCGGGTTTCGAAACAGAAGCCACCGTCTCGGCGCCCATCGAAAGCATATTTGATGCGCCCAAGGTGTTTTGCGCGAAGCGGGAGTTGAACTTCACGACGTTGCGGACCTTCTCGTAGCTGGCCGTGGAGATCTTCAGCTTTTGCGAAGCAACCATCCAGTTGACACCCTCGGTGCAAGGGGGCGTGGTCAGGGATCCAGAGTAAGCCTGGAAGTTGCCCGCCTTGATGGTGTCAACGAGCTCCGACATAACGAGGGGCTTGCTCTTGGTCACGGTGCCGGGTGCCTTGATCTCCTCGATGGACGAGAAGAGGGTCTCCAGCATGGTGGACGCGGATGCCGTGGTGTTCATCGGGGTGACAGGCATGACCTTCATGCCGGCAGCAAATCGCTTGTTGGCCATGGCGTTGTGGCGAGCCAGGAGGGCAGCAGAGTTGGCGCCAGTATCAATGTCAATGTAGACGCCGATGACAGACACCTCCTTCTCGGCGCTCTGGAAGACCATGTGCATTTCCACTGTAGACTATCGTTAGAAACTTGCTGCCAGTAGTTGGTGAGGTTGGAAGAAGGGGGTTGAACTTACTCGGCATGCTGGTGCCGTTGTCCAGATGCTCACTAGGCTGGTGGAAGTGAAATTGCTTCATTTCGAACTCGGTTCCTCCCACGTTGATCTTGGCACCGGAACCTTCCATGACACCCTCGATAGTCGTGCCAAGGTTCTCAAATTCGATGCCTTGGGGCGCATCAGGAATCTCCAGCCCGACTTCAGCAGCTCCCATGACGTTGAATTGACCAGCGACCATGCTGATGGGCGACTGCTTTGTGCCCATGGCGCAGGCTGAGTTGGCGGCGTCCAAAGTGGCCCACTTGAAAGGTCCCTATGTCCCGAGTCAGTTCCGTCTCTAGGGGGGGACAGCTATCCCGCCGGAGAACTGGCTTACCGTTTCGCCAAAATAACCGAACTTGCCAACCTCGACACCTCCGCCCTCGGCCCGTGTATGAAGATGTGTGCGTGACCCGCAGAAAGCAGACACAGGAGAGGCGGCGATAGCCATCAAGGCCAAAGTGGAGAGTATGGAAGCCATCTTGTAGTAGATTTGAGAGATCGATCGGTCGAGGTGAAGGAAGAGAATACGGCAAGGAAGCGAGTGGTTAATGTATACTGAGATGGTGATGATGATGAAGGAATGAGTGTTGGATGATAGACAGAACCCAAAAAGAAAGACTCTAGCTCACGGAGCGAGTGAGTATTATTATATGAATGATGAGATGAGAAAGACGGATGATTATTCAGACCCAGATTGCGCTCCACGAGTAGAACCCAAGAACCATGATTCCAAGAGCCGTAATCTAACATATATGTATTCGATAGTGGGCGTCCACATTGGGCTTGGCGGCGCATCATTACTCGAACAGAGATACAACAGTACCCGAGAGGAATTGGTAGCATGCGAGCAGGCAGGGGTCGGCCGTGAAAACGTCCTGAAACCTACGCAATGTGTACCGAGGGACCTGGCACGGAGCAAGGGTCCAGAGGGGCATACCTGCTGTTTGGTTCCTTCCTTAAAACTGGACGGCGAATCACAACACGGCTGATGGGGTGCAGAGACTACCCCGGACTGCGAACAGGTAAAGATCCGGCAAAGGCCGAAACACCCTGCCGAAGAGAGGACGAGGTAAAGAAGTGGCTCTCAAGCCCCTCCCAGGACACCTCATCCCTACCCGTATACGGGCGCCAAGTGACGTCGAGAAGCATCCGAAGTATCATGTGCTGACTCCGAGGTGTGAAGGAGCCGCGAGGCCTCGATGGGATTGGTCTCCTCCTGCCGCCGCGCCGACTTGGCCATGGCTGGGCAATCTCAATATCCCAGAAGCGGTAAGGGAACAGCTTGATCGGTACTCAATGTATATTCACTAGACGAACATGGCATGGCAGCCGGCGGAAACGAGAACATGGGAAACAGTTTTAGCTACAGTGGCGAAGTGCCAGAGGAGCATAAGGCTAGGCTAGAACTACTAGCCATCCATCTCGTGTTTTCCCATGAAAGCGGCACCCAATGAGAGAGGGAGAGAGCCCGCGAACGTATCTGACTAACGGACGAGGGAAAGTGACGAAGAGGAAGAGACGGTAGGAGGAGTGAGAAGTGTGAAGCTGTCGTCACCGACCGGTTCAACCAGCCAGCCGGAGAGGAGACGAACGGGCGAATTACCCCCGAGCCAAGAAGCGGTATGCAGCAGTCTGGTTGAGCAGGTCCATCAAGACCGCGACGTTGGGCCTTGGATCGCCAAGATATAACGTCTTTTTTGTCAAGTGTCGATGTGGGAGTCTCGGCGCTTGGCTGCCAGAGCAGGACTGGCGAGTGGGAAAGAAGCCAAGAGGTCAGCAGTGAGCTAAGCAATGCACCATGATTGGCACCTCCTGGCTGGCTTGGCAGGATTTCAATTGAGCCCCTTTGGGGTGAGATGGCAGAAGGCGAAGCATGTAACTGCGACGCGCCAGGAGGCCATCCACGAAATAATCATGCCATTTTACCCAATTCTGTGCTTGGCAAATTGGCTGATGGGCCTGGGCACGACCTCCTTTCTTAGCCACCACGCCTTTGGCGGAGAATTTCCCCAGAGCGCCGGGTGCTGTGCGTGTGTGAGTGTGAAAAATCTGTCCAAACCAGGAATGAGTGCTGCGTATTTCTGTTTGGCTTGGAATGAATGAAACGCGATTCCTCCATATCTCCTCAACTGGGCTGAAGTTCGACCTTTCAATGCCGATTACTCATGTATTGGTAGGATCTAGAATCCATATGTTTGACGGATGGGATGGAGACCTTTTCCGGGCGGGCGGGGCCACAGGCATTTGCTACTTGCTGAACAGTGCTGCAATGCTTAAAAGCATTGAGAATTAAACATATCATCTTGCGACACCTAGAGATCGGCTACGGCTACGGCTGGTTAAAAATAAAGTGCAAAGTAAAAAGTGAAAATTCTATATATCGATATGTCAAGCGCAGCCGTAAGCACCATACAGCAACTGCGCTGCAATCGCGCATCAAACGTGCGGTTGCTGCTGGTTCCGGGTCTTTGGGAACATTGAACGACGCGATTTGGCGGGCAGTTCGAGTTCAGGTTTCCACGTCTGTTTGACTCGAAGTTTGGAACCGATTAGCCTCTACGGCTGACACAGTGACGGACAAACACACATGAGCACGAGAACAAAAAGCAATGTGCTTATTGTTATTTTTGGCCAACCTGAGTCTCGACAGACCTCCCAAGCCAGCAGTCAAGACGGCAGTCAAAACAGGAGTTAAGACCAAGTTTAGCGCGCACTCGTGAAACGGGCGGTCCGGGGAAACACGCTACTTACAGGGCCAGCCACACCCACGCACCACGCTCTTGCCATGCAAAGGTGTTGCTACCTGCCCGCACCTCATAAGCAGTTACCTAATACGGCGCAGGCAGGCCTAGTATCCTCAAGCGAGAGCCCCTTGGTTCTTGGCTTAATTACTGGTCAATGGGATATTGTGAGATTATTACTACAAGTAGGTCGTGGTCTGTGCATGCAGTAGAAATGAGAACATGATCGTAGTAAGCGTCGATGGCGGTCGTCGAGTCATTCGGCTGTGCCGCTCACCCGCTTGCTGGCCATGGATTGGACTGAGTTAGATTGCCCCTTCAATTAAGACGAGAGATGAGCGTTTTACGGGCTGCGAATGATCAAGTGATTGACGACGACCACCGTAAGTTTCCGCGGTTCCGCGATCCGAAGCCAGGTAGAAGGAGCAAGGCAAGGCCCAAGGCGAGGCCGTCGTTTAGTTCAGACGAACAGGGACGAGCAGGCGGTAAGTTGTCTGGTAAGTTCAGTGCACCGTCAAACGGTTTAAGGCTGGCTGGCGCCTGGTGGCAGGCGTGTGGCATGTGGCGATGTGGCTTGTGCGATGCCATGTGGCATCCCTATCCCTGGGTGTCGTTTGTTCAGGATTCAGGATATCCCCGGACCACCATTAGACGCTCGTCATTTGATGGCCACGGGATATCCCAGATCCAAACTCTATTTCCAAACCTTATCTGTCGAAAAAGTACCTCGGTATATGCTATATTGAGAGAAGAAACTAGGACCACCCAGACACCGGGTTATATTGCTCATTAGATGAGCCTTGGCGCTTGGCCAAAGCATGATATATTCCCAGTGAGATCACCACGTTGTCTTGGACAAAGCAGCAACATCGTCATAAGGTCAAAGCCTAGAGACGCCGCCACGGCACGAATCAGTAAAGATGGCAGGTAGCAAATTGATTGCTCTCTCGGGCTCTCTCGGCCATCTCGGCCAGCCCATGCCGGTTTGACTCATTGGCCAGTCATTTGCCCATCTACCATTACTCGATCGATGGATTTTGTGTTGAATGCTTCTTCTCCTTCTCAACGTGGGGGGACATGGAAGCAGTCGTCCCGCTTTTTATTCCCTTGTGCTGCTTTTCTATTCCCAGCCATGCAGGAACCGCCCCGGGCATAATCACGCATCACGACTGGGGCCGACAGGGCTTCCCCGTCGGGATTCCGACCTGTCGCGAACTGCATGGGCAGCGAAGGCTGCACAGTCGTAGTAGTATTGCGCAGATTATTTTCAAGGCATGACGATCAACTGGACTCCGCTTCTGATGCGGCATGTGCCGTCTGCATGTTGTTGGATACAACCTCTCCTACTACGCGACTGCTTGGCGAGAATGTCCAATACCAGTTGAGGCAAAGAGGGGTGATATGATCAGAGGTGATTCAGATCTTGTTACACAAGCTATAGCAGGCAATGTAAAACTACCATTGACTTATCTTATAATTTGTGGGAGCACCTGAGAATCGAAGCTGACTATCCAGGGGATCGATCGCTAAAGACGAAGGGTAATATAACATTCCCTTTTACCTTTACTTCTTTCGATTTATACTATATATCCCTAGTAAAAGTAAGATACTTATTAGAATTTTTACTTAATTAGCTTTATAAGAATGCTAGGTTTATATAAGAGAAGTTATATACTTATTAGATTAAAAATATATTTAAAGATTTTAATATATTTACCTTACTTATATTAATAATACTTTATAATATTAAAGAACATTACGATTTATATTAACGTATTATGTTAATTAATATAATACACCGGTTAATATAATATATTAACGTAAGTTATACTATTCTTTAATATTAATATATATATTATATTAGCCGGTCGATTATATTAATGCTAGCTAATATAATACATCGGTCGATATAATATACCGGCGTAAGTTATAATATTTTTTAATATTATTAAACCACTGGTAATTAATAAAGTTAATATATTAAAAGTCTTAAAATATATATTTACAAATAAATATAATATAAATCTATATATTATTAACTATTAATAAATATAATAAATATAAATATATTTCTAATATAATAGGTATATAACTTCTTTTCTATAATTGTATCTAATAGTAGCTAGGGATTATTTCCTCTTAGCTATACTTCGTTATATATAATTAGAGCTTGCCTTAATAGCTTAAGCAAATATTATCGATAACTTTTAAAGGCTCACTTTTGAGATGCTGAGGTGTTCGTGTAACCAGGTCGTCATAAAAACATTTTCCGGACCTGGGCATGCTCTCTCGAGAAATGACAAAGGGCGGCCAGTGCGGCAGGGAGCTATCGAGATGAATGGGCGATGAAGTTTTATTGCTTCTTTGTGACAGGAGACTGATAGCTTGAGTTCCATTGAAGCAAACTTCCCAATGCCGTCAAAAAAAGATATCCGAGACAATCTTAGCAGCACTAGCCATAATACTTGCGCTTCACACAATAGCTTTGTCTATCGACGTTACACAAAAAAAAAGGCCCGTCAAGTATTGATCTCAGGGGTAGTTCAAAGAAGTTGCAAGCAGGGGAGGGCGGCAGCTAAAAAGATCTGACATTACATTCCTGACCTGCCTTTGGCCTTCTCTTTGTCCTCACCCAACACAATGTGTTGTACTCGTGCCGCTCTATGAGCCCCGGGCGGGACGACAACGGAGACAACAACAAGTTCTGAATCTGAATTGACACTCTTTGAGGTCTCGCCGCGCCCTTTGACGATCGCCCGAGAGCCCCATGGCAATAAAAAGATGGCGAGATACCGATTGGCAGAAGGGAGGGAGATTGACTGACCAAGAAGAACACATCCTTTCTCCAGCAGCGTATCAACAAATCCACCCACTTCTAAGACTTTTCGCGACCTTTGCCCACTTCATCATGAGCGGCCGATCGCAGCACCAGCCCCATCAGATTCACCGGCAGCGGGCATTTTCCCGTTCCCCCGATGACTACCCGGTGCCGCCCGGCTCGCCCAACATCCCGGCTCTCCGGGACGTCGAGGCTGAAGTGGAAAGGCTCGCCCTGGTCAACGACATTGGGCAGTCCACCGCCGACGTGGTGCGCGCCTTCTGCGCATACATGAGGGAGGACCTGAACCTCAAGTATAATGTTGAAGGAACCACCCCGAAGACGGTGGAGCAAGCCCTGCGTGCCGTGCTGGACAAGGCAACGGTTTGCTCCAAGATGCAGGACTGCGTCACCTACCTGGAGATATGTCGGAACGACCATGCCAAGTCGGACGCGCGCATCGTGCAGTTCGTGGAGAAGCACGACAACGCGATCCAGGACCATATCAAACGGGAGACTGAAAAGGAGGCCATGAAGCAGAAGGAGTGGCAGAGGTTCAACGACCTCATCGAGTATAAGTTCGAGATGCTGGGAAAACTCATAGAGGGAGATGAAGCAACCAACGAGCTGAAGAAGAAGGCTTCCCAGTCTGACATGCTGCAGAACAAAAATTCAACGCTGCAGCAGCTGCTGGACGAAGCCACCGCCGCCGTCAAGGAAATGCACCGGGAGACCGAGGCCAAGACCTCGGAGATCCGGAAGCTGCAGGGCGAACTGCAGGGGCTTTCGAACGGTGACGCCACCGTCGCCCCCCCTCTCGCTGGCATCGCCGGTTTCCCCGGGGCGCGCAGGAGTACCCTATAGTCCCAAGTCGCCCAGAGAGAGAGAGGCCAACCAGAATCTCCTGGAGACGCAGCGGAGTCTCATCGACGCGAATAAGCGGGCCGACCAGAAGGAGAAGGCCCTCCGGGACGCGGCGCAAGAAGCCGAGAGCCTTCGCCAGGACAAAGCAAATCTGGAGGCCGAGCTGCGCCAAGTGCAAGACACACTCAAGGAGGACCTCGAGAATACCAGGGATGAGCTCCGGGCCCTCAAAAATGTGCACAGACAGGGCGACGAGAAGCTGACCAAGAAGCTGGCCAAGAGTCTCGAGGCCAATGCCAAGCTGTACGAGGAGCTTTGCGACGCCAAAGGCAGTCTGCGCGTCATGACGCGTGTCCGGCCCCTGCTGGACGCCGATGCCGGCGAGGAAGTCGAGTATTTCGACACTGAGCGCACGAGCGAGGGGCTGGGCAAAGTCCAGTCTGTCGGTATTCCTGATTACAGACACTGGTCCATTCCGGCGCAACAGCGTGGAGAAGAGCCCAAGATCGAATATTATGGGGACTTCGAGCATGTCTTCGACAAGCAGGCCGCCAACGCCGACGTCTTCGACGAGGTGAAGCCCGTCATTGGCACCGCCTTCAACGGCAAGAAAGCCTGCATCTTCGCTTACGGCCAGTCGGGCTCGGGCAAGACGCACACTCTCGGCACGGCGGCCATGGCCGCTACACCCGAGGAAGGCGGTATAATCCCTCGATCGTTGGGCATGCTGGCGCAGTGGATCAGCAGTCGCAAGGACACCTGGAGTTACACTGTGCATGCGCAGTTCTTGGAGATATATTCCGAGAAGGTCTACGACCTTTTGGCGGGCACGCGGGAAGAAGTCAAGATCAAGGTTGAACCAGTGCTTGGCACAAAGCAGACACACCATTACGCAGACTGCTCCTCCCGCGAGGTCACGCGTGATGACGAACTGGACATGGATGAGGTAGCTGGACTGCTTGACACGGCGGCCAAGAACCGCCGGGTGCGGTCTACTGTCAAGAATGACCAATCCAGTCGCTCCCATTCCATCCTGACGCTGAGGGTCGTGGGCACGCACCGCACTGAGGGAGCAGAGAACGGCCAGCCTAGAAGGACCGAGGGCGTTGTCAACCTTGTTGACTTGGCGGGATCGGAGAAATTCGACATGAGTGCGGACAAGACCAGCACGATTGAAGGCACCCAGATCAACTTGTCGCTTTCCGTCCTGCGCAAGGTCATTGAGCAGATGGGCAACCCTAAGGCGACCCGAACGAGCTTCCGGGAGTCGATGCTCACGAAGCTCCTCGAGCCGTGCCTGGGCAATGGCTCCAAGGTCATTATGCTGGCCATGGTGTCCCCTCTGAAGAAAGATTACGACGAGACAAAGAACACGCTCAAATTCGCCAAGGAGGCGAAGAGTGCCAAGATGCAGACCATCCGCGGACCCGACAATTTGACGAGATCCCCGACATTAGCCTCTGCCTCTTCGTCTTCCGCCTCCTCTCCGTCCCACTCGTCACGCAGCGCAATCAACCGGACACCGCGGATTCCCGTGCCAGGAGGCGCCGCGGCCAAAAGCTCTCCTGTCAGTCGACCGCCACTCAGTCGTTCGGGAACATTCCAACAAACACCCCCGAGGTTGAACACCGGCGTAGCGAGCCGGTCACGAATTACATCGCCCGGGTCCGGGTCGGCCAGGACCCCGCAAAGCAGCTCCCTTAACGCCCTAAAGTCGACAAACACCGGTGACGCACAAAGGTACCGCGAGGAGCGCGAGTTCTCGCGCATCGGCAGGTCAGGTAAGCCACCAGCCCCTCTCGTTATTGAAAGGGACATATCGAGCCTTCCGTTGAGCCCGTCGTCGTTCCGTGAGCGCATCGCCAGCGCCCAAGGCTGCCACGACAACGACGACTACCCGCCCGTGCCCCGTCCCAAGACCCCTACCACTCCCACAAGTGAGAGCCGCGTACCTCGGCCCACATCAAAGCTGGGCCGGAGAAACGCGGTGCGGAGGCCTTCGACGGCGTCAGGTCCCCGCAGGGAGACAGAGAATGAGTAAACCCGAGAGCGTTGGAAATTGCAGGGGCTAACATGAAGTGTATATAATAGCATAACAGGACCGATCTAGCGCGACCCGTACTACCACCACCGCCAACCGCCGAACGAACGAGACGCGAGCGATTTGTACCAGGACGGACTGACGGACGATGCTGTCGATGATACGACGTGACAGTAAAAAGGATAGGACTGATTTAGAGTGACGCGGCGTACTAGGTAATCTTACAAACGCAATGGAAAACCCCTACATTCCCTCTCTTCTTCATGATGCGAGAACTAGTTCTTTGTGAAAGTGTTCCTCTCGGCTTCTTCTTCGTGTATTTGTTCAACACTGACCAGACAGGGAGGGCAGCGAGCACACCACGACATCTCTTGTATGTGCTTTTTTGCTCATGAATCCATGCGTTTCTTCGGGTTCGCCTGCATCTCGTTTCTCCGTCGGTGCCCTGGATCATGCCCCGTCCTTGTAAGGCAGCGCCCTGTTCAGGGCGCCGGCATCTAAACCATCATACTGAGCATCCTCGACAACGTGGTGGACGCGTATCCGGTCTACCTACTCGGCGTCGGCTATGGTCGCTGCTGTGATCTTGGTCAGGCATTTGGTCGGAGCCGGGTTCCCGTGAGTGGTGTCCAATTGCTGACGTGAATATAAAGTGAAGTAGGCGTGCTGATGAGTTGTGCATAGGGATCTGGAGGGTAGGTTAATAACCCCAGATAGCTTACCTTATTCTCAACCTTGGCTTAGTGGCCAAGCGGTCAAGCGCGTGGTTCGCATTCGAAGGACAGGTGTTGTAGGTACATATCCCAGTGTCTGCGGTCCTAGAGTCCCCTCCCTCTAATGGGACTTACCAGCACATGAAAACGGAGGTATGTACATACAGCACCCCCTGTATAGGGCTTCATCAGGCACGCATGTGCTAACCTGGGAACAACCCTATCGGTCGGATGTGTTCCACTTGACATTTTTATCCTTTCTTTCAATCCACTACTTGATTCCATCACCACACGCAATATACCGAGACGGCAGGAGACGGTGATTTCTGGGCAAGCATCTCGAAAGGGATGAGGATGCGACACACTGATATCTTAAGCCCGTACTCAGGATTAGTAGTTGTCCACAAGAATGTACAATTGAGCACATACTTGGTTGGGGGCTCGCATCTTTGGCGTACACCAGGGCGCACTGGCGGGAGGCAGTGAGGGCGAGGGCATTGTTTAGTTCAGGGATTCACGACCATACAATAATGATAGTCAAAACAAGGCACTTAGCAACGCTGGGTTTCAAACTTTCATTCTTCATACAACTTCGTAGACTACCGTAGCGTGGCCTCGGGCAACACAGTCCATGTTTCCAAGAGAGCCTCTTAATGCATCTACCAGAACATCTTGTACAACCTCCCTTTGATTTTTTCTGCTCTCGATCTAAAGCCTAACGAATCCACGCATCCGCCCAAAGACATTGTTCTCTGTCAAATAGACTATCGACTTGATGCTTTCCTAGCATATTCAGCGACCCTCTCGCTCTAGAGTCTCGAGCTCTTTGGTGACAGAGGGCTTGGTGGAGATCTTCTTCATCTGAGTGTCTTCCAACTTCTCTCCGCCGGCCAAGCGCATTTCCAGATCCTCAATCGCTCTGATCTTCTTCTGAAGACTTCGCAGCTTCTTGGCGAGCGGGTTTTGGCTTCCGGGCGAGAGGAGACCATCAGCCATGGGAGGCTGAGACGTCTCAACCTGAGGCGCCAAAGGTGCGCCTCCACCACGCGGCGTGGGTCCATCACCGTTGCGTTTGGTGTTGCTTCGGCTCCGTCCCGGGTTGTTATCCCGTTGGAAGTTGTTTCGAGAGCGGCTGCGATGGTGCTCCTGTTGGTTCTGTCCACCACGGCGATCAGGGCTGCGTCCCTCGTTACCGGACCCAGAGCCCTTGCCGTGCGGCGCCGGAGGAGCAAGGCCTCCAGCGGTTCCCTCGCCATTCTCACCACCCTTGTTCTTCTTGTTGTTTCTCTTCTTCTTGTTCTTCATGGCAGCCTTGGACAGGTTCTCATCTCCCTCAGCACCGGGAACGGTATCCACAGGGGCAGCACCAGGAATGGAACGACCCGAGAACTCGGCTCCAGGCACTTGGTTACGAGAGCGACCGAACCCGTTAGGTCCGATGTTCTGAGCACCATTGCTCACAACATGAGCAGCGCCACCCTCATCCTCGCGCCTGAAGTGAAGAGGCGTCGACATGCCCCGCGCTCCGGGAGGTCGGTAGGCACCAACGGGCTTGGACGGGGTCTTGACAGTTCCCATAAATGTCGCAGCCGAAGAGTGGGGAGTAGGAACCGGGGTCAAGGGGTCGCCCGTCGGGATATTCTCGGGCAATGTAGGTCGCATGCTCACCGTGTACAGTTCGACCATATCTTCATTGTACATGAGGGTGCCGCCTACATGCCACAGTTTGACGCCGTTGTCTACACGGAGGCGAGGCGAGGTCGTCGCGGTCATGATGTAACGGCTACAGGGGCTCCATTGGCAAACACTGGGGTTGCCACTCTCGATAGTAGTGATCTTTCGATAATCCTTCTCGAGATCATAAACGTCAATCTGGCCGGCCAGGTTACCGAAGCCGGCGATGAGGACGAAGCGGCCAGTAGGCGAGAAAATTATGGTGTTTCTGGGGCCAATGGCGAAGGAATGCATGGCGACAGCACGGAAGTTAAAGATGGTGGTCTTGGCAGGCATGTAGCCGTAGATGACACCAAACTCCTTACCAGTAGGAGACCACTCCACATCGTGGATAGGCCCCTCCTTGTCAAGCGTGATGCGAGTATCGATGGTACCGTTAGAGCTCAGCAGGTAGAGGGTAGTCTCGCCATAGTAGCTCTTGTTAGACTTGTCCACATCTGTTTGCGCCAGCACAATCAGGCTAGTTCCTAAGCTGTTCCACTTCAGCTGCACCTTGTCTCCCTTGAAGAAGGTCTTCTGCGAGATAGGGGTGTTGAACTGGGGCACGTTGAAAACCTTGACTGCGGCGGGCATTCCCTAAAACAAAGCTTGTTAGTATTTGAATAGACAGACGATCACGCGTGGCCAGACGAACCTTTCGCTCGGGGACAAATACGGCCACATTGTGGCTTTGGCCAGGGGCCAAGGCGAAGTCGGTGAGACCCTCGACACGCAGCTTGTTCCAGACAGTGCTGAAATCATGGCTCTGGAAAAATTGCACTTCGTTCGTCACGCTGCGGGCGCAGAACTTCTCGTCGCTGGTGTATTGAAGATTCCAGCCCGTGGGCGACTTTTGAACAAACTTGCCAATGGGCTCTTTCGGGGATCCTTCGGGTACATCTTCAACGGTGCACCAGACCTTCAGGTTCTTGGTAGCATCACCATTTTCGTCCTTGCCGGGGCGTTCCCACGTGCTGAAGTAAGTACCGCGCGGAGAAAAGGCAACCTCGAAAACGTTGACAACCGCGATGGTGGCCAGGACCTGGCCATTGGAAGCATCGACAATGGCAACGGTGTCAGTGGTAGCCCAAGCAAGGTAGCGACCGCAGGGGAGTAAACGCAGCACCGCAGGTTTCCTTCGGGTTTGGTGAAGCCGGGCAACGGGGCGTAGATAGGCGCGGCGTCGGTGACACCAATGGCCTTCTGGGTTCGGTATGCAAACTGCAATGGATTCATGTTCGCCATGACTAGTCAAAGTCACAGGGTTGATCAAGCGTTGCAGAGTGTGGAGGGGACGTGTTTGTCGGAATCGTGTTCTTCTTGTAGGACAGTTTCGGGGCCTGTCACTTGTTTCGGGGCAATAGGGTCTTGTTGAGGGCTGCACGAGTCAACCAAGAGGTGGGCGGATGTCGTCAGGTTCACCTAAGAGAAAAAAATGCGGTTCGATATTGTAGGTGGAGCAGGCGAAAAAGACCCTTGAGCTACTGAAAGCTTTCTCGATTGGGCTGGCTTTTTTTTCGGAGGGCACGACGCGAGAGAGGAAGGCAAATCGACAATCGGGGAGCAGATTTGGCAACAGATTTTATCAGGGTGCAGGGCAACGGAGAAGCAGACGATGTCTCGTATGGGTTCTTTGTCCTGGGAGACCTGGATAAGGTTGGTGGGTGTTGTGGGCTCTGCTAAATTGTTCCAATTGTCTTTTTATCTTTTGTTCCTGCTGCTGTAGGTGGCCGAATGGGAAACCGAAAAAAGAGTCGCGCAAATGATTCAGTCAAGAAGAAGAATAGGGACGTTATAGGGAATTGAATCCGACAGGTCACCCAGAGGGTTGGGAATTGACGGAGGGCGGGCGGACGTGACGTACGGAGCGCTGAAGAAGAGAAGAGGAAGAGGGTAAAGGAAGAGAAAAGAGAGGCCGAAATTTTTCTCTGCCAGAGGACCACAACCCCGAATCCGATAGAAGCTCCGATTGATGGATTGATGTCAAACAGCCTTCCTTAGCTACTGTAACACTACGGCACTGGCCCCTCTGGGGTCCAAAGTTCCAAACATTTTCAGATGGCTCGGCCCCCACAATTCCAGTCGTCAGCCAGCTGGGCTGGGTAAGGCAAGCCCAGTCGCTGAAGGCACTAGGAGCCACTCACTAAAGGCCAGTTTATATGTAGGTGCATTGGGAATGTCTTAATGAGCACTATCTGACGAAGTGTGAAACATTGATTACAACAGGCAGCATCACGATCACTCAGCTCAAGATTATTTCAAATCCGTGTAACAAACAGCAGCAGTGAAGATGAAGTCGATCGATGTTGGACAAGCCTATTCTGCCAAAGGCCACCATTGATGTCCGTCCAAGTTACACGTTACACTGTGTCTGCATGCTTCAATTTCAAGCTAGTAGAGCGACCCAGCTGCCAGCTTGGTGAGTTGTGTGTCTGTTTGCTGACATCAGATTTGTTGGAGGTTGAGGCCTGCGTCATGCACTATCAGCCGCCACAATGCCCAAGTCATCGGCATCCCTGAAACCGAGCAAGCCACTCACCCACTGAGGCTGTCTGATCGGCAAGGGGACCGTTCAGCCGCATGATGAATCAAGTCAATTGATGGCCTGGATGCCTGCAGTCACATTCTGGTCATATATCGGTCCAAATATCGGTCATGGCAACTATAATCGATCAAATAGGGGCGTCATTTATTGGAGGACTGATATTGACCAGATAATAGCTAAGAGTTCGTATCTGAGGCCCAAAGTGCAGGCGGTCACATTTAACCAACATGATCAGCAACCAACATCGCGACAACACTGTCAACAGTCTAGCTAGCTGTCTTTTTTAGCCACCATCAGAGTCGATCATATGCAGCATCGTGCATCCCACCCCTAGCAGTACTTGGCAATGGCCAGGTCAAGACATAACGGATCTGTAGTGAGATATGGAGGCCACACCATGACTCAGTGAGTTCACTCATCGGGATACCCTGTGGCATCTAATGTCAATGAGATAAGTTTGATTGGAGAGCGAAGTAAGACAAAGAGTTAAAAGCAGCTTGCCTGAGATTCCCGTCCTATTCGGCTGCCAAAACCCCTACTGCTACCTTTCCCAGTGTTCATCGATTGATTCTGCCTTCAGTAACCATGGTCAGTGTTCACGATGTCTCCGTATAAACACCCATCCAGACCTAAGCGGTGTAAACATGACGAGACTATATACTACGCTCTTGTTTATCTTGGAAATTTGTATCGCGTCACTATTGGGTGTGAGTTTTCTTATCAGAGATGAGGTAAACCCCCCTGCAATATTTGTTTCTCGAAACCGAACGGACATCGTTTCTTTGTTTCACAAAAAATCGACTGTCATTGGTTCACAAACAAGTTCTGGAGACTGTCGAGCAATACTCAGTAGACCCTCAAGCTACCTGACACATCTAGCCTGTTTCCCATATCGGCCTGTAGGGAAGCTAGGCATAACCAAAGTAAGATGAGTCTGGCAACCAGCACACTGGGTTTGACTTTATAACACCGCATGAGATCTAATTATTTCCCCGTTCTGCAAGGCATCAAGAAACTAAACAAATACGTCGTTTACCCAATACGATGATCAGGGGTTGCCTTGTCATTGTTCATATTATGGTGGTTCCTTTGCTTTCCCGATCATATATAAATTTGGATTCTTCTGTTTCCAAGCGGTGGCCTGGACACTAAAGTAAGTTTCGGCCCTCCTCGAATATTTTGTTGCCCGTTGTTTGTGCTCAGCGGATGCCTCATAATACAGCAGTTGATTTAATGCCGCACGGAAGAAGTAGTTAACATTGAGGGCGCGAAATCAAAGAGGCAAGCGTTCCGCTTCCTGCATACCACTGACAAGCCATTTCTCGTTTCTTTGCAAGAACGTAAGCGTTGCCGTTCCTCTTGCTGTCGTTTGCCCAGCACCAGTCTCCCCCGAGGCCGTCACGACAGTATAATGCATCCAGAGGAAGCCCACCCCGGCCACGACACGACCCTCCCCGTCTAGCACCTCGACCTTTCGTATCCGCCGCCCTGTCCCCTCCGTGAGAATATTCTCCTCCCGCAGCAGGTCCTCGAGCAGTGCTGACTGCAACCCGTTTTTGTCATCCAGCCGATGTGTAATGCAGTTTGGCAGCACTGAGCCCAGGGCCGCATCCTCTGAGCCTTCCGTTCCGGAATTGACTAAATCCGTGAACGCACGCGCCGCCGCCAGCAGCTCGTCGGTTGCCTGCTTTTCGTCCGTGGGCTGGGGGCGGAAGTACTCGGGATCCCAGCGGGCGTCGACGTAGGCGGCGATCTTCCAGCCAGCGCCACCACCACCACCACCCTCCTCCTCCTCCTCCTTCGAGCTGCGATACAAAGTAAACGCCCCCACGCCCCGGTACTTCTCCTCACCGTTGGACCTCATCACAAAGCCGGCCCAGACCGCCGCGATGCCCTGTTCCGCGTCGATCCAGACCCGCGGCGGCGGCAGGTCGTCCGTCGTCGCGGCCAGGGCCTGAACGAAGGAGCTCAGGCCGGCGTCACGCATGCGGTCTAGCCTCCGCTCCATCTCGGCCAACCACTCGTTCTGTGTCGTCTGGATGAGCTCGCCGGCGTGGGCACGCCAGTCGACCGCGTACGTCGACGGAAGGACAAAATTGCGGGTCTCCGTCAGCGGCGTCGGCTTGTCGGAGAAGGAGTCCAGGAAGCCTGTCACCGCGGCCAAGACCTCGTGATCTTGCTTTCCGTTGTCTGCCATATCGACTTGTTACTTGAAAAAGGAGAGACCGAACATAAATGTTTTGCACAGAGGGTGGGAAACCATTCGTGGCAGAACAAATAGGAGACGAGAAGGCGTCAGAGTAACTAAGTAAATAAATAAACTTGAATAGTTCAATGAGTGGGGCTATAATCGGCGCAGCTCATTGGCCATTTGCCCCTGACCGGCGTATTTACTACATGGGCTGGCGTCACCGTACTGCGCCGCCCTCGCCGCTATTCACATGTATGTGGTGTTTCTAACACAAACATGTATCTGGGTAGCTATTGGAGTAGCTTGGATTATAAATTCGTAAATAGTTTTAAGCTATATATAATATATCTTTTTATATAATAAAGGTAAGAGATATATATAAAAAGAAATAATAGACTTATTAAATATTAAGCTTACCTACGCTTATTATATTTATTAATAATTAATAAAGTATAGATTTTACGTTATACTTAATTTTAAATATATATTTAAAGACTTTTGATACTTTAACCTTATTTATTAATTATTAACGATATTATAATATTAAAAAATATTATTACCTTTATTATTAATAATTATATATTATATTAACCGACGTTATATATTATATTAGCCGGCGTTATAATATTAAATAATATTACTCCTTTAATCGTTAATAATTATATATTATATTAACCGGTATTATAATATAATATACTCTGTTTAAGGTTAGGAAATAAAGGTATCGAATAATGGATTATTAAAGATTAATTAAGCTAGATCGATAAATCTAGCTTTAAATAAGTTAATAGGAGTTAATCCTATTAATAAGGAATTAAATAAAGCTTATACCTTTTAATAAGCTTTATTAAATTATTAGCTTAAAGAAAATCTTATTATCCTTAATAAATTAATTCCGGGCTAGAGAAATTAAGCTTTATTATTTATTTCTTTTTAAACTTAACGTTTATTAGTTTTATTTATTTAATATTAACTATTATAATTAATATTATTATAATTTAAAAGAATATAAAAACAAATTTTTAACTTAATTAAATTGATTTAATAATTAATAATAAATTAATTAATTAAAATAAAGGAAAAGTAACTTATTAGTCGATTATAATTACTTAAACTAATTATATTAATAGGTATAAAGGGGTTAGTTTTAATATTTAATAATGAATAAATATAATAAGGAGGGTATTAAGGTAATAAATAAATAACCTTAGGTAAAAATAAATAGTTTTTAGATTAAATCGATTTTTAATATAATTTAAAGCTAGATTAAAGGTTAAAGAGATTAAAATTAATCTTTTTAAAAGTATTATATCGATCGATTAAATATAAGGCTCGAATATAATATAATATTTATTAATTTAATATATAACTATTATTTAATTAATAAATTAATAAGTCGATATATATAATTTATATAACTTTATACCGGTTATATATATAACGGTTTTATATAAACAGTCCGGCAATAAATAATATAATAAATGAATTAAGGTTTTATTTATTTAAGATATAGCTTATAAATAATTAAAAATATCGTTATAAATAAAAAAAGGGTTTATATTATATTAATTATAAATAAACTTTTCAATTTTTAATTTAAATTTAAATTAATATTTTTCGAAATTTAATTGTTTACTAATTTTAATTTAATATTAGAAATCTTTAAATTTATATAAATAAGATATTATTATATAAAACTAATAAAACGAGCTTTAAGATTAATATAGTCTATAAACGAAATAACTATATAAACGAATTAATTATTTTTATTAAATTTTATATAAATAACTTTTATAATTTAATTCCTTTATTACCTATTATAATTAATATTTAAAAAGAAGGGTAAATAGTTCTAATATTTTAAACGTTTAAGAATAATTTAAAATTAAATCTCCGACGCGTAATTTAAACGTATAAAGTCCTTTATATAACCCTTTATAACCGATAGCTCGATATTCCTATAAAACGCGAAATATTTATTAATTCTTAAAAGTTAACGGATTCCGAAAAAAATATAATCGTATAATATATAATCGAATTAAATTCGCGGTTATTTTTTTTTAAATAAATAGCGTTAAAGATATAACGAATCGATTACTTTATTAATATAACGCGGGATGCGTTAATATTAATTAAGCCTTTAATTTTATACAATAATAATTAAACCTCCGGATACGTTTTAATTATAAAATTAATTATTAAAGAATCCTTTATAAAAATCCTGATGTATATTATATATAATTTACCTTTATATAAAATATAATTTATAAATATAGGATTTAAAAAGAAGATATTTATAATTTCGATAAAATCGGTTTTTTTATAAATTAAATTTTATTTAAAATAATTATTATTACCTTTAATCGATACGGAAGGTTTAAAATAATATAATAAGGGAATTAGGAATAGGTTATAACTATTTAAAACGTCGGATTATTTAATTATATTATCCCTTTATATATTATATTTATTAAAAAAATATACTTCTCTTTTTAATATAAAAATAACTTATTAACGTAGCCTATAAACGAAATAACTATATAAGCGAATTAATTACTTTTATTAAATTTCGTATAAATAACTTTTATAATTTAATTCCTTTATTATCTATTATAGTTAATATTTAGGAAGAAAGGTAAATAATTCTAACGTTTTAAATATTTAAAAATAATTTAAAATTAAATCTTTAACGCGTAACCCGAATATACGAAGTCCTTTATATAACCCTTCGTAATCGATAACTCGATATTCCTATAAAATACGAAATATCTATTAATTCTTAAAAATTAATAGATTTTAAAGAAAATATAATTATATAATATATAATTAAATTAAATTTATAATTATTTCCTCCCCGAATAAATAACGTTAAAGATATAGCGAATCGATTATTCCGTTAACGTAATATAGGACGCGTCGGCGTTAATTAAGCTTTTAACTTTATATAATAATAATTAAACCTTTAGACGCGTTTTAATTAAAAAATCGATTATTAAAAAGTCCTTTATAAAAATCTTAACGTGTATTATATATAATTTATTTTTATATAAAATATAATTTATAAATATAGGATTTAAAAGGAGGATATTTATAACTTCGATAAAACCGGCTTTTTTATAAATTAAATCTTATTCGAAATAATCGTTATTACTTCCGATTAACGCGGAAAGCCTAAGATAATATAATAAAAGAACCGGGAATAAATTATAATTATTTAAAATATCGGATTATCCGATTATATTATCCCTTTATATATTATATTTATTAAAAAAATATACCTTTTTTCTTAATATAAAAATAACTTATTATTAAAAGATTAAGTAATTATAATTATTAAAAACGGCTAGATTATAAATAAGAGAGGCGAAGATTAAATTTAATATTTTAATAAATATATAAAGTTTTATAAAAAAGGTATTTATTATTTATTAATTTTAAATAATTATAAAAGTTATTATTTAATAACTTTTAAGCTTTATTATAAAAAGAATTTAATTATTATATTTTATATACTTTTTTATTTATTATATAAACTTTAACCTCTTAATATCGGTTATTTTTATATATTAAAAAGGTTATATAAAAAAGAAATTAAAAGTTTTATATAAGTATATATTATTTATATTTTAAAGGAGGATTGTTTATTAACGTTTTTAAAAATATTTTAAACGACTTTTATTATTTTAAATATTTAAAAAGGTTTTTAAAAAATAAGATTTATATTATATAATCCAGAATTTATTATTTTATAATTAAATATAAAGCTACGTACGCCGATACCGCCGGCGACCTCTTCCGGTTTATTTATTTTTTAAAAATTAAAGATTTTAAATAATATAATTAAAACTTAATTTTAAATTAAATACGTTAAAAATCGAATTATATAATATTAAAATAACTTTCTAATATTAATTTTTATTAAATTTAATTAAATTATAAAAAGTATAATATAAATAATATACCGGCTCGCTTTATTAAAAGGTAAAGTAATTATATTATAAAAAGTAAATAAAATATTTAATTAACGTTATTATATAAAAAAGAAATAATTATAAAATAAAGGATTATTTAATATATAAATTAAAAAAAATTTATAATTTTAAAAAAATATTAATAAATAATTATAAAATAAATTATATTAAAATAATAATTATATAAGAAAGTTTAAAACGCGCCCGCAATATTATAAAATCTATAAGGAACCCGGGTATAATATATATATTTATTAAAATAATATAAATATATTTAAAAATAAAAATTCCGATTAATTTTAATATATTAAAGATATTATAATAAAATTAATTTATATATTTTTTATATAAAATATTAAAAAGTAATTAATTCGTTTATATAATTATTTCATTTATAAACTATATTACCGAAAGATTAAATAATCGTAATTATTAAAAACGATTAAATTATAAATAAAAGAGATAAAAATTAAATTCAATATTTTAATAAATATATAAAGTTTTATAAAAAAGGTATTTATTATTTATTAATTTTAAATAATTATAAAAGCTATTATTTAATAACCTTTAAACTTTATTATAAAAAGAACTCGATTATTATATTTTATATATTTTCTTATTTATTATATAAACTTTAATTTCTTAATATTAATTATTTTCGTATATTAAAAAGGTTATATAAGAAAGAAATCGAAGGTTTTATATAAGTATATATTATTTATATTTTAAAGGAGGACTTTTTATTAACGTTTTTAAAAATATTTTAAACGATTTTTATTATTTTAAATATTTAAAGAGGTTTTTAAAGGATAAGATTTATATTATATAATCCAGAATTTATTATTTTATAATTAAATATAAAACTATATATATTAATATCGCCGGCGACCTCTTTTAATTTATTTATATTTTAAAAATTAAAGACTTTAAATAATATAATTAAAACCTAATCTTAAACCGAATATATTAAGAATTAAATCGTATAATATTAAAATAATTCTTTAATATTAATTTTTATTAAATTTAATTAAATTATAAAAGGTACGACGTAAATAATATACCGGTTTACTTTATTAAAGGATAAAGTAATTATATTATAAAAAGTAAATAAAATATTTAATTAATATTATTATATAAAAAAGAAACGGTTATAAAATAAAGGATTATTTTATATATAAATTAAAGAATATTTATAATTTTAAAGAGACATTAATAAATAATTATAAAATAAATCGCGTTAAAGTAATAATTATATAAGAAAGCTTAAAACACGCCCGCGACGTTATAAAATCTATAAGGAACCCGGGTATAATATATATATTTATTAAAATAATATAAATATATTTAAAAATAAGGATTCTAATTAATTTTAATATATTAAATATATTATAATGGAATTAATTTATAATTTTTTATATAAAATATTAAAAAGTAATTAATTCGTTCATATAGTTATTTCGTTTATAAACTACGTTATATATTAATATTTATTTTAAAAACTATCGCGCGCTAGCTTTACTACTCCCTTTTTCCCTTTATATTTTATTATTATTAATTATATTACCCTATATACTATACTATTACTTATTAATAGAGAATTAAATAAACCTTATACCTTTTAATAAAGTCTATTAAATTAACGCGCGTACTTTAAAATAAGAAATATTATTATTATAAAATACTTTATTTAAAATTAGAAAATAAAGGTATAGAATAATAGATTATTAAAGATTAATAAAGTTAAATTAATAGATTTAACCTTAAATAAGTTAATAAAAGCTAGTCTTATTAATAATAAATTAAATAAAGCTTATACCCTTTAATAAAGTTTATTATAATATAAAACAATATTATTACCTTTATTATTAATAATTATATATTATATTAATTAATATAATAAATAACTTTAGCCGATATAATATATTAATATCGATAAATATAATATATAGCTATTATTAATAAAGGTATTAATGTTTTTTAATATTATAACGCCGGTCGATATAAATATAAAAAAGCTTTATAATAATTAAAATATATTAATAAATATATTAATATTATTTAATATTAAAAGCTAATTATTATAATTAATAAATTAAAAGTATTAAAAATCTTTAAATATATATTAAAAATTAAGTATAGCGTGGAATTTATATATTATAACTATTAATAGGCTATAATAGGCGTAGGCAGGCTTAGTATATAGTAGGTCTATTACTTCTCTATATAAGTCTATCCTTAATGTGTTTCGAGAGTTTTCTTTCCCATCCCACAATTTAAGAAGCGTTAGTATTAATATAGATGGCCCGAACATGTTCCAGCGTTTCGTTTCGCTAGTGCCGAAGAAACGACCAGAAGGTACTCGCATCTCCACATACTATAGCCGAGATGATACGCAAGAGTCATTCAGATCTCATATGCTTCCAGCAAGACAATTGGATATGTTTGTCTTCCCGGTATCTTACTAGGGAGCACTATCGTTCCTCTTAAACCCAAACATCCTTCCCATATTCTTCAAACCTCTCTTGCTCATCTCCGGGTTTCGAAACTGCGGGGGGATTTGCATGAGGATTTGCTGGGGCTCCGACACTTACAGAGCATTCGTGATCTGCGGACGAGGCGAAGGCGTATGACCCGAGATGGCAACGAATACCAGAAAGTGCGGGCGGTTCCCGGCCGCCTCCCCCTCGCTCGTACGGGGGTCCTCGCGGTGCAGCGAAGCCGTGACGAAAACATCCGTCCCCACCTGCAGCTGCGTCGTGACCAGGGTCCCGTATCGGTCTCGGTAGCTCTGGCGCTCCGCCAGATAGCTATCCATATTGGCCGGCCGCCCTTGGGGCGGCACGTCTACACAAGTGCCTAGTGTGGCGCTCAGCTGAACCCAGTTGTCAGAGTAACCAACACTGAGGTAGAATGGCGCGCTCATGAGAGACTCGAAATTAATGTGTAACGGATCGTTGTAGAGACCCAGGTCCGAGGTCTGAAAGAAAACGCAGCCATATAGCGACGACCAGCTGACTTTGCGTTGTGGCGAGGGCTGGAACAGCCATGGTCCCACTACCGACTTGACGTTGTAGCCGTACATTGGTCCGGACGTGTCTTTGGCCCCAAGTTCCGTGGACAGAGGGAGGTGTTGAAGATGGATACCTCCATGGTCGAACGGGGCGTGATGCGCCCCGATCTGGAGCTTCTTAGCTATGAAAATGTCTGTCCCTCCTGCGTTGTGCTTCTTAGAGGTGTCGATAAAATCGACACTTGACATGCCTAATCGATGATAGATCCTAGAGCCCGCACTGCCAACGAGGCCACGGGGCTTCACCCGCAAAAGCCGAATCATGACAAGGTCTGTCGAACTTCGGCCACAGTTGAGGATTGCCGAGACGACCTCAATCTCGGTCGTAAGAAACCCCTGGGAAAGATGGGATAATGTAGAATAGTCGCGAGGTACCAGAGTCAGATGGACAGATAAGCCCAAATTGGTCATCGTGGAGGGCTTGCTCAACTCTGGGAAGACTTGGATTAACGATGCGCTGGAAGCAAAATCGGCCGGCGACTCGGCGAGAATTCCGACAGTGTTAAAAGACCGTGGGCTCTCCGGAGACACGGTCCACGCAAAGATGGTCTGATCGTCGGTGTCCTCCAGAATCTCCTCCTGGAGCCTGGTAAAAGCCTTCTTCCCCTCGCCGTAGAGGAGGGGCATGTTGACGTCGAAGAGGCCCATGAGGCTGTACGCGACATCTTCGATGCGGGTACACTCACGCTGCCCGGCCCAGCTCATCCGCCGCGCAATGCTGAACTCGTCGGGGTTCTGTATGCCACGGAGGCATTCTGCGGGTATGTTGGTGGCGTTCAGGATCTGGCTGAGCATATGGTCCTCGGTGGTGTCGCCGACGCACATCCAGTTCACATCAAAGAAGATGATCTTGCTGGGTGCGATTAATTCCTGCAGCGTCCAGCCTCTCGTAAACCATCGCGAGTCGCCGAACTTGAAGGCCGGGCGCAGTTGCGAGAAATCGGACAAGTACGCATAGCAGACAGCAGAATCGGTGTAGTACCGGTACATGGAATTGATCGATTCCGAGAGCTCGGCACTGCTCGTCTTGTCAATGCAGCACGTATCGATCCAAATCCACTCGTAGCCGTCTCCCAAGGCCTGGTTCGAAGCAGCTTTGAGCTTCTGATAGCCTGCTTTGGCGGACGTCTGTGGAGTCGGGGACTGCATCTCCTGGAGAGTCATCTCGCCCTTGCCCCAGGTATGCGAGAGAATTGCATATTCCGGGACGGGTTTGCCGAAGAACTCGACGATCTCAAGCGTATGGGTATTAATCAGCCTCATGTTGACCTTTTGATCATTATGTTAGTGATATTTTGACCATACCACCAGGTGTTTGACAGCACCTCGTGCGGCTGAGGCCGTCTCCCTTCATGATGCGCCAGCCGTAAGCGTGTCGGACCATAGTTGCGCCGCACGCCCAACTAGATTTACGATGGGTTACCAAGCCAGTAGGTAAGTAAATATGCCAGGCTCGAAGTTTGCGACATGTCATTGACAGCTCTCCTATGGTTGAATCCCCTAAAAAATATCGCATTTTGGGATCCCCAAGCTGCTATGCATCGGCCAAGCTGCAGGTGACGCCCTTCTACCAGAAACGAAATGTTGCTGATGCCCATGGCTGTGTGGGCTTGCCTTGCCAAGTAGAACCCACGATTTTGGTGGGTAACTTCAAGACTGATTCGTTTGGTACCAACCAGCAGTAGCCCACTTCAAACGCCGCCACGGTCTTTTGGAAACCTCACGGCAATTCCATGGGTTGGGCAAATACGGCCTGGACGCAAATAGTTCCATAACCCGACAGTATTGCGATCCATGAGGGAAACCAATGTTTGTAGATTAATATCACCAATTTGCAGCATGGGTGATACCTAAGCCCGGAATTCAATTGGAACCTTATTAGTGGGTGTGCGGGTACCAGGTCGTGCACGACACATGGCAGAAGTCAGTCGGGTGCCTTCCACTGTAAGACTTTGGACTAACCAGATCTTACCCCAAATTTATCAATTACACGCCGCCGTCGGTTGTACAACGCTCGTAACAGTCAGAGTAACTTCCTATATAGACTATTAAGTAAACAGTAAATATCAATATAAGCATTAGAAGTGGCTATAGTTGTAAGCACTTTCAATATATACATCCGAAGATAGATGCACAGCCGAGACACGACAGTTCGGGGCACAACTTCACGTGGTCGGTGGCCTAATGTGAGACCTGCAGAAGGTTCACGGCTCCCCGTGCGGGATCGTGATTGCCCCACCATGCGCCTACTACGTCATCCCTTGGGTCGTCCAACGTATGCCCCGAATCAAGTTGGATATTCCGGACACGGAAAGGGAAAGTTCTCTGAAGAACCATTCGACTTTACGATCATTCACAAGTTTTGTAGTACTTGAGAGAGCTAATAAGCTTGGACATCGACCAACGCCACCACCATGTCGTCCGAAGACACCGTCCCTTTTTATCAGAACCCTAACTTGTGCCAACTTCTCCTATTTGAGATCGTCACGAGCAACACGCTCCAGGTACGAGAGTCTCGGACCCCCGGCGCCGGCAGCGGACTGTTTGCGGACAATGCCGTCCCGGCCGGCCAAGAGGTGTTCCGCTCCAAGCCAGTGGTCACCTGTGTCCAGGACAGCTTGTCTACCGTGTGCGACTTTTGCTATACCAATAACGCCAGCAAAGTCCTCCCGAGCGGGCGCTTCCGGACCCGGCGTGACCCGATAGAGGCCCTGGTTGAATGCAACGGGTGCCATATTTGCAAATACTGCACCGAGGTAAAGCCTAACCCACAACATGTACCATGTCGCGCGAATACTCACACCATTTTCTTGCCTCCGCAAAGTCTTGTCGCAACACGGCGTTCGAGGCGTATCACAAATACGAGTGCGCGGCCTTCTTGAAGTCGGGCGGGCTGGGGATCCGGGCCAGAGCTTTGTACCGAGCGCTCATTCACAAACAGCATGGGCTCCTTCCAGAACACCAATGGCAAGGCCTGATGACGCTGATGCCGCACCAGTCCGGTCACCAGCAAGGGCCTGAGAAGGAGGCATTGTCCCGCATCGCAATGGAGGCCAAGGCCCACACCGATGCCGCGCTCGATATTGACACAATAGAAAGACTATACTGCGTTGTAAGCCGGCGATCTTCTACGAATATATTAACCCTGTATTCCGGCTTACATTGGCTTCAGTTTCTAACAAATAGTATGGCTATACGACTGCCCGGACAGAGCGCGGTCATGGGCACAGTCGTAGATGTTGTCGGTGCTATCATGAATCACTCATGTGACCCGAATGTGCTCATATCCTTTGACGGTAACGAGCTTGTAGTCCGGACGTTACGCGCCATGGAAGCTGGCGACGAACTAGCACATTGCTATACTGACGTGCAGAGCGATGTGCTGCTACGACAGAAACTCTTACAGTCCGAATACTTCTTCACTTGTACTTGTCAGTATAAATTAAGACTGTTCCCTATTGCCATTTCGGCGCTGACAATGCGAAATAGGTCCACGGTGCCAGAGTGAGCTCAGGGAGCACGAGTGCGTTACACGAGGAGACAACGCCAAGATGCAGACAATCCGCGTGGTCCAAGATAATCTATTTGCGAGTATGAACGATGCAGTGTCCAGTTTCACACTCACTAGAAAACCTGTGGACGTAGATTCTCTGGCAGACCATATGGAGGAGCTTGCCGACAAGGCCTACCCGACCGGGGAGTGGCCGCCGAGCCTAGAGCCGTTGCCTTCCATCTACAAGACGCTCGGAAGGCTCAACCAAGCGCAGGGCGACCCTTTTGGCGCGATAGAATACTGCATCCGGGGCTGTGCCTACACGAAACGACGAGCGGGAGAGCCGTGGATGGTCGATCTATTTGAACTTGTGCAGGTGTTGACGGCGGTATTGGGATCGTCCCCGGAAGAACAGGAAGCCGACGAGCCGGCGTTCCCCACACCCGCCGAGCTCTGGGATGTATTCCACGGGTACCTCCACGAGCTGCTTCGCCTGGCGCAGGGAAACTGCGGACACGATGTGAGTTACACGAGAGCGATCCGGTCTTGGCATGATGCCGCCCTGAAATACGCCGACGGACCCCTGCCGGGCACGCAGGAGTTTGCAGATAAGTTTCACGCCTCCCACCGTAAGCTGCTGCTGTGGGCGAACGTGACAGAAGACCAGTGGACCATAGACACTTAGATACTGAATGTGCATGGCAATGTAGTCGTATGCAATCATTTTGCTTTTGTTCCTGACAGGTCAACGGCCAATGAGGGGCGGCCTGCATATCCCATGTCGCTTCTCCATCCGACATCATTATTGGAGACGGAAAACCTAAAAGGGGAAGGGGGGGTTTCTAGGGGTTTCGCGAGAACAGAGCCCACCCCGACATCTCTAATTGAGTACGCGTAGATCGCGAATCTCGACCTGGAGTCTGGATTGGCAATATGTTGCGCAATATCCAGATTCCCGGGGGGAAACCTGATCTTCGCACGAATACAGTAATGTCCCACACCCATTGCGGACTCTACGACTGCATCGGTAGATGAGATATCATGCATGTAAAGCTTATTTGCCTCGTGTTTGGCCAGGCTCGATCTGATTTCAAATTGCGATGGTATGTATGGAGCGCTGAAAAACTGCCCTGGCCGCCTCCGATACCGTCTTGTTTGTCGCGGGAGCTAATATGTTGCGCCTAATCTTGCCAAGGTTGTCCCGTTCATCTGATGTCAGTCTGGGGTTGAACGAGGTTGATCCATGATCGTTGACCCATGACGGGCATGGTTCGTCTGTGAAAGTGGCACACTTTGTGAGGCCGATGTTGTTCTTGTCTTCGAAGTCTGAACTTTACTAGGAGTCACGAGGTTTGTTTCTTTAGGTTCTTCTTTTTGTTCTTCCCTTACGTCCCCTTGGCATCGTCGGGGCTAGATTGATACGGGCAGCACGGCACCCGACTCTGCGACGACGTTGCAACGGGAGAGGCCGACCAGTCGATTGCTGCAATTCTTGGCGCATGCGCTGCTGCTACGATGAAGCACAACGTGCCGGATACTCACTCGGTTCAGTGATGATGACCGATCACGGTCGTACTTATAGTGTGTACGGGTTTGGTAATCGCGCACATCAATCAGTGTGGGAATCAAAAACCTCAACAAGCCTGCACGTTCAAACAAACAAATGGTTGTTGATTTGGACGGGGTTTTAACATATGCGAGGTTATCGACGAGCTTCGGACAAGCCCGTACTGTTTACCGACGTGCTAGTAGCCATCCGACCAAAGCATCTGTTGTCACTTACCGAGTCGACGGAAGTGGTTGCCTCCAGAGAGATCTCGGAATTGCAAAACATTGGTTCCATCGTAAACTTTCTTCGGCCGAGCATCTCATCGATTGCGCACGCGGTTCCTGGACAAGCGGCAACTTTAGCCATCCCCTGTCGTGGGTAACGGTGCGGCATGTGCGGCAACGGGAGCGAATTGTGTAACCCGTCCGTCCGAGGTTAACTTAACAGCCCGGAAGGGACAAGGCAAACCAAGGTCGCCGACCTGCATTGCCTTGAAACGCCAAAGAACGGGGATCACCCACGGAAGTTACCACAAGCAGAAATCCCCACGAGGGCCGGGCTTGTACTTGCAGGACTCGACACCAACACGTGCCAAAAGTCACCTAACCCGTGACATCTTCCCCTGGCGGGAGCTTCCGGGCTGGGAAGTCGGGGCCGCGTCAGGAACTTCCAATGGCAAATATGGCCCTGGCCAAACTGGGGACTGGCGAGCTAGTCGCACTCTTATCACATATCGCCGACTGGCGAGTGGAGGAAAGGATAAAAAAGAAAGATATGGAACATTACCTGGAACTTCCTTAAGCTTTCTCAAGCATAATAGAGGAAATCAACACCGGAGATGACTGCGAAATGGGAAGAGATGGACGGGTCAACCCACACGAGGCCATTTCTGCGGCCTGGTCTAGAATGCAGCCGTTGGCGAAGGGGCGTTGCCGCGGTCGCAGTTGCATTGCGCATGGCTTGATGGGCTGTCAGCGGAGGGGGAAGGGAGAAGGGTAAAAAAAACCAAACCTGATTGCAATATGCACCATCAAACTCATTCTTGCAACTAATCTAACCCAAAGCGATTGAAGGACTAAATTGTTACCTCGATTTTGCCCAATCCAGCAAATGACTGCTGACAAGCCATTAAATTGATCCATCGCCCACGGGTACATGACTAGGAAGTGGCCTTATATGGCATGATGGCCAGTATCAGCTGACGCTTTTTACCTAAGTTTTCTATAAATACTTACTTATAGTCTATATAGATGCATATCGATAATCTCTTCGACATGATCTTGCGGTGTGAGAGTGGTAGGAACCATGAATAACGACGGATCCCGAAAAAGGACATGGGCCGGGCTGGAGCGCAATGTCGGGCTTCCGGGTGTGACGGGCGGGCAGCAGTAGGCTCCCTATCTATTTCTCCGCGTGGGTGGCGTGGTGTGCGACTACAACCCAAATGCCGGGACACTAACATGGTTGCACACCCATTCGCCGGCCTTATCTCCCTTGGGCTTAGTGATGCCAATGTGCCGACCGAGTCGTGTGTTCGTTGGTGATACCTAGAAATGCGCAACCAAAATTGGTGAGCGGCTCTAGGCTTGGCCGGGCTCCCCTTTGACGACTCACAAGGGGCAAATATTACCAATACTACCACGAGGAGCTTGCCGCAATTCTCGTTGGGTCACATTGCCAAATTCTAGCCCACACGAGGCACCTCTGTTTTCGCATCGTGCCACCACGGCGCACGCCAAGGTCACATAGGGCAAATGAGAAACGACACATTGAAATCCTCCCAAAAATATCTCCTTGGCAGCGCTGTTGGTGCTGATGGAAATGATGCTAATGCTGTGTACGCTGGGCTGGGCTGCAATGTGCCATGCTGCTGGCTGGCGTGTGTTGGCTGGCCGATTATTATTTCCCACTGAGCCTCTATTACATGTAGGTAGTCCTTGAGTCCTACTACCTAGTAAGCAAGGAACGGGAAGGATTGCGACTTTTGACTGACACTGACGTACAGGTTGACAGTGTAACGTGGTCAAGGCGGCCGGAGTGCCCACAGTGATACCACAAGGGAGACGGGTAGAACCCTCGGGATCGCTGGTCACATCCATCAGAAACAATTGAGAAACAACCAGACAACCAACTACGGCTCGGCGAGTCGGCACAATTCCAAATTGCGAACCAAGATCGTTTGGATGACTACGGAATTTTGGCCCTGAGATATAAAAGTGTCGAGCACCTGCCTCTTGCATTTTCCGTCACCGCATTGCATCGTATGCGATGCCACCCTAACTACATGTATGTAGATGATGGAAAGATATATTAAGAACAGCCATTGTTTCCTCAAGGTGCTAAGCGCCGCCCGTTTTTGGTCCTTGGGGGGTAAAGACCCAGAGACCCACCGCCACGGCACCTATCAGGCTGGGTGTGTTGTCAAAAACCGGTGGGCAGGCTGTAGGTTTAGCTAGTAAATTACAAATAACGGCGCTGGCTTACACTCTCGGCCCTGATACGACGGCTGCAGCCCTTTTCGCTGGCACACCATGCAGGGCGCAAATGCAGGGCAGTCAGAGGGTGGCAGGGTGAGCAGGGTTTGTGGCATGGGTTTTCCGAATCGGTCCTGGGTAGGGTGGGTTGAGATACCAAGATGCCAAGATGTTTAAGTTTTGTTCTTTAGGCAAGTCACAGTGTAGATACTCATTCGCCTGGCCTTGGTAACAAACCTGATTGGACCCGAGCCTCGTCGACCTGCCGCGTGCCAAACCCGTGTCAACATATGCGAGTACCATA
Source organism: Apiospora saccharicola (assembly GCA_038363915.1). Lineage (NCBI taxonomy): Eukaryota > Fungi > Ascomycota > Sordariomycetes > Amphisphaeriales > Apiosporaceae > Apiospora > Apiospora saccharicola. The sequence continues at coordinate 5,599,217 of JAQQWM010000001.1, forward strand.
CGCATGTGCGACGAACTCGATCCTTTTGATTGTTTTGCGATGCACATTAAACCCTCCGTGTGAGAAATGCCACCCTACTCCCGCTCACTGCTACACGGCTGCATGTACTTGATGTGATAGTAACTGATACCACTTATTTTACTTACTTACACTGGCTGACTGGAGAAGAGGACTGTCGCGAGAGAGAGAGAGAGATGGCTTGTTGGCTGTGTCGAGGGTGAAGCCAGCAAGAGGGTTGGAGGGCTACATTAGCTAGCTGGCGGGCTAGGGAGTTACAGTCTTTGTCTTCTAGTCAAGTGCCCAGTGGTTTGCGATTGCCATTGCCCCCGCTTGCGTCCCGCCTGGGCTGTCTTGTTGTTATATTTGTTGTATCGACGCATTGGCCCACCCAGAAAAACAGGGCCCATCCCACCGATATCGTGGAGGTTCTTCCCAGCTGGGTGAATGAGCTTTTGCAATAACAACATTGTCGTTAACAGGGAGCAACCCTTGACCTTGGAAGGCCCGCCTCCAGTTTTTGGGCCACTTTAAGCGAAAGAGGGGCCCCAATGACGAGCGGCAAGGAGAAGGACAATTTACCTGCCAGAGCCTGCCTCAATGCCTGACGCCCGCTACTCTAGCATCCTTTACCTGCTAAACCTTAGTCCGAGATCATCAGACGACCGGCCATCAGTCACCCGCAGGGCAGACGCAGTCGTCGTTGTCCATGGCCCGCCCATGGGACCTACTACGCCGTAATTGTCAATGGGCCACAACCACGGGCTTTTCCATGCCGTATGTGAACTTTGACTTTGGAACCCGGATGGAATTCAGAGGAGTTGTCGCAACAGCCAATGGGATCGGCAGGATTTCCCATCACCGACAGGCCACAGCTGCCCAGAAAGGTCGCTCCCAGACAAAAAAAACATTAAACTAGTCAACCCTCTCCAGAGCCCAAATGACTTTACATATATTTTATAAATACCAACTCAGTGCGTTTTACATCCAAAATGACCGAAAAAATAGCATGTAAGTCAGAACTGGCTAAGTTATTTGCTCGAGCTTTTCCTTATATTTTTTGCTATTTTTGTTGTCGAGTTAGTTCATATAATTGTTGCTTTGTTACATTGGGCTGTATGGGAGGGTTGACTAGGTAGTTTATCTTTCCGACTGGGAGGGTCGCTAGACTCAGCACTACCCAACTGCAGTAGATCAATATCTTGGCGTTGTCGCACTGTATGTAGGCTATGTGCCTTCCCTTGCAATAAGGATAGCTCAAGCCACCCCTGCAGCAGCAGCAGCAGCAGCAGCAAAAGGAACCAAGAACCACGGAAGCCTTCCCAAGTGCGGTGCGCGCTGGGTCGGACAAAAACCGTAGTACGGAGTACCTGCTACAACGACATATTGGTACAGGGATCGGCCAGCTCCATACTTTGGACGGTGGGTAACGGGGCTCAAGATGCAACGACCCTTCGCTGGTACACACTTCCAACCCATCGCCTAACATGCCGTGGCACTCTGCTCGATAAATAGGACGTGTCCGGACCTCGATTTCGTCTTCTGGTTTCTGCAGTATCACGGCTTTCCTCCCCAAGGCACTTCTTCTACTCTTGTCAAGTTACACCGAAGCCGCCATGCAACTATCTCTTACTCAACTAGGAGCACTGCTCAACGCTTTGTCGTTGGTAGCAGCTGCTCCTGAAGGTTGCCCCTTCGCTGCGCGCAGAGCGGCATCTTCTTCTCCCCAGAAGGAATCCATCTTCAAGCGGGCCGATAACAACCCTACCGATGCCATCGGCACCTGTCCTACCGTCAGCAAGTTTGCCGGCGGCGGCACTCGGAACGAGAACTGGTGGCCCTGCAACCTGCGACTGGACGTGCTGCGTCAGTTTACCAAGGAGGTAGACCCTCTCGGCGACGACTTCGACTACAAGGCGGCGTTCAACAAGCTGGACTGTACGTAATCTACAACTCCTCGGGTTATGGCCTTCCGTTACTGACTCGTATTATAGACAATGCGGTCAAGAAAGACCTGGTTGCTTTGATGACTAACTCTCAGGAGTGGTGGCCTGCCGACTTTGGCAACTATGGCCCCTTCTTCATGCGCATGACCTGGCACAGCGCCGGAACCTATCGTGCCATGGACGGTCGCGGTGGTGGTGGCATGGTATGTAGCATTGCCCGAACCCCTACTGGGCAAGATTGATGCGCTAACAAACTATGCTCCCAGGGCCAACAACGATTTGCTCCCCTCAACAGCTGGCCCGACAATGTTAACCTTGACAAGGCCCGCCGTCTCGTTGGTACGTCTACATACTTCATGGCCTAGCTTCATCCCATGTTTTGTTCTATCGGAGATCGGTCACTGACAATATGCTACAGAACCAATCAAGCGGAAGTATGGCTCTAGTCTCTCGTGGTCCGACCTTATTCTCATGGCCGGCAACGTTGCAATGGAGTCCATGGGCTTCCCGACAATCGGCTTTGCCGGCGGCCGCCCTGACACGTGGCAATCTGACGAGTCAGTTTACTGGGGCGGCGAGACCAAGTGGCTCACCAACGATGTTCGCTACGGCGGCAGCAAGGATATTGCCAACCGGACGCTCGAGGAGCCGCTCGCCGCTGTCGTTCTCGGCCTTATCTACGTCAACCCCGAGGGTCCCGACGGAAAGCCCGACCCGATGCTCTCGGCCAAGGATATCCGCGAGACTTTCGGGCGCATGGGAATGAACGATGAGGAGACCGTTGCTCTGATTGCCGGTGGTCACTCCTTCGGAAAGACCCACGGTGCTGCTCCTGGCTCCGATCTTGGTCCCGTTCCGCAGGCTGCCTCGCTTGAGCAGGTCGGTCTTGGCTGGAAGAGCTCTTTCGGTACCGGTTCAGGAGAAGACGCCGTCGGCTCCGGTATCGAGGTCGTCTGGACCAAGAACCCCGTGAAGTGGAGCCCCACTGCATTCCTCGGAAGTCTTTGGAACAACGAATGGAGCCTGGTAAAGAGCCCAGGCGGTGCTTGGCAGTTCGAGGCCACCAACGGCCCGCTCGACCACCCTTCGCCACAGTCCGACAAGAAGCGCAAGGCTACCATGCTTGTCAGCGATATCTCTCTGCGCACGGATCCCGAGTACATCAAGATTACCAAGCGCTGGTTGGAAAACCCCAAGGAGTTCGAGGACGCCTTCGGCAAGGCCTGGTTCAAGTTGCTGCACCGTGATATGGGTCCCAAGTCTCGTTATCTCGGACCGGAGGTCCCCAAGGAGAGCTTCATCTGGCAAGACCCTCTTCCCGCCCCAGAAGCCGAGAAGTTGAACGAGGAACAAGTTGCCAGCCTCAAGGCCAAGATCCTCGAAGCCAACATTGACGTTGGCAAGCTTGCTGCCACTGCTTGGTCCGCTGCCGACACCTACCGCAACTCGGACAAGCGTGGTGGAGCCAATGGCGCGCGCATTGCCCTTGAGCCCCAGCAATCATGGCCGATCAACGCCAAGCTGAAGGATGTCGTCAAGTCCCTGAAGACAGTCCGTGAAAACTACAACAAGGCCGGAATTGGCCCGCAAGTGTCACTGGCCGACACCATTGTGCTCGGAGGCGTTGCCGCTGTTGAGAAGGCAGCTCATGATGCCGGTTTCAAGAATGTCAAGGTTCCCTTCACTTCCGGTCGCGTTGATGCCAAGCAGGAGGACACTGATGTCGAGAACGTCAACCACCTCGAGTACCCCGCCGACGGTTTCCTCCAATACGGCAAGGGCAACAATGCCTCCAGGACCGAAGCCATGTTGGTGGACAAGGCCGCTCAGCTTACCCTGACGCCCCCTGAGCTTACCGTTGCTATCGGTGGTATGCGCGCGATGGGTGCCACTTTTGATGGATCCAAGACTGGTGTCCTCACCAGCAAGGCCGGCCAGCTGACCAACGATTACTTTGTTAACCTCTTGGACATGTCCAACACCTGGACTCCCTCGCAGGACGGCGAACTGTACACGGCCAAGGACGCCAAGTCGGGCGCCGAGAAGTTCACGGCCACACGCTCGGACATGGTGTTCGCGTCACACCCTGAGCTGCGCGCCATTGCCGAGGTGTACTCGGGAGCTGACGGCCAGGAGAGGCTTGTCAAGAACTTCGTCGCCGTTTTCAACAAGGTCATGAACCTGGACCGATTTGACGTGCGATAGAGGCGGGAAGCACTTTCTTGGGATACCTAATATGAGGATAATCGGGGTTCGGGGCAGGAGTACCGGGTTTAGAGTATCATTACTACTGACTACCACTTCTCACTTACAAGCCTAGCCTTCGGAGACACTGCGCTAGGTTCTTACTTAATTTTCTTAGAGTGTAGTATAGGCCTTGCGGCATGATTCACAGCCATTAATACATAGCATCAATTGCGCCTGTACTCGTTTGTCTGCCCAGGATGATTACTACCTACCCACTCACTACTGTAACATAAGTCAGGATAGTTGCAGCAGTGAGTGATGATACCTGGCTCGACTGTCTTATTAGAAGTATCTAGTGTAGCAGTGTAGGTAGGTAACTAGCCATATCTAGTGGGCTGGCCTGGTTTGTCGAAAGGTTCGGCAATAGCGCTCTCCACTGCCTGACCGGGCAGCCGACGTGAGATTAGGTTAAGCGGGAAAGTCAATCAATTCGAAACTTTCGGCTTGGCATGATACCACGCGGACAATGAACGGGTGCAACACTGCGGCGCTGGACTGCCGCATCTGCACAAGTGCCGGTTTCAAAGCCATAGACAAGCAATGCATTGTATTGCCCATGTATCATATCTCTGGGGGATTCGAACTGTCGATGGTTCGACTCTGAAGTTACCAGGGAGGCTTTGTAATGCTTAGCTCGATCTCGAAGCCGGATGCAGGGATGTTTTGTACGTCCTCGGAGGAATTGTTTCCGGAAAAGGTGTTTCTTTTCATGTCAGGCTACTGGCTTATCGCCGACGGCGACAACGACGACGACTCAGTGCATCCAGAAGTGCATCAAGGTGCCAAGTCAAGTCGGCACTAGGTTGGTGAGTCTAGTTGATGGAGCCGTCGCGGCGTCGGGGGATGAGCACAGTCGGGATGTCCCCTGAGGACATGACCTAATTTTACCACAAAGAAGGTGCGGACGAACTCCTGAGCTCCTTACCACTCTGCTGTGGGGGTTATTTGAAGATCATGTGGGTTGGAAATGTTAGTGTTGACTGTCGAAAATGGATCCCATCAATGCACAAGAGACAACCACAACTCGTGTGTCGAACACCGACAGCGCATCAAATTGGGGAGATCTACGGTTAGCGCCTGGCGGCCTCTGGGCCTCGCCTTCGGGTCCGAGCGCAATGAGCACGGCTGCCAGACAGGCATGCTCATCGTCATCAAATCTTCAGGACCCAGTCTCTCGCCTCTTCCTTCCCCTTTTTGAGTCCCTGCCGCCAGATAAGACCATTCTCCGGGTGCATCTCCATGCCGCGCGGTCGAAGCGTAGGGATCTCCACGCCGAAAGGGTCCGCAATCCCGAGGAAGTGGTAGCCGCGGATCGTGTGGACCGGCGTGGTATTCACCCGAACGTCCTGCCGGGAAGAATGTGCGCCCCGTTTGGAGAAGGCGTCGTTGGTCCAGGCCTCCAGGCCGCCGCCGCCTCTGACCCCCGCGTGGTGATTTCCATCACGGCATGCGCAGGCCGTCGATGACCATGTCGGCGGCGACCTGACGATGCAGTTTGGTGACGATAGGGTACAGCCGGAAAGTCGCGCGCTGGAAGTTACGCAGATACGGAAGGCTCTCGATGACAGCCGTGCTCGGGGGTTGCGAGCCATCGCCGTCTGGGCCGTAGCCTGCAGCTTGTCCGGTGCTTCTGGGTTCATCGCCAGGCTGTATGTGCCTCAGAAGGCCGCGTCCGCAGGGGAGCCGTGTCTAGTAACAAGGTATGTATATATGAGGAGCTGGCAGTCGGAATCGGTAGGTATTTCCCGAACGGGGGTTTCACTCCTCGGAAGTTCCCGCGGCGGGGCCACCGGGCGCGGTCTTTTCTACGAGAGCGGTAAGAGGTTGCCTGACTCGCGAGTGTACTTGCGGCTGGCCAGGAATGGCAACCAATGAATGGAGAACAGGAAATTAAGCACCCAACAGCATGCAACCTGTCGTGGCTTGCGATGCTGACAAATGCCAACATCGATCCTCTATAAAGTCCGATAAGTTCAGAATCGACCTCTGCGTTGCTTATCGCCGGTGCTTCCATTTTGGCATGACATATCAGACGATGATTCCTGGTCCGCCGCGCTGCACGCTGCATGCCATGGCTATTAACCCGAGTGGCGATGATGGGGTCTTCAACTGAATTCATCGCTGGTCCTGGTTCTAGTGCGGCTCACGGCCAGGAAAACGTGTCCGGCAGTGAAACCTTATTTTATGGGCTGGCCCAAGCCCTCAAGTGCTTGAAGTCGTCGGGTCCTTCTTGATGGATACGTGCCTCACGATGCTCCTGAACATTCGGCGCGGGCACCAAAGACGGATGGGTGTCTATCATGACGATATGGACACTGCTTGAGAGTAGTCTGACTTTCCGTCGGCTGCTGGCCGCCGCCGGGGACGCTGCTAGATACATCGCAGTCTTCTAGCCCCCCAATGCCTGAGACGGTAGCTTGCTCGAACATGAACCGAGGTATGGGTGTCCGGTTGTATTCAGGCGCTCGCCACGCCGGAGATGTTCCACTATCCGCCAATCGGCTGATAATTCCGCCTACCCCCGCGAGTCTGCATTGCATAGCAAGCGCGTTTGATGACTGCATGTCGCATCCATGTTGTAAGCCAGGATTTGGTACCGCTACGGGGATATTTCCCATCGGGCAATACAGAGCCCGCGACGACTGGACGTACGGGTTGATGAGCAATTGCGTGTTCCTCCAATTGAGATTGGGTTGGTAATATGTAGGTTAGACGAGCAATGCAGCTGCAAGAGACGCAGCATGGCAAGAAGACGCCGCCTCTCTATACTAGAAGTATATTCAAGAGTGACGCCGCTCTGTCCTGGACAAGAAATTAAATCAGGAAGACGCCTCCTTTGATCACATCGTTTACCAGAACTCCACGACTGATACTGTAATTATTTTGCCCCATTTCTCGCTTCCAATAGCCCCTCACCGAAGAAGATAGTTTAGAACCGAATCACCACGCAACAATGACTACTCCAACCACCGAACTGTCCAAACCTTACATCATCGCCGTCGGACACGCCACAGATGGCTACTCGAAAGAAAACGAAGCGACAGCGACCTGCTTCTGCGGCACCGTCCAACTTGCCTTCGTAAGGCATTCCCCACCCCACCTTTCATACATGTAAAGCACCACGGCTAACCTGCGATGGTGCCCTCTAGCCAACCTCGTATCCGGGCGTCGTGTCGCGCTTCGTGTGCCACTGCCTGGACTGCCGCAAATTGACAGCGACCATGTTCGCGTCCAACTTCACGGTGCAGGACCCCTATCTGAAGCACGTCCGGGGCCAGGACCAACTGAGGCAGTGGTCCCAGTCGCGCACAATCGCCACGGGCAACACCATGGCCAACCATTTCTGCGGCCAATGTGGCACGCTCATGTAACGCGCCAGCACGGGATTCCCAGGCAAGTACTTTCTGCGCATCGGCACCGTCGACGACTACCACCTGCACGAGACCCGGCTGCGGCCGCAGGTCAAGCAGTTCGTGGAGAGCCGCGTCGGCTGGCTGAAGCCCATTGAGGGCGTCAAGCAGGTCAATGGAATGCACACCTATGCCGACGTCAAGGGCATCCTGTAAGGGGAAAGCAAAGGAGCAACGCGAAAAGGAGAAACGAGCTGATATACTATGGGAGGTCGAATTGGTAGAGAAGTACGCTGGGAAATGTACAAGGCTCAGTAGTTGGAAATCAAAAGTATATAGTCTTGTTCTTGACTTATGGAGTCTATCTTGCTCCTTTCTGTTGATAAAAACGAGTATCTCCTCTTCAATGAGTGCCTGACATCTTGATCAAATCCTCACTGATGATGTCCAACGGGTTCAACGCCTCGCTCTGCTTCCGCAGCACCTCGATCCGCCGCTTGAACCCGCCGTCCCGCATCGTGGACTCGACGGCGTCCCGGACCTGCTCCAACGACGGCCGCGCCGTGGCCAGATCGACGCCGATGCCCGACCAGCCCACCCGGCGGGCATTCTCCGTCTTGTCCATGCCCTCGCCCGCGACCACCATGGGGACCCCGTGCGCGATGCCGTGGTTGACGGCGCCGAAGCCCGCGTTGTGGACCCAGATGTCGGCGTGCTCCAGCACGGCGTCGTAATTGAGGTAGTTGGCGACGCGCGCATTGCCGGGGACGACGGTCCCGTCCGGCATGAACTCGGCCAGGGACGCATCCTTCCACCCCAGGATGGCGACGACCACGACGTCCCGCTCCGGGCCAGCGAAGGCGCGGATCGTCGGGATGATCAGGTCGTTTGGGTCGACCTCGACGGTGCCCTGCGCGACGACCACCACCTTCTTCCGTCTCGGGTCGTCCGCCGCCAGGGCCGAGTTCGTCTTCAGCTCGTCCCACCAGTCAAAACGGGGATCCGGTAGGACGGTGCCCTTCGGCGTGCCCTGCACGAGTCCGACGAATTGGAAGCCCGCGGGCCAGTCGCTGCGGGGATACTCGAAGCCGGGCACACCGACTTGGTAGATGGCGTCGTGGCAGCGGTAGTTGGCCCCGGAGAGGATCGGCTCCCCCGTACCCCGGCCGGCGCCCGATGCCAGTAGCTGCTTGTCCAGTAAGGCCGTCAAGTCGGCTGCGCTCAGTGTCCACTTGTCCCAGAGGGCTTGGTTCCGCGCGTGGCCCGCCTCCGACTGGTCGAACGGCGCAGCGTACGCAAAGGGCGGCAGGTCGATGCTCCTGATGGCGGGGACCGTGATGGACACGCACACGGTCCTGGGCACGGGGAACTCAGGCGGGAGCGGCGCCCCGTACTTCAGGGGCATGATACCGAGGAAGAAGGCCTCTGCGACAACCAGGGCCCGTCGGCCACGCTCTTGCAGCGTCACCAGGGCCGACTTGAAGTTCGCCCACTGAGTCGGCAGCGTGTCCAAGCACTGCAGCCGCAAGTCAATCTTGCCCCGCTTCGTCCAGGGCAGCGCCTTGTAGCCCGGCGCCAGGCGGTCCGGGTCGGCGTAGTAGGCCTGGTCATTGATGTCCGCGATGCCCTGCAGAGCGAAGAACTCGGCGCCAGCTGCCTCGATCCGCTGGCGATGCGCGGTCGGGCCCAGGAAGGCGACGTCCCATCCCCGGCTGCGCAGGCCACTGGCGACGCGGATCAGGGGCTGGAGGTGGCCGGACAGTGTGTGGCATACCACGAGAACCACCGGACGCTGCGGTTTGGGTGTTGGGTCGTCACCCATTATGATAGCAGAAAAGCGAATCCGAGATGTGCGTATGCGCAGGCCAAGAACACGATGGGGGGGTGAAGCAGACGTTGGAATGGGGAACTCAAGAGTGTGTGAATCGCGAAGTCCATTGACGTGTTGTCAACCAATTGATCATGACACAGCACAGCCACAGCAGGCTAGTGACTGCAGCTGTCTGTTCATGACAGCGGAACCACCAGGTATCAATGGAATAAACAACGCGAAAGGATAGAAGGACAAAATGCACGGCCAAAATGAACAACTGAGTATGGAGAATAGAATTGAAATTACATTGTAAATAAAACTAATATATCTATCAAAATTGGGTATCATACTACTGCCTGCAATGCATGCACACACACCAAAGGGGGGCCGTAATGGCCGATACGCAATGCGGATAACGCCTGCTGCATATTAGGGGACGCTCCGCATTGCCAGACCCAATGGGCACTGATCCCAATGGGCACTGATCCGAACCTGCAGACAAGGCTCTTCACCAAGTTCCAGGAAACTGCATCAATCAATCAATCAATCACGCACTGACTGTGGCAGTGACTGTCGCCTGATCCGTGGTTGTCGTAGTCGTGGTCACCGTCTCAGTCTCCTTGACTGTAACCGTGACAGGGCCACCAACAGCTGGATTGGCAATGACTTTGGCGGTGCTGTGGACGGGAATATCGGTGGGAATGGGCCCGAGGTGTCCATGGTGCGACCTCGTGATCGGAATGATCACCAGCGAAGCCAGGGTCGAGGACGGCTGCGGCGGCTTGGATTCCGACGTGGAACTGGGTACGGGGGCTGGCGGTGGAGGCGGCGGAGGAATAGAGGAGGGGGCGGAGGCGGAGGAGACGATTGGCGGTAGGATTGGCGGGATAACCACAATGGTCGTAAGAACGGCAGGCGGCGGTGATGTAGAAGATCGAGTCATCGTCAGAAGCGTGGTTGAAGGAGCCTCGGTGACTGTCGTGGTACCCGGCGTTTCCTTGGGTGGTACCACAATAATTGAAGTAACAACTTCAGTCGGAAATACGGTGACTGTGACTTCCGAGGGTTGACCGCTGTTGGCTTGAGATGCTGTCACAGTAGCAGACGGGGCCGGGCTGTTGACTTGCGAGGTCGTCGCAGACGGGGCCGACTTGGAGTCTCCCAAGATGCGTCCAGCGACATTGGGGTCGTAACACCCAACCTGAACTCCCGTTGTCGTGTTCATTGGTAACGCGAAGCATTTCGTGTTGCCGATGCATGGGGTGATGGAGAAAGCTCCTGAATTACCACACTGGCCAATGTTGTCATTGACACAGGCGATTTGCCCAGCCATGCAGGCGTTGTCCTCCTTGAGGCCCCCAAATAGGCTATTATACTTCTGTGCCTCCGCTAGGTTGCTAGCCATGACATCGGGTCCCACTGTCGACGCAGAAGACGGCGTGGCGTTGATGACAGTGGGTACATTTCGGTCAACGGTTCCGGATGCTGTCACCGAGTGTGAAACATAGGACGATTTCGAAGTTACCCCTGGTGCCGTCGTTGAGACAAGCTTTGAGGAAAAGGCAGAAGAGCTAGTAGCGGCAACCGAACTAGTAGCAACGACGGAAGACGTTGCAGCGGAAGCCGAGGAAGAAGTTGCCGATGAGGAACCAACGGCGCCGGAAGAACCGGCTGCGACAGATGAAGCTGCTCTGGTGGAAGAAGCAGTATTGCTGTTACCGCTCGCACCTCCCGTGGCTGACGTGAAGAAACCAGCCAAGCTGCTGGAAGCTGCTGCGGTTGCCGGAACCGATGAGCTAGCTGCTAATGAAGAGCTTAGCCTAGTCGAGGAGCTGGCAGTATGTACGAGAGACCCCGATGCTGATCCCGAAGCAACCACAGATGCGACACTGGAAGAAGTAGCAGTACTTCTGGGCCGGGTTAGTGCGGTACTGGATGCTCCAATCGCAGCACTCGAGGTAAAAGCAATGCCCGAAGAAGTACGTTGCGCTGACTGGGAAGCAGTTGCACTTTGTGATGATGAATGAGCGGTGGCGGCAGCCGATGATGAGGCTTGGCTGCTCGTCAAAGAGCCTGCCACAGTGCTCGAGGTTGCAAGACCACCACTGGACGCGCCATGACTTGTGGTGTCTATGAGACTGAAAAGGCGCGAGACAAAACTGTATGAAGACGTCGTCGGCAATGCCACACTGGATGCGATCGTCGATGATGTGGCGGAGGGTGAAGCTAAAAGAGTGTTGGGTATAGACCCTGTAACTGAACTGCTGCTCGTCGACAATATAGATGTAGAAGCAGCAGCGGTGGAAGCCAGGATAGAGGACTGGCTCAGTGTCGACGACGCTGGCGATGATGACGAAGACGATACAACAACTACCGCGACTGGAGACGATGAGGAGTGAGCGTGAGTAGATGACGTCTCTGGTGTTCTTAAAGTCGCACTGGGGCTATCCACGGCGAAGCCGGCCGAGGCAGCAAGGCTGCTCGCCGGGGGTGCTAAGGATGGAATGCTACTCGAGGGTAGCAAGGATGTAGACATGGAAGTCATTTGCTGTACAACCGACGAAGACGGCTGCTTGAAGAGCCTTGAGGTGGCCTCGTCTAATTCGTCTCGTCTCACTCTAGGAATTGTTAGTATTGATACGTTTGCGTGGGGATGTTGCAAAGGGGGAGGCGAGGAAACTTACCGTTCCCGGCGCCTCAGCGGGCCCGCCGCTGAGGCCTCGGACAACAAGAGAATGCTAAGGAAGAAAGCTGAAGAGCGCATCATGAAGATCTTTCTCGAATTCGGAAGGAAGCGAAAGAAAAGGTATAACGAAAACGGCAATGGGGAGAAAGAGCCCAACGAGAAATTGTGGGTTTATGACGGAACTGGAGGGTGAGAGCAGCTCTTGGGATTCATATTACGGGCAGCGAGGAGAAAGGCGAGATGCTGGTCAAAGAGGAGTCGATCTTCAATGAGTTTGTGCAAAGGGCCTAGGCAATTATGGAGAGCTGTAACAAGAGGAATGGCGTCGAGAGTTGAAAGGAGACAACAAAGGGAAAGACAGTGGCCACCGGTTCACGATGCAGAATGGCCAGCCAGAACGAGAACTCGAGATCGACGCTTTGGAGGATGGAGTGGGCATCTTGTACGGAGCACAAAGCACGCAAGTCACTAGTAATCAGTCTATTCTCGTATCACAGGAACCCCGGGATTTCCTTGCCCGCTTGCCCTCACGGCATCGAGGCCGGGAAGAGGTCGCGCTAGAATGCATGCCTGTGATGGCCGCAAAGCGAGAAAGCTTGAGATGAGACCCATTGAAGAAGGTCAGGGCCATCTGGCAGCTCGACAAGACTGATCCAATGGCGTCTCATTGGGCCAAATTACTTCGGCCGCTCTTCAATGCTATCCTTAACGGGAATCTAGCCTTGCCGGAACGGTATTGGATGCATGAAGCGGTTGGCAAGCGCTTTCTCCATTGTCGGTTCGTGTTTCCAGATTTTCGACATGGTGTCGTGGAATGCGCGCGGTTGAAGATGTTTTGTGGACGGGATATTTCCGTCGGCCTGTAACCGCGGCCAGCAAACGATTCTAATCCAATCGCGGGCAGTTGGCGGGCGCCTCCTGCGGCAAGTAACAGGGGGTTTTGTTAGTGGAGGGGTATTCTTCCCGGGCTCTAGCTTCAACGACAACCAATGGTTTCCTTGAAGATGCACCACTAATACGGGGCCCGCTATCATCTCCATAGCAGAACACACTGATCGAGGGTCAAAAGCAATCATTGACGTGAACAAGAGTATTCTATTAGACGATCACTCCACTGTTAAAAAATGAATATATAAACCTAGACATCCAGCCGCTTTTGAGGACGGATTTAGCATTGAGCGTTGTCGCAGAACGGTCGAGGCCGATGGGGCAAAGCTATCCCGGGTACCGCTAATGCTCGCGATTATCTGCGCCAAGTCGGGACCTACGGGCTTTCAAAGGAGCCCCATCCACTTCATCGCAACCACTTGGGAAATATTTGAGCTGATTTGGCCATTCTAATTTCCAGCAGATCTGCGTATACGAGTCGGAGCTCAAGTTGCATGAAGACTATGATCCGTTTATCAAGGTAGCCGGCGGTTTTGCGTACCCCCAAAGAACCGTTACAAGATTGGCAATGCCTGACCGTGTGAGCATTCAATATTGATATTAAGTGAGGTAGGCTCAGGGAAAGCCAGCAGATCCTGGGCCAGAATAGACGACCTAGGGACTACCTCGGCGCCTATGCCGAGTCTAGGTTTTTATTGTCATTGGGCTCGACAGCGTTGGGCGTTCACGAGACAACCCAATCGTCTTCGACACGCTTCTGTTGTACATGTGAATAGTATGGCAACAGAAGATCAAATGTATTAATGTACGATATCCCCGTAGCTTCGAGATGTTCGACTCTTAAACCCTCTCGGAGGTTGTTTGCCATTACTGCAAGCATGGCCAGGAATGTATGTAAGGAATGTCGGGTTTGAACCCGGCTCACTGGAACCACTTGTTTCCTTCCAACTTCAAGAATCGCGTTGGCACTGCGCCTAACGGTTTCAATTCAAGCCACGATGAGCGGATATCTGGAAGGGATCGAAGGCGACTTTCCGCTTCATCACGAGGTCGTTTCAGGTATGTGAAGGATCATGGTCACATCTTCCAGGCATCAACTGAGAGACTTGGGCACAGTCTTACCGACGGGCACCAAGGCCATCTCGGCTGAGTCTTGGGGTCGATCGGCGGGGGCCAAAACTGCAAGAATCGCCACACAGCTCCCCAGCGGCCAGGAGAGGTGGTAATTTCTCAAGGTAATGGATGCTGCCATGCGCACGATATTGCCAATGATCCTTCCCGAATAAGCTGATACTCCGAATAGTGTGCAACTGGGGAGTACGCACACACATATACGTGGGGAGAACACTATTCGGCTGGCATCATAGCAGGTCATGTGCCCGACTTTGGCCCAAAGCCCGTTGGAAAAGGCGATTACCACGACGAGATGGGGAACTACACCCACTTCTACGTAATGGAATACCACGACATGGACCATCAGAGCCCTCCTGAATCGGCCGTGCTTGCAAAGTCAGTTGCCGAGCTTCATACGAAAGCCGTATCCCCAAACGGCATGTTCGTCTTTCCCCTCCCGAACGGCCGTGGAACTCTGGACCGCGGCGAACACTAGGATAAGAGCTGGGCCGCCAAGTTCACATACCTGCTACAGGATCTGATCAGGCTGGACAATACGGTAAACGAGGCATGGCCCGAGTATGATGACGCCTGCAAGCAGCTCATTGACCACGTCATCTCGAGACTTCTTGGCGCCTTGCAATCCTATGGGCGAAACATCGAGCCGGTGCTCTGCCACGGTGATCTGTGGGAGGGAAATGTAGCCACCGATTTTGAGACTGGCAAGATCGTCATCTTCGACCCGGGCGAATCGTATGAAGCATTTCTCCTTCTCAAGACCTTTCCCTTGCTCTTGCTGAAATCGCGTTTATATGGTTCTATTGCGTGTTGTAATTGTGAGGCACAGGGTGACTTGTTGACTCTTTTCTAGCATGTACGCCCATAACGAGATCGAGTTCGGTACCTGGAGGTGCATATGGGCGACGCATTTCACGTCCCCCGAGTACGCGAGTGCGTATCAGCGTCTGATACCCCCTTCGGAGCCGGTAGAAGATTGGGACGACCGCAACAGGCTGTACGCAATCAAATGCGCCATTTGCGATTCTGCGGGCCACGTGGGAAGCAAGTCTCGAATAATGTAAGCATTTCACTGTTGCGACCAAGAACCTCTTGTCCCTAGCTGATTAGGGTAACCACGGGCAGAGCTTTCAACGATATGCTGTACCTGTGTGAGAAATACGCACCACCGTTAGAATCGCTGGAGAAGTACGATCCAGACAAGGACATCAGTGTGACGGGCAAGCGAGAAGTGTATGACGTAATGGCTGGGGCCCGGCGTTCACTGTGAATTGGAACTTAAGGAGAGACACAGAGAAAATACGACGCTTCAAAGGCGGTCAGTCTTCTAGGGGGTTTCAAAGATGGCAATGGACCTGCTGGGGTTTTCGAGAATCCAAATTCGAAGAATGTACCACTGAACCAAAAGCCGACGGCCGATAGATGGTTCAACCGGTACATTGGTATAAGTCTTGCCAGAACCAACAGTCCCCCTGATCGTCGCGTAGTGGCGATCCCCTAAAGGTACTGGCAAGACGCTTCTCGCGCTCCCCCTGACACTGGCTCTCCGGCTCAAGCCCTACATAGGTGGAATGCTCTGACCCTTTGAATGGGATTATATCTGCCTACAAAACGCTGCTTACGAACGGGGTTCGAACGTGAGGTCTGCGGAAGTCGGGAGGCTGCATACGCATAAAGCAAACGCTCACCGGGCTCATAACCTGAAGAATGTACCACTGAACCAAAAGTCGGCCGTCGGCTTTTGGTTCAGTGGTACATTCTTCAAAATTACAGGCTGTCGCTACGGATGGGAAATGCTAAAGATGGTTCCCGTTGCCAAGTCCTGGAGAATAGAGTGGGTGCTGAATCAGAGACTTGGCGGCGCTAGACTCTAGTGCTGCTGCTTAGCTGGGGGCCTGTATCCGCATCTCCATAGACCGAGATTGGTCCGAAAACTCGGATTGATCTTTTATCTTCGAGTGCGCGGGTATAGGAACAAAGAAAAGATAAGCCATAAGCGCTAGTTATGGCCAGCCGGCCTCAATGACTAAATAGAGCAAGTTTCCAGCTCTATCAGAGGTTCGTCTGGCGTGCCGCAAGATGGCCAAACATCTGCTCATGGCTGGAGATAAGATAACCGTATCCGCCGCCACATCCACTAATCTTCGATCGCTCAAACTTATACTCTAACCTACATGTAGATAGCAGAGGAGGGCGGGGAGCAAGTGCAGGACCTGCAAGGATGGATATCGAGAGAGTCAATGTCTGCCGCGCGAAACAACCAGGTTAACAGAGCGATGTCGTATCGCCAGACCTCTAGCTTCTGCCATGCCGTTAGCTGCGCGCTGGTGACAGGGTGATGGCGTGCTGTGTGCTACACGCCATGCCTCACCAGCCTCGGCCTGCTATTTTATTCATTCGACATTTTTCTTTCCACCTAGCGTACTACTTGCTGTCTTTTTGCCCGGAATCAAAACAATCCCAAATGTCATCTATACCAAGTACTGGATATTCAATGTCTCTGATTCGTTGTTGATTGTGGTTCTTGTGCTTTCTTTTCTTCTTATTCTTTCTTTTTGGCCACCCCTCCCAATACGCGATGGTCTTTACTTCGGACCCGGCCCCTCCAGGGGCGAAAACTTCCGGCGAAAAGCAGCCCGATTCGCATAGCGACAACGTCCACCAGGGCCTCATTGAAGTTGCCGACAATGCGGACCACCTGCAGCGCCATCTTGGCAATCGCCAGATCCAGCTGATCGCCGTAGGCGGCACCATTGGCACGGCTCTGTTCGTCTCCATTGGCGGCGGTTTGATGCAGGGCGGCCCGGGCAGCTTGTTCATCGCCTTCACCCTGTACTCCTGCCTCTTGGCATTGGTGAACAATTGCCTCGCCGAGATGGTCATCTACATGCCTGTATCTGGCAGCTTCATCCGTATGGCTTCAAAGTGCGTTATTTTACCCTTCCCTTCCCGTCTTCGGCCGTGGCGCAAAGAATTACAACCGCGACCCACGAGTCTTCCGGGAGTCCCACTTTATTTCTCTCAACGCGTGATAAACTGACTTGGTGGTGATGTAGGTGGGTTGACGACGCTTTCGGCTTCATGGCCGGCTGGAACTTTTTCCTCTATGAGGCTTGTCTCATTCCTTATGAGATCTCCGCGCTGAATCTCGTGCTCACTTTCTGGAGGGACGACGTCCCACCTGCGGCAGTCTGCGCCGCTTGTATTGCATTCTACGCGTGAGCTACTTTGAACTCCTTTAGAGATCTCCTTTTTGGCATACTGACTTGGTGTCGCAGCGCATTCAACATCATTGCAGTGAAATACTATGGCGAAGTAGAGTTTTGGCTTTCCTTTGGAAAGCTGTTGCTGATCATCATGCTGTTCTGCTTCACCTTCATTGTCATGATCGGCGGCAACCCCCAGCACGACGCCTTCGGGTTCCGGTACTGGAAAAACCCCGGGTCGTTTGCCGAGTACATCGCGACCGGAGCGCTGGGTAGATTCCAAGGCTTCCTCGGCGCCTTCTTCTCGGCTGCCTTCACCGTTGTTGGGCCCGAGTACTTGGCCATGGTCGCTGGCGAGGCCGAACGACCAAGAACGTACTTGAAGAACGGCTTCAAGACCATGTATTGGCGTTTTGGTACCTTCTTCATCGGAGGAGCTCTCGTATGTATAATTCGAGCCACCGGACCCTTTTCGTTGCATTCGCAGCCTAGGTGCCAACTGTCCCTTCCTTTTCACATCCCCACAGCCATTTCCGGCGAAATAGGCGATTGCCCACAGCCCATGGAGGGGCACCTGAGTCGCCACCTGCTAATCTCTTGATAGTGCGTCGGCATTATCCTACCATATAACAATGAGAAGCTGCAGAATGCGGGCACCGGAACTGCTGATGGCTCGCCATACGTCATTGCCATGCAGAACATGGGTATCGGGGTATTCCCGCACATCATCAACGCCTTGATGGTGACAGCCATCTTCAGTGCCGGTAACGCTTATACGTACTGCGCGATGCGCTCTCTGTACAGCATGGCGCTCGATGGCCACGCGCCCAAGATCTTCACCAAGTGCACCAAAAACGGCATTCCGATCTGGTGCTTCGTTCTCGTCATGGTCTTCCCGTTCCTCTCCTTCCTGCAGGTGTCCAACGATACTGCGCAAGTCGTGACGTGGCTGGCCAACCTGACGGAGGCATCCCAGCTCATCAGCTACATTGTCATGTGTGTAACTTACCTCTTCTTCTACCGCGCGCTCAAGGTCCAAGGAATCGATCGCCAGACGCTCCCCTACGTCGGATGGTGGCAGCCGTGGTCGGGCTGGATCGGCGGCGGTTCCATGACCACCGTAGTGTGCATTTACGGCTACACGGTGTTCCTCCCCGGCCAGTGGGACCTGGGAACCTTCTTTTCCTACTATACGATGATCTTCGTCGCTTTCGTGACCTACGGTACCTGGAAGCTCCTCAAGCGAACCAAGGTTGTGCTACCTGCCCAGGCCGACCTGGTCTGGGACAAGCCTATCATTGATGCGTATGAGGAAGCTCTGACCGAGCCTCCGACCCGGTTTAGAGACGAGCTTATGATAATGGCTGGGATGAAGAAGAAGAAGAGATACCAAGAAACAGTCGTAGAGAGCTAGCCAGACTCTGGATGCTTCGAGGCCTCTAACCCAAACAAGTAATAGTAATACAAATGTTGGTTACTCACATCGGCGCTACAGAGCCAATGCAGATCACCTTGATGTTCTGGTCCCATGTCGAAGCCACCCCCGGCATACCCCGGCTGACCCCGCCGAACGTTATCTAGAACCGGGGGTCTTGGCTGCTGTGTCCGAGGTGTCATCTCTGTACATGCGCGATGCGTGATGAACACCACGTCGTAATACGTTAGGTGGCAATGACACTGCGGGGAATGCCTTATCTCCCAGATGCCAGTGATGACGTTCGTGGAGATACTGCAATGATACGGCCTCACGTGGGTGGCCGTCAGACGAGTGGGTGGCCGTCGGCCAGAGCGAAGGCGGCATGACGGCGTGGCGCCTCAATCAGCGTCTCGCCGTCGAGGGCCGGCAGGAGACCTTAGGTCGTCGGGCCGGGACGTTCTTGGGCTGCGTGGCTATCGCCCCGGCGAGCCGCGTCATCGACATCATCGACGCCCTCAAAGACGCGCCGACGTCGAACGACGGCGGCGTCCACGAGATCGCGGCCTACGTGATGCGCAACCTGGCGGGCCTGTACCCTGACCGGCTGCGCCTGGAAGACTACCTCATCGAGACAGTGAGGGCGCGGCTGGACCTCGTCGGACAGAGCTGCCTATACGGTGTCTTCGAGGCCTTCGGCTACATGACGCCCGCGGAGTTCTACAAGGACCCCGACGAGGGCGCCTCGTGGACACGCCACCCGGCCGTCGCGGACTGGCGGGAGGTCTACAACCGCGAGGGCCTGACGAAACTGGCGGCGCCTGGCGGCGCCGCTGATGGTGGTTCAGGGGACGCAGGACGGCATCGTCCCCCTCCCCCCCCGCCCTACCTGACCGAGGAGGACTACGCCCGGACGTGCGCGGCGCACCCCGAATCGCGCGTCAGGTTCCTGACCTACGCGGGCCAGAACCACGACAGCGTCACCAACGCGGCGCAGGTGGACTACATGGGATGGGTGGACGACCTGTTCAACGGCAAGGAGATGGAGCCGGGCTGTTCGCGCATCGACGTTCAGCCGCTGACCGACCATTTCCAGCCGTTCCTAGTCCCGTACAGGGCGGCAAGGGCGCTTTAGCCACTGGTACAACGGGGAATTGTCTACTCATGGACACTAGCAGTCTTGACTGCCGATACTTACCCAAAGTTCGTAAAGCTCGTTCATCTATACACGGGGGAAATTGGATGGTGTTTTTTGTAGAATTCCAGATGGGGCATTTGTTTCCTATCTCGTGAGAAAGACTGTCGGCCCGTTGTCCCACTCAGGTACTTTCAGCAACAGCGTCTTCACCATGACGGCCACCCTGGCCGCCGCCGGTCTCGTGACCGGGCATTTTCAATAGTAGTTTATTACGCAAGGGGCCCTGGGGTGGACGTCTTAATACGTGAAAACTAAATGATATCTGCAGCAGTGCATGCACCTGCATCAACGACGTCAGCCCAACTGGATATTCTCTTTCTATAACATGAACCGACCTACAGGGGTTTATTTTGCGGGGAAACGACGCTAGCCAAGCGCATAGTGTAAATAATGTAATTATAGTGTGTCTCGGTAGATGACTCTGACAGGGGTATGAAAGAAGCAACCGACGGATATGCAGGAACTACGGCCGGCTCAGCGTCTCTAATCACGTCGTCGGCCTCGCTGCCGTCCTGTACATGACCGTCTTGGAATGCTTCCCGCCCGAGGCCGGCTGGACCGCCGCGACGCTCAACTACAGCTGGGCAGTGCTCATCGGGGCCATCCTGATTTCGGCCGTCATGTGGTTTACTCACGGCAGGCGTTCCTACAGGGGACCAGACCAGGAGTTGATCGCGGCTTAGAGAAACCACCAACTTACACAAAGCATTAATACTATCGAAGGAGGAGTGCGGCCTCGTGGAATTGAGGGTCTATAGATAGCTGTTCTTCCGAGCGTAGATGAATGAAGTTACTCTTTGGGAGGAGCAGGCGCCACTGCGGCCCTCTCACCCAGCCTCCGCTTCGCGACGACCCATGTTGCCCATGCTGTGGCCGCCATCAAGATGGGGGCCCCCAATCCTACGGCGATGCCGACGCCCAGGCTCCACTTCTTGTGCTCCTCCTTGTGACCGAGCGTCCTCTGTGCATCATAAAACCTCTCGGCGAAGGACGGGGCCACCATGAACTGTTTTGTTTCAATGTGCGGTATGTTGTCTCGGAGAATGTAGTCCGAAGGATCGATCCATTTCATCACGGTCAAAGTCGTGACGGCCATGGACATGGAAGGAGGCTGGGACTCGGGAGCTCAGGGTCTTCCTGAACTTGATGAGTATAAAGACTCGAGCAGGTACGATGGAATGGGTGTCGGAGAGTCCCCAGACACGACAGACACATTCAGCACCATCAACCCCCCATATCCCTTAAATCCCGCTCTCTCTCGTTGATCCAAACTGTCCGTCAAATTTCTTTCTTGGTACCTAGTGTATTCGCCATCTGACAAAATGATGGGCGCTGCTGATGTCATCGGTCTGGTGGCCGACGTCATGGGCATCTGGTCTTTCCTCGGCGACAACCTCGCACCGGGCGAGTCAGACGATTCCGTCTACCGCATCTTCGTCGGCGTTGATGGCACTGAGCACAACGGAGAGGAGCTTAGCGCTGCTCCCGGCGTCATAGACGCCGTCAAGGTCTACAACACCAACCACGACCTGATGGGCACCGGCCCCGGTGGGATGATTGGCTTCAACGGTCATGGGTTCGGCGACGTGACCGCCAGCCAATTGGGGAGTCAGCAGTCCATCTTCACCGAGTTTTGTAAGTGTCCGGCGAAGAAGAAGAAAACCAACCATAAGTGACAGTTGCCGGAGACGATGCCATTTGCATGGCGGCCATCGGGGCTACTATGCCCGGAGGTACCAACTGGGGATGGGTTGGCGACTGGGGCAAGCTCTGCAACCTGGATTGGTTCTACAGCGGCTATCACATCAAAAACGACAAAAACGACGACAGTGCGTAAGTTGGGGAAAATCCAAAAGACCCAAACAACGTAAAAAGGATCAGTGAACTGACATATATCGTCGGGACGGGGCTCCAGCACGGCCCTGTGCACCTGGATCGACAAGGATCATACCAACGACATCAAGGTGGGCGTCCGCGGCATCGAGTGGTCCGCCTTTTCAGGCGAGCCGCAAAAGGCTCCTACCGAGGAAGACGCCAAGAAGAAGTGCGGCAACGGCTTGACAGCATGGCGCAACGAGGGCGAGCAGCAGATGCTTCCCCTCGCCGCCGTCAATATGGCCTCGTCGTCTTCGGGCCCCCGGCCCTCCCGGCGCTTCGACGACAGCCTCGTCTTCAGTAAGCTGCGCGGCCAGAACGCCACCGAGCTCTGCGCGTCCGACACCGCCCTCGGCCCGGACTTCGTCAGCGAGGACGAGGGCGTCTACTGCAACATGGAGACGCACGAGACGGCGCCGCGGTGCTCTAAGGACCCCCACGCCCCCGATTGCTTCGACTGGGCGCACCCCGAGGGCCCGGCCATGGTCCGCCGCAAGGGCAAGCGGAGCCTCCGTAAGCCCAGCAAGATCGTGCATTGGGGCTGAGCCGAATAGGGGGGAATGCATGGCTTCTTCGTTTCCTTTGCTTTTCTTAGGTTGCAGATTGCACTGCGTACCTAAGTAGGCCAAACTCCTGTCATTATCGTCGATATTTACGAAACTCACTGTTAGGCCTGAAAGGCCTCGTTTCATTTTCTTCTAGTTTTAACGTAACGTACAATTACCGTATTAGCGTCTTGTACGGGTGCAGATGAAATGGCTTTGCAGATAGTGCAAAGGCGGGTTTGCAATCATCCATTTGCACTGTTGTGAAGGGATTGTAGTAATCACGGGGTATGCTCGTACGGCACTAGTAAATTGACGACTGTTCTATTTTGCTCTATTCTCAAACTCGATGGTACGGAGTGCATCGCCCCTAATCATGATTGCACGGACCACTAGTGTTATACTTGAAGCAATCTTTCGGCATCACCACAGGGGTAACGCTAATGAACAAATCCAAGTCCTGCTCCTCCTTCTCCAGTCTCGTCTCCTTTCCGTACTAAGACTGCCGAAGCAGCTTCCCTATGGCCATGGATATGTAAATGTACGACATCCTCCAGCTGACCTTGAACAATGACCAGGACAGGCGCGCCAAATCGCCAATACTGCACTTAACAGAGTCTCGGCTGATTCCCTTCCGGGTAGAAGCGCGCCTGATCACATAATGAGCCTTCTCCAGCTCCTCAACGACCGAAGCCAGTCGCCGGTCCACCGGCTCCCTTCTGCCGTTAATCTTCAGGACCAGCGCAGAGCAGGGAACCGGAGGCATGGCATAGCACTCGATGGCCCATGCCATAGTGCCGTCGTACCACCAGACGTAGATTCGTCGGAGCCACTGCGCCCCCTTCCAGAAAAAGCACTTGATGAAAAGATGGACAGAGCCGTACGTCACCCAGTCAACAAGCCAACCGACGGCCCAGAAACTGTGCGCCACGGCTCGCTCAAGACTTTCCGACAGTGTCAGGTCTTCGTGATACATCTTGGCAGAGGATCGAAGGGAAGACGAAGAACTCAGGTTGTACAGGTCTTCTACCTCCAAACCTTTTAGACCGACAATCTCGCGTATTGACCGCTGGCGGGCCATGACCTTTCGACTGTAGCGAAGATAACCCAAGGGCGACGTGAAGAAGGATGGGCATGGCTCCAGGTAGGGGGAGGGCTCGTCGAGGGAGCTGACATGATCAAGCGAATAGTCCCAGCGCTCAGCTCGGATACGCTGGCGCAGCCATCGGAGGCTGGTGAGCGGATGTTGGCGCCAAGCCGGGGTCGGCGCGTTTGGTGGTGGTGGTTCCTCGTTTAGGAGGGTTTTGAGGCGGGACAGAAGCCAGAAGATGGGCATCTCGCCTGTAGATTGGCCACAGCGATGTCCCTGCGAGATGGTGAAGATGAAGTACCAACATCGTTCCACGGCGGGGCTTTATCTTTCGATCTGGTTCTGGATTTGGTGGGCCGGCCTACTTGCTCACTCAACCGTTTCCACCGACCCCATCAAGAATGCGCAGGTTGTCCAAAATGCGCACCGCAATCCGTGCCTGGGGAACTTGTTGGGCAAATCCGTCATGGTACCTTCTCAAGTCCGAGTTTAACCGAATGTGCCCTGTTTCTGCAAGTTCTCTTCCGATTTTCTGGGCTCTTTCCATCCATTAATGGACATCGTGGATACATGTGGGTGGTTCATACTCGCAGTTTCCGTAATGTTGGCGGCTGTGAGAGCTTTACCAAGTTATAAGAACTATATATAGCAGACGGGGCGTTCTTAATAAATTCCATTTATTTTAGGGATTTAAACAATTTATTCCTACTAGGTTAATAAAACATTATATTAGTTAAGGTAATGCTTTCTTTATTCTTTTTTTTATAACTTAATTTTCAGTTTAATATTAGTTAAGGTTAATAGAAATAAAAGATTAATAATAAATATAATACCTTTAAATATATAAACTTAAAAGAAAAGTTATTATACCTAATAACTTTAAAACTTTTAAAAGACGTATTAATATATATAACTCTTATAGATTAAAAACTTTATTAATAACGGAGAATATAAGAAACGTTCTTTATTTTAATAATTTAAAGGTTTAAATATAAAAGGCTACCTTTAATCCTTTTTTAACTATTTAAATTATAACTTTTTATTATTATTATAACGTACGTATATCGCTATAACAATTTATCTATTAGTTATTATATATAATATAAAGTTTATTAATAATTTTAATAAACGTTATATAACGCGTAACGATTTTAATAATAATTTAATAGTAAATAAATAATATAAAACTATATATATCGATATTATTACCATTTAAGAAAACTATTTCATTTAGAATAATTATAATAAAAAATATAAAACGATAGCTAATTAATAAGACTTTAAGTTCTATTAATACCGGATTAAATATAACCTCCTTTTCAATTTAATTCGACGATATTAAATAAAACTCGAGAATTTTTTAAAAGTTAATTAATACAGATTAATAAATTCATTAAAGCCGAGAATTTTAAATCTTAAAAGGCGAAGCGTTTTTTTTATTAAATCGAGTATAGCGAGAGTAATTAAATTATATAATTATAATAAAGGATAAATAAGGTAATAATAAAAAGAAAAAAGTAAAAAGGGGTTATTATGTTTTTAAAAGGCTTATTAAAAAGATTTAAACCGTTAATAATATTAGCTTCACCGTTTTATAATTAAAATTATATATATAAAGTATTAAAACTTTTAAAATAAATATAATTTAATCCTTATACTTAAGAGGTTAAGGTGATACTTCTCTCCCCGTCACTATTAAAGAACTCTTTTTCGTGTTATATAAAGGTCGTATCTTATCGAGGTTATAAGTATAAAGGATATTTAAAACGAGGGTTATTTCTTATGTCGTAAATTCCATTTTCGGTTTGGATCAAAATTGCAACCTCAAGACCTCCAGTAGCATTTATACGCAATGAGTCATTGTCACGTGAGCAGATATCGAGTCAGCCAAGACGAGCTGAACTTCACATCGCCACGATTGCAATAGAACATTTTAGGCTCAACCCAACTAAACAAATTGACTTCAACCTTACAGGCGTAGCTCGCATGTCGGTCCTCGAGCGCATACGCCCTCACTTGGAGAGGTCCCAGCGGGACCAGCGGCCTGTGGTCTTGATGACTTGCGGAATCGCCGGTATGCTTTTGCCGCCTAATATAACTGTTGATATCGAATATTATGGTCGCTAAGTATGCACAGGATCGGGCAAAACCACACTGGCCAAGGCCATTGTCTCGGAGCTGCCTCAGTTCACCCGTCTCTCCGGCGACGAAATCATCCACGAGAAGCACGGCCTGTATGGGGTGGACTACCCAGCCGACGACGCCCTGTATCAACAGTACCAGGAAGAAAACGACGCCATCATCCTGCAAAGATTTCACAACCTGCTTGAGGAAGGTCGAGACGTCGTACTCGATCACTCATTCTACGCCAAGGGGGACAGGGACGCGTTCAAGCGGATTGTCGACGAGTGCGGAGGTCGCTGGGTCCTCGTCTTTTTCCAAGCTGCCGACAAGGAGAAACTGTGGGCGAGTATCCGGCACCGGAGCGCACAACCCAAGGAGGCAAACTCGGCGCTCGACATCTCCCGTGAGACGTTCGAGATTTATTGTAGCGGGTTCGAAGACCCGCATGGCGAAGGGGAGATTATTGTTGAAATCTAGCTACCTAAGATAGAAACAAGTGTTGATTGTGATAGCTAGCCAATCCGTGTTTGGGTTTTCGGAGGGAAAACAGTCTACGACTAAATTAAAAAATAGATATTTGTGATCTAAATCATTCCCTAATATCCTAGCTCATGATCGTAATTTCGTCCACGCAGTAATATCGCCTTATAATTATGGCGTTGCTGTTTTTGTATGTTCTTGATTTTCAAATCCAAAACAAGAAAGAACGAAAGGTAAAAGCGACTTCACTTTCTCAGTTTGTGGCCTGGCTTGCCTCCCGCGCAGAACACCAAGATATCCCGTGCCTTATCTCCCTTGTGCTTCCCATTGCTTGAGTGCCGAGACCCCCCTGAGCTGATGCTGAAGACACTGACGACACTTCCGAAGCTTTGAGAGTTTCGGTGGTGTTTCTTCTGCTTCTTAAGATCATCTTCATCAATATATTGGGGAGGAATGCTATGCCGACTATGATGGCCATGACACGAGGGACTCTTTCGGCCGATTCCCACAGGGCTGTCAGAATGGTGTTTCCGAAGGAGCGGGCGGATATTGTCCGAGGCGTTGGGAAACCATTCGGAGTACTGGGTGTGCAGGGGGATCCCGATATGAATGTCGGCCGAGTACGAGCTTTCCGTCCTGTCGTGGTCGTCATAAAGAGTGTGCCTTCTGGGTCTTCTTCGCCTCGGCTTCTCTTCTTGGGCCTTTTCCTCGTGAGAATCGGTTCGCCTTTGACGATATCTAAACTCGGATGATACTGGGCTGACCTGGCATTGGGTTGAACTCGGAGAATGAAGGCTGTTGTTTCTCCAGCCCTCGTAAATAAGTGGAGTTGTTGCAGCCATCATATTGGGAGGAACCGAATACCTTTTGGTTTCGTACATGGTCGGCCTCGAACGTCTCTCACGTGAAAGTGACCGCGAACTGTACTCTGGTTTCTCCTGGTAGATCAAAGGGTCTTCAAAATCAAGGAAATCAAACACATTGACAGACGGCTGTTGTCCTTTTGCTCCTCCGGGGCTCGGTAGCTGTCTCGTCTCGCAGAGTGCGCCCCCATCATCTTCATCGTCAGTCACCTCACCCAAAGCACCATCCTCGTCCGACGACCAGTCGGTATCATCAGAGTCGGATTCAGACTCGGAGTCAGAGTCTGCATCTCTCCGACACTCCTCAATGCAGGGCAATCTGGTGTCTCTATGGCACCCATCGCAGCTGCACACCGTCTCAGAGCCGAGGGTCTCCATGCTTAGCGACTTCGCCAGTGCCGCCCGCCCCGTCAGCGCCCGATACAGAGCCCGTTCAAACCGCACGTCGGCGACTTTGCCACAGGCGGGGCACCTGCTACTGGGGCTCCTGATGTTGGGTTCGGTGCAGGCCCAGCAGCACAAGTGGCCGCACGAGAGATCGCACGGCATATTGCGTACGGTTCCATCCAGTCCAGGCACCACTACACTGCGCTCGCATCGGTCACATATGTACGACTTGGGCGGCACCGCGGCGCGATGATAACTGACGTTGAGGCTCGAGGAGCTCGCGTGGACGTTGCCGGACTTCATCGTGCTGGGAGTGGGCGCACTCAAGGCCGGGGGAGCTGGATGTTTGTCCAGAAGGTCATGCGATATGGGAGATCAGACAATATGTGTGCTTCTGCTTGTTACTATGAGCTGCTCTATATCATCTTGTATGTGTGTTGGGATCTGCTTGGGATTATAAAAGGGCGTGATATGGGGGCAAGTGGGACAAAGGAAATGCCACCCCCTAACCTGTTGGTTGTTAGGCAGACAACAAACACTACAAAAACGTAACTTCTCCATTCTTCATTCCAATGCGAATTCTTTGTCGTTGCACAAAGCAAACTTTGGGCTTCTCTTCCCGTCTTTCAGAGTTTCGATGCTCGCGAGGTTTTGGGGGACTCCGGCGACCAAGGTTCGCATTAACTTTCCAGGCCGCGCTCCTACACGAGCCTGCAGGACACACTCTAAACGAACAACTTTGGCTACAAAACGGAATCGACTCGAGATAAGGAATCAGGATCAAAACTGTCATCCCGTACCACACAACCTTCCACGTCTAAAAGGGAAAAAAAGGACAAAAAGAAAAAAGTGCCTACGTCTCAGCCCCTGCTGTCGCGCTTCCTCAATCGGCATGTCAGTCCCCCACTGACACGGGATAGCCAGCGCGCCACTGCGTTCCACTCCTCCTTTGGGTCTACTAGCTCAATCTCGTACCGCGTGATCAGGGTTGCCACCACCTTGTACAGCTCCATCTGGCTCAGGTGTCGGCCGAGGCAGATCCTGGAGCCACCCCCAAAGCTCAGGTCCGACGCATTCCAAAGCCGCATGCGCTCCTGGTACTCTGCGTCTGTCTCGCCTGCCTGCTGGAGCCACCGGTCAGGGTTGAACTCGTCGGCGTCCGGGCCGAAGATCTCCTTGTTCCGGTTGATGACGTAGGGGTTCATGCCGACCGTGGTCCCGCCGGGCACGACGCTCCCGTCGGGCAGGGTCAGGCCGCATTCCGGCACCATCCTCTCCAAGGTCATAGAGGCCGGGGGGTGGATGCGCAGGGCCTCGTGGACTACGGCGTCGAGGTAACGGATTGATCTGGCTACCGAGTAAGAAGGCACCTCGGCCGGGTCAATTCCTGCTGCGAGGACGTCTTCGTTGAGTCGCGTCCAGGCCTGTGGCGAACGCATGCAGTAGTAAAATAGTGCTTTCAGGGTAATGCCCGTGGTATCTGCTCCGGCGAGCAAGTTGAGCAGAAGATAGCCGATGGTGGTCGCATTGTCCACCACCTCCGGGTGCGAAGTTTGCGAGTCGATGAAGTACTGCAGGAAATCGGGATGCTGGGGGTTGAAGGCTGTGTCCTCTCCCTTGAGGCGAGCGAACAGCGATTCGGCAGCGATGTGCGTGGCATGCGCCAGATTAGGCGGTCCGATATGCACAATGGGATTCTTGTCCAGCCAGTGATCGAGCCATGGGGTATTCCCGACGATTCCTAGGTAGTCCATTGCTCGGTCCCCGATTTCCTGCGAGCCGTCAAAGTCGTAGCCCTTCTCCATGTACCCAAACTGTTTGCTAAAAGTCACGGCGCTCATGAAATCCCATGTGTCTTAATAATAAGGGCGGCGAGGAACATTGTCAGCCATGTCAATCATTCTGGCTCGAGGGTCCCCGCGTGCAACTTACAATGTTTTAGCCACTCATCAAGGGGGAAATCTTGACCCGTCGTGGCGAAACGGTGGTTCAGTTGCTCACAGAAATCCTCAATGACCTCGTCCATCAGCGGCTCGGTAGCCAAGACGCTTGAATTCGAGTAGTGTCGCACAATCGGCTTCTTGAGTTTGGCGTGCTTTGCCTGTGTTGAGCTCGCTGAAGAGATTGTACAGAATCTTGCCGTCTACGAAGGTGCTGTTGACTTTGTAGAAGTTGGACTGGGATTGTAAGCACCACTCATATCAAATCTCCAGAGGGCGCTCCCACTCACTTTCAGCCACTGTCCGTTGGTGTTGTAGACTGTTCTGATCAAGGAGGGGATGTTCAAATCTAGCATATTGGGGCCGGTCCGAACCACTGGCCCATATTGCTCATGGAGCTTCTTGATAACCGGCGCGTGGTTCGAAGACATCGCCAGATGGACTCTCCAACCGTTTGTCCAGGCTAACTCCATCATCACAATTATCAGCATTGCTAATCCATAATCCACCAAGGTATGTATATTTGAATGAAACGACCATTGCATCTTAGTTACAGGGGGTTAGGAGTTACTATAGAGATCGCCCTACCTGCCAAAACTGGCGCAGGGTACTTTCGGAGAGGAGACAGCTGATAGGTGACAAGGTACCAGAGGATCATAACAAGAGCTGGTGCGAAGGTGATAGCCCGTACCAGAGACTTGTCGTATTGACCCAAGATCCCCCGGAAACTGGTCAGGGGCTGCTTCCCACGGCACGGTGGAGTAGTTATAGCGAGCCATGGTAGTCAAATGGCAACGACCTGGTTTATGATTTTATAGGTTGGCTCAAAAGCAAGTCGAAGGGAAGGGAAGCGGATGAAGAACAAAATAAACTCGACTGTTCAAACATCTTAGTGACGAGGCTCTTCTTATGTACATGATTCATGTACGGAAGGCACCCCCTCAGAGAAGGCGCCGTCGAATCTGCGTTCAGAAATGAATATACACAGATAATTAGATAGACCCCGCAGCCCCCAAATGAATCAAAGGGGGTCGCATTATCCTTCCTATAGGTGAGAAATCCATCTCGACGTAACCCAACCTATGCAACAACGGCTTGCCTGTTCCGCAATAAGGCTGCAGATCGATTCGTTGGCCCAATAGCCATTGCAGGAGCCCCACCGAATTCATGTTGCACCGTCACTATACATGGGTTGGGGGCTGCCGCGGCAGTCGTTATGTGACGGCATCACTCACTTGGCATCAACAAAAGGCAAAACATTGCGAGGATTACATGCTTCGATTCAATCTGCAAGTGAACAAAATCGATACATCAAGCGTTGAAATACTGTTCGCAAAAGCACATTGAAATGTAGTCCCCGGATCTCACTACGCAAGTATACCCCACAGCCTTATGCATCATTCCTCTCATTTCCACCTCACAGATCAATAAAGATGGCAGGTCGGGCAAGGTTCGCACGCCAGTGGTGCTTATTGACAGGGTCCTTCTGGTAAATGTTGACTTCGAAGAATTTATCGTGGGTATCACACTTGTAGTTCTTGTACCTATGTTACACAAAAGGAATGGCCAGCACATTAGTATTGAATATATACAGATATAGGACTATAAGAGAACATCGTAACCAGGGGTAAGAAGGACATAGCAACGAGAAAAGACTTACGAGTTCAGCTTCTCAAAGTTGGCTTGGATGAGCTTGTCCTCGCCGACTTCGGCAAACTCGCTAGAAGAGGCCAGGGCGGGAACGAAGTATCTCTTGGACTCGAGAGGCCCGTAGTTGACCTGGCGGACAGGCTGAATGGCAAAGGACGGACCCCCGTTGGCAAAAGCCGCCATGCTATCATCATGACTAGCTGGAGAGGCAGCTCGGGGGTAGGATGCCCATACCATGAAAGTGTTGAATTTGTCTTGATGTAGTAGGTACTAGGGGCGGTAGGGCTTGATGGAGCCACAGCAGAACAACGAAGACATGTTGATGAAGAGGGTTAGAGCAACAGTTTCTGAGAGTGAAGACGAGGACATGCAGATGGAACGCATGATAGACAGATCAAAGTAAAAGATGTAAACTGTGTCAACCGGAACAGGGACCCCTTATATCTCATACAGGACAGGATGCCCAGCCTGCTTTGTCTTCAAGAGCAAGCAATTCTATTTGACTTACACGGAGAGCCCTATGCACTTTGATTGGTTTGTTGAGGTTACTTTGAGCTAGTATAGGCCCTGCAGATTATGAGGCTTACCCTGTGCCAGTGACCGTTTGCCGAAACCATATCGTGAGTCTAAATCGTCTCAAGGCATTGACATGCCGAGTCCCGCTCGAGATAATGAAATAAAACATAATTCGTTTTCCCCATAACCTGCTTCGTGATTTCCCCCTTTCCTCCTCTACGGTCGGCCCTGGTGGTGTCACCGCACCCGCTCTCTATCGCTCACCAACTGACCACTTTCTTTTCCTCTTCTTGTTTCGCATCAGGCAGTCGTTCGTTCACTCGTTGACGTCCTGATCTTTCCTTTTTTTGCCAGTAGGCTGCGAACTCTCTCATCCCACCTTGTTGAGAGGGCCCTCTTATTTCTAGTCCACAACCAGAAGGGCCAGCCGGACCAAACGATCAACACCTTCTTCATAACCAGAAACACCGATCCGTTCCGTTCGTCAACCCTTCTTGGGTCGAGTCCGGGGGTAAAGGACCTCTTGCAGAATGGAGTTGGGATTATCTAGCAACTGCAGACGAGCCTACTGGACAGGACGATCAGGCCGATGATGGGGTAACAACGCTGCCAGCACCAAACAATGACGACAATAGCAATGCGCAAAACATCAATGATCCTGAAGCCTCGTCCAATCCAATCGTTTCGAGCAATCGCTTTCAATGTCCAGAATGCCCAGAAGCGTTTGAGAGAAAGAAGTCCCTGACGTACGTCTACTCCCCACGTGACCCTCCTTGCAGGTTCCTAACATAGAACCCCGCGCTAGAATACACCTCAGAAGGCACACTCGCCCGTTCCGCTGCCAAGTTGCTGAATGCAATAAGGGGTTTGCCTTAAAGAAGGATCTCAAGCGCCATGCCGAAGAGATACACGGCCCAACGCGTTGGCATTGCACGTTCCCGGGGTGCACCAACAAGTTGGCTGTGGAGGGTACCAAGCGGAAAGCGAACCTCGACAGACACATGAGGACCCAACACGGCGTCGGTGCGCCTTCGAGTACACGCAATAGGGGCATGTAGTCATATAGCGGACTGTAGGTTAAATATGACACGGTCATTGCAACACGATATGCTGCTACACCGCCCTGTCTGATGTTGTGACTTGTTTGTTAAGTGAATGACAGTTGGAGGTACAGGGGACTGCATTGGTCATATAAACGATACAGGGTAGTGAACTCATCAAAATTTATTGGGTATCATACTCATTACATACTCTAATTGATTGTCATCTCCTGGACATATCCTTAACTCCCCAAGTTCGTTGAACAACGATCATCTGCGCCTGCGGAAGCGGCTTCCAAAGGCAGGCCCACCCTTTGCTCCGTTGTTTCGCAGCTTTAATCGCTTGAAGTTGGCGTGCGCCAGTTCGTTGACTTTCCGTGCGGCCTTCTTGATGGCGCCCTCCTCCTTCTTTCGCCATCCTTGCCGTCTGCCTTGTCTGCGGTCTTCTTGGTCTTCGTGATCTTCTTGGCCTTCTTGACCGGCCTCTCGCCGTTCTCCTTGTCGCTATCAGGCTCATCATATTCAGAGTCTGATGCGAAATCTAGCGGATCGTCACTGCGAGCCGGCTTCGAGGCGTCGAACTGGGTCTCGGAAACCACTTCGTTATCGTCATCCGCATCCCTGAGAGCACCATCCGAGGCCTGGTCCGGTCGCTTTGATCGCGTCGGCCGCATATTGACCTTTCTTGTCGTTCGCTTCTGGCCCTTCTTCTTGTAGACTGGCAGAGGCTGTCCGTCTTTGCCGACCTGCTTTTCGTGGTCACTGTCGTATAGACCCTCGTCATCAAAGCCACCGAGCAGTTGCCCAGCCTGGCTGTCAGGCACCAGAATGTCGTCCTTCGGTTTGGTCGGTTTCGCCGTATTGGTCGGCATACCCTCATCCTCCATGTCATGAAGCGCTTCGAGCTCCTCATCCAGCTTTTCCTCTTCCATCTTGCGCAGGTCAGCCACTACGCTGCTCAGACCCCGCCCCAAAGGCTTCCGGGGCAGCCGAATAGGCTCTACGAATTTGTACTCGGTATTTTCGTTCATGGCCGGAAGGGGGGCCCGTCGAAGGAAGGAAGGTGTGGAGAACAGGAGCTTGTTGACAGTGCTGGGAGTATCAGCCCCTTTTTGGTTGCCATCTCGGTCTTTCAACGGAGTCATGTAGATGGCCCTTTTGCTGGTAGACATGGGCGTGTTGCTGGCTTTGGCCTCACGAGAGAGCTCCGTGTCGTCGTGCTTCCTCTTACTAGGAGTAGCCTGAGTCTCCGGGTCCTGTGGAGCCACATCGCCATGTCGCAATTTGGACGGCGTCCTATCATCTTTCTCCTCCAGCAGGTCGAACAATCCTAGCACACGGCCGTCACGATGAGGGGTGGGACCGATGGACGTTGGGGCGGCGGGGCTGAACAGTCTACGGATCGAAGGAGTCTCGATTTCATCGAAAATGTCCTTATGCCGTGAGATGGACGGAGTTGTTTGGGCTTTTCGCTGCTTGGAAGGGGTGGTATTGATATCGTCTTGTGACTTGCGCTTCTTTCCCTTGGCGTCTTCTTTCGGCGGAGGAATCTTCCCGTCTAAGATATCGCGAACTTGCTGGTATTTCCGATACTTGAGAACTATGCCGGCGCAGGGTGAGCAGGAGAGACTGGGGAAAGGTCTGGTGATTTGGGTTCGACATACCTATATCGGGATTTTGCTTGATGGCATTGCGGTCTGGTTTCTTGCCGCCATTGGCCTTGGCCCAATCGCCTTCGAACAGCTTCAGCTGGGCACGAAGGTCCTGAGCCTTGGCCTCGTAGTTCTTTCGCCTTTCGTCTTGCATGACCCGTATAATTCAGATAGCGTTCCGAGTAGTCCGATCTTGAAGTGCAAGCAATGCCAGAAAGACAACAATAGAAGATCTACAAGAGGTTGGTATATAGAATGGTAGGGGTGCGGCGGGAGTGTGCAGAACGATCCACTGGTACGTGATGGCGAGATGCTCAATTAAAACAAGACGCGCCGTGGAGAATTGGCATGCAATCACCTACGCGTTTTCGCGCTTTGGCACCATGAGTACTACCAAGAGTGGACTGGGCCAGACTTTACAGGTGGGTGGGGTTTGACAGCAGGACGGGTAAAGTACCTACCTACATGTATGTACTTACTTAGCAAGGCGGGGCAGCTTTTGGCGTTACGCGATCAGATTGTGGGGGAAGTCCTCCCTTTCAAGGCAAAAAGGGCAGAGTACTTACATACTTTCTTTCGAACAGATCATTAGGTACATGTATGTTAAAAATTGCCATAGGCGAGTATATGAAGACTTCCAAATTTACTATCACCGTTACCAACTTGAAAACGATAGAAACAGAAGCTGGGCTACATCTATAAGGTACTAACTTACATATCGAGAACCTGCACTTCCGAGGCGCTGCTGAACTAAACCTAAATCAGTACAGGGTACTTAAGCTGTTTTGTCTGTCCCGCAGCTCAGCCCACAACCATCGCCACATTCATGACCAGCTTGCCATCCATCTTGACATATCAAACCTCGCATCTTCATCTCTAGAAACCATCAAACCTCGATCTTCTCCGCATTTTTATAACGTACCTAGACAGCCTTCATTCCACACTCACTCAGTCACCCGAATACATGGACTTGGCGGATGACGGAAACATTGACATCAAATCCAAAGTGCTACAACACACACTTGCCCAGGTCGCAACCAGACAGGAAGAAGACATCGACGCTTCTAGCGGGAAATGCTGTGTCATCTGCCTTGATAATACATCGGAGCCTTGTGAGGCTCAGCCCTGCAAGCACAGTGACTTTGACTACCTGTGTCTCTTAAGCTGGATACAGGAGCAACCAAGATGTCCGCTGTGTAAGGCTGGTATCCGGGAAGTCCGGTATGATTTCGATGATCTAGCCCGTGAAACATCATGGAAAACATACAAAGTCCCAGAGCGCAAGGTCGAGAAAGTCGCCGCTTCGGCTGTCCCGCGGCGACCACGGCCACCAAGACGCAACGTGCCCTACTACACAGCTCCTGGGAGACGGCAGGACGTGGAACTTACACCCCCGATATCGAGGATGAGGCCGTCTTGATTCGCCGTGGGATATACCGGGATCAGCTCTATTCCCTCCACGTAGGGTCCAATCCCGTGTCGCAATACCGGGACCTGACGCCGCGGCTTTTTGAGCAGGATCCTACCCTGGTATCGCGCGCCCGCATGTGGCTGCGAAGGGAACTCAAGGTGTTTGAATTTCTACACATGCCACCCTCAAACCCTCAGGGGGGCGACGACACTACTACCAGGCGGCGTGCCAACAATGCCGAGTTCTTGCTCGAGTACATCATTGCTATACTGAAGACTGTGGATATCCAAGGCAGTCAGGGGCAAGCCCAAGACATGTTGAAAGAGTTTTTGGGGCGCGATCATGCTCGGCTGCTCCTCCATGAGCTCAAGAGCTTTCTCAGGAGTCCTTACACATCTCTTGCGGCCTGGGACTGCCATGTGCAGTACGATCAATCTAAGAAGCGCCGAAGGATGGCCAGCGACGACCCTGATGGTCCTAGTGATCAAAGATCTCGTTCGCACTCGGAGGAACGTTCATCGCATTCCCAGACTCGCCGGAGAGGCGATTGTTATCGACCCAATTATCCTAATAATTAAGAAGAATAAAGATAGATTCGACACCAGCGACATGTGCAGAGTAACTACTGAAGAATCGATATGTGCTGGCTGATTAAGTACCCACTCAGGCATATATAGTTTTGCCGAACTATTCAAGCAAAATTGGAACTCCCGTCATGGTTCCTAAATTGAACCTAGAAGACTAAAGCGTTGGAAGTGTCAAGTAGCGAAAGAAGACAACAATTCTTTGGCGAGAACATCGACCGCAAGCCAGGCCATGGCTGGCCAGCCAACATCCAACCTACCTAGCGATTTGTTGTGGCATTTTTCAATGGTATATGTGTGTCTGAGGTTGTGTGGCACAGCCCGGAGCAGCGCCCGCCCCCGCGTATTCGACGACTGGTGCCTGTGAGAAGGATGCTATATTACAAGTACAATCCCAGGGCTTCATTTAAACTTCGAGCCTCAATAGAGCCGGCTTATCCCTTCTATAGTTTTACCCATGTACGGAGGTCCCCTTTAAAAGTAAGGGCCACCCCCCTTATTCTTTAACCCCCTGCTCCTTTTACTAGTAACTACTAACTAATTACCGTATAAATTATTTTTCTTTTTAATTTCCCCTCTTTCTTTCCGTTACTATTATTACTTCTATATTATTTAAATTACCGCAATTATGGTATATATAAATATTATAACGCATATACTTATTATTATATTTAAAGCTCCCTTTTACGGTAAAATTAATACCGAGATCTAAGCTTTTATTAATATATAACTATATACGATTAATAAGATTTATATACGAGTAATTAAAGTTGGATTCGACCTTAATATTATACCGATCGTTATATATAATGAATAGCTTAAAGATAAGGCTCGTTTTGGACGCCTTTTTAAATAGGGAAAGGAGTTAAACTAGCTCGTTATTAAGAAGGTATCTTTAAATAAATATATTCGAGAAAAAAGTTATAGCGAGATTACTAATGAGATTAGTTAATTAGGTCTTTAGATTTTAGAAATAATAGTTTAAAGGACTTTTCGTACTACCGGTTTTAATAAAACGAAGCTTATAAGGAAGCTTAGATTAATGAAGAAGATAAAAAATAACCGATTAATATAGTGTCTTATTTATAAATATTAAATAATAGAAGATTGAAAAGCTATTATTTAATCGGACAAGACAAGCGTTATTTTATTATAACGTCGAGGAGGTTATAAAATATAAAGAAAATTTAATAAGGTTCTCTTTAAAAATTATATATATAAAAAGTAAAAAGGTTATTTAAAGTTTATATTTTAAAGTTATTTTATATATAATTATAAAGGGCTTTATTATATTTAGCTTTTTAAAATAATAATATAATGTAAAGCTATTATCTTTATTATTAAAGCTTTAAATAAGGAGTTGGAACCGGTAAAGAAGGCGGAATGGAAACTCGAAAATAGGATAAGCAAGCTCGGGTTATATAATTTATTAGGCCGGAAGCCTTAATAGAAATTCGATAAAAAGTATAGCAAATTAAGTTATAATAGAGGGTTAAGTATCGATTAGTACCGTTACCGTAAAGAGGTTCTATTCCCGAAGCTCTTTCCTTTTATAAAGGAGTATAAAAAAGGGAGGCCTAATATAGTAATTTAAAAGGATAAGGTACCGTTATATATTTATTAATATTAAAAGGTTACGTATAACCTTTATAAAATAATTTAATTATTATAATATAATAACTTATTAGATTTTAATATTATTAAACTTTATTAATTTTAAATAAAGAGGAAAACTATTTGAAAGGATACTTTAAAAAGCCGATTAGAAGCTATAAGGATATAGCTTTAATACTAGAAGGACTTTTTATAGAAAGTAATCTAATAATGGATCGAATATATCCCTCGTTATATAAAGAAGATTATTAAATTATAAAGAGGTAATAAATATCGAAAAGGAAGAGCCGATATAAAGGGGAAGTTATTAGCTATATAAACGGCTAATTTCTAATTAAAATACGTATATATTAATTACTACATACTTACTACCTTATTTACTACCTGTTAATTAAGTCTTGGTGGTAAGGGGGTGGCCCTTTTTTTTAAAGGGGACCTCCGTACATACCCTCCTGATCTTTCGGTAACTCCGACAACGGGGGATTGGCCAGGAAGACGCCGGGGAGTGCCGGCTTTTAGCGGGGTCCCCACATCAGCGATAGCCCAGGTTAGGTTACCTTCCATGAAGATCCCAGCAAACGTTGCATGAGATGGCTGCACGAGTAGCACACCTGCGGGGCCAAAAGATAATCGGATATTGACAGAAGCTTGCTGACTGGACGAACCGATGCCGGGTTCTGGAAATCAAAGGTCCCGCGCCATCGGATCCAACTCCGTCCTCCGATAAGGGAAATGGGCGTGAGATGCTGGTTACTCTTGCTCTGATAGGGATTTTCCTCTGGCGCCAGGCCAGGTCTCGTGACGGAAGCGTTTGACTTTTGAGAAAGGGTCCTGACAGACGACCAGCTTCATCCCGCGATTCGGACATATCAGCGAGACCAGTGTGATACTCAGACGCCTGCGATACATCGATTACGGCCTGCTCAAAGATGACTTTCGGTTCTCTGGCGTTCTTGCGACGCCATGAGCGAACTCCCGAGGAGAGGAGTCTCGTGCGGAAGCTCGACATTTTCCTCATGACTTTTGGATGTATCTCTCAGAGTAAGTCTTACCAGTTTCAGTACTGATGAACGATTAGCTAACGTGAACCCATCGTCTGCTTTAGTTATCAAGTGTAAGTAATCCCTTTCACAGGACAGCGTCGTGTGTGTATGTACGCGAGTAAGGCTTACGCGACCAAGATCTCGACCAGCAGAACTTCAGAAATGCCTATGTCTCGGGTAAGTCAAACTGTGCACGCCAAGACTCATTTCGCATCCTAACAAGTGTACAGGAATGAAAGAAGACCTCGGCCTATATGGCAATGAGTTGAACTAGTAGGTCGCGTGAGCCGGGCTCCCAATCTTTGGGGGGGGGTTGCTGACGCTTAGGGCCGTGAAGTTTCGAGATGCTGTTCAATATCGGCTACGCAATCATGCTGATCCCATCGCAAATAATATTGACTTACGTCCGACCCAGCTACTGGCTGTCGGGACTCGAGATCGTTTGGGGGGTCATCACTGGACTCATCGCCGTCTGTCACAAGCCCCAGCAGATTTATGCCCTGCGCTTCCTTCTCGGTCTGTGCGAAAGCAGTGCTTGGCCTGGTATGATGACACTTCTAAGTAAGTGATTGCCATCCCACCCCTGACTAATGTACTTCAGTAACCATGGGCGCTGAGATCTAACTTTTATTGGCAGTGCACTGGTACACCCCCTCTGAACTGGCGAAGCGGATGGGTTTCTACCATTCTTGCCAAGCGGCAGGCTCACTCATGTCAGGGGTACTTCAGGTGGCCATCACTAACACCCTACATGGTGCCAACGGGTTGCCCGGATGGAGGTGGCTTTTCATCATCAACGCGATCATGACCATCG
Source organism: Apiospora saccharicola (assembly GCA_038363915.1). NCBI lineage: Eukaryota > Fungi > Ascomycota > Sordariomycetes > Amphisphaeriales > Apiosporaceae > Apiospora > Apiospora saccharicola. The sequence goes on from JAQQWM010000001.1 coordinate 5,638,721, forward strand.
TCGCCGGTGGACTTGGGCTTTTCATGCTGCCCGATCTGCCTAACAACCCGAATCCCAGAGCTTTCTGGTTCACCAAGGGCGATGCTCGACTTGCCATGGAGCGATTGGAGCGCCATGGTCGCGCTGAGCCGAAGAGGATGACATGGGCTGGTGCTAAGTAAGACAGCCACCAGCGACTCGCTCATACCATCGTGTGTGAAAGCTAACCCTTCGATAGGCGAACCTTCTCGAGCTGGGTAGTCTACTTCGTGCCTGTGCTCTACACTGCCACTGTATTGGCATCTTGGGGTTACGCTTACTTCAATCTGTTCCTGAAGAGTCTGACGAATCCCGACGGCTCGCCAGTATGGACCGTGTCCCAGATCAATGCCATCCCAATAGGTGGCAGTGGCATTAATATCCTCTTTGGTCAGTAACTTCCCGATTAGTCGAGCACCTGGTTCTCTTGCTGACTTGCCAATCGCGTAGTGTGGATCTGGGCTATCCTTTCTGATTTGCTCAGGACACGCTGGACTTTGATCGTTGCTCAATGTAAGATTATCATGCCCGTTACACATTTGAGGGGCACGGCTTACCTGACGCGTTTCTAGCCGTGATTGGCCTCGTCCCGTGTATCGTGCTGAGCGTCTGGACAACACATCCTGGCTCGACCCCTCTTGCTGCTGCGTACGCCAGCTATTTCATCTCCTACCTTTGTTTGGGTACCGCACCGTTGATCTTTGCGTGGCTTTCCGATCTGTAAGCCCTTCTCTGTCTGCTCCCTTTTGAAATGGATTGACTAATGAGCTATAAAGATTGCCCCAGGACCCCGAGTCCCGTACGCTTATTGTGGGAGTCGCCATTGCGTTCTATTACGCCATATCCGCATGGTCACAAGTTCTGGTTTGGCCGGCTTCACAGGCTCCGTACTGTAAGTAGTAGTAGCATCGCGCCATGTGCAAGTGTTTTGTGGTAGCTTACATCTATGCAGATAAGTACGGGTGGCAGTCGTCCATTGCGCTTTGGATGCTGGTCATCATCATGACCTGCATTCTTCGTTACATTGACGTCAAGTATCTCCGGTAGGTTACTCCAGAATTAAGGTATTGAAGCCTGTCAATTTCTAACCACCGTTTTCTAGGCCGAAACGCGAGGCATTCCACGCTACGCTCATCGAAAGCTCCAAGGCGGACGACGTGGAGCCCACAGGCGCTGAGAGTAGCCAGGCGGCGGCTAAGAGGAACGACACCAAGGCAGGACCCGCAACTACTACTCGCGAGTGAAGACATGGTCCTTGAGTAAAAGTATGTTGAGGACTCGTGTCCGCCGTGGAGCGTTCTACAAAGGCATCCCAAGTCAAGATTCGAAAACTGGGTTGTGTTGTATCGAAGCCACCAATTGAATTTATAAACTAGCCTAATAAAGATTCATCGTTTATGCATAGAACTGCCCTTTCTCGAGCGGGAGAACCGGCCCCAACGAGAAAGTCGCATGATGGACCGGCTCACTGTCATCCACCGTCCCCCAGGCCAAGCCGTGCTCGGACAGCTTCTCCTCGAACCTCCTCACCCTATAGTACGCGTACGACCCCGCGATCGGGTCGGGGGTTGAAATGACGCCCAGCTCATCTCGACTGGGGTGCCCGTGGGCCATTCCCACCCCGTGTGGACTACCAGCTGTTAACCCTACTGCCTCGACCCAGCTCCCCACTCGACTCTGTCGCTGAACCGCCGCTGGCTGCAACCCCCCTTTTCCTCCTCCTCCTTCCATCTTTTCTTCGCCATTCGCACCCACACCTCCACTTTTTGCGGCCACGACCTGCGGATAGAAGAAGGAAGAGGTAGGACACGTCGCCGCCGCCAGACTGGCGCTGCACGTGGCGAACAGCGGCATGCGCTCGGCGCCCATGTAGCGCCGGAACCAACCCACGACCAGCATGACGCCGACCAGCAGCGCGAGCAGACCCGCCGTCGCGAGGATCGGTATCGCCGAGTAGCCCACCGCCGTCATCACGGTCCTGGGTGACGGTGTTGTCGCCGGGTCCTGGACCGGGGGGCGCAGGAGCCCGTCGTACGCGGCGACGCGCAGTAGGAAGAGGCTCTCGCCCAGCAGCCAATGCAGCGCGGCACAACCCATCAGCAGCGGCAGCGACACGTGCAGCGGCAGGTGCAGATGAAAGGTCGAGCGCTGCGCCGTGTCGAGCCGGGGGACGCTGACGCGGAGCCCGCCGCGCCGTACCGCGAACCGGCTCACTTCGGCGTGCGCCAGCATGGCTGTTAGGACCGCGTTGCAGGTCAGGTAGACGTAGATGCCCAACAGCTGCGGCGTGTTGGCCACCAGCGCGGTCGCGGCGTCGCCCCAGCAGCTACCACTACTGGTGACGAGCAGCCGGGCGGGGACTCCTGCAATGGCTTGCACCGAAGGCTGACCAAAACCTGCTGCTAATGATAAGTCCTGCTGCTGCAGGTGGAAGGCGAAAAAGAGACCGAGGATGGCGAGGACGACGAGGATCGGGGGCAGCAAGCGCACGAAGAAGCCGGGGACGCCTTTGTGCCAGCGGGGCGCCGTTTTCCGCCCCTGCTCCTCCATCATGCGAGTCTCGGCCTCGTTGGGCGGCTGGCCGAAGCAGCCGAGCTGGGACAGTCGGTGCCGGGCCTTTCTGGATCCGGGCGGCTCCAGCGTGAAGCCGACCTTCTCGTGCTGTCCCAAGACCGTGGTCCGCCGCCGCGACCGCCCGTTCCACGGCAAGGACATGGGCCGGCTCGAGTTCCAGAACCCGACGTTGGTGTCCTCTTCGTCCTCCTCCGAGTCTTCGCCTACTCCGGCCTCGTCGCCCCCTTCTACTTGCGCCTGCTGCGTCGTGATGGAGTTGCGCCGTCTTCGTTGGTGGTGGTGGATGTTGCGCTGCCGCTTGGCTTTCTTCACTAGGCGCGCCGAGGCGAGGCAGCGGCCTGCGAACCGCAGGTCTGGGTCGCGCAGGTAGCTCGCGATGAGGTCGCCGCTGGTCACGATGCGCTCGTCGCCCTCGTGCTTGCCGCCGTCGCTGCTGCGTCGTCGCACGGCGAACAAGGTGCCGATGAGGCAGAACAGCAGCAGGGCGTTGGCGCCCAGCACCGCGTACTGCAGGATCGGCAGGCTGGCCAATCGGCATGATGCCGATGACGACGATGGCAATGGCGAACCGTCGGCGGCAACGGTCTGCTGCGCCATGCAGTACTTGACGGGGACGTTGGACTGCGCGAGGGTCGCCAGGGCGGACCACCCGGCCGCGTTGGAGAGCGGTGTCCAGGACGTGCTGTTGTTGTCGGCTAGGGAGTGGTAATCGCACGCGGGGGAACTGGGGGCGGGCAGTCCGCACGCCCAGCTGTTACCAAGCCCAGCCGCAGTGCCGTCCTCGTCTTCGGCCCCGATTAGGCGTGTGCCCGCGAAAAGGAAGGAGTTGGTCTCATTCCGTGTACCAAAGACCAAGGCCACATTGCCGTAAAGAGCGGTCGAGGGGCTTCCGTACGCCCTGATGCAATCCGCCGACGTCAGATTCGCTACCCCCGAGCCACGCATGACCGGGAACCAGGCCTGCTCAAAGTTCTTCCGGCTCCCGTGAAACCAGCCCGGGATGAATTTCTCCGGGCTGGTCGTGCTGAGATTGGCTGCTCCGCTGGAAGAGGAGGAGAAGAAATCTTCGGTGACGCCGCCCACGTAGTAATCATCCACGCCGGTCGTCTCCACGAGCGCCGCGTTCCACAGCACGTGCAGCGGGAACGTGCCTACGACCAGCAGCACGCAGATGACCGCCCGGTTGAGCCCGATGTGCGGCAGGTTGGACAGGTTCGGCACGCCGATCCACAACCACCGCTTCTGCCGATGGACCCGGTCGAGCTCGCCCCGCGTCGGCGACACGAGGATCTGCATGCCGTAGTTGGCGCACGCCAGCAGGATCGTGGCCAGGATGTTGACGACGAGGCGCAAGACGACGGAGAAGGTGCGCGTCGTGGCGCAGTCTCCTTGGTAGAAAGTGACGGCTTGGTTGTTGAGGCCGACCTGCGCGTCGTGGTCGCCACCGCCGTCCTGGACCATCCGCAGCACCGAGAGGACGGTCGTGGCGACGTTGAGGCCGAAGACGACTGCGCAGATCAGGGTGCAGAGGACGAGACCGGTGCGCCAGCCGCGTATCCGCCGCAGCAGGTCCTCGAGGGCTTCCCGCGCCGTGCCCTTGTCTTCTTTCTCGTGGCCGCTGTTGCGGCTGCTGAACACAGGCGACTCCCGGAAGCGTTCTAGAATCCGGTAGGGTGGTATGTACGCAGCAAGACTGTGCGTTGCGGCCATCGGGGTGTCGTTGTCGTCGCTCCATCTCGACACCGGCCGCGGCTCCATCTCGGCTTCTTGCGGTACAGCCTCCCAAGCTGCCATGCTTGGAGATCATGGATTGTAGGAAAGCGTATCAATCAATCAATCAATCAATCAATCAATCAATCAATCAATCAATACAGGGAAAGGAGAAGGCAAATTGTGTTTATCTCCCCAAGACTCATCAATCAAAAGATTATAGTTTACCCCCTGGGACCGTTGCACGGTTAGCCTGTTTCCAAGACAACGTCCATCCCCCCCTCGGGTCCAGCCACCATTATCCGTCGTGCTTCAACGAGGTCATGACTGTTCCAGCCGTCCAGAGCTTGGAAGCGCCCCGGGCTTGATTGATACGAGCACCGGCAGAAGCTTAGTCGGCCGTTTGGGTGAGGCTGGGCTTGGTGGCTTCGAAGCCAATACGGGGCCAATTTTCTTTTGGTGGGAAACCTAATCTCGTTTTTTTGACATGATCATGAACATGGATGCATGACTAGACAACTCCTTTTGCAGATCTAGATCTTGATCAACGTGTCAGAGACTGTCAAGTGTCACGAGTTCATCCCCTACCCATTTCCTTTGCGGGTCCATGTTGAAATGTTGCGCCACGGGATTTCCGCACCCGTACGTGCTATTTTTAGATGAGCAGATATAGGGGAATCGATGAAGTAGTGCGTGTGTCTATAAAGATGTGCTCGGTAGGTTTCATTTTGGCACAGAAAAGGCCATGTGTCCCTCTACGGCTCATGCTTTGGTTTGGACCATACGGAAGGTCATCATACAAATACAGTACGCGCCCGCAGCCCAAACATGAGATATTATTACTGCATAGCTCCTTCTGTATAATTAATCTCATCCGCGTATAGACATTCACGTCGCTCTACAGAGCCTGGAGGAATTTGGCCAAGCCCAGCTTTTCTGCCTGCCTCATGACACTTTCTACCAACGCCGTGCTTACCCCCTTTGCCTTGGTGATCGACATGGACACCTAGGCAGTCTGAAACTGTGATGGGGGATCAAAGCCTGAGAGTTGCGTGTTGATTTGATATTTATCCAGAAAACTCTTCCGAGGCAGTAACTGCAGATCCCATCTGCTTTCGGCCTGGCATCCTTCCTGGCGTGATCTTTCAACTATCTATTGACTGATGACCTTCGAGTTTTCCTATCAGTAGCAGGGAGGTTCTCCACAGTGCTAAGCGGGGGACTCTGCTCCTCACGACCCGGCATGTTGGTTCACTCTAGCATGTTATGGATAGCGTTGGACCGTTGTTGGTTCCCAGCAGTGGGTATCCCGTCTTCCAATGTAACCTCGCCTACACATACGTATAAAGTACCAGTCCCAATACCTTGTGTTCTCCTGCCACACCCCAAATCCAGACCCCCTCTCACGTCAGCTCATGTTTACAAAAAAAAAAAAATCTTCTCCAAGACAGATTCGCTAGCTATGGCTTCTACAACCAGGATCATCGAGCTTTCGCAGCTTATTGCGCGTGAAACGGCAAAAGTGGACGACTTCCTCAGCAGCAGAAACTTGCCAACACCATCACTGGACGAGGATGCTCCTCAAATCATACCTATACCAGAGGATGTCACCGGCATCAAAGCAGCACGGCTTGCGGTAATGGAAGCCTGCTCAGAGCTGAAAGAGCTGATGACGGGCCCGAAGGAATTACTGAAATTCAAGGTAGCCTAATCTCCTTTCCTACTCTCGCCGTTCTCACGATGTTTGACCGCTGACACGCACGCAGTGGACCGATTATGCCAGCGTCAAGGCAGTCCTCCGCTTCAAGCTGGAACAGTCGTTCGACGTGGGCCAGTCGACCTCGTTTGAGGCCATGTCCGAGTTCTCGGGTCTCAATGTCATGAACGTCCGGCGGCTAGTGAGGCACGCCATCATCAACCACCACTTCTTCAAAGAGGACACCCCGGGCGTCATCACCCATTCTGCGCTGACGGCGGCTCTGGCGGGTTCCGAGTCGATGCGAAACACCCTCATCGTCGAGCTGGATGAGTTCTGGCCCGCAGCAGCCAAGGTAACCAACATCGACGCCTCGGTACAATCGTAGTACTTGGGGCATGATGCTGACATTCCAGTAGATGGCCGAACTCTGAAGAAAACAACGAAACAGTAAGCTTTTCTTTTACCCCTTTTCTCTCCATGGATACATACTAATCGCCATATCAGGGATTATCCCTCGCCAATAACAGAAACAAAAGCATGTTCGATATCTTTGCCGAAGAACCTGCCCGCGGAGGAAGGTTTGGGCGTTACTTTTCCCAAGACAAGACGGCCGACGGGCTCCTCGAGAACTACCCCTGGACCGACAAGGCTACCATGGTCGATGTCGGTGGGTCACACGGGAGCGTGGCCATCAGCATCGCCGAGCGGTTTCCGCACATGAGATGCTACGTGCAAGACCTCAAGGACACGGTCGTCGAAGGAGCCTGGCTCCTACCCGCGGGACTCCAAGGCAGGGTTACCTTCATGGAACAGTGAGTTGTTTGCCGTGGCTGGGATATGGAGTGGTAGTTAATCGTTGTAGTGACTTTTTCACCGAGCAAACGATCACTGCGGACGTGTACTATTTCAAGTCCATCTTCCACAACTGGGCAGACAAATACTGCATCAAGATTCTTCAAAAGCTTGGTACTTACTCCGATTCTCCAAGTCACCGGCTCTGCTTAGAAAGAAACCAACGACATCTTTCGAGTGAAATATGCTAATATCTGAACATTCTAGTGCCTGTTCTGAAAAAAGGGGCGAGAATCATCATCCACGAGCGTATCTTACCAGGATTGGAAAGCCTGACCACAGTGGATGCCCGGCGAGCCATGTCAGTATTTTCTTCGTACCGTAACTGCAGCCGGCTAATGCTTTGTTTGACAGAAACCTTGACGTGGACATGCTGCAGCGCTTGAACGCGCAGCAGCGGGAGATGCACGAATGGCCTGAGTTGTTCAGGTGGGCACATCCAGGGTTTCGCTACCTGGGCGCGCGTCAACCCCCTGGAGCCATCCGTTGGATCATTGAAGCCGAATGGCAAGGAGAGGATGATCTGATGGGTGCACGCTGATGGAATCTCCGTCTGACGTTGGCGCGGTCGAAGCCCGTACATAATAAGCCTAGATTGGTTCATGGAGTGTAGCTGACAGAAAAACGCGATTGATCGAGGAAGCCACGTGCTACGGCGGGTTCGGCCGATTCTTGATGTTGGCGTAAGGGCGAATTGGGGTGTGGTTACACAGCTATTGTTAGGACTGCCTTACCAACACGGCCATAACGAACGGCTTTGTATATTGTGTATTATATAGACTACAAAAGTAGAGAGTCTGGGCATCCAATATATTCATAATGCAGCACCAGTATTCTTGGTCACTGTTTCTTCCCCAGTCCAATCTCTCTCCTGAAATTCGCATCGAGTTGCTGGAACTATCGACTCGCGACTTTACCTGGAGTATTCTTTGTAAATTAGTCACATATCTCTTGGTGGGCTCTCCCGAGATGGTTGAATCTAGGCCCGGACTGCACGCTTTCGAGTTAGTTAACAATAATACAGGCCTTTCTCTGTTCCACAACGGAGAGGCGCAGCAGCAGCAGCAGCCAGGGACGGGGAAAGAAGCTCCGCTCACAATGGACGAGGAGTACGGGGCGGCACCGGACGGCGGTCTGAAGGCTTGGCTCGTGGCGGCGGGCGGCGCGTCCGTCTTCTTCTGCTGCCTCGGGTTTGCCAAATCGTTCGGCACCTTCTCCCAGTACTACGCCACGTACCAGCCCCCCCCCCACAAGACGACTGACGACATCGCTTGGATCGGCTCACTCAACAGTTTCTTGCAGATGGCCATGGGTCTCTTCGGGGGGTCGGATTTTGATCGGTGGGGTGCCAAGGTAAGCCCGATAGGTATGCTAGGTTGTCTTTTCTAAACCATCCGGGACTCTTTGTTGCCCCTTATATTGTCTCTAGCTTCTTGAAGCATGATGAGGTACTGACCATCTTGCTGTTCGCGAGCGCGGTCCTGGTGCCGCGCCTGCCGCCCTGGACCACGAGCCTCTGGCGGGCGGATGCCCTGCGCGACGCCCGCTTCCTGCTCGTCGTCGCCACCTTCTTCTTCGCCTCCATCGGCATGTTCACGCCGCTCTTCTACCTGCCTACCTACACCGTCGCCCGCGGCGTCGAGGCCACCATGGCGGGCTACTTGCTGGCCATCCCCAACGCGGCCTCGACGTTCGGGCGCGTCATCCCGGGCGTGCTGGCCGACCGGTACGGGCGCATCAACGCGCTGGCGACGGGCTGCTTCGTGGCCCTGTCTTTCAAGCTCTTGACGCCCGAGGGGCTTCTGGGCAAAGTGTGAGATGGGCGGGGCGGACATTTTACAACTGCATATGGGGAGTCCAGGGGTCGCCGACATGGCCCTCGCGGTGGCAAGGATATGACAGATTTCAATACCAGTAAAATCAGGGACCTCTCAATCGGTTATTAGTGGCGGTTATCACTACTCAATTTCAGTGTACGAAATGAACACATGAAATATGAAGACATGCAGAACATATAAGGCAACTTCATGGATGATAGAACCAGATGCATCATAGTGTATGAACATGTACAATAAGTGAAAATCATGATTGGGTAGAACGGCAGAACTTCCAACCCAGTGCTGCACTCCTCCAACAGACACCAAGGATAACGTTATCTTGTGTGACTTGAATAGTACAATTATACTGTGAACACTTTTAAACCCGCTCCGGTTGCTGTATCGCCGGTACCTGATTCAAATCCTCATACGAAACCGAGCCTCCTTGTTTGGTAGCAGCTACCGCCCGCTGCTGTCCATGCGAATGCTTCTGCCGCCTGAACGCCTTGCAATGCCCACCCGAACGAACGCATCCGTAGTAACAAAGTACGCCTTTTGAGAGAGAGAGAGAGAGAGAGAGCCGTTTATAACATTCATACACGTCGAGTGCTTTGGTGGTACAAGTATTCCTAGTTCCCCTCCTGCTCCCGGATCGACGCGAGCTCGTACTCGCCCGCCCCGTCGCGGCCCCTTCCACGGCCCCTCCCGCGGCCGAACCCCATCTCCTCGTCGCCCATGCCGCCGCCGTCCGGGTCGCCCCCGGTGTGGGTGTCCTCCTCCGCCCCGGCGCCGCCGCCACCACCATTGTTCGTGTTCGTCGTCCGGCCGCCGTTGCCGCCAAAGGCGATGGGCCGCAGCTCCCGCCACTGGCACCCCCACATGGCCATCGCGATTGTCGCGAAGATCGAGCACAGCATCGTCGCCCACCACATGAGGTGGCGGGGCAGGAAGCCGGTGTAGAACGTGACGACGCAGAGGTGCAGGAAGTGCATCGTGAACACGAAGTCGGGGACAAGTTTCGAGCGCGCAACGAGCGCAACTAACGCCACTGCCCTGTAATGGAGAAAAGTTTCAGTAAGCAAGGGGTCATCGAAAAAGAGAGGCAATGGGGTAAGGTAAAACGTACACGACAGCTGAGCAGCACAGCCATATAAAGGCGTAGACGAAGCCCTGGGTCGTGTCACCGCGCAAGCTCGCCCAGCCGAAGACCAGGTCCATGTGGAAGCCCGTCCCGGCCACCAGCCCCGTGAAGAGGAACAGTATCAACGCGGTCGCATAGTATATCCCCTGTATGGCGGCGATTTGGCTGAGGATTCGGAGGGGCGGCAGCTCGCTAATGGCGCCGGCTCGCGGCGGCTTCCTCCTCCTGGGCATGGTTGGCGCAGCGAAGGGTGGTTATTGGCAGGGGAAGCTCCGGGTCGAGACTCGAGGGAAAGGTGTAGCAGTAATAGCCAGCTGGCCGAGAGCCGATTTGCGCACAGTAGAAGCAAAGGGCGTGACGTAGGCGTTTAAAGCGTTGCGAAAGAGCGGATCGAATAGAAAGGGAGGTGGTTGAAATTCGTTGGTGGTTGTGATGTGATCATCTCCGGACTCGACGGGCACTATCGATTACCGGGCGACACGTTATCCTTGGAAGCTTCGCTGACGCGGAGAGAGGAGAGCCTGCGATAGTCGGTAGAAAAAAAAGGCGTGGTTGTTCTTTTGTTGTTATGGCACCATGATTTCCCATATTACTGTAGGTAATTACTTGTCAAACAACACATGTACGTATGGATGTCGGCAATCTCTCCAAAGCTGCCATTCTGTCATTAGACCCACTGGGTAGCGAACGGACGGTGCCTGGCGCACGGCCCGGATTACTGTTCAAACCGGAAACTGCAGCATTTTTTACGGTTCAAGAGCTGTGTGAACCAACTTGAGCTTTTACACCGTCAAAAGAGAGATAAGAAGATGTATAAAAAAGAAACCTTTTAATCCTGGAACCACACGAGTGAGTATAGGATATCAAGACAAGAATAGAAACCAATAAACCAATGCCCAACTTCTTCTTATAGTTATGGAGCATGTCTTGATACGAGAAGAAAGCTTGGCGCGCCTGTCACCGACAGCTAGCACGGCGCGCTGCAGGGTCCCCCCTCTGCTCCGTACAGGGCTACAGACTTCTCACACAGGAGGCCGGCACTTACTGCCAGACATGACTGGGGAGTCTACCGGCCACCCCGTATGATAAGATAATCCACCTGCCCATGCCTCATCCTCCGTGATGATATTCACCATTACGACTGTATAAGTAGTCAAGACGGGCGCCGTTGAAGACGAAGATTTGACTCTAGAGGGAGCATCAGCATCCAACACTCATTATTAGGTGAACCAAGCATCAACTGCCAGACTTTACTATGATCTCCAAGGTCACTGCTGCCGTCGCGGCCCTGGGTTATAGCCCGGCGTTTCCGCCAAGCCCACCATTTCTCTACTGAAGGACCTGACGGCCAGCCCCCAAAGTGCCTGCCTGCAAGCTCGCGGCCGGCCCAGACGGAGGGAAGCTCGCCGGCTTTGATCTCGCCGATAGCGTCAAGAGCACCGGCACCGTCAAGGCGTGGATGATGTTCATTGATTTCCCCGACGCCGAGGCCAACGGCTCCGACCCGCAAGGCCTGTTCGACAGTCATGCGGGTGCCGCTGAGGAGTGGTACCGCACGTCGTCGTACGGCAAGCTGTCGCTCCAGATCAGTGGCGACACGCAGCAGGTCTACCGCATGCCCGCCACCACGGCCTCGTGCCACTGGGAGGGCGGCATCCTGAGCTTCTACCTGATGAAGTACATCCAGGACGCCCTGGACGCCTACATGCAGGCGCACAACGCAGACGCTTCAATCTTCCCCGAGATGGACATCTTGTACCTCATCGCGCCGCCAAGCGCCACTTTCTCCAGATCGTACACGTACATGTGGGAGCCAGAGGTGCGCATGCCCAACGCCACCGGTAACGACACGGTCGGCACGGCCGTGGCCCAGAAGGCTGTCGGGTTCGGCCGCGATCTCTACGACGGGTCCAACAAGAAGGGCTACAAGGCGCTGGTCCACGAGACGGGCCACACCATGGGCATGCCGGATTACTACTTGACCGACGACAGCGGTCTCCCCGGCGACCTCGTCGGCGGGTTCAGCGTGATGGGCGCCCACTTTGAGCAGGCGCCCGACATGTTCGGCTGGGACAAGTGGCGAATGGGCTGGATCGCGGACTCGGCGGTGCACTGCATCACGGAGATGGGCTCGACGACGCACGCGCTGTCGCCGCTGAAGAAGAAGGCCGACGGCCCGGACAGCACGCAGATCGTCGACGTGGCGATCAGCGGCACCACGATGCTGGTGGCCGAGGCGCGCACCAAGAACGGCGTCGACGACGAGCTGTGCGGGCCCGGCGTCCTGCTATACACGGTCGACACCAACGTCGTGTCGGGCAAGGGGCCCGTCCGCATCCTCAACAACCTCGACGTCGACCTGCGCTGGGCTGGTGCAGCGGCTACGTCTCCAACCTCGCGCCGCTGTCCTTCACGTCGCCCCGGATGTCGTCCTTGACCATGGAGGAGTGGGGCGCCACCGTCACCCTGACCGAGCACGATAAGGCCACGGACAGCTACACCATCAAGGTGGATTATAAGGGGAAGGCTCTATGCTTCGAGCTGGCTAGATAATCAAAATAAATAAATCGTTGCGACTTGTTTATACCGACTGTACCTCCTATGTCTTTGTGGTGTTAGCTGGTTAATCAATATCTCTCACATGTGGTCAAGCTTTCATGTAAAGCTTAGGTAGGTATGCCGGTAAATCTCTCTGTAGTTATTGCTTGCGGTTACACATGACCCATGTTCGACTGTGTGTATTGAATATAATAACGGATTACCGGAAACGGATGTTTACGATCCATAGAGGTAGCAGTAGATAGGTTAATTGGTCAAGCTTGCCCGCGATGTTGATGGAAGCCATTGATGCAAGATGCATGTAAGTATGTATGTGGGGTACGAACTTAGACAAGCACTAAACATCGCTTCCAACTGCCAGTCCGCCCACTGGCCGCCTACTGTTTTGGGAGGGATAAGGTACGCCGACCCCCACTAAATTCAAATCGATTGGCTTGGAATAGCTTCCAGCCAGCCTGCAAAGAGAGAGAGAGCTACGACGCCAACGCTAAGTGAGATATTCTATTTCCGGCATTTGGTGACCTCACGAGCAACAACCTGCAACCTCGCGACCGAATCAATTTGGAATTCAAAGACCAACGATAGCGCCGTTCAATTCGACCGACCGAGCACACAACAGACCGTTCACCAGTCAGCCAGCCAACCATGGGCATATTCGACTACTTCTCTTCGGCCGAGACTAAGCGCGCCGATGAGGTTCGCAAGGGCGCCGTGGCTCCCGACCGATCAGAGCGCAAGAAGTGCTGGGAGGCACGCGACCAGTTCTACGGCTGTCTGGACAAGCACAACGTCATCGACTCGCTAAACGGCGACGGAAAGAAGACGGCCGAGAAGGAATGCGCCCCGGAGAACAAGCAGTTCGAGCAAGACTGCGCTGCGGCTTGGGTGAGTAGTAGCATTTATTGACTGGCCCCCGTTCCGCTCGGCGCCCTTTGCTGAGACGAGGCTGCCGCCGATGGATCCTGTTGCTGATACTCGCCTTTTTCTTCTCCACTCCCTCAGGTCACATATTTCAAGAAGTTCCGCGTCGCAGACTACCAAAAAAGAAGACCTTCGAGCGGTTAGAGAAGGAAAACGCCAACAAGATGTGAGGCGCAGGACCGGCGCGCCTGAACCGTGAAGTTAGGGTTGGCTTTCGAGTAGACCAGGAAACATATAGCACGTCTTACGGTTTTAGGATACGAGACGGAAATACTGCAACTAAAGGCCTGCAGCACATTGTATTATATTGTCAAGCATTCACCGGGCGTTGGGATTCGGCATAGATGAAACGTGGGGCGAAGATGAGGACCCTCAGCTTTGGCAAGATATGCGAAATATCATTATACAAGAATTGTACGTTCATCCTGGCTGCTGCTGCTGCTGCTTAGAAATACTGATTCGATGGCAATGCCCATGGTTATCAGATCGTATTGAGTACTGCCAGCTACTGGCATTTGCCGTAGGATCATAGCCTTTATTAGTTGACATTGATCATCAGGTGTCGGCCATATTCTCTGTGGATAAGATTACGAATGAGCGTGATACTTCTCTTCGTTCGTTTTCAATCGCCCCACGCAACACGGCGGCGAAATGTCCAGCAATCGTCCGACCAGGGGTTTTGGCTGGCAACACGACCAAACGTTAGAAGATCCCTTCCAGACCCTTCTGCGTGATAAGGGGCAGATGGAAGCTGGGCATTGCTGCAATCGAGCTTTGGGCCTCAAGAGATTGACGACAAAAATCCCGAGGGGGTTATTTTGGCACGTTGGAAGGAGGAAGTTAGCTGCTCGGGATGATGAAGATCGGTGGTGCATTGATAGACACAGCACATGCTTTACGGTGACCTCATATCTGTTGATCGCTAGTGAATGGTCGCTATTTCGGTCCTTGGCAGGGGACCAGCTAGATGCTGCTAGAGCCTCGCTCGTTGGAAAAAAGATTAAGGATCAAGTCGCTGATAGCGGCTGGGCTTTCTTTGAAAAGTATCGGTTCTGTTGCTCGTTGGCGTGTGAAAAAACCTCGGGTTGTTTCGAAAGACTTTTGGTGATGTACGGATTTGATTTGACCAGAGAGGTGTTCACTTTTGGGCAGCGAAGAGCGCGCAAATTGGTGTCCTCGGCTTCCGAGCCCACCACCCACTGCGAAGAATGGCAAAAGTCACCTGACGGCCAGAGGTCGCCAAGCTTCTAAGGAGTAATAAAAAGAAAGGAAAACACGGCAATCGGCAAATGCGGGATGTCCTCACGATGCCGCAGCATGTGGCCTCTGCGGTGGCCAAGCACGAAAAGGAGATTGCGCTTTGCGTGGAGAAGTGTTCGATGGGGGCTGGTCTGATTTTGGCTCGCATGTCGCGCTGATCCGACCCTATGCACAATACGGAGTCGACGGTTTTACCATTACCAGTAGGACAATGACAGCTGAGCAAACAACACCGCCCTTTCACACTTGCGCAGCTGCGTGTGTGTGTCGGCTGCACATACGGCGGGTACGGAGTAATTGCTTTTAAAACATGCAGGCGGTTTGGTTGTCAGAAAAGGGGAACCCCGAGGAAGCATGACTGCTTACTATCCCGTCCGCTGCTCTGGTCCGTAGAGAGTGAGTGTGAGCGACCTTTACAGTACATATGATTGATGCATGGTAGAGATTGATTTGAGTTGGGCGGGAATAGCATTAGATAATAATAGGTTGGGCCAGCCAGCATGAAGACGTACAGGACGGGATTTCCTTCAATCTCGACTGATTCACAATCCTGGGACATTTGCGTGTTGAGTATATGCTGATAAATGCGATATAATTAGGGATTTGTCCACAATCGTGGCTTGGATCCGAACGGTCGGAAGCACGGCGCCATTAGCTTCAGCGGTGGATGGCAATAATATGGTTGCTTCATTGGGACCTCCTTCGTGTTCTAGGCCTCTCGCGGCTGGAAAGCCTCAATCTGATGCGAGATTCCTGGGTACCAGGTAACAACACATCAAATCGACAAACGGCGACCGTTTAATGCTATTTACCTTACTATACCTGGCCATTCAGCTAGACCAAGGTGCCATATCAATAGTACAACAGCCACTGCCTCGTGATCGTGAAATGTTGCTACGTCAGTGCAATTCTGGCCAAATGCAATACAGCCAGCCATGCATACAGCTAGCTGTAGATCAATCGAAGGATGTCAGCGATCCTACTACCTTGAAGAAGTAAAAATGCAACCAGAAGCCAGAGAGAAAAAAAACCTGCCACTGCTTAATGTCGTCACGCCTTTCGGGGTCTCTTACATTCCTGGAACACCCCCCTAGCACCACACGTGTATACAAACATGAACATACAATTGCTGGTATTAGTAGTTGCTCATCCGTTCAATCTCAACCGGACTATGCTTGCGACAACAGTGGTGATGTTCATTTCCATTCAAAAGGGTGCCGAGCGACCTGTACCTGGGTAGATACTCAAAAAAAAAAAAAAAAAATAACCTCCGAGGTGCTACCTCGCCACGGGGTGTTCGCTATCTGCTGCAGCGAGGGAACCCCTGGGCATGAAGAAGGGGGAGGGCGGGGAGGCAGATTACAAGAAGCTGTCTTGACTTGGTTACCAATCAGACGGCGGAATGAGGGAGATATTGGCCAGCGTGTGTCGGTCCGGGCTCCACACCGTGCACTGCGAGCATAGATTGGAGAACCAGCTCAGCGATGTGCCAGTTCTGCAGCCCGGCCCAGCAGGCCCCAGTTAGGCCAGCAGGCCTGTGCCTCGCCAAGTCCCTGGCCTGCTTCGCTCTTCTGCGAGGTGGTCCGCCCTGTGCTATGCTTGATGCTAGGTTGCCTGTGCCTGTGCCAACTAGTAGCCAACTTTCCCTCTCTCTCTCTTCAGTCCAATTCCAGCCTGCCAGCCTGCCCAGCCCAGCCCAGTCTCAAGTCCGCCTGTTGTCTTTCTACTAACCTACTCTTTTTCTTGCATGAGTGAACCCATCCACCGCCCATGATTTTGATCTTCCCGGGGGGCACTTGCATACAACGCAACGCAACGTAAACGAAACCCGACGTCTCTGCGCGTTCCCAGCGGCTCCAATTCCACTCTCCCTATCTACCGATCTATCCATTCTATTGTCAGGCTTGCCCGACAATCAATACTTGCGCTTAACTCCTATTTTGAATTTCGATAACCTCCCTCACTTGGCCCATTTCCCCTTCCACGTTGACATTCAGCAACTACTATCGCTCAATTAACCTTATCATCCCCCCAAGAGCTACCTCCAGCCTCTGCTTGTACTCGTACTCCCTTTGCCTGTCTCAGAGCCACTCGGTCAAAGCGGAACACACGACCAAGCGAGGCATTCATTGAGAGCGGAAAGCAGGGAGGAGGGACGGAAGTTCAGTTTGTGTTGTCGACCAGCGCCCGACTTCGACTTTTGATTACCTCGAGTCGAAACTTGAAGGGCAAAGTATTTGGCCGACCGTCTACTGCAATACCCACGACACCGATGCATAGTCACAACTAGCCGGTAACGAGCGAGCCGCGACGACAACAACACCACCCCAAGCACTCTGTAGTAGCGAGATGCCATCGTTCGTCGCCAACGAAAACTCACCCATATATACATCTCACAACAACGGCGTGGTTCATTTAAGCGACGACCATCGTTTCGACAAGTCTCTGTCACAACCTGCGGTTGGGCATCATCAGCGACACGACTCGGCACGGGACACCAACGAGAGCCTAAGCGAATTCGACAACTCTTCCTCTCACTCCTCGGACACCTCCGACCACCGAGCTCGGATGAATGGAGATCACAGCTCGAGCATGTCGCCGTTGCCCAATGGCTCCCAATCAAGCTACGGCATGACGAATGGGAGCAGTCCCAGTATCGAAAAACACAACCCACCAAGCCGAAATGGGTTCTGGAATCGATCAAATGGCAACACACAGCCCTCCCCGAATGACCGCGCCGAGAATGCTGCAAACGGTGCTTCATCTACGTTAAGGGGGGATCACGTACACCTGCCCTCTCAACAACATGCCATTAGAAACTCGGGCGAGTCTTCGGCACGGGGATCCCTCCAACAAACTCCCGTCGATGCCATGCCATCGCGGTCTATCCCTAATGGCGACCGCTCACCCCGAGCCTCCAACGATGCTTCTCAGAATCTAAGCCCGTACCCTTCGAACGTGACAATGCAGCAGAGGTTTTCTTCGCCCGCAGCATCTACCTCAGCGACCTCACCGTCGGCGCTACAGCCACCGCCTGCTCAGCTCAAGCACAGGCATACTCTAGAGGTACCCAAGGTGACTGGACGCGCGTCTAAAGACGGCGTTGACGGCGCTTATGCCAGCGGGCGCTATTCCCCAACAGTTCCAGGGGCCGGTGGTCGCAGAGGATCGCTTAATCTCGGTCGTAAGAACACGCGTTCGCTACACTCGGAGATGGTCCGCGATGAAGTGGTGCCTGATGACGATGCTTTACGGTGGGCGGAGGCATACAGGCAGAAGCGAGCTAAGAAGAAGAGAAAGGATGACATTGATGATGAGAAGGTACTCGTGGGAACCAAGGTGGATGAGAACCATGCCAACTGGACCACGGCCTATAATATGTTGACGGGTATCCGCGTTTCGGTATCACGAACCAACGCCAAGCTCGACCGTCCATTGACTGATGCCGACTTCGAGGCGAAGCAGAAGTCGACGTTTGATATCGCCGGGAACGAGCTGGTGCCATCGGCCAAATACGACTTCAAGTTCAAGGATTATGCGCCCTGGGTCTTCCGGCACCTCCGAGCTCTCTTTAGGTTGGATCCCGCCGACTACCTCATGTCATTGACTGGTAAGTACATACTCTCTGAGCTTGGGTCTCCGGGAAAGAGCGGTAGCTTCTTCTACTTCTCTCGGGATTACAAGTACATCATCAAGACCATCCATCATGGCGAGCACAAATTCCTGCGACGCATCCTGAAGGAATACTACAACCACGTTGCCGACAACCCCAACACGCTCCTCTCCCAATTCTACGGTCTTCATCGCGTCAAGATGCCCTACGGCAAGAAGATTCACTTTGTCGTCATGAACAACTTGTTCCCCCCACACCGCGATATTCACCAGACTTTCGATCTGAAGGGGTCCACTGTTGGTCGCGACTACAAAGAAGAGGAGCTCGAGAAGAACCCCCGCGCAACGCTCAAGGACCTGAACTGGTTACGACGGAAGAGACATCTGGAATTGGGTCTCGCCAAGAAGCGGCTGTTTCTGGAACAATTGTCACGTGATGTGCGCCTGATGCAGAAGCTGAAGATTATGGACTATTCCTTGCTCATTGGCGTTCACGACTTGAAGAAGGGCAATGAGGAGAATCTTCGCGACAAGACTCTGCAGGTCTTCAACCCGGGCGGCCGCGAAGGCCCAAGTGACGAAATGGACCCGCACCAGATTCTCATGCGGACACCATCTAAGCTCGAAAGTGCCCGTAAGGCGAGAGAGTTGAGGCAGATGATCCACGCAGAACGGCCAGTACCCATGGGCCAGACCAGTAACAGGATGCCCGAAGAACTGGAAGAAGGAAACCGACCCGGGGGGATCTTTTACAGCGATGATGGCGGTTTGAGGGCCACTCACGAGGACAATACCCCGGGAGAGGAAGTTTACTATCTCGGCGTCATTGACTGCCTTACTCACGTATGTGTTTTATCTCCCTTGACCTTACAAATTGTACCAAAACTAACCCACCGGAACAGTACGGAGTGATCAAAAAGATTGAGCATTTCTGGAAAGGTTTGTCCAGTGACCGCACTCAAATCTCGGCTCTTCCGCCGGAGGAGTACGGCGAGCGCTTTATAAAATTCATGGAAGGTGTCACCATGTCTTCCGAGGAAGCGGAACGAGATGCGCTAGACCGTGAACGCGCCATTATGATCGCAGAAGCCGAGGCAGAGGAGGCGGCAATGGGTGCTGGTCTTGAACCACAGACCTCGCCACCAGCTCCCAGCTATCTTCCACCCGCACCTCCGGGGCTACGCAGCCCAAGGTCTCCAGAGCCCAACCCCACACTGGAAAAGGCCAGCCGGAAAGCGTTCAAGAAGGAGAAGGACGTGTCCAAGGAGCAAGACGTCCCCGAGCGGAAGATAACCACGGCCAACAATATGGGATCCAATGCGATAGGGAAGGGGAACTCGCACACCGTACTCCCGGTGGTTGAAGAGACGGCGGAGGCGGGGAGCGTGAGCGGCAGGAGTCGCGAGGAGAACGTTAGCGGAGGAGGTCGACCATTCACGCCCAGTGCCATGGATACGCCGAGTGTCACCAGACCGGACGGGTTCACCGACCTGGGTCCCCATGGCATCGGAGGACGAGGCCCGCCCACTCCGCCCAAATCGAGCTATCTGAATACAAGCAGCGGTGGGGGCTATGGGAGGAAGCGCAGCGGGAGTGGCGCCAGTGCCGCTAGCAGTATAGGAAGCATACCACGAGGCCGGCTCAGCAAAGACAGCCTCGATAAAGCCTTGCCGCCATTGCCTGGACGAAGCTAGAGTGGTTCTATGGCGAAATGGGTACGGCATGTTCAATTCTGCACCACAGCCCCTTGAACCAACCGACATCGACGACTTCACACCGCTCATCACGATTGTGCCGTCTCGAGGAACGAGGTTGAAGCTTGCGAGTTATGTATTGCGAGACAGCTGTGGCGGCGAGCGGCGTGGGGGTTTTGGGATGGATTAGATGGTTGGGGATTGAGGCATTACAATCATTGGCTGTCTCCGGCTGGCTGCCGGAATGCCTTTCTCCTTTGTTTTTACACGTATCATTGGGAGGTGTCGTGTGTCCTTGAGAGAATGTGTAGCACTGTTTGTTAGTAATGCTGGTCCCTTGTTAGATAAGGGCTCGGCACATGATACCACCATGCAGAATTTTAAAGAAGATACGATGTGTTCACATTGCTAATATGTATCTCTTACCCTCTTTTGCCGTCGTCTGCGTGAAACAGGAGACGTATCTCTTGCTCTCTCTCTCGCTTAGATAAGGGTGATCGGGGTCGAAGGCCTGTTTTGGTCACGTCTCTTGGATCAATATGTTCTCGTTTCCCCCAACCCTAACCTTATCTAGTCGTGCTTCTGAGATATCTGGATCAGTTCCGTTGTGCTATGGTTACCTGCGCGAAGGCCTCGATGTCGCCACGTGATGCCGTTGACCACCACATGTTCATCTTCTGCCTAGTGCAAGATCCTCGTGCGACTGACACATCTCTTAGCTCTAAATACCACATCTTGGCAATGAAGCAACGCGCGTGAATGCCACCTTAAGACACGAAGTGCGCAGCCGCAGGCGGCTATGTGCTGTGCCGCCTCGCCTATCGGGTGCCACACAACATGACATGCCAGAAAAAATGATGCGGACCCTTATTAGACAGTATTGCAGTAGAGTGGAAGAACTAGAGAGTCATCAATCGAATCAGGGTGCGGCACGACAGGGCGTCCGCTAGAGGGATGAATCGCGAGCTTGGCTTCTGTGCTAGGAACAGAAAGGATAGTTCGAAACACACACGTATCTTGACAATATATATCTGACATACCTCGCTTCTTCGGCCAGGCCGATCTCGCATAGTGCGTTGCCAAATTCCAGTCAGATAATAACAATGGATGACACATGTATTTGTTTATTGTCGAAGAGTTGATCCGACTCACACCAGGATGATGCGCTGGTTTTATTTTACAACTTGTCTCTTAATTAGGCAGTACAGATCATTGCATCATTACTTCCGACTACATCCTGCTTTCAACTCAAAGTCTGGTTCCAAGGTACCCAAACCTGGTTATGCCAGCCGTGCATACATTTCCACTGCGCAGGAGGCTCATCCTGCCATTCGATTTTGGTTGTGGGCAGGTCTTCCTGGGCCACCAACGTCGAAGTGAACCCTTTCAGCTTTTTTAACTTCGCCGAGGCCTCGTCAGAGTATTCTATATTGACAGAGGGAATGACCTGGGAATCTGTCGTAAGCAAATTTGATATCGATGAGAGTCAGCCCCAGCCTGGTAGGGGTAAGAATACTTACGGCAATCCTCCCATATCCAGCCCACCACAGGTCCTTGCAAAACAAGGTCGGCTCCCCGGCATAGCATTCCCCCTCCCGGTTAAACCTAAAAGCCACTTTCCCGTCGTGTGCCTCCCCTGTCCCTCGACCCGGGTCGGCCGGCAATCCCAGGATGGGGCCGGCTGTGAACGCCGTGGCTCCGTTCCAACACGCGAAAACCTGGAAGGGAAGCTTTTGTCTGTAGCGATGTAGTGTGTAGGGGTCGCCGGCGAAGATGTCCCACGCCTGGTCCCAACTCCCATCGGGTGGGATTTGAAAGAAGCTGTCGCCCTTGAGCGTCCTTGCCACCCAGACGTCGTAAAACGTCGGGTCTTTGCCCATATACGTCCAGTCCATAGCACATGTCATATCGGCAGACTGTAGCCGCCTCTGGTGAACCAGCTCCAGCAAGTCGTCCGGGCACGGTGCCACATCGTTGATAAACACGACGGTGGTGCTGGCATCTGCTTCCACTGCCGTCGAAGAGAGGGGGTCCAGTGCGAGATTGCGGAGCTGCGCCAGTTTGTCTATACGCTCGCCGACCTTTGGGTTGATGTCGGTTAGGTTCAAAAAGTACCGCAGCCCGATCTTCTTGAGTTCGGGCTGCAGAGCCGTTAGGATCCTGGGCGTGGCATCCTCCGAGTTGCCCTCGACAATGGACAGAGCACACGAGGAGATTCCAAGAAATCTTGCGGCCTCCACAATCGAGCCAAGCAGCCTCGGGAGTAGATGCTCTGATTGCCGCAGGTTCAGGGCAAAGAAGTAGCGCACATCTTGGCTGCCTTTCTTTCGGGGTGCTGTCTTGAGGTATGCATATCGCGAGCTGTTAAACGTCGGGCACTGCAAACAGGGAAGGAAGGTGTTGTTAGAGTCTATGATAGACTGGACATAAGGGGCCGTGGTGTTATCCAACTGTGGCTCGTATGGCCAGGCAATATCGAGATTCTCATCACCACCACCACTGTCATTTGTCCAGGGGACCGCCACATACGGCGCCAATCGGTTCCACGACACCGTTGACGAACCCCGAAAGCTTACATGAAGGATTGATAGCAAAACAAAGGCGCACAAGACCTGGAAGATGATTAGACGGCGCGCCTTCATTCCTGAGACGGGCGCATATTCTATTTATAAAGAGCCGGTTGCAAAAATTGTTTTGATCAAGGGGAGGAGGACAAGACAGTCCGAGGATCCCAGAGGAGTGGCAGGGCGGCAATTTCATTCTTAAAGGGTGGGCCGACACTTATGCAGGCAACCTTTTACGACTTCAATGTCAGCAAAGCCCAATTACGAGAAGGCGCAATGACTGGGGGTGAAAGAGAGGGGGGGCCTCGTTGGTCGTCAGCGGAAATACGAGCAGATACTACCTACCAGTAATGCTACCAACCGCGACCTGACTTGCATGAGCTGAACAATTATATGCTGGGGTGGCTAATCTCGACGTATCACATGCAGGGCTGGTAGTAAGCACCAACTAGATGACATCCAGTGAAGAGATGCGGTGATGCAAGGATTGATCGCTACCTCAGTAATCTACTAGGCCCGTAACTTTGGCCGTTCATCATCTCTGGCCTGTGTACATAAATATCGGGCTTATTCAATTGGCGTTATGTATCAACCGCGCGGGTCTTGCTTCAAGCCAAAGTGTCGCGAGTGTAACAATGAATCGGGCGAGACGAAAACACCAACATACACTTTAGCTGCGCTCCAGGAAGCACAACACTGGAGATGACTGCGTCTCAGGGGATGATAAAAAGTCCTGCGAGGTCGTACAGACCTTTCTCCATACTTCCTTGTAGGATGGGGGGTGGCAATTTCTTCTTTTCCCCCGACCCTCTCTTGTATCAATTTCCTATGTCTGTATTTGATCGATTACACGAAATATTGACTATAAACCCTCTATCTTACGTGGTCAACTTGGAGATAAATAAGAAAAATGGACGCGCTAGCCTCGATGTCACGATTTCAGAATTCTAGAAGCGACGTGAATACCCCCACTGTCGAACGCAGGGTGGTAGCCACCAGCGCCCCGGCTGGAAATGTTTGCGGCTATCGCAATGGCGATCCCAATGAGCCGAGAACGGCGGATGTTGGCTTTGAATGTCGAGTAGACACTAGCCGCGCACTCTGGGGTTTCTGCACCACGACTGTCAAGTCCGCTGGTGATTGCAGATTCTTTGGGTACTGTATTGATCAGGCTGGTTGTTCCCACGGCTGCGGTGGCACGATGGGGGCAATTGTGACTTGGTAAAGTCCTTCCCTATGTACCTTGTGTCTCCAGACCCTAACCGATAGTCATGAAAGCGACGCTTCCAGTTTCTGCTCCACCGTACTCTCCGAGCCTGGGAGAGATCAAACCTACTCCTATATTGCATGTGGGGACCACCCGACTACTGAGCATTTATTTGCTTCCGCTACGGCCCCTTTGGCGACTTCCACATCTTCATCAGCGGTGTCGACAACGCTTCCACAATCAACGGCAACTTCAGGTCCCGGAGCCGACAACACCTCTTCAGAAACCACCGGTGCCATCATCGGTGGCGCCATAGGCGGGTTGGCCATAGTATGTATGACCATCTTTGCCATCTTCTATATGTTTCGACGCGGACGGAGACGGCGTTCAGAGGCCGAGACACAACAAACTTCCGGAACTCAGGGGTTCGGGTACAGCACGGCCACTTATGCCGAGAACAAACCCCAAAGCACCCCTGTTGAATTACCGATGGCGTCACTGGATCATCCCCCGGTAGAATTGCACTAGTAAACCAAGGAACCGGGGCCAAGGGTAATTGAGAAACATATAGTCATTTTGATCTGGCAAGGTTCTGTTGAGGCGTTTGGGACAGGTTTAAGAATCGACTGCATTGGAAACCAACCGGTTCATACTATGTATCATATTCAAGTCTCGTTGCAAATCAGTTATTATTGGCCCCGTTACTGCTTGTATAAGAAGTAGTATTATAACGCAGCTGCTTAGTGTCTTAATACACAACTTCCTGGATAGAAACGATATAGCCATTGATGCAAGTGAACTCGGTTGAATCACTAAAAGAATACATCCTCAATAATTCCTACATTACTGGTGTGTGCCATGTGAAACCATCACATGTTGACCGGCTCCCCGTCCACCGAGATAAACTTGACGTTGACCATGGCCGAGGCCGTGATGGTTCTCGGCTCGACTGACGGTCCCTCGCTTGCTTGCGCCTCCGTTCGTGGCCCCATTTGCGCCCGCGCTTGTGCCTGGGCCTGGAGCATCTGCTGCTGCTGTTGCTGCTGTGGCGCCTGCTGCTGCATCATTGCGTGGGAGCTGCCAAACAGCCCCCCACCACCACCGCCGCCGTTGAAAGGAGTGCGGCGCCAGGGGTTGGAGATACTGCTGGCAGCCGAGGCGGGCCCGTCGGTGATGTCGACGGCGACGACCTTGCGGCCCACGACGCCGGCGTAGTCGTCGGCCTTCTGGACGGCGTTCTCGATGGCCTTCTTGCGGGCCTCGCG
The DNA here is from genome assembly GCA_038363915.1 of Apiospora saccharicola. Classification (NCBI taxonomy): domain Eukaryota; kingdom Fungi; phylum Ascomycota; class Sordariomycetes; order Amphisphaeriales; family Apiosporaceae; genus Apiospora; species Apiospora saccharicola. The sequence continues at coordinate 5,663,614 of JAQQWM010000001.1, forward strand.
CTCAATCTCGGCGCAGGTGGCCGTGGTGAGGCGCCACTCGGTCGACGTGATGGCGACGTGGGGCATGGCGGCCAGCTCCCCCGCCGTGTCGGCCAGCAGCGCCATGTCGCGAAACACGACCTCGAAGGTGCTGCTGGCGTGGTAGGTGAGGCCCAGGTCGCGCCGCTGGTTGTTGGTCCCGACCCACTCGTACTCGGGCTGCGAATGCGTGCTCATCGACGACGCCGTGAAGGCCGTGATGCCCGCGTCCGGGTGCGGCGCGGGGCGGCCGTCGACGCCCTCGGTCTTGCGGGCGTGGGTCCGGAATTTCGTGGTCAGGTGGGCCGAGGTCTCGCGCACGGCGTCGGACGACTCCGGTTGCGACTTGCTGCTCTTGGAGACCTGGATGTGCAGAACCCCCGCTCGGCCGTGCGGAAGACGGAGCCGCTGCCGTCGACGTGGATCTTGAGCTGCGGCAACATGGTGAAGGGAAATGGAAGCTGTGCTAACTATGAGGAGGCTGAAGTCACGCGGAGGTTGGCGGTTTCGGGATGAGATGAAGGAGGCGTTGTTGCGTTGTCACGATAGACAATGGGGTAGAGACGAGATGATCGGCAGAGATGGTCTGGATGAGTTGTTGGCAAAATAGAAGGGGGGGGGGTTACTGTCGACTTTATACTAGTGATAATTAGTTCTAAATTAGGCAACAATGTTGCCTATGCTAAGGCAAAATATCGCCCGTGCTGAGGCAGTGGCTGACAACTGGTCAGCTTCGCTTAGTAGCTTACGTAACAGCAAGATCAGTAAGATAGCAGTATTCGACTCGACTCAGCTCGAACCTACTATGCCTACGCAGGAAGATACCACACATCTTTGATACCTTAGTGAAGATAATCTACACTGTGTGTTGACTCAGTACAGATGACAAAGGTGCTAGATATTGTATTTTCTTTTCTTGATAACCATATAGAAAAAAGCAATCTATTCGATGGTAACACGCACACCCTTGGTGGTCGCTTTGGGCATAGGAATAAACATGTCATGATCGTAGCGAATATCGCTCTCGTCTGTCTCGAAAATGCGCATATGAGGCAGAACCCGCAGCACCAAGGCCGCGAGCGCTAGATTCATTTCGCAAAGCGACAAGCTGTTTGTGAAAGGGGTGGTTAGCACGGGGCACGAAACTGAGAGCGAGCTTGAGCCACTTACTTCATGCCGAGACAGGAGCGGCTGCCCTTGGAGAAGGAGAACATGCCGCGCTCGACGTCGGGAGTCCAGAGCGGGGCGCCCTCGCACCAGCGGTCCGGGGCGAAGCGGTGCGAGTCCGGGAAGATGCGCTCGTCGTGGTGCACAATGGCGCTCGACATGCCCACGGCGTACCCGCGGGGGATGAACAGGTCGAGCTCCTTCTTGTTCCACTCGCCGTGGTAGAGCAGGTCCTCGTGCGTGGCGACGCGGGCGGTCCGGGCCGACACGCCATACGAGAGCCGGAGGCCTTCTTGGATGACGGTCTTGAGGAAGGGCAGTTTTTCGCTGCAGATTTGTTGAGGAATGGTCAGCTGGCATGTTCTCTTGTCTCATGTCTCTGCTGGGATTTACTTACAGTTCTGTCCAGTGTGGCAGGTCCATGGGGTCGATTTGCGCCTCTTGCAACTCGGTCGTCAGTCTGTTCAGAAGTTCCGGCTCGTTCAGCAGGTGGTACGTGATCACCGCCAACGTCCAACTAGTCGTCTCGGTTCCGGCACCGACGATGCCTAGCGCCTCGGCCGCCAATCTGGCCACGGTCTTGTCGTCCTCCTGCAGGTCGGTAGTCTGGTACAGCTCGGCGAAGATGGTCGGGTGGTCCTTGTCTGCCACCAGCCCCGCGTCTAGGTCGGCTTTTGTCTGCCGGATCTTACGCGGAATGTTGATCTGCAGCTCGCGGATGAAGAGCCCCGTGGACTCGGGCAGGTAGTCGACGAAGACGGTGGCCAGCTCAGCCGCATTCTTGAGGAAGGGGAAGAAGCGGAAGAGCAGGCCCGGCCGCAGAGTGCTGAGTGTCGGCTCGTGGAAGTTGGGCTCCCACCCTTCTTGGTCGAGCAGGCCAAAGTTCTGGCCGAACGCGTAGCCCGAGATGGCGTCGGCCGTGAAGCAGCTGTAGGCGACGGCGATGTCGAAGGCCGGCCCACCCTTCTGCGCCAGCAGCTTGTCGCAGAGCTTGCGCACCAGCGTCTTGACGTCGGGCTGCAGGCGCGAGATCATGGAACGCGAGAAGAAGCGGCCTACGGGCGCTCGGCGGGAACGGTGCAGATCGTGGTCTACCGTCCCGAACTCGGCCAGGTTGAGCCTGTTCGTCGTGTCAGTTAAGAACGACCCTCGGTCGACAGCCACATAAAGAGATTCAGAGGATATATTTACACTGAGCCGTTAACTTGGTGAAGGGGCTTGTCTCGCTTCCGGCCCCCCACGGCGTAGATCTCATCCCCGAAATTGATGTCGTTGCAATGGAGCTCGTTGGGGCTAATGCGAACGATAGGGCCTGGTTTCTGTTAGAAAATGCTGTCGATGTCGTTTTTGAGTGACACTTGCCATATTTGTGGTGCATCTCCACAATCTTGCTGGTATATTGGCCGTTTTGTACAACATCCCACCAGAATTCGGGCAGGTAGCTCGCACTGGACAGCCATGGCCCAGGAATCCGGCTCAAAGGATGCAAGGGGGATACATTGTACACTGCCTTGACAAAATGATAGCCAAGATACGCAGCGACGAGTATCCCAACAAGTTCTCCCACACCGGGCGTAGCCATCTTGATCTATAAGATGGCGGAATGGGTAACAAATATCCCAATAATCCCACCTACAAGTACGCAGATATCCCCAGGAACGACAGGAACGGCCACCAATTCAGGGGCCGGTCGTTGTAAGAGGTTTATATAGATGCCTCGGTCGGTGGTTCCCCTCACGAGCTGAACATTCAATGCTTGTGTATTTACGGGGCCGTTTGCTACACCCCGTAGTACTTTAACTCAATAGGACATGTCCGAACCGGGCCGATATACCAGATCCGGTGTGTCAAGCAGATAGGATCGCGGCCAGCACGGGCCATATTCCTGGAGATATTTGTGGGGTAAGGAGACAGCTTCAGCAAATCGTGACCCCTGAGTGACCCGGCCAAGTATACACTAGCCCTGCTTGTCACTGACGCCCGTATTAAGTCCGTCTAGTTTCTCGCGACCGCCCTAGCTGCCCCAGAACAGTTACCCCGTAGTAAGCTCAACAACGGACTCATCTCCGGAGGGCCACACAACCTCCGTGAAGAATTCTAGTGATCCAAATCTTCGATGCTGACAAGGACAAGGGAAAGAAATGCCATATTGCAGATCCGAATCTATCCAGGTCATTTGATAAACGGAAACAATGTTCATTGCAAATAGTATGGTGAAGAGTGGCAGCGCTATGTGATACAAAACCACCCAAAACCCGCTTGCTCTTTCTACCAGGGCCAGGTCCCCTCGCTGCGGACAACGCGGCCCTCGTCGGCATCCCTCCGACCCTGGACGATGCTCAAGACCAGCTCGCCGGCCTCGCGGGGGTCGCCGGCCATGCCACCGGGGTTCCTGGCGGCCTCGCTGGACCCGCGCAGGTTGGGGACGACGAAGCCCGGGCACATGGCGAAGACTTTCACGTTGGTCTTGTCCGCCTTGCCCTGGCGCCAGTCCAGCAACATGTACATGTTGAGGGCGGCCTTGCAGGCGTTATAGGCCTCGGCGTCGGGCGGCGTGTTGGGGTGCGGCGGGTTCTCGAACGTGTTGGCGAGCGAGCCCTGGCCGCTCGTCACGTAGATGGAGTAGGCCGCTGACGACGATTTGAGAAGAAGCGGCCGGAAGGCCTTGGCGACTTGGAAGGGCCCGAACGTGTTGGTCTCCATGGTGCGCAGGAAGCGGGTGCGGGCGTCGAGGTCCGAGACCCCCATGGCTGCGTTGTTAACGAGGATGTCCAGACGCCCGAACTGCTGCTCGACGGAAGCGGCGGCCTTGGTGATCGACTCGTCGTCGGTGACATCGAGCTGGACCGTCGAGATGCTGCCCGTGATGCCGCCGGCCTCGATCTCGGCCTTGGCCGCATTCGCCTTGTCCAGAGAACGGCAGGCCATGATCACGTGGAACTTCTCAGGGGAACCGGCGAGGACTTGCGTGGCGGCATATCCCACTCCGGAATTAGCACCTATAGATTGAGGTTAGCGAGGTGATATTCGAGATTCACTACCCTCAGATGAAGAGACTGACCAGTGATAAGAACGATTCTTGAAGGCATTTTAATAGGTTTGGGGCTTAGATTTGGATTGTAGAACGAAATGTTATCTGCTCCTGATTTCTTGTTGATAATAAAAAATCGTCTGCGGCGAAGACCATGCATTTATACATTTTCGCTGCAATGAGAGTGATCAAGTGGTGTGGCCTAGAAGCTGATGATGGTTGTAGAATCCGTTATGTCCGCGTTGTGGTATCAAGGGATATTTGACGAACCATTCCCAATTGGGAGAAACTCTGCGAGCCGCACTATTTGCTTACGCTCTGTGGATGGTGGTTCAGCTGTTTGCCAAGCCATCAAATACACTCCAACTCATGCATTGGTTCATCTGACGGAGTTAAGGTAACCCCCGTAAGCAAGCCTTAAAAAACCACTGTGGCTGGCAGCACGCTGTGCCTTTACGGGAGAAACTCCACGAGGTCTCGCGTCCCAAAAGCAAGCGATTACATCATCCCAAGAGGTCACCGCTGCCTCGGCCGATTGCAGTTGGTACTGTTTTCCGATATGGTCCAATTAAAACGAAACAAGACACCCTGCACTGACAACTGTACGCATGAAATCGGTGTTACTGTCGAAGTAGGATCAAGGCATAGGCATGGCGCAAACTCGAGTGGGATGTGAGACATGTAGACAGCGGCGGATCAAGGTGCGTTGCCTTAGGTCGCATGGCCACTCTAGGCAGGACACCATCTGACCCCGCCGCTTTCCTAGTGTGACGGTGCCAAGCCCACGTGCAAGAGATGCGCGGTATCCCGCAGGCCGTGCCTCTGGAAGAAGAAAGTCATCGACATCCACTTCGAGAACCAATACGCCAGCGGGCAGGTGAGGCGTCCGAGGGGTCCCCGCCCAGCTCTTCCGGGCGCCGGAGAACCCCCCAGCAGCCGCCCGGGCACAGTCCCGGCACCCCTGCAGCTAAGCCTCGAGGTCCAAGCCGTCACATTCTATCTCAACCACTACATGGAGCCTCTACCGCCCGACTCCCTGGGCGTGACCAAGACCCTCGACGACTACATCTGCCGGATCGCCGCCGGGCCCCGCTCGGCGCTGCTCGACGTAGCCATCCGCTGCACGGCCCTCGAAACCTACTCGCGCGTCCGGGGCCGGGGCCGCGACATGCCGCCCGTACGCGCCGAGGCGGCGCACCACCACCAAACCCTCCTCTCGCTGGCGCGGCGGTCCGTCGCGCGCCTCGGCCCCGACAACCTGGACGAGTGCCTGCTGGGCGTCTTCTTCCTGAGCCGGTTCGACGCCAGCACGCACGGGCACCCGGAACTATGGCGGAAGCTGCGGGCGAGCCCGGCGCACCACTACAGCGGGGCTATGGCGATCCTCCAGTACTGGAGGGACCACCTGCGCGATGGTGGCGGGAGCGGGGGCGGGGGCGCCTCGCCGATCGTTAAGGAGAGCCGGCGGGGGCTGCTTCGGTTCCTGCTCATGCACGGCCTGTCGGTCCCGGAGTGGATGAAGGACGGGAAGGAGTTCAGCGAAGCCGGACTCGAGTTGGTGTACGATCGCGTCACCGTGCGGATCGCAGACCTCCGCCATCGAGTGCTGCGCCTTCTCGGACCGACGAAAGCCCCCTCCGAATCCAGTATATCTCTTGTTCAGGTAGTAATCGATATGAAGAAGGAGGCGCAAGAGCTCGACAGGATGCTCCAGGACTGGGTCCGCCAGTTTCAGCTTTCCTGGGCCTACCAGCAGCACACGCTCCAGCCATCTGGTGACCCGAAGCGAACACGTCATCTACCGTCCTCGAAAGTCTACACATACTCCAAGCTGTCCTACGCCGTGCTGTGGGCCAAGTACGCGGCCGTGCGATTGCTTGTCAACGATGCACACTTGAAAATCCAGTCGCTCTGCGACGGAGTCCTTGGGGTCGCCGATCCAATGATGAAGGTCAGCTGCCGCCTCGTGGTAGACCAAATGACGGACATCATAGTGTGCAGCAATGCATTTATCGTGGGAGAGTTGCGCCTCGTGAGTGCGCCAATGGACGGAGATACGGTGGTTTATGATGAGAAATCGGACCCTTGTCAGACAAGGTTCAAGTATGCAACTTGGCCTTTGCAGGTTGCATGTAGTCTGGACTCTGTCGGCATCTCCCAGAGGCTCTGTTGCAGAGAGGAACTGCGGCGTGCAGGTAGACTGTCTGGGATCAAGTTGTTTGAAGAATACCAACCGGACCAGAGCTTCAGGCTCGACGCAAATCACTTGGCTCCAGGACATGGCTGAGGCAGTATAAGCTTTATTATATACACAAGCGGCATGCGTCATCCATCCAATCCTATCATGTGGTCTGGCCCTTCATCTATGTACCAGTTATCGGGACCATCCGAGTGCCAGATCTATGTTCCTACTAATTATCATTATCAATACAAAACGCATCATGCTCGTCGTTCATCATCATGCAGCACTTCAGTACGCACCCCTCCGACCATTCATACGCCGGGCACTGCCCCCATTAGCTAAATATGGGTTCACCTTGACCGGCCGCTTCATTTTCGGAAGAGAATTGAGAGCATCCCACATCTCCAAGATCCCAGCTCGGACGGCTGGAAGCATGCTGTATTGGAGCGAGTAAAGGTTCCGGCGGTTGATGGGTGGGACAAATCGACCTGTTGCGAGGCAAAACACAACCCGGGGCGACAAGTAATGTTTCCGAATGCGCTTCCCCATTCGAAAGTATTGATGGAACATGGCCGTGAATGAAAGAGGGATTGGCTTCAAGCGTGTTAGTGTTAGCTTCGAAACATGCTATCGGCTCAAAAGGCCAGGGGGCCAGGGCTGATTGTAGAGGCTAACCTTGAGGTGTATGACGGAAGTGGGCGGTTGGGCTGGTGCGCCAGGCGTGGGGGTAGAATCGAATGCAAATCTATCTTGGGTATCAAAAAGTTCAAAACGAATGCCGCCTTGGAGCAATTAGTGAATGAGCCATGCCATGGTGCCTCGGTGAACGAAGTAAACTTACCTGGGAGACGCCGGGGATCCTTCACCCGTAGCATCAAGGCAAACAAGGGGAAGTGGTTAAGGCAAGAGAGCTGCGTATCAAACATGGCCTTGAGCAGAATAATTGCCATCCTGGCCACTGCGAAGTTGAGGTAGAATACAGCAACCGTCGGGAGGAGGAAGAAAAGAAGCGTGAACAAGATTGTACCAAGCAGCAATTGGTCCAAATCGTAGTCGCAAGAATCAACACGGTTCCGGAGAACGTTGTACTTCTTTCCCCGAAAGAGCTGGAAAAGCGACAACAGGATCGTAAGCTGCCAATGGAAGATACGGGCCGCCGCGAGATAGAACGAGTAGATGTGTACCGTCAGTAGCGAAAGGAGGTCTGAGGAGAAGGCAATGGGCATGCTGGCACCGCCAAAGCTCGAGAAGCCAATGAACCATATGATGTGAGGCAGGACGGGCTGCAAAGCCCTGATGCAGCCGGCCCAGTACTCAATCACCCACAGGAAGAGGTCGCCCAAGAATAGTGCCAACTCCTTATTCAGCTTCAAACCGGCGGGCCAGCCCATCAACCACTCGATGCTACTGTGCAGAGCATCGACCGTGTACTGCTGCAAGAGCAGCCCAATCTGGTCGGAGACCCACGCAGCGTTGTCAATGATATACGAACCAAGAGCAATGCCAATGATGACATCGTTGGCCACCAGCCACAAACTGTTGTAAAATCGGATATAGTCCGGGTGACTTGTTGTGACGCTGTCCCAGTCGTTCTTCCGGAGCCTCAGCTTGACATACTGCATTGGCCAGTAGCAGAACTGCTGTAGCCGTATCTCCACTTGCTGCGCCGTGGCGGATATGTCCTTGAGAGCGGGCGAACCCGGACGGGGCCTCCACTCCAGAATCTGAAGCAAAATCTCGGCTGCTCCTCGATGGCCAACGAGTACAAAGATGAATATCGCTCTGATGATCGGGAAAACGTAGAGGATGATGAAGTCCCAGATCTGCACGACAACATAGTTTCGCATCGTTGTAGCTTGCTCGACCACGCGCTCCGACACACTAAGCGTTCGCTTGGGCCGAGTACCTATCAACGATACGTTCTTTTGCAGCAGCTGTTCCAGTTCCCAGGCCCAATTCACCTGGTTGACAATTCTGGGGAGAACCTTGTCCTTCTCTGTGGGGGGATGCCGTATGACAGAGTGCTGCTGGAGCTTTTCTACGAGATGCTGCCTCTTCTTCTTTGCCAGTTTTTCTTGCTCCTCCTCCTCAGCATCCGAGGCCTCGGATACGGCAGGCTGGCGAGCATCCTCTTTATCGATCAATGCAAGAGCGATGGGGTTTAAAGATATGTACTGCATATTCCGGGGGATCGGCCGTTCGAAGAGTATGATCTGGACGCTTGATGCTACGGCGCATGCGATTGTGGGAGCTCGCTGGTAGGGGTCTACTACGGCTTTGACCCAGGATGGCTCGGCGTCCAGACTGGCGTCGGGCCCAACATTCGTCAGGCCGAGGACGCTCATAGATAAACGAGGACCGCACAATTGAGAAATGCGCTCCGTAGGATGCGGCGCATTACGGAGTAAAATGCCCGTTTTCAGTGCGCTCTCGACATTTTTCGGCTACGCAGAGATCAGAAATGCAATCGAACAAAACGGCGAGCATGCGGGTAGACGTACATCAACATGATTAAGCACGGCAACCACCACCACATCCAGGCTTGAATTCTTCCAGCCGACGATAACACCGGGTAGCTCAGACCTCTCGATGTCCGCCGGCCAGAATACTCTCATAAGTCCATCATGCTCGGGCATGTCCCAGCAGCCTGACCCAGATCCCGCCTAGAAGGAGCCTCTGCGCCGGAGTTGTTCGCGGGCGGATACCCCCGAGCTGAGGGATCGCGGATGCTATATGAAGAGTCTTTGTCAGCCGGGTGAGTTCGTAGCGCGGCATCTATGTATTGTATAATTGCTTGGGTTGCAATGTGTCTTAAATCAGCTCGTACAGGGACCGGGAGGCGAAGAGGCTGCAGGAAAGTCGTACCAGGTCGGCCTCGAGGGAGGCTAGATATTGCACAGGCACGAGAACGACGAGGAAGAGTAGCGATAAGAGTGCGAATCCTTGAACACTTCGTGACTAGAGTGGCGCATCGAGTTGTCAGTCTCACAAATACGACTGGCTGCAAGCTCGAGGGAAGAAACGCGCTCCGTCCAAATTGGGCTTCCAAAGACACTCACGATGACGCCCTTATCCCAGGCAAACAAAGCTAGCTCGTAGAGCCGTGTGACCAGATCCCATCGAGCAGTACCGTAGCCAGCTACAAATATGGCGAGGGTGACGACCGAGAAGGGGTGCATGAATTGGTCGTTTTGCTCAAGATCCGGAGCGGGTGCGCATCACGGAGCTACTAGAACAGGCCAGGTTATTGAGATGAGGCGGGTGCTGGTGGACTGCTTCTGGTCGACGCGATGGGGTTGCAGTGTCAGAAAAGGCCTGCAAAAGTGATACTGTAATTCTGTCCAGTTTGGTGAAGGGCCGCGCGAACTGTGTGCTATGTTGACTCGTGCGATTTGTGTGATGCAATTGCCAGAATCTCGTTAGCGGCACAATGCCTCTCAAGTCCCCTAGGTAAGGGCCCCCTACTCCGGTGCTGGAGCTGACTTTGCGGGCGGCATGGGGTACTTCGTCTCGTCGCACAGGCCAGCCAACTTGTTTTTTTGAGCTTCAATGCTCAAGGGACTAGCCCTGTTGTACGAAGATCGTATATTGATGTAAGTAGAACCGCAATTTGATCGAGGCTTCGGTTTTTTCATTACCTCAGACGTTCTCAGATGTTTCATCCGAGATATAGTAGACGTATGCGCTCGTATCAAACTTTCAGAGTGCCGAAGCAGCTTGGAAGTCTGATGATCGCGTGTTATCTGCAGTAGCCCCCCCTGCATAGAAATTGCACCATGTAAATTGGCGGCTCGGCCAATTGCGCGTTAATCGACATGAAGCTTGTTTTTGTTCTCGCTGGCTTGTTTTCATCGGCGCCCCAATCTTATCCCTGAGGTGCTGGGGGATCTGGATCTCTGCCGAGCTAATCATCACGTGCGGTAGTGCAGGCAATGTCCAAGATACCTACCATGGTATCAAATGGATCAACCAACATAGGGACGGACGATAATCCGCATTATACCTTAGGTCAACGCTCGCATCCCCAAACTAAGTGGAAGGCGCTGAGAGGAGAGAGTTGACCAAGAAATGTTCTTTATAGGTGCTGGTAGTGACCTAGGTATAAATACTGGGTAACCAAACCGATGACCAGAGTCAGAGTGGAATAAGTAAAGTACACAAGCTTTCTGTGCTTCCCGAATCCCGCAATACGAGATCCAGATCCTCTTATGGCCCAATCCATGCCGTTTCCACCAAGCAGGTCGTCTTTGGATTTCGTTGCTAATTAACCTCACTCCCTGCTACTCTTTGGAAGGAGAACCTGTCCAGCCCGTTGCATTTTGCCTTGTTACACATGTTAGTTAAAATTCTCGAGTACACTTATCAATCACGCTACTTGCGATTTCTGAAGACAACTCGAAAGTGTGAATGTATTATATTCTATTTTTACTTATTTTTAATGAGCAAAGCCGTTGCGGCCACCGCTAAGAGGGGTGTGTGTGTGTGTGTGTGCGCATTTCATCCTGAGGGGCGTGAGATTACATACATGCCAAACCTCCCATCCATAAGCGTAAAGTCCGAGGAGCTTGGCAAAGAACAGCACTCTTCCTTCTTTTCCGTGATCTCAACATGCTTATTTCCGTTTAAGATGGACAGAGTCATGATCTTTGCTGTCTTCCCGTGCCTCGTCCAGGAGCTTGTCTATTTTGCGCTCCTCAAGTGCGACCTGGAACATGCATCGTTAGAATTCAATGTCATGACATAGAGCTCGCATGTACTCAACCCACCTTTAAACACTTCTGGTAGTCCTTGAACATATTGGCGCACTCATCGGTCTTGCCATTACCACGGAGATACTCTGGTTATGTTAGTAGCGTGTATGAAATATGGCGGGGAATTGTATGGGGACTTCAAACACACTTTCGCTATACCATTTCAAGAAACAGGCGTCATATCGCCTATACTGGAATTAGTATGTTATTTTGCCTTTCATTGAACTCGATCAAGGCGATAGGAACCTACTCTTTCACCTCGTTGCACTCGGGGGCGAGAGATGCTGACATGGTCACAACAATGAGGCAACTCTCCCAGTAGGTCGGCTTTCTTCTGGTCGTATGATAGCTCCAGATCAGTCTGCTGATACTCTGTTCTGATTGATGCAGAACAAGTATGGGCAACCTGTGGAAGTATGTATGTGTTTGATAGATTTTGCTGGATAACTGTTTGTTGTAAGTCGTCGATCGAATCACATATTGAATACATGCCTGGAGAGACTGGACTGCTGGAGTCCTTATCCTTATCCGGCTGGGTCAAATTAGCAGCTTCCTTCCCACTAACGATTAGAGTGGCGCTGCCATCCCTGCGCTGCTGTCGCACTGCAGGTCCCCGGTCAATGCCCCACGTCCCTTGGCAATCGGCGTTTAACCAGCCGACATTTCTGAAATTTTGTTTAAGCCAATGCGTTTACCAGTTAAACAGCAGCAGCGCTGAAGTCGCATTCCTCGAGACATCTCAGGACAACCGTATTCTTCCCCAAGGCCGCCATCATCATGGGGTCATCTAGTGACTTCAAGTCCATACAAGAGCAGATCCAATCTGCGCTCGTATCAACTACTCGAACAGCAAATCAGCTTGCTGCAGAAGATCTGAGCTTTCATCGCAGCAGCAACCCCACCGTCGACGAGCAACTGGACGAGACAAGCGAACGATTGTTGACGCTCTCAAGCGAACTACTCAAATCGGCAACCAAATCCACAGACCTCAAGGCCCCCGAACTGGAAGATGCCGACGATGTCGAGGTCCACTGGTCGCGCATTGTCGATGTCATCGACACCCTGCTAGAAAAGGCCGACACTTGCCTGGACGAGTACACGGGCTTGGTGAAGAGGAAGGCTGCGCCGACGGAAGAGGCGGTATGACTGGCAATCTGGTTTCGATCACGTACTTATAAGCTGACAGATGACTTAGGGAACCCAAACAAAGAAGACCAAGGCCTTCACTGCCCTCGATTCTTCGATGCGCCGTGCCAACATCCTCAAGCCTCAAAATGCTTTCGAGGTGAAGCCCGACAACACCAGCGCATCTCCTTGGAAGCCCATTCTCACAAACAAACAACATGCTATAGTTCCCTTGGATCAGAGCTTAGGCACGTTCAGCAACGAGTCAGAATCTACACAGTACGACTACAGCCTTTTCTTGCCCCATGCTTTTGCATTTCCAGTAGACTCCCCCCTCCAAATACAAGTGTTAAGGAGCAGGAAGTCCGAGTTAAGAAACATAAAAGCAAAAAGCGCCGCCTGTGGCGCGATATGACTACGATCTGGAGCACTGACAGCACATTCAGATACAAACATCCTTATGAAGCCGAGATCCTCCAACTCAAGTACCCCGAGTTCATGTACGAGACTAAGGAGCCGATCAAATACCAACCTGTCGAAACCACTACGGCCACGTTCGTTGACACATTTGAAGGGGTGGAAGAGATGCTAGCGGAGCTCAAACAGGCAGACGTGATTGCCATTGATACTGAACATCATGACTTCCGGACGTACTACGGGCTGCTCTCTCTTATGCAGATTAGCACACGCGAAAAGGACTGGATTGTTGACACATTGCAGCCCTGGCGCCACAAGCTGGAGATTCTCAACGAAGTCTTCGCAGACCCGAAGATCGTTAAGGTTCTACATGGTGCATACATGGACATCCTATGGCTCCAGAGAGATCTGGGTCTTTACGTCGTTGGCCTCTTTGACACTTTCCACGCCGCCGAATCCCTTCAGTATACATCCAAGAGTCTGGCGTACTTGTTGAAGCGCTTTGTCGATTTCGACGCGGACAAGAAGTACCAGTTGGCTGATTGGCGGATACGGTATGACATTTCTTCCCCGATTTCAGCGTCACATACTAACTTGACAGACCGATACCCGAGGAGATGTACTACTACGCACGCTCAGATACGCATTTCTTACTCTACATCTTTGACTTGATAAGGAATGAGCTTCTTGCTCGGTCAAACCGAAGTAATATGGAGGAGGACTACATGACGCATGTCATGGAAAAGTCAAAGGAGACGTCGCTGCGCAGGCACGAGAGAATTGTCTATGACACCACAGGCGGTCAGGGCCCCAACGGATGGTACAACATGCTGATCAAATCATCCGGGAACTTGACCCGTGAGCAGTTTGCCGTCTTTCGCGCAGTGCACAAGTGGCGCGATGATCTCGCGCGGCGTGAGGACGAGAGCCCAATGTTCGTCTTCAGCAACTCCGCGATCTTTGATATTGCGAGACGCCTACCCCCGGACCCAAAGGCCTTACTCAGCATCTTAGGTTTCCCTTCGTCTCACGCATCGCACATTGCTAAGACGTCAGTGACGGAACTTTTCAAGGTCGTGACCAAAGCAAAGGCGGAAGGTGAAAATGGCCCGAGTCTGTCAGATTTCTTCCGCGGCAGTACGATTGGGATTGGTGAAGTGGCCAAACAGGTGTTTCCGAACTTGGGTGCTAGTAGTGCTGGTGTCCTCGAAACCAAGGACCTTGTTTCTGAGCAGTCGAAGCTCTGGGGCCAAGTCCCAGTCGGCAGCCGTTGGGATAACACATCGGGCGCAAATGCCGCTGCAGATGGCCAGCGCTTCGCACTACCATGGGCAGCTTTCATGGAGAACGCCTCAGTAGGTGAAAGCTTTGGAGAAAGCTTTACAGTACGGTCTCGAAAGGAGCCTGCGCCGGCACAGCCAAATGCGGATAGTGAGCCAGTGGAAGACACTGGGTTTACGCTTAAGGCTGGCAAGAAGCGCAAGGCTCCAGAGCCTGAGAGAGAGGAGGACGAGGAGCAAGATGGAGTGGCAACCGGAACTTCCAACCCCACAACGCCGGGGCTAGACGGCGATGAGATCGCATTGGACGACTCGGACCGCGAGCTCGAAAAGCAGGACGCAGAAAGGAAAGCCCGAAAGGCGCACAAGAAGGCAGAGAAGGCAGCGAAGAAAGCGGCCCAAGCCGCCGCCGAGAAAGACACGGAAGGTGATGACGAGGAAGTGCCGTTTGACTACAGCACCGCAAAGTCGGTGCTCAAGAAGCAACGCAATGGTGATGACAAGGGCGGGAGGGGCAAGGTGTTCAATCCCTACAAGTCTCTCAGTGCGGACGGTCCCAAGCCCGCACGAAGGATGCATGGCGAAAAGCCCGGAAAGAGCGCCACCTTCAAGAAAGTATAGAGTCGCTTTCATCAATAGCTATCATCAAGCACGTAAGACATTCTCAGCATGGGCAGGCGTTCTTGGTGTTCTTTGCCTGGCACATTCAGTGGCAGATTATCACGATAGCCTCGCATCACCACCCGAGTAGACTTGGCTTCCGTAGATACCGTCAAGGTGGGCAGTCGCGCCACCGAGACTACAGAAATATGTAATCTAAAGAGAAATTGGAAGGGCCAGCCCATCATTGAAGTTTTTGCTGCCCAACAGTGACGTATCGTGTTCACCTCCCGATTCGACGTGCATGCAAGTCGCAACATCAGTAGCGGCGATTACCGGCCCAAGGGTGAGTTTGCAAAGCTCAAGAGTCGACAGGGAAAGGACGAGGAGGTCGACCCTTTAATGCGCACATGTCAACTTCCAATTGCATCTACATGCCTACCTCCTGACGCGAAATCGAGACAACAACTTCTCTAGCAGAAGCAGGGCATCTGCCGGTGCTCTTGGAGCTTTGCCTGGAACTATTGATGACGTCTTTCCTTGGAGGCCACGCCTTCCACCTTATGTTGATACCCTAGCAAGGCATGGGCCAATTCCTTCACCAACGACATTAACCTTGACTTCCCCAAGTAATCATAACAGCGCTGTTTCCTACTATTGACGTTCTTGAGTTGAATTCGGTTGATCCAGTGCAGCACAGTCGGCCATGACCTGACCAGATAAAACCCCCATCTCTCCAGACTCTCCAGACTCTCCCATCTCTCCCATCTTCTTCTTCCACATTCTTGGTCTCCCATACTCTCAATACTACATCGTCTCATTATCTTCTTACTTGCTCCACATCATCATTACAGAGGAATCAATTTCCCAAGTGCAGCCAACACTGCGGACTCGAACACACAAGCACACACCTTCTTCGTTGTCTCATCTGCAACCATGGATTGCCACGGTAGCCTACTCTTCCTCCTGCCCTTCTCGATTGGCCAAGCCTGGGGCCTGCAGAGTACTTCCGCACTCGCTCCCCGTCCCACTCCCACCCATCCTTACCCACCACCACCACCCAACAACGACAACGCACTCCAGACTCCCAATTGGACAGACCCCGAGGACTACTGCCGCGTCATGTCAGCACGAGTCCTTGAAAGTGGCTTGCCCACGGATAAGGAATTGAGTGCTTGGTTGGAAGATCATGCTGCCACGGCTACCACGCTCAAGGTCGAAGATACGGACGTGCCGGAACACCTGTGTGAACGCTTTTGTGACTAGCAATCGACACGTGCTCAATGGTACACCGATTACGTTGAGCCGTTAATCAGCCAGTGCGCAGGTCAACCCGGCTTCCCAACGCCCACAACCCAGCTGAAGCAGTCGCTTCACAATAGGGGGCAGGGTACGTGCACAAAAGTTTACCGGTGTAGTGACAACGCCGGTTTGTGCGTAAATCATGTCTCTTGCTGGCGCAATGCCGCCGTCCCGAAACAGGCTAGAGATGCCAGGGTGGCTGGTGTAGTGGCCGTGGGGGCAGCGCTCCTGGCGTTGAATCTGGGCAGGGGATGAAGAGGCAGGAGATTGAAGTCAGTGTCCGAATTACCTACAACCACCATCAGAGGTTGACGAAGGAGTCGAGAGCTTGGAGTCTAGTCGCCAGTGTTTTTAGCATCACAACCCTATAATGTCTACTTGTTAGAATACCATCAAGTTCACACTAGTCGCCCTTATTATGCCTTCTGTGATTGGCCTGCTTAAGGCTCGTTGTCTAGTGTACCAGGAGAGGTAGCCCACAAATGCTCGTCCACTTGGCTTTATTTCGATGTTGGGTGAGAAGTGGGATCTCCAGTGCCGTGATGGTTGGTAACGGGATAGTTAGATGATCACACATACCGCATATAAACTCCTAACTCCTTAACCTGCAATCACCTGATCTCAATATCGGTAGAGATTTGGACTAACGCGATACACACCATGGCAGGCACCCACCAGCTACCTTACACACCACCATAAACAACAGCAGCTTCATCAGTCCTTCAGATATCGTTCGTGTGAAAGGAATGATCAACCTGGAGTCATGATGTATCAGGATGACTGGAAACAGGTCCACGAACAACAAATTCACCGAAACTAGATGCAGTATATGCACCCAGCAATGTTCAAGCCTAACTTTCTTCCAACGTGACATCTCCCCCATGGTGGTTCACAGGCGACAAAGCCTCGAAATCCAAGTTTGGTTCAGATACAGCCTTTTCTGGGATGTTGACTTAGTCGATCTCGCGGTTTCACCATTTCGTGATTTAATTGATAAATTAGTAACTAATATTACAAAGTCTTCCAAGTTGCAGCGTGAACCAACATACGTTTTGCTGGGGGGTCGAGTTCATGTATCCTGCTACTACCGTCCACTTCTTCCTGGCCGATAACGCCATCAGCGCCGCCGCCGCCGCCGCCGCCGTCGCATGATACCTCGACGTTCCACATGCGCCACCTGTCCTGCAGATCCGGACGGGAGACCGTAACCGTGACCTCGACCTCCTCGCCCGCGATCCGCGTGCCGTACTTCGAAACCCCCTCGCCGTGGTGGACCAGCGCATCCTTGCCCTCGAGGACCTCGTACCGCAGCAGCCGGTCAACGGCGCGCCCGCCGGACCGCCCGCGCAGGGTGGCCGAGATAGCGTCCCAGTGCGGCGAGCGGGCGTCGAGCAAGGTGTGCTTGAGCGCGTTCTGGCGCTTGTTGCGGCGGCCCTCGACGGGCGCCATGTACGACGACCACACGAGTACCAAGCGGCTCGTCGTCACCCCGTCGGCAAGCGTCGCCAGTAGTTCCATGAGCCCCTCCTGCTGTGCCGCGAAGTCGAGCAGCGTCGCGCTCTCGTGTCGGTCCCAAAAGTGCCGGGGATACGTAGCCTGGCCGAGCCGGACGCTGCTGCTGCTGCTGCTGTTGTTACGCCCGTCATATGACAGGGTCGGCGTGGGCGCAGCGGCGGTGAAGCGCACCATGTGCTGCCGCTGCTTGGCCACTTTATCCTGGTCGCTCGGCGACAGGTCCGTGGCGACGTAGACGTTCTCGGGCGGGAGCCAGTGCGTGTCCATGGTGGACGCGAGGCCGTAAAAGACGCGGTCGGCGTTGGCGCGCACGTAGCCGTCCATGGTCTTGGTCAGCTGCACGTACATGTTGCCCTTGCCCGGCTGCGCGTCGTCGGGCTGCAGACGGCCGAGCCGGAGGAAGAGGCCCAGGGCGGGCGCGTGCAGAAGCTCCGTCCCGTCAATGCGGATGCCCTTGTTGGTCACGCTCAGTTCGCCCCGGTGCAGCTCACCAGGCTGCTTGCCCAGCGTCTTGGCATTGAGGAACTCGCGCGGGTGGCGAGCGAGGATGCCGCGGAACTCGGGGGTGACTTCCTGTCCCTTAACGCCCTTGGCCGGGGAGTTGGCCGTCCACCCGAACAACGTGAGGTCGCCGTTGGACCGGCGGCAGATTTCTTCCTGTAGTCGGAGGAACGCTTTACTTCCTTCACCGTAGAGTAACGGCATGTTGATGTCGAAAATACCCATGAGGCTGTAGGCCGTATCTTCGGTCCGCGTAGTTTGCCTCGTGGCGGCCCAGGACATGCGGCGTGCCACATGAACCGAGTCGAGCGACTTGCGGTGTAGGAGGATCTTCTTCTCGATGCCCGTTGCCTCGGAAATCTTGGAGTGTAAAGACACCTTTGAGCCACGATAGTTGAAGTCGCGATCAAGAAACATCAACTTGCCCGGGGCGATCAGCTCCTGCAGCGTCCAGCCACGCGACCACCATCGGCACTGAAAGATGTCATCGACAAGGCCCGGCGCGAGGTCGTTCTTCTCGTCGCCGGCCTCCTCAACCATCACTAAACTCTGGCCATCACTGCTACGTTGATCCTGGGACTTGTTGTCGTTGCTGTGACCTCGGGGTGCCAGATCCCAGAGGTAGGCATAACAAATGGCCGAGTCGGCGTACCAGCGGTACATGGAGTTGATGGCCTCGGACAGCTCGGCGCTGCTGGTCTTGTCGATGCAGCAGGTGTCGACCCAGGCGTAGCGCAGGCGGCAGTGGCTGTAGAGCCGGACCACCTCGCAGAAGCGCTCGATCTTGCGCCAGCCCTTCTTGGCGCGCGCGGCCTCCTGCCCGCCGTCGCGGAACTCCTGGAACGTCACCTCGCCGTCCTCCCACGTGTGCGACAGGATGGCGTACTCGGTCGTCTCGTGGTCCAGCACGTGCTCCAGCTCAAGGGTCTCGATGTTGATGAGCCACATGTCGTCGCTGCTGCTGCTGCTCTTCTCCTCCGCCCCCTGCTCCCTTCATGGCGTGCAATATACCGTTATGCGTATAGGAGCGAGCCCCTTCCCTTCCCTTGTCTGAGACACGGTGGGGGTGTAGGGATGATGATGATGATGTATGTGGCTGGCCAATGAGAAGTTGCTCGTGCTTTTCTTGCTTGGGTGCGGGTACCTGAGTCACAAATGGTAGACTTGACAGGTTCAGGTCGTTCAGAAGTGGAGATTTCGATGTTCTTTGCGGCGTTAATAGGCGAGCCAATCAGAACATGAGAGGCCTTTGTTTCTGCGGTACTGGATGCAGGGATACTCTTAGATGCCGTCGATCACACTAGTCCTCGTATAGAACATTAACCCAAGAATAGGGGGACTAGCTAGAAGGACTAGTATGTTCAGCTGAAGGTCATATCACCATATCATATCTTACCACAAATCATCATATCATGTCACATTATGCACAATCTCAGAAGACTCTCGAGGAGCATGTCATGGGAAAACCACACCATAATACATTAAATTCCATATAACAGCGTAAGTATAAGCACACTGAACGAATAAGATGGTACAAGGCAGAGTATATGCTAGCCAATGCAAGGATCAGAAGACAGATTTGAAGACATGATGGAAATGCAATGCGGTCAAAGCACAACTAAGTACGGCACTTTTGGTTCCGGTACTCCTTGGGGATGGCGGGCATGGCCTCGAGCCCCTCCTGGAGCACCATGCTCATGCCGCCGTGGAGGTGGGACTGGATGTGGCAGTGGATCTGCCAGACGCCCGGGTTGTCGTTGGGGCGCCGCACCACCAGCCAAGTGTCCTGCTGCTGGGACGGCAGCGTCGGCCAGGTGTCGTGCAGCGGCGGGTTCACCAGGTTGAAGGCACCTGGCTGGGCGGCCGCGGCCTCGGCGACCGAGTTCCACGTGAAGGTGCCCTGGCCCTGGCCGATAACGTAGAAGTGACGGCCGTGGAAGTGCACCGGGTGCGAAGGTCCGGCCCGGGGCTGCAGCATGACAAAGTCAACCCACTTCTGCGAGGCCGGAATGGTCGCGGTGTAGTTGTTGTTCAGGTTGGGTTGGGGGTTGAGAAGCAGGGGCAGCACGTCGTCCAGGTACTCGGGGCGGGGCGTCGAGTTGAAGGCCCAGCGGTTGGGGGCGCCGGCTTGCTTCATCACGACCTTGTAGGCGGCGTCCACGACCTGGGGGATGACGGCCGCCGGGAACGGCTTGGCCTGGGTGGGCTGGAAGACGACGACGCCCGAGGTGGTGTTGGCGCCGCGCTCATTGATGTAGGCGACCGAGGGCGCCTGGGACTGCTGCTGGGCCTCGATCTGGAAATCGATGATGGACGAGCCAAACAGGATCTGCGGGTCCGCGGTCGAGCTCACACGGAGAGTGTACTTCTTGGGCTTCGTGAGCTTGGCGATGACGGTGTAGCGCTGACCGGCCGCCATCGGGATCGACTGGGCGGTGATGGGCTCGATGTCGTTGCCATCAGCGGTAATGATGGTCAGTGGGATCTCGTCCAAGGAAACCTGGGCGGAGATCATGCTGAACGTGGCAATCAGATCAAGCATGATCCACTTGTCCTGCTCGCACTTCTTGCTCTTGACGACATTGATGACATCCAGCGGAGCATTGGTAGCCTTGCAGCCATAGAAGATCTCGCGCGGGATAACGCTCGGGTCGGGTGTCATGTCTCCGGGCTGAGCAAGGTTGGCAAGTACATTGGGAGGCAGGCAGCTCTTATCCGTGAGTGTAGACCCATTGACGCTATCGAGCAGCGTTTGCTGGGGCCGGGTGATGAGAGGGGTCTGCTGCGTAGAGCTGAGGCAGTCGACCTTGCCCTTGCCGTTGACCAAGATGGAGTCGAAGCAGAGGAGATCGATGTGGGACTTCTCCGAGATATCCCAAGCCTGAGTAGAGGGGATGTGTCGCCAGTCGGACAAGACCATAGGATACCGATGCTTCTCGGCTGACTTGATGGCGTCGATGATGGCGGGATCCTTGGAGACTAGACTGTACGGGTTCGGCGTGCTGGATTTGGGGTGGATGACGATGGGCCCGTAAAGACCGTCATCGATCTGAAGATCGGTGTGGGAGTGATACCAGTATGATCCGTGTTGGGTTGCCTTCCATTTGTAGAGGAACTCACAGCCGGGCTGTATGTGGTTCTGGCTAAGACCGGGGGTTCCGTCGGACCAGGGCGTGTCCTTCATCTCGATGCCTGAAACCCATTCTTGTCAGCCTCTGGAGGAGTCTTCTTCTGTCGTGATTTTAAAAGTATAATACTGACCGTGATAATGAATTGTGGTGTTGAAGGGGGACTTGTTCATAACATGGACCTCCACATCATCACCCTCGGTCATCTCGAGGACAGGGCCCGGAAACTGTCCGTTGATTTTGAACATTTTGCGTTCAACTCCATCTGGGGCACCTTTCTCCCAGGTAATGGTTAGTTCGAATTTCTTGGTTTTGATTAGATCCTTTGGTGAGGGTAGAGTTAGGGCGGAAGCGAGTGACAGTACGGCACTGGACAAGAGCCAGGCCTTGGTTAACGAGAGGACGACCATCTTGATGGTACAATGATAAACACTATGAAAATGAAAAGGGGGGGGTAGAGAAAAAGAAGTAGTAGCGACTGACGATGAGAGGATGCTGATAGAAGAGAAAACATGATGATGGACGGCGCCCTGTCAGGATATATATGGATTTGTGATTCCATCTCTTGGCGGCTCTCTCCGCCAAGGGTCTAGACGGCGCTCTCTCCTGGTTGGCCGATCCCAGAGGAGCCAAACATCTCGATGACAGAAGCTACGGCAGAGTAATTTCGCACCGGCTCCCGGATCCTGGCGGTCTTGTCTCAAGCAGCAAACGGGCAAATGCTCTGAACATCTGTGCTTTCTCCCGACAGGGACTGACTTCTTCCTCCACCTTTCCATGATAAACGCACAGCCAAGGACATCCTGATTGGCTGGGTTTGCTGCTCGAGGTTTGCCTTTTCCAGAAGTCGCCAGGAATAGTACCGACTAGAGGCCCTAGCAAAAGCCTCCACGCCTGTGCCCTGCATGGTGCTAGGGGCAGACTAACTTATGCTTTTTCTTTTCTTTTGTGAGAAATACAAGGGTTTGAGGGGTAGTGACCGGCAGACTGGTTCAGCCGCAATTTTTGGTGCCAGGATGATCAGATGGTAGTTCAGGTTTAGCCCCCATCCAGAATGCCAATGACCGGCAACAAGGTGGGTAGGCCTGTCAGTTAAACCTAATCACCACGACTTGCAACCCCCCAACGACTTGTATGTGCCTGTGCTGTTGGTGGGCGGTGTCAGCCTTATGGCGGAAATTGGCCCTCAGCTTTGACATAGCCGCGTAGATCTATCTCGCAGCATACATATGTAGTGTGACTTGATCGGAAAAGGGGGCTCTTCCTTGGCTGGCTATCTTTGGCCTAGCCAAACCTGCACTGGATATTATCAACAACACTGCTGACTGCTGACTGCATCACGAATCGGTTGATAGGTGGAAAATTTGGTCCGTTGATGGTATTGCTGGAGTGAGCGCTGATCGCTAAGGCAAGCAATATCAAAACAAGAAAAAACGGCGTTGCTTTGCGCGGTGCCAGGGCCTGGTAAAAGAAACCAAAAGTACGCAGGCAGCGAGCGTTCGTCGGGACTCGGATGGCGGATTCTAGGAACCCTCGTGTTGTCCCTCGCTAGCGTAGGAGATAGTCCGAGTCTTAAAAAGCCATGTTGCGCCTCGCAATAGAATGGAACTTGACGCTACGACAGCGCCACAACTCCCAAGTCCCCAAGAACAAGTTCAGCTTCGCCTTTGGAAAAAAACACGCAAACAGACACGACGTCTCTAGTTCGAGAAGCCAGACGCGCTGGGCGCATGAACTAGGCAGTGGAGATAAATACAAAGGGCCAAGATAACCAAGGAAGAAGCAAATACGACGTATTGCAGGGAGTGTGAGTGCTAATCCAATTCTCCAAACAGCGAAGTACAGCAGTCATTTGACCGTTACCGGTGTGTGATTACCCAATGTGAACCCCATTGGGAACTCGGTGCTTGGCGCTGGTGCTCCTTTGATTCTGGTTCTGATTCTAATTCACGGTGCCAAAGTTTCCTGTCTACTTACCTGCTCTGATGGCATCTTGGCAGCGCTTGGGCAATCAAGTGCTGACCCGGACATACCCTGGCTCGTGGGTTTCCTTATATTATTAGTATCATGTCTGTGTGCTGCCTCATTCGAGGGTGTATTCTCTATCCCCCGCCTTATTTTCTACGCCCCAGAACCTTGAGCGTGCCCTCAAGGAATTTCATCGTCATGAGTATTCTTCTTTTTGCTAGCTGGACAATGCGTACAAAAGAATGGGGCCATATGGTGAAGCTGAGACATGAGTTGTAGTTAGGTAGCTTCCCAAGCATTTCGTGATATCGAACAGTTCTTCTTCTTATTCGTTTTCTCGCCTTTTCTTTCATGTTTCTGGTTCTGTGCATAGTCCAATCTCGTGCAGGAGGTGATCACCTATACCAAGTTTTCCGAACAAAACCCGAAAAAGATGCTTCTTCTTATTCTCGTTTGTTATGGTGGCAGTCTGTTTCAGGGGGTGATGAACCACCCCAGCTGCTTGCGGCGGTCCAATAGCGAAACGGTTCGGTCTTGTGAAGGGCTTAGCCCGGCTGGGCAAGCGCGTATACCGAATTGTGTTTGTAGTTGAAGCCAACCTGGGGTATGGTACGCAATCCTTCGATCACCGGTGAGCAATGGCTGCGAGTAACTTGCCCCTGATACCAAGTTAGAGCGTTTCACCAACAGGAAAATGCAATGAGACCAAGACCTCTCGTTGCAATACTAAAAGCAAGTCTATCTGTATCTTGAAAAGGCTCCCAATCTTTGTACCGGATACTGAAAGCCGCATGTATAGTGCTGATGCGCCCCTCACCGCCACGCCACAGACCCTTCTGACAGAAGACAGCACCAGCACGACGAATACTGGGAACTTCTGCTTGTGCAATCACAAGAAATACAAGGTAACACAGAAACACGAAGCAGGTAGAAGGTACAGGATCAGGACACAGTCCATTTCACCCCGCCGTGGGCTTGTTGCTCTATAAACATGACCGCAGATGCATTGTCTATCTAGTATATCCCCGCCATTGAAAAGGAAGTAGTTATGGAATTGAAGGGGGAAGTCAAGTAAGCTGAAACCATCCATACTCGTGCCGCCCCAAAGTCTTTCTAATATACACCAATCTTTCGTTCAGGAAATCAGGCATAGTCAAGCTTGTCGACCGCGGCGTTTATCTTCTCCGAGATGGCGATTATCTGTTTGCAAGCAAAAGTCGGTCAGACACATCGAACACCTTCCGGTATGAAACCCGCGTAGCGACACGGAGAAGGGTAACAACATCACAAAAACAACAGGTGTAAAACGTTAAGGGGCGGGGGTGGGCAAACTCACTTTGTCGTCCTCAAACAGGGAGAAGTGATTCCCCTCCACGTCTACGACCTCGCGGACGAAGTCACCGTGCTCCTTGCTGTAGCCCTCCCAGCCGAGCATGCGGTGCCCGCGCTGGTGGTCGACGAAGGACGAGTTCGGGTCGGCGTAGCTCTCGCGGGCGCGGAGCAGGATGGTGGGCGGGACAGCGTCGTTCTCCCAGCGGGGCTTTTCCCAGGACTGCACCATGATGCGCGCGTTGAGCATGTTGAGGCCGACTTTGTCGACCAGCTTCAGCCCGTCCAGCTCCGCGCGCGGTCGCTGCACCACCTCGGCGGGGAGCTGCTTGTCCGCCGGAATGATCCCCTCAGAAGCCGCCCGCGGGCACTGGCTGTCCACCCACACCATGCCCAGCACGTTGAAGCGCGGGCGGCGGTCGGCGCTGCTGTCGCCCGACGGCTGCGTCGCGATCTGGTGCGCCATCTCGAGGGAGAGCATGCCACCTAGGGACCAGCCTGTGGGGCAAGACATAGTGCATACAGGTTAGAACTCCCTGCGGCGGAAGAGGCTTATGAGAGAGAAAGAAAGACACGCTAAAAGGAAAAGCAGCTTACCACCGAGAATGACATCGCCGCCCTCGGGCAGTGCCTCGGAGAGCAGGCCGATGTAATGGGTCGCCATCTCGGGCAAGCCGCCGTGCCACCAGCCGCCGTCGTCAAAGTGCGCGTTGTGGATGCCATAGAGGGCGCGGTTGGTCGGGGGCTCGAGGCAGTGGTAGCTGAAGGTGGTGCCGCCGCCGTCGTGCATCAGGATGAGCGGCGCGCGGGGCCTGGTGTACGACGTGGGTTCCGGGCCCTCGGAGATAGGGGCCGGGTTTTCTATCCCGTCCATCGACATTGTTTACTTTTTGCCTCTTTTTTTCTCTTCCTCTTCTCCTCCCTTGCTGGTTATTTTTCTTTTCCTTTCCTCGGGGTTTCACTCTTTATAGCGGAATCCCCTCTCTAAAACAGTGTTCGAAAATTGTATCCCTCCGCTCTCTGCTGTTGTGTATTTTTCCTTGGCGCTGTCGAATGATGGTAGCGCAACCTGATGCACTTGTCAATCTAGGAAGACAGCGAGAGCGGCCTAAATCCCAGGGAAGCGTTACCGCCACAGAGGGGCCACTCACAATCACACCCACTTTTCTGCACCTGTTACTCTTCTTGTCAGAATCAAGGGATGTGAGTTTGAACATCGGGGATAATCGCAGGATAACATGCATAGGATACGAGGGAGAGACCTACTTTTTCTTTTCCTCGGTCAAGGCATCATCACGACTGATTTGCGAAGGTGTGAGTACATACCGGAGAGACCAAAGTCGAAAAAGGACGAGGGACCATGTACTATTTATGGCCACCTGGCTGCCGGCCGTCCCAGTGAAGTTAGCATCTGACTGTACTCAAGTGCAACATATACCTTCGCATTCGGAGACCCTGAACCGCAGCTGTAATCCTACATGCATATACGAAGGATGTGGCTTATGTTATGGCAATGTGAGAATATCATTCGGATGTAGCCGAGGTTTCGCTTGCAGAAACTTCTATGCGCTAGCACTAAAGCAGGTGTCGTAGATTTCAACAAAATATCACTGAATTGCATTGCATGAAGGGCCATGGATGTATATGATAATTTTACTGTTTTGAATTATTTTGAGTTGTCAGTGTCTGCTGGTATCTATCCTAAGCGACACGACCCCAAGAAATCAGATTATGTTCCGACCCAACTCCATGCGATATCATCTAGTCATGCAGCAATAAAGCAAGCCACCTATAATCTATCGGCAGGTGTATCCACCGTCAATGACGAGGTCAGCACCAGTGGTGTAGGTGCTGGCGTCACTGGCGAGGTAGACGTAGGCGCCCTTGAGCTCCTTGGCGTCACCGTTGCGGCCCATGGGGATCATCGACATCCACAGGTTCTGGGTGTCCTTGTCGACGAAGTCGGACAGACCGGTGTCAATGTAGCCGGGGGAGATGCTGTTGACACGGGCGAAGTCGCGCCACTCGTTGGCGAGCGAGCGGGCCATGTGGATGCAGCCGGCCTTGGCGACGTTGTAGGAGGTCTGCTCCTGGGGGAAGTTGGCGATGTGGCCAGACATGGAGGCGGTGATGATGAAAGAACCGCTGCCCTGCTTCTTGAAGACGGGGCCGACGGCCTTGGCGCAGTAGGCAGTGCCGTTCAGGTCGACATTGATGACGTGGTCCCAGTCCTCCTTGGACCCGTCAATGACACCAGAGTTGGCGGTGGCACCGGCGTTGGCGATGAAAGCGTCAATGCGGCCGCCGAAGTCGTTCTGGACGTCCTTGACGAGCTGCTCGCAGCTGGCGTAGTCGCTGACGTTGCACTTGTAGGCCTTGACCTTGACACCGTAGTCCTTGCTGAGCTCCTCGACGTTCTTGTCGGCGCCCTCCTTGCGGGAGGAGTAGGTGATGGCGATATCAGCGCCCATCTCGGCGCAGCCGCGAGCGGCCTCGATACCCATGCCACGGGGGCCGGAGGCACCGGTGACGACGACAACCTTGCCCTTCAGGCTGAAGAGGTCCATGAGACGGTTGGCGGTGGGGATGTTCTGAGGCATAATAGCGGTTGTTGTGTTGGGTATATTGGTAGATAGATAGGGGTGTATATTGTTGTGTATATTGTGTGATATGATGAAGATTGTTTGGAATACAGAATTAGAAATGCAACTAGAGACGGCGGGAAGAGGCAGCTTTATGTTGAGCCGTTTGCCTACCTAGACACAGGCACATAAGCCTTGATCTAGGCCCCATCTCACCAAGTGTGTCGTATGCAGTTGGCAATGGAGTAGATGAACCTTGGAATGTGGACCACAGAGATTTGAGCCCATTACGAGTGACATCATGTATGCATGGCTATGACAAAGGAACACTGATGAGACGGTTCTACTACTAGTCGTAGGTTGAGATGACACTGGCAACGCGGGGCAAGTGCCTCTTCATTGGGAACTTTGCTAGGTTCGGGACACTGGAGAGGATCCAGAGGGCAACAGTGTAACATGCAGCACGGGTACATCCAGGAAAGCGATGGGGAAAAAGAGAGGGCATTTAGGGGCATTTGCTCCCCCGAGGCAATAGAGGCTGGCAGGCAGGACGACAGTGGTGCGCGAGTGGTGAGAGTTTCGTAGTCGACTACGTATGCGACAGTTTACCTTCTGGCTGGTGCCCCGCCTGCTCGCCATTGAGAGCGCTGTGGTTGTACCATGCACGCCTGGCAAGGAATTATTAGTGCGGGCAGCCAGCAAGGTTGCATGTGCTTTGGTGGGGTTGCAGCCAATGTATTGAATTGAATTGATGGAAGTCTGTCTGCACCTGCACTCTGGCACTCAATTGAGGGAAGTGCAGTGCAGTTTGCAGCACCCAAATGCAGGGCAAACTTGAAATCCTGTCCGCCAGTTCAAGACAACCCCGCGCTTCCGCGCCTGCATGCCTGTCATATCATGCCACCATGCGTGTCTTGTCAGTTCATTGGTTTGGGTTTTTCCATCCAGTCCCAGCAGCCGAAGAAGCAATGCTGATTGACTTTCAATCCGAGGTCTCGAAAGTACTTACCGTTGGATATCTTCTTCTTGCGGTAGGTACTTCCATGCATGCATCCATCCATCGCCATCGCCAGCAACCTGCAATACATGTACCCGCAACAATTGGGGCGCATTGCAGACAGGCAGGCGAAAAGGGTGGGTTCCCGTCCTGCCGACTATTGGAAGTCAATGAAGCTGCAAGTCCAGTCTCGAAACTCGCCAGGAAAGAAGCCCGCAGTGACGTCGCCCGTCTCCGCTACGAGAATGCGACCACCTTCTACGAGGCACGATTCATCCATCCAGCTTCGCCTTCTCGGAAAAAGCGGTTATCTCAACTGCCCGTTGCCCGGTTGATTTTCTTTCCCTGCCACCCAGCCCGCGTCCTGCCCAATCGGGGCTTTTCTTTGGTTACTGGTGCTGCAGCCTTCACCAGACCTTAGAAGCCCACTGCCGCCGCCGTCGCACCACTAGAAAGGTCCTTCATCGTCGATAGCTAAGGTAGTCGTCCACCGGAGGCCCCTCTAGTGTTGCCTCCAGCAGAGATTTGAGCAACAAACTTGCCAACGTAGCGGCCGATGCGCCAAGTAGCGGCCGATCTACACCGTGAGCCGGAGGTGCTGTTTGTGGTATCGTGCAGCAACGTGTACCACCAGCCTCTGCCTTAGACCGTGGAGCCGGCCCGATATCCTCTTGATTATCGGCCGATTCAATCCAGGCTAAGGCACCACCCCCGGGCGGATCGGCGATCCGCGTCGAACACTCCCAACTGTCCTTTGCGATCAGCGATACCTTTACTGTTACATCACCTCCTGTCCCCCGTACTTGCTTCCGGAGTTGGAGAAGATGCGAGAAGCATCTATCCCATATATCTCCACTAAATTGGCTGGTTGCTGGCCTGAGCCACTTCCCCTGTTAGGCGGATACGGTCCAATAGACTGTGGCTGGGGCAGTGGAGGCTTGCTCCCCTCCCCTTTTGAACGCGCATAATCTCGCATTGCCAACCACCAACCACCTCCCCTATGATCGTGTCTATACACGTTATCAGTCCTGGTGGCGACAGGACCTCTCGTCTGTGAGCAAGTAAATGTGACTGTCGAATAACAAACCATAAATTGCAAATCATCATTGTAGCTCGTTGACCAACTACACCCAGAGCGTCCTGCTTGCTGAATTTCTCGATATTATTGGTGATGTATAGCCTGACTAGGCCATAGTGAGCCTGGGTACGCGCTGATAATATAATAATAAATATTTGAGGCAGGCAACCTAATGGAAGCACGATCACGGTTGGTGTGCATGACTGGGAAATGAACCAGTGAGAAAAGGAGGCCTCGAGGACTAGAAGGGAACGCCTAGGGATATCGTGCTGGGAATATCCAAGTCGGCCGCAATACAGCCATCTATCAGACATGAGGAATATGTAGGGAAAACTCCTAAGGTCAATGAGTCCAGCCTAATGTGTATATTTGTACAAAACAACTCGATCGAACAGTATGTCGTGAGACGAAGAAAACTCCACAGTGTGGTGTTCGGTACAGTCTAGCCCTTTCAAAGAAACCAACTTAATCATATGTATTCACGAGATATCGAGAACATTTGAACTAAGAGTGGTATTGGTGTCTGTGTAGCAACCCTTTTTACACCCAGGAGAGTCACAATAATTGCAGTTCTTGTCACATAGTCCGTCTATCCCGAAGGGCAGAGAGTCTCTGTAGGAAAATGGGAAAATCAACATG
The DNA here is from genome assembly GCA_038363915.1 of Apiospora saccharicola. NCBI lineage: Eukaryota > Fungi > Ascomycota > Sordariomycetes > Amphisphaeriales > Apiosporaceae > Apiospora > Apiospora saccharicola. The sequence goes on from JAQQWM010000001.1 coordinate 5,693,224, forward strand.
GAGGTGTACATAGTATACGGTAGAACTAATCAAAAAAGTATGTACAATTCCCATAAAACAGAACAAAACGAGCCAATGCCAATCAATCAACATTTATTTTTAAAAAAAATTTATAAACCCTTGCCACACGTTATAGCACTCTGCTTGTTACAGGCCAAACAGCGTAAAAGCATTCATACATATCTACTTTGGTCTGGAATGGCATGCTGCAAAATTTCATACCTGGCAGGAGATGATTTCAGTAGGGTGCTGATCTACATACGATAAGTTTGTTCAAACATCACTGCAAGCTGCAATAACTAACAAAACTAAGTACCTAGGCATTGAGAATCCGGTCATCCTAATCACAGTAGGACAAAAGGCCTTGCCTGTGGCACTTTTACAAAAAGAACAGAACCTTCTCCACGTAACTTCACACCTGTCTTGTCACCCATCCCAACACTCTGAATTGGTCTCTCACCACATCGAATACTGATTTTTCAGCTTCACCCAACTCACTCTTGTCAGACACAAAGACCGCCTCGCTCGCTCACTCGAAAAGCAACAATGGCAGATCAACAAGTCACTCCCAATGCTCCTGTCACTAATGTCCAAGCTTCCGCCAATCTCGTCGTGAACCCTTCTGTCAGCAAATACAACCGGATTACGCCGTTCCAGTACAAACAGCAGTCGCAGCCTACCATCAAATACCTAGTCGTGGGCGCCGTCGTTATTGTTCGCTGCTGCTCGTCGGCGTCGTCGTCTTCGTCATCGTCAGTAGCAGCTTCAGCATCATTATCAGAGCCACTACCATCCACCACTACCAATGACGGCCAAGAAGCTCCTGTACCGCGCGTCCTCCTCGTCCAGCGCGCCCCTACCGATACGGCGTCGGGGATCTGGGAGGTACCGGGCGGCACGTGCGACGAGACGGACCCGTCCCTCATCGTGGCCGTCGCGCGCGAGCTGCGCGAGGAGACGGGACTCGTGGCGCGGGCGGCGCTCGGGCTCGCCGGCATCGATTGGGCGGGGCGGTTGAACAAGGTGACGTTCCTTATGGGCGTAGAAGAGCCGCAGCAAACAGAAGGAGGACACCCATCTTTATCGCAGTCGCTGCCATCGTGGAACGGACTCGTGAAGTTGGACCCAGCGGAGCACAGCGCTTTCGTCTGGGCCACCGAGGAGGAGGTCCGGCAAAATCTGGTGCATGGAGACCAGCGGTTGGTGTGGCGGCACAACTCGCGGGAGAAGGAGACGGTGCTCGAAGGGTTCCGCATGGTTGCAGCGGCAGTGTTGCGGAAAAGCCAAGTACCCGTAGAGAAGGGGGAAGAGGCTTCGTAAAGTGGGAAATAAGGGGATGCTGGCAAATAACGAAGAGAAACAATAGCCCATCCGCGTAGCACAGACGGTTACCAGTCGCCGACAACCTGACTGGCCGATGAAGAGGGGGGTTTGTTGATATGTTGGGCAATTGAGTGGACATCGGCTACCCATGGGCAGTCTTTTTATGTCCAGCAAAGCATAGGGCAGATGAAAATACATTGCCATGCAGCAGCACCCCAAGGAATATCTGTGAAGCATCTAGACTTGAATCCGTAGCAGGAAATGATATGACTGACCAACTTGTTTGCTAGTCCCGTCTCCGAGTCATCGACGCACTACTGTGTTGGCCCCAACTAGTGAAAACGCCATATTTTGCTAAGATATGAATAGAGTGAAAGCCAAATCAAAACTGCACCATTGGATATATGTAGAAAAGTCAAAAAATACAAGAAAATGTGTATATATTTGAGTGTCGTGTGCGTGTGCGCCGATGTATTGCTAAAGTACACTCTCTCATCTTCCACATCTTCCTCCTCCCATGCCACCCCTTCATTAGCAATCTCACACTCCCCTCTTTTCTTGCACACAATACTCAGAAGCAAGCTTCAGCAAGAATATATGTCCGAAGTCTTCTCGTCATACATGCCTTCAACCCTCAATCCCAACTTCTATCAGAACGCCCCCGAAGGAACTTGTTCGCACGGGCTGTACACACCGCCACCTCATTACTCCCCTTGGGACAAAAGCTGCAAATCAACAAAAGACGGACAATGATCTCGATAATGGTGAAATTAGATGGGCGATATATACTGCGGAAACTTGGGTGAGATCACGTGGGGACGACCTCAAAAGATAGATCGATACGAGTTTTTAAGATAGATAGCGGTGGTAGATGGAAAATTACAAGATGGCAGCATCCAAATCGATTGGACGTACGCCTGTGGTCGATCTCGTAACAAGTCGGAGGGCTGGTGGGAAACGTATCCACCCCTTGCCCCCAAGAATGGCCAAAGAATAACTTCCTCGGCGTAAAAAGTACAACACTTTAGAAGTTTTCCTTGCCCCAGACGAACGAAAAACTAGAAAAAGGGATGTTAGCAGCTGGAGCTTGAGGTTGAGAGATAAATGCAGTGTGAACTTACCCAGGTTCACTGTACTTGTTACAGAAGATGTGGAGTGTGCTACCAAGACCCTTGGGACCACAGAAGAACACACCGGCCTCGGCGGGGGTGTGCAGCTTCCTGATACCACGGAAGATCATGTCCCAGTTGGGGCGACCGAAGTTGGTAGGACTGCGAAGACCGGTGATGGTATCCTTGTCGGCGTTCGCGTCGTTGATCATGATGTTGGTCGCATCGTCGGCCTTGATCTTGGCAGTCAGGTAGGTGTGGATTTCGATGCGGCCGTCCACATCCTGGGCCTCGATGGCGAGCAGCAGCGAACGGAACCACTCAAAGGAGCCGAAATCTCTGCAAATCCAGAAGAAGTAGACCTTGGAAAGGCGTGTCTTCTTCTGCGGGTAGTTCATGCGGTACCAAATGGACTTGAGGATAGAGGCGAAAGGTGTGACACCAATACCGGCACCGCAAAGAACGGCAATCTCGTACTTGAAGACATCTTCGGAGGCGGAACCGAAGGGGCCATCGACATAGACACGGGGGAGAACTCGTCGGAGAGCGGGGTCGACCTCGGGGCTGTCGCCGTTGACACCAACGACTTTGGAGGAATCTCCCTTCTTGTCCCACTCGCAGCCCAGTGCGGCAGAGACAGCTCGAGTGAAATCACCGACCACACGCATGTGGATAGAGATGTAGTCCTCCTCGGGCGCGCTGGTCAAGGTGAAGGGATGGTACTGCCACAGAGACACCTCGGGGCAGCAGAAGAAGATGTACTGACCAGCCCTGGTCTTGGTGTTCTCCTTCTTGATCTGGATCTCGCAGACATTGCTGGGATGCTGGATGACCTTGGAGACGTAGGTCTTGTCACGTCCTCGAAGTTCACGGGCGATACGCTCGGCGAGGTAGACGTATCCTCCGTACATCCAGTACTGCCAGAAGACACCAATGGCCGAGGCTCCGACCGAGGTACAGAAAGGCGCCGAATCGGGCTGAATCATGCAGAAGGCTCCGTGGATGGCCCAGAAGAAGAAGAAGACGATGAAGAAGTGGTGAGTGTACCAGAAACGCTCATAGTTGGCTCGGCGGGGCGCCTCGTACGAGGTTATGACCATTCCCGTCAAGGCGATGAGCATGACGTATCCAGTCCAGCCAGGACCCGACACGAAGTTGGCGAGGAGCCACCCGTAGATACCCAGGTTGTTCTTGGCGGCAATCTGGGCGAAGTTGTTCCAATGGGCAATCGTGTGCATCCAAGAGAAGAAGAAGATGGACCACGCGGTGGTGATGTGGAACGTGATGTTCTTGTCGAACTGGATAATTCCATTCAGGGGCGTCTGTCGGGCAAGCGAGATGAACGTGCGGCAGACAGGGAAAAGAATCATCGCCACGTCGATATGAAGCACCAGAGCCGAAGCTCGAGCAATGATAAATGTCGGTCCAAAGGTGTCACGGGCGATCTGTGAACTGTCCTTGAGTGCGTAATGGACGAAACCGAAGGCGAAAACCATGGCGTGCAGAGCCATGAAGACAAAAACGAAGCTAAATCACCAGCATTGTCAGCCTCATACTCTCTCCTGGGGAAGACTCACTCTTCTCAAGACATACAATCGTCGATAACCCTCGTTAACCATCCATCGGTCGAACCTTTCCCGCGACGTCAACTCCTTCTGCTTCTCCTGTGTCATCTCGCCCGACAGCAACATGCGTGTCAACGGAGTCCATCTCGACCGCTCCGTGGGCTTCTCCTGGTAGTCCATAAAACCACCGCCGTACGACATCTTGGCTGTTGTTTTTTGGGTTGTATTCCGTAATGGCAATTGACCGTGTAAACCGAAGATCTGGTGTCCACCTGCAGCCGGCCAGGTCCCACACGCTCGTTGCGAGAGATTGAATCCTCCTCTTCGATTAGTCCGTCCCTAATTATGCTGCACGAAGTCTTGTTTTCCGGTAGTTGGTGGATTATATTCAGAGCCTGCTGAACTGGCGAATGTCCATGTATCAAAGAAGATGTCGTGGACGAAAGAAGCGAAAAGGCGTAGTAGACGTATGAGCAACCCGTTTCCTAGCACACACAATACACCTATACAGACTAAGTCGTAAAGAATGGAATCGGGACTGAGCCTGCAATCGCGAGGAAGCAAAGAGAGCTAGGGTCGGTCAGCCAACAAACACGCTACCAGCGATCAAATAAGAAAATTGCAAAAATAGGGTATAGGCGTGAGAGAAGGAAAAATGGCGAAGCAGCAACAGAGCAAGAGAAGAACAAGTTCAGTGCGGCGGAGGGGAGGAGGGGGAGGGTACGGGAAGCGGGAAGGGAAGGGGGCGTTAGAGAGGATAAGGGCAGAGAGCGCCAAGCGTTTTCGGAAACATGAGATCGCCTCGTCAACTTTCTTTCGTCCGTAGATCATACCTTGTCACTGTGCCTGCACCGGGCGGCTTCCTTTTCAACGGCTAGGGACCCCGAGAAAGAGAATTAGAGAGAGCTGATATTGGCAGAATGAATGTTGAGCGTTTCGTTCGCGCAGGAGGGATGGAATTCGAGAAGGCGGGAGGCATGAAAGTAAAAGCCCAGGCAAAGCAGGTTGTCCCCGAAAAGACCGAATTGCGAAAGGACTGCCAGATAGACAGTGTAGCAGTGCTGCAGGAGGCGGTCCAGGGCCGCGGGTGGTACCCTGTCGATAATCCGTAACACGCAGACCCAATATGAGGCTCAAGCGGGATCCAGCAACAGCGGCAATGTAGCCCGATATCGTACCGTCGCGTCGGTGGGTTTACAGGACAGCGGAGACTTGGGGAGATTTTGGTAGGGCACACAGCAAGCCAGATCATGAGCGCTTGTCCCCTGCCATTCAAACTTGGTACGCCCGTTTACCTCTCGCATATTTTCTCGTCCGCAACAGGATGGCGTAGCAGCCAGAGGCGCTAATCCACTTCGACTGCAATTGCCATGGTGCTCTGACGATGCCGCAGCAGTGGGCAGTTGACTAGACTGGATGATGGAGTTGATTGGCAGGATGGCAACAATCTCGAAACAAAATGGTCCGGATCGAGCATAGAGGCGAGTTACAAGGACCTGGTGGGGGCTGAAGAAACTCGTTCCTGAGCAGGGGTAGGGTTCTTGGGTTGAGAGAGAGAGCTTGTCTGGCCTGCATGGGCGGAGGTTGACGGGGGTTGACGCTGCTTTTTGCCTCTTCGGCTTTCTTTGCCGGGACTTTACCTTTTATGCATACAGTTCCGATTACATTTGACATTCGAACCAAGCAAATGCACACATGTCTATCCAGTCTTCACGTGGTTCCTTTTAAGGCGGAAACGTCCGTTGGTCAATAGTTCTGGCGGACATATATGGTGGCCCAGATAGACTCTCGTCTACAAAAAAAAAGCAGTACCCAATACTCCGTACAATTCCAGATCTATCCGGGGATACACACCTGCCCAAATCGCAGTTCAAAGTTGAGCCGCAATCTGCAATCTGCATCTTGGAAAAGAGTTGAAGGGGGTAAAGATGAGGAATTGACGGGACAAGTGGGTAGTGGCGCCATTTCCCGGGCACGAGCTGTTACATACACCGCCAACCCCTGGCGGCCTTCCCATTTACGATCTGTATCGCAGGTGCAATAGGTCGGATATACAATGGCAAATGTATGTACAACGGGTTGTCACCTCGTAGCCTGTAGCCTGCCATATCGCAACGTGTGTATGGCTGGGCACAACCTTTCCTTTTCTTCTTCGCCATGGACAGGTTATGATCCAGCACACCTTGGCAAGGGAGAACTGGACGAGGTGGCTCGAGGTGGTGTGCAATTCCGTACGTGAATGTCCGGGTGCATGGCTCGATGGACAAGCTGTGCGCGCGCGCGTCCATTTACGATCCTCCATTGACGACGGTAGCGAGATGAGAGAAAGTTGCGACGCCGATGGATCACGTCACGGCCGTGTTTTGCTCCATTGTCGGTCATTGATTGGGTGGCTGGAAGGTTGAACACCACAACGACGTGTCTGCGGTGCCCTGCAATAGCGACGCCCCACCCTTAGCGCCCCCGTGTCGCAGAGCGTTTCGCCAGGGGTCTCCGACACTCTAAAACGCACTTGGCGACTTGGAACGACTCGACCAATGTCGCAGGCCAGATTTGCCTTGCTTACCTATCAACCTTCGATCGCATCCACTAGAGACACTCTCAGACGAACAGTGAGCCAGTTGGCAGTCAATCAGTCAATCTGTCAATCTTTGACGTATTATCGACTTACTCGGATGCGCCCATATGGGACGTTTTCCCAAGATACTTTCCGTGATATTGGATACTTTCCGTGATATTGGTTCGGCTCGAGACTTTGAAGTCTAATGTGGTGCCAAAACCTCCTGTGCCTTCTGCATGTGCCAGGCGAGGACCCGATGCTTCGGTCGAAGCCGACCCGTATGTACATGAGAGGTGGCGACGGGCGGCAGCGTGAGACGGAACGGCTCAAGTTTGTTTTCCAGCAGGCCGGCCGGTAACATGCAAGTTTGTTTCTAGATCTTGCATCATTCCAGAAGCCTTGAAAGAGGGGAAGGAAGGGGGAGGTATCCCGTCCTTGTGCCATCAGTCATCTCCTAAAGTTGCCATTTATAAGAAAACCGACATGTGCAATTTGCATTGAAGTAATACGGTTGCCGGATGGGGCCGTTTCTTTCTTTCCTTCCTTCTTCTATCGATCTTCTGACTACTCCGTGCTATTCAGACCGTAGCCAAGCAACTCTATCCCCCCACCCCCTGAGTAGATCCCTTGCCTAACCACATCGTAAGGTTGTCACAAGTGCTTATGGCTTTAACCACTTGGGTATATCTGCTCGCACGGGAATGGTCTAAAATCAAATACAGTAATACTGTCTCCTAATGTCCTTTTCTAGATATTCCGCAGTATGTTTCGAGGGGGCTATGGAAGATACAGCCACATGGATGGCATACGACTCCGGTCTCTACCGAGTCATACATACAATCGTGGGTCAGCCCTCTGCAACATACCTAGTCGCATTCGCCTGTCCCGAGCAGGTTGGGGTTCTCTACAACGCCCCCCCCTTACCACCGGATAGATACAAAGGCCTGAAGCCTGCCTGTCGTATGCTGTTCGGAACAACCGTCAAGTTTCAAGACTAGCACCCAATCGCATTCATTTGAGGCCGGCCTTGTCAACCAAGCCTCAGCAATGATATCCACTGTCGCTGCTGTTGGCACATGGACTTGACTAGTAACTAACAGCATGTATCGCTGGCAATATGCCAGAAGTTCTTGACGTGTCCCAATGATCTAAAGGAGTGGCCCGATGGCATATCCGGATTATTGTTTGGGCTTCCTTCTTACGAAACATGTTTGCTACGAATGCGGCTCCGTCCGAAAATCATGGACAGAATGCTCTCATACCCGAATTATATCATAGGATGGGCACGGGACATGACATGAGGCATAACTTCGCAGCATCTAATCAAGTCGCTGGTTGGCAGTCTAGTTTACCTAGGCTACCACAACGTGGAGTACGGCAATAACAGAGAAATGGCAATGCTTAAGTAGACTTCACGTATTATGATGATTACTTGTGCAACGCAGTCTTAATGACACCCATCCGCTTTCAGATTCGTAAGAATGCCTGCGACACCCGAACGTGTTCTCATGATGCTTCGTTGCCGGCTTTCTTGACCTAGCTGCCGTGGCAGAGCTATCCGATCCATCCCGCTCAAACTAAACCCTGTTCGCGTTCGCAGAGATTCCGCAAAGGAGACCCTGACCGTAAAACAAGAAAGATGTATCAATGACGACGCCTGATAGTCCGATTGTTGTTGTAGCTCCACATAGAGAAGTGTTTATGCTCGAACCGCCGCAAACATGCAACGCCATCCTACCACCCAAATGGCATCCCCATCACCGTTCCGCCTCGAGACTCCTCAAATGGCGTACTTGCGAGTCCACTCGCGGGCTGTGGCCTCGTATCGCGGGCGGTCCGTCTTGTAGACATGTGCGATCTCGGGCACCAGAGGATCATCGGGGTTGGGGTCCGTGAGCATGGAGCAGATAGAGAGAAGTACTATTGTCGTATTAGCACACCGTAATCTCAGCGCGAGCTGTGCGGAAACGGGATTTATTCACCTTTGCTGATAGTAAGCGCGGGACTCCACTGATCTCGCAGAATGTCTAGGCAGATGCTGCCGTTGGAGTTGATGTTGGGGTGGTAAATGCGGGTGGTGAAGTTGACCTTGGGGGGCTTGAAAGGGTAGTCTGTCGGGAAGTGGATGGCTAGGAAGAAGACACCGCCCGAGTATGGAGAGTCACCCTATTGGCCAAAGGTTAGCATCGGTCAGGATATGCTCGTCGTTCGCTAAGTATTAAGTAATGCACACTGCCTGTATGGGCACGATTTGCCCGGAAAGGCCAACCATGCCCGGGAACCAGCAGCGACCCGTCCTAGCGAAAGCGGACAAGAATCGGAGAAAGGCGACAACTTACAGGACCCATGATTGTGGCTTGCCAGTGGAACTACAAAAGAAATTCATAGTCAGTATGATGTGTCCATAAGGGCCGTCGTTGATCGTGTGCCTCAATTCCGCGATCACGCGTCAAGCCTCTCTGGCTCTTATCGGCTCGGCGGGGTGGGCGAGTGGGTTGCCTACCAAATCTTCACCAACGGGTCCGGCAGAGCATGATGACGGAGGGTCGCTGTGGAAACATAAAAGTCAGCCAAAAAGTTCGGATCGTCAAGATAATCACGTAGTCCAGCGACACAGAGGCATCGCCAAAAAGGATGCACCCAAGCCCACGCAGAGTGGATGCATCATCGCCATGATGGCGCAGAGGAATGCCAAATGGCTTTACCCCTCCCACGCAAGGCAGCGAGCGCCCCACCATTCATTCGCCATCTTGTCTCTCGCTCGCGGGAGATAACGGCCGACAATAGCAGTGGGCTTTTTGAGAAAAGGATCAGAATCGACGTACCGGCCCAGGTCTGTGAGTTCCTTGTTGATGCGCTTCAAAGCCATTGTGATGAAGTGCGATGTGTGTTGTGGTGTGAGAAGTGTCCTAGGCTGTCTCTTTGCTTTGCGTCGGGTATCGAGGCTGTGTGTTGGCTGGGTTTTATACGGTCAGCAACCAGAATAGAATGCGGGAGAAAAGGATGGATGGGGCAAAGTGAACAGGAGGCCAGTGGTCTTTTGTGCAAAGCAAAAGAGCCAGTAGGTAAACTGTGTGCACACCGCACACACACACAAAGGGTTCAATGGAACAAGCGAGTCAGTAGACTTCTGGGCTTGGGGGTAGGCATGCAAAAAGTAGGCGGGCGAACAAACCAGAAGGAAGGGACTCGAAGTCGTCGGGTGACTAAGAACTGGCGATGATGCGGTTGGTATGTATTATTATGGCTGGATGTTGTCCCAAGGCAAAAAGGGTAGTTGGTGTTGGGTGTGGTAGAAGTCTGAAAACGAGGGCGGGGTGTGTGAAGGGGGGAATAAAGAGAGGCAGAATTATTACTCCCCTCTCCTCTCTAAATCGCTTATGTAGGGGGGGCACTGACTTACCTCGCTATTTGGTGGATTTGCTGGATGACACTGACCACTGTGCACTCTGAACAACTGACTGACTGACTGGGAACAAAGTAGGTGAGTGATGCGGCAGACTAGATTGCTGGCTTAATAATTCTGGGCTGGGTTGGGTCGGTCGGGCCTGTGGTTTGGACTTTTGATTGATGGATTGCTGGGCAACAACTTCTGCGTGGCCAGCTCTCAGGCTCCGAAAGGCTCAGGCTCAGGCGGTCATTCCACACTTCTCTGGCAGAGAGGCAGGAAAGAGCGGCCCCAGCGTGGCCCAGCGCAGCGCATCAGTGGCTGACAACTATTGGGCAGGTCCCAGTCACTGGTCCTCTGCTAACCTACTGCCGATTAGCCCCGTGGAACGAACGTGGAACGTGGATCAGGGCCAATGTTAGTTAGGCCTTGCTCGCTAACAAAAAAGTCGACGAGAGATGCCAATGTCTAGCAGTCCCAAAGCCCGTTCCATGATTCAAGCACCGCCCATGTAGGTTAGAGCTTGGGTGGGATTATTAGATCCGCGAGTCGCCGCCCCAGCTGAACCGACAACGAACCATCCATCGTGCTTAATAAAGCCGCCCAGCCCCACGCATCGCCACACGCCAGCAATTGCAGGTTTTGCAGGTGCTTCGGGCCTCTCTCCTATCTCTGTCCTATCTGCGGCATGTATCATATGTACAGCAAGTGTACAAAGAGGCAGTCAGGGTCGCATTACACATACACTGCCTTGCCTCATGCATGGCGGGGTTCCTCAAGCGGCAAAGCAAGGTTTTTACTTTGGTGGCCAATCAGTCATACCTAAGCCAAGCCAAAAAGCAACGGCCAGGAGAGCATTTATTCACGATAGGAGGCGGTATATACGGACTTCTTGGCGCAGTAGCCTTATCTAACAGTGTGGGCTGGACACACAGTTGGGCTCCTTGACGATGACGCCATCGCTCGCGATAACGATATACTATATATGTAGACGACAACGAAGCTACAAGACTGGCTCTGCGAGGTTTCAAAAAGACAGGTGCAGAGTACCTGTCTTACTAGGCTGGCATCCATTTTGCTGCGTCTTGATTTCCTTTATTAAAGATGTCCATATTATATACAAATTTGTCTATACGAAAGCCTGGAGACCCGTGATCGCCCTTCCCAGGATCAAGCCTATCGCCGCATGTGAGTATCAGCTGACAGCTCGTAATTCCTACACGAATACGAGACAAAGGGTAAAGGAGAACAACAACAAAGGAAAGGAGAAGCTGCTTACTGTGGATATCGCTCTGCCCCTCGTACGTCTGTGTCACAAACAGGTTCGCCACGTGCCGCCCGATGCCGTACTCGTCGCTGACGGCGTTGCCGCCGAACACCTCCTGCAGGATGCGGGCATTGGTGAGGGCGCGGTCGCAGTTCTGGCGCTTGATCATGGAGATCATCTCGGGCGTGGCCTTGCCCTCGTCCTTGAGTCGCCCCACCTGGATGGCGGCCAGGGTCCCGTAGGCCGCGTCTGTCATGGCGTCGGCCAGCTTTTTCTGCACCAGCTGGTACTTGGCGATGGGGTTGTTCTTGAACTGCCGCCGCTCCAGCGCATACGTCCGCGTCCGTGCGATGCAGTCTTCGAGCGCGCCCATGGTACCCAAGGCAATCCCGTAACGCGCGCTGTTCAGGCACGTGAAGGGCCCCGTGAGCCCCTCGACGTCCGGGAACATGTTGGCCTCCGGTACCGGGCAGTTGTCCATTTGGATCATGCCCGTGATGCTCGCTCGCAGTCCGTTCTTGTTCTTGATCGCGGGCGTCTCGAGCGTGCCCGCCGGGCAGTCTTTCCGCTCGACCAAAAAGCCACGGATCTTGCCCGTCTCGTGAAACTTGGCCCACACCATCAGCACATCAGCAATAGGGCTGTTGGTGATCCAGGTCTTTGCTCCGTTCAGCACCAGGTAACCCTTCTTTGTCGGGTGAGGTCGCGCCGTTGTCTCCATAGACCCGGGGTCGCTGCCGTGGTTAGGCTCGGTCAATCCAAAGGCACCAAGCATTCTACCCTTGGCCATCTCGGGGAGGAACTTCTGTTTTTGCTCTTCTGTGCCAAACTCATGGATACCACCCATAACAAGTGACGATTGCACAGACATGCCGGATCGGTAACCGCTGTCAACTCGCTCGACTGCCCGAGTAATCAGACCCGACGCTACCGTACTGACGCCAGCGCATCCGTAACCTTCAAGGTTGGAGCCGAGGAGGCCCAGCTCGCCCATTTCCGAAAGGATCGTGGCATCGTAGTTCTCGTTTCGGTACGCCTCTGTTAGGAAGGGCATAGTCAGTAGGACGCGTCATGCGCGGGGGTTGTCGACTTGGCAATTGGGGAACTGACCAAGAACACGAGGGAGCATCCTCTCCTGGCAATACCGCTCCGCTGTCTCGGAAATCGCCAATTCGTCTTCATTCAACAAGCTCTTGCTGTTTAGAGGGTCTTCCCAGTCAAAGGCCGGGTGGCTAGCCGAGGCATAGCTTCTGGCAGCACGGCATTGTCTCAATGACGTGGCAAATGGCCTTGCGCATTTTCGAACAGCGGGTCGGAACATGATGGATTCCTCAAACTCGCTCAGGGTCGATACGAATCGCGTCTGTATGTGTGAGTTCTCTACATCGCCAAGTTTTGAAAGGTGTCGGCAGGAATCCTTTGGAGCTTCCAGTTGCCGAGGTCGGGCAGTTGCAGTTCGGGGGGCAACTTAGCTCATTGCCGCGAAAACCGACGGCAAGCGGGGATCCGCCAATACCCGGAAGGCGTCGGCCAAGACCCCGACAGTACGTCGGCGATTGTTCGCATCGAATTCATTAGCGCCGTGAAAAGTAACCATCTACTGTTTGCAAGCGCATTGTTTTGGCAACACCGTTGCACAGCTCGTGTTGATCGAAGACGCTTCTATTAGTCTCGGGGAGCAAACCTCGGTTGCATCTTCCCACTTCAACATGCTACACCTATAACCCTACCCCCTACCTTGTTGCCCCTATTCAACCAGCAGCTGTCTTCTTCATTGTATGCACACATGTCGAACAGCAAGCAGTGCAATTCACTGTTGACGCCGAGATGTCATCTGGAAATGCGATTTATTCATGTATAGGGTGGATACGTCAAGCAATTAAGCCGAGTGCTATCAACTGCTTTTGTCTCTTGTACTTTGGTCCGTCTCACTTTCGCTCGAGTCTACTGGCTCCATCACAAGTACTGTGCCACTAGTAGTCTGCCTTACCATTCCCGGTGGTCTTTTCAGGGGCACGACAGTCTTAAGGCTGTGCCTTGAGTCACATTCTGGCGGACAAAATGGATCAGAGTCTCCTGGCTCTCCCCTTGTTTCTGACCAAGTGTCCGGATTGCAAGGTCTGCCGCACTGGCCATTAGTAGCGGTTGTGTCAGCAGGGGTCTCGTTGGCAGAGCCTGAACCAGTAATGGCATCTCCTTGTTCTGTCCGTATTGGAATTGACGTAACCAATGGGGGCTCAGAAAAATTGACAGGTGCGTTGGAACTGATAGTCTTAGCAATGCGCGGTCTAGCACTTTCTGTGCCCTTTTCATGCAGACGAATCGCATCTACAAGATTGGAGCATTGTTGGATCACGTTTGGTTGAGCAGGTGCCAACTCTTCATCGAAGTTGGGCGAGTTCGTGCTGTGTAAGGCCGGCGCAGACTGTGTGGATACAGGCGGTGTCATGTTTTGCTCAGCCATACCATTGCGACTGATTTTGAGGGGCTGTGGTACGAGGCGGCGCATCTCACTGTTGGCCGGTTCGTCCAGAAAACCAGCGTCGGGAGGACTATGTAGTTGAAAACGGGCAGAATAGTTGTTTGTGACTGCTGAACCCTCTGGAATACTCCTCCTTGTTTGGTAGGACAAAGAGTATGCAGGCAACCGTAGGCTGCAGGATTAGGTAGTATTAGGTAGTATTGCAGATAGAGCCTATATTAGGTAGGCTCTTTCCACAGCAGAAGATGAATATACCAAGCTTCTTATCCATCTTCGACTAGAATCGGGGTTTGCCAAATCCTCGGGTGTTGTCACCTCGGATAGCCGGCTTCGTGCCGCCGCTCTCCGTTTCTGTTCCCTCCTCAACGGAGGAAGAGACGAATATACATCATCATGTAGCAGGTCGGGTGTCGTCCCAGCCATAGTAGAATGGCCGCTGTGCGTGGTGCCCGTTGACGATAGACGGTCGAGCTCTGATGCCGCGATCATGGTACCAGTCATAGCCAATAGGTCTACATTGCCAATTGTGGGAGTACCGCCGGTCTCGGGTGTATTGAACAATGGTGTCTCCGAGCCAGAAGAAGGATGAATATCGGCGGACTCCCGAGCAAGGAGACGTCGTTCCTTGCCCTCCGGAACGACAGGGAAATGCGAACGAATAGAGTAGCATGAGGAAGACTGGCGGAATCTTCTTCCAAGTGAACGTAGTCCCCGAGACATTGCTTGCCGCATCGAGTGACGCGTTTTGTTGGAAGACTTTGAGGTTCCGTCATCATGTGTGTCGTTGCGAGAATCCTATATCAGCTTGTGTTACTATGTATGACCAGTACACGGATAGTTCATAACTCACCTTGGACTCCAAGTCGTCAAAACAATGAAATGGTGGCTTGTGCAACTCAGGACATGATTTGAGAGCAAATGACTTGAAATTATGGAATTGGGCATGGTGTTGAGTCACCCGTGGGCACTTCTCCACATCTCCATCGTCATCGTCAACGTCGTTGTTGCCCTTGACGGCCAAATCCAAGGAGAGCAGGTCAATGATGTTTTTATGGGTATTGCCATCTGTCTGGGATGCTTCCGAGACGTCGTGTGCCCGCCGTGGCTTGTGCTTAAGCCAGTTGATCTCCTAGTCAACAGATCCTGACGTGGTGGAATTGACATGCTTCGATATCGGGTGACTCGCGTCATTTGCCCTCGACCACGGGAAGCTTTTGTTGGTTGTTATGGAAGGCTTGCAATCGTCAGCTTCCTCGAGCGGGCTCGTAGGGCCGTCAAAGCCAGATCCCATATGTGAAAATTCATTTCCCCAGCTTGCCGTTGTAGAAATAGGGTTCAGGGGCAGTTCGGTGTCGTTGTTGATGCCACGTAACCATGATGATACGATGTCATCTTCAGCAATATTGCTCCGGTGCCCAGAAGCATTGTACGAACCGGTCTGATTCGGGGCAACTGACGTAAGTGATCGGGAACTTGGGACTGCCGAGGCATTGCTGATGATTGGGCTTAGGGGTCGCGGTGTATATTCACCATCGGAACCTTCAGCGTACTGTGCAAAGAGCCAGTGTTGGCCGTGGTGGACCTGTAGTCTCTCGTCTAGGCCGTCCAATTAGTCACCCCATGTCTCATTGATGTTGGACTGATCGGCACGGGGCTTACTGAGTCGTGGCGAATGCGTGCAGAAGGTTCGGTCATTACTATTCTCAGTGTTCAAGTTGTTGCTCCGGGGCATTCTCTTCTGGTTCAGCATGCTGTGGGAGAAGGGGTGCACGCTCGCCCTTCTTCTTGCTGGGGAAGCAGGATTCGAAGCACTTCTTGAAGAATTTGGAGGCTTTGGAGGCTTTGCGGCTAATGTAGGAAGAAGCGAGTTTCAGGGACAGACGAGCACGGGTGATAAGGAATACCATGGCTGGAGGTGGGAAATGCGTTGAAGTCAAGAGATGCAAGTGTATTTGATATTTGTCAAGGTTGGGCAGATTGGATTACAAAACGAAATCGTGGAGAGAAGTAGGTAGTTGGGATTTCACAGGTTTCTCTGAGCTCTGATCATTATTGTTTCAAAGGCAGGAGCAAACTTGGCAGTAGGCATGCGATGGTCCCTGTGGTCGTGCTTTCCGTTAGGAAATATCAGTACCTGGGTATATTAGCTGGACAAGAAGCAGCTACGCACCCTGTTCTACTAACTCAACTATCATGCTAGAATCCATAGATTGGCATCGCTCAAATTGCTGCTGCTGCTGCTGTTGTTGTTGTTATATTTTATAATAATTATTACCTAGGGGGTAGACCTATAAACTCTTAAAATGAGAAGTTATATAGTTCCTAAGGATAATAAATTTTAATATAGCGCTAGGTAATAATAGTGGATTGTAATTAAACCTTATAATTCTACTTTATTTTATATTTAAAATAATATCGATTAATAAGATCTTATTAATATTAAAATATATTAATTTATTTACTTCTTATATTATAATATCTTTCAATTTTATTATATATCTTAAGTAAATGGCCTATTAAAAGCTCTTTTAAAATAATATCTTACGCTTTATATAAAGCTTTTTTAAAAGTACGTTATATTAAGTTCTTTATATTATAATTTTATTTTAATTAAACTTAAATTTAAATTTAAACGTTCTTAATAAGGTTAGAATTAGAATTATAAAGAGGTTAATTTAATAACTTTATATTAATATTAAAAAATCTCCTTTTAATATAATAAGAGCTATAAAAAGGAGTTTTATTTTATTAAAATTTAATGTATAATCGATTCGATTAAAAGTTATTAAACTCTTTTATAAAAGGGAGTATAATAATATAATACTTTTTAAAGTTAATATTTTTATCCCTTTTTAATTAAATATAATAAGGCCTTTTTACCTCTTTTAAGAATAATTTTATAATATTTATTTATTATACCTTTATTTTAAGAATAGTTTAAAAGTCTCTTACTCTTCATGATTATATATTATAATTTATTAATAAAAACCCGGTTAAATAATAATATAAATCTCTTTATTTTAAATCCACCTCTTTTTTAATTAAGTTATTTTATTAAGCTATTCTTAGAGTTACGCTTTATAAACCTTTTTCCTTTTAAATTTAATAGTTATTAAATATTAGAGTTTATTAACCTTTTAAATCCAGCGATTATACCCGTATTCTTTTATAATATATTTAATTAAGTTCTTATTATAATAAATAAACTCTAGTATTATTAATTAAAGGTCTTTTTATAAAATCGATTAATAAAGTTAATTAACGGTAAGGAAAGAAAAAAGGGTTTATTAATAAAAGAACGTTATTAATTTAAAGAATTTCTTATATAGCCCCTTTTTCTTAAGCGTAAAGGGGGTAATAAGAGTATATTAAACTTTTTAAAGCTTAAACTTAGTCTTTTTAATTAATTACAGGTAAATAAAGTTTAAGAAATATTTCTTTATTATTTTATTTCTTTTATTTTTATTATATATAATATTTTAACCTTATCGATTAACTTAATTATTAATATAATCGCGATAATTAACTTTAATTTAATTAAAATCGATCTTATTAAAGACCGGTTATAAATACTCCTATTAATGTATTAATTTTTAATTATTATTAATTATTAATATTATTAACTAAGGCTAAGCTTTTTAAACCTAGTCGTTATATTTAATAAGGTTTATTTAATCGATTTATTTAATATTTTATTAAACTTCTTATAATTAAAATAAAATATAAAGAATAAATAAAAGGTTATATAAATTAATAAAAACTTTATATTAAAATAAATAGGTATTTTAAAAGTAAATAAATAAATTAAGGCCTTTAATAATAATATATAATAAATATTAAACCCCTTTTTATTATAACTATTAACCTTAGTTACTTATTATCCTTTATAATATAAGATTTATAATTAACCCGGATTTCGTAATAATATTATATTTAAATATTAAAAAGAAATTATTTATATTTAAATAATAAAAAATTTAAAATTAAAGTATAGAAATACCGGTTTTATATAAATTATTAAAAAAGCTTTTATATATAAATATAGAATCTTAAAATAAATACTTTTTAAAACTTATAATAATCTTTTTCTTTCTATTATATATAAATATATATATATATTTATTATAATTCTTTATTTAATTTCTTATCTTTATATATTATATCGTACACGTTAATAAAGAGCGTTTTAAATAATTCTAAAAAAGTTAATATAATTATATAAGCAATTATTAAATTTATATTTCTTTAAAAAGATATTTCTTTAAATAAAACGACGTATTAAACGAACTTAACTTTAAGGTATTAAATATTATATATAATAATAAACCTTTTGAATTATTATAATATATAGTTTTTTATATATATAATGTTTATATTATATATTAAATATATAATGGCGAAACCTTTATAAAGAATATTAAAAGATAAAAGGTATATTTATATATATATAAAATAAAAAAGATGTTTTAAAAGATATTAAATTTTTATATTAATATAACGAGCGCCGGTATAATAAAATCGCGAATTAATTACGAGTATTAAAAAAAAGGCCGGTATTAATAAATATAAGCTAACGGAACTACAATTAATAAATAATCCTTTAATTAAATAGGTTATTATTAATTAAGCTATTTATCGGTTATTATATAATTAATTAAACTTTATACTTACTTATTTAATCTATTAAATAAAAAGTAAAGGTTTTATATAATTTTTTTAATATAATTAATAAATTAAAGTCCTTTATAAGATAGCTATTTATTTAATTAAGGTTTAAAAACGTAAAAGAAAATATAAAAATCGAATATAATATATATATATATATATATTTATTAAATTAAATTAATAAAAGTATCGCTTTTAACTTTAAATTAACGCCGATATTATTAAAGATTAATTTTAATTAATCTTTAAAGGGCTTCTTTTAATAATATTATATAAATCGATTTTAATATAAGATAAGTAAATATAATTTTAAATTTAATTAATTAATAAAATTATATAAAGTTAGTCCATTAAATGCCTGGTGCGACGCTAAGTTTTATTATCCCTCTATACTATATACCTACCGTGTGTGTCAGCACCTGCAAGGCACGTTCCTCACGCCACACCTATTTTTAGGTGCGTACTTGAAGATTTCGGTACTTCAGTCTTGCCCATGTCGACAACGCCTCACAACGCCTCATAACACTAAAAATCATCACGACCTGCGCCGGCGCATTACATCGGCCGGTCGACTACATCAAGGCCGGCCGATGTGGTGCGCCGGCGCAGGTCGTAATGTTTTTTGGTGTTACAGAGCCGCCGGTGATTAGCAAGGCCGATATACCGAGAGTCTTCAAGTACACACCCAAAAACAGGTGTAGCGTGAGTCCGTGCATTGCCAGCTGCTGGCAGGTCACGGTAGGTGTAAACCAAAAAATACACGGCAGGTGTATAACTTCTCCTCAAAATGCCTTGAGGGCTGACCCTCAAATATATTGATTGCAGCGACCGTCTAGAGCTTCCCAGAAATCAGCCTGCCTACTTTAAAACTCGGGATCCAAGCAGCTTAAAAAAATTCGAATTGGATAAATATGCGTAATTAAATTTCCGGTATCATGACATTGATTGCCAGTTACATAGTTATTGCCAGCATGGTCATCTCAGCTCTCAGCTTCGGTCTGCGCTGGAAACCTTGACAGAATCGCCATTTCCCACCACCATCTCAAGTATAACCCCCTCTTTGCAAATTCTCGATACTCCGAGATGGCGCCCGTGTATATACACTGGCTGTCTAACAGATTATGTATGTTGCCCCTTCAGCCAGAGTCAATACCGTTGCCTCTTCCGCCACGAGTCCTGATAGTACCGCTTACCTCGGGTACCAAAGCACCCTGTATTGGGCGGGACAACATATGTCTGCTGCATCGTAGACATCTGGGACGGGATGACATATGTTTGGTGCTGCTGCGGCACGGTGTACAAAGTGCCGGTTGTGTGCGTGGGATTGTAGAACGTCGTCCCATACTGAGGGAACGACGTAGTCGTGTAATGTTGGTACTGCGGGACGTAAAACTGAGACATAACGTATATGGTGTGGAGAGAAGTGGTGAGTATAAGTGCAATGTGCTTGGAAAACAGAAGTCGAAAGGATGCTTGCTGGCTTGGCGGCTTTCGAGTATAGCTCGGTGAAGTGGTTGTGTTGATGATGGAAATTTTCCAGTATGCAGTAGAATATGCTTGGCTGTGTGGACAAGAGTAGAACTCGAGGAAAGGAAGAGTCATGGATTTTATAGACAAACGAAAGCATCGAGTGCCGGCATAGAATCTCACGGTATATAATTGTGACCCTATGCTTGAAGTAAGTCATCTTTCTCTAAAATTGATAGACTTGACGTGGTTTGTAATCTCTTTGCGTGCAAAGTGTTCAGCAAAATACAGATATCGACGAGTTGATGGGGCAGGCATACCAGGCTGTGATCTTGAGTATGTCATACGTGGAAGCTGTGACGCCCATCCTGCCCATAGTGATAAGCAAGATATACAGTCCGAGGGAATCGTCATCACAGGTTCTGCAAACTTTTACGTGTTGAGTTGTTGATATACGTAAAAAGAAACAAAACTCAAACAGCCTAAACAAACCCAATCCCCGCACTATCTCAAACCACCCCCTCCGTCCGCCCCAGCACGTACAACCAATACGCAATCTCGGGCTGGTGCACAACGTGTCCCCCACTCCCCGTAGCCGCGGCCGGCGGCGCCACCGTCACCCGCTCCTTGCGCTCGACCCTCCAGAACCGGCGCGGGTCGGGGAACCCCCTTTTCAGCAAGTCGTCCCCAACCGGCGCCTCCGCCTCCTCCTCGGCCCCGTTCAAGAACGAGAACCGGTCGTCCGAGTACGAGATGGCGCACCAGCGGCCCGTGCGCGGCGGCGTGAGGACCGCCATGTGCAGCGCGAGGAGGTACATCGGGTGCACGCGCGCGGTCGTGGCGGCGGTACCGTCGTCATCGCTCTTGTTATCGTTGTTGGCGGTTCTGTTGTTGCAACTGCCATTGCTGTGGTCCGTACGTGGCGGTAGGCCGTCGCGCGGCAAAACAAAGGGCAGAGTCACGGGTGCATCGTCGGCACACCCCATGGCGTCGCACGTGCTCTTGTCGGCCACCACGTCAAATAAGAAAGGACCGTTCTCGCCGTTGCAGCCTCCCAGTCGAGCGATGGAGTCCGCAGCCAACAGACCCGCCGTCTCCCAACGCATGCCCAACGCGCTGCCGCCGCCGCCGCCTTCTTCCAATCCCGCAGACAAGAGAGCCGCCGCCTCGCGCTGCCGGCACTTCCGCACAGCGTTCTCCGAGTAGTCGACATTAGTGACCTGACGGGGGCTATCCACCAACCCACGAAGCTGAAACGAGACATCGGACGAGCCGCACCCGATATGTAGGATCTGCGGCGGCGCAGAACTCCCTCCACTACTGCTGATCCGGTGCTGCGATAGACGCAGTGCCTCGCGGACCACGGCGTTCAGGCTGTCGGCCGGTAGCAGCCACTCGTAGTTGTCGCTGCGCTCGAATCTGGCATCCCAGTATTCCTTGGTGCCATACGATGGTGGCATGATCTTTCCACCCGGTCACTTTGTTCTGCAGCTCTGACTGTTTTCGTGGGGGTTGAAAAAAGAAAAGAAAAACAGATCTTGAAGCAGAGGAGTGGGTAAATCAGGGGGTGCCGGCCACGAAAAGGCGCAATGACCAAACCAATGAATGAGTGAATGATATGTGATTGGATGGTGATGGGATACGCCCGTAAGCAACCTGGGCCTCAAATTCGGCTTCTAGGTGACTGGTGGTACAAAGAATGCAATTTAAATTAAAAGAAAATGGTTACGGACCGATTATTAATAGGAATTTTAACCCTTAAGGGGTATTTACTTTTAATTATTTTAAATAATTTAAGATAGGAGTTAAGGGGTATAAATTCTTTTTTTTAATCTATATATATTAGCTCGTAATATTAAATTATATTTACTTTTTACATTAAATAAGTTTTATATAATATTAAATTATCGACGTTTTATTATTTAATTAATTATAACCGTTAGCTTTAATTATAATAATTATCTTAAATAATTATTAAAAAGTTAATTAATTTTTTAAGAAGCTATTATATAATTAATATTATAAAAGGTATAAGATTACTTATATATAACTCATTTATCCCTTAAGTTAATATATATTAAAATTAATATTTATAATATTATTTATATTTATCCTTTAATATTTTAAATAAACGTTATAACTTTATTTTAATATTAATATAAAGGGTGTTATAATAATATTAATTAATTAATAAGAAATTAATTAATTAAAATTAAAATTAGAAAATTATCTAAATAATTAAAAGTAAATACTACTTTATTAACGCCTTCCTATTATAATCTATAGCGGCTAATTAGCTAATCCGTTTTATTTTAATTATCTCCGTTTAATATAGATATAGCCTATATACTTAAAATAAAAGAGGCCGGCTATACACGTCGAGATGTCTTTTTTTCTTTCCATCCATATAGATTCTTTATACTTAATTCTAAAATAGGGATACCATTATGGACATGAATAATAACAGAATTTTAATACATGATTGCTTCGCAGGGGGTATCTCGAAGGCAAAGTAATAGTCACACGCTCCCAATCCAATTCCAGGCTTTTATCTTTGGCCCATCCAGTTTCCCTTGCAACCTTTTTTGTTATTATAGGTCCTATGGCAACGGCACATACCCAACCTTCTTCCAGTCCAACCCGTCGAACCAGACCTCCTTGAGCCGACCCGTCCCCTTCTCCTGGAAGAAGCACCGGTTCAGGTTCTGCTCCTTGGACACCTTGATGCCGGACGAGTCCCATGAGCCCTGCGTCGCGCACGCAATGTCGGTCCCCGGCTCCGCCTCGCCCAGCGCGTCAAACGTCTGGGGCCCTTGCCAGCCCTTCGTGTCGTCATCCTGCCAGACGACCTGCACCGTGTCCCGGTCGTCCAGGTACAGGATGTACGTGTTCATCTTGCTGGCGTCGTAGGTGCGCCCCACGGTGAATCCCGCAAGGGGCGAGCCCTCGGGCACCGCGGGCAGGTCGCCGAGGCCCCTGGCACCCTGGTTCCACGGCAGGTTGTCGCTCACGATGTCGCCGCCGTTCTTGATGTTGTCGTTGGTGCCCGCGGCCAGCCGCCCCGACTGGGCTTCGCAGTAGATGAAACCCGCCGGGTCGATGTACTTCTGCGCAAGTGGAAGCATCACCACGGGCGTGTTCCTGGTTCCCACCGCGTTCATGCTAGTCTCGTTCACCCACCACGGCGCCGACAGGTTGGCACGGTTCTGCCCGAGCATGCGGGTGTAGCGAAGCTTGTTGTCCGCATCCTGCGACATGACATAGGGGAAGTAGATGGAAATCTTGGACTCCGGGTCGACCTTGATGGGATAGTCGTTCATGCTACTGCCGGCACCTTTGACTCCGATTTTCTTGCCCTCCACGTCAAATTTCTGGGAGCGGATGGTCGCATCCTTGTCAATATAAAACAAATTCCACTGCCACTACGTCGGTTTCAGTTAGCTTAGCCCGGCAACCTGATAGAATCGTCTCGGCAGGAAATTTGGGAACCCCTTTCTTGACTTACGATATCGCTATCGAGGTACACCCCTGCCGCTATCGCGCCACTCGGCCTGGGCGCGTAGTCCAGGGTGTCCAAGGTGGCGGTGCCGGTCCAATTCTTATTTTCGCTCGTGTTCTCGACAAATCGTAAAGCGTTGTCCGGGCCTTGGTAGAACAACCTAAGGGTATAATTCGTGTGTGTGGTGTCGCGCCAGGCAGTCGCGGCGAGTCTGGAGTGCATCCGAAGCGACTTTGGGGGCGCTACATTGTCCTCCGAGGTGCCACCCGCTGCGCCGGGCAGGGCTGACGAAGACGGCTTCGATGCTGCCTGGCTTTCTCCTTCTGGCGATTTCCTGCTGCCCAGCACACCACCAATCACCGCACCGACAACCACCAACAAGGCTATAGCTCCACCCACCCATAGCAGCCAGGGCCGCCGCCTCAATTTCGGAATCTTCGGCATTACTACTGCGGCCGCTTCATTCTTGTTGAGCCACTGCTCAGAGCTTCCTGTCATGCTCGGGGCCGGTTTCGCATAGTATCCAGCATGCAAACCAGACTGGGTATCCGAATGCATTGCAACGGCCTCTGGTAAAGAATGGTCCCCGGAAGGTGCGGTGTGGTAGCTATCTTGCCGATTTGGATATCTCCAGGCGCCTAGATCCGCAGAGGGCATCGCCGCCCATTGCAAAGAATTTTGTTGTTGTTGTTGTTGTTGTTGTGACTGGTACAACGGCCATTGATGACTCTGGGCGCTGGCAAGGTTTCCATCCTGGTAGAACTGATGTTGTGGTTGTGATTGTTGATATTGATGTTGTTGCTGCTCCTGATACTGTTGTTGATAGTGTTGGTCAACCGACTGCAGTCCCTGAGAGGCGTACTCGTCCACGTGCACAGCTTGCCCCGTGGAGAGCAAAACCGGCGGCGGCTGTAGTGTACTGCGTGTTCCGTATAGCCCGGGCAGATCCTGGTGCGAGTGTTTCTGCTCCTCCGGCACTAGCTGCAAACCTGGAGACGCTGCATTCTCGTCCCGCTGTGGAGGCACCTCGAGCCCCGACTGGGCTGGGGCCGTTCGCAAGGTACCAAGCGGGAAGTAATACTTGTTGGAGTCGAGGAAGGGGTCCTCCCCTCGCGTCGACGACGACGACGACATGCTGAATACTTATCTGTGGACAACGACCGTGACTGCGGCTATGCCGCGTATATTTGACTGGCGTACATTCAATTGATGAAAGGCTTTTGGGTAGTAAGCTGAGGAAGAAGTCGACGTGTTTTCAGTCTAATCTTACTGCTCACTACATACTAGGACCGCGGGATGGCCTGGCGTACATCAAACGGGTTGCCGGACTAGACAAATGAAACGGCTATGTGAGATTTTAGTGCATTCACCTGTAATTATACGCCTGGTGGTTGGCTAGTAAGCGCGAAAGTGGATAGGCCAAGCGCCTTTATCCCCTATTAGGCTGAAGTTATCTCCAAATATAGTCACTGCACTGCCCACTCGCAGGTCTGGACGCTTACCAGACATACTTGGCATGCACGCTTCGTATAGACATGCAAGGGGCTAAGGGGGGGGGCAGCGTCGCACGATGCCTGCTGTAGCTGCGTTGTATCGCTATCGATGGTGCACGTGACACTTTCACGATTGCTCTTGGTTGAAAAAGGAATTTAGAATTTGATGAGGTCATTCGAGGATGAGGCAGGCCCAAAGTTGATGAAAGGGTAGGAATTCCGAGTTGGACTGGTGCTTTAAGGCAACTTCCCATCCTTCAGCACGCAAACGGCACTCCCATTCATCGGCCGACTAACTACGATGGCAGCATCCAGCTCCCTTTGGCTCAAGTTGCGCTTTGAGTAGTACTTGTCCATCATGGCCTGTTGGACAGCGTCGACCTTGTCCGCCGGTACCAGATGCACGCTGCACCCGCCCCACCCGGCGCCCGTCAAGCGGCTGCCGTACCCACCAGCCTCCCGGGCGATAGCGCAAAGCTCGTCGATTTCGGGGCAGCTGCACTCGTACAGATCTCTGCACGAGTCTTGTGTCGCATTCATGAGGTCGCCGAGCTTCTTGTTGTATTCCGTCGTGTCGCCCGTCATGGAGTGCGCGTTGTCGTCCTCCAGCACAGTCAGGAACTGCAGCACCCGCAGAGCTTCAGTAAAGACGTGCAGGGCGCGCTGTCTGAGCTTGAAGTGCTCTCCGCGAACCGGGAAACTCGACATGAAACGAGCGTTGATGTCGTCCACCGAGACACCAACCAACGACGCGATCTCTTCTACGGTGTAGCCCTCTTCTTTGGTCAGCTTCGATTTTGTCAATTCGACCAACTCCGTCAGCTGCTCGTTCATCGACTTCTGGGTGTCTTTGAGGTAGTTTGTGTGGAATCCGTGAAGCGACACGCCCAGTGGTCCAGCATCCTTGGGCAGATCCGTGCCGGGACACAACAGTGCGTTGAGCACGGCCGCCGCCATGCTGCATTCGACGACCCGCAGGTTGTAGCGAACGGGTCCAGTAACTTGTTTGTTGGATGCTACGAAGGATTGCGCAACGACGAAAATGAGCTCCGGGTTGGTCTTGGGGAAGAACACGGGCCGGGCAGACAGTGAGGGGGCGAATGACACGAACAAAGCAGAGCCCTGTTTTGAGAAAACGGACGCCGACTGGTCCATACTACAATGCATTGTGTGAGACCTCGAACCGTTTGAATCAGGGGGTATTTCACGGTGGAAACTTACCCGCCGGAGTTGACGCCAACGGCGCGCTCACTGACGATGGCCACTTCTGTCAAGTCTTTCTTGTCCACATCCTTTTCGCCGTTGGCAATCATGACAGCTAGCGCACTGGCGCTCACGAAGGCGGCGCTGGAGCTTAAGCCGCCGCCAGCCGGGACGGTGCCATCCATGAGCACCTGCATGCTCTTGGGCTTGAAATCGGCGCCATACTTCTTCTGCAGGAGCTGCAGCGCGCCTCGGAGCCCGGACCTGAAGTAGTTTGTCCACTCGTGCTTCGTCGCGTCAATCTCGACCTCGCCGTAGGGCACGTCAAACTCGCGCGCGGGGAATTGCTCCTCGTCCAGATTGGCCAGCTTGAGTTTGTACGTGGAATCGTTGGACGGGGTGAGATCAGTGGAGACGGCAATGATGACATCGTGGGTCATTCCCATGGGCAGAACCGAATAAAGAGAGTAGTCGATGTGCTCGCCGATGATGTTGACGCGACCGGGCGATCGCGAGACGAACTGCGCGGGGCGGCCGTAGAGGCTCTGGAACTTGGCCAACAGCTTGCTCCATCGCGCTTCCTGTTCGGGCAGCGACTGATGGGTGTAGACGCCGTCCAAGGCGGTCACAGTAGGTACGGATCCAGACATAATGATGCTTTCCAAGGTGATGCGTTTATTATGCGAAAAAGGAGAGAAAAGAGTAGGGGAAAATGGGTATCGTGAGATGCGAAATGTTGGCTTGCTCGTGTGCAGCTGTCCTCTATTGTTGGAGCTCCTCCAGCTCCCCGCTTCAAGCTATTACCTACCCCACGTCGCCTACGAAATCACTCAACTTCAATTGTCCTCGGGTGTAACGTGACGCGCTTTCCCGTAAGTTTTCCGCATGACCAGCGCAGGAACCTGCAACTCTGCCAAACTCGGGGAAGCTGAATGCAGACTGCGCCTCGAGCAGTCAGTCAGTTTGCTTCGTGCAAACGTGTCATGAACAGACCAGTCAGGTCATCTCGCGATGAATCTCGTTCGTGTCAACAATTTTATCACACGATTCACCCCCCTCCCCCCCCACCTTCCGCGCAAGGGATAGCTGGCCTATGCCGTCACAGCACCACCCCACCCCGTAAGATGTTCCGCTCTTTTACCCCGCGTGACCCGCCAAGGACGAAAGTCGAGCACAGCGGGGAGAATCGGTCGTACTCACAGGACGTGCTGGTTTACGCACCATGAGAAAATGAGATGACAGCCAACAAAACCCAGATTACTCGAATCCTGCGCGGACTACGCGAAGAGCATTCCTTCTTATAGCATTACGGCGAGATGAAAAGCATCAAATTGGATGTTAATGACGAAAGCATGGCAGATACTTGCGTTCACTGAATCAGCTTTCGCGGAACGGGGCGGCAAAGATAGCCAATATATCCCTGATTGGGTGGTGCAAAAGTGCATGCATATTGAACACCAGGTCATTGTGTGTGACATGCATAAATGCTAATTCGATGTCGTCCCCCCTGCGAAGATCCATGGAAAACCTTCGAGGGGCGGTTATGCTGACGGGCCTAGCGGGCATTGACCCGGGCCACCGCTTTTAAGAATGTGAAGAAGGTGGGTGGGTGCAATTGAGTTTGGCCCAGCGAGGACGACGCCCGTTGACGTGGTTTCGGGAGACCTTGGCTCTGGGGAGCTGTTGCATACTGACATGCTTTCTCAGTCGTGCCAGTAGCCCCTTAGCCCTTCAGTACCTTAAGATCGGCAACGTTAAGCCAAACCTTATATCTTCAATATTGACTTCCGCAGATATGCGGACTCTTGTTGTTTGCTTAGCTCTTCAATAGTCCACTGCACATCTCGATATGATCACCATAGCCATTTGCTTGGTAGTCGGTCATAGGTATTAGTCGATGCTAGGCTGCTCCTACAGGGCCTACAAATGGGTTGGTTATTCCCGGTCGGGGCCCGCTCCAACCCGTGTTCTTATATCTCGTATGTGCTCATCGCAAGAATGGCCTTTGCATCATCTAACCCCAGCTGTTTCTTTTGAGCCAAGAGAGACATGTAGTTATCGAAAGCTGCAGGCCTGTAGCAACTCATGTATCATTGCTTTTGACAGTCTTGACAGCTGAGCTGTCTTAAGAAGCATTGAGTATAGCTAGTCCGCGCTATAGGAAGAAGGTTTGGAGGTGGCTTGCCCGTCGCCAATGGGATCTTACAGATAAATTGATACGGCCATCCTCCAGGAATGACGTTCGCACCCCGCCAGCGCTGACTGTTGACCTCGAAGATCGTGGGCATCCAATGGCAGGCTCAAACTTGCACCCGAACGTGTTCCCCGAGGGCCATCATCGCGCCTGATTCGCTTCCCCGTGCCAGGTCAAGATTGTCGGAAGCTCCAAAGGTTCACGTGGGCTAGCGGTTGCGTACCTCGTAGTGCGAACCGGCCGACCGGCCTGGTGAGCTAATACCCAGGTGGAGGGCGAGGGAGGGGTCTTACTGAGAGCCTACTACCACTGTACTAGTTACCAAAAGCCGCGACTACGTTAATCACTCAAAATCTACGGAGCAATCCACCCGTGAATGGCTGGAGGGCCGACAATACTTGCCCAAACAGCGGCACCCATTACTGTACGTCCGTTTAGCATTCGAGGCCACTGTTCTCTAACATTGCGCGCTACAGGCAAAATTGGGAGCGTGAACGAGCGGGGGCACAGGCAGGAAACACAGCACGACGCCAGGGAGAAACTGACAGAAGCGGCACAAGAGCGAGCTAGAACCGGCTTTAGTCAACCGGCGCAGCCGGCTACACGATTTCTAGCTGGGCGGACATGGCTCGGGGAATGTTGCCGTACGGTCTATTGGTGCTGGTAGAGTATGATTTGACCTGCGCCAGGCGCCCCTGGTAGCTGGGTGGCCCCGCCCAGGTCCTTGTCGTCGTTGCCAGTCTCCTGTGCCGCTACCGGTCCCCCAATCCCAATCCCAACGGATGCCACTCACCAGTCTGCCGTCCAATCTGCATCAGGGCGTCCGTGGAGCGCCGACACACCCTCTTGGAAAAGCGACGACTCTTAGCATCCCTGTTAGGTCAGAGAATCGAGATTTCAAGGTGTTTGTGTTTTTGGTGCCTTAGCTGGCCCCGGTTTTCTTTCAGCCGTAGCCAGCCCCCCCCCCCCCCGAGCAACAACGACGACGAGGTGGAGGAGGGGGGAGAGGGGATTCGAAGTCAGGGCCCCCGGCACATACGCGTCAAATAATGCTCGAGGGCCATGTCGCTTTCAGGAGTGGGCCCAAGTGGGCCCCTCGGACGAATCGCGGCCTGCACTTCTCCGTATTCGAAAGCGTCGCGCCGAACAGGTTTGCCGATAATTAGGTATATCAATCTTTCAAAGAACGACGATGGTAAGGGAAATATTAGCTGCCGGTGCGCTGATGACTGGTCAAGAATGTTAGACTCTCGTAAGCATCAGCCGTAGAGCCGACTCTAAAAACAGGATACCGCGATCACACATCTGCAGCCGGCTCCAGGGAGCAGCATCCCAGCCCAGTTCCGCCGCTTGGAAGAGAGGGGCTTGAGCCGGGAATACGGGGATCGACGGGCTGTAATCTTGGTTCGGATCTTGAATCGTGCCTGAAGATAACGGCCACTTGGTCTCTGGCCACCTACTATACCGCTCAGCTGCCCAGCGCTACCTAGATAGTTGCCGTGCTGGGGCCAGGAGTCACAACGGCACCCCAAAAAGGTAGCAATTGGTCCCGGGCGGAGGCGACCATGGTGCTCGAGAATAGACCAGCACCAGTTTCTTGAGATATCCTAACAATTGAGATGTCACTAGCTGGCGTATCGTGGCCATCATTGAGCGACGTATTCTGCAATGCTTCTCGCAGGTGGTTCATTGTGTCTTGTGTGTGTGTGTGATTCATTAGAACTACCTAAAGTATTCGTATAGTTTCGTTTGGGGGTCCTCTACCATATCAAGAGGCTCCAGCCCACTCTCGGAAAATCGAGTTATCCTGATAACAAGGGCCCTTTCCTTGATCGGCTGCAACAGTCATCCTCCACAGTCCGAAGAACAAACGATTGTGCCACCGTAGCTCCCAAACCAATCCCTCGGGTATGCTTCGAGATGTATCCCGCAATCACCTAAACGCCTTGCGCCTCCCGAGCCAAGAAAATCATGAGACCGCCAAGCACTGTGTGCTGTTTTTCCTTGACCTGACCAAGTCAAGTGGTCGTAATCGACATTATACAACCAACCTGAACACCCAATGGCCAATTGTTCAAGCTTAAAAGCAATAGTTCTTCCACAGGATGACCATTTTCGCCATGTGAACGTGGCTACTTGGTATATCCCGCCCAAGCAACCTACCTATAAAACAAAATGGTCACTACCTTGGTGTGACCAAGCGTAGTGTTGGGGGGTTTTCGTCGTACAAAGCCCGCGAGCCAGCAAACCCGGAAAATAAGGTGTGGCGAACACCGTCGATTGTAGAACAAAGGGGGAATAAGAACAGGAGAAGGAGAGTTTTCTTTCGCTGAACTGTACTCGATATCATCCTACCCGCGCGGCGGCTGTGGCAATGTACGAGTTGATCGGTTGGAAGTCGCAGGTGCCGTGACGGAGGATCTCGTGTTTTAGCGACAGGACCTCGGCGCGCAGTGACGTCGCCGAGTCCACGAGGATGGCGTTCTGGACCTGCAGCATCCGCCGCCGGTCTTCGAGGACACGCTCCTCGTCCTTCTTCTTTCTCCGGCATTTGCTGGCGGCGATGCGATTCTTCTCGCGACTGAGGTCGGTGGAACCCCCGGATGAGCCGGAGCGAGCCCGGTCTCGCCTGGGCTTCTTAGCGGACTGTGATGTCGACTCTCGCCGTACTGGCGTGGGCGCGATGGGCTCCAGGGTCTCACTGAGTCCGGATTCTGAAGTCTGTGGGTGAACAGATCAGCGCGAAGTTCATATTCAAGATATATATGGCATGATAAGAAGATAGGAGCTTACGGAAGAGAAGGACTCCCATGGTCGGGGTTGCCCTATGTCCTCCATTTTGATCATGGTATCATGTGGCTCGGTAGATAAGTCGAAGAAGTGCTGAGGGTCATGTTGGTAGGCGGCGGTGATGCATGGGTCGAGGAAGGGGTTGCAACTAGTGACCATTGGACTTTGTGGAAGCTCGTAGGCCATGCGGTGGTCCGAGGGTTGCTGACAGAACTCCATGGCAACCAATGTGTGTGTTGTGTTTATGGGTAATTCGGGTCAAGTTGTATGTAGACTTGTTTCGTGTAGAGGTTGGTGGTGTTGTGCCGTACGTAGTCCAACTGGATTTCAGATATTGGTTGATGAATGAGATTGTGGATGGAGACCGGGAAAGTACGCACTAATAACAAGAATGAAGGAAAGTGGCATCTGAAAGAAAGAAGGGTTTGATGTCGTTCCCCTAATATGTATGCCGCCAGAGAATATACCTACATGTAACTGTATGGAGCAGCCTGCATCGAGCACTAGGTATTATTATCCTTTGCAAGCCCGACACCTCCTCCATATTCCTAGTAGTAGAACAAAATCAGTCTCCAAGATCCCTTCCGAGTATGGAAACCTGAAAGCCGCCGTTTTTTTCGAGGCTGCATGTACCGACGGTACCGCGACGCTTCCATTATTTTTGGAGCAAACCCTCCGGAATCTTTGCTGCGGTCGAGGTAGCAGCACAGTTGTGGCCAATGTACCTTTCTCGTACATAGTGCACATACATGTACATAGTGCTGCACTAGTCCCGCTTATTCCAACGGCAGATAATAGCGAGACATCTGCAGCTCGACGACCTCCAGAAGCTCCACCTCAGGTAAGGTTGGGTAGGAGGGCCGCATACTTCTCACTACCGTCCCTAGTATCGGGTGTCTAGGCCTTCTAGGCGCCCTGGACTCTTGTCCGTCCGCCCTCCTCCCTCTCCGCTCCCTCTCCTCCAGTAGAAACGGTTGGGTGGGAGAGCCGACCTGGTCGTATACCGCGCCGTACCATGCAGTACCACATTGTAATTTGTAGGAAGCTGCCCATTGAAGCAAATATTACAGTTACGGACGGGGGTCACGAGGCGTGATTGGCTCGGCATGACAAACCGTGGCCTTCCTGTTCTGGATGTAACCTGGACTGAGTGGGGGACTGCCGGAGTCTATGTTGTGGCACCCTACGGCTGGCTGGCAGCGGCCGAGCACAACTTCCCGACCATAAGCTTTTAAACTAATTACGAGGCAACGTCCATGTAGAACCGACTTTGCCGCACTGCATCCCGCATATTGGATCATGGGCAAGTTGCAGAGCTCTCCAACATCCCCTTGGGTCGTTGGGGCCAATTACCGATTGCGCTGCTCGTTCTAGCCTAATCCAAGAATTGGCCTGATTGGTCAAGGGGCATGTTCAAATGTACGCAGGCAAAAGTTAAGTGCATCACTGCTGCAGTCCTACGGACGGTCCAGGGGTTCCCTTCAGGGTTTCTTGGCCAGGTGGATGCAGCCCAGAAATCAGGGTATTGGGGTCGGGTCGTCATAAGTGTTCACAGCTGGCCCGGACAAGTCCGAGCCTCTACTCGGTCTTTGATTGGCCATCCCGCCTCGGACTGTGACCAGGAACCCAAGCAAGGGAACTCACTCACTGCAACAATGTCACGCCATTTCTTTTTTCAAGAAAAAGTCTCAGTGCATGGGATGAAAACGAAAATTAAGAGGAAAAGGACGTCGATTGTTTCCTGATCTCTCTGCTATCGCGTGGGAGTAATCTGCTTTGTGCCCGCCAACCGGAAGACCCTTTTCAGACGGCCTTGGCACTGTGGATTTCTCGATGGTATTCTTCTCCTACTTGCTTATCATCGAGGCGACGACCTGGTGATTACCGATGACGACGCCGAGTGGCCCTTTCGACTCAACGCATCCAATGGGATTTACTACGAGCAGTCTAACTTCGATTCATCGCTCTTCATGACTCCAAGTATCATCTAAGATCAACCCCCATGTAACTGCCACCCCCACCAACTGTCACCCCATTTCATACCAAAATCGTCAATTTTCCCCTACTTTCGCAATCGTAAATATAATATAAATAAAATAAGAATGGATATAATAAAATGATTTTTGAATAATATTTCTTCTATTATTTAAATTAAAAATTATAAATAACATGTAATAATTATAACATGGTTTATTACCGAGCCGGCTATATTACCGAGTCGGCTACTCTTTTATCCGATTTACCTAATTAAACTTTAATATGTAATATCTTTATAACTATAATATCGATTTAATCGAAAGAAGATCGTATCGTTTTAATAATTTAAGCGACGCGAGGAGGTCCGAATCGAATTAATTAACGAATTATTACGAAAGTATATAATATCCCTCGAGTTATTTTAAGCGACCGATTACGCGGTATCGATCCTCGACGCGAAACCCGATTAAATAAATAGAAATTAAATTTAATAGAAGAAAAGGTATTTTGTAATTATATAATTAATTTAAATATTCGAGGAATACCTCTTAATATTAATATTATAGAAAATATAATTAATCTCCTTATCGCGTTGTGCGGGGGCGATCGCGTCGATAAGTATTAAGTTAAACGCTTTATTAATTATAACCCGGACTTTAAAACCTGAATAAATTATTAATATAATTATTAAAGGGCTATTTATAAAGATATAAATATTATTTCTAATTAATTTATATTAATTATAAATATAAAGGTTAAATATAATATTCTTAATAAAAATATATAGAATTTTAATAAAACCGGCTTTATAATAAATATAATCGGGTTAATATTTATAATAATACGCGCCGATTAATATAAGAAAGCGAAATTAATTTAACTTAATAATCGGGAATAGTTAATAGCTATTAAATATATTAATTTATAAAGTTAATATATTTTATTATTCTTAATCGTTTAAAGTTAATATTATTTTACGAATTAATCTTATAAATATAATTTATTGGACAATTAAATAATTAAACCGATTTCTAACGGCTAAATCGATAATAAGACGGGCTTAAATTAGATTCGGTATTTTAATAAATATATAAAAGAGCGGAAAAAAAGTTCCTATTATTTCTTAATTTTAAACGGTTATAAAAACTATATTTTAATTAAATTTAAGGAATATTATAAAAATAATGATATTATTACGTTTAATATATCTCCTTATTCCTTTTATTTACTTTAACTTTTAAATATAATACTTTATTTATTATTAAAATAAATATATTTAAAGGAAATCGAGTTATTTATTAAAGCGTTAATAAATTATATTATAAAGTTAAAGTTCTTTATCGCTTTTAAAGCTACGTATTTTATTATTTTTATAGAAAATAATATTAAATTTAAATTTAACGCCTTTAATTTAATACTTTATTATTTAAATAAGATAATTAATAAATTAAATATATATTTTCGAATACTTATATTTAACTTATTACGTCCGGGGACGGTTAATACCTATAACTTTTAAACGCCGTCTAACCTTTAATAAACGATTAAATATTCTATTTTTATTAAAAATAAAGTCTTTATTTATAAAGGAAGCTCCCTTACGCTTATTTTAAATATTATAAATTAAATAACGAAGGGAATATATATAATAATATATAAAATAACTCTTATAAAGAATTAAATATATACCTTATAAAAGGTTAATTTAATATTTTTTAAACGCCGGAAAGCTAAAAAGGTATATATCTAGTTTAAAAGAGCCTTTATTATATAGGAATTTTAAAAGTTATAGGATTAAAAGGTAAAAAGGAAGCGTTTAACGATTAATAAAGGCGAAATAGGGGATTTGTCGAAGCGGAGGGCGGTTAATAAAAGGCGTTATAATATTTATAATAAAATAGGTTATAATATATAAATATATAAAAAGGATATAAAATTAAGTAATAAATCGGATAATAAATAATTTTAATTAATTTAGAGTGTTATAATTAAATTAATTTATATTAAAATGGTGAAATATGGAAAAGGTGGCCGACTCGGTAATATGGCCGGCTCGGTAGTAAACCACGTTATATAGTATTAAATAAACGTTTAAATTTATTAACATTTTATAATATTTTAAAAATATTAAAATAAAACTTGAAATTTTTATTTTAAATTTTTTAAAAGTTTATATTTAAATACAATCGATATATAATTATAATTATGTTTAAAAAGGTTTAATAAAAGTTTTATTTTATTTTAAATAGATCTTATAATCTCTTATTTCTTAATTTCTAATAATAAATAATTATATAATTATATAAAATATATTTTAACCCGGGGTTAATATATTTATACTATTTATCGACTTTATAAATCGTATATTATAATAAAGTTTTAATATATTAATTTTAATTATTTTAAATCTTAAATTTAAAATTCTCCTTAATAAAAGAATAACGATATATAAAGTTTATGATATTTTAAAAATAAAATAAAACAGTTATTAAAACTAGATTTTATTATAAGTTTTATATAGCTTTATAGAGTTGATATATAAGTAGAGATAAATATAATATAATTTATTTATTTAATTATAAATTATAATATATATAAACCTTAGTATATATTTAATAAAATTAAATAAAATAAAAGGTTTATATAATTAATAAAATTAATATTAATTATTATTAAATAAAGGTTATATTTCCTATTAATTTTAATAATTTTAAATATATAATTTTAATTCATTTAACTATTAAATTTTATATTAAAGGTATTTAAATATAAAATATACTTTTATATTTTAATAAATAAATTAATGATAAAACTTATTATTTTAATATAAAAAAGATAAACATCTTTATTTACCTTTCATTTTATTAAAAAAATAAGAATTTATATTTTTATATTTATTATTTTATTTTATTATTTTATTTATATAATCTAGTTATAAATTCTTAAAATTATAATTATAATATTAAATATAACCTTTATTATAACGATTTTAAGTTATTTTTTAATAAAAAGAAAGGCTATAAGAAATTAATTATTATATTTATTTTAAACCTTAATTTTTTAATTTAAATTCGATTTATTATTTCCTTGTTAATACCTTAAGGTCTAATACGGTAAGGGGTGACAATAAGTGGGGGTGGCAGCTGGATGGGGGTTAATCTTACTTATCTAATTACCCATGGACATGCATAATGTTGCAGTTCCAGCGTCTGGACCAGTCTGCCGGACAACGACTTAAACCCTCCTGCCAGCCGGACGTGATCCGAGTTCATCGAGAATACGAGCCGCCATTTCTACCAACAATCAAACCTGACCCATCGGCGTCTTTGATATACCTTACGATAATTTAAGCCACCTTTGGGGGATATGCACAAGATCGGGACAGTCTGGGTGGTTGCTTTCTTCCCAAGCGTTTGCCATTGCCACCGGCTTTTGGCCACTTCCAAATCTTTCATGGGTGCCCGCCCCAAGAAGAAGCATCATTCACGAATGGGCAGGCATTTCGCGAATGATTCGTAGATAAGGACCTCAAGTAGGGTGCTGACCTGCATACTCTCTTCAATTATTCTGGTACATGCACCAACAACCCCTGAGATGGATTCGTTGACAGTACGTCCACGCGTTATCCGGCGCATCAACAGCATTAACATCACTGCAACGCCCATCTGCCTAGCAGAAGAAGAAAGTCCCGAGCTGACCATGGTTTGAAAATGAAACAAAACGTGTCCCCCCTCCATGCCAGACTGCAGATCTTTGAGTACCTTGGCCACGTTCTTCCCGCAATGCAATGCCTCAACAAGCAGAGGGTTCCAATTTTCTTCAGGGCGGAGTAACTCTGCCAAGCCAGACAAACAACCAGTCCAGGGCCCAGGCACATCCCAGTACGACGTAGTATAAGCACATATCTATCCTTGGAGTTTGGACGACTGTGGATGCCATCTGATCTTTCGGGTAGGGGGTTTAGATGCCAAACATCCGCCCAAAGCATCACCTTGCAGTGAAACACATGCATCAGTCAGCCATCAGACCTTATGAACCTTACAGGAAACCGCCGGACCTCATCCGGTAATCACATCACATCATGGTACCTTGGCCTCATTTCGGTTTTCTTTTTGTAGAAACCGAGATAGGATTGATTTATTAGCACATTGCACTTTTTATATGCTGATCATACCAGGGTTTGAAATCCTGGTATATGCTCTCATGTTATCATGCTGCATTGCGCGATATTCTCCATTGTCCTCATCGACCAGGGACATAGCAGATTAGGTTGCCTTGTACGATCAGATTAACCTAACGTATGATGAATTGCTTGCTTCTCGAGTGATTCCTTTGGAGCCGAGAATCAAGATGACCAACACTGTTATTTTTAGAAAAACCGTGCCCTCACTAGATTTGGATCCAAGTGCGACTTGTTCAAGTCAAAATACTAGGGGCGCTCGCCCCATAAACCAACGAGGGCACATTATTCAGCCTCAGCCTGCCCTACCGGTTTGCGACTTGATAGGACCGACTTACCAGGCCTGGCCATTGCCTTACTGGCGACTTGACTTGGCACATACGGGTCCAGCCAAGACCGGTTGTTGTGCATGATGAGCTTCCACGCGAAACTCCTTCCGAGGGTCTTATCGTCGTGGCCAAGTTCACCCATGCCCATCGACGGAAGAAAAGAAAAGTACGTAATCTACTGCATCTCATCACCGTGACATAGAAGCTCTCCTTGGCGAACAACCATACACGGGAGACACAAAAACAAAACACCAAAACCGATTTGAACATCACGACTACGTATCGCAAAGAACTCGGTTCATCTACTATTAACAGACCTCGCGGCAACTAAGGCCGGTCCGACTAGGCTTTAGAAGGCATTGAGGCTATTCACTCAGTCTTATGGGCCCGGTAGCTTTAATATAAGAACCTCCCCTAGATCTTCATAGTGGCTTTACTCGAGAAGTATCGGGAAACTCGTCGTTCCAGCAATATATTATGATCAATACGCCTAAGATTCCAGCCCCTTATGCTCCGATCACAGATCTAATATTCAAGAACCCCATGTCGGGGATGAACTGGTTATGATGACGGCCTCCCGGTTTGGAGCAATCTGCAGTGGGAGCAAACACAAAATTGTGTAGTTGAAGAAAGTGTACCTACCTAGAGACTCGGTCAAGTGTCCGAGTTGCTTTGGAGCGCCCTCATTGGTTGAGAGTAGAGAGTGGGTACCGCAGTAGAGAGAAGAGCCCCAGTTGAGGTATGTACTATACATAGGGAATCCCCAGAGCTCCACCTTAATAATAATTCTTTGCCTACATTGGGAATGATCGTCAGGAAACACCCCCACATCAATTATCTGGCCAACATCAAAGTACCGACTTCCACATTCAAGGGTCACCCAGGGTCACCCTTGAGCTTCGAGAGTACCTACCCGTGGAGTGACGCGCAAGTGATGACAGACCAGCCTGAGGTAAGAGGGTTTCGCTGTTTTTCCCGGCAGGCATTGCCGGATGCCTGCTGCCTGAATATCTGCCTTCCTCCAACAGAAATATGCTCTATGTTAAGTTTCTACAAGCTTATTTGACACATGCAGGCAGCTCAATCCAGCCGCCAGCTCGCGCCCGGCATGAGCCGACATGGGGGTCGGGACCCAGGGAGGCGGGGCTGGTTTGGGGTGGGAAGCACCAGATTGCAGAGACCAAATGCGGGCTGCAGGGTCTTTCTTACGTGTGATGACGATACCCTTTAAGCTCGGCATTCCCAACTAAGAGAGCCATGGCGGGGTGAGTGAGGGGAGAGGACATGCCAACTCGGGGGCTCTTCTCGACGTTTCATGCTCAATGGCCAAGAAAATCCCACATCATACCCAATGCGGCTGCACGGCTCCTTTCCCCCCACCCC
This sequence comes from Apiospora saccharicola, assembly GCA_038363915.1. Lineage (NCBI taxonomy): Eukaryota > Fungi > Ascomycota > Sordariomycetes > Amphisphaeriales > Apiosporaceae > Apiospora > Apiospora saccharicola. The sequence goes on from JAQQWM010000001.1 coordinate 5,732,098, forward strand.
CGCCAGTTACTGCACGACACACTACCAGAAGCAATGGAAACAGCTCGAGCGAGCCAATCAGAGACTTCAAGCCAACTGAATTACATTGGCCTGCGAACCCTGCTTGGAAGGATCACGCGATTGATTTGCAGTCAATCACGGCAGGCCACTAGGTATGCGTCACAGGACGCAACAATCTGTTTGCCTTTCCGAGTTGCAGCCAAGGCACATATGTGGCAAGGGTGAACAGGATCGATCTCTCGGGACCTCTGCGCCTTCGCGTGTGCCTGCCTGCCTGCCTGCAATGGCCTTTTAGAAGCGATACTACATTGACATGCCTGTATCGTATGAGCTCGCTTCGGCAAAAGAAGGGAATGAGGACGTGCACAAACGCCCAGCTACGGCAACTAGTACGTGGCGCAAGGCGAGCTCTAGTAGTACCGAGACAAACCGTGTTAGTAACTGTCGGGTACCGGTTCTCTCTTGGCCGTGGAGATGCAGAGGTTGATCTTCAGAGCCTGGGATCTCGAGAGAATTCAGACAAGAGACGATCCCCGGGAGACCACTATTGATGCCCTGTCACCTGCTATTTCAAATCGAGTCAACGTCACATTTGACTGTTTGGATCTTCTCTTCTTCCTCATGGTTTGCATCGAAGCTCTCAGCGACCCATCCACCAGGGCTGACGGTTGAGCCAACTATATAGTTCGGTGCTTAGTTCGATGCTTAGGGCCGAGCTTCTTCTGCCCGGCACAGGGTCTGGGGTCCTCTATTATTCCTTTGGCATTTGCTTGGCGTTCCTCCACTACCTGAAGTACATTCGTCTACTACAGTCTGACAGTATTTCTTCCCCTTCGTCGTGTGGAACGGCAAGAAAACCTTGCTGATGACTCGTGGGTGATGAGTAATGAATGGCATCGCCCAGCAGCAATACCTTCTTCCAATGAATCGCTATAGTGAAACAGGAACCAAGACCCTATCAGGCAGACGGCTCGGCTGCCTTAGAGTAGTTTTGGTTGATCTACATACTGTAAACCCTGAGATCTGCATGATTCTGTTAAAGTGCCAACTGAACTAAAAGCTGACGGCCGACTGATGGAATTAATCGATACTTTAGGTATATATATCGTTAAAACTAACTCTCCCTCTAATCGTCGCGTAATAACGATCCCTAAAGGTATTAACGAGACTACGTTTCCCCTATAAGCCTTATATAAAGTCGTCTCTCCCTTTAAAATAAGCTATTTACTTAAAACGTTATTTATAAACGAGGTTTAAATAAGTAATTTATAATAAGCTATATATATCTCTTATATATAAAGAAAATATTATCCGGGCTTATAACCTATTAAAGTATTATTTAAATTAAAAGCCGACGGCCGATTAATAGAATTAATCAGTACTTTAGGTATATATATCGTTAGAACCAATTAATTCCCCGTCTTTTCCCCAGAATATCTAAGGCCAATGAGCACAATGGGATGAGCTGAGACAAAAGATGATCGCCCTGGCAGCCCTGGCAGCCTGATCGAAACTCGCCCAGCCCAGCAGAAACCAGTACTATTCAAAGTGCAAAAGAAGCCCTATAATGCATTGATTCTTCTACCGTAGATGCCGCTCTGGCGGAGGGAGGGACGTATTTTTGCCCCTGTACGTGACCCCATGTTTTCAGCGTTGCCCGCCCTCAGCAAACCTGATGACACGTGCCCTCGTGAACCCCTATATCCCACTGCACGTGAGTAGCAAGTCGAAGTCATGAATCTCCCAGACACAGCGGCCAAACAACGCCTATCCACAGTCTGCAGGACCGCGGCTTCTCAAGCGGTGATCTCGTCAGGGGTGATGACGCCATCATGATTCTTGTCGTGCCTGTACGGCATTATCATGAGCCTTGGCTATTTTCCACTGAACTCCGGGAATCGGTATAGGTAGAGAATTGGAAGGGCAAAACTCACTTGTTGAACCACGCAGCCCACGTGGCGTTGACCGAATCGTCCCCAGAAACGCGCATGTAGGCAAGGTACTGTGTCAGGGTGATGTTGCCGCTGCCGTCGGTGTCGGCCAGAGCAAAGGCCTCCTCCTCCTCCTCCTCCTCCTGGGCCGGGCTGCTCCCGAACGGGTCGGTGGCAAGGCTGGACCCGGTTTCATTGCGGCATTCTGCAAGCCGGTTTCTCAGTTCATTGCCATGTTTCCCAAAGAAGGTTGGGATGGATATCATAGGCTGTTGGGGAAACAATGGGCGGGCTTACTTACGCCCGTCACAAGCGCAGCAAAAGAGATGGCAAGTCTGTGCGGCACAGCACGGGGTGCCATAGGTGTCGTCATTACACCAGCCCTGGTCGTCTGATAAGCAGCAAATGGCATTAACGGCAGAGATGGCCGAGGCGATGACTCCGACGGCGGCAAGGTACTTCATCTCGACAAGGGCTTCTTAAGGCGTGGTGAGAATTCAGTTGGTTCCGTATCAAGTAACGAAACCCGGAACTGGCGGACGAGGCTCGTATTTGTAGTCGGGCCTGGGCAGGCATTACATATTGGTCCCCCAGCTTCTCTCCATGCGAGCGATGGCGATGGCGATTGCGATGACCTCCGTACGGTTGGGCCAAATTCGCAGCGTTGCGAGCGGTCTTCGGACACTGGCCCCGAGACCGTTGCATCTGAACACAAGTCTTTCACAAACACAACGTGAGATGTTATGGGAACCTTCACCTGCATCGACCAGTACCACTCAGGCTGAGTCTACAGGAGTTGGTCTAGGCCGTGTAGACACACATCGCCGAGACACTTCTCTCAGGCTAATAACCCGTTGATTCATATCTCTACGGAGCGACGTCTCGTTGGCTTCTTATATTAGGCGTTGTCTCTTTCTTGGCCCAATGTGGCGGTGTATACTTCGTACACGTCGATGTTGCATCCGTCACCCGCGGGTGTAACTGTTGCGTAATACCTACTCATCTAAGTCATCTAAGACATCCCGGTGGGGAATTGTCATACATCGTTGGGATGACCAGGAACGAGCAATTTGGTCGGTACCAGCCTCTATGAATATTTACCACCAAGCGCAGTCTCTGACTGATGTTTGCTATCTATGAAACTCAAAAGAGGTCAGTTCCTCGTGAACAAGACACTAGGCTAAGTGATGCAACATTAGTGACGGTGGTACGGCAAGTCACGGGACTACAGGACTTAATAGTGATACATTCGGGGTCAAATCAAAATGTGAGGTTACAACTAACGACGGGCATTGATCGGGGGACGGTTTGGAGCTCCACCTCGAGCTTGCACGCTCAGAATATTAATTAATATAGACAACCATTTCAACAGACGCATGGCCTACTCTCAGCTTCTGATCCGATAAACACCGACTTGAAAGATACGTAGCTTCCAACCCTTTACCTTTACCCTTTACCTTATACCCTACCCCTTCCCTATCACAAGTCCCCCCCCCAAAAAAAAAAGAGAAAAAAACCTTCGCCGCAGTTATGCCCCTCGACATGTTACCGACAAAGCGTATCGTAATCCCCCATACCCGCATCCTGCCCACTCTGAAACACATTCAGCGGCCGCCCGCAGGGGCCCTCATTCCAGCCGTTGTAGTACAGGTTCTCCCAACGGAACTGCCCGCCGGCCGAGGGGTTGCTCGAGGCGCCGCCGAGCGTCTCACCGACGACGCCGTTAGGGCACACAGCCACTGCGTTGTCGTTGCTGGGGGATACCATGCCATAGTTGTAGACGGCAACGCACATGCCCGAGATCCAGGGATTGATCTTTTCGTTAGTAGTAGTGGTAATAGCAGCAGCAGCAGCGGTTGTCGTGGAGGTAGGAGACGGAAAAGGCACGTAACTCCACGCGATGCAGTTGTAGATCCCCGCGCAGCTGACGCAGCAGTCGAGCTTGTCGCTCACGACGCCGAGGGTCGCGACGGCGGTGCTCGTGATGCCCGGCAACGGCACCAACGACGCACGGTTGGCGTGGAAGGACGGCTGGCAGAAGGCCGGGATGGTGGTCTCGGGCCACGTCGCGCCGATGGCTGTGCACGTGGTGGTGGTGGTGGGCGGGGATGCCGAGGCCAGCGCGCAGGAGCAAGCGCTGCTGAGGCGGGAGGCGGGGTACGAGGTAGCCGTCGTGAGGAAGGCTGGTATCGTGGGCGCAGGGCAGTCGGCGGCGGCGACATTCTGACGACGAGTTTGAGCCGCGGTATCAGCATCAGGGGCAGGTGCAGGCCACCTCTTCCGGATCGCAGGATAGAGGCAGGGTACTCCCGTCGGCCAGCCGTAACATGCGACGTTGCCCGGGATGGTACTGGGTGTGGGTGGCGACGGGTAGGTCAACGGCGTCCCAGTTGTGCCGTGAGACGGCTGAAGGTTATACAGATACAACGGGTGGGCGCTACCTGCTGTTGTTGCGGTAACCTATTAGTAGTAGTATTAGCCCTAATGCTAAAATGGGTCGTCGAACGGGGGTGAAAGTGTGCTTACTATGGAGGAGGGGCGACATAGGTAGTCATTGCAAAATGATGTTGCCTCGACTGTGCGCGTTGGGTTTAGGAGAGCGCGCAGAAGATTATCGTGCGCGCATCCTGCTTGTCGGTTTTCTACAGCCCCGGCAAAAATAGTCGGACTCAGAACAATGGAAGCGGTAGCGCCTATGGTAACCAGCCGGACTTTCGTCATGGTATAGGAGAATATTGTAACCTTCACAGTTGATGAATATACAGCCAAACAAGGTAATAATGGTAGGTAGAAGTAGTCATCTTTATAACTATACATTGGGCCGGACCGCCACTCTTATACTGATGAAGCCGAATGTTGGCTCCCCACGATGGAGGCATCGCTATTACCGACGGCCATTGGCTTTCGTCGATTGAGATTACGCTTTAGAGTTTAGTGATTTGCTTCTTCCAACCAATACGCCACAACATAAGCTGTTTCAGCCCATTGCGGTTGAGCGCATATTATATCAATACAGACGCAAGCCAATCCCCACTGGTTGCGGATGGCTAAGCGAACAGGACCCCAAGATCCTGGCCGGGTGTGTGCCATCTTGCAGACGCCGCCGCTGGTCTAGACCCTTCATGACAACACGATATCACCCCGCCGGCTAAAGGCTTGGTCATGATTATTTTGCGTAAGATCTTTGCCAAGCCAAACCAATTGTTGCGAAAGCTGACTTGCAATGCGCGCCAAGTCCAATCGGGATTGGCAAATCGCATGTGTGGCATAGCTGCAGGACGCTCGGTTACATTAGTTGGACCTGCCTCTTATTGCACAGAGCCGCTATAAGAAGGGAGCAAATCAAGAGCCTGCTAAACAGACCCTCGCCCTATATAGCGTACAAAAACAATCAAGTAGAGGGTTGATTCCCCGGTACTTGCAGAGGCTGAACCACCACAATATAGTGTGAGCCTTGCCTGGTATTGACGTTCTAGAATGAGTGTACCACCATTAAACGCCGGATGTGTGCAAGATCGATGAATGTGAAGAAAACCCAAGCAACGCTGACAAGGACAGAAAAGACAACGGGTCATCTCGGCCTCATGATACCAAACTGTACCATAATTATGCAACATCAGGATTCCTGCTCCATGCTAAGACGTGCTCTTCCCCGTCTCATTACGCCTTTCAAGCCACACACGCCATTACCGGGTCAGAGCGACAGCTCTGAACGGTGAACGAAAGCCATCATGCATGTTATATATCAGTATCCGAAGCTGTCATGCTGATGAACTGGACATCGGCCTGGGTGATTGACAAACCAGGCTGTGATGCAGGATCGGTGAAAACGGCAGAGGCATTCAAGTCGCGCCATGGGCACGCCTTCTTCGAACTCCTCAAGACAGATGGTACACTCGGCAGAGTCGACACAATCTTTTTCAGTAGCCACGTACGGAAACATGCCAGTCCTTCGAGCTGCTCGAGGTGGTGGTGTGCCATGGCCACCTTGCTGGTTAGGATTCGCTGGTGCAGGCGAATATGAACTGTGCGAAGTAATACACGAGTTGATGTGGGCTTCACGAAGAACCTCAAAGTTGGGTAGATCGCGAGAGGGCAGCTCTCGATGGCATACGGGACACTCGTCCTCTTCTGGAATTTGGGGAGGGGGCGGCAAGGGGCGCTCATTTATAGCAGCAGCTGACGAGGATGATGCCGGGTAAGAGCCATACTGGGATCTATAATAATGTGAAGCGTGGCCCCGCGGCTGGATAGATCCTTGGCGAGAAGACGAGGCAAAAGCCTCACCTGGTGGTGGATGATAGTAATAGCCCGAACGACCGGCTGCATTACCAGCGGCGATGGTACGAGCATCGCGCTCTGCATGGCCAGAGCGAGAGAAATTCGAATTCTGAGTTTGTGTTAGCAGCCAACAACCGAGATAATGTATCGCTTAGTCATTCCACTTACAACCGTGACGCTTCTATTCCTAGGAAAAGCGTTCGTTGGGGGATTTGCCATGAAAAAGGAGGGAAATCCACTACCGCCAGACTCGGGATTTCCGTAACTAGTGACGCTTGCAGTGCTCTGTGATCGCTGATGGGAAGATCTTGGCGAGAAAGGGGGACCATGGGTCGATGGTTGACCCTGGGACTGTGGTGGCGTCGTGTTCGGATCAGGGACGCAGGGGTTGCAAAGCCTCACGCGCTCGCCGCCGCCAATATTACTGAAGTCCACGATCGTGCCCTCTTCGCCCCATATCCCTGACGCACGCAGCATAGCCTGATCGCCAGGAGGTCGTACAATGTATTGATACGGTATGGTGATACGGTGGGGTGAGCAGTTAGCACAGACGACTCTGCCGCACTTTCGGCAATGATGCTTCCTAACAAAAATGCTGAATTGCGTGCGGCATATGGGGCACAAGGTGACCTCGGCGTCCGGTTGCCACCTGGGCAGTGTGAACTCGGAACGTCGCCGACGAACTCCCTGCGGCTCGCTTGCTCTAGCCTGTTGGGCGGACTGGGCTGGGGCCAGGCCAGTCGCTTGAAAGGTTGGGCCATCACCACGCCGAGCAGTCTGAGAGGAGGAAGATCGAATATCAGAGTGAGGTTCCGGCGACATTGCTTCGGTAGCAAAACTTGGAAGAGGTGGTAACTCGTTTTGGGTACCAGCTGCAGTCCTCGGGGAAACAGTTAGGTCATGTAAAGCCTCCAGCAGGGTCAACCCAGATGCCCCTGTCGACCCTGTGGCAGACGTCGAAGGCTGTTCCGCCGGCCCAGCTTGTTCTCCAGAGCTTTCATTGACAGGGGCAACGGCGCTCGCTTCCCCTGTGGCCGTTGGAGCCTGGACGTCGTCTTCGTGGTCGTTCGGCGAGTCTGAAATGACCTCCGTGGGTTCTGCAATAGTAGGTGGCTCGGACGTCTCCGCAGCGGCTGTGAGCTGCGCCTGCTGTTCGGCGGGTTCAGGTGCTGCATTGTGGTCTGGGTCCTCTGCAGAGTGTGGATGGTCCAGGTCCAGGTCCAGGATTGCTTCGGGATCGGGTATTGGTCCGTCGAAGGGGGCGCCTGCACCAGGAAATGCTTCTAGGGGCGAGCCATCGCCGCTGCCAGCATACGAGCTTCCAGAGTCATCGTCGTGGGAATCAGATTGTTGGTCGGGGTCGGCGGAGTATTGGCGACTTGCCATGGCTGTTTCGCGGCTGCTCGGTCGGGTGGGCGGGAATGCGGAATGCGTGTGTGGTAGCGATCGCGTGTCGGATGCTGCTATGCAAATCTGCCCACAGACAGGCTAGCCATGAACCAAAGATGTCGTCGGCTGTTGTGGTGGCCCAGCTCAGTTTGTGAACGGTGTGGAGAAATAACGAGGCTGGACTGGTGGGCGAGCAAAAAGGCTATTCGAAGATGCAATTAAGCTTGAACTGTCGCAACTGGTGGCGTCGAAGACGAAGGGGCGGGCAACGGGGGTCAGACGATGGTTGTGGAGGTGGAGTTGGGACGAGGATTCATCCACATTTAATCGATATAACCATGGATGATCGCTGAGCGCCCGTCTATATGGAGATAGTAGAAAATGAGTGAATGATTAAAAGTGCAAGGGATGCTAGAGAGGAAAAGTAATACGAGAAACTGCGAGCCTGCACAGAGAGAAGAGAGGCACGAGACCACGAGAAATACAGTAACCTGCAAAGTATGGAAATTAACTCGACTTAAGGCGTTATTGTCGCGAAGGGCCGTCTGTCTGTCTGTCTGTCTGTCTGTCAGGCTTCCAACTGGCTAGGAAGGTATGTACTTTGTGTACATTGACTGGCTCCTCCGTGTAGGGACTACGGTAACTTATCAACAGCTCCTATCAAATCTACGGTTAGCTGGCGTTCAAAGGTTGCCAGGGTATCGGCTCTCGTCGGTCGCTGAATCAAAGGACAGCCAGTGGCAGTTAGCCGTCTATCTGGTACCCACCTAAAGTTAGAGCTGCTTATCGCATCGCCACTAGAGCCTGGGTAAGACTAGGAAGCTCACTAGGCACTTCCCTGGATGTTTGAAGTCTGGATAGGACCCTGGCGCCCCACTTCCATCTTAACAAGGCTCCCCTTCAATATTATTCCACATTGCAACTACATACATGTATCCATATTCGGCTCGATACTTGGTCAGCAATCTTTGATCGTCAAAGTCAGGTACTAGGCTCCAGATGTGGTCATGATATATCGTCGTTTGCCAACTCCAGATGGAGGAAAGTTCTCCAAAAAACTAAGGATGTCTATATGTATAGGTATATGTGTGTATCTAGAAACACTAGATCTGATCCGATATCTATCGGTGGCACATACGATCCAGAACATGAAGTAATTACCTAGACTGCCTTCGCTATGCATGACCGGTGATTTGATTCGAGGGCAGTATAGCGCCTCCTCCACTCACCAACGCCTCCAGCTTCATCATCAACTCGGGAATCCGAAATGGTTTCGAGATCGCATCGTCCATGCCGGCATCTCTAGCCTGGCTCACTTGCTCACTTCTCGCGTTAGCACTCACGGCCATGATGGGTATGTGCCCGACTATATCACCACTTTCCTGGTATTTTCGGATTTTGCGTGTGCATGTCAGCCCGTCCATCACTGGCATTTCGATGTCCATCAGTATTACAGATAGGTCCAGCAGCTGGGTGGATGAAGTCGGCTTGACGTCGCCCGCTTTAGAGGCCGCCCAATACGATGTCTTCCGAAGAAACTCGAGGGCTTCGGCACCATGGTTGCTGACATATACTTCACAGCCGGCTTTGCATAGCTGCTGTGATAGAACTTTTTGCTGTTCGGAAATGAGCCGTGGTCCACTGGAACAGATAGCACTCGATGGATTGTGGAGCGAGGGTCGGACTTACGTTAACCAAATTGTCCTCTACGATGAGCACAGAATACTGGTCTTTTTTTCTTCGGGTATCGTATTCCACAGTAACAGGCCAGCTCAGTGGCGAGTCTTTGGTAGTGCCCAGTCTGATGGGTGTCGGAGGAGGTGCAATGCGCGTCGCCACGTAAAAAGCAAATGTCGAACCCACATCGGATTGCGACCGTACTCCGATCGAGCCTCCTTGAAGCTCTGTGAGCTTCTTCGAGATGAAGAGGCCGAGTCCGCTACCACCATAGCGAATGTGCGTTCGCGGCGTTGCTTGGGTAAACCGTGTGAAGAGGTTACCCTGCTCTTCTAAGGACATGCCGCAGCCCGTGTCCTGGCAGGATATCCACATATAAATCGGATGTCCGAGCCCCCATTCTGAGTTCTCAAGCAGGCCTGTCGAGTCGGTGGTGACACTGGCGTAAGAGATGCCACTGGAACTGTCAGATGATGGCGGCTCTGCACTAGCACCTACGCGAACGTCAATACGCCGGACGGGCCGGTCCCGGGTAAATTTGATGGCATTGGTTAAGAGATTGATCAAAATCTGTAGCGTACGGCTTGGGTCCATCATGACATATTCAGCTCTCAGTTGCCTTACTGAGGGATCCTCGCTGAATGTTAGACTGATGCCGTCTTTCTTACATTCAAGTTCGAACATGTGGACGGCTTCGGCTATGACCTGACAAGGCTCTACTCTCACGGGAGCAATCGTCATGAGGTTGGAGTCCATCTTGGAGAGTGTTAGAATATCATCCACGACCCTCTTTTGGTGAAGCGAGCATGAAACGATGGTGTGAAGTGAGTCAAGGCATTGCTTGATCTCGGTATCCGTATGTTGGACGATGCTAGGATCTCCTGAATGCGACTGGGATACTAACGACAAGACCACCTTCAGGGAATCAATAGTAGAGTCTGCCGACTGTATTATAGCCGACAGAGGATTCCTCATTTCGTGAGAGGTCATGTCAATGAAGTTTTCATGTTTCCGTTTCGCCGCGAGAGCTTCCTCGATCCGCGTCTTCTGGACCTGCTCAGCCCACTTGAAGCGCGATATGTCTGTCATGACGCAGAGATATGATGAGACAGTGCCGTCGTCCTGGAACTCTGGTATAACAGAAGATTCCACCCAGACTTGGCGAGATATGCCATCACTGTCAGCCCATGTGCGTTGTAGCCTGAATACAGCTTGTGACAACTCTTGAGCGGTGACTAGCGTAGCCCATTGTCTATCTACAATGGGATAGTCCTTTGCGTAGACGAAATTGTGCCAGTCCATCTTCTTGAACTCCTGCGTGGGCGGATGATCCGCCATTTCGAAAAAGCGCGTATTGCAGTAAGTGATGCGACGTTTCGTATCCAGGACGATGATGGCGACCGGCGCCAAAAGGGCGAAACGAGTGAACTTGCGCTCACTCGCGCGCGCCCGTTCCAGTGCTTCGGCCCGCTGGAGGGCCTGTTTCTGGATGCGTTTCTGAGCCCCGATGTCGATGGTATCGCCAGCTATGCTGATCACTTTGCCCTGGCTGTCCTGGATCGGTACGCAAGCACACAGGATCCACTGGTAATCTTCCACTTCTTCGTCGTGAGGAATGCCATACAGCGCATTCTTCCACCGCATCTCGAACGTGAGAGGGATGCCTTGGATCAGTTTGTTCCATTGCGATAAGACCAGTGCGGCGTCGGGTGGGTAGACCAGATCCATAAAGGAAAAGTCCTGGTGAAGGGCTGGACTCCTCGGATGAAGACTCAGCCTATACCACGAGTCCTGCGTCGCAGTCAGTTACGGTTATTGGCGCAAAATGCGGAAAAGCTCGTGTACATTAGCTCGCAAGAGAGTTCCATGAACACTATACTCGAAGTTTCCAACGTCGCTCATATTCATCATCTTATAGAGGCCGGTGACCCTTGCATTAGCAAACCTGGCGTCTTCCAGCTTGCGGGCAGCCTCGTCGGTTGACTTGGGGCGTTCAGGCTCTGAGCTTTTGTCCTGGGTGGCGACGGGCACATTGGTGGCTTGAATGCATTTCCACTTGGCAGTGATGCTGAAGGCGGTCCAGATGCGGCCGGAAAACCGGTATTCGGACCGCCAATGCAAGACGGCCTGCGACCACGCTCGGAACTGTTTGCCGGTCCTGGTGGCGCGCAGCACCTGTTCGTCAAGCCCGTCGCGGCGGAACGCATGGTTTCCAAAGGATATGTCAAATGCGACCGGAGCCGTTGGATCCACGGGTACGATGAAGGTCGGCCTTGGATCCGCGTCCAGGAACTGTTGGAGGTTCGGCAGTTGCCTCAAGGGATCGGCAGTGCTATCTTGCCAAGGTGGAGGCGGGAGTGAAGTCTCCAACATTGCCCTGCTTTTCCGCATACCTCGGTTATCGCGAAACCATTGAGCCTCCAGGTCGCTCCAGCGCCAATGGTAGACTTTGTTTTCGGCAAACAGCAGCAGCAGAAGGAGAGTACGGGGCGAAACGAGAGGAATGAGCACATGCACGGATTGGGTTCAGATCAGGCAATCAACGAAAGTGCGAAGGAGGATTGAAACAACGATAATTCCTGTTGACGCGCAACCAACAACGGGCCGGCCGCACATACGTCAGTGCCACTAGTGTCATACTCGGAGTGGAACGTGGCCTGGACTATGGCGCCGCTGTGTCAAATCTGATTCGTTTCTTATGGCAAAGACTCGCTAATCCGACAGCTAGCAAAGAAGCCATCGCCAGTGCAGCTGGAATGTGAAAAAAGTTGGGCATGGTCAGCGGTCAAGTTCCCATCCAAAGGTTATATGTTATGTTATGGATGGTACTGCTACCTATACCCAACCACATTCTCTCCTCTCAAACCCCGATGGGTACGGGGGCGAGCATTCGAACCGATCCCGAAATGTGGGCTGAAGTCCCCGATACAGCAAACCTTATTGACCAAGCCGGGGCCCTGGGACCCGTTCAGGTCTCGAGGATGGATCAAGGCCAAATTCACACCTGTGAAAAAAAGGGCGAGCTAGATCGGGTGGCTCCATGGATCCGCAATAGCAGACCAACAGAAAACAAAACGTGTTTCCTAGGTTGCAGTAGATCCTCCTGCCTGGGTAGTGCCTATTAGTACGGTATAAATAAATTGATACGCCAAGACGCACGGAGGCACAGACAAGAAAATGGGGTTACCTGAGCTATTGATTGAATCTTCACCTGCGATTTTCCTCACCGGTGTTTCTGGGCAGCTTCGGGCCACAGGAAGGAAGACATCGGATGACTGATACTCATATCCGTCAACCCAAACAAGCTTGATCAATCTTACAGTAGGTTGCATAAAGACAAGTAACCTACACCCATCCGCCTTCAGCCTTCAGCCTTCCGTATGACCTGCCTCACCCGTGTCACCAGCGTGACCTGCGTGACCTGCGTGACTCGTGTCCGGAGAGCCATCTCTTGTCAGTCTGACTGCCTGACAGCTTCGATTGGTGGTCCCTCGAAGCTGAAAGGACGAACCGCCCACCCTTGGCAATTGATCCATCGTCACTCGTGGCCCCAAGCGTGCGGTTGGGTTCAGCGCAATCCCTACCCGCTCAGAGCCGCCCAGCTCGTACCGACCTAGCGCATGTTGGGCTGATGTACATACATAAATCTGTGCGGAGAGAAACCCACTCTGCACCACTTCCTGCCATTGATTGCATTCAGCATTCGGTTATCGGCCTCTGTAGAGGTAAGGAGAATGCACACTGTAAAATCAAGGGGCCTCTAGAATAAGCACGCGTGACAAAGGCAATTGCCATTGCCGGGACGTCCTTATTTGATTTAGGGTTGTTGCTGTTGTTGATGTAGGTATGGGGTCTTGAGTCCGACCGATAGCCCGAGGAGCGGAAGGCCGGTAAGTTCTGCATTTGCAACGCTGCTTGGAAAAGCAAAAACCGAGTGAGGTCATAGGCATGGGCACTGATTGCTTCATGTCGTCAGCTTCCCCCAACCTGCCAACCTGCCAGCGCAAACGAAAAGCATTCACCCAAAAGCCCCCCTACCCACCCCATAATCGATAAGCCGCCCAAGCCAAAGGACCCCCCAACTTGCGAGCAGCAAGCCCAATCAGCTACCTATTACGCACTCCCCTGTCATTCATTGGCGATGAGGGGTTGCAGCTGTATTTGATAGCTCGGGTGTTTGTCCCTCTTTTCGCAACTTTGCCTCCCCCTATGAAGGTGCTTGCCATTTGGTGTCTGCCTACATACATACCTGCCTAGGAAACCGACCTTGAATGAGGCCAAGTCTGCACATCTGCCGTAAAGTAAAAGAGTGCCGTTCCCATCCATACATTCCTCAACCAGAACATCTACAGCAACACGGTTAAGTAAAGAAAAGCACTTGCGCATCGCTTCACGTTCCGACGGGCAACTCTGGGAAAGTCTTCGAATACTCGAAGACCTCCTCCACTGTTCCCGGCCTGGTAAGCCCATCACGCACTCAACCTGAAGCTTATTATTAGTCGTTGGAGGCCGTCAGGGCACCACCACTACAGCCAAGATGCATGCGAAAACACTGAGCTTCTCCGGGAGACATCGGACAGCTTCGAATGCCAGTACGACTTCTTTGCCCTTGTAACCGCCCCCTGGCTACCGCCATGACTGACCATGTTTCTCCTGCACCTAGGCAGTCGCTCGTCACTGGACGGCGACGCAGACGATGATACCCTCGTGGTCGAGCCCGATCAGGGCAACGGTGAGTCTCATGGCGATGCCCAGGGGTGTACCGCAACTAAGCCAGCAGCGTAGTACTCATGCACATCATATCCCAGCTGCGACCGGGTGCCGATCTTAGTCGAGTGGTTCTTCCTACCTTCATCCTCGAGCCGCGCAGTATGCTAGAGAGAATAACCAAGTGCGCAACCCCCGACGTCTCTTCGCCGCCTTCGTGAGAGCCCCCACTAACCTATACCCGACTCTAAAGCTTCATGTGCCACCCCGAAATGCTTCTCGGCATTCCCGATCTCGAGAATCCTGTCGATCGCTTCGTGTCTGTGGTTAAGTTCTATCTCAGTGGCTGGCATATCCGACCGGCGTTCGTCCCACCCCTCTCCTCGGCCACTTAGACTACCTAACTCACCAATGCTGTCAATAGGGGCGTCAAAAAGCCACTCAACCCCATCCTCGGCGAGATCTTCACCTGCTACTGGGATCTTCCCGACGACACGCGCGCGTACTACATCTCGGAACAGACTTCACACCATCCGCCCAAGTCAAGCTACTTCTACATGGTTCCTGACCACCATATCCGAGTAGATGGCACATTGAAGCCGAGGAGCAAATTCTTGGGCAATTCCGCCGCTAGTATGATGGAAGGTACTGCGGTGCTATCCTTGCTCAACCGCGGAAAAGACCCCAAGAAAGGCGAACGGTATATCCTCACACAGCCCAACATGTATGCGCGTGGCATATTATTTGGCAAGATGAAGTATGAGCTTGGTGACCACAGCTTCGTACGCTGTCCTGAACTGGGTCTTGTAGCCGACATCGACTTCAAAACAAAAGGATGGGTAGGCGGGACTTACAACGCTATCGGTGGCACGATAAAGAACGAGCAGACCGGTGAGATCCTGTACGAGCTTTCCGGCCTCTGGAGCGATGAGATGTTCATCCGGGATGTCCGAGTAAGTGTAACTCCGAGTTTGTGGTGTCGCACCGAATACTGACGGATATCCACAGACTGGCCTCAAGGAGATGTTCTTCAATGGCGCCAAAGCAAGACCAGCAAAGTTACAAGTAAGACCACTGGAGGAACAAGATGAGCGCGAATCACAGAAACTGTGGTACAACACGGCGCAGGCAGTTCTGGATAAGAACCACGAACTCGCTACCGACGAGAAAACGCGCATTGAGGACATGCAGCGCGAGGAGGCCGCCAAACGCGCTGCAGAGAACGTTGAGTGGCACCCGAGGCTGTTCCGAAGGGTAAAGGGCGGCCCTGGTGGTGAAGAGGAGGGCGAGGAAGAACTGGAGTGGATCATCAACGCAAAGGTGTAAGTCTACTTTCCTTGACGAGGAGAGTGAAAATGCTGACAACCTTTCCAGTGACGGTACAACCCCTGACAAGCAAGCTGAGCAAGTCATGGCAATCTACCCGGTGGTGGCAGGGCAGAAGCCTTCTCAGCTCAACATGATCCCGCCTCGTGCATCAAGCGACCAACTGTCCCGAACGGTATCTACACAGAACAACGACTTGATCGACGTTGGCCAGAGCCACGAATCGCCAGTCAGTCCAGTGCTAACGAAGGAGCCAGTCGCCGAAACGATCGTAGCAAAGCACGACAGCAAGCACTCGACCGAAATCCAGGAGTTGCTCGAGGGAACTGGCCAGAAAGCAGATGGCCCGCTCATTGACTTTGCTGGAGATCTGAAGAAAGAGCTTCCCAAGGACGGGCAAACGTAGCCAACGCTCATGAAAGGTGAAACTGGCCCGGGGTACGATAGATCCCTCAATATCACGTCCCCCAAACCATTTTTCAGCCACTCTGGCAGCACATGGTACGAGCCATGTTGTTACAGATGTATTTGCACTTCAAGGTGTGCATGGCAAGGGGTAGATGGGATACTTTATGAGTGTGTTAGAATTGGGCTCTAGGTTCTAGTTCTACATGTAGAGTTTGCACTGCATTGTTCTTTACGAATGGATACCACGGGGGTTTTTCTTTCCCAGCAGCAACAATTGGGCTTTCACAGTTAGGACGCTTCAAGCAGTACTCGTTCAGTAATGGTACAAAGCTCGTAATTACAACGATTCGCTCTTGCAAACTGTTGATTCCCCCTTTAAGCTCTGTGGGGCTATATTGATAGATACACTGTCCAAAACGAACGCCCTGTAATCATTTCATCCATCAAACGCCTTAAAATTTGTTGCGGCACACAGCCTCCGAGGCAAGACTAACTACCACGGTTCAGCTATCTCAATCGTTAAAGAAGTTGGGCTGTGTATCTCCACGAAATCATCTCGCCGTCTTCCTCCAAACCCATTGCAACAGTCGAAGCGTAATAGGGAGCGTTGCCTCCTAGTGTCAACTACTCCGGAGCCTGGGTTGTTGCGTTGCTCTGTGTTTTATTTCGTAGTCTAATAAAGTAGACCAACTTTCATGGTATGGGTGTGGTGGCTTGCATTGCGTTCGTTCGCATAGAGATGCCATGCATTTCGCACCGCTCGCAAGCGCGTTCGTGACTGGCTCCTGCTATCACCGACTGCTGCTTCTCTCGTGGCCCTCTTTGTTTCCCATTTCGCCTTTGTCTAAAACCTCCTCCTCGACGGCTCGGGGCTGGGGCTTCGCGAGGCGCTCTTGTCGTCGCGGCCGCGCATCTTGAGCCACTTCTTGGTGGCAAGGGTGAGCTCGGTGTCGAGCTCGGGGGAGGGGTTCTTGCGGTGGATGAAGTTGCAGAAGCCGCCGCGGACGCAGCCCTCGCCCGAGTTGAGGCGGCAGCAGGCCTCGCGGAAGTCGGTGACGGGGCTGAGCTCGCAGTAGATGGGGCGCCCCGCGTACCAGCGCGAGTTGAGCTCGTCGCAGGCCTGCTGGGCCGAGTCCTCGTACTTGAAGCGCGCGTAGACGTTGCCGATCAGGTGGTCGTTGGTGTTGTCGCACACGACGAGCTCCTCGAGCTCGCCGTACTTGCACAGCTCGCACCACAGGTCCTCGTAGAAGGCGTCGAAGTGGTTCGCGCACTGCTCCGCCGTCAGCCGGTTGTGCGACTTGGTGTCGTGGGCCGGGTTCTGGTACATGGAGGGCAGCAGGATCGTCTGGCTGTAGGACGGCTTCACGTGCTTCCGGGAGCACCGGTCGCCGTGGCGGCACGCGCCGATCTTGTAGTAGAAGGAGCAGTTGACCTTGTCCTGCTCCGTTCCGAAGATGGAGGCGAGAAAGTTGGCCATGGTGAACTAGGTCGGTTGGCCGCGGTGGCGCTGGGTGGTTGGATCGAGGTGGTTCTTGTTCGGTCGGACAGGTCTTTTCGCGCGCGGAATCGAATTCGTCTGTGACGGTACGCGAACTGAATACCACAAATTCCGAGCAAGATTGAGGTCGACAGTTGAGGGGATGCCGAGGTGTTGAAGGCGAAAGTTGGAACCTCGAAGCTGTCGCGTAAAATCAACGGGAAAGGCTGCGATTCTGATGTTCAAGGCTGACAAACTATAGATCCACCTCTCACGCGCTAGCTGTGGCTGGAAAATTCCAGCGCCACTTCCATCCCTAGTAAAACCCACCCACGTGTATTATGTAATTGGGTAATTGCTCAACCCAAACTCAACGTCTCCAAAGCAATTACACCACTATCCGCCTGCACCTTCTCTTGTGGTCTTACTTAGGTAGGGTTCTAGTTCAATTGAAATTGATGAAACAGTCTGAGGAATCCTTAAATCTTGACCAGGTGGGCTATCAATCTTTGTGCAACGAACTCCACAGTGCTGAGTAGAGGGTTCGGCGTCGACCAAAATATTGATGGACAATTCACTGTGTAAGCCCCAGCGCAGGAAATAAGAGAGACTAGCAGTAGTTGCTCATTTGTATTTATTGCCTACCTACTAAGAAGTCGGGCTTGTGACACACGTAAGTTTGGCTTTCATGTGCTGGAATACACAGTAATCAAAACTAACTTTGAGATATATTCTGCTCGAGTTACTCCCGACCACTTTCGAACACAAACACTAGAAGCTGAATACACATTAAAAGAGCACGGAAACAGAGTCTTAACCATCACCTCGCCAACGATATGATTGGAATATCCTCAGCATGGGTTATCATGACCTTTACTTTTCCCACTCCCGTCCCTTCAGCCTCTCCGTCCCAGTTTGCACCATGAGTAGCCTCATATGTCTCCTTTGCATGCTGGTATACTCCGGTACCACCTGCTGAGCTCGAAAGAATCACATTCTTGGCATGGGTGACGTCCAAACTGGTCAACCCTCTCCAAAACCTGGTACGTATCGCCTCCATAACCGAGCCCACGAGCACCAGAGTGTTCATAGCAACAACCAAGTAGACATATATGGGGTTGCCCACGACTAGTGCTCGTACAACGACTGCGGCAGTCTGATTGGTGTGTTCTTGGGCGAGTATCAGCTGAGCACTGGCGTCGCCAACAAAGGCCTGATCAAAGACGGCATTTGATGTTTCTGCGATCGCCCTCAGATTCTTCTGCTCAGCCGTCTCCTCAGTGCGTTGCTGTTGGACCCTATAAATGGTGTTTGCCAACATATCACCAAGGATAGAAGTGAACGTAGTGGTGGATATCATGGCCGAGGAGGCCATCGAGTCCGTACATTTCCCGGCGATCCGATTTGTTGGCTCCACGTTATAGACTTGGTCCTTGGCCAGCGGTGTGGCCGTGATTTGTTTCAGCCCAACATCAACACTGACATTGAAGAGCGCTGGCTTGATGTCGGCGGTACACGTGACATTTTGGAGCTGGGGATAGCCTCTGGCATTGAGGATAAATTTCTCCAGTGACATCGTGGCAGCTGCCACGAATATGTCAGTGCTAAAGAAGTTCCCAGTTCTGTATCCGTCAGGTCGGCCGCTGCTGGCATTTGCGAACCATTGTTTTATCCCCCCTGTTCGTACTGTATGACCTCAAGTAAAAGTACAATTGGGCCATCATACGTGCATTGGTACTCGACGTGGTAGGCAGTCTCATTGTAGCTGTAAGAGAGGATGTGTTGTGCCATGGTGATCGAGCTATCATTGAGCCCGACAGATGAACCCGCACCAAACGAGCGGCCATTGTACGTGTAGTTCGTATTGTCGGCCTTCGCAAAATAGGGTGGCTGCCCATCAAGGCTTGAAGCAGCTGAGCCATCGTTGATGAAATAGCCAAAGCGGGTCGTATGCACCGCGTAGGAAAAGGTCCCAAGGTTCGTCTGCAGAGTGGCATACTCACCACCAGATTGAGGTTCAGCATAGTTGTACCAGTTGTGTTCCCACAGATCGCGTGTAGCATTGCTCCATGCTGGGACTTTGATAAAAACGGTCCTTCTGCTGCTATCGGGACGGAGACTGGAGTAAGCGCTCCCGCCCAAAGAGCTGAGGGAGTCAGGGCTAGAAGTGTACCCAGACAGAGGAGACAAAGATAGGGCAGCGGTAACGACCAATTGATACGCGAGATCGCAAGTCCGTTTAAGAAGTCGATGAGGTCTAAGGATGTCGGATGGCGGAGTAGTGAGCGGCGCGTCAGGAAGTTCAAGATTTGCCCGACTGTTAGCAGCAAACATGTACCCAAAACTGCAGCGAGAATCTGCACAATGGTTTGAGCCGAGGCTCGGTTGAATGTGATCCAGTCGTAGTAGAACCCATTTGGGATTTTACAACCGTTCTGCGTACTGGCTAGCAGTATGTAGCTCACTGTGGTCGAGAGAACGATGGGCAATAGCACCATTGCCTTTTGGAAGGCTGCTACCTTATTGCAAACCTTCGTCACATTATTGGCATAGTCCTCCAGGGGCGCTACCTGAGGCAGCCTGTGGAAAATCTTCGTCCCAGGCATGGTATCGACACTGATATTTAAACAAGTACACAGTATTGAAACCTTTGAGAATAGTGTGATCTGAATCGAAGAAATTAGAAAGGGTGGAAGAAAAGGGGGAAATTGTGTGAATGTGTAATGAATTGGGAAATATTATGTAGTAAATCGATTAATTTTGTTTCTGCTAGGGTAAATAATAGCATCGAATCGGAGTAAGAATGATAGAGAAAAATAAAATGCTGGACGACTGGCTATGCACACTATGCACACCTCTGAGAGGGCGACAAATCCTAGGTGTTTCTGCAGGTTCACACAGCCGGCGACACTAAGGTCGTGTGACACAATACACCGAGCTCCAATACAACGCCAAAGTCGCAACGCTTTCAGCTTGAGCGGCCATACAATCGAGGCTACGTTCTATTTCTGGCGCCACCGTCAAGAAAATCTTCTCGCCAGCCACGGAGGATTTGCGCCATGTCCGATATCCTAAAGGCTGAGTATGTTTGGGCGCATGGGGGGCAGTTTTAAACGAAAGGGTGTTTGTCTTGATGCAGGCTGACCTTTATAGGCAGGGTTTCCAAGGAAAACTAGAGGCGCTCAGTCTAGGCCAAAAGCCACATTTTCAGGGGCTTGAGCTTGCTTCCAACCAAGCGCCCAAGTACCAAGTATCACGTGCACCCATGTTTAAGGCCGAGGAAAATAAATTCATTTTGGATATTCCCATGGCAGCGCCACATCAGTGTAATGCACCCGTCCAAAGCTCTCAAGCCTTTTCGCTGTAAATGTGACTTCTAGATCTCGTCTTTTTGTTGCTGGATGGTATGAGTTACAACCTCGTCCCCAAATTGCCTTTCAACCTCTTCCAGGGACAACTGAGACGTCTCGGGGAAGAAGAAGTAGATGATGGGCACGAAGACAGCGCTCCAGCAGATTACCACCAAGAGGTACTCCCATCCCACGGCTGCGAACCCAATGGGGGCTGTCTGCAGTAGAATGATCGTAGCTTAAAAGATGTGTCAGTCTATATTCAACCTTCGGACGGATTCAAAACATACCCGCAAACTGCCCGAATAAGGAAAACCCCATGCCGATGGAGCGTATCTCGGTGGGGAAGATCTCGGAGATGTAGATGTACATTGTCGTGTCGCAGAAGGTCCCCTGAAACGCTAAGTAGAGGAATATGAAGAAGACGCCCATGGCGTTGCCGGCCCGGTTGTCGGTGCCCGCAAAGCAGGCGATCATGGCGGCCAGGCAGGACGTGGTGATGGTGATACCCACGAAGCCCGTGATGAACATCCACCTGCGCGAGTTCACCTTGTCGTGCAGCCAAGCACCCCCCGGGTTGTAGATCAGGACTGCTGTCGTGATCCACAAAGCCGAAAGTAGTAGTGGCATGGATCCCTTCTGGCCCAGCCCTTCATACAGAATAACCGCGTAATTGTTCTTTGCCGCCACCTCGTTAGGCCCATCAAGTTACCTATTCCCCATTCAGGGGTGGGTGACTTACAATGATAAGAGGACCTCCAAACTCGGCACCCCACTGCGTCAAGAACCCGATAACCATACGCTTCTGATAGCTCCGCTTCGACAAGACAGCCCGCCAGGGATTGCCGCCCCAAACCAACAACTTCTGCCGATCTAGAGCGATCTGGTCCTGAATTTCGCGCAGCTCCTCCCTTGCAACCGCATCGTCCGGGTCTTCCTCAGGACACCGGCGAAGGCGCTGCAGCTCCGCCCAGGCCTCGTCGTGCCGGTTCCGGGACACGAGCCAGCGCGGGGACTGCGGCAGCCAGGGGGTACCCGCCAGTAGTACCAGCGGGGGCACGACCTGAAAACAGAGGGGGAAGCGCCAGCCGAAGGCCCGGTTGGGGGCAAAGTAGACGGCGTAGCCGTTCCACGAGGCCAGCATGTAGCCGAGGACGAGGAAGATGGCGTGGTGGCCGACCAGCCAGCCCCGGCGGCGCGGGTGAGAGATCTCGCTCAGGTACATGGGCGTCACCGTCACCATCAGCCCGATGCACAAGCCCATGACGAACCGCCCGGCCTGGAACATGGCCAGGTTCTGCGCCGCCCTCTGCAGCGCGCCGCCGAGGATGCCGAGGAGGGACCCGGCCTGCAGGTTGCGGACCCGGCCGAAGCGGTCCCCCGTCCACATGACGGCCAGGCAGGCGACGGCGGCCCCCGCGCTCAAGAGGCCGTTGGCGGTCGCGATGGCCGGCGTCGTGACCTCGTCGTAGCCCGGTTCCCCACTAGGGGGAGACTGAAGGAGGCATACCATCCGGGTTGCCCAATCGTGCTCGAGATGATGGAGGCTCCATATCCGTAAGTCTAGTAGTTTAGTACGAGTGTTAGTTCTTAGAAATGAAAGAAAACATCAGACTGACCATGGAGCCGAGTGCGGCAAAGGCAACAACCTTGCGGTTGTAGCTGCTGGTCTGGCCTGCACCAGGGGGAGAAGGCATGATGAGAGATGCTCTAAATTATCCAAATACTACCTTGTTGTGTAGGTTTCCAGATTTGAAGGCACATGAAGATGCATCTTGTCTTGTTATAGTCAAAAGTGAGCAGCATAGCGATCTGCATCTTACATTTTCAACCCCGGGAACTTTTGGGGTATTAATTACACGTTTAGTCGAGCTGAATACCGCCAAAATGCTACATGGCGACTTGATCAGCACAGCCAATACAAAAACTGTAAGTGGCAGCTGTGCCGTCATTGAGACGGGAGAATTACAAATTGTGGGCTGGAGGGGGCACATCATTGGTGAGCCGAGGCCCAACATGTAACCCTATCCTGTCACCTGCAGTCTCACTGCATCTGCCGCTTCCGTAAGACAAGAGAGGGGAAGAAGACACAATGCCCCAACGCAAGGTAAATCGATAGCGAACTATTTCCCTACAGTAACTGATCGCCCACAACCTGCAGAAACCGTTGCAAATTCTGCCCTTCAGTTTCAGGTACTGGGCATCTTGGCCAAGTAGTCGTTGTAGTTGTCCAGGGGAGCATCCGCTTTAATAGTATCCCAAATCTCTTCAATCCTCTTCACGGCGTCCGCGCTCAGTGGTCCCTTCTTGGTCCAGCCGACAGCCTCGCGGAAAGAGTCGGGCTTCACCCCTCCGATGAGAATGCCGTCTCCCAGATCGCCGCGGAGGGCCGAGTTGCAGCAGACCCACCGGTAGGCCAGCTCGCTCTGCGAGACCCCCTCGTCCTTGGCAATCTGCACCCAGGCGTCCAAGGCGTCCAGGTAGCTGGGCTTGCAGTACATCGCCGTGTAGACTTTGCCCAGGAAGCTATTGGGGTCCCAGCGGCCCGTGCCCGCCCCCGTCTCCAGGACCTGCCGCGTCTTGGTCAGGAAGCCGCCGGCGATGGGGCTGTAGGCGTAGAAGGCCATCTTGTGCTTGCGCAGGATCGGCAGGAGCTCCGTCTCGGGGCGGCGGGCTACGGCCGAGTAGGTGCCCTGGAACACCGAGGGCAGCACGTAGCCTTTCTCCTGGCAGATGCGCACAACGTCTTCTACTTCTTGGGGGAGGAAGTTGGACAGGCCAAACTTCTTGAAGGCACCTTCTTTGTACAGAGCATCGATGCCCGATAGCGTGTCCTCGAGCTGGCAACGTCGTTCTGGGAAATGCAGATAGAACACATTCACCTACCGATGGCGGGTCAGCATCAGGAAGTACCGAGCTTCAGGTCTTTGGTAGACTCACACTGTTGGCCCTGAGCTTCTCGAGGCTCTCCTTGCCCGACTTGATGACCACGTCTCCGGTCGTGACTGTCGCGCCCATGGATTCCGAGACCTTGGTATCAACGAGAAAGCGCGTCGTCGCACCAATCTGGCCCAGAAGTTCCTCGGATTTTCCGTAGTTCTGGGCCGTGTCGATATCGGTGATGTCGAGGTCCTGCATGACCTGGATCCAGGTTTCAGTAAGCTCGGGCGTGGCAGTAAAGAGCCCGGTGGCGCCCCAGACAACCTTGGCATCCGTAGAAGCCATGCTGTATCAGAATCTGCGCTTTCTCCCTAAGCGTACATACACAATCAGTTTCGATATCGCCGTGACACAGCAAAAAGATGGCTTCTTTCGTGGTGTTGGGGTGTGGGTAGATGAACGGAGATCGAAAACAGCTTTGACAAATTTATAGACTAACCAATAGCTTGCTATTATTAGTCAACCTGGGGCCTAGTCTCGCCGCGGAGGAATCTACTTCAACGAAAGACAGTAAATGCAACCCCCGCACTCAATGTATGGCAAGTATGCAATTAATATGCGAAGACAGGGGCTTGCGGCCGAATATGTGGCTTGTGTGTGCTACAAAGAGTATGACGAATAAAGTCCTTCTAGATATACATCCAAGGTTCGATTCCCCTGTAGGGGAGGTATTGCCCCTATTTATATTCAAGTTCTCGGGTGTCAAATTATATACATGCTTACTATACTAAATAAAGCCACTATACTAACCAAAGCTGGAGACGCCCATCAAAAAGTGGACTCTCACCGGCAAGTGAGTCACTCCCGGCGAGCTTGACATTAAGCTGAACTATGTACATAATTCAGAAGCGCAAAAGTGCTTAATGTGTCGGTCGGGCACTCTTCGTGTATGTAAACGCCGTATACGCCCGCCCGCCCAGCTTTACAGGTCATGCTTATGCATGCTTTTCCAACGCAGGATCGGCGACACTGCGACGTCGCCTCCTCTTTTCCCTGCATGGCTGCCGCCACCGCCACTCCCATCCGCCGAATCCATCACCTCGGAGAATAACCCTCAGGCCATGCACCTCGGGTCGGAAACACTGCATCACGTCCCACAACATATCGACACAGCATCATATTGGATACGTCTCAAGTATCAAGTCACTCATCTTAGTATTTAATGAGACAGAAGATGGTGTTACAACGGAGTCTCTTAGGTCATTATAAGAATTAAGCTAATACAAAGTATAATACAGCAGTTGATGATGCTTATAGTACGGTAATCTTTGGCGTCTTGAATACGCTCCATTGGTTGCCGTTCTCGGGAACACCAAAGGGGTTCAAGGCAGCGAAACGCATACTATAGAAACAAAACAAAGTCAGCACAGCTCGACGCAGATTCTCTCTTCCATGACACTCTAGCATCAGCTATAGAGGGGATGGACTCACCTGTAGTTGCCCGGCTTGAGCTTCTCGCCGTTGCCGAGCTTGCCCTCAGGCCACCAGTACTCGTGGTCGAGCTGCAGCACGGCCTCGTCGGCGTTGCGGTTGACCCACTCGACGGGGAAGGTGACGGTGATGTTGGGGTAGTCAACCGAGCCCGTCGACTTGTCGATGCCGTGCACGGTGCCGACGTAGCCCTTCTCGCCGACCTTGAGCGGCCACGCCCACTCACGCTCGGTCCAGCTCTCTTCGAAGATCTACGGGTGCGCGTGTATCGTCAGCAAAGCTCTTTCTTGGTAGTCAGGGGTTAAACTTACATCCCATCGAATCTGGGCAGATCCCCACTTGAGACGCGCTGTGATGCGCGGGAAGTCGAGGGCCTCCTCGCTGGTGTTGAACGAGTAGCTGGCCTTGTCGGCGATGGAGACGTCGCCGACGCCCGAGACAGCGACGGGGTAGTCCTTGCGGAAGATGGGGGAGATGACCTCCTTAAGTTTGGCGCCGAGGCCAAAGTAGGGGACCGAGAGCTCCTCGCCGTTGCTGCCCTTGATGCGGATGTTGCCGCTGTACGCCGGGAGAGCGGTCGCGTTCCAGCCAAGCTTATCGGGATTATCGAAGTGGACCTCGACCAGCTTGCTCTCGCCCGGCTTGAGGGTGAAGGGCGCGGGCAGGCTTGTCACGATAGCGTCTAGCTTGATGGCCTTGAGGTTTTTCCACGGCTTGATGCGGCAGTCGTCGTCAGCGGCGCACTCATACGTCTCGAAGCCGGCGGCGGGCGCGTTCGAGAAGGTGTAGACGATATTCTCCTTGCCGTTGTTGGTTAGCTGCACTTTGTGGTAGCGGTTGAAGTAGTGCGTGTCGTTGAGGGCCATCGTGTTGAACTCGAGCTGCGTGTCGTAGTGGAGCACCTTCCAGGCGTCGACCAGGCCGGTACCGACCTGCTCGACGGGCGCCGTGAAGTTGTAGTCGGTGTTGGCGCCGTCGTACCACGGCAGCGCCTGGCCGCTGCTGATGATGCGGCGGCCGAGAGCGCGTGCCCACTCCTTTCCATGAGTTGCACGGCCTCCGAACTGGCTGACCCAGAGAGCGGCCACACCGGCGACGTAGGGGCAAGCCATCGATGTACCCGAAAGGATCGAGTATGTGTCGTCAAGGTAGGTGCTGTAGATCTTGCCGCCGGGGGCTCCAACGTCGGGTTTGACCGCCAGGTCATTCCCAGCACCCCACGTAGTGAAGTCGCTCGCCTTTCCACCGGCTGCCCAGTCGACGAAGGACGGAATCTCCGAGTCGTTGGAAAAGTCGGCCGTCACGTTACCACCGGCCTTGACCGTCTCAATGATCTTGGCGCCCAGGTCCGCAGAGATCATGGCGGCCCGAACACCAACAATCGTCTGAGGTTCGATGATGACTCCAGCGTCGTTGTAGATGAGCACGTACTTGGCCCCAAGAGCAGCCAGGTTCGTGATCTTCTGGGTAAAGTTGCAGGTGCCGCGCTTCACGAGGGGGATGACGTTCTCGAGTCTAGGAGTATCCGAGGGATACGGCTTGCAGGCATCGTCAACTACAGTGGTGTCCAGGTTAAGCGGGGCTATCTCGAATCCGGACGCCGCACGCGGGAAGATTCCACCTGCAGGTAGGTAAGCCTCCGAGCTGTTGGTGGCAGTGCCCCTGGGGGTATTGTAAACGGCGGTCCAGGTCTTGACGGGCAGCTTGTCTGACGCAATAGATGCCACAGCCAGAACATTCTTGCCCGAGGAGCCGGTGCTGCCAAAGAATGGACCAGCAGAACCTTCGTTGCCGGCCGAAATGGAGACGAAGATGCCCTCGTCGACCAGCCTGTCAGCGACGACGGCCCAGGCGTTCTGAGACCACCCGTTGAAGTTGCCTATGCTGCAGGTGATGATGTCGACGCCGTCTTCGGCAGCCATAAGGAAAGCCTCAATGACCGTCGCGTCGTCTGATTCGGGACCATCAGCGTCGGAGAAGACTTTGTACATGCGAATGTTGGACTGGGGCGCTACACCACTCCAGTACTCATTCTCACCAGCCACAATGCCCGCAACGTGGGTGCCATGACCTCCGTTGTCTTTTGGGTCCTCGTCGGGGTGCTTCTCCAGGCCAGGTCGCCAGTGGATATCACCCACCAAGTCATAACCGCCAGTCACTTTGCACTCTGGGCCAATGCAACCACCCAGCTATACCGCATTAGCATGACTGTGTGAACTCCACGATCCGAGCGGAAGAGATAAGGGGGAAGCCACTTACTGCGGGGTGTTCCCACCAGACCCCCGTGTCGACGATGCCGACTAGAGCACCCTTGCCTAGCACGCCAGCACTGTGCAGCTTGGCGACGCCGGTGGAGTTGTGGACGACGTAGTCGAGCGCCTTGTAGGTCTCGACCTTCTCAGCCTTTTCGGTCATGCGGGGGAGGGTGAGGATGTTGTTCCGCCAGATGTTCGCAACCTCGGGCATGGCGCTGAGGGCATCGAAATCAAAGGCCTCAGTCTCGATGCTGGCGCCCGAGAATACGGCGCTGTTGAAGGCCTTGCGTACACGGATGCCTCCCTTGGTGGCGAGACTGTCGCGGGCCCGCAGCGCGTTGGAGCCGGCGGCGTACTCGACGATGTACTCATTGGGCCGGGCGGCAGGCTGGGCAAGCGCTGTGTCTACGACGACGGCGACGCCCAACAGCAGGCCGGCGACGGCGTTGAGGTTGAGGGAGCGCATCGTGGGCCAAATTGTTTGTTTCTGCCAGGGAGGTGTCGGTATGAGACGAAAACAAAAGCAAGAACGAAATCTGTCTTCCAAGCTGGCTTTGACAAGTTACCAGGGAATTGGGATGATTTTGAGTTTATTATATGTTCGATGGCAACATGCTCTTGGCGAGTGCTTTGTTCAAAGTCCAAGCGAGGGGATAACACCACGGACGAGCAGCGTGGATGGAGAGTCACGATGGCAAGCGACGTCGCAGAAGGAGCGAGCAGTCGGGCAACATAAGTAGTAGCATTTCGAAATTAGGATATGCAGGCACATTTGCAACGTCTGCATATAAACGGCAGGCACGGGCGAGATGGCCTGAATTGTCGTATCACGCGTCTCCATTGTCCAGTGCGCCAAGAGCCCCAATATCGGAGGAGGCCAGTCAACTTAACAGGCAACTGCTGTGTCGGGCCTAGCAGGACAGGCACAACCCGCGTCACCGGTTTCGGGCGTCTCTCCCGATACTACACCTTCCGTCTTGAGCAACCGTGGACCCAGCCTAGCTCCCTTGGCTGTCCTTGGCGCGCAGTGTGCAGGCTTGGCAATGGCCAGATGGGCTTATCTTTTGCATTGCACCGTAGTATCGGCGCTGGTAGCCGAACCATGGTACCCTACCTTCATCAATAATCGCATCAATATAGTATGTGTAATAAACAACATGGTGTCACCTACCAGGGGTGGTCAGAGGCGAGAGGCAAGAATCTCAATCAACCCGGTCAATCGGGAACTTGGAAGGAGGCAAAGGCTGATTACTTAGCAGCGGCAGAACAAAACACCGCAAAACGAATGCATATCAATGCTTGGCATGGCAAGTCTTATGATGAAGATCCGAATTCGATCTTGCTTTCAACGCCTGCTTCTTTTCATATAGGTAATTTCCACCAAAGAGGGTAGAATCGCCTTGAGGTGAGTATAACCATAGCCTAATGAAACCTTTTGGAGAGTGATCGTCTCACCACATACAACGATCCTGGCCAGGCCATTCAGACGAAGCAGCATTGGATGTTTAGGGTTGAAGCTGGAAGTTATGATATATTTGCTGGGCCTGGGACGTGTTGAGTGCAGCTGATATGCCAAATTCATAGAAAGATGAAGAACATATAACCTTTACTTACTAAACCTCGAATTACTTAAGGTTATAAAACTTAATAAATATAATTCACTTATAGGTGTTATTAACTATAAATTAATGGCAGTATACTCTGGTGGTCTTCCTGCCGCTCCCGATAAACTCCAAATATTATTATATTCCCTTTTCCTATATAAACTTTAAAATGTATATAGTACTTAGCACATTTATACTAATATGTATGTCTACTGTCAGCTAGACTACATATTATGTAGAGAGACTTATTATAGTCTTTATATGTGGACAGTGACTTACAATATTTGACCATTGATCTATAAAGTAACATATCTATTATTGTAGCTTTAATAGCTTACCCTCTTCTTGGTGCCGAGTCCTCGCCTCTCTCGATTCCCACTTCACTCGCCGAATCAGCTAGGAACCCAGGAAATACCGTGATTTGCGGCAGCATGGGCACGGAGCCTATTCTTTGCAGAGAACTCGTCTCGTTAGTGGCCATCATGTTCTCCATGGAGCCTGCCCTTTCTCCCTTGGTTGCAGGAGCTTCCTTCCCCTGGAAAGCCCCCCTCGCCAACCTAGGGTGATCCTCTCCATCGAGGTCGAGCGAAGCCAGGCCGACGTCAGGCCCAAGAATGACCGGGATTGTCTTGTCGCAGTTTGTCCACTCTCCCACGCCCAGCTCCTCGTGTGTCAGGCGCTGCAGCTGTAGCGTATGGTTCGAAGTCCATTCCAGTCGCGCGTACGGGTTCAGTCGGCATCGCTGTTGTATACACTTTGTTATGGACTCGAGGGTAAAGTTCACCGTTGTTGTGAGAATGCATGTCCCGATGATGAAGAAAAGGCCAAAGACACTAAAGGAAGTGTGGGCTGTGCTTCGTGTTTTCTAGTTTGAGGGTCAACTCAGCTTGTATGTTGTAGAAATTTTAGACAGACAGACAGACAAATACGCACCTGACTGTTGCATAGCTTATGCTCTTCGGTGTTATTCGGGGCCTGTACCCATGATTCGACGTCGGGGTTGGACACACCAACGGCACTGTCAACAAAACCCTTCTGCCACGCCGAAAGCGACACCTCGAACCAGTATTTCACGTCTCGCTGTCATTGATCGTCTGGTAGCGGCCCTTGGAAGCGGCCCTTGGAAGCGGCCCTTGGAAGCGGCCCTTGGAAGCGGCCCTTGGAAGCTCCCTGACATGCTCCTCCGGGACTCGAGAGAATCTAGCTTCAAGCACTGTACCACCGCTTGAATCGGGCTGCCATACATGGAAAACCCGGCTCTTTTGGACCATATTAGTCTCTGGGCTCCCTTTTCGTCAAAAAGCTCCAGCCCCAGTCTGTTTATATCTGCCACGCTGCTCATGGGTATGCATAACCCCCCCCCTCCCGGGTGGTTTGGGTTGCACACCTGCTGTTGCTGGGCACAGGCCAAGGGGGATGCCGGTTCATCCGAAGCATATATGGGGGTTGCGCCTTCTCCATTCCATGAGCCCGTGGTCTTCCCGCGATAGCTCCTTGCTCGGTACCAATCGGCTGTAGTGTTTCCTACAAAATTGATTTCATTGGAAGACAAGAAGTAAAGCGAAAGGTCCGCGTTAGGGCGTACAAGCTGCAGGATGGGGCCGACATACGAGATCTCTCTCTCCAAAGACCCGTTGTTGTACCAAGCGACAGTCTCTCTATTTCAGTATCGGCATATCTGCGGCAAACGAATATGGTCGTTAAAAGGAACAGATATTGAGAAGGCTGGACCAACCGAGCAGCCGCCGGAAGCTTACGATAATGTATAGTCATCTCTCTTTTCGCTGGCATTGGAACGCTTGCGGGCTTCATACAGGTCAGGATATTCATAAGTCAAGTTGGTGTCATCCACAATATTAGATCCATAGAAATACCGTCTGTAAAGACTTTCTGGGGTCTTTTAATGCCGAGAAGTGAAGCCATTGGTGACAAGCGGTGAGCAATGTACCGTCTTCCTGAAAAGCCATCTGTCTTTTCTGGGTGCGTTGATGCCAAAGTCTTCGTGGCTGTCCATGTAACCGGTGTCGAGCAGAAGGCTGCCGTTGGTTCTAGTGCAGATGCTCGGATCGAAGGGGCCGCTAGCGTTTGTAGTGATGGTGAAGGGCATCCGCTTTTTGACATAGGTACCGCAGTCCAGGGGCTCGGCGGCCCGTTGGATGAGTAACACTGTTGGGCGTAGTCAGCAGCTAGACTGACGCCCCTTGTCATGTACGGGACGAGTAGCTGCAAGTTGTCAATAGCTGAACGATTACGGACGTCATTCCCTATGACGCCACAAGAAGGACTAGATATCAAGGCCTCGGTGCCTGTAGCAATCCTGGCAGCAAATATGCTGGCGGTGGTAAAGCCGCTCATCAGGACCACAATACAGACGAGCAGTGGCACAAGCCTCCGCAGTGAGCGTCTTTTGCTCTTGCGCCAGGCCCATGAGAGTTGAACCAGCATGTTGAAGCTACCGAAGGGGCCAGTATTGTTGCGGAGGATAGCCTGGCGTTGGTGATGAAGGGTGTGTCTGGATTGATTGGTAGAGTAAAATTGATGGGCCGCGAAGCAGATTATACCCCAAAGATTCGCGGTCGTAACGGTGACGAGAAAAGCAACAAAGGCAATAACAAGGTTGGCATTGGCCTGTTAGGGTGAGTGTGGCCCCTAGCACGCTTCCTTGCGACCAGTTGGTCCAGAAGCCTACGTACACCGGGTAAGGGGAACTGGAAGTAGGATCGTGGTTGTTCATTGTCGCCATGCTTGAAATAATAGCCCCCAGATATCTATCTCTTGAGGGCCGCTGGCTTTTTGTAGTCAAACATCATCACACCCATCAAGATTCTACAATCCGTTCACAGACCGTGTTGCCATCATATTACCATCCCTTGGTACCGGTCATGACTGATTCTCTGCGGTGTAACACAGCTTGGAATGAATACTTCAACGGCGGTATATACATATAGGCTGGGGTCTGTTGGCCCCCCACTGCACACCCGCCACTGCGCCCCCAAAACCATCATAACATTCAGACCCAGACGGCAATTGGATAATTCCACATGCAGGACTATCGGTGGCAAGGCAGTTTTCCAAATATGGTACTGGCTTTTGTTTGCAAAGTTGGGAGGTAGTACTGCACAGGTCTTAGAAACGGCTCGACTAACTCAGCCCTGTCCCCCCATGCACACAATCTACAGCCCTGGTCACTGTCAAGGCTGATCCCTCTCCATCTATGGTTTGGAAGATAATTAATTTCAACCGTCATTGGTGATTGCCGGCTCGGCGGCACAGAGGTCAACCAAGCACCTTCTGGCCAGTCGGAATCGCAATGCACATTGCTGCCAAATAGATGATCAATGATCGGAGAGATTTCTGCAGAATTACCGAATAGCATCGCTGCTTCTACTAAAAACTGGCAGTTAGCATTGGATTGATGTGGAACGTGGAGTGGTGGGAAATTCTTTAGATTTGAAGATTGACTCAAGGAGGCGGACCATACGAATTTGCCCCTGATCAGACGCTCATGCCCTATGCCCTTCTGCCGGCGTCTTCACAGCTCCAACCGATAAAACACCGTCCCCTCTGGATGCTGTTGCTGCTTGCCATCGCCTTCGCCCTCGCCCGGCCCACCCGCAACCTCATAATACGGCTCCTCCATCTCTACGAAGCACTCGCGCTCGTACATGCGCCGCGCTCCGCTCATATGCGCCAGCGTATCGAGTACGACCTCGTCGTAGCCCTTGCCGCGCGCCTCGTCCAGCACCGCCGCGAACAGCGCGCGACCCAGCCTGTGTCCGCGCGCCGCCGGGTCGACGTAGAGGCGTTTCATCTCGGCCCGCCTCCTCCTCCGCGTACTGCCGTCAGTGGTGCCATCGACTTTGACGTCAACGTCGGGCAGGGCTCGTAGCGCCACGCACCCTACTGCTTCTTGTCCTTCTGCTGATGCCGCATGCTCGGCCTCCTTCCCCTCCCCTTTCTGCGTGTCGCGGCTGCGGACCAGCAGGAGCAGCGCGCCGGCCGGTGGCCCGTACTTGCCCGGCAGGCCCGCGAGCTCCGCGGCGTAGTTCTGGTACGCGAGGTCGATGCCGAGCGAGTCCGTGTACGCCGTGAACAAGCGGGCCACGGCCGCGACCCGAGCTGGGTCGGAGGCGCGGACGTGGATAATCTTGAAGCCAGCGGGCACCGTTGATCCGTTCCCTGCCGGATCACCTACTGCGGGCATTATAACATGCGTAATGAAAGTAGCGTGTAAATCTTTGGATATGTTCGTTTAGACGGGGTCTTCCCGGAAGTAGATTCCGCACGAGAGTTGATTGGTAACAGTCCAAGTTTAATGTTGTGGGAGTGAATGGATGATTGATTGGGCTGTGTCCTCACATGTGTTGGCGGTACTGGCGGAAAATATGGGTTGCATTCATGTAAGACTCGGTGCCATAATCAAGACTGACCGTCAAGGTTGTCATTAATACGGGATGTAAGCTTTTGATATTGCGACGCGAGTCGTTTGCCGGTATCGGCCCCAGTCTCAGTACCGATGTACGAGCGAGGAGCAGGGACACGGGAAGTAGCGACCGACCAACGAGGCCGACTGGAGTATCGTATGGGTCGCTAAAGCGATTCGATGGGTAGGTACTTCACTTGGATCATTAGAACGCATGCTGTTGCTATTATGGATATATCCATTCTCTTTGGTCTCTAACTTCCTCTACCGCTGGGGGTATCTATATGGCACCGTGAATTGAAGACGCTCCCTCCGAATCGCCCGTGAAAGTGTCTCTCAGTTCCAGCCTCATATCAATGCGGTAGCTGATTGCTTCGCCCATTTCAATCTCTCTCTCTCTTTCTCACAAAGGGGGATATAACCGTCGCCCATCTAACTAGATGGATAGGGCACGGGGCTTGTTGTCGCACGTATACTTGTTCATGATCTCATTCCTTCATATAGTACTTTCTGGGACCAGGCCCACTTGCTCAACTTTATTTCCCTGCTCTGCTCAGCCGCGACCCCTTCACGGGAGCAGGTAAGACTGTGATCAGTCTATCTCGTTCTGTTTTCCTTTCGTCAGCAAGGCCCATGCAAGATTAAGAGAGAACTGGCGGAACTTACCGGTTTCGTCCTCAAATACTATACTGATGTCGTCATGCTCTCCCGCGTAGTCGGGCATATCCAGCGACACAAATGCCATGTCGTCCGTCTTGTCGCGACCCTCTTCGGGTACCTTGGGCAACGGGAATTTGGCGTCCACCATTTTGAGGCCCGCCTTGCTGCCCTTGCCAAACACCTCGTACACGTCGGTCCCTTTGAGTACAAAGCCCATGGCCTGACCGTGGTGCCAGTCCTCGAAGAAAGCCAGCAGCTGAATCGTCTTTTCTTGCTGTACAACCTGTATGCGAGCCGTGCCTGACTCCCACTTCTTGTACACAGGGACCACCATGCGGCGGCGCGAGATGTTGAGCGATGCGGCCGCCCCGTCGAAGAGAACCGTGTAGCCCGTCACGCCCGCTTCAAAGGCATGCAAGTCTTTGAAGCTGTTGAAACGGTACGTGCGGACAGTCTGGGACCGGCTGACGAAGTCTTGCACCTGAGTGAACTCGCGAGGAGACTCTGACAGACCTGGCCGGTCCAGAACCGACACGGTCATGTCCTGTTGAGGATGGCGTAGGATATTTATTGTCAAGAAGTCCTTGGTACCTAATCGGACCTTGAATTCGCCGGGGGCCAGATTCAATCGGTCGGTGATAGTACCCACGGGGGCGCCCTGGCCATCCACCGATGTAACCTCCAGGCGCAGCTTCTCCGCTAAAACCGTAGGAGGGGCATCATCTGCATACTTGTCATTGATGATGCGCGCAAGCTGCCACGGTAGTCGCTGCAGAGCCTGGAACCCGCCTTTTACATCCGCGAGTCCCTTACTGATGCTGTGGCCCTGCAGTGCCACTTCGGTAACGATCTCCTCGTCGTCGTGGACATAACTACCCTTCAGCAGTGTCAAAAACTTCTCACGCTCGCCCTCGTCGTTGAACGAGAGCACCATGCGGCACTTGGTCTTTGCGTCTTTGAAAGCGAGCTGCAGCATGGGCTCGCGTTGATCTCCACGCAGGTACGCATACTGGATCGGCATCTGCGGTGTATAGAAATGGGTAACCCCGCTGAGCGTTCTGATTCTGGGACCCGTAACGACGGCTAGCCGGTATCCTCTGTGGAATGTGCGGGGGCCTGTCGGGCTTCCTTCCTTCAGAAGCCTCTCGTACAGACCAACTTCGCACTGCCCCACAGCTTCCTTAGGGAAGTTCCTCGAATTTGGATCGGCATCGAAGTAGTGGAATCCCCGAAGCTGTGTCCTGAATGCGATCGTTTCGTCCTGTCGCGGATAGAGGTACGACTGGACCTTGGAACCAAAGTCGTAGATATTCCATAACATGCGGAAATCCTGCTTTGAGCACTGTATCGCAGCCATAAACCCTCGCGGCATCTTTAATTCCAGAGAATTTGCTTCTGCTCGCCATCGTAGATTCTCCCAGCACGGCCCGGCGGTTTTGTCTGACTGTATGCGAAGCGTCACGGCGCCATTCTGGCTGGCAATGGTGAAAACGAGCTGCGAGTCCTTGACCGGTCGGTTCATGGAGAGTATGCAAGAGAAATGGGTTTGGTTCGACTCCATTCCCTGCTCCATAAGGTACAAATCCACGTGAACCCGGCCGTAGTTGAACATTTGCGGAGAGTCACCTAGAGGGAGAGCTTCCAGAGCGCCGATTTGACGACTAGCTTGGCTATTCGCATTGAGCAGAGAACCCCAGTTGCTGTTCAACAAAGCCGTAATATCTTGGCTTAGAGTAGGGTATTCGACCCATATTGATTTGTCCATCATTTGTGGCATGAAGGGCTCCTCGGGGGGCATCAGTCCATTCCTCTTCATCGACCCAGCTAATTTCGTGGCTGTCGTCTTTATGACTTGTCTGACATCGCCGAATTCACCATCTACTGGGCTGAACTTCCCTTCTGCAATTTCTGGCAACGCTAATTCCGTCAACCAGTACGCCTTGGTCAGGTCGGTATAGGCCTGGTATTTTTCCATAAGAACCTTCGTCTCGTCCATGTCCGACGTACGGTTCCGGACCGCTGATTCGACTCCCATACGGCCCTTGATAAACCACCATAGCGCTGCTCGAGTCAAGTCATCCGGCCGACATGACCCGAGGGGACTGAGCTGCTCCGCGTGCAACCTGAAGAGCTCATAAAGGTGTTTGGTTCGTGCGACGAACTCATTAAATGCCTCGTCGGCCTGAGCAGCAGTGCGTTGGGCCCTCTCAGGTGATCGGTTGGGATTTGTCGAGTTTGACAGCATCCTGTCAAGTCTGTCCGCTGGGTTCTGGGTGATAGGTGTCGGTTGGTGAGAAAGATCGGACGTCGAATAGAGGGAGCCCGCGTGCTGAGACACAGGACTGTCGCTCAAATTCGACGTATTCATACGTAACTCATCGGGTGACGTGGGCCTTAAAGACCGCGCAATTTGGTTCATGAAATCTGGGGCCGTGCCAGTACGGCCCATGGGCGATCGAGCGGGCGAAGCGGTTATTGGAGAAGCTGAAGCCTGAGGTGCGTCTGGCGGGAGGGGAGACCTGCGGGCAGGATTACGCGGAGGTGGAACTTGCGGCGGCGACTGCATCAATGGCGGTATCTGGGTTCTTGTAGATTGTGCTCGCATAGGAGGCCGTTCGGATTCACCATATCCTCCAATCGCCGCTGTTCTTTGCGACTGCGCACGGTAAGGTGGTGGCGGTGTTTCGGGAACAGCATTCGGGTCTTGCACCACGACGGGGGGCACATCTCTTCGTTGCGGCCTCCGCGGCGTGGTTTCAGGAGATGAGCTGGGTACCTCGTCATCCCATTCGTGATGCGAGCTCGCGCTGGTGCTTGCACTTCTCAACGCTTCGGCAAATGCCATGCCTTCAGCCCGCCTCTGCTCATGCTGCTGGGTCTCGATGAACGATCGTCTGTTTTCGTCTTTCCCAACGGATGTGTCCAGGAACCGAGTTCGCGCCGTCTCGCCCGCCGGTTTTGTTCTGGGCTGAGGGGGCTGTGGGGGCTCAGGTTTCATTATCGCATCGTACGCATCCTGTTGGGCGATATCGGTCTCCGACACAAACCCGGTCTGCGTCCGCCGTATCGGACCGGGAATGAAGCCATCGTCAGGGCCTGGATTCGACTTCACCTCCTGGAAAGCGCCAATCTGCCTCGCGTATTCGTGGCCCTGCTTCGTGGGCGGTATGGGTGAAGAGACGGGGGCGGACTTGGACCGCTTCCTGTTTCCAATTTCGGCGACCACGGTGGAGCATTCGTCACCTCCCTCGCCAATGATCTCGGGGTAGCTGTCCACGAAGCGAACCGCCAGGCCCTTTCTCTTCCTGGCGTATGGCGGACTGTGTGAGCGTGTACGATAGGCCAGGTTCTGTTGTTGTGACCGGGCCTCAGCCTCTACCCCAGTGGCTTGAGGATATCTCGTCGCCCGGCTCGTGTCTAATGCCAGCGTCGGCTGCTGACGATCGTACTCGCGGTGGCCTTGCGCAGGTGGCGGTGGGGGCGGATGCGTGACGGCCAATCTGTCCCCATTGCCACCTAGGAAGGCTGAGATGTCGTTGGCGCTCTGCTCGGTGCGGTATTGGCGTTCCCTCTGTTTCTCGGCTTTCCGCTCGCCAAAGAATTTGCCCATCAGACGATTTGTTCGCGAATGGCGACCTTCGAGGGGCGGATCGTTCTCCATGGCTGTGGGTGGTGTGTATTAAAGCTGTCGAGGACCGCAACAAACGGCTCGGGAATTGTTTGGTTTGGGGGGAAGCTATTGT
This sequence comes from Apiospora saccharicola, assembly GCA_038363915.1. NCBI lineage: Eukaryota > Fungi > Ascomycota > Sordariomycetes > Amphisphaeriales > Apiosporaceae > Apiospora > Apiospora saccharicola. The sequence continues at coordinate 5,769,703 of JAQQWM010000001.1, forward strand.
CGTCGATGGCAGCAAGTGAGGGTGGGGCAGAATATCAAAGGCGTGCACGGCAGACAAGACAGGAACGCCCGCGACTGCTTGCCCGTCAAGCCAAGATCAAGTCCAAGATCAGTCCAGTCAAACCAAATCGGTGCACGCTTGGGTTCCAAGGCCAAGCAAGTCCAGGGGGTTCTTGCGTCGGAGTTTGGGAATTGGGCTTTGTTTGATGCCTCTTAGCCTTGGCTTTATTTGGCGGGCAGGCGGGGTAGCCAGTAACTAATATCCAGTGTAAAATGGGCGGGAAATGAGGAAGTTCCAGTGTCTGTTTGGCTGTAAATGAGAAGAGAGAAAAATAAGGTAATCAGTGAATTGAAGGAACAAGAAAGTTGCAATTGCAGTGCAGATATGCAGGGGAGAGCGAGAGGCCACCCAAGATCAACCACTAACCACAGCCAACTGCTGCTCGCGAAAGGGGGCAGAGTTGCACAGGAGGTTGTGAGACATGCAGCAACAGAGCGAACGGGTATGTTTAGTGGTGGTAAGCCGTTGGAGATGGGTGGGATAGGGAATGGGATGGCTCTGATGGGGAGACAGACGGAGACGACGCGACGCCCGAGATCGTCAGTGGTGCAAGTGGGCACACCCCTTCATTGACATTGACGGACATCAAATTGACATGGGCATCGGGCATGGGCATGGGGAGGAGGGTGTCGTTGGTGGTGGTGTTGGCAGGAGAAAGTGGACAGTTGACTAACCTTAGGTAAAGTAAGTAACTAATAATAACTTTTTTCTTGACGGGCACCACATGTCAGATGTACAAATGGTAGTAGTAGGCGGGATCATCAAACCAGAGGGACATTTGGACTGGAGAGAGAGAGGGACAGAGGATGGGGGCAAGAGCCAGATTATATTATGTTTGGCCCTCACTCATTCATCACTACATACATGTACATACATGCTGCCCAGTGCCGTAATAAAAGAAAGTAATGTGGAATTCCACAGAGACCCAAGACCCGACATGGCGACGGCTGCCGACACATGAGATGCGATGCGATGCCATGAGCCTTGACGAATACCAGAGAGAGTGAGCGATAGTGAGTAGTGAGAGCCTGACAGGCACACATGTGCTGCTTGATAGAACGTGCGACCTGAACCCAACTCGGAGTCGGACTGCAGGACAAACTACAAACAAACAAACAGGGCAATGTTCCTCGTGCCTCAAATGTTTTGGCAGCATAGCATGTACAGAGAGATATGTACAAGTGGCATTGCGCTGCTGCACTGGCGTTGTACTGCAAGCGAGTCATACCAAACTCGAATGCTTACCTACATGGCACACTTACATATCTTGACTAATAATGGATTGATTGATTGATCGATAGAGAGATTGATTGATTGATTGATGGTAGATGGCCTTTCCTTTCCCATCCCCTCCCTCTCCCAAGTTGTCTCTCAGGGTCTCACATGAGATCAACGCGTTTCAGGCTTGGAAACCGACCCGCTCTGGAAATTTCGGGTCGTAAAAACTTCCCTACAACTGCCCTCAGGGACCAGGGGACCCACCAAAGGGATAGGGACAAGACAAGACAGGGACTGGCAGCACTAAGTTACGAGTTACTATTGAATCAACTGAGCCACCTCCACCTCTACCCAGGCACCATCCTGCCATCACACGAGTTGAAAGCCGCTATCCCGGCGCCCGGCAATTCCTGTCACTTTCGGGCCATGCAATGCCTCCGAAAAAGACTCGATTAGCCAGCCAGTCGTTCTGCTCTCCATTCTGCAGTGTTGGGCCAGATAGCCTCTCGTGTAAGTGGAGGACCATGTCGCTAACCGTTGAGGTGGATATTTATTTGTTATTATGTACTTACGTACTTCTTCGGAAAATCAGTCGCTTCGGTGATATGGCCAAGCTTCAAGCTTTCGGGGGATACTCATGCTGGAAGGGAAAAAATTAAGAAATTAGGCCTCTTGAAATGGGTTTGATCTGCGCGACCGATTGCATCATTGCCTTAACCTACTAAGTACGTAGCCTACCTAGGAACGCTGTTCTACCCTGCATTTCGGATCGGATGTTGGGTTTCTTTTGAGGTGCATGCAGCTCAAACGTGTCTGCACCTGCGTGCTTCTAGAGGCGCCATGGAAACGCCCATCGCCTTTGCCTTAGATAGATTGGGTACGCCAGGTATGCAATAAAATGTGTTGATATAGGTTACGTCATGCCAGACCAATGCTGCATACCTTAAGACCTTAAGAGCTGGAAGAGATGTTTTTAAAGAGGCTTTTCCATTGCCTTTACCAGTGTAATAATAAAATTGACAACATGTGTCTAAATTACGGTACGTGCAAGAGTGGCCAAGTCGGTCGGCTGATTTCTCCTTAAATCCCCACCCATCATGCGAGTCTACTCGGTGACCTCCTTACGAGGAGCAGCCCTGAGCCTTCTCAATATCTGAATCTTCGGCTCCATCCGCGGCCCAATCCACCATCCACCCGTCAGCTTCCTGACTGTTTCCCGGACACGCCGCACCAGCGCCCCCCCGTCCCAGGACAATGTCATTCCCAGATTCCAAGTCGCCTCCTGCGGCTTGAGCGCCGGGTTTCAGTACCTCGACACCGGCAAAGCCTTCAACCACACCCGCTGTCTCCCAACTCCCTGTGACTTTGCTTGGGTCTTCCGCTAGGACGTAGTCGAACTTGCCCCAAAAGCCTGGGGTTTGCAGCATCGCTGGCTTCTCAGACTTGTCAAAGACGAAAGATACAGTGTCGGACGCCGGATTCAGCTTTTTAGTCGGGTAAGCAAGTTGGCCGAAGAGCGTGACGCCCGTCATGCAAGATAGCACATCCGTGTGTACCGTGACAGTTTTGACGTCAGGGGAAGGGCTGGTCATATCAACGACCGAACGGAGCTGGGACAGCGCTTCTCCACCAGGATAGTTGAGGGATGAGAGCATAAGCATGCCGGTACTGCCAGCGAAGGACAAGACCACTGAGCCGACCAGAGCCAGTGATGCAACTGCGTAGATTGCCGACTTCGCTCGTCTGGTAAAAACGTAACTCGCTCCCAGTGCTGCTGCGGCCGTTAGGGGAGGCGCAACGTAGAATATGAACCTTGCTTCTTTGTGAGGTTGTATCGAGTAGATGGCGATGAAGAGGATACTAGGGAGGGTGAGAAACTGCGCCGACAGCCGCGTTGACCGATTAAACAAGGCATAGGGGATCAGGACGGCCCAAGTTAAGGGGTTTAGCATGATCTTGGGCAAAGCATTGGTGAAATACCAGTGCCACGGCGAGACACCCCATTCGGACGACGAACCCAGCACTGCGTTGTAATAGAAACCCCATAGCTCCGGCCAGATGGGCTTCTGCCAGAAGTAAGAGTCCACAGGGACCGACGCAAGTAACGAAAAACCAAAAGCACCGAGAAAGGTCGGTATGACCCGTCTTATGGTCGTGCATCCCATTACGAGGAGATACAGCGTTGTGGACGTGAGCAGAATGGCCAATTCGGACCGGAAGACGGCCGTGGCGTAAGTGAGAAAACCAATCGCCACCCGGCATTGCCCGGCTGACACAGTTCTGGGATCACCCACTAGTTGTGCCAATGCGAGCGTAGCTACGGCTTGGTTAGCGAAACAGCTATCTGCAGATAAATATGAAGGGGCCACAGGCAAGACTTACTGAGCACAAAGGCAAACATATTCGGGAGGGTCCTCGAGGCGTAGAACAAAACGTGGAACTGACTAGCCTGAAGCACTGTGTACCATCGAGCAGTTGGCTTGCCAAAGGCCTTCTCGACTCTGGATCTGAAGACCAGAAGAGATGCCGCATTGAAGAGGCCTAGGACAGCTCTCACGATGAGCTGCGCATGTCGGAAACCTGCCAGGTAGATGAAAGGCTGCGTGAGGCCGGCAAGAAGAACAGGACCGATGAAAGTCCTGGGAACGGCGCCCGGGAAGTCGAAGTGATCGTAACGAGCCGAGAGGCGGCGGTAAACATCTGCCGTGGGCGTGCCATACACCAGGACATCATGAGTGGCCTGGATATTGAACGACTCCTCGACCTTGGTGTAGGGAGCGACAACGAGGTGCAAGATGACCAATGCCGGAATGGTCAAAGACAGCAGTGCATCCAGCACTGCCTCCATCTTGATACTTAGAGCCTGCTGAGTTCTGAATTATCAACAGCAAGCAAGATGGTTCCGCATTGTATGGAAGTGCGAATAATAGGAAGGGGGCCAATCGGATTTAACGATGTCTAGGCTGATGTGGCAGCAACTTGAGCCTAGCTCGTGTGCTAGTTCGAGTTTGGTTGGTTACCGCTGCAGTACAGATCGATATGTAAGAAATCTCAGACAAGTTCAATTTATTGAGGAATTATCCGTACACAGAGACCACTTGTAGAACACTCAATACACCTTTTCCGTGATTGAGAGCGAGGTATCATGCGATCCGGTTCGTTGCTGCCGACAACCAACAACGTATGCACCAACTCCAACTTGAGACAGGGACGCTTGAATCTGGAGTGGCCAATTAGCAAGCTCGTTGCACCAAAAGCCCGCGCCCCACTTACGTCTTCCCCCTGCTCCGGCAACATTTGGGGCTGAACTGGATCAAACGGGATTAAAATGGAACCTTAGGTCAAGTTCAAGGTGTCTGCAAGCTGGCAACCACGTATCTCCAATGCGCCGACGACAACCTCCAGGCACCAACCAACTATATTAGAAGTTTCTCGACCAACCTCGCATCTCGTTCTTACAGCTTCCACTTGACTGCCCAGAGAAAAACGAAAGCGCCGCCCGAACTCTTCCACGATGGTCTTTCTAGGCAACTTCCTCCAGGGTACGGTGCCTTCTTCCGATCCATCGCGCATTTCTCCATTCCCGGGCCGCTCTGTATATTCACGTGGCTCTCTGCACCTCGCTAACATGTCGGTTTCATAAATGTTATAGTCATCGTACTCTGCCTAAACGCCGTGGCAGTCCTGTCCGAAGACCGCTTCCTCGCGCGCATCAACCTGTCGACCTCGACCTACGACCCCGCGTTCGGCGCCGGCGACTCGCAGAGCGTCAAAGCCAAGATAATCAACGGCATTGCGAGCGTGCGGCTGGTTACAAGGAGTATGTTCCATTCCCTTCTCTTATACCCAATCTCGGCTGTTCCGGTGCATGCAAGGCCCCTATTGCGCATAGGTCTCGAAGGCCATGCGAATAAGCAGCAGAGGGATACAAGGAGTTGGGACAGTGAAACGCGCCCAGTTGCTAACAAGAGCTCGCCTCTAGTTCCATTAATAGCGGTCAATACCCTGATCATTCTGTACAGCCTGATCCTGGGTTGAAGTGGTCGCGCTGCCAAGAGAAACGAAACGAAGCAATGAAGTCTTAGACGAGGGTTAGATCAATGTCAAAAATCTCGAGACAGGTGGCGTACTAATGTTGAGCTCGGCGTTCCGGTTCATTAGGGGGAAATTTGGCAGGAGAAAGGTCCAAGGGGCGCCAACGCCAGTTCGTGGTCGTCACTATAGCCAGATTTACGTGGCCAGCCGGAATGCTTAGTACCATTTAATCAGGACAGCTACTATTATTATGTCTGAAGATGTGAGCCACTCATATGTTACATAGCTGAATGTCTCGAAACAGCTGAGCCAAACAAAGTAACTGGAGTCAAGGTCTGGTCCTCAGAACAGGCCGTCGCTTAGTTGAGGTATCAAAGTCTAGTAGTAGGCTATATCCTAATTCTGCTCCATAACCCAAATCGCTCGGCCGGGGGCGGTGTTGCGCCGGCCATTATAAAAAAAACCACGCTTCCGTTTTTTGGATGTATATAGATATATAACGGCTTGTACTCGCTTCCTTCCCGATGCAGAATGTCTCTGAAACGTCTACGCCAAACTCCGGTGTGTTGATGCTGTTGCTTCATGACAAGACATTATGACTTTTCTTGCGGCCGAGACTGAAGCTAAAACGCTCCTTCATCTTGGGTGTATGCGGTGGCTTCTCGGGATTCACTGCTTCGCCATTCTGTGCCGCTTCGGCTGGAACTTCGCCGCTGTCACGTTTCGACTTGTCTTTGGATAGGAAGTTGAGGCTCTTTTTGGACATGGACTTGCTACCGCGCCGTGTCCGGTTGAGAAGGCCCATGCTTCCCGAGGCAACGGCCGGTCCTGATGCCTCTTTGGTCTTCGGGGGCTCTGCTTCGGGATCGAGTGCCTTCTTCGTATTTTCAGCTCCGGTTTTCCGAGCTTCCCGGATTTGGGCTTCTCGTTCTTTCTTTAGCTTCTCCTTGGCTTTCTGCTCTTCCTTCTCGAAGGCTTTTCTGGCCTTTTCTGCCGCCTTTGCCTCTTTCTTCTCTTCTTTGGATTTGGGTTCCGCCTTGGTCGTCTGAGATCTAGCCAGGGCAGTGGAACCTTCCACTTGGTTAAAAGGGATGGGCAGCGGAGGAGGCGGAGACGAGATGACCATCCCGGGGGCAGTCGACGCATGAGCCAATCTCACCATGGTCTCGCGATCGTCGATAGGCGAAGCGTTCGGTTGTGAAACTTGTCGCGTAAGGCCATTGGTCGCCCCAGCCTGCCCATTCTCTTCTGTGGCCACGTCTGCCTTTTCGCTTGCTATGCGGACTTCTTCGAGACCTTCGGCTTCCTGTTGGGCACGCACCTTTTCAAAGGTGGTCTCTTGGTAGAACAAAACATAGGCACACGCCATCCCGGGCTTGTCGCCAAAGAAGTTGCGGACATAATGCTTGTCTACAGGTTCGACCATCTCGTCATCAAACAGTAGCCAGCCCCGGTCTTCTGTCTTGATGACAGAAACGTAATGGCCGTGGTATGCATTGCCGCCGATATGGACAATGACAGCATATAGTTCGTAAAGCCGATCTGGGTCCTCGGCATCCTCTGTTGTGTTAAACATGCGAAGTTCGTAGGGGTAAACCACACGGTGAAACAGCTTTTGAAGTCTGCTATAATCTTCGGTGTACTTGAACCGTTTCAAGTGCAATGCCAGTACCTTCGGTAGCCGCTTTATCTTCATACGCTTTTCAGCTTCTTGCAGCCCGCCGCAATGGTCGCAGTGGAACTTGTTCCGCTCGCAAAGCATCTCTTCCGCAGAGAACTTCTGTAAACACGATGTCACTGACGAATGCTCCTCCAAATCAATGGATAAGTCCAAGAACGTTTCATCCCGCTGTGACGTAGTCTCGCATGTCAGGCATTTCGTCTCCGATGTCAACACACCTTCGAAGATGTCATGCACCCAGCCAGTACCTGGTGAGTTCACGCCGTTCGATGTGGGCATGACCGCATGACTGAATGCAGACTCGAGCGATTGCAGGAGGCCGTCGTTGGTGTGTTTCGTCTGTTGCTCCAACAATCGGTTCGCGTTCCTTTCGACATTGGAGATGACATCATTCAGAACAAGTCCGTAAAACTCATGAGCGTCCTGATGCATCGAATTGCGAAACATCTCGTTATCGCGTTTAAATATCTCGAGGAACCTCTGGGGGCTCAAGACGCCCGTTCGGGTATTCGCTTCGACGAGAGTCATGAATATGTCGCGTAAGCCGGTAAATGTGCACTCGTCCATGCCGTATGCGCCCGGGTTCTCCTGCGCCAGCTCCAGTATCGGGCCCTTGAGCATTGCCTGCTTCTTCTTATATTCGGGGGTATCTGGCTTATCTTCTGGTCTGAGCCCCTGCTGAGTTCCCGGTATTACCTGGCCCGAGTTGATCTGTTTCCGCCGCGCCAGGGCTTCGGCCGTGGTTAGGGTCTTCTTTCCATTTGCCTGGTTTGCTGTCCCGTTCTCGGCTTGGGGAGCCCGTACAACGACGTTGACTTTGGGCTTAAAGCCCTCGGGGGTTTCGGACGGTGATAGAGGAGGGTAGCTGAGCACGTGCTCTCGGAAGACAGTCGTATAGTAAAGGGCCTGAACCATAGAATTGCAGTAGCTATCGCTCGGTCAGCACCCAACATCTCGCCAATGTTGCTTATAAAGCCGGGAGGTTTACCAAGTATTCCCAAACTGAGTAACAAGACATTAGCATTATGCGATCAGGTGCGCCGAAATCGGGAGACGTACGTTTTCCAGGCCATAGAACTTGTCGGTTCCATCTTCACGTACGGGGCCAGCGTTCTGGAGCATCTTCTCTAAGGGCGTCAACTCGGGCGGCGGTTCTTCCTTCTTCTTTTGCGCATCCTTGCCAGCGGCTTTGGCGTCGCCCTGGAACAATGTTATTATGTTAATCCCGTCTGAGAAGGTTGGACTGAGCCTGCCCATCTGGCCTGAAGGTTGGTCGCCAAGCTGTCTGGTGGGAACTTACGGCAGCGCCGGTCTTAAATCTGCTGAGGAGGCTCGTCATGGTGTCGGCAGAGGCTCAATTGACGGCTTCTTCTTGTCGGGGCTTGTCGGGGGGTGAGCGAGGGAAGAATGGTAGCGCTCGACCCCGGCGGCCAAGTAGGCGTTGCGCAAGTGTCAGCAGGTCAAGACGTGGCTGCACCGTCGCAAAGCGTCATTCGAAGGTCACGTCGCGGATGCAGCAGTATAATGGTGCAGGGTATATGTAGTAGAGTATGTAGTATACCGGGTCAAAGAAGTACAATCGAGAGCAAGGAATGGGTCAATACCAAAACATAAGAATAAGGAGCGACTTGGTATTGCCGGGTGTTTGGGGAGGCTTGTCAGGAGTTATCAAGAGAAGTGAAGCCAACTGGTTGATTGAATGCTAAGGTTGAGTTACATAGATTGAAGCCAATGTGCCTCAGTGTGTTCGGGTTGGTAGACTTTCAATGTTAGGTAAGTGAGTGTAGGTACAGCAGGCGCATTAGATTAGGAAGGCCCCAGGTAGGCTACTACTACAGAAGGAATAAGGCGCGTGAGCGTTGGAACGGTTGAAACTGCCCAGGTGGAAGCCCGGGCTGATTGATTGGCCCGAGCGGAGGGGGACTACTCGCTGATCGGGGGCGTTGGGGAAATATAGCACAGCTGGGGTCGATTTCACTAGTAGCTCGAGCCCTGGTCGAGTGCAGCAAAGATGTACAGGTACTGTATCCATGCGTTTGGGACCCGACAGTTCTCGTCGCGACGTAAGGAAACATCCATGGATGTAGGTATCCTTACTGCAAGTAGAAGTTCACTCAAACAAGCCCACTACTCGTGCTTCCAGCAAAGTAAAGGGCCCGTCGTAATGGTTAGGTAATAAGAATAGTTGAATAAGAGGCCAAGAGGAACGAAATGCAGGCCAGGTCCGTCTCCTACTCTCCTCCACTTGAGATCTTATGGACACCTACTCCATCTGCCTACATACTTGGAGCCCGTCAACGTCCAGTTCTCTTCTTCGTCTTATTATTCCTCGTCCTCCCCGTCTCCCCTTCGTCCCAAAATGGGAGTGAGTGCCACGCAAACCGTCCAGTAGGGGTGTGACAGTCAAAGATGGTTGTTTGAACAAGGTATAACAGGTACATGTCGTTTGCTCCGATCCGTCCAAGTGCAGGTGAGAGAGATACATACACACAATGCAGATTACCTGCATTATTGACGAATGGACCAAGTAGGCAAATAATACGTTGAAGGATCAGGCCCCCTGTCTTCTGTTTCTTCCCCGTCATGCTCTTTACCCTTTTGCTTTCCTTTTGTCCACAGCACGAAGCTGGGTCCATGAAACGGAAAAGAGCAGCGGCAGGCTTTTCGTTGATTGAATGGAGGGGGATTGGGGGTGGATGGATGGCTGATGCTGACCTCGACCTCGTGGGTCTGGGTCGAGGAGCATGGCAGACCCGAAAATTCGGGGCGCGCTTGACAAGCGGCCCATTTGATGAGTGCTCGAGATCTAATTCGTCCCAAGCTATTTACCCTGGAGCAGAAATAGAAGAAGAAAAACAGACTATGAGGGGCCTGGGGGAGGGGGGAAAGGGGGTCCAAAAAGATGGGGTGACATCCATCGGGGAGATGGCCTTTTCAGGTTTGACACTGGCCTCCAATTTTGCCAACCCCTCGACCGCTGTAGACGCCGGTTCACCTGAATACACATTCGGCAGGTGTAGAAGCCATAATAGTTGGTTCTGACGATATATATACCTAAAGTACCGATTAATTTATTAATCGGCCGTTAGCTTTTAATTTAATTAGTATTTTAATAAGTTATAAGCTTAATAAACGTTTATTTATATATATATATATATATAACTTCTCGATTTCTATAAAGGTTATTTATTTAAACTTTATTTATAAATAATATTCTAATAAAGATAATCCTATTTAAAGGGAAAGATTACTTTATATAAAGTTTAAATTAAAAAGTTAAAGTTAAAGGAAGTATAATCTTATTAATACTTTTAAAGGATTATTATTATATAATAATTAAAGAGAGAGTTAATTTTAACGATATATATATTTAAAGTACTAATTAATTTATTAGTTAGCTATCGGCTTTTAATTTAATTAAAGTAATATAATACGCTAGTTTATACTCTTTAACACTACGTTAATAAATTAAGCCCCGTTTCTATACTTATTTTAAATCCTAATTTAATTCTAATTAGATCTATTATTTTTTCTTCTTTATTATAAATTATATTATTTTAAATATTATTTATAGCTTTATTTTATTAAATCTTAATTCCGTAATTATTTATAATCGTTAATTATATCGTTTAATAAAACGTTATTTTACGTTAAATTTCGAATAAATCGATATCGATTTCGTTATAACGTAATCTATAAACGAAATAACTATATAAACGAATTAATTACTTTCGCTAAATTTTATATAAATAACTTTTATAATTTAATTCCTTTATTATTTATTATAATTAATATTTAGGAAAAAGGATAAATAATTCTAACGCTTTAAGCGTTTAAGAATAACCTAAAATTAAGTCTCCGATACGTAACCCGAACGTACGAAGTCTCTTATACGACCCTTCGTAACTAATAATTTAATATTCTTACGAAACGCGAAATATCCGTTAATTCTCGAAAATTAATAAATTTTAAAGAAGATATAATTATATAATATATAATTAAATTAAATTTATAGTTATTTCCTTCTTAAATAAATAACGTTAAAGATATAATAAATTAATTATTCTATTAATATAATACGGGACGTATCGGCGTTAATTAAGCCTTTAACTTTATATAACGGTAATTAAACTTTCGGACACGTTTTAATTAAAGAATTAATTATTAAAGAGTCCTTTATAAAAATCTTAATATATATCGTATATATTATATATAATTTACCTTTATATAGAATATAATTTATAAATATAGGAATTAAAAAAAGGATATTTATAATTTCGATAAGACCGGCTTTTTTATAAATTAAATCTCGTCCGAAATAATCATTATTACCTCCGATTAATATAAAAAGCTTAAGATAATATAATAAGGGAACCGGGAATAGATTATAATTATTTAAAGCATTAGATCGTCCGGTTACGTTATCCTTTTATATATTATATTTATTAGGAAAACGTACCTCTTTTCTTAATACGAAAATAATTTATTACCGAAGGATTAAATAATTATAATTATTAAAAACGGTTAAATTACGAATAAGAAAGGTAAAGATTAAATTCGGTATTTTAATAAATATATAAAATTTTATAAAAAAGGTATTTATTATTTATTAATTTTAAATAATTATAAAAGTTATTATTTAATAATTTTCGAGTTTTATTATAAAGAGAATTTAATTATTATATTTTATATACCTTCTTATTTATTATATAAGCTTTAACTTTTTAATATCGGCTATTTTTATATATTAAAAAGGTTATACGAGAAAGAAATCGAAGGTTTTATATAAATATATATTATTTATATTTTAAAGGAAGATTTTTTATTAACGTTTTTAAAAGCGTTTTAAATAATTTTTATTATTTTAAATATTTAAGGAGGTTTCTAAAAGATAAGATTTATATTATATAATCCGGAATTTATTATTTTATAATTAAATATAAAGCTATATATATTAACGCCGCCGGCGACCTTTTCCGGCCTATTTATATTTTAGGAATTAAAGACCTTAAATAATATAATTAAAGCCTAATCCTAAATCGAGTATATTAAAAATCGAATTACGCGATATTAAAATAGCTCTTCGATATTAATTTTTATTAAATTTAATTAAATCGTAAAAAGTACGATATAAATAATATACCGGCTCGTTTTATTAAAGGGTAAGGTAATTATATTATAAAAGATAAATAAAATATTTAACCGGTATTATTATATAAAAAAGAAACGGTTATAGAATAAAAGATTATTTTATATATAAATTAAAAAAGATTTATAATTTTAAAAAAATATTAATAAATAATTATAAAATAAATCGCGCCGGAATAATAATCGTATAAAAAAGCTTAAAACGCGCCCGCGGCGTTATAGAATCTATAGGGAGCCCGGGTATAATACGTATACCTATTAAAACGATATAAATATATTTAAAAATAAGGATTCTAATTAATTTTAATATATTAAATACGTTATAATAGAATTAATTTATACTTTTTTATATAAAGTATTAAAAAGTAATTAATTCGTTTATATAATTATTTTATTTATAAATTACGTTTTATTTATTATATTTTTTATATTAAAATTTAATAAAATCTTCTATAATTATATATTTATTAATTAATTTAGATTTAATATAAAATCGGGTAATATTCTATATTTATCGATTTCGGCCCCCTGATTATTATTTAATATATAAATTTAAAATATTATATATTTCATTAATTTTAATTATATATAAAATAATTATATTATTATCCTTAGGAAGGTATAGAAATCGTTAGATTTCTATATTAATTTAAATATAAGTTTATTATAGAATATTAATCGCGTTTCTATTATTAAATACTAAGGATTTTATAATTCTAATATATTTAATTATTTAATTAAAGAAACGTTTTAAAGTATTGCGATTGTTTAATAAATCCTTTAATTTAAATCTTATAATTAAAGATTTCTTTATTATAATAACTCCGTCTAATTTAAATCAATTCTTAAAGGTTTTTATAATATAATAAAGTCCTTTCGATTCTAATAAAGCTTTATTAAAGTTAAAGACCTTATTATTCTATTAAATTAGAGCTCGTCCTTCGAGAAAGGTTTAAAAGAAATTAAGGATTTATATAATAAAATTTCTAAAGTAATTACCTTTTATAAAATTAATAATTCTTAATATAAAAAATATAATATCCGTAAAAATAATTATTTTCCTTTCCTAAATTAAACCTTATTTAATTAAATTTAAATAATTAAGATTATATATTTTAATATCCTTTCGTTTAATTTTAAATCCTAATTATTTATAATTATTTAATAAGTATTTAAGTTAAAGATTATAAATAATAATAGGAGAATATTAAGGAGGGTTTAATAATTTAATAATTAATATTAGAGGTTATATAGGTACTTTAAATAATTATATTTAAAGTTAAGGATTAATAAATAAATATATAAGTTCTTTATATAATTAAATTTATAACGTGATTTATTACCTCGCGGATTATATTACCTCGTAAATCACTTTTTTAATTTTATAACTTAATTAAACTTTAATATATAATAGTTTTATAATTATAATACTTAATTAATTTAAAGAAAATTAAATTATTTTAATAATTTAAGTAACGCGAAATTTAATAAATCTTTTAAACGAAAGAATTATTATAAAGGTATATAATATCCTATATATAATTTTATATTATTAAATTAATAATCGAACTTTATAATACGAAATCCGATAACGATAATATAAATTAAATTTTATTAAAAAGGAGGTATTATAAAAGTATATAATCGATTTAAATATTTAAGGAATACCTTTTAATATTATTAATATAGAAAATATAATTAATTTTCTCGCGGGAGCGTATAACGGCGAGCGCGTTAATAAATATTAAATTAAGCGTTTTATTAACCGTAATTTAAACCTTAAAATTAAAATAAATTAAAAATATAATTATTAAAGGGCTCTTTATAAAAATATAAAGGTTATTTCTAATTAATTTATATTAATAACGAATATAAAAGTTAAATATAATATTTTAAATAAAGATAAATAAAATTTTAATAAAATTAGCTTTATAATAAACGTTATCGGTTTATTATACATCGTAATATATACTAATTAATATAAGAAGGCGAAAATAGTTTAATTTAATAATCGGGAATAATTAATAATAATAAAATATATTAATTTATAAAACTAATATATTCTATTATTTTTAATTATTTAAGGTTAATATTACCTTACGAATTAAACGCGCGAATATAATTTATTAAACGATTAAGTAATTAAACCGACCTTTAATAGCTAAACTAATAACAAAACGGGCTTAAATTAAATTAAATATTTTAATAAATATATTAAAATATAAGTAATAGGTTATTATTACCTTTTAATTATTAACGGTTATAAAAGCTATATTTCGGTTAAATTTAAGGTATATTATAAGGATAACGATATTATTATATTTAATATACTTCCTTATTTATTTTATTTATTTTAATTATTAAATATTGTATTTTATTCGTTATTAAAGCGTACGTATTCGAAAAGAATCGAGTTATTTATAAAAGCTTTAATAAACTATATTATAAAGCTCGAGTTCTTTATTACTTTTAAAGCCGTATATTTCGTTATTTTTATAAAATATAATATTAAATTTAAATTTAATATATTTAATTTAATACTTTATAATCTAAATAAAGTAATTAATAAATTAAATATATAAATTCGGATACCTATACCGGAGTTATTACGCCTAGGGACCGTTAATACTTATAACCCCTTAACGCCTTTTAACCTTTAATAAACGACGAGATATTCTATTTTTATTAAAAATAAGATCTTTAATTATTAAGGAAGCTCTTTAATACCGATTTTAAATATTATAAATAAGCTAATTAAGCATATAAAGCTAATAATATATAAAACTACGATTTTATATAAACGGGTATAGACTTTAAAGGCGGTTAATTTAACCTTTTTAAAGCGCCGGAAAATTAGAAAATTATATATTTAATTTAAAGGAGCCCTTATTATTAAAGAATCTTAATAACTATAAGATAAGAAGGTAAAAGGGAAACGTCTTATAACCGATAAAAGTAAAAATAATAATTTATTAAAATAACGCGTAACGGGTAATAGGCGTTATAATATTTATAACGAGATAGGTTATAATACGGGAATTTATAAAAAGGATATAAAATTAAATAATAAATCGGATAATAAATAATTTAAATTAATTTAAAGTATTATAATTAAATTAATTTATATAAAAGTATTAGGAAATAGAAAGAGTAGTCCGCGAGGTAATATAATCCGCGAGGTAATAAACCACGTTATATAATTTAAATAATAAAAGAATTAAACCTATTAAGGTCGATAAACTCTTTTTATACCGCCGGTATTTTAATAAGCCTTATTAAAGGGATTAATCTAATTAATTAACATTAATAGCCCGTATATATATTAATACCTATTTTAAAAGCTATATATATATTAACTTTATTACTCCTTCCTTCTTTCTCTATCTTATTATTATTAATTATATTACCCTATATACTATATTATTATTATTTAAAAATCCGGATAACCCCCTCTTTAAATAAACTCTTAAACGTTTAAATATTCAAGTTATAATCCTTAATAATTTTAAAAAATCGGAATATTAAGTATTATAAATTAAAATATTACGAATCTATTATAAACAAAATTAATATAAAGTTAATTACATTAAATATAAAAATAATAATATATAATATTTAACTTCTAATTTTAAAAAAGTTACGGATAAATTAAAGGAATATCATTATTAAAAATTAAATAAGATCGGCTTACCTATTAAATTAACCGGATAAAAACGCGCTATCGAAAAGGACCGTTTTAATAATAATTATTTTAGTAATGAAATACTTATATTTAAAAAGAAATTATAAAAGAAAATTGAATAAATAAGTTATATAAAAAATCGATTAGAATTAAGGAAAAAATTATAATTAAAGGTTTATAAAAATTATAATAAAAGGATTATATATAATAAAGTATAAAAAGACTTAATTAGAATGTTATAGGAACTAAAGCTTTATAATTAAGCGGTTAAATAAATACTTAAAACTATCCTTATTTTAATTAAAAAATATCTATATTTAAATCCCTATTAAAGCTTTAACGCGTCGCTTTTTTATAAAGGGGGGTAATAATATAATATATTAATCCATACCCTTTAATACTACGTTAATAAATTAAACCTCGCTTTTATACTTATTTTAAGCCTTAATCTAACTTTAATTAGATTTATTCTTTTTCTCTTTTCTATTATAAATTATATTATTTTAGGTATTATTTATAGCTTTACCTTATTAGATCCTGATTCTATAACTATTAATATTTTAATAATAATCTAGATATTCCGGTACGGTCGCGGAACAGCCTCCCACGCAGTCCTGCACCTTTACTTTATTCCCTGCTCAGGAATTAGAGCATCCAGATTCCGCTTCATACGATAGGGTCCATTGGACTATACATATCGTGGATATATAGGTGCAGCAATATAATAATAGTTCGTCGCGATTCCCGTCCGTCTTGCACAGACAGTGGAGAACACAACTCTAACTTTGAGTCCCTCTAGGCTGTATGCAGAAGGTGTAGACGCATACTGTACGATGCGTCTTCTAGAAGCACGCAACGTGGCGCTAGGGAGCCAAAAACGAACTTCTGTCACCTCTTCGATCCTCAAACCTTCTGGGGCATCCGACGACACCAACAAACACCAGATGCTGAGCTGAGCCGAACCGGTTTAGACATGGAGCAGCGGATGCCCTTTGCCAATTGCACACTCCTGTCGCTTTGGGCTAATTTGGGATGGCCTTCATTCATTCAGGCTAACCAAATCACCGGGACTGCTCAGATTGGAGTGTTGGGCCGGGGCTCTGGACTCCTCTTCAGTGCCAAGTAGGTGTCAATGTAAGGTGCTTGTAGGTAGTCTGCCCAAGGAAGCATTTCGCCATCTCAACTTGCCCGTTTTGCGCCGCATCATGTAAAAGCTCGCGGGAACAAACCGTATGAGGAACGCCGGCACGATGCCGCACCCGCCGCCTAAGTGCGTCCCTTAACAGAGGCTTGTTCAAGCAATATATGTATGTACTTTAAGTGCGCCAAATAACGGAACAGCCGCCAGAGTGTGTTGTTGGCTGATCTGGCCATGTGGTGCAGCCTCACATCGTCTCTTATGGGTTAGCTGGGTTGACCACACGGCTCATTACGTACGAACAATATAAGAAGACATCACGGGTTTATAATGTCCTCCAAATGCAGGCTCCAACCAGCTATGTATGTAGCCACGGGGAATGAACTACTGGCAGATACCTACCACAACCACCATGTCAAAAAGGCCGAGAGTCTCGCCTTGCGATCCAATCAGGTCGGAATGCCGCCCTTCAATAGCGTGGCTCTATCGCCTACTTCAGCATGACCGAGATGTATCCTGGGGGTGGATAGCACCGCTAACTTTTACAGGTATATGTGTAGATCCTTTCAAGATATAGTGAGCTTTGGCAGCTCGGGCCGAGACCATTGTCCAATGTATCGGGGAATTGATGATAGATATAAACGGCTCATTCCCACTCAGATGCTAGGAGAATATATAGGGCAGGCCTCATGACTATTATATGCTGAAAACGGGTTTCTTTTTCTTTGCTTTACCATAGCTCCAGCGGTTATTCTCTCTTCCCAGGTCAAATCAGAATATCGCTCGGGATAAGGCTTCATTATATGTATCATGCCGACCAGTCAACCCAAGTCGCCAAATGATTTGCTCATATAGTACCAGTCAACAGAGAAACGAGCTAAATATTGCCCATATAAGAGTGAATTTTGTGTATCGCGTTCATGGCTTTCCCTTAATCGACCGTGGTCTCAAAGCTCACCCACTGGCAGCCCAACACCCCAAACCATCCTGGTTCTAGACGAATCTTGAGTGGTCATCATACTTGCCGCGGGGCTGGGTATTTGGATGTTTGAGGTTTAGTTTGGGTTTGAACCGGCCGTGACCGAACTTAACATCCCTTTGAAGCAAAAGTCAAGTTTAGGAGAAACATGACGACAGTATGGCAACACGGCTGCAAAATAACATGAAATACCGTTTGAACCCACGAGAAAAAGAGAGACGGAACCCAATAACATATGGTAGTGTACCAATGCCCAATTTGAAGCCGCAAAATGGAGTATGTGCTGGGTTTCGATGGTGGTGACGAGACATGAGAAGTAGCCATCTCAAGGCACCAGTCGTCAGTAAACGAGGTGGCATATGTAGATTTCAACTCGACCTAGCCTCCGAATAGTTGATTTGGGTGTAACGGCGAAGGATCTAGCGCGGCTGGCGGGATGTCGATATCAATACATGCCACCAACTAGAGCGTGATAAGAGGTAAGATAGTCAGACGGCGGAACTACACGACCACACGTCTACCATCGTCTCATGAGTATCGTATCGACTATAGCACAGCCAGTGGGCAGTTCTTGTCTCTCCAGTTGATCTGAAGCAAATCCATGCCATGTCATTATTGCACCGGGACGACTATAAAGTCAAATAACTTACAGCTTTCCGAGCCGGCCTTTAATATGGGTTCTAACCGCGTCCAATCCGTTCCTCAGAAGCGGTAGCCTTAAGGTTTCTATAGTTTGAAGAATGTAACTGAAATAATTAATAGGAGGTGAGACTATCCATTATAGTAGTTTTTCTTCCATACCTCCTCCATCTTTTGAGCATCGTCCCAGGTAATACTAGACAGTGTCTCTTGCTCCACCATCATCTCATAATACCAGCCTTCTAACTCTTCCGGAAGAGCTCAAAAGAATGGTATGTGATTGTTTCATCTCTGATCAGACAACAGAGGAACGGCATCCTCAGATTTTAGAAAGGGAGGCATTCTTCCATAGCAGCTCATTGCTTAATTTCTGTAGGGCATCGAGAAGGTCCAACGACATAGGAGTGCGGTTTCTATATCGATCCAGCTATATCCGGAATGGTAAGAACCTGGTCAACCTCAAACGCGCCCTGGAGGAGAAACCAGAACTAGCAGCCCATGTCCAGCGTCTTCACTTCACGAATGGGCCCTCCAACGTGTATACTTTTTACAATTCAGGTCACAATCCGGCGCTCGACCTGGTCACATTCATGCGGGTTTTATCGCAACTCAATCAGGTTCGGCTGGTCTCACTATGTATGTCGCATAATGAGCTTGATTTGGTCGGTGGTCGGATGTCTTCTCTAGCGACTGAGAAGCAATGGCCATTACTAGAAGCTCTCATTCTCCAGTCGCATGGAGACCCCGAAGGGATAAATACCCTTCCAGGAATGGCCTGCATCAACCTTCTGAACCCGATACGGACGTTGACGTTCTGCTTCAAGGGGTCGCAAAACATTTATCTTCCACCGAGGCTTCCACACTCATTGCCAAGAAGCCTAAAATGTCTCAACCTGGAGGGTATCTCAATGAGCATTACAGTAATTAGGGCTGTATTAGAGCACTGTCCAAACTTAGAGCAGCTCCAGTGGGATCTGAACACAGTGTCATGGTCCGAGATCCTCCCAGACAATGAGTATGGTTCCATGTGCTTGGGACCTGGAGGAAACAATCTGAAATCGCTTCGGCTGGTGAACCGGGATTATGACTACCAGCTGCTGGGGAAAGATCTGGACGAAATCTTATCCGCGCCTCTCAGATGCTTCTCGTCACTGCCTAAGCTGGAGAGGTTACGGATCGACCTGGAGGGTCTGACTAGAGTGACAGCCGAAGTAGGGTGCTTGCCCAAGAGCCTGGAGGATATCGAGGTGGTCGTCCCCTGCGAAGTTGATTTCCATCGCCACTGGTACGAGCCGAACCACATCACCTACGAAATCCGTCCTTCGATTGGGGCGAGCCGAGGGATACTTGGCTCTCGTTGTGCCTCGTCAAACTGCACCAGAGTGCCTGCTCTGGCCTCTTGCCCGAGTTGCGAAGCCTAGTCGTGGATCACGAGCTTGACATGGAGAACAGCGAACTGGTCGCCGCAACTAAGGACAGTCCCCGGTGGCAGGTTTATTATGAGTACTACGCCGAATTGCTGAGAAAGCATGGCATCTCGCTCAGTTGGCAGTGGACTGCATAATAAGGCGCACCCCACTCATGGTATTCTATCGCCATACATGGGCGAGCTCGTTCATTGACAAAAAGAGTTGCTTAGGTGTAATAGTAGCCGGGCGTGTATCCTGTGAAGAAGGAATACCAAAGAAAGGGAATTGAGACTGTGGGGAACTTTGGAAGTCCACTGCTCACTGGTACAAATCTTGAGTACAAATATCCCCTTGGCAATACGAATTATCTACTTAAGTAAATATGTACACGAGCATCTGAAGTCAAAATAATGTTTTGTTTGATGCCATCTTCTGTTCGCTCTCAAAGTCCCCCGGAGGGAGGGACGGCGACGCCCCGGGGGGGCCACGGATGATCCACTGAGTTGGCCTAACCAGCTTTAGTAGCCCCTCCGAAACAGCAGGCACAGGCCAAAGCTCCCCCCTTCCCTTGAACCCCACCACGATTAATGCTGGCATCCATCACCAGTAATCCCCAACGCAACATTGAAACCTCCCTCTCCCAAACCAAACAATTGTTGCCAGACCCCGGGACGCCGCAGACCTTCTTCTTTCCGTCGACATCATGGCGTCCGCCGATCCCTTTGACTCGGCACTGTAAGCAACCACGAAACTGCCCGTCCATTGAGAATCCCGCCGAAAGCTGACCCCTCCCTTCCTCGTCGCCGCCACGCAGTGACCTCCTCCGCCGCCTCAACCCGAAGCACACGACGAAGCACCTGCAGAGCCTCATCTCGCTCGCGCCCGACCTGACCGAGGATCTCCTCTCGTCGGTCGACCAGCCCCTGAGCGTCCGCCGCTGCAAGCAGACGGGGCGCGACTACCTGCTGTGCGACTACAACCGCGACGGCGACAGCTACCGCTCCCCCTGGTCCAACGAGTTCGACCCCCCGCTGGGCTCCGGCGGCGCCGGCTCCGAGGGTGGCGGAGGCGCCACCCCGAGCGAGAAGGTCCGCCGCATGGAGGTCAAGGCCAACGAGGCCTTCGACGTCTACCGCGAGCTCTACTACGAGGGCGGCGTCAGTTCCGTCTACTTCTGGAACCTCGACGACGGGTTCGCCGGCGTCGTCTTGTTGAAGAAGGGTGAGTGAGACATGGTGTTCTTTTTCTTCCAGGTTCTTTGCCCATGGTGGCTCTTTATCGATTGCCAGCACAAAGAGGAGGCAACACAGCGATCGTTACGAATACGAGTGGACCTATAACCTCGATTGTTGAAGGAGGCATAGGATTTGTTTCTGGGGTCCACTCTGTTTGTGGCTTGCCGAAATACCTGAAGTACATAATGGTTTCGAGTATAGTAGGGGCGTACTCAATGGGCCAGGGGCTGAGTGCACTGCGTCAGGGGCGCAACATGGGCTACTCTACCTGTGCTACTTGGGATCTGAGACCTCGGATCTGGGGCCGGAAGACGCTTCGATCGATCAGGAACCTGAATCATGGGTCTTACCCTCTCCCCCTCCCCAAGATCCGCGGCGCTCACGACACGATTGGTAAATTTTAACTTGTTGTTTCTTCTAGGGCTAACATATGATGTCCCAGAGGCCAAACCAGGTAGTGCCAGTGAGGGCTCCTGGGATTCGATCCACGTTTTCGAAGCCATCGACCGCGCACGCATGACCCAGTACAATCTTACATCCACCGTCATACTGTCTCTTTCGACGAACAGCTCCGGCCTCGGCGAGATGGACCTGAGCGGCAACATGACGCGGCAGATCGAGCAGGAGCTGCCGGCCGAGAGCGATGAGCAGCAAATAGCCAACATCGGCAAGCTCGTCGAGGACATGGAGCTCAAGATGCGCAACCTCCTGCAGGAGGTCTACTTCGGCAAGGCCAAGGACGTGGTGGGCGACCTGCGGAGCGTGGGCAGTCTGAGCGAGGCGGGCAGGGACCGCGAGGCGCAACGCGAGCTTATTGGCAGCATGCGGCGTTGATGATCTAGAAACGACTATTGGAATTCGCGAATCGTGCATTTATCTGGCTTTTAGGGATCTATCTAGTCTCAGGCCTGCTACTGTGTGTCTCATGTACCTGGCACCAGCAGTTGGCGTGGACGGCCGAAGAAGACGGACGTCCTCGCTGCTGTTTGGTGGAAGCATTTCAGTTACGGAGTTTTTTGTTCGAGAATTATCCTTTTCCGCGCACCCATGACGAAGCAATGGGTGGAAAATGTTAGACATGGCCAATAACGATGATGAGACAAAAGAAAACACAATTCATCTTAAGATGCTGTTACACCGCATACTCACACGCTCTCCCCCTTCCCCTTTCCCTACTAGCGAGATCTGATCGGGGGGTGTTCACATGAGAGCTGCTAGATTGATCCCATGCCATTTCACAGAACCATTTCCCCAGCGGTCAGTCAAGTCTGGTCTTAGAGATCCGAGGGGGCCGACATTAGCTGTATCCGGACGGGGCGTGCGGTGAATCTGTGTAGCTCTGTGTAGCTGAGCTCGGCGGCCAATGTCTGCCTCTTACATAGGAGCCGCAAAGCCACTCAGTGGTGCTGACTTTTGTATCGGTTGGGCCGCCCTTACTGACGGGGAGCTGCGTAGGGTAAGTACGTGTCGTGACCATTTTGGCTGTTCAGTTGCAATTAACAGTGCCTCGCAGCACGAGTAGTCAGCCATGATGGACAGGCAACTACTGGTGGATCCCGCGTGTGAAGCTTCCAAGTTTGATGGCTGTTGTTCCTCCGTTAGAGCGGCCTGGATCGCAGGCCCACACATTGCAACCTGCGGGAGCAAGTTAACATGTGTGAGTAGGTATCAGGGACCCGCGGGTGAACATCCTGGGCAGTGAAACACTCGAGGTCTGTATCTCTGATCAGTATACTGCCTACCTAATAAAGTCGATGTCTCGCTAATCACCGTGACCTAGGGGTAATAGGATGAGATAACCAGACTCGTTGCTTATTAGAGCAAAAAGGTCAATACCGACCGGCATAGGCCATAAAACTCCTTATCAATAAGAAGCGTTCACTAAAGGGAGGTGTAATGTAAGCAGTCTCCTATCATGGAGGGAAAAACACCAGAAAGCGCAACCGCCTTCCGATCTAAGGGGGTGCCTTGGAGCCGGGCAGTGTAGTTAGTCGATGCTGCTCTCGTTATCTTAGCGACCCTCCAAATGCGCGAGCGACTATTCTTCCCGAAACCGGGATGTCCCTTTGGGAAGGGGGAGCAAAATCTTTCTACACATGGTCTTCAAGAGGTCTCAGCGCCACCACTCGGATTATTGTCCGGTGCTGTGTGACCTGCTATCTCTGGCACACCATCTCGTCGTCGGTAATCAAAGAGGAGGTCGCTCGCTCCTTATTTCTGCATGGCTCAAGGCGCATACAATACGAGGGCCTGCCGCGAGATTCTGATACTTGAAATATTACAGCAGTTGTAAGGGGAGAAAAAGCATTTCCACGACGTAACGAAGCAAGGATTGGAGACGGGACTTACCCTCTGACCACTTACATGAACGAAATCAGTGCGTCTTTATCAGACCTCACAGTAAGGGTAGTAGACTCACCGAGCCAGTCTCCTTCTGATCAGTGATAAAGTGACATCCGTGTCTGCATCCGGTACAGTTCACGTCCGGGGCCTGTCTATGACTTGGTGGCTTCAATAGAATACGAGACGGGGATCTCATACACCTCTCACATTCTTACGTTACTGACCCTTTCGGGCTAGAGTCGTCGACCTCACAATTTGAGCCCATTGTACCATTCGTTCGTTTTGGGACAGTGTAGCCAGTGTGTGGTATGAGATCGACTATTGGAAGTTGCGTGGGCGGAGAAGAAGGAACAGATAAATCTGAGATCACCATGTCCATATCGCGAAACGACCAGAGTCAAAGTTGATTCAATCAAGTTATATGTCCATTTCTCTAAGGAAGCACAAGGATCGCTTGCATACGGTTACCACAAAGTACGTAGCATCGAGCTGGCCAGCGGGTGGACGCCAGATAACTATAGGGGCGTCTATAGCGTTTCTTCCCCCGCCCTCTCCCCCTATCTGCTGCACTCGCAGAGTTCGGGGGCGATTCGGTGTATCGACTGCCAAATATCAAGGCCACGCAATGTTGGTCGGATAACGGGACACCGGCGTCCCCAGGAGACAAGCATGCTGGAGAGGAATCAGAACCTGCCTGTACCACAGCCGAGACGAGACTCACGAGCTCTTCATTCATACATACTTCGGCGCTCCGCCGGAGAGTGCCTACGTACGCAAAGGTTGGAAAGTGGTCGAGAGATCCTCTCGTCCATGTTCTATAGCCAGGTACTACCTACCTAATTTTACGACTGGCCCGCTTGGGCAGGTTGATCCAGCCTTGGCCTACATACGCATTCTTGTTGTCACTGCAAGGGGATGGAGACCTGCCTGCACCACCAGCGGTATATGTATGTCCAGATGATTCCTTCGAAGGATCTGATCAAGTGGCCCGACAGGTGGACTGGCCGTGTGGCCTGGGCCTGGGCCCGACCTTGACCCTACTGCGGAGGCCGCGAATGAGTGTCGAACGTGACCGCAGGTTATACGTATTACATTGCGACAAATCTTAAGATCCGATGGCCAACAATTGGCCGTCCACGAGTAGTTTGTTGGAAGACGACTCACTCAGGGCCGACTTCCAAAGCTTCCATCGTATGATATAAAAACAGAGCTAACCGAGCAGGATCGCTGCCATGCACCAATTAAGCACTCAGAACAAAAAATCTGGCAACGTCGTCATTGAGGGTTCTGACCGGCAGGCGGAAACAAAAGATAAGCGATTGCTGCTGTTGTCGTAATTTCCTTCCGCATGGCTGGTGTCATGGATAGAAAATGACTTGCATATCGCTTAGTTTCGAATCTTCGACACACATTCGCGGCTGAAAGGGGGTCGCGCCGCTACTTGCACGCCTGGCAATAGGTTGGGCATGCAAACTTTACCACGGATGTCATTTCGATCATCGCCCGCCCCTATGTTCGTACATGTCTGATGGTATCCATAACGTCCAATAATCATCCCCGCGCTGCAATCGTCCGTCTGTCGGTCTGATTCTCTCTGGGGACGGGCAATAAACTTCTAAGCCCAAGGCGTGCTGCCCTTGTACCGGCTTTGCTGTTCAACTGTTGTGTTTCATCATAATCAGATCAGCAATGCTTTTCGTCATTCGGCATCTGATTGTCTACAGGCACTGCATCCAGAATACTTGGCGCCATGCTGATCAAGGTGAGAAACCCCTGATTGATTCGAGCTCCGTATGCCAGTTTGGATGCTGAAGCAGGCTACTGTTGCTGCATGCTCAATACAATGCATGCCTATAGTATGCAGAAGGCGACCCACGAGGCTGGGTATTGCTCGTGTAATGGCACGCTTCAGGTGAGTCGCGAAAGTACTTCCATATTACTTCCCGGCTGAAGGGGAAAAAGAAGTATGGCGGCGTGCAAATCTTCGGTAAGTAGGCCCCCATGTAGCGGGGAAGTTTGCCGGTGCAGAAGGAACATGCTCGGAAATTGTCTTTTTGGTATGTAGTTGAGAGTTTTCATATTTCCAGCTGCAGATTGTCTCCCCTAAAACACATCCCTCGAAAAAACTTTTGCGTCAATCGCTGTTCAAGCGAGTCATTGGGAATGGCAATCTCCTCGGCGGACTTACAGGCCTCGGGTTTACCTGCGCGCACGCGGCCATGCACACCGAAGTCTGGCAGAAAGGGCTGTCTACTAATAAATAGCTGCTTGACGAGGTGCAGCAAACAGTATCCCCCAAAGGGCAGGCCGAGACACACACACCACAGCAAGGGTCAACGTCGAACGGGCGGCACGGAATGGTGTGCAATGCAGGGAATCCTTCTAGAAGGTTTTTGTTTCTGAAGCTACCAAGCCCCTAAAGAGATCCCGTGAAAGGAAGGCCCCTGGACGGGAGATGCGGCCTCCAGCGGGATCACCAGCTAAACGGGTGGTGCCCACTAACCTAGGATGGTGGTTTCGCAGCAAGCCAACCAGCGGCGGCCCAGCGGCGGCCCAGCGTCAGCACTGGACGCCCCCTTGCTTGCCTCCAGGAGCCATGATTGGGGGGTCGAGCCAGCAGGTTGCAGCAGGCCTGCATGCACCAGCATGCAGCATTTCACAACTGTACTTGCCCAACAGCGGCTGCCCCTGGATTCTTGTGAGGTTGCAAGCTTCCGTTGACGTGTTTCTGCAGAGGAATATTTCCCCGAACATGAATGATACTGGCCGCACCAGGCTTGCGCCGCAGCAAGTAACACATTATCCTGGGGCGACATCTGCGACACTGCGCGACATTGCACGACAGACAGACAGTTTGCCGGTGGTAATCATGGCGATGGGTGATGGTGAAGGCAGACGAAGGGGTCCCACGTCAAATTACTATAGCAAGAGAGAGAGAGAGAGAGCACGTATGTATTCCAAGGAGCCAGGCCATGTTATACCATCGATCCGTGCCATGCGTGCTGCATGCATGCATGGCTACAAGTACACCTGGCCAAGATGGAGCCCGGCTCCTGTTTGCGCTCTGGCTGCAGATGTTTGTCAGTGAAGTGCCTTATTGCGGGATGGTAGCATCCTCCTCCACCATGGCAGTGT
Source organism: Apiospora saccharicola (assembly GCA_038363915.1). Lineage (NCBI taxonomy): Eukaryota > Fungi > Ascomycota > Sordariomycetes > Amphisphaeriales > Apiosporaceae > Apiospora > Apiospora saccharicola. The sequence goes on from JAQQWM010000001.1 coordinate 5,796,405, forward strand.
CATACAGGCTGGCTGGCGCATGGGGAGGGCAGAGAGAGAGGAGCTCGGGAGGAGGAAGAGGGGGTTGGATGAACGATTGATGTATCGAATCGATGGTGATCTGTGTTGGTGCTGGGTGACAGAGCTTGATTGGCCTGTGTGGCCAATAGGATAAACCTTTTAAGGAGTGCGAATGTGGACGATGGATGCGAACCACCAGCTTCACAAAGTCGGTGAGAGAGGGATTGGATTACCAGGCGGCCATAACTCGACTCAAAACATGGTCATGGTTGCGATGTGGTGTGTTGCGTGTTATTTGGATTTGTGTGCCACGTTTGAGGACGACCAACAGGCTCTTTTGATGCCAATCACCATTGGGAAGCTATGGCGAACAGGTCGCCGGTGAAATTGCCCAAGTAAGGGCCACCGCGCTGCAACCTATCAACGGCACACCTTAGCGCTTTGCATTACATGACTTACCTTACTTGCCAAATATTGCCAAACAAGAATATTCAAGTGCAAGTCTTCATCACATTATTACCAGGCTCCGAATGGCTTCAGCGTCGACCTCAACATTCACAGCGATGTGAAAGTACGGAGTACCCAGCATGCGTTAGCAAAATGCAGGCGTGCATAAGGTGGCCCAAGGTAGGAACTTCTCGGCATCTTGAGGCTGGCTGGAAAGGATCTAGAAGGATGGATGACATGATGTTTTGACTACCCACTTACGGGGACATATACAGCTGCCTACATGTATGTATGTATGTACAGCTGTGAATTGGACAATGGTTCAATCTCCAGGCTCGAATGGCAACCTGTTGAACCAAAGCCAAGCTAGGATATGGGCGCTCGTGGCTTTCGCAACCCTCTGGTGTTCGTCTCTTTAATCGTTCATCAAATGTGTTTTCCTCCGTCAACTAGCTACAGTGCAGGTACATATCTATCCTGCTGGACTGACAACATCAGCGCGGATGCCGTTGGAGTTCATTCGCTTGAAGGCCGGGTCTCGTTTCAACATTTTCAGAGTTTCAGTCATGCCAGACCAGAATATCAGACCAGGTGCAATTATGTTTCCAATGCAATAAATTTATCGATGGGATTACCTATAAAGTACATTGATTTATTTGTCAAGTATATATCTTACAGACTGAATACTCGGCGTTAAGACAGTGGAAGTATACACGTTGGATACTTAGGTAGGAATCGAGCAGCCGCTGTCGGGTTTCAGACCTACCTCATAATGTTTTTATTTTATCATTCACTGTGTCAATCTTCAACTGAAATGGAACATGGAATTCTCAGACGCTCGAGATGTATGCAGCGATGGTTTACTTTTTTTTCCAGCTTGAACCTGATGGGACTTGGAATACTTTAGTGGTTGTACAGGGGTCTCATTAAGAAAAAAAAAGGACCAGCCCGTTATCGACTCCACCCGCCTCTTTCCCTTGGACTCAAGCACAGATTGACCAATCCTCCGTTTCATCTCTTCGTAAGCATACATTGACGTCGGGTGTTCGGAGGTCAGCAGAGGTTTTGTCGAATTTTGGAAAGAAGAGTCGATATAGAAATCCATATGTGCGTAGAAAGGGAGAGACATTAACTGAGATGAAAGAGTATCGAGGTGAGTGGTGCATTCGTTCCTGTACCTATATACATCCTTATGTACATACTTACATTATGTAGTTTGCAGGCGCGTACCAGCTGTACTTAGGTAAGTTGACCCATCCATACCGGTGGCCTAAGTTAGCTACGTTAGTAGTGCAGTGCGTCCAGTTCAACGCCGCCTCATTCAGCCCGGCCGTTCTCTCTGAGCCATGTACGAGGAGGTATGTACTGTACCCAATAAGTTGCATGTAGCGAGCTATTCCTTGTTCCCTGGCTCATTGAAAGTGGTCTCCTCCATCCGTCCATCCCCATCCATCCATCCTGCCTGCTCTGCTGGCCTACTCAGTACGGCCATCCCCCTCGCCTGCATTAATTGATTGAGAGGGACAGGCAATAGATACACGGTAAGCAGGCGAGCGGTAGATTGGGCTCTACAAGTTCATATAATCAACTCGGCCACAACGAACCTTCGGGGTGTTTCCAATTTCTGCTGTCCCGTCGCTCCGAACACACATTAGGTACAGCTAGAGTTACCGTGCCGTAGGCCTTTATTTTTATTCCTGGCTATTTTTTTTGTCCCCTTCGTCGCTCGTCAATCGCTAATAACCCCCCTCCCCCCTGCGTCACATCGCACAAATTCCGTACTGTCTTGGGGACCGGGGGGTGGTACTTGCCAATCTTGCTTGACACTGACACCCTCAAACCAAACCCTCAACCCTCATCGAGTCCCAGTCAGCCAGTGCCAGTTCCAGTCCCTCTCCCAGGCTTCAGGGATTCCTTCATTAGCTCCGGCCTGTCTTTTTATATAGGGCTGGGGCTCTCCCTCCCGCTTGGACTTGGAAACTGGCTGGACCGTCCCCAGCAAAGTGAAATGAGCACATATTAGCTCCCTCCTCTCTGGCATCAAGAAAGTCCACTCTTGACCCAATCGTATCTATCTCTGTTAATATTTGCCCTGCTCTTGCTTGTGTGCTTGGAAGCGATACAGAACCGTATCCCCTCTTTCCCTAGACATAGAAATCGCCAGTCTTCTCGCCTCTTTTCTTGTTGACCTAATAATACGCAACCCCCTCCCCCTCGGAACTGACGAGCCTCATTACTGCCCATCAAGTGGAGCTTCGAATTTCGCGGCCTCCTGCACACTTCCCCTCCTCTTCGCAACGGCTTCGAGGTTGTGCTCGACACACACCCCGCGTCAAGCCCCCCCCTCTGAACCTTTCGAACCTCAGACCCTCGCACCAGACCGTCGCAGACTCGTCTGAACGCTTCCTTCCCAGGATGGCCGCCGAGAAGCCTTCGGTGCTCATCATTGGTGGATTGGGCTACATCGGACGCTTCTTGGCCCTGCACATCAACAAGAATGACCTCGCGTCCGAGGTTCGCCTGGTAGACAAAGTCCTCCCCCAGCTGGCCTGGCTAGCACCCGAATTTGACGAGGCCTGCTCAAGCGACAAGTTCATACAGGCAGATGCAACCAGAGAACGCAAGTCTTCCACCAACAATCCCCCCTTCCCCCTGCCTCGTTCTCGTTAAGCCCAATGGGCTGAGCTGCTATGAGCATCTGCTAACTCCGCCTTCCCTTTTTGCAGAAGCCCTGTCGCGGATATTCGACCGAGCCGATGGCAAAGAATGGGACTATGTCTTCAACTGTGGAGGCGAGACGAGGTACTCACAGGAGGACGAAGTATACCGGCTCCGATCAAAAGAGCTGTCTTTGGCTGTCGGCCGAGAAGCGGCAAAACGCAAGTGCAAGGCCTTTGTTGAGCTGAGCACGGGCATGGTGTATAAGCCTGACTCGTCGCCTAGCAAGGAAGGGGATAAGACGAAGCCTTGGAGCAAGATTGCAGTATTCAAGCTGCAAGCCGAAGAAGAGCTGGCCAAGATTGAAGGGTACGTCCGACCCCCCCCTGCGCCCCATGAATTTCTGGTGGTGGTGGTGCTGGTACTAACATTGCACGCGGCCAGGTTGAACTTGGTAGTGGTACGCCTTGCCCATGTATACGGCCCCTACGCATCGCAGTGGGTGGCCACGGCGCTCTGCATGGCCCGCGTTTACAAGCACCTCAACGAGGAGATGAAGTGGCTCTGGACAAAGGACCTGCGAACAAACACGGCACACATTGATGATGTGACACGTGCCTTGTGGGACGTGGCTAAGTGGTACGACGCCGGCAAAGCCAACTGGGACGAGAAAGAGATGGGCACGACTCCGACGTTCAATGTGGTGGACAAGGGCAGCACGACACAGGGCAACGTCGCCAACCTCATTGGCGAAATGTTCGAGATCCAGACGGGCTTCCAAGGCCAATTCATTAGCACCTTTGCCCGGATGAACATGGACAGTGTTGTTGATGATATCAACGATGAGCTTTTGGGTCCCTGGGCCGACCTTCTGGCCGAGGCCGGCATTACACGACCTGGCCCGCTGACGCCGTTTATGGAGAAGGAGCTTCTCAAAGACACCGATTTGAGCATGGATGGGACACGATTGGAGAAGGTGGTTGGTTTCGAATACCAAAAGCCCCAAATCACCAAGGAGCTCCTAGAAGAAGTCATCGAAAGCTACAAGAAGATGAAGTGGTGGCCATGAAGCATTCGACAGTGGGACAAGTGGGCAGATACATAAATTCCATATCGACAAGGGTACATGGCATCGCCAGACCAAATTCGAAAGTCATTCAAGGGATATCACCGATTGGGCATGGTTTATTTGCAAAACAAAGTCGCAAGGACACGGGTTGCAACTACGAGCGCATATTGCTACGGCGCTCAAAGTGAGGACGTTTCCCCCAAGACCTGAGGCTACGTCCATGTACGAATAGGATATCATTAAATTTCCCGTTTCGCCAGTTATGAACCAAAAAAAATAGTCCCTATTTTTCTATTTGTCTCTTGGGCCTCTAATCTGGAGAGCGCTCATGCTCAGATGAGGGTCTATCAAATTGTGTGCAGCGACCAACTATCTGCAAGCGAGAGCTGACAGTGAGTGCCAGCGCCTGATCCTCGCATTGAAAGGCCCGCAGTTGCCACTATCCCGCATGATTTAGCGCTGCTACATATTCTGAACAACATTTTAAGAGGGATGTTCCCGGAATAGTGAACCAGTCAGTAGCGTTGGCGCTTCGACTGGAATGTTGCCGTGCTTCTCTATTTCTCTCCTCCTCTCGTGGAGGACTACGAGGACTGCCGAAAAAGCCTCTGTTAGGTACTATCCCAATCTGACTGTAGACGCTGACAGAGGACCCCGCTCACCTGGATGAGTTAGCCTTGGTTGCTAGTAATCCCCTAGTACTCACCGCTGTTCATTGCTTTGGTCGGCGCTTCACCTTTGCGTTCGCGGGGTTGCAATGGTGTGCCCTACTTCTTATCGTTCTCGGCCTCGTTAGCCGGCAGATCAGCGCCAGTTACGGCGGGAGAAAAAAAGGCCGAAAGAAGAAGATAGTTAAACCCCCCAAAAATGCAGTTGGCGAATCTACCGCCAGAACTCTTGCGGGAGATCATCTCGCACATTGATGACGCGACAGGGCGGGAGTATGCAGATCACGGCTCGCCCAGCCTCTGCGCCCTGGCTCTCAGCGGCGCTCGACGCCTCGCCGATGTGGCCACTGCCCTGCTGTATGATGTTATCACCATTGAGCGCAACGGGGACGGCGCCAGGGATGGGCAGCGCATAGTGCTGCTGAACCGCTCCTGCCGTGCCAACCCCCAGCTGGTCCACCGCATCCGCTCCGCCGACATCCGCTGGTCCCACAGCGTCGACACGACTCCGCACTACGACGAATTCCTCGCGCATCTCGCGCGATCCAGCTCGCTGGTGTCTCTCGATGCTCAGCTGGGCAGACCGCCGCCGCTGGTGCCGACTCTGACCGGCTCGGCGGCGGCGGCGGAGGCGGCAATCAGTAGCCCTCTGCCCGCGCTGTTTGAATGGCAGACGGGCGCTTTCGCGGCGCTCCGCGAGCTGCATGTCCATCTGAACGATGTGGACCACGATGCCCGGATCCCGGTGCATCTTCTCGTCCGGCTGTGTGAAATGCCGAGTCTGCAGGACATCACTCTTTGTGTCACCCCTGCCGTAGATGACGATGGTGGTGCCAGTGGCAATAGTGGTAAGCAGGACAGTAGCTCCGATGCAGAAGGTGGCCAACTACCCGTACTTCGGTTCACGGATCTGTGCTTCGGAGGCGGCCAGCCTGTTTCTATTGCCTTATTGCGCCAAGTCCTACCCCGTGCTACCGCACTCAAGACGCTCATCATGAGCTTGCCCGGCGCGGCCGTCGTGGTTAACCGCAAGATGGCTGACGACGTGAGTAGCGGCGGCTACGACCTCAAGGGCCCGGTGCTATCCCCGCGGTCTATCGGGACGCTGCTAGCCCCCACCACCGCTTCGCTGGAGGCTCTGGACCTTCTGGCAGACAACGTGAGCCTCCCCACGCAGCATGACGGCTCGCAGATGGACCTGTCAGCCTTCGCGCGTCTGCGCACGCTGGAGATCACCGCGTGCCTGCTCTTCGGTGCCGGAAGGGGCCGCTTGGTAGGCGGAACCGACATGTGGCGGCAGCTGCCCCCGGCCCTGGAAAAGCTGACGATCGCGTTCGACGGGGACATGGGGCTCTTCTGGTCCCTGGACGAGATGCGCGAGCACGATCGGGCCGGCACGTTCGCGTCTGAGCTGTGGGGCCGGCGCCTGCAAGACGGTGGCGGCGACGGGCTCCGTTGGCTCGTCGAGCTGCTGCGCCGGCTCGCCGACGGGAAGCTCGGGAGCCAGCTGCGGAGCATTGCAGTGGAGGAGCGGGAGGTGGTTGACCGCGATCGAAACTGGGCCCTCGCGGCGTGGCGGGAGCCGGGAGATAGCGGCCGGCTTCGGGACCTGGCACAGGCGGCAGCCGTGAAGCTGGAGATACAGTTGCGTGTGCCGCGGGCTTTCCGGTCGGAAGATATCGAGGTCACCTATGAGGCTGAGTACCATGACCACCGCGGAACTGTGTCGTACGATGAGCCAGAGGGCCCATTCAACGAGGGATCGAGCCCGGCGAGCGAGGGCTCGAACTGGTGAATAACATTGAACATCTATTATATCATGTATGTTAACATCACCGTGAGACGCGGTGGGGCGGGACCACCACCTCCCGGCGATGAGGATCTCCCGGCGATGAGGAGGTTTGACTCCTTGCGTTCTTATTTTGAAAAAGGGGGAAGGAGGCCGGCGGATGAAGACATCCGCGACCATCCCGGTTCATGCCGCCCGCCGGGTCTGGACCCTCGTGGGAGCTGCCATTTTCGCTACCAATGCTCGGGCGAACTCTAATACCCCCCATCTCCTCCATTGCGACCTCAATCTCTACCACACCGGCCCCCTCCCCCGCCTCGTCACGATACCATGACGTGACGCACGGTCAAGGAAGATACCGCATGGTCTTTGGGTAGCAAGATGCCAAGATCATGACGTACGATTTATTAGGAAACACCCAGACGAGGAATTGATGAATGAGAGAGACAGAGAGAGCTCTACATTCATACATACATATACCCCATAACAATCAAACCACCCAAGAAAGGCTGCTCTGAACGACTTTGGATTACTCAAGTAACATACAAAACAAATCAGAAACCATGCCTGAAATCGAGACCGTCTCTGGTTCGGAACTCCTCATCATGGGCGGCGGCAGTTCGCCTTGCGGATGGAAGCCACATGAGGACATCGAAGTTATACTGCTCGAGGTGAGTGAAACGACGCGTCTCCCTTTCTTTCGGTCACGAGCTTTGCATGCCATGTTCAATCATAGCTACCTAAACTATGCATACTTACCTCGCTGTTCTCGTAGCCCACAGGAGATACGGGGACAGGTACCGGCGGCGACGATGATGTTACGGACTGGTAACCGATGGCAAGCCGATGGCAGCGAGAAGAGGCATTCCGCTACGTCAGCGATTTGTTCAAATCAAAGAATCAATAATGACATCTTGGTTTTATGTATCCCTGTGCTAATTAATCATCTTGGCAGTAGCTATAGGTATAGGTTCAGTTACATCACGTCAAATATACAATCATGACAAGGTCACCCGAAGGCACAGAATGAATGAACAAGTGACTACTGAGCTATACACGGAACACTAGCAACGAACAACACCGAAACTCGAAGGGAATAGTACACACCAGGAGAGTCCGCCATTGAGCGGGCAGCCATGGCCATCTCCCTTCTTTCCACTACCACTGTACAAGTCACGTCGCAAGGCATCAGCTTTACCGTATCTATAAGCCCTACCAAACTCTGTTATTGTTGGATACCACACAACTACTTCTTCTCTTCTGCTGCAGGGCCACCGCCAGTGCTGGGGAAACCCATGAAGATCTTGAAGTAGTCCTGAGGGTAAATAGTCAGCAAAAGGTTGCGCAATACTGCATGTAACAAAAAGGCGAGTAAAACTTACATAGATCATCCACTGGAGACCGGTCAAAGTGCCAATCATAACGATTCGCACCGGCAGGCCGTTCCACAATCCCATGAAGCCGATGTCGCGGTAGTTGCGGGCCACGGCGGCGCCGAACCCCTCGCCGGACGCGCGGTTTGCGTTGAGCTTGCTGACCAGGACGTCGGCCGGGTGAGAGACGATGGCGCAGAGGATACCGGCGAGGTAGCCGCTGGCGAAGGAGACACCAGTCTGCGCGGCCTTGCTGTAGTCGCTCTTCTGGCCAGGGAGACGGGCGTACATCATTTCGACAATGGTTTCGAAGGATGCGAATTTCTGACGCGGTTCATTAGCCTTTTTATGGTCTGAAGAAAATATTATTGCTGCTGCTCGTTTCGTTATAATGAAGGGGCGTAAAGAGCTTTACCATCATTGTGTAGGGAATCTGTCGGCCCCAAAGAGGGTAGAGCCCCTTGTAGAGTCCGCTGTAACCTTCCGCGGCAGTGATCTTGAAGAAGCCATCAAAGGTTCCCGTATATGGCGGAGGAATGGTTGTCTGCATGCGGACCTTGACGGCTTCAAAGGGGCAAAGAGCAATATCCGCAAGGAACTCGGCGGAAGCAGATGCGGCCAGGTACAGTCCGGTTTTGTACTTGTTGGCGTTCTCTGGACCGGCAAGGTCGGCATATGTCTTCTTGAAGTACTCATACCTTGGAGAACATGTTAAGCCACCCCATCGACATACTCGGAGGGTTGGTATATAGTTCTGCAGCACTACTTACCATCCATATTTGAAGGCACCCTGGGCGGAGTAACCGAAGAATGTCGGGCCCCATCCTGTGAAGATTCCTCGGAGCCCTTCCTGGCGGTAGATCAATCCCCAAGCCTGGAAGTTGCCCTTGTAGAGCTTCGAGTCGACCTGACGTCGGCACTTGACCAGATCCAATGGGGTCACGGCAGTGTGCGTCAGTCCCTAGCAGTGGTGTGAGTTAACGGTGCTCAACTGAGAGCTAATCCTTGGCTCCCTTTTTGGTCGGGGGGCACACTCACGCAGGCCATCAGCCCTCCGAATGTACAAGCGGCATAGTAACCGGGCGAGAAGAGCTCGAGCTGGCCCGTCTTGGCCTTGGTGGCAGCGCTGGCCTTGTCGAATTCGGTCTGGGCTTCGGCGCTCAGCTTCTTGGCCTTGTTCTTGGCATCGTCCACGACGGAGAAAGCGCCGTAGAGCTCGGGGCGGGCCTGGTACGGCGTGGCCCCGGAGCGTTGCGGGGCGAGGCGCGAGGGCACAGGAGAGCCGAAGCTCTGCTGCAGAATGCTGTGACTCGGAAACAGTCCCGTCATGATGATAGAGGTGTCATCAATCTGAACTACGTGCCGTATCTGCTGCTGCTGAGTCGGTGTCCGTGTTAGTCTGGATCGCGGAATTTGCCATGCATATACAACAACCCGGAAGGCTTGTGGGAAATAAATCCATCAATGGCGCGGAGCGTGTCTATGGCACAGCTCCAAGGTAATGACCGACCGGTAAGGCGGGGAACGGGCAAACATACGACAGAGCCTCGATGGCTTGATCTGGAATGGCCAAAGGTCCGCGAAGGGATAGTGGATAGGTAGGTATTGTCTCTGGTCAGTTAGGGTGATACCAATTCCGAATGGCAAGGAATATTTTTCAATCACGGAAAGAAATTGGAAAGAATCAGTTGAAGGGAATGTAATGGCTGACTTGGGTTATTACGATGATAGGGATTTATTTAAGTGCCATCTGCGACGTGATTACCCGACTGTCCCATTCCCATTGGCCGTCTCCCCAAGAACGTAGCATCCTAGTTGTTATCCTACCCAAACTGGGAACCGGCGGGAACAGCAGGCGGGAGCTTGATGGTGGTCACCGTGGCACGGAGTTAAAGAGTGGTAGCTCCATTGATTGGAACTGGAGTGTCAATGAAAAAGCTCCTGCATGTCCTGACCTGTGTCATATTTGGCTTACATGTAGTAAGTATATTAGGTCTCGTATTCTCCTGCGTTGTGTCTTCTGACTTGTTCTCCATGCCGGTGTCCTGTAACTTACTAACTTGGAGATTTGAGGCACAGCAAATAGTCATAGCCACCGTCCGAGTACACGTCCAAGATCGTGGTAGGAGAATCATTTTGTTGGACATCAGATCGGAGAGCACATATCTCTCTTCAAAGTCGACTGGAAGTTAAAAGCAGCGCTACCTTTCTTAGACAATAGATGGAGTTGATTTCGCCGGGAAGGCCCCACCTGCCACTCTTGACTCCCCCCACCTTTGAGAGATACATAGTGCCAGCGTCATCCCACTATCAGCCCTGCGAGAAAAGAGAGCCGACTGAGCGACAACGGGGACGCATACTCACCTTCGCCGATCTCCAGTTCTCGATTTATCTTATTCAGCACCAAACCCAAGACCGATATCTCGATTTATTTCCAGCCGCACCATCCAGGCTTTTCTTTTCTACCTGCAGATTACATTGCCAACTAGCTCGTCACAACCGTCGCCATCATGTCTACAACAGTTTCCATCAAAGGTCCGCATATCGGCCCCTCGCCCTCCAAGCCGGCCTTTGTTAGCAAGTGGTCGTCGCGATATCGAGGTGTAAGTCATCTCGAGCAGTTTTACATTTTCGCCACCCCCTCCCCTCTACCGCAACTTCTCCTTGTCTGATTTCCACCCCCATCCGTCCTGCTTTCAGAAACATGTCGGCTAACAGCCACGATCTCTACGATATTAGGCCACCGTGCAAGACCTCGAGCCCCCGGCCGCCCTGTCCCTGAACCCCACCGACCCCATCTCGCTCGCCATGCTCTCGGCCTTTGAGCGCGACTACACGCACCTGACGGTGGTGGACGGCGCGACGCGCGCGCTACTGGGCTACGTCTCGATCCCAACGCTGCAGTCGCAGCTCGACGCCGGCACGGTCAAGCCCGAGGACGCCATCGGCCAGGCCATGGCCCGCTTCCAGCGCAAGGGCCGAAAGTACAAGGTCATCACCATGTCCACGCCGCTCGAGGAGCTCGAGGCCTTCTTCGAGGGCGCCAACGACCCCTTCAGCCAGAAGCAGGACTTCGCCGTCGTCACCGACGAGGGCCGCCGCTTCGTGCTCGGCGTCGCCACGCGCGACGACCTCGAGGAGTTCGTCAAGAGGAGGCCCGCGTAAGGCAAGGAGAACTATTAGTGCTACGACTGAGGAAAGGGAAAATAAAGTGGAATACCGAACACCATCCTCCACCACTGGTAGGAAACATTGCGAATAATGCCCAAGAGGCTTGCGGAAGCTCATGTGGCACGACTCGGGAGTCAACGAAAACCGGCATAGGGGGGCTGCATTCAACAATAGGCGGCTCTTTGCCCGGTGGTACTTCGTGCGGGTCAGTCAGGGTCAGATTGATAGGCAGCATGGAAAAGGGGATCTTGGTCAGGCCAACATGCATATACAAATCGGCGTTGCGTTGTTCGTGGTGGCAATCCTTACATTTTGGCACATATCTGCTTTTATAGCACATGGGAAGGTATGGGACTCTTCAACGGGTCAAGTAGGGCAAGGGGTCATTCAAAATGAAATATAATCACTATTATCTCAAGATCACCAACGGTTCACAATAAGTGGGACAATAGAAACCGTATGGAGGGTTTATATCTAAAGAGGACGGTGTACCATGTGGACGAAACGACGGAACCAACAGCACCAAGAACGTAGATAGATTTAAGCGGTACCAAGCTGCATGGCGATCAATGTAGAAGTCCTGGGTAACGTTAGGAGATAATGTAATATATGTTTGTATGTTTCGAATACGACGCTGCATTGTTGATTCCCATCCATTTGGCCTTGTAACAGGCCTCTTGTTGTGAACTAGGTCTATAGACACATTTAAGAAATGAAGTCGTAAATCAGGCGCATCTCGACCTTCTTGTCGCCCTTTCTGAGCACGATGTTCCTGGCGTACCGCCGTTCGCCGCCGATGGTCTGGAACCCCCAGACCTGGACAGCGATCCAGCCGTCCTTCTGGTTGTCGGCGACACTGACGAGGTGGGCGGCGCCTTCGGGCCCCGTCTTCTCGGTCTCGCCCTCGAGCCAGTTGGCAGCGAGGTAGTCGGCGCTGGCGGCGTCGACGCCGTGCGCCAGGACGGCCTTCTTGAGGTCACCGGCCGTGTCGAAGTACGAGTGCGAGTCGACGGTGCCGAAGAGCCAGTCGCTGTGGGTGCGCTTCACGGCGTCGGTGCAGCGGTTCTCCGAGGTGCCCTTGATGCCGCCCGTCGCCGTCTGCTCAATGTCGATGTGCACGCACTCGCCCCCTGCCGTCGAGGGCGGCAGGGGCGCCCCGGAGTACTGCTTCACCGACAGCGTCACCGTCGCGAAGCCGATGGCCTTGCGCGTCAGGTACCCGATGCCCTGCAGGGCCAGGCCCGGCTCCGTGGGATCGGAGAGGTTCTTGTTCTGCGCGTCATCAAGGGATTAGTGACATACATACAAACATTTAGACAGGGCACAAGGTGCTGCATGTACGCGGAAATGGTGACCCCGCATAAAGCTGCTGGTGCTGCTGCTGCTTAAAGCTACCACCTGGCCGGATTCAATGCTGTCATTGCACTTACCATAACCCACGTCCCGTTCAGGTCGCCGATCGTCTTGCTTGCTGGAGCTGCCATTTTGTGTTTATGTGTGTATATAGGTGTATGAGTGAGTATATTTGGTGTTTGTTGGGATTGGAAATGACAAAGTAGGCAAACTGCTCGCAAATATATTAAGAGGTCGTTTGAGGATAGCTGCACTGTCGTATGTTACTCAGCCCGAATAAGAGGTTGTTGAGCTGTATATGAAGTGGTGGTGGGGCCCCCTGCCAGGTACGTAATGCCACTGAGGGGCGGGCGCTATCTTTAGCGGGCTATTAGGCCAGTACAGAACAGTAGCATGTGCATCAAGGATCCAGCAGCGAGGATGTATGTTTCAGGCTTGAGGCTTGAGGCTTTGTGAGGACTGGAACCTTGAAGATTCAGGGTCCCTTGAACAGAGCACAATCCCTAGCTGGCGAACGATGTCAGCGTGGTGGTCAATTGAAGCTTTGCACTTGATACAAATGTTCTATCATCTACGAGAATATATAAGTACATGTACTTACCTTTATGTACATTATCATCTAGCAACTGCCCCTGAGGAGCTGACCATCATATGTTCAGGTTCGAAGGAGCCATCGATCTGAGTGGACCGAGGCATTCTGTCTTCAACCGCGCCAGCCGAGCCGTTATCAGTTACCTGTTCAGGCCTAATGTCCAGCCCAGATTGCGGGGACGGCCCCTGTACGACTCAGCTGGGTTCCCTAATGCGAACGTGAGGGTTGCCCAGAAGGTCGCCCATGGGCGCTTGGCCCTGCAAGTGCGGCAGCACCTCCCCTGTCATTCAAGACGAGCCAATCGTGTCCAATCTAATCTGATGTCAAGTGAACCCCCAAGAACCACAAGCGCCTCGAATCCCGAAAACGCCGGCCACGTTAGGTATCGATCGGCCCCCAAGGCTGTGAGACATACGACCACAACGGGCTTGTTTTGTCCTAGGTCCATACAGATAACGATCTGGGCCGACTCCTACGGATGGGGAGATGCCGAACCTCCTGGACGCGCTTTACTTAGTGTTACGCTGGGCAGTAAGACACATACATGATGAGGGCTTCCAAGAGGCAAGTAGGCCAACCCCTCTCTACTAACAGCCAAAGGAGAGGTGAAGCCGCCAACCCAGGGCTGGGCTTCCTTATGTCTTACCATGGCCTAGTAGATGGGCAGTGTCGCACTATCTCTCTGGTGCATATAGTCCAGTGTTAGACTATTAAGCATGTGGCTCATTGAGAGTACCACCTGGTCGTTCAGTTGACTCGAAAGTATCAGCTTTATATAGGCCTGCTAGATTTACCTTCAGGTTAAATTGTGATAATCCGACTTCGCTGTCCCCTTTGCCATTAAGAAACTAGGAATTGTACGTGTAGAAGCTAAACCTTTAGGCTGACGGGAGCTTAGGATAATGTTGCCGAGCTTATCAGCTCATGAAACTATACAGATAGCAGCAGAAGGCTTTCGCCACTAATCTAAAGTACGATTGGTAAGCCCGAAGCATCCCGGTGCTGCATGTATATATTCATGGCAACCTGGCTATAGCCCGGAGGCCACCGATTGGTCTAGAGTAGCAGTGAGAACGTGGTTGAAAGCGACTTGGTTATTTCCTTATCCTTCGTATCCATGCGAACTCGATTATGATTGTCATGCTCATGTCCTACTTGACCTTCAATGGCCTTCTTCTATGGTTCTTGGCCGTTCGTGCCCTCTGTGCCAATGTTGCTCGATGGTAAGCACACAACTGCGTCCCTCTTGGGTGCAGAGTATACGCCGTGAGACTGGAAAATAAGAGATCAAATCCAATGTTGAAAAATATGTAGGGCAAGATCGGATCGGTGGTATCGGCGAGTCCTTACCTATGATATCATGTTGAAAGAACATGCATTAGCTAATATCCTACAGCCTAGTCTTGTGTCTTTCAGCTTCATCTGCAATCACACTTCGAAACAGTAATCGCACCGGACAAGTTTTCGTCTCGACCAAGGGAAAAATATGGAAGTCGAGGATCCCCGGGTTGTCAGTGTCATCTGGCCCACCAATCCGAAGATTATGTTGTACCCGAGGGAAATCTGATGCGGAGAGATGGAAGATGATATAACTTCAGTCAAGTCAGGTTACCGAGACTGAGCCCCTATACCGTGCAAGGGAGTCGCAAGAGAGGAACAGCTACGACTTGACCATGGGTGATAGCAAGTCAGCAGCGGCCGTCACTTCAAGCTGTCACCGCGCCTGACCAGTGCTCTGTCCAGCTGCACCAGACCTGTCCCCGACCAGGCAAAAGGACGACGTTGCCAAGTCAGCGTCTTGGCCGTCTACTAGAGCTTATCAACAGCTCTGACACAAGCTGCCTTTCATGATAGAGCCACAATTGGAGAATAAGCAAATATTCTTGAGTCCGGCACTCCAAAAGTGGAAGCATCTGGAACTGTTGCCCCCGGTTAAGATTGCATGCTGTCAGTCCATCGGGCGGCGGCGGCGAGGCTTGACCTTTTTGTTTTACGCTGCGCGGATTCATCAACCCGCGCGCCAACCAACTCGACCAGCAGGCCCCGTCAAAGGGTCGATTACTGAGCTCTTCCGTTATTGGGTGTTGTATTTACGAGTGTGCATGTGTGTATACGAGTGGCCGTTGATGCTGTTGTCCGACCAAGTGGTTTTGAATATCTCAGACGCACGACTTGTGGACAACCGACATATAGCCAGATGGGTGTAGCAACCGTACGAAGCTCGCTTCAGGCCCAATGACCTGATCTGCGTCAACGCTGATGATCGCGTCGTATAAGAATGGTCGCGCCGGTGGTGGAAAAGGGTATCATGTGACTGAAAGGTGGTTCAGGTCCGTCTTTTGGATCACATGCGAGTTCAGCGGCTCCAAATGCAGGATCTACCATGCGCTTCAATGGTGCTTCTATGTGGCTCTGCAAGTCTATTACCACGTAATTCGACTGCAATTGATCATCGGGGTCTCGTATGACGAAGATCTTGATCGGCAAACCTGTCGATGAGTGAGGAGGAGCCCCCCCTTTCGCTTAGCCGTTCCACCAAACTGCGGAAATTTCAAAATGGAATCGTGAATATCAGCCCCTCGGTGATCGTCGCCAAGTTGTATCTAGACATCGGAGTGACAATAGCCAACTTTCCTTGGAGAAAAATGGCATCGCGCTCGACGGATCTGCGGTGTGTCTATCCAGCCCCTTTCTCAATATTGCCCACCTTCTGCGCAGTCCAGATCACTCTTTTACTCATGTCTAAATTGCGTTTCCTACCAGATAAGCTAAGCCGCGTGCACCTCAAAGACCAAGCAATGTCATTCGTATTTCGGGGACGTCCGTCCGCAGACGCCAGCTTCGACGTACGACGAAACAGACCGATTGCTCCCTTTCTTCCGGGATGCAGATCAGCATCAAAACCTCAGCTGACACAGTTTTCCAACCAGTCGTGATGATCTACTACGTACAAGTACTTGGACAATCTCTCATCGGAAGACATGCCATACCCTCCTTCAATGCGGTGCCCCTGAGTCCCTTTCAGGAGTTAAGCAAATCAATCTGGCCTATATATATACCGTGGTAGGTCTCTCTGCATAAAATCAAACCCGACAAAGGTCATATGGAAAATACTACCAAGTAGAGTTATTATACCAGCACTCCGTCACTTTGGATATACCCGCTGAAGACCCTGTCGAATTGCGAACATTTATTGTAGCGATAGGAGACCAGATAGAGAAGGGTCAATCAAACATACCTAGCGGTTACGAGGTGACTACCTATGTCGGCATCCAGCTATGTGTGGTGCTTAGGCTCGCCTTGCTACTGCCTCCTGGTACACACGCATTGAGTGCAGACAGATGCCCGGCACCCCCTTTCCCGCCTTCCCCCCTCAACACCTATCATATTCCAGTTGCTACCACTAACCTCATCCCATCTAGCCCGCATCACTCACTGGATACCCAGCCCAGGAACAAGACATGCGTGTCTCGCGTGGCTACGAGAGCACCTCCAGTCGATAGGCCAACGTCCAAACATGCGAGCACAGCAGCCATATGTTCTATGGATGCAAGTGTGACGGGGCCATCCCCCGCGGCGTCCGGTTGGCCCATAGCCCCTTTCCCATCCGGATAAAGGGACAACCTCCTCTTTGTCTGTATGTTCGATGGCGATCTGATGAAGATCTAGCGAGGATCGACGCTCAAAAGCCTGTTTGCTTGCTTCCGATACTCTACAATGTGACCATCCCCATGGTTCCTGAATCTTGATCCATTATCCTTGGCATCTGCACAAGCTCAATGCGGGACGTCGTCGTCGTCGTCGTCGTCGTCGTCGTCGGTGGCTAAGTGCATAGCAGTACTGCCACCTGGCACACCTCTCGAGCAAGGCAGAATAGAGTTTTGGTAAGTCGGTGTGCATATGGATTCAAGGCAGCTTGTTCCTCATGTCCCATGTAATTTTCAGGTCTGTCCTTGGTCTTGGGCGTTGGAAGTACCAGCCTTTCCTCCTTTCCTACCAATCCTGCGATAGGATGGTCGACGAAGTCGCGACTTGTTGGGCCATGGAGGAGGGGCATCACCAGCGGTAGCGGTCATGTCTCCGGCCCACGGCTGACCGCCTGGGGCCGGCGGACTACCGCGCATGTGGTAGCTCAGACCCCCTGCACCCCGGACTTCGTCTCCTTCATGAGATTCCCCAATCCCCAGTCAGTAAGTAGTAGTAGTAGTACGCGGCCGATGCAAAGGGCGCTTGTTTCCCCCAATACATTGTACAGTAATAGTCACGACTCTCCATCTACCGGCAGCCACCCCTGACGTCAGGTTACTACTTCAGGGGATGGGTGGCCAGGCACACCGCAACGTACTGTAGCTGTAGCCATCGTCACCATGCTCACCTCTCTCTCTCTCTCACCCCCGAGTAGTCGTAGACATGCACGGCATTGCACCCAAACCTTTGGTCATCTGAATGCCAGACGAAGGCTCCTCGGGGGTGACGACATCATTCATACCTGTCCCCCTCAAACTCTGGGGTTTCCATGGCGGTACCAACGGCGGTCGGCCCGCCCATTCTTTCAACGACGACCAAGGCCCAAGCCCTCGACGAGGGCAGCAACACCCGAGTAAGAACCCCCGAATGGCATCCATCCCCAGAGAGACCCCGAGGGGGAGACGGTCCTGGTCGGTGCCTTGGTCGACGATGTTTCACGGGTTGAGGCGCTCTGATGAGGAGGGGGAGGGATGCGTCGGCCACGCATGGAACACCTGCCCAGGGATATCCCACTGACAGTTTTAGAGGGGGTATAATTGCATGGCACAGGGGGGTGTGAGGCTTCGCGAGTCAGAAACCCTGCCTGCTTGGCAGGACCCTGTTTGCATCTGCATCTGGCAGAGGAGGAGATTACCGCCGCCTACGACATCATTTGCAAGCAGGGCCCCAGACACTGACGAACATGAATCGCCGTCACGTACACAAGATCCAAGAAATAAGTAACGATCGTCGTCAAATCTTGTGGGATCTCGCCTCCGGTTTCAGTCGCGGCCGAGGCATGACATGGTTTGCTCGAGCGGGGTTCGGGGTTCATCCAGCCTGCCCTCATCTTTCGCAAGCCTACTTACTCACATCCGGCGCTCGCTATGTATGTTTGTGTTTGACCAATGTACTACCTAGTCGAGGTCGTCGTAAAGATCGTTCCGAGATTTAAAGGATCATAGGCATATATATATAGTGGATAACCTATGCCGAGGGGACGATTATGTACCGAGTGTACATAGACCACATACGGTAGATAGCGGGCCAGTCATCTCAAAAACAAGTTTGCCGGATTCGGTGAGATGGCGAGGTACTGGGTAATTAATTGTCTGGGTACGTACCCGTAGTCTGAAAAACATGTAACGCCCGTTGGACCCTCCCAAGGGTTCCACTCGGAGCAAGTGGGCTCGCGAAAAGAAAAAGAAAAACATGTTTGAAGATTCTTTCAGCGAAGTTTGCCTAGAGTCCCGCCGACGAGGCACACAACGTTGGGCAGCGACATACCGCTCGGTAAGGCTGGAAAGGCCAAATCCAGGGTCCATTCATTGGACCCTTCATGTGCAAATCCCGGTAACCTATCCTACTACCTCTTGCTACACAAACTAAACAGAGATGCCACCCACTCACTACACTATACTGGTATAGCGGTCGGGCGGCTTCCCGTCCCGCTAGGAAAGGGCTTCAAGCGAGCCCGTGCTTGTGGCAGAAGATTGAAGAAGCAGAAAAAGAAGAAAAAACTTGACGATGTTTCATGCCATGAAGATACCACTTAGACCTGGGCGCTTCCAAGGTAACCGTGCATGTATCGTGAGATGGAGTTGTCCCGTTCGAGTCACTGATTTGTCAAGCTGCTTCGATATCCAGTTCCCGCCCACTCCCCTTCGCTGGTCTCACTGACTGGAGTCTGAACCAGCCACCAAGCAATGAGCTGCCTGCTTGTAATGCCACATTACGCGGCCCAGAGACCCCAGGCATGCACAGCGTGTTGGTTTCCTGCCGGCTTGGGGGCGTGGACGGTGAAAGTGAAAGTCCATGCTGAGGGACGGAGTCGATCGCTGCCCGTCCACATGCCCGTCCTTGCCTGTAGCCGACGAATAAGCAACGGCCAAGGGCACTTCCGGGGTAGGAAGAACGAACGATCACAATATGCACTACTGCAGAGACAAAATGAGAATTAGCCAGTGTACAAATTGCACCAACTCCAAACTGCCTGCATACATAAGGCAGTTTATTAATAGACGCGTGGAATTATAACCCAGGAAAATCACTTGCCGGCAGCCCGGTTTGCCTACAATCTTGCGGCAGTGTAATATCAATTTGCAGGCAGCAACAGCAGTGCAGACAAAGGTAAGTAAGCACTAAAGACAGCCTGAAAGGCAGACTGAGTGCGGTATCACAGCTGAGATAGAACACCAGTTGGCATCGTCAACTACGCCCCGAAAAGAAGTTTTTGGGGTTTGGTCGAAACGACAGGCGGCGGGGAAGCTGCTCCGTCACCTGTGATTCGTGGGCTTTGACAGATTTGGTGGGACAAGTGATGGGAAGATCAGCATCCAAGGGAGTCATGCTGGTGCAGTTGCGGCCAATGGGTGATTGAGCGTCGGACAATCTCGACGATCAATTGCAGCTGGAGCGTGGTGCGACGGATAGCAAGACCTCTGGTCGAGGCGGTCAGGACAGGATCTCCATCAGACACTAAGTAACTGCTAACCCCTCTGTCGGCCACTGACCGAACGAGTAGGTAGACCTTTTGCAATCTTTGCTGCCGCGTTACCTCCGATAGATAGCCTTGGGTGCTAGGCATGCTGCACGCTGGCATGCTGGGCTCGGGGGCTTTTTTTCTTCTTTGGTCCATTTAAGGAAGGTGCGTCTCGGTGGAGTGTCCCAATTGCTTCTAGATGACTAAAGGAAGGATTCTACTCCTGGCCAGTCAGCGGGTCGCTGGGACCTCAATCTTTGTTCGCAGTCTACTGAACTTAAAGCACAGAAAGTCCATAATTGACCCTAGTATGAAATAAGGTAGGTAGCAGGCATTGCGCGGGAGCGTTTGGTTCCTGTCAAGCAAACACTAGGTTGGTATGTACATAGTTTAAAAAGGTGTCGAGTGTTTTGTTCGACGCAAGGTTTCTCTTCACAGAGTTTGCTGCTGGTTCTTGGGGTACAGCTACTGCGACATGGTCGCACGCTAACAAGGCTCCGGGGAATGCGTTTTGTTGTTGCGAGGTTGATCCAATGATGTCACCAATGCTGCACGAAACGCCAGCTAGCGGTTTGCTCCGGGAGAGGATCTGGCAGATATGCGAACAAAAGGGTCTTCGAGATGGCACGTTGTGCTGGGTACAGAGGCGCCCCTCCTTCCCCCAAAACAGCCACACTGTCTCAATCGCACGACTTCTCGGAGCAGGCATACGTGCGTAGATGCTACATGAGGGGTTGAGAGATGTGAGACGCCTATCTGTTCAATGCCGTCATCCCTGCTTGACCATGAGGTAAGCTAAAAAAAAGCAACGCCACCGGATCCCAGCTTACTGTGAACTCTGAATTTTGAAAGGTGATGGTGATAGGGGTCCTGATAGTTGATAGGGGAGACAGCGACACAGAAATAGTCGGAAGTCGGCTGCATGGCGGGTTCAGTGAATGGACAATGCATAATTGTGTTACACGTGTTTTGGAGCGAGTGCTTGACATCAAGCAGGCCCAGCATGTCCCGAGAGCGAATCGTTATACAAATCTGATTGCGATTGCTCGCGTACCTTCCTGGGATGGTAACGCTCAGGGGCGACGATCTTAACGACTGTTGAGATAGACGACGGGAAATGTCGCAGGCTGCGCTATGAAAACTCGCGAGCCACCGTAAACCAATCTTATTAGTACAATATGTGAAGTGCTTGGCATATCAGATGCATGGTGTGCTCCAATAGGATTGGCAATAACCGTGCCATCAATACTTACATACTTAATACCGCGACCACATACGGATGCCAGATACCGGAAGCCCAGGTATGGATGCTTCTGCGCTGTGCACATGCGCTACGGTCGCTTCGCTGGTGTTCCCATATCAACCATCATCCGTAGCACAGTTGATTTCGGAGTTGACGATAGACAACAAGCAGTGACCGAGGCAGGGCTGACTTCGATACGGTGCCGGGGCGCCTATCTGACTGTGCTAGCCGATCATGACATCACCTCCATTTTCGCTTGGATCACCTCTCCAGACACCCGGAGAGGAGGAGCGAGAGAGCCTGAACCTGTGACTTCGTAGCGCTTTGAGATATCTGAAGGCTGGCATGGACAATGGATGGTTGGAGGCAAGTAGCAAGTAGGTAGCTGTATGCGTTATTGTACGAATGTACCTTGGCGGGGTATCTTACTGGTGTTCAGCTCGAGCAATTTCTATTGATGTAGGTTATGTAGTCGTAATGACTGCACATCAATCAACGTATCTGCACTTGATTTGAGGTATTATTCTTATCGTCACGAATAGGTTTGGCGGTTTGGCCATGCATCAGATGATTCCACCAAGAAAACAAGACTGCAAACTTACGATTGCCATGAAGCATTAGGCCCTGTCGATGGCGCCGCTGCTTCTGCATAAGAAGGAAACATTAGTTGAACGGTCGCAGTATACTTTTCAATAAGGGTCCATACCCTCGATGCATGCGAATTTATCTAACGAAACATAAGCGTGTGCTGGTCAGGATCAAAGTACGCATGTACATCATTGAAAGAGGGGGTGGGACTGGCTTCCATGCCTGTCTGCTTGTCTGTCTCCTAGCTCCTGTCTGTCGCTTGCGGTCGGTCGCATGAGTTTGAGACGCAGCCAATTATCACAAGGGGTGTTGGAATACCCGCCCAGATGGGAAGGAGTGGGATTGTAACTTCAATCCTGTGCTGCAGGCTTTCACAGGCTCGACGGGCTACAACCATACACAGCTCTCCCAGTATCTCACGATGGATGGACGTGTGCTGTGTTGTGTGTGTGCGGGCGTGTGTGTCTTTTTCTTTTCTCTTTTTTTCTTCTTTCCCTCGAGTACGGCCCTAGCCACACCCACTCCTCATTAACCCACACACACAAACGTAGGTAGGTTAGTACAGCAGCATACAAGTACACATTTTTGTATCGGCTCTCGTCTTGTTGTACATATGGTGTCGTGCAAAGTGGCAATCAACAACGGCATGCGCTTTATACGAGTTCGTACCGAGCTCATTCGTTTTTCCAACAGGTCGGATTCCGTTTTTCCTCGAGGGAGCCTGACCTCTGAGCTTCGTGATGTCTGTTCCCACGCTTTCGCTGTGGAGACTGAACTTCTTTTGGGGCTACATCATGACGTCGCGGTACCTAGATACATGAGATACGTGCTAGTCACTGCCAGTCTTTCTCGCGCTGGCCGCCTGGGAGGAAAGCCGGCACCAAATTGCCGTCGCAGGCGTGGAAACATTGGGAACCTCGCAACGGGCGAAAAAGATGCCCAATTGGCTCTCAGGGCATGGGATTATCCGCCAGGGGCCGGGGTGTCTACATGGGGATCCATTAACATTCCCATAAATCTCCCTCCCTGAACACACTCTTCGAAGTAGTTGCGGTACGTACATTCATTCATGGACGTCTTCATGCCCGCTTGTACATGTGCATATCCTCTTTTGACCCCAGTTTCGCTTCCCGGAGCTCGCCAATCAGTAACGAGTAATGTCGTCACAAGCGCAGATCGGTAATGAATAATGCCAAGTGTGTATTTGCACAATTTACAGCACGGTACGCCGCCTCAGCTTTGCTATTACGTTGCACTGGCAATGTCCTTTCTTGGCTGCTCTTCTTGCTTAACTTTTTGCCCGAGAACAGGATAATCGAAAGATAATGATGCTGGTTTTGGCAACGACAAGGCTGGCTACATGCTGGTTTTGCCTCAAACCAAACCCGAGCAAAGTCGAAGTTTACTTGTACTACATAGAGCACCTAACAGCACAAAGGGTCTGGGGGTGGTATATGCACCACAACAGGGGAGTACCTTGCTGTCTTTATGCCACTTCCTGACCAACGGCTAGCCTCGAAATATGAACGAGCTGGCCCAAATAGGCAGGACTGGCGGTTGCTGCTTTCGGTTATTGCGACCCGGGCCTTCCTAGTCCTGCTAGTCACACGTATCGGCCTGCTTTGAGCGGTTGTGTGTAGTAGTTGCGCCGGTATTGACTCCCAACATTGAACTATCCGCCTGTTGTATCGAATTCCTCAGCTGCAAGGTCGGTTAGGCCCAGTGGAAACTGCACGCTGTAAATAGGTCTGGACAGGTCTGGGCAGGCAATGGCCGGTATCCTCAGGTGAGTCAGGGTCGTTTGGCTGGTGCTTGGGAGGCCATAATCGCTGGCACCAGCCCCCATCTCTGCGCAGGTAGCCCTCCTCGTCGGTATTTTACTTGTTGATCAGCGAGTCAAAAGGGGGCTCTGCGAGGTCGAGGTACCACACAGCACACACAGCGTTATTTTTGGGGCCTGGCAGAGGTCCAAAACAAGTCTCTTGCCTCCTAGTCGGACCCCCCAATTACCTGTCGGCAAGACTGGCGATCACTTACAACATGGCCCTATCAGGACGGAATCAGGGTACTGCTACAAGCACAATTTCCAACTTTCAGCAGGAGAGGGGCCCGCCCGCCCCAAAAATTGCAACGGGACCCCGGTATTTTTGCCCACCTGCCACTGAGCAGAGCAGCATGTACACGCCCGTACACGCCCTTTCAGCATTTCCATCAAACCGCTTCGTTGCGCGGCGAACCTGTCCGGACCCATCGAACCCATCTTTCTGTTCTCTGTCACTTCGTTAGCTCTTCGGCCTTCTCCCTTTTTATTCCAGACATCGCTCTCGACCTGTCGATACCTTTCCGACCTTTGATTCTTTTCAACAAACTGGCAGACCAGACCGACAATTCCGATTTTTCTCGCTGCTGCAGTAAGCAACGCCCGTTCCCACACACCACCATTCTTTCCAGGGTCGTCGTCACTGTCAGCTGCTGTATCGTGAAGTGAAGTGGGTAGCATTGCAAAGGAAAAAAAATCCTAAACTGCAGGGGACAAGAGGAGGAGAGGAGCTATTTCCACCCTGAAGCTGCACCACATTCATCAGTCACACACGCACACAGCACCGAAAGGAGACAGGACACAACAGCCCAAGCAAAGAGGAAAGAAGCGGACGGTAGTGAGGCAAAGAAGCCCAGAAGAACCCTTTTACTCTTCGGTGTTTCTCTCACGTTTCCCTACGTGCATACTTGCATTTTCCCTTCTGCAACTAGTCCTATTGCACAAGGCCGGTAGCCAAGCACTTCCGGAACCCTCCTGGGCCAACTTCTACTCGCACACCCACCCGTTTATACTGCACTCACCACTTTCTGCGGAATCACACCACCACAACGGCCATCCCCCTTGCTTCTACAAAGCCATTTCTCCAACTTACTTTTTTCACTCCTGCTCAACAGCAAACCACGCCCGCACCACCGTCACGATAACTCCAACTGGGTACTATTATCAATAACCAAAACAACAACAAGTCTGCCACAACATAGAGCTGCAACATACTCTATCTGGTCGACCATCCTACCTTGCATTAAGCAGCCGCATACACACTGCCCGCCGTCTACTCTCCTACCACGGCATACACCTGGCTTTAGAGTACTCGCGAGCCATACATATCGACCTCCGACCGCAGACAGAAGTCACAGAGAAAATGAGTGAAGCATTTCCCGCAGTGGAGCCCCCGCGCCCCCAGCGCGCCGACTCGTCTTCTGGGTCATCAGTCGAAAGCCAAGAGATTCATATGCCTATCCCCACGCGGCCACGTCTTCCGAGCCGTAAGAGCAGCGGTACTTTGATTGTCCCTCGAGATTCGTCCCAAGTTGGCCCTGTACCAACCGTATTCGGGTCCGATGATGTCAGAGCCATGAGCCCGCGGAGGAATAGCGAAGATCTCGACAAGATGGGCCGCGAAGCACGTGAGGAACTTCACAGGTACGTTTCCTGAAACATAATGCTGGCAATCAAGGTCTAGGCTAATTCGGCAATCATTTTAGGCATGCAAAAGCTCTACAAGATTCTCTATTACTTCTTTTCAACCGTATAGAGGCTGTCAAGGAAGAGCACGACAAGCTCGACAACAACAACAAATTCCTGCAGAAGTACATCGGAGACCTCATGAGTACAAGCAAAATCACAGCTGGCGGCATCCGAGGCAGGAAATGAGCTGCTACACCGCGACTCGGTACGAATTTCGGAACACGGGAAAGGGGATGACAGCGAAAACTCGCGAATTTGCCCATGATCGACCATCATAGCGACAAGAGTCCTGCATTAGCAGGGACGGAAAGTGCTATGGCCGCTACCGCCTAGATTATTGATACCCGGAACGAAACCGTCCCAGGAAATTTGGCAACAGGATATCTCACTGTTGCGCCTGCGGCCGGATCAGTTCTTCTACATTACGACCTGATCGCGTTTGCGCCCAACGAGGGTGCTAACGCAAGGCTTTGAGGCCTACAGGCCTTTTGAGTCCATCCACGGACTCTATTCCCTTCAAGTGTGTTTTATATCTTACCACATTACGGCATGGCGTACGACATGAAAGACGGCAACACGGCGGTTCGCAAAAGGAAAGACGTGAAGAGGGAGGAGTCGCTTATACCAAGGCCTTTGTTTTGTTTGGCTCATTCATCAGCATTTGAAATACCCATACGGATGGCGAACCGTTGACCCATCACCACTAGCATTATCATTATCATCATCATCAAGGCCCGGCACTGGCCCCATTGGCGTTGCGTCGAGACGAGAATTTATGACTGGTTTGTACATTATTACCAACAACATTGGTGGCAGATCGGTACGGAACGGAGTTTTATTTTGGCGCCGTCTGGTTTGGAAGGTGGGCAATGAGCAATAAACTCATTCAATCTTCCTGCATCGTGTATGTAGGCGTTTTGCATTTACCAAGACAGTTAAAAATGGCCAATCGTCAAGATCAAGTGTATGTGTGCCTACCCCTTCTCCATTTGTTTTACGTGCCACATATTTCTTGCAACTCCGACCTGGTTGGAACGACTCATGGCCATATGCATGATAGCGCAAAGACGCGAACGTAGGTTTTGTGTTACGCACAATTGATTACAGCCCCTGAAAGCTAAAGGTGACAAGCGACAAGTGGGATCGACCCAAACATCGCGGGGTATTCGATTGCAGAAGCGCCAAGAAAGGAAAAGGGGGTCGGATGGGGGTCGATGCACGTCATTGTTCGTGAAGAGGCTTTCACTGGAGGGTTTGTCCGTTTTTCGGAACCGTAAGCGAATCGACGTGTCACTCTTGAGGGGGGGTTCTGATTGGGTTTGGGGGAGGATGGGCTGTTCCTCCCGTGCGCTTTGGGAAACCCGGAGCAGGGGGTGGAAAGAAGGGCGGAACACACTTCAGTTCAAAGAATGGAGAAGGAAAACAAAAAGAAAGCAACATGAGAAAAGTCTCAGGCAGGGCAAAGCAAGGAAGGGAAGGGGGGCGGGCGAGTTGAAAGGGGACGAGGACGGAATGGTTGATTGGTCCCAACTGTCCGGCTCTGTTCCGTTGGCACGGAGGTACCGAGTTCAGACCAGGCCAGCCAACCGTGCGGAAAGACAGCAAACAGAGACGAAGTCTTTGATTGATTTGCTTCCTTCTTCAGGTTTCGGTTGGTCGGGTCTCACAAAACGGTGAAGTTGGGAGAGCACGGTTGCCCGACCCTTCTTCACTTTCTTGTTTTCCTCCTTGTTTTCCTTTAGATTCGAGGGGCGCCGATGCACCTGTCGATCCGTTCGTCATATAAGGGTTCCGGAAACCGACCGCGAATTTCTCCATGGCTCTATTTGGATGATGTGGGAACGGGAGGGAGCCTTACTCGAGGCCGGCTGTCTAGACAGGATCTGTGGGAAAAGAGGGACTGAAGCTCGGCCATGCCGATGACTGGCTGTGTGAATCTGGTCATTCGTTTACTTATCCAACCCCCAGCATCATAAGGGACGGTAGACCGACCGTACTGGGTTCGGGAAGCCCAGTTTGATTGTTGGATAATGGGAGTAAAGCCGATCCGAGAATGCAGAAAGCGGCCAGAAGACATCAATACTACCTCTATCAATATCTGAACAGCCAAGGTCTAACTGTACGACATCCCTTACTCCAAGACGGGTTACAAAAAGAAGGGGCAAAGCAGGAGGAGGGGCAGAACCAATGAAGGTTCCCGAGCCGACTTCTACGGATCGTGGCCTTTCGTGCGTCTAACCGCCTAATCTGTTCGCGTCTCCCTATGTTGTTCCCATCCCTAGTTTGTTCTCTTTAACAGGAGCATCGAGGGCCAAACCGGGCGATTCCTCCGCCAGCACGCGGAGGCAAAGAAAATATTGCTTGAGGCTTTTGAGCGAGCCAGCCTCAATACATTTTCATGTGGACATCAGGCCCTGTCACCGCTTTGGTTACTTAGTTATCTGCGAAAAGCAGCAGAAACATTAGGGGGGACTATGAAGACATCATGGCCCTTTCCATTCACTGGCACCAGCCATGACCTCTCAAGCAAGCCACGGCCATATATATCCACATGTTATCTTGCCAATCAGCCGGAGACAAAGTGGGATCAAGGGTCTGGCGAACTGCCGCTGACAAGTTTAACGACTTACGTCCCGGGTTCCTATGGTATTGTTTTACGACTAGGCTCTTTTTTTTTTTTTTCTCCCCAGAAACTATACTTGCTCAGGATCAACCGGAAATCTTTTGAGATTCACTGTTTCGTGCCGATATACCAACACTCGAGGAGTCCTCGATGACAACTTTATTATTTCTAAGTCCTGTGTAGATGGTAAGGGGATGAGTCTTCGAGATCTATTAATATTTACATCAAGTGTGCCCCCTCGGGAAGAACTGGAGGATTTCAAAACGATATACTCTGCAAAAAGAGTGTGTATTAAATTAAGTTGAGCTCAAAGGCAGCACAGACTGGGGCTGTGCCCAGAGCCCAGATAATTTGCTGTCAAGACAAAGCTATATACAATACAATACGTCTTTCCAGCTGTGACAGGTGCGGACATATGTGGACAAGTAAAGTAGTTATATATATATACAGACAGGTTCACCTTCTTCCATCTTTCGCACTCCACTGCTGTTTCTTCGCCTCCCAAAAGGCCACCTTGACTCCGTCGCCGGGTTGAATGACAATCTCGGCCTTGAGGGTCGGGTTGCCGCCGTCGACCTCGTGCATGAAGCTCTCGACCCGCTCGAACCGCTGGAACAGGCGCGTAAGCACGTAGCCCATCTCGGTCAGGGCGAACTGCTGCCCGATGCAGATGCGGGGCCCGCCGTTGAATGGCACGTACTGCCAGGGCTTGGGCTGCCAGTGAAACCAGCGGTCCGGGCTGAACTGGTCGGCGGGCGCGAAGGTGTCCGAGGGCGGCGGGTACAGGTCGGCACGGCGCTGCATCAGGAGCGTGCTGTAGCCGATGGGCGTGTCTTTGAGGACGGCGACGGGCTGCGAGCCGTCGGGGCCGCCGCCACGGGGCAGGGTGCAGTCCTTGAGCGCCAGGCGCACGTTAAAGGGCACAGCAGGGTACATGCGCAGAGTCTCGTTCATAACGTTCTGGAGGTACTTCATGCTCTTGAGGTCCTGGTACGTGGGCTTGCGCGTCAGGCCGACCTGCTCGATGATCTCGGTCCGCAGCTTGCGCACAGCCTCGGGGTGTCGACTGAGCTCGTAGATGGTCCAGGAGAGGGTGGCAGCGGTGGTGTCGCGGCCGGCGAGGAGAATGGCGACCAGCTGGTCACGAATCACCTTGCGGTCGCGCGTGAAAGAGGCCAGTTCGTGGAGGAAGGTGTAACCCTCGTCGGACTTGGTGTGGGTGGCAAGCTCCTCGGGGCTCAGGCGCAGAGCTCGGTCAATATAGGCGTTGCACAGCTCGTTGATGGTCTTGAGACCGGCGCGGAAAGAACCAAGGGGAACGAAGCGTTGCAGAGGCCCGGCACGCGCACGAATGTTCTGTACTCGCTGGACCTCGTTGAAGGCATCGGCGAATGCTTGACGGGGAGTACTATACTGGAGATCAGCCTTTCTGTTTACAGTTGGGGTTGGGTCTGACAGGAAAGATTCAGAGATGGATTCTGTGCAACGTACGTGAGAGACTTGACATCCAGGCCTAGCAGGAAATCGGTGGCAACGTCGAGGGTGTATCGGAATAGCAAGTCACTAATCTCGATGACCTTGCCATTTCCCGACTCAAGGTCCACCTTTTGGGTCTCTCCGTTCAGCGCCTCGCCATGGGCCATAGCCTTGAAGAATGTTTCCAAGTGAGACTCGAAGCAGTCCAGATGACTAATGCGCTCCTTGACGAACTGAGGGCGGATGAGCTGTCTGCTAGCATGCCACCTTTCTCCATCAGTGGTGAAGATGCTGTCGCCTAAGAACTCGCTCCATTCATCGTGGAAGGGCTTGCCCTTGCCATAGTCGGTGAACTGGGAGGCGAGTATAGCCTTGATGTTTTCCGGGTCCGCAGTGAAGAAGAGACGCTTGCCCACGATGGTGGTCTCGGCGGTATACTCAGGTTTATCGGCCAGGAGCTTGGTCCACATCTCCAGGTTCTTGTGGTTCATGGTAGCATTCACCTGGTCCCTGACAATGTCGAGCCCTAAGAGTGGGTATGAGTATATATGCATTTCAATGGCCAATATGAACATCATCAATGATAATGCCCGAGAGAGACTTACCAAAAGGCAGAGTCCCTTTCACGCTGGTAGCTCTGGTACCGGGAAGCCGGCGCAGTCGCATCGAGCGGTCGATACTGTTGAGCACGAAGTACAGGAAAGAGCTGACGCCCACGAAGACGAGTAGTCCCGTAAAGGAGACATGGCGCATGAGCTGCTCCAGGAAACCCATTTTGCAGGCTGGTCTTCCGGTAAGGCAGGACTTGGGGGAGAGGAGGAGGATAAGGCAACAGCAGCTCCGACAGAGTAACCCCGTTTGTTAGGGTAATCAGGCTTGAAAACTATGATCTCCTGCCAGCAGAGAAAGAAACCGCGACGTCGGTCCCGTGGCGTGGCAGTGACACACTGCCGCACCAGTCGATTTGACGCTGAGTAAGTTGGCCAGGGTAGATCGGGTGGAGGGTAAAACGCGGTTTAGGCCTGGTGGAGCTGGGATGGCGGGAGAGCAGGAAAAAAAAGACAGCCAGACAGTTCACGACATGCACGGCACTATGCACTACGTGAAGGGGAAGAGAAGGAGTGGGATGGGGTGTTGGAGGAAACCCGAGGAGTGTGCCCTTCATGTAGGCAAGGTAGTATCCGAATCGGTTACCTGTTGCTTGACCTTGCACGGGCTGGCGATCTGCATGGTGGCCATCGGCAGGCGGGATCATCTGGAGTGGCAGAAGCCGGGACCTCGATCGACCCCTCGTGGAGTCGTGGGTCTTTTCCCCGTCGTCCCAAAAAAGCCCCCCCGTTTGCTACGTGCGAGGTTCCCGAGGACCTGTCAAATAGCGCTTCAACGTCGCAATCTGGATTCCCCGCGCAGTCCGTTCGCAGGTGCTCAGATTCTGGGGTATTGGTATGAAATCAAGTCGAGGAAGAGGAAGGGGGGGCATTCTGGAACGGCCGATGCCTGGACAGCCGTTGTTTGGTCGAGCTGAAAGTTGATCTCAGCATTGCGGTTGTGTACGAATCTCCGACTGTGACAGGGTAAACGATGCCGAGGTGCAGAAGGTGGGGTGTGATGAAATGCTATCCCGAATCGTCCAAATAGTGTGGGCTTTTGCATTTGTCGCCTTCTTACGGATACCTTTTTTCTTCTTCTCCCGTATTGGCTGCGCCCAACAGAGATTGGTTCATGCCCCCCCCAAATGCACAGCCAGAGAGAAGGAAGGGGGAAATAACAAACAAGTTGTGCAACCGTCTTGCCGTGCCTAGAACTGTCTATTCGCGCTATGAAGTTTTAAACAAGGTTCCTGTTTGTGTGGGAACGATTCATGCCATGCAACTTTGAGATGTTGGAATTGAGTATGCCGTTGTTAAAGATTGGCAACGAGTCCAATCTACGACGTACATATAAACTAACATATCAGCCCACGCTAGCAACTATAACGGTGGCGTCCCCTGGTGTGACAGATGCCGGTAGGTATGCACTAAAACAAGTGCGTACTTGCCAATCACGGCTCAACGTAGGGGCGTGTAATACTCTTCGGCCCTATGAACCGTCACGCAACTAGCGGTCACCCGATTTATATTCCTACACACTCACATTGGCATCAATTAGCTTGCATCCATCCCAACTGCTTCACATGTTGACCCCTCACAGCAATACCATACTGTCGTGGGTGGGGGGGGTAACTCCTGAGGGTGTGTAGGAAACCTCAACTGGACCGAGGCAGAGCACTGGTTTGATCGAAGGTTCATGCAATTATTAGCCAACCCCCAAGTTTCAATCAAGATTGAATTTGATTAGAATTATTTGCAAGAAGAAGAGTTCTGCGGGCCCCCTGCTCAATTGTGAAGAGGAAGATGTGCTACTGGCATATGTGAAGTGTGGCATCTTATTCAACACCAACCGCTCCTACGCGGGCAGTTTGCAGGTGCTTCCGTCCATGCCTTGTGTGCAGAAGACCATGGTTATCGGCGCTGCTCGGACACCTCGCGCAACCATACGCTCACGCATCTCGTTCAGCCGGGGGCCGCTTCGATCTGGCTGCGGTTCTGCCCACCGACGGTGCGGCCAGACCAGAGAACCTCGCCGGCAGCACTGGCGCGCGGCCACAGAATATTGTCCAGGTTGGTCTCGTCAATCTCCTCGCTCCACGCCGCGACCTCGCCGCCCAATACGAGCTTGGCCTCTTCCTCCGTCAGGTTCGCTCGCGGGTCATGCGAGTAGATCAGCCCCCAGCTCTTGGTAGGGCCGCACCAGTCGTTGAACGGATAGTTCCCGTCAAAGGCATCGCCATTCTCAAAGGTGAGCCACGCACCGCGGCCGCAATCCAAGTACTGCAGACATTGTAAATTAGCGTTGATGAGAAATCGGGGCGACAAATGATTGATGCTTACCCAGTAGTTATAGTTGCTGTCGATGACCTTGTGGCCCTTGGCAGTAAGGTCCTTGATAGCTGTACCGCCGAGCCAGCTTTGAACGACCACGTCCTCACCAATGGTAACGTTGTATGACGCAGGGATTTCTTCCCATACAAAGGGGGTCAGGCCTGCTTTCCTAACTCGGGCATGGTTCTTGTCGGTAAACTTTTGGATCAGCGACCCAATGACTGCCGTGTCGTTGGTGCCGACGGTTGGGTCCAAAAGGTATTCCTGGAAGTTCACCTCGTCGCCACCCGTGTGGAAATATGCCGTGTAAGGAGCAAGCCGTGGGAGGAGATCGTCCATCAGCTTGTCCAGAAACTTGTCTACCTTCGGCTCATTCAACCGAAACTGGCCACAAGGAGGCTCAGCACAGTACGTCGTCCAAGGTTCAGCTCCCCAGCCGGTGATCAAATCAGGATAAGACTCAGCGACGATACCAATGTGTCCTGGAGTGTCGATCTCGAAAATAACCTCGATACCGCGATGGATGGCGTAGGTCTGGATAGCCCTGATATCCGAGGGTGAATAGGTAAGACCTTTAGCATAAGCGCCGTTGCGGGCCAGCTCAGGCATGGAAGGTATCTCAAGAGGCCATGCTTGGGAGTCGGTCACATGAATGTGAAGTCTGTTCATCTTATTCCATGACATGGCGTCCAGGGTCCTGAAGATATTCTCGATAGGATACCAGTTGCGAGCCACATCCATGAGGATGCCACGGTGAGGATAAAGCGGTGCATCAGTGATGGCCACGGGCGCAAGCGAAGTATAGATGGACCCTTGAGAATGCTTGAAGAACAGCTGCGTGAACGTTTCAAGAGCTCGCAGCACGCCTACTGCAGAGACGGCTTGGATCTTAGCAGTGCCCTTTTCGTCAAGAGACAAGCTGTAAGACTCGTCGACCTCGCCCGCCACGGGTTTCCAGGTGCTGTCCGAGTCTTTGCCCGTCTGGGTGATCTCAAGTCTAGTGATGTATGTCTTCGGCTTGTGGATTGCAGGCTCAGTTTCCTGGACCTTGTTGCGAGCATAAAGCTTCCACGGTACAAAGTTCTTGTTCAGAATGGCATCCAATGCCCGAGACACCCCACCGGTCACAATATCTCTACTAAAGAACTTTGGGCCCGGCGGAACAAAGCCATAGGTCCATGGAAGCTGCAGAACCACGGGTTTCTGATTAGTACTCAACGACTCGAACATGCAAGAAGGGGCAGGGAACGAGGAGGACCAGCATACAATCCCTCCGTTATAAGTTACAAAAACGCCATGCTTGATCCAGAGAGTCGACTGGCCAGTGGTGATGTTACTTGGGGCCGGCCAAATGGCTTGTACAGGAGCAGTGAGGGAGACCAAGACCAGAAGCCAGGTGGACAACCACACCCTGCGGCCACCAAAGAGCTTCATCGCGGAGAATTCAATTATGGCTGGGCTGATTTTGTGGCAATGAAAACATCAAGGCAGTTTATGGTGGTAAAGAGATACTGCTTCCAGCAACTGGTCGAAGTCCAAACAAACAAAGCCGAGCAGAAGTGTAGAGGATGCTGACCTCAAAGGGAGGTATGGGAAGTGGTGGTGGCACGGGACTTATAAGGTTTGGTACAGGCAGTGTTGGGAGTGAGTGCAGCTCGTTTCCCGCCGCCGCCGCCACCAAGCTCAGGATACCCCGGGAACCTGGCAGTGTTGGATTGGGTCTCCACAATTCCTGACCGACGATAATATGTAAACGACAAATATGTACTTGCTCCGACTGCAAGTTGCGCGCTCCAAGGGTAGACCACGGAGCCTATCAGGGAGACCCAAGGGAAATGCAAGAGGCGGCGCTAGGTCAAGGGCTGCCGTATGTAGATAGACAGATCGTTTCTTGGCGGATCTTGCAGCGGGCAGGGCAACGTTACGTCAACAAGCCAGGTCGACTTTTGACAGCGACAATTCAAGGCGTAATTTCCTCAAGGCTTCGAGTCCGACGCGAGGGGAGGGGGCGGGCGGATAAACGAGAGAGGCTTAGTATCGGTAGGTAATATCTGGGCTGTTCTGGGCTGGGCGGCTGGGCTGTTGTTTGCTCGGAGCTTCCCAGCTAGACCTATCATCTGCTGTCACAACCTGCTCAGCTTGTCGATATGAATGCGTGTGCATGTGTCTTGGTGCCTTCAAAAAGATCATATAGAAGTGGTTCCGCCCTGTCGCCCAGCCAGTAACTGCCGTACTTAGGCAGTCGGATGGAATATCCTCATCAAATTACAACCGCTGATCTTGGGGCCGGGGAGTTCATGGCATGCAATAGTCAGCTGTACTATTTGTGGCGAGCCTGACTTTGACCGGACCTAAAGATGAAGAGGGGAAATCCGGAAGGGATCGGCAGGTGGTACGCCAGAAACAGGCGAGAAGCTGTCTCTCCAAGGTGATTGGTTTACGGCGCTCTGGCAGGCTGGCTCAGGCGTGCTGTGTTCCCGTTCCCGCCTAACAAACAATTACCAACCACCAACCTCCCAATCCAATCTTCCTGTTGTGTGAGGTAAAAATAATCTCCAGTATGCGTATACATGTCTTCTACCTCTTTTGGTCATGCGCAGAGAGAAATAACGGTGTAGTTACTTTTAAAGAGTGCCGCAAGCCGAGTGCATTAAAGTCCCAACCCACCTTGCATTTTGCCTATCTAATAGGGCCTGCGAAGTCCAACTTTACCGGTAGTAGCCCATACAATTGCATGGTACATGAGAGCATGTAAGCATTATGTACATACTTACATGTAACAACGGGAGCCTCGAAAGCAACTGCAGCTCTATAGCTGACTGTTTTCCACTCAACAAGCAAATATCCCAATTGTGATATTGCAACACTGCCTTTGTGCAGAAGTCAGACAAGTCAACAGCAATGCAAAGATGGGGAATGGTAGAATCGACGTCAGGACAAACGTTTAGAGCGGGGACAAACTTCTCGGATGATTGCCCGTCTCCCGAAACTTATTATGTGGGCTCATGAACAAACGTCAGGGACAGGCTGATTCGGAATGGGTTCTAGGCCGGCGGTGTAGTTGAAGGCGTTGCGGAAGCAACCAGAAAGCAACCACTGGCTTCTGGGCTTCTTACCGCTAATACATCTAGAACGCCCAGGATTCTTTAACCCGAGTCAAGGACGATAGTCATTCAGCTGCTTGCAACTACATATAAAGCCAGGCTACACAAGTGACAAGATCATTCTTGGTGTATGTTGACTCGAATGTTTTTATATTAAATGTATGTACCCAGATTATAAATTAAAGAATAATTATTATACACACAAGACTGTCTGCTGTGCAGCTGTCGGTTTTCTGCACAGCCAGTAAGTGTATATAAATTCCGATGCAAGGCACATACGCATGTATGCGAGTCAGATCAGCTGCAGCCCGGATGAGGATAGTTCCCAAGAATACGGGTTGCATTGTTTGAAGATCAGTACTCGCGTTCAGCCTGGTGGGATAACCGTCAACCTCACTTCTGGTCACTTCTCCCAGTTTAACTGGTGAACAGAGCCAGTCTGGTCAGTATCTGAATAATTGTTGCCCATTGCCATATTCTTGCACCAGCCAACCTATACATAGTATGAGTGTAATAGTGAGACACGACAGTGATTTTTCTCCTGTTAATCGGTTCTGTAATGCTGACAATTTGTTACTCACAATGGAATAATTGTTTGTAATGGACGACCTCAATTACATGTATGTACATTCAACGATCTAGTGTTTTCCAGCATGCCACACCCATGCTTAGTCAGGATAGCTGATGTGGTGCACGAGCGATGACTGCAATTAGTGGGGCATTCGGATAAATCTTATCGCGTGTATTAAAGGATTGTCTCCATGATTGTTTAGAGAAAGCTAACGTTGAACTGGAGGTCAGCAATGGCTTTTTAGCCTACAAGGAGATGCAAAGCAGCATCAAAGCTCTCCACTACATATGAACAACCACCTATCGTCATTCCTTTATCCAACCGCGGAAAGACACACCTCAACCCTGGCTTTTTCTTTCTTGACTCCCATATTCATTGAGGAAGGCCATTTTAAATAAGGACATACGCACTGTTCGCCATTGCATTTCGACACGTCTTGCGAAAAACCTAGTCAACTCTCAGCTATTTTTCAGGTGGCCTCGCCACTGATTTATCATATTTCTCACGCGACTCCATCCCCCCAGTAACAGAGTCTTCACTATCCGGCCTGTTTTTGTCGCCAGTCTTCCCATCTACACGAATTCTCCTCTTCAACTCTTCGCTTCGTCGGCACTTCGTCATCATGCCGGTCGAAGTAGCTATGAACACACCTCTTTCTGAGGCTCTAACTGCTGCCATCCAGCCCAAGCTTGTCGAGGTCGGATGGGCCAGTGGTGGTGACGATGCTTCGCTTTCCGAGTACATCATTCTCATGCTGGTCAACGGAAGAACCCAAGATGATATTGCTAGCGAGCTCGCTGGCGACTTGCTTAGCTTAGGTCCCGATGATCCTGCCGCCAAGGATTTTGCACGATGGTTGTTTGAGCAGATTGACATCCTCAATGCCCAGCTGAACGGCAATGCGTCCACCTTTGGCCAAACAACGCAAGACGCGTCCGCTTCGATGGATCAAGATATGGACATGGGCAACACTACTAGCGACGCGCCTGAATTCAATGCCCCTACAGGCCCTAAGTCGATGCGCAACGGCGATATGAGAGGTGGTGCTCGCGGAGGAAAGCGCAACATGTTGGGGCAGCTTAACAACCATATGAACCGACCTCATGAGAACGCGCTCCATCGCATCCGTGGAGGTGCCGGTACTGAACGAATTAGTGCCCACGGAAGAACACCCCCGACCGGGCCTCGCGGAAATGCGCGCAACAACCGGGCTATGAACAACCGGGCAAACAACATTGCCCACGGCATGGCAACCCAAATGAATGGCATGAATGGCGTCCCCCCTATGAACGGTATGGGCGATGTCAACTGGATGATGCAGAATGGCGCTCCGCAAGGCGACATCTTCTCCCTCTTGCAACAACAAAACCAGATGATGGTTGCACTGTCGCAACAGCTGGCACAGAGCCAACAACAAAACATGAATCCCCGTGGCCGAGGAGGGAAGTCCTTGTTTGAACGAACCCAGCGTGGTGCTAACAACTTGCGCCGTGGTGGCCATCATGGAAACGGCCCCTCTTCGCAACAGACCGAGTCTGCCAACGGTGCCGGCGCTGAAGGAGAGGATGTTGACATGAGCCAAGCCCGACAGAACGCCACCCCCGAGGCGACCCTCTGCAAGTTCAACCTTTCATGCACGAACCGAGACTGCAAGTTCGCTCATCAGTCGCCTGCCGCGCCTCCGGGAACCACAATAGATGTTTCTGACGCCTGCACTTATGGTGCAGCCTGCAAGAACTTCAAGTGTGTAGGAAGGCATCCATCGCCGGCTACGAAGCGCGCACACCAGAACGACCAGGAGTGCAAGTTCTACCCCAACTGCACCAACCCCAAGTGCCCCTTTAAGCACCCGGATATGCCCGCTTGCCGAAACGGAGGCGATTGCAAGGTGGAGGGATGCAAATTCACCCACATCACGACCATGTGCAGGTTCAATCCTTGCACAAACCGGTACTGCCACTACAAGCACGAGGATGGGCAGCGAGGAAAGTTCCAGGACAAAGTCTGGACTGCCGACGGATCGCATGTCAGCGATAGGAAATTTGTTGAGGAGGGCGCGGAGGAGTTGGTGGTCCCAGGAGCCGAGGAAAATGCTGCCATGGATGAATCAATTGCATAGATGCGTTGTTTCTAGGGCAATTAATACAGAGTGACCAGCGACGCCATGGACAGGGTTGTGTGATGGCCTGCATATGGGATGGCGAGAAAGGGGAAGATGAGGACAGGGCAAAACAGAATTGGTGTTTGTATATTATGACCCCCCTGGGTGACAACACATCGGTCTTCCGCCGAGGATGTTCTGCAGGGGACATGACAGCGGCGTTTTCCTGGCAGGATGAATTACATGACATTAAGGAGTTTCATGGATTACGGAAAAGTCCCAGACTTTCTCTCTATGAGCCAAACCATACAAATATACCCCCAGCGCATTTTTGTGATTTGACACCAATCAAGCCGTCGTATTTGTCCGATCGTGAACCATGCCTGTTGTGGTGAAAAAGTTGGGTACTGATGTGTGAACCTCTTATAACTTAACATAACTAGGTACGCAGTAGAATGGAAAAATCTCTAAAAGAACTGTTTGAGTGTGAATGGGGCGGTTGTCATACGACGATGGAGATTTCCCCCTGTATGTTTGCTGTTTTTGCTGGCGCTGGGTTCTATGATGCTATGATGCGATGGTGGAGAGTTTAGGCGAGGCCGCGCTTCCTCCCGGGTCAGGCTGCATTCCAATCCCAGCGACAGGCCAGCTACAAATTGCAATTGGAAAGCCAGGCTGCGCATCACGACTTTCTCTATGACACAACAACCACTGGCATCGCAGTTATGACCTCCAAACGCCCAGAAGAGCTCTTCATAGCCCTCCTGCGGTCTGCATATAGCAATGGTTGCCGCCATGCGGTCTTGAAAGGCCGGCCCACAGGAGCTCTACCCCAATTGACTTTCCTGCGAGCGCAGACACCCAGCACCCGCGGCTTTGCAACCGGGCGCCCAAGATTGCCGTATGTCCCCAAGGCTCTCTACACACGATCCAGCCGTGCCTATGCGACCACTGCGTCGTCTCAACCGAAAACCACTGCCGATGTCGAAAGCCCGCCCTCTACAGACCTACCCCGCAGAATCGCTGTCCTCGGAGGCGGCATCACCGGCTTGACCGCCGCCCACTACCTGGCCAGACATGCCAAAAACGCACACATCACCCTGTATGAGGGAGGCGACCATCTAGGCGGCTGGATCAAGGGCGAGGTTGCCCAGACGGCCGAGGGTGACGATATCCTTTTCAATCGTGGCCCACGCATGTTACGGTCCGGCGCCACTGGTAACAAGTACGACGATCTCGTCCTGTACGATGTTGTGAGTTGTCTCTCTACTGTCGCGGACACTTGGTGATGTTTTCTGACCCTGTCTATGTCTGCAGCTTGCCAATTTGGAGCTCGGCGACAAGATCGTATACCCCAAAGGCGTCGCCAATTCTCGTTACATCTACTACCCCGACCATCTTGTGAAGCTACCGGCTGAAGATATGAGCTTGAACAATATCATCGAAAGTATACGATCCTTTCTGACCGAGCCGCTATGGGAGGGATCTTTCGGCGCAGGCCTGCACTGGTGGAACCATTCCCTCCAGGCAAGCAATAAACGCGACCAACGCGAGCTGGATCTAAGAACGGCCATGATGCGGAACGAACCGTTGCCGTCTCTCGATGCGAATACACTCGAAAAGGACGAGTCTGTCGCGGACTACCTTACCCGCCTCATGGGGGATGACCTCTTGGTCAAGAACGTCGTTTCGGGCATGCTGCATGGCATCTACGGCGGCGACGCTTACAAACTAAGCGCCAAGCACACCATCTTCGATCGATTCTGGTACAAGGACCAAACTATGACCGGCAAAAACGAGGTCTGGATGGCCCTCAAGGATATCTTTCTCCCCTACGATATACTGGACGGACCCAACGCCTACCATGTCATCGACTTGGCCGAGAGGGGCATCCAGCACAAATTGATTGCCTTCGAAGATGGGTTGCTTACGCTGACACGTGGGCTGGAAGACGACTTGAAGGAGTGGGCAAACGTGGAGATCAAGCGCAACGCTCCGGTGACCTCTCTTGTTCATCAGGATGGCAAAGTCCTCGTACGTGACCAACTGCTATTCATATCCGAATGCTCTCTAACTGTGTTGTGTGTCTCAGGTCTCCGC
This sequence comes from Apiospora saccharicola, assembly GCA_038363915.1. Lineage (NCBI taxonomy): Eukaryota > Fungi > Ascomycota > Sordariomycetes > Amphisphaeriales > Apiosporaceae > Apiospora > Apiospora saccharicola. The sequence continues at coordinate 5,836,469 of JAQQWM010000001.1, forward strand.
TGAAGGCCAACCCGAAGAGTTTGACCAAGTCCTCAGTACTATCTATGCCGGCCAACTTGCGAAAGTCGCCCGGCCAGCCAAATCCCTTCCCTCGTTGAGCGAGGTTCCTGCGGTGACCATCATGGTGGTCAACATGTGGTATCCCAACGAAGACCTGTTGGCTGCCAACCCTGGGTTTGGATATCTGATCCCTCAGGGAGTGTCTGAGGAGCAGAACCCGGAACGTGCCCTTGGTGTCCTCTTTGATTCTGACATCCAGACACGAAAGGAACAGGCTGGCACTAAGCTAACCGTGATGATGGGTGGACACCAGTGGGATAAATGGGCATTCCTTCCCGATGAGCAGGTGGCTGTCGAAATGGCCAAGAACGTGGTTCAGCGTCATCTGGGCATCAGTCCTGACGAGAATGGCCTTGTCGCCTCGGCCAGACTCTGCCGCGACTGCCTGCCGCAGCACACGGTGGGCCACCGCGATCGCCTTCGCAAGGCACACTACGAGATCGCGTCCGCCTTCCAGGGCCAGCTCATGGTCGCCGGGCCGTCGTACACCACCGTCGGCGTCATCCCCTCGATGCGCGCAGGCTACGACGCGGCGATGCGCATCGCCCGGGGCCGGGGCCCGCCCCACTTCCGCAGCAAGGAGCAAGGGGTGGGGCTCTGGAACTGGTACTATGAGACCCTCGAGAAGCTGAAGGTCACGCCGTCGATCCCGGACCACGTCGGTGCCACGGGCCTCGAGTGGGCGACGGAGCCCGACGTTCGGACCATGATGCCCGTGCCCCGTAACAGCATGTGGTTCAAGTCGTGGACGCCCGAGGAGGGGCTGTTCATTGACGAGGAGGGCAACCTCAAGCCTGGCCGGCTGGATGCCCTGAAAATGAAAGACGGTATCAAGACCAGCAAGTTGATGCGGAGAGAGATCAGATAGATGTGGTGTATCTGCTAGGGGCTGCTCAACGCTGGAAGAGAGACTGACTTTACTTGAACAAATTTCACTATCTGGAAATGCTAGGAAGAGCGCAGGGCCTAGGTATGTATGATTACAAGGCGGTGGGTGTTCTTTTGTAGATGGCAGCTAAAATAGAAGTGTGGCTTGGGGTCTATACATCTTGATTTATGGATCTGGTTATACGCCGCGACTGCGACCTTTCCCGGCCTCGAGCCTGGGAGCCGTCAGCCGTTACATACTGTGAGAATGTTCTTGGTATGCAAGGTTGACCAGAGAGACCATGTTGACCGAAGAATTCCGAGTAAGGCTGATTGTTTAAAAAGCCCTATGCGTGTCATGAATCTTACGGAGAACTCTCCGGGATGCCGATCCTGATGGTACCCAGATCTCCGTCATCTGAATGCCGATTGGTCATTACGAGCCACGTCTCGGAGGATTATGGCCCCCACGGTTTCATCGCCATGTTCGGCCCCCAGTTGATTCTGGCAAATGTGGCAGGTTGTTTCTCCGGGTATGGCATGGTAGGCAATTAAGCAGTATACGAGAGAAGTAGCTGCATTCTCTGATGTGAGATGGGCTGACAGGGGCCATGTCTTGGTGATTGGCCGTTGAACCACATCCAGGCCGTAAAAAGTAAGCATATACCCATGCATCAAAGTTGCTGGTTACACAGCCAAGATTGGATGGGAGTGCGGCTATGGCGAGGACCGTCACGATACGGCTGAGGCAGTTGGCCAGGTCAGCGTGGCCCCCCTTCTTCTTTTTTGCCTTGATCTACACACCCCAGCTCTTGGACATGCTGTTTCGACGGTTCTTCTTCCACCCACTTCTCTGGCATGTACTTACTACAACCAATGTCGTATAAACGGCCCTTTTGCCCATAATACTTGGTGAAGTGAACTATACGCGTCACCTGTCAACGTCGTATAACCCCAAACATGGTAGGCGTCCAAGATCATGGCGATCTACAACCGGGCCTGGAGATCGTCCAGCAGAGGAATGGCGACTATGCTCCGGAGGTCGCGCTACCGGACCATGGCTGGATCTACCCCGTGCACGACGCCAACGAGCAGCAAAAGGTGCTACCCGGCGGTATAATACAGCAGCGCCTCCTTCAACAGACTGGCCAGGAACAGCACTACGCACAGGACTTTAATGCGAAACACCCATCACTTCAGGGAAACCACTTCTTGACGACACCTGAAGTCGTGAACCATGGTGTGCCCGAAGCTGCGCCCGAAATTGCACCTATCTCGGCCATGGGGTCGGTTGGGAGGTCAGAATATGGCGGATACCAAGGCCCTTCTGGAGAGGTTTCCACAAATTCACCACCACGAAAACGATCGAGGAGGAAGATCATCATACTAGCGATTGTTGTCGTCGTTATTATCATTGGTGCCGTCGTGGGCGGAGTAGTGGTAGGGTTAAGGAGTCGCAATTCTGGGTAAGTTCTCGTTTGAGGCTTGAAACGGTACCTTCCAGACTGCTAATGAATCTGCTTGATGAATGGACAATGGTTAAAATGATGCCGGTGCCACCGCTACATCTGCCTCTGTTCCGTCGTCCGATTCTCAAGAGGCTATGATGACGGGCGAGCCTGGCTCTGCCACATCCGTCGCTCCAGGATTTGTCCCAACCGCAATTTCTCAAGGCTACCCGCATCTAGAGGTGTTCGCGGTATCGAATAACAAGTCATACTCAGTCCACCGAAAGTACCGCAACAGCAACGCGAGCTCCGAGGCCGACTTTCTCCCTCGCGGCTGCCTGGGCATGGAGCTGGTTGGCGGCGGCATCGATCGAGACAGAACGCCCTCGATCGCCGTGAGCTGGCGGAATCATGCGCCCGAGGAGAACCGCACGGAGTTACACATGTCGGGGGTCTTCAATTACAAGGTGTACCGCAAGTACCACGACCAGGGCGGCGGCGCCAACGACGCCTGGCAGCCGAACGGTACCGACAAGTGGGACCCCTTTTCGGGGAACGACTGACAGAGCAGCCCGACGCAGGTCCGCTATAGCCCGGAGCACAGCCTCATGGGAACCTTCTACCTGTGCCGGGGGCAGCCGGGCCTCTGCGTCTGCTACTGGCAGTGGACGCCCGAGAACGACTGGAGCCTTGTCAGTAGTTCCCTCGCCGGCCAGTCGGACCTGCAGTCCTGGGCGACGCCCGCGGTGGTGGCTTGGGCCGGCGACGACAGCCGGCTCGACGTGTTCGCCATCTCGCGCGTTAATAACCACCTTTTGCACACGTGGCGGGACGCCGACAACACCGTCGGCACGTGGGTGCCGTGGGAGGACCTCAAGGGGTTTGTGACGACGCCGCCCGTGGCCGTGTCGCGGGCCGCTGGCGTGCTGGACCTGTTCGCACGGGGCGGCGACGGAGGCCTGTGGCGCCTCGGCTTCCAGGATGGGAAGTGGGCAGGCTGGGAGCGCGTCAGCAGGGAGGGGGTCCAGATCCAAGGGCAGCCCGAGGCCATCAGTACGAACGCCGATACCATCGACGTGTTCGCGTGGGGCACCAAGGGCGAGCTGCTTCACAAGAAGTTCAATAACAACGCGGACCCGAAGTAGAGCCCGGCGGATGGCGACTTTGACACCATCTTCGACAAAGGTCTCTCCGGCCCCCGCGCGCAGTGACGGACGGGACGGGGGATATCCACCTGTTGGCTTATGATCAAGATAACAGCATCACCCTGTCGACGTTGAGCTCAAAACCAGGGGTGAAAACACAAAGGACAGTGAGTGATAGCTGCTGTGCCAATGGTATAATGGCTGAGCACCATGCTATAGCAATTTGATAACAAGCGCTTGGAGTTAAGGGGTTGGCTTTATAAATGCTTTTATGTAAAGTAGATATATGTAGCTTTGGGACCGAGCCCAACCTAATAATGCATTCCGACTCATAAAGAAGAGAACATCACACCACCCTTTCACCCCCTTTGGATGTATTGCCCACTAATACGCTTGTTGGGTTGTGAGCAAGAACGAAAAAGAGAGAGTCTTGCATACCGAAACTAGCTGCACGCAGCACATCATCAGGGCAGAATGTGATACCAGAATTATTCATGCCTTATTATCAGAACCCAAACAGTGATTGTAGTTTCTGGGAGGCAGAGTACTGTTATTTGGAAGATACAGTTCTCCCTGGATTCGGGGTGTCTTGGACTAGAAACCTACCCAACTATGTATCCGTAGCATGCTTATCCCCGGCCCCCGCTCTGGTTGTCGCCTAACATAATACATTATAGGACAGGCAGTCTTCAACAAGCAACCGGTGAGATGGCCGAGTTGGTTATGGCGTCAGGTTAAGGTCACCTTAATATCTTCATCCTGGTGGAGCAATCCGCGTGGGTTCGAATCCCACTCTCATCACTTGAGAATTACCACGCGCTTCTGATTACAGAAGCATGCTTCCTTTTTGCCGATTTTATATGCTTATACTTAACTATATAATAATTATAAGTAGATAAGATAATATAAATATAGTAAGTTTATAAATGCTAGAGTAATTAAGTGACTTTTTATTATAACTTCCATGCACTTACTCAACATCTCTTTTATCCTTCACATGATTTCATAATGTCTTTTGTGTCTGTCCCAGTAGCACGAGCCATCTTTTTGTAGTCCCCAGCGGTCTCCCCGTGTGCAATCCTCGCTGCATCGGCCGTAGTGCTCAGGCTTGTGCAGCGTCACAGCATCAGATACGGGAGATGGACTAGTACTATCTAAGAAAGCGATAGTATATCTTTATTACACTTGGTTCCCTGTTCTAAGTCGGTCAGTCGTTACCCTACCAGGTAGTAAATATTTTGCCATGAGCTTCTTGATACCCCACCAACCGACATAAAGGTTCTCTTCCCCTCATTTGCACCTGCTATCTATACCTCCGTAAGGGTGATTCTTCCAACAACTAACACCGACCGATTGTTTAACGATTGGATCCAATGCTCGGTTAGCTCAGTTGGTTAGAGCGTCGTACTAATATTCTCTTACCAGAATATTTAAGTAATGCGAAGGCCATGAGTTCAAGCCTCATACTGAGCATGCCTCTCTTTTTACGTTCCTTCCTAATTATGTACCGATCTTTTGCATAGGTTTTTCTTTTTTTTCTTTTTCTCCTTTCCGGTTGTTTCAATTTGTGTCATTAGCCTATCTATAGTTGCAACTTGGTTCATTCGCTATCCACAGCATCCAATGTCTAATCCAGCCTCCCGAAAGATAGTCCCCTTGTATTGGTTACCCCGGTGGTCTAAGTAGAGACTCAGCTCTTTGCATAAGTCACTTAAATTGAAACCACTTACAATTTCAGGCAGGCGATGGTCGGCGATGCGGGTCCTTAGGCTCTCAACATGGGGAATGAGTCGCTTGTACTTCTCACGATAGTCCTCGCTAGGCGTCTCGCCAGGCTCATGTGTGGGGCAACTGGAGTATGCTATATCTATGACGTTCTTGAGAGTTAACAGGATATTTCAAATGGCATTATAAGTCGTCCAGGATCTAGACCCTTAATAGTCATTCTCCACAGCAGCAACCACTTAATAAGGCTTCTTTATAATTACTTCAACTATAGTCACGACTATGTATCATGTTTATTTACATGGCTGAGAGCTTGAGTCAAGCATAGTGATAAAACCAAGAAAGGAGCGAAATGAAATCTCAGATATTCGCTATAATACAAGGGGGAATAAGTCACTCCTGGTCTATTAGCGCCACAGCAGTTCTAATTAATGCTATGTTGGCTCATTTCCATCACAGGAACGAGCTCGTCTTTTCACATATACTATCACATCAGTGGTGAGGTGAGTCTCTTCGTATTTGCTATTATAGTAGGAGAAATTTGTTGCTACACACAGAACTCCAAGGGGCCGTATGGGCGCTCATGTTTTCTGTCTTATATTCGGGATGGCTTAGTAGGATATGAAGCGACGAAAGCGCTTTTGTGATTCGACTGTGGGTTGGCGGTGTTTGGTAGGCGGTGGCAATCGACAAATGTGGGAGTTGACCTCTCATCCAGTACTTCTCAATCTAGCAAGCACGACCAAGGAACTTTCCAAATTTTCGAAAAGTCAGGTGCCAATAATGGCTGGCCAGGGTAGTAGAGTCAAGTCCTTTGTCAGCGCTGGGGGTTTAAACTGGTCTGCCCATTCTAACGGCGTAGTCTCTCGTAATGGATTGCCTGTCCAGTCTATTCGACGAATAACACAACTTTCGGGAGACTATGTTAGTCCATGGGTTATTCTGTTCAGGGCCTGGAGTGACGGGGGGTGATGGAATGCAGGCAGCGCCCGCGACGGAACTGAAACATAAGCCTGCCTCGATCCATAACTACATAATGGTATTGTACGAAGCCCTCGAGGCGCTGCAAATACTGGTCCTGACTTTTAACGGCAGACAGAGGTTTGCTGTAATCCATAGACCTGGTCGCGTCGTTCTCCGAGCTCCAGGTCGAGAGGCAGACTCTGTAAGTCCTCCAAATTAAGCCTCAGGGGGTGTGAGAACTAAATTCCTATTTGATCAACAGGCAGACTTGAGTTCAAACACAATGGCAGCCATCATGCCTTGCTCTTTGACATTGACGCGCCCCTGATATCAAAGGCAAGGCAGGACAGACACAAAGAGCAGCTCAGGCAGCAAAGGCTGCTTTGACAAAGGCATAAACCTCGAAATCTTCGATACCGGAAGCCTTTGCCTCGAACTCCAATAAGATAAAAACAGCATCCGAGTCACTAGGTTATTCCTTGCACCCTAATTCAAGACTTACGACTCACGACTCAGCTTCACAACGACTGTCACATCTTGCTTTCTTTCTTCTGGCTACACCGAATCCTCTTGAACTCATATCCCTGACTTCGTCAAAGACTGAAGTTCCGTACGCAACCAGTCCCTTCAACAAAGCGACCATACAGCAAGTGAAACCATCCTCTTCAGTGTCATGGCGCCCACGATCCACCTAGTCCGCCACGGCGAGGCCGAGCACAATGTCTCCTTCAACTGCCAGATCCGCGATCCAGGCCTGACCGAGGTGGGCGGCACCCAGTGCCGGATGCTGGGCAAGAACTTCCCCTACATGGACCGTGTAACGCACCTGGTGGCCTCGCCTCTCCGGCGGACGATCCAGACGGCGCATTGGGCTTTCCTCGTCCCTTTGTGGACCCCGATTGACGAGAAGCCAGAGCCGGAGTTAGAGTATCGCACCATCCTGGCCCTCGGCGAACTGCAGGAGTGCAGCAGACACCCGTGCGATATTGGCCTGTCCGTCGAGGAGCTGGCCCAGTGTGCCGAGCACCTGGACCTGTCGCGCGTCGATCCAAACTGGAACTCCAAGAGCGGCCTCTACGCGCCGTCCGAGCCCGCGATTCGGATGCGGGCCGAGCGGGCACGAGTCATCCTGCGCGAGCTGGCGGCGAAAGCGAGCAAAGGGGGGGACGACAGAGACGACGACGTCCATATAGTGGTGGTGTCGCACGGGACCATGATCCAGTACCTGACTGAACGCCCCGACGCGCGAAAGTCCCACTTCCACAACTGCGAGTACCGGTCGTACAAGTTTGTGGATCTGTACGGGGACGACCCGAAAACAGCGGGATTGGTGGAGACGAACGAGAGCTTCTACCGGCGGTATGGTCCTCTCAACATGAGGTCGTCGCAAGAAGCCGATGACCTCTTGGCTGCCGATGGGTGGCGAAGGCAAAGGTAAAGAAAATGTTCCGGATTTCATGGGAGCCTGGGAAATATAATTTGTAGGATCGGCTTGGTATATATTGGGAACCTACTTCCAGTTACGCATCATAGGAATCCATAGGTTGGTGAGTGCATATTGTACTTATTAAATCAATACCCAGGCCAACCACTGTTAAGACACATTGCATCTTTCAAATTTGGATCTGTGGTTGCCTAACTTCCCAGCTTCACCTTCCGGAACTCCTCCGTCACGCTCTTGATCGCCTTCTCCGTTGGGAGCCTCTCCATGGAGCTCGCCCCGAAGAAGCCCTGGACCCCCTTGGTCCGCCCCAGCACGTAGGCCGCATCCTCGGGCGCGGCGATGGGCCCGCCGTGGCAGAGCACAATGACGTCCTGGCGCACGGCGACGGCGGCGTCGCGGATGGCCTGGACCCGCTTGACGGACTCGTCGAGGGAGATGCCCGTCTGGGCGCCGATGCTGCCCGACGTCGTGAGGCCCATGTGCGCGACGACGACGTCGGCGCCCGCCTCGGTCATCTTCGTGGCGTCCTCCGGGCTGAAGACGTATGGCGACGTGAACAGGCCCAGCGCGTGCGCCTCCCGGATCATGTCGACCTCGAGGTCGTAACCCATGCCCGTCTCCTCGAGGTTCTGCCGGAACACGGAGCCCGCGTCGATGAGGCCGACGGTGGGGAAGTTCTGCACCCCGCTGAAGCCCATGGCCTGGAGCTGCGCCAGGAAGTAGGGCATCTCCCGGAAGGGGTCGGTGCCGCAGACCCCCGCCAGGACGGGCGTGGATTTGACGATCGGCAACACCTCCGACGCCTGACCAATCATCAGTTTTGACATGTAATTGAGACATTGCAATAGCGGGCATCGGAACAAACCATCTCGACAACGATCTTGTTTGCATCGCCATAGGGCATGAGTCCGGCCAAACTGCCTCGGCCGGCCATGCGGAAACGGCCAGAGTTGTAGATAATAATCAGATGTCCTCCACCATTCTCAATGCACTTGGCACTCAATCCTGTGCCAGCGCCAGCGCCGACAATAGCTTCGCCCCGAGCCGTAACAGCTCGAAGGTGGGAGAGCACATCTTCTCTGGAGGTGGGGCGGGGCATTGCTCGAGTACGGTAACCGGGTTGTATTGATAATAGGGGTAAGACAAGATGAGTCGGTGAAGAATCGTGATCTGCGTAACTTCCTTGATACAATGTGTATTGGTTCCTTTGCTTGTATGCGTATTGGTCGGAAAGATCATCTGCCGAGAGAGAGTCGCATGCAGCGAAGAAGAAGCAACGCGCGGAGGTAGATCCAATGACGTACCTAACGTGGGGTTCAGCTCAGCTCTCCCCCTTACCTGAGCTCGCTGTCTTACACAGCATAACACCTTCCATCTTCGCACCCCTCAGTAGACAACAGCGTAGAATACAACCTCATGGCTACCACCCCAACTTTGATACTCAATCTCATTCATAAACTCAAGACTGGCTAGACCTGGAACGTGTCAGCCTCGACTCGCTATCAGAATGGCGTCTTCGGACACGCGCGTTGTGCTCCTAGCAACCCTAGACACCAAGCTCGAGGAAGCAGCTTACGTGGTCGATCAGCTACTCCGCAGCCCCGAAGTCCATGTCACGGTATTGGACATTGGGCGCAATGTGCTTAGCGCCGACGACACGGAGCCTCTCACATCCAAGGATCGAGTGGAACTGGTAGCATGCGAATTACACACGCTGGCAGCCGATCTATCCAGGGGTGACTATTCAAGTCGAATGAGCAAAAGTGCGACGCATAGCGTCGCCGAGCTCATGATGAGCCTGGGGGCGCCAATCTACGGTATTCTAGGAATAGGGGGTAGCACGGGTTCGACCATCATCGCAACTGCCATGCGCGATGCCGTTCCAATTGGTCTGCCAAAACTGCTGGTCAGCACCATGGCGAGTGGTGACGTGGGGCATCTGGTCGGGGGTGTCGACATCACGCTCATGTACAGTGTTGTGGACATTGCTGGTCTGAACTTCCTCTCCGAGAGGGTCCTCGGAAACGCGGCGGCGGCGATGGCCGGCATGGCTCATGCTTACCGCCAGGCAACAGGGCCATCATCCAGCATGTCAAGGTTGGAGACTGCTTCAATTAGTAGTAGTACGAAGAGGAGGGAGAGAATCGCCATCACCATGTTCGGTGTCACAACGCCAGGAGTGGACCGCATCCGTCACATCCTTTCGCAACCACCGCACAACGCAGAGGTAGTAGTGTTCCATGCCACGGGATCAGGCGGCAAGGCCATGGAATCGCTGATCCGCCAAGGCGAGTTCGATGCCGTGATCGACCTGACCACGACCGAGATAGCCGATGAGATTGGCGGCGGGATCCTGTCAGCCGGACCCGAGCGGCTGTCCGCAGGCGCCCACGCACAAATTCCCTACATTGTGAGCGTCGGCGCGTGCGACATGATCAACTTCGGCCCCATGAGCTCCATCAAGCCGGAGCTGATAGCGGCTGACAGGAAGGGCGAGCGCAAGCTGTACCAACACAACCCAGCTGTGACGCTACTCAGAACAAATCAGGACGAAAATAGACGGATCGGTGAGTTCATTGGAGAAAAACTGACAAAATACGAGAGAAAAGATCTGGTCAAGGTCATGCTACCGGAGAAGTCAATCAGCATGATATCTGGGGTTGGCGGTCCTTTTGAAGATCGTGATGCGGACAAGGCACTGTTCGAGACACTCATGGGGAAGCTCAAGGACACCGGTATCGAAACAGAGGTGCATCGTTCGGAAATCAACGGATCTGAATTTGCACACGGGGTCGTCGATGCTCTTGCCGCATTAAATCAAAAGAAAGGCCACTAACGACAGAGCAAGTACCACGCTTGAGAATCTCTAGAAGTCATTTGCTAAATTGAGATGCCCTTTCCTACATGCGAAGGCATTTTCAATTCGCCTCTCCTCTCAACATCTCGGTGCATTTCATGCAATGCCCCTTGACCGAGATGATCTTCTCATAATAGTCGTAGTACTTATCATCCTGAGCATAAGTTTCAATTGGGCCCGTTGGCTTGTTAGCGAGCCAATCGTCCAAACCGTTGAACCTGAACTCCTCCCCACAGCTGTAACACAGGTCCGGCAATGAAGTCGATATCATCGAGCCACCTTGAGGTCGGTCAAAGACGTGTTCACAGAATAGGTCAGCCCCAAATTGAGGCGCCTTTTTCAGGTGCTCTTTAAACCTTGCGTCAAGCACGACGAAGTGGTGTATCTGCCGGAGGAACGTGCAAAGAGTCTTCTTGTATGGCTCGATGGTGACCAGATCATGACTGTAGGCAAGTGCCACCACATGGAAGAACGCGTCTAGAGAAGCCGAAGTCAAAAAGTCCTCGGGTCTTTTCTCACTGGGGGCGTTGAAGGGATCAGACTGCAACTGTACATGTTTCGCGATACCTGATAGAAAATCAGACTGCCGAGCAAGAATTGTTTTCATCAGGTCCTCAAGTCCGAAATAATCTGCCGCAAGAAAAAGTTCGCACCAAAACTTCAAGTTAACGGGGAAATTTGCGAGTGCGTTCAACTTGACCGCGCGCTTCTTGACTGCCTTTTTGTCAGTGGTGGTTAGGAAACCGTGATGATGCGATGAACTTACTCTGTCCAGTATAGATGAACTCGATCGCCTCTCTAACAACCGGGGGGTTCATCTCGTGGATCACGACTTTACCAGTGTCGGCTTCCTAAAAAATAGTTAGTACGAACTCTGATCAACACTATGTCTGAGAATGCTGACATGATGGACGAGTAACGTACCTTGAAGTTTCCATCAAATGCCTTTGCGAAATAAGAAGATCTGGTACACAGGATGTTCTTGTGGAGCGACCAGACAGTGCCACCGCATTCAACCACGACATCGGCGAAGTCGCCCGTCTCGAGCAGTCTGTATGGTAACGCCGTTAATAAGCTGCGACGATACACAATGGTTTTTCAATGATCACTTACCTCTTATCCGAATTACGGACATTATTCATGGCAGAGCCTATAGCAAAGCTTGCATCGGGATCTGACGCTTCATCTTCGGCCTTTCTCTTCTTAGGAGTTTGCTTCGGCATCCTGTTGGTGTATATTCATTGATGGAAGGCGGAATCTAAGCCCTCGAAGGAGGAGGGCAACAAGAGTGACGAGTAAAGTGTGACGGCGGAAGAGTGATGGTGGAACAGGAATACCTTTAGGTAGATATGTATTGGTGATGGTTGACAGTATGGATTACTGAAGGTCTGAATAGGCAAAGAGAACAATCACCTTTTGCCGATAGCAATTGTATTGAATTTTATACCAATTGAAGGGCCTGCCTGTTTCCCCCATTCTGCTATTACCGAACGCTCACCCCATTAGTCAGTCATCCATTACCAAGTACTGAGAGCTTCTGTTAGCCCAGACTGTGTAAGGGGTGATGATAAGCTCTATTAGACAGTCAAGACGCTGACTTGACAACGTCGTCCTTTTGAGGGTCGGGCTGGCTTAGTTGGTTAGAGCACTGGTTGCAGCGCCGTGACAGACTGGCCCAACCCTCGTACCGCTGCTTACATGATCATGAACAGAATGGCAATTCCAGCTGTAACATGATGATTTGTGACTTGCACAGGCCCGAGGCTCCGGACATCCTCTAAGGCCGCTCTATTAGTCTCAGACCCGAATGCCTTCACCAGGGGGTCATTCGCGTGCGTCAAGACCTTAGCCAGTTCGATGCCTCAGAGCTTCAGAGCTCGCGCTCCTTGGAATCCTGGGAGACCCTCCGGGCTACATTCTGAGAGAGATATCAGGAAGAAGTCGCTTGGTGGTCTTCTCGGTGCGCGACCTACTTTCTTGGCTATCTCGTTCGTAGAACATGCCGAAGAGGCAGTCATGTTTGCAATAGCATTCAACGCGGAGATATGGTCACCCAGATTTCGGTTCGCTTAGCTGACCAGAAATTAGGCAACGGGCTTAACATTATATCAAAGGAATACCTCAATTGGCGTAGAGCCCCTTGCCCTGGTTGTGAATGGCTTGTGTATCGTCCTCGAGTTAGAAACCCAAGATCTTCATGTATCACCTGGTTTATGATATCTACTAATCCTACAAGGTCAGCGATGATCAAGGCTTTTTCCTTATTGACTGTTGATATATTTGTTTGGGGTATGGGGAGTTTTGGCTTACAGACTTACATACCGAGCAACAGGATGCTGCAACAAATTCTGCCACGGGCGACCTACTCTAACTGAACCAAGTCATCGTTTCCAGCAACCTGTTTCATGTATTTCCTGAGCTCTGAAACATCCCAAGCGGGAAACGTTTCTCATATAATGCATGGTCACTTGCGAAGTGAAAAGCCATCACGGCCTTGACTGCCTGGGCGATTGGCTCAGTCTGTCGGAGCGTTCCCACAAGCAATAGGATCGGGCCTGTGTGTCCTGCAGGACCGTTTGCCTTGCGCGGTTTGGGAAGAGTGTATTAAAAGAGCAGTACTGGGAAGCGCACCTTGCAGAATGCGACTTTGTAGGGCAAGACGAAAACCAGCACACCCCTTTCAATACAAGTGGGCTGTGTGATACGCCGCTACGCGGCGGTTAAGGGGTGAAGATCCGACGCGGGGGGGGGCGTACCATTCTTTCTTTGCTCGCGACGGTCACTCTCATTGCCATATTAGCTCTCACCTCCCCAGAAAGTTCTTCGGCCATGCAGTCAGACCTAGTAAGCAGCGTCGGGAGACACACTCAAGATGAACACCTCTTCTGAGGGTATCGCATCCCAAAACGATGCGTTATAGCTTGTTTACTGATCTCAGCGTCCTGAATTGGACCGAGTTTTTAATACATTGATCATCTTAGATCTAGGAAGCTTCCATGCCCGCGTTTGGCCCTGAATATACCAAGCCCCCGAAACCAACGAGTGACTCGCGATCTCCAAAATCGTTGGTGATCAGGCTAGCTTTCCATGCGTCTGCTCCAAGTGCCAAGATTACATGCATGCCTGGGTCGCATCTCAGGCTACACAGCACAATCTGCCAGCTGAAGTAGGATGGATTACCTCATTCACTATCGTTCCAGTTAGCTAATTGAATGGCTACTGACGATCCCATATGCAAGCCAGGTGCTGTTTGCGGCAACTCCTTGTCGATCATGCTTGTTCTCAGTAGTTCCCGATGCATGTTAGATACCCTTCGGTCATGTTGTTGCAGATCCCGCCCACAGCCGATACCCGTCGATATCGGTTGACATGCCGTGTGATTTCGAGTCTTGCGTGCTTGGAGGGCGATGGATTGCTGAATTGCCTGCCTGCCTGTCTCGTAGTCTGTTAGAAACAGCGGGAAAAGATATATTGACGGACTCTGGTAACCCCAATTCTTTCACTAGAATATACCTTGCCGGTTTGCTACGGAGCCCGTCTTAGTCGCTACAGTTTCTTTGCGTGCTTCAAACTCCGAAGCGTACGCCGAGGGCGCTCTCCTCTCCTTGATCGTAATCAATATGGCGACTTCCTCGGGCACCTTGGTAGGGGCACTCTACCGAAATTCGGCCGGCATGACGGTACTTACCATTGAGACCATCCTCTTGACATTGGATTTCGTCTCTCTGGGACTCAGACTATGGTCCCGACGCTTGATAAAGAGCGAACTGCTGGCCAACGACATATTAATCATCATAGCTGTGGTAAGGGGCCTCGCCTCATTTTCTCTGTTTTTGACAATTGCATCTCTAATACGGATCTGCCTAGATAATTGTGACGGTGCGATATGGTGTTGAAATGACGCTGGTGTTGAAATGCGGCATGGGACTGCCCCAAGAGGAGGTGACGAGAATTGGCGGCTCCGATGTACTCCTCCTGTTCCGTAAGGTCAGCGGTACAAAATTCATACAACTTCTCTCATAAAATTAATCTCATAATCCTCCTTGATCATTAGCTAACGAGAAAGGGGTAATTTGCAGCTCATTTTTGCGAGCGACCTGATGTGGCTCGCGCTCGTGTGCTTGATAAAAGCGTCCATTCTGCATTTCTACTCGAGAATATTCCGTCGCACGACGTTCGTCAAAGTCGTCTACGGCGTCGTGTGTCTTGTCGTCGCCTTCTACCTCGCCGCACTGTTCAGCAACGTCTTCATCTGCATACCGCCCTGGAAGAGCTGGATCCCGGACACGCCCGGTCGCTGCGGGAATAGTAGTGTCTTGTACAAGGCATTGGCGTCGACAGACACTATTATAGATGTCATCATCATCTTGCTTCCGATGCCCATGCTCTGGGGGCTGAAGCTGGTCAAGTCCAAGAAAGTGGCGCTGACCTTCATCTTCGGCCTGGGTTTTGTGTACGCTGCCCCCACCAACATTTCCTTTCCTTATTACGCCTCGCGACTCGGCTGGCAAGCTTATCAGACTTTCCCACCCAGAATCATCGCCCTGACGTCGGTCCGTATCCGCTTCTTCTCCGAGCTTGATCCCTTCAACATCACGGAGCCGTCCCGCGTCGCTCTGTTCTCGTCCCTCGTGCCGCTACTTGGCATCATCAATGCAAGCCTACCGGCCATGGCCCCGGCGTTCAACAATATGTTCCGCTCATCGATCTTCTCTACAGCAGCAAGCAAGTCTGGGGGAAGCTCGGGAGACCAAAGTAATCGGTTTCAGAAATTGAGCGAGCCCGAGGTGCCTCTGACGAATATTTCAGGTACGTGTCAATGCATTCTCTGCAAGTGACTGATAGAAAAAGATTCAAGCTGATTGGTTCAATATCAGGTTCCCGGAGACAGAATATGAACGAATCCCAAATCCGAGATAGACAGGCGACATGAAGAAATGGGCAGGATGAATGCCAGTTGAATAGGTTGCATAGAAACGCATCGCCTTCCACCGCGATCTATTTTTGCCCAATACGTGACAAACAGAGCGAAAGTGTGCCATTTAGCACTGAGCGACAGTTGGAACGATGGTCTTGTGTCCATGTTCGGTGGAAGACATTGGATTTGTGCTTGAAGAGCTAGTACCTGGATGGGGGTCAATATTCTCCACAGCGGCCCGTAAACTGACTCAGCATGACCGCATCTCAACGTACGGTGGACCCCGTTCCGTCCCACTTCGGGTGACGTCGAGCACTCACTGCTGAGAATTTGATATCCTATTGACTTCCAAGATTAAGTCCGTATCTATAGCTCCCCATTAGAGAGTATCTTCAAGATAGAAAAGGAAAGAATATTGTCCCTCTATCATCACAGACAACTGTAAACGACTGGGTCTGAAATTATAATCAAAATGGGCTCCTCTAGTTTCTCTCTTGCGAGCAAGGTCAAGGTACTTACCTCACTTAACTAATAGTCCCCGCCGAACTCCAGATATGCCCAGTAAGCTAATGAGTTGATAGCTCTACAATGGCCACATGATCCCCCAGATCCAGCTGGGCCTCTACATGATGTCCGGGAAGGAGGTCCTCGCCTCCGTGCCCTGGGCGCTGGCTGAGGGGTACCGCGGCTTTGACTCGGCCCAGATGTACCACAACGAGGCCGAGGCCGGCCAGGCCATCCGCAAGTGGCTTGAGTCGTCCGAAAACACTTCGGGCCCGAATCTCAAGCGGGAAGACATCTGGTACACGTCTAAGTTGGCCAGCTCCAGGTTCGTGATTGATCTGCCCACTTCCCCAGCTACCTCTTGCGCCCTCTCCCCTTTATAGACGACGTGAAAGCCGTGTTAGGGCTATATGCCGAATCTGTTGACTGACGACGTTTACAGCACCTCATATGACGCTGTTCGTAAGAGCATCAAGCGCAGTGTGAAAGCCTGTGGGCTGGGCTACATCGACCTGTTTCTCCTACACAGCCCGTACGGCGGGCCCGAGGCTCGGTTGACCAGCTGGAAGGCCGTCGAGGACGCTATCGACGATGGAGAGGTTCGCAGCGGTGGCGTGAGCAACTATGGAGTGAAACATGTTAGCAACATTCCCCTATGAGCCAGCGACAGAAGAAGAAACCTTGAGTACTAACAACATCATCCAGATCGAGGAGCTGATGGCCTCCAACCCGCGGATCGAGCCCGCCGTGAACCAGATCGAGGTACACCCCTTCAACACCCAGACGGCCATCCGGGAGACGTGCGCCAAGCACGGCATCCTCGTCGAGGCCTACGGCCCCTTGGCCCGGGCCATGCGGATGAAGAACCCGACCATCCTGGAGCTGGCCAAGAAGTACGCCTGCACCCCGGCCCAGCTGATGGTGCGCTGGTCCCTGCAGCATGGCCACGTCCCGCTTCCCAAGAGCGTTAACAGGGAGCGCCTGATCGAAAACGTCAAGGTAGGCGGCTTCGAGATCTCCGAGGAGGACGTCAAGAGGATGGATGGCCTCGACGAGCACCTAGTGACGGACTGGTAGGTGAATGCATACTTAACCTGCTACGATGAACGGGTAAGATCATGGATGAAAGAGACGTGTTTACTAACAATGATGTAGGGACCCAACTGATGCGCCCTGATCAAGTTGCAAAAAGACGAAAACAATAATAAAAATAATAAGAGAAAGGTTGCTGCCATCGTCGATGAGGTAGCAAATAGGCTGGAGGGGTGGTAAAATACAAAAAGGAATTTATAAAAATTGGCAAAAGCTCAAGCTCCGACTCGGATTCGAAGGGAGTGACCTGAAGTCCATCGGCATGGACCCGCGGCTCCCAACTTCACCTAATCAGAGACCCTACGAAACCCTGGGGGGTTGTCTGGCCCATACACCTACTACCACTGCACCAACCCCGTCAGTGATGCACCAGTAGAGGAACTTGGGTTATGGGACAGGGGAGCTAGTGGCACCTATAACCTCTCCTTCCAGTTTCCATGTGCATTTGACGTTCTGTTCACCTGTGCCTATGCTTGTGTGAAGATGGTGACTGCTCTCCCTCCCTCACGAGCTACATACACGTAGCCACCGCCCAACCAACCAGTGGACTTCTCCCACGCCTCCTCCAAGTCCTTGATATCTGCCTAGAGAGGCATCTGCATATCACGATCTTACAGCCTGCAAATCTGGAGGTGTCCATCTCCCCTTGAAGTCAGTCAACTACTTACATACTTTTGCTAAATATGTCCCCCTCACACAACCCTGATCCCCTAGCGGGTCACTACCACCATCACCATCTCTACCCTACCCTCAACACCCCAAGAGCTTAACAGAGGACTTTCAATTCATGATTACTGTCAATTAAATAACAGCCCATACCTTCATTGAACTCACACCACCCCAACACGTCTTCGAACTCAGGCACAACACCACTCCCACTCCCGTAACCAGGAAACCAACACAACTGATCGACATCACTACCAAAATACGCACCCTCACGATCGACGATAATCATGTAATAAATCTTACCAAAAAATACACACCTTTCCATAAAACATAAAAACCCAAGGCCACTGTTGACTGACTCGACGTCAACCCATATTTCTTTTATATAATGTACGTATTTAGTCACCCAGGACGGCGATTCTTCAATGTAAATGAAGTTAGAGTACACACTGTCTATCATTCATTTATTATTCATGTACTGCCCCTAGCACAATACGTGCGACCAGGCTCACCAGCCTTCGGACCGTGAAACCCCAAGACCCTTATGCCAGCGTGGGCCAGTGAAATTATATTGGGGTATTTCAAGCAAGACACGCTTAACTTCCAGTTGCAATACTGTGTCCAACACGGGTATCCGCCTTCTCCTAAAAGACTACTTGAGGCCAGCTTCTTCAACAACCTCTTCCATGACTTCCAAGGCGTGTGCTTCGGCATTAGAATCCATCAGCATGAGCTTACGGCATTGTTCTTCCACTGATTCGCTGTCGTCGACTGCGGCGCCCTCTACGCAAGCAGCCAGCATCAGCTTCTTCACACACGAGTTGTAAATCAATCCTTCCACAGTGTTCTCAGTGATGAGAGTAATCACTTCAACCTCACGAGTCTGGCCGATACGGTGGGCTCGGTTGGATGCCTGTACGTCATCCTGCGGGTTGTCCGACTGGTCGAAGATGACAATCTTGTTTGCCGCCGTCAAGTTGATTCCCGTTCCACCGGCTCCAGTCGTGAGAAGGAAAACAGGGATCGTGGTATCATTGGTGAACCGCTCCACCTCAGGGAAACGAGCCTGGACGCTCGCTCTACCAGTCAGCTCGCAGTAAGGAATATCGGTAGCGTGGAAAGTCTCCCGAAGAATGTCGATAACCATCTCAAATCGTGAGAATACCAGACAACGGTCACCGTTCTCCATGTAGCCTCGGATAAGCTCCAGGAGTTTCGCTACCTTGGGTGCTTGCTCCCAGGAGCGGTTTGGAATGTCCAGATGCCCCACGTATTTAGGGAAGTCTTTACACCAAGTGTGCAGCTCAAAGTCGGACCTATCCATCAGGAACTGCTGGAACTGTTCCTTATGTCGCGGTTCTTTGCTCTGGACGTCGAGTTCAGACTCGCTGCAGCGTTTCCACAGAATGTCGACCAGTTTCTTCACCTTATCGTCGGTGAAATGGCGTCTGAACAGCTGTGGATGTAAGGCGGCCTTGCGCAGCTGCATCCAAGGATTTGATACCTTGGCCTTTGCTGCCTTGTCCTTGGTCAGATACCGGTCACGGATTGATTCGTATATCTCCTTTTGCTGGGGTTCAAGGGGGACAACGATGCGCGTGTCTTTCCTTGAAGGTAGGCTGATGAAAACCATGTGTCAGTAAGAAGTCATGGGCGAAGGTAATACGGTAAATAACTTACTCCAAGACATCGGCCTTCCTCCTCTGTAGAATGAATGGAGCCATCATGACCCGTGCATTGCCGACTCGTTCTTTGGCAAGGAGAGCAAAGTTCTCCACGTCCTTGTTGGCAACCTTGGCTTGGAAAATAGTATCCAGGTGCCCTACTAGCTCCTTCCCAAAAAGATCAGGCTCCACAAACTTGAGAAGACTGAGGAGCTCCTTCAGGTTGTTCTGGACGGGGGTTCCAGAGAGAATCAGACGCCACTCAGAGGGCACCATCGACATTTGCTTGTATACGAATGTCGAAGTGTTCTTGAGCTTGTGCCCCTCGTCGAAAATAGCGGCGTAGGGATCCAAGCCTTGCAACCATTCGACATCCTCCCTCTTTCTATCGACCTGCGAGTAGCTCGTGAGAACGACGTGGTAATCCTGGACGTCGTCAGGGTCGGTTTCACGTCTGGCTTGGCCAGAATACGGGTAGAGCTTGAGGCTGGGAGCGAACTTCTCAAACTCGTTCATCCAATTCTCGTAGGTCGAAGGTGGCACAACAATAAGATTCGGCCAAGGCTTCCTGTCGTTGGAGATGGACTTTCCAGATTCGACAAGGTGTGCAATGAAAGAGATGACCTGACATGTTTTGCCAAGACCCATATCATCAGCCAATATACCGGAGTAACCCTTCCTGTGGATGAGATTCATCCAGTTGAGGCCCAGAAGCTGATATGACTTCAGCTTGACCGAACTGTCCATCAATGCTGGCTTTTTGCTAATGGGAAGCGGGCGCGAATTTGCTTTGCCAGTCTCGTGACCGTTTCGGTCAAGCTCCCAGTTTGACATGGCCGACTGGATCTCTTGACCACGTTCGTCACAATCCGCAATGACATCAGAGGCAGCCTTGAAAGCTCTGAACCAGACAACAAGCTTCTCCACGATTGTAGCACCAATCTGGATACGAGACGCCTTTCTCGATGATGCCTTCTCTTTGCGCGACACCTGCTCAATTTCTCTCAAGCTTGTGAAGGGCCGGGCAGCAACGACGAGCTTGGTATCACTGACCTTCATGCCACTGATTCGAGCCAGGTCTTCTGCGGAGCACTCATTGAAGTACTGTATCACCTTGGAGACTTCTGTCAGTCCTTTGGTGGGGCTGGGAGGTTGCGAGTCGTTCGCGGCTGAATCAGTATCTTCGGCGGCGGCTTCCTGTTCGGAATCAGTGAGATCAACAACCTCAGGCGCAGACTTGTCGTCTGCTTTGCGCTTCCGCGACGCCAAGGATTGCAGACTCGGCAAATCCTCTTCTGATTCAGATTCAACGAGGCTAATTGGCGACTGCCTCCGCGATCCGCGTACCAACCTGCCTCGCTTTTTGGGGGCGGACTCGGATGACTGGTGGCCAAAAGGCTCCGTTGATTTCATGACTGCAGCCGCCATTTTTCGCTGTGATGACGAACTTGGAGGTGTAGAAACTGGAGATGAGCGTGAAGAGGGTAGAGAGAATACAGCTGGCGCGGGTGGTGAAGTGGGTTTATTGCGGCGACCTTGAATTAGTCGTCGTCGGGGAGGGGCAGCCTTCTTCTGTTCAGGTTCGGGTTCAGGTTCAGATGCAGAAGAATAAGACGAAGAGAGACTTGATGTTGATAGAGAGCGTGGTCGTGAAGTTGTGGTGGGCTTTGATTGAAACAATTTCGATTGCTTGAGATTTTTGGCCTTGACTGCTACTGGCCGCCCTATTGTCGAGCTTGATGATTGTTTCGGCTTCCCAAGAAGATCATTTATGGCAGCCTCTGCACTAAGATTGTTTCTGACAACGGCATTCTTACAAGCGCGCCAAGTGATATCGGGCTTTGTGGTAACAATGATCTTGTGGGTTTCCTTTGTCAGGTACCGTATCCGCAGATCGGTAATATCGGTTGGCTTGATATCTTCTTCAGGCACCTTTCGCTTGTCGATTGGGGTATTGCGGCCAGAACGCGCAACTGCGAGAGCAGGTTGAATGTTACCCCTCATGGGCTTGTCGTCTTCGGAACTGTCCAGCCCCTTGTAGTAATCATTGGCCATATCATCATCTGAGATGTCTGCCGGCTGCGGCTTCGGTTTGGCGGCAGGGATTGTCCGTCGGGGAAGAAGTGCTGGCGATCGAAAGGCGGTCCCAGCCGGTGCCATAAGAGACCCTATACGAACAGTGGATTTGACTGCCGGCTTCACTGCCGGCTGCACGGCCGTCCACGCGGTGACCGGAGGCGAGACTCTGTACGCAGAAGCCTTGACCGCAGGGCGTACATTTTGGAAAGGCGAGGAAGCGGGAACTTCCACCACGGTCCCAGGAGAAGGAGGAGCTGGCGAAGATTTGTGTAGTGTCAGCTTCCTCTCGAGGATCTGAGTTGGCTGTGTGGCGTTCGTCGCGTTCGGCCGGCTGATGATCTGGGTGGGCTGGGTGAAGTAGGGCGAGGAGCACGGAATGTTCTCAGCCAGCTCGTCGAGGTCCTCGTCTTGGATATCGAACTTGGACATTTTCCCCTTTGCCTGGGCGCCTGTCGAGGGGGTTCCTGGGAGACAGGGCGAACTGCTGCCAGCGAGCGTGGACATGCGACCCATTGTGAAAGGGCGTCGTGACAACAAAGGGCGGAGCGAAGCAAGGGGGTCCAGCCAGAGGAATGGCTTCTAGAAACACTACTGAGCAAGGTGGTTAGATTTGCAAGGCTGAAGATACATAGATTTATCAGACCAAATGGACCGGCCTTACCAAATGCTACTACCGCATGGGTCAATCCTGCCCCGTTTTACCTGACTGGGAAACCAAGTGAACTTTTATAATCACAGTAGTGTGGTTCAGGCCCCAGAGTTTCCTCGGACCCTGGTGCAGCAAAGGCGGAAATGCAGGCGGCTGAACCGAGTGCTGTTGACAGCGTATTGGGCAAAAAGTTGGGGAAAAGAACGTTACAGGCCAAAACAATACTCGTGGAGGTATTGTCTAGCAGAAATTGGGCCGGTGAAGCGGCAGTGAAAGCGAATGACGGAATGGGGAGAAAAAGTGGCTGGAAGCAGATTCCACCCAAATTTTGGCGTCGAATGCACTTTCTTGGACGCGCTACCCCAAACACGATGTCAGGTGATCCACCGTGCCGCTTAATTTGCTGCTCGTTGGCCAAGAGTCAATGCATCTGCCCGTTTGCCGTTTGCTGGTGCTGCCAAGGCGACAGGCAGTCAGTCAGTCAGTTGGCTCCATTGTATCGAACCGTCTTGATTTGGCCTGTCAATACCACGGAGAATTTACTCGACAAGAAGGTACCAGAGATCAATTCAATTGTACTTGCCCCTCCTACTACTACACCCGGCGTCCAGACACAGCTGACGATTGGCTCAACTGTAGTTCAACGTCCTTTTGTTCCATCAATTGTGGACTGAAAGAGGAGCCTAACGCCAGGAGTCGGAAAAGCCACCTCCGCGTCATCTCGACACTCGACCTACTTTAGGTATTCCAAAGGACCGCCTAACCCAAAACCAGGTTACAATTGATATTGTAATCTACACACACAAACCACCCAGCAACCATGGCAACCCGACGCATTATATCATCAGAGAAAACCATCCTCGATCAGGATGATCACGATGGTTTAGGCCCCGCGGCTGACCAGAAGTCCAACATCTCGCCCGCAGTGCCCACGTGAGTTGCCCTGAGCTGCCCCCTATCTCATCCATTAGGCGGATGGCAAGCAGCTGTTCACACGGCAGAACGTGCAGCACCCTTATATTTATTGACTGGGTTGCTAACATGGAATCTAGTGATGTCATCTTAAAGCTGTTGGCGTTCACCTTCGCCATGATAGTGGTGCCCATCGGTTCATACTTTGCAACCGTTAACACTGTATTCAAAGGTTCGTAGGGCATATACACCATCCGACTCCAGATCTCCAGATGATGACTTGGAGTAATTCATCATGCGTGTCTTTTGCTGACACGAATCCTAGGAAACTCCACGTTTGCTGGAGCCCTGGCAGCTGTCATGGCCAATGTCGTGCTGATAGCATATGTGGTTGTTGCTTACAATGAAGATATGTCGGACCTGTCGGATCCGAAAAAAAAGGAAGGCAAGAAGGACCTATGAGCCAGACACAGTCCGAATTGATGAATTCATTGTATTGCGTTCCAATCTGTATTCTAGGCCATGTTTTTAGGAGCTACGAGGCAACAAACCCAGCTTCAACCCAAGGCAATAAACATCTTTCATAAACGCGAAGGGTCCGGTTCTAGACATGTGAAATTTGATAATCTATCAAGTCGGAATCAATAATCGACCCGAACTAACACTTAAATGCTACGTGATGTATACAGGTATCGAACCACGGAAACATCTCTATATCATGCTGCGAATTGCTCGTTCCCGTTCCCATCGTGCTGGCAGGTGCATCGCATATGCCCGCTCAAGACAAAAGGGAGAACAAGAAGGGATTATTAAGGGTGGGGTAAAGCCAGAGTTGCTCCAATCATCTCGTCTCCGTATACAATGCTATTCCTTGACGGCACTTCGTGGCTTTCAAATCCACCAATTGACATCGCGGTCATCCAAAGATGTCATGACGCCGGTTTATTCGAGCCCTCCGTATCACAGATGCTCCTTAGCTCGTGTTCGGTCCAGGGGTTTGATGCGGTCTACGAGCTCTCGATACCCGCCTTGTATACTATTGCAGACATCATATTACTCCTTCTCTTTCTCCTAAAGGACTAAAGGAGCCAGTGGGTAAATATGGTGGCAATATGTGCATGTTTCAAGCACCCGCATATCCTCAGAGTGCAACGTCAACCGTGGCGAATCCACAACATCATCTCATATGTTCGTCTGTCTGGCCGCTCAAAAGAAACGCAATCGAAGAGCCTAGGGTATCTTCCAAAAAGCAAGTATCAAAACAAATTAATCATACGTCGTATCTCGGGGAGCGGTTTTGCTTCATGCTTGCTAGGCATAGCGCCTAGGAGTTCTTGCTGAAACGACGAGCTAACCAGCTCTTGCGCTTGTCGCCCTTATCAGAACCCTGTTGAGCGCCCGCAGTTTTGGAGCCTTTCCGCAGAAGACCACCACCGCCTTGCTTTGGAGCCGGTGGCGGTACAGCGTTCGAGCCATCTGGCATTGTGCGTGGTTGCGACGCTGGGATAGACAGACTGGGCGGCTGGTAGGCGGCGGCCTGCCCAAAACTGATGCCGTAGTCATTAGCAGGGTCCCGTTGTCTGGGCGGCATTCGTCGGTCGATAGAGCTGTTTTCGCTACTGGTGGGGTCCGTCTGGTATCCCACTGCGTCTCCTGGGCTCCCGCTGCGACCAGATCCGGTGGCTACGGTCTCGTACGACCGGTGGTTGCTTGGCACAGGGTAAACATTCCTGTCGGCAGCAGGCCGGCCATTCAGTTGGGATTCGGAGTAGTTGCGTGGAACCCTGTTGCGGTTGCCAGTGTTGCCATTCGCGCCATAACCATAAGCTCCATCATAGCCCTCAAAATAGCTGTCTCGGTTGCCGTTGTCTGGCATGCCCTGTCCACGTGGGTCAAACCCGGTACTTTCAGATCGATGAACCGTGGATGAGGGTCGCGCGCCATAGTAGCTGTTCTGGGGGAAACGTGGCGTCGTGGGACCGTCTAAATGGGTAACGCATCAGTACCAATATCATACTGCAAAGATAGAGGCAACAACAAGGCCGTCAAATAAGCATGTCCAATCTCGGGTGGTTCTTACATGAGTTAGGGTAAAGTCCACTCCTCCTGTTGTAGTTTGCGACCGAGTCCGAGTCGGTTCGAATAAAAGATTGCCGGTTGTTGTACCCACCGTCAATGGCGGCCTCGAAGCTTCGAATTGTGTCTAGCGGACGTTCCCACTTGCTGCGGGAAGGATTCGAACGATCAGGCTCGGCTGCGTTGTGTGTTAGTTGCTTCACTCAGTGCACTTTGCTTGCTTATTGGCAGGGGAAGAAAAAGCCTCACTAATAGGGGTGCCAGTGGCATCTCTCCACTCGATTTCGCTCATGCTGGGCAATGCTCGTCTTGATTGATGGGCAGCGACGGCGGCTAAGGTACTGTTTGTTAGTATTCCAGGGGAAAACGCCGAGGAGCAACGACTCGTATTTATAGCACTTACAGGGCTCCATCTCCTGCATGGCTAGTGTAGGGTCTGCTTTTGTGTGAAGCCTCTTAGACTCTTTCTCCGCTGAAGTTTCATGAAGGTCAGTCTTGTGTGATTTGTCCGAATGGAAGCTGAAAGCCCGGGACTTCGGCCGTATTGACTTCTGGTTCTTGTACTGACTGGGCTCTGCTGTATGCGATGATTGCTGTGGCGCCTGCTGCGACTGTCTCCGCCTATTGTATGGAGGTTGTTGGTCTGTTCCTGCGGACCTGGGCGGCGACTGATTATATGTACTGTACTGCGGCTGCGATGATTGACCTGGAGTCGCAGGCAGGCCGTGCTGCTGGCTATAGGCTTGAGACGCCATTATATCTGATGGGCGGCGAGCGCTTCTGTTTGATTAAAGCCAAGTCTGGGTAGCGATCGGTGGAGAACCCAAGAAGAACAGTGGGCGATGTCGACGGGGCGGTGGATCGTGATGGGGTTGATGCCAGACGATAGTGCAACTTGCTCGGGGCAATTGCTGGCTTGTAGGGTCGACGGGTGGGCGTAACCAAAGTTGACGAGAATGCCGTGTTATCCAGATTGAGGATTTGATGATTCTGGCAGGTCTTTTCAGAGCCGGGAAAAACAAGGAGTGAGACGGCAGGCACTTGGGCAGCTTATCTTTCGACGCTACCCTGGCACTTTCGACTGGGGGCGAACGCGGGTGGGATCCAGGATTCGTAAACTGTGCTGCAGTGTTTGCGTAGAGCCAATGGAAGACGGGCAGGCAGCAGGAACTATCCCAGTCAAACAACCGGTTCTGGTCTTGGTTCCAAAAATACGGATGGCTGCGCCGACTCTTTTGCGGCGTGATGGTGGGATGGTGCTTTCTCGGTGGATCCGACAAGTAATGATTAGCACGATTATTGTGCTATTTAATGCCAGATGCCAAATGCGTAGTTATGCGCGTCGGGAATAGAACGCTTGAAACAGCGGGCCAAAGAGCAACTGTTTGTTCAGTGCGACTTTGGTTACCAGGGAGGGATTGTCTTGCTTGTATGTAAATTGTCTGCTCTCTCTGTTTGGTGGATGAGCGACTGGGATTGCGGTCTGTCGACAAGCGTCTGGGGTCTCAGAATTGACAGGATTCAGGGAAATGTTGTTTTGCGTGGCTGGGCCTCTCTCTATGTACTCAAAAGCTGATGGCAACCCGACTCAGGAACCGGCTCAGTCTCCCAACCGAACTTGCTTAGCTGCAGGTATTGATGTTAATCCCAAAAGAGCAGTAGGCTGCAACACTCAGAGTGATGATGATGATGATGACCAGGTGTTAGAGTGCTGTACGAAGTCCAGTGGTTGGTTGGCTGTTGTTGGTGGGCGGGTAGAGTGGGTTGGCCTGGGTTTTTTTTTGGTTTGTTTGCTTGCTTGCTTGCTTGCTTCTATGTACTGGCAGTCTATTTTCGAGACTTGGCAGGCCACGTACGGACCGTGAAATTGCAGCGTACTCCGTATTTGACTTCGATATATCAGCGCAATGGTCTAGACGCACGCAAGTCTGATGAGAAGTTAAAACGCATATGCCTGTGCACATGACTAGCATCAATGGAACTGAAAACGATGTACTCACCGATCAACGTGACGTCAACTGGCCGTGCAATTCGGGGGCGACAGCAGGTAGGTAGCAGGTATTTATTTAGTGGGTGGTGTTTCAGAGAGAACGAGCAGAGGGTTTAAATGGCATTCCTGGGGTTTCGCTGGGGGATCGGCCAAAGGCTGTCCGCACTATTCTTGTAACCGGGACCGCGACACAATGAGACTAGGAAGCCACGTTGAATGTTAGGCCAAGTCCGTTGCTCAATGATGCAGGAGCTCATACTTACAATGGGCAATTGTAAGGAGAAGTATTCAAGGGGAAGGGATAGCAAGCACGGGAGCCGGAGAAGAAGAGAAGCCAGCCGTTTCGATTCCGATTGACAGATCAATCAATTGCCAAGAGCCCACCTAGCAACAACAGTCTTGTACCTTGTTGTCTTCGCGTTTGAGTTGGAAGCTGGAGGTGAATGTGCATGTAAGCTGTACGCTGCAGTTTCCCGGGCACTCCGCTGCTGCAAAACTCAAAACTATCGCGTGGTAGGGGTGAGACAGGTGCAGTGCAGGTTCCGCGCAGGAGGGGTGATTACGCAACAATATGTCAGGAACAGCGAATGGATATGATAGTTTCTAGTATCCGTATGTGCCAGAGTATCTATCTATCATATGGAAGGTTGGCAAGATGATTGCGAGACCCGGGCTTCAATTGTAGGCGGAGAGGGACGAGGTGAATATAAGACGAATGAATACCAGGCTGCCGTATTCTCCTTACAACATGCGATAATGTGGCCCGGTGTCTGTTCCTCTGGCACGGGTATCACTGACGAGGTTTGCTAGCTGCGCCTCCCGACTGGCGATGATCGTATGCAACTTTCTACAGGGCAGGAGGCGCGCACTTACGTACACATATGTACGTAGTATAAACAGAGAGCGGAGAGCAGATAAAGGCCGCAGCTTCTTAGTGAGCAGCCACGTCCCGCCAAGATCGCTTTCGTGTCGTCTCGACAATGGCAAATGCCGGTCACCTTTGCTAAAGAGAAAACTTGCTCGAGTGATTGATTCATGAGACACAGAATGCAAGGGAAAATGGGAAAGGCCTAGGCCATAGCATCATCTACAACTGCAATGTTTAACCTCCAAGACGTCGGAAGCATTACCTGCTGTGGTGATGTGATCTCAGGGGCATTAGAACACGTACGGGCTGAAGACGGGACTCTTACTATGTACTCCGTATCCATGCTCGGAACTTTGATCATGATGGGGCAGAGTTTTACAGCCGTTGCCGAGCCTCTGTATATGGCCTGTACCTGTAGCACCTAATAGTTTCGAATAGGAGCGGACCGCATTGGATGGCAGCAGCCTAGAGGTTAACTCTGGCCAAAGTGACTTTCGCACCTGCACCTGGTTTTTTTCTTCTTCTTATTCCTGTTTTCCCCATCTTCTTCAGGTTCCATAACAACCATTGTTTGTTAGTGGGATGCAGGATGGCATTTTGAGACCGGGGCCAGGAGCAAATTAGCATCACAACTGCGTATTTTAAAGCGATTATTGCAGATATGAATAACTTGGCAGAAGCTAGTGTAGAGTGGACAGAGATGATTGCAAGGTATGAAATCGAGCTGCATTGGCTTCAGTTCGGTTCCATTCGATACTGGATTGATCAATTATTTAACATATCGGTGAATTTCTTAGCAGGTACGCGGTCCATTGCTAAACAACCGGTTTCCGAGCAAATCCCATCCCCAAGATAAGAGGTCGCATGGCACTAGCAGCTTTTAGAATGCTTCTAAAGCCACCCAGCCCAGAACTTTATACCCCTGCCCCGCTCTAATCGGCGCCGATCACCTTTTTAGTTTATTACCGAAAAGCGTAAGTGGAGATCCAGTTGATGGGGAGATAGACGCTGACTGACGTTGGGTCAGTCAAGGGTCTGCTTTCACTGGATGCGTACTTTGTCGGCACACACTGAACTGGAGAGTCTACACCTAACGTATGGTTGAGTTGACTTGTATGCCAAGCCATACATATCTATGTGCCCGTCAAGTGCGAAATGCACCTGTGCACCTGCAACTGCGGCCTCTTTTCCAAATCCTTAAATTGATAAATTGCAGAGAGAAGGGGTGCTCCTTGTCAATTGGATACAGCACTGCAGGTTTCGTTCGTACACTGGCGAGACAGGAGGCGATCGTAGATAGGGCCCCCAGGAGTCGTCGGGGCTTCGGGACCTCAGGTCTGCAAACATCCTTGGCCGAATCCGAGTCCGAGATGACAACCTACCTCCCCCGGTGCTATGAACATTTTCTCTGGCTGACAGGCTTGCCTGACACGCATCGTTAGCCTGATATTTGAGCACGAAATACATAAATCTCATGATATCACACACATTGAGCTGCTGCACCAGATTACAACAGTGCACAAACTGTCATAGACAGAGACACAACAACACCACCAGGAGGGAAGAAAGAACCCGTACCCACCGCAACACGGGCCATGCCTCTTTCAACCTAGCATATCGAGAATTACCCAGCCTGCGCGCATAGCACAATTGTCGTCAGACAAAACACCCTAGCTTACGTACACGAATATCGGCCACCGTTCTAGAATCAGCTGAGCGTGGAGAGAAAGACAGCACAGATCCCACGCTAATTAACCAGTCTTGATGTCATTAAATTGACTTCAGATTTGGGTCGTGATTGCCAGACATCATATTTGTTTTAGGGCAAGAGGCATGAACACAATCCGGTTCGTCTCAGGGCATGCATGCCGTCCTGCCAGAAGTATCTGACTTGAGTGAGTGGTGACTCACTGCCATGCCGGTACCAGCCTCGCGGGCCAATAGTGTGTTGATGGCGTGCCACGGAGTTTGTGGGATAATTTTGAACGTCTGACACTGCGTGTAGTGCGTGAAAATACGCTGACGGTGGGAATTATTAAACGCAAAACTGCCAGTAGTTGCATTAGGAATCTCTCGAATCGCTTGCTCCGGTCCGAGGAGAGGAATCGCTATTGGTTATCAACTCGTATTGGGATTGTCACCCGGTCGCCACTCCATCCTCGTATCATGCAGGTCTTTTGATCTCTGTTCCCACCACCCAACCCTATCAACATGCCTCCCCCTGGATCTGGATGAACTTGCGTACATCGGTATTCAAACCACACACTTGCACATGCTGCGTATGTTGTGCAGCCACAACAAGATTTTCGGAGACGGCGGGAGTGGGAGAGGAGAAATAACGCGCAACTTTGCTCATATTTTTGGCCCCAGGCACGTCAACAACGTGCTACTACCTACACATCCCAGCCAACCCATGTTCCTTCCTACCCCCAGATAAGTACAATCTCGGAGTCGGATGCGACTCGCGCCCGTCAAGTAAAAGTCGAATTGGTAGGTATTGCAAGGATGTATCCATCTTGTAACTGAATTCGGACTCCCATCAACCAACCCAACCCCTCCTTACAGACCCGAAGATGCCGACTGCTACCATAAAATGCCGATAGTGGCTTGTTTCTATCGACCACCACTTACATACATATCATATCACCCTTCCCGTGCATCCCCGCTCAATCCCCGTGGCGTCTCTGGGGGAGGACAACGCTTGGTCACCCACGTAAGCACTGTTGATTGGTCGACCCAACAGCTGGACTCAGCCAGGGATAGCCAGGCACGTGGTGGTGGCTGGACGATATCTATCACCCGGGTGCCGTGCCATCAAATGCGATATACTCTCTTTGGAAACAAGTCCGCAGATGGAACTATGGGCACTGCCTGCTCAACAAGATGGAGCAATTCAACGCACGCACATCCACCGGTACTACCAGACGTATAGACACCCGACAGAGAGGCTACTAAGCCCAAGCATGATTTATGATCGAGTTATGAGGCGGTTGGCGACATGCAGGCGCTAGCAATCTCCCGGTGACCTCAGGGCGTTCAATACGGTTGCTACTTGGGGTTTCCCGAATGCGTTTCTTCGGGTGCCCGACAGCCCCCTACGAACTTTAGTGCTATAAGGAAAGTCGGATGTATTAATTCAGTACGTAATAACAGCATGTATTACGGTACGCAGAGCCCTACGCTTGTCGTATGAGCAAGCAGAAAATATATAATTCCTTGCATACCTATCCGGCCACGTAGGATACTCGTGTTCCATATCACTAACCGAGTCCAATGAACAATAGTCTACCACTGCTCAAGCTGAAACTGAGCCAGGTTGCACTTGGAGTACCATAATTGCACATGGGGGAAATGGCTGAGGCACGGCTAGGAGGCGACCATCAGTCGTGCTCAGGTTGATCGATGCCCCAAGGCCATATCAAATTTCCCAACTGAATATGTCTCCCTATAGCAAGCAGTAGTTTTTCACGAGAAGCGGGCTGATAGCTCCCAGTTGTCAAAAAGCCTGACTGTTGAGAATTCCGCCTTTAGCTGTAGTAGATACGATCGAGTGTCATTTGTGTCTCTTGTCGTAGCCAAACAAGTACGATAAATCAACTCCTGAGAAATGTATCTCACTATCCAAAATGGACTGACGCAGGCCCGAGAGAACCGGTTACTCGCTGGTCTTGATTATCCAAGCCTGTGGCATCGTCCACCCCATCTTCTCTCCCCCTTTCAACATATCGCCTCATCGGCATATACTCTCGTCTGGGTGCTGATGTCATCCGCCAGTGAACATACTCAACCAGGCAACTTTTGTAACATCCCATAAACCAAATTGTAACCCGAGGTTCAGCTAACTACATTTCGATATACAGCATATATTCTCTCGAATGCCCATCCCAATGCTTCTTTCGAGCTTGGGAGCACCCAGTAAATAGCGGTTATTCTCATATTCAAAACGTGTAAGTATTGGTGGTAAGCTCTAGTAGGCAGTCAAGATGCTGACTTGACAATATCATTCTTCTGCCTGGCGGGGGACAGGCTGGCTCAGCTGGCTAGAGCACTGGTCAGGCGCCATGACAGAACGTATTTGGGCAGGACAACATATCGAGTCGGCCTCACTACCAAGGCACTTCGCCACTCCATGGATTGGCAATCCCCAGAAGCTTTCGTATTTCCTCAGCCTTTGTTCCGAGCAGATTTGATCATCCAGGCTCCAGTCAAGAATACGTGGGGCTCTGTGGCCCTCATTGAAGATGGAAGAACGTCTCACTGGTACAGCTGTAAAAAAGATTCGTGAAGCAACCGCGGGCAGGGTATCCTGGAGCACTTCACATCCTCACCATGATACCCTCTCAAAGGATTATCGACAACAGCCAGAGCCCAACAACATACCACCCCGATATACAGTGGCCCTCATGCAGCGCATATGGGCAGATGGGCACAGTGTGAACCCTCCAACAAGCCTGCACATAGGCAGGTGTATGCGCAGCCCCGTTGTTGTGTAATAGGGAAGTGCATTTCGCTCCCTCAAGCTCCGGCTGATCCGCGGCAGCAGCGAGATCGCTGCCGACTGGGTCGAGATCTTCAACTGCCGCCTCCACAAGATCGGCCACGTCCATGATATGCAGGACGCGTGGATATCGTCGAGAGCCTTTGCGTCGCTCAGAAACGCCGAAGCTGCTATGGTACTCTAGGCTTTGACCATCGATTAAGTATCAAGTCCTTGACGACGACCGCGCTGTCGAATATATATGCCACCTAGAATGAATGGTAAAGCAGAGGAGACACATCCTATGATCCGGTTGAAGTGTTGGGGCGGGATATGTCCTCAACATATGATGCGTCAGTCAGCGAGTCGGCACTTCCCAGACTGCCACTAAAGATACAGGTTTCATATTCAAGATTTATCCCACGCGTGATATTGGAAGCAGCCAGTCGTATGTTCTGAGAGGCTTCGGCGTCGCCAATGCCGATGTGGCCGGTCGCTAGTTGCCTGAATAGATATACAGATAAGCAAGAGGAACCATGATGCCGTAAGACATGACACAATTCAATGCATCATCACCTGTATAAAACTTAACAAGTTGTTCATTGGCTTTATATCATTACAGCGTATGTTCAAAGATCTAGCAGTTTCTCAAGTCAAATATCAACAAGCACAGGGGCATCGACATAGATCCTGCCCAGTAAAAGCCTGTAAGAGGGAGACTCGGGTTGCCCGTGCCCAGTTGGGCCTGAAGTTCAACATATCTGCTGCATTGATGATTCCTAGCCCGGAAGACAAAAGAGGAGGTATGTCTGTGTTGTCATTAGTAGGAGTGGGTGACTATAGAAACCGCACATCAGTTGACCGTTTTCATTGAACCTTGAATAGTCACCAAAATAATGGCAGCGTCACCTGGAGCACATAATCACAAACACCAGCAACGTTGCTCCCGAGTATGAATGCTTGTTAACAGGCTGTATCATTCTGAAACAGACCCTGACCGGACGAGTCTAGTATCGTATGTGCATGTATGTGTAAGCGGGCTTCGGGTGACCTCGAGGCTCACAGCCGTGGTGACCAGCAGCTTCCAGCACGAGAACTCCCTCCGTATGCCTAGCCGACCCAAGGCACAAAGGCTCATCATGTCGTCATTATCGGCATCAGTCCCCCTTTTCACCCATGCAGAAAACAATCCATATATCACGAAGCCGGTTTTGTTGGTATTCCCTCTCGATTTTGTTGTGATGCTAGATGCAAGGTCGTAATCATTTTGCCTCGCAATCATTGCCTAACCCAGATGCAGCCAAGTCATGAACCGTCCGCGCAACCAACTCCGGCCGAAACACACCCATCTTATATGGATGAGGGGTACAGCATGATACGAACAGAAGCACCGAAAGACTTAGAGGGAAGGGGGTGGGCGAACTTGGCGCGGACGACGCCGGAGTTGCCTAGAGTGACAGTGTCAGTATTTTGCGGTCTCAAGAATACCATGATGTAGATAGTCCATACCGTGAGGGCGGGTAACCTTGCCCCAGATCACGCGGATCTTGGTGCCGCGGATCTCCTTCTGGCCCTTGTACACAAAGGCGACCTTCTTGCCAAGGTAGAAGCTGTAATGATGGTCAGCTCAGCTGATCCTTAGAAAACACTGATGTTGGGAGCTGTGACGTACTTGGCAGCAGGAGTATCATCGACACCCTCAATCTTGATCAGACTGGTGTTGGGGTGGGTGGTGTGTCGGTTACGCTGATAACTCAGGTGACGTCCCCTAAGAGCGCATCCTGTTAGCCATTCGTTCGTGTTTCGAGGCTCGATATCCTTATTCGCGTGCTCGGCTCTGCAAGTCCCTCTCCGTCATTGCGCATTCATCTGTTCGTCGGGTCGACTTCCCAGGCCAGCCGGTGGTGTTTAATGGTGGTCAACTTACTTGACGTAGACTATCGAAAAATTATGTTAGCATGTTTTCTCCAATTCGCATTGGTCGCAGATATGCGGTAGAAGAGATTCGCCAGTTGAAGGGTCGCCCCCAACTGGCAGGCGCGAGAGGCAATCGAGAGATTGTTCGTGGCCTCGAATATCTGGAGCGCCAACTGGCGATAGTGAAATTTGCTCGTCTGGTTACTTACGTCTGTGTCCGGCGTCGGTAGGCATCTTGGCTGATTTTCTGCTTCGCCGTTCTCTGAAATCCTTCACTAAGGGAGTCCGGAGAAGAAGTCACGGTTGACTTTGGGTGCTGGGCGAAGATAAGTGTCGTCGGTGGGTTGTGTGAATTGATTTACAATCGAGTGCTTGACTGTTGGTTGGGCTGTTTCCAAACTCGGCTAACGCACTGCTTGCCCCAAACTTGTAAAATTTCTCGTGGGCGTTAATTACCCTAGCCCGAGCAATCAGTGTGCACTAGCCACATCTGCCCCATCAGCATGAGCCACACACCATCCAGCCTGTGGGAGCTGATCTTATCAAACAAAAAGGTGGGTATGTTTCTATTACCTAAGATGGATTCCAGCACCTGCAGTCCCATACACCAATGGTTGGAGCATTCAATGTTCATATGCCGACTCGCCCACTTGTACGTGGTGCAGTCCCTCTTACTCCCTCTGCGTGCATGCATCAGCTCCGTGGCTTTGATCATGTAGCTGCATTCCATCACTCGACTGAAAGGGTTCCAACAAGAGACCAGGTAATGCGAACTTCTCCACATGTAACTGGCCATGTCCATTTGGATGCTACCTACTCCGTATGTAAATATGTAGCCAAATATCCTACACTTATCACATATGCCACCTCTAGTCCATGCTTCCCCCACCCGCTATGACAGCGAGCACTTGAAGACATACTCGCTCTTGGTCGCACTACTTGAGTAGCGAAGTTGTAGCGAGAGCCATGGGGATGATGATCTTGGCTTTGCCATCTGGTAGGGCACCAATGCAACATAGTACACGGCTAGCGCTTTGATGGACTCAAGGAGCACGACTTCGGCCAACATTCCCGCCACCACAACCATCAAGATAGTATTTCTCATCAACCTTGCACCTGCAAACCACCTAGAAAGACGACCACTGTTATTGATTCCCGCGTCCCTGAAAACTGCGCCGAGGAAACGCCTGGCCAAGCTTGACTCCTGTTAGCAATGCAGCTTTGCAGTGAGGTCAACGTGTGATATACCCGTTTCGGGCAGCATCTCCTACGGGAGCTTGCCAGCCCCGTAGATGCATGAGCCCAGTATAGCTTGGTCTCGCCGTCTCTGCTACCCAATTAATCGCAAAGATGTCCCGGGAGGGTCTGGTAACTAGATCGTAGGCATTGAGAATCAGTTGATATCCGTAATAAAATGCATATTCCATATTGGGGAGCCCATGGATAGATGACTGATCTTGCCTCTGGAGACCAGAGAGCGCGGCTTTGCGCTGTATATAAACAAACGTGCCAGCTCATGTAGTTTGCTTGCCCGTCTGTGGCGCTCTCAGAACAGAGGATTAATATTCTGCCGAGACATGGCGTTTTCGACCCTCTCTTTGGCAACATTCTTACTGGCAACCCGGTATGAATGCCCTCGTTCTGGCACCTAATTGAGATCGGATGTTAACCTCATTGGTACCAATGTATGTACATAGCCAATACTATTGGCCAAGGCGGTTGTACTGTTAGCTGGGCTTTGAAGAAGAGATTGAGAGCCATCAATGCCAGCCCGTTTTCACTCAACTCCTATTTTTGTTCTTGTCTTTCCCCATTGCCGTGCAGATGAACCGATAGTACAGTGTTGTGATGTTGGCAGTGGCTTCTGGCTTCGTGGATGCTGCTCCCACTCTCGTTTCTGTGGAGCGAGCTGTATCAACACTACACCAGCCATGGATCATACGGATTGATGCCTATTCCAAATGCAACATAGAAGGGTAGACACTACCTTCGGTCTTTGAACCAAGGCGGAATAAGAATATCGATCCCAGCCAGGTCGCCCAAGGAATCAATATACGGATCAGTTGAGCATGATTGATTCACGACTTGATGGGGCAAAAATCTTGTGACCATTGGCCAGTTAACATCATATAAATCTTGACTAGCTCCCTCAGTATACATTAGAAGCTGGTACTCGCAATAAGGTGGGGCAATTCAGAAGCTGGTGATGAGACATTGGGAAATGCCCCATGTGTACGGAGTTTGAGAGCCTTGAATTTCATCTCAGACTCGCATTGGCTTGCGGTCGGATTGGGAGCTGACTCGATGTACGTGATCAAGTCTTGTAAGTGTAACTCAGCTCTTATCGTAATCCTATCACAGTGAGGAAGCAGCCTCATTCTGTATACTACACCCCACTTACTCTTTCAGGCATTCATAAATGTATCCCATGGGCCAGGCCCCCGTTCGCAGTGATCGATAGGCCCGACGACCGGAGAACCCCAAGTCTGGTGGGAGGATCAGAAAAGGAGGTGTCATATAGCATGGCCATCGAGAAAAGGCTGGGGCTGTAGACTAGGTACCGCCAGGTGTAAGAGTCATTATTTCAAATCGGGCATAGGAATTTCTTCTGTCGGGTACCTAATCCACATGGTCTCACTGGTTCAAATATGAAGAGGTAGGCACTCGAACATAATTTTATCGCCGGCACAGCTCCTCTACCAGGCTGCTCACCCAATGTTTCACCCGTCGCGGCGTTGATCTGGTTGGCATGCTTATACAGGCAGCCAAAGAGAGATGTCCAGATTCGTAGGTGTCGGGAACCCCGCGCAGGGTCGGTCCTCGAGAGCCGAGCAGAGCTCACCCATGCGCAGAGCACACCGGCCCAATCAGAAACCAACGCACGGCTCGTGTGTGTCAGGACGGATCTGGGCCGCTCGGTCGCTCAGCATCGGCCAGAAAACGGGAGCTTGCTTGCATTGGTACCAACAGCTCTGAAGGCGTGAGCTCTATTCAAACGTAAGGGTCGCCCGAAAAGCAGAGAAGAGGCGGAGGGAGAGAGAGGTACTATGCTTGGGTCGAAAGCAGCTGAATCCTTTATAGCTTATGTAACCAAATACATCTGGACTATGCATTTGCGATACGCCAGCCCGTTTCAACCACCCTCGCCACCTTATCACATCTGGGCAGCTCACACAATCATTCGGATTTCCCTGACTGTTTTCAGTACCTCGTCCGAAGGCAATTGGTTTGCAACCGAGACACACGCCATGGATGGTAGTGGTGTAGTTAAATAACAACCAGTGCGCGAGGACGGGGACCCCCCCCCCGCCGGAGAACGTGTCGGAGAATGCATATTGCGGACAGGAAGCTACACGGATTGGGTGATGGGGAATGAGTAATCATAGGCTCGCACACACAACCTGAAATCCAACAGCAGTATACATTGGGCATGGAGATAAGATGTAGGACTGGGGGGTCGGGGACTTTTTCTTTTCCTTTCGACCTTCTATAAAGAGCACGAAGCCTTGAGCCCTGCAAAGGCATACCGCTCTTGTCGGCTTTAAGAAAGCTGGATCAAAAAGTAAAACTGGCTTACATCCAAAAACCCACCCGCGACCCCCGTTGGATCCAGGCCCCCCAATCAACCGACAGTTCCGGGTCTG
This sequence comes from Apiospora saccharicola, assembly GCA_038363915.1. Lineage (NCBI taxonomy): Eukaryota > Fungi > Ascomycota > Sordariomycetes > Amphisphaeriales > Apiosporaceae > Apiospora > Apiospora saccharicola. Next base: position 5,874,434 of record JAQQWM010000001.1, read on the forward strand.
CCTTCCCGCTCTTTGCCTGAGTTGTCTCTGCCTCGGCGGTACAAGTTACAAACAAGGCAGGCGGCCCTCTTCCAGCGCAGGGTTGATTGTTGAAGTGAAAGTCTCCCGTCTAGAGTACTACATCCGAAGGACCCGGGGGCAGACAGGAGACATAAGAGAGGCAGGAGGCAGCTGTCCTTTGTTCGGCCCTGGAAACCACAACCTCCATCTTGGACATCAACAACTATTAGAGATTGCATACCTACATCTTGCCTTAGCTACGGTTACATCATCGCCAGCAGCCCAGCATCCCAGCCAACTGCCATTGAACCCGGGCGATCTGTTGGTAAAATCTGAAGAAAGACCGAAGCCAATCGCCCTAAAGTGGTGACGGTAGTGACGTGAAGCAGGCCAGAGTGGGGCGTGAGTAAGCTCCCCCCACCCCGAAAACCAGCATCTACAGTGATTATCAATCCCACTTGCCTGCGCCCAAGCAAGACCGACCCGGCCAGGGTACAGCGAGCAGGGAGAGCTAAGGCACCTGGACGGACCAGCAGGACCAGAAGACCTGAGCTTGCTCCTCCGACAGGAAAACCTCTAATCATCCCAAGTTTGCCCACAGCCCGTCACAAACACGCACTTACAAACATTTTCCTCAGTCATATCTTCTCATCAGACAGTCACTTCGAATTATCACCCCCCTTTCCCTCCGTAAGCTTTCTTCGCACAAGTCAACGAGATGGATCCGGGCGCTGCTGGCAAAGAGTAAGTCGACAGGACCCCGCCAAACCCCGCTATTCCATCATGAAGGATAAGAAGAAGAAGGGAGATATGAGAGGCATCGCCAGCAATAGAAGTGCACTGCACCGCCTGCCTGCCGGCGGTGTCGTCCCAATTGAACATGCCAGTGCTAACTGAGTACCCGATAGCTCCTTGGAGCTCAAGGACAACACGGTCATCATAGTCCTAGGAGCTTCTGGAGATCTCGCGAAGAAGAAGACGGTAAGCCCGCCCTACCCTACACCTACGGGAATCCCAACGCAAGCGACGTGCTAACAATTCACAGTTCCCGGCTTTGTTCGGCCTTGTAAGCTTTCTTCGATATCACCGCCATAATGTTCTCAGGTCATACGGACCCCTTTCTAACGCTTCCCCAGTACCGCAACCAATTCCTCCCCAAGGACATCCAGATTATCGGATACGCCCGGACAGAGATGCCCCATGACGAATTCATCAAGAGAGTCAAGTCCTATATCAAGACCCCCACGAAGGACCTCGAGCAGCAACTGGAAGAGTTCTGCAGCATCTGCACATATGTCTCGGGTCAATACGACAAGGATGAGTCCTTCAACGGCCTCGACCAGCACCTGCAATCACTCGAGAAGGGCAAGGCCCACAACCACCGCCTGTTCTACATGGCACTGCCGCCGAGCGTCTTCACAATTGTTTCTCAGCACCTGAAGAGATGCTGCTACCCCAAGAACGGTAGCGCTCGCGTCATTGTATGTTTTGCTGTGTTAATGAGGCCTTCCAGCACCAAAACATTGCTAATATTTGTCCACTACAGGTCGAGAAGCCGTTCGGAAAGGATCTTAACAGCTCCCGCGAACTACAGAAGTCCCTCGAGCCCGACTGGAAGGAGGATGAGCTGTTCAGAATCGACCATTACCTGGGCAAGGAGATGGTGAAGAACATTCTAATCCTGCGTTTCGGTAACCTGTTCTTTGGCGCTACCTGGAACCGACAGCACATCGACAACGTCCAGATCACATTCAAGGAGCCTTTCGGCACCGAGGGCCGTGGTGGTTACTTTGACGAGTTCGGCATCATTCGCGATGTCCAACAGAACCATCTGCTCCAGGTCCTGACTCTGCTGGCCATGGAGCGACCCATCAGCTTCTCCAGCGAAGACATCCGAGACGAGAAGGTCCGAGTTCTCCGCGCGATGCCCGCCATTGAGCCCAAGAATGTGATTATTGGACAGTACGGCAAGTCTCTGGACGGAAGCAAGCCGTCGTACAAGGAGGACAAGACGGTGCCGCAGGATTCGCGATGCCCGACCTTCTGCGCCCTTGTCGCGTACATTAAGAACGAGCGATGGGATGGCGTGCCCTTCATCATGAAGGCGGGCAAGGCCCTGAACGAGCAGAAGACGGAGATCCGAATCCAGTTCAAGGACGTTACTAGTGGCATCTTCAAGGACATCCCTCGCAACGAGCTCGTCATGCGAATCCAGCCTAATGAGAGTGTTTACATTAAGATGAACTCCAAGTTGCCTGGCCTCAGCATGCAGACAGTTGTCACGGAGCTTGATCTGACATACCGACGCCGATTCTCGGACCTTAAGATCCCCGAGGCGTACGAGTCGCTCATTCTCGACTGCTTGAAGGGAGACCACTCCAACTTTGTGCGCGACGACGAGCTGGATGCCAGCTGGAGGATCTTCACGCCGCTGCTGAACTATCTGGATGACAATACGGAGATCATCCCCATGGAGTACCCCTACGGATCTAGAGGACCCGCGGTCCTTGACGACTTCACAGCATCATACGGTTACAAGTTCAGCGACGCCGCTGGCTACCAATGGCCTACGACGTCGGCCGCACCCCCCAACAGGTTGTAATCGTCGACGAAAGATTTTGGCATGCGGAGGGCGAGGCAGTGAGGCTGATGGTCGTCGGGTTCAACACTTCAGCTAGGCAGGCGCTAAGCAGATGAAACGGTAACGGAGTAATCAAGGTTCATTTATAGATATAAATCTAGTCTAGGAAAGCAAGACGGTCATTGCTGGGTTCACTGTTTACTGTTGATGATGAGCGCTCGATGAATGAGGCTGGAAGAAGAAGCAGCAGCAGCAGCAGCAGCGGAACAGGGGTTGGAGGCTGGAAAAGGCCATTTTGTGCTTTTCTTTTCTTTTCTTCCCTCGGACGCGTCTTTCTTGAGCATTATATACTGCCCTTGTGTTGCGAACATTGAAACTACCTAGGTACTAGCTGATTGAATGACATGGATGTTAACGAGGTTACATTAGTACTGCAAGTGCCCGCAATTTCACTTGAGCCCCGATTGCCTACCAGGTAGGCTAAGCGGACTACGGACTGCGAACTGCGGACTGCGGGCTGATAATCGCGCCGCACGAACCCCGATCTTACATGGATGATTGAAGGTCTGTGGCCTGTCCTTCGTCGCACAATGTTAAAGTAAGCTTACATTGTAGCTGATTTATCCCAGAGAGGAAATGGCCGGAGAATACATTTATGTAGCACTATACAAGAGTATGTAAGTAATGGAGAGCTTGCTTGAAAGTCTATGATGCGCCAGGGTTTGATTCGGAGGCGGGCTTACAGGCCTATATACTTTATCTTACATGTGGGCGGGTAGAGTCACAGAGCAGTTGGGCCCAGGCCGGTGAGGTGAGATTAGCATACATAATCCTTGGCGGCCGTCCGACTGGTAATAGCGCATGTCTGTTCGCATGGCCGTTTTACTCTCCTGGTACGTCGTATATATCGTATCGCGTACTTTTCTGCAAGTCTAGGCACCTGGTTTTCGTTAGGTACACGTAGGTAGGCAAGGTGACATAACCAACATCGATCCTTTGAGCATCTCCAATTCATCATCGATTCCAACCTTATCCTTCAATCCCAATTGCAAACCTACCATCATCTACTCGTGTTCTTATTTTTAGCTTCTGGCTTGTGGCTCATCATGGCTTAACCCCTGGACTTTGACATTTGAAGTCTACTTTGACTGCGACTGAGTATTTGCACACTAGCAGCTCTCAGCTCCTGCTTTGAGAGCCGCCTGCAATCTATAGCTGCTCCCTTCCAGAATGGGTAACACAAGTATGCAGCAGAACACGACGGAGCCGGACAGCGTCCGCTCTGGAGGAGCCACGGAAAAGAAAAGGGCCCCGATGGAAACGGTAAATTTGAGCAGTGAAGAGGAGGCTGCCCAGGACGCCAAGTTGAAGCCGGAAAGAGAAGCCAAGTTCCAAGACTATATCGTGAGCGCTCTTTTTAACACTACTGCAACCCGAGTCTTGTTGGTTGTGGAAATGGACGAGAGCTTGACTGACTGGCTGCGCAGCGTATATTTACCTATGCAAGGAAATGGGACTTCCCGTTGATGGTCGTGGGCGCATTGGCAGCAATAGGCACTGGTGTTACGATGCCTCTGATGAACGTCATCTTTGGTACTGCTACCTACTACATCTTACCCAAGCTATAATCGACTTGTATGCGGGTGATTTTTTGCTAACCCATAATAATAGGCAGACTCGTTGGCACTTTCAATAGCTTTTCTACACCAGGCGCGGCTCAGTCTCGAGCCGCGTTCGAATCGACTATCAACACATTCGCGTAGGTTCTATTCGGCTCGTATCATATAGGAAGGTGTGAGGAACTGACATAGCGTGAAGTCTTCGTATATTTGGTCTCTTCATTGCACGATGGGGGCTGCACTATATAAGCAAGGTACGAACGACTTAGTTGGAGGGGGGCGCAGGTACTGACGACTATGACAGTTCTCGGTCCGCATGATAGGGATCCGCATGTCGGCCGCGATTCGCCTGCACTACCTCCGATGCCTGTTCGGCCAGACTATCCACGTTCTGGACTCGATGACCCCGGGCGCTGCTGCCGGCACCATCACGACCACGGCCAACACGCTGCAGCTTGGAATCAGCGAGAAGCTCAGCACCTTCATCGAGTTCATGTCCACCATCGTCGCTTCTCTCGTGGTCGCTTTCATAACCAACTGGGCGGTCACGCTCGTAACGGCGTCCATTGTGCTATTTATCCTGCTAACCGTCAGCATCTTGCTCCCTTTTATAATCAAAGCCCAGTCGAGGCAGACGGAGGCTGAGACGCAGTCGAGCGCCATTGCCAGCGAAGCCTTCGGCAGCATCCGGATGATTGCTGCTTGTGGGGCCGAGACGCGCATGGCGAAGCGTTTCAACGTTTGGGCCGACGCGGCCAAACGACACGGCCGCCGGATGTCGCCGTTGATGGCGTTGCAGTTCGGCTTCGTCTTCTTCGGCATGTACGCGGGTTTCGCCATTGCCTTTTGGTATGGCACCAAGTCCTTCGCCGAAGGACGGCTCAACGACGTGGGGGATATTGTCACCGTGGTCTTTTCCGTCCTGATGATGACGCTTTCCCTCGAGCGGATCTCGACACCGTTGGTGGCCATCTCCAAGGCCATGGTGGCTGCGTGCCAGTTCTTCGTCGTCATCGACGCCCCGAACCCCCTCGCGGCGACTTGCGGGACCCGGAGGTCTCGGCCGCCTCCGACATCGAATTCAAGGGGGTCGATTTCGCGTACCCCAGCCGACCCCACGTCAAGGTTCTGGATGGCCTTGATCTGAAAATACAAGCCGGAAAGCTCACGGCCATTGTTGGGCCATCAGGATCTGGCAAGAGCACCGTGGTCGGTCTTGTGGAGAAATGGTACACGTTGCGGGATCAGCACATCATTGCCAAAGCTATCGAGCCTAAGAAGGAGGTTGCCAAAAAGAAGAAGAAGAAGAACAAGAAAGATAAAAACACGGACAAGGAAACGGAGGGAGCCGGCGCCGGAGGCAGCCTGCCGTCGTCGGATGAGAATGCGGAAGATGCCGGACCCCCGTGGAACTGAAAGGTTCCATCTCGACTGCCGGCTGCGAGCTCAATCGAGTCGACACAAACTGGTGGCGATCCCAGATTGGATTAGTGCAACAGGAACCGTTCCTCTTTAACGACACCATATACAATAATGTTGGTTATGGCTTGATCGGGTCTCCGCTGGACGGTCAGAGTGAGGAGCGCAGACGCGAACTCATCATCGAAGCTTGCAAAGAGTCCTTTGCAGACGAGTTCATTGATCGACTCCCCGATGGGTACAACACCATCGTCGGCGACGGCGGGGCGAAGCTTTCCGGTGGCCAACGCCAGAGGATCAGTATTGCCAGAGCCGTCATCAAGAAGCCCAAGATCCTGATTCTGGACGAAGCAACCTCCGCCATTGACGTGAGGGGTGAACGCATCGTCCAGGCGGCGCTTGACCGGGTTTCACAGGGGCGCACTACCATCACTATTGCCCACAGGTTATCGACCATCAAGAAAGCCGACACGATTGTGGTCTTGCAAAAGGGCAAAGTCGTGGAACAAGGTACGCATGACGGCCTGCTAGAGAACGAAAAGGGGGTGTACTACGGGCTGGTGCACGCGCAGCAGCTTTCTCTAGGCGATCCTGCAGACTTGAGCGATTCGGATGAGCCTGAAGAAGAGGATCTCGCGGCCGTCCTCAGCCGAGAGAAGAGCGCGGCTTCGATTGGCCCCGACATCGTCGAGCATGCTCCCGGATACAAACCGAAGGGTTTCATTGGGAGCTTCGGTCGCTTGCTTTACGAGCAGCGTAGCCGGATACCCCTGTACGCCCTCGCCATCGTCTTTTCCATGTGCACGGCCGTCGCCTCGCCCTTGCAGGCGTGGCTGTTCGCCCAGATCATCAATGTCTTTCAGTATGCCTTTGACATGGACAAGTTTCTTTCGGAATCCAGGTTCTGGTCCCTCATGTGGACGGTGCTCGCCATCGGGGTCGGCTTTTTCAACTTCTTGCTCTTTTTCATCACGACCTGGCTCGCGGCCCACATCTCGTCGACGTACCGCAAGCAGTACTTCGAGAACCTCCTGTACCAGAAGATCGCTTTCTTCGACGGGGAGGACAACTCGACCGGCACGCTGACGGCGCGCGTCGGGGGCGATCCGAAACAGCTGGAGGAGATGCTGGGGGTCAACATGGCCATGGTGTTCAACTCGGTCTTCATGGTAATTGGCTGCCTGGCAATCTCGTACGCGTTCAGCTGGAAGCTGGCGCTGGTCTCCATGTTTGTCACGATGCCGTTGGGGATGGCGGCTGGCTACTTCCGGCTGCGGTACGAGCTCGAGTTTGAGAAGATGAACGCGGCCGTCTTCGCCGAGAGCTCCAAATTTGCCGCCGAGGCCATAGGCGCATTCCGTACCGTGGCTTCTATGACTTTGGAGGATACCATTACTATCCGATACGACAAGTTGCTGAATGATCACGTTGTCAAGGCGTACAAGAAGGCGAGATGGTCGACGTTAATTTTTGCTCTGTCGGACAGCTTGGGCTTGGGCTGCTCGGCCCTGATATTTTGGTATGGTGGACGTCTTCTGGCCTCCGGAGAGTTACTGGCTGTCAACTTCTTTGTCTGTTACATGGCGGCGACAACGGGCGGAGAGGGCGCGGGCCAGGGGTTCAGTTTCGGACCCAACGCCGCGCAGGCGTCGGCTGCCGCCAACCGAATCCTGAGTATCCGGCACACGCAGGACACAGACGCGCTCGGGACCATGCCTACCGGCAAGGAGAAGCCGAGCTGCATCCCCGACACCGAGGGCGGCGTCAAGATCGAGCTGCGCGACGTCCACTTCAAGTACCCGACCCGCAACGTCTCCATCTTCAAGGGGCTCAACCTCACCATCGAAAAGGGCCAGTTCGCCGCGCTCGTCGGCGCCTCGGGCTGCGGCAAGACGTCCATCGTCTCGCTCCTCGAGCGCTTCTACGACCCGGAGCGCGGGCAGGTGCTGGTCAACGGCGTCGACATTGCGGACCTCAACATCTACGAGTATCGTCGACACCTGTCGCTGGTGGCGCAGGAGCCCAACATCTTCCAGGGCACGCTGCGGGAGAACATCCTGCTGGGGGTGGACGCCGACGCGGTCGAGGACGCCCGCCTGCACGCCGCCTGCCGCGACGCCAGCATCCATGACTTCATCGTGTCGCTGCCCGACGGCTACAACACCGAGGTCGGAAGCAAGGGCGTCTCGCTCTCGGGCGGGCAGAAGCAGCGCCTCAGCATCGCGCGCGCCCTCATCCGCCACCCCGACGTCCTGCTGCTCGACGAGGCCACCAGCAGCCTCGACTCGGAGAGCGAGAAGCTCGTCCAGCGCGCCTTTGAGCGCGCCGCCACGGGCCGCACCATGGTCGTCGTCGCCCACCGCCTCGCCACCGTCCAGAACGCCGACGTCATCTTCGTCCTCGGCGAGGGCAAAGTGCTCGAGCAGGGCAATCACGTGGAGCTCCTCAAGAAGAAGGGTGTTTATTGGAATATGGCAAGTGCAGCGATCTCCCTTCTCTACCTTCTCCCTTTTGCCTTACATTACCGCGTTTCCTTTTCTCTTTGATATGTCCACTTTACTCCTCGTGACCACCGTGGTGTAGATGGTCTGAAGCATAGCTGACATTCTACTGTATAGTGCCAAAGCCAAGCTCTTGATCGATAAAACCAGTCAGGGCATCTGTACCATTTGAATAACTATATTGGCTCGCTTGATTGGCTTTGCTTTACGATGTTCCACCTAACCGATATGGATGTTGTCACATATATGTATATATACTTACTATCAAGGGTACACTGGTGTCTTCCATACAATTGAGGAATTGGCATACATGCATACTATTGGTTGCAAGGCGATAACCCTACTTTGCTTGTTGCATGTTGGCTTTACTTTATTGCCACTCCTATCGCCCAACGGGCTAATATCGGCGTTTCCCGCCACTATTGCCGCTCAGGGGGTTTACATTTCTTTTACTTTTATAAATATCATCACTCTAATATATACTATTCACATATTATCACGGCTAAGCTGAATTTGCCCCCCAGTGGCGAGATTCTACAAAATGGCACCGAGAGATGGTAGAATATGTTAGACATGACAAAAAGTAGACTCAAGATGAAGATGGCTAGAGAGAGACGTAGCATTAACAGTATAAGGGTGAAGTCTGTTCGTAAAGCCGTAACAATTCGTGACTTTTGCGTGATAAATATACATATGTACTACTATATCCCCTCTCCACCTTTAGATCAGATACCTGAATCCCTTGCGCATCCGCAGCGCCTCGTCCTCGCTCTCGATGATCTCCTGTTGCGTAGAGGAGTCCGTGTGCGTAGAGGAGTCCGTGTGCGTGGCGGCGCCGGACCGCTCGGCAAGCTCGAGGCGCGCGTTGAGGCGGCCAAGGATGATGCGGAAGCCGAAGCAGCCGGCGATCGTGATGCCGAACATGGCCGTCACGATGCCGTAGCTCTTGCGGTAGCCGTTGTCGGGCAGGCCCCAGACGTAGGAGCCCGCAATGTTGCCGAGCTGCGAGAAGGCGTTGATGAAGGCCAGGGCGACGGCGCGCTTGGCCGGCGGCCGCGGGAACGACGAGCTGATCCACGAGTAGAAGACGATGAAGCCGGCGTACGAGCTCGCCTGCAAGAACAACGCAATGTAGCGCGCCACCACGTTGTTGGTCGACATGCTGATGATGAAGCCGACCAGACCGCCGCAGATGGGACCAGTGATGTGCCAAAACTGGCTTCGGGTTAGTTAATCTGTCGCGAAGGGAGGGAGCAAAGGTGAGGTTAGGACAGGCTTACCTTCTCGCCGGTACTGTCGGAATGGCGGGCAACAAACAGGGACACGATACATGAGAAGACCCACGGAGGTGCACTCATAAGCAGCGTCGGCACGTACTCGTAGCCGAGTGTCTTGGTAAGAGTAGGCTTTACACATGGTCAGCACTATACTATATATATGCATGCAGGTTTGTCACGGTCAAATAACATATGATGGGGACTTACGAAGAAAGCGTTGAACGAAAGGCCCACGACGTAGGCAGTGAATGTCAAGCTCATGAGGTACATCTTGTAATCCTTCAGAGCCATGAAGAGTCCGTCGAAGGTGCCCTGCTCCGCAGCGTCCTCGTCCTTCTCGCCCACATCCTCAATCATGCGAAGCTGGGCAATATCGAGCTCCTCGGCTGTGAATCCCCGAGTGTTGTGTGGGAGATCTGGCAGGACAAATCCCGCGGTAATGGCGACCAGCATGGTAACACCCCCTATCATCATGAGTCAGTCGAAATCTTGACAGAATCTCCATAGAAACCCATGATCTTCGAAATGAAGAGTCTAGTCATTGCAACAGTCTTCTTACCTTCAATCCAGAAAAGCCATCGCCACGCAGCATGTCCCAATGTACCTTCCATGTTGGACAATACACCGGCACCCACAAGCGCCGAGAATGCATTGGAGATGAGGTTTCCGCAGAAAAGAATAGCATTACGGGTCGTCAACTCTTTGCGCGTATACCATTTGGACAGAATCATCAAAGCTCCCGGGAGGAAAGCGGCCTACATGTCACTGGATGTCAGATCTCTCGATTTCTTTCCGGGCCGGAGGGGGGGTGAACTGCGATTGGTCATAAACTTACCTCGACGAATCCCAGGAAGAAGCGAATAACCACCATGTCGGTGAAGTTGTTGGCCACCCCCGAAAGAGTCGAAATCAGACCCCACAGGAGCATGACACCAGATAGATACAGGGATGGGCGCGAGATGCGGTTGATGAACATGTTGCTCGGAACCTGCATCAAAATGTAGCCGACATATAAGATAGACAGGCATGTCGAGTACTGCGCGTCGTCAAGGTTCAGATCGTCCTGCAGACCCTTGAGCCGAGCGGCCGCGATGTTGTTCCTGTCCAGGTAGTTCATGATGTAGATGATGACAAAGAGGCCGCAGCGGGCGTCGAGCTTACGCTTCAGCGACTTCTCCACGCGCACGCGATGGGCCGGGTCCATCATGCGGGCGTGGGCGAAGGGCAGGTTGGGGTCCACGACGGGCATCTGCTCCAGCTGCTCCTCCCTCCGCTTGTGGCTGGAGTCGGGCAGCGGGGCGGCCCTGGAGATCTCATCGTCGGCCATGATGGAGTGCAGTAGCGAGAGAGGGGAGGTCGACGGACACCGAGCAGATAAAAACTCTCGGGGCTTGGTGTGGGAAAGAGTCACGCACGAAAAGAGGAACTAACTGGGACGTGGTGATCCGGGGGTGGGTAAGCCCATTCTTATATATACCAAGAAAGATGATAGGAAAACGACTAGGGCAATACTACATATGACGGAGTTGGAGGCTAGCCGGGTGCTCTAGTCCAAGGCCGGAGACTGGAGAGAGCGAGCTAGTCGCGCGGTACCGCCCTGCCTCGGGCGCCTGTGCTGCCTTGCCCATGTTTCCCCCGCCTTGGCTTCCACAAATATGTAAGCCTCCATCAAGAGCAAGACGACCTCAACTCGCGGGGGAGGCTACTGAATTACTGGGAGGCCAGCTGCCGTGGGGCGGGAGCTGGAAGCCGCGGTATGAGAGCCCCGTTGGGAAATCTCAACTTGCCAATCAGCGATGAGCCAGCAGGCGTTTCCTCGGCGCCTTGGCACTCGTGACTCTCCATCATCCGTTACGCGACGAACGACTTGGTGGTGGGGGGCAAATAGGATTGTGCAGGAAAACCCTTTTGTCGGTGGTGCCCGCCAGGCCCGCTGCAAAATTGGATCTCATTACGGGACAATTGCTGGAGAAAACATGGGTTAAAATAGTAGAGGAGACACAGCTTGGCTGGGGTATGGGGAAATGTCTGGGCGACGTCCACCACTTGTTGGGGCCCCTCCGATATGTTCCGGCCGGCTTGGACTGCCGGCCATCTTCATATAACTGCGATGGAAAGCGCGAGGAGAGCGCGACGGCCCTAAGCCCGATTGACACATCAGCTCATCAATAAAGCTTGCTTGCTTGCGTGTATAATATGATATGACCGATTGGATTTGCTGTAGTCTGCTACTCAGTGTCAGATGGTACTACTACATCGGGAGAACTAAATACCCTTGTGCGCCTGCTTCGAATTTTCTCTCCTTTTAGGACTCAAAAGACTGACTGAGGTTGCTAAGAACCGATTACTCCCACAGAGCTGCAGTCTTTATGAAAAGAAATGGGACGATGATCTCGTGAAGTAATCTGAAGTTCCACTCTTGAGAAGCTTGTGTAGTCACGCTATCAAGATCGACACCGCGTTCCAAGCACAAGTGTCCACTTACTGTCGGAGCTACCTAATAAAGGCGAGAGACCGCTACAACGACATCATATGTTGTTAATGCAGCATTCAATGCGAGAACGACTCCGTTTGAAGCTGTCCCAACTCCTGAATTGAAGCAGGGAACGAGCTGTGGAGCGGTTGACTGTTGGCTTCAGACTTTCTAGGAAACCCGAAGCCTTTGGGGTGGCCGGATTGGCTGCGCAGGCCCCCGCCTTCGACTTTCTGATGGTTTGATAATGCTCATGGCTGGTCGGACTGTTATAGCATGTCGGTCAGCCAGAATGGCACCCTAGAATGCCAACAAAACAAGACTGTCTTTCTAAAAAAACAAGACTTTGAAGGTCATCGCCAGCCGCATATGCGGAGTATGGCCATGCAAGTTTACTTCTAAACTGTCAAAGACGACCCTTTCGCCCTACGAAGGCAATGCATCAAGTGCGATTTGTGCTATCAGCCGTGAAAGGCAGAGCCTCGTACGGCTTGATATATTGACTGCAGAGGCAGGGGTTCAAGAAGCAATCTAATAACTGTTCGCAACATTGTAGCCGATAGAGTGGTCATTCCGTTGCAAACATCATCCAAGACAGCAAAACGAACTGCAGAGACAGGGAAAAGGACGAACATGTCTCAATTTTGCGCAACTCAGATGCAAATGTGAGGCGCCACTGTTACCCCTATGACAGGTGGCCGCTGTTGACAAGGTAGACTGGCTGAGACATCACCACAGGATTTCGGCTGGTCTCAATCTCGAATCTTAAAGTGCGAGAAGCCGTCAAATGCAGTTTTGGAAGTGCATACCAAGATCAAGGGCCGGGTCGGGGCTGCGCATGCTTGTTTGACATTGAGATATTGGCATTTTCTAGTGGCATATTGACTCGAGAGGACTTAAGGGTCAAGAAATAAAACGAGAGAGCCACCGATGTAGACAAGTCAGTATTACTTCGAAGAGTGGTAAGAAGTAGGCACTCAACAACTTCGGCAGCCATAGTTTGGGTGGTAACTCCAGATGGTGTGCTAGCCATTAAAATAACCAAAATCGTAACGGGAAGTGCGACTGTTTGGGCAGCAAAGGATTCAGTAGGAAAAGCAACTCTAGTAGTTTAATAGGTAATTACAGCCAACTGTCCCGCGGCGTGACAATCCCAATAACTTACCCCAGTTAAAAACATGCCTCTGCTTCTTTGATACTTATACTCAGCCACCATTTAGACCGAGAGAGTGTGTTCATTTGTTGGCATTTCGTTGACTGCCACTCATTGCACGCGATATGCAGACTTGATGCCAACAGTCTTCAAACTGGAAGATGGGCAGGTGCACCGATTAAAAGTAAGTAGGTAATGTAAGTAGTGAACCAGGACCGCATCACTTTTAGAGTTGAGCTGCTCGTGGGAATACAATATTGTTGATCTTTATCAGCGGAAAGCATGCATAAAAAAGGGTGCAAAGTGCAATATGAGCGGCGAAGGAGAGTGTTTCCATTCCCACCTAGCCAGTGAGACATAGTAGTCAACTCATGAGACGACGGGAGCTCTGGGTTCACTACGTAGATGTATTGTATATGACATGGGTTGCCGGACTCTGCCAACAACCCGACATGGGACTTCTGAGTCAACTAAATTCCCTATCCAGCTTTCTTGACCCGCTCGATACCTTCCATGGGGGAACAGAAACTACATATTCTGGTGTTCGCCGGCTTTGAGGAGCCGGTCTATCTGTCTGAGTCAAACCCTATAACGTAGTATTCATTCCCACGTGCAGGAGGGCAAGTCTTCATATGGGCAGAAAGAACCGCCTCGAGCGGGCTTCCGTTCTCCTTACTATATGACCTGCTGGCCTGCTCCGAACCAAGGCGTTCTTCTGGCGCTTCACACCTTCTTGGCCACCACCCAGTTACTTCATCGGGAGTATCACCAGCCACCTAACTCATCATGGCACAATCCATTCTCATGAACAGTCTGAAATTTGGGGATCACCATGAGGAGAAAGAGAAGGACACGCATCCGCTGACGACATGAGAGCTCCGCGACAGCGACCCTGCTGAGATCGAAAGCCTTGGCCACGGCGTGGAACCCGCGACCCTGCCGATAGACAATGAGAAGGTAGATGCGAAGAAGGTCGATCTCAGGGAAGATGGCACCGAGTACTCAAATGGTGTCAAGCTTTACCTCATCATGGTAGCAATATGCTTGGCCGTGTTCCTGATGGATCTCGAGCAAGCCCGCCCCCGTCGTAATCAAATTCCCCAAAGCACTCTCACTAACCAGGCGAGCATGACAGCAATGCCATCATAGCGATGGCGATACCCAAAATCACCGATGAGTTCCACAGTCTACCTGACGTTGGATGGTATGGAAGTGGTGAGTTCACCTCTAAATCAAGCAAATATCAGGTCGCCCGTGATTGCTCATGCGTCGTGTGTCCTAGCCTACCTTCTTACTGCCTCAGCTCTCCAGCTGCTATTCGGCAAGCTTTACACCCTTTTCAACGCCAAATGGGTCTATTGGGTACCATCATCGTCTTTGAGCTGGGAAGCTTGATTTGCGGAGTGGCCCAAAACTCCGTCACCCTTATCATTGGGCGCGCCGTAGCCGAGCTTGGCTCAGCTGGATTGATGTCTGGATCGCTCCTCATTCTAGCGCATAGCGTCCCACTGGCCAAGCGGCCCGTCTACTCAGGTATGATCGGTGGCCCCTATGGCGTTGCATCGGTGGCCGGCCCATTGTTGGGTGGTGTGTTGACCGACAACGCCGTACCTACCATGCCTAATATCCTCCCTACCAAGCTGGGCCGTCAACTAACAAGATTAACCTAGACGTGGCGGTAGTGCTTCCTTATTAATCTTCCTATCGGTGCAGTCACTGTCTTTGCCATCGCCTTCTTCTACGCAGACCCTCAGATAGCTAGACCGTCGGCAGAGTCATTCATGGAGCGCCTCAAGCGCTCCGATCCGGTAGGAACAGCCATTCATGCCGGCCATCATCTGCCTTCTTCTCGCTCTGCAGTGGGGCGGTACTGAGTACCTATGGAACGACAACCGCATCATCGCTCTCTTCGTCGTTTTCGGAATTCTGGTCATCGCGTTTATTTCCGTCCAGCTCTGGCAGAGCGAAAACGCGACGGTGCCCCCGCGCATCATGAGAAACCGCTCAGTGTGGTCTAGTTTGCTTTTCGGCTTTTTCATCGCAGCGGCCTTCTTCGTCATGGTGTACCACCTGCCCATCTGGTTCCAAGCCGTGCAGGGAGCCTTGGCCGTCGAATCGGGCGTGCGTAACCTGCCGTTGGATCCGTGGTCGCAGGCATCGCGGTGACGGTCTTCGGCTACTACACGCCGTTCATGATCGCGGCCACGGTACTCATGTCGATCGGGGCGGGCCTGCTGTCGACCTTCGAGCCCGGCACCTCACGGGCGGCGTGGATCGGCTATCAGGTCATCTTCGGCCTCGGCGCCGGGCTGGGCTGGGCTTTCAGCAGCCCCTCATGGCGGTGCAGGCGGTGCTCAACATGGCAGACGTGCCAACGGGCACCTCCATCATCGTTTTCGCGCAGACTCTCGGCGGCTCCCCCTTCGTCAGTGTGGGGCAGTCGGTCTTCACCAACCAGCTCGTCAAGTCGCTCGCGGCCGACGTCCCGTCGCTGAGCCCCCTGATCGTCTTGGCCGCGGACATCGCCGGCGTGCAATTGGCATACAGCGAGGCGTTGACCAAGGCGTATGTGGTCACTATCGCCTTGTCTGCGTTCAGCGTGATTGGCTGTGTGTTCTGTCCTTGGAAGAGTGTCAAAGGCAAGAAATTTGAGGCGGGCCTTGTATGAATTAACTCGACCCCTCCCCTTCATAGCTTTTCCTTTGTGTGTATTTTCATGCGTTGCCAGACCACGCACCCACTGACCTATGTTATGGGTCCCAGCACATATCAACTTTCAGTAAAGTTGTAAACGGATGCAGACCCACGCGACCTACGGGGTACAACGATGGAGGCTACCCAAGCTCCCCATGGTCTCGGTTCCTATCTTGGGTGTGGGTGTGGTGCGGATGGTTTGGTGCGCATCCTTGGGTCTCGGGCCAAGCAACAAATCGTGTTGCAGAGTGTCAGAGTGAATAGGTCCTATGTTTCACCCAGCTCAATTGAAATCTCATCCTTAATGTTCTCATTCGTGGAAAGATGCAAACTTGCGCCGTCGCGTGGTCGCGTGGCTGCTTGGTCCATATCCGTCCGATGCTTTCGTTCGGCTGATCGCGAGAGCGATCCAGTGGTTTGGTTCCTTGAATAACGGCATGTGGGGGCTTCCGTCTGTGACTGCGTTGCGGCCTCCCGGGCTCGCATCAAACTCGGCTAGTTTCGAAACTGTTGCACTTGGCGACGAAACCCAGCGACGATTCCTCTCCCGGTCACCTGCCATTTCAAGCTGAATTGCACTGGGGTTTTCTACACGAGCCCACGGGATCTGCCCAGAAACCTGCCCTCGTCGCAAACATGGCTCGATGGCATGTTCATCTGGTTGGACAGCATAAGCCATGCGCAGAAACGTAATCATTCGTCTGATCTTCACGACGGGGTCCCTCTTTTTGGCAAGACGGAGATGGGCTCGAAAAGCATTGAGCGCATGCTCGTCGCTGTCCGTCCAGACGCAACCATGATCGCCGTCAATCCCCCGTGGTTCTGCAGATGATGCAACACACTTATTGGTGGTCCATGAACAAGCATTTTTCCATTCTGTATATTACATTGTGCTGCAGAATAACATGCACCGTTGGAGACATTCTTGCCCGCATTGAGCAGATCCAAGATATTGTCCATAGTCAATCCTCGGTTTCAATATCGACTATGCAGTACGCAATCGGCCCTAGCAACGTCGTAACAACCTATATTGCAGCTAAGGTTAAGAATAAGCATACAAAAGGTTAACAATAAGCCTACACACAGCAAGCTTAAAAACCAGCTGTCCCGGGGTATCTTGCGGCTAATTGAAGACTCGCAAGCTGCATATATGGGGTTCAGGGGGATTACGTAGGGGGCGCACGGCGCTACTGCGTGTCAGAATTGGGGGTGCGTCCCGCCATCTTGGCCACCACCCAGCGACCAAACACCTCTCACAGGCCCGGAAGATCCCAGCTTGAGGCTCAAGTCTGGCAAAGCGATGGGCCCCAGACCGAGTCTTGGCTTGTTTCTATCTATCGGCCCTTGCGTCGTAACGGTGTTGCGTTGCGTGCATTGCATCTCTTGGGCGAAGAAAGCGTTGGCGGCTCCATCCCAACCCTTTCGTCTAGACCTTCAGGTTCTCCCATCTGACAAGTGTATGATCTTCAATTAGTGAGATGAGCGTCCAATCCTCGTCGATCAATGCCGCCATTTGAGCCGCCCACGTCCCAGAATGTCATTGAGCGGGTTTTGATGTTTCGAACGCTTCTGAATCACCTCCCTGATGGGGGGACCACCTCGCGACATGGCAGAAATGGCCCTTCGCTTCTATATAATGTCCGCCCCGGCACTCGAGGGCCTCGAATATAGTCCATCACCAACAGGTTCAATCATCTCCAACCACTCATTCCAGCTTACCCATCGTTCCCGAGTAGATCTCGACTCTTTGTTGCCTTCTTCCAAGTTCCGTGAACTTGTTTCATTCACTCCCGTACAGACTTCTCAATCGTTACAGCCGCCAGCCGGTCTTGATCTCTCTTTCAACCATATACAACCCCTTCTTTCCCGGCTTAGTAAACCAAACACCTCACGTCCAAGATGAAGTTCAACTCAGTCCTCGTCGCCCTCTTCGCGGCTTCTTCCGTGTCTGCTGCTGCTATCAGACTTGACACCCGTCAAACCGGTCTAGAGGTTCGCCAGAACAACAACAACCAGAACCAGAACAAGCAGGGCAACCAGCAGCAGGGCAACCAGCAGAACAAGAATCAGAACCAAAACCAGGGCAACACTGGTGAGTAATCCATAATTCGTTATCACATATCATCGTCCAGAAGAGCACTGGTTAACATACTTCAAGGCAACGCTGCCAACAACGGCAATGCCAACAATGCCAACAACGGTAACGCCAACAACGGTAATGCCAACGCCGGAAACAACGCCAACAACGGTAATGCCAACGCCGGAAACAACGCCAACGCCGGCAACAACAACAACGGCAACGGCAACGCTGCTGGAGGGGCGGCTGCTGGTGGCGCAGTTGATTTTGGCTCGTGCACGCCCGCTATGGACTTCCAGCTCGGACGTGCCAACCGCAAAGCGACTGAGGGCACCTTCCTTCCCAGCGACCCTGCCATCGCGGCCAACCAGTCTGACGCCCTGAACCCCAACATCAGTAAGTGACCCCCGGTGTTCATTCTACATTGTTGCGTTTATTCCCTCATGTGACATCCGATTTATTCATAAACGAGCAAAAACTAACGCCACGGGTCAGTCACCAATCGCATCTGTGACGATTTGACGAACGTCTGTAAGGCGAACGCCGCGGCCAAGGCTCTCTGCAAGCAGGCCCAGGCCACTGTCCAGAGTCTCGGCACCAAGGATGCTTCGACTGCCGATGCTTTCAACAAGGCTCTCGGCCTCTAAGCAACCCGACGAAAGGTGATGAAGCTATCGTGTGACCGACCCATCTCCCTATGGACGGGAAATCGGGAAAAGGGAAAAAGGGGGCAAGGAGAGAAAGAAAAGACCACTAGCGTAACTCTGATCTGATGTGACGCATTAAGAATTATTTTGTATACTTTAATTCAGCTGAGGACGCCCATCATCGTGCTGGTCTGCTATAGTGGGTGGTTATGAATATAACGAATTATGACCCAATCCGTCCAAGTTTTGCTAGGGGGTAGCAGCCCATCCGACTGCTGATGGGTCTCGCAGACCATAATCAATATCAATCAAACTTGGACCTTAAATCTTCATGCAAAAAACGTGGCGGTGGGTCATGTGTTTTATCTCCAGGGAAGTGAGGTGTGTCGGGATGGATCAATGATGGGTATTTCGGCAGTTGGTGCTACCAGTTGGCGTCTGAGCCCTTCTGTACATGCGATACTTGTACAGCCTGTACGCACTGTAAGCCTAGCCAGCGCGCTTCAACCCCAAATACTACCATACTTCCATCATATGGGGTACAAGTATGTAATGTTTTAGGGCGTACAAGTGAGCCAACATCAACTGCCGACGGTGTTTCAATAGAAGAGGAGATGTGATGATTCATTTAAGCTAAAGCCATCTAATATTAGGTAAGTAAGGAAATTCATAAAATAGGTGGGATAAGCCACCCAAGTGTGGCTTATTCACACCCCAACCACGAACGGCAAGAAATTGTTTTTCGGTGCGAATTCCGAAGTGCTGCCAGTTATACGTGCACGTGACACCATCACGAGACTGGCTTTTTGAACACCATCAACAAGCATTTGCATTTGCTGTGTGTAAAAGCCCACGTGCCAACCACGAGCGACAGGATGGGCGCGCCCACAGAGGAATAAGTGTTGGTTGGTAACTTGGTGTGATCCCGAACTGACGGAGTGAGCGGATCGATTCGGGACGCATTATTCAATGATGAGATGGGAAGAACTGTTCAAGAAAAACCGAACCGTGCAAAGTCAGGAGCGTCGCCATCCAATAGCTTAAGTTTGTTATCTTGCGATTTGCTTTCACGTGTCGCAGTGGCTCCATGTTCGTGGCGATCTCAATCAACCTTTGCGAATACTGGGGAGAGAAACTCGAATACGCTATGATCAAATGCAACGACGCGGTACCATCGCGCCCTCCTGGCTTGTCGTGATGTTATGGTTCGTCTCTTCATCCCCGCCCGGTTGTCGCCGTAAGGGAAGAGAGGCTCCTGCGCTGGCGGCGGAGGCGGCGGAGGTAACTGGCGATGCGTGCTGTGGTTTCTTCAGTGCTACCTTGTCAAACGTAAAAGAGGGCGGAAAAGAGGAACATCAAATTGCGGAGGCTCGAGTTGTGAGTACTCTCCTTCTAAGCGAGGTTTTCTTGTTGGTGTGGGAACATATTCGATAGCATGCTTGTACTGGTGTAGTGGGGCTCAGACAAGTAGCAAGGGCCTTTGGGACCTTTTGGGGTTTAACGAGTAAACTGCGACTGGATCACCAGACTTTTCTTAACCGAACGACTGCGCCAGACAATAACGTTAAGGTCTCCTGCACTGGCTGTCTCTGTCGCCGGCACGGGCGTTTCTCAGTTCACAGGTTCAATTCAGCCTGCCCGTGTTTCGTTCTGCACCGCATCCTTAATTGCTGAAGCTACATAGGTACTATAGTTGCAGCGTTTCGAATCGGAGCTAGAAGACGTAGAACATTGAACGAAGAGGGACCAAGACTACTGCTCGGCTGCCGCAAAACCCTATTAGCCCTGTTGGCCCTAATGGAGGTTCCCCTGCTAATAGCCATCAATCCCTGGGGGATCCTAAGCGGACCACTTAGATAGAGCGCCGTTGCTCTGGGCTCTCAATCATATTCGTCGCCTTGTCCCTTGTCACTTCCCTTGTTCAAGCTAGGCCAAGGCCGGCAATCTCGCCGTGGCGGGCGATCTCGACTACAATGCAAGCAGCACTTGGCCGGAGGTTTCGAGAGAAGCAAGAGATGAGCGAAACCAAAATATACAACTCGCTTGTCGCGTGAGAAAGAAGACAAGCTTCCCGTCCTAGGTAAAACGTTAAAAGGCTAATATATATATATAAATTATCCCCCTTACTCTTATTAAATAAAGTTATAACGCCCCGCTTTTAACCTTTTTATTTATTTATACCTCTTCTATTTATTATAATCCTTAATTATTAGCTTTAAATTTATTTATTTATACCTTTATTTATTTAATAAAAAAAGATTAATTCCTTTTTTAAATATAACTATATTTTAAACTTTCCGAATTATATTATATTTATTTTTATTTTTAATAAAATCGAAATAAGAATAAATATTTCGGATAATTTTTAACTTAGGAATTAAATCGTTATTATAATTACTTATTACTTTTAATAATTTCTATTAATTAAGAGCTTTAATCCTTTAAGATTATAAATAAGTTAAACTTATTTTAAATAATAATAAATTATATAAAGTAGCTTTCTCTATTAATAAGTTTTCTTTATAATAGGCGTTATAAGATAATAATAGTTTTTTTATATTTTTATAAAATATCTTTTAAAATAAAGATATTACTTTTTTTCCTCTTTAACTTATAGCTCTTAATAAAACTTTATATTTATTAATAAGTATATTTTTCTTTTATAAAAGTTTTTTATTTAATTAAATTAAAACCTATTATATAAACTATTAATTAATTCGCGATAAAGGTTTAAATATATTTTAAATATAATAGGCGATAATATAACACGTGTAGTGTATATAATTTTATAATAATTATTATTACTTTATCCTTTAATTATTATTTAATTATATTATAATAAATTTAAATATATAAGCTTTAAATTATTTTATATATATTATTTTCTATTATTAGTAATGAATTATTCTTTATACGGGTCTTAAATATAAACTATATAAAAAGATAAGCTTTAAGCTATTATAAGGAATAAGTAACGCCGCGCCTGTTTAGTGCTAACCTACTTACCGGCAACACCCGACGCCGTCTTAAGTCCGGCGTCTGACCTTCTAAAAGCAATAAATGGTCTTTTGATCTTGACAGTTGAATTAACACGCTTGTTTCAGCCTACACCGTCACTAGTCGAGGCACATAGTGAAACGATCGAGGCTATTCTCAAGTGCTATCCAAATATTGCGGAGGAGGCGTTAGAAGGCCTTTATTTCTTGCACCGCCCAGGAGCTATCAACCCGCGATCTGTACGTGTGCCGTCGTTCCCTACCTTAGCTAGTCTGCATTCTTAATTGATACCAGCCCAACGACCTCGTTTCGTGCCACAGTCATCAATAACTATTATTCAAGATTTGCAGCTAATACACTGATAATACGCCGGCTGGCTGACTTTATTCGCAGAGCACCCAAATCAAGATGCAGCACCCCTGCCGCCCATGAAATGAACACAAGCACTATAAGACAAATTAGGCTATTCAAGTACATGTAGGTACTCCTGTCGACAACCCCCTGTTCGACGCTTACCATAGCTGGCGGCGACGACTTTGACTGGGCAATTTCAGACTTTGTAACGTCACTTCAAGTGCTCTTCTCCGCTCCTCAACCACTCAATGCCTGTAGGCACTAAAAGAGCAAACCATGCACTCATTTCTGCCCATCTTTACCCATCGAGGCTTTTCGGTTCCGCCTCTGGGACTCCACTCGTTCTGCCTGGCCTACCTGGCGCCTAGCTTCCGGACGCCCCACGAGTCTTGCCTAGGGTATACCGGTGTGTCAAGTACATACATGCCATAGCCTAGAATGGTTGTAGCTCCTGACCCATACTTATACGGGTGGCCATCAGTCTAGCTAGCCTACTTGCGTACGACATATGCAAGGTCAAGATGAGTAAAGCATCCCGTCACAGATGCGGCAACAGCCAAAGCAGATCCCCAGTCTTTCTGTCGGCCCACCAGGACAGACAAACGATTCCTGGGCGGGACATGGCTGCATGACGAGATGGTCTAGCTCGCGTTACCACAGTCCGACTGTGCGGGCTGCCAGCTGCCCCTGTGGTCAACCTACTGGTCAGGTCCAGCTGCTTTTAATATAATGAGGCACCCTGCTCCCCTATGCACAAGCTCTCTCTCAGCCATGCTTCAAGTCTTCTTGTATTGTGTTAGTCGTTCGTTACCATAACCATTCCTCTCCCTATATGGTGTTTGCTTAGACGAGAGCGGAGGTTTCTCATACTTCTTTTTGTCCCTAGCCCCCCCTGTGACTTATATCATCCACATCACGAGAGACGAGCCAGCCAACGGGACAACGAGGATATCACGGAGACTTGGATGACGCCTAACGATTCAACGACTCACGAGAAACCCGAGAAACTCACACCCATCACCCTTCATAATGCGGTTCTCAGCCTTCGTAGCACTGGCTGCTTTTGCCGTGCAGTCTACCGTGGCAGTCCAGTTGGGCACCGTCATGGCGGCCAAGGCTGACGACGTCGAGGCCCCTCCCCTTTGCGGCGTAAGTGAGCCTGGCAGTATTTTCAGAAATCCAAAATCAATATCACTTGACTGGGTTCGTCCATCGGTCAACAGGAGCCTCGACTAACCTAATCTCACGATCATAGTCAGCATGTATCAGATCGACAATGATCGAGACAAAGCTCTGCGCAGCAACCAACCATACTTGTATATGCACCAACGCTCCTTTAAACCAAGCTATAGAGCTTTGCGTTACAACACATTGCTCGATCAAGGACGCATTACGTGAGTAACTTTTCCAACTTCGAAAGGCCTTCGACGACCTAGACTGACCTTAATCTCAGTTACGAAGAGGTATTCTACCCAAAGTTGCGGCATCCCGGGCCAGGACCGGACCGCGCTCGTCTGGATCGTGGGAGTCACCTTCGGCGCCGTCGGTCTTGCTGCTTTCTTTCTTCGCTGCGTGGCTCGACTCTACGTTGGGACACATGCGTGGGGCCTCGATGACTGGTTCATGTGCGCTGCGGTGGTACGTCTCTTCTTCCTTACGGCCCCCTCTTTGATACCGGGAGATCAGCCGTCATCCGTTCTTCTGGAAATATAATCGCTGGTTCACTAATGTTTGACTACCGCTTGACAGGCCTTGATGATACCACTTTGTGTCATCTCAATTCCTTGTGGGTCTTCCCCTTTCCCGGGTTTTTGGGACAAGAACACACAGGCTGACCAAGCAATCACAGTGTCTCAACATGGTCTTGGTTTAGACATGTGGAATGTCTCATTCGAGGGCGTCAACGATATTCTATTCGTGAGTTGTCTTGGATTTTCACCACCCTCCTCTAAAGCTCCGCTGGGGGCGATTGGAGGATGGGACGAAGATCATGCAGAGAGTGGCATTGCTAACCTATCTCACCTACTATAGCTGTATTACTGGGATGAGATGATCTACATCACGTCTCTCGCTCTCACCAAGGTCTCCATCTTATGCTTCTACCTCAAGGTCTTCCCAGCCCGCTCGTTCCGAAACGTCGCATACGTCCTC
The DNA here is from genome assembly GCA_038363915.1 of Apiospora saccharicola. Classification (NCBI taxonomy): domain Eukaryota; kingdom Fungi; phylum Ascomycota; class Sordariomycetes; order Amphisphaeriales; family Apiosporaceae; genus Apiospora; species Apiospora saccharicola. The sequence continues at coordinate 5,898,377 of JAQQWM010000001.1, forward strand.
ATCGGGCTGAACCTGGTGTATGCCCTCACCTACGACTTCATGCTGGCATTTCAGTGCCAACCGATCGATGGCGCTTGGTTGTTCTGGGACGGCGAATACAAGGCCAAGTGCATCAGCATCAACGTCCTCGGCTGGTCGGCAGCTGGCGTCAACATCGTGCTGGACCTGGCCACCATCATTCTGCCGCTGCCCCAGCTTTTCCAGCTCTCCATGTCGCTCAAGAAAAAGGCCCAGATCGTGCTCATGTTCGCTGTTGGGTTCTTCGTCACCTTTGTCAGCATCATCCGGTTGCGGTCCTTGATCGAGTTTGGCACGACGCAAAACGTCACTCGTAAGTGTAGATCCTTGAGTGGACCCCTATCCCCTATCCCCTTACACCAGATATACCAGCAGACACTAATAACATCCGAACCTACACAGAGGATTACGTCGAAGTAGGATACTGGTCGACGATAGAGGTGCCCGTGGGCATCATCTGCGCCTGCATGCCGGCAATCCGCTCCCTCTTCAGTCTGGTGTTCCCAAAAGTGTTCGGGACGACACGCGGCGACAAGTCGAGCTACGCGCTCAACAGCTTCTCCCCCGCCTCCAAGTTGTCCGGGAACAAGCTCAAGAGCCAGGCGGGTACAAGCAGCAGCGGCGGCACCAAGATCAAGGTGAAGCAGGAGTGGACTGTTATGAGCAACCCCGTCGGCAACGAGAGCGACGAACACCTCGTTGGCTTCGACCGACAGATCGAGGCCGACAGTAGCGGAGCCACACGCAAGATGACGCTGCAGCGCCAGCAATCCTCTCCCTGGCAAGATGACGAGAAGACGCCGAGGGAGACCAGCAGTCAAGCGTTTTGATTGGTTGAGGATTTTTCTTTATTGTATCATTTGTTTCTTATGACCATGATCATTTCTGAAACTGCTGCGGACCTCTTTTCACAAGCGTCACTCGTCGGCAAAAGGGTTCAACCACAGTATGGGGTTTCAGGGGCAAAAGGCGTTTGAATATTGGATCACATGTATTATAGCAGGCATGACAAAAGCAGGCCGGGGTGGTCGCTACAAAACTCACCCATTTTCTTCAAAATGTAAATTTTTATCTCCCCAACAGGGAGAACATAGCTACGATAGACATAGAATCATCGCAGTGTTCATTCATACATACACACAGACACACACGGTATTACCAACGCGCGGCTTGATCCGCGTCCATGGCAGCATGCCTATTATTGGCCCACCACAGACCCCAACCTCTGGCTCGGTAGCAGTAAGGGTAGCATTGGCAGCAGTTCGTCTATTCTTCAAATTCGGCTTCAATCCGGAGGATTGTTGGGCGCAGGGCGATGTAACTGCAACCGTAGACGAATCCTCAGGGTGGCAGCTATATCGGCGAGACCACTATTGGGGCAGGACGTGGCTGGTCCAATATTGATGATACCTGCTTTGGCTTATATGCTTGTATGTAAGCACTACTCTGTGGCACAGGTGGATTAGGCCATCGTGGTTCCATCGAGGTAATCCTGATCCGGTACCTATATCCGCGATAATGCAGTTCCCACCCCTTGCAGAAACACCAGTAACCGAATTCCGGAATGCCGGATCTTATTCGACTTCTTTCCGGCCTCATCCCCTCCTCTCATTCCCTGCTCTTCTCCGATATCCCTGGGCATGAAACATATCACTGATGCTCCATAGGTGGAGAGCTGGGAGCTCTTGGCGGCTCGCTGGCACTTGCCAACTGCCAGGTCAGGCGCGACAGGCTTAGGCCTGACAGGCAAAGTCAGGCACGAAGGCCGACCCAATCTCGCTACATAACTCAGCTGTTCGTACGGTTATCCATCATCAGGCATCTTGGCAACTCGTGCTTACCTACTCCGCTCATCAGTCAAGACTTATCAAGCATTTACTTACGTACATGAGATTTGCTTATGCGATTGCTTGTGAGAAGCCCGCATCGTTCAAATCGCTGCCGCTAGCTCTTGGTTCTAATTGATCCTCTTCCCTTAGTCGCGTTGCAATCGTGGTACGATTGATCCTGGAGTATCCTAGTTCGATGCCTTTTTGGGGCCCAGTTATAGTGAGGTACACCTATATACTTCAGCGCCCCCACGTACAGTGCATCTCGGCCTCTCCGCCGTGACTTACTGTGTCGCGCCGTTTGTTATCTATCACTTTCTTTACGTGAGCCTTTTCCGGTTCTTGCTTTTGCGGGCGAGCAAGCGAGGCGATGACAAACATTTACCACCCTATCTCCCCTGCACGATAGGTTAAAGGAAAGAAAACGTCTAAATTCATTACTACACTTTTATCTTTAAAAGTTTATTAATTAATAAATATCGTTTTGAACTTCGGGAAAACTCTTAATAAAATATATATATATATAATATATTAATGTTTAATCTAAAATATAAAAATCGAGAGTATACGGTGAAAGTTATATTAATTTGAATATACGTTTTAAATCGGTAAAAGTATTGCGGGCGTATAAAATATACGTGCAGGGCTCTTAAACGGGATCCATCAATTAACAAACTTTCAAGGGTAAGAGTGTATGGCGTCAACGTCTTTTCAACGGTCCCCCCTTCTCCAACTTCTGCTCTACATAGACTTGTTTCACAGTGCCAACTAACCGCTCGCTAACCCACTCCCTGTTGCCTACTGCCGCCCATCCTTGCTGCTTATGGCCGCCTTCTCCTCGGCGCCGTCCTTCTTGCGTTGTTGACGCCCGTCCTTGCCCGTCAGCTTGCGCCAGAGCTTCTCGGACTGCGGCATGTCGCCGGCCGCCCGGCCGTCCGCCACCTTCTGCTTGAACTCGGCGTAGGGGTCCTCGCCCCGGGCTATCGCCTCCTCGCGCCGCTTCTTGGCCGCCGCGTAGAACTCGTCATCGTGGCGCTCCGCGTTGGCGCTGGCCACGGCCCACGCGCCGCCCATGGGTGCCGCTGAAGCAGTTGCGGGCATATTGAGAATGGACACGACGTGCGCCTCTGTGTGGAGCGACAAGGCGTGAGTAGGCGTGCTGTTTGTGCGGAGCGAGCGTTGTATGATGTGATGCGGCGCAAGATCCTAGATCCCAGGTGGCTGTGCCGACGGTCGTCTTATGTGTGGATAAGGGCTAGTGCTGTTGTGAGAGGGGAGTTGGTCGTCTAGTGCTAAGTGCTGTAACTCCGGCGTTATGCTTGTTTGTTTATTCTTTATATGCCGACATTGCAGGTTGTATCATTTGCAACTATGTGCGATGGTCTCTATGACGTTACTATAGGTTAGGCGCTGTCAAGGTGTATATATAAATTTGCGTATATTTGTTGTAGTAAGCATATTTGCTTCCTCCCAAGCGGGAGGCACAGCATAGTCAGACGCCTTCAGCCGCACCCTAACATCGTCATGTGCCTTCAGCCGCAGCTAAACGCCGTCTTCTACCGGCTTGGCAGAAGTCGCAGCCACCCGTCTCCCAGTCCTTGTTTTCTACTTACGGCCTCCACCTTGTGCCAAGAATGAGGCGTCTCGGCGTGGAGCGTCGTTGAACGGGTTTTCCCTTCTACGCTTGGCAGTTTTGGTATCGCTACATACAGAACATACAGAACATACAGAACATACAGTACAGTCAACGGGCGCTCGCCTACTACAACGCTGGCACGCGGTCTGAACGTGGCCCCCAATGCTACATCCATGCTCGAGAGAAAATAATTCTGGGGTCGAGAGGAAGCTGGGGGATGCTGGCATGCGTCGGCCGAATCATTACACCTCAACACTCGACACTTGGGCGACTTCCGCTACTGATGCCCGCCCAGCCCATTTGTTATACTGGACCACGACTTACTTAAATTAGATCCCGTACGACCACAGGCTGGCAGGCTCTGAACTGATGGGGACAATGCGAATAGCGTCGCGTCCACAGTATAGCGAGACTTCGCAATAAGGGGATGCACTGTCCTCTAGCCGGAGGAGTCGTCTTTAGATGATACATCGAGTTGTGGACCGAATCTGTCTACCTGGCACCTGGTTCGTGATGCTTCACTGCCGTGTCTGGCTCCAGAAAGACCCCTCTCTTTCTCTCTCGGCCTCTTCCAGGACCCATCTGTAGCGGTCTCTAGCGACACGGTTCAACGCGAACCTCGTTGCGGAAACCTCGTCGTGTACTCCGTACTGCGTCGTGGTCTGGACTGTGCTTCTTCTTGCGCACCCTCTCGTGTGTGTGTACGACGCCGGCCAGCGTGCTCTTCATCTCTCCCACGTGGGCCAGGTGGGCTTCTCCAGTGCCTCTGGTGTCTGGTCTGCCGCGCCCTGCTGGAGCAGCTGTTCCGGTCAGTCAGGCCCAACCCGTGCCCGCTTAGCCATTCCACACCCAAGTACCAAATACCCTCAGGAAGTAATGAGGGTGGGACAAGAGGGTCATACAGACCTGCAACTGCGGTAACTCGCCGAAACGCAATGTTTCTGGACCGCTTGTGAGCTTCCATGATCACAATTTACCAAGCATCGACGGGGCCGGCTTGGAACACACTTCACACGAATAGTCGTGTAATCTCGACCAGAATCGTTACACATAAGAGAACCGACTTAAACAGGCCATGGCGGGAAGGGTCTCGTAATATATATGCACAACTTTTATTGCGCTTCTTGCACTTCTTGTGGTATCCGCTTAGGCTGACGAGAAACTATAATTGTCCAGCCCCCCTGAGAAACAATAATCATTACAATGAACGCCACAATGATGGCGACTACCTGACCGAAACCAGAGTGCCACATGCCTAAACGAGTTCCTCAAAACGCCTGAATGCCAGAAAGAAGATCCTAACTCTCCTTTTGGAGCTGCTTTGCCTTCTTGTTGCCTCCGGTTTTCTTGCTCTTCGACTTCTTCTCCGACTTCTTCTCTTTCTTTTTCTTCTTGTCCTTTTTATCTCCCTGCTCATTGGCTTCGGGGGCTGTAAAACAACCGTCCTGCTCTTGCGAAGCCTGCACTGACTGTGCAATCTTCATTGATCCCTCTGATTCCTGAGATCCCACTGGTGTGGACATATCCTATTTGCCTCGACCAAGCATGGGGACTGGGATGGGAGTCGTCGAGAGCTTCTTAGCCGTCTCGGCCGATTGAGCCGCATCCTTCTTGCTCTTGGCCTTTTGCGAAGTGCTAGGAGCCTTGGAAGAAGTGCTGGTCGAGAGAGATGCAGAAGACGGAGGGGCCGGAACTGGGGTGGATTTTAAACCCTTCGAGGTCTTTGCTTTCGAAGCTGCAGTCTTTGTGCGCTTGACGGTCTTCTCGTCCTCGCTGCTCTCTTCACTGCTTGAAGAGGTATCACTGCTACTGTCCTTGGCCGGCTGCTTGCGTTTGCTGCCAGCAGTCGTTGCGGCCGACTTGGTGGCCTTGGCCTTGGTTACCGAAGTCGACTTAGAGGGCGGGGCATCGGCCATGTCCACATCCGAATCGCTGCCCGACGAAGAGCTGTCCGAGGGGCTGGACTGTTTGGCGCGAGTTGTTTTGGTCTTTGCCTGTGCCGTGGCCGCAACCTTGGGCGTGGGAACGCCGATGGGCATGAAACGAGGCCGGAGGTTCGGAGGCTGCTCTCTGGCGGGTCTGGTCTGGCGCACATAGTCTTCTGTAGCCGTCGCGTTGACACTGCTGTCACCGCCAAACTCTGCAATCCGACGAACGTGAACAACCGAGTCAACGGTGCGTTTAGCTGTAGAATGATGTTAGGTACAAATAGTGATAATGCATCATGGTTAGAAACTTACGTTGCTTGTACTGGTCACCCGCCTTGCCCGGGATCACCATCTGTATCTGGGTACTGGTGGTATACGGCTCAAGATCGATACCATAGGCATCGCCAGCATGTTGCAGCAACGGGCCGCCGGACTGGGCCTTGCTCAGGTCGATTTCCATATCCTTCAAGACAGTGATGGGCAGAGAAGCAGGTGCGGTGAAGTACCAGACTTGTTTTCCTTCCAGGTTGGATTTGCTCAGGAAGTCGACGATTTCTTTGTCGGGGTTCTCAGACGAAGCTTTGCGAATCATGAAATCAGAGCTGTTAATCCATGCAGGTCGGCCACTGAAATGAGTATTAGTTTCCAGCCTATGAGGTTATGGGGTTCGGAAATCTGCCTACCTTTCTTTCTGCGACTGAACTTGAGCATCAGCTTGTTTCGCCTTCTTTGCAGCTACCGTAGTCTGGGGCTTGTCTACAGCCATCGCATCGGCGGCTTCTTCTTCATCATCCGACTCGGAATCGCTCGAGGTATCGTCATCCTTGGCGGCGCTTGCCTTGGTTGTTTGCGCAGGCTTCGCGGCAGGCTTGGTCGCAGCAGGCTTGGTCGCGGCAGGCTTGGGGGGCGCAGCTTTTGACTTCTGAGCCGCAACCTTGGCACCGGCTTCCTCCTCGTCTTCGCTCGACTCTTCGCTAGATTCTTCACTAGATTCCTCGCTCGATTCAGCGTCCTTGGCGGTAGCCTTTTTCGCGGCTAGCTTGGGCGCACGCTTGGAAGTCACCTTTGCGTCGCTTTTGGGCTTGGGCTTGCTCTTTTCTAATTCTGATTCGGAGTCGGAGCCGGAGTCGGAGCTGGTACCCGAGCTGGACTCGGCAGTCTTCTTCTTGGTGGCTGCGGCTGTTGTGGGCTTCGCAGCGACCCCGTTGACCTTTGTGTCCTTCTTGGTAGCAGGTACTTTCTGGAACTTGTTTTTCAGAGCCTCGAGCTTCTGCTCGCCGTCACTGCCAGAGTCGCTGCTGTCATCGTCGGAGCTCTCGTCTGAATCCATAGCTATGCTGGCACTCTTGGGGGCCTGGGCACGCGTCTGCGAAGTGGCAGCTTTAGCGACCTTGGAGCCTTTGATATCCTTGGCCATCTTGCTCAGCGAGCCGAGGGCACTTTTGGGAGCCATAGCTAGTACTGGTGATCGGGTCGAGTCGAATTTCGGCGATTGAATGGGCCTTTGTCAACAATGCGCGCTCTTCCTAGGCGTTGTCGCAAGGGAATGTGGGGGATGAAGCTTTGCGACGTGAGTATGGGATGCAATCTAGTTCCGCCGAAAATAAAATTTTGGAGGCTCCAATTCGTCGCGTGCAATTGGCGACTACGCGTTTTAAGTGAACAATCCAGGGTCCACTGGAGAAAACTGTCTGCGGCGAGTGGGCTTTTAAGTGCATTCACCAACCACCTATACCATTCATTACCTACTCAGTGATGGTTTCTTCACTTGGTTCTCGCCATGGATTGTAATTTAAAAATACTGCCTAACTAGCATAATTAAGTTACGTAGGCTTTAGAAGATCTTTCTCTATTATTCTTAATTATTGGTAATATAAACCAGGCTTTTGAAAGGATCAGTGATGTGGCTAAGCATAGTGGGAATTTGCAGTGGCAGGCTTCCAAGATAGAGTCCGACAAAGCCCCACTGTCTGTCTACCTACACTTGATTTTTGCTGGACAATGTGTAGGTAGGTACATGTAGGTTTATTCAACCACTGGATACACCCGTAATTTATACCTGGCTGTCATCCATTCAGTATAGACCTGCTCAAAGCTTATTGCCATATGACCTGGGCATAAATAGCTTGTTACTCACCAGTACCAATCGTCATTTAATTGGCAGTGGGTTAACAATGGCTACAAATAAAAGGCGTAAGCTGGAAACTGTGGAACAGCCACAAGGTGATAATAATCCTCATGTTTGAACCCTCATTACATAGGTGCCGGTTAACTAATACCATGTTTCAGTCCTGAGTGCGGTCGCGAGGCTGCGACAAGCAAGAGCAGCAGCAGCAGCAGCGGTGGCCGAACCAGACAGTCCTGAAGCCGCTGCTGTCATGCCCACTGCTACTACCACTTCTGAAGCGGAGGGGCAAACGACCGAGAAAAGCTCTCGCCGTACTAGCAAGAGGCACCCAAATTCTCCCCAAAAGCAGGCATCAGTGCCGGCAGAGGAGAATGGCGAGAGTTCCAGGGATGATCAAGGTGACGCGGCCGGCACATGGACACTGTACGAGGTTCCTCCAACTGGGGTAGCCACCAATCCAGAGCCCATCACACCAGAGAAGAGCTCGCTTGCATTCCGCCCTTCCAATTTCCAACCGACTAAAGCCAACCTCAAGAAGAAGGCAGGAAAGCTTTACTTGCAACTCTCTGGTGGGGAGGTAAGGTGCCCTAGAAACCTTTTATATGTATATTGCGCTGATGAAGTTAGCGTCTTGTTTTACTCGGCAACTATGGTGTTCGAGTTATTTCTGGCGAAGTCACTCTTAACGGTGCTTTGTTGAAAGGTGCAGCAGACAAGACTCACTGGGTTTGCGCTCCGCAATGCTATGCGTTGCCCGTCTTAAGATGTCCTGATGAGGCCGCTATCGAATTGGCGCCTCATCCAGCCGCCGAAAATCTCGGTAAAATGGGAAGGCTGTCTCCCCTTTTTCGACGCATATGGAACGACGAGGCCATGGCAGAGACGAAGGGGAAGAGCAAACAGTCAAAATCAACCTTCGAACTTGTAAGCATACACAATATGCATATCATGAACTGGCATCTAACTAATCTCGATAGCTCTTCACTTCTGCTGACGGGCCCAAAAAGGCCACGTTATTTGACCTGGTGTCGCCCCCAGAATGGAATCGCAAAATTGATGAATTAGTGGCTACATCTCGATCGAAGCAAGTGTCTGTTATGGTCACTGGTCCCAAATCATCAGGCAAATCGACTTTCGGAAGGCTACTGACCAATAATCTTTTCACCTACTACTCTACCGGCTCAAAAAGGAAACACGCTCATGGCATCGCAGTGTTGGATTTAGATCCAGGGCAGCCAGAGTACTGCATTGCAGGACAGATTGGGCTCGTACATGTCACTGAACCGCTACTTGGCCCTTCTTTCTGCCGGCCCCTTCCTGGATCTGGCGTCAACATCTTACGCTCTCATACGCTAGCTTCGATGTCTCCGGCATCAGACACAAGTCTTTACATCGTAGCCGCTGTCGATCTATTCAACCACTACCGAAACCGGCTGGGAAACTGCCCCTTAGTTATCAATACAGCCGGCTGGGTACAAGGCATAGGGCTCGATCTTCTCATATCGCTCGTCGATTCACTACGACCAACTGACCTGGTTTATATGGCGCCTGGTCCTGTTGATATCGTGAGAAGCCTCCAAGAAAGCATGCAGCAGGGCTCATTTACGCAGCTCCCCTCGCAAACATCACAGAACACCTCGAGAACTGCCGCACAATTGCGGACGATGCAGACGATGTCGTACTTCCACGCTGAAAACAAGAGCAAGCCAGGCAATACCCCGAACATCCACACTACATGGAATCTTAACCCCTTAACGATGGTTGCCCCGTGGCAAATCAGATACTCTGGCCCATCCAGGGGGGTCATGGGAATCATGTGCTATGGTTATCAGACACCGCCCAGCCTGCTAGCTGATGCTATCAACGGTACGGTCCTAGCTGTTGTCGAAATCGAAAGCCCAATGGCATTCCGATACGGGCTCTCCGAAGATGCAATGGACCTAGATTCCTCGCATGAGTCCCAGCCGCCCACCGGCAGTCCTAGCCCAACTACTGTGGCAACTCCTGAAGGCCTACCGTTTATTAATGTCGCGACCACATTAGATCCGAAGTATTCGCAGACTATTGGGCTTGCTCTAGTCCGGGGCATCGATGTTGACAATAGCATCATTCAGATCCTTACTCCTATCACAGAAGAAAAGATTGAAGAAGTCAATGAGAAGGGAGGTCAGATTGTGCTTGTTAGTGGCAAGTTCGATCCCCCGAGCTGGGCATACACAGAGGATTTGTACTACGGCTCCCGTACCGAATCCACGGGCGAGAATGGCAGCGGGGATGTTATGGAGGTAGAAGACGACGAGGAGCTCAATACTCCTTTCATTGAGGAGGAACAACAAGAAGAAGTCAACCTGGTATCGACGTCCACACCTTGGATCGAAGTCTTGCGAGGCGCCGAAAAGAGAGGTGCGGCTTCAAAGATGTGGAGGGTGCGACGGGATCTTGGGCGGACAGGAGCAACCGCCGATTGATGAAATTGATAATGCTGAATCAGCTAAAACAAAATCCAGCTTATTAAGAACTATTAACGATTGACGGATTTCAGTCCTGGATGTTCAATAAATTGAACCTTTTCTGTCCAATGCTACAGAACTGCACGTATGGTGCATGGATAGCTGCTTTCTCAAGGCAGTGTAACGGAGCACGCACTGATGCAGATCTGCATGCGGACACGAACGCGACTAGCGCGAGCACATACCTACTATCTGCAAGCTAGGTACCATCATCGTCATTCCTGTACCCCGCCTTTCTTCAACGGACGCGACACTAGGCCCCGCCGCGATCCACGTTCTGCTTCACCCCCCGCCTTAGTAATGCTTTCTCATAACCGACCCTCACCTTACCTAACCCTTCGCCAGCCTGTCCCTGCCTGTGAAGACTCGAAACTCTTCAAAGCCAGGGCCAAGGATACCTAATAGTGCCTGGCTGGTGCATCTATGGCTCGCCAAGGATCCATCCGTTATGGATTACCGAATACAATCCCGTGTTTCTTGCTTCGGATGTATCCGCCCTCTGGTGCGATGTGACTCCGCAATTCAACTCCATGGCTGGCCTGTTGCGTGATGATTCAGCGTTGATAATCTACTTCTGTTTGCAATCTTATATGTATTCATATCTAGTCCGAGGAAATTCCTTTTGACGCTGCAATATCCAAGCTCGATCTATCCAGCTCATCTGTCCTTGTATCACTTGCGTGGATTTCACTCAGTCGTTCGCATCGGTGTGAACATAAACTTATCATCTCTCTGCATTGGCTATTAACAGACTCAACATGGCGTCGAATTCAACACCAACCTCTGAGGTTGATGTTCTTATCATAGGTGCTGGCCCGGCCGGGTTTATGATGGCACTATGGATGTCCCGCCTTGGTATCAAGACTCGGATCGTAGACAAAAGGACCGACAAGGTGTTCTCAGGTCAAGCAGATGGGTCAGTATATTCCACATATCACTAAAGCCATCACACCAGGCACTAGACGTCGTTCCTTGACTAACACTTACCCAGGTTCCAAGCACGCACCCTGGAGATACTGGATAGCTTCGGCATAGGAGAGCGTGTCTGGAAAGAATCGAATCATTTAATCGGTATGGCATCCATTCTTGGGTTTTCCCCCTTTACCGAATTATAGCGGCTGACTTCCCATTACACAGAGGTCTCGTTCTGGAACCCCGACTCTAATGGGGTCATCAAGCGTAACGGGCGAGCCCCTGACAACATCAGTGGTATGTCGCGCTTCACCGAGGCGGTGCTTCACCAAGGACGCATGGAGGCCTTCTTTCTGGATGCCATCGCTGCTTCGTACCCCCACCCGGCCGACCCGGCCGGCTCTCCTCTCAAGGTGGAGCGCATGGTACTGCCGACGTCTCTGGAGGTCGACGAGGCGGCTGCTGAGGACGACGATGCACACCCGGTTACCGTCACGTTGCGTCACCTGACCGAGGATGAGGCCACCCCGACGCAGAGGTTGAGCAACCTGAGCGACGGGCTGTTTAGGAGCAACCTCGCTGACGACGATGTCGGGGCCATGCTGGCGCAGAGCAAAGGCGGGGCCGACGTCTGGGAGGAGGTCGTAAAGGCCAAGTATGTTGTTGGCTGTGATGGTGCGCACAGCTGGACACGGAAAGCTCTGGGTCCCAAGTACGAAATGAAGGGAGAGATGACAGATTACGTCTGGGGTGTCATGGATATTGTCCCCATCACTGATTTCCGTATGTGTCTACCTGTCCAGGTTCTCATGACTTTTGCGTAAGACCGAATTGCTGACCTAAAGGACAGCTGACGTCCGAACACGATGCATGATCCACAGCGCTTCCAACGGCAGTCTAATGATCATCCCTCGTGAAAACAGACTTATTCGGATGTATATTCAACTTACTGAGGTTTCGACTGGTGGCAGAGTCGACCGGAGCACCATCACTCACGAAATGATCTTCAAGGCTGCCCAGAAGATCATCAGCCCCTACAAACTGGAATATCACTATTGCGATTGGTGGACAGCATACCAGATCGGCCAACGTGTCGGTAGCCACTTTAGCAAGTGCGACAGAGTCTTTTTGGCAGGAGGTGAGTCCCACGTGTGATTTGGGACACCAAAGTCTTCGTCATCAGCTGCGCTTGTTTACTGACCTTTGAACAGATGCTGTACACACACATTCACCCAAGGCCGGCCAGGGCATGAACGTCAGCATGTCCGATGCGTACAACCTGGGATGGAAGATTGGCCTGGTGACGAAGAAGATAATGCCGCGGAAAATCTTGTCAACCTACGAGCTGGAGCGTAAACAGATTGCGAACGAGCTGATCGAGTTTGATCACAAGTTCTCGCGACTTTTCTCGGGACGGCCGCAGAAGGATATTCTGGATGAGACGGGTGTCTCTATGGAAGAGTTTAGCAAGGCTTTTAATATGAGCCATATGGTACGTCCTTCCGCTTTCGATAGTGAATTCCCCGATACCTAGATGATACTAATACTAAGATGTGTAGTTCACAAGCGGACTAGGCGTCAACTACAGCCCGTCGGCTCTTGTTTCTAAGCCCCCAGAGGAGGCGCTCCTCCTCGAAAGCGACAAGGAGGTACAGAACGAGGGCAACCCGGCAGCGAAGAGCAAGCTTTCAGCCGCAACCAACTGCAAGCCCGGCATGCGCTTTCCATCGTACCAAGTTGTAGAGCAAGCCGACGCGCGCCCGTGGACGTTGCACCACAAGATGGCATCGAACGGTCGCTTCCGGCTCTGGGTGTTTGGAGGCGACATCTCACAGGCGGCGGCGCTCAAGCGGGTCAACGCGCTGGGCGCCCGGCTTGAGAAGGGAGTGCTGGCGCGGGCCCCGCGCATCGAGCTGGGTCCCGCGGCGAATCCCTTTGCCGGCACCGCACGATTCCGACTCGACCAGCCGCCCAGCGTGGTCGACGTCATGCTGGTGCACTGCGCGCCGCGCGGTGAGGTCGAGCTGTTGCGCGACCTGCACGCCGTCTACCACCCGTTTGACGCCAAGCTCGGCTGGGACTACGACAAGGTCTTCGCGGACGGCGAGAGCTACACCGAGGGCCACGGCCACGCCTACGAGGGGTATGGCGTGAATCCCGAGAAGGGCGCGATCGTGGTCGTGCGGCCGGACGGATACGTCGGCTTGGTCACGGAGCTGGGCGAGGAGAACTGGGGTGAAGTCGAGAAGTGGTTTGAGGGGGTCTTGAGGATGGCATAATCTCGCATGGCCTCGGCTATCTATCAGTTGTGTTTGCAATACTATTCACGGCAACTTTTTGATCTATGCATTATGTATCTGGAGGCGAGTCCTTGGGTATTGAGAAGGTTCTCGCCGACCCGCATCCTTCTCCCTTTCTCCTTTTTGAGTTCTTCGTGCCTAGAATTATAGATCAGAAATAGCATGCATTATTTACTCAAAGGCAAGAGAGCACGACTTCTGGACCGCCTTCCGTGGCACAAGGTATGGTAGGTCTAATAGCTGCAGAACGGTGAAGAAACTCCGGTCTCGGTCTGCACCATCCCGTATCCCGACTTTTGGGTCGAGTCATGCAAGTTCGGTCCCGTGTACCGACGATCCTTGCTCCCCCGTCCATGTTACATAATACCCAGGTTGTTCTCTTTTCCCCATCTTTACCCCAACCCCGCATGGTGAATTAAGGCACCAATGGCGACTCTCCGCGGGGGAAACCAGTCTACGGAAATGGGGTCTGGTTGGGGTTCGCTACCAAGATAAATCCCCAAGTCGACCTACCAGTACCCATCATTCCACCAAGACCATAAGTCAACACTAATGTTGCGATTTAGCCTAAAGGTCAACGTCCCTTGGTATTGGACCTGGCGACACAACCTGGCATTGGCGACACGAGATGAGCTCGATTGCGAGCTGGCGGTCCTGATGCCTGTCACCGCTCCCACGATTTAAGAGGGACGATCGCCTGCCATAACAATCGCCATGTATTCTTGCGTATATCTCTCGTGACTGGGTTCAAAACCAAGCACCATGCGGCCATTCCTTCTCCTTCTGACCGCTGTTGGTCTTGTGGCCGCTGAGAATGGCATCGACGCCTGGCTACGCTACGCAGCTTTGCCATGTGAAATACGAAAAGCCGCCTCAGTTCCTGCGGGTATCGTGGCTCTCAATAACACCGAGACAAGTCCCGTCTATACCGCCGGACAGGAGCTGCACAAGGGCATCTTGGGCATTCTTCAAAATGATCTTGCGGTGACCAGCACTCCCATCAATGGTTCCAGCATCACCATCGGCACCGTCGACGCTTTTAACTCGGCCGGTGGTGCTCTCCCGGAGCTTGATCTCAAGAACGACGGCTTCTGGTTGGGTATCAAGGGCGACTCAGTCCAGATTGTGGGCCAGAACGAACGAGGCGCGCTATATGGAACTTTCCAATACCTATCCATGCTGGCTCAGGGTAACTTCACCGAGGTCGGGTACGAATCGAACCCAAGCGCCCCGATCCGGTGGGTTAACCAGTGGGATAACATGGACGACACTGGTACGCATGGCAGTATTGAGAGAGGCTACGCGGGACCGTCTATTTTCTTCGCCGAAGGTCTCATCGTCGAGGATCTGACGCGAGTATCGCAGTACGCCCGACTTATGGCGTCCATTGGGCTCAACGGCATCATTGTCAACAACGTTAACGCCAATGTCAATCTGCTCAACTCGACCAACATGGCCGGATTGGGCCGTATCGCCGACGCCATGCGGCCTTGGGGTGTACGAATGGGCATATCCCTGAACTTCGACTCTCCACGCACCCTCGGTAAGCTCACGACCGCCGACCCCCTGGACGAGGGTGTAATCCAGTGGTGGGACAGAATTGCAAAGCAGTTGCACGATCACGTTCCGGACTTCGCAGGCGTCCTTGTGAAGGCCAATTCGGAATCCCAGCCCGGCCCCCTTACCTACAATCGCACACTTGCTGACGGCGCGAATTTGTTTGCACGTGCAATAAAGCCCCACGGAGATGGCATCGTCATGTTCCGGGCTTTTGTTTACGACAACACAATCAATGAGACAAACTGGAAGGCAGATCGCGCAAATGCCGCTGTTGATTTCTTCCGGGAGCTTGATGGAAAATTCGACGATAACGTTGTGGTCCAGATCAAGTACGGACCGATCGACTTCCAGGTTCGCGAGCCCGTCTCGCCCCTGTTTGGCCATCTCCAGCAGACAGGCTCAGTGGTTGAGCTCCAGGTCACGCAGGAATACCTCGGCCAGCAATGCCATCTGGTGTATCTTCCGCCTTTGTGGAAGACTATCCTGAACTTTGATATGAAGGTCGACAACCAACCTTCCTTGGTCAGAGATATCGTTTCCGGTGAGCGTTTCAACCAGAAACTTGCAGGATATGCTGCGGTGGTCAATGTCGGCACGAATACCTCTTGGCTGGGTAGCCACTTGGCGATGTCCAACTTCTATGCTTACGGCCGCCTGGCATGGGAACCGACTTCCGATGACGTATCTATCCTAGAAGATTGGACGCGACTCACTTTTGGATCTGACCGAACCATCATTGACACCATCACGAAAATGTCGATGGAGTCCTGGCCTGCCCATGAGAACTATACGGGCAATTTGGGCATTCAATCGCTGACGGATATCACTGGCCCTCACTACGGGCCCAAGCCTCAGTCTCAGGATGGAAACGGATGGGGCCAATGGACGCGCGCAGATGCCACTTCGATTGGCATGGATCGCACCGTCTGGAATGGCACTGGCTATTCTGGCCAGTATGCCCCCGAGGTTGCCGCACTGTTCGAGGATATCGAGACTACACCCGACGACCTGCTGCTATGGTTCCACCATGTGCCGTATACCCAGCAACTGAAGTCGGGCAAGACCGTGATCCAGCACTTCTACGACGCGCACTATGCCGGGGCGGCGGTGGCGCAGACGTTTCCCAAGCAGTGGGAGGCCTTGAAGGGATTGATCGACGCTGAGCGCTACGACGAAGTCGCATTCCGGCTCGAATACCAGGCGGGTCACGCACTGGTGTGGCGCGATGCCATCAACGACTTCTACTTCAACATGTCGAGCATCAAAGATGAGCAGGGGCGCGTGGGGAACCACTCATGGCGGATCGAGGCCGAGGACATGGAGCTGGACGGCTACACCGTCATCGCCGTCGACCCCTTCGAGACGGCGTCGGGCTTCCACGCGATCCGGACCACGTCCAATACGACGGCGGGAACCGCGACGGCCACGCTGGACGGGCGCTTCGCGGCCGGCACGTACGATGTCGCCGTCAACTACTTCGACGTGATGGGCGGCCGCGCCCGCTACGAGATCTTCCTAAACGACGAGTCGCTGGGCACGTGGGTCGGGGACCACGAGGACAGGCTCGGGTACTCGCCGTCGCCGTACCCGGATGGGCACTCGGCGGCCCGCATCTACTTCAGGGGCGTGCAGGCGGGCACGGGCGATGTATTGCGGATCGTGGGGCGGCCGGATGGCGGGGAGCAGGCGCCGCTCGATTACGTCTCGGTGCTGCCCTCTGGCACCGTAGATTGATGTAGTGTATAATTCCAAAGTAGATAATGGCTCAGCCTCCAAATGAGTATGACTGGTTTCGATGTTCTGTTTGGCGGGGAATCTTATGGCTTTGTTTCGTCTAAAAGAAAATCTAAAGGAAACAGTTAAAGCTCTCCAGCCGGGATCCATGAGCCAGAAGTATGACTATCGTCACCGTCATTGCCCTTAATGACAGGGCCGGCTGGCAGAACACCAGCCGCCCATCAGAGGAGAAAGTCCTTATAGATACCGGAGGAAGGAATAAAAAGTGGTCACATGCATCGTCCCCTACCTGTGCTATGATATTGGCTTAGCTCGTCGGAGCTGACTTGGTGTTCAGTTTTCATCAGAACCAGGAGTAAGACAGAAGAAGCTCAGGCAATTATAGACTTGCAACACAACAACCCGACAACTGCACATAATTTACCTGAGAATGTACCCATCATCATGAGCAGTTGCGCTTATGGCTGTGTACACGACATGTCAAATGACGATGAATGCCATATTACAAGCCAAGCAATATATATATATATATATATATATTACGTCTTATAAGTATATTTCTAACCTGAATGAAGTCACGAAGTCGGTTTTGTATGGGCAAAACAGCTTGGACGAAGAGTACCGTTCTTTTATTAATAAAACCATTTAGTATTATATATGAGGGGATGCCGGTGCCCCTTGAATTAGCAGCTGGTGTAGCTGTGGGGGTGATACAATGACGCGGTGTGATTGGCTGCCCGAATCGTGTTGACGCTTGATTAGAACCCAACCGAAATATTGTAAACAACTTCAACCTCTATCATCATCTTTTCCTCATCGCGGCAACTCATTTCACCGTGTTCGAATCCATTATAATCATCACACTGCCCGCTACGATTATGTAGCTGACCCCCCCCAAACTTCTTCGAGAACTGCAACGAGGTCTTGGGGCCCCGTTCACTCTTCTTCGCCCCTTATCATGCTTGGGACTTTCGCTGCCGCCCAAATATGAACAGCAAAAGTTTGCTGAAACCATCACATAAAAAAGCAAATAAACATCCCCAAAACATTTAAATCTCTGGGAACTACCACTGTAGTTTCTTCTTCCCCTTTGTTACTTCATCTTCAAGGCGCCAAGATGTGTGCTTGAAATCCGTTGACAAGGCACGTCTTCCCGTCTATATTTCTCATATCATCTCCAGCATTGCCCAGATCTAAACCGCACCCGACAAGAACCATTAGTCATTCAAGAAAGGAAACCTACCCTGATACAGTCGTATCTCATATCCCTCATCGCCTCATCGCCTCATTGTTTCGTTATCTCATCACCTCTGAGCGCCATTCTCCTGATCTCACCGGCCATGGTGAGGTCATCAGAACCGAGCCCCCGCGATTCGGACTAACATGGTCCCGAACCAGTGTGAAGCTCCCCTGGTTCTCGGAACTGCCCGATCAGCATCGCATCCAAGGCAGCTCAGTATGCGGCACTGATATTGTAGAGTTAGCCATGCCACTGGACTGGAGCAAGGGGTACTATCAACTCACTCGGATGTACTAATGCGGTTGGCGATTACGACTGAACTAGTCCGCGCCGCTGGCGCCACTCGCCGAAGCTCTCAACGGTCTCTGCACACCCTGAGTTGAGTTGCTTGTAATTGAGCCATGGACACCTCTTCCGGCCGACGATGCGCCGGCCATACTGGCCGAAGAACCACCACGGGTCGACTGCTCCCTCATCATGTTGTCAACCCGACGGAGCAACGCTGAGTGGTCACGGCTATGATCGACGGCAATGCCAGTAATCGCGGAACCAACTAGTCGATCGATAGGTGACACCGGTGTCTGCAAGAAGCGAGTTGCTCGGTCTTGCCCTGCCCCAGCATCTTCTTGGGCCCGATCGCCGCCGCCTCTGCCACTGGGGGCCATGTTAGCCATGTGCTCACGGCGGTCACGACGCAACAGTGACAACACGCTCGACCTACCTTGACGATCCCTGAAACACGTCGGTCGACAACGGCATCAGTACTATCTGTACCGAGGAGCAGGACTGCCTAGGCTGATCTCGAAGGTTGATCTCGGTAAAGGCTGAAACAACACGCTGATGAGCAGCACCCTAAAGAATGGGAAAGAAAGGGGCGCAGAGGCGGAAGTATTTGAGCGAGCTCAGATTGAAGGGCTTCTAGGTTGTGAAGGAGAACAAGAAGAAGAAGCCGAGGCCCTGTTGCGTCGCAGTTTATCTGAAGGTCCGCCAACAGGTAGCAGACAGTGTCGAGCTTCGGTTGACTATGTAAGTGGGCAGTGGCAGCATGGCTCTATGACTACTTATTGATGGACTTGATGGGCTTCAGGAAATGACGAGACTTTATCTTCAAGGAGAAAATAATATATTCAAGAGCGTCAAATGCAGAAAGTATCGACGGTTATGTAGGTAAGGTGTGCGTACTTTCGTCTGTTGCCGATGCCCAGGAAGTGGATAGGTTCGCGCGCTTTCAAATGCGCCGCGGTTTCTGTGTCCAGAGCTGTGGGGAGACTAGCTGGACAAGATACATGCGACTTTGGTGTGTAGCTGGGGGGGTCAACCAACCAGACGGGCTTGTTGTACCAGATCGTTATTCGAGGACATGCGTTTAGCTCCCCCGAAAGAAGGTAGGCGAGGGAGGGGCACACGCTCTGCCAAGCATGAGAGGCCGAGAAAAATAGACAAGACACCACGGGGGAAGGGGGTGGTAGGGTGGTGTGGTAGGGTGCCAAGGGTGGAAGTGACTGCCACTGCCGCTGTACAACGGCTCCCGGGTACCAAGCTGTCAAGCTTCAACAGACTCCATTGATAGGCTGTAAGCCCGTAATTTCTGACCTATGTAATAATTCTCTAAAACAATTTGCCAATTACAATAGTTGTTTCGTCCTCTATTCCTACCATCTCTTTGTACATAGGAACATTCTGTAACCGAGCACGATACTATGACTGATGAAGTCATCACATTACCAGCTTAGAAGTATGTACGAAATCGACTGCGTTTTCAACTACTTGCAAGGGGCATTGTTATACCAGTTCGAACAAGAAATGCAAATAAACACAAGGTACCTTTCAAGACATACAGAGATATACAGAGATGGAAGGCGCGATCACTGCTTAAGCTGTCCAGAACAGGAGAAGCCTGACTCTAGAAGGCAAAATAAAATTGCAATGAATTTCTGACGTAATCTAGGTTATTGTTAGTACAGTACTCGGTACCACCGGCGTGGGTTGTAAGGTGCGCAATGCCTCTTCTTCTGGCCGGCAGGGGACCCCCGTCTGCTGCCCCGTCCACCCTTCGCTTCTGGCTCTTGACCCTCGCTCACGCTCGCAATGGAGATCCATCTGTTGTTGTAGGTGTGTGCTGCGGGTTGGCATCCGCCAGCCGAGCCATGTACCCTCTACTTGATGCCTTCTCCTGCCGTTACCATTGTCTCTACCCAGACTCAAAATGGATATGCACGTGTGAGCCACCCATAGCTGGTTCTTGCTGGAGCTCACGGTGTGTGCTAGGTGTGCGTGATAGCATGTGCTGTGTTGCTGCCCATTTGTGTGGCGTGTAGCAGCCGGGGAGAGACAACCCTATATAAGGCTAATAATTAAGGGAAGCGTAATCTCGTTAATACTTTAAGGGATCGTTATTACGCGACGATTAAAAGGAGAATTAATTTTAACAATATATACCTAAAGTACCGATTGATTCTATCAGTCGGCCGTCGGCTTTTGGTTCAGTTGGCACTTCAACAAGCACGTGCAGTTATCCGTCCGGAAAGCCCTGTCAAGTCGGGATGTGTACGAAACCCCTGCCCACCGGTCATTTTGTCCGATATGTACTAGATTGGTCTTTCTTTCGATCCAGGCTACTGAAGCTTTGTACGTTTACTGGCACCGTATGTTCATGGGGTACGGTGCTTTCTCCGTGGCTTGGTGACGTCATCTCTTTGTTTGCCCATCATCAGAGCCAGGAAGTCGGGTGTTTTTGCAAGCACGTACCAGCAGGGCAAAGGAAATCATCTTGTCGAACGAGGGCAAAATAAATGCCTCGATGTGTGTGCGTGTGTGTGTGTGCTCGCCAAGAACGGCCATTGATCGATCCCCCACAGGCGCTTTTGGTTGCGGTGCCACTCAACGGCGGCGGCTCTGCAATATGCAAGCAAGGAATCGATGCTTCATTGTCGTGCTGTGGCCAATGCCCCGTTCCATCTATACCTGCCACCCATTAACAAGTGCGCTACGACAAAAATCGTATAGTTATGGTCCGATGAGCACAGGGTTCCTTGACATTCCCAGTCTGCCTTACCGCTCAAGTGGATCTAAGTACTGACTACCGGGACGGACGCATGAATAGTACATGTCATGGATTACGGCGCTAAAACAATTAATTGTTGTTGACATTAGGTTAGTTGATCCTCCCGACAGTCAAATGGGAAGATGACTGAAAAGCGTGGTAGATGAAAGAAAGCTAGTGCGTGTGTAAGTCAAAGTTAGGTAGACACCCTACCCCCCACATGCCTTTCCCCGGGCTTTGTTTCCGTTACGGGGAGAGGGGGCAGACCCACGACAGGGACAACCTTGCCCACAACTTGTTTTAGGAGGGGAAAGAATATGTTCTCTTTCAACGTCTCGGCGTAGGGTAGGTGTGTGTGTGTGTGTGTGTATGGACTCACAAAAAGACCACTTTGCACCATTGATCCAATCCTTTCGAGGGTCCCACTCAGGCTTATACAGGTACTGAGACATCTAGCCTTAAATTCTAGCAGCCAGCTAAGCTACAGATATCTCCACACTCCAGTGGCGGGAGGGTCCGTACGTTACCTAACCCTTAAGAGCAATACTTAAAAATAGCTCCAGTCTCCCAGGAAGAGTTTTAGACTTCAGATGACCAGAAGAACCGATTGATACCAACGGTATGTATCCAGGTTTCATCCCAATCTCCAGCCTCGGGGCCGTAGCCTGATATCCCCTTGATTGCGGTAACGCTGCTTTCCGTTCAATACTTTCAAAGAATAATTAACATGACCGTACGTGCCGGAGCAGGGTCTAACTGACCAATTATGTACCGCACCGAGTGGGATAGACGTTTTAAACGTCACTCCGATCGTGATAAAATATTCCCTGTCCGTACAGTACGTTCTTTTTGGTGGAAAGCAGCGTTGCCGCAATCAAGGGGATATTGACATAAAGACAGTATTAAATAGCACCACTTCTCATCTCAATGGTTTCTTAGCTCGATAAAATATTGGAATTCGTGCGGCATTTGGTCTCCAGGCTTTACTACTACAAACATCTGGCGTTTATAAGCATGTTGCATTTCCTGCCAGTTATCCATCCATGCTTGGCTCATGTGTACCTAAGTTACTTTACTAGCATGATGCTGCGCCCTATCTCCGACCACATACAACGGCACCCACGACGTATGTCCTACCTAAACTGAAATCGCGGGTGTGTTGAAGCTGGAAACGGAAAAGGCATGCACTCAAGTATCCTTGGCTACAATCACCTGGCCCATTGACACCTAATAGAGACATCGAGACTATAAGGTAGAGTGGGGTTATAAGTGTTGGGGAATGTGGACTTGACTACCTGCACGGAAGCTCACCTCAGCTTCATTGGCCCTACGCACACAAAGGTAAACATACACAGTGGGTGTCTCGCTAACGTTGCAGATAGATGTCCTGAGCTAAATCCAGTCAGTGGCCAGTCAGCCGGCCAGTTGTTGGAACCCTGGTCGGAACATATCAACTTGTTCAAGATCTATGTTGTACGGATTCACAACACCCATCCCGCCGTCACATGTGGCTGTCAGAATGTATAGTACCGCCATACATGTGCATAGTTGCAACAGCGATCCATCGGTTTCCTCAGACGAGGAAACCAAGCCCAGAACATCAAGTAAAGGTTACTTGAGAATATGGATAATGTAGTGCTCTGACCAGCCGTCTCAAGACAGTTCCTCGTTCCTCACCTTTTCACATCACGGCAAGTTACGACTGGAAGAGAAGCGAATCCGTGGTCAGAGAACGCAAGTCACCAGTTGTTGACGTATGTTGGTTGGATATTTCCATTTGAGCAGCATCCTCTGCTGTCTCGAGACTCGGACATGGATTGACTGGCCTACTATCTAGGCAGTCGGCAGCGGCGGGGCCGTGGTGGTAATACTACTCTATGTGCCCGTGTGAATATGTATTCCTTGCAGATAGTGCAGGTACGGACATGGGAGGCGCACACTTCACACACACGCACACCAAAGGGTAGTACGCTCGCACCGCCTTGAGCCGCCCTCTATTTTACGACCGCGGGTCTGGTGACCTAAATGGTAACATCAATTTTATGTAGCACTTATATACTCTACCCACGAAGCTCACCCACTGCTAACGAATGCCAATACCCCTGGTCGGTGTACATACTCCCCCATTAATAACTTTGTTAACAGGTATGTATATCAGACAGGAGCTCGCCGCTTTCAACAGGTATGGGCTATGCCTGTGTATAACATGGAAGCAGTAAGGTGTGGCACACTCGTCAAGCCTACGACCGGGGTGCTACTACCTGAAGTAGGTAAGTCAAGTATGTAAGTGCGCCAAAACACACCAAGCTAAAACTTATCGATCGGGTCAATTGGCTTGCTAACCCTTCTTCAAGCTCAGCACCTGCAGCGCATCAACCTCGATTGGTAATTATTATTAATCTTGTACCGAAGAACATGATAGACGTAGCGGAAGAAGGCTAAAGCAACATTTTGGTACTTGAAGTCAGGTACCTCAAGACGTGGGCTTGTGTAACGCCAACACGTCTTTTACATCAATACTGGTCGTGGCTGCCTAGTTTCCCAGGAGCGAGTTCAGTGTCATTCGTTCTTACCGCCAGTTCTTATTGCAGTGCTAGTCGTTGCCCACACATCCTCAGCCGGCCGGCTGGCCGGCCCCCTTCGCCCCATGATGGACACCACCCACCTACACGTCCCTGGTCTTCCTACTATAGGCCCCGGCGCCTTCATCTACGACGTTGACTGAAATGCTACGACGTTGGTCAAAGATCTACCCCATGCAGGGTAATCTACGTGTTGGGAAGAGCGAAGAGGAATTTCCAGCACAACTCTCCACCCTTCCTCTTGCGGCAACTTGGTATCGTGCTGCTAGAAGATACCAGGCTGAGACGATACCTACATTGTGATCTTTCAATATTTATCCCATCTACGACGACGAACGGGCCACAACACCCTTTCAAGAAGGTCGCCGGTGGTTCTTGCCTGATTACAAGGTTTGGCCATGTACTTCTTTTCTTTCCTTCAGCCCTCGCCTTGCTTCACGGGGATGATGCACCCACTGCCAGAGCAGCCCAATGTCAACGCCGTCTCGGATATAAAGATGACCACCTGTACGACGCTACCGGCATATGGCTACTAGGCTCACAACGTACCCAAATAACCGTTCCGTGGCTGCCTTCGCGAATCAAAGAGATGCCTGCAGACATAAGCCGCACACGCTCTTACGGCAGCTAAGCCCACGCTGCTCTCGGCAAACATACAATTAGTAAATGGTTAACGTGCACCCATGACTGCATACTGTGCACCATGGCCAACAAGTCTGGCTCAAACAGAAGCGAGCTGGAGTGTCACCACATATCTTCAGCTGAACGTAAGGCTCATCCTTGTTGATCGCCGACCTACTCGTTTTCATTAAGTTCCACTCTCAATGTGCCTCTCGGAAGTTGGGGCCACGAGTTCTATGCAGGTTTATACTTAGCATCACACACTCTCTACCTCTGTGTACTACCGTCATAGACGTGTTACGTTGCCTCTGAGCCGATTGATTATTATGAGATGATGGCCAGTCTTTGGCAAATCCTAATATAGCACACCAATCTCAGATCGCTATAGGCAAGCAGCAAATCACAGACCCAAACTAAACCAGAGGCCAGCAGACAAAATTAACTTTCAATAATCTATTTAATACACCTCAGCATGTGACCCCGTCATTCATGCAACTATGCCCAATGATTACCAGGCGAACTCACCATATTCTGCCGAGCATTGGTTGAATAGCCATTGGATCTGCTTGCGCCCAATTTCGGCTGGGCAAAGGTACGGACGGACGTTCTCTCACCTTGGTATCAGGGGAAGATGGGCTCATGCAGCAGCCTGCTTGGTGCGACGTGATCAGAAACTGAAGCGCTTTGGCTGTCCTCTCATTTGAAAGACCATCCGCGCGGATACCAAGGCTGCTTGCGCGGGTGTGGCGTCTAGGACACCCCAGCTGGAGTCCATAGCCGGTCTGCCCCCTTTTCATGATTATTGAGGCTCGAAATCCTAGCACCGTTACACACACCGTCGCCTTATTTAACCCTGAAGACACGTGCCTCCGACGCGTAATCATGTTTGATGTATATTTGCGTAACTTTTGGGCCCAATCGAGGCCACAAATCCACGATCAAGCGTTTCTTTTGGCTATCTAATGATAGCTACATCTGCGTTACTCGATGTAACCGGGGTATATCGAGATGCATGGTTACACCCGTCCCTTGAAGGCTGAATCGACGCCTCATTATCTGAGGTAGCTCTGGGATCATCAGCCGGGCCATACATCTGGTCATTGGTTAGGCCAAGCGACGGATCCAATTCCGTCATCACCACCTCTTGGTTGGATCGACACGCCCCTTCGTCCTATATGCTTACCGAACGATGAAGCTCCATTGATAGGCCTCTGCTTGATTTGGAGATCGTCCCCGCGTGGACCGAGCCGGGTTGATCATTCGACCCTGCAATTCTACCCGAAAAATGCTTCCTTTTACATGAAATCTCAGTCTGCAAGCATCCCGCGCCGCTAATTTGATGTACCAGAGGACCTGAAACACCGCGTTTCTGGTACCAGAGATAAAATTGGATGGATCTCGTGTTGTAACCCCTCTCTATCGGAGTGAAAATCAACCTTCTTTATAAAGCTAAGTTTAGCCATATCGAATGATATTCTTACATTGCTTGCAGATGTCATATTGATTGCGTTGTTACACATAAGGTTGCCCGCACCCACCCACAGGCAACGCTCTCATGCCGCTTCCCCAGCCCGTTTGGCCTCAAGTCATTCTTCTAGGTATTCACTTTTGAATAAAAGTCCAGTGCCGTGAAAACTGCCAGCACCACTGTAGCGATGGCCGTAATGGTCCCCAAGCTCGCCATGATCCGGAACCGGCGACGCTCCGCCCGGTGTCGTTTAGCCGCATCCGCATCCCCCTCACGTGATGCTACTGGTGGCGCCAGTACGCCTTTGCTGATGCTCTCTCGACTGTCTGTGCTGTTGTGGCGGCTACTCATTTAGTTTATGTTAGTGTTTTGGAGCCAAAGGATTGTATCTCATGATGTCAAGGAAGTAGGTGTTCAGGGGCTCTTCAGGGGTCGATGATCAGTAGGTACCTACCCGTGGTTGTATCCATCTAGTGCGCTGCCACTGTATGTCTGCAGTGCTCCTCCCTCCCCGGATGGATTCATCACGACCATCATGGCCACGGCGGGCGGCGCTCTTACACTCTCACTCCCTCTCGCTACTAGTGGCCCGAACCCCCCTCTCGTCATCACATCCCTGGGTACGGGTAGACTGAAGCTTCGTGTGGCGGCTTCTGTTCCCGAGTCTAGGGCTGCCGGTGCCATTGTTGGCGCAAGGGTGCGCGAGGAGTCTCGTCTCATCTGTAGGGCCTGAGGCGGACTGGCGGGCCATGGGCACTCCGGCCCGGGCCACGGTGTCGGCGGTATCTGTAGTTCCTGCTGCTGAGATGGCTGTTGTTGGTAGTCTACTGCCTGAAAACTGGGGTGGTACGCTTGGTAATGCGTTTGCTGTTGATTGTACGCAGTCTGCTGTGGGCGAAAGCGGTCGTGCTCGAACGTCGACTGATGTTGCTGTAGTGGTGTTGGATCGGGACGCGACGAAGTGGCGACGTTCGTCGTCCCCGTCGAGGACTGCTGATGATATCTACTGCCACTCTGACTGCGCACTGTTTGCCGCGAAGGATCCCAAACATTGTCAAAAGGCATCGGTCCAGCGTGAGCGTGCCTCTCGGCAGGTATCGCAGCCGGCCGTCGGGGCCTCCTCGTGTACGAGTCCGTCCATGTCGTCGACAGAGCAGCAGCAGCAGGAGCATCGGGCATCGAAGCCTTGCGGACTTCGGATCTGGCACGTGGTGGGGGAGGGAGTGACATCCCTGGGTCGTCTGGGCTTGGGCTTCAGCTTTAGGAGAATGATGGATCGCCGCGCTTGAGATTGATGCATAGCCGCGGCAACCGATCCTGGTAAGCGATCTTCTGCTTCTTCTGTCTCTTGGTTTCTTTTGTTTTCTTTGGGGAGCGTGTGGATTCCCCTCTCTGAGGCTCTTCTCTCTCCTTCTTTGGATATATCTCTTCAGTAACAAGTCTGGGTAGTCAGAAAGAGAGAGGGAGAGAGAAAGAGCCAAGAGCCCCAGACCCTGGGTCGCTAGCAACTTAATGAGGGCATACTCGCGACTACGAAGCTTTTGAATAAACGTCGTAACCACCGCGGAGGCTGGCAAAAAGCCTGCCTCTCCCCTTGAAGGAGGTCATCGACTAGCTGAACCCCACCGCTAACCGGCTATCGAGTATACAGATCGTGCAGAAGCGGATACAGATCAGCGAGGCCATCGAGTTTGTCGGTCTATCACTGCCGAGAATGACGAAGAGTTAGTCCAGTAGACGGGCCGAATGGGATATATCTAGGTATTTACAGGAAAAGGCAGCTTGCCAGGACAGCCACACCCATGCCAGGGAGCGGTTGTCAGTCGGGTGAGACAGTCGACAAGGGCTTAATAGCGTCATCGTCGAATTCCAACGCACCCATGAGGACCAAAAGCTTGGCCATAGGAATCCAGAGATTGGCGCAAGCCGCCCCTTCTCCACGTGGAAGTGCCATTGAGGTCATGGTGTTAATTGTAGTCGTCAAAAGGGAACCAGGTATATCACACTGACCCTAAGCCACCTGACTATTATTAACAGTTTAAGGATGCTCGACTCTCATACCTATTAGCTAAATTTTACATGTATATATATGTGTCGCATCAAGCATGACAAAGCGCCACAGTGAAGCCTAAGCCACTTGCTCGTGTGCCATGCCCATTGCGCAGTCCCAAGCCCCAAGGCGTATCCAAAGCTATATGGCTCTAATGCATATTGGTGCAAAGTGGAAGTTTCTGGCATCTTTCGGTGCCTAATACATCTAGTGCTTCTATTTACCCAGCTCGCTCATTTGCTCGTCTCGAAACGGACCCGCACTTTCGCGTAGTTTCTTCGACATGAATTCGAATAAGAAGGGATTAGCCCGTTTCTGACCTCTTTCGTGCGATGCACCAACATCATCGTCCTCGTCGATGCTCGTAGCGGGCGTGAGCTCGTATAACCACCTCATCGTCGTGTCTTTGAAGACCTTATCCTCATCAGACGACTCCGTGGTTGGATCTATGAGCTCCGTTCCTTCGCACGACACGAGCTCCATCTCAACTGGCGTAGGGAGCATACCTTCCTCCACGTACAGCTGTTGACTGATAGGATCCACGTTGCGTTGGCGTGGGGGTTGTTCCCCGTCTTCCCAAAGCGTACCAAACCAGGCTTCGCGAATCGCTAGGCCAAGAGCCAAAGCAACATGCCGATCGACACTGTTGCCCACGATATGCCATTGCGTGCCTAGCCTGCCCATAATAACTTCATGGTCAAGGAAACCCTGAGCCCGCCTGGCTTCCATGATCGAGAGAGGGCGGGACTCGTCCCAGTGATTGATCCTCCCAATCTTGGAGTCAGTCAAGGAGCACTTGGTTGTAATTGTTGGGAACAAATGGTTCGGGTATACTCGGCCCCATCCTTGTGATCCTGGCGCGGTTCTCTGTTTGCTTTTCCCCGTCTTTGAGTCAAACACCTTGCGGTCGATATCCCTCCTTTCGTCACGGATTGGCCGTCCATCATCGTTATAGAACAATCGTCGAAAGTTCATCCCCCATGGCCGCGTGGGAATAAGTCTGAGTTGCTCTCTCAAATTAGGCGTAAAGCCAAAGATTCTATGATCGGGCCATCCTATGCAGTAATCGGCCAAACCGTCGTAGATACCTGGCAGGTCTCGACAAGCCTCCTGCGCACTGACAAACTTGAAGGGCGTAGGTCCAAAATAGCGCTCGCCAAAAGGCAATCCGTTGGACATCTTGCCGAAACTCCTCTGGTGTGTCCTTGGAGGGTGGGAGTGGGATGGAGAAGGCGGTCTAGGTGCCCGTAGCCCAGGGGCTGTGAAGAGCAAAAACAGCCGGATGCGCTTCTGCGCGGACCCAAACGACCAAGCCTCGAGTGGGATTATCTGCACCTGGTATCCAAGGCCGACGATAGCGCAAACGAGCTGTGAGAAGAAGCAGCTTTCTTTTTTGCTTTCCGGCTGCACGATCGAAGCAACATTTTCGAGTAGTCCATAATATGGGCGATAAAGATCAATGAATGAGGCGAAAGAGGCGATGAGCGACTGGTTCTTTCGTTGCTGTGGCGTGCTCTTGTTGTTTGTTAGTACAGAAAACCCCTGGCAAGGTGAGCCGCCTGAAATAAAGTGTACATCGCCGGGTTCCGGTGCGCCTTTCGCGCCCGTGATTGCTGCGTGAAGTAGGTCATCTACCGAGCCAAGATATGGTGTGCAGCCGGATTTCGAGTTTGCCATATACGTATGAATCGCATTTGGGGATAGATCGTTGGCCCATTTCATCTCGATACCGTTGCCGTCTTCAAGCCCGCGTCCAAAGTTCCCGCCACCGCAGAATAAGTCCAACCCGCTAAGCTTGGGTAGCTTCGTCGCATGGTCTGGGTGAAATCCCTGGCGTAGTTTTGGGATATCACCATCAACAAGAGGTATGTAGCTAGCCTCGCCCTGCTCATTGCGGACTTCCTTGTGTGTTATGAAAAAAGCATCGCCAGTGCCATTGCGATCGTATGGCGCGCTAATCTCCTCATCGAGCCTATCGAGTTGTTCATTATAACGAAAGATGCGCACCAAGCATTGTCGGTCTACATTATCTAGATTCGTCTCGACAAACTTATCAGTGTACACCAATTCGTTCTGGGCGCAACTCGGGGCTGTTTTGTCTACCTCTTTTCGCCTTGAAAGTTGGCGTAGTCGCACCATTTGTCGCTTATTCTGATCAAAAGTTGCATCAACCACGAAAGCTTGCAGGTAGTCGTTTCCGATATCCGCAAGCACGGTGTCTCCTTGGCGATGTAATGTTGAGCTTGGCTGCCTTCCTTCCTTGTTGTGCTCGCAGAACATATGTTCTTGTTTGAGCGTCACCCACCTCTTGTCATCCGCAAGGTAGGTTTGCCGCACGAACAGTCCGGGGACGTCAGGGGTACCAAACCAGTTGATGTCATGTTTGGCAATGATATCCTTGGCATCAACTTTTCCTAACCCTTCACAATTGCACAGGTCAGACAAAAATAGCTCGTTGCGAAAAGGATACTTCATCACGCCGCAAGGAGTATCTCTCGGATGGTACAGCCAGATGACATCAAAAGATCGAGTCCCTCTGGACTCGTGGACTTTTGTACTACACCGTACCATTTGTGGTCTTGCTCCGGGTGACGTGACCTTTCTACTCTCCATTTGGTGTCGGTTTCCGCACCGTCAGGGGGTGTCGAAATAACATCTCCAGGCCGAACCGAAAGGGCGAGTCTTTCAACATCAACTTCTTTGGAAGTAAAACTCTCTCTAGAGGAATGACCAGTGCCATCTGTCCAGTACTGAGAAGTTCCTTGGATCATTGTGTTTTGCCGGTCTTCAGTCGCATTGGCCAGACTTGTCCGTTGGAGCACGTCTCCAAACGGCATATCTTTGAATACTTCGTACATATAAGGGGTAACAATAGTTTTCGCAACCTTCGTATTGCTGCTGCCGTCTTCATCCAAGCTCTGAGCCACAGAGGGAAGGTTTGGGTGGTAGAATACGCCCTCGATCTCTTTCCAGAAGTGATGGAATGGCGTGCCCGGTTGCTCATCGCCTGTCCCCACAGCTTCCTTCCAAATAAAGTCCCTGTTGGCGACCACGGCAGTTCTGAAGTCATCACTGCGATGTGCTGCCGCCCATGACTGGAAAACCTCTGATGTTTTGTGCTTGCGGCAAAGGAATAATTTGAAGCGTGATTGGAAATCTTCTAGCATGGCCATTCGGCCCTTGGCGCGCATGTCGGCGCAATATGTAATGACGTGATGTGCTAAATCCGCGATCCAGAGGAAAGGCATGTGTAACCTCTCATACTCGCTTGATGGGGTGCCAAGCTTGTAATAGAGTTCCTTCTTCTTGTTATGATCCGAGCGAATCCAGATACTCTTGGCTGTGTCGTCATCTTCGCCGTAGGCCTCAATTGGTAGTTCTTGGAATGGGATCC
The DNA here is from genome assembly GCA_038363915.1 of Apiospora saccharicola. Taxonomy (NCBI): domain Eukaryota; kingdom Fungi; phylum Ascomycota; class Sordariomycetes; order Amphisphaeriales; family Apiosporaceae; genus Apiospora; species Apiospora saccharicola. The sequence continues at coordinate 5,929,333 of JAQQWM010000001.1, forward strand.
TCTGGACGAAGAAACTCATCTTGGTACCTGTAATTGGATTTGTTGCACTGAGAACGCCGTCGAAGTAGAAAGTGTCAGATGCAGCCCGGGTGCATAAGTGTTGAAGTGGGCGCAATTCCAAAGGATAATGCGAAGAGTTGACATAAACAGTGAATTCGGAGAGCTCAAACTCGATATACTCAGGCTCAACCTCATGCCCAGTTTCCGTTAAAACTTCAATCAGCGCATCGACTGCTTGCCATTCTCTCCTTTTGGGAGCTAGAGGCATGAATCCATGATACTGTGATCTTGGGTTGCTAAGAGTCGAACTCGGTAGCTCCACCACTAGATTCTTGGATGCAGGGCCTGGCATTGGCTCACTTTTGACTGTCGCTTCGTCACTGCAGGACTGCAACTCATCATCGTAAGTCCCTTCGCAATCGATAGACTTTGGCCAGGGTGCAGGACTGATTGGTGTGACCCCCAAGCCCGATATAACCGTAGAATTGAACCATGTTGAATAATCATGATCTTGGTCTGCAATGGTCCCTTCGACAGGAGTTATCTCGCGCAGGCCATCAAAGCCAAATCCCATGCCCCCCCGAGACTTGGTCGGCCCATCGGTCAGTCCATTGGTCATCGCTTGGTATCGCACCATATTCTGGCCGAAGACCATGTGGAGGATCGGGCATATTATGTCTGCCACGATCTCATACGTTCTTATGGCAGAACCGAGCTTCCCGCATGTCATGAAGCCAACATGCTCCTCGATACCCAAAGTTGACGACTAAGCCCCCCGCGCAATAGAGGGTGGTGGCTTCTCCAGGCTTCCAAACAGGTCTCTCCCCGAACTTGGAATTCGCAGGATTTGCAACCCAGATGTGAGATAGTATGGAGCGAGGGAAAGAGGAAGAAAAGGGCCGACAACCTATGGAAAACAATGTGTATGAGAGATGACACCTTTCGAGCAGAACAGCCTCCTGTTACTGAGAGAGGATATCCGCAGAACCAAAGTGTATTATTGCCAAAGCGAAATGAACTGTCCCATAGCCAGACTGATTAATGGTGAGCAAAGATGGAGGAGCATCAACCGGATTGGAGCGAGTCTGAGGTTATGTGGCTGCCGGCAAGATGGTGGTCTCAAAAAGGGCATAGGTATGGTGTGGTCGGCTGCCTGACAGAGATCAATTAAAGATGCATGTATCTGCCAAACGCGTTCCGGGGGACGGGTCCAACCCTGGAGAGTCTAGGGAGTCTAGGGAGTCTAGGGAGGCCGCTAGAAACGTCAAAAGAAGCCCCGGTTGCGCCAATGAGAGCGGTCAGGTACCTAGATTTGGCGGGGCCGCCCCAGCCTCCCCTAATAAAGATTGGTTCATCTTTACGCCCTCGGCCGCTTTTTACCAAGCGCGTCGTCGGCACGCATTGCATTGCATTATTAAAGTAAGTACATTCCACATGGAATGGAACGAGCTGTTCCCAAATCAAAACAGAAGGAATGAAGGTCTGAAATGTAATCGAATAAACAAAACTGATGCTTTTGATCATTCAGCTGCATTGTATAGAGTAATCATTGCAGAATCATATATGCCTTATGGTAAAACGAGTAACAGTAGTGTACTAACAAGGGCGTACGTACACTTGACCGGGGCGTATGTAACCTTAGGTACTACATGTATGTATGTAGGTAACAACTACCTACGTGTAAGAACTTCCTCCCTTCTTTTTCCTCCCTCCTGAGCACCGCCCCTTTTCTTAATATGTCACGATGGCTAAGACGGTCACGGGAACTGACAAGCAGGGATGGTCTTCTGTAATTTTTATTGGACTAGCTGGCTACTGCATTGCTAGCCATTTCATCGCGAATGGTTTCGTCGCTAGGCATTTCGTCACCTAGCATCCCATTGGCTTGCTCGTATAATCTCTGTGATATCCCGGTAGTATCTGCCTCGACATAGTCTTGAACCTCCTCTAGCGTTGGCCACCGCCAATTCTGCATGAGCGAATCCAAATGGCCGCGTTGGTCCTCACGCATCCTCGTAAAGGCTTCGAAAGCACACAACGTCTTGGCCAACATGGACTGGCCCTTGCCGATCCTCTCGATCTCGCTATCAAAATAACTCTTGTTCCGGAGTGTCCAATCCATCAGGTTCACCATCCCCTCGTTATCACCCAATATCGCAAGCGTGCGCATATATGTGTGTAAATGGACCGGGCCGATCGACTGAAATAGTCTGATATCCGGTTGGGCCACGTGTGAACTAAATACGCTGAAGATATCATTCATTATAGAGTGGGCTTCCCCCACGAGTTCGTCGCCTTGTATGGGCATACCCTCGGGGTACTGCAATATCAAGACCTTCTGCAATGCTCGGCACAAATAAATGAATATCTCGAGATCGGGGCCTATTGCTCGTTCAGCTCGTTCCTGGAATTCAAGAAAGATACGCAGAGCCTCCCTTGCGTTGCCCAGCTCACTGCCGCCAAGTACAGCGACATATGGCCGGGACAGCGCTTTGCATATCATTTGCCATGCCGGTCGGAAAAAAGCCCACTCGGAAGTGTTTGGTCGGAGACGCGTTTTGACGAGCTCGATGGCGTGGCGGATATATCGTAGTTCCCCGAATGCCCGGGTATACCGGTGTTCCCCATAAGCACGATTCGGCTGCTTATTACAAAGGAGATGGATATAGCTGCTGAAGACGAGCAGAGGTATGCGCCTCAGAACGCCGAATTCGAGGCGTGTGCCCCCCACGCGAAGCTGGCTTACTGCCTCGGGGTCGAGAGCGCTATCTCGAAGGTAGTCTAATCCCTGTTCTACCGTGTCTGCAATGGAAACCAGGTGTCGCAAGCAGGCACCATTGGGTCTGATATTGTGGTTCAGCATCCGGTTGTATAGCTCACCAACAGTAGGCGGGTTCAGCCTGGCAAGCTCATATTCGCTGAGATTGGCCTCGTGGATAGGAGAAGCTTCTCTTGCATCTCCTGAGTAGCACTGGGGTACAGTTTCAACTCTGGTTCTTGAAGGTTGGATTTTCATGAACACCTCAGCGTATATTTGAAGGTTAGGTTCTGCGTCGGTGAACGTGTTGAAATGCCTCCAGGCTTCTTGGGCATTGCGAGTAGATCGTATCTTCATGGCCCACATGGTGTAAAAGTTTTGATGGCTCTCGTCATTTCGCCACTCCTTGGGAGGCTGGCTTCGGGTCTGGACAGTAGGTGAACCCAAAGTCATACCTCCCAGAGCCCCTAGAGCCCGGTCGTAGTCATTCTCTGCGTAACCGGCAGCCGTCATGAGAGTCCCTGCTTTCACACTACGCGACTGATCATCAAAGTACGTCCGCTTTGCATCATGGCCGTCAAAATCTTGGCGATATGGAGGCCACGACTTGCTGTATCTCATGGCTACCCATCTCTCGGCCGTAGATTTCTTTAACCCAACCAGGACTTTTCGTATAGCGCGATAGCTTGTTTTATCGATAACAAGAGGGCGAGCCATCGTATCTGACATGTGAAGCAGAAGGCATTGCGCCCTCCATTCAAACTCCCTGTTAAGTAGCGGCTGCATAGGAGCAGGCCGGCTGAATAGGTCGAGGGCATGATTGAAGACAGAACAGCGTTTATGGTAGCCACTGCCTTCACGTTTATCCCCGTTGACAAGGGGCTCCAGAGGTATACTCTGGATGTACCAACGCGAGAGATCACCGAGATCCTCGACGGCGCTTGGAAATAGTCTCTGTGCATGTCTAATAAGTCGGGAAAGCAATTGGAGGAAGTCCTTCGCCCTGAGCTTCGCTGAAGGGCCAACTTCTTCAGCGTAAGACGTGTGGACTCGCTGAATATAGTCTATCATTGTTCGAAGAGATTCGGGTTTTCGTATATATTGGTCGCTTTGCACAAGTAACTTTGTAAGGAACAGTGGTTTTGGCTCATTCGAAGAAACGAAGCGCTTGATTCGGGCATCCGCAGTCTCGGCCGACAGAATCCAAACGACATGGTCAAGTTTCTCCTCGTCCCACCCTTGCGAAGCAAGGCTGTTCAGTCGATCTTGCCATGCTTTGGGGTCGGTCCCATGGATAATTGCCCGGAGACCCTCGTAACGGGACAATGCCTTGTCTTCTGGTGCTGCTTCGTTTGCTCCCTCCTCTTCAGCAAGCTTCTTCCGCATCAGTTTCTGGAGCGTTATGAGCGGCAAACGTTCGTTTTGTATTCGCGCCATTGTCCTGAAAAGAAATCCATATCGCTTCCGCTGTTGCGGGTCGTTGCGTTGCAGCCATAAGCCTAACACGCGCGTCGGAGAGTTGGACATGAACGGAATGCGATGCCTTCGGGTTGTCGTCAATCTCGAGAGCGCCTGGGCGGCACTTTGGGTGCCCCATAGGCTACTCCCGCTATGGGTGGCCATCTTCGCCTGGGCGGCCATGGTGCTGCTGCTATAATGGTGGCGGCATTGGATCGTCCGGGTCTGGAAGACTAGAAATCAACATATGATACTCTAAGACATGCGTTGCTTGAGCTTCGTGACTGGACAGTTGAACGCAAACTGGCTCCCGCTGCGGCGTCGCAAAGGGAAATCCACCCGCCGGCTCAATTGATTACGTAGAAGCGGGATGCGCAAATGGCGCGTTATCGATAAACTTTACAGCGGGCCCCTTCTGGAAGCTGTCATTTTTGGGGGTCTTGACAGTTAGAGTTCTGACTTCCACCCGTGCACTAGATGTGCAGCGCATCCGTCCAACACCAAAAGATAGATCCCGAATCGAACAGGCATTGGCGTTCTAGATTGGGAGTAATATACTTTTTTTGTACTTGTCACCGTTTCATAGCCTTCGCTCGCACACGTACATCCTCAGTAACACTTTCTCCATTCTAACAGTGGCGCTGCCACAATGCGTCCTTCAATCCATCAGGTCAGCCGCTCGGTCGCCCGAGGGCTACATACGGCTATCTTGACCCCACGTCCCGCACGATGCTTTCACCAGAGCTCCGTGCTAGTTCTGCCCCGCCGACGCAACTTCTTCACGTCAAATAGCCTGCTCGCGGCCAATGGCGAGAAAGGCGACAGCTCTGCATTAGAGGCAGTAGAAGACGGAGCACGTGAGCAAGCTGTGACCGCGAGGGTCTCGGCCACGGGCACGGCGGCGGCGAAGCCACGACCTGCAAGACCGGTTGCCTCCAAAAAGCGCCGGAGCGCCACGGTGAAAACGCAGATTCAAAAGGCTGCGGCGAAGAAAGATAATTCAATATGGAGTTCAGAAGCGCCGGAGGTCAATTACGAAAACCAGATCCTGGCGATCTGCGTTGCGCAATCCTTCGATATGGAGAAGGTCGAAGAGATCCTGAGCCTGCATAACTACGATCTCGACCCGGATGCGGCAGGCCTCAACACGGCTACGGTCATACATGCGAGGGCAGCAAAGGGCGACATTTTTGTCTTCGACTCCGGTACCGTGGTGGCTTGGTCTGTTCCCTCTAGTGTGGTCATGAAGATTGCCACCAAGCAGCTGTTCAGTGCTGCCGAGGTCCCCCACGTGAACCGCGCAGAAATGGAAGAGCTTGAGTTCACAACCGACGATTCCAGGGACACCAGCTACATGAGAGGCGAGGAGGTGGTGCTGGGTACCAAGACTGGGAACACAGAAAGCAATGGCTCGAGTGCCGATTTGACCTGGGCCAAGGTTGCCTTCTCAAGCGGTCTGGCCCGAAGCCCGAAACTGGCGGTACTGGAGAACCAGATGGAGGAGTTCAACGAGAATGCCAGACCCGTAGCCATAACCCTGAAAGGCGGCTCGGAGATGAACCAACCGAGGCGCTTCGTTCTGAAGAAGACGGGCGAGTTGCTAAGTTTGAGATCACAGCTCAATGAGTACGAGCTGGCCGAGTCCCTCCCCGACTTGTTCTGGGATAAGGAGTCGAAGCTGGAACAGTACTACGATCGTGTCGGCAAGGCACTGGATGTGGAGCCGCGCATTGCCCAGCTGAACACACGGATTGATTATGCCAACGAGCTGGTCGCTGTGATGAGGGAAATGTCTAGCGAGAAGAAAGGCCACCGGCTCGAATGGATCATCATCATTCTTATCACCGTCGAGGTGGGATTCGAGCTGAGGAGGGTGTATATGGAGGAGTTTGGCGACGGACGGCCAATTAGAGAGAATCTACAGTCATCACCATGATTGCCTCTTGTCTAAGTAAAATGGCCAGTTTGAAGTCTCGCGGTGCGGAAAACCCATTTGATACCCAACTCTAAACGATAAAGTTACTTTTGATCCAGCATTCTTCAATTATGGTGAATTCTGAAGAGGAGTTGACACATATTGCATCAAATTGACTAACTATCATATTATGTGTGAATAGTGAGTGCATTTGAATGCCTCCCATCAACCGCTAGTTGATCAAGTGTGCCCAAAAGATGCCCGTTATATGTCCTAGGTAGAGTCCATTATGATGTCCCGCCCCTCCTCCGAGGTGCCTTCCGCCCCATCACTATCGTTCTGTGATCACGTCTTAGCTCAGGCACGATAGTCACTAGCTAGGTACCATAAAACTTACGCTGGTAGATATGCATGTATCTTGATGTCTCGCAAGTCCACCCTAGCCATCGTGATGAGCTCCATGGCTTCATCCTTGGTCAAGTTCCCGTATCTTGTAAGCAGTGCAAGGGTCATGGATTCTAGTCCCTCCTTGTTAAGCTCCACTGTGAAATTTCGCGGTTAGTTGCCGTCGATGCTTCGGTGAAGAGGATAGGGGGCCCGGGTCCTTACTCCAGAGTAGGCCAGCCTCCTTATTTCGTTGTCCTTTGGCCCATGGGTTCACTTGACAACCGGTTATTAGTGTACGTCTCCTTCGTTTGCGAGGTACGATGGTGTGAAAGACTGCAAATGGACAAAGCGCGGTGGATTACTTACTGGGCCATAATATTGTCTCTTCTTTGACGTCTGCAAGGCCTGCTTTCTTGAACATCTCTGGCAGTTTCCCAGTATGATTAATACGACCGGCCTTTTTGAGGCACTCCGTACCCGTATCCACGAGCCGTTTAATCTGGAAGAGGTCCGTCAATACACAATTTCCTGCAGTATGATCCAGACAGATTGTTTTGGGGGCTTACAGCAGTACCATCCCAGCTTCCGTCATCACAACGCATTGGAAGTAACCAATCTTGTATCTCCAGCCAACCGTTATCTTCTAGCGACGCGACTGCTTCCTCTATAACTCGTTGTGTGTCATCGAAGCATGCAACAATGCTTCGAGCGTGTATAAAGTCAAATTTATGCGAGTATATCCATGGAAATTCTTCCACATCTTCAACCTCGAATTGGCAGTTCTCAGGTATCCTAGTTAAGCAGTAAATGTGACCATTGATCAGAGAGAATGGGAGTCGGGGCAAGTAAGGCCTTACCTGGGAGGCGCAATGGGACTGAGGTCATTGCCAATAATGCGTGCCCCTGGAAATTGGTGGGCTGTGACGCCGTAAAAAGGTGAGCGATGGCATCAACACTTGGTTTTGGCAACTACGAGTCCCACCAGTCAGACTTACCCATCGATATTGCCCATAAGCCTATCATGTGTTAGTGTTGCGATCCCATCAAGGGCTAGAGTTGATCAAGACTAACCGGTTCCTGTGCAGATATCTAACACGTTGTAGACTTCATCGATCGGCGACAAGAACAATTTGCCCTCGGTCGTCAGGAGCCATATCTGATGCTCGAGGGCTATAGATGAATGTCCGCGAGTAAGTAAGTAAGACAGGTACATAGTAGATGGCTTGATCGAGCCAGCTTTTCTAGGAAGAGAAGAAAGGACTGACCTTCACGTCTTTGCTCGCGCTACGGGGTGTGTTCGTTCAGTAATTAGATATGGCAGTATGCAGGCGAGTTGCGAAACTTACTTCATCGTTTGGCTGGAAATAACCTTGGGCGATGGAACGAGATTAGTTGGCAGGCTGTGATGCAGCTAGCTATTGGGCGACTTACGACCAGCCTTGTAAGAGTGATAGGTTCGACCGTTCTCCTCGATAAAGTGGAATACTTCGGAGTCGGCTGTCCGCGAGGTTTCAAAAGTCCGGATGGTGGAGCCACCATATCTAAAGGACCGGGTATATATTTAGCTCAAGGCCGTGGAGGAGGAGTTAGTTGATCGTGGGGGGCCGCGGCAGATTCCTTGGCCATGGTCGCGCGAGACGGAGATCACAACTCACAATGCTATGTCGCCCACACCACTATCCCGGTTTTCCCGGTTGCCGCGTGCAATTCCGTCACGGTCGGCCTCGTCGGAAGCCATAGCTTGCAGAGGAGGCGACGACAGAAGGGGACGGGCAAAGGGAGGCGCTCGTCTACCACACTAAGATAGATCGTGAATGGGGGAGCTGCGTGCCAGTACAGATACGTATAAGTGCGGCGGGTGTAGATGCGATATTGGATTTCTAGCCGCCCGGGCGGACTACATAGACAACAAGGAGAAGTTGGCGATATATTAAGAGGTATGTAGGTATGCGGTGCAACAGTCCTCGTGTACTGTATCTCCTAGGGAGCCCTTCCCATTGAGAAACCAGTAGGTAGTAATAGATCGAGGTTGCGCGACTGGAGGGGCGGGCACTTTCTCGGTTTGGTTCCTTTTTCTGTCAGGGTGAATGTGATTTGCAATGTCTTATGCAGGCTTTGCAGGGGGTGTGTGGGTGTGTCTGGGCCTCTGAATGACACTGACACTACAAGAGGATGCAGCCTGACGTGGAGGCCTATTGGATTGGATTGGATACTTACATCAAGTGCAGGCCACTCCGGGGGCTAGGTTCATGTAGATTGATTGATTGCTTTAAAAAAAAAACTGAATTACGGATAGGTATACTTCACATACACGATGCCAACTACAACGTCCAGCCGTTAAAGCAACCCAAACAACAGCGCATATGTTTGTAAGTTCATCGCCTGTACTCAGATTAGGCAGAGGACAATTTCACCTAATTGAGGATGCTCTGCATACATCCTAGAGTAAGTACTCCATTACTTCAAAACCTTCAGTGCTTTTCCGTTTCATCCCCCTCCCCTCCACCTACATGTACAACTAACTACCTGATGTAACTGCCTACATTTACTTGATGTAACCTACAAGTACTCCTCACCACGTGGCCTTCAGTGGCTCTCGAGTCTCGTTTGTTCTGGGCGGCACCCACTCGCCTTTTTTTTCTGTCTCTCTTGACACTGTCGTACGTGTCACAGTATACCTACTTGACGTCTACAAATAGTTACAAAGACCACTAGCTGTAGGGGGAATCCACTGGAGCGAACTGATCATCCCGCCCGGAAGAGCGGTTTGCGGCAATATGCGGGCGCTTTCGCCTTATCGGGATCTCGCCCCGCTCTTGCTACATGGCATCTGGAGAATACATGGGACTGTCAACAAGAACTTGGCCAACCGCGGAATTCCTACACTTGATCCGGAGACACGATAACACGCTTCGGAGAGATAAAAAGTTCGAAGGATTAAGCGCTTTGGTCGCATCAGGCGCCAACAAACGAGCACTGGCACCAACTTAAGCCACCGCTGGGAGCTGTGGATCCGACTGGCTCTTCGGTCGTGCGCACTGGACTGGGCTAACTCGCTAAGCAAACATTCAAAACCTGGCATACCTAACCTTGGGTTGGTAAATCAAATCTCCAGTAGGAGCGGTGAATGGCCGTCGTTACACAAACAAGATGTCACATCTCCAGCCTTATGCACGCATGATATGATCTGACCTAGCCCTGTGAGTTCTGCCTGCTTCTTCAGCTCAAGGTTTGCCCGGCATGCGTGCCTTGACTGATCAACCAACCCTCGTCATGAATCCCGCAAAGAAGGACCCCAGTTGTCCGACTTGACCTAAACCGCACACCTTGGCAATGTCTAACGGAGGCAAGAATTAGTGGGATGGATCCTACATCCTACGGGGCGGGACTCGTGGTCTAACAGAAACGAAAAGAATTAGGTAGGGAGGGGACTTACACTGATCAGGTCTTATCACAACTAGAGCCCCGGCGTCGGGCTCTACCCCATAGTTCTCATAAGCATGGCCGTGGCCAGAGTTGTAGCTTTGGTCGTCAACAAAAACGTTCAAGAGGCCTACTCCCAATTAGTATGACATTATGGATATTCTTAGAGTCAAGAGCTCACACTTCAGCCCCAGGATGCCTGTTATGGGTGTGAAAACATTGGGTATATGCTGCATTTCGATTTCTGTCCTCCTTCCAGAAAGTACAAGGACGAGATGCAAGATGCTGTCTGGTTGGACCCCTTCTGGTGTGAACTGACTCACTATCTCAGAGAGTTCACGCGAAACCTAGCCACTATTAACACACATTACCCATGAGTCGATATCAAGACACTCATGTAGATAGGGTAGGTTATAACTTGCCTGGTCTAACCGCGCGGAGGCGTCGCCATCGCAAATGTCTCCAGCAAAGACCACGATATGCCAACTAGAGTCTGAGGGGAGGGCTTTGACCAATGGCATTGCTTTCGCATCGCAGACCCTGACAACCTGCGCGCTCGGAAATCTCATGCCGACTTCCAGGCGCTTCGCCGAATCCCTCACCCCTTCCAAGCAGACGATGACAGACTCGTCATACTTCAGTGCCTGTCCGGCCGTGTACCTCCCGGACTTGACAAACTGCTCGCGGAAGTGCACAGGGGTGATGCCGTGCTCCTTGCGGTACGCTGTGGAGAAGAGCTGGGTGAAGTGGCGGTCGAACTCGATGAGGTCCGCGGCCACCTTCTGCCGCTCCGAGACGTACGTCTCCAGCAGCTCGGGTCTCGCGCGTCCGCGCAGTACGGCGCCCAGCTTCCAGCCCAGGTTGTACCCGTCCTGGAGGCTCACATTCATGCCCTGCCCGGCCTTGGGCGAGTGCGTGTGGCAGGCGTCGCCCGTGAGGAAGACCCGATGAGCCGCCGTGAAGTGGTCGGCCTGCCGCTGCCCGATCGCGTAGGCGGACCACCACGTTGTGTCTGCGAATTCCATCTCATAGGGCCAGAAGATCAGCCGCGCCTTTTCGTGCAGGTCGGCCAGCGTGATGTCGGCCGCGGCGCCCGCGTACTTGGGAAACTCTATGTAGAACCTCACGAGGTAGTCGCCCTCGCGGGGGATGACCACCATGTTGCCGGCTTCCGAGTTGATCAGGACCTTCTTCCGGATATCGGGGAAGTTGGTGCGCGGGTATACGTCCATGACGCCCCACATAGCATCGTGGCTATCCCCTATCAACTTGAAACCGAGGGACTTCCGGACTGTGGAATGCGCTCCATCGCACCCCTTAAGTTACACATCGAATTAGCACAGTGACGCAAAACCAGGAGCAGTATATATCCCGCGAGTTGTTTCGAGTCGAAAAGGGGATAATGCGTTTACTCACTATTACATACTTAGCCCGCATGCGCTTCGGCTCCCCATCCTTTTTCGCAGTGACGCTAACACAGTATGCATCCGGATCCTTCGCTGCTTCCTCATCAACACTGATATATCCCACCTCAACCCCGTACTCAATCATATTTCTTCCGGCAACCCTGATCATCTCTTCTGTCATGATGCTGTTTATCCGCGCCTGGTTCAGAATGACGTGAGGCATGTGGCTTATCCCCGGCTCCGTGTCAGGGGCATAATGCGTTCTTGCGATGCCCCCTTTCTTGTGATCTCCTGCCGTCTCTGATCCTTCCAAGCCGATGTTGTCAGATGGCGCCCAGAAGGCCAGCTCGAGCACGTGGCAGGCTTCCCGGAGCAGCGGTCCCTCGATCCCGAAGCTCTCAAAAACCTCGACAGTGCGGCACTGCACCCCGTCGGCCTGCCCCTGCCTCATGGGTCCGTCGCGGCGCTCCAGGATCTTGAAGTCAATGCCGCACCGCGCCAGCCAGATCCCGGCGCAGAGCCCTGCGGAGCCGCCGCCCACGATGAGGACGTCGTAGTCCGTAGACGGTTCGGTTTGTAGCATGTTGTCTTAATGTGTTATAAAGAAGCAGTGTCAGTGTCAAATCCTCCCAGCGAAAACAGCGAGGCATTCGCAAGTAAGCGGGGGTGGTGTTCGACCCTAATTTCATTGTTGATAAGAGTTTGGGTATTTTACTTTCTGTAGGTGCAGAGACTCCGAGACTCCGGGGGGCTTCTGCGTGTTCCAAGGTTATTCAAGTGCGGGGGTCGGCTCTTACACTCACCACGGCATATTTCGTCTCGTTCCAAGCAAAGAAACATGAGTGTATTGAACGCATACAGACCCATTTAACAAGACAATTAGAAACTTGGCGAAATTCCCGTATGGATCGAGACTTCATCAACAAGGTATGTACGGGCATTGTCCTCCCCTTCCCGTTGCATGTGCGGCGAGGTGAGATCACGTCGTATTAGTGATACCGCATTACTGCCTTATACATCCAGTCCACCACTACGCCACTGAGCCGCAGCTGGATGTTGGCAGATGAGGCAAAGACTAGATGCATCGCAGCTCTGTCAGCTCAGTTGCCGTGGGCTCCTCAAAACCAATGGACAATGTACCTTACTACGTAGAACCTCTTGGGAAGCCCCCTTCATCAACTTATGTAGACATTAGTATTCTTTTTACTATTGTTAAAACTTCATTTTTCGGCAAATCTTATTTTTTCTTCCCTTTTACGGGCTAGAGTTATTGTTTCCTGTAGGTAAGACAATGGGCTTTATGGCCATGGTAAAATGGTGTCATGTAGATTGTAGGCAAGAGGGGTGGATACAGTCGTATAAGCCGCGTTGGAGCGAGCAGGTTCGAGAGCAAAGTCATCCCGTACGTATACTTACTTTACCCATCATGACCGGCTCGACTGAGAGTACAACATACAACGGAAACGAGGAAAACAACGTTAAACCACGGATAGCATCTTTCAATAATCAGATAGGAGGATGGAGAATTGATGGGCAACCAGGCCAGGAGAGCGATAAGTTGCCTGGGAGAATCGTTGATCCGAGCTTATCCCAAAGTTTACTAGCGCACTTTGAGAATAGCCACTCTGCAATGCAGTGAGTGGCATTCTCGAGCTGTTTTGGTTGACTTGACAGACAGACGGTGTCCTTTTTTCGCCGATCGCCGTCAGCCTTGTTCTTCCCTGATTTAATTGGCAAATGAATTTGCCAGCCATGGTGGTGTCGAACGAAGTTGCATCTCAATCTACTCTTTCCTCTTGTCATAGCGGTTTGTTGTTGACTTGATGGTTGAAGTCCACTTGTCTTTTTACCTCTCTCTACGGAGTACCTACCTCCTACAGCGCTGCTGCTACCACCAACTTCGATTTTTTGGCGGAACCCTGCGCACGTACCACCAGGCAGCAATCGAGGCTGGCTGCCGACTGTCAGTCAACTGAATTCCATTGATTGCTTAACAAATCCACCTTTCCCTCTCTACTCTCTCTTGTTGCTAGTCGTAGCTGTTGAAGGACTGGGCCATCCATCGACTTGAGTTGACCGAGAGCGAAACGCGCCTTGCCTTGTCGCCCGACAATTACCTTAGCAGCACCACCACCACGTTCCAGCAGCCAGCAGCGACGAAAGGCAAAAAAAAGCGCGACAAGCTCCCCTCCCCCCGGCATTGGACATCATCCTTAACGGGCCGCAAACCGCCTATTAACGCCAACGTCTATTGATTCAAGCCATTCTCCAATTTTTTGGTTGGTGTTAGGACGACGACTGAACAACAATCACCACTGGCAACTAATCACTGGCCTTTCTTCCTAATCCATCGCTAGGATATCTACCTACCAACCACAGGATGGCCTCGCCCGTCGCGGCCATGGCTGCTGTCCCCAACGGCTTATCTGAGCCGTCACAACAGCAAAACCAGCAGCAAGACTCGCCCGCGTCGCAACAGCAGGATCAATCCCAGGATGTCGATATGTCCGACGCCGCATCGCAGTCGTCGACAAAGCGCAAACGCGAAAACAGCGATGCAGCAGCCGACACGACCGTGCCGCACCGGAATGGCGCCACCGCTTCGCAATCGCGACACGACACGTCTGCCATCAACGGCACTACAAAGCCTACTGAGGCCGACATAGTAGCAATTCGCGATTATCTGCTAGTATTAGAAAGGTACGTGCATCCCCACATCCCCAGTCAAACCGGCGTGTCGGCCTTCGCCCACCACGCGCTGCGCTGCGCTTCTCCTCGCCATGCACGCGTCCGCCAGACCATACTAATAAAATGTAGCTACGACACAATACCGTCCATACTTAAGCGACCATTACCCGAATACGATCCTACCCAAGAGCCTTCAGCTAAACGTCAGAAAGGCGAAGACGAGCAAGAGGATGCCCGACCTTCTATCGCCGACAAGGTTGCCTCTGATGAGTATTCCGGGCTTGACGCCGTTGTCAGAGACATCAAGCTGGCCGTTGGCGACCGGCTTGCCGATCTGCAGGCTGCCGAAAATGGCGAAACCGTTAACTCTGATGACGGAATGGTAGCCAAGGTCAGAGCATTCAGCAAAAAGGCTCTTGAGCTCTTCCGTCGCGAGATGACATATCCCCACCCGACGCGCGACCCGGCGATACTGAAAGACCAGTCGCTTGCCAGTGACCTGCACTCGAATTCGGGCGGTAATATGATCCTAAGCGTCTACGGCGAAGCACCCCGTCGTCACTTATACTCCAGCCTTCAACAGCCGGTTACGAACGAAGAACACCCTGATGGTGTTATTCGACCATTGCGCGAGGAGGGACTGCCTAGCGGGATCAAAATAGCCCATACGATTCCCTTCTCTTTCCCCTCTGCCATTGAGAAGGACAAGAAGTCGAAGACACTGGGCGAGCTTTTCCCCGCCCCGCGCAACTTGCCCTCGTTACAGCCACCCAAGGCACCCAAGAGCACCACCAAAGGACTCCAGGTGGGTTGGCATCGGCCTGAGCTCACTGAGAAGTCGAAGTACCGGATGAACTCTTATTTTGGCCAGAACATTTCTGCTGGCCGTTGGCTGGATTACAGCAATGCTGCGCCCCCTTCCCAGATCATGACCAAGAAACGCGAACGCGCTCTAAGTCTTGCTGGTACCAAGCCTTCCTCATCCGACATGGAAATCTCGGAAATGGAGTCCCTTTTCCGCGGAGCCTTCTCTAGCTTTGCACCCTCCAAAGACGATTCTGCTGCCATGGTTTCGTCTGGTCTGATCAGTCAAACAATGTGGTGGCATAAGGTTGGCAAGCGCAACTTTGACCGGTTGCTTGAAAGCGAATTGCCCGATACTACTGCTCCAGAAGAAGACAAGGAGAAGGCTGTCGAGGTCCCCCTGGATGAGGACCTGATCAAAGATGCTATTGATAAGTGGGATGACATGATCGACCCCAGCTTGGAAGAGATGTGCAACCCCCAGAAGTCTGATGCCGAAAAGGATGTGGACGACATTTTGCAAGATGTTTCGGACATGATCCAAACCTTGATTTCCTTCCAGAAGAATCGCAACTTGTCACTCCCCTCTGTCGCCAATCAAAGCAGCAGATATGCTGCAGACCCGGCGCAGAGCGACATGCTTACGAGTGGTTCGCCCGTGCAGCCATCAGCTGAGGAGACAGTGACTTACGAAACATTGAAAGCGCAACTTGCGCTAGTCATACAGATGTTGCCGCCATATGCCGTGGCTCGGCTCAATTCGGACAAACTGGAAGAACTCAACATCAGTACCAAGCTGGAGATCCGTTCCGATGAGTACCAGGGCATCATGGAAGAGGATGAGTCGTCTGCGCGGGCCAGATCTGTGCAACAGACGGCGGCAACTCCACGGCCTGTAACCAACCGGTCTTCGAGTTCCTCGACCAATCTGCAATACAGCGGGACTCAATACCAGGGGACCAACCGTACGCAGATGCCAGGGCCAGGGTACTACGGCGCCCAGACGCCTGCACGTGCCGCATCGGGCATGCAACGGCCGCCGCCAAGCATGCCTCCGTACACGCAGCAACGCTCCGCTTCGACCAGCTACCGCCCGCCAAACGGATACCCCGCCGGCGCTAATTATCCCCAGCAGTATGCAAAACCCGCACACGCGTATAACCAGGCTAACCCGCCGTACGGAACGCCGACTCAGAATCGACCTCCTTACCAGCCTCAGCCGCCTTACCACCACCCCATGCCCAACACTCCTCAGGCGCGCTACCCAGCCGGTCATCAACCACCGTACCAATCACCGGCTTACCCCCCACAACAGCAGCCGCCTCCAGGCGCAGCCCCCCACCAAGCGTATAACCCTTATGCCAATGGCACCCCTAACCTGCCGCCTAGGAACTTATCGCCGCACGTCCCTCACCAACAGCCTCCGTATATGCAACAGCAAGCGCAATCGCCCCAGCAGCAGCCTCCGCCTCAGCAACCCCCGGCGTATAATCACGTTGCCACACCTACCAGGCCGCCTTCGTATGGCGGCCAACCTAATATGGGTCCCACCCCAAATCATCAGTTCTATCCAGCAGCCGGTAATTCCCCAATGCCGCAAAATAATTCCAGTCAAAGCCAACACAGTTCCCAGGGCACAGCATTCCAAACGTCCATCAGCCCTAATCAGGTTCAGCAGGCAATGGACCAGGCCAGGGCCAAGTTCGACGCGCAGAAGAATGCCCAAAAGACTAATGCAGGCATGCGCCATTCCATGACGGGCCAGGGTCAACAAGTCGGCGCCCCTGTAGGCCTTGGTGGCATTGGCCTCGGAGGTGCCAGACCCACCGTCCCCGCTAGTGCCAACTACGCTTCTAGCGCCAGCCCCATCCATCAGGCTGCATCGCCAGGTATACCGACTCATCCAGCACCGGCGCATATGAATGGAGCTCCAGCCGGCGGCTCGCAAGCACCAAATGGGGTCCCGGTGAATCACCAGCAAGCATAGAATGCTGCTTCTTTCAACCCGCGGGTAGCTTACTTGGCTCATTCTCCCTATACTCTTACGAGGCATGCACTAGGTGGGGCTGGAAATCTAATGAGATAGCACCTGTCCTTGGCGACAACCTCGCGAGGATATGCCTATCTAAACCTCCCCCGAACGGTACGCTTGGCTCGTGTCAGCTGGCATCCGCAAAGACAACGATATCCCAGCAGCAACACCCTTATAAAGACGGGGGTGATGATTGTGTGCTGGTCGTTGGTGTACGATGAACGGGCAAACCGAAAAAGCAAGGGAAACGGCGTTGGATTTGTTAGTACTAGGTTTGTTTCAGGAACATTTGATTTCCGACCAGCACTCTCTGCCTATAGAGGATTCATGAGCTATAAAAGGTCGACTGGTTCAGCGGCGTTAGTCAAAGGGAGCATAGTGCCTAATCGGCCGTGGTTCTGGTTGAGGTTCGTTCTTCTGTGTCCCTGTTCAGGCCAGTAGTTAGAGCGGCCCCGTGTATTAGAAGTCTGCAGTTCGTGGTTGACCTAATCCAAGCGCCCTTTTCTTAACATCAAGTACATTTATCTTCGAGTGTAATTTCTTCTTAGGAAGTGAAACTGCCAGATGAATTAGTGTCTGAATACTACATGACTCCTTACTGTACCATTTAAATGTTCACCAGATCCCTGTCTAACCATTTCTTTTGTACTGCACCATGCAGTCATATACAAATATAGTTGACCCTCTTAGCTGTAGTGTAGTCAATACGCACTGTCAGTTAAAAATGGATGACGCGTGGTGTATGGTTGTAGATCAGCACCCTTGATAGCAACGGCCCAGGTACACGGCCATATGTACAAAAGGAGGTCGTGAGGTGTGGGCTCAGCCATGGCTCATAGATATCGGAGAGGATATATTTCATCACGTCAGGGCTATGTCGTTCAGTATTCATCAATATACCTTGGCCGTCTACGCTCATTCCCCTAAGAGATCGTGATAGATGAGCAAACAAGAAAAGTCTAAGGGGCACATGGGTCAATACGTTGATTAGACTTAAAAATTTGTGCTGTTGTATGCATTTGAGCCATCTACCGAGTATTAATCCACACATGTTACTTGTATACGCGTAAGTTAAAGTTGCAAGTCGCGGTTCGGTTTCGTTGCCCACAGTTTTGTGGAATTCCTGTAGTATGCCGAGGGCGGTTCAAGAACTGATGTAGAAGGAAACCGTTAAAGACCTTTGATCCAAGGAGGCTCTGTTGCCAGGGTTTGTCCTCCTCAAGTAACGCTCCAGGACCGGATATATTGTTTCGCCCCATTAGTATGAATAGGCGCATTGGAGAGCCCGTCTCAGTCCCCCATCCCTGATCCAAATCCGGGGTGGAAGGCCACTAGAACGGCAGAATGATGACACAGGAGGTACAAATTGGGCATCCCGTCCGATAGGGAAAATCCGGGGCATATCAACATTTTCGAGGTAACTGCATGAGCCCCCAAGCAACCACCCCACAAGCCGTCTTGGCTGCTACGTTGCTTTGCTACGCATGCGTCGGCTTTCATATGAGCCTCGCATTGGTTGGTAAAAGAAGACTGCAGTTTGTTTGATGGGACCAAAATGTTGTACGTCGAATGAGGATAGGATATCTGGTCGAACGCTCAGACATCCGGAGGCGGGCGTGGTTGCTAGTTAGTGCCGGAGGCATTTCTTCCGCTCACAGTCTTACCCAGGCAGGATCGAGACAGAGCCAATGGTGACAGCGCCGCAGGAACGATTCAACCAGTGGGCATTTGTCTCGTATTACCCTCTCGACACACTGAATGCAGCCATGAAAATGTGGAGGGGTCTAAGAAACGAAATAGCCGGGTCAGGCGAAAAACGCGTTATCCTCGATTGTTTGGCATTATCACTGGTGGCAGCCTTTTGCTACAAATCTTGGACCTTGGAGAAGCCGAGTCTCTTGGAGCGGGTGAATGATCTTAGGTATTTTCGACTGCTTACGCAGTTGACTCGAGGCCATGAAGTACTATGGTGACGCTCCTCTCCCAATGACACGTCCGGCTCATTCACCCTGAGCTTGACCCGCCGGCACAACCAGCACTGGCAAAGATATTACGGCCCATCTGTCGGAGCCATGTTGTTAGTAAAACTCTTCTTCTTATACTGGAAATAGGGGTTCATAGGACAAAAATATTTCTTGGCTTACCCCTGAACAGCCCGAGCCACAAAGGGCAAGTGCCCCTGACCCACAACCAGCTGAACCCCCGCATGTTCCAGCAGCGCATGCTCCCGGTTGGCCAGGTGCCGTATGGATAAGTCCCGGGTGGCTTGGGTACATCTGCGGCGTGAGAGTTGCGACAGGCTCTGAGTACCAGGGCCCGGGCAAAGCAATGGGCTTTCCCCAATGGTCGCAGTGATCTTCACCGCGCGGACCCATGATGGTCGTGCTGGATGACGAGCTCGAGGAGCCAGACTTTGTACGACCGAACAGTGCTTTCTTCGGGCCTTGGTTGGTTTTCTTCAACGCCTTTGTATATGCGTCGTCCACGTCGTTGTGGAAAACTAGTCTCCGTGTCCTACGCCCTGGGTTGCGCTCGTTCTCGGCTTGGACGGCAGGATGTGAAGATATATGTACAGATTCTCCATTGCCCTCCTGAACTGCCACACGCCACTCGGGCGACACTTAAGGTAGAAGTTAGCAGCAACTTCACTCGACAAAAAGTAATACAGCATAGGTATACGAACATTTCTTCATCGAAGAGGCATGCTTAAATCGTAAGCCTTGGTAAGTGTTAGTCGGCATCTTTTTTGTTTTGTTTTGTAGGGAAGCAGGTCAACTTACTCTCGCAAAACCAACAGTAGCACTCCGAGTATACCTCTCCATACCTCTGCTGATACGTCTTCACCATCCAGTCGAACGACTCTGCCAGTTTTTCCTCGTCAACTTTGTCGTTATGGTCAATGAAAATTCTGGTCTTTGCAATCGAGTAGTCAAAATATTGACCTGGGCTTAGCTGATGGGTATGCCATGCTAAATCGACATCGAGTGTTGGCGTGACAAATTCGTCTGGAAACTTTGCAGCAATGTCAAAGAACCTCTCATATTTGACAACCAACTTTTCCATTGTGAACCTGGCTGTAGGACTGTGCAGCCAGTCGATCTGGAAGATTTGGTCAGATAATTACAAAGCAACCAAAAAGGAGGGGGCGGCTTCTCACCTTGTACATCTTTTCCGTAAAAACGCTCTGCCGCATGACAGCACCCCTGAGATCGATACCAAATATAGACGAGTTCTCCCAATACCTCGACATCATACATCGCGTCTGCATACGTGCTTGTTTGGATAGTCGGTGAGGAGCCAGCGTTCCAACGCCATCGATATTCTTATCAATCTTCTTGAGCAAGTCGGAGCTATGCCGCAGTGACGTATGCGAGGTGATCTTTCCTATCCTGTCCCTGATGACCGACATGCTTGGCCTCACCTTGTTTCCAGGTTGGAAAATGTTTGTGACGTCCACGAGCAGGCCGCGTCGGACGAGCCGGTTCGGGAAGAGTTGGTCGGGGTCTTTTTGTTGCTTTCGGACTAGTCCGTCTCGAATATCCAAGATTGTCCCAGCCATTGGCCAGTCATGCGTCACCAGATTCTCGACATCGTCCCGGAACTTAGCAACTCGAAGTAAGTCTTCATCTATAGCGATGCCACACCGTGCACATTCCGACTTGAGCTGGCCGTCGCCGATCCCGCTGCCAACAAGGCCCGGTTTTCTATCGCTTGAAAGTCAGCTCATAATTTCAAGTGAAGGTAGTATTTGGTAGGGCATATAATCGTACTTGTCGCCTTTGTAATCTCTTGGAAGTCCGCAGGTCGTCCAGGGGTATGTATCCCAGTCAAAACAAACCGGGCACTGTAGCGGTTTGATATCCGGGTCGTCCCGGTTGGACCAAGCTAGGCCGGTCCTGTGATTCCAGCTTTCCTTGCACTCTTCTGTGACTTCGTATTCGAAGTTGGGCCTCAGCGCTGCATTGATCTCGGTCCATGGCATGCCGCTATGCCACAGATGACCATATCCCCATCTTAAGCAATCTTCCAGAAAGATTCGGGGATTGAGCATGTGGGCGTGCCAAACGAGGAGGACATCTATTACCACGGCCTGGTTAGCCACTGGAACCACCCTAGATGCAGCAAGGAGTCAATATTACCCAGTGGGGGCAGGGAGCTACTTGTCCATATCATAGGTTCACGCTTGGTAGTGAAGCCCTCGAACCTGGACGGCTGACCGTCTTTGCCGTCTGCCACCATGTCAAACTCGGTTAACATGACTGGCACAAAGCTCTTCCACCAAGCTTCATAACGATCAACCGCCCTGGCAACGTACACGGCCCATCGCTTTTCGCGCAGCTTCACCAGGATGTCGAGTGTATCAGTTGACCGTCCCGGCCCAGCGCGGCTCGAATTTTGAGCTCGAGAGTCCCATATATCCCACAGTCCATCCTTGAGTCCCATCCGGTTCTTCAGTTCCTCGAATGCACGCAGTAACTTCAGATGGGCCAAGCAAATATTGACCACTGGAGTCGGAGAGGCGTCGCAACCAAGGTTGAGGTTGTAAAAAGCCGCCTTGAGTTGGGATTCCGTCTCTTCATCGATCTGGGGTCCCTCGTGATCCGTGTAAGCCGGTGGCACATATTGGCTACCCATGCCGCTTCCCTCAGCTTTTCGCAGACGTTTGCCGCTCATAACCAGTGCCTAGTGAGTTTTCACGGGGTTTCTTGGTGTCCGGAGCAGCGACTAAATAGAAGACCTTGAAAATAGTGACCTCGGCTTGCCAGGTTGTGGTGTTCCAATTGTCGGCAAAATCGGGGTGGTTTGGCACCTGCAGAATATGGGTTTCATGTAATAATTGAGCTGCGGTGGGTACCAGCGAGTGCAGCCGGGAATGGCAAGACCCTTATATTGGCGCGTCTAAATGCAGTTGGACAGGTTATGTCACACACACACACATACACGCAAGCAGACACACCAAGACACCACCCCATCTTAGCCGTACGACGACGGCCTGACTACCAGCTAACGCTTGCCCGAGTCGATCTAGGCCTGGGTTGCCGTTGGCCCGGGCCAGCATGTCTCCCTCCAACGGCCCAGGACTGGCAAACACGATAGCGAAAAAGGGCCATAGTCTCGCGTGGTGGGTTGGTGGGTTGGTGTCTTCGGAGATTTACCACTATTAGGCACACCCAATGCATGCAGTCATATGCAGTCACCCTTGGCCAGAGGGAGAATGAACTCTAAAAACAGCATGTTTGTTGGTTAGGTAGTCCTTTACACGCGGCCATGGGCTAAGCGAAGTGCGTGCAGCCTACCCCGGAATCCGAGGCAGCTACCACCAAAAGGGAAAACCGGATGGTACCTCGGCACTAGTACCTTGGCTCTTTCCGCACTCAGGAAGTGGAAAGTCGGAGTTTGACATGGGCCTGACCCCTTTTCCCGCATACCCCGCATCCGCACTCCGGGTCAGAAGGGGGCAGAGAGGAGAGAAGAAAAAGTCCTGGGCTGATGAGCTTTCTTCAAGTGTGCTGAAAGGTGCGTGAGATGCAACTTTGCAATACGACTACTGTCGGGCAGCTGCAGCAGGCACATGAGGAACCAATTCCAACTGGAGGTGGCTTATTCCTGAAGAAGTCGCCTGTTCGTATCCGATGGATTGGTTGTACCCTGCTACACCGAGTGAACGGCCTGCAGCAGCGATGGACGAGGCCTCGAGTTCGGTGAAACGTAAGAAAGGAAAGCCTATCAGTTATCAACCGTCGGCGGCTTCCGTTGGATTTGGATCTCCTTTGCGGCACAGCCTGCCCAATCCAAACCAGGCTTTACTTAATCTTTCGTTACACACATCACACAAGGGAAATGTAGGTGAGAATCATAAAGACGTCGTTGGAGGAAGGAGCCCGACTCCACCATAGCTACGGGAAAGAGCACATGGCACTCTCGCGTATCTCCATTAAAGCCGGCCCGGGGCTTTTGCACTTTGATAGGTTACGGGGAACATCCGATGCAACCGCGGACAGCAAACTGCATAGCAATGCCTCCTTGATTACCGATCTGTGCCCCTTTAAGATAAGAGAAGGTGGTCCGATACTCTGATCGTAGTCATCTTGAAGTCTCGGTGCTGAACACTGTTTGCTTGACTTGGTACTACTGTGTATGGTTTGCCATCACCGTTCAACCCTAGCTCTGCAGGGATGTTGAAACACGAGGCTTCCTTGCTTCGGTATTGCATGTGCAAGATGCATGGTCCCCTGTCTGCCCCCCCTTGATTCGACATTCCGATAATCATTTGTCGGGTACGCTAGAAGTTACCGTACAAGCGGTCAGACTAGACACGAAGCTTGGCGAGCACTATACAGGACGACCCGGTCTATAGTCCTGCATATCCGCTATTTTTAGGTCATCGCGTCAGGCTTTTCCTAGATACGTATTTACTTCGGTGCAACGTGCATCGTTTCTCGGCCAGCTTCGATGCAATGTCATTCCAGTCCAGTGGAAACAAATGACATGTAACATAACATAGATATACCTAGCTTCCAAATCATAGGAGAGTTACTAGCCCCAGCTGCAGGAAAGGACGTACCGTGACGGGACAATCATTTCTGGTATTTTCCACGGCAGGCTCCCCTGCCGCCAAATCACTGTAACAAGTCGTCCTTCCTCGCCCAAATGCAAACAGTCCTGCGTCGCAACAACATTCTAAGCTGGCTGAGTATAACAGAACGAGTCAGAAATACTGAAGGTAGTTTGCACTCATGGTGTCTCAGTCAGACAAATATGGTATGGGTAATATCGCTTTTCTGTAATGGGTGAAATGAGGATTCCAGTCTATCAGGTTGAATTGTTTGTTATTATATTGTTCCTATTAAATCGACACGAATGTACACGAACCAGGTCATCCACGTTAGAAACAGGGCGATCCTATAGTCTTCGTTACATTGCTGGTTGCAGGACCTAAGATGCGGCACTCCTTTCGAGGTCTCACTCTACTGTACGCGATATTTGCTTATGGGACTATACTCCTGTGATGCTGTCAGGCCGATAGCCCTATTATGGGCTGCGGACCTGAAGGAGTACTTTGTACTATTTCCCCAACCCTAACGAGCATAGATGGTCGCTCTTGCTAAGGTATGAACGCTGCTTCAGCTATCCAAATACCCCAGTTTGCGATCATCAAGTAATGCGAGCGCATAGAAGGAGAGGATTCATCGAGCACATGGATTTAGTATATAATATTGCATTGTTTATGCTCGACCAGCAAGGCATTCTTGGTTTACAGGAGGTTTCAATGCACTTCAGCATATAAATGCTCTGCGCAACCCCCAAATAGGGAGTTCGCGTCAAGCTTCGGCTTTTTAGACACCATTCATCCCAGTCATCAACGACCGACCCTCACAAGCATCCATCCTTTCCTGATTCAACAAATGCCGTTCGTTGTTTTAGTCCTTGAGCAAATCGATGCTCCGCGCCGCCGTCTCCAGCGAGGGCCAGGTCTGCTTGACCCGCTCGCGGAGCTCGGCCTCGCTCAGGCCCATGCCCGCGACGACCTGCTTGAACGTGCTCTCCATGACCTTGCCGAAGGGCGAGGCGAGGCCGTACATGCGCGGCAGCTGGTCGTAGACCTCGAAGAGCAGGCCGATGAAGACGACGCGCAGGTCGACGCCGCTGGCCTGCAGCTCGCCGTAGATCTCGGTGAAGGCGGGCCCGCAGAGGACGTTGGCCACCGCCGCCAGGCCCCACGTGTTGATGACGCGGTCCGGGTCGAACGTTTGCGGCGTCAGCTTGGGCTGGATCTCAAAGTACGACTTGAGCCCGATGCGGAAGGCGCGGTACGGGCTCCCGTTCTCGAGGTACATCCGGAAGAGCTGCCGGCAGAACTCGGGCACGGGCTGCCGGGTCAGGCTCCATATCCCCGAGTCGAGGCACATCTTCAGCGCGTTCCTCATCTTCTCCTCGTCGCTCTCCAGAGTGTCCTCGCTATCCAGGGCCATACCGCTGATGACAAAGGCCTCCGCCTCCATGGCCGCGACCCGCTTCTGGGCCGTGGTGGCAGTGTCAACAGGGGACCCCAAGAAATGAGGCAGCTTTGCCTCGTGTTTCTTGGCGAGCGCGTCGGCAACGGTGAAATATCGGCCGGGCAGGGAGTCGGGAGACTCGGCGAACCTGTCTTCCGCGGCGCCGGTTCCCTTCAGGCACTTGGAGCACTGGCAATCGAAGAAGTGCCTTTGCTTCAATTCGGCCTGACGAACGCCGATAGGGTTCGTGACGTCGACATACTTGACGAAGATCTCCTCGCCGTTCTTGATGGGTCGGAGTGCTCGAAGTTCGACCTTGGGCTGCAGGAAGGTCATGACGACATTGGGGTCGCAAGAGTGGTTAGCAGCACAGATGGTGTTGTCGAATCCAATGCCGAACTTCACGCCATCTACGGGCGATGCCAGAGTGAAAGCGTTGCATAATATCTGTTTGGGGGGTTTCCCGTCAGCCCATTGTAGTACATTGGGTTTCAACCAAGATTTAGACGCACGTTGAACACGAAAGCAGTCGAAGCGGCCCTGCTATCGACGGAGCCGAGCATGCCTGGTTTGCCGCAATAAGACCATGCCGCCCAGGCGAGCATGTTGAAGTCGTCAAACTTCTGCTTCTCAATCTCCTTGAAGGCCTCGAGCCGGCTGTCCGTGCCGGCGGGGCGGAACTGCAGTAACAGATCAAGCATATTCTTGTGTTCGGGTCCCGACGGGTCAGCGGCCTTGAGGCGGCCGAGCAGCTTGATGGCGGCGCGGACACTCTCGGGCAGCTCCGGGCGCGGGGGGGCGATGACGCCACACTCGTACTTGTGCTCGCGCTTCCAGGCGCGGCTTTGGCACGTCTTGGAGCAGTAGGCGGCGCGGTGGCAACCAGCGCAGGCCTTGGTGTCGATGAAGCCCTGGGGCATGCCCATCATGGCGGCCTTGGCGCGGTTTTCAGGGTCCTTCTCGCCGCGCTGGAAGCACCAGGCGCACGTGTCCTCCATGCGCTCCGTCTCGAGCTCGGCGACGAAGGGGCGGTCAACGCTCGCCACCACGTCGCCGGGCATGAACTTCTGGCAGGCGAAGAGGCCGCGCCCGGCGCCGGGGATGCCCGATGGGACGACTTTGACACTTCCGGTAGCCGTTGCCATGTTCAAGGTGTGAAGGTGGTAAGTAGTTCAGTGAATCACTTAGAAGGGCTGGTTGCTTACGTCATTGGCGAGTCAAGCCCAAAAAGTCGTGAAAGTGGATTTTCATAACCACCGCACTCGGCTGTTGGCAGTTAGATTGTAGGCCCCCTCACGCTCTGTTCAGTATAGCGTCCAAGCGCAGAAACATGATCCGTTTGCCCCTGCATCAACATCATACATACCGGACCTATCATCTGAATAGCTGACTTAATCCCCGGTAAGGCGATTCACCCCTGGAATAACAGCAAATCCAGCCTCAAATTCGTGAAAGTGTCTGTTTCGAGATACATACCACTGATAAAACAGCACTAATAAAGAATGCACGTCTCCCAAGCGTGCAGGGCGTGATTTGGTAACGGACAAGACTTTACCCCTGGCGGATACCGACTGCGGTCGAGACCGTCATGGACCAATGCCGGGTGCCACAACAAACCAACGGTCCAGACCTCAACCGCCCGCATCGCCCGCGGCCTTCTCCTTGCTTGCATGCCTAGGCCCCCGGTCTGTACTTTTCCATCAAGGTGCCCCCAAAGGTCAGACAAGTGAGATGAGATGGGATGCGGGTGTGCTATGCACACTGCAGAAGCTGAGGGGCCTGCCTGGGGCTGCTGCTACGTACTGCCTGCATGGGCACGACCGGGGAAGGGAAAGTAGCTGCAAAGCCTGGGGCTCGACGTTTCTTACCCAAGATACCTGTCTGTTACCAAGCCTTTTAGCCACGCAGAAACATTGATCGGATGCCCGGCCACTAGGTGTCACCTAGAATACAAAGAAAACTGCTCACTGTCGAACGACATCCGCCGTTCTAGCATGCCTTACTACGCAACCTAACCCATAACAGTCTATCTATCTACAACTATGCCCAGTAGCACATCTCTCTAGCACTCGAGAGTAGTGCGATGACAGGAACGAGTGAGCACGTGGATGATAAGGCGGGCTTGTCTTTGGGGTACTTGCTCATGTAGGGACCGCTGTAGCAAGGATGACCCGGACATTACGGCCCTACCTACCACGCACAGTACCTGCTCAAAAAGATGGATGCCACCCAATGCAGGTACAGAAGGGTCCAGAATGGGCCGAGATTGGGTTCTCGACTTTTCCATGACTGAACCCCCCGGCCTACAGAGACGGCCTACCCATGAACCGAGGGCTTGTGCATCCCCCCGTACTTAAACGTGGCCGTTTGCTGCTCTGCAGATCGGTCGCAATGGCGAATGAGAGTGATGCATTTCCTGGCACCGAGCCGTACAACGTGATCCGTTTGCTTGAGAAGAGTTGCTTCTTTGTGCGTTGGTCTGCCGACTTTTGCAAACCTGCTGTTGCCCGCGATGGGACACAGGTTGATTGTGGCATGGGTGGTGTTCGATGTGTAGTAGTATTCTCCGTAGTGATGGTGGTATTAATAGTGGTGAGTAGTGCGCATGCGGGTACGCAGCCTGAGAGGCTGGCCCCTGGTTTCCATGGCTGGTCTGGCCTTTCATCGACCTCGTCGTCGGGTTGGGCCTGGCCTATAGCTGTGGTTACTGCTGCACGTATGTAAGCAGGCGGATGCCCGGGCTTGTTGGTGCTCCCGCCTACTCCGCCCAGCTTTGTTGACTGCCACCCCTCCTGCCCTCCTACTTCATTACGTCTTCTCTTCATCATCGAATGCACGATGCACTCAGCTGCAAAATGAACGCCGTCGCCTATCTTTATCTGAAGCATGGTCTACTGGACAGCTCCAGTCTGCAACAAATGTGATGGCCTTTGCGTCGTATTGGGCGCAGGACTTCCGTACCCAAGGACCGCAACGGAGGCTCATCCTCACTTTCGCGGTTTAATCAACCTTGGCGAAGCAGCGGGTTGACAATTCGGTCATTTCCTGCCATCTGGACCTTGGGAATACGGACGAACACCTTCCTGCATGGCTTTGTTTGCAGCACCGGGCTTGTTTTGCTACAAGTGTGCTCGGCAACAACATACTACTCACCAACCGGGTAAGATGTGGCGCCCTCGCAAGCTGTTGTAGGTAGCCCGTCCGACTGGTTTTCCCTTCGCCGTTCTCTTTTATTTATCACAGATATCCCACATCACGATCCAATTTTGGGGGGTCATAATTCATCTTGTATGAGACCAGTATCATGGAGTGCTGGCATGGAAGCTCCTGTTTCCTCAGGGCTTCTCTACTCATACATTCGCAGCGATTGCCGACTTATCCAACCAACAAGAAACAATAATATGGGGGTATTTCATCATCTAATAGCAAGCCCCCAATACGAAGGTTAATTCGATATACCCCGGTCCATCATTGGCAAACAAAAAGTCGTGCTGGCGAGACCCTCAAATCCCCAAGTGTGGACCAAATCACAGGTATCTGGGTAGATACCGGATACATATATACAGGTGTTAAGATGTTGAAGATGATGTGATTTACGCGTACGGCCCCTGTGGCCCGGGGCCATAGAGACGTTGTCGCTTCTCTGGGGGGCCATCATCCGGCAGGTGGCCCATTGGCGGGCCGCTCATCGCTGGCATCATCCCCCCACCATACTGATGTGGCCTTTGTGTACCGCCAGGTGTCATTGCCATGGGGCCTCCACTGCCCGCCGTCAGGTATCCCTGATCTTGGGCCATATTGGGCGAAGCATGCGGAAGTTGTGCTGGCGAGTGCCACGAAGTGCTTGTGGACGGAGATTGCACTGGCGTTGTTTCAAATTTGGCAATGGGTCCCGACGAAGCTGCCGACATGGGCAGGTTCAAGCTAGGATTGGCATAGGGTCCCGGGGTTGGTGGCTGGCCAGCGCCGCCATTCGAATACATCTGGTCCATCACCGCCTCGGCCGGCGGGTTGCGAAGGAAGCTGGGAAGGTGCTTCTTCAATTTACCAATCATACCCTCCTTGGTGAAGGGTTTAGCGAGTACGTCACGCATACCTATCCGACTTGTGTTAGTACCCCCTGTGCAGAATGTGTCCAGACGCTCGACTTACCCCAGTGGAAATACATCTCCAAATCTTGTTGGTTGATGTTCGACGTCATAGCGATAATAGGCACTCTCGGTGACACCTCCCGAATCATGGCAGTGGCAGACACACCATCAAGATGAGGCATGACGATATCCATGAAGATAAGGTCAAACCAGCTGGGATTGCTATTGATTTTGTTCACAGCCTCCAGTCCATCGCGCTGTTTTCGAAGTTAGTTACTTCGCACGGTAGCTACATGAAATGGGAATCAACATACCGCAACCTCGACACCGCAGTCATACTGAGCAAGGAACTTGGAACCGATACGAGAGCATATCTTGTCGTCTTCGACCAGAAGCACACGAGGCTTCTTTTGTCCCCATGGAGAAGTGGATTGGGGTGCACCAACAGGCGGGCTGGCCGTTGGCATAGCAGCAGGGCCTGCCTCAGGGACCGGACCTTGGCCCGGACCTGGACCCATTGCGTTTTGCGAAAGCGGGCGGTTGTAGGGAATGTTCCCCATATGCTCGGCAGCGAAGGGGTCAATGCCTATTGTTTGCCCGACTGGGTACACCATATGCCTCAAATCGTTCATTGGGTCGTGGATGAAGTTGTTCTGCATGCCAGCAGACCCAGGTGGGCCCATCATTGACGACGACGAGGCCGAATCTGGAGACGCACCAATCTGCTGGAATTGAATCGACATTTGCCTCAAGTCCTTCTCTGGGATGTGATCACCCGAGACACTGGCCAGTATATCTCGGGCACGGCGCAGTTCTGCCGGGGGCTCTTCGGTCCCGTCTGACATAATGTTGTTCCCGTTGAACTGGGCGGAGTGGTTGGAAGTGGCGCGGGCGTGTCTACGTTCGTGGTCCATCTTGCCAAGATGATTCACGAGCTCGTTGTTGACCGAATTCTGGGCCTTGATCATTTTCTGCAGATGCATAATCTCGTCAACAAAAACCTTGTTGGCGTGCGCCATCTCAAAGTACGAATCCTGAAGCGCCTGCACCTGCTGCTGAGTGGCGGCTAATGTTTCGCTGAGAGCGGCGATTTGTGTATTCGAAGAAAATTGGTCCTCTGTAGCTTGGTTCTTCCTGGGTGCTGGCGCTTTCCTCCGGATATTATCAAGGTTGTTTTTAGCATCTGCTCGGAACGCGGGGTGCTTGAACTCCCACGCCTACAAATAATGATGCATCAGCAATCGTCCGTCTCGCGCGGTGCCGCCTGGCCGTGTGGTGGACATACCTCTTTACCATACGGTGATTGGCCATTTTCCTCGCTCTGCCGGACCTTGTGGAAGTCGTATTTATTCAACTGCCGGACGAAGCTGGCAAAGTTGCTGTGTTTGAAATGCTTCGGCAGAATAGTCTTGGTGAACTTCTCATTCTGTAGCAAAAACGTTAACACAAAACGTCAAAGGGGAGGGTTGCGACCAGTCCCAGACGCCGAGAGACAAACCTCCAAGACCACAAAGCTGTCTCCTCCATCGCCCCATCTTACAACCTCGCTATAATTCGGGTCTTCGAGCATCCTGCAAGGCAATTCTGTCAGTCGGTCGTTTCGAATAAGATCGCATTGTAAAGTATGACCCGGCGGTCAACATCGAGCAAATAAAGAGGGTTTATTTACTTGTATAACTTGCGAACCTAAATTGCCAGCAAGAGTCAGGTATTAGCGATCTGTACAACGGGCACAATGCGGCTGGAGCGCAAATTATAGAGGGAATATGTGGGCTAAACTGACGAAGTCGCTCGAGTTGTTGCTGCTGCTGCCCTGGGCGACAGCCATGTCGCCTTCGGGCATCCTGATAGTCTATATCCTGCGATCTCCTTTGACGATGTGAACCGGCCAGGCGAAGACCTGCCGATGGAAGCAGCTGCCAATGTCGTATTCCTTCCTCAGCGGCTTATAGGTGAGGGTGACAGCCGATGGTGGCACTATAAGGCGCGATCCGTCCAGAAAGATTTGTGTGACGCAGTTGGAGGTTGTGCCGACTCGTGGATACTCCGACCCAGCTGGCGACAAAAAGCTATGCTAAGCAAGATTTGAGGTGGCCTGTGTGCAATGCAATGGATACCCGTGAGACAAAACGCGACCTTGTCAATCGATACAAAGATGCAACTATCGGGCGCAGCCAAAGATCAGCGATGGGATTGGCGATTCAAAATTGGGGATCGAATTCGAGGTCGAGGTTCGAGGTCAAGGTCGAGGGCGCGAGCGACGGGAACCAAAGAGGGTGGTTTTTGGCGAAAGTGACGTTTGGCGCCTTGAGCGCGGTTGTCGGGTATATCCAATAGGACAATTGGGGGTCTATGCTCTCGGTTGGCAGCTAGAGTCTCGGATTCTGATATGTATGGCCGGAATGAGTTCTAGACTCCGCAACAACAGTTGTCAAGCGTAAAGTAGTTGCACCCTGCTCCTGTCGCAGTTTTGAATCGAGCGGGTTAAGACGAAATAGAGTTGGGAAGCCGAGGGACGAAACGGGCGGGAAAGCAAAAGCGGAATGCACCAGACTGCCAGGAGACACAGGACGCAAAGCGCAGGGTGGATGCAAAGCAAAGCTAGACGGACACTGACTGACACTGACAACCACAATCTTGCCGTGCTTGGTGCTTGGGGGGACTGACAAGGGCGAGGGTGAAGAAAAAAAAAGCTATCTCACTCTCTCCGTACTTTGTACTGTACTGCACTAACCTACATGTCTAGACTACTCCAGTCTCTGTACCCGATTCCCAAGTGGAGGGTTACTGACGGCATGCATCAGTTGTGAGTGGTGGGAGTCCCTGGTTCGCTCAGAGATCATCCAAGGCCCGACATCCATGCCTGTCCCTGCACTTGCAGGCTTCCTCCGCTACCAAGACCCAAGGTAGGTAAGTAAGACGTAGGTTAGGACGTAGATTAGGTCAAGGTAGGGTAGGTACTTGGTGGTGTGCGCAGCCAGTGCAGCCATCGCACGTACAGTACAGTACTGTGCTGTACAATACCGTATGAAAAGGTGCGCGGGCGTAATGTAGGGTAGTGCACAGGACTGAAGATTCGGATCGGCTGGCAATACAAGCCAGCCCGCCTGGGGTTGATTGCGCTGCAAGTTAATACTGAAACCAAGGCGAGGAGAGCTGCTCCTCCTGTCAGCCAGCCTGCTTGTGTAGGGCAGGCCACAGGATGGTATTAGGAATCGAAGTGGCATGTATGGGTGAGCTTGGGAGGGCAAGGTAGCAGCAGCAATTGGCAGCGCAGCACCAAGCACCGGCAGCACGAGCGAGCGAGTCCCAGGTGCGGGGAGAAGTTCCGACCCTACCTTTCTTTACCCACTCTACCCTTGTCTTCTGACATGTACAGTGCGCTTCCCAAGACGCTTGCTCTCCAGTGTCATGCTCTCGTCGACCATATCGTATACAATCTTGTGATGCTGGATGAGGGTATCATTAGGTATCCCCAATCCTGCCGTTACGACACCTGCTACTGTCCTGGCCGGTGCTTGTGATTACCGGCGGATGGGGTCTTGTCTTGAAGATCCGTGCAGCCATTTGATAGGTGTACCTGCCAGCTACCGCTACCTCCTGTCTGTAGTCTAAAAAATCAGGAAGGTTAGCCGATTATGGATTTTCATGGCTTCCGCCCACATCGACGGCGCGGTGCGGGACGTGGGCTACCTTGGGCGCGCGAACCTCCTCTACGAACTGCTTAGGTTGAGTAGTAGTCAGGCACATTGAGGTCGTGGAAGAGTGGGTGCCTCATGACCTTGGTCACCTCAAAGCCCGTCGCACGTCTCAGACTCAGGATGTCGAGATGGTTAATGATTGTAATATTGTTCGCAAGGAATGCCGTCAAGAAATCTTTTAATAGAACTATTCCTATTTCTCCGCCAGGATGGGGTGGGCATCTATCCGCCTGTAACCAGGTTGGACGACTGGACGACCATCCACCCACTCTCTCCAGTAGCCATTTAGCCAACAAGCCTGCAGCCGTCAAGGCCGGCGACTCCAATCTGGCAGCATGGCGGTCAAGGGTATTATACAAGTTGAGACTTTATTTATGCCTTTGATCCCGAATGGCTGCCCAGGTAGACAGACACACCTGTCACTGACTGATGAAAACATCTGCGCCAATGTGCCGTTTCGACTCTCGCTGATGACACCTACGGAGCTCGGGCCATATCAGTCCAGGGTCAAGGGCATGTAAAAGTGTAAAGGGGGCATCTGAAGTTTGGAGAAGTTACCCGGCGATCGACAGTTGAGGGAGGCCCCGATCTGACAGCCTATATTGCTGAACGTGGGACATCCCTTCCATCCTATCCCGACCCCCAACCATGTTGCAGCCCCCTCATTTTCTGTCTCTTATCTACAGTTCGCAGAAAGCGTTCCGACTCGATAGTCGTCAGCTTGTGAAGGAAGCCACATCGCCGTTCCGAAGGTAAGTAAAAAGGCTTCTTCTTGGTGGGAGTGCTAGCAAGCCATGATCGAGCCTTGGCGTCTGAGTCAAGCCACTTAGATCGTCCCTCCGAGCAATGATCGACGCCTCTTTACCGCGATAAGCAAAGACAGAAAGGACGGTGTGTCCTCCCGCCAACACTTTTCTTTTTTCCTCTCCTCGTCCACCCCAAAACTTGGATGGAGCTATGAGAAGCTATGGGCCTTTTTGCTCGTCTGTGTCCCCCGTGCTTGGGTCGTCCAGCACCTACCTTAGGCTACATACCTGTTTCCCCAACATGCTGCTGCTGCTAGGCCAGGTACGCGTTTATGAATTTTCAATTGTATCGCACTTGCAAGGTAAAGAGATGAAGGCTTCTGACAAGCGCCGGCTCATGATGAATTTATTTTCCGTCTCTTTTTCTTCTTCCTCCCTTTTACAACTTCGATGCTCGTTACCCTTGAGAAGCTAGAAGCTGAACCAAGGCTTGCAGAACTCCAGAACTCCACCAGGGAACAGCCTTGCCTGCCCCAGTCTTTCATTTTTGGATTAAGCTCATAATCTGGAACCAGCTGAAAACACAGAAGCAGCAAAGGCGCCTGTTGGTATTTGATTAGCTGAAGACAGGAGTGACCCAGCCATACTGAGACTTCGTCAGCTGGGCATGGGATTGCCCGCTTGGCCCAAGTGGTCGAACATGATACTCCCGTGATTCGATTGGTGTTCATCCCTTTTACGGAGGGGGAGACGACAACTCATCTGCCCGCCAGTCTGTCTCCCTTCAAGCCACTTGATTGTTGGCTAACTAGCGGACCAGCCATTGGCATGCTCAACAGCACCACGTAAGTCAACAAGGAGAATTATATCTCAATAGTTTGACCACAAATAAGTAAGTACAAGGTGTGTGCAATGACGGTGGTCGCTCCGATCCAACCATGCGCTTGCGACTGATTCGTTCGCGTCCGGCGAGACAAAACGCTACACGGTTAGACTATACCCGGCTGTTCAACCGTCGAGCATGATCACAAGAAGCTTGCCCGATGGCGGGCCACACGCGACCCGATATGTGCCGTTCGTGGGACGGGGAAAATTAGCCTCCAATATATCACTATGACGAAATCACCGCGTCTTTGTGCTCTGTGACGACCGGCGCACAGTCCCAAATGACCATCGGATCACACTTCCTTCAATGGCCGTTCTCGGAACTGCTATTGCTTACCTCGTAATCTTTCAGCAACGCCTGTACGGCATATCTCTTTAATGTGCACCGCAGTGACCTGTCAGTAGCGAATGGCACCTTCATGCAAGCACGACAGGTCATTTGTAGATAACAATGCCGTTATGTTCACTTGAGAGAGCGGCCCCATAGTTGATATACGTTGGCATGTACAGCTTTCGATGGTTCTGCACCACGATACTCCGGGCTGATGTACTCCTGTAGAGTAACTCATACTTTTGCTCACGCTCACGTTCCTTAGCCTAAGCGTCGACAGCCACCAGGATCGGAGCAACATCCTCCTTGGTGACCTTGCTTGGATCTACGACATCCCCGTCCTGCTTCAGCCGGATCTCCTCGATCAGGACCTGGTGGCGGGCCTGCTCCTTCCCTGGGCGACGGGACGGCCGTGTTGTCGCTACCGCTGCCGCCGGGCGTCCCGGTGTCCTGCGGGTCGTCTGTACTCGGCTGGCAGGGGCCCGAACGGCAGTCTGATCCTGCCGTCATTGTAAGCCTGGGCGGCGTTGTGCGCGGCCTGGCTGGCGTTGGAGTGCTGGTAGAGGAACTGTTAGACGCCGCGCACGGCGCTTTCGAGCGAGCCCACGAGCAGCACACCAGGCTTGTACGGGTCGTCGTGCATGCTGTAGGATGGGTAGACGCAGCAGCGGCAAGGCTGGACTCCTCGACTCTGGATGGAGGAAGGTGAATCTCACTTCGGACATATCTTGACACCGGAACTCAAGTATAAAACTCACTCGAAGGGAAGACCCGAGATCCCGAAGTCTTCAGCCGATGGTACGTTCTTTCTATCGCTCACGAACCGGACGCCGTTGTATAGTATCGACTCTTTATTGCCCACGAAATGGTACGGGACCAGTGAGCCTGGCACGGGTGGGTTCTTCTCCCTCTGCTCCTTGCTGTCTTGGTCATTGAACTCCATGTCGAGCTCCTCAAACAGGGCGAAAGTCCTTTGGCAGAGTCAGCGCCGGTCATGCTGCTAGCGGGCGTACTACTGACCCGTTCATGACGCCGGCTTCTGGGTATCGCATCGCCCCGACATCATAATAGTCATGAGGTCCTCCCTCTGGCATCTCTTTGCCTTCCTTGTCTGTCTTATCCTCGAAGTAGTAGGTATAGAGTCTGCCGCCGAGCCTATCCTCGTCGTTGGCCTCGAGGATCTCGTACTCGACACCGAGGCCATGGTCCTCCCCCAGGCAGCCGAACCTCATGGTCGTGAAAAAACCCCGAGAGAGACGACGACGAGTTATGGCGGTCTGTTTATAATCAATCGGGCATTGCAATTATTGTGCATCGCAAGATGTGCAATTGCACCCGCTTACGAAAGGTGATAGTGTATTTGACATCAGCCAGTCCATGCCTCGCGATACACATATGCTTGCTTCCTTCGAGGACAGAATACCGGTCGTCTTCAATGTACCCACATTGAATCCAAGTATAGTCTCCTCCTTTTTCTTCTAGACGACGGGTGCTCCGCCTGTCTCTCGCCATTCATCGGTCCAGGCCTAGTACAAGCTCCCGAGAACCAACTAGTTGCTTCTCGGGGATTCATTAATGTATACTGTATCGGTTAGCGAGAGCCGCAACGGGAGTCACAGTGCCACTTTGGGACCGGGAAGTTTCACATAACCAATTCCCCCGTAAGTCCGTTGCTTGTGGAGGTGGTGCTCTAGTCTCGCATATCGGACGGCTTCATACGTTTGGCGTTAAGCGTCGGGCGATATTCCCTTGGGGACAATAAGCACCTAATCAGTGACCACCTGATCTCCACTTACTACAGGAGGAACACCGATACACAGTTCTGGATAGCCATAGAAGATGTGACATAGCCGGATCTGTGATATCATTTACGATGTGTCCAACACTAGCTGTCAGTATTGGCCATCATCACGGCGATGCAACGATTGGGAACATAAGCGATAAGCGAATTACAATTTGTATTGGGGCATTAGGTACGCCATGAGAGTATTCAATTTCTTGTCCTCGGTCCCTACGAACAATGACTATCAACTCGATCCGCGCCGACGAACTGCACCACCTTGTCATCTTCGGCGAACAGAGCCATTGTCTCGGTGCCGGGCTCATACTTGGGCCACATAATACCCCCCCACTTCATCTCTTGGATCCGATGAGGGGTCGTTAGCGAACGCCAGCCACAGGGCCTGCATGCCACTGCTCACGTCCCACTCGAAGGCGGTCGAGTTGCCGCGGTACTCGTAGTGCGTGCCGAAGAGCAGGGGCAGCTCCGCGCTGTGCGTGGCGCCGACCCACGGCAGCGGCGAGATGTTGCTAAAGTTGCCCGCGTACTCATACCGGTACGTGGAGAGGCCGAGGCTGGGGTCGGCCCCGGCGCGGCGGTGCGCCTCGGCCGACACGGGGCAGCCGATGGTCGCGAAGCCGTTTTCGTACTGGCCCGGCGACAGGCCGCTCTCGTTGAAGGCGCCGAACCCGGCGCCCTCGTTGGCGTTGCTGCCTGTGATCAGGGGCAGCTGGGCGATGAGGCCGCGGGCCAGGCGCTCCGTCGTGTCGGCGAAGGCCGTCACGTTGTCGGCGACGGGCGTGAAGGAGAGACTGTTGGCCGACAGGGTGTCCTCGAGCACGTTGGCGTCGATGGCCTGCATGCACGCCAGCTCGGCCTCGGGGTCCTTCTTGCCCAGGTCGCCGCCCCCGCAGCCAACCATGGTGGCCAGCGTGCTGAAGCCGGAGTGCGGCGTCTTGAGGAGCATGGACGCCGCGCCCGAGTCGGCAATCAGGCCGCTGACGATGGGGTCCGAATAGTGCGCGTATGCGAAGCCTCCCACCGAGCCGGCGCCCGCCGATTGGCCCCAGAGGACGATCTTGTCCGGGTCCCCTCCGAAGGCGGCGATGTTGTCGCGCGTCCACTCGACCACCATGCGCTGGTCGAGCAGGCCGACGTTGAGCATGGCCGAGTCCGCCGAGGGGAAGCCGAAGAGGTTCAGGCGGTAGTTCATGACGACGACAATGTGCGACTGCGTGCGCTCAATCCACTTGTCCGGGATCTTGTAGAGGGAGTTCGAGCCGCCGCTCGTGAAGCCGCCGCCCGGGATGTACACGAAGACCGGCAGCTTCGAGGACGTAGGGGCCAAGGGGGCGTAGACGTTGAGGTAGAGGCAGT
This sequence comes from Apiospora saccharicola, assembly GCA_038363915.1. NCBI lineage: Eukaryota > Fungi > Ascomycota > Sordariomycetes > Amphisphaeriales > Apiosporaceae > Apiospora > Apiospora saccharicola. The sequence continues at coordinate 5,967,112 of JAQQWM010000001.1, forward strand.
CCTCAGACTCGCCGCCGTTGATGAGGAACTCGCGGATGTACTTGGTGTATATGGTCGTGGTGTTGCTACTCTGCTGCATACAGGCCGGCGAGTACTCGGTGGCTTCTATCGGCCCCGCGTCTATCTTCTTTTGGGGGCGCATGAAGCGCAGTGCTCCTACCGGCGGCTTGGCGTAGGGAACGCCGAGCCACTGCCGGACGTTGGGGGCCGTCTCGTTCACGAAGCCATGAGGCGAGCCGCTGGTGGTCAAAACCGTGAGGCCATCGTCAGCTCTGGTAACAAGACCTTGTGCGCCCCGAAGAGCGGCAAATGCCACGATTGACGATGTGATACGCATCTTTGATAGAATGCCGCGTCTCGATAGCTACAAATATGATGACAGAAGGTTATGGTAACCACTATTGGAACTTGATAGATGGCCATCTCAAGCCATTTAAAGACATCTCGCCATGAGAGCAGAAGCAAGGGTATCCCACTGATGCAAGAAGTGCGGAGGCGATCAGCCATTCCCCCATCCCCCATCCCCCATCCGGGTCTGCATTTGGCGGCAATTCCGGGTCAACATTCACCAGCTTTGTCCCCGTGAATCGGCAGTGACTGCCCTGTGGTGTATCCCACAGAGGGGAGCTCCGGGGAGCTTCGGGGATGGTCAAATAACCCAATTGAGCTGCTTCTCAACAACAGGTGGTCGAGTGGCAAAACAGATGGTTCTGCACCGAGCTGGAGGTCTTTGATACACTTCGTTGACTTATCCACCTCGGGTTCGAGCCGTGGTGGTGATTGAGGTCTTTGGGAACTCCACGTAAAGTCCACACAGTAGGGACGTGCCCGGGCTCAAACTCCATACCGTACTTATCCTTACACCATCGGATGCATCCTCACAGGTGCTGCAGACAATCTACAAACTCACTCGGCCACCAGCGGCATCGACGATTTTTTTCTTCCTCTTTCTGCACCTGGACCAAGATAGTACGTCGTTCACCAAAGCCCGACTGCTGAATTGGACCAGAAAACGACATATACTATCTTCCTTGTAGGAGGTTGCCGGTTGAGCCATGAGACCTTGATCGATCATGCGGGGATTCCGTGTGGGGAAGGGTAAACACAATCCCGCCCCTGGCATACTTCTGCGGGCTATATGACTCTCATCTCATCACTCGCTGTTGTTGACCCTTCAGTAGCCATCTCCGGTTCGCGTCAAGCAACCACTTAAAACCGGTGCAATCGTTGGAGAGGGATATTGTCCATGTGGTGGGCTATTCAGAGACAGCCAGTGGCCTTGGGTTGCCTCGAACTTTGGCCCATAAAGTCGAAACAGCAGAAACGAGAGATTTGCAATAAGTGGGTTACCCTCAACTAGTCGATGACTTTAAATCGATGGCAGGCATGTATTGTTAACACATAGGTACTTGAGATCACATAGGATATGCTATTCCTGGGCATGCACATTGATCATCAATGTTTATTGCCAAGTACAGCTAATCAGACAAAATTTTCAATAAATATCTACATTTGAGGAAGATGGGTTACCGGGGGAAAGCGACTATTGAGGAGAGATGGGGTGACTTCGTTACTTCGAACATCCTCCAGTCTTGCGCGTCGAAAAGTAGCCACGAAGACTCTAAACCGAGCATTTACCATTCTTGCAAACCCAGTCCTGGTCGCAGTCGCTCTCGTTGCTACATGTGTCGCCTGTTTCGGTCAGCCAATGAGTATGGGGAGAAGTAGGCATGAATCTGATGCCTAGTGGTAGTAACTCACCGAGACAATGGCCGGTCCACGAGCAGGTCGGGGTGGTGGGGCTGCCGCCCGAACCCGAGCCGCCGAGACGCTGGATGAGCTGGTCGCCCTTGGCCTGGATGCTCTTCTCGAAGGCGTCGTAGTTGGAGGCGCCCCAGGCCGCCCCGTTGGCGCCGGGCACCGCCTCGGACCCGGGGAAGGCAATGTACAGCACGTCGGTCTCGTCGTGGCCGTTGTTGCCGGTGATGGACTTGCCGTAGCAGGCCGTCGCTAGCGAGATGGAGGCCTCGCCTATCATGGAATTGGTCCCGTCGCTGCCGTTCTCGTCGCCCCAGACGCCGTAAATCTGCAACATCAATGTCAGTAGTTTTCGTGGTGGACGAATTGAATAGGGGTTTACATACCAGCTTGTCGCCGCACACGACGGCCATGATGCTCAGGGGCTTGACGTTGTACTTCTGAGGGTCGAAGGACTTGAAGCCGCTCTTGTCGCCCACGTTGCCGAAGACGACGTACGGGTGGATCTTGGCGTCGAGGTCATTGACGCCCTTGTTGTAGCCCTTCACGGTGTCGGCAAACGAGGTGATGGATTGCGTGTCGTCGGACTTGCCGCAGCGCCCGTCGTCCGCCGGCCCACCCTGTCGACCATCGCAGTCAATGTCCATGTCGGCCAGGGCGCCGCCGGTGCCCTGGAGGTAGAGGACATTGCTGGCACTATCTTGGCAGTACGCGAAGTCTATATCGTGTAAGCTATCGTTCCTGGCTACCGGGGCTCAGACTGGCCAACTGCCAGCTACATGTACTTACTGCCCGGGCCATCTTGATGAGCATAGAAGCCTGATACCAGCTTGTTGGGGCATTGACCGCGACCTTTCACGGTGTTGTAGAAGTTCCGAACATTGGTTGGGACGTCTCGAGCCGCGGCAAGGGGGCTGAGAGCGAGGCTGGTCGCCAGAAGCTGCAGAGTGATCTGAGACAACATGATAACTAGAAGGACGGGGTGATGGGCTTATTGCGAAGGATCTCTTGCGGTTGGGGTATCAGGAATATCTTCATCATGGTCAGGAACCCGCCATCTTATATACTACATACTACATGTGTGTACCCAGGTAGGCTAGTCGGCCACCGCTGTGCGAAATCAGGAGATGAGCGAGGAACATGCCTTCTTGTTCGGCGTGCCCATTAGATCCGTGTTAGTGCTTGTCGTGCCTTTCCCCAAAGTGCACTTTTTTGTCGACTATGCAGTCCTAGAAGCGAAGCTGTCGACCCCGTGTTCCATCAAACGTCTTACAGTGGATGGCCACAAACCAAACAGGGGGCGATGGGGCGAGCTAGCCAAGCGGGATCCCCCTGGCCCCCAAATCAGGAAGGTCTGGCAGCACCAAGCACCCAAGAATAGAATCCAGATTGACACATTTTAGTCCTTAGTAAGTGAGCATGGGTGGGAAACATCGCGAGCGCGTGTTGTCGTTGTCGTTGTGGTTCGTCGCTCCACTCGAATTGACAGCCCGGCTGAAGTGCAATCCTTCCAATCCGGTAGCATTGTGCGAGTAAGGCTATCCGCCCGTTCGCCTGCCCCAATCACGCCGTCAGTCAAACTCAGCAACATGCAGGACAAGCGGGTTCGACCTGACTAACATTGCTGACGCACGATCCAATAGATGCAAATATTCTGACCCATCTGCCGAACCGAGGCCTGTATTGTATCCTGCGGCTGAACTTGTTGCGCACTCGCACATTGCTTTTGCTGAGTAAAGTGCGTCATCACTTGTTGATTATAGGCTAGATCTATACCATCATACGAGCTCCCGGTGGGTATAGACCGAAGTGGATAGTAAGTAACAGGGCTACCCTGAAGGGGAGAGGAAAGCTTGACTGGCGTCCCTTCCGCACTTTCCGCTGCCCGCTGGCGATGAAGGCCCTCTTCTTTTAGCCCTCCCGGTGAACGGCCGTTAGACCTTGACGGATGTAGTTCTATCCTAAGGTATTGCCTATATGGGTCGATGTAGCAGCCGAGTCCAGCGCGCCGCCGTCGGAGAGTGGCTCTTGCCTCGCCATTAATGGGAATACACTGGTGCTTGTCATGGCTTTTTGCCGGAGTAGCGCACCGTCAATCGCACCTTGAACGCAAACCAATAGCCTACAGAGAACCTATACTGAGTAATCGTGCTGTTCCAAGGCTGCTCAGGAAGGCATGCCCAAGTCCAGCGTCAAGGCCATCGTATGACTGTGTCTGACCAACAGAACAGAAAGAAGAGACGAAATGATGTACATATCTTGGATTCAGTATTTCAAGCAATTAAAAGTATCAACTCGCTATACATGCAAAGGGCTTTCTATGCCATACAGAGATACCGCCCGTCCCCCCAACGCCATAACCCCTTAAAGTACAGACTTAATCTCCTAGGTTCCCGCAGTCGCCCAGAACCACAGGGACCTCAAACCATGATGAGGAAATTCCCGTATCTTATCACAACGCTTTGACAGATTGGAAGAAGGGGTTGGCAAGCAACGCCTCGTCCGCCTGGACCAGATCTCTCAGCTTCTGCACCATGTCTTCACGTGACATGTTGCCACCCTCGACATCCTTCTTCCACTTCACCAGGACCTCCTTGAGTCTGGCACTACCTTCCTGGACTTCCTCCCTGGTATGCCCCAGACCGTTCTGTTCATGTTTGCCAGTGAAGTCCTCCAGCTCGTCTGCCTTCCGCTTAGCCATACGGATGACCTTGTCGGGGAACCGGACAAGCTCGGCAACATGGATACCAAAAGACTGATCGCAGATGCCGGGCTCCACCTTGTATAACAGCGTAACCTCCCGCTTGTCGGCAACAGGGCTCGAGCTGGTGCCGGATATATGTGCAGTAACGTGAAGGTTGCGACACTGAGGATACTGGTCCGACAGAGCAGTCAGCTCGTGGAAGTGGGTGGCAAACATGGCGAAACAGCCGATCTCCTTGACAATGTGCTCCGATATGGCCCAGGCAAGACCGAAGCCGTCGTAAGTAGATGTGCCACGGCCGAGCTCATCGATGATGATCAAGGACTCGGAAGTAGCCGACTTCAGGATGTTGGCAGTCTCCAGCATTTCCGCCATGAAGGTCGACACGCCCTTGAGCTGCGAGTCGCTGGCACCCACACGGGCCAAGATGGAGTCAAAGATGGTTAGCTCTGCTTCCGAACAGGGCACAAAGCAGCCAACCTGAGCCATGAGGGCAACGACGCCAATTTGGCGAATGTACGTGGATTTGCCACCCATGTTGGGGCCTGTGATGATAAGGAAAGATGATTGATCGCGGTTCAGCTCGACGTCGTTGGTAATAAACTGGACGTCGTCCTGCATTTCCATGCAGGGATGGCGAGCCTCCTTCAGTACGGTTTGTCCCTTTCCTCGGGGGTGGATCTTGGGACGGACATAAGAGGTTGGGGCATGGACTGAGCAGTGTGCAAAAGACACGATAACATCGAGGTGTGCGAGAACGCCGGCAAGCTGCTCCAGAACAGGGCAGTATGACGCTGCAACGGTGATGACCTCATTGACCAGGCTGCTCTGAGTTCTGTTATAATTCTGAGAAAGCTGATCAAATTCTCGACGAAGGGCTTGAAGTTTATTGGTCGTGAAGTAGACACCGTTCTTCTGCGTCGAACACTCTCTGTATTTCGAGTTGTTGCGGATGCATCCTGCCTCTGTCCTGGTGAGCCTCATGCACCATCCGTGTACTTTGTGATTCTCGAGGAAGATCTTCTTGTTCTCCTCTTGGTTGAGATCGTCGGATGCACTTCGGAACTCGCGGTCCATATCAGACCTGATCTTGTCCAATCGCTTCCGGATGATGCGCAAGCCGTCGTCGAATTCGGATTTGATAATAAACTCGTGGTTATCAAGGGCATCAAGATCGACGGTTGTCTCGACCATCTCAGCGAGCTTTCCGAGACTATCGGAAGCATGGCGGAGTTTCTTGGTGTAGGCCTCGTCAAGAGGGTCCTTGTACTGCTCATCCATCACGGCCTCCAAGGTCCCCAGGAAACCAGGCAGACGGATGACCACTTGGTACGCTCGGACAACATCTTCCAGGTTCGCCTTGTTGCGCTGGAAGCGTTTTGCCAATCGATATAAGTCGGGAATCGATTTCAAGTGTTCCTCTTGCATTGTCTGGCGCAGTTCTGTGTCATTCGCGAAGGCCTCGACGAGTTGCAATCGCTTCTCTATCTCGTCTCTGTTCATGAGTGGCTGCTTGAGCCATTGGGCTAACAGCCGGCTGCCTACCGGTGTTCGGCAATGGTTGAGTAAGCCGAAAACGCTCATAGTTTTGGCGCCATCTCGGGCACCGGGCATGAGGTTGAGGGCTTTGAGTGCTGCAGCATCAAGTTTCATGAAATGTGAAAGATCGTGCTGGTATAGCTGGTATTGGCCAAAGTTGGAGGGATCTTGCAACACGCTGAGGTATTTGATCAGCGCTGCGGAAGACCCCATAGCGAGCTTCAACTCTGTCTGCGGAAGCAGCATGGTGGAACGCTCATCCTTCAGCAATCTGGAGAGATCTTGCTCGATATCTTTGGTCCCGAAATCGCCAGCTGGTCGCTCGGCGATGGCAACTCCACAGTTGTCGATGATTTGGCGTAGTTTCGCCAATTCTGGATCTTTGTCCTTTTCAGCTTTGTCAATTTGGATGAGACACTCCTTGATGCCAAGCTGGATAAGGAGAGCCTCAAAGTTGGAGTACAGGTCGTTGTCCAAGAACTCGCTCACGCCCAGCTCCCGTACGCTTGCATCCGCGAAACAGACGCCTACATTTCGTGCTTCCGAGACCTTGGCTGTGATCTTGACGGCCATTATCATGGGCGCTGATTCGAAGCCACCAAGTTCGTCCTCTACATCTTGTAGGTTACCTGGAGAGGCCTGCTTTACAATCTTCCAGTTCATCCGGCCGTTGGGGCTGGCGTAGATCTCGATTCGTTTGCCTAACTTGAACAGGGCTTCTCGTAGGAATTGTCGGAAGACGGTAATGGTCATGGTAACCGAGGGAAGGCCGGTTGCATCGTTGCGGCCAAGCTGCCTGACGACAGAGGTGGTCTTGTAGACCGTTCGGGCTAAGAAGTTGGCATCGTCGCCATGGGCTGTATACCAGTCTCCTCGATCGAAGATTCGGACTGTCTCATTGCCCACTGCAGGTAAAGACTTGAAGTAACGGATAAAACCGACCTCATCGTCTAGTTTCAACTCGGGGCGACTGGACATGTTGACGGGCGTATATTGAGATCAACAACTACCATGTGGCTGGGCAAGTCTCTTCAGACCATTCGTAAAGTACAATGAATGGCGCTGGTTTACAATAGTAAGCAGTTGTCCATGAACTTTGGTGTGGCCGTTTTAGTGAAGATGAATCAAGTGGCCTATATTTTTGGAGCTTGTCGCGTAAAGAAACCGGCATGAGATGAGCGCGTAAAGTGGAAGACGCGTCACAAGTCGATCAACTAAACTTACGCAGGGACGCGACGCGCTGGACTGGGGTACGGGCAGAGACAGACTGGACTTTATTCCCCGCTATACATGCCCTGTGCACTATGCCGACCGCCCAGTTTTCAGGCAGGTTGGTAGCTGGGCGAAATTCTGCCGTAGCTTCAATTGAGGCTGTTCAACCCCACCAAAAGTTCTCTCGTCAAGTTTGCAGTTTCTCACCCAAGAATACATAGCCAATCTCAATCGCTGGCGCAAATATGGATGCCTCCATGACAGACGGCGGCCTCGAAACAGTCGCCGCAGAGAAGTCGGAGATTATGTCACGAGAAGAGAATGACAAGAATCCCGAAATCCAGACGATGGCCGCCGGTGGCGCAACAACTACTGATGCTCCGTCAGAAGGTCCGCGCGGGGTGAAGCGACCGGCTGAAGGCGACCCCGACGAATCCGATGACGGGGACGACGCGGAAGCTGCTGACCAAGGGGATGAGGTCCGAATCACCACCGAATCCACACAAACGCCCACCACCAAGAACCAGCTGAAGAAACTCAGGCGCCTGCAAAAGTGGGAGGAAGGCAGAGAAGAGCGTGCGGAGAAGCGCAGAGAAAAACGCAAGAACAAGCAAGAGCGCAAGAAGCTGGAGCGCGATGCTGAGATTGAGCAAGCCAACAAGGAAGGGAGGAAGCCCGTACTGAAGACGAGAGAGCGAGAGCGAAACCCGCAAAAACAGACCAAAGTACCCGTCTCCATCATCATCGACTGTAACTTCGAGGAGTACATGCAGGAGAACGAGATGACATCGCTGGCCAACCAAATCACAAGGTGTTACTCGGACAACCGGACAGCCTACTTCCCGGTGCATCTGGCTGTTAGCTCCTATGGCGGTTCTCTGAAACAACGACATGAGGATGTTCTGAAAAACCAACAGACGAGGTGGAGAGAGATACAGTTTGTCGAGGAAGATTTCATCGGAGTCGCTCAGCAAGCGAAGGAGGCTATGGCTGGCCCAGAAGGCGGGAAACTAGTGGACACACTTAAGGGAGGTGAAGGCAAGGACTTTATCTCCTGGGAAGAACCTACTGCGATCTCCACTACCCAGCTAGTGAAGAGGAAGAAGGGCGCAGAGCCAGAGCCAGAGCCAGAATCGGAAGATGTCGATAAGTCGATCGTCTATCTGACGGCTGACTCACCCTACACATTGGATCGTATTGAGCCAAACACCTCTTATGTGGTAGGTGGCATCATCGATAGGAACAGGCACAAAGGACTTTGCTACAAGGTTGCCCGTGAACGCAAAGTAAGGACGGCCAAGCTGCCCATTGGTGAGTTCATGGTGCTGCTAGACAGGCACGTCTTGGCCACGAATCACGTAGTTGAGATTATGCTGCGTTGGCTTGAGACTGGTGATTGGGGCGAGGCCTTGATGAAGGTTATACCTCCTCGCAAGGGGGCCAACCTAAAGTCTGCAGAGGATGGGGCGACCCCCTCTGAGGATGGAGCCAAGGGTGATTGCGACGAAGCCGATCATGAAAACGACAAAACGGAGGATATCGCACTTGCTTCAAATACACTGCAGCAATAAATTTGAAGGCATTATCGCCTCATTGATACACTATTCTGCTGCGGTACTGCCAAGTATTACTGCGTAAACCTATACGTGCTGTGTTGCATAATTACCTGTGAAATGGGCTAGATGCGTCGCTCACATGGTGCTCCTCGGATGGCGAATATTATAATATCATGACTTTGCTTGCTGCTTTTCCCACTCCTTCTGCTCCGCCAGGAACTCGACCTTGCGCCGCTGGTAGCCCTCATGGGCACGGCACCGCTCCCAGACCTCCCGGAAGACCAAGCTGGCGGCCGACTTCTCGCGCTGGTCCGGGCTCATCTGGGCCTCGTCGGTGCTCCGGGGGAGCTCGTCGCGCGTCCCCTTCCGGTACTTTCGCCCACCGGCGTGGTTGGCGTACCTCTTGGCGCGCGTCATGCCCATTTGTATGAACTTGCGCGTCATATCCATGCCCACAAAGTCGGCCTCATCCTCGCGGTCGAACCGCTCAAACCGCGCCCACAAGTCCGCCGCGCTGCGTCGCGCCACCGCGACCGTCCGGAACCGCCACAGCGGCAGCAGCGACGACTTGTACGGCTCGAAGGTCAGGACGCCCTGCTCGCCGCGGCCGATGCGGTAGCTCATGCGGTGCGCGTGGGGCGTGGTCTTGATGAGTGGAAGGGGTGGTGATGGTGGTGGGGTCGTCTTCGGGGGCTTCGGGGAGGGCGGCATCGTTTATTAGCTTGGATCAAGTGGTCAGTTCGTCTTGGCGCATGTTTGGTTTGGTTATTCTAGAAGAGGCTGCGTCTATGCGCAGGTATTGTTAAGATATTGTTGACAGCCAGGTCCTAGTTGATATGATGGAAACGCGACCAAAAACGTCCATGATGTCATTGGTAGCTTAGTTTCAAGCCTCAGGCGAACTGACTGACTTTGTTGAAGTGCCAACTGAACCAAAAGCCGACGGCCGACTGATGGAATCAATCGGTACTTTAGGTATATGTATCGTCAGAACCAACTGACTTCAGTGCTTTACGTTCCGTATGCGCAGGCCACAACATACCGTACCCTTCGGGCATGAAAGAAGAAAACAAAATCAGAATGTGGTGCTTAGCGATCGCCATCGTCGAAATTGCTTCCGAACATATGAAATTCCTCCTCGTCGCAAAATGAAATGTGTGCGCCCGGTGTTCGCGCACTTTGGCACCCGAACATACCTCGCTTTGGAAATTCACCCTCTCCTTTCAGTTCCCAAATTATGGGCAACCCGAGAATGTTGCCTCAGTGTGCAATAGTCAGCAAAATTCGGAGCCGCTTGCCGTTACACATCAATCCTTCACCACTCCCAACTGCCGGATACTTATGGGAACATCTCGGGGAAAGGCAAAGAAAGAGAGGCTACGCAAACTGATTGATGTTTCGACTCTGATCAATAAACGAACAAAACGCATCATCATCATCATCATCATCAATCATCATCTCGATTCAACTATGATGATTCTTCGGATTACTATATAATATCTGATACCAATCTGACACTCTACACCCTTCAAGTTCGAAGACGTCCTCATAGGCCACTTTGGCCGTCAACCGTGCCATAGGGCAGAGAACCAAACCATCGCGAACAAGGGATGTTGCCCCCACTCAACCTCAACCTTGCAGGGTTCAGGCTCCGCACGTAGATCCTACCCGTTAGCCCAGCTCTTGGCAGGCACAAGAACATGGATCCAACAACTTCCGTCATAACGGCACGAGTTGAAAATGGACCAGAGTTGGACTTCGACCGCCAGGCCTTCTATTCTAGTCGGCCAAGTTGGGGAAGGAAGTCCACGATCATAGATCGTGGAATTGGAGTGTTTCGAAAGCGATTTCCTAGGGACTCCGAACCCCTTTTCTCTCGCATTGGGGTGGTGGGAGCCCCGAAGTTCTACATGACGTAGCTAGTCCACAAGAGATTTTAATCACGTTACGAATCTTCCCAAAAGGCCCAGCAAAAGCTACCATCATGACCATCGGTCCGAACCCACGTCCCACTTCGGAAGCCCACTGCATGCGCCCTTCGAATTTGCTGAACTGCTTGCTGCAGGTTCTGGATGCTGGCAGGCTAGGCAAAGAAAGACTTGCAAGCTTGCTGGTTAGTCGTCGCCAAGCACAGCCCCAAAAGCTTGTTCGTGTCTCCCCGGAATCAAAATGGATATCCGCCAGCACGCCAGAGAGCCCAGTACAAGAGAGCAAGCCCTGCGTAAAGCACGAACCACGACCGTTTATAGTCCGAGGCATTACTTCGGATATCAGCCGGTCTGTTAGTTGCAACGATTAAATGAAGATGTGCCAAGGGCCAATACACCCCTTTGTGCTGTGCAGGGAGAATTGTGCGTGTGACGCAGCGGCCGAAAAGGACGGACTGATTTGAGCCATGAGCCCCGGGCTTGCGTAACCCTTTGCCTGGGATTTCGCTCCCTCGGAACCGCTGGGCTGCATGAGCACTTACACGCCAGCAGTTATTCCCACTAGCCCAGGGCCATTGAGTAGAGTAGAGGTAAAAGAATTATCATGGTATTCGACGCTCAATGGTTCTCGGCAGTACAAAGTTCGGACGCGAGTCTTGAAGAATGGTATTAATACGAAGTGTGTATCAAAGCCAGGCATGGCACACTGGCACATTGGCTCGTGGTTGACCTCCTTCCTGTTTTCCTGCAGGTGCCGTTTCTGTTTTGCGGGACTGTCAACACACACCTTGCCGGGATGCTCGCCGATACACGGCTGGTACAATAGTGGAGGCGGGACCGGGACTATGCCAGTCACTGGCAGTACGTGTGTAGATGCTAATATCGACAGTACTTTTAATGATTTGATGCAAGTGATGGATGGCCAGCCATTACGAGTCGGGGGGGCCCGCCCGCTCCACTGTCTTGGGAACTTGGTCATGCATCCTACGACATGAATAGAAAGAAACAACTCCTCGAAACATTTTCTCTCAGGTCATGTCATATCTTTGCCGGTCTTGGTTACTTACTCTGTCTGTCGCTCGTTCATCACTCGCCCAACAACCTATCCATTCCTTTTGTCTATTCTCCCACACAACGACGCCTGTCTCGACCCGTTCGATCTACGGTGCATTTTCTTCTAACTCTGTATCTTACTGCAACTATACCCTTACACCAAGCAGTGTTATACATTTATTACACATTATATAATGCGGTTTTTATCCTGGGCGGCAAGCGCTACAGCCTTGCTTGGAAGTGTGACCTCTGCTCTCGATGTAGATTGGTCCAGTGATGGTATGCCTTCTCTTTCCGACACTGCGACCTGCATCTTTAGCTCATATAATATCAAACAGCATCGGTCAAGTCTGCGGCTAGCCAAGTAGCATATGGCTTGGTGAAATACTACTCGGGTAACAACACTGGCGATGTTGCTGGAAATTTGCCAGACCCATACTACTGTAAGTTCAATTCTTGGTCCAGCTGCTGCTCAAGCTGACTCGGTATACAGGGTGGGAGGCTGGAGCTATGTTTGGCGCCTTGATCGACTACTGGGTGTACACTGGCGACGACACATATAACAAGATCACATACCAGGCCATGGTGCACCAGGCCGGCGACGACAACGACTACATGCCCGAAAACCAGACGCGGAGTCTGGGCAACGACGACCAGGGGTTCTGGGCCATGGCCGCCATGACCGCTGCCGAGGCCAACTTTGAGAACCCGCCCGACGGACAGCCCGGCTGGCTCGCCCTGACCCAGGCCGTATTCAACGAGTACGTGTCGCGCTGGGACACCAAGGACTGCGCCGGCGGCCTGCGCTGGCAGATCTGGACCTTCAACAACGGCTACAACTACAAAAATTCCATCTCCAACGGCTGTTTCTTCAACATCGCCGCCCGTCTTTATCGCTTCACCGGCGAACAGAAGTACGCCGACTGGGCCGAAAGGATCTTTGCGTGGCAGCAGGACGTGAAATTCATCGATACCGACTACACGGTGCGCGACGGCGCCGGCTACGCCAACGGCGAGAACTGCTCCGAGGTCAACGGCGCCCTGTTCACATATAACGCGGGCATCTTCCTGGTGGGCGCGGCGCACATGTACAACATCACCGAGAACGACATGTGGAAGGATCGGGCGACGGGCCTGGCCAGGTTCACGTCCAAGACCTTCTTCAAGGATGGTGTCATGTACGAGATCGCCTGCGAGCCCCAGGGCACCTGCAACACGGACCAGCAGGCCTTCAAGGGCCACCTGTCGCGCTGGATGGCCACGACGGCCCAGCTGGTGCCCGAGACACACGACACGCTGGCCCCGCTGCTTGCCTCCTCGGCCAAGGCCGCCGTGCAGCAGTGCGCCGGCACCAGCAGCGACTTCAAGGGCCCCGCCGGCCAGGCCTGCGGCTTCAGCTGGCTCAAGGGCCCATCCTACGACGGCAGCGCCGGCGTCGGCGAGCAGATGAACGCCCTGTCCGTCATCTACTCCACCCTCGTCGACAAGGCCACCGCCCCCTTCACCTCCAAGACGGGCGGCTCCTCCAAGGGCGACCCCGACGCCGGCTCCAAGGACAGCGGCAAGATCGCGCGGCCGAGGGACATGACGACGGCTGACCGGGCCGGCGCGGGCATCCTGACGACGCTGGTGCTGGCGGGCTTATTGGGCGGCATGGGCTTGGTGATATCGGAAGGCTAGATGGACCGTCCACGAGACGCGGATTTTGTGTTGAAGTGCCAACTGAATCAAAAGCCGACGGCCGACTGATGAATCAATCGGTACTTTTGGGTATATGTATCGTCAGAACCAACTTTTTGTGCCACTTATTATGATGATCGACTTTTATTTGCGTTTGGGCAGCGGGTTCAAATGACTGGTGTTAGGGTGTTTGGCAATAGCTTATGGCCATATGGCTAGCTGTGGTAGCTACTGGGGCTTGATAGGATTACGTTAATTGAAATTTTCTGTGAACACCATGGCCTATTCTTTGCTCTATCCTTGATGTGAGAGGTGGGTTATCCACCGTCTGTCTGATTCGTTGTCACGTTTCATTGGCGCTGACATCGGAATCGAATATTCGTTCACAGGACCATCCTTGATTGACTACCTACTTAGTATCTAGCAAATGCAAATCGGTCTCATACATCTGCAACACAGCTTGAAAGCTGCTACGAATTTGCCAATGACCAACTCCACCGCTGCGACTCATATAGACATAACATTACTCATGCAATAAAGCGCAGAAACGGATATCGCTCTCTTTCTCTCTGACACATATCAGCAATGTGTAAAGAGCCTCCAAGAGTGCATAATCCACTCCAAGAAAGAGAAAGTGAGAGAGCGAAATCATTTCCCAAGTCTCTTCCCGAAGCTCGATAGTCTCCGCTAAAGCTACTCTGTTTTTGAGGGAATCTGACCAGACGGTTGCTCAAAGTATCTGATACGGTGCTGACTCATCCACCTCCATCAGTTCAGGCTTGTGCAGTTCAGGCTGCTCTTTGATGGCGACGAGCGAGGCAGGCTCGATGCCCTCGATGGTTTCCATCTCAATAACGTGGCTGGGCGCATCTTGAGCAGCGTTTAAGTCGTCCGGGACGACTGCACGCTGGGGGACGTCCACCATCTCGTCTCTCATGTCCTCACGGACATACGCCAGGTAGTAGGGATCGCCGCCGGAATTGAGTTCGTCAAGCACAGCCTGAGAGCTGCGGGAGTCCTCGGTGACAATGCTGTCGTTGAACTTAAGCCATACGTTCTTCCTGAAGTCTCGAATCCAGACCCAGTAGTGTCCAGCAGTGACGCCACCACCGTGGCAAATGACAGCGTGCAAGAGGTACTTTTCGTCCTCAAAGCCATTGAACAGCTGGCCCAATTCGGCTTCGAGGTTCTTGCGTTCTTCTGCATCACGTTTGTCTTGGTCTTGCACGGTGGTGGCCAATTCGTGAGCAAGTTCGCAGGAAAGCCCATAAGCCTGGCCTTGTGAAGATCTCTTGCGCATGGCGTGGGGAGATCCTTCTGCCTTACGTTTAAGAGACTCCATATCCGGTTCCGTCTTGGACAGTGCGAATTCAAGTAGGTCATCCCAAACGATTGACGGTGGGTCAATCCAAATGATCTCGTCGTCCGAATTCCAAGGAAGCGGAACATCATTCGTCTTGTTGATAGAAGACTCCTCTTTGGGGTTGCCTCCGATTTGAGACAACCGCTCTTTGATCATAGCGGCTTGTCTGCGGCGCTCTTCCAATGCCGGCTCCTTATTGGCCTCCATGTAACGGTCCATGTATAGGACATCCTCGATCAGCACGGGATTTCTATTCTTGGTGCTGCCTGTCCGCTGGATACAAATATGAAGAATGGGGGGCAGACTCTGGTAGACGGTGCTACGGGCAAGGGTGGGATTGACCAAGCTGATCTGAGTCGCTTCGTCCAAGGCCTCGTAAATCGTTCTCTTGACGCTCTCTGTGCTGTGGGGGAAGGCACTGAGCCAACGATCCGGTATGACCTCTTTACTTTGCGTCTGCGCCCCTGTTATTTCGTCCTTTCGATGCGAATAGTTGACGAACATGGGGAAGAAAGTTCTGGTGATCTTGTCTGCCTGCAGGTCAGGCCGTCCAGGCACTGGGCCGTCCGACTTGATCGAGCGCATTAGGTGTTCTAGAACGTTACCGACAATTTCACCAACGTCGTTTTGGTTTGTGCCCTTTCTGTCCGACTGCTCCAATCGCTCCGATATGATTTGGTACTTTTCCTCAAATGGAGCCTCTTCATTCGAAGTCAGGTCATCCGGCTTTATCGCGACATGGGACACCTTGGGAGATTCCTCGCCCCCAGAGACTGCCTTCTTCGCCTTGTCATCTGCCTCGCTAGCCACGCTGATCTCCACATAGGAGCCCATAGACGTAGCCTCGCTATCATTGATGAGGGTCTGAGAACTCACGGAGCTAGGGACATCGTTTGTATCTACCAATGGCTCAACTGTGACATTAATCATATCGACATCTTGCTGAGTCTCGGTTGGTGCGGCTGACGAGGGGCGGGCCGGGAGAGGAGGGGGCTCCGTCTGTTGCTTTGGGGCGAGTAGGGCGTTTGCCGATTTTAGTGCAGTATTGGCCAGCTTTTGGGAGGGTTGTGCCGATACCTCTTTCGTTGTCTGGAGATCAACGAAAAGCTGCGCAAGACTTTCCATGACTATGCGTATCGATTAGTAACGAGAGTTTACCCGGTCATTGACAAAGAACTCACACTGTCGAGCAACGATGGCTTCATCGAGGTTAAAGGACTCCCCCGTACCACCAATCCGACGTGCACCTACATTTTCGGGGGTGAGCTCAAGTCTATCCTGATCATGGTGGAGTACCAAATCGCGGACAGGCTTCACATTGTACAGATACTGTAGCAAGCTGTTCAAGTAACAAGTGTTGCCGATGTTGTGAAGACCTGGAGGGGTGTTCTTGTAGCTTGCATCCTGCTCAGTCGGCTGCGCTGCTTCTAGGCCGGGCATGCCGTACCACTGTGCTTCATCACTTGTGTAGCTTTGAAAGACCCCAGCCAGCGACTCTAGCTTCTGGGCTTCTTGTTCGCCTCCAGAATCGCCGTTGCTGCGTTTGTAATTGGCAAGGGTCTGGAGGGCTACGATGGCTTCTCCAGCCCTGTCGGTCTTTTCAGGGTCCTTCGCCAGTTCCGCAGCCTGAAAAAGTCAGTGATGTGCAAACTATGTCTAAGGATAGTCGCGTGCATAGAACCCATTTGCTCCAGGGTCGTTTTTGGTGGGGTGGAACAGTGAGACCACCCAGGCCGACTTACCATGTTGTTGACGAAGTCCTGAATTAATTCGGCCGTATAATTCACCTCGACACCGAGTAGTAGAGCTGCGTCCTTTGGACCCATTCCTTGCGACTTTTCGGAATCTAGCGCAGCCTGATAGATTGATTCTTTCTCAACTAGCTGCGTTAGAGAGAAGTAGCCTGTGCCGTCCCAAGACCGGTTGCTGACGATGGATTTGGCCGCTGTCCAAAACTCGACATTGCGAGACGGGCACTCCTCGCCCAGGAGGATGGCGACGCCCACGAATGCCCCTGATGTGTAATCTATCCAGCAGCCAAGCAGATCAATGTCCTTGTCATCGTCCTTAGGGTAACCTATTGGTATTCGGACGGCCTCATAACGAGTTCGGATCCTTTCGGAGAGGCTTTCCCAAGCTGGCTGCAATGGTTGGCCCTCAAGTGACTTATTCTTATGCTGGAGGGTGGCTCTCAGTTCAGCAGCGGCATCCTCCCACTTGGCCCGCAGCGTATCGAAGGAAGTAAAGGTTGTTGTCGTATCCATATCAGGAAAGAGCCATGACTGCTCAAATTCATTGGTCATCTCACTCATCTCACTCGTTTCTTTGAATCCAAGACTTCGGAACAACGGGTCAAAGTCACTGCCAAAGCAGGCCATGAACTTCTTGTTGCGTTTCCGAATGCGCCTCTGCCCATCCGATGACTCCAGGCCATCCCGCACGTATTTGAGGAAAATGTCGGATGCGTTGTCGCCGAAATTGGTCGGGGTGTCCTGGAATCTATCTGGGTCTTCCCGTCGTGCCGCCGCCAGATTTCGCTTGGATCGATTGGTGTCGTGGAAGCTATCAATGTCCAAGTTAGACAGCACGGGATTCAGCGCGACAACGTCGATGCTACAGTAGCAGCCATTAACTACGCAGACGAATTTGAGTTCGCCAACTGCGAATGAATGTTTGTGTTGGTTTTCCTGTCTCAAATCATTGCGGTCTTTGTGCTGATAGAGGACGAAGACGTGCATCCCAGTTTTGTGAAGACTGGAGAAGTTC
Organism: Apiospora saccharicola; assembly: GCA_038363915.1. Taxonomy (NCBI): domain Eukaryota; kingdom Fungi; phylum Ascomycota; class Sordariomycetes; order Amphisphaeriales; family Apiosporaceae; genus Apiospora; species Apiospora saccharicola. The sequence goes on from JAQQWM010000001.1 coordinate 5,984,671, forward strand.
TCTTCACTTGCCCGCTCGTTTCTGTACGTAACATGGAAGTGCTTGCGGCAGTTGGCACATACACAAGAGGTGATGGAGATATCCAAGGATGAGGCGACATCTCCGCATTGCTCAGAAACAAGAAAGAGCTCATGCACGTCATCGCCAACGCCGTTGCAGCCGATGAGTAATGATCCAGCTGTAAGGTCGCGCAGCAGGCGGGGCGACGTATAAACTTTGGCCAGAAGTTGTCAGCACTACATCGAGTCGGTGAGGCAATACCCATCAACTTACCTCGCACATGTGCTTCGCGATTCTCGTTCAGCAACGCAAGGGCGTTGTCCCTGACCACAAATGCATTTTCCTTGCCTTGAGGACCATCAAGATCCGCCATGGCTGATGTATATGGTCCAAATCCTCTCAGGTTTGGTCTAAAACGGAGCATCAGCAAGTTGCATTATTTGGAGCGTGATGATGGCTGAAACCTGACGTTTGTTTTCAGCAATGTCAAGCCTCCAGTCTGATGGAAGGCAACAGAACAGGAAAAGCCAACGAGGAAACAAATCTCGGAATACCCAGAACACAGCAGAGGTGGGGCACTGATGTAGAGATCCCAAACTCCTCGGGAAATACGGTATGATACCGAATGGTGTTGGATGGAAGATATACGGGACGCGTTCTGTTCAAGGTACTGTCTTGCAACAAATGAAAGTGTAAATGGGAAGAAGACCGACCTTCTCTGGGCTCGTAGGTCGCTATGTACCTACCAACAGCCCTCGTTGCTAATCCAATACGGAGCAGCAAGGAGTGCGACTGTGCGGCTGTGCGGCTGGAAGTTACTGCTCAGAACTGCCCCAAGGAAAGAATTTTGGTTTCAGTTGCTCGGGGGAATATCTGCTGGGAACGGCAAGTTATTTACAAGATGGTTGTTATAGTGAGCAGAAGCTGAGTCGTAGCACTGCTACAGAGCCGGAAGTGTAATCTTGAGGCCTGAATTATCGAGGGGTTGTTACCGGGGGCGACGTCAAGGTCTAGGCTCCGGTAAAATAAAAATAAAAGGACCACTCGGCACCGCTCCGCTTCGTCAACACAGCTACTGAGTCCTGGTCACCACTTAAGTGAACAACTCTTCTAGGGAAAAAGCAGAGTATGTCAGTTTAGGCTTTGTTGTTTGCTAAGACGGTGGGGGATGATGCATTGTTGCCGTATAGGGGGCGTTTTGAATGGGCATGTTCGAGTAGGTGGAGGGGCCGCGCACTCGGCAACGAGATACCTTAAAGCCATGAACCTGGCACTTCAGGTAATCATGGATGAGAATGTCAAACACCAACGTTGAGCCTGCTTTCAACATAGGAATGTTATTGTAAAAGGGGTACTGAAGCAAGTATATCCAGCCTGGCTAGAAAGTATGCATGATTCTTCCACAGCACTTTCATGAGCCCATAGAACCCATGAGGTACCTCGCATGGAATGAGGTCGACCCATTATACTAGCACATGGAATAACAGCAGGACTTGAGGCATCCTGGATTGGCACGCCCATACTTATGAAGCCTCTGCCAATATAGGACAACTGCTCAGTGCTCCATCAAGTGGCGCTTCAGCTTCCTGAGCATTCCCAAATTGTAAGAAAGATGTGCACGTCAACCATGGGAAAGGTCAACAGAATGTGCAAGTGTCAAGGAAGGAGGAAGTGCTGAGAGGCATGGCTGTTCACTTGTAAACCGTTTGAAGTAGACCGCGGGCATATTCAGTGAAGGGAAGTGACGCAGATTGCAGCTCATCACACATGGAAACAAAGTCAAGATGAAATGAGACAGAAACAAAGAGGAGAGCCACACCTTTGAAGTATAGTTGCTCAGCAATAAGCTATAGATCACCAAGACTGAGCGGGCCTGAGAGAGTTCGAGTATGCGTAAGTAGGCGACGATATATACGTGTGGCGGGCAAAGAGTAGTGGATAGGGTATCATGTAAGCGTTATGCGGGAGGCGCATGGAAGGAAACAATGACTGCCAGTCTAAGAACACATGGAGCACAGTAAAAGGACAAAGACAGAAACGAATGGGGAAAGCAAACTAGGCGCTGCCCCAGGAGTCCGACAGAGTTAAGATGGCAGAGATGTAGTTCTGCATGGAGCTGTTGTTCAAGTCTGCTGTCGCGTCATTAACGTAGCTGATGTCTGACTGTCTGCGATGTCCGGTCTATCTGCTTTTGGAGCTACAACTGGGGGAGCTGGGTCTGGTGCGGGCGGGCAATCCTTGTGGATTCGAAAAGAGGTGACGTTAGCGTATGGAAGGTTTGCATTGCGCCACAAGTGTGGCTGACATCCGAACTCAAGCCAACATAGGTCATCTGCAGCATCCTCCAAGCCCGCATGATCCTCGGTTAAACTCGGTTAAATGACTCCGACCAGAGAGTCCGAGCTTCTCTGCTTCTAACGTCAAAGCTTCCCATTGAATCCAGCCTGCCTGTGGTAGCTGCCGCTTCAATTGCTGGACGCATTTTCGAGACCCGAACCTCCCCAAACGTCCGCCAAACCCCACGAAGCGCTTGTGTTGGCACATCACAACCGCCCCAAGATGGCGAATCCCCATCCCATCATCGTTCTGCGCCCGCAGGAGCCCTTCCACCCGAAGAATGCTGTCAAGTCGGCAGTCACCGGCAGCATGGTTGGAGGCGCTGCTGGTTTCTTCGCCTCCGCCATCCAGAACTCCCTCGCCAAGACGAACGTCGGAGCTTGGGGTGTTGTCACGCGCACCGGCGGCACTGTCGCTGTCATGAGTACGGCCAATTCGAATACCTTCGTGCCTTGATTGGAGCTAATTGATCCCATGCAGCCGCCGTTCCCGCCCTTTACATGTTCGCTAAGGATGCCTCGGCCAACCTCAGAGAGAAAGACGACACCTGGAACACCACAATTGGAGCTTTCCTTGGCGGAGGTGTGCTCGGTCTCAAATGTATGTATAGAAGTTGCGACTCAATTGGGCTTGGATTAGAAACCTGACCATGAAAACAGCTGGTCGCATGCCGCAAATCGTCGGTTGGGGTGCGGGCATGTCAATCATCCTGTCAGCCCTCGAATTCACCGGTGGTAGCCTGGCAGGCAAGCGCAAGACCGAGAGGTCTGATATCGATGAGTACGAGAGAAAAGAGTACCTTCGCAAGAACCGAAGGCGACCGTTGATCGAGACGATTGCGGAGGTGGGCGAGGGCAGAGGTAAGATAATGGCTTAACAAAGATGCCTCGATTCGCGTTACCCGCCCGCATACTAACAAACCCCTCAGGTATCGAGCCCCCGGGATACGAAGAGAGACGACGAGAGCGGATACAGGCCAAGTACGGCATCGAAATCGACCCTGTCAAGGCCACCGTCGATGGTTCGGACTAGATGCAGAAACCAACCAAACAAGACTTGTAGAACTGTACATAAAGCAATCGGATTTCTTTGCGTCGCGTAAGGGACGAATATGGGCTTGCGCTTTCTATCCCGTGACGACCGTGATGTACCTTTCCTGGTCATCATCAAGTCCTTCGCCATCCAGTAAGTGTTAACCCATCTCCCTGTTTCCCCAAGTAATATGATGATCTTTTCGAGGCTGTTAATGACTCGTACAACGAGCATGATTCTCCTACACCATATTGTTCTATCTCTGATAATTACTACAACCCTTACCATTCCCATACCTTCCCGATGGTCGAGTTCTTTGGCTAATGTATAAATTAGTTTAGGATTTCTAGTCATAAGTGCGCAAGCACCCGGCGCGTTTTCAGACGTTTGTCGAATCTTCAAGCAACTGATATGCTCGCCTCCAGTACTATTGGAAGGCGTATGGTACGATCAACATATATTCGCTTATTGATTGCGAAAGACTCGTTAGGTACTCGAAGATTATAATTATGTACAAAACACCTGTGGGTTCAGGCTTTTCCCATTGTTTGTTCACTTCTCATTTTGCAGATCACCTCCATGAGCCCGTGTCAGTTGGGAACCTGACCACCTCCCTTTGGATGGGGACCTAGTTGGCATTCAGGGAGAAGCTTGAGACAGTGAACGTCGCTGGACCACCGGTGAAGGGCTCAGTTCCGAATTGAGCAGCTTTCGGCAAGTCAGCTAATGGTGCACCTATGAACGAGGACCGCTGTACGACTTACTAATAAGATACTGGTTGTTGGCCGGGAAGCCCTTGTTGCTGGAGAGGTAGTTGAAGAAATCCTTGATGTTGGCGCTGAAGGAGTTGGACTGACTGGGCGCGACGAAGCTGAAGACGTGCATGGCGCCGTTGTAGCCGTCCCAGAGCTCCCAGGTCTTGCCGGCGACATTGACGGTGCCGACGTTGCTGCCGATGGGCTGGATGCCACCGAGGCGGCCGAGCCAGATCATGAGCTCGTAGTCGCCGCTGCTGGTGTCGTGGTTGGGGTTGGCGGCGGTGAAGAGGTCGTAGGCGACGTTGGCGCGCAAGTTGTTGCCGCTGTACTGCCACGAGGCCGAGGACTGGATGGAGCCGATGGAGGCAACGGTGCGCTTGTTGTCGAGGGTGCGGCCCGCGTACGGGTAGGCCTTGACGTTGTTGTCGCCGCCCGCCCATTGCCAGGTGACGTGGAAGCCTACGCTGTTGGCATTCGCATAGTCGACGTAAGTACAGCCGCTGCCCGAGCCCGAGTCCTTGCCCCACATGTTGTTGTTGAAGTAATAGCCGCTCGAGGCGTGGTAGCCGTACTGGTCGCAGAGCGAGGCCTGCTGGGCCGCGCCCATGGAAGCCAGGGCACCGAGGACGACGAATGTGGACTTCATCTTGAAAAGGGCTCTAAAGCGTGGCTACTTGAGTGGAATGGAGATGTGGGTGAGGCTTCGAATGGAGCAGCTGTAGGCAACATTACTTCTCTAGATACCGCCGGCCGTTTGGGTCTACATATATAGATGATTCGAGTCATCCCATGACGATGCTGCCAAGTGCTATAATTGTTTTGTCAGGATCGTGTGGCGTCAGGCTCGAGCAGCCTGCCGAATGATTTGGTAGACATGGCCAATCAGACCCAGCCCAGGGGTGAAAGGGACCCGCACCTAACCTGGCGTTTCCTATTTTAGCTCCAATTCACTGGCACGGCATACAAACGTCCTCCGCTCTCAATTGAGACACTTCCGAAGGGGTCGAGACTTATTTTGGATTGCAGAATTGGTGTCGGCCGCCATGGCCAGTCTGGGCTTACTCTATGGCAGCTCCTAGACTTTCGGCCCTACTCCTCATGCCGTGCGCCGACTAACACATCATGTCGCGAGCCTTTTCCAGGGTCTGGTAGTCTATATAAATTGAAGCTATGCGAGGAACGTGCTATATAACTCGGACGACGGGTCGAGCGATACTACCCTGACCAAGACTTCGCAGGCGCACATAAATCCCACGAATCAGCTGCATTGGCCAAGCTGATCGACGCGGTCGTTACCCGGTTTTGAACATGGTCGGTTTCCTCTGGCTCCTCCCTTTGCGCATCAATCCATAAGTGCATCATCCAACCACAGGACTGGGCCGACTTCTAGTCGTTTTCCATCCCACGTCGTACAATCTACATGCCAACCAGTCTGGGGTAGACCTGACCGCCACGAAGGTCACCATGCAGTTAGACATATACTTTAAACGTTCTCGGCCGACTACTCCGCGCCAAGATGCCGCTATGCTTGATACCCGACCCCAGTCCAGACCCGGCTATCATGTCGGCTATGTTGCTACTGTCCAGAACCAACAAGAATAGCGCTGCAACCTGCTTCGGCCATCGTTGCAACCTCGTCATTTCACGCATCGCTACGTAGCGACATGACATTGATATGTATAGGCTACTTGTGCTACTGGTGCGCTTACCGTAGGGGATAGGTTCATCATGGCGGGCTGCGAAGCCTCCCGCTATTTTGAAAGGCTGCATACTCTACAAGGGGCTGTGAACGAGATAGAAATGCCTCCATTCAGGTGTGCGGTCAGGGCCCACGGATGCCGAAACCGATATCCGGAATGAACATGAGGAGATCAAGTCCCACACACCACACAGGCAATATCCGTTGATTAGTTCACACATTTGGTCTTCATCGTGAAGGTGGTGTAGTAGATCACAGTTCTCCTTTGGCACTTTCCGGGATAGCTACATTGTCTTAGGATAATTCAAGTTTGAGTAGCTAGCGACACAAGCAAGTGTCATGGCTAAGACTCTTATCCGGAGAGTCGAACGTTAGTTTTCAGTATCTGGTCTTCGCCAGGGAGCAGAGAGAATATACACGGCTGGAAAGTAGCAACACCCTTGTTACTAATTACGTCTGTCCACTACTTATGCACAAAAGATTCCAAAAGTGGTGGTTGGCTGCAGAAAGGGAACACCCAGTGGTAACAAACAAGACACGTGTAGACGTATCGTTCCAGTGTATATACTGGCCAGTGAGGAAACGATACTCTCTGGATACGATGGAGTTTCCTGGCTGTGCAAGGTGCATTGCCTTGCGGACGATTCTTATCACAACGTCCCCATGCGACGTTCAAGTATCTCTGTTCCCACGACCTTATGATATAGTAGTTCAGCCGTACTAAACAAATTCGTACTTCTATAGTAACAGCATCAACTTAATAGAAAGCAATGTACTAAACACTATATTACGATTATAATACTTATACTTAATATATTTTCGAATTGAGGGTCACCTTATATAACCTTCGGGCTATATCTTTATTATAATACTACCTTTATATATATAATAAGGTATTTAATCTAACGTGATTTACTACCGAGTAAGCTATATTACCGAATAGGCCACCTTTCCCTCTAACCTACTTTATTAAACTTTAATACGTAATATCTTTATTATTATTATATTAATTTAATTTAAAGAAGATTATATCGTTTTAATAATTTAAGTAACGCGAAAAAGTCTAAATCGAATTAATTAAAGAATTATTATAAAAGTATACAATATCCCTCGAGCTACTTTAAATAACCGACTCTACGGTACCGAACCTCGATATAAAACCCGATCGAATAGTCGGAAATTAAATTTAATAAAAAAGGAGGTGTTTCGTAATTATATATTTAATTTAAATATTTAAAGGATACCCCTTAATATTAATATTATAGGAGATATAGTTAATCTCCTTTTAAAATCGCGTGGCGGCGACCGCGTTAATAAATATTAAGCTAAGCGTTTTATCGACCGTAACCCGGACTTTAAAACTTAAATAAACCGTCGATATAATTATTAAAAGGCTCTTTATAAAGATATTAATATTATTTCTAATTAGTTCGTGTTAGTTATTAATATTAAAACTAAATATAGTATCTTAAACGAAAATATATAGAATTTTAACGAGACCGGCTTTATAATAGATATAATCGGATCGATACTCGTAATAATATATATCGATCGACGTAAGAAAGCGAAGTTAATCTAACCTAATAATCGGGAATAATTAACGGCTATCGAATATATTAATTCCTAAAGCTAATATATTCCGCCGTTCCTAATCGTTTAAAGTTAATATTACCTTTTAAACTAGGTTATTAAATACGACCTACCGGGTAATTAAATAATTAAACCGATTTCTAACGGTTAGACCGATAACGAGACGGGCCTGGATTAGATTAAACATTTTAATAAATATATTAAATCGTAAATAAAAGGTCGTTATCGCCTTTTAATTTTAAATAGCTACGAGAGTTATATTTCGGCCGAATTCGAGGTATATTATAAAGATAACGATATTATTATAATTAATATACCTCCCTATTTATTTTATTTATTTTAACCTTTAAATATAATATTTTATTTAGTATTAAAATATATGTATTCGAAATAAATCGAGCTATTTATTAAAGTATTAATAAATTATATTATAAAGCTAGAGTTCTTTATCGCTTTTAAAACCGTATATTTTATTATTTTTACGGAAAATAATATTAAATCTAAATTTAATGTATTTAATTTAATATTTTATTATTTAAATGAGATAATTAATAAACTAAATATATATTTTCGGACGCTTATACTTAACCTATCGCGTCCAAGGATAATTAATACCTATAACTCTTAAACGCCGTCTAATCCCTAATAAACGATTAAATACTTTACCTTTATTAAAAATAAAGTCTTTACTTATTAAGGAAGCTCCTTAACGCCTATTTTAAATATTATAAATTAAATAATAAAAGGTATAAATAAAATAATTTATAAAATAACCTTTATATACGACCGGATATATATATTAAAGAAAGCTAATTTAATACTTTTTAAACGTTAAAGAATTAAAAAGGTATATATCTAATTTAAAAGGGCTTTTATTATATAGGAATCTTAAAAGCTATAAAACGAGAAAGTAAAAGGGAAGCGTTTAACGGTTAATAAAGGCGAAAGTAATAATTTATTAAAGAGGCGCGTAATAGGCGGTAAGCGTTATAATATTTATAGCGAAATAAGTTATAATATACGAATATATAAAAAGGATATAGAATTAAATAATAAATCGGATAACGAATAATTTTAATTAATTTAAAGCGTTATAATTAAATTAATTTATATAAAAGTAATGAAATATAGAAAAGGTAGTTTATTCGGTAATATAGCCTATTCGGTAGTAAATTACGTTATTTATATTATTAAATATTAACTTATAAAATCTAATTTTATAATATTATATAATATTATAAATTATAGATTTATTATATTTATTATATTTTAATATTTAGGAACGTAATAGTCGCCTTTTATATCGATTATAATCTTAATTTATTATTAAACTATTATAAATCCTTATAATAACTTTATGTTATATATATATTCCCTGTTAGCTACACCATTCACAAATTCCTCTCGAATCTATAAGTTGAGTAAGAAAACCTGGGTAGTAATCCCACAAAGCTCAAGATTGGAAAAGCAAACTTCACTTGGAATGATAGTTTATACGACTGTCAGATAGGCACCACCAAAAGGAACGACGTGTTGTCGCCTCAGCTACCTCCTTCACCAATGGTCGAGAGTGGCGTTGCGCTGCCGCCGTATGTGAGCTCACCCCGCAATGATCAGCTCGACGCCAAAATCAACCGACCCAGCTGAAGTTTCTCTGGTAGCCAATAGGATGCTCGATTGTACCAGCCAGTCAACCATACATACGAAGGTGCATTTGATGGCGTCGTGATCCAACAATCCCATGACCGTGGTGAAACATGCTGACTGTACCTCTGATACCATCTAATACATAATATATGTAGGAGAAGGTTCCCCTTGAGTGGGATGTGAAAACTAGTTCCTCTCAAGCAGCATTGTATTGTGGAAGATCGTTCGTCTGTCCCGCAACCAGGCATTATTCCTGCATACCTGAGCCCAGCACAATGAAGACGTTTCTCCTAGCGGTATCGGCCGCCATGGTCGCCACCCCGGCCCGAGCCCACTCGTCCGCCAACGAATGGAGCCCGCCGGGCCCTGGCGATGGTAATTGACAAGAAAACCAGGCCGCTTATGTTGGGGCGAATCATTAGTGGTTAAGTGCTGACGTTTACCCAAACCAGTGCGCGGGCCGTGTCCCGGGCTCAACACCTTGGCGAACCACGGCTTCCTCCCCCGCGACGGCCTCGACATCGACGCCGACACGCTAAGCAGCGCCCTCATGAAGTCCCTGAACGCCGAGCCCCTCCTCGCCGACCTCTTCTTCGCCGGGGCCATCACGACCAACCCCGCCCCCAACGCGACGACCTTCTCCCTGAGCGACCTCACCCACCACAACATCCTCGAGCACGACGGCAGCCTAAGGTGAGTTGAGTCCTAGTCGCCGCTTGCACTGCCCGAGAGAGGTTCTGAATCGGACAGAACAGCCGTCAAGACGCCCACTACGGCCGCCCCGACCTCCTCGACCCAACCGTCTTCGCCAAGACGCTGTCCCACTTCCCGGACCCCGTCGTCAACCTCACGCAGGCGGCGTGGGCCAGACGGGCGCGCATCGAGATGTCCAACCGCACGAACCCCGAGTTCGCCCTGTCCGCGATCGCCAACCGCAACAGCCTGCTCGAGACGGCCATCTACCTGATCGTCTTCGGCGACCGGGACGCCGCCAGCGTCCCGAAAGAAACGCTCGTCTACTTCTTTGGTACGTTCATTCCTGTTTAGCTACTTATTAATTCCATCGATACGCGTGATGGATGATGCAACGTGCTACGCGACCGTCAAGTGGGTGGAAGGGGGCTTGGTTACAAGGGGAATGGATGGCGTCCGCGAGTTTGGGCTGACAATAGTGAACTGTCTCCTCGAAAACAGAGAACGAGCGATTCCCGCCAGGATGGGAGAGAGCAGAAAAAGCCATCACTCTAGACGAGCTGCAACAAATGGCGGGGAGGGTCGCCAACGCCACCACCTCAGAGTCCGTATCACCGCAGGATGAAGACAAGTATCCGGTCACTGGACACGCCGAACACGATTGGATGGATCGGGATGATCTGTGAGAGAGGGTCGCTGAGGTTTTGGCGGTTCGAGCAATTTGGAATGTGATTGATCTCATCCTGGTGAAACCAATATTTGGGTAATAGTATGGGGTGAGGGGAATTAACCAGTACTACCAAAATCCATCGGTTTTCTAATCTGAACGGATTTGTACGTCTATTGCTGGCCTTCCCCAAAGTATCCATGGCAGACCTTGTGGAAATCGAGTGAAAATGACGTACAAATATACTACATGGTCTAATCTAGTTTACGCTCCCAATCTATTCTTGGTAAAATCAAAGTTCTTCGAACCGGGAAAATGCGATACTATTTACTACTCTCCTCGCGATGTGGATAATGAATCACATCAGCTAATGTCTACCCCAGAATACCCAGCCCAACGTCCCCCATACCACCACTGCCTTTCCCTCCCTGTCGCTTACTACGACTCGCCCGACTCCGACTCATCCTTGGCCCTGGCCCCCTGTCGAATCAGTACCCGCGCCGTTGGCAGGGTTGGGCGAACTCGACCCAAACTCGACTATCGACCCATCCGCCAGTCGGATCCCCCCTGACCCAGCCGAGCCCGTCCGGCTCATAGCCTCACCGCACTCGATACTATGCCTGCCCATCGCCTCAAAGGCACCACTGGCGCCCCTCAGGTCAGGGCTCACCTTGGGGCTCCTCCTGAGTCGGCCTCCTGCACTCTCGGTCCGGCGGTGCTGGGATCCCAGACTCCTGCCTCGCCGTCCCAGTCGACTCCAGAATTTGGCATGTTTGGTCTCGCCCCTGCCATTGCTAATGGCACCAGGGTAGACACCACCGCCATCTCCCATGATGGGGCCGGCAGAGATGGTATCACTCGCGCTGCTAATTCCACCAGCATCGGCCGCGCTCTCCGCGCGTCGCCTCCCCCGGAGGGATTCGTTGTAGAGACTATAGCTCGTCGGAGGTGTTTCGAGCTCGAAGCCTACCAATTGCGGGCTAGGCTCCGTCTCTACGATACTGGGCCGGCGCGAATGCGGTCGCTGCATGATCTGGGGGCTTTGCGAGGGGCTCCGGGCGAGCGGGCTACTGGAGCGGTACTGCGCGGAGGGGGAGTGGGGAAGCGGCAATGAGTGGGTACTGCTTGAGCTCTGGTGACTATGGTCACGGCTCATAGGCTGGCTGGAGTAGCCCTGTGGGTGTTGGTCTACGGGCGCGGCCCACGGTGCAGGATGCACTGCTATTGGTGGATAGCCTGTTGGGTGCACCGGGACGGTAAGGGGGTACGGCACTTGAGTCGCCTGAGACCGGAGCGAAGACACCGATTGCGAGAGGTGCTGCTCGGATTCTTCGCTGATGTCGGCAAAGCTAGGCTCCGGCCGACTATGCATATCCAATCGCCGTACACTGCTGGAAGAACTCACGGATGACGTCCGCAGAGCACTGGATGTGTTCACCTCGATGGGAATAGGGGGTGGTCGGAAAGGGCCAGTATACTGAGATGGACTAGAGTGAGCTGTCCGGCTTGGTGGGTCAGATGGGGGCCTACTCGTCCGGCCTGCCACCGGCGGGGATGGAAGCTTGGGCGAGGTACGCTGGAGAACGGGCGACTCATTCCCCAGCTGCATGTCCGAGGTGAGCGGCTCTGCCGCCAGTGGACTCGAGACTCGGACGGGGCTCAGACCTTCGTTTGAGACGGGTCTGTCATTCTCCTTTAGGCGTTTGATGGTATGGGCAGTATAGCTGGACGATGGGGCGGGATAGGACCCAACCACGTGGGAGAAAGTGGGGATCGGGACTTCCTCTTCAGGTGATGACGGCTTGGTGAAAGGGTTTCCAGTATAGGATGGACGGCCTGCGATGAGCTTGGGCCTCGCCGGTGGTGTGTCGGCGTCGTTGACCGGGGACTTGGTCATGTCGAAAATAGGGCTGCCGTCCTCCCGCGGCGGCGGCGGGTTGACTCTCGTTATTTTATTGAGCGTTGACTCGGCATCGCTGTTGGCTGTGACCCTGCTGCTGTTAGTAGGGAGAATGCTGGTGTCCTTACGGCCATGCGTGTTCATGTGGCTGATAAACCCCTTCACGGTCTCCCTGCTAAGGCTGACTCGCGGGTCACTCAGAATCTGCGGCGACGCTCTCCATGACCCCGCGTGATCTCGATACCGTCGTTCCACGTGGCGTTTGACTGTACGGTGGTTTGACGTAGGCGCTGTGTTGACAGGTTCATATGCATCAGGAACCGAGATAGACTCGAATATCTCGGTAGGGACCGCCTCGGGCGTGACAGTCCGCGACACGCTGTCGTCGTCCACCTCTGGCATACCATAAGGCCAAGCGACATGCCAATGATATGGGTTGTAGTCCCCGGGGCTGTAAACAGATGGCGATTCTAGTGGTGTAGTGTTGTCATCCCATAGATTCCATTCAAGCACGCTTGGGTTGCTAGCCGGAGTTGAGACCGAGTCTGCTTCTGAGCTGCTACTGGTGCGCTCAAAGACAGACACAAGCGGTGCTTCGCCTGAGCCTTCCTCATCGTTTGACCGCTTTCTCTTGGTAAGATGGTCAATTCTTTTTTGGATACCTTCCAGGCGCATATCCAGCTCTTCCCAAGGAACGGCGAGCTCTGGAGACTTCCGCTCAAACCGTTCTATGCAAGATGCCAACTTCTTCCCGTGTATGAGGAACCTCCGGTAGTCTTCTGGTAAGCCGGCCGTGGAATCCTCTCTAACTCGACGGTCGCTTTGATCAAAAGCGTGACAAAACACACGCACAGCACGTTCTAGCCAGAAAGCCGCTTGTTTCTCGTCGGCCAGGGTGTCGACGAAGAATGCCTGAACGATGCTGTGGATCCTTAGGATGTCCAAGCTGTCCTGGTCCATGTCGACACTACGAGAACTTTGCCCACTATTGGAGGAGATTTGGTCGTTCTCATTACGTTCGATGAGGGCGAAGGCGATCAGAACTTTGAGCGTACTGTTCAACGAAGATCTCCGTGTCTGTGGGTCATACGTTTTCATTGGGGTTCTCTTGTCCAAAGCACGAATACCTGATTACTTGTTAGCGAGATCTCAGCGTCTTCACAGATTGGCATATTGCTCACCCAGGACGATCATCTCCACCGGGACGTGCTGGCCAAAGAAGGCAAGAAGTGACATCAAGTTGAGCGCAGCCACGTTGCCACGGTGCTGAAGCTGTTCTTTGACTGCACGGTAAGCCGGCAGATTGCCAGCCTTTGGCCGACTTCGATAAGATCGGAGATACTTTGACAAAGGCTCTCTCGTAGCCTTCAAGTGCAATGCAGCCACATGGATCATGAGCGGTAGTCGTTCCATAAGCTGGACTAACCCCTGAGCCCGACTTAGATCATCCGAGTTCCAAGGCTTGCTTTTCCCCATTTCTTCTAGAAGCAGCTCCTGGGCTTCTCGCGCCGAGAGTGACTCGAGAGCGATCACCTGGGGGTTATCGAACTGATAGTCTTCCGGCGTCGTCTTCTCGGTAGATGTGTAGATTATGCTCGTTCTTTTGGTAAACGGGATAAAGTCTTCCAGATTTTCGTAGTCGAAGTGAACTCCATCCAGGACGAGAAGCCAGTCTTCATTGGTGCTGAGCCATCTATGAACAAGCCGGACCATTTTCTTAGTATCCGCCACTTCGTCCAAGTGCTTGATTCGTTTCGATGCCACCGACCTGGCAATATCCCAATAGCCGTACTCCAGCTCTTGTAATGACTTGCACCTGATCCAAAACACCCCGCCAGGGTACTCGTCTTTATGTTCGAAGACGTACTGACGAGCCAGGTGAGATTTGCCTCCACCTGGCATGGACTGAATAAGTACCGAGGAGGTTCCCCTGGACCGCCTCTCCTTATCCATCAACATCTTGTGTAACTTTTTCATCTCTCTTTCCCGGCCCTTGAAAAGCGTATTGGGTTTGAACGATGACGGTTTCACAAATAGGGGATCCCGCGAGGGAGCCGTGTCTGAAGTGGACTCTTGTGATGGGGGCTCGGGTCCTTGCTCGGGTCCTTGCTCGGGTCCTTGCTCGGGCTCTTCTGGAGCTGGAAGACTGGGCCTATCGGTGGCATCAAGCATTGAAGGGGACTTGAGTTCTGACAGGGACTTATCAAGATTACCGAGATCTTGTGCTACGAAAACAAGGAATCAGCCAAATATCCCACAAACATCAGCGCTCAACGAACTCGCCGTCGCTCTCAAAGACCTCCTCAATCTCATAAGGCAAAAGAACATGACCAGATCTGCTTTGACGCAAACCCCGCTGGGAATGACCGGGGCTAGGTAGAGTTGAAATGGGGGTTGCTACAGAGAACGTACTTGAACCTTGACCTGCCTGTTGAGCGGCTCGTTGTGATTTCAACTGCGTCACGTTAATATTTGGGTCCCAAAGATCGCACATTTCCCATTACTTACCCAAGGCTGCATCCTCTCTGTTATTTCATGTTGCGCTCGTGCGAACTTTTCTTCTTCTTCGACCCGCCACCTTGTCGAGACCACATCTGGTGCTTCTTCGGCCCATTCCTTGATGGTGATAGCCACCGTCCGATAGCCCGGTGCATTGCGGCTTTCGAATTTGCACATGCCGGAATGGGTCGCTTCAATGGCGAAGTAGGTGACGCCGGGAAGCTGCGGGCTGGCCGACTGGGCATCCACCACCAGCATCTTGGTACCCTTCAAGTCGGTCTTATGGTTCTCATGAGCCATGAGGATCTTAAATCGCTGGTAAACATCCAGAAAGTGGTTGTTGATGTTTTGTAACGTTTCGTTGTCTCTTTTGAGAGTCTTGAGCAGTACCGATTCCGAATGCCAGAACGCCTTGGGTACGACAGCATCCGACATGCCTTGAAGCATGACTGCCCACGAGCCCATGTCCGAGCCTACGTGGGGAGTGCCAAGAAAGATGATACCGAACGTGGACACGAATATTTGGCGGTAGTCTTCATGTTGAGATGCCCTTAGGTCGTTTGAATATAGCAGAGCTCTTTTGACAAGTATACCGCCCAGGCTGTGGCATACCCATATAATGGGATTGTTCGATGACTGCTCATCTTTCCGATAATGCGTCAAGCTCGTCACTAGGGTTTGCGCGTGCATGAATATGAAGTTGTCTGACGGGTTGACGCCATGCTTCTTCGAGTAGACGTCTGCATTATATCCATACACGAGGATGTTGGCGCGGGTATTCCTAAGCGAATGTGGGAGGAGATCCGTTGGCCAGAAGACGTCGTTCTTTGCGGTCCAAGTTCTTTGCGGGTCCCCGTTGAGTCCATGGACCAGAACCACATCGACCTTTGCATCCGGATGTGTGTATACAGCCGTCGTCTCGAAGCGAGATATCTGTTTATTGATCGAGGCCTACAAGTCAAGAGGTAAACTGTTAGCCACTGATAGAATGTATATCCCCGTCCGGTCCCCTATCGACGGCCAAAGGTTCAGCCACTACGCCAATAGAGACGGGGTCTGAGACCAAATCAAGCCATCGCAAACATTGATAGTTCGGACGAGCTTGAATCAACACGTGCGCCTGAAGAAACGAATGCGCCAAAAAGCCTACATGGGATGCGCTGCGCAAAGAGATGGGAAGAATAACAGGAAATGAATGCATCACTTACCATCCTTACATTGGCCAAAGCCAAGGCGTAGCAGGCTTGTTGTTGTTCCTCACTGCTGTCTCCGGCTGGGGACTGACTGGGTGTTATTGAAGCCGCACCAAAAGTCCAAACTAGGCAGTAACTCTACGACCGCCCACTTATATATATGAAAATCGAAGTTTGGTATGACAGGATAGCGCATCGGCAATTCGAGGCACAGTTAAAATAGAGGGAGAGGGAGAGAGGCGCTGTTAGCGAGACATGGGGTGCATGCCCTACGTAAGAGTCAATCCTACGCCATCTGTGAATAGCGGCCTCCAGTTAGGTGGGTAGGACCGCGAGGGCTCCGGACACGAAAAGTTACTACATATGCCCAAGGTCTTCGAGGGTCTGATGATTCAAGTAGCGGAGTCCTGTGTGCTTTGCAGATTGCACCTAGCGTTGTCGAAGTGGTTGGGGCGTGTTCAAATAGTTCTGCACGACATAAAAGGAACAAGCTAAAAACAAGAGCAGAATAGAAGACGATGTTGGAACTGGATATATACGCCTGTGTCACGGGTCCCAGGCTGTCACATTCCCTAGGGGACCGGTGTTCCAAGTCAAGACTGGAAGGGTGCGTGATGGTCGTTGGACCAGCTGAGCCTCCGGCACCCCCCTTATTTTGAGTAGGGCTAGGCGATAACGGGCGTTAGTTGGCCGCCTAGCAGCATCTCGTCCCGCCATCTACACACCCTCTTCCAGCGGGAGGCCAGGGTCCTCTTTCTCCAGGGTACCCCCCCGCCCGCTGCCCTCATGTTGTTTACTGGACTTGGAAGGGTGGGCAGGGCCAAGGCATCCAAATGCGAACGATGACGACTTACCTGTCCCTAACTCAGGAACAGACCCGGCACTCGCACATCCTGCCCATATTTGGATCCCATACTCACTGCATCTGGGTGAAGCGATTTAGCATCGATGGCAACTTAAACTTCTGTCTCCCACGAGGCAAACGAATTCTAGCTTCAACGTAGACGCCACACAGGTAACTTCATTCGGCAGTGACTGACTGCCTGCGTTCTGTCTACACTGCAACGCTGCAACAACAGTTCGTTCCACGACAGCCGCTAGCACTGAAGCTTATCTTGAGAACCATGTCTGGATACGCGCATAAGCCCGTTCGGTATTCAATCAGATTTGCTTGCGTTGCTTACATGCTTTCCCGCGTACCTACCGGGTAACCAGTCACGCCTAGTTCCGATTTCCTGTCTCGCATATTTCTTCAGCGTATTGGAAGATATCCCATATATGTCCAGTTAGGTAGCGAGCATGGCGACAAAATATCTGAGACAAAGAGGATCGAGTCGCAAGCATTCAATAGTTATTCTACGTCCGAGTAAGTGAACCGTTCGAGGGCCGTGCACCATTCCAGCACTGGGGCAAATGGCGGGGCAACAAGATGTCTGCCTGTTGTACAGAGAGGGAGGGCCAGGCGCATCCACACAGCTTCGAGAAATCCTAGGCCACGACGGTGTCAATAATAAGGGAACTCGGCAATGAAACTTTTCCTGGCAGATTACCCAAGGATTGCTTGCATCGTAGTTTCGGGCTATTGAACTCAACCCCCACAAGAAGGAGGCTCACGAGGTTCACTCTCAGGTAACATCGGTGATGTAATCACCCACGTCCTGAGTTGGAAAGTAGTCACAAGAGCGAGGTACGGGCTTCTACTGGCAAATAAAAATTGGGGGTAGAAGCAGTGCTGGATTTGTCTTGCCTTGCAGGTCACGTTGCGCATCCAAGCGGCTGTGCCTTGTGCTACTATATAAATTGACCGCAACCGACCGTGATGGCAATCAGTTATTGCCTTGGGTCAGGGACCTCGGGAATCTGCTGTCCATAACGGACATGCCATATCGACCGTTGTCCTGGTCATGCAAACTCGAGAAGAGGATAAGCCTTGAATACCCGCATTCTCTAAGCCCATCTGCATTCTTATATTTTGAACAGATACGGCCCTAGCTGGGGACGAGCAAACACAGTCCCATTGAGACGGGACAAGTGATGTGCCCGCCGGGGTGACTCAGAGTTGATGACCAGCCTCACTGAATGCCTGTGGTCGTGCGAGAACCCACTCTATACGGCCAAATGCTAGTGTACAACGGAGGGCTATGGAGGCCTGACTGATCGGCACAGTTTTGCCAAGGATAGGGGTTGATGATTGCCCGAGGATGTTGCTACCTGCGCTCAAACATCAGGACGTATTCTCTAGTACTTTGGCCAAACTGGACGAGATCCTTATCCTTCAACTCTAAGTAGCGGCTATCCGGGATCTTCTTCGCGTTGAGCATGGTGCCGTTGGCGCTCTCGAGGTCCAGCAGGTACGGCTTCACTTTACCGATCTTGTCGCCGTACTCGTTCCTCTTCTCCTGGTAGCGGAACTGCATGACGGCGTGCTGTTTGCTGATGCTCGGGTGCTCGGCAATCATGTCGACCACGGCCAGCTCCCTGCCCACGAGCCAGCAGCTCCGGTGACTCAGCTCGATCGTGTCGATGATGTCGGCGCCCTTGAATACGAACAGTTTCCACACGTCCTTGGGCGAGGGCTTTCGCGCCTCGGGCGGCTCGTGGTACTTGAGAACGATGGTGGAACCGTCCGCTTGTGCGATCGAGTTGGAGGCGGCTGCCAAGGTTCCAGTAATGCCGAAATTAGGCTGCTCCTTGGGCTTCGGTGGCTCTTCGCCATTCGTCACGGCGAACGAATCGGATTGGGATGGTAACGGACCGCTCCGCCTCGCCACCTGCTTATCGCTCTTGCTTTTGTCATCTTCGTGGTCCCTCCTTCGGCGCGAATCATGGCTACCTCGGTCACCTCGGTCCCTAGACCTTCGCCGAGCTCCTTCTTTGCCCTTCCCTCCCTCGCTGTCACGAGTTTCGCCATCCCGTCTACTGCGGTGCCTGCGTTCGTCGTCTCGGGATCGGGAGCGTCTGCGAGGTTTCGGTGACCTTGGCGATCGAGATCGCCGGTGTCGCCGTCTGCTCTTATCTCTGTCTTCGGATGTCTCTCTATCTTTGTGTCGCTCTGAGGTGCGAGTGCCCTCGTCACGCCTGGAAGTTCTTCGTTCGCGGCTGCGTTCGTTGTCCGAATCATCGTGACGCGACCGTCGCGGCGGCGGCGATCTGGTATCGTTCTTCTCCATCTGCGTTGATGTGCCTGGACGTAAGAAGATGTGTACTAATCAAATTATTGAATACACAGTTCGTTAACAGCCCGCTGATCAAGCTGTCAGGTAGTGGAGGTTTGCTGTTTGTGGTGTATTAAAGTGTGACGGAATGCGACAATGACGATGCTGACAGCCTAAAAATGAAGTTTCAGCGCGTCTGGAGGCGCTGGGGTGCTACCGGTACAGTTGAGCTGGGTGGCGGGGCTTGCTTTGAGGCCTGAACAGCAACTCAATCCAACCCCCTAACATTACCTTCGATGGCCATCCCTATCAATCCAACCTTCAACTTCAAGACACTTGGGAAATGTAGGCAATCTTATATCCGTTGCAGTAATAATATTGGAATTATATGATTAGCAATATGCTATTAGCTTAACTCCGGGTTACCACTCAACCATGCCGAAGTTAAAGGTCCTCCGCTGCCATTTCTTCTATTTCTTCCATCTAGTTCATAATAAGTCATTAGAATGCATGCGCCGGTACCAATGCTATGCACAGTCTACTATATGCCCATAGTCTCCTTGCCCCCTTATGCCGACGCAGAAGGGCAGACCATCTGCCACGAGTTCCAGGTGGGAGTGCCGCCAGACGGCTTAGATTCCGTGGCATCGTTGCAAACGCCCACGCTGGCAGTGACGGCGTCTGCGGTGCAGTCCTCGGAGTAGTAGAGGCGGACTAGATAATGCAACATCACGAGTAAGTATATACTGTGATTTTTGGGGGAAACAACAGTGGGGAAGTAGACTTACGCTCGCAGCCGTCAGCGGCCGGCTCCAGGCGCTCCAGCTTCAACGACTCAACCGGGACGTTGTTGAGCTGGGAGCATGTACCCGCCTGGTCTCTGTCCACGGTGTAGAAGCCCTGGTTCAGGTTCGAGCATCCGACATCAGAGAAGATTCTGAATTGGGCAAGCCGAGGGTTGTCGGAGCCTTGACGAGGGACAGCCGCGGCACTTGTGCCAGCGGCGAAAGCAGCAACGGACGTGAGGAAGATGGTGAACTGCATGGTAACAAATATGAGAGGTAATATAAGATGTAAGTATATAAGTAGTACTGTAGAGGTCTCGTTTCAGGATGTTAGTGAAGTTGGGTGAGTCTGGAGAATGCGAAGAAATGTCTCCTTGGATTTCTGTGTGTATATATTATATTGCTTGCTCCTGGAAGTAAACAGTGGATGGATGCTTGTCTTTAAGCTTCACCGGTGCCCCAGCAGATCGACAGCACTCCTCTTATATGGGTGTAGTTTAGCCTCCTTTTGTTGAACGGTGTCCGCCTTCGCCTTCCTCCGTCCGGTAACGTCACAGTCCTTGGTTCGTGCATCTCAAAATACGAGCTTCGCTATTCTAGAACGCGTGTACAACGTTACGCAGCCACGCGCATGCATACCTGGCAGCCTGGCACTACATTGTACTATATCAAGGCTAGCAAGTTGAACAGGTAGTCTTTTACGAGGTTTCGTTTCTGCGGTCAGTGTCAAAAGCACCAAAAATAACAGCACTAGCAAAAAGCGGCTCGTAAAGATGCCAGCAGTTTCTCCGTACGTACGTTATATTCGCGGCGGAGCAGGCGGGAACGAAGCAGGGAGGGAAAGTCTGCATGAAGGAATGCACCTTTGTTAGGATTACGAGCTGGTTAGTGAGCTGGCAGTGTGGCCTAGTTGCTTTCGTTTTCCTGTTCGCTTCGATTTAATGATGGATCGTCATTCGCAAGAGCCGCGTGTAGTAAGGGATAAACATGAGATCCCCAAAGATGGGCCGTGTGACCGACCCCATCGCTAGCGGTATGGATGGGGTCTTTCGGCATTTCTGGAGAGATGCATTGTTGCCCGTGCTAACTCGCGGAAGGCCGGAACTCGTGAGTGTGTATGCGCCCTGCATTGTTCATTGAGACAGACAGATACCATTTCATGGGTTACCAATGCGCAATGCGTAGCAGGATCGAAAGCAGCCCAACCAGGTTCTGTACCCAGCAAAGCAAATGATCCGGAATCTCTGTTTCTGTGGAAGTCTTTCCCCCGATTCACCCCCGATCCCCCCCCGATCCGATCGTAAATTTCCATCCCGAAGTCCTCATTAACCTCCATCACATTACATCTCTCCACACTCTTCTTTACCTCCCGCCTCACTCATTCACCGGGCCTATCAATCCCACTTTCCCGCACCGCCTTGTCCGCCCACCTCTCACCCGCCCGGAGCCCGTAATAAGCCGCAGGCCAGAAGACGGCCCATACCGCCAGCTGCGCGACCGGCAAGGGTGGCGGCTTGAGGGCGCCACCACCCCCGACACCTGATGCTGAGGAGGCGTGCCGCCGCTGCTGTCCGACTGTCGAAGATACGATCCAGAGCAGACGCCCGCTGGCGACCGTGGCGAGGGCGTAGGTCAGTATGTTCTGCTTGCGACTTAGCTTCTCGGCGAACCAGAGCTTGCTGCCCTTTGGTGGTGGCGGTGGCGGTGTCGGGCTGCTGCTGCTGTCCATTGATGGTTATTGGGTCGGTAGGTAGGTTGTAGTTCAACTACAGTGTTTTTTGGCTATCTGCACAATTGCAATTGTACGTGTTGAGTTAAGTTTGCTTTTTAACAACAGCAGACAGGATGCCGGCAGGTGTTGAAGAATGCGGGGTCTTGTTGGAGGAACACTTGCTATTATTTGCTATGTCCCTAAGGCCCAGCTGAAGCTCTTCTAGAACCATGTTCAAACTGTAGCAAACCATTGGTTTCGTAAGTACGGGCGATGACCATTTCTTGGCGCATATGGTGGCGCTGGAGGCAAAGGCACGAGCTGCAAGGCATGCATCTTCCATGCATGCGCGATGCAATCAACTTTGACGCAGTCGCATCTGCCCCGAGTCATTCTCAGCCTTGGAAAGAATACCTCTAATCTGCCTATTTGTTGCCTTGCCCCTGGTTTTGAGTTAATCATTCTGGTTGATATTCTTTCGAAGCTTTCGTTTTCCCTCATCATATCACTTCACTGCAGAGACTCCTCATGGCACCCTGCCGGCCCCCTTTTCCGCATCCCTATCCAGACCAACGCCAGTTTCTTTCTCGAACACCGCGCCACCAGCCGTTGGACTATCTTCTGATGCCCGTGCTTTGCCTGTCTCCTTCTCTTCCTGCCGTCGTGTTCTCGCAGTCACCCGTCTCTCGTTGCGCTCCTGGTCCTCCCGCATGCGCTTGATGACCGGGCTCTGCGCCCGAATCCGCGCCCCGTACTTGTAGAAGATGATGGGGATGGGGATCATGGCGACCTCGAGAAGCCCCATCAGTGTCCCTGCCCACTGCGGCGACAGCGCCTTGTACATGGACGGCGCCGCCAGGGGCAACGTCCCGCCAAACAGGCTGCGCGTGACGGCGTTGCCGGCCAGCGCCGACGCTGCGTACACGCCGTACGCCCCCGCCAGGTAGTTAGACCCGTAGATGAAGCTGATGGTGTTGCCTGCTCCGAAGGGGATGCCGAACGCGATGGGGATGGCCCAGTGGATCGACACGGGCAGGCACGTCCACGAGAATGCGAGCTGCCCGATCGGCGTGAGGATGGCGCCGAGAATCATGACCCTGGCCGTGGCCTCTGGGGGGACTTTGCCCGTCTCGGGGTCTTTGGGGTGGGAGTTGATGATCTTCCTCAGCAAAGGCTCCGAGCAGATGGTCATCATCGTACCAGTCCCAATCCCCAAAAAGGCGAGGCCGCTCACACCCGGGCCCCATCCTCGATATTGGGAAAACACGACTGGAAATGAGGTAAATGACATATACAAGACTAGTTTTGGCTTAGTTACTTGCGTAATTCACAAAGAGGGAGAAAGAGAAAAACCACATTCTGTTGTGACGAGGTGGACTGGGGTTGGGTATTGCTTTACCTCCATATATCAGCGATATCCACAGATTGAAAAACCAAAGAATGGGCTCGGTGAAGGCCAAGATAAAGGGCCGGACAAGATTGATCTTCAGGAGTTGAACAGTCGATTTCTTCATGTCGTAGCGAGACCACCACCGGCCATCGTTAGTTTCCTTCCTCAGTTTGGCCGCCTTCTTCTGCAGGATGATGGGCGAATACGTTTCCTTCACCGTGACCATGAGCAAAGGTGCCCACGCCGGCCATGATGAGGACAATCCAGTTATCCCAGCGCCAACCCAGATACTGGTAAATGAAACCACCGATGACCGGGCCAGTCGTCGGGCCGTTCATGGGTGCTATGCTCCAGAGAGACATGACCAGAGCTCGTGTTTCTTCGGTTGATATATCCACTACAGATCCCGCCGAGTTTGTTATCATCACGGCACCGAATAGTGCACTAGCGGGCAATATATTAGCTCTGAGACCAAACTGATCAGATACGGCTTCATTGAGATGCCACGTACCCAAAGAACCGCACGACAATGATTTCCTCAAGAGACGTGGCGAGACATGCAGGAATGACAAGGAGGGTAAAAACCACCATGCTTCCCATGTAAACGGGCCGACGCCCAAACAGCTCACTGAACGGGGCCGCGAAGAGACTACCTCCAGCCAGGCCGAGCAGATATGCTGTGACGCCCAAAGTCGTTACTGCCGTGTTGGCGACGCCGAAGTCGGCCTGCAGGCCGGGAATAGAGGCCGTGTAGCTGGTGCTGTAGAATACCACTACCCAGGTCGTAAAGGAGATGCACACGAGACACCAAGTTCGGTACCACAGGGGCCAGTATCTCGGATTGTCAGGGTCGTCGTCTTCAAAGTAAACCTCGAAGTCGGGAGGCCGCGAAGCAGTACTTCCAACGCTGGCTGCCGTGCCGGTCCGCGAGACAGCGGCTCCTCGGCCATAGTTGTCCCCATCCTCAAGCGTGTTGTAGGCACCCGAGATGGCGAGCTCAAGGGGCTCCAAAGGGTCCGAGTTGTGAGAGACCTGGGAAACCTGGCTTGCGCGACTATGCCGTCTAGCGAGCTTGTGATATCGCTCCTGCTTAGGAGGAGCGCGCAATGATTCCATGCTGTTCTTATCCGACGATCCGTGGAACGAGTTGTCGTCCTGCATGTCACGAGACGAACCATCCTTCTCGTCAGTCTTGATCTCAGCCATCGTGTGCTGATGATGGAAGTCAAGATCAGTCTAGTAGAGTTAGAGGATAGTGGTGTTCGCGCCTTCCTTTGGAGGCCTTGGACTGATGCCGGTGGTATTTCTTATTGTTCTCCCTCGAAGACTTCAATTAGGCAGGACGCCTATGATAGTATGGGGATGGATGGTTTTCTGTTGGTTTCGATCACCGAGTAGAGGGAAGATCTTTGGAGATGAGGAGAACTACGTCAACAACAGCATCAATACTGGGACTGCTGTTGCTGATGTAACAGCACGCACAGAAGTCGCGGGCATATTTCGTTACGACCCGGACCCCGGTTTCCTCTTTCTGGTAAGGCAGGCTTGGCTTGCTTGGATAGGCAGTGAGCCCCATTGCTACGGGAAGGCGCATCGAATAACCGACCGCCTGATGCACCGAGGACGAGCGAGTGACGAGATAGAGCGTGGCCAATAGGACACAAGCCGATGACCGGTGAGCCCATTTCCACGAAACGGAGATAAGCGGCAGTGGACTAAACGCCCCTGCACTACACTATCATGTATACCGACAGGCAAATGCGGCCCTAACGTTGGGCAACGATGCCGAAGCGAAGGGTATCTTGGAGTATGTCATATAGGGCCCGCGCCAGTGGCGTACTGTATAGCCGTTGCGTGTGCCAAGTGTCGCCTCCATTACGACTTGCATGTTCATCCCAACGCGATGTGTCATAGTCTTCATCACGACATTGACGAGCATGAGTTTGCGAAGCGAAGGGCGCGCGAGGTGAGAGAGAATCAGTCGTCGACCCCGCCTGACCCCCTGAAGAGCGACTACGGGCACTAACCCCATGGGGGAAATCCTTAGTGGCATCCTATCCCCCCGAAGTGGAGACGGCGAAGAACAACAGTTGGGGCTCGGCTTCGGCTGCGTGCGCCAGTTTGACGGATTTACCTGCAGTACTTCCTTCCTGCATGTGTCTAGAACGACCCTTACTTCCAAGTAGGAGATTATGTAGCGGAAGAACTCTTGACATTGTCTTCATCGACTTCGAGGAGTGTTTTGCTTTTATTCTTTCTCAGACAAATAGTCTTGATCGTTTTCATGCAAGGATGCCTTGCCCAGCTGGAGGCATTTGTTAGTCCATACCCGAGCCATGCGCGCGGTTCGATGGAGTAACTGCGCAAATTAAGTGAGGTATGAAGTATGTAGTATTGCGGCGTAGTTGCAGCACTGAAGCAAGGACCCTGAAGGCAGGGATGGGTTTTGCTTCCAAAATCCGACTTGGGGCTTCTGTTTCTTTCTAGATAGATGGCTGATTGTACTCAACATATTGGCGGGGACAAAGTGTCGCAATGAATAAGTAACTGAGATCTAGAATACATAACGAAACTCATGATTCTCGCGATCCGTCAAATCGAAGAACTCGCTGTTCTCTGTGTGCACCTCACCCGCAAAGAGCCTGTCCCTCCGCTTGTTCTCCCACCGGTAATAGAGCATCAAGATCCCCGTCAAGACGGCCGCCGACGCCGTGGTGACGACCATGACGATCTTGGCAGGGATGTACTCCGGGGCGTCCTCGTCGCGGAATGTAAGGGGGCCGATGATGTTGCCGGCACCTTGATTTCAGTCGAGTTAGCGCTTATAATCATGCAATTCGGCGGGCGAGATGACAAATCTTACAGAAGGAGATGAGGACGATGGCGTTCATCGTGACTTTCTTGGTGTGGCCTGCATAGTTGGCGCCCGCATACGAGTACTGAGCGAAACATCCCGTCAGCGTTGTTTCGTCTTCCTTTATATGGCGCAATACAGTATAAGAGCGATCAAAAGAGAGGAGATGGAAACTCACCATCAACGGCAAGGAAGAGCCGATAAAGTTGGCCAGGTAGTTCCCCGCCATCTTCCCTGCAACATATCTCTCGGACGGCAAGAACGCCATGAGGCAGCTCCCCGTGAACCCGATGCCCAGGAGCGCGATGATGCCGGGCCCGCGCAGTCCGAACCGGCCGGCGAACCAGGTGGCCCCGAGCGTGCACGCGATGGCGATGGCGCCGGACGGCATGGACAGGAGCGCCGTCTGCTTGGACGTCCACCCGAAGCTCTGGATCACGGTCGCCTGGTAGCTGCTGATGAAGCCGTTGGGGATGTTGGACGTCAGGACCATGAGCACGAGCAGGTAGGTCTGCGGGTCCGCGAGACACTCGAGGAACTGCAGCAGCTTGAAGTGCTTGTTCTCGACGCCCGTCATGTTGGTCCGGAGCCGCTCGATGGCCCAGCGCTTCTCCTGTTCTGACAGCCGCGCTGTCATCGGGTTGTCGGGCATAAAGAGCAGCACCAGGGCCCCGACGGCGATGGTCGCGAGCCCCCACACCAGGAACATGACCTGCCATGACTTGAAGTCGTTGCGGGTGTAGTGTTGGAAGCCGAAAGACGTAAGCGCGCCGACGATTTTGGCCACGCCCGTCCCGACGTACCAGAACCCGACCCGGGGCGGCTGCTCCGACTTCTTGTACCACATGGTCGTGATCAGGATCAACGCGGGCGCCACCGAGGCCTCGAAGCACCCGAGTAAGACCCGCAAGGAGACAAGGCCGGCCCAGTTGTGCGAAGTCGAGTTGCAGGTAACCATGAGACCCCATAGTAGGACATTGACGCCGAGGAACTTGGCCGTGGGCAGTCTCTGCATCAAGTAGGCCGTCGGGAACTCGAATGCCAGATAGGTGACATAGAATACCGTCGCCAACTCAGAGTATTGGTCGCCAGTGATGCCGGTGTCTTGCCTCAAGCCCATGACGTTGGCATAGTTGACTAGGGACGGTTAGAGTCCAAGAGCTCCTTTGTTACCATGCCTTATCAAAACATAATAGAAATACACACTCAATGTCTTGTCTAAATACTGCAAGAAGTAGCAGCCAACTATAAGTCGCATTAGTTACCTGATATACTTCACAAGAGGGCATGCTCAAGTGTGCGAGAGTACGTACACATCAAAGGGACGATTCTGAGATCGATCTTCCGTAGCAGCCTCTTCTCGTCCTCCGGAGTCATTTCAATCGTCTCGTCCACATTGACATACTGCAACGCTGCGTCGCCATCGTGGACCGGCGCAGGCCCTTTACCCGAGACTACCTTTTTGATAGACATAGCAAGCGCTCAAACCCGATTACACAGACTATGAGGAAATCACACAAATTATTAGGCCAAACGAGCACAGTAGCACCTTCTCTATGCTACCTCGGTCGCACCCCGACTCATATATATATATATATATATATATATATATGTCTATCCCAGTTGCTGTCGGCCGCAGCCGAAAGGACTCCCATATCCAGACCGTCATGTGGCAGCTCCCCCGCATTCGGGTGATAAGAGTGCCGGGACCATAACCAGACGGGAAGAGAAAGAACTACAACATGACAGCTTGCGATACGCCAAGGCGGGTGGCCAATACCGTACCCATGCCATTGCTTCGGAGAGTATCATAGGTCATTTGATAGATAGGTACCCAAGATAGATACATAGGTAGACAGATAAGTAAGATGCAACGCAACATCTAGCGCAAGGAATGATTGGAGTTCAAATGTTGGAGAGCTATGCGCGTTATCTTCCCCAAAAGACTTATACGGCAAATGGTATGGTATCGGACAGGCACCGAGCATTCATCGATCAACCACCGGATAATTGACGGAGAATCCGACAAGACACTCGAGGTTCTAGAT
Organism: Apiospora saccharicola; assembly: GCA_038363915.1. Lineage (NCBI taxonomy): Eukaryota > Fungi > Ascomycota > Sordariomycetes > Amphisphaeriales > Apiosporaceae > Apiospora > Apiospora saccharicola. The sequence goes on from JAQQWM010000001.1 coordinate 6,012,629, forward strand.
TTTCTGTCCATATACAGTCTCGCATAATCAACTCATGACCAATATTGCGTGACTTTGGCTTTTTTCGTTTGAAGATGACATTCGATCTACCAGCGACTAAGGGCTCACTAGTAGAAGCCCTCGATCTCGAAATGCATCAGCCTAGAAAAACTTGACGGTGTCACTCACGCAACCGTTGGGCAGCACTAATCGATCGCGACCAAATCGACGAATCAGATGCGATCCCACCCGGCTAACCAAGCCTCACTCATAAGCGACTCCTCCGCCGTTACGAGGTGTAATCTCGGCCAAAGACGGTTGAAAAGTTGGTTCTGACGATACATATACCTGAAGTACCGATTGATCCATCAGCCGGCCGTCGGCTTTTGGTTCAGCGGTATATTCTTCTTGAAACCCCCAAATGGAGGTGCGAATGGAGTCGTCGCTTCGCGAGACATAGGAAGATGAAGAACAAGAAAAAAAAACCTTGCATTCGACTAACAGCCCAAATTTACGCCGATTGGACGTCCCACTGGTCACTTTGCTAGTTTTTTCTTTTCTGCCCTCGTCGCAATTTCATCAAGTCCCGCGGGATTTGGATATTGAGTGAGAATGATTGGACTCTCATACAGCCCGCCGGCAATTGAATGGGGATGACAGGCACCCCCAGGCAGTCCACACTGCTTCGTCCTTGGCCCAAACGTCGAAAATGGCGGGCTTCAGGGCGGACGGGTCGCGCGGTGCACCCAGCCTGCCTGCCAACATCCCGGGGGTGCGCCAGGCACCAGGGGCAGCCTCGCGGGAAGAACCAGCTTAGAACTGGGCCCTTCTCTCTGGTGCAGCACATAGGGCTGATCAGAGGCTCAATCGAAGATCGATCAGTCGACATCGTCGTCATTTTCTGTCGCGCCCGGACCAGAAGTCAACCATTCGGGCCGCTAGACACGGCGACCCGGCCATCTAGGGGTCCGTGTCGCTGTTGGTGCCTGACGCCGGTCTATGGGTTAGCGCCGGTCCCGGTTTGCCTCCCGGGGCTTCCCCTGCCATGTTGGTGGGAGAATACCCGAGAATAGACGAAGCCTTGCTCAGCGGCTTCAACCGCTTCTGACTCCTGCTTCCACAGATAAATAGGTGCTTCGGAGAAGGCCTTGAAGGTGAGAAAAAGAGATACGACGCAGCAGCTTCAAAGTCAAACGACCCGCAACGTCTATCTATAAGACAGGTGTCAACCAAACAACTCTCGTGTATTACTATTTCAACACTCAACTCATTGCCAATTCTTCTTCATTTCTCGAGACTTAATTCACCAGGAAAGCGCCTAGCAAAGCAGCAATCCTTTTACCAACGCAACATCTTTTAAACACATAATCAAATCACACCATGCCTTCAGCCATCAGAGCCGCTAAGAAGCACACCACCACCACCAACAAGCAGCAGCTGGCTTGCTGCCCTGCGTGTGGCCGCTCTGAACTCGTCTGGTACCAGCGGTTCAACAGCCTCTTCGATGGCCTCTTCACCGGCTGGACAGGAGCAGCAACCGTAGCTGCAACCATCATCACTATCAAGGAGCAGGTCATCTCCATATTCCCAAGCCTTATCCCCAGAGAACTGGCCAGTCGCTTCTACAACTTTTTCCAACTGGTCCAGGCCAAGAAGCAGGGCATCTGGTGGCATATCGGGGACCGGATATGCCGGTTTGGGTCGAGAACCCAGGATGTCGGCCTGAAGGCCAAGAACCATGCAGCAAAGGTTGGCCCCAAGTCCAAGAAACACAGACGATCAAACAGCCGTCTGCTCACCTGGATCCGACGCGGAGAGGTGTATGAGGGTCTGGACGGCGAGAGAGTGAGAATCGAGTAAGAATGGGTTTACATGTACGAAGAACAGGAAGATAATGAAAATCGGCGCCAAAGCGTTATATATGACGATGTAGGATATAAGACGCTCGATTGAGCGCCGGGCATTGGGCACTGGGTATTAGGAATTGGGCATTGGGCATTGGGCATTGGGCATTGGGCAAAGGCGTAAACTTTCGCTTCGAATAACTTAGTTTCATTATAGCAGCGATTTTTCTGGATTTCAATCAACACATATAAGTTGCCTTACAATTTCAATGGCCTCATTACATCAAATGCGACCAGATATTGTATGCCATGCTATTCAAGCACACTCCTGGCGATGCTTCTTCCAGTCCGCCTTCTGACACTCCTTGGAACAGTAGGCGACCTCCTTGCACCGGGCACACTGCATCAGCTTGCCGCCAGCCGCCGTCTTGGCCTTGCCGCAGCTGCGGCACTTCTCAGATGCAGCAGTCATCTCCTGTACGCCGCGACCAGGTCCCAGTCCGTCGGTATTGACGATGTCCTCGACAAAGGGGACCGAGAATGTGGGGCTGATGGCCGCGCGGACGGCGTATTTTGACGCCAGGTCCCAACCCGGAATCTTCATGTAATTCGCCGGCAGCTTGCCGTTTCCACAGCTGCAGAGTAGCTGCTTGCCCGTCTCCATGGTCAGCGGGATCTTGGCGCCGGGTTTCTTGTACTCGCAATCCGCCGTGTGGTTCCAGGTACGGCAACGCTCCACCATGTCCGGAATGACTTGCTTCCAGAGACGGAGCTCTTCATCATTCACAGTGATCGCACATATCTCAAGCTCGCGCAATACGAGGAAGAAGTCCTCAAGCTTTTTCGAGAGGACAATATCAAGGGTTAGCGGCAGAATCGCAGCATCGGCAACTACCGAGCCTGCGGCGGCGTCGATGCGAATGCACTGGACAAATATCAGGAGAACGATGCCTTTCTCAGGTTGATTGAGGGAGAAGAGTCCCGTCTGACCACCCTGAAGCCCGGAAGCCAACATGTACATGGTGAAAACCGACTCTTTGAAGTTGACACGCAAGTCTTTGTTGACACCCGCATCAGTCTTGCCAGTATCTCGTAGGCGTTTCTCATTAATTGAGAATACGTGTGAGGTCAAAGTTACGAGCCACTGGTTTTCCCGTTTGTGTTGTGGATCAACATTGAGGATCGGAAGTCTGTCTAGACTGAGGTTTTGACCATTCAAGGTGATTGGTATAGCGTCAGGCCCAAGCATCGTCGGGAATAGGTAACTCGCCAGAGCGTTCGACTTCAGAGGATTTGCAAGCGGCGCAATGACTTCAACATACGAAGACTTTCGCGCAATTCTAGTCTTGCTGGACTCCTGATCAACGGGTATTGGATACACGACAGGGATGACCAGATCGTCTTTGCCAAAGACAATTTCAATGGTAAACGGCGATGTTTGCCGCAGCTCAATGGGTACTTTGTCTTCCAAAAGCTTCTTTCCTTGACCAGTGGTTATGTCAACGTGTCCAGTAAGAGTAAGTAACCTAGCAGAGCTTGCGTCCACGTTTGCAGTCATTTGGTATTGCTGTTTTGAAACACTTAGGCCTTTTAATTCATCCTCTAGACCGGGTGCAAAAAGGGGCAAGCCTGGGAGGTTCCTCGTGACGAAAACATGTGCAGCGTCGGCCATATCCGTTTCATAGACTACCAGCTCGGGTCCCAGACCCGCGTTCCTGAATGTGGAAAGAGAATGAGCTGTCGTCTGGATTCTGAGGCTGACCTTGGTCGAGCCGGGCTCAACCTGCAAGGCGGCGGTCGGTACCATCACTGAAGCCACGATGTTCGAGCTCCCACCCCATCCATTTGCATCTTGATTGACCGATACCTGGAAGGAATCCTCCTTTGGATGGCCCTGGGGCTCCACGGTCCCAAATGCAAGTTGCACGTCAGCGAAGAAGTTTTGCCAGTGGCCTGGCTTACTTGATGCAAACCCAACCTGCAGAGTCGGTGCGCTTCGTTTTGAAGGGTCTGCGTCATAGATCTTGTTAAAGCGCGCCCTTGGCACTACCAAGGTCACAGCGACAGCTGCAGGAACATCGTTCCAGGCGCTGAAGTCGTCGGCTCTAGGATCTCTTTTGATTTCATTTTCCAACCACTTATCAGTGAAAATGCCCATGTTATGCATATGCAGAGTCATTTCTTGGACATAAAGACTACCGAGAAGGAGTTTGCGATCGCCTTGGATCTTGTTTACCAACGACTGATAAACAAGCGGCCATTCGGTGTTGACGGTAGTATGGGCATGCTTCAGGAGAGCAACCAGACTGCCACGATGGAATCTTGGGTAGGCGCTCTTCCGCATCGTCACTAACATTTGATCCTGGGCGGCCCCCATGAAGGCGTACGGATCCTCGTTCTCGAACATACGGTGATAAATTCCAAAGAAAATACCGCTCAGCGCGTCAGGGTCGACATACAGCTTTTGAGCAGACTCACCCGAGGTAGAGAGCGAACGGTCACGTTTCCAAGCGATCCGAGAATGGAGATGATGTTCGTTCCCCTGGTTGTAAGCTGCCCCAATCACAATCGCATCCACGGCGGATGTCGAAGTAGCATTGGTCCAGGACTCAACTGCACTTACGCCAAGAATGAGAGAAATCATTGGCGCGTGGCCAAGCAGTAAATCGTCCAGCTCGGCTTGGCGGTGACTCGTCCCTTTAATAAGAGTCTCGACATACAGAGTCGAACTACCTATTGGTTTCAGCAGTGGTGAAGCTAATGCCAGAAGGTTTACGGCGCCCAGGTGGTCTGCAAGGTTCGACGTGTCGACAACATCAAACAAGAGACCCTTGCTGTCGGAAGAAGAGCACCGATCTGGATCCAATTGATACCCAGACATATCAAACTGGCGGCGATATACAGTCGGCGCCTTGTTGCTACCACTACTAGCATCTTTTAATGCCTGGCAAAAGTTGAGCGCATCTGCCACTGCAAACGAGACTGTCACTCCGTGCTTCAGTTGACTCTGAAAAGCCTTGACCCACTCTCGGAACTGCGTTGTGGCAGCCTGGACAAGCCGCTCCTTCCCTTTACTTTGCCCATCAATTCGCAGTGGGGAGCCAGAAGCAATGTTGGCAAAGGCTGTAGCCAGATGGAATCCCAGGACAGGGTCCGTTGCTCGATGAAGCAGCGTGTGTTGTGAGAGAATGCTGCCCATGAGAGGATTCGGCACGTTGGCATTCGATTCGGTGAGACTACCCGCCTTCCAGTAGTGAGCATGGGTCTCGGGAAGGCTCATCATAGCATGGATTGCAACTGGCGAAGCAGATCGAATGCCAGTCAACATGAGGTTTTGTTCTCCTCCAGTTTCTAACTGACGGGTCCTCCTTAGTTCTTTCTCAAGTGTGGATTTGTCCAAGGCTCTTGCGGACGTCAAACACTTTCTCCAGAACTCTCTGGTCAAGTCCAGACTTCCCTCGTCGCAGAACGAGATAGCCTCGCCATAGCTACTCTGACGCCAGGTCTCGAGAGTATCGGAGGCTGCAAGCAGTTTCTCCAACTGGGCCTCAAGGACGGCTGCTGCAGCCTTGGTCAGATATATATCATAGTAAATGTTCCACGAGACACTCGAACCCTTGTTGTCATCCCTATCTATGATGAGAGATAGGAGTAGAGCATTCCTTCCTATGATTGCGTCAGAATATAGCGCTCCTGGTACCAGCAGTCTCTAAACTTGCCTGCGACTGCGGTTTCGACATCGCAGCACGTGAAGTTGAGCTTGCGGGGAGCTAGACCGTGTTAGTTGTCGTATTTCGAAGACGAACTTGATAAGACCTACGAAGTCCTTCATTTGCGTAGGCTGTGTAGAGAATGTTGCGAACATCACCAGATCCGAGGAGCAATATGTCGGCGTCGACTCCTTGGGGCAAGCCTCGGGTCAAGCAGACGGCCGGAGTGTTGCCAATGGGGTAGAACTGCGATATGTAACTCGCAATTGTAGGGACCCGCATCGTGAATGCTCGGCCAGGAGTATGGAGTACCAACACGTGGAGCTGCCTTCGGGCAAAGAATGAGATGTGAAGTTCTAGGTAGTTACACGTTTGCCAACATACCTAGGTAAGTATCTTCTGATACCTAAACAATACAAGGTTTGATGTTTGCTTTTGCTTTTTTAGCATGCACGCACTAAACGGCAGGGCAGGTGGGGGAATGGCGTGGTGCTCGAGGTGTTGCATTGACGTTAAATCCACTGAAGCCCAGAGTGTTTTACGGGCTCGGCTTAACCCGGTTCATACAACCCAAATCCCAACTTCTGTCAATCCCTGCAGGCTTAGAGAATAGCAGTTTCGATTATTTAATAGAACAAACCAACCTCACTGGCTACTTGTACGGTCATCTACCGAGTGCTACCTTTTGCTTCTCTCGCAAGGCTGTTGTGTTCTATGTAGTATCATTCTACGTGGAGATACCCTGCCTAATTGCATATCCGTCCTTGGAAAACATTTGATCAAAACGCCGTTCGTGTTCCAATGGTTTTGGAGGGGCAGTAACAGCAGTCAATGCCTGGATCCTGGCAGTACCCCGCAATCTTGTAAAATGCACGCTCCAGGCACACGGCAAATTTGGCGGATAGGTGCTGAGATCGGTAACAAGAGCAGCTAACTTTAGTCCAATACTGCCGAAATCCCATACCTCCCAATATGATATTACTCTTCAACTAACCCGTAGGAAATTCACTCTATCGGACAAGCATTGAGACTTACACAATTGGATCATAGCCGGAGTCTTCAACGGAACTACTTTGCCAGATCACGTCTTCAGGGGCAAACTTCGACCCCATTGCATCAAGAGAGATGGCAAGATCGCGGTGACGACTTAGATAGACATGTCACGTTTCACAGATAATAGCCAAGGGACAGTCGGAGCAGACTTTTCAACCCAATTCATTCCCTATGAGTCGACACCTCTTGAAGGAACCTCGAAATTCCCCTGCAACCCAGAACCCGAAAACCAAAAACACATGAACCGAGTCGCTCGCGACAGACGGGTCCAAGTGGGAAACGCCGACGCGCCCGACCAGACCACCAGTGGGAGGCATACCCCAAGTGTAACCTATAATATATAATAACCCATCCGCCTGCTCTTCCTGCTTCCTCCTTCCGCCGGCCTCTCCCGCCTCTCGCGTATCCCCTTCCCTTCCCCTAAACCGCCAAAACGTTAAACGTTCATTCAAATCATCCCACATCCACACGCGCTCAAACAATCAGGTTCTCTGGCGTTCTATTATACATCGTTTCCCGGCCTGTTTCCGGTTGGGGAACAAGAACACCGGTAATCCATTACCAGGTGAGAAAGAAAGAATTATTACGTTCCAAACATAAGCTTCGTAAGTCCTAAGCCATTCGGAAAGGGGTGGGTTTCCCAGCCGCCTATCCGCGAAAATTAAACCAAGGAGCAAACAAAAGTCGCAGGGCTCGCTGGGACAAAAGCAAAAGTCAAGGCTCTTGAACGAACAAACAGTTGCTAGAAACAAGATCAACGGCAACATCAATTGCTGCCGAAGAACAAATCGTCATTGGTAGTGAACATGTCGACTGTGCTATCAAAGGCGTCATCGAATTTGCTGTCGCCTCCCAGCATCAGCATGCTGGGGTCGTTGTGGGTGAACTGCAGCAGGATGTCATCATCGCTGCTTTCCAAGCCCGTCAGGTTCGCCATGTTCGAGTTGTCGGCCCCTGCGCTGATCATGACATCGTGGCGAGGGGCAATCGGCTCGTTATCAAAGTAGCGGTTGCTAGACGGAGGCGAAGATGACTGAGACAGCTCAGGGGGCTCGTTGTAGGGACTCGAGATGCTCTTGGTTGGCGATGCCGGATGCGATGGCAAATCCGAGACAGCCTCTGGGTGAAGTGACATATGCGACAGCTGGGAAACATATGAGTGTATGCTGGTAGCCGATGGTGAATGTGAGCTGGAAGCGTGGTCTATTTCGAGCGTTGGCATTGCCGCAGTGGATGATCCAGCTCCTTGGAGATTGCTTGGGTCCATCGTCACTCCACCTACAGAGATGTCGTGGATTATGTCATCGAGCATCTCGAGGTCGGTATCGGGGTTTTCGGGCGAGTTGACTGCTGAGCTGTCTGAATAGCCTGACAGGGAGGAGGTCGACGATATCGACTCGTTCTTCCTGCGTGTGCGAGTTGACTTGTCTTTGCGCTCATCCATGTCGGGACGGTGCTTGCGTGGGCGTCCACGCTTGACCACCTTTCTCACTACTCCGTCAAATGCACCGATGCACATGCCGCGTTGCTTGTGGCGGGTCAGAGCGTCGTGCCGGGCAAAGCTATTTCCACATTCGCAAGGGTAGGGCTTGATGCCTGTGTGGATCTTGGCGTGGCGTTTGAGATCGTGCTGGCGAACGAAGCACTTCTGGCAGGTGGGGCACTTGTACTGTCGGTCGTTCAAGTGAGTCTGGACGTGCGACTTGATGTTCTCCTTCCTGCCAAAACGCTTGTTGCAATCTTCGAAGACGCAAACCCACTTGTTGTCTTTGGGGTCCGGCCCTTCGATGTACTGGTGAATATCGTCCATGGTAATGCCGGTAGTCAGTTTCGTTTGCTCGATGTCAATGTCGGCGATGCTGGCAGCACTAGCGATGCTCGCCACAGACTCTGTTCGCCTGTGGGGTGAAACACGACGGGATGGCATCTCTGTTGACTGGGAACCGTTGCCGGGGTTGAAATCCGATCCGGAATCTAAGTGGCGGAGGTCTGGCTTGACATCAAGTTCCAACGGTGCCTGGAACTCGCTCATGAATGGTGTCATAGGGGAAGCGTGATGGGAGAAGTCGGAGCTTGCGCTGAGTGGGTGCGATGGGCGGGGCATGCCGTGGAATTGGGTCTGGATGGGCATCCCGTTGTTCATCTGTCCCATGGCAAGGTAGTTGTTGTTGTCCTGGACCGGAGCGGCCTCATACGTTCCTGGCATGGGCATGGTTTGCGACCGCGAGGGTGCAGGGGCGATGGGCTGAACTTCAGCCGCTTGGCGCATCTCATCGAACGTGGTTCTGGTACGGCGGTTGCCGCGGTTGGGCTTGATGGTCTCCTCCATGGACTCGTCGTACCCCTCAGCGAACCTCTGAGGCACTCGGCTTTGCTTCATGGTTCGGTTGTGAGGTGTATCTGAGGGTGTAATTGGGAAATAGTCTGCCTTCGTGATTAGCTGCGGCTGCGTGCACCTCGGCCTGCTGAGCGACTCACCTGTAGCATTCTGATGAGGAGGCGTAAGTGGTCTCTGCGAACCCTCCATTCCCGGATGCATGTTTTCGAACTTGCTCACTCTGTCCATTATGCCGTTACTTATTCTTCTAGAGCTGCGCCTCGAGTGTGACGTCTCTCCTTCAGAGATCCATCCTTGTCCTCCGTTCGGGCTTTCGCTGAAGTTCATAAATGTGGGCGTGGACATGGAGCTGGATGGGTAGAGCTCGAAGTCTTGAGGGCTTGACATGCTCTCCGAGAAGCTCTCCTGGTTCTTCTTCATCATCATGTTCATCTGCGCCTCATAAAAGTTAAACTGCAGGTTCATATCCTGCTGAGGTGGGAGCCCATCGAAGCAGTTGGGGTCAAACCCTTGCATCTGGGGGGTCCCGTGAGGGGAGATTAAGTAGTTCTCGTCATTTGCCAAGTTCGAGATCGCTTGCTGGTTATGGCCCGGGCGAGCTATGCGTTGCTGCTGCGTTTCTCGCAGCACATGCTGTGGTGTCTGATTTAATCCTGTGTTAGTATGTTGTTCACTTACCGTTGGGAACTCCTGCCGTGTCGGGGTATGCATCGGGTGTCGTCGGGTGTCCAGGCTCATGCCTCGTCGGTGGGACATCCGCTGTCGTTGTTGCTGTTGTTGCTGGAATTGATGCATAGGCGGCAGGTTACTGTTGTTGGTGGCGATCTTCATTGCTTCTGTGGCCGTGGGTGTCGAATTTTGTCGCCTGTGTTGTCGTAGGTGTTGTTGACGGGCCTGAAGACCGCTCTGTGGCGGATGGGACAGCATCGTGGGGGAGTCGAGTCCGGAATGGGGTGGTTAGTTGTCGATAGATGTTGATTTGCCTTAGGGGCTATCAATTGATCCGTAACTACACCGTGACGAAGCGGCGGTCAGCCATTGTCTCCTCTCGAGGCCGCCCATCATATGCAGGGGGTGCGGTTACTCACCTCACGCAGCGCAAGCCAGTCTGGCCGGGCAATTAGGCTCTTTGGATTGTACTCAGCAGCGAATGAACTTGGCAGAACGAGAACTAGAAGTTGTCAATGGCCTTTTTCAGGCGGCTAGAGTGAGTCTTCTTTTTCTTTTAGTCTTGCTGGTATACCAGATAGACGGTAGTAGATGGTAGAGATTTGTTTGGTTTGGATGGGTTTGAATGTCCTCTTTTGCGGGTGACTCTGGATGAGATTCCACAAAAAAGAATAGACACAGGTATGATAGATACAGAGATCTGAAGTTGTGCAATCCCGGACGGCGCGGTGGGTTGTTGCAGGAGGACCTAAAGATAAATCGGAGTCCTTTGTTGACCTTGGGGATTACATCCGTTGCCATGGGCGACGTCGGGGCGGTTTGGCGCTTGAGCCTGAGCTTGGGCCGCTCCTGACTTGGATCGACCAAATCGGGGCTTCACGCAGGCCTCTGCAGTCCCTGTTGGAGACTGCCCAGGCCAAGGACAAGCCGCCGGTTTGGGAATCCTCCAGGCGATCCCTGGCGCTTGCTCACCGAGTTTCAGCGCTAACGCTGCTATCCACCCACGCCCGGCCCAATTCAACCTTAAAGGCTCAGCATGTGAAACGTCATCGCAGTAAGTAAACCACGAGCTGCTTCCAACAAATTGCGGCAACATAGCTCGCTCCAAGCTCCAAGCTCGACTTCGCACCACGATGGCGGCTTTTCTGTCTCGATCGGAATAAGACAAGGAAGCTGGCGAAGATGTCATTATCGGGAATGGTTCGTTTCTCGGCGGATCCCCCGTGCAATGCATCCCGTTGCATGGCATTTTAAGCCGGTTTTTACTCTGGCAAATCAAAATCAATGTAGTACCTGAACCAACTTTTCGTGTTGCTGACTATCACCCCCGGCTTCCCAAGCTCCAAACCTGTAAAGGGTTGTTGATGTTCAGCCGCGGTGCCGAGCAACGCAACATACGGTGTCAGCCAACATCTACTGACGACTCGGCATGCTTTTGGGGTGTTTATATGTACATTTCTCAGAACTTGAATATGCCCAAACTGCTATTTGATGCCAATTCGTTCAATTGTTTTTCTTGAGCATTAAAGTAAAATTTCTATTATTGCACGAAACATTTATGGAGCAACATTGGAAAATTTCCTCATCTTAATATCATCATGCTTTTCGTTTCCCTGTGGACCGGCAACTCGAGACACGGCAGGAGACAAAGAACCGTTCAACGTTGAGGTTGAATACAATGTATGAAACATAATCTCTCGCCGCTTTCTTGCCTGGTGCGATCCGATTTGCTCGGGAAGGTCTTTGAATGTAGCCACATTGCGGCTTCGGCAATCCATCTATGTACGCTTGACAGCTGCAGCTAACATATGCAGCTTGCCTACGCCCGCCCAGTTGTGTGGGTTGCCAGGGAGCAAAAACCTGGGTTCCGGACACGTAAGTCGTTGTCGAAATACGAACCAACACCACAGATGGGGGGGGGACACAATGGGGTGGTTTTGACGGATTGGACTGGCAAACGCCGGCGGTAAAGGCCATAAACCCATCCGGAGATATCTATCGTCCTGGCCTTCTCCACTTCTAACTGAGTGTACCTGCAGGTGTGCAGTGTGCAATCCATATAACCAAAGATCGCAGGCCATTTGGCCTTTTTCAGCCGCATTTGCAGTCAATCTCGTATTAGACTGGGTGAGAAAGGAAAATGAGCAAAATGCCCATCTCCGGGGCTATCCAAAAAGCCTGGACCACTTGGAAGACGATAGCTGAAAGTAGGTCGCAGATTTCAGACAATGTATTTTTTTTCTTCTCTCTAGACCCACTGTCGCGCGGGTGGCATCGTATGTACAATGTCAGGAACTCGAAATTCCGCCCACCCGGAACGCCGAATCGCTCGAGAGCTTGTTGGTCGCCGCCTCCCTGCAGCAATAGTTGTAACTTCCGCGATTCTTCTAAACTACCTCTTATCTAATCCTATACGTCGTAGATAGGCCAAACAATGTAAAAGCGCCTTGCCGTGTGCCGTGTCTGGTCGAGAAGCAGTGTGAAAACCGGCCGTTTCTCGGTAGCCCCGCAAGAGACAGATTTGAAGAAAGAGAGGTCAAAGTAACGCAGGCCCAGAAGACTAACGCTGGAAAGCTAGCTTTCAGGTGAGCACAGTGCCGACCATATTATGGCCAGACCTGTCACAATTACGGGCATGAAGGTCTACACTCTGTCGCGCAATCGTTGGAGGCTGTGCTGACTTGGCCCGCTGATTATTATCTTGCGTTGGAGCTGGGTGTTTTCTCAAATATAACCCCGTACCTGCCTCTTCTCATATGTTCACAATCCATCAGCTTCGGCATTTCGGACAAGCACGCGCGATCGAGACTGGCCAAGTCTTGGTTGGTTGCAGGCGTCCAACCTTCGATCCTCCGCTGCCTTTTGGCAGGGAGTTGTACTTCGTCTTTGGAGTCGGGGGCCGAGATGATGCGCCCAATCTCCGTATGACCGCCATTCCGTTCAGCGGTGTCGGGTCGGGCGTCAACGGGCCCAGCGTCTACTCGGGAGCCCATCATGGCCCTGGCAGTTGGTGGCGCCGTGTTCGAATTCAACAGGCGCTCTCGCTTGCTTCCTCATTGCCATGACCTCCAAGAGTAGGAGCAAGGTGTGCTCGGCTCACTTTTCCAGGTGAATGGAAATGAGCATCTCGTATTTCACCTCTTCATATTTGGGCTCGCGATGGTTGCAACTTACGACAACCCAATGATGGTTCTATCCCAAAAGAGGAGGCGATGTGCAATGACTGGGCTCCTCGAAAGCTACCGCGACGTACAGCCTTCACGGCATGACTCCAATGCCCCCGACTATCCATGCCTACGAGCTTCAATGTGCTGATGTCGAAACCCTAGGAAGTCTTCCACCAGCTGTGCAACCCGATCACAACCAACGAACCCATGCCGAGGTCGCTCGACCCCAAGGTGAGATGCAGGTTCAATTCGAGTATCCACCATGATTGGTCGACGAGACGGCTCAGGGGTGAAGTTGTTTTATGCCATAGTGACTCAAAGTCGACAGCCTACACCGGAACTGGCGAGTGATAATGGTGTGACGATGGCAGCTGCTTCGTATAGAAGAATTGCGACTTTACGCGTCTACTAAAGCTTACCTGATTGACCATATACACGCCAGCAGCCAGAACAGAGCGCTGTTGCTTATCACTGTTGATAACAACGCTGTTTGTGTTCAACGGAGCCAATATTGATTGAGAACACTGACAGCACCTTTAACGCTCAGTGCAGTGAGAGGGCGACGAGGGAGGTAATTGTGCCTACTCAGTTGGCCCAGCCCAGCTGCCCGGTACTATCAGAGCTGGAAGTCAGGCGCATCTAGGTGTAGTATGACCTCATGCAGTTTCTACGCGCCCTTGGTCTAGGGCCAGCCGCCTGTCCCACTGTGATCCTGGCTCAAGCCTACTTTTGTAACATCGTGGGTATCTGCAGCCTTTTGGGATTCGCCGTTGAGATCATAGGCCTATCTAAAATGCAATAAAATATCGCGCTGTTATACGTCTAAGGCTGTCAAGCCTTCTGGCGAATACAATATCCATGTTAGATTGGCTGTGGTATTAACGTACTACTTACATGTGTGTATAATAGCCAGCCCGTTCCCGTTGTTACCTGACACGAACCTGGTAAGTCGACTTAGACCTTTGCCTGATCCTCTACCGTATGATGTATTGGGTTGTCTCTCCCCTTGAGAGTGTCTCTCTCTCTCTCTCTCTCTCTCTCTTTCTCTCTCGCCTTCCTTATAGTACGTCCATTTCTGGATCATACGATCTGTCATCGTGGCGATAAGCTTCAGTTCAATGAACTGAGCAGGCTCTCCGGGTGTTGTGGTGGATTTCAAGGAATTATTGTGGAGATATGATCTTATCTGCTAAATAAGAACCTCGTCATTCCACTTCTTGACGTGTTCATCCTCTTTCATGTCCCAGTGGACCATCACCCGTGACTGTAGATGGTTATCGAATCTGCCAACGTCCGAGTGAAACTCAGCCCAATCTTCCTTAATAATGAACATATTCTTATTAAGCGTTTTGAATGTGAGGCTATTATTGCTCAACTCGACGCGGGCGTAGACTATGGCGCCTTTGGCGCCGTGAGCCAATAGAGGAAGTTTGTCGTCAACGATGGTCTTCAATCTTTTGTGTGGGCTATATTGAATTGCTTATTCCTGCTTGCGTTTAGTACCAGGCGGAGATGCCGGTATATCCTTTACAAATCTCCTTATATTTATCCTAATTAAATATACATTTCTTATTCTTAAAGGATATTATATACGTTATTTTTAATATTTCTTTATAAAATCCCCGAATTTTAATTTCGTTTAGTTTTAATTCCTATAAAAAGGGGGTTTATTAACTTAAAAAAGGTAAATTTATTTTTAACGAATTTCGGAAGAAGCTTTAAGTGTGTATTTTATCTTAAAGAATGCGAGGCGAGGCGAGCAACTAGCAAAGCAAATCTAGACCTTAAAGGTAATATTGGGGCCCTCGCCGCTTGTGAGCTATCCCAAAGGCAATGGAAAGCCGTTTCCGTGTACTGAGCTACGAGATCTTCTGTTGCGTTCCGATTTGCATCGCCTTGTTGACCCAAGCCCGCTGTGATTATGCCTCTGGATATGGTGAAATCTTATTCGTCGAGATCCTCAGGTTGCACAAGTACTACTAAGGCTTGCTGGCAGATGGCTGGTGCGGGGGGGGCTGAGAAGATGCTGCTGACCCGGGCTCCAACTCGGCGCAGGGCATTGAATCCATCATTTCCTCCCCCGTTCTTGTGCCGCCATCCATATACTTCCGCACTATGACACAGCCCAGTCAGCCAGTGCAGCCAGCTCCAGACCCGCGCCTTGGTGGAAGGACCGCGGCGTACAACCGCTACGACATTGTATGCCAGCTTGAGGCGTTTTACGACTTCCTCCCACATATCCCGGTCGAAGCCGTACACAAGCCCCCGCCTGGCGGCTGGCCATCCTTGACGGCCTCCAGCTTGGGCGCCAACATCGGCGGGAAGAGTCCCGAGGTCGTCGAGCTGCTGCGCCGGCTTCCGTACATTGACGGCGTGCACAAGGACAGCGTCGCCGGCAGCAGCTGCCACGACACGCACCCCTGGATCGCAAATGAGGCCTATCCCTGCGACTACTATGTGGTCTCCCAGGTTGGTCTGGGCGAGCTGAGCGAGTACGAGGCCCCTGGCTGGGCTCTCAATGTCCGTGACGATGTCGGCTTCGTGATACGACCCAGCTACGGTAACGTTGGCGGCGGCGTGGAGGCGGAAGAAGACCCGGGCCGTGAGCAGTTCGTCTCGGAGGAGAGGTGGCCCCCGTGGGTCGTGCAGTTAACGACGGGCACGGATCGCGAGAGCTACTGCTGGATGCTGGACACGACGGACGGCACGGTGACGCGGTACTGTGCTGTAAAGTCCGAGTACGAGCCTACGTACCCCCAAGGAGACGGGCGGGCCTGGCGGGACCGGATATGCGACGACGTGACGAGAACGCTGGAGACCTGGTGGCGACGAAGCTAGGCGATCACTTGATACGACGACCAGTTAGCCGTAGGATGATGGTTCATGGTCGGTACATTAAGCAGCGAGCGAATGTATTCATTGGCATAGTAATCTAACTCGAGTTCCTTCGGTCCCTCGCCGCTTCACCCGTCCGTTGAGGGAGCACGGGCTCTGCAACGTTCGAACCAGGCGACCTGGGCGGCGCCAGTTCGTCATCCACCGGTGCGAGCGTGGCCGACGCCTCCACCGCAATAGGCGCCGTCGGGTGCGCGTGTTCTCTCATGGTGGTCACGACAGCCCTCAGGGCCTCGAGCTCGCGCGAGCAGGTGTCGTCCCCACATTTGTCGAACCCGAACCAGGCCTTCAGCTCCTCGGGCGTGGCCAGGCGCGTCGAGTTGGCGTCGGCGACGATCAGGCACCCGAGCTCGTCGACCCAGTCATCCTGCCTCTTGGCCCGGTGTCGTAGCCTCGGCCTCCTCCAACTGTTCGTCATTTCGGCCTCATCCTCGTGGTGAATGAACCACTGGTCCTCGTTGAGCAGCGCGAAGCCAGCGCGGGAGGTGCCGTCGATGACGGGCTGACAGGGATTGGCCTCGAAACCGTCATCGGGCAGATTCTGGAGGTTCACGAAGTCCATGGTGTAGCGGCGGCGGTTGTACACTGCCCGATATTGGTGGACGACGGTGTCGAAGGCGCGACGCCCTGGTCCTCGGGTGATCCTCGTTGCGTGGTTGTCGGTCGTGTAGTCTGCGACTCTTGGGCATCGGCCAAAAAGGGTCCCGGCATTCTGGTTATCTTTTGATTCGAGGAGGCGGATACGTTGACCCCGACCGGCCTGAGGACGTGCCGCAAGGGCGAGCGCCTTGCGGTCTACCATGTCACAGTGGTAAGCCACAAATCGGGGCATGTTCCGTGATCAGTTCGCACGAAGGAAAATGCCGGGGTATTATTAGATCGAGGTCACTCCGGAGTCACTTGAACAGTTCTCCCAGCCATCATTGAAATCACAAATTGCCGCCGGAGGGTACTCATCAGGTGAGCATCGTTTCTCCTCCATCACACCTATAAAACGGGGAAGATCTCGTTGCATTACCCAGCTGTCACTTACGGGTAGACCTTTGATCCTGGGCGGGATGTAGGAGCAAGTCAGAGTCGCAAACTGGGGGTAGTGCTGGATGATGGAGTGGTAATTCAGACAAGCTTGTGGGTGAGAGTTGGGCAAGGCATTCGGGTTGCCATCGCACACAATTGCCGTTGGGGCGCCCTGAAAATGGACAATGATCGCGGTGATTTCTGTTGTGTGAACCCTGTTGTCGGGTTCGCAGTCTGCTCGCTTTCCACCGCTCCTAGGACAGGCGGAAGGACTCGTTTTCGCAGGGCTCTGGACGGTGACGAACTCGGTCAACATAATATTCAATATAGACTAGGCGTTTACCGTAGTCCATTTTGCCAGAAATCCACTCACATGGCTGGACTCCGGAGGTCGAGACCGCCGAGTCGCCGAGGGCTTGTCGACTGTGAGAGTATGCTTTTTGCCAAAGACTTTGAAGACAGCCTTTCCTTCCTTCTCGGCGCCCTTCACACAGAGTTGGATCAAGGCTGGAGTGGCGGCTATCTCGGCGATATCTGCGATCTCGCCTAACGAGACATGATTGTGCGAGTCAGTTTCAGTACCCAGGACAGCTTCGGCACAGTGGCAAGCCCACCTATAATCGGTATAGCTGCCTCGATCGCTTCTAGGGGTGCGAGCAGGGCTGGAACTGCTATACGGCAGAAGGCGTTGGCCGCTATGTCCAGCGCGGCTTGTTCGGCAGCGTCCTTTGCAGCATCCTTCACAGCATCCTCCGCCTTGCCCTTCAGATCGCTGGCAGATGGTGCCGGCTTAAAGCCTTTGCAGCAGTAGCTCTGGATACCTCCGGTGCAAGTGCGATCACCCGTCTTCTTGTCGTGGCTGTTGGTGTTCTGGACGACCTCTGTCTCGCCTTCATCGCAACCACCCATGCAAGTCAGGCCGACGCCACGGTACCCCCGCCACTGACATTGGCCCATGCGAGTGCCGTTGTCGCAACAGAGACGGCGATACTTACCCGCCTTACATCGATCATTCGTAGACAACTTCCCCGGCTGCCCGTTCACTAAGAAGCAAGGGGCCCGTATTAGTCGCAAGTTGAAGGTCAAGAGAACTGGGCGGACCACTTACTTTGAGCCACTTCATTGGTCCCAGACTTGCACTTTTGGTCACAATCAGTTGCATAACAGGTAACGCCAGCCTGTAAATCATCGCTTCTCTCCTCTTGGTCATGCGTCGTCACTCCAGGCGCAGGAGCTAAGCCATTGTCGGCCTTTTGGTCGACTTGATCCATAGCCCAAACCTGCGAAAATTGGATTGTCAACTTGGAGCCAAACAACGCTTTCGAGTTTATGAAAAGGGGTTATGGTCGGTCCTACCATGGTGCCACCGAGACATCGCGAATTTGCAAGCTTTCGCTTTTGGTCAAAGGTATCGTCATCGTCGTACGACACCCATTGGTTGCTGTCCCACATAATCCCTTTCACGGCAGCCTGCTTATCCCACATCGGCTGGAGATGATTGTCGGATATCACGTCCTTGATCTCTTGGAGGGTAAGAATGCCACTTGCATCCGAGCAGGGGCCTGCCTTGGCGCCCACCGAGAATTGGCAAACGCCATTGGGGGTGTTACAGGCAGAATCAACAAGAGTGAAGCTCCTGCCGTACTATAACACATCATCGTGAGCTTTGCTCGAGGGTCGCTGGGGGGTATGGTACCAAGAAGCCTTACCCATCCAAGGCCAAGCACTGCTTTTGAAGGCTCGATGCCTGCCCGCCACAGGAGATCAAGGCCCATGTCGATCTCGGTTATATTGGTATGAGGGGCAATGTGTGGCCCCAAGGCTTTTGATTGCGCATCCCAGACGCCGTGTACTATGTGGTCTTTCAGCCATCACCACCTCGGCAGGGGAGTATTATGAGAAGACCAAGGATATCTTACAATCGTAGGTCATGAAGTTGAACCAGTCGACACTGGGCTGCATCGCGGCCACATCGAAGTGCTGCAGGTACCAGTACGAGGTGGGAAGTGTCATGGAGATCCCATATCGGTTGCCCATCACTTGTCAACAGTGCTCATGACAAATGGATACCACGATCGTGCTTGGCCAGTTGATTCCCTCTTACCGAATGCAGCCTTGAGCTCTTTGACGAAGCTGACATAGTTGGCCTTATCGGCCGTCAGGCCACCCCGATCATCGGCTTGTGGATACTGTCCAACATCATAGTGTCAGTACCTGAAGAGTTCGAAAAGGAGATACTCAAGACAGACACTACTGACCTCCCAGTCCAGATCCACTCCGTCGAAACCGTAGTGGTCGATGAAGCTGATCAGACCGCTAATGAACTTTTGGCGATTGCCCGCCGAGCTAGTCATGTCGCTAAAGGCCGAACCGGTCGGGCCAGGATCTGTGAAGGACCACCCTCCCACAGAGATCCAAGTCTGTAGCCCACTGTGAGTATCCTTCAGCGCCGTGAACCGGCCAAGGAGCGTGCCACTGTTGCTGTCCACGGGCGCGATTTGGAAGGAGCTGGGATCGAAGCAAGCAAAGGCAAAGTTGACGTGGGTGAAGCCATTCAAGTTC
The DNA here is from genome assembly GCA_038363915.1 of Apiospora saccharicola. NCBI lineage: Eukaryota > Fungi > Ascomycota > Sordariomycetes > Amphisphaeriales > Apiosporaceae > Apiospora > Apiospora saccharicola. The sequence continues at coordinate 6,031,863 of JAQQWM010000001.1, forward strand.
AAGTCCTCGGGGAGTACCGACTGGCACTTTCGGGTAGCGGCCCAGGACTCATAGTATCCTATGGTCCGCTTTGCAATCGAGTTGCCAGAACACCCAGGACGCTTTACGTTGGCGCACCCTCCAAAGCCGCTCTGGCAACCGCTCGCGCTCAAGGCATCCGTGGACCCGCAGAATCTGCGGCACGATCAGCTCTCCATGCTCAATTGCCCAGTACAATGGTCAGTAGATAGAGGGGTTACGCACCCAAACTTGGAGCAGCACACTTTCAGGGGGCAATTCTGCTGGCCGGCCTTACCGTAGATGCCGCACTCTGCCTTTGCATCGCAGTTACTGGTGCAATTGCCTTTATGGAATGTCGGTCAATCGAGTCGTGTCCTCAGGGGGCAACGACTTAGCTGCACCACATTCGCCCGGCGAGTAGCCGCACAGGTTATTGTTGTTGCCACCACAGCAAGCTGCATTCTCGCAGGGAGTGTCTGAATTGCATGTCCCTGCAGGGAGTGCCCGCTCATGAAGAGTCAACAGGAGGGGAAGGTCTTGGGGTGGCGGCGGCAGCTTATACAGCCCCGGTTTGAATTCAACAGAGCCTTCTTCATACCAACCCCCAAAGGCCTGGGTCGTGAACAAAAGGGCAAGAAACAACATCATCCTGATGACGGAATACCTGTAGCCGTGGGTCCCTTGCTACTGGCGAGAGTCCTCTGGTTAAAGATATCGAAGCAAATCGAGAAGTTTCCCATCATGTACTTGCTCTCTATTGTCTGCCTATCGTGTGGACTGATTACAAAAGACCGAGTTCCTGATTAAGAAGGTGGTATGGATTCGGCGAAGTCAGCAGCCACGATATGTATGCAATCAACAAGACATGTCTTCTGTAGAGATTCGGCACGATAGAGAACCGTCGACGTCTAGCTTGGAGATATTCTAAGGTATGACGAGAGTATTCATTGGTCTCATGGTCATATCACGGCCCTGGAATCTGCAGTCAGCAACATACGAGCGCGCCGAATCACACCAGCTCGCAGCCATCTACGCCCCAGCCTGACCACCTGTATCAAACCACGGCCAGCTACTGGTCGCTTATCACAAACTACGATCACGCCAAATGCTCCCATGCAGGACGTCGCATCCAGCATCTCCGCCTTTACAGCCCCTCAAGCTTTATGATTGCTCAGCCTACTGCCGCCTACGCTTTTGCCAATAATGCTTGTATGTTCGGTAAGATGTCAGATTCAACAACCCCTGCTAGGAATGCTCTCCATGTCTTGTGATAGTTGGGAACGGCTAATGGATCAAAGCTCCGGTATTCCAGATTTTGAATCTTTAGATAGCTCTTCAGTCTCCCCCTCCCTATTTCGCGGGCCACTTCCCACAGGCTGAGGGTGGATCAAGTTCTCTTTCCTATACTTGATCAAGATGGAGTCCATTCTGCTCAGCTTGCTATTGCTGTCTACAGCCCATCATGTCACGGCTTTCAACCTTTATCCGGCTCTCAACACTGACAAGCTGGGGGAGGCGCTTGGTATTGCTACGGACTGTGTCCAAGCCTTGTGTGTAGACTCTTAGGCCCCCTGGAAATAGGTTGAGTCTGAGCTGATAGAAACTCGCAGAAATCGTACCCTACCGGATTGTGACCCAAGTCTCTTGGGGATGGTTGCAGATTTTGAGAACTTCTGGTGGGAAGATGACAACGTCACAGCGCTGTGTTCGGGAAACTGCTCCATGGAGGTCTCTTCGTGGAGCATGGACCTCTATGGAATCTGCTATGGAGAGTACATCTCGGCCTATGGAAAGCAGATACCGGCGAGCTCCATTGGAGAGCGTTATAACGACGGCATGCATCTTGTCTGCCTACCGTCCAAGTAAGTGTCGACCGGCAGTGGTGCAGTGCAGTTCTTCCACCGATCGCTCAACTCATTGATTGGATGCGTGCAGCTCGAACGACTTCGGTTGGTGTCTCATCGAGTCCCAGCAGTGGGTCGGGAGCGACATTGTTCGGCCAGGTCAGACTCTATATACATTTCCCTCTAACAGATTAGAGGAGGGCCTTTGAGGGCTACTTCATGCAGCCAGAATGAATGCCGATCTTTCTCCGTTGAAGCAGACTGTGCAACGAACCCCTCGGATCCCAACGCTTCTGCGATCCCAGCCGATGACATGAGAATGGCCAACATCTACGACGATGATATATCCAGCCCGCCAGCCAGTACCACATGCGCCGGGCAGACCGTCACCGGCGGTTCCGACTGCAATTCCATGTCCACCAAATATGGTGTTACAACTGGTGACCTGCAAGTCGCAACAAACAGTAGCACTTGCCAGGTAACTAGTTCAATATGCCTCCCAGCTGCTTGTGCTCTGCAGCAGGTGGCCAGCGGTCAGACTTGGTAAGCCGAAATCCCCTCCCCACCCATAGCCGAGGTATGGACATCGTTTTCTCTGCTAACAAGACTTGGTCATAACAGCGATAACCTCGCATCAAGCTTCAAAGTGACAACCGTGCAATTTCTGTCTTGGAACCCCCGAATCATGGGACTCTGTGACAGCCCCTACGGAGGGGCAGTACGTGTGCGCAAGGTAAGAGATCACAGTCAACGCACCCTTAAACCCACTTGATTCAATCGATAAATGTAGCTGACCATGGTCCGAAACCAACGCACCTGGTACGAACAGCTCGTACGCCCTGCCACCGCCGCCGCTGGGGACCAGCGCGGACGCGGGGAACCAGCAAAGAGGCAGAGAAGGAGGCGTCGTGGCGCCCACAACGACGGTAAGCTCCACCATCACCCACCCGGCATCTCAAGGCTCCGGATCAGCGCCTTCGCCCACGCAAGACGGGCTCGCGAGCAACTGCAACAACTTTGCGAGCGTCAAGGGCGGGGATACTTGCTTTGACCGGGCCAAGGCGTACGGCATCACCCCGGAACAGCTCTACGCTTGTAAGCCAAATATCCTCCTCCACCCCTATTTCATACCTAAGGCCACTGACCGCAGTCAACAACAGGGAATCCGGTACTGGGACTCAACGGAGCAGACTGCTCCACCAAGTTCTGGTCAAGCGAGTACTACTGTATCGGTGTACGCCCGACGCAGACCACGCCCGTCACCGCCCCGGCCCCACGCAGAGCGGCATCGACCCGAACTGCAACAAGTACGCCCCGGCCCAGAAGGGCGACGTGTGCGACACCTTCGCCGCCCGCAGCAGCATCTCCAACGCGCAGCTCTACGCGTGGAATGCGGCGCTGGGGAGTTCGGGCCAGAACTGCGGCTCGTCGCTCTGGGCGGACGAGTGGTACTGCGTGGGCATCTCGGCCCCGGCCGCCGGCAGCACCGCGTCGTCCTCCAAAATCACCCGCGTCACCGCCCCCGGCCCGACGTAGACCGGTATAGCTGCCAACTGTACCAAGTACGCCGAAGCCCTGTCGGGTGAGGCCTGCGACTCCTTTGCCTCGCGGAACGGCATCACCACCACGCAGCTGTATTCTTGGAACACGGTACTGGGTCCGAAGGGAGAGAACTGCCAAACATCATTCTGGGCGCAGGAATATTATTGCGTAGGGGTTTCCTAAACATCGATAGTGACTAGGTAGCTATGCCTGTCAGTGCGGTTGCTGAACTTAGACTGGCGGCTTGTTGTTATCAAACATCGACAATCGATGGTGATCTAAAATACTGCCATGCAAGGACCCTCGCAAGGCTAAAACATCTCAGAGGGGAATATTTCTTAAACTTGTATATTATCTATCGCACGCTACAAACTTGGCTTGACACTGCGATACTAACAATAGGGCGAGCATGAACAGCTAGTGTCGAAGAACACTCACGACTGTTGAATCATATTGGTTCGTAACCCTGGAAAGGCAAGGAAAAGATCTGAAACAGCGGTTATTATATTATAATAGGTTAGTTAGATAAAAGCTAAGTCTACTACGGCTTCCGTTTATTAAGTAATATTTTAACTAGCTTAAATAGTTTAAAAAAAAGAAAAATATATATATATTAGCTATATATATTACGGTAATATATATTTTATTAATATTAGCCAGGTTAAAGCTAATTATAGCCTCCTTCTTATAATATCGACTCCGTAAAGTTTACCAGACTTACGATTACGGCGGTAGGTGGCACCAAATGACACTCGCGAAAATTCACGCATAGCTTGTGTAATTTCAGAATGGTTCAGTTTCCTCTCTTCCTGACGAAAATGATTACTTCTGTTCGCTACGAAATAGCAAAGGGGTCTCCATTAAAAAGTGGTTGGCCGCGCCTGAACAATCAAGTCCAAAGAAGAAGCCCCGCGCTCTCTGGTTTAGCGGCCCTTGAAGACAGGCCGCCTCTTGTCCTTGAACGCCAGTAGCGCCTCGTCCCGGTCCTCTGTCTTGACGACCCGCTCGTACATGGCATTCTCCATTTCCTCGCGCGCCCAAGCCACCGCTTGAAGCCCGGCCCGGATGGCCACGGGCCCGCCCTCGCAGATCTCGGCTGCCAGGCGCACCGCCTCGGTCAGCGCCAGTTGCCGCGCCCGGGTCGCCATGGCCGAGGGCTCGCCCTTCTGGGGCTCGGCGCCCTGCTCGAGGGCGTCACGCTCGTCCTCGGGCAGCACCTCGACCAGCCGGTCCGCGATGCCGAGGAAGTAGGCCTCGGGCGCAGACACGCGGCGGCCCGTGAGGATGAGGTCGCGCGCGCGGCCCACACCGATCAGCGCGGGCAGGCGGTAGGTGCCGCCGGCGCCGGGGATGATGCCGAGGCGCGTCTCGGGCAGGCCAATGGTCGCGGTCGAGGCAAGGACGCGGAAGTGGGTCGAGAGAGCGAGCTCGAGGCCGCCACCTAGGGCCATGGAGGAGATGGCGGATATGGTGGGGATGGGGAGGTCGGAGAGTGCCGAGAAGGTGTTGCGAAGGTTGGCGAGGAAGTCGGCGGTTCTAATTGAGAAGATGGTGCATTAGTATTTGCGCTTTCATGGTTGAGGAAGGGGTGTTGGGCATGTCAATTTGATACTTACTCGTCGGCGGTGAAGCTGCGTCGCTCCTTCAGGTCGGCGCCAGCACAGAAGCTTGCGTCGACGGCGCTTGCGAGAACTAGAGCTCTTGTCGGGCCCTTCTGATCTGGACCGGCAGCTCCGCCGAAACGAGGTGTCGCTGGGGTTTCTTGGCCATCAGCCGTATATTGTGATTGGACATCATCGATCTCCGCCCTCAGAGAGGCGAGCAATGCCTTCGAGATGGCATTTCGAGCGGATGGCCTGTTCAGTTCGAGAATTCGGATGTGGCCCGAGCCGGGAGCTGGTAGATTGACGACATTGACAATAGGCCCAGTGTCGCTTGAGTAGGCTCGGACGAAGCGGAAGCGAGCTAAGGAGTTGAGACGGACACTTATTCGTGGCGGCATGATCAATTGGTCTCTTGTCGTTGGATGGAGATGGCCGATTGAAGCATATCGGTGGTATTTCGTGAGGTCGAGCTCGAGTGCCGAGGCCCCAGGTGGGTGACGTCGGTGCAGCTGTGCCGCGGCGTCTAGCAACGGCTAATACCGGGGCGTCAACCTCTACAACATTATGTTCAACCCAATTGCATTTTGTATTGAATTGGCTGCATCAATTCTACTCTGTATTCGACACCGATTTGCAAAAATCAACCAAATTGAGATTCCTTCTATATGGCATATTAATTACCTACATTTGTATGTTTCGGGCAGATTTGATGTCCACGAGCTGCATGATGCCTCCAAGATCATTTTTGGGCTACACTGGGGTTGTAGTTAGTGATGTCACCCGATTCGCCCAATCAAGACGAATCAAGACGAATCTCACTTGAGAAAGAGCCTCTTCACTCCACTTTATCAAGTACGCAATAGCATATCACGGTTTGTCTTTTGATGTGTTCGAGCAGTTTTGATCACTTTTGGCTTCCCCTTTCTCAGGTCAAACCTCGTGTTACTCTCGGAAAAACTGCCTCGCAAACTTTGGCAAAACGTAGCACGGTTACGTTTGGGGATACATATAAGTTCCGCCCCCTCCAATTGTCACACATACGTTCGATCAATCTCCACGACTCGAGACCTCGATATCCTCAATGGATCCGCAATCCACCACTTCTGATGCCACTTCGTCGGCGCGGACCGTGAGCGAATTGCCCCCAGCAGCCATTGCATTCGCTGGCCGGATGTACGATTCCGCTCGCACTGGCCAGCTCGATGTCTTCGAACAAGCTCTCCCGCTGGGCTTGCCAGCCAATATGACCAATGAGAAGGGCGACACTCTTGTATGCTTCTTGAGCGAGTAACCATTAAATTTACACGCGTGCTCGCTGACTCCCAAGCGCGACAGCTCATGCTGGCTGCGTATCATGGCCATGCCGACTTGGTGGAGTTGCTGATACAGCACGGGGCGGACCCAAACCGTGTAAACGATAGGGGTCAGAGCCCTCTGGCTGGAGCTGTATTCAAGAAGGAGAACATAGTGATCGAGGCAAGGCATGTCTGCTATCATAGACCAGAACCCAGACTGACACCCGACTAGGTGCTACTTGAAGGCTTAGCGGACCCTGACCTGGGATCCCCCTCAGCGATGCAGTGTGTCACTATGTTCAACCAGGAAAGCGTTTGGAAAGATAAGTTTGAGAAGGCCCCAGGCAAAGGCAAGGGCAAGGACAAAGCTGAGAAATTGACACCATCGTAGATGACGGTGTTCAGCTTGCCAAGGTCTCACTCTCAACTTATCTCCATGTTATCTGGGAACATGCACACTAGCTTTGTCAAAAGCGATATTCAGCTGCGTTAAGATTTTGAACATATCAGAAGACGTTATATTACCAGCTTGTCTACTATATACAAGTCAGAAGCTGCGTCCTTGCTCGAAATATATGGACTCGTGCACTATCAATGCCCCCCCTGACGATGTCATAGTCGCCATCTGCTGGATTGGATACTTGACGATGAATTCCGACTTCTCTCGATTATATTGTTTTGCTTCGGCAGACCCATGGGCCGCAAGACGACCAGCCACAATTGAGCACATAATGCCTCCTCAAATTAAGCTTTGGATCCTGGTAGCATTGACCAGACCAAGCATTGTTATGGCAATATTGGTTCAGTTGAGAAGGCATAACTTGAGCTGATGCCAAATTGCGATACCAAAGACAGGACTACTGATTTCCCTACAGTGTTTATGAGACGTTGTGCCTGACTGGTTGTGTTGGGGTATCGAAAAGGGGGTAAGTCTGATACTTGGGATAATCATCTCCCTGACGTGTGTCAACCCCTTCTAGAAACAGAAGCAAAGAAGTTCATATCTACTCTGGTTGTCCCACAGTGTATGTATATTATTAACTTTTCAAACTAAGGTATGTGGTCCACATCTACATATTCAAACTTGCGCAAATGGAGGTTGCTGCTCTATGATCCAGATCCAGGGGCACAGCACCTGGAAATGCTGCTAGATACGCTTCTTTCAGCAGGCTACTGGTGATTTCAGACCAGATCAAGATGTGGGAGAGAGTAGAGCACATCACTCGGAACAACCAGACTACGAAACCCCTTTTGGTGTGATATATCCGTACTCTCTGCAAGACGCAAAGCCACCACACAGCCTATGTACTGGATGTGCGAGGGTCATTCCAGATTATATTCCATTGGCTGCCGTTCAACTGTGAACAGAAACTGGATCAGCACCCGGGCGAAATAAAACACCCCTCCTTCTCTTAACACGCAGCACTGTTTAGACTTTTTAGAATTTTTTTATTTCAACTTCCCCTGCACTGAGGCAGCAATCGGAGAAACCTGGGTCGATGGTTATGCGAGTTGCCTAATCCCATACGCCTTCGACTGATTTCTGAGAATGATATAAAACGCTTGGTTCTTTCATTCTCCCAAACAAAATTTTGGCCCGTGTTTCAACCCCTCCTACATACCTACTTATTCTTCCATCATTCACTCAGTTCTCCAACAGCAATACATCTCATTGATCAATCTTAACTGGCTATACCACTTTCAGATTCCATCAAGAGAGCCAGAGATTCTTTCTCATTCTTGGTTCTTTCCTACGAAGATCGGTCATCGCTGTCCTTGAAACGCCCCAACGAAAAAGGGAAAAACAGCTTTCAGTCTCCTATCGACGACATATCTCCCTCTTTCGCAACCAATTGCTATTTGTACTTGGCATATACCACATACTCTCATTTTCATAAACAAGAGCAAACATGGAAGCCAACTACGCAAGCAATCACTGGAAGTCCCTTTTCCTTAATCCCCCATCAAGGATGCCCGAGTGGATGGAAGTACCCCTCGATCAGCGTTTGGAACGTGCTCTTCTTCAACCAAGCAAGCATCAGACTATTTCACACCGAAGGAGACGAGAGATGCTTCGAAACCGGAGGGCACGCTCGCCAGCCCATCAGCCTCCATTGCAGCCCACGGCAGCCTTTCACCAACCACCAGCCCCGGCCCCGGTCCCGTCCCAGTCGCCATGGTACTGTCCACCCGAAATACCGACGCTGGCAATCCCACAAATTTCTGTCAGGGCTCCGTCACCCCGATATTCACCGGGATCAACAACTTCATTCTCTTGTTACCCCCCGGCCGCACCTGTAGCTGCCGAGACACCGGTATTCAGACCTAAACCCCTCCCAGCCCAGTACGACCCAGAGACACCAACACCTCGACCACACCCCAACAAGAAATTAGCCATGTCTTTTCTCATACACCCACAAAACGAGGAAGTGCTACCGCCTCCACAACCCCACCAGCAGTGGGCACCCTCTTACCACGACGAGGAAATCTCAAAGCCCCGACCTATGGCCCCAGCCCTCACCTACCAGAAAGTCGAGGCGACTGTAGCTAGATGGGAATCAGATCAACTCCGGGCCGAGGAAGAGCAGGCATGGAACTGGGGAATGCGGGACAGCCGGCCCATAGTGCACTGGCAATCGCCTCTGCAGGTGTCGTCAGGCCGCCGCACGCCTTCGACATCAACCTTCCCTTCGCCATCGCCTCCTGTCCTGACGCTCGCCAGCAGCGAGAAGTTGCAACGGCTTCAAGGCTCCCAGGCGCTTGAAATAGCGGACGAGGAGAAGGAGCTCACGAGGCTGCAGTTGTTGGTGGAAATGCAACAGAAGAAGCTGGCCCGCTTGAACATGGAGAACCAGCACTGGAATGATGGCAGAGCTGCCCGCATGCGTTGACTCTGATGGGATATTTTTAGTTTTGGTTGCAGAATCTATAAAAAGTGGATGGATGTGTATATGTTAAGGAAGGTCGTCGGGATGCTTCTGGATGTTTTGCATCTTGGGGACAACAGTCATCAATATCTTTCCTGATGCTGTGGATGTGTCTAACATAATGATTTCATGAGATACCCGTTATTACAAGTTGCATCACCTGGAGCACTTTGAAATTAAATCATTCATACTACCAAAACTATCCACGGTGATATATCCGCACAAACATACTTGAGTATGAATATATGGACAAGTCTACGGCAACGGATAATATATATCGATATAACTGTACATTTATTAGCGTATACTATTATTGAACACGTTATAATGATCTGGGGTATTGTCCCAACTGAACCAGGTTCTCTAAAGATCATGTCGAGCATGCTTGCTTTTGTGCCGCAGCAACTCTCCGTACTTGAAGAGGAGGAAAGGTATCGGTATGAAAGCAATCGAAATGAAGGCCAAAGTCGAGGAAGCCCAAGCAACACCCAGGTAGTCATACATTGCCGTCGCAAACAATGGCTATACACCAAATAATTAGCATATCAATCCTTCTCATAGACTTGTATGATCGAGGGAAGGAAGATAATTTGAGGGGGTAGAGAGGTTGAACTTACAAAACCAGCGCCGAAACCACTCCGCAGCAAATCGTTGCCAGCAAGCACGCTCGCGATGTATTCTGGATAAGCATCGCTTAGGTAATTCATGACGCAATTGAACAGCAAAAACGTGCCGACACTGAACCAGGCAGTGCCAACGATGGGCACGATCCAGTGGATCTCGGCCCGCGAGGTCCACCCGAACCAGAAGAGGCAGATGGGGATGGCGAGGGAGCCAATAAAGGCCGGGGGAAGGCGCCATTCAGGTTTCAGTTCGCCATCCTCGTTGAACTTGGGCTCGATGTACTTGTGCTGGTACCAGGCGAACGGCGGAAGGACCACGAACACGCCGACGAGGATGCCAATGAAGGCCAACCCTTGCTTCCCGAGGCTGAAGCCGTAGATTTCGGTGAAGACTATTGGGAAGCTCTCAAACCATATATACAGGAGGCCGTACACAAGGGCGATATATAGGTCGAGGGCGAATACGATGGGCTCCGTAAAGAGTAGTGAAAAGGGGCGGATCAAAATCATCGAAACGATGTCCTTACCGGTCATCTCCTGACCTACAAGCTCTGGCTCGCAGATGAGCTTGTCGTTGCCTGTGAGTTTGCGGAGACGGCGGGCCCGGCGGTAGAGGATATTGGCTGACGATGTCTCGGGCAGGAAGAATATGAGGAGAATCAGTGTGGCGCCAGAGAGCCACATGATCTCCCATATGGTCCAGCGCCAAGTCTCCTTTTCGACGGCAAACCCACCGACCAAGGGACCGAGTGTAGGGCCTAGATGGCTTAGCATGAATGTTCATAAGTATGGGCAATGGAAAGCGTGACTTACCACAGACAGCACCGATACCCCAGACCGCCAGGCCGTAAGTACGTTTCGCAGGCGAATACATATCTCCAATACTGGCACCTCCGGTAGCGAGTGATGGACTACCAATGAAACCAGTGATGAAACGAAACGCCAAAAGCATCCCAAAGTTCGTCGCTAGGGCTGTGGGAACCTGAAGAACAACAAACAGGGCTAGCGTTAATATGTAGATGGGATTTCGGCCGGTCTGGGGAATCTCGGATAGGGGCGACCACAACATGGGACCCAGTCCGTAACCGGCAACAAACAGAGTCAAGCCTAGTGTTGCAGCTGTACGGGACACACCAAACTCTTGGGAGACTCCGAGAATGCCGGAGGAGTAGATGGCGGAGCCGATGTACACGCTGAAGGTCAGAAGACAGATTTCAAAGGTGACGAAGAACTTCTTAGGGCGAGACCAGTTTCGAGGGTTCTGCAGCATGTTAGATGGACTGCGACAGAGACATGACTGTAGTCCAAGTGAACTGGAGATTTCATACCTCAGGGTCGGTGGGACCGTACCAATCGACGATGTAATGATCCTTGCCTTTCTCGGGGTCGACGTGGCGTTTGTGGTTACTGTTGGCAATCACTTCATGGCCTATCTCCGTTGCCGAAGAGGAGCGAGAGGAGCGTGGCTGCTGTCGTGTGCCTTCAGTTTGATTGTCCCGGGACGAACCTTCGGGCGCTGTGGTCTGGCCATACTGGGCCATGTTGGCCGACTTTTCAGCATGGACGTACTTGGTCCATATCGAGGGGTCGACTTCTTCGGGGTACTTGAGAATCTTGCCGCGGGTAATCAAGCGCACGCAATGTCCGAAGAACGTGTCGTGAAAAAAGCCCACCATCTTGAGGGCGCCACTGGTTGGCGACTTGCTACAGCCTACTAGAGACTTGACTTGAAAAACAGAGCACAGCGTAGAGCTTCGCAACCAGGGATGATATTCAGGGTAGACAAACCCCCAAACGCAGACAATACAGACAAGGGGCGGTATTATAATGCACGGTAGCCTATGGGGGATAACCTACGTTATTGTCAATGAGTGACGCTTGGAACCAATCAGGCACGTCATACATTTTTACCTACGGCAAAGGAGGCCCTTCATGGCGGGCGGGTACGCCAGAAAGCTCTAACGGGGAAACACTATTTGTCCGTATCCAGCTAGAGGGGCAGTTACATGCACGCCACAGAATGGCTGCATTAGATGATATTTTTCGCGCTTGATTTTTAGATTTTTAGAGAGACCCCATCACGTCTCTACATCATCAATTCGAGATTGGTTGCACCCACCCACTGTCTTAGCTTATCCAAGTGGGTTGTCAATAGCATCATGACTTAAGATAGACTGCGAGCCGCAATGCAGGTCCTTGCAGATCGGGGTGCGTGCTAGAAAAGCAAAATATGTAGACTCGGGGTAATGTTCAAGTCCGAAAGCGATGGGTGGTGTTCCTCCAGTTTCTCGGAAGCAAATGGGTGGTAGTCGCAGCCGACAAGTCATGATATAATGCAAGGGTGGTCCCACTGGAAATAGAGATGCGAACCGGGCAGATAACCAACATCTTGGAAAGCCTGTAAGCGCCATGGGTCCATCGTGCGAAAGGAGCTTTGCTGTTGAGACTGGTGGTTGCAGAAGATCGATGACGTTGGAGATGAAGGACGGGACCTGATCGCTGCGGGAGAGCTAAGAAATCCGATGCCGCTACGAGAAAGGCGGCCAGCGCTAAGAAGCTGGCATCTGCACCTTAAGCAGCTGTCTAATTTTATTATCACTTAACCTTAGCTGACGTACGACTAGGCCAAGCCCATGTTCGTTTAAGGTTAACGTTAGCTCGTTCTTTGATCGCCGTGGCAGTCTCACCAATTTGTAGATCAGTGTAACGTCCCAGGATCAGTCCGCTCGTGGACGCTCATTTTTGACGACATGCACATTGCAAAGCTTCAATCTGTTCTGTGTTTAAATCTCCTAATACCTACCTCTTGAAGATGACAAAAGGAAAATGGCCTAGGAATAGGCGGCAATGAAGATATAGACGAAGAGAATGAAGACGAAGAGAATGAAGACGAAGAAGATGGAGAAGAATCAAGTATGCAGAAAGGACTGGGCAGCCGATAATCAGGCTGAAGAAGAATGGTAAAAGAGATGCGCCTGTGTGCAATATGCTGAAACAGTATCCAACCAAAGCATGGGATACTCCTCAACCCCTAAACGCCGCGCCAATGCAACCCGGCCGAAATGCTCTGCTCTAGTTCTTTTTGGCCCTCAAACACCTTCTAAGTATGCAGACAAACACCGCAAATCATCGCACCTCTACCTCTAGGCCTCCTCTATGCTCGATCGGCCACCAAACCCTCGTACGCCCTCTCCACAGCACGGCCACCCATTCCAGGAATAGCACGCAACTGCGCCAGAGACGTTATGGTACCGTCTTCCTCTTCTCTCGCGACTGCCAGATAGTCCACCAGGTCGCGCGCTTTCTTCGGTCCGAACCCCTGCAGCCCCATGATAGCACTCAAGTCTTTCGAGTTGATGATATCAAGCAGTTCTTGCATATGGGGTGTCAGGGGTGTATCGTCAAGGGGAAGATCCAGCTTGAGGGCTTTGGCCTTCTTGGTCTTCTTCCGGTTCCGCGAGTAATCCTCCTCGTCATCGTCGGCCTCGGAGGCGTCGCAGTCCTCGCTTTCAGTTTGACGGTGGACCTTCTTCTTGCGGGAGACAGTACTGCTGCCTGACTCATGGCCAATATCAATGCCGCTGTCCTTTCCCTGCGCTTTTGCCGCCAGCTTCAACTTGAGCCTCTCCATCTTGGCGAGGAGCTTCACCTGGCCGGGGAAGTACGGCAGCGCCATCTCGTACATTTTAAGCGCACTGGCGTCCTCACCCCTCTCCTTGTGCTGTCTTGCCATCAACAGGAACCTTAATCCTTCCGACTTAGAATCGTCATGACGACCATCCTCGATCCGGCGCTCGAGTGCGTCCAGGCGTTTCTGCACTGCATCGCTGATCTCGGGCTGGGGCTGAACCAGAGCTTCCTGGCTACGCGAAGCCGCCTCGCGCGAAGCGAGAATCTCCGCGACTTTCTTCTCGACCATGGCTTCAATCAGGTCTGCTGAGATGGCAGGCTGGGCCGGCTCTGCTGGAACGGACGGTTGGGCCGGCTTGCTAGGCATGGGCAGAGATGTATACGAGGGACGGGTGATCTTGCTAGGTCGCGCTATGCCACTCTCGGTCTCCGAACGTTTCAAAACGGGCACTGCTGCACGTTTGACAGTGGTGTTAGCTGGCCGAAAACCGGTGGGTGAGGTCATGGCGATGGTAGGTTTCGCGGGAACGACAGGCTTCGAGCGGTCGGTGTAGACATTGAAGAGCTTCACAGGTTTATCGGTGGCCGGCTTCTCCTTTTCCTTTTCCTTCTCCTTTTCTTTGGCAGCCACTGCACCTGCATGGATATTGTGAGCATTGACCAGCGGCCGGAGAGGTTGTCGAGCCACACCTGAGACGTTGCCGGAATTGGTACGAGGAACCTGCTTGTAGACGATTTCGTTTTCGATCTCACGCACTTCGATTCTCTTGGCTCTGGAGCTGACGTTGAGACTGCTAAGGGTGTCCAGATGATAGCTTCGGAGAGGCGCAAGGTTCAGAATCATGACTGTGATGCCGTTGTTCTGGCCCAAAGAAAGAATTCGGGTCATCTTGGACTCCCGGAAGGGAATACGTCGGTCGCCTCGTGAAATTGCGTCGACGCACTGACTCAGCACAAACAAGCTCTTGTTGATTGCTGCTGACTCGACCAGACGTTCCTTGCCATTGTCTGTCCTTCGGTTATCCTCGGATCCGGCCAAATCGATGGCCGATGCTATGCTCTCTAGCACGCCCTCTTCTGTCACCTGAGTGACTTTGACACGCAGAATGGCATGACTTCTGCTGCTGTGTGCATTGAGTTTTGTCGACGCTGTTACGCGGTTGAGGTTGGACTCAATGTATAGCTTCTCGAAGTCCTTCAAATCCTCACATGGCCGTTCCGAGAGGCCCACGACATGTGTCTTGCCATTGGCTTCACGCAACGGCAGGCCCGCTGGGGTCCGCTTTTCCGGAGCTTCGAGCAGATCGAAGACTTTGTCGTTGTAGATTTCGTAGTAGGACAAGGCCACCGACACAGAGGTAGCGCCATCGGTGTCCTTGGTAATCTTCTTTGACCTACGGAAGACACCACTGAGAAGTCGAGGGATCACACCGCGTTCGGCCAGCTTCATGCCTCCTCGCATGGTATGTGTTTTGCCGGTACCAGTGACGCCGTACGCAAAGAGGGTAATATCGAGACCTTGGAAGAGTGACTTCAGGTGAGGCGCAACTATAGAACATGGCAGTCAGTAAGAGTCCCAGCGCTCAGGCGACGTATGTCTGCGTCAAGGCCATGGGGATGGCGTACCCTCTGCAGTGAACAGCTCCTCTTGCGAGGTTTGCTGGTCGTAGACGCTGTTGAACGCAAACGTGAACTCCTCCGCTCCATTTTTGGGACTCGGGATCTTCACCAGGGTGCTGGGTTTCCCATCTTCGGTGCTGGCGGCGTGGACAATAATGTCTTTGTCGAGCTCTTTTTCAAGCAACGGCCGGATTCGGGCCACAACGCGAACGGACATGGCGGTGAGGAGGCAAAAAAGAGGCTTGACGAGACGATAGATGCCAGGCGAAGTCCCAAGGGATAGACCTAGGTGTGTGCAATACAATAAGACTGATGATATGAAATTGGCGTGTACGCGACTTAGTGATCCCGGTCGCGTCTTTGCCCGCTCCTTTCTTCGAGGAAGGTCTGCTTGCCTGATTAATTTGTGTGGGAGATTAGCATGAAGGAGCTTGGGCTTATTGAAGCCCCTAGCTTTTAGGGGCCCTTCCTATCTCTTTAGCGGGTTGTCCCGACAACCCGCTAAAAAAAGAGGTGCTCGAACCGGGTAAGAAAGAAAAAAGCACAGCGCATTTCGCCCTACCGCCAATCCATCTGCCCACAGTTTTTGGGAATCTTCATTTTGGCCGGCAGTCTCTTCATCAATGCGCCTCCAGGAGAACGAGCCGGCTCGGCCGATCCCGTGATGTGCGAGCGTTGGTAGCCATATAACTGTCTAAATGCTTGCCTACCTTACTTAGGCATCCAGACCTACTCTCCCACGCTGTTGGATTTCCCAGTGGCTCGGAAATAGGGAGGGGCGTCCTAAGGCGTTGGCCCACATTGCCGGCACACCGGTCTCAATCCGAACATCACTGAAGAGCTTCGCTGCCAAAGTTTGACTACATGAGGTACATGACAACTACGCGATTTATACTTAGGCGGACAGCATCGCGTTTATTGAATTTCATCATAGGGCCGACGTTCCCAAGTTTAGTTGCCCAGGGCACCTCCGCAATGTCCTAAGCCAGAGCTGTGCTGGTAGACTCGTGGCATTCGAACCTGAGACATGACGAGATGAACCCAAACCAGCAAATTGATGATGTCTAGGACATGTACAGTCACCCAAAAACACCAGCTGGCGAATTTTCAATTTCCAGTTCTATTTCTCTCTAGCCGAAATTCAGCAAGGCATCTGTCTTCTCGGGAGTGCATTGGACAATGTGATCCAAAGGGGGCCTTCCCCACATTCACCCCGTATCACGATTCGGTCGTCTCTTCCTTCTCCATTCTTCCGTCTCCCAACCCCCAGCTCATTCATAATATCTCGCAACGCTCTACATATCTAATCTACATGCTTTATGCAATTACAAGCGCGACTGAGCCCACCCTTTAAAAATATCACCCGATTTTCATGACTGGCAGGGCGCGATGAAAGCTGCTTTGCAGTGCCATCTGTTCGATTCTCTGGTTGATGTCTTTGAACAGGCATGCTCGGACATATTCATCAGCAATACCCTGTGCTAGAGTTAGTGAGGGATCTTTCGACCTGCGTCTGTCTTCCTATCCAACTTACCTTGACAAGCATATGCAGCTCTTTCTGCACTTCCCCCACCTCTCTGTCGCTGTTGATGCGTTTGACGTGGAAACCTTGGTCCTCTAGTTTGGCCAAAAGTGGCTCGCTCTATTTGCAGTATCTGTCCAGCCGTTCCCCAATAATGTCTAGGTCTGCATCTTCCGGCCTCCCAGACCCGGCCGCCCGGCCGCTGATCCGGGACGCGGAGACCGAGAAGGGCGCAAATAGATAGATAACCGGCTGCACCGAAGATGCGCTCTCCATCCACTTGCTGACTTGTCGGTGGTTCCTTGGAAACCCATCCACAAGTCAAGCCATCTTGTTTTCGTGTCGTATGCACCTTTCGATCACGTTCCACACCAGGCTTATAAATTAATTAATTAATTAATATAGTCTATAAACGAAATAATTATATAAGCGAATTAACTACTTTCTAGCACTTTATATAAAAAAGTATAAATTAATTCCGTTATAACGTATTTAATATATTAAAATTAATCGGAATCTTTATCTTTAAATATATTTATATTATACCCGGGCTCCCCGTAAATTCTATAACGCCGCGGGCGCGTCTTAAGCCTTCTCGTACGATTATTATTTTAATACGATTTATTCTATAATTATCTATTAACGTTTTTTTAAAATTATAAATCTTTTTTAATTTATATATAAATTAATTTTTTATTTTATAACCGTTTCTTTTTTATATAACGGTACCGGTTAAATATTTTATTTACCTTTTATAATACGGTTACCTTATCTTTTAATAAAGCGAGCCGATATATTATTTATATTATACCTTTCGCGATTTAATTAAGTTTAATAAAAATTAATATTAAAGAACTATTTTAATATCGCGTAATTTAATTTTTAACGTATTCGGTTTAAAATTAAGCTTTAATTATATTATTTAAAGTTTTTAATTCTTAAAGTATAAGTAAGCCGGAAAAAGTCGTTAACGATATTAATATATATAGCTTTATATTTAATTATAAAATAATAAATTCCGGATTATATAATATAAATCTTATCCTTCGGAAACCTCTTTAAATATTTAAAATAATAAAAATTATTTAAAACGCTTTTAAAAACGTTAATAAGAAGTCCTCCTTTAAAATATAAATAATATATATTTATATAAAACCCTTAATTTCTTTTCTATATAACCTTTTTAATATATAAAAATAATCGATATTAAAAGGTTAAAGTTTATATAATAAATAAGAAAGTATATAAAGTATAATAATTAAATTCTCTTTATAATAAAACTTAAAAGTTATTAAATAATAGCTTTTATAATTATTTAAAATTAATAAATAATAAATACCTTTCTTATAAAACTTTATATATTTATCGAAATATTAAATTTAATCTTTACCTCTCTCGTTCGTAATTTAACTATTTTTATATTAAAAAGAGAGATATGTTTTTTTAATAAATATAATATATAAAAAAATAGTATAATTAAATAATCTAATGCTTTAAATAATTATAATCTATTCCTAATTCTTTTATTATATTATTTTAAACTTTTTATATTAATTAGAGGTAATAACGATTATTTTAAACGAGATTTAATTTATAAGAAAGCCGGTCTTATTAAAATTATAAATATCCTCTTTTTAAATCTTATATTTATAAATTATATTTTATATAAAAGTAAATTATATATAATATACGTCGGGATCTTTATAAAGGACTTTTTAATAATCGATTCTTTAATTAAAACGCGTCCGGAAGTTTAATTATTATTATATAAAGTTAAAGGCTTAATTAACGCCGACGCGTCCCGCGTCGTATTAATAGAATAATCGACTCGCTATATTTTTAACGTTATTTATTCGAGGAGGAAATAACCGCGAATTTAATTTAATTATATATTATATAATTATATTTTCTTTAAAATCCGTTAATTTCTAAGAATTAACGGATATTTCGCGTTTCGTAAAAATATCGAGCTATTAATTACGAAAGGTCGTATAAAAGACTTCGTATATTTAAATTACGCGTTAGAGATTTAATTTTAAGTTATTTTTAAACGTTTAAAGTATTAAAATTATTTACCCTTCTTTTTAAATATTAATTATAATAGGTAATAAAGGAATTAAATTATAAAAGTTATTTATACGAAATTTAACGAAAATAGTTAATTTGTTTATATAAATATTTCGTTTATAAGCTATGTTATATTAAATTTATATTAAGCAGGAATAAATAAACGACTAATTAATAAAAATAACCTTTTCTATTTAATAAATATCGATTAAATTTTAAAGAAATCGAGGGCTATTTATAAGAGCTTAGGGTATTAATTATAATAGGCGTATTAGTATTAAATTAAATAAACGCCGATATTTAATAAATTGATATTTTATTAATATTGATTTAAATATTTAATATTATAATCGTTATTATTAAAGCGTCGGTTAGTTACTTATTCGTATTATTATTATAAAAAGGAAGTAAACTTATTTATATATAAGGTTAATTAATATATTATTAATATATTAAGCCGAGGGTTTATAATATTTAAGTTCTTATATTCTTTATTTTATATCCTTTTAATTTAATCCTTTATATTAAATATTTATTTAAGGTTCGATAATTAAATATATTTAAAGGTTTTTTTCCTTAATTTAAATAAAATGTATATATAGCGAAATATATTAATAACGTGGTTTATTATATACTCGGACATATTATATAATCGGATACTTTTCTTATATCTTATTACTTTTATATAAGTTAATTTAATTATAATATTTCAAATTAATTAAATTTATTTATTATCTAATTTATTATTTAATTCTATAACGTGGTTTATTATGTACTAGGATATATTATATAATCGAATACTTTTTATATATTTAATTATTTCTATATAAATTAATTTAATTAACGTGGTTTATTACCTCGCGGACTATATTACCTCGCGAATTATTCTTTCTATTTTTTAATACTTTTATATAAATTAATTTAATTATAACGTTTTAAATTAATTTAAATTATTCATTATTTAATTTATTATTTAATTTTATATCCTTTTTATAAATTCGTATATTATAACCTATTTCGCTATAAATACCGTAGCGCCTATTACCCGTTATACGCCGTTTTAATAAATTATTATTTTTATTTTTATCGGTTATAGGACGTTTCCCTTTTACTTTCTCGTCCTATAGTTATTAAGATTCTTTAATAATAAAGGCTCTTTTAAATTAAATATATAATTTTTTAATATTCCGGCGCTTTAAAAGGATTGAATTAATTGCCTTTAAAGTCCGTACCCGTTTACGTAAGATTATAACTTTATACGTTATTAATTTTATATATTTAAATAACTTATTTATAATATTTAAAATTAATATTAAAGAACTTCTTTAATAATTAAAAATCCTATTTTTAATAAAAATAAAATATTTTATCGTTTATTAAAGGTTAAAAAGCGTTAAAGGTTTATAAATATTAACGGTCTTTAAATATAATAACTCCGGTATAGGCATCCGAATTTATATATTTAATTTATTAATTATTTTATTTAAATTATAAAGTATTAAATTAAATATATTAAATTTAGATTTAATATTATATTTTATAAAAATAGCGAAATATACGGCTTTAAAAGTAATAAAGAACTCGAGCTTCGTAATATAATTTATCGAAGCTTTTATAAATAGCTCGATTTTTTTCGAATATATATACTTTAATAATAAATAAAATATAATATTTAATAATTAAAGTAAGTAAAATAAATAAGGAGGTATATTAAATATAATAATATCGTTATCTTTATAATATACCTTAAATTCGGCCGAAATATAGCTTTCGTAATCGTTAATAATTAAAAGGCGATAATAACCCGTTGCTCGTGCTTTAATATATTTATTAAAGTATTTAACTTAATTTAAGCCCGTTTTATTATTGGTTTAGCCGTTAGAGGTTAGTTTAATTATTTAATCGCCCGATAAATTATATTTATATGCTTAATTTATAAAGTAATATTAACTTTAAACGATTAAAAATAGCGGAATATATTAGTTTTATAAATTAATATATTTTATTATTATTAATTATTCCCGATTATTAAGTTAAATAGTCTTCGTTTTCTTATATCGATTGATATATATTACGATATATATTAAGCCGATAACGTTTATTATAAAGTTAATTTTATTAAAATTTTATATATTTTTATTTAAAATATTATATTTAACCTTTATATTTGTTATTAACGTAAATTAATTAGAAATAACCTTTATATCCTTATAAAAAACCCTTTAATAATCGTATTTCCGATTTATTTTAATTTTAAAGTTTAAATTACGGTTAATAAAGCGTCTAATTTAATATTTACCGACGTACTCGTTATTATATATTCCTATAAAAAGATTAATTATATTTTTTATATTAACGATATTAAAAAGTATTCCTTAAATATTTAAATCGATTATATACTTTTATAATACCTTTTTATTAATAAAATCTAATTTATATTATTATTATCGGATTTTATATTATAGGATTCGGTTATTAATTTAATAATATAGAGTTATATAAAGGACGTTATATACTTTCGTAATAGCTCTTTCGCTTAAAGGATTTATTAGGTTTCGCGTCGTTTAAATTATTAAAACGATTCGATTTTCTTTAAATTAATTAGGTATTATAATTATAGAATTATTATATATTAAAGTTTAATTAAGTTATAAAATTAAAAAAGTAGTTTACGAGGTAATATAGTCCGCGAGGTAGTAAACTATATTATACTTTATTAAAAGATTTTTATAAATTTAAAATTTCGATTAGAAACGATACCTTTTAATATTCCTTAATTAAAAAGAAAGAGCTAAATTCCGAGAACTTCTCCTTAATTCTTTATTATATATTAAACGTTATTAAGAAGGAGTATAATTCGTTTAGAAATTTAATAAAAGATTATTATTATATAATTATAATAATTAGAATAATCCTTTCTTTTTAATTATTAAAGCGTTCCGATAAAGTCGAATTTAAGAAATTTTAAAATAAAATCGATTACGATATTTCTTATTAATAAAGGATCTTTATTCTAAAAGGATTTATAATTACCGATTAGGGGTTAGCGATTTATAGTATTAAATCGATATTTAGGGTAATAAGTATAATATTATTTAATTAAATATTTCTTCTTTTTAATAATAAATTTATTTAATATTTTAACTATTTATTTAACTCTTTATTAATATCGATTATTATATATTATTATTATAAACTTATAAATTAAATTATATAATATATAAAATCTTTTTTAATTTAAAAGATCGATATTATAAAGAAATTTCTTATAAATTTTAAAAGGATAACCGGGATAAGAAAAATTTATAACGACCTCGTTAATTATAATATCCTTTTTTAAATTAATAATAATTATTTGGAGACGCGAGTTTTTATTATATTTTTTAATTCATCGTTCGCGAAATTAATAATTTAAAAAGATTTCCACTTTAATAAAGTATACGTTATATAAAGTATATTAAATTTTATTTAAAATAACGGGTTTATTAAAATAAATTAATATATTTTAAATAATTATTAAATAGTTTAAAGCGTTAAAGACGAAATTAATCTTTCTTACAATATAATATACTTATAGGCCGTAATATAATAAATAGATAAAGGCGTTAATAAAGCGAGTATTTAATCGATTAATATTAATTATATTAAAGGTTATTTAATTATAAATACTTTTTATAGTTATATAATTAATAAAAACGATAATTATATAGTTACTTAATTAAATCGTTATATAAAATTTCTTTATTATTTAAATAAAATATACGACTTTTAATGTAAATAGGTTGTAATGAATTTCTAATTACGAGAATATTCGGTTAAGATAATTAATCGGTTTAACTTAATTTAATAGAATTAACGAGCTTAATATCTATTTATAATTTATTTTAAAATAAAAAATTATAATATTAAAACCACGTTAGATCGATCTATTTAATTAAAGAAATAAAGTTTTATTAGGATTAAAATAAAATAACAACGTTTTTTTATATATCGTAAATTAGAAAATATTAAAAGAAGCTCTTTTAAGGTTAATTAATTTATAATAAATAGAATTATAATAAATTATAAATTTAATTAAGTTATCGTTAATAACTCGCCTTTACTTATATCTCTCGATAAATAGCGTTATTTTATATTTTTAAAAAGATTAATAATTTATATAAAATAAAGTATTAAATAATATAAAAACCTAGTAATACTAATATATTATTTAAAAGCTTTTAAATTACCGGGAAAAATAAGCTTTTTAAAAATAATAAAACGATTATTAATAATAAATAATCCGAACCTACCGACACGATAACTAAATAATTTAATCGAGGGGTAATTAAGAAAGGATTTAATAAAAGATATAAATATATCGCGAGAGTCGAAAAGAATAAAGATTATCTTTAAATATTTACTATAATCGTCCTTTATTTTAAAGAAAATAACGATATTATTAATAAAAGCTCGATAGAAATATTTATATTTCGTTAAAAGTTTATTTATAAACCGTTAAGTATATATTAAATTATTCCGAAAACTTATTAAAATAATAATAGACCGTTCTATTCCTTAATGATTTATTATTATAAATCGATCTTAAAAATCTTTATAAATAAAGAATTAATAAAAGAAAATTATAACGTCGATAATAATAATAAAGTATTTACCTTATAAATTTAATATAATATTTTCTTAAAACGGTAAAGGATATTAATCGGGAATAATAATAAAATTAAATATGCGAAGGTTAATAACGACCCGTCCTTTAAATTTATTATAGATTTATTATTAAACGATAAAGAGAAGGTTAGTAAATAAAATAAGCTTATTAACCTATTCTATCTTTCCTTAATTATAAAAAGTACTATAAATAACGTTAATAATTTCTTATTCCTTTTTATTAAAAGGATATAATCGATAATTTAATTTATAGTTTTACTATCCTTTAATAAATAAATTTTTTATTTATTCATCCTTAAATACATTGATTAATTTATTATTTATTTTAAGTTTAAAGAACGTTTTAACAATATTAATAAATTTATTAATAAAAAACTTCTTAATATAAATATTAACGCCTTTCTCAATTTTAATTTCGAGGATGTCTATAAGTTTTTTAATATTTAATATAAAGAATTATCCGGTAATCTTTAATTTATCCGGCTCGAACAGTATTATAAATAAAGCGATAATGAGGAGGGGTTCGATTAAAAGGATAATTACCCGAATTATAAATAATATTATAAATTTCGTTAATTATAAGGGTTTTATTTTTTTAAAAAGAGTTAACGGCTAAGTCGGTTACATTAATATATAATTTATTAAAGTTAAGAATTATATCTAAAAAATAATAATTATAACGGGGGTTATAATAAATTAAATATTAATTTAAATAAATATATTTACATTAGGTATTAAAGTAATTTAAATATTAAGAACTTTAATAGAATTATTAAAAACGGTAATATTTATAAGAGTTTATAATATTTTAGTTAATATAATTGTTATTATAAGGACTAATAAATTAGCTTTTTAAATAATTTAAAAAAAACCTATATATTTATTCTCCTTAATATTATTAAACTTCTTTTTCTTCGGTAAAATAATCGGTTTATTAATAAGGTTAATTACTATAAGAGCACGAGGAGATTTATTACTAATAATAAAAATAAAAACTATATCCTTATTAAAATAGAAATAAAAATTATGTCCGGTAAGGAGAGGTTTATAATTAATTTAAATATATATTAATTCTTTAAGCTAAAGGGTTATTTTATAAGTATTAAAAGTATGTTATTCATATAAAGATCTTTTAAATAAAACCTTAAAATTAATAGAAACATTATTTAATTTTTTAGATTTAATTATTAAGGTAATATAATTAATAATAATACTATATAAAAGTAATATATTATTATTAAATAATAAGTTCGGGGCTAAATTCTCTATAACCTAAGTTAATTTATTAAATTTAATAAGCTTTAAGGTACCTTTAGAGTTTATACCTTTTATATAAACGGTAAATTTAGCTTTCTATTTAATATTCGTAAAAATAATTCCTTTAAAGATATAAGTTTTATTTTAAATTTTATAATTTAACCTAGATAAGAAATTATTATTAATTAAGTTATATCTTATTTTAAAATTAAAATAAATATAATTTAGAGAGCTGTCTATATTATTAACGGTACGAACCTTAAATTTAAAGTATAAATATCTTTTAATAGATTTATAATATAAATCGATAAAAGGGGCTTTTTTAAAGATATATATATATTTAATATCCTTAATATTATCTTTATAAGGTTAAAAAGCCTTATTTAAATTAAGCTTTTAATAATTATAGTTTTTATTATAATTATAAATATATTAAAATAATTTATTTTATAAAAGAAAAATCTATTTATAATAATAATATATTATATGTATTAAAGTAAGTTCGAGGGAAGATAACTTTATTTTCTTTCCGTTATATTTCTTTCGATAAAGCTTACTTTACTCTTTAATAATAAATATCCGTTAATATTTAAAGTAAATATAATCCTAACTATAGATAACGAAAACGAGGTACTTTTTATTTTTAAAATTATTTATAAATAAAGATAAATCCTTTAAAAATAAAGTAAATTTAACGTAATATAAAGATTTTTTCTTTTTATTATCGGTTTTATCTTTTTAGGATTTTTCGTACTTCTTTTAACGATCCCGTTTTTTATTAAACTTATCCTTCTTAAATTTTTTATTATTATTTTATTTACGGTTTCACTTATCGCTATCGGAATTAAAGTTATAGTTATTATTTTATAACTTTTTAATAAAGGTATATTTAGATTTATTATTTAATTAATTATAATCCGTCTTTATATTATATATATAATAAGGTCATTTAATATTTAAATACTTTTATTTAATAAAGGTAAGTAAGTTAGATTTAACTTTAATAACTCGTTATAAATATTAAAGAAAGGTTTTAAATTATCGGGGTTAAGTAAGATATTACTTAATTTTAAAAAATATCTTTAATTAAATATAGATTAAGATATTATAAATATTAATATTATTCTTTATAAAAGTTCCTATCGATTGGGAATATTATATTATTTTTACGAAGAATTAAGGAAGTATATATTTATTTAAAGCGATACTATATAAAGTAAATAAGGTATCGTTAAATCGCGAAATTATTTTAATTAAATTAAGAGCGAAACGATCGCGAAGAGCTTTTAATAATAAAGTTAAACCTATTTATCGTAAATCTTATCGATTTTTAATAATAAATTTATTATTCTATTAAATAGTAATTAACTTTCTAAATATAATTAAAAAAAGGTTTATAATCTACTATCCAATAACTCTATCGGGATTATTATCGATAAAGGATTAGATATAATTAACGAAAGTATAAATATTAATAAAGATTAAATTACGACTTTATTAAATTATATTAATATCTTATATATCTTTATATTCCGAGTTAAATATATCGATATTATTATATTTTATTTTTATTGTTAACTCTATTATATTTAAATTATTTAAGTTTATAATAAGGGGGAAAAGTAATTAAAAGGGTTAAATTAAGTTTAAAATAAAATTTAATAATATAAAACTAAATAGGTTAATATTATTAAAGAAATTAATTATTAAGTTAAAGTTAGGTCCTTTAAACGCGTTAAGATTATTACTTAAAGTTACTCGGTTAATAATTAATACCTTAATTTTATTAAAGTTTTTAGCATAATTAATAAATAACTTATTTATATTAATTATTATAAGCCCGAGGTTTTATTCGATATTAAAGCGAAACTTTATAAGATCGTTATTTATAATACTAAATTTTATAATAAATTTATTAAATCGTATATTACGTTATTAATTTATTATATTATTTCGGTTAAGTTTCTTATCAATCTATTTAATATATTTTACGTTATTTTTAACCTTATCGGGTTTTTATAAATTATCGATTATATATAAGTCGTCGCGATTATCGCGATTATCGATTATAAATTTATCGTTTTTAAATATATCGAGAAAAACTTAATTTAAATTAATATCGAAAAATTCTATAGGATTTTAATCGGATTTGCTTTTTAATTTATTTTAATTAAAAATAGCTAATTTAAAACTTTTCGGTAAAAGTGTTTTAAAAGGTTTTCTTTAATTAATAAGAAATTAAATAGGAATAGGTTTTTTAGAATTAAATTTATTAATTTTATTATAAATTAATGTAGTCTATAAGCGAAATAATCATATAAGCGAATTAATTACTTTTATTAAATTTTATATAAATAACTTTTATAATTTAATTCCTTTATTACCTATTATAATTAATATTTAAAAAGAAGGATAAATAATTCTAACGCTTTAAGCGTTTAAGAATAACTTAAAATTAAATCTCTAATATATAACTTAAATATATAAAGTCCTTTATATAACCTTTCGTAACTAATAGCTCGATATTTTTACGAAATACGAAATATCCGTTAATTCTCGGAAATTAACGGATTTTAAAAAAGATATAATCGTATAATATATAATCGAATTAAATTCGCGGTTATTTCTTTTTTAAATAAATAGCGTTAAAGATATAACGAATTAATTACTTTATTAACGCGATATAAGATATATCGGTATTAATTAAGCCTTTAACTTTATATAACGATAATTAGATTTCCGGACGCGTTTTAATTAAAAAATCGATTATTAAAGAGTCCTTTATAAAGATCCCGATATATATTATATATAATTTACCTTTATATAAAATATAATTTATAAATATAGGATTTAAAAGGAGGATATTTATAATTTCAATAAAACCGGCTTTTTTATAAATTAAATCTTATTTAAAATAATCGTTATTATTTTTAATTAATATAGAAAATTTAAGATAATATAATAAAAAAACCGGGAATAGGTTATAATTATTTAAGGCATCGGATCGTTTAATTACGCTATCCTTCTATATATTATATTTACTGGAAAAACGTACCTCTTTTCTTAATATAAAAATAGCCTATTATTAAAGAATTAAGTAATTATAATTATTAAAAATAATTAGATTATAAATAAAATAAATAAAAATTAAATTTAATATTTTAATAAATATATAAAATTTTATAAAAAAGGTACTTATTATTTATTAATCTTAAATAGTTATAAAAACTATTATTTAATAACCTTTAAACTTTATTATAAAAAGAATTCGATTATTATATTTTATATACCTTTTTATTTATTATATAAACTTTAACCTTTTAATATCGGCTATTTTTATATATTAAAAAGGTTATATAAAAAAGAAATTGAAGGTTTTATATAAGTATATATTATTTATATCTTAAAGGAGGACTTTTTATTAACGTTTTTAAAAGCGTTTTAAACGATTTTTATTATTTTAAATATTTAAAAAGGTTTTTAAAGAATAGGATTTATATTATATAATCCGGAATCTATTATTTTATAATTAAATATAAAGCTATATACGCCGATATCGCCGGCGACCTTTTCTAATTTATTTATATTTTAGGAATTAAAAACTTTAAATAACGTAATTAAAACCTAATCCTAAACCGAGTACGTTAAGAATAGAATTACGCGATATTAAAATAGCTCTCCGATATTAATTTTTATTAAATTTAATTAAATCGTAAAAGGTATAATATAAATAATATACCGGCTCGCTTTATTAAAGGGTAAGGTAATTATATTATAAGAGGTAAATAAAATATTTAATTAATACCGTTATACGAAAAAGAAACGGTTATAGAATAAAGGATTACTTTATATATAAGTTAAAGAAGATTTATAATCTTAAAGAGACGTTAATAAATAATTATAAAATAAATCGCGATAGAATAATAATTATATAAAAAGGTTTAAAACGCGCCCGCGACGTTATAAAATTTATAAGGAGCCCGGGTATAATATATATATTTATTAAAACAATATAAATATATTTAAAAATAAGGATTCCGATTAATTTTAATATATTAAATACGTTATAATAGAATTAATTTATATTTTTTTATATAAAATATTAGAAAGTAGTTAATTCGTTTATATAGTTATTTCGCTTATAGACTATATTTTAAGCTTTATATAATAATTCTTTATAAACGAATAATTAACTTTTTTTATATAGAACGGAAAGAAAAAGATAAAATAAATATAATATATAGGATAGGAATATTTAAAAGTTACCCGGATTACTTAAATTTATTAAAGCTATAATTAAAGGATTTAAAATACTTATTTAAATTTAATTTTATAATATTACCGATTTATTTATAATAAAATAATTTTAATTATTTAAATTCGTTAAACTATAATAATTAGGATTAAGGCTTAATATAACGCGATTAACGTTTAAAGCTAAAGGTTTATTAATTATATTCGTATAAGGTAATTAATATTTACCTAGTTTTAATAAAAAAATTAATAATCGTAATAATCGTAAAGGAGGTAGTAAATCCTTATTAAATTATTTTAATTCGTTTAATAAAAAGCTTTTAAATCGCGTTTAGATTATTTAAATTCGTTTTATAAGTTCAATAGTAATTTTAAATAATTATTTAAATTCGTTATTTAAAATTATAGCTACTTAAATTAATTAATAAAGATTTATCGCGATGCGCGGTTTCGGAACAGATATTATTATTTATAATAATATAATGTATAAAGTAATATAATTAATAATAATAAAATAAAGGAGGAAGGGAGGAGCGGTAGAGCTAATACGCGCGTAGCTCTTAAAATAAGTATTAACGTGTATACGGGCTATTAGTACTAATTAATTAAATCGGTCCCCTTAGTAGGGCTTATTATTTAAGTTATTAAACGCCTTCTATTAATCGAGGTTTTAATCCTATAGTTAATTACCTTTAATAAAAAAAGTTAAGGGTTTAATTATATTATTATAATTCTTTACGAAT
The DNA here is from genome assembly GCA_038363915.1 of Apiospora saccharicola. NCBI lineage: Eukaryota > Fungi > Ascomycota > Sordariomycetes > Amphisphaeriales > Apiosporaceae > Apiospora > Apiospora saccharicola. The sequence goes on from JAQQWM010000001.1 coordinate 6,061,459, forward strand.
TTCCGGTAAAAATTATAAAATCTAAAGAATAATTAAATTGCTTTAATACTTATAAATTATATTTAATCTTTTACGGTAATAACTTTCTTAAGGTCGATTATAATATTATTAACTTAAATAATAAAATTACGGTATTTTATCTTTATTATATTAAATTCGTATTTTTTAAAATCCGTTTGGATTTTAATTTTTAAAAGTTTTTAAAATAGCTTTTAAATATATATTTTATGTTTCAATAAGTTTGTACGTAAATTAAAATATTATTAATATATATATAATAGAAATTATTAAGGTATTCCTTTAATAAATCGTTTATAAACTTTTAAAAAGTCGATAATTTATTTGTAAATTTAAATAGGAGTATTTAATATTTATATATTCTATATTTAATTCTAAATTTTATAAGGTCCTTATTTATTTCCTTTAAACGAATTTTATAAAACGTTCAATATATATTAATCTTTATATAAATCTTTATTTAAAAGATCTAATTAAAAATCTCCTTAATTAATAAGAAAGGGTACCGATCTTTTTTAATAATAAGGTTTAATTTCTTAAAGTTTATATAAAATCGAAAGCCGCTATCTCTTTTTAAAGCTATTAATATTAATATAATTTATAATATATTATTAAATATAATAAAACTTTTTTATAAATTTTTAATAATATATTTTTAAATTATAAATAATTGTTTTAAAAATATTTTATAAAATAAGTTATAACCGAGGTTATCCGGTTTAATTCCTTCTTTTAATTCGATTTTATAATTTATTAAACCGCGGTATTTAATTAATTCATTAAACTAGGCCTTATTAAAGATATAATAATAATCTTTATATATTTTCGGGATTATCTTTTTTATTTTATAGCGTAATTCGTTTTTATTTTTGAATAAAGAGTTATCCCGAAAAGTTTTTATTTTTTAAATATATTAATTACTTTTATATAAGGTTATTATAATAATTTAATAATTATCTTTCTTTATATATTTCTAAAATTTATTAACGTCGATAATTATAAAGTTAGGTATTTATTAGTTATATTATTTAGAAAAATTATATAACAAACGGTATCGCCTTTATATATCCTCCTTATTATAATATAATTTTTATAATTTTAAATTTAATTATAAATAAATATAAAATAATTCCTCGGTTTTGAATTTATTATTAAAGTTATATTATATTTTATTTAAATTTATATTCAATCGATATATTATATATAGGAGGATTTTAATATTTCTAAAGGTTAGAGCTAGAATTTTAATATTCGTTCTAGTTTTTCCCCCTTTTTTAAAATAGGAGTTTAATTAAAAGAAATAACTGTCCTTTTTTTATTTATCCTTTTTAATTTAAATATTAAACGCTTTATCCTAAGTATTCGTATCCTTTTAAAAAGAAAGGTAATAAAATAGTTCGCCGGAGTTATTTATAAAGATATTAATATTTATAATTAATGTTTAATTATTTAATTAATCGGGGTATTAAATATTTAAATAAATAATTATATTATATTTTTTAAATTATTTCTATTTAATAATTATATTATAATTTATATTAATTAGTATTAAAAGTATTAGCTTGGTATTTTAGTAATATATATATATATTAACGATTAATATTATATTAATATATTAAGAAAGTTTTGTTTTAAACCTTTTAATTTTATAAGGTTAGAATCCGGTCTTATACCGGGTTTTTAATTATTTAATTAATTAATTTATAAACTTTATATTAATAAATAAATAACTAGCGACTCCCGTATTAATTAGCGCTGTAGTTATAAATAATAAGAATTTATTATTATTTATAATATATTTAAAAGTTAATAAAGACCCTTTAATTATTTATTATAAAAAATTAAATAGTATTATTATTAAATTATTTTTAATATCAATTAATACCTATCTTAAAAAGGAGTTTTTATTCCTTAGGATTAATCTTTTAATTTATTAAGTTCGGTTAAAGTTTAATTAAACTTCTAATTATTTAAAAGGAGATTAGCGAGGGTTTTATAATATTAATAAATTTTTTAAATGTTAATGAGTTTCTTTCTATTAATATTATAGAGATTTAAAGGGTATTTATTCTTTCGATAACCGGTTTAATAATAATTAAAGTATCGTCTCTTTTAAACTAGTTTTTAAATCTCTTTAATAATAATAGGCGGGGGATATATTTTAATTAAGGTTAGGGTAAAGGTTAATTTAAATGATAATCTATTATTTCCGTTACTCTTAAAGCCGGAGTTTTTATTATCTTTATTATCTTTATCGTTCTTAAAGTTAATAGAGGTAATTACCTTTTTAATACGTTTCTTTTTTTTATTAATATTAATATAATTTTAGATAGTTTATTAATTATATTTAATATATATATTAAGATCGACGTTTTTACTAAAATATTAGATAGAAGTAATTAATATAATTTATAATATAAATTTATTATAAACGGTTTCTTTTTAGGAAGTTTAAGGAAATTCCTTTTTTTTAATTAATTCGATAAAATCCGAAAGGAATTTTTAATATTTAATTAAAGAAATTATTTCTAATTAATTATATTCCTTTTTAATTTTTTTACGCGAAACATAATTGAAATAATGGTTTTATAGGTAATCTAGGAGTTCGTTAGGTATTTCTATTTAATTTAAATAATTATTATAAAAGAAAAGTAAGAGTTTTAAAGCGGCGGGTCCTTTAATATAATTATAAATAACGTTAAATATTTAGGATTTAATAATAAAATAGTCGGTATTTTTAAAACGTATATTTTTAATTTAATAAAAATAGATTTTAAAGGGAACTTTACCCTTATTTCTATTATTATAAAAATCGTTAACCTTAACCTTACGGCTTTTTTTATAATAAATACCTCCGACATTAATAACAGTTAAAAGAGTATTAATATAACAAGATTATATAAATTAAATAATAGCCGCGTTAATATTATATAATTCCTTTTAAAAATTAATAACGTTTATATTAGCTTTAATAAGGTTAATTATAAAATCCTTAATAATAAATATCTTTTTTTATATCTAGGTTTAATATTAGTTAAATTCCTAACCTATTTTTTAAAGACGGTCCTTTAAAGAGATAATTTTTAAATTTAAATTATTTATTTTATATTAATTTTCGGTTAAATTATCGCCCTTAATGAATCGGTATATTTATTCTTTAATTAAACGGGCGAAGTATTTAACCTGAAAAACGGTAAATTCCTATTAAGAATTAAAAATTGTTATATATTAATATAAATTAATAATTTATATAATTTAAATATTAATAATTACGATAATAAATTATATGTTTTAAAATAACTATTCTAAGTTATTATATATATTTTTAAATTCTTTTATTATAATAAAGTTATTTTTAATAAGTTATTTAATAATACCGGGATTACTTTAAAAGGAAAAAGGAAAGGCAAGCTTATTATCGTTATATATATATATATATTAAAATATTAATTAAAGCGGAATTATAAATTATTACCATTTAATTTATCGATATTTATAATATATTAAAGTTTATAAATATCTTTCTATTATTTCTCGAACTCTTTATAAGTTCGGTTAGTATTTTTATTAATCGGGTTATCGCTAAGGCTTTTAAGAGTTTAATTATCTTTAAGGTCGTTAATATTAAATCGTTTATAAAAACGGTAACCGAGATTAATAATATTGTGAAAAACGCGAGATCCGGTAAATTTCTTTTAAAAATTAATATTAAATTAAACCTATTTTCTAATATATATCGTAATAATATAATTGTTTTTATCGCGTATTATAATATTTATAATAAAGGTTAATTAGGTTTAATTTTTATAATTATATATTAAAGCTTTTAATATATAATATAAGGTTTATTAATTTTCGCGTTATAATAAAATTAGTATCGGTTTATTTAAAATTAAAGGTAGAATAATGCTTTATTAAATAATATAAATAACGATTATAAATAGTTATAGAATTAGGATTTAATAAGGTAAAGCTATAAGTAATACTTAAAATAATGTAATTTACGATAAAAAAAAGAAAAAAAGTAGATCCAGCTAGAGCTAAATCTAGACATAAAATAGGTATCGGAGCGGGACTTAATCCATACTAGCGTGGCGCTAATAGGTACGGACTAGCGCACTATATCACTATTATTATTTTTATAATATACTTTAAATTTAACCGAAATATAACTTTCGTAACCGTTAAGGATTAAAAGGTAATAACGACCTTTTATTTACGATTTAATATATTTATTAAAATATTTAATTTAATTTAAACCTATTTTATTATCGGTCTAGCTATTAAAAGTCGGTTTAATTATTTAATTACTTAATGAATTATATTCACGAAATTAATTTATAAAATAATATTAACCTTAAATAATTAAGAACGGCGAGATATATGAATTTTATAAATTAATATATTTAATAACCGTTAATTATTCCCGATTATTAAATTAAACCGATTTTATTTTCCTATATCGATCGATATATATTATTATAAATATTAACCTAATTATATTTATTATAAAGCCGGTCTTATTAAAAATTTATATATCTTTATTTAAAATATTATATTTAACTTTAATATTTATAATTAACGCGAATTAACCGGAAATAACGCTTAGATCCTTATAAAGAACCCTTTAATAATTATATCGACGGTTTATTCGGGTTTTAAAGTCCGGTTTATAATCGATAAAATACTTAATTTAATATTTATTAACGCGTTCGCCGCCGCGCGATATTATAAAGAAATTAATTATATTTCCTATAATATTAGTATTAAAAGGTATCCCTTTAATATTTAAATTAATTATATAATTATAAAATACTTTCTTTTTTATTATATTTAATTTATATCGTTATTAGTGGATTTTATATTGAAATTCGATATTACGGAATTAATCGTTTAATATGAATGGAAAGACGTTATATGCTTTTATAATAACTTTTAAATTAATTTAATGTAAACCTTTTTATATAATTTAAATTATTAAAATAATATAATCTTCTCTAAATTAAATCGGTATTATAATTATTAAGTTATTATATATTAACGTTTAATTAAATAGGTTAAAGGGGAAAATATCTAATTATATAATATATTTAAGTATATAGTAAACCACGTTATTTAATAAATATATATAATTATTATTCGATTTAAGTAAAAGGCTTAATAGTATCGGTAAATTAATAATTAAGTATAACGACGGCGGTATAAATATTAAATTTAATAAAATAATTAGTTAATATATTATTTACTATTTAAAATAATATTAAAAGTATATTTTGTATTAAAACTATTTTCTAACCTATTAGCGTAGAATTATAATATTTAATCCGGTTTCCTTAACCCTTATTAACGTTAGGTAAAATGTTAAAAAAGATTATAAAATATATAAATAAAAGGCTTTATTTTAAGCTTAAAGTTTTAGAAATATTAAGAAATTTTTTAATTAAAATTAATTAATTTAATTTAATTACTATCCTTTAATTAATTAATTAAGTTATTTCTAGAACTTTAATTAATTAATTAATTAAAGGGTGTTCGTTAATTAATTAAATAATTAATTGATTCTAGTTAATTAATTTATAAGACTGTTCTATACCAGAAGAGCCCTGAGATCATCGGGCACGGCGGGGCTTTTGGTACCTGGTTTGATGGGCAGCGTGGAGACGACCGACGCTTGATCTTTACTGAGCTTACGCATGAGGTCGCCGTAGGACAGGTGGGCGAGTCCAAATGTAGAGGCGAGATACGCAGACTGGGTGCCTTTGCCCACGCCCGGGGCACCCAGGATGAGAATAACGAGAGGCTTTTGATCTTTGCACAAGCCCCTGTAGTCTTGCACTCTGCCTGGCTGCTGGAAGGCCTGGGAGATGTTCCCAAGTCCGTCCTTATTCTGCAGAGCGCACCAGAGGTGATGAAGGCCGACGCCCAAGCTGAACGATAGCCAGATCGCCTTTATACTGTGACTGGCACTAATGAAGCGCTGTCCTAAACTTAACATGGAGTTCATAGTTGATGTACGTGATGTAATATCGCGGAAAAGTTGTTGTGTTGCTATGTTTGCTCTAATTGCTGTCAGAAAGCCATATCTATTGCCACGATCTTCACGCCTTTTATACGCCTCGAAGCACTACCGATGCCAATCTTCAATCCATTGTTGTTAACCGAGACATCACCATCTGTTGTGGCCTTTGCTCGACTCTCGTCGAAACCACCGCACTTCTACTTCGACGTGTGAGGGTCCTCGAGCGTGCCGGAGAGAGCTCACAAAGAGCAAGTAAGACATGGCAGTACCAGGACCAATGTATATGCATCTTCATGAGTCATGAGGTTAGGTAGCCAGGACGAAACGAGATATTGATCCATTCTCATATGTAACACTCAAGTCAATGGATCGAGACCCATCCAAATGCGACCATACCTGAAGCCATATACACCTTTGCCGGAGCTCATGGGTGGGGTGAAGGATTCGATCCCGTACAATTCAGGGGGCCATGTATGTATGCTAACGTGTGATACAGCCTTGACTTGAGAAACAGAAATCCGGTTGAAATAAACAGAGTCCCTGCTGATTCATCCCTTTCCCCGTGCCTTGCGCCGGTAGTGGTTTCGTGCGCAGTTTCGGTCGCCATTGTTGGTTGTTCATTTTGTACCCCTTACTGTACAATAGCGCTTAGTTGGTGGAATATAGCCCAAGCCATCGCAAGGAAAATGATCGACGGTAAAGGAGGGGAGCTCGTGCCATGTGTTCGCTCGCATCGTCGGTTCGGACAATTGTTCGATGCGCCGCAGTCCTGTATCTTATGCAGGTACGGAGAATCACACAACATCATCCCCGCACTTGGCTACTTGCAGCACAGCTCATATAAGAGGGAAATTGCTAAGAGGGTAATCACTCCACATATGTATATAGAAATCGGTCACGCACACTGTTCTCAATATAGACGTGATCTTTTTTAGCAGGATCATGTACCCGGTAATTTTACGTGCATGCGTCCCGAGGTGCCGCGCTGCAAATGCGGGAGTTGGTGTCTGCCACTGTCGATGCGCGTTCTAGTGCCCCTTTAATAGAACCAGGAAGATGCTGGGTGTGAACAACCTAGTGAGATGCAATTAGTCGGAGACTGTACCAGGATTCCGAAGGTCTCTTCGGGACGATCGGACGTGGCTAATGACGGGTACCGACTGCTCGGCAAACGGGTTTTTGTTTCGAAGTCGACCGGGAACGTGTTTTGCGAGAGCTGCATCTGCAGTTCATCCCTTTCGACCAAGAATCAAGTGATGGAATCCTGTTGAAGTGCCAACTGAACCAATAGCCGACGGCCGACTGATGGAATCAATCGGTACTTTAGGTATATGTATCGTCAGAACCAACTAATCCGGATCTTTGGTCCGATTTGCTCAGCCTGTTAGCTCGGTCCTTCTTGCTTCGCACGCCCATCAGAAGGAGCGGCCACCCTGTTGAAGCAATTTGTACATCAATGTCGGCACTTCTGTCTACGAGTCTTATCGCCACTACATGACGTTTTTGGGGCCTGAAAAGACTTCAATGGTTTTGACCACTACGCTATCTGATGAAGGTAAGCACTAGCCTAGTCGCGCATGCATGGAGCTCCCCAGTACGATTCCCCAACCAGCGAGCCGGTTTCTAACCACGTTCTGTCCCGTTGAGCCGGTGACCGATCCGACGCGGAACCGTCCACATAAGTTGATAGATCATAAATGACCTGTTGAGACATTTCAACAATCCGGATCCGAACGCTCGCCCGTGTTACTTCATTCGTGTATGATCATACTCGGTCTGGTCCGAGCCCGTCTCCATGTGCTACCAAGGCTTTTGGCATCGTGCGGGGTTCATTACAGACTTCGAAATAGGATAAAGTGAGGATGGCAAGCTAGAAGCAGATGCAGGGGGGTGAATGTCTCTGTCGCTGCACTTGCAGTTGCATTGAAGTCATGTCACTCCAACAGACAGCTTCCGACGTCGCATTCAATCTCAACAAGACGCAAGCAAACTGCCAAGTCACCGCACAGGAAGTCACCCCATTCCTCATCGTCTCGGCCGGGCTATTGCTGAGTCCGGGATGATCGCTTCGAGGAATCCTGCCAACCCGTGACGGTTTGTGTCTTCTCTGAGACCCTGGCTCGGGGCACCCATCTGCGTGCTTGATGCGCGCTGCGGTCGTTGTATCATAAGGTGCATGTTAAGATCAACAAACGCTTGGGGATATCAAATCCACTTGGCAGCCAAGCTGAAATACCCCGACGCGAGGTCATGGTTCAGTGCTGGATCTTGATCTGACCAGAAGTATAAGCATAGGACCCTACCTCCTCCACATCCCGCCATCTCCCCCTTCCCCTTCGGATCATTCCTTCGTTCCTTGGGCTTTCTATCCTGGTGTGATATCCGTTTTTCCAGCAGGTTCTTGAGCCGATATCCTCGACGTGTCCCCAACGACTTATAATGGCTCTTTGGGCATCCAAGCAGGAGAATTCTAAGTCTTTGCCAATCCAATAACGCTCGTTCGCCATGGACATGAGCTTGCCACAAATGAGCCATGACTCTAATGGGCCATGGATGGTTTGGTCGAGCTGGGCCTTGACTGGACTGTCATCGATTTTCCTTGTCCTTCGCTGTTACTGTCGAGTTTCTCGCAACAAATCTCTTTGGTGGGATGACTACGTCCTCCTCCTATCGTTTGTATGTCATCACCTCTTCTTCTACGATTACTAACTACAATTTGAGCTGCCATTTTCATATAGTTTCTTTCAAACCCATATACTAATAAGTTTGGGTAGTTATTACTGTTGGCATCAGCGATAGACGTCACCTACAACGTCGGCCAGGGGTTCGGTCAGCATGTGTATAACTTAGAGCCGAAGCAGATTCCCACGGTTGGCTTGTTGGCCCAAGTAGATCTCATCTTTGCCATCTTCGCCGCGGCATGGTCCAAATCGTCTTGGGCCATCACGCTCTCGCGTCTGTCCAAAGGCTTACTACACCATGTTGTTATCTTTATCATCGTCACCATCAATATCCTCATGACTCTCAGTGTTGTAAGTATGGAGACTTTTCTAGTTATCTTAGATGCCCGCCCCTCTGAGTATCTGCTCACGCTTGGTTACATTCACAGGTGTTCAACTTCATCCAATGCATACCTAGCCGGAAACTCTGGGAGCCCTATCTCGAGGGCGCCTGTTGGCCTTCGCAAATTGTCCCGATATACACCACAATCTCTGGAGGTACGAAAGTTCCGTACATATCACTTCCATCCAACCCCGGGGTTCTTTCTGACATCTAGACTAGCTTACTCTGGCACCATGGATATTGCACTGGCTCTTCTTCCATGGTTCCTCATCATGAAAGTCAATATGCGTTTACCCGAGAGAATCGGCGTAGCCATCGCCATGAGCTGTGGTCTTTTGTGAGTTACCCAAACTTCTCTCTTCTCAGGGATAGCGGTGGGATGTCTAACATTTCTAATCCAGCGCCGGAGCCACCGCTTTTGTCAAGACATCCTACGTAATCAACCTCGGCAGCAAGGACCCCATCTATGATACCGCACCGCTTGTCGTATGGGGCCATGCCGAGATCGCCGTGACCATCATTGCGGCCTCGATCCCCGTGCTGCGCGTCCTGGCCAAAGATGTGTGTCTGACGTTCTGGACTGTGCGGCGGACAAATAGACAGGGAAACTCAGGGTCGTACAAGTCGGGCCCCAGCACCGACAATAGCCAGCGGCGGCTCAGGCACCCGATCTCCAAGGGCAGCACTCCTATCTCGTCAATGACAACGACATGTTCCGCCATGCCCTTGGACCAGCGCCGCTACAAAGACGACGATGAAAAGGACTGCGACGGTGCATGTGCTGACAAATTCAGCGCGATTCCGCCACAGCGTGGCCGGGGCATGAGCCGCGATGGCTCGAGCGAGCGCGAGATGCTGCCCATTGGCGCCGTGGGGTACACTCGTTAGATCGTGGGACTTCCACATCTTCGATCTCTTCCTCGAACAAACAGGCTGGGAAATAACGGGGCATACCATGAGAAACCGCATTATACGCGCTGGCGCTGATTTTGTCTCCGGAGAAAAAGGAAGGGCTGGTTGGGAATATCTCTGGATCTGAAGTTATTGAGGATTTGTGTATCCGTTATGCCTTCTGGTACATTGGCCAGGTGGACGCCGCGCCCATGAACCGGGCAGTCTCCAGGCTGTCTGAGCTTGCGATGTTAAAGGCTACGGGACGCCTTGAAGTTCTCGATCTGTGCATCCATATGTTAGTTCGAATGTTCTCTAGATGTGAAAATTCACATTTACCTTCATGTTGATTGCCATCTTGTGTGAAGTTACTGGCTGCGGTTGGATGAAGAATCTCGCGTTTTTTATTAGGAAAAGATCGTTCTAATTGTGGCAAGGGACATAGGTCAACTTTGTGGTTGGTATGTGTAGGGTGGGTGAGTTAAAGAACATGAATGCAATTTGTTCATGATTGAATACAAGGCATAAGACTCCCCAGGCAATTAATTATTGTACCACATCATAACGAGGTATCCATTCCAGGCTGTTCTTCTTATACATGCCAACATAACATCCATCTGTCGCACCTGTCGCACCTGTCACAACTCCAGAATCCAAACAAGCCGTCACTATAAGTTGTAAACCTCAACCACATCACAATGCCGCCCCGGGTTCTCCGCAGCGTAGATGATCTCCATCTCCACAAGACGGATTGGTTCTGCTATCAAGCGTTACGATGCATCCAGATGACCAATCCTGATGTGGCCGAGGAGGGTATTCGCGAAGGCGGCAGGTACCGCGTGAATGTGTCCTTCTGGCTTACCAAGGTCTTCGACAGCGGTCAATTGACCAGTGCTGAAAAGCCTACAGTAAGTGCTACATTTGACGTCGTCTTCGTCTACTTACTTATCTAACTACCTGAGTAAATAGCCTCCCAATAAGCCTAGCGAGAAAGACATCGAAGGATGCGTCCAAGTCGATAAGCTTTATAATACGGTCATCGCAGAGTACTTTGATGCGAAGTTGAAATGGGTCCCAGCCGACCTTATTGACTTCCAAGGCGGCGAAAAGCCGAACATCACCATCAGATCGGTGGCGATGATGAGACAAGATCAATACCAGAAGTCTCTGGTAGGAACCTGGAATGCTCACCTACTGGTGTATCTATTCCGCAAGAGACTCTACGAGGACAAGTATGAAACCTCACCCTTTCACCGATTATTATACTTAAAACTCACAATTCTTCTTTATTTTAGTAAAAAGAAAGGAAAATAAAATATCTTCTTAACCCAAATATAATAAGAAGTTATATATAACGCGTTTACTTGACGATTTAGCCGTTATTACCGAAGGCAAGGATACTGCCAAATTCCTGGCGGCTATAGCCAGTAGCCACAAAGAGATATTCTTGAAGCTGAGAGAGCTAGGCCTAACCGAAGCGATCCAGCTTGGCAGAGAGATGTTCGCAGATCCTCTGTCCGACTATATTACCCTACTCAATGCATTTCAATCCTTCTGCGGCAAGATCAGCATTGAAGGAATAGACGATCGTGAGATCGAGCTTCTGGTGCAAAGAGCATATGCTTAAACTGGCCGCATTGCGCAAAGTCAGAGCCAACCGCCAGCAACTGGTCGGGTGCTGGCGCAGCATGTACCCCAAGGACGACCTCTTCCAGTCCTATTCGATCATCAATGAGGACTACGCCGACCGTTTGCGGCAGGCTCTGGCTCATGGTTTATCCATCAACACGGCCTTCTGTCGTCAGGAGGACATGTACGTTACCATCCACGACAACTACGAAGACCTCATTGAGCCGCATAGCGCACTCACAGGTGCTAAGCACGACTGGATCGTGTTTACAAGATTCAGGCTTGGTGTTAAGGCATACTTCGACGTCGTGAGGGCCATCAAGCCAGAGTTGATTGAGGTAAATATTATCCAAGGCTAATTCTACTCACTCCCTGAGCTAATTGAACCGCGCTAAGTAGGACCTGCCCTATTTCCAACCGGAGCGATTGCCGCAGCGGTTCGATTTGCCCAAGCAACTGCTTGTGTCCAAGTCTCTGGAGGTTGCCCGTCAGAAGAAGACCTGGTCCGAGGATCTCGCTCCTGCTGAGCGTTCTACCCTTAGAAACGCGAAAACCTATATTTCACACGGGTCACAAGTTCGTATTAGGCTAGATGTCCCCATATGGAAGAAAGCAATCGAGAACAATGGATTGGACTCGATATGTAACGATGAGTCAGTACTGGCCAGATTTCCCCAGGTCGATACAAATAGATGAATATGTTGAATGTAATAATGTTTTCAAAAGCTGAATTTCTTTACATATCATTTCACTATTATACATGCAAGTCTCAAAAAAGCAGCAGCAAAATCACTTGGACACAGTAGCTCTTAGGCAAGGATTCGTTTAATTGTCTTGTTCCTTATTCTTTCTCATCATAAAGATAATACTGCATCTCATTGTCTTAAGCAAAATTTGCCCGTAGAATACAAGATGAGGTGTGCATATCGAGTGACGAGAACTAGCCTATCTAGCCTTTCCCACACCCCTTTTCCTGGTGGATCTTACTCATTCACATCTCAGAAGTATCTTCAGACTTAGTGAAGACGATGCTGTTGGGGAAGTCCGCAGCGGCCCGGTTCAATCCGCGAAGGCTGTCGGGGAGAGAACCTGACTGTAATGAGTCGACGCAATCATCTACAAAGGTTCCGTCCCTGAGGTCTTGGCGTCGCGTCCTGGTCAGCCAGTACTCAAATGGTCCGCCTAATCAAGTCAGTTAGTCAATTTTAGCACAGAATAGGATGTTGTTCGTTCAGGAATGAAACAAACAGAATAACAAGGGTGAACAAGAAAAAAAAACTTACGATTCTGGTCTAATGCGTCGCCGAGCTCCATGCAGCGCTCTTCGGCGGTGTGCTCCGTGTGCATGTCGAGGAAATGGTTCAGCATCTTGCTGATGTCCTTCAGAGGCCACTTGCATGGCGCACTAGGTACGCGACTGGAGCCGGCTGAGAGGTACTTGTTGGACGTGCAGAGGCGGCACTTCCAGAACCCGAGGCGTTGGACTGCACGCTCGCCGCCGCCGTTGAAGCTGGGCGTCATATCGACTTCGATGGTGTCCTCGTTGTTGTCGTCGCTGTTGGCGATGCCGTTGTGGCCGACGACGGGCGGCAGCTGCTTGTGGCTGGGCTTGGACGACAGGCGCGGACGCTTGACGCTGCCGCCACCGCCGCCCTGCATCTCGGACGGCTGCCGCCTGGGGGCCGAGTCGAAGCTGAACATCTGGCGCTTGCTGGCCGAAGTAGACGCCGACTGGCGCGCCTGAGCTTCGATCATCTCGAGCCGGTGCTTGCAGTGGCGGATCTGGTGTCCCATATCTAGGACGCGCAGCTGCACGGTGCGAGCCTCCTGAGGAGTGAGATCAGGCGCCGCGAGGTGGTGGCGGCAAGATTCCAGGTCATAGCGGTAAGCCAAAATGTCTTCCTCCAGTTGGCGGCGCGTGATCTGGTTGAGGTCGACGCTCGACTCATAATTCACGCTGTGCTGGTCTGGATTTGCCATGTTTCCGTTGCCGTTCATCATGTTGTTGCTGTTGCCTGACAAACTCGGCACCTGGATCAGATATTAGTTTATGTGTTTGTTATTTGTAAGGTTCGGGTCTCCAAAAGGTCTTTATGTAAGAGGCATGTGAAAGAGGCTTGAACTTGGGAGACAGCAAAACAATGTGGAGGACGAAGAAGAAAGAACCTGAATTGTTTGGTTTGGGTGGAACCTGGGGAAGGAGCCGTCACCATCAAGTCACAAGAGGAAAGTGTTTCTGTCTGGTCCATCGCGCCTTCTTGATGGTGAGCCATCTCATACCTCATACCCGCTTTTTAAGGACCATGACTATACAGAAAGGCAAAAAGGGTATACATATAGGGGTATATGCCTATAGACAGGGACCAATTCTTACCTCTGGTATGAGCTGTTGGATATCCGGCATTTCCCGGTTCAAGGCAAGTGTATAGCCCTGGGCTATGTAGCCGCCCTGTTTTGACGACATAGTTGGCATGCAGGCAGTGGCGTCTATCCGTTGCGGCCGGGGGTTGGCTGGCATAAAAGAATTCGAGTACAGCCTCTCGGCGTTGTTGCTACCCTGAAACAAATTGGGTTGACTGTAGTGACTCATGGGTATTCTGTGTGTTTTCGGTTGTCAACCGAAAAAAAAAAATTGTTTCTGGAGGCGTTGTAGTTATCTGGGAACCCGGAATAGGGTAAGCTCAGACGTGGAAAGTCTGCTGGAATGTTGATGTTGGGATTGAATAGAAGAAGTGCGGGTCTGTGTCCGGAAAGAAAAAAAATCAAAGGAGAGAAGAAAAAAAAGAAAGAAAGAAAAGAAGAAAAATAGGAAATAATTGGGTCAGGCTAAAAGCAATAAAGCTCCCTCCTATCCATTGCAGCCAGCCATAGACATTCTTAAAGCGAATGCACGCATCTCAATTGCTAGCGTATTGTTAGGTAATTAAGGGCAAATTGGTCCTTCTTTCTTTTCTTCCCCTGGCCGACCTAACCGATGCAGGTACGCAGTCCTTTGTGACGGTTTTGTCTTTTCTGGACTCTTTTGGCCGTGGAGGATCCAAAACTGTATCTTGACGCTATTTGGGCCATGTGGGGTCGCTGATAAGCCATAAGCCGGGGCCCAACAACCTGTCTGTCTGTTTAACTTTACCGTCTCCGAGCTCTCAATAAGCATGCTTATTGACCACAAATCCCCAATCTACCTACCTAATTGATTTATGCAATTTAGTAAAACATGGACAATTACAATAATTTATTCAATGGACGTATTCGTCACTCACAAGCTTGGTGGTCTGGTTCTGTTGCACACACAGGGACCATCAAGATGGAAGAGTATATAAAATAGCCGAGGCTTGTTAAGAATGTTTGCTGACTAAGCCGACTATTCGCTGTTATATTCTAATAATAATATGGAAATACCCATCGGAAGGTAACCAAACGGGAGAGATCGCATCTAACTATAATACTCTTGGCACAGTCCCAGCACTGCAGGACTGCAGCACTGCAAATCCACATTGCTATGGATATCGACGTGTTCTGGGCGCTCGGTCTGTGGAGATGGGGTCGCCAAGCTTAGTTCGTCTCATGTCGTCCATCCCCCTTGTCTCAGATGTTTGGATATTACCCGTGTTTCGACTTTTGATCTGTCTTCTGTCAAGTTTCTTTCTAAGTTCATCTCATGTAAATTCAAAAGCAACTACAATTCATCTACACAATAAACAGCCATGGTGGCTGCTACCAACCCCCTTCTCGTCTTTCCCACTCTCTTGGCGCTCGCCTCGGCCAGTTCGCAACATGTTACGCCCTCGCTCTCGCAACAATGCCCGTTGCCAAACTCGATAAATCAGGCACAACACAGCCAGATATGCCTGAAATCAGAGTCCTCACGTCTGAACAACACAACCAAGAAAGTTAGGCATTCGTCGCCCCCTTCGTGGGTGCGCAGCAAACCATGCACCAAGTCGGGCAAGACGGAGTATTGCGCCTTTACGAAGCCGTCCTTCAGCGGGAGAGAGGGAGTTTCGGTCGTTACCACACCAGAACGGATTTCCAGGCTGGCAAAGGGCATATTCTCCGACGAAAAGAGCCAGGCCCGGTTGCCGCACAGCAGCGCGAGCTCTTACGAAGACGCCGAGATTCCCGGAAAGGGTATTGGCCTGATAGCCACGAAGCCCATCCGCGCCGGCCAGCGCATCATGACGCGGACGCCCGCTGTGATGATCGACCGCAGCGCCCTGGATGCACTGTCCGAAGACGTGGCCGTTGCATTGTTGGTGCAGGGGGTGGAGGCGTTGCCCACGGTTCACCGAGACCGGTATCTCAATCTTACGACGCACTTGGACGTTCCCGACCGGCAAATGAGGATCAGCCAGATATTCGCTGTCAACTCCTTCCGGACTGGGGTTGGAGACCAAGGGGCCGATTTCCACTCCGTTTTCACAGAAAGTAAGTATCGCCCATTCAGTACGAGGGAGAAATGGAGAGGATCAGCCTGCGGATCTGCAAGTGAAATGAGCTGACAACCACAGTTTCGCGTCTGAACCATGACTGCCGCCCAAACTGTGTCTACTACTTCGACCCCGAAACCGTCAGCAACAAAGTCTACGCCGTGCGGGACATCATGCCGGGGGAGGAGATCACCGTGTCCTACATCGACGGCTTCCAGACGAGCGGGGCGCGGCGGGCGCGGCTGCACGAGCACTGGGGCTTCGACTGCGGCTGCCCCGCGTGCACGGCGGAGCCGCACCTGCAGGCCGAGTCGGACGGCCGGATCGAGCAGATCCTGCAGCTCTGGTCCGAGCTGGACGACTACTCGGCGACCACCGTATCGGCCAAGGCGCCGAGCCCGGACAAGGCGGAGCTGCTGGTCGAGCTGTACCGGCTCGAGCGGCTCGAGGGCCGGCTGCAGGAGGCCTACTACCGCGCCGCCGTCGAACACCTGGGCGTCGGGCAGATCGCCCCCGCCATGAGGTACGCCCGGTTGTGCATCGACACCGGGCTGAAGTTCAAGGGGCCCGGCAAGCCGTTCATCACCAGCATGGAGGATCTCCTGAGAAACCCCAAGGGGCACAAGTACTGGAAGTTTCGGATGCCGAAGTCCAGAGACGTGTGAGGCCTCGCCAACAAACCACAAGATGTAGCCCAGATGGCTATAACAGTCCATTGGGTTAGTTGATTTAGCTGGGGTTGGAAAAACAATGCACGTGGTCACTGTGCCTTGGGGGGGGTATTTCAAATCGACCTCCACGCTTCTGATAAAACAGGAAGTATGCCAAGGGTGGAGAGTTTGTATTGAGTTGTCGGGGATTCTAAAGTTATAGGGGGGCGTATACCAATTAAGGAAAATAAATCAAGTCAAATAACTCGTGTCCATCCGACTACTTTGGGTTCTGGCTCCTTCCACGTACGATGCCTAGATCTTGATCGAAGCATGGCTGCCAAAGAAGCTCGCTGCCGATGGTTCCATCGAACGAAATGGTCTCCAACTGCAACGAAAGGCCGCGCAAGGCTACACTGAGAGGGTCTAGCACCCGTTCTGGGTAGAGTTGGGGTTTTTGATCGTTCCTGGAGCCCCAGGGACCGTCATAGAAGTAACTCAATGTGAAGTGCCGAACCGAATCGGGCAACATGGACAGCCCGGTGGCAAAGTCGTTGCGCAGTCGTACCCGGAATGCAGTATCGTGACTGCCGTCTGCCAGGTACCAGCCGATGGAGTGCAACTTGGGAAATCGGGTGGCAATCTCACAGCAAGTCTTGGGGACGAGGTGGCGGTGAACAGGGTCCTTCGAGTACGTGAACCTCGTGACGCAGGACACCTCCGGGAGCTCATGGTATAGCCCTTCGCGCAAGGCGACGAAGGAGGCATTGCATCTACGCTTCCGGTTGTAGAATCGCGTGTCCCGTCGGAGGCCTCTGCCTCTCAGATCTTGCAAGTCGATTGTGGCAGCCGCGGAAATACTCAGCTCGATCCCTCGCTGAATGGACTCAACGACCTGAGGCAGGGACCATGAATGTAAAAGGCCAAAGAGCGTCGCTACTGCGTCCGAGAAAGCCGCATGGTTCTCTTGTTTTTCTGACTCGGTCTCGAACTGCCTGTCAACCTTGTATCCAGGCAGCAACGCGATGAAGTGGATCCGCCGGACGTAGGCTTTCCTTTCCGAAGTCAGAATTGCTCTTGCCTGGAGGGTGCGTTGCTGGTTTAGTAGCAGTGAAGAGAACGTGGCAGGCTCAAACAGGGCTTGCCATTCTCGTGAAACTGCTGCGTATATACGGGCAGATTCTGGCGACTTTTGGACAACCGATTGCGCAATTGCCAGCTTGATCTCTACTGGCATTCGATCCATTGTCAGTGTATCCTTTGGTGGGTGGATGAGGGAATATAGTCAGAAGCCCCTCGAAAAAGACGTGTTGAGCACAGAGCTATGTTAAGAGAAGCTGATGCTATCGTGAGATTCCACGATAAATTTAGGTACGTGCCTAGAGGCAAGAAACATGAACTTCCCCCAACGAAAATCTCCAGTCTAATGATCAAAGCGGGTCACAAGATTAGGCAAACACAGTCCAACTGCACCAAAAGCGAGAGAGAGAGATGAAAGCACCCCGGCCCGCCCCCCTTTGCCTCTAGCATCTCAAAACAGAGTCTGTGCAACAAACCCCAAGGACCGTACGTGACTCCCGGGGTAGTAACTCGAGCACACTTTGGGCACCATGGATCCTACGATATTGAAAGTGTTGCATCTGGGCTCGTCAAAGACGATGACTGTGCAAAAGTTTATCAGCTCAGACTGCTCCGATACTCACTGACGAGGCAGTGAGTGGGATGCACTGCCACGGCAATGCATAGGGGGAAGGGCTTGGCTTACTGTACCATGGAAGTCCCGAGTTTGTCTCGTACTCATTGAATTGGAGTGGCGGTATCGTCAAGTTCATTCTCCTTGCGATCTGCCAAGGACACATTCATCATGTTTAATAAACAGCGTCGTACACTGGGGATTGTGGAAGTAAGTACCGGTGCAGATAAATCTACGCGGCATTTGCCTAATTCCGCAAATATCTCCTGATCAATAGGAACCGTATCTTGTCGTCAACAAAGCGGATAAATATTAAGAATGCAGTACTCGGGGATCTATCCGGTGCATAGTGGTATACATGTGAGTTATATAATTAATTTCTTATTAGTCGGGAGTAGCCCCCTGAAGATATAAGATCTTTATATTAGGCGGTTACGTGACGTGTTATAAGAACAGGGGTACGATCCCTTATATAATTAACGTGCTTAATTATTTATTCCCTTTATTTATATATAAGAAATATAATAAAGCCCTTTTCTTTTATAAATTTTCCTTTTTTAAATAATACTTTTATATATATTATTATATGTTTTTTCTTTCATATAATAATTATAAGCTCGGCGCTTTAATTATAATAAATATATTAACCTTTAATTAATACTTATCTTATTAAACCTTTTATAAAAAAGAGTATTATTAAATCTATTTATTTATTTCTTATTTCTTATTTTATTTATAATATCTTTTAAAACCTCTATTAACCTACCGTTAATTAAATTTAATATTAAATAAAATTCATTCAATTAATATAATATATTTAAAATAAGCGCTATCGATCGAGACGTTTAACAATATATTAATTTTAAAGGATTAAATAATTATTATATTAATAATAAATTAATCCTATTAATATAAACCGGAATTAAGCGTCGTTAAATAAAAAGGTAATAAGAAGTATTAAAATAAAACGAATTATTAAGGTAAGATTATAAATAATATAAGGTAAGAACCGGCTTTTTATTAAACCTTTTAAAATACTTAAAGGAGATAGATATTAAAAAGGAGTAGATTACTATCTTTTATAAATAAAATTAAATAAAATATATTAATAAATTATTTTATTAATTTTTATATAAGAATTCTTATATTATATTTAATAAAGCGGTTAAATTCTTAATTTTCAAAGCTTATTTCAACGTTAATTATAATATAATTAAGGAGAGAAGGGAGCGATTAATATTTTAAAACCTTCTTTAATAGTTTTAAATGTAATTTAAACCCTCTTTATCCTTATACATCGTTTATATTAAGCATTAATATCTCAAGGTACTAGATTAAATAAAATTTAGGAATAAGGATTTTAATTATTAATTAATATTTTAAAACGAGGTATATATTAACGCTTTAACCGAAAAAATCCTTAAGGTTAAAAGTTATTTAGTAATAAAAATATAGTTTTAAACTGTTAATTAATATATTATATTAGGATAGGGATAACGTTAATTAAAGGAATTTTAATATATAGAGTTTAAAAGTAAAGTATTTATCGATTTAATTATATTTAGCCCGCTTTTAGAGGAGTAGGTCGATTATAAAAGATTATATTATATAAAATACTCCTTTTATATAACGTTTAATAATAGGTCGGAGGGGTATAATTTATTTAATAAGGGCCGAACCTTAAGGATTAAAGGCTTAATACATTAAAATTACCCTTATAAACCTTATACCGAAACTCGGTGTTATCTTTAAAACTTTATAAAATACTTTAAACTAGAATTTATATTTATTAAAACGTTTAATAATAATAATATATTATGTTTATAAAACTTAATTAAAAGCTAATATAATTAAATATATTTCCGGATAAATTTTAAATTTAAATAAGCGAAATTTTATAAATAATTTATAAAATAAGGTTAAATTAAGTATAAAGTAATAAATTAAAAGGACCTCGTATATATTATTATTAATTCCTCGTTCTTTAATATTAAAAAAGAATTTAATATATTAATTATATAAAGTATCGGCTTATATAACCTTTCTTAATTAACTTTAATTAATAATAATAACTCCTATTATATTATAAATAATAAGGTATTTCTTATATAAAGATTATTAATCTTAATATTAATTAATAAGTTTATTAAAATAAAAATTATATTATTCTTAATTAAAAGGTATGGTATAAGAATTATAAAAGGAGCTTTTATTAACGTAAAAGGAATAGTAATTAACTTTCGTCTTTAATATATTATTTTTATTAAAAGGTTCTATATTTATATTATTTTAAAGCCCTTTTTAATAATTATAAGAATTTAATATTATAATAAGGATTATATATTATAAAATAGAGAGTTAAAAGATAATATTATTATAAAACATTTAATAAAAAAAGGTAATTTAAGTTTTATTAAATATAAACCCCTTTTTACTTTTTATTAAAATTTATAATAGTTTTTAATGAGTTTAACTAATATAATAAGCTCTTATATAATAAGAAAACGCGTAATAATAAATAAAAAGCTAAATAAAAGGATTTATATAAAAGAGAATTTAATAAAGATATAATATATAAAAGTAAAATATTTAAGTTTAAAAGCTTTTATAAAGCTTATAATAATAATAAAATGTATGTTAATTAAAGGGCCTATATAATTAAAATATAAAATATATACAATATTATTTATAAAATACGTTATTTCGCGAAAGCTTATTAATAGAATACCGCACCCATTTTATTATATATTTTAAAACTTATTTAATTATTTACGAAAATATAATAATATAGAATATATATTATTATTAAAACATAATTATAATAATAAAATATAGGCGTTTTTATAAGAATTAGATTATATATAGAATTATTTAAAATAATTAAAGGTTTTAAAAGGCATATATAATAATAATATAAGCTTTTTATTTATTTCTTAAAATATAATAAAGAGACCGGCGTACTTGGAATTTAAAGTGAAATTTAATATAGTTTTTAATAGAAGGAAGAAGGTATTAAGATAAAAAAAGGTTTAATCGATATTAAAAAGCCGATAAATAAATAAGAACAAATAAATTAAAGAGTTATAAATATTATTTTAAAAATAAGAATAAACGTTAATCTCCTTAAAATATTATAACCGGAAATAATTTAAATTATTATTAAACTCCTTAATATAAACCTTATTTAATCCTAACGTTAATAAACTTTAAATAAAGTATTAAATTTATAATTTATAAGTTATTTTAAATAATATAATTTTATATATATTAACGCTTTTTAAATAAATCTTAAACTTAATTAAAACGGTATTTAAATATTTAAAAATAAAGCCTATACCTTTAAATATAATAAAATTAGAAATAAGTAATATAAGATAACGTGGTTTATTATATACTCGGATATATTATATAGTCGGATACCTTTTTCCCTATATAAAAAACGTTTACACGTAAATTATAACTCTTTTAATTCTTTATTAAATTTTATAAAATTATAACCTATTATATTTAATTATATAAGAATATTAAGTTTATTTTCATTAATTTTATAATTATTTTATTTAATAAATTAGAGTGGAACATAGAAATTATAGGGATTAATTTAACGTATTTTTTATTTAAGGGTATAATAAAATATATATAAATTTTAAAAAATCTTTTTTATTTATTATATTTAAATTAGACTTTAATTTTAAAACTATAGTTTAAATTTAATTAAAATTAATTAAAGTGCACGGTTACGTACGGACCTATTTTCTATAAGAAAAAAAGTATTCGATTATATAATATATCCGAGTATATAGTAAACCACGTTATATAAAATATCTTTATAAACTTATATCGAATATGTAATAAATTATAAAACTTTTAATATATATTATATGTAAATACCTAAATAAAATGAAATTATTATTATATAAAATATAAAGTTTAATAAGAAATTATTTTATAAAATAAATTAAAAAAGGGGTTAATATAGTTTATTACCGAGCTGGCTATATTATTAAATCGGCTACCGTTTCTATATTTTATTATTTTAATATAAATTAATTTAATTATAACGTGGTTTACCGCCTCGCGGATTATATTACCTCGCGAACTACTCTTTCTATTTTTTAATATTTTTATATAAATTAATTTAATTATAACGCTTTAAATTAATTTAAATTATTTATTATTCGATTTATTACTTAATTTTATATCCTTTTTATAAATTCGTGTATTATAACCTCTCTCATTATAAATACCGTAACGCTTATTACCTATTATATACCGCTTCGATAAATTATTATTTTTACCTTTATCGATTATAAAACGCTTCCCTTTTACCTTCTCGTTTTATAATTATTAAAATTCTTTAATAATAAAGGTTCCTTTAAAGTAAATATATAACTTTTTAATCTTTCGGCGCTTTAAAAAGGTTAAATTAATCGCTTTTAAAGTCTATACCCGTTTATATAAAATTATAGCTTTATATATTATTAATTTTATACGCTTAATTAATTTATTTATAATATTTAAAATCGACATTAAAAAGCTTCCTTAATAATTAAAAATCCTATTTTTAATAAAAATAAAATATTTTATTATTTATTAAAGGTTAAAAAGCGTTAAAGGGGTATAAATACTAGCGGTCCTTAGGTATAATAACTCCGGTATAAATATCCGAATTTATATATTTAACTTATTAATTACCTTATTTAAATTATAAAATATTAAATTAAATATATTAAATTTAAATTTGATATTATATTTTATAAAAATAATGAAATATATGGCTTTAAAAGTAATAAAAAACTTAAACTTTATAATATAATTTATTAAAACTTTTATAAATAATTCGATTTCTTTTAAATATATATATTTTAACAATAAATAAAGTATAATATTTAATAGCTAAAGTAAGTAAAATAAATAAAGAGGTATATTAAATATAATAATACCGTTATCCTTATAATATACCTCGAATTCGGCCGAAATATAATTTTTATAATCATTAATAATTAAAAAGCGATAATAACTTATTGCTCGCGTTTTAATATATTTATCGAAATATTTAATTTAATTTAAACCCGTTTTATTATCGGTCCAGCTATTAAAGGTCGGTTTAATTATTTAATCGCCCGATAAATTATATTTACGCGTTTAATTCGTAAGGTAATATTAACCTTAAATAATTAAGAACGGCGGAATATATTAACCTTATAAATTAATATATTTTATTATTATTAACTATTCCCGATTATTAGGTTAAATTATCTTTACCTTCCTACATTAATCGGCGCGTATTATAATATATATTAAACCGATAATACCTATTATAAAATTAATTTTATCGAAATTCTATATATCTTTATTTAAAATATTATATTTAATCTTTATATTCGCTATTAATGTAAATTAATTAGAAATAATTTTTATATCTTTATAAAGAGCCCTTTAATAATCGTATTTCCGATTTATTTTAATTTTAAAATCTGGATTACGGTTAATAAAGCACCTAATTTAATATTTATTAATATATTTACCGTTATATATTTTTATAAAGAGATTAATTATATTTTCTATATTAATAATATTAAGAGGTATTCCTTAAATATTTAAATCGATTATATACTTTTATAATACCTCCTTTTTAATAAAATTTAATTTATATTATTATTAATAGATTTTATATTATAAAGTTCGGCCGTTAATTCAGTAATATAAAATCGTATAAAGGACGTTATATACTTTCGTAATAGCTCTTTTATTTAAAAGATTTATTAGATTTTACGTCGTTTAAATTATTAAAATAATTCAATTTTCTTTAAATTAATTAGGTATTATAATTATAGAATTATTATATATTAAAGTTTAATTAAATTATAGAATTAAAAAAGTGGTCTATAAGGTAATATAGCTTACGAGGTAATAAACCACGTTAATATTTTAAATTAATTAAAATTATTTATTATTTAATTTATTATTCGATTTTATATTTCTTATATATATTTACGTATTATAACCTATCTCGCCGTAATTATTATAACGTTTTTTAACGGCCGCCTTCTACTTTAACAAACCCCTTATTTTACTTTTATTAATTATTAAACGTTTCCCTTTATTTTTTTAATCCTATAACTTTTAAAGTTCCTATATAATAAAAGTTCTTTTAAATTAAATATATACCTTTTTAATTCTTTAATATTTAAAAAGTATTAAATTAACTTTTTTTAATATATATATCCGGTTATATATAAAAGTTATTTTATAAATTATTTTATTTATACCCTTTATTATTTAATTTATAATATTTAAAATAAATATTAAAGAGTTTCTTTAATAAATAAAAACCTTATTTTTAATAAAAATAAAATATCTAATTATTTATTAGGGGTTAAACGGTATTTAAAGGTTATAAATATTAATTATCCTTAATTACGACGGGTTAGGTATAAATATCCGAAGATATATATTTAATTCATTAATTACTTTATTTAAATAATAAGGGATTAAATTAAATATATTAAATTTAAATGTAAACTTATTTTCCATAAAAATAATAAAATATACGGTTTTAAAAGCGATAAAGAATTTGAACTTTATAATATAATTTATTAATACTTTAATAAATAGCTTAATTTCTTTTAAATATATATATTTTAATATCGAACAAAATACTGTATTTAAAGGCTAGAATAAATATAATAAATAAGGAGGTATATTAATTATAATAATATTATTATTTTTATAATATACCTTAAATTTAATTAAAATATAGTTCTTCTAGCCGTTAAAGATTAAAAGGTAATAATAACCATTTATTTATAATTTAATATATTTATTAAAATATTTAATCCAATTTAAGCCTATTTCATTATTGGTTTAATTATTAGAAATCGATTCAATTATTTAATCGTTTAATAAATTATATTTATAAGATTAATTTATAAGATAATATTAATTTTAAATAATTAAAAACGGTAAATATATTAACTTTATAGATTAATATATTTAATAATTATTAATTATTCCCGATTATTAAATTAAATTAACTTTACCTTCCTATATTAATTAATATATATTATTATAAATATTAATTTAATTATATTTATTATAAAGCCGGTTTTATTAAAACTCTATATATCTTTATTTAAAATATTATATTTAATTTTAATATTTATAATTAACGCGAATTAACCGGAAATAACGTTTAGATTCTTATAAAAAACCTTTTAATAATTATATCGACGATTTATTTAAATTTTAAAATCCGGTTTATAATTAATAAAGCGCTTAATTTAATATTTATCGACGCGATCGCCTTTATATAATACGGTAAAGAGATTAATTATATTTCCTATAATATTAATATTAAAAGGTATCCTTTAGGTATTTAAATTAATTATATAATTATAAAATACCTCTTTTTTATTAAATTTAATTTCTATTTATTCGGTTGGGTTTCGCGTCGAGGATCGATATCGCGTAATTAATTATTTAAAATAGCTCGGGGGATATTATATATTTTTATAATAATTCGTTAACTAATTTAATTCGAACCTCCTTATATTGCTGAAATTATTAAAACGATATAATCTTCTTTTATTTAAATCGGTATTATAATTATAGAGATATTATATATTAAAGTTTAATTAAGTAAATCGGGTAAAAGAGTAACCGACTCGATAATATAGCTAGCTCGGTAATAAACTATATTCAATATAAATAAAAAGTTAATTAAAAAATTAATTTCTTTTCTTAATATCGATTTACTTTTAAATATAATATTTATATTATAAGTATACTCTTTTTAAAAAGAATTAAATACAATTACCAAGCTTATTACTTATTTTAAAAAGTTTTAAAAGCTTAACCCTTTAGATTTTAAAAGTATACCTTTTAATATATAATTTATTAATAAAGCTTTAAGGATAAGGTTAATATTTAAAATATATTTAGAAGTTTATAAAATTAAATATATAAATATAAATAATATAAAACTTTTATGTTAAAACTATATATTTAAGTTAGAAATAATCTCTAAAATAAGAAAAAGGAATTAAATTTAAATAAAGGGTTTAAAGTAATAAAGCTATCAGGTACTTTTTTAATAAATATTAAATAATATTTAAACTTAATATAAAAACCTTTAAGGATCTAGGAGTACTTAAATAATTAAAAATAATATAGCTTAATAAGGAAAAGAAGTAAAGATTATTTAAAAATAATTTATTAAATTTAAAAATTAAAATATATAATAAAATTATTATATCTAATTTATATAAAGATTTAAAGATATTTATATTTTAAATAAAATTATAATTATACCTATTAAAATATAAAAAGGAATAACGAGTATTTAATACGGAATAAATTAAAAGTTTACGACCTTGTAAATAAAAAGGTAATAATAACGAATATACTTTCTTTATAATAATAAAGAATAAAGAGAATTATAACCTTTATAAACTGTTTTTATATAAAGAGATAATTATAAAAATAGCTTTAAATAAAGCGGTATATATATCTATTATTTTTTAGTTTTTAATATTAATAAAACGCTTTATTTAAAAAATATAGAATACTATATTATATATATTATAATAATAAAGGTATATTTATTAAAGATAAAACTTAATTAAAAGGAATAAGAGATTAAAATTAAATTATTTCTTAAGTATTAAAATAAATTAACTACTTATTTTAAAAGAGATTTATTTATTTAAATTATTAAATAAGAAATTATTTAACGCTTTTATAATAATACTTCATTATTATTAAAATAAGTATTTATTAATAGATTTAATAAAAGTAATATTTATAAACATTATAAAGCTTAAATTTATATTTAAAGTAATAAATAAGATATAAATTCTTTAATAAATATATATATAATAACGTTAATTATATAATCTTTTTAATTTATAATAATATTAATTATAAAATCTAATTTAAAAAAAAACTAATGTAATATAATTAATATTGTTTTAAATATTAATTTTTAAAAAGGAGTACTTTTAGTTTATTATAAATTACCTTTTAATTATAAATAAGTAAAGAAATGTATTAAAATTTTAAAGAGATTTAATAAAGTAAAGGAATCGCCTTTCTTTTAATATAACGGTTTTTTAAAAACTTTTTATAAATTAGGATTTATTAATTTTAAAAAGAAATTATATTTATTTTATAATATAAAACGTATAATATATATAACGTAGTCTATAAATAAAATAATTATATAAGCGAATTAACTACTTTCGTTAAATTTTATATAAATAACTTTTATAACTTAATTCCTTTATTACTTATTATAATTAATATTTAGGAAAAAAGGTAAATAATTCTAACGCTTTAAGCGCTTAAGAATAACTTAAAATTAAATCTTTAACGTATAACCCGAATATACGAAGTCCCTTATACGACCTTTCGTAACCGATAACTCGATATTCCTATAAAATGTAAAATATCCGTTAATTCTCGGAAATTAATAGATTTTAAAGAAAATATAATTATATAATATTTAATTAAATTAAATTCGCGGTTATTTCCTTCCCGAATAAATAATGTTAAAGATATAATAAATCGATTATTCCGTTAACGCGATATAGGACGCGTCGGCGTTAATTAAGCCTTTAACTTTATATAATAATAATTAAACCTCCGGATACGTTTTAATTAAAGAATCGATTATTAAAGAATCCTTTATAAAAATCCCGATATATATTATATATAATTTACCTTTATATAGAATATAATTTATAAATATAAGATTTAAAAAAGGATATTTATAATTTTAATAAAACCGGCTTTTTTATAAATTAAATCTTATTCGAAATAATTATTATTACCTTTAATCGATACGGAAAATTTAAGATAATATAATAAAGGAACCGGGAATAAATTATAATTATTTAAAACGTTAGATCGTCCGGTTATATTATCCCTTTATATATTATATTTATCGATAAAACGTAATTCTTTTCTTAATACGAAAATAACTTATTAGCGAAGGATTAGGTAATTATAATTATTAAAAACGGTTAAATTACGAATAAAAGAGATAAAGATTAAATTTAATGTTTTAATAAATATATAAAGTTTTATAAAAAAAGTATTTATTATTTATTAATTTTAAATAATTATAAAAGTTATTATTTAATAACTTTCGAGCTTTATTATAAAGAAAACTTAATTATTATATTTTATATACCTTTTTATTTATTATATAAACTTTAACTTCTTAATATCGGTTATTTTTATATATTAAAAAGGTTATATAGGAAAGAAATTAAAAGTTTTATATAGGTATATATTATTTATATTTTAAAAAAGGATTTCTTATTAATATTTTTAAAAACGTTTTAAACGACTTTTATTATTTTAAATATTTAAGGAGGTTTCCGAAAAATAGGATTTATATTATATAATCCGGAATTTATTATTTTATAATTAAATATAAAACTATATACGTTAACGTTACTAATAACTTCTTTTAACTTACTTATACCTTAAAAATTAAAGACTTTAAATAATATAATTAAAGCTTAATTTTAAACCGAATATATTAAGAATCGAATTACGCGATATTAAAATAGCTCTCCGATATTAATTTTTATTAAATTTAATTAAATTACGAAAGGTATAACGTAAGTAATATACCGGCTCGTTTTATTAAAGGGTAAGATAACCGTATTATAAGAGGTAAATAAAATATTTAACCGGCGCCGCTATATAAAAAAGAAACGGTTATAAAATAAAAGATTATTTTATATATAAATTAAAAAAAATTTATAATTTAAAAGAGACGTTAATAAATAATTATAAAATAAATTATACCGGAGTAATAATTATACGAGAAAGCTTAAGACGCGCCCGCGACGTTATAAAATCTATGGGGAGCCCGGGTATAATACGTATACCTATTAAAACGATATAAATATATTTAAAGATAAAGATTTTAATTAATTTTAATATATTAAATATATTATAACGGAATTAATTTATACTTTTTTATATAAAATATTAAAAAGTAATTAATTCGTTTATATAATTATTTCGTTTATAGATTACGTTACCTCTTAATATTAATATTATAAAAGATATAACTAATTTCTTTATAACTTCGCGCGGCGGCGAACGTATTAATAAATACTAAATTAAATGCTTTATTAACCGTAAGCCGGATTTTAAAACCCGAATAACCTATTAATATAATTATTAAAAAGCTCTTTATAAAGATTTAAACGTTATTTCCGGCTAATTTATATTAATTATAAATATTAAAGTTAAATATAATATCTTATATAAAGATATATAGAATTTTAATAAAGCCGGCTTTATAATAAATATAATTAAGTTAATATTTATAATACTGTATATCGATTAATATAAGAAAGTAAAACTAATTTAATTTAATAATCGGAAATACTTAACGGTTATTAAATATATTAATTTATAAAATTAATATATCTCGCCGTTTTTAATTATTTAAAGCTAATATTACCTTATAAATTAATTTTATAAATATAATTTATCGGGCGATTAAATAATTAAACCGATTTTTAACGGCTAGACCGATAACGAAATAGGTTTAAATTAAATTAAGCATTTTAATAAATATATTAAATTATAAATAAAAAGTCGTTATCGCTTTTTAATCTTTAACGGCTATAAGAATTATATTTTAATCGAATTTAAGGTATATTATAAAGATAACGATATTATTATAATTAATGTATCTCGTTATTTATTATATTTATTTTAACCTTCAAATATAATACTTTATTTAATATTAAAGTATATATATTCGAAATAAATTAAATTGTTTATTAAAGCGTTAATAAATTATATTATAAAATTTAAATTCTTTATTACCTTTAAGGCTATATACTTTATTATTTTTATAGAAAATAATATTAAATTTGAATTTAATATATTTAATTTAATCCTTTATTATTTAAACGAAATAATTAATAAATTAAATATATATTTTCGAATATTTATATCTAATCTATCGCGTCCGGGGACGGCTAATATGTATAACCTTTAAACGCTATTTAATCCTTAATAAATAATTAAATATTCTATATTTATTAAAAATAAAGTTTTTATTTATTAAAGAAACTCCTTAATACTTATTTTAAATATTATAAATTAAATAATAAAAGGTATAAATAAAATAGTTTATAAAATAACCTTTATATATAATTAAATATATATATTAAAAGAAATTAATTTAATTATTTTTAAATATTAAAAAGTTAAAAAAGTATATATATAATTTAAAAAGGCTTTTATTATATAAGAATCTTAAAAGTTATAAAACGAGAAAGTAAAAGGAAAGCGTTTAATAATTAATAAAAGTAAAATAAGGGGTTCGTTAAAGTAGAAGGCGGCCGGTAAAAAACGTTATAATAATTACGGCGAGATAGGTTATAATACGTAAATATATATAAAAAATATAAAATCGAATAATAAATCGGATAATAAATACATTTAATTAATTTACAATATTATAATTAAATTAATTTATATAGAAATAATAAAATATGAAAAAGTATCTAATTATATAATATATCTAAATATATAATAAATCACGTTATATAATTAATATACTTAATTATTTATTCCCTTTATTTATATATAAGGAATATAATAAGGCCCTTTTCTTTTATAAATTCTTTTCTTTTAGATAGCACTTTTATATATACTATCGCACGCTCTCTCTCTCGTGCAACATGACGGAAACAAAAAACCTTAACTCCTGACAATATACTTGCAGCAAGCGTATTACTGCTGCTCCTATGTACTTCAGCCCTGGAAAAAAAAAGGAACACCGTCTGATTAGGTGAATTTATCAGTATCTTGGATAATCCGAGTCCAAAAAGCTACTTGGGCAGCAAACAAGTGGCTACGGGCGAGTTTGAGGCAAGGTGACCTACATAAGGCAAGTTTGCCACTTCTTTTCTACGGGCGAGTAACACCATGCACCATGCCGAGAAGCAATTTATAAGTCTAGAAACTTCACAAGATTGTCATAAAACTCACACATCGCGTAGCTCGTCGATAGCGCGTAGGAATGCCTTGGGGGCAAACTGGTCGAGCATATCCAGTCTGAGGGTATTAACATGACCTGCCTCCATAACTCGCAAAACGGGGTCGCTCAACTCTTCTCCCATGGCACCTATCGACTCTGGGTGTCAGTATCTTCTCTTCTTGGAGTAAACAGGATGTCCCAAGAAGGAATAATAAAGATATCTCGAATAAGTGGTTATTCCATCCCTAATAAGACACTGGGGTAGCGTGGAATAAACACTGGAATAGGAAGGGATAAGCACTGAAAGTCGCTTCCACTTTGGTGCTCCAAGTTCCGAATTCGGGGAGCAGCTGGTCAAACGTCTCTTTCGTGTAGAGAAGAAGGCAATAGCCGTCCTTCGTTCGACCGGCTTCGGCCCGCTCTCTGTCGAGCAGATGATTTGGAAATGGGCGCCAGTCCAAGTGGGCTAAGCCGAAGCCTAGGATTGTACACCATCTCCTTACACATTCCGGTGTCTATAACATAGACGATACCCTCGACCGTAATGCTGGTTTCTGCAATGTTGGTGGCAACGATGCATTTTCGACCAGTTATCTTCTCAAAGACTGCATCTTGGGTACTGCCTTCGAGGGTAGAGTGCAGCAGAAGAGGTTTCAGCCTCTCGGCTGCCCGACATCTCGAGAGAATCTTGCAAACCTGCCACAAGGTTAGAATCAACGGAATATGTAAGAGCTACCGCGGGAGACTTGACGACTTCGATATCGCTGCTGCCTCGCACGAAGACTAGAATGTCGCCCTCTGGCTGGTTGTCGTGAATGTGTAGAACCGTGGTAACGATGTCGGCTACCATATCTGAATGGGGCACCTCCAGATACTTGATGTCGACTTTGAATTGTCGACCCGGGAGATCGATAAAATAGGTGCATTATTAAAAAACCGAGATAGGCGATCGGCGTCCAGGGTTGCCGACATAATCACCAGTTTTAAGTCGTCTCCTCGTTTTTCAACGACGATCTTCAGCAAGGCTACCAGAAGATCTGTGGCCACCGATCTCTCGTGCACTTCATCGATCATGATGCAACTGAAGTTTGACAGCAGCGGGTTGTCGGGTATCAGCTGGAGAAGTTGACGGCCGTCCGTCAGGTACTGGGTGCGCGTAGCATCCGTAGTCTTCTTATCGAAGCGGACGGCTTTATCCTATATAAAGAGGCGTATGCTTTACGACAGGACCTTATTTATTAAAAGTAAGGATACGGTTATATTGATATATTCCCGACTGAACTCGGTTTGACGTGGATTATTTCAAAGCACTGTTATAGGGTCTGCAGATGGGGAGAAAGGGGGCACACGAAACTTAATGTGAAAACAAAGACATCGTATCAATTACAGTGGAAGAGAAGCCCACGCATCCATCAACCTACTGCTGCACACACTCGAGCCACACCCACTACACCTTCCGGAGCGTGATGTTGAGGGCGAGGTTCTTGACGCTCAAGACCTTGCCGGCGTTGTCGGACTCGAAGATGAACTCGTCGAGGGGCATGCCGGCGTAGGTGACGCCCGCGTAGTCGATCCAGGTGCCGCAGTCGGTGGAGAAGCCGGTCCCCGGGTTGTCGGGGGCTCCCAACGGCTCGAAGACGGCCTTGAAGGCCTCGCGGGGGCCGGACTGCAGACCGGTGTAGTAGAGGCGGACCGAGGCGCCGGTGGCGTTGCCGCCGTTGGGGTCGGAGGGCACGGCCATGCTCGACTGCAGGGACTGGGCGACGGGGATCATGTCGGTGCCGTTGCTGGTCCAGGAGCCGACGCCGAGGCCGGGCTTGGCCGGGTCCGTCGTCAGCTCGAGCGACGACTGGATGTTGGGGTAGACGGCCGGGTCCGCCTCGTACCGGCCCCCGTACCGACTGTTGGCGTCGTCGCGCGTGGCGGCGTCGTAGGCTGGCAGCACCACCGCCCCAATGTAGTCGGCCATGGTCCAGATGCCCCCCGCCGTGTTGGGCCCCGCCACCATGACGGTGATGCCCAGGTCGAACTCGGGGATGATGGTCAGCAGCGACGAGTAGTCCCCCACGCCACCCGCCTTGGTAAAGGCCGTGATGGACCGGTGTGGGTTCGTGCCGCTGCTGAGCTTCAGCCGTCGCAGGCCCCAGGGCATCCCCACCCCCGCCACAAAGTCGGACGAGTACGTGACGGGCTTGAGCCAGCGCCGCGTCATCAGCGGCTTGAGGATGGTCGAGCCCAGCACCGCCCGGCCCAGCGTCGTCAGGTCGCCCGTCGACGCAAACATGTTGCCCGAGGGACTCTCGTCGCCAATGTACGCCCGCCATCCGGTCTGCCCCACGGCCCGCGGAATGACGCCGACCCGGTCGGGCGGGTTGTAGTAGTACGTGTGTCGCAGATTCAGCGGGTTCAGCACCGTGGCGTTGAGCGATGCGACAAACGAACGGCCTGTCATCTTCTCCAGCGCGTAGGCGACCAGCTGAAAGGCAATGTTCGAGTAGGCCGGCGTCTTCCATGGAGCGAATGAAGGGTAGGACTGCTCAATTCCCTCGAAGAATTCTGCCGCGAGTCAGCTTTGGATCTCGTAGCGTCGGCATCCCCCTGGTATCATTGCACTTACGTCTTCGGTTGCACAGAGGATCGACACCGCAAGGGGGTTTGGGGCCTAGCGGAGGAAACCCTAATCTGACTGCCCTGTCAAGAGGTACGGCTCCGATAATCTCCCCAAGGATGAGGTCTGTAGCAAACAAAGTTCGGCCGTGTCAGTAGGTGCTTGAACTCGCCGTGGAACGAACCTGATGATTCAAAACGCTCTAGGGGCCTCACAGTCTCGCTCAATTCCCGACATCTGCAGTTGTCCAGGTTAGTGTTTGTTCCCCATCAAGTCAGAATCCTAGCGGTATTTACCTGTGACAGAAGCGCTTCAATCGTGATATCTTCCCATTTCACCGTTCGCACCTCGTCCACCGTCGCATTTCCTCGGCGGTTCACAATGTCTTGCAACTCGGGTATAAACTCCGTGATCGGGTGGTTGAAGTACTTGTCTCCCGTCTCCGCCAAGAAGGCGAGGACCGTGAAGATTTTGGTGACGCTGCCGATCCGGAACACGCTATCTGCATCCACCGTTTTGACCCCTGTCGTGTTTTGGGGCATGTTTTTGGCGGTAGTGAACCTCTCAAACAAGATGGGCGGCCCTGGATTCGTGGAGAAGAGCTGCACGGTGTAGCTGTAGTTGATGGCCGTGGGGTCTACCGCATTGAAGGTAGCCGTGAGATTGGCCATGGCGGCCTTCCATGCCGCGCTTTCGGTCAGGCGCTGCGGCTTGGGGAACTCGGCCCCCCAGATTGGGCAGTTCGGGTTCGCCAGTACGAGGGGCACCACCCCGAAGGAAAGAAGGCACAAGGCCCATTGCAAGACCTTCATGTTTTCGGATACTCCAGATGGTACACTCAATCAAACTGACTTGGGCTACCGGGATCGCCTACAGTGATTGACTTCGTTGTCCCCTGTGATCGTCTGGGGCTCACTTTATAGCCAAATATACCATACTCAAATCCAAGGTCCCAATCCGTTCCAGTGCGACACTGGTAGCACAAGACGTAAATACAAGCTGGGGATCGTGTGCTATGTAGATTAGGCAAATGGACTGATAGACTCTCAAGGATGCCATCAGGGGCTTGTCCATTTGAGGAGCGGAAAACGGTGTCTATTGGTTCAGGCTAAATCGCGACATGATAGTAGTACTGCCCTAGTCCTTCGTCTGAGGAAACCCCCACGACAATTGGACGCCGGAATCAAGTGAGCCGGAAGTCACACCGATGCAACATTCGAACAGTTTTTTTTGGGGGGGAGGAGTAAATGCCTGGGTCGAGACTCGGGCTTGGTGGTCGAGTTTGTCTGCTGCCGGTATTGCATCGCGGAAATGTAGGCCAAGCCAAGAACTGCAAATTGGCTTCGCATCTACTGTCTGCATAAAAGCGTAAGCGAATCTTTCACAGGAAGACTAGACTCTTCGGGATATTGCACGAACAATGGGACCTGCCAACGCTGTACGCCTGAGCAGGAACATGGTGTGGTGCGGTGCCATTCCGCGCAGTCCAAATGAAAGCCCGGGTATTGTGGCTTGAGGTCTAATCTGGCACGATACATTGAACGCATCTAATGAGGAGCCCCGGTCATGCCATGTTCATCTCACGCCCAAGATCTCGGATAGCGTCGCAGTGAGACGCCAGCAGTGGTCACGGAGATGCGGCTTGCGCGTTCCGGGGCCAGATTCGGACCTCGGCAATAGCCCATTCGGTAATCCGTAGCCCATCCACTAACCGGGGAGCTACAGGCGAAGTAATTGTGTAATATGCCCTCGGAGTATCACCGCATGGTCGTCCGTTCCGCCCTTGTTGCAAAACCCAATGCACGGGCGAGATGGTGAATGCAGCTTGCCAATATGACTCTACGCCTTTGATTCAGGATGATTCATAGGCTTAGGAAACAAGGTCGAGCCAATCGGCGACATTGCCCTTGAATAATCCGCCCCACTGCCATGCTTACGCAGGCCGATCCCTGCCATTCATACTTTTCTGACTCACCCACAGACAAACTGGCCAATGAGCTATCATCTCACTGGAACTTGGCTTAGGCAACGCATTACCAGAGAAAAGGGGGCAGTATAGACAGCTCCTTGTATATCTAGCAAGTATATAGTCAGTGCGAGTCTTGCATCAGAGTGATGGTGACCAAACACAGCTTGCAACAGGCAAATCACTCAATCATTTGCACTGATACACTTGCCGCATCAGTACTCTATCTCGTTCGACAATGGATGCAACAACTGGTGGCAGCAGCAGCCACGACGGCTCTACTATACCCAAGCTGGAGGATGATCAATATGAACGTCCACAGTTCATTCCAGAATGTTGCTTGTTCTGCAACAAGCAACTGGTCGACATCGAAGCCAACCAGCTGCATATGCGAACAGCACACGGGTTGTTCATTCCAAGCCAAGACAGGCTGCTGGTGGACGTCGAGACATTGTTCGATTACTTGCATCTTGTCATCTTTGGCTACAGTGAATGCATAAGTTGCGGCACCCGAAGAAACACCCCTCTGGCGGCACAGCAACGTAAGCCCTTCACCGCCCCCTTCCAGCCTAATATGGGAGTTTACTAAAGGTTTGGTCAGACATGACGGGCAAGAACCACTGCAGATTTGATATCGGCGGTGAAGGTTCCGAGTTCGCCGACTTCTACGACTTTTCTGACCCTGAGAGTGATGGTACGGGTGATGAAATCGAGGGGGTAGCTGGGTCTGTGCCAAGTGCAACGAAGCAAGCAAAAGCAATGCAGACACCGGACAATTCAGTACGGCTGCCCTCAGGAAAGGTCATAACGAGTCGACCGGACAATGTCCCGGGTCTCCCGCGCCCAAGGAGGAATCCGCGCCCAGCGGGAGCAAGCGTCCTGCCTGAGGACCCCGGTGCTTCGAGTGGCAGTGATATCCAGCAGCGGCCCGAGCCTACCACTTCGCTAGTTGAGACGACCCCAGGCTCTTCTGGAAACACGGCCCTCACAAGAAGCGAAAAACGGGAGAATGCCTTCACGACGCAGCTGGCCAACATGCGTGCCGGCGACCGCCAAGCCCTGGCCCATCTGCCCTTGCCTCAGCAGCGGTCCATCATGGCCACATCTTTGCAACAGTTGAAGAAAGCCCGGCAGCTGGAGAGAAGCTATCAGATTGCAACGGAGAGAAGCGGGAACAAGACATTAATGGGGCGTTTTGTCCCTGATGGCCCCATAAGACCGAATGGCTGAGATGATCGACCTAAAATAGCATGGATCTTAATTCAACGACTGACTAACTGGCCCATTCAATGGGTGCGTTCAATTAAGCTCACCATAGGTATATTTCATACACTTGTCTCACAGAACATAAGGCTGAAGTACCCAAGTATTACTGACGTATCTTTGCTTATCGAAGTTTTATCCCCGTCATTTGGGGATACATAACTTTTGTGAATGACCCATAATGAGTTGTCCTTGGTTACATCATGCCACGAAGCGGTGGGTTTTCCGGTGTGCCCCCTGGCTATACGCGCCGAATACGCGCCTCCGAGGTCCACAAGTCGCGTCATGTTGGCTCTTTCTAGCGGTGTCAGTGCGCCACGTATATGCCTGTTCAGACTTGGGCCTAGCTGGTTGTGTATAGGGCTCCACCGTACCAGAAATCTGATGGACGGGCCCCACCCAAATTGTTTTCGAATGCCTTCAAATAGGGATGTTTGTTTTTCCAAGCCCAGCCCAACGGGCGGCAAGGTGATGCAGTCCTTGCAAATTCTTGTCGCGTCGGTGTGTATTGGTTTATCATTCTCAGCCAACACCACCGATTCATCACCTTTTCCTGGAGAATGTTTGAGCTACAGATTCCCGATGCATCAATCAGCGGTAGCACGTCGAATCCGGACGCCTTCTTCTCCTCGGCGTTTATCCTAGCTCCGGCGCTGAGCTTCCTCCTACTGGTAGCCTACCTGGTTGGGAGTTCCATCTACGCCGTCACATACCACCCTCTTGCAGGTGTCCCTGGCCCAAAGCTATGCGCTATTAGCCGTTTGCCGTACTGGGTGGCCTACTACCGAGGCGTCGACGTTTCCTGGATGAACCGTCTGCACCAGCGGTATGGACCCGTAGTACGCTTTGGGCCGACGGATCTCAGCTACACGGCTGCGGACGCCTGGCAGGATATCCATGGTCTCGTCAAAGGTCAGCCAGAGAACCCCAAGGCTCCGGAGTTCTCCGTGCAGGCAGTCAACGGTAAGTTGCAATCCCCGCTCTGGCGAAACCCTTTTCGTTCTCGACTGATGCTGATGGTGTGTAGGCGTCTCCAGCATGCTTACAGCGGACTTGGCGAACCATTCTCGAGTCCGCAAAGCCTTTTCGCCTGCGTTCTCTGAGCATGCTCTCAGAGAACAAGAGCCTCTGTTCCGGGAATAGTAAGTAGCATCCACAAGATGCAAGACTGAGTCATGGCAAGTCGTTGATATGTTTACTAATCGTTCCTCTGCGTTCCAGTGTCGACACCCTGGTACGGAAGATTGGCGAGCTTGGCGAGGACCAGAAGCCCGTGGAGATGACCAACCTCCTCAACTTCGCTACGTTCGACATCATGGCGGACCTGTGCTTTGGCTCCCCGTTGGGACTTCTGGAGAAGAACGAGTTCAGTCCGGTAAGTCGAGTTGCGCTCACGGCCCCTTTTCCAAATCAAGCAGGCATTGGTGGGGTCTCCTCATAACTGCGAGATTCCATTCCACCCGCGCGTGATATAGTACTAATGTCAATCTTGCAGTGGGTGGAGTCTGTTTTCGAAGGCGTCAAGATGCTACCTGTCGTATATCTGAAACACTACCATCCTTTGCTCAGCGCCCTATTCACTCTCTTCGAGCCCAAGTCCGTCACCAAGCAAAGAGTCATGCACTGCGAGGCCTCGGCGAACCTGGTCGATCAACTGTTGCGCGAAGGATCCCACCAGCAGGACTTGTGGAAGATCGTCTCGGATGAAGCTGAGAAGTCCGAATCGAAACTTTCGCTCCAAGAAATGCATTCGAATGCCGAGCTGCTCATGCTCGCAGGGTCCGAGACTACTGGTACGTACACCTTTACCCCTTTTTGATTCTCAAACACATTGCATCCGTGTTGACAGGAATGAAAGCTACCTTACTCAGCGGCGTCATCTACCTACTGCTGAAAGACCCCGAGGCCATCCGTCGTCTTTCTAAGGAGATACGTGATAATTTCGAAAAGGAGAAGGACATCACCTTTTCTGAAATTGCTAACCTACCCTACCTGAACGCCTGTCTGAAAGAGGCGCTACGAGTATACCCACCTGTGCCGGTCGGATCCCCCCGAGTCGTGCCGAAGGGTGGTAAAGCCATCATAGGGCGCTGGGTGCCCCCAGAGACGCGAGTCTCGGTTCACCATTACGCGACATATCATTCCGAGGCCAACTTCACCAACGCCGACGCCTTTGTCCCGGAACGCTGGCTCGGTGACCCCCGCTATGCCAATGACGCCCAGGTAGCCCACGCACCCTTCGGTTGGGGCCACCGCAACTGTCTAGGCCAGAAGTAAGTACAGCAATGTCTTTCCCACCCATTATACATCATTACTGACAGTATGCTTAGCATGGCCATGCACGAGATGCGGCTTATTCTAGCGAGGCTGGTCTTCGCCTACGACTGGCAGCTCTGCGAAGAGAGTCAGAGGTGGCTGGAGCAAAAGTCATACGCACTCTGGCAGAAGGAAAGACTATGCGTCACAGTGTCACCCAAATCATCTCTTGAGGCTACAAGAGAACAAGAACCTGCTACGGAACCTGCCAAGGAGCCTGCCAAGGAGCCTGCCAAGGAGCCTGCTAAGGGAGAAGAAAAGCCAGCTACGGGAGGAGAAGAGTCTGCTACAAGAGAGGCTGAGCCAGCTGAACGGCAGAGCGAACCCGCTACAGTGCAGGCAGGACCTGTTACTGGAGAGGGAGAGCCTACTACAGGAAAGGGAGAGCCCGCCACCAGAGAGGCAGAACCTACCACCAGAGAGGCAGAGACTGCCGCAGGAGAGGCAGAACCTGTGACAGAAGCGGCGACGCCTGTTGCAGAAGAAGTGAAGCCTGTCACGGTAGAAGAGGTGAAGCCTGTTACAACAGAGGTAGAGCCTGCTACAAAAGCGGCAGAACCCACTGAACAACAGAAAGAAGCCGCCACGGGACTGGCAGAGCCTGTGAAAGTAGAGGGAGAATCCCGACCTACCACAGGAGAGGGAGATATTTCTGAACGACGAAGTATCAAGTCATTCAGGTCAGGCGATGGAGAGCTTGTTGATCGACAGAGTATCAAGTCGTTCAGATCTGGTGCTACGGGCGAGGGAGAGCTGACCAGCATCAAGTCGTTCACGTCCGGTGCCTCAGAGAGACGGCATGGCAAGCGATACACCATCAAGTCATGGATGTCGGGGCTCAAAGCACCAAAGTGAGTGAAGGGTTAATTCACTCCAGTGGTTAGATTAGGTAATCAGCCGATCCGTCACAACACGGCCACAAGACAGTGGAGTTGTGGATGGGGGATGCTTGAATAAAGAACGTGAAATCTGAACTTCCCTTTGACCACATGCTCGCGACACGTAGACTAATAGTATTTGAAACATGTACGGTTTTGTGGCGAATTCAATTCGCCCTAGATGATATTGAGTTTCTGGTCAACCGCCGTGGCCCTGATCAGCGCCTCAGATCCCGCATTCACAAAGGGTGGCAGGTCTTCCAGGTACAGCTCTTCTCCAGATGGAACGACAGTCTGGCCGTAGTTGCTCGTACCCCTGCGTCCGTTGGAATCCACTATGGGCTTCCCGTCGAGAAAATGCTCGAGCACAATCTTGACGACCAAGTCCATGGAAGTAAGAGAAGACGGATCGAAAGCCGCCCACACCTCGTCCGGCAACAGGTCCGTTTTCACCGACGAAGGGCAAAGGGTGTTGATGCGGATGCCTTCGGACTGAAAGTACCAATCCGCCACACTACGCACAAAGCCCAATACGCCATCTTGTAGAATGGGGGGTCAGCATGCTAAGATAATCGGGTGCTTGAAAATTGCCGATATACAGACGAGTCTTTTAAGGGTTTTGGAACGAAGCAGGAGGAAGATATCTCAAAAACGCTGGAAGCAACTGCCCGGTACTTACGTTTGGATGCCGTGTACAGGGGTAGGCAGCACGTGGGCCAAATGGCCGACTGACTCGCCGTCACAGCGATGGCGCGCGACGACCGGTCTGGCGACTGCACCATGTAGTGGTGGGCCAGATGGATCGTGTTGACGCAGCCGCGCAAGTTCACGTCGACGGCCTTGTAGTCAGGCTCGGGCGGCGGCTCGTTGGTCCCTTGCGCCTCGCTCTTGCCGAAGAAGTTGGCTGAGTCTAGGATGCCTGCATTGGCAAAGACGAAGTCTAGCCGGCGTTCGTCTCCTGAAGTCCAAACCGACTTGAACACCGCAGTCAACTGGCCATAGTCGGTAGTGTCGGCCTGGTGGTAGATTATGCCGTCGGGCGATGGTTGGGAGGTGGCGGTCTTCACGTCGAGTACATGGACACGCCATCCGCCACGGTTTGTCAAGGCTTGCGCAACGGCAAGGCCCATGCCACTCGCTGATGACATGTCAGATTCGGGTCGAAGCGCAAGTGCCATGAACCGGGGTTTCTCGGGTTTCACCTACCGCCACCAGTCACAATTGCGACCTTCGTGTCCATTGCGGATTCGGATGAAATTAGAAAATTGGAAGGGGAGATAAGGGGTCTGTCAGGACAGGACGAGGTTATGAGTAAGAAGTTTGAAGATGAAATCGGAACAAATGGGGGTTCTCGTGATCAGATTTACTGCCCCCTGTTGTGCCACCTACTCGGGCTGGCTTTGTTTGTTTCGTCTTTGCATTTTAAATGGTGTATGTATTCGTCGCCCCGTCTGGCCATCTCACTTTATAAGAAGTCCCGGTGGGCTGCTTGTAGGGCATCTATCCTGATCCCCTCGCCGAGACAAGTGGTCGGTCGTTTAGGCGCTTTCAAGCATGATCGGGACTGTGGCGTGGAGGTAGTCTTATTGGAGATCAGCGATATGCTCCAGAGCTGGAGAAATAATAGCGCCACATTCGGTAAGCATGCAAGCCTGCCCAATGGGCCGATTGAAAATAGCTCATCAAAACTGGCCACGATCTGTACATAGGGCTCGTTTCAAAGACTACAGGAGGGGTACGAGAACACTGCCGGTCTCTGCCAAGACGAGCTGGCGGCTCGGCGAGCCACAATGGCACTGAACGGGAATGATATGCGGGTCGGGACGTTGCAACGTTGCCGCATTGGCGAATGAAGTTCCACCCCGCCAGCCCTGTCGCTGGTAAGGTCGGAAGCAAGGTGACATAGTTTTGTGATATGTGCTTTCGGCTACGAGTTTCCGAATCCTGCAACGCTCATCACTGCCAACCACGACAAGTATGGCCTGACCGCTTCCTGTCCTAACCCAAGTCTTTCATGCCCACAAATGTAGGAGTGTTTTAACTATCACTTTGTCCCCTACCTTAGTTTCTCGAGCTGTCCGAGGCCGTCCGAGTAGTCACAACTTCCATGTGGTCAGAGACACGATAATGTTGGCCGAATCTATAAAATGGAAAGCTCACAAACGGATACTTGACGGCTGTTTCTGCTTCTCTGAAGCGGCCGTTGCTTGCTGTCATAATCCTGTCAAACTCTCCGCATAATCTAGGATTGCTCATTTTGAACCTCCTTCCCGGTAATATGGCAGATCAACAGACTACATTAGAAGTCTACTTGAGAGAACTATGGGCTGAATACGCTCTTGGAAATGTGTTTTTACTCCTGCGTCTTTTCTCGCGGTACAAGACTGTAGGTTTTCAAGGGTTCGGTCTTGATGATTACTTCACTGGACTTGTAATGGTAAGTTATTTAACCTGTGGGCTTCCATACTACATATATGGTGTGGGGGAAGCTAATATACGAATACTCCTCCGATGCACAGGCCGTGTGGGCCGTCTATACAGGCTGTGCCTCGTCTGCCCTGACGATGCCATCCAACGTCGGCCTCACCCCCGAGACGGCGGCAGCCGTTCCCAGCGATCAATACGCGACCTACGAGCACGGCGGGCGGGTGGTGTTCGTGTCTTGGATCTTCTACGTGACGTACGTCTGGTGCATCAAGGCCACCGCGCTCTCCTTCTTCGCCCGGTTGTGCGCCGGACTACCGGGCGAGATGGCGGCCGTCAGGGGTGTCGCTCTCTTCACCGCGGCGGGCTATTTGGCTTCCATCCTCACCCAGGTGCTGGGATGCCTGCCCGTGCACCACTCATGGCAGGTTTTTCCTTTTCCCGGAGAGCAGTGCACCACCCGGAAGCTCAATTATTACATTATCGGGACCCTCAATCCGTTGTAAGTCGTGCTGTTCCGTTCCTACCGGCCTGCCACATACTCATACACTCTTCCCTGTTTCACATCTTCTAATTAACGTGTTCGCGTCGACCAGCACCGATTTGCTCTGCTGCATGCTTCCGGTCCCGATCCTGATCAAGCTCCAGCTCCCAACGAGGCGCAAGCTGATGCTCTGCCCCCTCTTCTTCTCCGGCCTCTTCGTCGCTGTCGCCTCGATCCTGCGCTCGTACTACTCGCTCCAGTCCCTCGACCAGATCCTCCAGTCGGCCTTCTGGT
The DNA here is from genome assembly GCA_038363915.1 of Apiospora saccharicola. NCBI lineage: Eukaryota > Fungi > Ascomycota > Sordariomycetes > Amphisphaeriales > Apiosporaceae > Apiospora > Apiospora saccharicola. The sequence continues at coordinate 6,105,103 of JAQQWM010000001.1, forward strand.
CCTCGCGCGAGTTCTTCGTCGCCGCCGCCACCGTCTCCATCCCTTGCCTGCGACCCTTGTTCATCAGGTCGACCTGGCGGGGCGGGCTCCGGAGCGGCGGCAACAGCAACTCGGGCAAGGCCATGTCGTCGGGCGATACCCCTTATTCTTACGGGCGCGGCACGGGCCGTGGCGGCAACGGTGGTAATGGCGGACAACGAAGCGTCCAGGTCAGTGGGGGAGACTATGAGATGCACTCCCGGCACCATCATACTCGCAGGCCTTCGCAGGGCCTGATGCAAGGGACGAGGTTGTCGCCTATCGAGAGTGATGAAGACTTGATGATCGTGAGGAAAGACGGAGTAACGCGATCGGAACACAGCGATGAGATCCCCAGGGCCATCCACGTCACCACCGAGTACAGCGTGTCCAGGGATATCGAAGCCGCGCAAGAGCTTAAAGTCTGAAGCATTGTCGTCACTGAAGCTTCCACACTGGTCTACAGCACCGTGTAGACTGTGATGTTTGCGATAAGGGATATGTATGCTATGGAATGGGTATTGGCTAGGCCATCCGAAGAATTGAAACTTGCACCTCCCGACTATCCTCGTCGTCACGATTTTCTTTCCGCTGCTTGATCTTTCTGTTTTACTCAAATCCTAGTCGTATCCGTTTTCTTTTTTTTTTTTTTGATGATTGTAGATTCCACTAGGAGCCGCGGTTTTTGAAACCTCCCTCCTTTGTCAGGATCAGACTCGATTGCAAGCCCTGGGCGGCCAACCTGTCTGCCTCACTGTTGTATTGCCGGGGGACCAGCCAAAAGTCGACGCCCACGTCCATGTTGTCGTATTGGTCGATGAGCTCCATCAGCCACTTCCAAAGGTCCTGGTTCTTGACCGCGGTATTGCTGGCCGTCGTCCAGCCGTCGTCTTGCCACTTGTTGATATTGCGGGTGATTCCGTTCACCAGGTACGCCGAGTCCGTCTTCAGAACCACGTGCTTCACCCGGCAAGGCGTGGCGCATTTGTCGCCGCAGGGGTACTGTCCGCCTCCCATCGCGTAGGCTCGCGCCTTGAGCAAAAACTTCCACGTCGTCCCATCCTCTTTTGGGCAGTTTAGATGGCCAAGCTCTCGACATGGCGATTGCGGTGAAGAGAGAAACTGATCACCGCACAGAGTTTTCTTGCTGTTTCACTTTGGAAGGAAGGCAAACAACATAGTTTCACCGTGGCTTAGCTGTGGCTAGTTCAAGGGCTACCCGAGACACGCAGGTCACCTGATCAAAGACTGCCGCAAGAAGACACGAGAGTCTTGTTGTCCTATCGAAGCTGGATACGCGACTTACCCGGTTTACCATCTCGAAATGGCCGACGTGTAATTACCCATAACCATAACCCGGCCCATCCCCGAGGGAGGTGCACAGATTGAGATGCAGAGCTGAGCACGTGGCCAACTGTTCCACAAAGCTGCCAAGTACATATGGGGACAGTGTCACCATCGCATAGCTGCACTAATACGAGCTGAGATTTCAGCTCTTATATACTTACTTAGCTGAAGGTTTGCTTATGGACACTGATGCGATTTCTTAGCGAGAGAATCAGAAAAAAGGGGTTACGAGTTGCCCCACAAACCATCGGCGCATCGTCGAGTCAGGGTGCAGACAGCCTAGATTTCTATTCATACTAGCTTTTACCATGACTAGACTAGAAAAAGTGCTAAGCAGCTATTGGGGTTGCATACCTCTTGGAGTTTGTGTTTCTAGGTTGGCGACACAAAATGACGGCCCCACCATGGTCTGTGCTAGTTTTGAAACCAATAGAGTTACCATTCCCGAAACGTGATCCCTAGATTAGAATGTTCAGCTCATAACTACAAGTCTAGCCTGGGTGGCAATCCAGCTGCTGCCAAACCCGATTCCTTCCCTTGATGCATCGAAATTTGTTTGCTTCACTGACTTGTCCAGAGTTCCGCATGCCAGTTGTAAAGCGCAAACAACAAACACCGAACATACGGGCCTATCCCGGGCTGTACAAGATGATACAAAATGTCGCATGGCGTTCAGCGAGCCGGCAAGGATAAACCACCAACAATATTTCCTCGCATTGACTGCCAAGGGGAGCAAGAAGAATAGGCCTTGTGAGATCGTCTACACTTGATTCGCCATAAAAATAGGTAGCCCTAATGGCCAAGTCTGGAATGCATCTATTTGCATTAGTGCAAGATGGTTCATATACTACCCGATAGGCGCTCAGCTGAAAACCCCGAGCGGAAAAAAAAGGAGCCCACATTCCAGGCACGCAATCTGATGGATTGAAGCCCACTAACAATCGCGCCTCTACGAACCCCTTTCGAATCCAAGAAGAACCGTTCCTGTTCGTACTTGAACCCGGACGGTATCCATGCCAACAGCATAGTTTTCTTTCCCTTCGTGCCAGAGACTCATCATGCTGTCCAAATCGTTATTCAACGCGCGGGTGCTCATCTTCGCCTTGTCCCTTTTGTTGGTAGCAGTCTACTGCCTTCTCTTTCTGGGACCTGGGAGCACGTCACACATCACCGACTTCGAGGAAGTCTTCCGCTATCGCGAGAAGCATGTCGCGACCCAGGCGCCCGATCTGATCCCGGCCAAGATATGGCAGATCTTCCTGACTCCTCGAGACACCTCGACCGGGGAGACGGGCGACATCAACCATAAGAAGCTGGGCGACACAGCGTCTTGGATAGCCCTGAACCCAGACCACCAGTACACCCTTATGAGCCTGAACGCCGCCGATCGCTTCGTCAAGACCCAATTCGCCGCCAACTGGACGGTGAGGCGGACCTACCAACAATTGCGGAACCCGGGGCTCAAGTCCGACCTGCTCCGCTACCTCATTCTGTCGGCCGAGGGTGGAGTCTACACCGACACGGACACGGTCGCTTTCAAGCCGGTCGACCGTTGGGTTCCGGAGGAGTTCCGGGACAGGGCACGCGTCGTGGTCGGACTCGAGTTCGACAAGCTCGACGGGCCGAATTGGGTCGATATACCACATGACTTGCAGGTAAGTTAAGTTGGGGCTTCAACAATTACTTACGTTGCAAGAGCGCTTGGATACTGCCCCAGACAGACCCCACTCGTGCACGCCCCCATACTAATAACCCCGGTTCCCAGTTTTGCCAGTGGACCATCGCAGCAGCCCCTGGTCATCCCCTCTTCACCCGGATGGTGGACAGGGCCATCACTTCGCTCAAGGAGACCGCAGCCAAACACGAGACCACCGTCGCCGCGCTCCAGGCCACCAGCTTCGAGACGATGAACTCGACGGGGCCGGCGGCCTGGACCGACGTCGTCTTCGAGCAGATCCAGCTGGCCAACCCGTCCGTCAAGAGCCTCCGCGACCTCTCCGGCATGACCGAGCCCAGGCTCTACGGCGACATCCTGGTGTTGCCCATCAATGCATTTGGTATGGGGCAGCCTCATTCCAATAGCAGACACGACGGGACCATCCCGCCGGATGCATTGTTGCAGCACAACTTTAGGGGTTCTTGGAGGAAGCCCGACACCTGATTCATAAAGCAGCAGCGGAATTGGTTGGCGTATTATGTCTTTTAGGCGTTTTGGAGAACTTGTGGGGGCCGGCAGTGACCCTTTTTGTATATTATGGCCGGTACGAATAGGATGTTGCAAGACGAAATGAAGCATTGAGTCTATTACCTCCTCTGCGGCCGATGCGACGCATTAACCAACTGCCGTGACAAATTTGATCTCCGATTGGTGGGAAATTATCGCCGCGGTAGACAGTCCCCCCTTTTTACCCCACGCCATTCCTACCCCAGATATAGTTTTGCTATAGGTACCTATAGAAAATGCTAAGCTTACCTATTAAACCTATAGGTTAATATAGATATTTAATAGGACTTATAGGTAACCCGTAGGTATTTAATAGAACCCGTAAATAACCCGTAAGTAAAAATAAAAAAATAATAAAACTTATAAGTTATTTATAAATTTTATTATTTACCTATAGGTTACTTATAGGTCTTATTATTATTATTTTTATTTACGGGTTACCTACGAGTTTTATTAAATACCTATATGGACCTAAGGTTTTAAAAAAAAAAAAAAAAAAAAGTAATAATAATAATAATAATAATAAAGAGAAAATAAAGTATATTTTAAATGTTCTAAAATTAGAAATAATAATGAAATAATCGGACTTAAATATTGTTATTTATAAATAATATATAAATTTAATATTTTAGAATTAAAAGAAATATTAAAATAATTAAGATTTTAATATTTTAAAATTAGGAATAAATATTAATAGTCGATTTTAAAACAAAAATAAGTTTTATTATATAATAATAATAATATTTAATATTTATATATTTTAAATCTTTTAAACATTAAATATTATATCATTATTATTAACTTTAATCTTAATATTAAAATATATAAATTAATAATAAATGAAACTAAATATTAAAAGTTTTTAAAATTAATTATTTTATTTATATTATTAATTTAATTATAAAATATTTTAATATTAAATACTATTTCTATTGCTAATTTTTAAATTTTAAATAATTAAATAACATTATTATTTTTTATTTCAAAACATTTAATAACTAAAATACTAGAAAATCGACTATTTTATAATTATGTTTAATTGTAAAATACTTAATAAATAAATTGTTTTTAAATCGATTATTTTATTATTATTTCGAATTTTAAAATCTATTGTTTTATTCATTATTTTTAATTTATAATATTAAACTATTAAACCTTTTAACATTTTTAATATTTTAAAATTAGAAATAATAATAAAATAATCGAGTTTAAGATTATTATTATTAAATAAAAATACATTTATTTTAATTTTCTTTTTAAATGTTTAAATATAATAATTAAAAGTAATATTTAATAATTTAATACGTTTATTTTTAAGTAAAAGAAAGGTAAAGAAATAATTTAATTTAAAGTTAATTATTATTAATTATAAGAATTAATAAGAAAAAAGAATTATATATAAATTATAAGGAGTTTTTAGGTTTTAGTTTAAGGAAATAATAATTTTATTAAAACATTATTTATAAAATAAAGAAATTAAAGAATTTAATATATTAAATTTTATTATAATATTTATTTTTATTTATTAGTTTTGAATAATAAATTGTAATAATATATAATATATAATAATATATAGATATTTAAATTTTATTATTTTATTACTATTTCTAGATTGAAAATCTTTTAAGTATTAAGTTTATTTAATAACTGTTATTTATTAAATTTTAAAATTTTATTATTATTTTTAATTTTAAAATCTTTTAAATATTAAGTTTATTTAATAACTACTGTTTATTAAATTTTAAAATTTTATTATTATTTTTAATTTTAAAATCTGTTAAATATTAAGTTTATTTAATAAATATTATTTTATAAAGATAATTATTTTATTATTATCTTTAACTTTAAAACATTTCAATATTAAGTTTATTTAATAATTATCGCTCTTTAAATTCGATTATTTTATTATTATTTCTAATTTTAAAATATTAAATATTATGTTTATTTAATAATTATCGTTATTTAAATCTAGTTATTTTATTATTTTATTATTATTAAATTCTTTTTTTAAAAAAAGAAAAAAAAGAAAAAGGTATAGGTTACCTATAGGTTCTTATAAGTTATTTATAAAATTTAAAATTATTTATAAGGTATCCGTAAATAAGTTTAATTTAATATAAATTCCTATAAATTACCTACCTATTTAATAAATAACCTACGGGCTACCTATAATCCGCGTGGGTTCTTAGCAGAACCTAAGCCAAGGGACGGCTTACTGCACCACCCCCTCAATGCACCGGCTTTTCTCACTAAAAACAGCATTTTCAGCCTATTCGTAGAAGATCGAAATAAAATCGTAAAATTAAAAGATAAATATATTTAAAAATGCGATTTAAATTTATCGGTAAAATATTTATTTTTATAAAATAAGAAAATATTTAACGTAGAGTATTTTAACCTTAAATGCTTTTTTTTAAAAATATACGTAAAACACATATAATATTTAAATTTTAAAATTCTTCGAATCAAAAAGTATTTAATAATAAAAATTAACAGCTTTTTATATAATTAAAATGTAATTAAAAAAGAGATATAAAAGATATATTTAAAAGTTATTTTAAAAATAATTCTCTAAGTTATTACGTTATTAAGTTTCTCTCGCTTAAATTTCATTAAAGAAAAGTCTTTATCGATAAAATAAAAATAATCCAGATTTTTTAAATTTTTAAAAAGACCTTCTTTCGATGTTTTAAAATATTTTAAATTTAATTATTATTTTAGTCTTTAAGTTATTATATAATTCTATTTTAATATAAAATATCGATTTTAAGGCGGTATTTTTAAAAGTAATATTTAACGTTATTTCTAATTTATTAAATTATTTTATAAAAACAATATTATTAAACTTACCGTTTAGTATTTTAATCCGAATTTTATTTTATTATTATAATATAAAATCGTGGAGATATTACTAGTCGAAAATGGGTGGTTTTAGTGGTAAAACGTGGTGCATTGAGGGGGTGGTGCAGTGAGCCGTCCCTTGGCTTATGGGTACCTATAGCAGAACTATAACCCCAGAGATCTTCCCCGCAGATCAACCCCAACTCTCCCCCAACTCATCATGCAGGAGTCATCGACCCGTCGGGCATCTGCCGACCGGCATCGGGAAGGCCCGTACACCGAATAAAGAGTGAGGAGTCAAGCGATTGCGGAAGGAGCGATGCCATCGCAGCTGTGCATTCTCGTGATATGGACTCACCGCCGTGTCCATTGACGACGACGACTACCACTGCCACGGAATCCTCGACGCCCCTGTGATCTCTGACACCATCGAGATGACGTCGATCGACATTGACGCCAAGTTCCGCGCCAGCGATGTTGACCATGTCGAACAAGGCGGCGTCGATAAGCAGCAAGCCGTCCACCATGTCGACATTCAACAGCAGCACCCCGAGATGTACCTCGAGGCCCTCGCTCGTTATCCCAACGACGAGTCGGTGGACCAGGCCGAGGAGAAGAAGCTCGCCCGCAAGCTGGATATGCGCATCCTGCCCCTGCTTGGGATCTGCTACTTCTTCTACTACGTGGACAAGACGACACTGTGCATTCCCCTTTGCCTCTTCTTCTCTGCAATGCCACGCATGACGCGTACTAAAACTATCTGCACCTTAGGTCGTATGCCGCCATCTTCGGGCTGAAAGATGGTCTTCACCTCCAGGGCGAGGAGTACTCGTGGCTTTCGAGCTGCTTCTACTTCGGCTGGCTGATTTGGGCCATCCCCTCCAACCTCATCATGCAGCGGTGTCCGCCGGCCTACTATCTCGCCTTCAACATCCTGATGTGGGGGGTCCTGCTGATGGCCCAGGCCGCCGCCAACAGCTTCGCCGCCCTCCTCGCCCTGCGCATCCTGTCTGGGGCTTTCGAGGCTATCGCCGATCCGGCCTTCATGCTGATCACCTCGATGTACTACACCCGTGCCGAGCAGCCATCGCGCATTGCGGCCTGGTACATCTGGAACGGGATCGGGGTTGCCGGAGGTGGTCTAATCGGTAAGATAGACATTCATTCATTCATTCATTCAGGGCACCGGCAAGGATTAGAGCTGACAGTCCATGTCTTAGGCTATGGTATCGGCCACATCCAAGGCGCGCTGGCGTCGTGGCGGTACGAGTTCATCGTAGTCGGCGCCTTCTGCGCCGCCTGGGCCCTCGTCCTGGCCCTACTCCTGCCCAACTCCCCGCGGACGATCCGGGGCTTCAGCCACGACGAGCGGCTCCTCATGATCGCGCGGATGCGGCGGAACCAGACGGGCATCGAGCAGCGGCGAGTGCACTGGGGCCAGATCCGCGAGGCGTACGCTGACTACAAGACCTGGCTCTTCACGCTGCTGGGTTTCATGTCCAACGTGCCCAACGGCGGCATCTCCAATTTCTCCACCCTCGTCATCCAGGGTCTCGGCTTCGGCACCCTCGAGACCGCCCTGCTCGGCATCCCCCAGGGCACCCTCGTCGTCGTCTGGATCGGCCTCGGCGCCCTCGCCAACGGGTACATGCCCCCCAACAGCCGCACCTTCGTCTGCGCCCTCTTCATGCTGCCCACCATCGCCGGCGCGCTCGGGTTCCTCTTGGCCCCCAACGACGCTTACGTCGGCCGCCTGATCTGTTTGTAAGCAATCCCGCCTGTGCTCTGATAGATGAGAAATGATGTGCTGATCACCAACGACCAATTTAGCTACTTGACCGGTTCCTACCAAGCCTCCTTCGTGCTATCCCTCTCGCTCATCACCTCCAACACGGGCGGGCAGTCCAAGAAGATGATCGTCTCGGGTATGATCTGGTTCGGCGCCTGCATCGGCAACATCGCCAGCCCCTTCTTCTACAAGACGGAGCAGGCGCCCTCGTACCCCCTCGGCATCGGCTCGCTGCTCGTCGCCAACTGCGTCGAGGTCGTCCTGTTCTTCGTCCTCCGCTACGCCTTCCAGTGGGAGAACAAGCGCAAGGAGAGGCAGCGCGAGGAGCTCCGGGCCGCCGGAATCGATGCCGCCAACGATTTGAGCGCGACGGGGTTCACGGACTTGACGGACAAGGAGAATCCTAACTTTGTGTACGTCTATTAAGAGTAATTGTAACTTCATAGCCAAATCATGCATTACATTGTGCAGGAAGAAAACCAGTATTGGGTATTACTTCAGTGCAACCTTCTCTGGTGACACATTCTTCCCCCGTACCTGAACAGCTGCGGCGCCTTTAGTCTGAGACTTGACACTCAGGCTCAGTTTCTCGTGAGGCAGGAGCGTCACATAGTTATCCGACCAAAAGACAGGCAGCACGTCCCCATCAGCCCCGTCCACCAAATTCAACGAGACGAAGAACGCCGGCACCGAGGAGCAGTTCTCCAACAAAACATTGTGTCCGTCCGAGCCATTTATACCGCCTTTGGTGGAGATTACCGTAGTAGTGACCTGGGCCGGCTGGAGCTGGTTCAGGGCACTGTAGTTTGCATAGCGGGAAACGGGCGTGTAGAACCAGTCCGAGTTGACCCAGTCAAGCTGGTCGATGGTCTTGGCGATCCAGTACACGCTGCGGCTTAGCGTCTGCCCCTCCTCGTCCGTGAGCACCACGCGCAGGAAGTCGACGTCGGTGGCTCTCCTAAGAGGTGAGAGTTTGTGGACGGGCTTGCTCTTGTTCGGCTCGGTCCGAGTCTCGACCCTCGTACTTGCGAGCTTCTCGCCATGCAGACCGACAATGTCGACTTGCACGGTCCGGGGCCCGCGACGGTCGATGGAATGGTTGATCAAATATAGCTCCTTGGTCACATAGTTGAAAGCCACATGCTCCTGTCTGGCACCAACCTTGGCTCCGAAATAGGATCCGGCAGGACGCATATAGTAATCGAACAGATTCCAATGCAGGCTTGGCCAGGCATTGTTGAGCATCCAGTAGATCAAACCTGTAGCCGGCCGCTTTTTGTTCCAAAATGCAGAGACGCCTTCAAACTGCGCCCGGGTGGCCTCGTAGTCCATGATCTGGGCTTTCATGAGATAGTCGTCCAGGGAATTGGGTGCCCCCATGCGCTTCCACAGCGCATCGTTGTAGATCTTCCGGTCATAGAAGGATGACACGTTCGTGGACATGTGGTACAGCCCCTTTTCAGGCTTTTTCCAGAGGTCGTCAATGTCTTCCTTAGTCAAGAACTTCTTCAGACTACCGAGTTCCGGGGTTCCCACACCCGCACCTAGCTCGGACCCGAACCCAAATGCGGCACCTAGTCGGTCTTCGGATGGTTCAGTATCATACCAGTAATTGGGTGGTACCCAGTCGTATGGCCCATCCATCTTCATACCACCAGGGCCCAACGTGGCCGGGTAGCTCCTCTTAGACGCGGATGCAACGACTGGGTTCTGCCAATTGGTGCTCTTGAATGCATCCATGTAGATGGAAGTGGCATTGTCGTCTGGCCAATAATCACTCCCCACCAAGAAGCCCAGCAGGCTAGGGTGTGTCTGCAGCATGGCAGCTTCGTGGCGCATACTTGCATTGGCGATCCCATAATCGTGCACTGCCCAGTCCGACTTCACTGCCAGATCATTGTTGTACTGCCACGCTTCCCATTTGTCGCAGCACTCCCACCCCGGGAGTACCATCAAGCCCAGCCGATCCGCCACCTCATAGAGTTCTGGGTGTTCCATCTTGCCCTCTAGGCGTACGGTGTTGTGGCCCAGGTCCAGCATGTATTGCGCCTGTGCCTCAAACTTGGATGTGTCCCACCTGAGGAACACGTCTGAGCTATAGCCGCCACCAATCACTTGAAATGGGTGGCCATTTATACTGAAAATGGTGTCGTTGTACGAATTGATAGAGGACGTGACTTTGCGTATCCCAAAGTCTTGCTCTACCGTGTCAGAAATGGTGCTGTTGCTGGTACCCATCAACACGGAGATCTTCCCGACGTAGAGAGGCTGGCTTCCCCAGGCCTTTGGCCACCAGATAGACGGGTGGGTCAAGGTCGTAATCAGGGATATGTCCACCGACTGGTATGGTCCCAAGCTCACAGACTGCGTCTTGGTGATAGGCACGCCTCCGGACCTGTCCCGGACCGTGCTTTGTGCGGTAAAGGTCAAGTTGCGGTTTTCCAAGTTTCGAGCAGTGGCCATTAGCGTGACGTTTGCAGCCCCTTTCCCAGTGGGTAACTCAAAGTCTGTGACGACTCGGAGAGGGTCCAAGGCCACGGGGCCAGTCTGTCTGACGACCACGTTTCGCCAAAGGCCGGTGCCATTGTCGGGCGGATACGGGTTCCAGTCCACAAAACCCAGGGCGAAGTCGTAGTTGTAATCAGTTGGATACACTTGGATCAGAAGTCCGTTGGGACCTCCGTTCAGCAACTCCGTAATCTCGTAGTCATGACCCGCGTATGATCCGACCTGGAAGTCTTTGGTCGTGATGGTGTGCCCGTTAAGCAGGATGTCCGCCTTCGAGGTAATCCCGTTGGTCTTGAGGAAGTAGTGCTGTCCCGGCCTGGTGCTGAGCTTGAATTCGTTGCGGTACAGCCAAGGGACAGCAAACTGGCTGCGGTTGAAAGATTTGAGGTTGTCCGAGAAGAACAGCTTGGAGTCGTCGTATACTCCTGCGTGCAGCAGACAGCCCATGAGGGTACACCGAGAGGTACTAATGTGATGCCAACCCGTGACATCGGCGCCAGGGAGAGACAGCTGGGCGAGGACTTCCCCATCTTGCGGCGAAGCTTGAATGTCCCATGTTGGCACAACAAACGAAGTTGGCTGGGGCGAGGGCACTGATGTTGAATACGGGGAACGATTGATTGCCTCGACCACAGTGCCAAACAGAAGATAGAGCAGCGGGCTGGTGAGCCACATCTTGATGGCCGGTATGGATGGCTCAAAAGTGGTGATGGACTCATAAAATGGGAGAACGAGCAACGCAAAAGAGATGGCTCAATCAACGTCGGCAATTTGCAGCGAGCCGACTTCTTTATGTACCCCGCAAAACAATCCAAATACGAGCAACAGCAAGCTTGCCTGACCTGACTCGAGGTGGGTTGTATTCATTGGACATCATGCATATTATTGAACGTATCTCTTTTCTTCTTCTTCTCTTGTTTCTCTTTTCCTTTCTTTTCTTTTTCTCATTTTCACGGCCTATCAAGGTCAACGGGATGTTGCACCGACTACTTACTGCAGCGGTGATGTGTGATTGCGACGTGCATATTGACCCTCACCACAACACGACAAGCCGTGCCGGATGCCCCGCTCAGATTCAGGCATAGTCCTCCGTGCAGATCTTCAAACTGCCGAGCCACCTACGGTGGCGGCTGAATGGTATATGGGGTCTCATCTCATTTTATTGATCTCTGCTAATTGAATTCGGTGGTTCGCTAGGAAGCAACGACCTTCCTAAATCGGACAAGATTTCAGGTGCAGTCCTGCGTTGTTCCTCCATTTTGCAGTTCTCGCCCATCCCAAAGTGAGGGTTAATTGCCTTTTTCGAGCCCAGGTGCTGGCATCCTCCGTCCATGAGCCTACCCTCTCAGTGTTGTCAATTAACCGACCGAAATCAACTAATAATTAATTAACCAACCAACACCCTCTGGTTAATTAACCAACCACGACCTACTGGAAAACAAACCGAACTAACTAAAGGATTTATTAGTTACTAACCAGTCGATATTAACCGATATTAATTAATTTTATTAGTAATATTAATATATTCTAGAACCTTTAATAATTAGATCTCACGATATTTTTTAATATTTTATAAAGAGTTAATAGGGGTCGGGGGAACCGGCTCGAGCTCCGCAATTTAACGTTAATAAGTTAAAAGATTGTTTTAACGTGAAATACTACTTTTAATACTATTTTAAGTAATAAATAACGCGTTAACCTTACGCGTTCTTTAATAACTCTATTAATTTATTATTTTATTAAATTTATTAATAATAACGCCGTTATAATATTTAATTACCGATTTACCGATATAATTAAGCCTCCTATTTAGACCGACGAGTATTTACGTACTTTTATTATACGATTCGGTAATTAAGAGAATACCGAAATTAATAAGTCCCGATCCTCCTAATATTAGAGATTTAACCTCGATTTCGAGTTTAAAAGAAAGAGATTCTAAATTTATATAATTTACATAATAAAATAATTATTAAAATTTAATAAATTTATCGATAATAGCCTCTCTAACGCGATAAATTACCTTTATATATATTATTATATTAAGGTATTTAATAATAAATATAAATCGAGGTAAAAACTCGGTAATATAACGAAGTTTATTTAATAACGAAAGATAAAAACCTTTTTAAACTTAAACGCCGATAATATTAACGATATAATCCTAATATATAAAATATATAATTCCTTTAATAAAATATACTTTTAACGCCTTTTCGTCGAATAAATCGTTACCGAGTCTCTCCCCTTCTACCTTATTAACTCGCTTGAATTCCACGCCTTTTATTATTATTTAAACCTTTAAATCGAAACCTAATAAACGATCCTTTTACGTAATAATATCCGATCACGTATTATTAATTAATTCTATTATTATTATTAACGCGTTATTAATATATTATAACGCGTTCTTAATTAAATATATTTCATGTTCGATAAATAGAGGTTAAGGAGCAGGTATAATGTATATAAATTAATATATTTCTTTCGCGATATCTTTATCGATTAACCTCGAAAGATCGTCCTTAATATATTAGAAATAAGAGGTAATTACGATAGATTTATAATCGGCGCCGTAATAATAGATTTAATTAATAAATATAAGATTAATTATAAAGTTAAATATTTTACCTTTAATAACGCCGGTAATATAGATATAGCGATAAACTTTATCGGTAATGCTTATAAATTTAATAAATATCGCCGACGAGGTCGTTATTTCGGCTATATTATTAATTTAATAATAAAAGTTTTATTTAATTTTTCCGTATTATTAAATAAGGGCATTCGCGAGTTTAACGATATTAATACCTTTAATAACGCTATTTATAAGAATTAGCGCTAATAAAGGCTTGTTAATAAGCTCCGTATTATTATAATTACGATCGATTAGAGCGACCGTATTAACGATCTATTTCGATCTATTTAAGAGGCCGATTTTAATAGATTAAAGCGGCCCCTTAAGCTTATTAAAGATAACTAAACGCGTTAATTAAGATCGTATTATATAATTAAGCGAACGATTTAATTACGTTAATATATCGAAATAACGCGTATTAAGTATAATAACGAATAGATTAAAGATAATATATCTCCGGTTATATATACCCTTCGATTTTATATATCGAGTAATATACCTACCTTCCTTTAACCTATTAATTAATTAATTAACCTTAATTAAGATACTTTTATAAGAATCGCGTCGATTTTAAACGATTTTAAGGATTACTTTATTTAATTAAAGGGCGACGGTTAGATAAAGCGACAATTAAATAGATTTAAAGAATCTTATAATAATATATATAAATATTTATTAAACTTCGAGTTTATATTATAGAAACTGGAATAATATAAGGATAACTTAGATAATTACTTTAAACCAGCTTAATATAATATTAGAATTAACGCCGCTTAGAAAAAGATCGACGAATATTATAATAAAATCTATATAATATCGATATATTACGCCGTTTACGTATTTTATTTATTATAATACTAATAGTTTCTTAACTACCTTTAAGAAGTAAACATTAATTAAATATATAATACGAAACGTATAATTAAAGGTATATAGGATATCGAATATAATATTTTAATTAAGCCGAACCTTAAACCGGTAACGTTAATATTATTTTAATTGAATATATTTATAAATAGCTTCGCCTCCTTTTTATAATAATAACGCGACCGAATAAGCTAATCTTATAATAACAAGCGCGATAACGAGTATACCCGATAATATATATACGGCGTTAAGCTTAAAGTAAGTACTATATCCGATCCGATTTAATATTAATATAATTAGCGCGAACGATACCTTAAACTTTTATGAATAACTTTTAATTTTCTTATAATCTAATTAATATTAATTAAATATAAAAGATTATTCTTATTAGCCGACTAGTTATAAAATACCTCTCGCTTTAAACTTAATATTAAAATCGTAGATATATCGATAACATTAAAATCTTAATATAAAATTAGAATTATTAACGATATTAATCCGATATTCTTTTATATTATAATAAAGCAAGATCGGTAAAATATAATAAATTTTACGATAGATAAGGTTAAAAGGAAGACTATTAATTAATTATAATTAAGCAATATAAATTAATATTATATATACGGGGCCTAAAATATTAAAAAAACATTACAAGATTTAAATATACTAACTAATAATTAATCAATTAACCAGCGCTCTTATAACTTATTAACCAACTAATCAACCAGCGCCGATTCGGCGTTAAGTACCAACCAACCGACCACCGTTAGGTGGTTCGGTTAGTTGGTTCGTTGATAACACTGTACCCTCTATTTCCTTCAATATGCCCCCCGAATATAAAGACGCAACGCAACTATATAAACGAGAGAGACGTTAAGCGTCAGTTGGATAATAAGTACAAGACAATCCAGGGACCGTGTGTCTCCCGAGGCCACATGGGGCCTTTTCTAAAAGTCTACCTCTATACAGGGTCTAGTATAGTCTCCCAAGGAGAAAGCCGGAGAGCAATGATGAATTCCCTCAGCTGTGCGTCGTCTAGCCCACAAAGGGGTCTGCTGTGTAGTCCATTTCATACCTCCAGTCGTGGTTGACTGGTGATCGAAATTCTATAGATCCCATGTCGTTTGGATGAACGTAGTTGCCGAAAATACCGAGGTAGTTCTCGTCCGGCATGCTGTCGTGCGCTAAAGGCGGAAACGCCATGACGCCCATGGGCAGGTAGGACGACGCGTAGTCGTTCTTGGTGGGGTTGGGGTTTGCCACGGCGACATCCGATGCCCCTGGCATCTCATACCAAGTAGGCTTAACGGGGGTAGGTGGTGGTGTTGCTTGTATTTGCTGGATGTGGCGGAGCTGTTGGAGTTGCTCCGCCTTGAGCAGCTGCTCCTGGAGCATGGTAAAGCGTGTCCAGTCGTGGTCACTAGCCGCCATCATACTGCTGCCCTCTGGGACGGTGATTGTTTGCATGGAGCGTGGGCTCGCGGCGCCGCTGGTGAACCCGGAATCCATATATATATCCGAGGACGGGCTTTTTAGCTGCGAACGGGAGCTCACGACTGAGACTCCGCTGTCGTCGTAGTCGTTACATACCTCGTCGTCGTCTTCGGACTCGGGTGCAGAGTCCTCCTCGTCGTTGACTTCGCCGCTACCATGGGGTTGTTGTTGGTGTTGGCCATGCATGGGCATGTAAGGGAGCCCTGATCGCGAGGCTGATTGTTCGGAATGCTGGAGCCCTGTACTAAGGCCCTTCTTGGAGAGACGCTTTTCCCGGCGGCTTAGTACGACGCTCCTGGTTTTGTTTGTTAGTTTGCACCCTAAATCTGATTCAGATCAGACGTTTGAGAGCTTACCGGTTCCTAATGTCGTGGCTCGACCGATTGGGGAGGTCCAGCGTGGCTATCTTCTTCCACTTGTTGCCATGCTTTTCCATGGCTTGGAGCAACTTTGCATCTTCCTCAGGTTGCCAGGGCGTGTGTTTCAAATCGGGCCTCAACCCGTGCTGCCACCTTTTCGCGCACTCTATAGGATGGTCAGCAGTTCAGTACTGGTCATGATGAGCTTCTGATGGGGATTTCTACCTACGATCTGCGTTGCGACTCTCCACGTCTCGTGATACAAGGGCCCACCTGGGAAACATGTTAGTGCTCTGGCACCAACCTTTGGTGTTGAAGGTGGGGAATATATGTTTTGTTTATGTTGTAAGCGGATAGGAAGACTTACTTTAGCCCATGTTGTTGAACCGCTTGCTGCAGCTTGCGATCCTCTTCGCGACTCCAGGTCCCCTTGATGAAATCGGACCGCACTTTGTACCATCTTTTGCGGCAGTCCTTGTTGGTACGCCTGGGCAGCATGGCGGCAATTTCATTCCAGCTCATCAAGTTGTTGACTTGGCCAATTTGCTTTGCTTCTTCGAGTCAGAAACGGGGCTTGGCAAACAATAGGAGGGAGGGGGAGAAACACATTGAGACTCAACCCCGGCTTTCAAGATCCGGTCTTCCTCCTCTGTCCACCAGCGTCGTTCCCTTTTAGATGACATCCTCGGCACTGAAATAGGGTGTACAGTCGTGTAGAGATGATCCAAGCACGGTCAGCGTTCGCTTTGTTCACTGTGGAGAAACAAAAAGCTTGGAGGACAAGGTTAGGTGGTATGATCTAGGATGATCTGGGAGAACCCGGTAAATATGGAGTTGGCTCGTGGTCGTTAGCCTTACGCAGGTCAGAAGCTAGGCAGTCTTGGCCATGGCGAGCGGGAACGGGCAGAAATGATAAACGGCTAGCAGGTTAAAACCCCGGGATCAGGAAGAGCGGAATGAGTGGGTAGGTTCCAGAACTCTGCCCGGCATCGTCCCTTAATACCACTCTTACAACGGCAATGCTGAGGTGAGCGGGCGTGAGACGCTGATGCGGACACCTAAGGCTGTCAGGGTTGTCTCATTGGCCCTGCTGACTCTAGATAAGGTAGGGGAAGCTTTCCGATGCAACCCAAGCCTCGAGGACCTACACCCATTTTCTGTCGTTTGGTACTAGTGAACAGGAGCCTCATGTAGAGTAAGCAATGCCTAGAGTCATACCTACTTATGTACACAGGGCATACGTGAGTACAGTTTCACGAGGGGGAGACGGTTATGGGCGTAACTGCCCTCTGCTGTTTATGTCATTGGTCATTGTGGTTCACCAATGTCGGCAGTGTTTAAATCAGCCTGTGCGCCGTTTGAATTGGAATATGGGGAAGTAAAGTGTGGCTTTCCAAGGCTTGCATTAGAGCCTCGAAGACATATAGGCACCATCCGACCAGTACATACGTGCGGCCGTAGCACGTTTGCACTTGCACAGGGCGTAGTCGTCATTGCAATGATCTGCGTAGGGTTGTGAATTTGCTACACCGCAAAAAATTGCCCGAAACGATTCCAGTTGGCTCGGGGAAGTACAAGGGTGGGGGGAAATGGTCGGACCGTTGCTGAAAGGGGGGCTGTGAGGATAATACAGACCGGCGGAATTTTGAGGGATGACTATCCTTCCGTAGTCCGACGCAGCTCGTAAAAGTTGACCATCCCGGAACCAAGAAAGAAGAAACTTTGAGCTATCAGGATGGGTGGGGGGTTGGGTGTGAAGCAGCCATGTCAGCAGCTAGGACTCGTGCTGACCATCAAACCAACGGGTCGATCCGGAGCCGGCGCGTGGCTCGACTTCCAACACGCTCGCACGTAAAGTCTTAACTGCATGCCAAGACCAAGAGAAGTGGAAAAGTGTAAGCCTGCATCTGATGAAAGCGTTCTGAGTAACTCCGGGTGCCTCGTTACAGGAGGGGGAACCAACGCTTGGCCGTCCACACTCCTCGGAGATTTTCACGCCCGGGAGAGGGTATCTCGGCATCCGAGTCACAATCTTCGCGGCACGCCAGACAAGCAGCAGCGCTAACATATAAGAAGATGCTGGGTCGCTCAGCTCAGCTTCTCTCCAGCCAGAAAACGACCAATCTCGCTCGCTCGACCTTCTTGCACTTATCGTAAGCGGTGTGTGCCAGGTCACGATTGGTCTGAGTGAGCATGGCTGCTTATCAGAGCTGCAGTCAGCCCCAGCGGCCGTTGAATGATGCAATTCCTTACGCGGCACCGTCTGGTATCTGACCAAAATACCAGCCGGCTCGCACTTAGGACATCCCCGAGCGCGCAATGATAGCCTTTACGGCTCAGGTGAGGTTGATATTGTGTAAGGCAAGTCGTTATCTCGCAGAATTCATGGCGGATTAGTGATGATAGGCTATTTATTGCAGGTACACTTACCAAGACCCTTTTCATTCCAGACGTTCGAAAACGAGGGCCCGTCGTTGAAGCTGCTGTTTGGGTGTATGGCTCTGCCAACCTTGTACAATTATAAGGCTAGATATAGGCATTTTACCTACACTTCCAGGCTTACCTTGGTATGATACCGGTGTAAAGGACCCGGGTAGGACCCAGGTAGGACCATATTCCCAAATACGACAGTCCGAGGGTAAGACGGATTATCAATCAACAGCATGACCTTGTAGGGCAGGATCTCGCGAGATAAGGCTATCTATCGTCACAAAGCCCCTATTGGGACACAATTCCAAGCTTCCAAAGATAAGAGCTCGTAGACGTGATGATGAAACGGATGGTAGGCGCCAGTTTTCCAACCTTCCAAGAGTTTTGGTCGAGTCTTACACTGCGTATCAAAAATTAAAACACAATGTGACTGGAGTTTAATGAATTGGCTTAGATAGCACAGTCATATATATAGACTGCATATATCTAAGGGCGGAATTGCCAACGTTGAGTCTATTATCGCATAATATAATATTGCTACTATTATACTCCAACTCATGGCGCTCAAATTCTCAGTATACTCGCACGAAAACCCGCCTTCATAAAGCCAAACATGTTTCTTCATCCCCAATGGTGCTCAGCCCGCCGAGTGCGATGCCAGATGCGAGTAGCCGGCCACTGCATGAGCTGAAACTGGATCGGATGCAACGAGCGCCGGGTCGCACGGCATTCAGATCTTAGTAACTCGAACCCGCCAGAAGGTTTCATATCACCTCTCACAATGTCATACCCCTCCTCAAAAGAGAGCTGCAAAAGGAGGTGGAAACGTCCCACCTGGATCTCTAGAGTCTGTGTTGGCCACCCAAATTTCCAACAGTCAGGGCCCCACAGCAGTCAAAGATTACTGATCGCATATGCAGGAGCTTGCCTCGCCGTCTGCAAAACATGACTTTTCCGGTGTGAGCGTTTTACTACCTTCTACCAGATAGCAAGTCGGTACAGCTATTCTTTTTTTTTCTTTCTTTTTTTTCCGATTCTCGCCAAGTAGCCCCGGCAGAAGCAAAAGACTCACAAAGAGCAGGTTACCTCAAAATGTATAAACTCAAAAAAAGGTATGATACCCCATACCATCGAAACTCTCAAAAACAGTCGGTACAGCTATAATGCAAGTCTCGTGACGCAGGCGTTGCTCTCAGGTATGCTTGGGGCTAAAAGAGAAGGTATATTATCAAACCTCGTAAGGCATGTATGTATGTATGCTGCGAGTCCATCGGACGATGAAATCGCTCGAGATACGGCCTCCGGTGAACGCCGAGAAGTATATAGGCTATCACTCCCACCTCGGGCCAAACGCCACCCTCAAGCCATGTGGCGCCCGGAGGCGCCGGCGTTGCTGACCGCAGGACCTCCCCCGGATTATCGACCACTATAGACGAAAGTGCATTGAGGCCCCTGCATAGCCATACGAGAGGCATATTACACGATGCTCGCAGATTTCTTACTTACTGCGTCGTGTCCGGCCTTTGCTTATCTCGCGCATCCGTGCTAAATGTAGTTGTCGCTTGTTTGAACGCAAGACACGTCCTGTTAATGTCGTCACCAAGCCTCTGCCGGCTCTCGCTAGATTCGGATTTGGGGGGTGTTGATGTATTGGCCAGAAGTGAAAGAAAGAGCATCATCATAGGCTTGGCAAAGAATATGTAGT
This sequence comes from Apiospora saccharicola, assembly GCA_038363915.1. NCBI lineage: Eukaryota > Fungi > Ascomycota > Sordariomycetes > Amphisphaeriales > Apiosporaceae > Apiospora > Apiospora saccharicola. The sequence goes on from JAQQWM010000001.1 coordinate 6,125,323, forward strand.
AGTAAGCCCCAGCTCCAACCACCGTGCAGGGATGGCACAGGCGCCATGGGGCACCAGCCAACCAGTGGGTTGCTTGGAGGTGTTTCGCACACCACGACAACACCTCATACAGCCAGCCACACAATGGATGAGGTGTCCATCAACGAAGTGCACGACGACCTTGATGCGCAATTGTACAGACCGCCGTTCTCCCATTGGTTTATTCATTGAAGCCGTCATTCTCTTTCAGCGTCTCCGGTTCAGCCGATGACGTAGCAATACCCACAACTTCGCAGAAGCAGCCGAGTCAGATCTTACTAGGAAGAGACCCTCAATGTTCCAACCCAGCATCCTCGCCGTCCCCTGGGCGCTCTCCGCCATCGCCCTGCTCCTAATCGAGGGTACCTTAATCTGGACGCGCCTGCTGGACCTGACCGCCTCGGACCTGCGCCTAGCCCCGCTCACCTTCCTCGTGGTCCTCAACGCCGCCACGCGCGCGGCGTGGGTGGCGGCGCAGTACGCCCTTGCCGTGTGGCCGCTGCCCGAGTTCCGGCGGCGACACGACGCCTTTTTCTTCAGAGAAGAAGAAGCGGCCGCGACGACGACCCGCTCCATGACGCGGGGCCGGGCCGCGGCCGTCATCGCATGCGCCGCGCTCTGGTCGCTGCAGATGCTGGCTGTGCTCGCCTGGTTCTGCGCAGAGCTCGTCGTCCGGGGCGACGACGAGGGGGTCGGCGCCATGCTGAGCTGGGTCCTGCCGCCGATGGTGGGGTGGCTGGTCGTCGTGGTCGCCATGGCCACCTACTGCGGGCTGGGTGTCTACATCCTGCTGATAGGGACGAGAATATGTCTGTTCGCCTTGCGTCAGACTGGATGGAGAGGGACTGGTCCGGCGCAGTATATTGAATTGGCTTGAACATGGAACACCGAGGCTGGGGTATCTGTTGGTAGTAAACATAATGATATCGAGTCACGATTGGCATTCGGTGTCACATGCATCTCTGATCACTTAAGACCTTTCAACAATAAGTGAGTTTCAAAAATGGCATTTTACCAATTACATAGCCCCAAGAAGGGACATATACAGAACATGCTCAACCGTTACGCCCATGACAATGCTTTAAACAGACTCCAGCCCCGACAGGAGGGATAAGGGGACCGGGTTCGCGCCACCGCCTGTGACCGAGATCCCAATGTCACCCCTTGCCTGGATCTCCTCCATACTCCTCTTGCGAATGGGGTTGGGCTTCGCGTCCGTAATCTTGAGCCATTCGCCGTTAAAGGCGTTTATGAGCCAGTTGGTCAGTTCTGCAAACAGCATGTTAGCGGCGGTCCTGTCGAATCTATCGAAGGGCCAGACTTACTGTCGTAGACAATGCGATTCGCATTGTGGAAATAGATGCCGTGATCGCTGTCGGGGAACATGTGGAGGTCATAGTTCTCGACATTGGCCAGGTCAAGCTTGTCCAACAACGTGAGAGTGTTTTGCATGTGAACATTGTCATCAGCGACACCATGCATAATCAGGAACCGGACGTTGCCAGAGAGCGCCGTGGCGTTGCTGATGGCAGTGCGGCTGTAGCCGCCCTCGTTCTCCTGCGGCGTCAGCATGTAACGCTCCGTGTAAATGCTGTCGTAGAAGCGCCAGTCGGTGACGGGGGCAACAGCCATGCCGTAGCTGAATGTCTGACCGGCGTCCTGCTCCAGAGTCTTGAGGGTGTTGAAGCCACCGTAAGACCAGCCCCAAATAGCGAGGCGGGTAGCATCGATGTAGGGTTTGGCAGCCCAGATCTTAGCGGCCGCAATCTGATCATGCGCCTCCCATTTACCAAGTTCCTTACGCACGCATACGCGGGCCTTGCGACCAATGAAACCCGTGCCGCGGCCATCAACTGTCACAACGATGTAACCTAGGTTAGCTGCCACAAAGGCCTGGAAGTCGACGGAAAACGATTTCTTGACGCTCTGGGAGCCAGGGCCCGAGTATTGCTGGAACAGAACCGGGTATTTCTTGTCCTTGTTGAAGTTAGGTGGGCGGCGCTCCAGGAAATTGAGCTCGAAGCCATCGACATTGATTGTGCCATAGTTGAGAATGGGCAGGTCATATTTCTGAACCTTGGACACCAACTCCTTGTTGTCCTCTACAATGTACTCAAACTTGTCGGTGTTGTTTGGTGTGTTGATGACTTTCTGCCAGGGTACCTTTGGGCCTTTGTAGGTGAGGAGGGTATATCCGGCCTTGCTGGAGAACGATGCCTCGTATATGCCCTCGGATTTGGTGTCCACGATTGCCCGTAAATCAGAACCGTCGAGCTTGACGCTGTAAACGTGGCGCTGGATCGAGGACTCCTTAGCGGCATGGAAATACACGAGGTTGTTCTTCAGGTCGACAGCAGACGGGGCTTCATCGACCTCCCATTTGCCCGAAGTGAGCATGATTGGCTCTGGATTGTCCAGTGGAGTAAAGTATGCCAGGTGGTCGCCGTCATCATGAATGACTTGGTCGACATAACCATCCTTTGCTCGACCATTGGCCGGGTCAGCCGGGATGTAGCGAGTATTGTGGCCAATCTCAAACCAACCTCCGTCGATCTTGCCTACATCGACTGTCCGGACGGTCTGCCCACTTCTGGCGACGGCATCAACAAGAACGACGCGCATGATATCACTGACGCGGTTGGTCTCCTTGATGATGACCTTGTCCCCAGCCCACACGATCTCGGTGATGAGAAGATCCTCAGGGGTAAACCCACCCGAGATATCAACTGAGAACATGTCACCTCGGGCGAGGTCGTAGAACAAGAGATCCACGAATGGGTTCGGGGATCCGGCTTTGGGGTACTTGATCTGGCGTACTTCGGGATAATTCTCCTCACCCTTTTGCGGCTTGGTCCCACTCGGCCGTTCGATGAAGTACTGGACAGGGAATTCCGGCACCAATGTCTCGTTGGTTCGCAGGAAAGCCATATACTGGCCATCGTTTGACCACCAGGTCGCGCTGTTCCCTCCAAAGACCTCTTCCTCGTACACCCAGTCCGGGATACCGTAGAAATACTCTGGGCCTCCGTCCTTGGTAACCTGCGTCACACTTGTTCCGCCGAGGCGCCGGATATAGAGATTGTTGCCAGCGGTGTATGAGATGGCGTTGCTTTTGGGGCTCCACTGAGCCAGCTGGACTCGAAGATCGGGGTTCTTGGGATCTAATGGCTCAGCGGTCTGGGTTTCGACATCGAAAACCCAGTAGATGGCAGTGAAAGAGTGTCTCCAGTTGCTTTTGACGTGGGATGCGACCAAGACCTTTTTCAGATCTAGACTCGGCCACACCTTATCAGGCGTGACTTGCGTATCCTTGTACGAAAACCAGCTATTGCGCATCAGAGTTTGAGAGGCCATGATCTTGGTGCCGGCCGCGACCGCTTCCGGGCTCAAGCTGTGGACATCTTCGATGACGAGGTAGTCTTTTCCGGTGCTACCTTGCTCGAGAAGCAGACCGTCTTCGCCATTCGCCCCCGCGATCCAGCTGATGTCATGTCTTGTAGGATACCAATAGCCCGACTGGACCTGGTCCATGGTAATCTTCTTGGCGGATCCCTTGGAGGATTCCTTGGAGGAGCTGGCGGCAGTTGGGTCGGGCGTCGCATATGGCGTCGTGGTGAGGTAGATGAATAGTCCGACGCCCCAAGCAGCGACTATCAGGCCTGTCGCGATCAAGAGTATTTTCCTCATTTTCCGATCGAAGGCAATATATTTTCCAGGTCCGCCGCCGGCAGCGGAGCCCAGAAAGGCCTCCCTCTCGTCTCCTGTTACATCTCTCAGGGGGTCTTCATCATCAAAGTTGGTGTTACTTTCACGCAGCTTTTCTCGTTCACTTATACGCTCGAAGACAAGGCTGGTTGTCGAGACGGTCGAGAGAGAATCGGTCGAGGGTCGTGGAGACGCTGTTGTCATTGTTAACATTATACGGTAAACTTCAATACAGCCCAGGACGTTTGGAGCAGGCCGCACCCATTGTTGCTCAGTTATCCCCCGCCCATGCAAACCATGGCAGAACCAATAATATATCGTCTTGGTTTTCGATATTGTCAGGCAACTCGTAGATAAGACGTTGTTTCTAAAGAGCGAGTCCAATGAATTGCTTGTGTTTACTTGTTCATGCGACGACAGCTCGAGTTGAGGCGTCACCCCCTGTAGCTGCGATTCCTTATCGGCTTATCGGGACCTGACACTGCGTCAAGGCACTGTCTGTAGCGTCCGTGCTAATAATGCTAATAATAACATCCATGTACCCGAACCTCTTATCAACCGCGGAACTCACATGTCTAATTACGCGATCTTCCACTGAACATGCTCAAAAAGCGTAGGAGAACATGAGATATCTTTTAAACGTAGGCAGCTGGTCGAATGCCTACTTACGCATCTATTTCTACCAGGAAGTATCGACGAATGGGGGTTTTTCGAAGTCGGCATTTGTGTTTCGGGAGGCGGGCACTAACAGGTAATACAGTAATACCTACAGCATACAGCATACAGGTACTCCGTAGTATTCGGTACATATTTCTCCTTTAAATTTCAAGGCTCATTTCCGGTTATGACTACATGTATTCTTGGGTACCTAAGATTTCTGTCATTTTGCATTTTGTAATATTTTGAGAAGTGCGAGCCGCATGATTACCTACTCTTATGCATCTGCATAGACAATTGTCTATCATTATGTCGCGAACAGAGGCGACATAAGGTTAGGGATATTTCAGGCACCCCGAGACCCCCAGCTACCAGATCTTCCTTGCGCTAGGTATCGCGATGGAGAATCACAAGTACGACTCCATTCATGGGGAAGAGGGACTAACGCAGGGGCCGTCTCCAGTCTCCCGTTCTACCTGCAACATACTCGAGCTTTCTACCTAGTGCCTGCCTGTGTTCTACACCTCGGAGTTGTCAATTGCCATGGCCACAAACACGAAGGATGGTGGTTGTGGGCACACAACTTTTGGCCAAGTATTGGCAAGCTTACTATGATTCGTGGCACCACACCTCCTCGTAATTCACTGGGTGCTGCAGTGAGCGAGATGCAATTAGATGCACTGGCCGTATGTAAGCGTGACCAGTTGGATTTCAGCGATAATGACGAACCAATGCACGCTGAACGTCATCGTTGCCGTGCTTGCCAGCAGCAAAGCCCGCATGAAGAAAGGAGTGGCGTGTTGGCAATTTGGTGAGTTAAGGTTGGCCATTACCGACCCGGACGATATATCGGTATCCCAACTCTTAACGACGAAAATCCGCTTCGGCCTTTTTAGATGAAAAGGCTTACTGACCCCCTGCCCCCCGGGCCGTGGCTTACCCTACTGAGGGGAGCCTCAACCCGTCCGCGCGCGGGTGCTTCACCTACATTGCGGCAGCTGAAGGAGCTGGAGACTACGGTGTTGCTTCTTTCGGAAGGAGACTCCTTTCTCGCATCTAGCGCCGCGATCCCAACCCACTTCTGGTCCCATCTGTGCCTGGAGATGGGGTGGTCGATGGGCAGGACCCCGGCGGTCTGCCTTCTTAGCTCGCACTCGATCGCCAGTAAGCACCTTGGCGGAGATGTTAGTCGAGGCTGGTCAAGGCGGGACAAGAACCGCCGAGATGCAACGAAACGGCGAGTCGAAAAACGTGCAGAGCCAAGTGCTCGTGTTCAGAACATTGGCAAGTTTTTCGCCATTGGGTGCTTCGTTTTTCGTTGGTTCTTTTCCAATATTAGGTGGTGCATTTTTAGCATGCTCAGCTGCTGCAGCAAGTAATGCTGGCCCCCCTGCTTACTGCGCGAGCGTTCTCTACATGTATTTAGTATGTATGCCGTTCGCCGTCCACCACCAGTCTTGCATGGAGAGAGGATCAGCTTGCGATTCTCTGACCTTCTAGGATATCACCCAATCACTCCGAGTAGCATCAGCTACTGCTTCACTCGTTCAACTCCTATTTTGCTACAACTCCTCCAATGCCTATTCGTTCGTGGACCAGCGGCATCCTCGCCGGCCTTCTGGGCGGCAAGCTCGCCAGCGCTGCCTGTAGCTCTAATCTTCTAATCGATAATTTCTCAACATGGTCAATGAATACCAACACAGTTGGAGGTTGGACCAGCGGTATGAACAAAGCCATAGGATAATGCCTCCAATAATATACTGACGAGCCCCCTTAGATGATGGGTCCATGACTTCTATCTCAGTCGCCGATGGCTCCCTGGCCTTTACTCCTAAGGCGAACTCGTACTTTTACGAGACTTTCACCTGCACTCAGGCCAAGAGCGAAGGCTACAATGCTGTCTCCTTCTCCGTCATTGGGCCAGCCGGCGGGGCGACTTTACTTGAGATTCAGAACAAGTCATCATGCTCGGCGTCGGCCTACTCCAGTAGCTACTTCACCGTCAGCGGCCTCACTGGATCAAAGCAGACGGTCACGGTACCCCTTTCCTCATTCGCGGGCGCCAAGACCAACGCCATCACAGGCCTTGTGTGGTCAAGCTTCTCCAAAACGGGAGTGAAGTGGGTGCTTGATGATGTCCAGTTCGTCTGCAGTACGCCTGGACAGACAGCTTCAGGTACGGTTACCCCAAGTGTTTATATATCCCTTGTACTTCTTGGCTAATATGTGAGTGCTTTTGTCAGTGCCTACTACCATTTCGACAATCACTTCAAAAACTCCCACAGCTACGGGGACCAATCCAGCTCCTCCCCCGGGGAGTTGTTCTAACCTCCTCATCGATGACTGGGAGTCACAGTCACGGCTGACCTTCCTGTACTACAATGCTATGATCAAGCCATCTTCGGATGATGCTACCATGAAGTCTGTCGTCGTCAGCAACGACAACCACGTGACGTTCACCCCCACGAACACCGACTCGTACTTCTACAGTCAAGTGGGCTGTGTCAACACCCAAAATGTCTATGGTGGAATCTCGATACCAATCAAGGCGCCGCGCGGTACCAAGCTCAGCGTTCAGCTCAGCTCGCCGGCTCAGTGCGGCGATGACGTCGACAAGGTTAACTCGGCTCAGACCTCTGCAGCGCTCGGCTGGACCTTTGATGGAACGGAAAAGCTCTACAATATCCCCTTTTCTAAGTTTAGCAAGCTCGACCTCACCAAGATAAGGACAGTCTTCTTCACAGGCTTCACCGGGCCCGTCACTTTTGGGCCAATGGCTTTCTACTGTGGCTCAACTCCCTCTCAGTATCAGGTTCCAGCAACTACGGAGCCTGCGGGACCGACCTCGACAGTCCCGGCCCCGAGCAGCACAGCCTCTGCACTAGTTATCGATGAGTTCGCCAATAATGGTGCTAATGCTCTTGGTTTCTGGCATGGCGGCGATGAAGAGATATCTCTCACCTGGGGCAACAAGCAATTGACCATTAAGTCAAGTGATTCCGACTATGCATTTTACACCCAGCTCTCGGGCAGCTGTCGGAACCTGCACAGCTTCGACGGGTCTTATCTCCATATTGTCTATAGTGGGAGCAACAAGTTTACCGTCGCTCTCCAGCAGCACAACTCGCAATGCAACGAGAATATCGCACCGTTCCCCGAGACCTGGGACTCTCTTGAGGCTGCCCGCTATTCTTCCGGAAGCGATATTTACATTCCCATCTCGCACTTCAACATCGACAGGTCGAGGGTGATTGGCCTTGCTTTCAAGGGGTTCTACACCACCGAATCCGTCGTGCTTAAAAAAGTCGAGATTGTCTCGTCGATCCCGGCCTCGTTCAAGATCCCGTCCAAGCTCCCCAGCGGCAACTTCGTGTTCGCCTGCAAGCGGCCCAACTCCTTCGCCTTCGCCATCGACGACGGCGACCCAGGCCTCGCACAGCAAGTCATGAGCATCGTCAAGGAGGAGAACATCAAGGTGACCTTCTTCACCGTCGGCGCACCACTCGAGGACGCGAGCACCAACCTGACCAACGTGTACCGCGAGATGCAGTCGCAGGGCCACCAGATCGCCCTGCACTCCTTCACACACCCGAAGATGGAGGGGCTGCCCGACTACGCGGCCATTGACTGGGAGTACAACAACGACATCGCCACGGTCAAGAAGACGTTCAACGGCCTCGTCACGCCCTACTTCCGCGCCCCCTTCGGCAACGAGGGCGCGCGGATGCGGCAGCGCCTCGCGGTGGCGCTGGGGACGGAGTCGCCCTACATCGTCCAGTGGAGCGTCGACGTCGAGGACTGGCTCTACGCGACCGGTCCGACGCCCGAGAAGCAGTTGGATGCGTTCAAGCGCGACCTGGCCAAGGGCGGCAACTTGGTGGTCATGCACTACCTGTACCCGTCCACGGTCGGATACCTGAGGCAGTTCATCCAGCTGGCGAAGGCGACGGGGAAGCAGTTGATGCGGGTTGACCAGTGCATGGAGGATCCCAATGCACCTCCCTTGTAAGGCATTTGATGTCGCCAATGGCTTGTTCTACTCTATCTGAATGCATTTAGTTTTCGTATGAAAACTAAAGGTCACAGCAATAATGTTTACACAAGAGTCGATATGTAGTGTATATCACAAATATTCTAGCAATTTACACCAGAGTCGTCCATTTCAAACATGTGTGTTTAAGTCCATGATAGATCCAATCATTCCCAACATTAGTTGACATGAACCGTACGTCGCCAGAGGAAGGTGCGTATGTCACTCTTCCGCAGTCATGGATGCCAGTTTTCGAAGGGGTTATTCGACTGTGGGAGGCAGGGGCAGTTTGCCTTCAAAACGGAATGACCATCAGTAGGGGCTTTCTACAGCCCTTCATTAAACCGGACAGGCGGGGAGTGGCAATCGTGTAAATAATATGGCAGGCACGACTTCAGATCTAGGTCGTCCAAGGCTATACTTAATTTTCTGAGGATCATTGTCGAATACCTAAAGTATTCTCACCCCAGATTTCTCTATCAAACAACCACCACTTCATATATCATCTAACCTTGTGCCTCCTCGTCCGAGTACCTATCAAATCCACCCATCCTAAGTCCTTGTATCATTATACGCCTACACCTAGATTACGACAAGCATCATGTCGCCCTCAAAGAAGGACGAAGGCGAACCCACCCTCGTCAACATCGATGATCTGCCGCCCGGACAGCGCGGATTGCCCGAACCAAACGATGTCATGACCACCACCTTGTCGGAGTTGCCGGGATACAAAATTGTCCGGACCGTCGGTGCCGTCTACGGCTGCTCAATTGATTTCAAGTTTACCCCTTTCCCGAGTAGCTCCGGTTTAACTCGAATGGTGCGTTGCGATGCGCTTATCCCCGCCTTCTCTGGTGTATACTGCCACTTGGTATGACCGGTCAGAAAGAGGACTAACAGAGAATACAATAACTAGGTATATTCCTGCACCAACGAGGCATTGAGCCGCATAGTCGCCGAGACCCGGGCTCGGGGAGGAAACGCCATCATTTGCATGCGTCACGTTCCGCCTTCTCCTTACATCTCTATTACCGGGACTGCGGCGGTCGTCGAGAAGCTTTGAGCCACGGGGTACAGCAGAGAGGTGCGCGTCAACGGCTGCCCACTCCTCGAAGGAATGTAGCAAGTCATGTTCCGATGAGCGCAGTCAAACTTCACATTCAGAGCTGGGACCCTGGTAGACGAGGGATGGAGAATTATGGGCATAATGGTTGTTGGGCTTTGGATCGCGTCAACATTAAACGGTCAGGTGTGCTGATGACCCGAGCTGGAATGTTTAATTGAGCTGCAATCAATGTGTTAAGGGCGTGTCCACCATTTTTGCTTGCTTTCTATCATCCCTGATCATTTGTCATCCCACATGATCGTCTTGCCACAATGCACATCAGGAAGATAGGAGCCGGCGCTGGTCTGGGTCTGCTGCTGGCTAGATGACGCCGTCCCAAGGAGCTCAGCAAGCTCTTCGGGGTCAACCAGTGCGGAGTTTATCAAGCCAGGTATTTCATCCTCCTCCTCCTCCTCCCCCTTATTATCAATTTCCCCCGAAACTGCTGTATCATTAGAATCAGTGAGTTCGATCCAGAGGTTAGTCTGATCGCGCCACGTCCAGTCCAGCACTGGCACCGCGTCCGGTATATCGCCCGGGACGTAGGCAAGCTCCATGACGCAGACTATCGGCATGCCGCACGTGCCGCCACTGCCGCGGCTTCTCTTCCTCAGGCACTCCTCTCCGTCGTCTTTGTGGTAGCAGCGGCTGCTGCCCGACATCCGAAGCGTCGTGTGCAGGCTCGACCAAAACCCCTCGTGGTCCCGGAGAAAGTCGTGGATGTGGCTCTTGACGACGGACCAGTGGACGTTGCGCCAGTTGAAGACCAGCGTCTGCGACGATGGTGCTGGGGTGAAGAGCCAGTACGGATTGGCCTTTTCGTCAACGCTTTCGGGGGGTCCATCGGTGGCGGCGGTGATACCCTGGGGATGGCGATCATGAGCTTGTCGATTCTGGAGTAGGTGGCGTACAAGACGCTCAGCGTGTTCTCAATGTCCACCTCAGTGGCGAAGCAGTTCCAGTCCACGGCTACCGGCACAGGAGCAGCTCGCCGCCGCTTAGACATTTCTGCCATTGCCACATCGTCGCCGAAATCGAATTCCAGTACCCTCTTTTCTTTGAAGTAGATAGCCATATTTGCCTGCGCCAGGGGTCCAATGGATTTTCAAGATGCTTCCAATTGTATGACAAGCCGGTCACCCAAATTAATTGACGATATAAGCCGGCATTTCCCATCGAGTAGTAGTGCTTAATAATTAGAAAAGAGTGATGAAAAGGAAATAGAAAAAGCCAGCGAGAGGAGATAAGTTTAGGTTTGTCTTTGCCCGCCTCTCAGCACAGAAACTTCTGCCATGCCGTGGTCGAGAAAAACTGTCGGTGCTATTGTGACGATCACACCCGGCTTACTCAGCTGAGTAAATGTCGAAAATCCATGGAAGCTGAAGACTATGTCCAGCTGTCTATTCACAGTGGCGTGTTCCATTAGAACAGATGTAATAAGCGGAGTGACCATCTGGAGCATGCGCCTTCTTTGAGCGGGACTCTAGAGAGTTGAGCATACAGCACAGTTTGTACGTGTTTGCCCAGAGTGATTGGAAGCATGGAAACCAAACGAATATTAACAATTGGATTAATTGTAGCTTTTAACCGAGCTATACAGTTGCGTAGGTGTGCGAGCATCTATACATGCTTCATCAATTGAGGGTTCGTGATTTGATAGTCGTAGTGCTGTGTGCTGGTGTAGCTTGAGGTAGTTTCCATCCCCATCCCCTTGCCTTTGAGGCTAGCCGAGCAAGTTCCAGCTTCAGTCGGAACCATGTTTCTGCTTGCTCTGCTCTGAGGAGGCACAACTTGCTCTGGCCGAGACTTAGGTAGCACCTAAGAAGGTCCCATGCTAATCATTTGTATATCCAGGTCAAGGTCGCCGTCTCTAACCGTGGCGGCTGAGCATTCCCAAGACTTCCCGCTTCAACGACCTTTCCCATCCACTCCTCAAATGTTGTCTTCAGCTCATGCACCTGATGGCTAAGCGGCAGTGGGCCGTATGAGTATTGCTTGTGTTGTGATATGGATAGGTGTATCCTGTCCGCCTTGGCAATCCCGGGATCATATCTGACTAGTCTGCTGTGACATGGGCGCCGCACGAAGTAGTTGTCGACGTTGTAATTCACATTATAGTTATAATGGTACGATTCGTAGAGGTCGTAATGTTGCCATGGTAGTCTCGGACGGTCAAGCACTCGTCGGTTTAGATTGAACGCTGATCGCTGATAGACAACAAGGATAATGTCCTTCATTTGTCGAAATTTGGATATATGCTGGAGGAACCTGGCCAGATTCTGCTGTGTCCGGACGGACTTGTGGAATAGTCGAAGATGTAGGCCGGTGTAGAGACCCCACGAAGTACCCAAAGCTATCTTGGTAGCATGCCTCCTCACGGTGTCGATTTGACTGAGCAGTCGCATAACCTTGAGCAGCCTCTTGACCTGCAGATACGAATCCAACAGAATGATGTCTCGTGAGAGGTCGACATGCTTGACCGTCCCGGAAAAGACGAGCGGCTTACACCGATGCGAAACAGCCCGCCGCGCGTCTTGACACACCCGTCCGAGAGTTGGAGGCGGCTCGTTACGGATATCGGCGAACATCAGTCTACTGGACGGGGTGTTGTGATGATGCGCCAAAGATGGCGAGTCTAGGACCTCATATACCCGAGGCTCGGGAAGGGCGTAACTCCATATTAGGTCTCTCAGTTCGAAGGGCAGTTTTGAAAACTGAAAGAAGGTCTGCTCCGTCGGCGCATCCATCGCGAATCGATCCAGGAGCGGCAGCGTGTTGGTGCGGTTGAAACATGCAGAAGCGAGAATATAACGTAAAGACAGAAGACGAGAGTCGGGCATCTATCTGGGCTGCAAGGTAATAAAAGCCCTCATGCCCCCAATCTAGCGGGATGTGGCTGCGAACCACGCGACAGCCGGGCACATCCAAACAGAGTTGGGGGCACCATCATCATGAACGGTCATAGGCCGGCGGGGAATGACGAGTGCGACTCAGCCTAGCTACGAACAGAGTCGCGGCGAGAATCGACTAAGCATGCATCGCGAAGATGACCACACTCTGGGCCAACTTCCGCAAAGGGACAAAGGGGGAGCCGTCGTTGCACCGGCGCTGGCCACAGTGCTGACGTGCCGGCGAAGTGGCGCCTGGAAGAGGAAAGTGTTCAGACCTGACCTGTCACCTCAAAATCCAGCTTGTCGGTTGGCCGTGGGCATGGGGGTCGCATGGGCACAAGGATTCAAGCGAACGACGTGCGACTCGGCCTTCCCACCCTTTCCCGAGTATACAGGGTACCGACAGAGAGGGTGGAAGCTATATTTGGAAGCATTGCTCCGTAACTGGTGCATTAATACCCCAACCTTGGGACCGCTATTGATGGTGATATTGGATAGGTTGGGGGGCTCGAGGCACCCCTGCTCAATTTCGGTAGCTTGAGCAAGTAGTGTCGTAGCAGACCTCTTCCTTTGGGGCAGTTTGCTTGGCTGCTTGGCCACCGCAAGTGGCGTCTGACTGCTCCTCTCGTATCACGCGTACATGATATATAAGTTCTTAGTTGAGCATTACATATCTCGTTCTCCTCACAGCCCTCTGTGACGTTGCAAGAAAAGAGAGGTCTTGTGACACGACACATCAAGAATGGCCGAGCGGGCTTATATTTCGGTGTGGATGGTTGCAGCGCATTATGACAACTTCATGCACAGGTAGGTATATTCCCAAATCCATAATCAGAATATCATTGAAGTCAGCAGTAGAGCGGGGCTGCTCGGTAGGAAGTTCAAAAGAGAATTGAGTGAGCTGAATCAATAGAGTTGACCACGGCGGGGCCTAAAGACCCCAAATTGGTGGAGTATTAGCCAGCTGCCAGTTCTCTCGCAAGTGACCCACCGGCCAGCTTGTAAGAAGTCACTGATGCCCGGAGCTATCGCCGGACGGGGGTCAGTTTTGCTCCTACGGCATCTAAGTCTGTATATACCTCCTTTACTTCGTCATCAATAACCACCAGCCTTCCAAGACGGCAGCTTCACCTCATACCGTCGCTCGCGCTGATCAGCTGAGCTTGGAGTTGCTCGAGGTCGTCGGAAAGGTGTAGAAACTCATTTCTACTGTCAAGGTTCGTGTGTGACCTTCTCAGGCCTTTGATGTTTGGCTAGGCCGTTATTACTCAAAGCTTGCTGCCGCAAACTTGTCGAAATTATGTGATTCTGCTGCTTTTTTGACGGTTTTAACATCGAGCAACCTAAGATTGCGTCTGTCACCCTGCGCGAGATCACGGTAATTTGGCCCTGCATTTTGGTTCCCTATGTATCCTGTTGCTTATAGTTATTTTCCCAGATCAACTAGCAGAATGTGATAACCTGATCGGCGGTCTTGACCATTAATGAGGTTAAGGCTATACATCCCTATCTTGTCTGAATCGGGGGGTTGCAATGTCCACACGACCCTACTGCTGCACTTATACCCTCAAGCGTCTCACTATAGGCTATGAGAGCCGTACTCAGTTATGTTCGTCGAGCCGTGCTCGCGTCTCAAGCTTTCTCTCCACTGCATTCAACATTCTACTCACCTCTTCTTGTATCACACATTTTCCCAACCCCGAATCGGCAGCTTCACCCGTTATACCCCGGCAATGATTCACCATGAGCAATGTTCGGAAACGCGACGACGAGGCGGCGGCTCCTTATCAAATGCCTATAACGACCCAACGGCACTTCGCCGAGGCTACATGCCGTCCCAACGCCCAAGGACCCTGAGGACCAGAAACCCATCCGTCGCGATGACCAGGCCACTTTGTGAGCCCAGTCTCGCTGGAATAAACGGTAATTTGTCCACTAACAGCATCTAAATAGGTATATAGATACTTTTAATTATCCCATTTACTCCCCGACTACACCAGTGAAGTAATATTAAACCTCTGTATAACCTGATATCAATGTGTTCGATATATTAAGTACCACTTCCCTTCTGTAATAGACTTTCAACTGGAATAAGAGCTTGTCGAGGTATTATAGCATTTTAAGACCTGTTTATCATCGCATGTCCTTGGTGAGTGAGCTGAACATACCTGAGTTTACCACGAAAGGCCTAAGATCAGTGGAGTGTCGGCCAGCTGTCAGCCTTCAACTAATGCCCGGAGCTAATGCCGCGCCGACGCCGATTGCCTATGCTCCACTGCCTTGCAATTTATAAACGCTGCAAAAAAGTTTGTGCCTCTTTTCTCTTTTCCTTTTCTTCTCCGTGCGGCGACAGGACTCCAAACACATCCCCGTGTTGCTCGAATCCCTATTCCCTAACCGGAGTAACCATGGATGCTTTTTCGTAGCGTCAGTCCGATGTCACAGAAAAATCAAAATTGCAGATCGGTATTCGAATTATCATTGTCAAACTTGGGCACTTTCCAACGCCCAGGATTGCATGAGAATGCCGGACATATTTCCACCCAATGCTCATGTATGAATAAAATGAGCGCGTTGTTGTCACGTCAAATACCGTGGTTCCAACTAAGTGCGTAATGGGTATCATCGTTCCGCGGGGGTTCGCAAGTTGCCCTTCCCCTTGGATGCGTTTATCGTGTTCGTGATTACTCGATTGTTTGATGTACCATGACCGCCAACGTCCATTAATTGGGGCGGTCTTGTCTATATTCGTAATAGGATGCGATGCTGGATCAATGCTGCTTAGGACATGCGGAACCACTCGCCAATTCCATGTAAAATTTCCTCCTTCAACTCTGGAGCATCGTCGCAACTTTGGCTCATGATATCCGAGAGGCTCTCTATTCGCCATCGCCGATCTTCTCCAGCTTGCCAAGGTCACGCTTCTCGCCAGACTCTCCAATCAGCCTGACTCGGTCCAACCGTACCTTCTCGCTGTCGCCGTCACCATCCACGACGAAGAGAATGACACTGGAGATGTTCTGGAAGCGCACAAATCGAAGACCAACGTTGGCAGTCCCGTTGGCATTCCAATCGTTCTCGCCAATCTCAATCTCTTGAGTGGGCTGAATGTCCTCTGCTTCGTCAAAGCCCAAATTGTGCGGCCGGTTGGTGAACAGCTTGATCGTCTTGGGTCTCATGGGTATCTCGTCCTCATCATCGTCTTCGCCGGCTTTGGGAGGTAGGGAAGTGATCTGTGGCACATTGGAGGTTAGTAATAAGTTGCTACATAAACATAAAGACGTCATCGTACCTGTATCGTGTGAAGCTTGACTGTCGAGTTGAACGGCATGAAGAGCAGCAGCTGTTCGTCTGTGTCACTCTCCACCCAGTCTTTTTGCTCCGAATCACCCTTGTCCAGGCTCGAGGGCTTCGGCCGGTTGAACAGGGTTCGGACCGAGAATTCGGTGTCGTCGGCGTTCAGTAGCTCAAGACCCTTGACGTCGATGACATCTGAGATGTCCGAGTAGCCCCGGGGAAGGTCGGCGCCCAGCCAAGTCATACCACCTCCGCCACTGCTGCTTCCCTCGCCAGCCGTCTCGATGTCGTTGCTAAGCTTCTCGACGAGAGACTTCAGCTTTTGGGGATCAGCGCCCTTGACCTTCTCGGCAATCTTGCCATCGCGAAACAGAATGAAGGTGGGCAGATGTGTGACGGCGTAAGCCTGGGCGACATCCTTGGCCTTCTCTCCCTCGGTGTTGACCTTGACGAATGTGGCAATGTTGGGTCTCGATAAGGACATGGACAGCTGCTCGTAGAATGGCGCGATTTGCTTGCAAGGACCACACCAGTTTGCATAGACTAGAGGCCGTGACAGAATAATAAGTTTATATCCATAGCAGCTTGCCGTTACGGGCTTTCGGGGGTAACGTGGGCGCGGCGCATCACGTCACGGTCGCCGGGAGGAAGGAGATGGCGGGGTAGGGCTGATGATTGTTTGGTTGGAGGGGGATCAACTTACAGTCGGCGACAACGATGCGCGACTTGCTGAGAATGTCGCTGAACTGCTCCGAAGAGGTGATCTCGACCGTTTTCGACATCGTGGGCGCAGGGTAAGCAGCGTCTTCCGAAAATGGTTGGGTAAGGTAGGCCGGAGGACAGTCGGATGCGGTGAAAGTGTTTGGTTTAGAAGGGCCAGGCTGAAAGTTAAGCTGAGCACGCCCGCTGAATTACGTAGAAGGCAACAGTGCTATCATTCAAATCGTGGCCATCCCTGCCCCATTTCAGCTACTAATCGTACCCAGGAACGGGCCGGGAAGGGTCTCGAATTATGTAATCAGGAAGCCAACCCCGCGCATGATTGCTTCCGTGATGAGAACACCCATGCCGGTTATTCGTTTCAATATTTCCCTGCTTATCATTCAATTGTCCCAGGTGTCCTAAGTAATAACTTCCCGCTACTGATCGTGGTGGACCCTTGATGTCGCACCTGCATCATAACGAGACGTGCTGCAAGACTGAGCAGAGGTGTTTACGCTAACTGATGATAACCAGCAAACTATGAGTGCTTTGTAATGCCCATCCATGACAGCTAAGTGCATACATACGTCTAGCTCTAACAAGGTCATCTAAACGCCCAGTAGACGTGTACTTTACATAAAAGCCCGTTTGCGATATGCTACGAGACTGAAGCAACCAATTCAGTTCTCCGTCGCTCAATGAAACGTATTGGGGCTCCTGGCTCAGGCTACTACTGCCCCATCTGGTTGGAACCAATCATGTCGTCATCGTAAGGGACCATTATGCTCCTGAGCGATGTTCCATGTCCAACAGACTAGGCAAGTACGTATTTTCTGCCCTGCTTCGGGTACCTGGCGACTTGAAACGGGGATCCATTATTCACGGACGGTAGGGACGTGGAAGTCCCCCTACCTGCTAAGTGTTAACTTTAAGCTCCCAAATCTTCAAGTTGCATGCCCTCTATCTCCTGGTAAGACTCAACACGAACAATACAGACTAGTAGTGAAGCATATCTAGACATTGAGGATCATGGCATCGCAAGAGGCAAAGTCGCAGCCGCAGGGTGTACCTGCAATTATAGTTAGAGAGCCTACAGACCCTCTTCACCCGGGCGACGAACATGAGATTCCCGGTTTTGAGAACCACGGCACCTTTGATTCGCTGAAGGACCGGATCAAGCTTCACTACAATGTCGCCTCGGACTACTACTATTCCCTCTGGTAAGCAGCCTATTTGTTCTCGGGCCTCTTTGCGGACAATTGACTGAAACTCGGCGCCGCCTTACAGGGGACAGCACATCCATCACGGCTACTGGAAGTCGGGCAACGAGACCAAGGAGGAGGCTCAGGTCAACCTGATAAACCTGCTCCTGGAGCTCTCAGCCCTCCCCAAGTCCAGCCGCGTCCTCGACGTCGGCTGCGGCATTGGCGGCACCTCGCGCTTCCTGGCCAAGGAGCACGACTGCCAGGTCACGGGCGTCACCATCAGCGGGAGGCAGGTCGAGATCGCGCAGCGCCTGACCTTGGCCGAGGTCGATGCTGCTGCTGCCGGTAACGACGCCGCCAAGACCGCCACTGTTACACCGGCCGGTGCCGATAGCCAAGGCCTGATCAAGTACCCCTCGGGCAACTCCAGCGTGCGCTTTATCGAGCTCGACGCCGAGAAGATGCTGGAGTACTTCAAGAAGCAGCAGACACCTGCGTCATTCGACGGCGTCTGGATCTCCGAGGCGCTGTCTCACTTCCCCAACAAGCCGCTCTTCTTTTCGTCCGCGTTCGAGCTGCTCGAGGGCGGCGGCGGTGGCAAGTCCCGTCTCGTCATCGCGGACTGGTTCAAGGCTACGGACCTGACGCCCGCCCAGGAGGAGGCCGACATCAAGGCCATCGAGGACGGCATGCTGCTGCCTCCCCTGTGTACGGCGGACCAGTACGTCGAGATGGCGACCAAGGCTGGCTTCAAGGTGTTGAAGGGGCCCATGGATATCTCTGCCGATGTATCCAAGACTTGGTGAGTTTCTCCAACAACCCGCTGATATCTCCTCGCCGTATTTGCTAACACAGTCAAAACTCTAGGGACATTTCCTGGACATTGGTATCGTCACCATCACTTTGGGCCTTTGCCATCTCCCAGGGGCGAGATGGCCTGGCATTTTTGCAAGCTTTCAGAGCGATGAGACGCGGTTACGCAAACGGTTCATTTAGATATGCCTGCATAGCGTTTGAGAAGCCTTAAAAGGCCCATCAACCCCCTACTGATTTCCAAAGACCAAATAGACAACATCCAATTCCAAACAAACCAAGTATCCTCAAACACTAGCCAACTGTCCTTGTACTCCTCGCACACAATCAAGTGTCCCGTATAGGCCGAATATCCCAGCTCAGTTGGAGCTGGCAGGAGCAGTGTAAGTCGCGCCGGTGAGGATGTTGGAGCATTTGGCCATGACGGAGCCATAGGCGCCCACGCTGAGGCACTCCTCAGCTCCCGCGTAAGGCATCCTGTCGGCGACCTCGGCGCAAAGCGCGTCGGCGTAGAAGGTCACTAGGCAGTCACCAAAGTAAGTCATAGTCCACTGTATAATACAGGATATACGTAAAGCAGAACCAACAGCAACAGAAGCGGGCGTAAACGTACGAGGGCAATTCAGGTCGACATTGTCGATGGGATAGGTGACATTCATGCTCTGGCTCGGCATGCCTGACAACAAGTCGGCGGGGATGGCAGTGCACGCCCCCGCGACCATGGTGCTGGCGGTCCCCGAGTTCGAGCAGTCGTTGTCGCCGGCGAATGCGATGGACGGCGCCTGAAACTGGGTAGCGATCTGAGCGGCGGCGTAGGGGATGCTGGAAGCAGTGACGGCGAGGGCGATGATACAGTGATACATTTTGGAGAGCTGAGGGTGATTATTTTCACTGGAGCTGGCAGAGTGGGACTGTTATAGTTCTCGGGAGATTACAGGTTCAAGAAGGCTCGTCGGGAGTTGAGAAAGAGATGATGTTGTAAGCTGTGTGCTGCTGTGATTTCAAGTCTCGACGATGAAGAGGTTACTATATCTTTATATATCCGTATCTTCGACACATTCGTCGTGTCTTTCGAAAGTCGCTGGAGCAGAGTAGCTCTTCGGCACCGATATTGAACGCCTCAAAAGCTTCAAGGGCTTCAAGAAACTGGCAAACCCCCGAACACCGCATGACCGCAGCCTGGGCGGTACTACTAGTCGATTGAAAGCGATAAAAAGTCATTGAAGCTGCAGAATTTGAAGGTTCTTCGAGATGATGCCGTCCGAGGCAGAAACAACAGCCCATTGTGAAGCCTCCGAGGTGTGAGTATCGAAGAGCCTTTACTAGTTGCGCGTGTGGCTTGAGCCAACCTACACCTGCTGCCGTCTGATTATACAGCACACACATCCTTGGGGCATCTTGCTAGTCACCTGGTGAGGATATCCTCGAGGTAAGCCGATGGCTGGAGCATCTCCTTGATGAGAGGTCAGGTGAATATGGCAACATCCTAGAGGAAGCCTACAGTGCCATATGGGTTTATTGATAGGGGGCGTGGCTTGTAGACTGTGCGGCAATGATCTGGGTCTCCAACACTGATGACTGAATCTGAAATGAATGAGCCTAACTACACAACGTACATTGATTGCATGAATTCCAACGACTGCGACTACAGTCGAACATGTTCTCTCTATTGTTATTTTTATCATGGGGTTCTTCAATTCTCTGATTCATTCTGGAACAGATGCCGAGCTGTCTTCTTCAAAGTTTTTCCATTGCTCAACGTTGGCAACAAGACCTTGTGTAGTGGGGGAAAGCAGCGCATTGGGTTCTGTGTCAGTTAACCTTCTGTCCCCTGTATCGATTCTCGAGGTGACAACTGACCAAGGCGCATGCATGATATGCCGGCCTTCGGCAAGCACTTAAGGGTTGAAAGTTTTTCTCTCCCTCGCTCTTTTCTTCTTACGTGTCTGTCCTACGCAACTATTGAACGAGAACGAACTGTATCTGTCCCACCTGTTGGGCCCTTTCTGTTTAGTACCTATATGCTTCTGTATCCACTTTGGTCTTAGTATAGGCGGATGTCGTATCGAACCATGCCCCGAGCCATACAGATTGCAGCGAGCGGCTGCTGTGTGAACCAGCGTCCAAAGAAGGAAATGCGCATGCGGCAGGAAAAGGACAGACATCGAACCAGAACCGTTTTATTCCCTTGAAGCATCAGAGTTTTCACCTCCTGTACGCGTATACTGCCCCGATTGCAATTTTCCGATTGGCTTTCGAACGATGCTGGCTTGAGAAGGGGGCGGCCATGGACCTGCATTGCATACAACAAACCAGTAGTGTGTATGTAAGGTAAGGTAAGGCCTTCTTCAGGCGGTCTTCGGTCTACTAACTAACGGCCAATCATGTCCCGCATCTCCGAACGAGCGAACAACACACAAACATGCATACATACACCTTACATGTTACATATGTGTTCATACAGGTTGTATTGGTTTTGCTGAAAGACCCAAAAGCGTAGCGTACCAAAGTCCGAATTGAGCCTACGTACTTCCATACCTAGGTGTCTATGTGCTGTAAGGGGGGCATGGACTGCAGCCGGATAACGCCGTTACAGCACTAGAGTTGGTTCTGACAAGGGTATATTCAACAACTACCATGCAAACATGCCCGACCTGAACCAGTACCATAGAGATATTCATCTTCAAGCAGTCACGCCACTGGAAATAGAGGAATTACTCATCAACAGGGATATATGCAGGTTAGATCCTGGCTTGCTTCCATGAGTCTTGATCTGCTTGCTCATTTCAAGTAAGTAAATAATCAAGATCCAGCAAGACCTCAGCCGGTTCGGACTGCATACTGGGTCGCATACGTGGTCATTTTCACAGGAACGATTGTTTGAGTACACAGTAGAGCGAACGAGTTTAGTAAATGGCACTGTTTTGCTCATAAGACTATCTACCTAGGTATTGTGTATTCCCGTAACCAGATCCCTATAACTCCTCGCGAGCAACCCCTTACGACTGCCTACCATTGGCCTAGTCAAACAACAAAAACCAAATCCCGTTTCTTGATCCAATTCATTTCGTATCATTCGTCCATTGCTGACCACAAAGCATATGTAGTCATCGTCTCTATGAATCACCCGCCGCTGGCAAGTGGGGGTCCTGCTCTCCTGACAAGTTGCTCTTTTAGGCGAAATTCGGATGCAATAAGGCATGGGGACCCTCCTTTATGCAGCCACCAGCACGCGCCGTGAGTGCTGAATGTAGATGCTGGTCTTTGCATTTCCAAACTAGACCCCCACCGTGTGACTGAACACCTTGGCCGCCAACTGAGCGAGCAGCTGCGCGCGGTCCCCTTGGGGCAGGTCCTGGAAGACGGCGTAGACGCTCTTGCCCTTGGCATCCCTCACGGCGCCCAGGCGGTTGCCCGCGACGGCGCCCGCCATGAGCCCCGGGAAGTTGGCCAGGATGAAGCCCAGCACGCCGCCACTGACGCCGCCCGCCATGCTCCAGAGCTTGCCCCCCCTTGTTCTGCTGCTCAGCCATGCCCTCCTCGCGCAGCATCTCCTCGAACACATCGCCAAACTGCTCGTGCTCGGCCCGCTGGCGCGACTCCTGCGTGTTCTGCGCGTTCTGCTGGCCGCCCGTGAAGTAGTTCCACGCCCAGCTGAAGGGGAAGCCACCGGCCGCGGCCCCAGCACCTGGCCCGGCCGAGGGGATCTCCTCATCGAACTCATCCTCGAACGGGTCGGCGTACTTGGAGTCGCCCTGGGGGGCGGCGTTAGCGCGTGTGCCGCCGCCAGCGGAGAAGCCGTACATGCGCCGCTGCGCATCATACTCGCGTCTGCGTGTGGGATCGGAGAGGGTATAGTAGGCATCGTTGACCAGCTGGAACTTGCGGGTGCGCTGTGCGCGCTCTGGCGATTCGGCGGGGACCCGATCAGGGTGGGTTCTCAAGGCAGCCCTAGTAGCATGCAGATTAGTATCGTGATGTGGTGGGCGAAGGCGTATGTGTGTGTATCCAATAGGTGTATCTTACTTCTTGTATGCATCGCGGACTTGTTGGGTGTTTGCTGTTTCGGATACCTCAAGGATCTTGTCTGCATGCTCCGTTGTCAGTCAGTGAGCTGTGGTGGGGGTGTCGGGGTGTCAGAGTCATGTAGATGCGCTTTTGGGCAGCCAGCCACTTACAGTAGTTGGGAGGAGCGCCGGCACTCATCTTGACAACCCGGCAGTTTACTGCTGTAGCTTCAGGGGGAACAGTAAAGAGATAGCTAGGGTAGACGAGAATTGCAGGTAAAGTAAAAGATGTAAGTGGCCTGAATGCATCACTCACAGGCAAAGGCCGTGCCAGGCTTAAAGTCACCTTCGAAATGGGATGGGAGGCCAAATGAGGACGTCATAATCGCAAACTAGCCACGGTGGCTTGAACGGCAGAGTCAGGCAGCAGCCACACCACTCCGGAAGGAAAATGCGTATGTGCATATTTCATTATTCGCAAGGATTACTGGCATAAGACACATTCGTAGATATGTAGTTGTGCTTACTCACATCCCAACCGGGTCAGGCCAGTGAGCAGTCAATGTTTCAACCCATTTGACACATGCGTCGAAGCTACAGTAGCGCTACAACGAGGCCCTTGCTTTTGGACAAAAGTCTGCTAACCTCCAAAAATATCTCCTAGGCTCCCCAACTCCTCTCTCGGAGTATTGCGCGAGTGCCAAGGGATGCCCGTCAGGAGGAGGAGAATCAGAGAATGGGGGCTCGGGGGCAAAGATGGGGGGGGCTGAACCGGGCAGAAAGCAAAGCAGCAAGCAAGTTTGGCCAAGACGCTTAATTATGTGCCTCACACCGAGAACAGCTAAGCCCATTTCGAAAAAAATCGCCCGTCTCGACTCTGACGATCCCGCCCCCGTCCAGGCGTGCCCCCTTGGGCGACCAGCCACTCGAATTGTCGGTGAGAGGGGGGCCGGCAGGCATTGGAAGCGATAGCCAGCTTTTTTTGAGCCGCAGGAAGGGGGAGTTTCTGCAACTCTGCCATGCACCAACGGCCGCGGCCCTGTCTGTTTGTCCAATCCCGTCCCCTCTCGTTCGCTGCCCGCAGATATCGTATCCATAGTCAGATCACCAATTGAACCTCATTTTTCTGGCTTATTTTGTGTTGTGTCGATTTGACCAATTCCCACTCATATAGTACTTACACTTACGCACATCACGATTATATATTCGATTATATGGAGACTACTTGTTGAAAAGCAGCAAGCGACAGCCAGCAGCAGGGCCCCGTACCCACCCATCACTCGCATCGAGACACGGAGAGAGCTCGGATCGTATTGCTGTCTTTTCACTCAGGCTCACTCCTTGCTCTCCGCTGCCTCCCTGTACCGTCTCCCGTACAGTAACAGTGGCAGTAACCTTGTTATTCCATCTCCAGATTCTGGTTAAAGCTACTGCAGACCACTAAATTCGGCAATATCGATTGTGCCCAAAGTGGACTTGTCGCCATCGCTGTCCCATCCATCGCGAGATCTGGGCTGCTCAGCGCCTTGCCTGCACTTGTCACGCAGCACATACATTAGTCGGCCGCATCGCGTGCCCCTGCTCCACTTGGAAGCTTGCCTAAAGACCCTTCTGGGCTTGGGATAGCTCATAGTCAGGACAGCGAAGACGAGAACGAGACGGGTTTCCTGTTAGTTGCAGACAGGTTGGTTGGACGTGCCAGACTTTTTCTTGTACGACAGACTCCTGCAGGTTACAGACACAAGGCCCGCCCGATAGTGCCGCGTACATAGGTACATAACCGCACAATACGACATACAGAAGAAACCACATCCCCAGGAGACACAAAAGATCTACAATACCCACGGCTTGCTTGTTGGACCAAGAGCGTCTTCCCGCCCCTCTCTCTGCTCGTTTCCTAGCTCACTTCGACTGAGACAATCGTTACCTAAATCGAAACCGTGTTCGCCCTTCAGTTTCAACAAAATACACATACATATATACATAATTTGTATAGCATCGCAAACCAACCATGGGTTTCTTCGACGGTTGGGACGGCGGTTCCGTCATCTCGCACAAAACATCGCATCGCCCCAAAAAGTCGTCATCACACAAGTCCTCCAAGTCCTCCAAGTCCTCCAAGAGGTCGCGCTCACACTCGCCGCCGCGTCATCGGCACTCTGCCTCCACCCTCGAGGGTCTCCTCGGCGGTGGCAGCGCCTCCCACAGGCACACCAGCAGCTCAAGAGGCTCCTTCTTCGGCCTGGGAAACAGCAGCTCGAAGAGCTTCTTCGGAGGCCTTGGAAGTGAGTATACACATTCTCTCACTCATCCGACTCATTTAAGTCGTCGTGAAACCCAACAATTGGCTAACATGGGACTTCCCTGACACAGGCCGTTCATCTTCGTACTACAAGCGCCAACCCCGCAACAGCTTTGTCCAGCGCATGTACAAGAAGCTCAAGACCCTCTTGCGCGACCTGGTCTATTATGCCAAACGCCACCCCATGAAGGTCTTCATGCTGGTCATCATGCCGCTGATTACGGGCGGTGCCCTGACAGCACTCCTAGCCCGGTTCGGCCTGCAACTTCCGCCAGGCATTGAGCGCATGCTCGGCATCGCCGCCAAGACCGCCTCGGGCGACAGCTTCGGCCTCATGGGCGAGGCCGTTCGCATGGCCGGAGGCATGGGTGGCAGTAGCAGCAACAAGAATGTTAATATTGACCGTGGCTACGACGGCGATATGCGCTGGGAGCGGACGACCTATCAAGACGATGAGTGGGGCCAGGGTTGGGGCAGTGATAGCTGGGGAGGTGGTTTGGTGAGCGGGTTCCAAAAGATGTTTGCGTGATTGCTGGGAGCAAGTCTTCCAAACTCGGCGCTGCGAGGGCTCGTATGCGTTTCCCTCTTTTTTTTTGTCCTTCTGGCGCCCTGGGTTTTTGGAGGTTGGTAAGGTTATCGGCGACCGGATGTCTCCTTATTGTTGGGTTTGAGAACATGGATTGCACTATATAGATAGATACCACTGATTTAATAAGCACGAAGGACATGATTAAACACAGCATACCTTGATACCGACTAAAACACTGCTTTGCATAACGTATCACCAGATATTGAGGCGACATTAGCTACCGCTTGATTGCATAATAGTGTGTAGTTTGGTTAGGGAACAATGCACCATTAAGAAATAGTAAGTCTATGAAGTCGGGCATCACAACAACACAAGGTAAGAACCTTTCAGTGCCCAAATATTCTGTCATTGCTGCGGCATTTGTTTATTTGCCTTTGCGCTTCTTACCACCGCTACTGCCGGTGGCTGATTTTCGTTTCACGGGCGACTGCTTGGATGAGGATGCCTTGCTCCTGGTACGTGGGCCCGGCTCAGGAGACGGAGAATCCTCGAGCACAATGATCTCCCCAGGAGTTCGATTGCGGGAGATATGCGCACCATTTCCTGTTTCATCACTGGTGGTACTGTCGCCAGATTCTTCGCTGCTTTGTGCCCGGCGAATGCTTCTAGCCGAAGCAGGGGCACCACGACGTGACGGGTCTGAGGATCCAGACATGTTCCGCCTGGGGCCTGCAATAGTGGTGCCGGACGCTGTACGCGAGGCAGCAACCTGATACTTGAAAGGATCAGGGGTATTGCGGCCGGATGACGATCGTGATGCCACCTGTTGCGAAGATGAATGTCGTGAACGCGAAGCACCAGGGGGAGGGAAAAGACCCGCAGGCGGGCCAGGCCGGCTTCGTGAGCTGACCAGAGCCGATGAGGACGCCTCATCTGATGCCGACACGCCACTGCGCCTGCGTGAAGCCTCCATAGTTGTCGGATCGAACTGTGACAGAGGAACCGCGATTTTCTGTGGCTTCTGCTTCCGCTTTGCCCCCCTTTCAGCCTCTGCTTCGACCCGTTTCCGTCTTCGTTCCAGGGCTGCGAGCTCTTGTTTGTTGAGTTTCACGTCTTGCTTGCCCTTTGCCTGTGCTTTACGTATCTTGGAAAGTGCAGCCTCCACCAACTCCTCATCCTCGTCTTCGTCCTCGTCTTCCTCCTCGTCTTCCTCCTCGTCTTCTTCGGTTGATCCATTCTCGTCATCATCCTCGTCGCGATAAGCATGACCTCCGCGAGGCCTTCCCCCCGCGGCTTAGTTCCGTGCCCGTGAACGCAAGTTGATCACTCATAAACCGTCTATTGCCCAAAGCCAAACCAGCGCCTTGAGTATCCGAGTCATCACTGTCCAATTCTTGAACTCTCTCACCTTGGGACCAAAAGCCTAGGTCCCCATTTTGAGGCGCCTCCCGTCCTCGCTCGCGCCTCGATGGTCTTCCCCATTGGGGCGCATGTTTGGGAGCTCGCGGCCGACCACCTAGACCGCCTCCCCGGAAAAAGCCTCATCGATGGGCTTATCCATAAAAGCAGCGTGGCCAATAATGACGACGCCGCTGGCACCAAGCAGCCAGAGCAGGGTGCTGAAAGTAGGAGCAATGAGACCAAGAATGGCAACAGTGATCAACAGAGCAGTGTAGCACTGCGATGATGTAGCACGGAAGGTTCCAATGACGAGATCTTCACCGTTCATTTTGCCAAGAAGCCACAAGCCGGCGAAGAGCAGGACAATATCGAAGAGCAAGAGCGGGCTAGTGACCAGGGCGTAAATGCTCAGGATGAAGAAGCAGGCGGCATAGTTGCTCGAGAAATGGCCGAGGTTGTAGTTGACACGCCCTTGCATCTCAGAAAAGTTCTCAGGCTTGGAAAGGCGCTTGAAGTCGCAGAACTCGCCAACGGGGCGCAGGTTAGAGAATCGACTCGACAGAGACGTGTTGCGGAAGCCGGCGAAGCGATCTGAAATGTTCAGACGCGAGGTGAGCACGTCGAGGGGG
This sequence comes from Apiospora saccharicola, assembly GCA_038363915.1. Taxonomy (NCBI): domain Eukaryota; kingdom Fungi; phylum Ascomycota; class Sordariomycetes; order Amphisphaeriales; family Apiosporaceae; genus Apiospora; species Apiospora saccharicola. Next base: position 6,152,614 of record JAQQWM010000001.1, read on the forward strand.
ATCTGGATACGAGACGCCATTGTGTCGTATTGAGACTTGTCAAAAGCGAGATTCGCGAAAGGTATTGTGATTCACGTGTCGATAATCAAGTGCGGTAGGATGCCTAATTGTCACGTCTTAGCAAAAGCTGGTGGTGATTTGCGGAGAGTATGAATTGGGTCAAGGTAGCTTATGAGCTAGACGCAAAAGATACCGCAGAGGGTGAGATATACGGGGTTGCATAGGCATAGAGGCAAAAGGGCAAAAGATCCAAGTTGAGGCCAACTTTTTGGGTTTTGGCCAAGTGGTCAGACACCACTTGATAGGGGGGTAAGGAGGAAGGCAGTGTACAAAACTAAGCAGAGGGAGTATTACGTACACTGTAGGCTGCAGCGCTGTTTTCCAATTGTAGTAGCCGTGGCTTGACTCGTTGCTGGTTGCAAAGGGAGAGGGATGAATCAAAGACAGTTGGATGGAGTTGTTTTTGTTGTCGGATAAGGGGTTTGGATGGGAAAGTTGCTGGCTGACGACGATATTTTTTCTGGGGTTCGGATACGCAGATCTGGCCGGTGCTCTTTCGCAATCTGAACCGTGTTTGCCGTATTTGGGAAGGGAGATCCAGCTAAAACCAGGGGGTGGTTGAAGGGTGGTGCGTTGGTGCGTTGGTGCCGAATGTATCAGCCTGGAATCTTGGGTGCAATTGCCCACTAAAAACGCCAAAGCGCTCTAAGTTTAGCCTGCAACCCGAAATCGAACTGTACTCTCTCCCTGGGGGTAGCTGACAACTGTCAATTGAATGGCAGGCTTGGGACTGCCAATTCAATCAATGCCAGTTCAGCCCAGGGGAGGGAGGTAGGTCCAGGCTCTCCAGACCAGACTCCAGTTCGCAGGCCAGCCGACCCGAATCTGGGTTGTGGGCGTTGGGGCGTGATGACGTCCCAATCGTAGGTAGGCGTACCCGCACTCTATCTTCTTGTCGTCCTCTCTTCCGGCAAACCTCCTCTTCACACAACTCACACAAAGCTGCGGAAGATTGGTATGGTGAAGAGAAAAGAGTAGTAAGAAGGAAGAAGAGGAGGAAGGAGAACAAGGAGAAACCCGAGGCCTGAAATAAACAGGACACCCCGATGCCTTTCTCTCAATCGGATAGCTCCAGCAGCAAGCCCGGGCTGCAGGTGCCAGCTTGGTCCATGGTCCATCTAGCGGTGGCCGGCCTTACCTAGAAGGAAAGGGAAAAAAAAGCTGTTAGTCCTCCCCACACTTGACTTCATGACCAGTCAATGGGAGAGAGAGCTTGGGCCTTTCATTCCATTGCCTTCGCCTTTGCACATGCGGTCCTGCAGGCTGTATTACTGCCCGACTATGTGTGTACTTACTTCACTATGACGGACGCCGCCTCACTCGCTGGAGTCCTGCGCGGCAGTCTCTGGCCATTAGGTTGATATACATGTATACAGTATGTAACCGTCTCCTTATAAGAGCCCCTCGGCGGCAAGGCGAAACATACCCCACCATCAACAACCTCTTTCCCTGCAGCTGTTATCAATTACGCAGCTGGTCGAGCATTTCGATGCACTTCCAAGTAATCTACAAGTCTAGTAGATGAAAAGGAAAGAAAAAGAAAGAAGCTTGACCGCCCAACCTGCTTACTGGGTTGCTAGCGGTCTTTGTGTTGAAGAGCCGATTGGGCTACCTGGACAGAGTGACCATCGATGGTCACCACGCAATGGAGGGGTTTGCCGATCCAAGTAAGCCGCACGCTAAGTACGCTTCGGAGGTTCTCCATGCAAAACTCAGGCCTTCCATGACTACCTTTCTTCCTTCGGCCCCATCGGCATTCGTGTAAACGAACCACTCTGGATCCTACCTGGAAAGTTGTCAACGTGGCCAGCTAGCAGATACGGGGTCCGTTTTCTAACGCCGATACCGATCTTGGTTCTCCCCGCTCGAAGCCTGGCAGCTTGGGCCTGGATCGCTTGCCATGGAAGGCAACCAGGTCCGCGGGCATTCCACAGCTGCTGCTTGCTGTGTTACCTCCAAGGTCGTCTCTATCATGGTATCTTTCTCATCAATGTTCATTAGCTCGAGTATGAAAATACGTGCACATGAGCAAGACTTGATTCGGCAGCTATTGGTAGTCCTTAGCTGAGACCGGGATGTATGTAGAACAAAGTCTCCAGATATTACCTGAGCTTACGAAGTATGAAGTTTATATTCGTTCAATTTTAATGTAAGGGCGCCCGAGGCTCTCACTGCTATTCGGTGCTCCCCCAAACTCCGTTGGAAGTAATCAACATATCTTGTGCCATGGTATTGGTATTTCATCCATGTGAAGACTGCACCGTGTTGAATTGTTATGCTTAAGGGGCTGCCTATGCTCAAGCCCCTGCGAGAATAAACCGACCAAGTGACGCCATTGTTCCAGTTGAGGAGTTATTATAGCAGGTAAAATTAGCATACGTATCTCATGCTTATACCGGAATAAGTATGGGTGTATTTCGTTAACTTCCCTGTCGTAATAGGGAGTAAGTGGAATAATCAATGTAGATGGGTTGTTCTTGCCAGTAGGCAGTGGCCGGTTTATTCCACCGGTCGCTTGTGCTGTGTTTTCCATGTCTCCGAAGTGGCTAACCAGTCATTGACACTAACTAGCACACCGTTCGGCCAGCAAAGCAAGACGATGCATCTAGCTTGAGGTGCTATGCCCAGTCACGGGAGCCCCGTTGATAAAGACATGCAATAGCTCATGTTATTACCTATACAAGTCAGCCTGGCTTCCATCCTCCTTAGTCGTGCCACGCCACATCAGAAAGCCTGTATGGGAAGGCCAGCATAACAGGTAAAATCGCATCAACAGAGCGGAGGTGTCAGGCAGCACCATTGAGGTTCAAAAAAGGCAACAGATAGAGAACATCAATTGAGGCTAGAATGCACTGTAGGTATTATTTTGTGCTGTCCGAAATATATGATAGGGACATAAGTAGGTAGTACATGAGCTATCAGACATTGAGTTCAAGACACACGAGCCTCTACCCAGCTAAAGTTTATCGTTCGTTGAGCGTCGTCCTGGGGCTTTAATCCATAACGGCCGGAGACTCTTCGTTGACGATCCTCGTTTCAGTATATATAAACTTGGTTGGTGCATAAGATAACGCAGCGGCTGCCATCTGCGGCAATACCATCCAGCTGGTACGCAAGTCCTATGCAGGAGTAGTTTCTTACTTACACTCGTCCGCGACTGCGAGTGCCAGTCGCGGGCCGTCCCTAGGAATACACAGGATCGTGTAGGGCTTGGCCGACATGATGAGATCGCTCGGGTCGCGCGTGCCGGTCCGGGGATCACAGTCGACCACGCCGTGCGGCTCGAGGTGGAAGCTGCTCAGGGTCCGCATGAGGATCAGATATAGCTGCCGCTGAGCCAACATGTGGGCCGAGCACATCCGGTACCCAAGGCCGAAGGTATACAGCGTCGCATCCGGCTGCTCGATCCAGCGCTCGGGACGGAAGACTTCGGGATCATGCCAGAGATCACCGTCTACGGTACGCAACTAGTTAGCAGAGAAGAAAGGGGGAGGAAATTGTATCCGGTTATTTACTACATCCAGGATGTGTGCAATTGGATTGTGTAATCAAGAAGCACTCACGATAATTGCAGGCCCATGCGTTCATGTAGAACGTGGTTCCTTTGGGGATCACGACGCCTTCGTAGTTGATATCTCTGATAGATTCACGGGGCAAGACCAAAGGTATAATGGTGAAGTAACGCAAGGCCTCCTTGGCCAAAGCGGCAACGTACGTGCACCTCTGGTCGTCGCCGGCGTCGCACAGCGGATCCGGGCTGCCTTCGGAGCCGACGTCCTGGAACTTGCAGATTTCCTCGAACGCCCGCTGCTGGATGTCGGGGCGCTGGGCCAGGAAGCCCAGGCTGAACCCCACCGTGTTGGAGACGGTCTCGAACCCGCCCGAGATCATGGAGAGGCTGATGGAGTTGAGCTCGGTCTCGTTCAGCTTGTCCTCCTTGAAGGTGATGACGCTGGCCTGGATGCAGGGCTCGTTGGTGCCCCGCGCCATCTTGTCGCGGAGCTCATCGTCAAAGTGCTTCATGAACCGGGCGCGGCGGATCTTCATCTGGCGCGCCTTGGCTGACGAGCGGTTGAAGGGGTTGAGCCGCAGAAGCGGGACGTAGTCCTGCAGGTTGCTCTGCGTCGAGCGGAACCGGTTCATGTGCTCTTCGACTTCGACTATCTCCTTGAACAGGTCGTCCTCGTGCGAGCGCACGCGGGTGCCCCAGTTGATGGTGCATGCAAGGGACATGGCCAGCCGCTGAACCATCGGTAGCGGGTCGATGGCAGCCGTGCCCCCTTTCCCATAATCAAACAAGTCTTTAACGAAGTTCTTCGTCTCAAGATCCATGTACGGGATATATGATTGGATGGCCGGCCGGTTTAGAGCCATGGCCGCACCCTTCTTCCGACGCTTGAGTGATTCATCGTAAGGGGAAGTCCCAATGGTGAACCCGCTGGTACCCGAAGCAACCTATAGATTTGCATTAGTCTTGCTTTAGGTAGGAAGGCCTGTGTATCTCGAGGCTCACTTTATGAAACGTATACGTCTGTGGGCGCGAGCTTAGGGCCTGCGAGTTGGTGATCCAGAGAGCTTTGACGGCGGCCGGACTATTCACGACCACGACGGGAAGGTTCCCCATCTGGACCTGGAACACATCGCCATATATCTCGGCCCAGTCGCGGTACTTTTGCGCGGCGTCAACTCTCACCTCGCGTAGGTTTCCTATGACCGGCCATCCTTTCGGGCCCTTCAATCCAGGGATTCGTCTTCTGCTGCGGACAATTTCGTTTGCGAAGATGTAGACAACTAGGAGAGCCAACACGTGCAACAACACATGGCGCCCGAGATATGTAAAGATGCCAAACCAATCGGCAAGAGACGAAGAATCGGACAACATGTTACGTTGCAGAAAGCTTATACCGAATCGTCATATGGACCGTGTACAAGTAGAATGATTGGCGATGTAAACGACCATATGTGTAACAGCCGCCTCGGTGTCTACTTATGGAGGGGTTGGAGAAACATCACATCACGTCAAAGCCGACGAAGATCATTAATGTATGGGGAAGAGCGCTTCCGACGGTTCCAGATCTCCGCACCACCCGTAAAGCTCGCATATCGGTCGGTACAGCGGACGGCAACCGGGCAACGAAACTATCTCCGCATGAGAGCATGTGAGGAGCTGCTTTTTCTGGCACGAGATACGCACCCCACTGCATCTAAGTGACACCCCCTGTTCCGCTAGAGTTGCTGTATAAATGAGAACGAGATATGAGCACTAAAACCATGTACAATATATATTATTTGTTACATTTATAGAGTGACTGTACTCAGCCGATGATAACCGCAGGTATATAATGACTATATATGTGATAATAGCTCATATGGTTCTGCAAGATTATCTCGGATATGTGATAAGTCGGATCAGCACATCCCCCGCAACTAGTATAATTCCGTTGTGTAAGTTGGAGAGGGGGGGGTAGCCTTTACTGATCTGTGTTACTTCTGTCGTCACCGCAGAAACCTGCAGGAGCCCGGATGCAGTATTTTGGGCGAATCAGAACAAACAATTTGAATTACAATCCTTTCGCTTACCGAGCCACTTTTTCTGCATCACGTGCGTTTCCTCTGATCCATATTGTGGTGATTAGCCAACCACTCTCGTGCCTATACGCCGCGTTTAAGTGCGTCGAGTTCCGTCCAAGATATTCGGTCGGCGCAGGGCTGATGGGAGCGTCGGTGTAGTCCTGGGTTTTGGCACCCAGAGCTGACTCCTTTTTGGAAGGGATCTGATGGCCTAGAAACGTCCTGCTCACGCAACAGGGGTCGCACGGAGCCATACCCTATAACACAACAGTTAGTTGACCGCTTGCGGTTCAATTGAGTGCAGCAGAGAGCCATTGTGACTGGCGATCACCAGAAGCAGCTGTGGTAGTGAGGCTAACCCAGTGAGTCGCTGTAGCCGCAGTGTAGTGATTGAGAGCTGTGTCCGTTTTCTGGTCGCCCGCCCTGGCTGGGATGATCGAGCCTGGGAGTTCTGCATTGTCGGTTAGAAACAAAAACACGTCAAAATAGATACTTGGTGCAGCTGCTCGAGTGTAAAAATATGGTCATACCTTTACCGTAGGCGTGACGCTCGCCGGTAACCTTCAATGCTTCGAACTTGTCCATTGCCTGTAGGTATGTCAGTGCATTGATGCATTCGCCAACTGAAAGACTTATTACATTTTGCTCTAGAGCACCAGGGGCTAATATTGTATCTTTCTAGCTGGTAACACTTCTAATAGAGCTGGGTGACGTCATGGGCAAAAGTGTATGACGGCTCGCATATGACAGGTGTGTAGACGGTCATAACAGTGAAAAGTTAGTCAAACGGACAGCCAGAAGTCACGCAACTTGATGAAGTAGTGGTTCCTGTAGTCCACGATTACTGAGGGCACTCCTGTCATATCAATGTATGCGGCTACATATATCAATCATACGGGCATGATGGGAGGTCAAGATCTATTATGCCTGTAGTGATTACTTGCAGGTATATATAAATATATGCATATGTCGTAACGACTCGTGGGAGGGATATCAAATCATCAAATGGGCAGATGAACATAGGCGGATTATGTATGACATGGATGGGAAGTTTTCATGGGTACGTTTATTGAAGAAAAGAAAAGTCACTCAGCCTCCTGGAGTTGTACCCAAGAGCATCCCGCATCCTGTATCCTGCTTTCCCCAAGATGCCTTTTTCCCCATGGAGGTGATGGGAATCCCGTATGTATGGATGTAATCTGTAGCAGCTTCGATTTGATGCAAGGGTTCAACATGGGTTCGTTCAAATGGTAACTTCCGCGGGGTGTAAGTGAGATGGGATAGGGGGCTCCCCTGTTAGTGGCAGAAGACGACGCGGTCGGGGCGGCGCGCCCAGCCCAGACTCCCTGTGGAGGAATAATAAGGCCCTGCCAGCGACCCACCTTCCAGACCTGACGAAAGTAAGGAACACATTGCAACAGTGAGGTGTTCAAGGGTCAATCTCGATAAGACGACGAAACATCACGGGCATAAGAGAGACCAAGAAAGGAAGGAAGGAAAAAGAGGTTCCTGAAAAGACCCCTTCTTTTTTTTTTCTTTTTTTTTTTCTGAGCTTCCCCGACACCAGTGGAAGCCCGACTGTCCACGTTGCGACTTTTATTTTTGTTGCAGGGGTCCTCCACAGCTGGTCTGGCATTTTACCGAATTTCCATTCGCGACTTCCTACCTCGAATTTGTTGTCTTGTACACACCACATTGTCCGCACCCACCTGGTATGCGACGATGAAGTTCTCAACCTTTTCCCTGGGCTTTTTAGCCCTTTTGACCCCATTGAGTGCTGCTTGGTCTAAAGAAGGTATGATTGTCCTGTTACCGTCACATTGGCTGCTGCGCTCGTCACTCACATGCGATTTTTAGATCAGGAAATCTTCCGTATTCGCGATGAGGTCGCCCTGCACGAAGGCGCCGATGTCTCCTTCTACGACGTGCTTGGCGTCGCCGCCTCCGCTTCTCACGACGAGATTAGTAAGGCCTACCGCAAAAGAACCCAGGCTCTTCACCCGGACAAGGTGAAGCGACAGCTCATGGCCGAGAAGACCGCAAAGTCCAAGGACAAGTCTAAGGATAAGAAGAAGCCTGCCGTCAAGGCCCCGTCGCAAGCGGAGATCAAGGCTGCCATTAAGGGTGCCGACGAGAAGCAGGCCCGTCTAGGTGTCATCGCCGGTATCCTAAAGGGTCCTAGCAGAGCTCGCTACGACCACTTTATGTACAACGGCTTCCCCACCTGGAAGGGCACCGGGTACTACTACAACCGCTACAGACCCGGCCTGGGCTCTGTGCTGGTCGGATGTTTCCTTGCCGGCGGAGGTCTTTTCCACTACGTCGCCCTATACATGAGCTGGAGGCGCCAGCGCGAGTTTGTCGATCGCTACATCAAGTATGCGCGAAACGCCGCGTGGGGCGAGAATGTTGCTATCCCTGGCGTCGATACGGCTGCTGCTGGTACGGGCGCTGCTACTCCTCCGGCGGTAGAAGACGAACAGGCGCCTATGATGGCCATGAACCGCAAGCAGCGCCGCATGCAAGAACGCGATTCCAAGCGCGAAAACACCAAGGAGAACCGCCGACAGGGCCGCGGCCGGGCTGGAAAGCCAGCCAGCGGCAGCGCAACTCCTGTGCCGGTTCCTCAGACTCAAGCCGGCAACGGATCTGGTCCTACTGGTGCCAAGAAGCGAGTCGTCGCTGAGAACGGCAAAGTCCTCGTTGTCGACTCTCTTGGCGATGTCTACTTGGAGCAGCAAGACGAAGATGGAACCATGCATGAGTTCTTGCTTGACGTAAGTTCATCGATCCTGGTTTTGCCCGACAACACACTAACAAGTTTGACAGCCCAACGAGCTGCCTTGCCCTTCCATTCGCGACACTGCCGTCTTCAAGCTGCCCATCTGGGCGTACAGGTTCACCGTTGGCCGCGCTCTTGGCTCGAAGCAAGATAACTACGAAGAGCAGGATCTTGCCGAGGAAGTAACTGAGCAGCTTGATGACGATGACTCCTCCTCAGACGCCCCTCAGCGTACCCCCAGCAGCGACTCAGCTGAGGACTACGAGATGGTCGACACCAGCAAGAGCGTTGAGGATCTCGCCAAGAAAGCTACTGGCAGCCAAAGCCAGAGCAGCAAGGTGAAGAAAAGAACCAACAAGAAGCGGTAGGTGCGGTCTTCCGCACTTCCAGCTGCATAACCAAGTTGGACGACTCCAAATACTTGCCAGTAATGCCAGGATAAAAGAAAAGCACAATCGATACCTAACTTATATACATGTTGTGGGTTTTACTAGGGGTGAAAACAGAAACCGGAGATAGAGTTGCAATATCGAAAAGGATTGTTCACACCAAGAAATGGTCTGCCACGCACAGAGTACTATGCAACTGAAATTTGAATGTTCTTCGTGAACCTCCATAGTATCGAGTGTAGATCTTATACGGGCTCCACAACGTATAGATGGAACGTTCCCTCTAAGGAAATGCCATAGGCGCCGAATATACGCCAATATGCACAAGCGTGATTCATGAGGTCTCGAAACAAAGCGAGTATGCATTTGCCAACACACACTCTAAGGAAGGACCCTCTCGCTTACGTACAACGCAGGTATTGCAATCAATAGTAGTAGGCAAGAACTGCAAGATACCTAGCCCTTAACTATCTACCTTAGGTAGGTATGTTAGGTACTTGGATTAGCGATCGCCCATAAATCTGTCCCGTCTGTTTGGCGAGTCCTGAAACGCCTGCGAAGCAAACGAGGGCCTGACCACATGATGACGGGACGAATTGCATCAACGACAACTCACTTCCACTGGAGATGCATGGCTTAGCGGGACCATTCCTTAACCGGCATTGGGCTCCAAAGCCAGTGTACCCAACCGGCGGGGAATATTAGGTTAGGGGGACTGCTGTCCGTCTGGAATTAGGAGTGGCTGCTGGTGCTGTGTTTTACCCCTCCATCCGTCGATTCCATCCCACCATCCCACCATCCCACCACCATCCCTCCTTTCCTTCCCGTGGAATTGTTCATTGGATAGCATCATTCCAGGCGTTCCGTCATTAAACCCAAATATTCCAACCTGCCTTCCACCTCTCCTTGCCCCCTTCCGTCCTGTTTGCTTGCCAGACTGCCTGTCTCTCTGTCACTTCCCGATCGCCGTTTGCGACTTACAAGCCAGCAATACCCTAGAATAAAACAAACACAAAAAAAGCAAGCCAGTCATCTGTCACCAGCGCAGAGTTCCCGTTCATCTTACGTTTGGATCAGGCATCACGCGCCAAACCCACCCCTCGAACTTCTTTGTCACCCCTCCTCTCGAGAGCGGGCACTCCTCGGGCCTCTTCATGCCCTTATTCGATCCCCACGATACTATCCATCCATATACCCACTGCTCTGCTCCTTGCTTCGACTACTGTCCCCCAAGGCATAAAGACTAACACCTGCCTCGCTTTGTTCTTCTTTCTTCTCATCTTACACCCGAGGCTTCAGTAACGTTCCGTCCTGAGACCTTGCCCAGTACATAGCATAGTCAATATAAAACAAAATTGATACAGCTTTTCACTTACCAACGAGCCAAAAACCCACGACCTTCTACGGCCGCCATCTCCTCACATCGCTATCTGATCTCTCTTTCCCTCCCTCCGACCCCTTCCCTCCCGAAACATAAAACCAGATACAGGTCTTACAGGTTCTGCAACGGTACGAAAAAGGACGACGAGCAAGTGACAGATCTTGTGCACACAAACTTGACCGAGCAGGTGAGTGTTGGTTGTGTACTACCGGCCCCCCCCTCTAACACGGTTGCGTCCCACCACAGATGACAATGAACGACTACTCCAACATGCGGGCCAATGAAGAGCTGGCTGCCCTCTTCTCGCGGAACCTGACGTTCCAGCCTCAACCTGTCCAGCAATACCAACCGGTTGCCGAACCAAAGCCGGAGCCCGTGGAGGAGCAGCCGATTATCTACTCAATAACTCAGCACTACACCCACTCCGCCCACATTACTCGGGAACCGGAGCCGGAGCCGATTGTTGAGCCCCAGAGACCCTCTTCGGAGCCCCCACAAACACAACAACCCTCCGCCGAGCAGATTCTCAACAACTACGGCATCGATCACAGATTGCTCTCTGCCTCGCAGACGGAGCTGTTCAAGACGGCAGAAGATGAGCAAAAGATGCGGTTGATCGAGCTGTGGCGCATCTGCCCGCCTTCCAACCAGCAAGAGAACCCCGCCGTCGCGCTGTCCAACACCACTCTCGAGCAAGAAGAGATGCTCGCGCAGATGTGCTACGAGCGGAGATTGACCGAGGACAGCGTCATGAGCCTCGACGGTACTCCTCTCACCCCCGTGCAGACCGGCGACGGCGCCTGGGTCGCCATGTCCTCGGGCATGGAGCCGTACATGACATCGGGCTATGAGGCGTTGGCCCGGCGGGAGTACGAGGAGTCGGCCAAGAGAGCCTTTGAGGAGTCCATGGCTAAACCCAAGGTGATGTACCATCACTACGGCACTGCGACCGACCGGCAGCAAAACTACCGACCCGCCACCGACCCCGTCTACAACACCAACAACAACAACAGCTGGGCGAGCAGACAGGAGGCCATGGAGAACCAGTACGGTGCATTCCAGATGGACAACGAGATGGAGCTCTAGTAGTAGATATTCAAACAATTGCGTTTCATGTCGGAACAACCAGACCGCTCGAGGCAGATACAGTATATAGCCATATTTAGTTGGGATCGGGAGGCGAGGTTTTTCAGTGTTGGCATCGGGTATGGTTCTGACAGCTTGGGGGCCCTGGTAACAACATAAAGCGAAGCGATGATTTAAGGATTACTTTGGACTGTGATAGATTACGCTTGTTTCTGGCGAAAGGATGAGGGCCAAGGCCGGGTCTTTTGATAGGCTGTACCACTCACATCTTCCCTGTCTCTCTCTCTATCTCTCTCTCTATCCCCTCATCTCATTATAAACCTACTTGTCTTGTGTGTTCAAGGCTAACAGCGATTGCCTGCAGTTACTTGGTCAGTTGGTCAAGCAAGGTACGTATAGCCAGTTCGTTCGCTTCCTTTCCATTGCCCAGTTTTCTTATAAAATCCTGCATTACCCCTATATGTTCCATTCCCTGATCCTGATTACTTACCGAGTGAAAATATTGGTCACTGTAAGTATAGCTTCGTAGAGATGGCCCCGGCATGGTGAGATGTCCGCACTTCGGCAAATGAATGGCACGAGTGGAGAGTTTTGACAGTTCCATATCTAAAACAATAAATTCATCAAGATGTTCAACATTTCTTACATTTGTATTCTCTATGACGCTAGCTACCGGGACGGATGTGATATCCCGTAACTTCAGGGGCGTTCAGCTCAGACTAGGTAGATCTACCACGATGTATCGGAACTTTCATACTTGGTGACGACGCTATGTAAGATCTTAGCATAGTGACATATATGACAGCGAGGCTGGCCCTGTTTTTATACTATTGTTATTTGGGAAGTCTAAGCTACATCCACCATTGCTTTTGGTCAACCAAAATGATATCATCCATTGAAGCTCGTTCTTCATGCTCCGAGGATTCTAGAACGCCACATCGCCGCCCCATCCGTGGCCTGGCGTTCAATATAACGGGATGAGTTAGGAACTTGTTGGAGACAAGAGCAAGACTAGGTATTCGACACACATCTCTACAACAAGCCCGGAGCGTTTGAGTCTGGGGCTCACAACAGTTGTTAACGGCAGGCGGTTACGGTAGCTTCTCCGACATGGCCCAAGTTGTCGCATTCTGCTAGTGTACCGGCTATAGTCTGCCTTATATTACCCGCTGCAGGGTGGCATTTGCCAAGCCTCGAGCACTCGGGGGTCGGTAATTTAGCGGCTATTTCAGCTCGTATAATAAATGCTGCCGCCTTCGCTACTGCACGCCCTATCTACGATATTGGGTCGCCGGAGCATCTGCAGGTTGCTGGTCCCCTTCACGCATTGGGCGAGGTGGTGTGAACACGGCCGATCTTGACTGGGTCACTGAAAATCCGGGGAAAGTAGTGCGTTCCTCCAACCAGTCGGGTTCTCCTGAAGCTCTCTCTGGCTTGCCGTTCATGGGTAGGGGATCCGGAAGGCGAAGGCGGCTTGCTTGCTTACATGCATGCATGGGAAGGAAAACGCGGAGGCATCCATTGCAGCAGCAAGATGGATGCGACGTAGCATGGGGATCCGGGGCCTGCACCTGCGCCTAGGGATTCTTATATAATATACCGTCTCGTTCAGGCTTACCCGTAGTCTCAGAAGGCAAACCGCCATCCTCATCCCCCCCCTTTCTCATATATTTGACCGACTGCGCAGCTATGATTTTGGGTTCTCTGCTATTTCCCGCACTTGTGGTGCTGGGGGGTGCCACAGGCACTTTCGCTAGACCAGCTGGCGGCGCCGTACCTCGAGCCGACAGTCCATGTACAGATCCGGTAGTGAGAAAAGAATGGTGGGTCTCCCCTGCTGCCAGACCTCTGATATGATATGGTATTGTGCCCAATGAAATGACACGTGCTGTGATACTTATCCAGGAGGGCGTTATCGTCGGAGCAACAGCTATCCTACATCGATGCCGTCAAGTGCATGCAGTCCACGCCTGGCAAAACGGCCCGACTCTACGCTGGCGTGAAGTCACTCTACGATGACTTCCAAGCCCTGCATATCTCGCAAACGGACCACATACACTGGGTCGTGAGTTTCCATGCTCTTTCCATCGGGCGCGCACTTATTTCCGCCGTCGGCCTGGTTCTGATCTGGGAGGGTTTGTGAAATATAGGGATTCTTCTTGCCGTGGCACCGCTACTTCCTTTGGTTGTACGAACAAGAACTGAAGTCGGCCTGCAAGTACACGGCTGGCATACCGTAAGTATAGACCCACCAGAGCGAGAACTGACGTGATATTTAGAAAGCATGGATGCTAAGAAGTTTCACTTAGGTACTGGAGTAAGCCTTGATATTTCCACTGTTCGGGATTGGGGGAAACGCCTAACATAACTCCCACATAGACTGGACCCTGGACGCAGACACCAACGCGAAGTTCCTCGCCTCCCCCGTCTTCGACACTGTCCACGGCTTCGGGGGCAACGGCGGGTACGTCAGAGACACGGGCAGCAGCAACCGCTTCGCTGCCGCCCCCTCCTCGAAACTCACACACATCGCCATGGCGAGCGACGATCCCACCGCGATGGGCGGCGGCTGCGTCACCGAGGGCCCCTTCGCCGACTACCAGGTCAGCATGGGCCCGGGTAACAGCACGAAGCCCAACCCGCACTGCCTCGTGCGCGACATCAACCCGGGCTTCGTGCGCCAGATGCTTGGCCGGGCCGAGAACGCGCAGGTGCTGGCCCAGCCCGACTTCTGGCACTTCACCCGCCGCATCGAGGGCGCGACCATGGGCAACAGCTGCCACTCGGCCGGGCATGGCGGCGTCGGGGGCGAGCCGGAGAGGTGAGTCTGCCCTGGTGACTGCTGTTTTGAAACCAACCAAAATTCGTCAACGCATAGGTAGTAAGTAGGAGGTGGCTAATCTACTAGTTGTAGATGGCGAACCCCTATTCCAGCCCAGGGGATCCTCTCTTTTATTTGCACCACGGTGTGCTAGACAAGCTCTGGGATGAATGGCAACGCAAAGGTGAGTGAAACATGCTGTCCTCGTTGCATTGGTTTTGTATATTGAGACTGTTGTCGGCTGACGCATGGTGGTGAAACCAAAGACTGGGAAGCCCGGAAGACGGACATCGGAGGGCCGGACACCCAGTTCGCCTACCCGTACAACTACTTCGGCGCCAGTCCAGCATACAAGAACGTCACGCTGGGCTTTGAGATGAATCTGGGCTCCATCGGAGGCATGAAGAAGATCAGTCAGGCCATGGATACCATGGGTGGGGAGTTCTGCTACACGTATGAGTAGAAAAGGGCCTGATTGCCGACTTGAGGACGAGGATCAGGGAGGCCCGTTTCTAGAACAAATGAGAACAACTTTGGCAATAGTAGTCCCGATTGAATATGCCGGAAACTGATTGTGTTTGCTCTGTTTGGGACATGCATCCGCACACATCCCTCTATCCCTGGCTGTTTGTTGCGGCGCAGGAAGTTTGACATTGTTTCGCCGGCGACAGGCAAGGTCCGGGGCTTTGAATACTTGATGGGATGAACGCACTCTAACAAAATTTTATATCGGAACCACTGAGCTCGGCCGCACCAAATGGTTCTAAAACATCACAAATAACCAGAGTGCATGAGCCAAAAAGCACAAACATGCATTCCCGAACCAGCGAAAACAGCAAAAGAACTGTATCAGGTCCGCCTGGGGCTCGAACCCAGAATCTCCTGATCACTAGTAATCGTAGTCAGACGCCTTACCATTGGGCCAACGGACCGATGGGAAATGAAGAGCTTATTGAGATATAGGTATATGGAAATTTTGAAGGCCCCACCAAGCGCTCACTCGGCTCTAAGCCTGGCCAATCATGTGTCAGCGGCAAGGGCTTGCTGCCTGATACTAGTATGTAAATCTAATCAGCACTTCCCGACGGTAGGCGTGTGGTCACCCAACCACTGGCGCATGACGTTGGCTTCGTTTACCGTCGGATGCCAACTTCAGGAACCCGGAAGCCCTTGGCGTTCTAGAACACGTCGGGGATGGGATTGGGTCGCTGCGTTCTACAGACGGGTAAGCCGAGTTCTCGTGATTGAAACAAGTGAAGGATCAAGTCTTGTGTCCGCCCCGGGATCGTGATGAAAAGCCTCTCCAGGGCTTCATTGGCACCATTCGCACTATTGGCACCAAGAGGTCATGGGTGCTGTTGGTGGAAGAACCTATCCTGCCAGGGATACCCGGCGGACTTGCATAGTCACGACTCGCGCCACGTTTCCGGTGCTATAGGGGACCAGCTTGCTCGCTACCCTCAAAACAACGCCAAAACAAAATCGCCGAACATCAAATACTACGGGTCGCATTCGTTTCTTGGAAACTTCTTATTCCGTCTCGATTTGCCCATAAAGTAGACTGCCTGCCAGTGTAACGCTCCATCGTCGGTTTCGCTCTCATAGGTACTCCGTTATCTTTCCCACCACCTGCGCCCGTCTGGACAGGACAGGACAGTAATTCAGCCTGTTCCAGACCAACTGCATACGCATACCACGTCGCACCAAAGAGCGGCTGTTGAAGGTCGTTCTTTCTACCTATCAATCACAAGAACAAGATAAAGCCCTGCAAAGCAGAAAAGAAAGAGGCAGACAAAGGCCAGAATCTATCCCGTCTTGTCTCTCCCTCTGTCTCTGTCTCTGTCTCTGTCTCTTTCACTCTCCAAAACAATATACACCTACGCTCAAAGCCCACCCGACAAAGAAAGACAAGAAGAGGCCGCCGCGGAATCAATGCGATGTCTCGCCGGGTGCCATATAAACCTATAAGGGCACTCTACAAGAACAGGAACTACAAGAAATGAGACTGGCAAACAACAACTGCCCTACACACCAAACACGACTCATCAACCCAGCGCCAAGCAAACAACAAACCAGCCGCTGGCTCACCGGTTCGTCCCAAGCATCCGCAGCTGCAGCTGCCTCCACCAGAACGACAGTCAGGACCGGCTCCTCCCGTACTTCATGCACCCCGCCAGCGCCGCCAGCATGGCCACCACCAAGACCACCACCCTCACCATCACCTCGTCGACAGCGATCCCCTCGCCGCCGCCGCGGGGCGCCCTGCGACGCGCGCCGTCGCCCTCTAGCCTTGGGAGTGATGCGGCCTCGTCGCCCAAGAAGAGCGCCACCTTCTGCGCCGACCTGGCCCGGGACCTGCAGACGGGCGAGATCGTGCCGCCCCAGACGGGCGACGGCACGGGCGCCGAGTATCGCGCCTGGTTCCGGGCGCGCCGGCAGGTGGAGCAGAGACGGAAGTCGGTTCGCGAGCAGGCGGAGCGAGACTTCGACCATGCGATGCAGAGACTGATCTTTGTGGTTGCTCGGTAGGAGTATTGGTAATAGTAGTAGTAGTAGTAGTAGTAGCATGCTCACCCGTCACCAGTATTACATAGATTGGGTCTGGCCCGTTTGAGTGGCACGAGTGTGTATGTATATATGTGTACAAATAGGGCCGGTCGCTTGTTGGTTATCACACCAATGGTTAGTAAATGCGGCCAGAGGATGCACAGTGTCTCCTTAGAATATATCGGTCTGCTCAGGGCTTCATATACAGCAATGTATGTGCACATAACTAGTCCAACTCGACATAACAACTGGATGTAATATTACATACATATCTGAAATAAATATGGGACATTATGCAAAATCACCCTGTTGTATTCTACCTCCTACAGCGATGACTAAAAAGGTCTCTGGCTGGTGACATTAGCTAAAAGTGTCACATCATTTGTGACGGTATAATTGCTTCTATCGTTGAATTGTAACCGTAATATCTACTACTATCTTGCTTCGTATGTCTCGTTCCTTGCGTCCTTCGTGTGGAGGGGTATTGTAACCTATGCTATCCAAAACAAAACCCAACGCCGTTTTAACTCCGTGCCCGAAAAGCAGAGGAGTTCAGAGCTCTTTGTTGTACCCATCTAGACCATGTACACAACCTCCCATGTTGTCTATACATCTATACACACACCAACAACAAAACATGGTCTTAAGTACGGCCAACAAAGGTTAGCATGCCAGCTATACACTGTTTGTGGCTTTTCAGATTACGTTGCCCGCCATGCCCATGAACAGGGCATGCACAGCGAGACTCAGAGTCCAGAACCCGACCTTTTTCAGCCGCCTCACGCGGCTCTGTTGGTCTTCCACATCGTTGGCGAATGCTGAATATACTTCTGCCGATACATCATTCATGAGGCCGCAGTCGAACACGGTCCATGACCCATCGAAGTCGGTGGATCGTTTGACAATGCGGCACCCTATGGGGATGTATGTCCTCTTCGCATTGATGTAGGCGACAATAGGTCGCACAAGCGCTTGGTTGACGTAAGACAAGTGCGAGGTAAAGACCGGTACAGATGCTTTGACATCGTTGAGATGAATACGGAGGTCCATCACCAGATACCGAGGTGGTTCGCTCGCAGGAGACAAGATGGACATGGCCGAAAACTCCTCAGGTGCAGGAGTGGACGGTATGGCTTTCGGATTAGCCTCGTCCATGACGCTGGATGCCTCCGACACTGAAGCATCATGAATGGCTTCACCTTCCTTGTTACGGCGCGTATTGCTGTCCAAAAGATGCAGGTAGCGGTTCGACGTGACGGCTTCTTCGAGGCGGTCGTAGAACTCGGTCACAACTTTGGTGATGCTTTCATCGTCGTCTGCAGGGAACATCACGTCGGCGACTATATCCACATTGCCTTCATATATCCAGCCAAATGGGCCTTCATCCCCTCTGTTCAGATGATCGATCTTCAGACCGTCGATCCGGAGGCGACTGAATTTCTTCCATGCCTCTGGCTCGCCCAGGTCTGATGTGATTCGTTCTTGGCCAGCGGCAACACCATGCACTTGGCGGGGGTGAATTGTGAAGAGCGATCCATCGTAAGAGCCAGACATGTGGGTTGCCGATAGCAAGTCGTAGAATAGATACCGTTTCCTTAGTTGCGGAAGCTCGCCAGAGTAAATGCTCACCGAGTACGGTCGAAATCCATCAGGCTGGTGGACGGTAACAAGGAGATCCTCCAGTCTGAAAAAGTCGATCTCGAAGTCACCAGGCTGATGCTCATGCCTGTACGATAAGGGGTCGATATTCGCAGAAGGCCAGTGCACGTGCGTTCTATCAACAACGCCGCGAACCCCCTTCACTTCGACGTCTTTCAAGAGGCCTTTGCCATTCCACCACTTGGCAAAGGATAAGGTGACGTTGACAGTGTTTATAGTGATGTCAAACTGGGTATAGTTACCGTCATCTTCCTCGAGAGCGACGGTACCGCGTTCTGCGGCAGCAACTGCAGCAGCGCTCGACGAGGACCCTTTGCTGACTGTGGATTTGATCTGGCCAGGCCGGCGCGAGACGAACACATTCCTGAACGAGATGACACCGTCCTTCCACCTAGGAACGATGGCGTTTTCAAAGACAACGCTTACCCCGGCGGATTGGGTGAGGTAGTCGCCGATCTTTTTTGCGAGAGTTTCTACTAGTTGTTAGCATTATCCGACTTCGATCCGGGAGACAAAGCTTACCTTGGGCAAAAACTGTGTTAATAGAGAATATGATAAGCGAGACGAAAGTTGTCGTTCCTAGTAGAATCCATACAAGGTGCCCAAAGAGAAAGAAGGATAGGAATGCTCCCCACTCATCCGTATTCCACGGTCTCATACTCCTAATAGATACCCACTTGAGGCGGACCTTCATCCTCTGCCAGAAGCCATTTGCAGCAGCCAGAAGCTCCTCCCGTGTCGGTCGATGTGGGAGATGCGGCAGGTGCGGAAGGTGGAAGTAGCCTGAATAGCCGTGGTTTGCCGCATCAGTCTGGTTAGGTTTAGTATCGGGTTTTGGTGTTGCGACCGGCTCGGGAGCTTCGGCCTTCTTCTGTGACGTTGCGGATCTACTCGCATCTGGGTTCGACTTTGTTGATTTACGGCGATATGAAAGAGTCCGTCCTCGACCAATGTGCATCCCCCTTGCAAACGTCTGGTGGGTGAACTTTGCGAAGTGCGCATGATGGCCAATACCACAGATTATAGCTGTTTCGGCCGCCGCTGTGCAAGATGCTACAGTATTGCCCGTAGAAGAGGTCGGGGTACAGCCAACGAGCAAGAGGCCGCTCGAGGTAAAACTACGGCGCGCATTGTAGCCGTACGTCTTCGGAAACCGAAGATTTAAGTTCCAAGGTGTCTGGTGCCACGACCGGGTATGCGCGGCCGTTGAAAAGGCACTGGACTGGCCAAGGCATGCTCTATCTGCTGGGGACTGCCTGGAGGATACTTTGGAAGTGAAGAAGTCCAGCGACTCGTAGAGAGATCGCAAGGTCTGGCGCCCAAAGAGCGTTGTCCTAGCTGTTGAAGACATTGCTGGCGATCATGGTGCCACGAGTGACGAGACAACCGAGAGATGGGCAGGACAGGACAGGACAGAACAAGCCTTCAACAGGCGGACCAAGGCGACAGCAGAGAAGACCCCTGTGGGATGGGGTGATGGTTGTGTGGTATTAAGTTAAGAGTCACGTTATTGTTGATGTTGATATCAAACAACTAGCGTCCAGGGCATGTTGAAACATGAGCGAGGCATGAACATGTGCAAGCCGCAAATATCGTCATTGGTTTTGATGACGCGCTACCTGGATCGGGAGAAATTGCTTTCTCTCTCCAGCTCAATGCCCGCTCTCAGTCTCGCCTTCTCCAGGGCTCCCAGCGCTTGGCGGCCTGTAAAAGTTAAACCCCTGCTAAAAAGCGTCGATTATCCGAGCTTCGGCTCCACTGAATCCCAGCGCCACTCTCTACTAGAAGCGGGATCCCGTTATCGATAGCATATGCTCAATTGTTCGGCCAAACCCCCCACCTGCCGTATTTTTTTGTCCAAAAATTTCCAGAGCCAAAAAAAGAAGGGCCCGCAATCGATAGCGGTGGCATCCAGACTACGACCATCGGCAACCGAAACACTTCCTTTGCCAAATCGAAAATAACATACACTCGACGACTCTCGTAATTTCGGAATCACTCGCTGCCTCGTAGAGACCAACCGACGTTTTAAACCACACACAGCAACCATGCCCGCCCCTACAGCGCTTCTCCAGAAGCCCGTCGAGGCCGCCGCCGAGGCCCCCTCCCGCAGCCTGACCAAGATGACGAAGTGCTCCTGGACACCACCGAGATGAACAGCCTAGACACGAGCGCCATCCAGCTCGTCTCCATTCCCAACGATGAGGCGCAGATGGATGTCGACGAGGAGGGCAAGCCCCGCTTTGCGCCGGCCAGGGATATCGGCTCCGTGGCACGCATCGAGTCGCGCAAGGTGCCTATCCCGCCGCACCGCATGTCGCCGCTCAAGTCGACCTGGCCCAAGATTTACCCCGTCGTTGTCGAGCACCTCAACCTGGCCATCCGCATGAACGTCAAGTCCAAGGCCGTCGAGCTGCGGACGACGCGCAAGACCACCGACACGGGCGCGCTCCAGAAGGGCGCCGACTTCATCACGGCTTTTGCCCTCGGCTTCGACGTCGACGACGCCATCGCCCTCTTGCGACTGGACGATTTGTATATCGAGACGTTCGAGATCAAGGATGTCAAGACCCTCGAGGGTGATCACAAGGGTAAGCTCTACAGCCGGTTGGACGCGCTGGCGCAACCTAAGGGTACTATTCGAAAGCTTCAGTCACTAATATATTTCTATTTAGCTCGCGCTATTGGCAGAATTGCCGGTCAGAGTGGAAAGACAAAATACGCGATCGAGAACGCCTCGAAAACTCGAATTGTTCTGGCAGACAGCAAAGTACACATCTTGGGTGGATTTAAGAACATCCAAAGTAAGCAAGCACCCGTCTTTATGAAATTGTTATGAGACCACATGCTTACTTCTAAATTAGTCGCACGGACAAGTATTGTGTCGCTGATCATGGGCAAGCAACCTGGTAAGGTATACAACGGTCTGCGTACTGTTGCGGCGAGGATGAAGGAGAGATTTTAGATATGTGCATCTGCTCGTTTGCTGGCACGGGCACACGACGACGGAAACGAAGACGAAGACAAATCTGGCGAGCGTCAAGCATAGGGCGGTCGTAATCATGACCAGGCGTTTTAGGGGTACTGGCGTTGAATGCGGTGAGTTCCATAGAAAGGAGCGAAGACCATATTTGGACTTTTAGGCATTCGTGCAATTAAAGGGGGTATCATCGACATGAGCTAAATGCAACCGCTTTCCATACAAATTCGCACTGTTGTGCCTCCTAGCCGGAATACTGTTGCCTAACAATTCCTGCATCAATCCAGTTCGTAATAGCCATAGGCCTTCACTTCAAGTGGACTTCGATTGTGTCCATATTCTCGATCCCGACATCATCAATCGTGGACTCTTCGTCCAACGCCTCGCCGTCAAAGTGAAGCACAATCTTCCGCTCGGCAGGTATCTTCTTCACTGTGCGAAACGCCAAGCTGAGCTTCGCGACCTCAACGTTCATGGGAACCGTAAGATTTTGTGTGCCGTTGTCTTTTGATTTCAAGATGACCTTGATCGATGTCACCTTCTCTGGCGTTGGTACTTGACCGGGCTCATCTTCCTCCAGCTCACCTAACCGCCGCAAGCGTTCCTTGTCCTTCTCTCGTTGATGTTCTTCAAATAGTTCAGAGGTCCAGGCTTCCATATGGACCTTTCCCCAGCCGTCAAACCCATCTCTAGTGGTCCCGTTGATCGAATATAGTTGGTTATCATTGTTCCGCTTGATGTCTAGACTTGCTAGTGTGGTAAAGTCATAGACCTTATTACCCCCTCCAGGTGAAGAACATAGAGTTCAGGGTAGATTCCAGTACCGGCATTTTCTTCTTCTGGTTGTACAAAACCCAAGATTGCTTGACCACGCTTAGCTTTTGTAGGAGGTGGACTTTCACTCTCATGTCCATGGTGCCCTCAAGGTGAGATTGAACAAATATCTCCACAACTTCAGGGGGCGTTGAGGGTGTCGTCGACGCCGGGTTGGCCTCGTTCTCGGCACGCCGTTTTCGCATACGTTCACGGGCTTCTGCCATGAATTTGGCTGTTAACTCGTCAACCTGGCTACTCTCAGGCTCTACAGGGTCCATATCGGTATCTGAATCTGGGGTCTCGGCACGCGGCGGTTGCGGCCGGGCGACAGTCAACTCCTCCACGACCGCCCTGGCCTTGCCCCTGCTCTGCGGCGGTTTATCGTCATCATCGTCGCTACTATTGAGTGTGATTACAGTAGCGCGCGTCTTCGGCGATGACGATGAGGGGGCTCTGACAGGGGCAGCAGATGTTGTTTTTCGTGGTGGCCCGCACAACTTGGACGGCGAACTGCCCAGTGGCGCATCGGAGACCTTCCGTGGCGATCTTTGCGTCGAAGGACGACTGTTGGCTTCCTCCTCCTTGTCGCTCAGAGCCAGAGAGATACGTTGGCGCTTCAAGTCATGATCTACCGAGTCGCGGTGCTCTTTCCCAGAAGCAATGTGGGAGTCCCTCAGAATCTGTGCTTGGATTTCCGAGTCGTCTGCGGCATCTTCATTGGCCGTCTTTTCTTGTTTGCGACGCTGCGCCTTTGTCGCCGATTCTTGTTGTTGAAATTTATCAAATAGATCAGAGCGCCTGAAGAATTCTACCCCGTCCGGATCTGCCGTGGACTTGTTGGTAGGTGTTTCGACAGATTTCCGTTTGACAGTTCGTTTGAAAGGTAATTTCCTTTCCCGCGGCGCGGGAGGCAACGCGTCGGATGCAGGCATGGATAGTGAGGTGCACGTGTGGATGATGTACTAAAAAAAGGGGATGGGGAACAATCGCGAGAAATGAGTTGGTGATGCAAGGTGTGTCGCGAGATGCAGAGAACAAGGATGCTGATCACTCAGACGACGAACGAACTTGGATCAGGCACACCTGATAGCGCGTTTGTTTTGTGTTGTCGGCAGAGCAGAAAGAGGCTCGGCTTGGTGTACAGTGCATGAGCTTGATGAGGCTCTAACTGTGAATACCTACTTAGGAGGGATGTGCTTATAGAAAATCGATTGAACCCCTCCATCAAATGCAAGTACCGTACTTGGTTGTCGCATGTACCTTGGTCGAAGTGTGGCTTGACGAGTGAGAGAATGGTACATCCACCAGCCGTACGAAGTAGCTAGAGGTACCTATTTGCAGTTAGGTTACTAATTTGGAAGTGCAGCACTGCTGGAGGACGGGCAGGCAAACGTGGGGCATGGAAGGCAAGCGCCAAAAAGCATTGGAGTTTACTTACCCAGTACAAGAGTAACGGCCAGCCTCGATTTAGGTGTGAAATAAAGCCTTAGTCCAACCAAACAACCACTACTCACCATCTTTTCACCATAACGCTAGACATCATGGAGAACGGTGCCGTCTCTCAGAGCGAAGGAAAGGATCCTTCCGGTTTCCTTTCTGAGATTATTGGAAACTCGGTAACTGTCAAGCTGAACTCGGGCGTGGTTTAC
Organism: Apiospora saccharicola; assembly: GCA_038363915.1. Classification (NCBI taxonomy): domain Eukaryota; kingdom Fungi; phylum Ascomycota; class Sordariomycetes; order Amphisphaeriales; family Apiosporaceae; genus Apiospora; species Apiospora saccharicola. The sequence continues at coordinate 6,176,355 of JAQQWM010000001.1, forward strand.
AAGGGTAAGTGGACGAGCTCCCCCAAATCACCAGACGAAACGAAGTTTGCGGGCTGACGTACTCCCAAATATAGGCGAGCTGCAATCCGTCGATGGCTACATGAACATTGCTCTCGAAAAGACGGAGGAGTTCGTCAACGGTGTGAAGCGAAGGAGCTATGGCGATGCATTTGTACGAGGAAATAACGGTGAGCTCCCTTTATCCGCCTTGACGGATTTCACATTGTCCAAACTAATAAAACTGCATAGTCATGTACATTTCGGCGGACTGACCAGCCCGCTCGACATTGTTGCTTACTCGTCTCAATTCTGGCGGAAATCAAGACACGTATATTTCTGGGCTAAGCAGTAGCAACCATATGGAGACCATGCTACACACGAGTCTATGAATTATTGAGCAACGGTACTGTGGAAATGTTACGAAACAATTGGGACCTTAGCCTTTCTATATCCTGTCCGTCCACGCAAAGTACGTCATGCCATGAAGTGCGATCTCACCGTCGCCGTTCCGCTCCACATCGTTGCCCTGCATCGCTTCTTTGAAAACCTTCACTGCTGCCTCTTTCTCCTCGCCCTTGAGGACTGCAATCTGGCTCAGAGTGCTCAAGCGGGACCAAAGCGCATCTTCTTTGAGCCACACAGTCCATTTCGAGGTATTCTCGCCAATAGGAAGGGAGAATCGGGGAAGTTGGTTGGTCAGGGTGTCTGCCAGTGCTTGCAAAGGGTTTCCAGGCAGTTGTTGCTGGAATACTTCTTTCCATCTTTGGTGCCTGAATCTGGGCAGGCCATCATCCAGAGACCATATTAGATCGTTCAACCTTTGCTCCCACTTGGTGCTTGATTCCCATTCGCGTGGTGCGTTGTCTAGCCATGGATTGGTCCCGGATTAGACATGTGAGTACAGTAGATATTGGCCGACCAAAGTGACTTACAATCTTCAATGTTCCAAATCATCCCAAATACAGCACCGGGTCTCAGTGCTCTGTGAATCTCATGCAATGACTCCGGTGTTGCGAACCTGTTGATACAAATAAGTATACATCCCAGGGTATGACTTATAATCCAGCTATGCAACATCAACAAACCAATGAAAGGCCTGCATTTCCCATGATCTGATTAGTACTTAAGTAAGGTAGGGCAGCCCCGTGGAACATAGCGACTTGCCTGAGCTGCAATGCAAGCATCGCCCCAATCGTCGGCTACAGGCATCTTGTCGGCGGTCCCATCAACTACCTCTACGGCTGAGAGATCCTTCTCCGCAAGCTTCCCCCTCATTCCCTCATGCGGCTCGATTGCTTTGATAAGGAAGCGTTCTGGCCGCCCTGCAAGGAGTTCGGTGAACTTTCCAGTGCCCGAAGCAACTTCGACTATGTTCATGTCTGGCTGTCCTGCGACCTTCAGGGCCTGTAAAAAGGCCTCTACGACCTCTGCGGGATATGATGGGCGATGGGCATCATAAGATGCAGCATCCTTGAAGCCCTCGGCGGCTGCGGATGGCAAAGTGGTATGAGACGCCATGGTTCTGCAAACTGGAGCACAGACTGCTGGTTGTATTGCTGGTACGAAGAATCAAATACCACTTGTTGTTATTTCAAAATGTAGGTAGGTATTCTCTAGTGTGTGCTGGCCTTCAACGTGAAGTGTAGGTAAGTATGTATAGATCAATTGCTGTTGGGCACGGTTACATCATACATATGACCTACCTCCTTAGGCCCCTTGCTTCTTGGAGTATCACTTGTCCGACCACGGTCCACATATTGTACAAACCTCTGCACAGCTCCTGGCTGGTTGGTTTGGTCGGCTATATCGGCCAAGCTGCCCATCTTTAGACGCAGCTACTTATCAATATATTTTCGTATATATGTTATTGATTGTATACGCATGTCGCTCAGATTTCTATAAAACTTTCCTATACTAAGCTTATGGCTAAAGCAAGACACAAAAGGCCAAGCTACCTAGGTACTCAGAACCAGAACTGCCTGTTGATGTCAGATCCGTTCGAGGTACTCCTAAACCTGGGGAAGGGCAAGTGCCACCTGAGTTGGTTCTGACGATACATATACTTAAAGTACCGATTGATTCCATCAGTCGGCCGTCGGCTTTTGGTTCAGTTAGTACTTTAACAGGTTATGAGCCCGGACAGCATTTTCTTTATGCGTGAGAGATGCATACAGCCTCCCGTAGACCACTCGTTCGAACCTCGCTCGTGAGCAGTGTTTTAGTGAAGACAGTCCTGTTTAGAGGGAGAGACGACCCTATAGTAGGGCCTGAGCTATCGAGACAGAGTCGTAGGGGAAGTATAGCGTCTCGTCAGCACCTTTAGGGGATCGCCGTTATACCCCCATTAGGGGGAGAGTTAGTTCTGACGATATATATACCTAAAGTACCGATTAATTTTATCAGTCGGCCGTCGGCTTTTGGTTTAGTTGGCACTTTAATAACCTGCCAGGTCGCACGCACTAAACTGGTAAGGCAACCAACCTATTTGAGCTGCCACTGTCGCTTCCCTAGTTCGATGCAAGTGCATGTGCAGTTGTCTCAAACCGGGAATCAACGAGGATTGAATATCAATCGAAGCTGGGAAGCCCCAGCTCGGTGTTCGGTTCATGCTACACATTTGCGCTACCTGTGTCTAGTAAGGTGCTACCCCACAGGTAACCGGGCTTCCCTAATTTGCGGCAAGCGGAACCTTCAGCAGCAGCTCCTGCTCCTTGTCGCAGCAAGCAGGCACACAGTAGCGCATGCTTGCAAGGCTCAGGTACATTTGATAGCTGGTGCTGCGAATAAAAGTGTCTTCGGCCCCCGTTTCTCCTTCACCCCTGGATCGAAACCAAGACAAAAGAGTAGCTTGGGCTTACGACATCGTTTCCTAAAGCCGTACAACGGGGTCTTCGGTCCATGGCGTCTCGATGAGCCTCCTTCAACCTTCCCTACTTTATTCATAACCGGGTGGCAGCTGGAAGGAGAAGTGCTATTTCGTCCTGTCCTGTCCTGTCCTGCTTCATACACAAGAATGCGATAGCGCTGTCTCCCATTCGCACCTACGTGTATTTCCCGTTTCTCTTCCACGTCATTACCTAATACAACCCGTTTTCTTCATGATTGTAACATACCGCCGGTTCCGGCGCACCTATCTGCGGCGGATTCTCTACGTCCTATTCTTCTTCCTCCTCATCGACGCCCTTCACCTTATCAACAGCCGCCCCGACACCCGTCGATCAACACTGAAGCCCCGAGCCGCCGTCCACCAATCCCCCAACAACTCGGTCTTCATAGTCTCCGTGCACCGCAACACCGAGAAGATCCAAAGGGAGGCATGGAATGAAGCAGTCCTAGGGCTAGTCGACTATCTCGGAGCACCCAATGTCCATTTCTCGGCTGTCGAGTCCGGCTCGCAGGAAGGTACCAAGGATGCATTGATGGAGCTCAAGGAGAGCTTGGATGCCAGAGGGGTCACGAATGACATCAGCCTGGGTATGACAGTCTGGGAGCAGTTAGACGAAATCGATGCGCGACCGGATCCGACAGCACCACGAGAACCAGGATGGATCTGGAACACACGGGAAGACCAATTCGAGCTGCGCCGTATCCCGTACCTTTCGCGCGTGCGCAACCAGGCGATGGCGCCTCTCAAACTGTTGGAAGAGCAAGGTAGGCGTTTTGATAAAGTTCTCTGGCTGAATGATGTGGTGTTTGACGTAAGTATAAGATCCATCTTGCATGCAAACAAGCAATTGGCTCATGACCTCCCAGACACAAGACATTATCACCTTATTTGAAACCAGGGATGGAGACTATGCGGCTGTTTGCTCCATGGACTTCAAGGCCGCGCCCTTGTACTACGACACGTTTGCCCTTCGAGACGACATGGGATTGAAGACCGGCTCGCTGTATTGGCCCTGGTTCCAGTCGCCCCTATCCAAGGAGGCCGCGTTGCGCAACGAACCTATCCCGGTAGTATCCTGCTGGAACGGGATCGTCGTATTCGATTCGGCCCCTTACTATGCGAACCCACCACTGCAGTTCCGTGGCATTGACGATAGTCTAGCAGACCTGCATCTGGAGGGATCAGAATGCTGCCTCATCCATGCGGACAACTACTTGAGCTCCCAGAAGGGCGTTTGGTTGAATCCTAACGTTCGCGTGGGTTATAATGTAAAGGCCTACAATAAGATTAAGAAAGCCTACTTTCCGAGCGCATTCTGGACTGTCGTTGGGGCTTGGACGAACCGCATCGTAAGTTGGCGGGTCGGGATCCAGACAAACCTCGAGACACGGGTTGTTCGCAAGAGATTAGAGCAATGGGCAGCAGAGGCCCCCAAGGGTCAGCCTCCCCGGTACGAGCCCGGCGAGGCTTGTCTGATCAACGAGATGCAAATCATGTGGTCCAACGGATGGAAACATCTGTAAGGAGTTGGAAAACTATAGTATAAATATACTGCACGGAAGGTCGCATCTGTAAAAACGCCTGCTCTATTTTCTCATGGGATAATTGTCTCATCAAACCCACCACCCTTTGTATGGACCCCATTAAAAGCCGACCACGCATATGAGCAAATATCAAAGTGCCCCAGAACGCCATTGCCATTTATAAAGTATACTTTCTAGTGGCTTATACAAAGCGAGCACATCTATTTATTATGCCAGATAAAGTTCCTCAAGCTATTCCATTGATCTGACTCTTTGTAAATATAGTTCATGCTGCCGCGCATGCTGGGCTGCAGGTCCTCGGGGTGGTAGCGGAACAGGTGCATGACGAGGGCCCACGAGGTGGCGGCGAAGACGGGCCAGGCGTAGCGGCTGATGTTGGCCGAGGCGCGCTCCTCCGATACGATGGGCAGGCCGTGGCCGGGCTTGACGGCGAGGCGGGCCAGGGCCAGCACGACGCGCGCGAAGACGTAGATGACGATCTGCTGGTTCACCGACGAGATCTTGCCCGTCTTGGGCGACCGGCCGCCAAACACGAAGTAGCCGCCGATGAGGCCGGCGAGTAGGGTGTCGTATTTGCCTATAGTTTGATCCACGAAGTCAGTAGTTGCTTTCTAACCTTGCTTTTTTTCTTGGTTCTCTTTTGCAATTCTCAATAAGGGGTAGACGACAACTTACCTTCCTTCCCGGGTGTAGCGCCGTAGTTCTTCAGCAGGTAGCAGGTCGTCTTATAGATGGTGGCAAACTTAGCGAGGTTACGCGCGTGCGTCCGCGTCGCCTTCAGGACGAGGTCGACCTTTTGCCGAATCGTGCCAGACCGGAACAGGAACACCATGACCAGCGCGTGCGGGAATCGCACCTTGGCTCCGTAGACGGCGCCATTGCGGGCGCCCTTGACGATGGCGAGGAGGTCGCGGTTCGCGGGGTCGAGGATGACGCGCTCGATGGAGGTCTGTTTGTCGCAGTAATGGCAATGGTTAGCAATCAAGGGTCGTCGCGCAGCATTGCATTCAATGGTAGGAGAGGAACGGGTGTTTGGTGGCGATGCGAATGGGGGTTGTAGACACACCTTCAGGTTCGTGAGTGCGTCTGACATGATGCCTCGGCTATTTGTGGTGTTGTTTGCAAGCGGGCGCAAAAGGGGAAAGGCGCTCTGAGCAGATGTCGTCCAAGTCGCTACCGCCTCATTGATGTTGTCCTGCAACTATTATCCTGTCCTGCGCTGGCCCTGACTCGTGGGTATAGGGGCTGTATTCTTTTTCGAAAAGAGAACATGCGAGGGTGGTGGCGTTGGGATCATGGTGGCCCGAATCGTCGGTAAATCATGGTTTCGTCGGCAAGTGGCATTGTCCCATGTCATGCCCACATGCTCGGCTCTGGGCTCTGGCCGTCTCGAGCCGTCTGGGGGTAATCGGGAATACGTGCGGCAGGCACTTGCACTAAGCGGCTAGCCTATTTTTCCCCACGAAGCATCTACAGTAGCAAACCTATTATGACGCAGATCTGCCGAGCGCCCTGAGGCGTCTCAATCAGGAATGCATTATTGTTTCTTGCATGTGATGACAGACGCACACTGACGTACATTATATTTATGTTACATTAGGTAAGGTATCGCCATGCATAATATCCTTAGGCTTCTACCTAAGCTTCGGAGCCCCTCACTTGTCACCCCCCGTAGCGGATAGGCCAGGCCAACTCGGGAAGCAGCCATTTGATCCATCAAATTACTTAATCTACTGCGGTGGAACGGTTTAACTTTACATGGGATAGTAGCTTTTCGGTTCTAGCTCTTATCTGAAGGTTCTGTCACCTGTATTTGCTTTCGTTCGCGTACTCGCAAGCTGCAGGTCTTGACAGAAGTTCAAAAAAATTCGGCGGGATACTCCAAAGCACAGGGAAGCAGAAATGAATACGGATAGAAGGAGCCCAACCGAAATCAAAATTGGCTGCTTGGGTCGCTCTTTCCCATCATTTGATCAAACATTTGCATTTCCACTTACACCTAGTCTACCTAAACAGGCAGTTGATCTCGTGTGTGTAGGTACAGTTCCCCTCTTCCCGCCGTTGTTTGCTTATTGCCTTTGCTCCTACAAGACTCAAGCATTTGATTGAGTGATAGGTATACGCTGTCCTTCGATCGAATTCGATTCATAGGGTGTTTTCTACCAAAATTGACATATGCAGCACGTCAAAGAACAAAGGCCTTTATTTTTTGTCTTCAAGGGGGTAACCGCGTTTTCCCCACCAACCAATAGCTCCTGAATAGGATGGATGAGAGAGGTATTGCTAGGGGTTCCTGCAGGGGCGCGATTCGCTAGTAAATTTTGACTGGCTGAACCCTTTATCTTACGTGTCTGCGCACGCCCATGATCTTCGAGTTACCTCCACCCGTGCCAATGACGTTTTCTCCTTTTCTGAGTCCTGCCAGCCAAACAGCTTGCAGTGCCTACGTCAAGTATACCAACAAACACGCCACATATTTAGACACGGCTACCTAATATTCCTCTCTCGGTTTACCACCACTGTGATTTGTGCATTTCCACAATCTCTTCCCCCCAGCAGTCCATGATTCGCATGGTACTTGATCTACAACCTAGCTCCTATTCTTGACTGACTCGGAACTGAAACGAAACACCTGCCGCATTTGGCATATACCTTATTCATACGACCGCCAACCAGCCCTGACCTCCACCCTAGTTCGACGACGAGATGCCCCCTTCGACGGTCAACGGTAGCGGCAGCAATGGCGCCTCTGTCCACATCCCCGTCATAGACCTATCGTATGATCCTAAAGACGCGGATGCCTCAGCACTTCGACTGGTGACCGCACTGCGCCCCGACTGGGCAGAACCGAGCGCCAAAGTCGAATTCAAGCGCTTCACAGACGGTATCACCAATACGTTACTGAAGGCGGTCAATAAAAGAGAAGGGGCATCCAAGGAAGATATAGACATTGAGGCCATCTTGCTGCGCGCATACGGGCATGGTACCGACGTTCTGATTGATAGACAGCGCGAGACGCAGAACCATGAACTCCTCATGCAGCATGGCCTCGCCCCGGAGCTCCTTGCCAGGTTCTCAAACGGCATGATGTACCGCTACCTTCGAGGCACCGTCACCACGCCCAAGGATCTCAGGGAACCACGTGTATACCTCGCAGTCGCCCGGCGCTTGGCGCAGTGGCACGCAACTATGCCTTGCGTGCACAGCGCATCAGCCACGAGTAACGGCGAGACAGGCTCGAAGAACGGAACTTCTAGTGGCATGGTTGCGCCGAATAAGCCCCCACCCAATGTTTGGACCGTGATGCAAAAGTGGCTGCACGCTCTCCCACACGAGACGGAGGCGGAACAAACGAGGCAAAAGAGCCTGCAAGAGGAGCTCCATTGGCTTATAAAGGAGCTGAGCCAGCGCCCTGGGTTGGGAGAATACGGGGTTTGTATTCCCATCTACCTGCTTGAATATGGTGAAGGACTGAGTACTAACACAGCCCTATAGCTTGTCTTCGCGCATTGCGACCTCCTGAGTGGGAACGTCATCATCGAGCCCAAGGCAGCGGGTTCCCCCGACATGGAGGACTCTGTCGCTTTCATCGATTATGAGTACGCCACCCCGTCGCCTGCCGCATTCGACCTGGCGAACCACTTTGCCGAGTGGGGTGGTTTCGACTGTGACTTCACCGTTTTACCAACGCGCTCGCAGAGGCGCGAGTTCATCGCAGAATACATCCGGGCCTATTTCGCTCAGCTGCCTAGCGGACCTGCGGATGTCGACGTGGACAGTGAAATTGACAAGATGTGCCAAGAAGTCGATGCATTCAGGGGCCTTCCCGGATTCTATTGGGGCATCTGGGCCCTAATCCAGGCCACAATTTCGCAAATCGACTTTGACTACGCCTCATACGCGGAGATCAGGCTGGGCGAGTACTGGGCCTGGAAGGCGGAGCACACCGGCCAGAGGAAAGCGAAAGGAGAGGACTTGCCCGTAAGAGAGAGACGCTGGGCCGAGGAGGATAAGGTATGATATGAAACGACCAGGATTTTGCGGTTCTAGCCTCTCATGGGGGCGGCGATTGGGGAAGGAAGTGACATTTTACTTGCATGAGATACCACTTACGTCTACTGCTTGTTTGCTAATAATCATATCAACGATCTCTGGGGAGGGATGAATAGAGCAGTTTCATTGTATTTGCCCGCGAGAAAAGAAAACTGGGGGAGTGAAAAGGCAGAGGGCAGAGACATGGAGCGAACTATTTATCTACTGCGTTTTGGCGAGCGGCATTAGCATCGGGCGTGCGCATGTTTTTCAACAAACGACCCGCGGCGTTCGAATAGAACTTATATTAAACAAAATACTCGACATCCAATGAGAAACAGCCTCGGAAGTGTAAAAGTATTGGATGTGTGTGTGGCCTGCTCGGCACGAGCGAGGGACGATGATGAGCGGACCTCGACTTTCTATTTTGTATTGCCTCCTAAGTGAATCGTCTGCGCAGGTGGCGAAGAAGGTGATGGTGGTGCTCCATAAGTCGCACGCTCTCCGTAGCTCTCTATAGTGGGAGATAAGGGGGGGCTGGGTGGGAAGGGAGGCAGGCCGGAACACCCGACAAAATTGGATAACGAGCTGTATTGCCTGCTGCAACTTCCCACATATGTGATGAACGTGGCTTGAGACAGTTGGGTTCAAAGTGGGCGGATGTCGTGGTCGCTCGGCAGCACGTGTCCTGATAGTATGTCCAAGTACAACGGAAAGGGATTGCTGGAGGGGCGAACGAGATGTGACACTCGCTCGCTCAAGCTTCATGTGGGTGTGTTATGATGGATTCTACTTTCTACTCTTTTGACATCTCACCTTGCATACAGTATACAGTTGTCGTGCTCTGTTGCTCTCACTCTCTGTCAAGGCTGGTACTTAGATGGGCAGTCAGGGAGCCGCCTTATAGTCAGTTGTGCGTCGTTGGCACGTACGTCGATCGGCGGCGAGCATATATCTCTGGCATGGTAGGGAGGGCAAGGCTATGGCGCATCGTACCACACCGCGGGACGCACAACGCTGTGTAAAGGCTCCAGCAGCTACTATGTCTGAGGAAGAAGACGATGGCGGGCCGTGGTTGGTTGGGGGCCGGGAGGAGCGCGCATTTTATATGTGTGTATATGCAGTCATTCGGTAGGTATGCTGTGGTCTCCGCTGGCTACATGCACCCGGCTTGGGGTTGTTCCATCCACACAACCCGCTGGCAGCATGTTGTCGAGCTTGGGGACGGCGTCTGCCAATGTCTCGAAGAATCCAGGCTATGATGATAGTATTCGGGTTATATGGAGTAATTTGGTGGTGGTGGTGGTGGTGGTGGTGTTGTTGCCCCCCCCCCGCGTTACACCAGCGGCCAGTTCGACCTTGCACCAACATCAACCGATATCAGCGAGGTGAATGATGACGAGATATACAGACTAGGGGCTTTAAAAGCCCAGGAGAGTAATTCATCCCTGTTATGTCTCGCCTAAACAAACCAACTGTTCCGATATTTACCATCGAAATTGGTGCCATACAGATATATATATAGAGAGGTACATAACTGCATTCATATTGCACGCCTTTAGATGCAACACGTTCACCATAGTGGGAAAGCAGTTTTTGCCTTGCTGTCTGTCACACTGTAAAGGCCGGCTCTACGACCATGACAGACATTCTAAGCTTCTTTGCTCGACATAGCATGAAACAGACTAGATCAAGTTGCCATTTGGCCAGTGTTTTGATTCGGCACTCAAGAGGCGACTCTTTCAACCACATCAGAAGCCAAGGAATGTACCGCAGGCTTTACGTATACCGCGCATGGCAAGCTTGTATCAAGTATGCTACACGGCATACGACAGGTATGTAGACATGGATGCAGTAACAGTATTAGCTGCGCCCCCCCCCTCTTTCTCTCTGTCTCTGTCTCTGTCTCTCTGTCTCTCTGTCTCTCTGTCTCCCTGTCTCCCTGTTTCCCTGTTTCCCTCCCTCGGTTCCTCTCTTGGAGGAAAAAAAGACTTCGGAATCGTATCACCAGCAGGAGCATGGTCTACTACCAAGAAACGTTGGAAGCCCGACTGTGATGGCCAACTCTATTGTGATTCAGGCTGAAAATATAGTCCAAAGTCTCTTGTCCGCCAGCCGATCTAGACCATGTACGCTTGGATCTGTAGCGCGGCAAAAATATACCTTAGGTTTTTCTTCGTATCGTCGCATATTTTAGCTTTTGTCATCGCCGCCCACTAATTGTTCCCAAGCGAACCAATCTGGTATTGAGGTTCTGTCTGGTCCTTGAGGGGGACTGACTGGTGCTATTTTCGAAAGTGTTGGCGGCACTCTGCTGCTCGTCGAATTACTCATTAGTTCTAATACCAGGGGGGCCATGCCGCACGACACACGTGTCTGCTTGAAACAGACCAAGTTTGTGGTTTGTCTGGTTGGGCCGCGCAGACCAGGATGGGACAAACATGGACGTTTTCCCATTACCCAGCTGGGTGGGAAATTGGGTGGTTTGTTGGCTTGCGTGCTGGCTGCTGGCCATGGCTAGGTTGATGGATCATGGATGGAACTCGTCAAGTCATCCCGTCCGTCGTATCATATTTTCCCCATCCGCCTCACTACAGCCCCAGCTGGGGGAAGGGCTTTCTTCGGGCAAACAGGCAGAGGTAAGATAGCGAAATGACATGGTAGCACCCACATCATACCTTAAGGTGAACGTTTTGAGCCATTACCCTAGCCGCCGGAAGTGGTGCGTGGGTGTGGGAGGCTTACTGCTTACCTCGGCAGTTCTAGATGCGAATGCCACCTTAGAGCTAAGACAGTAGGTAGATATAAAGAACCTCGAATTAATAATATAGAGACGTAATAGAGTCTCTTTAAAAATCTAAAATTAAACGCGAAAAATATTATTTAATATAGTTATTTTATAACGTATATATAATTACCCCTTTAACTAATTACTTATTAATAAAGAACGCCCTTACGTTTTAAATTATAAAATTATATATTTACGTCCGCTATCTTTTTAAACGAATTTTCCGTTTTCCTTCCGTTATTAATCCACTTTAATAATTTATACCCGTACCTTATTAAAAAAAGGCCCTTCCTTATTCCTATATAACGCGAACTTATTAATATTTATAAATTTCTTAAATTAATTTAATTTAAATATTATTCGGTATTCTATCTCCCTTATTATATTATTCTTTTCCTTTTAAATATTTCTTTAATTAAAAATACTTCTTAACTTTAATAGAATATTTAAATATTATTATAAATAAAGAATTTAAATCTCGTTAAAATTAAACTCTTCTTTATCGCTTAATTCTATAATTTCTTATTAAATTAAATATAATAAATTTATAAATTCTTAAAAACTTTTATATAATTATTGAAAAATATTATTAATTTCTTAATACGCGTTAACTATCTCTCGAAAAATATCGTTTAATTCCTTAAAGGTATTATTAAGAATTTAAATAATTTAATTTAATTTTTAAAAGGTATCGGTAAGTTCTTAATAAATATTATTAAAATTATAAAGGGTGTCCGTTAAAATAATATTTAAATTATAAATATTTTATATTTTTAATTCTATAACTTAATCTTTTTTTAAATTTTATTAAATATTAATAATATTTTATCCTCGAATTTTTATATATTTCTTTATTATATTTATTAAAAATTCCTTAAAGTTTTTAATTTTTATTTTTTATTTTTTAATAATTTCTTAATATTTAATCTCTATATCTTCGACCTTTTTCTATAATATATTAATCCGGGCTTTAAGAATCTTAAATTCTTTAATTTATTTTCCTTATTTTTCTTTAATTTAAATTCTATAATTTTTTAAATTTTTAATTATTTTTAATAATTCGGAGTTATTAACTCCTGGTTATTTATTATTAAAAATTTAAATTATAATTTTAAAATATTTTAGGTTTTTAATTACGTTATTTTTTAAAATTTCTAAGATTTCTTATAAGATTTTTATTCTATCCTTAAAGAGGGAATATTTTTTTAAGGCTTAAATTTAAGGTCCTCCTCGTTATTTATAATTTCTTTAAAATTCTATTTTTATATTTTAACTTTTTTAACCTGAGGTTTTATATTTAAAGGCTTCGTTTATAATTTTTTAAATATTCCTTTAAATAATAAATCCTTATTTCTTAAATATTTTACTTTATTATATCGGATATTTTCCTTATTAAATTATTTCTTTTAATATATAAGAATAATACGTTTCTTTTTAAGAATTAAGAGATATAATAGATCGATTTACTTTAATAATATCTTTAATAATTTTAAAAAGAATTTAATACCCTTTTTTATATTTTTAATTATATAATAAATTTTTAAAGTGGAAAGCTTAAAAAGTTTATTAAGTATATATATTTAATCGTTTTATTTATATATTTTAACGGCGTTACGGATCTCTTTTAATTTCTTTATAAATTTAATATATAAAGATATATTAATAGCGTATTAATTAATAAAGTATTTCTTTATTTTATTTATTAATTAATTAAACGGTATAACTTTAAAAAGGATTCCTTTATAAAATAGGTCCTTTTAAAATTATTTATTATAATATTTAGGTAATTCTTTTAATTTCTTATCTTTAATCGATAAAAGCTCCTTATTTTTAATAAAATTAACTTTCTTCTTTTATTTAAAGCTTTTAAATTTCCTAGATTTATTAAAGTATTCTGTAAATATCTCATTATATTCCTTTAACTTTTTAATTAAATCCTTTACGCTGTTTTTAATAAATTTATAATATTTATAATTCTTCGATTTACCTTTAAACTCTCTTTTTATAAAAATAAATATTTATATTTTAAATATAATTTTTATAACTTTATTCTTCTTTTACTTTCCTTTATCGGTTTTATAATATATCTATAATTAAAATATTTATTTAAGAAATTTATTTTTCTTTATATTTTAAATTATTCGATTAAAACGTTTTAACCGGTTACTATCTTTCGTAACTTTTTAACCTTTTTTACGTTTTTCTTAACGGAGGCTTTAATTAATTCTTCCTATTTATATTCTTTTAAATCGTTATCCTTTAAATCGTTATTTTCTTTTAAATTATTATTTTCCTTAAATATCCGCTTTCTTATTTTAACTTCTTTAATTTCTAATTCCTTATTTTTAAAATTATTTAGGATATTCTTAAATAAAAGGGGAAATATCGTTATTAAAACTCCCCGCTTCCCAGATAATTTATAATTAAATATTTATATATTTTTATAAAATCTAATTCCTTAATTTTTATTTCTTAAAGATTTAAATTTATATTTTAAAGATTAAGATTTTAATTTTAAAGATTCCTTTATATTTTTAAAATCCTTAAAATAAATAGTTTTCTTTTTATAACGTTTAATTACTATATTAAGGTTTTTTTTAATAATAATTTTTATATTCGTTTATATTTTAATAATTATAATATAAAGGGGTAGGTATTTCTAATTTATTCCGGGCTTATTTAAAATAATTAAATTATGTTTTATTTTATTTTTTTTAAGGAAATTACCTTTCTTTATACTTTTTATATAAAAGGGTCCTTAAAATCTATCTTTTCCCGTTAGGAATATTAAATATTTTAAAGTTTTAAAGTTTTTATTATTCTTTTTAATTATTTCTAAAATATATCCGGCTTAAAAAGTATCGTCCTTATATTAATTATAGTTAACTCGTTTACTTTTAAAATTTTTTAAAATATTTATTTTTATACTTTTTTTAAGAGGTTTAATTTAAGGAATAGGAGTAATTCCTATTCGTTAAATTTAAGGGGAACTTCTTTAAAGTCGTAGAATTTTAAGGTTTTAAACTTTCTTTCTAATAAATAGTCCTTCTTATACTTTCCTAAATTATTAATAATTTTATTTAAAATATATTTAAAATTATTTTCGCTATTTTTATTCATTTTGAAATTATTTACCTTAATTAGAATTTAAGTTATTATTTAAAATATATATTTAATATTAATTCTTATAAATTCCTCGAATTTACTATTTTTATTTAATAAATAAATAAGGATTTCCTTTTTAAAAAAGTTATATTTTTATAAATAGGAATTCTTTAAAGGAGTTCCCGTCTTAAGACAATTATTAATAATAAATTTAAATCCTTTCTATATTTTATATCTTTTTAAAGAATATCTATATTTATAATTTTAAAATTATACTTTTTAAAAGAATTCGGGTTAGGTATAATTATTTACGATATTATATTAATTGTTTTTAAATTTTTATTAAAAATAATAATATTCTTATAAAAATTATTCTTACGTACGTTTTATAAAGGGTAATTTATTAAAATATAATATTACTTTTAAATTATCGACTTTCTATTATAAAATAAAATAATCGAGAAATACTTTATATATAATAATAAAAACCTTTTAATTTTAAGGTTTTATTAATTATTAATATAATTCCCTTAAGAATTTAATATAAAGTTTATTTAACGTAATTAATAATATAAATATTAAAAAGATTTTTAATTATTATTAAAGGTATAATAGTTATAATTATTTATAAAAAATATTAACGCGCTTAACGGTTTATACTTTATAATTTCTATATTTAATTAACGTTTATAAAGTTTTATATATATCCTATAAGAGATTATTTAATTAAAAATAATTTATAATATATTATAAAAAATAACGTTTTATTAACGGAATAATGAAAATGAACGGTTATTATATATAAGGAATGTTTAAAAGGTAAGGTTAATAATATTTACGTAATAAAAGTTATAAATTACGGATAAAGGGTTATAATTTATATAATAATATTAAAAGGTTTTTTTTCTTAATTAATAGCTATATTTATTTTATTAACTTAAATTAATTATTAATAAAAAGGAATAACATAGTTTATTACCTCGCGGACTATATTACCTTATAAACTATTTTTTTAATTCTATAACTTAATTAAACTTTAATATATAATAGTTTTATAATTATAATATTTAATTAATTTAAAGAAAATCGAATCGTTTTAATAATTTAAGCAATACGAAATTTAATAAATTCTTTAAATAAACGAGTTATTATAAAGGTATATAACATCTTTTATACGACTTTATATTACCGAATTAACGGTCGAACCTTATAATACGAAATCCGATAATAATAATATAAATTAAATCTTATTAAAGAGGAGGTATTATAAAAGTATATAATCGATTTAAATATTTAAAAAATACCTTTTAATATCGTTAATATAGAAGATATAGTTAATCTTCTTATAGGAATATATAATAGCGAGCGTGTTAATAAATATTAAATTAGGCGCTTTATTGATTATAATCCAGACTTTAAAATTAAAATAAATTAGAAATATAATTATTAAAGGGCTTTTTATAAAGATATAAAAGTTATTTCTAATTAGTTTATATTAATAATAAATATAAAGGTTAAATATGGTATTTTAAATAAAGATATATAGAATTTCGATAAAATTAGTTTTATAATAAGCGTTATCGGTTTAATATATATTATAATATACGCCGATCGGTATAGGAAGGCGAAGACGGTCTAATTTAATAATCGGGAATAATTAATAATAATAAAATATATTAATTTATAAAGTTAATATATTTCGCCGTTTTTAATTATTTAAAATTAATATTATTTTATAAATTAAGCATATAAATATAATTTATCGGGCGATTAAATAATTAAACCGACCTTTAATAGCTAAACCGATAATAAAACGGGCTTAAATTAAATTAAATACTTTAATAAATATATTAAAACGCGAGCGATAAATTATTATCGCTTTTTAATTATTAATAATTATAAAAGCTATATTTCGGCCGAATTTAAGGTATATTATAAGGATAATAATATTATTATATTTAATATACTTCCTTATTTATTTTACTTATTTTAATTATTAGATATCGTACTTTATTTATTATTAAAGCGTATATATTCGAAAAATATCGAGCTATTTATAAAAGCCTCGATAAATTATATTATAAAGCTTAAATTCTTTATTACCTTTAAAGCCATATATTTCGCTATTTTTATAAAATATAATATTAAATCTAAATTTAACGTATTTAGTTTAATACTTTATAATTTAAATAAAGTAATTAATAAATTAGATATATAAATTCGGACGCCTATACCGGAGTTATTACGCTTAAGGACTGTTAATATTTATAACCCTTTAACGCCTTCTAATAAACGACGAGATACTCTACTTTTATTAAAAGTAGGATCTCTAATTATTAAGGAAGCTCTTTAATACCGATTTTAAATATTATAAATAAATTATTTAAATATATAAAATTAATAATATACGAAATTATAATTTTATATAAACGGGTACGGACTTTAAAAACGGTTAATTTAATCCTTTTAAAACGTTAAAAGGTTAAAAAGTTATATATTTAATTTAAAGGAGTTTTTATTATTAAAAATTTTTAATAATTATAGGATAAAAAGATAAAAAGGAAGCGTTTTATAATTGACGAAGGTAAAAATAATAATTTATTGAAATAATATATAATAAGTAATAAATATTACGATATTTACGGCGAGATAAGTTATAATATATGAATTTATAAAAAAGATATAAAATTAAGTAATAAATCGGATAATAAATAATTTAAATTAATTTAAAGTATTATAATTAAATTAATTTATATAAAAGTATTAAGAAATAAAAAAAATAATTTATAAAGTAATATAATCCGCGAGGTAATAAATTATATTAATCCGAAAGTTTAATATAAAAAGTTATAAATAATTTTCCTTCCTTTTATTTAAATATTCTATATTATTATTTTAAGAAATATTTATAGCTAATTATAATTATAATACCTTTCCTTAAAATATTAATCGAGGTTCGGGTTTTCGTAAATTTATTTAAAACGGTAATAAATAATTTCTAGGAAGTTTTAAGAATCTAGTCCTAAATATAAATAACGTGGTTTATTACCTTACGGACTATATTACCTTACGGATTATTCTTTTTATTTTTTAATACTTTTATATAAATTAATTTAATTATAATATTTTAAATTAATTTAAATTACTTATTATTTAATTTATTACTCGATTTTATATCCTTTTTATAAATTCGTGTATTATAATTTATTTCGTTATAAATACTGTAATACTTATTATTTATTATACGCCGCTTTAATGAATTATTATTTTTACCTTTATTAATTATAAAATATTTCCTTTTTACCTTTTTATCCTATAATTATTAAAATTCTTTAATAATAAAGGTTCCTTTAAATTAAATATATAACTTTTTAACTTTCCGGCGTTTTAAAAGGATTAAATTAACCGCCTTTAAAGTTTATACCCGTTTATATAAAATTATAATTTTATATATTATTAATTTTATATATTTAATTAATTTATTTATAATATTTAAAATCGGCGTTAAAGAGCTTCTTTAATAGTTAGAAATCCTACTTTTAATAAAAGTAGAATATCTCGTCGTTTATTAAGGGTTAAAAGGCGTTAAAGGGTTATAAGTATTAGTAGTCCTTAGGTATAATAACTCCGATATAAATGTCCGAATTTATATATTTAATTTATTAATTACCTTATTTAGATTATAAGGTATTAAATTAGATATATTAAATTTAAATTTAATATTATATTTTATAAAAATAATAAAATACGTGGCTTTAAAGGTAATAAAGAATTCGAGCTTTATAATATAATTTATCGAAGCTTTTATAAATAACTTAATTTTTTTTAAATATATACGCTTTAATAATAAATAAAATATAATATTTAATAATTAAAATAGGTAAAATAAATAAAGAGGTATATTAAATATAATAATATCGTTATCCTTATAATATACCTCGAATTCGGTTAAAATATAATTCTTATAATTATTAATAATTAAAAGGCGATAATAACCCGTTACTCGTGCTTTAATATATTTATTAAAGTATTTAATTTAATTTAAACCCGTTTTATTATCGGTCTAGCTATTAGAAGTCGGTTTAATTATTTAATTATTTAATAAATTATATTTATATATTTAATTTATAAAATAATATTAATTTTAAACGATTAAGAATAACGGAATATATTAACTTTATAAATTAATATATTTTATTATTATTAATTATTCCCGATTATTAAGTTAGACCGTCTTCGCCTTCCTATATCGATCGGTATATATTATAACGTATATTAAGTTAATAACGCTTATTATAAAGTTAATTTTATTAAAATTCTATATATCTTTATTTAAGATATTATATTTAACTTTTATATTTATTATTAATATAAATTAACCGGAAATAACTTTTATATCTTTATAAAAAGCCTTTTAATAATTATATTTCCAATTTATTTTAATTTTAAAGTCGGGATTATAATTAATAAAATGTTTAATTTAATATTTATCGATACGCTTACCGTTATATATTCTTATAAAAAGATTAATTATATTTTTTATATTAACGATATTAAAAGGTATTCTTTAAATATTTAAATCGATTATATACTTTTATAATATCTCCTTTTTAATAAAATTTAATTTATATTATTATTATAATAATATAATACGCTAGTCCGTGCCTATTAGCGCCACGTTAGTATAAATTAAACCCCGCTCCTATACCTATTTTAAGTCCTAATCTAGCTCCAGCTGGATCTGTCCTTTTTTCTTTTCTTTATTATAAATTATATTATTTTAAATATTATTTATAACTTTACTTTATTAAATCCTAATTCCGTAACTATTTATAATCGTTAATTATATCGCTTAATAAAACGTTATTCTACCCTTAATTTTAAATAAACCGATATTAATTTCGTTACGGCGTAAAAAGTAACGAACCTTAAACCGTATATTAAAAGCTTTAACGTATAATTACGAAAACTAAACCTAATTAACCCTTACCGCGAATATTATAATATATAATAAAAATAACCGCGTTACCGTAATATATATTAAAAAATAAATCTAATTTAATATTAATATTTAAAAGAAACTTACCGGATCTCGCATTCCCCGCGACGTTATTAATCTCGGTCGTCGTTTTTATAAACGATTTAATATTAACGACCCCGAAAACGATTAAACTTTTAAAGGCCTTAACGATAATCCGATCGACGAAAATACCGATCGAACCTATAAGGAATTCGAATAATAATAGAAGGATACTCGTAAATTCCGATATATTATAAATATCGATAAATTAAACGGCGATAATTTATAATTCCGCTTTAATTAATATTTTAATATATATATATATAATAATAATAAACTTACTTTCCCTTTCTCCCTTTAAATTAATCCCGGCGTTATTAAATAACTTATTAAAAATAGCTTTATTATAATAAAAAAATTTAAGAATATATATAATAATTTAGAAAAGTTATTTTAAAAAATATAATTCGTTATTATAATTATTAATACCCGGATTATATAAATTATCGATTTATATTAATATATAAAATTACTCGATTTTTAATAGGAATTTATTATTTCTTAGGTTAAATACTTTACCTATTTAATTAAAGAATGAGTATATCGATTTATTAAAGGTAATAATTTAACCGAAGATTAATATAAGATAAATAATTTAAATTTAAAGATTATCTCTTTAAAGGATTGTCTTTAAAAAATAAGTTAAAAACTCGATAAATATTAAACCTAGATTTAAGAAAAGATATCTATTATTAAGGATTTTATAACCGACTTTATTAAAGCTAACGTAAATATTACCGGCTTTTAAAAGGAATTATATAATATTAATACGGTCGTTATTTAATTTATATAATCTTATTATATTAATACTCCTTTAATTATCGTTAATATCGGAAGTACCTATTATAAAAAAAGTTATAAAGTCGAGGTCGATAATTTTTATAATAATAAAAATAAAGATAAAATCCCTTTTAAAATTTAATTCTATTAAATTAAAGATATACGTTTTAAAAATACCGATTACTTTATTACCGAGTTTTAAATATTTAATGTTATCCGTAATTATATTAAAAGACCCGCCGCTTTAAAACTCCTTCCTTTCCTTTATAATAATTATTTAAATTAAATAAAAACGCCCGATAAACTTTTAAATTATTTATAAAACCGCTATTTTAATTATATTTTATATAAAAAAACTAAGAAAAAATATAATTAATTAAAAATAACTTCCTTAATTAGGTATTAAAAATTCTTCTCGAACTTTATCCGGTTAATTAAAGAAAAGGAACTTCCTTAAATTTTTTAAAAGGAGGTTTTCTATAATAAATTTATATTATAAATTATATTAATTACCTCTACCTAATATTTTAATAAAAGTATCGATTTTAATATATATATTAAATATTATTAATAAATTATTTAAAGTTATATTAACGTTAACGAGAAAAAGAAACGTACTGAGAAAGTAATAACCTTTATTAGTTTTAAAAACGATAAAAGCGATAAAAATAGTAAGAACTCCGGCTTTAGGAGTAACGGAAATAATAAATTATCGTTTAAATTAACCTCTACCCCGACCTTAATTAAGATATATCCCTTACCTATTATTATCGAGGAGACTTAAAAGTTGGTCCAGGAGGGACGATACTTTAATTATTATTAAACTAATTATTAAAAGAATAAATACCTTTTAAATCTCTATAATATTAATAGAAAGAAATTTATTAATATTAATAAAATTTACCGATATTATAAAACCCCCGTTAATTTTCCTTTAAATAATTAAAAACTTAATTAAACCCTTACCGAACCTAATAAATTAAAAAATTAATCCTAAGGAATAAAAACTCCCTTTTAAAATAAATATTAATTAGCGTTAAAAACGACTTAATAATAATACTATTTAATTTTCTATAGTAATTAATTAAAGGGTCCCTATTAACCTTTAAATATATTATAAATAGTAATAAATTATTATTATTTATAATTATAACGCTAATTAATATAGGAGCAATTAATTATTTATTTATTAATATAAAGTTTATAAATAAATTAATTAAATAATTAAAAACCCGGTACGAAATTGGATTCCGACCTTATAAAATTAAAGGGTTTAAAGGAAAACCTTTTTAATATATTAATATAATATTAATCGTTAATATATATATTTATTACCGGAATACCGGGCTAGTCCCCTTAATAATAATCGATATAAATTATAATATAATTATTAGGCGGAAATAATTTAAAAAATATAATATAATTATCCGTTTAAATATTTAATACTTTAATTACCCGGACGATTAAACCTTAATTATAAATATTAATATCCTTATAAACGATTCCGGCGAATTATTTTATTACCTTTCTTTTTAAAAGAACGCGGATACCCGGGATAAAATATTCGATATTTAAATTAAAAAGGATAAATAAAAAAGGGACGGCCGTCTCTTTTAATTAAAATCCCGCCTTAAAGAAGGGGAAAAAACTAGAATAAATATTAAGATTCTAGCTCTAACCTTCGGAGATATTAAAATCCTCTTACGTACGATATACCGATTAAATATAAAGTTAAATAAAATATAACGTAACTTCGATAATAAATTAAGAATTAAAGAACCGTTTTATACTTATTTATTATCGAGCCTAAAATTATAAAAATTATATTATAATAAAGAGGATACGTAAAAGTAATACTACTTATTATACGATTTTTTTAAATAATATAAATAATAAATACTTAACCTCGCGATTATTAACGTTAACGGATTCTATAAATATATAAAGAAGGATAATTATTAAATCGCCGCGGTAATTTTATATAAAATTAATTAATTTATTTAAGAAAAATAAACTTTTTGGGATAACTCTTTATTAAAAAATAAAAATAAATTATATTATAAAATAAAGGAAATAATTCCGAAAGTATATAAAGATTATTACTATATCTTTAATAAAGCTTAATCCGATAAATTAGTCGAATACCGCGGCTTAATAAATTATAAGATTGAATTAAAGGAAAGAATTAAGCCGGATAACCTTAATTATAACTTACTTTATAAAATATTTTTAGAAAAGTTAATTATAACCCGAAAATATATTATTAAAAACTTATAAAAAGGTTTTATTGTATTTAATAATATATTATAAGTTATATTAATATTAATAACTTTAAAGGGAAATGGCGGCCTCCGATTCTACGTAAATTTTAAGAAATTGAACGCTATTATTAAAAAAGATCGGTACCCTTTCCCGTTAATTAAAGAGATTCTTAACCGGATTTTTTAAATAAAGATTTATATAAAGATTAATATATATTAAATGTTTTATAAAATTCGTTTAAGGGAAATAAATAAGGACTTTATAATATTTAAAATTAAATATAAGGTATATAAGTATTAGATACTCCTATTTAAATTTATAAATAAATTATTAACTTTTTAAAAGTTTATAAACGATTTATTAAAGGAATACCTCGATAACTTTTATTATATATATATCGATAATATTTTAATTTATTTAGAAAATTTATTAAAGTACGAAATATATATCCGGAAAGTATTTTAAAAACTTTTAAAGATTAAAATCTAAATAGACCTTAAGAAATATAAATTTAATATAACGGAGATAAAATACCTTAGTTTTATTATCTAAATTAATAGTATTACGGTTAACCTTAAGAAAGTTACCGCCGTAAAGGATTAAATATAGCTTACGAATGTTAAAATAATATAATTATTCTTTAAATTTTATAACTTTTATTAGAAATTTATAGAGAATTATAATAATATAATTAAACCTTTAATCCTTTTTATTAAAGCTAATTAATTATAGAATTAGGACCCCGATTAATAAAAAGTATTTAATAATTTAAAGGCCGCTTTATTATAAGCGTCCGTCCTTACTTATTTTAATTATAAAAAAGAAATGAAATTAGAAATTAATTCCTCCGATTTTATAATAGTTAGAGTACTTTTATAAAAATAAAATAATAGAGATTAATACCTTATTAAATATTATTCCGAATTTCTTTAAAGTTTAGAATTAAATTATTTAATCTATAATAAAGAAATATTAATTATAATAAAAGGACTCTAATATTAACGAATTAAACTTATAGGCTTTTAATACCTTAAACCTTTTACGATTATTATTAATTATTATACCTTTAAATACTTTAATATTAAATAATATTTTAATTCTTAATAGATACGTTAAATAGAGATCCTAACGTAATACTATTTTATAATTACCTATCGACCTAAAAAAGATAATATAATTACCGATACGTTATTTTAAAAAGCGAAAGAATTAAGAACTTTAAAGGTTAAAAGAGAAAACGAGGTTTATTAAATAATTTTTAAACTTTTAAACTTTACGTTAAATCTTAACTCCGAAATAGGCGGTTAACCGGAGATTATATTATTAAACGATAATATTCCCCCGTTAGACCTTTTTAGAATTTCGTTAACCGATATATTCCTAAAAACGAACCGATAAACGATAAATCTCGAAGTTTTCCGAGGAAAAGCTTAATTAAAATATAAGGATTTTAAATTAATAAACGGATTACTTTTATATAAAGGAAAGTTAATAATTTTAATAACCGATAACCTTAAAATAAAGTTTATTAAGGATATTTATTATTAAATTATTATTATATATTTAAAAATAAATAAAATAAGGAAGCTAATTACCGAAAGCTATTAATAATTAGGTATAATAAACGATTATAACGTCTTTATAATAAATTATATATATAAACCTTTAAAAGTCTCGAGGATAAAGACCTTTAGGAAACTTTAGCCGCTTCTTATATTGAATTAATTTTAATAAGATATCGTTATAAATTTTAAAATTATAACTCCTTTAAATAAGGATACGGGATATAATATAATTATAATTATAATTAATTAATTAATGAAATAAAACTAAATTATATTATATTATAAGAGCGTTAGCGCGAAAGAAATAATTAAAATATATTATTAAAAGCTATTCCGAGTTTATAAATTACCTTAAACCGTTATAAATAATAAAGGTATATAATTCACTTCCTCGTTTATAGACAAGATATATAAGATTTTAAGTATTAAGTAAACGTTTACTTTAATAGTTTATTATAATATAACGGGATAAGTAGAAATTATAAATAAATATATAAATTAACGATTATAACCCTTCCTTTCTTATTATTAAAATAATTAAGTAAATACTTTATTAGCTTTAAATTATATTTAAACTATAATTCCTTACGAATCGTTAGGAGGAATAATACCCTTCGAGGTAAAACGAGATTTTAAATTATAAACTTATTTTAATTAAAAAAAAAGAACCGAAAACCTTTAAAGCCTGCCCTTAAACGAGAAAATAAACCGGGAATAGGCGTAATTAAATATTTAAATAATTAAAAAGTATATCGAGGCCGTGAAATCTATTTTTATTTTAACTTAAAGCTATATAAAAGAATAAACGAACCGCTATTAAAAAAAGCCCGACTTTAACGTCGGTAATTAAATATTCGTTAGAAAGGTTATAAAATCCGGAATAAATTAATTAAATAATAAATTAACGTTCCTATATACCTAATAATTATTTTAAATCCTTTCCCGTAATAATTATATATATAAATTAGACATTCCTTATTTTTAGCCGAACGATATTTATTATACCGATCGATTATTTAAGGATCCGGATAACCCCTTCTTTAAATAAGCTCCCGAGCGATCGGATATTAAAATTATAAACCTTAATAATCTTAAATAATTAAAGTATTAGGTATTACGAATTAAGGTATTATGGATTTATTATAAGAAACTTTAATATAAAATAAATTAAATTAAATAAGAAAACGATAATATATAATATCCGGCTTTTAATTTTAAAATTTTTATAAATAAGTTAGAAAAGTATTATCGTTAAAACTTAAACGAGGCCGGCCCGCCCGTTAAATTAACCGAATAGAAACGCGCCGCCGAGGAGGATTATTTTAATAATAATTACCTTAATAACGAGATCCCCGTATTAAAAGAAATCCGGTATTTAATATAAAGGAGAGTTAAATAAATAATATAAATAAATTAATTAAAATCGGGGAGAAAGGAGCGGTTAAAAGCTTATAAAAACTATAATAAAAGGACTCTATATAATAAAGTATAAAGAAACTTAATTACGATATTATAAGAATTAAAGCCTTATAATTAAACGGTTAAATAAATACCCGAGGCTATCCCTACTTTAATTAAAAAGTACCTACGTTCGAATCTTTATTAAAACTTTAACGCACCGCTTTTTTATAAAGGGGGGTAATAATATAATACGCTAATCTATACCTATTAACGCCACGTTAATATAAATTAAGCCCCGCTCTTATATTTATTTCAAGTCCTAATCTAGCTCTAACTAGATTTGCCCTTTTTTCTTTTCTCTATCGTAAATTATATTATTTCAGGTATTACTTATAGCTTTACCTTATTAAATCCTGATTCCGTAACTATTATTAGATTTCGTATTATAAAGTTCAATTATTAATTCAGTAATATAAAGTTATATAAAGGACATTATATACTTTTATAATAATTCTTTTATTTAAAAGATTTATTAAATTTCGCGTTATTTAAATTATTAAAATAATTTAATTTTCTTTAAATTAATTAAGTATTATAATTATAGAATTATTATATATTAAAGTTTAATTAAGTTATAGAATTAAAAAAGTGGTCCGCGAAGTAATATAATCCGCGAGGTAATAAACCACGTTATATTTATATATATTTATAATAATAATATATTTCTCCTTTAGGATTTAAAATATTAACATTTTAATTAAGTTTTATTATTATTTAATATTTCTTATTAAGCGTATAAAAGGATATAAGGTTTTCGCGAAATTCTTAATAAATTTTCGTATCGGGTTTATAATTTTTAAAAATAAATGGATTCTTATAACGTTTATAAGAATAGTTTATTTATTTAATTTAATTAATTTAATTTTAATAATATAAATATATCCTTTAATTTTATAGATATCTTTTAAAACATTAATTTATTTTATATCGATTTCGTATTTCCGGAATAATAATTTAAAGAAAGTTTAATCGATTCGAAGGAGGAAATAGTTTTTTATAAAGTCTAATAGTTTATTTATTATTTTTATTTTAATAATAAAATTATTAATATATATTAATAGGCGTTATATAAATTCCGGATTATTTATAAATAATATTAAAAAATTAAGTTTAAATAAAAGTTTTAAAATTAAATTAAAAGCGATATTTATAATTTTATAAAAAGAGTGTCCTATTAATTAAATACTTTACGGTATTTAAATCGATTATAATTAAGGAAATCCGGGGATTTTAAAAGCGAGGATATATTTATAATTTTTATATATTAAGATTATTTAATATCCGTAATTTAAATTAAAATTTCCGAATATATTAATTTATAAACGCGATAGTTAATTATAAATATTTATTAATAAAGGAAGATTAATTCCCGGAAAATCCTCCTTAATTTTATTATAATTAATAGTTAATTTAAGTTCTCTATTATAAATTATTTAAATATTTTTATTATTCCGATTTTTTAATATTAAAATAGGTTATATATTTTAATTTAATAATTTATTATTTATTATTAAAGTATATTTATATAATTTATATTTGATTATTTTAATAATTATTTTATTTAATTAATATTTTTAAAAATCTATTTAGGTTTTCCTTTTAAATCGGTTTTAAAATTTTTTATTAATGCGAAATTTAACTTTATAAATAAATAAGTTTATAAAGGTCCGTATATTAATAATATTAATTATATTATAATCCTAATAAATATATTATATTTATATATAATTTATATATTTATATTTTAAAATAAAGGGTCCGAGTTTAAAGCCTAATTTCTTAAATTATTTTATTATTTCTTTATTTATAATTTTATTAAATATAATAATTTAACGTCTCTTTATTTATCGGTCCGTAAGAAATTAATAATTTATATAAAGAAATAAATTTTAAATATATTATTCTTATTTATTTAAAAATCCTTTTTCTTCCTAAATAATAAATTAGTTAAGTTTTAAAACTTTAATAGGAATTATTCTTAATAAGGAATATATTATTCTATATACTTCCTTTTCAAAAGAAATAATTATTAATTTAAAAGTATAAATAAATAATTAATTATAATTAATTTAAATAAAGTTTAAAAGATTATTATTAATAAACGTTTATCGAATATTTAAAATAACCGCGTTAAAAATTAAACTTTCTTTTAATATCGGGAGTTTAACGGAATCCTTAAAATCTTAATATATAGTTTCTTAACGAGACGATTCTATTTAAGGCAGTTTTATAACGTATCGAGGTCGATATAGGAAACTTAGTTTTTTAACTCGTTATTTAAATCTTTATTAGATTTAGATTCGTTTAATTCTTCTTTAAGGTTATTATCCTTTTTTAATACTTTAAGAATAAATATTAATTTATAATTTAAGCTTATAAATATCGAAAGTCTATAAATAATAATTTAATATTTATCCTCGTCTTTATTTTTAATAATTATATAGTTTTCTTAAATAAAAAATTAAATATATATATTTTAAAGTTATAATAATTCGAATAGGAATAATATAATATCTCTTTTTTTAATAAATTAAATAAAGTATTAAATTATTCGGTTAATCTTTTTAATAATAACGTTAAAGATTATAAACTTTATAATTATATTAATTTTTTTTAATATATTAATTAGATTAAAACCTTTTAAAAGCCTTATATAAAATAAAGGTTTTTTAAAAAGATTAATCCAATTAATTAAAAATAATATAATAATATTAACTTTATTTCCTTAATTAATATATTTATTGTTTTATTCGAATTTTATAATAATAATTTCATTATCCTTTTAAAAAGTTAAAGTAGGTATTAAATAGAAAGCCTTTAAATAATTAATTTAAAGGACTTTTATTCCTTCTATTATCCGTTTATATTTTTTAAAAACCTTATTTAATTATTTAATAAATAAATATTAGAAGTTTTTATAAAAATTTAGGTTAATTTAAATTAATTCTTTTAAGGTTAAAATAATTTTTATACTTTTTAAGAAATACCGATAATTAAAAGGATTATCGTCCTTTCGAAATCTAATAAAATTAAAAAATTTCAGCTGTTCGTCCGGATCCCTAACCTTTTATAATCTTTTAAATTTAAATACTTTCTTAATAATATTATTTAAAGACTTCTTTTTATTTTTATTTTTATTTTCCTTATTAATATTTAATAAAGAGGAAATAGGGATAATACTTTTATTATTTACCTTTCTTTTCTCTTAAATACTTCTTAATTAAACTAGAGATATAGGATTATATTATTATAATTTTAATTTCGATTTCCTCGTTTAATACTAATATATCGATATTCTTTAAAATAAAAGTATTAATAAAGATATAGGAAAATAATATTTTAATAATAAGCTTATCCTTTAAAGTTAATTTATAATAAAGTTAAATTAATCGGGTAATTACTTTATTTTTTAATAGGGAGGTATTTATATTATATTTTTTAATTAAGGTAATAAGAATATAGAGATATAATTATTCTTATAATTATAATTATTTAAACTTTAAAGCTTTATATCCGGGGACGTTATAATTAATAATTTTATAATAGAAATATACTTTTTATCCTTATTTTAATATAAATAAATTATTAATATAGGAATTAAATAACTTAAATTAATTAAGAATTTTAAAATTTCTTATAAGAAGTTTAATATTAAATAAGGATTATAAGGCTTCTTTAGAATTATTATTAAGGATTTAATTAACAATTCCTTAATAATCTCTTATTATATATCCTTCCTTATTATATTTAAAATATCCTTTCCGGGGTCTATTTAATCCTTAAGGCGGGGTTAAATATAATCGATAATTAATAAAGTTTTAAAGAAAGTATTAGAATTAAGGGTTTAAAGAAAGAAAGGGATTTTATATTTAAATATTATAATAATTACTATATTATTAATATTAAAAAGGAAATAATTATTAAATAAGAAGTCTTTATAAAGTGTAAAGGGTTTATTATTAATTATATTATTATAATAATAATTATTAAAGTATATTTTTTAAATAAAAGGGGAATTATAAATTTAAATAGTTTATATATATTTAAAGAAATTTTATACTTTAGATTATTTAATTATATAAACCTCCGTTTCTTTTAAAAGTAAGTTTAATTTATTCTATATATATATAATTTATTTTAATTTTCGTTATTCGCTTTCGATTTTTTAAGATACTTTAAGTTTTTTAAATTATTTTAAAGTAATATTTTAAAGTTTCGGTTAAATATACCCGTTAATCGATAGATATTTCTTTTAATTCGTAATCCCTTAATCCTTTTATAAATTTAGAAATCGTAAACTTTAAAAAAAGTATTTCCGTTATAAATATTTCTTTAAATCCTTTAGGACGGTCTTAAACTCCGGCCTTCTAAAATACGTTAAAGATTCTCGAGTAATATTAAATAAAAGGTTTATTAATCTTTTACTTAAATTTTATTAAATCTTCTTTTTAAATTATTTAAATATTAATAAATTTAATAAGGAATTTATTTTTTAAGGTTTACTTTAAGATATTTAAATCTTCCTTAATAATAATATAGCTTTTAAATCTCTTTAAAATAAATTAAATCTTTTATTTATTAATTAAGAAGGTAACGGTTTTTATTAAATATAATATATTAATTATTTAAATTATTTTATTTAATAGAAATTCTTAAATTAAATAATTAATAAATTTAAATTATTAATAAAGTTTATTTAATTATTTTATAATTAATTTAATTCTTAAGAACTCCGGAACCGATTAAAGGTTCGGTAATTTATAATTCTTTAAATTTATAACGGAAGATATATAAAATAATAAAGAAAATTAAAGAAATAGGAAGTCCTTCGGCTAGGATTCTTATTTAAAAAATTATATTAATTAATAATAAATATTTTATTATCCTTAAAGGCTAAGGTCTTTTTAATAATTTTAAAGAAGAGCTATCGATTATAAGGAAGATAAAAGAGATAACGGTTTCGTAATAATAATTATGATATTTTAAGGAATAGAGTTTATTAATTATAAAATTTTAAATTAATATATAAAAATAGGAATAATACGATTTCTATTAATATAAAATCCTTAAATAGATTAATATAATCCTTTTAACGAAAGCTTTTAAATTTTTAATAAAGGTTTCCTAAAATATTAACTTTTTACGTTTAATAAGGACGCGCGATATTAAGGTATATTTAAAAATAAAATTATATTTATTAATCTTCGATTATTTATAAAACGCGAAAGTACGGGGTTAAATATAGAAAAACTTATATTAAAAGGGTTAAAGAAGGAAAGAGTTACTTTATTAATTTATATTATAATTTCTTTCTTTATTTAAATTTTTAAATATTTATATATATTAATTTATTTATTAACGTTATTTAAAAAGGAAGCTTTTATAATTTTTCTAGAATTACGAATAATAAAAAGGGGTTCTTTAAAAAATATTAAATTATAAACGGGAAGGAATAATCTTTTTCTTAATAAAAGAGATTTTATTAAATTTCCGGATAACGTAAATAAGGCTAAAGGTAAAAGTTTTAATAATATTTTTTATAACGTTATTAATAAATTATATTTATAAATAAAGGTTAATAATAATTTTTCTTAATTATTCCCGAAACGGATTAAAAATAAAGTCCTATCGATCGTAATAAATAATAACCGAATATACGGTTTAATTATATATTTCTTAATTAATCCTACGTTAATTTAACGTTTAAAATATATATATTTCATATAACCGGAAATATATTACTTATTCCTAAAAGAAGTTATTTAATTATAAAAATATCGAAGGGCTTAATTTAATTTTATATTAAATATTAATTAAAATAATAAGTAAATATAAAGAACCTCGAATTAATAATATAAAGACGTAATAAAGTCTCTTTAAAAATCTAAAATTAAGCGCGAAAAATATTATCTGATATAGCCACTCTATAGCGTGCATGTAACTGCCCCTCTAGCTCTTAGCTCCAAAGCCACGATGTCACCCTCGCTGCTCGGCGTGCGGGTTAGCTGAGCCGGAGGATAATCCCCATCTTTTTCGCCTGGCTGGGCGAAGCGGGCTTGCACTGACATCGTCGGACGGAGTGGGAGAGTAGGAGAGTGGGAGTGACTGAGGGTGAGGGGGCTGGGATACGACACTACCAAACTACATTACAAACCACACACACACATCGTATAGGTATCTAGCTCGTGCATCATCGCCTTGGCGGAGTGCGGCGTTGCGTGGGCGAGCGTCCTTGTTGTCTGTCCACTGTTAGCGGTATCTTTTTTTTTCTCTTTCACTCTCGACCCTCGCTCGCGCTTAGGATAATCACTCATATGTACCTACCTAGCATTGAGCTTTTCGCGATGCCAATTTCGGAAAAGCCTACTATTCATCTGCCTTGTACATTAATTCCGCCATCATGACCAGCCTTGGCGAGGTTTGATATAATGTGTCGATACAAACCAGCTCCCATTTTGTGTTGCTGCTTTAATGGGACATATCGGATGGAAACAAAAAAATGTTTAAATACCACCTTCGCGTCGTTTTCTTCATCGAGCTAAAGTACGGTGGGATGGACGGACTCAAGACGATGATGAGCACATTCCATCAGTTTGCTAGATTCAGACGAAGCCTGCTTACGCCGATACTTGAGTGCTTCGCGCCTGAAATCGTGGGTACAGTACGGGGTAGTAGATAGACCTGTAGCCTGTCCAGGCGGGCCTGTGGGAGCTGAATCGAGTCTCACGTGCACATGCGGTGGGAATTTGGGATGGGATGAGATGGGATAGGATGGGATGCATCACCACCACCTACTTGTTTCGATCACCGCCATTTCGCGACGCAATTCCTTGTTCCCCAGCCAGAAAAACAACCCACGAAACCAGCTCGGTTTCCTATCGCGCTCCCTTATCGCCAGCTGCTGGTTTCGCGGCCTGCATCTCGGCTCTTAATATCAGAGCAGCCTATCTGGGCCGTCTTAGCAGCTGCAGTTAAGAGACAGGGATTCCTTTTGCAGCAGTGATCGCCGCCGGCGTCAGCTCATTTTTTGTCGGAAGTTATCGCAAACCTCGCCTGCACATCCGCTGCTAACGAGCTGGAACTGTTCGGGTTTGGGTGAGCGTCGGGCAAGGTTCCGGTCCAGCGAGCAGTTCAGCGTAGATAGAGGAAGGATGTGCGACTCGCTGATGCAATGCAATCAATGTTCGCTCTACCTATTGTCCGTTTCCCTCACGCCCTGCAAACTTGATATTCGTAGTGCCAAGTCAAGTTATGCGAAAGTACAAACATGTAGCCATGGGCAGATGGGTGTGCTCGGTGCTCAGTGCGCAAGTGCGCAGTGCTCGGTGGGCTGTAGTGGAACTGCTTTTTTGGTCGTAGGGTTACCCCGTCGTCTGCGTCGTCCCCATCGCCGTTTTCCCCTCGTCGCCCTCGAGTCGAGGAGTTCGAGCCGGGAAAGCTGTGCAGCCTGTTTGCTGAGTCTGAGCAGCCTATTGGCCAGCAGCGGGGACGACCGTTACGCTGGGCAAGGGAGGGGTTTGCGAGGCGCTGCAGATGGATGGACGCCTTTCGACAGGTAGGTGCAGCTTCAGCGTGTGCGCCGCCAGTCGGTACGACTCGTCCAGTGTCGATCGTCGATGGCCCCGTCGGATGTAGTATGTATGGGGGAAGGCTATCTGCCTGCCGCGTGTGAAGGTGCACAAAGAAAGAGAGAGACTGAGAGTGAGAGGGTGACTGATAGCACACACACACACACACGCACAGTACAACGCGTATTGCTTTTTCCCCTGCCCTCCCTTCAGCTTGCAAATTGCCCAGAATTGCCTGTGCTCCGGCGGGGGGCCTAGAGCGTCTCTAGAAACCAGAGAAGCGGCCGTGGCGCTGCGCCATCTGCATAGAATCTACCGGGATTGAGAGACAGTTGCCCACGAGACTTCGAGCCTATCAACCTGAGAACCGCCGCCTGATATTTGAGTTGTCCAATGCCGTTGCGGTGCCGATCTTTTCTTTGCTTCTTCTTTTTCTTCCTCTTTCGCCTACCGACCTCGTTGAAGCTGCATCGTGTGTCTATTTCCCTCAAAGGTTGAAAGTAGCACCCTCGGGTTCAGCTAGCGGGTTTGGACGGAATTTTGTATTACTCGTGGAGCGTCATTTGCTTCCCACGGCTGCATATGGACGGTACAGTATATATGTGTACCACCTACCTGCCGGACTTACCTAAGTAAGGCGCAAAGGGTCGCTCGTTTGCCAAAAGATAGAGCTAACCTAGCCGATGGGCTAGCTACTACCCAAACCATGTGTGCGGCATCATGGGGGCAGGGAGCTGGGGATAGCTGGGTTTAACGGCATCTTGTCTTTTTGCCTGCGCCGACTAGTACATGCACGCCTTGACTGAATAAGGGAGTTGGATTGACCATTCCTGATCAGATAGAAAAGAAAAGAAATGAAATGAAAAGGGTGCGCGACATAATCAGTTCGGGTGAATCCATCCGCAAAGGTGCGATTGCGGTAGTGAGCTTGCACGATACTTTATGACAACGTGTATTCGTTATCTCGCCATTCGAGGTTGGTTCCGCGACTGGCTGATACATACCACCACATTGACGATGACTCCGAGTCCAAGTTTTGGTGTTTCGGTTCTATCCAAAAAATAGGGCGTCGCTCTAGCTCCAACCCACTTGTGGGTTAGCCTCACCCGTCTGAATCCTCTTTCCGTCCCAGGCTTTTTTGACAGGACGGCGTCACTCAAAAATAAATCTGAGCTTGAACCGTTGGGCTGAAGTCAATGGGGCAAGAGGGGGCCAAGCGGCCAAGGGCTAAACAATACATCAGCCCGTTACATGCCAAAACGGGGTTTGTACGGACTGTTTTTGAAAACAACCAAGCGTATTGCGCCCAGTATCCCCTTGAGTGCTAAAGCGCTGCTTTCCGTACAATACTTTCGATAAATGATCAACACGGCCGTGCATACCGTAGCAAGGGCATATCGGCCAATCAAATAACATACCGAGCACAGCGGACGTTTAAAACGTCACTCCGATCATCCCTGATCTGTACAGTACCCTATCTTTTGGTGAAAACAGCGCTTTAGCACTCAAGGGGATACTACATAATCTTGGTGTTGACCAGCCAAACAGAAACCGATCAGTCGTCTGATCTGGTCTGGTCTGCTCCGGTCTGCCTGAGCCTTTTTCCTTCTCACAGGTTGCTTTTGGGATGTGCGCCCGTCCGTCCTGTCTGTAATGGGTGGCAGCAAGTCGAAGGAATCAAATGCAAGGTGGAGGTGGGTGGCTGGATGGGCATCTTGCCAATCACCCATCCTCCTACACATGTTGCTGCTGCATGTACTTGTAGGTTAATAGGCTTCTGCCGTGACGGACCGACTGTTTGTGTGCGCGTGTGAAGCCTGACCTCCCTGACCAGCCAGCGTGCAGCAAGGCGGATTAGGTAGATTCGGCCTGGAGATGTGACTGGTCCTGGCTGATGGGAAAGACTGCACAGATACCAGTACAATAGAGTAGCATCATGGCCTGCATACAGCCTACTGCAGACAGAGGCCGGTGACTGGAGTGATGGCAGCCGAATGTACACATTGCATACTACCCAACACCAGCTACATAATATACTACCTCGTCTGCTCATACATACCCCGACCCTGACCCAATTGCCAACCCCCCCAGCTCCGGGAACAAGACAGATCCTGGCCTGCCCTGTGGGTGCATATCGGAGCTGGGCTGGGGCTGGTGTATGGTTTGGGAAGTACTGTGGGTAACGTAGGATATTGTGGCATGGATGTATCAATCAATCGGGACTGGCAAACTGGAGGTGTAGCTGAGATACTTCCTTCCTCTCGACCCTCTCGACTCGACTGCTTGCACAGGCACGACGGACGGGCCAATTGTGTAGTGCCCTCTCGATGGATGTTGCCATCCAATGTACATACCGGCTGTGCACGTGTAGCCTGTAGACAAATCCATCTAACAAGGGAAGAGGAAGGAGAAAGAAAAAGAGGTGGTCAACTGCCGCAATCACTTACCTCGATACTCATGCAGTATCAATGTATCCCTGTCTTTCTTCCAGTCTCTATCTACATACTACTTTACCTTAAGGACCAGGCCAGCCAGCCAGCCAGATGCTCATGTACGTATGTACTTGCACAATCCATGGAGCTGTAAGGTGAGTGTGCAGTTCGTCAGTGAATTGAATTTTGGCCAGAGGGATGGGATGCCGGCCTTTTTGGTCTGGTCTTTCTTTGCTCGCCCCACCTATCGCTGGCCTTACTTTTCCTCTCCCAATTGCCCTGCTGACCCTGTCGGCCTGTCCTGTCGACTCCCAGTCCCAGTAGTTTTTCCTCCGGGTCCTGTCCTGTCCTGTCCTGTCCTGTCTAAATTACCTATTTCTACTTCCTAAATCGTGACAAGCTCGCAATTTACCTCGATTTACTCAAGCTCGAGAGATTGCCTGCAACCCAAGGGGGGGGTTAAAAAAAAGTTCCCCCATCACCCCCACATTGGCCGGAGTCGTACGGTTCTACTCCCCATTCCCACCTTATTGGCTGTTTATCCTCCCACGGCTCTCTATGAGGCGGTGCGGGTTGCATATTGTGTTTTGGTAGATTCTTAATACCTTCTTCCCTCTCCTCGAACCCATACTGGTCTTTGCCACAGCCACTCAACCACATACTCCTTTTTTCCTTCTTTCATTTATTGTGTTGGGGTTGTGTTTCTGTGTGTATATTTGTTGATCATGTATCTTGGAAATCCTGATCACTTATTCTTACTAATCAGCAGTTGATGCACTCCAAAAGGTCAGCTCCCCACCTGGGTGCGCGCCCACGAGTTGAGACGTGCGACGTGTGAGCGACGGAGGGCAAAAGAGGTGGCGAGAAAGTGAAAAAGAGAAAAAGTGCATGAGAGAGACAAGAGACAACACACGCAAGGGCACATAGACAACAAATTAAACCAAAGAAAGAAAAGCCCGACTACAGGGGGAACAGCCGCCGGCGTACTATGAGAGAGAGAGAGCCGGGGGAGAAATGGCGGCCGATACTTATCCAGCCGAGCCTCGACATGATGGTCGCGGCTCTCAGAGTCTCGACACTCCGGGAGCATCTGCTTTTGACCAGTCTCTAGACCCCACGATAAGAAGTTTATTCGAACAACAAGCGGCCATCCAGGTCAAGCTGGCTGCACTCCTCCCTGCCAAACATGACCCCAACAGCAGACTCGAGCTTGACATGCTGCGGCACAAGCTTCGGGCACTCGAGGCATATGCAGAAAACCAAAGTCAGTCCTTCCCACTCTTCCTTCTCCCTGTCCTCACTGCACACTTCCTTATTCATGGATGTATTTTTATATATATGTACTCGAAATCTATATATACTGGTCTGTGTGTTTTAATGCCAGTTCATTTCCATTGACCCTTTTTAAAGATCTCGCCACTGCTATACGGCCCCTCTCAGATGCCGAGGAAGCCCGGGCGCTGCAGTATAAATGCGAATGCATTGAGAGCTCATTACTCGACCAAGGTGAGAACAACCTTCCTGTTTCGTTATTGGAATACCGCCTCTGTGTGATCTCATCATCTAAAACGTTTATTGGCGCGAACAGGTCTGGACTTACTTGACCCTAATTTCCTCGAGGCACTGAGGCATCCTGCCCGGAGCGATGCTCCGCCCGAGTATAGTACCTGGCTTGAGAAGAATGTATCCTTCTATGACCCCATTTTCCGCAGCTGGAGGATGAGGGAGACCCTACCCGTGGTCTCCAGGAGTCAGACCCCTTTCAAGTGCTGGGACGAACGATGCCTCTATTACATCTATGGCTTCGCCAACTTCGAGGACCGCGACCAACATATGCGAGAACACGCCCTTTCTTCCAAGAGGGACTCCGGGCTCTCGGTGAACAGTGTGCCACATGTCGTCTTTCCAGAACAAGCCACGGCCCGGCTTTTCAGTGCAGACCGGCTCAAGGCGAATTCCATGGTCCCCTTACCGCGGCTTTCAGTTCCTTCGAACCTAGCCCCTTTGGCCCCCGTCTCTCAGGGCAGAGAGAGACGAGACCTCTCAGTCACGTACGCCTTTGGTAATGACATGCCATTACAACACCGAGGCTCGATAGATTCCGAGATTGATCTACCGCCACTCAAACGAAGCAGAGTCAGCCACGGGCGACTGGAATCTATTGGCGAGCTACGACTGCCCCGAGATGCTGGACCATGTCTGCGATGCAAGGTCCAAGCCAAGCCGGTATGACTTAAATTGATAAGTTCTGCTTTGCTGCTCAGGGGTATTCACTAACATCTGGGTAGTGCGATTCGCAGGATGATTGTGCATTCTGCGCAGAGCCTCCATCATCCGCTGGCGATGAGTTTTGGAGCGTATTGGGCTGTCAACGGGGGCCCCTGATTGCCCTGGCCGACTACATGCTGCCAGGTAAGCTTGATTTGCGCACCCGAGCAAAAGCAGATTGCTGATTTATGCTATAGAGATTCTGTCACCAAGACAAGTTCAAACCCCAGTCACTTCTCCCATGGCGCGACGACGCAATATGAACGAGTATCTGGAAAGAACTTACATTGTTAGCCCTGCCATGTCGGACTTGGTCAAGTCGCATCTCGACTTTGATGATGGATTTTGGTGGACGGAGGACTTGGCTTCTTTGCCGATAGCGAATCCTACCACCGCAGCCTACTCGAAGGACCCCATCGACCGGGCTCCCCGGTCCTCAAAGTTCTCGCTGCGAGCTGGAACGCCGAAGGCATACCATTTCGATTCTGGGAGCTGTTCAAGCTGAGCGGGTATCTATCGCCCAACCGAGAGCTGGAAAAGCAGATTTACCCCGTTCTCTATCGGGCAAAATTGCTGCTCCGAGAGATCCTGTTCTACGATTTGCAACAGACCGAACCTTCCATCAGAACAGATGTCAACATGGCCAACGCGCAGCTTCTTCCTGAGGATATCGACTACGACGGACGGAACCGACTGATATATAACTGCATGACGCAGTTTCTGCAGTCTTTCGAAAGCAGTACGATACGCAGGGTGCTTACAGAACCTAAGAGTTGGCTGGCGGTGTTCCTGTCTTTGTGCATCTTCAGTATCGTGCGAACGATTCTGGCGGACCTGATCTCTACCCCCTCACGTGGGGGTTCTGCGCATGCTCCGTCGTCGATGCCTATGCCCACGGGCGCCACCGCGATGCACAGTGTCTACAAAATTCTCGTCAGTGTCTTTGCATGGTCGACTCCCATGGTACTGGACGATGCAGGGGTGGAAATGGATGACAGCGACAAGTTCTTGTTTGCGGCCACATCAGGCGCCATCCGCAAAGACGAGTGGTCTCAGTGGGGAATACGTTCATCGAAGGACTTCTTGCTTGGCCTGGGCAGTGGGTACCTGGCCGACAATATGGGCTTCAACGGCTTTTTCAGGCAACGTACGCCGATCTACCGGACCGTATCGTACCAAACCCCGAGCGTGGCCACGCATATTAACGAGCCGCGGAAGCCCGTGCCGGAGTGGCGACCGATCGAGGCCTGGGGGCAAAGGGCGGAAGCAGAGGGAGGAGGCGGCGGACCCTCGTTCGGCTTAGAGCCTGCCCGGAGACACACGGTCGGAGAAAGCCCAGCGTTTACGAGGGCCATAGCCAGAGGTCTGGTCTCTCCCAGTAAGCTCCGAACATCCTATCACCGGCCACCATTACGCCGCGTCTACTGCTCCAAATGCAACGAGTATCCGGAAGGGTTTCGTGGGGAGCACGAGTTGAGGAGGCATACAGATGCAAAGCACGCTGCCCTTGTCAAAAGATGGGTATGCACTGAGCCACAGAGTCATAGTCCGAGCTCGCCTCAGCCTGTCATACCACTTGCCAAATGCAAAGCATGTGTCACGCAAAAACGGTATGGCGCATACTACAATGCCGCCGCCCACTTGCGACGGGCGCATTTCAATCCGCATCGGGGTGGCAAGGCAAGCGGAGACTGGCCTCCCATGACCATCTTGAAGGACTGGATGCGAGAAGTACGGCAATCCATCGATGTGAGCAACGAAAACGACAGCGATAGCGGAGACGAGGAAAGCGATGCGAGGATGGTCGAAGAGACATTCGCACTTCCGAGGCAACCGTCGTACTTGGAAGCGCCGCGGCTTGCCCCAGCCCCTCCGCCCCCTCAGGGGCCTCTGCTTGCACCGTCGATAGCGCCTGCGCTCGACGGTGCGATACACAACAGTAGCCCTATAGCACCCAAGATTGAGGACAACAGGAACAAGTGCCCGCATCCCGACTGCGGCCGCGTATTCAAGGATCTAGCGGCACACATGTTGACGCATCAGGAGGAACGGCCAGAGAAATGTCCCATCGAAACGTGCGAGTACCATATCAAGGGGTTCGCCAGGAAGTACGACAAGAATCGGCATGCCCTGACGCATTATAAGGGAACCATGGTATGCCCGTTTTGCCCAGGCCCCGGCACGCCGTATGAGAAGGCCTTCAACAGGGCCGATGTCTTCAAACGCCATCTCACTGCCGTCCACAACGTCGAACAGACACCGCCCAATAGCCGCAAGATGATCATTACGGGCAACAGTTCTCGGGGCGGCGGAGACGCCAAATGCTCGATTTGCCAGACGCGCTTCGCCACGGCACAAGAGTTCTACGAACATCTCGACGACTGTGTCCTAAATGTAATCGTACCCGCCACGCCAAACCCGCCTCCCAAAGAAAGCGTCGGCGCCTCGACGCCTGGAAAGTCGGACGAGAAGACGATCCGTGTGGCTACTGATGATTCGGACGAGCGAAGCCCCCATGGGGATGACGACAAGGCCAGTCCTGCTCTAGATCCTACAGAACAGGGGAGAACGACCGCGACGGCTAGCAGCGCCGGGGGAGACAAGATGGATGTTGATTCTGACACGGAGAAGTAATGATTCGAGACGAGCAAGTGATGAGGTTATTTATGATGCAGCAATTGGCAAGGGACAGACGTGCCCCGTCAAGATCGGGAATGGACGGGACGCTCTATGTATGGAGAGAGGCGGGAATGAAGAAGGAAGACCTGCTTGGCATTCTTCGTATGCTTTATTGTTATCATCGCTGTTGCTGTTGATAGAATGAGAAGCGAGCGAGCGAGCGAGCGACCAAGGGGGAAAGGGGGAAGAAAGTAATTTCTTTCGTCTCTCCGCTACGAGAGAAGGAAGGCGACCAACGAAACGACCAGGTATGATCATCGAATCGCCATGATTATATAAATGAACACAAACACACACATCATCCTATACTACTTTGGACGAGAAAAAACTTCCTTCTGCCACGACACACTTATTAGCCGTGTATTTAGATACCACTTATAGTTATTAGTATAACGTCATACAATTTACGTTTAACGGGTTCGTTTCCAGGCCTCGACGCTCAATTCGTCCATCGCTTGTCGCTACGTGTTAAAACATATAACTATATCGAGGCGAAACAGGACACGACAATGGCTATGCTTGAGCAAGAGGAGCTGATAACTGCCATGTTCATTTCACTACCATTCCAATATGGACGCTAGACTGCAAATGATGCCGTGAAACAACACACCCTATTTCGTTATGACGAACTGTTCGTATAATCTCATCCCCTTTCCATAAACACATTATAGCACATCAGCATTCGTCTTTACTCGATCATGTCGATGTCGTCCAGAGCTGGCGCGTCGTGGGCAGGTGCAACATCAGCCGGGGCGCTCGTTGCGTGTGGTGCCTCGCCAGGGCCAAAGTAGTCGGCCATCTCGGCGTCCAACTCCTCAGCCGTCTTCTTGGGCCGGCCTCCGCGAGCCTTGCGCTCGCCGCCATCGCGGTCTTCCTTCTCTCGGGCTTCACGACGCGCACCGGGGCGTCTTCCCCTGTCGGCACCACCACGGCCTTCTCCTTCGCGGCGGTTGCGGCGCATGGGGCTTCGCGATCGGCCGCCGGATCGTCCAGCAGGCACATAACGGTCGACGTCGCGATCCTTGTTCGAGTAGCGGTTGGGCGACAACGAGCGCGAGCGTCCCGCAGGAGCTGTTATCCTATCGGCTAGAGACCGGCCGGGCATGTAGGCCGAGTCGAAGGGGTTGCGCCTAGGTGCCGAGGGCATGATGGACAGGCGAATCGGCTGGCCTGTTGAGAGGGTGGTTGTTAGCTTCCCATGTCCAACCCATGCTCTCGTCTGATTCTACCTACCCTTTGCGTTGGCGCCATCGAATTCGCGAATAGCCTCCCTTGCGTCATCACTGCGATTGTACGTCACGTATGCGGTTCCTTCCGAGCGTCCGGCACGGTCGTAAAGGAGTTCGACTTTCGTGACATCTCCGATTTTGCCAAAAAGGCCCTGGGAACCCCAAAATGTTAGCTAGGAGGGTTCAGTCTCGCAGGAAAGGTGCCTTATTTTGGCCGTACCTCGAGATCCTCTTGAGTCAATTCGTAGTGCAAGTTATCGACCTTGACCTTGGTGCCGCGCGCATCACTGCATACATTGGCGGCTGGTTAGCAAGTGCATGGTTGAAACGGAACGGGAGTTAACGGGTGAATGACGAACGATGCTGAAGGTCCGGGTGATCGTTGGCGGGATCCGCGAGGTCGTCCACCGTAGGCTGTCCGAGTCAAGTCAGCCATGAGTTGTTGTTATCGTTGGGCGACGCCAGAATCCATTGTATGGAGTACGTACAGCCGGCGTCCTCGAACTTATCGTGGACCCATTCCCTAAAGCGCACCGCCAGAATGTCAGTTTATCTCTTTGCTCTCGTGTTGCATTGCTTGCCAGGCCCGGGCTTGGGGGGCAGAGGAGAGTTTCATCTTACGAATCTATTTGGCGCGAATCGTCTCTAGTTGACTGTCTCGCAGAACGAAAGCGCTGGTTAGCCGGGTATTCAACGGGGTTGCGACTCTCTCTTTTGATTCCCTCGACGTCCACGTGAACCTCCATCCCCGAGCGGGCAGCATTTCCGAACAGGTGTTGACATGGTCCAGCCAGCCGCATGTTGCAGAGTATGAAATCTTGTTCTGTTGTTCGAGTTGGAAGCTTGCTGTTCCGACGGAGCGAATGGAGACCGGGGGTTTTCTTCTCGAGGGATATTTCAAACGGGGAGAGATAGGAATTTAATCCACCTGTGGTCAACAGAGTTGGTTAGCTCTGGGTGCATTGCTTGAACTCGCGGCGAGTGCGCGAGTGCATGAGTGCATGAGTGCATGAACCGGGGGGTTGTGCTTGCCTTTCTGACGCCATCGCGAGGGTAAGAGTCTCGCTCGCGCAGGCGACCGTTGTCTCTGTCTCTGCCTCCGCCATTGCCTCCGTGACGAGGTCGGGGGCCGCGCTTCTTGTGCTGTTTTACGGAGAAAAAAAGGATGAAGTTAGCTTGGAGCTTCTCTCGCGCGGTTGAGCTCTCGATGACATAACACAGGCATGATGTGTTGTTGATGCATTTTCACAAGCCTTTCCAAAAGGGACAGACGGAGGTGGACCAACCTGAGAATCAGCAACGATTTCGTCGAGACTGCGATCCATTGTTTCTTCTTCTTCTTCTTCTTCTTCTTCCTTCTTGGTGTGAGTGTTCTGGAGAATGGATTTAGAGGTAGAAGTCGGATGGAAGAAACATTGATAGGAAGGAGTATGAAAGTAAGCTCCAGGTAGTTAACATGACCAGGTACTACTAATTAACTGGATTTCTATGGGGCCTGGCTTAGCTGCTTTAGAGCTCACGACTCACGCAAGTGGGGCACGATTCCTGCTGAAAACGCGCTGAAGCTGAGCTTGCCGGGCTTGCTGTTTCAGCGCGTAAGCTAGCTGCTCATAACCAAGTAGGCCGTGACATAAACAGGCAACCTATCGGGCATACGAGTATA
Organism: Apiospora saccharicola; assembly: GCA_038363915.1. Lineage (NCBI taxonomy): Eukaryota > Fungi > Ascomycota > Sordariomycetes > Amphisphaeriales > Apiosporaceae > Apiospora > Apiospora saccharicola. Next base: position 6,219,698 of record JAQQWM010000001.1, read on the forward strand.
CATGTATGCATGCATGTGTCTGTAATATATCGAGCATATGTACATATCTATGAAAAGGTCTATAGTAGGTAGGTATTTTACAACATGGAATATGAATACATTAGGCAAATATACATAGCTCATTCATACGGGTTCGGAGGAGTCCAGTCCCATGTGACAGTGCTATAAGGCGCGTCGATCTTGGTGGTGAAGCTCAATAAGGGGTCGTTGTTGAGGTAGAGTCCAGTGCTCGACGCAGCCCCGAAGTATCCTGACACCACGTCGACCTCGGTCTTTTCGTTCTTCGCACCAGCCCCCTCGAAGCCCTGCGGCAGGTCCTCGTTCCTGGGCGCAACCGCCAGCGTGAGCCTCGACCCAGCTGGATCAACCGAGGAAAACGAGTCGTTGTCGTCGTTGATGACGTGCTGAGGCTCGGCGCAAAACATAATATACAAACCCGGCGTTACGATGCCCTTCGACGAGGGCTCGCTGGCCGAGTTCCGCTCCTCAAATGCCTTGATGAACATGTCGATGTCGTCCTGCTCAGGAGCAGCATATGTCGTCTCCGGGTCCAGCGACAGGAGGCCTTGCTTGGCGCCCCAACCACCACCGCCGCTCACTATCCGTCCGGAAGCGTGGTTAGTCCAAAAGAACGATATGGGACAAAACGGCACACGAGGGGGGATATGGAAACTTACAGATCTTATGTATCCTGCACTCATTATTTAAAAGACCTTCGTAAGAATCGCGCGCATCGAAGTCTAGGCGCCACTCCTCCGCGTTCTGGTTAGTCTGGTAGGTTCGGAACTCGGGAACGAAATGCGCCCTCTCCATCACGCGCGCCGGTAGGACCCACGCCCATACCCCGATGGGCGAGGGCGCCTGGTCCAGCTCCCCAGCCCGGGACGCCCTTTTCTCGAAGATCTGGGGGATCAGCATCTCAAGCTCCTTCGACGCGGGCGAGACGACGCCGTCGATCTCGATTTGGCGGACAATGTTGCCCAGGCCCGCCACGATCTTCCGCGGCGGCGCGAGGGGCATAAGGGGTATGCGAGTCGTCAGTCCCTTCATTCCCCGCCAGCAGCACACCTTCTGGTGTGATTTCTCCTCCATTCGCTGCAGCTCCATCTGGCGGCCTGCGTCGGAAGGGGTCGACCAACGGCTGGCGAACAGCGTAGAGCGACGTCCATTCTGGAAAAGTGTGTTTGCCAAAGGTAGAGTGACGTGAGGCCGACAGTCTTGTCCGTCGGTGATTTGGGCTTCATGCTCAGTGAATTCGACCGCAGAAGCCTTGTCTGGATCGCCTGTGCCAGTAACCTTGCCCTGATCCCATAGCGAAGGTAGGAGTGACGCAGTACCCCCGTAAAGAATCGACAAGCCCTGGTGTGGCTTGCCGTGGAGATGATACGGATCAGCGATGCCATCCACCACGCCGAACAACACATCGGTGTGAGATTCATCCGGTCCGGAGGTAGTCAAAACGTGACCTTGTCGCTGTCGCTGATGGAGAGTGCGGAGCAGCTGGGACATGAACCCCTGATCCTCCGACCAAGACGCGAATTCCGGCGACGCCAGGATGACGGCAGTATTATGTGATGTCCCCTTTGACACGGCCATATCGTGGCCCGAGATCTCCAATTGGCGTTTGAGAGAGTCGAGTACAACCTCCTGCTTTGGTTTGAGCCTCGCTATCACGCATTTGTGTGGCAGTGGCGAGTTGCACCTACCTTGGACGGCTTGCCTGTCACGGCGATACTCAACTGGTGAAAGGATCTTTGGAAGACATTTCTTCTCAGGCACCAAGCCGGCCGATGGGGCAGATTCCGCACCAAAGATGCCCTCATGTCAATGGCGGGAGAGGTGTTGTCGTTTTGGTATGAGAAGCAGGTACCTCTCTCTAATAGCTTCCAATGGATGACATGGTTGAGTTTGAAGGGCGCCCCAGCCACAGTCCAGCTCGCCTGGAGATGTGGCTGAAATTGACTTTCTGACCTTTCTGACCTTCCCGAACGAACGGTGCCGCCGCGCCTCGCAACGGGACGGTTTCAAAGTTGAGTATCAAATTGGGGAAGCATATCATCCGCGCGGAGGGATTTGAGTTATGTTGGTTTTAAGCTGCTGGTTAATGTGTACTAATTTACGGTAACACTGGTTATTTACTAGGTAGACGGACAAGATGGCCAAAAAACCACCTGCAAGTCCTTTTGGGACGGAATATACCTGACGCCACTATTTTACAACCCCTCACAGAGGAATCTCCTCGCCCCATTTTCTCTCCCATCCTCCCGCGCTTACTACTCCCTAAATCTTCCTCTTCATTCTCTCAAAAATCGGCACTAGTACAAAAGCGTATGCAAAGGGGGTTAAACGAATGTGGATTATATGTGATACCCACCCATCATGTCGTTAAGTTCGTAATGTGGTAAGGAGTGCCTCAACGTCGTGCTAGGCATCGCGATCTCCCCCTTAGTATCGGTAGGGTGAGTAGCCGTTGTTGTAGCCGTTGTTGTTGTTGTTGCCGTAACCCCCATTTCCACCGTAGCCACCGCCTCCTCCCATGTTGGGCAGAGTCGGCTCACGGCCCATGGGAGCGGCGCCGCCGATCAGGCGCTCGTTGTCACCACCGTTCATGGGCGTGCTGGGCGTCAGAGGACGCGCGAAGGAGTTGAAGCCGGCCGCGTTACCGTAGGGGTTAGCGGGCTCCGCGCCGAGGTAGCGATCGGGCGAAGTGTTGCGCGCGAGTGGCTGTTTCTCCTGGATGTTGTCCGACACCGAAAATGTTGTGCTGCCGTTCGTCTGCTTACGGTCCAAGAGCAGCGAGTTACGGGCATCGAGAGGAGTAAGCGCATCTGTTTCGCGTTGCATTTTCTCTGTAAAGATTGGTTAGTAAACAGACCCAACGACTTGCTAGGATGATATTGTATGCTGATGACTTACCCAACTCCTTTCTACGCTTGCGATGAGGGTTCTCCTTGCAACACGCCGCAATGGCATTCCAGGCGATAAGGATCGCCAGAATACCGGTAAGAGCAGATTGGAGGGCAATCAGAACGACACCCGTAACGGTCTGAGTGGTCTGCTGGATGCCAAACTCCTCAACAAATACCAGAATACAGACGACAGAAAGAACGCGAACAGTCTGAATGGAAATGTTGACCCAGTTGCTCGACTTGCGCTCGTACGGCCGGCTCCAGAGTAGCATGATGAACATCAAGCCTTCGATAATAAGCTGAACAATGGTCTGGATCATGCCGTGTCCATCGGTAGCGGCAAGGCAACATCCCTTGGCGAACATGTAAACGATGGTCGGGACGAAAATCCACCAGTAATCCTTTCTGTAGGATTCGTAGAACAGACTGTACTTGACCCAGATATCCTTGTCGTCGTAAAGTCCGGTATAGTCGCCCTCGGTGTTCTTCAGTTTCTTGGCCGTGCTCCAAATCTTGTAGGAGAAGAAGGCCAGAATCGCCGTAAAGAGAGCCAGAGTCACACCTGCAAGGACCTTGGCAGCCCAGGAATCGCCATGCGTAAACTGGAAAATGCAGTACAGAACCCAGATACCGTAAAGCAGCATAATCAGGGACGTCACCGCTCGTGCGATGGAGCCCCAGTAGTGTTTGCGGAAACCTGTCAGAGACTCGGGGAAGCTACCGAACAGAGCCCAGAACTCCAGGACCACCTTGACCAACAGAATGCCGACCACGATGACGCCAATGACAATGGCCACAATAAGGAGCACCGTCATGAAAGTGTTAGATTTCGGTACGCTGAGCATCTGGACGTAGCCTGAGATGCCAGATACAGCAGAACGGATGCTCGATTCCGTCGTGCTGGCGGCGGTCTCGTTCGTGGTCGTCGTGGGGTTCGCAATCGTCTCGATATCTCGAATGGCCAGGGCAAACTCCTGCATACTGCGCTTGAACATCGAGCCATTTTTAGGGCTGTTGGTCGATCCGTCGGGGAACACGAGGGTCGCATTCTTCAGAAACTGAACGCCATCCATCGTCAAATTGCCGCCTGTGTTGTTCCGGAAGTTGTCGATGGACATCTGCAGCTCAGTCCATGGGATGAGTCCCGTGGAGAAGGCAAAATTCTTGGAGAAACTGCGGTAGACCTGCGGCACGTTGACCGACATCATACCGTTCAAGGCGAAACCTTGGAAGACACCAAAGACTTCGGTGAAGCTGGGACTTACTGTTCCCGCTCCACCAGCGCCCGAACTTGCCGCTCCGGCGCCCGAGAAAGCAGCACCGGCTGCAGAGACGCCGGATAATATCAAGGCAGCGCCAGCAACGCCAGCCGCAATCAGTGAGACGGCCGGGTGGTTGGCAGTCTTGCCGTTAGTGACCTGCGACTGGATGCAGCCGACATCTTGTCCTCCGTCCAACGCTTTGAGCTGAAGCGTTGCCATGGCGGCAATATCGGGGATCTGGAAGGCGATGCTGGGGATCATATCGGTGTAGGAGGCGGGAATATCCTGGCTGCCCTTGGCACCGAATGTGCCGGACGGTACGGGACATAGCTGCTCCACGTACGTCTTCTCCTCGCACGGGTTAAAGCTGTTGGCGTACACCTCCTGGCCATATGCCACCACTTTCAATAGAGCCGTGACGTTTTGGCGCTTGTTGCTCGTTCCTAATACGTCAAACGTGACCTTCTTGGCGTCGTTGTTGTACTCGATGTTCGATTTGGTGACGGTAATGTCGCTGGTCGTCTTACAGTTGTTGAAGTCGTTTGCCGTCAAGATCTGATCGCCCACCACGCCCACCGCCAAAGTCGTTACCCATATCGCCGCCCGCCTGATATTCCACCCTAAGCCTGACCGGGCCATGATGAATCGCTTCTCTTTCTTGCTCTTCGACTTTTGGGCGTCGTATGACGCTAACGTAATAAGGAAATTCGATATATGATGTGAGATTTGACCGTCTGGTAGTGGTGAATTGAAAAAGCCGACAACTGTGTTCTACAAAGATGTCGTCGTATCGATTCAAAAAATAGTAATAACCCAAAATAAACCCAATTCGAAGTCGACGGAATTTCGTATTTTCTCGTCTCAGTTTCAGGCGTGATCCTAGATAAGAGGTCGTGGTTTTGTTCCGTCGGGTTCAAAGGCGAAGCGAAAAGAATAGAGGGACTCGCAGAGCACACACACACACACAAAGAACAGGCACAACAACAAAGGTGAAAAGAAACGGGAGTGGTAGTCAAGAGAAAGAAGGGCGAAAAAGGCCGAGGATCAACCTGGAACGAAGAGGCAAGAAAATGCCTTTGAAAAAAAGGAGCGGCGCCTGTAGTTGTCTACAATGATGGCGGTTTGGTTTATGTCGAGACCGGTGAGTGAAGAGGTGGTCGACGATGTTTGGATGCTGTACAGGTCAAAACGCAGCGCATAGGTGAAACGAGTAAGAGGTATTATCGGGTCAAAGTCGGTCTCGATCCATCGAACGAGAGGGATGAATGAGTGTGTGGTGTGGAGAGGGATCCTGACTTTGTTTGGAGTGGGAAAAGAGAGAAAAAAGCGTTGCAGATGCGGAACAAGCAGCAGCCAAGTAAGCCAATCGAAGGGGTTCAATGAAGAGAAGAAAATGGTTGGTGAAGAGTGTCCAAAAGCAAGATACGGAGAAAGAGGCACCCATGGGCCAGTGGGTGGCCTCGGATCGTCAAGATCCAAGACCGGCCAGCAGGCGGTTGCTGCAAATCCCCCCCTGACGCTATCAAATCGAACGCGCACCCTCTCCTCATGACGACTAACGGGGACGGCGTCGTTCGTTCCCTCAACTCGACCCCGTCCCTGACCCCGGCTCGGAGGCGGCCAAGCCCCTTGTCGGATAACTGTTTGGGACAGCAGCCAAGCTAGGCCCACGAAACCCCAGCGGGCAGGGGGGCCGCTACCAAAACTAGGGGGCCGCCGCTATGGTTGGCTGCCAGGGACGGCTTAGGGGACCCGCCGACGCTCTAGTCCCCTTGTGAAACCACCTCAATTGGGCGCTAACAGCAGATGAGGTGCCGAGGGGGGCCCCTGCAGACCTAATGCCTTTGGCGGTCCAATCTACGACAAAAGAGGATATGCGAAGGGCTGATCGATCTCAACTGGAGATAATGAAGATAAATGATATGGTGCAAGGTAGCAACGGATCGGCAGCGACAATTATCCAGTAGTTCATAAGCCTGCCTCAGCCTCCAAATCTAATTGAAGCCAGCCGGTTTTTGGCATCCTTGGCTCAGGCACTATAACGTTTGATGACAAGTGGGCGGGCGCGCACACGCACAAAAGGCTTGAAAAGGGTGCACCCATCACGGCCCATTTGACACTCGCCGGTAGCGAGCCAGACATTGCATGTGGAGTGGTCATTCCACTAATCTTGCGCGACAAAACAAAGTGTTCGATGGGGGAAAGGGGGCTGAGCATGACCGAAGTTAATGCAAATACCATCATCGGAGATGTCCCCAGGGCACCGAAAACTTGTTTACCAGGCCCTCCTTATGTGTCAAACGTCCCGGCCGGCATTCGAGAAGGTTTCCATGCCCAACATCGGATAAAGCGCGGTTGGCGGTACTTGCGAGTCCGCAGAGGCCAAGAAGCCCGGCCCAGAAAGCCCATAAATTCATCGATACTGGAGCACTGGAGCAGATGATGATAGATCGGATCTTGCAAGAGGGTTACAGATTGTCTCGCCTCTAATCAAACGGACCAAGGCTTACGAACACTGGAGTCGACCACAACCTCGCGAGATACGTAATCTCCCGCTCGCTCGGACGCTCTGCAAAGTTACTGAATATGGCTGCGCGATGGCATATTTTTAGCACCTTGGTGGTGCTGGTTCCAACTTCCAAGGTTTTGGCGTCCTAAAAGAACAGGAAATTGGTTCGTGGTGGCTTGTAACTGCTCGCACAAATGACAACGCCGGTTGGCGCGATCCGCCGTTCCGACATGATGTCCAGTTACCAAGAGGCCGCCAACGTATTGCAACGAGATGGCACGCAGTTCGCCGGATTGAGACGCAAGAAAGGCGACTTCTCTGCATGAGACGCCCGCGGTGCGAGTGATGTATTGCCTGACTCCAGCGTTGTCTGCCAAGGGGAATTTGAGTGTGCAGATAGATATGATGAATAGACGAGCCTTTGTCATCCGTCACCTACATGGGACGGGCTTGGGCCGAAAAGCCATGTATTAAGCATCGGTGCATTTTTAGTGCCACGAACCAACCAGGGGTTGGGATATGATTATGGTTGTTTGATTGGCTTGGCATATTTAGACGATATGAACAAGCCGTGATATATAGGCGGTGGCTTTAATGGCTGGTGCCAAGTCGGCATGGGACGTGGCCAAGACCGGAGGCCTGGCCAGGCCATGGCCAGCCCGAGGAAACATTCGGCAACATAGCCATGTCATATTGGATTGCGTGAGGTCTATTGGAAAACAAAACAACTGGAAACGATGGAGTTGGTCGCCGCCCGCTCTGTAAGACCGCCTGTGCTGTGATAAACGTAGTTCAAACCCCCAAGTATATATCCCTTCCCCTTCACGACCATCGCCGTATTCCGACGTAACTCATGGGAAGTTCTGGGCGATCGAGTGCCCAATACCCAAAGATTCCCGAAGTCAAATCCAATAACAGATCCCCTTCCGCAAATTGGCTGGGGAATAATATTCCGGTGAAAATAATAGGCAAACATTATGGAAATAACGCCGCTTCAATCCCTAACACCAAACCCCCCGTGCACGGTCGTAGATCCTGCTGAATCCGCACCGTGTGAACCCCCTTTATTCACCTAGCGCCAATTCTAGGGTATATGTCGCAACCAAAATAAGATAAACACGCAAGTCGAAGAAGAAAATCTCAAGAGCTATAGAAGGGACTGGGGCCCTGGTGTGGTGAGTGTGTATACGGCGATACCGAGCCAGTGTTGCTATAATGGTCCTGCATCGTGGGATCGGTTGAAGCATCGTACGACACTTGGCTCCCCGTAGGATCTGGCATTCCTAAGGAATTGAAAGCCGGAAAAGCCTCCAGCTGGTTTTGGCCGACCATGAAAGTGGTGACAGGCTGGCCATAGGGGGTCCAGTTGATACAGACATTGGGTGATACTGCTCTTGCTGGACAAACCCACCGCCAGTCTGCGGTATGGCCAAGCCGTGGCTATGTGTTATCGGCATGTTATACGGCACCGAGGCAGTGGGTTGGTTGTAATAAGAAGTGTCCAGCGGCGCGCGGGCCATGCCGGAGTACGTATATGCGTTGCTCATTTGCTGGAAGTCAACAGGGGCAGGGTTGGAAACAGCATGAGGGCGCGAATGGCTGAATTGCTGAGGACACTGCTTGCCCACGGGGAGCAAATTGAAATTTCGAGGTGGAAGGTCTTGGACCGGGCTGATGATGGTGTCCTCCTTGAGATCACCATTGTCGACGAGTCTGATAACAGGCAAGCTGATATGCTCCATGTGTTTGGCAAGGTGGACTGTGAGCTTCTTCCATGTTGGGAAGGTCTTGCCACAGAATCGGCATGGCTCATCTTGAGGTCGATTTCGGGTTTCCTGGTGACATTTTTCCACCTTTTGCCATGTCGGATCGCTGCCGCCAGACCTCTTGATTGCAGCTTTGGTCTTCACTTTTGGCTCGGTGAACTTGTGCTCACGCACAAGGTGCTGTAAGAAGTTGTCCCTTCGGTAGCAGACATGGTGACAATCTTCCACATCGCAAGTCCACCATTCTAGGTGGCGATGTCCCTCGTTCTCATGACGAACCCAGTCGGCCTTCCTCTTGAACATCTTAGGATCGCGACAAGGAGCCCATGTGCAGGTGAAGGGCTGGACATCCTCGTGGACATGTTTGGTCCAGTCAGATGGCTTTTGGAATTTTCTGCTTGTATAGCAAAGCTGGCATTCGAGCTCTGCCGGAAGGGACGATGTCGGCGGTATCGGTATGTCAGAAGGGAAGCTTTCGACATTGATGCCGTTCTCCAATGGAGTCCCTCCGCCATCGGGAGAGTCTGAGCGAGCGGATAGAGGGTCAACACCTCGAGTATCATTCTTACTGTCGAGAGGAGCAGCACACCCGCCCTGGGCTATGCAAAGACTGCCACACATGCATGACCCGGTATTTGCCGCCTTGATATGCTTGATCTTGAGGTTCTGCAAGTTCTTGTATCGAACAATCATTTGATGTGCAATCCGCTCCACCAGGTAGTCGTTGGTCTTGTCCAGGCCCGGGTTGAGGCGGAGAATGTGTTGCTGGAATCCATCAAGCGTAGGTACAATATCCTCCGCCTCGCCTGGCTCAACCTTGATGTCCATATCGTCCAGACCATCATCCTCGTCTTCGTCGTCATCCTCGACATCAAACATTGGTTGCGACCCAGCCAAACGTGCCACCGGGGGGGCCACCTTGCTTTTTTAGTAAGCCTACAATGTTCGGCGTTGACTCAAGGTTTACACGCTGAGGTAACTCCGTTTTGCTACGCGGCCTCCGGAGTGTGTTGCGAACGGTTGCCGGGAAGCCAAATGGGCTCTTGGGCGAAGTAGCGGGCGTCGCTGCGTTGATCGAACCACTTCTAGCATGAGCAGTGCCAATAGATGCAGCGCCTTGGGCCATTCCTACCAAAGTGGTGTTGATGCTTGGGATTGATCCTCGTTTGTTCCAGCTGGGAGCGCGCGAAGGGGGCGCTAGACTGTCCTTAGACTCTCGCCTCTCGCCCTGGTTGGCTTCGTCTGACGAAGCATCATCTGTGTTGCCGCTATTCCTGCGTTTGAGAAGATTGCTGGCACTGGACATGCTGACGATTCTACTCAGAATGCTTGGCCGACGAGAGGCCGAATCGCCTCTGCTGATGGAGAGCTTCTTCAAGAAATTGCCACTCACGACCCCTTCAACGTCGACAACGCTTGGCAGACTTCTCCTTCTAGTTCCCCAAGTGGCTGCCCGAGACACGACAGAACCGTTGTCATGGCACATCTCCTCGAAGCGTTGGATTGCGGCTTGTGAGCTTTCAGGTTGCACCCTACCGGAATCGTTATGCGATATAGGGTGCACCATCGGCGCATCCGACCAATTACGGCCTTGACGCATAATTTCGAGATCGGCTGGAGTGATCTGGCCGCCGGGGCCGCCAGTCTTGTAGTACGTCCGGCCAGGCTGGTGTCTGTTTTCGGTGGTGTCTCCTAGAGGAATCTCTGTAGGTGCTATGTTGTCATCCATCACCTCGCTGCGAGCAGATGCAGACGAAATCTCCAGATCACTAGCCTGGAGGCCAGTCGTCTTTTCGGTGGCATCAAATACCCAAGCGGCGACTACCGAGTTGCGTTCGTCAACATTGCGCGTTGCGGCAAGTTGGTTGACACTGGTTGTTTCATCCCGGGAGCGATCTTCAGGTGCTAGGCCGCCCCGCCTCATCGAAGGGCCGGGTGCCCACCCCCTTGGGCTTCGTGGGACACATTGGACAATGACCCGTGAAGTGTAGCAATAGATAAATCATCATCCATGTTAGGAATTTGATGCGCCGCGTTCGAGGCCTCCGGCTCAAATGTGCGCTCGACGGCATGCACGGGTTGCTGGCCATCCTTGCCCCATAATGACACGGTGACCCGGGGACTTTGCGCGGCCATTCTGGCGTGTCCCGAAACAAGGTTATCTTCACTACTGGACCAATCCCCGCTGTTAGTGTCCGGAGTTAGCTGGGGGCCGAAGAGCTGTGGTCAAATGAAGTGGAGTCTCGTGGTGGGGGCTCTTCCGAATTGAATTGGCCGTATGTCGCCTGGCTATATTGGTCTTCAGCCCAGCTTGTAGTTATGTTGGGTTGGCTTTGGTGTCCGGTAGGCTTCATGCCAAAGTCCGAGACTTGGGTTCCGAAAGGTAGCGAGGAGTAGTAACTCGCAAGCCCTGGGTTCTCGGTGCTGTTGAGATGGACTAGTTGGTCGTCAAGGAAAGCAGGTGCCGACCCCTCGAAGTCATTGAAGTTGGCGCCAAAAAACGGGTCGTCCGACTCACTGAAGTCGCTTGGCTGATAGGTCGTTGATGTCGAGATGGACTCGGCCGGCGTGTTGGAGGCCCCGGAGGGAGAGGCCGAGTTGCTTTGTAAGTGAGATGAGTGCGGCGACAAGAGTTGCTGCGAGTCTACAGGGTTGAGGGTTTGGTGATAGTCGGTGTTCTGGGGTGGGCTATGGTGGGGCACATTCATCCGGTCCCTGGAGCTGCCACGGTGGTCGTGTAAGGAGGCCGGTGAAACTGTATATACTGATGAAGACATAGTGAGGGAGTGAAGGGGGGGGTGACCCGAGTTTTGTATATGTTGAGGCGCAAGACCAGGTAGGGCTCCTCAGCTCCCAGTATTGGAAGAGGAGAGAAAGCTCATGCTCCGGCGCAAAATCCAGCGGCGATCAGTGGAGGAGCGCACGCGGAGCCAGATGAGAGCCTTTTGAGCTGATAGGACTGAAAAGCGCAGGTCAAAGGAAAGCAAGCGTTTGTATCCAGAAAACGCGTCGTGTGCAGGAACCCGATCGTCAGTATTTCAAGAACTCAATTGATTCCTCTTGATGACATGGATTGAGAGTTTGAGAAGGTGGAAAGTCTAGTTCGCTCGGGATCGAAAAAGAGAAGGGGAGAGAGCCCGAGTATTGTGTGCTTCCCGTCCAGGACAGCAGCAGGTTGGGGGCTGCACTTCTGTTCACACACTGGCGGCGCTTAACATAGCGATGGTGGAGCCGCAGGTCGGGATGGGATGAGTACCTCGACAGACCAGGGGGGTTCACAAGGTGGAAATACTGCCTAACGCGATGCGCGAATCAGATCCTGCTGCGGGCGGCTGCGACACGAACTATGACGGTGGGAGAAGTCTGGCAGAATCTGGGAACAGATTGTTTTTGGCAGTTTGCAGACGGAAGAAACGAGCACAAGAGGACTCGAGAGTCGATAGGGTGGCAGGGTGAGCAAGGCTGGACAAGGTGACCCTGTAGGCAGATTGGGTAGGCGAACTAACTCCAAAAGTACCTCTTTCGGCTTCGCTCGCCGCTGTGCTGCGGCTCAGCAGTCCCCAATCCAGTTAAGACACTGCTACGCTTATTGGCTTCTGCCGATTATCATTCGGCCCTGGGCTGCTGGGTGTGGTTCTGCTTGACCCAAGGCAGTTTTTCTGGACGGGAAAAACGGGGATCCTGGATTAGGCGTTCTGCTCAGCCAGGCAGACAACACCATACACCAGACACCACATATTTGTACTTACATATCGCACCAGGAACCACCACACCTGTTTTACAGCTAGGCGTTCCTCGACGTGTTGTTTGCTGCATCTAGGTTGCGACATGGTCATCAAATTATCTTGACTTGCGATTGTGGCAGTACAGATCTACTGCAAAGCTCTCTGCTCACCGAAGATAAGTTGCCGTCAAAGACACTAACCACTTCCTCCCCCTCCTCCCCCAGGCTCGATCGATGCTCAAAGGCGGGGCAAGCAGGCAACGGTAAGGCTCCCGCAGTCATAAATATCTTTTCCCCCGCAATTGTTGTCGCATCGCATCGCAGCGCAGCGCAAAGCGCATAACAACTCAGCAGAAGAGTATTGTCAATCCTGGCTTCATCATATGATAGGGCATGCGTTAATAACCACAGGTTCTGCGCAAAAAGGTCTCGGTCACGTCACGAGAGAAAGTGCAGGTACATAAAATAGCAAAGCTGACATCATTAGCAAATATGCACCTTGTCCTTGGGGGTGGTATGTCGCGACACAGCCACAGCTGCTGCGGACCGAACACATCGTATCCTGGAAAGACAGGTACCACCAGGAGTGCGCTAGCAGCAGCTAATCTAGTAAGACGGCATCTCTCCCGTTGGCTTCGAGGTCAGACAGTTCAAGGCTGAAAGAGATCAGAGTATCGAACCATCAATGACATTGTGCTCATTCTCCTTCCTCGAGTCGAGTATATGTAGCGGCCCGTGCCTGTGTGGTTGCAAGTAACTCCATTCCAATGTAATGTAAGGCGGAGATGAGTTGCCTGGCGCAGTCTTGCCATAATGTCTCCCTCGGGCTAATACTTTCAGTATAGGTAGGTACTATTTGATGTTAGCAGATTGTTTCAACTTTCGGAGCAGCTTGGAGACATAGATTGGACGGTGAATCCTTGATACTGCGACTGCTACCGCATAATCTAAAATTATAGTTGGTTCCTGGCGGTGGCAGAAGCTTAGTAACCTAAAACCAACGGGCGGCCAAACGGGGCTGGCATCCATCTTTTTTCCCACTCCATCGTCCAATGCTTCCAGACTGGAAGCAAGCAAGCCCATTGACGACAAAGCCGCCCAACCCAAACCCACCCGACGTTCATATCCTGATTATGTAACATAAGCTTCTTACACACCGTCAGCCCGTCAGCAACTGTTTATAGAATTTGCATGTGCAACGACTCCTATTAGCGACAACCAAGTGTGGTCGAAAGAGGAAAAGAGCATCATTACACACAAAATGTTTCAGGTCAGTCGTTCCCGAATCCTGCTTTCGACCCCCAACCGCAAACAACGTTGGCCCCCCAAGAGATTGGCTGTACCGTTTTTAGCAACTCGTGTAGAGAAACCCAGCTAAGATGACCTCATATGATCTCCTATAGCCGCACCCAGAAGAGTGAGCTTTCCAGGAATGCCCGGCGGTTCGTGGGCGACGCCGCTAATGTGAATCCCGCCAGCCACCTGCATCTGCGCATGCATCGTGCCCGGTCCGTCATTCTCACCAATGACGAGTAAGTGCGCTTCCAAGAATTTCCCTTCACTCACTTCCAGGCTGCTGTTATCATCCCTTGCACTGGCTTCGAGGCTGTTATCATCGTGCCATACCCCTGCCCCTATCTCCATTCCTCGCTCTATCTCTCAGGGCCCCCGTAACTGAACCGCCCTCCCCTTCTTTCCCCCGCACCCACAGGCTCGTCGAGATCCGCGCCGCCCAGCGCACGTTCGAGGGCGCCTACATGCGGACGGCCCTGTCGCAGTTCAGCTTCGCCCTCATCATTCTCAAGATCTTCACCTCGGAGTTCTACGCCATCGGGGCCCTCTTCTCGTGCTACGGCGCTGCCGTCCTGCTCGTCGCCATCTACCGCCGCCACCAGGGCAACCGCCAGTTCTTCACCCCCCGGACGCCGCCGGCACCGGCGAGGTCCGCAAGAAGTTCCGCACCAGCGGCAACAGCGTCGTCTTGCTGACCGCCCTGAGCCTGAGCGCCTACATCACCTTGATGGTGCTCACCTGGCGGCTCAGCTCCTGAGGTCTCCGCCAGGGGTGGAAAACGAAGCGTAGGGCGGGAAGTCGAGTCGGGCATTGCAGAAGCGAACGCTGTGCTGTATTTGCGTTGTGCGGGGGCGGCTCCCCGAAGATGGGAGATGCGATAAGTACGTATTATATCCTGCGTTAATAAGCAACATGGGGGCTCCATTATATCTAGTCTGCATCTTCGGGATCTTAAAGGAGGCCGAAAAAATAGGCGTAGATAAAAAACAATAGTAAAATTATTACAAGAGTACTTTTAACTTTTCCGAACCAAATCCTCTTTCACATGACAATTCATCTCATACGCAAGGACGTTGCCAATACGAAATCATCAAGATATGAAGAGAGGAAACAAAAAATGGCGATATGCAAATAAGACCAACCGCAGCAAAAGTCCCTTCGATGCTTTCCTTCTCCACCCATGCCGAGATGCAGATATTCAACCCGCCCATCCGTTTACCTCTTCCCCTCATTTCAAGAGATCCCCATCGTCGGTCGAGGCCCGAGAAAAACAGGGTGGCCTCGCGAACACGTGTGGCTTCGCTACCAAAGTCTGAGCCTACCCGGTTCGACCACGAACCACCCGCTTCGCGTTCTTCCCCATTGGCAGGTAGGCTATGACTCTAGTTCATTTGTCCCATTCTGGGTATGTAAATGTATGTGAATGTAAGTATGTAATGTGTGTAATTGGGCCCTCGGTCGCTGAATTATGGTTGATTGTAGTTAGTGTTATAAATAATATTTTATGTAGTAGTAGATCCGTTCCTAATTATATGTAAGTGTATGTAATTAGATAGTTTCCAGTAGTATGAGTATGAGTGGTAGTAATAGTAATGCCGGGGTAGATAGATGGCCCAGGTCGTACGAGGCCGAGTGATTAGAAGAAGGAGGGGGAGAATAGAAGACAGCAGGAAACCCAAGAAGTACGGGCCAGGGTTACGAGCAGGCTGTGGTCACGGCGACCGTGTTACCACTGCGGTCGTGGTTGTGGTTCACGGAGACGTTTCGTGTCGCAAATCAATTTGGCAGGCTGCTGCGGCCACACTCCCCTGTAGCACCGAAACCCCCATTTCGGGTATGTGCCTGCTTCGTGACCACATAACTCCTTCTGCCCGAACTTTGGACATTTTGTTTTTCCTCGTTCAATCTTGTTTCTCCTCGTCTGGTTAGGTCGCCTTATATGAGCCAGGATGATAGTGGAAGAAGCCGAGAAATGAATGCTCCCATGAAGAACTTGTGCGTAGGAGGATTAAGAGGAGCGGGTGTAGTCCCATCAAGGTTTGCATGGTTCCTTGGCTGCTAGTAAGTCTCCCTCTTGTTCCCTGCATAGATAGATTAGGCTGGGTTGTTGGAGTTGTTTAGATCCGATCGCCCTTCGGACCGTCGAATTCTCGTTATCCCCTCCAAGGGATTGATTCTTCTTCGTCTTCTTCTTCTTCTTCTTCGAGGTTGATGCCATGGCTGTAGTAACAGCCATCCCCAGGAATAGTTGTACTCTCTATGCCGCTGGTCCCATATGCCCTTTGCCTTTTTCCCTCCAGTTTGTCACACGGTCGTCCTCTTTTGCGCTCTTGCTATTATCGCGCACCGTAGTACAGGGCTCCGGCGTGCTGGTGCATGTTCTCGCCGCCACTGGACGCTTCCTGGGCCCCAGAGGTACCCTCATTGTACCACACTGAGCCGTACGCGTCGGCTCTACGCCCGTAGGCACCGCCGTACGAGTGTGGAGACCACGTCCCGTAGTTCGGGGGCGGGCCGGCTCCAGCGGAGAGCGACGCTGCGTGGTGGTCCACCGCACTGTCCACGGCTGCCACCCCGCCCGACAAAGTCGCCGCGGATATAGGTGGCGCGTACGCCGTCGTTGTCGAGACGCGTCTGTTGTCGAACGTGCGCGTCCCGGTCATGGGAGAATAGGCTCCATGTGCCTCGCCGCCGCCGCCGCTGCTGCCGTATGACATGGATCTTGTCGTGGCTGCGGCGTATGAGCTCCAGGGCACGTCTTCTGTACGTGAACCCGCTTCCCCGACTGCTCCTGCTGTCATTGCACCGTTGCCTGGTGCCGCCGACCAGGTGGCCGTTCCGGGTACGGCGTGCGTGGTGTAAGGAGAGAATGCTGGGCTCACGGGCGAGGGTTGGGGATACGTCCGCCACGACGAGTTCAGGTCATCCATGTTCTTGGCCGAGCTGCCACCGCTAGCATCCGTCGCTATCCAGTCGCTGACGCCATGGCCATATTCATAGGCTCTCGTCCCAGGGACGCTTCCTGTGATTTGTTTTAGTTCTCTTTAGCATACACCCGCAATCACCCCCAGATGGATCGCATCTGAACTTACCTTCAGGAGTCACAGGATAAGTATCCGCCGAAGCGTGCTGCATGCTTGGGGGGCCCATGTGCTGCAGCGACTGTGCGGTGGTGAGTTGCGGGTACATTTGGTGCCGCGTCGCATCCGGTGGTTGACCAGCCGCCATGGCTGGGGAAGAGGATGTCGAGGGGATCTTGGATCCTACCGATGAGCGCGTCCCTTGCTTTTGCCCAGGCAGTGTTGGTGGCTGTTGGTCCACGGGGAAGAAGCTGCACTCCTTCTTGAGTCGGATGCAGTTCATGCATCGACCACCAGGATCAGCAGGCTGGAGGATGCATCTGATCTTTCGACGTCGGCAATGGCCTTGGGAAGTGGTGTCAGTAAGGCGCTCGCAGTTGCAGGGACGTTCTTTACGAAAGAGACGGCCAAGGGAGCTTGGGGTATAAGGTGACATACCGCATGCTACCGATGTGCGATGGTATCCAAGCTTGTTGCGTCGCTTCTCGCTGCTCGACAACGCCAGGTGCCCGTTTTCTGGATCATTTGCCCCCTGTTTTCTTACGTTAGGAGTTGAGAATGCTCTCCTTAACTTGGATGACTTTTGGACAGAATGCCGCCTCTGGACAAGGGGCATGAGGATGTCCTGAGCTGGGTTTGGAGGCGGTGGTGGATGGGCAGTTCTGTTTCTTACCTCCATCGAGGAAGCGGAAGGCGTCGCGTAGCTACTGAGGTAGCCCGCGTGCGGAAGATCCATCTCGGCACCGTCCTGCGGCGGCGGGGGATATTGATAGGACATGGTTGCTATCATGGGCCAGGACAAGCTCTGAAGACGACCTGATCCAAGTTCGGGCTCCAAGAAGGCTGGATGGTTCCTCGGTGGCAGTTGGATGGCGACGGCCATATACAAATACTCGTCTGCTAGGCTCCTCAGGATTGGTCGATGGGGAATCTACCGGTCAGGTCGCTAGCATCGGCTGGTTGGTCCGATGATCCTCTCCTTGAAAGGGGGCCGGACCAGGGTTTCTGTCCTCTGGCAAGGACAAGATGATGGGATCAGTTATGGCTGATCTGGCGACTAGATATCCGTCCAACAGGCTGATGGATTTGGTCGGGTCGTTTTGTTATTAGGGAAGAAGCAGGAGATGGAGAGAGATTGAAGCGAGAGGCGGGCCAATCGAGTCCGTTAAGACGGATGCGGATCCGCGAGCCAGACTTTGTTTCGATGCGACCACAGAGGGAGTCAGCATCCAATTTGAGAAGCCTGGGTGGCAAGGATGCAGCTGGACGCGGCACAACTCGATACGTGATACGGCAACGCAGCAGGGTGTCCACTTCTAGATCAACTATTATATCTGAGGCAGGACCAGAGGGGAAAGCGGGAGCCAATGATTATCTGGAACTGGTAAGATGATGCACCTGGGCCCGGTAAACTGGTCTTGGGTTCCTGGGTCTGTGTGTGTATAAAGTGTGATCGTTGTTGACGGGGTCCAGTTCCAGAGGGCGGGAGGTCCAGCGCGTCCAACCCAGCAGCTAACTTATGTATAAGTTGTGTCTGTCTCTCGGTCTATATCCTGGGTCCGATGGAGTGACCGGTAGATAAAAGAGAATGGAAAGAGAGAGGGAGTGAGAGGGAGATAGAAGAGGGACTCGCTAAGGGATCGACGCAGTTGCTCAGGTGGACTCCAAGTGAGTGTTGACACGTTGGGTAATGTATATAAAGAGGTGAAGCATATATGTGTTGAAGGTTTGTTCCGGGTGTAGGAGCTCGCCAGCGAAAGGGCTAACTGTACGTGGCCTGGCGACGGTTATGGCTGGACGCCACGGCTGTGGGTTGCTGCGTTGCGGTCGAGCTAGGGACGGGCCATTGTTCTGTCATAGGGTTGCACAAGACTAAAAAGAAGTGGTTGCTGCGTGGTCGAGCGAGGGGGCAGCTGTCGTCCAGCTTTCCTTTTTTCTGCTGCTGCTGCTGCTGCTGCTTCTTCTTCTACGTCCGATTCGTTCACGTCATCTTGGCCGAACCAGCCGGCAGCGTGTAAGGAAATAGAGATGGGCAAGAAGGATACGGATATGGACCCTGAATAGTGTGCAGGCAGGGATGACGCCAGAGGCTGGTAGTTGAAGAACGTCGTTACAAGAGGTACTGCTGCCACGCTACTACGCGTATGGTTGGTGGATAGTGAGTATCTCGGGTTGCTTTTGCTTTTTGTTCTTCTTGTTCCTTTTCGATTCGATATCGGAGATCCCAGGGATTCGTCTTGTCTTATTTTCTTTTTCATCACTCGACCTGCTTCCCGAAGCTGGGGACCCACGCGGCGACTGACTTACTACTACCTATACTCAACATAGCAACAGCAAGAGTGGGAAAAAGGAACATGAGCATTTACATCATGTATCTACCTGCTGTTATTATGGCCCCTTCCCACATCGCTGGACTGGGCCGGGTGCAGGTGGGATCGTCACTGGCATAGCGCCGCCCGGTGCGCATGTCTCGCCAGCACAGCGCTCTCTTCTTCCCATTCAACAGCTCTCGAGCCTTTGCTTGCATTGCTCTTGTCTGTACACGCCCAACCCTTCTCTCGCCTCGACTTGGAGGTCTGAAACACAGAGAGGAAACTTCCACGAGCCGCCCTGCTTGACTGGGGAGGGGGGTGTATATTTGCCCGAAAAGAAAAAGTACCCAGAGTGGATGGATATAATTATGCTTGTTTCCCATTTCACCAGGCCTGGGTCCATGTGTTCTGGCAACCCGCCAGTTGGCGCTCTATGCATTCGACTTGAAGAATGATTAACAGCCGTAATAAGAGCCAAGGATACCCTAGTGAGCTATGGGGATGGGCAGACGGGGCGATTCAGGACAGGAAACGAGTGACCCCTGCAATCGTTCTATTACTGATTAACCCATAATACCTACTACCCAGGCCAGGCCCGGGGATACAGGCGGGCGGGCATTAGCTCCCCGATATCGACGGTCGAGCTTTCCTATCAGATCGACTTTACTTTGTGTGTCAGGCAGTCTGCAGTCCCCCCGGTCGCTCTTGATGTGTGCAGTTTTGTGGCCTAATTTGCCCTTCATCTCCGTCCATTCTAAGTACATGAAAATCTGCAGTTGCAGTGACAGACATGCCCAAGGCCTGGCGTTCTGATATTATTGAAATTTAGGTGCCTCTTTCAGGTACCCGAACGTTACCTACGGTACTAGATTAATGCGTGGCTGGCAGCATGGCAGCATGGCAACATGGTTACCAGGGTCGTTTCTTCTTGAGCAACCTCGAGTATATTTGGTTGTTATCCAGGCAGATCTAGTACCGTATGTACTTACATACATGTAACTCACACTGCCCACCAATGCAGGTATCCCGTTGGTATCTAGGGTGCGATCACCGCCCCTCGGCCTCGGCACCTAAACATGTATGAGGAAGTCTCGGGGATTTCTATTGCGCATTTCAATGAACCATTCCTAACATGTCTCTTAATCCCAGATTTGCACCTCAGAGGATGAGATGAATGATTTTGTTTTAGGTAGTATCCTGCAAATGACGCACGCTCAATTCGCTTGGGACGGTTCGCATGTGAGTCCAACAGGCCCCGGGGTAGGATTTGGCTGGAGAGCCAGCAATTACAGCAGACCGATATTCCAGGACTGGGTGAGATTTGTACCCGCCGTGGAGGTAACAGTCGAAATTTAATTCTCCGGCGCTCGCTTGCTTTTACTTACTCGCTTGCGTTACTTTTTCCCTTCCGTAAATAGACACACGGGGTCCCTTACAATTTCAACCTGGAGCATTGGGACCTGATGTACCCACGGTACGTGTTTGAAAGAGAGAGGAAATAAAACCCTTTCTCTGTGTATATGTAGGCAACATACTTGTACTATACTGCAGAAGTATACTTGATATAGGTATGGTATGTGGTGTAAGTTCGAGGTCGGTCGATGGATGCGAGAGGTGACTTTGTGGAGTAGAATGATCCTTGTCGGTAACATGTCAAGCGTGTTGATCCCGGTGCCAGATGGGTGTCAGTCTGCTGCGCTGCGTGAATGTAGTTGGGATGAAGAAGACATAGTACACATGCACACGGGCACACACACACAAACACGCACATTGACACACACACACACACGAGATCCCCGAGTCCAGTGCCATCCCTGTCGCTAGTTGAACCCCCCTCCCCTGGTCATTTTCTGGCATTTGCTTTCCTTGATTCTTTTTTTCCAGACAAGAGGAGCCTATTCGATAAAGGTGGACATTGATCTGTATGCAGTCATTGTCTGGAATAAGGGTTTGACACCCCCTCCCCCTTCCAGCCCCAGATGCGAGATGCGAGCAGGATGTTTACGACCTGGCCGGAACGACGCGAGCCAGCAATACCAAGCAATTTCTGCCAAATTCGCATCCATGCTCCTACCTACATTGCAACTGCAATGGTACTTGCATTGGAAGATGGGGATTTGAAGTCGGGCTTTTCCCCGTCTCTCTCTCTCCCCCCGTACGTTACCCATCGTATTAGGAATTCTACGAAACGAGCAATTAGCTGCATACCATGGCCGAAGTCGAAAGAGAGAAACAAGACGGCCTCTGATGCAACACCGTTAGCCATCCAAAGATTTGCAAAGTTTGGCACCCTCTGCGTGGTTTTATTTCTAGTGTGGCCAAGTGGAAAAGGCGCACAGCACGCATAACGCCCCATCCACACAAGGCCTGCCACACACACACACACTTACGATAAGGCTGCCCGTCGCTGCTGCTTTGCCGTTGCTTGATTTGGTCGCGCAACGACAAGGTTTGAGACGTCGACAAGCTCATGCATTGCGTAACCAGTCCGACCGGCCGTGGATCCGACGGTACAATGGGTGGCTGAAGAGATAAATTGATCGATCCAAGTAAGGCAGGATCAATCTATGGCCAGGCCGAAACTGCCTCGCTCCATGTAAATTGGTCAAATAGCACTACACCCATACGTGAAGGAAGAGAGGCCGCTCAGCTCAGGGGCAGATCCAGCAGCTCGGATCTATGCCAGGCGCGGCGACGTAGAAACATCGGATGCTCATAGAATGGAAATTAGATCTCGAGTACATAGGTGTTTGCTGCCACGCCTTGGTGGAGTGGCGTCGTGCCCTCCCGGAAAGCCGGGGAGCGAGTTAATTGCGATCAGAGTCTGACGTTACGGTCGTTAAGAGTGCATGACATCGTGTGTGTAGGAGAGGGAGCGAGAGGCCGACGCCAAGGACATTGGTGATTGCAGGAACTGTACCTCAATGTCCGTACTTGGGAGAGGGGTCTGGTATCGGCTTTCTCCCCGGAATCTCGACAAGTGGGCCCGATCACGGTTGAAACAGCTTCAAATGGGTCTGTTAGCTGCCTAACAGCGCTCAGCTTATGATTAAGGCATATGCGCGCCCGCATTGGATACCAGACGCGATTACATCGGGCAATACTTCATGTTGCACCTCTGGCTAATAGTCCCAGGCGGTCTTCGCATGATCCGTATCAACGTCACCTCTCGCTGAGACGCTACTCCCGAGGTGGTGTAATCCCGTGATGTTTGAGGCGATCGGAGAAGATTGGACGAACAATACGGTGCAGACACCATCACCACCATCACCATGCAGGATATAGTTAGCGCGTAGAGAGACAAGGCGGGAGTGTGGGTACCGATGGTGCAGGCCAGGACAGGCAGGAGGAAGGTAGAAAAGCAGTTACAGTAGGAGTCGGTGCTTGTTGGCTACCTTGCCGTCGATCAGGAAAGATGTGCGACAAGGGCGGGGGTCGTTCGTTCGAACTGGCGGCGGGGTCGGGACGTGTGGTTGCGGCTGCTTGGCAATCCAGATCCTGACCTTAAACAGGTCAGGGATGGATGGGATGACGGCAGTATCAGGAGCGAAATTGGATGGGATGGGATGGGATGAGTGAGCCCTAGCTTGCGATCTCACTTTGCATTACTGTATCAGATCTTGGCCCATCGCATCTGGCGGTTGTCGATCAAACCTGTCATCCTGTCATCCGGATATTCAACACCAAGACCACTCTGCAACACCCATTCGCCTCCTGCCTGCTATATTTACGTATCCGCATTGCTAGTTGGGTAAAATTTCGTCGTAGACCATCCAACCGCCAATGCATCTGAGAGCACAGATAGTCACTTGCCCACATGAGCAAGTACCTGTTTTTATGCAACAACATTCCATCTCCAATGTCGTATGGTATCGTGTTGTCGAGGACGCGGAGAAACCCGTAGAGCCCATAAGTAGGAGGTGGGGCTGTCAACAAGGAGGTAATGGGGTGTGGGTAAGGTCATGCCACATGAACAGGAACAATAACGCAGGACGTCCGTGATACATTTGCAAACAGATGACCCCTGTTGACACCTTCTTCTATGGATTCTTATTGCCAAAGATCCATAGTGGAGACCAGCAACAGCAGCAGTAGCCAAAAGAAAAAAAGAAAAAGAAGCTCTGTTTATTTTCCTCGCATGCAGCATGCGCCGGAGGTTTTTAAGGGTGACAGGTCAAAATTTGGCAGCTTGCTATTCGGTAGGAGCGAACGCCGTCCAGGTGGGTAAGGCTTGGTTTAGTGCGTCCTTGCAACCCAGCTCAACCCAGCTGAGGCTTGCATTGGGAGGGTCACTAAAGAATTAGCTCCTTTCCTTAGGCAAGAGATGAGATGTGTGCATGCATGTGGTCGCAGCAACCTGTCTCCCAGGTTCGAAGCCAGCAAAAGAAGCAAGATAGTTGCATGGCACTATTATAATAAATATGGCCTATTGGTATTGGTATTAGAATAAGGGATAGTAAGAATGCGCATATGTAGCATCGCGCGTGCTACTGGCAAGCTTCTCGATATCACCCTACCTAATACTCGATGTATTATGTCTATAGGTACATGTATGTAGGTATGTACCTTAAGCACCCTAGAAACCTTCCCGGACCAAGGTTAAGATTGAAGATCGAGAGGAAGCAAGGACGGTAGCGTACCTACCTAGCTCGAGGTTACAGCCGCGGCGGGTGCGGGGCAGTTTGGCTTCTCCCACCAGCTTAGGGGTACTTCAGGTACTTTCCGTCGGCAATTTCGTACAGTAGGTAGGTTAAACGTTTGCCAATTGATGGATCGACAATTGGGTACCTCTCTTGTCGGTGCCCTGCTAAGCGAGAACGTCTTCACGACATTATGGGCTGCGGCTATCTCCATGTTAGCCCATCCTCCTAATACCAGCATGCATACATCTCTCAGCCAGCTTGTACACTCTTACCCTTAAAAGTTTGTTAATTGGTGGATACCGTTTCGGACTTGGGATGGATTATCGACAGGCTATACATATATAGAGAGTACATAACGTCCGATCCGAAACATATAAATCGAGGGCATACGGTAAAAATTATGCTAATCTAGATATACGTTTCAAGTCGGCAAAAGTATCGCGGTCGCATGAAATATACGGACAGGGTCTGTACAGGGCTCTCAGACGGGCCCATCAATTCACAAACTTTCAAGGGTAAGATTGTAGTTGTGTCAACCAACTTTCAGCAGCAGAAACGCCAAGCTCCAAGTTGGTCGGTCAATGGACGAGCAGAACCAGCGTCGTGCGAGTCGTCCGGCCATCACATCACGCATGATTCTTTGCGCATAATAGTTCGTCACTTCTGACCCGCTCACTCGTGACAGGACGTCCCGGGTAAGCTCCTGTGCAGCAAAGCACATCACCGCGTACAGTATCCAATCCATTCTCTCGTCCATCTTCATCAGAATCATGCGCTGTCAGCATATGTCGGCCTTTAAGACAATGCATTGGGCCGAGTCTGGACTCGTTCTTGACCGCCGCCACCGCCAGCCCACACCGGCTCTCCAGCAAAAGCCTCTTATGAAACGTCAGCCATGTGTTTCCGCAAGGCACCTCACCGGCAACGAAGATACTATCGACTCGTTTGATCATCTTTTAGCCAGGAATATGCAGACAGTGAGAGGCTCGCCTGGGTACAGGGATTCGGGGGCCTTTGCACGCTCGGTCCGGTACTCACCATGGCTTGCCAGGGCGTTTGCGAGAAACGATAAGCCGGCATCATATTGGCATCATTCCAGCGTCACTCTCATTCCTGATCGTGTCTGCCTTCTAAAACTAGCAGATGAAGGGTGAGAAGAATAACCCTCCATCGGTGATGGCGCCATAGTCGGGTTAGCGTACACGCCTTGATGTGAAAAAAGCAATTACATGATCTGCGATGAAGAATAACCTAAACTTAGTTACATGCCGAGATGGGAGGAAGCGCTCAAGCCAAACTAGTTGCTTTGGCAGGACGGTGACCTCTGCGCAAAAGAATTCATGCCCTGCTGCTGGAATTGTGTGTTGCTGGGAGGCCGGAAGTGCTTCCGCTCTGATGAGATGGGCCGAGGCTCCATGCATATTGGCCCTCTGAACTCGCCCAGGAACTCGATAGAAGACCTGCAGTCAGAGGCAAGCGAGACAGCTACTGTGCGCGACATGGTATCCATCGGCACACCAACAGACCAGGAACGCTCGAGCCTTGGCATCCAGTCTACACGGGGCATGCCAGCATCGTACGCATCTGAACTGAATCTGGCCGTCACGAGTAGTGCTGGATTCATGTCCCGCTGTCAGGATATTATGTTGGCTGACTGGGACACACATACACACACACACATATATTTCTACGCTGGACCGGTCCCTCGTTGTATTCGATGCACTTCTTGACCATTCGGCGCCCTATTCATCCTGCGCTCCAGGGGAGACAGGCCACGTCATGGGAGATGGATTTCTCACGCAAGGAACTATCAAATGGCCTGTTGCCCTCCCACCAGGCCGGACGTCAAGCTAGCAATGCTGCTATAATATTCGGCTAGTACGAGTCTAGCTTGGAACGATGCGACACGTCGTTTCCCCAAGGCCAGCAATGGGATGAACCTGGCGTGGGGGCTGGGTCTGTCGGGAAGTCGATCCGCCCGTATATCTGTGCAATATCGACGGGAGGTGGGTGGTGTAGATGCATTTAGCTTGCTACATTTGGTTCGTCCCATGTGTCTTCTGTTTATATGAAACTGGCCGGTTGGGCTGGCGGCTCACCGAAGACTAATAAGCCTATTTGGATTGCCGGAACGATTAAAAGAAGTAGCTTGAGACACGATCGCTATATGATCTACTACATACAGCATCTTTTGCAGTCGGCTGCCCGTCACTCTGTAGTATCGCAGTCAGGTTTTCGTCCCTTGTGCTAACCAAGCTATCTGGCTAGATTGCCAATCTTGCGGTCTCCAACAGTCCGAAACCCAAAGCGAATGTCCAAGGGACCATGGCCTCAGCTGGATAAGCAAGAAAAACAATCGGTCCTTCCAAATTACACACGCGATGCCGTGGTTCCGATGTTATCCTTCTGGTAGATTAATTACGTACGCCGCATTCTGAATTGCCGTACTCGTTTTCATTCGGCATTCGCGAGAAAAAGGCAGAGGAAACGGACAGGCTGATTGATGACCGCGGAGACCGGGCCCTCATGAGCCAGAATTGCCTCCAGCTGTCTGAGTGACGTGGGCACACGGGGCCTCCCGCGAATCTTTCTCCAACACTCCGTACCCAAGGCGATCTTCTCGAGCGGCAGAAACGTGGAGCGGTGTCTGCTAGACGATGTAAGACCTGCAGCGCTTCCCGCATATGTCAGCTCGGGCTCCTCGATATATCATTATGAGTTATCATCAACATTGTTAGCGTATATATGGGTTTTATCTCATTCGATCAAGTCAGTGGGTAATTCGTGTCTGTAGTTGCTATGATGTCTATACTTAGGCAGGACTGCGTACACAAACCCCTGCCTTAAGTATGCACTTTATTATTCCAGTCCGGAAAAAAAGCTAAAATCTCGAAAGAGAAATGATCTGTGGCCATTCAGCTAGCATCGACAGAAGTCGCAAGTCCAAACGTCCATATCGCAAAGAGGCTTGTGCATATATGCAGGCCTGCTCGCTCACAGACCATCGTATCGATCGTTCGGCTACTCGCAGTCGGTCGGGTCGGAGGGGTGAGGCCTCTCTATAGCAATAGCAATGGCCACTGCAAGGCTCTGATACCTTGAAAGAGTCCGCTGCACCCGTTGATTCGCCAGCAGCACTTTGGAAGCATGTGATGACGAGCCTCTGCGGGTGAGTCCTTGGACCAACATCTGCAAGAAACGTAGCATTTGTCTGTGCCCCTGAGACTGCTGTGTCTTGAACCCCCAATTACCGACCAACCCCGACTCACACCGCCAATGCTTTGCGACAAGATTTTCTTTGGGTCTCGCTCTCACCGGTACACTGGCTGATTGGGCATGTATATCTGCAGGTAATCCCGTGTCTCATCGACCGTGACCTGAGATGGGCCATATCGCCCGGATTGTGGACCTGCCAAAGCCCCGGATGCCCTTACGCGCCGGGCTTGATGTGAGACGACGCTCAAAAAAGAAAACATGAGAGACAGGAACCCAATTACCTGCACCGAGTCGAAAAAACTCAAACCAGGTAATAGGGATCGCGATAGGGGTACTACCCGGTACTCCCCCAAGGTGAGACCGCAACGCTCGCTCTCAGCTGGTATATTCAGACCGCTGTCGAGGCCCGCATACGGGGAACGGATCCCGAGGCTGATTTTTCTACTTCCCCTAATGAGGACTGCAGATGGAGATCATGACAGGGGTCACGATGTAGGTACTCAAATAGCCCATCTCCATTTCCTTCGAACCAGCTTCTAGAAGATGCCAGCTACGTCAACATGCAATGCGGGCTACGTCGATCTTGCTTTCTTGTTTGTTTCCGAAATACCGAGGCTCTATACAACAGTAACAACAACGCATCTTGATGCAGCCACCATGGCTACGTGGGCCTCTTAACATTCCACTAGTCAAATTAGAGTCACAACATTAATTCGACTTCCAAATTTCTTCGTAGATAGTAGGAAGGGCAAATGCTGCCGGGTGCGGAGTGGCGCTTGCTGCAACACAAGCACGGCTCGGTCAACTGCACGCGCGAGCTCAGATTCGTGGGCGGTACGGTGAATATGGAGGGCAGGCAGCCGTACGAGAAAACGGGGATGGGGTCCACGAGGAGATGGGCTCACTATGTCTGTAATCGAGTCTCCGGGGCAATTTATATCAGTACTTAATATATATATTCTCATTTGTGTATTATAGATCGATACATCCCCTAACAACGACGGAAAGGGGCTCAATACGACGCTGCCATTCATCCACATTTCCCGGTTGTCCAATGCTGCCAGGCTTGTAGTCTCCTATCTATGTCGGTGACTCGTTGTATGTTCTCCTCTACTGACCTAACCGACCCCTATCTCGTACAGATGCAATGTGTACTTGATCCCGGACGCCGCCCATCATATGCCCGCCCGGACCAGCCCTGGAAAGGATGAAAGCGGCATGGCGGGACACGAATTCATCCTCGGGTTGTGCCTCAGCGAGCGCGGTCCAGGTCGCGGCAGCTCCCGGACATCTGCAAAATACTTGCCGGCCAGATCCGCCGGCGGTAGGTCGAGCGCCATCATGGTCTCGATATTTGCAGACGATGGCGTGTAAACTGTAGACGATGACGCCTTCGACACGGCGGCGGTTGACTCGTTTTCGGACTCGCTGGCGACAAGGAAGGTCGCGCGCATGAAGTCCAAGAAGGCGTCGATCTCCTTCCTCGTTGTCATGGCACCAACGCTGGCTCGCACAATTCTGATTTTATCGTCAATATCAGCAGACCAAAATGCGATGCACTTCAAGCATGGTCAAACAACATAACATGGATCCACATACCCAGTGGGAAGACCGTGGATGATAGCAATACCCTGAGATCCGCAGTGATGCCCCGCCGAGAGTGCCCGATCAATCATCCAAGGTTCGTATCCGAGAGAAGTGAAGATGCCACCTGGATTGCAGACACCTGCGAGCAATACTATTAGTACCAAGATTTTGCAATGTCGCAAAGCCTGCCTATGTAGCCGGCCATGTTGTTGTATTACCTCCTGATCTGATATATATGCCTGCAGCATTCGCCGACTTCTCAACTTCTGCATACGGTATGTGTTGCCCGTCCGCCTTGACCACGTTGAACGCTATCACCGACCCCTGCATACTGGGGTCCTCAAAGGCTGCGGCACCGCGGTTCTCGTTGTAGATGCGGCAGGCGGGCCTCCCGTTCAGATGGCGGAGCTCCAAGAGACCCCGGTAGAGCCTGGCGAGGAGATAGGATGTGTGCTTGGATACCGTGGCCATGGAGCCATACAGCTTCTTGTGCACGTTGATGGCTTCGCCCAGGGCGAGGATGCTGTGAAACGGCAACGTTCCGTCCTCGAGCCCGTCGTGGATGTTGTACTTGGGGGCTTGCAGGCCCTTGCTTTTGTGCCACGGGTCGCTGAGAGTGCTGATCATGGTGACGGTGCCGCCGCCAAAGTACTTCCTGAGCGTCAGGATGTGGCCGGACTCCTTGCGGACCACAAGTGCGCCGAGGTCGGGGAACCCGAAGATCTTGTACAGCGAGAGGCATGTGAAGTCGGGGGCCTGACCTGGGTTCCCAAAGACGCGGTCCATAGGACTAGTCATAGCTAGAGCAGCAGCATCGTACAGTGTGTCTGCCGTCATATTAGCCTGTGTGTGTATGTATATATATATAAATTATATATATATGTTGGTCTCTTGCTCTCAGGGGATGCTTACAGCAGTTCTGGAGGGTGTCTGACTGCCGAATTCTTCCGCACCAAGAAGACGGGAGTCGTCGTCCAGTCATGTTGGACTGGCCGGGATAAGCAAACAAGCCAAGGTCGTTGGGGCTGTGTCGGCCGACCAAGGCGCCACTTGGCGACTGGAGCCATTCTTCGACCTCGTAGTCGCTCCCGAAACAGTGGTGGTGCCCGTAGGTGAGTTCCCTGACCCCGACGATGCTGGTATGTGCGTCCTTGTGGAAGCCGTACCAGAACCGGCCGGACTTGGTCTTCTCCGCCAGATCGCGAAAGGAGTCGGCAACGAGCTTGATGGCGGCCGTGGCGTTGGCTACGAACACGAGGTCAAAGTGGTCCGGGTCTGCGCCGAGAAACTCCAATGTCTTCTCTCTGATTTGGTCGACGTTGTCTCCCGATAGCCGCGCCGGCGAGTTCTCCGAGTGGGGGTTCCCGTATAGGTTGGACAACATCTTCCGGGTGAATCCCTCAACTGCAGACTTTGCATAGATGGTGGCACCACTGTGGTCGAGGTAGATGCCTGGTGGTAGGATGCAGTCAGCACGCTGTTCAGGTCATGCCACGTGTGCTGCTTACCTACTATCGCTCATATGTGGATACTCCAGAGATCGTATGGCCTCTACGTCCTGGTTGTATTTGTTCTCCATGATGTGAGTGGATCGTGGGCAACGGAAAATAAGGGGTCATGCGAAAAGGGATTATACCAATAAGACGAGAAAGTGCCAACCTGGTTCAAGAAGACGCCGAACTGATATAGGAAAGCGGCTGATGATGGAGTGCGGTGTCCCACGTGTCTGCACAGGTCGTATAAGACCCGAATATATAGAGAGAATATGATATGACTACAGGACTTCTTAACACGCAACCATTAGGTATGGGAATAGATGGGCTGCTGCACACCCTCTCGTGCCCATGGCTGTTGCCCACACTCCAGCCGTAGTTCTGGCCGGTCATGCATATCAGTGCATCCTCTGGGTCGGTCACATCTGTCGAAAGAGGTATGGATTCACTCCACCCCGCGAGACTATCTAAGCTAATCGGGGATAAAAATTTGCCGCTTAGACGCATGGGAGGGTAGTAAGGGGGCAGGGGACTCGAGAAGGAGTACCTAGTCTGGTCTGCGTACTTAATGAAGCTCAGGTGACTGACTAAAACTCAAAAGTCTCGTCCTACGCATCAGGCCTCCCCCACGAGACAGTCTTGCCTTTCTCCAGATAGCCTTCGCCCTGACACCGCCCAAGGAAGATAAGATCACCCCATCTGTGTGCTCACACAGAGTGTGATGGGGGGCTAGCTTGCTATCGGGACTGATATTGGCTACAAGTGGCCGGTCTGCACCGCGTATATCGGATGGCGACTGGACTCATCCCGGGCATGACCCTCTCTAGGATGGTTGGCAAGCCCCATCCATACGGAAACGGGAAGTACAAGGCTGCCCATAGTTGTCAGCTCGTGCCTTCCCGAGCCGCCAGCGCTGACTGAAGTTGATGCATCGACTAGTACTAGGTCCGCAATATGCTGCGTGGCCGCCCGGCGGTGGTTCCTTTGGTCGGATGCCTGCGGTTTGCTACATCCCTTGCTTTTCAATAAAAGCTCTGCCGAGCTGACTTATGGGGGCCGTTATCTGTGCCGGCAACGCTTACATCATGTATGTCTCGAAGCCAATGCTGCTGCTCCGGATGTTCTACAGATGAGACAGTGAGGGAACCATCAGGAACCGCTGATTCCGAGGCAGCCTGTGCTCCAAGGGTAATGTGCGCCAGACCGATTAGTCTGTCTGCCCGGGTGGGCAAAGGTACAGAGGCCGCGTCCCATTCTCGCCGATTTGTGATTGTCGTCATCATCTTGGCATGGGGAAAGGTTTCTGGGAAGGGTGTTTGGGGTTCCTCAAATCAAGAGGGATGGGTTGCGGTGAGTGATGAGTCCCAATGGGGTCATGATCAAGAATAGCGGGGCGTCACTACTCAGGCGAAGGATGTTGATTTCTGGTAGTGATTCATTTTCGGGATAGGAGAAAGTGGTTTGACTGGTCGGTGGTGGAGGCGTGTTGTATGCAGACGTCTTGCCCATGCATCTCCAGTAGGTGTTGTAGTGCAACCTCAATCTGCCCAAGGAGATTCCTTGGCTGGTACCGGCTCGTCCAATAAGCCAAGGTTCTCTAGAATTGTGATGCAGGGTCAGCTGTCAGCTGACAGCCGGCTCTAGACGGAAAAAGGAATAAATCGATATCACTAATTTTTATTAGAGGTCCGATTCTCTCGAGACTGTAGACTATAGGGGAAATGGCCAAATGTTTTGTCAGAACATGCCTCTTCTTTTCGAATCAGCAACATGTACGTGTGGAAATAAGCACTTGTGAAATCGACCGCTGATGTAAGGGTACATTATACGATGCATGCCTCCCTCACCTGAAAGATGCGTAGGGCATGCTATGTAGAGGCAGGGTAAGTAGTATTGAATCAATAAATCACCCCTACTCAACATTCTCCTAGCTAAATTAATAAGCATATCCAGATGACTTGCGCGAGCCAGAAGGATGAAGCCAAATATTCCTGCGATGGCTGAATGATCAGCTCATTAATGCAGCCCATCATGGGGTTGCCACGCATATAGCGGCGGCTGGGCCCGGCAAAATGGCACCATCGTGCATCCCCCAGCACTCGTCTTATTGATGCCTATCACGATCCTATCACGGAAGCTGCCAGCGCCTATCGTGAACCATCGCACTAGCGCTCGTTATCAGCCACCAGCGTTGATCCTTCACCATTGAGGCGTGCCGTGTCCGTCACTCACATTACTCGCTCGAAAATACCAGACCAACCTGAGTTGCCGTTGGAGGGATTTTTTTCTTCTCTGGGCGCGGGGAATTGAGATGTTCGTCCTCAGATACTCCTTTGAGGACCTCATCGCCCAAGACTACGAGTTTTCGCCCCAGTGAGGTTTAGCGAGTCCAGTACTGCATGCTTTGGCTGGCTCTCATAAAGTGCTTACTGAACTGCGTGCATATGCAATCTAACGGATAAGGGCCTTTACAGCCCTGAGCAGCCCAAACCAGATTGTTGGGTTTCAGTGGAGGCAATATTCATACGACATCGAGCGAATACAGAATTCGGCGCTTTTACTACGTTGCAAGCCTAGGCTCGTTTTATCATCACTCCCGCAACACGCGAAAAAAGGTACCGAGGCAGAACGATGTCTTTTCAGTTACTATCTGTGTGCCACTGACCGTGACCAAGTATCACCAGATTGGACATCCATCCAAGCGCAGCCGTCTCCTCGGTTTAGGGGTATCTATTTCCCAAACGTGCAACATTGTAACGGTGGCCCTACTAAACGAACCACCCAAATCCCGGAACGCCATGCCCAATAGTGCATGCAGTGAGGGGAGCAACCCATGACCCCTCATGCCAGGCGATTTAGATATGATTATTTTATTTTGCCCCCCATCTTCATTCAATCATCCATTACAAGGCAAAGAAAAGGCCGAAAAGGGCCAAGAAGGCTGGCTGGGCGGAAGCGGTGCCCCGTAGAATGTTCGCTCCAGCCGTGACAACGGGAGACGAGCTTGAAATAGGCGCAGTGGGCGTGGTGTTGCCACCAGGCGTGGTCGTGCTCGAGGGTGCCGGCGAGCTAACATCGAAGTTGGCACACGAGATGCGAGTCTTGTTCGAAAAGTGAACAACGAAGCTACGGTCTGGGACGGAGGCATTGGAGCCACTGTTCATCGAGCCGAAGAGATCCGTGTACGTTGCCTCGAAGGGGTCGGAATCGATAGTGCCGTACTTGCTGCTCAGATCACCAACCTGGCAAGTCTGAGGGTACGTCTTGTCACAGGAAGGGGTCTCGCCGCGGATGGTAGGATCCAGGTGCGCGCCGGTTGAAGTACAGTTTCCATCATCGGGGACCTTCTTCTCGTGGATGTGATAGGCTAAGAATAGTTAGTACGCTGAAACATGTGGAAGAGGATGGCATCCAGTTGACATACGGAAAGGTCCGCCCTCCTTGGGGAGGTTGGAGAACTTGACGGTGTACACGACACCAATACCACCAGGGGCCGACTTGACGGAGACCGAACCCTTGACATTACCGCTCAGGGAGCCGGCAGTGAAGAAGGCCTTGTCCGGGAGGGTTCCGAGGGCCGAGACTCCAACTGGGTTGTTGGTAACGGCTGTGGCATTGCCCAGATCCTATACGAGGAGAAGGCTGTCAGCCTGATCCGGCGGTACAAAGGTGAGAAAGAGCACTTACACCGGTCTTGATGCCATCGGCGTTGACGAGGGCAAGGCCGAGGGCCATGGTGGAGAGAACACCGAACGAATACATGGTGAAAAGCGTGGATCGAAAAGTGATTACTGACTAGAAATTGAGGCCAGGAAATCCTTGAGGCTGTATCTGACTGCGGCAACACGAGTCAAGATGTAGATGCGCGGTTGTGCAGAAAGGCAAGACGTAAAAGACAAAGAAGCCTTGTGCGGACAGAAGACGGAGGCGCAGGTGCTTGTTGCTTAAGAGAAAGAGACTACTTTGCTTTGTTGGACCTTGGAGCTTAAGCCGGATGCACGGGAGCGAAGATTCACGAGGAAATCTCACGGTGGCGGTGGGAAGGCGGCAGCGGAGTGGGAGAAGGCGCAACAGAAGAACTCAAGGTGGGCAAGCACCGAGCCTTATATCAGTCGCATTGAATGGATTGATCGCTGTGCCGGCCTTAGCAACTGTAAACTGGAACTTTGCTCCTCCCTGGGAGGTACCACGTACATCGTACATCCGAGATGTACTTCCCCCTGGGAATGACACGACGAGCAAGACCAAGACTAAGACCAGCCAACGAACAAAAACAGACCGGGTAGAATAAAGAAAGCCTGGCGCCTGGGGGAGCTAACCTCCTGGGCGAGTAACTAAGTGCCAACATCCACGCGACTGGTTCACCCTAGGGCGATGCGGAGAAGGCCCTGGCTCCTGCATGGCTATATTAAACGCGATGGAACCTTGTATCATCAAACAGCTGAGTTGCTTTACGGGGTGGAATGGGATGGGACGGGCGCAGCATACACACACACATACACAAACAAACGAAGGGGGCTTGCGGATTGCCGCCGTTGAGGATAAACTAGGTAGGTATGGCCTGTTTCTCTCCTTCGTAATTGGGACGGTTTTTTGTGCCAAGAAAAGCTTAGCACCTCCCTCCTTTCACAGACTTCAGACACTGACAGCCGTCTTTCGTACCCCCTTTTCTCTACTCAAGTAGTATACCCTCACTATCCATGTAACTATACAGCATAAATATCAAGAGGGGTATCCTTACAGCCCATATGCGAGATAGGATTGATTTGATAGTACTTTATGGCATCTGCATGTTCCTGTCTGTATGTACTCTCCCTCTTTGTTTATATTAGCATGCAGAATGAATGTTTCACTTTGTTTGCCGCTGTTCCTCGACTAAGCCATTTAAAGCTAACAAGCGAACGAGGAAGGATAGCTGCTGAGGCTGTGATCGACTTGAACATAAGTACATGTAGGTATGCGCATTGGCGATTAGGCGGAGTACGCTGGCGGCCACCAAAACTGGGCGGATAATAAGGTACATCTCTAGCTGAATACCAGGCACCCCTTCTCGGCTAGCCAACCTTACCCAGTGGAACCCCCCTGCAAGCCCCTCCTTCCTCTTCCTGGTTTAGTTTAATTAACAGGAATAGTATTAAAGTACTAGTTAAATTAAAAGTTAATAGCCGATTATTAAAATTAATTAATACTTTAAATATATATATTATTAAAATTAATTCTCCCTTTAATTATTATATAATAATATTCCTTTAAAGTATTAATAAAATTATATTTTCTTTAATTATTAACTTTATATAAAGTTATCTCTTTCTTTAAAAATGAATTATTTATTTAAAACGTTAATTATAAATAAAGTTTAAATAAATAATTTATAATAAATTATATCTCTTATATATAAAGAAAATATTTTTTAAGCTTATATAATAAACTTTAATAAAAGGGCTTATTAAACTAAGCTTATTAATAAGCTTAAAAGTAATTTAAAAGACCGGCCCCACCGGCCTTTAATATTTAATATAATTATTTTATTTTACCTTTATTTTATTACTTATAACGTGGTTTACTACTTCGCGGACTATATTACCTCGCGGACTATATTACCTCGCGGACCACTTTTTTAATTCTATAACTTAATTAAATTTTAATATATAATAGTTTTATAATTATAATATTTAATTAATTTAAAGATAATCGAATTATCTTAATAATTTAAATAATGTAAAACCTAATAAATCTTTTAAACGAAAAAGTTATTATAAAGGTATATAACGTCCCTTATACGACTTTATATTACCGAATTAATAGCCGAACTTTACGATACGAAATTTAATAATAATAATATAAATTAAATCTTATTAAAGAGGAGGTATTATAAAAGTATATAATCGATTTAAATATTTAAAGAATACCTTTTAATATTATTAATATAAAAGATATAATTAATTTTCTCGTAAAAACGCGTAATAACGAGCGCATTAATAAATATTAAATTAGGCGCTTTATCGATTATAATTTAAACCTTAAAATTAAAATAAATTAGAAATATAATTATTAAAGGGCTTTTTATAAAGATATAAAGGTTATTTCCGGCTAGTTTATATTAATAACGAATACGAAAATTAAATACGATATCTTAAATAAAGATATATAGAATTTCGATAAAATTAACTTTATAATAGGTATTATCGGCTTAATATACGTTATAATATATACCGATCGGTATAGGAAAGTAAAAATAGTTTAACTTAATAATCGGGAATAATTAATAATAATAAAATATATTAATTTATAAAGTTAATATATTCCGCTATTCTTAATTATTTAAAGCTAATATTACTTTATAAATTAAATATATAAATATAATTTATTAAGCGATTAAGTAATTAAACCAACCTTTAATAGCTAAACCGATAATAAAACGGGCTTAGATTAAATTAAGCACTTTAATAAATATATTAAAACGCGAGTAATAAGTTATTATTACCTTTTAATTATTAACGGTTATAAAAGTTATATTTCGGCTAAATTCTAGGTATATTATAAAGGTAATAGTATTATTATATTTAATATACCTCCTTATTTATTTTATTTACTTTAATTATTAAATATCGTACTTTATTTACTATTAAAACGTACGTATTTAAAAGGAATTAAGCTATTTATAAAAGCTTTAATAAATTATATTATAAAGCTCGAATTCTTTATTACCTTTAAAGCTATATATTTCGCTATTTTTATAAAATATAATATTAAATTTAAATTTAATATATTTAATTTAATACCTTATAATTTAAATAAAGTAATTAATAAATTAAATATATAAATTCAGACGCCTATACCGGAGTTATTATATTTAAGGATTATTAATACTTATAACCCCTTAATACCTTTTAACCCTTAATAAATAATAAAATACGTTACTTTTATTAAAAATAGGATCTTTAATTATTAAAGAAACTCTTTAATACCGATTTTAAATATTATAAATAAGTTAATTAAACGTATAAAGTTAATAACGTATAAAGTTATAATTTTATATAAATAGGTACGGACTTTAAAGGTAATTAATTTAATCCTTTTAAAACGCTAAAGGATTAAAAAATTATATATTTAATTTAAAAGAGCCTTTATTATTAAAGAATCTTAATAATTATAAAATAAAAAGGTAAAAGGGAAACGTCCTATAATCGATAAAAGTAAAAATAATAATTCGTTAAAATAATATATAATAGGTAATAGGCATTATAATATTTACGGCGAGATAAATTATAATATATAAACTTATAAAAAGGATATAAAATCGAGTAATAAATCGGATAATAAATAATTTAAATTAATTTAAAGCGTTATAATTAAATTAATTTATATAAAAGTATTAAAAAATAGAAAGAATAATCCGCGAGGTAATATAATCCGCGAGGTAATAAACCACGTTATTTAATTTTATTAAACAATAATATTTTTTAAAAATATTTATATATTTTCTTTTTTAAATCTTTTAAAATCTCCTTTAATTATTAAATTAAAAATTTAATACGTTCTTTAATTATTAAAGGAGTATAATAATTAAGCTCTTAATTTTAACGTAATTAATTAATAAGTTTTATTAAAGGGTATAAGCTTTACTTAATTCCTTATTAATAGGACTAGCTTATTAATTACTTATTTAAGTTAAATCTATCGATTTAACCTTTATTAAACCTTAATAATCTATTATTTTATACCTTTATCTCTTAACCTTAAGTAGAGTACATTATTAATGTTTTAATATACCGTTATAAAATTTTCTTTAAAGTATTACAATTTTAATATACGTTTTAAAATATTAACCGGTTTTTATTTCTTATTTAATTTCGATATAAAATAAAAGTTATTAATTATTATAAAATCCTTTTTATTAAATTAACTTTATTATTTACCTTTAAAACTAATATCGTATTAAATTATCGGCCGCGTATAATTGAAATTTCGATATATTACATTTAATTAACGTTTTTATAAATCGAATTTATATTTTTATTATAATGTTAAAGTTTAAATATATCTCGTAATATATTATTTTAAAAAGCCGATTTTCTTATTTAAAAATATTTCTTTTTAAATTCTTTTATTAATTTATAATTATATAAATTAAAAAAGATTATATATTAAATATTATAATTCTTTTATACTATTGGTATTAAATGGCGAATTTATAAATTAAAAAAGATTATTTATAAATTATAAATATATAATATTAATTAAAAATAATTAAAATATACCTATTAATTTTAATTTTTTATTAAGTTTAAAATTGTTTTTAAAACCAACCGATTTTAAAAATAAAATTAACCTCTTTATAACCTTTAATTAGTAAACATATTTATTATATTTTAATATATAATAAATATTAAGATTATATTAATTATAATGAAAATATACCGATTATATTAATATATCGATTATATTAATTATATTAATTATATCGATTATATTATTTTTAAAAAAAGAAAAAGAAATAAAATTAAAAGAAATAAGGTAGATTGAATTAATTAAAGCTTATTAACCTTTTTAAATTAAATTAATAAAGTTAATAAAGACGTTAATTATTTCTTTTTTAAACCGGTATTTAATAGGCCTTAATAAAGGGGCTTATTAAATTAAGCTTATTAATAAACCTAAAAGTAATTTAAAAGACCGGCTTTACCGACCCTTAGCACTTAATAAAACTATCTTACTCTACCTTTATTTTATTATTTATACTTAGTCCTATTGTTATAATTTATTAAAATATTAATTAAATTAAAAGCTAGTAGTTAATTAATAGAAATAATTAATACTTTAAATATATATATTATTAAAACTAATTAATAGAAACACGCCGGCTTAACTCCTTTTTAAAAGAATTAATAAAACTAAGTATATATAATAAATAAAGTAAAATAATATCTAACTATATATTAAGGTTAATTAAGTAGTTATATATATCTTATTAATCTTAAATAAAAGTCTAAATAACTATTACTACCGTAATACTAGGTAATATAATAGTTAGTTATTAACCTTTAATTAAATTACCGCCGCTATATAAACGTTATATATATATATCTATAGATCTTTAAACCTAAGAAAGGTAGATTCCTAATACGCAAAGTCAGTCGCCTCGGAAAGCTTAACAGCATTTCGGTCTCTCGGTATAGCCGGCAAGACCTGGGGCTCAGACCTCTTAGCTGTCATCCCCTTACCTGACACATCGTGTGCACACTACAGATATGTTCTTTAAAACCCTGCTTCAAGACCATCCTTTCTTTTGATCCTACGAGAGATCCCGCTTGTTTCAAGGAGGAAGCAGGAGGAATAACGACATTGAAGTGCTGCTTTAATTTAGGCAAGGTGGGGGGGGAGAGGTATGTTGGTTGTCGTGGTTCCTAACTTACTGTTCCGGATTTTAGAACGTGTGTTAGCGCCAACTGCAGCTCCTCTGCAGGTGACCAACAGCTCAGCCCACGACCCAACCAAGATCCCGTACCTATCATTAGCAACATCGAACCCATACAGGCAGGCCAACCCTACCTTCTAAAGCAGGCTGCCCACTTATAGCCACCTTGTTTCCACCACCGCTCGCCAATTAATAGCGACCAAAGTTTTGTTTTGGAGTATTTGTTTCTTGCCCATAGCTCCGGGCCCTACCAGTGAGGCCAAGGTTTAAGAGTATGATTGAGAGAATTAGGTGATTAGGAGGGTGTGCGAGCAGAGAAATTGTGACTTTATTAAGTCTAATGTATTAACCCTGAGGGGTAAAATTAATAAAAGGAGCCCCGCGTACGTTTAAGGGAAAAGATAGGACGCTCCCGTCCTTTAATAAACGTAAGCTTAATATATATTACCGTTTTTTTCTTTATAATTTTGCTTTTCTATTTATACACGGATTAAATTTTTTAAAACTTTTTAATTAATTTATTTAAATAAAAGTTAATTTAAAAAATAAATTTAATTAATATATATAATAAATTTATTTATTTAATAATTATATCTTTATTTCTATATTCTTTTTAATCTCCTTTTAACGATCTCTTTATTTAATTATTTAAGGGAAATAAGTTTTTTATTAAATAAAAAGTATTAAATCTCTATTTCTTTTAAAGTAGGACGTTTTAGGAATAAAGGGTTTAAAGGAATTTTTATAATATTTATATCTTCCTTTAAATACGATTAAATTATTTAAGTTTTTTAAGAAAAATAAGGACCGACTCTTAAGAATAATAGATTTAATAATAAAGGGGTTTATTTATTTAAATTTTAATTTAAATCTCTTCCCTTTTATAATAATATAATGTAATTTCTTAATAAAAATATTTGAATCCTATTATTATAAATAATTTATTATTTAACTTTAATTAATTTATAATATTTATAAATTATTTTAATATTATATTATATATAAGTTAGATATTTATTTATTAGGTTTTTTTATTTTTTTAAAGAAAGTAAAACGAATTCGGTCCATAAAAGAGTTAATTTAAGATCTTAATTATTTAAAGAAAAACCTGTTTTTAAAGTTCCTTTAACGGAGATACCGTAAAATAGTTTTATAAATTAATTTCCGATATATTTTATATATTTTTCGTTAAATATCTATAGGATTATTAAAAAAACACGATCCTAATTTATTTTTATTTCTTAACGAAATAGTCGTCTAATTAGAGTAGGTAAGGTAAGGTTCTTTAGGATAACCGATCCTTCGGATTAAGTTTAGATATTATTTAATAATTTATTTAATATAAGCTAAATAATAAAATTAAATAATTTTATAAGGCCGATTTTTTTATAAGAAATAGTTAATATATTAATAATAATAATATTTCTTTTCTTTAGATTATTTTTTAGTTTTTTAGAAATAAAGGCGGATCCCGGATTAAAATAGAAGGTTAAAGGAATTATATTAAAATTCTTTATTTAGAGTTCGATCTCCTAATTAGTTATTTCTTTTATTATATCCGGCGTTAAATATATCTATCCGAATTTTATAAATATATTAATAAAGTAGAGAATATATTAATTTCCTCGTTTGAATTAAAAAAAAGGGTTAATATAATTATTTATAATAATTTAAAAAGGAGCGTAAATAGTAATAGGAAGGTTTAATACTTTAAATTTTATAAAGTTATATTTAATATATTAAAAATAGTTTAAAATATATTATTTAATATTATTTCTTATTATTAGTTAAAAGCTTATAATATTTAATCGGCGTAAGGTTATTTATATAATAAGATATTTAAAAAAAATTATAAGTTTTTAAAAGGGTATCGGAAACTTTATATTTTAAAAAATATTTCCTTTAAATATTATTTTAGAAATGTTTTAGGAAACTGTTTCTCTTTTTAAAGGGTTTATATCTGTTCTAAAAAGCCTTTTAACTTAAGTGTCCGTATACGGAAGTTTTAACGATTATTAAAAAGTTTTAAATATTAAAATATTAAAAACTTTAAAAATAAAATAACGTTTAAATAATATTTAAAACCGGTTATAAAGAAATAAATCTATTCTTAATTTAAGTAATTAAAACAGATAGGATATTCCTTTATATTTTTAATTCTTCCTAATTAAGCTCGTTTAAAGGAAGAATTTTCCTTATTTATATAATATAATTATAATTTAAATTATTTAACTATATCTAAATAGAATTTATTCGATTAATTATTAGATTATTAATTAATTTTTTATAATTTAATTAATTTAATTCCGTTAATATAGATTTATATCCGTTAATACTATCTTTTTATATTTAAACGCCGTTTTCTTAATAATTATATTATAATAGGTTTAATTTATATATATTATCTAGAAAAATAATTTATAATAATACGTTAACTATTTTATTCTTTTTTCTTTTAATATAAATAATTTAAAAATTAAATAATCTTAATTTATTAACCTATTTAATATAAATCCCTTTTATAAATAACGAGTTTAAGAAAAAAATAAAAGGTTTATAATTAATATAAATAATAAAGGGAACCGCGGTTTAAAAATATTACTTATATTATTTATAAAATTTAATAATATTTAAAAACTTTTATTTATAAATTTCGTAATTATATTAAATTTTAATAAAAAGAAAGGAATTATATAATAAAAGGTATATTACTTTTTCTTAAATCTATAAAATATAATATTTAACTTTATATCCGGAAATATTAAAATAAAGGTTAATAAAAACGTTAAAAATATAACTATATTTTTTAATAATAAAAACTCCTTTTTCCTTTAAAATAATAAATATTATTACTTTAATATTACCTTATTACTAAGGAATATTTCTTTATAAACGTATAAAAAGGTAGTTAATTTCCGAGTAATTTTTAATTTAATTCCGGATAAGAATAAATATTCCTATAAATAATTTAACTTTAATTTATATTATAAGGACGGGCTATTTCCGGAAATATTAAGCTCTTTCTAATTTAATAAGGAGTTTTCCTTTAATTTAATAAATAACGCTTAAAGTTATAATCTTATTAAAGGCTATTATACATTTAAAAAAAAAAGTTTTAATATAGATTAAAGGACGTATAATAGGAAGTAATACTCGATCTATTTAAGCTATTTTTTTATTAATTTATATTATCCTATAATACTATTAATATATTTTAAATAATTAATTATTTTTTTAAAAGCGCTAAGAATAATAAAGGAAAGTTTAAGAAATAGGGTTAAGATTAAGCTTATTATAATTTTAATTAATTTTAATATAGAATAATTTACGCTTTATATTCTTTAAAGAGTATATATAAGCTGGAATTAAATAAATTTAGGAATAATAAATACGAGGATATATCGGTAATTTAAATAAATAGGTATTCCTTAATATTTATATTTAAAATTAAAATAATAAAATAACTTCATCCTAAAATTAAATAATTTATTATATATATCCGTTAAAAGGGGAAAGTTAATATTAGGAAATTGTTTTTTTACTTTACTATAGTTAATTATTATTTTTAATTTTAAATTCGGATTATAAACCTCAGTATCTCTATCTTTAAGGATTAAAACGGATACGGTAATTTAATTAAATAACTTTTCATTAATTATTATTATTAATTTATAAAAACCGGAATCGAAATAGGTTTATATTAATTTAATAAACTAATATAATTTAATTAAAGTTTAAAATTTCTATTTAGACCGATTTTAAAGTTAAACTCCTTCTATTAAATAAACGCGATATATATAAAGATCTATAGGAGTCTTTTTATTAATAATAAATTTAATTTTATAATTTCTATAAATATATTATATCCTTATATATTTTATCTTTAAATAATTAAAAAATAATAAGTTAAACCGCGAATTACTTTTTTTAAACTAAGAAGAAATAATTTTATTTAATATATTCAGGTTAATTAAACGATATTTAATCCGTTTTTTAATAAGAAAGATCTTTATTAAATAATTTTTTTTCCGGAAATATAAAGAAACTGTATTTCCATTTTTTAAAAAACTATTATTTATTTAAAATATAACTCCTTTAAGGATAAGGATTTAAAATAGTTTTATAATTTCCAATAAATTTATTTATTTTTTATTATAATTATTAATTTAAAGGTATATATATAAAACTATTTTTATATTATAAATACGGATTCCTATTTATTTAAAGAAGTTATTTCCTTTAAAAAAACGATTACGTTAAATAATATTATTTTTACTTTAATCTTTTTAATAATTTAAT
Organism: Apiospora saccharicola; assembly: GCA_038363915.1. Taxonomy (NCBI): domain Eukaryota; kingdom Fungi; phylum Ascomycota; class Sordariomycetes; order Amphisphaeriales; family Apiosporaceae; genus Apiospora; species Apiospora saccharicola. The sequence goes on from JAQQWM010000001.1 coordinate 6,263,209, forward strand.
CAAATTTAAGAGGAAAATTTAATTTTCCGAATTATTATTTAATATATCCTTATTTAACGAGTTATCTTCTTTATTATTTAATAGGTCTCTTAGAATTAACGAAAGTTTATATTATTTATTAAAATAAAAAGGTGGGCTTTAAATAACGACGGGCTTTTTATTAATATTAAGATTATTAATTTTAATAATATTATTTCGGATATTAAATTTAATTATTATATCGAATAATTAAAGAAGTCCTAAAATAATTAATGTAATATTATCTCTACCGAGAGGTTAAATAAAAGTTTATACGAATTTCCAGATTCTTTATACTTTAACGTTTAATAGGACAAACTCTTTAACCGGATTTCTTTTTCTTAAGGAATTAATAAGGAATAGATTATATTTATTAAACTTAAATAGTTTACGGCGTTTTAATTTTAAACGATTTAAAAAAGACGGGTAAATTAAATTTATATTTTTTTTTAATTTACCTAAATATAATCATTAGGAAGGTTATAAAAAATAATATTTCCTTAATTATTAACGAATTTTAAAGTAATAAATATTCGGTATACTTATATAAATTAAATAGCCATAGAAAAGGAGCCAAATATAGTTTTTATTTTATTTATCTAATAAGCTTTAATCTTTATTTTATTAAAAGCCCGAATAAATAGGAATTTTACGTTCTTATAGAGATTAAGATTAATTTAAAGGATATTTAAAAAAAGAAACTTTAATTATAATATATTTTAATAAAGTTTTATAATTAAAAGGACTATCTTCCTTTCTTCCTTTAATTTTATTTAAAGGTTTAAGGATAATATTAAAATTTTTAAATTTTTTAACCTTTTTATTTTTCTTTTTTATTTCTTTAAATAAAGGAATTAATGGAGTTAATAAGTTTAAAATAAAAGGGATAGGAATCGCGATACCGTTATTAACTTTCCGTTTCCTAAATATTTCCGTAATTATAATAGAAAATATTATTTAAAGAACGGTTAATTTAATTTCTAAATTTTTATTTATTTCAATAATTTTATTATTTATTAAATAAATTGAAATATTAATAAAAGTTAAATTAAAGTCTGTTATTTAAGGAGAAATAATCGGTATATTTACGTTATTTTCTATAAATTATTCGTAATATAATTAAACGGAACGGGATTATATTTTATTATTCGAGAGATTTTTATATTTTTTTATTAAAAAGATTATTACTTTTAAATAAATTTATTTTTATTAGGAAAGTTATTTATTAAATAGAACGTCGTATTTAAGTTAAATATATTTAATAATATTATATCGGAAATATACATATTTATTAAAACCTAGTTTCGTTATTCTATTAATAATAAAATTTTTGGATATAGCCCGGTTAAGAAGTTAAGGAGTTTTATAAAGTTTATTAGCTATAATAATATTAGAGTTTAAATATTACCTAAATAGAGGGGTTATATTAGGTTTTCTTAAGTTATTTTATTATTTTTAAGGATAGTTTTTAATAATATAATTAAAGAATCCGTAATTATAATAGATTATAAAGTTCTATAATTAAAATTAGGGTTAGCTTATCTAAGTAAACAGATTTTAATTATAGGCATAAATATTATTTTATTGTTATAAAGGAAATTATTAAAGAAAAGAAAAGAATTATATATTATTAATATAAGGAATTTATATTATATATTAAGGATATAGTTAGAAACTATCTATATTTAATAATATTATTTAAGGCTAATATCGTTTTATAGCTTAATTTATTATTAAGTTTTTATTTTTTATTAAAGCTTTCTTAATAATATTAATATAAATTCGGTCGTTCTTTTTTTAAGCGATTTATTCTTTATCCTTAATAATTTATTAATAGTCTTAAATAATTTCGTAATATTATTATAAAGCGTCCGATAAATAAGTTTTATTTATTAAAGCTTTTTACTTTAATCGGAAGTTTTAAAGATTATTTATAAATTTATTAACGACGTTCTTTAGGAAGGTAATTTCGATAGGAACGAGATCTCCTATTCCCGTTTTTAAATAGTTTTTTCCGCCAGTTTAATAGAAAGTATTTTAAATTCGGTTATAATATTAAGAAAGGGGTTCGTTATTTCGTTAGGCAATATAGGTTAAATCGTCTGTTTTTAGGATAGCTATATTAATCGGTTTAATTAGGTATCTAATAATTAAATATTACTTAAGAATTTTAAGATTTTTACCGATAATATTTCTTAAAGAAACACGTTTAATAATTTTATAAAAAACGGTATTAAAGTTAAAGTAAATAATTATATTACTTTTTAATAAATATATTAATTACCTGGATTATTTTAAAAATAAGAAGATTTTTTAATTCTTATCCGGCTTCTTTAAATTATTAATATAATTAATTAATCTATTTATTAATTACCTTTAAATTATTAAATTATTTATAGGTAAATAGATTAAGTACTTTAGGGGTAAATATTTTAATATCGGGTAAAGGGAAATAAATCGAATTCTATTTAAAAAGTAAGGTTATTTAATTAGGAGGAGGTAAGTTTTTTTTTAGAGATAAATTCTATTAGAAGGAGTCGTTTCCTAGCGATATTATAATTAAAAGTTATTTAAAATTAATAGACTTAAGAAGCGTAAGGAGATAAAGTTCTTACGAATTAAGTTTTTTAATTTTAAATAGATTAAATTATATTAAGGAAGGTAGCGTCTTTAGTCTTTTTAATAAAGGCTAAGATAACGAAATTTAAGTTTTAAAGTAGAGTCTGTAAGTCAGATTAATAAGGAAGCGTAATAAATTACCCCGCGACGTGCTTTCCGAATTAGTAATTATAATCGTACTTATTATAATAGGAATAGGAAGTAACTAACGCGTTAAAAATATATATTTAAGAATATTCTAATTTTTTAAAGAATTAGAAAATAATAATTCTAGATATTTAAAAAGAGGTTTTATTTTTATAAATTAAATTAATTAAATAAGGTTTAAATTTTAATATAATTATTTTAATAACGAGGAGAGTAGATATAATAAAATAGGAATTAAACGGAAGCGGCGATAACGAGGTTAATAATATTATAAATTTAAAGGTAATAATTCTTAAATAAACGTTATTAGAATTAATTAATTAAGCGGTAAAATAAGATTTTAATAACGTTATTATAAAAATAGATAGGAAGATTAAGGAATAAATTAGAAATTAACGAACGATATATTATTTCCGAAAAAGGAAATATTAATAATAATTTTTTAACGAAGCTTTATATTAAATATTAATAAAGTTAAAGTTTAAAAGTATAATTAAAAGAACTAGGTAATTAGGAAGGTGTACGAGTAGAGAAATTATAATTTTACCAAATCTAATGTACTAACCCTGAGGGGTAAAACTAATGGAAGGAGCCCCGCGCACTACCCTTCCATGCCTTTCTAATAAGTGCATATATCCAGATAGCTAGTAACGGAAGCCAGGTGGACATCCAGGTGTTTTCTCCATGTTGTAAGGATGGTGGATTGGCCCCCAAAGCCAACTTTGCATTATCCAATCCCGCGTGTCACTTTGCCGCCCTGCTCCATGTTACTCTTTGAGAGGCAGAAGGTGTCAGGCTGTACCACAACGCAATTTGGGAACGACTACATACCACTTGGAAACTCTTGCCAGTGTTCCTCCAAGCTCGACAGACACCTATGCTTATTATTAGACCGTATTTCGAGAAAGTTCAGATATACTCTTTGACTAGGTTTGCCGCCGACCAGGCCGTTTCTCATGTGTTACTGCCGCCTGAGCCTCTAAGTATTGCTCTTCTTAGTATATCATACATGATTTACATTGGCCGCATCGTCGCTAAACGCAATAAGGCCGGGAATCCCGGCCAGGACAATGAGGAGATAGCAGCGATGAGTGATGAGCTCTAATGAGCCACACAGCCCTACCGCATATGCTCTCGCGTTTGAAACCCGAACCAATCCCGACGCTTCTCCCTCCCCCTCGGCCATGCAGCCGCGAGTAACGGCGCTGTCGTTCCAGCTGATCTTGACTCGCATTGACAAGGTCGATGCGGCCCGGCGCAGTTATATCGCTGGGCTTACCAAGAAGCCACTCAGCACTGGACGCGGGTGATGATTCATGGATGCATCTGCCCAACAGAATACGAGTGTAGTTGGATGCGACTGACAATTAGCCCGACTTATTTGCATATACTTCCACTTACTTTGGCCAGCGCATTATGGGATATCGCCAGCATCTTAGTGCAGTCTTCTGTCTGCAGCCGGTCTTGACGTGGCTAGAAAACCAATACCCAAGTTGCATCCGTGCAAGGCAAGGGGGCTGGGTAACGATCTACATACTTCTACATCTTATCCGTTCCAATCATACCTATCCATTGGACAGGCAGGTTGGGCAAGAGATTCCTCCCGTCCTGTCCTGCATCCTAAATTCAACGTTCAAGCGTTAGACATGTAGCAAGTGCTCCGAGTCAGACATTGCGTCCACCTTCACATAGAGGCTTGCATCGCAACCAACTACCCATTTGGTCTCTGATTTGAAAGCTCCCTTCCTGGGTCGCGGATCTGCGTATCTGAGGAAGAACAGAAACTGGCTGGTCTACGGATATTAGGGAGATGTGAGACTGGTAGTTAAAGGTGCATGTTGGCTTGCCAATGTTTGGTCTATATTCGACGTAAACAGCGACAGGCCAGAAAATGCTCCGAAGACCACTGCCCTGTATGCCGATATTGTCACCGGTATATCTCTGGAAACTACTGTGATCGTGAACATTCAACGTGAAATTCGGGTTTGATAATGTCTCGGAACCTCTTACTGCTGCGCCGTACATCAAATGGAAGTCGTAGTGGAGTGGTTTCCGGCTTGACACAGCACTCACTGCTAAGCCCGAGCTTTGACCACTAGCCATGCAGCCTCACGCAAGCTTCCCCCAAACTCCAGGCCAAGGCAAGGACCCGGAGAACAGTGGATCGTCAACGACGACATCTAGACTCCGGAGAAGCTCTCTAAACTCGACCAACTAAAACACTCGATGGAATCTTGAATTTCGGCAACCCATCCGACTCACGACCCAGCATATCTCTGCCGACTTAGCCAGACCTCGTATTCCGCCAAATCCAGTCCTTCTCAATCGCCGGTTTCGAATTCTAGACCAAGGGGGCCCCAGTTCCGGTCTCAACACTTCCGCCAAAATGAAGCCCGTCATATCGTCCATGCAGGCTTGGTCTTGGTGAGCTCTCCCATCCGCCCATCTTCCATCTCCATCTGCGTCTGCACCGCGCCAGGCAAGCTCGTAAACAGGATGCTAACTGGGCATCGTCTTTTGTAGTACCGTCATCTCCGCGTTCGCTATCGTCATCCTGTCCGTCATCGGCGGCCTCTTCCGCTCGAAGCACCACTCGCTCAGCGGCCACGCCGACGACCCGGTGGACGGCCCGGCCGTAGCCAGTACTATATTCATCGCCGTCTTTGTCTACATTGTAAGTTCTCGCGACGGCACAGACACAGTCGAAGGGTGGATGCCAAGGGCGCGGTTTGCTAACTGATTGCGATAACAGGGCTTCCTCGTGTTCTGCGGCCTCCAGGGCATGCTCCACGTCCGCGAAAGCCGAAGGGGCGCGATCGCATTGTAAGAGAGAGGCGTCACTGCTGCTATGACAGGAGGATTATAGAAAGAGAATGAGAGATATTTAAATCGCGCGGGTTGGGCGTTCAGGTTGTTTTGCGTTGTTTATTTCCCTGCGCGCGGTGGATACGATGGCGGTGGCGACGTACGCGCAACAGCATCGGCACGTATACTACAAATCAGCTCAGACGTAAGTCCTGGGCTACGCCCCGGACCGCCACCCGAGTACGGACTTCGAATGCGGAGCGGTTGCGGGCGTCTGTAAGATCGGCCCTGGATGGAAGAAGCCGGACACCCGATGTCCCCACGGAGGGTCGGGCTTGTATTCACTATAGCCAAATCAAGAGAGAGAGACGGGAGAGAGAGGCCTTGTCTTGCCGATTTGCGGTGCACACAACTAGCATATACTCCGAGGGTCAGGAAACGCGGGTATTTGAGTATCCGCTTGTATGTCAGATAGACTCGGCATGTAAGAAGCAGACGAGGCTTCTGGCGAAGTCTCTAATTGAACATTACGATTGTACTATACTTTATCATGTCGTCAAGTACATCGTTTCAAAGCTACTAAGTATGGTCCATCGCCCAAAATCTTGGGTATATGGAACACGCCGGGATTTCATTAACCACGATACAATGACAAGAGATGTTGGCACAATGGGAAATCTTACGCAACCCAGTCATGAGCTATCAAGGTTGGCCTCATGAACATCAATCCCTTGACAGTTTCACATATCAAGATGCCCGTTGATGTTGTCGGATGGAGCACCCCTTTGGCTCGGCTACGTTGGGCTACAGTCCCCAATCCCTCGCCAGCTTTCCGCAGATTAGATGCAACCTGCAGCCAGGCATGGTCCCTTCCGTCGTTCAAACTTGGAAAGGAGAAGAGCATGGCCCAGTTGGACTGGCAAACGTAAATAATGGAATATTCATTCATAACGGGTAAAACGTCACACTATCTCCCTAGGCCTCGCTTGAAATAGAACAAGTCTAATGGTTTGTTTCGCAGGACTCAAAGTATAAACCGTAGGTATTACATCTCCACTATCAAACGTGCCAAGGTATCTCAAGAAATCAGTCTCGGGGGAAAGGACCAAATAGCAACAGAACTCCCTGAACTCCAAGCTCTAGGTCACACAAAACCCACCCATCTTGCCCAAAACAGAGACCAGCAGAGGGCCAGACTAGTCGATTTGGCGGCCATACAAATACATATCCATTACCAATAAAAATTCCAATCATTGTTGTCATCCGTGGCGTGTCGTTGTTGACGCAGATGCCACCGGCGGTGGTGGCGAAAGCGCCGACCCCTGAAGTGGCAGGTCTCGCGATGACGAGGACGTATTAGATGCAGTTTCGGCGTATGCTGTCATGCAATGATGATGATGATGTTGTTGTTGTTTTTGTTGTTGCTGCTGCTGCGCAGGCGACGACGACACGTTGATGGTCTTATGTACATTGATGCCGTCGAGAGCCGGGGATTCCAGGTGGTGGGCCCGTGGCGGCTGCTGCATGCTTTCAACCGCCCAGTGTTGGTCCCCGGTGTTGCCGAAGGTGTCCACATTATCGTAGAGCATGCTACTGCTGCTTCTGTTTTTCAAAAAGGTCGGGGAACATGGTTGGTTGAGCTCGGTCTCGGACCCCTGTGTGTTGGGTCGGTAGGCGCTGATGTTTCCGTGGGGCAGGTCCGCCGCCGCCGCCCCTGTCTCACTCCGGCTAGTAGGCGCGAGCTCGAGGTCCAGCTCGCGGTCGCGGTGGTCCTCGTCGTCGACAACGAGCTCCTCGTCATCGTCATCCTCGTCGTCGTCCAGCCGCAGCATGTTGCGGTTCTGATAATGGTAGCCGTTACTGCGCCGCGTCAGCCGTCTGCTCGCACCACCACCAACGCCAACGCCGCCGCCAGTACTGCTGACACCGCTGTCGCTTTGCTTCTTGTTGCTGCTGGAGTTATACTTCTTCGACCGCTTCAGGCCGCTCAGGCCGAGGTTCTTGAAGAGCGGCCGCAGCGTCGCGATGCACCCGGCTATGATGCCAAGCGCTGGTTCCAGGACGGACCACATGGCGACGTCACTATAGTATCCTCTTTGTCAGCAGGGATATATCAGATATATCTTGTGTGGATTATGGAACTAGTAATGTTGATCAAGCAACCATTACGTCTTGTTTATTCACTTACACAGTATCGTGAAGGAAGTCGGCAGAGATGGCAATCTCCTTCACGTAGGATGCTCTCAATATGAGCGCAATACCAGCACTATTCATAGATCGGGTTTCGTCAGTGACCGTATCGAGTATACAGGTATAAGCTGATATACAGCAATGAAAACTAGTCCGACAGACTCCTTTACAGCAGCGGTAGTCGTGGTAGTGGCAGGAAGTAAGGAGAAAACAACACGTAAACTTACACCAGGCCGGTGCTCAGAAGTAAGGCGACACTGATCTTAGTCCGGAGGTTGATCTGCACGTTCCACAGCATCGCGATGGGCAGCAAGGCCAGGGTCCAGTCGGAGACGGCGCTCAGGACGCTGTGGACGATGGTGGAGATGGGCACGATGGCCTTGTTGATGCAGGAGCCCTGGGCGCCGGGGACGCGAGCGGGACCTTCCCAGAAGAACGATGGCGGCGTGCATTGTACCACCATTACTGCGCAATCATACTGTTTAGCCAAGAACATGAGAAGGTTGAGATGTCAAGAAAACACCGCTGGAAACATACTGAAGAAGTACCCAACGTTGATGATCAAGATCACCACAATATTGACGCGGGTTATCCACACATGCCAGGACTTAACAGCTATACGCAGGAGGAAGAGCGCAATAGACATCCGGATGAGCGTCGCATTCGGCACATAGAGGACCTCGCCGAGGTACCAGGCTCGCAAAGCGACGATGATGCCCTGCTGCGTCAGCTGTGCCGTATGCAGCCCGGTGCCGCCCAGGGCGATGCTGTGGAGTATGATTATCGAGGTTGGCGTATAAATGAGCTGCGAGAGAGGTGCTTAGTCCCGAACCCCGATACTTTCCTTCGTTCCTTTCGCTTTAGGAGATGTGGCACAGGCAAGAAAAGGACATGGAACTTACTACGGCGGCCAACATCATCCAGTCCTCCATCAGGATTTTCCGCACCATGAAGACCCGGACATACATCCTCAGACAGCAAGCCAGACTCGCTAGAACTAGGGCGAAGACCTGGACGATGAAGAGTCGCGTCCCTGCCGGGTTGACGTCGTAACCCAACGTTCTGGGCGCCATCTTGGGCGAAAAGTGAAGAGGTCTAATGGAGAAGCCAACAACATATACAGCAATACAATGCGAGGAAACATGCTATGATTTGGTATGTACTCCAACGCCGACCTGCAAATACAATACAAGCACAGAAACAATCTTATTCAGTAGCCATGCAAACATCGGAAACGTCCAGACTTATATTGCAAATGTGGCCGTCTTGTCCGTCTTGCCCGTCCCCTGGGGGGAGAAAACCCATGACACGAATTCTACATGGCGTGAAGTTAAGCGAGTAAAGATCAGCAGCCGCTCCATTCCAAATCGCATTTCATCATTTTTATTGACCTGGCTTGGATGATGTGAACTGACAGAATCAAAAGAAATGAACTTTCCATCCATGGCGGTCTGTTGATCAGGGTAGACCGGGGGGTGTTTGTGGCCTGAATAGGGAAGAGAATAAACAGGGGGCCGACGCTGGACTCCCCAGCTCCCCAGCTCTCCAAGCCACTTCGAGTTCGTGTTAGCCAATGACGATACCTTGCTGGCGTCTCTGCGCTCTACGCACGCTATGGTGGAGACCAGAGGAGCCAAGAAATTGTTGCGTCGATAAACCAATGAGTATATCCAATAAGCTGGCTTTCCACTCATCATGCTTCACTTTCTTCTTCTGACGGGCCATTTCGAGCCCAAAATACCCATTGCCTCTTTACCTTGAACCCAACCAACCATCGCAGTGGATTTTCAAAGCTTATACATGACTCGTTTCATGATACGACCCGACTGTAATCGACTCATCAGACGGCTCACGCCTTTGAAGAGAAAAAAAGATCATGCCATTGTTGCTGGTAATACAACGTAAAGAGGGTCGTCCTCATGGCTCAAAACAGTAGTTGAGCGGAAAAAGCAATTCCTGGGTGCGTGGGTTCTTGGAGAAAAAGAAAAAACAACAGAGAAGTGGAAGCGGCGCATGCTGCATACGCCTCGACGTTTGCTCGATGCCTCGGCCATAACCAAAGAAGTAATGGCGATCTCATAGAACAAATGCAATCAATGAAAGATCTCAAGCCGAGTAGCCGGATACTACCCCGAATATTGTTTATTCGCAAAGTACATGTCAAAGCCGGCACCCGCTGTCGCTGACACTGTCAACGAACATGCTTCCCGATTCAGCATGCATACAACTCGAAACATTCCTTTCAACCATCACCACATGGCAAGTGCCCCCTTTATCTGCCATCTGCCTTTGGCCGAGGATCACTACCGGATCTGGCCTGGAGGAAGAGGCGTGTGGCGTATGGGAAACCCAATCTCTCGTATGCAAGATGGTCCAGGACGATAGCCGAGTCCTTGGTTTGCACAGGCGCCTGAGACGCCTTGCATCGACTTAAATTTGTATATACTGCGGCTGACTACTGCAAAGCAGACCAATTGACCGTGGAATACAACACACAAAAGTCTTGTTTGTTGCTCAGCTCGCCACAGGCAGACTGTGCTGTCGAACTCGTTGCCAACGATCGTGAACTTTTGGTCGGCGCATTCAGCAACGGACCACACTGGGGAAGAAGATGCCTCCATTGGCTTGCCTCGTGGGAGGCACAATGCCTGAGCGTGCATTGGCAAGTTCGGATCCAGAAGTCGACAATGCGGCGTCATTCAAGGTTTCCTCGGGATTTGCAACGGCCCATGTGAGCTGTAACATTTCGTAGCCCCACTACTGACCTTAACGATGCTGGCTTGCATTGTTGATATATGATGGTTGTCGTTTTCCCCTCACCACGACCTGACAGGTCGCTTGTAAGCCGAGCCCTTGGAGGGAGGCAATTGTAACAAAAGTAAAACGAGCCATTTTCCGGGGTCGGCAAGCGGGAGCACAAACGATAGGGCTACGGCATAGAGGCCGCATGCCGTTGAAGAGCCTCGAAATGAAGGGACGCAGGCTTATACGACACAATACGACACCAGCCAAACAGCGTCAAAGTGCAACTCATCGTGTAGTTTGAGGAGGCGTCGGGGTGCAGGAAACACGTGCATATGAGACAGATCGTGTGCTGACACCGACGCCACGAGGATTAGGTAAGCGTCTGAGAGGTTCCATCTGCCTGTCTGGCCGTTTTCGGTACATCAAACGTGAAGCCATCAAATAGGTAGGGACGAAAAGCATCCATTTGTGACAGGCATGGGGTTCCCTGCGCGTGGGGCACGGGGCACAATTGTCTTCTTTCCAACTCGTAGGTGATAAGGGGGGAGAGTGAGAGTGGGCAGGTGCGAGCTGACATTGATGAATTCATACTTAATTGAAATCCAATGTCCGAAGGCGGCCTTGGTTATAAGAAAGTCAAGAGCAGTCTAGTCCTACTTAGTCGACAATTCGACATGTTAGTTATATTATCGTCACGGAGCAGTCTCACGGTACTTGTTGGGTAGGTGCGTGGCTACCCGTTCCGTACGCTTTCTGTTGAAGCATTTAACGTAGGACTGCAATTGACCTATAGTAGTTACCCCTATTAATAGATAAAACTTAAGTATTAAGTATTTATATATTACCCCTAATATATCTATTAAAAGGGCTGTATATATTAAATATAAATATTAATATATTATTTAACTTTATTAAGAAATAATTAAAAAGGGTTTATAAATATAAATTTATATTAATATAATTAAATTAAATTAAATAAATATAAATAATATTAATATATTAACTTTTATATTTAATAATATATAAATAAAAGTAAGACTTTAAAATATAGGAAATCGATTAAATTATATTTAAAATAAAAGTTATTTTTAAAAGTAATTTAAAATATATAATAAGCTTTAATAAAGGGATAGTTACACGAGAATAATGTTAAGTTCATATATAAGATTTAATAATTAATTAAATTAAAATTTATTAAATTAAAGAGTAAAAAAGAAATTAAAGTAGTTAAGTCGAGTTAAAAAAGAGATAAGGTTTTAATATAAAATTTAAAATAAAGCCTTAACTCTTTTAATTAATTACATTATATATATTTATTTATTTAATATTTTTTGAGCTTATTATAGCTAATATAAGTAATAAAAAATAAATAGAAGGTTATATAAATTAGTAATAACTCCGTATTAAGATAAATAAATATCTTAAATAATAAATTAAAAAATTAAGCCTCTAGCGATAATAAATAATAAATATTAAGCCCCTTTCTATTATAGTTATCGATTTTAACTATTACTTTATTATCCTTTATAATATAGGATTTATAATAAAACCGGGTCTTATAATAATATTATATTTAAATATTAAGAAAGGAATTATTTATTTATATTATACGGATTTAAAATCTATTAGAAATTATTTATATTTAAATAATAAAGTTCTTAAAGTTAGGGTATAGAGATACCGGTTTTATATAAATTATTAAAGAAAGTTTTTATATATAAATATAAACTTTTAAAATAAATACTGTTTAAAATTGATAATAATTCTCTCTTTCTTATTATATATAAATATATATTTATATCTATTATTATTTTTTATTTCTTACCTTTATATTTTATTAAATATATATATAATTATTTAAATCTCGATATTTATTAATATATATTATATTATATATATTAATAAAAAGCGCTGAAAATAATTTTTAGAAAGCCGGTACGATTACGTTAGTAATTATTAAATTTATAATTCTTTAAAAAATATATTTCTATAAATAAAACGATGTTTTAAACGAATTCGATTTTAAGGTATTAAATATTATATATAATAATAAGCCTTTTAAACCGTTATAATATATAGCTCTCTATATATATAATTGTTTTATTATATTTAAAAAAAACGGTAATAATAAGTTTTATAATAAATATTAAATAATAAAAAGTATATTTATATATACATAAGATAAGAAAGAGGCATCGGAGGACGTTAAGTTTTTATTAAATTATTAATACGATAAACGCCGGTATAATAAGATTATAGATTAGTTAAATATATTAAAAAGGAAGAAAAGCCGGTATTAATAAACGGGAGCTAGCGTTTAAAAAAGGGGGGGTTAACTGCGGTTAATAAATAATCCTTTAATCGGATAAGTTATTATTAATTAAGTTATTTATTAATTATGATATAATTAATTAATTTATAACTATATATTTATTTATTTAGTCTATTAAATAAAAGGGAAGGGTTTTATATAATTTGTTTTTATAATATAATTAATAGATTAACGTCCTTCGTAAGACGGTATTAATATAATTAATAAAGTAGTTAATAAATAAAAAGCTTTAATAAAGGGATTTATTAAATTAAATAAATAATAGAAAGAGATTTAATATTAAATTTATTTAAATAAGCGGTCGTTAAAGGTAAAAGTAGTTCATATCTTTAATTATATTTTATCTATTAATAGATTAACTCTTTTTCTCTCTCTTTATTATTTTATATAACGTGGTTTACTATATACCCGGATATATTATATAATCGAATACTTTTTACCTTATATAAAAAACGTCCGTACGTAAATTATAACTTTTTAAATTCTTTATTAAACTTTATAAAGATTTAACCTATTATATTTAATTATATAAAAATATTAAACTTATTTTTTTTAATTTTATAATTATTTTATTTAATAAATTAAAGTGGAAAATAGAAATTATAGGGATTAATTTAATATACTTTTTATTTAAAGGTATAATAAAATAAATATAAATTTTAAAAAATCTTTTTTATTTATTTTATTTAAATTAAACTTTAATTTTAAAATTACGGTTTAAATTTAATTAAAATTAATTAAAGTGTACGGTTATATACGGACTTATTTTCTATAAGGAAAAAAGTGTCCGACTATATAATATATCCGAGTATATAATAAACCACGTTATATATAAATAAATTAATGTTTATACCCTTTTAATTAATTAATTAATGAATTAATTAATAACTATTAATAAAAAGTATAATAAACTCGTTTAATCTGTAAATTTAATAAATAAATATATTAAAAATAAAGATTATAAAAAGTTAAAACTCGTTTATTTTAACTTTTATTATTATATATTTCCAAAGAATATATTTATTATTTATTTATTTATTATTATTATTATTAAAAACGCTTTAAATAATTAAAAAACATTTATTATATTTAATGTATTTATTATACCTTATATTTATTAAGGGGCGTAATTATTACACTCTTATATCTATATAACGTGGTTTATTATATACTCGGTTATATTATATAGTTAGTTACCTTTTTCCCTATAAAAAGAACGTCCGTGTGTAATTATGTATTTTAATTAATTTTAATTAAATTTAAACTATAGTTTTAAAATTAAAGTTTAATTTAAATAAAATAAATAAAAAAGATTTTTAAAAATTTATATCTATTTTATTATAATGTGGTTTACTACCTCGCGGATTATATTACCTCGTAAACTACTCTTTCTATTTCCTAATATTTTTATATAAATTAATTTAATTATAACGCTTTAAATTAATTTAAATTATTCGTTATCCGATTTATTACTCGATTTTATATCTTTTTTATAGGTTCGCGTATTATAACCTATTTTACCGTAAATATTATAACGCCTATTACTTATTACGCGTTATTTCGATAAATTATTATTTTTACTTTTATTAATTATAAAACGTTTCCTTTTTACCTTCTCGTCTTATAATTATTAAAATTCTTTAATAATAAAGGTTCTTTTAAATTAAATATATAACTTTTTAGCTTTTTAATATTTTAAAAGGATTAAATTAACCGCCTTTAAAGTCCGTACCCGTTTATATAAAATTGTAATTTTATATATTATTAGCTTTATATACTTAATTAACTTATTTATAATATTTAAAATCGGCGTTAGAAAGCTTCCTTAATAACTAAAGATCCTACTTTTAATAAAAATAAAATATTTTATCGTTTATTAAAGGTTAAAAAGCGTTAAAGGGTTATAAATATTAACGGTCCTTAAGCGTAATAACTCTAATATAGGTATCTAAATTTATATATTTAATTTATTAATTACTTTATTTAAATTATAAGGTATTAAATTAAATATATTAAATTTAGATTTAATATTATATTTTATAAAAATAACGAAATACGCGGGTTTAAAAGTAATAAAGAACTCGAGCTTTATAATATAATTTATTAAAGCTTTTATAAATAGCTCGATTTCTTTTAAATATATATATTTTAACGGTAAATAAAATATAATATTTAATAATTAAAATAAATAAAATAAATAAAATAAATAAGGAGGTATATTAAATATAATAATACCGTTATCCTTATAATATACCTCGAATTCGGCCGAAATATAGCTTTTATAACTATTAATAATTAAAAGGCGATAATAACCCGTTACTCGCGCTTTAATATATTTATCGAAATATTTAACTTAATCTAAGCCCGTTTTATTATCGGTTTAGCCGTTAAAGGTCGATTTAATTATTTAATCGCCCGGTAAATTATATTCGTACGTTTAATTTATAAAATAATATTAACCTTAAATAATTAAAAACGGCGGAATATATTAATTTTACGAATTAATATATTTTATTATTATTAATTATTCCCGATTATTAAATTAGACCGTCTTCGCCTTTTTATACCGATCGGCGCGTATTACGATATATATTAAATTAATAACGTTTATTATAAAGCTAGTTTTATCGAAATTCTATATATTTTTATTTAAAATATTATATTTAACCTTTATATTTATTATTAATATAAATTAATTAGAAATAACCTTCGTATTCTTATAAAAAGCCCTTTAATAATCGTATTTCTAATTTATTTTAATTTTAAAGTCTGGATTATAATCGATAAAGCGCTTAATTTAATATTTATCGATACGCTCGTTATTACGCGTTTTTATAAAAAAATTAATTATATCTTTTATATTAATAATATTAAAAGGTATTCTTTAAGTATTTAAATTAATTATATATTTTTATAATACCTCCTTTTTAATAAAATTTAATTTATATTATCGTTATTAGATTTTACGTTATAAGGTTCGGCCGTTAATTCGGTAATATAAAGTTATATAAAGGACGTCGTATACCTTTATAATAACTCTTTTATTTAAAGGATTTATTAGGTTTCGTATCGTTTAAATTATTAAAATAATTCGATTTTCTTTAAATTAATTAAGTATTATAATTATAGAATTATTATATATTAAAGTTTAATTAAATTATAGAATTAAAAAAGTAGTCCGCGAGGTAATATAGTCCGTGAGGTAGTAAATTACATTACCCTTAAATGAAAAATACGTTAAATTAATCCTTATAATTTCTATTTTCCATTTTAATTAATTAAATAAAATAATTATAAAATTAAAAAAATTAGATTTAATATTCTTATATAATTAAATATAATAGGTTAAAATTTTATAAAATTTAATAAAGAATTAAAAGAGTTATAATTTACGTACGGACGTTTTTTATATAAGGAAAAAGGTAACCGACTATGTGATATAACCGAGTATGTGGTAAACCACGTTAATAGTAATTAGCAATTAGTAATTTAGCGGAAGGAGCTGTTACCAGCGTTTCTATAAAGACTAAGGCGAAGGGCCGCCGGAGAAGCGGGGCCTTAATTGCTGATGTCACCGGTGCGGCCAGCGGAACCTCAGGACCTCTCGGTAGGTAGCGGGTAGCGCACCTAGAAGTACGTAGGCCCAGAAACACTAACAAATATTCGAGGGGAAAAAACCAGAAGGTGCTACTGCCTACCCTTACCCACCACATCTGTCATTAAAATAGCAGTATGTATGTATACCTAATGCACCGCGCCGATTCCGATGGGAACGGAGCATCTGGTCCTGGGGGATGCAGCAAAAGCGGTTCGCGGCTCAGGTCATGGTGGCTGGGTGATGTCATGGACCCATCACCATGTACAACATCGAGAATATCGTTGCAGTCATCGCAAACAGAATTGCATGATTGCATGAGCTCAAAACCACCGCCTGTCTTCTTTTCTTATAACACCTTTCACGCTCCTCTCTAGTCTCATCTCATACACCCTGTAAAGCAATACCACAGCTCAAATATAACCCAAGACCTCAATACTTATACCCCGATATCAACCATTATGTCATCAGGCCAGCAATTCCAGACCGGCTGGTTGCCGAAGCCGACTGACCAGGAATTCCCTGGCAAGGAGGGCCAGCTTCCCGTTGAGGCGCAGTACAATACCCTCCCTGACTACAAGGGCGGCTTCCAAAAGTACAAGGCCGCCGGCAAGCTCCAGGGACAGCGTGCCATCATTACCGGAGGTGACTCCGGTATTGGTCGCGCAACCGCCATCCTCTTCGCCCAGGAGGGCGCGGACTCGCTGATCGCCTACCTGCCCGCTGAGCAGAAGGATGCCGAGGAGACCAAGAAGATTGTCGAGTCGCACGGCAAGAAGTGCTATCTCTTCCCCGCCGATCTTTCGGAGCGTGCCAACTGCCAAAAGGTGGTAGACGAGGCCGTCAAGGCCATGGGCGGCGTCGACATCCTCTTCAACAACATGGCGTTCCAGATGATGGTCCCGGATATCGCGGATCTCACCGAGTAAGTCAACCCCTATTTACAGTTTCTAAGATATACACTGACACTTGCGACAGGGATCAATGGGTGAAAACCTTCAACACCAACATCCACCCCTTTTTCTACATCTCCAAGTATGCTCTGCCCCACATGCGGCCCGGCTGCACCATCATCAACAACGCCAGCATCAACGCCTACATTGGTCGACCTGATCTGCTGGACTACACCTCTACGAAGGGCGCCATCGTCTCCTTCACGAGGGGTCTGAGCAACCAGTTCGTGCACAAGGGCATTCGCGTAAACGCGGTAGCACCCGGTCCCGTCTGGACCCCCTTGATCCCGGCCACGATGAACGAGGAGGCCCAGAAGCAGTTCACCGCGCCCCAGGGACGTCCTTCGCAGCCCAGCGAGATCGCGTCGTGTGTCGTCTTCCTCGCCTCGCCTGACAGCTCTGCACTCAGCGGCCAGGTTATCCACTGCAACGGCGGTACTATTGTCAACGGCTAAAAAGCTGATTTGTGATCAGTATTAAAGGGGGCTACGGTAGAACGATATCATGGACATGGGAAGGCGTTTTATTTTACTTTACTGGCTGTCGCAGCCGAATTGTCACGAGTAGAGATATTAATGAGAAATGACACGCTCAATTGACGATGCTTCGCTACTATAAATGCATGTGCTTCATATCCATTTCCTTATAACCAAACTCGGTTTCGTTTCCGTTCCACCTCTCTTCTTGGCTGAACACATTTTAGTTAGTCAAGTTTGTAACAAACTGGTTAAGAATTCACTTACCCGATAGTGCTATGCGGTACTATAGTAACTCCGCATGCGGCGCAGCCACGCGGCAGAGTTCGTGCTGAACGGTACGCCGCGCGCCATGGGCATCATCGTGGCCGCCGCCTCTACCATGTCAAGGGCCTGCATGGGTCCCTCTTCCTGTCTGACCCGGGCGATGATCGGGCTGTGATTCCACTCCTGCAGCAACCCACTGAAGAGCTCATCGTGATCAAAGGCGTCTCTCATCTCTGACCGAGGGGCACCTCTGCTCTCGAGGCGGGCGGGCGACGGGAGTGCAGCACCGGCAGGGACGGCGGCGACGGCTGAGACATTGGTCATGGGCAATATCTCGGCAAGACCAGCTGGTGCCTTCTGTGCGGCCGGGGCCGTGGGAGCTGTCGGGGCGACAGCAACGGCAGAAGTTCCAGCATGGACAATAGCAGGGAGGCCAGCAGGGAGAGCAGAAGGAAGACTAGCAGGGAGGCGAGCAGGGAGGCCAACAGGAGTAGCAGCAAGACGACCAGCAGAAGGAGCAGCAGGAAGACGAGCAGGAGGACCGGCAGGAGGACCGGCAGGAGGAGCAGGAGCCGCAGTACTAGAGATCTGGGCGCCCTCAGAGGCGGACCGGCGAACTAGACCCGACCGACCTCCACGGCCACTTCCGCGACCACGTACCGGGGAGGCCGTGTTGCGGCTCCAGGGAAGATCCGTGTTGGCCAGGTTGTGTCGGCCGTCGTACCGACCCTGGGAATGGCAGACGCTGCAGGTGGTCAGGCTGCAGGTCGTGCACTTCTGCATTGTGCGCCGGTTTCGCTGGTTGCACACATCGCAGATGGCATTCTTGGCCATGACCAGCGTGTACTGGCTATGCTGCAGCGTGGGATCCTTACTCGAAGGGGCGGCGCCCGATGAACCGGCGGAACCACTGCTCTGAGCGTTGTCCTTGTGCGGTGGATTAGGTGCATTGCACTTCAGGAGAGGCTTTTGGAGAGTGCACTTACCATGGCTTTACTAGGTCTTTCTTCTGTGTTTGTGAAAAGAAGGGGTTGGCTAGACTGGGTGTTGAAGCGTGTGTTGCCGAGTGGTCTTAGGTAGAGATCAGTAGGTAGTGTCTTCAGATCTGAATCTCGGATAGAAGCAGTGAAAGCTGATGTTGGATCTGAAAAGAAAATGAAGGGAAGGCTTCCAGGCCAAGCAGGTCAAATTTATAGGCCCCCAAGCGAGAGACGTTTGTCTGGTCCCCTCAATCGAGGTGGTCACGAATAGTACACCGATTATCGTAATCCGGTCATATCGATTACACTCCTTTCACACCCCTCTCACAGGGGATAATCGGCCTTGAGCTTCAGACTATATATGTATAGGTAGCGGTACAATCGGAACAATAGGACGAGTCACACTTGAGATGAATAAGAAGGGGTGAATGATACAGCTAAATTGATGCTGGATAACTAGTGACTGGGCACCTATTACTATAGAGGTATGGCCATGACTAAATACACGGGACAAGTGTATACAGGACAAATAGTCGGATGGTCAACTGATGGTGGATGAAGGGGTTGAGTAGAACAGTCGTCCACCGGTGAAGTCGCCAGCATCTCCTGTACTGCCGTGCGAGGCTATAATACAGGTGATTCTATAATAAGTAATAGAGTTATAAATAAATATAAATAGTATAAAAATCTAATTAAATAATAAGTAAGAGGCCAATCCCGTGTAGGATAGGTGATTAGTCTATACAAACCAGGACATCTTTATACATCTACACACTATACAGGATGGTCGTCCCTCACAACCCCTTCACACCTCTCTTTACGATAAGAATAATGAAGCTATTAATATGTATGGCACCGCGTTGCTGAGCTCATATTAAGAGACAATCGACCCTAAAGAGAGATTCAATGTTATGCGTATATTATGTCCATTTGGTAAGGTGTATATAAACAGATGTGACGCATACTTATGATATTCCATATAGATATTTATCTATTACTTCAGAGACTGTTGAAAATCGCATCAGTCGGAGTCGTGGAGTGGTAGTCTCCAGCAACATCAATATCGATCAGAGGGACGATGCTTTCTCAATGCAGAACATCTTATATACGATGAGGCTTCAATATGGAAGACGAAAATAATATGGTGAAGCAGATTGCCACTGCATCTACCGCAACGATGGCGAAGCCTTGCCACCCCCTTATCCAGGACCTATAGAAGAGTGTACCCGGCTACTACGCACCGACTGCGGCTGAACGGGAGCGCCCGGGAAGGCTCACTTCCTTCTAGAAGACCATGTTCAGTATTAACTTAGATGACTAGAAGTTGGGGCTCTAGCTATGTAGTCGCCGTCATCAGGAACGAGCGGCGCAGATCCCGTAATCAAGGGTCCATCCAATATATAAGCCCCTTTGCCCTCCAGGTTGGACATGGGACACTGCGTGCACCACACCGCAGGAAATGCAGTAAGTATGTGAACAATACTACTATGATCGGGATGACCCAGACTGGGACAAACCATGGCAGGCCATGTTCCGGGAGGCACCAACAAACACCAAAGGCTGGCTGGCGAAGAGGCTCTTCGGGGTGCAAGACACGCAGTATGTGACTAGCTTATTCCAGAGGGCAACAGCCGACGGCACTCGCCTCCCTACCCGAGATGACGGATTCGCATTTTGTTGGTCGCCTGGCAATGACTAGTCGCAAGCTTGCCTTATTATGACAGCACAGGCAGCGTTGAATGGTGATCCATGTCAGCGCTGTGTTGTTTGCCAGGAACACCAACCAGCTTGCCAGGCATGTCGGGCAGGGCTTGGCGGGGCCCCATCAGGCCAGGCCCGGCCATTCCCATCCATGGATCTCGGATCGGCAGGGGCAGAGCAGCCAGGGTAGAGGGTAGGGGAGGAGCAGATGACCGCGTGGGCATCCTCCATTCGCAAGACGGGTGATCTACGTGGTTTGCCCATTAACCCACGCCCGCGGGCCAGTTAAGACGATAAAGTACTTGGATCCCGGTATATTAAATCAGGGCATCTGCGGCATTATCGAAACTTCTGTGCTGCCACGTTGAGGAGTCCCCGCAATCGGATTCGGACTTACTGAGGGGACCAGCCTCCATAATATGCAATGCATGGTGACTTATACACAAGTTTCCTTGACGTCTTTTGCTGAGACTGGAGGGAAAGAGAGCACGCTTAAGCATAGGCATGTCCGACACCAGAGGAGCTTGCCGGAGCTGTCGTAGTGCCAACGTCGGGGCTTCAACCACACCCACCTCGCCCAAGTACGAAAGCTGAGAGGGTGTGATAATCAGACACTAGACACTATAGAACCACTACACACGGTCATCTGGCTCACCTATTTTGATCACGGGGAATTGCTCCGACACCACAGCAGCTCGCAAGTACATAGGATAGGGAACAGTTGGGTGAGGGATAAGACAAGTCCCCTGCGGGAAACTGAGGCTCATTCTTCGATAAATCCCTGCCGGCCATGGTCGGGTCAGTTTCAAAACTTCCCGGGACTGGCAGAGAGTCAAACGTCCAGGGACACAAAAGGCTGGTCTCCGAACCGAATCTAACCTATTAGATACCAGTGGAACGGGGACACAGCATGAGTGCGTCAATTACACTTACCCCGGAAAGGCAAGAGCATATAGCTTACTCAGAGGTGGGAGGTTGGGTGCGCTTGAGCATATCTAGGTTAGTACATATATCACTGATTCCTCCCACTTAAAACTGGAAGCCGCGCGCGCGAGGGAGAGAGGGAGACACAGAGACAGTGAAGGGGAGAGGAATAATTTTGTTTGCAAAGTCAGCCAGGCAGCATGAGCATGCGCCATGACACATGGTGTGTGACTGACACGGAACATGGGGCAGAAACCAGAACATCACCGTTATCGTCGTTGGAGGGGCAGGAGGGATGCGAAGGGGTTTAGGAAATTGTGGATCTCCTGGAAACGGGAATGGATATGGAAGACCAATAAGCGGGGAGGTGGATGCAGCCAGCGGGCTTCCTGCCGTCTCATAGGTCGGGGGCTCATGCACGTAATAAAACGCGGGTGGGTCAGAACGCGGTCGCGTCGCGTCTAGAGCGCGATTAAGCGCGTCGAACGCGTCTTTTTCTGACCTCACTCCATTAGAGAATGCCCACAATTCGTCCAGCTTGGCGCAGTGCGGTGCGAGCTTGGGAGCAAATTCTGCGCAACCCCCTCCTTCACCGTCTTTGTTGGACGGGCAGTTCCATTTCTTCAAGAATGTTGCAGCTGGAAGAGGAGTTTATGCGAGCGTTGGGGAAAACCACCAATAATAGCTGGTAGTCAAGTCGCTACACTGCCGCCGTCACAATGCAAGTGCTAGGAGGCATCGTGAGGGGTATCGACAGAAATAGTCCGTAGCGATGTTCGTACGCGGACAAGGAAATTAGCAAGAAGAAGGAAACCCGAATCAGCTGATGAGAACCAAAGGTTGGAACAGTCCCTTGGGAACTAATAGCGTTCCTCGCAGATTACCTTTCCCTCATGCGCTCGACTTTGGCTTCACATATGACCACACCTTGCTTCCTCTTGGGGGTGCAGGGGCCAGTGGGAAAGAAGAACCGATTATTAATTGGCAAAGTGTTCCTACAGCATTGAAACATAAACGAGATTCGGATAAAGACATTAAGGGAAGAAATCTAAGAATTCCCTGCTGCCAGTACTTTTGTAATGGAGGGTATAACGTATGGAATTTAGTTGAAATCGAAGATCCGCCCTGAGATCTCGTTGCTTTCTATGGACTATGACGGAGGGGATCCCCAATAGCAGAGGGATTCGCTCTTGGCAGATGGGCAACCTTCGGAGAAAAAAACGGCTGGCGTTGCAGATGACCCCGATCAGCATCGCTGGCACACTTAATCACTGCTGCTTCATGCAAGTACATGTGGACGGTCGAGAACAAGAAGTGTGGCTGCCACCCATCCCTCAGGTGGATTGATGCCGGGCGAGACCACAATCCACTAACAGGTGAACCAATAACGTATGTGGCACGTTAAGGGACTTCCAGCACGGAGGTAGCACAGCAGAGACGTTGAGCCGATTTCGCGCAGTGTCCCACGCAAGTTACACACTTGTGAAGCCCAGAAAGTGGTGTGCTGGATTATGTACCTACTAAGTGCCTGAGACAGCCCAAAGACACGGGCTCCGACGAAAGCAAGGACGAAGATGAGGAGAGGCGGTTACAGAGTAAAGAGTAAGGCGCTGCCTCAGCCCGGTAAAGGGATATCGCAAGGCGTCTAGTTGCGGGCCGCCGTAGCCATTTTCAGGGCGTATAGAGGAGTCTCTTTGGGGCCCAAGGGAGGAAGCAAGATACAGCCCGCGATGAGGCTAAGAGAGTCGAGTGTGCGCACTGAGAGACGGTGTGTGAGTACTAGGCTCTATACTAGACTCAATATCGTTCTTAGGCTCTCTGGATGGTCTCCAGAAGGATAAATTGACAAGACAGCTAAGCGACGGATCTTGGATAGCTTGGGAGGAGAAAATAAAAGAGGACCCCGGAAATGGTGATTTCCTTGTGACTCAGTTGCTGGGTCAGACCAGAGGTGTTTGAATTTGGGATATTTGTACGGTGACGGTGGACGGGCCAGGACTTGAACGAGGATGTGTAACCCCCGTTCCCCCCTATGGCTGCCATGCGAACATCAGTTGATGCGAGATACCTACGACTACATACGATTCCATGTACTGCTGCCGACGACGACGACGAAGACGACGATTGAAGACGTTCCATGACCGGATGACAGAGCCTGGGCAACTGAGGTGTGGGAGTGCAAGCGGTCAGTGTGCTATAGTTCCCCCATTGACATTGGCCCACCCACACCTTGGAGATGCAAGCAAGCAGCAAGCTCTTTAGCAGCGGGCGATCAGGTACGTAGACTAGGTACATACGTGAGCACTTAAAGAGGTCTTGATCAGTGACGGGAGTGCCCAGAGTGGTGAGCAGGTGAGGGTACAAGCGAGACATACGAGCGGTAGGTAGTGAGAAGAGGTACTATTGCCCCGAGTTGGAAATGGATTGTTCATGTGGTCCACTAAATTGAGACCCTCCCGCCCCGTTTTCGTCAGCACGAAGCCCCAAGTACAGCTGCAGCTAAGCACGCATACCACATACCACAAGTCTGGTCCCAGTAGAGGTACCCAGTCCACTCCCCCAATCCCCAATCCCAGTCTATGCCCATGCCCATGGCCACGCCCACGCCCGCCTACAGCGCCTGCCCACCCTGCCCACCTGTCGCAAAAAACAGTTCTGTTCGCTCTTATTAGGCGCAACTATTCCAAACACCCGCCCCTTCCCGTTTCTTCTTCCAACCCGCAACCCGCAACCCTCAGCAAAACACCTACTCTCCGTACAAACTACCACCAGAAACACTCCAACAGCAATCTTTCTTCGTCGCGATACAACTCAAACAGGTGTCGCAACCTTCCAGTTATAAACAAACCGTCTGTCTTTGCAAAGTCAAAAGTCTATTTCACCTGTTCGCACCGCGCCGCTCAGACTCGACTTAAAACCCGTGCGCCCGCGCAATCCCATCGCAATCTTCTTTGACTCTGGTCGCATACCACACAGACTCACATTTCCAACGTTCACAACGCTCGCAATTCTGTTGCACTCCATCTCGCACTCACAAACCATCGCTTTCACCATGCTGATGCCATCGGCAATCTCCTGCGACGGGTCGCGACCGCCCATGACGCGACTTCAGTCCGCCCTCTTCGCCTCGCCGCCAGCCAGCCCTCCCACTACTGCGCAGTCCACCATCGACAACATCTTCACAACATGTCGCTCGCTCCAGTCCATGCTCACGGCGCCTGCTGCGACCACCACAAACCAAGCCTCCAACAACACACCGAATCAGCTGCCGACGCCGCCAATGGCCCACGCAAGCCTGCCGCCGCCCTTGAAGTTGCGCCTTCGATCCCGCAAGTCAGAGGCCAACAGTGACGGTGTGGCGCGCAAGAGAGTCGTCAAGCGCACAGCGCCCTCGCGCGGTGTCAACAAGAGACGCAGAGCAACCGAGGACGACATGGGTCGTGATGATGATATCGACAGCGACTTGGACATTGATGCTTCGGAAAATAACAACAGCTCCGAGGAGGGCGAGTCTGCCTACCCGCGACCATCTACACCCAAAAGGGCTCGGATCGCACCTGAGGTTATTCCCCTTGGCCTAGGGCGCTCCGACTTCCACAACCTACACAACGGCCCTCAAGAGAGCAACGAGGAGGCCGCAAGCTCAGAGGCAGAGGTCGAGGCGGACGGAGAGATGTGGAGCACAGAGGACGACCGCATACTAGTCGAGCTCGTCCTCGAGAAGCTCAAGCTCACCAAGTCAGATTGGCAAGATTGCGCCCGAAGCTTAGGCAAGGACCGCAGCAGTATAGGACGCAGGTGGAAGAGTTTGATGGTCAGCGGTGACGTTGGCTTGAAGACGAGAAGCCGGCGAGGCAAGATCCACGGAACCTGGAGGTGAAGTCCACCGTTTCGTTGACATGGTTACATTGTCAGAATTTCATTCATTACTACGGATGCCACCAAACTGTGGCATTATCTTTTATTTTTACTGGTCGCATTGTCACGACATTGGTAAGGGAAGGAAGGAACAGGCGTTATATGATATCCTACGGCGACGATTACACTCGGCTTTTACTTATTTGATATATTCGGCCGCCTCGGTCTAGATAGATATGGCTTCTACACAGCATTCAGAGCAGATTCACACCTGAAGCATAAAAAAAATTGAGCCTCATACGAACACTAGTGTCGTCGCGCGTTATGCGACCAACCACCCGTCTCTTGTGAACGGCCCTCTCTGTGAACGGTCTGTGTATTCTCACCCACTTTGACCCCGGATTGCGCTCAGATTCCCGCCTCCCGCAGCCAAGTGGGCTCCTCGATTCCGAGGGATAGGTCACGGGCCAGCAAACCGCTGGTTTCAGCAACGCACAACATGGGCATCCATGGATTCTAAACGTTTACAATAGCTGCATACATGCCAACAAACCCAACTGCAGGCAATATCCATTGCTTCGTCTGCCTACCAGGCGGTTTGATTGACCATTCCTGCTTAGCTCTCGTTTACCTAAGCAATCGTGTAGGCAAGCACCAGATCAGGCAGATGGCGATGCGATACGATCCTACTACCTACGTACGAACGACCGACTAATAGCTCGCATAATGATTACCTGAAGTCTCACCAAAACAATGCATAGACTTCGGTGCTAGCCGTATTACAGTTTCCCTGCGTCCCTGACATCCTGTCAAGACTACCGCATTAGGAGGATTAGGAGAATTAGGCTTTGCGAACTAGAACAAGACATGGGGTTCTACTTGCTTCTCCTGAAATTGCTCCCTTTGGAAGGGGGCGAGCGATTAGGACGGAGGCAAAGTAGGGAGGAGAATGTAAGTGTGTGTGTGTGTGTGTTTCGCTAAAAATGTCTTAAAGCTCGGATACGTAGGTGAAAAACTATAGCAAAATGCCGGCGAGACAAAGGAAGATTGCAGCTGCTGATGAATCAGCTTGCGCATACCTACATGCCCTGCCAGGTAAGCTAGCTGGTTAAAGTGAGTGCTTTAGTCCCTGGTCCTAGTCTCTTGCTCTCTTGGGTAAGCAGGTAGGCCACAAGGAAGACGATAAAGAAGCCATTCTAAAAACGCTATTACCTAGGGTACTCCAAGTAGTATTTTGGGTGCCAGGCCAACCGACAAGACCCAGCCCCCCCTTCACCTATATAGGGGCTAGCCAAGAAGTAAGGGTCTGCTAGCAAAGTTTAACAGGAGGCGGAGGTGTTAAACGTAAAAAGTTATATAATAATATAGCTTATATACGTTTAATCTAATTTAGTCGTTTTAATATAAATTTATATTTATAAAGTTATTTTAATTATTTATTAATAAAAGCGGATAATATATTACTATTTCTATTTAATATACCCTTTTAAATCCTTTTTAATATATATACTTAATTACGTTTAATTATTATATAATAATTTAAAATAATATAAATCTATATTATAAAACGGTCTAATGTAATTTATTATTAAACTAGTTATATTACCGAGTCGGCCACTCTTTTATTTAATTTACTTAATTAAACTTTAATATATAATATCTTTATAATTATAATACTAATTTAATTAAAAGAAAATTATATTGTTTTAATAATTTAAACGATATAAGGAGGTCCGAATTAAATTAATTAACGAATTATTATAAAAATATATAATATCCTTCGAGCTATTTTAAGCGATCGATTATATAATATTCATTTTTAACGCGAAACCCGACCGAATAAATAGAAATTAAATTTAATAAGAAAAGGTATTTCGTAATTATATAATTAGTTTAAATATTCGAGGAATACCTCTTAATATTAATATTATAGGAAATATAATTAATCTCTTTATTACATTATATAAGGGCGATTATATTAATAAATATTAAATTAAACGTTTTATTAACTATAATTCGGACTTTAAACCCTAAATAAACTTTCGATACAATTATTAAAAAGCTATTTATAAAAATATAAATACTATTTTTAATTAATCTATATTAATTATAAATATAAAAGTTAAATATAATATCTTTAACGAAGATATATAAAATTTCGATAAAACCGGCTTTCTAATAAGTATAATTAGGTCGATATTTATAATAATATATATTAATCGATATAGGAAGGTAAAATCGGTTTCGCTTAATAATCGGGAATAATTAATAGTTATTAAATATATTAATTTATAAGGTTAATATATTCCACCGTTCTTAATTATTTAAAATTAATATTATTTTATAAATTAATCTTATAAATATAACTTATTAAGTAATTAAATAATTAAATCGACTTCTAATAATTAGACTGATAACGAAATAGGCCTAGATTAAATTAAATATTTTAATAAATATATTAAATTATAAATAAAAGGTCGTTATTACCTTATAATCTTTAACGATTATAAGAGTTATATTTCGGCCGAATTTAAGATATATTATAGAAATATCGATATTAAAGTATATATTTAAAATAAGTTAGATTATTTATTAAAACATTAATAAATTATATTATAAAGTTTAAGTTCTTTATTACCTTTAAAGCTATATATTTTATTATTTTTATAAAAAATAATATTTAATTTAAATTTAATATATTTAATTTAATCCTTTATTATTTAAACGAGGTAATTAATAAATTAAATATACGTTTTTAGACGCTTATACTTAACCTATCGCGTTTAAGAACGGCTAGTATTTATAACTTTTAAATATTATTTAACATTTAATAAATAATTAAATATTTCAGTTTTATTAAAAAGTAAAATCTTAATTTATTAAGGAAGCTCCCCGATATTTATTTTAAATATTATAAATTAAATAATAAAAGGTATAAATAAAATAATTTATAAAATAACCTTTATATATAACCGGATATATGTATTAAAAGACAATTAATTTAATACTTTTTAAATACCGGAAAATTAAAAAAGTATATATATAAATTAAAGGGGCCTTTATTATATAAGAATTTTAAAAGCTATAAAATAAAAGAATAAAAAGAAAATATCTAACGATTAATAAAAACGAGATAAAGGGTTCGTTAAAACGGAAGGCGGCCGGTAAAAAGCGTTATAATATTTATAGCGAGATAAATTATAATATATAAATATATAAAAAGGATATAAAATCGAATAATAAATTAAATAATAAATAATTTTAATTAATTTAAAATATTATAATTAAATTAATTTATATTGAAATAATAAAATATAGAAAAGGTAGCCGACTCGGTAATATAGCCGGCTTAATAATAAACTACGTTATAATTATTTAAAATTATATTATAATATATTCTTATTATATTAAAGAGGTTTAATTAAATATCTTAACTATTTTATTAATAAATCTATTTCTCCTCTTATTAATTAATCCTTATATATTTCCTATTGTTTTAAATTTAATTCTTTCGTTCTCCTTTTTTAAATCTTTTTATTAATATTTATAAAGTTTATTTATTAATAGAAACTCTAATAAAAATCGGTTATAAAAGCTTTAATAAATTTATCCATAATTATATCTTTCGTAAATTAATAGATTATTTTAATCTTTCCATCTTTTATTTTTTAAAAAAATTAATAATTATATATATTAATATATCGGAATTTAATTTATAATATAATAACCCTAACGTTAATTAATTATATAATTTATTTATTATTATATTAAATTATACTAAATCCTTAATTTAATTAAATATTAAACTTTTTCATTAAGCGTTATATAATAAATTCTTTTTTTATTATAAAGGTAAAAATTAATAATTTTATTTTAATAATAAATATAATAATAATATCCTATTTCCCTATTTTCTATTTAATTATATTTTGGAATAATTTAATAATATACTTTTAAAAGCTCTTTTAATTAAAAGTATTATTAATAAAGGAGACGTTATTTATTATAATAAAATTATTTTTATCTCCGAATTATAAACCGAGATAACACGTTTTATATAAATAATATAATACTCGATCGATAATTTATTAATATTAAGGTTTATTATCCTACGGAGGACGTTAATTTATTAATTATATTATAAAAAAGAATTATATAAAACCTCTATTTTTAATTTAATAAATCAAATAAATAAATACATAATTTAATTAATTATATAAGAACCGACGAATAATTTAATTAATAATAACCTATCTAATTAAAGGATTACTCGTTAGTCGCGTATTAGCTCCCGTTTATCGGTACCGGCCTTTCTTCTTTTTTAATATATTTAATTAATTTATAATTTTATTATACCGGCACTCTTTATATTAATATAAAAATTTAATATCCTCCGGGTTTTCTTTCCTATTTTATATATATATAAATATACTTTCCGCTTTTTAATATTCTTTATAAAGGTCCTCGTTATTATATATTTAATATATAATATAAAGATTATATATATAAAGAATTATATATTATAACAATTCGAGAGGTTTATTATTATATATAATCTTTAATATATTAAAATTAAATTTATTTAAAACGTTATTATATTTATAGAAATTATTTAGAATAAAAGGTTTAAATTTAACTATCGGCGTAATTATATTTGTTTTCTCGTAATTATTTAATGTAATAGTTATTAATATATATAATATAATATATATTAATAAATATCGAAATTTAAATATTTATATATATATTTTATGATATATAAAGGTATGAAATAAAATATAACAATAAATATAAATATATATTTATATATAATAAAAAGGAGAGAATTATTATAAATCTTAAAGAATATTTATTTTAAGATTTTATATTTATATATAAAAGGTTTCCTTAATAATGTATATAAAATTAATATTTCTATACTTTAATTTTAAAAACTTTATTATTTAAGCATTAATAATCTCCGATGAATTTTAAATTTATATAATATAAACGAATATAATAATTCCTTTTTTAATATTTAAATATAATATTATCGCGAGACCCTGTTTTATTATAAATTCTATATTATAAAGGATAATAAGTAATTAGAATCGATAGCTATAATAGAAAGGGGCTTAATACGTACTATTTATTATTATATAGCTAGAGGCTTAAGTTTTTAATTTATTATTTAAAATACCTACTTATTTTATTATAGAGTTATTATTAATTTATATAACTTTCTATTTATTTTTTATTACTTATATTAGCCGTAATAGGCTTAAAACAATTACTAAATAAATAAAATATATTTAAAGATATTAATTATTTCTACCTTTAAAGACCGCCTATTTAATTAAGCTTGATATTAAATCTTTCTTTATTATTTATTTAATTTAATAAGTCCCTTTATTAAAGTCTATTAAATATTAATAAAAGAAAAACTTTTAATAATCCTCGGTTAATTTATATTATATTTAACAATAATTATATCGGAAAGAGCGTTTATTTTATAATTTTATAAAGTTTATTACGTATTCTTTTTAATATTAAATAAGTTTTCAATTACCGGGATTATATCTTTAATTATTAAGATAAAGTCTTTAATATAAAGTTACTTTTAAAAATAGCTTATAAATCGCTTTAATTAAATTTCTTATAACGTTAATTAAATACTTTTTTATAAAATATATCTTATTTTCGGGAATAGAATTTATATAAGCTTACCTCTTTTATAATATTAATAATCTTTAATTAATTCCTTTAATTTATTTAATATATCCTTTAACTTTTAAATATTTAAATCGTAATTATAACTTTTCTATTTTATTAAATAATCGTATTTAATATACCGGTAATTAAATCGGTATTTTATAATTCCTTTAAATTTATATTATATTAAATCGTTACTTTATTTAATTTCAATTAATCCTAATAATAATAATATTTATTTACATAGGTCTTCCTTTTAAAGCGCGGGCATTAAATATTTACTAAATATAATAAAATAAATATAATAATTATTTAAGAAATCTAATTTATATATTAAAGGACCGAATTTTTTAAATATAATTTAAAACCCGGACTTTCATTAAGAGAACTTTTTAAAAGGCTTTTGAAATAAGTTATATTTATAATAAAGTTTTAAATAAATCTTATTAATAATAATAAAATTAATTATATAAGAATAATTATTATAATAACGTGGTTTATTATCTCGCGGATTATATTATCTTACGGACTATTTTTTCCATTTTTTAATATTTTTATATAAGTTAATTTAATTATAATGCTTTAAATTAATTTAAATTACTTATTATCCGATTTATTATTCGATTTTATATCTTTTTTATAAGTTTATATATTATAATTTATTTTATTATAAATATTGTAATATTTATTACCTATTACGCGTTACTTTAATAAATTATTATTTTTACCTTTATTAGTCGTAGGACGCTTCCTTTTTATCTTTTCGTTTTATAATTATTAAAATTCTTTAATAATAAAGGTTTCTTTAAATTAAATATATAACTTTTTAATCCTTTAACGTTTTAAAAAGGTTAAATTAATTACCTTTAAAATCTATACCCGTTTATATAAAATTATAATTTTATATATTATTAACTTTATATATTTAATTAATTTATTTATAATATTTAAAATTAATATTAAAAAGTTTCTTTAATAATTAAAAATCCTATTTTTAATAAAAGTAAAGTATCTCGTTATTTATTAAAAGTTAAAAGGCGTTAAAGGGTTATAAATATTAACGGTTTTTAAATATAATAATTCCGATATAAATATCCGAATTTATATATTTAGTTTATTAATTATTTTATTTAAATTATAAAATATTAAATTAAATATATTTATTTATTATTTTTTTAAGCTTATTATAGCTAATATAAGTAATAAAAAACAAATAGAAGGTTATATAAATTAATAATAACTCCGTACTAAAATAAATAGGTATTTTAAATAATAAATTAAAAAATTAAGCCTCTAATTATATAATAATAAATAATAAATATTAAACCCCCTTTTTGCTATAACTATCGACCCTAGCTACTTATTATCCCTTACGGTATAGGATTCCTAATAAACCTAGGTTTCGCGATAATATTATATTTAAATATTGAAAAAGGAATTATTCGTTCGCGCTATATAGATTTAAGATTTATTAAAGATTATTTTTATTTAAATAATAAAGTTCTTAAAGCTAAGGTACGGAAATACCGATTTTATATAAATTATTAAAGAAAACTTTCGTATATAAATATAAATTTTTAAAATAAACGTTCTTTAAAATTTATAATATATCTCTTTTTTATTATATATAAATATATATTTATATTTATTACTATCCTTTATTTAACGTTATACCTTTATATATTATTAAATATATATATAATTATTTAAATTTTAATATTTATTAATATATATTATATTATATATATTAATAAAGAATGTTTCGAATAATTCTAAGAAAGTTAATATAATTATATTAATAATTATTAAATTTATATTTTTTAAAAAGAATTACTTTCGTAATATAAAAATCGTAACCGCCTTAAATAAACTCGATTTTAAAATATTAAATACTGTACGTAATAATAAGCCTTTTAAACCGCTATAATATATAATTCTTTATATATACGATTTTTACGTTATATTTAATATAAACGATAATAATAAACTTTATAAAAAATATTAAATAGCGGAAGGTATATTTATATATATATAAAATGGGAAAGAGGCCTCGGAGGACGTAAAGCTTCTATATTAATACGACGAGCGTTAATATAATAATATCGCGAATTAATTAAATATATTAAAGGGGAAGAAAGGCTGGTATTAATAAGCGGGAGCTGGCGGAACCGTAATTAATAAGTAATCTTTTAATCGGATAAGTTATTATCGATTAAGTTATTCGTCGGTTATTATATAATTAATTAGCTTATAACTATATATTTATTTACTTAATCTATCGAATAAAAAGTAAGGGTTTTATATAATTCTTTTTCGTAATATAATTAATAAATTAACGTCCTTCGCAGGACGGAAATTAAATATATTAAATTTAAATTTAATATTATATTTTATAAAAATAATAAAATACGCGGCTTTAAAAGTAATAAAGAATTCGAGCTTTATAATATAATTTATTAAGGTTTTTATAAATAACTCGATTTCTTTTAAATATATATATTTTAATAATAAATAAAATATAATATTTAATAATTAAAGTAAATAAAATAAATAAAGAGGTATATTAAATATAATAATATTATTATCCTTATAATATATTACGAATTTAACCGAAATATAACTTTTATAATTATTAATAATTAAAAAGCGATAATAACCTATCGTTTATGTTTTAATATATTTATTAAAATATTTAATTTAATTTAAGCCCGTCTTATTATTAATTTAATTATTAAAAATCGGTTTAATTATTTAATCGCTTAATAAATTATATTTACGCGTTTAATTTATAAACTAAAATTAATTTTAAATAATTAAAAATAATAAAATATATTAACTTTATAAATTAATATATTTTATTATTATTAATTATTCCCGATTATTAAATTAGATTATTTTTACCTTCCTATACCGATTAATATATATTACGATATATATTAAACCGATAACGCTTATTATAAAACTAATTTTATCGAAATTCTATATATTTTTATTTAAAATATTATATTTAATTTTTATATTCGTTATTAACGTAAATTAATTAGAAATAACCTTTATATCTTTATAAAAAACCTTTTAATAATTATATTTTTAATTTATTTTAATTTTAAGGTTTAAATTATAGTCGATAAAGTATTTAACTTAATATTTATCGATACGCTCGCCGTTACGCGCTCCCGCGAAAAAATTAATTATATTTTTTATATTAACGATATTAAAAGATATTCCTTAAATATTTAAATTAATTATATATTTTCGTAATACCTCCTTTTTAATAAAATCTAATTTATATTATCGTTATTAAAATTTATATTATAGGGTTCGGTCGTTAATTCGGTAATATAAAATTATATAAAGGACGTTATATATTTTTATAATAGTTTTTTTATTTAAAGGATTTATTAAATTTCGCGTTATTTAAATTATTAAAATCATTCGATTTTTTTTAAATTAATTAAATATTATAGTTATAAAATTATTATATATTAAAATTTAATTAAGCTATAAAATTAATAAAGTGGTCCGCGAGGTAGTAAACCACGTTATATTAATAATATATAATTATAATAGAAAGTTTATAAATGATTTTTAAAAAGGGTTTTAATTTATATTAGAAATTGATTTATTTATAATTATAATTTACTATTCTTAAAAGAACGGATTTTCTAAATATAAAGATTAAGTAATTATTTTAATAATATAATATTAGAATTTTATAAATTTAAAATATAATTAAATTAACTTTACTTTAATATTATAATAGAATTTAAATAATACTTTTTTATAAATAACTAAATTAATATTATATAAATAATTATTTAAATATAAGTTTCTAAACTTTATAAACGTTATTATTAATATTAATAAAGTAGAATACGCTTTTACTAATATATAATTTATAAAGGATTATATTTATAAAGATAACGTAGTTTACTATATACTCGGTTATATTATATAATCGGTTACCTTTTTCCCTATATAAAAAGTGTCCGTACGTAACCGTATATTTTAATCAAGTTTAATTAAATTTAAACCGTAATTTTAAAATTAAAGTCTAATTTAAATAGAATAAATAAAAAAGATTTTTTAAAATTTATATCTGTTTTATTATACCTTTAAATAAAAAATATATTAAATTAATCTTTATAATTTCTATTTTCCGCTTAAACTTGTTAAATAAAATAATTATAAAATTAAAGAAAAAAAGTTTAATATTCTTATATAATTAAATATAATACGTTAAAACTTTATAAAAGTTAATAAAAAATTAAAAGAATTATAATTTATATACGGACATTTTATATAAGGAAAAAGGTAACCGATTATATAATATAACCGAGTATATAATAAACCACGTTATTAAATATATTATAAATTATATTATAATTATAATAAAATATTAACGTGGTTTACTACCTCGCGGACTATATTACCTCGCGAACTAATTTTTTAATTTTATAGCTTAATTAAACTTTAATATATAATAACTTTATAATTATAATATTTAATTAATTTAAAGAAAATCGAATCGTTTAAATAATTTAAATAACGCGAAACTTAATAAATCCTTTAAATAAAAGAGTTATTACGAAAGTATATAATATCCTTTATATAATTTTATATTACCGAATTAATAATCGAACCTTATAATATAAATTTTAATAACGATAATATAAATTAAATTTTATTAAAAAGGAGGTATTATAAAAATATATAATCGATTTAAATATTTAAGGAATATCTTTTAATATTATTAATATAAAGAATATAATTAATTTTTTCGCGGGAGCGCGTAACGGCAAACGCGTCGGTAAATATTAAATTAAACATTTTATTAACTATAATTTAAACTTTAAAATTAAAATAAATTAAAAATATAATTATTAAAGGGCTCTTTATAAAGATATAAAAGTTATTTTTAATTAATTTATATTAATAATAAATATAAAAGTTAAATATAATATTTTAAATAAAAATATATAGAATTTTAATAAAATTAGTTTTATAATAAACGTTATTAGCTTAATATATATTATAATATATATTAATTAATATAAGAAGGCGAAAATAATTTAATTTAATAATTAAAAATAATTAATAATAATAAAATATATTAATTTA
The DNA here is from genome assembly GCA_038363915.1 of Apiospora saccharicola. Lineage (NCBI taxonomy): Eukaryota > Fungi > Ascomycota > Sordariomycetes > Amphisphaeriales > Apiosporaceae > Apiospora > Apiospora saccharicola. Next base: position 6,299,631 of record JAQQWM010000001.1, read on the forward strand.
TAAAGTTAATATATTCCGTTATTTTTAATTATTTAAAATTAATATTAATTTACGAATTAAACGCGTAAATATAATTTATCGGGTAATTAAATAATTAAACCGATTTTTAATAATTAAACTAATAATAAAACTGGCTTAAATTAAATTAAATATTTTAATAAATATATTAAAATATAAATAATAAGTTATTATCGCTTTTTAATTATTAATAGTTATAAAAGTTATATTTCGGCCGAATTCGTAATATATTATAAGGATAATAATATTATTATATTTAATATACCTCCTTATTTATTTTATTTATTTTAATTATTAAATATTATACTTTATTCGTTATTAAAATATATATATTTAAAAGAAATCGAGCTATTTATAAAAACCTTAATATATTATATTATAAAGCTCGAATTCTTTATTACTTTTAAAGCCGCGTATTTTATTATTTTTATAAAATATAATATTAAATTTAAATTTAATATATTTAATTTAATATTTTATAATTTAAATAAAATAATTAATAAATTAAATATATAAATTCGGACGTTTATATCGGAATTATTATATTTAAGAACTATTAATATTTATAACCCTTTAACGCCTTTTAACCTTTAATAAATAACGAGATATTTTATTTTTATTAAAAATAGGATTTTTAATTATTAAAAAAGCTTTTTAATATCGATTTTAAATATTATAAATAAATTAATTAAGCGTATAAAGTTAATAATATATAAAACTATAATTTTATATAAACGGGTATAGATTTTAAAGGTAATTAATTTAACCTTTTTAAAACGTTAGAGGATTAAAAAATTATATATTTAATTTAAAGAAACCTTTATTATTAAAGAATTTTAATAATTATAAAACGAAAAGGTAAAAAGGAAGCGTCCTATAACCGATAAAGGTAAAAATAATAATTTATTAAAATAGCGCGTAATAGGTAATAGGCGTTACGGTATTTATAATAAAATAAATTATAATATATAAATTTATAAAAAAGGATATAAAATCGAATAATAAATCGGATAATAAGTAATTTAAATTAATTTAAAGCGTTATAATTAAATTAATTTATATAAAAGTATTAGGAAATAGAAAGAGTAATCCGCGAAATAATATAGTCCGCGAGGTAGTAAACTACGTTAATTAAAAACTTAAAACCTTAATCTATTATTATATATTTTTAATTTCTTAAAATAAATAACATTAATTTTAATAGAAAATAGAATATAATAAATAATATATTAAAATATATTATATAATCCCTATCCTTAAATTATTATAATATTCCCGTTAAAAATACCTGAAATACAATTATAATAAAATCAATAATAACGGTTTATATAAACAACGGGTTATTACGTTATATAAATATATAATTCTTAAAGCTTTATTATTTATTTATATTATTATTTATATATATTAAATAATATACTTTATACTCTTTCTTTCAATATAATTTATTTTACTTCTTAATAATAAATATTTAATAATATTTGAAATAAATATAAGTTTAATTATAAATAATAAAAATAAAGTACTTTTTATTATCTTTCAAGTTATTTAAAGATAAAAATAAATCTTTTAAAAATAAAATAAGCTCGATATAATAAAAAAAACTCCTTCTCTTTATTATCGGTTTTATCTTTTTAAGATGTTTTATACTTTTTTCTATACTTTTTATAATAATCTCGTTTCTTATTATACTTTATATTAAATGTCTTATTATTAATCTATTTAAAAATCTATTTATTATTATTAAAATTAAAGTTATAATTATTATTTTATAACATTTTAATAATAATACAATTAAATCTATTATTTAATTAATTATAATCTTTCTTTATATTATATATATAATAGGGTTATTTCATATTAAAATACATTTATTTAATAAGGGTAAATAAATTCAATTTAACTTTAATAACTTATTATAAATATTAAAAACAGATTTCGAATTATCGGGGTTAAATAAAATATTATTCAATTTCAAGGGATATTTTTAGTTAAATATAGTTTAAAATATTATAAATATTAATATAATTTCTTATAAAATTTCTATTAATTAAAGGTATTATATTATTTTTATTAAGAAATAAAGAAATATATATTTATTTAAAGTAATATTATATAAGGTAAAAAAGGTATTATTAAATTATAAACCTATTTTAATTAAATTAAAAAGGGAAACGACCGCGAAAGGTTTTAAATAATAAAGTTAAACCTATTTATTATAAACTTTATCGATTTTTAATAATAGATTTATTATTTTATTAAATACTAATTAGACTTTTTAATATAATTAAGAAAAGGTTTATAATTTATTATCTAATCGTTTTATTAGGATTATTATTAATAAAGGATTAAATATAAGTAACGAAAGTATAAATATTAATAAAGATTAAGTTAACATGGTTTATTACCGAGTAAGCTATATTACTAAATAAGCCACCTTTTTTATATTTTATTACTTTTATATAAATTAATTTAATTATAACGTTTTAAATTAATTAAAATTACTCGTTATCCGACTTATTATTCGATTTTATATCCTTTTTATATATTTACGTATTATAATTTATCTCGCCGTAAATATTATAACGTTTACCGCCCGTCGCGCGCCTTTTTAATAAATTATTACTTTCGCCTTTATCGGCCGTTAAACGCTTTCCTTTTACTTTTTCGTTTTATAGCTTTTAAGATTCCTATATAATAAAGGCCCCTTTAAATTAAATATATACCTTTTTAATTCTCCGGCGTTTAAAAAATATTAAATTAATTTCCTTTAATATATATATCCGGTTATATATAAAGGTTATTTTATAAATTATTTTATTTATACCTTTCGTTATTTAATCTATAATATTTAAAATAAACGTCGGGGAGCTTCTTTAATAAATAAAGACCTTATTTTTAATAAAAATAGAATATTTAATCGTTTATTAAAGGTTAAATAATGTTTAAAGGTCGTAGGTATTAGTTATCCTTAAACGTAACGGGTTAAATATAGGTGTCCGAAGATATATATTTAATTTATTAATTACCTCGTTTAAATAATAAGGTATTAAATTAAATACATTAAATTTAAATTTAATATTATTTTCTATAAAAATAATAAAATATATAATTTTAAAGGTAATAAAGAACTCTAACTTTATAATATAGTTTATTAACGCTTTAATAAATAGCTTAATTTATTTTAAATATATATACTTTAATACTAAATAAAGTATTATATTTAAAAGTTAAAGTAAGTAAAATAAATAAGGAGGTATATTAATTATAATAATATCGTTATCTTTATAATATACCTTAAATTCGATTAAAATATAGCTCTCGTAACTGTTTAAAATTAAAAAGCGATAGCGACCCTTTATTCGCGATTTAATATATTTATTAAAATACTTAATTCAATTTAAGCCTATTTCGTTATTAATTTAATTATTAAAAGTCGGTTTAATTATTTAATCGCCCGGTAAATTGTATTCGGTAATTTAATTTAAGAAATAATATTAACCTTAAATAATTAAGAATAGCGGAATATATTAACTTTAAGAATTAATATATTCGATAGCTATTAATTATTCCCGATTATTAGGTTAGACCGATTTCACTTTCCTATACCGATTAACGTGTATTATTATAAATATCGACTTAATTATATTTATTATAAAGCCGGTTTTATTAAAATTCTATATATCTTTATTTAAAATATTATATTTAACTTTAATATTAATAACTAATACGAATTAATTAAAAATAATATTAATATTTTTATAAAGAGCTTTTTAATAATTATATTAACGGTTTATTCGGGTTTTAAGGTCCGGGTCGCGGTTAATAAAACGCTTAACTTAATACTTATTAATACGGTCGCCGTCGTACGACTCTAAAAGGAAATTAATTATATCTTTTATAATATTAATATTAAAGGGTATCCCTTAAATATTTAAATTAAGTATATAATTATAAAGTACCTCCTTTTCTATTAAATTTAATTTCCGACCGTTTAATTAAGTTTCGTATCGAGGTTTAATACCGCGGAGTCGATTATTTAAAGTAGTTTAAAGGACGTCGTATACTTTCGTAATAATTCTTTAATTAATTTAATTTAAACCTTTTTATATCGCTTAAATTATTAAAATAATACAATTTTCTTTAAATTAAATTAATATAATAATAATAAAGATATTATATATTAAAGTTTAATAAGGTAAGTTAGAGGGAAAGGTGGCCTATTCGGTAATATAGCTTACTCGGTAATAAACCACGTTATAAATATATTAAATTATATAAATATTTTATATATCTTTATATTTTAAATTAAATATATTAATATCGTTAAACTTTAATTTTATTATCGATTCTATTTTATTTAAATTATTTAAGTTTATTATAAGGGTAAGAAGCTATTAAAGAGGTTAAATTAAATTTAAAGTAAATCTTAATAATTAAAAGTTAAATAGATTAATATTCTATCCTATAGAAGACATTAATTTATTAATTATATTATATAAAAGAATTATATGAAACCCTTACTTTTTATTTAATAAATTAAATAAATAAATATAACGTAGCCTATAAACGAAATAACTATATAAACGAATTAATTACTTTCGTTAAATTTCGTACGAATAACTTTTATAATTTAATTCCTTTATTATTTATTATAATTAATATTTAAGAAGAAGGGTAAATAGTTCTAACGCTTTAAGCGCTTAAGAATAATTTAAAATTAAGTCTTTAATATATAGTTTAAACGTACGAAGTCCTTTATATAACCTTTCGTAACCGATAATTCGGTATTCCTACGAAACGCGAAATATCCGTTAATTCTCGGAAGTTAATAGATTCCGAAAAAGATATAATTATATAATATATAATTAAATTAAATTCACGGTTATTTCCTTTCCGAATAAATAATATTAAAAATATAATAAATTAATTATTCCGTTAATATAATACGGGATATATTAACGTTAATTAAGTTTTTAACTTTATATAACGGTAATTAAACCTCCGGATACGTTTTAATTAAAGAATTAATTATTAAAGAGTCCTTTATAAAAATCTTAATATATATTATATATAATTTACTTTTATATAGAATATAATTTATAAATATAGGATTTAAAAGGAGGATATTTATAATTTTAATAAAACCGGCTTTTTTATAAATTAAATCTTATCCGAAATAATTATTATTACCTCTAATTAATATAGAAAGCTTAAAATAATATAATAAAGGAACCGGGAATAAATTATAATTATTTAAAGTATTAAATCGTCCGGTTATATTATCCCTTTATATATTATATTTATCGAAAAAATATACCTTTCTTTTTAATACGAAAATAACTTATTATTAAAGGATTAGGTAATTATAATAATTAAAAACGATTAAATTATAAATAAAAGAGGTAAAGATTAAATTTAATATTTTAATAAATATATAAAGTTTTATAAAAAAGGTATTTGTTATTTATTAATCTTAAACGGTTATAAAAGTTATTATTTAATAATCTTTAAATTTTATTATAAAAAGAATTCGATTATTATATTTTATATACCTTTTTATTTATTATATAAACTTTAACTTTTTAATATTAATTATTTTTATATATTAAAAAGGTTGTATAAGAAAGAAATCGAAGGTTTTATATAAATATATATTATTTATATTTTAAAGGAGGACTTCTTATTAACGTTTTTAAAAGCGTTTTAAGCGACTTTTATTATTTTAAATATTTAAAGAGGTTTCCGAAAGATAAGATTTATATTATATAATCCGGAATTTATTATTTTATAATTAAATATAAAACTATATACGTTAACGCTACCGGTAATCTCTTCCGGCTTACTTATATTTTAAAAATTAAAGACTTTAAATAACGTAATTAAAACTTAATCCTAAACCGAATACATTAAGAATCGAATCACGCGATATTAAAATAATTCTCCGATATTAATTTTTATTAAATTTAATTAAATTATAAAAGGTACGACGTAAATAATATACCGGCTCGTTTATTAAAAGGTAAGATAACCGTATTACGAGAAATAAATAAAATATTTAACCGGTACTACTATATAAAAAAGAAATAATTATAAAATAGAGGATTACTTTATATATAAATTAAAGAAAATTTATAATTTTAAAAAGATATTAATAAATAGTTATAAAATAAATCGTATCGAAATAATAATTATACGAGAAAGCTTAAAATATACCTACGGTATTATAAAATCTATAAGGAGCCCGGGTATAATATATATACCTATTAAAACGATATAAATATATTTAAAGATAAGGATTCCGATTAATTTTAATATATTAAATACGTTATAATAGAATTAATTTATACTTTTTTATATAAAATGTTAAAAAGTAATTAATTCGTTTATATAATTATTTCGTTTATAGATTACGTTATATATAAAAGCTTTTTCGATAAATTATATAAAATTAATATTTCTATACCTTAATTTTAAAAACTTTATTATTTAAATAAAAATAATCTTTAATAAATCTTAAATTTATATAACGCGAATAAATAATTCCTTTCTTAATATTTAAACATAATATTATTATAAGACTTGGTTTTATTATAAATTTTATATTATAAATGATAATAAAAAGTTAAAGTTAATAATTATAATAGAAAGGGGGCTTAATATTTATTTATTATTATTATTAAAGGTTTAATTTTTTAACTTATTATTTAAGATACTTATTTATCTTAATACGGAGTTATTACCAATTTATATAACCTTTTATTTATTTTATATTACTTATATTAACTATAATAAGCTTATTAAAAAAAATTATTATATAATTAATTAAATTATATATTTATTTACTTAATTTATCGAATAAAAGGTAAGGGTTTTATAATCTTTTTTCCGTAATATAATTAGTAGATTAACGTCCTCCGTAGGACGGTTAGAACTTTTAAAGAAAGGGATCCTCCGCGCCGTCTTCTCTGCGATATTAAAGGATCCGCTGTAGCTGGGACCCCAAAAGGGATCTCTCAACCTTCACCCTAAAGTGGTTATATCCAGCGCGGCTGAGTTGACGTATGTTTACTAAATTGTACAAAGCGCGAGTAAGGGTAGCATGCCTACATCTCGAATAGTAACCAATGGCAGCTAGCAGGAGGGTAGTTATCAAGACTGAAAAGAGAAGTATACAGTCCCACTTTCTTATCACCGAGAGATTGGAATGCGACAAGCCGGGTGGCTTTTTTCCTTCTCTCTTGCGTGATTTCTGCAAAAGATGCTGCATGTCGCTAAATGGAGCAATCAGTGTTTGCTTTTTCGCATGTACTGGTTTTCTTTTGGGGTCATGCTGCCTCATGATGATAGCTACGATCTTCCCAAGAGAGAAGGGGAAATGTTGGACAATATTCTGCATTTGGATGTTCCTTGAGACAAACAGATTCCTCCCAGTCTCATGACTCGGAGTCTGAGCTTAATCTCCGAGGTGGTACCCCTTCACCAATGTCTAGGTTACATAGTCAAGTATAGGACTAAGGTATAATATCTTCGCAAATGCACTCCTCCTCAGGCCAAGACCGGGGGGGGGCAATTACATCAGAGCGTGTAGCGGAACGACTTATTCTCCCTATCCGTGAGATCTTCCAGACCGTGAGACCACTCCGGTGGGCCGTACTTCGCGTCGCGTCGCTTGTTCTCGCGCGCCAGCAAGAACCGGATGACCTGACCCAGCACGCAGCAGACGGCGAAGCATACCGTGATGCCGGTAAAGCTTTGGTCGTACCTCGGACCAAATTTGCTGCAAGCACACACGTATGTTAGCAAAGTGATGCCAGACAGCTAATGCCGGGGGTTGCTATGTCAGGTACTCACGCGTCGAATAGCAATGACCCAATGACGTTACCCAGCGAGTATCCAATAAAGGTTCCAGAAGCATATATGGTTCGCTTGGTGTGGCCGGCAATGTTCGAGGTGCCCAAACCAATGCATTGGACCCAGACCCAGGAGAAGAAGTTGATCAGGTAGAACCCTACGACTCGCCCGGCTCGTTGCTCGTTTGTGAGTTGCCAGCTACATTCCCACGTCAGCTATAACGTACAAACACACAAACAGCAAGCAAAAATGCAAACTACAACATGACAAGGAAGACTCACACGAGAGAAGTTCCCAAGATCACTGGCAAGCATCCTATAGTGATGAGGTGGAAACGAGCATTCTTGAAGTTTCGGCCGCAATATCCAGATCCAATGACGCATAGGAAGGCCATACCACCTGTTGGAAGGTTCAGGAGCAGAGAGGTATACCTATCGAAGCCCATGCCGTTGAACACAATGGACGCGAACTGGACAACGACAGCGGACCCAGTACACGAGAGTATGGCCAAGACGAAGATACCCCAAAACTGGTACTCCATCAGGGCCTCTGAGATCTGGTAGAGCTTGACGTGGGTATTTTCTGATCCGGCGTTGTTGACCCGGACGCGCTCGAGGAGTAGCTGCTTCTCCTCCGCGCTGAAGCCCTTGGATTCTTGAGGCACGTCCGGGAAGATCCAGATGAGTGCAATGCCCCAAAGGAGCGTGATGCCGCCAGCAAAGAAGTACATGTACTGCCACGGGGCTCGGCCACCTCCGCTGATGTGTGCAAGGCCAAAGTTCACCAACGGCGAGATGATATTGGAGCCGCCGCTGAAGGAGTACCATATACTAGACCTCAGGACTTGTTCGGGATGTGTGTACCACAGGGCAATGACTAACATGAACACGGGACCTACGACGTGCGGTTAGCCTAGAAGCTTGCATCCGTTGTATTTCGACGTTGTTTGTCCTTACTTATTCCGGCCTCGACAAAACCCAGGAAGAACCGGTTAGCGAGGATGCCAGAGTACGTCGTACAAGCAGGCGTAGTGAGGACAATGACGGCCCAGACGATCGTCATGGACGAGCACACGCGCTTTGGGTGGTAGCGTTGGGCCAGCCAAGAAAACGGGTACATGCCCGCGATATGGCCGAAGTACAAGATGAGAGAGACCCAGGAGAAGCTGCTTCCGTGTGTCAGCTTGAGGTCCTCCCTGAGACCGAAGACGGCAGCCTGGCCGAGCATGGCCTTGTCCCAAAACTATTCCAGAGGTTATCATCGTGAGCTTTTCGCGCTATAAAGTGTGCCTAGGCAGATCGGCTTCATACCTGTAGAGCGTAGGTGACGCATAGCTGGGAAGAGAGAGGAGTATGTTAGCTGAGGGCCAGACCAACTATCTATACTGGCCAATAAGTGCACGTACCACAGGCATTAATCGCCAGTCTATCTTCCGCAACAGTTGTCGGTTCACTTCGGGATCGATGGCAGGTGGTGCAGCCCTCACCGATGCGTTATCTGCGAATTCTCTCTTCTCGACCTCGGTCTCGGCTGCCTTGGTGCCAACAGCGTCGGCCATGATGACGAACGTTTCAGGTTTTCCACTGAGGGAAGGGGAAGAAAGCGAAATAGTTTGATGTGCGAATGAATAGCCAAGCCGATGACGGTTGCTTTTTCCAGGTAACTGGCAAGTGCAAAAAATCGAAGACGGGGAGCAATACAATCTCAGAAGACCTATAAAAGAATGAGTCAAAGCTTGTTTACAAATGCTTCTCTTTTAATACTGTAGCGGCTATTACGCCACTCCACACACATAGAAAATAGAGTCAAGCGGCTTCCCGACTTCCCGTACCGCAAGGTCGTCCATAACCAATCTGGGGATGCCGGCTGACAAGTGGGCTTGGCTAAAAGTATTTAGCCAACCATCTCGGCCATGTCGGGACTGGGGTACGGGGTTCCGTTCCTTTGCGGCGTGGGGAAGTGGGATTGGAAATCCCCATGTGGAAGCCACCCCGGCCATGTCAATTGGTGGACATGCACTCCATGTTGGTTTGAGCAGTAGGTAATTTTGGGAGTTTGTATCAATATGCGTTACCGAGGGTCTACCAACGTATGGACTTTACTGATTCAGTGAATGGGATTCAACAGCATCCTGGAAGGTCGCCAAAGGGTGAGTGGAAACTGATGACTGATGACTGAGCAACTTTAGCCATTTGACACCATATGTATCTCTGCCACTTTGACCAATTACAACCCACCAGAGAGCCGGTATCATCTCGACACGTCTTTGGACCCGATCATGTTGTTCTCCATTCATATTTCGGAGGGACGACTCAACGGGGATATCACCTTCGTTTTGACCCCAGTAAGTTGATCAACGCAAATGGCACTCAGGTCGGCAAAAGAACCTTAGCTACCCACTGCGAGGGGTCAAGATCTGGTTGATTTCCAATGTTGGGACTACCTACCTATGATTTGAGTCGTACCTACGTCAAGACCCTCGTACGCTTTCATAGCTTACTCAGTGTCGCACCCTTCCAAAGACTTCCAGTGTGCGTCTTGTCAGCCAGGTGCATACACACAATGCGAGTCATGGTACTTTATATGTAATAATGCGTAGGAGGAATTATATTACTCCTCTTGAAGACAAAATCCTCTGGGATTGGATAGAAAGATGCACATAAAACATGAGTCTTCTTACGTGGAAGAGCCGGTATCAGAGCTGCCCCGCTTAGGTAATATGGGCAAACGTGCATGAGCCACAAAAGCAGGATAGCTCCAGCCATAGCTGTGGCACCAGCTCCAAACGCGCATCTCTCCCTGCCTGGAGCTGTTCCTTCCTAGGCGGCCCGGACAAGGCTACTGTGCTGCCAACGTCAGTGCTGCACAGCTCAGCAGCCCATACAGCTTGACCACATTCCCCATATCTCGTCCACTTCCACCATTATACCATCACCAGCGGCTTCTCTACCATTAAATCCAAACGCTCATTTGGATGATTCGAGACTTGTTTTCTTCGTTGATCAACACTTCCTGAGTAAAACAGCAAGATGGATACCCTAGTAGCCCGATACAGTCGCCCGGGCGCCTTCCAGAATGAGCGTCATATTGAGGATGGTCAGGACGATCTCAACGATGACACCACTCCCAGCCTGTCTCTCAAATTCGCCATGCCTCCGGTAGCACAGGTCAGTCTTCATAATATATTATTTGGGAATTTGCTCTGTGCCATGCTTCGGCATGGCGTGGAAGATGCAATTCACACAGTGTTTACAGCCATACTGACATATACCTGATATCTAGCCCTCCGCCTGGCTCCGATCAGCCACCGACGACCGCTCGAACCCTCACTGTCCTATCAAGATTGCCCACGGTACCACAACCTTGGCTTTCCGCTTCCAGGGCGGTATCATTGTAGCGACGGATTCCCGAGCTACCGCCGGTAACTGGATTGCCTCGCAAACCGTCAAGAAGGTCATCGAGATCAACAACTGCCTTCTGGGAACCATGGCCGGTGGTGCCGCCGACTGCCAGTACTGGCTTGCGTGGCTGGGAATGCAGTGCCGCCTGCATGAGCTGCGTCACAAGCGCCGCATCTCGGTCGCCGCCGCCTCCAAGGTCCTGGCCAACCTCGTCTACCAGTACAAGGGCATGGGCCTGTCCATGGGCACCATGTGCGCCGGAGTGACCAAGGAGGAGGGACCCGCTCTGTATTACATCGACTCTGACGGCACCCGGTTGGCGGGCAACCTCTTCTGTGTCGGTTCCGGTCAGACATTCGCCTACGGTGTACTGGACGCCGAGTACGACTACGACCTGAGTGAGGAGGACGCCCTGGAGCTGGGCCGCCGCAGTATTCTGGCCGCCACGCACAGAGATGCTTACTCTGGTGGTTACATCAACCTGTACCACGTCAAGGAGGAGGGCTGGGTCAAGCACGGCTTCAGCGACACAAACCCCATCTTCTGGAAGACGAAGCTGGAGAAGGGCGAGTTCACCAACGTGACAAGCTCGTTCGCCGAGGACGAGCAGGCGGGTAACCGGGTGTAAAACTAGGTACTTAGACGAATGAAGCCTGGATGATCGTTATGCAAAGGTATAATACAACCGATCAATTGCACAAAATACCTTCCAATTATCGATTTCGTGACATGACGTTCATACATAGTATACACATAATAATACATTGGCATAAACCGACCCTATGCTACCTACTTCCTCTCGTTCTCGATCACGACGGTCGTTGAAGTGGAATTGTGTAGCCCATCGCTGTGGTTGATCAGTCTATTCTTACATGGGTTTGCCGGGCAGGCTGACGTCCTTGACCCACCCGTTCGCCCCTAGAATCCCACCACCGTCGGCCTTTGGGTCAACCGGCCATTTCCTCATGGCGAGGATGTCAAGATGACTCCGGTAGCCCGCCTCAAACATCTCCATGCCTGTCCATGCGATCATAGCCGCGTTGTCCGTGCAGAGCGCAGGCGGTGGCGCGTTGATCTCCAAGTGGCCGAAGCCGCGGACCGCCAGCATCGACCGCAAGACGTGCATCAAGTAGCGGTTGCTCGCGACGCCGCCAGCCACCACGACGGTCTTGACGTCCTTCATGCCGTCCTCGCCGTCGGCATCCTTGTCCTTCTTGAGGGCGAAGAGCAGGCGGCTGGCGAGGTGCTCGAACGCGAGGCGCATTGCGTGCCGGCCCAGCAGCCGTCGCTCGTCGAGGCCCATATCCGGGCGCTCCTCGATGATGCGCTGCACCTGGCTGCTGAAGCCGGAGAAGTTGTAGGTCATGGCGGTGGTGCCGGCGAGGAGGGGGGTCAGGGTCCAGCCCAGGCCGGAGTCGAAGGTGGCGATCTCGTCGGCGCGCCGGGCGGGTGGGGTGTAATCGTAGTCGTAGTTGTCTACGGTAGTGTCGCCAGACATTGGCGTACTGCTGCTGCCGTTGATATCCTCGTTACTGGTAGTAGGAGGGAACACGAAACGCTCAAGCAGTGCTCCGTACATCACGTTGCTCGTCCCGGACAGCTCGGAGGCCGGCAAGATCAAGCGGGCGCATTTGTCGAGCATGTCTCCGATGGCGATGTTGCTGGCTGAGGCCAGGATCTCGTGGTCGCATAGCGAACGCGAATACACGAGGAGCGTGTGTCCGCCCGAGACGAGCAGAGACAAATAGGGGAATGCTGCGGGCTCAGCCTCCTGCTCTTTCCCATTGTTTCTGTTTGGTCGTCCCGGTTCCTCTTCCCCTGGCGGCCAACGGGCGAGCGCGGATACTAGGCGCGGCGTCAACGCATGCGCCTGCATATGGTTGACGCCCAGCATCGGTACCCCCCACGCCGTTGCCAGCCCCTTGGCCGTGTTGAGCCCCGTCGCCAGGTTCGAGGTCATGCCGGGGCCCCGGGTCACGGCGACGAAGTCGGGCTTGTGCCGGACGGTCCCCCGAACGGAGCATAGCTGGTGCCAGCGGTCGTGACACTGCAGGTCTTTCTTGTCCGCTGCCGCCTCGGGCAAATGAGCCAAGGCCTCGTCTACGAGGGGGGCGAGGTTGGCTGTGTGGGACAGAACGGCCACGGTGGGATGCACGCCCTGAAACTCGCGGTTGTCTGATGTGAACTTCTTATTAAACCGGAGCTTGGCGGCGCCCGTGGAGGTACATTTCTCCAGGACGGAGACGCAGGTGTCGTCGCAAGAACTCTCGATAGCTAACGTCAGGAGGCTTTCCCTTCTTGGTCGATATATTTCATTGGTGTTGTTCTTGTTGGTGCTGATGCGCCTCGCCACCAGACGATGGCGGCATGCGGCTGTACATCTCCCTGCCACGAATGGCCGGAGTCGCAGCAATCCTGCGCTCATCGAAGCGTGCCAGGGGTCACTTGCATGTAGCTGAGCGACCAGACGGCAGCGATTGCGAAGCTTTACTATCAGAATTGCGTTCAACGTTCAGCCGCATGAGGCGCTACGAAACCCTTTTCCCCCTAAGAGCCAATTGATCGAAGCTCTAGGTTATCTTATCTGTAGCTTTTTTTAAGTGCATAGGTACGCCCTCATTGACCTCAGACTCTACCAATCAAGTCGTGTACCTGCATATGTATGGAATAAATATGACCACACATCTACATTAATGTATGTATCTTATACTAGGTATAGATAAACAGAGGTGGAGTATGGTGTTCTGAGAGACCTCAATCACATGTGAAAACCATGATGGAATGATTATTGCACGTTGGCTGTAATCATCAATTTGAATACGATGTGCAAAGATATGGGGGTGGTAAAGTACTGGTCACCTCAATTTGCATGTGCTCTCGGTCGAAGCTAACGGATTGCCGTACCCCTGATCCCTGAGGCAGAACTGAGGAGCCAATGCCGCTCAGCTCTGCTGCAGCTCCAGCCAGTCACTGATGAGCTGCTCTGCGCAGTACCACGCAACGTCATCGTGAAGTGCCCACCTGCGGATCCAGTCCCTTTGCGACAGTCAATTCGATTGACTGACGGCCATCGACCTTAATGCCGACCGTTCCATCATCACAATAATTCGGTAGCGGGCCACCGTCGTGCGCAGCATTTTAAAATTGAAACACATTCATATACTTACTTGGCTCTTCTTCGACGGAATTCACGTTGGGTTTTCTGTTCTTGCTCTTCTTTTCTCCTATTCGCGCAATTATTACCTATCCAACTAGAACAACGCTTTCCTGCTGCGTGCGAGCCACGGCGCTGTAAGCCCTTCTAACAAACTCCCGGCACAGCGCTATATTCTAGCCTTGAAGCTCCCCGAATCAAACCTAAAAGTCCAGACGACCGGTGCATGGCAGATGCAGGAGTAGATGCTACTTGCGTAGTCGAAGTTAATTACTAGGGCCCTGAGGGGAATAAGAACCATTGAGGAAATTCTCCATCTCAACAGGTATGAGCCGCTTCCTTTCCAGCCTATTCCGCTGTCCCTCCGCGGAACCCCCAACCCTCCTCGTCCTCCGCTTTCTGTCTACAAGCTCGCTGTTGGTAGCCAGTGGCCCAGATCGCAAAAACGATGTCGGATAATGGCGATCAGCAGAGACAGAGGGGCTCTATCGGAGCGCCCCGGGGGTCCAAACTTCCTCTCAAGGGGTCGGGCAGTCGGCGCAATGATGCCTCACACAGACGGACTGATTCGGAAACCACAGGAAGCCCCCAGCAGAGTAGCGAAGCAAAGCCTCGTTTGAGCAACGAAGCTACGAGTCTCCAAGCCGCCCGACGAAGCTTCGAAGCTGCAGCGGAGAATTCGCCCAAAGTCGCAAAGCTCACAAAGAAGTCGGCACCGAAACCGGACCGGGCCGAAAGAGTCGCACCCACGGGAGAGGCGCCTAAGAACGAGACCAAACGGAGAATCGAGCAGCAGTCTAGACTTCCGCGCTCCCCCCGAGACGACAAGCACTGCGGCCCTTGCCGAGAGATCAAGGGTTGATACGCCTTCGAGGAACCCTCACTCGTTGGATTTAGGGAGACAGTCTAAGATCCCCAGTCCCAGCACCACCTCAGAAACCCGAACACACCGTCGCGCACCATCCAGCGCCAGCGTCGCAAGCGTTGCCAGTGCAGTAAGTTCCATGGACGTATCAAGCAGCCTTTATCTACAACATCTGACCCTCTTTAGGTAAGCGACGAGCCATCTAGCCCTGCTACCACTGTTGATACGCCTTCCCCTAAACCAGGAGCTTGGTTGAGATCTGGCAGTACTCGTAAACTTTTCAATAAAAGCTCGTCAGAAGCAATGGGCGCCATGGAGGACGGTTCCAAAGAGGAATCGTTTACGCATGCCAGCGAAGCACCAAAGACTGTAGACCTCAGTGAGAAGGGGGCCGATGCGACGGGCGAGAAGCAGCCTCATGAAAGCCATACCTCCAGTATGAGCCATACCTCTGAAACCACATTGGCCGACGATCAGCAAACGTCGACTGAGGACCTCCGGTGGTGGCAGTTACGCCGAAGCTTTGAAGGACGTTCCCAATGGCCACGAGAATGGAGCAACTCCGGAAGCTGAGAAAGCACCCGAGACCCATGGAATTAATCCCAACTCGCAGGAGCAAGAAGCTCGTAGTGATGATTCTTACCCTGACCTCGACCCCTTAACCATTGACGAGAGACATACCCACGAGCCTGACGCGCCGCCTCAGTCTTCCGGCCGTATCAGGTGGGCTCCTTTCAACGTCCCTGCCGAACGCCGCCTTCAGACGCTCACGGTCCTTTTCCATTGTACCTGCATTGCCATATCGGTGTCGGTTTTCTTTGCGTTATGCGCCAATCCTTTCGTCTGGCCTCTCCTAATCCTCTACCTGCTGCATCTCCTGACCTCGAAGGCGGCAACGGACGGCTCCTTGCAGTTCAGGTCCGAATGGTTCCGTAGCAGCTACATGTGGCACCTGTTTGCCGGATACTTCCCAGCCAAGCTACACAAGACCCACGACCTGGTGCCTACCCGGAAGTATATCTTTGGTTATCACCCCCACGGTATCATTTCGCATGGCGCCTTCGCGGCATTCGCTACGGATGCTCTCGACTTCTCCGGCAAGTTCCCCGGCATCACCAACAGCTTGCTCACCCTTGACAACAACTTCCGCATCCCCTTGTACCGAGACTATGTCCTTGCCATGGGCGTGCGCTCCGTTTCCAAGGAGTCTATCGTCAACATCCTGACCCGAGGAGGCTCCAACAAGGAAGGCATGGGCCGCGCCGTGACCATCGTCATCGGTGGTGCTCGTGAGTCGCTCGAAGCACAACCCGGTCAGCTGCGCCTCATCCTCAAGGAGCGCAAGGGGTTCATCAAGATAGCCATCCGAACCGGGGCGGATCTCGTGCCCGTCCTGGCCTTTGGCGAGAACGAACTATACCACCAACTCCAGCCCCATGAGCACCCGTTCGTCCACCGCGTCCAAATGTTTATCCTCAAGGTTTGGAAGTTTACTCTGCCTTTCCTGCACGGTCGCGGCATCTTCAACTACGATGTGGGCATGATGCCCTACCGCCACCCGCTCAACATCGTGGTCGGTGCGCCGGTCAAGGTGACGCAGTCCAACGTTGTGGACGACAAGGAGGTCGACCGGTTGCATGAACTCTACGTTACCGAGCTTGAGAAGATCTGGGAGAAGTACAAGGACGAGTTCTCTCCGGATCGTAAGGAGGATCTCCAGATCCTGTCATAAGAAGCAGACGGAGGACGTATAGTTGGTCATTGGTCGTCGGTAATACTACTATTTGTACAATTGGTCGGCCAATAAGGGATGTAGATATGTGGTTACAGACTGGTACACGCCCCCAGAGTTGCAAAAGGGAGATATGCGCATACAGAGTGTGCGTTGTGATTCTTTGTATTCTTTCTCTTTTTCTGTATTTTATTTCCCTATGTTACTTCATCAGGTATACCATAAACGTTGTTTCTAATTATGCAAGACAAACTGGTCTCAGTATCTCCCTGCCTTTCCCTGGTTGTCCTGGGTACTGTCTAAAACCAGTGGCCCGTGATCTAAGACATAGCTAGTGAAAATGATGTAAGGGAACGACGACTTCCGATCAATCGCTTCTGTTGGTTATGCTGCAGAGACTTGACGATCGGGTCGGAATCCAATAGCGTATAGTCAAGCTTCTCGCTTGACATCATCCGGAGGAGTCGGCTACCCGTACGATTCACAGTCCGGTATACACTATAGACAGCAAGCGTGTATTGTGGTGCGGGTCGCCGGCGTTTTAATCTCCTCAGCGATCCCGTGGCTGGCGAGTCGCGACCCCCCTTCGATCCGGGGCGCTATGATGCCAAGTGCATGTCACTGCTCATTGGCAAACGAGGGGAAGAGACCCATAGGGGGACGAATGTAATGGAAGGGAGGCAGGGCGGAGGAGGGGATCGATCTGTCGCCAATCCAGGCACAGGGACTTTTTTTGCTGTGAGAGGGTGGACACCAGACTGAAGAGGGGATTGTTCTCGAGTCTTGGTGGAAAGAAGAACATATGATCAATCGACAGAGGACTGGACTGCCACTGCCTGAATTATGGGAGGAGACCAGTTCGATCGATCAGGACTTCTACTGGGGCTTTTACTTGAGATGCTTACTTCTTCTTCTGACATGAGGTCATATATGTGCAATAGTGCGTGCCGACCTGGAGCTGAGCCTGAGCTGAGGCCTAAGGCAGCATTGGGAAAAGCCGGCCGTTTTCGTTTTCTGGCGCACAGAACTGACACGCAGGCACACAGCAGGCACACACTCAGTCGCGGGTATGCGGAGATTCGGGTCCGCTAGCTACCCGACGTGATTTTCCTTACTAAAACGAGGTTAGGTAATTTTAATGTACGTGCTATCCATTCGGGGTCCTGGGCGGTCCTGGATCTGGATCCCGATGGATTCTCATCTCGTGCCCTTGGCTGGGCGGCTGCTGGTTTAGATCCAGTCAAGTCGCTGTGCAAGCGGCAGGCCTCCCAAAGTGTCCTCTTCCTCTGTCCAAGCCTCTGCTGCTTTTGGGTCTGGTGGCCTGAAGGTTTCCCGCAATAGGTGCCTTGAGTGCTTGGTGCTCTATTTATTATCACCACCACCGCCCGCCAAGAACCCCTGAAGAGGTAAAAGTCAATGGGGGACTGCCCGGTGGTGTCCACTCCCCATGTTTCGCAATAGACGGCAATGTGACTTTCCATGGCAGATATATCCTACAGTAGGTGTCGGATTGCCGGCTAACCCAGGTATGGCTGGATTCATTTTGAGCCTTGTTCATAGTGACCATTGCTTAATTCAAATTCAAATTCAATCAATCAATGGTGGTCGCATGAATATGCCCCAAAACTTATGCAAATGTCGGTCTGCACAAAGGAGCGGAGATAACCTTGAAAGTGAGGCAAGGGCAGCCAGCCTAGTGGCAAGCTCAGCAAGGCAATTGAGCTGATGGATTTGCCCAGACCCGATCAGCGCCCATCTCTGGCCATCTTTCTTATGCAAATCCCTTACCCTTTCTCTGGGTCCAAAACCGGGTACAGATCCGCGCTCTCCAACTCGCCTATCCACTTTCCCTTGCCTAGCATTGCCTAGCAGCAATTTGTACAACAACAACAACATCGACAATTAAGGCACAGGAGCACACACACACACTCCCTACAGTAACTTGTTTCTTCTGCCTCTGCCTCTGCCTCTGCCTCCGGCTCTCCCTTTTTCAGCTTCTGATCTCAGAGGCGCTACTAGCTCGACTCTACCGCTGGTGAATTGGTCATCGGAACCCAGGATCCAGGCCCATTCGAGCTACCCTTCCTGCTTCCTGCTTAGCACCTGGTACCGTACAGTAGGGGCTTGCTTTAGGTGCACCACACACCCACACTAGACATCACATGGCCCATGGATCACAGGGGGTTCGAGCATTCACTCAGGTCAAGATCATGCGCCCTTGTTCTGATTCAATTTGATCTGATGATGAGATGTACGATCAATTTTGCAATGACTCCATAGAACAATAACACCATCATACTATGCCTTCCCCTTTGTCCAAACAATTCCCACCATTTCAATCTACCTCTCTACCACCACATTCATTATCGCCGCCGCCGCCGCCCTCCTCCCTGGCTCAGTCGCACAGTCTTACGCCCCCACCGCCTCCATCAATACCGCCCGTTCCCAAGAGCCAGGGTCTCAACAGCATTCTCGTGCCTCCCCCCGACTACTCGAACCCGTCCTCGGCCTCGTCGACCAGCTTCCAGCACGATTGGCCTGCTGCTGATGGTGGAGCGCCCTTCCCTAAGACAGGAGGTGGAAGTCGTCGTACCGAAGACATAGAAATGGGCTCGATCTCGCCTGCCGGTCACCGGCGCCGCCGCAGCACGCTGACGGCTGGCAACAACAACTTCAACGCGGTCCCGCCCGCCCCGAGTGCTTCCAGGCCACGCGCCCAAAGCATTAAGAACACCGCCGTATCGCCCGGATCCGGATCTCTGTTAGAATCTAAGACTGCCGAGGGTACTGGTCGGGAATCGTCGGACGCATCTTCGAAGAACAAGAATGGGAAGAGGACAGAGTCCTACGATGATGACTCCGACTTCACGGACGAGGATCTCCACGACGACGAAGAGACCGGGTTGACTCGCAAAGACAAGCGGAGGAAGCGGGAAAAGCGCCGCCGCAATACCAGACTCGACAATAGGATAGCGAGAGAGAACCTCACAGAACAGGAGCGCAAAGAAGCCAGCCAAACCGTCACGAGGAAGATTATCATCAATGGTGTGTTGATTGGGCTGTGGTACTTCTTCTCGCTGTCCATTTCTTTGGTAAGTTGCACCTGCC
This sequence comes from Apiospora saccharicola, assembly GCA_038363915.1. Taxonomy (NCBI): domain Eukaryota; kingdom Fungi; phylum Ascomycota; class Sordariomycetes; order Amphisphaeriales; family Apiosporaceae; genus Apiospora; species Apiospora saccharicola. The sequence continues at coordinate 6,319,763 of JAQQWM010000001.1, forward strand.
CTACGTTGCAACCACGGCGGCTATTGTAGTCGACGTTTGCCATCCACCGCCGATCCCCTGTAACTGTATAACTGATTTGCTCGTGTGACACAGTACAATAAGTGGATGTTCGACTCGGACAGACTAAACTTTGCCTTCCCTTTATTCACAACCTCGATGCACATGCTCGTGCAGTTTTCCCTTGCCAGTTTAGTATTATTCTTCGTGCCCTCGCTGCGGCCGGGTAACAGATCCCATAATCCGGATCTGGGCCCTCCGAGGAGCGAGTCTGAGCCTCTCATGAGCAAACTATTCTACCTCACAAGAATAGGCCCATGCGGCGCTGCGACGGGACTGGATATTGGACTAGGTAATACGTCATTGAAGTTCATTACTTTGACGTTTTACAGTACGTGATACTCTGCCCCCGCCTTTCTCACACCAAATGCAGTCGACGAACAACTACTGACATAATTCATAGCCATGTGCAAATCCTCGTCCCTCGCATTTGTACTCATATTCGCCTTCTTTTTCCGGCTTGAAACCCCCACCTGGAGGTTAGTGGCCATTATCGCAACAATGACTTTTGGTGTAGTCATGATGGTGGCTGGCGAGGTCGAATTCAACCTCGGCGGCTTCGTCCTCGTCATCTCCGCCGCCTTCTTTTCCGGGTTCCGCTGGGGATTGACCCAGATCCTCCTTTTGCGCAACCCGGCCACGTCCAACCCTTTTTCTAGCATTTTTTTTCTCGCACCTGTCATGTTCGTGACACTGCTTGCCATAGCAATCCCCGTTGAGGGGTTCGGTGCCCTCTTCGAAGGATTTAAGCAACTGAGTAATGAATGGGGCGCTATCCGCGCACCCCTTATTCTGCTTTTCCCCGGAACCATTGCGTTCCTTATGACTGCATCCGAATTCGCTCTGCTGCAGCGCAGCTCGGTCGTCACCCTATCTATTGCCGGCATCTTCAAGGAAGTCGTCACTATCAGTGCGGCGGCCTTGGTGTTTGACGATAGGCTCACGCCCATCAATATCTCGGGCCTGGTCATTACCATTTTGGCCATCGCTTTCTACAACTACATCAAGCTGACGAAGATGCGGGACGAAGCCAGATTGGACGCGCATGCTAAGAGCAATGCGGCGTACACGGCGGCTGGCACCGGCTCGTCTGACGATGAGGATAGCGACGAGGAGACGGGCTTCCTCTCGGAAAGGGAAGGGGACAGGTCCGACGGGGCTGCAAGCGAGGCTAACTTTGTCACGGTGGATGGCGATATTATACCCACGCACGGCGGGGACGAGTCTAAGCCCCTGCGCAGTGAGCACAATGATTGAACGGATTATCATTATCTAAGGATTGCCCACATTTTGAACGGGAAACGGCATAGACGACTTCATCAGCGTTTATAATAAAGGGGCTTGGAAATATAAAACGGGCTCCTCGAGGGCGTATTCGGCTTAGCAGACATACACTCTTCATAAAATCTCTCACGACACGATGCTACCACGCACGGGTAGCACGGTTGAATAAATAATCAAAATTCAACACATTACCACATTGCAGCCACCTTCGAGGATGTGATTCCAGAACGACATAACGAGATTGACTGCTGTTAACCTCTGTCTGCAAAGAGAGTCGAGAGCTTCGGTAATTGAGAGTTGGATTTCAAAATGGTAGATATCATGCAAGAGCATACACTGTACCTGAAGGTAGATCGGCAACATCAACAGACTGGTCAGGGGGAAGTTGGTATTCAGGGCCGAAGAGATATGCATACATACACTGTTGGATAGACAACATCAGAGCCTCCCACCCGTGTTGGTTCTGACGATACATATTCCAGATGTATCGATTGATTCCATCAGTCGGCCGTCGGCTTTTGGTTCAGCGGTATATTCTACAACTCGCAGGGTTCATCATTTGTCTGTACTCCTGCACATGGGATATGGAGCTACAGTTAGATTTTGGCAGCATTTGGTATACTAGTATAGGTGACCATTTAATGCTACTCAAGGGTCGACAAAGAAGAGAGACCAAATTGGCAGTTCGATAGTAGCTACAGAATATAACAATACTGCTGCATATACATCTTCCTATTTCGATGTTGGCGTCGTTCTTTTCTTCTTCCTTGTTTTTATTTGCAAAGACGGAAGGGCAACAGGCCCTGTCGTTCCAATCTATACACGAGCTGTGAGGCTACGTAGATCTGGATATTATTGACACATGCAGGCTCATCTTGAAAATCGGTATACAAATATGGTCGATATGCTGTTTGTGTACTCACTCGTTACGCGGGATCGAGTCCAGCTCGGGAGGTGGCTCATGAGGTTGTATAATGCTATTCACGTAAATATACATCGTACACATACTTAGCACATATGTATTGGATCATGTCAATAATTGATCAGCACTGAGGTTCTACGGAACTACTCAACAGAGTCATACAGTGGTGCCTGCCTACCAGGCCACGTGGGAGGGGAGATAGAGAGCACGTCGACTGCTCTCATTATAGCGAACGGATCATATATAGAGGGTGGAACGTTGCGTATTTGGCAGCCCCTGAGCCACATCTCTCTCTGAATGTGTACTCGTAGTACTTGTACAACCAATCCTCTGCCGAGGCCGTACAAAAATCTCGAAATCAAAACGCTGATGCTGATGTTCTCCTCTAAGTCTGCCTCGTCCTTTGGCAGCATACTAATGATGCTTGCGCAATTTGCGGCAACCCGACCCCTATAATCGTACCCCACTGGCAACCGCCATGCTATTAATAGGCTCATTGCCACTCCTGCAGCCGGGTCTTGCACACCAAGTCCACGTTCAACCAAGCAGCTTGAGTCCGCCCTTGGTCTTCTGTCCTGGTTTCGTGACACCGGTCGGGGCGGGACCCAGACTCGGCTCGAAGCTGTTCTCGCGTCCTCCTGCTCCGCCACCGTTGCCGCCGCGGTTCTGGTTCTGGTTCCTGTTGTTCCTATTCTTGTTCTTGTTCCATTTCCCGCCGTGCTTGTCTTTCACCGTTTGGGGCCTAGATTGATACCATTGATTAGCACTGACCAGCTCGATCTTGTTATTTTCCACGTCTGAATGCTGCGGTCTCGATAGCCCTGCCGCCTGTCCAACATTGCTGCTGCCAGAGGCGGAAGCTATTCTCACAAGCATTTACTATCCTCAAAAGGGCATTCAGACGCCAGGGGGTAAGGACATACTTAATCTCAGTTGTGCTCTTCCTGATCACGACCGGGTGACTCTGGATGTATTTACCGTTCATTTCCTTGGCGGCGGCAAAGAATTCGTCCGGGTCGCTGAAGCTGACGAAGCCAAAGCCCTTGCTCTTGCTCGTAACCTTGTCGCGAATCACGCGGGCCTTTTGCAGGGATTGCCAGCGGGAGAACGCCTTGAACAACGACTCGTCCGTCGTCTCGCCGGCCAAATTGCCGACGAACAATCGCAGGTGCGATGGGTCCCATTCGAGAAGTGAGTCGTCGGTCCATTTTTGGCCGCCGCCGGCGCGCACCACTGTCTTCTTCTTGCCGTCGGCCTGTGTCGTCGCTGCTGTTGCGGGCTCGACTGCCGGCCTGGTAGGTTCGGCTGCGTAAGTCGCCGCAGCGCTCACGGCCCCTGAACGTCCTACGCCGTTTCCGCCAGGACCGGAGGCTCCAGCGGAATCTTTAGCCTCGGGGACGTACGCGCTCTGCCACTGCGCGATCTGCGCTGCCATGTCGGGATCGTAGTCGCCTGCGCCACCGGTAGCGCCGCCAGGGCCGCCAGCAGCAGCAGTCGCCGGTTGCGCTTGAGGCACCGGGAACGGATTCCGAATCTGTGGTGCCGCGCCATACGAGGTGGTGGTATCTGCCGCCGCGCCGTAGTAACTCGGTTGCGCGCCATAGCCTCCAACTTGCGGATAACTCTGGTACGAGCCTGTTTGTGGTGGTCCGTAGCCGCCGGCACCACGGCCGCTCATGGGGCCGGCGCCCGGCGGGGCGGCATACGACGAGTAGGAGGGGGCGGCGCCATACTGGGGGGCGGACGCGCCTGGGTAGCTGGGGGCGCTCGAGTAGGCGGGCGGCGCGTAGGGGCCGGCTTTGACGCCCGGGCTGGGCGTGTGCTGGGTGGTGGGCGGGGTGCCTGGCGAGAAGGCAGGCTTGAAGCCGGAGAGTTTGGATGGGGGCGGGCGTGGGGGAGCGACGACGAGCTCGAGGCACCTGGAGGCGGAGGGTACGACATGATGAATTTGCTGTGCCAACAACCAAAGACGATTCGGTTTGGGTTGCTGGGAAAAGATAACACGTACCTAAGAGCCCAGTCCCACGCGACGGAAATGCGAGGCTTTGCTCGTGACGTTCCCTGCTTGTATGTGTTCGGTAGTGAAGGTGGTGTTCGCGCGACACGTAAGTCTGTTGCGATGTCGCTAATATGGCCGAGTTGAAGGGTTGAGATGATGTCGTCGCCTTCTTTTTTGTCCCCAGCCTGGTGGAGAGAAGGACTCCCTGATAAGTAAAGTGGACACTGCATTAGGAAAGTGTGGCGGTTGAGTGGCTTGATCAATACAGTAAGTATCACATTACGCCTTCAATTCACGTCTGCTGCAACTGGCTAGCATATTCCAATTGATTGTAGACTTCAGGTATCTGTTAATTATTCTTTCTAATTCATTAAGCATTCTATTCAAGAATACAGCCCTTTAGACCCCTTGTGGAAGTATCAGCTAAGGAGTCTTGTTGTGTTCTCCTTGGTCGCAGCAGCTAGTCGCATCAAGCCTCAACTGGCAGTGGTTAACTTATGTACTACTGACTGCAGTTGCTATTGATATGCTAACTCCACGACTGTGTATGACCTGGGCAAGTGCAACACACGAAATACCCATTGCAGTTGCCCCCTTTCTGTACGCTTACAATAGTCTGTCGGAAACCACGGTAGTCGGGAGCTTGCTCTCTCGGTTCGGAATCAATTGCTTTGAACGGTGACAAGAAGCCCATACAACGACAGATTGTATTGCTCTACATGTCTTGACCCATGCCAGCTATTGATGTTAGGTGGATGGACTGAATCCAATATATCTGGACGCAGCTGAGTTTCTGCCTGAGGGGATTCACCGACGATATGAAGCTGCACGCCCACCCCCGTGGCTTCCGGACATGCTGCAGGCGGTCGGCCAGAATTCCGTATGCCAAGCTTTCGCTCTACCCACTCTCCACGATGAACAAGGCTTGCCAGCAGACAAAGCTGGATCCAGGACCGTAACTCCGCTCAAGGACCGAATAGAGAGCACTATGACGCCCATGCCCGCCCTGGCAAACTGAACCAGCTGCAAATTGGCTTTTTTTTTCTCGACGCCAATTAACAAGGTCTATTCTCCCAACGTTCCCGTCCGACATGAGTCAAGCCTGTAGTAAGTAGCCTTGCAGATGTATGTGTTGTTGACAGTGTTGCGTCACCATCCGTTCATTCCTCTTTTCTTCTGCTTTTTCCGTCATGTCCGAGTGTATATATATATATATATATGTACCAGTGGACTATAGGCTGTGTGAATATGGGAGCTTGCCGTCTGCCATATGCCCTCCTTTAGGCTTAGTTTTTCGTTTCTTGTCGCAGGAACATGGCGGGGCAGAGACTAAGGATGCGACATTTTTTGGTGCACCAGCAGTGTCGAGGCGTCTCTCCAGCCTGCCAGTTGTGCTGCATCGACACCGGGACAACCGATGTGTGCGGATACGCCGGCTCGTTCCAATAGAAACTTAGATATCTTCTTGCCTTAGTCCAGTGAGGATAAATGGTATCTCCTTAACCTATCCCTGAGTAGAGAGACGGAGGGTGTCCACTTGGGACGTAAAGCTGTGCATCGGCGATAACGAGACCAATTCGGACAGGAGCTTTCCACTTTCCCAGGTGGTTGGAGACCGCAATGCGTGTCTGCTCTAGCAAGCGTAGCTCCTAGCGAGGAATTCTGGATCTTAGTAATACATTGAAAGCAGGGTTGTTCGGTCCAGGAGTCGAAGCTATGGGCCAGGGTCGCTGTCTTGTAGCTTGGCCCCAGAGCTTGAAGCTTACATGCATCGATTTGGGTTTCGGAGCTATGTATGTGCGTCGGGGTAGCAACTCGGACAAGCTGCATTGTTGTAGCTTACAAACACTTCCCCATGTATCATTGGCATCGCAGCCGCTGGGGATCCTATTAGGAGCTCGGGACGGAATAGCGACTCGATAAAACACTCATAGCGATAATCATACCTAAAAGCCGGGCAAGTAAAGCAGTTTAGTCCAGGCTGAAAGAGCCGCCCTTCCCCGAAGAGAAGCTTCTGATAATGTTCAAGTGGCAGTGTAGGCGAGTCAAGATACGTGGGATTCATGACCGGCATCTCGTGCCACGGGCCCGAGCAACACCACCAGTTCGACATGCTCAACGCCGAACATGAGAGCTATTTACCGCTCCTGGCAGCCTGCCCAATAAGGCACCGAGCATCTAGACGAAGCTGCCTGCTGCTTCCCAAGTTGGAGCCTGCGTAGTACATATGTCTTGATGAAGATTAAACGGAGCCCGCGTATTTGTAAGACATCACTGTGATGGACATCCAAGTTGGCCAAATTCCGATGGGAGGGGCCGATATATTGACAAGGTGAGGTGCATACGGACAAGGCATCGGGGATAGGCCAACAGGGATCTCTATACTCGGGTGAGCAGTTATACGGCAAACCAGGCACCTGATTGCGTGTTTTTGCTCTATAGCTCTCGGGGAAGCACTCGTGCTCGAGTGATTGGTTATAGACAGACGATATACAACTTGAACACATTGCCACGGCCGGTCAGTGTAGATTGCAACGCAATGCAATATAGGAAAGAGCATGAGTAAGCCCTTGGAGTATGGAGGCATGGAGGCATTTGCAGGAAAATGAACCCCTAGCCAACTAGTCCCGAGACTCGAAACGCCGCTGCACAATGCACGATGGGCCAGTGGCAGAGGCGGACGCCTGTATGCCGGAGGGTTGAGGGTGCCCATTTCTGCCCATGGGAGCCATGGGTGGTGGTGTCCATTGGATCAATGAGTTCGGTAGGTAGGTACATGAAAGGGTACCTGCTACTCCCTACTAGCTGCTGGCCAAGCAGGAGTTGAGTGCCAGAGCAAGCAAGGTGTTTTACCCCTCCAAGTTCCTCCAACCCACTTTGACCCGTCACCCAGTCCCACGCATACCCAAGCAAGGTAAGAGTGGCCTACTAATAGAAAAACTACGACAGTCCCGCCATCGTCCGGACTTACCTATTCTACTCTTTCTTCTGACCCCAAACCCTCTGATCAACTCTTTCTCTTTGACAGAGACTACATAGTTGAGAATCTTTGACAGATCATTCCTCGTCCTCCCTCAACCGAGTCTAATCCAATTGAACCTCATACACAAACCGCAATCATGTCTGGAGCCGTGTAAGTCCACGTCACACCTTCTCGTCTACCCTTCCCCCTCCCTCGCATTTCCGTGCTCTCTCTCGTCATCCCGTCAGAGAGAGGCTGTCTACCCCACCACCCTGCGGCGGCAATGTAATTGTCATTGCATTGTTTGGAAAGCTTCGATGCTTCGTTTCCGCCATGGCATGATACCTGTACTTCTCTTGTTGTTGTCGACACTTTCGCGGCTTCTGTGACTAAGTGGAAGCTTGTCGGGGTCCCAGGGCACGTCTGAGTAACATCACCGGTCACTATGGAGCAGGCGTGTGAGCTCACCTAGTCCTGCACCACCACTATCATAGCATGCCTTTCTCCCATCAATGCATAACCACATGCAAGACTGCCTACTTGCGGGACAGCAACAACTAGAAGAAGAAGAAGAAGATGCTAACTATTTCTAAAGTGCTGATATCGGCCTCATCGGTCTGGCCGTCATGTACGTTACACCCCCCCCCCTTCGTCCTCCGTGAGCGCTCGGGCGCCCAGGTTCGTCGACTAATAAATACCGCAGGGGTCAGAACCTGATCATGAACATGGCCGACCATGGCTTCACCGTGTGCGCCTACAACCGTACCGTCTCCAAGGTCGACCACTTCCTCGACAACGAGGCCAAGGGCAAGTCCATCGTCGGTGCCCACTCCAACGAGGAGTTCATCTCCAAGCTCAAGAAGCCCCGTCGCGTCATGCTCCTTGTCCAGGCCGGCAAGGCCGTTGACGACTGGATCGAGACCCTCCTGCCCCTCCTCGAGAAGGGCGACATCATCATTGATGGTGGCAACTCTCACTTCCCCGACTCCAACCGCCGCACACAGTACCTGACCACCAAGGGTATCCGATTCGTCGGCTCTGGTGTCTCCGGTGGCGAGGAGGGTGCGCGCTACGGCCCCTCCATGATGCCCGGTGGTGACGAGGCCGCCTGGCCCTACATCAAGGACATCTTCCAGGGCATCGCCGCCAAGAGCGACGACAACGAGCCCTGCTGCGAGTGGGTTGGTGATGAGGGTGCTGGTCACTACGTCAAGATGGTCCACAACGGCATCGAGTACGGTGACATGCAGCTCATCTGCGAGGTAAGCAAACACCGCTCAATCAACACTTGCTATTGGTCAAGTTCAGCGCTTACAAGAATTCCCAATTACAGGCCTACGATATCATGAAGCGTGGTCTTGGCATGTCCAACAAGGAGATGGGTGACACTTTCGCCAAGTGGAACAAGGGTGTTCTGGACTCTTTCCTGATCGAGATTACCCGTGACATCATGTACTTCAACGACGACGATGGCACTCCTCTGGTCGAGAAGATCCTCGACCAGGCTGGCCAGAAAGGTACCGGCAAGTGGACTGCCATCAACGCTCTGGACCTCGGCATGCCCGTCACTTTGATCGCCGAGTCCGTCCTGGCCCGCTGCCTGTCTTCCGTCAAGGCTGAGCGTACCAAGGCCGCCGGTCTGCTCGAGTACGTCGGCCGCACCACCAAGTTCGAGGGTAACAAGGAGCAGTTCCTCGAGGATCTTGAGCAGGCTCTGTACGCCTCCAAGATCATCTCCTACGCCCAGGGCTTCATGCTGATGCAGGAGGCTGCCCGCGAGTACTCGTGGAAGCTCAACAAGCCCTCCATTGCCCTCATGTGGCGTGGTGGTTGCATTATCCGATCCGTCTTCTTGAAGGATATCACTGCTGCTTACCGCAAGAACCCCGAACTCGAGAACTTGTTGTTCGATGACTTCTTCAACAAGGCTATCCACAAGGCCCAGCCTGGCTGGAGAGACGTCACCGCTAAGGCCGCTCTGCTCGGAATCCCTACCCCCTGCTTCTCCACTGCTCTGTCTTGGTTCGACGGTTACCGCACCAAGGATCTCCCTGCCAACCTTCTGCAGGCCCAGCGTGACTACTTCGGTGCCCACACCTTCCAGATCAAGCCCGAGGCTGCCAACGCCAAGTACCCCCAGGGCCAGTACCACCACGTGAACTGGACCGGCCGTGGCGGTAACGTCTCCGCCTCTACCTACCAGGCATAAAATGTTTCATTGAGCTTCATTTAGAGATAACATTGGCAAGAAACAAGGCCTCACCCGGTAAATAGGAGGTGAGACCGTTTCGGTACGGTAATGGGTTAGGATGGTCAATAACAACAACTTTTAATGTTTTGTTGCTATAGGATGACCACATATTAGATATGAAAAAGAATAAATGACCATTATGAAGTATTTAAATTACTCTCAGCTTTTGTGACTTCCCAAAGATGTTCAAATTTGTTATCGCCAGCCAATCATTCCTTTAGCGGCTGTCCTGTCACCCATACTGTCACAAAGCACCAGACTCCAGAAACGTAGCAACCGGATATTGAAGTTATTTTACTACAGTTCTTCTTGAAACGAAGAAGCATCTATAGTAAATGCCCAAACGCCTCCCTTCTCTCCCTTATTCAGCGCTCACTCTCTTCATCTTACATAATTGTAGGAGATGAGAACCCATCCGTCTCGCGGATGGTTGATTTTGCCACACTCCAGAACGAGAAAGAAAGTACTTCCATACTTTACAAAGCTATTTCAACTTAGGAATCCATATCCTCCCTATTGATCAAGTAGAATGATGCATACACTTGGTAGAATGCAATATCTATTTGACCGGTGATATCTGTCTATTGCCTCTTATGCATCTCTGTCTTTACATGCCCGAGTCCGCAGCAGGGGTGCCGGCATCTCCGTCGTCCCCGCCTAGAGAACCACCCGCCGACTCGACGCCATGGAACGCCTCGCCAAAGGCCGAGTCTTCCATGAAGTCGCCGCCGAGATCACCGGGTGTGTCAGTGTTGAAGCTGGCGAGGGCGTCGCCGGCCGTGTCCAGGTCGCCAAGGGAGCCGAAGTCGTTATCCGCGTCGAAACCCATGCTGGCTGTACTGGCGCCGGCGGGAGTATCGCTGTCGGATTTGTTAGTGACTGCAGGTGCCTGCTGCTGCTGCTGCTGCTGCTGCTGTTGTTGTTGCGACTGTTGCGATTGCGGTTGCGGCTGCGGCGGTTGTGATTGTGGCGGCTGCGGCGTCGACGACTCAGGGGTGGTTTTGGCCGCGGGTGCCTCGGATGGCGGAGCGGCAGCCGGGGCAGCAGCATTGTTTGCAGGCGGGTGGCTACCAACCGGCAAAGTGGTTGTTGGGTCAGGTGTCACGCCACCTTTAGGGACGACAACCCAATCGCCGCTGCCGGTGCCTTGGTCTGGCGCAGTCGCCGCTGAGGGATGGTCATCAGTACCCGACATCGAGACGTCACCAGCTGGCTCCGCCTTGGGGACCTCTGGGACTGTAGGCATGGGGGATGGAATATTGGCGTTAGCCGGCGTTGCTGCATGAGATGGCATAGCTGACAGCTGGCCCTGGGGAGTCGAGAAGTTGTTGGCAGGGGTCGAGGTGGAGGAAATGCCCGTATGCATCTGGTCGAGCATGCTTGCAGCAGTGCCACCCATGTCGACATCCGAGTCACCACCCAACATGATGTTACTCTGCTGAGAACCCTGGCGGGACATGGTATTGCTGCCCGTCGCACCGGCAGTGGGCGCAGGTTGCGGGACAGGCGAGGGCTCAGCAGGTTCGGGGGCAGGCTCTTGGTAGCCACCGTCTTGGATCCTTCTCAGGTCGTAGATGACTTCGGCATGACGACCCAACTGCGCCTCGACTTGTGATACAATGTCGTCGACACTCTTGTTCTGCTTCGATGTCCATCGTCCCGAACCTTCTTCAGGCTCTTCCGGTCGGGTTTCCAGCGTTATCGCGCCAGGGCCGGCATCATCCACGGCAAACCTGAGATCCTTCTCAGCGGTGGTCAGGAGGGAGTTCTTCTTAAACTTGGCCATTTTCTTCTCATGCTCGACCTTGAGTTTGGCAATCTCATCGTTCGTCGAAGAGATACGCTCGTCGACTCGTTTGCGGAACTCTTCCGCCAATTTCGGGTCCAGATGGCCTGCAGCCTTGGTAGTGTGGTTATCCACGGCATCAGCACCTTGAGCCTCGAAGATGCCATCAGTCAAACTGGACAGCTCGCCCTTCATGCCAAATCCTAGACTGGTGAACCCAATCTGGCCCATCCGATATGGCGAGGAGAGAATTTCCTCCATCCACTCGTGGTTTTGGCGGTACCGAACGAGACTAATTTCACGTGGCGTCAAATGGTCAAACAAATCGCCCCGCGATGTGTCCTCGTCATCGTCGTAAGCACCCTCGGACGGAGGCATGGCGGCAGGCGGTTGATTCTGAGGCGGGTGTATCCGAGCCCGCTTGGACGAAGGGGCGCCGCCAGCCGGGGGGTGGGTAGGATAGGCGACGGTAGCGGGCACACCTCCCCTATTGCCAGCATACACAGGTTGCCTGGCGGGTTCTCTGGGCCATGCGATTTGCGGCCAGTTGACGCGATCTCCAAGAATGAACTCCTTGCGCTGGATCTGTCCGCATCGCTGCAGATAGGCGCGAGTTTGCAGCGCATTATCAGTACGAGGGTCGCGTGGCAGCATCTGCACGGGGATGCGCTCGTTGTTGTCGATGGGCCCGTAGTGGACAATCCATAAGCTTGGGTCGACCTGCGGCGCATTGGGGTTGTGGACATTGGGCGGGATGAGGCGGAAGCGCCTGCGCGAATGCGTCGCGATGGGTTCTCCCAGTGCATAGCCGGCGCGATGGTAATACATCTCGAGGATGACTCCATTGCCGACTTCCTGGGTGAAATACTGCTCCTGGGGCGGCCAGATGTAGCCGTCGCTGGAGAAGTTGGTGCCCATCAGCTGAAGAGGCTGCCATGTGAGGGTGATGTAGCCATTCTCGGGGCGGTCGAGGTAGGTCCAGAAGAAGGGTGCCTTGTCGCGAGCGATCTGGGGCGCATTCATCAACCAGTTGGTGACTTCGGGGATTTCGACGCGCGCTTTCTGCGTGTACCGGAACGTCGAGAGGAGGTGCACGTGAGGAAGCTACAAGACGGAGGTTAGAAGAGATAGCTATGGTGATTGCAATACAATGTCAATGGCTGCGTTCATACCAAGTCGCGGTTCACGCCATCGCAGGGTGCGCTATTCATCTTGACGGGACGGAAGACGGTGGCCTCAGATCATTAAATTGATACGATGGGTATGGGTGGTGCAATCTACATGGGGCTGCACCCGATGGGGATGCACAGTCGATTGGCGTTGGCTGGCGATATGGGATGCGACCAAGGGCGAGGCTGATGAAGCAACTCAATCTCAAAATCGAATCTTGATGGTTCAACACAATTCAGAGCTTAGGTCGCGACTGGACTCCTGCTGACGAGGCTGGCAACTGGTATTGATTGGTTGTTTGGCGTGCTTAAAGTCTTGTCGCGTCCAAGCACATAGCTCGGGCCACCACCCGCCACAACAATGAGCCACAAACCGGCATCCATTTCTAGCCACCTCTACTGTTTCTATCATCCTTTCAACACTTTGCTTACGGAGTATAGAGTGTCTATATATCACCTAAAGGGTTCCCCCTGCTTACCCGAGGCGGAGAAAGGCCGCGCCACACTCTCGACCTCATCCGAGGTATAATAGAACGTGCGTTCTTATTAATATAATATATTTATTTGTTATTTTTTCAAACTTATTATAGCTAATACAAGTAGTAAAAAATAAATAGAAGGTTATATAAATTAATAATAACTCCGTACTAAGATAAATAGGTATCTTAAATAATAAATTAAAAAATTAAACCTCTAGCGATAATAAATAATAAGTGTTAAGCCCCCTTTCTATTATAGCTATCGACCCTAGCTATTTATTATCCCTTACGGTATAGGATTTATAATAAACCTAGGTCTTATAATAATATTATATTTAAATATTAAGAAAAGAATTACTCGTTTATATTATATAAATTTAAAATCTATCGGAGATTATTTATATTTAAATAATAAAGTTTTTAAAACTAGGATATAGAAATACCGGTTTTACGTAAGCTATTAAAGAAAGCTTTTATATATAGGTATAAAATCTCGAAATAAACGTTCTTTAGGATTTATAATATTTCTCCTTCTTATTATATATAAATATATATTTATATCCGTTACTATCCCTTATATTATACCCTTATATATTATTAAATATATATATAACTATTTAAATCTCGATATTTATTAATATATATTATATTATACGCGTTAATAAAGAACGTCTCGGGTAATTCTAAGAAAGCCGGCGCGATTATATCGGTAATTATTAAATTTATATTTCTTAAAAAAAATTACTTTTACGATACGGAAATCGTAACCGCTTTAAATAAACTCGATTTTAAGGTATTAAATATCGTATATAATAATAGGTTTCTTAAGTTATTATAATATATAGCTCTTTATATATATAATCTTTATATTATATTTAATATAAATAGCGGCAATAAACTTTATAAAAAATATTAAACGGCGGAAGGTATATTTATATATATATAAGACGGGAAAGAGGTCCCGGAGGATACGAAGCTTTATTAATATAACGAGCGCCGGTACAATAATATCGTGAATTAATTAAATATACCGAAAGGGAAGAAGGGCCGGTATCGATAAGCGGGAGTTAGCGTTAGAAAGGGGGGGCGAACCGCGGTTAATAAGTAATCCTTTAATTAAATAAATTATTATTAATTAAATTATTTATCGATTATTATATAATTAATTAAACTATATACTTACTTACTTAATCTATTAAATAAAAGGTAAAGGTTTTATATAATTCTTTTTCGTAATATAATTAATAAATTAACGTCCTCCGCAGGACGGTAATATAATATATTAATAATAATAGCTAATAATAATAACTATTTAAAATTAATTTTAAATAAATAGAATTAAATAGGATAAGGTTTAAAATAAAGTTTAGGATAGGATTTATATAAGTTAAGATTTAAGTTTTTTAAATATATAATTTTATATTATTAAAATAAGTATAAAAGTAGTATAATACGTTAATCCATGCTTATTAATATTACGTTAATATAGATTAAGCCTCGCTTTTATACTTATTTTAAATCTTAATTTAACTTTAATTAAACCTATTTTCTTTTCTATTAACGTGGTTTACCACCGAGCCGGCTATATTATCGAGTCGGCTACCTTTTTCCCTATATAAAAAACGTCCGTACGTAAATTATAACTCTTTTAATTCTTTATTAAATTTTATGAAATTTTAACCTATTATATTTAATTATATAATAATATTAAAAAAAAAATTTTAATTTTATATTTATTTTATTTAATAAGTTAAAGCGGAGAATAGAAATTACAGGGATTAATTTAATGTATTTTCTATTTAAGGGTATAATAAAATAAATATAAATTTTAAAAAATCTTTTTTATTTATTTTATTTAAATTAGACTTTAATTTTAAAATTACGGTTTAAAATTAATTAGAATTAATTAAAGTATACGGTTACGCACGGACTTATTTTCTATAGGGAAAAGGTGGCCGACTCGGTGATATAGCCGGCTCGGTGGTAAACCACGTTATAAATTATATTATTTTAAGTATTATTTATAACTTTATTTTATTAAATTTTAATTCCGTAATTATTTACAATTATTAATTATATTGCTTAATAAAGTGTTATTTTAACTTTAATTTTAAATAAACTAATATCGATTTTATTATAATATAAAAAATAATAAACCTTAAATCGCGTATTAAAAGCTTTAACGTAGTTTACTATATATTCAATTATATTATATAATCGATTACTTTTCCTATATCTTATTATTTTTATATAAATTAATTTAATTATAATACTTTAAATTAATTAAAATTATTTATTGTCTAATTTATTATTCGATTTTATATTTTTTTTATATATTCGTATATTATAACCTATTTTACCGTAGATATTATAATACTTTTTACCGGCCGCCCTTTATTTCAACGGACCCTTCGTTTCGCCTTTATTAATCGTTAAATATTTCCTTTTTACTTTTTTATTTTATAACTTTTAAGATTTATATATAATAAAGGCCCCTTTAAATTATATATATACCTTTTTAATTTTCTAATATTTAAAGAATATTAAATTAACCTTCTTTAATATATATATCCGGTTATATATAAAGGTTATTTTATAAATTATTTTATTTATACCTTTCGTTATTTAATTTATAATTTTTAAAATAAATATTAAGGAGCTTCTTTAATAAATAGAAACCTTATTTTTAATAAAAATAAAGTATTTAATTATTTATTAAAGGTTAAACGGTATTTAAAGGTTATAAATATTAATTAACCCTAGACGCGACGGGCTAGGTATAAACGTCCGAAGACGTATATTTAATTTATTAATTACTTTATTTAAATAATAAAAGACTAAATTAAATATATTAAATTTAGATTTAATATTATTCTTTATAAAAATAATAAAATATATAGCTTTAAAAGTAATAAAGAATTTAAATGTTTTAATATAATTTATTAATAATTTAATAAATACTTTAATTCATTTTAAATATATATGTTTTAATATTAAATAAAATATTATATTTAAAGGTTAAAGTAAATACGATAAATAAAGAGGTATATTAAACGTAATAATACCGTTATTTCTATAATATTCCTTGAATTCGATTAAAATATAGCTTTTATAATCGTTTAAAATTAGGAAACGATAGGAACCTTTTTTCTATTCTTTTATATATTTATTAAAATACTAAATTTAATTTAAGCCTATCTCGTTATCGATTTAGCTATTAGAAATCGGTTTAATTATTTAATCGTTTAATAAATCGTATTTATAAAATCAATTCATAAAGTAATATTAACCTTAAACGATTAAAAACGGCGGAATATATTAACTTTATAAATTAATATATTTAATAGCTATTAATTATTCCCGATTATTAAATTAAATCGATTTCGCTTTCTTATATCAATCGATATATATTATTATAAATATTAATTTAATTATATTTATTATAAAGCTAGTCTCATTAAAATTTTATATATCTTTATTTAAAATATTATATTTAATTTTAATATTCGTAATTAATATAAATTAGCTAAAAATAATATTTAAATCCTTATAAAGAACCTTTTAATAATTATATTAACGGTTTATTCGGGTTTTAAAGTCCGGGTTACTATTAATAAAACGCTTAATTTAATACTTATCGACGCGTTCGCCGCCGCGCGATATTATAAGGAGATTAACTATATTTCCTATAATATTAATATTAGAAAGCATCCCTTTAATATTTAAGTTAATTGTATAATTATAAAGTACTTCTTTTTTTATTATATTTAATTTATATTATCGTTATTAGATTTCGCGTTAAAGTTCGATATTATAAAGTCGGTTATTTAATATAGCTTAAGGGACGTTATATATTTTTATAGTAATTCGTTAATTAATTCAATTCGGACCTCTTTATATCGTTTAAATTATTAAAACGATACGATTTTCTTTCGATTAAATCGGTATTATAGTTATAGAGATATTATATATTAAAGTTTAATTAAGTAGGTTAAGGGGAAAAGTAATCGATTATATAATATAATTAAGTATATAGTAAATTACGTTAATATATAATTATAAAAATTAAATTTAAATAGTTTAATATTATAAATATTATATTACGCGATATAAATAACTTTATTATTATAATATACATTAAAAGTTTAATTTAATTTAATATTAATATTTAAAAAGGTTATTAATTTTCGCGTTCCTTATAATATTATTAGTCTTAATCGTTATTCTTATAAATAACTTAATATTAACGACCTTAAAAATAATTAAACTTTTAAAAACTTTAATAATAACCTAATTAACGAAAATACCGATTGAATTTATAATAAATTTAAATAATAATAAAAAGACGCCCGTAGATTTTAATATATTATAAGTATTAATAAATTAAATAGTAATAACTTATAATTCCGCTTTAATTATTATTTTAATATATATATATATAATAATAATATACCTACTTTTCTTTTCTCTCGTTAAATTAATTTAATATAACTAAATAATGTATTAAAAATAACTTTATTATAATAAAAGAGTTTAAAAATATATATAATAACTTTAAAAGTTATTTTAAAAGATATGATTTATTATTATAATTATTAATATTTAAATTATATAAATTATCGATTTATATTAATATATAAAACTACTTAATTTTTAATAAAAGTATATTATTTTTAAATTAAATAATTCATTTATTTATTTAAAAAATAAATATATTAACTCGTTAAAGGTAATAATTTAATTAAGGACTTATATAAAATAAATAGCTTAAACTTAAGAATTATTTCTTTAAAAACTCGCTTTTAAAAATGAATTGAAATTTAATTAATATTAAACTTAAATTTATAGAAAGATGTTTATTATTAAAGATTTTATAATGAACTTTATTAACGTTATAGAATTAAGATTTAATAAAGTAAAGTTATAAGTAATACTTAAAATAATATAACTTATAATAGAGAAAAGAAAAAAAGTAAATCTAGTTAAAGTTAAATTATAATTTAAAATAAATATAAAAGCGGGGTTTAATTTATATTAACGTAGCGTTAATAGGTATAGATTAATATATTATATTATTACCCCCTCTTTATAAAAAAGCGGCGTATTAAAGTTTTATTAAGGATTCGAATATAAATACTTTTTAATTAAAATAAAGATAGCTTTAAATATCTATTTAATTATTCGATTATAAAGCTTTTATTCTTATAATATCGTAATTAAATTCTTTTATATTTTATTATATAATATCCTTTAATTATAGTTTTTATAAATTTTAAAGTCGCTTTTTCCTTTTAATCCCGATCGATTTATTTATATAATTCTTTTTTATATTAAATATTGAATTTCTTTTAATATAAATATCTCGTTATTAAAGTAATTAGTATTAAAACGATTTTCTTTAATTGCGTATTTTAATTCGGTTAATATAATTAGCGGGCTAGCCTTATTTAAATTCTAATAATAATAGTTTTTAAATTTATTTATAGAATTTATAAAATCGGAAACCGGATATTATATATTATCGTTTTCTTATTTAATTCAATCGACTTTATATTAAAGCTTTTTATAATAAGTCCGTAATACTTTAATTTATAATATTTAATATGTTAATTATTTAAGTTCGTTAAGGTTTATAATTTCGATATTTAAATATTCGGGAGCTTATTTAAAGAGGGGGTTATTTAGGTTTTTAAATAAATAGTCGGTATAATAAATATCGTTTAATTAACAATAAAGAATATTTAATTTATATATATAATTATTATAGAAAAGGATTTAGAATAATTATTAAGTATATAAAAATATTAATTTATCGCCCGGTTAATTAATTTTAGACTTTATAACTTTTTAATAAATATTTAATTACCGATATTAAAACTAGGTTCTTTACGGTAATAATTCATTTATTCTTTTATATAAGTTAAATTAAAATATATATAAATGTCATGGCTTTAATATATTCTCTATTTATTTAAATAGTTAATTATATTTATATCCGGTTTACTTTCGTATTTAAAGGTAGGCCTTAGAGGTTCTTAATCCTTTTCTTTTAATCGAAATAAGTTTATAATTTAAAACTTTATTTTATTTTAAAAAGCGTTATTCTTTTTAACGATTTATAAGGGATTATAATTTAAATATAATTTAAAGTAAATAAAGCGTTTATTTAATTATTTTAATAATAAGAAAGGAAAAGTTATAATTATTAATTTATATAACGTGGTTTATTATATACTCGGATATATTATATAGTCGGATACCTTTTTCCCTATATAAAAAACGTTTATACGTAAATTATAACTCTTTTAATTCTTTATTAAATTTTATAAAATTTTAACTTATTATATTTAATTATATAAGAATATTAAATCTATTTTCTTTAATTTTATTATTATTTTATTTAATAAGTTAAAGCGGAAAATAGAAGTTATAGGGATTAATTTAATATATTTTTTATTTAACGGTATAATAAAATAGATATAAATATTAAAAAATCTTTTTTATTTATTATATTTGAATTAGTTTTTAATTTTAAAACTATAGTTTAAATTTAATTACAATTAATTAAAATATACGGTTATACACGGACGTTTTTTCTATAGGGAAAAAGGTGTCCGATTATGTAATACAGCCGAGTATGTAGTAAACTACGTTATAATAAGTTTAAAGAAATATAGAAAAGGTATTACTTTAATTAAGGATTAATATAAAATAAATAACTTAAATTTAAAAGTTATTTCTTTAATAAACCGGCTTTAAGAAATAAGTTAAAAATTTAATTAATATTAAATTTAAATTTAATAAATTATATAATATTAACACGGTTATTATTTACATTATATAATCTCGCCGCGTTAATACCTTTTCGATCGTTATTAATATTAGAAATACTTATTATATATAATATAATACGTTCGTCCGTGCTTATCAATATTATATTAATATAAATTAAGCCCCGCTTTTATAGTTATTTTAAGTCTTAATCCAGCTTTAATTAAACCTACTTTTTTCTTTTCTTTATTATAAATTAAATTATTTTAAATATTATTTATAATTTTATTTTATTAACTCCTAATTCTATAATTATTTATAATTATTTGTTTAATATTTTTATAAGCTTTTAATAGCTAAAACAAGTAATATAAAATAAACAAAAGGTTATATAAATTAATAGTTCCTCCGTGCTATGTATTTATAATTATCAAGTATATTGTTTAATAAAATACTGTTTAATTTTAATTTTAAATAAGTTAAAACCGATTTTATTATAATACGAAAAATCACGAATTTTAAACCGCGTATTAAAAGCTTTAATATATAAATATAAAAACCGAATTTAATAAATTTAATATTATATATATTAAAATATATAATAAAAGTAATTATATTATCGCGATATATATTAAGAAATGGGGTTAATTTAATATTAATAATTAAAAAAAGTTTATTAACTCTCGCGTTTTTATAATATTATTAATTTCGGTTATCGTTTTTATAAATAATTTAATATTAACGACCTTGAAAACGATTAAATTCTTAACAGCTTTAGCGATAATCCGATTAATAAATGTTTTAATCGAATTTATAAAAAGTTTAAATAATAATAATAAAGTTTAAAAATATATATAATAATTTAAAGGAATTATTTTAACAAATGTAATTTATTATTATAATTATTAATACCCGGATTATATAAATTATTAATTTATACTAATATATAAATTTATTTGATTTTTGATAAAAATAGATTATTTCTTAAATTAAATGTTTTACCTATTTAATTAAGGAATAAATATATCGACTTATTAAAAACAATGATTTAATCAAGAATTAATATAAAATAAATAATTTAAATTTAATAATTATTTCTTAAAAAACCTATTGCTAAAAAATAGGTTAAAAGATTGTTTAATATTAAATTTAAATTTAAGAACAAATGTTTATTATTAAGGATTATATAATTAATTTTATTAAAGTTAATATAAACGTTATTTATTTAATATTTTTAAACTTATTATAGCTAATATAAGTAATAAAAAAATATAAACTTATATAAATTAATAATAACTCCGTATTAGAATAAATAGGTATCTTAATTAATAAATTAAAAAATTAAGCCTCTAGTTATATAATAATAGATAATAAATCCGTCCTATAAAGGACGTTAATCTATTAATTATATTATAAAAAAAGAATTATATAAAACCCTTACCTTTAATTCAATAAAGTAAGTAAATAAATATATAGTTTAATTAATTATATAATAACTAATAAATAGCTTAATCGATAATAACCTATTTAATTAAAAGATTATTTACTAACCGCGGCCTCCCCCTTTTTAACGTTAGCTCCCGTTTATTAATACCGGCCTTTCTTCCCTTTTAATATACTTAATTAATTCGCGATCGTATTATACCGGCGCTCGTTATATTAATATAGAAGTTTTATATACTTTAAATCTTTTTTTATATTTTATATATATATAAATATACTTTCCGTCTTTTAATATTCTTTATAAAGGTCCTCGTTATTATATATTTAATATATAATATAAAGAATTATATATTATAATAATCTAAAGGGTTTATTACTATGTATAACTTTTAACATATTAAAGTTAAGTTTATTTAAAATATTATTATATTTATAAAAACTATTTAAAATAGGAAATTTAAATTTAATTATTAACGTAATTATACCGGTCTTGATAAGCCCTACTAAGGGGACCGATCTAATTAATTAATATTAGTAGCCCGTGCACGTATTAATATTTATTTTAAGAATTACGCGCGTATTAGCTTTATTACTCTTTCCTTCTTCCTCTATTTTATTATTATTAATTATATTACTTTATATATTATATTATTATAAATAGTAATATCTCTTTTAAAACCGTGTATCGCGATAAATCTTTATTAATTAATTTAATTAACCTCGATCTTAAATAACGAACTTAAATAATTATTTACAATTATTATTAAACTTATTAAAGAAATTTAAATAAATTAAACGCGATTTCAGAACTTTTTATTAAAGAAATTTAAATAATTTAATAAAGACTTACTACCTCCCCTATAATTATTATAATTATTAACGTGGTTTATTACCTCGCGGATTATATTACCTCGCGGACCACTTTTTTAATTTTATAACTTAATTAAACTTTAATATATAATAGTTTTATAATTATAATATTTAATTAATTTAAAAAAAATCGAATTATTTTAATAATTTAAATAATATAAAATTTAATAAATCCTTTAAATAAAAAAGCTATTATAAAGGTATATAATATCCTTTATATAACTTTATATTATTAAATTAATAGCCGAATTTTATAATATAAAATCCGATAACGATAATATATATTAAATTTTATTAAAAAAGAGGTATTATAAAAGTATATAATTAATTTAAATATTTAAGGAATACCTTTTAATATCGTTAATATAAAAGATATAATTAATTTTCTCGCGGGAACGTGTAACGGCGAGTACGTTAATAAATATTAAATTAGGAGCTTTATCGATTGTAATTTAGATTTTAAAATTAAAATAAATTGGAAATATAATTATTAAAAAGTTCTTTATAAGGATATAAAAATTATTTCCGGTTAATTTATATTAATAATAAATACGAAAGCTAAATATAATATTTTAAATAAAAATATATAAAATTTTAACGAAATTAACTTTATAATAAACGTTATCGGCTTAATATATATCGTAATATATATCGATTAATATAAAAAGGTAAAGATAGTTTAACTTAATAATTAAGAATAATTAATAATAATAAAATATATTAATTTATAAGGTTAATATATTCCGCCATTCTTAATTATTTAAAATTAATATTACTTTATAAATTAAATATATAAATATAATTTATTAAATAATTAAATAATTAAACCGACCTTTAACGGTTAAACCAATAATAAGACGGGCTTAAATTAAATTAAATATTTTAATAAATATATTAAAGCGCGAGCGATAAGTTATTATCGCCTTTTAATTATTAACGATTATAAAAATTATATTTCGGCCGAATTTAAAGTATATTATAAGGATAATAATATTATTATATTTAATATACCTCTTTATTTATTTTATTTACTTTAATTATTAAATATTATACTTTATTTACCGTTAAAGCGTATATATTTAAAAAAAATCGAATTATTTATAAAAGCTTTAATAAATTATATTACGAAGCTCGAGTTCTTTATTACCTTTAAAGCTATATATTTCATTATTTTTATAAAATATAATATTAAATTTAAATTTAATATATTTAATTTAATATTTTATAATTTAAATAAAGTAATTAATAAGTTAAATATATAAATTCGGATATCTATACCGGAGTTATTATACTTAAGGACCGTTAATATTTATAACCCTTTAATACCTTTTAACCTTTAATAAACGACGAGATACTCTATTTTTATTAAAAATAGGATCTCTAATTATTAAAGAAGCTCTCCGATACCGATTTTAAATATTATAAATAAATTAATTAAACGTATAAAGTTAATAATATATAAAATTATGATCTTATATAAACGGGTACGGACTTTAAAGGCGATTAATTTAATCCTTTTAAAGTATTAAAGGGTTAAAAAGTTATATATTTAATTTAAAGGAGCCTTTATTATTAAAGAATCTTAATAACTATAAGATAAGAAGGTAAAAAGAAAGCGTCTTATAATCGATAGAAGTAAAAATAATAGTTTATTAAAGCGGCATATAACGGGTAGCAGGCGTTATAATATTTACGGTAAAACAGGTTATAATATACGAATTTATAAAAAGGATATAAAATTAAATAATAAATTAAATAATAAATAATTTAAATTAATTTAAAGTATTATAATTAAATTAATTTATATAAAAATATTAGGAAATAGAAAGAATAGTCCGCGAGGTAATATAGTCCGCGAGGTAGTAAACTATATTATTATTAATTTAAAAAGAGATATTATAATTAACCAGGTCGTTATAAATTTTTCTTATCCCGGCTATCTTTTTAAAGTCCGCGAGAGATTTCTTTATAATATCGATCCTTTAAATTAATAAAGACTTTATATATTATATAATTTAATTTATAAGTTTATAATAATAATATATAATAATCGATATTATTAAGGAGTTAAATAAATATGTAAAATATTAAATACATTTATTATTAAAAAGAAAAAACGTTTAATTAAATAATATTATATTTATTACTTTAAATATTGATTTAATATTACGGATCGCTAACCCCTAATTAGTAATTACAAACCTTTTTAAAATAGAAATCCTTTATTAACAAGAAATATTATAATTAACTTTATTTTAAAATTTCTTAAACTTAATTTTATCGAAGTATTTTAATAATTAAAAGGAAAAGATGACTTTAATTATTACGATTATATAATAATAACTTTTTATTAAACTTTTAAATAAGCTATACTCCTTTTTAATAACGTTTAATATATAATAATAGATTAAAGAGAAACTTTTAGAATTTAACTCTTTCTTTTTAATTAAGGAATATTAAAAGGTATTATTTTTAATTAAGACTTTAAATTTACGAAAGACTTTTAATAAAATATATAGAAATCTTTTAATATGTATCTTTTATTAACTATTATTTAATATTTATAAATAAATAATTTCTCTAAACGAAAAAATTAAGAAATTAAAACTAATATTTAATTTTATAACTTTATATATCTTAATAGGAACTAGCTCGATTTTATTCGTTTATTATAATTAAATATAAATAATGCCTATTAATACGTTATTAATTTAACCCTATATTAATAACTCTTTAAATTTAAACCCTTTAGTCCTTTAAATATTATTATGAATGTTAATATTACCGGTAAAGCATTTTTAAATATCCGGTATATATAAAAACATATTCGTAAAAACGTATTATTAATTATAGATTATATTATTATTACCGTAAAATATTAATATAATTTCCGTTATTAAAATATCGAATTTAATAGTAAAAATAAAGTTTACTTTAAATTATATTATAATTACTACTTATTAAATAAGCCATCCTATAAATACTTATAATAGTACTTTAATTTATAAAAGGTATTTAGATATATTAATAAACTAATATATAAGCTCGATTTTCTAAACTATATATATATTTGTCCTATTATTTTAATTAAATATTTAACGTTATTACCTAAGAATAATAATATCTTTAATAAAAAAGGACTTTCGCTAGAACCTATTAAAATAAATTAAAATAATAATCTCCTTTATTACGTTATAAAAACAATCCTATATTACAAATTTAATTATAATAAAGATAGCTATAAATATTTAATTAAATAAAAATGTTTTATATATAAATATGATATTTAACGATAAGAGGATATTTTTAATAATACCGAAAAATTAATTAAAAAATATTAAAAACGTTAAAAAGGAAAACTTATAATATAAAAATAACCTCGTCGTAGCCGTCTATATAAATAACTTAATTAACCAGTCCTTTTAAAGAATATCGAGCTTAAACGTAAACGCGGAAAACCGCGTAAGCATTTATTTCTTAAAGAATAATAAAGTTAAATTAAAGACGGATATATATAAACGTTGTTAAAAACGGATATATACGGACGTTATTAAAAATAAATATATATAAATATTATTAAAATAAAGATATAAACTATTAAAAATATATATTATCCTATTATAATAAATAGATATATATATTAAGTAATAAAAAGATTGGATTTATCGAGGTTAATAGGTTTTCTTTATACCGTTAATATTTTAATAAACCTTATTAAGGGGGCCGATTTAATTAATTAATATTAATAGCTCGTATACGCGTTAGTACTTATTTTGAGAGCTACGTATATATTAGTTTTATTACTCCTTCCTTCCTCTTTTATTTTATTATTATTAATTATATTACCGTATATACTATGCTATCAGGTCTTTTTAAAATTATTTAAAACGCTATTTACTAATATATATAATATAATATATATAAATAAATATTAAGATTTAAATAATTATATATATATTTAATAATATATAAAGGTATAAAGTAAAGGATAATAATAAATATAAATATATATTTATATACGATAAAAAGGAGAGAATTATTGTAAATTTTAAAAAGCGTTTATTTTAAAATCTTATATTTATATATAAAAGTTTTTTTTTAATAATTTATATAAAACCGGTATTTGTATACTTTAGCTTTAAGAACTTTATTATTTAAGTATAAATAATCTCCGATAAATCTTAAATCCGTATAATATAAATAAGTAATTCTTTTCTTAATATTTAAATATAATATTATCGCGAGACCCGGTTTTATTATAAATTTTATATTATAGGGGATAATAAGGTGGTGGCTAGAATTAATAATTATAATAAAAAGGGGTTTAATATTTATTATTTATTATTATATAATTAGAAGCTTAATTTTTTAATTTATTACTTAAAATACTTATTTATTTTAATACGGAATTATTATTAATTTATATAACTTTCTATTTATTTTTTATTATTTAAATTACCTATAATAAGCTTAAACAATATTAAATAAATAGATAATAAATATTAAACCCCTTTCTATTATAATTATTAATTTTAACTACTACTTTATTATCCTTTATAATATAGGATTTATAATAAAACCGGGTTTTATAATAATATTATATCTAAATATTAAAAAAGGAATCATTATATTTATTCGCATTATATAGATTTAAAATTTATTAGAAATTATTAACGTTTAAATAATAAAGTTTTAAAATTAAAGTATAAAAATATTAATTTTATATACATTATTAAAGAAAACTTTTATATATAAGTATAAGATTTTAAAATAAACGTTCCTTAAGATTTATAATAATTATCTTCTTTTTATTATATATAAATATATATTTATATTAATTATTATTCTTTATTTAATTTTATATCTTTATATATTATTAAATATATATATAATTATTTAAATTTTAATATTTATTAATATATATTATATTATATATATTAATAAATACCGTTGTAAATAATTCCAAAAAGACCGGTATAGTTACGCCGGTAATTAAATTTAAACCTTTTATTTTAAACGATTTCTATAAATATAATAACGCTTTAAACTAATTCGACTTTAATATATTAAAAACCGTATATAATAATAAACCTTTCGAGCTATTATAATATATAGCTTTTAATATATATAATCCTTATATTATATATTAAATATTAAATATATAACGATAAAGACTTTTATAAAGAATATTAAAAGGCGGAAGGTATATTTATATATATATAAAACGGGAAAGAGGTTTTAAAGGACGTTAAGCTTTTATAATATAATAAGTATTAATATAATAAAATCGCGGATTAATTAAATATATCGAAAGGGAAGAAGGGTTAATATTAATAAACAGGAGCTAGCGCGCGGTGAACGAGTAATGCTTTAATTAAACAGGTTATTATAGATTAGATTATTCGTTAATTATTATATAATTAATTAGATTATATATCTATTTATTTAATTTATTAAATTAAAGGTAAGGGTTTTATATAATTCTTCTTTCGTAATATAATTAATAGATTAACGTCCTTTATAAGACGGATATAAAGGTTATTAATTTTTAAAAAGAATTATATAATATTAATATAATTAATATAGTTTATAAACGAAATAACTATATAAACAAATTAATTACTTTCTAATACTTTATATAAAAAAGTATAAATTAATTCTATTATAATATATTTAATATATTAAAATTAATCGGAATCTTTATCTTTAAATATATTTATATCGTTTTAATAAATATATATATTATACCCGGGCTCCCCGTAAATTCTATAACGTTATAAGCGCGTCTTAAGCCTTTTTATATAATTATTACTTTAATATAATTTATTTTATAATTATTTATTAATATTTTTTTAAAATTATAAATCTTTTTTAATTTATATATAAAGTAATCCTTTATCCTATAACCGTTTTTTTTTATATAGCGGCGTTAATTAAATATTTTATTTATTTTTCGTAATACGATTACCTTACCCTTTAATAAAATAAACTAATATATTATTTATATTATACCTTTCGCGATTTAATTAAATTTAATAAAAATTAATATAAAAGAGTTATTTTAATATCGTATAATTCGATTCTTAATATATTTAATTTAAAATTAAACTTTAATTACGTTATTTAAGGTCTTTAATTCTTAAGGTATAAGTAAACCGGAAGAAGTCGCTAGCGACGTCGGTATATATAGTTTTATATTTAATTATAAAATAATAAATTCCGGATTATATAATATAAATCCTATCCTTTAAAAACCTCCTTAAATATTTAAAATAATAAAAGTCGTTTAAAATATTTTTAAAAATATTAATAAAAAGTCCTCCTTTAAGATATAAATAATATATATCTATATAAAACCTTTAATTACTTTCTTATATAACCTTTTTAATATATAAAAATAATCGATATTAAAAGGTTAAAGTTTATATAATAAATAAGAAAATATATAAAATATAATAATCGAATTCTTTTTATAATAAAATTTAAAAGTTATTAAATAATAATTTTTATAATTATTTAAAATTAATAAACGATAAATACCTTTTTTATAAAATTTTATATATTTATTAAAATATTAAATTTAATCTTCGCCTCTTTTATTCGTAATCTAGCCGTTTTTAATAATTATAATTATTTAATCCTTCGATAATAGGTTATTTTCGTATTAAGAAGAGAGGTATATTTTTTTAATAAATATAATATATAGAAGAATAATATAACCGGATAATCCGATACTTTAAATAATTATAATTTATTCCCGGTTCCTTTATTATATTATTTTAAACTTTCCGCGTCAATTAGAGATAATAATAATTATTTTAAATAAGATTTAATTTATAAAAAAACTAATCTCGTTAAAATTATAAATATCCTCCTTTTAAATTTTATATTTATAAGTTATATTTTATATAAAAATAAATTATATATAATATACGTTAAAATCTTTATAAAGGACTCTTTAATAATCAATTCTTTAATTAAAACGCGTCCAGAAGTTTAATTATTATTATATAAAATTAAAAGCTTAATTAACACCGATATATCCCGCGTTACGTTAACGGAATAGTCGATTCGCTATATCTTTAACGTTATTTATTTAAGGAGGAAATAATCGCGAATTTAATTTAATTATATATTATATAATTATATTTTTTTAAAATCCATTAACTTCCGAGAATTAATAAATATTTCGTATTTTATAAAAATATTAAGCTATTAATTATAAAAGGTTATATAAAGGACTTTATATATTCGGGTTATATATCGGAGACTTAATTTTAGGTTATTCTTAAACGCTTAAAACGCTAAAACTATTTATCCTTCTTCCTAAATATTAATTATAATAGGTAATAAAGGAATTAAATTATAAACGTTATTTATACGAAATTTAATAAAAGTAATTAATTCGTTTATATAGTTATTTCGCTTATAGACTATATTATTATTTAATTTATATAATTCTATTACGTTAATACATTTTCAATTATTATTAATATTAATAGTATTCGTTATAAAAAGAGTTATAAAATTGAAATTAATAATTTTTATAATAATAAAGATAAGGATAAAGTTCCTTTTAAAGTTTAATTTTATTAAATTAAAGATATATATTTTAAAAATACCGATTATATATTATTAAGTTTTAAATATTCTATATTATTTATAATTATATTAAAGGATTTGTTATTTTAAGGTTTTTTTATAAAATTAATTATTTAGATTAAATAATAAAAAGGAGTTCTTTTAAACTATTAAAAAGGGTTTTTATAATAAATTTATATTATAGATTATATTAGTTATTCTTCTTTAATATTTTAATAAGAATGTTAACTTTAATATATATATTAAGTATTATTAACAAATTATTTAATCCGTCCTACGGAAGATATTAATCTATTAATTATATTATAAAAATAAATTATATTAAACCCTTACCTTTTATTTAAAAGACTAAATAAGTAAGTATATAAATTAATTCATTATATAATAACCGAAAAATAGCTTAAACAATAATAACCTATTTAATTAAAGAATTACTCGTTAATTACGATTCGCCCCCCCTTTTAACGCTAACTCCCGTTTATCGGTACCGGCCTTTCTTTTCTTTTAATATCTTTAATTAATCCGCGATTTTATTATACCGGTACTCGTTATATTAATATAGAAATTTAATACCCTTTGGAGCCTTTTTTTTATTTTATATATATATAAATATATTCTTTATTATTTAATAATCTCCGTAAAAGTCTTCGTTATTATATATTTAATATATAATATAAAAATTATATATATAAAGAGTTATATATTATAACGGTTAAAAAAGCTTATTATTATATATAATATTTAATACTTTAAAATCGAGTTTATTTAAAATAGCTATAATTTTTATATTATAAAAGTAATCTTTTTGTAAAAATATAAGTTTAATAATTACCGATATAATTATATTAACTTTTTTAAAGTTATTTAAAACGCTTTTTATTAATATATATAATATAATATATATTAATAAATATACAGATTTAAATAGTTATATATATAAAAGTATAAAATAAAGGATAGTAATAGATATAAATATATATTTATATATAATAAGAAGGAAAGAATATTATAAATTTTAAAGAGTATTTATTTTAAGTTTTATATTTATATATAAGAGCTTTTTTTAATAGTTTATATAAAACCGGTATCTTTATACCTTAATTTTAGAAATTGTATTATTTAATATAAATAATCTTTAATAAATCTTAAATTTATATAATATAAACGAATATAATAATTCCTTTCTTAATATTTAAATATAATATTATTACGAGACCTAGGTTTATTATAAATCCTATACCGTAGGGGATAAAAAAGTAATAATTAAGTCGATAGCTGTAATAGAAAAGGGGTTTAATACTTGTTATTTATTATCGCTAGAGGCTTAATTTATTTAATTTATTATTTAAAATACCTATTTATCCTAGTACGGAGTTATTATTAATTTATATAACCTTTTTTCTATTTTTTATTTTTTATTTTAATTTTTAGAAGCTTAAAAAGATACTAAATTATTAAATAAATAAAGTATTTAAAGTTATATTAATATTAATAAAAAGAAGAAATAACGTAATCTATAAACGAAATAACTATATAAACGAATTAATTACTTTTTAATACTTTATATAAAAAAGTATAAATTAATTCCGTTATAATATATTTAATATATTAAAATTAATTAAAATTTTTATTTCTAAATATATTTATATTATTTTAATAAATAAGCGTATTATACCCGGGCTCCCCGTAGATTTTATAATATTACGGGCGCGTTTTAAGTTTTTTCGTATAATTCTTACTCCGACGCGATTTATCTTATAATTATTTATTAATATCTCTTTAAAATTATAAATTTTCTTTAATTTATATATAAAGTAATCCTTTATCCTATAATCGTTTCTTTTTCGTACGGTAACGCCGGTTAAATATCTTATTTACCTCTTATAATACAATTACCTTATTTTTTAATAGAACGAGCCGGTATATTACTTATATCGTACCTTTTACGATTTAATTAAGTTTAATAAAAATTAATATTAAAGAGTTATTTTAATATTATACGATTTAATTCTTAACGTATTCGGTTTAAAATTAAACTTTAATTACGTTATTTAAGGTCTTTAATTCTTAAAATATAAATAAACTGGAAAAGGTTATTAACGATATCGGTATATATAATTTTATATTTAATTATAAAATAATAAATTCCGGATTATATAATATAAATCCTATCCTTCGGAAATTTCTTTAAATATTTAAAATAATAAAAGTCGTTTAAAACGTTTTTAAAAACGTTAATAAAAAATCCTCCTTTAAAATATAAATAATATATATTTATATAAAACCTTTAATTTCCTTTTTTATATAACCTTTTTAATATATAAAAATAACCGATATTAAAAGGTTAAAGCTTATATCATAAATAAGAAAGTATATAAAATATAATAATCGAATTCTTTTTATAATAAAGTTTAAAAGTTATTAAATAATAATTTTTATAGCCGTTTAAAATTAATAAGTAATAAATATTTTTTTATAAGACTTTATATATTTATTAAAATATTAAATTTAATCTTCACTTCTTTTATTCGTAATTTAACCGTTTCTAATAATTATAATTACTTAATCCTTTAATAATAAATTATTTTTATATTAAGAAAAAAGGTACGTTTTTCTAATAAATATAATATATAGAAGGATAATGTAATTAAACGATCTAATACTTTAAATAATTATAACCTATTCCCGGTTCCTTTATTATATTATTTTAAGCTTTTTATATTAATTAGAGGTAATAATAATTATTTCGGATAAGATTTAATTTATAAAAAAGCCGGTTTTATTAAAATTATAAATATCTTCCTTTTAAATCCTATATTTATAAATTATATTTTATATAAAAGTAAATTATATATAATATATATTAGGATTTTTATAAAGGACCTTTTAATAATCGATTTTTTAATTAAAACGCGTCCGGAAGTTTAATTATTATTATATAAAGTTAAAAGCTTAATTAACGCCGATATATCCCGCGTTATATTAACGGAGTAATTAATTCGTTATATCTTTAACGTTATTTATTTAAAGAAAAAATAATTACGAATTTAATTTAATTATATATTATATAATTATATTTTCTTCGGAATCCGTTAATTTTTAAAAATTAACGGATATTTTACGTTTCATAAAAATACCGAGCTATCGATTATAAAGGGTCGTATAAAGGACTTTATATATTCAAGCTACGTATTAAAGATTTAATTTTAAGTTATTCTTAAACGTTTAAAGCGTTAGAATTATTTACCTTTTTTTTAAATATTAATTATAATAAATAGTAAAGGAATTAAATTATAAAAGTTATTTATATAAAATTTAACGAAAGTAATTAATTTATTTATATAGTTATTTCGTTTATAGGTTATATTACTTTTAATTCGATAAATTAAATAAGTAAATATATAATTATAAATTAATTAATTATATAATAATTAATAAATAATTTAATCGATAATAACTTATCTAATTAAAAGATTATTCGTTAATCGTACGTTAGCTTTCGTTTATTAATACCGGCCTTTTAAAGGTAACGTGGTTTATTACCGAGTAAGCTATATTACTAAATAGGCCACCTTTCCCTCTAACTTACCTTATTAAACTTTAATATATAATATCTTTATTACTATTATATTAATTTAATTTAAAGAAGATTATATTATATTAATAATTTAAATAACGCGAAAAGGTTTAAATCGAATTAATTAAAGAATTATTACGAAAGTATATAATATCCCTTAAATTACTTTAAATAACCGACTCCGCGGTACCGAACCTCGATATAAAACCTAATCGAACGGTTAAAAATTAAATTTAATAAAAAGGAAGTACTTCGTAATTATATATTTAATTTAAATACCCGAGGGATACCCTTTAATATTAATATTATAGGAAATATAATTAATCTCCTTTTAAAATCGCGCGACGGCAATTATATTAATAAATATTAAGTTAAACGCTTTATCGACCGCGACCTAAACTTTAAAACCCGAATAAACCGTTAATACAATTATTAAAAAGCTCTTTATAAAGATATTAATATTATTTTTAATTAATTCGTATTAATCGTTAATATTAAAATTAAATACGATATTTTAAACGAAAATATATAAAATTTTAATAAAACTAGCTTTATAATAAATATAATTAGATTAATACTCGTAATAATATATATTAATCGGCGTAAGAAAGCGAAATCGGTTTAATTTAATAATCGGGAATAATTAACGGCTATCGAATATATTAATTCTTAAAGCTAATACATTCCGCCGTTCCTAATCGTTTAAAGTTAATATTACCTTTTAAATTAAATTATTAAATATAACTTACCGGGCGATTAAATAATTAAACCGACTTCTAACGGCTAAACCGATAATAAAATAAGCTTAAATTAAATTAAGTATTTTAATAAATATATTAAATCGCGAATAAAAGGTCGCTATCGCCTCTTAATCCTAAATAATTATAAAAGCTATATTTCGGCCGAATTTAAGGTATATTATAAAGATAACGATATTATTATAATTAATATACCTCCTTATTTATTTTACCTACTCCAGCCTTTAAATATAGCACTTTATTCGGCGTTAAAGCGTACGTATTCGAAATAAATCGAGCTATTTATTAAAACGTCGATAAATTATATTACGAAACTAGAATTCTTTATTACCTTTAAAGCTATATATTTTATTATTTTTAAGGAAAACAATATTAAATCTAAATTTAATATATTTAATTTAATACTTTATTATTTAAATAAGGTAATTAATAAATTAAATATATATCTTTAAACGCTTATACCTAACCCGTTATATCCGGGGATAATTAATACCTATAACTCTTAAACGCCGTTTAACCCCTAATAAACGATTAAATACTTTATTTTTATTAAAAATAAAGTCTTTATTTATTAAAGAAGCTCCCTAATACCTATTTTAAATATTATAAATTAAATAACGAAAAGTATAAATAAAATAATTTATAAAATAACCTTTATATACGACCGGATATATATATTAAAGGAGGTTAATTTAATACTTTTTAAACGCTAAAGAGCTAAAAAGGCATGTATTTAACTTAAAGGGGCCTTTATTATATAGGAATCTTAAAAGCTATAAGATAAAAAAATAAAAAAGAAGCGTTTAACGGCCGATAAAAGTAAAAGTAATAATTCGTTAAAGAGGCGCGCGACAAGCGGCAGGCACTATAATATTTATAACGAAATAGGTTATAATATATAAATATATAAAAAGGATATAAAATCGAGTAATAAATCAGATAATAAATAATTTTAATTAATTTAAAGCATTATAATTAAATTAATTTATATAAAAGTAATAAAATATAGAAAAAATAGCTTATTCGGTAATATAACCTACTCGGTAATAAACCACGTTATATTCTATTATACCTTAAATAAGGTTAAAAGGGTAATAAGAGTATAGCGCGGCCCTTCTCCACCTTAGGTAAGTAGGGGGGTACCCCTTAGGTTATCTAATATACCTTATAGATACCTTTCCGTTCACCTAACATGTATTGGATCCTACTTTACTCCCAGCCGTTTACCAGTTGCTCCTGAATAAACAAGACGCACCTATACTGCCGATCTATGCCGTGATTGACCCAGCGATAACAACTCAATGGTCAGGTTGTCGTTTTCCTTATTCCGTTCTCCCTTATTGTGAATTGAGGAGCCGGAAAGCCTCCTTCCTCGGACTTGTAGCAAAAGACGCATGAGAAAAAGCAACCGGTTTTCTGGTATTCTATTTCGGTTCCTGTTGAAATATTGCTGCAAACGTCTCCGCATCGCCCATCGTCGGTTTTGTTCTCATCCAACCACGCGTGACTCGCTTAATCACATCCGCTCAATGTTGTTTCACCCCATGTCCATTACGAAGTCTTCGTGTCAGAGCCTCAACAGGGGGCGTCTCACAACGCCCGAGCTTAGCTGCACACCCGTGGGGCCGTCTCCGTCTAACATCCTTGCCGGTGGGCGGTACGCGCGCCGTCTTGTAGTACCTGCTTGTGGTTTTCGGTCCTCCCATTCTCTCGTCCGAGTGATTTTCACTGTAGATTCCTGTTCAACTGCCGGCGGGTCTTGCATCTCAACCTTAAATCTCCTTTCCGATTATCCAGATCTGGTATTCGTGAAATGGGGTAAGTTACATAGAACGAAGATCAAGCCCAGAGAAACTTGTTCAGCCGAAAAGCAAAGGGAATCCCTACAGTTTGATATGATCTGTTAGTGCGTGGCAATGTTCTATAAAAATATATGCGATATACTTTTGTTAATGCTCGAACTGGTCAGCACAGCCTCCTGTCAAAGACGGAAAGCAATAGATCTAGTCAACTCGAGCCGGCTCCAATGGATTGGTCGACTAAGATCGCTCTCTCTCGTGCAACAAAAGATGAACTACCGCGAGCCACATTTTTTATTCAGACAAACTCCGCCGTTTTAGCAACTTCTACGTCGTGACTGACAGCCAACCAATATTCGGCATGTCCTTAATTCTGCAACCATGAAGATTTATGAAGTCCCTTGAGCTGCCAGCCAGGTGAAGAGCCGCGTTCCGACTCCCAACACGGGGCTGCCTGATCCGCAGGGGTAGCCTAGTCTTGTTTCTATTCTCTTCGGACTGAAATATCTTTCCCGGTTTGAACTCCGTTCCTCCCATCTCCACCTGGACTCCTTGATAGCCCAACAAGTTGAAAACCAATACAACTCTGCAGAAAACGGCCCCTCCGGTGTCATGGTATGGGACGACGTTCCTGCCTTGGGCCTACTGCCGCAGATCATCAAGGCAAGTTGTTGACCAGGGTGGCGTCTTCATAGAAGAGGACCTGAGAACTTCTTGCCGGCTGCCCTGTCTACCACCTTCAACCTCCCGCTTGCTTCTACCACTCCCGTTCACTTTCTGTGTGTTTTTGATCCTTCGTTCGCTTCCGTTGAAGCTTTTATTGTCTTCTTCTTATTACTTATTATTCTCGTCACTCCTTATACGATATCTGCAGGTCAGCTACTTCTAGCAGACTCTCCTATACAGGTCTGTATAGATTATTCTGGGTTGGATTTCGTAACCCCGTGGGCTCTATTCTTTCATTCTTTTCTTCTTATTCTTGTGGCTGGTTCATCATACTTTCAATTCAAAATGAAGCAAACATACTTTACCGCCGCCCTTGTTGTCTTGGGTGCGGCTTTCGGACAGGCACAAGACCTGAGCAAACCACACACCACAGCTGAGTTGACCAAGACTCAGGCTGCTACCACTGCAAAGGCGTCTCTGGAGACCGCACTTCCTGGAAACCAAAAGGGGAATGGGCAGAGTCAGCAGGGCTCTTCTGGCGAACAGAAGAAGACAACCCAGGGTCAGAACGGCGGCCAGGGTAATAGCCAAAACGGCGGCCAACAGGATTCTTCTAATGGTGACCAGAAGAAGAAGACGCCTCAGGGTCAGAACGGCAGTCAGAACGGTGCCCAGGGTGTTGGCCAGCAGGGCTCCTCTGACGACCAGAAGAAGGCACCCCAAGGTCAGAACGGTGGTCAGGAGGGAGCGGCCAAGACGGCAACATCTGCTAAGCAATCCCCTGAGACTAAGACGACTAAACCAACCGCACAGTCTACTAAGACCGCCGAGGCTGCCAAAAGCACAGCATCGGCCAAAAGTACAGCGACAGCCAGAGCCGCTGAGCCAGTGAAGTCCACGGCGTCTGCCCTGAGCACGGCGTCGGCCAAGAGCACGGCATCGGCCAAGACCACAGCGTCGGCCAAGACCACAGCATCAGCTAAAGCCACCGAGTCTGTAAAGTCCACAGCGACTGCCCAAAGCACAGCATCGGCTAAAAGCACAGCGTCTGCCATCGCAACATCTCCCAAACAAATACTGGAGACCAAGGCATCATCCAAGCCTGCCACCACCTCTGTGAAGCCTCTCCCGAAGGTTGAGACTAAGTCTTCATCGTTTAAGGCCAGCCCTACAACGACCGCGTCTCTTAAGTCCCAAGCTGGGTCTGCCGCTGTGGCCTCATCCTCCAAGACCCTCATACCGGCTGCTGCCGCTAGCTCGTCTTTGACCCGTTCGGCACCCGCAACTGCTGCGGTGCGTAGCTCGTCTACCATTGCTGCGGTCGCCACCTCAGCCACTCGGGGTTCTTCGAAGCCGGCCGTAGTCATTAGCACTGTTTCTCGCGGGTCCTCGAAAGCTGCCGCAGTCGCTACTCCGGTTAATCAGGGTTCTTCCAAGCCTGCCGCAGTTGTCAGTACTGTCTCTCGCGGCTCCTCGAAGGCTGCCGCAGTCGCCACCTCGGCCAACCGGGGTTCTTCGAAGCCTGCAGCAGTCACTAGCACTGTTTCTCGTGGCTCTTCGAAAGCTGCCGCGGTTGTTAGTTCCGCCGCTCGCGGCTCTTCGAAGCCCGCAGCGGTCGCTAGCGCTATTGCTCGGAGCTCCTCGAAACCTGCTGCGGTATCAAACACAGTCACCCGAAGCTTCTCGAGAATCGCTGCGGCATCTAGCTCTCTCACCCGAAGCGCCGCGGCCATTCCCTCGGCATCCCGGGCCCTGTCCCAGTCCCGGGCCCAGTCTGTTGCAGCTTCCTCTACTCCTGCAGGTCTTCCGAGTAGCTCATCGAGGGCTCTCCCGACGCTTGGTGCCAACCCAGTGCTTGCTCCTGCTCTCAGTGCTCCTGGCACAGCTCCTGCGCAGTCCTCGGCCCTGGGTTCCGGCGCTTCTCTGCCTTCGCCCAGCACAAAAGCGTCTGGCGCGAGCCCTACGTCTCTGCAATCTCTTCCGGGATCAGGCACCGCCAGGGGTCCTGAAGCGACTGGCGGGGCAGGCGGCGTGGACAACGGCAAGCCCGACGGCATGCGAAACGGCGGTAACAGCCCTGGCCCCAAGGAGGGCGGAAGCCCAAGCCAAGCCCAGCCGCCGGCTGGCAGTGACAGCAACGGCGCAGATGGCACGCGAAACGACGATAAGAACCCTGGCACTGCTAATGAGAGTGGGAGCTCGTCAAGCTCTCCTCAGCTGTCAACCAGCAGCCAGGCCGCAGCTGCAACCAGTGTGCAGCCTCCCCTGACTTTCGCGACCAGCATTTCTGGTGCCGCGACCCCAACAGCTCTCCAAGCCGTTGCTGCGAGCGATACTGCAGGAAAAGAGACGGCCATCACTACTGAGAAAAAGCCTAATGCGGCGGGTCTGGTGACTGTTCCCGCCATGATGACCGGAGTCTCTGGCGGCGCCATGTTGTTGCTATTGCTTTAGAATAGCGGCATGGAAAAAATCAGGCCAAGCCATAGTCGCGAAGGTTATAATGTATCGAAAGGCTCAGGCCTATTCTACGACCTTCGCTATCGCCAAGGCCACCTATCGCTAAGACACTCCCCCTATTCGTTGTATGGACCGTTGCGAAGACATCCAGACTAGCATATCACTGTCCAGAGTATTATTATTAAATAAAATCCAATGGTGCAACCCTTTTTCAAGCATTTGGCAAAACTGTTGCAACTCATGACATGTTCTTAACGCACCTGGGTGATATGACAGAAAAGCCCAGGATCTCTGGTCCGGCCAAGACATGTTCGTCCCAAGCTCAACTGTCAACTGCCAGCCAAGAAAAGGGATTGGACGTTTCGTGATGGTATGCCGGGACATGCATCTAATCGTCTGAACGCATCGGCGCAGCAGTGCTGTAATTAGAGCTATATTTTTCTCGAATAATGCCATTTGGATGAGTGAAACAGATGTCGTCTCGTCTCAGTTGAGAAGGAGAACGAAGCTGGTGAGTGCACGTGGCTGTGTAAAGTAGATTGCATTAGGAGGATCACTCACCCCCATAAGTAGAAAGGTTATGCATTAATGAATATTATGCTAGCCTATGATATAATGCGATAGTACCGAGCTGCTACCGTACTGTAGTAAAATCCGGGGTCCAATGATAATGATATGGAACTTTTGACTGCTTAATAATTTAGGTAGCCCAGATCTAACCGAGAAAAAGGTACGGATTGGAAATCATCACGCCATCCAATCCCTCGACAACTTACCTTACACCAAGCCAATTCTTGCCATTCAAACTCAGAATCTCTGTCGCCATGGCCTCCCAAAGCGTTTCCATGCGTACGTTCTCCCATTGGGGGCCCTGCAATCGCAAGTCCGCAGTCTAACCATTTGCTAGCTTCCCTGGCCTCCAAGTCCGACGCCAATCCCGCTGCCGCCGAGTCCAAGCCCAAGGTATGCGCCGACCCCATTTTCGCAAGAACCAGAAGAAGGCAGAGGGTCGCCTTTTCTATGCGCATTTGCTAACGTTTTGTCCCCCTCTCCCTGTTCTAGCCCTGCTGCGTCTGCAAAGATGAGAAGTCGAAGCGCGACGAGTGCATGCTCTTCTCCAAGTCGGCGGATCCCCAGGCCGACTGCCAGCCCACTATCCAGCAGTACCGGAGCTGCATGGCTGGCTTCGGCTTCAAGGTCTAGAATTGCCGGGTCAAACACCGAAACGACGAGTCAGCCCCCCCTTGTATGATGGAGAAAAGATATAGTAGAAGAAGACGACGGCTCGCAAGAGGTGATGAGTTGGGCTTCTCATTGGCGAAATAAGCGAGAAGCGCAAGAGAGCGAAAGATGGAGCCTGTGTACACTACTGCCGCCAAGGTTTATTGCTCCTCCTCCATGCCATCCGACAAGAAAGTAGAGCAAACTGGCATATTTTTTAATGGTCATGCATTGGGTGGCGTTCTACGGACTTTGTGTATACGGCAAAATAAAAGACAAATCCGACTCTACCACACAGCAGCCATACCCTGGCTGTGTCGTCGTCTTCTACAACTTAAGACGTCTTGCGAGTTTACGTGTAATAATCTTACGAGCGACCACCAATAACTGGCCAAAGCGGTGCGGTTCCTCGCCCGTGGTAAGGCTATTCGTCCGCGCCGTGACAGTTCGGCACTATTCAGGCCGAGACAATGGGTTCTCCAACAGCAGTTGTCACCAATCTGGGGCAGCATCCACACTTGGACCGCCATGTCGTGCGCTCTGAGAGCTCCGATGAGCCGGTCGGGAGGGGAGGGGTGTTGCGTGCGGGGAACGATAGAGCTGCAATGTTCCACGCGCTGCACATGCCCATGTGCATACATAAATACATACATACATATATCTATATATATATGCCAACCATCTGCTGAAGAAACGAGTGCAAGATGCTTTATTTATCATCGACTATCTCTCTAGGTAGGTATAGCTGTCCGTCCATACGAAAGCCGCAACCATGAA
The DNA here is from genome assembly GCA_038363915.1 of Apiospora saccharicola. Lineage (NCBI taxonomy): Eukaryota > Fungi > Ascomycota > Sordariomycetes > Amphisphaeriales > Apiosporaceae > Apiospora > Apiospora saccharicola. The sequence continues at coordinate 6,360,616 of JAQQWM010000001.1, forward strand.
TCCCGCCCCATCGGCAACAGCGCGCGCCTTCCGGGGGCCCCGGAGCGCCATCGTCACGGGATCGGGCCAGGGTATTGGCAAAGCGATCGCCCTGCGCCTGGCCGCGGACGGCTACGACGTGTGCATCAACGACATCGGCGCCAACCGGCAAAATTGCGAGCAGGTGGCCGAGGAGATCCGGGGCATGGGCAGGCGCTCCTACATCACCATTGCCGATGTCTCCAAGCGCGATGAGGTGGTGCAGCTCGTGCAGACGAGCGTCAAGGAGCTTGGTCCTCTGAAGACCATGTAAGTTGTTGTTGGGTCGTGGCGTGGGTTGCAGACTGCCACTGCTGCTCCTTCCCTCCCCCTAAGGTCCATGTATATCTTCATAGCGATACTTGCTTACACACCTCGACTCCAAACAGGGTCGCCAACGCCGGCATCACGCAGGTCAAGCCGATCCTGTCCATGACCACGCCCGAGGTGGAGCGCCTGTTTGCCGTCAACGTGCTCGGAGTGGACCACTGCTTCGCCGAGGCGGCGCGGCAGCTGGTGGCGCAGGGCACATGCACGGCCGAGGACCCGGGAAAGCTGGTGGCTGCGGCCTCAATCGCGGGCTTCAAGCCCATGGCGCTGCTGGGCCACTACTCGGCCACCAAGTGGGCCGTCCGGGGCCTCACGCACGCCTACGCCGTCGAGCTCGCCCGCCACCACGTCACGGCCAACGGGTACGCCCCAGGCATCGTCGGCACCGGAATGTGGGACCTGATCGACGCCGGCATGGCCGCCGCCGAGGAGGAGGAGGAGCAGCTGAAGACCGGCGGCGGCGGCGACGGCAAGAAGCTTGAGAAGGGCGATGTGATGCGTCGGTACGCGAGGCAGGGCAGTGTACTAGAGCGTGTCAGTGTGCCCGAGGACGTGGCCAAGGTCGTGAGCTTCCTGGCGAGCCCGGATAGTGATTACGTTACGGGGCAGACGCAGATTGTCGACGGCGGGATGGTGTTTACCTAAGTGTCCTCCCTTAACTGTTGTAAAATCTGACTGATGCGGCTACTTTTGCTATAATCTACAGTGCGATGCTCTTATCATCTTGTTTTATTTGGTTTGCCACTGTGGCCGCAGAAGCCCTGTTAGACATGAGAATAACAACGCACTTCCCTGGGGCATAGTACTTCCCCTATGTTATGCTCCTCCTACGAGGGTTCTCACACCCCCTTACTTGAGTGACCATGGTCGGTTACTACAGTGCCCGGCTATATTCCAACCAACAACCAAATCGAGTATACGGTTCACAAGTCAAGGGGGTTGGTACGACGGTTTACCAAAAGAAAAGGCCAGTGTCAAAACAAGAGCGCGTTGGACAGGACTACCTACTGATGATAACGCTCAATGGGCTTTTCAAGGTCGGATACTGCCACTTCTCAATGGTGTGTAATAATAGCAGCAGCAGCAGCAGCAGTAGCAGAAGCATACATGCCAAAAGAGGGCAATGTGCTGCTGTCCATGTCCAGTATTTGCTGTCAGGGTTATCGCTGGGCCAATCGGGCGCCAGAACGAAGTGATATTGCCAAGCCCATAGTGCAGCAAGCTGGAGTTGATTCCGTCCTGCAGTTCCCCGACCCAGACAGAGTCTCATCGAGAACCCCCGATAGGATGTAGTATCCACCAATACCACCATACGTCGAAGAAAGTAATTTTGCATACACACGTGCAAAAGTCTAGAAGCAGAAGGAAGGTGGGCGGGCGGTCCGAGCGTGCTTTTCGATAGTGTTGCTGCTGTGCCGCCTGCAAGTCCCTTTCTTCTTTTGGATGTCTTATCGTGATGTATGTTTCGGACATATCGCTGGGACTGAACCCTCCTCATGGAATTTGGAATGCCCGATCCCAAGGGCAAGGCACTGCATACAGGTTTCCAGAACAGGCAGGAGAGAGGAAAGCTAAAGGTTGGATGTGGTTGTGGGTAGACACCATCGACGGGTAAATAGAACGGAATCAGGAGACCAACCCGGCCAGTCTATATCGACCGTGCATCCCTTTTTCCCTTCTCTCCTTAATAGGTGGCGCACCGCATAGTGCTAAAAATAAAAACGGAGATGGGATGGTGCATGGAACATACTCAGCCCAACGTTCCCCTCGCTACGCGTGCATGGATGATTTTCTGCCAAATTCTCGCGATACCATCATCGTACGTGGGCTGAGGGTGTGGTGAGCCAAGCCCTTTTGGATTAACCATCTGCCGACCGGGACAACTGCCCCTTGACTTTCACTTACTCGGAACCGGTGCCCGCATTGATAATGAATACAATTTTAAGCGGCCAACTGCTACATGCTACCATACATACATGTAATTATCACTCTCTTGCCGGACCGCGGCGGTGACCCGTACATAAGTATATATCATGCATTTAGTCCTCGCCCCCTTTCCCCTTCGTCTGTGCTCTCGGGCTTCATTGACGGGAACTTGTCAAGAGACAACGATCGTAATAACGTGAGACAAGAGAAAGAAAGCATCGCTACCACCACCGCAAGCGAACCTCGTTCTTCAGCTACTGCTACTCCTGTCTCGCCACTGAGCAGTCCTCGTTCTAGTTGTCTATTTTTAACCTAGTAATATAATAATACCGAGGGGCACTTTTCCTCTCACCCTCAAAATCCAACCCAAGCCCACCTCACCTCACGATGGTAGTACCCAAATCACTACGAGCAGTCGCCGCCACCCTGGCTCTGCTCCCCCTCTCCAGCACCGCCGCCGTGGTGCACCAGCAGAAGGCCCAAGACCTCCAAGTCCTGCAGCAAGAGCCCTACAGCGACAACACCACCATAGTCTGGTACGCCAGCACTTCTCACGCGCAATCACAATCATCACGACGAGCCGTCACCACCTGCGGTGACAACCTCGTAACCTGCACCTCCAAAGCCCTGGCCCGGGCCGACGCGTGCTCCGGCCTCTTCGGCTACCTATCGGACAAGGGCTCGACGGCGCCCCCGCGCGACAGCGTGGCCGTGTGCTGGGTGGACCCCGAAGGCCCCTCGGGCAACAACCAGTGCTGCACTGCCTGGCGCCAGTGGAACAGCGGCATCGTCATGGGCTACCTGCTGGGAGCCGCCACCAAGACCTGGAACCAGTGCAAGACGGGTGGCGGGCTCGTGGGTGGCGTCACCAACGATGTCAGCCTCAACGGGGTCTGCCAGTCGCAGTGTCTGGGCAACACGCGCGAGTGTTTCTAGGAGCGCCAAGTTAGTAGGGAGGCATCGCGATGAATAGATGGGTTTCACGGGCTTATTAGGTATAATACGGTCTCAGGACACGTGGGTAGCGAGCGGCGTTTAAAACAAAGAATTGTCTGTTCCCATTACGCGGAGTCTTCGTGATCTTCATGGTAATGTCTATATAAAATCATAAGTCCCCGAATGCAGGTTCCAGATAGAAATATGCATGCATTGCTGTTTTCGTTGCAATAATGCACTCGCAACGCTTTTTATTTCATATCTAACTCGACGGGGGAGGGCTGCCAGGTCCACGTCCGGCAGCACCGGCACCACCTGCACCACCGCCAGCGCCGCCAGCGCCGCCCATGAAGTTCTTGGCCATGTCGGCAATGTTGGGGTCGTTCATTAGGGCGCCGATATCCGGCATGCCGCCTCCTGATCCGAACTGGTTGGCCATATCACGAAGGCGCGGGTTGCTCATCAGGTTGCTCATCATATCGGGGTTCGACATCATGTTTTGTGCCATCTGCGCGAACATGGGGTTACTCATGATGCTGGAGAGATCAGGCATACCGCCGCCGCCGCCGCCACCACCACCTCCTCCTCCGAGCATGCTAGCGAGACTGGAGAAGTCAGGCGCACCGCCAGCTCCACCGCGGGCACTGGGGGCACTGGCATCCGGGTCCTCTTGCTCGAGCTCCTCGACGCGCTTCTTGGCCGTCTCGAAACCCTTCTTCATGGCATCCGAGCCGCCGTTGCCTTCGTGCTCGATACCTTGCTTGTAAGCCTCCATGCTGCCCTTGGCATCGCCCAGGGCGAACCGCGCCAATCCAAGTCGGGACCAGGCCTTGGTGTACTTAGGGTCGACCTCGACAGCGGCCTCGGCATCGGCGCGTGCCGACTCGTGATCCCGAGCAGCAGAGTAGGCGGCCGCGCGGTTGGAGAGGAAGATGGCGTTACCGGGGTGCAGAGCCAGAGCCTGGGTGTAGAAGTCAATGGCGGTCGGGTAGTCCTTGGAGGCCATGGCCCGGTTGCCCTGGCCCTTGAGCTCCTCGGCCTTCTTCTTGTCGTCTTCGGAAGGAGTCTTGGCGCTGGACGCTGCCGAAGCACCGCCAGCGGATGCGCCAGCCGAGGCAGTAGCGGCAGGCTTTGTGGCGCTTTGCAGCTTCTCGTAGACACTGTAGATCTTGAGTAGATTCTGGGTGCCGACAGCCTCCTTCACAGCCTCCTGCGAGGTGGGGTCGACCTTGAAGGACTCGGCGATGCAGTTGACGGCAACATCGATGGAGTCCTTGTCATCGGCACTCAGGGTGCCATCTTCTGTTGATGTGGAAAGGAAGTCGCAGACTGCGAGAGCAAGACGCTGCTTAGAGGTCAAAGTGGATGCCTGGCAAGAGAAGAAGTATGTTAAAACACATGGTCACAGACGGTCGTGATACAATACAGCCGAAGGAGGGGCAGAAATTCGGACAGTGCTCACTCACCATGTTGCTGATCCAAACCAGATTGGCCTGTTCGCTACAGTGATGCTGGAAGGCTGCGATTCGCAACACTGAAAGCAAGAAAGGGTTTGGCGCAAGACTCGATTTGGCAAGTCACGGCTCTATTGAAGTGGAATGAAGGTTGATATTTTACAAGTTTGGATCCCGTCGCTAATGAGATTCCTGGAGGTTCCAGAACATTTGACTCGCTCCGACTTTGGGGGCGATTCCAGGTGGGCAGCCAAGGCCTAGGAACCTGAGCTGCATGTACCTGAGAGCTCAGGCGTCGGGTGTCTCTTTCTGTTTCTACTGGGCGGTGAACAGCGGGGCGTTTGCAGGTGGCAGAAGAGGCGGGGTCAATCTCGACGCAACACCACACCCAAGATCTTAGGATGAACCACCTGGGGATGGGTTCAAGCTGCATCTGCACGCCATCAAGAGCCATGAAGCACTTATCCGAACAGATTGTCACAGGTGCATGATAGATAAAGTAGGCTGTTATGATATGACCAAAATTGGAATTCAATGCTAGCTGTTGTACAATCAGGTCTGATATCCCCCGGACCAGAATAGGATATGTCAAGCTACAATGTGCCGTGCTGCTGACAGATACAACCCCAGCCTAGCATAAAATGGCAACTAAGAATGGAACTCATCCCGCCGTGTCTCTAGCGTAGTTTAAACAGGGTATCTCCCTATTGCCCTCCTCATATCATGCCGAATCTCTCAAGCCTCCAGTGTGCACAATGAACCCAATATAAAACAAAAAAGAAGCAAACAGTAGCCGTATAGGGTAATAATGGTAAATCGTCCGCGTCTTCATGGCTGCTTGGCTGACGAAGACGTTGCGGCTACACTTTCCCCTCGTCGATGGGTGTTGGACGTGTAGCGGCGACCTCGACCACGTGTGCCACCTCTCTGGTGTTGTCGGTTCTGTTGACCTCTTCCTCGGCTGCCGGATGCCGCATCTTGCTGGTGACCACTCATGTTGTTTTGGCGCACGTCGCCGTGGGTACTGACATTTTGGGCTGCGCTTGGATGGTGTGGGCGTGCATCGCGACGAGCACTGCCATTTTGGGTCGCACCTATTTGGGTTGGTGTCTTCTTGAGAGGTGGCTCGCTCTTGGTGGGTGTAGGGGTAGAGGGAGTGTTTGGTGGCTGTTCATGAACAGGGTCCGATACAGAACGAGAAGTATCTTGAGGCTCAGGCAGGCGGTAACCCGGAACCGTTTGCACATCTGGGCTTCCATCCATCTGCTTGAGCCCTGCATGCTTTGGAGTTATGTGTTCCGGCTCGTTGTGGATTTGGTCGCCGGAAGAGGTGATGTCGAAAATAGGCGAGGTCACAGTATGAGACTGCTTATCAGCTGCAGCTTGGACGTCGTCAGCCCAGCTACAGCGATCGGCTGCGGCAACGTTGCGAACTGGCGTGGTCGCTGATCGGGGAGTGAACTCGGGTGCTCCCGGATTCAACTTCGAGCCCTGTGACAAAGGTAAGAGTCAGCGTCAGTCAAAAAATCAGACTTGATCTTTCGACTGATCTACCTCTTTCTTGTGTCCACGAGGGGTCCTGGTGGTTTGGTCGTTGCTGGCCTGGCTATCCTTGGTAGTCGTGTCTAACTTCGGTGTGTTGATCGGTCGTCGAAGTGGCGTGATCACGGGTTTCTGACTTTCCAGCGGAGGCTGCTTGTCAGAATCAGGTGTGCTCTGCGAAGCATCTGATGCCGCAGACTTGATCTGTTGGTCAGTTTCGTCTCGGTGTTCGGAGTCCTTGGACCCCTTAAGCTCCTTCGGCTTGGCGAATATCTGTTTCGACCAAAGCTCGGCATATTTTCCCTTTCTTTTCAGGAGCTCGTCGTGGCTCCCTTGCTCGGCAATCTCGCCGTCTGAAACCACGAAGATGGTATCGGCATTCATGACCGTCGAGAGACGGTGACTGTGCACTCAATTAGCTAGTATACCCAGAAAAGAGTATGGAGGCTACTCACGCAACGATAAAGGTCGTTCGTCCTTCGCACAGGGCATGCAAACCGCCCTGGATCTTCTGTTCCGTCTCGGTATCGACGGAGCTGGTGGCCTCATCAAGAAGCACAATATCAGGGCGCTTTAGGATTGCGCGAGCAATGGCAATTCTTTGAAGCTCACCACCCGAAAGCTTACTGGTATATTGTCAGCAAGGGCTCGGTACCAAGTATGGCAATAACCAAATGGCTACTTACACTCCTCTCTCACCCACTCTGGTCTTGTAACCTTCGCTGAAGCCCATGACGTGGTCATGAATAGCGGCAACCTTGCATGCTTCGTATATCTCTTCATCACTTGCCGTATGACGACCATATCGAATGTTGTTGATGATGGTGTCATCGAAGAGTATCGGAGCCTGAGGGACGATGCCCATGCTTTGGCGAAGGCTGAGAAATATCCAATCAGCACAATTTATTCTATAACAACACGTGTAATATGCTAACATCAAAGCAAATAAGTAGATCATACCTTGAAAGTTGGACATCACGAATGTCCTGTCCATCGATTAGGATGGACCCGGAAGTAACATCGTAGAATCGGTCAAGAAGCTTGAGAATCGTTGACTTGCCAGCGCCGGTAGCTCCGACAAATGCTGCTGAAGAGCCGGGGGGGGTACTACCAGCTTCACACCCTTCAAGATGTCCTTCTTCTTGTCGTAGCTGAAGCTGACGTTGCGGAACTCGACCTTGGCGCCCCTGAGATTAATTGGCTTGGCGTCTGGCTTATCAACCACTGTTGCCTTTGCTTGCATAACCTCTAGTAGACGCTCGGCATAAACCAAGTCCTGGCTGATACTCTTGCCCAACGTGGCAAAGAAATGGAGCGGGGAGGTAAGTTGGGCCCAATATGTCAAGAACATGACAAAATCACCAGCTGTAGCCTGCCCATGCTTCACCTGGTAAACGGCTAGGAAGGCGCCAGCGAGGAGCCCACACAGCAGTATCAGGTACTGAAACGCGTGGCCGACGTAATAGCCAGAGAACAACATCTTGAGTGACGAGACTTTGGAATTGATGGCAGTTGCATATCGATCCTCCTCATAAGGTATCTGGTTGAAGGCGCTAACAGTGTGCCAACCTTGAATACCTGCCTGTCTCACGTAGTGTTCTTCGAAGTATCTGAGCGAATATTAGCAGTGTCGCCTACATTGGATCATATATTGGGTTTCATACGTCTTGACCATTTTGTTTCTTCTGTCCTTGAACATGCCGACAATGTATGTTGCTGCCTGGGTGAACGCCACACCAGTCGCTATAGTGATGAAGCCTTCATAGGCGCCGAACTTCACCGACAAGTAGATGAACGCCACCACCAGATCCACAACCATCGGCAATGCTTGAAAACAAATTGATTCGAGCATGTTGGAGATGTGGTGCCCACTCGATATGGCCAGGATGAGGTCTGAGGAGCTTTGGCTGTCATGGAAATCCGACGAAAGTCTCATGACGTGGGAATATGCAGCGTTCGAGAGCGCCTCGATTGCATAGTAATCAACAGGGAGCCAGAGCATGTTGCGGAGTAGGCTGATACCAGCCTCGGACGATGCTAACTTCAAGCTGGCGAAGATGACCACCTCGACCCACGGGCTACGACCGGCTTCTTTCCCGCTCAGGGTGTCCATGACAATGCCCAACTGTCGTGGGATAAGAACATTCACCACATTACCGAGTATCAGGCACAAACCGACAAGAGCCGCGTGAAACTGTAGACGGCCGTTGCCAACCGGCCAGACATAGGGGAAGAACACGAGAAATCCCTTGGCATAGGCGACCCAGCTACCTTCACTCTTCAGGCGCTTTTCCACCTTCTCGCGTGCTTCTCGCTCTTGACGCTCCCACGGGGATTCGCCGTCGCTTGGTGAGTTCGTAGCTTCGGTGTTCCCTTCCGAGTTGGTACCGTAACCGCTGTCACCCGAGCAGTTTCCCTCGCTAGATCTGTCGCCAGACTTGGGCAGAAGCGGATTGCTCTCGTCGTCCTTGTTAGTTTCCTCCGGTCTAGCACGCCAGACGAAGTACACGATGGCAGTAAGGGCGAGAACCAAGTAGCGAGCAGCAGCAATCGCCACATTGACCCATAAATGAATGCTCGAGTGGTCAGGTTTGTGGACAGTGGACAGGATGGTGATTGCCGCAATAGCTGGTTCGGCTACCAATGCGATGAGCCAAGAGCCGTAGAACGGAAACCAGACAATGCCCGAGGCTCCGCTACCCAAAGTAGTCTGCTGGATGCCAAACACCAGCATGCATGACAGCAAGCCAACAACAGCATGGGGGGCTGGCCATTGCTGCTGTATAATGGCCTCAACCACCTCGGCGACGAGTTGAACCAGGTAAAGGACGTTGAACAACAACAAAAGGCCAACTATGCTTCTTGGCCGCCTATGTTGGGGATTGGGCAAGTCGGAAGTGGTCTGGAGCGTGCAGGCCGCAACCGCAGACGTGATGGCAAAGTATGTGAAGACAACCGTTGGATAGATGTAGTGAATGCTGGCCAGCAGCCGGTCATGTGAGTCGTCTCCCATTGTAGCAATTATCTGCAACAAGCGAGATGGGAAATCTTAACACTTGCCACAGGAACAGATATGCCGCGGTTGCTGGAATGGGGCTCCCTCACGTGTTTGGGATTTTGGTGTAAAATTTCGGTCTGAATCACGGATTTCTTTGTTTGCAAAAGCGGATTAGATACGTGTAAACAGCATACCGTTGTCAGGTATGAGTAGAATCTGGTGTTCCTGAAAAGTAAGGCGAAGAGACCAAAGGCAAAAAGTGCTTGAAGGAGAGTGGGTGACGAAGACCAATGGAGGTAGGATGAAGATGTGTATGGCCGTAGGGGGATGTGACAGATTGGAATTTTCTGGCTAGGCAGGAGTTTGGAACGGTATGTGACTTGACGGAGTTGACTTTTGGGCAGCAACGGAAGCTTTTGAGCTGATTGAAGTTGGATCAGGTAAGAGAGGCAGCATACACGCACTTCAATATGCGTCGAACCTGTGGCAAGAGCCAAATACATTTTGATATATTGGCCACCCGGAGTCTCCTGCTCTGCCAGTACGTCTTTCGTAAGTGGAAGTTGCAGTGCTCCTCCCATGACTCCTAGGTCTGGCGGAAGCTGCAGGCAAACATTCTCTTTTAGACTGTGTAAGTCGATTGCACCAGTACAACCCATGACGAAGGAGCCAAGGTTAAGGTAGGGGGGAAGAACCAAGGCGAGGCGAGGCAGGGCAAGCCCGGGCAAGCATGGGAAGGTACGAGGTCAGGTACTACTGAGCGTTGGGAGAAGATCAATTACTTTAATTGATTTGAACCTCCATACTATGGATGTCGTGGTGCATGGCCTCAACTGGACTTGCTTGCCATTGGATCGAGTACGGGACGAATCGAGCAAAACTTTAGATCCCGTGAACCAAAACAGAATCCCGCACGGCAGCAGAAGGCGTCCCAATAGGATGGGAAAGAGCACAGGGAGGGAGTACCGGGCCTTCGTGGAGCGGGTTCGTCGAAGTTTGCACGGGACGGTAGTGCAGTTACCCAGTCCAATGGGTCTAACGGCGAAAAAGAGAAGGGGAAAAAACGTATTTACTTACAGGTATACAGCCTAGGTACCAGATCTACACAGATAGACAACTCGAGGAAATCCTGCTTGGGCTGAGCTCTGATTAATCACCTATAGAACGAATTGGAGTTAGTACATATCGGCCACAGATCCCCACAGCTTCAGCTTCAGCTTTGACGTCTTATCTTTGGTGTGATTGGGGCTTGGGATATGAGCTGATTGACGGGGTCTCCAAATGGAATTATCTTCAACAGCTCTTGGCCAGGTGTTGCCTACTTCTGATACTCCCTAGCTGGGTAATCAGCGACTCCAGGCAGCCAGTGGCAATGCGTCGACTTACACGTACATGTGCAGAACAAGCGAATGGCAGTCTCTTATTGACAGCCTTGTTTGGTTTATTACAGCTGGTAAGCGAGCGCGTATGACACCAGCTGACTCTTCAGCCTCGATGTATCGTAATTAGGAGGTTGCAGATGACAACAATAATGAGCAACTACATACTCGGCGAGGGCGCACTTGTGGTTTTGTGGGAGGCAACCTCGGAGTTTTGATGCGCTGTCGTCAGCTTACAGGATCTGATAGAAGATCGGGATGGCGACGCAAGCAAGCACCACCTATTCCCTCACAGGAAACAAACGGCGAAATATTGACCAACAGCGCTTGGCTTGCGAGCTTCGCATCTTCCAGAGTCAGACAGACAGGTAGGCAGCAGGCAGGCAGGCTTCCTGGGAGAACCTCGAAAGTAAAGAGCATGGGCCGGCTAGTCTTGCTTCCCTTACACGAACACAACAAAGGGTGTTCGTTTGCTGAGGTCCCTTGGCAGATCCGGCACCGCACTAGAGCTGTTGTGTTCTGGCCAGGCACAGTCCAGCCAATGTCTGGATTCTCCGAACGTCTGGAGATGGGGTTGCGTCCATACTACCCGCCCAGGATCACGACAAGGGCCACTTCCCACCGTCTCACCGATCCCGTGTCTCGAGCTTTCACCATTTTCCTGGGGTGGCTCTCGGGAGGGCGGCCAGGCCAATGATAAGCCACCCATGTCCCGGTCGTCATGAAATGCGTTGCCGTGGCTTTTGCATTTTGCAGTGGTTCTGCTAGCCCTGCACGCATTTGGTCTCATCCATTGCCTATTCGGTACGTGCCAAGGCGTGCTAACTGAAAGGCGTTCAATATCAGCCATCCGGACCCCATATCTTTCGTTTTTCGACAGGCTCGATTTCCGTGAAATCCTATTCGCCAACTCCAGGCACATGCTTTGGTAATGTCTCGGGCCTGGAGAGGAGTCAGTCTGCTCAGCAACCTCAATGCAGCCGCCTTGCAGCGTGCAGACCCATGATAGCACATGGGCACGCACGGCTTTCAACGGAACAGATGGGAGAAGGCATTGGTAGTAGGTATGGTGCGGCAAGCGGTATGTGTTGTCAGTGACTCAATGGTGCCTGGCGCATTGGACCGTCACATGGATGGATGGATGGCTGTCTGAAGTGGCGGATATTGATTGTCAGGTCAAATAGACGCACGCAAGGATGGGGTGGTGAATCCCTATCCCGGCCAATCAGTGGGCCACTCCGGGTACACTAGAATTCGTCAAAGCATCAGCTTTCTTCCGAGCCGCCTCACCGTTATATTGTCAGCACCAGCAAAAAGCCATGGCTTGCCGTTTAATTTTGCAAAAATTCGTGCAGCGTGGTGTCGTTGAGGGTGTCATGCTGGGGGCGTATCAGGTGAGATGTTTCTTGCTAGGAACTACTACTGCCATGTGGTATCACTGACTTACCCCAACCACCAGACTAGCCAGACTCTTGCCGCAGACTTGCAGAGAATGTCCAGTTCGTTTCAGACACACAGACACAGTTGACATGGGGTCGGATTGCTTGCTCGACCACTTTCAAGGCGATCCTATCAAACACGTGGCGGTGAAACATGGTGACAACTTCATTTAGACTTCTCCGATTTGTACGACCAGAGTTGTGCCCGTCACATAGTGTTTCAAGAAGAGACTTGGGGACAAAGAAGCGCTCCAGACAGGTTGGCCGATGTGTCGTGGAGATGGGATGTCGTGGACGATGTTGGTTTGACTGCTGTTTGCCGCACTACTCCTAGTGCTTAGGTCGTGTATATTGGCAACCGATGGACAAGGGAGGGAAAGATAGTGGCGGGGCTTACACCCATGCGTATGGGACCGCTCACCGTCTTCCCGCGTGCTGGGGCCGCAATATCCAAAAAAAAAAAATCTCCGCCTACTCATGCGCGCGCAGGAGACAGGGGCCACAGAGAAACCCAGACTACCGGTAACCCTATAGTACAGAGCAAAATACATATCAGGATGCTGAGCATGGCATTCTAGTACATGCATAAGAACAGACCTGATTTGAAGGTATAGCGGTGTGTGTGTGTGTGTGTGTGTGTGGCGGGGCCAGAGCCTACCCCGTCGTGATTTGAGGCGTCAAAAATCATGTTAGATGTACATGTAGGTAGTAGATGCAGTAGATGTAGACGTCCGTCGTACCTACTCGCTTATTACTTACATAGCATACCTAGGCGAAGCGGACGGCGCTCCGAAATCGCGCGGAATTGCATGCTGTGCTGCGTTGGGGGAACCTGCATGGTCGTATCTCAATCTCAAACCAGCAGGATCAGGGCTTCATGCGAATGGGAATGGGCAGATCAGATCTCCCCGATGCTTCTCATGGAGGCATCGCAAAGCTGTGCTCCCGCAGTGTCTTATATTGAGAGATCTCACTTGTAACACGATTGATCACCACGCAAGGCCACCCAATCCATACCCCAGCATTGTGCCATCATGCAGACGTTGCCATATACTACAAACCCCTCCTCTCCGTGGGACCCGGCTAGGCGCAGTGTCGCATTTGTACCGTTTTGAGAATTACTCTTCCGAGAAGGACCCGTCTCGCGATCAGGCCAGTGCTCAGAGCATCCGAGCATCAGGGAGCATACCTCGAAGCTGCCGCGGCTGCCATATAGAGCGAATTGGTTATATTAGTTCGTAGCATATGTACCTGTCGCATACCCAAGCAAAACCTACCTACAGAATTAATCTCGCCTCATGCTGAGCGAGCCCCGCCTCGTTCGCATGTTCATTGGACCCGCCAATAGCCACGTTATTTGGGCAACGTCGTGGGCTTTGGGGGCTTAGTCGGCCCTCTCTCTTCTGGCCACACTCACAATCCTTCGATGGGGTCGGTTGATAGCTCTTCTATACTTTGTGTATAGGAAGAATGCGTCTTTCAAGACGACAAAGAGGCAGCCGCCGACCAAGCTTCTTCCCCATCTCTCCTGTAGTAGGCCTGTAATTGGACCCTTCTCAGGTCGTGTAACCCACGGTTTTGGTAGTGTCAGTCGTAGTAGGTTCCCTGCACTATACGACACCGTGGGCCAGAGTAGCGCACCGGCAAAGAAATTAAGCACAGAACTCAATGAGCTGTTGGCGTTGGCTCGCCGATCGGCTCGGGCCTGAGCTTGAGCCGGGTCATGTTGCGGCTCACCGGCTTCATCTTCATCCTCCTCCTCCTCCTCCTCTTCTTCTTCGCCGATGGCTAAATCAATGATATCCGCTTCTTCTTCTTCGGGAGCCACGTGTGCATTGTTTACCTGCGGAGCTGCAACGCGCTCAGCCGTCTCTCCTTGCAGACTCCGCCTTCTTGCCAGGGTGGCCTCTACTCTCCTGTCGACCATCTTGGCGCAGATCCAGTAGGCTTGAAGGTACAAAGCCTTGATTGTAGGAAAAATAGACATGACCTTCTTCGGCCTGGGCGGCCATGCGAGCAGATCAGACTGATGTTCCACGAAGAACATGGCATACTGCGAGTAAGGTCAGTGATCTGGGTGTGAACGTGGCATAGCTTGAGGCCTCACAATAACAGAGCTGGGCACAATAACAAGATTTCCCAAATATAGTCTATTCAGGACAAGCGCCGGTCCTATCAAGGCGAGACTGAAAAAATGCAGGCGATCTACTTTGACCTCTCCATTAGCACCGGGTTGAGCAGCACGGGTGGCGCCCTCTTCTTGCGGAATCATAGCAGGCAACGCCTCTTTGAACTTGGCCAATGCGGTAGACCACCAGCTCGTAGGCTTTTCACGGGTTTCGGTAACATATAGGTATTCAAGTGCCTGGCAGCTCAGTATCAGCAAAGCACGTGGGCGCAGTCACACGGGTTACTTAACGCCGAGAAATCACTATGCGACGTTTCCGATCAACAAACTTACTACATCTGGACCAGCGAAAACCTCCAACACATGCATGCCATAGAAAGCACTGCTGACGATTGCCCCTCCGGTGAGAAATGTTACCAGTACAAGCGGCGACATGTTGGAGAAGGATCGCATGACGTCGTCGCTCAATTGCACTGCAGGATCCCATCTGTCCAGAACCTGGATGGGCGATTGGCAGACCGGACATTTGATGTCCTTTCCTTGTCCCTCGAGATCGGCCACCCATGTGAGCAGACAGTGCTGATGTCCTTCCAGCGAGCACGTGCAGGGTGTCACCCAGCCTGCAGGTAGATTCGTCGGGGGTTCGTCCTCGAGGCAGATGAAGCACCTATGCACGTCATCCGGTTCATCTTGCGCTGGAGATGGCGTCGCGGATGGTTCAACGCTCGAGGCCTCGCGATTATCTGGGATTGTGGGCGCGGTTGCCGCCTCTTCATATAGTATGGTGTCGCCTGGGATTGGAGACGTGGCAACATTGTCGTCGAATGTTGTCGCGTCGCCTGGGGCGTGGGGGATCGGAGGAGATGGCGTAGAGGCCATGTTGTCGCAAATCGAACCCGTCAAGACCGGGCCATACCGCAGACTAGTGGGTGACGTGAACAGGAAGCGATCGCTGGCTGCGGGAGTTACAAGTCAAATGAATATGTTTTCCGTACCACTGCGCGAATATGTATTCCAGAGGTTGGCTGCGCGGGCGTTAGGCTGGCTGGAAATTCAAGGTGATATCAATCCCAAGCCGCTGGGTCCGCTCTTACTTCAGGTGCTAGGTGCCCGTCGTTCGGTTAGCGGTTGAATCTCGCCCCTGTGGCTGCGCTCTGTGGCTACAGATATTGCCGATATGAATTGGTTCAATAGCAGGCACTTCTCTCACATGAGTTACAATGACCCCTACGAATAAGCAGAGGGCAAATCTAGGTCGCACTTGAAGGGAAAAAAAGGAAGAAGAATATGTTTGGATATCGACGTCAGTTTGATGTCCCTATGGCCTCCTCTATGCTGCCTACGGACACTATTTTTACATGTACTTACCATAGGTACATACCTCCCGTCAATATCCCTCTCCTCGTTAGCGGGGAGCCCCACAGAATTGACTCTTCGCTTCCCGTACCCGTTGCGGTTTACTGAATTATGTAGGTAACCTACCTACGGGCTAGTAAGTACATCAATAAGTACATTAGGTACATCCCGTGTAGGTTGGAAGTTTACGTTGTATCAGTCTTATTCACTTCTGTGTCCTTTACACCTATAATCAATATTTCGATTCGTAGCTGTTGCCTTTATTAAACACGCCTTGATCATTATTTAACTGTGTGGTGGTAAGGCTGCGGACACCAAGTGTGCCGTTGCGGCTTCCATTACACGCTGTTGGTCCATATCCGGGATTGCCCTACAAGCTTTTCCAGTAAGGGGTATGAGCTCTGGACGCCAACAGTGGCTTGGGCTCTATGATCAATCGATGTGTAAGTTTCTCAGCCTGAGGGTTGGTTCGATTATGAGAGAATATGCAAGCCCCATAACCAGATGCGTGGGCAGAAGGTACAGACAAGCTTGCATAGCAATCATTGGTGAATATGTTGAATCATAGCTATTACGCGAGAGTCTGCCCGGCAGGCAACACCTCGAGCACTGCACAATAGTACCGTATACGGTCCTTGTACACCGGATATAGACTGAGCACTATCCCGGGGGCGCGACAGCAGTATAGCTGAATATATCGGCTCTTGGCTTACGAATGGCACTAATCAGTGAGAACCGGGACCAGCTTCCGATCTAGACCCGGACTATATCCCAGATTCGGACTGCCTCTCTCCTCCTAGAGGCCGGGTCTCACTTGCATAAGATCTAATCTAGCCCAAGAATAACACACATGGGCCACGTTCATTGGTGCGGATTCTGGATGGAGTGCCTAGAAAGAAAAAACCCCAGTACTTTTGCTGACTTACATGAACTAACGTATCACTAGCAATGCAGCCTGTCGCTTCATATTACTTGCCACTGTATATTAAACTTGTATGACTTCCTTGGTATCCTCTCCCGCCGACCTCCTTCTCTTCTGTGGGCAGAGGCACTTGCGCTTTCTTGCTACGTTCGCTCACTTTTGCACAGTCATCCTCCAAGTTAGTCTGCTAAGCTGGCTCTGCCGCATTTGAAGAGAATCCAGAATGTACCTTTATACTTGGTTCACGTTGGGCTCGGCCGCCATTTTTGCTGCTTCGGCGGCGGCGTCACCCGTGTACCCGCAAGATGCTGTGAACGATCTACAGCAGCAAGCCATTGCGGCGTTGGGGAAGAAGACCACCGGGATCAAGAAGGGATCCTCGACTTGTGATATCTCCACCGCGCATGTTCGTAAGGACTGGTCAGTCGTCCCCAAAGTCTCCAATGTGCCCCTTACGTGCGGACTAACGCCTAGAACCAGGGCTGCTATGGAGGCGGCTGAGAGGAAAGCGTACACTGATGCTGTGAACTGCCTGCTGAACAAGCCCTCCAAGTCAGACCCAAACGTGGTGCCCGGGGCCAAGAGCCGATATGACGACTTTGTTGCTCAGCATATCAACCAGACTATGTCAATTCATGGAACCGGCAACTTCTTGAGTTGGCATCGTTACTTCGTCTGGTCGTATGAGACGGCGCTGAGAGAAGAGTGTCATTACCAAGGCTACCAGCCAGTAAGTCAAAACTCCAACCTCTTTCGAGGGGATATACTCTCATGCCGTATCACGCGTAGTACTGGAACTGGTTTTCTTACCAAAACATCCCCACGGAGTCGCCTGTTTTCGATGGCAGTGACACCAGCATGGCCGGCGACGGTGCTTTCGCCGTCCACAATGGCAGTGTGAGTGGTACCGGAAATATTTTCCTTCCATCCGGCAAAGGGGGCGGCTGCATCACCAGTGGGCCGTTCAAGAACATGACCGTAAACCTCGGCCCAGTTTCTCCGGCCATGGACGGCATGACCAAGGTGCCCAGCCCTTTTTCTTGGAACCCGCGCTGTCTGAAGCGAGACTTGAGCGCCTACACGGCCGAGAAGTGGCTCACACCTACCAATTTGCTCAACATCACCATCGGCCCCGCCGCGAGCACTATCGAAACATTCCAGGACGAGTTACAGGGACGCTTCGCTGACGGATTCCTCGGCATGCACGCGGCGGGCCATTTCGTCCTCGGCGGCGATGCAGGCGACCTCTTCTCTTCACCGGTTGATGTAGCCTTCTATCTACACCATGCCATGCTTGACCGCGTCTGGTGGATGTGGCAGGCCTTGCATTCACCCCAAGCCTTCACCGTTGCCGGTACTATCACCATACTCAACAAACCCCCAGCCGGAACACAACACTGAAAGATCCCATTTATATGGGCCAGTCGAACGCCCCTGAGCGGCCCATTTCCCAGCTGCTTAACACACTTGGAGGAGAACCTTTTTGCTACATATACCTCTGAGGTATTTTATTTGAGTCGTGAGAACATCTTTAATCCTGGAAGGATCAAATCCAAGTAATGCAAGACCCCTTTGCTCATGGGCGTATATTCCATTCGAGCTGCAAACTGTCGACTTGATGGCAGGCCGTGTCGCATATTCGCAATATAACCAACCTCAGTTTCTACTTATTTATTTTCTATAAATCATATCTAATACTATATATAATATAACAGTGAATACATGGTGATGTGACAGCGAGTAAATAGTGACCTGGCTAATTTGAATGCATTATTGAATGTCTATGGCAATAACAAGACCCTGAGCCTCAACTCTACCGTCTCGACCTGTTTCTCATCCACACCCTCAACCTGAACCTGAACCTGTTAACACACTTCGCCATCAAAAGCGTCAACCTTTTGCTTTCCGGGTCATATCCTCTGCTTTCTTTACTTCCCGAATTTGTTGCCTTGACTCTGACTATCTGCTTCTTGACTCAATTGCTAGCAACGCCAAACCTTTGGTATTCTACTACAAGTCGCAACACATCCACGATGCATACCGTCTTCCATCTGGCTGTCACTCTCTTCAGCTTCTGCATCGCAGTCGCCTTTTCGTTGCCCATCGCTGATGGTGTCCTCTCCTCGGCTGCCCAAAAGCCGGGCACCCCGTCTCTCTCCACCGCCGACATCACCCAGGGCACCCAGGACAAGCTAGCTTCATCCAACTCCACCAAGGTCGACGACGATGCGGGAGATGCATACACTTGCTTCGGAGTAAGTAGTTTGCCTGCCACGGCATCACTTCCAATCAGGCTGGGCCATGGAAATAAATTATCTGGCTGACTGACTAACACGACTGCTTGCAGACACTGGACGCTTCGCCCGGCGACTGCTCGACATTGGCCGCCAACCTTGCCAAGAATACCGGAACCATCACCGCCGATGCCCATCAGTGCGTCGGCTTCAGCAACGGCGCCTGTGTGGCCAAGTGGTGTTCCAACTCCGACGGTTTAACTGAGATTGGGGCCGGGTACTTCGCCACCCAGGTGTCCCTCTTGAGCGGCTGCACCAACGGGGCTCAGAACGGCGTCATGGCTCCTTGCAGCGACGACTCGTTCCAGGGGGGGCTGCGCTTGGTGGTAGATCTGGCTGCAGTCGCCGTCCGCCCTGGAGACCCAGGGTGGCGGCAAGGATTCGCACTAGGAAACCGTGAATGACAAAGAGGTAGATTGTGAGAGACGAAGGCGCAGCGATTCTGGACTCTAGATTCTAGACTCTAGTGTATTCATTCAGGAGTCGCTTAAAAAGAAAAGTCTCACATGTATACACTCTGTCTGGTGATATGTTCTTGGAGTAAATGAGTGGTAACTTGAATCATGTGTTAAATTGACCGCCTACCATTATATGGGAAGATGTGGCGCATATCCGTAATCACTATTCTGCCTTATTTCCATTTAACGCCACCGACAGCTGTTTTGTTGTGTCTAGATGGTCTCAGTGGTCTGTAAACTGTGTTGGCACTTGCATGCCGACTTGGTCGAAACAAAGGGGGCATTCATTACTGTGACAACGCATGCAGTTAGGCTTGGAAGAGGACAAAGAAGATGATAATGACTCATCAGTAGCAAGTCGGGCTCCTCAGTGATGTTGCCAGTATCACAAACTATAGGAATACACTATAGCTCCTCCTACGCACACCCTTGCTCCAGGGTTTGTTCGAACCGGCATCCTTGCCTCAAAGCTTGATACCTGAACTGTCGATATCTCCACCATGGCTACGGCCATCACACCCAACAACGACCTCCTCCGGAGAGTCCAAGAGCATTCCGCCATGGCTGTCCAAAACCACCTTCGATCTACCTCCTCATCTTCACATACTGGCTCCGGGGCCTTGATAGCTACCATATGCGTTCTCGTCATCGTATTACTCGGCGCAGCGATAGGATACCTGCTCCTGAGGCGCTTTTTCCAAAAGAAAAGGAAGCAGAATGCTCCATTACGAACATTCGTTAGGGATCAGTCGGGGGCCTGAAAGGGGGATTGCATGCTCGTATTGAGCATACTTTACCAACACTTGCATCACTTACCCCACACTCAGTTAAAGAAAGAAAGGGGGAGACCGTAGCTGCAGTTGGACATACTGGGGATATGTTTCAATCGAAGATCGATTTTAAACTTGCATCAGAGATATCCATCTGTAGCCATTGGTTAAACCTAATAGATTTCCGCTTTGACATGTTGGGGGTTCGAGTCACAACGAGTTGCCATCTGCCAACGTCAAAAAAACAGCAACTACAAACTGTATGCCGCTTCCCGTTCTCGGCAAGTTTGAATAGGATGAGTAAGTGCCTAGGAAGGAAGGACCGGAGGAAAGTGCCTGCGCCATGCACTATTTTGATTTGTGCATCTGTGAGTTGAATAAGGCTGGACAAGAACGCCTTGGATATTATCTCAAATATCAGACCAGCAATCGCTATTACTGCCTTAGGCCTTGCGGTATGTATATAATAGCTTAAGTTTAATTTATACCCCGTTAATATTTTTAACCCATACTTATAAAATTAATATAAAATTAATAATATTTTATATAAATAACCTAATAATACTAACTAATCTAAACGCTTAATTAAAATATTATTATAATTAAAATAAATATTATAAATGAGAAAATAATATATAATTATAATAACTCATTAATAAATTAAATATATATAATTTTTATATTATTTTAAATACTTTTAAAAAGCTTTTTAATATATATACGTTTATATTTAAATAACGAGTTATAACTTTCCTTTATTATATTAAATCCTTAATGTATTTAATATAACACTAGCTAATAAGGTAGTACCCCTTTTAAATTATTAAATATTCACGATTCTCGCCTTATTTAACTTTTTATTATTTCCGGAAATCACTTTATATCTCTTAAATAATTCTTAAACCTATTTAAAATTAATAAAAGTCAATTCATTAATATTATAATAATTTAAAGAAATAAATTATTTAATAAAATTACCTTTAAAATTATTAATTATAATAATAATAATAAGGAGGAGGATAAAAACAAAGATTATAATAATCCTATTATTTCTAAAACCCTTAATATTTAAAGAAAGCTCCGCGATGTTTTAAAATATTAATATAAAGACCGTCCTTTTAATTTAAAAGTCTTCGTTAAAAAGTAAATAAAAGATAACCGTTAATTAAATTAGCTTATAAATATCTTAATAAATAGCAATATTAAATAGAAGCTAAATAATTAAAATATTATTATTTTATATAAAAATCTAGAATATAAAACCGAGAAATTTAAAACTTTTAATATCCGTTAATTATATTATAAAATAAATACTTTCCTTTAAAAACTTACTTTTAATAATTTTAATTCAAATATTTATTAAATAAACGATTTTATAATTATTAAAGAAGTTTATAATATAATTAGCTTTTTAATTTCTTTAATAATACCTAGCCTTTAATTAGATAAAAAGCTTTTAAAATAGTTATTATATTATTTTAAGGGTTTTAGATTAAATATAATTTTATAAGGATATCGTTAATTTATTTATTAATAAAATTAAGTATTTTAAAATTATTACTTTTACTTTTATTATAATATATAGTTATACCTTTAACTATTTTAACTTTATATACTAGGTTTTAAATCTTTATATATATATTAACGGTATTCTTTAAAGAGTAATTATTACTTTCTTCCGTATAGGAATTATCTCTTTTTATAATAAAATCAATAATATTTTAATAAAGATATTTAAAGTTATAGCCGTTAGTTTTAAGAAAATCGTTTATAATCCGAATTCTTATATTATTTATAATAATTTTAATTTGTTAAATAAATTTTATAGTTTTAAAAATAATAAAGAGGCTTATATAATTAATTTTATTATTATATTACTCGTTAATTATTTTAAATTCGGTAGCCCTTTTGAATAAATAAATATTAAATAGAATTAACCCCTAATTTAGTAAATAATAATCTAAATTATACTCCTCCATTATCCTTTTTTAAATAATATTTATGGATTTTATATTAAATTATCGATCCTTTCTTTATTAATTATAAAATAAATATTAAAAAGAAAGATTTATTTAAATTCCTAATAATTAAATATTTTAATTATAAATATAAAATTAATTTTATATAATCTAACATTATCTTTAAGAATAAAGGAATTTAAAGGGGAACTTATTATATAATATACCTGTTATAGGGGGAGTAAATATAATAGATTAAGAAAATAAAGAAGGAAGGAAGGTTAATTAGATCGGTTAATAAACCGATTTTATTTTAAAATAATAAGGTATATATATACGAATTATTAAATTAAACCTAATCCGATAAATCTCCTTAATAAAGCTTATTAAATTACCGGGGGTGGAAAAAACTTATACCGACCTTAGTATACCTACCTTTCTTTTTATTATAAATGTATAAAATTAATATATAATTACGAAATAAATATTAATCGTTATATATATATTATATTTAATTTTATATTTATTTAAAATGTTTTTTAGGTTTATTACGACATCTTTTAAATAGGTCTAGGATTAAGTCTTTAATTATTAAAATAGTTTTTTTAATTACCGGAATTTTATCTTCAATTACCGGGAACGGGTATTTTTAAAAACGACCTTTTAAGCGCTTTAAAATAGGTTAAATCTATTATTATAAAATCCGTTTTTTTTATAAAAGAGATATTTCAATTAGACGGCTGCCGTAACGTTATCAATATTTTTCCATTAATTCTTTTAAGCTATCTAATACCTTTTCTTTTTATTATATATTTAAATTATAATTATATCCTTTTTATTCAATAAAATATCTATATTTATCTTTAATTTTATTAATTTTATAATTTATAAATACTTTAATTTTATATCGTAAATGTTTATTAAATACATTATTTTATATTATTTTTATTAAACTAGGAGGTAATTTTAATTATTAGAATAAATCGTTTTTATTAGTTATTAAAGCGAGATATTTAATTAATACAATTAAATATATTTATAAATTTGTAGGGAAATCGAATTTATATATAAATAACTTAAATTATTTAAAAACTTTTTATAATTTTAAGTATTATTAAGAAAGCATCCTTAAAGGTTACTTTAAAAGATTATATCCTTTATATAATTTAAAATGAATTATATTTCTAATTATAAAATTAATTATATAATACTAATTATTATATTATTATTTTATTGTAATTATTATAAAATCTATTATTAATTTTATATGTTTTTTAATATATTTCTATATAAATTATATATCTTTAAAGGATTTATTTATTATTTTATTAAGCTTTTTATAGCTAAAATAAGTAATAAAAAATAAATAAAAGGTTATATAAATTAATAATAACTCCGTATTAAAATAAATAGGTATTTTAAAAATAAATTAAACAATTAAAGCTTTTAGCAATAATAAATAATAAATATTAAGCCCCTTTCTACTATAGTTATCGACCTTAGCTATTACCTTATTATCCTTTACGGTATAGGGTTTATAATAAACCCGGGTTTTATAATAATATTATATTGAAATATCGAGAAAAGAATTACTCGTTCGCGTTATATAAATTAAAATTTATTAAAGATTATTTATATTTAAGTAATAAAGTTTTTAAAATTAAGGTATAGAGATATCGGTTCTATATAAGCTATTAAAGAAAACTTTTATATATAAATATGAAATTTTAAAATAAATACTCTTTAAAATTTATAATATTTCTCTTTCTTATTTTATCTAAATATATATTTATATTTATTATTATCCTTTATTTAACTTTATACCTTTATATATTATGAAATATATATATAATTATTTAAATCTTAATATTTATCGATATATATTATATTATATATATTAATAAAGAGCGCCTCGGGTAATTCTAAGGAGGCCGGTATTATTATATCGATAATTATTAGATTTAAGCTTTTTAAAATAAACCGCTTTCGCGATTAGAAAATTATAAATATTTTTAAAAAGTTTAATTCCGAAATATTAAAAATTACGTAAAGTAACATACTTTATAATTTATTATAATATATAACTTTTTATATATACGATTTATATATTAAATTTAAAATATATAATAATAAAAAATATTATAAAAATTATTAAATAATAAAAAGTGTATTTATATATTTATAAAATAAGAAAGAAGCCCTAGAGGACGCGAAATTTTTATATATTTATAATAAACGCCGGTACGATAAAATCGCGGAATAACTGCCCTTAAAAGGCCGGTACCGATAAACGGGAGCTGGCGCGTAATTAGCGAGTAATCTTTTAATTAAATAAGTTATTATTAATTAAATTATTTATCGGTTATTGTATAATTAATTAATTTATAATTATATATTTATTTATTTAATTAAAAATAAGGGTTTTATATAATTCTCTTTTCGTAATATAATTAATAGATTAATGTCCTCTATAGGACAGTCTTTAAAGGATTTAATCTTATTATTAATAAATAGGTTTAAAGGGTTTAAAAGTTTAAATCTAAATAATTATTTATATAATATAAATTTAATAGTTTAAGAATATGTATTATTTATATTTTATTATATTATTAAAATAACGTTAATTTATAATTAATCGGGATTTATAAAAAAGAAATAATAAAAAACTATTTTTATTTATCAATTTTATATTTTTAATAACTTATCAGTTTATAAACATTAAATTATAATTATTAAAAGCTTTACTTATAAAGTCTTTTATATTCCTTTTTAGAATCTTATAATAAACTTATTATTTTTATTTAAAATAATTCTTAAAGGTATACCTTAATCGTTTAATAAAAATATAAAAATTAGGATTATATTTTAATCCTCCGTTAAATATTAATTATTTTTTAAAATAAATAATATATATTTTAAAGTAATGTAAATAATTATTAATATATTATTATATATATTTAATTCCTTTATATTCTTAATTTATTAAAGAGTACCTATTATATTAACTTTTAATAAAATAGAAATAAAGTTTATAGTAATACTTTTTATAAATAAAGATTTATTAAGATAGATTATTATAGAATTATTAATATTATATTACTTATTTATTATATAAACGCTATAACTTAAATAATATATAATATATTTCTTTATTAAATATTTCTTAAATTTATTTTAAAAGATCCGTTTTAAACTTTAATAATACCTATTATTATATATATATATTATAAATTTGTAAATCAATCCGTCCGATATATATATTTATTATATTTTATTATAATTAATATTATATAATAGTTTATTAACGTGGTTTACTACCGAGCCGGCTATATTACCGAGTCGGCTACCTTTTCTATATTTTATTATTTTAATATAAATTAATTTAATTATAATATTTTAAATTAATTAAAATTATTTATTATTTAATTTATTATTCGATTTTATATTCTTTTTATATATTTATATATTATAATTTATTTTATTATAAATATTATAATACTTTTTACCGGCCGCCCTCTATTTTAACGAACCCTTTATTTCGCCTTTATTAATCGTTAAACGTTTCCTTTTTACTTTTTAATTTTATAATTTTTAAGATTCTTATATAATAAAGACCTTTTTAAATTATATATATATTTTTTTAACTTTCCGATATTTAAAAATTTTTAAATTAACCTTTTTTAATATATATATTTAATTATATATAAAAATTATTTTATAAATTATTTTATTTATATCTTTTATTATCCAATTTATAATATTTAAAATAGGTATTAAGGAGTCTCTTTAATAATTTAAAACTTTATTTTAATAAAAACAACATATTTAATTATTTATTAAAGGTTAAACGGCGTTTAGAAATTATAGGTATTAGCCGTCCTTAAATATAACGGGTTAGGTATAAGTATCCGAAAATATATATTTAATTTATTAATTACTTTATTTAAATAATGAAAGATTAAATTAAATATATTAAATTTCAATTCAATATTTCTTTTTATAAAAATAATAAAATATACGGCTTTAAAGGCGATAAAGATTTTCAATTTTGTAATATAATTTTTTAATATTTTAATAAATTACTCGATTTATTTTAAATATATACGTTTTAATATTAAATAAAATATTATATTTAAAGGTTAAAATAATTATAATAAATAAAGAGATATAGTAATTATAATAATATAGTTATTTTTATAATATACCTTAAATTTAACCGAAATATAACTTTTATAATTATTAAGGATTAAAAGGTAATAACGACCTTTTATTTACAATTTAATATATTTATTAAAGTATTTAATCTAATTTAAGCCTATCTTAATATCGATTTAATTATTAAAAATTAATTTAATTACTTAATCGCTTAATATATCGTATTTATAACATTAATTTATAAGGTAATATTAACTTTAAATAATTAAGAACGATAAAATATATTAGTTTTATAAATTAATATATTTAATAACTATTAATTATTCCCGATTATTAAGCTAGACTAACTTTATCTTTTTATATTAATTAATATATATTATTATAGATATTAACCTAATTATATTTATTATAAAGTTAAATTTATTAAAATTTTATATATCTTTATTTAAAATATTATATTTAACTTTTATATTTATAATTAATATAAATTAATTAAAAATAATATTTATAGTTTTATAAATAGCCCTTTAATAATCGTATTAATAGTTTATTCGAGTTTTAAAGTCCGGGTTATAATTAATAAAACATTTAATTTAATATTTATCGATATAGTTACCTTTATACGATATAATAAAGAGATTAATTATATCTCCTATAATATTAATATTAAGAGGTATCCCTCGGGTATTTAAATTAATTATATAATTATAAAATACCTTTTTTTCTATTAAATTTAATTTTTATCTATTCGGTTAAGTTTTACGTTAAAGATTAATACCGCGTAATCGGTTATTTAAAATAATTTAAAGGACGTCGGTATACTTTCGTAATAATTTATTAATTAATTCGATTCGGATCTTTTTATATTATTTAAATTATTAAAATAACATAATCTTTTTTTGATTCAATCGGTATTATAACTATAAAGATATTACGTATTAAAGTTTAATTAAATAGGTTAGATAAAAGAGTGGCCGACTCGGTAATATAGCCGGCTCGGTAATAAACCACGTTATAATTTATTTATCTTTTATAAGTTCGAGGGTATTTAATATAATATTATATTATTATATTAATATAATAGAATTAAAGATTATAATACTTTTAATTAAAGAAAATAAATAAATTACCTTTTTAAATATAACGATAAAGTTAACGTATATATATTTTAAATATAATAGTATTATTTCTCAGGATTATTATTAAATTAATAACGATAATAAAAATTTAATTATATATCGAGTCGTTAATAAAAGCCGGTAAGCTATTAAGGATATCCTTTATATTAAAGAATATTATAACTAGTTATTATAAATTATCGTATTTAAATAATATTTATTATAATATATTAAAACTTCTTAAGAATTATTATAAAAACTAATTTTAATATTTTTTAAAACTTCTAATTAATATAATCGCTATTAATAATAATATAAAGGTTTTAATTTAAAGAAAGTTTATTAATAATTATTAAATTTAACGGCTTCTTATAATATAATAAATTACTTTAAAAAGAAAACCTTTTTAAAGAATAAGTAAATAATTCTTTATTTTATAAACGTTTTTTAATATATATTAATTAAATTATATTTAAGAAATTAAGGAGTATTAATATTATTATTTTTAAAGTATAATGGACCCCACTAGGGGGTTTATTAAGGAAGGCCTAGTTAGCCCGCTATTCCTAAATAGGAAGGCGGTTAACTTAAGTAATAATAATTAGCCTCCCCTATTTAAAAGGCTTTAGCCGATTTAAGTAAATAGAACCCTCTTCTTTCCTTCTCTATTTTTATATTAATCCATTATTTAAATTACTCCTATCCGGTCCCTTTAAATTAATAGTATTTCTTTAACTTTAATTAGTTAAAAAACAAAATTATTTCGATTTAATAACCTTATTAAAAATCTATTAAAATTTATATATTTAAATATATTTTTTAATAATTCGAAAATAAATTTAGATATTAAAACCGCTATTAAATTAATAGATCTATATATTTAATATATCTCTATTAATTATTATCGGAATTAACGATTAGAAATAAGATCTATATATCTAATATATCTTTCTCTTTTAATTTAATACGCTTTTTATACTTTAATTATTATTCGTATATTTAATATACCCGGTAATTATTTATTAAATTAATCTTATATTATAATAGAAATATTTTAAAGATATAATATATTTAAATAAATAAGAAATCCCTTATAAATATAACTTAATAGATTACCTAACCGATTAATTACTCGTTTATAATATTTAATCCTAAATAACTTTAATTATTATAAACGTTATAGTTTCTTACTTAAATATCGATCTATTTAGGATTTTTATTTAAATATTATTTTATAAAAAACCTTAATTTAAATATTACTTGATTTTAAAAACTCTATTTAAAAAAATTCCTTATTACTTTTGATTTATTATTAATTATTTATATATAGGTAAATTATTAATATAATTAAAAAATCGATTATTAATCTTTCTTTAAAAAAGGAAAAAAATATAAATAAATAATTTAAAGTTCCTAATAAATAGATTACTTTAATACCTTAATAACTTATACGTTTTATTAACCCTAATACAACGCTCTATAATAAAACTATTCTTAAATAAATTATAATTTTAGAATTTTAAAATAATTTATATTTAAGAAAAATTAAACTTTTAAATCCCTTTTAAATAAATCCTCCTTTAATATTAAAACAAATTACTCTAATATTAGGAAATATAATTATTTAACGAGTAAAGTTATTAAGATATATAATTAACCTTTAAAAACTATTAAAATCATATATAATAAAAGTTAAAACCACGATTTTTAAAAAATATATCGGTCGTAAAACGGATAACGGTTTTATAAAATTCGAAAATAACCCGATTATTATAAAGTATTTAAATATTTATAATAATAATTTTTATTAAATTTAAAAAAAACGATAATGAAATTATAGGAGGATTGAAAAGAATTTTTATTAAATTTAAATAATAATATAAAAATCTTTATATATAATTTATAAAACGAACTTTATTATAATATAAAATAAACCCGTTTATACTCCTAATAATCAAATTAAATCATTTTATAATTATTTTAAAATTATGATTCCCTTTTTAACAATATTACGTAATATTACAAAATAAATGATCTTTTATTTAATAAATCGGAACCTATTATAAAATTATATCCTACCTTAAGAGGTCGATTTATTTATATATACTTTAAAATAATTTAACCTTTATTTATAAGAAGAATTCTTATTTTATTAATTAAAAAGGATAATTTTAAATATACTGTTAATACCGGCGAAGGACGCCTTTAAAAAAATTCTTAACTTTAAAAGGATTAAAATTAATTTATCCGGGGCGATTATTTAAATCCCTTTTTAATAAATTAACGATAATATAAATCAATCCTTTAGTATATATAAAAATTTATTAATATTTTTAAATAATAATTATAGATTTAATTATATAGGGAACCTATATATTTATTTATTAATCCTTAATATTAAATATAATTATTTAAAATATTTATATAACTTTTAATATTAATTATTAAATTATTAAACCCTTTTTAATGTCTTTTTATTATTATTTTTAATCCTTAACTTAAATATCTATTAAGTAATTGTAGATAATTAAGATTTAAAATTAAATAAAAGGATATTAAAATATATAATTTTAATTATTTAAATTTAATTAAATAAAACTTAATTTAAGAAAGGAAAATAATTATTTTTATATATATTATATTTTTTATATTAAGAATCGTTAGCTTTATAAAAAGTAATTATTTTAAAAGTTTTATTATATAAATCTTTAAATCTTTTTGAACCTTTTTTAAAAGACGAGTTTTAATTTAATAACATAATAAAATCTATAATTTTAATAAAGCTTTATTAGATTTGAAAGGACTTTATTATATTATAGAAACCTTTAAAAATTAATTTAAATTAAATAAAGCTATTATAATAAAGAAGTCTTTAATTATAAGACTTTAATTAAAGGACCTATTAAGCGATCCCGATACTTTAGAACGTTTCTTTAATTAAATAATTAAATATATTAAAACTATAAAATCTTTAATATCTAATAATAAAAACGCGGTCGGTATTTTATAATAAATTTATATTTAAATTAATATAGAAATCTAACGATTTCTATACTTTCTTAAAGACGATAATATAGTTATTTTATATATAATTAAAATTAAGAAAGTACGTAATACCTTAAACTTATATATTAAATAATAATTAAAGGGTCGAAATTAATAAATATAGAATATTACTTAAATTTATATTAAACTTAAGTTAATCGATAAATATATAACTAAAGAAGATTTCATTAAATTTTAATATAAAAAATATAATAAATATATAGAAAAGAAGGAATATTAATAAAATAAAATTTAATTATAAAACGATCTCGATAAAGATTATAGAAAAAAGAAAAACTTTAAAAAGAATAATAATTTTAAGAAATTTAATCGTAAATATAATAAAAGTAATAAAAATAATAAAAAGGTTAATTTTATATATAATAATTTATCCTCTATATTTAATTTATCGGATTTATTATTAAATAAGGAATTTAAATATAAATCCTTTAATTTTTATTTAATCTTTAATTAAAGTATAATTTATAAAAAATATTATAAATATAACTTTATTAATCCGGTATAAAGATAATTATAGAAAAAAAAGTGAAGAAAAAGCTTAAATCCTTAATTTCTATATAAAAACGATATACCTATAATTATTATAATTACGTATTTATATTATATAATTTAATATTTAAATATATTAAAGATTATAATAAAGTTTACGATTATAAATAATTTATATTAAATAAAAAATATACCTTTTATTATTTTAATAATAAAATTTATTTAATTAATATTAAGAAGTTCTTTATTTAAAATAAAATTCCTAATATTAATTATAATATAATAAAATTAAATAAAGATATTATAAATTTTATATATTTTAAAGTTAATATTTATATAATATAAAATAATCCTATTTCTATATATATTTATTTTAATCTTAATATTAATTTAAATTTAATAAATAGAAAGTTCCTTTATAATATAAAATACTTTATAATTCTTAAAAAAATTAAATTTATAATTATAATTAAGAAATAAATTAAAATAATTAAATAGGTTACGTTTATTATTTATATAGAAAAATATAATAGCGATAGTTAACTTATATTTTAAAGGTTTATTAAAAAAAGATAAATAATTAATAACCTCGAGCTTAATATTTTAATTAATATTTAAACCTTTAAACCCTTTAAAATTAATATCAACTTTAATATTAATATTATTTTATTCTTAAAATATAAATTTAATATATATTTTAAAATTATTTTACGTAAATAATTATATATTAAAAAAGTAATAATAAAAAAAAATTTACTTAAAAAGTTTATTTTTATAATTATAAATTATTAACCTTTATTTAAAGGATATAACTTCTATTTTTATTCTTCAAACGTAAACGTTATAAATATTTTAATAAATATAAGAATAATTAAAATTCTAATAATATAAAATAATATTAAAAACCGGTTATAATTAATAAGAAAATTAAAATTAATTAAATATAAAAAGATTAAAATATTAATTATATAAAGAGTTTTTAAAAAAAGGTATTTAAATTATTTATTATTATAATAGAAATTATTATAAATATATTCGTTAAAAATTTAAAAATTATTTTTATAATTATTATAATAAATATACCCGGGATTATCCTAAACGCGCCCGGGATTATTTTAAATATACCTAGGATTATTTTAAAAATACCCGGGAATATTTTAATAAATATTTAATTTTATATCGATTTAAATATAAAATTTATTTTAACTTTAGAATTTTAAGAAATTATTAATAATTAAATTAGAATTAATTTTATTTCGAATAACGATACCCTTTTAATTACTCTTTTATTTAATTAAATCTTTAATTTCCGTCTTATAAAGGACATTAATTTATTAATTATATTACGAAAAAAAATTATATAAAACCTTTACTTTTTATTTAATAGATTAAATAAATAAATATATAATTATAAACTAATTAATTATATAATAATTAATAAATAATTTAATTAATAATAACCTATCCGATTAAAGGATTACTCATTAATCGCGGTTCCGTTAGCTCCCGTTTATCGATATCGGTCCTTTTTCCTTTTCGGTACGGTTAATTAATTCGCGATATTATTATACCGGCGCTTATTATATTAATATAGAAACTCCGCGTCCTTCGGGGCCTCTTTCCCGTTTCGTATATATATAAATATACCTTCCGTCGTTTAATATTTTTTATAAAATTCGTTATTACCGTTTATATTAAATATAACGTAAAGATTATATATATAAAGAGTTATATATTATAATAGCTTAAGAGGTTTATTATTATATACGGTATTTAATACTTTAAAGTCGAATTTATTTAAAACGGTTACGATTTTTATATTATAAAAGTAATTCTTTTTAAGAAATATAAATTTAATAATTACCGGTATAATTATACCGGCCTTTTCGGAATTACCCGAGGCGCTTTTTATTAACGTATATAATATAATATATATCGGTAAATATCGAGATTTAAATAATTATATATATATTTAATAATATATAAGGGTATAACGGGATAATAATAAATATAAATATATATTTATATATAATAAAAAAGAGAAATATTATAAGTCTTAAAGAATATTTATTTCGAGATTTTATACTTATATATAAAAGCTTTTTCCGATAATTTACGTAAAACCGGTATTTCTATACCTTAATTTTAAAAACTTTATTACTTAAATATAAATAATTTCTAATAAATCTTAAATCTATATAACGCGAATAAATATAATAATTCCTTTCTTAATATTTAAATATAATATTATCGCGAGACCTAGGTTTATTATAAATCCTATACCGTAAGGGATAATAAGTAGCTAGGGTCGATAGCTATAGTAAAAAGGGGGCTTAATACTTATTATCTATTATTATTAGAAGTTTAATTTTTTAATTTATTATTTAAAATACCTATTTATTTTAATACGGAGTTATTACTGATTTATATAACTTTCTATTTATTTTTTATTATTTATATTAGCTGTAATAAGCTTAAAAAAATAATAAAAAAATAAATCTTTAATTTAATATTTAAATTTTATAAAAACGAAAGAATTTTAACTTTTAATAAACTTTATATTTTAATTTTAAATAAATTAAAGTTAAATAAATCTTATTTAATATTAAAAATTAAGAAAGTAATAAAAGTTTTAAAAATTATAATTAAAGAAAGTATATATACTTATATTAATAATTAATTATATATAAAGAAATTTATAAAAATAATTAATAATTATCCTAATATATAGAAAAGTCGAGGTATAATTAAAATCGTTAAAGAATAATAAATAAAAATTCCGTTAATTAATAATTAATAAAATAAAAAGTTTAATGATTAAAGTTATTTATTAAATATTAAAGATAAGAAAGCTTTTAATAATATTTATAATACCTTTTATAATAAAGGATATATAAAATAAATAAATAAATTAACCTTATTTATAATATTACTATTTATTATATAATAATAAATTAAAGGCGAGGAAAAAATAAAAGTTATTCTAGATTTAAAACTTTTAAATAATATAATAATCCTTAATAATTATTTATTATTATTATAATTAGAAATAATTACTCGTCTCTAAAATAAACATTTTATTATTATAATTAATATAATAGCTTTCTTTTATTAATTTCTTAATTATCTAAATTATTAAAATAGACTTTCTTTTATAAATCTATAAAGAATAAAGAGATTTATAATAATATTAATAGGTTTTAAGAATATACCTATTTACGTTTAACGATTTATAAATAATACCTTTAAAGAATTTAATAATTTTTATAAAACTTTTATTAATAATATTATTATTTATTTAAAAATTATAAAAGAATACCTTAAATATTTTAAAAAGGTCTTTAACCTTTTTAATAATAAAAATATCTTAATTAACCCTAAGAAATTATTTATCGGTTACCTTTTAATAGAAGAATTAATTTTAAGGTAAACGCTTTAAAATTAGGAATAATTAAGGAAAGGGTCGTTACCTATTATTAATTATTATTTCCCGTTAATCTTAAATTATTTAAATAATATATTAATAATTTTAAATTCCTTCGTTATTTAATACCTTATTATATTTAATTTATTCAACTATTATAAAAAAGAAAGGTATCTCTTTTAACGGAAAGATATAAATAAGGATAAATTATTATTAGAAATTTAAATAAATAAATAATTCATTATAAATTAACCAAATTCGAGCTTATAAATATTAAATATATATCCTTTAAAAGAATATAGGTTTCTATTTATAATAAAGTAGCCTTATTCTATTATAATCTTAATTAAACCCTCTTTATTTAACTCGATAATTTATTTAAATAAGGATTTAAGGTAATAGTGTTTTATTTTAAAAATAAAGTTAAATAATAACTTAATACTTTAATTATGAACACTTTAATTAAATTTATTATATATTTTAATTAATACCTATCTTAACCTAAAATAAAATATAGACTTTTAAAACTCGAAATTATATACCTAATATAAATAATTAAAACATTATAAATAATAATTTAATTAAATTAAATATTTATTATTATCCTTATTAATTACTTAATTATAAAATTATAAATCTAAATATAATAAATACCGATTAATTTAATAAAAAATTAATTAATACTTTATTTTACCTTTTATAATATAAATTCTAAATATACTATATAATTAATAAAATTAATTTTATCCCTAATACGTTTAATAAATTTAAAATAATTTAAAACATTAATAAACATATTAATAAACCTGCTATTCTAAATAAAGTTTAATTTATAACTAATAACGTTAATTATGTATAAATTAAAGCTATTATTAATAATGAAATAAAATAGAAATTTCTAAATAAATATAAAATTAATACTTATTTAACCTTTATCTTTAAAAATCTTAAACGTTTAACTAATATTAACGAGGTCGTTAACAATTTTTCTTACCCCGGGTACCTTTTTAAAATTAAAAAGAAACTTTTATATTATATCAATTATTTAAAAATATATTAACTTTATATTCCTTATACCTGAATATAAAACTTCTTAATTATAACCTATAATAATAGATATTATTTTAATATAAAATAAATATTTAAAAAATTTAATACTTTTATAATTAAAGGTAAAAAGAAATTAATAAAAGATTATATCGCGTATTATCTTAATTATAATATTAATTAAATTAATTAATAATTAAGAATAAGTAATTATAAACTTATTCGTAATAAAAACCTTTTACCTATATATATAATTATAATAAACTTTATTTTAACTCTCCTATTAATAAACTTTAAAGAAATACTTTAATAATTAAAAACTAATAAAACTTATTATAATATATATAATTATATAATAATAATTTCTTATCTTATATTAAAACAAACTATATTAATCTTAAGATATAAGAAATATATTATTAAGAATTAAGTTATTACTTTTATTATTTAATTTATATTAATAAACTAAGAAATTCCTTATAAAATTATCTCTAATTAAAATTTTAAATTTATTAATAATTTCTAGTAAAATATTTTAAAAACCTAAATATTTAATTATTAATAATAACCGTTTAATATCCTTCAATAAACGGATTATCGAAATAAAAGAATTAAAATATCGAAATTATTATTCGATATTATTATTTTATATATCTTAATCGCGAATAAATTAATATATTTCCAATATTTTAATAGAATATAAATAATACTTATAATCGAATAATTAAATTAACGCCTTATTAATCATTATTTAATTTTAAACTACCGGGACCCTTAGATTTAATTATAAATATTAACGTTATTAATAAAGTATTTAAGGATATTTATTTTATAAAAGAATATTTTAAATAAGATATATAATTAACTATAAATTTTATAATTATAAATATAAAAAGATAATATAATTTTAAATATTAAAATATTTAATTTAAAGAAAGTAATAAAGTTTATCTCTATCTTTATAAAAGTTATTATTTTTAAAAGAAATTTTTAAAGAAGTTATTATAATAATAATTTAAACTTTAAATAATAATTAAAAAAGTTAATAATTTAATATATAAATTAAACTTTCTAAAAAGAAATTTTATTTATTCTATAATATTAATTACATACCTAATATTTATTCTTAAAGGTAATAATCCTTTCTATTATTTATATTCTTTTCCTAATCCTATTAATATAAATTAATTCGGATATAAATATAATAATAATATTTTATAATATAAAGTTAAAATTATTAAGAATTATTAACTTAATTATAAGAAGAAAGGATATAAATATTTAATAAAATAGAAAGGTTTTAATAAATAATATAATATTTAAAGAAAAGAAAATATTTTAAACGATTTTAAAGAAATAATTAAAGAATATTAATAATATAAAAGTAATTAATTATCGCGAATTCTATATAAAGGAAAGATCGATAAATAACTAATTATATCGAAACGGAAACCAGGAAAATTACGAAAAATTTAATATAAAAATAATTAATTAGTCGCTTTTATATTAATTATATTTATTTTTAAACTTATTATACCTATTTTATTTAAACCTATTATTTAATTAATTATAAAACCTATTTTTAAAGAATTAAAGGAGGCTCTTAAATAAGGAAAAGGAAAGCCTTTGAAATTAAAAAATAAAAAGTAAAAAATCTTTTTATTATTATAATTAATTTATATTATAATATATTTAAATTAATATTATATACTTTATATAATAATATATTTTAATAATATATTAAATAAATTAAATAAATATAAAGGATTATTAAGGACAATAAGGATCTTTTTCCGGCCCGGTAATTTAATAGACTTTATTAAAGGATTTATTAAAAAAAGCTTAATTAACCCGCTATTCTTAAATAAGAAGGCGGTTAACTTAAGTAATAATAATTAGCTTCCCCTATTTAAAAGGCCTTAATCGATTTAGGTGAATAAAGCCCTCTTCCTTCCTTCTCTATTTTTATATTAATCCATTATTTAAGTCACTCCTATCTAGTCCCCTTAAAGTACTTCTTAAATTTATATTAATTAAACCTAACCCCGGGAATTTTATTATAATAAAAACACGTTTTAAAGTTTATAATATTATTCTTTAATTAAAGGATAATTTATAAACCTATTAATTCTATTTAAGCTTTTTAAAGGATTATCGGCCGGATTAATAATTTTAAATATTTAAAAAAAATAACTTAATAAATAACCTTATTTTTAAAAATAAAATATATTTAAATATTTTCCTTAATTAACTCTATATATTTATAAAATTATAATATTTATAAATTATTATCGTTAAAGTTTTAAAAAGGTAATCGATTTAATTAAAAAGTTTATTTTAATATATTTTCTTAAATAGCCTTTAATAATTAATAATAATAATATTTTTAAATAAAATTAATTATATTATAGTATTCTCTATTTAATTTTATATAACCGAATATATATATATATATATTTTTTATAACGTTATAATTTATTAATTAATTATATAAAAAGGCGACCTTCTTTTTTTATTATATAAATATTTACTTTAATAACTTATTTTATTAATC
Organism: Apiospora saccharicola; assembly: GCA_038363915.1. NCBI lineage: Eukaryota > Fungi > Ascomycota > Sordariomycetes > Amphisphaeriales > Apiosporaceae > Apiospora > Apiospora saccharicola. The sequence goes on from JAQQWM010000001.1 coordinate 6,398,377, forward strand.
GAGCTTTTACATATCTTTCTTAAGTATTTTTAACTAATATATAATAATATATTAATATAGGCTATTAAATTAATATAATTAACGCTAAAGGCGTATCTTAAAAAAATAAACAAGCCTGGGTAATTAAATTATAAAAGCCTAGGAAAGAAGCGACGTCTAGATATTTAAAATAACTTAGATAGGAGTTTATTTAAAACGAAGTCCTTCTATATAAGTTTAATTACGTGGAAGCTTCTTAAAAGCAATTGAACAGCTTAATAGAACATTAACATCAGTAAGTAGGTAGATACCGACGCTGTACAGTTGATACCCCGCTACCTTTTATTGCACTCACTCCTTGTACGCCGACGCGTATAAACAACGACCAAAACGCGTGCTGTCCGGAGTGCTTTGGCTAGTATTAATGCAAACTTCTGGGAGCAACAAGGCACAAGATCCGACATAAGCATCCAGTTTGAAGAGACAGCGGGCAGTAGTCCACCATTGGCAGATCGTCACTGACAAAATAAAACCATACAGTGAGTTTTACTCAACGCCATTCTACTTACTACAATCACTAAAGAACACTTAGGACTCCTTGCTTCTCACAAAGGCAGTCCGCCCGACAACTCATCGATTAGTGTACAGTACGATCTGGCTCTCGTTGAGACTCTCTCTCTTGAAGGACAGTGAGACCGGAATATTGTCGCGTCTGGAAAACACGGCTTTGCTTCATGCTGCTGTAAGTTCTTTCCTTCGACTCAAATTCTCACATCTCGGAAGGTCGTGGCCATCTCACGACCCTTGGCAATTCTGAATGATACCTTTCTGACAGTGTTCATGCTAGGGGCCTTATAGATACGTCGCTGCAACCCCAAGCACTCATTGCCGGTCGACCATGGCCCACAACAGTATGGGATCGCCCACATTCGAACATGCCTCTGACCCTGATGACGCGACATTGGATGCCGGTAAGTCACGGCCACACAAATCCGTTAACGCTCTGTTGTGGGCTCTTACTTACTAATGCAATTTCTTTCTTTCTCAGTTCGGCCTCGGCGCGCGTACGTGCATAGGGCGCCACGTCTCCCATCTTGAAATCTCCAAGTTGATCCCCCGTCTGGTTCGCGACTTTGACTTTGCGCTGTCCGGAAATTGTGCAGATCCCGCGGGCGGGTGGACGACCGAGAACTTCGGGTTCATCAAGCCGCGAGATTTCAAAGTGCAGGTCAAGGAGCGGCGGATGTAGAGAGACCGTCACGCCGCCCGTCCTGTTACTTTTGGAGGGGGTTGCTTTCATTATTTCGAGGGGAGATGAGCGGATGACTGCTTGTGAGACCTGATGAGTTGACCTAAAATCATAGCTCATCATAGTCATGCTATATCCACACCAGCGACTATATAAAATCATGGCTTCCGCTCTCTGAGTATGAGGGGAACGTGCTGGTCCCAGGATGCAGCTGCTCGTATTATCCAAACCCCTGATAGGGGTACACCGGAACATGGCCCAACTTAGGCAAATCTAAAGGGGTCTTTGTCTAAATACAAATATTCTTCAATCTATAAGTGGGGTATCCTTGAAGATATATATACGCTCTTCAAGAAGTTCGTTACACCTTTTCAAAGACGAATAAAGCCCGGAAATACCCAATCTGACGCGGGGGATCGGGCCTTAGGTCGGAAGAGTCGTTTGAATCGGAATTCCGTGGTTGCACGATCTCGTCGTTCCGTACAGCATTCTCCCTCTCCCCCTTGTTTAAATGGGCCTTGCGCAACTCTTGCACCTTCCACGCCCGCAAGAGCCAGCAGAAGAAGGCGGCACCGATGTACATGACGCCGATGAAGATCTGAACATGGACGTAGCCTTGCGACCCGGGTTTCCTCAACCCGAGCGCGATCACCTCGGCGAAGGTGGAGGGGATTACCAGAACGAGCCAGGAAATTGACAGTGCTAGCAATTCTCGTGTCAGCTGGGTGTTTGGTATCGGGGTTGGGTTTGGTGGAATGTGTCTGCCTTACCTGAAGGAAGCAACTGCAAGCCTACAACTTCGGCACAGACCGGTGCAACGACCGCCCATAAGGTTCCCGCAACCGTACCCGAGAGCAGGGCGAAGACTATGCAGGCAGCAAACGATTTGGCAGCGAAGATCCAGATGAACAGGCAATAGAGCCCGCAAAGAGCTGTAGCAGAGGCGCAAGCATTAATGCGGCCAAAGACATCACTCGACAGGCCAACGAGAGGTCTTCCAATACCCTGGGCCACTTTGGTAACGTTAGCTCATGAGCAGGCCAAAAAGGGGGAGGGGGTGTTCCAATCCCACTCACAGTTGAACATAGCTCCTATGAGGGATGCTTGGGAAGCGGTCAACCCAATACGACGGGAATAGTCCACTATGCTGAACACCAAGCCAATATACGGGATGATGGAGAATACCAGCCATCCCTGAAACAAGAGGAACGACGGCTTTTTCAGGAGCTTGAAGTTTAGGGCGACATGGACCGCGCCAACAGCCTTGTTTCGATCCCGGATCACGAGGGCGCCGAGGCAGTTGACGACGAAGCATACAATGGCCAGGACTCGGAAGGTCCAGGGCAGGCCGATCTTGCCAATCATAGCATTAGCCGCCAAGGAATACGTCAACCCGCCGAACCCGGACCCGGAGGCTGCGAGGGCATTCGCCAACGAGCGCCTCTCATGGAACCATTGGGCAGTCACGGGTATGGCAGTGGTGAAGATCAATCCCATGCTGTGTGTTGTTGTTAGTTATGTGCATGTTCTGAGGCATGGCGCAGGAGGTCAAATCACTTACCCTGCCCCGAATGCAATACCTTGGCTCAATACTAGATGCCATATCTTGGTAGTGAAAGATGCACCGATATAACTAGCACTGGTCATATCATCAGCGACGGTCGTCACGAAGCGGCTGTGAATACCCTTACGTCTCGAGAATGGCACCAATGAAAATGGTCTTGTTGGTCCCCATAGGCTTCCAGCCCACCATGGCGGTTGCGAGAGGCGACAACAGCAGCGCTATAAGAATGATCAGCCACGGTACTCCCTAATATTTGCACATTGTCATTTCATAGTCAACAACACAACATACCGATCGAAATGGAAAGACCTCCGATGAAGGCGTAGATAATTGGGCTTGCATTACTAAAGTTGGGGTCTTCCGAGTTGAGATAGTACGCGAGGAACACACTATAAGTCTAAGTACATGTAAGTATAGTGTCAGAACGTAGGTAAGGTCGGGTGTAGACTAATGCCAAGGAGCTTCGCCAATCAGACGTAACCGACTTACAGAGTTCAAGCCCCAAGTATGCATATTTAGTATGCCTACTGTCAACACTATAACCCTGTACCGCCAAACAACAGTCTGCAATCAGCTACCATCCGTCTCACAGCGGATAGGTACATCCTATCCGTATCGTCGGCTCTAAAAAGCACACCGGGCAGAGGCTTCTCGATGACTTACCAGCCATAACCACCTTCTTTGAACTCGTCATTGCCAGCCGCTGACGGGGGTGCGGAAATCTGATTGGCGAGCGCGGCGCCGTCCGAGCCAATGGCTGACTTCTCTGGCTGGGCCGTCTCCTGCATTGCGGTTGGTGGTATAGACGCGATTTCACTTTAAAATTGCTGCTATACTCCTCCGGCGGCAAGGGTATTGAAAAGAACAAGAACACCTGGAGTTGCCTGGAACCGCATCACCAACCATGAAAATTTGTGCGTCGGAATTCACGACTACATATTAGGATGTATCAATCAATGACAAATCGTTGGGATTTGCTCGCCGCCGGAGTGGATCGGAATTAAAACCCGGCAAAAGGCAAGGCGTGCCCCCCTTCCGTGGGGACTGGAAGCGACGGAAGAGGGCCGACGGATCAAATGAGTATATTCTTGCCAGGGCTCTTGGAACACCTAGCCGTGATATGTGGAACTCTCTGTAGCTGATGGGGCTCCGCAAGCCGGCCCTGCATCCTCATCGGCAAACAATCGGCGCAAAATCACACATCGCGACGATGCTGAAGAGCAGATCGTCATGCTGTGCATAATCTGAGATGCGAGGGGGACGATAAGCAGGGCACCAGGAAGGGCTATGTTTGCCTCTTCCAGCAAGCAATGTTTAACATCTGCCACCCTGCCAAGGCAAGCTGGTCTTGGAAGCAAGATAGCGGCCGAGATTGTGGGTTTTGCAGCTGCAAGGCTGCAGCTGGAACGGTGAAAATAACCTACTACGGACGTAGTGGACATGGTTGGATAACCAAGTACTCAATTTAGCTTTGGGTCGTGAAAGCACTATACGCATAGCGGCAACCCGGCGACGTCGTGCTCCTTGTTCCTTGTAAAGTTAATAAGTATGGAGAGCATGTAAGAAGTAAGTAACAACAGCCGATTGTCACGATAGCCGCCTTCTAAACTTGACATATATATAAAAGGGGAAACAGCCATGTCAAACATCACCCCAGACTAAACAGGAGAAAGTTGTAGTACCTGACATACCGTTCGTTCGCTTAGGTATAGGCATTGACCCTTGGGTCGATCGTGAGCAATTAATCAACAAGTCTGGTTCAAGTGGCTGGTAGCGCTGTTTGACCGCTCTGTGAATACCAATGTGGAGTCTGTGAATTCGATACGCACTCCAAGACTGACACCGCCGAAGAGCAAGGTGCCCAAGGGTGAAAAAGGCATCAAATGTAAAGGAGCAATCATGGTGTTATGTACGAACTATCCTCACAGAACGAAGATCCAGAGCTGGTCCGTTTGCAGACATTATGGATATTGGCATATTTGCATGTAGAGAGGCGGAGAGGATGGAGAATGAACCATGAAAGCAAGAACCTTGGAAGCCAGTAGAATTGACTTTGGATGGTGCAATGCTTAAAAACAGTTGCCCACTATATGATACTACATGATGCACTTTGCCAATAGCTTCAAGATCACAATTGCTGTGGAATGGAATGGAATTGCAGACACCTTTTTGGAGGAGGTGCGAGCGAACAATTCGGTGGTAAAGTGAAACGTCGTGTGATGCAAGATGAAGTCAGGATAGCTGTTGTCAGGACGATGATGTGGTGTAACAGCATTGGCAACAGACGACACAAGACGGTGTCGTGAACTGGCGGGTGCATTTCTGACTGGGCAAGCGTGCCAGAAGCGTGCATTTCGGTTGTTCACCTTCTTCTATTTCTGTGCATGTCAGCTCCAACACCCCAAAGCGATCCAGCGCTCGGGTACCTGAAGTTAACCAACCCCCAGCCGCTGCCAAGCCAAAGAGACAGCACATTGGTCGCCCTAGGCAACGTTCGCCGTTCTTTTTTTCGGAGAAAAGGGAAAATAACATGGGGAGGAGGCAGGAAGAGGCAGGACGACTGGAGGAGGTACCCCTGGCTAGCCTCGACTTGTAACTATTGGGCATTATAATGGATTCATTCGGTTATTGGCATGGATTCATGACTGTTTTTTGCTCTCCTCCATTAGGTACCAATTGTTACCATTCATTCATTTGCACGCACCGTTGCCGTTCACCACCCCTCCCCTCCCTATGGTGACGGATCCCTGGTTCATAATGAATAGCATAACTCACAAGCTCCCATCAAATATCCATATTCTCGACCCTACGCGATAACAACACGATCATATCGTCACCGTTTATGCACTGCTACCGCACCCTGGCCGGCCCCTTTGACTCACATTCACGCACTCGCGCTCCCTGGCAACCACTTCGAGTGGTTTGCCAGTAAACATCTCTGCATCTCGCGTTATTGCAAACAAGTTAAAGTTAGAATGCATGCTTAGATCGTCCGCCCGCCGACTTGTCTGATCATCAGTCAACCTCATCTTACTTGTGTTCGGAGCTCTCTGACTTTCCTCAATCACGCGTGTTTACCCTATTGGTATTACCCCCTACTATCTATTGATTTGCAGTCAACATAAGATTCTGCCAGCATGCTGCTCCGGGGCAAGTCCAAGGAGAGCTCGGGCAAGGTCTCGCCACCCAATCCGTCTCCCGCCTATATGGACAGTAAGCAATTTGGTATGTGCTTGCTTCTTTACAAGAACCTCTACTGGCTGAGCAGTTCTTTGGAGCATTGGCTAACGCAGTCTCTCACTCTCTACAAACAGCGGCATACCTTGCGAGCCTGCGAGAGAACCGCGTCAACCGCCCGGGGACAGCTTCACCACAGCCAGCCACACCAGCCACTGTCTCCCGCCGAGAATCAGATCGTTTCACCACAGGCCGCCCTACCTCGTCATACTTCCCGGAAGTACCTGCTGCTACCGTCCCTCAAGCAGCACCATCGATTGCCGGAAAGCCCCGGGGTAGTCGTCCTAGTGCTCCGCCCAGTGTCAGTTCCCGATACTCTACCATCACTAGCGGCCGCGACTACTACCCAGAAAAGCCCACAGCTGCCACACCACTAAAACCCAACGAGGTTGTGCCCAGCGCAACCTATATCGAGCGAGGAAGTCGCTGGATGGAGAAGGAGGAAGCGTATTCACTACGTACTGCTATGGAAGACATGGATCTTCAAGACCGAGGCCGTTCAGGAACTCCACGCCAAGCAGAAGAGGGATCTGGGAGTGAGAGTCCGCAAAACGAGGCGGAATTCCGACTTTACAACGCTGCCCTCGATGAAGCCGCCGAGCTCGTATGGCAGCACCAACATGGCGTAAAGCCCCCCGAGCCTGGAACGCCATATCACTACAAGCCACACATGCGAAAGGACAGCTATGCCCATGCCCGCACCGCTAGCGTCGGACGGTATGGGAGTGATATTGGGCCCTCAGGACTTGCACGGGATGAACCACGTTCGGGCTCCGGCAGTTCGTCGTCGGACAGTGACGGAAGACCCTCGCTGGAAAGCAACCGTCCTAGTCTGGAGGGTCAGCGAAGAACTTCTGGCGATTCAAACAAATCGAAAGGTTATGGCAACCTGAGCGGGAAACGGACTGCGTCTGGAGGCCGACGACGCAGCAGCATGAAGCGCAATATCACTGGCGAGATCGAAAAGCCCTTTTCTGGCGATCAGATCTGGGAGGAGCCCGAGGGAGATTCGACTAAAGGCGACACGCCCAAAGCGGCACCATCTAGCACCCGGCAATCCGACAGAGTCCCCAGGGGCAGCTTGCCGCTCAGACTGGCATTGCGCAACCCTCTTAACAAGGTTCATACCAGCTCCGGGCCTAGTTCCCCCGAGTCTGACACCAGGAGCTCCTCCCCCGTCAATGCATCCCCGACCAAGGCTCTTTCGAAGGTGGAAATCTACAGAAACCCGCCAACCCAAACCCGCAACCCCAACTACACAGTCAACACACAGAAGCCCGCCGGCCCACGCCAGAGCGACACAATACCAAAGAAGAATGGCGTGGAGATCCGCAGTGATGACATACGTCAGGCCACCAGCTTCAGGCTTGGAGACCGGAGCGCAAAATTGCCCACACCGTCCGCTGTCAGTGACAGGCCTGGACGCCCCATCGTAAGCTTTGATAGCAACTGGAAGGCCCCCGAGGAGGCGGCTGCTGATTACAAACCAGAGCGCAAAGAGCCCAGCCGCTTCGCTCGACAAGAGCCAGCAGGCCAAGGCGAAAGTCAGAAAGACTACCACCAGCCCGAGTCCCAGAAAAGCCAGCAAAAGGCTTCCCCCTTGCCGCCCGTCCCTTCTCTCTCGTTTACGCCGCCTGCTGCTTCCACGTCAACACCTTCGTCCACATCCCGACCGTCAACTTCTAGCTACCCCTCCATCCCAAGTATTTCGATAGGCGGCCCCGAGTGTGGCGCGTCGCCCCCAGTCAATATGCCTATTCTTGTCACTCCTGACGACAGCCCGACCCTACCAACTATTAACATATCGACTGAGGATGACCGCACTCCTAGTGTGCCGATCATCGTTACGCCTGACGATAACAAACCATCCGCGGGTGGTGCTAACCCTAGACCTTCAGCGAGACCCCTGCCTACGCCATCAAAGGTTCGCAATGCTGGGCGAAGTCACTGGTCGCCGGCCCCTGGGGCTGTCTCAAACCGAGCAACAGCCGTCTGCCACGAATGCAGGTTCCCCATCGAGGGCCGCTTCGTAGCGCTCCATGGCGGAAGAGAGCGTTTTCACCCGCAGTGCTTCTCCTGCTATGCCTGTGGCACCGGACTAGAAGCCCTCGAGATCTCGCCCGAGCCTGATGAGTTCCGCGCCGCCCGGTTGGATCGCATCGCGCGTCGCGCGGCCGGTGAGGTGTTGGCTGAGGAGCCTGGCCAAACCATGGCCGAAGATGGAGATGACCGCCTGCGTTTCTACTGCCATCTGGACTGGCACGAGCTGTTTGCGCCGCGCTGCCGCCATTGCAAGACACCCATCCTAGGTGAGCACATTGTGGCTCTGGGTGCCCACTGGCATTACGGTCACTTCTTCTGCGCCGAATGTGGAGACCCCTTCGAGCACGGCATGACTCACATTGAGAAGGACGGGTACGCCTGGTGTATCAACTGCCAAACCAAGCGCACTGAGCGCCGCGCCCCCAAGTGCAAGCGTTGTAAGGTCGCCGTCATCGGCCAGTACGTCCAGGCTCTGGGCGGCGAGTGGCACGACGAGTGCTTCCGCTGCGCCACCTGCGGCGGCGGTTTTGATGATGGGCAGATTTTCCCCGCTGGCGATCGCATCTTGTGCAAGATTTGCCGTATGCGGGAACTGAAAGCCTGAGAGGAGAAACAGAAAAGGATAATTAATGATGGATGAAAAGATGGGGCCCATGGAAAGGACCTGCCGTATTTCTGGCTCATTTGATTCCGATTCAATGCAGCGAGTAACATACGATGTTTACGAAGCTCTGGTTACGTTTCTGTGTGTAAAGAGAGCAAAGGAGCGTCCTGGAGGCTCAAGTGAGCGAAACCGAACAAATCTACGTTGTAGACAAGGTAGCAAGACTTTGCCAAAACTCTTCGCTCTACCTACCTACAAGGAATACGCGGAAATGAAGATATGATCCGGATCGACGAAGTCGTCATTTTATGCAATTACGCGAGCGTCTGCTTTTGCAAGCCAGTCTGTCTATCATCTACACCAGCCCGTGTCGAGGAACGGACATGTGTCAGCCATATGACGGACTGATTTGTTTGTTGATTCTTTGGGGAGGAGTTAATATGGTTGGACGGTTGGGTTAAGGGTGTGTTCTTGATTTTTAGTGTTGCATCGCGCGCGAGATTGGCATTTGCATTTTCATCACAGTTCCAGATCCTACGAGTTTTCGGATCGTTGTAGTAGTATTAGTAAGTATTAGTAAGTAGTATTAATACACCTGGTGGGGGATCTGGTGTTTCTGAAAGTTACCTACTCAGCTTTCATTTTGCCTTGCTCGTGAAGTGATCTGTGGTTTAGCCTAGACGCCTGTAGTAAATAGTAAATTTTACTTTTGTTGTTAGTTCGATTCTTTCTTAAAACCCCACGGTAGAGACGCGGGTGTCATCAACAAACACAACGTAAGTTCGAGTCATATCGTCTAAGCCTTGGGCTTGAATAGAAACCACACGGGAGAGAAAAGGGGAGACACCCCCAGTATCGGATGCCATTCCACCCGACTGTCACGACGCAACACGGCCCCATCACGACGGAAATGAGATACTATGTTTGCACTTCTGAAAATTGGCCCCGTAACACACAAGAAGGTGTTGAAACATCCAGGGCTTCGTCAATTCATGTACTGATTTCGGTTGGCTGAGAAGCAAAATCATTAAACACCCTGAAGACAAGAATTACCTCCAGTAACCCCAATGCAAACTGAAATCGTGTTTGCGAAGTATCTTCCGCCCTTGGTGTGAACTGGTGAATCTTCCTACTTATGCGGAAGTGGCAAATTCCATGACTCCATGTGATGACCCCCAAACGACGTAGACTCCTAAATCCAACTGCAAGAGCAGTTTCGGTTCTTCAAAAGAACTATCCGCTGTTTAAGTCGAAATATGGTCGTTTGTTGATCTAGTGAGAATTACTAGATTAGCAGCGGGCGCCGCCGACTTGCTCTTGGTGCACCTCGAGAGTGTCGCTGTCTTGCATTTCGAGCTGTAACAAGACGGAAGGTCAGCGGACATTCAACGTGTAGAAAGGCTTGCGAATAGCGAAAACCAGGCTGATTGGCGCATCAAGCGCGCTTACTTGCGCAATACTGCAGGATTTGGGGTGAAGGGTAAGAAACATACCGTGTCCGGGGTGTCAGTAGGCTGCACACGTTGACCCTCGAAGAGGAAACGGACAGACGCCATGTTCTTGCCTTGGCGCTCGCAAAAGGCGTTCATGAGCTTCTCAAGCTTGGTACTGCGCTTGATCTTGAAGAAGACCTCGTTGTTATTATCTGTCACCTTAATATTGAGGTGCTCAGCACCTCCGGCATTAGCATCAGGACGCTCGCCAGCAGGGCTTCCATTGTCGTTGTGGTCGGACATGATGAATGGTTTGAGAAGTGGTGTTTGCTTGAAGCCCGACTATTCGTCAATGTTGGAGTAATTCGCGTGACTCAAAGCGTTGACGTGAGAGAGGGCTATTTGCTGATATCTGTGGTATTGTGGAGGCAAGAGCGCCCAAAAATTAGCTGAAGTTCGAACGTGGGAGTTGAGATGGATGGGGCGGTGGTTCATGAACCATGGGGGGGTTAATGAAGCCATCATCGGAGGGGTGGGGGAAGAGAAACCTACATGCGCGAAGAGATCTAGAGAGACGCGACGAGGCTTCTCTAGTTGTTGGCAGGCCGAAACAGAAGGAGAAAGAGATCAAGTCTGCTGGCGGGTTGGTCAGAAGACAAAGAAGTGACTGAAGGCCTGGAGACAGCGTGAAGAAAAATCGCAGCCTATGGCGGGCGAGGTGGGATGATTGGATGCGAAGTTGCGGTAGTGAGGCAATGGAAAGCGCGAAGAACGGACTTTAGCAGTAGGCTAGGTACCTTCCACAAAGGCTGGTAGGCCAGAGGCGGTAACAGATGGCTGGTGGGGTGATTGTGCCCTCTGAGTAAGAGGCAAGCAGGCAAGCAGGTACAAAGAGTATCGATAATAATAAGGTTGGTCGGTCACCTTTTACTTACCTGAGGCGATTTCCATAAAAAGGCGGGGAGGCCTAGGCTCTTGTTGTTTCTGCAGGTATCACGAGTGAGAGGTAAATTGGCTCAAGTGATATGGCCAATTGATCAACAAGAATGATGGAGGTAGGATGTGTGTAAGTAACGGGATGTACTTTATGTATCGAAAGTTGGAAGCTGGGGAGATCTTTGTGGTGCATCAAAGCCGTTGCAGTGGATTGATGCTTGCTGTGAAAGAACTTCAACATCGCCTTAATACCAAAGACACCTGCTGAAGGTTCCGAAGCTGTCCAGTCTTGCATCTGCATGTATGTATTATTGTATCGCTCTCTTTGTAGCAACAAATTCCAATGAATAATACTCAGTGTTCAACGAATTGCAAGAGCCTCGAGTCCCTTCCATTCCTGAGACCAAGTTACCTACAGTGAGACCATCGTGCTGCGGGTAAACAATTACATCATCGCAAAGGATGCACCTTAGGTAATGGGCCAGTTTTCTCTTTTTTAACTGTTACATCTAATATATTCATCACTCTGACTGATTTCTTATTCCCCTTACTCGACGATCGCTTGACCATTTACTGCATTGCAAACCTGCCCGAGACCAGGTTGAGAAGATAGACCAATGGTAAGCTATCATAAGAAGTCAACTGTTCGTTGTGTACTGACATTCAACCCAGGGGTGGGAAGATGACCTGAAGGCAAGCCCTCCTTGCCATCCTAGGGCAGTAAGTTTGCCGTTCAATGAACCTATCTGGCCAACTCTTTTACTGACAGGCATCCAGTGTGCTATTCAAGGTGGGTTCTTGTACAGCCACAGGCAAGACTGCTTGCCACTACCAGCACCTAATTCTATACAGATTGCTTAACCAAAAACAACTACAACGAATCGAAGTGTCAGGGCTTGGTGGATGCGCTGTATGAATGCTGTGATGCTTTGTACCGGAAGAAGGGAGACGATGCCACAAGTGCGAGCTGCCCCAAGGCAGATTTGCTGAGGCTGAAGATGAAGCAAAGGCGCGAGGAGACAGCGAAATAAGTCACAGCTACTATTTCAACTTGGCCTCACATGCTTCGAATGGCACGGTCTAAAACAATACATACCTACGCAGTAGCTGCTGAGGCAGTTGCCAGGGTGGCTGAATATGGCTGCTGCCAGCACCATCGCCAGCTTCAAAACATAATATTTACGGAATTAAAATGTGTCACGCTCCTTCTGATAGCTAACCCGGATTGAAAACACAGGCAACTTAATGGAGAGCGATAGCTCTTTCTAGGCGTTCAGTAGCGCGCAAGAGATCCCGTAGGACCTGGATAAGCATTGAAAGAAATTTAGGCTTATCCCGCGACTCTAATAAGAAGGCCTTGACATTATGTTGAGAAGAAGAAGAAAGAGTAGAAACGAAGATCCAGAGCGGGGGTTTATGTATGGTCGTCGTGTCCAACCCAGCCGCAGGAGCCTGGCCAAGCTGCGGCTTTCATTCTGCTCCACACCAGCTCCAGCTCCAAAAGCCCCAGCACACGCCAAGGAACCTCGCTTAGCGCGGCTAATGGTGGAATGCAGTGTCTGCTACAGCAGCTAATGAGGTAGGACGGGCCTAGACGCGCTGCAGTGGCCGTCGCGTTGATTTGGTGCTACTACAATTTTTGGCTGCAAGAGCCGGCCATTGTCGGTCGTATTGACCCATCAGCTGCATAATCCAATTGTTTGTTTGGCGATGCCCTCTCCTCGACATACTGCCAACCACCCCGATCTCACCAGCTGAACCGCTCATTCCATTCTCAAACTCTACATCGCACTCACTTTGTAGTCGAATCAGACCGTTGCGACCCATTGCATGAACTTCTCGGACGCCTGATTGGCGATGCCCAACCAGCAAATCTTCCACTAGAATCCGTCTCCATCCAAGCTACAAAGTCGTTGCGACTTCATTGTTTTGACATCAAGACTCGACGACTCGACGATTTGCGACACCGCCTCCGAAGCTCGCTCACTTCATATTCTGGTCTGCGACTACGCCAATTCTCGCCATGGCCGACGACCACGAGCCCGATCTGTTTGGAATGGACGATGAAATGGACGCCGACATTCCTGCCGAGTCCCAGGCACAGATCCGATTTGCTCTCGATGCTGAGCGATTTGCCAAAGCCCTCGACTCCATCTCGAGAGGCGCTAGGACTCACACGGAGAAGCGTGCCGATATCATCAAGCTGGTCAACCGGTATCATGATGTTGCGACTGAGAAGGTTAACATTCTGCGCGAAAGCAGCCGGTACTCTCGCACTTCCCTGCAAAGATCCATAGATGAGTCCAGCCAAGACTCGATGGATGTCGACGAAGCTGAAGGTGCCCGCATCGACGAAGACCTGCAGCATTGGGAGCTCGAGAAGCAGACATGGGACTTATTACGGCGATTGCTCCCTCTGAGATGCCCGGACAGGAAGGTCCCCCAACCGAAGCGCCGAGATGTGACCAAATTCCAAGATAGCTCTCAGCTATGGGAAGAGTTCTTACAGTCAGATTCTACAGCGCAGGAGAGGAAGGCCATTATGGAATGCATGCAAGAGTTCTCGGATGAGACAAGCATGGACATTGATGAAATGGTCCGCGAATACCAGACAAAGGCGGAACGTGGCGACATCGTGGCATATGGGTGGCTTCATACACGGACCGCCATCAAGATGACGAAGCAGATGCAGGGTTATATTGGATCTTTGGACCCGAACGCTGCGCGTATGACCGAGGATCATCGTAACAGCACCAAGACGGACCCCCTCGTCACTCAGCTTGACCCCGACGTAGTCACAAGACAGAACCGGAAGCTTGAACCTCAAGACGAATACTTTGAGCGCGCTATCTGGCTCGGATGCTACGAGCTGCTCCGCAGGGGTAGGAGCATGTCTGAGATTCGCGACTGGTGTGTAGAAAGGACCGAGGTTTGGCGCGCCGTTAGTATGTCAGCCATGCCCTTGTCCAAGGACAAAGAGGGCGAGCGCACTGTTTCAAATCCGCTTGCAACATTGCTTTGGCGGCGTACATGTTATGCCTTGGCCCGGAACGGCGGCACCGATGACTTTGAGCGTGCTGTGTACGGCATTCTCTCTGGAGACATTCCGAGCGTGGAGAAGGTATGCGAGACTTGGGACGACTTTGTTTTCGCGCACTATAATGCGTTATTACGGTCCCAGTTCGACAGCTACGTGGCTAAGTGCTCTTCTCCAGAGTCTGTACAAGCTGCTACTCAGTCGCTCCCAGTTTTCAACGCGCTCCAATTCCATGGCGATGGTGCGCCTGTGGGTGAACGTGTTGTCCAGTATCTGGAGACCAACCCGAAGACCGCCGAAGAAGCGCGAGATCCCATCAAAGCCCTCCAGGGCGCCGTTATCTCCGACTCTGTTAGCCAGTACGCGTACGACAATGGCTTGGCGCTAGGTCGCCACGCAAACAAGGACGGAGCCTCGGCCCTGATACCTGACTTCAGCCATTCGCAGTTCAAGCTGGACGACGACAAATATTTCTCGCTCCCGCAACCCAACGGACTCCGAGTCTTGGTTCACGCGCTTCTTCTGATCTCAAACCTAGAAGAACTGCAAGGAGGTAGCTTAATCAAGCAAGACTTGAGAAGCGCACAAGAAAATGTGTTGGCCGCATATGTCAGCGCATTGCGACTACACAACCTGGTCGAGCTCATCCCTATCTACTGCGCCAAGATCCAGGGCGAAAGAGCATTCTTCACACTTAGCCGTAATGTCAGTATGATAACCGACGAAGAGGAACGGCGAACAATCTTGACCATCATGGAGAAGATCGGGATGGACATCGCCGAGTTCGTTATATTCCAACCTAGGTCTCTTCTCAAGGAGTATCCCGAAACCGGCAACGAACTCAGATCTGGCGCTCTCAACATGTTCCTAGACGAAATGCCATCCCTCAAATATGGCAGACGCTTAAGACCTGACTTCTTCGGAGAAATGCCCGAGTTGCTAGACCCTGTCGATGAACAGTTGATCCAGTCACTTGAGTGGATGATGCTTGTCGATGGGCTGGGTGATGAGATATTGGCTATGGGAGTCGCCATATACAAACGTTTCCTGAGTATGTTATACCCTGCATGCATGCCACTAGAATATTTATTAACTAACTTGCAAAATAGAATCGTATAACCTTCACGCCGCGCGTGCTCTCTCTGAACGCGTTAGATGCGCAGACATCTTCAGAGCCAAGGCTGGTGTAACCATTGCGGAGGATACGGATCTATCATGGTTCTCGGATTTCGATGCCAATGTCCCTCTCGACGACGAAGCTTACGCCGGTCCGCGGGACATGGTGACGGCCAGGAACTTCCTGGAGCTGGAGTGCATGATTCGTGTTCTCGATTCCATGGAAACCGTTGCCTCCAGTCAAGAGATTGCCCAGGAGTAAGTCTTCGAGCCCAATACTGAAGATGATGGATATCCCACTAACCTTGCATTTAGTCCGACTAGTAAGATGAACCGGGAATTCTGGGTGCACATTGGCCAAGAGATCAAGCAAATCAAGAGCTTTGTGGAGCCATGTCTCCGAGGTTGGCTGAGGGAGTCCATCGATGGTAGGTTTGTTGGTGACCACGACCGGCAGCTCAACTCTAACGCAGTTGCAGACGAAGAGGACTTTGAGATTCTCCGGGATATGTACTTGCCCGAAACCGTCCTGGGTTACGTGAGCGTCCTGCATTTCGCAGGCACCAACTTGAGCAGAGAGAACCTGCTCGAGTGCATGGAACTTGCCGCCACCATCGCCGAAAAGGACTCGGATATCGCGTCGGTCCTGATGAGGAGCGGCCGGATGAAGGAGTTGGTCGAGGGTTTCGCCAACAGCAGCAAGGCGCTCGCGGTCAGCGCTACCGACAAGAAGGGCGGCGTCGGCGCCAGCAGCAAGAAGATGAGGGAGCTGGGGTGGTCAAGAGAACTGTGGAGCGTGAAGCGATAAGAAACGAAATGAACGTCCAGTATTTAATAGAGGTGTATGTATGTATAACAAACATCGCTGATTTTCCAGAGGGGCTTGGAGAAGGGAGTTCAAATTTGCTTCGCCAAAAGGGCATGGAACAAGAGAAGGTACAACGAGCTCGCCGGTAAAGCTGGCGGTCGGTCAGGTTTTTGCTATGTAGGATCTCAGCGTCACTCTGACTCGAGGCAGATCATTGCCATCTCACTATGCTTCGATTTCCCATGGCCCAATATAAGTATCACATCAGTCACAGATAAGGATATCTCAATCTGCAAAAACGCTTTGATATGAATCCCTAAGCCATTACTCGTGCTAGCATGATCTAGGCCAAATACATGTACTATACGTATACGGTGAGTATCTTCCCCCATCACCACCTAGGTCCTCCGGTTGGCCAGTTCCACCGCCTCCGCAGCCGCCTCATCGAAATCCTCAAAGGCGTGCAGGCCGAGCAGCCCGCTGTCGGCGATGATCCTCTGCCCTTCGGCCTCGTTGGTGCCCCGGATCCGTACCACGACAGGAATCGTGGCCAGTTGCGTCTCCAGGTCGCGAAACGCCAGCACGATGCCCCGCGCGATCATGTCGCCAAGGGTAAGGCCGCCGAAGATGTTTACGAAGATACACTGTTTGGTTTTTTTCCCCAAGCGTTAGTCTGTTTACCCTTTTCTTTTTCTCTTAAGTTCTCCTTACACACCTTGACCCGCTTGTCCCGCAAGATGATCTCGAAGCTCCGTTTGACCGTCTCGCTCGTGGCCTTGCCGCCCGTGTCCAGGGAGTTGGCGGCCTTGCCCCCGGCGTCCGCGAGCGCGTCCACCGTGTTCATGGCGAGACCGGCGCCATTGACCAGCGTCCCGATGTTGTGGCTCTCGTCGCTGCCGGGCACGTCGCCACCCAGCTTGATGTAGACGATCCCGTCGGGCTCGGCCGCCACCTCGGCCGGATCCTCGAGGCGGGTGTCGCGCAGCTTGTGGATTTTGGTTTGCCGCTTCCCGCTGCGGAGGGCGGCGTCGTCGAAGCCGAGGTGGGCGTGCACAATCTGGACCGTGCCTTGGTCATTGACGCTGATGTGGGTCTGGAACAGGAAGGCCTCTTTGCTGCGGAAGAGGACGGCGAGCTGGTAGAGGAGTTCAAAGAGGGAGTGTGCGTTTTCATCGGACCATGTTTCCAGGCCCAGAGCCTTGGCGATTTCGAATCGGATGAACCATAAGCTGGGCTCTGCGTCGATTATGGACTTGTCTTCGTCGAATGTGTAGTCGAGATCAAACCTCTTGGCGGCTGGGTCGGTAGCGCTGGTGGTCGGAGAGGCTATGATGCAAAGGCTGCTGGTGTCCCGGTTGATAGAGACGGCTAACAGGCGTTGCGCGCTGTCGGGCACTTTGCCGGGGGTCTTGGGTACACTGAGATTTTGCCGGCGTAGAAGGTCGAGAGCCACGTCTCGATCTAGACAGAGGTTTCTCCTGCTTTCTGCTGACACTCGCCTGGGTGGCAAGTTTTGACGGCCGGGGCGAAAAAAGGAACGCCTGCCGACGAGGGTGTGGAGAGTTCGCCGCTGCTGCGACGGTGCCAGCCCTCTTGAGCCAGTCCCGGTCCTGCTCGGGCTTTGAGATTCGCTCAAGAGCGTCTTGAGCACCGGTCCGAATCGTGAAGGGTGGTTGATCACAGCGACGCCGGCAGCTTCCAGAGCTTTGACTTTGGTCAAGGCGTCGGGCTCGCCCGGCAGAGCAAACGCTCCAGCGTGCCCCATGACCCGGCCTGGGATAGCATTCACACCTGCTACCACCGCGGCTATCGGCCTGGCATTATCAAACACTCTTTAGCCCCTTTCTACGTCTCATACTATGCAGAAACAGGGAAAGTTACACTCACTTTGGATTCCTTGTGCTGGTGCGGTACTGTTGAATCCACTCGGCAGCCTCCATCTCGGCGAAGCCCCCTATCTCACCAC
Organism: Apiospora saccharicola; assembly: GCA_038363915.1. Taxonomy (NCBI): domain Eukaryota; kingdom Fungi; phylum Ascomycota; class Sordariomycetes; order Amphisphaeriales; family Apiosporaceae; genus Apiospora; species Apiospora saccharicola. Next base: position 6,416,349 of record JAQQWM010000001.1, read on the forward strand.
AGATAGCGATGGCCTCGGTACTTTCATCCTCGGCCAGGATCGTCAGACCGTCTACCAGCCCTGTGCCAGAAACAATGTCGCCGCCGACACCGATGCAGAGGCTCTGGCCGAGACCGGCGCGGAGTGTCGATGCAGCCGCTTTTCATCGGTATCATGTTAGTACAGTCGAGCTTCTGTTTCGATGCCACACCAGGAAGAACAAATGAAGAAACGCAAGTCATTATGTGGGGGAAAGGGGCTCAACCTACTCTCGTAACTGAGCGTGCCCGACTTGGCCACGATGCCGACCTCGCCGGGCTCGAAACAAGGCAGTGGTTGGAAGCCTATACGACACTTCCCGACGGAAGAGATGATGCCGGGTGAGTTTGCGCCTACCAATCGAGATACGGACTGGGTCTTGAGCATGGAGTGGATCTGGGCTCAGGGCGATTAGCATAAATACACAGACAATCTTTGGCCTAATCACTTACTCGGAGAATCTCATGCAATGGGATATGCTCAGCCACAACAACTATTAGTGGCACTTCTGCTTCAATAGCTTCCCAGATGGCCGCTGGCGCCTGATGCGCAGCCACGTAGATGCCTGTCGCATCAGGTTTGAGTACATCGACTGCCTATACATGGAACGACGGATTAGTGGCAGAAAAGGTTAATGGGGTTCACTAGCTGTTTAGTATATATACTTGCCTTTTTAACCGAGGGAAGAACCGGCAATCCCAGATGCTGGCCCTCGCGACCGGGCTTCACACCACCCACGATGTTGGTGCCCCAGGCTATCGATTCCTTGGCATTGGCAGTGGCTTGTTTGCCTGTGTTGAAAAGAAGTCGGTATTAGTTATAACGGTCGAGCAGGTATTGCACTCGGTGATGCCCGCGCTCACCGGTAAAGCCTTGGAACATCACACGTGTATGTTTTCCGATCTTGAGATTTTTCAAGGTGGCATCGTAACTGATGTTGCGGGCTATGGACGTGGTGCCGAATGGGCTCCGGCGTGCGGCCCTCAACCTCGGCAACGTGGAGTGCGGTGCCGTCTCACGCAGGACATGGCGTCTAAGCATTGCTAAAGGGTTGAAAGGGAAATAGTGGATATACGATTTATTCTACATGCAACGAGAGATCCAGCCGTGCCAGTTTTAAGTACAAATATGGACAACGCAAGGAGCATCATGATTGTAGGCTCTATATTACAGCCATCGAGGATGAAATTGTATCGGGTGCATGGAGTGCATCGAGGCCGACATTCGGCGAATGACCGCCGTCGCAGCCTCCATGCAGAGTTGAGGTCCCTGGCTCCCCAGGGATGCGAACGGAAGGCATTGGGGGAGGCCGGCGCTAGACCAGCAGCCTTTCAAGTCAGTACTTAGGACACGGCTATATAAAGTTTGCCGCTGGTGGGGAGATAGGCCGGGCGTCTTGGAGGCTTGATTGCAGATAGCCCAATTCCGTCTCCACTTGCTCAACTCGGGCTGCCTCGATACACTGTACACGGTACACGGAAAGGTTGAAACTTACATAGTGAGTCTACAGTAGTAACCTTACATGTTACCTGCTTTCAATAACTACATAGCAACACCATCCATCGACTTCCTACGCACAGCAATAGAATGCAATTTTGCAACAGCCACGCCAAGGGATGTGTTTGAGAGGCCTGCCACCTTCTAAAAGCCGGGAGCTAGGGGCAAACTCTATCTCCAAAGTCTAAATGAGCCTCCCAGCAGGGTTGCGCTATCGGGTACATCCAGGCGTTTCAGGAACCATTGTGCATGGCATTCAGGCCATTCATGGCAATTCACTGCCATGGAGCACGTCAAGGAAAAGACCGTGAACTCCATCCCTCCATCCCACCATCCGCAAAGTCTAACCCGCGAAAGCGATTGAACTCACTCGCCGGCAGCGGTTATCTGTCACGATCTGACACCGCCCAGCCCGGTTTTTGCCCTGGTACATGCCTGCATTTTTCGTGTCTGGTTTCCAACTTTCGATGGGCTGAAACACGTACTCGGCTTGACCTAGCTACTCAGCTACTGAGCAGATAGCCGCCCAAACAAACATCGTGGGTTTCCTGGCCAAGGCAAGAAAATAAGCATATCAATCGAATCATAACTACCAGATGGCACCGCATATTTGTCATTTAGTTTCTTTCATGAAATGCCTACCCAAAATAGCACTTCGGCACATCGAATAGTGGGAATGTCGTGTTTCGAAACGCACCACCTGCCCAGGGTTTGTTGGTGGAATAGGCTGAGAGGGACAAGAGGACCCCTTACGCGCTGCTTCTATAGGCTCCGTAATGCGACTGCGCCCGTCTCAGTGGTGCTACCGTCCTCGCTTGAAACTCCCTACTTTCATTTAGAGAAGCGACTCTATTATTAAACTCGCCCACAAGATGGGATACAAGTAAAGAGCATCGCCCCCACGGATCCGGCTATGATAGCGAGTAACCGTCGTTCTCTTGTTCGTTACCTTCTTTTCACCTTTGTTGAGGCCGGTCTCCTCACATACTCTGGGTAGTAGTGCTGTTGTTTGCATCATCATCATCGTCGTCTTCTTCTTCTTCGTCTTCATTCTTTTAATATATACAGGCAACTGGTTCCTGTGGATTCTCAATAATATACCTTGGGCTGGCTCATTGTCGTTTGCAAGTGACAGTTTGGATAAGTGGTGGAAACGGGAAACCCGAAACGAAGAACATACACCCTCAAACGAAACGAACCAACGAAACCTCTTGTGACCGGACTAGAATCTTGGGAATAAGAAATAAGAAGAAACAAGAAACCGAAAAGATGCGGTTCCACGCCCTCCCCACAGCCTGCCTCGCCCTCCTCTTTGGCTCGCTATCGCAAGCGCTGCCTAAGGGCGCCACCGGCGCGGCACAAGCAAAGATCACCTGCCCGTCGGGCAAAGGCGTAGGCCTGATCGCGGTGCGCGGGTCAACCGAGGATCCCGGCCCGGGCCGCCTGCTGGCGCCCATTGCCACCAACGCCACGAACCAGGTGCCCGGGACGACGCTGACGTCGGTCGACTACCCGGCGCGGCTGATCCCCGACTACGTGGGGTCCGAGCGGGAGGGGGTCACGGCTCTGACGGCCCTGATGCGGTCGTTCACGGCCGCGTGCCCGGGGGCGCCCATGGTGCTCATGGGGTACTCCCAGGGCGCCCAGGTCATCGCCGACGTCGTGTCCAACGCCACCACGCCCGTGGACAACCCGGCGCAGCCTCTTTCCATGAACGACGTGGCAGGAATTCTCCTCATCGGGGACCCCAGTCGTGTCGACGGCGAGAAGTTCAACGCAGGCTCCGCCAACGGCGACGGTGTAAGAATTTCTCCACACTCCCCCCTCCTCATCTGTCTTGAGTTTAAAAACTGACATGCACTCCATCAGCTCTTCTCGCGCAAAGATAGCAAGGCGCTGGAAGCCCTGAGCGACCGCATCTTGTCCATCTGCAACGACGGTGACCCCGTCTGCGACCGCGGCGTCAACATCGCGGTGCACCTGAGGTACGACGAGACGAATGGCGCCGAGGCCTCACAGTTCGTTATCTCGAAGGCCATCAAGGCGATGGCTGCGAAGGAGGCGGCGGCAGCAGCAGCAACAGCTCCGCCGCCGGAGGAAAAAGGGAAGAGGGCCGCTGCCTGGACTGCCTAGGAACATTTAGAGACCTGCTTATATACTATTTAATATACCCGTGCACATTCATCTCGTCAGTAGAACTGGCCGAGGAATGATTCGATTCAGATTCATTTTTATTTTTATTTTATTTTGTTTTCTGTGTCCCGGCACACGTTACTCGTAATCAGTTTACATCCGACTCTTGTGACACTGGAATATGGCCTACATAAAGTAGATATCAGGCCACATGTGCAGGCCGATCTACTCGTCGCAACCCTACAGCGTAAGACTTCCAAGAAGTTCATGAATGCCCTCTTCCCCAATTAACAGGGGTCAACCGAGTTTCCATGCGCGATCATAAAAAGATGGGTATCAGCGCAGCACGCTGTCAATTACGGCATATATTCGTAATTTCCTCTGTACGTGAGGAGCTTTGACGCACGGCTCTACTCCCATCTACCACAGGAGTTCGCCCTTGACACCCTTTTCGGGCTCCTTTGTCGTAATTGGGGGTTTGGATTTTGGCTCGGCAAAACCTAGATTCTTGAACTCATCCTTGGCCATAAGATTCCTAGAGAGAACAGGACCTGTCAGTGACGTGGCTTCTCCGGGTCTGGTGGACATTACAGGATAACTCACTTATCCATGCGACATGAGAGATAGCCCTTGGCTAGCTCGCGACAGGAAGGGTCGTTCATGCCCTTGGCCTTTTTGATGCAGTTCAAGTAGTTGCTCATCACCTCTTTGCACTCGCCATCGTGATCCAGAGGGAAACTCCCACGTTGTGGTCTATATGTGTATATATGTATGATTAGCAGTGTGTTGGTGGTACTGGTGGCAAGTCGTAATCGTCAGCAATCGTACGAGACCTAAGTAGACTTACGGGATGGGTTTTCCGGTGTACACCGCACCGCCAGGACTGCCGAACGAACTCATGGCGCGCCCATAGAACTACGAGAGAAGAAAATAAAGTCGGTATTGTACAAAAAGGCGATTTCCAGGCCTGCTAAGAATAGTATCACAGTTCAATGCGTGGGAATGCTGGTGTTGAGGATCGACCTAGCCTCCAATTATTTGATGACTTACTTACCTCTTAGATGCTTTAATGATGCAGATCAAATCCTCCATCACGTGGTGTGGTGTGCACAGTGTGGTACTGTGCTGTATGGGGCTAAGCAGCTAAAGTTCTAGTGGCCGCCCTTGCTGAGTGCAGTGCCCCTCCACTGGCCACTGTCCATTCCCACCCACTAACGACCGACTTTACCGCCGCCCAAAAGCCAACTGCTCTGGGAACCAGGAACACTGTCCGTTGCTCGGTGACCCAGCCGACCAGGAAGGAGGTTGGCGCCCTTGACATCATTCTAGAATCCATAACCGTCCCGTCGTCTCAAAGCAGGAAACACGTGAGGCTTCTGCTGCTAGTTGGACCCTGCCGGATTTTAGCTTTATCTGATCTGGCCGAGAGCTTGTCTCTGAGTTGTCTTGTCCTTTTTATATAATATTTCACCCGTCGGAGGCTATCAATTGATTCTACTACTCTGAGCTTACAGGACGGACCAGCGCAGCAGACCAGCTCCACCCCAAGCCACCCGCCAACCTCGTCCGGTAGGGTAGTGCGAGATCGATTGAAAGAACCTTGGATTCCGGGACCTCGTAGATACCCGATCTTGCGTACCTGAGCAAACGAAACGGATTAAGAGGACCTCGCTCGCTCACTCACTCACTCACTCTTCTCCCGAGGACATCCAGGATTTAAAGCTCCAGTGAAGTCGCTTTCACTGTCTTATTAGTCTGTTTAGAGTTGCTGCTATAACAATGCGGTCTCAATATGGCGCTCTAAGCATTTTCTTTTCGGCTATAGCCCTCTTGCCCGTCCAGGCGCAACATCAATACGCATCGCCCTTGAGTTATGTTGCCCTCGGCAGGAGGCAGCAGTGTCCAACCGATTACAACAGCTGCGACAGCCAAGGTCCTGAATTTTCGGGAACCTGCTGCCCGTATGGCCAGCGCTGCTCCAAAGACCAGAACGATGAGCCCGCTTGCTGTCCGGCCAGGTAAGCTTTCCCCCAATTCCGCCTTGCGCGACACAAACATCTCACGCACGGTCACTGACTCAAATCGATCTTCGCAGCGCCGTTTGTACGGGGACTGCACCGGCGTCGCAGGGGACGCCGACTCCCTCGTTTGTGAGCAACTCGCTCTTTAATTTCCCGGCCATCGCCACCTCCTTCTCCAACCAGGGGGCGTGTTCCCACGCCTGGAGCGCATGCTCGCGCAACTACGACGTCTGCACCTCGGGCCTCGTGAGCGGCACGGGCGGGTTCCACGTCACCATCGATGTGCCCGGCGGCGGCGGCACAACCGTCGAGCCCACGCACCCGACGATCCCGCTGACGAGCGCGATGACTGTATGCTCCAGCCTCTCGTCGCAGGCGTGCTACAACCTGCAGCCCAGCGTCTGCAGCCAGACCGGCACCGAGGGCCCGTTCTACGTCGGCACGGCGCCCGACAATGCTCAACCGAGACGGACGCCGCCACCCCATCTCGCTGGGATCATGGCGGGCGTGGGTATAGGGTTCTTAGGAGCGCAGTTTTAGGTCATGAAAGGTACGAGGGCGCTGTTTGTGAGATAATATGGTGGGCGAAGAAGTGTGGTTGTCAAAACTGAGGTTGGGTACCTGTTTGATGACGACCTCTAATGACTGTCACGATAATGCCTTGGTAGATAAAGTATATACTGTTGTCATATTTATTTGGTAAACCCCAATTCGTTACTTATTCATTATCCCAAAGTATTAAGTAAGAATCTTAATGAATTGCTGGTGAATCGATCTTGGTCGTGAGTATGAAGAGAAACAACGTTCAGAAGCAAGGATGACAGTGATCGGCCTCTTTTTACACCGTGCATTTCATAGCTCCGACCGAAATTCAGTCAACCAAAACCAAACTCGGCTGCGACACATACCACCAAACCGATATGGAGAATGGCGGCAATAAAAACCAATAGTTCTTAATATACTGTCTCAGGATTTACTTAGCAGTAAGTGGTTCCGGGCACCTATCCAGGGAAAGAATGAGATGAATGGTCTGCTTTGGTGTGGTGAAATCAATTGAAATGGCTGACGCTGGATCTAGAGAAGCGATGCAATCAACCGGGCATGCAGAACTACTCCTTGCATCATAGCCCCTTATCTGTTGGATACTCTTATACATTTATCTAGCAAGTACTTGCGACCCTCGGGTGTCGCAGAGAAGACAATATGGCGGCACCAGTACTTCCCAACGCGTCCAATCTTCTGGGCATCGCTCTGGTGATCAACCGGTCTCGCGATGGGCCTCGCTACGTCTTCCACTACCCGGCCCACTTCTCGCCAGACAAGGGCAGGTCACAGAGCCGCAAGTCCAACAGCAACAAGCAGGAGGGCGACGAGTTGGAGGAGGACGACGAGGAGCTCATTGATCGCATGACGGCAGCCTCGCACACGGCCACCGGCGGCTCGCTGCCCAAGGGCGTCGACCTCAGCAACTGGAACCACGACGACCACCTGGATACGGAGAGCGGCTCGCAGATTGTGCCCTGGGAGCACGTCGCCGGGTTCCCGACGCGGGATCTGGAGAGCCTGTTCACCCCGGCGCGGGCCTACCACAAGCGACTCTTCCAGGTCTCGCTGGACGAGCAGATCGCCATCTCGTATCCCGTCTACGTGCCGGAGAATGGGTCCTGGAAGAAGAAGAAGAAAAAGCAGCAGCCGCAGCCCGAGCAGTCGACCCGGTCGCGGCCCAGCCTTGCCAGCAAGTCCGGCACGGGCTCGGCCGACGACGGACTCGACACCGGTGCGGGGAAATCCTCGTCCACCGACGCCGTGCCGTCCATCTCGATGACGGCGCCTACCCCGCAGATGGAAGCTCGGGACTTGCTGGAGGAGGCGGGCAGCTCGTCTCCCGCACCAGCCGATGCGCAAGACGAGGAGAAGAAGAGCGGCATGACCATGTTCAACCTAGTTTTCATGCTGGATCCCAAAAAACACGAGGCCAAGGAGCTCGTCGATACATTGTACTTTCACATCATCAAGAAGATCAACAAGGCCTACAAGTATGCACAGCAACGCAGCGACTTTGTCTGGAAGGAGTCCAAGAAGATATTGGCCCTGAAGGAAAAGGGGAGAGAGGAGAAGACGCGCATGAGTGTGCTGTGGCGCAACATCCTCGAGTCTTCGTCCTTGGCAGCAAGTATACAGGACATCTACGACGCCGTCACCGCCAATCGGATCGCGGCCTTACAGCTCGAAACACCCGAGGGGACGGTTACGCATTCCGTCCAAATCCCGATGCCTTTCTACCTGTCGGACCTGCCATCTAACGACGCCATCGACGACGCCGCGGCAGAGCGATTCAAAGGGCTCTGGATTACTACAGCCAACTCCTTTGGCGATATGTTCGAGACTGGGCATGAGGACCCGTCCTTCCTCGACAAGACGTTCGCGTTGCTCCTGCTCCAGGACGAAAAGAAGATCGTAGCCGAGCTGCAAGCTGACCCCGATGACACCACGGCCGCCATGATTGAGTTTGTGCGGCTTTCCAAGCCCACGACCTCGTTCCATGCGATTGGCGCCACCACCATGCTGAGCCCTGCCCAGGTCCGGCGTTATGCTCAGCACTTCATCTTCTGGCGGCGGGCCATCGCCATCCCGCCACTCCACGCGCGAGATGTCTACATCCTCTCCCCGAACTGCGACACGGCCGGCCTGCCCAAAGCCAGCCAAGCGTGGTCGCGTGCTTTCCCGCTGGCGCCGCCTCTGCCCAACTTCCTCGCCGAGATCTCGGCGGCCCCGCGGCCGTACAAGTGGTTCGCGCCGTCCAAGAACCACCGGCCGACGTATCTGCAGATGCTGGCGTGGCTCATGCGCGGCGGCTGGGTGACGCAGCTCTGCACCTTTGCCTACGTCATCGTATGGCCCGAGGTTCAGTACGAAGTCGAGTACCAGGCCGAGGCCGATGAGATCAAAGAGGAGATGAAGGCGGCTTCGCTCCCAGCAACAGACGACGGCCGCACCTCTTCGGCGTCCACCGAATCCACCAACGGCGGCAGCCAAGGTGACGCAGCTGCGGCCGTCGACATGTCCTCCTCGTCCTTGTCCCGAGGTCCGGGAACCGAGCTCAGATCTCCGCGGGATACCTCCCCCGACACACATAGCGGCAGCCACCGCCTACCCAACAACAGCAACGCCACCTCGCCCCTCTCTTCGCCGACGCGGTCCAGCTTCGGCACCGACGCTGCATCCCAGTCATCCCCGGAAAACAACGCCAACAACCCCAACGGCGCCTCCAATCCCACCACCACGACGGCCAACGAGGCGGTGGCCGAGAAGGCGCGGCTGAACCGGCTCGCGGACCGGGAGTCGCGGGCCCTGGCCGAGCGGGCGGCGCACCACGCCCGCAAGCCCGTGCCGCAGGCCACGTCCCACCCGTCGCTCAACACATCGGCGCCGCACCTGGCGCACCTGACCCCCTACGTCATCGCCGACGCCAAGAAGGCCACGGGCAAGGACAGCTTGTACCTGAGCGCCATCGGCCGACGGTTCCCCGCCGACTCGCGCGCCCACACCTACTGGCCCGTCTTCTGGAAGTACTTCAACGGCCACAGCGCCCTCGAGCGCGTCGCCCTCCTCGAGGACATGAAGCGCAAGGAGGCCTGGGCCGTCCTCGGCGCCATGAGCGAGTACCTGGTCTGCGTGCGGCACTGGTGAGGTTTCGGCTCGACTGCAGCCTAGGCAGTCAGACAGGCAGACCCTGTTGCTTGCTCTCGCAACATGAGACTTGTCTTCTCCTATTCCATTGGGCTGTGCATATACGGGGGTCCCGCCTTAGCGAGACAAAGCTTGTGACGAGGAGGAACGTATTATTTTGGGGGTGACCTGGATCAACTGTCCTCCTTCCTGCTCATGCATCCTTACCCCCTGGTAATTCCCGCGACGACGGTCTGTCGGGCCGCTCGTTTTGTAAATCTCCCGCGTGCCCGCCCGCAGTGCCGGTTTATTGGTATCGCCCCCCAAATGGCAGATAATTCAAACATGTCTCAGTGACGTCAACCACAGCGAGGAGACGACAAACAAAAAGAGAGGAAACAGATGGGGCTTTAATTTGGAAACGGCACCTGCCACCCTTCTTACCTCAGCTAGACCGCAGCCTGGTTTCGGGATTGGGGACTCTCGATTCTACTAGGAACCAGCAGTGGAGTGCACAAAGAAATAAGGGGGAAATATTATTGAAAAGAAAACGAAGCGATCTTCGTTTCCGGTCAGGCCGTACATTTGCTGAACAATAAGAAAGCGGAGTGGGAAACGACAATGGGTGCTGCTGCTGTGGCGCAGCAGCACGATGAGACGCAACAGATCGGAAGGCCCAAGGTGCGAGTGTTGGAGCAAACGAAACATGCCGTATCTCTCTGTTTCTTTGTCTGCGCAGAATAGTGAAAAGGACCAGCGAGAGCACGTGGTGCTTGGCCTCCTGGTGGTAAAAACCTGGCAAGATCTCATCATGGTGCATTTTAACTCTCAAGGGGCCATATAAATCAATGATTTACGGAGGCACACTTTGCTACTTCAACTGATTGCTTTTGGAGGGAAGTTTGTTATGTTGCATCATATCGGCTGAGCCTGGGAAGAGCACTGTAATTACATGCAATTATATAATGCCTTCGTCGGGTTTCACGTATTTGTGAACACCCACGATATAGGCTACACAGTATCTGCAACAAATGCCAAGTCTTTCGCTCTCTTGCTCTTCGAAAAAACAAATGTAAAAACGTGGAAGAGAACCTCTGAAAATGAAAGGAACGCTAACCGCTAGGTCATCATGGCATGAGATACCAGAGGGTAGAACGCTCACAAACATTGCCCTGTAAAAAACTCCCAAATCAACATCCCCTAGGTATCATATGTAGTAAAGCAAAATCAAAACAAACCCCTTCATGACAGTGCAGTGACCCGAAACCTAGATGAGCCTGGGACATACCCGGCATCAAAGAAACAAAAACCATGAGACTGTAGGGCATTCGAGGTGAAAATCAAATCAACATATGCGACAGTGGCCCAGCCTCGTGCACCGCAGCTGACAACCGTATGAAAAGGAAATCAACGCCAGATGACACCTTCCCCAACTGCCTTAAGATGCAATCGCAGATATATCCGTCCCGATCAATATGCTCCTGTATAAGTGAGAACGCCATCGCCCTGATGCGTGGTAGTGTTGCGGCAGAAGCACCGACGTGATGGCTGGAGACCCCCAGGACTTATCGTGCAGCAACCACGGAAATATTGCTACAGAGTGAGGTCCATGCCGCCATACTCATCTTCGTCCTTGACATCGTCATCGGGATCGTTCCAGAATTGGTCAGGGTTGTTGAGATCCCCGGTCAGATCGGCCGTGTCTCCCGGGCTGATTGAGAGAGTATCAATCCCAGGTGCGCCATTGAGAGAGTCACCTCGGTAGTCGGTGTGGTGCGGAACTCGTAGTCCTGAGCCATTGAACCGAGAGTACGAAAATGGTGCAGGTTCATGCTCAGACTTGGACATGGCCTCCATCAACTCAGTTTGCATGCGCTTCTCGTCATCGGTCAGCTCAAACGGAGCACTACCGCCCATCTCCGTAATAGTGTTGATGAGCTCTTCTTGCTGCTGGAGCTTGAGCTGAAGCATCCACATCAAGTCGCGCATCCAGCTGACAGAGCCGTTCAGAATGTCGCCCTTGTTGGGGCCCTTATCTTTATCTTCCAATGGGAGGCCAGTCGTGATGTTCCCAGCACCGATAGCGGCTGCACGCTTCGCGCCTGGGCCAGCCAGACCCGAAGTTGCTTGGTTGGGTTGAGACATGCCAGTCAGGGTGGGCGACAAGGGGGTACCGTTCTGGATGAGCTTCTTGACTTTGTCATCTTCCAACCTATGGGTCGGGACCAGTCTACTCAGATCCTGGATCCTCTCGTTGATATTGTCGCGTCTGCGGCGCTCCACAGCGTTATGTGATTCACGCCTCCGCTTCCTCTTGGCCTCCTGGCTTTGCAGATTCGTAGGCGCGCCGTTGACTCTGGCAGGCATCGAGGTACCGGCTTGTGCCATGAATTGGGGATTTGAGTAGCCATGTTGCAGAGGCGAAGAGAGACCAGAGCCGGGGTATGATGACTGCAGGCTCTTGGGTGTGTTCATCCACTGTCCAGAAGACGACTTCTCATGATGGCCACCCGGTGTTCGGATGGGCTGTGCGCCAAAGTTTGGGGACTCGAGGGAGCCAGCATTCAGACCGGCCATTACAGCATTCGCCCCAAGCGGGCTCCTCGCATTGTTGGAGGAGTTGCGCTGCATGGCCTGAGCCTGAGCTTGAGATAACCTTGGCCGAGGCTTGGCGTTAAGAAAGCTACCTTCTCCGTCGTTGCTGGCATCATTGGCAAGGGGTGAGCCCGCAAATGAGTTGGGCGATTGCAACGAATGACCAAAAGGCTGCTGCATTTGACGGAAATGCTGGGCGGCATTGAAGCTACTGGCCCACGGGCTGTGGACGGGGTCCCCGTCTGGTGTGTTGGAGTATCCGTTGATGTGTGATGGGTACATGTTCTGGCTGAAGCCCATGTTGATATCGCTCAAGCCATTGAAGTCCTGGCCGTGGTCGCCCAGGGACTGATTCGGTTCTTGTGGGCTCATGTCGAGCAGGTCCGAGTCTGCAATCATGGCAGAACCAGTTGAGTAACCATTGGAACCGCCGTTAAGATCGTGGATTCCAGACATGGCCCGCGGGTCGATACTGCCGTTGCTATTGCTTTGGCCTCCGCCAAATTGGGAGAAGCCGTAGTGTGCCATGATTGGCAGCGGTCCGCGAAAGCGACGACTGTTAAGTTGTCGAAGAGAAATGTACGTCGCGATTGTTCAAAGGAACGATGCAAAGCTCGTGGCTATTGGCGCTTCACCATAAAGTCAGTATTTCGTCGTCGCACAAAACGGTTGAGAGTCATCGTTTCTCTTGGGGGAACGAGCATGCCCCGCATCCATTCGACATGAATGGGGTCTCAGTCGCCAACTATTGGCGACGAGGTGGGGTGCGCATGTCGTGGAACAGAAGTCAGACCACGTTGTAGATGAGGTGAGGTGCCCATGCCACGGTCGGAGCCAAAACAAAAAGCAAAAGAAACATGGTAGCGACTGACCTTTGGATGTGTGGAGAGTGTCTCACGTTTGAAATTGGCTTGCAATCAGGTAAGGTTCGCCAACCCCATATACAGCTGCCTCGGAGGGATATTGATGAGTCAAAGTCGGGTTGGGTTTGTGCAGATGGAAATGCGCGGGGAGGTACCCAAGAATCGAGGTCCACCCCCACGGAGAAGACAGCTGCGGACGACTTTATGCGCGTATAAATAGCTGCGGTGTGCGGAAGAGCGGTTGTGTGCTCGTATCCTTCAAAGAGTTGCTATTGTTGTTGGGTTTGTAGATGTTTTAGAGGTGTTGGACAGATGACCTGATAAGGCAAAGGAAGGGAGAGAAACTCTATTGCTTTTTTTTTTGTTCTCTGGCCTGGTTTGGTTCCAGCGTGAAGGCGTAATGTCCGGATCGGCCAGGTCGGAAGGATTTCTGGGGAGTGAGTTTGAGAAGTACTTGTGGACGCCAAGAGAGGCTACTCGTAATTCAGCTGGTGGGTGCCCGGGTTGAGGAGAGAGTCTGTGTGGGCAGCCAACAGAAATTCGCCCAGCTCCAGATGCGCCCGATGATTGGCCCGGCTTAGCAAATAAAAAGAAAAGGCCTCGGCGTCCTCAATAAAGTGGCAAGCAAGCAAGCGCTGACGACAGGCTGATGTTATTTCTCTTGTTGCTTGTCGCGAAACGGAGAAAGTGAGAGATGAGACGAGTTGATCCCTCTTAGGTCAGACGAGAAGAGGCGGAGCTACAGTACAAGCTCGACCAGTGCGGCACAGACACTGAGCGAAAAGAAGCGCTTTTAATCGGCTTCTTTCGTGTCGTTGGGGAGGACAAGCGAGGGCCCGGTGGGAGAAAAAAGTTGATCTGTCGCTTTCTCGCGTCGTGGGAACGCGGGAGCCCAGTAATTGCTTGGAGTAGCAGGCGGGATGACGGTGATAGTGAGTCGGAGATGTGCCGGGTAATATAATTGGGTTGAGGAACCGGTTCGATTTGTGGCTAGCCCGCACAATCTAACGTGTTCGACAAGAGATAAGGGTAGACGACAGGATCTGGATATCAAAGGTTGGAACTTGGGACGATGGTTTCCCGGGAGTGCAATCCGTAATGTATTTATTCGATCGAATGCTGACAGGGAAAGCTGAAGAATCAAACAGGCGGTAAGGCGCAGTTTCAAGCCTCAATTCGCTGGGCAGTTCCAGAGATGGATGGGCAGGCAGGGCGGGATTACCGTCGAGATAATCAGATGGAGGCGGAAAGTTCAGCTTGGCACGGAAGAAGGTCCGAGACACACAGTTAAAGTAAAGTTTGTTTATGGGTGCCGATGTGTGATGCGAGTGTGCAGCGCAAGATTCGAATTCTATCCCGATGGCAAACGAAGCGATCGAAGCCTTCTGTCGTGTATGATATATGTTACCGAATCGCGGTGAGACCTGTCAAGAATGAGGCGGTATCGACCAAGACGCTGATTGATGGGAGAGCCCAGTCCAGTCGGGGGCAGGGTGAACCTTGCAAGCCTCTGTGCGACCCTTTCCAGCGATTTTAGGGAAGCCGGAGAGTCGAGGAGCCAACGTGATTGGCTGTCTCCCGCCTGCAGCTTGAGTAGATCCCCCAGGCTTTCGTGGTGTAGTAGGGGCTTGGCCTTCTGGGCTTGGACTCCGGGCCAGACGAGGGGGACAGGTTGGAAGTTGGAGTTCGGGGGGCGGGGGGACCACTGTAAAGAGGGAGAAAAGGGAGGGGCTGCCTTAGTTTTAGGCCTTGCAGGGTTATGGGTTAGGCCTAGCCGTAGGGAAGACGGCTGGAGTAGTGCAGTCGAGATGGGGCCCTTGGAATCGCTCGAACTCTTGACCCCGCTACTGCGAGGATGGGAATACCCTTCCTGACCAGAGAGAAGCTTCCAATACTTGTAGTAGAAACAAGCCAAACACTTTCAACGTATCGATGCACACTGAGTCAGGGCGGTTGTTCGGAGCTGCTTAGTCCCGAGCTATTGACTCGGTCCGACAACGTCTCCTCGTTTCTTTCTCGCTATTGCCTGGGTGCGCAATACCGGCCAAAGACGATGGGCTTCGATAGACGCTACAGCCGCCACTTGCAACTTTCCTTGGGACGGCTTCCTGGGGTCGGTGAAGACTTGGCTGGCTTTCACCTGCTGTCAGTAGGGCCTCGTTTCCAGCCAGACCGTGTTGCTCGAATCGCGGAGAAAATGTGCGAACGATCCAGGACAGATAGATCCTCTGGTCCATGAATGAAATGCTGTTGAAATTCTCCGGCACTGCGCTGTCTCTTGCAGCCACCTGTTCAGAGAGTATTGTGGTTACTTTTGTTGCTGCCTTGGCTCAGACAACAGCAAGCTAACAGTCCAAGGCATATACGAGGTCCACTAGGTAGCCTGCTCAGGATTATGAGAGTTTGCCTGGAGATATCTATTCCTCGGCAACAGGAATCAGAGTATGGAGTAATAGTAGTAGTAGTAGTAGTAGTAGTTGTTGTTGTTGTTTTTGTTGTTGTAAGTTGCGACAAGTCGGGAGGTATCCGTCCTATTAGAACTGGTGAAGCTCTGTTGGGGGACGCGCGAAGTCCTTCTTATATGCTAATGGCAGTGCCCTTTTGCGGCAAGAAGACGAGACCGGTCTCCCCCGTCAGGATGCCTTCATTTGTAAACAACCTTGGTTTCTGTTGTTGGGTGCGTCTTCTGACTTGCATGCAGACAGCTTTACCCACTTTAAGAATTACTCAACTTGTTGGTGGTGTGTCAGGATGTTGACTCTCACCGGACCATTTTCGTGTTGCCCTGGTCGCCTTCCGCCTACACATTTAGATGTAGTTTCCCATCAGTGCTTGTCCTACTCTGGGCGTTCTCGGAAGGCGAAAGGGGTTCGTGGAGGGCAGGCATTACGCTAAACGCGTGACGCGGTGAACGTCAGCCATCCCACCTGCGATAAGACATATTGCCACACCTCCCTCTGACCTGTTTTGGTGCTTGGCTAGCGCAATCTGGGAGGAAAGTGCATCATGGCAAGATGGCATTCTTCAGCATTCTTCGCTGAAGGTTGCATGCCAACCTTGGAAATTCTATCAGAACCAGACACGCCTCGAGAAAGCTAATCACATCTGACCCATCGAGCTATCAACTCGACCTTCCCGTTACCTAGTCGAAGGAACGATCCTGGCCATGATCAGCATAGCATAGCGGATCCAGGCCTGGTCGCTTGTCGTAGCAACACGACCTATCAAGGCTAAAGAAGTATAACAAACGAGGATGGCAGGTAGACCCTTCTGTATATGAGCAGATATCCGTACATCGCACAAGGTAGCCGACCTGTTGTGCTAAGCTCCAAGATATCAATCAGGCCTAGCAGGTTGGCCCCAGCCCAACCACTGCGTTCGTGCCTTTGCCCTGCTCTACAAGATGTAGTCACTCGTACTCGGTTGGTGGTTATAGCAAAACACGTTCTACATACATATCGCATGTAGATATCTACCTAATGGACTGCTCATCTACCTACTAGTCCTGGCAGTATGTATGGCATGCAGCATGCTCGCTCACTTATGCAGGGTCCTCTGCTTTTGCAGATCTTTAAACGGGATCCGTATGGAGTGGATGGCCCCTATTAGCTGATGGGTATCGGCATTTGCAATGGATGGGTGGTCTCCAGATGCGCATCAGCGAAAGACCTCCCCCATTTGGACCGTACTGTATGTAACGTTAAGTGGACGCATGCTTGCTATTAATTACTATGCTGGTGTCGATCCTGTAGGGCCAGCTGCATGAGATGTCGCCAGGATAAGAGAGGCCAATCATTGAAGCTATCCAGTACCCAGAGGCGCCCATCACCCATCTCTCCAGCAGATTGGAGAGGCCCAACCATAGCGTCCACGCGGCTCGTCGCGAGAGTCTAAATACACCTGATGCACACTTGGTCTCTTCTGGCCCATAGTGGGTAGCCAGTCAAAAGTATCATGCTCAATCCGGCTTTTGAGGCTACACAAAACGCCGAACATTAGACGCTTCAGGGACTCGCTAGTCTGCCTCCAGTGTATTGGGTTGGGCATCGGCCACCTACGATACGCTGCGCGAACCAAATCATAGGCAGAGATGGGCAGTAACGTAATAGCATGTTGCCATAGATGCTGGGAGCAAAAGCAAGCACGTTAATTCGCACTCTGCCGTGTTTGCCGCCATCGCGCTTTGCCCCACATCTGAATGCAAGTGAGTCTTTTGAGAGGGTGTCGTGGTGAACCCTCTCGCAGCGATGACGTCGTCACGTTCGACTAAGCCCAAACTCGAACTGGCTTGCAGAAGCAATGGAAGAGAGAGCCCGCTTATCGCGACCTCACACGCAGTGATACGAGGGCTGCGCGCACGGCTATTGAGGCTCCGGTTCGGAGACAGATCTTATACCTGATGAATGCAGGCCTACTCGGCGCATAGATAGAGCCAGCTGCAGACTTCGGTGCTGTGTTGCCACGCAACGGAAGATTGCTGGAACTTGATCAAGCTATGCACCTAGTCGTTCCCCCGAATGCACTGCTGTCGCAGGTACATGTGTACAGAGACAAACCAGCCAACGTCTATAGTCAGTATCATTGAATGATGGATGGCATCAACATTCACCGTGGTGGATGCATACCTCGCCTATTTCAAAAGTCATAGCCTTCAAGCGGAGAATCACGCACTAGATATGCTGCCATATCCGCAGCAAAGAAGCTTACGGGTTATTACTTACCGACGGTGTCTCATTCCCACCCCCGTGAGAAGTCACTGCGAGACGAGCCGTTCGGCGGAAAGAAATGTCCGGATATCCCGAGTTCGGTTCTGTACTCACAATGCAGGCAGCAGTATGTGAGTCCTTGCTGTTTCTGTCTCTCTCCCCCTTACCGATGGTTTACCATCTGCATGCACTTAACGCAATGTGCCAAACCACTTCCTTCTCGAAGGTATGCCTGCCGCTTGGTTCTAATATTGGCCACATTTCCGCCCCGAATGCCGCGATAAGGAACCTTAGAAACCCGGTCACATATGTAGGGGGTTGCTCAGCAATCCTTCTAGGCCATAGAAACTCGGACCTTGTCCAACATGGGCATATGTCACTATTATAATGTGAAGGAAACCAGACTTCCACCCCCATTTTCTTCCATCCAACAAGGACGTGTTGGGTTGGGAGTGTTGCGGCTGGTGGGCAGGATTGGACGAGTGTGTGTTAGTGCTTTTCCCTAGCCACCATAAATCTGATCTGACCAAATCCTGGAAAACGGTGCTGGGTGCCTGCAAGGCTAGAGCGTGACGCGCACCCAATCAGAACCCCCCCGTTCGAATCACTCCACCCCACCCCCAATCCCTAGCGACGACACCTCCTTTCCCAGAACATACCAAGCCTTGCCCCAACTGCCATTATTACGCCCAGATGGGAGGGTCATAGGACACACCTACATCCATATCCATTACTACCTTTCGAGCTGCCTGCGCTTCTCGACGCGCAATCCGCCAACAACGGCGTGAGAGAAAAAGATATCGGCTAGATATCCATCAGGGGAGAAAGCAGGCGAATCAACTTGGACACGACCGACAGAACACTTCCAATCCGCCATCCCTCGCGACGACACCTCTCGACAAAGCATCGGACGAAACGGAGATCCATATCAGTGTGAACGGCCAGCAATAACAGCAGCGACAAGATGGCGTCTGCTTCTTTCAGGGAATCCATGAACTCGATGGGCTGGTCCCGTCGCGAACCCGACATGCCTGTGAACATAAGTCAACAGACAGGCTTGCTTTCCTCGATCAAGTCTCTCAACCCGTTCGGCGACCGTTATGTCCAGCTACCCACGACTGAAGGAGCTGGTGCTCCACTGCCGGCGAGCACTCGCCGCGAAGAAGAAGAAGGGTGGTTCGCTTGTGAGTACAGCATCCATGTTTTGTCTCTATCCCCCATGTCGCAATGCTCGTCATGAGTCACCCGGTTTCAATCCCCTTGCAGGGAGCCTCGATGGCGTTCATCTGCGAGTCCCTATAGCTCTGCTAGCTCAATAGCACGCTCCACTCCCATGTCTTATCTCTGCACATGGGCAAATGTATGCCCCCCCCCATCTTCAAAGCATGGCTGACCACAAATCTCGATCTCGTCATACAGTGAGCCGTTGGGACCGCATGCTGGTCTTCGCCGGCTGCAATATCGCTGCCCTCTCCTGTTTCGTGCTTGTCTTCGCTCTGTGGCCTGTTCTCTGGCTGAAGCCTAGCAGGCTTGCAATACTGTAGGCCCCCCCCTTGTTTCTATGCATATTCCATGCCTCAAACTTGTCTGCTGCAAGCGGCCCTCCTGCCCATATGGTCAAGCTCTTGAGGGTCCTACAATCGCGCATGGTATCCTTGGAGCGGGCTCCTCCCGTCCCTTGTTATATGCGACGAGCCGCTTTGCATATGCAGCCAGCCCTGCATAAGTGCGGTCGATCAGCGATCTTTTGATATAAATCCCATCTTGAACCTGGCAGGACTGTCCCGATAGTGGCAGAGCTTCCGTCACTTCCAAGTATTTCCAAGGCTTCGCCTTTATGTCCTGCTGACATGCTTCTTTTCTAGATGGTCCTTCGGCTCGGTATTATTCCTGTGTTCATGGGCAGCCATGATGGGCCCGATGACTTACATACAGCACTTGCTATCTGGCAACCGTCTGCCTTTCACTGCAGGCTATTTCGGTTCTATTTTCCTAACGCTATTCTTCGCTCTCGGTGTGAGTCATATCCCTCGGTGACCCTAGGCCCCTGTTTGGGACAACAAAACTGACTTGCTCCAGGTCCACAGTGCCCTTCTGACCTTGATGGCGGCCATCGTCCAGTTGGCCTGTCTAGTATGGTATCTCGTCAGTTACTTCCCCATGGGATCGAGCGGTCTGCGTCTTGCAACCAGCTTCGGCGCCCGCAGAGCTGCTGCTTGGATGACTGGCTAGAAATATATGCTTCTGAAACTTTGGATGGGGACTATCGCGGTCCATGTACGATATGTAAAAATCAACCGTCTATCTCACAGCAGCACTTTGGCCTTAACTTCAAATGATGCGGCTGCTCAAAGGCAATTAGATGACAATAACAATTACAGGTCAATCGCAGGTCTTTCAGATACGATACTCGCATGTACTCTGACAGCTAATAGTCTTTATATTTATCTTGCGATTGTTTACATTGAGTGTAATATCGCTCCTCAGAAAGTGGGTGCAAAATCGATATTGAAACTGCCCTGAGTGCCTCGAAGGGCAACCGCTGTCACAGGATAGGGATAGCCCACTACACAGCTGCGAATAGACATCGCCTGTTTATCCTTCCGCACTTTAGGATGCATCACGTCAGGCGTCATTATCGTCAACCATTACCCAGGCTCCAGCAACAACTTTTGCCAAGATCAAGAACTTGAGTGCATATCGCACATATATATATGTGTGTGTGTCTCCTCGTTTAACTCTACATGTGCTCTATCTTAAGGGGTATGATAAGAACAAATGCGGACAAAATCATCCAGGCTTGTAACAAAAGGTGCCGGTGTGGTAATGCTTACCTACACGTAAGTATGTGTCACAAATTGCAATACAGAAACGGCAGCCAGCACCGATATACCCGTAAGCATGGAATGTTCGGGTGGTTCGGATCACAACATGTGCAAATGCAATCATTCACCAGTTTTTAGAGAAGGTGCAACGGCTACCTATTCGCACCGGCTGGAAGGCAATTCGATATTAGGTCTACTGTTGGCTTCGATTGCGCACAGGGGCATTGAGTTGGGTTCTAGGTCGCCCTGTGGAACTTGAGAATCCGCAAGCACTGCTGTGGACGGACATGGCTTGTTCAAGACCCCCAGATGCCGCAAGCCTCCGTCGGCATCTAAAGCCCAATCGCCCCACTATTGACGGACCATGGAGGGCCGTTATCAACGGTTCGCTATTTTCAGAGCTACACACATTTGATGTAGACATGGATAGCCACGAACGGAAACAGCCAGCATTCTCGGGGTTCTGCCCCCCTCACACGCCTGTGTTCGACAAGATGAAGGCTTTCTCCCCTTCTCGTTTTGTTCGGGACGAGCACGGGAGGGGGTGTAGTATCATTTGGGAGCTGGTACTCCGGACGCATCAATTACAACCTACCAATCTAAGGTAAGTATCTGCAAATTGATCCACTAAAATGTAAATATGTAGATACCTGCATTCATCAATGTATATGAATTTTCATCATCGCACTTGATGTCCCAATCAACGGTAATACATTTCAATCCGGTGCTTATTTAGAGCTTACTACATGTATAACCTGCTTGCCAATGGGGGACAAATATTGCCCATTTATCGTAGGAGAATTGCCAGCACGACATACTACGGCCAGTGGTAGTATTATGCCGGTTCTAAGTTGCACGTGTCGCAGCTAGAAATGGTACTTCTCAAAGTAACTGATATAGTTGCACAAGCTAAAGCAGGTCCAGTGTGAGGGTGAAGGCTTGCAACGCCAGCGTTTGGTGCCGTGGCACAGGATCATGGGGGTAGCAGAGACGAACAAGATCTATGAAAGGGTAGGTAAGCCTCCCTCAGGAGCCGATAGCGAATGGCAGCCTGTCGATGCGTCAATCAATGTATATATCGCACGACTACCTGGGTACAACAAATATGTCATCACAGTGAGCAGTCGGAACGGAACGACATCTTGCCCATTCACTTCAAGTATGACTAACCCATTTCCCCCTCGCCAGGTCGAACTGATGAAACAGGTCCCGGATGCGCTGAAAATGTTGATTTGGCCTCGGGGAGATGGAAATATCCTTCAATTTTCTAAGGAGGCGGCGGTTCACCTTGTCTCCAACATGGGTGTGTAGGAACTTTAGATACCAAAGACAAAGTTATGATTCAATGTGAGGGCTTTGCAAACTCCCACAAGCCCTGTTTGGCCAAACCGCACAGCAGGTGGTGGCATTCATCACTAATACGGGCAGCGGGATCAATAAGAACAACCCCGGACTGTGTAAGTCAATCTACATGTATGGATGTACATGGACCTTACTTAGCCCTACATTTGCATTGAACCCGACATCTTCAATCGGCTTCGCCTGAGCACATTCAATTCAAGTACTTTTCTCTACACACACACATTACGTGTTCATACTCACCCCAGGCAGTTAGGCAGACACGACACGATCGGATCCGAATCAGACAACACCTACACAAACCGGCACTGCGTGAAGTGATTTGGGTAACAAACGGAGTTGCATCACTCCCGATCTACTTGGGTACGTACGTCCAAGTCTAAGGCTGGCTGCCCGTGGTCTAGTCTGGCTGCTGCTACTGCTGCTGGCTAGGTCATAGGTCAACAAAGATTCTACCTTTTTTTTCCCTTCCCCTCGTTCTGCAAGCAATATTGCCCAGGCCTTTAAACAACCCAGCCCAACCCACTCATTGCCAATCCACTCACTACCAGGTTACCATCTTGGGGCGGCTTGTTGGACCTTCCGAATTGTGAATGAATGCGCTCAAGTGACCATTCCTCCTCGGTTGTTACCTGCCACTACATTACAAGAGCGGAATTCTGTTACCCTCTAGTGCCCATCTTAGTAGGTGAGAACCTAGGCGAGAACCCAGAGCCAGAGAGGGTCCGCCAGCAAAACAGAACATCCAAGCAGCAACAGAAAAAAAAAATACCGGAAAAAAAAATTCGGAGCTTGCACACACAACAAAATTTCCTTCACTCAAACACACAACCCTTCCCTTCTCCAATCGTCTTACCTGTGAGTCCATTCTTCTTCTGGCCAGTAAGGTACTTGCATTGCTGGACGTAGCTGAGACAATTCTCAGCATAGACAAAGGAGAAACCGCAGAGGCTTCAGCACAATTCGAGTCTTTCGTATGTCTCCCTCTCCCCCGTCCTCCCACCCCTCCATCCTATATCTACCTGCCTGCAAATTGTTCTTTGGAGCCATTCTACAAGCCACTACCACGGCTTGTGCTGGATCTCATTGAAGCCGACTCTGGACGGTCCGACCCGTGTTGCCTCGCTTCAACAGACATTAAAATAGCAGGCGCGCTGACCAGTCACCATTTACCAGGCGATTGCTACTCTCACCCATCTTGTGCCAACCGTTTTCCGTCCAAGGCCACCTCGTCGTCTTGAGTCTTACAGTACACACACACGCACACACAATCAGTCGCGTGCACCAATCCTCTAGGCGCTTTCCCTCTGCCTTGAGAACCAAACCGTGAAATTTGGCATTTGCTCACTTCCCGGTCTTTGCATTGCCTCCTGTCAACACGGCCTCTATTTCTTACATTTGGGCTTCCCAGAAGACCGGAATTTTTCAGTTTTTGCGCACAGGTGGTCAACCGGAATTCTAGTCACAAGGTTTTCCGCAGCCCAGGCACAATCTTTCTCCGAAGTCCCAAGTGGTCCAAACCGTCTTGCTTGAGGAAAGAAGATAGCAGCAGCTCCTTCCTTCTGCATTTGCGACCTCGAGCCAACGGACTTCTCTGCAGTCTCCCCATCTACGTACATTGGGTCTTTTTCCCCGTGCTTGCACCCCGCACCCCATACTGCAAACCAACAGGGAGATTATTTATTCCCCTGCTTCGTCTTCGCTACGATTGGCTTTTCCCCCCACGACTTCTCGAGAGTCGTCGTTTGGTCTGGAATCCCAGCAGCGAAACATCTTCCGATCCCGACACGCCTCGATAGCACGTCCCGATCAGCCTACGTACGAGCCAACATCTCGCGTACCTCTTTTGTTAGAGAAAGTACACCTCGAATTGCCGGAAACCCACGAGGCAGACAAGTTTCGGCAACTCTGATCGGTCATCCGGCTTCTGCGGACCTTTACCGCAACCAGAGTATCCTTGGATAACCGCCACACAGGTATAGCCCTGGTGTGAAACCAGACGTGGGAGGCGAGGTCTCTTCCGTACTAGGCATACGGCGCACTCATCAGCTTAGGGATCCGAGAACAGATACAAAAACAGCATCATGTCTGTGTCATTCTCTTACGCCCAGGCCGCTCGAGGCCAGGTCTCAGCACCCCAAACCACTTCCGCCGACTCCAACAATGGACTAGCGACTGAGTCTGTGACAAGCAGCGCGCAGTCTACGACGCCATCTACAGCTCTATCGACAGTATCCAATGACGTCGACAGCGCTGCTGATCCTGCCCAGAGCCAGTCTGGTCAATCTGATTTGGCAAACCATGTTGCTCTGGAGTCAGAGGCCCAGAACAACAAGGAAGAGGATGTCGCTTCTGTTGCTGCGTCGGTACAGCAACCCCCCACACAATCTCAGTCTGAGAATAAGCAAACCCCGGATACCGTATCCCAAGGCAATGACCGCAGGCCTCGCGGCACAACATCATCCGCCCGTGGTGCTGACGTTCCGGACGTGAAGAAGTCGGGGAAGAGGAACAACAAAAAGTCACGAGGTAACGAGAAGGACTCCGAGCCCGAGCAGGGCGCAGAGAAAGAGAAGGAAGTCGAGGAACCCAAGATTGAGCTCGCCGACGCGCCACTGCCAGTCGTGAATCCTTGGACTCGGCGTGCAGAGGCACAAGCTACTAAAGTGAAGACATCACCGTCGCCATCTGCTGCACCACAATCTTCCAACGGTTCAACCAAACCCTCACAAGCTGCTGGTTCGACGCCGAGCACTGCTGAGCCGCGGTCAACACGGCCAGCTGCCAGCAATGGTGCCGAAGGCAACGGGCAGCAACTGCGCATGACCAATGGCGCCAAAGGGCAGAAGAAGGCGTCTGAAGCTGCCCGGGATGGCAGCAGATCAGTCCCTCGGGGCAACAGATCCGGTGACAAGAACGGGAAGGATGTCGCTGATGCGCCCCCGGCGGTCTCTGACCCATCCTCCTGGCCAACTCCTGAAACAGCGGCTACAGAAGTCAAGCCTCAAGAGAAGGACGAGGTAAAAGACGATAATAAGTCTGATACTGGCTCGAACCAGAAGACGAAATGGGTGCAGATACCCTTCGTTCCCACCGTGAATTTCACAACCCAGATCAACCGCGGTGCTGGCCGCGGTGGATCTCGTGGTGGGTCTCGTGGCGGTCGGGATGCCGGAGCAAGGGCAACCAATGGTACCTCATCTGCTGAGCGAAACAACTCAGGGGCTAAGAACGCTGGCGACAAGTCTGCAGAGGCTGGTACCAACGGGGTATCTAAGCGTGCCTCCGTAGACGGGACAATGGCTTCACGAGATATTCGCAAGTCGATTGGTACAACAGGAGATGCTACTAAGGCCCCGGCTGGAGTATCGCAGATCAACGGAAAGGCAGAGCCTTTCAAGCCCTCCCAGGGAGCTCAGAGTTCTTCGGCATCCGACCAACAGCAGGGGGTTGAGGCGTCCAAGGGCGCTGCTAACAAATTTGAGAACGGACCCCGCATGACGGATGGTCAGAAAGACTCTTGTCACCAGGGCTCCAAGAATTTCCAGAACAGCCGTGGGGAAGGCGGTCGCCGTGGAGGAGCCCGCGGCAGAGGAGGTCACTCGAATGCTAACAGCCAAGGCCATCATGTCTATCCTCCCAACGGGCAGCACTTTGGCGGTCCCAACATGGCTGGTCGCCAGAACCCTTATGCCCCAAACATGCCGCAGATGCCTTACGGCGCCCCGTTCCCCGGGATGAACCAGGCTTCTGGACAGCGTGGACCAAACCGATCGCAGTCGACTTCTTACCATCCCAGGGCCCAGGCAAACGGCTCAAGAAGCTACAGGCCACCTCCGATTAACAATGCGGCGTATGAGCCCATGATGCCACCCAACGGAATGCTTCCAATGGCAACACCATACTTCCCGTCGGAGTCCCTTCTGGATCTAGTCGTGCACCAACTCGAGTACTATTTCTCCGTCGATAACCTTTGCAAGGATATCTGGATGAGGAAGCGCATGGATTCGCAAGGCTACGTCAAATTGGACATCATTCAAAACTTCAAGCGTATCAAGGCGTCTACTCAGGACATGAATATGCTCCGTTTTGCTTGCGAACAGGCTCCAAGCATCGAGTATGTCGTTGGCGATGATCAGCTGGAGCGCATACGCCGACGTGAAGGATGGGCGGATTGGGTTCTGCCCAATAGCTCTCGCGATGACTCGGTTTCTTCTGATCCGGGTCCTCAGAGTGTGTGTGCACCCAACCGCCATCACTACAACGCCTATGCACCACACATGATGCCCTCTCACTACCCAATGGAACACCATGCTGTCTACTCATCAGGCTACGTGGAGCATCAGTACCCTCCCTACATGAACGGATTCTCTTATGGTCACCCCAGGAACCCTGATGTCACTGACGGCCCCAATGGACAAGCCGCCCCCGGGGAGTCTCGTTTGTCGGCAAACGTCCCCGAGTTCTCCCCGTCTACACCCATGGCCCCGGCGGACGCTCAATTTCCTCAGAAGCAGTTCAAGCAGGAGAGTGATGCCCCGGCAGTGAACGGAGAAACTGCGCCATTGACAAATGGTGTTTCCGAGAACGGAGTCGCGCATACCAATGGTACTGGAGAAACTGATGCTGCTGAGAGTCAATGATTGGTCCTCTCAAAGTTCCCCTTTGGCAAGCTTGATCTAATCGAGATCTAATGCCTTGCTCGGTGCCATTCGTTGCCGCATGCGATTCTAGCACCTAGGGGGATCTTGCATTCCATCTCTCGAGCATGAATGTGAAACATGTACTGGTATTTATGGGTGCCACATAGGCGCAACAAGGACAAGTTTTGATCAAGGTCAAAATATTGACAGAACTCAACTCTTTTCAGCAACCTCGGTTGGATTGCCTGAGCTGCTATTCAGGTAACATCTACACCAGACAGTTTTTTTTCTGCTGTCTTTCACAAAGCACACCGCACATCGTATCCCAGTTGTCCATTCCTGCCTCCGTCTCCATTTTGCCGACAATACAATTTGGAACATATCTAGGCTATGGCTGGTCATACTGGGATCATTCCCATAGCTTTCCGATGATGGTCAGATGATGACGAGGAAAACTTGTCTGCATTCTCGGTGATTCGGCTGACGTCTCAAGTATGTGTTGTTGGTTCCCACATTGACACGTCTTTGTCACCAAGAACTAGTCCTTGAAGCCGAGGCTCAATTAATGCACACACAGATGAGAACTTTAAGCGACTCACCAAAGCACATGAACATTACATTACACACAAGTCTTAAAGTCCGTGGATTCGATTTTCATTTCGATTTGTCTTTTTGGTTTTGGCATCGCATAGCTCGTCTCAAGTTCGATTTACTACACACCCATACCCATCAATCGATACTTGAAAGAGGCACCAGCAGATTGGCGGAAATCTCGGGTATTCAGGGGCTGGAACACCTCGAGATCTAGCAACCCGGCTGGCCATCTACAGCCAGGTTTTGCTGTCTAGGGTTTACATGGTCCTCTATTCGGACGGTCCAATCAACTGTGTATCCCGGCAGTGTCCTCTGTTCAGCAGTTGCACATTCACCAACGGAAACCTTTGGCCATCCGAGAATAACGGTGGACATGAAGCAGTGCCCATCAACAGCAGAACCGCAATCCGTTAGTCTCTTCTCTTTTCTTTATCGACCTGCGCTTGTGATGGGCCTGAATTGATGAAATCGCATACGGGGTCAAGGGAATTGAACTACAACTAGATTTGTCTTTTTTCTGCAACAAGGGAGGATAAAAAAAAGCCGCTGCTGCATTAAGCGTTTTGTACGAATAGTAGAAATCACCAATCGATAATTGGGAACCTTGCAAAATCATATCACAGCGCGACCACAGTGATTCATTGAGGGGGGGACCAATGTGCCTCTAAGCTGGCTGGGAACGGGGCATCACTTATGTCTACCCAGGCTCTCAATTATATCTATGTGATGCTAAAGATTTTAAAGTAGCTAACATTCGCAACATGTACGTCTTATCCACTATTATTAATAGTCCAAAACAACTAATAAACGAGTTCGGACAGATTTAATGTCTCCTGGGTACAGAGCACTTAGAATCTACCTAAATGCTCCTGCCGTGGGTGGCATTAAATATATTATAAACATGAGCACTAAATATAGCTCTATGTACGAAACGGGTCTAAATACTCCATACTATGATCTCAAGGAAGATATGCCCACAGATGCCGTCCGTGTTCTATAAGGGGCCAGGCCGCGCGACACTGTTGGCGGTGGGGGCGAGCTGAGCTGCATACTGGGCGGGTCCATGGCCTGGAGGCGCGGCTCAACGTTAAACCCCAACTGCGAACGGCATTCCTTGCGCCTCCTGCGGAGCTCGTGGAGTTTTTCCTTAACCGTGATGACCTCGCCCTCGAGTCGCGCCTGCTCCCTCCCGCCTCCCAGCTCCTCGAGCGTCTTCGTCTCCCGCACCTTGTTGCCGTCGTAGTCGTGAACCAGGCGCTGCACGTCGGGCAGGTAGGCCCACGAGTAGATGGCGCCCAGGGCGAGGACGGATCCGAACAGGATGAAGATGAGCCCTTGCCGGTTGGGGTCCCGGTAGCCCTGGTTGATGCCGTACACGATCAGGATGGCGACCACAGACCCCAGTTTCCCCGCCGCCGCCGAAATCCCGTGGCATGTACAGCGGTAGCAGGTCGGGAAAATCTCGGCGGGGATGATGAACGTGAGCGTGTTGGCCCCAAAGTTGAAGGCGAAGTGGCATATCGAGATCATGGTCACCGTGGCCGGGTAATACTGCGTGTGGGCCACGCCGTAGTAGACGCCACCGGTGATGATGAAGAGGACCGCGAGTATGAGGAAGGATACCGTCAGCCAGTTTTTGCGGGAGAGGCGGTTCGCGAAGAATATGAAGCACGTGCTGCCGGCTATGGAGCTCAGCGAGACCGTCAGGAGGTACTGCTTGGCTTGCTCGAGGAGCACGTCATACAGTGTGTTGCAGGGCTGGGTGTGGTCCGTCTGCCACACTGGTATACCCAGTTCTACCCAAGTAGGCACCGTGGAGCTGCCCTCTGGAATACTTGAATTCCAGCAGGAAAGCGACGAGTTGATGGCTAGAGGGTATTTCGAAGCCCATAGGTCTGATATCGTACCTCTACTGTCCAAGGAGAATCCATAGAACCCGACATCCAATCTGAAACATGACGGTTAGTATATGGCGAGAGGCGGGGAACACGTGATTCTGGGAGGATGGAGCGAAACAGGAAGGGCGAGCTCATACATAAACCATGTGATTGAGGTTCCTATGTAGAATATTAGTTGAAGTTCAAAGATCTAACTAAGGCTGCAGGGATGCTTACCTAGCAGATAGTACCAGTTTCCATCACGGATGAAATAGTTGTAGAGGTCCTCTCGGGAGAACTGCAGAGGCATTGGTTGGGGCGAGTTGGTTTGCGTCGCTTGTGGCGAATGCAAAGCTATGCCGTTGCGTGCATCGCTCTGGGGGAGGTAGACCCTGCGCGTGTCCCTCAAGGCGAGCCCTGGCTTGTTCTTGACCTCTAGCTGATATATTCCGCTGTCGTACAGGAAGAAACGGAACACAACGGCCAAGACGGCGGGTACGGCGCCGGTGCCGATGACAATCCGCCACAACCCATCCACGATCTTCTTACACTCCATCTCGTTGGCAGTGTTGAGCCCGCACTGCATATCTCTTAGGTGATGCTGGTGGTCACGACCCAGCAGAACCCACAAGCCGACTAGCTGGGCCAGAGCCTGGCCTACTGGCTGCATCAGAAACACGGACCCAAGCATAGTGGCTCGTGATTGCGTACTGGCCCATTCCGAGGTGATTACACCGCTGAGGGGATATTCGGCACCGATGCCTTGCTTATCGTCAGTATACGTTTCCGCGGCTAGAGAAGGGAGGTGCCATCATACCAATTCCCATCACAAAGCGCCACTGGCGATGGTGTTAGCAATAAACGCAAGCGGTCGACAGGGGAGGAGTTGCAGAAAAGCCTTACAAATATGAAAAGCCCAACAAAGGACATGTCACTGTAACCGAAGCTGCTGGTCGCTACGCCTATCGTGGAGATAATGACAAGCACCAGCTCGATACCGTAGAGTCGGGTCCGTCCATAGTAGTCAGAAAGGAAGCCCCAGGCCAATTGGCCGACAACGGAGCCCAGGAGGGTGAAGAGGTTGATGAGAAGCCCCGGGTAGCGATCATGAGGAAAATAGACAAATGAGATGGAGGCGGATATCACGTTGGTGGCGAAGAGGTTATAGGAGTCAGTCAAGAATCCCGATGCTGCCACACCCCAAATCCGGAGATTCCAGTCATTCAGATCCAGTTCGTAGCGGAGTTGACGACGGTCCTATAGTTGCGTGATAGATTCGCAGTCAGCACTTGTGCGGGTTTCTTCTTCTTTTTCTTGGTACTTTTCTTTCATTCTTTCAGCGCGAGCAGGCTTGATGCGGACGATTGGAGACGTGCCTGAAGATCACGGGGCGGGAGCGCGGTACTGTCGAAGCCTAGAAAGCCCCGATTCTTCCGCACTTCGACGCCTTCGTCGCCCATAGTAGAGTTTGCAGGGGAGGCGGAGCGCAATATAGCGCACGCCAAAGGAGATTCTTGCCAGTCCTGGGTTCAGTTTGACTGGGCGCAGATTATAGTTGTCTTCGGGCTAGAGCAGCCAGCGTGTGCCCGTCAGAGAGGAAGAGTAAGATTGTCGTGTGGATCCAGTTGGTCGCAGTGCAGTGGTGTAGGGTGTAGTTGATAGACTACATAATGCAGAGTTGCAGGTATGCAGGTTCATGCCATGCCGTATCCCACCCCGGCTGCCTGGGAGATCCGTCCTCTGGGGAAAAAGATTCCAGTAGGCAGTATGTAAGGGAGGTATGGGTGGAAGAACCCTGGATATGCCTTACGCCCCAGTAAATGGATACACAGATGGACTCTTCGGGCAGGGCGGCTGATATGCAGGCCGGTGGGGGGAAGTTGTCTCGTCTATTCGGTTTAGAGGATGATGATAAGAAGCGAAGCCGGGTTGCCGCTACTCCCAAATCCCAATTGGAAGAACCCGCGATCTGCCAGGATGTCTTAGTTCCTCTAATGTTGGATTCTGGCAGGTAGAAGGTAGCAGGTATATAATATATTATATAAAAGTATAAAAAAAGAAAGAGAGAAGTATTAAATAAAGATTATTTAAAGGAATATTATCTTTATATTAAATATTTCGGTTATTATATAATATAATACCTCGTTTTAAACGTAATATTTAATAAATTAAAAGAATAAGATCTTATAAATTTTAATATATATAATAAATTATTAATTTAAATTATTTCTATATAAAACTTATTTTTAAGTTTTTATTATTATAATAACTTTCCCTTTTTTATATTATTATAAAAGCGTTTTAAGGTAAAAAAGTAATAGCTTTTATTATTATTATTTAGAGTTATTTATTAATTAACTTTTTATAATTAATGAATTAATAATTTAAATATAGATAAATAAATATCGTTTTATTTAATACTTTATTTTAATTTAATTCTTTATATTTTATTTTAATTATAATCCTTTATTTTTTAAAAATAGTTTAATTTTAAAGTTAATAGGATTATCGTTCTTTAATATTTATTATATATAGATAGTCCCTTTATTTTATAATTCTTATATTTTGTAATATTATATTTTAATATATTTTAAATATTTATAATAAATCGGATTATTAATTAATTATATAATATTATTATTATTAATAAATAAAATAATTAATTTCTTAATATTTAATTTAAGTATTACTTTATTTATAAAACGTTATAAATAGATAGCTTTTAATAAAATTAAAAAGAGGGATATATATTTTAATTTTATATTAGAAATAACGATAAATATTTATTTCCGGGATTTCTAATTAATTATAATACTCGCGAATAGGAGGTAATAATATTTTATAAACTTATTATTACTTTTATTACGGGTTTATTTAACGTTAAAAAAGCCTTTTAATTAAGGTTTCTTACCGTTAAATTTTAGGTTTAAGTTAATAATATTTTAAATATATTTTAATATCGCCTTTACGGTATTTAAATATTATTTTATAAAGATAATTAAGAAACGATTTAATTTAAATATAAAGTAATGTGGTTTACCATATACTCGGATATATTATATAATCGGACACTTTTTTTCTATAGAAAATAAGTCCGTATATAACCATGCACTTTAATTAATTTTAATTAAATTTAAACCGTAATTTTGGAATTAAAGTCTAATTTAAATAAAATAAATAAAAAAGATTTTTTAAAATTTATATCTATTTTATTATACCCTTAAATAAAAAGTACGTTAAATTAATCCCTGTAATTTCTATTTTCCGCTTTAACTTATTAAATAAAATAATTATAGAATTAGAAAAAATAAATTTAATATTCTTATATAGTTAAATATAATAGGTTAAAATTTTATAAAACTTAATAAAGAATTGAAAGAGTTATAATTTACGTACGGACGTTTTTTATATAGGGTAAAAAGTGTCCGACTATATAATATGTCCGGGTATATAGTAAATCACGTTATATTAAATTAGGTTTTATAATAATTATAATATATATATACGATCCTATTAGACTTTAATATTTACTTCGGATATTTAAATTAAATAAATCCTTAAGAGTAGGAATACATTTTTCTTTAATATTTAAGAGAATTTATTTAAGATTAAGCTCGCCTTTAATAATAAACCGCTTTATTATACGTTTTAAATAAGCTATTTGATTAAATCAAAGTTTTTAATTTAACTTATTTTATTTAATAATTATATTAAGGAAATATTTATAAATATTTAAATTAAATATTTCGAGTTTCACTTTTAATTCCTTTTAAAAGTTTAAAACGGATAAGTATTTTAATAAAGGGTTAAATATTAAAATATTATCGATATAAATTATAAACGTTAAAGACCTTTTTCTAAAAACAATATTGTCGGTTTAAAATTTAATTTATTTAAATTTCTTTAAATAATTTAAAAAAGTTTTAAATTAAATCTATAAAATTTATTTAAAATTATAAAAAGATTTATTTAATTTAATAATTATATTAAGTTATTTATAATTTAATAGAAATTCAATATAATTATCTTTATTAATATCGTTATAAAGAAAGGTAGTTTTAATATCTTAATTATTAATATAGATTAAGGTAACGAAAATACGATAAATCTTTTATTATATAATTAATAAAAAGGTTTTAATATAATTAATATTATATTTTTATTTAAAACCTTTAACGATTTAATGTATTTTATAGCGGATAACTTAATTTTAAAGACTTAACTTACGTTTATAAACCTAACGGTTAATAAAGCTATTAATATTATTTTATTATTTTATTACTATATAAATACGATTAATTTTAATATATTTAATTCCGTCTTACGGAGGACGTTAATTTATTAATTATATTATAAAAAGATTTATATAAAACCCTCACCTTTTATTTAATAGGTTAAATAAGTAAATATATAGTTATAATTTAATTAATTATATAATCACCGACGAATAATTTAATCGATAACAACTTATTTAATTAAAGGATTATTTATTAATTATAATTCGCCCTTTTTTTAATATTAACTCCCGTTTATTAGTACCGGCCTTTTTTCCCTTTAATACATTTATTTAATCCGCGATTTTATCGTATTAATACTTATTATATTAATATAAAAGCTTTATATCCTTTAAAGCTTTTTTCCTATTTTATATATATATAAATATACTTTTTATTATTTAATACTTTTTATAAAAGTTTTTATTATTATATATTTAATATATACCTTAAAGATTATATATATAAAGAGTTATATATTATAACGATACGAAAAACTTATTATTATATATAGTATTTAATATTTAAAAATTAAATTTATTTAAAACGATTATGATTTCCGGATTATAAAAATAATTTATTTTAAAAAATATGAATTTAATAATTACTAATATAATCGCGTTAATTTTATTAATATATATAATATAATATATATTAATAAATATTAAAACTTAAAGAATTATATATATAAAAGTATAAAATAAAGGATAATAATAAATATAAATATATAAATATATATAATAGGAAAAAAGAATTATAAGTTTTAAAAACCTTTTATTTTAAAATTTCATACCTATATATAAAAGCTTACTTTAATAACTTATATAAAACCGATATCTTTATACCTTAATTTAAAAGATTTATGATTTAAATATAAATAAATGTTAATAAATTTTAAATTTATATAACGCGAATAAATAATTCCTTTCTTAATATTTAAATATAATATTATTATAAAACCTGGGTTTATTATAAATTATATATTATAAGGGATAATAAAATAATAACTAAAGTTAATAGCTATAATAAAAAGGGGGGTTAATATTTACTATCCATTATCGCTAGAGGCTTAATTTTTTAATTTATTATTTAAAATACCTATTTATTTTAATACGGAGTTATTACTAATTTATATAACCTTTTATTTACTTTTTATTATTTATATTAACTATAATTAGCTTATTAAAAAATTTAATAAATAGATTTAATTTTATGGATTTTAGTATTTAATTACTCTATAATTTTAATGTAATTTATAGCTTATCGGTAATTTTTAAACTCGGTATTTAATCTATTTAATAAATTTAAATAATAATCGATCTTTAATTTATTAACATTTTTAAGTTCGAATTTAAGTTAAAAAGGAACCGATATATCTTTATAATCTTTTAATTATCGGATTTTATTTTCGATTTCGGATAGGATAAACTATTCTTAAAAATAAGTTTTAAATTAAATAAAACTATTTAATTATTTAATAACCTCCTTAATTTCCGATATATCCTATTTAATTATATTATTAAAGTAAAATATTATTAATATAAAGTTAATAATATTACCGTTTTAAAGTAATTTATTAAACTCTTTTAAATATTTTAAGGGGTTTTATCCTTTATATTAAAAGATTTATTAAAAGAATTAGAATTAAATATTCCTCGCTTTAATTTATATAATAAAGTTATTAAAAATTAAAGGTTAAGCGATAAATATATAAAGAATAATAAATAAATTAATATAAAAGTAATATAATACGTTAGTCCGTACCTACTAACGCCACGTTAGTACGGATTAAACCCTACTCCTATACCTATTTTAAGTCCTAATTCCGTAATTATTTATAATTATTAATTATATTATTTAATAAAACATTATTCTACCTTTAACTTTAAATAAACCGATATTAATTTTATTACGACGCGAAAAGTAACGAATTTTAAATTATATATTAAAAGCTTAAACGTATAATTACGAAAACCGAACTTAATTAACTTTTATCGCGAATATTATAATACGGAAAAAGAATAACCGCATTATTATAATATATATTAAAAAATAAGTTTAATTTAATATTAATATTTAAAAGAAATTTATTAAATCTCGCGTTCCTTATAACATTATTAATTTTAATTGTAGTTTTTATAAACGATTTAATATTAACGACCCCGAAGACGATTAAACTTTTTAAAGGCTTTAATAATAACCCGATTAATAAAAATACTAATTAAATTTATAAGGAGTTCGAATAATAATAAAAGGACGCCCGTAAACTCTAATATATTATAAATATTAATAAATTAAATAATAATAATTTATAATTCTATTTTAATTACTATTCCAATATATATATATATAACGATAATAAACCTACTTTTCCTTTTTTCTTTTAAATTAATCCCGACGTTATTAAATAATTTATTAAAAATAACCTCGTTATAATAAAAGAGTTTAAAAATATATATAATAATTTAGAAAAATTATTTTAAGAAATATAATTTATTATTATAATTATTAATACCCGGATTATATAAATTATCGATTTATATTAATATATAAAGTTATTTAATTCTTAATAAGAATTTATTATTTTTTAAATTAAATATTCTATTTATTTAAATAAGGAATAAATATATCGACTCGTTAAAAACGATAATTTAACTAAAGATTAATATAAGATAAATAATTTAAACTTAAAGATTATTTCTTTAAAGGATCGTTTCTAAAAAATAAATTAAAAACTTAATTAATATTAAACTTAAATTTAAAAAAGATATTTATTATTAAAGATTTTATAACCGATTTTATTAAAATTAATATAAACGTTATTAATTTTTAAAAGGAATTATATAATATTAACGCAATTGTTACTTAACTTATATAATTTCATTATATCGATACTCTTTTAATTATTGTTAACGTTAAAGGTACCCGTTATAAAAAAAAACCATAAAATCGAGGTCGACGATTTTTATAATAATAAAGATAAAAATAAAATTTACTTTAAAATCTAATTCTATTAAATTAAAAATATATATTTTAGAAATACCGATTATTCTATTACTAAATCCTAAATATTTAATATTATTCGTAATTATATTAAAAGACCCGCCGTTTTAAAACTTCTACTTTTCTTCCGTAATAATTATTTAAATTAAATAAAAATACCTAACGAACTTTTAAATTACTTATAAAACCGTTATTTCAATTATATTTCGTATAAAAAAACTAAAAAGGAATATAATTAATTAAAAAATAATTTCCCTAATTAAGTATTAAAAGTTCCTTTTAAATTTCATCCGATTAATTAAAAAAAAGGAATTTCTTTAAACTTTTTAAAAGAAGGCTTTTTATAATAAATTTATATTATAAATTATATTAATTATTTGTATTTAATATTTCGAAAAAAGCATTAATTTTAATATATATATTAAATATTATTAATAAACTATCTAAAGTTATATTAACGTTAATAAGAAGAAAAAGTGTATTAAGAAAGTAATTACCTTTATTAATTTTAAAAATAACAAGAGCGATAATGGTAATAGAAACTCCAGCTTTAAAGGTAATAGAAATAATAGATTATCGTTTAAATTAATTTCTATCCCGACTTTAATTAAAATATATCCCCCGACTATTATTATTAAAGAGAATTAAAAGTTAATTTAAGAGGGATAATACTTTAATTATTATTAAACCGGTTACTAAAAGAATAAATACCTTTTAAATCTTTATAATATTAATAGAAAGAAATTTATCGATATTAATAAAATTTATCGATATTATAAAACCCCCGCCGATTTTTTTCGAATAATTAAAAATTTAATTAAACCCTAGCTACTCTTAATAAATTAAAAAGCTAATTTTAAGGAATAAAAACTCCTTTTTAAGATAGGTATTAATTAGCGTTAAAGACGATTTAATAATAATATTATTTAACTTTTATAACGATTAATTAGAAAGTCCTTATTAATCTTTAAATATATTATAAATAGTAATAAAATATTATTATTTATAGTTATAACGCTAATTAATACAAGAGTAATTAATTATTTATTTATTAACGTAAAGTTTATAAATAAATTAATTAAACGATTAAGAACCCGGCGCGAGATTAGATTTTAACTTTATAAAATTAAAAGGTTTAAAGGAAAGCCCTCCTAATATATTAATACGGTATTAATTATTAATATATATATCTATTATTAAAATACCGGGCTAATCCCCTAATAATAATCGATATAAATTACAATATAATTATTAAATAGAAATAATTTAAAAAGTATAATATAATTATTTATCCGAATATTTAATACCTTAATTACTTAGATAATTAAATCCTAATAATTAATATTAATATCTTTATAAACGATTCCGATAAATTACTTTATTACCTTTCCTTTTAAAAGGATATAGATACCCGGGATAAGGCGTTTAATGTTTTAATTAAAAAGGATAAACGAAAAAGGGATAGCCGTTTCTCTTAATTAAAATCCCGTTTTAAAAAGGGGAAAAAAACTAGAATAAATATTAAGATTTTAACTCCGACCTCCGGAAATATTAAACTCCTTTTATATATAATATATTAATTAAATATAAGATTAAATAAAATATAATATAACCTTAATAATAAATTAAAAATTAAAGAACCGTTTTATACCTATTTATTATCGAATTTAAAATTATAAATATTATACTATAATAAAAAGGATATATAAAGGTAATATCGTTTATTATATAATTTTTTTAAATAATATAAATAATAAATACCCGACCTCGCGATTATTAATATTAATAAATTTTATAAATATATAAAAAAGATAATTATTAAATCGTTATAATAATTTTATATAAAATCGATTAATTTATTTAAAAGAAATAAACTTTTTAAAATAACTTTTTATTAAAAGACGAAAACGAATTACGTTATAAAATAAAAGAAATAGTCCTAAAGGTATATAAAGATTATTATTATATTTTTAATAAAGTTTAATTTAATAAATTAATTAAATCTTATAATTTAATAAATTATAAAATCGAATTAAAGGAAAAAATTAAATTAGATAATTTCGATCATAATTTATTTTATAAAATATCTTTAAAAAAAACTAATTATAATTTAGAAATATATTATTAAGAATTTATAAAAAGGTTTTATTATATTTAATAATATATTATAAGCTATATTAATATGAATAACTTTAAAGGGAGATAACGGCTTCCGATTTTATATAGATTTTAAAAAATTAAATATTATTATTAAAAAAATCGATACCCCTTCCCGTTAATTAAAGAGATTCTCGACCGGATCTTTTAAATAAAGATTTATACCGTCCTGCGGAGGACGTTAATCTATTAATTATATTATTAAAAAAAAATTATATAAAACCCTTACTTTTAATTCGATAGATTAAGCAAGTAAGTATATAGTTTAATTAAGTATATAATAACCGACAAATAACTTAATCGATAATAACCTATCCGATTAAAGGATTATTCGCTAATCGCGCGCCAGCTCCCGTTTATCGGTACCGGCCTTTCGAAGGTAATTATCCCGCGATTTTATCGTACCGACGTTTATTATAAACGTATAGAAGTTTTACGTCCTCCGGGGCCTCTTTCCTATTCCGTAAATATATAAATATATTTTCCGTTATTTAATAATCTTTATAATGTTTTTTATTGTTATATACTTTAAATTCGATATATAAATTATATATATAAAGAGCTATATATTATAATAAATTATAAAGTAGGTTATTTTACGTAATTTTTAATATCTCGGAATCGAGTTTATTTAAGGCGTTTATAATTTTCCGATTATAAAAGCGGTTTATTTTAGGAAGTTTAAATCTAATAATTATTAATATAATAATACCGGCTTCCTCGGAATTATTTAAGGCGCTTTTTATTAATATATACGATATAATATATATTAATAAATATCGAGATTTAAATAATTATATATATATTTATATAGGATAGGAAAGAGAAATATTATAAGTCCTAAAGAGTATTTATTTTAAAATTTTATATTTATATATAAAAGCTTTCTTTAATAACTTATATAGAACCGGTATTTTTATATTTTAACTTTAAGAACTTTATTATTTAAATATAAATAATTTCCGATATATCTTGAATTTATATAATAAGAATAAATAATTCCTTTCTCGATATTTAAATATAATATTATCGCGAGACCCGGGTTTATTATAAATTTTATATTATAGGGGATAATAAGTAGCTAGGGTCGATAGTTATAATAGAAAGGGGTTTAATACTTATTATTTATTATCGTTAAAGGCTTTAAATTTTTAATTTATTTTTAAAATACCTATTTATTTTAATATAGAATTATTATTAATTTATATAACTTTCTATTTATCTTTCATTATTTATTTTAATTATAAGAAGTTTAATAAAACATTAAATAAATAAAGATTTATATAAAGATCGATATATATTAAACGTTTTATAAATTTCGTTTAAAGGAGATAAATAAGGACTTTATAACGTTTAAAATTAAATATAAAATATATAAATATTAAATATTCCTATTTGAATTTATAAATAAATTATTAACTTATTAAAGGTTTATAAACGATTTATTAAAGGAATACTTTAATAATTTCTATTATATATATATCGATAATGTTCTAATCTATTTAGAAAACCTATTAAAATATAAAATATATATTTAAAAAGTATTTTAAAAGTTTTTAAAAATTAGAATTTAAATAAATTTTAAGAAATATAAATTTAATATAATAGAAATAAAATACTTTAATTTTATTATCCGAATTAATAATATCGCGATCGACCTTAAGAAAGTTATCGTTATAAAGGATTAAATATAATTTATAGACGTTAAAGTAATTTAACTATTCCTTAAATTTTATAATATTTAACGGAAATTTATAGAGAATTATAATAATATAATTAAACCTTTAACCCTCTTTATTAAAGCTAATTAATTATAGGATTAAAGCCCCGATTAATAGAAAGCGTTTAATAGTTTAAAGGCCGTTTTATTATAAACGCCCGTTCTCGCTTATTTTAATTATAAAAAGAAATAAATTTAGAAATTAATTCCTTTAATTTCGTAATAACCGGAATGTTTTTATAAAAATAAAATAATAAATATTAATACTTTATTAAATATTATTTTAAATCTTTTTAAAACCCGGAGTTAAATTATTTAATTTATTATAAAGAAACATTAGCTGTAATAAAAGGGTTTCGGTATTAATAAGCTAAATTTATAAACCTTTAATACCTTAAGCCTTTTATAATTATTACTAATTATCGTGCCCTTAAGTACTTAAATATTAAATAATATTTTAACTTTTAATAAATACGTTAAATAAAGATTTTAATATAATTATTTATCGACTTAGGAAAAATAATACGATTACCGATATATTATTTTAAAAGGCGGAAGAATTAAGAACTTTAAAAACTAAAAAAGAGAACGAGATTTATTAAATAACTTTTAAACCTTTAAATTTTACATTAAATCCTAACCTTAAGATAAGGGGTTAATTAGGGATTATATTATTAAATAATAATATTCCTACGTTAAACCTTTTTAAGATTTTATTAATCGATATACTTTTAGAAATAAATCGATAAATAATAAATTTAAAGTTTTCTAAGGAAAAGCTTAATTAAAATATAAGGATTTATTTATTTAATATTTTATTAAGCTTCTTATAAATAAAATAAGTAATAAAAAATAAATAGAAAGTTATATAAATTAATAATAATTCTATATTAAAATAAATAGATATTTTAAAAGTAAATTGAAAAATTAAAGTTTCTAATAATAATAAATAATAAGTATTAAACCCCTTTCTATTATAACTATCGACTTTAATTATTTATTATTTTTTATAATATAAGATTTATAATAAACCCGGGTTTCGTAATAATATTATATTTAAATATTAAAAAAGGAATTATTTATTTACATTATATAA
Organism: Apiospora saccharicola; assembly: GCA_038363915.1. Taxonomy (NCBI): domain Eukaryota; kingdom Fungi; phylum Ascomycota; class Sordariomycetes; order Amphisphaeriales; family Apiosporaceae; genus Apiospora; species Apiospora saccharicola. The sequence goes on from JAQQWM010000001.1 coordinate 6,457,399, forward strand.
ATTTAAAATTTATTAAAGATTATTTATATTTAAATAATAAAGTTTTTAAAATTAAAGTATAAAAATACCGGTTTTATATAAATTATTAAAGAAAGCTTTTATATATAAATATAAAATCTTAAAATAAATGTTCTTTAAAATTTATAATATTTCTTTTTCCTATTTTATATAAATATATATTTATATTTATTATTATCCTTTATTTTATACCTTTATATATTATTAAATCTATATATAATTATTTAAATCTCGATATTTATTAATATATATTATATCGTATATATTAATAAAAAGCGCCTCGAGTAATTTTAAGGAAGCCGGTATTATTATATCGATAATTATTAAATTTAAATTTTTTAAAATAAATCGTTTTCGTAATCGGAAAATCGTAAATATTTTAAATAAATTTAATTCCGAAATATTAAAGATTATATAAAGTAATTTACTTTATAACTTATTATAATATATAGCTTTTATATATATAATTTCTATATTAAATTTAAAATATATAGTAATAAAAAATATTATAAAAATTATTAAACGGTAAAAAGTATATTTATACGTTTACGAAACGGGAAAAAGGCCCCGAAGGACGCGAAGTTTTACGTTTACGATAAGCGCCGGTATAATAAGATCGTAGGATAGCTACTTTTAAAAGGCCGGTATTAATAAACGGGAGCTAGCGGAACTATAATTAACGAGTAATCCTTTAATTAAATAAGTTATTATCGATTAGGGTATTCGTTAATTATTATATAATTAATTAGATTATATATTTATTTATTTAATTTATCGAATTAAAGGTAATGGTTTTATATAAGTTCTTTTTTTATAATATAATTAATAAATTAACGTCCTCCGTAGGACGGAAAATATAAGGATTTTAAATTAACGAACGGACTATTTTTATATAAAGGAAAGTTAATAATTTTAATAATTAATAACTTTAAAATGAAGCTTATTAAAGATATTTATTACCGAATTATTATTATATATTTAGCAATAAATAAAATAAAGAAATTAGTTATTAAAGGTTATTAATAGCCGGGTATAATAAATAATTATAATATTTTTATAATAAATTATATATATAAACCTTTAAAGGTCTTAAAAATAAAGACTTTTAGGAAATTCTAATCGTTTCCTTTATTAAATTAATTATAATAAAATATTATTATAGATTTTAAAATTATAATTCCTTTAAATAGGGATACGGGATATAGTATAATTATAATTATAATTAATTAATTAATAAAACGAAATGAAACTATATTATACTATAAAAGCAATAATATAAAAAAAGTAATTAAAATATATTATTAAAGTTTATTTAATGTTTATAAATTACCTTAAACTATTATAAATAATAAAGGTATATAATTTACCTCTTTATTTATAAACGAAATATATAAAATTTTAAACATTAAATAGATATTTATTTTAATAGTTTATTATAATATAATAAAATAAATAGAAATTATAAATAAGTATATAAATTAACGATTATAGCCTTTCCATTTTTATTAATAAAATAATTAAATAAATACTTTAGTAATTTTAAATTATATTTAAGCTATAATTCCTTATAAATTATTAAAAAGAATAATACCTTTTAAAGTAAAATAAAGTTTTAAATTATAAACCTATTTTAATTAAAAGAAAGAAATTGAAAACTTCCGGGACTTACCTTTAAATAAAAAAATAAATTAGGAATAAATATAATTAAACGTTTAAATAATTAAAAAATATATCGAGATTATAAAATCCGTTCTTACTTTAATTCAAAATTATATAAAAGAATAAATAAACCGTTACCGAAAAGAACTTAATTTTAATATTAATAATTAAATATTTATTAAAAAGGTTATAAAATTTAAAATTAATTAATTAAATAATAAAGCAATATTCTTATATACTTAATAATTATTCTAAATCCTCTCCCGTAATAGTTATATATATAAATTAAATATTCCTTATTTTTAACCGAACGATATGTATTATATCGACCGATTATTTAAAGATCTAGATAACCCTTCTTTTAAATAAACTCCTAAATAATTAAATATTAAAATTATAAACGTTAACGATCCTAAATAATTAAAATATTAGGTATTATAAATTAAGGTATTATAGATATATTATAAAAAGTTTTAATATAAGGTCGATTAAATAAAATAAAACAACGATAATATATAATATCCGGCTTCCGATTTTAAAAACTTTACGGATTAATTAAAAAAATATTATTATTAAAATGTAAATAAGGCCAGCCCGTTTATTAAATTACTTAAATAAAAACGCGTTATCGAGGAGGATCGTTTTAATAATAATTACTTTAATAATAAAATACCCGTATTAAAGGAAGTCCGGCGTTTAATACGAAGGAGAGCTAAATAAATAATATAAATAGACCAACCAGAATTAAAAAAAAAGGAATAATTAAAAACTTATAAAAGCTATAATAAAAAGATTTTATATAATAAGGTATAAAGAAATTTAATTATAACGTTATAAGAATTAAAGCTTTATAATTAAACGATTAAATAGATACTTAAAGTTATCTTTATTTTAATTCAAAAGTATTTATATTTAAATCTTTATTAAAACTTTAATATACTACTTTTTTATAAAAGGGGGGGTAGTAATATAATATATTAATTCGTACTTATTAACGTTACGTTAGTATAGATTAAGCCCCGTTTTTATACTTATTTTAAATTCTAATTTAGCTTTAATTAGATCTACTTTTTTCTCTCTTCTTTATTATAAATTATATTATTTCAGGTGTTTTTTATAGCTTTACTTTATTAGATCCTAATTCCGTGATTATAAAGAAAGATTATTTTAATATATAATAATATTAAGAAGTTAAACGTAAATATTAGTAACGTAATATTAAAATTTTAAAATAATATTATTAATTTATTAAAGAATACCTTTTTAATAAATCTAATAAATCTAATAATAATATTTTAAAAATAATAAATAATATCGGTATTATATTTAATTAAAATGTAAATATTATAGTAATTATTTAATTTCTTTAAGTACTTCTCTTTAAAGATTAATTTATAAGCTTTATAGTTTAAACGTTAAAGCTTAAAGGAGTATAACTATTTTAAATTTATATTAATAATACTTTAGATAATATATTATTAAAAGTACAATATTAAATAAAAATTATTACTTTAAAAGTCTCTCTTTAAAACACCCCCAGTAAATTAATATTTATTATAATAGATTTAATAAAGCTTTAAAAGGTTTAATAAAGACGTTTAATAAAACCGATTTATTTATCGATATATAAAGTAATAAACTCGGGTTAAATACCCTTAGAAATAAAGAAATTAATAAGGATTTTATTATAAAATTTATTATTATTATAGGTCCTATAGGTTTAAATTTTATTATTAATTTGAGTTTTAACTTATTAAATATCCTATTTAAAAAAATATTTAATATTATATTTAATTTATAAAAAACATATTTTAAGAAACTTAATTATATTATTTATTATTAATAAATAATATAATTCTTCTATAATTATTACTAAATTAATTTTATTATTAAAATTAATATGGTATTTAATATTATTAAAGGTATTATAAAGGACTTTAATATAATTATTTAAACTCTATTTTTATTTAATAAATAGGCTTTATAAATAAGGTTTTTCTTATTATTAATAACTGAATTAATTTTATATTTAATAATGTATTAATAATAAGCCTTATATTTAATATAATTAAATTATTAATAAAGTAATTAAAAGGTTATAATATTAATAATATTCTCCGTTATAAAGGTTATAAAAGAAGTAAATCTAATATTAAATAATAATTATTAAGCTATATTAATTATAACGGAATAATTAAGGAAATGAAAATATTTATATAAACGATTAAAATAAATAAATATAAAGCTCTATAAGGGATTAAATTAAAATATAATTTATATTTTTTAAATATCTTAATAGAAATAAAAGCTTAAACGGATAATGAAATAATTAATAAATAGAACATTAGTCTTTATATAAAAAATAAAATAAATATTAATTAAATTAGTAATTTAAATATTATTATTTTATTACATAATAATAAACATAATACTTATATTTAAAGTAAAGGTATTTAAATTAATACCGGATATAAATATAAGGTTTATAAATTTATAATATTCGATAAATACTTAAAACTTATAATAAAGATATATAAAGGATTCGTTATTAAATAATTAATTAAATACTTTAATAAAGTATATTAGAACTATAAATATAATTTTAAATAAATCGGTAAGCGACTTTATAATAAAGTAATAATACTTATAATATTTATTAATAAAATAACTACTAATATCTCGTTATTAAACTTAATAATTTATAGTATTATTAAAGTGGGTAAAATAAGTAGAGTTTATTAAAAGGTTTAAAAGTAGCTTTATAAAGGTAATAATAAAAAGCTTTAAATTAAGACTATTATTATTATAATAGAAGGGACGACCTTAAGGTTTAAACTATTAATAACTAAATTATTAATAACTAAATTATTAATTACTTAATTATTAATTATAAGATTCTAAATATTATATTTAATATTCGGTATTATTATAATTAATAATAAGGAATTAATTATATTTATTATAAATTTTAATAATATCGCTATAATTAATAATGACTTTTTAAATTAAAATCCTTTTAAATTAATTAAGGATAAAAGTAATACATAGTTTTATATTTTATATTTTAATATATTTATTAATAAAATAAATCTCCTTATTATTATAAGCGTTATTAATAATAAAAATAGAGGTATAAGTATGTTTTACTTAATTAATATATTTAAATTATTTATTACGGGCTTTAATTATAAAGTTAATTAAAGTAATAAATTAATTATCGCCGACCTCCTTTATTTTATAAAAGGTAATTATAAAAGTCTTTTAAAGATCGAACGTATCCTTTTAATTACTTAGATATTAAAGTTATTTTAATTAATTAAATAGGGTTAAAAATAGTTAAAGAGTATTAAACTTTTAAGTAGTTTTAATCTAATATAGTTTATATTTATTAATAATCTTTAAATAATAGACTTTAATATTTAATAATTAATTTATAAAATTAATAAAGTATATAGTACCTTATTATTAATAATAAGTTATAAGGTTATAAATTATAATATAAATATTATTTTTTATATAAATAAATAAATTAAATTTACCTTAAATAATAAGTAGGAAGTAATTATTTATTATAGATTATTAAATAAATTATTTAATATAACGGCTTTAAATAGGAATAGAAATAATAATAATAAAAGGTATTAAAATAAATACCTTAAGTAATTTAAAGGTATCGTTTAAAATTCTAATAATACCTTTATTTAAAGTAATACCCTTAAGCTTTATTAAAAACTTATTTTAATTAAAGTTATTATCTTTAAAAATAAATATATAATTAAAGAGGTTACTATTTTTAATTAATTTAAAAATAGAAATATAAAGATTAAAATTATTTATTTTAAAATAATTAAAGTTAAAAATAGGATTAAATAGGTTTATTATAAAAAATTTAATATTATTTATAAGTTTAAAACTTATAATATATAGAAAACTAATAAGGTTAAAAGGGCCGATAAAGTTAAAAGGGCCGGTAGGGTTAAAAAGGTTAAAAAGGTTAGAAATACTAGAAATGCTTAAAGGTTAACCGTTAGCTCCGGTTATTAAGAAATGTAATAAATTAAATCCGTTAATTATATTTAGATAATCCCTTAAGGGTTTATTTAATTTAAAAAGTTTATTATTAATTATAAAATTATTATAAGTTTATAATTAAATATTTATAATTTTAAAAGAATTTACTTTTAAAATTAAAAGTTCTTTATAAAGGTTATTATCTTTAATTATAAATAATTAATATTAAGTAATTAATAGGCTTTAATAAAAGGACCTATTAAATTAAATAGGTAGTAGGGAGAGATTTCGTACTAGGCCTAATTAGGCAGGCGGTTACTAGAGGTAGAAGCAGTTTATACTTTTAAATGCATTCTACCTACCGACCGACTAGCTCTTTTTTCTCTCTCTTTATTATCTTATATATATTTAAATAAATTAATATTTATACCCCCTTAGTCGATTTATTAGTAATTCTAAATATAAATAATCTATTTAATTAATAATATATTAATTATATTAATTAATTTAATATAGATATTTATACTTTTAACCTCTCTTTTAAGTTTTAAAAGTAATATATTAAAACAAATATAATTATTTAAGTACGAAATTAATTAAAAGTTAGAAAAGTAATAGAAGAACTAACATAGTTTTTACTTTTATTTAACTTTTTATTATAAGGTTAAATATTAAAGGTTTTATTTATAATACTTTTAATAAAGAAATTAATATGATTTTAATAAATTATATTAAAAAAAATTTAACGGTTTAATAAATAGAAAATTAATAAATTAATAATTAAAGAATTAACATATAATAATTTAAAGGAAGGAAAAAGTTTTATTAAAATAATAAATATATTCAATTAATATATAAATAAATATAAACGATTAAAAGATACTTTTAAACCTATAATTCAATATTATAATAGGGGATTATAAACGAATATATAAATAAAATAAAATAAAATAATAGCGGTTAAAAGTAATAAACAATAAATATATTTTTTATTTAAGCGTTTAATAATTAAAGGATATAATTTAAATAAAGATAAGATAATAAATAAATATTAAGGTTTAAGAAAATAAGGAGAGATAATAACGATAATAAATTAATAATGTTTTTTAATAATTTTATAATAAACGTTAAAACTTTAATATTAAACGATTAATAATAATTCGTATTTTATATATAAAGTATAAATTTAAATTTTAAACTTAGTATTTATAGAACCTTAACTTATAATTTATTAAATTTTAATAAATAAAAGGTAATAAGTATATAATATATTATATAAAAGTATAAAGAAAGAAAGAAAGAAATATTAAATAAAGACTATTTAGAAATATATTTAAAGGAATGCCATCCTTATACCGAATACCTCGGTTATTATATAATATAATATCTAATACTATATTAAATTAAATTACCCAGCCTGCCTAGGAGCCCCTGGTCGGTATTCAAGGTTAGGGGGGGCTCTTCTTTAGGGGTTTCTTTTTTTCTCTTTCCGTGTTGGCGGCGTTGCCGTTGATTGACCGACTGATTGAGCGATGTAATACTATCTCCCAGGAAGACCTTTGGTGGCCCCTCTAGTCTACTTTGGGATAAGCCGTCGTCTGCACCCTTCCCTGGCCTTTGGACGAAAGCTCTAAGATCGTCACTTCACTTATAAATAGAATATATCATGTCGCTTCACGGCGGATTGAGCTCACCACGAAACGGCCGTCTGTTTGAAGGTCTGCGTGCGGTTGACCTCATGCCATAGAGGTTTACTCTGCATTGGACTCACCGAGCCGAGATCCCGATTGTTGCTCTCATGTAGCAGCTAGGCAACGATCCTTCGCATATACTTAGACTTAGCACTCCCATTGACCCCCACCAAGGAATCATGTAGCCCGCATGCGCTGCATCTTGGGACGAATCCAGGGCCTCAGTTTCCGTCCAGTTGCGCTGGTGACTATATAACTAGCGAAAGCCAGTGGCTGCAAGTCAGACGGCGTTATTGGCATGTACATACATGTAGTTATACCGAAAACGATGCAATGCAAGTCAGAAAGACGGCCTCGCATACGATCATCGGTTGGTTTTCTTCCCTCGCATCTTGTCGCTACCATAGTTTGGCCCATGCTCATGATGAGATGGAGCCACACGGTGGCTTCGCCTCGGGGTCCTTGTATGAGGTGAGTGAAGCATTGCAAGAACTAGGTGGAAAGTTGTGTGTGCACGACTTGGGCCCTTCTTTCTAGTGCGGTGTGGGCACCAAGCTCGGAGTCAAGAGTGGGATTTTAAGGCGATTGGGCGGGTTAGCTTTGGGAGAGAGCGGAGCTGCCAAGCTGCGGCGCAGATGCACTTCTTTAGACATGTGCTCAATGTGAAGAAGCTGATTGGCGGTTGGCGACTCGATATCAATACCGGTACTGGTGGAGTGAGTGGTATGGATGCAAATGGCCCTCAGGTTACTTGCACTTGCTGTGTGTAACAGCACAATATCGGTTCCGACAAGCCGGTCCCAATAATCTTGGTGTTGGCCTAGCAGATGCATGAAATCAAATGGGCCAACGCCGGCGCCGGCGCCCCAAACGAGTCTGAAAATTGAGAGGAGGACCAGACGAGAAGGAAAGGAGAGCAAAAGGGATTGATTGTTCCAAGGCGGTCTTCAGCATCTCCAAGTGGAACAACTGGAAAAGTCCGTGCTGGGCTTTAGATTGAGCTTTGAAGCTGGAGGCGACGGGAGCCTTTGGGCTAGCCACTCAGTCAAGGCGCACCTAGTCAGTCGAGCGCCCCGTGGCCGTGTCGCTCAACGGTCCCTAAACTTACTATGTACTTACCTCGCAAGGGACGCTGTCAAGCCAAGTGCAATTCCGGTATACAAACCGAGGTGACTCTCCGGGAAGGAGGGCAATTGGGTTTGGAACTGACATCGAGATGCATTAGAAGCACAGCTGCTTAGGGCAGAGATCTCGCCCAGCAGATGTCTCCATCATGAAGTGGACAATACCCAACCATCGTCGGCTTAAGACAGCGGAAGACGCAAGACAACCGCGCGGAAAGCAAGACGCCAGAAGCCGGGAACACCTAGGTACTATATCGGCACTTGCATTGCATGGATGTACGGATACCTACCTCCAAGCCACAAAAACCGTCTTACCAATTGACAGGCTAAGCTTCCGCACATGGAACTGTGTATGGCTTTGGAGGGGCCAGAGCAACAGGAACCCCTCCTCTAACACCTATCAACACACAGCAAGCAACCCCTACCACCCAGCTTGGTGGGCCCGCCGACCTGAACCAGAACTGTCCTGTCCCGTCTTGTCGTCGTCCTTGTTCTGTTTGGCAGATTGTAAAGCAAGACAGACAGCTATCTTTTCTTTCCTTCCCTATCCTCCGGCTTTAGAGGGCAACAGTGAGATAGAGAGAGGAAAAAGAGAAGAATAAGAACAAGAAGAAGACGACGAGAAAGAAAGAGAGAAAGAAAGAAAGAAAGAAAGAAAGCCACAACTCCTCGGCCGTTTTACCTACCCACCCCATGCCGAGCAATACTTGTCGCCTGTCATTGGATCGATTGTGATCGTTGGTAAGTTGCACGCCTCCAGTCACTAATCGAGGTCAGTGGTGTTAGGGCCATTGCGGTAGTATTGGGGAAAGCGTGTCCGCCTGTTCGCGTGTGTGCGGGATGAATGACAGAGAGAGGAGATCAGGGTCCATCTTTGAAGCTGCCATAATAATATGCCCGCCAAACATTTTCCAAGAAGTCGTCAATAATCCCGTCCACAGCACCAGCCGCGCGGGGGGCCAGGAGGTACTTGTTATTGCAAGCTGAATAATCATGGTCAGTTACGATCCTCGGCAGACTCATTTCTCCCTGCGCTCTGTTCCTGCCCGTTCCTGTACAGCAGACTGGCAGCAAGTTGCAGGCAAGGTCGTCTGGCCGTCATGGTGTTGCTATTGGCGTCGATGTTGGTTGCCATTACTGCCTATTACTACCTACTCCCTGCGATCGTACCCTAAAACGTCCTCCCCCCACACGGAAGCCGTAGCTGCTGCTACTCAGCAATACCGTCGGTTTCCAGACACCGATTCGATTTTCTGCTTCTCTCCCGCTAAATTGCTTAAATATCTCCCCGGCGCGGGTCTGTCGTGACCCACGCCATGGCCGCATCTTTCTCATCATCTTCTTCCAGATCATATGCCTCGTCGTCTTTCAGCGTCCCGCCCGCCTATACGCCAAACTCCAACCTAGCCAGCTCCGCCGGCTCCAACTGGACTCCCAACTCGGCAGTATCTGCCCTGACCGACGAGTTGTCTTCGCCGCCGGGTCAGTTGCGGCCGCTGGACCTGGGTCCGCCTGGGTACCAAGCAACTATGTAACAAACCATTACCTACTTCTCTCTCTCATAAACTTTTTTTTAGTATGTTGCCCGGAGAATCTGCGTTTAGGTACTAATCTCTTGGCGCGTATCCTAGTGTCTTATTCGAGGGTCTACCGGAAGAAAAGACAGTTTACCTGGGTCCCTGGGAAGTGGTCGGAAGTGAGCATCGCCGGGTACTATGGCGATGCAGCTATCAGCTAGAGCTGCTTGAACACTTTTGTATGGCAGCCCGAGTAGACACGCACATTCCCCCTCTCCTTTTCGCGAGACGCCTCTTCTAAATCAACCTACCTCTACTCTAGTACCCTCCCCACACCCCGCCGACATCTTCCCGCACACCCTCCACTCGCGACACCGGCAGTTCTCCGATCCGTGCTTGCTTGAGCAATACGTCACATTTCGCGAAGTGCACCGAGTGCGATACACGGCCGAGGACGGCGTGGTAATGCTGGACCAGCCCATGGAAGTCAAATACGAGTTCACCACCATCGAATCAGCCATACACTTCCAGGGCGATCTCAGACGAAAGGACCTCCTAGACTGTTTCGACATTGACGTGGTCTGGTCAGATGCACAGGGCAGGACCGACACATTTGGCAATGTCCGCGGCATCGGGACGGTTCAGCGGTTGAAGCTGTGGAGTGATCGACAGAACTCGGCCCATTCCATCTCGGTATTCGCGAATCGATCAGATCGAAGGTTCCGGGAGTATCCGGTGGATTTCTTCGAAGGAGAAGTTAGGGGCCGTGACGACCGGCGCCGCATACTGCGTTTGAATGTGCGCGGGCGCCGGGGCAGCGCGCCTGATTCGAGGCGGAATCCTTTAGCGGCCTTCCGGCGCCATTCGGATCACAACCACTCATCTTCTTCCGTTCCCCGCGGCGGACCATTGGACATACGCTATCTTGGGATACAGTTTACCCGCCCCGAAGGTAAGTTTGGTCGGTCAGAACCCCGTTGGGTCCTGGAGCGCCACTAACGACGAAGCCCAGACTATAGGAGATTCCTCGACACGTGGATAGTGGCGCACAGCTCGGACAGCGAATTCCGAGGTATTGCATATCCTCAGGATGCATTCGAATTACCGTCGCCCGAAATACCGCCTGATACTCCCTATGAATTACCACCGCCACCTGGTAGGTTTCATCAGGCAATGACCCTGCCGACCGTGCCTGAACCCGAAGACGATGATTCAACTCCATGAGATCTGCGAAGCATTGATAGTCAAATGACCCGTTGACCACTAGCCAACTGGCTGTCGGGCTGCAAGTGGTTTGGTTTTCTGGCATGATGATGCTCGGAACCGAGGTGCATCGCGAGGTGCATCGGCATGCCATAGTGAGATTGGAAGCGATCGCCTCTTGGCTATCCTTCGGATTGCGCCATGCCAAGTCGCTTGTGTCATACTAACCCGGAAACATCAACTACAACCACAGCAAGCGCCACTTCTTGGCACTGCGAAACTTGTGTTATCTCGTTGTTCGCATAGGCGAAAGCAGGCGTATATGGGCGCGCTAAGGATGTGACCGGGTAGAGGGCAATATGATTTGCCCGGCTCGGCGCTGAAAGTTGGGAAGTGCTTCCAATCAACTGGCCACATGGCATGCATCATGGGTGCATGTGGGCTGGAAGTCAGTGTGCTGATTGATGTGCAACGAATGGCTGTTGGCGGCCAAGCCCGTTGGAACGGGCGTTGGGGAACGTCATGCAGCTTTTGACAGCTCCCTCCCACATTAGCATTAGTGGGGGAACTGGGGTCGAGTTGGGGTATGTTATTAACCCCATATGCGGCTTTGTTCGTATTCCCGTCGGTCGGGTCAAGACACACGAGTCAGCCAGTCCTGCACAGCTCTTTTCTGCTACCAAATCCACATCTCAACCAACCCCTAGTCGAAGTGTTGGAAGAAAGAAAGGGGGGGGAGTAGACGAAGACGAAGAAAGCAGAATAAGACCAGCCAGCCCCCTCACCCACGATGAAGGTCATTCTGTCCATCAACGCTGGGTCAAGCTCGGTCAAGATCTCGGTCTACACAGCCAAACGAGGGCAGCCCCCTCCTCAGCTGGCGTTGGCCGAAGCACAAATCAACGGGTTGACCGCACCGCCAGCGCAACTCAAATATGTCAGAGCAGGCCAGACGGTGCTCAAGGACCAAACGGTGGACGACAAGGTCAACAATCAAAATGACGCCTTCAAGCTCCTCCTAAAAACGTTTATTGAGGATCCGGAATTGCCACAGATCTCAAGCAAGGACGATATCGAGATTGCTTGTCACAGAGTAGTCCATGGCGGTGACTACACCACGTCCAGACTCATCAATCTAGGGACCTACATCCATCTCGAGGAACTGACCGACCTGGCCCCACTGCACAACGTCAAGGCCCTCCAGATTGTCAAGTCATGCATCACAGAGCTTCCCGACGCTGCGAATGTCGCCTACTTCGACTCGCAATTCCATGCAACCATACCAGAGCACATCCACACCTACCCTATCAACCAGGATGTTGCTCGAAACAACCAGCTGAGGAAGTATGGGTTCCACGGCATCAGCTACCAGTTCATCACGAATTCCGTTGCCCATTTCTTGGACAAGAACACTCGGGACCTCAACATTATAGCACTTCATCTGGGCAGTGGTGCCAGTGCCTGCGCCATCAAAGCCGGGGCGAGCTGGGACAACTCGATGGGCTTGACTCCGCTGGCTGGACTGCCGGGCGCCACTCGAAGCGGCAGCGTAGATCCAAGGTAAGCAAGCATCCTGCCCTGTACCAAACAACATGATAATGGGTATGCTTTTGGCGGCTTGTTTTCCTTCGTGGCCGGAGCTGACTCACCTGTCCAGTCTTGTTTTCCACTATGCGAGTGATGTAGGCAAGCTCTCGCCGTCGTCGACAAAGGAGCTGCACATCTCGCGGGCCGAAGAAATCTTGAATCAGGAAAGCGGCTGGAAGGCCATGACGGGCACGACCAACTTTGGCGTTATCGCGAGCTCGGATGAGCCGCGATGCAAACTCGCCTTTGACATGATGGTGGACCGCATCAGCGCCTACGTGGGTGGCTACTATGTCTCACTGGGCGGCGCGGTCGATGCCCTGGTCTTTGCGGGCGGCATTGGGGAGAAGAGCGACAAGCTGCGCCGCTGCGTGGTGGAGCAAGTCGGGTGTCTCGGCTTCGAGATCGACGACGAGCGCAACGCGAAGCCCATCCAGGAAACTGTCCAGGAGGTGGGCAAGGAGGGCGCGAAGCATCGAACACTGGTATGCATTACCGACGAGCAGTGGGAGATGGCGCGTGGGTGCGCCGAGAATCCTGACTTGTGGAAGTCGTAGGCCTACGGGCCACAAGAGACTCGAGTGTTGCTTGGTGAGACAGGAAATAGCATGACGGACTAGACGTACTTTTTTCAGTTGATAAATAGGGAAACGATGATACGATGAAACAGACTTCGGGCCAAGTCCTGTCACTGTGGAATGGGATCTGGGGGAGGAAAGGGTCGCCAGGTGTAGGTGGAAATATGAGAGAGTGTTTATTTGTGCACCCACAACCAGACTAGGCCGAGGCTTGCGATTACCTACATACATCTAAACCTATAAGAGGATTGGGTACGAGAAAGAGGAAATAACAACAGATGTGTGGGACGTCTACCTAAGTAGGTATGCTACATAGGTAGTATTTTAGCTGGAACCGACTGGCTAATTGCACAAATTCGCAGAGAATACATAGTAGTACCTAGTAGAGAGAGCGGCTAGTTTAGTTGACCTGGAGTGGATCAATGCTCTCTTGTCTCTTGCTTTGCTCGCTCTCCCTCGGCTGACCAAGCTAAAAGGAAGTTAGCCCCGAACCCATCCAGAGCTGTCAAATAGGAAATGACGTCGAAGTGCATCGGTTTTTCTTTAATAGTTTTTACTATTAATCCCCAGTCTCCTCCCCTATCTGCGGCTGCATTCCCTAACCGACTATTAAGGGTAATTATATATATTACCGTATAGAGTATTATTATAGGCTACTCCTTATTTTATAATTCTTAAGGATTATATAATTTAACTTAACGTTAAAAGTTACTTTTTATAATTATAGTTTTAATTTATTAATTTATTATTTATTTATAAATACTTATTATTTTTAATTAAAGATAGTATAAAATAATAAATAAATTATAATTAAATTTAAAGAGAAATTATATATATATTAATTAAATATTCGTTATATATAATTATAATTATTTTATTAAAATATTATAGGTTTAATTATAATTTATAATATAATAATTAATTAATTAAGAAATAAATAAAGATATTAAATATTTATTATATTATTATTTAAATATAATATTATTATTTAAATATAATATTATTAATTCCTTTACCTTAAAAAGAGTTAATAATACGCTTTAATAAAGGGATCTATTAAATTAAATAAGTAATAGGGAGAGATTTAATACTAAGCTCGATTAAGCAGGCGGGCGTTAAAGGTAAAAGTGATATACATTTTTAAATATATTCTATTTACCGACTAATTAGCTCTTTTTCACTCTCTTTATAATTTAATATATATATAAATAAATTAATATTTATACCCCTTTAATTAGTTTATTAATTAATATATACTTTTATTAACTTTTAAATGTTAAGTTAATTATACTTTTTATTTAATTATAACTTAAATATATTAATATAATTAAAAAGAATATAATTTATTAAAGATTAAAAGTTTAAAGTTCGAATAATTAAGAAACATTTCTTTAATTATATATATAATAATATCGTTATATTAATAAAGTATAAGGTATAATAAGTTTAATATATTTTTATAACGTAATTTATATTAACGCGTTAAAACCTTAAAAAGGGTATAATTAAACTAGTATTTAAATAAAAATTAAAATTAATAAACTTTAATAAAGAGACTTATTAAATTAAATAAATAATAAGGAGAGATTTAATATTAAGCTCGATTAAGTAGGCGGTTATAAAAGGTAAAAGCAGCTTATATCTTAAAATATATTTTATTTATCGACCGATTAACCCTTTTCTTCTTTTTTATAATCTTATATATATATAAATGAATAAATATTTATACCCTTTTAATTAATCTTTTAATAATATATAGAGTTTATATATAAGTTATTTAATAATTAAAAGATATATTGAAACGACTTTCGATATTTATTATTTACATTTATTAATTATAATAGGAGTTATACGGTATATTATAAAAGCGTACGATCTAATAATTAATTAAATTAGAAATATATTAAATTAAAGAATAAAAGAGAAATTAAAGTAATTAAAGTAATCGAATTAAAAAGTAATAAGGTTTTAATATTAAAGCTAATATAATTAAAAATAAAGCCGATCCTTTTATAATTAATTAAATTAAATATATTAATTATTAATATATTAATTATATAGCTATCCCTCTTTCGGAAAGGCGCGCTTCGAGCTTTTTATTTTATATTTAAATTTAAATTTATATTATATTATTTAATCTCTAATTAATTAAATCTTATAAATTAAGTTTAAATCTATAGTTATTTATTTAGATTTATATATAAAAAGCGTTATAAATATTTAAATCTAAAGTTATAATAAGGGCGAAAATATCGTTTTTAATTAATTAATTAATAAATAAATGTTATTCCCGTCCTCTAAAGGACGTTAATTTATTAATTATATTATAAAAAAGATTATATAAAACCTTTATCTTTTATTTAATAAATTAAACAAGTAAATATATAATTATAAATTAATTAATTATATAATAACTAATAAATAACTTAATTAATAATAATCTATTTAATTAAAAGATTATTCGTTAATTATAATTCGCCCCCTTTTTTAACGTTACCTCCTATTTATCGGTACCGGCCCTTCTTCCCCTTCGGTATATTTAATTATTCCGCGATTTTATTATACCGGCGTTTATTATATTAATAATTTAATAGAAATTCCATATTCTTTATAAACTTTTTCCTATTTTATATATATATAAATATACCTTCTACCCTTTAATATATTCTATAAAAGTCTTTATTATTATATATTTAATATATAATATAAAATTTATATATATATAAAATTATATATTACAATAATTTAAAAAGTTTATTATTATATATACTATTTAATACTTTAAAATCGAGTTTATTTTAAGTAATTACGATTTCCGAATTATAAAAATAATTTATTTTAAGAAATATAAGTTTAATAATTATAGATATAATCTGACCGGCTTTTTTAAAATTATTAAAACTATTCTCTATTAACGTATATAATATAATATATATTAATAAATATTAAGATTTAAATAATTACATATGTAAAAATATAAAATTATATAAAGAATAATAACGGATATAAATATATAAATATAGATAATAAAAAGGAAATAATTATAAAATTTAAAGAACGTCTTTTTAAAAATTTCATATTTATTTATATAAGCTTTTTTCAATAATTTATATAAAATTAATATTTATATATTTTAATTTTAAAAACTTTATTATTTAAATATAAATAATCTTTAATAAATTTTAAATTTCTATAACGCGAATAAGTAATTCCTTTCTTAATATTTAAAAATAATATTATTATAAAACCCGGATTTATTATAAATTTTATATTATACAAAATATTAAATAATTAAAATTAATACTTATAATAGAAAAAGGGTTTAATATTTATTATTTATTATTATATAGCTAAAGGCTTAAAGTTTTAATTTATTATTTAAAATATTTATTTATTTTAATATAGAGTTATTATTAATTTATATAACCTTTTATTTATATTTTACTTTTTATATTAATTATAGTAAGCTTATTAGTTTTTTTAAATAGATAAGTACCTTTTATTCTTTTTTTAATTATTTATTAACTTATTATATATATAGTTTATTATAAATAGTTAAGTTTATTAATTCGAATTAAATCTTTTAATTATAATTAATTTAAAGTTATTTTAAGGTTAAATTAATATATTATTTCTATTAGTAAATTCGGTATATCTTATAATTATTTATAATTTACCCGGAGGTATATATAATGGATTAATTAAGAGGGTTAAAGATTAGCTCGTTAGGAATCGGAAATAAAGATTAAATAAGTACATTTTATAATATTAATTAATTAGAATTAAGGTAATTAACTAATATATTTATTAAATTATCGATTTAACTATTAATATTTCTTTTACTAATTCTTTTTAAAAAAGAAAGCGGTATAAATAAGTAATATTTAAAATAAGGTTAACGTGGTTTATTACCTCGCGGACTATATTACTTCGTGAACTACTTTTTCTACTTTTTAATACTTTTATATAAGTTAATTTCATTATAATACTTTAAATTAATTTAAATTATTTATTATTTAATTTATTACTCGATTTTATATCTTTTTTATAAGTTTATATATTATAATTTATTTCGCCGTAAATATCGTAGCGTTTATTACCCGTTATACGTTATTTTAATAAATTATTATTTTTACCTTTATCGGTTATAAGACGCTTCCCTTTTACTTTTTCGTTTTATAATTATTAAGATTCTTTAATAATAAGGGCTCTTTTAAATTAAATATATAATTTTCTAACCTTCCGGTATTTTAAAAGGATTAAATTAACCGCTTTTAAAGTTCGTACCCGTTTACGTAAGATCGTGGTTTTATATATTATTAATTTTATATATTTAATTAATTTATTTATAATATTTAAAATCGGTATTAAAGAGCTTCCTTAATAGTTAGAAATCTTATTTTTAATAAAAGTAAAGTATTTTATCGTTTATTAAGGGTTAGAAGGCGTTAAGGGGTTATAAGTATTAGCGATCCTTAAGCGTAATAATTCCGGTATAGGCGTTTAAATTTATATATCTAGTTTATTAATTATTTTATTTAAATTATAAGGTATAAAATTAAATACGTTAAATTTAGATTTAATATTATATTTTATAAAAATAGTAAAATATGCGGCCTTAAAGGTAATAAAGAACTCGAGTTTCGTAATATAGTTTATCGAGGCTTTTATAAATAATTTAATTTCTTTTAAATATATATACTTTAACGGCGAATAAAGTATAATATTTAATAATTAAAGTAAGTAAAATAAATAGGGAGGTATATTAAATATAATAATACCGTTATTTTTATAATATATTTCGAATTCGGTTAAAATATAACTCTCGTAATTATTAATAATTAAGAGGTAATAATAACCTGTTATTTACGTTTTAATATATTTATCGAAGTACTTAACCTAGTTTAAGCCCGTCTTATTATTGGTCTAGCCGTTAAAGGTCGGTTTAATTATTTAATTACCCGATAAATTATATTTATGTATTTAATTTACGAAATAATATTAATTTTAAACGATTAAAAACGGTAGAATATATTAGCTTTATAAATTAATATATTTTATTATTATTAACTATTTCTAATTATTAAGTTAAATCGTTTTCGCTTTCTTATATCGATCGACGTATATTATAATATATATTAAGCCGATAACGCTTATTATAAAGCTAGTTTTATTAAAATTTTATATATCTTTATTTAAAATATTATATTTAACTTTTATATTTATTATTAATATAAATTAATTAGAAATAACCTTTATATCCTTATAAAAAGCCTTTTAATAATTATATTTCCGATTTATTTTAATTTTAAAGTTTAAATTACGGTTAATAAAGCGTTTAATTTAATACTTATTAACGCGCTCGTCGTTACGCGTTCCCGTAAGAAAATTAACTATATCTTTTATATTAATAATATTAAGAGGTATTCTTTAAATATTTAAATCGATTATATACTTTTATAATACCTCCTCTTTAATAAAAATTTAATTTATATTATCGTTATCGGATTTCGCGTTATAAGGTTCGGTTATTAATTCGGTAATATAAAATTATATAAAAGACGTTATATATTTTTATAATAATTTTTTCGTTTAAAGGATTTATTAGGTTTTATATCGTTTAAATTATTAAAACGATTTAATTTTCTTTAAATTAATTAAATATTATAATTATAGAATTATTATATATTAAAGTTTAATTAAGCTATAAAATTAAAAAAATGGTCCGCGAGGTAATATAATCCGTAAGGTAATAAACCACGTTATAAATAAAGTATTAATTATAATAACTTTATTTTTTATAAATAAATCTTAAATATTTCTAATATTAATTTATTAAATTAATCGATTTTAATAATAAAATCGATAGATTTATAATAAGCGGTTAAATCGATTTAAAAGTTAATAAGACGTAGGTATATATATATATAGCTTAAAGGAAGTTAATTTAAATCGGCCGGTTTAAAGTCTTTAATATATAATGTAAATAGATTAATTTTAAAATCTTTAAATTTATAACTAGCTTATTAATATAATCGATTTTAATAAAAAAATTAATCGATTTATAAGTTGATTATAAAAGGAAAGAGTATATATATAATTTAATTAAAGTAATAAATTAATTAAACTTAAAATCTTAATTCGATATAAAAGTTACGTTTTTTTAATATAATAATCGATTCGGTTTAATTTAAGCGGTAAGCTCGGTATAAATTAATAGAATAAAATAAGGTTATATTTTAATTATTAAATTATATCGGTATTATTAAGGTTTGGTTTATGATCTAATTATAATAAGAAGGAGATAGCTTTAATAATATAACGTTTAATTAATTAAGCTTTAATTTATTAATAAGTTTTAATATATAAGTAAAGTAGATTAAGTTAAATTAAGATTAAAATAAAAGCGATAGGATAAGGCTATAAAGCCGGTTATAATAAATTTAATTAAATCTAAATGTGAATATAAATAAAAAAAATTATAAAATTAAATACTCCGATTATAAAAGCATTATATAATTACGCGTTTTCTATTAAATATTAAATATAAAGGCGTATTATTCTTATTAAAATAGATTAGATAAGATTCTCTTATTAATAGGTTTTTTTATAAAGATATCTATTTTATTTTCTTCTTAAATTAATATATAATAATAAGGAAGGTAAAATATAATAACGACGACGTTAATTAATTATACTTTTAATAATAAATACTCTACCCTTTAATAAACGGCTAAAGAAACCTAATATAATTACGTAGTATATTATAAAAGCGTATAATTTAATAATTAATTAGATTAGAAATATATTAAGTTAAAAAGTAAAAGAGAAATTAAAATAATTAAATCGATTAAATTAAAAAGTAATAAAGTCTTAGTATTAAAGCTAGTATAGTTTAAAATAAAGCCGATCCTTTTATAATTAATTAAATTAAGTATATTAGCTATTAATAAGCTAGCTACGTAATTATAAGTTAGTTTTATAATATATATTAATAGAGTTAAGTTTTAAAAAAGTACTTTAAAGTTAATATATATTATTAATAATCTTTTAATTAAAGTATTAAAGAGCTTAAAATTATAAATAATAATTAAAGTAATAATTAATATTAAAAGCTTAATTTTAAGGTTTAATATATTTTAATAAAATATATAAAATAATATTTTTAGCTTTTTAATAAATTATTATAATTATAAATTTTAAAGATATATTCTTTTTTAATTATTTATCTACTTAAGAATTTTATAATTAAATATTTTAAAGTAGTATAAAGGGTAAGTAAAAAGGGCTATATTATATTTAATTAAAAAATAATAGGAAAATTAATTTTAGGAAAAGTTATTATATTATATTCCCTTTTATTATAGCTTTTATAAATTAGTAATTTAATTATAAATATATAATATTTTAATAAAATAAATACCCTTTATATACCTTATTATATATACGATATGTTATATATTATTTCATTCTAATTTAAATAAAATATTAATTAAAGATAAATTATAATTTATAAAACCTTATATAATTAATATTTAAATAGGTTTCATTAAATACATAAGAAGTAGTTTTAAAGGATTTCTTAAAATTATTTATAAAAAGTATATATTTTAAAATAAAAGAATATTAATTATTTAAAGGTAAATAAATTAAATAAATTAAATAAATTAAATAAATTAAATAAATTAAATAAATTAAATAAATTAAATAAATTAAATAAATTAAATAAATTAAATAAATTAAATAAATTAAATAAATTAAATAAATTAAATAAATTAAATAAATTAAATAAATTAAATAAATTAAATAAATTAAATAAATTAAATAAATTAAATAAATTAAATAAATTAAATAAATTAAATAAATTAAATAAATTAAATAAATTAAATAAATTAAATAAATTAAATAAATTAAATAAATTAAATAAATTAAATAAATTAAATAAATTAAATAAATTAAATAAATTAAATAAATTAAATAAATTAAATAAATTAAATAAATATAATAATAGATTATTATATTAATTTACCGATTTATATTATTTTAATAGAATTTTCTATTTCAAAGTATAGAGAATATAAGGGTATATTAGCGCCGAGCTAAGTTATATAATCCCTAAGGGTTATAAGAAAGAGCGAGAAAGAAAATCGGGCGAGAGAGGATGAGTCGGTGTGTAGGGAAGCAGCCAAACGACGAGGCACGCAATGCTGTTGCGGGTGGGACCTGCTAACGGACGGACGGACGACACCGACACCGACACCACCACATCCCTTCTTCCCACGTATGTATGATACGATTACCGACAGTGTGGTATTGTCCGTCTCTCCCCCTTCCGGGAACACCGTCCGGGGCACTCCCCTTTTAAGTGTCCTCCCCACCACCCCATCCTCCTGTCTGCTTCCAAGGAGACGAGGGTGGAGGAGGGCTCATACGAACCGAGAAGACGCCAAACTCACGAAACACTGCCCACCTGTCTGTCGATCAGGGACCTCGTTGGCGCCTTTACAGATCGTCGATCTGCTGCTGATGAAGCCGCCCCATCCCCATCCCCATCCCCTCCAAGTCCTTGCAATTTCTGCTCGGCATCGTGATAAATTTTCTTGTCATGCTCATGCTCGTGCCCACAGCAGCATCATTTTTTGGCATTGCGAACATACCACACGACACAGTGACCAAACCCATTCCCCGGATTTTGGGTGTCAACTCGTGCTTCTCATCAAGACCCACCCTGGACTTCATTTACCATGTAGGCAGGCACTCAAGCAGCCAGAGAGAAATCCAGAGCGAAGGTGGAAGCAGAATAGACACCTATGGGAGGCGGAGTAAATTATCCGGGATTTCCGTGTTTGATTTGCTGCGCATCTAGATTCAAGCCTGATTTTTTTTTTCTCGCTTTAGAGATAACGGCTTCCTTGAAGAACGAAGATGGAAGCTTGGGTTATTTTTTATTCTCTTTTTTCCTTTGCTAGTGCATGTCGATCATCCTGATGCAAAGCGGTGCTCAACCGGCGCTATCTACAGTAGATCTCACGGCCGCCCCGTTGACGTATATGCATGTATGCAGATCAATGGGAATATCAACTTTGTTGGAAAGTGGACGAAGCGAAGCTATTCTCAGATTTCCGAGCCGAGACACTCTAGGCAATAGTGTTTCTGTCTGGAAATGTCATTAGGGCATCTCCGTAGCATCATGTCAGAATCATGCATCTCCAATCACGTATAAGGTTGTAGATGATGGAACAGGTGTTGAGAGTTAAAATCATCGCTTTGATTTTCGTGTGCCATCCGCCCTGTTATATAACAGGGCGAAAGAGTGGTATCTAGTAAACCAAAAAAAAAGGGCATGTCCAAGAAGGATACCGTGCTCGTGGTACCGACTTCTGGAGGAGTATCATCAATGTACACAGATTGCTTTTCCCAAGTGCCAGCGGTCTCTGTGCTTCCGCAGTACACGCTACTCTTCTCTCTCCTTTCTCAGCGAGGCACGCTGTGCTAATGCAAGAGCAGACCCCATGTGTCCGACCCGCTCAACCCCCCATAGATTGCTCATTCCCATGTTCCCGTAGACTCGGTCGCAAATGCCATTCATAAAAAGCAAGTAAAACAAAAAGAACTCCAGTGCGCCTTCCGTATGCTTGGCCCCTGGGTATATGGTTGAAAACCTAAAAAAAAATGAAAAAATATTATATAGCCAGAACGCCTTGACTCATGATCGCAAAAACCTCGAGCCGTGAATGCTCTCTTCTCCCGAAGAAGATAGAGAGACTGTCATTAGATCTGTCCCGGATACAGGTACCGCGTATCTCGGCGTGACCGGGTAGGACTGTCCCGGGACAAGTAGCAACGAAGCTTCCATCGAGTTTTTACAACATGACTCTCAAGACCCGCCTTCTTGGCAAGCTATGGCTGCCAGTGCGTCGAGGCCGCTGCTCGTCCTCGGCACGCCCGGGCGACCCATCAAGGGCAGGTTCAGTCCCCTCATGTCCCAGGTAGGGTTGGGCGAAGGAAACTGCGCAGCGTCCGTCACCATCCCGTACTGATCCACATCCCACATCTGGGCGTCGCCGCACACCGGCGACTGGCTGCTTTGTGAGGTCGTGGATCGAGAGGAGATGGAGCCGCGCTTGCTTGATGAGCTTGGGGAGCTTTTGGAGGCGGGTTTGGACGAGGTCGAGCATCTCGACTTGTCCTTGAAGTGCGTCTCAAGGTGCTGCTTCATGTTATCGGCACGAGTAAACTTCTTGTGGCAGCCGGGGTAGGTGCAGTGTACTGCCTTCTCGGCAGTGTGGATTTTGGAATGCCGAGAAGCATGGCCCGAGGTAGTAAATGTCTTCTCGCAGCCATGGCTGTCGCGGTACCTGCAGGGG
This sequence comes from Apiospora saccharicola, assembly GCA_038363915.1. Taxonomy (NCBI): domain Eukaryota; kingdom Fungi; phylum Ascomycota; class Sordariomycetes; order Amphisphaeriales; family Apiosporaceae; genus Apiospora; species Apiospora saccharicola. Next base: position 6,481,154 of record JAQQWM010000001.1, read on the forward strand.
TAGCGCTTTGCAGGCCGGTCTTGCACGGCCGAGCCGGCGGAACTGTCGTCTTCCACGTAGGAATTGGAACGGCTGGTGTCAATGTAGGCGGGACGCTTGGCGGGGGCATCTCCGACGTGTAATCATCATAAGGACCACGAGCTGAGAAGTCGTAGACGGCTGGCGTCATGGGAGAGACAGGATCATAGCTATTGTTGGAGTCATACGAATTGGATCGCAGAAGCTCTGGGGTAGGGGGGAGCGGCGAGGCGTCGCCTGTGGACTGGTAGGAGCTGGGAGTATGGTATAGAGAAGGGCGCGAGTATGACTCGTCATTCAGAAGAGAGACCCTGCGGCCTGTTGCGTCTCTAGCCTGCATTGTGACGGGAGAGAGCAGAAGATATTATAGACTAGGAAGAATGCTGCGAGATATTTGATGATCCCACGTTATCCCTGCAATAGATAGCTCAGGTACGATGGTGTCGTGAAAGACAATTGATACGACCAATGCTCATATAACATGCACAGAGAGTTGTGGCGGCGGCAAACAAACAGCAATGATGGCGAGGTTCCTGGCGCGGCGGCGGTGGTGATAGTGCTGAGGTGGTTGCGTGTGAGCGAGTGACAGACAGAGAGGTCAGCTAGTTGCACACGGTGTATGTGTGGTTGGTTGTGTGGTTGGGCGTATTGAAAGGTTGTTGATTGGCAGTCCTCACGATAAATGGCACGGTTGAGGGGTGGTAGAGAGGATATATAAAGATGGTAGAGTGGTGGTAGGCCGAGGAAGCTGGAGTCGAGTAAACAACGAAATGAACTTGTGAGGTGCAGCAGGAAGAATGTGCGAATGGGTGTGCTTAAAAGGAAACATGGGAAACGCATGAATCCCATCAAGTTTTCGCTTACCTGCCTTTTGGAGCTCCGTGGGCACCGTCCCAAGCGTACCGGCGTACCTCCTCCTACTTTTGCGCTACCGACCGTACGCTACTGTGACTGACTGCCCATACTGCGCACACACGCTGGGAGACTGGGCAGCAGCTGTGTACTTGCAGCCATGTACCTTGCCTGGCCAACTTAAACCTGCAAGGCCTCAATGCTCAAGCATCAAAGGGCGCTCCTCTCCGTCTTGTCTCGCGCCTGCTGTAAAGGGCGGGTCCACCCTCCTGGGTGCTGGCCCCAGTTGCTGGCCCCAGGCTCGCCCAGGAACAAGAAAAGACGAGGAGGGAAGGGAAGGGAAAAAAGCCTGGACAAGGGTCTGTGTCTGTAAGAGCAGGGGTCGACAGTACGTACAGAAGGTACAGCCGGTACACTCGATACAGTACGGCGGCTTGTACATGGCGGGGCTTGTACTCCTCCTTGTACCCGTCATGTACCGTGGTCTAGGACCCTCATCAATGGCGTTTTCTCGAAAAGGAAAAAAGTCAGGGACGGGGACCCTTCAATCAAGCAGCCTTTTTTCACCTTTTAAAAAAAAAAAAAAAAAAAAAAAAAAAAAAGGTTGGCTTTCATTAGGACCATTGGCTGCACACCCCCCCGACATGGTTTCAAAAGGAGCGCAAGAGATTCGTGAGGGCGAAAAGATGCGCGTCTAAAAAAAACAAAAAAAACAGGAAAACCTGCTTGTTGCGCTGAGTCGGCATCGCCTGCTTCAATAACCCAGGTCGACCGGCACCAGGCCACCCGTACAGGTGTTCAAGTAACAGCTGGCGGTTTGCATGGGGATGCCAATTACCTTATCATACCTTACTATGTACATTGCACACTCGACACGAAGGTTTAGGTACAGTCTACCGCTTGCTTTATGCTCCCTCAACGGTTTAAAGTCATGATTATTATGTAGCTGGCTTCGGACCCTCTCCGACCCTCGAGGGCCCCTTGATAGTCTCAGACCCCAATAATGATGTGCATGTCTCCTCTGCTACAGATCTCATCTATGACACAAAAACAAATCTGGAAAAACCGGGAACCCAGCACTTCCAGGGTCGCACATGTGCTGTATTCTTCAGCCCTTCTTCTTTCTTCAGCCCAACCCAACCGAGATAATGTAGGTAGGACAGGGCGGTTCATCGGTTGGCTCCCAGCACCAACCCTCCCATCTACCAGCGCTACATACAGCAGTGCATTTTCTAGAAGCTCTCTCTTTCCCTCTCTCGACCCTGGTAACCAAAAGGGGAAGAAAGCACGGTTACATTGACTTAACAACCATGTTTCCCATGCCACTTCCTTTTTGCTGGTACTGGTGCAACGCGCTGCACTCAGCAGTCTGCTGTTGCTGGCAAAGCAAGTTAGCAGTCGCAGCACCAAGAGTAGCGCAATGCCAGCCGCACATCATTGCCTTGTTGCGTCATGGCGTGCAGGAACAAATGTCCCGAGGCCTACCCATTACTCTCGTCCCGAACACTGATCGATGCCGGGTTACCAACGTACCATAAGTCCTCCCCATGTAGTGCCACCTACTTGCTCCCCGTGAACCCCTAATATCTTCCATTGCTTCAGATGATTGCGATGCTGTACCGTCGTACTCACAACGCAATAGGTGCCTTCCCACCGGGGTCAAACAAGTCACAGCTAGCACGGAGATTGCACCGTATGGCATCTGGTAAATCCGTCAATCCGAGATGACGTAGGTGGCAGCTAAGGGGACAACCGTGTTGGGTCCTGGACCCAGAGACTGCATAGTAGTAGGTAGCACTTTATCAAAATAGTCGTAACTCTGGCCCCGCCCAAGAATGATACTGTAAACCCCGTTGCATTTTTGCTCCCGTCCGGAATTTGTGAAGACCATGTAGCCAATCATCTTACACGTTACCGTCTCCTCAAATAGTTGTTGGTTAATGGCCTGAATACCGTTTCCAACCTGAATTTCAGTTATCTCGTCCACAACCCACCATCCATACTCTCCTAGCCTTATATCTTGAGCCGGGCAGGTCCGCATGGCGGAGGCCCAGCGCTCGGGAAGATCGATCATGTGTGCGTATGTTAAGCAAGACTGAGGAGCTCAACGTTCGGAGAAGGGCTGGCTGCTCTGGACAAATCAAAAGCTGCGCCGTTACGGTGTGCCGTCGAAGCGGTACCGTAGATAATGCTGGGACAAAGTCACGACGCGGCGTTGGCTTGGAGCTTGGAGCTTGGCCAGCACCATGTAGTCTAGCCAAATGCGTACTGGAGAGGAAGGGGGATCGATCGGGGTAGGTACTTCGGTTGAACTTGGCCACGACAGGTCTGCTAGTCTGTAAGAGACTGCATGGCATTCTTGAAATTCCATCACACCACCTGTCGCACCCTTCATCGAGATAGCCCAACAATCGCTGCCCCACCGTGGCATGGTGGCCTACCCTGATTTGCGGGGCCTCGGGACGTGTCAAGACGCCTCATTCGTCCGTAACTATTTTCCTGTTTTTTTTTTTTTTTTATATCTGCGCATTCTGCGAAGATCCTGGAGAAAGATGAGCTCGAACCAGGATATGTGTTGAACTGAACATCTGCACTACTCCTTTCTTGGCTGATGACTTAAACCTGCTATGGGTGGGTGCGCGGGGGATGCTCTCCTTTGCTACCCACGTTCTGCCAGTAGTGCATGGCTCCCTGGGCTTGTGCCTGAGCTACACGAGGTGCGGCGTCAATGGGCGATGGGCCCTTTCGGTACTGGCTGATACCGTACGTGGACCCAGCTCGAATATGATGTCATAATCATATCCTGCCATCTCGGGCGGATCTCGTCGGCGGGTGTGAAAAGACTGGCAGCTGGTGGGCTGGACACTACTGCCAGGACTTTAACGAAGACCCTGCGTCTGCGTCGCGAGGAGGAGAGAGGTGGGAACGGCAAAGACACTGAAAAAGGGAAGTGGGAGGAGCCCAGATAGCGGGTGCTGCGGCGGTTTCGGTCAGCACCTAGCATGGCGATCGAGAAGTGCGCCCTACATCGACAATTCCAACGTCGACCCGGCCGCTGCGCAGGGTTCTGCTGCAGACAACGGCTAGACATCCTTGGCGCTGTGGCACCTTTCCCGGCCTTGTGGCGCACTGAGCAGCATCGGGCGCTGGGGTATGGGAAAGTACAGAAGAAGAGCGACGGTACGGGGCAGGCACGGGCCATGTACCTGGCAGGACAGGGGTGAGGGGGTACAGGAAGGGGCACTCGGCTTGGCGAGCCCAGAGTACCAATGAAATAAAGTAGTGGGTGAACCCTGAAATGGATCGGGCTGATCGCATCGTCGATTCTGAATGAATCGACGATTCTTCACCACCTCACCACCAAGCAAAAATTGCTAGTTGTTAGGGATGAAATGAACAGAAACCTGTTCTTGCTCGCCCGTGGCGGAGCTTTTTCAGTCAGCACTGGCCCGACTCTCCTTATTTTCTAATGATCGTCATCAGACGCTCGCCTACTCCGATAATGGCTTTATTGTCATGGACCTGAGGCTATGAGGTCCGGCGCATGATTGTTGCGATGGGGGAGCACCGAGGGGGGCAGATAAGTGGGGAGAATGGCGGTGGTGATAGCTATCATTAAATACATTCCTTAATGGGCTGCCCGCGCGCATTGCATTGCATTGGGCAGCCGCATCGTGATTCGATTTTGCTCAGCCCCATATGCCGCACTGGTGTACTACTTCAACAAGCGAGTGTAGTAGTATCCGTAGTGCCGAATATGACGAAGAATAGGACCCTGAAGTTTTGAAGTTATGTCGTGTTTGAATTTTGAACCCTTCGAGCAGATCAATTGATTGATGTGTGTAAGTGCCCGCCTCTAGGGACCCAAGATTAGCAGCGTGGCAGATAGTCTTGGGTAAGTACGTATCTATCGTCCTGAAGGTTGTCGGATAAAGCCAATCAAGTCCCACCATGGCGCGAAATCCCCGAGCTTCTTCCTAATTCTTTCGTCAAAAGATTTTATTTACAGATGCCAAAATGGAAACCAAAAACCCTGCAGCTGGGAAATGGTCTCGTACTACGTAGAAAGTTTCCTCTTGGTCGATGGGGCCTTCAATTCAAGGGCTTTCTGGGTGGGGTCAGGTCGAAAACAAAAGTACTGGCAACTGAGGAGGAGGTACTCCGGCAGCCACTACAACAGTACCTGGTCAGGTAGGGCCTGGGGCCTTAGGTAGGTACATAGGGTGTAACTTAAGTAGCTTCTGTTTCGGCGCCCTTGTCCCACCCGTCTACGACTCGGGACCACTTCCCGGTGCGTCTGTCTCCCTGAAAACTCACGAGAGAAGATGATACTAGCCGCGACGGAGCCAAAGTGTAATTGATTGCCATCCTATCACCACCACCGCTGAGGCTGTTAGAAGGCGGCCACGATAGGATCATAGTGTACGTCGAATACCATCACGTAGGCTACGGCCGAGTCGCACGGAAATTGACTTCACTGGACCTCAGCCCCCTTTGCCTTTAGCCAAACCCGATTCCTTGGGCATTTAGAATCGATTGCTGCTTTTTTCGCCGGAAATATTTTGTTGTTGTTATTGTTGTGATGCTGCTGCTGTTGCTGCTGCTGCTACTGTTGATGTGAGAACAGTTCATCAAGAGCCCCATTACGGAGATGAGAGCGTCGTTGTTTGGCCCCCGGCCTGACACTGGCAGCATGGACGGCGCCGGAGATTCCAGACAACTAATAATAGGCCCGCCGACAGCACACAATCACGTCCCCTTCCATCGTCCCGACTGACGTCATCGAAGCAACTCTGGGTCTTGTTGTGATATGCGCTGTGCTGTTACTATCACGATCTGACGACCCACCAAGGGCTCTGCACTGGCCAGAAGACTAACAGAGCGGCCCGGATTTTCGGTCCAAACGGAGCAGTGAACGGAACAGGTGCTGTTAGAGCTGTTAAGGTTACAGTACATATTCCCACACCAAATTTATCCCTGGGCGGAGCTCTTGCCGAAGTGCGTACAAAAATTGACACAAGGAGTACGCGGCCCTTATCCATTACCCCACAAACTAACAGCTTTTCTGGCCTGCATCGAGATCTTAATTATAAAGTCTTGAGGCTTGGGCTCGGGCTTGGGCTTGGGCTTGGGCTCGGCAAAAGTACCTTCGAAATGCTGCTGACTACGAGACCGCTTGCCGCCTACCTCGCAATCTACAGATTTTACCAATGCGCCTCCGTCTTTAGCGGCCAGTCACTCGCCCGCTGCTAGGTATGCTTTCGTTACCCAGTCGGCCGAATCCCTGATTTGCCGTGAGTGAGCCTTTTCATGGTTGCTATCCTATCGTGACGCTTGGGATGGATGAAAACCTGCTCCTTTCTGTTACTCAGTCGAATCTCCCCAAATGAACGCGAAAACCCATCAACCCCTCCATAGTTTTGCAGCCGAGCTTGAGGCAAATTCGAAAACCCCCTTGTTTCCGAACATGCAATTTCGACCAAATGCGATACTAGCAAAAGCAAATGACAGCGTGCCTAGCTGGGTTTTGTCCTCCCCCCCTTCTTCTGGTTTTTCTCAGAGTCATGCCCCTGTATTTAAAAAGGAGACAAAACACAATGCTCTCGCTCTTATGCCTACAGTGCTTACAGTACTGCAGCCATCGGGGACCGGATGAGGTCTGCTCACTCACTACGGATGCAGTCATGAGGCTCACCAGAATCGTTCGTTATTAGCCAGTGGGACTGACTGCTCAGCGATGCTCGCAGGGCTAGCTCGGAACTTGCTCCGAACAGACCCTAGAAACCCGCCCAAACTCAATTGTCCTCGGCGCAGACTTGTCTAAATAGTCTGTAAACTCGGGTTACAATCAGGGCAGATGGCTAGGTTTGTATTACGCCCGGCTGCTCTTCTTCCTACTACGACATACAGTAGTAGAGGGCGCCAATCAGGTTCGCGACGTCGTTCTTATCTCATGATCAATGTATCCATTGGAAAACGGCCAACTAAACCGAGAATGAGGGGTTTCTTGGTCTCTGTCCTTGGGGGCCAAAAAGGCATGACAAACCATGGGCCCCCTCACCCTCACCAGTCAGTCGAGTCATCAGCCGTCCGTCCGAGCGGGTGGAAAGTTCGAGTTTGCAATTCCCGGTGCAGGCAATTACTTACCAGTCGAGACAAGACAAGTTGCTTGCTTCTATTCTTTGGGCGCTGCCACTACCTACGGAGTACTCAAAGTATGCCTCGAGTACCTGTCTTTACTGGGACTCCTCCTCCCCATGAGCCTGAAGAATATGGTTTCGTTTCCCCAGCTGCGGATGCGGATACCCCGCGCACAGAGAGTTCAAAGCCGCAACAGCTCCACGTCAAACACGGGCTCATCTTACGAAACCGAGTCGGGGACTCGGGGGTGATGACAAACCCTTGATACGTGCGAGGATTTCTCCATGGGACCATGGGGCGATAACGAGGGGAATGGTTCGACACGATTGCCTGTCAATCTGATTGATGGGTGTATGTGGTTGGCTGTTGTTCTGTTTGTTGTGTGTCGGTCGGGTTGCAATGATGCATGTGCATGCATGCCCGCTAGTGCGAATTGTAGCATACCCCCGGCAGATGGGATTCTCAGCACTTCGCCATCTTCTCAGCATCTCCCTTTCTGAGAAATCACCATCACGTTAGAGTGACACGAGACGCCCCAAACTGGACGGCCGCCGACAACACCGTATGATGGTTGCACAAAGCTCATCCGTTAACGTTCGTCCATCAGCCATTCCTTCCTATGGATCGCCGGGACATCCTTGGCAAACTCGGCTCGTATGTCTGCAGAGATAGCCGACCTGCCACGGCACGTAGCATTCTCATGTGGCGTTAGATATCCCCTTGGTTGCGATTTGCGCCATAAAAATGGGGGCATTCGATACTTGTGACTCACGGAGGTAACAACATAAAAAGAAGTCTTCGACGGCGTGAACTCTCACCATCCGAGCATATCTGATATTCTGATTCGACCAGAAGCTGTCCCCACAACTTATGGCGTATTTCGCAACCAAGGGGATATCTCGGTCTATTAGCGCTTCTAGGCCTTAAGCCCTGTAGCATGCGCGAACAACATGCAATTTGCGGCTGAGGGTCCGGATCATCCACGCTTTTCCCTCATAGTGAAGAATATTAAGGCAAGTCTAACAGTTCTACTCCAACTAGAAGACCCTGAACCCCCCTCCCCCCCGGGGTCCTCCGGTGCGGGAGCCAATGAACAATCGAAACCATGCAGGAAGCCCAGGCTGTCTGTGACATTGCTGTGGATATCGTCAAGTTCGAGACCAGAGACAAGGCAGTTCGTGTCGGGCCAAGGGTCATTATTCCTACACAGGTACATACATACGACGTACAGCAACAAGCGGAAAAGAAATTGAGAAAAAAGGGACGGGGAAAAAAATTACAAATCACCCCCCTAAAACAATACCTACCAAGTACGACATCCATGTTTTACTCACACGTTGGAAAAGGCACCTCAGAAGATATTTGACGCAAAGCATAGATATATATGGGGTGTGTACCTGCATGCTTCCCTCTATTGTCTCATTCTGACATGAGGGTTTGGCCTGAATGAGTAATAATACCGTCTTGCTTTCCCAAGGATGCTGCAAAGCTTGGTCGACTTTCCCAAATACGAGACCTTCAAGGGTATCGACTGCGCTCTCTCGTGTTTAGCAGTAAGTAGATACGGCAAAGTAGATGAAGATCATCACTATTAAACAAAACACTTACACGTTATACACACATTACATTTCAGTTCTGCAGGTCCCTTACATCAAGCCACGCATTCACACATAGACATGCATAATTATACTTGACTTCATGTCTTATCACTAGATGTCCTCTGAGTTTAGGGGAAAGGGACCCTTTTTGACATTTAGCGCAGAGGTGGAGATGTTCTACCCGAGTCGATCCTATTCCCACCCTTTTCCCCCATCACCATCAGTGCACACTGTCTTTCTCAACAGAAAGTCACCTCTCGAAGCCGGTAGGTATCTGCTCGTCGAGACCCCCTCATCTTCATGGTGGAGGCGTTGATTAAATATAGCGATTGATGTGGTTGTTATTGCCAGTCTGGGGATAGTTGTCTGTCTGTTCTGCCGCCATATTGCCATCGTGCATACATCCTAAAGAAACTATCCACCTCGCCTTACAGCAATAAAAGGGCCCTGGCACGTTTGGTAGGTAATAAGATTACTAGCGCCAACACCCGACCTGCAAGGTGCGGCGCTGCGGGTGCGGCCAAGGCACACCAGAACCCTGAAAGTGCGACCTACTTCGAAGGTACCGGCGGGGGTGCCATACCACTAGATTTCGAAGATCCCGTGTCAACCTTTTTGCTGGGAGGCTGGCCTGGAACCTTGAAAGTCCCATTGTTATTGTTGCTGCCGGAGCCGCTCACTTGAGTGAAGGTACCCCCCTTGAAGTAACGATCCTCGTCAGCCTGTCTCTTGCGCTTGAGCTCCGCTTGAACTTTGGGGTCCACGAGCTCGAGACCCTGGACGGGCGTGAAGGCGAGAGAGGATGCAGTCCCTGCAGCACCCCCACCCCCTCCCCCAATGGTCGAGCCCACGCCCGAAGTCCGAATGCCTTTGCCACGCAGATCGATAGTCGAGCCGCCACCTTGGCCAAACCCGCGCAGAGACGAGGCCGCACCGCCGACGGGAGTCGCCCCTCCCCAGCCCTTGTGCTTCTGCGTGAGCTTGGCACGCGTTCGATTATCGATCTGGATGCCGCGTATCCGTCCATCGTTGGACGCACCAATCATGCCCATGCCAGCTGTAATTTCGCCCGTGCCGTAGCCAACTTCCTTCTCTTCCTTACCAAATACCATCCGGTTCTGCGCTTTCCGCAGATCGGTCATGGCTGTAGCTTCCTTGGCCTTTCTGGCCCGCCGACCACCCCGCTTCCGTGATGGCTTGTCGTCAGGGGCTGGCAGCGCTCGTTGCCCCTTATTCGGAGGCGGCGCCGTCAGCTTGTCCAAACGGGACAGTACTTGGTTGTGTAACTCGTCACCATAGTCGCCATGCGGATAGGTATGACCAGTGTCGGCGCGGGCCGCCAAAACAAGCTTGGCGGTCACGGCCTTCATTGCCTTTGTCTTCATATCGTTCGGCACGCCCCGAATGATAGGTGACTGGTAGACGAACCCCTGTTGTCGAACGCCAATGTTTGTGGCAAAGGCAGAATTCGACTGCTTCTTGGAGCCCCACGCGGCAATATTACAGGCCGGAGTCCTGGCCAGGTTTGTCAAACCACCAGCTGTGTTGATTAGTTGGGCTGCGGTCAATGAAGACCCAAGCAACCTCGTCAGGTTGGGAGCGAATACATTCATTCGGGATTGGACATATTCGGTCAGTGTCTTCTTCGCTCTGTCCATGGAGACGACCATGAGACATGCACGGATGATACGATCGAGCTCTTCCTGGCTGACCTCCTGGCCCTTTGTGGTGGTCGCCTCCACGGTGACAATCATCAGCGTCGGGCCGTCCAATACTGACTTGAGTGATTCGCCCAAAGCGTTGCTGGTCGAGTCCTGCAAAGATTTGATGCTGTCAGAGTCCATGGGCCCATTGCCGAGGATTGCGACAGCCTTTGCGTAGTCGACGGGATTTTGGACAAGAGTCTCCAGCTCTTGGAACCGCGCCGAGTAGTGATCCCGAATAAATTTGTGAACCTTCATTATCTCTCCGTCGAGTTGCGTAGATAGCGTGTTCGATTCGGTCAGGACCTTGTACTCGGGGTTGTCCTCGATATTGCCGACGTTGATGACTTGTGCATCCAGGGGTTGTGATTGAAAGCGGTCGATGTCCTTGAGGAGAGGTTCTAACCTGTCCATAACGGTCGAGACCTTGCGCACATCCTTGACGTCTCCGAGCTGCATTTTTTCGACCTTGGCCTTGGCTTCGTCCTCGTCTTCCAGAGAATCGATGCCGCCCATCTCCTCATCTTGGTCGTCTGGGGCCTCCTCGTCGCCATCAAGGACCATGCCGCCATCGTCGTCATCGTCTTTGTTGTTGCCGTCATCGTCGCCCTTGGTGGCTCCGCTGTCGCCTTCCAGGCCTAGATCATTCTGCTCGTCGCCATTCTCGGAGCCTGACTCCTCGAAGTCCTGGAGGAGTTCGTCTGCTAAGGTTGACATTTTGCACTGACGGATGAGATTTGCGTTGATCAAGCAGTGATGATCGCAGGCAACTCACTTTTGTGCCCTTTTGTCTCTCGGTTTCCCGAGGTGGAAATTGGTCGGCAACAGTATAAACGCGCCTGGGGCAGTGGCTAGCAGGCGCAAACTATTGTGGACAGGTGTTTTGGTCTGCTCGTAAATGTGGTTCTGTTTGTGTTTTCTAAATGTGTCGTGGGGCTGGCAAGTAGTGTAAGAGAGTGGTAGAAGGAAGCGCAAGAACGGTTGCAATGCCGCGATAATGTACAAAGTAACATTTCTTTGATACCTCCAGTCTGGTAGCAGTTGCTTTCTCCATTAGGTAGCAGTTGCGTGCAGGCATTGAAGGTTCCGTCTCCACTATTAAGTCTTATGTCAGCCGGATACAAGGCGCTGATTGGACAAATTAGCTCTGTCAACAACCTTTATTTTTTGGAAGCTAATAGCGCGAGACAGACCAGAGATAGAGCCTCCATATCCATCCACTCCAACCTTCGACACCTATTGATTTTTTGCAGCATCACCGCCACATCTTCGTGGCCCTTCCGGGACCGAGCAATCTTCTCCAAGTAGCGAGTTCCTCCAACTTTATACCCGCTGCCACCAATCTCGTGTTGCACCGAAGAGCTCGCCCATCATGGAGTCTTCACGCGGCCCCCCGAGGGTCAAGAATAAGGGCGCCGCGCCTATCCAGATCTCCGCCGAGCAATTGCTCCGCGAAGCTCAAGATCGCCAGGATACCCAGGTGAAGGCGCCTACTCAACGCTTCGAGGATCTGGAAGAGCTGCACGAATTCCAGGGCCGGAAGCGCAAGGAATTTGAAGACTATGTCCGCCGCAACAGGGTGAACATGAACAACTGGATGCGGTATGCGCAATGGGAACTGGAACAGAAGGAACACCGAAGAGCCCGCTCCGTCTTCGAACGAGCCCTCGATGTCGATTCCACGTCGGTCGTGCTCTGGATTCGCTACATCGAGTCGGAGATGAAGAGCCGCAACATCAACCACGCCCGCAACCTCCTGGACCGCTCCATCTCCATCTTGCCTCGGGTTGATAAGCTCTGGTACAAGTATGTCTACATGGAGGAAATGCTCGGGAACATCCCTGGCACGCGGCAAGTTTTCGAGCGATGGATGGAGTGGCGCCCCGATGAGGCTGCCTGGAGCGCCTATATCAAGTTGGAGAAGCGTTATGGCGAGTTTCAGCGAGCGCGCGACATCTTCACGCGCTTCACTTTCGTCCATCCCGAGCCGCGGAACTGGATCAAGTGGGCAAAGTTTGAGGAAGAGGTGGGAACAAGCGACTTGGTCAGGCAGGTATACAGCGACGCCATCGAGGCCCTGGGGGACGAATTCATGGACGAGAAGATATTCATTTCCTGGGCGCGCTTTGAGGCAAAGCTCAAGGAGTACGAGCGTGCGAGAGCCATCTACAAGCACGCCCTTGATCGCCTACCGCGATCTAGATCCATGCTTCTACACAAGGCTTACACGACGTTCGAGAAGCAATACGGCGACGAAGAAGGGGTTGAAGATGTGGTTCTTTCGAAACGACGGAGACATTATGAAGATCAGATCAACCAGAACTCCAAGAACTACGACATATGGTTCGACTATGCTCGCTTGGAGGAGGCGGGCGGGGATGCGAATCGGGTGAGAGATGTTTACGAGCGAGCAGTAGCCCAGATTCCCCCCACACAAGAGAAGCGCCATTGGCGGCGATATATTTACTTATGGGTGTTCTATGCGATATGGGAGGAGATGGAGGCCAAGGACATTGGCCGGGCGCGGCAGATCTACGATCTCTGCCTAGACCTTATACCACATAAGAAGTTCACATTTGCCAAGATCTGGCTCATGAAGGCACATTTCGAAATCCGCCAGGGTGAGCTCACGGTCGCGCGGAAGACGCTTGGACGGTCCATCGGCATGTGCCCCAAAGACAAGATGTTCAAGGGCTATGTCGAGTTGGAGATGAAGCTTTACGAATTTGTGCGCTGCCGTACACTCTACGAGAAGCACATTGAGTGGAACCCCGCCAACTCTCAAGCTTGGATCAACTTTGCCAAGCTCGAGCATAGTCTGGACGACCTGGAGCGGGCAAGAGCCATCTACGAACTCGCCACCAGCCAAGAGACGCTCGACATGCCCGAGCTAGTGTGGAAGGCCTACATTGACTTCGAGGAGAGAGAGGGCGAGTTTAACCGGACGCGCGATCTGTACGAGCGACTGCTCGAGAAGACGGAGCACGTCAAGGTGTGGATCAGCTACGCACACTTCGAACTCAACGTCCCCGACGTCGACGACAACGCGGCGAACGGAAACGCGGACGCAGAGGAGGAGGAGCCCAAGACCGATGCCGCCAAGGCGCGGGCCAGGAGCGTGTTCGAGCGTGCCCATAAGAGCATGAAGGAGAAGGACCTCAAAGAGGAGAGAGTCTCCCTGCTTAACTCGTGGCTCGCCTTTGAGCGTGTCCACGGTGCCGACGAGGAGATCGAGAAGGTGCAGAAGCAGATGCCGCGCAGGGTCAAGAAGATGCACAGGCTCGAGGACGACACGTACGAGGAGCGCATCGACTATGTCTTCCCGGCTGACGACGAAGACAAGCATGATATGTCTAACATGTTGGCCATGGCGGCAGCCTGGAAGCAGGGCGGAGGTAATTTGTAGATATAGTAGACAGACGAGAATGTTTCGCTACTTGATGAACGTCGCATCGAATTGGCGGGCTCTGGGTGTATCTGTTAATAAGCCAAATAGTAGTAGGTAGGAGGTCACGAGACTACATCGTGGCACGAAATTATATCCATTACTAAGTACTTACGAGATAACAAGTGATTGCCTGCTGCTTTAATAATTATAACCTTATACTATAGCAATATGTATTATTATGTCTCGGTATGCTATTCTGTCACTTTAGGTTAGAAGTTTTTATGGCACTCGATGCTTTCGCCTTCTCACTGCCTCCACGAATTGGCGTTTAATCAGATATTCCGTCCAAGCACGATGACTTTTCCCGGCCTATTAGGGTCAAATTGAAATACACTGGATCATCGATTCTGCCACATGAAATCAGCTTCACACTTTACCTACATCCGAAAGCTACCAACTAAATATGAACGTGGGCAAAGTGATTATGGTCGAGTACCGAACCTCGCGCGTGTTGCAACAAAATGCACACACCCAAAGGCCCGTTAGACCAGCCACCTCTTCACGCCTTCCAGAGCGTCGTCGGTATACTCTTGAAGATTCTCACAACATCAGGTATTTCTTATATCTTCTTAAGAACTGACTTGAGTTTATTATGAGATTATTAGGGGAAAGTGCTGTTTTATTATAATTATTTTGATATATATATGCATTTTAATTCAACATATACGAATTAGCTTACAAATTATAGTGGTGGGATTACAATTCCAGATAAGCCGTTTTTCTTTTATCCAAGAACAACACGGCCTGGTGGCGAAATGGTATCGCGTCAGATTTCGGTTCACCGATCTCCTAATCTCTGAAGATTGCGGGTTCGAATCCCGTCTGGGTCGATCTTTTTACGTCCTTGACGTCTTCTATACAATAATTCCGAGTGTGAGTATTGTTATTCTTTTTGCGTTATAACTGCTGGGTATATATTATATAGTGGGTATCGTGTTTTTACTTTCCGTGCAACATGGTGGGGAGGGTGAAGTTGCAAATCTGTATTCGCTCAAACCGTTTCGAGTCCCGCATGAGCTCTGTGTGCTAATCGAAATAATTACCACGACTAATGGCCGCATTAGTTTCTTGTTTAGGTCTTCTTACTACTTACTGCTCGGGCTGAAACGGGCTCTTCTGAAGATGAATCTATAACTGACACGGGTGGCCATCGAGTTGGGCGGATGCTCCTTGTACAAGGCACGGGTTCGCTTCAGGGAACCCAGATATGTACTTCACACGTGCGTTACTGGCGCAGCGCTTCAGTGAAGTGGTATCAGCCTGAGAGGCAGCATCTGATTCAACCTGGGTCTTGCGGTTATTCCCTGTGGCCAACCAAAGATGGCCTTTTCCCTCTATGGACTGTTCTACGGCCTCATTCTCGACTTCTGCCTCGGCCTTGGACTTGGAGGATTGGATACGCAGACTACCAGTGCTGAGAGTGGCAATATTCGATTCGAGAGAACAATAGCCAAGACAACGCTTTCCTACCGGGCTGAGATATTAGGGGTCAGCGATAGGTGATTGTACGCAAGTGGGGCATTGAATATGATGAGAAACAAGTCCTTCCTGATTGACGGGCTTCATGCCGTGATTAGTGCAATTCATTATCTTCCTGTGTCAAAGTAGTTCACCTTCTACGGAAAACTACCGTTCTAGCTCTAAGGATCCATTTTATCTTTACAGAACATGGCACATGACATGAGTTCGAGGCACACCTCCTTTGCCTCATTAACAACAAGTAAGCCGCGGAACAAGGTCAACGCCCCGTCCTACGCACCCTGGTCCAATGCGCTTCCATCAAACTCGCATCTCTGTAGGGCAGCAACGGTGCTCGAATACCAGACGATCAAGGATAGGAGAGGTCGGAAGGTGATCGGCTCGTCCGAACATTGGAGAGTGAGAGATGAGATTCATACTGAGATCCATCTCAAGCCAGTTCCAGATAGCCTGGTACTCTTCGCCCTTTGTGGTGTTTTCCTTGGTCCCCTTATTCTGTACGTAGACTTCCATCAGGATTGAGCACCACTGCCGCTTCTCCGAGTGAGGGTTGAACCGGCATGGGTAATAGGCGTGGTTCTCGTGGGGGCTCTCCCACTGGTACGAGAGTTCTTTGGGGCTGTACTGGGGCGAAACAATGTTCAAGACGGAATCCAGCAGAGCTGTGCCGATCCGCGCGCGTCGGTGTTGGGGAGCTACCATGACATAGAGTCTGCCTGAGCATTTCGCAGTCGTGGCCACGGAGCCCACAATGCCACGGCTCGCCACATCAAGAACCGCGAACCCAATCACTTGGTGGCCGGCTTTGCTGATGGGCATCCGAGAGTCACGATAGCCGCTAAGGGCGACAACAAAGGGCAAGTGGTGCTCCTGACAACGGCCGAGGACGTGAGCCCATGATTGCGCGTCCAGTGCCTTCTGGTCCAAAGCCCGCCAGCCATTTTCCACTTCTTGGCGGTAGAGCTGGGCGACGACTCCCATGTCTCCAAGGTCTGCAGGGCGAATGTGACATTCAGCTCTGCACTCATATGGATTGGGGCGCGTCATTGCAGGTTCCGTATCTTCATTGATCTCAGGGGGGCAAGACGCGCTTTCTCGATACGCTCTTGCTGTCTCCGTTTGAACAGCTCCTGTTCTCGCTTCTTGCGGTCGCGAGCCATGCAAGTTTCGGAAGTGGAATGGAGCCGCTTCTTGAGCGAGCTGGTCTTGTCGGCCGGATCTGAGTAATATTAGTGTGCTGTCTATTGTACGTTCTCGAACCCAACTTACTCATCATGGTACGAGAATAATCAACCGGAGCAAGGAGTCTACCAGTGTCGCAATCTACGTCACATTCCTCATGAACATTAGGACGATCATAGAGTACAGCGGTCTCCATGGAATCGGGTATGTTGTCTGTCCATTTTCCAATCCACTCAGTCATACGGCTTACAGGCGCCCAGTTGAGTGCACTCGTGGCGCCGCTGACATCGGTGTCTCGAGCAATCGACTCGCTGTCGAAGGACTTCTTTCCCTTCTTTGGGCGGCGTGTTTGGTCCCAATCCTGCTCTGTCCATGTCTGGACTGGAACTGTACCACGTGGATCACGGTTGGGGTCAGTCTTTGGCGGGTCGAGTCCAAAAACAGCCATAGATGCTTCTAGTGAAGGATTAGGAGTAGAGATGTCATCCGTCTGCTTTGCCGGTGCAGGGAAAGCCGAGGTCCTGGCACCTTCTCCAAAAGTAAGGCTGGAAAGGCTATCAGGTGCAGGTCTCATGGGTGACTCGCTGAGTTGTTCTTTTCCAAATGAAACATGCCGAGTGACTGTTGTCGGTGCTACATGAACTTGCTGTTGCGGTTCGGGTTTTGGCTCGGGTGCTTTCTGTTGGGCTTGAGCTGGGGCTTGGCGCAGGTGCGGAGGCACGTATCCATTGCCGTTGGGATGATTAGATCCGAGAGGGGCTGCACTCATGAGACGTTGGTCGCTTGCCTTCACGAACTTCTTTGGAGGATCTCGCCAGATTGTCGGTTTTTGGCCCTTGGTAGCAGGGGCCCACCGACTTTCGTCAAGCTGATTACGAGCCGCTCTTCGTGTAATGGGAGCCTCCATTGCATGTCGACCGTTGTCTGACGCATCGGTATAACCAAGACCACGAGCCTCGTCATCTCCGCTTGTCACGCCAAAATGCGAATCCTGTCCAGCTGCAACACTGTTCGATCCATCGCCAGCGGCCAAGGAAAGAGCAGTCTCATTCGTCACGCTGAAGTAGCCTTGGGTTGGAGCCATCATTCCATACCGGGGTACGGAGCTGTCTTCAACTTCGGGCGCAGAGTTCGCGTGGAATCCATCTTGATGCAGCTCATTGCCGTCTTGATGGATGGTCCAGTGATCAACCCACTTGGTTCTTTGGTTTTGTGCAGCCATGCTCTATGGAATATGACGTCAATACAATGTAAAAGCTGGAATAGCGCAGAGGGTAATAAATAAAAAACTCAAGAGGATAACATGGACTGGATCAGTGTAGGTAGTGTGAATTAGTGACCTGGGTAGGTGATGAGGAGTAGGAAAAGAGATACTTCATTGCTGAGCAAACGGGGAAAAGCGTGGGAAAAGTGTGGGAAAAGTTGCATGGCGGACACCAGGACTAGGAGCTTGAAAGAGTGTTTGTGTGGTTAATGCGTAAGTCTCACCTACTCAAGATATTATGTTGACTGTACTTCAGAGGTTGTCCATAGAAGTCATGTTGAGTGACCAAAGTTGTTCGCTGCTCTGGTAGTTCAAGACCAACACTATCTGCAGGTGTTAAAAATCAGTCACCTCCCAGAGCAAAACGCCTGCCTTATTAAAAAAGGAATGCCATACACTACCAAGAGAAAGATGACGAATATTCAAATAACTTACCTGTGTACTAGGATGTGCCAGATGAACCTTTCAAGATGTTGGGGTTGGTCAACAGGGCTAGGCCAGTCGAAACAACAGGAATGAAGCCCACGAAGGCAGATATGAAGCCGAGATCGGGCATGGGGCTGGAGATGTGGTTTAATGACCGGAATGAAGTGTGTTTGGTGGACGGGAGTGGGAGTGGGAGTTGGGAGCGGAACTGGGCAAACTCCAGAAGCACTCACATTGAAAGCTAACGGGGCAGCTCTTGAGCATGCAAAGAAAGAATCGCCGAAGTGGGTTCAATGTGAGATAAACATCAATGTACGCATGTACGCATGTATGCAATGGAGGGTTTTGAACCGGTTTGTGCGTGGAAGAAAAGGCAGTCTCGGCAACTCGACAAACGATAAACGCCTGATAAAAGAGGCTTTGTCAACTTGGGATAGGAGATCCCAGTGCCTTCCTGTTGGAAATAAGTAAAAGATATTGTAGCTTCCTTCTCTTGAATTATATGCAGAGTCATCCATCGATTAAATTTATCTACCATCTACCTATGCCAACATGTATCTAACCTCATATCGATAAACAATTGTGTGATGCCTGTGTGCCTACCTTGTAGGAGGTTGCATGTAAAGGTCTGCACTTTAAGAAGGGTTTTGGTTTTTGTAGTGAATACTTGGCTGTGTGTGTAATTGATCTAATACTTTATGTGGTTGAATCTAAGCATATCTGTTTCCCTCAAGATTGGGAGGCTGCAATTCGAGAAACATGACATCGCTGTTTGCGACCATGTGTTGCGGATATCCAAGTATATCAATTTAGGTGTGCAGGTATCTAGGTACTCAACCAAACGATATCAAGGTACCAGCTACTTACATACCCAAACTAAATCCGCACAGCTGCGAGATCCGACTGCAAAAATGCAAAAATGGTGAAGAGAGTGACTTACCATAAAACAGATTTATGCCCATGTATTCTTTGACACTGCAACATGCTTGAAAGGGCATGTAGTCAACGCTATCACGTGAATCGGGATTGTAGAAGACTCGATATTGGTACTAGGCGTTCCATGATGGAGCAGAGAAGCGGAGGTTTTGCAGGCGACAGCCCGCTTTGAGCCTCTCCCAACCAAAATCGCACACAGAATGAGCTCATTGACGGACCTTACACTTCCAAGTCTTCATTTAGCTTCCGGATAATAGCTTTTGACCCCGGCATCATGTTGTCAATTCTCCGCAAGGCCCGGCTTAAGGATAAGGAAATGAGAATCCTGATGCTGTATTGTGACCTAGTGACGACGCCGATTTGAACCAAGGACTAACGGAAGCAGGGGCCTGGACAATGCCGGGAAAACGACCATCGTCAAGAGAATCGTGAACGAGGATGTCAACACGGTGAGCCCGACATTGGGCTTCATCATCAAGACGGTTGAATATGAAGGGTATGCAACAACAGTCTTGATCTACCTAGTCACCATTAGCTAACCAAGTCGCTGACACAAAATGCAGGTACAAGCTCAACATCTGTAAGCCAAAGGGATACCGTGCGCAGATTAAGTGAAGACTTACACCGGTGAAGGGGATGTCGGCGGTCAGAAGACGCTCCGGTCTTACTGGAGAAACTATTTCGAGAAGACGGATGCTTTGATATGGGTCGTTGATGCTACAGACCGACTTCGTATCCAGGACTGCCGGGAAGAGCTCCACGGTTTACTCCAGGAAGAGGTAGGCTCACCCTTTTCTAGTGCTTGCTCCTTTTTTGGGGGCAAATTAGGCATTCGACTGACGAGGCTACAGCGGCTGTCTGGAGCGTGCCTCTTGATCTTTGCCAACAAGACTGATGTTCAGGGGTGCATGGACGACAATGAGATCCTCGAAGGGCTGCAATTGAGAGCCATCAAGACGCACCAGTGGCAGATTCTGCGGTGCAGCGCCATATCGGGAACCAATCTGAACGAGGGATTGGCATGGGTCGTGAAGGATGCCAAAGCCCGGTTGTTTCTATATTGAAGCAATCACGACATTTATTCACAGTGCTGCTACTCAGTCATTCGTGCCACCGACCGACCTTTGCGATGGCAGCCTGACGAGACACGTCAGGTAGTCGAGACTGACTCCCCACCGACCCTGAAATATGGATCGCAATGATGCCGAGTGCCACTAATATCACCGATCATCTACATATTGACGAATTCACCTGCGGTGTGCAAGTGGATGGGAACATCTGCTCATTGAAGGACATGGGCAACGATGACTTAATTAAAGACGATACTGCCTAGCCAAGGGGAACCTACATACCTACATATGAAAAAGTTGTATTGTAAACAAGAGCGAGTCGAGGAGGTGAGGCGTGTAAAAGTAGAACTGTGTGTGTGGCCCAAGCGATTAGACCTTATTGAGCACACGCCATTTTGAAATCAAAACATGCAGCCAAAACAAAACAAAAACCCGAGCATAGCAATAGAGGACAGGGATAAAAGACTTTTCCACTTGCCAATTCTTCCCGATGGTTTGTGTAGAACTTACGTACACACGTGCTGCAATACGCACGCTATATTAATTGTAGAAAGAAGTAGAAGCATGTCAGAAGAGAGGAATAAGTGTTGCTGGCATTAATTGATCCCGCTGAAACTTGGAAGTTGCTATCAACAAAGGGGCCAAACAGGGGTGCATTTCGTTATTGGGACCATTATCTTTATGCCGCAGGCCGTCCAGTCAAAGCACACAGCTATCCAACAGCTGCAAAGTGCCGAAGAAACATTGACCAGACCGGCCTGACGATTGGAGTCAGGGAGTCTGGGAGTCTGGCTGCCCATCAAGGATTGAGATCCTGGTAAGGTACCATACGAGGATAGAGAGGGGACGAGGGGGAGACGAGAACCCGCTCCCCACAAATCCAGGACCTGATTCGATATAAGCATCAATGGCGGTACAAGACAGTGCAACCCACTCCAACCTTAGTAAAAACAACACCACCAAACAACATAACACGACACCATATATAACAACAATTGCCAGCGGCTCGCACTCCCAAAGCGAGTTTAACGAGGCAGCACCATTAGAAAGAAACCTCAAGCCTCCTCTCTCCTACCATACTAGCTTTGCGCCGGGAAACTTGCCAAGGTGCGACCCATCGGCTGTTACCACTGCTAGTCAGCCCCTTGTAGCAACCGATTCCTTGTCTGCTATTACCTTCCAGGTGGGCAGACGGTGGCCCCCCACGAACTAACCACTTAAGTTGTTTTGGTCACGTACATAGGTTTTGATTTTGCCGAGCTCGAGCTCCATCATATGCCCGTGACGACCTTGCTGCGGTTGTTTTGTTAAAGCCATGTCCGAAGACGTATCGAAGTTCCTTTCGCAAGTTCGAGAGTTGGGAGACAGACATGCCGAGGAGGACGAAGCCCGCTCCCGCGAATTGGAAGAGAAGATATTGCAAGATCGCAAGGAACGGCAAGCCCGCCGTGCAGGTATGTTATCTTCCCCCTCCCACCCACCGTAGCGAAAGAGCCTCTATTCGTTTGCTCTGGCTCTGTTCTTTTGGAGCTTTGCTGCGCGCAATTTCCGCTTCAGCTTCCGGTTGAGACATCCCCAACACGGGTGCTGCTGCGTCCATCGGGGCATTGGGGCTGGCTTCCGGTCAGAGATTCTAGGTGTGTCGTGTTGATGCTAATAAATTCGTTGTTTTCTCCAGAACGTGCTAGATCCATCTCGCCTCAGAAATCGTCACCCGCCAACACTCCGCCGCCATCGGTACAGCGCACTGCGACACAGGGTTCTGAACGCCTACATCTCGATTCTTCCCCAATCCTAGAGCCACCTGGGAGCCCTCAAGAGACAAGAGACTTGCCTCCATTAGACTCGATGATTGCGCGGGGATCTTTTTCTACGTCGCCCACCAAGGAGAACGACTCCCCGTTCGATGGTGACAACAAACAGTCTGCTGGCAACGGGTCTCCAACGCGGAGCTCTACTGTAAGAGGCTTAAGTTGGCAGCAGCGACGACCCCAATCACAGCATTCGAACAGGCCGCAAAGTCGGCCTCTCTCCGTGGTTGCAGCCGAGAACGCTGCCAGATCGAGCACGAGCCTAAACGAGGCCCTTCAAGACCCGGAGGCCATGTCACGAGATCAGATAGCCCAGTCATTGTCATACAAAGACCCTGCTTGGTTCCGCCAGACAGCCGACCGTGGTGACAACTCGGGTCCATATCGAAAAAACCAGGTGGAAGACGACGAGCGAACGGATATGACATCGCCACGCACCCAACTACCTGGCATGTCTAGGGGCATATCTAATGAGGCCATTTCGGATGACCATAGCTCCCGCCCAGAGTCACTCGACTTGCGTCGTGGCAGCGATTCACCACATCCGCTGTCAGCCCCGCAGAAACTGACCCCACCTGGTGGTGAAGATGTGGCAGAAGCTGGAGCAAATCAGGAGATAGAGCCGCTTATGTCTCCCCAGCTAGGACGTGGCTCACCCACGCGATCGGACAGGCCAGTCTCACCGACTAAGGGAATGGGTGGTTTCGTGCAGAGTGCAATGATGAAGCGCAACGACAGCATAAGTAAGAGATGGAGCGTCCAGTCACCGACAGGACTGCAACGTGCCGATTCAGTCGTCTCGAACCGAATTGGTAGTGATCAACCAACCATCAGAGCTCGACCGAAGAGCATGATGGTACGGGAAACATCCACGGAGACCTCTTCGCGGCCGGGCTCCCGCTCAACCTCCCGACCAACTTCTAGTTATGGCACCCGACCAACTTCTAGCTATGGCAAAGACACTTCAACCTTTGGTAGAGACGAGTCTACGGAAGATGAACCTATCTCGTCGAAGGTTACGAATTCACTCAAACTCAACACCAAGCCCTCGCCCGAGCCCACAGAATCAAACCCAGAAAACCGCCCGGACACACCGTCCAAAACAATGGACCCTAGGAGATGGAGTCCCACGAAAGCTAGCTGGCTTGAGTCTGCCCTGAACAAACCAGAATCGCCCAAGCCAAAACTAACATCGACTCCCTCCAATCAGCCAGCATGGATGGCGGAAATTGCGAAGGCGAAGGCCCAGAAAGCAACAAACTCGCAGCCCGAGATCGCGCGGACACCTACTGTATCTCACAAACACGAAGTTAGCATTGGCGGACTTACGAGGCACTTCGCCCCTGGCACAGCATCTAAGCCTACGACTCCCAAGGTTGTCAGTCATCGTACTGGCGGGGGGACGCCTATGCTTGTAAGCCAACGAACGGGGGGGACTAGCAGCATTCGCCACACTCCCTCCGAGTCGACCCCAACGGCTGAAGTGAGAAGCGCCGAAGCGCCTGAACTTTCCAGTGCTCCTAAGCCCCAAAGCCCATCGCTACCGGCTACTAAGCCAAGGTCCGGAACGATGCCTACAAGAGACTTCAGGACAAGTCTCAAGTCAAGACAAGCACCAGGTGGTTCATTTGATGCTTCTGGAAACCCCGAATTCAAGAACGTATTTGGACACTTGCGCAAGGCAACTACGCAGAATTATGTGGCTCCGGATGAACTCAAGAACAACATCACGCGTGGAAAGGCTGCATTGAATATGACGGGCGGCCCTAAGAGGACAGAACGCGTAGACGAGTTTAAGGAGGCCATACTAGCAAAGAAGAAGGAATTTCAGCACACGCAATCGTCGGGGCGCGGAATTTCTCGCAACGCCAGCAATGCCAGCGAGAACCCGTTGCCAGAAGGTCTGGCAAAGAGCTTGGAGCTTGCGCGTGCCAAGTCTATCAAATCATCTTCACCTGGAGCCTCCACATTCGCAGAAAGAGCTGCGAACCGAGAAAAGTCCGGTTCAATCCCAGACCTCCTATCTCGAAGGTTGAGCCGTGTTGGTGTGGAAAAGTCCGATCCAGTGCCAGACCCCCTTCCTGGAAAGTCCAGTCGAGCAGGTCTTGATTCGAATCAAGAATCTCCCAAGCCAGCATTCTCGGCCCGACCAGTGGACGAGGCAGCAGCTTCGCCTACGCTTCAAAAAGAAACCAGTGCTCCAGGCCGACTCCAAGGCAAGATCGGAGG
The DNA here is from genome assembly GCA_038363915.1 of Apiospora saccharicola. NCBI lineage: Eukaryota > Fungi > Ascomycota > Sordariomycetes > Amphisphaeriales > Apiosporaceae > Apiospora > Apiospora saccharicola. The sequence goes on from JAQQWM010000001.1 coordinate 6,505,311, forward strand.
AGGCTTGGCCGGCCGGTTCAATCCAGCATTGGCAGGCCTGCTTGCCCGCGGACCTCCCCCATGGCATCTGGCAACTCAAGCAGTGGGGGCACGGCCTCCCAGGGCAGTGATCCTGCGAAAGAAAATGGTGAGGGCGGTTCCGGACCGAAACTCACACATATGACGAAAGGTCGCGCTCGTGGACCAAGGCGAAAGGCACCGACAACAGTCCCTGCACCCGCTGCCGCCCAACAGCCGGTGCCAGAGGCGACAGAGACACAGAAGCCCTCTACCCCTGAACTCGGAAGCGCATCGCCTAGAGAGTTCAAAAGGGACAGGTCGCCCGTCGTTAGTCCTAGGCCTGACGTCCAATCTCCCAAGGACGAGTCAGCCAGGCCATCTGGCTACTTGGCTCGACGCAAATCGACGATAAGTTCTGCTAAAATCCAAGAGCAGGTTGATGCGCTTGCAGGCCTTAGAAGCCCTTCGCCAACCAAACGACTTGACGAAAGCGATAGCTTATCGCAGCCATCTTCTCCACGGAAACTGGATGTCAAGCGCATGTCGCGCTTCCTTGACGAGTCGAAGCAAGATGGAAGTAGATCACCTCAACGGGAAACCGTCAAATCGCCACAGGTCGAAGACACCCCCAAGCCGTTGTTCAGCAAGCCTTCGAGCCCAAAGCTCAAATCCCCACCGCTGCCGAGCCCTAGCAGACCGCTCCCTGAGCCCGTACCGTCCCCTAAAAGAGAACAGGCAGCTGTGCAAGAGCAAGCCTTCGAACCTCAACCGCCCAGAGGCATGTTTGGTGCCCGGCCTCTGCCAACCGTACCCCAAACACAAGATACCAGAGCTGCAAAGTCCACACCCAAGCCCCTCGATCTGGATGTCGGGTCAAGAGGCTCACCAAGGCCGCTACCTAACCCTCAACTGACATCTCCTCCGCCCCCAGCGTCTCCGATGAGGTCGCCTACCAAGTCCGCCATGGAGGGCTCGAGTGCTCTGACTGATTTCTTCGGAACGCAACGACCGAAGCGAGAGTACCGCGCCGACGCTGCGGAACTGCTTATGAACAGACCCAGTACTTCGGCGCCGCAAATCAGGACATTGGACACGCAATTTTTCCAGATTTCGGCCGACGGCAAGAAGGCGCCCGTGCGAGCCGGTGACGAAAGGCATCTGTTCGATGGTGAGATGTATCTTTGCTCCCATACATTCAACAATGGAAATGGAAAGAAGACATCCGAAGTATATTTCTGGGCGGGCTGCGAGGTCCCCGGCCCTGTTGTTGAAGACGCGTCAATCTTCGTTTCGCGAGAAGCGAGAAGCCTCGGTGGTAATCTCATCAAGTTCAGGCAAGGAAATGAGACTCCCGAATTCCTGGCTGCTCTAGGCGGCATCGTCATCACGCAGCGCGGTTCTAGCATCAAGTACGACTCGCTTGCCCCTCGTATACTCTGTGGCCGGCGGTACATGGGCCAGATTGTCTTCGACGAGGTTGACTTTTTGCCGGTATCTTTGTGCTCCGGATTCCCCTACCTTATCACCACTTCCGGCCGCTGCTATCTGTGGAAGGGCAAGGGCAGTGGTGTCGATGAGCTCGGCTGTGCACGCCTTGTAGGCATGGAGTATGCTCTATCAGGGGAGTTAGAAGAGGTCGAAGATGGCCGCGAGCCCGACAACTTTTGGGGCATGTTCGAGGCAGGCAGCGCCGCCAAGGCCGGATCCGCAGATCACTGGCGTCTCAAGCCAAACTACGAGAAGTACTGCAGCAGACTCTTTGTGAGCGACGCAGCTTCCAAGCAACAGGTAAATTACACTACAGGGCGTACATGCCAAGCTCGAATATGGTTACTAACGTGGTGCCCCCCCAGGTTGTCGAAGTCTGTCCCTTCTCGCAGGCCGACTTGCAGACTACGGGCATCTACGTACTGGATGCGTTCTTCGAGCTTTACATCATTGTGGGCAAGCGTGCGCAGTCGCAGTACGCCTCGTTCCACAACGCTCTTGATTTTGCACAGGAATACGCCATCCTCGCCGCCGGAATGGAGGATCGCCCCTTTGTGCCCATCTCCACGGTAGTCCTTGAAGGCATCCCACGCGATATGAAGAGTGTCTTCCGCAAATGGCAGGATACTGAAAGCCCGACGCTCATGCCCCCTCCGACACGACCGGGGTTGAGGAGAGGCCGTAGTCTGAGGGTCATGCCGCTGAACCAGGCCCTCCAGGCTATGAGCGACTAGGGCTCCCACGGCCAAACGGGGCCTGGTCACCGCAGGCTCTGGTAGGGCGGTCTGCGGCTTCAGCAGTGGGCGCCGATTCGATGGGCCTAAGGCGGCTACGAGGGCGATTTGATGGAGTTTTGTTTTTCACAGCTTGGCTTGGCAAATTTGGAGGAGAGGAGTCTTTTTGTGGTATACCCCAGGGTCGTTAGTGACAAAACAGACGAGACCTTATGCTTTCACGCATCATGTACAACTGCATGTGGAGTTCATTTTGGAGGAGGGGGCTAATTCATGTTTGCCCCATACTATTTAGACCAGGCATGGTACGGGAAGGGGGTGGATAGACGCACAACATCACGAGAATGAGGAATGTTGCATATATCGGGGTCCGGGGGATGCGATTCTTCTACCATCCTGTTTCCGCAAGGAACGGAATGTTCCATGTATCTACCTACGTTTCACGTGTAGGGGACAGGCGGCTTACGTCTCCAGCTGAACATAAGCGCCGCAGCGAGCAATCGAAGATACATATATACACATATAGAGAACAACGTCTTTTTGTTCATTTTTCAAAGCATGCGGCCGATTCAATGCAGACGGTCCCATGACCGTGTTGCTGTGACTTGCTGTCCTGACACGTGGATGGACTCCAGCAAGTAGACGCATGTGAGATCTAGTGGTATGAATATTACACGGTCGGGTAAGTCAGAATGCAAAGCGAAAAGAAAAAGAACTGCAGTCGGGGTATAGGCGTGTTACCGGATCGTGAAGGCTAGCCACAGGCTTGCAGCTCCTGTTTCCTTTCTCTTGGAATCCCGATGGACGGGTTCACATCACCCCTGGACTTCCCTACCATCGATGTTGAACTTTCTTTCGTTTTCAAGGAAAACAAGCCTCTCGTCTATTGTGGAGGTTTGCCGCCCAGCAGAATCCGATGAGCAAACGTCCGGCGTTACACAGGCAAGAGACACAAGGGAAAGTGGCACACACACAGAGTGAGAGAGAGAATACGAGTGTTTACAGCTGACATATACAGACGTGTTGATGCCTTCGTCCGACCCAGCACCGTTGTCGTAACATACCAAACAAACATCCACGCAGGCGTGCTACGGTGTCCCAGCCTTCTATGTTGTCCCGTTGTGCATGTGCGGCAGGCAGTTCCAGAGTTCTTCCTTCGATGCCTCCTCTCATTGCCAGTGTTTTGGTGTACGTACACTCACGTCGAGCTGCAGACGAAACCAGCTTCTATCCGGCTGGCGCACCAGCAACCCCCTTACGTAGCCCGGGGGTGATGCCAAATCAACATGACGCTCTAGCGGGGAGGCGAGATAGTAGGTAGGTATGGCGAGGCAGCGAAAAGGCTGGACCCGGCATATGAGGAGGCAGGGCGGGCTTGCATATGCAAGCTGACTGCAGTGAGTAAATGGTGATAGGTAGAGAGGTGAGATGGTGGCTGGACGCGTTCATATAACGGACTCCGACGATAGGCTCGCCCATATTGCACACTTGCATGCATTATGCCCAGATGGCCTGACACTTGAATCATACATCATAAGGGAGATGGCGAACCATCAGCCATCGAGGTTGTTCAGGTGAAGCACAAGACATTCCATGGTAGGACTTGACACCTCTTGCCTGTTATAGGGGGTTCTGTGTTACCCAGCTGTCCCAGTAACGAGCCGCGTTACGTCAGATAGGATATCGAGAAATGACCTGGCGCCCCGTTAACGCAAATCCTATCAGGCAGTAGTGAGAAGACTGAAACAAGATATCTAGCGAATAAGAACTGGGCTGGTAATCTTGAGAAGTGTAAAGGTTGGGATTAGTGCCTTTGCAGTAGCCCTCCCCCTTTCACGGTCAAGGCACTAAGTCTATATACACGAATTAAGGATCTAATAACTACGACTATAGAGATGTTGGCAGCCAACCCAAAGGTGTCCCACCAGAGGATTCCATTGCCTTAATATTAGATTTTGGGAATAATACCACCCCAGCTCCTCCATTATAGTCTCCGAAAAGAGTATCATCCAGATCGTCCAAACAGCTCCCCTTCCCAAAAATGCTTTAACTCACCATCGAATGCCACCGATGTGAGAATATGAAGTGTGACAAAGATGTACCCCAAAGGAGCGTGTCTGTTCATGCCCATAGCGCCTCATGTATATTGCAGCCGTTGCTCATGGTCGTAATTTCATTAATAAACCCCCCAAAGGGAGAATGATGGGGGGGGAGGGGGGATGGATCCCCAGAGAATGTTGCAAAGTTGCAATTGTGAGGTATTTAGCCTCGGTTTCGACCCATCTAGAGTGCGGCGAAGAAGCCGGCCACCGCAACCAGGACCGCACCCGCGGCGTGGGTGGCACGGGGAGCCGGAGCAGCCGGGACAGTGACGGGGGAACTCTCGCTAGTAGAGGCGGGAGGTGGGGATGCGGTATAGACGGGAGTAGTGCCGACCGACTTGGTGATGGGGGCGCTGATGGTAGTAGGGTAGGGCTTGAGCGAGGTGACGATGGTGGTGTCGCTCTTGGTGATGTAGGCAGTCGGGTAAACCGTCTCTACGCGCGGGGTCGACACTTCTGTCACCTTGGTCACATCAACCTCCTTGGTAGCAGTGACGGGGATGGTCTCGGTAACGACGTATTCCTTGGTCGAGGTGACGGTCTCGGTGCCAGTCGAGGTGACATAGATAGTGTGACCAGACGAGACGGTGGTGTAGGTGGTCTCGGGGCAGATCTCGGTGGTGAAGACTTCGGTGGACTTGTGCTCCGTCACCGTGTATGATACATATGCTGTGGCTGTGACGGGAACAACCGTCTTGATGGTCGAAATCGGGGTCCAGACGACGACCTGGGTGGCCCCCTCGATAGTCTTGGTCTCAGTCACCGGGCAGAGCGACGTCAAGGTCGTGTAGACCTCGGTCGCGGCCGTCTTGGTCACGGCTGGGCCAGTGACAGTCGCGTAGATGATAGTTTCGACGTTGGTAACGGCAACGCTAGTTGTGGCTAACAGTCGTGCATTAGTGTCAAATCGGAAAATATATGGCAATGTGATGGCCACTTACTGTAAACGGTAGTATATGTGTGACCGGGAGCCGTGACAGTCTCCGTAACTGGGCATATCGTCGTGTAGGTGACCTCTACGGCGGTCGTTGCTACGGGTCTGAAGTCAGCAAAAGCCCAGTATCGATCATGTAAAGGAGGTAGATGTATATGCAGATATACTTACTACCAACCGTGGTATCGGGCAGTGTCTTTGTAACGGCGGCACCTCCACAGCCTCCGCCAGCGCATGAGGTGACGGTGATAGTCGAAGTTGTATGCGTGGTAACCTCGTAGGTAGAGCCCGACTGGGTGTAGGTCTCCGTGATAGGGCAGACCGTCGTTGTCTCATATTCAGTCGAGGTCGCGTAGACGCTACTTAGCGGGTAACCACCCTCGTGCTCCTTACCTGCCAGTGCAGTGGCAGCCAGGGTCAACAAAGTGATAACCGCCTTCATGTTGATTAGGTTGGGTTTAGGTCGACTCTAGATCCAAGTAACAAGTAGTGAGAGTTGACCGGAACAGTCTTCTGTGGGTAGACAGACACTTGACTCGTGTGAGTAAACGAGGGTTTAAGTAACCTTAACGAACGAGCTACTCGACACTACGAGGCCTTGATAATAAGTTGGCTGGGAGATATACTAGCTTGAGTGGTTGGGTGCTGCAAGTTACGAAGAGTAAAAAGGGGGTGGCAGGGACCTTATATCTTCATCTAACATGCATGCATGCAGTGCGCAACACTACGGCCGTCGTACAAGACGAGGCTCGATGACATCTTGTTCTGGTCCGACCTGATTCCTGTGTTTTCCTGACAACCGGTTGACCGGCATGGCTGTCTAGAGATAGCCCTCCACGGAGGGGTACAATACGAGAACCGGAGTGATCACTAGGGTGGGTGGACCACGAGACGAGTGCAGGGAGAACTTCACTATCACCGACCAGGGTGCCTCCAGCAGGAAAGTCAGAACAGAAGAAAAAGTGCAGCCGACAGTGGATCTGCAAGCTCTCGAAGACCTGGGCCTGTCGTTGTAGGCTCACCAGTTGGTGGCATGTTCACCCAACAACGTGTCGGGATACTCGAAGGGTTGGGAGCTGCTGGCCGAGCTGGCCTCTATACTGTATACCCTTGGCTCCTGCCTTGGCCTATCGGTTATGCAAGCCAAGACCAGCTAAGGCAGGGAGGTGCTGGCTACCAAACGACAACCTACAACCCCCGATCGATTCATGACGTTACCTACAGGGCTGATGGATGTATCTCTAAGCGGTTGAATAGCACGACTAGGCTTGGTGGCATTCAATTCTTGGGCCGAAATGGGACCATACTTGCCTATATTTGTCAATGGCGGGCCAAAATTGTACAGGACAGGACTCGCGGGCCAACGGGACATAGGTCGTTGCGTCGACATGGCTTAAGTGCGGTTTTGGTGTCGCTCAAGCAACAGTTGCTGTTTGTGGCCCGATACCATGCATACCAGCCCCCCGGTCGAGACTCGAGAAGATCAAGAATCTCGATTTTCGAGATGTGTGTGAAGTCGTGCCGGGGCAGAGACAGAGGCGGAAAAAGTAGCCGGGGAAGAAAAGCATAGAGAAGCAAGTAAGCCCATGCAGACCATCCAGCTCGTGTCCGGGCAACTAGGCTACCAGGACGGGAGGATCTGCGGAGCAACGAGGAACAAGTTGCATAAGCCTCACACCAGTAACCTACTATTAGGTGGCTTACGGACTTGTTGCTTGGTAGCACAGGAACGCGCCCATTTTCAAGGCCACCAGGCTAACAGGCCTGTATTGCCAGGATGTGATATATCAGGTAAAACCTGCTTTGTGGCTTCTATGCAGGAGACAACTGCCCACCGTCCTTTTGGTTCTAGTCAGGTACTCACTCCCTCTGCCCACGCCAGAGAAAAGAGCAGCTAGGCCGTCTTGCTTGCCATAGGTAGACCCAATGGCACAATACCCGTAGGTTGCGCCCAGATAGGATACGCTTCGTGTGAGCCGTAGGAAGCTCGTAAAGTTCATATATATCATTGAGGTGTTGATGTCTCTGTGAATGGTCGAGAGCTGGGTGGTTGGGTGGTTTGGCTGCATGGGGTTTCCCCTCAAAGGCTTTACACAGCAGCTGAACCATCATGCACCTATAGGTCAGCTCAGCTCTCAGCCTTGCACAGTCAGAAAGAACCAGGAAAACAGGCCTGGTAGGCAATAACAGAGGCGCCTGCAACCTTGGCAACCAGGGCGGCGTGATGTGGGCAAGTCAGACGAAGGACTGATCGACAAAGGCGGGGAAGTGGGATGATGGTGGATGGATAGGCTTATGGAGGCGGCTTCCTTGCAGTAGTAGTTATTTGCATCACTCAGTCACAATACACCTTGTAGGTACATAGGTAATATCTACATGTACCTAGTCAAAACTCCATGTAGGTATTATATTACTTTTCTATCAATAATTCGGACTGTTTTTATTTCTATTATCTGCATGGCTATTGCCTACTGGATCGGACGATTAGATCATCGCACAACACCAACCCTTGCCCCATAATCAGTAACGATAATCTGGCGAATTTATTTGACCATTTTCCTGATTCCATGACGTTGAGCATCGCAACTTATGACCTCGGAGGAACACACCGAGGTATAATAGAAGCGCTGTTAACCTGTCTGCACCTTGCTCAAACTTAGTTCCGATATCCGCTTTCTTGTTTCCACCCATGCCCTTAGCTCATAGCCACCTGTTCGGGAATCGTTTAGCAAACTAGGTGTTCAACCGAATCTCTTGATTGACCATATATCCGAGGAATGATCTGAAGGCTGGCATGACAAGCCCATAGCTCTAGATTGCTATCCTGCCCATAGGCCATCTATCTTATCCTGCCTATATCCAGCATCCTAAGTACTTAAGTCGTCGCTGAATTTCCTAGAATACTTGGTCGATCACAAGAGAAAGCCTCCCCCCAGATCATCCCAGAGTATCTCCACTATGGGGGGATAAAGTTGTTGGCTAGTTGACAGTCGGACTTGGGGACCCGAACTCTTGTTCCTGGCTAACATGGAGTATTGTCCCTCTTAGGCCGACAAGTGGGCCGGCGGTCCAGCTTCTTTGGGCCATGGCCGGCATCGCTCGCCGACAGTCCAACGTCTTGGCTCTGGTCTTGGCTTGGTTGGCGTCAGCCCAGCATAGAGACCTCTCTTTCTCCATTGGGAACCGACCAACAAAATGTGTTTAGTTAGCATGCACACTGGCATTCTCAACAGGTGCTGGTGCTCACGATCATAACTCAGAAGACAACCCCTCTTGTTGCCGCACAACCGCATGGCACGTCACTTGGTCAACGCAAGGGGGCTTCTGGTCCTGCTAGCGCCATAGTCCAACTTGTAACTGGTCCTCGTATGGCAGCACACCAGGCCTCGAGGGACATCAACTCGGGTGATGCAATGCAAGTGACTGTATCCTCGTCAAGGAACATACGACCAATGACAAGTGGCTGCACAGATTTTGCCGCTCTCAACTCTGGTCGCTCCTATCAAGAGAGGACAGAAACTAGAGAACACGGGGCAATGGTTGACAATACAAGCTGTGACTGCATATTACCTCCTGCTCAAAGGGATTCTATATCGCTTGTAGAAACAGGTCCCGGAATATACTGTACACAAAAGTATCGAGAGATTGGTGCCACAAATACCTACATATCAATTGCGAGAAAGGAGAAGAAGTGACGATAGCAAAGACGGCAAAAACCACGATACGCTGGCCTTGGGTCCAGGCTTATAATTCAGTAAGAATGTATCCAAGCGTTGAATTTCCCCATCATCGGTGCCCTCTTCCACGACTCGGTCCAGCCTGCCGTCATCGAAAGCGATGGCATGCCACAGCAGAACGCCGAGTAGCTGCGCTTCCCTCACAGCTCTTAGCTGACAGGGGCTACCGCGTAACTCGTGGATTTGCGACTTGATCTCACTCCAAAACAAAGACCGGAGCTTATCTGCCTCCGGGTAGTAGATAAACTGCCCGCTCCGGGCCTCACCAAGCAGCTCCTCGAGCCCGTACATGCCTACACCAAAGGGCAGCCACTCGGCCTCGGCCCAGTCCAGCAGGCCACTCGTTTCCCCCGTCTGTCGGTCCATCAAGATGTTGGAGGGCAAGAAGTCGCCGTGGCTGAGCGTCCACGGGAGCCCATCTATGCTCGGGAGGGCTGGCAACAACCGGGTCGTCAATCGTCGGAAACGCTCTGGCAAGGACGACGCCACCATTTCCAATCGCCATTGCAGCGTCGAGCCCACAGTGCCCATGCGCTGGACTTGATCTTTTGTGCGCGCGTGCTTCCATGCTTGGCTGTGGAACCAAGCGAAGTCTCGCACCGTCTGGCGCCTGTGGAGCTTGGCGGCGTCGGTCTGGCGGCGGGTAGAGGCCCGGAAGTCTGTGAGCGACACGCCGTTCAAACGCCTCATACAAAAGACGTGGAGCTTGTTGTTGTCTGGCATGGTGCCGAGGAGCTTGACCTCGGGGACAAGGGCGCCAAATATGGCACAGGCTTCTCTGACGATATCGATATTGATACAATGCTCTACCGGCCGAAATTGGACGATAGTGGACCCCCCTACAAATAGTGTATAGGAGCAGTAACCCTGGAAAGGGGCAGGCCTGATGTCTAAGCCCGGGAATCGCGCCGTCACGAATTCGTCGCATTGTCCCCGAGCATCGATGGGAAGATGGCATCTTGTGAAAAAGCTACTCAGTGACACGCCCGAGTCTCTTGGCTCCGAGGCCATGATGACGATGATGGATGCTGTTCCTAGTTAGTTATTGTGTCCCGCCGAGACTAGACTCGTCGAGCTTCTTTCAGCGATATCCCAGCATTATATTATCTTGAAGAAGATGAAGACGCGCAGCAATCATTGTCGCTGTCGTCGTGGCTTACTGATCTCGCCATGATATGATGAGGAGAGAAGGTGCTGGTGGTTGCATGCGAGGAAGCCCAGACGCGGGGTATTAGCCAATCCGCGCGCAACGTGGACATCACAAGCTCCTTTGTGGCTGCGCATAGGCTGTAGTGGTGGACGATGCCTAAACCAGGTAGGTAGGGTTCATTAGGAAGGTAAGATGCATCGTCTCGTGTAGTTATTGACCTTTTATCCACCAACTACCAACCAGCGTATGGGTAAGGGTAGACTAAGAGCTGGTTAGCCCGCCATAGGGCTGCAGCCACCAATCTGCCAAATTGAACATTGGCACTTGCAAGACGTATACCTACCAGCTTGTTCTCGTATTTGCAACCGACAGAACCCGTGATACAGCTCCGACGTGCTGTTGATACACCTCAGCACGGCCACAGCATAAGACATCGGCACAGAGAAGAACTTGCCATTGGCTTGGGCTGGCAAGATGATACCAGTGCATTCCAGCTATGTTTAAGTAGATGTGAAACACAGATTCAACCATTGAGATGCCGGAGCCGGTCAGTAGTCGCGTCACCCGAGACACTCAGCTCGACCGGCCGTGTGGCCCTCAGCACAATTAATTTGTCGGCCGACATGCTCCCCAAAGGTACTTGGCGTCGACATCATCTTGACTTAGATCCCTCCTCATGGTCAATCGTCAGCTGACGCGAATCTGTTGCCTCGCCAATGTTGCCTGCGCAACAAAGACCTCGTCTACGGCCGGCTTACATAGCACAATTCTGACTCTTCCATTCATCTCACACCACCTCTTCGCCAAGACTCATGATCGTTCTTGTTCAACGCTCCAAGCCCACGCGGGCGAGGCCTGGAGATGTGGGAATTCCACCAATTCAGATGGCCCGCGAGGGTGGCGTCCAAGCTGAGGACACATCCACAACTTAAGATGCCAGTGCACCCGCCAATCGCTCCTCCTCTAGCGGCGCCTTATGGCGGCGTCCTTTGGCGTACGGCAGGAGCGACCGATCACTGCAAAAAGCAACGGACGTGGGAAGGATGATCTCAGGTGATGCCGCAGTTGGAATAACCACCACCTTTTGATATATTCTGAGAAGACTCCAAGCCCAGGCACTGGCATTTTGGCCCGTCAACTTTCTTTACTCATTCTACGTCTGACGACGTCACCTACTTGCTGTATACTATATTCCACCCTCACACAGTCGACACCATGGGCAAGCGGATAATCGTGTGTTGTGATGGGACTTGGCAGAATTCGGTCGATAATTACGTCAAGGCCAAGCCTCCCAAAAACCCGGTTCCTCGCCTTGCGCCCCCGTCCAACGCCACGCGAATCTCACGGTCCTTCGCTCGAACATGTAGCGATGGCATGTTCCAGATCATCTATTACCAGGTTGGCGTCGGCTCCGGTACAGGCATCGCAAGTGCCGTCTCCCGGGTCCTCGGCGGTGCGTTTGGTGTTGGTATTGCCGAGAACATCCGCGAGTCCTACTCATATATCTGTGCCAACTACGTCGATGGGGACGAGATTGTGCTCCTGGGCTTCAGCCGCGGCGCCTTCACGGCGCGCTCCATCGCCGGCATGATTGCAAATATTGGCCTTCTAACTCGAGAAGGGATGGACAATTTCTTCCCCATTTTCAAGGACAACCAGAATTTCAGTAGGTCGCACCAATTCCCGCTGGGGAGGTCGAACACCTTTACGCTGACATGGAGGCAGTGAACTTTGACTACGATGATCCCTTCCCCAATCTCCCGTTCCCCAATAAGCCCAAAGGTGAAGGCGCCGTAGACATATACCGAGATCGACTGGTCGAGCGGGGCTTCACCAGAGTTTGCCAGCACAAGGGAAAGGGCGATCCCATCAAGATCAAAGCTGTCGGAGTATGGGACACTGTTGGGAGCCTGGGTATTCCTACAATACCCTTTCTAGAAAAGCTGGGTATCAATCGCAGTACCGTGGAGTTCCATTGGTACAACACGAGCCTTTCCAACCATATTGAGCACGCATTCCAGGCCCTAGCCCTGGACGAAATTCGCGGGCCTTTCAGTCCTGCTGTCTGGGAGCGTAATGCGGAGTCCGAAGACACCGTCGACCTGCGCCAAGTTTGGTTTCCTGGCGGCCACTCTAATATCGGCGGCGGCGAGGAGGACCAAGGTGTTTCAAACATCACGTTGGCATGGATGATGGACCAGCTGGCCTCGATCGGCATCGAGTTCATCCCGGAAGCACTAGATCGCGTCTACAACAAGAACGTCGAGTACTACCAGCAGAAGAGATTCGCGGAAAACTGGGCGATAACGCCTATAGTAAAGGCCAATGAGCCAGTTCGTCCGTGGGCTTTGCACCAGACTGTTCAGGCTTCGGGTGGCTTCTACAAGTTTCTCCTTACCACCCCTCGCACCCCCGGTCTATACAAGAAGATCAACCCGGATACGGGAAAAACCACGCGGGTATTTCTGGAAGACACCAACGAGCGGGTTCACAGCAGTGTGAGGGTGAGGCTCGCTTGCGAGGGCCTGTCACCGGGAGACAAGACAGAGTGGAAGTGCCCATCCTTGCTCACATACTGGCGTCCACGGAAAGTCGCGGCCAATTTCAACGACCCAACCGCAACGGAAGAGGAAACTTCTTCGGGCGACTCGTCGCGCTGGGTGTGGGAGTATGCCGGCCCGGAGGCTGGAGCTCCCAAGGTGAAGACCATGATCGAGGAGAACCTGGGCCCGTACGAGACGCACCTACTAGAGATTTCGGGTGGTAAGCCCAGCGTGGTGGAATACGCTGAGCAGTTCAATTTCGCGAACTATGACTACCCTAAGCCCTCCAGGCTTCCGTGGAAGAGGTGATAAAAACACCATCTAGGAACATTCGACCCATCACATAGATAGAACCAAAATGTTAGAGCTTGTATGATTGTTTCCCCTAATGGGTCATAACCACCTGCTGGATAGTGGAAGAGTGATGTGCGTTGTCTTGGAGTTATGCAGAGTTCATCTTTTGCTGCCAGGGCAAAGGCTCCCTCGCCACCTTGACCGGCCCAAGTCCCTCTTCCCGACGTTTATTCCAAGCTTCGATCTCCCTATGGTCAACAAAGTTCCCATGCAATCCCAACTTCAGTTTGAGTGGTAGGTGGAGAGTGGCCAGGGGCCCAGCCGCGAGGTTCTGGGCATCAAATATCACAATATCGTTCCGCAGTACATCGAGATGGTTCAGCAGGGCTATCAGGTACCCCTCGCCCTCGCCGCCGCCATCGCGGGGGATGAAGCTCGGCTCCTGGAACGTCGCGGTGGGCCCCGCGAAATAAACATCCTCCTGACCGACGGCGCCCTCGTCCTCGGCGTCCCAGGTGTAGTGGCCCAGGCAGTTGAACAGGCCGCCGGCGGGCGGGCCGCACTTGGCGAAGTCGTATGGCTTGGTCGGGTCGATGCGCGCCTGCCAGAAGTGCCGGTACGTTTTGGTCACGACGCGGTCGTCGATGCGCGAGAACTCGCCGTTGGTCGCCCACGTCAGCGCCGGCGCCACGCGCGTCCCCGTTGGGGCGGCCGGGTCGAACTGCCACCGGTGCGTCGGGCTGCTCAGCCGGTTGCGCTGCTTCACGCCCGAGTCGGGCTCGCCCTCGGGCGGGAAGAAGAAGAAGACGTTGCCGTCGGCGACGGTGAGGTCCAGGACCACCTTTCCCTCGTCGTTCTCGTAGCAGCCGGCTATATGCCCGTGGAAGCCTGCGTATGCTGTGTATCAGCACGAGCCAGGTCATTCTCATGTGAAGTGTTCATTGCTCCCTTTCCCATGTGCAGTCCAGAGATGAGAGACAGAGAAAAGGGGACAGGAAACGCACCATTATCCGCCCGGAACCACTTCACATCCTCGGCTTTAGCCCCGCGCCGCGGCACTAATCCATACCACTGGTCCTCGTGGGGATCCCAGGCGAACTTGTTGCCGCCGCTCCGGAGGCGCTCGGGCGACATCTTGAGCGGCGTGAGCGGAAGGACGACGTAGTTGGCCGAAACGCCGCAGTCGTGGATCATGCCCGCGAAGGGGGCCTGGAACCAGACCTCTTCTTGCACCTTACCGTCCGCGGCCCCGATCGTCCAGACGGCCACGCCGGCCGAGCAGTCGGACCCGTTGCCGCCCGCCTCGTATGCGAAGCAGATCATGTCGCCCGTGTCCGGGTCGAACTTGGGGTGCGCCGTGAAGGTCGGCGATTTGATCTGGCCCTCGAAGTCGTACCGGCCCAGCGTCGCGAGCGTGGTCGGGTCCAGCGCGAATGGAGGGCCGTCCTCTTTGCTCGCCAGCAACACTCCGCGCCAGAAGGTGATGTTGGTGTTGGCGGCGGTCCGGATCACCCCGCGCACGCTCTCGTTGTCCGTATAGGAGTTGCGGTACCGCCCGAACAGGCTGCGCCGCGCGGTGGTCTCGGCGAGGTAGCGGTCCGTCTGTACTGTTTTAAATTAGACGGGGGCCATTTTGAGGGTTGGAAGGGGGGTTTGGTTGTCGAGCATTTCTCTGCCTAGGCTTCGGGGGCGTAGAGGTCTGATAGGGTCTCCACCCCGCCCTTTTTCTTATATGTTCGCGCAGCTAGCGAGAAGGAGGGGAATCGAGGCTTACCATAGCGCTGCTTGAAGTCGGCATGCCCGTTCTCAATTCGAATCCCTGTCACGCTGCCATCACCATTGAAGTGGATGTCGTCTTCGAAAAGGGGTGGGAACCGGTGGTCTGGCTGGACGCGGTAAAATGTTCCGTTGATCTCCTTGGGTATCTCGCCCGTGACTTCGAGGTCGAATATGTCTCCTTCAAACCGCGAAGGTTTGTTCATTCCCCCTGAAAACCTCGGTGTCTGGGAACTTGGAGGTGTCACCATTGAGACGACCGTTTACGTAGTGAGAATTGATCACTTGAGGCACAAGATCATGAATGTGCGCCATTGCGGGACGGACGAGGGGTTGAGGAGGCAGACTGAATTTTCACTTGAATTGGTGTATACGGTTGCTACTTTGTGTTTTGCAGAATGCAAAGAACGTGTCCCCTCGAACTCAAGAAAATAGACAAAGATGATGGTAACTCCAACCTCGTTTACCCATTTCCCCTCGGTGGTAGATTTAACAGCGAATCAGGACTGCCCTCATCAGAACTTGGGGTATGTAATACCCGACCTGCATCACAAACCTAATGCGTATACAGCCATTTACCCGATAGGGTCGGCTTACCCCTCAATTCTGCACGAGATCTGGAAGCACCTTAGGCTCATCCGTCGACCCCGCGCCTGGTCGCACCTGACCATCCGGCAGAGCCAACGACAGAGGGGGATCCCCGGTGCCCGCCTCTTGGCCGTACTGCGGCGCCCTCAGGTCATCCTCGCTGGCGCGCTCGCCCGTGACGGGATGCGGATAGTGGAAGGGCACGACGCGGGTGTCGGGCCAGAGCATCTTCTGGTCGACGAGCTCGTCGGGGCCGAGGGGGTCCTCGGGAAAGGTCTTGGTGGGCCAGGGGATGTAGTTCTCGCGCGTCTGCTGCCAGCCGGTCGCGAAGTCGGCGTGCCAGAAGGGGAAGTAGCGGTAGCGGAACAGCTTCCAGACGCCGCCCTCCTTGAGATACTCGTTCTCATAGAGCCCGCCCTCCCACCACTGTACAGCGCCCCGGGGGTGCGTCTCGGTGATGGACTTGTGCGTGCCCGCCTGCATCAGCGCCCGCATCCGGCACCAGGCGTGCGTCCCCGTCCGGTCCACGTCGATGATGTCCTGCAGCATCAGGTGGTCCAGCAGGAAGCCCCGGACCGGCCCGTTGCGCCCGGCGACGAACCCCTTCTGGAAGCGGCCCTGGTAAAGGCGCTTGACGCCCTCCTTGCCCCGGTAGCGACCGCCGAGAAACTCGACGTAGGCGTCCGAGTGGTCCGCGAACATATCCACTACCTGCAGAGAGAAACTTAGTTGTGTGTGTAACTTGCGCGACGGCCGCAAGTTCCCGTCTTTTCCCACCTGAAAGCTTGTAACGAAATCAAGGACGAACCTCATTATATAGACATTTGTCAAGATAGTAGCCGTACTTGAAGTGTGTCTTCCGGACTTCGGCTTCGTCCGAGACACGTGACAGCTCCTTTGTCAGGGCAGCAACCTGCTGCTTCAGCCCAGCGAGTTCTGCTTCCATACTGAAAAGACGCAATGGCTTGTTTGGTTGGTGAAAACTGGTAGATGTATGTCTTCAAGCTTGTAATATGAACAGTGAGGTATTAGGTAGACAACTCAACTGGCCCCCAAGGGGGCTCACTGGAATCTGTAAAACTAGTGGGGGATATAAGTACATAAGCTACTACTCCGGCTTTGGATATTCCCCAATCTGGAGCTGCATGATCTATCTCGGTCGATTTTCTCCGCCCGATTATGCCGGCAAACGGTTCCATTGTCTCCTCTCAAAACGGTAAAACGGTGTACTCCACCAATTACACTGTGCTGCTTCATCTCACATACGACAGGATGTTCTAGCCATGAACTAGTATATGGCTAAACCAGGGAGTACAAGTGACTGACTGCGTGCAGGGTCAAGTCAAGCAAGGGCCAAACCCCTTTTTACATGGAGTTTCGTCGCTGCTTCCACGCATGGTCAGCATCCTCGTGGATCTTGGGCTCCGGCACCACATCCTTCCGAATCTCCCGCTTCCGTTTGTAGTCCACGCCGAAGCGCCTGTCGCGGTCGCCGACGACCTTGTCGAAGTCGAACTGGCCGGCTTCGGTGAAGCTGGTCATCAGCTTGGGCTCGCCCAGCGGCAGGGCGTCGCCGCGGTCCGTCTGCCACAGGTGGTAGATCTTGCCGTAGAGGTGGACGACCTCCTTCATCTCGGCCGTCTCGGCCGCCTCCCAGGCCTGCTGCGGGCCCAGCGCCGACGTGGGGCCCGACATGATAAGCATGCCCGAGCGCACCTCGAAGACGTGAGAGTGCCAGAGCTTGCGCTCCTCGGCCGGCAGCGTCTCGTAGACCTTGGGTGTCACCATGTACTCGATGCCGATGAGTTTGGCGTCGGGGCCCGGGCCATCATAGAGGATGCATTGGCGCACGTCTTGAGATGGGTCAGCCGGCGAACGAGATAGGGTTGGGAATCTAGCATTGTAATGGAGATGAGGAATTACCTGATGTCAGATGTGAGCAGTAATGGTTCGTCTCGACGTAGCGGCCAGGCTCATCGGCATAGGTGTGAAAGGCGTTGAGATGAGCACATATTTGCTTCACAGGTCTGAAGTCCTGGACGGTCCATCAGTAGGCTGCTTGCTCACACGGAGAGAAGGTCGGAAGAGGATGGTGAAAGTACCTGAATAAATCCTGCACCGGTTTCTAGGGCAATGTCGCCGGCAGCAACCTCGCCCCCTGGGACATCTGCTGGGGCCATGCTACTGCTGGCCATGTTATCGATTAGGGGTACTTGGAGATGTTGTCGCCACTTTTGACTTAGTACCAAGAGATTGAAGATTAACAGGCAATTCGAGGATATACCTGGCCAGGTGTATGCTGTTGTACAGAAAGTTCAAAAAACCGACCATTGTTATGCCTGGCTGTGACACCAAGTTGGGTGTCTCTGATGTCATGAGGATACCCGTAACCCCGCCGAGTGCTTCGCAACGGAGCGGGTGCTCCTGCAACCAACCAACTAATCCGATTACTGCAAAGAACTATACTTTTGTTTCATGGAATTCGGTTTGGAATTCGGGCGACCCAAGAAAAATTCAGCCACGAACTTTGTGTCTGGCAGACCAATACCTTCCTGGCACAATGGCTATCAGGAAAATACGAGACTTGGTGATGATGCCGCTGTATTAGTTAGTGTAAGGTCGCCCAGTTGATGATGTGCCCGACTGGATTACTCCATCGGCGGCGTCAGTACTTTATTTAGGTCCATGTGAATAGGTAACCAGGTTCCAGACGGCTTTTCGAAGCAACTGCGTTACTACTCTCCTCATGATTGTATGACATGAAAGCACATTTTGAGGCGGTACCATAGCTCCATCGCTCCATTTAAGGGTTTCATGGTCGGAGTTTAGGTATGTCAGACCCCTGTGTCCCGTCCACAACCCCTCGGTAGTGTACTTCTCCATAGTAATCCACCCGCGACCCGATCAACTTACAGACGCCGGGGGGTTCAGTTTCATTCGATAGTAGTAGTATCAATTGACATCAGCCCAGATACGCTAGGTTACATACTGCGATTGCCTGAACTCCTTACTCTGGCCATTCATTCCACCCACGAACTTCATTGGTTTCGCTACTTTCTTCCTCCTCCAATTACCAAGCCAGCAAATACGACACGCAAAGCAGACATCTATCCGCGATTGAAACGTGCTTCGCCCTCGACCTGTGGATGATGCGCCGCTCTAGCTAGACGCGCGCCCGTCCTCATATCGCAAGTTCGAAAACCCGAAGCCTCCAACCGACACCATGGCCGCGACCCGACGGGGCCAGCCGGAGCTGCACGTCCGACTCCCTCCACGGTCGCCCGCCACGCCCACCTCGGCCGCCGCCTGGGCCGACCGGCCCTCCATCTCGGCCCTCTTCCTGATCGACTTCGACGTCAAGGCCGGCTACACCATTTCCTGGAAGGCCTCGAGGCCCGACGTCGAGCTCGAGGGCGTCGTCGAGTACAAGTCGCTGCCCTCGGGCCTGCACACCGTCACCGACGACCTCATCTACTTCGTCCACGGCGACTATGCCGGCCTGAGCGCCTTCGTCAATGCGCCCTGCGAGGACACCGAGGCCCGCAACGCCCGCATGCTCGCCGTCGGCGTCTTGGTGCCGCTGAGCTACGGGCGGCTGGGACGCGCATGGAAGCACGCCGAGGGGCTGAAGGAGATGGCGTCGCAGCTGGCGGACGATGCGAAGCGGACGCAGCTGTTGGAGGAATATTGGGAGAAGCACCAAGCTCGCGATGAGCAGGATGCTGCCGATGCGACGACCAAAGAACCGGCCGCCAGCGCGCCCACTACCACTACCACTACCACTACCACTACTCAGTCACAGCAGCAGCCGAGGACACCAAAACGGGCGAATCTTAGGAGCCGATCCGCCTCGGATGGTGCGGCGCTGCTGCAGCCGGAGCACAAACTGTCCAACTTTCACCCGGCGTGGAGCTTGAAGAAGCTGCTCGACACATTTGGGCCGCTCATCTTCCCCATACATCGTGCCGCCTTACTACGGAAGCGCATCTTAATCTCTTGCCATGCGCCCGTCCAAGAAATCAATAATTTCGGTAAGTCTTGTTGCCCATGCCAACTTGCTTTACTAGAGAGAACAACCCCTGACCTGTAATACAGTGTATGATATATCCATTTTGTCTAATATTCCCCTCTCGACCTACAACCTTCTCGCGCCTGATTGCCCTTCCCACCGGCTCAGACCATTATTCACTGTCGGTGTTCACGACATACCCTTCCTGATTGACACGGCCAAGCCCAAGGCCCAAGAGGAGCTCCCAGACTCGGAATCTGGCTGGATCGCTTGCACCACGGATAGTATTCTAGCAATGAAGGATACTCTATGGGACATGCTTATCACCATGCCCCTGCCCCACACGGCACAGGCCAAAGAGCACGTCTGGCCCACGGTGGAGTGCCCCCGCGGCAATGTGGTTAAGGCCACGCAGCGCGATCTCCGCCGCTTCCGTTCCCTCAAGAACGCCCTAGTGCGGCTAGAGTCGCACAGCAGCCTCCTGAGCGCCGACAGCCCGGGGACGTCCTCAACGACTTCGCGACCGCCCGCGACGCCAAGCCGACCTAGCGACGACCCTCTTGTGGACGAGACGGACAAGATCGTCGAGCCGCAGACCTGGACCGCCCTGGCCTACAACGGCTTCATGTGGTGGGCCTCGGCCGGCGAGCAGGCGCGGTCGAACGAAGCCGAGGAGCAGGCCCACGACGCCGATTTGCTGGCCGACATGTACTCGTCGCCGTCCATGACCATGAGTATGAACGTGCCGCGCTCCGCAGACTTGACGTCGTCCTCGGCGACACCGTTCGGCAGCTCGCAGCAGACGCGACGCCTCTCGACCACGGCCACCTCGGCCCCGCTACCGCCTGAAGAGGCGCGCGTCGAGCTGGCCGTCATCGCCTACTTCCACCGGCTGACGTCCACCATCCTCACCAAGCTGGCTGATCTCGTCGAGGACCACGGCGCCGACGACGACGACACCGACACCGAGAGCAACATGATGGACGATGGCATCGACGAGGATGAGGAGGACGATGTGCTCCTGCCGCAGGGCGGAGAGGGCGGGAACGGCCGCGGTATACGGATCAGCATCGAGGCGCTCCGGGCTATGGGCCTGGACATCTGGAGCGCGAGCGACGTGGAGTTTGTGAGAGAGTCGCTGGCGGTTTACTTTGGTCGCCGCGCCTACGTCGAAGGGAAAGGGGTCGAAGTGTGTGGGGTTAGGGTGTGTTGAATGTTTTGAGTTTAACAGACAGAGAAGGAGGAATAGAGGAACAGGTGCTGCAGGAATAAAAGAGAGAGCAGTTCGGGGTTTTTATATAGCGACAAACAGCCCGCAGAATGAAGGTCCAGAGATCCGGAATGCGGTGGGTTTAATAGCATTGGTTAGCAAAGGTGGGACAGGACTAGGAGTGACTGTAGATAGGGTTCGGCTCGGTTTTCCGTATATATATATGCATCTGCATACATACCGATGCATCGCTTCTGTTAGTCCTACCGCGAGTTGTACCCGTAGATTTGAGACGTGATTCATTCCGTCTTGCCCCCCCCGGCCTCGCGGCCGAGCACACAGGCAGTGAATTACTTACTACCTTGCATTACATGTACGATTTCTTGGACCATCAATAATGCAGTACACATATCGGTAACTTGGCAAAAGCGCATAGATTTAGAGAGACAAAACAACTATAAGACTTAATTTTAATCTTTACCATCTCTTCCAGAGTGCCAAACATCCCGCCGAGGGAGGCACTGCTACAAGAGGCCAGTAAAGGAACTGGAGATACATCCAGTTTAGAAACGCCACCGACGCCGTTCTTATGCAGCCTAGAATAGTGTACAGAGCGCTCATGAGCCCTCGTCCTCGGTGTCCGTGTTAGTTTCACTCGTGTCGTCCACCTCCTCCTCGGTCCCACTCTCTTCCTCCTCGGAAGAATCGTCTACTCGCTTCTTTGGCTTGGTAGTTCCAGGCGGACTGCCGCCCTTCAGCGCGTTCATTTGACCTGCGAGCGAATCTAAATTTTGGTTAGCTTTGAACGCAACAGGATCGTAGTTGACGGAGTTCTTACCTTCATCCGGCTCACTGATCTCGTCCTCTGCGGCCATGGCGTCAGCTCTGCTGGCGTCCTCAACCACAAGGGTAACTTCCATCTTCGCGTCGAAACCAACGTAGCTGTCACAGATGACGTGCATCACAAATGTGTAGTGGCCAGGACCAGGAGGCGCAGCGAATTGAGCCTTCAACGTCTGCATCTCAAATGTCGGAGTGCCATCGGCCTTGAAGATAGGCTTATCAAACGTGGCAAATGTGAACGGGGGGACAGCCATCTTGCCTTGCTTGCTGTCGGTGAGGAAGACATGCCAGCGTGGGGAGTGGCTGCGAGCGTAGTAAGGGGCGAACGTAAGGGGAGGGAGTACGCGATCGGAATCATCGGTGGCTTTGACAAGTTCACCTTCGACGGGATCGGGGTCCTCCAGGTCTGCCTCCTTGACCACCGGCACATCTTGGCTTCCAGGGGGGACGAATCGTCCCTTAACCACCAAGCTTACTAATGATGACGGAATAATAACTCGTTCGCCTGTGACCTTGAAGAAAGCCTTCTCTACCCCAAAGTAAGGAAGTTGTCGTGCAACAGTGACCACATCTTGATACTGATCCTCAGTAAGGAGGCCTTTGCCTAAGGCTAAGCGGCGTCGCTCGACGTCAGGTTGGCTCATAAACTGCTGCACAGTAGTGGGCACTTTGGACTCTCCATCAATAGACTGGACAACCGCGGGAGTGACATGAGGCAACTGGTAAAGAGGCGAGGCTTGAGGAGGTATGGCTTGAATCAATCGTTGGCCGGTAAAGTAGGAGGCGAGAATTGGTGCTGTGTTGCCGTACGCAAGGGCGATGGCATTGAAAGAGTTGTTGAGGGATTGTGCGATGGGAGTGACGGCAAACTTTGCGGCATTCAGGGTCTTGTCTTCGAGGTTCACACGGCCAAGGTAAGCCCAAAGTAGCCCGAGAACCTTTCTTCGAAGACCGCTGTCGATATCGTCCAGCTTCTCCTTTTCTTTCCCGGAAAGGCCGCCAGTAAGGCCCTCCTGGGCTACCTTGCTTTCGATTTTGGAAAGACCGGACTCGCTCTTGTTACCTTTGAACTGCGCCTCATACTCCTTGCCAGCACTCAGAGCGGCAACAATGCCACCCTCGTCAATGTCGTCGGAGTACTCTCGGAACAGGCTGTTGGCACTCTCGATCAAGATGCCCTCTTTAGACATGCGTTGGGTTCCATACCACCAGGAGCCGACGAGGTAGGGCAGCAGCACGCCGAGAAGAAGCGCGTATACAAGCACAACATACTTGCCGTTGCCTTCAGCCACGATGAAGCTGGGGAGGGCGATGCTGATACTGAAGCCTTGCTTGCCGTCGGGGTTTCCGTACATCATCCAGTTGTTGCGGACCTCCTCGTCGGTCAGCGCCTGGTAGGCCTTGGTGAGATCGACCCATCTGTCCGACAGCGACTCGATAGTCTCGTTCTTGGCCGGGTCGGGTCTGGCCTTGTCAGGGTGGAACTTGACGGACAGTTTCTTGTAGAAGGACTTGATTTGCTTCTCGTTCAGGCTTTCGGAGATGCCAAGAATTTCGTAGGGATTCCAGGTCTTTGTTACAGTGCGCTGGGTAGTGATGATAAGGTAGAGCATGAAGCCCATGATTGCCCAGCCGATGAGGGCGGCGATGAAGCGCTTGACCTTGCGCTGCTTGCGCTTGAGGGCGGCGCGCTGTGCCTGTATAATTTCATGGTGGTCGGGTTTGTAGTCGGTCTTGATGCGCGGGGCGAGGGCATCGGCATCTGTCGATGGCCGTAGTAGGCTGTAGGTCAGAGGCAAGGTGATGACGGTGGACAGAGTGAAGATGAAGAATGGGTAGAACTGTCCATCGTCGTAACTGTAGTCGGAAGACATGATGGGGAGCTTTTAGCAACTTTGCAATGCAATGGATGGTGGTGTTGCGGTGCGAAGTCGTGATAAAAGGCCCAGTCCTGCTGGACTATTGCTTGCGAGGTTGTGGCCAGATAAAAAGTTGTCGCAAACGGTTTATACAGTCACGGGAGAATCAATACGTATCCACGAAACAGGGTGGCACCTTCTCGCAAAAGGTCCAAATCAAATGTTGAATCGTGTCCATTCAAAAAACGGCAAGCTGGCTCTAAGCACTAGCCAAGCAGCAAGCAGGGCAGTCCTTCAAATACTTGGGCCGGTCGGACCTACGGGTTGCTTGGGTGCTAATAATAAGTACTCCAGGTACCTTTTTAGGTCCCATCAATTGATCGATGGGTCCTCCCAGAGAACCACCTAAAAAGACCAGACGGGATCGTTAGCCAGGGTCTACCGGAGATAATCCGTCCTATCGATAAGCTTACTACTGGCCTCTAGTATGTGAATCCAGCATCCCTAAGTAGGTAAGGTACATTACCACGTCCAAGCCTAACTCAGGTACGTTAAGTACATTACATAGTAAATAGAGTTAAGAATACTATACTCAAACCGGTTTTATTATAGAAACCAGGTGCATACTTGTCTATCTGATATACAGGGTATACATTGACGGGGGTTGGGATCATGCCCTTCCGTCCTCAGCTGGCAGCACTGTAAGCGTTGGTTTCCCAGACTCGAAGTTCTCCTGCTTTCCTGTCATCATCGGTAAAGAGTCCATTCCACTGCGCCCACGTCTTTGCCAGCGTCACTTCTTTTTTAGCCCCTGGCCCCTTAGGTCCAAAATACTCCATCAGAGCATCCTCGATGCCCTCGAACCCAATAATATATCTGGGTAGTTCTTCGCCTCCCTCAGAAGGCCATAGCTCCGTGCTCATGAAGCTTGTCTTATCCCTCTCAAAACGCCATCCTTCGTCGATATAAGCCGCCCTTTCTGGTGACCCTGGCTCGGTGTGCAGTGGCGGCTCGCAGGTCAACTCACGTGCCCGAAGAGCTGGATACACAAGGTGTGAGCGCCATGGGGTGGTATGGCATGGTGTAAGGAACAGAGCAAATAGTTCGAGGGGCTCGGATGTGGCATTGTATCGTCCATAGGGCTCAGCCAGAGTGGCATTGTCAGGATGCAACCGCTCAAACTCCCCTCGGAGGTAATCCATCACTTGGATTGGAGCAGCAGCATGGAAATAAGACAGGTAGGACCCGATAACGAGGTTGACCAACAGACCGGCTACAAGTAGTGGCTTCCTTTTAACGCCGATGGGGCCGGAGGAAGAGGGTATCCCCCAGCAGTGATAGTGGTGAAAAATGACGTAATGTAAGGAGCAGCGAGGACGTGGAGTATGGGCACAAGGGGGTACAGGAACCGTACTTCCTTGTGCGATACCAAGGAAAGTGCCGATGTCATGGCCGTAGATGTGAAGCCCAGGGCTTTCCGGGTATTCTTCGTCATCAGGGAGCCAGAAAAGCTCTCCGAAGCAGCATTGAACATGCCCATTACGGCAAAGGGGGCAATCGTTGTAAAGGACAGCGGTATTCCTTGAGAAAGATAATAATGGCCATCGTTCTGTCCATAGAAGACGGCAAGCGCTTGGCCAATATTGAAGTAAAGGAAGTTAAAGGGGGGGAACGTCCATTCACCATACAATTGGTAATCGGCAACCAATGATAGTCCCAGGACCAGAGACCTGGTTGAAAGGTCAGCAAGCAAAGAATTTGGCAGCAGCTCGATCGGGTTTCGTACCCGCAAAGCAGTACTTCTCTGATGATGATAAAATAAGTCCGAGTGTCCAATGGTGATTCCCCTTCGGCTGTAAATCCAGTCAGGACCACTATGCCGATAGCAGCCCAGATGACTGCATTGGTGGGCCTGAGGATCACGGCTAAGGCAGCAAGAATGATCGATAGACGAAGACTACAGATTGGCTTATATGTTAGTATGTACTCATAGCATGGCATCTTGAAGGTGCTAGCTTGCCTATTGACAGCGCCCAAGGTTCCAAGCACTGCAGGCTTATCCTTCTCCTTGACCTTCTTTTCGACGCCTAGAAGGTCCCAGGGGAAGTAATAGAGCGCCGCGATCGTCAAAGCGGCCTCCATGGTATTAGAGAACGTCCTCGTTGAGACATACCAAACCCACGGGTTGGCAATGCTCATCAAAAGCTACAAGTATTTGTTAGCAACTACGAAGTAAACGCCAATCTGGTAGACACCTACAACCGACCACGCTGCTGCACTATTCCTACCATACAGCTTCTCGGCAAGCCTCCAAGCATACCAGTCGGTCAGTGCTGCGATGCCGGCTTGCATGACCTTGGGAACGGCAACCAAGGCAATGCCTGTGTAGTGAGGAGACAAGCGCATTGAAGACATGTAGCTCGCAGTAAGAGTGTAGCCCAGCGAGAACAGCCCTGGATGGAGAGATGAGCGCAGGTAGTATTGCCACTCCTGGCAGCTGTTAGCTAGTGAACTTATCTCTCAACATAAGACCGTCGCCAGAAACCCACCCAAGTCATCCATGGCCCGCTGTCCAGCCCAAAAGCAATCTTCCATGCTGGTTCTAATGCCTGGTAGTACTCGTCGGGCTGGAAGAAGGTACGGAGGCAAAGCGCATTGAGGAGGCGAAAGCCAAACAGCATGGAAAGTGCATCTCGAACTTGCTGTGTTTTTTTGTCGTTCGTTGCTGAACAGGCTGCGCCCAGTGGTGCAATATCCTGTGGCGAGGCTTGAGTCGAGCTAGCTACAGCAGCGGATGAATCCTCCGTGGCTGTCATTGCTGCGATTGTTGCAATGGAGTGAGTAATGTTCTCGACAGCAGAGTCAATCTCAACATGACGATAACATAGCTTGGTGATTGACTGGCTTCAACGTTTTGATACCGATGCTATTGACCCACTCAGGGCTAACCAGTTCGGGAGCACCTGATTCGAGTTACCACCACTCGTTACGGTCTAGCAGGGATGATGCAGCTGTTCAGCTGCTGGAAGATACAAGTAGGGATGTATCAATCAATTTGATGCATTTGATCGCTTGGTTTCCAATATTGCGAAAGTACCTGCTTATCTAGTTGACCTAGGTACTTCTCTGAAATGTCACGAATATTGATGGGCAGTAGGTAGACTTACTGTCTGACGGCGACTCTTTGACTCGGCGCTCGGCAACTATCATTAGTTTCGTTCCACGCCAAACTCGACTGCCACGACTATGACTCCAGCTAGAGAACCTCTTGTTATGTAATGAGTGGCAGCCTTGACCGAGCTTGAGGTTCGCTTAAGAATGTCCGAGCCCTGGTTGGTTCAACGTCACATGCTCGATACTTTTTTAAAAATGTCTTTGGCTGCGCTACTACTAGGTGTAGGTAGGTATGGACGGCTGAAGAGAGGTGATATTGTAATAATGCATTAAAATAAATATATTTTTATCTTTTTTTATTTAGACCACCCCCAATTCAGACTAATTTCGACACCCCTTAAGCTAATTATATACCTTTTCTAGCTCTTATTAACCTAGAAGGATAAGGTTAGTCGCCTCGTTACCGACCGGGCTATATTTCGAGCTTTATTTCGAGCTAGTATTTAAGCTAGTATTTAAGCTAGTATTTATAACTAATATTTAAACTAATATTAAAATTAATATTTAAGCTAGTATTTAAGCTAGTATTTAAATTAAGTATTGAAGCTAATATTTAATTTAAAAAAGTTAATACTTAAGTTATTACCTTTTAAACTAGCCTTTACTCTTAATTAGTAATTATTAATTAATTATAATTAATATCGATTCTTATTAATTAACGTTAATATTAATATCTATTTAAATTAAACTTCGAGATTAATAGTTTAAATTAAACTTTAAGAATAATAATATTAACTCTTAAAAAAGTATATTAAGCCTATTAATAATAATAAATTTAACTGGAATTAAATATCGGGGGTCGATGTATTTAAATATTAATGCATTATTATAATATTACCTCTCTTCAGCCGTCGGACGGAGCTGAACATTGAAAGGAGGGGCAGCCGAGGGGCTTGTTATGATGTCTTTCTTAATGGAGGGGTCTTTTTCGCCTTAAACTTACAAGACCTGAAATGACATCAAGAACCACCAGCCGTGGCAGTTTGCACGCACAGAGCGGTTTTGTCGCATCCTATATCGTCGTTGTAATTCGACTGGCAGTGTTTGGCCGCTTTGCGTCGGCTCCTTGCAGCACCATGGCATGTTTTGGTACGTAAGGTATCGAAAGCTTGTAGTAATAGCAGGGCCATGTGACATACTATCCCGCCGACCTCAACCTCTTACCTGTCATTCTTGGACAGCAGCCGCTTCCACTTGCACTTAGGGGTTTAGTGGCAGCAGCATTGCGATTCCACATCCTCCGCCGCCTCTTTTCCTGTCGTTATTATTACCTAAAGCCGCCCAATGAATCCCTTGCTCCGAGTTTCCCTCAATTCTTCCGTCATCATCTGACCACGTCTTCTTCCATCACCCTTTCCACCGAAAACAAAGTCTCGTCTCGTACTGACCGACACTTCTCCTGTGCTGACCTATATCGATTGCTTCCTGCATTTGACACTGTTGTTGCGTACCCAGACCAACTACCTGCTTCTTCAATCTGCCCATACCCGCTCCCCGAAGCCCACAGCTATCATGGCGCCTCATGCGAATGGCACCGGAACCAATGGATCCGCTGTCTCGTCCAGATACCACTCCTCGTCCACCAAGAGTGCGATTGACGCGGAACACAAGCTTGCTGCTCACAACTACCACCCCCTGCCTGTGGTCTTCGCCAAAGCTTCCGGCGTCGACGTTTGGGACCCTGAAGGCAACCACTACATCGATTTCTTGTCCGCATACAGTGCCGTGAACCAGGGTCACTGCCACCCTGAGCTTGTAAACGCCCTCACTGAACAGGCAGGCCGGCTGACGTTGAGCTCGCGCGCCTTCCACAACGATGTGTTCCCGAAATGGGCCGAGAAGGTCCAGCAGATGTTTGGCTATGACATGGTTCTTCCCATGAACACTGGTGCTGAAGCTGTCGAAACCGCCATCAAGATTGCCCGAAAGTGGGCCTACAAAGTCAAGGGAGTCCCGCAGGACAAGGCACTGGTCTTCGGCGTCGAAGAGAACTTCCACGGACGTACAGTAAGTAGCCTAAGGCATACGTAATATCTTTCACGCTCTCTGACCTTGACGCAGATGACAGCCGTCACGCTCTCCACCGATCCCGAATCGAAAGACAACTACGGACCCTACGTACCGAACGTCGGTGCGATCTGCCCTTCAACAGGCAAAGCCATCCGATACAACAATATCAAGGACCTCGAGGAAGCTCTCAACGCCCATGGGAAAGAAACAGCCGCCTTCATTGTTGAGCCGATACAGGGAGAGGCTGGCGTTGTTGTGCCTGATGCCGATTACCTGAGCAAAGCCCAAGAGCTCTGCAAGAAGCACAATGTTCTGCTGATCTGCGATGAGATCCAGACTGGTATCGGTCGAACAGGTCGGATGCTGTGCTCTGAATGGGCAGGGATCAAGCCTGATATGGTAACTCTGGGTAAGGCCATTTCCGGCGGGATGTATCCCGTAAGCTGTGTTCTCAGCAGCAAAGAAATCATGCTGGTAGTCGAGGCAGGAACACATGGCTCGACGTATGGCGGTAACCCTCTTGGCTGCGCTGTCTCTATCCGCGCTTTGGAGATTATGGAGGAGGAGCAACTCACAGAGAAGGCTGAGAAGCTTGGTAATGTCTTCCGTGAAAGTATAGCAGCTTTCAAGTCGCCGGTGGTCAAGCTCGTCCGCGGAAAGGGCTTGTTGAATGCTGTAGTCATTGATGAGTCCAAGACCAACGGTCACTCGGCGTGGGATCTCTGTCTTCTTCTCAAGGACAAGGGACTGCTCGCCAAACCTACGCATGGTAGGTTCTCCTCTTTGACATCGATTTTTGCACATCAAACCAGCCGCCCCTTTTCTTCGCATGCTGCTGCCCCGAGGCGCGAAGCCAGGCAGCGCCGAGAAAGCATGTGTCAATGTTGCCAGTTCTATTGATAGGTACTGATAAGCGGGTGTCTTTAGGTAACATTATCCGATTCGCACCGCCATTGGTCATCTCCGAGACGCAGCTGCAGAAGGCGATCGACATCATTGGCGAGGCTTTGCAGGAGCTCCCCAAAATGACCAAGCATGAAGAGGTTCACGTGGGGTTGGAAAACTGATAGCTTTCACTTACCTGACCACCCTCTACAGGCCAATGATGGCCTGGTTCTTATTCACATCTTATGCGTACTCGTGGTAGGACAATGTGGCTGGCAAACAGTTTCGCGGCCCTCTAGTCGTCGCGTATGGATGCCGAGAAACGTGTCCAATGGCTAAAGAGGATTTCATATGAATGAACTGTTGCCTGCCCGGAATTGGGTCGACAGCCAATTCGCTAAGGTTCTACTTAGGTGCATACCTCTACCATACCTTTCTGTCGAGCACAGCAGCCTACCGGAGGATATTGCTGTTACAATATGATAGAACTTGTGGAGGGCGTTAACAAGACCGGGGAGGCGGATCACCGCTTAGAATGGCATCACATATAGTGAGAAATTGGCCTATCATAGAAGATGAATGCAGCATAACCACCATACACCGAAGAACGACGTTTGGAACAACTGGCAGTAGTATGTCCTTGAGGGCAGCCTTGACTCAATGATTCTCAACTGGGCCTGATTAGGCAAGCTGTACGCCCTGACTTGTCGTGGGTCTCTGCAAGTAGGGTGGCTGCATTGCTTGATGCACCTTGTGTCGCCCGACGGCGGCCTCGCATATGAAACATTAAGACGTGGTTGGAGTCTCTGCCACTATGGCTGTACAGCACCGGGGTCTAATGGGCCAAATCAAATGTACAATCTGAGTCCAGGTACTCGTTGGTTCCATGTGCTGTAGGTATTCATGCCATCCTGAATTCTATCCGAGTCCAGCAATTCAATGTTTCGTCTATTGCGGGTTGTCTGTGGGGCACAGCAGCTCGAATTTGATACTCCATTTCTGATGTGTTATACCATGTACGTATCTGCCTATATCCAGCAATATGAACGGCAGAAGCCTAATTCGACGTGACCATTGATTGTCTCCCTCGTGCCGTGAAGGTACACTTGTATTACCCTAGATTCAGCCTCCTTACGGAAACCCTCTTCCCAGAAACGGGCATCGACATTGTTTCGCGACGGCGCCAAATGTCTGAAATGGGGTACATGCACAATATACACATTACATGGGCATTTTTTGACTTTCGTACCTACCTCAACATTGCAAAGACTCGAAGCCAACGAGGCTGTTGTTGCCTGATGACGCACCAACTGCGACACAGGTTGCATGTAGCCGGGCTTTGAAAGGAGCTGCTTGCATCTCTATTCTTCATCCACCATTTTGTTTGTACGAAGCTCGGGGGTTTAGCAGATCTGCATTGCATTTCTGGATGGAGCCTATCCCACGGTTTGCTCCATTGGGTAGGTAGGAGAAGGTTAAGAATGGGCGGATGCGGTGTGTGGGTGGTCGCGAAAGATCCGTTATGACCCTGCATGCTACACCACATACCTACACTCTCCACTGCATGTAGTAGTGGTGGTAGGTAGGCATATCAAATGCAGGCCAAGTGGTAGTTGGGTATGGGGTTGTGTGCTGGCAACACATACCTGACGATCGGTGCCGATATGGGTGTTTCCCAATAGCATTGAAACACACACTGGCTAGCCGATAGCAATCAATGTCTTGGGCTCTTGGGCACTCCGGTCGGATAAGGCAAGCAGACAGGGCAATGAAGACCGATCGTGGGGAAAAGAGGCAGAGATAAGCAAAAGCTGGGGGAGCGAATTGATTGATACGATACGATACAACGGCACACCAACCTGACTTGGTGCTACCCAGTAGCTAGACCAATCTCGTTTGGGTCCAAGAGTGGTATGGTGATTGAAGAATGATGATCAATTCTCCTCACTAGACGTTAGGCAGACCTCTGACCTCGCTTCTAAACTTTGTGTTGGTTGAATATGTCGTCTGCCTTGTGGACTTTTTTCAAGGTAGACAAAGGGGGGCACCCCAGCACTTTGCCAGGCTACTGGCGCCTTCTGAGGAAGGAGAACCACGCTGGGCTGAGATGCCGACTGTAAGAATGACAAAGCCTAGGCAGGCTATGTCCATGTTTGCATAACAGCAATTGGTTTGTGTATCAAAGCAAAGACGACAGTCATCGCGCTCATTAACCCGTTTGCATTTGGCTAGCACACAAACAGCGGGCATGAGCAAGCAATCCAACCTTTATTGGAACGACAACGGCCTTGACCGACACCGGCCTTTCAAAGACCCTGGATTCGACTGGGCGCTATTAGATTGTGTTATCGGCTCCCACCTCACCTCCTACGCCATACCTGGTTCACTGTACCAAATCAGGGAGGCACCTAATATACAAACTATCATAATTATATCGTATCTCATGGCGGCTTGTGGATTTATAGTTCTGCTATTACTATCCAACCTAAGCAATGCACTGACACGCGAGTTTCGCCGAGACACATACCACGACTGGAAATATATGCAGGTGGCCCGGTTCGCTTATCGAGCCCGGCTCCTCTACTGCATGCGTTGATCAAGTTACGACTATGTACATGTTTTCAAAGTGTAGAAACATTGATTGATGGAATGGATGCCTGCCTCCGTATGGGACGAACCGGGCACGCCCTCAAACAATACCCCCCATCGAAAACAGGAAACAGCTTGGTCCAGAACATGGCGGGGAACGATAGAGAGTGCGCAATCCCCGATTGGGATCAATGTCCAGAGTGCTGCAGGGTACACGTGTAACCAACTGACTGTATGTATGTTCCAGTATCAGATCTGGCTTCCCAGGTGGTGTATCCAAAACTCTCTCAGAGTGGAGTTGGCGATGGAGACATCCCTCACGCATCAGTAGGGGCCGATAAGCAGATCTCTCAAGCACTGGTAGTTGATAGGCACATAGGCTCTAGCAGGCAGTACGGAGTACCGTACGCGCATGTACCTTATCAATACACGCCAGCTGCTACCTAAGTCCACCTTTCCGTGGAGGTGTGGACGTTATCCGAGCAACGGTGACTACTGAGCGTTGGGGCTGACTGGCAGCATTATCGCATCAGCCGTTTCCGCAAAGCCTCCCTTATCGAATGGATGTGTCACGAGGCCTACATCACCTGGAGCCATTCACGGCGCATGAGGCATAGCATCATCCTCCTCTGTCAGCCCATGAGTCCAATGGGGCCCAGTGTTCATGCCGTGACTTTGACGCATATTCAGCATTCGTCGAATGTCAACCTGAACCATTCCATGCTTATACTAGGGGGCGAGAGGTATCCCAGCCTGTTTGGAGAGTGCCAAGTACCCTGATAGACGCCTGTCCAATGGGGACTAGACTTACAGTAGACCCTTCTTTCCCCCTTCTAGAGGCCATGGCCCACTTTCAGAATAGGAATCGATTTGATCGGCATCAACCCCAAACCAACGACCCCAGTAACCGTCCATGCTGCGGCCATGGCATGTCTTTCATCGGCTATCGATTTCCAACATAAGTTGTCACCCGTAGAATAGCTCCCAACAAAGGCATTCTCCATTTCCTTCCTTGCTCCCAAGTCCTCATATCGAAGTCCTTCCTTGCTGTAGAAACTCCCGATGTTTCTGGGTACCTAAGTTCCGGACCACATATCTACATGTAGTTGATTTATAGGTATGTATATAATTAGGTACCTAGGTATATGTATTTCCAGTTATATTAGATAGGCTGGTAGATTGGTTTAGATTAGAGGTAACCGAAGCATTTTATATTGACTATTCCATTTTTGAAAGGAACTATTCAAGATCATTTTGCCAAACATAAGAGCCCTCTATACATGCCCTGCATGTATTGCTAAATACTGTGTTAAGGATAAACGGTTGCTAGTTGGCTGGTTTTATCTAAACGGAGTTTCCTCGCTACCTATAGTTTCTGTCATCTCGAGTCATTCATCATATCGATGATCGGATGGGTATCGGCCTTGGAAGAATGAGGATAAGACGTTGCGCCATCCCGAGGCTGGATTTGCACATTATTGTTACCTAGTACCTAGCTACTCCACGAAACTGCCCACGGTGCATCAATGTATCAAAAGTATGTAGGTACGTAAGTATATTTCAGTGCTGCATCTTTCCCCCAAATTATCTAACTAAAACCACATCACATACCCACGAACAACCACAGGTTTACATAACAAGCAACAGACCACAAAGGAGGTAGGTAGCCTGAGACTAACAGCGGTACATGCATGCTCGCACCTGCACTAGCACCAGCCCGTCGACCACAAGCTACAGGTAGCTGCAAGCACACGATACAACCGTTCCCTTTTCAGTTTAGAACCGCCATTGGACAACAGCACAAAAGCTGTTCGGTCAGTCCAGACAGTATTGGCCTGCTGTACACATCACCGTCTCTCTACCAACTGCCTTAGCTGTTTACCCACTCACACCAAGCCCCCCTGCAACCTCTCTCTCTCTCTGAGGTCTCTTTTGCTCGCCCGTCCTAATCAAAGGCGCATCACTTACATCCATCCCTCAAGAGCCACAGTCACCTCCCCGTGACTCCTTTACCAGCTTTCTTTTTCGTCCTTCCTCTTTTCTTGCCTACCTCAATTATCCTCCCACATCCGAGCCCAGCGCCTCGACTGATTGCTTGCAGTTTTCATTTGGATCTGAATGCGCTTCTGCAGCCATCGAGCCCCCAGTTGATTGCCAGAGATCGCGCCAGTGACACATCAGCCGATCCCCGCCTTTCAGTGCCTCGCCCAGGTATCCCCGGCCTATCGGAAGCCAAACCTGGGTCGCCTGCTACGGTACTTCACCCCAGGTACCTACATCATCTGGCGCCCACGCCCAGCTTCATCAACAACCCTCGTACCGTTCGGGATCCGTACCGTGCTCTGTACTATCATCCACGAGGTCTTAGCTCCTCGAGGCGGTGCGCGCATCTCACTTCATTGACTCTTCTTTTTCTTTTCCTCTTTCTCCTTTGGAATCCTCGATATCATCATACTCCGCCCGCCTTGCGCAATCGTCGGGATCTCTTCCATCCCACCCATCCATCCTCCCACATCGAATACAATCTGATTGTGCACATGACGATACCCCGAGCCGCCGTATCTTCCCCGGATCTCTTATAAGCCTGCGGGCTTCGTCAACCGCCTTTCCCTGTCCTGGTCAATATAATCACAGGAAGTCATGGCGGACCGCAACTCGGCAGGCTCGTCCGCCTCACGACGATCGAGGGCGAGCGACCACTCCATCGGCCAGTTTCTTATCGGTGCAGAGATCGGCAAAGGCAGCTTTGCCCAGGTCTATTCTGGCAAGCATCAGGTTGGTCCTTCCTTCAAGCCCGCTCCTGTTCTAGCCTAGAACGATCGCAATACGCTCCGCTGTAAGGGTTTCTGTCATAGCGGTACAAGTGCGAGCAGTTGCTTCCTACGAAGGACGTTTGGTTTTGTTTTGATGCTCTGCCTCCAGCACTAGCTATGAGTCATGGCGTTCACCCACCTCGAGAAGAGACCTGTGCTAACGATTACCATCACGACAGACCTCAGGTGCCCTCGTTGCTATCAAATCGGTCGAGCTTGGGCGATTGAACAAAAAGCTCAAGGACAATCTGTATAGCGAAATCCAAATTCTCAAGAAGCTTCGCCACCCTCACGTCGTTGCCCTCCATGACTGCATCGAATCTTCGACCCACATCAACCTCATTATGGAATACTGCGAACTGGGCGATTTGTCGTTGTTCATCAAGAAGAGGGAGAAATTGGCCACACATCCTGTTACTTGCGAGATGGCTCGCAAGTATCCCAGTGTTCCAAATGCTGGTCTTCACGAGGTTGTCAATCGACACTTCTTGAAGCAGCTTGCTAGTGCTCTACAATTCCTCCGCCAAGGAAACTTCGTGCATCGCGATGTCAAACCGCAAAATCTACTGCTTCTCCCGTCAGTTCAGTACAGATCGTCAAATAAGGAAGCCCCCAAGATTCTTAGTGCCAGTCACGACTCCCTGATACCGGCAGCAGGTCTCGAGTCTCTGCCGATGTTGAAGCTGGCCGACTTCGGGTTTGCACGTGTCTTGCCATCCACCTCTCTGGCAGAAACGTTGTGTGGCTCACCTCTCTACATGGCGCCGGAGATCCTACGTTACGAGCGCTACGATGCAAAGGCTGACCTCTGGTCTGTCGGAACCGTGCTATATGAGATGGTATCTGGCAAGCCCCCTTCAGGGCCAGTAACCACGTTGAATTATTACGGAAGATTGAGAATGCCGAGGATCAAATTAGGTTCTCAAAAGACTGTCAGGTGAGCTCGGATTTGAAGTCTTTGATACGGGCTCTCCTGAAGCGCAACCCTGTCGAGCGGCTGAGCTTCGAAAACTTCTTTAACCACCCTGTTGTAACTGGCTCTATACCCGGGTTGGTAGAGGATGATATACCGAATGTCCAGAGGCCGTCTCCAAAAGAAGCTCGAGCCATGTCTAAGACTGACGAACCGCAACCAAGTCCCGGTCGAACATCGTTCCTTCGTAGGCATCGTCTCAGTGAGACTGACGCGGGTCGGGAAGAAGGCATTCCCTCATCGCCTCGCGAGAAGCCCCTACGGTCTTCACCTTTGGCGAGCCCCAGCGAGTTTCCAGGCAACGATGAGCCTCCCCGTGGCGCTTCACGGGCGGCGTCTTCACCGCGGGACGATATAGCGCCTGGACTTGGTATTAGAAGACCGCAGGCCATTCCTTCCACGTCGGCACCTAGCCGTCCATCGCTTTTAGAGGATCGCCGCCGTCGCGGGTTATCTAATGCGTCGCTCAACCGATATCAGCGAGACGAGGAGCCTTCGCCTCCATCAGCCTTGAGAGAATACCCCTACAAAGCAAAAGGCAAGAGTGCTGCTGCTGATGAACGTGAGAGAGTTGCGCAAGAAATTGCCTTCGAACGAGATTACGTCGTCGTCGAGAAGAAGTACGTGGAGGTAAATGCACTGGCCGACCAACTAGCTGCCCAGGGTGCACAGGCTGGAACCTCGTCCCCCAAAGCCGGTCAGATTGTGCGACGGGCAACACAGCAAGGTGTTCCTACTTCCACGACTGGGGCAATACCAGCAGAACGATCCAAGGCTCTCCAAATTGCCCAGGGGAGCCAGAGACCGGGCCACTACCATCAGGGCTCCTACGACAAGAATATGTCTGGAAGTCCTAGTTCTACCACGTCGGTCATCTCGAAAGCGATTCAAGACGCCAGCCTTCGGTTATTTGGTTTCAAGTACCCTGCTCATTTGCTCGGCAAAGGAACATCGCCGCCCTTATACAACCCGTTCCCAACGTATCCGACGCCGACCGCACCCGCTGCACTTCTGACGGATGGGCGCCAAAGCGGTGTTTTGGATGAAGATGTCCGAATTGCCCAAGGCATTGAAGACTATGCGACGAGAAGCGACTGTGTTTGGGGATTTGCCGAGGTCAAGCTGAAACAGCTCATGCCTCTGATGCCGTCATCAAACCGCACACTGGGCGGTATTCCGGCAGACGAAGTACCTGCGGATGAGGACGACGGGCTGACTGTTGAGGCTGAGGTTGCTCTCTCGGAGGAGGCACTTGTGCTTTACGTCAAGGCGCTGACACTACTAGCGAGGTGTATGGATATTGCTGGTATTTGGTGGACGCGGAAAGGTAAGAGCGATGGCAACACACCGACATACCTCACCCGGGACTCGTCCAATGTCCAAACCAGCGCTGTAAGAATAAACTCGGCCGTCCAATGGGTACGCAAGCGCTTCAACGAAACCTTGGAGAAGGCCGACCTAGTGAGAGAAAAGTTGATTCAAGCTCAACGCAAACTCCCGGAGGATCATCCGAGTCACCCGAACAATCATCATCTCGGATCGGCATCGATGGGAACATCTGGAGCAGACGGAGTCATGTTGACTGCTGGTCTGAGTGCCGAGAAGTTGATGTACGACAGGGCACTGGAAATGAGCCGTACAGCCGCCATCAACGAAATCTCCAACGAAGATCTGCAGGGTTGCGAAATTTCGTATCTTACTGCAATACGCATGCTCGAAGCAGTCCTCGACAACGACGAAGGGCTCCCTCCACGAAAGCTTGCTGGTGGTGCAACGAACTCCAACGCTGATGTCGTTGCTCGAGAGGGCGCGTCAGAGATCGATACGGACGATCAAGAGGCCGTTCAAAAGAGTAAGTTCTTGTTTCCAATGCGTCTGTCAGCATGAGATGCTGACTTTTACTAGTGATACGTATGGTCTCTGTCAGGCTATCCTCCCTCCAAAAGAAACAGCAAATCATTGCAAATGCTTCCAAGGCCGAACAGCAGGGTCTTGGAAGGAAGCGCAGCGGCGAAATCATGCCGCGAAGCGTCCCAACATATTGATAATACTCTATAACGACTCACGATGATATGCATAAAGACTGCAACATTATTTTATTCGACGCCCCGCGGCTACTATATTCACAAATGGCGCAGGATCTTCCCGGACCCTGGCACAGAATTCATCCATTCGGTCTTGTCTTTTCTAAGGGGCTTATACAGTGGCGTTTGGCTGCCTTTATTTCTTTCTAGGTTCACCTTTTGTATTTCCCCCCTTCTCATAGTCGCGGCGTTTTTTCATATAAGGTCGACTGCAAAATGAGTCATGGTCTGGCGTCGTTCAGAGGCCATGCCGCACAACACAATTGGATCAGGGGCGCATTGGTTTCAGTATACAGGCCTCGATGGCATGTCATCACGATTAGTGGATCGCGGCATGGCTCACTTTTGTTTATATTTATTCACTTACTTCATGTCGACCAAAGGGCGGGCAAGCACGACTGGTGGGCAGACTGTTATTTTGGGAACTTCAGGTCACCTTGACTCGAAAAACACACCCAAAGTAGGCTAAGTAGAGCTGAAGCACCCGATGCGGCTGTGAAGCGATGGCATGCTCTTCACTGGACCAGTCCGACTATTCAGCCAGTCTCCCCTTTGGTACTTTCCTACAGAACGACCTCGCAACTATACATACACCCTGTATGGAAGGCGGCCTTTGTGGATACATTCATTGATTAGGTTGGTTAGGAGGATTGGTCAGGGGTCGCGGCATTGGCGGTTATCATTACCATCGTAGATGAGACAGAGATTGCTATCTGCTTGAAGTGAGCATGGTTAAACCAGCGTGTAAAGAAGGTTACCAAACTTAGATGCCATTAGGATGCTTGCGTGCGACTGTGTGATGCTCTCCATGGCCATGACTGTTAGCTATAATGTTATGTCTGCATATGACACTATCTCTCCTCCATTCACTCATCGTTCTGTCCAAATGCTTGGTGGTGAAGGGGCAAGTGGCTGGCAACAGAGTGGCTGAAATTGCCCGATGATCTCGCGGGAAGCGTATAGAAGCACGCGGGGAAACCAAACCATAGCAAACACAAAGAACTGACGTGGCAAGCTGCGCCTCTCGGTCATCGTGAGGCAGGCCGGGGTAGATGGCTATCCCCTATAACTCAGCCAGCCAGGTCCGGGGCCACATAGTCCGTGTTGAGGAAGTCCGAGTATCGCGCTCTTATCTGTACAGCCAACTTGACGGGGGGTGACGAGGGCCAAATGAATAGCAACCATGCGTCCCATGGTATCTATCTACCTAACCTATTATTATCTTTAAGTAATATATTAATAACGTGGTTTACCACCTCGCGGACTATATTACCTCGCGGACCACTTTTTTAATTCTATAACTTAATTAAATTTTAATATATAATAATTTTATAATTATAATACCTAATTAATTTAA
This sequence comes from Apiospora saccharicola, assembly GCA_038363915.1. Classification (NCBI taxonomy): domain Eukaryota; kingdom Fungi; phylum Ascomycota; class Sordariomycetes; order Amphisphaeriales; family Apiosporaceae; genus Apiospora; species Apiospora saccharicola. The sequence goes on from JAQQWM010000001.1 coordinate 6,544,463, forward strand.
AGAAAATCGAATTATTTTAATAATTTAAATAACATAAAATTTAATAAATCCTTTAAATAAAAGAGTTATTATAAAAGTATATAACGTCTTTTATACGATTTTATATTATTAAATTAACGGCCGAACTTTATAATACGAAATCCGATAACGATAATATAAATTAAATTTTATTAAAGAGGAAGTATTATAAAAGTATATAATCGATTTAAATACCTAAGGAATACCTCCTAATATCGTTAATATAAAAAATATAATTAATTTTCTCGTAAAAACGTATAATAATAAGCGTATTAATAAATATTAAATTAAACGCTTTATTAACCGTAATTTAAACCTTAAGATTAAAATAAATCGGAAATATAATTATTAAAGGGTTTTTTATAAAGATATAAAAGTTGTTTCTAATTAATTTATATTAATAATAAATATAAAGGTTAAATATAATATTTTAAATAAAAATATATAGAATTTCGACGAGATTAACTTTATAATAAACGTTATCGATTTAATATATATTATAATATACGCCGATCGACGTAAAAAGGCGAAAACGGTTTAATTTAATAATTAGGGATAATTAATAATAATAGAATATATTAATTTATAAAGCTAATATATTCTATTATTTTTAATCGTTTAAAGTAAATATTATTTTATAAATTAAGTATATAAATATAATTTACGGGGCGATTAAATAATTAAACCGACCTTTAATAGCTAAACCGATAATAAGACGGGTTTAAATTAAATTAAATATTTCGATAAATATATTAAAATATAAGCGACGGGTTATTATCGCCTTTTAATTATTAACGGTTATAAAAGCTATATTTTAATTAAATTCGAGGTATATTACAAGGATAACGGTATTATTATATTTAATATATTTCCTTATTTATTTTATTTATTTTAATTATTAAATATTGTACTTTATTCGCCGTTAAAGCGTATATATTCGAAAGAAATCGAGCTATTTATAAAAACCTTAATAAATTATATTACGAAGTTCGAGTTCTTTATTACCTTTAAAGCCGCGTATTTCGTTATTTTTATAAAATATAATATTAAATCTAAATTTAATATATTTAATTTAATATTTTATAATTTAAATAAAGTAATTAATAAATTAAATATATAAATTCGGACGTTTATACCGGAATTATTATATTTAAAGACTATTAATATTTATAACCTTTTAACGCTTTTTAATCCTTAATAAACGACGAGATATTCTACTTTTATTAAAAATAGGATCTCTAATTATTAAAGAAGCTTTTTAACGTTAATTTTAAATATTATAAATAAATTAATTAAATATATAGAGTTAATAACGTACGAAATTACGATTTTATATAAACGAGTATAGACTTTAAAAATAATTAATTTAATCCTTTTAAAACGCCGAAAGGTTAAAAAGTTATATATTTAATTTAAAGGAACCTTTATTATTAAAGAATTTTAATAATTATAGGATAAAAAGGTAAAAGGGAAATATCTTATAACTAACGAAAATAAAAATAATAATTTATCGAAACGGTATGTAATAAGTAATAAATATTATAATATTTATAATAAAATAGGTTATAATATATAAACTTATAAAAAAGATATAGAATTAAATAATAAATTAAATAACGAATAATTTAAATTAATTTAAAGTATTATAATTAAATTAATTTATATAAAAGTATTAAGAAGTAAAAAGAGTAGTCCGCGAAATAATATAATTCGCGAGGTAATAAACTACGTTATTTAAAATATATTATTATAATTATATTATAATATATTAATTATAAAAAAAACCTAAATATATAATAAATAAACGACTGTATTAAATAAGTATAAAAATGTTTAAGCTTATTTATTAATATTTAATTAACTGATTTAATTAATATAGCTTATAGGTAAACACTTTTTTTATTAATATACCTTTTTAATAATTATATAAATAAAGCTATTATAAATCGCGTTTTCTTTAGAAGTTCTTTAGTTTTAAACGGTTTAATTAAACTTTAAATTATACTTATATTAAAGGCTTAATAAATCTATTTATTAAATTCTTTTTTAATTTAATATATTTTAATATTATCCGTTTAATAAGAACTTTATTTTTTATATAATTATAATAAATGTAAATATAACGTTATTTATTATTTATTATAGTATTTTAAATTTATAATATCGATTTAATATTATTTATTAATATTATAATACCTCCTTTTAATATTAAATCGATCTTTTTTTAAAAAGAGGTAATATAGTTTATTACCTCGCGGATTATATTACCTTACGGATTACTCTTTCTATTTTTTAATACTTTTATATAAATTAATTTAATTATAATATTTTAAATTAATTTAAATTATTCGTTATTTAATTTATTACTTAATTTTATATTATTTTTATAAATTCGTATATTATAATTTATTTCGTTATAAATACTATAACGCCTATTACCCGTTATACGCCGTTTCGATAAATTATTATTTTTATTTTTATCGATTATAGAACGTTTCCCTTTTATTTTTTTATTTTATAATTATTAAAATTCTTTAATAATAAAAGCTTTTTTAAATTAAATATATAACTTTTTAACCCTTTAACGTTTTAAAAGGATTAAATTAATCGTTTTTAAAGTTCGTATTTATTTATATAAAATTATAACTTTATATATTATTAGCTTTATATATTTAATTAATTTATTTATAATATTTAAAATCGGCGTTAAAGAGCTTCCTTAATAATTAAAGATTTTATTTTTAATAAAAGTAGAGTATTTTATCGTTTATTAAAGGTTAAAAAGCGTTAAAGGGTTATAAATATTAGCGGTCCTTAAATATAATAACTTTAATATAAATATCCGAATTTATATATTTAATTTATTAATTATTTTATTTAAATTATAAAATATTAAATTAAATATATTAAATTTAGATTTAATATTATATTTTATAAAAATAACGAAATATACGGCTTTAAAGATAATAAAGAACTCGAGCTTTATAATATAATTTATTAAAGCTTTTATAAATAGCTCGATTTCTTTTATATACATATACTTTAATAATAAATAAAATACGATATTTAATAATTAAAATAAATAAGATAAATAGGGAGGTATATTAAATATAATAATATTGTTATCCTTATAATATACCTCGAATTTAATTGAAATATAGCTTTCGTAACCGTTAATAATTAAAAAGCGATAATAATTTATTACTCGCGCTTTAATATATTTATCGAAATACTTAACCTGTTTTAAGCCCGTTTTATTATCGGTCTAGCCGTTAAAGGTCGGTTTAATTATTTAATTATTTAATAAATTATATTTATATATTTAATTTATAAAATAATATTAACTTTAAATAATTAAAAACGATGGAATATATTAGCTTTATAAATTAATATATTTTATTATTATTAATTATTCCCGATTATTAAATTAGATTATCTTTACTTTCTTACGCCGATCGGTGTATATTATAATATATATTAAATTAATAATACTTATTATAAAACTAATTTCTTTAAAATTCTATATATTTTTATTTAAAATATCGTATTTAGCCTTTATATTCGTTATTAATATAAATTAATTAGAAATAACCTTTATATCCTTATAAAGAGCCTTTTAATAATTATATTTCTAATTTATTTTAATCTTAAAGTTTAAATTACGATTAATAAAACGCTTAATTTAATATTTATTAACGCGCTCGCCGTTATATATTCTCGCGAGAAGATTAATTATATCTTCTATATTAACGATATTAAAAAACGTTCCTTAGGTATTTAAATTAATTATATACTTTTATAATACCTCCTTTTTAATAAAATCTAATTTATATTATTATTATTAAATTTCACGTTATAAAGTTCGGCCGTTAATTCGATAATATAAAATTATATAAAGGACGTCGTATACTTTTATAACAGCTCTTTCGTTTAAAGGATTTATTAAATTTTATATTATTTAAATTATTAAAATAATTCGATTTTCTTTAAATTAATTAAGTATTATAATTATAGAATTATTATATATTAAAGTTTAATTAAGCTATAGAATTAAAAAAGTAGTCCGCGAGGTAATATAATCCGTAAGGTAATAAACCATGTTACTTATATTATAATATATTAATTATAGAAGAAATTTAAATATATAATAAATAAATAACTGTATTAAATAAGTATAAAAATGTTTAAATTTATCTATTAATATTTAACCAACCGATTTAACTAATACGGCCTATAGGTAAACGCTTTACCTGCTAATATAACATGGTGTATCTTGGGATATATGTCCGGTAGGGTGAAATCCAAGTCTTTGCTATTTGTGCCCTGCTAGGCAACTACCTCCTCATATTAATGTCTAAACCATAGTTTTTTATTAGCTGATGGTTGCACACGCACACACACACGCACGCGATTGATTTCACATTTGGACCCTCGCTGTCTTACGGCCGTGCATGCCAGTAGCGAAGACACACGTGATCAAGGCAAAGGTCACTTCTTCATTAGTTCACTGCGCATTGAATGCAGACGCTTACAAGTCCCACCAGATAAAGATAAGACGGATTTCTAATAATAGGACCCGGGATCCACGCCACTATTGTCCTTGCTACGACATAACAGGGGCAGGTGCATGCACATTGGGCAGAGGCTGGTAGGAGATCTATCATATGTGTAGTATCTGACGAGCGGTGGCTAGACGGGTAGATTCCAAGCTTAAAAGATGTCCGGGCAAGTCGGTATGGAGGGTGGAGGGGGGGCGTCCTATAAGGTACCAACACGGGGAGTATCAGCCGGAGAGTCGCACCGAAATCATTTGTCGCCTGCAGCAAATTGTTGTCATGGTGCATATGCAGGTGGTTTTTCCAGAGAGGGGGTTTTAGGCCAGCCCCACGATCCAAGACCCGAGAGGAGAGGTGAGGGGCGTGAGGTCGGTGCCTCTTACAACTCTCAGGGATCATATAACTTAGCTCGGTCCACAGCGTTAATCCATACACTGCACACTGGAATATTATAGGATAGGTACGGCTTCCAAATCTAGGTCTATACCGGTCCCAGAAGTTATACCAGAATTATCCCAGGTTTGCCTATTTATACTGTTAATCTAGTGCTGCGCTAAGTTATATGATCCCTGAGAGTTGTACAGCGGTGCCTCTTACTGTACGGTATCTCTCGGCACCACCCGAGTCTTTTTGTTCGTCAGTCCAGTACTGCTTGGCTTCTTAGCTGTACATAGAAACTCCTGTCCTGATCCGAACGTGCATGGGACCTGAGGCTGTGCGAGCCGGAGACCGTTTTGCGAGCCGCAGCTTGAGGTTGGACAGGCCGCTTTCCTCGCATATGCCATCCAGGTCCGTCAAATCAACCATGTAAGTACGCAGCTGAGATCTGACAGAGGGCAGGTAGACGTCATCTGCGACGTATAACCCCCCGTCAACAAGGAGGGGGCTAGCCAACTTGCCAAGTCCTGCTTGCGACGAGGCTGGGGACCCTGAAAAAAATGACGCCGGTCGATGCCTCCACTGAGCAGAGGCGTGCGTGTGCTTGCAACATGGCAACAGCAACAGCAACAGCAGGTAACGAATGATTATGCGCCAATAGAAATCCATGGTCACACTGGTATAGTGGCAGTAGTGGTTCACAGACTGTGCAGTGCATACATGCTGGGACTCAACGGCAACAGCAGCAGCAGCAACAACAACAACAAGGCCGTGAAGATGGCGGGCTGGAAGATGCCGTAAAGTGAGTGGATTTGCGAGCCCTCAATCCACACTCCAGTGAGTCCACAGCCCACATCGCAGAGCTAGTAGAGTAGCAGCAGCAGACAGTAGTAGTACTTACACCCGGTTCTGCACCCGGGGCGGGTTCGTTTTGTCTTCGGAAACGTCAAGTCATTTCCCACGGAAGTCGGCAATGTCTGGCGGCGTCACGAATGAACTGCTCTTTAGCATCCACGAGTCTAGGGCTCTCCCACGGTCGACAGATACCCAAGGAAAGTCACCAAGCCATGGGGAATGCTTCTGATGCGAAAACCGGCTGGAAGTGACAGGCTGTGTGTGTGTGTGTGTGTGTGTGTGTGTATGCAAGGCAAACCAAACCCAAAAATGCCAGCATCCTACCATATGACATAACATACTGGTAGCCCGTTTCAACCTGAATTGATGGTAGTAGTATGTCGGTAGTGTAGCAGGCCTAGGTAGCAGTGGCCGGGACAACCTACTTGTTTCTCAACCCTGTCAAGCCACATGTGCTCCTGGGTTCGGTCTCGGCCCCCGCTGTTATCTCTGCCCTTCCCCAGACGATTTTGCTAAATTTGTGTTCCTGATCAACACTGTCTTCGGCAGCCGACAGTATTAGAACCGTCGAATCCTGGCTTCAATACTACGTACCCAACTGACGACTTGAAAACTTGTCGAACTGTGCACACATTCTCACACAGCCCCAAACAGCTTGAGGAGATGAAAAGTGAACAGGAAAAACAAAAAACAATGATGGGATAAGCATGGAATAAGCATGTGGCTTTTAAGGTTACGTTCGCATTGTGGAAATGGGAACAGATTCCCTCCCTCTCACTGGTCTTCGAGATAATAGCTGTAGTGGGAATCAGATCAGACAGCTGAAGTGGACTGACTGGTGCCAGAAAATCATCTAGTTAGCAAAGCCACGTGAGGTGGAAAGGATGCAGTAAGACAAACAGCTTCAAGCGAAGGAGAAAGAGAGAAAAGGAGAGAAAGAGAGTACCTAAGAGACCTGTGTCACCTGAGATTACTTGTCTTACCCTAATACACCCTACCTAGGCCAGCCATCTGTATGTAAGTGTATACCGATGGGCAAGGCACAAACACAGGGGTGAACAAAAACTCACTCACGTCACGTAATATCAACATACTTCCTTCATACATAGCTGCCGAGTGAGCCAACTTTAACACTTATCGTGGTCAACACAGCAAGAACGACGCGAGAGTAGACGGGCAGAGTTTTGGGGACTGCATACACGAGATGCCACGAGGGCTTTTGAAACTCTATGACACTCACATATAGGAGGATTTACCGAAATGAAAATTTGCTTGGCATTCAAAAGGAGGTAGGATTCCTGGTGTGTGATGTGTGCATTTCTTTGTTTGGATGGCGTTTACAGACGCAAGTGTTCCAGCCTGTAGTTTCCAGTCTAGTCGTGTATGTGACTGCAGGTGGGTAGACAGATCCAGGATACAGTGCGGGTAACATAGGCCATCAAATGAACGAATGCCCACCCAATCAATGGATGAATTACAGAGGCAGTAACATGGGAGACATCGATTAGTCCATGTGTGTGTAGTGGTACTGTATATGCGCGAGCGTGTCCAGTGATTGAACCGAGTCTAATCCAGTGCAAGGTCTACTAGGTCTGGTCTCCGTACCGCCCGTACATTAGGTAGCAATTGGAAGGTGGCCGTGGCTGCTAGCCTGGATCGAGGCGCCTGGGCTTCTGGCCTTGGTCCCGGGATTGACATGTACAGTACCACCTTCACCTCCATCGATCAAATCATTGTGCATCCAAACCCCCCGCCGCCCTCTTATTTTCCTCGACTCCAGACTCTTGCTCGCACTCTCTCAAGCAAGGCAAAGGCCCAGCCCTGTGCCTAACCTGAGTCGCAACCCCAATTGCTACATACCGTCAAAGTAGGTACATACTACCTCATTTACTGCATTGCATCCTGGCCCCCAGACCTGAACCTGATCAGATCAGACCTGAGCCTGAACTTGAGCTGCAGCCAGTGGGAGAAAGAGAAAGAGCAAAAGCAGAAGTAGCAGAGGCAGAAGAAGAAGAGAGAGCAAAAGCGCCTGCTTTGCTGCCTTCTTGTCTTGTCTTGGTCTTGAAGCAACCACCCTGCCTTGCCCACTGTCAAGTCAACTCAATCCAGTCTTGTCGCACCTCGCTCAATCCCACTCCCATACCACAGGTACCACACAGCCCGTTCGACAGCATCGACAGACGGGCGTTGTTGTTTTCGCGTCACCTCTCCAATCCATTCAGTCCAAAAATAGCGACACTGCTTCCATCACTCTTGACTATCCGTCTCACTCTTTCCTTTCACCTGTCGAACCTCACTCACTCACGCACGTACGTGAACACTCAGAATTATACCCTCGTCGGATCGTCGCCGAGGGGTCCTCTTCCCAGACCTACCGTTGAATCCCCCTCCTTGCTCCGAATGAACAGCACCGGGCCTCGTCGCAATCCAATAGCAAAGAAAGCAACCTTGCCAACGTCAACCTAGACCGGTCGCATTGCGCCTCGTCGCATTGCAGTCTCACCACCCTCCGCCCATTACGGCTGCCAACTTCTCTCCGGTCACCACGGCGGCAGCGACTACTCTACTACAACAAGCCATTTCAGTATACACGTGCCGACCGCCCTTGGGCTCCAACACTCAAATCGCATATACCTGACATTGCTCCTCTGTTGTAACCGGGCCATCCTACAGCCTGCCTTCCTGCATCGCGCATCCTTGCGCGTCACTGTCGACGAAATGACGTCTGCAGCAGCATCCCCGTCTAAACCACTGCCCCAACAGCTCCAGCAACAGGCCCAGCCGGCCGCTTCTACAAACACTGCGTCGCCGCCCAGCAAGCGAGACTTGAAGTCATGGTGGAAAAGGTTTCAGCTTCAGTCAAGACACCAAGAGAGTCAAGGTAAGGCAAACATGAACATTATTCCTCGCACCCGTCCAGTGTCGCTGGGCATCAGTCGCATCAATGCGACTGTTGCTAGATTGATCTGGTTCGGATCCTCTGCATTGCCCCGCCCCTTTTACCTCATATTTGCTTGCTTGGTCAAATATCGCAATGCAAGCAGGCAAGCTTCTGGGCCGCTACTTGGCCATATTGAGGCCTGACCCGACCCATTTTACCCACGCCTCCGAGCTGTGATGACACTAAAGTTTGATGCTAACTATGCATTTTCTACAGAGGCCCGACAGCAAGGCATCTTTGGGGTGCCATTGCGACAGAGCATCACCTACGCCAACGTTGCTATATCGCTTGTCGATGACAACGGTCAAAGCTATATCTATGGTTATGTGCCCATAGTGGTGGCCAAATGTGGCGTGTTTCTGAAAGAAAAAGGTAAGTCACCACCCAACTTTGGATCGTTGAGCGGAAGAGAGAAAATAAACACACAGAAACTTACAACCCCTATGCAACAGCCACTGGTATTGAAGGTATTTTCCGGCTCAGCGGCTCAGAGAAACGCATCAAGGAGCTGAAGGTGGCATTTGACTCGCCTGACCGATACGGCAAAGGCCTTGTATGGGACGGATATACGGTGCACGATGCTGCCAATGTTCTTCGCCGCTACCTGAACGACCTGCCGGAGCCTGTCGTGCCGCTTGATCTATATGAAAAGTTCCGTGATCCTTTGCGAGGGCATACCAAGCAGGCTGTAGGTGACATTGAAGGCAGCCAATTGGTCGACAACTTCGATGAAACGCAAGCCATCAAGCAGTACCAGGAACTCATCAAGGCATTGCCGCCCCTCAACCGACAGTTGCTCTTGTACATCCTCGATCTGTTAGCCGTTTTCGCCGCTAAGGCCGACGAGAATCGCATGACGGCTCAGAATCTGGCAGCTATATTTCAGCCCGGCATGTTATCGCACCCAAACCATGCCATGGCTCCCGAGGAGTACCGCCTCAACCAATGCGTCATCATCTTTCTTATTGAGAATCAGGACCATTTCTTGATCGGCATGCCCGGGACTGCCGCAGATGAGAAAACGAAGCAAGTGATTGAGAAATACATACCGGCCCCCCCTGTTGTCGTTTCTCCCTCGACACCTGCACCCAAGCGATCTGCCTCTGGAGTTTATAGATCGTCCTCTAATGCTAGTGCGGCAGCTGATAGTGTCAGCCGGGACGGGAAAATCCGCCGGAACCGCTCGACATCGTCCAGACATTCCCGCCATTCCAACGGCGCATCCACGCCTGGAAGCCCTGGTTTGGCCACGACTCCTGGTGGCAGTCTCGGGAGAAGCAACACCGTCCCCTCCAAGAAGTCGCCGCACATATCATCTGCCCGCTTCCAGCGTCAAGGCCAAGAATCGCCGTCGGTTGCCGTTGACCCCGCTTCTCCCAGTCCCGCTGGTCACCCACCGACTGTGAAAGAAGAAGTCGCCAACCCATCAGAAAGGACCCGGACGAATGCTGGCGTCACACTCATGCCCGCTGCCCATATCGCTGGGCGAAGTCAGGATAGACTTCTTGAGTTACCGGTTGAAACTCCGAGCCGCGAGAAGAACCTGCCGACCCTGTTCCAGCGCTCCCCCGGAGCTGACCCGGAGAAGCGGCAGCCGAACAAGCTCCGGAAAAAGCGAATGCCAGGTAGTGCTAACCCTAGTGCGCAAAGTTCTACAGCATCGTTGCCTCATTCCGGTGGCGCCGTTTCGCCTGCTTACGAGTCAGCGAACCCCTTGGAGCAGGCCAATCCCATGGAGAAAGCCTCTCGTCCGGAGCCCAGTCCTACTGAGAACGGTGCTTCCACCGAGACCCCGTCAGAGCCGACGCCGAGAGCCTCGCAGGTGCCCACGGCTAATGCATTGGACACAGCTCCTGTCCAACAGGAGGCAATCAAGACCTTGAAGCCAAAAAGCTCGCCGCCAGGCTCCTTGCACTCATCCTATAACGATGGCTCTGATTTGGATCATGCGTACGATAGTCTCCCTGCGCCGACGGCAGAACAAGCCGAACAAGAGAGAAAGCGACGCTGGCGATTTTCCAGGAGGAAGGAAGAATTGGCGAATGCAACAGCGGCCCAAAACCAAAACCTTGGGATCAACAGTCACGCTGAAACGAGCACGTCCACCATTGGAAGTGGCGGCCACGGCCATCGTCCCAGGAAGAGCTGGACCGGCGAATCATCCGACATTGCTGCCACGCTAGCAGAGAGTGAAGCTGGGAGTCGAGATGCGAGGGATGACGCACGAGGTCCTTTGGGTTGGATAAAGACCAAGTATCGTGAAGTCAAGGATGGTCACGACCATAAGAGGACCAAGTCGCCTCCTGGTGACTTTAGCCATGGCCCCCTCCCTATTCGCAACAAGAGCGTCGACCTCAGGAGAGAGGAGGAGGAAAGGCGCGGCCTGAGTGGTGTGGAAGAGGCGACGCAGAAGTCTATTCAACCACATCACGTACCCCTTCCTACATCTCCGCCGCCTGTACATGCAACGCATGAAGAAAGAGCCAGGGCATCGTAGGAAGATGCTGCTCTTGCGCGATTTTGGCTTCGGCTCCGTCGTTTACAGTAGTCGAGAGGCATTACGACCTGAGTCCGTGGTTCTTGGGTCGGAATGGGTTGACCATGTCTGTTCTAGTTCAGCGAGTACGGAGTGGGTTTCACCTGGGAGTTCTTCTTTGGTGGATGATTCGAGCGGTTTGGAGAGTTTCTAACCTTTTTGGTTTTCTTGGGCCACCTCCCAGTTGGTTGTCGTTCAGTCAGTCGGATTTGCTGTCTTGTTCAAATGCACCAGAGCTGCAGAGTTGAACAAAAAGTCGGATGGAATGAATGGCTGCTCTATTGGTCTCTATGGATACCGCCGAAGCCCCCACGAAGTGATGTTAACGCGCATAATTGAGAAAAAGAGGAGAGAAATTTGCACTCTATACCAAATTAAAATCGCAGACTAATAATGTCAAAAGAGTTGGCAACAAGCCGCCTATTTCCATTCTTACCAGGCGTAGTCGGGCTGATAGTCATGGTCCAGACCAATCGAAAAACATGAGAGTTAAAGAAGCCCCAATGTTATCTACAGTAAAAAGTTCTTATCCATAGGTTAACCACCTCTAATCCATATGGTCCATTGTCACAAATATACTGTAAAGAGTATAATGCCAAGGCCAACGCCTGTGATTTGTACGTGAGTTGGGAAAAGAGAAAATAAACCACGAAGATCTCGTTGCCAAGATCCCTCCCACGTGGCTCTTCTTGACAACATGGACGATAATAACCCTGTGTCGTTGTCCTGAAAAGAGAAAAATGTCTTGTAGACGCTCGGCATGTGAATTGTGTCAAAAATGGAAAGGATGCGAAACGATGGCGATAGGGAACGAATCAAGTGGGAGGGGTCACGTAAACAACATCTTGTACTTTCTCGGAATTGTTGCTGGTGCAGTTGCTGCATGAAATAGCTATAAGTCTGAGACTTGACTTCGGCATGTTGCAAAACACTTACATTATATGGGTGAAGGGGCGGGACCTACATGAATAGATACTCCTTAATGTTTACTGGTGCCAGTGAACAACAGCTCTTCTTCCTCATCTTTATCGCGGGTCATCTTACCAGGTTGACGGACAGATCTCGAGTGTCGGCTTGATCGATCGATCGTATAGCGGGAAGGGGGCGGTACTCCAGGCCTGAATAGATAGCTGGGATGATGAACTAACTCCTTGAGAACACCAGGAGGGGGTTAGACGCTGTAATCAAGTTAGCTCTAAGAGTCCTGGTTGGTAATGATTTTTGTGTCGGTTGATGGTATGGTCTTTTGGAGGATTGAGAAGATATCTAATCCTCAAAATCCGTGGTAAAAGTCAGGCATCCACTGGATGCAGTTTGCGGCGCAAGCGATGATTTCGAAGCGACCACTGTGAAGTGATCGCTTCTTTGTGAATTTACTATACTGGACAGCGCTGTGTGCCAGATGTAGTCAAACCATTGGAACCCCCTGACCCCGTCGTGTGTATTCCAAATAAGAAAAGTCCTCCGAATTTGTTTCTTCCCGCTGTGCGTCTGGATGGACGCGCTGGTATATCCCGCTCTTGAGTATATGTCCTCGATTCCTGAGCCTTTCTCGTTTGGCGGTCCCGTAAATCATAATTAAAACAAAGCTGTTGTCATAGGAAATAACGAATAAAATCAAATCCCGTTGCTTGCACACTGGAATATACTCCCCACAGTGCCTGCCTCAAATTCTTCGATGATACCCTCAACGCTGGCGTAGGTTCCAGCTGTAAGGAAGAAGAGACCGGTGAGGACGATAATCTAGGACGTGTTAGTGACTGTTTTGCTAAACTGACGAAGGGACAGGAGGATTGCAGCGCCAGAGATAACAGCGAGAGGGGTGTTCTGCTGAACTGGCCTCGTGGCGTCTTGCAATATACTCACGATGTTGAGGACTCCTTCGAACCAACCACGGAACGATCTGTCTTTGAGGAGAGCTACAGAGCCGTCTGCCTTCCGCATGCGGAAGTACGCAATTCCCCAGAATATGAATCCGAAGAACGAGTCGAAGAGCGAAGACATGAGTGATAGTAAGGACGAGAAGAAGGGGATGACATTTGCGATAATAAACGCAAGGATCCAGGTGCCCACTTATCTTGATGTCAGTAACTTAAATTCAGACGTGTATTTCCCAAAACACTTACAAAGAATGCCCGACCAAGAGGCCCAGCCGATAAGCGTATGGTCATTTTTGTGGCGCGAGCCCTGGAAAAGGCGGAAGAAGATGAAACGAGCTGAGACCGAGGCATAAAGTACGCCCAGAAAGATCAAGGTCGGGATCATGAATGAGAACGACACCTTCTTGTACAAATCTTCGAGAGATCCGAATGCCGGGGATGTCATGTACTGGTTGCCGACATAGGCGTAAGTGACGCCTCCGACGATACTGAAGACGAGGATCTCGGCAATGGTGCAAGCCCAGAGAGCCTTGGGGAAATCCCTGGGCTCTTTCATCTCGGCAATGAAACTGGGTAGTGTAATCTGGCCGATGAAGGTGTAACTGATGTTCAGGAAGGCGTTGAGCCCCGAAACAAACGTCGTGCCCGCAATGGGGATCGCGGTGACAATCGGACTGCCAAAAGGAAGAGCGGCTCCGGCAGGGCTGGTCCCCGGCGATTCGTGGAAGTTGGCCGGGTTCGTCTGGACTGCCGCAAACACGGTGGCCAGGACGACAGAGATGAAGGTAAAGAATGCCGAAGCTGTGCCAAGCTTGGAGAGCATCTCGAAGGTTCGCGGGAGCGAGCACACCCAGGAGATGAGGGCAACAATGATACCAAACGCGACGGTTTGGCAATGGACACTCGACTCCGGGCCCACCATGGTGTTCAGGTACTTGGCACCAATGAGGATGTGCAGCCCCTGGATGAAGGTGTTGTTCAGGATGAACATGATGGCCGTGGCCCACCATGCCCACTTCTTGCCCCAGAACAACATTTGGCCAATGTCACAGACATCGCGCACCTCAGGATGCCTTAAGCAAAACTCCCATAGGACAATCGAGCTATGCCGGTCAGTCGGTCTCAGAGATGTGCACACACCCTGAAGAGGACACTTACGTATACAGCACAATCAAGGCCTGGACGATGGTCAAGATGAGACTAGCGGTGGTGTTGGTGTCAGTCAAGGCGACCTGCCAAGAGATGGCCAAAGGCCAAGAAAGCTTACCCAGGAACGAGACCGAGGATGCTGTACGACCACGGAAAACTCATAATGGCCTAAATACCAGGGTTAGCCATAATGCATTCGGTCGCGTCGCCATCGTCGGATGCCAAAGTGGCCTCCACAGTCCTATAAGAACCACCAGGCTCGTCGTAGATGGGAATTGTGGCAGTGGGGACCAATGTGCACTCACCAGACATATGTACTCGGAGAACAACAATGCGGCAGTCTGCATTCATTCACAACCATGTTAGCGCTGTGCCATGCCTTGGCTGCTTGGCTGCCGTCTCGGCATCGACAACCAAAAAAGCTTGGGTTGGACGAACCTTTTGCCAGCTGCAGGTACGGTATTGGATGGCCGAATTCTCCTCGCTTTCGATCTGCTTCATCAGGATGTCCTTGCTATCGAGTTCGCTATCGGACGTATTTATATTGGAATTCAGAGGCGCCACCACGGGCGCAATACGGGGCCCAATCTTGACGGTCGGACCACCGAACCAGGCTGCCCATCCCGTGGGCTTCGTTTCCCGGGTCGTGGCTTCAGCATCGTAGCCGTCGACTCTGCGCTCGTCCACTGCCTCCTTGGACGGTAGGCCGGAGGCGGAATTGGCCATCATGGCGGATCGAGTTTATGAAGGCGCCTTGGAAGAACTAGGTAAAAATGCAATTGACAATGCGCAGGTTAAAGCTGAGTCGGGGCGTGTGACCGAAGGAACGCGATCAGATTTCGAGCTATGAGAAGACCACAAGGTTGCGCATTCGGATGTTGGTAATGCCGCGCGGAATATCGATACAGTATCCAACGAGGAGGTAAGTTAAGAGAGGTGCGCCCAGGGCTGGCACACGATTGCTGGGAAGATGGGAGTTTTATTACCCGGGGGCATCTTTCCATTGATCTATCTCATGTTGACACAAGCCAATGACTTACCTACACCTTGGCAGGCAGGGAATAAAGTACACACTACCACCCACCGAGTGCGTAGATCGAGGAAATCCTTTCGTACAAGGTTTAGAAGTGACAAAGGATACAGAGGGCGGATAGAATGACGTGCTAGCAGTACCTCCCGGTCGCCTACCTGTAGGTGAGCCCTGGAGGTACACACGGTGGAGGGAGGCGTGAGGCATCGTCCAATCATGACAACGGCGTGGCCCTTCTGGAGCAGCATAGCCGTTGGTCGAAAGGCCGAGTGGCGCCCGCATTCTCCCGCAAACCACAGCGCAGACACAGCGCTCGAGTAGAAACCCGTGCGTGTGGAGGACATGGGCTTAGTGTGACTGGGATCATTGGTGGCAGTAGCATCGGTTCACTACTCTGCGCTCGGGTCCGTTGATGGGCCATCAAGTTGCAAGATGCACATTTGTCCATGGCTGAAATCCTGAAATTCCATCCTTCCAAGACGAAAGGCTCCACTGCCTGAAAAGATCCATTCTGCTGAAAGCTGCAGATGTATAATATTTGTTGTAGTAGTATGTATGCATGTATGCATGTATGCATGCGTGCATGTACTAGGTAAGCGTAAAAAGGATGCCTCAAGTTACGTAGAAATGGAGGGAGCTCAAAGACCGAATGACGGGGCGGACAAGCCGAAGCTTCTCTCATATTTTTCGCTGCATCGCTTGCTCTGTGCGCCAGGGATCAGCACAAACAGGTTGTAAGGCTAGGCTGGAGACCTTGGCGGGAGTGCAAGCCTCCTCCTGCACCTGCTCGTGCAGTGTTACGTTGTACCTATCCTACCACTGGACTGGTGATTACATGTACATCGTGCAACATTGAATGGACTGCCTCCCGTCCTTGGATTACCCGTCTCTCGAATCCTACAGCTAGAAAACCCAGGCCTCTGCCCTGCCACTACGTCATCACTCAACACCGTCGGCCAATTGATGGATTAGTCAAGTGTTTCCCTTGCTGAGAAAGCACCCATTCTCACCTTAGCCTATGGAGATGGCCTGATGAAAGTGCAGTAACGACCTTCTACCAAGAAGGCTGACAGACATTGACCGGCTCCAATGTCCACCCTATTCGGCCGTTTGCCGGCTCTCGACTTTCGGGGCGCAAATTGCGTGATCCGTTTGGGAGGGTTGGGCCTAGGGTGACCTTGCGCGTGTTTAGATGGGTCGCTGGCGACCGAGGCTCATATTTTCGCTCGCAAGGTACTGTACCGTAGGTAAGCAGTAAGCGTCCCGCGTCTGATAACGATAATATCAAAGCCTCATCACTCATTGCTCTGCCAACTTCTCCTATACCGGTAGTTTGGTACCTCTAAATTCAACCTCGCGAGTCATATACTCTGAGCCGGCTCGTCATGATACGGTATAGATTTTACCGGGTGTCAGCAAATGTGTGAAGGGTCTGCGGGAAGATACAGCAAGATACAAGCGCGCGTATGTAAGTATTCGAGTAAGTATGCAATATTCAACTTATGACTCTCACGAACATTGTTCGCCTCCTCGCCATTTCAAGTGTATATATTAGCAGTTAACAGTGCTTCCAACTTGCAACATAACAATGACTGGCTCCGATATGTTACGAAGATGCACAGTATTCACGCTTATAGTTGTGCGTGTAGAGTATTATCCCATTGACGGCCTGTAATGTGAACCTAGAAACTCGGATGCCCAAGATCTACCTGTTTTTTCTACGCCACCAGAACCAGCGTTAACTCTCATTATCCGATTATCCGGATATCCAATTAGTACAGACAAGGACAAGTAAATTTTCAGGCTCATCAGACGAATTCAAAGACCATACAGCGTTATATCTAAGTGCCAAGAATATGTAATCGATAATGAAAAAATTACCATCGTTCGTGCTGTTGCTCTATACATAATTCCCCAATCATCGCGAGTTGTCACTATGCAAGTAGGTATCCAGGAGCATGGCCAGGCCTTAACGCCGCCGAACAAACGGACGGGACGAGATTAAGCGGATCACCGAAGTTCCCTTGCGCAAAATGGCGCAGACTAGATATGCAATCCGACGGGAAGGTCCCAATTGATACGTTTGTTGCGTTGCAACCAATTGCGAGTTTGCCTTGGTGGACCAAGCATTCGGTAATCGAATTGTTCGCCAGCACCATGCTTGCTACCTAAAGTACATGTATGTACACAATATACGTCCGGAAGAGGAGAGCGCTATCGGCACGCATTACCTCGGGCCAATTGCTTGGAAAGCCGGCTGCTGTCGCAGGGAGTAGCGAACATGGGGAGAGGCTGAATTTAACGAGATGATGGGCTAAACCCCACACCCCATCCATACCCCATCGCCTCCCCAATCACCTGAACAAACCTATTGCCATTGGGGCAGGTCCCCTGTCTCTGGGCAGCTCAACTGCTTACTACTACCCACAGCTCGCAGCTGCGTGATCGGCTTTCTGCTTACGGGCGGATGAGCCAGTGGCTGGCGGGCTGGCTGGATGGCGGTGGGATACGGGCAACAGACAGGTTCAAATATGAAGAATACCTATGTATGGGCTTTTGTGAGAGGACTGTCTGTGTGAATAGTTGGGACTGTAAAGGAGTGATTAGGGACCTGCGCCGACGTATTTGCGAGACATTGGTGTCAAGCTGCGAAGCGATGGGAGAGGGTGCTAGCGTTGGTGTTGGAGGGGAGCGGCTGTTCGCCATTAAATGCTTTTATCCAGCGAGCAACCTTACTCATTGGCCGCTCCGATCCGGACAACCCGCCGCCACTGTAGTTGCCAGGGTTCAATCTTAGCCGTCGCGGGTCCCAGGGAACGATTCGAATAAAACCTCTTCGGCTCTTCCACTGCTCTCTTTCATCTGATGGCCAAGGCTGCTGGGACTGATGGTTACTGACTGACACGCCAGATGCTGCTGTCTGCTGTCTGCTTTTTGGTTCTTGTAGCGAATACATCTCTGTTCTGACTCGGTCGCTTCATCTTGACATGTTTGGGAAATATTCGTGTACGTACCTTCTCCCATCTGAGCCAGCGGCGGCGGAGGCGGCGGCGATTCCCTGGATATAAGAAAACTCACATTGGGAACTATAGCCAGCGGGGTGGAAGAGAAAGACGAGCCCCGAATTGAGGCACCCGCTCACAACACGTACCATCCTGGTAGTGATGATGCTCTTCCGTATAACGACGATGCGAGCGTGGTGTGCCCCCGCATACCACGCAAAGGAAGATCGTGACCCGCATCGACTTCCATCTCATGCCCTTTCTGATCATTCTTTACTTATTGGCTTTCTTGGATCGTGTCAACATTGCCAATGCCCGCTCCTTTCACCTGAGCGAAGATCTGGGCCTCTCGACGGTTCAGTATAGCACAGCGTAGGTTGACAGACGGCGAATGGAACCGCCCCTTCCAAAGTGACAACGTTCTGATGTTCGGACAGGTTGACCATTTTTTTGTGCCGTACGTGTTCTTTGAGGTACCCAGCAATATCTTGTTGAAGAAGTTCACCCCCAGGATTTGATAAGTGCCCCATCCCGCTCGGAGAAATCCCCGGCTAACCCACATTGTACGCTATCGGGCTGTGTTATAGGGTTCGGATGTATGTCCATCTTTCAGGGTCTGGTGCAGAATTATGCCGGTCTGCTCGCGACGAGGTTTGTGGAGGATCCCCGACTGTGGCTCGAAGCAAGGCTAATCGCTTGCAGATTCTTCCTTGGACTCTTTGAAACCGGAATGTTCCCTGGGTGTTTCTACCTCCTGAGTGAGTCGTCATCTGCTTGCCCGTTGCTCAAGTGCCATATAATATGTTGGTCGAGTATGACGAATGCTAAAACTTGCGTCAGGCATGTGGTATCGACGTGACGAGGCGCAAAAACGATATAGTTTGTTCTTCTCGTCCACCAGTCTAGCTGGAGCCTTCGGCGGTCTGCTCGCCTCTGCCATCGGTAAAAGTCAGTAGCACCCTATGTCAAGCCTTGATTCAGGGGTGACCCTCACTGACGTTTTCTGGGTGCAGTGGATGGTATACGCGGCTACCACGGTTGGCGCTGGATTTTTATCCTCGAAGGCACCCTCACTGCCCTAGTTGGAATGGTTTTCTTGTTCACGTTCCCATCCTTGTAGGCTTGCTCCTGTGACCTATCACCCCTTTTGGCCTCAACACTGACATGTTCCTCAGCCCGGAACAGGCCATGTGGTTCCAAGAAGATGAACGTGAATACGTAAAGGCTCGCTTACGGGCCGACCAAGGGCACAACGCTGTGGAGAGAAAGATCAGCTTGCGCGATGTTGGGGCTGTGCTGAAGGACTACCGAGTTATACTTGGCGGTCTCATGTATTTTGGATTAATCGTCCCGGTAAGTTTGGATCTCGAGGGACAATTGGCTTGGGACAACAAGCTAACTCATCGTGCAAGGCATACGGCTATGCTTTCTTTGCGCCCACCATCATTGCTACGTAGGTGCCTCTCGAGCTCACTGTTCGTCATTGCTGTGTGTCCCGTATTCGCTGACCTTTACCGTTTACAGTTACAAATATAACGCCATTCAGACACAGCTGCGGTCAGTCCCGCCGTGGGCTGCCTCGTTTGTCTTCTCCTTGGTGATTGCTGCGATTTCGGACCGGTTCAAGCATCGCTACCTCTTCACTCTGATACCAATGCTCTTATCCTTTGCTGGGTTTGGCATCCTGCTCAATGTCCATGATAATCTGGACTTGCAGTACGGCGCGCTGTTTCTGGTCGTCATGGGCATCTATGGTTCCATGCCCATCACTGTTTGCTGGTTTAATATGTGAGTAATACTCCCAATCTGGTTAGATCCCCTTTTTGCACTTGCTGATCTGGGTGATACAGGAACTTGGCTGGGCATCACCGGCGATCCATCGGCACCGCGTGGCAGATCGGATTTGGCAACATCGGTGGCATCATAGCGACGTACGCGTTCGACGATCCGCCGTACTTCAAGAAAGGGTATTCGATTGGCGTTGCCTTCACCGCACTGAGCGCCGCGTCTTGCGCTGCGTATCTTGCCGCCATCATGGTCGAGAACAAACGGAGGGCAAAGGCGGTCAGGAACGTCGGTCTATCGGAGTACGAAAAGGGCGAACTTGGTGATCTGAATCCAGAATTCAGATACATGTACTAGGTAGCCTACTGTATGGGGTCGCCTAGGGCCACGAGGGTCCAGCGTCCAAACATGTACATACATGTCTGGATACGCAGTTTTTCTGGAAATGAGCGTACATAGGTACATATACTCTATGTAGCACTTAACTTCTAGCCAGCCACTCTACCTTGTGGCGTCAACTTCGGCTTTACCGAAGAGGCCCGTAGACTAGCTTGGCTTTAATTTTTTTCAATGCGAACAACAGACCGGTTGTTGTCGGTTCCAATTACAATCAAAGGGCAACCGGTCAGTGAGAGTGTTGATTTGAAATCACCCGATAGCACGTTCTGCCCATCCAAACATACAATGAAGAAGATCCGATTTGATTGGTGACTCGGAACCGATGGCGGCCACTTGAACATAGGAGATCCGACAGAACCTGTGATCCGGAACCGAGGGCTCCGGCATTGGAGCTCTCAATGTTCAATTCTCCGCATCACGACAAGCCGTCTGCAGGCCATGCCCGAGGACCCCCACAGCCATTGCGGCCCAGAAGTCGAGTGGTGGTTATTCCCGTCAGGACTGGCATCTTGCTGTTCAGAATTGGAGTATATCCGAATTTGCCGGTCTGGATGGATCTCAGCGAGAATGACATCCAGTATTGACTTACTATCAACTCCCGAACAATCCGACCGAACTCCCCAAAAGACCCCAATACTACCCACAAATTTAAAGTCCGCAGAGAGTCCGCATCTCCGCCTTGTTGTTGGACCTCATCGCCCCTCCTTGAGGCTATATTGAATTCCCACGCCGGTTCCGACAACGGAGTGCCAGCGTTCTGTTATCATATAAAGAGAACTGAATGAAACAGAATAGCATCCTGGCTTTTCTACTCATACACATTATAACGGTCTTGAGTATCTATATATAACTACTATATATAGTGAAAGATCACACGTTTGCGCAAACCAACAGTGCGTTCAGCTCGAGTATTTCAGGTTAAACCCCGCCCAGCAAAATATGGCTGCACAGCAAAGAGGCGCCGCGAAGCTGCGGCAGTACCTCGCCGACCCGAAAAAGATTGTCGTCTGCCCGGGAGTTCACGATGGCATCACGGCGCGAATGGCCCTCCAAGTCGGATTCGATGCCCTTTACATGGTAAAGAGAACCCATTTTCTATGCCTAATCCGCTGCAGCCACCATTGACACATGCCGACAGACGGGTGCCGGCACTGCCGTCTCGCGGCTAGGCCAGCCCGACCTGGGCCTCACGACGGTCGACGACATGGCGAGCAACGCGGGCATGATCGCGGGCCTGGACCGGTCCGTGCCCGTCATCGCCGACGCCGACACGGGCTTCGGCGGCCCGCTTATGGTCGCCCGCACGACGGAGAAGTACATCCTGCAGGGCGTCGCCGGTTTCCACATCGAGGACCAGGTCACGACCAAGCGCTGCGGCCACCTGCTGGGCAAGGAGCTCGTCGACGACCAGGTCTACTGGTCGCGCATCCGGGCCGCCGCCCACGCCCGCGCCCGCATGGGCTCCGACATTGTCATCATCGCGCGCACCGACGCGCTGCAGTCGCTCGGCTACGACGAGGCCGTGCGGCGGCTCAAGGGCGCCGTCGAGGCCGGGGCCGACGTCGCGTTTCTCGAGGGCATGGAGAGCCGCGAGCAGATGCGCCAGGTTGTCGAGGCCCTTAGCCCGACCCCATGCTTCCTCAACATGGTCGGCGGTGGCGTCACGCCCCTCATCAACGCCCGCGAGGCCCAGGACCTGGGCTTCAAGATCGTCATCTGGCCCATGTGCGGCATGTCGGCCGTCTACCTGGGCATGCGCGAGTTCGCCCGCGAGCTCAAGGAGACGGGCGAGATCAAGGAGCGCTACATCACGGTCGAGGACGGCATCCAGAAGGTCGACGGCAGCGTGCGGGACGTGTTCGAGCTGTGCGGCCTCAAGGAGTGCAGTGCGTTTGACCAGGAGGTGGGGGGCTCCAGTTTCTCCAAGGGCGTATAGATCGGGACCTTAAGTACTTACTTAAATACCAGGCATTCTGACGGAGGGGGGGTTATGGAACGAAATGTTTCCTGTACTACGATGTATGAAGTCAAATAATGATACCACAATTAAACTAAGGAGAAGCATAATTTCTGATTTCCTAATAACACTTCAAGTTACGTAAGGATCAACATATAAACAATCACGTTCCGAATCTCAAGTCAAGATAGTCGTCATCTTCCAGCAGAGACAAAAGTCTGTCGGGAAGAATTAGCGGTCTTACATTTGGGAACTCCTCGCCGTTTACCGACGCCGTCTCTGTGAATAGAGGCTCTAGTAGCGCCTCAACGTCTGCGAGCTGGTCTAGGAGTTCGCTGGTTGGCCCCCCTTCTATGCTCCTCAGATGGGCTAAATCATCCGCTGCCGCATTCTGTTCTCCTTCCAGAAGCGGTCGCCGCCTTTCTCGCCTCAAGGCATCTGCCGTTCCTAGCCCGGGTTGCTTCCACGTATCGTTGCGCCCCTGGACCCCTCTCTCTCCTTCTCGTTAGCGTACACCACAACGTTGTCCCTGCGCACCAACACGACCTGGTCCACGGCAGATGCCCCGTCAACGAAATCGGCGGCGCGCAGAAGCCCCTCGTACGAATCATCGTGCACCTTCTTGGGCGTCAGCCGGGCCCGCAACGGCGACCCTGGCGGGTGCGGCGACGACAACTCGGCCTTGGCCTCTTCTTCGGGGGGCGCCGTCGCCGGACGGGGCCGCGTAAGCAGGGTGGTACGTTTTGTAGGTGTCGGCGATGAAATGCGCAATCACGGGTCCATCCTGTTCTTCTTTTGATTCTTCAACCAAGAAATCATTATTCCTGCTATGCCTATCTTTACCCCTCAAGACCACGACAGACTCGAAACCATTCTTGATGGCCGGTGCTGCCAACTGCTCGCGTCTTACCGGCACCCGTTTGGCGCACTATGAGGACCGCGACAGGTGATTTTTTCCCATTGATGGTGGGGGCGGTGGCAATAGCGTGGCGTCATTCTTTTCGAACCCGCCAAATTCCGCTGGGACGATGTTCTGCTCAATATCCTGGTCGATTCCTGCTCTGAAAGCACGAAAGCGCTGGCATCAAAAGGAGTTGTGGACATTTTGCCGGCGGCGCGTCAGCTGGAGGTGCTTTTAGTAGCCAAGCCACTACATTACATTGTCGGTAGTATATTACATGAGGAAAGGAATGGTGGAGTCAGCCTGAGAGAGCGGATTCCATCGGTTCGATCGAACCGAGTATTGGGGACTAGGAGTCGTGGGTGGATAGCCCTTGTGTGACGACGGCTGCCGCTGTAGATGGAAACTCCTCCCTCAGGGAGGGTACTGAGGAGGGGTTCACGCGTGGGGGCATTGGCATCAAGTGGGTTCCTATGGACGTGTCTGCAGCTACATAGGTAGCCACATGTTCGGTTACGCCGCCTGTCAGGTTACGTCGCCAACGTCAACCCGGCAGGTCGTTCATTATGTCATGCAGCAATGGAGCCGGCCTTATGAGTCAGGGCAGGACTACAAGTGATGGTGAGTGGGATGGGATGGAGTACAGCAACATAGCATCCCATTCAAAGCAGGTTTTTTTTTTTTAAAGGTCTATTATATCCAGTCTTCCCACTAAAGAAAATCTATAATCATCGTAGCTGGGGCCTGAGCCAAGTTAGAATTATATAACAATGGCGACATCTCTTCCCCTGGTGGTGATTGTCCATCCACACCCCCAATGGGATAAATGTTGTCAGCTGGTGATCGTAATTCATCAGTACACCCGTTTGCTCCAGACCGCCCAATACACGCCGTTTGGAGAAAAATGAGGTTGTCAGTGGCTCGTCCTGACGAAACGTTGTGTTTTGTCGAAACGCCAGCACCGACTGGCAAGAAAGCTAGCTAGCTTTGGTTGGAGGGAGCATGATAGAAAAATGAATAGGCAGCGGCCAGCATCGTATAAGTGTGTTTTGTCGATATTAGCTGGCATGATAGCAATCACCCAGTTACAACCTCCCGTCGTCGTCTATATTCTTCCCCTGCTCCTTAAACGTCCAGTCCAATCCATCCCGTAGATCGTTTTGGGGGTTGACCGTAGAGGCCAGTGTAGGGCATCCGAAGTCCTGCATTCGTAGCCGAGGTCACAGAGTCTTGAGGTGACATGGTTCTTGGGGGGATCATGGTCAAGTCAGGTCAGGTGTGAGATGAAGCGCCATGGGTGCTTCATGGCTTGGCTTCAGGCTTAGCGAAGGGCATGGTGCTCATACGCGATAGGATACTTTTTTGGAGGCCTTTACGCTCGTCGGGATCTACTGCCTTCGCAATGTCTGACACGGCGCCCAGAACCTTGATGTGTTCCTTCTTGAGTTCCTCAAACGACTCGTCGAGGGTGATGTGCCAAGGGTACAAGACAAACACTTGGAAACCCAGAGCCGACGAAGCCACAGCAAAGTTGGTCATAGAGACCAGACGTGTCAGGAAGACCATGATTGCTGTTGTGAGTTGGTAAAAAGTGAAAAGGAGGAACTCGAGGCGTGTGTGTGTGTTTGTGTATGTTTGTGTATGTTTGTGTATGTTTGTGTATGTTTGTGTATGTTTGTGTATGTTTGTGTATGTTTGTGTATGTTTGTGTATGTTTGTGTATGTTTGTGTGTTTGAGAGGGTGCGTGAGAGAGACTTGAGTCGGCGTAGGAATAACAGTAGATCGAGCGATGCTAGGGGATGGGCAGGAATGGATGCTAAAGAAAAAATCACCGACAAAAGAGAGTAATATTACAAGTCGACGATTTCGAGATGGGACGAAGGAGGAAGAATGTTTTTAAAGGGACATTTTGGGGGATCGATCACATGAGCTCGCCGGCACAAGTACAACGAAACACCGAGAGAGAGAGAAGGCCCTTCGCCATTGTCGGCGCTTCTTCAATGGGCTGGGTGGGTCTTCGGGCTGGATTGGAAGAAGGTCAAGGAAGATGTCGCGTGTGCCCAACTAAAACCAACGTGGTAAATGGAACAAATCCCCACGAGCCAGACAGTCCGCAGAGGCCAAAGGGCATCATGGGCCACCAGGCACCCCAGGCCAACCCAAGGCCTCGGTTATTGCTCGCCCGTCATCGGGAGCCAGTACCGGCCTGCCCTGTCTTGACTAATACCTAGCAAGCCCGCACAGCACCCTTGGAAGACCCTGGGACAGCCTTGCAGCTTTTTCTGTTCTCGGCCGTCACAGAGGAACCCTCCTGCTCTCTCCGTGAACGAAGAGCGGGCATTTTCTGGGCGTTCTGTCCCAAAGGCTGGCTGGATCGTGGGAGTGGAGCCCATTTGCAAAAGTGGCCTGACAATCATACGATGCTCAATTTGGCCCGCTATAAGAGAGAACCCTCCCATCAGCGCCCTCCCAGACTCCCATCCCTTGACCTGCCTTTAAAGGGTCGGAAGACACAGCTTGTCCAGCTGTCCAGCAGCACCAGCCCAGGGACCACACGTCTGTGTGACGTAGGTAGTGGCCTTAATCGCGTGCCATGTGGTATGTCTTTTCTTGGGAAGACCCTCTCTCTACCAACGGTCTTTCGAGGGCCAGGCCGTAGTAGAATGACCGACAGGCTAGTGGCTACAGGCAAGCCACCCATCGGACGCTTGGCTCCAAGGCAATCGGTGGCCGCCAGCGGCTCCGCAATCCCGTCCCGGTCAGTCGGACCCCTTCGCGAAATCCTTCGGTCGACTCATCTGTCTGTGCACATCACGTCTTTTTGGTGCAGGAGCATTGCAGATCATACATTTTCGAAATTTGGGAAGCGTTGCCCATCTTCACCTTCCAACTTGGTCCTGCGCTGCCGTCTCATTCGCAGGTCCCCATCGTCGTGGGCTGCCTCGCTTTTGGTGGGACGGGACGGGCTGTAACTCGGAGATTCGTCACGCCGTCACGCCATCGCTGAAATTAGCCAGGCATTGGAACATCCCTTAATACAGAAACCCGAAAGGAGGTGGGGAGAAGTGCCGGGGCTTCATTCGTTTTGATCCTTCCGAAGGCCTCTTCTGCTTCTGCTTTGCCCTCTTCCAGGTAATGCGAGATTTCATCGCACATCTCATTCGATTGCTGTAGGCACCCGCTTACTAGCATGCGGTGTTGACTGAGAGACAGTAACATTAGCAGCAACATCAGCAATAATAACTAACTTATTACTTACTTAAGTATAAGAAGCAACTATTATATAGCATGGTGGCTCCAGTAAAGCGTATATTAAGGCGGTAAAA
This sequence comes from Apiospora saccharicola, assembly GCA_038363915.1. Taxonomy (NCBI): domain Eukaryota; kingdom Fungi; phylum Ascomycota; class Sordariomycetes; order Amphisphaeriales; family Apiosporaceae; genus Apiospora; species Apiospora saccharicola. Next base: position 6,571,177 of record JAQQWM010000001.1, read on the forward strand.
AGAAAAGAGCATGAAATAATATTATACTTATAGAGAATAATAGTAATATATATAACTACCTATATATAATAGCTTAATAAAAGTAACCTCCTAATATTACTAAAGTAAAGCTAAAGATATCGAGTATATAGACTTTTTTATATATAAATGAAATGTATTAAAAATACCCTACCTATAGGTATAGGTATTTAATAACTAAGCTTAAAAGACTTCTTAATTAAAAGGACAAAATTAACTCCAGAAATCGACGCCTGCAGGATTCGAACCTACGCTCCCGAAGGAAATGCCTATCCTATATATCTTATAAGAGTATATAGCAGGGCATCGCGTTAACCACTCCGCCAAAGCGCCAAGATGTCCGATAGTAAATCTGATTCGTAATTTAGTATATGTTATGTCATTAACTACTTACTAGCTGCATGGGTATGTATATATTGATATAGGTAGGTAGCTACTCGTTGGCGGGGCCAGAGTCTTTCCCATTCACCCCCTTCCCCCTGGTAAAGGACCTGCTAGCCGTGGTGGTAAACCTCGAAAGGATGGAGCCCTTCTGAAAAGAATGATCGTATTCAATAATAAAAACTGTGTCTGCGAATTGTTAATTTCACCTGTAATATCCTCTTCGTCTTTACAAGGTCAATCAAGTACAAAGCATGTACATCTCCCGAAACTACTCCGATAATACTCCTAACCCAAGAATACATAGATAAGTATACATGTAATTATAGTTTGGAATTGACCACCCTTTCCTACACAGCTTCGAAGGACAGGTGGCTGCTCCCTCATACAAATGTCGGCACCTCGAGCTCTTTGCTCTACATACTCACAAGAGAGAGAGAGAGAGAGAGAGAGAGAGAGAGAGAGAGAGACAGCTGGGGTTACCAAGGAACAGGTGGAGAGAACTACTGCACGTACTTACTGTAGGTAGACTGATCAGTGATCATCCGGACATTGGCAGCTAGCAAGGATACATAGTTTTGCCCTGAATGCTTAATCGGCACGGATGCCGTGTTCAGCCCTGGCGAAATTGAAAGTGCAATGTTGAGCACTGGTTTCTTCAGCAGAAGCCAGTGATGCAACATTTACCGGGTAGTTCGGGATGCAAAGACTTCCAACTGTCAGTCAACTGTCCCCTGTCTACTTGTAACGGTCGTGGTTGAACAGCGGGATGCACTCGCACGATGCCAGTCGAGAAACGTTTCTTCATGAAGTCACCGTTTCCCGCTTTTGTTGATATCAAGACCATACTAGCAACCTTGGGAGTAAACAAAGCTGCGGCTGCGGTCCAATAACGTGCTGATGGCCGCGCGATCGTCTCCTAAGATAACCAGTAGGCTTCTGAACAGCCAATAGGGCTTGCCCTTCGGCCCAGTTCGTCACCATTGCGTCTGTAACCTGCAGCTGCTACCTGCAGCACCCACGGATATTGCAATTTTAGACAGTACCATCGGGGAATACTTGGAGTGAGGGGATTCGTTCTTTAACCGATTGATCAGGAGAAACACTGCCTGGATTGTGAGACTTTATTGTGATTAGCCAGGAGTCCAGGACGGCTCTCTGACATGACTTATGGCTCGTTGTAGCGGTGACAACCACAAAAGCTACATGTACCCCATGAGGCGCTGAGACCCGACTAGCCAAGTAGACCTGCGGCACATGAAATCCAACTGATAGGCAATTATAACGCAAGAAGTTCTGCCATTCCCCTTTAACGGACAACTGAGAGTCTAAAGCTATCGTAGCCTTCGACCATCCATTCTCCTCCTTTCGGTACACAAGAGAGAGAGAGAGAGAGAGAGAGAGAGAGAGAGAGAGAAAGAGAGTAAGAAAGCTCTGAGACTCTGCAGTGCACCAACCTGGAACGTCTCGACCACAGACCGCTGAGCATCACGGACCACAGCAACCGGTTGCTCGGGTGTTTCCTCATTAGCTTTTCTTTCCAATACCCGACTTTAGACCTTGACGGTCAGCCCCTGATCCCAGGCCCGAGTACCGCATCCATCAAAGAAGCCCACAACCCACGACACGATCACCGCGGCACAATCTGTTTCTACATAGGGTCGCAGCTCAGGTGTGCTGGGCATTGGATTCTCTTCTTGCTGCCTTACCTGGTGTGGGTGGCATTCTATCTGGATTTGTAATTTCAGAGGGAAAAGACATAGGTCATAACCCCCCGTTGCCCGCCCAAGCTCTTGTCGGTTGCTACGTCCAACCTTTCCACGTCCCCGCAGCGTCTCCCAATCTTGCACCGAAATCCGCCGACCAGAGCAGACTGCTCGCCCTATTTGCTTTTACCTAGGTTACCGGACTCCAGGGAAGCGGGATTAGGACTTCGATAACTCTCTGTCACAACTTCCAGGGGCCTCGTCGGCATGCCGGAACTCCTGTTGCGTCATCAGATCTGGTAGCTGCTCTGCTACTCTATCGAATTCGGTGTTCCTTCCTTGGGGCCACCAACTCCGTACCAACCTTAGCCTAACCCCCGGGCCAGGTACATGCTTATACGCTTTAGCACTGCACTGCTTTAGCTTCCATTTACAGGCACATGCACAGGCACAGCACTTGCGCCCGTTGCCCTTGAATCGACCCCGATCCCTTCCCAAAGCCAGCTTTAGCAGGTAAAGTAGGCTATCGCTTATAGTTAGTGGCCATTATTAGCGACAGACCTACAAGCACTATTAACCTACTTTAGGGTCGCACCCCCAGTTGCCCCCCAGCCCGCCTATCCGTCGACCCAAAACCCGGGCTACTCGTTAGTTTAGCTGCTGTAGGCCCCATTGTAGCGGTGGGAGCCCAGTGGATTGGCTGGGATCGAAAGAAAACAAAACAGACACTGCGGGAACCCTTTGGAAGGAGAAGACGAAGAGAGAAAACAAGAAAAGCAAAAGAAAAAAAAAAAAAAAAAAAAAAACCAGATCGCCCACCATGGCTTCAATGGCAGCACCAACTACATCCTTACCTACACCACAATCGCGACAGAAAACACTATCGCGAGGCAACAAGAAGACTGGAGTTGGCACAGCGTCCACCCCCAACCTAAATTCGCTTTACGCCGCTCATCAGCGACTGGGTCCCGGCGCGGGTGCTCTTGCGCGCAAAGCTTCATTTGCAGCCCTGACCCCCGGATCTTTAGCAGCTATCCCCGACGACAGTGAGAGTTACGCCATCCATAGTGTCCTAAATAGCGACTTCGATCACCGCAACAACAACACCAACAACAACCTCCATCCTCCTTCATCTCCACGCAGAATGGCGCCCGCCACACCGGCGAAAGGCGTTGGTGCCTCAGACTACGATTTAGCTGTCGGCGATGCCGTTGACGTTCCCGGTAGCATGCATGGCACTGTCCGTTTTGTTGGCTCGGTTGCTGGGCGCAAGGGAATCTTTGCCGGCGTCGAGCTGCACGCGGACTATGCTGCACGCGGAAAGAACAACGGCGACGTTGATGGGTGAGTACACCCCTCCATCATCATCATCATCGCATGCGCTCCGTGGTTAGTAGGAACTGACTTGCGATTGCAACTATAGGGTGTCGTACTTCACGACTCAGAATCCCGGCGCCGGCATATTTGTCCCCATCTCGAAGCTATTCCGACGCGAAAGTGCAGGTTCGTCCTTTCCCCCGACCCCGTCGGGAAACTCGTCGCTTTCTGCATTACGAGTATCTAGCCAGAATTCCACCAACTTCACGCCGCCCACGCCTTCGGTGCCGAAGTTTAGTCAGTCAGTAGGGCCTGGGAGAGTCCCAAGCCCGGCGGGCAGGAGAGCCAGGAGTTCATTAGCAAGACCTGAATCTCCCGTTCGCAGACTACAGCTCAGTCCTGCTCCACGCCAGGGTTTTGCCGCACCCGCACCGCCGAAAACACCAGTCCCTCCTCGTTATGGTACGCCCTCTATCGGCAAGTTCTCGGCAAGCGCGCGTGGCACGACCGGGGATCCCAATAAGAGGGTGGAACGAAAGCCAAGTATAGCCTCTAGGAGCGCATCTGCCATGGGCCAGGCGTCGTCACTATTTGGCGGGGAGGACGAAGCCACACCCCTTGGCCGTCATACGCCCGTTGGCCGTCCGATGAACAATGGAAGCATAGGGTCTATGTCGAGCTTAAAGATGCGCCCAGCGTCACGTGCTGCTGCCGCGAATGAGGAGGAGATTGAGCGCCTGAGATCACAGTTGGACGATCGGGACCGACAACTAAAAGACCAGGCTTCTGCTTTGGCCGAGATGGAAAGCAGCGTTACTGAACTGACCTCGCTCATGGAACATGGGGATTTCGGCAAGCCCAGGCCAAACGGCCTGGATGACAAAGACTCGGGTCAACTCCGAGCACTGCTTCGGGAGAAGAACGAAAAGGTCGCCATGCTCACCGCAGAGTTCGACGCACATCGTGCCGACTTCCGCAGCACTATTGACACCCTGGAGATGGCTAGCACAGAGACCCAACGGGTCTACGATGCCAGGATCCGTGAACTAGAACAGGAGATTCATGAAATGCAGGAGCGAGGAGAAGATGTCGATAGCGTGGCGCGCCAGCTGAAGCAGCTCGAGGAGCTTGTCCAAGAGCTGGAGGAGGGCTTAGAGGACGCTCGTCGTGGAGAAGCAGAGGCACGTGGTGAAGTGGAGTTCTTGCGTGGGGAGGTGGAACGAACACGCACTGAGCTTCGGCGAGAACGCGAGAAAGCGTCGGCCACCACGAATGGTGGCGCCGATGGCCCAGACACGCTGTCTTTGTCCAAGGAATTGGAGAAGAAGGAAGATGAGATTAGAGGTCTCAAAGCCATCATCCATTCCCTGAGTCGAGACTCGCTGCCTGGCAACGAGTCATCAGACAAGACCCCAACTATGCCCCAACGGGCCCAGTCCTTCGACAACTCCCGTCCTGGCTCCATCGAGACCAGGATAGCCGAGGAAAAGCTCGAACGAGAGGTGAACGAGCTTCGCGGCGTTGTAGAGACGAAGAGCAGCCGTGAGGAGGAACTCGAGCACGAACTCGAGACTTTGCGCCGGGGGAGTGCTTCAACCCAACGGGCCAGCCAGATGACCATTCGCAGCACAGACGGGTCCTCGTATCGTGACTCCAAGGCAACAATCGTGCCTACACGAGACACGCGCTCACCCGACCATAACCGTGGGCGCGCCCTTGAGACCATGCCCGAGAGTGATGCATATTCATCGGTAACGGAGAGTAGTACTCTCTGGTGCGAGATCTGCGAGACGGCAGGCCATGACATCCTGACATGCACCAACATGTTTGGACCTCAGCAAACCCAAAATCAGAGTCAGGGAAGTCCCAAGTCACCAAAGACGGAGAAAGATGCGGACGGAGAAGAGCCGAGCCACCTTCAGGTGCCAAAAGCTGAGGGCGAGTTTGTCCCGCGGCCTTTGACGCCAGTAAAGTCGACGCCAGCAACGAACCCCCCGCCGGCTAATGTCAGCATCCTGCCCAATCCTACCGATTCCGGACCATTGGCTGGCAAGGGCAGCGGTGTTATCGACCCTGAGAAATGGTGTGCTCTTTGCGAACGTGACGGACACGAGAGCATCGACTGCCCCCTGGAGGACGCCTTCTAGTCTCGTTGCTATTCGGAGCGCGAGCTGTACATATAAGTTAGGGCGTTGCGACCCCTGTTGCTGTATAATCCCTGCATGAGTGGTTCTTGCATGCCAGCGGTGCACCAAGGGCTGTCCTTCTCCTTTTGCTTCTCGCAATGATACCACGGCCTTCACCTGAATAGTTTGTAATTTGGTTTTAACTGGTTTGCCTTGCTTTTTGGCAACCTGGTTATGACAGAAAAGGGGCAGTTAAGAGGAACATGACAGGCGACGCCACCACTGAATGAGACTACGGATTCTCAGGGGACCTTGTTTATAGGACTGTAGAGAATAAACTAGTAAAATATCGATATCCTCCAGCATTTACGGACCATCTGTCCGACCATTGAATGCCTACTAAGTAACCTACGTGGATCGCAGATGCAGCATGAGCGCCTACCAACGAACCCATTCAGCGGCCGGCAGCAACAATCAACCCCGATAACAGAAGCTCCTATGCTGGTCGCTAGGTACTGTCATGATTGCCTTTATTGATTGTCCTCAAATACCTGACAGGGTGTGTTGCGCTTGCCAAAGGCTAGGAAGTGACAGCGTCGAATCAGGCCATGATTTTCGTATGACCTGTATGACTTGTATGACCCAACAATCAAGATCTTGTTCGCCTTCAACGCCTGATACACAATCAACCCATATTCAATGTCTCTGCTACATCCTGCGAAGTAATTTGCTTACCGGATACTTATTACGGGCAGCACTTTTCTGCTGTTCTGCATGCCGATCTCTCCTGCCGTTCATTCTTTTACCTCTGAGTTTTAGTCTGCAGCAACGTACTCGAGTTGCCCGCAGCTTTATACATGTATCACTTGTATACAGAAACATAGGAAAGCGATTTGAACACGTCCAGAATACGGCAAAAAATTAAATTTCCAGGCTTCAGTCACCATGTGGTAGGTTTTCTCTCATGACATATTTTCGTTTTCTACTTGCACGTATCGATGGCATTTTCCGATTGCCGAACGGCATCCTAGCGCTTCCCCGCAAATGCACTACTGAGCAGGGCAGGGGGCGGTGGACTCGGTGGGCTTGGGGACCATTATTAGATCATCCCCCGCACCCGTTTCGGCCTGGTTGTTTCACTGTGGGCGTGTGGACACTGAGCAGTGCGTACCACACACACCGAGAGCTCGAGTTCCAAGTTCTAACCCCCCCCCGCTTGTCCGTCCCTCTGTCCCTGATCCGCCCTTCGCCTGATATCGCACACCTCGAGCTCCTCGCGGGCAGCTTCCGGCCCAATCAATCACCCCATGTTTGGAGTTTCATGGGCCCATCCCTTCTCTTGACTCCTACACACTTCGGCTCCTTCTCCTCACTACTACATGATTTCCGCCTTCTTTGCATCTACCTATATAATACTCAGCTCGCCTGTTAGGAGCTAGAATAGTTGGACGGACTGACCTAACGCATTCCCAGCGACCACTCGGACAAACCTCTCGACATTCTCTCATCCATCTTCAGCCTACGAACCACAACCATGGGCGGTGAACGCACGCAGCCCAAGAAGGCCACGGCCTCTGTTGCCAACTATCCCATGCAGGCCGCTGGTCCGGTCGGCAAGCGGATCAGCAACATTTACAAAGAGAGAATCACGCAGTTCTACAGCACCGGACAATGGGAGAAGCAGAACCTCTTGGCCATGATGTACGAGGGCGTCGCTTCTGGCCACCCCCATGTCAAGCTTTGGACCTGGGCTGCCCCGGATTTGTCCCGTCCTACGTTCGAAGAGGCTATGAAGGGCGAATTCAAGTCTACACACGTGGGCGGGAGCTTTGGTCCATCCTGGGCCACCCACTGGTTCAAGATTGTCGTCAAGGTACCTTCCGACTTGTGCGAGAAAGAGCATTTGGAGTTTCAGTGGGATGCCGGCAATGAGGGCATGGTGTGGACTGCCGACGGGAAGCCCTTGCAAGGCCTGACCGGCGGGGGAGAGCGCGTCGAGTGGATTCTCCCCAAATCTTTCCGTGATGGCAAGGAGCACACTTTCTATATCGAGATGGCCTGCAATGCCATGTTCGGCAACGCTCCTGGAGGTGATAGCATTCAGCCTCCTGACCCAAACAAGCAGTTCCAGCTAGTGAAGGCCGACATCTGTGCCGTCAACATGGACGCCCGTCAGCTCTGGATCGACACTTGGATCATCGGTGACGCCGCCAGGGAATTTCCAGATGATTCATGGCAGCAGCACAAGGCCCTGAACGTCGCCACTGCTATCCTCGAGAATTACAGGCTTGGTGACAAGGAGTCCATCAAGGAATGCCGCAAGATTGCCCAAGACTACATTGGCACCAACGTCGACTCGTCCAAGGTTTATGACAGTGGCACGGAGCCTCAGGTCTTTGGTATTGGCCACTGTCATATCGACACTTGCTGGCTGTGGCCTTGGGCTGAGACCAAGCGCAAGGTTGCTCGATCTTGGTCGAATCAGTGTGACCTGATGGAACGCTACCCTGAGCTCAACTTTGCCTGCTCGCAGGCGCAGCAGTACCAATGGTTGGAGAAATACTACCCATACGTCTTTGATCGCGTCAAGCACAAGGTGAAGGAGGGGAAATTCCATCCCATTGGCGGTAGCTGGGTTGAGCACGACACCAACATGCCCAGCGGCGAGTCTCTCGTACGTCAGTTTCTCTACGGTCAACGCTACTTTGAGAGTCATTTTGGCGAGCGCTGCAAGACTTTCTGGCTTCCCGACACATTTGGATACTCAAGTCAGCTCCCTCAGCTCTGCCGTTTGGCTGGCATGAACCGTTTCCTCACCCAAAAGCTCAGCTGGAATAATATCAATAATTTTCCCCACACTACCTTCAACTGGGTGGCATTGGACGGCAGTCAGGTCATCTGCCACATGCCTCCTGCTGAGACCTACACCGCGGAGGCTCACTTCGGTGATGTCAACCGTAGTGTCACTCAACACAAGTCCATGGACCAAGACCATACCTCACTGCTCGTCTTTGGCAAGGGAGATGGCGGCGGTGGCCCGACTTGGCAGCACATTGAAAAGCTTCGCCGGTGCCGCGGTATCAGTGACGAGGTTGGTTTGTTACCCCGTGTCCATATGGGTAAAACGGTCGATCAGTTCTTCGATAAGCTCGAGGAGAAGGGAACCTCGTTGGTCACATGGTACGGCGAGCTCTATTTTGAGCTTCATCGTGGAACATATACGACCCAGGCCAACAACAAGCTCAACAACCGCCGGTCGGAAGTCTTGATGAAGGACCTTGAGCTTCTGGCCACAATTGCATCCCTGAAGGACAAGTCCTACCAGTATCCCAAAAAGGATTTTGACGAGATGTGGGAAGCGATCCTTCTTTGCCAGTTCCATGACTGTCTTCCGGGCAGCTCAATTGAGATGTGTTATGATGATTCCGATGAGGTAAGAATCACGGTCGTGGTCAGAAATATGCCTATATGCTAACATCGTTATAGTTGTACGCCAAGGTCGCCAAAAAGGGCGAGCAAATCTTCAAAGGAATCTGTAAACTATTCAAAGTTCCCGAGGTGAAGCCCACTGCTGCTGGCGAGGCTGTTGCTCTGAACACGCTCCCGTGGCACCGCAAGGAAGTCGTTGACATCTCCGAGACTGAGTGCGGCGTCGCTTGTGGCAGCGGCCCCATGCTCAGCATCAAGACCTTCAAGACGGGCGAAGAGAAAGCCGTTACAGTCGAGGAAGTTGAGAAGGGTGTATTCGTCATGCAGAACGACCAATTACGCGTCACCGTTGAGAAGGGGTGCATCACCTCGCTGTTCGATCGCCAGGCAAGCCGCGAAGTCATAGCCGAGGGCGGCAAGGCGAATCAATTTGTCATTTTCGACGACAAACCCCTGTACTGGCAAGCATGGGATGTTGAGGTGTACCATCTCGACAGCCGCAAAGAGCTTACCTGCGGACCGACTAAGATTTACGAAGATAAAGAGCATCGCGTAGGTGTCATCACGGAGACTAAGATTAGCGAGAACAGTTCCATGAAGACGGTACTTAGCTTGAGTGCTGCCTTCAAGGGACAGCAGTCGTTCGTTGATGTAACCTGCGACGTGGACTGGCATGAAACCATGAAGTTCCTCAAGGTTGAATTCGCCGTCGACGTTACTAACACCGAGGCGTCCTACGAAACACAATATGGCATAGTACGACGACCAACGCACTACAACACCACCTGGGATATGGCCAAGTTCGAAGTATGCTGCCACAAGTTTGCTGACCTGTCAGAGAACGGATACGGTGTCTCCATCCTCAACGACAGCAAGTACGGATTTGCCACTTGTGGCAACTTAATGCGATTGTCTCTGTTGCGCGCACCCAAAGCCCCTGATGCCCATGCCGATATGGGCCATCATACAATCAAATGGGCAGTCTTGCCGCATCAGGGATCCCTGGGCACCACAACGGTCCGTGCCGGCCACAACTTCAACAACCCATTGAAGGTGTTTTCTGCCCCGGCAACCGATGACATGAAGACGATGCTGTCGAGCCACCCCGTCCAGCTGACCGGCGATTCTTCGCTTATCTTGGACTGCGTCAAGCGTGGTGAAGATGATGACGGTGTTTCGCGTGGTGAATTCCGAAAGCGCAAGGGACAGAGTGTCATCTGCCGCGTCTACGAAAGTCTCGGCGGACAGAGCAGGGGCACGATCAAGAGCACGTGGGACGTCCAAAAGGTGTGGAAGACCAATGTGCTTGAAGACGACGAAGACGAGCTGGCTTTGGATAAGGATGGAGGCTTCTCCATCAAGCTCAGACCTTTTGAGGTAGCTACCTACAGACTGCAGTTATAGAGCGGAGCGACAAGGAGAATGGTTTTGGCGATGAGACTGGCGATTGACGAGTTGGCGCACGAAACTATATTTCTGCAAGAACAACAGATTGGCAGCATTTTAGGCCTATACAGCGATGGAAGCTTTTGGTTTTGTCATACGGATAGGCTCTGAAGACTTATTGCAGCGCTGCTCCAGAGAGCCCTCCCTCACCACTCAGCTTTGTATTATAAGATTGCGAATTTGATAATGAACAAGCGTATATTGCTTATTTACCGACCGCTTCGTGCGTGGCTCTTGATTTGTTCGGTGACGGTGTAGTCAGGCTCCTCTTTTTCTATAAGCCGGTTCGTTCATGCATATGGTACTATGTAGGAGTAGGGGTGGCTGCAAATGGTTATGTAACATCTAATAGGTCAATAGTATGCACGTACGAACTTGTATGCTGTATCTGGGGTTTTAAATGGACTCGGCAGGCACATCGATATATGAGATGCGATAAGCTGATAAGGATGGGGCGCGAACAAAAATGCAAGCCCTGGCTTTGCCCACCACGCAAATCGGAATTTTGATGTTGGGCGCATTGGTTGGCGAGACGGCTACACTTTTCCTTCTTCCCTTTCTCTCAGCAACACCATACCATTCCCATACCCCCCAACATCCAACTAAATAAAAACCCGTTGCCCTTAAAGTCCTAACTTCATACCAAAGAAGAAATGGTGGGTAACAAGTCTGAGTACTTCGGCAAGCTGAAGTCGCTGCTCGAGGAGTACAACTCTGTCTTCCTCGTCAGGTATGTCTGAAAATAAAATAAAATCCCAATTGGGCTCCGGCCCGATGAAAGTTGCCAATTGCTAACGCGGATTCCCTCCGACAGCGTCGACAATGTCAGCTCCCAGCAGATGCACGAAGTGCGTCAGTCTCTCCGCGGAGAGGCTGTCGTTCTGATGGGTAAGAACACCATGGTTCGCCGTGCCCTGAAGACCTTCGTCGCCGACTCCCCCGAGTACGAGCGTCTCCTGCCCCATATCCGTGGTAACATCGGTTTCGTCTTCACCAACGGTGACCTCAAGGACATCCGTGACAAGATTCTGGCCAACAAGGTCGCCGCCCCTGCCCGTGCCGGTGCCGTTGCCCCCCGACGATGTCTACATCCCCGCTGGTAACACTGGTATGGAGCCTGGCAAGACCTCTTTCTTCCAGGCCCTCGGTGTCCCCACCAAGATTGCCCGTGGTACCATTGAAATCACCAACGACCTCAAGCTCGTTGAGGCCGGCAGCAAGGTCGGTGCCTCCGAGGCTACCCTGCTCAACATGCTGAACATCTCTCCCTTCACCTACGGTCTGGGCGTTGTTCAGGTCTACGACCAGGGCAACACCTTCCCCCCTGAGGTTCTCGATGTCGGTGAAGAGCAGCTCCTCAAGTGCTTCTCCAGCGCTATCACCACCATTGCCGCCATCTCCCTGGCCATCAACTTCCCCACCCTGCCCTCGGTTATGCACAGCTTCTTCAACAGCTACAAGAACCTCATGGCCATTGCCATCGAGACCGAGTACTCCTGGGCTGCCATTGATGAGCTCAAGGACCGCATTGCCAACCCCGACGCCTATGCTTCCGCTGCCCCCGCCGCGGCTTCCGCTGACGCCGGTGCCTCTGCTGGCGCTGCCGAGGCCAAGAAGGATGACTCCGAGGCTGAGGAGTCTGATGAAGATGGTGGCGGTTTCGGTGATCTCTTGTATGTGCACCCCTACCTTTGGAAATGTATCAAAAAACTAACCTTCTTCGCAGCGGTTAAATGCTCTAGCATGAAAACCAAGTCTACGATCGATATGCATCTGGGAAATCGGATGGTTTTACGAGATCTAGTTAAACGAAAATCAGCGTTTCATAGGATTGCCATGCGGTAATTGAGTACGCTTCCCATCACGACGACATCACTTGTCATAAGGAATATGCGCACTGTGATACGGTGACTGCTAATGAAACCAAGGGCGCCTTGCGGCCTGGCTTCATCAAAAGGTATGTCAAACTCAACTTCTTTTTCACCATTCCTCTGCTTGTCGAAGATTCAATAAAAATTCAAGAGCTTTTTAACCCTGAACTCACTTGATGACAAACATTCAACACTATGAGACACGCTTCTTCCACATATTTCATTTGCCGAACTACTGCTTGCGGAATGCATTGCTAATTCATTTCTTTCAATTATACAGATACTATTTGACGATGCTACACTACAGCACCTTGGGACTTCCCCCAGCCTACCGGATCCACCTGGGTTTCCAGGATCTGTTTGGCCACATTGATGGCCGCCTCGGGTATCCCTGCCAAGCGTGCGACTTTGAGCGCGTGGCTCTCCCTATTTATGCCTTTCCGTAGCTTGTGAATGTAGACAAATCCACCTTGATCATCTTCCTCTACATCTGTACAGTATATCTCCACGTGGCCACCTGTTGTGACATGCATACCTCGCTCCTCGACCATGTCGGCCAAACTGTGAAAGTGCGTTGCGAATAGCGTGCGACACTTGTTGATGGTAACAAGGTGGTGCAAGCTCGCAAACGCCACAGCGGTCCCATCTTCAGGGGCAGTACCCCGGCCTATTTCATCCATGATGACAAAAGACCGTGGCGTGGCCGCGCGCAGGATCTGGGCTGTCTCAAGCATCTCGACCATGAAGGTGCTCTGGTCACGATATAGATTATCCGCAGAGCCAACACGCGAGAAGATGGCGTCGACGATTCCGAGCTCGGCGTGATGGGCCGGGACATAGCAGCCGACCTGGGCCAGGATCGTGATTAGGGCGTTCTGTCGCAGATAGGTGCTCTTGCCTGCCATGTTGGGACCTGTGATGAGCCAGAGCCGGCCGTGGCCGGGCACGCCGACGAGACAGTCGTTGGAGGTGAAGGTACGTCCCTGTTCGTGCAGACCGCCCTCCACGGTGGGGTGGCGGCCGCCGATAATCAGGGTCGCGGAGCTGTCGCCGCTGTCGTCGCGGAGCTGAGGCCGCGTGAGCCCCTGCTCAGTGGCGAGGCGGGCAAAGGACGTGGTGACATCGAGCTCGTCGAGCACGGCGGCATTGCGGCGCAGGCGGACGAGGTGCAGGACGACCTGGGCGCGCAGCTCGGAGAAGAGCCGTGTCTCCTCGGTCTGCATCTGGAAGCGCGTCTGGTGGATGCGCTGGCCCAGCCTGGTCCACTCGGGCGCGTGGAAGGCGCGCGTGCTGCGGCTCGACGAGACGGCGGGGAGATCCGGGGCCGTTTCGGCGAGCCGCCGCGTGTCCTTGACGCCCCGGACGTGGCAGATGTGGCCGAGATTGGGCGTCCAACGGAGGGTGAGGCTGGCGGCCCCGAAGCGCGCGCGAAGTTCGTCGGTTAGGGCCGCCTTCTCGTGAAGTAGCGATTCGAGGGCGGCGTGGAGGTCACGCAGGCCGGGGCTGGCGCCGGGTTTCATGATGAATGACAGGTTGTCGTCGGCGTAGTGGTCGCGGATCGAGGTCGGGTTGGACGGCTTCTTGCGGAGCTTGGGGCTCTTGGGCAGCAGCGCCGTGGTCTCCTCGGCGCTGCCCTCGGTCGACACGATGCCCTCGGCGAGCGAGAGGAGCTGGGATGTCTCCTGGTCCTCGAGCTCGTGCTTCTGGAAGACGCCCTCCTCGTCGATCGAGTCGCGGATGCGGTCGGCGAGCTTGGAGACCTTAATGAGGTTCATCCGGGACAGCATGTCGGCGAAGGCGTTGGTGCTCCTTTTGCCCTTCGAGGCGGCTTTGAGCAGCTTGACGATACTTTCGGTGGTCCGGATGGTATTGGCCAGGCCTATGAGGTCGTCGGGGTCGCCCCGGCCAAAAGCGAACTTCTGCACGAGACGTTGGGAATCGTGGCTCCTTCTCAGCAGCTGTACGATCTCGTCCCGTAAGTCCGGGTTCTGCAGGAAGTACTCCACCAGGTCCTGGCGCTGCTCTATGGTATCCAGTGAAGTCGAGGGGGCGATGAGCCACTCATTAAGCAGCCTGGCGCCGCTCTTGGTGACCGTCCTTCGGATAGCGTGCAGAAGGCTACCCCGGAAGAGGCTATCTCGGATAGTTTGCTTGATCTCCAGGGAGCGCATGCTGTTCTTGTCAATGGTCATGACATGCATACTCTCGTGCCGTATGGGCGGTTGCAATTTCACGCTGAGCCCAATCAGACGATCCCGGACGTACTGCAACAAGAGACTACCAGCCTGCGTCTCGTCCTCGGTCAGGCTGCTCAGGGTGTGTGGCGGTATCTCCGACTCCAGCATGGGCGTCCATTCCGAGAGAGCAAGTGGGGTGGGATGCGGGCTGTAGCTGATCAGGTGTTTGTCCTCGGCCAGAATCGCGAATAGGGCGTGGTTTGTATCCGATTGCAAGGCTTTATCTACAATGATCTCGCGCGGGCTTATACGGGAAAGAACGGACGACAAGGAGCCAATAGTCGCAGTCTGGGTATAAAACTGCCCCGTGGACACATCAAGCCACGCCAAACCTAATGGTATAGCAGCGACTAGCGCCTTCTCTTCTTTGAAGACATTGAGTTCAGGCTTAGCTAGATTGCTGTCAGGCCCCTTCTCCTCCTTCTCCTGCCCAGGAGGACCAGGGGTGTGGATCGCCATTACATAGTTGTTGGCAAGAGGGTCAATGAAGTTCTCATCGATCAAGGTACCTGGCGTAATAATACGTGTCACTCTCCTGTCGTGCATGAGACCATTCGTCTTGACCTTGTCGCCCGGGTCATTTGGAAACTCCTCGGCGACAGCAACATAGCAATTGTAATCCTGGACCAGGACCTTGAGAAACCGGTCTAGTTGGAAGAAAGGGAAGCCAGCCTAGAAAGTGTCGTAATCAGAATAGTGTTCTTTCTCTTGTCCAGGATGGGCATGTTGAAGGGTTAAGGATAGTTTACCATGGGGATAGGTCCAGCACTTGTTTTCTTCTGGGCGACCTTTATATTCAACAAGGGCCCGTACTCTTCGGCATGCTGGAAGTACAACTCGTAGAAGCCGCCGACGCGCGTCAGCAACACGCAGTTCTCAAACTTCTGCATGTTCCGCCTCGCCTGCAGCACTACGGTTGGGTATGCCGGGCCCTCATTTTCCTCCGCCACAGCATCTTCCGCAGACGCAGACGCAGACGGCGCAGGGGTAGGTGTAGGCGGGACGAGAGGCCCCTGTGGCAGATCTGCAAGATTCACAGTAGTCTTGGTCTTCTTGCCGCGGGTCTGTATGCTGCTGCCGACCCCAAGCTGCCACCGGCTAATCTGGGGAAGACGTGGCCGTAGGTAGGAGTCAGCTCTGGCATTGCGCCGGCACACACCGGCCGAACCCCTGGCGAGGTTGTTAGAGCCGGCCACTGGTGTGACTCTGAGCAGTTCCAGTAGGCCTTGTTCAGTCGGGCGCGCCGTGCACCTACGCATCCCGAGGAAATTGGTATTCCGAAGAGGGAGGGAGGAGGGAGGAAAAAAAACCCCAAGTCGAGTTCGGCCGGGTTCCGAACTGAGCTATTTCCGATAATTAAGAAGGGAACGGAGGTGGTTATTATTAGTGCAGGTGGGAGAGGTTGACTCGGAAAGCCGGTTCATTTGGCGTTATAGCAACTGTTTCGAACCAGTCTGCAAGGGAAGCGTTTTGAAAATACCACCCATAGCAGTCTCGACACGCACGCACTGTGGAGCGCCGCCGCAATGTGTACCAACTCTACAGTGAATATGCAGGCAATGCACACCGTACATGATTAGTGCAGATCATCTTGGATTCCATATCGCCAAATAGCGTGCCGTTTCAACATTTCCAAATCCCGCGGACATGACAAATGCCACCACCAATGCCTGCACAGCCTCTGGTAAACATGTTTCTTCTGTCGATCTATATAGGAACAGCATCCACCAGCAGCCAGGTGATGTACAGTAGAACAGAAGGAAAATTCAAACCACTGCCGGCTCCTACGTAATTCGACATCTACATCTACAATCTACAATACATAATACAAGCATCCTTGCTTACCGGTCACGGCTTACGCAAATATACTTACACACCCTTCATCGGGACTTTGCTACACACATTCACACACATTTCTACAGTTGTTTCTGTTGCAATTTTTTCAGCCACACCAATGCCATCATCTCTTATCCCACCCAGTAACGATGATATATACCACAAGACGGACAGTATCACTCCGCCCTTCATCTCTATAGACACCGAAAACAAAGTAGAGCTGAAAGCTCTATACAAATCCATCATATACCGGATGTTGCTGGAATGGGACCAGAGGAACTACAATGAGCAATGCAGCACACACGGCCGGTAGCAGCTGACACTCGTGGCGAGGAGTATGTAACCAGAGGGAAGGATGGAGGCATCTGTCGCAGAGTGGCCATGTCTCTCTTCGGCAAATGTCATCGACACGCATCAGTGGCCCGGAGTGCAGATGCCACTCTACAAAGGGGCTTCAACCTGGAAAAGGGTATTTAGAGGACGGGCAAGTTCAAGGGTATGAGTTTAATGTGCGGGCCAAGGCTCCCGGGTAATAAGGGGTTTTTGTACATGGCAATAATGACGGCGTTCTCGCCTGCCAACATCTCGGCGGGCTACATAATATATATGACAAGAGCAAGAGGTATCATACATACACCTAAAAGACACACAGACAGTCGCAATATGAAAACATCGTTATACGGGCCTCCCGCAACCTTGACCTTCACCTACACCACGTCATCTTCCGCCAGCTCGTCCACGACTTCTTCCACCATCAGTATTAACTCGTCAATATCGGGCCTCTCGCTGGGCTCGACTTTGAGACACTTCCTTACCACCTCGCGGATCGGCTCGCTAATGACGTCCTCGGCGGGGGCGGCGGGGGCGGCAGGGGCCCCGACCGTTTGCTTGCCCTTCTTCTGCGCCTTGGGGCCCTCATCGGGGAAGCGCCAGTCGCCGCCGAGCACGCACATGCTCAGGCTGCCGCCTGTCTCGTCGCTACGCATCTCAAACGGCGACTTGCCGACCAGGCACGCGTATAGCGTGCAGCCCAGGGACCAGATGTCGACCTTGGTGTCGATGACGGCGCCCGTGTTGACCTCAAACAGCTCCGGGGCCCGGTAGGGCATCGTGCTGTGCTCGGCCGCGGTGTCTTGCATGGCGATGGCTTGAGACCGCGTGGTGATGATTATGGGCGATTCGGCGATGGAGCCGAGATCCATTATGATAGGTTGCACTCCGTCGTCATCGATCATGATGTTGCCTAGGCATTGTAGCATTGTCAGTGAAAACGCATTCCTTATCTCATTCCCCGTCGGTCGGTGGGGCAGTATTGCTCACCTGGCTTAATATCACGATGCGCATATGACCTGTGCTCACCAGGCCCTGCGACCTGCTCGTCCACCATAAGCGGCCTTGCCTGCTCTGTCTCGTCGTCGGCGTCGGAAGCTGCCATGGCCTTATTCCGCTTGTTTTTGTCCTTGGACGGCCTTGCCGCCTCCTCCGGATCGCCCACTTTCGGGTTGCCCATATCCATGCGCTCCCCGGCCGCCGGCGCCCGGTACTGGTGCATGTCCTTCATGGCTTTGCACACGCCCAGGAACAGGATCATGAGCTTCTTCTCGGGGAACTGGGTGTGATTGACGAGGTTCGCGTTGATGATGTCCTGGAGGTTGCCCCTCCGGTAGTAAGGGAGCAGCACGTAGACCGTCTTGGAGCCGGGGTCGTTGCGCTCGCTCGCGATGGCGTAGTCGACGCTGTGGATGACGGCCGGGCTGTGGGCAAAGGTCTTGTAGGCCTCGACCTCGCGCATGGCCTGCTGAACCGACTCGGCGCCGAAGGGGCAGCGGATCTTCTTGAGGGCGAATAGCTCGGCCGTCGCCGTGTCCTGCACGAGGTAGACATAGCTGAAGCCGCCCTCGCCCAGCAGGCGCAGGATCTTGAAGGAGCGGCTGTTGATCTTGAGCGTGGGCGACCCGGGGAAGCAGTTCAGGCAGTTGCCGAATGAGTAGATCAGGTCTTGCAGGAGTTGCGCCATGGTGGACGTCGGGTGGCCGATTGGGTCGGTCGCGGCTGGGTAGAGGGCTCTCGGGTTGAGCGATTGAGGCTAATCAAAGGTTGTTGATATCGTACCCTTCTGTCGTCCGGGTCGACATGGGCCCGGGAACACAAGCTCCAGAGGTCGGAGGGTGTGATTGTTTTGGTTGAAATGACACAAAAACAGCAGAACCGACGCAATTGACGTCTTGGATATTGACACTTACGTACGTTGGCGGGTGTACTACTTGGACAAGTGAATAGTATGCAAGACGACAATATGTAAATGGAGTAATTTAGACCACGATGCCCTCTGGCCGGGTACTGCACAATACGGCAGCTGAATGCTACGCAACGCTCGGCTGGTTGGGGCTTTCGGGGATTATCAACTGCGCCACATCCTACGTAATTCCTACCTCTACTGCTGCTGCTGCTTGCTTGCTACAACATCATTACTGTATTAGTCTATGTATCTTGGCTTTGCGCATTGCGCCAGGCACGCATTGATCTTGCCAAAACAGAAGACCTTCGCAGTGATGAAAAGTCGGCTTGTCGGATAAGTCAACGTGTGCAAGTTGCCCAGGCTTGGTTCAATCCTGAGGATTGGCATGGAGACAATGCCCAGGTTGCTATATCCGCCTCCCTCGTAAGCAGGTAGCCAGCCTTAGGCCATATGTAGGTAGGTACCTACATACATACATGACATGGATGCATCGAAGCGTGTAGGCATGGAGGCAAGTCATATCGTTATGTCGCCTATCAACTCTCACCGAGGTGTAGTCATAACATGCGTTTGTCAGGCAGTTCGCGCTCTGTAGGTCAAAATGCAGACAACTCATCTGAGTGAGTGCGATGTGTCGTCACAGTATAGAGAGCAGGCAATCGGCAAGGCGCTCTGTGATATGAATTCAGTTTGATACTTAAGATGCGCGCTGCATGCGGACAAAGGTTTCGGGTGCCTAGATCCTACCTAAGGCGCCTACGATAGGCAAGGGGGTACATTTTCTCAGGGTCTTAAGTGCATCATCAATGATAGCTGTATCCGGTATGATGAAAAGGCTCTTCCATATGGCCCCCCCAGCAAAAGGCCCAGCGCGCAGGCTCCACCCTCCGTCTTCTTTAGTTCCAAGGCCCCCCCGAAACCGCAAGTACTGCCAGGTATTCGTGCGGCGAAATTCCGGCAGATTCCACAGCAGAAGCTGGGCCGCTATACTTCACCAGTACTTGCAAGATTCGATTTCCATCGGATTCTATCGAGAGGTCCGTGGCGTATGGATTTTCAGCCTTCTCGGTGGGCAAGCAACCGATTACAAGTATTCAAGATAGAAACTTGAAGAGGGCGAAGAGAGAAAAAAGGCAACAACATCAACTGCTTTCGGCATTTTGCATTGCTAATACACGGGGTTCCTCGACCAGATTCTGTCTACCCTTCCTCTGAAGTTCCTGTTTCCCTCCCACTTCTCCGTACTCCGTACCACTCTTACCTCTTCGGCCACCCTGGTTCACTTAACTTCATCGCCTGTGCCTGGAACCTTCGACCAGCGTCACTCTCGACTCTTCTATTTGAACCACTGCACGCTGCCCTGACTTGGATCGCATTGTCGCTTATCCATTCCATAGCACTCTAAACTCACCGGTACGTGTCTCATTCCCTCTCAACATCTGCTGCCTTTCCTCTCAACTGGCTATTTGTCCCATCGCATTCTTAGCGCCCGGTGGATTCTGCTGCCAACCGAGGGGTCCAAGCAAGAAACGCTGGGGGGGGACGTTTTGCGCAAGCGTGGGGTATCTTATATTCCTCCTTCGTCGCTCAATACATCCTCACTTGGCAATTATATGCCCTTGCCCTGTCACTCCTCTTCTCATGACCACAACAGACCTGAGTTGCTGACAGTTGCTTTCCACTCAAGATTTCGATCGATCCTGAGCATTGTGCAGCCGATCACTCGGATACCTCGCATTCAGTCAATACTCTCCCCACCATTGTTCAACAAACGTGTTACATTGAGCGCCTTTTAAGATCAACAAGATGGTTAAAGAAACCAAGTTCTACGACACCCTGGGTGTATGTCCTCTATCCACTCACATTTGCGCAGTCTCTCGATTGCGCTTCATCCACCTACCAGAGTACTGACAGCCCACCTCACAGGTTGCCCCCACAGCCACCGAGCAAGAGCTCAAGAAGGCATACAAAGTCAACGCGCTCAAGTACCATCCTGGTAAGCGGTACCACAAACCATGCATGATCTGCTAGACCTATTCGCCTAACCCGCTCTGCAGATAAGAACGCACACAACCCTGATGCCGAAGAGAAGTTCAAGGAGGTTTCGCATGCGTACGAGATCCTGTCCGACTCGCAGAAGCGCCAGCTCTACGATCAGTATGGCGAGGCTGGCCTAGAAGGTGGTGCTGGCGCTGGTGGCATGGCTGCCGAGGACCTGTTCGCTCAGTTCTTCGGTGGCGGCTCCTTTGGCGGTGGCCTTGGTGGCATGTTCAGTGGTATGCAAAACCGCGGTCCGCCCAAGGCCCGTACCATCCACCACACACACAAAGTCTCGCTTGAGGATGTCTACAAGGGCAAGATCTCCAAGCTCGCCCTGCAACGGTCGGTTATTTGCTCCAAGTGCGAGGGTCGTGGTGGAAAGGAGGGCGCTGTCAAGCGCTGCCCCGGTTGCGATGGCCACGGTATGAAGACGATGATGCGACAGATGGGTCCCATGATCCAACGTTTCCAGACCGTATGCCCCGACTGCAATGGCGAAGGCGAAATCATCAAGGAGAAGGACCGCTGCAAGGGTTGCAACGGTAAGAAGACCGTTGTCGACCGCAAAGTTCTGCACGTCCACGTCGACCGTGGTGTCCGGAGCGGCACCAAGGTGGAGTTCCGTGGCGAGGGCGACCAATCCCCTGGTGTCCAAGCTGGCGATGTCGTGTTCGAGATTGAGCAAAAGCCTCACCCCCGTTTTACCCGCAAGGAGGACCACCTTTTGTACCGTTGCGAGATCGAGCTTGTAACCGCGTTGGCCGGTGGCACCATTTACATCGAGCATCTCGATGAGCGCTGGTTGAGTGTCGACATCATGCCTGGCGAGGCTATTTCGCCTGGTGAGTAACCATATTGAACTGACTGAAGACTGAACATTGCTAACGACCTTAGATTCCGTCAAGATGATCCGTGGTCAGGGTATGCCGTCGCCGCGTCATCACGACTTTGGCAACATGTACATCCAGTTCGCCGTCAAATTCCCCGAGAAGGGATGGAGCGAGGACCCAGCTGCGTACGAGGCTCTCGCGAAGCTTCTCCCCGCCCCCGCTCTGCAGGCTATTCCCCCGGCAGATGCTATGACTGACTCTGCCGACCTCGAGGACATGGACCAGCAACAACAGGCCAGAGTCTTCGGCTCGGGCAGCATGGACGACGACGAGGATGAGGATGGCCATCCTGGCGCTGAGCGTGTCCAGTGCGCATCCCAGTAAACTGTCTTGGTCTGGTTGTTACCCGGGAGGCCGAGTTTCTTGAAGCTCGGTGCTGTCGGTCCTCAAACCCTTCACAATACCTGCATTAGACTTGTCCGAATGGCTCAGGATATCCGAGGCAGCCAGCGGAGCAGGACAGCATATATGGCGCGATGATTTTATGACGGAGTACGCGAGGGCTTGTCACCTGCATATTGACTTTATGAGCGACGGAAAGGGGGGTAACGTACTGCCACATAACGGATGATGCCGAGACTATCGAGTGCATCGATGGCGGCACGTGGTCCTGCGTGTGTGATTGTGCTGGGCTTCTATTAATGTGCAATTGAGGCTTTTCTGCTTTGCATCACCCTTAGAGCGCCATGTCAATGGGCAATGGGTAATGCGACCTCGGAATTTGGCGTTTAGAGGTGATAGAGCAAATGGGATCAACTTTTTTTCTGCCTGGAATGACTTCTCACGCCCGATGCCTGTGTCCTGCCTTGAGTGACTTCGTCCAGACTATATATGTGAAAGTTCATACTGAAGGTATGTTGTCTTTTCGCGCAGAGGGTGGGTTTAGGAGAGTTTGCTCCTTCGCTTGACAATGAATACTGTTGGATCCTTGCAGTACGCGAGGAAAGAAATCGCAGGTTTGGTGGAGGATCTCGCGATCTTTGTGACTGTGTGTGTACATTGTGGCAGGGATTCAGGTGACGGATAGCTCCGTGGTGTGCCATCAGGTGCGAATACAAGTCTTTTTTTATCCCGGGGAATTTGCAATTGCTTCATCCTTGGCAGGTTGGCTGGCACGAACTCACCTTGATTGATGTGAATCCATTCGGGTAAAATACGAATTGAGGTTCGGGGCGTGAGGGAAATGCGAACCTGACAGGCATGGTTTTAGAGTTTGTAATAGTCAAAATAAGGATTCGAGGAATGCTCTGCTCAGTACTACATGTAGTTATGTAGGAAAGACGACGACATTATGTAGTAATGGAAGATCAAATAAGAGCACGAAGATTATCGCCCAACAGGTGGCACGATGAATTTCATATGGTCTGAAAGTCCTTACACACGTTACTATCTAGATGTATCATATCATGCATTTGACGTGCAGTCGAACCATGCCACCTATGGGGCGCCGGACTCATCCTCCGCAGCTTCCGGAGCGGGTTCTCCGGTCTCGCCTGCAGCAGCGGTATTGTCTCCACCGGTTGTAACGTCGTCAGACATCTCTGTCTTCCGCAGGTTCCCAACAGTGTAGAGGATCTTCTCGATCTCTGAGCGTGACAAGTCGTCGATGCGGCCTCCATTGGGGTTCGGATAAACCGGCGCCTGCTCAGCAAACGCGTCTCCTAGCTGATGCACGTACAGGCCTGACGAAGAGGGGCCAGCGCCTTCGGCATCTTGGTAGAGACTGACGATCATCCTGCCGCTCTGTTGGCCGGGGACTTGGATAAAGGCAATATCGAGAGGGCATCCGGCAACGTTGATGGTTTCCACGTAGACCAGGTTGCTTTCCTGCACCTTGAAAACAAACACCGCCTTGACACTGATCACGCAAGTACTAACGTTAGCTAGTCATCCATAGGGTATTGTATTGCAGTCGTAGGTGAATTATCTTACCGTTCGCAAATCGCCATAAGCAGCCCGGAGCCCCCGGCAACGTGACAAGGATACAAACCAGTGACGGCAATCTTCTCCCCATCCACATTTGCCTCGTTCTTTGCGTGCTGCAGGAGCTCCACCTTCGACTTCAACACTCCGGTCTTCCAGTCCCAGGCGAAGAGCTCGCTGTCCCCACCGCCCGAAACCAAGAGGTCAGGCTGGGGAAGGCAGATAGTGCTGATGAAGGACGTGTGACCGAGGCAGAAGTTCTCGATCACATGAGCCTGGGGTATGCCGCGAGACACTCGGATATGCTCATCTCGGTCGCCGGTCAGAATGTACGGCCTCCCGTCAGCCGAGGCCGCCGCGATCGAGGTAAGCATGGAGACGTGGCCGAGCAGCAGGTCCTGCTTGAAGCTCGGCCCGGCGTCCTTTTGTTGCTCCTGCTGCGCCGCCTTGGCCGCGCGCTGCCGAGCCTGCTCTTCCAGAGATCGGAGGTTGCGCTGGGTGTGGACCGTCAGGTTATTGGCTCCCTTGCGCGCAAGAAGCGTTGCTTCCTGGAGGGCGGCGGCAGCGGCAGCGGCGCCCCCATCCAGCGAGTCGTCAGCAGACAAGATCAGGGGCAGAGCGTAAACGTCGCCAAACTTGTCAGCCACCAGGATGGTCTTCTCGTCCGCAGTGAGTGCTATGTCGGACGGACGCTTGTTCATTTGCCTTAAGACCATGTTAGTATAAATAAAAAAAATACATTCAAATTTGCGTCTGGACTGGGTTGGAGGGAGTACTCACCTTTGACTGAGCCCCGTAAGATGCCCCTTACAATCGTGCTCGAGTACATGGACGGTTTTATTACCACCGGTCACCGCCACCACATGCCTACCGTCGCCGGTCGCCTTGAGTAGGATCACGTAGGACCTTTCCGTAGCTTCGGCCGGCTTTTCCGCCTTCTTTTTCTTCTGGGGGCGCCGTTGGCAGCCTGTGATTTGTCATTTCCACCAGCCGGCTGAGCAGCAGAAACGTCAGCTACGGAATAATCAACCTTTCGACGCTTGGGCGGCGGCGTAGCAGACTCATTTACTTCTTCTTCTACCCCTTGTGTCTGTGGCGTAGCCTCTGATGACCCGTTCTGCGGTGCCTGGTTGGGCTCCTCCTCCTTCTTTGAAGAGCCCTCTGGGGCGGTGGCTGGACTGCCGACGAGGGAGTGCTCTGCAATCTGCGCACAATCTGCGCCAAATGTGTAGAGACTGTCTCCCCTCGACGCGCACAGGATACCATCCTGGCTCAGGGTACACAGGAACTGGAACGGCAGTGGTGCCATGATCAGTCTGCTGAAAAAGCCAAGAATATTTGGTGGATGGGTGATTTAATTGGATAAGGCGTTTCTGGAATAAATATGCAAAGGAAAAAAAATCAACTTGCGGAGTTCTCAAGGAAGCTCCCACGGAATGGCGAAACTGCGAATAAGCTTCTTTAGAACGGGTTCTTATAAGAATCTCCCGTACAGAAGAGAGCAAAATATGAAAATTCTTGTGATTATATCAGGGCGTATTATGTGCTGCTCGTTCTTTAACGTCTATGAAATTTCGAGTATCTACATATTACCTTAGACCCACCTAGCTACATCTATGCATATGCGTGTATCGAGGCTATGTATAGTGGATCTGATATAAGCAATTGAGCTCCCTAAAGTAAAATGTGAACTACAGGTATACATACATATTTATCTCACGTTGCGTAGAATATCTAACAAACGTATATTAAAGTCAGTATTCGTTATCCTTATAACTTAATAAAAACCTAAAAGACTTGTATTATTTCTATTTTTCTTCTTCTTCAGTTTCGGTACGAAGAACTCAAAGACACCTTATCTGCTCCATCTGGGAAGCATAACATGGAGAACCAACATATAATGCAACTAATGTTGAAAGCATGATAATGAGGTACAAAAGGAAAGATATCATTCTGGCTAGCACAATATTGTTTTCTCAAAGGGTGTGGTCCCATTTCTAGTAAATCATCAAACAGAAGCATGTTACAATCATACGATCGTCCATATTCAAATATCAAAACCTTCCCTGGGCCCGATCGCATTCCCCCAGGAACCGATAAACTCCTTGCAAGCCCTCAAAGTCATCCGAACAGTGCTCACCCGAACTGATCGGCGGAGACATACTCTCATAACCCTCGGGCTCAGGAGATGCTAGCCATGAATTATTTTCCACTTCGTCGAAAGCTTCGAACAGCTCGTCCTCCGCAAAGCCACCCAGAGAACGCAGCGAGCCACCGGGCGACAAGAGCGCCCGCGACTGCTCACCATCATCATCAGGCGCGAAGGGAAACTTTAGTGCCATCGCGACACCCGCTTCAGCCTCAAAATCCACATCTTGCTCCACTATGCCTCGACTGATCTCTAAGTCATAGCAAAGCATCTCGACAGTATCAGCGTCTACACCAGGGAATCTGACTCGAATTGTATGACCCTTTTCCAGCTGTATAGGCAGGTCACCGAGAGCTGCTAGCTTCTGAAGGTCCCCAAGCGTTACTGTGAGATCTTGCAGGGCACGACCGAAATCGACCGACAAGACATCGAAGAAGCCCTCGGCGTTGAGGGTTGCCGCATCAGCCAAGGGCACCTTGGTACCTGCCGCAGCAAAAGGGAAAGCTCCAGCGAGAGGGCTCAGGGCAGTGACTGTGGGGTTCAACTTGAAGTCGACGTAGGAGCCGGTAGTAATGCGGGACACCGACGCCATCTTGCGGGCCGTCTCGTCCTGCAGAGCCGAAACAGAGCGGTAGCGTCTCTCGCCACGTTCCGTCAACCCATCAAATTGTGCCTTTTGTCCGGAAATCCAGAACGCCCTTACAGCAGCTGATACGTTATTGACTACTTGGGCTTGGGCAGCAGGTGTGTGGGAGAAGTATCGAGCTCCACCGATGCGCCCCGAGCCCAAGCCGTAACCACCAGCAGTTCGGGGAAGAGCTCCGCCAGTGAGGTTCGGTCTCAATGTACTGGCAAACGGAGCACGCCCGGTGAACTTGGAGATGGCCCGGCCTACTTGAGTGGCATTGAACTTGGCACGGTCGATTCGCGGAGCCTCGCTGAGCCGACCGGTGCTCATGAAGCGGCGTACGGCATAGTTGATGGTCTGGTACGTCGAGGTAGAGTGCCATCTTCGGCTCTTTTGCTGACGCAAAAGAGCGGCCGGGTGGATAGGTTGTCTCGGGGTTGATCTCGCAAATACTGGCTCCAAGGCGGTGTTTACCGGGCGAGCCGTATCAACGAGCTTCGCCCGGATCACCTTGGACGCCTTATACACGGCCTGTCGGGCCATCCGCAAGGCGGATGGAGCCCATATGCCGCCTAGAGGCGCAACCATAGTGAATTCTGTTCGTGTTTCTGAAAAATGGCGAACAGGAATATGTGATCTTGGGAGAAAGCTAAACAAGACCTGAGGTACCAGACGAGGTCATATCAAGGCATGACGGATGCCTCCCATTGGTGGGGCGTCCAGTAAGCCTTGCCACCGTGGCTGTGCTGCGGAGAACGGAGTGGGGTAATCTAGATACGTGTCGCAACCACGGTAACTCCTATCTACCTAATCGATAGAGCCTGAGACCCATTTTATGGCCCCCACCATCGGCACGGAACATGTTGAGCCGCTAACTTTTTTTTTCTCTTGACATGGGCAAGCAATAAAATCCCAACATTGAAGCTTTTTCCCAGAACTTCTAAACAACCAATTCTTCTCTACATCACAACTCCCCAGCGCGAGCCTTCCGTCTGCCCAAGACGGCTTTGGACACAGGACAATGTGACAAGTCACTGTCCTTCTCGCTGCTGCCATTTATCCAATCGCCATCGCGCCTGTAGCAGTGCTGCATTGGTGATTTCTTGGTAAGTTCCCACTGACACAATATTTTTTTTCCCTCGCGAAAGAGCGTTTGCCGTGACGAACAAAAACATTGAACAATCCAAATCTTACACAATCATGGGGAAATTCTAGCTTCTAGAATTAAATATCCTGAGCAAACTTCCCCATTCATTATGCACCTGCTACAGTAGCTTGTCACCTGCTAACATCATGCCGGCTGCAGGGTTCGTGTTTCCGGATAGTGGTGAGAAAACTTTGTTGGCATCGTCCGGTACAGCGCCCTCTCTTACATTCAAAAGGTTTGTGCCATCTTTTTCTTCATCTTTGCCCTCTCGCCTGGGCCTATGGCCCCCTTGTGTGATGATAAAACCGACAAATCTAGGGATTCCTCTTTCCGAATATACTATGTAGATTTTGTTCAGTTTCAGCCTTGTCTGACATGAAATTATTAACTCTACTTTTGATGCAACTTTCGTGGTAGTACACCTCGCTAACTTTGATCAACTTAGGTACATACTATCCATCCAACCATTTCCTATCGCTTTTCACGTGAGGATATCTTGAACGAACGGGCGGACATAAACGAATCCCTCGTAACCGGTCTCCGTGAAGCAGAGCGTACAAACTCTGTGGAGGTCGGCTCGCGGCGGCTTCTTGTTGAGATTTCGTCAACTGATTGTGCTTGAACACTGCTCAGTTACTGTTTGGTGCTTTTCATTGTATCAAATCGCTAACATGCCACGAGCAGGTAATTCACACCATCCCGCTTCCTTGCATCCTACTCTATATGATGAGCACTATTCACACTGTTTGATCCCATCTCATACCAATGAATGTGGAAATGAACATCAAAAACAAACTTCTGATTTAATGAGGTATGTTGCGTCACAAATCGGCCTGCTCGCTACGCATGCTAACAATTCGAATAGCCTGAAAGCTTTCTCATTCACCATGACAACATCAGTTTACCGCTGTAGCAGTCGCTAACTTGATACGCTTTTAGGTAATAATGTATAATTCCGAAGCGAAGTCATGTCGGGTCTGGTAAGTCGAAATTGATTTCACATCTCGCAGTTTTAACAACAGTCTTCTAACAATACGCTGCATAGTTTTCCTCTTCTTCCTAAGAACCGTATAAGATACAGTCACATGGTTGTTGCGGCTTGAAGTTTTAGACGGTGTCACAGCTCTGTATTATCGTCGAGCCGTAACCTGATAATCGTATAATATGTATTGCGGTCCTTAACTGGACCCACCCCTCACTCACTCTGAGCGCGACACTAATTCCGTGGTCGCTTTCTATTTTTCGTTGAGGTAGATTGTCGTTTGTCCTTTACTCACCGACGCTCGCCAGTTCATGGTAGTTTCGGTCCATCATTTTGGACTACATCCCTCTAATCGAGGTAATATTAAATAGATTATAAAATATATAAATTAAATAATATAATAGACCTTATTAAGGGGTTTATTAAAGAAGGCTTAATTAACCCGTTATTTTTAAATAGGAAGGCGATTAATTTAAATAATAATAATTAACCTTTTTTATTTAAAAGGCCTTAATTAATTTAAATAAATAAAGCCCTTTTACTTCCTTTTTTATCTTTATATTAAATTATTATTTAATCCCTTTATAATAGCTAGTTTTAAATAATATAATTAATATATATATATATATAAATAAATAATAATATTATAAATATTAATATATTATACTTTATTAAATACCTCCTTTATATATATAAGGGCTTATTATACGTTATTTATATTTTTAATTTAAAAGGCTATATTTTAAGAATAAAAATTTAATTTAACCTCTTTTATAAAATATTTAATATAATATAAGTTTTATATTTATATAAATATTAACTTTATTACGATTTTATTAATTATTTAAAGGTATTATTATATAAAACTCGATTATAAATATAAAATATAATATATAAAATTAATTAATTAATTAAATAAGTTAAGATTATTTAATAATACTTTAGTTTACTACCCTTTAAAAGTTAATTTAACTTTTATATAAAATATTTATATTATAAAACTATCTTTAATATAAAAGAGAAGATAAAATAATTCTTTAAAAAAATATCGGCTTATAATATACTCCTATAGATTTATTATTAATAACACCCTTATAATATTTAAAAGAGGGAGTTAAACATTACCCTATCCCCTTAATTACGAGTTATACCTTTAATACTAGGGCGACTTTTTTAATTAATAGATAAGCGTGCATACCACGTAACTACGCTAGCACGTCCCCTTTTACGATCCATGCACCTAATCAGATGTAAAGGATTTAGACCCAGTCTTAAAGGTGTATTTCGCAATCAAGGGGATAAGGTCGTAGGCCCGCGGTAGCTCGTATCGCAGCTTTCAAATATGCAGCCATTGAGCTCAGGGTCTGCGTTTTACTATCCGGCCATTGCTGATGGGCTTTCCCGCCGTATCTATCCCTGTTACGTCATTAACCGAAAGGTTTTGATTCGCTTTGAGTTCTGGACCGTGTCAGGCCATTGCGAATGAGGTCTAGAGCCACAAAGGAGAGGAGGGTTTCTCAAGGGTTTCTCGAGGGGGTGTGTCTTTCACCATGCCTTTAGTGTCTTGTGGGGGTGGATCCTGGCTAAGCTTGGGGGGGAGGGGGCTTCTTAGCGATATCCTGACATGGAGCCGGCATCAACCACAGCGCGTCATCGTTTTCCAGATACGTACTATGTTGGACAAGAAGGCGCCAGCCGCCCTCGCTTCTTTGTGTCGGGCCTGGGGCATCCCTCCCGCCGTCCTTTGATGGCCTGATGCTGGCGCGGTGATCAGCACACATACTGCCGATTTTGGGAATCGAGAGCTGACCTGGACCTAAGTCAGTAACGTAGTGGGCGCATCTCTTGCTCCCCTCCCCCTCTCACTGCATCTCAGATAGCTCGGACTTGGGTAGTAAACGCCGAGAGAGGCAGAGAGAGTCATAGACTCATAGGCGGCCAGTAGCTTGACTGTTGCGCAACTCTGAAGTATTATGCGAGTCCTAAAAGGGCATTCCTAATCGTAAGGAACGAACAACGGCGCCATTTGTCACCACCTGTACGGATACAAGACACTACATATATATCTGTCTTCTCCCCCGCACCTCATTCTTCTTTTCGTCTCTCCTGCTACTGTATCATTCACAAGTTATGCCAAGAAGAACAACGATATATCCAAGACTTGAACAAAATTGAAACCAATACCCAATCAGAAGCCTCCAGCCCAATACACATCACCATGGACCGCACAACCTCAGGCAGCGAGCACCCCAGTGCCTTCTCCAAGCGCCGAGTAAGTACTTTTCTGACGATGTGGACTTCGTCAACATACCACTTCACAAACAGACCATTTACCCAAACACACCTCTACGTCCTTCTTACACACATATACACGTCTGGTTCCGTGATGACCATGGCACCGTCATCGTCATCATGACGTACCTGACGTACTCGCGCTTGGTTTCGACTCGGCCATAGCAAACCCACTTTACTAACAATGAACCCCTTTGTCCTTTACTATAGAGCTCCGGACCTGGTTTCGAGGGTCTTATGGCAACCAAGCGCACCAACGATCCCTCGTCGCAAGCCCGACGCAACAGCCTCCACGATCAAAAGCCACAGGCAGGCTTCTTCGGCCAGATGTGGCACAAGTAAGTTACCACCCCTTTACCTCCCATGGGTACTTAACACCTCCACGTTATGTCCTTGAACTGATCATCAACTTCCGCGGCAGTTTCACTCGTGGCCCCGGTAGCCCACCCAAGTAGAATAGGGATGGCACAGAATAATTACCCTTGAAGATGGTGATTCTGCGACTAGCTCACTGCGTCTTGATTAGCGTTAGATGCGTCTTGTCAACTACACAACGCTTCAAGTACAAATGGTAAATGATATGAAAAACATCACACGCGGAATGATGAAATTTGGGTGAGGGTACACCATCTGTCATACTGAGACCTTATTCAAGACTGTTTACAGAAGTGTAATATTATCACAAACATCCAAGTTAGGCGAAATTGAAGCAAATGTTGGTGTTATCCAACTCTACAAATCTTGATCATGAACCATTAACTTATTCTCGTGACGATTGTTTGATGTCAGCTACCGGTTACCAGTTTATTATTGCTAGCCCGGTCGCTTGAAGTAAAAGAAATCATACCTGGAATGTTTAGCATTGAAGCTGCGTTCGATAAGCCCGAATTCCAGCAGTATGCCATGTCGTCGCGCTTCTTACGTGATCTAAGAGGTACTCCCCACATCACGAATGACAGTGACAACCATTTGGGAACAAGGTAAGGCATGCATTCAGAGCTATCCAACTATTGACATGATGCAAGATTCGATAGGCGTCTTACTTGGACACGATTCAACACCTGTAGTTCCCTTTTGTCTGCAGTTATGTCCGCCTGTCTCGATTTCCCCGGGGCTTCGAGGAAGCCCACCCCAGGGAAATAAAGACATCTTGGAAAGATGGATATGACCATTGCGATAGAGCCGGGGGCTTTGAGACGGGGGAAAGAAGCAACCGCGGTTGTTCTGTCCCCCGTACTCTGGGAGACGCGACCAGCCCAGCCCCAGGAAACCTGATGTCCTTTTTAACCAGCAAGCTTTCGTCCCTCGCCTCCTTCAGATCCTCCAGCTCGCAGAGAAGGCAGACCGTTGTCGCGAGCGAGGGGCAGAGTTCTCCTGGGCCTAGTCCCAGACGCTGGCTCCGGAGCAAAGTCGCTTCTGCCGCGGCGGGTGGGATTGCGTGCGTACCTCGCCGTCTTCGGTTGACAAGTGACGAAGGAGGTCGCCCAATCCCACTCTGGCATGTTGCCCTTACTATCGCGCTTATCTCCTTCAGAAAGAACTCAAGCTTGGTGGTGACAGGCGGTCAAACAAATGACGCAGGCATAGAATGGGAAGCTCCATATGCTGGGAACACCATTTGGATTGTCCCAGGCCTGTGACTACGCAAGCGTAGAGACAGGCGTGGTGTCGAACAGCTCAATCCTTTAACAGGCTAGCTGGCGTCAATGGACCCGCTAGCCCGGGTGGAAACTGAGCGGGCACACCAGCACCGCTTACCACCTAACACAAAAAAAGATGCTCAAGAGGCGCCTACGCATGGGTGCCGAGTATACTCAAAAAGGGGCGGGCATTGTCGTTCTGGCAAATACCCTATACACAAAATGGGCGGGCACTGCAAATCCCTGACAGTGCCCTGAACACAAATCGTCAATGAACTCCAGTCATCGACTCATTAGGAAACGTGATCCTTCATCGTCAAATCGATGAACCCGGCCGGGTAGGAATCTCAACGCCGTCTCTACTGATGCAAGTCCTTTCAGACATGTAAAGGCTGCCAAAGGAACCGAGGGGCCTTTTATCCATCTGTCTTGCCCAGGACAACGGCCCAAGTAGTACATGTTCGCTTTCTGGTATGGTCAGAGCTATACAAGAAACATCCAAGTCGTAACGTGTAGAATGGTCAATCACTTACTAGCTTTTCGCATCCAATTAACCCTAATATAAATGACACAGCCGCCACGTGTGTCTGCAACGCCCAAGGATGGCCGTGAACGGGGAAATGTCTAAAACTCCAATGCCTGTAAGTCCTATGATGCCTCGAAGCGTGCCATCATGGATTGCAAACCTGGGCAGCTGGGTCAGAACATGATGCGGACAAAGCAACCCAATTGTGGCCATGGCCAAGAAACGTACCGAGTGTCATGAAAACAAAGATAAACACCGACACGCCGCAGCCATGGGGAAACGGGATAGCTAACGTGGATTGTACACAACCGTGCAGATCATCATCTCGTACACTTCCGTCGCCGCCGTCATGTTGCCAATCGCAACCAACCGGGCCTTTCAACGTCCTGCCCAGGACGATGACGCAGCCGGAATTAGAGCAACAAAGATATTATCCTGTTTGTCCGGATGCTGTCCCTGGCAACATCAGGTATTTCCAATGAGAGTTACTCTTGGCCCCCTAGAACAGGACACGACATGCCTGACTGCAGTTGCAACTGGAAGTAGCCACGCCCGCCAGCCATGCAAGAGCATCGAGTTTGTCGCTGTCATACACCGACCTTCCGATAACGATGACGACACAGCATTGCGGACGAGACGAAATGGTGTGATTGAGCGAGGATACACATGAACGGGCATTTCAAAATATGGACTGTCGCATCTTGCCTAGCACGTAGCAACCGGTGCTTAAAGCAATGTATTCTGGTAACATGCGGTTGCGTTCATGTTGTAGGGCGGGATTATCCGAGTCATATGGATTGACGGGATAGGCCCCACTGACCAGATGGGTATTGAAGCCCAGCCGTCATGGCGACCGACCACTGCTCACTGCCAACAACGGCTACAGTGTTCCTATCGCGCGGAGTCGGGACGCTGAAAGGGGCTCGATAGCGCTAAGCGTTGCCGTACCATATTGTAGGACATAGTGTAGGATGTCGAGTCATCTCGGGAAAGATGAAGTTGAAAGGCAGACAGGAGGAGCTGGAGCTGTCGACCGTGACCGGCGCCCAACTTAATTGGTACGGCTAAATATCGGTCCGTGTAAAAGTCCGAAGGACTGGGCGATATAGTGGTAGGTTCAGCATGATGAAATATCTAAAGATGTATATAGATTAAGTATTTATACACTTTACTCTTTAAGTTAATAAAGAGTAGGTAATTATATTGTATATAAATAAACTTAATTAAAATAGAATTTAATTTATATCGCATAAACTGACCTAGGGGCTCCAAACAGCAGCTGCCAGGTACTGGAAGTAGGGGGAGTAAGACACTAGGAGGTACCGGGCTACATGGCGTGCCACCAACCTTCTGCCGCTGGCGAATATTTTTGCTTGACTGACAGAGATCTAACGCGATCAGATGATGCAGAGTATGTGCGCAAATTAGTGGTAAACCCCAGCAAGATTAAATCTAACATGGCTTGAGCCGCTTTACCCAGAGACGGGAACTGGGAGGGAAGTGGAAGAGGGAGAAGGAGAAGAAAAAAAAACTCTTGCTGCATGATCAGCCTTGCGCGCTCCGCAATCGCAGCAGAGCTTTGGAGGGAATCCCAACTGACCAGTCACATCGGGAAAATTGTTGAAGTGCCAACTAAAATGGGACGAGTTGTTCCCCCATTCATCCCACATCAGATCAAAGCTGTTCCATTGTAGTCACTGCTTTGCGGGCAGCTACCAAGCTATTCTGTGCTACCAATCTGCTAGTAGTGGGGGTCCTAGATATTGCGCCAGAAAGATTTTTGACATCGGACCCGACGTGACTGTGATGATGGAGGGGAGGCAGAGGTACCTAGACTAGGGGGTTTGTAGGGGATAGGTACCGCCTCCCAAGACTCCATCAGTGCCCCAAGGTGGGCTTTGCATCGCGACAAGAACCACTATCGTTATCGCACCCCACTAAATTTCGTGTCGAAGTCTATCTTGTCCTATCCCGTCCTGTCCAGGGCTGGCAAATCGGCCGTCGACTCATACCTACACTAAATTTATAGTCGGAGGAGGAGAGGAACCATTTTCCTGTCTGTTCCTCAACACCTCAACCCTCTCCCTCCCAAACTTTTGACCTCAATTGGGAGCAATTGCGTCTCCAGACGGTCGCGCGAGACCTTGTCCCTCCCACGCAAATCTCGGTGACCCAAGCTCTTGACCAGCTCCCATAGAGAGAGTCGCTGTATTCCCATCCCATATACACATCTCCTGCCATGGCCTTCTCGACCAAGATGGCCGGCCGGGGGCCTGCCTTGCTTCGACATGGCCGCCGACTGCCCACGGCCCTACCCCGAAGGCAATTGACCACAGTGACTGCTCCCACTTATTCCAAGCTGCTGGCCCAGAGCCGAACATCGGAGCTGGTTCAGAAGCGGACCTTGTCCTGCTCCGCGGTGCGATGCAATGCCACCATCCAGGAGGCGCCCAGTTCCAAGGCCTATATTGAGAGCGGTATTATTAAGCCCAAGGATATTGTCGATGTTAAGAAAGTCTTGGTTATTGGAAGTGGTGGTCTTGCCATTGGCCAGGCTGGAGAGTTCGATTATTCAGGTAGGTCGCATCTCTCTGGAGGAGCATGGACCCGATCGCATTGCGAACGCTCACCGCTCAAAACGAGCCACGGTTTTGAGGTTTCGGACTTCTACGTATTTCAAGGAGGAGATGCAGATGCTGACGCGAATTATATATAGGCTCTCAAGCCTTGAAGGCCTTGAAGGAGGCCGGAGTTGCCTCCGTCCTCATCAACCCCAACATCGCTACCATCCAGACCGCTCACGTGCTTTCCGACGAGGTCTACTACCTACCCGTCACCCCCGAATACGTGACCTATGTTATCGAGCGCGAGCGACCCGATGGCATCTTCTTGTCCTTCGGTGGCCAAACCGCGCTGAATCTGGGTGTGCAGATGCAGCGCATGGGCATCTTCGAGCGTTATGGAGTAAAGGTCCTGGGCACCAGTGTCCATACCCTGGAGCTCAGTGAGGACAGAGATCTTTTCGCCAAGGCCCTGAACGAGATTGACATCCCCATCGCCCACTCGATTGCTGTCAACACCATCGAAGAAGCTCTTGACGCTGCCCAGAAGGTGGGTTATCCCATCATCGTCCGCGCCGCCTATGCGCTGGGCGGTCTCGGTTCTGGTTTCGCCAACGACGAAGAGGAGCTGCGCAACATGGCCGCCCGATCTCTCACCCTGTCGCCCCAGATTCTGGTTGAGAAATCGCTCAAGGGCTGGAAGGAGGTCGAGTACGAAGTAGTCCGCGATGCTAACAACAACTGTATCACCGTGTGTAACATGGAGAACTTTGACCCCTTGGGCACTCACACCGGTGACTCGATTGTCGTTGCGCCCAGTCAGACTCTGAGTGACGAAGAGTATCACATGCTGCGATCCGCCGCCATCAAGATTGTCCGCCATCTCGGTGTCGTTGGTGAATGCAATGTCCAGTATGCCCTGCAGCCCGATGGCCTCGACTACCGAGTCATCGAGGTCAATGCCCGTCTGTCTCGATCATCTGCGCTCGCTTCCAAGGCTACCGGATACCCCTTGGCCTATACCGCCGCCAAAATTGGACTCGGCCATAGTCTCCCCGAATTGCCCAATGCCGTCACCAAGACGACCACGGCCAACTTCGAACCTTCTCTCGACTACATCGTCACCAAGATTCCTCGATGGGATTTGGCCAAGTTCCAGCACGTCAAGCGAGATATTGGCAGTGCGATGAAGTCTGTTGGAGAGGTCATGGCTATCGGTCGTACATTCGAGGAGTCCTTCCAGAAGGCTATTCGACAAGTCGACCCCGGGTTCGTTGGCTTCCAGGGAGACAAGTTCGAGGACCTCGACTACGAGCTCGCCAACCCAACTGATCGTCGTTGGCTGGCAGTCGGCCAAGCTATGCTGCACGAGAGTTACACTGTGGACCGTGTCCATGAACTGAGCAAGATCGACAAGTGGTTCCTGTACAAGCTCGAGAACCTGGTCAACTGCACTCGCGAGATGGAGAAGGCCGGCAGCCTGGAGAATCTCAAGAAGGACCTGGTCACGAAGGCCAAGAAGTTGGGATTCTCCGACAAGCAGATCGCCAAGGCCGTCAACAGTAACGAAGACGCCGTTCGCGCTCACCGATTGGGCATGGGTATCCGACCTTGGGTCAAGAGGATCGATACCCTGGCTGCTGAGTTCCCTGCCAACACCAACTACCTCTACACCACCTATAACGCGAGCTCCCACGATATTGACTTCAAGGATCAGGGTACCATTATCCTGGGAAGCGGTGTTTACAGAATCGGAAGCTCTGTTGAATTCGATTGGTGCTCTGTGATGGCCATCCAGGCCCTGCGCGACATGGGTAAGAAGACTGTCGTGGTCAACTACAACCCCGAGACCTTCTCGACAGATACCGAAGTGGCCGATAGGTTGTACTTCGAAGAGTTGAGTTACGAGCGCGTGATGGATATTTACGAACTCGAGACCGCCTCGGGTGTGGTTGTGTCTGTCGGTGGCCAGCTTCCCCAGAACATCGCCCTCCGTCTTCAGGAGACCGGCAAGGCCAATGTCCTGGGCACTGACCCCAAGGATATTGACAAGGCCGAGGATCGCCAGAAGTTCTCTGAGATCCTCGACAGCATCGGTGTTGATCAGCCTGATTGGAAGGAGCTTACCTCGGTTGCCGAAGCCGAGAAGTTTGCCGACCACGTTGGGTACCCCGTGCTTGTCCGCCCCAGTTACGTCCTTTCCGGAGCCGCCATGACGGTTATTCGAAGCCAGGAGGACCTCAAGGAGAAGCTCGAGGCCGCCAGCAACGTCTCTCCCGACCACCCCGTTGTCATCACCAAGTTCATCGAGGGAGCCCAAGAGATCGATGTCGATGGCGTTGCCTCCAAGGGCGAGCTGCTTGTCCACGCCATTAGTGAGCACGTCGAGCAAGCTGGTGTCCACTCCGGTGATGCGACTCTGGTGCTGCCCCCCATAAACCAGGACAACAGGACCATGGAGCGTCTTAAGGAGATCGCCCACAAGGTTGCCAAGGCCTGGAGCATCACCGGACCTTTCAACATGCAGATCATCAAGGCCGAGAACCCCGAGGGTGGCGAGCCGCTGCTCAAGGTTATTGAGTGCAACCTGCGTGCTTCTCGATCTTTCCCCTTCGTCAGCAAGGTTCTCGGAACCAACTTCATTGACGTCGCTGCCAAGGCTCTCGTCGGCAAGGACGTCCCTGAGCCCGTTGATCTCATGGCTGTCAAGCGAGACTACCTTGCCACAAAGGTCCCTCAATTCTCATGGACTCGTCTGGCCGGTGCCGATCCTTTCTTGGGCGTGGAAATGGCCAGCACGGGTGAGATGGCTTGCTTTGGAAAGGATCTTGTTGAGGCTTACTGGACGTCTATGCAATCCTCTATGAACTTCCGCGTGCCCGAGCCTGGTGAGGGTATCTTGTTCGGTGGTGAGGTTTCCCGCCCGTGGTTGACCAAAATTGCCGACTACCTGTCGCCGCTCGGCTACAAGTTCTTCGCTGCCGGTGACGATGTTAAGGAGTTCCTCGAGAGGACCACCAAGAACCAGGACAAGGTCGAGGTGATCGAGTTCCCCGTCAAGGACAAGCGTGCCCTCCGGGAGGTATTCAAGAAGTACGACATCCATGGTGTCTTCAACCTGGCCCTGGAGCGGGCCAAGACCACCACGGACGTAGACTATGTGATGCGCCGTAACGCCGTCGATTTCGGCGTGCCCCTGTTCATGGAGCCCCAGGTATGTCCCCAAGCGTCCTAGACAGCCCCAATACGTTTCACTGCTAACTGTTGACTAGACTGCCATGCTCTTCGCTCAGTGCATGAGCGAGAAGCTGCCCCGAAAGGAGGGCGTTCCCTCGGAAGTCCGCCGATGGTCCGACTTCATCGGTGGCAAGCCCCTGTAAATACTAAGTACCCCCAAAACCAGAATCTGTTTGTTTGATAATTCGCCATCCATGTCTTTCGGAGGGGTTTTCACTTTTCTGGAAGTAGAGAAAAGCTTATGCGGCATTCTGATCATGGCCCTTTGCGGATTTCCGGCCAGATGATCTAGGCAGCCAGGTTAATCTTTGGTCTACGGCGTTTGAGAAGTTTAGGACGGTACGTTCTTCAGATGCTAGTAGTTA
This sequence comes from Apiospora saccharicola, assembly GCA_038363915.1. Taxonomy (NCBI): domain Eukaryota; kingdom Fungi; phylum Ascomycota; class Sordariomycetes; order Amphisphaeriales; family Apiosporaceae; genus Apiospora; species Apiospora saccharicola. The sequence continues at coordinate 6,610,163 of JAQQWM010000001.1, forward strand.
GCTCATGGGAGACAAAGGGAGGAAAAGGGAAATGCAATTAAATCGTATCAACTTTATCTGTTACCGGTGATACGAATCAACTCTGGCGCAGACAGCACCTAACGTGTGACATGAAATCAGTCTTGATGTAAGGATATTTGCCCTAAAAGTGGTTCATTTGTATGGACTAGAGACTCTATAATGTTATGCTATCTAGCAAGCAGCCAGCGACCCCAAGAGGAGCAGCGGGAAGAATGCCAGATGCCAGGCTTTGTGTGTCGTTCGTTGGTACTGAATAGAGAGAGCTTGACTCTGGTCAATGCAATGTGCCCCCTTAATTCTTTCGCGTCGAGACACCGAGGCTGGACACTTGTTGCAATTCTCTGCTCCTCATGCATTTGGCCCAGAGGCCTGCTGAGTAATTCCGCTGTACTAAAAAGTAGACCGTTAATTTACGACTGTTGTCATCGCCTTGGCACCGACGGCCCCAGTCTATCCATACAGAACGGCCACTGTTCGGGATGTTTCCACCAGGGGGTATCAATATCGACGCCTCTTGTCGCTTTTCTGTGTGCCGTTTACACTAAGGTTGGCGAAATGCTTAGCGATTGGTTCACCCGAAGAAGTTCTCGCAGCTTGAGCAGAAGAAGAAGAAGAAGGAGGCAAAGAAGTATCAATTGCTGGGGCAGCAGCGGAGCTTGCGTCATCACCTCCGGTGGAGTATTTGCGCTTGGTTCCGCTACTGTTCATGGGGTATGTCTCACCAGTCGACTCCACGATGGCCTCCAAAGTTTGCCATCCAGGCATCGAGAATAACTTATAGGTGTTGGCCAGGTCGTGCGTTGTGGCCAGCTGGCAGAGGAGAGCCAACTCTTCCTGTAGAAGGGGTCAGTAACAATGTGCTTTACGTGTATGGGCTTGGTACTAATAAAGGGGGGGAGGGAGAGAGAGAGAGAGAGGGAGAGAGGGAGAGGCAACGTACCTTAGACAAAACATCCATGTTACGGATGTAGCAAAGGAAGTGGAAGTCCGAGAGAGACAAATTTTTCTTGCCGCCACGGAAATCAAGAGCCTCGGCTACTGCTCCCGGCGCCTGGCTCTCGCCCATGACCTCGCGGTGTTCAATGGGGAACGTGGAAGTGTTGAAAATAGGCTTCGAGCTATCGGGGAAACCATGTGTCAATGTGACGAATAGGTATTCGACAGGGAATGACGGTTTGGCGTTCTCTTGGACGTTGGCGCCGTATTCGTTAATTTTGCGATAAAAGACCTCAGGGATGTAGCGGGTACGGCTGGCAGAGCCGTCGTCTTCTTCTTCATCGCGTACCAGCATGACAGTCGGGTCGACCGAGGGTTCGACTAGATCTGCCCTAACCATTTCTACCGCTTCATTGGAGACCTGGTAAGACGAAATGGCAATCTGGCCGGTCTCGTCGCCTGAGATGATACAAGTGACGAAGTTGGAGCCAAATCTGCCCGTGTCGCTCCATTTGGTAGGCTTTGGATACTGTGCCTGCAGACGTGCAGCATAACACACCTCGAGCGAGGACAGGAAGAACGAATCTGCATGTCTCTTGCACAGCACGGATCCATCGCCACTGCCAGAATCCACCAGATCGGTGAAGACGCAGCCGATGGGTTCCAGTCCACACAGCTTGGCCACTTGAGTAACGGCAGGCTCGCCCTCGAAAGGATTCATGTTGATGCCATCCGACTCGTCGACTTGGGGCGGCTCATAGATAGCCTCAACGACAGCCTTGATACCCAGAGGAATCTCGGTGTACTCCTCGTAGTGGCCATATAACAGACCCAATCTTTGTGCTCCCGTCTTGCGCCATGCATCAATAAAGTTGTTCACGATATCGAAAGAGGCAAACTCGACGTGGTCCACCATGCGGAACGGCTGAGGCTGCAGTGTGATGGCGCTAGGCTGGCATTTGGAGCAGATGCCCTCGGGCCACTGAGGATGCCCTGAGGGACAGTCACGCTGGACTCTGAAGAAGGGCTCGTTCAGAGGCGGGATGAAGGAGCTTCCCAGCTCGGGCTTGTTGGTGGCCGAGTTGATTTTACGGAGATAGGCATGGAAGGACATGTACTTGATCTTCTTCTCTTTCAGGTAGTCGGCGTTGAAGGGGTCCAACGGCATGCAGTAGTCACACATGCCCTTGGGGCCGTGCTTGCACATTCGGTGGTCGCGCCCTCGCGGTATCTTGCCATCCTTCTTGTCTAACCGGTCATCCAAGGGCGACTGCTTGACCACCTCCCAGGGGTTGCGAATAAGGTTTGGCGAACCTAGAGGCAGAGGGTGGATGGGGCGATCTTCGGTCGTCGTGACGGGCTTGCCATTCAATCTGTTGGTGGTGGAGGATATGACGTTGTCGGCCTGACCATTGGTGGGGGCCTCGGAGCGGTGCCGGTAGTTGAGGAAGACCAGGTCGCCGTTGCTCAGGCCTATCTGGCTGATCTTGAATTTTTGGACATCGACAAGCAGTTTCCTGTCACCGGTGGGGGAGTTGGACATGGAAATGGACTCGGGGACGACGGTGTCCGGCAGCTCCTTGACAAGCTGCTGTCCGAGTTCGGCGAAGGTGGCGCTGCAATCGATGTTGATGCGCTTCATGCCATCTGGCCCTCGAAATCGCAGCAACATCTTGCTGCGTGTTGTGAATCGGGATGGCGGAGGTAGCGGTAGGTATGGGTAGTTTGGTCGTCAAGAAAGTGGCGTGGAAGTGAAAGGACTTAGGTGTCGTTGCAAGACAGGTGATGAATTAAAAAAAAAGCTCTCGTCTCGAGCGAGATTCGCGCGAGCAACGGCAATTGGGTTGTTAAACCGAACCAGAGGAGTGTAGGCGGTATTTTATTTTATCCTTTTCTTGGGAGTTATTCAATGTAACTGGGTGGCTGTTAGTCTGTCTGTCGAAGTAATATAAACGAACGTGATTCTCCGAATGCTCAGGCAATGATGCGATGACGCGCTACCCTCCAAAGGCCAAAGCTACATACATACCTACCTAAGGTTAAGCTGTCTGCCTTCTGAGGTAGGTCTCTCGTCATTGGCCCCAACCGGTCCCCGTACCTTCTAGAGCTCAATCGGAACTTTAATGCCTTCGCCGGTACCTACCTTGCTACCCTCCTACCCCAGCTGCCAGGCCATCTCCCCTCAGATTGTTAAACTATGTAGCTATGTAGTCAACCCCAGCATGGCTGTACCTTATCATTTCTACACATAAATCAATGCGCATAGGCCCAATAAACCAGGGGGGGTTCTGTAATGATCAGGATCAGCTAATCCATGAGTCTATTGGCTATTTCGGGTTTATTCGTGCTGTTCTTGCACGATTGGTTGATGGTGATGTTGTCGGAGGGCCATCCATCACATCAAGTCAAATCAATAAACTCCCTCTTCTAATTGGGTTTGGAAGGCCAGTCTGACCCGAAATAGCAAATGCTCATCTCCATAACGTTTGCTTGACATGATAGACAGGAAACAGCAACATTGAAGATATTAGAAGCTCCTTGGTAACTATGTCCTAATATCTTGAAGAATATACCAAGTCCCAACATCATGCTTATTGTGAGTTGTCAATTGTCTGTATTTGAAATCATTTCTCATTGCAGACTTGAACCCGCCGAGCAGGCAGCGGTGTTACAGGGGGTCACGGCCACCTGCACTTTATCGAATCCAACATCTCTTCGCAAACGGCTCTGTAAAACCTTTTTATTGCAATAAAAATTGCCGCATAGCTGCCAAACTTGTAGTCCCATGCCTCAAACGCCTTAAGCAACAGTTGCTTGTGACTGACCAAACATTTCGACTCTCTTCCCCCGTCGTCGTTATCATGGAAGCCCCAAGGGGATCGATCGCAGACCTTTTTGTACCCATTCCTCTTTCCCGCTCCAAGCGGGAAACCGGGAGAGCACCCTGCCAACTTGCCATGTCAAAATTCGAGATGAAGAAAACCCGAAAACGCTGTATTTTACATAGAAACCAATTACAACCCATTGCGCCCAAGCATCGAGGTACCCGGGTCGACAACGGCCCACGAATGTCCATTTTCTTAAATGGTCTAAATCCTCTCCAGCGGCCTCGTAGCACATCTTGACTACGTCTTTGGCCCAAATGGCACCGCTGGTCTCCATAACCATCCGCACAGACAAGGCGAATCTTCTCTACGCTACTGGCTCGACCTCAGAGGCTCCAGGGGCCGCAGCAGTCTCCTGATTACATGTTAGCTTTATCGGTACCATAGATCATATACGAACAGCTCGTAGTGTTACTTACCTCCGTGCTGGGTTTCTCCTCGGCATCAGCTCCAGCCTTGGGCTCGGTCTCCTTGACGTCGTCCTTGCTGTCGTCCTTGATCTCCTCTTTCGGGGCATCAGCCGACGCCTCCTTTTGACACCGTTTGGTGACTCTTTAGTCGAGGTTCCGTTGACGCCATTTGCCGGGGCTGCTCCCGTCTCGTTGGCGAGAATCTTATTCCACTTGTCCAACAGGCTCTGGGACCGAGGCCTGAACTGGAAATCGGCTTCCTTGGGGATTCCATCTAGCTTCAAGATAGCCTTCAGGACTTTGTTGATCTTCGTGGCCCGAATTATGCTGACTTCGAGGTCGGGGAACGTCTCCAGCTTGGTGAGGAACTCTGACATGGACTTCATCTCGTCCTCCTTGGGCTCCGACTCGCGGTTGAGCAGGCCCTTTTGCAACCGATGGCGCAGGAAAAGAATCTCTTTCTGTAAGAGTAGGTCCAGTTAGTTTTGCTCATCACTGCACACTACGAAAAAGGGCGAGAAAGACTGAGCAGCGTACCTCCTTGCGCACATGGCGCTCTTCAGGGGTCAACTCGGGCTCCTTGGGCGCCGCGGGCTTCTCCTCTGCATCCTTCTTCGCAGCTTTGTATTTCGGCTTGCTAGCTTTGGTAGTCGACTCTTTGCCGTTCTTGGGCGATTGGATGCCGTTGGCAGCCGCCTTGGGGGTGGAAGAAGTGGTCAGCTTAATCTTGGGCTTCTTGACCGATTCGCTACGCTGAGGGGTCTGAGATTTGTTAGTCCATGCATTTTCCAATATGTGGTTTAAGTCTCCTTACGGCTGCTTCTTCCTCCGCCTTGCGCTTCTTTGATGACTTGGCCTTCTTGACAGGGACATCGTCGTCTCCAGCATCGCCCATCTCAATATCGTCGTCGTCGTCAACTGAGGTAGCTTCGGATCTCTTGCTCGACGACTTCTTCTCTGTCTTTTCTTTCTTGGCCGCGGCCTTCGCGGCCTTCGCCTCCTCATCCGCTACCTTAGCATCCTGGAAGTCACGCAGAACCTGCTTGTAGTGTTCCAGCTCGTTTTGCTCAGCAGCCAGACTGTGTGCCTGTTGAAGGTCCTTGCGCATCTTGGCGGAGATCAGGTCCTTTACAGTCTCGGGGTCGAGCTCTGCAAGATCTGTATTTCTGGTCCAAGAGCTGGAGGAAGGTCAGTGTGTAAAGCACCTAGCATGTCTGAGCGATCAAAACTTACAATTCGTTGGTGTAGAGATACATAACCGGGTAGGTTCTGTCGGCAGCGCGTTTGCCACCATCGGCAAAATCCTCGCGGTATGATCCATCAGGGCGAGCAGCTGTGACAGGCCGGGTGGACAGCATAGTCTGCGGAAGCATCGACTCGTCTGCAATGATGACGGGCCACGGGGGAAGCCCTTCAGTCTCGCAAAAAAGTGATCGCCGGGGGTACAATCAAGGTGCAGTATGCGTGCCTTGCTCGCCTTCTTGTTCAATTTTTTGGCGGCAGGCGTGCCTGTTGACTTGCGGCGCGCCGCCTGCTTTGAGCTGGGTGTGGCACCATTGGCCTCAACGGCAGCACCTTCGGCGGCAGCTTCGGCAGCCTCGCTGATAGCAGCCTCGGCCTTTGCTGAGTCTTCTTTCTTCTTAACAGAGTCGTCGTCGGCCTTGGTAGGATCGTCATTGGTAGCGGACGCGCCGGCGTCTTTCTTCTCGCTGGCCTCAGGCGCTTCCTTCGCGGCGTCGGCCTCTTCCATGTCGACGTCGGAGTTTGACTTGTCGTTGGCTGCGGCGGCTGTAGTATCTATATGAAACGCGATGCGGTGGTGAGTAAGATGCTCAGACTGGGTGGCGATGGATAGTGTGGAAAGAAGCTGAGTTGCGCCTGGGACCGATTTGGGGAGTAGAGGAAAGAATAGGGCTGATTATCTTACCTTCAGATGAGGCAGCCTTGTCTGCAGCTTCCTCGTAGGAGGCGGATGGCGCGTCGTCCATCTTCACGTCATCAACGGCATGCGCAGCTGACTCGGACGCGGTCTCGACCTTGTCTGCCACCTGGGCCGCGACGGACTTCTCGTTATCGGCCATTGCGTATTAAAGTGATAAAGACGTGGCGGTTAAATGGCAGGAGTGGCTGGTTGGGGACGGGTCGCCGGGTCTTGCAATTGTTTTTTGTTGGTTGAGAAGGTAAAGTCGCGACGAACACGGCGAGGCGGGTAAAGGTTGAGGTAGTAGAAGCAACACGCAACAGTAGAAAGTGCTAGGTAAAGTAGTAACTGTAAGAGAGGTGGGTCACGCTCCCCGTCACGAACAGAGCTCAGAAAAAACGCGACGTAATGTGGATTTGGCCCGACCCAAGTACTGTACTTTCCGGCCTAGGGACTGGGACTTAATAGTTGAAGGGGAAAACACGCGCTTCGGCTGCGAATTAGATAATGTCGACCTAATGTGTGCACATCAAAGGGATTCTCGTAATGGAATCTGATGACTGGACGCGTAAATTGAAGAGGGCACGTCGTGGGACCAGAGACTCAGATCAGGGAGAGGTTGAGCTATGGAATTGAAGAGAAAAAGGATCTTGATTTGAGGTGACAAAAAAAGTCCAGAGAAGACGACGTAAAATTTACCCAAATCAGACTGGCAGGCTACTAGTTGGCATCAATCGAAAGTGAAAATAAGTGGGTCACCGGCAAAGGATCGCCTATGTCTGCGTCGTCTGTGCTGGAGGGGGAGCTTGGATGGTCGTAGTAGACGTGTACGTGTGTGTGTGTATGTGGTGGTCCTGGTAGGGGTACAGGCAGGCAGACGGGAGAGATGTGTGAGAGAGAAAGAGGGGGGTCGGGAGACAGAAAATGAGAGGGAGGGAGCAGGAGAGAAATGGAAAAGAGAAAAAGAGAGAGCGAGAGAGCGAGAGAGAGGAGAACCGGCGTTGGCAGCTGTTGTATTGTGTTGTGCTGTGTGGTTTGAGAGTGGGTGCGGTACGGTACGGTGCGTAAGTGAGCCTGGCCGAGTTTGTGATTGTCTGTCTGTCTGTGTACGTGTGGCGGGAGAGATGGATCAATGGCAGGCAGGCAGGAGAGACCAAAACCACCACCACCACTACCAGCAAAACCACCTCATAGCTAGAATAAACACACTTCTGGTAACACCCCAAAACATGTCCAGGGCAATAAGCAGCACCCAGCATATCCGCAATCGTTCTCAAGACGACACAGGAAATCCAAAACCCACCATCAATTTCCGTCACCCATCCAACGACATGGTCATCTCATGCCTCCTCCAGCTCCAGTGAGACCCGGCATCCCCAGCCATCCTCACTGGGCCGGAGACAGCAACTTGGGTTTCGTACCGGCCTCGTGCTGGCAGCGCTATCCAGTCTTCGTACTCGAGGGTGAAATACATGTAGTTCACTGTCATGGCCCTTTACCTACCTCCCTGCAGCCTACCGCCTCGGGTCGTCCCTGTAGGCAGCCAGCACCATCGCCAAGCTGACTCCATCCGCATAGCGTGATGTAGCCCACTTCACCACACCCATCCGCCGACGCGATCGTTCGGGGGAAAACAGGAATAGTCAACAAGGCCCCCCTTTTTCGACCACATGGGTATCTTAGTATTTTTCCAAATGCCATTCTCGTCTAGCTATTTCAGTACAGTAAGCTCATCATACAAAAAGATTATCGATTCCCACCTTCACACGCGTCAAGAGTGCGCTGTCGGTGAAAGCTTCTACTCCTCATCGTCCTCATCCTCATCCTCGTCTTCGTCGATGTCCATGCCCTCTGCTGCTGTGATGGAAAAAGTTGGCTCCTGGTCGACACCAACGTAACTGTCGCTCATGAGGAACAGCTTCAGATCGTGCTTGCCAGCCGTAGGAACCGTGTACTCGAGGCGGACCTTGAGCTGCTGGCCAATCGTTACGCGTTTGATAGCCAGCAGGGTCTTGGAGCTCTCCTCGCCCACAACCAGCCACCAATTTTCCATCTTCTTGGTGGGGTAGAAGGGTGCGTGCACTGTGGTATCGACCTCCTCATCCTCCTCAACCTCGCGCTCAATCTGGACATTGAGGTACGCTGGCTCGTTGGCACGAATATTCTCCTCGTCCAGAACTTCAAAGTTGAGAGTGATATCGGGATACTTGGTATTCGTGAAGTTTGCTGCTTGGGCCAACTGCGGCTGCGAAAGACCGAGACGTTTGATCAGCGTGGCGTAGTCGGAATTCTCCTCGGGGTTCATGGCCTCCATGAAGTCAAAGATATCCTTGATTCTGTAGTGCATGGTGTTAGCGTCGGCATCAATGTCGGTTGCAGAAGATTTTGATACGTACCCGAACTCATTCGCCACCTTCACGACCTCAGGGGTGAAGTGAGGAATCTGCTTCAGGGGGCTGTCACGGTCCCAGAGAGCCTGGACACTCATCTGCGACATCTCCATGGCGAACATGGCATTGAGGTGGCCATCCGAGGAAAGAACATCCACAGTGGCACTCAACAAGCTGAGGATCTTGGAGATGATCATCTCCTGATCCTTGGCCAGGTCGATCGGCAGCTGCATACGAGAGAAATGGGCCTGCAAAAGGACGAATGCCTTGAAGTGAGGCGAGTCGTAGACCGGCTCAGACATCTTGACGGGTACTCTGTCGTAGATACGACGCAGAAGACTTTCTTCGTGACGCCTGATTTGGATGGACTCGAACTCGGTGGCCGAGGTCACAATCTCAAGGATACCCTTGAGCTTAGTCTTCGCACTCAGAGACAGCAAGAACGTCTGCATCGTGATGTACGATATGTTGTAATAGGCTGCGATCATGGCTGCGTTCTGGGGGGCCACAGATCCATCATCTTCATCGAAGTCGATGATCTTGGACTCCGTGAGTTCATTGAGCGTTGTCACGACAAGATCAGACAGATAAGCATTTAGTCCATCGTTGGTAGCGCTGGTCAAGCTGTAGTAACTGGGGTTTGCAAGCAATCGCCGGTAAAAGTAGGTGAAAGTTGTCCAGTTGATGGCGTCTTCAGCGGACTCGATCATCTTCGTGCTGACTTCCGTAACAAAAGCATCGTGGACAAAGTTGTGCAGGTGCGACTCGACTGGCAAAGCCTCGTTAAGGAACTTCTTGTAGTATTCCCTCTTGGTTCCAGGGACCATCAGAACACCACGGACACGGCCATCCGCAGGTTGGAGGGCCTTGCCAAACATCTGGAGGACTTCGCTGAGGGGGTAGTCGAGGTACCGATGCTCACGTCCTTCATAGTACTGAGTTCCCATAACAACGACAAGGTGCGCAGCGCAGTCAAGTTCCCAGCACACATCGCGAGACGCCACAAGGACTTGAATAGCTCCTTGGTTGTAAAGGTGCTTGACAATTCTCTTGTCACTCTGGCTGAGGGCTTCGTGGTAGTAGCCAACACCGTGAGAAAGTGCTTCAGCCAGGGCTTCCTCGTGAACACGCTCCAAGATTGGGCGGAGCTGGTCCAAGCCTACCCGTAGGAACCTATCCTCGTTCTCATCGGCCAAGCATGCCGCAAGGATATCACGTGCCGTAAACCTGGTCTGCTTCCTGCTGGAAACAAAGACCATAGCTGGCTTATCGGAGGACGTTTCGGTGATGGCCAGATAAGCCGGCTTGGCCATGGCAAGCATAAGAGAGGGGAAATGGGGGATCGAGTAGGATTGGATTCGCAATTCGAGTGGAAGAGGTCGGGCATGAGGACTGAAGTTATAGATGTCCTTCTTCTTTGCATCAATCCACTCGCCAATATCTCGGGCATTGGCCAGGGACACGCTGAGGCCGATGATACGAAGACTCATCTCCTCGATCTGGGACCGAATATAATGCATACGAGAAACAATGATCTCGTAAATATAACCATTCTGTCCACCCAGCAAGTGGAGTTCATCCGCAATGAACAACTCTACTGTCATGATGTTCTTGCGGCGTTGCCATTGTCGTGATAGGACATCCCATTGCGTCGGAGTAGCAAGAATAAGGTCTCCCTTCTCAAGAAGTTTGAGGTCTGTAGCAGTCTCTCCAGTGAGCTTGACAACATCCTTGCCGCCCCGTACAGAGCCAAGGCGTTTCTCCCAGTCTGCGTGACGAACATCTACTTGCTCCTGGAATGGTGCAATGTAGATTGCACGGCCATACTCGGGTTTGGCCCAGTGCCTCAACAGGGCAAACTCAGCACACACAGTCTTGCCACTACCCGTGGGTGCGCCGATGAAGGCATTGTCATCGGTCGTGTAGAGAGTGTTGAAAGTTTGCGTTTGGATCTTGTTGAAGTATTCCCAATCCTGGTATATCGCTGCATAGTCCTTGGCCTTCAGAGCGGATGGAGCTAAAGGCTGCAGATCCAACAGCTGTGTATGAGGGGGGAACTTCTCTGGCAAAATCAGTTTCTGGAAGGAGATCGGCAGCCTGGTCTCAGAATGCATCCACCGGTCTGAGACCACTGAGATGAAATAATTGGGTGGCATGGGATCGGTGATCGGCACAGTGAATTCAATGAGGTGCTCGTTAGATTCGGCAACTGCATAGTCTTTGCGAAGAATGAACTGGGCATGGAATAGGATGTCCTCGCCATCGCAGTCCTCAACCAGTATCCAAAAGCCCTCGGCCGCGCCATGTAGGGCGTCATCCCATTCGAAATTGGGCGTTATACTAAGCTCAACCCTGAGCATGGAACGTGTCATAGGTTGTGCCTGGGCCTGAATTTCGACTCGAGGAAACTTCGAAACGAGCTCACAAACTCTTCGCCCTTCTTTGGGCATTCCGAGTAGTTGTCCCATACGCGGGGGGTCAATATCGAAGTAACTGCTCCAAGGAACATCTACTCTCTCAGCCTTGGTAACGATGCCACGCTCGGCGGGTTTCAGGGGGAACTGTCGTAGCGGTGTCATAGTAGGCCACATGCGCTTCTCGGCCATCTTGCAAAGGTCCAGTGCAGTCTTGCAAACGCTGGCCCAGCCCTTTTGAAGAGTGATCTCAAAGATTGCACGAAGAATTCGGCCTGCGGACTGTGTCACGTATACCATATCAGCCATAAGAGCGAGACCGTCAAGCTTCAGCCTAGAGATATACGCCTGGAGAAGAACATTGATCTTCGCATGCGGCTCCTCGATGCTTTCCTTGACGGGTATGGGCACTCTTCCAAGTAGCTTGGCCAGCTCCAGCTTCTCGTCTTGCCTGACGGGGATATACTTGAACTCGGCACTCAGCGCAAATACGCGGAAGAGCTCGATCGTAGTGATGGAGGGCTGGATGAGCTTGTTGTAGGTGTCCATGGACCCGTGGGTGATGTAGTAGTGAGAAGCAATCCTTCCCAGCTCTGTACCCTTCAATTTGCCAGTCTTTTCGTCGTAGGTGACGAGGCCGGCCTTCTTCAATACTGCAGCAGCAGAATGGATCAGGTCTACACGCTTCTGTTCCAGAGCATCGTCGTCCTCGTAATCGGCACCGACGCTGTACAGGCCTGGCGACCGAAGCATTCTGACGAATAGATACGTGTAGCCAAGCCACTCGACACCTTCGTCTCGGCTCCTGACATTGCCTAGGACGATTTCTGCGTTAAGGTTATCGACAAGTCGGCTTGCGAACTGACTTTCGATAGGCAATTGCTGGTTCAGCAATGACAGATAGTACTGCATCTCATTCTGTGATGTGATGATGATACCCTCACCATACGTGTCGTACTGGGGTCGTCCGGCACGTCCAAGCATCTGCAAAACATCTTGGGGGCTCAACTCTACCCAGCTACCCTTCTCCGGGGAGTATACTTGTGTGCCCTTGATGATAACTGTATGGGCCGGTAGGTTCACACCCCAGGCAAGGGTGGCTGTACAGACGAGCACCTGAATGAAACCCTTCTCAAAGAGCACCTCGACATCCTGTCGGTCTGCGCGGCTCATACCTGCGTGATGAATGCCGAAGCCGTATGGCAGCAAATCCTGCACATCCTTGTCCGTGGCATTCTCAGCGATATCCTTGACAACCTCTCGCGAACCAGAGTCATGTTTCATAATCTGGTTGATGGTCTCCATTTCAAGGGCCTTGTCGCGAACGTAGCGTGCTGTCTTTGCCGTCTCCTTTCGGGAGTGGACGAAGATAAGCATTTGGTTCTTGTGAGTTCCCACATGCTCGATAACCTTGTTGTATGTAATGTCGTTCATCGTTTTGAGCTGCTTGATGGCTTTCCTGTCTGTGACGCCGATGAACTCTTGCCTCAGGGGGCAAGGTCGGTATGAACCATCGAAATGGAACATGTCCTTCTTGACATCGACTCGCAAGAAGCTAGCGACATCTCGATAGTTGGGTAGTGTGGCAGAAAGACCGACGATACGGACCGGGTCGCCAGTCTGTTCCGTCTTCCTTATCGTCCTGCTGACGATGCTTTCCAAGACTGGGCCACGATCATCATGCAGAAGGTGGATCTCATCGATGATTATGAGGCGGACGAGGTTGGTATAACTCAGATCAGTTGCTTTTCTCGTGATCACATCCCATTTCTCCGGGGTAGTGACGATGATCTGTGTCTCGGCGATTTGCTGTTTAGTGAGCTGGCGATCTCCCGTCAACTCGGCGACCGTCATGCCGTACTCTGCAAGTCTCTTTCCAAAATTGCCGACTTGCTCCTGGACCAGAGCCTTTAGAGGGGCAATGTATACAATCTTGAATGAATCCAAGTCGATTTCGCCCGTCTCCGGGTGGCGATGTTTTCCAATCTCTCGCAGGATTGTTAGCATGGCAACGTTAGTCTTTCCACTACCCGTCGGGGCGCAGATAAGCATGTTGCCATCATCTTCAAATGCGGAAGGATAGCATTTTGACTGAATTCGGTTCAAAGACTTCGCACCAGACGAACTGAAAGGAAGTCGCGACCATTCAGGCATATCGGTGACGGGGATGAGCTGGTCAGAGGGATCGTTGCGCTTCTTCGGCGGGGGTACATGGATTTCCTCGTAGCCCTTGAACGTACGCTTGGTAGAGCCTTCAGGTAAACGGACTTTGGGGTTGGTCATCAAATGGTTGCCCTGCTCGAAGATGAGGTTCTCCAAGTTGATGAGTTTCTTTGGCTGCAATCCACCAACAAGTCCACCTTCGGCCTGTTCGGTTTTAGGGGCAGCTGCGTCTGCAAGAGAGGAGTCCTTATCAATGTCCATCTTGATCTCAATCTTCTTCTGACTTGCCACTGCTTTCTTGCCCCTGAGCTCATCCAAAATCCACCGGGCGCCTTCTGACGCCATCTCCCGTTCGACCACTCCGCGTTCCTCGTCGTTTTCAGCTCGAGCAAGGCGTGTGAGCCAAACCACCTTTTCACGGTTTTCGATGAGTTTTTGGACAACCTCGTGGTGTTCGTAGTCAAACAGCTCCATCAAGTCGTTTTCGATTTCTCGAAGTTGCTTGTCCTCTCCACCTGGCTCGTCAGGCTCACCGGACAGCATATGTAACGCCAGGGTAGTCTTGTCGTGTTGTATATGCGCATCAGGATACAGCTTTCCGATCTCTCTCTGTAGCCAGTAGGCATCGATATCGCGTGCAGGAATGTAGTTTTTGCCCTTTGACTCCTCGCTCGTTTTGCTGACTGACGGGCCCGAGTCGAGCACCATCTCGTCGCCATCAACAACACGGCTCTCATCGTCTGCTTCGCCAGTCAGAGCCCGATCCTGCGCACCAGATAAGTCTTCATCGTCGTCTTCAGGGCCAGCCTCGTCATCTGTCGACTCGTCGCGGACTTCATTCAGAATTGCGGCATCCTCGTCCTCGTCTTCATCGTCGAAGACAACCGCTACACCTTGGCGATCGTCGATGTCCGCATCATCGTCTCCAGCACCCGCGCCGGTAGCCATCTCGTCCTCGTCCTGGGCGTCGTAGTCGGTAATCTTCTTACCCAGGTTGACCAACTCGTTGAACTGCTTGGGGTTCAGTGTTGCGCCCAACAGGTCGTCTACTTCCTTTTTCTTGTCGAAATCCTTCATGTCCTCGTCCTTCAGATACTCCAGCACCGCGTCCGCCGCGCTGAGAACGATTTCGTGGGAGACATCGCCAAGATTCGTCGCGACAACGTTGAGAATGAGTTCGAATGTCGCCCTTGTCGCGGGGGTGCGCGGCCGGTACCTGAGTCCTTCGACAAGCAGATCCGACTGGCCCAGAATGCCGGCACCTCTCGTCTGTTCCGCCTTTCTTTTGCGTTGTTCTCGGGCTAGGATGTCCTGGCCTTCTTGCGCGCTGCCTCTCTCTACTTGAGGACCCTTCTTTGGCTTCGGCGCAGCATCCCAACCTACATTAGCACCCATATCGCCAATACGGAGACGCCCAGCAAGCGATTCGGGGTCACCGGTGGCCTCGTCGGTACGACGCGTGACAAAGCGGCGATCCGCCTGGAGAACCAGGTTGGACATGGCCGAGTACTTGTACTGCGAGACATCTCGCGCGTGGTTGTCCCCCATCTTGTCGGTTTATTCTGGTGGTTCCTCAGCAACGGGGCTGGAATCAGAAATGTACAGAGAATCGATCAGAGCGGCAATCTATCAGGAAAACTGATTCGTAAAGAGGAGCCCAAGATCGTCACTTGTTGGTAGGACTCTGCCGCGGCAGTCGTTTTGGTATTTGGTGTGAGGCGACGCCCTCTTCTCTGCGCGCTCTAGGTGGATGGCATCTGAGTTCCCCGGCAATGTTGTGATCAAATAGCCCAGCCTGAATATTAAAAAGGTACGATTGGTTCGAATAACGAGTCAATTCGAGGGTGTTGACTCAATCTTATGTTGATGATGCCTGGAATTAATGAATGGTATGTCCACTTTGCAATGGTCTTCTACCTAGTCCGTCCGTGTCTAACCTTAAGAGCTTCCAGTCCATCAAAAACTTTTGGGTTCACGTCGCGAGCTCGAGCGCTAGAACTACCACGAGCTACCGCCTCAGCCGAGCCACACCGCCACAGTTCCCCGCGCTTGCAGTTGATTGGCCCGTCACTCAAAGTGTCATTGAATCAGGCAATGCACCTCCCTAAGGTTCCTTAGAAAGACAAAATGCAGCCTGTGTTTTGGTGAGTTTGTATCATTCTGTGTAGAATACTCTCAAAGCAGATGCAACCAGGATTAGAGCAAGTTCTGGTGTCCTACAGTACCTTGCATAATGCCGATTGTTTGGCTTGCCCACGAAAAGCCAATCTCAGACTTGCGGTCAAGCAGTGCGACTCATCTCACCTGCCAGTCTGTCACAAGACCACATAGCCCGCCATGGAGGACGAAAAAGTTGAGCGGCTCAAGCAAAAGCTCATCGATGGACTGGAAAACCGCATCCGGCCTCGCGATGAGGTTCTGATGATCCGGCGGCTAATGGCGGTGCAGCTCGGGCAGAGCCTCGGCGAGGACCAGATCAATGCGCCGCTATCGTTGGTGGACCCGGACACGATTGAAGTCTCGTCAGAGTCGGGACATCTCCAGGGCCTACAGAGGCACTACGTGGAAGCCGTGAGGCGGAACCTGAAGGCGCGCCTCGAGTTCGCCCAAGCGCATGACGAGCTGCGGAGTATACCGGCAGCGGCACCGCTCAAAAAGCGTGATCACCATAACAAAAGGGACTCCGGGATCAGCAGCAGTCAAAGTCTTCTAGACCTACACCTCGAGGTAGCCGAGCTCCGGCAGCGGTCTGAGAAGCTGGACATTGCTCAGAAGTATATGGAACAGGTGGAAGAACAGCCTGCTGGCACGCCAGATTTTCTGGACCCGGAAACCATGTACAAGGATTGCAAGCCACTGCCAGAAGTCCCGCAGGAGTTACTCGACGGCTTTACTATGAGCCACGACGAGGTAACGGAATCAGAACTCCAGGGCCACCTTCAGAAACTCAAGAAAACGGTGCTGCGAAACAAACTGGTAGCCCGGAAGGTTGAGCAAGAATACGAAGTTGCACAGGCCAGCGATCCGATAGATCCCAAGACCCTCAGTCCCGATGCTAAACTGCACGCCCTCAATGCCGCCAAGACCACCTTGGTCAACTGGATAGAAACACAGCTGACTAAGGCCGGTGATGACAACGGGGACGCAGTCGGCGGGACACCGCTGAAAACCCCCAGTCGAGGAAGTGACACGGTAGAATTGGATACACGCTTGGCCGGCATCCATGAGCAGTATCAGCGCCAAGTAGAGCTTCGCAAAGAAATCATAGCCCTGATGGTCAAGCGCGACAGCGTGAAACCTTCCGACTCAGACGAGCATACTATGACATCAGGATCTGACTGCAAGCAGCAAGAGGCTGGTCTCGACTTATCATTTTCGACAATAACACCACCGCCTTACGCCTATCTACTCACCCCCTATCTGGAGAAGATACAAGCCCTGTCTCGTGAGCAGAAAGCGGCAATCGAAGAGAAGACACACATCAACACGAGCCTAGCGAAGCAACAGGAGGACGCCAAGCTGGCCCTCGAGCATCTAACCCAAGAGAGTCAGTTGCTGCCCAAATACCCTGCCGAGAACCGCAACAAGTCCCCCGCGCGGCGCCACCTCAGCTTCGGCGAGGCGACGCGCGTGTCCAAGATGGGCGTCACGAAGCAGGTCGAGCCCTGGATCTACGCCGCTGACTCGGCCAAGATCGCCACCCTCGAGATGGTGGCCGAGAAGGTCGAGGAGGGCATGCTCTCGATCGACGAGGCCCGCGGCGCCATCGACGAAATCTGCAAGCTGCTAATGATCGATGTGGAAGAGGTGCAGCAGCGAGCCGAGCAAGAACAGGACGGTGCTGCTGCGGAACACGTGCAGACTATTAAGAGCCCAGCCAAGAGAGCAGTTGAGATAAAGGCACGGGAGGAGGAGGAGCAGAAAAAGATACCAAAAACTATATGGTCAATTCTAGACGGAGATTTGGGGGCCATCAACGAATAGGATCCTGAGATTAGCCCTTTGAAAGACTTCAACTTAATGTATGGAGACAGGGTGTATAATGAACGACTACTTCAACACACTGCTGTGTAAGAAACGTACTGTAGAAATAAGCTCATGCACTGCTCTGATTGGGGGTTGCGATAAGTCGGTAGCTCTAGTCTCAAATCAAGCGGATAGCAGCTCAAGGCATCTTCTATTAGCACACACCTCCCTTATATTCGAGCGGTCATATCTCTCTAGCCACTCGAGGCCTCTAGTAACCCTGTGTCATAAAGCCGCAAAACTGGCTTGTCCGCATTTCAGGTCATGGGATATCCCTTTATCATATCAACATGCTCTCAGCCCTTTCCACTCAAGATGTTGGAGATTCTCAGAGAAAGATCTAGGATCGAAAGGTGCTCGTCAGCACCATCAAGCAGTCGCTTATCCACCTCGGAGAACACCAATGTGATCTTGTTCTTTTGCAAATCCGGTATCGTCTCATCCTGGAGTACAGAGTGGTAGAGCTAACCGAGGGCGTATGGTGTTAGCATTGAGGATATCAAATTGATGCAGCAGTAGTGTTTGACTTACCTGCGTTACTACTTGAGTGGCACTCCAGCCATCCGCCACCATATCTTCCACGACCTTCGCAACGGCCTGGTAAGTAGCACCTGCGGACCGCGGCTGCATGGCTTTCTGGAGCGATACGATGGTATCCTCGGGTATCACACCGGCAATATCCTGCACGATCGCCACAGAGACCGTCTTACGGTCAACATCCATGGCATCGTCGGCGCCGTCGCCACCGTCCTGGTCCTTCTCGATCGCACCAACAAGCCTCGCGGCGCTCTGCAGATACGTAATGGCCTTTCGGAGATCGCCCTCGCTGCATTTGATCAAGGCGTCGACTGCGCCCTCCTCGAGGCCTACGCCCTCCTTTTCAGCGATCTCCTCCAGTCTTTTCTTGGCATTGCCCTGGTCCAGACTCTTGAATCGGAACTTGCTGCAACGCGAGGCCAGCGGGTCGATGATGCGTGTTACGTAGTTGCAGATGAGACAGAATCGGGTGATCTTGCTGTAGGTTTCCATTGTGCGTCGGAGGGCGCTTTGCGCGTCTTGCGTCATGCTATCGGCCTCATCCAGGATGATGATCTTAAAGGGGGGGCACGGGTAGCGACTCTTGTAACCGGCGGGCGGGTTCGTGAGCTGCATTCGTGCGAAGTCCTTCACCTTCTCGCGCACTATGGAGATGCCACGTTCGTCGGAGGCGTTGAGCTCGAGGATGCGTGACTTTATCATTTCGGGACCGTAAAGCTCCTTCGCCAATGCAAGGATCGTAGATGTTTTGCCGGTGCCTGGAGGTCCGTAGAACAGCATATGGGGAAGCTACATAAGCTATCTGTTAGTTACACACTTCGCATATTTTCTTTGAGGTTGATCATGCTTGACTATACATTTGAAGCTTGCAATGTCCTCTGTAGGACATTGACTGTGTGATCTTGAGCGGTGACATCGCTTAAAGTTTTCGGACGGCTATATGAAAGGACCACAATCAGCATCAGAGCAGCAGCTGTGTTTGGTGCTGGAGTGCAAACTTACTACTTCTCGACCCAGGGTTGCCGTCTTGTATTCTGCTTCTTGTCGTCTCCTTTGGTTGCGGACGACCCGTTTGCTGCAGCGGCTTTGCGCGCCTTGAGGTCGAAGAAGCTTGCCATTATAAAGGCTATGGGGGTGTGAATACTGTTGAAGCTCGCACGCAGTCCTGGGAAGGTGGTCTTTTATGTTGAGCGTCTGGGGGGTATGCAGTCGATTACCAGATGCTATTCGGAGGCGGAACAAGCTCTGGTCTCCGGAGTTTGGAAAAGTACGCGTTCTTGACGCGCCTTACTAGAAATCAATTAAGATCCCTGCAGGCAGCAGACGGCAGCGGGCCATAAGTCAAGGGTGGGGCATGGGGCATCTGTACCTACAGGTACCTACGTAGACTGTATATACATATGTAGATTAATACATCAATTGATTGATTGATGTACCTTGGGCCAGTCTCGCAAGCTTCATATCAATGCACGAGTAAGTTATGTTCGAATCATCATTTTACCATGCGTTGATACTGGATTCTGTTTACTCCGTACATTCCTTCCGCTTAACTACATTTATATATATATAAGAACGATTTGAAACAATGCTACCATGCTTATGTGGTATCATATCAATCTTCTCCAAGCCTCAAATCGTGACCTCTTCTCACAGTAGCAAAACCCGAACCAAATCCCATCCACAATCTCGCCGCGCTCTTCGAGTTCAGAACTTTTAAGCATATACCATCTGCTTCAGCCTCTTCTCGATGATCTCACGTCCCTCCAGCGTCGCCCACACCTCATGGGGCGCCCGCTTCACAATGTCCCAGTGCTTCAGGTTGTGCGTGAGCCCCGTCATATCCCGCTGGGCGTCCTCCCAGGCGTCGTCGCGCCGCATCTTCTCGCCGGAACTGATAACGGTGAGGGGAGTGTCCTTGTCTTGAATGGTACTGCTGCTCGACACATCGCGCTTGGTCAAGGTGTCGGCCACCAGGTTTTCCTGCAGCTTCGCAAAGACAAACTTGCCCGTCTGGTAGGCCGACTGGCCCCAGACCCGATCCTCCTTGTTTCGGCCCTTGAACAGCGCGCCCGGGATTCGGTCTAGACCAAGTGGGCTGAGGATACCTCGCAGCCAGAGGAAGAATCCCCTGCCGGGTGCGCCGAACCGGTACAGGAGGTCCTCGTGCAAGGGGTCGATCATCAAAAGACCCTTTATCCGCTCCCCGTTGCGCGAAGAGAAGATGCGTGAATAGATCGAACCAATCCCAGCACTGAGCAAAACTGTTTTTAATATTCGATTAGTTGACTGCGGAAATCACGAAGATATGTGAGATTGCCTTACCCCAAGGTCCCTCTTCCCCGGCTCGAGCCAGAGCTTCGCTCACAGCCTCGACCGCCATACCAGCAGACAGTGGCGATGGTGCGGTGTCACTCTAATATTGTAGTTAGTACTCGACTCCTCTATGTCTCGGCGACTTCAACTTACCCATCCAACGCCTGGTCGGTCGACAAAGCAATATCTGCTGATGGAGCCGTTGTTGACAGCATCATCGGCAAATTGCCACAGCCCATCTTCGACTGTGCCCTCTCCGGCCTCGAGAAGTACTGTTGGCAGTTTGGTGCCCTTGGAGTCTGTTTGGTTCCCATGACAGTAAAGGTGCATCTTATACTTGTCTTCGTCGACCCAATATTGTTTCCCGGGAGGAGCGAGGCCAGCGTCGAGAGCCCGGAGAATGAGGGTGCAAGTCGTTAAAAAGAGAACCACGGTTAGGATTATCATGGCAAGCGTCGAAATGAGGACCGCAGACCATTCGCCCAGACTTCGGCGCGTCTCTGCTCGGCCAGTAAGTCTCTCCTCCTCCTCATGCTTGCCGTAAAGCACCTTTTCGACTCTCGGTATTAGCATTTACTCTTCTCGAAGTAGATAGGATGTCTCAAGAGGGAATAATGATAACGTTTTCGAATAAACGGCTATCCCATCCCCCATGAGCACTGGGACAACGTGGAATGAATACTGGAACAGGAAGGAATAAACACCGAAAGTCGCTTACCAGGCGGTCTGTAGCCAACACCCACACGGCAATTAAGAAAGCCCCTGCCAGTCATATGTTAGACACACCGTCGCTGTTCGTTTCGACGCTTCGAAAAAGGCATTCAAAGCGATCTGAGAGTACGAGTTACCACTTACAGAGTACCGAGGCCATACCAACCCATCCCTCCTCGTGCCGGGTCTTCTCCACGGCCAACAGCAAGACCGTCTGGATCAACAGGAACGCGCTCATGACGACGCTGAGGACACGCACAGACTTGGAGGGGGTGGCGAAGAAGACCAGTGTAAAGAGCAGGTTCGCCAGGGCGATGCTGGCGTAGCTGAAGGCGAAGAAGCCCGAGCCGCGGGTGTGGAAGCCCGGCGGTGTCACGAACTCGCCCACCAGCTGGAGGACCCACCAGACGAACGTGGCGAGGGTGAGGAAGATGGTGATCCATCGGACGATTCGGACAGACCAGAGGTTGTACGGGGATACCTATATGAGACGGGTTTCGCTTGGTCAGATCGTTGTTATCCTGCTAATACTAGTAAAGATCCGAAGAGTCTTCATCCCATTTTCGCAGGGAAGTTTTGCAAAGATCATCATACCGCTGGGTCGTCTGGGCTGAGATACGTCGTCGTACTCTCAACTCTATTGGGAAGCAATCTGGTATGCTCATTGGCGACTCGGTCGTTGTCTTGCGACTCCCGCACCGAGCTGTTGGCGTCTTCAACATTGTTGTTGCCGCCGTCGTCCTTTCTGGACGAACCCCAAAGATTGCTCATGGTACCGCTTCGTCTTCTTATGCAGGGACGTGCTTAGCGATCAGTGTGGTATCTTTATAGAGATATATATAGCACAATGGAACGTTAGGAATAAGAATGAGAACAATATTCCTGTTGGGAGTGCCCGGCTTACAAAGCACAGTATGTATGTACAACGTCGAATTTAGGCCATAGTGACGCAAGCAGATACTACGACCAGAACATGCCGAAACCTTGAAAGAAGAACATGCGACCAGTCCGCCCATTTCCAGCCGTGCGGAAACAGGTACCTTCATGCGGCAAAAGCACTTTGTTAGCGAGGCTCGTGGCTGGGTTTAGAGGAGAGTTTACTCCGGATTCCCATCTGGCAGCATGGCGCTTGTTCCGATTCCCATGCTGCCTATGGGACCACTCTGCCACTGGCCAGGGTGTCGCGCACGATCCCAGATTCGAGGATGATTGTAGGAAGGCTGGCGGCATGGGGAAAAGCTGGAAAAGCAATCAACTACGTCATTCGGAATGAAACCCCACGCTAAGCTAGAGCGGCAGATCATGTCTCTACCTTATGTGGCTTTTACATACATACACTGTAGGTAGTGCCCGTGCTGAAACCGGAAGTCAATGTCATAGCGCTTCGTTACATTTCTTGAGGATCAAGACGAGATGGGAAAATACTGTCTACCCCTTAGAACGACTGTGGGTTTATATAGAACCTCTTCTTGTTTGATGCGGAGTCTTGAGATTATAAGGAGCAAAGTATAGTATGCTAGCATCCAACTCTTCTTCTACAGAACTATGTACTTGCTGACATATTGGATGTGTGTACGATAACTTATATCCCATCCCACCTTTGTGGTAAGTTTATTTTAGTTATTAGCGATTCCAGATCCGGAGGCTACTTGCATGTACTGTACTCTCAAAAGATAACTCCAAACGCCATGCCTGCCGATTAGCGACCGACCCACCATCTCATAATCGTGACCTTGTTGCGTGGCGTGAGATTCTTCTAACACAAGACGGAGCCACCTACGAAGTTCATATTCGTGGGTAGGCCAGACCTGTACAAATGACTTTCCATCGGCCGCTTCCCGGCAAGAGATCTCTAATGCATGGGCAGAGAGACTGAAGCGAAGTTGTGATATATATGAGTTAGAGAGTACAGTCCTGCAAACCCGTCTCGTTCATCCTCTGCTTAGGCATCTTCTCTCAGATAATGCATAGGGAGGCTGCTCATCGAGGAATGTTGGCTCCTACTAGATCGCGATCCCTGCGACGTCCCTCCGGTGGTGCTGAACGACTGGCGCAGTCTTTTCTTGTTCTCTATATTTCGTTTGGCGATCTCTTCGGGTTCTGGGCCACGGCCAGAAGGCTTGATGGCATTTGATGGCAAAGTCGTTGTGGGAATATGAAGCTTTGCTCCAGCTCGAGGATCATTCATAGCAATACCAGCTCGCTTGTATGTGTCCCTTTTGTGTTGCTTGAGCGCTTGGGTCGAAGGCTCAGATACCGATACCCATTCCTTTAGCTGGGACAACCATCGACCTTTTCCTTCTTTTCCTTTCCGCTTGTCAACTTCAGAAGTCGAATTGCCCCTTTTTCTCCCCCCATACTAGAGCGACGGTCCGCGGCTGCACATTTGCTATCGTTGGTATTCATTTTCGAGGACTTGGATGCTGGATGGTGCTCAGGAAGCTGGCTTAGATGTATGCTACCGTCTCCGATGTGCTCCCAAGCATACGGTGGAAACGCTTCTACAGCCAGCTCTGGTTCTTTGCTCGAAGGGACACAAGTCCGAGAGCTTGAGGCCGGACGTTGTGGGCTGGTTGGATGAAGCTTAACCAACTGTGATGCGTCAAACGACGAGGCCGTTTTGTGCCGAATCAATGAGGTGCGCTTGAACCGCGGAGATTTGCGAGGTAGAGTGAGATCGCCAAAGAAATGGGCCTTTGGCACCCTGTTTGGTTTAAGGATTGACTCTCTCGGTTCTGCTGACTCCAAAATATCCCCGATTGACGTTGTACTCCGCGTATAAGATGCAGACAGGCTGAGCAATGTGCTTCTCCGTTTTTTCTTGCTGGTGCTCGTATTTCGCTTTGAAGGAGGCTTATGAGAACCCAGTTGATCGAGCTGAGGCCGGACCGCCAAATCCCCGTTGTACTCGGGTGGTTGGGTGTCGGGATGCTGGCCACTCTTTGAGAGTAACAGCTCTTCTGGCCACAAGCGGCCTTGTGAGCCAGAGTAAGGGGAGGCACTGGAGACCTCGCCCACTTGCTCGCAGTTCGAGCTTTCTCGGTTTGATGTGTCCGGGTGGTTTTGTGGGCAAGAGCCGGTGGATATACTTATGGGATATGAGAAGTTTCTGGGAATAGACGCGGTGAACACTTGCGGACTCGCTGGATTATGTGGCGGTATGCTACTGCCTGCTAATGATGATCCAAGAACGGTGGGCGACCTTGACTTCCGCAGACGGCCCAAAGCTACCATGGTAACCGGAGCTTTTGAGTGTGTTAGCCTCGAAGGTTGCACCTAGTGTCACGGGCTCCCCAGGAACCCAGCCGTAAGATGCAGATCCTTGGGAGATCTAAGCCAGCTATAGAGGCCTGCGGAGACGAGGTTCCGTTGTCTGCAGGCTTCTAGGCTTTATTAGATGCAATGCCTCCCGAAAGAGAAGCTCCCCCGGGTATGAAGAGAACAGCCTGATCGTTTAGAGGCAATAGGAGTATCGACGGGTTTCCGGTGTGGACGCAACACCTTGTACAATAATTGGCTGAGATCGTGTCGATTCCTAGCTGAAGGGGGAAGGAAGCCCTGGTAGAATACAAGGGATACAGCGTTGCCAGCGGAATGACACAACGGATGCCAGGGGTAGATACCGTAAGGTGGTGACACTTGGGTGAATATTCGGGACCAGGTTTGGAGGCTTCGAGGCTTCGAGGCTCCGAAAGGAACTGGATCGGGGACTTTTAGTTTAGGGGAGAGTCAAATACTGCAGGAAGCCGAAACGCGCGAGTCGCACATGGCAATCTACACTGGTCTGCCAAACCTACCAAGATAGCACGAGGAAGGCGCAAACGACAACCAATTTCTGATAGAGGCAACTACATGGATCGGCAGGTTAGGCGGTCGACCACCTTATATTGAGAATGATTTAGTAAACAGCCGAGTCCAGCCCAAGCCTGGGGCCCATGACCACGCAATATGAATTAGATTGGTGAAGTAGCATTTGACGCCTGCTTTTGTGTTCTAAAGATGTGTCCAGCCTCAGTACGTGCTTGCTCCTGTGACGGCGCTGGACTAGGTAGATGCATCCCGCACACACTACTAATGGTAGTTGTAATCCTGACTGGCAGGGGTTGCAGAGGCTGAACAAGAAGCAAGTCTTGACGACTCCAGACGGGCATCAATCAATGTATTGTCCAGTGGCGCCAGAGGCAGCAGCTGAGACACTTCTGCAGCCCTCTCAATCCGGAGCGGCCACGCATGTCGCATACTCCTCGCGTAGCATATTTAATACCAATTGCCTGAGGTAAGCACGAAGCAGAGACAATATTTCAATGCCCGTTTTCGATCTTGCCGAGAAGGGGCGTATGCAAAAGCCGTCACTACAATCTGGAAAATCAAGTGCCTACCCCCATTAGTAGAATGGGTCGCTTGGAGTCACCATGTCCAACGGCCTTGGGATGGGCAATGGTAGGCCGCTACTGCTTTCAAAAAGGTAGCTACTTAGATATATATGCACCTCGTCCGTACTACCATCATCACTACCTGAACGTGACCGCCCTGCAAAGGTGAGGCGTATGTGGAAAGAGATATGGTTCAAGTGGGTTGTAGATCTCCCGACAGGTCGGGATCCACCATGCTGTCCCGTCAGGGTGTTTCTTGGTTAGTCCGAGGCGTGTTAAGTTGGAAGGTTGGGGGCGGGCCCTCGAGGTTCCTCCAGACACTGCGCCAGAGGCTAACCCCTTCGGGTCTCCCCGCTTTCGCATTATCGACCTTGTGGCGTTATTCCAGTAGTGTATTAAATAACCTAAGGGGTGCCCCCCTTATTTACTTAAGGTGGAGAAGGGCCGCGTTATACTCTCGCTATACTTTTAACCTTATCCGAAGTATAATGGAATGTGCGATTTTATCGATACGATATATCGATAACGATAGTTAATTAAAATTGATTCCGAATAGGTAAGGTTAAATAGGATAAGGTTTAAGATAAGGTTTAAAATAGGATTTAAGTAAGTTAAGATTCGAATTTTTTTATTATATAATATTTTTTTCTTTTATTAAAATAGGTATAAAGTAGCCGGTATATTCGATATAATATATTACTATAATGTTATACGATTTTATACCGTGGTGTTATACGACTTTATCGGTACGTTCCATTATACCTCGGATAAGGTCGAGAGTGTGGCGCGGCCCTTCTCTACCTCGGGTGAGCAGGGGGGTACCCCTCAGGTGATGTATAAACATATTCCAGTGTCCTATAGGCTATAGATTCTGACTGACCGGAGAACAAACAAGTGACGCCCCCTCGATTACACCTTGACACACCCTACCGATTTTATATTTTGACCAGACTAGACCAACCTTTTTGCCCCCTTTTTGCAACTGCAACCGCATCTGCATCTGTATCTGCGTTCGTGGCCCGATTTTTACTGCGACTGCGATTGCGACTGCGACTGCGACGGCGATGCCGGGTCTTACCCTCAACACTGATGGGACTGGCATCCCTCAGACGCCAGTACCCGTCCCAGTGCCGAATATCGCCGGCTATGCGCCGCCAACCAACAACAACTCAAGTACCACTACAACTCGAGCTGCTCCCTCGACATCTTCCGCATCCACTGGAATCCTTGCCGGACAGCCAGCCTCACATAATGCCGCGACGAAGAGTCCAGTCCCCATACCCACCGTTCCACAGAGAGCGCCGCCAGCTGCAGCGCAAACCGTGGCCACGGCTGCACAAAACAATGCGCCTCCATCACCACCGCGGCCGCCGGTGAGCCCAATTACACCTCCGCTCAACCCGGTCCAGTTCCCTCCCCCTCGCCAGTCGCATGCCTACTCTTCGCATCCTGCGCAAACCGTCGTTGCGCCGCCGCCACCGGAGCCTATTGAATTTGACACGAATCCCGACGTCCTGGCTCTCAAGTCTGCTATATCTATCCTCCAAATGCAGAGCAACAATGCCAAGAAAGATATGGTCGCCTTGCAGAAAGCTAAAGAAGCCGCCCTGGACGACCCGGAGGCCTTCATCACCGATTTGAAGAGCGGCGGGGTCCGTATGACGGGCGACTCAGCCGGCGCGAGACGCCCAGGCTCGTCCTCGTCCTCGTCAATGGCAGATGACGACACTCGGATCAAAGATGAAAATGACGAGACTGCCAAGCGTGAATCCAAACCATGGTCTACTTTACCCGCTGCGCAGAATGTCTTTCGATGCCCGCCTATCAACTGGTCGCAATACGCAGTTACAGGTGAGTCATTGGACAGACTACACAGTGAACAACAGGCTCGACCGAGTCAAGGTGCTCCTGCTACGGTAATGCCCGATGGTCGTTACGAGTTCAAAGGGGCTGGCAAGCAAGAGGAAGTGGTGGGCGTAGCAGCGCCGTACAATCCCTTGCGTGACAAGATTGAGCGAAAAAAGCCGAAAGGCCCGCCTCGCTGAAGGCTTCCTCGTATCACCTCCAGCAATTGCATACAACCTACGGTGCGATTGCTATATGCAACGAGCAACACTGCGCAGACCAAACCGGCCCACCTAGCAAGTATTGCCTCCCGCAGTCACGGTATTATTAGCTATGCCAACTTGCCTCCTCGTCATCTTTGACATCTCGGCTCGTTCTAATATTTCCAAATGGCGACACCACACTGCCCAGCTTGCCACTGCTCAGAAGTGCAGGGTTCTAGCAGTGAATCCGGGATTGGACAAGGGCATGGTGACATGAAAAGTACACCACTGGAAAGATGCAGCAAAGCATTTTACTCGAGTAGACCAGTAGCCCCTTGTTGAGGCAGCAACGCATACATACAGCGACTATAAACCCTAGGATCAACAAGTATTATGAATTGTTGGGTGTATATTGGCTGCATAGGAGTACTCATGAGAAGTGTGGCAGTCATGGGACAAGAAACATAGACGGGCATTGTCATGGTGCTACCTTTGTGTTTATGTAAGCATGCCTTCATGACGCCAAACGACTCGGAGGGCTTATAGTACGGCAACAGGTGCAAACAACGGTCAATCACCAAGGTAGCTAGCTAAGAGCCCATTGACTTTGTGGGGCCACTTTGGTTACTTAGGCCACAACAGGCAAAGGCGCAGCCCGACTCGAGTGCCTTGGGTATGTAGAGAGGTACGGTAGATGGGCCTTGTCGGCCTAACCCAGGCTCGGGTCGCCGGATGAGATCGATGGTCGCAGGTAGATATAATCAAGGATCCCGTTTGGGTTCTAACATAGTATTTCCTCCTTTTTGCATCCGGAGACATGAGGGTGGCCATCAAGCGTAGGTGGGAAGTTTCTGGCTATTGGCCTACATACATATGTGCCCTGACGTATCGAATCATGTAAGTCGAGCTTCTGTAGTTGGGAAATGCAGGATTCCATGTCAGATGGGCATAGCCCTGGCTAGCTGTCTTGCGTATATACCACCCTGTTTAAACAGGCGAGCAGACCTGCAGGCGCGTACTTATTTTCCATCCATACCTAAGCCAGTAAATCGTGGATGATGCGGCGGCAGTGCAAAGAGATAGGCGGTAATTACTGCGATTACAGCAGCCACCCAGCCATTATCGGCTCGGTATTAGAGAGCAAATTGGTATATCTAATATGCAAACTGAGGCGCAGTTAAACCCAACTTCAAATTATACCTAAGGTACTGCCTACCAGAACATACCTACCCATAGCAGGTATGTAAATAACATGGATATATCAAATATAGGTACATAAGCTACTCATGATTGATGCCCTGTAGGTTACACATGAATCAATCAGGTAGGCAACCCTTCTGTATTGAACGTGGTCAAGAGGCAAGCATAGGCAAGCGCGTCGGTGCCCCGCACTAATCTGCCCCCACCTCTCCGCCCGGTCGCGCTACGCTGCGCTACTTGCAATCCATCTCGAATGACCTCCCAGGCTGCTGCTATTATGAACAGATCGTAGGTACCTGCATTGTATGTGTCAGGTCGATTTGACATTCGTTTGTATTGCCCGGAACCTTGTTAGACTTCCCGTCAGCTTTTGATCTCTACCTAACATAATCTGCCTGTTTCTTTGGGCCTGGGCGTGACTGCCAATATTCCACTACTAACCCCTCCTTCCAGCTGAGTCGACGTGGAATAGCCTCAAAGTCATCCACCACGTACCATCCATACACACACCTTTGTTCACTTTTGTCTGTCAGTGGGATAAACGCCAGCAATAATATCTGCCAACACAAGGAACAGCTAGTGGTGCATTCCAAGCCGTGTTTACGCGGGAAAGCCTAAACCGCGTACCGCACGACTTACTTCTACTACGTTCTCTTGCCCTTCTTCTGCCATTCCCCCACCATCGGTGATACCAAACCCAAACTGTATTTCGATACACCTCCCCATCGCCACCATACTTATTCTCCATTCTATTTGATGTGGCATATTCTTTCATCGTCATAGCCGGCATCATGGCTGACCAGTCCATCATCCGCATTACCAAGGAGATTAGCGACCTCCAAAAGAACTCAGACCTCTCGCTGGCCGTGGCCTTTCGGGATCGTGATGTGCGCAATGTGAGGACCATGATCATTGGCCCCCACGAGACTCCCTACGAGTTCGGCTTCTTCGAGTTCGCTGTCAAGTTCAACAAGGAATACCCGCGTAAGTCGCCTGCGGTAACCGCCATGACCACGAGCAATGGCCGTTGTCGCTTCAACCCCAACATATACGCCAATGGCAAGGTCTGCCTATCCATTCTGGGAACTTGGAGGGGCGAGCGAGGTGAGGAGTGGTCTGCTGCGCAGGGCCTAGAGTCCATTCTCTTGTCTATCCAGAGTCTCATGTCGTCCAACCCGTACGAGAATGAGCCAGGCTTCGAGGACGCCAACGAAGACCAGGACAAGAAGGCACAAAAGGAATATGTCGCTAAGGTAAGATACCTGGTGTTCCTGCCAGGCTGGGTAGCGGGGCGCACGCTCAACTAACATGTCCACAGATCCGACACGAGACGCTCCGCATCTCCGTTATCCAGCGCATGGAAGAATACTTAGGCATCAGTGGTAATACTGTCCAGCCGACTTCGATTGTCAATAACGACGACTATGATCTTGACATGGCCGATGAAGACATTGACGAGTCATCCGTACCCTGGGAGCCATTCAAAGACCTGGTCAAGCATCGCTTTCTCTGGTACTATGATTCGTACCTTGAGGCCATTGAAAAGGCAAAGAAGGAAGTCAAGGACGGACAGGCCTTTTCGCGCATGCCATTCGAAGGTTCTAGTAATATCATGGATGGGAAGTTCAACTACACGGAACTAGAGCGCCGTCTTCGACATATCAAGGCAACCCTGGAGACGAAATCAGAGAGATGGGCTTCAGAAGGCCTCCACCCCAAGGTTAAGGACGGTACTGTAGCTGTTAATCTCGCACGTCAGTTTGAACAGATCCGAGAGTCATACAAGAGAAGCGAAGTCCCCCATAGTGTCGAGTTGGAAAACGGCAATCCGTTCGTGTGGAACCTGACGTATTTTGGGCGCCCTATGACGAACCTTGACGGAGGCTCGTTCCGGTTCAAGCTCCGGTTCAGCCCTCGCTTCCCGGAAGAGCAACCCTCGGTCAAGTTCGAGACGCGAGTGTTTCACCACCGCATTGCCCAAGACGGAACACCCTGTTATACTCCGAACCCGTCACGCCGTGAAGACATCAAACAGCACATAGATGCCGTCATCAATGCCCTGGAGGAAGAGCACCCACCTTATGATCCACGGACGATCGTCAACCCCGAGGCTTACAAGTTGTTCTGGGGGACTCCCGAGGACCGCAAGATGTACAACCGTCGCCTTCGCCGTTCTGTGCAGCAAAGCATAGAGGATCTCTAGGGAGACTTGTCGAGTCGTTATGTTTTCTCGTTCTTCCAACGTGTACTTTACGAACCAGAGGCGTATTACCCTATGCGCCGGAGGCGGGGTTTTTACTGACTGATGATTTACGCCTTTGACGTTCACAACTGCAGATTCCCAAGGTTTTCTTTAATTTTCATTTGCTTTTTGCAGCTGGCTGATGGTGATATCATACAAGGCGTTTGAGGATAGCGGACGGAGTGGATGGCCAGCATCAAGGAATACGGTCACTGGCAGGGATAAGGCATCGTCACTGGTAGATCAAGACTCTGATTCCCTGCTTTGGGCTGCGAGCGCGTGTATGTTTTGTCGAGAGGCTTGAGAGGAAAACCCCCCTTCCCCCCCCTTAACAGTTTTTATAATATAAATAAATAACGTCTCCTATTAAAATCACCTATTATATATACCCTTTAAGGTTATTAAAACGAAGTTCTATCTTTATTATCGCTTTTAAAGGGTTTTAATATTAAATTAAAGACGTTAATTACCTTTTAAATCCTTTAATTAATTAGTTTTATAACGTTATATATAAATAGAATTATAGCGTTCTTTATTTTATTCTTTAAAACCCCTTTTCTCTTTAAAGGAAGTTTTTTATTATAATTTAACGGTTTAAATAGATAAAGTATAATAATTAATAATAAAATACGAATTTTTAATACTTATTTATTTTTAAAAATAAAGGAGGTTAAGGGTAGAAGGTGGAATATTATAAAATAGGGCAGTAAAGTATTATAAATTAAATTAAGTTTAACGAATTAGTTTTAATTTAATTTAACTTTATAAGTATATTAAACGGGATATAAAAGGTGCTTTTAAATATAAGAGTATTACTACCTTTTATAGGTTATAACTAATTAACTAACCTTATAACCTTATTATATTTTTATATTTTAAAAAAATTAAATAAAGGATTATAATAATAATTATATAAATAAATAACGTGGTTTATTACCTCGCGAACTATATTACCTCGTGGACCACTTTTTAATTTTATAACTTAATTAAATTTTAATATATAATAATTCTATAATTATAATATTTAATTAATTTAAAGAAAATTAAATTATTTTAATAATTTAAATAACGCGAAACTTAATAAATCCTTTAAACGAAAAAGCTATTATAAAAGTATATAACGTCCTTTATATAACTTTATATTATTAAATTAATAGCCGAACTTTATAACGCGAAATCTAATAACGATAATATAAATTAAATTTTATTAAAAAGGAGGTATTATAAAAGTATATAATCGATTTAAATATTTAAAGAATACCTTTTAATATTATTAATATAAAAGATATAATTAATTTTTTTATAAAAATATATAACGGCGAGTACGTTGATAAATATTAAATTAAACGCTTTATTAATTATAATTTAAACTTTAAAATTAAAATAAATCGGAAATATAATTATTAAAAGGCTCTTTATAAAGATATAAAAGTTATTTCTAATTAATTTATATTAATAATAAATATAAAAATTAAATATAATATTTTAAATAAAGATATATAAAATTTTAATAAAACTAATTTTATAATAAGTATTATTAATTTAATATATATTATAATATACGCCGATCGATATAAGAAAGTAAAAACAATTTAACCTAGTAATCGGGAATAATTAATAATAATAAAATATATTAATTCATAAAATTAATATATTCCGCCGTTTTTAATCGTTTAAGATTAATATTACCTTATAAATTAAACGCGCGAATATAATTTATTAAATAATTAAATAATTAAACCGACTTCTAACGGCTAGACCGATAATAAGACAGGCCTAAATTAAATTAAATATTTTAATAAATATATTAAAACGTAAGCGACGGGTTATTATCGCTTTTTAATTATTAACGGTTACGAAAGTTATATTTCGGTTAAATTTAAAATATATTATAAGGATAACAGTATTATTATATTTAATATACCTCCCTATTTATTTTATTTATTCTAATTATTAAATATTATATTTTATTCGCCGTTAAAGTATATATATTCGAAAGAAATCGAGTTATTTATAAAAGCCTTAATAAATTATATTATAAAGCTCGAGTTCTTTATTACCTTTAAGGCCGTATATTTCGTTATTTTTATAAAATATAATATTAAATCTAAATTTAACGTATTTAATTTAATACCTTATAATTTAAATAAAATAATTAATAAATTAAATATATAAATTCGGATACCTATACCGGAATTATTATATTTAAAGATTATTAATATTTATAATCCTTTAACGCTTTTTAATCCTTAATAAACGACGAAATACTTTACTTTTATTAAAAATAGAATCTTTAATTATTAAAGAAGCTCTTTAACGTCGATTTTCAATATTATAAATAAATTAATTAAACGTATAGAGTTAATAATATATAAAATTATAATCTTATATAAACGAGTACGGACTTTAAAAACGGTTAATTTAATCCTTTTAAAATACCGGAAGGTTAAAAAGTTATATATTTAACTTAAAGGAGCCTTTATTATTAAAGAATTTTAATAATTATAAAATAAAAAAGTAAAAAGGAAACATTTTATAACCGACGAAAATAAAAATAATAATTTATTAAAATAGCGCGTAATAGGTAATACGCGTTATAGTATTTATAATAAAATAAATTATAATACGTAAACCTATAAAAAGGATATAAAATCGAATAATAAATCGGATAATAAATAATTTAAATTAATTTAAAGTATTATAATTAAATTAATTTATATAAAAGTATTAAAAAGTAAAAAAAATAGTTTATAAAATAATATAGTCCGCGAAATAATAAACCACGTTATATATATATATATATAATATAAATTAATAACGATTATAAGGAATTTTATTTTAAATAAATAACGTTATTTATATTAATATTTATATTATTTATATAATAAGTAAGGAATTATAGTTATTATATATTAAAGTTAATAATAGGCCCTATTAAGGGGACCGATCTAGTTAATTAATACTAATAACCCGTACACGCGCTAATATTTATTTTAAGAGCTACGCGCGTATTAGCTCTACTACTCTTTCCTTCCTTCTTTATTTTATTATTATTAATTATATTACCTTATATATTATATTATTATAAATAGTAATATCTTTTCCGAAGTCTCGTATTACGATAAATCTTTATTAATTAATTTAATTAACCTCGATCTTAAATAACGAATTTAAGTAATTACTTAGAATTATTATCGAACTTATTAAATAAATTTAAATAATTTAAACGTAATTCAAGAGCCTTTTATTAAACGAACTTAAATAATTTAATAAGGATTTATTACCTCCCCTACGATTATTATAATTATTAATTTCTTTTATTAAAATTAAGTAAATATTAATTACTTTACGCGAACGTAATTAATAAACCTTTAGCTCTAAACGTTAATCGCGTTATACTAAGCTTTAATCCTAATTACTATAATTTAATAAATTTAAATAATCGGAATTACTTTATTATAAATAAATCGATAATATAATAGAACCGAATTTAAATAAATATCTTAAATCCTTTAATTATAGCTTTAACGAATTTAAATAATCCGGGTAACCTTTAAATATTTACATTTTATATATTATATTTATTTCTTCCTTTTCTTTCTATTCCGTATAAAAAAGGTTAATTATTTATTTATAAGAGATTATTATATAAAACCTATAATCCGTAATAAAAATAACGAACTTAACTCCGAAAAACCTATTCTTATATAATTTCTTATTAATCGGAAAAAGCTTTTTAAAGTACTTATACGGAAAATCTTTAAATTAACCGCTTTTAATTAAAATAAATTAAAAAGTAAATCTAATTAAAATCCTATAGAATTTTTCGATATTAATTTAAATTAAGCTTTTCTCGATATATTTAAAAATAATAAATTTATAACCGATAATTACGACGATCGCGACAATTTATATATAATCGATAATTTATAAAAACCCGATAAAGTTAAAAATAACGTAAAATATATTAAATAGATTAATAAAAAACTTAACCGAGATAATATAACGAATCGACGACGTAATATATAACTCGATAAGCTTATTATAAAACTTAATATTATAAATAATAATCTTATAAAGTTTCGGTCTAATACTAAATAAAACCTCGAGCTTATAATAATTAATATAAATAAATTATCTATTAATTATATTAAAGGCTTTAATAAAATTAAGGTATTAATCGTTAGTTAAATAACCTTAAATAATAATCCTAACACGTTTAAAGAACCTAACCCTAACCTAATAACTAATTCCTTTAATAATATTAACTTATTTAATTTTATATTATTAAATTTTACCTTAAACCTAACTTAACCCCTTTAACTACCTTTCCCCTTATTATAAACTTAAATAATTTAAATAAAATAAAGTCGACGGTAAAGCTAAAGCGTAACGATATCGGTATATTTAATCCGGAATACGAGGATATATAAAATATTAATATAATTTAATATAATTATAATTTAATCTTTATTAATATTTACGCTTTCGTTAATCGTATCCGATCCTTTATCGATAATAATCCCGATAGAATTATTAAATAATAAATTATAAACCTCTTTCTAATTATATTTAAAGGTTTAGTTACTATTTAATAGAATAGCGAATTTATTATCGAAAATTAACGAGATTTATAATAAATAGGTTTAACCTTATCGTTAAAAGCCTTTCGCGATCGCTTCGCTCTTAATTTAATCGAAATAATTTCGCGATTTAACGATACTTTATTTACTTTATATAATATCGCTTTAAATAAATATATATTTCTTTAATTCTTTATAAAAATAATATAATACTCCCGATCGATAAGAATTCTTATAAAAAATAATATTAATACTTACGGTATCTTAATTTATATTTAATTAAAAGTATTTCTTAAAATTAAATAATATCTTACCTAACCTTAATAATTCGAAACCCTTCTTTAATATCTATAACAAGTTATTAAAGTTAAATCCAGCTTATTTACCCTTATTAAATAAAAGTACTTAAACGTTAAATAACCCCGTTATATATTTAATATAAAGAAAGACTATAATTAATTAAATAATAAGTTTAAACGTACCTTTATTAAAAAATTATAAAATAATAATTATGACTCTAACTCCAATAATAATAAATAAAACCGTAAATAAGATAATAATAAAAAGTTTAAAAAAGATAAATCCGATAAAAAACGGGATCGTCGAAAGAAATATAAAAAGTCCTAAAAGGATAAAATCGATAATAAAAAAAAGAAATCTTTATATTATATTAAACCTACTTTATTTTTAAAGGACTCGTCTTTATCTTTAAGCGATTCCGAAAATAAAAAGTACCCTACTGTCGTTATCTATAATTAAGATTATATTTACTTTAAATATTAATAGATATTTATTATTAAAAAATAAAATAGATTTTATTAAAAGAAATATAATAGAAAGAAAATAAAATTATCTTCCCTCGAACTTACTTTAATACATATAATGTATTATTATTATATATAAGTTTTTCCTTCTTAAA
Source organism: Apiospora saccharicola (assembly GCA_038363915.1). Classification (NCBI taxonomy): domain Eukaryota; kingdom Fungi; phylum Ascomycota; class Sordariomycetes; order Amphisphaeriales; family Apiosporaceae; genus Apiospora; species Apiospora saccharicola. The sequence continues at coordinate 6,646,255 of JAQQWM010000001.1, forward strand.
ATAAGTTATTTTAATATATTTATAATTATAACGAAAACTATAATTATTAAAAGTTCGATCTAAATAAAGCTTCTTAACTTTATAAAGATAATATTAAAGATATTAAATATATATATATCTTTAAAAAAGCCCCTCCTGTCGATTTATATTACGAATTTATTAAAGGATATTTATACTTTAAAATTAAAGCTCGTACTATTAATAATATAAACGGCTCTTTAAATTATATTTACTTTAACCTTAAAATAGGATATAACCTAATTAATAATAATTTCTTATTTAAATTAAATTATAAAATTTAAAACGAGACTTATACCTTTAAAAGAGTTAGCTTTATAAAGATTAAATAAAAGGTTAAATTCACTATCTATATAAAAGGTATAAATTTTAAAAGTACCTTAAAGGTTATTAAATTTAATAAATTAATTTAACTTATAAATAATTTAACCCCGAACTTATTATTTAATAATAATATATTATTTTTATATAATATTATTATTAATTATATTACCTTAACGATTAAATATTAAAAGTTAAATAACTTTTCTATTAATTTTAAAATTTTATTTAAAAAACCCTTATATAAACGACGTATTTTTAATACTCATAAGGTAACCCTTTAACTTAAAACATTAATATATATTTAAATTAATTATAAACCTCTTTTTATCGGATATAATTTTTATTTTTACTTTAATAAAGATATAATCTTTAATTCTATTATTAATAATAAATCTCCTTATATTTTTATAATAAATAACCTTATCGATAAACCGATTATTTTACCGAAAAAGAAAAAGCTCGATAATATTAAAAAGAATAAATATATAAATTTCTTTAAAACTATTTAAAAGGCTAATCTATTAATCCTCGTAATAATAGCTATATTAACTAAAATATTATAAGATCTTATAAATATTAGTATTTCTAATAATTCTATTAAAATTCCTAATATTTAAATTACCTTAATACCTAATTTAAATATACCTATTTAAATTAATATTAAATTTATTATAACCCCCGTTATAATTGCTATTATTTCGAATATAATTCTTAAGGTTAATAAACTATATATTAATATAACCGACCTAATTATTAACTTTTTTTAAAAAAATAAAACCTTTATAATTAATAAAGTTTATAATATTATTCGTAATTCTAATGATTATCCCTCGACCGAACCCCTCCTTATTATTGCTTTATTTATAATAACGTTTAAATTAAATAAACCGAAAATTACCGGATAATTCTTTATATTAAATATTAAAAAACCTACGGATATCCTCGAAATTAAAATCGATAAAAACGTTAATATTTATGTTAAAAAGAAATTCCTTAAACTTTAAATAAATAATAAGCCGATCGATATACTTAAAGATAAATAAATAAAGATTCTACTTATTAAAAAATAATAAAACCATAAATTAAATTACCGACCGTACCCTTTTAATAAAAAGGATTAAGAAATTATTAATATTATTTATAATACTCTCTATAATTAAGGAAAGATAAAATAAATTAATAAACCTATTCTATTTATTAACCCTCTTTTCGTTATTTAATAATAAATCTATAATAAACCTAAAGGACGAGTTATTATTAACCTTTATATATTTAATTCTATTACTATTCCCGATTAATATCCTTTACCGCTTTAAAAACATATTATATTAAGTTTATAAATTAAATACTTTATTATTATTATCGATATTATAACCTTCTTTTATTAGTTCCTTATCTATAAAGATTTTCGAAATTAATTTATAATAATAAATTATTAAAGAATAGAATAATCTATTATTACTTTAATAGGTTTTCGGAACAATCTAATATATACTTAATAATTTATAAATAAGCTTTTAATAAAATATAAGCATTTCTACCGAGCCTTTATTAATAATATCATTATCTTTTTTAAAATAAAGGACGATTATATTAAATATTTAAAAACAATCTTTACTTTTTTTAATTCTTATAATATATTTATATTTCCTATTAAATCCTTTTTTAATTACCCCTTAATTAAGCTATTTAATTATTATATTAATAGGTTTAAATTATTTATTATTAACGATCGTTTTATTATTTTTAAAAAGCTTACTTTTCTTAATAATCTAAAGGCTTTTAAATAATATATCGGTATTATTAGGTTCTTATATTATTTAATACCTTATTTTATATAAATTATTAAACCCTTTTAAAAGCATAAAATAACGCTGCTTACCGAAGGACGTAAATAAGGGCGAGTTATTAATAATAACTTAATTAAACGTATAACTTATTATAATTCTACTTATTATAAACTAATTAACTTTAAAAGAGCCTTTTTTAATACTCTTTAATCTATAATATATAAAGAAATATCGTTATTTTATTTCAATCCTAATAAAACCTTATTTCTCTAATTAAATAAATCGATCTAACGTAATTTTAATATTATAACCTTTTATTTTAAGACAGGCTATAAATAGATATTAAGCTCGTTAATCCTATTAAATTAGGTTAAATTAATTAAATATTTTAAATAAATATTCTTATAATTAAAAATTCGTTATAACTTATTTAAATTAGAAGTCGTATACTTTATTTAAATAATAAAGAAACTTCATATAATGATTTAATTAAGCAATTATATAATTATCGTTCTTATTAATTACGTAATTACGAAAAATATTTATAATTAAATAACCTTTAATATAACTAGTATTAATCGATCGAACGCTCGCTTTATTAACGCTTTTATCTATTTATTATAATATGGTTTATAAATATATTATATTATAAGAAAAATTAACTTTATCCTTAATACTTTAAATTATTTAATAATTATTTAAAATATATCGGCTCGTTTTAATAAACCCGTTATTTTAAATAAAATTTAATATACTTCATATAATGTATATTTTATTAAAGCGGAAATCCTTTTAAATAATTAATTTCGCGAACGATTAATCGAAAGATATAATAAGGACTTACGTCTTTAAACGATTATTATTAATTTAAAAAAGATATTATAATTAACGAAGTTATTATAAATTTTTCTTATCCCGGTTATCCTTTCGAGGTTTATAAAAGATTTCTTTATAATATCGATCCTTTAAATTAAAGAAGACTTTATATATTATACAATTTAATTTATAAATTTATAATAATAATATATAACGATCGATATTACTAAAGAGTTAAACGAATATTTAAAATATTAAATAGATTTATTATTAAAAAAAGAAATGTTTAATTAAGTAATATTACGTTTATTACTTTAAATATCGATTTAATACTACGGATCGCTAACCCTTAATCGATAATTATAAACCTTTTCGGAATAAAAATCCTTTATTAATAAGAAATATCGTAATTAACTTTATTTTAAAACTTTTTAAACTCGATTTTATTAGAACGCTTTAATAATTAAAAGGAAAAGATTACTTTAATTATTATAATTATATAATAATAATCTTTTATTAAACCTTTTAATAAATTATACTCTTTTTTAATAACGCTCGATATATAATAAAGGATTAAAGAGAAATTCTTAGAATTTAATTCTTTCTCTTTAATTAAAAAGTATTAAAAAGTATCGTTTTTAATTAAAACTCTAAATTTATAAAAGACTTTTAATAAGGTATATAAAAATCGTTTAATATACGTCTTTTATTAATTATTATTTAATACCTATAAATAAATAGTCTCTTTAAACGAAAGAATTAGGAAATTAAAATTAATATCCGATTTTATAACTTTATATATTTTAATAAAAACTAGCTCGACCTTATCCCTTTATTATAATAGAATATAAATAGCGCTTATTAACGCGTTATTAATTTAACCCCGTATTAATAATTCTTTAAATTTAAGCCCCTTAATCCTTTGAATATTATTATTAATATTAATATTACTACTAAAGCACTTTTAAATATCCGGTATATATAAGAATATATTCGTAAAAACATATTATTAATTATAAACTATATTATTATTATCGTAAAATATTAATATAATCTCTATTATTAAAATATCGAATTTAATATTAGAAATAAAATCTATTTTAAATTATATTATAATTATTATTTATTAAATAAACCATTTTATAAATACTCGTAATAATATTCTAATCTATAAAAGGTACTCGAATATATTAATAAATTAGTATATAAACTCGACTTTCTAAACTATATATATATTTATTCTATTATTTTAATCGAGTATTTAACGTTATTATTAAATAATAATAATATTTTTAATAAAAAAAGCCCTCCGTTAGGATCTATTAAGGTAAATTAAAATAATAATTTCCTTTATTATATTATAAACTTAATTATAATAAAGACGATTACGAATACTTAATTAAATAAAAAAGTTTTATATATAAATAAGATATTTAATAATAAAAGGATATTTTTAACGGTATTAAAAAATTAATTAAAGAATATTAAATACGTTAAAGAGGAAAACCTATAATATAGGAATAACCTCGTTATAACCATTTATATAAATAACTTAATTAATTAATCCCTTTAAAGAATACCGAACTTAAATATAAATATAGAAGACCGTATAAATACTCGTTTCTTAAAAAATAATAAAATTAAATTAAAAATGGATATATATAACTATTATTAAAAACGGATATATATAAACGTTATTAAAAACGGGTATATATAAACGTTATTAAAAATAAATATATATAAATATTATTAAAATAAAAATATAAATTATTAAAAATATATTATCCTATTATAATAAATAAATATATAATTTAAATAATAAAGAAATCGGACTTACCGAGGTCGGTAAGCTTTCTTTATACCGGCGGTATTTTAATAAATCTTATTAAAGGGACCGATTTAATTAATTAATATTAATAGCCCGTATACGTATTAATACTTATTTTAAGAACTACGCGCGTACTAGCTCTACTACTACTTCCTTCCTTCTCTATCTTATTATTATTAATTATGTCACCCTATATACTATATTATTAATTAATAATTGAAGGTTTTATATTTATTATTTTTATAAAAGTTAAAAGAATAATTATTATATAAATATTATTAATATATATATCTATTTATTTTATAAATATAATAATTACGTTATTAATATATATATATATATAACTATTATTATTATTATTATTTTAATAATTCAAGAATAGCTAGTTTAAAAATTACTATAGGTTTATAACTTTAAAAGTCCCCTTTTAAATAATGAAGTACCTTAATTAATTTAAATCGCGAATTAAGCGATTTAAATAAAAAGTCCTTCTTTAAATAAAGAGGTATTTTTAAATGTCGGTTTAATAGTTAAAGTTTATAATAATATAATAAAAGTATATAGGTTTCGTATAATAAAAGAATAACGGGCTAGCGTTATTTTTATATTTTAAAATATATTATAATATTATATTATTATTAATATAATAGAAGATTTATATTATAACGTTAACGGTTTATTATTATTTAATAATATAATTATTAACGACTATAATAAAAAGAGGATAAAAACTTTATAATTATAAAAAGTTTTCTTAATAAAGATTAATTAAATAATTTAAGATTAAAAATATTATATTTAATTTATAAATTTATATAATATAATATATTATAATATAATTAAAGTATATTTAAAAATTATTATATAAGCTTAAAAGGTTTAAATAGTTACATTATTTATTACAGGAATAAAGATCTTTATTAAATTAGGTTTAAAGAATTTCGTTCTTACCTTTAGAATACCTAATTCGTTTTCTAATTAAGGTTTTATATTAAATAGGCACGGCCTAGTAGTATCGTGCCCGGCTCTGATCGGTCGGCACCCCCGAAATGCCCACTAAAGCTATGGGTCGGTGAGGGCAGTCAATTGGCAGTCAATTAGGGAGGGACCCTTGGCCGATCACCCCATTAACCATTAACCCCGGCGAGTAGATGGCACCAGGCGCCATAGCAGCACTAAAGCTGGACCGCAGGCGAGCATAGGTGTTGTTTCCTGCCCATTAATTATAATTCGACGGTTCCAATTCATTGTCAATTTGCCATCCAGCCAAGCCAGTTCCAACTCCGCGACCATGGCCACCGAAAAGCCCCAGCAGAAGCTCAGTCTCGGCCGCGTCGTCGTCATCGGCGGCTGCGGTTTCCTGGGCCACCACGTCGTCAACCTGCTTCTCCGCAGCTGGAGCTGCAGCCATGTCTGCGTCATGGACATGCAGTGCACAAAGAACCGTCGGCCCGAGTCGGACGGCGTCGAGTACGTCGACGCCAACATCACCGACGCCGACCAGCTCGTCAAGGAGTTTGGGCGCATCCAGCCCGACGTTGTCATCCACACGGCCTCGCCCCCGGCCCAGGGCAGCGGCAACGTCAGCCACGACCTCTTCCGGCGCGTCAACATCGAGGGCACGCGCAACGTCGTGGCGGCATGCCAGCAGACCGGCGTCAAGGCCCTGGTCTTCACCAGCTCGGCCAGCATCATGAGCGACAACAAGAACGACCTCATCAATGCCAACGAGATGTACCCCGTCATTCGCGGCAAGATGCAGAGCGAGTACTACTCGGAAACCAAGGTAAGATTGGACAGTACTTGTTCCTTTGAGGAAGCGCGCCGCAACTAACAAATGGCTCGCCCACTCGTCTAGGCCGAAGCCGAGTCCATAGCCCTGGCCGCCAACCGATCCGAGACCGCGCCCAACCTCCTTACTGCCTCGATCCGCCCCTCGGGCATCTTTGGCGAAGGCGACATGCAGGCCATCTACCACATGGTGAACATCTACGAGCAGGGGAAGCACAACGTCCAGATCGGCGAGAATCACAACCTCTTCGACTTCACCTACGTCGAGAACGTGGCGCACGCGCACCTGCTGGCGGCGCGCGCCCTCCTCGTGACGGCCGCCGCCGAGACCCAGCCCCTGGACCACGAAAAGGTCGACGGCGAGGCCTTCCTCGTGACCAACGGCCAGCCCGTCTACTTCTGGGACTTTACGCGCGCCGTGTGGCACGCCGCGGGCAGCGACAAGGGCCCCGGCAGCGCCTGGCTCATGTCGCGTGAGACGGGCCTCATGCTCGGCTTCCTCAGCGAGGTCTACTTCAACCTTGTCCGCAAGCCCGCCACCTTCAACCGCCAGCGCATCATCTATAGCTGCATGACCCGTTACTACGACATCACCAAAGCCAGGCGACGGCTCGGCTACGAGCCCCTGGTTGATCTCAATACGGGTGTTCAGCGCGCCGTGGCCTGGACGCTGGAGCAGAAGGAGAAGAAAGCGTAAAGCGGGCAATAATAGTCTCTCCATGCACACAAACTTTTATTACATGAACCCTATTGCCGCCGGATGATGACACACGCAAGATATCCATGCACATTCCACCAATGGGAGACAAAACATGTTGGAAGTGAACGACACATTGTAATATACCAAAAATGTAATAATATCGAACCAAGTCATGGCAGCCCGTGTGAGATAGCATACCTTAATTCATAATGTTGCAAGTCAGGAAAGCATACATTATTATTGTGCTCAACAAGTAGAGCAAATAGCAGTGGTGTTTTATCAAGCCGGAACATGTGAGAGCGGGTCCAGCCAGGGACGATTGTATTTTGGAAGTCTGAGCGAGCATCCTGCTTGTGGGGCTCCTCCGTCTAAGTTCGACTGCAACTATCTTGCTACCACTGAACTACGTAAGCCTTCTTGCTTTGCGCTGCTGGCATACCCTTTAATATCGGAACAACCTTCTACTTGATAGAAGTTGCCACGACCTTCTGAAGCTGTGTTTGGCGTCGATCCTTTTGGTTTCCTCGGGACCGAATATGATGGTAACATGCCCATAAGTTAGTAGGTGGGCAAGCTAGACCATTCCACAAGCCGGCCTTTCTAAACACAGATGAGTCCGTCTGAGAGACATTGTACTCCAGCCCCATACCCAAGCTTCTTTCCCATCAGTCGAACTTAGAACAATCTCTCCATCGAACCAAGACTCCAGCCACCCTTGGCCGCCGGTCATGTTAGAGGAGTTCCCTCCAGCCGCCCCGTTACTCAAGCATCGAAGAAGAAGACCAGCCAAGAAGGAAACGGCTGTCATAAATCCACACTACTCCAAGCTTTGCAACCAACAAGAAAAAGGTAGCGCAGCAGTTTTGGCTGGGCAAATATAAGAACGAAAAGGGCATCAAATACTGCCCCTGAAGACAAAGCCTCGCTGAGGTCGCAAACAAAAATGGGATGTGTCGCAGAACCGTCATCTTTTTGTAGGTCGAATGGATTTCATCAAACGCCGGCCGAAAATGCTGTCAAAGTCTGTCTACACCAGAATCATGCTATGTCGTGAATGAGCTCCTGCAAAATGGCAGGAAACAGCGGTTCGCTCCATGATTGGATAGAGCCCAAACCACAGTAGAGATGGAGGTATATATACCAAAAGGTTGTTGACATGTATTAACCAGTGCCGGTGGGGATGGAGCTGTTTTGTCGACCCCATGCCGCAGGATTGGCAGCTTGTGAGTTCGAGTTCCGCCATTGCTGGCGTTGCCCGTTCTCCAAACCTTCAGCAGGGCGTTGTTCAGCCGGACCATACTGCTCAGGGTACGGCGAAGGTCCGTGGTCGGGCTGTCGAAATCGCTGTGGAGGAGTCCCTTGGTTCGCTGGGAAGGGTATTGACGGCTCCTGAACCGGGACACTTCGCTCGTTATGCCACGTGCCGGGGTCTGTGTCCACCCTGGTAGCCAGAGGCCTGATGTTGTCTTGTCTGTTAACAAGCTCGGCATCATAGTGTCTAGGTCCACCGACTGAGCGATCCCCAATACGCTTGAGGATCTCCTTGGTGGTAATGTCCGTGCTGTTGCTGAACAACGTCGAGTCGCCCAGGATATCCATGAGCTCATCAGGTACCTATTCGGAAATTAGCGACGGATTAAAAACTAGCAAATTGTTGGAGAGGATCCTTACCATGCACATTTCATCATTGTATTGAATCATCTCCTCAACACAAGCGACAGCAATCATTGGCTCGTCCGAGAAGCTGGGGTTCTTGGTGATAATGTAGAGAATGTTGGGGGCCATAACACGAGCCAGATTGTGAACATCCATCCTTGACCCCGTATCCTCGTCGACCTGGTGGAAAGTGGCAGTCCACTTCAGGAAGTTGAACAAGACTTCCAGCGAGTCGCGGTTGAGCTGAGGAAGGAGGCAGCAAACAAGGTGCAAGCAATGCCTCCTCTTTTCGGCGTCCTTGATCTTGGTTGCGGCAGTCCACACACGGTAGAGCTTCTGGGTCATGAGGGGGTCAGGAAGCTCGCGGAGATACCGCTTCAGCAGCGCCGCAAGCTGGTGGGGCGTTTCGTCGTTCCAGCGAATGGCGTCACAGCCATCACGATCAACGGCGTTGACCATCTCGGTCAGCTTCTTGATGTTTCCGTTCTTCCGGAAGACACCTTCAACCGAGAGATCCTTGTTTTTCAAGGCAGTAATCGTGTCCTCGACAATGGCCGGTATTCGGAGAGCGCCGGGACCAACTCCATCAGTTGAGTCTGCGCCATCCCTTTCGGTGATGACTTCCAGCGGCACACCGAAAACACCCTTCTTCTTGACGTTCTTCTTGTTCTCCTTGTTCCCGAATGCTTTCCCGAACTTGTTCCAGAACGTTGGGGGTTTCCTTGCCTCAATGAGGCTCAGGAGATCCTCGAGCGAGAATTCTGGCTCAAGCAATGGATGCATCGAGAGCACAGCGACATGGCGAACGATAAAATACTCCAAGCCGGAGAGTTCCGAAAAGAATTTGCCTGCGCCTCTCTGCGGCGAGGGCTCAGCCTGTAGACGAGGATCATCGCGCCCGTCCGACTGCGATCTCTGATGGCCGCTACCGCCGCCGGCACCAAATACAGGGTGGGTAGCTGGCGAACGGAACAGCTCTTGGCGGCTTTGCCGATTTTGTGCTGTTTGTTTTTCCTTGGCCTGTTCCACAGCCACAATACGGGGGATGTCATCCAGAGTAAGAGCGTCTTGATGTCCGAAGTACTGCTCTGTCGAGCCACCGAGTCCACCTTCCCTTTCTTCCTCTGGGATGTCTCTGCCTCTGGACATCATGTCGTCTCCACCAGAACCAGGTCCTTGTCCATCAGGACCGTCCATTATCCTTGATGTCCGAGCCTTCCTAAGGCTGGAAGATAAATGCTTGTCTAGGCGGGTGCTTCGAAGCCGGCGCACATCATTGAGAGTGCTCTCATAAGACGACTCTCTTTGATGCCTCTCCGACTCGCCTCCCGCAAATGACTTGGACCTCGAATCCGAGGTCAACATGGGACCAGGGCTGCTCTCATTGGGTGGCCTCTGTCCTTCGGCTAAACCGTATCCACCGGCATTAGGCTCTTCGGGCGTATGAGGAAGCGCGCCGTTATTCCTGAGTATCTCCAGCAGTCTCGCGAGTGCGACTCTCAGCAGGAACACATACTGCTGAAGTTTGGAGATGCGTTCCACCCGCTGCCCCACGCCGCCAGACTGTGCGTCACAGTCGGCGCACAGGATCTTGAGATCGCGCTGAACACGTGCCTGGTCCAAGATCTTGCTTAGCTCCTTAGCGCACCGTTCGCAAGAAACACAAGTTGCATGCCACCTCTTATCTCCACTCAATGCACACTGGTCTTCGATCGGCTTTCGACACAATGTACACTGATCCGAGTCGTTGGCGGACAGGCGTGCTATGCCGTTTGTTATCTGCAGTGTGTTGTCTTCGTTCTTGGCGGTTTCAATCAGGCTGAGATCTTCGAGGAATTGGTAAAGCCCGTCGGGAGTGTGCTGTTCCCGCTCGAACTTCAGAGCTCCCTGCAGACAAATTCGAATTAACAGCTTAAGGTAATGGGCGAGGCCTGTGACGAGCGAAAGCAACTCTTGAGTGACACCTAGTTTGCGAACCCCGGTGTCTTGAGTTTTCGAAAGCAGCGAAAAGAAGGACACGATCTTTTTGCAGAGTAGTTTTGCCTCACGGCCATAAGAGAGCCCTGTACTTGGTTAGCTAGGTGTTTCCTGATATACTGCTTGAGAGAGCACGCACCTTTGAGTTCAAACCGTTTCATCGAGTCGTCCAGTCTGTCCGCAGCCATAAAGAGGACTTCCACGTGAAGAATAAACTTTTTGGCCACCATGACACCGTCGATGTAGGCCCCATTACTAACATGCAATAACATATCAGAGATGCATGCAGCCGACGACTCTTCAAAGGTCGAGAGAACACTCCAAATACGATAGACCTTGTCTTCCATCTTCTCCTCCTCGACCTTGACAAGCTCGCGGCTTTCGGCTGTGTCTTCGGGTTCCGGGAAAGGCTCACCGCCGTCCTGGGCAGGAGTGAGGCGGACATTCCAAAATTTGTGAATCATGTAGCATTCGGGATGCCAGTGCTGATTTTGACCATTGCGGAAAATCTCCACAAACTGCTTAAGAATGGCAGTGTGGCATCCATTGCACCGCTGGGCAAACTGGGTAGAGTAATGGTAGTGGCAGTATACGTTACCGTCGTGCTCGTAGTAGCTGTCCTGAGCGCCGAATACGGTTGAGCATAAGGAGCAGGTGAAATGCTCTACGTGGTACTTTCGGTCTAGGGCAGTTATATATGATCCTCGAAGTGCACCTCCGCATTGGTGACAGAGCAATCCCAGCCTCCTGAAATAGTCCGTCTCACAGAGAGGATATTGGCCGCCACCTTCTTCGTCTTCGGCCGGGAAGAATTTGGATGCGACAATCTGGCCGCAGTCCTAGATTGCAAATATTCTATCAGTACCGTCGCCTGGCAATATGTTGTTCAGAGGGGAGCTTACTCTGCACTTGAAACAGTCCAGGTGAAATGTGCCGTCCAGTGCCCTTACGAACTGGCCTGTCAAAGGCTCTCCGCACTTGTGGCATATTCGCATTTGTCCGCTTGCTTTCCTATCGCGCCCTCTTGATCTGTTTCTCTCTTGGCTCTTTCGGGAATCGCTGCCAACACTGAGGGCAGGGGAGCCGGGGGGTCGGTTCGGGGGAGCGAAGGCGCCATTTTGGTACGAGGGGCTTGGTGTCATGTGAAGTCGTTCCCTGTCGAGCTGATAGCCGTTGTCGGTGCCGGAGGGTGGAGGGTGACCGTGAATGCGGTCCCCAGCCAGACCGCCTCCGTAATCCGAGCCCATGATGGCGACCGAAGGAGTTGCCTGTCACGTCGCCGCCACGTGATGGTTCACGCCGGGAGTTGTGGTGGTCGGTATCCTTCCTCAATGGCGACTGTTTTAGTTGACAGAGGACAGGGCAGTCGCAGTGTCTATTGGTTGCGGCAATGTGGCGGTTGGGGGTGCTGTCCCACGTCAGACCTGGGCATTGGGCGGGCGTGACTATCGATCTTCCCACAACGGATAGCAGGTGCGACGAGGGAGGGGGACACCGAAGGGGTTGTTCAACTGGCTATCGGTGTCGTGCAGCAGCGGCAGCAGGTTCTGGTCTCTGCATTCGGGATTATTAAGTGTGTAAGTTTAGAGATGGATGACTTTGGGTGCACTGGATTGGGTTGCCAAAGTGTGCAGGCTGGTTCATTGGGGATTGGGATATTTTGGACCCTGCGACAACCCTTCTCCTCATCGAAATGGGGGGAAGCAAGGCCGGGGGGTGCTAGGAGGAGATGGAATAAGTTGGATGCGGCCGAGAAAGGGTGACGGGCAGAAAATAGCTGGGGCCGGCGGGCTTCACGAAATGAAATCAACCATGCAGATTGAACCGGGAGTCGTGCAAAGTCCACCACATACCTGTCAGTCGAATCAAAGAAGGTCGAGCTCGGGAGGCAGAAACAAGGAAATGGGAAGATATCGTGGCCGTCAAGGGGAAACAAGGGTATCAGGTCAAAAAATCGACGACGCGCTCGCTCCCGGGTGCTGCTCAACTAATTGTAATAGTGTAGGCTGCGGTATGCGGCATGTATGTATGTAGGTATGTACGTAGGCGTGTATCAATGTGTATGTACTATGCGCTATGCCCAGCGAGCCAGATTGTCAGGTTGGGCATGTGTGCAGTACAGAACGAACAGCACAGTCGGTCCAGTAGCGCTGGGCAGGTACAGAGTGCAGCAACTTTTGGGACAAGTAGGGGGTGGGAGAGGGGAATAAGCACCCTAGCTGGATCATTCAGGTGTAACCTTAGTACATGCTGCTGGAAATTGAAAAGGCGGAAAGGGAATAAGTGGGTGGGTGGTGCAACTGGGTGGTGGATGATGAATGGATGGGTGAGAATAAAAAGGCCTAACCTGGACCTGGACCTGACACCAGGCAATAATTAGATCGATGCAAGGCAGGTAATAATAACACGAAGGTACGGTAGGTACCGCCAGACCAGCTGGTCGAATTAGCTGAAGAGTCGGTACCTGGCCTGGACGCCGGCTACATGTAGGTAATAAACAGGACCATCAATCAATGGTGAGGGCTCCATCCAGTTGCTGTACTGTACTGGGCGGTACGGTACGGGTGCGTTTTAGTGCGAATTGGGGCGGCGCCAGGGGGAATGAGTGAGCGATGCTCCTTGCCCATTAAGGCACACTAGCCTGGAAAACCAACGAGGGAGCTTCCAACATGGAAGCAGCCCAGGAACCTTGTGTGTGGGTGGAGAGGCCCATGACAGTTAGTGTGCTCCAACAACCAGAGATGAAGCAGGAGATGCGACTCGAGTACGAGACGAGGACCAGACAAAGAACAAGATCAGCCGCAGCAAAAAGTGGCATGAACCTCATGTGTACTGTATATATGGCCATGAAGCAATGGGCATGAGCATGAGCATATGCGTGAGCATTGAACATTTTCTTTCAACAGTCTCACCACGCCACGACCGACCAACTCGATCTAGGTACTCCCGAGGTCTTTCTTCAAGTGGTTCCAAGCCTTCTTTCATCGAGTCGAGTCGTTTGCCCCCAAAAGTCACGTGGCTGCTAATTTCACCATGGCATTGCTCTAAACATCAATGCACACCTTGGTTGGCGGTTGGCAAGATAATAGTCTGGAAGTGCAATTAGAGGCTGAACGCGTTTTACAAGCTAACTGCCTAATATGCTTTGTGTTTTTGTTTTTGATGTTGTTGTGTATCCCAAGGAAGTCTCTCAGGATCAATCTCCTCTGTTGACCTCATGCATGTAATGCCCAGTGGTAGTGGTGGTGACCAAGAAGTACATACCTACTGTATATAATAGTCCTATACTCATCTCACCGCCGCATTCTGCATAATACAGGGCTACCTTGAATACACACCTACCTACATGACCTACCCAAGGTGGGCCATCCGTTCCAAAAAGCTGCATGCATTTAGCGTACAGCCTACATATGTAAGATTATGTACCTGAAGTCCATGGTTACTGTAAGTAGGTAAGCAAATGGCTTTGTTGCCAGGCGTACCAGCGTACTGCTGCACTCATTCTTATGCATAACTGGCAACGTACAGTCCACTGACGCCATTATGCCTACCTGCTAACCCAGATCAAATTGGGGGAAGCGAAGCAAAAGCCCCTCCATGTACTAAAGCAGGATGCACCACGCCAGGCCTCTGTCACTGGTGCTCTGGATCCAGAGCCAAGGCTTGCTGCTCCTCCACAAGTATCCTAAACCAAGATATATGAGTGGTAACGGCTTGTTTCATGCTCGTCTAGAATAATCATTGCCGCCATTGTATTATTGACTTCCAGCATCGCCCGCAGTATCCTTTCGCGTGTGTCCGTTTTCTCGAGGCTGAACTAGCGCAAGCAATGCATCGATGTGGCTTACCGTTGACGCCAATCATCTTAGAGTTGAGTTAGGGGGTGGTTGAAGTTCATCGAACTGTGCGGCGATCTGATTAAAGTGCCGGCCAGTTGATGGAGATTTCTCGACAGTGGTGATTTGTGATTTATAGGCCCCAAAAAGGCCCGGGTATAGACATCGACATGATGCCATATTGAGAAACAATTGAAGGATAAACTCTGAGGCAGTATAATCAATTAGAGTATGATATCGAAGTTGAGGTAGGATCACTCCCTCAGGTAGGCAATCCGCCGTGCGCTCGTGTAGGTCATGTACCTTGGAAGGTGCGTGGCGTACCTACATACCTACTTACTAAGGTACGCACTGGGAGTTGCTGCCAAATAACGTCCATGCCTCATGCCCCACCAAAAGACTCAAGGAGGTAAGCAATTCCGTCAACATACCCCGCAGACTGATAACTGAAGGAGAGCTATCCGATTCGAATCCCAATACTGAAAATAGCCCCGCGTTACATGTATCAGTCTTCTCGATGGCAGATACAGAAACAGCAGATGCTCCCAGCGAGCCCCAGGGACGCCATGTAACTTACTGTGGCGGTAAGCAAGACATTCTCCTTTCCGTCATTGCTAGAAATTCTCGGCAAAGGAGGTGGCTGGAGGCTAACAATTGGCGGTGGCACGACGACGACTGCAGTCTGTACTCTTCCCCCAGAGGTATGTCGCAATCAGCATCCGGACGCGTCCTGTCCTTCACCACAACCCCCCAACGTCGAAACACGGACTAACTGATGGGGCGTTGAATAGTACTGTGAGTATGGAGGCACAGCCAAGAAATGCCAGGACTGGCTGCAAAAGGCCCATCCCTCTATGTACGAGCAGATATGGTCGCCCGGTATGTCTATCTATCCGGCTTTGCACGCCCAACGGCGCGCAGCAACCAGGACCTTCTCTAACGCAGCGCTCCTTTTCTCTCTATAGAAGCGCTAGAAGCCGCTACGGCAAACCTCTCCGTCGCGGCCCAGGAGCGCGCCGCCAAGGACGCGAAGAAGAAGGCGGCCCAGGCCGAGAAGGCCGAGCAGAAGGAGGCAGACAAGAAGGCCAACAGCGTCGTAACGATCAAGCGGGTTGAGCGCAACAAGCGCAAGTACGTCACGGCCATCTCGGGGCTGGAAGCGTTCGGGCTCGACAACAAGAAGGTGGCCAAGGAATTCGGCAAGAAGTTCGCTACGGGCTCCTCTGTCACCAAGCTGCCTAGCGGTGGCGAGGAGATTGTCGTCCAGGGTGATGTCAGCGATGAAATCGAGGAGTTCCTCTTGGAGAAGTACAAGGTTATACCCGAGGACAACATCGAATTCGTGGACGACAAGAAGAAGAAAGCGGCCGCTGCTGCTTAAGATGCATGCTCGGACAAGGGATGGATGGATTAGATCCCAAAGTTGGTTTCGGCATCGTATGCAACGCAGTAGCACGTGTAGACTAGGACAGCGAGACCGCTCAAATAAACATCAATCGATTCCCCAGAAGACCAACTGGGTACCATTTTATTGTAGCAATTCCATAGGGATGTAGCCTAACCCAAACTCCGTGATCCGCAAGTACGCCATACAAGAACGCCATCCCCATCCGTCATTTGCACAAGCCATAATCTAGCTCTACACAAGGCGTTGGCTCCCGATAACTCAAGCTCGTTTCCGCAATGTCCTACCAGTGCTAGTAGCGCTTGTAGGTGGTGCTGTTGCCTTAGAGGCCGGCGCCTTCTTCGAGGTGGCCGATTTTATCGTACCCATGACTGTGCGTTTGGCCGGCGGAGGAGGCTTGGTAGCATTGGCTCGAGATGCGGTGCTCTTCTTAACGACAGTAGCTGTACTCGCTTCACTCGACTCACTCGTGCCGCTGACTTTCCGCCTTCTACGCGTGGAGGCTGTGGTTGCTGCGGCGGGCAACGGAGGTTTCCTTGACCGAGTTGATGTGGCGGCAGCGCCTCCAGTAGTCGTCGGTACAGCGGCTTTCCGTGACGCGGCTGCTGCGCGTGATCCCTTTGCCTTTTCGACCATGTTCGACAGAATATTTGATGACGATTTGGACGCGATGCTTTTCGTTGGGGAGGGAGGTCGTCCTATCATGGACTTAACAGGTGAATTCGGACGTTCGGCAGCCCGGGGCGCGACACGTGCATTGGTGGATGTGGGTGACAGGACGTGACTGGAGGATGCCTCTGCCGCGACAACGCCGGCGCGTGATTTCTTCTTAGGCATGCCAGTAGGTTCGGCCGAGTTTTCCTTGTCGTATACACTTGCCATCTCGTCACTAAAGACAGTCAGTAAGCTTCGAACGGGTAACAGCCCACCCAAGAACGTCGCCTCCCTACCTCAAAGGTTTATGAGGAAGTCTGGCATGAGACTCAATTGTAGACACGGGCTTCCGAGGAATGGGTTTGGGCGCTGCGCCATCCTTGGCAGGTACTGGTGGAGGTCGAGTTACATACGGAGAGCGTGCTGCCCGCAACGGTTGCGGTTCTGAGTGCTTAGCAAAGAGTTCGCCCATCTTGGCCTTCCGGAGCGAAGTAGGAATGCGATTAACACGCATCTCCACCCGAGATCGCAATTGTTGCGCCTGCACATTGTACTGGGCTCTCAGTCTTCGAGCGCGTTCGGTAACTAGGATGAAAGGTTAGACGCGTCGTTCCGTCGTAGTCGTGGATTGATGGGATTCATACTCTCTAGTTGCAAGTTGTCGATCAGAGCCTGCTTCTGGGCAAGCGAGAGGCCTACTTTTCTCCTCTTGATCGGGCTTCTCTGCGGAGTGCTCGTAGGCGATGTTGACGACTTGCGCTTTCTCGGTTGCACGGGCGCCATGCTGTTCGTTCCTTTTTGAGGGCTCGGTAGGTACGGCTAGGTATTTATATTGACGAAAGTAGTGTGGTGAAACGTGTTACAGTGGAAGATGTCGATTTTGCTCCTGTCGTCGTGCTTTGCGCTTCTTTCGTGAGGGTGCGTGTTGGTGGGCGAGTTTTGGCGTCTTGAACGGGTTTGGTGAAGCTGCAGGCAATGTGCAGTGGTACTAGGTAGGTATAGTGGCAGTATGGGGACTCCAGATCAGTGGCCGAATGTTGCTGAAAGTAAACAAAGTGCCCTGCTGATTCTGGCGGTACAAGCTCTTTCAGGGCGCGCAGGGGGGCGTTTGGCCCGAGCTTCACTCAAAAGAGCCCGATCTCCCGACATCCACAGCATCCCGCGTTCGCTCATTGGGGCTGGTCTGGATTGCGCAGGCCTAAGGCTACCTCAGCTACGTACGTACCTTGGGCCTACCAACCTACTGACGTTTATTAAGCTCTCCGACCTCAAGATAGCTGGAGTCCATTATCGTCAGCCTTCTCTAGATCCCAACATAGGAAGACTCGCAATACACATCGCCCAACCCGGATTTGTGCATTTCACTACTTCAAGGAAACCAATCCCCCGTTCTGAAATTCGTCAACTCCTAGTTGACAAACCAACCGCCAAGATGCCTTTGGAAGCAGTCATGATCGTTGTTGACAACAGCGAGAGCTCCCGAAATGGCGACTACCAACCAAACCGATTCGATGCCCAGGCCGACGCCATCAACATCATCTTCGAGAACATCACCCAGTCGAATCCCGAGTCCTCAGTCGGTCTCATGAGCATGGGCGGCAAGGGCCCAGAGGTCTTGTCGACGCTCACAACGGAACGAGGCAAGCTCCTTGAGGGCCTGCACCGGACAAAAAAGAAGATCTCGGGCACTTCGCACCTCGCGACGGGTATCCAGATCGCCAGTGTATGTCTACCTGAATTTATGCGGCCGGTCCGGCCCAGATATCGATGATGTGTCAGCTAACCCCCTCCACAGCTAGCCCTGAAGCATCGCCAGAACAAGTCCCAGCGCCAGCGCATTATCGCCTTCGTCTGCTCTCCAGTCACCGATGACGAGAAGGCGCTTGTTTCACTAGCCAAGAAGATGAAGAAGAGCAACCTGGACATCGACTTTGTGCTATTCGGGGATCTGGACAACGATGAGGTCCAGAAGAAGCTGGAAGCATTTAACAACGTTCTCAAGAGCCCCGACAGCTCGAATCTTGTCGTGGTTCCCCCGAGCGGCCGGCTGCTCAGCGACCAGCTGATATCATCTCCCATCCTTCTTGGGGAGGGTGCTGCAGGTGCCGGAGGAGCTGGTGGCGCCGAGTCCGGCGGCGGCGGCGACTTTGGCGGGTTCGACTTTGACCCCACTGATGATCCCGAGTTGGCCCTGGCCCTGCGAATGAGTATGGAGGAAGAGAACGCCAGACAAGCGCGGCAAACCCAAGCCGATGGAGACTCCAAGCCGAACTTGGAGGGTATCAAGGAGGAAGACGAGCGACAACCTCTGTTGAATGAGGATGGCGAGGCAAGTGGCAGCGGATCTTCTGGCAAGAAGGATACCAAGAAGGATGGTGACGATAAGATGGACACCTCATAGATGACCTTGGGCTTGAATGTTCACGCACTGCTTTTTACCTGTACAATACGGAATAGACTAAAGAGGGATTGGTCATGAAAGCAGAGCAGTTTGATGCTCTACGAATAGTTCTCTCTATACCGACGAAATTCATTGCATACAAGTAAACACCTAACGCCGTTTCATGCAGACAGGGTCTTCACCGAGCAAATGCATAATGCCCTTGAATACGTCCATAAACCTTGCACACATAAGGTCCTGACCAACGTCTGAACGCCCTCGTTGCGTGCTCTCAAACGAGCAAAAATAGGGCTCCCATCAGGAATGTTACCCATCTCCGTGACCTCCCAATGCGTCATCGTCGAACCCATCCCGTCTAATCAACATTGACAGTTCACAAGCCTCGGGCGTCATCAACGAGAATTGTTAATTTCCCTGATGTACGAGTTGAGCTTGCGGTCGAACATGTCACAGCGCACGGGCATCTCGAGCTGGTAGAAGGGGTTCTTCATGACGTAGTCGGCGTAGAGCTCGTAGACCTTGCGCATGGCGACGTCGACGTTGGCCTGCATGGTGTCGGTGAAGAGCAGGAACTTGGTGCCCGTCTGCGTGTTGAAGCACTGCAGCCGGAAGTTTTCCGTCTCCATCACCTCGAGCCCCGAGGGGGGCTCCGGCCGGCTGGGCAAAGGTCCTCCCTGCCCTCCTCCCGAGCCTGCACCAATACTGCCGCTGGCGGAGTGGTGGTGTTGCTGCTGCTGCTGGGCATAGTAGTGCGCGGCCTGGTGTTCCCGCAAGGGGTTCAGGCGCGCTGTGATGGCATGAACACTGTCGCAATAGATCAGCAGATGTCTCCTTTTGAGCGGAAAGGGATTGGGGCTCAGGTGAAGACCAACCCATGGAAGGTACCGGCAAGAACCAGGTAGTCGTTTGAATTGAGTTGGTTGAGGCCTTCCCCGAAAGTTCGATTGTAAATCAGACCTCCGGCCTTATTGATGATGAGCAGTGCAATAACACCCCTGCGAATGTTGTTAGTATCCTCAGTATTCAAGCATATCGGGAGTGGAGAGATGGCCTTACATCTTTGTGTGGGATATCTGTCCCAAAGGCCTATGACTAGGCCGTGGAAAAGCAATTGAGAGTTAAAATCTCAAGGCCTTCTCATGTTGGTCTCCAGAAGCAACAAGACTAGGCTTAGTTATCTTCTTTTCGCATATGACGCTCTTGCCCCGTATGCTCGCCGTCAACCTCATATTCCATGTGACGTGGTGTAGGGAGTCTTGTAGTTGCAACTTGGCAATCCAAGCTCCACCGAGGTTTATCCGGCCTATGGCCAAGCCGGGCTTTTTCTTCCAATTAGAACCTCAAGTGGTACCGGCCTGTCTCAGGCGGACTTTTTGGACAGGGACTCATCCCACCTGCTCTTTAGACACGGTACATCGGTACATTCCATCTCAGGGAGCTTTCCCCGGCTTTAACGTCCGAAGGTCCTTTGGTCCTGCCAGAGCCGCATCCGGGAAACCTTAAAAAAGATAACCTCACCACTGCTACCATCGCGACTTATTGCCCCCGTCGCGCCGCCCTCAAAACAAATTTCTCGCCTGCCGGACCCTTGTTACAGCCCTTTTCCCCCTCACGCGACATTAATTTTATGAAGAAGCAATCACTATTCACAACCCGACAGGCCAATCTTCATTGTTACCTCATCTACGTGATTCACCGGCCAGTCACACTATCGAACGAGAGACGGAGAGGAGGTTTCGCCAGACCATAGATCTGACCGACCAACTGATCGATCGCACCAACGACCATGGCTTCCCAACACCAGCAGACCGCGCGTACGAAACCTGTGCCGGCTGGCAACGAGGAGGCATCATCCGAGCTACATCTCGGCGAATTCCAGGATGTCGACACCTTGTCGTTGTCCGAGGCGTCGCTCCTGCTCAACGCCATTTCGGAAAACCGACGCAAGGGCAAGGGCGAGGCGCACGAGACTGAGTAGGTCCAATATTTCCCCTAATATACTACGAAGACGAGAGGGAACGCGACGGCATCTCCACCGTGGAGGTGTGAGGAGGAGATATTGTCGGCGCATGTCTGCTTGGGAGTCTGCGTATATGTTGTGCCTATCCTAGAAGCTGACGCCGTATCACTTTTACCACGAACAGGATGTTGAGCAAGACGATCGACTACCTCGATGCCTTCTCGCGCTTCAAGAACAAGGAAAACGTCGAGGCGGTGGAGCGCCTCCTGGGCGCATACCCTCAATTCCACAAGTTTGAGCGCGCACAGCTCGGTACGTTAGCGTGCCACACAGTGCCCCCTGGCAGAGTTCCTCTGCGATGTACCACTAACACGCAGCGCTTATATAGGCTCTCTATGCTGCGACAATGCCGAGGAGGCCAAGACGCTCATCCCGTCTCTCCAAGACAAGATCAGCGATAACGAGCTCGATGACCTGCTGAACGAAGTCGGCAAGTTCATGAACCAATAGAGCCGGCTTGGCGCGACAAAACATCGTTGAGTATCATCAAAAGGGGGTTTGGCAGGCCAGATTGCTTTTCTAAGTCGTCGGTCTTAGTCGTTGTGTTTGTAGTTCTCGTTATCGCAGAGACTGGCGTTTCCCCCCTTTCTTTGCGAGTCTTGCCTCATCATCATTATTAGAATTGCATAAAGACCGAGGGAGATCACGATTCGGTTGGTCTGAGCCGAGAAGACCAGGCACGATTACTTTTTCTTTTTATTTTGCATGGAAATGGCGTAGGATAGGTTCGATTTCAGATGGCCCCGTTGCCGAGTCAGGCAATGCAGATAGCATGAGTCCTCGTTGTCTGAAAGTGTGATTTTTACAGCGGTTGATCTCAGGTTCATGATATGTTTGGAGCAACCCCCTTTTTCTTCTTCCTCTAGGCAACAAATGACACAGTTTGTCTTTCGGGGACTTCCCAGGCAGCACTATATAGATTGGGCTTATAGAAATCCAGTTTTGCTTCTGACGCCACATCGTTGTCGAGCTCGGGCCGCAGTTAAATGTTTAGTTGTAATCTCGGTGTTCTACTTGCTGATGATGGCATAGGCATCAGAACATAAACCTTACTTAGTGAACACAGCATTGACGAGATTCAAAAAGTCGGGGCTACATATTCCAGTCTCACACAACTGTAACTATACCATCAAAATAGAACTTGCAAAATGTTGAAGATAACGGAGTAAACCCAGTACTTGGTCTAAAATAAGGTGGTGGGAAGACAAAGTACATATAGCAACAGATGCAATGACACGAGCAGAATTCAGTTCCAACGAGATATCCAATAGTCAACTGTTGACAATCTCTCATAGACCAGCCTTCAGGATCACGAGACCAAGGGGACGATGCGTCTTCTGGTTATTAACACCTTGCCTCATGCTCCTCAGGGTGAAATTCAAATGCCTCATACGTTGGGTATTAATTGTTCCATTTTTGTAAATCTTAAGGCCAAATGGATGTGAGATGTGAGTCTTTTCTGTAAGGTTTATTCCAACGTTGACCATTGGGGGGGACATTGTTTTTACGAGTCACTTAGTCCACGGTACCGGCTGTGCATCACCAAGTTCAGTGCATCGAGGGGTATTTATGGATCGAGCAAGTAAGAAAATATCATTTGTTTCATCTAGAATCTCCAGTTCTTCCAGTCCACTGGCAGGTGTGTTAGACACAATTTATGTGCTCTGTGCTCTTCATGAAAGCATGCACCTACGTTAGATGCCAACCAGCTCCTAAAACTCGCAGCCACCCACGTGTGACACTTCTTAGTAGTTAAAACACCTTCAAAGGTGAGTCCAACTATTGACGTGTCGGTTAGACTGTCGTTCTGCTGACGTAGGGTTGAGAGTACCTCTCAGCAGATCGCCGGAATCAGAACGGGCTTGCCCGTGCTGAACTGCGTCGAGTTGCATAAAAGTGCCAGTCGCCGTGCGGTACCCCGGAGTCAACAAACCTGGGTGCTTCAGGACTCCGCCTGTTGATTTAGGTCTCGGTATCAAGGGGGGTTCTGGCGTGGTTGGTAGCTCTGCCGGGCGCTGTCGCTCTGTGTCTCTTGAATCAAGCTCGATGTACACTGGCTGGCTATCGAGCTGAGCGGGCGTGTCTGACTGTTCCTCCTTGATGCTACCCTGTCCTCGGTCGTCGGGCAAATCCTTCCAAGCACTGGGTCCCGTGTTGGTGGGCGTAATAGGGCTTACAAGTGAGCTGTGTCCTCCCATACTTCGCATACTATCGTGGGCATTTTCCAGTCTCTTTGATGGCGTAGCGCTTCCTTGCTCGGCATTCTTCACAGGAGAATTCGCTCTTCCTATATGTGAGAGTCAGTTACACTGCTCTGCAGCCTGAGGACCTAGCAATCACTGTACTCACCGCCGAAAGGTGCAAGGACATCTTCGCCATTGCTCTCACTGCGAGCACCCGCTGCGGAATTCTGGTTGTTCTGCATAAGCTTTTCATCAAATTGGTCGTCACGCGCATCAACAAATGATGGCATGCGCTTTGCCAGCTTGCGACGGCGGATCAGCAAGAATATAAGAAAAATTAACAACAGTCCCCCAATGACACCGCCAACACTGATGCCGGCAATTTCTGCTCGGCCAAGCGTGAAATCGTCGCCAGTGTTGCCGCTTTGGGGTGATGAGGTCAAAGGTCCTGTCTGGCGTGGAGGAGGGACGGTAAAGGTGGTTGCTGTCGGCGTTGAGCTGGCGCTCGCAGCATCAGTCGACGTTGCTTCCGGTGGAGTAGTCGCCGCTGATTCCGTCGCTGACTCTGTTGATACTGTCGTTAGGCCCGCTGTCTCGGGCGGGAGTACTGATGCAATCTCCGTTGCACTCGTCGTCGAATCGGAATCTGGACCATCGAGCGGCGGCTTCGAGTTACGACAATTGTCATCCGTGCATGGGTCGTCTGTAGAGGTACGTGTTATTAGTTGACCAAGGGGCATCATCAATATCGAAGACTCAAGAGTCAAGCGCCGATACTATGTGTTGTTCATGGGCAGATGGAGGCAAGAGGATTAGTGGTGCTTACTGGAACAGCAACCCTCGAACTTTGGGCTTTGGCAATGGTAGAAGTCGAAACCTGACGGACAATGCACAAGTCTTCCAACAAGCTGACTGATTTCCACGCTCCCTTCCATCCTGGGAGTTTCAGACAACGTCGGTGAAGTCAGTGGTGGTTGTAGTGACACCAACGATCTGATGAACAGTCATCGATGAACTGTAGAACTTCGGAACACACCTGGCGATAGTGGAGAGGAGCTGGCAGTGAACTTTGGTGACTGATATCTTGGCCTGGACCAAGTTTGCATGGGCAGGGAATGCCCACGATGTGAAGTAAGAGGCTGGCTGGCTGACGACTCCAGGTGAAAGGGAGGTGAATTGGGCAATTGAACGGCAGCTAGGTAAAGGTCCACGAAAGGAGGCAGGGTGGGGGAAAGGACCACAGAGAAGAAAGATGTAGAACATTAGGTAAGTAGGTAGGTAGGAAAAATATGAATTGAGACCGACAATCCGCACGCAATAATATCATGTCAAGAAGGAAGCGGACAGGTTGAACAGCACACAAACAAGATGTTTGTGCTATCAGACGATCCCATTTGGGAAGTCACGCAATGGGGCCCCCTTTTTTGTTCCTACTTTCCCAGCAAGCCCAGAGCCACCTTAATAAGTTTTAGAGCTTGCTATGTTGGTCTGAACTAAGGTTGTTGCCTGTCCTTCGTACTGCTTCTCTGGGCATCTAGGTAATAAATGTGACAGTTGACTAGTTCGATCGAGCGACCTACCTGTGAATGCGATGCATACCTTCACATACGCTGGAATATGTATTGGTGTGCTGTACTGCCTGTACACGATCCGGTTGTAAGTTGGCCTATGACGACTGTCTATGTACATATCCTACACGTGGTCATAATGATGGCCATGTCCAGTAGCCAGATGTGGAAGGCCCATTAAAAGGTCTGTCTCTGCCATGTTGTGCCATTGCTACACGTATACGGCGTGGCGACGATGCTCTGTATTCCAGTTTGAGAGTGCCCCCCCAATTACTGGCTGGCAAACGACAGGAGAGTTGGGTGGTCTCTTAAGCCCATACCCATAAACGGCTACGTACATTGAACATGCAGCACTGCCTGAACCGTCATCTTCAGGACACACAAGCCACTTACATGGCTTCTATTACCGAAACTTATACTTCCTGTTGACACCTTCCCCGGAGATCCGCATAAGTCAAGACCTCTTTCCAAAGATAGCCGCAGCAACATTCGTGACACATGCTCGGTAAGGAAATGTCCTTTCGAAATACCTGCCCACATAGATCACCAACACAGGTCGGTTCATGCGACGCGGCTACGAAACACAACAGTTGACTGTACCACAACTTAAGATCGTATAAAGACTACTAGAACTGTGAATTAATTCGCCCGATACCTGGACGCAATCCCGCTCGAAGTGCTGACAGGTGAATCCTGCCGCCTTCGTACCGTTGTATTGCTCGCTCGATATCCTATTCCTTGAGCTTTTCTAACAATAGCTTGGCACCCATGTTCCCAACCGACCTTTCCTTCTTGGCTTCCATCTTCTTGCCCTTTTTGGGCTTCTTGTCTCCGTCTCCGCTAGCCTCCGGGGCTTCCGCGGCCTCTCGAGCCGCTTTCTGCGCGGCCGTCTCTTCCGTTGCTGCCTTCTCCAATGCCTTCTTCTCCTTTTTGAGGATCTTCTTCAGCTCATCGCTGTGTGAGAAGTCCTCAGCTTCAAGCAAGTTCGAGACGACAAAGGAGCTGGGCCCGGTAGCCCATGAAACAATGTGATCCTTAATGACCGGGTAGAGGATATCTGCGAAGTGCAGCGGTGGGTCGACCGGTATGATTTGCTTCGTGGCCTTGTCGTAACGCCCGCCGGCGATGAGCATCTTGAACAGGCGACCACCATGAGGTGCCTTGGATATGTGGAGTATTGACTCCTCTTCCTCTTCCGGGTTGGCTTCCTCATCCTCGTCGACTTCTTTCTCTGCATCTGGGTCGCCACCAGCTGCGCTAGCAACGGCATTTAGGGCCTCGGATTTGTCACCGACAGCAGACAGTAAAATTTCTGCAACCATTTGGCAGCCGAACGAAGTAGATAATAATTCATGAGCCGAAGTCTCGATGGAAGAGATTAGAGGTGGGGATATAGCTGTGATGAGCTCTTTCCTCCGTATCTCAGCGTCCTTCTTACTGGTAGTTTTCCTTATCTCGTCAATCTCAGCCAGACGCTCCAGATCGTAAGTGAAGCGGTTATCGAAGAGGGCTCTTGAAGGGCCCTCGAACAGATATCTGACAGATAGACGACCGTGAGGATCGTTTGCAAGAGCGAGCAGGTTGTTGGCGTCGTCCTGCTCGCCCTTTCCAATCATCTCGGGGAATATGGATTTTGAAGTCAAAACAGTATCATCGATGACATCGTAAGCAGTCAGGATGATGAGATGGCCATGCGGATCAGTAGACATCAGCTGGAATGTGTCCTTGTAGGCTTTAAGGATCTGCTTGCGGTCCTTGGCAGAGCCATAGGCCAGAAGAAGGCAGGCCAATCGAGCGCCAGATTTGGTGAAAGCCATGTTCTTCAGTAGATCGCTCTCATCCTCCTTGATCATCTCGATATACTCCTTCGCCTCATCGGTACCGGTCTTGGTGTTCAGGAAGTACTGGAGCATGGCGTCGTGCAACATGGTGAAACCAGTCATCTTTTTTTGGATAAGCTGATTCGTCAGATCCAGCAGGTACCTCATGATGATGGACCTCTTGCTCGGCTGCTCCTCGATGATCGTGGCCAGATCAGAGGTAGTGGCAGCATCGCCAGAGCTTCTGAACACCGCGAACTCGGGGCCATACCACTCACGCAGCATTACCGCCTTCTGTTCAGGTGTCGCAACGCCACGGTAGATATCATCCATAATCCAAGACGCTTCCGGGTGGTTGATCAACTTGCGAACCTTTCCGTAGAATTCGGGGACAATGAGTTCCCGGACCTCCTTCTCGCCCTCAACGATAAGCTTGCCGATTAGGAACTTGGCGTACTTGCTCTCGGCCAATTGCGCAAATGTACCCTTCAGCTCATTCGCAATCATCTTTCGTCGTTCGGGGTTGGAGTATTTGATGGCGGTTTGTACGACACGGACCGTGTCGTGCTTCAGCGCAAACTCCTTTATCCGGCCGGTGACAATGGTGAACAGCTCGTCGACAAGCTTGTCTCGCTCTTCCTTGGGGACATGTGACTTCCTTCGTAACCTCTCCCAAAGCTTCTTCGCCCGTAGAGACTCGTCGGCTAGAGGCTTGTTGTTCCTGCGGTCGAGCGCAACCTGCTTCTGCTTTTGATGTGCTTCTCGCGAATTCGTACCTGGGAAAGGATAAGTAAATGGGGGTGAAAATGCGCAAACGTAGAGACTACTGTGACTTACCATTCGAGGCATCAGCGCCGTTGGCTCCATTTGCCTTCTTGATGTCCAAAGCGGCACCTCCAACCTCTGCATCGTCCGAGAAGGCCTCGAAGTCATCGTCGTTTTCGTCGACTACCGGCTCTTCTTTGGGAGCCGGGCGCTTCTCAAACTTGGGTTTCTTATTGGACTTGTCTTTCGAGCCATTGACGCTCTTGCGCTTGGCGCCGACGGCAGCATCTCTGGGAGCCATTTCGAGTTTGGGGTGCTGGGAATGGCAGCGAAAAGATGGGATATGGGTTATTTCAAAGTCAATAGACAGGTACCGCTACCAATTATCCAAGCTACTGATAACGTCCAAAACTTTTGGCGTTATCGCCTGGGAATTTTTATTACTGCCGGGCGGTGAGCTCAGCGCTAAGCGGCCTCAAGTCTTCAGCACCCCACCATCAATGCCTGTAAGCCCACCCACTTATGAGCTACCTAGGCGTGTAAGTTGTGTACCTGACCAGTAGCCTCCAATTGCACTCACGATACACACATTGATCGCATCACACATTGAAGAATTCTGGAAGCTTTACTTCAGATAGGATCGTCACAAAATGGGTCGCGAAGAGCAAGTCGAAGAACGTGAAGTTCTCGACTCCATTTTCCCCGAAGAGATCACAGGTAAGCAGCATTGCGCCCTGTCCGAAGCAATCTAGTTTACCCCGCCATCCATGGATCGCAAGTCAGCATTGCTATGCTTCAATCCACTGATCCAAGACACGCCGACCTCCAGATATAAATGAGACTGAGTACCGGGTCTCGGTCCTGCTGGACCTCCCGCCGGTCGAGGAAGACACCAACGACCCGCCGACCGTAGTCCTGCACGTGCGATACCCGGACGCCTACCCGGACGAGGCGCCGATGCTGGACCTGTCGCCGGAGCAGAACGCGGCGACGCACCCATTCTTCTCCGTCGCCAACGACAAGGAGACTCTGTTGGTCGGGCTCAACGATACAATTCAGGAGAACCTGGGCATGGCTATGGTGTTCACGCTGGTGACGACCCTGAAGGAAAACGCAGAGCAGCTTATCCTTGACCGACGGGCGGACAAGGCCCGCGAGCACGAGGAGGTCCTCTTGGCGGCCGAGCGCGAGGAGAACAAGAAGTTCCACGGCACACCCGTCACAAGGGAGACCTTCATCAAGTGGCGCGAGGGCTTCTTGCAGGAAATGGAGGAGGAGCGCATACGCCAGGAAGAAGAACGCCTCGCCGAGCTGAAGAAAGCCAGAGTGAAGGAGGAGAAGAAGCTTACAGGCAAGCAGCTCTGGGAGCGTGGCCTTGTTGGCAAGGTTGACGAGGGAGACGATGAGGAAGGTGGCTTGACCGAGGGAGTCGAGTCACTAAAGGTCGCAACATAATTACAGACAAAGGGGGCATATGAGTTGTTTATGACTGCTTCCTATCCATCTTCTTCTATATGCGGATACATTGCATGGAGTTCGGGCGCATCAATTGTTTGGTTGAATGGACCACTATAGATCTCATTGACACTAGCATACATCAACCCGTATCGCGGGGATGGCTGTCTAAAATTCTTTTATTATCTCCCAACGCCTTTAAATGCCAGACCGAAACGCCAAGATGTTGTCGTCACATCTAGCACCCCATTTGTGACCGATTATAAGAAACAAACCTTAGAGGGCCAAACAACACTCAACCGCCCATCTCCTCGTCGCTCGCATCGTCGTCCTCCCATCCCTCGTCTGCGTCATCTCCCTCCTCTTCGTCATCAAAGGGCGCATCCCCAAGGTCTTTAGTGACAGCAGCAAGCAGCTCATTGGCATGTTCGCCCAGACGCTCGTCCTCGTAGTCTTGTTGCGCGAACAGGGTGAGACACTGTTTGAGCCAGGTTTTGCTCGAGATCCATGTGGATTGCCATTCGCCTCCCTCACTTGCATCCTGCTGCTTCTGCTTCTCGCCCAAAACGTAGAGACCCCAGCCTCCTAAGTACCAGACTTCGACGCTGTGGTCGTCCTCTCCAACCAACCGCTCGAGAACCTCGATGGCCTCCTGCTCCATGCCGACTTCCATAAGCAAGCGAGCCAACGCGACTCTGCTAGGGAAATCGGGCACCGAGGGATCCCCCGTCGGCAAGTCCTTCCACAGCTCGAGACTTCGGTTCAGGGCAGCCTTGGCGTCGTCGAAGCGCTCCTGGGAGATCCGCACACTGGCAAGGGTTTGCCACGTCTCGGCGAAGTCGGGGGCGACTAAGGTGGCCTCGGTGACAAGGGCTTCGCAACGCGCCTCGGCGTCGGCTTCCCACGAGAGATCCGTCATGTAGATCTCCGACACGGCGCAGAGTGTCATGGCGTGTTTCTGTCGGAGCTCGTCGAGTAGAATTTCTTGTTCGTCGGTCAACTTCTTGACGTCCTCGTATTTCTGGATCTGGTTCTTGAGCGCCGCGGCGCCCTTCTCGAACCACTTGACGCTATCCTGGCCACCTTCTTCGCTCAGCTGCGCCAAGCACAAGAATTTCTCCGGCCCGCCGCCTGTTTCATCACTCCTGCTGCCATCTTCGTCGATGGCAACTGCTTTGAGGAAGAAGGAGCGGGCCACCTCGAATTCACCGATTTCGATGTTGATTTGACCTAACAGATTCAGCGCAGCGAGGGCACTGTCGCTACCTGTTTGCGATTGGCTCAATGCCTTTTTAGCCAGCTCCAGAGCGTCAGATGGCTGGCCTGCCTGAAGCTGGGTTTCGGCGGCCTTGACATAGAGGAGTGGGGATACTTTGGAGTCGTCTCCCGAAGCAGCGCCCTTGTCGCCCTTCTTCGACTTTTTGTTCGGTCTTGTGGGCGCCATCGGTTTTGTATAGAAGCTATTGTATAAGAAGGTGATCCGCTTCAATAGTGACCTTATCGAGTGTTGCCAGTGTTGAATTGGGAGTCGAATTGACTGGGCACTCAATGACTTCTGGATGTTCACAAAAAAATTGGTGACGAGCGCAAAGATAAGAAATCGATAAGGCATTAAAGGACTTGGCATGGAGGGGTATTGCTTGTGAGATGAAGTTTGGTGGGGGTTCGTCAAGGCTAGAGATTTAAGCAGTAAAGGGTGCTGTAACTGGTCTCATGTTACCTGCGAAGTTGCACCGGCGTAAACCATGACTCTCTAACCGAGAGCGTTTTATGCTACTCTGTCGCACCGCTCGTGAGATCTAACCTGCAATGTCTGCACTTGCCTGAGCCGCTAGCTGCATCGCGTCTTATGTGAGTTGTCGTTAGGCATTAAACCCACATATCGAAGACCTGGGCCCAGGCTTTGTCGCCTATAAGAGGTATATAGTGAGAATCTTTCATATTCATTCCATTGCAGTGATTTCATTATCATTATTCTAGTAGGACCTCCACAGGGTCTGTAGGATGGGCAACTTGCACACTAGTAGCGAGTGACTTGTCGCATCAAGCCACCAAGTCAAAAAGAAGCAAGTGGTTGCTCTTCACCCCACGCCGAACCATCTATACCATGCGCCATTACGCCGACAGAATATGTAAAATCATTTTGCCCCAGTAGTGCTGGCTTTTTTTTTTCATGATCCGGGGCTTGCGTAGTGGCTGTTTTATTGCATTTCTTCTCCTTCTTGAGAATGCGACGACTTTGGACGTTCCATGTTGCCGAGTTCTGCACCTTGTCCGCTTTGCGCTCTCTTGCGGCCCGGAATGAAGCGCGACATGCCCTGTGTGTGGCTGTGGGTATTGGGCTCTGATGCATCGGAGAATTTGGCAAAGAAGCCGCGCTTCCTGGCTTGCTGCTGTGGCTGCTGTTTTTGATCGTCGTTCAGGCCAACCTCTTCGAAGCCTTCCTCGGCCGTGGGCGGCTCGGGATCGAAGAACCTGTCCCTGACAGACGACCTCGGCATGCGTGGGAAACGTGTAGAATCGAGGCTCTGGCGGGGAGGGTCGTGGACAATTACAGGGGACCTGGCCGAGATATCCTGCATGGTATGTTAATGCGCGCCCGAGCTGGGTTGACCCTTGTCAGCAACTTACAAAGGAGCGCCGGTAGGAGTCGAAAGACTCTCTGGAGATTGAGAAGTGCTCGATGTCGCCAATGCTGCTCCGTGTATCCATAGACGTTCGCGATTGAACAGCTGGGCGCCTCGGCCAGAGACCCTTCTCTTCACTAGGGGAAGGCTGGATGTTTGAAAGTCAGTAAGATGGGCGCTGATCGTGCACAGGGAAGTGAGTTAAGTACAGGTAGATAGACACCGCTGTCATTGACGACTATAGTCCATATATATTAGCTTCGACCGGCATATTCAAAGGGAGGGTTCGAAAAAGTATTCGATGTTGTAGCTGCTGTCGCGTTTGGGGGAGGAGCGCCGTCATACCACTCATTTTATAGTCGCCATTATCATGGCCTTTGGCGCTGCGGATACTCGGTGCCGACGAGGCCTTGGATCCCACAGTATCTACTCTCTCAAAACCCGGGTGGGCGGCATCCTTGGCAGGCGGTAGCAGGTCAGGGCGAAGATTCTCGTCGTTGCCTGGTCGGCGTGTGACAAGAGTTGCAAAGGGATTCCGGATGGGCATTGTGTCAAATGCTCGGATATTCGGATCACAAGGTGGTGGTGGGTGTATTGGAGAATTAATTGATTGAGCCTGGCTCAATGGTCGCGATTGAGTTCAAGTCACAAAGAAAGTGGATTTATCAGCTGCCTCTCTCTCTATGGACCTGGATAGGGCGGGAAGTATGGTTAAAGTAAGTTGGTAGGGGGAGTGATCAAGTAAAGCAAATACTGTAGACCGTGTAGGATTTCTTTTAATTCAAACACTTGAACCCGACTGTAACGGGATGACTGGATGGCTGAATCCGTAGACCAAGGAAATAGTACATGTAGGCTGTATCTGGCGAAGTCGATGGGGTTTCGCAATGACTTGTGACTAGAGAGAAAGCAAGGTTTAAGAGCGCAAGCCGGCCTATTAAGTTCCAACCAAGGAAGCGAAGATCTCCCCCCCTCTACGTGCCGTAGCACCACATCCAGGAAGGTGAGGCTTGTATTCTGGCCGTAAGAGAGGTACTTGGCACGAAATAGGTAAGTTCCAAAAGGCACGGGTAACTGCTAGCTCGGCCGTGGAGCTCGGCATCAGGTGTAACTCAACTCATGTCCCATTACGCGACCCGGCTTTGTTGTTCGCTTACGGGGTCTTGTCCTTGTCGCAAGTTCATCTGATGATTGTCATATCACTCAAAATGCCGACAGGCAGATATAGGCTATCCGTGTGTATAGGGACTCGATTAACGGATACAGGGCGGTAGATAAGGGCACAGAACACGATTGAGCGACGATCTGATTCAATAATCCCTTCCCTAGCTAAGCGTTCCGGCTTCCCGAACCACTGGTTTGACTGGATTCGAGATGGGATGCGTCCTCTCTCCAGTACCGAGTTAAATTGGATTTGCGGGGATGATCTATGCCAAGAAACAGCATCGCCCGTGACGATCACCAAACACAGCCCCCCAACGATACCTACATCTACACCGTTTCCGGAAGTGCGGTGCGATTTTACACAGCGATGCAGACACTGCCACGTCGCCGTTGTCAACCGCTTCACCAATTCATCGTTCATGTATACGGAAGACAGTGGAGTTGCTTATAGCACACAGTTTATAATTATAATTATTAAACTATATTAAACCCCCATTCCCTTTTAAAGATAGTAACGCTATTAATAATGGTATATCTCGTCACTTGCTCTGCACGCGGCTTGATGACCTGCTCCGCGACTTCCTGTGTAGCTTGTTGGTCACTGGGGGTGGGAACCGGTTGCTGCCACTCTCAAAATCGGTCTGGTCGTCATTGGCTGGCGGCGGCACCCCGAATATCCCAGCGGGCAACACCTCGAAACCGGCATTGACCCTTCTCGTCGCCCGATTTGCGTGGACGTCACCGAAATAAGATCTTGTCGGAGTGCTCGAGTGCTCGGTTTCAGGCGTTGCAGCAACAGCAGGTCTTCGCTGCTGTGCGTCATCAGGCGATGCTTGGCGCGCCGTGAAATAGCTGTTTCGCGAATCCCCTCCCCGCGCATGAGAAGACGCCTGGGGTGTTTGTGTCAAGGGGCTCGCCATCCGGCTGTTGTGCCTTGTGTTGGCCAGAGTCAGGCCCTCGTCAGACGAGCTGGACGTCCGCCGCTCGCCTTGCCCCGCCGAGGTCCTGGCCGGAGAGAAGGAGGTCGTAGGAGTGTAGGATTGGGGGGCGGGACGAGAGGATGAGCTCGCGCCTTCGAGGTTCCTGAGGGCATCAATATTCCTCTGCAAATCGGCGCTCGAGTGGTTCCTGGACCTTGGTGGTCTGCTGGCGCCGTGCTTGGGTCTATAGGTAGACTGGGGACCTAGCGTAGGTGAATGAGCCTGTTCAAACGTGCTTGCAGTTGGGCTGGGCCGTTGAGATTGCCCGGGTGATGGTGTAGCAATCTTCGATGACATGGCCTTCTCCTTGCCCTTCGGCTCGTCATCAGAGTCTCCTCCCAGAGTCATTGACGCTGCCAAGGTCCCCGAATTAGGAGTACCAGGCCTTGAAATCCAAATGCCGTCAACCTGGATACCGCTCTGTATTGCTCGGACGCCGAATGGTATATCTGCTTTCTTTCCCACCGGCAGGCCGCTTTTCCGCATCTCCGACAACCTCGATCGTTTCTCTTCATCGAGAATTTCGTGTTTCCTCACTGATCTATTAATCCACCATAATTTCAGCAGACCAGCTAGAAATACAAGCACTATACTACCCGCCAAAACCTGCGATCATGTGAGTGAGATGTCCAAAAGGGTGTTCGATGCTTGCACTTACAAAGGTCATTTGCTCCCATAACTCCCAATTAACGAAAAAGTTGATATTGGCCATGGCGACTAATGGTGGACAGACAAGCTTATCCCTCGAGATATGGTGTAGCGATGATGGCTTTTAAGGACGTTCGGGTGCACTCAGACCGAGTAGTATCAACGCCGTCAAGATCATGTAGTACTGATGCTGTACGTCGCTTGCGGTGACCCCGGTGTCACGAATGCGTGCAGCCCGTATTTACTACCGATCTCTGGCCAAGGGCAGCTCGTAAGTTGATGGGTGGCTGTCTGGGGAGATATAGCAATGGAAGAAAAAAAAAGCAGCCTGGGCAAACAGGGGTTTTATGCAATTCCCGGCGTGCTGGCACGCAGCTTTTCTGTGAAGAGACGAGGATGGGATGTGTGGAGGCGCGCTTGTAGTCGACCAGGAGCGGCACCGAAATGAGGTGCAGATCTAAACCTGCCTCTGCACCAGAAGCAGAACAGCCGGGGTATAAGTAAGAACTCGCTTAAAATAATTGGATAAAAGACTTGTCCGGTATCAAGGGCCTGCAAATGCAGGATCTCGAAGACTCCCAGGTGTGCCCCGACACAGCCTGCTGTTGGGTTGGTTCGTTTAAGAAAGAGAGAATAGATCAAGAAGGTTGCAGGGGTGGAGCAATAATCATGAGATGTCGGTCTGGTGGTCGAGATTGAATTCGTTTGGCAGGGTTACATAGATATCTTCCCGGAGTAAGGCGAGACGCCGGCAAAATAGGTGAGCGTGACGAATGGGATGTGCAACGGGGTATCGATGTATCGACCCTGCTTGAATATAGCCGGGGTTCTTGACCACGGGATCTTTTCCAACGAAGGGACAGGACCAAAAGATCCAATCAAGCGAATGATGGGGAGAAAAGCAAGCAAAGAAAACATGTGGTTAAAAGAAGGAAAACAAAATAGAGCCGAGCAAACAGTGATTTCTTTCGAGCTCGGAGTGGTCTTCTATATAAGACAAGATGCTACCTCCAAGGTTCAATTTTGGCTACAGATAGAAACATCACCTTACTGTACCTGAACTCACACCTAACAACGGTGATGGTCCATAGAGCCTCAGTTTGATACACGTTTCTCTCAAGGATCCCCTGCTAGGCAGCCAGATCCACGTTCGACTAAAGATACAGGCTAGAAAATCGTCCTGGATATGGCCTGGCGAATGCACCCGGGGCTTGAGGCTACAATTGTGCAGTCGATGTATCGATGTATGCAGTCATATCGTCCAGTGTCACAGCGTGCATCCGTTCAGACATGGACCGCCCTTGTTGCCTGGAAATGACAAACAGGGGGTACATGTGAGCAGTACATAATGTA
Organism: Apiospora saccharicola; assembly: GCA_038363915.1. NCBI lineage: Eukaryota > Fungi > Ascomycota > Sordariomycetes > Amphisphaeriales > Apiosporaceae > Apiospora > Apiospora saccharicola. Next base: position 6,682,034 of record JAQQWM010000001.1, read on the forward strand.
AGCCGTATATGCAACTCGTCCAGTAACCACCGCAGACCAATAGGAATGTAGATAAACAAAATGTCAAGGGTTCATTGCAGTAGACTTGATATCATTGAATGCTGGGCACCTTACCCGGAGGGGGGCGAACCACTGTGAAGCAGGCAAGCAGGCAAGGAGGTGAGTACCTACATGGACAGCCTGGATTGGCCCGTTACACGATTCACCTGAGGTTCTATTTTGTCCCACACGCTGCCTCCTCTCTTGCCAATTGGCGCTCGTCAAAGATGGCCATTGGTTCTGCAGGCGTTGGCAGGCCAAGGCTTGGGCACACGTAAGGGCTCTCGAATACGAAGAGGCAGAGGCAGAGGCAGCTGACGGCGAGACAAGGGACCAATTACCCAGTCACGGACCCGATATAGACGAAACAACAGCACCCAAGCCGCCGGTATCATAGGTCGACCAAAAAGGATATGCGCAGTTTTAAACATGGGAAGGTAGGATACCAAACAAGCAGCGGCCAAACCAGACCGGTCTTTTGTAGGTGGAGTGGACTTGCCGCACCATTTTCTTGGAGTAAGTTGCTTTTTTTGTTCTCGTTCGTTTATTTTCTTCTCCAGACCCTGGCCCGGTGGAAGAAAAAGAGCGGCAATAAATGATACGAGAATTCTTCTGGGTCGGGAGACGGTGTCATCATACGGGAATTTCGGTCAGAATGCCCAGCCCAACCTATTGCTTCATGCAGGCTGCAGCTCCCAATTAATATCGACTGGCATTTCGTGGTATTCTGCGATAGCTGGAGACACATATTCTACTAGGGCTGCCTTCAATAGCGGTTCTAGAATTAACTGTGCGCACCCCCTCTCCTAACACACCCCCTCTCTAAATACCGAATTAAACACTTTAAGCATATAATTAATATATTATACTCTTTCTTTTATAATCGATAAAATAAGAATAATATAACATTTTTAATTACTTAAAGTTAGAAATTAAATTATATATTTTTAAAATTCGAATTTTTTATTTTTAAAGCTATTTTATATATTAAGATATATATTTTAACCTTTTATATTTAAATAACCTTCTCTTTCTTTTCTCCTTAATTTATAATCGGTTAATAAATACTATATTAAAGTTAATTTAAATCTTAATATATATATTTAAATATAAAGCTTTAATCTTATATTTTAATATATTTATTCTATATCAAAATTTTATTACTTTAATAATATTTTTATTAATAACGTGTTTAACGGTATTAAATAAGTTTTAAATAGCTTAATTAAATTAAATTCTTTCCTACTTTATAATTAATATATATTATTTTTTAAATTCTATTGATTTATTTAATATAATTTATAATTAAAGACTTTTATCGTTATTATATCGGTGTTTAGTTTAAAGGATTAAAGGGTTAAAAATCTCTTCTTCTTTCTTTTAAATTATAAAGGTATAACGTGGTTTATTACCTCGCGGATTATATTACCTCGCGAACTATATTACCTCGCGGACTATATTACCTCGCGGACCACTTTTTTAATTCTATAATTTAATTAAACTTTAATATATAATAATTCTATAATTATAATATTTAATTAATTTAAAGAAAATCGAATTATTTTAATAATTTAAGTAATACGAAACCTAATAAATCCTTTAAATAAAAGAGCTATTACGAAAATATATAATGTCCTTTATATAACTTTATATTATTAAATTAATAATCGAACCTTATAACGCGAAATCCGATAACGATAATATAAATTAGATTTTATTAAAAAGGAGGTATTATAAAAGTATATAATCGATTTAAATATTTAAGGAATACTTTTTAATATTATTAATATAAAAAATATAATTAATTTTCTTATAAGAGTGTATAACGATAAATACGTCGATAAATATTAAATTAGGCGTTTTATTAATTATAATCTAAACCTTAAAATTAAAATAAATCGGAAATATAATTATTAAAAGGCTCTTTATAAGGATATAAAGGTTATTTCCGGTTAATTTATATTAATAGCGAATATAAAGGTTAAATATAATATTTTAAATAAAGATATATAAAATTTTAATAAAACTAGCTTTATAATAAGCGTTATCGGTTTAATATATATCGTAATATGCGCCGATCGGTATAAGAAAGCGAAGATAATCTAACTTAATAATTAAGAATAATTAATAATAATAAAATATATTAATTTATAAAGTTAATATATTCCGCCGTTTTTAATCGTTTAAAGTTAATATTACTTTATAAATTAAATATACGAATATAATTTACCGGGCGATTAAGTAATTAAACCGACCTCTAACGATTAAACTAATAATAAAACGGGCTTAAATTAAATTAAATACTTTAATAAATATATTAAAGTACGAGCGATAGGTTATTATCGCTTCTTAATTATTAATAATTATAAGAGTTATATTTTAACTAAATTCGAGGTATATTATAAGGATAACGGTATTATTATATTTAATATACCTCTTTATTTATTTTACCTACTTTAGCTATTAAATATTATACTTTATTCGTTATTAAAATATATATATTCGAAAGAAATCGAGCTATTTATAAAAACTTTAATAAATTATATTATAAAGCTCGAATTCTTTATTACTTTTAAAGCCGCGTATTTCGTTATTTTTATAAAATATAATATTAAATTTAAATTTAATATATTTAATTTAATATTTTATAATCCAGATAAAGTAATTAATAAACTAGATATATAAATTCGGACGCCTATACCGGAGTTATTACGCCTAAAGATCGTTAATATTTATAACCCTTTAATACCTTCTAACCCTTAATAAACGATAAAATACTTTACTTTTATTAAAAATAAAATCTCTAATTATTAAAGAAGCTCTTTAATACCGATTTTAAATATTATAAATAAATTAATTAAACGTATAAAGTTAATAATATATAAAATTATAATTTTATATAAACGAGTATAAACTTTAAAAGCGGTTAATTTAACCTTTTTAAAGTATTAAAAAGTTAAAAAGTTATATATTTAATTTAAAAGAACTTTTATTATTAAAGAATCTTAATAGCTATAAAACGAGAAAGTAAAAGGGAAGCGTCCTATAATCGATAAAAGTAAAAATAATAATTCGTCGAAACGGCGTATAATAAGTAATAGGCGTTATAATATTTATAACGAAATAAATTATAATATATAAATTTATAAAAAGGATATAAAATTAAATAATAAATCGGATAATAAGTAATTTAAATTAATTTAAAGCGTTATAATTAAATTAATTTATATAAAAGTATTAAGAAATAGAAAGAATAGTCCGCGAGGTAATATAGTCCGTGAGGTAATAAACCACGTTATATTAAATATTCTTTAATTAATTTCGATATTATATAGCCGGAAAGTTATTTTTAAAGCTTTATTATAATATTTTAAAAATACTCTTTTATATATAAAGGTTATTATTTTAAAATTTATAATAGTTTTAATCTATTTCTAATAATATATTTTTAAAAGGTTAAAATATTAATATTATATAATTAAAGTTTATTAAAAGAATATATTAATAAATATAATAAATAAACTATATTAATATATAACGTGGTTTACTATCGAGCCGGCTATATTACCGAGTTGGCCACTCTTTTATCCGATTTATTTAATTAAACTTTAATATATAATATCTTTATAATTATAATACCGATTTAATCGACAGAAAATTATATCGTTTTCATAATTTAAATAATATAAGGAGGTCCGAATCGAATTAATTAATAAATTATTACGAAAATATATAACGTCCCCTAAGCTATTTTAAACGATCGAGTATATAATATTAATCTTTAATACGAAACCCGACCGAACGGACGGAAATTAAATTTAATAGAAAAAGAAATATTTTATAATTATATAATTAATTTAAATACCTAAGGGATACCTTTTAATATTAATATTATAAGAGATATAACTAATCTCTTTATTACGTCGCGTAAGAGCGACCGCGACGGCAAATATTAAATTAAGCGTTTTATTAATTATAACCCGGACCTTAAAATTTAAATAAACCGTTAATATAATTATTAAAGGGTTATTTATACGGATATAAATATTATTTTTAATTAATTCGTATTAATTATATATATAAAAGTTAAATATAATATCTTAAATAAAGATATATAAAAGTTTAATAAAACCGGCTTTATAATAAATATAATTAAATTAATATTTATAATAATATATATCGATCGGCGTAAGAAAGTAAAGTTAATTTAGCTTAATAATTAAGAATAATTAATAATTATTAAATATATTAATTTATAAAGCTAATATTATTTTATAAATTAATTTTACGAATATAACCTATTAAGCGATTAATAATTAAATCGACTTTTAATAATTAGACCGATAACAAAATAGGCCTGAATTAAATTAAATATTTTAATAAATATATTAAATTATAAATAAAAGGTCGTTATTACCTTTTAATTTTTAACGGTTATAAAAGTTATATTTTAACCGAATTTAAAGTATATTATAAAGATAATAATATTATTATAATTAATATACCTCCCTATTTATTATATTTACTTTAACCTTTAAATATAGTACTTTATTCGGTATTAAAGCGTATATATTCGAAATAAATCTAATTATTTATTAAAGTATTAATAAATTATATTACGAAATTTAAATTTTTTATCGTGTTTAAAGCTACATATTTTATTATTTTTATAAAAAATAATATTAAATTTAAATTTAATATATTTAATTTAATCCTTTATTATTTAAACGAGGTAATTAATAAGCTAGATATATATCTTTAGATACCTATATTTAATTTATTATATCCGGGGATAATTAATATTTATAACTTTTAAATACTATTTAACCTTTAATAAATAATTAAGTCTTCTATTTTTATTAGAAATAAAGTTTTTATTTATTAAAGAAATTCCCCGATATTTATTTTAAATATTATAAATTAAATAATAAAGGGTATAAATAAAATAATTTATAAAATAACCTTTATATATAATTAAATATATATATTAAAAAAGGTTAATTTAATATTTTTTAAATATCGAAAAGTTAAAAAGGTATATATTCAATTTAAAGGGGCCTTTATTATATAGGAATTTTAAAAGTTATAAACTTAAAAAATAAAAAGAAAGTATTTAACGATTAATAAAAGCGAAACGAGGGGTCTATCGAAACGGAGGGCGGCTGGTAAAAAGTATTATAATATTTACGGTAAAATAAGTTATAATATATAAATATATAAAAAGAATATAGAATTAAATAATAAATCGGATAATAAATAATTTTAATTAATTTAAAGTATTATAATTAATTTAATTTATATTAAAATATTAAAATATAGAAAAGGTAGCCGATTTAATAATATAGCCGGCTCGGTAGTAAACCACGTTATTAATTGTATAAATTTCTTATTAATATAAATATAATAGCTATTAAATATAAAGAACCTTTATTCTTTTTTATTATTCGGCTTAATTTTTAATAAGTATACCCCCTTTAGTTATCGCTTTATAATTTATATATTATTTTAATTATTAAAAATAATAATATATTTTTAATTTTATATTAAAAAACTGAATTATTAAAGTTATATAATATAGCCTATAAATGAAATAATTAATTAATTACTTTCGTTAAATTTTATATAAATAACTTTTATAATTTAATTCCTTTATTATTTATTATAGTTAATATTTAGGAAAAAGGGTAAATAGTTTTAACGCTTTAAGCGTTTAAAAATAACTTAAAATTAAATCTCTAATATATAACCCGAATATACGAAGTCTTTTATACGACCTTTTATAATCGATAGCTCGATATTCCTATAAAATACGAAATATCCGTTAATTCTTAAAAGTTAACGGATTCCGAAGAAAAATATAATTATATAATATATAATCGAATTAAATTTATAATTATTTCTTCCTTAAATAAATAACGTTAAAAATATAGCGAATCGATTATTCCGTTAACGCGACGCGGGATATATCGGCGTTAATTAAACCTTTAATTTCGTATAACGGTAATTAGATTTCCGGACGCGTTTTAATTAAAAGATTGATTATTAAAAAGTCCTTTACGAAAATTTTAATATATATTATATATAATTTACTTTTATATAGAATATAATTTATAAATATAAGATTTAAAAGGAGGATATTTATAATTTTAATAAAATTAGTTTTTTTATAAATTAAATCTTATTCGAAATAATCGTTATTACCTTTAATCGATATAGAAGATTTAAGATAATATAATAAAGGAATCGGGAATAAATTATAATTATTTAAAACGTCGGATCGTCCGGTTATGCTATCCCTCCATATATTATATTTATCGGAAAAACGTATTTCTTTTTTTAATATAAAAATAACCTATTATCGAAGGATTAAATAATTATAATTATTAAAAACGATTAAATTATAAATAAAAGAAATAGAAATTAAATTCGGTATTTTAATAAATATATAAAATTTTATAAGAAAGGTATTTATCGCTTATTAATTTTAAACGGCTATAAAAGTTATTATTTAATAATTTTTAAACTTTATTATAAAAAGAACTCGATTATTATATTTTATATACTTTTTTATTTATTATATAAGCTTTAACTTTTTAATATTAATTATTTTTATATATTAAAAAGGTTATATAAAAAAGAAATCGATAGTTTTATATAAACATATATTATTTATATTTTAAAGGAGGATTTCTTATTAACGTTTTTAAAAACGTTTTAAACGACTTTTATTATTTTAAATATTTACGGAGGTTTCCGAAAGATAAGATTTATATTATATAATCCGGAATTTATTATTTTATAATTAAATATAAAGCTATATACGTCGACGTCGCCGGCGATTTCTTCCGGTCTATTTATACCTTAAAAATTAAAGACTTTAAATAATGTAATTAAAACTTAATTCTAAACCGAGTACGTTAAAAATCAAATCGCGTAATATTAAAATAACTTTTCGATATTAATTTTTATTAAATTTAATTAAATTACGAAAGGTATAACGTAAGTAATATACCGGCTCGTTCTATTAAAAGTTAAGGTAATTATATTATAAAAGGTAAATAAAATATTTAACCGGCGTCGTTATATAAAAAAGAAACGGTTATAAGATAAAGGATTATTTCGTATATAAATTAAAGAAAATTTATAATTTTAAAAAGATATTAATAAATAATTATAAAATAAATCGTACTGGAGTAATAATTATACGAGAAGGTTTAAGACGCGCCCGTAACGTTATAGAATTTATAGGGAGCCCGGGTATAATATACGTATTTATTAAAACAATATAAATATATTTAAAGATAAGGATTTTAATTAATTTTAATATATTAGAACGTTATAACGGAATTAATTTATGTTTTTTTATATAAAGTATTAAAAAGTAGTTAATTCATTTATATAGTTATTTCGTTTATAGACTACGTTATCTTTATCGATATATATTATTATTAATATAGAACGCCGGCTAAGGGTTATAATATATTTTAATATTGTTATTTATAATATTAAGTTTTTAATCTTTTAATATATTTTATTAATTTTAAAAGTTTTAATAATGTATAATTTCTTTATTTCTATTTTATATATATTTACTTTATTTATATTAATTTTTAAAGGGGTATAAATCGGCCGATTTTATTATAAATTACTTTTTATCGGCTAATAAAGCCTTTAATATAATATGCTTTAAAGTTCTTAATAAGGCTTTTAGCTTAAAGGATATATTAAACGAATCTAAAGGTATATTTCTTAATAGGAATTTTATTAATAACCTCCTTATTAAGTATTTAAATAATTATTTATTCTTCTTTATATTCTATTAATTTCTATAAATAACTATATATATCTTTTTAAATAAATATACTTTATACTCGATTACGAAAGGTATTATACGGAGTCTTTTATTCGCGTATAGAGTTTTTTTATCCGGCGCCTCGGTTTATTATGAAAATTACCTAGCCTTTTTAATACTTGTAATAGATTTATAATATATTAATTTAAAACTTTATTCTTTATATTATTTATTTATTTTAATTTACTTTTATTTTAATTTATTAATATATTTATAATATTATTATTAATAATAGAAAGTTCGCTTAATTAAGTGTTTTAAAAAGTGGTATATTAAAAGAGGGGATACGTATAATTAAAGCCTTTATTTATTAAATTAATCTCTAATTACTTTAATTAAGCCGGTAAAGCTATTATAAGAATATTATTACTACCTTATCGCTATTTAATATAATAAATGTACTTATAGATATATATAAGGGAAAGTAAATATATAAAGATAAATAAATATTTTTTATTTACCGAGATTTCTTTATATATAATAATAAATAAATTATATAATAAATATTTAATTTAAACATATCTCGTTTTAAAGGTTTAAACAAAATATTAATAACCATTTAGAAATATTAGTTTTAAATATAAAATCTAATTATTTAAAGTTAATAAAATCCCTTAATTTAAAACTCTATTAATTAACTTCTTTTATAACTATTAATAATTATATTAAAACATTAAAATGTTATAATTATAATAATAATAAAACTTATAATTTAATAAAAAAAAGACCTTTAAAAATAATTCTTTAATTAACCTAGTTATCCGTTATAAAATAGATATATTATATAAATAAAGTTAAAGTTTAATATTAAATTAAATTAATTATAAATCTTTTATATTCTTTTTAATTAAAATAAATAGTTTAGTTAATTAAATATAAAATTACTTAAATTGAAATCCTTATACTTTATTTAATTAAATTTACTTTATTTAAAAAAGACTTTATATTAATAGTAATTAAAGGTTAGATATAATTTATATTTAACGTTTTAAGTTATATAACTACTTTATTATTAAATATATAATTGATTTAATTAATTTAAAAGGTTAAGGTATTATGTTAAGCTTTATATTAAGACCTTATTACTTTTCAGCTTAATCGATTTAATTACTTTAATTAAAGTTTTTCCTTTAATTTTATATATATTTAACTTAATTAATTATTAGATTATATATTATTTATATTATATTATATAATTATATAGGTTTGTTTAACCGTTAATTAAAGGGTAAAGTATTTAATATTAATAATATAATTAATTAACGTCGTATTATTATATCTTACTTTCTTTATTATTATATATTAATTTAATAAAATAATATAATAGGAAATACCTATTAATTAAAGAATCTCGCTTTAATTATTTTATTATTATAACGCGCCTTTATATTTAATATTTAACGGAAAACGCGTAATTATATAATACTTTTATTAATTAAAATACTTAATTTTCTATTTTATTTATTTATATTAATACCTTAGAAATCTAATTAAATTTATTATAACTAGCTTTATAACCTTACTTTATTACTTTTATTTTAACTTTAATCGAATTTAATTTCTATTTACCTATATAATAAAATTAATTAATAAATTAAAACTTATCTTTTTAAAACTTTATACTATTAAATTTATTTCTTTTTAATCGCGATTAAATTATAAACCCTTAATAACGTTAATAGAATTTAATAATTTAATAATAAGTTTATTTTATTATATTCATTAATATTAAGCTTATTACCTTATTAAATTAAATTAAATATTATATTTAAAGTATAACTCTTATATTCATTATTATATTTATAAAATAATAGAATTATAATCTTAAGTTTAACCGACTTATTACTTTAATTAAACTATATATACGCTTTATCGTTTTATAAATAAGTTATAAAGTTATTAATACTTTTATTTAAATTAATAATATTAATAAAGTAGCGGTAAGTTTAAAGATTTTAAAATTAATAAATTAAAATTAATGTTTCCTAATGTATTTATTATAAAGGGAGTAGATATAATGGATTAAAAATATAAATATAGCTTTAATAAAGTTAAATCGATAAATCTAGTTTAAATAAAGCTTTAATAATATTAATAAAGGATTAAATAAACTTTATACCCCTTGATAAAGCTTATTAAATTACCGGTTTAAAAAAAGAGTTTATTAACTTTAATAAAAAGCGGTTCGTAACTTAATTCTTTTTATTTTATTTCGTAATTAATTTCTTGTTAATAATGTTAATTATTAAAAGAAGTAAAAAAACTAATTAATTAAATCGATTAAGCTAGTTAGTTACTATTTAATAAAATAGATATTATTAAATAACTAATTAATAAAAGTAATTAAATTAAATCGTAAATTTTAAAGTTAATATATTTATTATATAAGTTTAATAATTTAATAATAAATTAATAATCAAGTTAATTAATTAATTAATAATAATAAAAGAATAATTAACCTAATTAATAAACCCTATTAAGGTATTTATTAACGAAGGCTTAATTAATCCGCTATTTTTAAATAAAAGGGCGGTTAATTTAAATAATAATAATTAACCTCCCCTTTTTAAAAAGCTTTAATTAGTTTAAGTAAATAAAGTCCTCTTTCTTCCTTCTCTAATTATATATTAATGTATAATTTAATATTATTCCTATTTAATCCTTTAAAATTAATAATATCTTTTTAACCTTAATCGATTAAAAAAAGTTATTTTAATTTAATAACTTCGTTAAAGATTCATTAGAATTTAGACGTTTAAATACATCTTTTAATAATTTAAAAATAAGTTTATATATTGAAATTATTATTAAATTAATAAATCTATATATTTAATATATCTTTATTAATTATTATCGGAATTAATAATTATAGGTAAATTCTATTTATTTAATAATATAGTTTATTACTTTATAAACTATATTACCTCGCGGACCACTTTTTCTATTTTTTAATACTTTTATATAAATTAATTTAATTATAACGTTTTAAATTAATTTAAATTATTTATTATCCGATTTATTATTTAATTTTATATCCTTTTTATAGGTTCGCGTATTATAACCTATTTTATCGTAAATATCGTAACGCCTATTACCCGTTACGCGCCGTTTTAACGAATTATTATTTTTATTTTTATCGGTTATAGGACGTTTCCCTTTTACCTTTTTATTTTATAGTTATTAAGATTCTTTAATAATAAGGGCTCCTTTAAGTTAAATATATAATTTTCTAACCCTCCGGTATTTTAAAAGGGTTAAATTAGCCGCCTTTAAAGTCCGTACCCGTTTATATAAGATTGTAATTTTATATATTATTAATTTTATATATTTAATTAATTTATTTATAATATTTAAAATCGGTATTAAAGAGCTTTTTTAATAGTTAAAGATTTTACTTTTAATAAAAATAAAATGTTTTATTATTTATTAAAGGTTAGAAGGCGTTAAAGGGTTATAAGTATTAGCGGTCCTTAGGTATAATAACTCCGGTATAAGTATCCGAATTTATATATTTAATTTATTAATTATTTTATTTAAATTATAAAGTATTAAATTAAATGCGTTAAATTTAGATTTAATATTATATTTTATAAAAATAACGAAATACGCGGTTTTAAAGGTAATAAAGAATTCGAATTTCGTAATATAATTTATCGAAGCTTTTATAAATAACTCGATTTCTTTTAAATATATACGCTTTAATAACGAATAAAGTATAATATTTAATAATTAAAGTAAGTAAAATAAATAAGGAGGTATATTAAATATAATAATACCGTTATCCTTATAATATACTTCGAATTTAACTAAAATATAGCTTTTATAACCGTTAATAATTAAAAAGCGATAATAACTTATTATTTATATTTTAATATATTTATCGAAATATTTAACTTAATTTATACCCGTCTTATTATTAGTTTAGCCGTTAAAGGTTAGTTTAATTACTTAATCGCCCGGTAAATTATATTCGCGTATTTAATTTATAAAATAATATTAACTTTAAACGATTAAAAACGGCGGAATATATTAACTTTATAAATTAATATATTTTATTATTATTAATTATTCCCGATTATTAAGTTAGATTATCTTCGCTTTCTTACGCCGATCGGCGTATATTATAACGTATATTAAATTAATAATACTTATTATAAAGTTAATTTTATTAAAATTCTATATATCTTTATTTAAAATATTATATTTAGTTTTCGTATTTATTATTAACGTAAATTAATTGGAAATAACCTTTATATCCTTATAAAGAGCCCTTTAATAATTATATTTCTAATTTATTTTAATTTTAAGGTTTGGATTACGGTCGATAAAGCGCTTAATTTAATATTTATTAATATATTTATTATTACGCGTTCCTGCGAGAAAATTAATTATATCTTTTATATTAACGATATTAAGAGATATTCCTTAAATATTTAAATTAATTATATATTTTCGTAATACCTTCTCTTTAATAAGATTTAATTTATATTATTATTATTAGATTTCGTATTATAAAGTTCGGTTATTAATTTAATAATATAAAGTCGTATAAAGGACGTCGTATACCTTTATAATAGCTTTTTTATTTAAAGAATTTATTAAATTTTACGTTATTTAAATTATTAAAACGATTCGATTTTCTTTAAATTAATTAAATATTATAATTATAAAATTATTATATATTAAAGTTTAATTAAATTATAGAATTAAAAAAGTAGTTTATAAGGTAATATAGTCCGCGAGGTAATAAACCACGTTATATCTTTATCTTTTAATTTAATGTATCCTTTTTATTTAAAATATTATTTATATATTTAATATACCCGATAATTAATTATTAAGTTATTCTTATACTTTAATAAAAATATTTTAAAAATGCGCCGTATATAAATAAATAAGAATCCTTTATAAATATAACTTAATAAATTACTTAATTAATTATTTATTTATTTATAATATTTAATCCTAAATAACTTTAATTATTATAAATTTTATAATATCTTTATTTAAGTATTGTGCTATTTAAAATCTTTATTAAAAACATTTTTTCTTAAAAATCTTAATTTAAATATCGCTTTATTTAAAAAGTTTTATTTTAAATTCTTTTTTATTATTTTTAATTTATTATATATATATATTAAATACCCTTTAATTTATTATTAATTATTGATATATAAATAAGTTATTAATATAACCGAGAAAGTTACTATTAATCCTCTTTTAAACAAAGAATAAAGTATAAATAAATAACCCGATATCTTTAATAAATAGATTACTTTAATACCTTAATAATTTATATGTTCTATTAATTTTAATATAATATTTTAAAATAAAACTCTTTTTAAATAAATCGAAATTCTAAGATTTTAAAACGATTTATATTTAAAAAAGATTAAATCTTAAAACCTTCCGTTAATCCCGAAATAAGTTACTTTAATACCGATAGATATAATTATTTAATAGGTCGAGTTATTAAAATATATATTTAACCTATAAAAATTATAAATTATAAATATTAAAATTAGTTTTCTTATACGTTATATCGGTTATAAAGTTAATAATAGTTTTATTATATTTAGAAATAACTTAATTACTTTTAAATATTTAGACGTTTAAATTAATAAAAGTTAATAAGTTTAAAAATGAATAATAATAGAATTATAAAGGATTTAAAGGAATTTAAAAAGAAAATTATAAAAAGCTTTATATATAAATAGTTACGGAATTAGGACTTAATAAAGTAAAGCTATAAATAACATTTAAAATAATATAATTTATAATAGAGCAGCGAAAAAGAGTAGGTCTAGCTAGAGCTAAATTAAGATTTAAAATAAATAGAAAACGGGGCTTAATTTATATTAACGTAACGTTAATAGGTATAAATTAATATATTATATTATTACCCTTTCCTTATAAATAAACGGCGCCCTAAAGCTCTATTAATAATTAGAATATAAATATCTTTTAATTAAAGTAAAGATAGCTTTAGGTATTTATTTAATTATTTAATTATAAAGCTTTAATCCATATAACGTTATAATTTAATTTCTTTATACCTTATTATATAGAGTCCTTCTATTATAGCTTTTATCAGCTTTTAATTACTCCTTTCTCCTTAATTCCGGTCGGTTTATTTATATATTATATATATTTAACTTTTCTTTATATTAAATGTTAAACCTCCTTTAATATAAATATCTTATTATCGGGGTAATTGTTATTAAACCGGTCCTTTTTAATAACGCGTTTTTATTTAATTAATTTAATAAATAAACCGTCCTTATGTAAATTTTAATAATAATACTCTTTTAATTTATTTATAAAGTTCTTAAAATCGGAAATTAAATATTATATATTATTATTTTTTGATTTAATTTAATTAACCTTATATTAAAGTGTTTTATAATAAATCCGCGATACCTTAATTTATAATATCTAATATTTTAATTATTTAAAATTATTAAGGTTTATAACTTTAATATTAAAGCGTTCGGGAGTTTATTTAAGAAAGGAGTTATTTAGATCTTTAAATAATTAATCGGTATAATAGGTATAGTTCGATTAAAAAAAGGAATATCTAATTTATATATATAATTATTATAGGAAAGGATTTAAAATAACTATTAAATAAATAGGAATATTAATTTATTATTTAATTAATTTATTTTAAATTTTATAACTCTTTTAATAAATATTTAATCGCCGATATTAAACTCGGGTTCTTTATAATAACGGTTCGTTTATTCCTTTATATAATCTTAAATCGAGGTAAATATAAATCTTATAGGTTTAATATACCCTTTAATCGTTTAAACGTTTAATTATATTCATTTCCAATTTATTCTTTTATTTTAAAGTAAGTTTTAAAAAAGTTTAATCCTTTTTTCTTAATTAAAATAGATTTATAATTTAAAACCTTATTTTATTTTAAAAGGTGTTATTTTATTTTTAAATTTATAAAGGATTATAATTTAAATAAAATTTAAAATAAATAAAGCGTTAACTTAATTATTTTAATAAAAAAAAGGAAAGGTTATAATCTTTAATTTATATATTTATTTATAATTTCTATTTTTTTTATTAGATTATAATAAATAATTAAAATAAATATTAATAGATCTTATAAAAAGGTTTATTAGGGAAGGCCTAATTAACCCGCTATTCTTAAATAGGAAGGCGGTTAATATTAATAGTAATAATTAGCCTCCCTTATTTAAAAAGCTCTAGCCGATTAAATAGGTAAAGCCCTCCTTCCTTCCCTCTTTATTATTATATTAATCTATTTATTTAAATTACTTTTATCTAGTCCCCTTAAATTAATAGCATCTCTTTAATTATAATTAATTAAAAATTAAGATTATTTAATTTAATAACTTTATTAAAAAGCTATTAAAACTTTTATATTTAATATAAGATTTAAATAATTTAATAAAAGGTTTATATATTAAAATCTATTAATATTAAACGGGCCGGCACGTTTAATATTAATTTAAATAATTATTACCGAAATTAAAAGTTAAATTTAAATAATTATTTCACATTTAATATAATTTTTTCTTTTAATTTATAATAACTTTAATTTTCTTATTATCGATTATATATTTAATATTATTAACGGTTAGAGTTTTAAATTGTTCCGTAAAATTTTTTTTTAATAATTTCGTTATTTAATTATTAAATTCTATAAAAACAGTTTATTATTATAAAAACGTGTCGCGTTTAAATGTATAAAAATCCCTTATAAATATAATTTAATAAATTATTTAACTAATCGGTTATTCGTTAATAATATTTAATCCTAGATTTATTATTTATTTAATCGTAAATATTATAATTTCTTTATAAAAATGGCGATTTTGTTTAAATATATAACCTTTTACCTTTTTTATTTCTATAAAAGTTATAATTTTATTTAAAAGTATGGTTTCTCCTTTACTATATTTCCTTATTATATTATATTTATTATCTAAATTTATTAAAAGTATATTATTTATTTATAGGTATTTATTATAACTAATTAAAGCGTTAATCTATTTATTAATCTTAATATAAAATAATTTAAACGCCGAATCCTATTAATAATAAATAAAATTAGAACGAGTTAAATTATTAACCGGTTATTAATAATGTTTTTAATTAAAGGGTTTCCGCTTTTAACTTTTACGAATTAAAAGATAATAATTAACGAACCCGATATAATTATAAATATACCGGTAACTTAAATTATTAATTATTTATAACGTAAACTTTTTAAAAATAAAACTGAATTAAAATAAGAAATTAAACCTTTAATGCTATTAAAATACTAACTCGTTTCTTTTTTTAATATTTTAATATAAAGATTTAACTTAATATAATATACCTTTAACATTAATTAATAAAAGGATCGTTAATTAATATAATCCGAAACTTTATAAACTAAGGATATAAAAAGCAAGAATAATAATAATAAATATATTATTAATATAAATAGTAATTATATAGAATTTAATAAAAATAAAATATTTATATATTATATTAAGAATAAAGTTATATAAACTATATAAAGAATAAAAGAATAATTATAAAATAAAATCTATAAAAGTATTTAATTAATTAAAAAGAATTTTACTTAATTTTTAAAAGGCATTATAAATATTTAAATATAATAATTATTTATTATATTTAATAAAACGTTTTTTATTTTATATCTTCTTAAATAGCCTCTTATTATTTAAAATTAAGCTAAGAATCTTAATAATTTTAACCTATACCCTTTTATATAATATTAGGTTTTCTATCCTTTAGCTTAATCTTTAATATTAATATCATTATATTGTAGATTATAAAAGTAAGGGTAGGGACCTGTATTTAATAGTAAATTCTTTCTAACTATTTTTTTCACGGTAGTTTTATAAATAATAATTTTAATTACTATATATTATTAATAAAAATAAAATAGACTCTGATTTAAATAATAATAAAAATATTTAAACGTTAATAAATTCTATTACCTTAAATAACCTAAATTTATAGAAAAGATATTAAATATATTTAGTATTAAAACTAAACCTTTAAATCGCCTAACCGATTAATAACTAATCGCTCTTTTAAATAAATTATTTTTTAACCTATGTACTTATCTATAATAATAAAATATTAAATAACTTTAGCTTTAAATATTAATATTTCAATTTTTATATTAACCTATTATACCCCTTTAATAATTACTAATAGCACCTTTAAATTAACCAGTTATTAATTCTCTAAATTAACTATTATAACCTCCTATTAATTAATATAGCTAGTTCCCTTATTATTATAACGCCTAAATTATATATAAATAAATAAGTAATAAACTTAAATATAATAATATTAAAATTTTTAATCCAGACCACCCCGATCCAATAGAATAAGGTTTAATTTAAGAAAGGAAAATAGGTATCTTTATAAATATTATATTAAAATCTTTATAAAAAGTAATTATTATTATTTAATAACTTAATAAATCTTAAATGTTTTTTAAACTCTATTAAGCAATCGAGCCTTAATATAATAGAATAACGAAATATCGAATTATAATAAAGCTACCTTAAAATTTGAAAGATTATATTATATTATAAAAACTTTAAAGAACCGTTTTAAATTTAATAATACTTTTATAATGAAGAAATATTAAAAAGCTTTTTTATATTTAAAGAATTTATTTAATAATACTAATACTTTAAAATACTTCTTTAATTAAATAATTAAGAATTTCCGAATTATATAAATATTAGTATATAATAACTTTAATATAATAAATATTTTTAAATAAATTTATAATTAAATTAATATAAAGATTTAATAGTTTCTATAATTTCTTTTAAATAATAATAATATTATTATATATATAATTAAAGTTAACGAAATATATAATACCTTATATTCTTATATTAAATAATAATAAAGGGGCGGAAATTAATAAATATAAAATACCTTTTCAAACTATATTAAATCGAAACCAATTAATAAATATATAATAAACGAAGATTTTACTAAATATCTATATAATTAATATAATAAATAAAAGGAAGAAAAAGAATGTTATTAAAACAAGGTTTAATCTCGTAACAATTTTAAAAAGAATTATAAAAAAAGGATAATAAGAAAGTTAATTTTATTTATAATAAGTTATATTTAATATCCGATTTATTAAACTCTTTCAATTTAAACCTAGATTTTAATTATAATTCCTTTTATTTTTACCCCGTTTATAATTAGAATATAGTTTATAAAATATATTATAAATTCGATTTTATTAACTTTACATAATAGAAATTATATAAAAAAAGATATAATAAAATTAAAAAAGCTAAAATCTCTAACTTCTATAATTAAATAACGTATTTATAATTGTTATACTCGCGTATTATTTTTATAAAATTAAATATTTAAATGTATAAAGAATTATAATAAAAATTATAATTATAAATAATTTATATTAGAGGAACTCGCATCCTAGTATTTTAAAGATAAGATTTACCTTATTAATATAAAAAAGTTCTTTATATAAAAGAATATTCCTAATATTAAATAATATATAATAAAGGATAATAATAATATTATAAATTTTATATATTTTAAAGTTAACGTTTATACTACGTAAGATAATCTTTATTTAATATATATTTACCTTAATACTAATATTAAACCTAATTTAATTAATAAAAATTTCCTTTAATAAATAAAATATACTATAATATTATAAAAAACTAAAATTAAAACTATATTTTAAAAAAGAATTGAAATAATTAAATAAGCGACTTTTACTATTTATATAGAAAGTTATAATAATAATAATAGTAATTAATTAATGTTTTTAAAGTTTATTAAAAGCGGATAAATAATTAATAATCTTAAGCCTAACGTTTTAATAAACATTTAAATCCTTAAACCTTTTAAAATTAAAATTAATTTTAATATCAATATAATTTCTTTTTTAAAGTATAAATTGAATATAACTTTTAATTATCCTACGGAGGACGTTAATTTACTAATTATATTATAAGAAAAATTTATATAAAACCCTTAACTTTAATTTAATAAACTAAATAAATAAATATATAATTGTAAATTAACTAATTATATAATAACCGACGAATAGCTTAATCGATAATAACCTATCCGATTAAAAGATTATTCGTTAATTATAATTCTATTAGCTCCCGTTTATTAATATTAACCTTTCGAGGGTAGTTATTTTATAATCCTATCGTACCGGCATTTATTATAAATATATAAAAGATTTACGTCCTCCGAAACCTTTTTCCTATTTTATAAATATATAAATATACTTTCCGTTATTTAATAATCTTTATAACGTTTTTTATTAATATATACCTTAAATTTAATATATAAATTACCTTATATAATCTTTAATATTTTGGAATTAAAATTATATAAAATAATTATAATTTTTTAATCGTAAAAACGATTTATTCTAAAAAATTTAAATTTAATAATTATTAATATAATAATATTAACCTCTTTAGAATTACTCGAGGTACTTTTTATTAATATATATAATATAATATATATTAATAAATATCGAGATTTAAATAATTATATATATATTTAATAATATATAAAAGTATAAAATAAAGGATAATAATAAATATAAATATATATTTATACAAAATAAAAAAAGAAATATTATAAATTTTAAAAAATGTTTATTTTAAAATCTTATATTTATATATAAAAGTTTTCTTTAATAATTTATATAAAACCGGTATCTTTATACTTTAATTTTAGAAACTTTATTACCTAAACATAAATAATCTCTAATAAATTTTAAATCTATATAATATAAACGAAAAATTCCTTTTTTAATATTTAAATATAATATTATCGCGAAACCTAGGGTTATTATAAATCTTATATTATAAAGGATAATAAATAATTAAAGTCGATAGTTATAGTAGAAAGGGGCTTAATACTTATTATTTATTATCGCTAAAGGCTTTAATTCTTTAATTTACTTTTAAAATATATATTTATTTTAATATAAATAATATAATGCGCTAGTCCGTACCTACTAGCGCCACGTTAATACGGATTAAGCCCCGCTCCTACACCTATTTCAGGTCCTAATCCAGCTCCAGTTAAATTTGCTCTTTTTTTCTTCTTTATTGTAAATTATATTATTTCAAATATTATTTATAACTTTACCTTATTAAATCCTAATTCCGTAACTATTTATAATCGTTAATTATACCGTTTAATAAAACATTATTCTACCCTTAATTCTAAATAAACCGATACCGATTTCGTTATAACGCGAAAAGTAATAAACCTTAAACCGCGTATTAAAAGCCTTGACGTATAATTATAAAAACCGAATTTAATTAACCTTTATTACGAATATTATAATATATAACAAAAATAACCACGTTATTACAATATATATTAAAAAATAAATCTAATTTAATATTAATATTTAAAAGAAACTTATTAAATCTTATATTCCTTACGATATTATTAATCTCGGTCGCCGTTCTTATAAACGACTTAATATTAACGACCCCGAAAATAATTAAATCTTTAAAAGCTTTAACGATAATTTAATTAATAAAAATACCGATTAAATTTATAAGGAATTCGAATAATAATAAAAGGACGCCCGTAAACTCTAATATATTATAAATATCGATAAATTAAATAGCGATAATATATAATTCGGCTTTAATTATTATTCTAATATATATATATATAATAATAACAAGCCCGCTTTTCCCTTCTCCCCTTAAATTAATCCCGGTATTATTAAATAGCCTATTAAAAATAACTTCATTATAATAGAAGAGTTTAAGAATATATATAATAATTCGGAAAATTTATTTTAAGAAATATAATTCATTATTATAATTATTAATATCCAGATTATATAAATTATTGATTTATATTAATATATAAAATTATTTAATTTCTAACAGGAATTTACCGTTTTTTAAATTAAATATTTCGCTCGTTTAATTAAATAACGAATATATCGACTTATTAAGGGCGATAATGTAATTAAAAATTAATATAAAATAAATAACTTAAATTTAAAGATTATTTCTTTAAAGGATCGTTTTTAAAAGATAGGTTAAGAATTTAATTAATATTAAACTTAAATTTAAAAAAGATATTTATTATTAAGGATTTTATAATCGATTTTATTAAAGTTAACGTAAACGTTATTAACCTTTAAAAAGAATTATATAATATTAACGTGGCTATTACTAAATTTATATAATTTCGCTATATTAATATTCTTTTAATTATCGTTAGTATCGGAGGTACCCGTTATAAGAAAAGCCGTAAAATCGAGATTAACGATTTTTGCGGTAATAAGGACAAGGATAAAGTTCCTTTTAAAATTTAATTTTATTAAATTAAAGATATATATTCTAAAAACATCGATTATTTTATTATTAAATCTTAAATATTTAACGCTATCCGTAATTATATTAAAGGACTTATTATTTTAAAACTCCTGCCTTTCTTTTACGATAATTATTTAAACTAAATAAAGATACCTAACGAACTACTAAATTATTTATAAAACCGCTATTTCAATTATACTTCACGTAAGAAAGCTAAAAAGGAATATAATTAATTAAAAATAATTTCCTTAATTAAATATTAAAAGTTCTTTTTAGACTTTGTTTAATTAATTAAAAAAAAAGGAATTTCTTTAAATTTCTTAAAAAGAGGTTTTCTATAATAAATTTATATTACGAATTATATTAACTACCTCTATTTAATACTTTAATAAAAACATTAACTTTAATATAACGTAATTTATTACCTCGCGGACTATATTATCTCGCGAACTATTCTTTCTATTTTTTAATACTTTTATATAAATTAATTTAATTATAACGCTTTAAATTAATTTAAATTATTTATTATCCGATTTATTACTCGATTTTATATCCTTTTTATAAATTTATATATTATAATTTATTTTACCGTAAATACCGTAACGCCTATTATCTATTACGCGCTATTTCGATAAAGTACTATTTTCACCTTTATCGGTTATAAAACGCTTCCTTTTTACCTTCTCGTCCTATAATTATTAAAATTCTTTAATAATAAAGGCTCCTTTAAATTAAATATATAATTTTTTAACCTTCCGGCGCTTTAAAAGGGTTAAATTAACCGCCTTTAAAATCCGTACCTATTTATATAAAATTATAGTTTTATATATTATTAACTTTATACGTTTAATTAACTTATTTATAATATTTAAAATCGGCGTTAGAAAGCTTCTTTAATAATTAGAAATCCTACTTTTAATAAAAATAAAATATTTTATCGTTTATTAAAGGTTAAAAAGCATTAAGGGGTTATAAATATTAACGGTCTTTAAACGTAATAACTCCGGTATAAGCGTCTAAATTTATATATTTAATTTATTAATTACTTTATTTAAATTATAAAGTATTAAACTAAATATATTAAATTTAGATTTAATATTATATTCTATAAAAATAACGAAATACGCGGTTTTAAAAGTAATAAAGAACTCGAATTTTATAATATAATTTATTAAAGCTTTTATAAATAATTCGATTTCTTTTAAATATATATATTTTAATAATAAATAAAATATAATATTTAATAATTAAAGTAAGTAAAATAAATAGGGAGGTATATTAAATATAATAATACCGTTATCTTTATAATATACTTTAAATTTAATTAAAATATAGCTCTTATAACCGTTAATAATTAAGAGGCGATAATAACCTATCGCTTATACTTTAATATATTTATCGAAATACTTAACCTAATTTAAACCCGTTTTATTATTAATTTAACCGTTAAAGGTTAATTTAAGTATTTAATTACCCAATAAATTATATTCGCGCGTTTAATTTATAAGGTAATATTAACTTTAAATAATTAAAAATAATAGAATATATTAACCTTATAAATTAATATATTTTATTATTATTATTTATTCCCGATTATTAAATTAAATCGTTTTCGCCTTCTTACGCCGATCGGTATATATTACGATATATATTAAACCGATAACGTTTATTATAAAATTAATTTCATCGAAATTTTATATATCTTTATTTAAAATATTATATTTAACTTTCGTATTCGTTATTAACGTAAATTAACCGGAAATAACCTTTATATCCTTATAAAAAGCCCTTTAATAATTATATTTCCGATTTATTTTAATTTTAAAGTTTAAATTATAATCGATAAAGCGTTTAACTTAATATTTATTAACGCGTTTACCGTTATATATTCCCGCGAAAAAATTAATTATACCTTCTATATTAACGATATTAAAAGGTATTCCTTAAATATTTAAATCGATTATATATATTTATAATACCTTCTCTTTAATAAAATTTAATTTATATTATCGTTATCGGATTTCGTATTATAAGGTTCGGCCGTTAATTCGATAATATAAAGTCGTATAAAGGACGTCGTATACTTTTATAATAACTTTTTTATTTAAAGGATTTATTAAATTTTATATCGTTTAAATAATTAAAACGATTCGATTTTCTTTAAATTAATTAAGTATTATAATTATAAAACTATTATATATTAAAGTTTAATTAAATTATATAATTAAAAAAATAGTCCGCGAGGTAATATAATCCGCGAGGTAATAAATTACGTTATATATTAAATATTATTAATAAATTATTTAAACTTATATTAATATTAATAAAAAAAAGAAAAGTATTAAGAAAGTAATTACCTCTATTAATTCTAAAAATAATAAAAACGATAAGAATAGTAGAAACTCCGGCTTTAAAGGTAACGGAAATAATAGATTATTATTTAAATTAACTTTTACCTTAATTTTAATTAAAACATATCCCCCGCTTATTATTATTAAAGAGATTTAAAAACTAATTTAAAAGGGACAATATTTTAATTATTATTAAATTAATTACTCAAAGAATAAATACCCTTTAAATCTTTATAATATTAATAAAAGAAAGCTCGCCGATATTAATAAGATTTATCGATATTATAAAACCCCTACCGATCTCTTTTCGAATAGCTAGAAGTTTAATTAAACCTTAACCGAATTTAATAAATTAAAAAATTAATCTTAAGGAACGAAAACTCCTTTCTAAAATAAGTATTAATTGGTATTAAAAACGATTTAATAATAATATTATTTAATTTTCTATAATAATTAATTAAAAGGTCCTTATTAACTTTTAAATATATTATAAATAATAATAAATTATTATTATTTATAACCGTAACGTTAATTAATACAGGAGTAATTAATTAATTATTTATTAATAAAAAACTTATAAATAAATTGATTAAATAATTAAAAACCCGATATAAAACCGGATTCCGACCTTATAAAATTAAAAGGTTTAAAGGAAAACCTTCTTAATATATTAATATAATATTAATCGTTAATATATATATTTATTACCGGAATATTAAGTTAATCCTTTTAATAATAATCGATATAAATTATAATATAATTATTAAATAGAAATAATTTAAAGAATACGATATAATTATATATTTAAATATTTAATATTTTAATTACCTAGATAATTAAACTTTAATTATAAATATTAATATCCTTATAAATAATTCCGGCGAATTATTTTATTACCTTTCCTTTTAAAAAAATATAGATACCCGGGATAAAGCGTTTAATATTTAAATTAAAAGGGATAAATAAAAAAAGGATAATTATTTCTTTTAATTAAAGTCCCGCTTTAAAGAGGGGGAGGAAACCGGAAGAAATATTAAGATTCTAGCTTTAACTTTTAAAGATATTAAAATCTTTCTATATATAATATATCGATTAAATATAATATAACCTCGATAATAAATTAAAGATTAAAGAACCGTCTTTTACTTACTTATTATTAAATTTAAAACTATAAAAATTATATTATAATAAAAAGAATATATAAAGGCGATACCGTTTATTATATAACTTTTTTAAATAATATAAATAATAAATACTCGACTTTACGATTATTAACGTTAACGGATTTTATAAATATATAAAAAAGGACGATTATTAAATCGCTATAATAACTTTATATAAAATCGATTAATTTATTTAAAAGAAATAAACCTTTCGGAATAACTCTTTATTAAAAAATAAAAATAAATTATATTATAAAATAAAAAAAACAATCTTAAAAGTATATAAAGATTATTATTATATTTTTAATGAAATTTAATTTAATAAATTAATTAAATATCGCGGCCTAATAAATTATAAGATCGAATTAAAAGAAGGAATTAAACCGGATAACCTCGATTATAACCCACTTTATAAAATATCTTTAAAAAAGCCTATTATAACCCGGAAATATATTATTAAAAACCTATAAAAAGGCTTTATTATATTTAATAATATATTATAAATTATACTAATATTAATAACTTTAAAGGGAGATAACGGCCTCCGATTCTATATAAACTTTAAAAAGCTAAACATTATTATTAAGAAATATCGGTACCCCCTCCCGTTAATTAAGGAGACTTTTAATTAAATCTCTTAAATAAGGATTTATATAAAGATCGATATATAGTAAACATTTTATAAAATTCGCTTAAAGGAGATAGATAAAGACTTTATAATATTTAAAATTAAATATAGAATATATAAATATCGGGTATTTTTATTTAAATTTATAAATAAACTATCGACCTTTTAAAGGTTTATAAATAATTTATTAAAAGAATACTATAATAACTTTTATTATATATATATCGATAATATCTTAATCTACTTAAAAAACCTTTTAAAGTACGAAATATATATCCGTAAGGTATTTTAAAAGTTTTTAAAGGCTAAAATCCAAATAGACTTTAAGAAATATAAATTTAATATAATAGAAATAAAATACTTTAGTTTTATTATCTAAATTAATAATATCGTAATCGACCCTAAGAAAATTATTATTATAAAGGATTAAATATAACCTACGAGCGTTAAAATAATTTAATTATTCTTTAAATTTTATAACTTCTATTAGAAATTCGTAAAGAATTATAATAATATAGTTAAACTTTTAACCCTCCTTATTAAAGCCGATTAATTATAGGATTAGGGCCCCGATTAATAAAAAGCGTTTAATAATTTAAAGGCCGCCTTATTATAAATACCCGTCCTCGTCTATTTTAATTATAAAAAAAAGACGAAATTAGAAATTAATTCCTCCGACTTTATAATAATTAAAATACTTTTATAGAAATAAAACGATAAAGATTAATACTTTATTAAATATTATTCCAAATTTCTTTAAAGCCCGGAGTTAAATTATTTAATTTATAATAAAGAAATATTAATTATAATAAAAGGACTTTAATATTAACGAGCCGAATTTATAAGCTTTTAATACCCTAAGCCTTTTATAATTATTATTAATTATTATATCCTTAAATACTTTAATATTAAATAATATTTTAATTCTTAATAAATATATTAAACGAAGATCCTAATGTAATACCATTTTATAATTACCTATCGATTTAAGAAAGATAATATAATTATTAATATATTATTTTAAAAGGCGGAGGAATTAAGAATTTTAAAAATTAGGAGAAAGAATGAGATTTATTAAACGATTTCTAAACCTTTAAATTTTATATTAAATCCTAGCCTCGAGATAAAAGATTAATTGGAGATTATATTATTAAACGATAATATTTCCTTATTAGACTTTTTTAGAATTTTATTAATTAATACATCCTTAGAAATAAATCGATAAGCGATAAACCTTAAACTTTTTTAAGGAAAAGCTCAATTAGAATATAAGGATTTTAAATTAACGAACGGACTATTTTCATATAAAGGAAGGTTAATAATTTTAATAATTAATAATTTTAAAATAAAGCTTATTAAAAATATTTATTACCGAGTTATTATTATATATTTGGAAATAAATAAAATAAGGAAATTAATTACCGAAAACTAGTAATAACTGGGTATAATAAATAATTATAATATTTTTATAATGAATTATATATCTAAACCTTTAAGAAATTTTAACCGTTTTTTATACCGAATTAAATATAATAAAATATCGTTATAAACTTTAAAATTATAACTCCCCTAAATAAGAATATAAAATATAATATAATTCTAATTATAATTAATCGATTAATAAAGCGAAGCTAAACTATATTATATTATAAAAGCATTGGTATAAAAGGAATAATTAAAATATATTATTAAAATCTATTCCGAATTTATAAATTACCTTAAATTATCGTAAACGATAAAAATATATAATTTACCTCCTCGTTTATAAACGAAATATATAGAATTTTAGGTATTAAATAGACGTTTACCTCGACGGCTTATTATAATATAATAGAATAAATAGAAATTATAAACGAGTATATAAATTAACGATTATAACTATTCCTTTTTTATTATTAAAAGAATTAAGTAAACGCTTTATTAATTTTAAATTATATTTAAATTATAATTCCTTATAAATCGTTAGAAAAAATAACACCTTTTAAAATAAAACGAGATTTTAAATTATAAATTCATTTTAATTAAAAGAAAAGGATTAAAAACCTCCGGGGCTTATCTTTAAATAAGAAAATAAATCGGGAATAAATATAATTAAACGTTTAAATAATTAAAGAGTATATTAAAACCGCGAAATCCACTTTTACCTTAATTTAAAACTATATAAAAAAATAAACGAACCGTTACTAAAAAGCCCGATTTTAACGTTAATAATCGAATATTTATTAAAAGGATTATAAGATCCGGAATAAATTAATTAAATAATAAATTAATATTCCTATATACCTAATAATTGTTCCGAATCCTTTTTTATAATAGTTATATATATAAATTAAATATTACGTATTTTTAATCGAATAATATTTATTATACCGACCGATTATTTAAAGATCCGGATAACCCCTTCCTTAAATAAGCTCCCGAACGACCGGATATCGAAATTATAACCCCCGATAATTCTTAATAATTAAAATATTAAATATTATAAATTAAAGTATTATAAAATTATTATAAAAAGCTTTAATATAAAGTTAATTAAATAGAATAGGAAAACGATAATATATAATATCCGGCTTCTAATTTTAAGAACTTTACGGATTAATTAAAAAAGTATTATTATTAAAATTTAAACGAGGCCGGCTCGTTTATTAAATTAATTAAATAAAAACGTGCTATTAAAGAGGATTATTTTAATAATAATTACCTTAATAACGAAATATCTATATTAAAAGGAATCCGGCGCTTAATATAAAAGAGAATTAAATAAATAATATAAATAAATCGATTAGAATTAAAGAAAAAGGAATAATTAAAGGTTTATAAAAGCTATAATAAAAGGACTTTACGTAATAAGGTATAAAGAAACTTAATTATAACGTTATAAAAATTAAAGCTTTATAATTAAACGGTTAAATAGATACCTAAAGCTATCCTTACTTTAATTAAAAAGTATTTACGTTCGAATCCTTATTAAAGCTTCGATATACCGCCTTTTTACGAAAAGGGGGGTAATAATATAATATATTAATCCGTACCTATTAACGTTATATTAATACGGATTAAACCCCGCTCTTATACTTATTTTAGGTCCTAATCTAATTCTAGCTGGATTTATTCTTTTTTCTTCTCTATCGTAAATCATATTATTTCAAATATTATTTATAGCTTTACCTTATTAAATCCTGATTCCGTAACTATATAGAATTATTATTAATTTATATAACCTTCTATTTATTTTTATTATTTATTTTAATTATAAAAGGTATAATAAGATATTAAATAAATAAACTTAAATAATTAAAATATTAAATATTATAAATTAAGGTATTATAAATTAAGGTATTATAAATTTATTATAAAAAAACTTAATATAAAGTTAATTAAATCGAATAAGAGAATAATAATATATAATATTTAAGTTTTAACTTTAACATTATTATAAAAAAATTAAAAGAATAATATTATTAACATTTAAATAAAGTCGGCCCGCTTATTAAATTAATTAAATTAAAATAAGTTATTAAAGAGAACCGTTTTAATAATAATTATTTTAATAATAATATATTTATATTAAAGGAGGTATAATATTTAATATAAAAGGGAGTTAAATAAGGAGGTTATATAATTAGATCGATCGAGGTTAAATAGAAAAAAACAATTAAAAGTATAAAGAAACTTAATTATAATATTATAAGAATTAAAGCTTTATAATTAAATAATTAAATAAATACCTAAGGTTATCTTTAATTTAAGTAAAAAGTATTTATATTTAAATCTTTATTAAAGTTTTAAAGCGTCGTTTTTTATAAAGGGGGGTAATAATATAATATATTAATTTATATTTATTCACCTTTTATTAATATAGGTTAAGCCTTATTCTTATATTTATTATAAATCTTAATTTAACTTTAATTAGATTTATTCTTTTTCCTTTTCTTTATTATAAATTATATTATTTTAAGTATTATTTATAGCTTTACTTTATTAAATCTTAAAGTTTTAACTATTTAAAATAAATAAATAAAACATTTAATTATTAATTAATTAATTAATAACGTTAAAAATAAAATAACGCTAATTATTAAAAGAACGTTATTTTAAATACTTTTATTAATTATTTTATATTTAATTAATTAATTTATTTACGTATTTAATTATTAATTTAATATATATTAAAATCGGTATATATTTATTAATTTATATAATAGTTTAATAAAAGCTTGATTTTAATAGGAAAACATGCCTTTTTTAAAGATTTACTTAAAATTATATACGAGCCTAAAAACAGATATATTGGCTAAAACAGATAAAAAATTGTTGCCTGAGTCTCATCTGTTTACAGGGGTAGGTACTGTAGCCCTTGACATCTACCTACCTACCGGGAACTACTGTTGCCGTGTGCTGGTTACATCGATTGGGTAGGCAGCCTCACCGTTAATGTGCTGGTAATCGTGATGCCGCTGTGACTTGGTACAGTCGACACTTGGTACCTCATATTTTGAGCATACAGGCATCTGGCAAATATGGACAGGATGCTGTCAGCTAATAAGGTAGGTAGGTACCTACTTACGTGGTAGCATTTGCAGATCAAGCTAGCTTAGGCGGCCCTGGCGATCCTTTCTACCCGCGTGGGGATGGCTTGCTGGAGTCGACTTAAGGTGGTGAAGGTTTAACCCTACCCCTGTAGGAATCCTTAGTGGGCACCATCTGAGATCTTTAAGTTCAACGTCCGTAGCCATCGTCGCATCCAGTATGCTAGCCCCGAGTGTTTTACCTTCTACAGTAAGGCTCCATTTTGGATAGCGGGAATCATTTTGGTTCTTACTGCGATTTCATACAGCTCAGTTACTCCGTACCGCCGCCCGCATTCGGGCTGTTGCCTGATGTCGTGTTTGACCTGAGCTGAGGGCTAATACCTTTCCGAAGATGACTTGGTGATGCATTGTTTCTTCTTCTCGGCCA
Organism: Apiospora saccharicola; assembly: GCA_038363915.1. NCBI lineage: Eukaryota > Fungi > Ascomycota > Sordariomycetes > Amphisphaeriales > Apiosporaceae > Apiospora > Apiospora saccharicola. The sequence continues at coordinate 6,712,417 of JAQQWM010000001.1, forward strand.
CGGACCCGAGGAAGTAAGCATTGATCAAGTGAGCGTATGTGCTCGGGGCTTCCAAACACACTGCGAGGAAACATTGGGCACGTACGATTTGGCCAAGCTGAACCTCGGTCATGTTCATTTGCACATACGAAGCCAAATCGATGCATATGTCAAGTATAGGTTGTAATGAATCAACGCCCATCGGAACGGCACGATCCTCGTCAAAGGGTAGAGCTGGTCACTGCGATCGACATCCACCACAGGTCGGCTCCTCTTTAACCATACGCTTGCCAACTCCCATCCTTACTATGGCTAGTGCCCGCAGAGAGTTATGTGCGAGCTTACTGTAAACAGGAGTGCTCCATCGCTCTGAACCACGCCAAAATGCTGCCCTCTGCATCTGTGGGATAATATTTTCCTTGGCGTCGCTGTGGATGATCTGGGGGTTCGAGAGTCAAAGGCCCAAGAAGGGGTCATGTCTCACGGAGAAGTGGGTTCGATCTTAGACGACGCAGCATCTCCCCCTGAAACCTCGCTACATCTAGCTCAGGAGACATTCATATTGGGATGGTTATAATTCACCGACTTGGCGCGCGATCAGCAGCTTGATATGCAGGCAAAGCTGAAATAATCACATCATTTCAGCCGCAGCTCAAGTCCCTCGCGCTTTACGAGTGTCACGACCTGGGTAATGCCTTAAGACGAAGTGTCATGGACCGACATCATGCGTTTTTCGTCTACCCGTCATCTGCCGCTCATATTTCCCGAGTGCTAGTTCTAGTCCCCAACTACAGTCTTGGAAGATATAGTAAGTAGCAGGATCACTGCACTACTTTCACCGGCACCCAGCACCCAGCACCCAGCACCCAGCACCCAGCACCCAGCACCAAGGTACACGAAGGATCAGAGGATGCAGAAATTTTGATTCTATTCTATTCCAGGGTCATACCCGCGAAATGAGCTTGTATGCTAGCCATATCGGGCATGCGAAAAGCCCCTTTGCAAAAGCCAAATAGCGCGTCCAAACCCTCAGAAAAATGCCTATCATGAACAGATGGTCTCCTCTAATGTACAGACTCGATTATCTTGCCATCCTTGTCTCTAGGCTTGCGCTCCCAACCCGTAGAGAACAGCGGCGACATCTGGAACCGAGGGAAGGCATGTGCCTCGGTATTAATCACAACGCTGTCTAGTGGCAGCAGGTCGTTGGGCGAGAAAAGGAGATAGAAATACTTCAGAGTCTCCGCCTAACCACTTTTGTCAGCAACAGGAACAGCCATGCTGCCACGAGGGAATGATTGTCACTTACCAGCCAAAAGCTTTCCATGTTATCCTTAGTCACGGGAGGGATCGTGTTGGCGTTGGAAAGACTTGTAAAGCCGCCCTCGTCGTCGATGGCAGTGTAGTTCATGAACGACTTGAACATCTCCCAGCCCCATTCACGGTACTTTCGCTCTCCCGTGATGCGCCATATGTAGAACAAACTCTCCACGGTTTCTGGCCGCTGCAGATTGTGCACATCGTTACCGTGGACTGTGAAGTCTTTCCGCCACTGGGCATCTGGATCCGAGTCAAAATGGAGGGGGGATTATGGGGCGCTGACTCTGGCAGCGGGGGGTCGGCGATGTTGAAGTAGGTGATCTCGGCAGCCAGGCCCGTTTTCATCCACTTGTACATCCCCCAGCAGGTCTGCATCAATTCTCTAGCGAGACGCATGTCGTCCTCGTTCTTCTTGGTCCAGGTTGGAAGTTTCTTGGCTGCCGCTTCCGTAAGGCCACCAGTCGCGCCCAACGCAATAGTTCCAGGCATGAAGCAGACGAGATGGTCCATCTTGGGAGACAGTGGTTTCTCCAGACCTTCGGGACGTTCTCCAATGATGGTGTATCCGGAGGGTTCAGTATAAGTAACCAAGTGCTTGCGTACTCCCTGCAGAGCTTCATCCCACATCTCCAAGTAGATTGGCTCCTGCTTCGATGTCTGCAAGTATTGCTTGATAAGGTATTCGTAGTATGAGTCTCCACGGCTGCCCAAGCGAATATTCTCCCCCCTGAACTTGCCATCCTCAGCATAGATGTAGATTGGAACAAGGCCACCCTCAACACCGTTGTCATCCACAACCTTCATGACCTTCTCAGCCTTGTCCCAGAAGTACTTCTCGCCAGTCAACTTGGCCAAATATTTGAACTCAAGTTGAAGGGTAGTGGTTTCGGCCGTGGATGAAGCCCCACCGTCAGCGTGAGAGATCAAGCCCTCGTACTTAGCCAAATTGACACTCGCATAAGGGATACCAGATGGAGAATCGAATGCTGATATCAACCGATCGGCCAAGTCTTTGGCCTTCTCGAGGTACAAGTCTTCACCCGGTGCACCAGGGTCGTCGTCCTTTTGAGGCGCCAGCTGCGGAAACTCATTGGAAAGGTAGTGAGCCGACAGGAGACCGCCCAGCATGCGGATGGTTGTTTCGAAAGTGTTTACATCGTGATCCTGGTCGTAGGATAGGTCCTTGGAAATCCATTCTCTGGCTTGACCGACGCGCGAGGTCAGATTCATAAGAATCATAGTATCCAGCGCATCGACGATGATCCAGCCCATGCCATGGGGCACCATCTGCCGACCCTTTTTCGAAATCGGATGAAATTCATCGTGCCCTAAAAGCACGGCGCATATGTTAGCTTTCAAGATTGTCTCCCCAGCAGCAGTGGCGTCTCTCGCCCCCTCAAAATCAAACTGGATGGTGTTGCTTACCCCAGGCATAGCGATGATACGAGTCCCAGCTCACTTTGAAGGCATCCACGACATGTTCCCGCCTCTCCATCCAGTCCACGTTCGCCTCGGACTCGGTTTTCTTCAGCCAGCTCCATGAAGGGCGCGAGGTGAAGTTATCGTGGTGCTTAGAAAAGCCGCCAAAGTGGCAAAGGACAATGACGAAGATGAATAAGAGGGCGATGACGCGCTTCCGGCGCCAGAGCGGACGCGACCGCTGGGAGGGCGGGTACGCATAGGGCTTGTCTTTGTACATCGGGAGGGAGTTTCGGTCGGGATTGAGGAAGCTGGATTGGCCGCCGTTCCCCCAGACCCGGTCCTCTAGCTGGCGTTGTGGGTTGGAGAAGGAGGGTACGTTTTTGGGTATTGAAAAAGCCATGTCGTCGACGGCCTGCTTGCCCTTCTCTATGGCATTTATGCTGGCCTCGACAGCCTTCTCGCCGAGGTCTGTGGCCGCGCGAGTGGCAGCAGTCCGAATAATTGCAAGGCCTGAGGCAGGATTTCGGTGGATATTAAACGGGTCGCGAATCATCGGCGCAGCATGACCGGTTCGCCTCCTCCAGTTGAGCTTGGTTACTGCAAGTCGGCGATGCTCTAGGTTACAGGACAGTTGTTAATTCGGGCTATACGTCAAACAGCAGGGGCACGCGGGCACCGGAACACAGCAATGCGGATGGACAGGCTTAGTACAGGTATGTAGTTACGTGCCAGCCTGGCAATGTAGGACCACAGTAGAGAGTCCAAAGGTATGTGGAATTAGGAAAGCCAAGATATATCAGCACAGATGGCGACGCAGACACTGGAAATGTGATACTAATACAAGAGGTCTCCTAATGCCCAGCAAGGCGCGAGACAATGCTGTTAGGATCGACAACTATTTGCCCCGAACCATAAAACCAACTTACTGGTACAAGTAGAGGCCAGCTTGGATGGTTCCGTTCTTCGCGGGCCCCTTGCTAGCCCGTGCAGCAGGCTCGGCATCCCTTTATGCCGCCCGACAGCCTAGCACTGGGACCTGGACCCGGGCATTGAACTACATAATGTATATCTTGAGGAACTTCAGATATCGACTGCACGTTCAGCCTAAGCATAACATCGATTTTGTTCACTTAGCAGTCTTTCACTATGTTTTGGTATATGGCCCTTTTGCTCAAATGTCTAACAGACTTAACAAATAGGTTTGTGGCTTTCTGGTCAATTGGATCAATTGAATATAAAATGAGGCATGTTAAGCTTGTACCTAATACAATGGACCTGAAGGGCAAATAAGCCAACGCCAATTCAATCCACCAGACAACAGCTTTCACCCGAAACTGTTAGGTGAAAGCGTTAATTCTGCACATATTCCATACATTGTATACCCAAATCACCCGATCCAGACGCCTCTTGATTACTACTGTAACACGAGTTATTTGAGCAGGTCGAAAATCTGAGAGGAAGCTGTCTGAGTTTAAGTCATTCGCAGTGGTGTGGGAGGAATCAACATCGCGGTTTGACGGACATATACTCATAGCCCATAAATTATTGAGGGACCGAGTAAGTTCTATTTCTTGAAAGTTAGCTGCAACCACCTCTTGGCTGCGAGTTGCTGCATTAATAAAACTTCGAATGATGCTAACCACTGGATGTAGGTCCGTTTCTATTACTACCGTCAAAGGCCACCACATTGCGCGCCTGTCTCATGATGAGTCATGGGACTGAGCACCGATCAACGTATCGGAATTACCCCTTTCTGGACAAGGACGAATTTGCCGAAGCATGCCACTTCCTCGACAGGAAGTACTGTCAGGCCCGGCTTGGCCCTCTGCGGCGGCAATGGAGGTTAGGTGTGCACAGTGCTTTGGACATGTCGTTTGGGATGGATTCAGACCATGCGACTTTTGTCCAGATCTCCCGGCCACTGGAAGACACCACCGATCTAGGCGATCTCGAGGCGACCTTGAACAGCTTCACTATGACCGAAGCAGTAGACAACGAGACCATGACAGATGACATGGCGATGGACGGTGATGAGGACGACCAGGTAAAACAAAACAAAATGCAAAGAACACCCAGCGCACGAACCATTAAGCTCAACTACTGCAGGAACTCCTTGTGAAGCACCCTTCAAAAGCCAATTTTGGACACGTCCGATACGATATTCACTTCCATCCTACATATCGTGCACCCTGCCTCTGGTTCAGCCTGCATGATCTGCCGGGGGCGAGGCCTCCTTCGATATTGACACGGTTTTCCGGCGTTTGGTACCTGACCAGTACAAAGACTCTCTCCGCCGAACGGGAGGCATAGGCGGTATCTCAGCAGATGTAAGTCGTTCTCGAATTCAACTATAGCTGCAAACCGAGTCAACATTAGGCTCGCCCTCATCCTGGGAGTATATTGATCTACCTTGTGGCTAATGTTGGCTCCACAGCATCACCCTTTAACGGGAGTGCCCTCGTTTTTCGTCCACCCATGCTTCCTCAGCGACGCCATGGAAGGTTTTGACTGCCCAAAGGAAGACTACCTTATGGTCTGGCTGGGTCTGGTTGGTGGATGTGTCGGCCTATGGGTTCCAAAAGAAATGGCTTTCAGCAACAAGGCCTGAACCACCGAACCAAGATTCGTAATCTGCATATCCTCGGGGCCGACCAGGGCTCTTTTCTGCGTGTTATCGAGGTTCATCGTGATTGCCATCGTCTTTTTGTGGGTATCATGTATTCGAGCCATTTCACTCGTCATCGCTATCCTCCTCCATGGCAACATCGGAGTCGCTGTCCTCTTCCTCTTCCTCATCCCGCGTGCGCTTTTGTCCCCGAGCATCAGTCCCAGATGTGTCTTTCGAGTCAGAAGCAGGAGGTTTCGAGGGCAAGCCACGAGACGGTGCGGGCGCTGTGGCGGTGGCGGATCCTGGAGCGGGAGCATTGAAGATACTCTGTTGGACTTCGGACATCTCAACATTGGCAGCGGCAGAGCCGGGCATCTTGTATGTTCCGTCGAGCTTTGCCACTGTGTCTGACTTGGACTTGGCGTAGGAAATCCTCTGGAGGCATGTGTTAGTATGTTCGCTTGACAAAAACAATAGCAAAGGGTGCGAGAGCGTACAAGCTCCCTTCCGAGGAATTTGAAACCCTCCAAAGCTCGCATTGCTTGTGTAGCTGCTTGCATATCGCGGAACACTATGTGTGCTTGACCGCGCATCTTCATCGTCTTGAGCGAGACGACATCAAGAACCGGACCATAGGTCGAGAATAACATGTAGAGGGCCGTTTTCAAGTCGTCCTTCTGGATTTTAGCGGACGGGAGATTCGTAACATATAACCTAATGCATCGTGTGAGAAAACGTATCCCGTTATATATGGTAATGGCGACTCAAAATGGGTGACTTACGTTTGGTTGGGTGGAATAGGTGCTGCCTTTGCCCCTCCAGCCTTTGAAGCTGGCGGCGGTCGAGCGACCATGTTGACAGAAGGAATAATATTTACGAAAAGGCGCACAATACCGCGGCTGATGCGAAGATTCCGCGATAGCTTCGAAGTGTTGCACGGAACGGGCCTGGAACAAATAGTTGAGATATTGGCAATGGTTTTAAGCTAACAGACCACGCGACTATCAAAAGTCGAACTATCAGTTGAAGCTCAAGCAGGCGGAATTTTGATACATGTAGTAGCGTAGCTGAGGTCCCCAGACAGGCAGGCACAGGTACGGATGTACTTGGCGCCTGAGCCACACCTGGCCACACCGCTACCGCCACAATTGGCGGTGACACCCCACCAACGGCGACTGAGGTCACTTCTCCTGAGCTGCGCCTGACTTACGTACATCTTTCGAAGCTCCCAATTCCATACCAAAATCCCGCGAAGTGATAGTTGAGAGCTCCTCCTATCACCCATTCACCATGCCAGGCCCCGAAGTGCACCATCTGTTTCATCGGCCAATTGCCGACCATTCCTTCTCGGCAGATCGCAAGATCCTCGCTGTTGCCAAGGATTCGGCAGTGGAGCTGTATGGAAAGGTTGCCGGTGCCTTCAAGCTCAAGGACGAGCTGAAGGGACATGATAAGACCATTACGGGTGTCGACATTGCACCCAACAGCGGCCGCATCGTTACATGCTCTCAGGGTATGCATTAGATCCAATCAAAAAGTATCGGAACGGCGCTGACGCTACTACAGATCGAAATGCCCTTGTTTGGGAGCCCTCCCCTACGGGGTACAAGCCGACTTTGGTACTACTTCGAATCGCTCGAGCCGCCACTTTCGTTCGATGGTCGCCGTCCGAGACCAAGTTCGCTGTTGGTTCGGGAGACCGTGTCATTGCTGTCTGCTACTTCGAGGAAGAGAACGACTGGTGGGTTTCCAAGCACTTGAAGAAGCCCATCAGGAGCACTATCACCACTGTCTCCTGGCACCCCAACGGCGTTCTTTTGGCTGCCGGATCCACCGATGCCCATGCTAGAGTCTTCTCCAGCTTTATCAAGGGTGTTGATGCTCGCCCAGACCCCAGTGTCTGGGGCGAGCGCTTGCCTTTCAACACCGTCTGCGGCGAGTTCATGAACAACTCGGCCGGTTGGGTCCACTCTGTGGCTTTCTCTCCCAGCGGTGATGCTTTGGCTTTTGCCGCCCATGACAGCAGCATCACTGTTGTATATCCTACGGCTCCGGACCAGCCGCCACGTGCTGTCATCAGCATCAACACGCAGCTCCTGCCATTCATGAGTCTGATCTGGTCTTCGGAGAGCGAGATTGTGGCCGCTGGTTACGATTGCGAGGCCTTCCGATTCCAGGGCGATGCCTCAGGGTGGCAACTGAGCGGTACTCTGGAGTCTAAGGGCAGACCTGGGTTGGGCGATGCCCGCGAAGAATCCGCTTTGAATATGTTCAAACAGATGGATCTCAAGGGCAAAACGAAAGATGACACGCAATTGAAGACTGTCCACCAGAACACCATTTCGACCGTGCGAGCGTACGAGTCTAACGGCGGCAACGTTACCCAGTTTAGCAGTAAGTTCTGACCGCTTCTCCTTGTTTCGTTAATGCTAACATATACAAAAGCCAGCGGAGTGGATGGAAGACTTGTGATTTGGACCCTTTAGAGCATACCCAAAGAAGTAGATGGTGAGACATACGAAATAAAAAAGAACCTTACTGTCTTGAGAAGTTTCCAGCACTCCTGATGTTTGTGCAAAAGAGTTGACTGTAAGGCTGCCAAGCTATTAACCGCCTTTTCCCTACATGAGCGTGAGGTGAAACAAGGTACAGAGGAGAATCGATCGCCTTCTCAACATGTATAATTACTCTGCTTCGACCTCAGTCTCTTGCCCGAGATACCAATCTCAGCATCCGAAACCGATATACAGCAAAAGATGGAGGCTGTCAAATCGCCAAGTGATTTCATCTATCAGCAGAAAGAAGAAGTTGGCTCTCAGCATGCTAAGAATATTGCCCCTGAAGTTCATCAGAGCATGGAAAGCAACCTACGATTTTTAGACGGGCAGGATGTTGGAACTGCACCTGACACTGAGCTGAAGACCCACTTCCATGGGTACAATAATTCGCTCCAACATCGCCTGAACAACGACACACAAACCCAAATCTCCAGGGAGAGCACCCCCTATTGGCCTGCCAGCCCTCTGTCCCCAGCCATGAGTCAACCAAAGCAGCAACTCTTCGCAGACTATCGATCAAGTTTACAGGATGTCTGGCAGTCACCGCCATATGTGCTTCCACCGATGTCATACGACGCCTCGCCCCGTAGGCCTGAGGCCAATATGGACCATCAGATGGACTGTGATGGCCAAGACAGTAAACACCAGCCGTCGTTTTTCACACCAGGCAACAGCTACAACTCCACCGCCAGCGTGACAAGCATTGCAAGCAAAGACTCTAACCAAATACCCCAAGTCTATATTGCCATCGGAAGAATCCATGAACTGTGCCTGCGAGCTACAAATACTTACCGCCCTCGATGCAAATCGCCGCGCTCGCGAGAGCTGCTCTCCCCGTCCCCCAGCCCCCAGTGCTTTACGCGATGACAACGCCAACCGCAACAACGGCCGTCACAGAATCTCCTTGCTGCCGCCAACGGGACGACACGACTAATGGCCGGTGTCCCCCGCCGTCCACTTCGTTGCTGAAGAACATCAGTATCATCTGCAACCAGCTCTGGACGGGCTCGCAGCGCGACCGGCTGGACGTGCTGAACATGGAGCGCGAGGCGGCAAAGACTATGGCTCTTCTGCTGGAGTGGGCGGAGACGGTGGTACTCGGAGACTACGATGAGTGGGCGCTGGCAGGGTTGAACGCGTTTTGGAAAGTAGTGCATGCTGGACGCCATCTCTGCGACTGGTTGGGCGTGAAGGAGAATATTGATGCCATGAACGAGCTGGAGGCGCGGTTGGTGGAGGAAGTTGGTGGAGCCAGAGATGAGGAAAAGGCGTCTACGGGATAACAAGTCTCTTCTTGTCCGTCACTCCGAATTCACCGTGCGGATGGCTCGGAGGAGCTCATTGTACGTCATCCACAGCATGTCGTCTTGTTACTGTTGATTGAGCGGCTTGGTTCGGGCGCCAGAGACGAATGAGACTTATGTACATAATGGTTGGTTACTTGTGACAGGTTGGGCTATATGTAATCGTACAGTCCTTGGTGCCTAGCCTACCTCTTTCAATAATAAGGAGACGACTTAGCCAGCTATCCTCTTGGCGGCGAAAGCACAACTTTCACCAGACTATATACTGTGCTAGACATACTAGGGATCATTTAGTGCCATGAAGATAATGTTTATTTACTAGATGTAGTACCAAATTGGCCAAGCGGGCTGGCTGATAGGTTGCGAAACGTATCATACCAATAGCAGCGCTGTCGCCATCAAGAGGATAAACATGTACCGTGATGCTGGGTTTCTGCGCCCCTGGGCTATCTATCTTGTCAGACGTATGCCACGGTGGGGTCCCACTAGATCTGGGGTCTTAATGACGACATGGCTGCATCTCCCTGAGATATGATTAAAAGATATCACTACTGATGTATGTGTGTACGGGCAGATTCCGGGCGCAGGAAAGGACACGCTGTGCGTACTGCGATGTACCTGTCTCCTATAAATAAAGTCGGAATGCCCCCAACTAATCAATCGATGTTGCTGACGTGCCTGCAGCTTCGGTGTTGGTTTGCATATTGTAAGACGAATACATAGAATTGGTAAAGGATCGGATTCCCGGCCAGCACGGGAAGACCAAACATGCGCTAACCCTAGGACCCATGTACCCAGTATGCACCTAGGTACATGTAGGTAGGCTTCGGCCTCCATACGTCCTAGGTGTCTGGTACTTTGGCTGTTGCGTCCACTGCACCCACTATAGTTCTGTAGCTACGTAGAAGACATGTACTGTAGCTACCTCCTGTAGGTATATAGAGGCGCATTGCACGGCAAAGAGGTGGGGGCCATTGCGCATGTCCAGGAGCAAAGCTGAGACTGCCTGAGGGTTATGCCACTGTGTCGCGACTAGGACAAGGTACAACGTCCAGCCATCCCTCAACCATTGCTTTGATACTTGCAATTGACAGATACCTGCTGGCTATCAACGAGTGAGGCAATGAACCCATAAGATTGAAACACGACGCTTCTGTTCCCATTGTTTTCTGGCTGAGGCACTGATATAATCCTTCGTTTGATCCCAATATCCACCCCTGTATAGCTAAGCTATCATCATCATCTTCTTCTCTTCATCGACGGTAATTGTCTGCACCGTCCTCAACACCACGGAGCTACTACGTTGTCCCTCTGCAGCTGACGACGACGCCCTTCATTCTCGAAACCAACGCCACCGAAGCTCGAAGCTTCTTCCGTCTTGACATGATCACCGCATCTCCGAGTACCAGTACGCGATCATGAGGGCAGTCAGTAGAGCTCTGCCGGTGCCGGGAGGTTGGCTATGGCGGACGACTCTTTCCTACCTCCTGGGAGTCTGCCTGCTGCAGGTCCTGCTGGTGCCGGCCGCCGAAGCCAAGGACGAGCCCGCCATAGTTGTCACCGACTTCGAACACAACCCAATGAACATAAACTACTTCAAGGGCTCCGATACCGTGCTCTTCCAAGACCTCGACACCCGTTCTGTCTACCGTTCGACAGACGCCGGTGCGAAATGGACCAAAATAGACGATATTGGCGAAGGGAAGGCTTACGCTTTGGTCATGCACGAGTTCGAGCCGACCCGCGCCTACGTTCTGACCACCGGCAACACGCATTGGAAGACCCACGATCGCGGCAAAACATGGGATACTTTCTACACCGAATCTAGGCTGAGCCGCGTCGATTATCGCGCCGACTGGCTCAGATTCCATGCGGCGGACCCGGATCGCATTCTCTTCCATGCCATGGACTGCCCGGCCATCTTCTGCGATGAGTTGGTCATGTATACCACGGATGGGTTCAAGACAGACGCCAAAGTTCTCCGCGCCGGCATCAAAGACTGTTGGTGGGCCAAGTCGTCAGATCTCTTTGCCACCACCAGCGCGGCCCTTGACAGCTCCAGGATTATATGCATCGTCATGGGCGAGTTCTCACTTTTTCACCAGGATAACCGGCTTCTCATATCCGATAACTACTTCAGCACAGCCTCCCACGATGGTGTCACTTCTGATGGTATTATACAAGAGTTTGAGCCTAAGATTGACGGCTCCAATATTATACGTGGTATCGCCAACCTGGCAGTCGTGAAAAAGTATCTACTTGTTGCCGCGAATGCCAAGAACACCGATGAGATGGCTCTATTCGTTACCGACGATACTGAAACATGGCACCGAGCCGTCTTCCCATCTGACCACAGTATTAACCAGGGGGCGTACACCGTCCTCGAGGGCACCAATTACAGCATCCAAATCGATGTTATGACGGGCCGTCCGGGTAATCCGATGGGAGTCATGCTTACCAGTAACTCGAACGGTACATATTTCACTAAGAATATGGAGCACACGAACCGTAATTCGATTGGCCATGTGGATTTCGAAAAGATCTCTGGGATCCAGGGGATTTTCATGGTAAACGAAATTAACAACTGGGAGAAGGTCCAGAGTGATGTTCAAGCCAAGAAGAAGCTGACGACCAAGATAACCTTCGATGACGGTCGAACCTTTGAGTCCGTCAAGGAAGGTGATAATGAGCTCCACCTTCACTCAATTACAGAGCCGAACAACATTGGTCGCATCTTCTCAAGTCCCGCCCCTGGACTTGTTATGGGCAACGGCAATGAGGGGAAACACCTTGGTGATTACCTAAAGGACGCTAATCTCTACATTTCTGACGATGCCGGAAAGACGTGGATCAAAGGTCCGAAAGGCCCGCACAAGTATGAATTCGGCGATCAGGGATCTATTCTCCTGGCTGTACACGATAGCGAGAAGCACGATGTTGGTGAAATCAAGTATTCACTAGACCACGGAAAAGGCTGGAAGTCTCTCGCACTCCCAGAAAAGCTGGAGATCAGGCCCTTCTACTTGACCACTACGCAAGACTCTACCAGTCTCAAATTCGTTCTCACTGGAGAGTCCGGTTCCAAGTCTTCCCGCAAGTATCATGTCATCGCCATCGACTTCGAAGGCATGCACGAGGCTACTTGCAAGGACAGCGACATGGAGGAATGGTACGCGCGCATGAATGACAAAAAAAACGAGCCAACCTGCGTCATGGGCCACAAGCAGAAATTCCACAGGCGAAAGAAGGATGCCAAATGTTTTATCAAGAAGGAATTTAAGATGCCGGTCCCAGAGTCTGAGACTTGCGAATGCACAGATGCTGATTTTGAATGCGACTTCAACTTCATGAGGAAAGATGGCAAATGCGAAAAGGTTGGCCCTGTGGTGTCCCCTGAGGGCGCTTGTAAGAAAAACGACCCCGACGAGACTTTCAAAGGCTCGTCTGGTTGGCGCCTCATTCCCGGTAACGACTGCAAACGCAAGAGTGGCGAACAGAAAGACGACACCAAGGAATGGAAATGTTCCGAGGCAACCTCAGCTCCGTCGGGCCCGCCAGCCAGTGGAAATATCACTGACACCGCTGTCGCCGTCAAGGGAGATTATGACAAGTTCGACAAACACTACCTCGAGCGAGGTGAAACCGCCCAAAGCAAAGACGAGACTATTATCATGAGACCATACAAGGTCAGCTCTGGCAAAGGTGGACCCATCCAGATCACCCGCGATCATGGCAAGACGTGGGAAACTCCCAAGCAGCTCGAAGATGCTGATGTGTGGTCCATTACAAGCCACCCGCATGTGAAAGAGATGGTCTTCTTCATCGGCCACAAGCGTCAAGTCATATACACAGTTGACAGGGGTTCGCACTTCGACAAGTTCGAAGCCCCTCTTCCCCCAGATACGAGAAAGGAGGCAAGGCCCCCCCTGGCTTTCCATCCCGACAACAAGGATTGGCTGATCTGGCACGGTCTCAAGTGTCCTTCAGATTCCAAGACGGATTGTCACCTTGAGGCATCTGTTTCGTTCGATCGTGGCGACCGATGGACAACTGCGGCTCGATTTGTCAAGAAATGCGAGTTCACCGGGGTTCAAGAATACAAGAACTTCGGTCGTGTGAGCCCCAAGGAGATGATTTGCCTCAAGAGAGCCCAAGAGAACAACGACGAGGCCACGCCCTATCATCTCGTCTGGAGTGACGACGCCTTCGAAATGGAAGAGAAGGTTCGCCAGGAGAACGTCAAGGAGTTTGCTACCATGGCGGAATTCATTGTGGTGGCGAGTGAAAACCAGACCGCCAAGACGCTCATGGCATCGGCAAGTGTGAACGGGAGACAGTTCGCAGAGGCGAGATTTCCATATGGATTCGAGGTTCCACACCAGCATGCATACACTGTCTTGGATAGCTCGACACATGCCGTCAACCTCTTTGTCGTGACTCAGAATGCGGAGCACCAGAAGTTTGGCTCGATTCTCAAGAGCAACTCGAACGGAACGTCGTACGTTATGAGCGCTTCGGGCGTCAACTGCGACGAGAACTATTTCGTGGACTTTGAGAAGATGCTGGGCCTGCAAGGTGTTGTGCTGGTCAATGTCGTCCAGAACCAGAATGGGGACTCTTCTGAGAGGAAGCAGCTGCAGTCGAAGATCAGTCACAGCGATGGCGCCGAATGGTCCTTCCTTCCACCGCCCAAAACGGATCTTGACGGCAAGGCCTTCTCCTGCTCCCCAAGCGAAGAGGGTAACGAGAACTGTGCCCTCCACATCCATGGTTACACGGAGCGAACTGACCACAGAAAGACGTACTCGTCCGAGTCGGCGGTTGGCATTATGTTTGGTTGGGGCAACGTTGGCGCAGTGTTGGGGGAGGCCAAGAATGCCGACACTTTCATGACTACCGATGCCGGCATCAGCTGGAAAATGGTGAAGAAGGGGCGCTGGATCTGGACCTTTGGTGACCAGGGATCCATCATCATCCTGGCCCAGCGTGAAACTAAGACGAAGACCGTCTCATACACCGTCGACGAAGGAAAGACCTGGACAGAGCACCAGTTCTCCGACAAGGAGACTGTCATCAACGACATGACGACGATGCGTTCCGGCTCATCGCGCAACTTCTTGCTGTGGGGTCACCAAGGGGATCAACTGCTCACCATCAATCTAGACTTCACCGGACTGACGGACAAGGCCTGCCGCGTAGACGACAATCTGGACAAATCTGACTATAACCTGTGGACCCCGGCGCATCCCAAGCAGCCCGAAGGCTGTCTTTTCGGCCACCAAACGCAATACCTGCGGAAGAAGCCGGGCAGCCAATGCTTTAACGAGCAAACCTTGCATCACACTTACGGTATCAAGAACTGCTCCTGCACCCGGCAGGATTTCGAATGGTAAGCTGTCTCCTTCTCCCGGGTGTCCTGGGCCGTACATGCTAACAATTCCCAGCGACTACAACTACGAGATGGATGGCCACAAGCAGTGCAAACTTGTGGAGGGTCTTCAGCCCATCTCACTTGAGCAGTACTGCAAAGACAATGCGGGTGCTACAGAATTCTACGAGCCGTCAGGCTACCGACGTATCCCTCTTACCACCTGTTCGGGAGGTGTTGAACTTGACAAGATGGGCGCCCCTCAACCCTGCCCTGGCCATGAAGAGGAGTTTGAGAAAGCCCATGGGGTGTCGGGTATTGCCATCTTCTTTGCCGTCATCATCCCCATCGGTCTTGCGGCCGCGGCCGGCTGGTGGGTGTACAACAACTGGCAGAGCAAGTTTGGGCAGATCCGGCTTGGGGAGCAGAACAGCTTCAGCCAGGAGGCGCCTTGGGTCAAGTATCCCGTCATCGCGGTTTCGGCGGTGGTGGCAGTAGTTGGTGCATTACCGCTCCTCGCGTCGAGCCTCTGGCGCAGCGCCGGGTCATTCTTCAAGAAGGCCACGGGCCGCGGCGATACAAGCTACGGCTGGCTGCGGGGCAGCGGCGGGCCCCGGAGGTTCACGACTCGCGATAGCTTCGCGCGCGGGAGGGCGGACTATGCCATTGTGGACGAGGACGAGGGCGAGCTTCTAGGTGATGACAGTGACGAGGAAGTTTGAAGCCACTAGAGGTGAGGGAAGGGGCAGGAGCAGGACCATGAGTAGGAGGGAGAGGAAACGGGGTTTACCACGCATAGCATCACAGGTGTTTGTTCTATATGGTTATCTCCGTGTGTTATCGTGCAGAGGCACATCCTTAAACTTGTACGTGTACGCACTAGAGGATGTTGTGGTGGTTTATCTATGGGAGGCGTAGGAAAGGGGGTAGTGGTGTAGGAACGAACATTTCATATTTACTTTTGTATTACAAACTAGAGTAGGCGGGACAATGGGTTTGTTTCCATGGCGATTCTGGGTTACGGGAGGCAGGCAGGCAGGCAGGCAGGCAGGCAGGCAGGCAGAGGCACATGTTGCCACTTCTCTGCCATGGACAAATCAACTGATTTCTCTTCAATCCGCGTCTTCTGATCGTCTTCCCATTTTCTGAGGATGTGTCCATGTACCTACTATGGAAACTACAATGTCGGTGTAGCACTGAAGAGAGCCCCTGCCTGTCGCGTGGCAAGCTCTGGCAGATCATGCGTATGACTGCATATGTACTGTGTCTATGTAGGTAACCTATGTGACGACATACCGTGGCTTGCTTCAGGCATGCGGCCTGTTGCTGTTGCGCGTGGTTCTTGAACGAGAACAAGGTACGCAACTGTAGCCGAGCGAGAGGATTGCCACTTCTTCGCGCATGCACGACGAACGACGCGTTGCCCGATGTCGGGGAGATCGGAAAGGGCAAACGCACACAGATGAGAGGGGGTAAGAACAAGTTGCAATCTAATGTATAAGAGCCTCAGCTATATGCATCAATGCAATGCCTCCTTACATAAGTGCTTACGGATTCAGCATCATGTCTACATCATATGTAGTATTGCTCAAATTACTACGGTCGCCCTTTTCCCCCTGCTCTCTCTTCGGTTCGCTTCGATACTTGAAACCGATGGCACCTAGCAAAGCGAACGTAACGCCGCCCCTTGTGAGGTTGACGAATTGTGAACTGAGGCTGAACTTTCAATCGGGTTCTCTCCTTGCAGCCAAGCACGGAGCTGTGCTTGGGATAGAAGCATCAATCCCCGGCGCGCAGATTCTAGAGCGCTCGTTTTCGTTCGCCCCTTCCGATGCGAGATGCAGGGAGGGTTGTCTCTCTCTCTGCCACTGAGAGAGATAAGAGAGAAAAAGATACAGACAGCCAGAGACATGGTTTCGTATATGTATGTACGTTAATGGCATATGTATGTCTTGTCTCTCCTGAGACATGCAGTCATGCTAGTTTGCAGTAGTTAGGACCCCCCAATCCTGCGCGCGGCAGAGGATGGACAGGTAGCATTAGATTCTGTCTCCCCTCTCTCTCTCTCTCTCCTACAGGTCGGCCAACACATAATTAATATGGAGAAGCAGCGAACACCCTATCGCCGACGCGATAAGCCAGCTTACAGACAGTGTCGTTATGTGTACGTACGCATATATGAGGAGAAAGCAGGTAAGTAGGTATTGATGGATCCCCCCTCGTTGGGTATCACTATATGGATATATGTCAGTATTGGTATTGGTATTCCAGGTACTGGTATCCTTCGGGTTGCCGATCGGCGCCTGTCAAAGGGTGAAATGGAGAAAACGGGGACCGGCATTATCTCCCCCCTCCCCCTCCTTCGCCGCGCCTCTTTTTTTTTTTTTTTTTTGGTCCTTACTCACTGCTACCATCCATGTCTCATCCAGTTTTGACAGCTGAAGTCATGCACACCATACAACACCATCCCGGCAATCATGTTGTTAGCGCGGCTCAAATATTTACAAGTACTGTAAGATAGATAGCCAGATGGCGAACGACTGGTGCAACGCCGATCGGCTGAAACGTGTGCCGGGAAGGACTGGTTCGTTTTGTCCGCGTCAGGCATGCAATAGCCTGACAGTCTGAGGGTTATATGAGGGTTATATCACCAAGTCCCCGTGCCTCAATTGTCGTCCACCGAGTCAGGCAGAGGAAGAAGTATCAAGGAATGAATGTCTCTATGGTGTGCTCAGACGTGTCTTGTCACTCACTAATGGTCTCGCTTCGCCATGACCGCCAGGTTTCGGCCAATCACCCTTCCCGCGATGGGCAAAGAAAACGGAGAATTTGGCTGACCCGTGGCGTGGGAACCTTGTGCAGTTTAGCGTCCACTATATAAAAAGAATTAAAAAAAAATACAAGACGAGGGGTCCGCGAGCCTGCTGGCATGGATGGTATTTGGGTATGTACCTGCAGCATTGGTTGAAAGGAAGGCGGAGGATCAGGGCCCAGGCCAGAAAGCACCGGCTGCTTGCTTGGCTCAAGCTGGGGTTGTTAATGTTGATTAGTAGACGATTAGAGTGGCCGAGAAAACGGTGATTCTAGGGATTGACAGATCAACCTTAAACCTTCCGGTTGGGTCTCGAATAAGTCACCCATCTGTCGATCAGGCCGTCATCGCTTCTCTTACGCTTTACCCGCCAGGTACACGGGACATTTACTCGTCATGACACTTGTGTAAGCAAATAGCTTTTGAAATTAAGCAACTCTATGGACTGGTTCGGACCGAACCACTTGCTGCCCCTTCTCCCAGCACCAACGCCGTAGCCATGATAGATGCATGCAGTAACGCCTATGAATTCCAAATGATATCTTAGTGACACATGGCAACAATGCACATGGTAATGACCGCTTGACGACGGCAAAAATGCCCGTGAATGAAACCCGCTCATTGACAAAATATATTACATAGAAAAATAAATGATGACCACCCCCCTTTTGCACCTCTCGCCACGACGTATTTTGAGGTGATGTTCATTCCATCGTCGCAGTCTGTTGGATAATGGGAACGCCATTCTTAGTTGCGGGTGACCCGGTGCCAGAAACGCTTCATGGCACCGCCTTCGCCCGCCGGTGTCGCAGACTCGTCAAGCTCGCTGAAGAATTTCTCGTAGTCGACCTTAGACTTGGTATCTGCGGCGCAAGCGGCACCATCGCCGCGTGGAGCAGACTGCGATATTCTGCCAGCACGAGTCTGCACAGGTCTTTGCCAGCCGTAGATATGGTCCTCCGCGGCCCGCAGGTCAGGTCGGGTCAGCGTCATTCGCATCGTCATCTCGCGCGAGACTGAAGGGCCTCGGATGGAGCCCTCCGAGTCACTCGTCTGCGGGGCCTCAAGACGGGAACACCCGTTCTTGGATGATTGCTTCTCCTTCTCCTTCTCCGGTGAGTGAGGCGTCATGGGTGTGTCCGGGTCGGCTGCCGATCCATCGTCACTGTAGATGGACGAGCGGTCGTCTGAAAGGAACGTCTTGAGCTTTTCCGAATCATCCGAGGCCTTCCGCCGCAAATCGACTTTGCTCGACTGCTGTGGTTCCGGATATGACCGGGGGGCGCCAATGTCGTTGGAGGGAAACCCAAACTGAACAGCTTCGTCGAACTTTTGGGGCGTTGACAAGTACGCACGTAGTTTCAGTCGCGCCTCGGGATCTTGGTAGTGCGCCGCAGCAGAGTCGAGAGAGGCCACGGACGCATAAGAAGCGTGCCTTGGAGTTATGAGAGACAGTGCCCGGGACTTTCTTCGGCCGGGTTGGTGCTGCGGAAGCGGATCTGGAGCGGCAGCGGCAGCTCCCATCGGGAAGGTCGGTGCCCGGAACATGTCCCTTGTGCTAGGCCGGCTCGACGAGCCTGGCGTCTTGCCAAACGGTATCTTGCCGATCGACATCCGGCGGCGAAACGAAGGCCGTCGCTCTTTGGGTGGTGTCGTCATGGCCTCGCTGGGTTTGGTGTGATAATCGTCGATATGAAGGCTCAGGTCCAAATCCTCGTCTTCCTCGAGCCACCGGAAGCTGTCGTAGAACGAGTCTCGAGCAGTTGCGTGGTGAGCGGGAGGATCTTGCAAGTCACTAATACGGGAATCCATGCTGGGGCGGCCAGAGGACAGGGTAGGAGTCTCGACCGGCGGAGTGAAGCGCCTAACTAGGCGGTGACCAGCCTTGGACAGAGCTTCGCCAGCGGCGTCGAGGATGACGCTCTCCCGCAGCTGCTTGGCCAATGCCACTTGCTCCTCTCTTGTAAGAGGAGCGTCTTGTCGGGGCAGGAAAGGGTGGTTCAGCGGCAGACGATCCACCGAAGCTGCATTAGTCGCGGTCTGATACAATGGACTTGGCCGATTATAAGCCTGTTTGCCAGCAGCGCGGCCACTTTGGTCTGGTTGGGCCTTTTTATTCAACAGGAAAAGCTCGGCCACATTAGAAGTGGTCGCGGTGGTAGCGTTGTTGTTGTTCGAGCTGTTGCTGTGCAGAGCAGAGGTCGACTGCACTAGTTGAAGCTGCTCAGACGTCGACAAGTACTAATGAGAAGCAAGTTTTAGCCGACTATGCGAGTGGCGCAAAGGGCAAAGCAGCTGAAGTAGACAAAGCAATAAAAAGAAAAGAAAAAGCTGTGGCCCTAGGCGCAGTTTATAAATAACCAGTATAGGCGGGAAGAATGCAACAGTTTCAGACAAGAAATAGAGGGAAGAAGCAAGTCCAAGCCAAAGCTAGCGTGACAGAGCTAAAGAGAGAGGGCAAAGAGGGAAGTAGGCATGTAATGTAATGTAAGGTAGCAAGGCAACTTTACCTAAGGTATTGAGGTTAATGAAGGAAATGTACATGCAATGTAGAGGATGGTCGATCAGATGGATGAAGAAGACTGATGAGACTCCAGCAGCATAGCGTGGGACCTTGCATTAGGGTGCTGGGGGTTGAAAGGCAGGTAGGTGTTGGTGTGTGTGTGATGGGTGTGAGTGTACTTCAGGTACGGATGATACCTATGTATGACATGACATCCATCCATGACAATGACATCCATCAACGTCCATTGATGGCATTGGGTCGCTCCTTGGGAGTCCAGGAGACAGACAGGCAACTTCGCACCTCACGATGCCCAAAGCGTCCAGCCCATAGTGCACCACTATCGGCAGCACTAATAAGGGGGCCGCAGCTCTTGCATGGGCCAGACTTGATCGTCACGCACCGCTACTTTCCCACCCCCTAGTACATAGCATAGCACATACCACACACCACTCGAGACCACTACTACTGTACCGTACAACAGTAGCAGTAGGTACTTGCGGCATGGCCTTGCATGCAGCTGCTTGTGGTAGTGGCGATATGTACTGCTGAATGGATGCGGAAAATAAAGTGGGGTAATTGATGGGCAGCACACTGGCACACTGGCACCTGGTTAGGGATCCCATCCCTGGGTCGGCCTGCCGTTGACAAGAAACGGCAGAGAGGTGAATGCATGCAAGACGATAACCAAGCTATCGTTTCCAGAGACAGCTAGAGGAATCGTTGCTGGCGTTTGCTGACCGACATTGACTGATCGCCCGCCATATACGACCTACTTGCGTACATGCTTCTTTTGCCTCAATCTAAACTGCCATGGATGGATTGAAAGTACCCAGGAATACCTCAGGTACAGGCAGGCAGGCAGGCATAGGCATGTACAGTAGCTGGAAATCGCAGCTACTGCATTAGTGCCGGTAGGTAGAATAAGTACGAAGTAGCCCGTAGGTAGCGTGGCGCTTCTCGGCGAAGAAAAAAGCCCAAGTATGAATATATGTATAAAACAAACCCGGTTTTTCTCCGCCATCATTCTTGGCCCTCGGTTTTCCAGAGTAGAAAGGAAACGAATGAATGCCAGAGGAGGGGTTTGTTTGGGCGGGGGATAGAGATGGGGATTGGCATTAGCTCCCAAGAATGGAGCAAACGGCAGAACGGAATACAAAGAGGCGTCGATCAAAATTCAGGTGAGAGAGAGAATAGAGAACAAGAAAAAAAAACAAAAAAAACACTAACCTTGCGCCGGATGGTGGTCGGCAGCGCTTTGAATACTTCGAGCTCCTCGCTCGACATCTCGCCGTAGGCGCCAATGGTACCAATTGGCTGGATCGAGTCTGGAGGAAGAGGGCAGGGCGTCGGTTCCTCGTGGCTTCTGCGCGTGGTGCTCTTGATGAATGATTTCATCGACCTGCTGCTGCCGGGTCGCTTTGCCGTCCAGGGCCATGTGTTGCTGGTGTCCATCCACGCAGAAGCTGCCGTCGCCGCCGCAGAGGCAGCCTGGTGGTCTGCATCCCGCGTACGTGCCTCTGTTTGCGTCTGGTCGAGCAGTGTTGAATGGTAATCGGCGGTGCTGTCGAGCCTCGTCGCGTGGGGAAGCACCTGCAAGACCCCTTTGACGTAGGATGATGGGGCCATGGCAAAGGGCTCAGCTCTGAGCTCTCGGACGTGCGCTGTTCGTAGCTTTTACAACTTAATAATCGATTGTCCCCCTCGGAATCAATTTGATGCAAGGACCGGTGAAACAAAAGCTTGGAGGGGAGGGGAAGCAGGCAAAACACCAGCAAAACCAATCAAGCTGCGTGTTTGCTGGGAAAATAAGAAAAACAAAGAACAAGGTGAAGTTATCGAGAGAAGGAAAGGTGGAATTGGATAAAAAAAGATTAAAAGACGACCAGGCAACCTGGCAAGGTAAGGTACGCAAACGCATGCATGCATCTAAGTGTGGTTTGGTAGGTATGGATGGATGGTATGGGTTGCATGTAATGTAGGTCCCCTCCGTCTTTCTTTCGCTAGGTCCTCCAGAGGAGAGGGAAGAGAGCTCGTGGCATGGAGGTGGCAAGCCAATCATGTCATTTGTCCATTTCATTGACGACAAGCTAGAGGTAAGATTGCTTAAGGTTCCTGCAGAATTCCGCCTCTCAGCAAGTGCGCGGGTGTGTAAGATCGACTCAGGTTGCTGTTTATGCGCACGACGGCAGTATGTCAGCTACTAGTACATCACCTATGCGTGTTTACACATATGTACGACGACGACAACGATCAGCCAGTCAAGTGGTGTAAACGAAAATTGGCACCTTTCTAGTTCTAACAGCTTCACCCCAGCCTAAGTAAGAGTTCTTTTAAAAACTTAAATATAAGGAAACATAATCTATAAAAATATATAAAAAATAATCTAAATTTTTAGAAATATTTAATAAATTTTTTAATTTTCTTCTTCTGTTCGTTAATTTTCTATTAAGTTTAAAAGATAAAAGAGTATCGAGGTAGGTACGAAACCCCGGTCTATTCTTCCTTACACCACTTGCCAGTCTACCTACTATTAGTTGCAGCTCGAGCTTGCGCTTTTCTATCTCGCTAGCGACGTTACTTAGTCCAAAAGATACCTGCTTTCCATATTGTCCATCACCTTAGGGACCCGAAGCTACGTCCATTGGCCGAACCGTGATCCTTGACAGACCGGGATCCCAGTCCAACCATGTTTCCCAATATTGCCAGCGCAAGGTTCAGAGGTTCGAGAAGGGTGTTCGTGCCACTCTCCCATCCACCCCATCGCAGGCGTTCCACGGGTAGCGACATGAACGTGCCAGCAGAGGCCGAGGATTGGTACGATGGATGGAAATTGCCGGATTGATTCTACATGCCATGTGCATCGAAACATCCAACCACTGGCATGTCTGCATCTCTCTCTCTCTTTCTCTCTTAGCAAAACGGGGTCGGGTTTAGTTAAGTACATAGACTGGCGGGATTGGGACGAACAGGTGCAGTACGAATAGGGTCAGGTCAGGTACGGGCCCGGTAAGCCCCAGGGCAAATCTGCCTGTTAATGCCAGCGCTGATAGGCTGCCCCCTTTTCGCTCTAGTCCTCCCAGGGGTCTAGGTTCAACGCTTCCTTTCCCGTTTGGGCCGTCCAGGATGGTTGTGACGGCCACTCAAAGGACAGTGATCGGCACTTGTTCCCACACGAGCTGTTCCTGTGCCTGTCACGCTATTTTCTGACGTGGAGCTGCTTGTCGGTTGCGCTCACAAGAAGCTCAAGTCGTCGTCCCCATTCAGTCCCCTTGTCCAGTTCTATTCCTCAGAGGTCCAGTTCTCTAGCGAAGGTCGACCGATGTGCTTCGGCCGTCCGAGCCGAGAGCTTGCCGCTCATCCCGCGCACGTTTTCTCCAGAAGTTGGAAAAGAGCCAGCAGAGCAGCCGGCCTAATAGCCGTTGTTATTAGGGCGCTCATTGGCATGCATTCGCCTCGATCATGCAGAATCCGCTCCGGAGTCACACTCCCAAATGGAAGAATACCCCGCCCCCAAGCTGTAGAAGATCTAGAATGGGCGTCAACCACAACTCAGTTGCCGCTGACGCTCTCCATAAATATACGTAAGCCGCCCCATGCACCTATCACGCCAACTTGGCAACGTTCAGCCCCAGAAGACAAAGAGTGGCAGCCAGCACGAGCTTATTAAAAAGAGGCATCGACTGACATTGCGTTCAAAGTGATATATACAAGAATGATAATAGCATACAAAACGGGAGAAGATGTAAGAGAGGAGCAAAAGGAAACACCAAAGAGACGTTTGAAAAAATGGGAAACGAACGTCCTTCTTATCCGCCAGGAACAGAGCCTATCTTGGCCTCGGTCTCGACCCCAGCTCTGATGAAATTGCGGCCGGGAATGAATGCCCATCTCCCTCTCCATCACGCTGTTCGTGATAATAATAGCCCAGCTTAAGCCCGGCCATCCCAAAACCAACCCCAGGCCTTGGCTCGCTTGCCGGAGATATGAGTTCGGGAAGAACATGAGGCTGTAATTTCATCGGCTCCGTAATGCTCCCCTCGAACGCCCATTCCCTACCACTAGAGGGCGCCGAGGAAAGAACAAGCGAAATACGCGCGAGGGTTGTCAGCTTCGTAAAGCCGACGCCGAAAAGAGGCAGGGTGACATCAGGCAGCTAACCGGAATGTCCCATTTTAGCTGTCGTTGGGGGCAGAGGGTCGTAGTACTCGTAGACCTTGTTGACTTTGGTCCCGTTGTCGTTGCCGCTGATGGCCGGTGCCGTGAACCGGGACACGCCTGTGTTCCGGTCATAAGAGAGGTAGCTTCCCGCAAGCCGTTTGCCGCCGCCCTGGGGGAGATCGACAATGAACTGGGGCATGTCGAAGCCTGCGATGGAGCCCCGGAGCTGGGCTTCGATGTCTATGATGCTCTGGAGCGGCGTACGGAGATGCTCGACCTTCTCCACCATGTCGCACTGGTAGACATAATACTATAAAGCAGGTAGGATTATCGCGTGTTAGCCATAACTAACTCCGTTGCAATGGTGTAGCTGGGAGGGGCAACGACGGCGATGGTAGTACTTACCGGATTGATACGCAAGTCCTCGGCGAGCGAGCGGATGAGCTTCGAAATGGTTTCTGCGCTGTCGTTGATTCCATTCAGCAGAACGGATTGGTTGCGAATGGTCATCCCGCCTTCTATGAGTTTGCGGCAGGCTTGTTCCGTCATCCACGAGATCTCGCTGGGGTGATTGATGTGCGTGTGCAGCGCCGCCCGCTTGCCCTCCTTGAGTGCCAGCCGGTGCACCCAGAGGAGGGCGTCGGACCACTGGTCGTTGGGGTCCAGGATGCGGTTCGGCGCTACGCCGAGACCCTTGGACGCGATCCGGAACTTTTTGACGTTAGGAATTTTGATTAGACGCTCGCCGATATACGCCAGCTGCTCTGGGGACAGGTAGTACGCGTCGCCCCCTGACACAACAATGTCGGTGATCTGCGGGGTTGCTTCGATGTACCTGAACGCCGCCTCCCATTTTTTCAGGGTCGGTTTCATCTGCTGCTTCGTCACCTCGCTTGTGTCCGCTCCGACAGCATATGATCGAGTACAGTATAGGCAGTACGTAGGGCAAACAGATATCGCTACGGTTGATCGTCGCTGTTAGCAGGGATGTCTCGATGATACATACAAGTTGCTGCAGGGGGCTAGAGGTATACTCACGAAGAAATAGTGCCTTGTCCGGATAACGGTGTACGAGATTACTGACAGGCGAGTCGTCGTTCTCGTGCAGTGAGTCTAGTTCACTCTTAGGATGATCAGGTTGCATCAGAGAGTTCAGTGGGATGAATTGCCGGAATATAGGGTCGTGTCGAGGATCTTGCCAATTGATACGGCTGAAGACATGGGGCCTGATACATGTTAGTTGGACCCGTGAGAAGGCAGGCAGGTAGGGGGTATAGCCTGAAGCATGTCAACGCACATTATACGAAGTGACATTGACGACACCTCTATGCCGCCAAATATGTCTTTGATGAACTCTTCACGGCTCTGTAAAAGCGAGGCAGTGCGGTTGAGTGGCACATGGTCAGGGATCACGCTTGTGAGGATCCCCTTAAGCTTTTCTGGTGCTGAGCGGCGATGGTGCTCCACGACGTTCTTCTTCTATTGTAGCTGTCAGTCGAATGAGCAAAAGCAGGGGAAACGTGACAACGGACACTCCAGTCCCATGAGATGAAATCCTCCATCGATACATCTTTCCACATAGGTACTTTTCGCCAGAACTCGTCTAGTCCGTTTGACGGAGGGAAGGGCTCTGCAGGCACTGGCGCTGCCACGGCGGCTGCTTGGCTGTACTGGGCCCTTGACACTATGGAACTGCGAGGCAACATGAAAGCTCTGGAGCCCAGCTGTCTGGCAACCAGAGACCCAGAGAGCGAATGCTGGATACGATCGACTCGTCTCATCATGGCGGGCAACCTAGTGTACCGACAGGGGATAATCTGTTTGTCCCTGAAAAGGTCAGCCAAGATGACTCGGGTAGACTTTGAGTTTTGTTGATGGAACAGTGGTTGGGATCAAAAAACAGAGTTGGCAACTGACGAAGGGGTAGTGTAGTTGATCGAGACTTGGTACAGTATTGTACGTTGCAAGATGGTACCCGAATTATGCTGAGAAGAAATTGGAGGAATTAGCGTTGACGACACGACGGAAGTACGTAGTTGTATGACTTCGTAAACGGATAATTCACTGATCGCAGCGATCCATTGCATCTCAACTTTGAGTCTGGTCTTATGTTGCCAGCGAGAACATAGACAGCGGGAGTCGCCTCTTTACGACTAGGGTAGTTATCAAAAATGCTGAAACGTGATAAGAGGAAGAGCGCACTTACAGACAGCACTATATGAGGACTTCGTCCGAATACTCAGCAATAGTAGAGATGTTGTTCGAGCAGAAATATTTCATGTTCTGCGTTGTCATTCCTTCCTCGAGCCTATATATACCCATCCCAGATCAACTACGGCATTTGGCATGTAACGAGAAAGGCTGGATGGGCCGATGGACCAACATCAACCAACACTGTTATGTCTCTTTTCTTGATGCCTCTTTTCTTGATGCCTATTTTCGACGGGATATACTCACGGGTTGGACCTACGGCACGAGTGGGTGCTTTGATTCTGCACCCCCATGAAGCAACGGCATGGGAATAAGCCAAAACACGCAGTCGAGACCCTAGCTCGTGGACTATGCATGTTCTGCATCGAACTACACGCACATGACCAATGGCCGAGTAGTATGCATACCCCCAAAGCCGTCGGGTAAGAGGCCCCATGCAGGGAGCATCTACGTAAGGGTTGCGGAGCGGAAGCAAGAGGAGGCTATTTGATCGGCGTGTCTGGCAATTTGATGGTGGACTCTTGTTATCTGCCGCCCCTATGAGTTGTGCCCAATCGAGGTTTTCAGACTTCATCCAGGTTGGTTGTTGGACAAGTCGTGATGTGCTTTGCTAGACCGCTAGTATAATGCAATCATGTCCTCGTGGGGGCCTATGTCGTAAGGACTGTGGCAAAACCCGCGGTGCTTCAATCCCGGTCCCGTCTTACTGGCCTTGCCCCCTTTATCCGACTTGTCTCTACCTACTTAGACGCGATAGACCCGGGGTACGACCGCCTTTGCCGCGAAATGAGGCGCGGATTCCCAACCAACATGGCCCAAATACACTTCGAACCTTGTCGCCAGGCGTCTATTAGTACAGTGGTGATATTTACCTCAACTAACCGAGCTAACCCCTTAAATAAACAGACCCCTATTAAAACACTAAATTAGGCCACTTTTAATAATAATAATAATGTTATAGGAAAAATATTAAGAGTTTATAATAAATTAATTATTATATTAATATAATTTAAAATTAATAATATAAAAACGGAATATAAATAATATATTAATAAAGTGTTTTTTTATATTTAAATAAAGCGTTAAATTTTATAATATCGAGTAACGTTATATAGGGCTAGTTTATTAACGCTTATTAATGTTTATATTAATCTTAGAACTTTAATTAAAAACCCGGTTAAATCCGGCTTAATTAATTAAAACTTTATTTTATTTTATTTATTTTAATTTTAATTTTATATTTTTAATTATAAAGTTAACTTTATTTCTTTTTTTATTATATTATATAACTATTAACGATTAATCCCTTATTTCGTTTAATTAAATATTACCCTATTATTAATTAATTAATTATAAAACTTATATTCGCGTTATTATAAAATTTATAACTTAAATAATTAATCCCCGACCCTTAATCCCTATAAATAGATTAAAGTTTAAATATTATTAATTACTATAATTATTACTAAAAAGCGAGTTATGTTTGTTAATATAAAGAAATAAATTTAATTTAATTTATAAAAAATATTATAATTATTACTATAAATAGTAAAGAAAATAAATCTTTTTTAATTTAAATTTTTAAACTTTCTTTTTCGAAATTCTATTTAAAGGATTATAATAAAACCGATTAATATAATTAATATTATAGATTTTATAACGAGCTTTATAATAAGAACTTTTAAAAATATATATAAAATAAGAAAACTTTTAATTTCGTTTTTCGCCCTTTTATTAAAGTCGGATAAGTTTACTAATCTAGAAAAACTAATATTATTATATTTATAAAGTTTTATAAAATATATTTTAAGCTTAAAACTTTATTTCATAAAATAAAGAATATAGGTTTTAAGAAACTTTTGTTAATATAATTATTTAAATTAAGCTTTTCCGTTATAAAATTATTTAAATACAGGATATATTTAATAATATTAATAAAAAGATTATATTAAATTACTAACCTTATATTTATAATAATTGTTATTATTAATATAATATTAAATACTATTAGGGTTTTATACTTTTAAATTAATTTTATATTAAAGGTTTTATAATAAATTCGTAATATATAAATATAAAATACCTTAAATTTTAATTTATTTTAATCTAAGTTTATAATTTTGCTTTCTAAGCGATTTAAACTTTATTTAAGGAATAAATTATTATAATCCTTAAATAATTTATTAATATAAAAAGTATTATTTTCTTTAAAAGTATTTAATTTATAGATATACTATTCTTAATATAAAATGTTATATAATTATTATATATATAAATATAAAACTTTAGTACTTAATTAATCGATTTATATTTTAATAAATATTTCATTTTTATATTAAAAATGAATTATTAACAATATTAATTAATTTAAATAAATATATAACTTTAAATCCATTTCATAACTTTATAAATTATATTTATATTTATAAATTTTAAAATATTATAATTAAACGATAAGTTTAATAATAAC
Source organism: Apiospora saccharicola (assembly GCA_038363915.1). Lineage (NCBI taxonomy): Eukaryota > Fungi > Ascomycota > Sordariomycetes > Amphisphaeriales > Apiosporaceae > Apiospora > Apiospora saccharicola. Next base: position 6,741,133 of record JAQQWM010000001.1, read on the forward strand.
CTACGTGTACTTTTATAATATTTAAAAAAATATTAAGTTCGAATTGTTTTAAAAACGAGTTTATTTTATTAAAGGGGGGTAATAATATTATATAAAGGCTAATTTATTAACGTTTATTAATACTTATATTAATTTCTTTTTTTAATTTAAAGACAAGTTAAATTCGATTTAATCGATCGGAGCTTTTTTCTTTTTTTTTCTTTTTTTTAATTTAATATTTTTAATTATAAAGCTAGCTTTACCTCTTTTTCTATTATATTATATAACTAGCCGTCTATAATTATAATATAATACCTTTTATATTTCGTTAATATATTAAAGGCGTTTTAAATAAACAAAAGTAAATATAAATTAATAAATATTTATAAAGAACGAGGGATTATTTTTAATTAAGTAAATATTAAAAAGAGGCCGTTAATTAAGCTTTTATTAAAATATATATATTTAAATGTATTAAATCTCTTTTTTAGATTTTATTTATTATTAAAATAATTTATTAGATTTTTTATTTTTCAGAAGCTTATTATAATTAATAAAAGTAATAAAAATAAATAAAAGGTTATATAATTTAATAATAACTTTATATTAAAATAAATGGGTATTTTAAAGGTAAATTAAAAAATTAAGTTTTTAACGATAATAAATATTAAATATTAACCCCCTTTTTATTATATTTAGTACCTTTAATTATTTATCATTACTTATAATATAAGATTTATAATAAACCCGGGTTTAATAATAATATTATATTTTAATACCGTCTTATAAAGGACATTAATTTATTAATTATAATATATATAAAAAATATATAATATCCTTGCTTTTAATTCGATAAACTAAATAAATAAATATATAGTTATAAATTAATTAATTATATAACAACCGATAAACAATTTAATCGATAATAACCTATCCGATTAAAGGATTACTCGCTAATTACGTACCAGCTCTCGCTTATCGGTACCGGCCTTTTAAAGGTAGTTATTCCGCGATCCTATTATATTAACGCTTATTATAAATTTAACCTAATAGAAACTTCGCGTCCTCCGGGGTTTCTTTCTTATCTCGTAAATATATAAATATATTTTCCGCCGTTTAATAATCTTTATAACATTTTTTATTATTATTTATTTTAAATTCGATATATAAATTATATATATAAAGAGTTATATATTATAATAAATTATAAAATAAGTTATTTTATATAATCTTTAATATTTCGGAATCGAATTTATTTAAAGCGTTTACGATTTTCCGATTATAAAAATAATCTATTTTAAAAAGTTTAAATTTAATAATTATTAATATAATAGAACCGGCCTCCTCGGAATTACTTAAGGTACTTTTTATTAATATATATAATATAATATATATTAATAAATATCGAAATTTAAATAATTATATATATATTTAATAATATATAAAAATATAAAATAAAGGATAATAATAAATATAAATATATATTTATATAAAATAAAAAGGAGATATATTATAAATTTTAAAAAATATTTATTTTAAAATTTTATATTTATATATAAAAGCTTTTTTTAATACTTTATATAAAACCGATATCTTTATACCCTAATTTTAAAAACTTTATTACTGAAATATAAATAATCTCTAATAAATTTTAAGTTTATATAACGCGAAGGAATATAATAATTCCTTTCTTAATATCTAAATATAATATTATTACGAGACCCGGGTTTATTATAAATTTTATACCGTGGGGGATAATAAGATAATAATTAAGGTCGATAGCTATAATAGAAAAGGGCTTAATATTTATTATTTATTATCGCTAGAGGTTTTAATTCTTTAATTTACTTTTAAAATACCTATTTATTTTAATATAAAGTTATTATTAATTTATATAATTTTCTATTTATTCTTTATTACTTATTGTAACTATAAGAAGTTTAATAAAATATTAAATAAATTATATTTAAATATTAAGAAAGGGATTATTTATTTATATTATATAAATTTCAAAGTTATTTATTTAATTTATCGTTTTAATAAATTTATTATAGCTAATATAAAAAATAAAACATAAAGAATAAATAGAAGGTTATATAAATTAATTATAACTCCGTATAAAGATAAATAGGTATTTTAAATAATAAATTAAAAAAATTAAACTTTTAACTATATAATAATAAATAATAAATACTAAGCCCTTTTTCTATTATATTTATTAACCTTAACTACTTATTATCCCTTATAATATAGGATTTATAATAAATCCGGGTTTTATAATAATATTATATTTAAATACCGAGAAAGGAATTACTCGTTCGTATTATATAGATTTAAAATTTATTAGAAACTATTTATATTTAAATAATAAAATTATTAAAATAAAGTTATAAAAATATCTATTTTATATAAATTATTAAAGAAAGCTTTTAGAAATAAATATAAAGTTTTAAGAAAAATACTTTTTAAAATTTATAATTCTCTTCTTTTTATTATATATATTTATTATTATCCTTTATTTAACTTTATATTTTTATATATATAATTATTTAAATCTTAATATTTATCGATATATATTATATTATATATATTAATAAAAAGCACTTTTAATAATTTTAAGAAAATTAACGCGATTATATCGATAATTATTAAATTTATATTTTTTAAAATAAATTACTTTTATAATCCGGAAATCCTAATCGCTTTAAATAAATTCGATTTTAAAGTATTAAATATTATATATAATAATAAACATTTTAAATCATTATAATAACGTGGTTTACTACCTTACGGATTATATTACCTCGCGGACCACTTTTTTAATTTTATAGCTTAATTAAACTTTAATATATAATAATTCTATAATTATAATATCTAATTAATTTAAAAAAGATTAAATTATTTTAATAATTTAAACGACGCGAAATTTAATAAATCCTTTAAACGAAAGAGTTATTACGAAAATATATAACGTCTTTTATATAACTTTATATTATCGAATTAATAGCCGAACCTTACGATACGAAATCCGATAACGATAATATAAATTAGATTTTATTAAAAAAGAGGTATTATAAAAGTATATAATCGATTTAAATACCTAAGGAATACCTTTTAATATCGTTAATATAGAAGATATAATTAATTTTTTTATAAAAACGCGTAACGATAAATATATTAATAAATATTAAATTAAACGTTTTATCGATCGTAATTTAAACTTTAAGATTAAAATAAATCGGAAATATAATTATTAAAAAGCTTTTTATAAAGATATAAAAATTATTTTTAACTAGTTTACGTTAATAACGAATATAAAAGCTAAATATAATATCTTAAATAAAAATATATAGAATTTTAATAAAATTAACTTTATAATAAACGTTATCGGTTTAATATATATTATAATATACGTTAATCGGTATAAGAAGGCGAAGACAGTTTAATTTAATAATTAGGAATAATTAATAATAATAAAATATATTAATTTATAAAACTAATATATTCCGCCGTTCTTAATCGTTTAAAGTTAATATTACTTTATAAATTAAATATATAAATATAATTTATCGGGCGATTAAATAATTAAACCGACCTTTAACGGCTAAACCGATAATAAGACGGGCTTAAATTAGGTTAAGTATTTCGATAAATATATTAAAATACGAACGATAGGTTATTATCGCCTTTTAATTATTAACGGTTATAAAAGTTATATTTTAATCGAATTCGAGGTATATTATAAGGATAACGATATTATTATATTTAATATACTTTCCTATTTATTTTATTTACTATTAAAATATATATATTCAAAAGAAATCGAGTTATTTATAAAAACTTTAATAAATTATATTATAAAGCTCGAGTTCTTTATTACTTTTAAAGCCGTATATTTCGTTATTTTTATAAAATATAATATTAAATCTAGATTTAATATATTTAATTTAATACTTTATAATTTAAATAAAGTAATTAATAAGCTAAATATATAAATTCGGACGCTTATACCGGAGTTATTATGCCTAAGGACCGTTAATATTTATAACCTTTTAATACCTTTTAACCCTTAATAAATAATAAGATATTTTATTTTTATTAAAAATAAAATTTCTAATTATTAAAGAAGCTCTTTAATATCGATTTTAAATATTATAAATAAGTTAATTAAATATATAAAGTTAATAATATATAAAGCTATAATTTTATATAAATAAGTACGGATTTTAAAGGTAATTAATTTAATCCTTTTAAAGCGTTAAAAGGTTAGAAAGTTATATATTTAATTTAAAGGAGCCTTTATTATTAAAAATTTTAATAACTATAGAACGAGAAGGTAAAAGGGAAGCGTTCTATAATCGACGAAGGTAAAAATAATAATTCGTTAAAGCGGCGTATAATAAGTAATAAACGTTATAATATTTACGGCGAGATAGGTTATAATATACGAATTTATAAAAAGGATATAAAATTAAGTAATAAATTGGATAATAAATAATTTAAATTAATTTAAAACGTTATAATTAAATTAATTTATATAAAAGTAATAAAATATAGAAAAGGTAGCTTATTCGGTAATATAACTTATTTGGTAATAAACCACGTTATATTTATTTATTTAATTTATTAAATTAAAAGTAAAGGTTTTATATAATTTGTTTTATAATATAATTAATAGATTAACGTCCTTTATAGGACGGATATAAATATTTATTAATAATAACTTTAAATAAAAACACTTAATTTACTTTTAATTCTATAAATAAAATATTAAAATTTTTAAACATTAAATAAAATAGATTTAAATAATTAAATAAATAAAAATAATTATATAATATTTAAAATAAAAGCTACGTTTATTTATTAACTATTTCTAAGACAATTAGGACGACGCCTTATTAGCGATAGACGCGCTTTAAGTTATATCTTTTTAAAACTCGATTAAATACTCTTTTTATAAAATAAAAATATAGTTCCTTATATAATTAATTTAAGATTAAGAAATAACAATTAAGGATTTAAATAATTTCAAGGAATATAAAAAATTTAATTATATAAACGCTTAAAATTAAATAAAACATATTATTAAATATTATAAAATAATTCGGGGGAATATATTTAAAACTTAATAAAAGATAGATAATTAAGAAAATAGATACCGATATTAATTAAACTTCGATATAAATAATAAGGTATTTATTATTAAAAAGATATAATTAAATATAAAACCGGTAAATAAGTTTAACTTCCCTTTAACCTAATAATATTATAAAATTAACCGAAAAATCGGCTATTTATACCTTTTAAAAATTCTAAATAATTAAATAAGATTTAAGGTTTTCTATATAGATAAATTATAGAAATATCTATAAACTTAAAAAAAAATCGAATTAAATAAGGAGGAAAAGTAAGAAATTTATTATATTATTAATTTAAAAACGTATTATTATAAACAATAATATTAAATAAAATAAAAAGGATAGGACCTTAATTTAATTGAATATCCCGTAGAAAAATTAAAAATATATTTAAATAATTATAATTATATTATAAAAAGAATTTAAAAACTTCTAAACCCTTTATACGCTTAAAATACTAATTATAGGCCGCCGAGGACGAAATATTTAATAAATTATATAAGGATAATAATAAGCTAATAAACCCTAAAAAACGATTTAAAGGAAAGGCCGATAAAGATAATAAAATAAATATAATTATTAAAGGAATAAAACAGTTAACTCCCCTATAAAAGACTTAATTATAAGATAATTATTAATAACCCGTTATATTATATATAATACTTTAATTTAATAATAAATGGGATTAAAGGCTTTTAAAGCTATAATAAATTAAATTATAACCGAGGGCACCCCTCCTTTATTTAAAAGTTACGAGTTTAAATATAATTATAATTCCCACTTTTTATTATTATTTTTAATATCTCGAAATAATCTATTTTAAAAAGGGGGGTAATATTACGGCGCGTATTAAGACTTAGGCCTTTATTACCTTATAAATTAAAATAAGGCTAAGCTAGCTTAAAGAGGCCCGAGCTTAAACCGACTTTTTCCTATTTATTTAAATAGTATTTTAATTAAATCGAAATAGAGCTTCTTCCTCCTTTCTCTATCTTTTTCGATCTTTTATAATTTAATAATTACTTATAACCTTAACTCCCGAATTACTTATATTATAATAATAATTCTCTTTTTTTATTATATATAAATATATATTTATTATTATTATTATCTTTTATTTATTTTATACATTTATGTATTATTAAATATATATATAATTATTTAAGTATTAATATTTATTAATATATATTATATTATATATATTAATACAAAATACTTTAAATAATTCTAATTAAGTCGATATAATTATATCGATAATTATTAAATTCTATATATCTTTAAAAGAAAGATTTCAATAAATAAAGCGATGCTTTAAACGAACTCGATTTTAAAATATTAAATATAATAATAAATCTTTTAAATTATTATAATATATAGCTCTTTATATATACGATTTTTATATTATATATTAAATATATAATAATAAAAACTTTTATAAAATATATTAAAAAGCGGAAAATATATTCATATATATATAAAATAAAAAAAGGCTTTAAAAATATAAAGCTTTATATTAATATAATAAATATCGATATAATAAAATTACAAAATAATTAAATATATTTAAAAAAAGAAAGGCCGGTATTAATAAACGAGAGCTAGCGTTAAAAGGGGGGCGACTTATAATTAATAAATAATTCTTTAATTAAATAAGCTATTACTAATTAAATTACTTATTAATTATTATATAATTCCGTCCTACGGAGGACGTTAATTTATTAATTATATTATAAACAAAATTATATAAAATCATTACTTTTAATTCGATAAATTAAGTAAATAAATATATAATTTAATTAATTATATAATAATTAACGAATAGTTTAATCGATAATAACCTATTCGATTAAAGGATTACTCGTTAACCGCGCGCTAGCTCCCGTTTATTAATACCGGCCTTTCTTCCATTTTAATACGTTTAATTAATTTATAGTTTTATTATACCGATATTTATTATATTAATAATTTAATGGAAATTTAATATCCTTTAAAGCCTCTTTTCCGTTTTATACATATATAAATATACTTTTTACCTTTTAATATTCTTTATAAAAATCCTTATTATTATATATTTAATATATAATATAAAAATTATATATATAAAAAACTATATATTATAATAATTTAAAAGGCTTATTATTATATATAATCTTTAATATATTAAAATCGAATTTATTTAAAGTATTATTATATTTATAAAAATCGTCCGGAATAAAAAGTTTAAATTTAATTACCGGCGTAATTATACCGGTCTTTTTAAAATTATTTAAAACGTTATTTATTAACGTATATAATATAATATATATTAATAAATATCGAGATTCAAATAATTATATATATATTTAATAATATATAAAGGTATAAAATAAAGGATAATAATAAATATAAATATATATTTATATATAATAGGAAAAAGAGAATTATTATAAATTTTAAAGAATATTTATTTCGAGATTTTATATTTATATATAAAAGCTTTTTTTAATAATTTATATAAAACCGATATCTTTATACCTTAATTTTAAGAACTTTATTACTTAAGCGTTAATAATTTTTAATAGATTTTAAGTCTATATAGCGCGAACGAATATAATAATTCCTTTCTCGATATTTAAATATAATATTATTATAAGACCCGGTTTTATTATAAATTTCATATTATAAGAGATAATAAATAATTAAAATCAATAGCTATAATAAAAAGGGGCTTAATACTTATTATTTATTATTATATAGTTAGAAGCTTAATTTTTTAATTTATTATTTAAGATACCTATTTATTTTAATACGGAATTACTGCTAATTTATATAACTTTATATTCATTTCTTATTATTTATATTAGCTATAATAAGCTTAAAAGATATTAAATAAATTATTATATAATTACTTACTTAATTTATTAAGTAAAGAGTAAGGGTTTTATAATTTTTTAATATATAATATAATTAATAAATTAACGTCCTTTATATAATAAATAGTAATAATATTATTAAATAATAATTAAAGGAAATATATTTATTAAAGATTAATTTAAATAATATTAATAAATAGCGATTACTTACGAAGAACCGGTATCTTTATACCTTAGCTTTAAAAACTATATTATTTAATTATAAATAATCTCCGATAAATTTTAAATCTATATAACGCGAATAAATAATTCGTTTCTTAATATTTAAATATAATATTACTACGAGACCTAGGTTTATTATAAATTTTATATTATAAAGGATAATAAATAATTAAGGTCGATAATTATAATGAAAAAGGGGCTTAATATTCATTATTTATTATCGTTAGAAGTTTAGTTTTTTTATTTATTATTTAAGATACTTATTCACTTTTATATAGAATTATTACTAATTTATATAACCTTTTATTTATTTTTTACTATTTATATTAATTATAATAAGCTTAAAAGAACTTATTAAATAAACAACGATTATTTACTTAAAATACTTATAAAGCTTATATTAATTTAAAGCTTTTATTAAAGTTTTTATACTTTAAAATATTAAAATTAATTACGCTTAATTAAATATTTACTATTTTAACTTTAAATTAATATTTAACCCGTTTATAAATTGATTAAAAAGGTATAAATATTAATCTATTTATATATATATGTAAAGTAATCGAGATAAAGAAAAAAAGGTTAATTAATAAATAAATAAAATATAATTAACGGTATAAGTTATTTTTATATTTAACGACCGTTTACTTTATTAAGCTTAATATTAATTCTCTCCTTGTTATATTTCATTTAATAAATCCCTTTATTAAAGCTTATTAATTGTTATTATTAAATAAAAAGCTTTAGTTTAATAATAATAAAATAAAATTATATTAAATTTAATAAATCGACTCGTGATTTATTTATAAAAGCCGGTTATATAAGTAATAAAAATATTATAAAAGTAGTTAAATGAAAATAAATATATTATTTAAAAAACCTTAAATAAAGTTATTATATTTTAACGTTAATAAATAAATTAGACTTAAGTTTAATAAAGTATTTTAAAATTTATTATAAATTAAAAAGGTTTAGAAAGAAGTTATTAAACCCGAGAAAATATAAGAATAAACAATAAATACTTTTATATATAAAATAACGTTAAAAATAAAGAATTTAACTTTTAAAAATATATAATATATATTTTAATTATAATTAATTAATTAAAACACGTTATAATAATTATTAAATTAATTAATATATAATATTATTATTAAGCCGATTATATATTAAAACAATTTAATTAAGTTATTTTATAAAGGGTTTATTTATTTAAGGGGTTAGCTTAATTAATAAATAGTAGATATATAAGTCGGCGGGTTGAAGCCTAGTTATTACACACTCCCAGCATTAAATATGTTATTATTTCGTTTTATGCCAGCTGGGTAGGGGTCTTCTTAGAGACTACTCCTCGAGCCATCCACGGTGGCCAGACCTTACTTTGCACCGCCTGTGCAACCTGCATATTTATTCCATCCGGTCGCCAGCTAGTCCTGGTTGGGAATTCATCGGTGCAAATGTCGAACCTTCAGTGACAGGGCCGGCGGGCGTTTTTGAGCCAGGCCAGTGAGTGTCACTGTATCCGATCATCGAACACTAGAATGCGGACTGCCTGGAGGCCTTGGATCCGGGTGTTGTCATCGCGATGCTATTGGTTACCAACTGGACGGGTTGCACCGTTGTATTCGATGGAACTCAGCCAGTCGCTCCACCGAAGTGTCGACTTTGCGTCATCAGCAACTCGCTTGTACACCCAGAGCTAGGTTACTCTGCAATCGCCAATTTGCTCAGAGACCTAATTTCCGGGTAATTGCCCGTCGCGACACATTCGGCCAAGAACAAACCGCGTAACATGTCCCGGGGAGCGCGCCGTCTTACGGCGCGGCGGAGAGGATGATTACGCCTTAGTACTCCGACGGCGCTTAAAGGGACCAATGATGCCCTTACAGCCTACACGGATCCGCATAATGTTGGCAGTTGGGTTGGCCTCTCACCGAATCTTTTTTATTGTCCTTCGAGCGCCTCCCGGGTACCCTAGTCACAAGCGCGCTCGTCTACTAGGTAGCTTGAGCTAGGAATAGGATGGCTGGTCTCAAATATGGCCGCCCTCATGCGGCCTCGGGACATGGCCGCGTCCTTTCTATCGGCTTCCCGTGACCCATGAAGCCTAGGGGGCCATGGCTGAGGTTTGTCCATGTCCACCTTTGCCTGCTCGGACTTGAAGCTTGTAACTGGACATGCTCGGGTGCTGGATCCGTTTGGCGTTCAAGTAGGGCTTGCACGATATGCGTTCTTCTTACCTGTCTCGTCACTTGCATGGCCGTTGGTTGTTGTAGCGTTGACGGGTCTTTTTCAGGCTAGCTAGTCCTCAGATCAGGTACAGTTGTAATCCCAGGGTCTCCCGGTCGAAGTCAACCCGCAAAGTTCTCTGCATTGCCTCGTGGTGTTGGAGGCAGCTTCCACGGGTGGTTGTTATGACTGGAACTGCCCGTCTTGCGATGCTTGCACCTCCTTTTCAAATGCCAAGCTCCAGGTGAGAGGGGTGCATGGCAGCAGGGTGTGTCGGGGTAGCAGGGGTGAGCTTTCGGTCGGTTGCTCTGTACGATGCAGTGTGATTGTGCTCGACCTGGTCCAAGACCGATTTAGACGGATCTCGAGACGACATAGCTCTGTTGTTTGAGAGATACTCCATGAATGAACAGGGCTGGTGGGTGTCGAGAAAAGCCACTCGCGGCTACGAGACCTCGAAAACTCGGGTTATGACCAGGTGACTCGATCAACATGCGGCCGGCTTGTGGCCTACGTAGACGAATCGTAACCAGATCTGCGAGAGACCAGACTAGTGCAAACAACTTCTGGTCTAGGATTAAGCCTCCTTTGGCCACATAGTAGCGTGGTGCCATGATACACTGGCTGGGCAATGAGAGCATCAGCCCTCTATTTCAAAGCTCATCCCTATGCCTACACGCAGTTCACAATACTCTGGGAGTAAGGATCCAGCGGTGCGGGCCGTCCTTAATACTTAATGAAGAAGCTGCGCCGTACGTAACGTAACGTCGGTGTGCAAAGCACTCGCTTGGTAGGTCAGTTTCCTTTGAGCCAATACACCGTAGGTGTGCATCAGAAAATGGGGGGTGTCTTATGATTGTCGAGTAGCATTGGAACAAAATTTTGGAGACCAGAATATGCATCGATGGCGTCTGGAATTCTATGATGTTGGTCTGTTGGGCCTATTGAGTCGGACTCTGCTGACTTGAGCATGACTTGGGGGGCTTTTTCTGGCGGAGGCGGCAGATTGTAGATTGTTAATGTGCCTACCTACCTAGTTGCATAACCTACTCACCTGCTCACCTGCATCCATACTTGATACCTTGAAGGTGTGTGTGCGTGCGTGCGTGTGTGCAAACATTGGCTCGGTGCCGAATCAGGTGAACAAGGCTTCAATGTTGTGGGGGCCGGAAGGGTACCTCGATGCTCTATGCTTAATCCCGACACATTGGTCTGCTATTATCAAACATTATTGATGTAGACCAACATCGAAGACTGACTCGTCTGCTGCATGCCAACTTATACACGGGCTCGAAACCTACTTAGGTACCTACTTTCTTCAAACATGGCGAACAACATGGCAAGTCTGGCTCTCCCTTATCCGACGCAGAAGAAAGCCCCCGAAGGCCACCTGGAGGCCAACGGGAACTAGCATTGATAGTAGGCATTGGAATTTCATAAAGTAAGCGCGCCCATGTTGGGTGCCCATGTGGGTAATACTTGCCTAAATTCAGGTGGCAATCAGAAATCAGTCGAGTTGCCACTTGAGCCGGAATCTATCTCGATTTGCTTGAGTGCTACGTAGAGTACGTTTCATCATCTAGCTGTTCTAGAACCTCTCCTTTTCTCTTCGCCTAGGCTACCTCGGGCTTTCCATGAGGTTCTAAGTGGTATATCGGGTGTTAATAGTACCTACCTACATGTAGTTTGCAGTAGAAGTTGCTAGACGGTTTTTCCAAGGGACAGGCAGATAACGATACCCATTACGTATATCGTTCACTGACATGATATCAAAGTCGAGCATGGTACCACTGTAATGGCCGTGTTTTGTTCGGTTTCGCAATGCTGTTATCTGCATTCTTTACTAGCACCTATGAATGGCCCTGGATATATATGTATGTTGTACAACCCATCTCATACTTGCCACCTCCTGCCTCCTGTTCGGAAGCGGGCATCTTGCCAAAATTGACTTGCATATACCCACCCCTCAAACCATTCCTGGATGGTGGTGACCTCAGGGTCACGGATGTCATGTGGACGAGGCCTGTTCATATCTTGGCAGCTCAACCGAGTCGCTATCGCTGCCCTGATTTGTACTTAATGGTTGGCCCATGGGGTCGGCTACACGTTTTCCCCGTTTAGTATTCGGGATGTCCAAGAGGGAGGGGGGTTAGATAGAAACCTCGTGACTCACCCCTCGAGTAGGCTGGCAGGTGGTTGTTATTCATCCGCAACACATCTATTACGTCGTTGCCTTGACCGTCTTTATCTAGCGAGGGCCGCAAATAGGCCCAGGTCCATTGTATGGTAGCGGCCAGAATTTGCGCAACGGCGGCGCAGAAGACGGCGGCGAAGAATCCCCAGCCTGTCCCCTCATTTTCGACGCCAGCTTTCTCCATAGTCTTGTAAGCGTCCTCGGCATCGGCTCGTAGTAGAATAGCGGTAGCCCAGAAGAGCACACCGGGCACCATCTGGGCCCCGACGCTGCTGATTCGCAGGGCCTTCTGCAGGCCTGGCTGTTGAGCTCGCTCGCTCATCGCGATGAAAACCCAAGATAGCAAACTGATTACCAAGCCAGTAATTAGAAGGACGAATGGGATAAACGTGATGCCCTTGCGGCGGATCCCATCTCCATGCCTAAAACTGAAGGCTCCATCACTGACATTGGCTTGGTATGTCTCGTTGAAATGACTATGCAGCTCCAGGTCGATGAGCTTGTCGTCGAAAGAGTGGCCTATCTTACGATAGAGGCAGCTGGCCCCATTGGCATTACGCACACAGAGAGCGTTGAGGTAAAAATAGAACGTGTATAGTAGGTTCATCGTCTTTTCGGGCGACTCTATCATGTAGAATCTACTCCACTATAAAGCCTGTCAACCCTTTTTCTCCATCAGACGGAGTACGCAATAGACTTACAGTAAGAATAAAGCTGTCCTCGGCAAGTACCGAACTGTTGGGCCCTCTGGAACCACCGACGTTGATAGCGATCAACAGCGACACAGACAAAGCTTGCAGGGCTGCCACCCCGGCGAGAAGGCGTTTGCATATGGTGGTTGTTTCGTCTTTGGTGAAACGCAGTTGTTCGCCGGGCCTGGCTTCGGCACCCTCGGCGCCGTATGGCGGGCATACATCATCTGTTGAACTCGGCATTGGTCAGTATGCGGCTTTATACGGATACTCAAGGTTCACATAAACAAAACAGGTTCCTTCTGGAATATCTAGTACACGACAGCGGATGTTGAATTACGTTGTCTCTCATTCCACAGGTAAATACTTAAGTAGTCAGCCAAGGCGGCACAGCACGATGACTGGTGTGATGGGCAATCTTAGCACCCTTGCCAAAAAGAGGCCCAAAGAACGATACGCCCACTTACGAGATACTACCCGCCTCTCAATAGCCCACCGCCAAGAGATGCTACACACCCTCCTTGGTACAGCAGTGTAAAGACGTGCCGTTGTGCCGATCCAGACTCGGGATCGTATATGCAGATGAATGAATCATTCATATACAGCAGCTGCAGAAGTGAAGATATCCACATTCCTACACGCGAGTCTTGGGTGTTCATATATACATTTAGCTCGAGTTCCTCGAGGTCTATATCGAATCTGCCATTGGTTCTTAAGCCATAATACATGATCCCCCTTATGCATCAACTTTACCAGTATATATGTAGAAATTATTAATAGTGGCACATGTTTAACCTAGCCTACCGCAACAGCTATTGACTAAGAGTAAATCAACACAAGAGGTAGATACCTAGTTAATATACCTGCGATGATGTAATGCATGCACTTCTCGAGACTCATGGCTGAATAGTAGCCCGTACTTTGTATCATATTGTTGTGCATTCTATCTTGAGGAACACGAGCCTACGATCCCGTCATCTTCGCAAGCCAGTCTCACACCTCCAGTAGTAGACTGGAACATAGACAATGAACAGTTTTAACCCGTAACAGGCAGACCCCCTTGAGCTAGGTTTTGTTTCGACCAGTTTGGGTCGCTTTTCATATGGTAGTGCAGAGGAGACGAGGCGTCTTAAGAGCGAATCCATTAATTCGTGGCTGACAGTGTTGATACCCCCTTGTGAGCTTGCGCACCCATCATTCCGTGGCAATCAGCAACACTAGCAAGCAGTTCTATAATAACGGGAGCACATAGCTGTGCTCATTCTCGGGTGGGCAAGGACGTTGTCCTGATACTACGAAGTCCGGAACCGCTCGGTCTCAAGCGTGTCGCGAGGGGGGACGACGCGTGCCAGACTACCTCCCTTTTTCTTGGATGAGAATAGATGGCCTCGTTGGGGTGCATTTTCATCCTGTTCTATCATGAGACCTAGCTCATCTGAGCTTATCTTTGGCATTTTCATTTCTCGTCCTGACGCATCGAGCACAACGGCAGTACCCAGAATTCCAACCAAAGATGGAAGATACCGTGCCATATATGGAGTCGAGCGCACCTTAGGCTGGCAGGCCCTCACTCAGAGGTCTACAAGCGCCTTTATTAGCAAACAAGAGTGATGATTCAAGGAGGTATGCGATGGAGAAAGTACCCTAAGTAGTCCTCCTTGATACTGCCAATGGCCCATAAGTCGCCCACCTCGGCTCGGGTGCCGATGATCTTGACTCTCACGTGTGTACCAACCTGGATTGTGGTTTCATCGTCATGAAAGCTGGGCGGTGTGCCGTTGGGATCCCACTTAATCTCACCTGGGATCAACTGAGAAGCAATCTGTCAGCCAGCAAAGACATCACGTTTGGCTGGAGTGAGTGCGCGTCATGGCAGCAAGACAAAGGAAAAAGTTAGCATTGGACGAGAGGAGCACACTCACGTGGGCAGATACGAAAATGCGGAGTGGTCCGGCTTCGGCAAAGAAACCGTGCTGGTTGACTGACACGACAACAGTATCGATCTGAGTTGTCAGCAAGTGGTTACACTAGCGAAGCAGTCGCGAATCTGCGCTCACCGTCTCGCCCTTGAAGGGCCGCCAGACTACGGCACGGTAGCCGACCGTGAATTCCGCAAGGCCACTGCCAGGAAGGATGCGACCCTCGGAAATGGTGAAGCTGTCCATAACAGATATGATATAGTAGCTGCCGGTACACGTCCCTTCGACGTCCTTCATCAGCTTGGTGGTAACAAGCTCTGTCATGTTCTTGCCGAAGTAGGAGGGGTGCAGCGTCAAGCGACGCTCGAGATTATAGAGGAAGAACATGATGGCTGCTCGGTAAATGATGTCGGCGCAGGGAGGTCGCGTGTCGTCGTCGAGAGGAGGCGGGAGAGGTAGATGGCGGGAGATACGGTGGCAGACCGTTCGCCTCGGTAGACACTCGCTATCAGATCACCAAGCTCGTCCCATCCCAAGACTACGATCTGATCGTAACGGCAACGGTTCGACGCTGGTAGGTGTCGTGGTCGAGACGGATGCGATGCGTGGACAAAAAATGTTGATGGACTGTCGAATCCCAAGCCAAGCGCGTGGGTGCAGGTAAATTCTGGTGGTTTCAGCAGCTTCGCGCGCAAGGTACCTGTGCCACGGAGCGATTGCGGTCGGTTGTCGCAACGAAAGAAATGCTTCTATTCTTGCGAAGACTGGCGCGACCAAAAAAAAAAAAAAAGATTAACCAGCTGTAGAGACAATGGCACGCATTCCAAGGCGTGGGTGGTAAGGCTGTTGTTCCAAGGTTACCGCATTTACAGTGCAGTCGAGTCGGTACAAGGCTGGGCTACACACACTGACCTCTCTGCTAGCTGCTAGTCCACCTTTTAGCTAGGTACCACCAACTACTGCTAATGAGGCTTAAGAATAACCCAGTGCTGGGTAGGTCTCTATGCAAAAAGTACGGTCCCCTGGGATTGATTGATGACTGATCCTGGATCTCCCCCCTGCCTGCCAGTTCTTGCGACAGAACGAATTAGAAGAAGCAGTAACGGCCAAAGCACCCCACCACCAGCCATGGAGCAGGTACGTACCAGGCTCTGCATACATTTATTTGGAGGGTCCTTCAGTGTTAGGCTTAGCTCTGGGGAGCTTTACCTCAAATATCCAATTGGACCTCATCCAATCCAAGACATTCTTACCATACAATTGTCCATTCCGAGTATCCCATCCCACCTCGGCCATCCACATGTTAGCCAGTCGGCCCTCCAGCTTTCTTCTCGTATATTCCAACTTGTCCGCGTAATGAGCCCATCTGTAGTGACCTTCAGCCATCAATAATTATTTTCCTTCCCATTGCGTCGCAAAAACACGGGACCGGCTCTGAGGGCCTTGCTTTTTACTCGCGCCTCTTCTCAATCCATCTATCTACCGGTATCCGCTTCATCATGGCGCTCAACTTGGAAAAACAGCTCACCTTCGTAAGCTTCTACTGCCCACCACTCCCTGTACGCCTGCTTCTGGCTTTCTAACCTCGACCACAGTATGGGGCCTATCATGACAACCCCGTGAATGTCGGCATACACATGGTATGCGTGCCATTGATTCTGTTCTCCGGTTTCGCCATGGTATGTCTACGCTCTAAACTAATTATCCTTTTCGCATGAAGAAAACACGCCTCTAACTCGCTAAACCTCCCATCTCAGGCCGCAAACACGGGCAGCCTTATCCCTCTCCCGGAAGCATTGACGATCCCCTATCTCCCGCCGAACCTGGGCACGCTCGCGGCCATCACCTGGGGCACCCTATACGTCCTACTGGAACCTGTGGCCGGAACTGCACTAGCTGCCATCTGTCTTGCAGGAGCAGCTGGTGTCAATACTGCCTTGGCGTTGGACTCGGCACTCACAAACCAGGTCGCCATCGCCACGCACATTGTCTGCTGGCTTCTTCAGTTTGTAGGCCACGGCGCATTCGAGGGCCGTGCTCCAGCATTGCTTGACAACCTGTTCCAGGCCATCTTCCTTGCTCCGCTATTTGTGTGGTTGGAGCTGCTCTTCAAGGTCGGCTATCGTCGGGAGCTGCAACATCGCGTCGAGAAGGAAGTCAAAGTCGAGATTGCCAAGTTCAGGGCTCAGAAGGAAAAGTCCGCAAAGGACGGAAAGGCCCAATAAGCAACATTATCAACTCCGGAATTGGCAGGTGACAGAGTTTCAATATTCTTGTCATACTCGGAGATGTCGGAGATGCAGAGACAGAGATTGGCAGACAGCATTATTATGCCCAAGCGGTCAATGCGATCGGTCCAGGTCTATGTGTCCAACCATAGCGAGGGACGACCAAATCTGTCAGTAATTGGCATCGCAATCGCGGATGAGGATTCCGAAAATCCTGCGTCTCACAGCGGAAGCGCCCGGGACGCTACAATCGAAACAGCAAGCGGACAAATCAAACTTCACCAAATCATGACCAGCCTTACTGTGACAAGTAGATTCTGAAAACAGCCAGGAAGCACTTGTTGAAAGCAGTCGGCTTTTGTACCCCGTTCATTGTTATACCCCTTTGACACGTTTTATTGAGACTAAGTTACCATGGAGAGTCGGACCACCGAGTTGATTGAGGACACCCATCTAAGGATTTGGGAAGCTCAGTTGCTGAGCTGGAATATGGCTCAATAGAATGTTTATATACTGGTTTAGGCTGTAAATACAAAAACACCAAACTCAAGATTCCCGGCTTTGCACATGGATCAGGGCCAAAATGCATATCTATCTGCCTAGGACTTTACTTCGCCTCCGTACTTACCTTTGTTTCATCGGCTAACTACGTATTCAAAAGAAGAAAAAAACAGGAGTTTTGCAAGCATCAATCTGCGTTTTTCTATGAGATGCCGCATGATAAGGGTTAGCCGCGGGGCTCACGCTCGATCTTTCGGGCGTCCACACAAGCAAACGAGACATCGGAGTCAGAGTCGCCATGCTCAAACCCGAAAGCCGCGCCGATATCCCGTAACTTACTCCGCTTGGGGGCCTCGGCCGGCTTCGGCTTGACGGCCGGCATCGGGCGGGGCGCCGTGGGCTTCCAGCCGCCGTAACGCTGCATCAGCTCCGAGTTCTGCTCCTGGAGGTACTCCTTGTACAAGGGCGGGCGGACATTGAGTGGCGGCGGCGGTGGCGCGTGGCGCTGTACGTGCCGTGGTTCCCGGCGCAGCGGGTGTGTGAAGGCCTCCTGTCGCACCATGTCCATAAAGGACGTCGGCGGGACGGGGACGGCGGGGCGCTGTTGGTGGCGGGTGTAGTAGTCGGTGCGCACGGGTCGGCTGAAGGAGGGAACGTGGACGCCGCTACCGCTGTCAGCGGCCATGTGCTGCGCAAACGTGCGCGCCTGCCTGGGCAGGGGTGGCAAGAGCACCTCGGGCGGGGGACCGTTGGGACCTTGCGTCCTGAAGCCGCCGGGCTTCTGAGCGGGCCTCGGCTCGGGGGGGCGCGCGTAGCGGCCAGTCTTCGCGAGTGCTATAATCGCTGGTGGAAGGCTTACCGTGGCGATCATGAGAGGTTGACTTACCGTGGCGGTCGTGGTTCCTGTTACCACTCCTACGTTTCTTCTCGCGGTGTTTGTTGCGCGACGACGACGAGGATGACTGGGCATGCTCCCTCTCTCTTGTGCTCTTAGACGAGCGGGGTGGGCATACCGGGGGTGCGGGGGCGTATTTCCGGCCGTACTCCGGCGGCGGCGCCAAGGGCACTTGCTTGATCTCGTCGTAGAGATTCGGGATCCAAGCGTTCGCATTCGTCGGGATGCCGTCATGTAAGTCGTACCCGTTGTTCCTATACTTTTCGGCGCTCCTCCTCCTCCTGTGCCTGGGACACTTTCGGCCGCCGTCGTGGTGTTCCTTGCGAAAGCTCTCGTCCGCCACTTTGCGCCGAGGCAAGTTCGCTCCGTCACCTACTCTGTGAGGCCGCAGTCCGCGCGCCGTGATGGCGCAGTCATCGCAGGCGCCGTCGGCCGACTGCCGGGACCGGCGGACCTTGCCACAGTGCTTCTCGTGCTTGAACGCCCCAAAGAGACTGTTCCAGAAGCCTGACCGTTTCTTCTGAAAGGTGGGACAGGGATTCAGCGACTCCCGCAGGCAGTTGCAGCCTTTGTAATGAACGGAAAGTTTGATACACATGACTCGTGCTGTTCCTGTTTGCTGCTCCCGTTACCCACCGGCTCACCTTGTATTGTGAGTCGGTGTTTGCGTTTACAATGTGAGTTGTGCCGTTGTTCCACTCTGGCGGACCCGTCAAGGAGCTGTCAACAGCTATCTACACCAGAACGGAATATGTTGGTCTTGTTTTTCTGAATTGGGGAATCCCCTGTCGTTAGCTCAGGGGCCTCGACGCCCTTATACAAACATCGCTACTCGCCAAGGTCAAAGGAGTTTGCGCACATTGTATGTGGTACAAGCCCCTTGATATTCTTTGCCATGGCCAACAATTGCGTAGTGCACAAAGTGACAAAGCGTTTTTGTACAATGGAAATGCCCATCTTATTCTAGACCGTTGTTTATTCGGCACATAATAGCATTATAGGCGTTTTCCTGGGCTTGAGGTGGCTGAAGGCGATAAAAAGGATATTGTCCGCCTCCGGCTTGCTTTTTCCGGCAACCCGCTCAATCCAGGCCTATTCTAGACCGCCGATTGCATCATACTACCATCTTTGGCAATAATGGCCTTCCGCATAATCGACCTGGCAGAGGAGCCCTCGCTCGAGTGGCTCCGCATTTCCCGTACCCTCCCGGCTAGGAGCAGGCATTGTTTTGATAGAGGAGGACGAGCGCCGGTTCAAGGAGAGGTGTCAGATGCTTCGTATACTCTTAGATACGCCTCAACGGAGCTCCGAAAGTCGGTCAGGGGACTTAGTCGATGATCGGCTGGTGCGCTACGCCCAACTGAGGGCCAGGAGAAACAGCCTCTCCGACGAGGCCATTGCGGCGTGCCGAGGTCGGTCGCCGTTACCACCACCCTCACCACCACCCTCACCATCACCATCGTTGTTGGCACTACCGCCGGATCCGCCCATAGCTGAACCTCGACGTATAGACACGCACACTGCCACCCTGCCAGCTCTCGAGGACAGATTGGTGCGTGAAGTGTCTCTCCAGCAGACTCCCTCAAAGCAGCACGATGAGGCTCGGGTCGTTGAGAGGAGTGTCACTCCCGAGCCACCGGTCGCTACGGATTGCTACAGACCGCGCTCACCGCTTCAATCTCGCCCACCGCCTCAGCCCCGACATCGCCCCCGGCCTCGACCTCGACCTGCGGCCATATATGTTGATTCCCCCGTCGGGATCCATGAGATCCCAGTCGTGATTCATCAGTTTCCAGTTGTCGTTCGTGATGTTCCGGTCTTGCTAACGCCCGATGTAGGTACCCCGCGTGCTCAGTCGCCGAAGCCTAAATCATTGCGAGAGCCGGTGAAGAAGTTCTTCAAGAAGGCTGTGGCCCCGTCTCGGCAGAAAGTGAGGTCGCCTGGGGACTTGAGTACTGCTACAATGCATGATTAGACGAGGGAAGAAGGATAAGGGGATTAGAAGAATATGAATTTAAGACATATGATCTAGTAACTTCTCTCTAAACACACTGGCCATTGTTTACTATATGACATTGTATTCGTGATACTTCTTTATTATTAAAATGCGCTAACCGCTTTCCTTTTCAAGTTAGAGTGCGAAGCGCTACCTCGTAAATTGGTAAGTACATGTAGGTAAGGCGGGTTGTTGGCTATCTGCTTGTAAGTTGAGGTGACGTGGGGTTGTAGCTGCCTATTCTGTTTGACGGGACCCCTAAAACGTAGTATGCCAAATCTTGAACTTTGAGCTTTGATTCTCCCATCGAAACAACATCAACCTATCCCCTCATTAAAACCGTCATATTTGAAAACAATCCAGCCTATCAGATACGCACGCCATCATGGAGATTGATCCAACGCATGAAACGGGCACGGCTGAGACAAAGACTTGGATCATGCTAGGTAGGTAGGTACTCACGCTCCTTGTCTGTTTGATGCTTCAAGAAACTGGTAGGTTGTCTGACCAACCAAGAAAACAACCCGGAAGTCATGACCGAGCTCGCGACGAAGCTGGGGTTGTCCTCTGAACTGCAGTTCTACGACGTGTATTCATTGGACGAGCCGCAGCTCTTGCAACATATCCCGCGTCCAGCTTTGGCCCTCCTGGCCATCATCCCGCTCACGCCGACCTGGAACACCGAACGCCATGCCGAGGACCGTGAGCAGCCCGACTACGCTGGAGTGGGTTCCCAGGAGCCTGTTATCTGGTTCAAGCAGACCATCGGCAACGCCTGTGGGTCGATCGGGCTCCTGCATTGCGCCATCAATGGGGAAGCTGCTCGTTTCATTCGCCCAGGCTCGGACCTTGACGCGATTCGGGGGAGGGCCGCCCCTCTTGGCATGGCCGAACGCGCAAGTATGCTGTACCACGACAGTGCGTTCGAGGCGGCGCACAAGTCTGTCGAGAGTCTCGGCGACACGTCTGCGCTGCAGTCAGAGGGCCATTCGGGGCAGCATTTTGTGGCGTTCGTCAAGGCCGAGGGGAAGCTGTGGGAGCTCGAGGGCTCACGAAAAGGACCAATCGACCGGGGTGATTTGAATGATGACGGAGACGTCTTGAGCCCACGAGCGCTGGAGATGGGCCTAAAGCGAATCATCCAGCTGGAACGAGACAACGGGACCCATGATGTTCGGTTCAGCTGCACCGCACTTGCCCATAAGTAATATACAAAGTGGGAGGCATGTACGGAGTACTTGATTAAGTGCCAAATAGATCAAGCGAAGTCGGATGGTGGCACACGTCCCGTTCCGGGTGCAGTTGAGATTGGAATCGGCCAACTCGGGATCCCGATGGGTCCTTCATGCAAAGTCCGATTCAATACCGGCATATATTTGTGCCCAACCTCGCCAACCTCTCTCGTCTTCGTCCGTTCACAAGCGCAAGTGGATGATGCCAGGGGCCAGAATTGGGCAAAGATCACCGCCTCCATAATAAAACCAGCATCAGCCTGGCAAAGCTCTGGACCGAGGATGGTCACCGCTTACCTGGTATCTGTAACCCGTGTAACCCGTTGCATTTTCTCACGTGTTACAAGTACAATGTTGCCGCCGCCCCCAAACAAAGGTAAGAAGTAAGTATGTAGTTACTTGCCCAGCCACCAGACCAATCGAATGTCGTCGCAGGTACTCCTGATGCGATATCATCGTCATGGCCCGTACTGGTTTACAGACAGATGAGCCGTAGCCCCTCGAAGAGCAAGCAAATACTTCTGGAATTTAGCAGGAAATCATTGACAACAAATTCCCCTCGCCTGTGTTCTATTTGAGCACTTTCGCAGATGCACAATGCTTTAAGTACATACTTACGACTAATTTGGATCAAATCCATGTACGGGCCATCTCGCCAGCCAATCACAATTGACGGCGTCTGCTCCTCTCACTCGGCCATTGGCTGATGTCCTGCGAGACGACGACTCTTCCAGTCAAGCAATTTCTGTCACACCGGCGGAAGTTTCGCCTCAGTAGGTGGTGTGAAACCGTCAAAGAGCTACCAGAAGAGTAATACCAAGCTAGGAGGGCAATAAAGCTTGCACGGTAGCAGTATTACGAGCCATATCGAAACTCGACATTTCGAGGCTTCAAGGGACTCGCGCTTTGGGTTCGTCTAATTAGTCACTAGCCGGCTACAGCGTTGGAAGTTGGGGATTCACTACTGTAGGCGTTGCATCCCATGTGGACGGGGCCAACTGTCATGGAAAACCATGATGGGATAAGACCTCCTCGTCTGCTGTTGCGAATTCCTTGCAGCCGCGCATGTCGATTCGATGACCCTGCAAACCCTGGAAACCCTGAAATTGTCCGTCGGTACCCGTTCCCACTTCCATCATGTGCCCTAGCACAAAGAGTCTCTCCGACTCCAAGTTCCCTATGCTCATCCGCAGTTTGGTATAGGTATGGTGTTATAACCATGTGAATATATGCTCTCCTTCACCAGAGGGGCCGTTGCCGGAGCATGCCTGGCGAGGCCATCATCATAGCCTCGTTCGTCTCAGGTAAAACGCGGCGTATAGGGCTATGCCATTGTACTTAATGAGGCGGGGAGACGGAGCCGTCTCCGGGGCTCCATCCACCCATGCCCATCGCCAAAACAGGGGTAGGGGTGCATCTCGCGTGTCGTAGGAGGTGTTTTCAGAGTACCGGTTCCGTCCATTTTTTGGATGTTGTTTCCACCTCCTTCTGTGTCCCTTGGAATACGTGTGTCGCGAATACTCCCACAGTGATAACTAGGAGGGCTTGAAACCGAAGATCCGCCCAGTTCATCTCGAGGAGCCACGCTCGAGCACGGAAGCTTGCGTCGGAGCGGTTAACAAGGCGACTGACGAACAAAAAAGTCCACAAAGACGAACCGACTCAGGATCGCGTTCAGCAGCCTTTTTATTTTTTACGTTGCCCAGACCCTTCCTTGGGAACCAGCTTAAGCAGGACTTTGGACGATCTTGACAGCCTTCCGCTACGCCTTGAGAGAAAGCCTTGATCCACGCGCATCGACCAGCTGACTCGGACGGACCTCTTACGCCAAGCCCTCTTGTATGCGAGAACGTCGCCGGCCTTCTCTACGGGTTGCTATCCGCACGCCAAAACTTCTCCCAGAAGAATGAACGCCGAGTCTATCTCTCGAGATTCTAGCTCACATGGCCCGGCCACGCCGATAAATAGCAGAAAAGAAAGGGGCGCCATCGCTGCCCAAGCTGTAAGCCGAAATCTATCTCCCTTTGCCCGTGACATGACATCGAAGGGGGGGTGTTACATGCGCCACTTAGCTGCCTATACGAGGTCACAATGTGACCCCAGGCGGCAGCCGCCTCTGGCGCGGAGGCGTTTTCGTAAACACTATCTGAACTCGAAACAGAGATACTGACTTGTGGTCATAGTGCGAGACTTGTCGTCAGGTTAGCCTTGCCAGGATTTATCTTACCTTATAATTTGATCGCCGTGGTGTTGTTGATAAAACGCTATACGGCTGGTGTAGTTGCCACTAGCAGCCAGCAGATTGTCGGGGGGGGGTGGATGGCTTTAAACTAACACGAAGTGATGCCACTAGAGGAAGCAACGATGCTCAGAAGATCGCCCGAGATGCACGTCCTGCCAACGGATGAACGTAAGGTCACAGCTAGTCGGTGTTGATGGATAGCTGCTAACACCTAACGGTAGCTTGATTGTCGGTATCGCGAACCTCAGCCTACCAAGTAAGTAAGCCTACATAAGTAGATGATGGAACTGTACCTGCTAAGACTAGGGTCGGATACCGAAGAACTGACCGGTGATAGGAAAGACAAGACGCTGGTCGAGATTCTAGATCGGCTCAAGAGTCTTGAAAACAAAGTCGACAACATCAGTATCGGAGGCAGCTACCCCTCGGCTTCCGGCTATGAAACACGCAGCCCGAACCCTCAAGGTCCCACGCCCCTTGCACTAGCCCCCGATGCTCGAGATCACCAAGTCCGCGCGGCATCATGGCAGTCCAGTGGTGGCGGACACTCCCCGGTGCCTTTGGGCCATGCCGCACCACAACAACAGCAGATGGCGCAGTACAGCTACTCTTCGGCCACTTACAAGGTGCTTTCGTGGCCGTTTGTGCAGCAGTTCCTGGGATCTTCCAAGAAGATAGCATCCATGGTGGAACCGTTGGTGAAGAAGAATGGAGCTGCCGTTATGTCCGATCTCCATGCGCGGGCGACTCCTTTGCCCCAGGACACGTTCGAAACGGAGGCTTCCCGAAGAGGTTCTATGGCTCCCAGCATGGAAGTGCCGCTCCGGAATCCCTCGGGCGGGCTTCATATGGATCCCATGTCCTTTAGCTGGGAGAACATGCACCGCCTCAGCAAGGCCTACTTCGATACCTTCAACCTGCTCTACCCGTTCATGGACCGAGCGCAATTCCAGACCGAAATCCTCTCCTCGGTGGCCACCAACGGATTCGACGAGAGCCTGAGCTCGACGCTGGCGTGTCTGGTGCTGGCTTTGGGAGAAGTGGCCATCAGCGGGATCCAGGGCAATCCGCTGACGACCAACATGGGAAGGCCCAGCGGGATAAAGGGGGGATCCTTGGAAAGACCGCCCGGGCTCGCCTTCTTCAATGAGGCGAGGAAGCGCATGGGCTTTAACCTAACACAATGCAGCCTCGAAAACGTGCAAGTCTTCTCGCTTGCTTCGTAAGTCAATTGCGCGACACGGGACGAGGTTCACCAGCTTACCTTTTAAAAAGTCTATACTACGAAACCTGCTGTCATCACGTAGTAAGTCACCGAAGTCGTATACTACCTTGCATATATGTACAGGCGGATGTTGATTGGTAGCTTACCGGCCTTTCCCGCAGGAATTTTGGCGCATGACGACCTCTGCCTCGCTGGCGTGTCAGGCTCTCCTGACAAGGTAAATAAATATTGACACGCATGCTCTCGAGGAATGCGTCGCGATGATACTAACGGCCTGCGAAACCCGCAGTAATCCAGAAGAGTTGAAATCACATCGCGCCGACCTCGTCCGCCGAATGTTTTGGCATTGCATCATGACGGAGACGTACTGTGCTTCCCCTACCCGAAGCGATTTCTGCTTGGGCTTGCTGACGTCTCCGATTCAGGTATCTCAACCTCGAGTTCAATCTTCCCTTGACAGGATTGGAAAAGTTTGACGACATGGTTGGCCTGCCCGACTTCAGCGCCGGGTCCTTCTCGGAAGAGGACTACATAGGGGACCAAGCCTCGCACTTCCAAGAACACTTCGCTTCCCAGATCGTTCTGAGAAGACTGCTGGTGGAGTTCCATACAACCCTGACCAGTGGTACATATCCCCTCTTCCCCCTTTTTCCCGTCGCATAGCCACTGACCTAGAATAAAAGCAATTGGGACAGCAGAGGCCCGCCAGTCTTCGCTACAAGCCACGGACAACATGGCGGCGGCCACACCAGCGGCGACCATCAAACAACTGGCGGTGCAGCTTGACCGATGGCGGGGAATGTTGCCGTCGCACCTATGCTGGCAGGACGACCACACAACAAGCAGTGGCCATGTCTACCCTCCTGTTGTGCCGAGCATGCACGACAGCTTCGTGTTTACGGCGGACCTGGACGCGCCATCCGTCATCTACCCCTTCGCGGCGGATATCCAGGCCGCCATCTTGAGGACGAGATACTATTATGTCAGGTTCTTGTTGCATCGTCCCTTTCTCTTCAAAGCCCTGCACTACCCCGAAAACATCACACACGAGGATGCCGAAGGTGTCGCCATCGCCCTGAAGAGCACGTGTAAGTCCACCATTGTCATCATTTATAGTAGTTTCATGTAGTTCTATTACTGACCACTAGCCTCCTTCTAGTATCGTGGCCCATTACCACTTCCCCAGTGCGGAACCAGAAGCGTCTGATCCCCTGCCTGTACTGCTGGTCTCAGAAGTTCCTAGCCGTGCTCTTGATCCTGCGCCTGTCGCAGCAGGTGCCGATTCTCGCCCGTATCCGGGCCACCCACCTGGGCGACCGTTTCGATGCCGACGCGAAACAGACGACGGCGCTGTACATCGACTGGATCCGGGACCTGAAGGACATCGACCCGACGGCCCGCTGGTGCTGGTCCATAATCAAGGAGGTCTATTCGCTGGAGGATTGATGGGGTATCCATCCCCAAGTCTCGTGCGCAAGTCAGATTAGCTGACGTGGTGGGGTGGGTAGATGTTGTGCCGTATTAAGGGGTTAGCCTTGCAAGGGAGTATTAAGAGCTGCCGCAATTGTACGACCATCAATGTTCTCGAAGTCCTTCTTCATCGCCCGGAGCATCGTTCCCGGTATGAAGGGGCGGCGTTCGGCACCGTTGGTCACGTATGTCCGATCGGTGTGTTGTACCCCTTGTCTAGATAGATAGATGGCACACAATCATTCGACGAATAGACCCATTTACCGCTCCTGTCACATGGCGGCTATACCCGCTGCCGATTCCATGGTGAACAGTGTGTGTGTGCGTGTGTGTGCGTGTGTTTCATTGTACAAAAACCAAGTGACAGAGTCCGAGCGCAGCACTGCAAAGGAGCAGGCAACTCCACGTGCCCTGATCAAAAAATAGCCGCCTAACTGGGATATCTACTCGGCACATATATTTATTCTATTAGTGGACACGGTAGGGATCTGGCCACCGACGACACGGAGCCAGATCTCGTTCGGGGCCCCGTGTGTTGTGAAACTCGGCCCCCTTCTTTTCAAGAGAGACGGGGAAGTTTTGATACAAGCTCACGGACGTGATGTGATGCGCGGCCGCATTGGGCAGGGGTCAGATGCTTATGAACTGGGCACAGCATTGGCTCCATCTCTTTGCAGTGAAAGGTGTAAACAATTTTTAACATCCTAGCCCCCTCTCTGAACGAACCAGAGGCCAGTCAGCCTGGAGGAAACGGAAGAGACTGGAATGGCGACCTCGTGTGGAAACAATATACGTGACATTGCAGGTAACATTATGAATTGTTGCTGGTGGGCCGAGCCCCTTTCATCACTTTGGGGTCAACGACGACAGAGTCCGGTGACGACAAAGCCCGTGGAAAACCCGAACCCGGTAGTCTAGGAGGACCTGAAGAAGACGACGATAACAAGGGCACACAGCAAACATGCAAGGGGCTCTCTGCTAGTCGCCCACACGAAAGACATGGTGTATCTCTCTCTCTCTCTCTCTCTCTCTCTTTCTCTTTCTCAGGACTTCCCACAAGTCCCCACTGCATATGGTTAACCTACTTATAGGGTCTTTTAATACTGACATACTGTAGGAGTCTTGTTGTTGGCCCCCTGAATGATTACTGTCGTATCGATCGTTGGGCAACGGACGCGACTCCGGTGGAAAAGCAGCCACCCTTGCCGGACCCTTGTCCCTTGCCCTCCGTCCGGCTCCACTTCACTCCGCTACATAAGCTACCGCTGCATACATACCTGGTCCGGACAAGGCGCACGAGCCTGCCCTATGAAGAGCCATGGCTTACGTACTTCTTTACCTTCTTTTTCTTGCTTGACGGTGGGGACCTGGCTCGCTCGACTTGCTCATCTCCATGGAGGAACTGATGCTGTGTCGTGTCGTCTCTTGGTTTTGCTTTGGTCTGCCTACCCGTTGTTTGTTTTGCGATATCGCAGCACTGCCCGGCTGGGACGGCAGTGGTCGACTCGGCGGCATTGTGGCCCTTGCATGGTTGCTGCTAACCACCTAGCAACTACAGTACGGCTAATGGTGGGGTATCATATCAACTCTCAGATTGCCAGATCTGGCAATTCTGTATTAGCGAGCCTTTTTCCATGTTGACATGTACCTATATGTCTCGCCTTAGGAGAACATATCCTCGCTTGTACCCTTCCCCCCGGCATTCGAATACACATATCTGACGCTTGAATCAATAAAACCCCCACAACCAGGCAGTGAGCTAGCTACATGGCATGGCAGGTGGTTCAACATTGGCACCCAATCCACAGCCTCATCCGCAGCATTCTCTTGACAACGGACAGATAGATCCTGCTGTACTGTGCATCTTAAGTCGTCAACTATGAAGTTCATACTCCACTGTACCCGCTCCGACTTGGCATTCGTGTACTTGTAGGTATGCTTACATACTCGGTGGCCTTTTCATCAAACACCTTTCTCGGTGTAGTATGCGAACCCTGGATTATGTGTAGTACCCCGAAAGGGGGAAACAAGATAGTCAAACTGCTCTACGGTGAGGGGGGCATGAGGAGAAAACTGGCCGGCTCTCGGACTTCTTGGGTTACAACCAGGGCACCTCAAGACCTGCCCTACCTGCATACTAATTGATTCGCAGCAGCAATAGCAAGTCTAGATCCACCTCTATGTCCTTTGCCGGGGGGTTGCGCATTTCTGTCGATCGGCTACACTTGACACCTTACCGGGGCCTCGACTGACTTCCCGAGGCCGGAGCCGCCGCCGTTTGGAAGAAGAGCAAGCTTGAGATGAGATGGGTGTGTGTGTGTATGTGCACATTTCAGATACAGACGTGCGTTGTCTGTGTGGCCTTGAAGGGGAGGGGAGGAAGAGGGGAGGCAGCATACTGGTTTTAATCATGCATGCAGGTATATGTACGTAACCGCCTTTACAGCGGCTTGGCAGTAGTGAGTGAGTCGTCTCTTCTGAGTCTTCTCATGCAAGTGAGGGTGTGGGTCTTCCTTGACGTGCGTGCGTGCGTGTGTACGTGCGTGCATACAGGACCAGCAGGGTTGACAAGGCTGGAGACTCGATCCTGATGCAGCTCGGGCGTCTGTGCCAAACGGCATGCAAGCTTTAGGCCATTCTGGACCTCCAAATGCTGGTAGACAAAGTACCTGGGAAAAATTGGAGAATGGATGAGACAGGACACGAGAAAAGAAGAGAGGAAGAAAGATAAAGATAAAGAGGAGGAGGAGAAGAAGAAGAAGAAGAAGAGGAAGAAAAGGAGAGACAGAGGCGGCGCAAGTAGGTATGCAGTTGTAGAATGGGCATTGACAAGTGCGGCTCTTTTGAATGGACTATTGTCTGTCTGTCCATATGATATGAACCGAAGCATCTCCGGGTATAAGCACCACCTAGGTACTTGCTTATCTTTGGATACTACTAGATGTGGCAGTAAAAGCCAAGCATGCAGGGCTTGTCGTTCACAGTGCAGTGCAGTGTCTCTTAATTTCCACCGTAGCGGCGGCCAAAGGCAGTAACAAAAAGTGGTCGCTCAGGTTGGAGACCTATCCTATCCCCAGCCCTGATTCGAGGACGATCCTAGAACAGATCTGGCACTAATCTGGTATGCTATGCAGGACAAGGGGATAGCTGAGCTGACCCGGCCGAGCTAAATGGCCTTCAGTCCCTCCCTCGCTTCTCAGGGCAACAAACTGCGCTCATTCATTGATACAAGCACTATACGGTTGTCTAATCGAGAGGGGGACGGAGTATTGCAGATGTTGCGCATGACCCGTAGGCCATCTTCATTTTAGCCAGTACTGCTGAGTTCTCATCCTCCTACAGCCCTTCGCGTCGACTGCCCTTGCACGAGAACGAAGCCAATGAGGGGATAGCTCGGCCAAGGTGGGTGGCTGACGATGACAGCTCAGCAATCTAACTCCTATATTAAGTCGCCAAAACCTGCTGCCCCAATGGTCGCATCTGCGAGGCTGCTATAGTCGTAGTAGTGCACCCCGTCCATCGAAGCTGGGCCTGGGGGCTACTCATGACGAATTCCATCACAGGGACAACGGTGCCCCTCAGTGGGCTATAATACAGCGCATAATACAATGTCAGGACCACCGCAAGCAGAGAACTGCTACTGGGTGGCCGTACTCCTGAACGCCCCGCACATGTGAGAAGGTCATTATTAATTACCATGCAGCCCTGAATGCATGTTGTTGTGAAACCCAAGATTACCATTGCCTCCAGCCAGTGCCAGAAGCGAGATCTGACCCTGGTCGCATCCCTCGGTTGCTTTTGTTTATCCCTGACGCCTTGCAGCAACGCTTCGCTGAAACCCACTTTGATAGCACTCCCTTCCCCCAATGGGAATGTCGGATAGAGCCTCCCATCGTGGAAGCCATGTGCTTCTAGGATTGAGGCTTGACTTCCGGCCTCCGGCTCTCTCCATTGCCATCCCACCCAAACCCCTAACCGAGCTCTGCTGCGTATTGCTGCAGCTGCAGCTGTTGCTGATGTCGGTGCCGCATGTCGGAAACGCCATCCTCTGGCGACAGACACCTGTGCCTCTCTGCATACAGTTCCCTGTCATGGAAACCATGTGAAATCCACACCGACGCCCGGTTCATCGCAGTTGGCGTACCCATGTGGATACGGCCTACTTGTTTGTTTGAACCTGGATGGACTGGAGAGAAGCCAGCGAGAGGGCACATAGCCTGCGGCTTGCACAACTTGAGCTAATAGCCAACCAAAACGCCGCAAAAGAACCAGTCCCGGGCCTTTCGTCACTTCGCTATTGAATGGAAGTCAACCGTAGCGGCTTGTTGTGGTCGTAGAGGGGAGAATAGATCCAAAACGGAGCGTGCGCCCATACCGGATGCCGACGACTTCCTCAGCCGCAAAGTGGGCATTGGCCTGGCAAGACAATATATCTTTCATGGGGCCCTCGAGGACACGAGTGCTTTTTGCTGCCATCCATGGATGTCCGAAAGTAGTGTGCGCCAGGGTCGACACACGACGTATAAATGTAGTAGTTCTTGATGAAGTCACACATGTTGGATGAGCATATGTGCCGAAGAAGCTTGGATATGCTAGTAGTATTCGGGTCAGTACACGGCAGCAAAGACAGGGCTGTCATCTTACATACATGGACGGATATGCTGTTCTTTGCCCTGTTCTAGCAGACGGCTTAAGCAGGTTCAGACAAGCGAGCAAGCACCGAGAGAGAAGGTTATGTAGTCGGGTATGGGTGTTGGGCTGAGGGGGGAGTAGAGGCAGAATGTTGGTGACAGCATGTCGCGGCGGCTTGTATATATAGTCGGGCGTAGGAAACCCTCAGTCGCGGCGGTGTCTTGAGTGTGTGTCGCCTTACCCCAGAAAAAGAAAAGCAGGAAAGCCGTGCAAGCGTCCCCCTCCCTGTAGAGCCAAAAAGGAACAATAACAGAGGCACGGTAAGGGCAAGGAGCCAGGTTGTTTGTCGAGGGCGGTGGATCTCGAGAGTTTCCCAATTCAGGCATCTGGCGCATCACGCTCCTACACCCACTTACAATAATACATGAACACAGGCTACGGGGGTTTCGCTGAGGGTTAAGCAGAGCATCGTGGTATGACAAGTATTAAAGGGCATGGGTGTCTGCTATTAAAGAGAGATAGATGGGGACGACAGGCTCCGTGGGGGGGCAGGGGTGCGCAGCCGGTGGGAGTGGGTTGGACATGGTCGGCCTGTCCAGTCTAAGCTGGCGGGCATGTCTGAGAGCCATGACGGTTGGTAGCCTGTAACAGGACCAGAGGATGGATGGATGGATGGATGGATGGATGGCAAATGGATGGATGGGAAGTTGAAATTTCTGGAGGAGCCCGGAGGACGTTTGTCTGTGTGTAGGTCTGGGATGCGAAGGGATGATGAGCAAAAAGAGTCTAAAAAGATTGGAAGAACTCGGAGACACTAAGATCAAAGCGGTACTTCTCGGTACCTTTCCTCAACTCCCCTGTTCCCTACCGGTGTGCATTGGTAGCACGATAGAAGAAGCTCAGAAGCCCCATAAGAAGAAAGGCAGTCGGCAGTCGGCTTTGTCTTGCGTGCAGCATTAACAAGAACAACACTGATGCAATTGATGGTGCATTGGACAACAAGAACTAAGATCACAAGTACCTAAGGTGTGTGTTGTAGGTATGTACATTTAATAGACAGGTTAGGTAGGTAATACCTAACGGGCACCAAATAACGGGGTTAAGGCGATTAACTAAATTCATTCATTTAATAGATCAACTTTTGCCTTTTTGGGCAGGCCCAAGGAGGGGAAAAAGGACCTTATATCAAATATAGGTTACCTAAGTTGAGTCAAACAGGATTGAAGCTCTTGGGTCAAGTACCGGATAGGAAGGATTACCTAGCGCAACACCAGAGCCATCAATGGGCCTACCACATCACATTTTGATACCTAAACCACCACCGAGGTATTTCTTACCCAAACTTCCTTTGTTGGTACTACCTAGAAAACATTACCGACTATCGACCTACTTAGGGTCCAGCCAAACATGAAGGGGGGCAGAGCGCTCTTTCTTTTGTTTCATTCAATTGGTAGTACGCCACCTAAGACTATACCTAGTCCCTCCTACTGTTACAAATCGCCCGTAAATTACCCGACATCTTCTTCTTGCCCGAGATCGTTTTATTATGCTCATCAGAGACTCGTGCATGATCGACCGATGACCCCACTTGCTTTTGGTTGGCTAGGCAGACAGCTGGGGTGCGGGGGGCTCTGCTCGCTTCTCTTGGAACAAGAGATATGTTTTATATAGCACATGTTGATTATGATGTATGTGATGAGTACGGATACTATTAGGTATGTATACGTACTTACTTCTTGACACCACCGGCACTCATGCTGCAACCAATATACAACATATATACATCCCACGGTGCTGTTTTGCCGGTCCACTTTAGTAAGACCTGCATCAGATACTGGTGACTGGGTAGTTCAGTGCTCCAGGTTCATGTCATGCTCCCGGTTGCTTAGCTGTCATAGCTGGTTCGCCGACTCATCAAACACGAGCCCACTGCCTACTGCCCACTTCAGAGATAATCGGATCCCCGCTGTCTGGAGCCTGGACGGCAACTCCGAGAAAAACGAATCCACTGTTACATGTTACCTATGAACGTCGGCGTGCAGAATATGTGTCCTTGTGTGTCGTGCTTCGGGGCGGGCTCCGGACGGGCCCATCACCAGTGGTCAGTCTATCCCCTTGATTGCCAAAAACGTCTTTAAGAGCGGGGCAGCTGTATATACCTCAGTTTATCCTGTTACCTCCGCAAGTAACATGTTCCCGACGGCGTGAACTTTCACTATCCGAGTATATCTGATATTCTGATTTGTCCAGAGCCGGTCCCACCCTTAAAGGCATTTTTGGCAATCAAGGAGATAGGCGGCTGCTTCTATATTCTCTCTGACAATCGGATAGTTGGTCCTTCGAGTCAATGCCCCGAAGCTTGCGACGGCCGTGACATGTGCAGAGAGTTATGTCGCGGCCCGTGATGCCGCACCCAATACGTCAGAGCTCTCTGGAAGGGAGTCGGGAAAATAGCTACAAGGGGAGACGGGACGGTTCCAGAATGGAAGACCGAACATGAACTAGTAGTAAGGCGCTGCTGTACATGCTCAGCGGCACGGGGAGATCAAGAACTGCTAGATCGGCCAATAACTGTCCGGATATGTGGGGCCGCCGGCCAAGGTGAATGGATTTAATGATTCCTTGAATCTCAAACCACTCCCCTTTCCTTCTATACACTACTGTGGGCCTGCCAAAGAACAAGACTACAAGATAAGGAAGTTGTTTGACGGGGATAAAAAAAAATAGAGATATCGGGATTAACACTGGACCCGGCCACCAGACATGACATTCTTTAGGCTCGTATTGTGTCTTGTTTCGCTTTAAGCGCTCGCGCAAGATGGTGGAACTGGCTAAGGTGCTTCCACTGTTGGGGGTCCGAGAGCAACGGCCGTTGGTACTACTGACTTGGGTGTTATCCAGCATCCAATGTACCTGCTGCTTGGTACAAGCCCCTGTATCAGGGCGTGACAGACAGCCCGACGAGGCGGCGGCTTCACTTCACCGACGAGCCAGCAGCGGGGAGTACTAATTGCTATAATAAGAAAAAAACATGGGTATTTGGAATAGAAACGGCGGTTGTTTTCACGCACGCCGCGTCATCAGTGCCCGCAGTCGGAATCTAGGATATCCCGAACATGACTTGAGTAACACTTTAGCTGGAGTTGTTTCCCATCTCCTCCCCATCCCAATTGTATCATGTCGAATTATCCGTCTTGTTATACTAATACGAGCTATATCCAAACGACTGAGGGCTACATAAACATATGTATATCAGCAAGGTGGTACCAATTAAATGGGCCACCCACAACGGCGGGCCTGGGTTTGCATACTACCTGTAGCGAGCGTCAATCTTGGTTCTGCCCGGTCGTCCTGTCACAGCATGGCACATCGAATCTGGATCCTCAGGGTTCTCGGGTACTGAAATAGCTAGTGGCAGTTGTTGTCGCGCAAGATCTGACACTTCATATCCATGGATCCCGGTAGCCCCTGGTAATCTTTTTTTATCGGTTGAGGGCGCGCTTGTTTTTTTGGTGCGCGCCTGTGGTTTAATATTACCTAACCTTAGAGGTATGTACAAGATATTAGGAATTGTGATATGATTCTCAGTACAGGCGATTTGGGTCCGGGGCGGGCGCTAGACTAGGAGACAAGGGACACTCAGACATCCGGCGCCCCAGCTCGTGCTAGGTCACAACTATTGACATACTGAAGTAAGTAGCGATGGTTAGGCCCGTCGGTTACTTAGATAGTATACACTCCCCCAGAGATTGAGACTACAGTACGCATGAATAATGAGTTTGATAAGTCCTGGGTGGGTTATAGAAGGCGCTATAGCAGTGCAGGCGTGGCATCGCATCGGGTCTGTTCCCGTGCAGCGGCGGTTGCACCGTGGCCGATGCTGCTGTTACCCTACTAACACCCAGGTTTTGCTTGCTTCTTGAAACCCGAAGCCGATTGGACACAGCCTCAGTATTCTGCAAAGGCTGCTTCGCCGTTCCTGGTTCGATCGATCGGACCAGGTCGTGGACAGTGACATGTTGCTGCTGCGCCATGTAACCAATCACACCGGATTCCCCTGGTTTGGCTCATCACAGTGGGATGGCGTTAAGCCTCATCTCCATGCCTCCTCCCCTCCTCCCCGCCCTCTGACCACTATCACACAGTATCCTGTGTGCGTAACCCGGGAATTCTCCTTCTTACGTCGTACCTTGCTCTCTTGTCGCTTCTAAGCGAGCCTCACTTGTTTGGAATTGCAGCTGAAAAGCATCTGATCTCCGCCAGTGTTACCCAAAGCCACATTGCCACTGACTCTAGTTTTCTTTTAAAAAAAATGGTTCTATTTCATGGGATACCCGGCCGAGCCCTCGCCCATCTCCGCCTACTTGCAGCTTGCCTACGTCTCTACAATTTTAGCGACAGCAAACGCCTCATCGCATGCAAAATTGGCCCAGGCATCATGCTGTGCCGCACAGCAGGTGGGCACAGTTACGACAAGTCGGCTGTCGGTGACAAAATAATAGCTCTCCCACTATTGCATGTCTGTTCTCGTGCCTTCCCGTTCACCTTGCCTGTCGTCCACCCTACCTCGAACCTACATGTAGCCACCATTGCCAATCGGCGGGGCCACCACCGCACCGACATATTATGTTGATCCAGGGCCAAGGGTACCGGGGATTTCGGGAAACTGCCAAGGTTCTTGATCGACAATTCTGGAGCTGCCTCGACCGAAGGTTTCAACGAGGCCGAAACGTTGACAGGCCAAACAAGGCCCATTTCGCTCAAACCCCGGCCGGTGTTTCCCTTTCTTTCGCTAAACATGGACTTTTCGAAATCGTCTACGACGGTATCTTTTCATGAGATCAATGGCCATTCCTAGAGACAGGAATGCCGAAAAACATTTATGGCTGGCTGGCCGTCCGTCTCGGTGAGCGAATCGGCCGGAACGTCTTATGGTCCGTTGCCCAATTTCGACATCCTGACAAACCTGCAAATGAGTAGAGCTTGACCCAGGTGACAGAGAATGTATGTTCCATTAGGCTCAGCTGTCATCCTTGTCAATTCAAGTCACCGCCATAATCTGGGCTCTGCCATAGGGCCCGAGCAGGTCCGAACACCCGTCGCAGTGGCCTATTGAATCTTATATCCTCTTATTAAGGTAATTTCTTGTACTGCGTAGGTGACGGTCAACAACGACAGGATTCTTCTTGGCCAGACGGGACCAAATACCCCTCCTCATCACTTCATCACGCCAACGAGCATCCGGAATCCCAAGCCGAATGCTACTGCCGACAGTTGTGCTCAGATGAGTTGGCGTGAGGACGTGCGTGTGATCCACGATAAGTTTGTTCATTGATGTTATGTAATTGTACATTCAGCTGCCCATCAGGGAACCATGATGCCTGCCTAGGCAGAATTTCAGTATCGGGTTCCCTTGAAGATCAGCAGTTGCTTCTGTGATACTCTAATTAAGTTGGGGACTATGTCTTTTAAGGTGTCCAACGAAGCTGGGGAATCTTGAACGTCAGAAACCGGGCATTGATAATGGCCGCGGTTCCTCACGACACGTAGTGCCAACGTGGGGCTCGATAAGGTGAATTCATCACGCTGGGCTCATGCGAAGACGCTTTGATGTCAGGGGGTTTGTCACGGCCCTAAAGCAACATCAGTGGGATTGAGGAGGAGGAGCAAGAAGAAGACTTGTATTATAACCTAAGCTATCGCCTATAAGACGTGCTTGGGTCGCTTGTATACTTGGCATCTATGGCATTGTAGTAGTGTTAGATGCCCGATTGGGTATTAGGTATACAGCCCACCTAGGTGAGTTCCTACATATTACATTTGTAGGTAAGTATGTAGGTACTAGCCTTATGTACATCTTGCATGTACCTATGGACATATATGTTACCTAGTCACCGGCAGTCGTAAGGTAAGCAGGCTTTGCGACTGCCGGAAGCCGTAAAAAGAGGATATGCAGCATCGCTTCCGTCGTCAGGCCCCGTCGCAAAAGAAAACCTATGTGCCCATCTACAAACTTTACAATGGAAAGGAAGGTATGCATGCAGAAAAGAAGAAGACCAAAAAACCATATTATAGAATATCACATCTCGGATTCTCCGTTTTCTCTTCTTCAGATAAACTCCAACCAGACCGGGCCGCTTTCTCCTCGCCAAGTTACGCGACCCTCTAAATTGTACGTCCGGCCGCCCCTGCTCGGATCTCATCAACAAGCGATGCATGGGGACAGCAAGGGCAGCATGACGCCCTTCCTTCGCTCAAACCCCTGCTCCTCACGCGATAGTTTCCAGATTCAGCAAGCTGTCACTGGCCAGGATCCCGAGCTGGTTGCCAAAAAGGGCCAAGGGCAATCCCAAGGGCTGGGGGCTCTCTCCCACAGTTTTTTTTGTTTGCGCATCTGAGCTAAGCGCCCTGAGTGGTACCCCGAGCCCGTCCTGGCGTCTGAGCGAGGATGCATATACTAGCAATGCCATCACCGTCACACAAAGCTAATAAGATGAGGCGGACATTTCTCCTCCTCCCCTCTCACCCCTCTCACCCCTCCCTCCTTATGCGGACGTCTCGCCAGTAAGTTTCCGACCAACTGATGATGATTACGGTAGCGTTCGGAACGGCACCGCATCCATTACCCGTGACAAGTGACAACATTGACAGGTTCTTAGTGGCGGCGGAGCAAGAGGGCGGAGCATCCGAAGCAACGGCTTCCAACTATGCCGGGCTCTTTGGGCATTAACATTACAACATACAGAGATACATGTACATACGATTGCGTGACCAACCAACCGACCAACATCATATCCTGGCTGTCCACACACAGCGGCTACCTGGTTGCGTCCCATGTTCCTCCCGGCCAATATCGACTGGTCCGTTAATTCGAGTATGTGATGAGATTGGCTGTGTCCTCTACTGTCCTCAGTTCTTCTCTTTCCCTCCCCCTCCCTCTTCGCCTCCCCCTTCGCCTCCCCCTTCCCCTCGGGCCAACTTATACATGGCTACTACAGGAAGACCACCACGGCGGCAATGCCTGCCCAGGCGGCACCAGCAGGCCCGGCCACCACTGTGCCGGCCGCACTATTAGGTGGAGATGGAGATGCCGCGGCCGGAGCCGTGTTGCTGGGCATGCTACCGCCGGTGGCCGATGCCCCGCTGGTGGCGGCCGACTTGGAGGGGCAGCTGACGACGTTGGGGACCTGAACGCCCAGAGTGCCGCAGAAGGTAGAGGCGAACTGGATGGAGGCGTCCTGGTCGGCCTTGTTGCAGGCGTCGGACACGCAGCAGGAAATGCCGTCGATGAACTCTCTCTTGGCGCAGATGCACTTGGCATCGGTCGCGGGACAACCTCCGATCTGCTGGCCCGACCCGGAGACGAAGTTGTTCAAGCAGCCTTTCTGTTAGAGGGCACGTGGTCAGCCAGTGGTCCTGCATAATGACTGTTGTCCTTTGGTCGTATGATGTGCATATCAAGTGGTAGGTATATCCATATCCCATGGGCGAAAGAGGACGAAAGGTCGGACTCACTGAACACTCGGGGAGTGAACCGAGTCCTGATTGCTGGGCAGCGGCGAGGCCGGCAAACGCGGCGAAGCTAACGGTGGCGAACTTCATGGCTGCGGCTGGTATGCGCTATCACTATCGTATCACTGCACTGGTATGTTTAGAAGGTCGTGGTCCGTTGGCTGGGAGGATTGACGCCTCTGAAAGTCAATTGAGAGGGGAGAGGGAGAGAGCGTGTATTCTGTGTATTAAATGAATTGATAAGACCACTGACGGCCAAGGA
Organism: Apiospora saccharicola; assembly: GCA_038363915.1. Classification (NCBI taxonomy): domain Eukaryota; kingdom Fungi; phylum Ascomycota; class Sordariomycetes; order Amphisphaeriales; family Apiosporaceae; genus Apiospora; species Apiospora saccharicola. Next base: position 6,780,553 of record JAQQWM010000001.1, read on the forward strand.
TAGAAGAAACTAGATCGATGACGATTACGACGTACGAGAGGAGAAGTCGGTCCAGATCGAACCCTTTTTCTTATGTATTGTCCGTCCTCTCCTCTTCAACTGTCGACTCCAACGACCAATAATGCGATTGGCAGGCCTGCCAAGCAAACCTGCTCCAACTTGCATGTCAGGGGAGCGAACTAATTGGCGCTAACACGCTATGGAATCTGTGCCAGGCATGGGTGGCGCTTCTCTCAGGGACCGATTGACTGCGTGCCGCCTACGACTGACCACCTCAGCTACCATCACAGTTCAGCTGCCGAAAGATTGCTTTCTTTTGTTTGCCGCCTTGCTCCACGAGGAGAATTGCACATCGCGGAGTATCCCGGCAATCAATCAGAGTTTGTCCTACTGTTTCCATTTCCAGGGTATGTTAGATTACATAAAAGTACAATTATTTCGACTTTTGATCACGAACTACTAGGACAGGTACTCGTACTACCTTTTGTTAGTACCGTATGTTAGCTGCTGCTCCCCCAGATCTTTGCGCTGGGCAAGTGGGACCTTTGGGGGGCGCCTGGGCCTACCAAACCGCGCGTTTTAGGGGTGCCCCCGCCTTTTAGACTTGAGCGTAAGAGTGCGGTCGGCCTAGCGCGTCCCTTCTGGGCGGGTGAGGTGGTAGTCGTACTTAAGTCGTACTTTTGAGTGGTGCAATGGCAATCAATTGATGGCAGTGGCATGCGTGCTACATACGTGGGTAGTACCTACCGCTGTAGATGGCGAAATTGTCGAATGGAAATAACCTTACTCGGGTGATTGCCGTACGATGGTCCTGCTCAGGCACTCATTCTAAGAACCTGCAGAAATACTTACTTAACATACGAATACGCGCGTTTGCTCCAGTTTCTTCACCATGTCTTCCTCCCCTTTACATCCTCCCCTTTACACTTCATCGCCCAAGGGCCCGCGGGCTGCGAAAGAGAGAGATAGACACACACAGGCAAGGCAAGAGAAGCAGCTGTCTATGAGCCTGTTACTACTTTGGGATTCTATGTTATGTAGATAGCCGTTCAATTTAAAAAGAAGCCATGGGACCTCACTCTCATGGCAAGCATTGGGATTGGGTTCGATAGTGACGTTACTCAATACAATAAAACCCCGCCGGGAAATATTCATGAGGTACTACCTGTCCAGGAACTCCCCAGTCTACTCGCTCTTGTACCGCCTTTTCGTACGCGGCAAGCCGTGGCAAGCCACGCCCAGCTAATGACTTTGGAGCTTTAGGTTAGACCCTTGCTGCTGGGAACATTCCACGGCACCCCCCTCCATCGCTGCTTGCTGCCCTGAGAAACGTTGTTTTCTGTTCTCCAAACGCGGCACACTGAACCCCCCCCAAGGTCTGCTGTCGATTGCGTCAACGGCCTGATCCCATATATCCCATCCAGGCTACTTATTCGAGAGTCGCCGTGCTTACCTTAGGATATTGCCAATAACGCCTCCACCGAGCAGATAGTTCAACATATTTTCTCTACCTCGAAAGGCAAGGTGCTGCGGTAACATCACTCAAAATGGGTCTCGGAATTCTCGAGTCCCGGGCCATGGAACATGTGCCTGGTAAGCTGCCTCCCGCTCCCGGTCGCCTCGCAATATGTTTGCTAATATCAAGTCTCACACAGGCACTACACGGTACTATGCCGACCCGGAACGGCCGCGGACAGTCAATACCGCCCCGGAAGCACGGGGCCTCAAGTGTGATAAGAATGGTATTATACTTGTAAGCGTGCAAATGTCCCTATATTGTGCCATTTATAGAGACCTCCGATCTTAATATGTGGTGTGCCACTTTGATCTACAGCATCCGCAACCGTCTGATGACCCCAACGACCCCTTGAACTGGCCGTTGTGGCAGCGCGATCTTATTACGTTCGTGCTGTCCATGACGGCCATCTTCGCCACGGCGCTCGGCCCCATTCTCGCCGCCAACACGCTCACGCTCTCCGTCTGGTTCAACATGAACTTCACCTACGTCGCCCTGCTGACGGGCTACTACCTGCTCGGGGTCGGCTTCGCCGCCATCTTCTTTGTGCCCTCGGGCCGCATCTGGGGCAAGCGGCACCTGTTCATCATCGGCACCGTCATCCTCATCTTTTCGAGCGCTTGGGGCGGCGTCGCGGGCAAGAACTATACCAGCCTGCTCTGGGCGCGCATCATCCAGGGCGTCGGTACGGCACCGTTCGAGTCGTTGGTCAATGCAGCCGTTGGTGACTTGTACTTCGTGCATGTAAGTCTTGGTCAAAGAAAGAGGGAGGGAGAGCCACAAGATCGCCAAGATGCTAACTTATACGTGAAACAGCAACGAGGCGTGCGTATGGCGTTCACCAACCTGGCTGTGTTCGGCGGGGCCTTCTTCACCCCCGTCGTGGTAGGCAAGATTACGCATACTATCGGCTGGTCATGGACTTTCTACATTTTGGCCATCGCTACCGCCATATCCCTGTTCGGTGTCATCTTCCTCTGCCCCGAAACCTCCTTCCGCCGGAGCACGAGGCTCAATACGGACATGGCGGCCGACTCGGGGCGCGAAAGCACCTCACAAGATGAGCCCGAGAAGGATGTAGGGCCATATTCGCGGACAACGGCAATCAAGGCTGGCTCTGGGGTGTCAACGGCCTCCTCTCAGCCCAAGAAGACGTACAGAGAGTCACTCGCGCTCTTCGACGGCCGTAAGACAGACGAGAGCTTCTTCAAGTTGTTGTTCCGGCCGTTCCCGCTCTTCGCCCAGCCCGCGTTCCTGTGGGCCTGCCTGATTCAGGGTGCCATGATCGGCTGGACCGTCTTCATCGGCGTCATCCTCGCCGCCGTCTTCCTGGGCCCGCCGCGCTGGTGGAGCGAGGTCGAGACGGGTTACGCCTACGTCGGGCCCTTTGTGGGCGCCGTCATGGGCTTTGTCATCGCTGGCGGCCTCGCCGACTGGAGTGCCACCTGGCTCACCAAGCGCAACGGCGGCGTTTACGAGCCCGAGTTCCGCATCTTCCTTGTGATCCCCCAATGTATCTTCGGCTGCATGGGCCTCTTCGGCTTCGGCATCACCAGCCAGGGGCCTTACCATTATGTCGTGCCAATCATGTTCTTCGCCTTCGAGGTCTGCGGCATGGTTATTGGCGCCGTGGCGAGCTCTTTGTACATTGTGGATGCGTACCGTAAGTTCAAAAATCTCCCCAGTTCCCATCGTGGGCGATTGCATGTATCTGTGTAGTTTTTGCTCAACTGAAGTCTCCCCGGCTAACAATACGTTGCGACATATAGGCGATTTGGCCATCGAGGGATTCACTTGCCTCATCATCTTCAAGAACTTCTTCAGTTTCGGACTCACCTTCAAGGCGTACGATTGGCTAGTGCAGGGTGGCACGGAGCCTGTCTTCTACGCCCTCGGCTCGGTGCAGGTGGTTATCTGCTTAACGAGTATTCCGATGTGTAAGTCGTTTTCTTCCCACTTGCGCTTATTGGCTATTCCGTCGTTATGGGAACGTTCACATTCATGAGATATAAACGTGAAAGGTGCAATTGACTAACGGCGTGGAACGAATGCAGATATTTACGGCAAACGAAATCGCGCCTTTTTCTACAGGAATGATATCTTGGCCATGACTGGTCTACGCTGAAGGTTTGATATAAAAGCTAGCTAACACGATGACGGAGAGATGAATTTATTGATTTCTTGGATACTATTGTGCAACGAGAAAGGTCACGTACGATCATATAAAAACACACTCGCTACGGTGGTGGTTTACTATATACTGTTAGAGCCTCCTCCAATTGGATCAAATTATCAGTTGGGTAGCTACTAATGCTAATAATAATCTTTCAAGTAAGGACAGTCATGTCATTTCTGATTAGTGCCATAAACCCAGAGGACGTAAATCATTACTCGTAACTTGATATTTTCCCCTTGACCTCTCTCTCTAGGCCTTTGAAGCTCCAGAAACCTCGACCTTGGTAGCTTGAGCCGCCAGCGAGGACTTCTTGACGAGGCGCAGACCCGCAAGGGCGTAAACGAGGCCCTCGATGCCCAGAATGACGACGAGGGTGACCAGGGTGCCAATGACTCCAGCAACGGCGGTGGAGATACCACTACCCGACTTGGAGGCTGAGTTGGCGGAGCTATCGCCGCCGGAGGACGAGGCGAAGGGGGCACACTGGCCAGTCGAGTTGCCGCAGGCGGTGCACCAGCTCTTGGTGTCACCAATGGCGAACTTGCCCATCTCGTCGGCGAAGACGGACCAGGGCGTCAGGACCTCGGCGCGGCCGAAGAGAGGGTAGGCCACGGGGGCGTTGCCGGCAGCGCCGGCGGTGCCGTTGGAGAAGAGGAAGCGGACCGAGACGTCATCCTTGGCGACGAGCGACGATGACGACGCATTGGTGACGAGCTCGAACGCCATGGAGGAGGCGTAGTCGACGATGCCGGTGAAGTCGGTGGACAGCTTCGGCAGCTGCGCCAGGCCGAAGAAGGAGGAGAAGCTGGCGTAGGCGCCGAACTGGATGCCGAGCGGCGACTTGGCGCCGCTGCTCTTGCCGTCGAGGGTGGACTGCAGCTGTTGCAGGATCTGGCCGGCCAGGACGGAGCCCGCGATGGCGCGGATGGGATCGATCTCGTTGAAAGCCAGATTCCACTCGTGGATGTTGGCCAGGTTCTGGATCTCGGCGACGGTCTCCGGGGTGAGGAGATCCGACGAAGGGATCGTCTTGTTGTGGATCCTGGCTACATTGATCAAGTCGAAGACTGCAATGGGTCATTATTAGTAGGCGTATTTGGGCACATCATAATAGAATGAGGACCACATACTTGTGTAACCGTTCTTGAAGTTAGCCTTGTCGGCATCAAACGTGCCGCCGATGACGGGCAGCAGGCTCTGGTAGAAGCCCTTGGAGTCGGCGTAGGTCTGCTGGTACTCAGGCGAGGCGAAGTAGTTGTTGGAGCTGACCATGGCGTTGCCGCAGCCGCTGCCGCCCTGGAGCCACTCATTGTTCTCGGCGTCGGCGCGGGTGCTCGAGGAGGCGGCGGCGACGGCCTTGACGGGGACGTACTGGTAGCCGCCGAGGGGCGCCTCGACCGAGGTGCCGTTAGCGAGCTGCTGGGCCGAGAGGCGGCCGACGGGCGGGTAGAGCCCCTGCACAAAGACCTGGGCCGAGTTGTGCAGGACGGCGTCGTCGGGGGCCGTGACGCTGACCTGGGACTGCACGGCGATGTCGTGGCTCAGGCCCCGGACGGGCGAGCTGGCGTCCGAGGCAACGTACCGGTTGCGGTAGTAGCTGCCGGACAGGAAGACCTCCTCGGCACCCAGCGACGTCAGGTTGGCCGGCGGGTGGCTCTTGGGCGTGCGGTCTCCGTGGCGGTGGAAAATGTAGACACCCAGCACCGTCTCGCTCTGGGCGAGCGGCAGAGAGGCCAGGGCCATCAAAGTGAGCTTCAAAGCCATGGTGGAAAACTGGTGGCGAGCTTCTACAACGACGACGACGACGATAGTCCAAATTCCGATGCTTGAGGCAGTGAGTATCTACGAAAAACTCAGCCGACGGGGGTGGAAGTGAGCGAAAGAGCAACAACTAATACCGCTTTTCACCCAAACCAAATCGATTGAATAATGGAAATACACGATAACTGCTAATCAGATCAGGTTTTGCATCTCCGCAAGAGACAACCAACCGACCAACCCCAGCTGTTTTCGCTGATAAGCAACATACATCTGCTGCACCAGCTGCACCAAGGAGATCAATCGACCGATCCCGCGGCCGAGGCCATTCCTTCCTCTCTGCCCAAGTTCCAATGGATGCTGGTGCTGCCCGCAGTATCCCGCTCGGGATCGGTCTGAGCGATAACGGATTCGGTGGAGGTGGGCGCCTTTGTGGGAAAGCTTGAATGGATAGGCTTGCATGGTAACGAGGCTCCTGCCAATGAGACGCCATCCAGCCAGCCCACACAAGGTCCCGGCTTCTATATCTCGTTAGCCTGTGCCAGCCAGCGGAGACCAAGAAGTGGGGGAGGGCGAATATCGACCTTGTTGGTTCACGTCACCATTCGCCGTATACTTACATGTAGCTACATTGTAGGTATGTATCAATCTCGGCCTTTATATGCGGTCTTATTCGGCCTGAAACCCTGGTTCTCGTCAAGTAATATTGGTTGATACGCGTTCAAGATGCCGACAAAACACCGACACTGAATATGTTCATGATCCTCACCAACTACGTGTATTTCATGTGTAGTGTTATTATGCATGATGAACTTCTTCGTTCGACGGCCTATGCTGCTGAACTGTAGTAGTCAATTGATGATAAGGCTGGTTGGTGTCCTTCTTCACCACTCCATTTAAGGTAGGTACCTAGGATTATGGTCCTTGGTCACACCAATTTGATGCTCCACCCATATGCCATGCCATGCCATTGAAAAGCAGTGCAAGTAAGGCATATTAGAACCGAACGATAGTGATCCTGCCTTCTGCATCTTCCCCAACAACCCACCGTTCGTCGCCGTAGATCCGCCCCTTGCCCATGAGCTCCGTCCACATCTCATCAGCAAACCGGGCCTCTGGATTCCCGTCGTCGGCGTCCTCGTCTTCGACACTAATCCGCGGCATGACGAAGACGGACAGGGCCTCAACCATGAAGCACTGCCTGGCCACGACCCGGACACCGGCCAGCGCGTCCTTCATGTCGCTGACAGTCAGGTACGGGAACTCCTCATGCCTCCAGCAAGGTGCGTATCCCGGCCAGGTGCTTTTGTTGTACGAAGGAGGTGGCAGTGTTGAGACGGCATTGCCCGCATCGACCTCTACACCATCATCCAACGACAGTCCGGCCACTGACCCAGACCGAGGGCAGAACGACATGTGGACATCGCCATCGGCGCAGCACTCGTCGTACCATATCGGACCAAACCCGACCAGGGGAAAACCGGTGCAGCGCACCGTGTGGTGCCGCGGAGGGAAGATGGATGACTGCGCGCCGGCCAGCCAGCGGTGCTCTTCTTCATGTATGTAGATGTTGTTTTCGTCCAGAGCCAGTTCTCGAATAGCTGGGATGTGGCGTTGGCGGAGGCCCATAGTTTCCAGTTCCCGCCACGTAAGTCGCTGGATGGCCGAGGGCCCCAAGTCGGCATCCGGCTTCTTGGTACCGGCCGGGTCCAGCGAGGGCCGGTACGCCGAGGGGAACGAAATGTTCCAGACGGCGAGCTGCTCGATCGGGTCGTCGTCGCCCCAGGGCGAGCGGTGCGGCTGCCATATGTAGAGTGCGTAGTGCGTGTTGCTGTGCGTAGAGAAGAAGCGGTCCGTCGTGTTCAGCGGAAGCCCCAAGAAGTGGATCTTCCACTCGGAGCGAAAGAAGATGTTCCAGGCCGACGAGTCCGAGGACGAGCGCACAATAGCCAGCTTCGGGGACCGCGACGACGACCGGGACTGGGCCCGCTGCACATCGTAGGCCGTGGCAAAGGTCCGATGGACGACCTCACGCTCGTTCAATTGGTGGTAGGGCTCCCGCTCGCACCACTCGATGACAAGGACACCTATCGACTCTCGGTGTCAGTATTTACTCTTCTTGGATTAAGCAGGATGTCTTAAGAGGGAATAATGGAAATATCTTAATAAGCGGTTATTCAATCCCTTATGAGACACTGGAATAGCGTGGAATAAATATTGGAATAGGAAGGAATAAACACCGAAAGTCGCTTACCACAGGCCAGCCGCACCCTTCTGACAATCTTGTCCGAGTTATCAAAGGGCACGTGGAAACGCCGCTGCGTCTCTAGGTCGTAGGCGACGTACTGCCCGCCGTCGAGGCCAGGGTAGACGAGAAGCCCGTCGTCCATGCACCAGGTGGGGTCACTGTACTGGAAGATGGCCATATTGTCGTTCCATCGCAGGATGCGGTCCCACGGTGCGACCCCTCGGTGCAAATCGCGGTGGGTTGTTTCCTGGACCACATCAATCTTCTCGATTAGGCGCGGCTTGGCCTGTCGGAGATGATGATAACGCCGAGCCACCTTGGCAAACACGGCGGCGGCGGACTCTCGTCTCGCACCCGACGGTTTGGTGCCCGACGCCAGCGCCCGGGCTTCCCTGGACCGGGGAAAATGCCACCGCAGCAAAACTAACGATGCATCTTCAGATGTGAAGGCATCGTGCCAAGCGCGGCTTATGCTGCGGCAGGCCACACTGTCCAGGGCAGACAGGTAGGTGATGATGAGTAAAAAGACATCCTGGGGTAAATCTGGGAGATCTTTTGATAGGGTGGCAGTAGGACACAAAGCTGCATGCCCAGGTCCTTCGGTTATGTCCACTGCCATTATTGGTGGCTGACTTGTTTGTCTGCACATATAACAAAATAGGCAAGTTTCTGGCCATGGCATGCCAATGAGGTCAGCAGAGGGTCGGTCGTGTGTTGGAGTCGGAAATCGGGCATGCCCCGGTACTTATTACTTACCTTGTCTACTTTAGTCGCGTCTGCACACTCCGACAGGCTTACATACAGAAGTACGTAGGTAATTCAATGCAATTCGTCTCGTGGCATCCCTGGCGGCATCCGGACTTTGTGACACCGATGCAAAATTAGGAGATAATTTCAGATTCAGGCGCGCGGTTTTAATTGTCAAAAGCATGTGGCATTTTCCAGCGAGCGGCCCATATGATGGACAAACGCTTACTCAATTGAGAGGGTGAGCTTCATTGAGCAAGAATCTCGCCACCCCGTGACCGGGTTTTGGAGTGTCCATGTATTTGTATTAGCAACTACTGCAAACAATAATATTGACTGACTTATCCGTTTTAGATGCGATATAACTGTCTTTGAATTGGAGACATTTTGATCTACACTTCACCTCCGCCTACATTTTCTTGCTCTCCAGAAAGCTCTCTTCGCCACGGCTAGCTATGCGTGGGCATGGCTACATCGGCCTTTTGTGAGATCGCGTCGGCGCTGGACCACATGGCCGTGACCGTCTTCTGTTGCGTGTAGAAGTTGATGCCCGGTTTGCCGTAGAAGGTATTCGCACCGCCACCCGCGATGCTCTTCTTGTTACCAGTGAAAGAGAACATGGGCAGAGGCACGGGGATCGGCACATTGATACCAATCTGTCCAGCCTGAATGTTCCTGCGGAACGTCTCGGCCGTCGAGCCGGACTTGGTGAAGATGGCGGTTCCGTTGCCGTATTCGTTGTTGTTAATCATCTCAATGGCATCATCCAGAGTCTTTATGTTCAGACAGACCAGGACAGGGCCAAAGATCTCCTCGGTGTAGCATTTCATGTGAGGCTTGACGTTGGTGATGATAGTGGGGCCAACCCAGTTGCCGTTGGGGTACTTCTCCGGCTTGAAGTTCCGCCCGTCAAGTAGGATGGTAGCTCCCTCCTCCTCGGCGCTGGAGATGAGCGACTTAATTCTCTGCTCGCTTTCGGGAGAGATCACGGGGCCCAGGTCAGCCCCTTCCTCGAAGCCACCATTGACATGCAGGGCCTTGGCTCGCTCTGCCAGCTCGGGCAGCCACTCCTTTGTCTCTCCGACCATGACCAAAGTGCTCAGAGCCATGCACCTCTGCCCGGCAGCACCAAAAGCAGCACCCGTGACCGCGTTCAAGAAATGGTTCTTGTTGCAATCTGGCAGGACTGCTGCGTGGTTCTTGGCACCCAGGTTGGCCTGGACACGTTTGCCATTGGCAGAGCCTCTTGAGAAGATGTACTCTCCGGCTTTGTTGCCACCAACAAAGCTGATGGCCTTGATTTCAGGGGCATCTAGAAGGAAATCTACGGTCCGGTGGGCGCCATGGACAACGTTGATGACGCCAGATGGGAAGCCGGCCTTTTGGGCCAACTCCGCCAGGATCATGGCGGCACCAGGATCACGCTCCGAGGGTTTAAGGATCAAAGTGTTGCCAGTCACGGTGGCAATGGGGATACACCACAGTGGAATCATAGCAGGGAAGTCTAAGAGACACAAAACGTGTTAGTCATACTTCATGTACACAATAATGCATATCGATGGAGTGAATTGACTTACTGAACGGGCAAATGGCGGCTGTAACTCCCAATGGCTCTCTGTAAGATCTCGTCTCCATGTCCTTAGCGACCTCGAGCACCTCGCCCTTGAGGAGCTCAGGGGCGCCGCAAGCCGCCTCCGCCACCTGCAGGCCCCGCAGGACGTCGCCCTTGGCGTCGGCAAAAGTCTTGCCCTGCTCCAGGGTGATGCTCGCGGCCAGGCGGTCCCAGTTCTCGCGCACCAAGCCGACGAACTTGAACATGATCTGCTGGCGGGCCATCACGCTGGTGTTCCGCCAGGCCGGGAAGGCCTTCTGGGCGCTGTCGACGGCGGCCCGGAGCTCTGCGTCGGTCGACTGCGGGACGCGGGTCACGAGGTTGTTGGTGGCCGGGTCGTAGAGGTCGATCCACTTGTCCGCCTGCGACGCCTTGAACTCATTGTCCACGAACCAGGGTGTGTCCTGCGGTTGGGCAATCTTTTCGTGCGTCTGGGGGAAGCTCGTGGCAGTGGAGGCAATGGCACTGTAGGGTCGGATGTGCTGTGCGGTAGCGGCCAACCGCCGCGCTGCTGTGTCTCGAGATGCCATTATTGCGGGCAACGTCGATGCGCTGGGGGACAGGATGAAGCGAGATGCAGTGTGGCCGGCGCTGATATTTATACCTCTTGCGATGGTTAATCGTTGCATTGTGAAGAGGGAGGAGGGGAATCCCTTAGCAAACAACACCAAATCGGATTTGGATAGGCAGGCACCACAGCCAAGATCAATAGCCAACCAAAGGGAAAGACAACCTCTACTTATATTAAGGTTATGTAAGTAGGTACACGCAGTAGCCGATCCTACCGATAACCACGTACAGTAGCCGGTACCTCTCCTATCAAGCTATCTTGCCAAGGCGCCGCTTTCGGTCCCAACCCTGCCCCAGCTTTGATGGAGGTCGAGTGGGGTAGCTCCCTCGCTTGTCCAGTGTTGTCCGCTCCCGCTGCAAACCGAGATCTGGGGTAATGCTGAGCCGCGGATAACAGCTAGGCGGCCCTTTAAATTACCTAACTGAAATGCAAGGCAGAGTCAGGTCAATGGGGTAATTCGGAATGAGCTTTTAGTAGGAAGCCAATCCAACATACTAGTTGTCCTAAATGATTAATGAGTACCTGATGACAGGGTGGCTAGTCTCGTCGTGCATATTGGACGCTGATGGTCGTGACTAAGAGACTCGATCTGAAGATGGATTTCATTCGGTTCTGCTAACACACAATGCTATCATAACGGAGCCTGTCCCGGGCCAAATTGATCAAAGAGGAACTATACATGAGCTTCGGCTGATTAGTTCTCGAAGCTGTACTTCAACCAGCCGCCGAGAGCCTTTAGACTCTCCCACCGTACATTCTCGTCGGGGTCCTGCATCAACTCCATGACGCGTGTCTTGAGGCCAAGCTTCTCCAGCTGGTATCTCCTTTCCGGCACCTCTTTGACGAGGCAGCCCACGTCGTTACAAGCGATAGCCAACACTCCCTTGTCGTTGTCCCACGGCTTCTTCATAATATCGGCAAGCTGGCGTGGGATCTCACCCGTCTCGAAGTCGAGGATCTTGCGCGAGTTCTCCGTCCAGAAGGTTTGGTTTCGATGAGGAGGTGACCATCGCAGATGGCCTGACCGCACTTCGGCAACATACTCATCAAGAGTAGTCTTGGTCTTTGTATATTCCTCCAGCATCTCCTTGAGCTTGTCCAGATCCTCCTGCAAGTCGGGGTCTGTCAGGTGACGTCCGCTAACGTTTTGCAGGACCCCAGGAAGTCTCGCCAGCACAGCTGTCGGGAGTAACGAGTTCGAGTTGGGGCTGAGTAGGTTGTAAAGCGTAGACGCAAGCAAGCGTGTCGTCTTCTCCTTTGGCGAAAGGCGAAGTAGCTGGGTATATAGAAGAATTATATCATACTCGCTGCAATAAGATTAGCATTAGACCCCACCGGTGGATACTGTTTCAACTTACTCGTCCATCTCGTCGCCGATATCCTCGGCCTCGAAGCTCAACTGCCACATGACCAACAGGACATGGTACAGGAGCTGGAGCCCAACGCCGCCGCCCAAGGAGCCCTCAAAGCCGCTGCTACCCCTCAGGGTAGAGCTTCCGCTCCAAAGGCTGGCCGATGTGTCGGCACCAATGCCTGCGGCTTTTCTGAGGATCTCGACAAGCGGGGTGACGGTCTCGCTCTTTTGCTTCCAAAATAGCTGTCTAGAGGACTGTCCATACAGCAAGGCCGAGTATTCGGTAACAGCGATATCCTGAAGTCCCGCATCATTTGAGTTCTTGGCTAGGCCGCAAAGATAGCTTAAGATCAGGGGCAGGGCGTTATCGGTTGCGGCAGATTCGTCTTGCGATCTCGCCATCAGGGTGGTCAGAACGGTCGAGGTCAGTAAGGGGATAGGATCTTCGGAGTTGTTGGAGTGCGCCAGGAGCGGTATGAAATGCTTGTAGGGGTCTGCGTCCTTGAACAAGGCCTTTGCCAGCGAAGGCACAGCTGTATGATGCAGGTTAGCATTAGAAAAGTGGCATGCAGTATTTATTGGCAGTCGCAGAACACGAAAGGGGATGTGGCTCAAGTTGAAAATGAGGAAAGGACCGGGGGGCGCTTACCATCCAGCAAATCGCTCAGCAGCACCAGGATGTACTGAAGCACCTCGGAGCGCTTGCTTGCCAACTCGAAGACACCCGGTGTGTCATTGCCGCCAACAAAGAGTATTCGGTAGCCATCCAAATCCGCTTCGACCACTTGCTTTCTCTGTTCCTTTCTGACTTTATCTACGGCTCGGATCTTGGCCAGCTGAGCATCGGTGACAGTGCCAACACGGACGGCGCCTTCCCAAGGTATCGGGCGCTGTCTGATGTTGTTCTGGAGCGAACCGAGGTACGGAGGCGGATCCAGAGACATGATGGTGCCTGTAATGGCCTCACACGATCCAATAGCTTATTCCAGGCGTGTTTAAGAAGCACCTTTTCGAGTGGGCGAGTTGCAGTTGACAGCGAAGAAGGGAATTAATTGCGATGGCGCAAAATGAATGGATGTGGACTGAGTCAGGCGGGTGTTGTAATCTAATGTCTGAGGTCTGGTGTCGACGGTGTGGCTATTCCAACTTGAAGCTCCAACTCCAACAGCAGCACGCACGTCAAGCAGCTGGACCTTGCGGCCTTTTGGAGCACCGACGCTTTAGTGGGGCTCCACATCTGAGATCACTTACCACCTTAGCTTCTGACCTACCCAGTCAAGTAGCCGCCATGGGCAACATGAGCACTTACACACACTCGTTGACTGGTAGACTCAAAAATGTTTCCTGATAATTATAAACTGAATTGGATGGAGATAAGTGTTAAGTGTTCAGTTTAGAGATAGAACTTGTTGCATGTCGGTAACAACGTGTACTTTGTTGTCAGGTCTTGAGCCAGAGATTCGTGGGGTGAGTAATTTCTTGGCTTGTTACCGCGAGATAACAACTCAGACTTTTGCAGGACCTTATGCATCCTATCGTTATCCAAGATATGTCTCTTCTGATCTATCCCGTGGATATAGGGATGGGTATGTAGCACCGAAAATGTACACATACTATAGGTTGATTTGTTTAGTAGTGAAGTATGCATTTGTGAAAGTCCTCCAGGGCTGTCTATCTTCATTCGTGTGTGCTGAGTTCGAGTAATAGCATCTTGCTGCAAACCTGTCAGCCTTGGCACCGGATAACTTGACTTCTACTAAAGTAATCTCAATCAACTGCACTCTGCTAAATCATAAGAGAAGCATACCACAAATTTCCAACAGCACTTACTCTTAATATACAGTGTGACTACCCAAAGTCTAGATACCATGAGAGTTATTATCCATGTCCTACTTTCGAGACGACAAGAGACAAACGGCGCGTACTGAAATCGACAGTGTAGCAAGGAGCCGCCAGATGAAGGGATGTTGCTGGGTGATGCTCAACAAGATTTTGAACTTATCAGTGGATGGCAATTCCAGGATGATCTCTCTACCTGCTTCTTTTTAGGGGTCGTTGTCTCTCAAGTAACAGATGCTAAACATGTATACCCGTTCGGGTAACTGATTGCTGCACGTAAGCGGCGAGCGTGAACGTTTTATAGAGGACTTATAATTATATTTATGATATATACAAGTAGATTAATAAATATAATTAAACTTATGACGTATATATATCTTTATATAAGTATTTACTTTTAGTTTATATTTATAATATATTATAAAAGAAAATCTTTTAATAACCTACTTAAACGTTATTATATTAAAATTAAGATATAATAATAATAGGTTACTTATTTTAAAATAAAGTAAGGTTAAATTTAACCTATTTAATGAAAGCTTAAGTAAAGAGACGTTAGGTATTTATATAATATTAAGTTAAAAAAAGGGCACTTTATAAAAAAAAAACCTTAATGTTTTAATTTAACCCCTTTTAAATATAATATTTACCGATCTTAATTTCTTATATTATAACGCTTTTAACCACCTTATTAACGCTTTTTTTTACCTTATTAATACTCCTTTATTAATAGCTTGTTATATATTACTATATATTATAATAAATACGAAATATTTTATAAAGGAATAAAAATATTATATATACGTTTTATATTATAATTAAAGCCTTCGTTAAATCGAGATTAAATATTATATTAACTATATTAAAAAATAAATATAGAATATTATTAAGGAATTTTAGATCCGACTTTAATCCGACTAGCTTTAAACCTTAACGGTTAATTAAAAAAGGGAGTTTAAAATATTTATTATAATATTAAAAATAAACCGGTTTATAATCTTCCTTAAGCTTTTAATAGTTCTCTTTAACAGTATATTCGGCTTATATATAATCTAATTAACCCTTTATTACCTCGACTTTTAATATCGCTTTATTTAAAAGAAGCTATCGATTAATAAAGATATTTAAGGCCTTTAACTTAAATAAGCTTATCTTTATTAATATTAAACCTTTAAATAATAATATTAAATACTTTAAATTAACGAGACTTAAATTACCGGTAATATATATTAATAATAATATATTATAAAGTAAGATAACGAATCCCTCTACCTAGATTATATTAATAAATAATTAAAGTAAAAAAAAGAGTAAATATTTTCAAGGTATTTTTTAAAAGCGATTAATAAAGGGCCCGGCCTCTTTTAAAAGAAGGATTAAAGGTCGATTTAAGTTAAAAGCTATTAAAAGTATATCTTCCTATTAATTAATAAATAGATTCGATTATATTATTATAATAATAATAAAGAGCTTATCCTGATATAAAATAACGTTATAGCTTACGTGACCGCCTTAACTAAGGTTAATTTTAATAAAAGAAATATCTATTAAATAATATAACCTTTAAATAATTTAAATCTTAACTTAATTAAGATAATATATAACTAAATAAAGGATTATATTAAAAACTAATATAATTAAAATATAAATCCTCCTTATAAAGTACTTTAAGGATATATATATAAGGTATAAAAAGATATATTAAAGGAATAGCTTTATAAGCTCTTTACGAGTATATTATAATAATATTAAGATATTATTAATATTAACGGATAATATATAAAATAATAGCTTTATAAATAATTTATATATCCGTTATTATTAATAAAGGTAATATACTTTAAAAATCGATTTATTTTAATAATAAAATTAATTTAATTTAAAAAGGTTAACTTAATCGGCGAATTGAATATAAGCACGGAGCATTTAGTATTATTATAATAATAGAGCGCCGAAACTTATCCATCCTATTAAGTAGAACCTTGGAACGCTCGCTCCGTTCCGAGGAGGGAGTTAATGGAGAGGAGTATCCCCTTAATAGCTGGAACGCTGCTTTTCGTATTGTACGTTCTCCGCATAATTATCGGCCCGTGCTGAACGGATCAGCCCTAATTGAACCAATTAGATCTGGTAAATCCAGCTGAGTCGTTTTAAACGTCATATCGGTAACTTTAAATTCCCCTCCCGATCGTACAGTACTTACAAATGTGGTGGAAAGCAGCGTTCCAGCCATCAAGGGGATATTCAGCAAGTTCCATGCTATACTACTATACCAACCTCGAAACAACCTATGGCATGGCGCCGGTTCCTGGATAATGGATTGTTTCCATAGTACGATCTGCAATGACGGAGCCCGAGTTACTTTGATGGAGTAGTAGGGTTGGTTGCGCATGATTGGGACTGAGAAACGGTGAGGCCCAGCTTGGAGGATACGAGCTACCAACTACTTGGCAATCGCCTGGTTACACGCTTACACGCTTACACGCTTGCACGCTTGCACGCTCCAGCCAGATTTGTCGTCCAGTCAACCATCCCGGTCGCTGTAAGCAGGCCTAGAGCCTGGCAACGATCCCAGATCCTGTCTGCAGCTCTCGTGGTGTGCTTGCTGCATGCCAACTCACCTCACCATCATTACTACCACCGGTTTCCTCGTTCAATGCACGCCTACATACGACCGAGTACCTAACCGAGAGCGTTCGTGGAAATCAATTGTGGCAGAAATCGAACAATTGAAACCCCGAGGGGTGGAAAAAGAGGACAAGTGCTCCCTGGCATCGTCCGAACTTGAATTGAAGCGAAGAAAGATTGACTGACTGGGACGAATAGCGAAACACCCCTGCCATTAGCTGCCAAAACCAGCCAGCCAGCCCCCCTCTGTTTTTTTGGGGGCAGATCGCCTATGACACACCACCATTCAGCGTCGCGAACTGCCCGACCCCGCGACTTTTTGGGCAGACGGCCATAAGAGAAGAGGTTGGGAAAAGAAAAGGCCCCAATCAAGGCCCAAAAGGGCGCAAGTCGTGCATTAGTAGTACCCTGATTCAGACTGACCCTTGATTGTGTCTTTTTCCATCCATCCTGCCATCTCTATCTCCTCCTGCTGATTGTTGTCTTGTCTTGCATTTTGCAAGTCTTGTCTTGCATACCCTAACCTCCATACTTACACGCATACTCAAAATCCCACTCTCGTTGAGCGTCCCTGTCATCAAACCTGGTCACTTAGCACAACCCACTCATATTAAAACAACAACTATATTGAGTTGAAGCTTGCTGGCGCTTTCAGCCGCGCTTCTCTCATCCTAATTTCTGTCTTGTTCATTCCTATACCGAGATAAAGTGAAAACCACGGCCTTTGCGACTTGGATCGCCAATTGAGCTTGGCGGCTCCAATACGGAGAGAGAGCAAGAGCGAGAGTGAGAGAAGCAGGCCAAATTGTCTCACTACTCACCCCCCATCGTGGGCGCCAGCATTCCAGCAAGATCACCTCGAGTCTGTCAGAGCTCACACCGTCACAATGCGATTCTCACCGCGGCAACAGCCGTGCCTGGTGGCCCTCCTGCTCACCTCCACCCTGACCGCCGCATCGCCCTACCCCAAAGATGAGCTTCGCGATCTGGGCTATGGCTACATCATGGAGCGCGCGTGCGATTCTTACTGTGGTGCCGACAATCAGTACTGTTGCTTGCAAGGTCAACAGTGTTACACATCGGCCGGCATAGCGGGGTGCGCGACCGCAGGCGGCGGCGGAGGTTACAACTTCCACACGACCACATGGACCGAGACCAGGACTTATACCAGCACGTTCAGCACCTACGCGCCCGGCGCCACAGAGGGAGTCGGTGTGGGTATTGGCGGCGCCGATTGCGTGCCAAAATCGGGCACAGGGCAAATCCCTTGCGGGCCCATCTGCTGCACCAACCAGCAGTACTGTGCACACAATGGACAGTGCATGCCGAACGCAGGTGGCCCTTTGTGGTCCACGGGCACAATCGTGGGCACAACCGTGGGTGTAGTGACCACTCAGTACTCCGCCCCGTATCGCGTCACCAGTGGCTCGACCATCTACGAGTCCACGGGTACTGCTGCCAGCCAAACGGCCGAGCCCACAACCACCGAGGGTGCCGTCAGCACCACCAGCAGCAATTCGCTGAGCGGCGGCGCTATTGCGGGTATCGTGGTGGGCACCATTGCCGGTCTCATCCTTCTGCTGCTGCTCTGCTTCTTCTGCATCGTCCGCGGTCTCTGGGGCGCGCTCTTCGGTGGCAAGAAGAAGAAGGACCGGAAGACCGAAAGGATCGAGGTTATTGAGGAACGTTACTCTCGCCATGGCAGTGCCGCCGCCGCCGGACGCCCCGCTCACCGGACATGGTTCGGCGGCGCTGGTGGGGGCGGCCGCCCGGCCACTGTTACCTCACGGAGAGAGAAGGAGAAGTCGAGTGGTACCGGATGGCTCGCCACCGCCGGCGGTGCCGCATTGTTGCTTCTCGGCCTCCGACGAGGCGACAAGAAGAAGGAGGAGAAGATGCACAAGCCGCCCAGGAGTAACTGGAGTAGCTCATACTACACCGACTCCTACACTGCGAGCAGCCCTAGTAAGTTCATCCGCGCAACTACCAGGGACATATGAAGAGAATCAAATAACTGACTGGTTAAAACAGGTAGTGCTAGCTCTGACCGCAGGACGCGCCGGTCCCGACAGTCCAGGGGCACGCGGGCATCGCACTCTCGCGTGTCGCGGCATACGAGACGCTCATAAGCGACTTGCATGCTTCAGAACCTTGTGACACATACAGCATAACATACTTCTTCACATTCTATGGACGCAAATATGATACTCTCCCCAACCCATACAAACACGCGCGCACACACATTACCGATCTGTCTATAATAAGCAAACCTCCGAATCAGCACATACCAACACTAGATTACAAACACCCCCTGCAACATCACGCGACACAGATCATGATCTCCCCCGGCGTTCTGGATTTGTTTTTGGCATCAAGAGGAAGACTGGCTGGTTGGTTGGTGCTTCTTGATTTTTCCCATTTGAAAGAGTTGTTTGGCACTTTCCACGAGTAATTGTTTCCCACGAGGAAAACAAACGGAACGGAACGGAACGAGATGAGATGAGATGAGATGAGACGTATGTTCTTCTGGAAAAGAAGGTTGGGAAAAAACTGGATTTTCCTTAGGTGGTGAAGTGGAACGTGAAGGACGGAATGAAGATACGCGACCCAATGATTTATTAGTTTGGGACTGAACGAGATGCAATGAGAATACCTCGAGGAATGAGAAAGGAATATACGATTGCTTCTTCTTCTCCTGGACATATGGAGACCCTGGAATTAAGACTTGCTCTGCTTGATTTATATTTTTTTTGACAATTCTCCTTCGCAACATAGACCTGGTACAAAGATAATATACCCATTCTATAACTTATATTTGATTCTCATAGTAGGGGCACTTAATGGTTTCCTGAAATTGTGCTCTACGAATCTTATACGCTTAGATTGCAGCAATGAGTATAGATGAATCATCGAAACGGAATGGCTGGTTTAACTGTGTATATTACCAGTGAACTCGGTGATCCACGAGTAGCTACAATCGTAACATCGTCACCCATACTAGACTCCATAACTCGAGAAGATCAATACATAGATGTACCTTCTTGTACCGAACTCAGCTAGCAAGCGTCCTCGCAAGATGCCGAGCATCCTATCTGGAGTCGAGTCGACTGCTCCGTGGGCCAAGGGAGGCTCATTGGTGTCACATTTGGGGAGATCGAGATGTGCTTCGTAAAGGATCCGTTCCATTTTCGTAGCTAATCTTGCCACGTAAGTGATGCAAATGTAGAACCCCGGTCACTCCTTAATGAGACCCAAAAGCAGCAAAGAAACCATGACGTCCGATCCATTTCCGTTCTTTTTAAGCCTCCTCCTCGATGTGGCCCTTCTCCGACACGTACAGACCGTCCAAGAACTGCGAGGCAAGTCATGTCAGCAAGCGTTTCCTAGAGCAAAATCAGTGGTCGCATTCTCTTACCTTACGGATATCCTTGTTGCGGACACGGCAAATCTGCTGGATATCGGCGGCAGATTGTGAGACATCCTCCAGGGAGATACCGGTGAGCGTCAACTCATCCTTCTGGTTCTTGGAGGGCTCGATCTCAACACCGTGGCGCATGACGACGCGGCGGACGATCTTCTCACCCAGGAAGTTGCGGATCTCAACCTCGTGGCAGTCGGTCTCGGAGTTCTTGTCGATGTTGACGTTGATGGGGAAATGGGCGTAGACGTAACGCATCTTGTACTTGTAACCCTTTGTCACACCAGTGATCAGGTTGTTGATGAGGGTACGGACAGTGCGGAGAGCGGCGACGTTCTTGCGGGCGCCGTGGTGGATCTCGATGCCGATAACGTTCTTCTTGGGGTGGGAGAAGTTGACAGCCAAGTGGCTCAGGTCCTTGGACAGCTTGCCTGTTTCCTCCGTTAGACAAAATCACCGACGCCGGGTTTCGGGAGATTGCATACCCTTAGGACCAGTAACGGTGACGTTACGGGCCTTGATCTGGACCGAGACTATTCGCAGAGAAACCAGGTCAGCATATTGATCGAAGGGTGGTTGTCGCATTCGTTGACGATTTTTCTTCTTCAGCATGTCGAAAATCCATTGCGTCCCCTCTATTGCCACCCATGCGGCGCGCAAGCTGCCAAAGATTGAAATCCTCCCAAGGAAAAGAATCAGGATCACGTACCGCCCTCGGGCACCTCCAGGGTCTCTTCGCTGTGAATGTAACGCATCTTGTCGTCGGGGTTGGCGGATGTCGACCTGTGTGTTCAGAAAGGCTGAAGTTAGTAATTTGCTGCCAGAGCTATTGCTGCGATTCTCGAGAAAAATCGGATCTCGAGAGTGTCGACGACGGCAAGACAAGTCGGAAGTGGAATGGCTGGGGACATGTGCATACCTGAAGGAGTTGAGATGCGGTGATGTGAAGTCCAATTTCGGGGCCACAAGCCAAACGTCGAGATAGATTCAATCAATCAATTTCGGAGGGAGAGTGCTTAGCCCGCACCAAAAATTACTCGTAAAAATTGTGAAAGGCGAGGCACACTAGGGCACACTTGCACCTTATCGGAGCGTGGTGTGGCTGATGTGCGTGGCTGGAAACAGTCGACCCCACCATAAACCCTCGGGCTGAGGTAAAGCTCCAATCTGATCACGGCCCATCTTATTATCCCCTGTCACCTGAATTTCTGTTACATGGATATACGCCAGGTAGGTAGGTTGTGCATATACATGCTGGCTGCCTGCTATGGATAATTGTGTCTGGACTCCCATTGCAGGTTCTCAGAGTAATGCAATTCCTGCAATGCAATTCCTGTAGCTATCGCGAGTGAGGCGATTCCATTTAATATTAACAGGTATGCAGCATATACGTTAGAGATACGAATATGTTCTACAGATCGTATTCAGGAGCTGATCACCTCGTTTGGAACGGTGCCCAAGCTTCCTTTATACGTCTGAATAACACCTAGAAGCTGCAAGACAGATGGATGTATAGCTGTTCTGTGACCCTTACCCTCGAGTAACCTCGCGATCTAAAATAAAAGATTACAGTTGTAATGGTAAATGGGTAACTTGTCTTTGACCATTTCCACCCGTACAGCATACTACAAGTTGATTGGCCGTCTTCCTTCTTCATCCATCAACCCAACTGACGATTCCCGGTCTTTGGAGAGCACCGACATCCCCACATGCGTCGGTCGGCGTTCAGACTGCGGCCTGCCGATGAGTAGCCGCCTACGGCTGTCTATCTGTTTGCACTCCCTGTCAGCTCGTTTAAAAGTACCAGTCTACGTACCGCAGTGACGATTACAGCATAGCAACCCGCAGTGCTCCACCCTCTCCCCCAGGCACAGACACTCTTGAAGCTAGGTTGCGCGTTGCGACAAGAGAGAGACTGATAGACGGCCGGACATCGCATTCTACTTTCCATACCACTTTACCTCCCACCCCAATTATCCAATTGAGCCTCGCAGCCATGTCGTACTTCTTTGCCACCCCCGTCGATATCGACGTGGTCCTTGAAGATGCCGACGAGCGCTCCATGGTCGACGTCAAGCTCGACAAGAACCGACGGGAGAAGGCGCCGCTATATATGGACGGCGAGAGCGTCAAGGGCGCCGTAACGATACGACCCAAGGATGGCAAGAGGTTAGAGCACACAGGCATCAAGGTGCAGTTTATCGGCACAATAGGTACGTGAACAACAAACAGCAGCACCAGCAATGATACCACCATGGCCCATCATCCATTTCCGTTAGTTCGTCCTCTTCAACCCGTGGCAGCTCTGCGCAAACTATCACGATGCACGATGGCCTATCTACCTACCCTGTTCCCTCCTCAGTTTGTCCTTGACTTTATCTTTGTCCTCTTTTCTGTACAGGCATCGAAACCGTGAAGAAGAAACTAAGACGGCCCTCAGAGATGTTCTTTGACCGCGGCAACCACTACGAATTCCTTTCGCTCAACCAGGAGCTCGCGGCGCCCGGCGAGCTGCAGCACCCGCAGACGTTCGATTTCAACTTTAAGAACGTGGAGAAGCAGTACGAGTCCTACAACGGCATCAACGTCAAGCTGCGCTACCTCGTTCGCGTCACCGTCTCCCGCCGTATGGCCGACGTCATCCGCGAAAAGGATATCTGGGTCTACAGCTACCGCATCCCCCCGAGATCAACAGCAGCATCAAGATGGACGTCGGAATCGAGGACTGCCTCCACATCGAGTTCGAGTACTCCAAGAGCAAATACCATCTGAAGGATGTTATTGTCGGCCGCATCTACTTCCTGCTGGTCCGACTCAAGATCAAGCACATGGAATTGAGCATCATCCGGCGCGAGACCACGGGCGCCGCCCCGAATCAATACAACGAGAGCGAAACGCTCGTGCGCTTCGAGGTAAGCTCCCATGACCAACATAAAATATCCACACTTGTTGAGGTATAATACTGACAGACCCGGTCACACAGATTATGGACGGCTCTCCGTCTCGAGGCGAGACCATCCCTATCCGCCTCTTCCTGGGCGGATTCGACTTGACGCCGACTTTCCGGGACGTCAACAAAAAGTTCTCTACACGATACTACCTTAGTCTGGTGCTGATAGACGAGGACGCTAGGAGATATTTCAAGCAGTCTGAAATCATCCTTTACCGGCAAGCACCCGATGTCGTACAGGGCCAATCACAAATCACAGCTGTCCCTGATCCCGCACGTCCTATGCCAATGCCCATTGAAGGATAGAGCTGGAGCGTTGCAGAGGGTTACCCACACCCCCTTTTTGTACTTAGGCAGTTGCTGGCGAATTCTTGAGCATGGGTGGCATGGCGTTTATAGGTCTTTAGAGGCAGTCTTGTAAAAAAATACGGACAATATCCAAATCATTATGCATCATAGGCCCCCTCAGCAGCCCTTTCTTATCATTCTCTCATTGTCTCGGAAGCCAAGAGATCAAATAAAACACCATGCGAGACCACCGAACGATATCATTAATCAGCAACGACGTTTTTGTTACTATACACCATCTCCCGAGATCTACTTGTAAGAAACCACCTGTGCTCTCCCTAGGCATTTTTCACTTCTCTCATCACAGAACATCCATCTCGTCCCCTGCGGCGAACCCGAACTGGTTGTTTTCTATGGCCGCAACGCGGTCCAACTCAGCCTGGTACTTACTGCGGATATCGGCCAACATCACCACCTTTCTCTTCGGTGTACCGTTTGCTGGTTGGTCTTTGGACAGCGGCTCCTCTGTCGCGATCCACGCCTGCTTATGATCCACGCAGCTCAGAACATTGATCAGCATGAGGTACTGTCTCGTTACAGCCGTATCCAGGACGTCGTCACCATTCTGCTCATCCGCTTCGCCGAGCTGTTGTAGCTTATGTATACGATCCAGCAGAATGGCTGCTGCTCCACGATAATCATTGCGCTTGATGCGCCATGCGTAGAGGATCTGGTGATAGGGGACGCCGGTAACAACGTCCTGAGTGGACAGGCACTTCTGGGCGAGAATGTCGTCGACTGCGTTCTCCAGGTTGGGGAAAGGCAGCTGGACAAGCTCGGCATTATGCAAGTTATCACACATCTTCTGAATGAGTGTTCGCAGACACGAGTGCTGTAGAGCATGGTCGGACATGGCTACCAGTGTAGAATGAGCCAAGTCGAACTGAGAAACGCCGATGGCGCCGCTGAACAAGCGGCTTTGAATCTCCGTTCGCACCTCGACGGCATCTGGTGTCTTGGCATTGACAAACTCGAGGGCTAGCCGTGCGAACTCCACGACGTATGAGTGCGCCTTTTGTCTCTCGAAAAGGGCTACAATGTGACAGTAGTATCGCGGGAGTCCTGAGTAGAACAGCCGCCATTCCGTGTCATCAAGCAAGCCGCTACTTTGCTTGTCTGCATGCTTGCGAGTGACGCCTGTGATGATAGCAGTTAGCGAATGTTTGAAAGGGAATGATAAGCAATACTTACTGAGACCATAAGCTGCTTTCTTGAAATACGTGGCAGCTGTGGTGAAATCCCTCTGCGCAAGGTGAACGCGACCTTGCACATAGGTAGAAAAGGGGTCGAGTTCGGAGAATGGAGCCAGCTCTGCGGCTAAGTCCGATCTGCTTTGGACCAAAAGGGCGCATTGCAAATTCTGCGACGGCAGCTCAATGCTGCTGTCCGGTGTACAGAAGTTGGAAGCGATGTTGGTAATGCCAAGGGAGAAAGAACTCATATCTGGGACTTCCAACAGATGGCCCGTGGTCCACTCTAATGTGGTAATAGATTGGGTGTCTTCCCTGTGCGCTTTGTAGCAACTGGCGAGCCTCCCAAAGAGTTTGATCTCTCTGTTTTTGCCAGCGGCACCGTGATTTGTGTTTTCGCCAGCCATCGGACTAGTTCAAGCCTCCGTAGACATCTAATCAGATACCGATAGACCGTGCCAATGTCCAATCTCCTGCTCAAGGCGTCTTCAGGGTTGTCGAATTCGAACTCCATGTGGACCAGGAGAATTAGTTGACTGAAACAGATATTCCATCGTAACTCTGCCATCTGTTGAACTGCTCTTACAGCCATCTTCCGTCCAAACTCGGTCAAGGGCTCCTGGCTTTCCCGCATCGAATCCGCAGGGGGATCCATAAGCTCGGAAAGCTTCTGGTACAAATCAGGGACCACTGCCTGGAAGGTTTGCCCAAAGGCGTCAGTGACTATGGCACAGTCCTCATCGGAGGTCTGCCGCCAGAACCCGGCTTTGTCTGAGAAATATTGGATTCGCTCGCGATCTGTCTTGGGCGAGTCCTCAAACAGTTCCGAGCGAAGTAATGAATAGCATATATCACGCATGCTGTCCGAGAACCCATCGAAAAATGTCAAACCGGTGGTGACAAGGGAAGCTACGAGGTCCAGTCCTTCGTAGCTAGCCGTAGGGTTGTGGGAGATCTGTTCCAACTGGTTGCATTCCCGGATGGCAGACAAGCTGTCTGCACAAACCACCCAGGTCAGGTCCGAGTCGGCATCGAATGCCAAGGCCAGGGCCTCTCCACGTTGCTTATCAAGTTCTAAGACCAAGCGACAAAACCATCGCCACTGCTGGTCGCTCGAATTTCGGAATGATTCGTAATCCATGCCACCCGACGAGCTTCGATCCAGCGACGAAGTAGATGCGATAGCAGAGCATATAGCCTCGGCCAAACCCTGGCTAGATCGCGAAGACAACTCTTTCCGGGTCCCGAGACCTCGCTCGTATATGGAGAGGGCGGTTTCAAGCGTGGCCTGTGTGAACCTACCAGGATACAGTATCACTTCCAACCACTTCTCCGAAATATCGGTAGGGTCACAAGCATTGAATTCTGGTGCCCGGGGATTTGTCCGGTCGGGAACAGCGGCTGTCCAACCCAACTGCCAAGCATCTTCCACACCATGGATCGGACATACGAGATGTTGGACCTGGTGGTTCATGTTGTTCTTCCACAGAATCCAGATCTGAATGTCCCGTGATGCATCCTGTGCAACTGCAAAATCGGCAACAGTCCACACGTCCGATCCAGAGGGAGGCGAAGGAATCAAACGCGCATGCGGAAATAAGTCACGGATCGTCAGACCTTCTTGATCGGCCTCGATGTTCCAGAACTTGAATTCGCCGGTACCGATGGGGGAATACGTAACACCCGTGCGTTTTCCGTCTGTCGCGCCGACGATTTGGATCAGGTTGCTCTGCGATGGGTCGATGGTCCATTTGCCGACTTCCTGAGGGTTTCGCTCTGCATCTAGCAAGTCTCTTGCTTCAAGAATCTGCCCGGTTTTGAGATCCCAAGCACGCAGCCGATGGTCGAGACAGACCGTGAACATGAAGAGGTTGTTGTCATTGAGGCCGAAATCGGACACAGCTACTGAGGTTGCCGCGGCAAGATCCATGTTGACACCGCCGTACTTAACGGTATGGCTGCCTTTCAGAAAGCTCTTAAAGCCTTGGGTCCACCCCTTGGAGTTGTAGAATGTCTCTTTCCATGGATGATTCGAAGCTAGATTTGAGTTAGCCATGTAGCAGCAGAAGAAGTTATTGTTGTGAACTCACCATCATGAGCCTTGTTCCGGTCCAGACGAATGTTACCGCCATCGTGTACTGTAACGACGAGAAGATCATCGTTGACGGCAAGGAGCCTGTGTGGATGCTTGAAACTGAAGCCGGAAGACGTATATATCTTGCACGAGTCGGCGAGACCAGCTTCTGATGCAGATGGTTTGCGGAAATGATCGGGTCGCAATGTTATGGTGTAGAGGTGGTTCGTCCGGTCCACCACGAAAACAGTAAGCACATCGTGGTCTTTGGGGTCGGAAAATGCGAGGCAGGAAGGGCGAATTGGATGCGGGAACCGAAGGTTGAGGACTACGTTGGCCTCGGGGCCCTTCTTCGTCCTGCAAACATCTACGGCGCGCAGGTTGAGGACGGTGTTGTCGTCCAGGACCCTCCACAGGAAACTCTTAGGGCCAGCATGATGCTTTCGGTGGTAGAAAGACGAGCCTGTTGCGCAGTTTTGTATTCGGAAGACCTTCTCGTCCTCTGTGTTGTTGGCTCGGATGGGACCGCGACGGCCTTGTGAATTGACGGACGGGAGTTTCACATCGACGAGGTAGGAGCTTGAAGGCGGCTCAAGGTTCAGTTTTGTCTCCTTGTGAAGATACAAGAGTTCCCTGGAAGCCATGCCGAGCCCATCAAGGCTGTGCTCTGGCAGCGCGCAGTATAATCGGTGGTGCTGGGGTGATTGCGACGTTGGGCGCGGTTTGGATGCTGTAATGGGCCAGGACGCGGTGATGGAGAGCTTTCAGAATAAGTATCGAATGGATTTGTTTGGCCGATGTTTGCATTGCTATGCTATCGGCAACCGTCCAAGCTCGGGCTGGCTTAGGCTGGTCTTAGGCTTGGCACAACTCGCAATTGAGCTTAGAATATGTGGAGCCGCAGTCACATACTGCTTACGGCTAATGTTAAGCAGTAGGCAGGCAGTACCTCAGGGCACCTGGATTTCAAAGAATAGGTACCTAATATTGTCCATTCATACATGAGATACACTTCATTTATGGAAGGAAGCAAGTGTCCCTTTGCGAAGTTGCTTGTATCGGCTAGAGTCGCTACGTAATTTTGCCATTCTAGGTCGAAAAAGCTAACCAAGATAACCAGGGTATGCTTTTCCTTTTACATAGGGACATCAGCTTCGCAGACAAAATACCTAACTCATTCGACGATACCTAACATCTAGCAGTAGGAGGATGACCAGGTAGCACAAGTATTAAACAGTAAAACAAGATGCATTCAAATCGAGCTGCACTTGCAACATGTAACTGTGACTCTGCTTATATAGGGGCAAACAAGGTGCCAAATTCAAAGCAAAAATGCAAGAATGTATGCAGATATAACATCCCAACGCCAAAAGCTATGCTAATGTATCCATGCTCCCATGTCGTAGCATCATCATGGAATTATCTTATGTGAGGAGAGATCTCTGCTGATGATCTCCAATAGCCCGCACGCTCAGTCTTTCTCGGGCATGTCCTTGGGAGCGGGGTCTCCGATACCATCCTCCATGATAGCAAACAGACAGTCGCTTTCTGGCAGGCAAGGGCTGTCGTAAATCTTTGCGATACGCGTCTCTGCGCGACCCTTCTTCAAGCTGATTCTAGTGGTCGAGGCATGGGCAATAATATTACCTCCAATCGGCTTCTTCGGGTCCGGATTGAACATGGCGCTCGGTCCACCGTCAACTTGAGCAACGACCTGGTTGGTGATGACAACTGCAATGCCAAACTCGTCTGCCAACCTCTGCAGCGTACGCATGAATTTGGCCAAATGTGTCTGACGAGAAGACAGTTCTCCTCTGCCCAAAAAGTCTGTTCGGTAAAGTGATGTGGCACTGTCTACGATCAGAAGCGAGAAGCGCGTCTCGCACATCATAGCCGATGCCTGGGTCAGGAGTTGTAACTGGTGGTCAGAGTTGTAGGCTCGTGCGTAGGCAACATTGTCGAGCACCTCCTCGCCATTCAGACCAAACCGATTGGCAACAGACAACAGGCGCACAGGTCGAAATGTGCCCTCGGTGTCTATGTATAGACATTTGCCCTCGCCGCCGCCCATGTCAAAGGGAAGCTGACAGGTTACGGCTAGCGTGTGGCAAATTTGGCTCTTGCCGGTACGGAACTCGCCAAAGAGCTCGGTGACTGATCCAGTCTCGACACCACCTGCCAACATGGTATCAAGGTTTTTAGAGCCCGTGGAGATGGATATCAGCTCACTTCTCCGCTGATGCATCTCTGTTGCCGTTGTGAAGCCCATTGGCACCAGCTTTGAGGCTGCAGTAATGTCAGTATATCATTATATTAAGCCCGCCAAATAGATCGCGAGAGGCCTTCATGGGTATCGGGTTTGTAAGACTTACCTTCGGTCAAGATCTTAGTAGCCTTTTGCTCAGAGATACCCTTGATCTGCTCAAGTACACGCTTCGGCGTGTAAGCAACAGACTCGACAGTCTGGAAACCGCCATCTGTGACCAACTGGATATCACGCTTTGTAAGACCAGCGACACCCTTTTGCGAGGAAGTCAGTAGCCGCACAGATTCGTTATGGTGAAATATTGATGTATACCTCAAGTGCTGAGAGTGGCGTGGGTGCGCCAGGGCCAGTCATGCCACTATCGTCCCCATTCTGCACTTCTTCGTACTCTTCGGACATCTTGAGTGTCGCGAGGTGTATCTTCTTCCGACAAATTGATCTGATAAGGAAAGGGCAGTTATACTCTACTTGGGCCGAAGGTTGAGATGTGAAAAAAATACAAGGACAATTGCCTCAGAAACTGAAATTGATTGATGAATCGGGGGCGTGTTGGAGGTAGCGCGACTCGGTGGCAAGTCAACAAAATTGAAAACACGAAGGCACGTGCTAGGCTTCTGCCCATTAAAGGCAGGCAGGCGCTTCAGTATGAGCAGTGCAAGTACGGGAAGGGTCTGGACCGTCTGATGTTAGCGCCAGTTGGTAGGCGATTAGAGTTAGGAACCAGTGCCCCTAGCTTTCAACTTGAACTCCAAACGGGTCCAGGACACCACCCAGGTATGGAAGTTGGAATGAACAGTTTTGATGAAGCAACCAGGCAACCAACATCAATTGATTCATACTTCATAGCCATCATTTTCTAGTGCGGACATCTTGTTGGTTCTGACGAGACATATACCAGATATACTGATTGATTCATCAGTCGGCCGTCGGCTTTTGGTTCAGCGGTATACTCTACACATCTCACGAGAATCTACCTGCAGGGTGTTTATGTATGTGCCGTAGCATGTAGTAACCACACCACCGGAGTGAGAAGCGACTGAATGTCCCATACCACTACCAGGAGCCAACAGGGAGGGGGCATTAGGTAGTCCCCACCAACTCCAGGTGCTTATCATTGGCGCTAATAACATTGGTCTATTTCTTCATGACCTCATGGGCTCCTCAAGACACGTCTGTATAGTTGCATGTTTACTGACTGTCGGCGATCAATTTCCGGCAGCATATCAGTCGGAAACTGGGTGGTTATATAGATAGATACATACTGTACAATGTTAGCCATGCCATCGCTCACGGTATTCCTTGAGTGGCCTTTGACACATGCATCAACATGATGACATCCCCAAACCCCCACATTCCCCGAGGAAAGCGCCTGCAGTGTCGGGGTTGCAGTCAGAGTGGGTAGTGGGACTGTAAGACATCCCTGTGGGAGGACACCCAATGCGGTTTTGCTGCAGGGCTACAAGGTAGGTGTCACTGGTATCGCCAGAGTCACTTGACTGGCCATACAGGAAGCTGTTGGGGCTGATAAGCGACATGATGGCCTGTGACACCACCGTCTCTTAAGAGTCTTCTTTAACCCACGACCGTATGCGTATTCACTGTTTGAAGGCATATTATTGCATTTGGCAGACACCAAGCTTGCAGATAGCATTCCTACCCTCAGTAGCAACAAGAACACCTTTCATTCATATCATACTCGGTATCAATCGGCACCACAGCGCAATGCGCGATAGATCGCAATCGTGCCAGCCGTCCTAGCGAGACAATTCGCATTGTGCATGCGATCAGTCGGCTATCTCGAGCAAGCACTTATACCGCTGGAGGTCGCACCCTCGTGCGAGTGTGCCACCTGGCATGCCTTGATTGGTGTCGCGGGCGCACATCCAACCATTCCAGCCACTTGATTGCTTGCTACCTTTGCTCAAGCTTGAACCGGCGGACAGTCGTTGCGCCGCCACCAATTCTCAGCCGCACCGCTGCTGCCGGCGCCCGCGCGGCGCAAGATGCCGTCCTCCTTCCAAAGTAGCCCCAACAACCACGATATCGAACTCAAGCTGTTCCCCATCAAGGAGGATCTCTCGTCATCCACCGCGCAGGGGAGCAACGACACGATGCGGGAGCCCTTCTATGACGACTTTGCTACCGCGTCGGGCGGGTTACAAGGTCAGCAGAATCTCCACCATCCTTCGGCAACGCCGCCGCGCTTTCTCCGTACCTGGACTGATGGTTTTCGGCGCGACCCTAACCAGCGCATCACACCCAAGGATCCGATGGCCGATATATTGGTAGCCGAGTCCGGTTCACTGCTGACCCAGCAGACTTCGCATAATGGCAGGAGCCCCTCGGGGCATTCTTATGACATGCGCATGGCAGCGCTTTCAACAGCACAGAGCAGTCTCTTGCGGAGGCTTAAAGGGAGACATTTGCAAATGATCGCGATCGGTGGCTCTATAGGTAAGGGTTTCTTGAGTTTGGATAATGAAACATTGGAGGCGCAGCCAGCTGACTCGGCATATCGACACAGGCACCGGTCTCTTTGTGGCTTCGGGTAGGTCGCTGGCAGTAGGAGGCCCCGGCTCGCTCCTCCTTGCCTATCTTTTCGTCGGCACCATGCTATACTTTACAGTTCAGGCACTGGGAGAGCTCGCCGTTGCTTTCCCGGTGGCTGGCTCGTTCTCGGCGTATTCTACTCGGTTCATCGATCCATCGTGGGGCTTTGCAATGGGATGGAAGTGAGTTTCCCGTTCGATAAAACCGACACACACATAATCAGTCCGCTAACTATGGAGAAGCTATGCGTTGCAATGGCTTGTGGTCCTTCCCCTGGAGATCATCGCTGCATCCATAACAATCTCATTTTGGAATCCGGATATTGACAGAGCAATATTCGTTAGCATTTTTCTTGCAATAATCGTCTTCATCAACCTCTTTGGTGTAAAAGGGTACGGAGAAGCCGAATTCATTTTTGCTATCATCAAGGTAATAGCCGTAATAGGCTTCATGTAAGTGAATCCCATGGCTTGTCGGCTCATGCAGTTAGTGCAAACTTACAAATGTCATCCTAGACTGCTAGGCGTTGTCCTAAATATAGGCGGCACTCCCAATGGAGGTTATATCGGTGATCTATACTGGCACAACCCTGGCGCATTTCACAATGGTTTCAAGGGTCTCTGCACCGTATTTGTGCAAGCGGCCTTTGCTTTTGCTGGTACCGAGCTTGTCGGCCTTGCCGCCGCCGAGACCATGAATCCGCGAAAGTCTCTGCCTACGGCAATCAAGCAGGTCTTCTGGCGTATCAGCCTATTCTACATTGTGGCGCTGACCCTGGTGGGCCTGCTTGTCCCGTACACCGACACTCGGCTGCTGCGGGGCGAAGGCAACACCGACAAGATGACGGCGGCGGCGTCGCCCTTTGTCATCGCCATCGAGAACGCGGGCATCGAGGTGCTGCCTTCGGTCATGAACGTGGTCATCCTGATCGCGGTCCTCTCGGTGGGCAACTCGTCCGTGTTCGGGTCTTCGCGCACCCTTGCGGCGCTCGCCGACCAGAAGCAGGCGCCCAGAATCCTCGCCTACGTCGACCGCCAGGGGCGGCCTCTTGTCGCTATCGTTGTGGCCTCTTCGGTGGGCCTGTTGGCGTTCCTGGCGGACATCGGCGCCCAGTCCACGGTGCTCGACTGGCTGCTGGCCATCTCGGGCCTCTCGTCCCTCTTCACTTGGGCCTCCATCTGCCTGGCCCACATCCGCTTCCGCCGCGCCTGGGCCGACCAGGGCCACAGCCTGTCGGAGCTCGCCTTCCGCTCCCAGTGCGGCGTCTGGGGCTCCTGGTTGGGCTTCGGCTTCAACCTCCTGGTCCTCGTCACCCAGTTCTGGGTCGGCGCCTGGCCCGTCGGCTGGCGCCAAAAGACCCCCGCCAGCTCGCCGAGAACTTCTTCCTCCAGTACATGGCCGTCCCCATCGTCATGGTATTCTACGCCGCCCACCGCTTCCACATCCGCGGCACCGGCGGCTTCGTCCGCACCCGCGACATCGATATCGACACGGGCCGCCGCGATTTCAACCTTCCAATCCTCGTGGCCCAGGAGACGGAGGAGCGCAGGGGCTGGCCCAAATGGAAGAAACTTTACAAATTTCTATGTTGATTGCGAGAGGCAAGGGAGGCGCTTATGTATATATATGTACTATGTAATGGTCATGACGATGATGGTGATGAAAATCATGACCAACGGCGATGGCGACGGGTAGTAGTATCGTCGCGTGAGAACGGAGGGCCAGATGATAAACTTGCGTAATTACCCGAAAGCCTGGGCCCGGGGAATGAATGACCGGTTTTGTATGTTGGTTCAGCGGGGCGTCATAGGACCAGAGACGGGAAGGATAACATGTAATATTAGAGTATTTGTGTTCCACGCGATAGGGACAACTGATGGCCTGTGCCATTTCTAGCCGTACTTTTTATGTTCCGAAGATCTTAGTTGACGTAGTAGTCGATCGTGTTAGTCTTATGGTCGAAGCGTCGAATTTTCGGTTTAGTGATCGATTTGGGTCCCAGAATGAGGGGTTGTCTACGATTGGGGGAAAAACACATGGTCAGAACTCCTCAATCAGAAACCGCCAGCGTGATAATGGTCATACATATATTGACATCAAGCCGTAATGGCTCTCCTCAAAAGAGGTTTCCAGGTACTATCGATGTGTAGAAACTAACATGTAACGTAACGCCCGAACAAAATTGCAGTCTGCGATCCAGAGGGGGTATACAACCACTCTCTCTCTCTCTTTCTCGCTCTCCGACCCCCTAATATTGAACAGGTATTCATACAACAGCTGCAAAGTGTTTATTTGCGCACCCTCCACCAACCTCCAAGATACAAATACTTCGTAGTTTGGCTTTCCATCATATACGCTCTCTCTGTCCGCTTCCATTTCTCTTAAAGAAAGAGATGTTTCCGTTCTGTTCGAGCTCATGATTCATGAGTGGGTGTCATGAGGCATGTAACAATGTAAAACCCATGAGGGAGACTTCACCGTCGTGGAATGGTCCGCCCAGAGCGGGGATTTTCCTAGAAATCCCAATTGAACCCTCCCGAGTTGGCTCCCTGCTTTCGGCCGGGCATAGGCTTGGCTGCTTTGGCCTCATCCGCACCGCCATCGCCAAACATCCAATCTCGGTTGGTGCCTTTGGCACCGCCCATGCCATCGCCGCCAATATGGATACCTCGGCCCTCCGAAGTTGTGCCTTTGTTGGTAGGCTTGGTCGGCTGGTTCTCTTTCTGGGCAGGCGAGGCATCGCTCATGGCGAACTGGGAACCGAAGTTTGTGTTTCTGTTTTTCGAGTCGGTGATGTTACCAAGTGCTTCAGCGGGAGCATCCTCATCGACCTCTCCGCCATTGGTCCTATCTTTGTACAGTCCAGAGCCGTTATTAGAAGAGGTACCACGGGGTTTGGTCTGACGCGGTGCAACAGGGGTACCTTCATCTTGCATTTTAAAATGAACCTCAGCGGAGGGGTGGGTTCGTTGCTGAGCTGGGCGCTCGTCCTCCTCAGCTATGTCATCACCAGCGACCCAGTGGCGCGAATCCTGGTTGACTCTCTGCAGAGTTCGCGTAGGCGCAACCTTTTGGGGCGTGACGAAGTCATCAAAAGACCATTGGCTGCCGTGATTCGGGTTGCGAGGCTTGGGCTCGCTCTTCTCAGGTGGTGCCTCTGCGGCATCAGAGCCGTCACCAAACTCAAAGTGGTCGAATCTCTTGGGGTTGGGGCGGTAGAAAAGATCTGGGCCCTTTCCGGGGTTGCCATCCTCATCCTCGTTGGTCTCGAACAAACGGCTTGGCTGGAACTTCTTGTCAGCTCCAGCTTTGGGAGCAACTTTGAAAGGCGACTCGGAACGCTCGCGGGCATGCTCTTCAGCATCTCGGGACGCTTTGGTTTGCTCTTCCCTCTCAAACAGGCGGCTGGGCTGGAATTTCTTGTCAGCTCCAGCTTTGGGAGCAATGGCTTTGCTGGGTGATCGAGATCGCCCACGGCCTGAACTGGGGGAAGCTTCTTCGTCGTCATCTTCCTCCTCGCCAACGATGTCGTGGAAGCTTCTTTGGTTTGGTCGCGCTCCACCTCTAGGGGAAACAACCGAAGCGGCGGCAGCCCCTGCAGGTTCCTCTCCCAGGATCTCGTCGAAGCCGCGTTGTTTGGGCTTCACTCCACCTCGGGGAGAAATCACAGACCCGATATTCTGGGTGTTCTCTTCGCGAGTTCCAAAGAGGGGCGAGTTGCTGGGCTCGCCGCGAGAGCGCAAGGCAGGGTCCGCCTTTTTCTGGGATGAAGCGGCAGCGCTGACAGCCTTGGCTGCGTTCGTGATCATCTTGATCTGCTCCTGACTATCGCGAATGGGCCAGTTGCGTCCTGTCTTGCCAATTACGTCAACCTGTTTCAGCATAGCTCCTTGGTCCCAGCTTTGACGAATCTGTACGATCTTGCCCTCGGCGTCGAAGGTAACTATGTGCATCTAGATACCGAGTTTGTTAATTAGTTGTCCACAACAAGACACAGACTCAAACGAGGGCGGGGTACATACAATAGGTAGGTTGACAGTGCGGTCTGCCAGGAAGTTGTCATCGAGTCCGGGCAGGTAGGCGCCACCACTTATAACGAACTCGATAGCCGTGTCGAACTCAATGGCCACAACATGGTCGGCCTCGATCGCAGTGAGGACATCCTCCTTCTTCTTCTTGATCTGGTTCCGCTGGCTGCTCAGATGCTTGATGACCTCGGCTGCGGACCGAAATGTGGTGGTGGTAGTGATGTAGTGCAGCGTCGCATCGGTTGCGAGCAGGGACGAGTTGGGGGCAGCGAGAAACTGCTTGTAGGCACTCTGGAGCGACATGGTCGGGTCTGTCTGTATTTGCCTTGCTGTTATTTTAACCGGCTTGGCCCCAAGAGTGGTTTATCTCTCTTGCGAGTGTTTGCGATAACAGTGGTTGGTTGTTTGCTGCGCAATGCGCCAGAGGTGGGATGGGACGAATGGTGGAGGATAAGATAGTTAGGTAAAGTCGGGGTGCACTGCTGCTCCAAGCAATGGCACGCTACCTTGGATAGTCCTGACCTAGTCAAGTAGCCTATATGAAACGGAGGAGGTACAATCAGATCACAGAGTCCGATGGCAAGGGGGCGTCGGGGGTGGAAATCACAGCAGAACAGGTAGGTATTCTCATGGGAAGTTTGCTATGGGAAGATGGTAGAGAGATGGAGGAATTGTCCAAGGGCTGGAAGAAATATACACGGAGGCATCCAGACACATCCACACTGCCTGGTATTAAGGGTGGTGACCCGGCAATTATAGAAGATTTTGAATCAAATCAAATGTTTACATGTACCTTCAGCTTTGCAGCTAGGGTAAGCGTAGTGTACCTCCTCCCGCCTTTGGGAAGGAGGCAATGGAGGGAGGGGGGAGGAAGCTCCTTGCACCTGCGACTTTAAATGATTGACTGCCTGGAAACATCACCTTGCATCAATTGGTTGGTCAGTCAATATGTATAACACATATCTGTGCTCTATACCAAGTTTTTTTTTTTTTTTTTTTTGTATATACCTCCTACCTACACAGTATATGGTTGCGCACACACGCGTATTGCTGCAAGCTTGGCTGCCTGGTGCATGTGAGCCGCACTTAGAATTGGCTGGAGCGATGTGACGCGCTTTTTGATCGGCTTCTTTGTTGTTTATCGGGATTTAGCCAATGGTTACTATTCCACTTCCTCCCTCCCTTCCCGATTTGGCCTACATGTCAACAGTGCCCCATCAACGCACATACGGTCCTAGGTATTAGTTGCAGCAAGCCCGCAGCCAGTGAGTGACCAGGCTGGAATTTACCCAACTTGAAATTGTGAGGACCTGCCCGGGGGACTGAATTAGAGGCCCCGCTCCCAGGGTAGAAAAACTGGCTTACATGCAGCAAGCTGAATGCGCCCCCCTGCAGCAGGTACATATCTGCCTGCAGTCCGGTGAAAGCAGGCATCACTGATATGGAATTCATGCATTCTAATACATAGGTAACAGTGAATCGGTGCCAAACATTGGATATGAGAATTTGTTTGTCGGCTGGCCCAGCGTTTTTCCTCCAGCTTTTGTTGCTGATGAGTCAAGAATCCATGCCGGCTTTGAGTAAGACCTGCCACCTGCCTATCTCATAGGCCATGGAGTGTGGTGAAGCATATCGCATTTGCTACGGGCCGGGCCTTTGTTATTGGCCTCTAGTATCGCATCCCTTGCCCCTGTATGCATACACGCCTCTCCATTTCTCTATTCGTAGCCCGTCTGAAATTGTATTGCGTACGGAGTACCGTATTCTCTCGGAAAACTCAGCGAGTTTCCCACTGTTTTTTGTAACCAGAACGGTGCTCTTATTGGCCCAGAAACCTCGCTTCTCAGTTTTACTGGGTATAATCACCTTTTAGCTCGTTACCCCACGAGAATCGACCAATCAATACTTCTAAGTAACAGTGGGGAACTTGCTGAGTTTTCCGAGAGAATACGGTACACCTCGTATGTTTCTACTGCTACGCATAGTGCTGGACAAATGAAGGGTCCTCCAGTGCTACTGTACGACTGTCAGAAGACTCATGTCAGTGGTGAGACCCCACGTGTGCGCATTTGGAGTGCTCGGAACTGGTCAAGATACGTGGGGACTGTCTGTTCCCCAAGAAGGCAAATCGCCCACGAGTTCTGGATGTTTCATCTCAGTTGCAGGGATTCTCTGTTTCAGCCATCGTAGCTAGGGCATTAAGTCGCCATGTCCCAAACTATTCGTACAGTGCGGCGTACCTGAACATTTAGTTCCAGGCCGTAGGTAATTCTAGCTCGCTACACCGTAGAATCCGGACAAAGAACACACAATTTAGGCCTTTCGATCCTATTGGCTAATGATATTCGCCTGTTACAAATGATATACAGTGCTTGGTGCTCGTCCCTCCTACTTAACGACGCAGAGATCCGTTCGCCGATAGACTTCACCGATAGCGAACAGGTGTCTCCGGATTAGGTAGAGCTGACCCGTATCTCGGGTCGTACTCTCCATAATGAAGAGACCCGGACTCGTGAATGCCATCCCGCAGAGGACGCCTTAGGATATGCTCGCTGCCTGGTGGTGGTAGTTCGTGGGGTGATGAAGGCGCGGTGTTCTCGTGTCCATAGTCGGTGCTCGAACCCATTTCACGATACTCGAGCCGTCGCGGGTCAGCGTATGCGGCATCCATCTCGCGTCCAGCCGGCCGGCGAATGAAATACTCGCCCTCGGCATCACGCATCCTGACGAGTTCGTAGGTTTCGACGTATTGGATACGTGCCTGTTCTCTGCGCACGCCCGGGTTTTCCGCATATCCGCCAATGCTGGCATCACGTAGGACCTGATCGCCTCGCTCTCCTATCAGACGATCCCGCGATGGGCCATTGTGGCGCACATATTCCATTGCCGTGTCATATACTGCTGCAACTGGCCCAACGATTCGACCTTCATTATGACTCTGAGTTAGAGCTGGTAAGGTGGAAAACGTAGACTGCCGATGAGGCTGAGCACTGTATACTCGATGGTGCAACACCTGGAAACGATCGCCGTCTCTGCCACTGCTTGGTGATGGTCTAGGCTCGTATGATGCAAGCCTTGAGTACGTGGCCGGATTGGAAGGGCGTGCCAAAGCGAGAGGTTGATTGACGCGGGCATGGTGCGGTTCGTAGGTTGTCTGGCGGTTGTCAGTCGGCACCCTCCGCGCCACATCAGAATCCGAACAAGCTTGTTGATTCAAATGCGACTCCAGGCCAGCAAACAAGTCGACGCCAAGGTCTATCTCCGTTGTCCTAGTTGTAAGCCACGGACTCTTATGATCCGCTGTATGTCTTGATACTGGCGAAGAGCACTCTTTCTTGATCCGCTTTACCATTTGGCTTGTTCCTTCGCTCCTGGGGCTGTTCCTTTTCTTTTCCATACGTGCATCGGATTCCGAGACCAAACGCGCAGTTTCTCGCCGTTCGGCAGCCCAAATTGCACGTATGGCTTCCTCTTGACGCGACTCCTCGGCTTCAGCATCTCCATCCCTTTCGTCGTGGATGCCATTTTCGACCTTGCCCGCCATGTCATTGGGTTTAGCATTACCTTTCCGCTTTGAGCTACTGTGGTTGTGGCCCTTTCGCTTCTCCCTTACAATGGAAGTTCGGTCCCGGCTTCTCCCGTGCAATTCTTCCCTGGGTGCTATAGACGGCCTAAAGTCGGGTTCAGGTAACGGATTTAATGAAAGTCCTGAACTAGCTGGGTGAGATATGACGGCCTCGTATTCCTGGTTATAATTATTTTGGTCCGGAGTGTATATGTTTTCCGAGAACAGGCCTGTCTCATATCCACTTGAAATATTAGAATACCTAGCCTCAACTGTCGCAGAGGGTGCTGAGACGGTGTTCCCATACCCTTCAAAGTAGGTGCCAGTGACAGCAGGGGGGTGAACTCCAGCTCTGATCCATTGCGAGCCCATCTGATGTGTCTCTTGGGGCTGGCGATCAGAAAGCGATGTCGTAAAGTGGGGAAAGGCTTCAGCGACTAGAGCCTCTTCACGAACATCCATCCCTGACATGTTCTGTATTCCACTCAGGTCAGGAACATATATCATGTCCACTGTCCAATCTAGGAAGGGTGCGCCCGAACTCTGAAATGGACCGACGTGGCTTTGTTGAAAATGATTCGCCAGCTGTGGGAGGGAAAATGTCCGCATCTCTACTTCAGCTCCGTTGTCAAGGCGTAAATGGCAAGCTTTGCACTTTAAACCGTTGACATTGCGAACAGGTCGCATATCTTTCTTGTTTGAGAGCCCGTCAATGAACATTGCCAAAGGTGGGCTCTCGGAAAATCGTGTTCTGTACCGTTTTGTCAAATGAAAGATAACAACGGAAACCCGGACATTTCCCGGTAGGTCCTTCAGACTCGCCAAGGCCATCCACACATCGCGCGAGTTGAAGGCCAGATCTTCAAGCTGTACGCGGATTTTGTCATTAGAGTAGAGACCATATTCAGCCTGGCTTCTCTGGTAGGCGGCGATGTTGTGTTCGTAAGGGCCAGATAAATATTGCTGTTGCTGATAAAACGGCGCCAAAGGGGGCGGCACATACAACTGAGGCATTACTGGCTGCTCGAAGGAGGTATGACAGGATGGAATATAAGATGACGGGGTTGGGAAGGGCGGCTGAGAGGCTGGATATTGAGGATAATGCGGGCGCTGCGGAATTCCATAGTCGGGTCGATAAGGAGGAGCTCCGTAACCTAGGGCACCTTGAAGAGGGGGCGGATGGGCTTGAGGCAAGTTGTTGAATGGCGCGTGCGCCAAGTATTGTTGTTGATAAATTCCCGGGTTTGAAGTAGGTGTACTGGCCGCCGGGTGCGTGGACTTAGAAAGAGGATTAGGGTGAAAAGGAGGCGTCGCAGGCCATTCCGATCTCCAATAAACAACTATGTTTCCCAGGCTTAGGGAGCTCGTATGCTTGGCGGCATAGTGCTGAATGACGCCTTCAAACCCATACGCCTTCGAGTTCCCGTCACACCCGTTGCAGAGAAACAGCTCTTTTCGATAAGACTCCGTGAGGGGCTTGATCTTCACCTCGAAGAGCCACTTCATATTCTCCAGTGTCAATTTCTGAGTGAAGGGTCCGTCGGCAGGATCGCGCGTTGGCTTTCGACCAGCAGCGTGAGCAGCAGCAACGTCTTTAGTCACCTCCGCATAGAATCTGTTCCGGACATACAATAGCACGTCGGCGGCAAACTGTGGGCAGTTGTCCTTCTTGACGTTGTTGCCATCATGCCAGGCGTCCTTGATGGTCTCATCAGCAAATACCGAGATCTTCGCTCGTAGAGGTGCTTGAGCATCATCCCAGTCCTTGTCTACAAGCTCCTTCGATTCACGATGCGCCCCATTGACATCGCAGCGATCTTCCACCACCACCCGAGCATCTTTCGGATGAGCGGCGTGTTTCTGGTGCTGCGAATCTCGCCATTCTGCATCCTCGCGTTGAGCTAGTAGACGCGTTTTCAAAAGATCCCACGCATTGTTATCTAAGGGCTGGATGATCTGAAGAGCAGCCTGGAATGATGGTATATGTGCCAAGACACTTGGCAGAAGAGGAGGGTCCAGAAGCGCAGCCCTGCGTTCTATCTCCATTCGTCGAGCAGCCTTCATCTCCTGGATCTCTTCCTGGGTCCTGGAACGGTTCGGTACAGTGCGAGATATGGGTTCTTGGCCTAAATACCAAGTAAGCAGTGGTCAAGGCCAGTTTTAGTAGCTGCGTGTTCGGACTCACTGTGGCCCAAATGTGGCGTAGCAGATTTTTGCTGGGCATCTGCTGGTGGTGTAGTATAAACCGGAATAGTCTGACCAGTTGATGACTGGGCCCTGCCATCATGGGATACGTTGCTAGATGCCGCCGAGGGTACCATATCATGCCTTGAGTTCTGTGGGGGTTCAACTTGCGCCCGGCATTGCATCTTCCGCATTTGCGCAATTCCTCCCGCGAGCTCCCATTTTTCCCATCGACTTAAGTCGCCACGAAGCTCTTTGCCTCGATCCTCAAGACCCTTTAGCCATTCCTCTGCAGTAGCCAGCCCCATCGCTTTTACTGCGACGAATTCCTCTTGGAGCTCTTCAATATGCCTGGCATAGAACAATTTGGTGAGCTTTAAGTCACTTTGACCTTGCCCATTCTGAAGAGCCGCTGGCGATAGTATAGTTGTGTCTTCAGTAAGAAGTACAGAAGGGAGGGCGGGTATGATGAGAGAGGGCACCGATGATAGAAGCAAGTCAATTTCCTGCACCGAATGTTAGACCTTAACTTCTCAATGCGAGACAATACGCACCTTGAGAGATCGGTCTAGGAGGCAAGAGCCACAAGAGCTCACTGCAAATGGCCATACAATGCTGACCCCATGTGTGCCTGGGCCAGAGCATGTCTTGTGGTTTGAGCCAACTGGACATGGTGGTTCACGTTTACCACAAAATTGGCACCTCATGCAGCAAGCAAGCCTCCACATTTGGAGTTCAGTATGGTTTTTCAGAGGGGCAGGCATTCGGGGCAAGAATCGCCTTCTCGATGTTTGCCATATTACATCTGGCTTCAACGTGGAAAGGTGACCTTTGCTGGTTACTGAAGGGTGGGTTGTGTGCTCATCTACAGGGGATGAAGGGTTCAGGTAAGAATGGAAGGCCCTGCTGGTCAATAGGAGGCTACCCAGTTCTGTCGGGGAGGCGAACGTGAAGATGTGTTGCCAGATCTCTGCGGGCAACAAAGACCTGTGATTTCTGGGAGATGATGGAGAAGCTGATTGTTGCAGCAGAGCACCGGCCAAGGTTTCTTCCGTCTTGGCTTTTTTGCCCATCTGCTCTGTCTCTGGCATTGAGTCCTCACCGTGGGAAGACTTCCTTTTCCTTGTTTCCAAGTCTGTTTCACTCGACTGGTGCACAAGGATAGGGGCTGTAGTGACCGCAGTATCATTTGTCTTGAACCGATCGGAAGAGCTGCGTCCACCAACATCTGCAGCAGAGAACGTCGGGATATCAGGAGTGGAACTATTATCTGGCTTCCCGACTCCACTAACAAGTTCCTTGGTTATCGACTGATATTCCCTTCCTGCGTCAGGAGGCGCGGGGGCAACAATGTCGAATGACGATTGTTCGCTGGAGCCAGCCATCTCGCCGTCGCCGCCCCCTATACCTGCCAAGATCCAGGTTCGACACGAAAGAGCAGAGGTGCCTGAGCTCGGCCCCGGATAAGATGACAAGCTCAATTACAGCAATAGTTTATGACTATGTGTCACAAAAGGCAGGCTGATGGAGTGCTTTGAAGATATATACACAACCGAGAGATCCCCAATGTACACTTGTCATAGAGGTAGAAGCACTGCTTTAGCCTTGCGGCCCAGGCAAGCGCAAGAAAATGCTGGAAAGGCAAGATACAACTCGCTGCATAAAACAGTTGTGCCTCGACTTCACAGGCAGAAAGCGAAGAGTGAAGGGTAAAGCTAGCAGGGCTAACACAAGGGTTTGTGCTGGAGCACAGTGAACATTGGCACGCCTAATGCAGTTGTATGTTTGTATGCGCCTCTCTACTTTGGGAGGTGTGTTTGGCAGTGACGAGAGGGACTGACTGGGGAAGGAAGACTTGAGATATGCATGGCAAGCACTCAGTATTGCTCTGGGGGCAATGCTGTGACAATAACGGGCTTGTGGGACGTGAGAGCCAGTTGTTTGTTAGCAGTCCGTCAAGACGCTAAGATTTTGCGGTGGAAGACACAGGAATCCTCTGTGAGAGGTTAACGTGTTCTGAGGTCTTGATTTATAAGGTTATAAGAGATCGGCAATCAATCGTCGTCAGTTGTTTCCTCTCTGGGAGCATCT
This sequence comes from Apiospora saccharicola, assembly GCA_038363915.1. NCBI lineage: Eukaryota > Fungi > Ascomycota > Sordariomycetes > Amphisphaeriales > Apiosporaceae > Apiospora > Apiospora saccharicola. The sequence continues at coordinate 6,823,666 of JAQQWM010000001.1, forward strand.
TATGCATCGCGATAAAACAGTGGTGGTGAGGCTCGACTGAAATGCATGGACTCTGGGATGCAAAAGTTACTTTGCCCATTACCTCAGGGTGGAAAGTTGATCCGACTGGATCCACTATGTATAATCGCCTTATACTGCATAACTCTATAAAAATGCATAAAACGAAGCACATATTCTAATGCAGGTGATATTTGATACCCATGTATTAGTTGAAAATGTCAATAACTTAGCATTTGCAATAATGGTTACTGATCGACATATACATATATGATTTGATAAAGGAGGTCTTCTCAAATATGTAGTTTCTCAAGATCACTACCTTCGCCATCCCCCTTTGTCATGGCGGCTCCTGGTTTTGAGGATTGTGTGTTGGACGCCTTTGAGCTCATTGAGAAGGCCAGGCTATCCCATCCATTTGGCCCATTGCTTTCTTGCTTCGTGACGGAAGCCCTCAGCCCGGCGCTGGCCGCCAAATACATACTGGGCATATGCCATGATAGTTTTGATCAAAAGGGCAACCTTCTTTCTCTAGTCTCTGACTAGACATATAATGTCGAATCCTGTATGAAACCCACTCGCAGGTCGTCTTTTCCCATTATTTAAGAGTGCTAACGTATTTCCAGTCTCTCTCCATGGCTCCCTTGCACCGGCGATTGATGCTTCTACTCTAACTAGTATAACTAGGCGGGATGGATTCAAATGTTGCATTACCGGGAAAGCAGGCTATCTTTGGGATCCGCTGATCGTCGTTCCAATCCTCCCGGTGCCGTTTTGGTTGGCTGACCCTGAGGTAAGTGTGACCAAGCAGGCGATCACGATTCGGGGAAAACGCATACTAATAAATGTTCTCTCAGCCCCGGATCTCTAACATGCTCGGCGCTTTCTTTGCCCCGCCATATCGTGACTGGTGGTTTGGTTATATTCGAGAACCCGAGAGCATGAGCCCATATTACACATATTGGCTTGTCAGAAAATCGGCCGCTGGTGCTTTTCCCAAGGACTCCTGAGACTAAATCGACTGCAGCCGTCGATGATCGAAGTGGGTTATTTAAATCCGTAATATTTCTTGATTCTGCTAATATGGTACTGGGTAGTACGTGATCGAGCCCGTAGCCATTGGCATCAATGGATCCTTTCCGCTCTTAGGTGATCACTCTCGATATGGGACTGCAAAGGTTGATGCACGGTTCGTGGGAACCCATGCGCGACTATCCCTGGGTATTCGCTGGCTCGATGTTGCCAAGTATGCATCCTTGAACAAGCCCACCAGAACATTCCCTCCGCCAATCCTAGCAAATCAGGAAACTACCGTTCACGGGTCTATTCCAAACCACATCATCTCCCTCATGGGGCTTTTCGGCAATATCTGTCTGGCTGTTTGGCGGCTGGTTCCAGTTAGGGCCCGAATATCGACATATAAGCTAGCTATTGCAGAAGGTGGGACGTCGCATGTATGGACCATTAAGCTCTGCCGACGTCCAGAGACTCCCGTTTGTCAAAAGAGTTCGAGGTGGAGAAGAGAAGATGGGAAGAGGTTGATTATATTTGAATACATGCATGTAGAGATACATGATACTACACCATAATACGATATATACATGTACCTGCTATACAAGTAACATCCACGATGCCACTTACGACATACTAGGAAATCTACAAAGCTTAATAACACAGGCGGGGTCCCGCCTTCGAATTTGGCCTCCCTACATAATACTATCCAGTAAAGGAACGATACTCTGCAACCGAGCACTACTAACCAAGATCGCCTCTGGAAGCCATGTGACATTTACTGGACAATGGGACCGTATGATCGTGCATAGCTTTCGAATGTCTGGAGGCATGATTGGTTAATTCAAACGGACCAGGTAGCAACCAACTACCAAGTTGGCCTGTTTGGCGGACCTCATCAAACCGTAGGCAACAGCAGGATATCCAACCATTAACCGCCAGCTCAGCTGACTTTGAGCTAGAAAATCCATTGCCACAGAGCACTCAGCCATCCAACATTTCGAACATCCCATACCTATATATCTGACCCAATCCAGGCCAGCAATTGCATTGACCAAACTTATATTATTTCTCTCTACTAATACGTCCTCATTATTCCGTAACTACTTACCATGGGTCTTCCTGTGCAGATTATACCCCCTACGACGACTCATACCCACACGGTGGCGTTCTTGCATGGGCGCGGAGACCACGCGCCAGACTTCATGTCTTCGCTATACCACTCACGGGACTCCCGCAAGCGGACGCTCTTCGAGGCCTTCCCCTCATTTCGCTGGGTGTTCCCACAGGCCCAGATGAGGGCATGTGCGGCATTTCCTGGGCAGCATGACGCAGTGGTTCGACATCTGGCACACTGCCGACTTCACGGAGCAGGAGGGCCTACAGGAGAGCGTGGCGGGTTCGCGGGCCGTTCTGGAGCGCGAGGCGTCCATCTTGGGCGGTCGGTGGGATCTCCTCGTGTTAGCCGGGATCAGCCAGGGCGCGGCGACCAGCGTGCACACGCTCCTGAACCTGGACCAGCCCCCGTTTGCGGACCAAGCCGGACCGCATCGTCTTGGCGCTTTTCCCGGCTTCTCATGCCGGATGCCCTTTCCTGGAAGGTCACTCGCGGACACTAGGAAGGTGTTGGGCTGGGAAGGCGTCCCTGATCACGACGGGATCATCCTAAATACCCCCGTCTTGTTGAAGCATTGCGCCGATGACCCTACCGTATTGGGAGGAGGTGGTCGGAATATGCGAGACGCGCTGCAGAAATTTGGGGCACAAGTTGCATGGAGGGAATATCCCCAAGGAGGTCACTGGTTTAAATCGCCGGCCGGGATAGACGATGCCATACAATTCCTAGGCGCTGTTCTTCCCAAGCGAAACTCAGTCACGACTTCTTCGGCACAAGGCCAACCCTCGACCGATGCGATGGACCTTTCGTGATCCCATACCTGATATAGGATGAAAGAGCTGAGCAATGTCCTCCACATTACACAGGCTCGACCGAAATATCCCTACCTAGACGTTTGGCGTGTTAGATCCCTAAGCGTCGTATCTCGTTCGTATACTGAAGCAAGGGGATGCCTCATCTTCCAATGATAAATAGAATGAGTAAATCATGTCTTCAAAGAAATGATTAGGACCTAGTTTTCCCACACGGAAGCCATACTCAAGGGACAGTATTTATACCTACATTAGTATACATGAGTTGAAGTATGTACATGTAGATATCTAATGCATAAATGCGTGTCTTTCATAAAACTGCTGGCTGGTTACGTGCCACGTGCTGGTTTTAAATCCATCAATGTGACGGAGCTAAGCCGGAACCAAAAGCTGGTAACAACTTTGGCTGCAAACTCGCGTAACGTTTCCCCTTGCATGAACAAAGAGGCTACCTACGCGCCGGATCTAGCCAACCCAAATTCCTAACGCAACAATGCGTTTCTGAATCCCTGAGGCTCAGTCCAGACGAGGGAGGCATATATGCACTCAGGTAGGTAGCCAATTGGGCTAAATCACTACAAACATGATATGCTATTGAAGTTGAGGTATTGATGGATTCCATTCCGCACTCGGCGACCTCCTTTCCAATGGGTAAGTGGTAATTTGGCCAAAAACTTATAGCTGCTGGGCTAGGAGGAATTTCGGGTGTGTTGCCAGGTGCTACCCAAGGGCCAAATGACCCCTCCCCCGCCTTAACCCGCTAAGTTGGCCTTCGAATTTGTACCATGATAATCTCCTCGGGCGGCCCTCTCAATGCGATTTCTTCTACTGTTTTGAAACCTATATATTGGTCGATTCGACACGCTCGCAACTTGGTCCTCTGCATTCTATATTATCTCCTTAGTTTCTGCTTTCGCTCCCCGCCATCGTTTTTGTGCGGCGTTAACACAAGAGAAACCAACAAGATGGCTGCCTTCACAAAGGTCTTTTCGCTCGAGGGCAAGGGCTTGAAGCTCGACACTGCCGAGGACTTGGAGACGCACATCGCCGACCTGAAGTCCATGGATGATGTCGAGGAGGTCAGGATGCTCGGCAACACTCTTGGTATCGGCGCATGCAAGCGCTTGGGTGAAGTTCTTGCCACCAAGAAATCACTTCAGGTAAGATGCCCACCCCACGTGCCCCTCGGTTAGGCACAGCCAACACTAACTGCCTTCTTTTTTCCATTGTTGCAGTCTGCAAACCTCGCCGACATCTTCACCGGCCGACTTCTCAACGAGATTCCCGAGGCGCTGTCTTACCTCCTCACATCCATCCTTAACCTGCCGAACCTCCGCACCATCAACCTGAACGACAATGCCTTCGGAGTCAACACCGTCGCTCCCCTGGTTCCGTTCCTGTCAAGCCACGTACCTCTGCAACACCTCTACCTGAACAACAACGGTCTAGGCCCACAAGCTGGCATCATTGTCGCTGATGCGCTGTCTGAGCTCCATGGCAAGAAGGAGGTCGCTCGCAAGGAGGGCAAAGACGTCCCCGACCTCGAGACTGTTATTTGCGGTCGCAACCGTCTGGAGAACGGCAGCATGCTTGCCTGGGCAAAGGCCTTCAGTCTCCACAACAAGGTCAAGGAGATCAAGATGGTCCAGAACGGTATCCGACAAGAGGGTATCTCGCATCTCCTGAGCGAAGGTCTCAACCACACTACCCTCCTGAAGGTCCTCGATCTCCAGGACAACACCTTCACCTTGAAGGCCGCCAAGCCCTTGTCCAGGGTTGTCTCGAAATGGGCTGAGATTCAAGAACTCGGCGTTGGCGACTCTTTGTTGGGTGCCAAGGGCGCCGTCCTGCTCGGAAACGCCCTCGCGCTTGGCAAGAACCCCAAGCTCGAAATCCTGCGCCTGCAGTACAACGAAATCACCGCACCTGGTGTCAAGGCACTTGCCGAGGCCGCCAAGGACGGCCTTCCTGCCCTCAAGAAGCTCGAGCTGAACGGCAACAAGTTCGAAGAGGAGGACGAGTCGGTTATTGCCCTGAAGGACCTTCTTGAGGAGCGTAAGGAGAAGCTTGGCGGTGGCGTTGTGGACGAGGACACCTGGGGTCTCGATAGCCTGAGCGACCTCGAGGAGCTCGACTCGGACGAAGAGGAAGAGGAGGAGGAGGAAGACGAGGAAGAGATCGAGCCCGAGGAGAGAGCCGAGAAGCTGGTCAAGGAGGCCGAGGAAGCTCAGGAGGAGCCCACTGTCCAACTCAAGGACAAAGATGTCGATGCCTTGGCGGCTAAACTGGAGAAGACAAACATCTGAACTTGCGCGGATGGGATATATGATGACGAAACATAGAGACCACGATCGATACCCCGGACACCCACGCTGGAGTGGTATGGAAAGTAGAAGTTAATAAAAGAAACAAATTAACGCATTAGCAAAGTTTTAAACATAAAACGTGACTCGTCTTGACTAACTCAGAAATGGCGATGTTTCTCATATACTAGAGTAAGCAGTAACGAGTTGCAAGGTCCTCGCTGGCTATGTACACTCTACAAACTCCGCCCAACGTCAATCCTCCCCGACCCCCTCCCCTATCTCTCTCACTCGCTCATTCACGCGTACGCACGTCCCCCCGTATCGACACAGACAGGCGAGGTCCTCCCTATATCTAGTTGTACATTCGCAAGGGAAAACAGAAGGACAGCAAACAGGTGTTCAACGAGGTTTGAGTTGCGAGCCTACATCTCAAGGGGGGTGGGGGTAATGGGTCCTCTTTTTGCCCCTTCTTTCCCATACTCCCCCTTTGAGTGGCTCGCTGTGTGGGAGATTATCGACGCTTTTTCTTTTACATGAATACAAGAGGAAGGCAACCGCAACAATACACAAGATGGTACAGTAGTCCTCCTCTTTCTTTTTTCGCCTTTAAGATTACAGCACCTCGCCAATGATCTTGGCAGCTTCGCGGTACGTCTGAAGCAGCTTTTCGCACTTTTCGCGTTCCTTTTTGACGGCATCGTCCTCGTACAGAAGCTCCTCGAAGAGAGATTCCTTGTAGAGCTCGCTCACGAGACGATTTTGCACCACATCCTTGCTGTGGTTGACAAGGAGGTGCATGACCGCCTTGGGCACCTGGTCGGCAATAGACTCGCGAACAATGTTGAAGTATGACGAGATGAGCGCCCGAATAAGTTCTGTCTCCATAGCCTCGCGGTCCGTCAGGGCAGGCTCGGTGTTCTCGCTCATCTACAAAAAATAGTTAGTACATCGGAAGTGGTAATCCAAAGATTTGAACTTACAAAGGGGGCAACGGAGCCGAATTCTCCAGCTATAGGGGTTTCTGGCTCCCGGATCAGGGATGAAGATAGAGCAGGCCGGTGCCTCTCCTCGCGACTTCGGATACTCTGGCTGAAGCTAGGCTCAACTGACTGGCTAACATGGCGTGGCAGGGAAGAAGGAGCTCCGGCACCACCGGGCGGCGAGGCACCGTCCTTGCCAAAGAAGTAAGTCAGGAAGGTGTCCCGTGCACCGCCGGGGCCCTGGCCCTGTCTAGACGGTGAAGCGGATCTGACACCGTTTACAGCGGAGACCAGGCTTCCAGTGCCGTTTTCACGGATAGCGGGTGACATGCTACGAGATCCCTTGGCAGCCTGCTTCCTCACAGTGCCAGCTTCACTCTTTTCATTGCCTGCCTCCTCGCCATCTTCGGGCCCCTCGGTACCGTTCGCCTCGCCAACCTCCTTCATCCGTCGACGCTCACGTCTCTCACGCTCCTCCTGAATTAGTCTTTTCCTTTCCTTGTCTTGTTTGTTGCTTACAACGTGGCTCATCGCCGCCGCAGCACCCAGGAAATTCGGATGGTTGGTGTTGATATAAGCTCGTTGAATAGATATCAAGGACTCCACGTAATTAGAAGCCGGGCCCAGCCTTTCTCTGAGCAAATCTGACACCACCTCGATCAGCTTAGCTTGTAATCTTGGGTAACGCGATAGCTCAGTGGAACCGCAAGTGTGACAAATCTTGATCAACTCCTCGTATACGAGCTCAACACAACGCTGACTGGGGATTTCCAGGAGCTTGATTTGGGGCTTGACAAGCAGGTCAAAGGCCATCTCTGGGACGAAGAGACTGGGCCTGGGTCCCGTCGAGTTGCGGATGGCGGTCCGGATGTCCAGAGCGGAAAGGTTTGAGGTAGGATCAATGGTTTCCAGAGCGCTTCCGAAAACCGAGTTGAAGATGTAGTAAATCCGAGCTCCACCAGATAACTCCTTGGTGGAAATCTCAGTAGAGGTACCGTCGATAGAGGAGATGAAACCGGAGGCGAATTTGGTCATGAGTTGAAGAATCATCGAGCCACGGTGCTCCTTGCCACTGAAATGCATGTCACCATAGCTTGCCAGTTCTTGTTGGGTTTGCCCCATAAGTGTGTTGAGGCGCGCCTTGATATCTGGGAGACGTTCCCTGATATGGGACATCAAGGTCTGGTTCAAAGTCTTGGCAAGAAAATGGGTGCCACATCGAGTTGCGATGTTACGGTAGGCTGGATGATGGCGGAAAAACTCGTTCTCTGCTTTCAGAGCTTCCTCCATGGGCTTGTTGCCCTGGATGTCATGTTGCGATCGGTTGACCACACCTATGAATCCAAGCTTCAGGGGGTAGACACGGCCCGACAAAATGTCCAGGGCGTTGGTGCCATGGTCCATCAAGTCCACCTTGGTCAACACTCCGACGGTCCTTCGACCAAGAGGATCAACGTGCCGCGCAAGCTTCAGCGCTTCCGAGTTGACAATATCCACATTTGCTGGGGACACCGCCAGAATGATACTGTTGGGTTTAGCAATGAACTCGGAGATAAGAGTTCTGGTCTGCTTCTCTATGTCTGCAGGTTGGTCCCCAATCGGCACCTTGGTCAAACCCGGCAGATCAACCAATGTCAGATTCAAGACAAATGGAGAGTAAACCTTGAGGTTGATGGGCTGTCTGTTGATTCCCTTGTTGTTGCCAGCCACTCGCGAGGTCTCGCTCTCGATTTCACGCTTGACGTCGCCAAAGTCCAGGAACCTCCGGCCCGGGATATGGTGGAACTCTGCCCACTCGGACCGTCGAGCGGCAGAGGCGTTTCGGTAGGCGGCGTTTGCGTCGGGCTCGGACTCATCCTCGTCGACGTTGATCAGCTGGAGAATGAGTGGTCGGCGTGTAACAATGCCACTTCCTCGGGGCAAGAAGTCACGACCGACAATATTCTCCAAAACCGAGGATTTTCCAGCAGACTGGGAGCCGACGACGACAATTTGGGGCAGATCGAGACTATCGGAGCCAATTGTGTTGAAGACCAAGTCTTGAAGCTGGTTCACGACCCTCAACAGGTCGTCTCCTAGTGAAGCCATGATATCGGCGATGACGCAGCTGGGCTGCTGTGAGACTGCAGGTTATGAGGCTGCTGGGCGAGGACGACAGACAGGTGTGTGTCGTGCTCGATGCGAGGTATGTCGGTAATCTGTTGGCAGTCGAGTGCGGCGCAACAGAAGTGGACGGGCCGTCACGTAGTCGATGTTGAGATGGAGGTTGAATATTGCATGCAGCTCAGGTCACTGCAACGTAAACGGGCCTTTGCCAATGTTTTTGCCGATAGGTGCAGTTCCCGTAGTCACCCGTTAAAGTTCCCGCGAGAGGATCGGCCTGATTGTTCCACCACCCACAAGCTCTTCAGCGATAAGAAGAGAAAGACGAGGTAAACACGGCAGCGGAGAGATGTCGTAAAGCAAAAACTTCAAAGTTGGTAGGTAGGCACTTCATGAGGGCACTGGAGATCGGAAGAGGAGATCAAAATCTGGAGGAAAATCGAACAGCACACCTGAGCATTGATCCAAGCCCATGTCAAAAAATTGCCCAGTTTATGCGCCTGTCCTGTGGTCGGGTTTACTGCAGGATGGCTTACCTCTGCCAACTGTACCTACATCTTCCTATGCTGGAAGTATACTAGGTTGATCTTAGGTGGAAAGGTACATGGCCATGACCTCAGGCGCTGCGTTTTCCAGCATGGATGCAGGTATTCGATTGGTGGTACCCACCAACCCCCCTTAGCTCCCCCGCAATCATTGGGATTTGGTCGACCTTCTCCTTCATGCGTGCCCGACTATGTATTCACGGCGAATTCAATCTCAGCCGCATCGTGTGTCCTGATATAGCACTGGCATTTTCCAGTGACCCTAGCACACATCCCATCCGAGCCTGAACACACACTTCACATGGGACGAGCTTAGTCAACCCGGCAGGGCAGGGGCACATTTGACAACGAGGTGACGGTTCCATTTTGGACACCGCATCCATCCATCCCACAAGTCTGGGGCCTAGACGGACGTTCACAAAGATCTACTTACTTTAGGGGAAAAGGCGAGAGTATAGGACTGCCCACGTGTGAGTGCACCTTGTCACTCTGAGCGAGATTGGATATATACATGCTAAATTATTTCATTTTATGCTTTCAAATGCTCTGTCATCTAAATACGAAGCTAAATTGCCTACATATCGTATGTACATGCATTCACATTAGAGAAAGGCTCAAACATGCGATGAATTCGAATTGCCATATTGAACTTCGATGGTCAATTTTACGTATAACCCAATATTTATCAGTTGCATTCCATTCCGACCCCTTTGCTGCCTTTTGTAAAGCGCCCACGATTGTACGACGTACTACTATGGGGGCTTTCATCGTCAGTGCTAGCATGTTGCGAAGCATGCATCGTCATTGGCCTCCCCGGATGTGATTCAGGACCTGCCGGAGTCTTCGCAGCGCCGGCATTTCTGGAGGACCGGTTGCATCGGGTTCCCGAGTTGATGCTTCCTCCACCTCGTGCCGGGCCTCGTCGACTAGTGAACCAAGATCACCCCATACCTCGTCCGTATAATCAGATAAGACGTGTTGCCATTGTTTGACCCAAAGATCTCTGGCCTCGATGGGGTCTGTGACCCCCATGTGATTAGGTAGCTCGGTATAGCCCCACCGAGGACGACCGTCACTGAGGAAGTCGGGGAAGAAGTTCAATATGTTCCAGTCGATATCATGTTGCTTTGGTTCTTTGGAGTCTTCGTCCTGGAACAGAGCGCGCCGCAAGTCTGCTGCTTCAGCCTGGGTGAGAGTGGCATCTGCCTCGTCCGGCTCCGTGACAGAATTGTAGTCAGTACCGTCCAAGAGCTTTACTACGTCCATGCCATCTCTCTGGGCATGTTCCGCCGTGTGTGTTGTTTTGGCCACGGCCGAATTGCTGTTAAGATAATTTTCTGCGCAGGCTTGATCGGCCGCAGGGAGGGACATGAGTTGCGCACCCTCCCCATCCAAGAATGCCGAAAAGGCAGCTTCTTGCGACGCAACATGCTCCTCCATCTGTGCCGACTTGAACGATGCACCGGGCTCTGCAGGGCCTGCCGACGACCTCATTCCAGAAGCTGCAAGGTCTGGAGGGACAGTGCTCCCGCTCGAACGCCCGGCCTTGCTTGCTGGTACCATGTAGTTCACGTCACTTGGACTATGTAGGTTTCGGGTCATATCTCTTGTTAAAGAGACAGCAGAGTCGAGTATTCGTGTAGCGGGTGAACTATCTGGAGATGACCTTCGATTCCCATGGATCATCTTCCCTGGCTGAGGGCTTGATTCAACCGCCTTGCCCTTCCCTTTCGAGTTGGAAACCACATCTCCATATCCTTGTGCATAATCTTTCTTTTCAGAATCCATTGTGAGAAGATCCCGCGACGTGTCCTATCTTAAGTGTAGTAGTAGTGGCTGCTTGGATGAGGCAGTGTCATTTTACAAGTAGAGGGTTGTGCGATGAAGGCATGTGAAAGGTTGAGATGCCTAACAAAGTCAGCCACTCGAGGTAAAAAGTGGCATCACGGTATCCTGGATCTTATTTGATAGCAGCGATATACAATTTATGGCTCACTTGCCTTTAGCTGTAGAGAAGCGATGCCGACAAAATTGCTTGTCGTTGGAGACAGTATTATTCCCTCTTCGCTTATATAATCACATGCCGATATGTGATAACCTCGGGCGTGATGCTACCAGGTACAGAGTCTCTTGGCGGCAGTGGCCATGGGTGTTTTGAAGCTCGACAGGAAATAAAAACAGGAATAGGAAATAGCTCTTCTAAGTTCGGCAGCAGTCCTACATATAAGACTTTTTAAAAAGGTGTATTTTCGCCTAATTCGGTATTTACCGAGGGGGTGTATTAGGAGAGGGGGTGCGCACGGTTAAGAACAACAGGTACATGCACGTATTCGACCTCCTGTTCGAGATAAGACCGGCTCATTGTATGCCACGTCACGTCACGTGTCCACCTTGTTGTGTGAAGCAACAACAACCTCCGGATCCGGACCGACGACCTAAGATTGGTGGGAAGAATCGGGTGCAGCAATAAAGAGACGGCCAACGGTCAGCAGGTGCTTTTGACTGGAGCCAACGTTGTTCAGCCTTGGATGCCACCTGGACCAGTCAGGTTGCTGTAGAATAAAAGAGGAAGAAGACATCGGCTCAGAGGGCGAAGGGCGTGCCAAAATAAGCTCTGCACGATAGGTGCGATGCTGCATTATGTCATTGCCCAGTTCGACATGGACTTGGATTGGTGCATGTAGTTGCTCCCCCTCTGAGGTTAGACACTTAGGACACCCATGAAACTGGGCGGCAGTAATATAGTAGTAGCATCAAGATCTCGATAACCTATAAACTCCATATACCCTTCAATAAGCAGATAACCATAATGAGACGGGTGTTTCATAAGGTAAGTAGGTAGGTAGGTAGGTGATTCCGCAAACCAGACAAGACCAAGCCCTTCGCCCAACAGCGCTCCAAGGTACATGACCTTTTAGATGGGCTGGGATTGCATCATCTGTCAGACTATGGCATTGAAACACCCGGCTCAAGCTCTCTGACCAAGGATGTAGGCGGTAGACGTGCACAAAATAGTCAAGAAATGTGAGGTAGCTGCTCACTCGAAACCTAGAGGGCTGTAACAGATATCGCAACAGCGACGTTTAAATCTCGAAAGCGCCGATGTGAAAGCTGTTAGCCATCTTACTTGAATCATTCCATACCGCTGAATTGGGTAGGTACCCTTGAGTAAAAAGAACGGAATTTTGAACCTCGATCATGATTGAGGTCAGGTTGGTTGGGATTGGACGTAGCCGAGTGGGGCCATAGACTGAATGGAATCAATTGAATGGATGCACCAGACCAGGTGAAGAAAGCTGGGAACTTGAGGGCGAAGAAGGCCAGTGCTGTGCTGTTACTGGAGGTAGGCAACCTGGTTCCAAGTTGGTGGTGTACGTACTTAGGTACAAGGCTGGGCTGGGGTCTGGGCTGGGCTGGGCTGGACTCTCTTCAATTACTCAACTTGGCCTGCCACTCACTGCTCTCTCTCGCCCTCTCAGGTAATCAGAGCCATCCATTGACGGCACGGTCACTGCTTGCTGCTACACCTTAACCTTAGGCTCTTCATTCACTCTTGCCCGCCTAGGTCGTAACGTCGTCCGTCCTTGTACATGTCCAATCCCAACCCAAGCAACATCGTCACAATCACTGTCCCCATTCCCGCCCTGCGGCGTACCCTTACCTAGTAATCGGCAGACTTTTTCTTCATCACATATCCCATCACTGCTGCGCGCTGACGCTTAGTTTGCGCCCTCGCCCACCACCGCCGCCCGCCCCCAAAATCCACCCCGCTACCTCCTGGAGAAGCCTTGCCCTCCCACGCCAACAAAGAGATTCTCCAGACACTCCATTTCGAAACCCCGTATACCACGCCCCGAAGGAGTGCAGCAAAGATGGCTCTTGATGAACAGGGGCCGACTTGGAAGTTCACGCAGTATGTTCCTTCTTGGTCGCACCCCACGCCTGCTTTCGAGCTGTCTGGACTAATTCCTCCTCCCACCCCAGGTGTTTCGGAGACAAGGGAGATGTGGAAGACATCACAGAAGGTGAGTTCTTCCTCCTTCCGCCCTGACCCATCGGAAGACTTTTGCCCGCATACTGACGGCGCCACGTAGCCGATATTATCTCGACTGTAGAGTTCGACCACACAGGCAACTACCTAGCAACAGGAGACAAAGGTGGACGGGTAGTACTATTCGAGAGGAATGAAACGGTCAGTTCCTCCCGTGCTAGAAGCCAACATCGTTCTACCGAGAGCAAAATGCCCCGCACCAGCGCCGGGCCTATCTTCTCATGATGTTGTTCGGACTCTAACGCCTTGCAGAAAAAAACTTGCGAATACAAGTTCCATACTGAATTCCAGTCGCACGAGCCCGAGTTCGACTACCTGAAGTCGCTAGAGATCGAAGAGAAGATCAACAAGATCAAATGGTGTCGCCGCCAGAACGCCTCACACTACCTACTGTCCACAAACGACAAGACGATCAAGTTATGGAAGGTCTTCGAGAAGTCGCTGAAGGTCGTAGCTGAGAATAACCTATCACACGACCTTACACCCGGCAATGCTCTGGGTGCCGGAGGCGGAGCTCCGCGTGCCAGTCCCGGCCTAACCCACTTCAAGAACGCCGAGGATTTGAAGCTTCCGCGCCTGACCCATCACGATACTGTCGTGGCAGCTGTGCCCCGGCGGACGTACGCAAATGCCCATGCGTACCACATCAACAGCATTTCTGTCAACAGTGACGGAGAGACGTTCATAAGCAGTGATGATCTTCGCATCAACCTTTGGAATCTCAACATACAGGACCAGAGCTTCAACATCGTGGACATCAAGCCGGCGAACATGGAAGAGCTGACCGAGGTCATCACGGCAGCCGAGTTCCACCCCGCCAGTTGCAATTGGTTCATGTATGCAAGCTCAAAAGGCACCATCAAACTCGCCGATATGCGTGAAAGCGCTCTCTGTGACCAGCACGCTAAACGTACGTCAACCAGACCTGCGGTCTTTGTGTGTGAATTGTTTTTTGACAGTAGTATAGTTTTCGAGCAAGAGGAAGATCCCTCGTCGCGATCCTTCTTCTCGGAGATCATTTCGTCCATCTCGGACGTTCGCTTCTCACACGACGGGCGATACATACTCTCGCGAGACTACCTGACGGTCAAGATTTGGGATGTTAACATGGAGCGCCAACCGGTCAAGACCATACCCATCCACGAGCACCTCCGCCCACGCCTGTGCGATACATACGAGAACGACAGTATATTCGACAAGTTCGAAGTCGTTTTCTCGGGAGATGCTAAGAACGTCATGACGGGCAGCTACAACAACAACTTTATGATCTACCCTTCCGACCCCGAGAAGGAGACCGAGGTTGTCCTCCAAGCAGATAAGTCGGCTTTCAAGGCGAAGAAAGTTGGCGTGGCTACCCCTATCAACTCGTCCACTAGCCCGACAGCGAACGGCGGCAAGAAGAACGGGTCTCGCGCTGGCAGTCCGGCGGGTGCTCAGGGTCAGCGCATGCGGAAAGAAACCGACGCTGACCAGATCGACTTTAACAAGAAGATTCTGCACATGAGCTGGCATCCATTCGAAGACAGCATAGCCATCGCGGCAACCAACAACGTAAGTTTCGCCGTCTTTACTCCGTCTCTAGATATTTTCGTGGTCCATTGTACTTACACATCCACCAGCTTTTCGTTTTCTCGGCGCTCTAGAAATCCGAATGGCGCAGGATAGACCCATCCCACATAAGACAAGCTTTGTTCCTGTTAGTGTGGGTTCTCTGGGCTTCAGCAAGAACAGCTCAGAACGTGTGCTGTGCCTTGTTGGGTCGCCCAGAGACATCTCTGTGCCTTTCTCACAGAGATCCATGGGTCTTTGAATTTGGTGCAGTACGGGCCGCGCTGGTGCCTTTTTCAACAGATGGCTTTTCTACAGGGTGTCATCTAAAGCCAGTAGGTGTATGAATACCTAGCAAGGATGCTTACTTATGAACACAATGCATGGTAGTCAACCAGCATTGCATAACGGGCTGGCTTCCTAATCCAGCCTGCGGTGTTTAGGGGGAGGCGTCTGCATTGATGCAAGTCTCTGGCAGGGGCAGATACCGGACTGATCCGAATCAGCACCAGGCGCCGTTGCGTTGGCGACAAGAAATGCATACCACATCATAGACATTACAGACAAGCATGCAAGACAAACTACGACTTCTTCAGGTGCTGTGTATACCAGCTGTGATTGTGATGTCTTCGTATTCGTGTGTACGGCGACGAAGACGAAAATACGGGAGAAAGCCTGTATGATTGGGTTCCAGGAAGACCACCCACCCCCTTTGATGATGCGCCTATATTACTACACGCTGAAATAATAGTCAGGTTTTGCAGAACAGCTGATATATGTCTTTACATACTAGGTTACCACCCAAAACGATTATCAGGGTTTGGTTGCAAAGCACGTGTAGGGAGGTGTGTACCCTAAATATACTAACAGATGCAAGCAGTAGGTAGTTTATGCGAATGCTTAGCTGACTGACCTATCGTACCTAATAATTATAACATGTAGAAGTGGGATAATTTTGGCGGCGTTGACATTTTAGCCTCTAGACCACCCCTGTAGCGGTGGCGGGCCGATCGCTGGACGTTAATGTGAGTATAGATATCTTCAGGGGTCCTTGTCCATGCCCATGCGCGGCTACCTCCCCAAGATTCCCCGTGTCGGGGCAAGAAATACCATTAGTGGAAAACGCCAAAAAAAAATAATTATGGTCTTGGTACCGGCAAATCGAGCCGGGTTGACATGCATGGCATTATATCTATCAATGTATCCCGTCACGTAACCTCAATCAATGGGTGTCCTCCCTCCAGGATTACATGTATGGATGGATGTACACGCACATGCCGTGCCAGGGGAGGGGAACAAGCTGGGAAGAGTCATCCTTGCGGAACAATACATTGATGTACATGTAGCCATGGCATGACTACCTACCTACCTACATATTTGTGCACTTGCCTTACATACATACCTACTTGTAGACGAATGCATACAAAGGAGTCACAACAAAACGGGGTCGTCCCTCCCTCGTAGCCGTGGGAGTTATTAGGCCTGGCGGTTTGGTTTATGGAAGTGTAACCTCCGAGCCTTGAACGAACAAAACATGTGCTAAAGCAAATGATCAAGGGAAAACTACCTAATATCATAAACCGTTCAACTTTGCCCTGACCACCCGTCTCCCCCTTCTGTTACATGTAACAATTTTTCTTCTTGAACGCGCTCAAGTATAGACCACGCGATTTTTTTATTTATTTTTTGGCTCCCTTTGGCTCATTGAGTCGGTTTCCCATTCCAGCGGGCGCGCGTGTGTGTCCTCCTCCCTGCCAGCAGCCTGTGACGCCCAAACGTCCTCCTTGTCGCGGTGCGCTGCCCAGGCCTGTGGGGTTTGCATCCCACGTGTCAAGTATCCCGACAGGAACGGAACTGCTGACTGAAGTGACATTCCTGTCGCTCAACCCTCCCTCCACTACATCCACATGACGCCCCGATCTACTGCTCGGAAGCGCCAAACCTTGCGAGACTCGCATGCTGCGCAGAGCAATGGCGCTCCCCTAACTCCCAAGGTCATCAACGCCGGTCCTTCTCTCGAGCAGGCCGAGCGGTACGGCATCCAAGACCAGCGTCCGATTTCGTTCAAAATCATGGCTCTCGCCGGCCGCATCTTCATCGAAACCATTCCGCAATTGCTGGCCGTCGGGGTCATGCTGGGCCTGATCTTTGGAGGTTGCTGCTCGAATGTAAGGAATTGTCGTGCTCTGTAACTCCCAATGCCTTGACGCGGTTGCCGGGTAGTCGAGGCGTGCATTGTGCTAACACGGCTCAATACAGGTGTTCGCTTTGGAAGCAATCATCAAGTGAGTAGTGCCCAGCCTCAGCGCCAGCGTACGAGCTTCGATAGCCAGCTCATAGCTAACGTGTGTAACTACTAGGATCGAACCAGCTAGCGGTAGGAGAATGCCCAAGTCGAGGCCGAACTCGGTATACTAACATACTTGAAGGGACGCTTTTGACGTTTGTCCAATTCCTCTTCGTTGCTGTGACCGGCTACGTATCGCAATTCGACCCGAAACGCCCGCCGTTTTTCCTCACGCCGAACCGAGTGCCTATACGCCGCTGGCTCATCAATATCGTCTTATTCTTCAGCATCAACGTGCTCAATAACCATGCTTTCAGCTACGATATATCTGTGCCTGTTCACATTATCCTACGATCCGGGGGTAGCATTACAACCATGATAGCTGGGAGCTTATGGGGCAAGAAATATTCTCGCATTCAGATTTTAGCGGTGCTCCTATTGACTGTCGGCGTCATCATGGCTGCTTGGTCAGATTCGCAGACCAAGGTAAGCGATATATGGCATGTTTTCTGCTTTAACGCCATTGCTAAGTTTGCGAGCAGGATACCGCGTCAGGGGATGCCCACAGCTCCGCGCCCAGTTTCAGTACTGGGCTTGTCATTCTGTTCGTCGCGCAGGTTATGTCGGCCATCATGGGGCTATACACTGAAGAGACGTACAAGAAGTACGGTCCACATTGGAAGGAAAACCTCTTTTACTCCCATCTACTATCTCTGCCGCTTTTCCTGCCCTTTATGCCATCTCTATACAGACAATTTGTGCGGCTCGCCAGCAGCGCCCCGTTGGCATTGCCTGCTTTCGCCGAACAGCTGGCTGCTAGTCCCAACCTGTCGGAGGCTATGCGGGCCAACTTTAAGAGTATCCAGATACCTAGTCAGGTGGTCTACCTAGCACTGAATGTTCTGACTCAGTACGCTTGCATTCGCGGAGTCAACTTACTTGCAGCCGCTTCCTCGGCACTCACTGTCACGATTGTTCTTAACATCAGGAAACTTGTCAGCCTACTGCTGAGTATCTGGCTGTTTGGCAATCGGCTTGCACCTGGAACCCTGTTAGGGGCCGTGGTAGTGTTCTCTGCCGGTGCACTGTATTCGCTGGATGGCAAGAAGAAGGCTCCTACAGCAACAAAACCCAAGCCAATCACAGTGCCCAGTACGAAGGAGGGCTGAAACCAGGAAGGTGTTTTCGACGGGTCGCAAAACAGAGTTATACATGCTTATGTAGCTGGAAGCTGCTATTCCACCAATACATTACGGAACTTCCTATATACTTCTGTCCTACTGTAGACAGCTAAAATGCCTAAATTATGAGACGTGAATTGCCTAGCTATTAGATTAGCTGGAGATTTCGGATGTCGCATTAAGCAGTCTGCATTTTCGGCCCATGTTGGAGTCGCGCGGGTCTATTTGTCGTTGGCGCTTTCGCTCGCCTGGCTCTCGGGGCGGCAAACGGGACAGGGGGTCCAGTCTGCCCCTCAATATCCATGCCACGACCACCACACGACCACCACAGGAAGCACCACCACTGTTACACTGTTGTCTTAGCAAGAAAACCCTACGTAATCGGTGCCTGACAACCAGCACTAGTTTTCGACTGGGGGCGAGCCTGAGTCGTATCCAGCTTGCATAGCACTTGCTGCCGCTAGGTAGTCACTCCGATTGATCAGGCTCGAAAAAGGTTTCTTGGTGCGTACCTACCCCCAAAGCAGGTAAGTAATAGTTTAAAGAACATAAGCTACAGACTAAAAAAACGACGAAAGCGAGGGATAGAGCCATAGGTCAAAGCGAAATACGGCAACTACCTCATCGGGTGGTTCTTTTGCTCTTCGTTTTTACTTTGTTGGATACAGGTACCTGCTTCCATCTGATAATCTCGGTTCCTTTGCCGGCCTTCGAGTTCCCGTCGCACAGCGATTGCCTCGCGAAACAATGCCTTGTAAGTTGCACTGCCCTCTCTCTGTTGTGGTCGCACTTTACCCCGCCATACCGCACCCATGCCATGTTATATCTGAGTGAATTCCCGACGCCCGCACAGCTTCGAGCTGCTACCCGTTACTGATCAAATTGATTGTTAGCAAACGATCTGCCGGAAATGGAGACGCCCCTCGAGGCTCCCTCGTCCAACTTCTTCCAGGATGATGGCGATACCGACGAGGATGAACGGTACGCTTATGCAGTCGAAAGCGACAATGAAACAGAAGGCGAGCGTGATACGCAGCAAAACCCGGCCCCTACGCCATCGGACGAGCTTTCCGCCGAGGGCATGCTCTATCGGGACCGCCCCAAGAGAACGGCATTCTACGACCCTGTAGACGAGCGACAGATGAGCCAGACCGATGCTAAGCTGTTCTACCAGAGACATCAGCAGGAATATCAGCGGGCGGATAGCGGGGAAGTGATTCAGTCTCACATCACCCACACCCCTCAGAGTCCTGTGGTCTCTGCTGGGAAAGGTCCGAGGACGCTGGAGACTTTCGGTGCCCATGGTGCAGTCGAGGGCCAAACTCCTCCCTTGAGCTGCACAAATGCCACTTCATCATCTAGCTACAAGCTACCCTACGTCGGCCCCTCACCTCTCCGTACTGGTCTGGGTCAAGTACCCGCGCCGCGAACTGCCACTCGACCATCCCTCGGGGGTAATCCTGGCCAAACCCCAAAGATGTTGGGCACAGAGGACGTGGCTGCTGGCGGGAGCGAAAATCAACTCCTACCGGACATGGCCCTGCCAGAGGGTCAAGTGCCGATGGGGTTGGGCACTGGCTTCGCCGACAATGACCCACACATTGCCGCCGAGTTGAGCACTATCTTTCAGAACATTCAGAAGATTCTGGACATCCGCCACAAGTACATCCGTCTCTCGGTACAGCGTGATGGTGACAATCCCAAGGACGACCCCAATTGGGATATTTATCCTCCGCCCCCGGAGCCAGCTTGGGTCGGGCCACATATAGTTGCCCCTACAGCGGTAAACAGTCTCAGCAACAGCACGGTGCTCCCTGCTCAGCCTGATACTCAAGCGGCCCTTGACGAGGCTGCAGCGGCCGCTTCAGATGCCAGGGCGAAGCGCGCGTATAAGAAGCGCAAGCCTGGGCACGACGTTGGCGAGGACTTCGAGGTCGAAGACCTACTGCCTCTGCCCCCGCCCAGCGATTTCGCGTTTAGGCTTGATGACAACGGCGTTTACCAAGTTTTCGAAAACGCCGAAGCAGAGGCGGCCAACACGCCCGTCGTCGGCGTCCCAACCATCAAGGATTACTACATGGACCTGGAGAATATCTTAGCCATATCATCCGATGGACCCAGTAAGAGTTTTGCCTTCCGGCGCTTGCAATACCTTGAGGGCAAATTCAACCTCTATACGCTTCTGAACGAATATCAGGAGACTGCAGACAGCAAGAAAGTCCCGCATCGCGACTTCTACAATGTGAGAAAGGTTGATACCCATGTTCACCACTCTGCCTGCATGAACCAAAAGCATCTCCTGCGTTTCATCAAAAGTAAAATGAAGAAGTGTCCCAATGAGCAGGTCCTGGTCCGAGATGGCAGGGTCCTCACCCTTGCCGAGGTCTTTGAAAGTATTAAACTCACCGCGTACGACCTGAGTATTGATACCCTGGACATGCATGCCCACACCGATTCATTCCACAGATTCGACAAGTTCAACTTGAAGTATAACCCCATTGGGGAGTCCCGCCTGAGGACCATTTTTTTGAAGACGGACAACCACATCCAAGGCCGATATCTCGCAGAAATCACCAAGGAAGTTATTGCTGATCTCGAGTCGAGCAAGTATCAAATGGTGGAGTGGCGTATATCCATCTATGGCAAGTCGATGGATGAGTGGGACAAGCTTGCTGCCTGGGTGGTAGATAACAAGCTCATCTCCCACAATGTCCGTTGGCTTATCCAGATTCCACGGCTCTACGACGTGTATAAAGCCACAGGCCTGATGGAGAGCTACGAACAGGTCGTTAAGAACGTATTCCTGCCCCTGTTCGAAGTGACTAAAGACCCGGAGAGCCACCCTAAGCTACACATCTTCCTCCAGCGAGTCATCGGGTTCGACAGCGTTGACGACGAGAGCAAGGTCGAACGTCGATTGTATAAGAAGTTCCCCGTGCCCAAGGAATGGGATTCCAAGCAAAACCCGCCTTACAGCTACTGGATCTACTACCTGTTCGCCAACATGACTTCGCTGAACTTTTGGCGCCGGCAACGTGGGTTCAACACGTTACTATTGCGTCCGCATTGCGGAGAAGCAGGTGATAGTGAACACCTTGCTATCGCCCTCTTGTGCAGTCACAGCATTAGCCATGGACTGCTGCTGAGAAAGGTGCCGCTTCTCCAGTATATCTTCTACTTGGAACAAATCGGCATAGCCATGTCACCTTTGAGTAACAATGCTCTTTTCCTCGCATACGAGAGAAACCCTTTCCATCAATATTTTAAACGGGGCCTGAACGTGTCTCTTTCAACGGATGACCCCCTGCAGTTTGCGTTCACCAAAGAGCCTCTGATTGAGGAGTACGCAGTAGCTGCGCAGATCTACAAGCTCAGCCCAGTAGATATGTGCGAGCTGGCGAAGAATTCTGTCAAACAGAGCGGGTACGAGCACTCGATCAAACAGCAATGGCTGGGGCCCAAGTTCAATTTACCGGGCAAAGAGGGAAACCAAATGGCCAAAACCAATGTACCTGATCGCCGGGAGGAATTCAGATACCATACGTGGGTGGAGGAACATCGATTGTAAGTATTACTCGTGCGTCGTTTCGGGGGATGTTACTAACTATGCGAAAGGATTGCAAGTTACGCCTCAGCTGCGCCCCAGGAGACCGCAACAGGCTCTACGTCGGAAAACCTTGCGGTGCCGAAGCCAGTTACCAACTCTCCCACATCGCTCAAGACCACTTTAGCCAGCAATACAACCCTTCATGAAACCAAGTCTCACGGGTTTGTCGGAGTCTCGGCACCAGGACCGGCTGAGTCGATCAACCTTACTCCTCAGTCGGCCGTATCGGGGTCATCGCGCGATGGGCAGTGGCCATCGGAGAGGGAGATGCACCTCTCCGGCCACGAACCACGATACCTGCCGGGGATGATGGCACGAGCTACGAGGCGCGCTAGTAGGCGACAAAGCTCGTCAGTCAATGGCTCCGATGACGGTGTTGGCTCCATTCGCAGCGCCCCTAAGAGGAGTGTTCCGAAGGACGAAGCATTGTAAGTCGGGCGGAAAACTGTCTACCTACCTCGGGTACAACAGGTAGGAGAGTATATACGACGGCCAAGAAGCTGGTGTCGTCGTAACACATAGTCGATTAGACACGCGCAATGGCGGCAGAGTCCCCTTTCGAAGAGTTCCAATGCATGAATAGGAAGGACCAATGAAGAACCGCCCAATCTCTTTTTTGCACTAAACGTAAATCTCGAATCGAGCCTGTACCTATGCCTATGCCTGTGTGATGTGTGCCTATACTCGTTATGTAAGCAAGCAAGCACTATGAAGCAGAAGCAACCTTATTTACATACTTAGGTAACAAATCACTTTACGGTGCGCAGCTGCGGCCACACACTATGCATGAGCTTTGGGCGGCAGCCGACATGAAGTGACCCACTTGTCCCTTACCTCATAGGTTCCAGTCCAGCGGCCACCACCAATCTTCCCCAATGATCTCAAAGTCGGCTGCTTTTGGAGAGAGTTGTTTGTGATTGATTGTCTGGTGGACTGCGTCTTAGAATCCCATATCCATCCTTAGGCTTTATCGTTTCTTCTGCTCGGTAAGGTCTCATCTCCATAACATTCAACAGACCTTTGATAGGGTACATGCACCAACCTTGTATGCACTTTGGGCTGCGATCCAATTCCAACCGTCCCCAGTTCTCTCTCCTCGTAACCCACCCACCAATCAAACCCACCTGCACTCTATTCAAGTGGTGCCCCCCTACCGCTACCGGTTGTGCAGGACAGACAGACAACACTCAACCCGACGTTCGGTATTGTCTGCCACCTTACCTGCACTGCATTTCTATTTGCAGCTTACTGGCCCAAGGAACCTGCCGCTTGCGCCGAACCCATCGTGATGATCCGACGACAGTGATAACGCGTCATCCGAGAGCTCTTACCTTAGGTAGCTACCCAGGCACCACCGAAACACTCCAATTCGCACCCGTAACCGCACCCAGCACCCGTACCCATATCCCCTGTATTACAAACACCAACAAACCGACCGAAGACTGAACTTCCCGCCCCCGATCCCTGCTGCGACTACATCCATACTCAACATCGCAACCATGGGGTTCCTCGGTGTGTACAAAGCCGTATATGACTATGCGCCCCAGGGAGATGGAGAGCTGGCCATCACCGAAGGCGATGTTCTTTATGTTCTAGAAAAGAGCCAGGAGGACGACTGGTGGAAGGCAAAGAAGAGAGCGAGCGCCGACGACGAAGATGAGCCTGAGGGCTTAGTACCCAACAACTATGTCGAGGAAGTATGCATCCCCCCACTCCTACTCTGCCGTTATTGCTTCTCAGGTCCTAGTAGCCCAGTACCATGCATGGACTGACTCCTAGGAATCATCCGTAGGTCCCGGCTGTTGCACAAGCTCGTGCCCTCTACGAATACACAAGACAGACCGACGAGGAGCTGTCCTTCCCCGAAGATGCGCAATTGTTGGTGTACGATACTTCAGATCCCGACTGGATTCTGGTAGGGCTCAATGGTGATTTCGGCTTCGTCCCCGCCAACTATATTGAAATGGGCGATGCTGTAGAGGCCGCGATAACGACCGCTGCCGAACCAGAGCCCGAGGCCGAGCCAGCACCGCCGGCCGCCCCAGTGCCCATTCCCATACCACCACCATCACTTCCTACCCGCTCGGCTGCTCCGGTCGAGCCTGAAGAGCCCCGAAGCCCTCCGCTCCCTACCCGGCAGCCCTCCGCTCCATCGGAGACGAGCCGCGGAGCAGGCCACCCGGCAGCTGCACTGGCTGGCGTTATGCATGGCAGAAGTTTAAACCGGGCGCCCACTCCACCTCCGATTTCCGTTCCCCCGCCCCGCCAGCAATATCTCTCGGAGGAATCAGAGGAGGAACCGAGCCCGGCCCTACCGTCCCGGCCCCATTCACAATCGGCCTATTCTCCTGAGCTCCAATCGCCGCCGCCGCAGCGAACGATGAGTCGGCGCGAGCGGAATGATGAAGTCCCGGCTGGTACCACAGGCCGCATCGCGCCAGGAGGGTTTCATATGTACAACATCAACGAGATGGTTTCGGTCATGGGCAAGAAGAAAAAGATGCCGACCACCCTTGGTGTCAACCTTAAGACGGGTGTCATCCTGATCGCGCCCGAGCGCGCCCACGACGGCCCAACTAACGAGTGGACTGCTGATAAAATGACGCACTATTCTCGCGAAGGCAAGCACGTATTCTTGGAGCTGGTCCGTCCCAGCAGAAGCATCGATTTTCATGCCGGCGCCAAGGATACGGCGGCAGAGATCGTGAGTGCTCTGGGCGAGTTGGCCGGAGCCGTCAAGGCCGAGGGGCTTCGTGAGGTCATCTTGGCGGGTACTAGCAAGAACAGCCAGAAACGGGGGGTGATTCTCTACGACTTCATGGCACAGGGCGATGACGAGGTGACAGTCGCTGTCGGAGACGAGGTTACCATCATTGACGATCTTAAGAGCGAAGAATGGTGGCAAGTGCGACGTGTGAAGAACGGAAAAGAGGGTGTCGTTCCCAGCAGTTATATCGAGGTCAAGGAGACTATTTTATCGCCAATTACGCCATCGGGCTTGGACGCTGGCAAATCAACAGTCGCACAAAACCGTCTCGAGGAAGAGCGGTTGACCAAGGAGGCCATGAAGAAGGATCAAAAAGCGGCAGAGGTAGGACCTGGCATGCGTTTGCCTGAGAGACATAGTAGTTTGTCAGCCGCAGAAAGTAGTAACCAACATGGCCAGCAGCGAAGCAAACGAGAGAACGGTCGATCCGAAGGCAGTGGCAGCGGCCGCTCTGGAACACACAAGTCGAGTAAGTCGGGATCTTCCTATTCAAACCCCTCATCATAACACAATCCGAACGGGATGGCTAACTCCGCGTACTCAGAACCTGACCCAAATAAGATTCGGGTGTGGACCGATCGAACCAAGTCCTTCAGTGTTGAAGCTCAGTTCCTCGGTCTGAAGAATGGGAAGATCAATCTGCACAAGACGAATGGCGTCAAGATTGCCGTCCCCGTTAACAAGATGTCAGTCAAAGATCTCGAATACGTGGAGCTAATCACGGGCATCTCGCTGGATGAAGACAAGCCCCTATCCGAAGTTAAGCGCGCGCAGTCCACGAGGCCACCCAAGGAAGAATTATCACGCAAAACAAAGGTTGGCGCGTCCATCAGCAACGGTAATGACTACGACTGGTTCCAATTCTTCCTGTCTTGCGAGGTCGCAGTCGGTCTTTGCGAGCGATACGCGCAGGCGTTCAACAAAGACTCGATGGATGAGAGCGTGCTGCCTGACGTTGACGCCACGGTGCTCCGCAGCCTTGGGCTCCGAGAAGGTGATATCATCAAGGTGATGCGTTACCTGGACAAGAGATACGGGCGAGACAGCAAGAAGAAGGGTGTCAGTTTTGCGGAAAACGAAGAGGGCGAGGGCGGGCTCTTCTCCGGACCTGGAGGAACGCTTCGAAACAACACCCGAAAAGGTCGGCCTGCGCCAGCAACTCAGACCAACGATACCGTGGATCCGAAGGCCTTTTCTCAGCAAAAGGAATCTGCTGCTGAAGGATCGTCCACGCCTTCTCCTGGTACAAGCAAACCCAAGGCAGGCGACAAGAGCAGCGGTGGCTTTGATGACGATGCATGGGACGTGAAGCCCTCGAAACAGCCTGAGGCACAGACCAAGGCGGCTCCTGCACCAGAGCCAGAGGCACCTAAGCCAGCACCCCCTACACAGGCATTGTTGGATCTCTCCTTGCTTTCTCAGCCTTTGGAGCCAGTCAAGGCTCAGCCAACAGCATCGCCCCAGGTTGTTCAACCTCCGCCGCAACCGGCGCCTCAACAGCAACCTGCCACAACCCAAGCCCCTGGAGCAAGCCCTGCATTCTTTGCTGGACTCGCGCAGCAACCGACTGGGCTCCAGAGCATGCCTACAGGGCAGTCTGTTGGTGCCCAGCCCCTGAACCTCGGTTTGGCCAGTCGTCAACGGCCAATAGCACCCCAGATGACGCAGGGCCAAGGAGGGTTAATGCCGCCACCACCTTCGCGACCCCTCTCGGCACCGCAGTCGGCGCAACCTAGTCAATTCGCGCCGCCGCCGTTGCAGCCGCAAATGACGGGCTTGGCACCTCCTGGACAAAGTCTAAACGATCTGAGCCAGCAGAGGATGCAGCAGCAATACATGGGAGGCTTCCAACCCCAACAAACAGGCCCTGGAATGATGG
The DNA here is from genome assembly GCA_038363915.1 of Apiospora saccharicola. NCBI lineage: Eukaryota > Fungi > Ascomycota > Sordariomycetes > Amphisphaeriales > Apiosporaceae > Apiospora > Apiospora saccharicola. The sequence continues at coordinate 6,849,857 of JAQQWM010000001.1, forward strand.
GTTACAACACTGGTGCTGGTATGCAACCGCAACAGACTGGCTTCGGGCAGAACCAGTTCATGCAGCCCCAGATGACTGGTGCGCCGCAAATGCAGAGCCCGTTTGCAGATCCACGGGCGTCGCAATTTGGGCCTGTTCAGCCCCAACCTACCGGGTTCCAGGGCGGATTCAACCCTGGGCAGCAATTCCCGCAAGCCACCGGCGTCAACTCGTTCCTCCCTCCTGCTCTGGAGCCGCAGAGAACAGGCATGCCTCCGTTGCAGCAGCAGCCAACAGGTTTCAACCCCGGCTTCAACCCGCAATCTCAACCCCCCGCCGCTGCGCCTCTGGTGCCCCAACAGACTGGACCAGCACCCCCGGTCCGCTTTGGAGTTGCGGACAAGATCGCTCCCCAAGCAACGGGACGGCGTGCAAACCTTGCACATGCTAGTAAGTTGTCATGATGACCCGCTCTTAGACGTCCGATTCTCTAACACTGATTGCCCAGCTCCTCAAAACCCCTTTGGCTTCTAAGTGACGACCAAAGGCCATTTTTTATTTCTACGCTGCTCGTCGCTGTGACGGGGGAAAAGCAGTATATAGTCCCAGTCGGGGCATTGTTCTTGTTCAGTACGGTTGTTGGTAGTGACTGGAGGGGGCATTAGATTGACTCTGCCGTCATGCTGTAGAACCCTTTGCGAGTTGGTCCCGGGCTGTGCTGGTCTCTGCGAGGAGGGCGGTAGCGAAACAGCTTAAGCGTTTTATTTTGGTGCGAGACGATTATGAGTTAAGGGAGCGGGTCAGGGGCGGCATTGGGAAGCGGTACATAGGGGGGAAGACTCAGCGGAAAGTGTCATTGAGATGAGATGAGGTAGCATTCATTGGACACATTGAGAACACTATTAACATAATACAACCAACCCATTGTAAGTACGCTTTTCTCCATACAACAGATGAACATGGTAATACTCTCTATGATTCGTCTGCCCGTGTATGATGCGTCATGCAACAAACAAAGAGGAAGAAGAAGAAGAGAAGCCCGACGATGAGGCTGGCACTGCAGGAAGAACGATCCTGCCAGCCGATTCTTATACTGTTCTAATGCCCCGCCAGATTTGGGTTCCCCAACTCTATGCACTTGAGGATGAAATTAAGCTGGCGCGACTCGAGTCAACCAGATTACGGCGAAAGGCCGTGGCTCATTAGGAAGTCGCTGATGTTGCCGTACGTGGACTCGTGGTTGGTGTCCTGTGTGCCAGTCAATACTTGGTCAGGGTGACCGGGAGGGGTAGAAAACCCGAGGCAAACTTTGGGCTCACTCACCAGATTCAAACCGTGGCCCGATCCGTTCACGGTTATTATAGACGTATTGTTGTGGTCCACCAGCGGGAAGTTTGCGCTTACCAGTTTGAGGAGCTAGTCCAGGCTTGGGTCGTTGGTGCCATAACAGTCGGTGCCGCAAAAGATCAAGTCCTTTTCTGTCATTGCAGAATTAGCAGGGAATTTTTACATGGATGGAATCACACTTCCGACCGGTGATGACCAGCGACGGCACGGTGACGTCGAGCTTCGTATTGGCCATGTAGCTGCCCGTGGCGATCTCGTCTACCGTCGTCGGCTGCGTGGCCGCGTAGGCCGGTTCCAGGATGTCCGGGTCGTAGGCCCCCGGCGCGAAGAAGTCGGTATGCAGCGCCGTCACGTCGCCCACGACGACGTAGCCCGGGTCGTAGCCGGCCAGGTGCCCGCCCTTGGGCCCCGCCTGCTCCAGGTGCAGGCCGATGAAGCCGGCAGCCCGTCAGTACGATGCCGTCGAGGGCCGTCATGTCCACGGCGGCGAGCGCGTACACGACCGAGGAGCCCAGCGAGTGGCCCACGTGCACGATCTTGTCGAAGTGGTGCGTCGTCGTACCGTTGTTGGCTGCTGCTGCTGCTTGGGGGTCGTCGGGCTCCAGGTCCACCGAGCCGGCCCGCAGGAGGCGCGTGAGTTCCCGTAAGGCTTCGACCTCGAGGGGCAGCTGGACCTCGCGCACGGGGTCCAGCCGCGTCGACTCGCCGAGGCCCAGGCGGTCCCAGGCCAGGGTCGCGTACCCGTGATCCAGGGCGTGGTTGACGTAGCTGTACTCGAAGTCGTGGAAGGCGAAGTCCCGGTAGCTGCGGTCGAAGCCGATGCCGTGTGTGAGGACCTGCAGCACCTTGGGGATCCTCTCGTTGCTGCTGCTGCTGCTGCTACTGCTGTTGCCCAAGGAGGAGGGCTCGCAGTTTGTCGCGGCGAGCTCGTAGTCCCCTGTCACGTTTCGGGTCTTGGGCGGCGAGGTGGTCGTCATGACCGGGGGCAGCCGCCCGTGCGGCTGGTTTGACAGGAAGAAGTCGGTGAACTCAACGTCGTTCTGGGGCGTGGGGAAGTCGTCACCCAGGTCCGTGTTGGCGGCCGTGATGTGCACGGGGATCGTCAGGTTTTGGCAGTTCCGGGCCAGCGCCGGGCGGCTCACAAGTGTCGCGGTGAGGAGGAAGGCGGCGCCGCCGAGGGTCAGGGGGTTGCGGGGATGAGGCATGGCTGCTCTGGTTTATATCTTGGCCAATCGAGGGAGGTAAGTGTTGTTGAGAATGAGTTACTACGAGTCTTTGGCCTGTGAGAAGTGCTGGATAGTTTTACCGCTCATGTTCGGGACGAGCCCCTATTTATACATATTCTATCTTGTGAGGTGTGCCTTCCCAGGCCTCATCCTCACTTTCAACTACCTCGATATCCCAAAGAGAACAGAGACAATCGTAATGTTCATTCACTAGCCAGGTATGTCACGTTGAAGTTCACAAGCACTAGTACCCCTTATTTGTCAGATATCGTACTTATACTAGACCTGGATGCTGAATGACAGCTTCCAATCTAAGAACTACACTGTGTCCATCTGGATTTCATATAAACGTGAAAGTCATGGACCCATGATCACCAAATATTCCACTTGATAACCTGTACTAAAACACATATACATATTTTTCGACCACGTGAATGCGACGATGCAAGCAAGCCTAACTTGGACCTACCTCCCTTAAAGAGGCAAAAGTACGTTGCCGAGACTACTGCCCATGTCATGATGGCGGACAGGGAAAAGTACGAGGATCCGCAAATGTGCAAAACGCCCAGCCTAGGTTTGTTCAACAAAGTCGGATCACGAGACGGTGCATGGACTATTGGGAAACCCTTTCGATGTTGAGTCCATGTCCCAAACCACCTGGGCTGAATAGGTAATCATTGGTTCTAGATTCTATTCCAAATACCCAACGCCACTGTATCTTAATGTTGCCACATAGCTGATGTCAGCCTCAGCTCCTAGACTTATTAGTACAACAAACGACATTTGATACTTCACCTGAACCTGTTTGCGCGTTGAATGGATTCTTTCATAATTTGGAATAGTTGGCTCCGGGCCATTGGTGGCCCCGCTGGGTGAGAACTAGGTAAAGTACTTAGGTAGACAGGCCTTAGTGGATGGAAGCCGCACTCAGACAACGAACTTGATGCTGGCAGTCTCGGCATCGTAAGGCTCAGATTATTTTCATTAACATGTCAACGCTACTAATCCAGTAGGCCCGGGAAAACATGAGATGAATCGAAATAAGTATCATTTTGAATATCCATGCATGACTTGACATGGCAATCTCACACGCCGCTAGACTGACGTGCTTATGCGGTGTTGCACCATTGCCCGCCCATCTCAAGAGCATGATCTGGTTGAACTTGGAGGGGTCTTTGATCTAATCTAGCCACGACATCAGACGAGGGAAGGCCATTGACTATCTGTGTTTCATGACGGAGAACATGTCAACTTGGTTTTAGTCGGTTTCACGCCGCGGCTAGACTAGGGAAATCCCGGTTTGGATCCATTGCCCGCCCAAACTACGGGGCGCCGGCACGAACCCACGGATCGGCGCAGGGCCGGGGAGACGAACCGTGGGCAGTGTAATGGATGTAAGGTGTCAGAGATCTAGCGCCTTTCCGCGCCTAGCATGTCTCCGGTAAACAGCAAATGGATTGCTTCTGCCCTGCACATAGAGTGACGTGCTGTGGGTGTTTTCAAATCTGCTGGACGACGTCTCTGGCCATGTACGATATTCGAAACTGCCGGCGGCCGTGGGAAAGAACGAATGCCCACAAGGGCTAGAGAAATGAGGAAGGTTCGAGACCTTGACCCGATTCGAAACCGCCTCGTGAATATCATTGCTCCCACAGACACTCGACAGACTTTTGTCTATATAAGAGAGCATGTCTTGCCGGGTCGGGAAACTGCTGCTATACGCTTACTCACCAGCTCCCAGCTATTATTCATTCGCTTCATACATCCCGAACCGTCGTCGTTGATTGACTTGGTTCAATTTCCTCTTTCTTTTGTATATCTCTTCTTCTTTTTCTTCGATCCGCAGTGTAGAACACTACTATCTCTTCTTCTAAAACACATAGATCAAGATTCTAAAGCAAGATGATTTACTCAATCCTCTTCGTATCTGCGCTGGCCGCTTCTTTCACCGCAGTCGCGGCTGTGCCAGTCCCTCAACAACAGTAAGTTAGCATTGGCATGTACCTGCCATACCTCACCAACATTCCTTCTGTCCACATATTGTTTGGGGGAACATGAATATCACGAAATCTTCCATTACCCTGAGGCCAAGGCTAACCATTTACCACAGGGCCAATGGGCTGGAGGGCCTGATCGGAGGCGGCGTAGGCGGCAACGCTGGGTAAGTCGATATCCCCCCCCTCCAATAACTTGGTTGCTGACTCTCATATCAGCGCCGGAGGCGGCTTAGACGGAATAATTGGCGGCTTGATTGGTGGTGGTAACAAAGCCGGTGGAAACGCCGGAGCAGGAGGTGCAGGCGGCGCCCAAGGAGGCGCCCAAGGCGGTGCCGGCGGAATCGGCAGCATTCTCGGAGATCTAATAGGGGGCCTGAATGGTGGTAAGTGCTACAACTATCCGACCCCCCACGATGACGTATGATTGGCGTGTTTCGAGCTCTGCTGCCGTTTCTTCTTCTCCTTTTCCCCGTTTAACGCGTTATCATTGGTGCAGGTGCCAAAACCGGAGCAGGAGGTGCAGGCGGCGCCCAGGGCGGTGCCGGTGGAATCGGCGATCTCCTTGGAGGGTTGACTGGAGGTCTGACCGGCGGTGAGTAAACTCCTCGCATGCCCTGTACGAGGGATAGAGTAGTAGGAAGAGGGTTCTAACATCCCAATTTCAGGAGCAGGTGGTAACGCCGGGGGGAATGCCAATGCGGGAGGACAAGGTAAGCAAAGCAAACACCACCAGACCCTTTGATGAACCCCATACTGATGAGGAGGCGTGATTACAGGAGGACTCGGCGGGATCCTGGGTGGTCTGGGCGGCCTGACCGGTGGTTTGCTCGGAGGTGCTGGCGGCAAAGCAGGTGCCGGAGCCGGAACTGGTGCCGGAGCTCCTGCTCCTGCCCCTGCTGCCTAGAAACTCCCTAGGGAACAAGGGGGCGACCAGCTTGCTACGTTGATTCATCTTGGTTTCTTCTTGTGTATGTGCCTATATTGGTAGGCCGCGGTTCTGGGTTTTATGAATAACGAAGAATGGGAAGATATATCCTTCATGTGTGCACGTTATGTAAGCTCGTGTACTACTTCCCTGCAAATCTCTTATTCTTCCGACAACTATACTTCCACTCTGTGCTTTACACCTGCGCATATCAGTTCTTGGGTCCCCCTTTTCACCCTTTCACATATCCGACGGGATGAAGCATCTCAGTGATTTCGATGCCAGATTATACTTGAATGATTATATACCAAAAGCTATAGCGGCGATGGTGAGGGTAACCTGCATACGAATGCCCGATAGATCCGATAATAGCTCCGCTTCGTATTCCAATAGTATTTGGCTGACAACCCTTTGCGACCAAGCCCTACAGCTAGACAACGCCGATCGCATGAAAATGCTACACTTGAACCCCTCATCTATTCAGGTTTGACACCAAATGAACACCACCCATCCCCCGTATCGAAAACGGAAAATGCCACCCCCGTTAAAAAGGGATAGCCAACTGCCACCCAATCCTCATGCCCGCCTACAAGCCGTACTTTCCAACTATCTTACGGGGGGCAATATATTAGATTCCGGGCGGAGGGTGTTCGCCTTCCTCCTCGCCATCGAGGAGTGTTCGTCTCCGAGGGCGTCCCTTGATTTCTGCCTTGGCATCTACGCCAGTGGCAATACTGCCCTTCTTTTCGGTCTTCTCGGTTTCTTCCTCCTTTGCCTTGGGCTCAAATCGCTTACGTACAGCATCGACCATCTTGAAGAACCAGTAGAAATTCAACGAGTTCAGCGTGATGTTGGCGCCCAGGTAGATGACTGCTAGCCACATGGGAACGTGGGAATCCTCGGTGACGAATCGCATGGTTGATTCGTAACGCATAGGGACCGTGAGATCCTGGGCAACCTCGGAAGTTGTGGGAATATAAGAGACCTTGCCGGTTACTGCAGCATAGACATCCTTGGACACCTGGTAGGACTGGTAGGTTCCCCAGACGAGGCGGCAGCAGAAGAAGGTGAAAATGAGAGCAAGTCCATTGTAGAGCTGACCCTTGGTGCCAGTCAAGCCGAGCTTGTCAAAGAACCAGTGGATGTTGAGGAATACCGTCGAAAGCTCCCAAAGAATGAAGGTGGTGCTGTAATAGTTGACGAAGGGACGCTGTGAAAGCCCGTGTGTCAGCATTGGGGCCTTATCAGGGAGACAGACTCACAGTCTGGAGGGTGGGCGAAGACTTACGAATCCGAACGAATACACAAGCAGAGCGCTGATGGCATGAGCAAGCATTCCCACGCCGAACACTTGCACGTTGGAAAGGGTCACGAGAAGATCCCACAGGAAATACCCTGCAGCCAAAGCCTGGATCATGGCAGCGGCACCCGTATACCCATATACGCGTTCCTGGGTGTCCATTTCCCAGCGCTCGTCGTCCGAGAACATAACCCACAGCGCCAGAACGTTGATCATACTACTCTGCACGAAAGAGACGACATGAACGTTCCAGTTCATCTGCCTATTTTTCGACAAGGCATTGTACTGAACCGGAACCAGGTAGTTCGACAGGTTCGGCGCAACGAAGTAGAAGACGAACTGGTAGAGCATGGCTGCTAATATAACCTCATGGATGTGTAGAGGCAAGGTTACGAGCCCGAAGTAGTCGGCCGCGGGCTGGACAGCCCGGGACAGCCACGGGAAGGGCGCTATCGGAAACGGATCGTGCATCGTGAAATGTGCGGTTGTGTTCGAACGGTTGCTTTATCGCTGGTGTCGCACTCAGGCAGGCGTGGGGATTGTGCGCCCAACGCAGAAGCCGTCGGTCTGCGATCGAAACTGGCTATCTTTGGCACGTAGTACACGCGGCACGCAGGTGTACGATAGGTATATATGTATGTAGTATACGTGAGGGTTTTGAGTTGGGTGAATCGTCCGCGGCAAGGTGTGACGGACGACCAGAAGAAGCCAGAAGGAAGCAAAGGCGGGTGGAGCTGCAGTCAAGTTGCCCAGAAGACAGAAACAGAGGGAGCTCCCGGGTCGGCGCAGGGTGGATGTTGCGACGCGATGATGACTTTTGAAGAAGTTGGACAGCCGCCGTTGGGAGGTGGGACAAACCCGACGACTGGCAGAGCGAGGGTGGACTCCTCCTCTACCGGTAGGTCCTGAGACGTGGATCGCGTGCCTAGGGTTTTCCACAGCTTACCCACGACAAGGTCAAATGAAAGCCCACTAATGGAAGAAGTTTAAAGCATGACGCGGCTAGCAGAGAAGAAGCGTGGCAGAATCAATTCACAGCCATGCTTTGCTTACACTCCTCAGGTCGGCACGTTGTTGTTGTGTGATGCCAAAACAAATAGGGGTTTTTTTTTTTTGGTGGTTTTTTTACTTGGTAGTACCTTGTCAGTAGGTTAGGCTACCTGTCTGTCTGTCTGACTGACTGACTGACTGACTTGTTCGTGCTGTAAGGTAATAATATGGGGGGATGTTTCCCTTAATTCTGAATAATTGCACCCGTAACCGTGGTTTTCCATGTGAATTTCAATTTGTTGGGACGCTAAGAGCTAGCACTCACCTAACTCTTAAGCCCAGGTTACTTTGTATAGAGGGGACCTCTGCTGTACTGTACGCCCAATGTTGCCAGCAGTACCTGGAGCTTCTAGCTGCAGGGCAGGCAAGCCAGGTATAAAGCGGCTGTCCTGTAGCTTTACCGCCGAAGTGGGGGTTGCATTGTGCTCCCCCCAATGGCTTAGCCATATGACCCTTGAAACATAGCGTAGACAAAGATCACGTTACAACCTCGCGATTGCGGCCTATCGCTTGACAACCCATCAGGAGACCACCGTGGCGCATTCATGCCGTCCTAAAGAAAACCATAATCCATTCGGCCAGACTCTCTGCGCGTTCTACACATTGCGTCGATTGAACGCCAGGGCCCACCGACCTGGTCCAGTCCAAGTCAGCCTGCCTCGGCATACATCTCTAAACGAGGTCATTTGCTGCTGGGGATCACGACTGCTTGCTTTCTACCAAAGAAAGAAGTCAGCTTCAGCGCCGCCGGGCTGGGTTATCGGGGCGCCGGTGAACTGGGCTTTTGACCGTTGGACGATTCCGGCCTATCGTCATCCTCAAGCTCCCACTGGGCGCTGCGTACTGCGCCAGTAAGTCCAGGCTAGAGACCACACAATATGGCGGATCTGCTATATGATCTACTGCGGCCAGCCGGGCGAGGACAGAGCTTCACGCCCAACGCTGAGCCTGCTGCCTTGGAGTACCTTACCAGCTTGGCCTCATCACCGCTCTCGGCCCTCGAGTCGGAACAGCCTCAGGCCTTGGCCCAGACCTCTCATTCCCTGCTTCTCACTTTGCAAGCATTATCCAAAAGGTCGCACAAGACTACCATAGAATCGGCTTCCAACCATGCCAATCTGCGGACTGCTTTGCCGGCCCTGGCCGCCTCTACAAGCGACTTGAAGTCGGCAATACCGAAGCTGGACAACGAGGCTGTACGCTTCTCCACAACTTACCACAAGTCTGGGGAGAACGAGATGCTGAATTCCCGCAAACGTGCTTTACTGCTCTCGAGAAATGTCGAACGGCTCGTAGACGTGCTTGAGCTTCCCACCCTTCTATATTCTGCCATTACAACCGGCTCCTCGTCTGCTGCTGCCAACTACACACCTGCCTTGGATCTCAATGGCCACATCAGGAGGCTCCACTCCCTGTATCCGGAGTCTCATCTGGTCGACTCAGTGTCGACTCAGGCGGAAGAGGTAATGCAAACCATGGCTATAAATCTGATATCCAGTCTACGAGGTCCTGGGTTGAAGCTTGCGTCTGCACTGCGCACCATAAGCTGGCTTCGTCGAGTCATCCCAGAACTGGACCCCGCTGGTGCGACAGGCAACGGTGGTGGCCTTGGAGTGCTATTTCTCGTGTGCCGTCTAGCCACCCTCATGAATATGCTGGCTGCTCTGGAACCGCTGAGAGACCTGGCAGATCAGGAAAAGACACGTCAACAGCAGGCCTCAACTAGCAGTGCATGGTCTGGTGGACAGCAGACGGAGCGCTATCTTAAACGTTACATTGAGATCTTCAGGGAGCAGAGTTTCGCGATTTTGTCTATGTTTAAGAGCATATTTCCTGCCTCCAACTCGCATTCGAGCGCGGGGGCGACAAAGGAAGGAGACCTCGATCCTTTACAGCCCATGCCATCGGCACTTTCAACCTTCCCTTTCCATTTGGTAGAAATGCTCATGGAAACCCTGCGGATATACTTACCAAACGTCAAGGACCAGACTTCACGGGACAGCCTGCTGACCCAGGTCCTTTATTGTGCAGGGAGTCTAGGCAGACTTGGGGGCGACTTTGGTGTCATGCTCGCCAGCTTGGACGTAGGACAAGAGCATGAAGAAGAATGGGTCGAGGTTGTTAAACGGCATCGCGTCATGGCTGGTCGTTTGGAGTCTATAGTGGGCTCCAAAGAAAACAAAAGCAATCCGGATATCGCTCTCAAGGCTTAAGAAATCTGGATAGCTGGCTGGTTGCTACACTTTTAATTGTATTTACATTTGTCGGCAGCGCAACATTCTCGGGAATGTCGCCCGACCCCTTGACGATACTACATAGGTATATTAGGCTGGCCTAGACTTGAATCTTGGTATGTGTGAATCCAAACCTTCAAAAGATGTGCTCGTAAAGCCTCGGGGATTTAGGCTGATCATCACCCCTATAAGCACGGCGTGTTTACATAACTCGGATATCGTGTGTATACCTGCAGTTATGCATTAGATGTGCACAGCGAATGGAGGAGCTGCAATGGATGACATCAGCTTTTGGTCCCACTTTAACTTTTTGATAGGTGCATGTAGTTGTGGGAAGGAATGTGAAGCTAAAGTACGTCCTGCCCGCATCATAATATTCGCAGAGTTGCTCCGAGCGTTGTCTTTCCTTACTGACTGGCTCAGCTGCTCTTTGTTGGGATGCTGAACTGGACGGCTGTTTTCTTGCCATATTTTCTCAAGTATCTGTGAAACGAATGGGCCTGTTTCTTTGAACGACTTCTGCCTCGGCAGGACTGAGCCCGAGATGTCGCAAAGCCCTGGCACCAACAGGTCTTCGAGTAAATGTAAGTCCCAACCGACCTCTGCGAATAATGATCGCGGGGCCCTTTCCAGACGGGAACAATTCAAATTGACCTTACTATCTGCTTAGCTTTCCATTTTTTGGCCGGTCTATCCTCCGGAACATCCGGCGCGATTCTGTTGCAGCCCATCGACCTTCTGAAAACCCGTGTTCAGCAGTCAGGGTCGCAATCGATACGTGCGACAATCCGCGAGATCGCCAAGTCGCCCAATGCCGTAGCCGCCTTCTGGAGGGGCACTGTGCCCTCGACGCTACGTACGGGCTTCGGATCCGCGGTCTACTTCACCACACTCAACACCATCCGCCAATATGCGGCACCGCCGATCTCGGGCTCTGGCTCGCACTCCTCCTCCCTGCCCAAACTATCGCATTCGGCCAACCTCATGTCTGGCGCCGCGGCCAGAGCGTTTGCGGGCTTCGTACTGATGCCCTTGACCGTGCTCAAGGTCCGCTACGAATCGAACCTATACGCCTACAAGTCCCTAGCGGGCGCCGCCCGGGACATCTACAGGACAGAGCGGTTCCGCGGCTTCTTTTCCGGATTCGGCGCAACGGCAGTACGGGATGCGCCGTACGCCGGCTTCTACGTGCTGTTCTACGAGCAGTTCAAGAAGCGTCTCAGTGCTTTCTATAGCAAGGCGGGAAGGGACGAGAGAGGTTTAGCGGCGACAGCGGCGACCACGATGGGCTCCAGCCTCTCGGCGTCAATCAATTTCAGCTCGGGTGCCATGGCAAGTGCGACGTGTTCGTTCCTGACCAACCCATTCGATGCCATCAAGACGCGCATTCAGCTGCAGCCGCACAAGTACCGGAATACACTACAAGCAGCACGGAAGATGGTGACAGAGGAGGGGGTGAGGGCCCTATATGATGGCCTGGCGCTGCGCATGACTCGCAAAGCCATCAGCTCAGCTCTCGCTTGGATGCTGTATGAAGAATTGGTCCGCAGGGCCGAGACGACTTGGGATAGTCACAGGCGAATAGAGAAGAGCGGACATGTATAATAATGTACTAACACTATAAAGCGGCGAGACCTAAGCGAACCCATGCATTCGCACGCACCCTTCTCCTCGCAAGGTTTTTGCTGCTAGGCTCTCTCCTCATGAGAGGCCTCAGAGAATAAAAAAGCCATCTACAACAATCAATATACCCCAAACTTTCCCAGCTCTCTCATCGATTCTCGTCATTCAAATTTTACCTCCACAGAAACATATCCCTACGTGCATAGCATAAGAAGCAGGAAATAGCCGTGGGTAGAACGGTACCCCCAGAAAAACAAAAGCATAAATCGTTTTCCAACTCCTCGAAACCGGACCTAATTGTTCAATCTAATCTATCCACTACCCCCTTTTCAAGCAGGCTTGGCGCCGGCAAGATACATCAGCAAAGAAGGCGACTTGCTTCGTCTTCTCTCCTTCTTGCGCACCCATTCGAACTCAGGCTCGAGATGCTTGGAGCGGTGCTCTTTGTCTTTGATGGTCATGATGAGCTTGCTGTTTCGCTCCTCGCGAACGATTTTGGTGTGGCGCCAGAGCATGTCCTGCTCGGCCTCGGGCACCCAGCGTTTGATCAGGACGTATTCAGGGTCCTGTGAGCAAAAAGAACGCACGTTAGTAAGAGCTTGGCCATGGCTTCTCCCCGGTGTATTGAGGGGGTTGGAAACGGGAACGGGAGGGTTCGTGGTGCATTTTCGACTTACGTGATCCATCTGGTAATCCATGCCGTACACCCGCAGTGTCTCCAGCGACAGATGCCTCCGCGCCATCTTGGTGTACGTTGGGCGCTCGTGCTCATGCTGGACACCGTACGGTTGAGGATATTGTTGAGGGTACTGCTGGGGGTATTGCTGGTGGGTGTAGTGCTGATTGTGTGGTTGCATCGCCTCTTCCTTCTCCTTCTCCTTCTCCTTCTTCTTCTTCTTCTCTTCCTCCTTCTCGATCTTCTTGCCAGCGAGGATGGCGTTGATCTCCTTCTCGCTAAGACCCGACTTGAGGAGCTGCTCCTGCATCTTGTGCCTGTACTCGCGGTCGCGTTCCTCGGCCTCCTCCTTCTCCTTCCGCGCGCGGTCTGCTTCCTCCTTCTTGTAACGCTCGACGGCCTCCTTGGCCTCCTTGTCTCGGCGCTTCTTCTCGGCGAGCGCGTCCTCCTCCTCCTTGAGGCGCTGCAGCTCCAGCTTCTGCTTGATACGGCGCTCTTCCTCCTCGCGCTGCCGCGTCTTGCGGATCTCGTCGAGCTCCCTCTTAGCGGCGCGCAGCTCCTCCTCTTCCTTGACTGACTTGTGTACTCGGCGCTCGTCGGCGTCAATCTTCTCCTTCAGCTTGATCTCCTGGAGCTCCTTCTGTACATGCTCCAGGTCGTACTGGCGTCGTGACAGCTCGAGCTCGCGCTCGTAGTCTCGGCGGGCGTCCTCGATGCCGTCCCGCTCACGCTCACGCTCGCGGTAGTAGGTAGAGGAGCCTGCCCGTGAGCGGGAGCCGCGAGGGGCCGCCACTTGCAATCGTCGCCGCCGCGAACCCGACGAGTACGAGTCAGAGTCGGACTCGGAGTCATCTGAGTGGTTGTAGATGCGGTTGTTGATGATGACGGGGGTCCCGTCTGTTGGGGTGCTTGTCGCGGCGGCGATGACATGGGAGAGCTGCCACGACGAGAGCGACGGTCCCGGGAGCGAGAGCGGGTGGTCACGACGGTCCGCTCCTGCGTCGGCACCAGAAACCGGTCGCGCTGGTCTTCTTCCCAGTAGGGTCGGCGCTCCGCCGGCCGGGCTTGGACGTAGTTGACAGCATTCCGGCCTGGTGCGGCAGGTGATCTGGCGCGATGATGCTCGCGCGAGATGTGGACGTCGAAGTCCGAGTCGTCGTCGGAGTAGCCTCTGTACCTGCTCATGGTGGGCAGCGGCAGTGGCAGCAGCCGATATGTAAGTTTGTATAACTACCTATGTGTAAGTGTAACCCCACACAAAATCCACCCGAGGTATGGGTTTGTATATATAGAGGGGGGGAAGCTCTCCCGAGTCAAATCAGAGGCAGTTTTATTTGGAGCTGAAGCTCGTGATCACAGTAGAACTGTCAGATTTGGCAAAGCAAGAGAAGATTGGGATGATTTGGGGGCTGGGAGGAATGAAGGGAAAAAATAATGTCAGCAATAGGGTCAGAAATACCATAAGCGGGGGTGCCACTGCCCATTTATCAGGCCGGAGCCAACATCGGACAGACAAGCTGCATACCACTTACATACTTACCCATACTTGACACACTTACGCTACTGATATGACTGGTCTAGAAGGGAGGGAACGGCAGGCATCTTGCGCCACACGATATGCAGCAGAAGGTCCCTCATCTTACTGTCCTACATGAGAATAGTACCGGAAGGCTGGCGCCTGAGTCTAAGGGCGACAGGGCAAAACCGCTGTGCCTCCCTGCCCTCTAACACTCTAGTCCTCTAGCCTCTCTCTTCACTCCCAATGTCGGTATACATAGGCGAGTGAGCAGGGTGGGGCGACGATCGGGTGGCAGACGCACCTACATGCCATACATACCTGCCACCACACACACACGTACATACAGTACATACCACGCCCAAAACTTCAGCTTTGCTGGCTGGCTGGATGGATGCACTGGGATGCAACGGGCCAGGGGGTGGGTGGGAGGCCCTATCAGAGCGCCAGGAGAAACAAAAAGAGGCGGCGCAAGGTGATACCTCCCTCTCTCGTAAGGAGGTCTAGTCAGAAACGGACTCATCAGGTCTTAAGTCACTGGCTAAGATAAGTCCTAGGTGCGAGGTGAAGAGGAGTTGGGGGCCCAAAAATAGCTTCTTCCTGCGTGAGCGCTAGCGAAGAAACCCAGCAGGAAGGGCTGAGTTGTTGTGGTAGCGCGGCGAGTGGGGAACCTTTTTGGGGACCTGGGAGGAGCCGACGGACGCAAAGACGGGCAGCAAAACCAAGCCAAGACCCAATGATGGAGGGGTCAAATTTGGGGGCTGGAAAGAGCCGTGAGAACGTGAGCAATGAGCTTGGGCATGTTGGCGACATTGGAGCCATGGAGGGGCCGAGTTGGTGAATTGCTGCTGTTCTCAACCGATGACTCGTAATGTTATTAATAATGGCTGCCAGGGAGAGATCAACCTGGCTATCAATCGCATGCCTCGCTAATGTATGCAGAGGGGGTGATTCTGCATGTACAAGTAAATTCATGTGTACTAACTAGACCGCTCAGTGGAATTCCTTTCAAAGGCGTCGTCAGTACCTAAGGTAAGTCGGGAGAACAGAGCAGACCGTTTCACAGGGCTGATGCAGAGTCAAAACGGCGTCGCATGTCGGGGAGCCCGTGACCTTCACGCCACGGCTTAATTGAAAATCGAAAGATTGGGTTAAGAGACACCTTACTCTGTCTGTCTACGGAGTACGGAGTACGGAAATCTAGATCGGCACTTACTTCGTGCTTGGGGCATCGTTCGTCTCTGGTGATACTGCTTGTCAACTTGTGTCTCTTCCCCTCACTCTCTGTTCATTTTCGTGTTCCTCCGGATCTGAAACCTAGCCGCTGACTGCATGGTGTCCACGTGCCGCGTATCCGTCATCCTTTTTATACAAGATAAGCACTTGCACAATTTACAGTGGTTTGCTGGGCGAATCGCTTAGGGAGAAGCAAGGGTTATGGGTATCTCCATTTGCTTGTTGCACGTATGTAGTGACCGACAGATTCGATTGATAGGAGCTATGCTAATGATGGCGAGGCACCCCACTCTATGAGGACTTCATGCCCTCGTCAAATCGTAGACTGGTAGCAGCACACGAACTGTAACGTTCTGTCCGTAACGAAACAGGTGTTACATGAATCTTCTTGCTTGCTAACTCCTTCTACTGCCAAGAGCTTGGTTTGTTGCACATGCGAGTGCGGCTTGATACATTCTTCAATCTCATCATGCATGCCAGCAGTACTACCATGAATGTGTTTTTGGCAATCAATATGCCGCTGGGTAGGGGCGTGACAAGCGACAGGAGCTCAGGTATTTGCTCTCCTTGCTTCCAGAGAAAGTTGAGAAGTGCCGGATGCGGTTGGGGCTTTCTTTCGCTCCATCCAGGAACCTAGGTAGCGAGCCTATCTCACGAGGCCGCCGCGACACTGCCCCGGAGCATCCTGTCGATGTGCTCCTTGCTGTTCTTCTGGGTGATTTCGAGCGAGGTCAGCTTCTTGCCGAGCCCCTCGACCTCCTTCTGCGCATTGGTAATATGGCTATCCAGCTTCTCGTTGAGATTCGAGACCGGCAGCGCCACGAACCTGTGTCGTGCTCTCATGGTTAGTAAGTCTGTCCGAGAGAGGTGAAGTTGGTTTGTTTTCAAACGTACATCTTCCCCACGCCTTCGTAGACGCCAGTGTCCTTGGGCAGCGACGCGATCTCGCTCTTCGTCAGCTGCGCCATCCGCATCTCCCGCTGCTTCGAGGCCTGCTGGGTGCGGACGAGGGCTATCTGCTGCTGGGCCACCATGGACTGGGTTTCAATCTCCCGCACCAGCTGATTTCACGGGCAAAACACATTTGGTCAGTTCAGGTGCTCTTTCTCTTTGGTTGATGCTGTGGTCATAATGAAATCAGGTTGTATCAGGAGGTATCATACCTTCTGAAGCGCCTCATTGGAAATCGACATCTTGCACGCACAACCAGATAGATGTTCTATAACTTTTTGGTACCTGGCTTATGGGGGTTGAGTGAGGCTCTAGCTATTGACGAAGCAGATGATGCATGCGGTGGTTTTGTTGGTGGGGTTAATGATCTGATAATTTAGCTGCAGACAGTGTGAAGGGCCGTGCGCGACTCGGTTTGTGCACTGTCTTGATGCCACTCAATGGGCTTGAACGAACATCGATGAGAATTCACTTTCACTCAGCTCACGTGTTAATCGTAATACACGGTAATAAACGAATAAAACTGATCGATTTTCATATCAGGAAGCGATAAGTTTCGTGGGATTGTGCCATTAGTTCTCTTGTTGCCTTTTTGTCTTATCCGATTTGTATTTTCCTGAAATATACCAGGTTCTATATATCAGTTTCTGGGAAATCTATAGACGGGTATATAGTTCCTCTATACTCTTGATGGTCTATATCTCCATCCTTGTCTCAGGTAGATATCACATAAAGGGCCCATAACAGTCCTGCCGCCGAGTCATTTATCTCCACGGTGTGTACCAGCATGCTCTTGTGATAGGGGGTCTACCCCTGAATCCCACCCTTGCTTTAAATTGCTTAGGCGGCAATTGGAAAATTGTTCACTGGTGCTTCTTGGATGCTGTGCCGTTCTGGAGCTCTTGAATGGCAATGACTTCAGGCAACCGCCATATAGAAGGCCATTTCAGCTGGAATTTGTCTTCGTCTCCGTCCAGACAGCGGTGGATCCATACACGCCAGGAGATGTAATAGTAAGCTGGTCATTGAAGTCAGTCAGTGACCCAATATCTTCCGAGGAATGTGCACGGTTACTTACCTCCAATTCCTGTCATCAGATGCCACCAGGCGTGACCCTCTAGCAACATGGCGAGGGGAAGTCCAACCTGGCGTCTCCATCTGGTAATAGTTTGACAATATATATTATCCAGATTCCAGGCCAAGAATCCTCCCAAGAATATGGTGAGACCTACGACAGTAAGGTCAGTATGAGCATATAACAATATGGTTTCGGACTACTGACCCGTGATAACCATAACCCACATCTCGTTGACGGTGGCGTCCGCTGACTGTATGGCGGGATTTGGGTTCCTCTTTTCCTGCCGCGCCTTGAGAGCCGGTCGTACTTGTTTCTCAATGATGTACATGTTTGAGAATACAACAATGGCAGTCAGGATGCCGTACGCATCCTGGTGGAATTGGGGGTCTTTAGTGCGGTAGTACCTCTCTGTGATATAATAGGAGAGTCCAGCAAGAGCCACACCCAGCACAGCCGAGATACCCTTGCTTCTCCCATAGGAAAAGGTTGCATAGCACATGAAGCATGTTGTGTAAATCATGGCAAGCTCGTCAACCAACTGCATGGGGTCTGAAGTCTGCTAGTTAGACGGGGATACCGTTGTAGGGCTCGCTCTGGGTGATGAGTGAGATACAGATGAAAACTTACATTTCAAGGTGGCGTGGAAGAAGGTCGAGCCAACACCGACTACCGAGTAGCCCATGAATGCCACAAAGAATATCCAAGGGTGAGAATATTTGATGCAATCTCTAATGCCTCTGTATCCTAGCCAGATGAAGAGCGCATTTGTTACGGTCTTTTACACGGCGAACTCGATTAGCGTGGCTACTCCCGTGGTCGGCTGTTCAGGTCACCTACATTGCAAACCTCGGCGACATAGTGGTTCATCACATAGTCCTACGAGGGTGATCAGTACCAGATAGGGGCATAGTAATCGGAATATAGATGCGTGTACTTACCTCTTCGCAGAAATTCAGGGTCACGGTCTTTTCTCCCCACCAGCCCTTAAGCCCCGGCTCTCGGTAGGGTATCCCAAGAGAGAAAAGAGCATCCATAGTCGCTACTACTGCTCAGATGATGTGAGTTTAGTATGGAGTGTGAGACTGGGGATCCCTGATAGCGTAAGCTTGTCGGGTAGCCTTGTTCCTTGGCCGTCTACCGGTACTAAGCCAAACAACAACGCCGGCGATAAGAGACAGACTGGTCTCAAGTTGCGGCTTGGTTTTCGACTTGGAAACAAGAAAACGGGCTTCGCTCCCTGCGTCGGCTTGAGTTGGCGGCGCCGAAGCCGCGCGAGAGAAAGAGAGCGTGGCGGGCGTATTGTTGCGTGCCCCCGGAGGATTGCAGAGGCTTCTAACTTTACAGTTTATGGACTCTAGTTCCGTTGGGCTTTTCGTACCATTGACTCAGCAAAAATGGCGGCTGTATGGTACATAGGAAGTCAATTGTTCAATATGGCATCAGAAAGCGAAATATATATGAACTTGGGCTATGAACCGAGGCATCCGACACGAAGCACATGTATGGCAGGTTAAGTAGGTAATGTCTGGTAGTAGTTGCGGGCCCTGTGTCAAACCTGGCTTGACCGATTGCGTAGGAAGCAGACGCCAGACACGGCAGTCTCCAGTCTCTCTAGCCCAGTCCTTGGTTCCAGTGAAAAGGGAATTTGGTCAAACCAAGGCGCCCATATCAGAGGACCAATAGACCATCCTCAGCGTATCTGCTAGGTTGCTTACATCAGGCGTATATGCAAGCGTACATAGGTGTAGTAGGTAGGAGGTATTCTTTAACAGATTATGCGCTTGGTTACATACACAATGCATGCGTACCCTTTGTTTTTCCTCGACCCCCTTCGCATCGCGAGGACAATTTACATGTACTTATGAGACCCCAACCCAGCTAGATTAACTCGTTCGGTTTGATGTAACCGACCACCTAAACGGGTAGGTAACCCTGGCAGCCTGGGCTATTTGTAGGTTAGCAGACCAGGAAAACAATTCTGGTGGATGTTTTTTGCGTCATTCCACGAGCACCGACACCGACACCGACGTATTGGCGTATTTAGCATGTCAGATATGACAATATATTTTGTGCGCGCTCTCATATCGACCTATCTTATGTAGTTTATACCATGACTACTCCATGTGTATGTGTTATTCTGTACAATAGAAAGGTGCCCGACTATTCGCATCGCGGCAGAAATATGCACGCAGCTTAGTGTTTACCTAACCTACCTCTCGGCTTGACATCCGGAGCATGAAGTGGGAGCCTCAAAGTCTCCAACTCCGTCCTCCATCCATTGCTCACCTGCTGCAAGTCGCCAGGTCATGGGTAGAGTAGGCAGACTGTGTACTTTGGCGAGGACAATACTCGTAGCAACAAAACACTGCATCAGATATGAAACATGAGATACTCCGTTCAAATTACAGGGAGTTGAGCTGGGCATCTGGTATCCGTCATCCTGGACTGCAAACTGCAGATGGTCTTCAGCTTGCAACACTAGGTACCTACCTAAGACCCAGGCTGCTAGCACGGCCAGGTACGTACCCATCATCTTGTAGGTTAGGTAGGGTACGTACCAAACGTTGGATTTTCGATCCATCCGGGTGGGAAAAGTCACGTCAGTCCGGTATTGACCTAAACCAAAGTACCTGACAACTCGGATGTTAGATTGACGAGACCAGGGAGCCAGTCAGTTATTGCATTTACACCCGGCAGCTTCACAGGAGAAGCAGTGCATGCAGCTTCACTTTGGCTGGAACTGGGCATTCAGTTGTCTGTTTCATAACAGGGGATTCCGAGGGGAGGGAGAGAGTGCGCAACGTGTTCTCGGGTACCGGTTCATGGGACACGCAATCGCACCCGGCCGCAACGTAAGACCACTTGCAACTCGCTTGTCAGAACTTTGAGACCAGCAAGACATTTTCAGATCATCGTGACACACGTTGGCCTCGCACACGCTGGACCACCTGAGCCCAGCCAGCTTCCAGTCCCACCTCTGCTCCGGCTCCTATAAACGATGCGCCGCTATTGCAATCAACCTTGTTCGCCTACGATCCTTGTACATGACGCCAACTAATACGACGCACAAACCACGGCACTTTACCAGTACCATACACGCACCCGGTCTGGAGCCGAGATAGAGTCGTCAGCATGTCTGCTCCAACAAAGTCTTCGAAATGGGGATCCTTCCTGTCCCAGGCCGTCGCCAATGTCGAATCGCGACTCGACAACATCCTGGCCGAGGAGGAAGCCAACGGGAAGCCATCATCGCAACCGCCTTCGCGCCCTGCCTCTGCGGCCTCGACAAATAAGACCACCACAACCACGACCAAGCCGGCCAATGATAGACTACAAGAGAGGCTGGCGAGAGCCGTTGCCGCCAAAAATGCTGCCTCGGCCGGTGGAAGCCCTCGTTCAGAGGCATCGCCTGCTCGAACGCAACGGACCAGCCTCGAAACCTCTTCCGCGAAACAGAGTCCTCGTGCGAGCGTGGATCTTGCCGGCGCAGATGCCGCTTCACAAGCGCCGCGGTCCAGTCTATCGAAGGATGACTCCAGTACGGCCAAAGATGAGACCAAACCTGGGAAGGAAGAAGACAAGTCGCAAACAACAACAGCAATAGCAACAACAGCAACACAGGCACCCAATGCCCCGGTAACCGCACAAGAGTCTCCGCGGACGTCGGTGCAAGAAGAGCGTCCGGGGAGCGGCGAAACACCAGCTATTACTGCACGTCATAAGAGAAACGACACCGTCTCTATTAGCGTCGCGGCAAGCGAGAGGATGGTATCGTCCCTAGATCTCTACGAGAAGCGGATACGTGAACTAGAAAACAGATTGGAGGAGACTCAGACACAACACCAAGAGGAGCTCCATAGCCAAGTCGAACAAGTAGACGCCCTGCAAGCCAAAGTACAGTATTTGGCCTGCGAAGCAGCAGAGTCGGCGCGAAAATATGCGTCCTCTGCGCCAGGCGGTAGCCCGCAAAAGAAATTGGCGGAGAAAGATCAGCAAATCGCAGGCTTGCTGGAAGAAGGCCAGAAGCTTGCGGGTAACGAACAAAAACTTCGCACTGTTATCAAAAAGCTCCGTGCCCAGGTAGCTGCGGACGAGAAAGAGGCCAACGAGCAGAAGGTATGGCGCACAAAAACAGAACAGGAGCTCAGTAGCCTCCGCGATGCTGTACAAACCGCCAACGGGGTGAAAAGGGCCAATGACGAGTCGCAAAAGACCATCGCCCAGCTGAAGAAGGACATGGACAAGCTGAAGTCTACCATAGCTTCCAAGGATACAACGATAGCAGAGTTGAAGTCTCAAGTTCAGGAGGAATCTGAGCGCGCCCAGAGCATGGCAGCTAAGATCAATGACCAAATCCGGGAAGCTGGCCAGGCAAAGATTAAAGAGCTAGAGGAGACCGTGGCGACCCTGGAAGTAGAGAAGAATCTCTTTGCGGATAGAGCAAAGGCACAAGCTGCAGAGCTGAAGGAAAAGTCCGAGAGAGCATCCGAGCGAGCACGTGTTGTCGAGTTGGAGCTGAGAGGAGAGGTGCAGGTACTTGAGAGCAAACTGGAGGCTCTTCGCGCCACGGCCGAGGAAGCCTCGTCAGGGGCTGTCGGTGACGCACAGGTCAAACTTCTTCGCCAGATCGAGACATTACAAACACAATACTCGATAGCGAGTGAAAACTGGCAGGGCATGGAAGCATCCTTAGTAGCGCGAGCCGCCAATTTAGAAAAAGAAAGAGATGAGGCGTTGAAACGGGAGTCGGAGATGAGGAGGAAGGCTCGCGAAGCAGTAAGTCTCCCAATCTACTTGGTTCCCTTCGTTTTCACCTGATTTGTACAGCAACTAACCTGTTCATAGGCTTCACGCGCCAAACGCCAGGAGGAAGAGTTAGAAGAAGCCAAGACGAAGCTGCCCAGTGTACAAAAAGACTTGTCGGATCACCAGTCCCAAATAGAGTCCCTCCGCAAGCGGGCAGATGAAGCCGAGGCTGCATTGGCCGAAGCCAAAGCCGACTTTGAGAAACAGAAATCGATCTGGAAGGAGGAGACACTGGATAGGCAAGGGGCCGATCGCCGGCCATGGTTGGATGAAGTTGCCCTCCGAAACAACAACAGCCGGCCGGCGTCGCCATTACTATCAGCAACTCAGAGAACCTTCAGCACCGACTACCTCGGCTTGCAAAGCCTGTCTACTAAATTCCGCAAGCCCTCTGCACCATCGAGCAATGGAGATCCCCTCTCAATCGAGCGTCCTGTATCGTCTCGGCGGCCTTCGCACCAGCCTCCCTCACGGCCCTCGATCTTATCAGGCCCCCCCAGGCTCACTGGGACTCCGCCACCGTTGCTCGGCGAGGAGCTGGTGAGGTCGCCCACCGGGACCCCATATCCCGGTCTCGAGCGCGAGGATTCGTTTGATAATATGGAGACGCCGACCTCGCCTCACAACATGATGCAGGACGTGGTCTCCGTCTCGACCGCTGGCGCGGGCCCGTCGGTGCAGCTCGTGGAGAGGATGAGCGCCGCGGTCCGGCGGCTCGAGAGCGAACGGGTGGCGGCCAAGGAGGAGCTGGCGCGCATTTCGGCCCAGCGCGACGAGGCAAGGGCCGAGATCGTCGCGCTCATCAAGGAGGTCGAGTCCGGCAAGACGGCGACCAAGAAGGTGGAGGATCTGGAAAAGGAGGTGGCGGAGATCAATGAGAGATACCAAACCACTCTAGAGATGCTCGGGGAAAAGAGCGAGCTGGTCGAGGAGCTACGGGCGGACGTCGATGACGTTAAGGCCATGTACAGGGATTTGGTGGAGCGTACAATCAAATAGGAGTATTTGTAGAGGTGCCTTTGTTTATAATAGCCAGCCATGATACCTGACTGCCTCCAGCCTACCACAGCGTAGCTGTGCTCTTGGGAAGCTTACCCCTGATGGTGCTTAGTCGCTTATCCCTTACTAGATCCCATCTACAACTCAATGCCCTCATTCTCCGCCTCACGTTCGATATACTTGCGCACCTAAATTTGCCAGAAGCTTTTAGTTTCTTTCTACCGTCATTGCGTGGGTAATACTGGTTCGAACTTACTTCCTTGTCCGGGGCAAGATTAAGAGCTAGCAAGCCATCCGAGTCGCGTTTGTCGGTGTCGGCCCCCGCCTTCAGCAGTGCTACAGCAGTGGCCCCGTGTCCCTCGGCGACGGCGTGGTGCAAAGCCGTGTATCCCGAGCTGTCTGTGGCGTTCAAGGGACTCTTATTCTTGATGAGCAGGTTCACCATGGGCACGGAGCCGACGGCGGCGGCCCGGTGCAGCGCGTACTGGCCGCGCTTGTCTCGTACCCGGGCCGAGGCTGGGGGCTTGCTCTCGACCAGCCGGCGGGCTAGTTCCAGGTTGCTTTTCGACGCTACGAAGTGCAACGCCGTCTGCAATGGTGGGGGTGTTGTGTAAGTTACTTGAGCATCGGTGGTTTACCCCCTTGCACGGCTTGCTGTTGGGGCGAAGGATTTACGTACTTGGCCATTGTGGTCTGGGTATCGCATTAGTTCAAGTTCCCCTGGCAAGCTGGATGGAACTTCAAGATGACGGGAATGGCCAGGACTCACTAGTTTGGTTGACGTCGGCGCCTCTTGAGAGGAGGAGCTCGACCAGCTTTTCGTTGTCCTTGACGCTGGCCGCGATCATGAGGGGAGTCCAGCCAATATTATCCTGGCGACAAGTTTCTATTTAATCAAGCTCGTCCAGAAGAGGCATTTTGGGATCTTACCTCTACGTCCGGGTCGAAATCCTTTTGCTGTGATAAAAGTAGCACGATCTCGAGCTGGTTGGAGGAAGCAGCCCAGTGGATCGGCAGACGGCCGTCGTCGTCCTTTTTGCGAGCTTGCTTTGGGTCTGCCTTTTTGGGGGCGACGATGATACGGTTCAGCTCTCTAATGACAAAATAGGTCTTCTCACTGACTTATAACACGTACATTCAACAAGGCCTCCACGACCCTCACTACGAAAGCGTGTTAGTGATAATGCTGATATGCGAGGAGCAGAGAGTCAAGTGGTGGTCGCAACATACACTTTCCCTCACGCGCTGCGGCGTGTAGTGCGTATTCTGAGTCGTTATCCATGGTGGGCGATGAGTAAATATGTATTTCACTAAGTAATGGGAAATGATTAGATGCTGAAAATCATTGCTTTATCTTGAAGTCCCCAATGCCCCTCTACTGTGCTGTAAGTTACCTGAGATTGACTGTCTTTCTTCACTATTCCGTTTGTTAGTCAAAGTCAGCCGCAGGCAGCTGCGGGCCACGCCAACCTCGACTTACCAACTTTTGCGTGAGGCAACTGAGATGGAGGAAATCAAGTGGGAGGCCGAGGTGCCTTGATTGCATAGGTATCTTGTTATTTTTCAATCAAATGCTTCATCCGTAAAGGTCCTCTTGCTGTTGACCACCCATGCAGGTCACAGTGATATCAATCGGTGGGTGTGGGGGGGGACTTGAGCTCCGACCTAGCTAGAGTTATTATGTGGAGACAGAACCGTTCGCCGAACTAGAATCAATTCATGAAGTTTTATGTACATCAATACCTGTAGCCAACAGCTAAAAGAAGCCAGTCTTCAATCTTCAGCAGTCAACCTACCATCTTCCATATTAATACCCTTCGACGTGGCCAATTTGCCCTCTCCCCCCAGTCCCGATTATCGATACGACCTGCAGTCTTCAGGAATACACTATCGTGGTTTCCAGCAACACAAGCAGTAACGATTCTGTGACGCGCGCGACGACGCGGCGAATTCATCCAGCCAACATGGAGGTCGCAGCACAGCCCGACCTCAAGGCGCTGGTACACAGCAACGCGCGACAATCGAAATCGCTCTTTGCCGATGCCGAGGGGGTTCGTCGAGGAAGCGCCAAAGGCTGAGCACCGACACCGAGCTCGAGAAGACGGCGCTGTCCGTCCGTCTGAACGCCGAATATGCACACGTGCGCGAGCTACCCCCGGCCCTGGCGCAGAAGCAGGCCAACACCCTGAGCGCGGCGCGTAACAAGAAGAAGGGCAAGGGCGCCGCCCCGGCCGATGGTGCTGCCGCCGCCGGCGAGGAGCAACAGACGATGAAGCTGATCGAAGGGGTCGAGGAGAAGAAGGCCGTTGGCGGCGGGCCCAGCTCGGGTCTGAACTCGACCGCCCTCGTGCAGAGGGCCAAATTTACCCCGTTTGCGCAGACGGCAAGGGGCGACAATAACCCAATCACATCCCTGAGTGCCGCTCGAGCCCAGGCGCATATGGTCAAGCCCGACTGGCACCCGCCATGGAAGCTGATGAGAGTCATATCTGGACACTTGGGCTGGGTGAGGAGTCTGGCGGTGGAACCGGGCAACCAGTGGTTCGCCAGTGGTGCCGGCGACCGTACCATCAAGATCTGGGACCTGGCTTCCGGCAATTTGAAATTGACCCTTACCGGTCACATCTCGACGGTCCGTGGACTGGCTGTTTCGCCCCGGCATCCTTACCTCTTCTCGTGCGGTGAAGACAAGATGGTCAAGTGCTGGGATTTAGAAACGAACAAGGTCATTCGACATTATCACGGGCATCTTAGCGGTGTCTACACGCTCGCGCTACACCCTACCCTGGACGTCCTGGTTACGGGTGGAAGGGATGGTGTGGCCCGAGTTTGGGATATGCGGACCAGGAGCAACATACACGTGCTTGGAGGCCACAAAGGCACTGTTGCGGACCTCAAGTGCCAGGCCGCCGACCCGCAAGTCATCACCGGCTCGCTCGACTCGACGGTGCGGCTGTGGGACCTGGCGGCCGGCAAGTCGATGGGCGTCCTCACGCACCACAAGAAGGGCGTCCGCGCCCTGGCCCTGCACCCGTCCGAGTTCACCTTCGCGACGGGCAGCACGGGGTCCATCAAGCAGTGGAAGTGCCCCGAGGGCGCCTTCATGCAGAACTTCGAGGGCCACAACTCCATCATCAACAGCCTGGCCTGCAACGAGGACGTGCTCTTCTCGGGCGGCGACAACGGCTCCATGAGCTTCTGGGACTGGAAGACGGGCCACCGCTTCCAGTCGCTCGACTCCATCGCCCAGCCGGGCTCCCTCGACGCCGAGGCCGGCATCATGAGCTCCACCTTTGATGCCACCGGCATGCGCCTCATCGTCGGCGAGGCCGATAAGACCATCAAGATCTGGAAACAGGACGAGAAGGCTACGGAAGAGACTCACCCCCTGGAGTGGAAGCCGACGTTGGGCCAAAGGAAATTTTAAGAGACAGGACAGCAGGAACGTTTGTATAAATACATAGAGAAGTGGGATGCTATGGGGCATGGCAAGCCATCACGAGGGAGAGAGTTGCCACCAAAAAGACCGCGGATGGTCAAGTCATAAAATGCAAGAGTTCATACAGCGATTGACTGGGTGGTTCATTATTAGCATTCATGTAATTCTTTTTCCACTCGGATTAAAACACTATACCCAAAGCTCTAATCTCAGGGTCATCGCGAAACGCAAGTTTGATCTCCTCGTCGCCTATAGCTAGACGTATCTTGCTGGGCCGTTCCGGTAGCTGCCCCTCCAATATTACGACACCAGCCCCTGTGAGATCTATCGTAGCGGCGCTGATGCCCGCTGGTCGCACCATACCCTTGAGGTCTTGCTTGCGCCGCGCCGCTGACATGCTGCCCGCTTGGGAGTCGGGATCGCCTTGCTGTCCCGTAGTGAGCAGACGCACGCGCCGGCTCGTCGAGTCCAGCACCAGCGCTTTCTTTAGTTCTTCCTGGACATCGCCAAACGTAGTATCCGGCAGGCCGGTCCGCTGGTTCCGCACGAGCAGCGCGGCAAGGACCAGTTTCGAGGCGTACGGCAGGGCACGGAGGTACTGTTGCATGGGACTCGTGGTCGCCTCGTTAATGGCGCGCTTGACCGTCGCGATGGTGACGCGGCCGGCCTTGGCGCTGGGTGCCTTCTTCTTTTCGGGCTCGCCGTTCTTCTCCCTTTCCTTTGCCCGCTTACTGGGCGTGCCTGGCTCCCCCGTGTCATCGCCAGGAAGGCTCTTGGCCTCAGTCTCGGCGATCTCGACGGCACGCCGGCAGATGTCGAGGGCGCGGCGGGCGTCACCGCTCACGGCGGCGACTTTACGGCTTGCGAACTGCACGGCGTCGGGCTCGACGATGTTGCCGGGTACGCCCTCGAGACGGGATTGGATGATCTTCATGAGCTGCTCGTGGTTGTAGCCGGGGAACGTGATGCGCGTCAGGCCCAGACGACTGCTGATCTTGTTGCTGAGCGTGCGCTCAGGCAAGTCCATGGTGTTGGCGACGGCAAGCACGATGAGGCGCGAGTGTCGCAGGCCCGGCCAGTTGAAGAAGTTGTACATGACGCTCTGGTTCTTGGTCACGAGCTGGTCGAGCTCGTCCATGAGCACGACGCAGGGCACGCGGCGCGGGCTCGGGTTATTGAACTCGCGCTCCAACAGGTCCAGGGCCTGGCTTGGGCTCACGCGCTGGCCGCGCAGGGTCTCCCACAGGAGGGAGTAGGACTGGTGGGGGTCCGTGATCTTCATGCCGTTGATCTCGACGAAGATGAAGTCGTCCAGCTCATCGGACCGCACGGACTCGTCCAACCTGGACACCACTTCGCGCACCGTGGCGGTTTTTCCGGTGCCAGGTGTACCAGAGATGTAGATGCAGGCGCCAGATCCGTCAGTGATGGCAGCTTCGAGATGAGAGTAGACCATAGAGAATTCGGATTCTCGACACGGGAGGCTAGTGGGTACAGATGCGACGTGAAGCTGTGCTCGCGCGAGCTGGAAGGGGGATGCCTGATGATGGGCGGGAGATAGAATTCGAGTGCCGAGGGGCGTGAACTCCAAAGCCTTCTTAATGACAAGTTTACGATTCGACGGTGTCACCACCTTCGTTGTCTTCTGCTTTTTCCTCGGCGTGGCTGTCAAACTCCGGGGCTTGTCGTCTATCCATTTCTCATCTTCGTCATGGGCGTCATGGTCTGCGACGTATGCCGGCTCCTCGATGACCTTTTTCTGCCGCCTCCGTGTCGCTTTAGTCTTTGACTCGACAAACTCCAGTAGCTTGGGGAGGTCATCTTCCCCTTGATACATGTCCTCCCACGTAAACTCCTCCGTATAACTGGTGGTTCTCGTGTTGCATCCTCTGCGGCAGACGAACGTCTTGTTGTAACCAAAAGAACTGCGTGGTATTTTACCACTGGGGTATTGCTTTGTGAACTTCCGCTGTGACATGATAATTGCCTTTCCATTTATAGAGGCAAGAGGGTTCACGTCCGACCAAGGCGTGATGTAGAGCTCGTTCCATAGGGAGTCTGTCCGCTTCTTGTCCCGGTTCCGGATTTCCTTCTCGGTCGAGAACCACAGAAAAGTGGCCGCCTTGTCGCCGTCTTCGTCTTCTTCCACGAAGTCGCTGATGATGCCGACCCATGCTTCGTTCGAGGACCCTTCGGCTTTCAGCAAAACGCAGTCGCCGATGCCACATTCGAAAGTTCCCATACGCGCCCCAACTATCTTCCCCGAGAGGTCGTCTCGCTTCCGTTTTCGTGCAGACTCTGCCCTTTCCGAGCTCTGCTGCGTCTCGCCTGATGATTCATATATCCATTCCCACGGGTGATCATCGACTCCCAATTCGTCGTCCGAGTCATCTCTTGCGACGCCCCCTAGGCGGGAGCCAGGTTT
The DNA here is from genome assembly GCA_038363915.1 of Apiospora saccharicola. Taxonomy (NCBI): domain Eukaryota; kingdom Fungi; phylum Ascomycota; class Sordariomycetes; order Amphisphaeriales; family Apiosporaceae; genus Apiospora; species Apiospora saccharicola. The sequence goes on from JAQQWM010000001.1 coordinate 6,878,664, forward strand.
TTGACGTGACATATTCTGACACTGGTGGGCAAGAAAAGGCGATAACTCGTTATGATTCGGTATCGGTTAGATACTTGATTGAATATTTCCGGATTCGAAGTGTAATACCGTCAATCGGCGTCTCAGATTTCGTTGTTGGGTGTCTGCTGTTCAGTTTCAAATTACTGCTGCGCGGGTTTAAGCTTGAGCAACCAGCGCGTGAGGGGGTCGTGTTTCGCGCCGAAAGGGTCGGGTCGAATCGCGACAGCACGTGATAGCTGTTAATCTATTTCTATTTCAGCGCTCGAAAGCGCTGTAGTGACGCCATAGGGTGCTGGAATGCGTCCCGAATTAGTGGACTCCAACGTAGCAGCTCGCCTAATAATCCATGTCAATTAAGCGGTACATACCTACATACTTAAGTAGTCAATCGGGTTCCCTACCACCCTTGCATCTCAAAGCTGGGCTTCGAATGTACAATTACCAAATTCGCTGTCGCATCCTCCCTTACTTATCGGGGATCAGAGACTGGATGGCGCTGGAGCACCACTTCTTTCTCCTCTTGACAATGTGAGAAGATTGCAAGATGAGCTTCTTCTCATTTGCTCGCGATGAGCGCCTCGTGTTCGTCGGGCTGGGCGTCGCTGCCGTCAGCGTCGTCGGCATGATGCACCTGATCCTCGAGTACTACCGCGACGAAACCGAAATCAAACCGCAGCAGCCAAAGACGCAATACATAACGCAGGAGACCGAAGATGCGCTCAAAATCGACACACTCAACTCGCTCATCACGCACTACAACTTCTCTATTCGAGATACCGCTGTCAAGATCGCGGCCGGCCGTGCGGTTAACGACCCGGCCATCGTCGACCAGCTTCTCTGGGGAATCACGAGGGAAGACTACGAGGAGCGCATGAAGTCCCTTCGGGCCATTACCTTCGCCGTGGAGGAGAAGGATGTGCTGCTTGACCCGCTCAGCATCTTGGACACCCCGAAGGCCTACTCTGCGCTGGTCCGTTGTCTCGAGCTGGGCCTCGACCTCCCCGGCCGCAACCAGGACAAGCTAGACGACCCAGTCTACGACGAATATTATCTGCGCGACATCGGCGAGCGCCGATGCATCCTTCTGCTGCACGACCTGCTGCACAAGCACGGGGTGGAGAAGCTGGTCAAGGCCAAGTTCATCGAGAAGTGGCTGGTGCGGCAGAACTGGGGCGAGACGGAGGAGGAGCGCATGAGCAACTTCGCCAACTACATGAAGTTCCGGAAGAACCGGATCGCCGACATCTGCCACCGCCTCAAGCTGGCCCGCATCGGCCGGCGGGCGCTGCGCGATGCGAAGCTAATTGGCCGCGACTCGGCTGGCCGCCTGCGCCCGCAGGACCGTGCCTCGGGGAATTGTATTAAGGTCATCCTGGAGATTAGCATGTCCAACGAGGACGAGAACGGGGAGATCCAGCAGGAGAACTTCCAGACCGAGTTCATGCCCCGGGTCCTGGAGCAGAGCGCCGAGGAGCAAAGGCGGAGACGGCGCCACCGTGAAGCGATAGTACTCAATGACGGCACGCATTCTTTGGAGAGATCAGACATCATTCAGCGGGAGCATGGAGAGCATGATGGCCTGCCCTAGCCCAGTGGGTTACACCCGCCCATCAAAGCATGTATTCTAAGATCCTCGGATCATAATGATAGACCATTGGTAAAGCAAAGAAGGAATACCCTTATTTGCCGAACTGTATAATAAAGAGCGGATCATTAAATGATTGCAACCAGATATTAATTAGATTCCTAACGTAGGCAACAATCATGAACGTGAAATGAGAAAGCAATAATCTGCTGTGTTAACCCTTCCACCTTCCATACAGCTCAGGAGCTACCTACGACTTTGGGGTCAACATGGATCAAGCTCTCCCAGGTATGCCCCGCCCCCACTTTGAGTAAACCGGAGTAGCGATCGAAACACCGTCAAATAATCTCCAAAATTTGTATACTCGTGGGCTCTTTCTGGCTGTTACGACAACTTTGTATCTTTGTTTCGTTCATACGTCGTCGACGCAATAACCAGACGATATTCCCTTGTACCTTTTCTCCGGCTTCGTACACGCAAAAACCAACACCACGACCACAAGTACACCATACACAGTCAACAAGGCAAGATGTCGGGCCAAGCAGGTGGAGGAGAAACAGGTGAGTGCCGCCTCGCTGTTAATCGCGATTTCTGCGGGATATTTGCGACGGCAGAGGGAGCTAATGCCGGCGGCCGACAGTCAACCTGGACACGCTGAGCGTGCAGCAGCTCAGCCAGGTCAAGAAGCAACTCGACGAAGAACTCGAGCACCTCACCAGCTCCTTCACGCAGCTCCACGCCGCCCAGTCCAAATTCCGCGATTGCCTGCGGTGCGTACAACAACCAGACGGAAAGTCCGCCCTCCAAGGTACGCATCCATAATCGACCCGAAGTCTCTCCTGCGGCTCCCCTCCCGCGCTCCATGGGTGTTCTTTCCGTGGACGCGAATTGCACCACTGAGGAGAAAGGGGGTGGAAGAGTTTCCCCCAAACTCCGGGGGCTGCTGCTGGGAGGCAAGCGACAATAAATAGGTTAGCTGACGGGAAAGCGTGGGAGAGCAGAGGGCAAGCAGGTTCTGGTACCCCTTACCAACTCTCTATACGTGAAGGGATCGCTCTCGAGTGCATCGCACGTCATCGTTGATGTGGGCACCGGTTTCTACGTTGAGAAGGACATCAAGTCAGCGGCACAATTCTACGAGGACAAGACGACTGAGATCGGCGCCAATGTCAAGGACCTCGACTCCGTCATCCAGGGCAAGACTAATAACGTCCGGATGATCGAAGAGGGTAAGACGCAAACTAATCCCGAGTTTCTCATATCGACTTAATTATTATAAAGAGCATACTAACTCTTCACGCTTTCTTTATGTAGTATTGCGACAGAAGATGGCTGCCGCACCGCAACAGCAGGCGCCGCAGGCGTAGTGTTACCTATTGTATAGGTTTCCTCTCATGCGGCATGCTTTCAACCGGTCTAAGCACCCAACCACATCATACTATTCAATCCCAAATCCGATAGATTCAGACGGGATGCCGTTGTGTCGTAGTAGCCACAACAAAGTAGACTCAGCCCAGTTGCGACAGCAACCAGTATGCTTTCTCCTACCATTGAGAAAACATGATGTGGACAGATATACCTCGTCAAAGCACATGATGTACAATAAAGTGATTATCTTCGGCATACAGGTATGTGTGTCGAATACAGAGACAATTGTCAAAAGTCAAACAAACCGCAGGGTTCAGCCGGGGGTATCAGGTGGGACTGGAATGCCCCGGGTATCGCTTAGGCCACGACCAAGATCTTGTGGATTTCCTTGATCATATACAAAAGAGCCTCGACTCTTTTGTTGCCAGCGGTTGCATCTTGGCCTGGATTGTTCGGTAGCAAATGTTCAAGCTCGGGTCCCCAGCCACGCCCGGACCCAGTGAAATCTGTTGCTCTGTTCCCTTTGTAATCTCCCCAGTGCTCACCCTTGAGATTGATGGAGTAGGTGATTGACGATGGGTTCTGACGCAGCGTCATGTCCCGTACGCTATCCCACTCTCGCCGGATGGTGAACTCCAGCATGTAGTCCGTAAGGCCATATCTGAAGCTGTAGATACTGCTGATGGCTGTCTTCCGGATGTTGTTCATCAGTACCCTGTCTGGCTCGTTCCCACCAAGGCTCAGCCTCACGTGCGGAAACATGGCCAAATCAGGGTCCGAGCCCGGAGGAGTTGATGGAAGCGTGACACGTGCAGCTGTCAGGTATGTCTTCAGAGATTGGTACGACTCGTCTAACGCTGGCACCTCGTTCATGAGCTGAATCTTCCAGTCGAAGTTCCTGGGTGAGAATCAAGTCAGCTGAAATTATTCATCCAATACACTGGTGGGGGTTACATACCTGCCCAGGCAGAGTGTATTATAGCAGAACTCGGTGCTATCTTCGTCCTGGAGAGGGAGACACTGGAGTTTCTTCATGCTGAGGACAGAGTCGTCACCTTCACAAACCAATTGGGATGTGAAAATGTGCTGGGCCGAGTAGACATCAAAGGTGAATGTGGGCTTGATATCATCAAGGGAGCGGGTGTTGACGCCAGGAGGCTCAAAAACACCATCTTCCCGCTTCAGAGCGTTTAGGATTCTGATGGCGTCGTTGGGTCCCCCGAGACTAGCAGTGCATCAGTAGAGTCCAATTCAACGAGATAAGTACCATCTAGTAGTTCAAGAGGGGGGCTTACTGAGTTACCAGTTTACCTTGGCATCGGGACTGGCCCATTAGCTTCCGGAAGCCATTTATATCGTACTTATTTTTTGCCTTAGGATACGTGGTGACAATGTACCGACCGAAGACAACATTCAGGTTGTAACCAGAGTTCAGACTACCGACCCGCTTCAGAATCACCGAGAGCTGCTGGCAGAAGTTACCGGAGTACAAGGGGTCCTCGTCAATGCAGTCCGTGGGCTGTGAATCCATGATATTATCGCAAGGCCGGATAATTGGTCGAACTCCTAAGCCCTTGGATTCCTGGGTTTCAGAATCTAGGAATACCTCGAATCCAGATAGAGGGCATTCAGAAGGCTCCACGAATGTGGCTCGGGTGGTCACTGTCTTGTCGGAGATGAACTCATCCGTCAAGATCCTCGCCATCTTCAAACGTTGGACGTTGATCTCCGGTGAAGGGTCTTGAATCTGGAGAAACTTAACGCGGTTATTTCCGAGGACTTCAACTTTGGAATCTGTGTGATCCAAATCCTTGGCAACCCCCTCCAGAACTCCCTTGGCGAGCTCAGGGTCGTGGCTGATCAGATACCGCGACTAAAGATTTCAATTCGGTTAGGGTAACAATACAACTGTGACACTGGATGGGCTACTCACTACCGTGATCTCGGACTGCTCTGGGTCTCCTCGATGCTGCAGACCACCTGCCCTACCGTATGCCCATTGCTTTTGGATACAAGTGCCCCAGATATCGCCGACAGGTTGGCGACAGGGCGGTTTGGACGGTGCTGGGCGCCGCGCAGGCCGAGTGTGAAGTAGTAAAGGTTCAGGCACGTCGGCCCCTAAAGGTTTAGGCACGTCAACCCCTAAAGTTATCGACGGTCCTGTAGAGGGAGGTTGAATCCGGATAGGTAAAGCGTCTGCATCTTGAGGGTGTCCGGCGACAACTTCGACCGCGACGACCTTCTCGGTGGGAGGATGATTCTCAACACAAGCAGTACTGCCTCCGGCAGTGATATCTGGGCATGGTTCATCCAGAATCGACAGTTTGGCAATGATAGGATCCCCGCCGCTACAATCAACAACATTCTTGCGGGGGGTTTCTCATCGCTAATGCATGGTCAGACTTCTGGCCATGGTGCTCAAGTGTAGGATACACATTGGGAGACACTTACAAATCGATTAGATCATCCATGGCGAGAGGAGGAACTCCTGAGTGGTTTGTAAGGTAAATATCGTCAACTTGAGGTCAACAGGGAGGGTTCGATGGGAAAATGAGAAGGTGCTTGCTTTCTTGGGCAGGTACCTGACCTTTATACGGTCGGTAGCGTCTTAGCGTAGGTCAGTGAATCAATTGTCTACTTCGATCCTTCCAAATGGTTAATTCCTGGCGGCGTTTGACCATAAGGTAGGTGGGTAGAAACTGTTTACATGTCAAGTACACTAAAAATGCAGGTGTTACCTGTATCCTGCACAAACACTGCCTACCTAAGTACCTTGCCTTTTCGGCGACCTCCTTTTGCCTGGGTCATAAAAACCAATATCTCAGCCAAGGACAATAGGTGGTTTGCAAAAGTCATCTTGCTATTGTTCATCCAGACTTTGTCCATCTAGTATTATTGTGCAATAGGGGGTTCATGATGATTCATCCACCCATTGTGCAGCACCAGCGGAGTGACAATATTTACCTCGAAAAGAAAAGTCATATCAGCTATGATTCACCATACACATATTTCCGTACTATGTACCTGCACTGAACTAAAGATCTATTTACACTTACCTATATTGGTGTATTTGATACTGGAGCATTGTGTCCCTACCTGCCTATGAAGGACAGAGCTATATTCCCCTAATCCTTTCTTTTGACGTCGTGGGGCATGGCCACAATTGATATCAATCATATAATGGACACAGGAGTCTACAATTACCCGGAAAAAGCATAATGGAATATAATCTTCAGCTCTAGCCAGACACTTAAAGCACCATTTGTTATAAGTCAAAGAATGCGAGGTAATTTTGACGTGGAATTGCCCAGTTTGCTCGGGAGATCAGATATAAGCCAGACCCAGCTGAGAGGCACAAATATCTCCCTGGCATATGCACTACACCTCTGCCCGGCTGGCTTTACTAGAACAGGCCGATAACAACTCCAAACACAATCTTACCGACCCATGAAGGCCAAGTACTATGCAAACATCATGTGGCAAAAAGCTGGGGAGTTAGGTGTTGGTATGGAAGGTGCTGTTTCCACTGTGAGGGTTCGGAATATGCGACCACTTTATACGCCATTTACAACTTCGCTCCTACACCACGCACCATCAACTATTTTCGACTCTTTAACGTTGGAATCGGTCGATAAGACTTATACCAAGATCGTGCTCAGCTAAAGGCAAGCTATTGCGACCTCTGTGCGGCTAAATTCGCCTTGTCAAAGTTGGCGTAAGTAGGCATGGGATACTATAGGTATAATAAACATATATACATATCGGACGCCGTGGGGTAGGATCCTGAAGCCTTGCTAAACAAACTGCCTGCCGAAAGCTTGGATATAAACGTTGCCGTGTTATATTTTATCGTTATACGCCGTCCGTATCACGGCCCTACCTAGAGTAGTCTATATATATAGCCCGTATATTATATAGAATAAATAAATACCCTTTATAAATATTTAAAAAAGACCTTCCCTCTTTAATATAATAATATATTATAATATAAACCTTTTTAATTAACGTTTATTTTATATTTATTTTATTATTAAAAAGATCTATTAATTAATTATTATTTAATAACGTAAGGCTATCCTTTTTAATAAAAGTATTAATAATAAATCTTCCTTTTATATTAAGAGATATTTATTATTTTTAATTCTTTAATTATAAGGTAATTATTTATATATATATTCCTTTTATTATTCCCTTATTATAAAGCAATTATATATTCATTTTTTCTTAATATTATATATTATAATAATATAATATCTTTAAACGTTTTAAACGACCTTTGAATTAACTTTAATAAAGCTTTATTTAAATTAAGCTAGGGTTATTTTTATTATAAATATACTATTAGTTTTATAACTTTTAAGGTTATAAAAAATATATAATTTAATAAAATTATTAATTAATATTAAAGTTTTATAAATACTTTCTTTCTCACTTTTTATATTAAGATTAAAACGCTTTTATATAAGGTTATTAATAATATAATTTAAATCGAGCTTTTTGAAAAGTAAAATAATAATTCTAAATTAACTTTAATTTGTTTTTAAATTATCGAGCTTTAAATTAATTATAATTTAATTTAAAATAATTTAAATAACGTTAATTATTAAGCTTTTAAAAACGCGTTTAGATTTTTTAAAAGCTTAAAAAAGGCCTTAATTAATTTAATAAAATAGGAGATATTATTATTAAATGATATAGTTTTACAACCTAATATTAAAGCGTTTAATATAAATTTAACTTAAAGTTTTAATATTATAATATTAAAGAGAAGCGATTTAAGTATATCGTTTTTTAAATTTAAAAAGAGCGGCTTTTAATATTATTAACTTTATTACTTATTATATTAAAAATGAAATATTCTTTAAGGGATAATATTATTTATTATTTCCGTCCTATAGAGCACGTTAATTTATTAATTATATTATAAAAAGAAAATTATACAAAACCTTTACTTTTTATTTAATAAGTTAAATAAATAATTATATAATTTTATTAATTATATAATAATCGATAAATAGCTTAATTAATAATAGCTTATTCGGTTAAAAGATTAGTTATTAATTATATTTTACCCCCTTTTCAACATTAATTCCCGTTTATTAATATTAATCCTTCTTCCCCTTTAATATATTTAATTATTCCGCGATTTTATTATATCGGCGCTCGTTATATTAATAAAGCTTTATATCCTTTAAACCTTTTTTTCCGTTTTATATATATATAAATATAATTCTTACCCTTTAATATAATTTATAAAAATCTTCGTTATTATATATTTAATATATAATATAAAAGTTATAATATAATTTACTATATACTTAGATATATTATATAATCGGATACTTTTCCTATATCTCATTACTTCTATATACATTAATTTAATTATAACATTTTAAATTAATTAAATTTATTTATTATCTAATTTATTACTCGATTTTATATCCTTTTTATATATTTATATATTATAATTTATTTTATTCTAAATATTATAATACTTTTTACCGGCCGCCCTCCGTTTTAATAAACCCTTTATTTCGCTTTTATTAATTATTAAATACTTCCCTTTTATTTTCTTATCCTATAATTTTTAAAATTTTTATATAATAAAAACCTTACTACGGCGCGTACTAGGACTTAAGCCTTTATTACCTTATAAGCTAAAGTAAGGTTAAATTAACTTAAGGAGGCCCGAGCTTAGACCGACTTTTTCCTATCTATTTAAGTAGTATTTTAATCGGATTAAGATAAAGCTTCTTCCTCTTTTCTCTATCTTTTTTAATCCTTTATAATTTAATAATAATTTATAGTATTAACTCCCGAATTACTTATACTATAATAAACCCCTTTAAATTATATATTTCTTAATACTTAAAAAATATTAAATTAACTTTTTTAATATAATATAGTTTACTACCGAGCCGGTTATATTACCGAGTCGGCTACTTTCTCTATATTTTATTACTTTAATATAAATTAATTTAATTATAATATTTTAAATTAATCAAAATTATTTATTATTCGATTTATCATTTAATTTTATATCCTTTTTATATATTTATATATTATAATATTTTTTACCGGCCGCCTTTATTAATCGTTAAACGTTTCCCTTTCACCTTTTAATTTTATAATTTTTAAAATTCCTATATAATAAAAACCTTTTTAAATTATATATATACTTTTTTAATTCTTCGATATTTACAAAATATTAAATCAAATATATTAAATTTAAATTTAATATTATTTTCCGTAAAAATGATGAAATACGCGGCTTTAAAAGCGATAAAGAATTTAAGTTTTATAATATAGTTTATTAATATTTTAATAAATAGCTCGATTTATTTCGAATATATGTATTTTAATATCGAATAAAGTATTATATTTAAAGGTTAAAATAAATACGATAAAGAAGGAGGTATATTAATTATAATAATATCGTTATCTTTATAATATACCTTAAGTTTAACTAAAATATAGCTCTTATAATTATTAAAGATTAAGAGGTAATAATAACTTTTTATTTACGATTTAATATATTTATTAAAATATTTAATCTAATTTAAGCCTATCTCGTTATCGGTTTAATTATTAAAAGTCGGTTTAATTATTTAATCGCCCGAAAATTATATTCGTAAAATTAATTCGCGAGGTAATATTAATTGTAAATAATTAAAAATAATAAGATATATTAGTTTTATAAATTAATATATTCAATAATTATAAATTATTCCTAATTATTAAGTTAAATCAATTTCGCTTTCTTACGTTAATTAATATATATTATTATAAATATTAATTTTATTTTATTCATTATAAAGCCGGTTTTATTAAAATTCTATATATCTTTATTTAAAATATTATATTTAATTTTTATATTCGCGATTAATATAAATTAATTGAAAATAATATTTATATTTTTATAAATAGCTTTTTAATAATTATATTAATAATTTATGTAAGTTTTAAAGTCCGGGTTACGGTTAATAAAACGTTTAACTTAATACTTATTAATATAATCGCCCCCGTATAATACAATAAAGAGATTAACTATATCTTTTATAATATTAATATTAAAAAGTATCCTTCGGGTATTTAAATTAATTATATAATTATAAAATACTTTTTCTTTTATTAAATTGAATTTCTATCCGTTCGGTCGGGTTTTATATTAAGGATCGATATCGCGTAATCGATTATTTAAAATAATTCGGGGGATATTATATATTTTTATAATAATTCATTAATTAATTCGATTTAGACTTTTTTATATTATTGAAATTATTAAAATCATATAATTTCTTTTCGATTAAATTAATATTATAATTATAGAGATATTATATATTAAAGTTTAATTAAATAAATTAAATAAAAGAGTAGCCGATTCGGTAATATAACCTGCTCGGTAGTAAATCACGTTATATATTTAATTATATATAAAGGTTATTTTATAAGTTATTTTATTTATACCCTTTATTATTTATTTTATTATATTTAAAATAAACATTAAGGAGCTTTTTTAATAAATAAAAACCCTATTTTTAATAAAAATAAAATATTTAACGTAGTTTATTACCGAGCCGGCTATATTACCGAGTTAACTACTTTTTCTATATTTCATTACTTTAATATAAATTAATTTAATTATAATATTTTAAATTAATTAAAATTACTTATTATTTAATGTATTACTCGATTTTATATCTTTTTATATATTTATATATTACAAACTATTTTATTATAAATATTATCATACTTTTTACCGGCTGCTTTCCGTTTTAATAAACCCCTTATTTTACCTGTATTAATTATTAAACGCTTCCTTTTTACTTTTTAATTTTATAATTTTTAAAATTCCTATATAATAAAAGCCCCTTTGAATTATATATATACGTTTTTAATTTTCGAATATTTAAAAAATATTAAATTAACCTTTTTTAATATATATATCCGATTATATATAAAAGTTATTTTATAAATTATTTTATTTACACCTTTTATTATTTAATTTATAATATTTAAAATAAGCGTTAAAGAGTTTCCTTAATAAATAAAAACCTTACTTTTAATAAAAATAGAATATTTAATTATTTATTAAAAGTTAAATAACGTTTAAAGGTTATATATATTAACCGTCCCCGAACGCGACGGGTTAGATATAGGCGTCTAAAGATATATATTTAACTTATTAATTACCTTATTTAAATAATAAAGGATTAAATTAAATATATTAAATTTAAATTTAATATTATTTTTTATAAAAATAATAAAATACGTAACCTTAAAAGTAATAAAAGACTTAAACTTTATAATATAATTTATTAATACCTTAATAAATAACTCGAGTTACTTTAAATATATATATTTTAATACTAAATAAAATACTATATTTAAAAGCTAAAATAAATACGATAAATAGGGAGGTATATTAATTATAATAATATTATTATCTTTATAATATACCTCGAATTCGATTAAAATATAGCTCTTATAGCCGTTAAAAAGTATAAAGTAATAATAACCCTTTATTTATAATTTAATATATCTATTAAAATATTAAATTTAATTTAAGCCTATTTTATTATTAATCTAACTATTAAAAATCGGTTTAATTACCTAATCGCCCGATAAATCGTATTTATAAAACTAATTTATAAAATAATATTAACCTTAAATAATTAAAAATAGCGGAATATATTAACTTTATAAATTAATATATTTAATAACCGTTAACTATTCTTAATTATTAAATTAAATTAATTTCACTTTCTTATACTAATCGGCATATATTATTATAAATATTAATTTAATTATATTTATTATAAAACCGGTCTTATTAAAATTCTATATATCTTCATTTAAAATATTATATTTAACCTTTATATTTACGATTAATACCAATTAATTAAAAATAATATTTATATCCTTATAAATAACCCTTTAATAATTATATCGACGGTTTATTTAAATTTTAAAATCCGGGTTATAATCGATAAAACGCTTAACTTAATATTTATTAATATAATCGCCCCCGCGTAACGTAATAAAGAGATTACTTATATTTCCTATAATATTAATATTAAAAAGTACCCTTTAGGTATTTAAATTAATTATATAATTATAAAATACCTCTTTTTTATTAAATTTAATTTCTATTTATTTAATCGGGTTTTATATCGAGGATCGATACCGCGTAATCGGTTACCTAAAATAATTCGGGGGATATTATATATTTTTATAATAATTTATTAATTAATTCGATTTAAACCTCCTTATATCGTTTAAATTATTAAAATAATAGAATCTTCTTTTAATTAAATTAATATTATAATTATAAAGATGTTACGTATTAAAGTTTAATTAAGTAAATTAGATAAAAGAGTGGCCGACTCGGTAATATAGCCGGCTCGGTAGTAAACCACGTTATATATAATCTTTATATTATATATTAAATATAAAAAAATAAAATCTTTTATAAAGAATATTAAAAAACAAAAAGCGTATTTATATATATATAAAACGGGAAAAAAGCTTTAAAAACTATTAAACTTTTATATTAATATAACGAGCGCCGATATAATAAAATTACGAATGAATTAAGTATATTAAAAAGGAAAAAGGGCCGGTATTAATAAACAGGAGTTAATACTAAAAAAAGGGGGCGAACCGCGATTAATAAATAATCCTTTAATTAAATAAGTTATTATTAATTAAGCTATTTATTAGTTATTATATAATTTCTTTTTTATAATATAATTAATAAATTAATATCCTTCGTAGGAGAGTGTTTTAAAGAATTATTATTATATTTATTTTTATTTAATATTCTTTTAAGCTTTTAATAGTTAAAAAATAAATAAATAAATAGAAAATAAGTAAAAAATAAATAAAACGTTATATAAATTAATAATAACTATATATTAAAATAAATAAATATTTAAAAAGTAAATAAAAAAAGTTAAACCTTTAACGATAATAAATAATAAATATTAAGCCCCTTTTTATTATAATTATTAACCTAAGCTATTTATTATTCTTTATAATATAGGATTTATAATAAACCCTAGTCTTATAATAATATTATATTTAAATATTAAAAAAGTAATAATTTATTTACGTTATATAAATTTAGAATTTATTAAAAATTATTTATATTTAAATAATAAAGTTTTTTAAGTTAAAGTATAAAGATACCGGTTTTATATAAATTATTAAAAAAAGCTTTTATATATAAATATAAAATTCTAAAATAAATACTTTTTAAAATTTATAATATTTCTCCTTTTTATTATATATAGATATATATTTATATCCGTTATTATCCTTTATTTTATATTTTTATATATTATTAAATATATATATAATTATTTAAATCTCGATATTTATTAATATATATTATATTATATACGTTATAAAAAAGCGCCTCGAGTAATTTTAAAGAAACCGGTATTATTACGCCGGTACTTATTAAATTTAAACTTCTTAAAATAAACAGCTTTTATAATCGAAAAATCGTAAACGCTTTAAATAAACTCGATTTTAAAATATTAACAATTATATAAAATAACTTACTTTATAATTTATTATAATATATAACTTCTTATATATATAATCTATATATCGAATTTAAAATATATAATAATAAAGAATATAACGAAAATTATTAAATAATAGAAAATATATTTATATATTTATAAAATATGAAAGAAACTTTAAAGGATATAAAACTTTTATATATTTATAATAAACGCCGATATAATAATATTATAGAAGAATTATTTTTAAAAGTTATATAGTTACCCTATTATTAGGTATGCATTTAATTTAATTAACTTAAAAGGCTAGGGCTCCACCTTAAGCTTTATATTAAGACTTTATTACTTTCTAGCCCGATTGATCTAGCTGCTTTAATTTCTTTTCTACTTTTTATTTTATTATATTTCTAATTTAATTAATTATTAAATCGTATATATGTATAATATATCGTATAACTTTAAAAGGTTAATATCGATAAACGAGATTTAATATTAAAAAGGGGGGTAAACCGTAATTGACGAATAATCCTTTAATCGGATAAGTTATTATTAATTAAATTATTTATCGGTTATTATATAATTAATTAATCTATAATTATATACTTATTTATCTAATCTATTAAATAAAAGGTAAGGGTTTTATATAATTCTTTTCGTAATATAACTAATAGATTAGCGTCCTCCGTAGGACGGTATTATTATATTTAATATATTATTAGTTTTCCTAATTATAATACATTTCTTAAGAAAGGGTTATGTAACGTCTATCGTTTATAACTTTGATAATTATCGCGGGTTAAATATATACTTTAATAATTTAATCCTTTAAATAATAATATTACCCGGTATTAAGGAAACTCGCTTAAATATTTAAAGAGGATCCTATAGCTTAATTCTTCTTAAGTATAAGTTATTTTAAGCTTCTAAAATTACCACTTAATTTAAAAAAATTTACTTTAAAAAGTTATATTAAAATTAATAAAACGCGTAGATTTATTAAATAAAAAGATTATTTATCGATTAAAAACGTCGAGCTATTAATTTATATTTAATTCTCCCCGATTTAACAATTAATAAAAGATTCTTTAATTATATTTAAAAGTTACTTATATTTGAATAATAAATTCTAAATTAAAACGTATTTAATATATATATATAATAAATAAATAAAAATAAAAGATTTTCTTTAAATAACATTTTTATATAAAACGATACTTCTTAAAGTTTATATAAAGGGAATTTTAAATAATATCCTTATATAGAACGATATTTAAATTTAAAGGAAATCGTAACGTCTATAATAATAAATATTATTTAACGATGAAATAATTTATTGAATTGTATTTATAAGGAATTTCTATTTATTTAAACGCGATATATTTCTAAAGGTTTTTATAAAAAGAAAAACTTATTAATTAATTACCGATTATATTATATATATAAATAATAATTAAAGTAATAGAAGTATATCGAATTAAACAAAGTTATATTATATATACGATTTCTATGCCCGATCTATAACTTCGATAATAATAAATAAATTTATATTATATATATAAATCTATTAAATTAATAACGGTTTTAACGCGTAAACCTACTTTTAAATTATTTAAAATTTATATTATATATATAATTTTTAATAAATCTTCAATAAGGTTATTAAATTAAAATAATCTTATTTTATAACCGATTTAAATTAAAAGGATATTATTAATTTAAAGGGACCGGATAGGAATAATATTAAATAATAAATTAATATAAAAATAAAGAAGGAAAGAAAGGGGCTTTATTAATTTAAATCGGCTAAGGTATTTTAAATAAGGGAGGCTAATTATTATTATTTAAATTAATCGCCTTTTTATTTAAAAATAATAAGCTAATTAAACCTT
This sequence comes from Apiospora saccharicola, assembly GCA_038363915.1. Lineage (NCBI taxonomy): Eukaryota > Fungi > Ascomycota > Sordariomycetes > Amphisphaeriales > Apiosporaceae > Apiospora > Apiospora saccharicola. The sequence continues at coordinate 6,894,059 of JAQQWM010000001.1, forward strand.
TCTTAATTAACCCTTTAATAAGGTCTATTAAAAAAAGCGAGTTTATTATCCTTTTAAAATCTTAAATTTAATTTTAATTATTTTTAAATTAAAAACCTTTTTAAAAAGCGGGTAATTATTACGGCCCTATTTATAATAATATATATATATAATTTATATATTATATAAAATATATAAATACCCTCTATAGGCGCCTAGAAAGAACCTTCCCTCTAGCGTAATAACACATTATAATGCAGACCCTTACAGTCCGAATCATACTTGGCATAGGACCAGGGTAGGTATCCTCTCTGGTCGTAGTTGCTGATGGGGGTTTTTGGTCTAGAAGCAAGCGAGGCAACAAGCGGATGTCACTGGAAGCGGCATATAACGCACAGAAAAAGTCGAGACATCAGCAGTTGGATACACACTAAGATCACCATCCTCGAAGCACCTGTAGTAATATCATCTATCTCTCCTTGTGTCCCGGACGCCTTATTCGTCCAAGTCTCTGCCAAAATCCACCAGTCGCAGCTTCGTAGAGTCGCGAGGATGAAACTGTGCAACCTTTGATCTAATCAAGAACCTTGCGGCTGCCGACTCTTTCTCGAGTTGGATGTATGCAGCTGAGCTGTCCCCATCGGACTCCATGAGTTGGTTGAGCAATTCTTCTGTCAAATCGCGCAGGTCCGATGCTGCAGCAGCGGATTCGCCGATGGACTTAGCCTCTGGCTCATCACGTCCACCCCAGATCTCGTCAATGCGACGTTGTCGTTTATCTTGGTCTGGGTTCGCTTTCGCCTTTTTCAACTTTCCGTGGGCACTGAAACCTGCGGCCAGGTCGCCATCATCAAGGTCCATCATATCTCCCACCACAGGGCCACCGAGGTCCTCTGCGGCAAGCATCGACGCAAGGTGATCATCAATGAAGCTCCGGAGAGACTTGAGGAACATGGATGTTTCCTTATCATAGCGCTTTTTCTTTTGTTCCAGTTCGTGAATGCGTTTATGGGCAATGTCATCTGCATCAGTCTCCATCCGGTTGTCAATGCCATTACGCAGAGAGTGGATACGACTTCGTAGGCTTCTCGCGAGCGCTTCCTGGTCCCTTAGTTTTGACCTCTCAGCCTTGAGCCTTTTCTTCATGCCCGTTGCCGATTCTTGATGAGAGTCCAGGAATGCTTTGGTTTCCATGGCGATTTGGGAGGTTTTCCGCAGGGCAACCAGTGCTGGCAAAACAGAGTCTGGAAAGGGTAGAAAATGTGTTGTCATCGACAACTCCTCATAAGCCGCTCTCATAACATCAAGTGATGCTTCAGGTCCATACCCATCGCGTTGGACGCTGGTCGATGACATTCGTGCCTATGATGGTATGAGTAGAATGATCGTCAATCGAGAGTGCTACAAACCACGTTACCCTTTGTAGAGCCACTTCATGCTCCTTCACGAGCTGCTGTAGCTCTGCCAGCGTCTCTTTGACGTGACCAGCATGGAGGGCGCCGACATCATCGCGAAGCTCGTTGTCACTCATATTAACGTGGGCGGTCTAGGTCTAGATCGAGTTGCAGGCCACACCCTGAGCGTGTCCACCGCTAAGTCCTCCGTCCGTGTCAGATCGGGACGGACTGCAATGCAGCTTGGCTGGCCGTAGCCCTGAAGCCCCGAGCCGCGTAAGTCTGTGTTGGTGGTTACACTGGAGGTCCAGGATGGTGTGGAACACAGCGACGACCCCTAGACGAACAGTGTCTCGGCTCCTCCCACAGACCGTCTAAATAGTGCAAAAGGGTACTTCAGAACTGCAACAGACGAAGAACTCTGTTCGTAATGACAACTGCCGAAAACAGAGAGGAAAGTCGCAAGGGGAGGCCGTGCTCAAGGGGTTGTTATTAACCAACAAATCAGAATGAGGCTCAATTTGGATCCGATTGACGATATAAAATCCATAGCAGGCACACCATACCCCGATGCTCAATGCAACGTAAGCAGCCGCCCTAGTGAGATGTGCCTATGCGCCCCGAGTAATTCAGTGGACCGCGTTTGTGGATTGAAACACGACCAAACACATTGGACAACGTGGTGAAGCTTGTGAAACCAAACAGACCGAGATTGTACCTGCAATCGCAGCTATTCCCAGCGCACACATATGGCCAGGTTTTCATCCAGTAGAACATGACGATGGCTCGCTAATACCTCAGTTAGACACGAAGTTAAAAATTATTTACCTACTAGTAGATCCAAGCACAGACCAGCTGGCGGACTTACTATAATTAAAATATAATAGGTCTTTATTTATTTAATATTTTATTAAGCTTCTTATAATTAAAATAAATAATAAAAAATAAATAGAAGGCTATATAAATTAATAATAACTTCGTATTAAAATAAATAGGTATTTAAAAAATAATTAAAGCCTTTAACGATAATAAATAATAAATATTAAACCCCTTTTTATTATAATTATCGACCTTAGCTATTATAATCGGTTTCGTTATAAAGTACCGCTATTATATACGTACCTATCTTATTATCTCTTACGGTATAAGATTTATAATAAACCTAGGTTTTATAATAGTATTATATTTAAATATTAAGAATAGAATTATTCGTTTATATTATATAAACTTAAAATCTATCGGAGATTATTTATATTTAAATAATAAAATTCTTAAAATTAAAATATAAAGATACCGGTTTTATATAAACTATTTAAGAAAGCTTTTATATATAAATATAAAATTTCGAATTAAATATTCTTTAAGATTTATAATAATTCTTTCCTTTTTATTATATATAAATATATATTTATATTTATTATTATCCCTTATTTAATTTCCTACCTTTATATATTATATTATAAAGATTAATAAAAAACGCTTTAAATAATTCTAAAAAAGCCGATATAATTATATCGGCGATTATTAAATTTTTATTTCCTCGAGAAATGGATTTTTATAAATAGACCGATATTTTAAACAAACGCGACTTTAAAATATTAAATATTAACGTGGTTTACCATATACTCGGCTATATTACATAGTCGGCCACCTTTTCCTTATATAAGATAAGTCCGTGCGTAACCGTGTATTTTAATTAATTTTAATTAAATTTAAACTATAATTTTAAAATTAAAATTTAATTTAAATAGAATAAATAAATCTTTTTTTAAAATTTTTATCTATTTTATTATACCTTTAAATAAAGAATATATTAAATTAATCCTTATGATTTCTATTTTCTGTTTTAACTTATTAAATAAAATAATTATAAGATTAAAAAAAATAGATTTAATATTTTTATATAATTAAATATAATAGGTTAAAATTTTATAAAATTTAATAAAGAATTAAAAGACTTATAATTTACGTATAGACGTTTTTTATATAAGGAAAAAGGTAGCCGATTATATAATATGGCTGAGTATATAATAAACTACGTTATATATAATAATAAGCTTTTTAAATTACTTTAATATATAACTTTCTATATATATAATCGTTTTATTATATTTAAAAATAATAATAATAATAATAAATTTTACGAAATATATTAAATAACGAAACGTATATTTATATATATATAAAACGGGAAAGAGGCCCCGAAGGATATAAAACGTCTATTAAATTTATATTAATATAATAAATACTGATATAATAAGATTATAAATTAATTAAATATATTAAAAAGGAAGAAGGGCCGGTATTAATAAACGGGAGCTAATAGAACTACGGTTAACGAGTAATCTTTTAATTAGATAAGTTATTATTAATTAAATTATTTATGAATTATTATATAATTAATTAATTTATAATTATATATTTATTTATTTAATTAATTAAATAAAATATAAGGGTTTTATATAATTTTGTATATAATATAATTAATAAATTAACGTTCTCCGTAGGACGGATATAATAGGTATTAAAAAGGTAAAATATTTTAAAAGGTTAGAATAGTTATTTATTAAATATTAATAGAAAGCATTATTAAAAACACGCATTTTTAAAATATAACGCCGTTATTTATTTTATACTTTATTTAATTATAAAGTAATTTTAAATAATATTAATAATTTTTTAATATTACTTGATTTATCTTTAACATTATGATAATAACGAATAAAGATACGTTTCTACTTAATAAGTTTAACGGTAATATAATAAACGCTTATAATATAAAATATTTAGGTTTTTAAATATAAACTACACGATTAATATTTAAATAACTATTAATAACTTTTTTTAATTCAATCTATTATTTTAAAGTATAAAAGTTTATTAAAATAAATTAGTTTAATGCCGATATAACGGTATTTTAACGCGTTAAAATAAAGTAAGCTATTTAATAAATCCTTTTATTAAATTAATAAGCTATATCTATTATTTATATTAAAAATAAAATAATTATTATATACGCCCTGTTATAATAAAAGAGTACGACCTATAATATATAAAGCCGTATTAAAAGGAATAATTAATAAGTTATTTATATAACGTTATTATTCTTTTATTTTAAATAACTTAATAAATTATATTTTTTAAAAAGAAATTTAAACTTTATCGTTATAAGGCGTTCTTAGAAGATATTAATCGATTATTTATTAAAGATTAATTTTAATGAATTAATAGTTAATTCTAATTATATTAAGAGAATATAAAAGAGTTAAATTTCTAATGGGCTAATAATTAAAATATTAATAAAATTAATATATATATCGGTTATTTAATTTTTAAATAAAAGGTTATTTCGATTATAATTATAAATAATATGAAATAATACTTTAATAACTTAAATAACCGGGAATTTAATATTATAATTAACGTTAAATTTACTTTTAATAAAAAATACCGGCGTATATAATCTTTGAAGTTTAATTATAAATCCGATAAAAGTTATAGTATAATAAGTAAATTAATTATAATATTATATTTTAAAAATAACTTAATAGGTTTATAATTAAAAGTTCGATATTAAACTATTTAAAATATTTTAATAAATAGCTTTTATATTGATCCCTTACTTTTCCGTCTTATAAAGGATGTTAATTTATTAATTATATTATAGAAAAGAAAAAAATATATAAAACTCTTGTTTGTTATTTAATAAATTAAATAAATAAATATATAGTTATATATTAATTAGTTATAGAACAATTAGTAAATAGTTAAATCGATAATAGTTTATTTAATTAAAGGATTATTTATTAATTAAAATTCCGTTATCTCCCGTTTATTAACCCTTCCCTTTTAAAGGTAATTATTTTACAATCTTATTATATTAATATTTATTATTTTAATAATAGACCTTATTAAAAGGTTTATTAAGGAAGGCTTAATTAGCCCGCTATTCCTAAATAGGAAGGATGTTAATCTAAATAATAATAATTAACCTCCTTTATTTAAAAAACTTTAACCGACTTAAATAAATAAAGCCCTCTTCCTTCTTTCTTTATTTTTATATTAATATATTATTTAACGATATTTATATTCGAACTTTTTAAATTAATAATATCTTTTTAATTTTAATCGGTTAAGAAATAAAATTATTTTAATCTAATAACCTCGTTAAAAAACTATTAAAATCTATATATTTAAATATATCTTTTATTAATTTAAGAGTAGGTTTATACGTTAAAACGGTTATTAAATTAATAAACTTATATATTTAATATATCTTTATTAATTATTATTAGAATTGATAATGAAGAGTAAGATCTATATATTTAATACGTTTTTCTTTTTTAATTTAATATACCTTCTTTATTTATATTATTATTCGTATATTTAATATACCCGGTAATTAATTATTAAATTATTTTCACGATTTAATAGAAGTATTTTAAAAACGCGATATATTTAAATAAATAAAAACCTTTTATAAATGCGATTTAATAAGTTATTTAATCCTAAATAACTTTAATTATTATAAACGCTACGGTTTCTTTATTTAAATATCGTTTTATTTAAAATCTTTATTTAAAATATTTCTTTCTAAAAACTTTAACTTAGATATCGCTTTATCTTAAAAATTTTATTAAAAGAAAATCTTTATTATTTCTAATTTATTATATATATATTAAATATACTTTATTTTATTATTAATTATTTATATATAAATAAATAATTATTATAACCGAGGAATTAATTACGGATCCTCCTTTAGAAGAAAAAGAAAATATAAGTAAATAATCCGAAATTCCTAATAAATAAATTACTTTAACGTAATTTATTACCTCGCGGATTATATTACCTTACGGACTATTTTTTTAATTTTATAACTTAATTAAATTTTAATATATAATAGTTCTATAATTATAATACTTAATTAATTTAAAGAAAATTAAATCGTTTTAATAATTTAAATAACACGAAATTTAATAAATCCTTTAAACGAAAGAGTTATTATAAAAGTATATAACGTCTTTTATACGATTTTATATTATCGAATTAATAATTAAACTTTATAATACGAAATCTAATAACGATAATATAAATTAAATCTTATTAAAGAGAAGGTATTATAAAAGTATATAATCGATTTAAATATTTAAAGAATACTTCTTAATATTACTAATATAGAAAATATAATTAATTTTCTCGCGGGAATATATAATAGCGAGCGCGTTAGTAAATATTAAATTAAACGCTTTATTAATTATAATTTAAACCTTAAGATTAAAATAAATCGGAAATATAATTATTAAAGGGCTCTTTATAAGGATATAAAAGTTATTTCCGGTTAATTTACATTAATAATAAATACGAAGGTTAAATACGGTATTTTAAATAAAGATATATAGAATTTTAATAAAATTAATTTTATAATAAATATTATCGGTTTAATATACGTTATAATATGCGCCGATTAACGTAGGAAGGCGAAGATAATTTAATTTAATAATCGGGAATAATTAATAATAATAAAATATATTAATTTATAAGGCTAATATATTCCGCCGTTTTTAATCGTTTAAGGTTAATATTACCTTATAAATTAGGCGCGCGAATATAATTTACCGGGCGATTAAATAATTAAACCGACCTTTAATAATTAGATCAATAATAAAACGGGCCTAAATTAGGTTAAATATTTTAATAAATATATTAAAGCGCGAACGACGGGTTATTATCGCCTTTTAATTATTAATAATTATAAGAGCTATATTTTAATCGAATTTAAAATATATTATAAGGATAACGGTATTATTATATTTAATATACCTTTTTATTTATTTTACCTATTTTAATTATTAAATATTATATTTTATTCGCCGTTAAAACGTATATATTTAAAAGAAATCGAGCTATTTATAAAAGCTTTAATAAATTATATTACGAAATTCGAGTTCTTTATTACCTTTAAGGCCGTATATTTCGCTATTTTTATAGAATATAATATTAAATCTAGATTTAATATATCTAGTTTAATATCTTATAAATTAAATAAGGTAATTAATAAATTAAATATATAAATTCGGACGTTTATACCGGAGTTATTATACCTAAAGACTGTTAATATTTATAACCCTTTAACGCCTTCTAACCCTTAATAAACGACGAGATATTTTATTTTTATTAAAAATAAGATCTTTAATTATTAAAAAAGCTTTTCGATACCGATTTTAAATATTATAAATAAGTTAATTAAACGTATAAAGCTAATAATATATAAAACTATAATTTTACGTAAACGGGTATAAATTTTAAAGGCGGTTAATTTAACCTTTTTAAAACGCCGGAGGGTTAGAAAGTTATATATTTAATTTAAAGGAGCCTTTATTATTAAAGAATCTTAATAATTATAAGACGAGAAGGTAAAAGGGAAGCGTCCTACGACCGATAAAAATAAAAATAATAATTTATTAAAACGGCGTATAATAGGTAATAGGCGTTACGGTATTTACGATAAGATAAGTTATAATACGCGAACTTATAAAAAGGATATAAAATCGAGTAATAAATTAAATAATAAGTAATTTAAATTAATTTAAAGTATTATAATTAAATTAATTTATATAAAAGTATTAAGAAATAAAAAGAATAATTCGCGAGATAATATAGTCCGTAAGGTAATAAACCACGTTAATACTTTAATAACCTATATATCCTATCGATTTTAATATAACGTTTTAAAATAAAGCTCTTCTTAAATAGATTGAGATTTTAAAACTTTAAAACGATTTATATGTTAAAAAGATTAAACCTTAGAATCCTCCTTTAACCCTAAAGTAAATTATTTTAATACCGGGAAATATAATTACTTAATAGGTTAAGTTATTAAAATATATATATAATTCATAAGAATTATTATAATTATAAATAATAAAAGCTGAAACTATCTCTCCTAAACGTTATATCGGTTATAAAAGTAATAACGGTCTCGTTATATTTAGAAATAACCTAATTATTATTAGATATCTAGATATTTAAATTAATAATAATTTATTTAATATTCTATTAAACTTTATATAACTCTATATTAAAATAAATAGGTATTATAAAAATAAAAATATAAAAATAAAGCCTTTAGCGATAATAAATAATAAGTATTAAGCCCCTTTCTATTATAACTATTAATCCTAACTATCTTTTATCCCTTACGATATAGGATTTATAATAAATCCGGGTCTCGCGATAATATTATATTTAAATATTAAAACAGAAATTATATATTTACGTTATATAAATTTAAAATTTATTAAAGATTATTTATATTTAAATAATAAAGTATTTTAAATTAAAGTATAAAGATATCGATTCTATATAAATTATTAAAAAAACTTTTATATATAAATACAAAATTTTAAAAGAAACGTTTTTTAAAACCTATAATAATTCTCTCCTTTTTATTATATATAAATATATGTTTATATTTATTACCATTTTTTTTCTTTATATATTATTAAATATATATATTATGATTTAAATCTTAATATTTATTAGTATATATTATATTATATATATTAATAAAGGCTATTTCAAATATTTTTAAAAAGCCGATATAATTACGCTAATAATTATTAAACTTATATTTCTTTAAAGAACTATTTTTATAAATAAAGTAATACTTTAAATAAATTTAACTTCAAAATATTAAATATTATATATAATAATAAACCTTTTAAAGTATTATAATATATAACTCTTTATATATATAATCTTTATATTATATATTAAATATATAACGATAAAGACTTTTATAAAAAATATTAAAAAGCGGAAAATATATTTATATATATATAAAACGGGAAAGAGGCCTCGGAAAACGTTAAATTTCTATATTAATATAATAAGCGCTAATATAATAAAATCGCGAATTAATTAAACGTATTAAAGGGGACGAAAAGCCGATATTAATAAACGGGAATTAATATTAAAAAGGGGCGAATTACGGTTAATAAATAATGCTTTAATTAAATAAGTTATTATAAATTAAATTATCTATTGATTATTATATAATTAATTAATTTATAATTATATGTTTATTTATTTAATTTAATAAATAAAAGGTAACGTGGTTTATTATATACTCGGTTATATTATATAGTCGGTTACCTTTTTCCCTATATAAAAAACGTCCGTACGTAAATTATAACTCTTTTAATTCTTTATTAAATTTTATAAAATTTTAATTTATTATATATAATTATATAAAAATATTTAATCTATTCTCTTTAATTTTATAATTATTTTATATAATTAGTTAAAGCGGAAAATAAAAATTATAAGGATTAATTTAGCGTATTCTTTATTTAAAGGTATAATAAAATAGATATAAATTTTAAAAAATCTTTTTTATTTATTTCATTTAAATTAGATTTTAGTTTTAAAACTAGGGTTTAAATTTAATGAAAATTAATTAAAATGCACGGTTACATATAAACGTTTTTTTATAAGGAAAAAGGTAACCGACTATATAATATAACCGAGTATATAATAAACCACGTTAAGGGTTTTATATAATTTTCTTTTATAATATAATTAATAAATTAACGTCCTCCGTAAAACGGAATTAGTAATAACTAATAAGTTTAAAAGCAAGTAATAATAGATTTATAAAAGAATTTAAAAGAATATTTAAAAGAAATAAATAATAATATAAAAAGCTTTATATATAAATTATAAACCGAGTTTTATTTATTTATTATTATTATTTTTTAAGCTTATTATAGCTAATATAAGTAATAAAAAATAAATAGAAGGTTATATAAATTAGTAATAACTCTATATTAAGATAAATAAGTATTTTAAATAATAAGTTAAAAAATTAAACCTTTAATTATACGATAATAAATAGCAAGTATTAAACCCCCTTTCTATTATAACTATCGACCCTAGCTACTACCTTATTATCCCTTACGGTATAGGATTTATAATAAATCTAAGTCTCGCGATAGTATTATATTTAAATATCGAAAAAGGAATTATTATACTCGTTTACGTTATATAAATTTAAAATTTATCGGAGATTATTTATACCTAAGTAATAAAGTTCTTAAAGTTAAGGTATAGAGATATTGATTTTATATAGGTTATTAAAAAAAGCTTTTATACGTAAGTATAAAATCTTAAAATAGATACTCTTTAGGATTTATAATATTTCTCCTTTTTATTATATATAAATATATATTTATATCTATTATTATCCTTTATTTAATATTATACCTTTATATATTATTAAATATATATATAATTATTTAAATCTTGATATTTACCGATATATATTATATCGTACGCGTTAATAAAAAACGTTTCGAATAATTCTAAAAAGGCCGGCGCGATTATATCGGTAATTATTAAACTTATATTTCTTAAAAAGAATTACTTTCGTAATATAAAAATCGTAATTATTTTAAATAAACTCGATTTTAAAATATTAAATATTATATATAATAATAAACCTCTCGAACCGTTATAATATATAGCTCTTTATATATACAATCTTTATATTATATTTAATATAAATAATAGCGACGAACTTTATAAAAAATATTAAACGACGGAAAGTATATTTATATATATATAAAATAAGAAAGAGGTTTTAAAGGATACGGAGTTTTTATATTAATATAACGAGCGTCGGTATAATAATATCGTGAATTAATTAAATATATTAAAGGGGAAAAAGGACCGGTACCGATAAGCGAGAACTAGCGTCAAAAAGGGAGGGCGAATCGCGGTTAGCGAGTAGTCTTTTAATCGGACAGGTTATTATTAATTAAGCTATTCGTTAATTATTATATAATTAATTAGTTTATAATTATATACTTACTTATTTAATTTATTAAATAAAAGGTAAAGGTTTTATATAATTCTTTTTCGTAATATAATTAATAGATTAACGTCCTCCGCAGGACGGAACCGAGTTTTATTAAAATATAAAATAAGCCCGTTTGTTTTTTTAATAATCGAATTAAATAACTTTATAATTATTTTAAAATTATAATTCCTTTCTTAATAAAATTATATAATATTGAAAATTAAACGATTTTTTATTTAATAAACTGGTACTTATTAAAAAACTATATTTTACCTCGAGAGGTCGACCTATATATATATACCTTAAAATAATTTAATATTTATTTATAAAAAGAATTTCTTTTTACTAATTAATGAAAATAGTTTTAAGTATAGTTTTAATACCGGTAAAGTATGTCTTTAAGGAAATTCCCGACTTTAGAAGGATTTAAATTAGTTCGTCTAGAATAATTACTTAAACCCTTTTTTAATAAAGTAGCGATAATATAAATAAATCTTTTAATATATATAAAAATTTATTAATAATTAAATATAACGTGGTTTATTATATACTCGGATATATTATATAGTCGGATACCTTTTTCCTTATAGAAAATAAGTCCGTATATAACCGTATACTTTAATAAATTTTAATTAAATTTAAACCGTAATTTTAAAATTAAAGTTTAATTTAAATATAATAAATAAAAAAGACTTTTTAAAATTTATATCTATTTTATTATACCTTAAAATAAAAAATATATTAAATTAATCCTTATAATTTCTAGTTTCTATTTTAACTTATTAAATAAAATAATTATAAAATTAACGAAAATAAATTTAATATTCTTTTATAATTAAATATAATATGTTACAATTTTATCAAAGTTAATAAAGAATTAAAAGAGTTATAATTTACGTACGGACGCTTTTTATATAAGGAAAAAGATATCCGACTATATAATATATCCGGGTATATAATAAACTATATTAATTATTTATTAATATTCCTATATAATAAATTATTAATTTTTTTCAATATTAATTTTAAATTAAATTATAGAAAGAGCTTATATGTCTACTTATAAATGTTTGATTTTAAATGTAATTATTTAAAGTAACTATATAACCTCTAGCTTTATTTATTAAATTATTAAACCTTTTTAAATATTCTTTTATTTTTATTTATAATCTTTAACTTAGATATTTATTAAATAATTATAAACAATTAAGATTTAAAATTAAATAAAAGGATATTAAAATATATAATTTTAATTATTTAAATTTAATTAAATAAAGTTTAATTTAAAAAAGGAAAATAATTATTTCTATAAATATTATATCTTTTTTATAATAAATAAACGTAATTTACTATTAAACCGGCTATATTATTAAGTTAGCTACTCTTTTATTTAATTTACCTAATTAAACTTTAATATATAATATCTTTATAATTATAATACCGATTTAATTAAAAGAAATTCGTATTATTTTAATAATTTAAACGACGTAAAGAAATCTAAATTGAATTAATTAACGAATTATTACGAAAATATATAATATCCCCCGAGCTATTTTAAACGACCGATTATATAATATCGATCCTTAATATAAAACCCGATCGAATAGATAAAAATTAAATTTAATAAAAAAAAGTATTTTATAATTATATAATTAATTTAAATATTTAAGGGACACCTTTTAATATTAATATTATAAAAAATATAATTAATCTCTTTATTATGTTATATAAAAGTAATCGCGTTAATAAATATTAAATTAAACATTTTATTAATCGTAACCCGGACCTTAAAACCCGAATAAACCGTTAATATAATTATTAAAGGGTTTTTTACGAGGATTTAAGTATTATTTCCGGTTAATTCGTATTAATTATAAACATTAAAATTAAATATAATATTTTAAATGAAAATATATAGAATTGTAACGAGACCGGCTTTATAATAAATATAATTAAGTTAATATTTATAATGATATATATTAATTAGCATAAAAAAACGAATTTAGTTTAGCCTAATAATCGGGAATAATTAATGGTTATTAATTATATTAATTCGTAAAGTTAATATATTTTATTATTTTTAATTATTTAAAGCTAATATTATTTTATAAATTAGTTTTATAAATACGACCTATTAGGTAATTAAATAATTAAATCGATTTCTAACGGCTAGATTAATAATGAAATAGGCCTAGATTAGATTAAATATTTCGATAAATATATTAAGTTATAATAAAAGGTTATTATTACCTTTTAATCTTTAACGGTTATAAACACTATATTTTAGCCGAATTTAAGGTATATTATAAAAATAATAATATTATTATAATTAATATACCTCCTTATTTATTATACCTACTTTAACTTTTAAATATAACACTTTATTTAATATTAAAGTATATATATTTAAAATAAATCGAGTTATTTATTAAAATATCGATAAATTTTATTATAAGGTTTAAATTCCTTATCGCCTTTAAAGCTATATATTTTATTATTTTTATAGAAAATAATATTGAATTTAAATTTAATATATTTAATTTAATCTTTTATTATTTAAACGAGGTAATTAATAAATTAAATATATTTCTTTAAATACTTATATTTAACCTATCGTATCCGGGGACGGCTAATATTTATAACCTTTAAACGCCGTTTAACCTTTAATAAATAATTAAATATTCTATTTTTATTAAAAGTAAGGTTTGTATTTATTAAAGAAACTCTTCAGTATTTATTTTAAATATTATAAATTAAATAACAAAAGGTATAAATAAAATAATTTATAAAATAACTTTTATATATAATTAAATATATATATTAAAAAGGTTAATTTAATACTTTTTAAATACCGGAGAATTAAAAAGGTATATATATAATTTAAAGGGGCTTTTATTATATAGGAATTCTAAAAGTTATAAAATTAAAAGGTAAAAGGGAAACGTTTAATAATTAATAAAAACGAAATAAAGGGTCCGTTAAAATAAAAGGCGGCCGGTAAAAGGTATTATAATATTTATAATAAAATAGGTTATAATATATAAATATATAAATATATAAAAGGGATATATAATTAAGTAATAAATCGGATAGTAAATATTTTTAATTAATTTAAAGTATTATAATTAAATTAATTTATATTAAAATAATAAAATATAGAAAAGGTAGTTAATTTAGTAATATAGCCGGCTCGGTAATAAACTACGTTATACGGATAATAATAATTAAATAAAATTAAAGGAGAAATAAAGTGCTTAAGATAAGGTTATAAGTCGACTAGCTATAATAAATCTAATTAAATTATTAAAGGGTATTAATATAAATATAAAAGTCGTAAGATTAAATGCTCCGATCGTAAGAGTATTATATAATTATACGTTATCTATTAAATATTAAATATAAAGGTATATTACGATAATAAAATAATTCGAGCGAGATTCTTTTATTAATAGATATTTCTTACCTTGTCGTTCTATTAAATTAATATAAAATAATAAGGAAATAAGATATAATAGCTACGATATTAATTAGTTATGCTTTCAATAATAAATTCTTTACCTTTCGATCGACAGCTAAAGGAATTTAATAAAGTTACGTAAGAATAATATTAATATATAAAGTTTAATAATTAATTAAATTAGAATTTATTAAATTAAAAAATAAAAGGGAAAAGAGTAATTAAATCGAGTTAGAAAAGAGATAAAGTCTTAAGTACTAAACCTAAGGTAGAGCCCTATCCTTTTAGAGCTAATTAAATCGTATATATCTATCGATTAATAGGCTAGCTAGGCCTAGTTATATAATTAATTTAAATTATTTCTTATTAATATAATCTATAAATAAAATAATTATATAAGCGAATTAATTATTTTTTAATATTTTATATAAAAAAGTATAAATTAATTCCGTTATAATATATTTAATATATTAAAATTAATTAAAATCCTTATCTTTAAATATATCTATATCGTTTTAATAAGTACGTATATTATACCCGGGCTCCTTATAGATTCTATAACGCCGCGGGCGCGTTTTAAACCTTTTTATACGATTATTATTCTAACGCGATTTATTTTATAATTATTTATTAACGTTTCTTTAAAATTATAAATTTTCTTTAATTTATATATAAAGTAATCCTTTATTCTATAACCGTTTCTTTTTCGTACGGCGGTATTAATTAAATATTTTATTTACTTTTTATAATACGATTACCTTACCCTTTAATAAAATAAACCGGTATATTATTTATATCGTACCTTTTACGATTTAATTAAATTTAATAAAAATTAATATTAGAAAGCTATTTTAATATTATATAATTCGATTCTTAACGTACTCGGTTTAAAATTAAGCTTTAATTACGTTATTTAAGGTCTTTAATTCTTAAGGTATAAGTAAGCCGGAAAAGGTTATTAACGATATTAATATATATAGCTTTATATTTAATTATAAAATAATAAATTCCGGATTATATAGTATAAATCCTATCCTTTAAAAACCTCTTTAAATATTTAAAATAATAAAAGTTATTTAAAATATTTTTAAAAACGTTAATAAAAAGTCCTCCTTTAAAATATAAGTAATATATACTCGTATAAAACCTTTAATTTCTTTTCCGTACGACTTTTTTAATATATAAAAATAGCCGATATTAAAAGGTTAAAGTTTATATAATAAATAAAAAAGTATATAGAATATAATAATTAAATTCTTTTTATAATAAAGCTTAAAGGTTATTAAATAATAGCTTTTATAATTATTTAAAATTAATAAATAATAAGCACCCTTTTTATAAAACTTTATATATTTATTAAAATACCGAATTTAATCTTTACTTTTCTCGTTTATAATTTAATTATTTTTAATAATTATAATTATTTAATCTTTTAATAATAAACTATTTTTATATTAAGAAGAGAAATATGTTTTTCCGATAAATATAATATATAAAGGGATAGCGTAACCGGATAATCCGATATTTTAAATAATTATAATTTATTCCTAATTCCTTTATTATATTATCTTAAGCCTTCTACGTCGATCGGAGGTAATAACGATTATTTCGAATAAAATTTAATTTATAAGAAAGCCGGTTTTATTAAAGTTATAAATATCCTCCTTTTAAATTTTATATTTATAAATTATATTTTATATAAAGATAAATTATATATAATATATATTAAGATTTTTATAAAGGACTCTTTAATAATTAATTCTTTAATTAAAATATATCTAAAGGTTTAATTATTATTATATAAAATTAAAGGCTTAATTAACGCCGATACGTCCCGTATTACGTTAACGGAGTAATTAATTTATTATATTTTTAACGTTATTTATCCGGGGAGGAAATAATCGCGAATTTAATTTAATTATATATTATATAATTATATCTTCTTCGGAATCTATTAACTTCCGAAAATTAATAAATATTTCGTGTTTTATAAGAATACCGAGCTATTAATTATAAAAGGTTATATAAAGGACTTCGTATATTTAAATTATATATTAAAGATTTAATTTTAAGTTATTTTTAAACGTTTAAAGCGTTAAAACTATTTATCCTTTTTCTTAAATATTAATTATAATAGGTAGTAAAGGAATTAAATTATAAAAGTTATTTATACGAAATTTAACGAAAGTGGTTAATTCGCTTATATAATTATTTCGTTTATAGACTACGTTATAATAAAATTTATTATAAATATAATCGCCGGAAACTTAAAATATATTCCTATAATCGTTATAATAAATATACCTAGAATTATCCCGAACACGCCCGGGATTATCTGAAAAATATTCGGGAATATCTTAATAAATATTTAATTTTAGATCGATTTAAATATAAAATTTATTTTAATCCCGGAATTCCGAGAAATTAATAACGATTAAATTAAATTAAATTTTATTTTAAATAATAAGACCCTTTTAATTATTCCTTTATTTAATTACATCTTATAAAGCTAAAAGAATTTGACTTTTAATAAATTTTATACTCCGATTTTAAATAAACCAAAGTTAAATAAGTCTTATTTAATATTAGAAATTCAAAAGTTAATAGAAATTTTAAATATTATAATTAAAAAAGGTATATATATATATTTATATTAATAATTAATTTTATATAAAAAAGCTTATAAAAATAATTAATAATTATCTTAATATATAAAAGAATCGAGGTATAATTAAAATCTTTAAAAAATAATAAATAAAGATTCCTTTAATTAATAATTAATAAAATAGAAAATTTAATAATTAATATTATCCGTTAAATGTTAAAAATAAAAAAACTTTTAACAATATTTATAATATCCTTTATAATAAAAGATTTATAAAATAGGTAAATAAATTAACCTTATTTATAATACCGCTTTTTATTATATAACGATAGATTAAAGGCGAGGAAAAGGTAAGAGCTATTATAAATTTAAAACTTTTAAATAATATAATACTATTTAATAATTATTTATTCCCGTTATAATCGGAAGTCGTTATTTATTTCCGAAATAAATACTTTATTTTTATAATTAATATAATAACCTTCTTTTATTAATTTTCTATTTATTTAAATTATTAAAATAGATTTATTCTTATAAATCTATAAAAAATGAAGAAATCCATAATAATATTAATGAACTATAAGAATATACCTACTTATACCTAACGTTTTATAAATAATATCTTTAAGGAATTTAATAATTTTTATAAAGCTTTTATTAATAATACTATTATTTATTTAGAAATTATAAAGGAATACTTTAAATATTTCAAAAGGCTTTTAACCTTTTTAATAATAAGAATATCTTAATTAATTTTAAGAAAGTATTTATTAATTACCTTTTAATAAGATTATTTAATTTTAAGGTAAATACTTTTAAATTAGGAATAAGTAAATAAAGGGTCTCTATTTATCGTTAATTATTATTTCCTATTAATCTTAAATTATTTAAATAACATATTTAAAACTTTAAATTCCTTTATTATTTAATACCTTATTATATTTAAATTATTATAGAAAAGAAAAATAACTCTTCTAATAAAAGGACGTAAATAAAGACGAGTTATTATTAAGAACGTAAATAAATAATTAATTAATTATAAATTAATTAAATTTAAATAATAAATATTAAATATATATCTTTTAAAGGAGTATAAGCTTTTATTTATAATAAAATAGCTATATTCCATTATAATCTTAATTAAACTCTTTTTATTTAATTCGATAAATTATTTAAATAAGGATTTAGAATAATAATCTTTTATTTTAAGTACGTAGTCGAATAATAATTTAATATTCTAATTATAAAAACGTTAATTAAACTTATTATATATTTTAATTAATATCTATTTTTATCCGAAATAAAATATATATTTTTAAAATTTAACGTTATATACCTAATATAGGTAATTAAAAGGTTATGAATAATAATTTAATTTAATTAAATATTTATTATTATCTTTATCGATTATTTAATTATAAAACATATTTATAAAGTTACGAGTTTAGATATAATAAATACTAATCGATTTAATAAAAGATTAATTAATACTTCGATTTATTTCTTATACTATAGATTTTAAATATATTATATAATTAGTAAGATTAATTTTATCCTTAATACGTTTAATAAATTCAAAACAATTTAAGATATTAATAAATATATTATTAAACCTGTTATTTTAAATAAAGTTTGATTTATAACCGATAATAAAATAAAATAGAAGTTTTTAAATAAACATAAAATTAATATTCGTTTAACCTTTATTTTTAAGGATTTTAAATATTTAATTATCGTTAACGAAATCATTAATAATTTCTCTTATTTCGGGTACCATTTCAAGATTAAACAGAAATTCTTATATTATATCGATTATTTAAAAATATATCGATTTTATATTCCTTATACTTTAATATAAATTTTCTTAATTATCATTTATAATAATAAATATTATTTTAATTTGAAACGAATATTAAAAAATCTTAAATTTATTTATAATTAAAAGTAAGAAGAGATTATTAAAAGATTATATTATATATTATTTTAATTATAATATTAATCGAACCGATTAATAATTAAAGATAAATAATCCTAAATTTATTTATAATAAAAACCTTTTATTTATATATATAATTATAATAAACTTTATTATAACATTCTTATTAATAAATTTTAAACAAATATTTTAATAATTAAAAAATAATAAAACTTATTAAAATATATATAATGTATATAATAACGATTTCCTATTTTATATTAAAACGAATTATATTAATTTTAAAGTATAAGAAATATACTGTTAAAAATTAAATTATTACTTGTATTATTTAATTTACATTAATAAATTAAGGAATTTCTTCGAAAATAATTGTTAAATAAGATTTTAAATTTATTGATAATTTTTAATAAAGTATTTAAAAAAACCTAAATATTTAATTAATAATAATAATCGTTTAATAGCTTTAACTAAACGGATTATTAAAACGAAAGAATTAATATATCGATATCATTATTTAATATTATTACTTTATATACCTTAATCGTGAATAAATTAATATATTTCTAATATTTTATTAAAACATAAATAACGCTTATAATTAAATAACCGACTTAGCGCTTTATTAATATTTATTTAACTTTAAATTACCGAAACCCTTTAACTTAATTATAAATATTAATATTATTAATAAAATATTTAAGGATATTTATTTTATAAAAAAGTATTTTAAATAAAATATATAATTAATTATAAACTTTATAATTATAAATATAAAAAGTTAATATGATTTTAAAATTAAAATATTTAATTTAAAGAAAGTAATAAAATCTATCTCCATTTTTATAAAAGTTATTGTTCTTTTTAAAAAAACCTTTAAGGAAATTATTATAATAATAGTTTAAATTTTAAATAATAATTAAAAAAGTTAACAATTTAATTTATAAATTAAAGTTTCTAAAAAGAAATTCTTTTTTTTTATAATATTGATTAAATATTTAATTCCTATTTTTAGAAATAATAATCCTTTTTGTTATTTATACTCTCCTCTTAATTTTATTAATACCGATTAATTCGGATATAATTTTAAAAATAATATCTTATAATATAAAATCGAAATCATTAACGATTATCGACCGAATCGCGAAAAGGATAAATATAAATATCTAATAAAATAAAAAGGTTTTAATAAATAATATAATATTAAAAAGAAAGATATTTTAAACGATTTTAAGGAATTAATTAAGGAATATTAGCAGCATAAAGGTAGTCGATTATTATAAGTTCTATATAAAGGAAAGATTAATAAGTAATTAATTATATTAAAACGGAAATTAAAAAGATTATAAAAGGTTTAATATAGAAGTAATTAAATAATCATTCCTATATTAATTATAATTATTCCTAAGCTTATTATATCTATTTTTAAACTTATTATACCTATTCTAATTATAATTATTCCGAAATTGATTATAATTATATTTAAATTAATTATAATTACTTTATTTAAATTTATTGGTTAATCGGTTATACAATTTATTTTAAAACAATTAAAGGAGGCTTTTAAATAAGGAAAAGGAAGGCTTCTTAAATTAAAAAATAAAACGAAAATATTTTCTTATTATTATAATTAATTTATATTATAATATGTTTAAATTAATATTATATAGTTTATATTATAATATACTTTAATAATAAATTAAATAAATTAAACAAATATAGAGGATTACTACGGATAATGAGGATCTTTCTCTAACCCGATAATTTAATAAACTTTATTAAAGGGTTTATTAAAGAAGGTTTAATTAACCCGCTATTCTTAAAAAAAAAGCGGTTAATTTAAATAAGAATAATTAACCTCCCTTATTTAAAAGGCTTTAGTTAATTTAAATAGATAAAGCCCTCTTCCTTCCTTATCTTTATATTAATTTATTATTTAATATTATTCCTATCCGGACCCCTTAATTAATATAGAAATACTATATCCTCCGAGATTCTTTCCCTACTTTATAAATATATAAATATACCTTCCGCCGTTTAATATATTATATAAAGTTTATTACCGTTATTCTTTTTAATATAATAAAACAATTATATATATAAAGAGTTATATATTATAATAATTCGAGAAATGTATTATTATATACGGGTTTCTATACTTTAAAATCGAATTTATCTAAAGCGATTATAAGTTTTAAATTACGAAATTTTATTTTTAAAGAAATATAAATTTAATAATTATTAATATAATCGTACAGGCTTTTTAAAAACTATTTAGTACGCTTTTTATTATCGTATATAATATAATATATATCGATAAATGTCGAACTTTAAATAATTATATATATATTTAATAATATATATAAATATAATATTAAATATAGAATAATAATAAATATAAATATATATTTATATATAATAAAAATAAAAGAATATTATAAATTTTAAAGAACGTTTATTTTAAGATTTTATATTTATATATAGAAGGTTTGTTTTAATAATTTATAAAGAATTAATATCTTAATACCTTAATTTTTAAACCTTTACTATTTAAATATTAATAGTTTTTAATAAATCTTGAATTTATATAACGTGAATAAATAATTAGTTTCTTAATACTTAAATATAATACTATCGCGAGACCCGGGTTTAATATAAATTTTATATTATTAAGGATAATAAGGTAATAATTAAGGTCGATAGTTATATTAAAAAGGGCGTTTAATATTTATTATCAATTATTATTAAAGGCTTACTCTTTTAATTTATTATTTAATATATTTATTAATTTTAATACGGAGTTATTATTATTCTATATAACCTTTTATTTATTTTATATTATTTATAATAGCTATACTAAGCTTTTTAAAAAACTAATCAATCCTTTACTTTTTAATTAAAAATAACTGATAATAATGGCCTTAAATATTCTCTTCTTTTCTAATTTAATATAAATAAATATAATATTAATAAAGATAATTAATAAAGATTTAACTTTTTTAATTAAAGCATTTTTGAATAATAAAATATTACCTCTCTTTTTATATGATATTATTATTTATACCTCTTTATATTATATACCTCTTTTAATTATTTAAGTTAAATTTTCTTTAAATAATAAAATAAAAGTATTAATAATGATTCAAAGTATACTCCGCGCGAAAAGGGTTAGTTTATTTTAAGATCGATTTTATTATTAATTCAATAAAAATATATAATGCCGCTTTTATATTATAATATCTAATAAACGGATTTAAAACAAATTACGCTTTTATATTTAATATACCTTATTAAGCCGGTCGCTTCTTATTAAAAAGAGTAAAAGATAAAATCGACGGTTTTAGTTCTTATTAAATATAATATTTATTAATTAATTAACCGGCTAATAATTATTATTACCCCTCCCTTTTATAAGCCGTCGTTTTTAATATTTAATCCCCCTTTTATTTAAAGGCGCCAAGGAGCTTATTAATAAAAAGGCCGGAGGGTCTTTTTATAAATACGTCTATTAAAGCTCGGTTATTTTAAAATAAATTTAACTTGCTTATTAATTAATACAATTTAATCACGCTTCCGTATTTAATATACTTTATTAAGCTAGTCGTTTTGTATTAAAAGGAATGGGAGATTAAATCGACGATTTTAATCTTTATTAAGTATAACATTTATTAATCGATTAGCTAGCTATTAATCGTTATTAAAGTAAAGTTAAACCTTTTTAATTTAAATATTATAATCGAGCTCTTATAAAAGAAATTAAATATATAAGTAATATTAGTATTTTTAAGTACTTTTTAAATAAATACAAAATCCTAATAAGCGAGGAAACTAAATTAATATTTAATAAACTATTATATTAAAGTTACTTTTTTATTAAGCTAAAAAGGAATTTTTAATTTAATTAAAGTAGTTAATTTATTAATTACTTTTAAACGTAGTAATAGTAAATAAATAAAAAAGATAATAACGTTAATATAAAAATGAGGTTAAAAGGAATTAAAAAGCATTAAACGTAATAGATTTATAATAAACGTAAATATTATATTTAAATTACGCGAGTTAAAGCTATAATAAAAAGATTATAATTATAAAAAATAGAAAAATATATTAACTTTAAATACTACGTTTATAGGAATAAGTTAATATTTATTAATTAAAGGTTAAATAAGGAAATATAAACGGAAAATAATAATATAATGAATTTATTAATTAATTAATCAATTAATATAAAGAGTATCGATAATTATACTTTTTTAATAATATTAATTACTTTTCTTATTTAAAAAACTAAATTATAATAATAATATATTTATAATTAATATATTATATTAAGAACTACTTTATTATTAAATAATCCGTTAAATCTTTTTTATATTAATAGGCCTTATTAAGGGGACCAATTTAGTTAATTAATATTAATAGCCCGTACACGCGCTAGCACTTATTTTAAGAGTTACGCGCGTATTAATTTTATTATTTATTCCTTCCTTCTCTATCTTATTATTATTAATTATATTACCTTATATATTATATTATTATATACCTTTTCTTTTTATAAATACTAAATAAAGAACGGCTTAATAATAAACATTTTTAAATTTAAATATTATTCGTTGAATATTTATTTTTTCTCCTTAATCAATTACGTTAATTAATATAAAATATATATTAATCGATAACTTATTAAATAATACTAATAATAAAGATAGAAATAACGATAAAAAGTTTAATTTAAGTTCTTTTATTAATTATAATATAATAACATTAATCGATTAATAATATTATAATAATAATAAGCGTTTAATATTAATAATATTAGAATTCCTTTTAAAATAATTAAAGTTATTATATTTTAACCTTATATATAATATATTTTAAATATTAATAATAACTTAAACTTAATTTATTTTATAATTTAATTATAAAGTTTAATTAAATTAATAATTACGATTTTATTATACTTAATTATTAATTTAATAATATTTATTATTTTAGCCTTTTAGAGTACTTTACCTTTTTAACGTTTATGTACTTTAATATAATAAGTCCATTAACTAATTTATATTTAAATCTATTAATAAAGTTAAATAAGGAAGAAATAAATAAGGATATTATATATTAATAACGTGGTTTACTATATACTCGGTTATATTATATAGTCGGCCACCTTTTTCCCTATATAAAAAACGTCCGTGCATAAATTATAACTCTTTTAATTCTTTATTAAATTTTATAAAATTTTAACCTATTATCTTTAATTATATAAAAATATTAAATCTATTTCTTTAAATTTTTAAATTATTTTATTTAATAAGTTAAAGCGGAAAATAGAAATTACAGGAATTAATTTAACGTATTTTTATTTAAGGGTATAATAAAATAGATATAAATTTTAAAAAATCTTTTTTATTTATTTTATTTAAGTTAAACTTTAATTTTAAAATTACGGTTTAAATTTAATTAAAATTAACTAAAATGTATAATTACGTACGGACTTATTTTATATAAGGAAAAAGGTGGCCGATTATATAATATACCCGAGTATATAATAAACCATATTACCTTTCTTTATAAATAATAAAATAAAATATATAAATATTTAATTAAATTAAAGACTATTTATCCTTTAACGTAATAAAATAAGTTAAATATAATTCTAAAAAAGATAAATAAATTTTTAAAAACTTAGGAGAATAGTATAGCTGATTATTACATTTTCTCCGGTATCCCTAGAGGCGAGGAATAATCGCTATTAGAAGTGTCGTATGGAAGCACTAGCGTGGGCCTTTATTGCTTCAATGCTTGCTCCCCCATGGATGGACGCGATGCCAAGCCTGGTCCTGGCTTCAGGCGACGCGCAGATCATGGTGGCCAGAATCAATCTTGGGGGAGGCCAGAAGAATTTCACTGAGCTGTGTGCGCAACCATGACCTCCCATTAGTCCATCAGAGCAGGTCGCTGGCGAATTGTGTCAACTTCTGCGCACCATTGGTGTCTACCTGTTGCCGGTCTAGTTACATGTATGAACAATATTCCTGGGATCTGTCGCTTGCCTGCCTGCCTGCCTGATTGCTTGCTTGCTTCAAATGCTTGCTTGATCATCTAGTCCCTCTTCATTTGCCCCGTCCATGCCAAGTGCAGACCACTAAGGCCAGACCACTGCTACGTTAGCAGGTGCAGACCACTAGGGGCAGGTGCAGGCCGCAGGCGACCCCGTCATCACAGTTCAGGTTGAGGAGGGAGGTTTGGGCGTTTGATCCCAAAACTTTGGTTTTTCCCACACCACCCGCCAGAAGCACCTACTTTTTAAGCTTTGTTTTCCCCACAACTTCTCATTAGAAAGGCCAAAGGAATCTGCACTGCGCTCTGTAGCTCTCAAACATCATAATTTGATCGCAGCTTCAGACTTTTTCGTTCTCCCGTCACCATCAGCAGCAGCCGCAGCAAACAGTCGCGAACCAACTGCCGATTGAATTCTTCTTTCTTGCGGTGTGTCGCAAGTCGTCTAGCAAGCTTCCTGAAGCCTGGGCTCCGAAATCCGACATACGTAACCCTCCATTCCATCCAGCTCTACCAGTTGGATCTGCCCGGCAAAGGTGGGAAGGAAAAGAGAAATACAAAGAGGCAAAAAAGAGAAGAAGAAAAAAAGGAATCAGTGTCGCTGCCATCTTCCGTTTGAGCAGACCAAAAGGTTTGGCGACTACATGCGTCTTGAGAGCCCTGCAGCTTCTTTTTCTTGAGCGACGGAAGGCATACCCTATCTTCTAATCCGAACCTCGCTGTCGTCCATTCTTCTCTTCCTCACTCACGACATTCTCATCATCATCACCACCACCTTCTTCTTCATCACCTCATCACAATCAAGACCTCTCCGCTTTGCAAAGCAATCTACCGCCACTCCTGCACATTCACCTCTCCGCCCTCGGCTTGCCGAAGTCCAAGAAGCACAACACTGCAGAGGTGTTTTCTCGCTGCGCCCGAGTCCCATCACGATCACATCCAGCGATCTTGAGTTCACACTCTAGCTCATCACCACTGCATCGACATCATCACATCCCATCCGACCTCTTGTCCAGCATCCAGCACCGCAGCTGCATCTCCCACAAGCTTCGATCTGTTCCCGTCTATTCGTCCCCGAACATTACATCAGCACCTACACGCTTTCCTTCGGAAACCTTCTAGGTGTAGATAAGAAACGTCAAAATAATTCAATCAACTTTATTCCGACTCAGTGATCTATCAATCACGTTTTTGTGATACTGCTGTGTCTAGGTCACAATGTCTGCCTCACCAACCCAGACCACAAACCCGGCCAAACGGCCTCTTGAAGATGCCTCTTCACCATCAAGAGCCAACGACCAACCGGATGCCAAGCGCCCCGCCCTGGACAAGGTCATAAAGAACGGCCATGACGAGGATGAGGACACCATCCCCCTGACTGAGAACAACGGCATCCCACCACCAGCCGAAGCCAACGGTAGCGACGAGTCCAAGCCGGAAACGGCGAACGGTGAAGAAAAGGTTGAGTCGAAAGACGAGCAAGGTGATACTATCGTCCCAGATGTCAACGAGACGAAGCCGGATTCCCAACCCACTGGTGCTCCCACTGCCTCGGTGCCCACTGCCACAAGCAGCAACACACACGACGAGACTGCATGGATCCACATTCGCGCTGTCATCTCTAGTCCCGAGGCTGCCACAGTCATTGGTAAGGGCGGCGAGAATGTTAGCAATATCCGCAAGCAGTCTGGTGCCAAGTGTACTGTCAGTGATTATCAGAAAGGCGCCATTGAGCGCATTCTCACCGTTAGCGGTGTAGTAGATGCTTCGGCCAAGGTAAGTTACAATTATCCCATAATGTATTTTCTCAGCTAGTATGACCGGGATACTGACGCGGTGCAGGCATTTGGTCTGATTATCCGGACATTAAACAATGAGCCCCTGAACGAGCCGTCAAGTGCGCAGTCCAAGACCTATCCTTTGCGCCTCCTGATCCCCCACGTCCTTATTGGATCCATCATTGGCAAGGGCGGTTCGCGTATCCGAGAGATCCAAGATGCATCCGGAGCTAGGCTCAATGCATCAGATTCGTGTTTGCCGTTATCCACCGAGCGCTCTCTTGTCGTAATGGGTGTTGCGGATGCGGTTCATATCGCTACTTACTATGTCGGCAGCACTCTTCTGGAACAACTGAACGAACGCTTCGGAGGCCCTGCCGCCTCAGCGTACGCCACACGGAGTGGCGGCCCTGCTGGTGTAGTCCCCGGTGGTATGCAGGTTGTGCCTTATTCTCCCCAGCCCGCTGCTGGGAACTTCGGCAACCGTGAAAACTACGGCCGCCGGCCGGATCCCCGTGCGCATCACATGCCGCCTAACCCCTATGCTCAGCACTACCCTCCCCACCATGGCGGCCCTGTGCCTCAACCTGCGGCGAATGCCCCTATGCACTATGCTCCTCAGCCTGCCGCTACTTATGGTGCCGGACCTCACATGCCTCCTCACCAGGCAGGTGGCCACCCTGTCCCGCAACCCCACGGAGGCCCTCAGGCCCAGCCCATGCCTGGTGCTATGGCGGGTGCACCCCTGACACAACAGATCTACATCCCCAATGATATGGTAGGAGCCATCATCGGCAAGGGTGGTCAGAAAATCAATGAGATACGCCAGATCAGCGGTAGTGTCATCAAGATCAACGAACCGCAGGACAACAGCAACGAGCGCCTCGTTACAATCACTGGCACTGAAGAGTGCAACAGAATGGCACTCTACATGCTGTATTCCCGACTTGGTGAGATCAAACACCAATTCGCAACCGAGAAGAGATGAACACTAACACTGTTTTCCCTTGATAGAAAGCGAGAAACACCGAATTTGATGAGTTACGACGAGTACGATCTCTCTACCTGCGCCCTCACTTACATGCAGTGTCATCTGGCCCCCCATGGGCCAAATTCTCTCGCATCTACAGCACTCGCTGCTTGCGCATATTGACTGACTACATCTGCCGGTCGTTTTGGAAGGGTGGAAAAGTTTCTTTGGTGGTTTGGCGTACGGGCTCGGTCACCAAAGTTGTGTCGGTCGTCGTCACACACAAAAAACGGTGTTTGTTATTTCTAGACTGGCAACTGAGATTTGGTGGTCGAGGAATGAAAACTGGCCAATACATTTTGGAGGTATTCTATTTAATATGCATGATCTGATCGATTCTTCCTGTCGTACCTCTGCACTGCCTGCTCCTTGCCGTACCCTGTTCCTCATCCTGGAGGGTTCACCTTGCATTGTTGGCTTGGTGTTATTCAGTCTCCTCGTCCCTCCAATCATGCACTGCCGATTCCCGCCCCTCTGATACTTTCGCATTGCTAGACCTTTGAGCAAATGTATGGTGTGGGTGCGCGCCCTCGAGCAGCGTTCGTGGAAAGCTGATGTGATCATAGGAAATCTCACAAGAGTGGTCGGTATAATCGGCGGAAACGAACCCCTGCCTACGTTGCGAAGACCTGCGACAACGGCACTATTGACAACGTGAAGGCCAATTGCACGTGCCGCGTTACACCTACCCCGTGGTGAAAGCTTATTAGTGCCCTTTGGGGCTGGTCAAGGACTATAGGTCTTCTGCATCAAGCACCTTTGAACACGGGGGTTTTCCACGGCATACCAGCTTGGTTTCACAACACCAGGCGTATACAGGGCAAACATCCTGCCAATTTGATGGTGCGGCTATACCATTGGCTCCACACTGTTGTATCTGTCGCTGCGCCTGGCGAGGTCTAGTATTGTGCCACCAATTGCCGTGAAGAGGGCAGATTGTTGAAGCTCAACGGTCTACTGGACAAGAGATCACGAAAGAACCTTTTCAGTAAGCAGCCAAGTAGGCAGGTGACGCGCATGGACGCCATATTAGACGATGGCTGTTAGTGGCCAAGACCTTTGGGATGGCGCCGTACATGCAGGCTGACATGTGTCTCGAGAGTCTGGAACGTTGCGTTGAAAAAAAAAAAAAAAAAAAAAAGCAAGCACCGCCGCGGTAGCCACGTCATACCTTACGAGCCAACTAGTGCCATGCTTGTTCTGTGTGGCACATATCCCAAGCTGTTACACAGCGGTCGATTGCTGACGAGAGCAGCTGAACGGGTATAGGCGCTTATACACAGATGAACTGGGTAGATCTCATTAGCTAAGGTTTCAATGGAGGCTTGGCAAACCTTCGGTCTGATTTATTTCGGGAGATGCCATATCCCCTTGATTGCGAAATACCGCAATTAGAGTGGGGAGAGCTTCTGGTCGAATTAGAATATCAGATATATTCGGATGGTGAGAGTTCACGCCGTCGAAGACTTCACTTTATATTGTTACCTCCGCGGGTTATATGTATTAAATTTCCCCACTCTAATTGCGGTATTTCGGAATCAAGGGGATAGATGGGACACTGTAGCAGGTTTCCTGACTCGGAAGTTGGCACCCCTGGCCGAGCGGGTGACTACTTTCAGGAAAGCGCCAGCTGCTTAGACGTCGTTAGATGTAGGAGGTAGGTATTTATTAGTTGTAGGCCGAAGGAGTATGGAGTATTGGTGTTAGTCTATGCACCCACGGAGCAGGCAACGGAGAGAGGCACGGAGCAGCTAGGCAGAGCAGGCATCCATCCATCCATTCATGCCACAGCGGAGTCGATAGTGGATCTATCAAGCGACATTCAATTCTGATCTCAATTAAACGTGCAAAGCAAAACAGCTCGCAGGCCGCCCAAATCTTGGTAATCGAGATCAGGGTTGGCGGGTAAGCATGGAGAGCAATGCACTGGCAAATAAAACAACACGAACATGTATCTCAGCCAGCCGTTTCAGAGACCGCTCAGCTGGGCCGAGTCAGCCAATGGAGCAATACTGTGTGAGGCGTTGAATCAACCGGTCCAAGTGCATGACCGGACCATGGGAGGGTAAGACAGCATTGCCTTGGATCGGCCCATCCGCACCCTGGCCTTGGCTAACGGTAAACCCAACCCCGGACCACGAGGGCAGGGAGGAGTTGGAGGTTACTTAGATTTGCATCAAATTGGATGGGGGAGAGGGACCAGATCCTGCGATGCTTGGGTCGCATGTTGAGAGTTATGGATAGAGGGCCTAGTACCTACAACGTTGCTTGTACCACCACGAGTTCCATAACCTTCAGACGAGGCGCGAGAGAGAGAGAGAGAGAGAGAGAGAGAGAATGTGTGTGTGTGTGTGTGCGTTTGTAAGTCGCGCGCGAATACATGCCGGGCTGCCTGTCACCTTACTCAAAGAACCGATCCAGGAACGTCTCGTCACGTCTCGTCCTCTCGTTCGATTTCTTCTCGTAAAAGTCAGCTTCGGTCTGACTGCATGCAGCTGCTGGACTGTGATGTACTGCCTGCTAGTCTAGTAGTACATGAAGAAACTACCGACCTCCTCTCAGCCAATCACGAGGCAATCGCAAAGTGTGTTATGTTTGTTCCTGGCGTGCTTCGGGTGGCTGCCTGCTTGTCTGCCAGTCACCAGTCACCAGTCAAAATGGGCAAGTCAGCTACTTTAGGTAGCTAACGTGCTTGGACGGGGATGCTCAGCCTTAATGGCCACTTGAGGCATTAGCGTCGCCACGGATTGGCCAGTTTAGCCGGCTCCCCCACAATTCGCTGCCCCCTTTTTGGGTCTGCTTCATTTTCTTTTGCATGCAATCTTCCCTCTTTTTGCATCCTGACCCTGGCCCTGGAAATTACCTCGAATGAGGACGGGATCCACCCATGAGCAGACTGGACCAACTGCGGGCTCCGGCACCCTGGTGCTCGCTGTCCCCAAACACACGGTGAGGAGTCTCTTGGCTGCTCACGAGATGAGAAGTTCGTTCGTGCTCGTCGCGCGTCCCCAGAAATATGGCAAAGTGTAGCTTCAATAGGCTTAACTGATGAGCTGGAGGGCCACTTTGGCTCTTCTCCGGGTTCTCTCTTGGGCCCTCTCTGCCACACATCCGGCGGCGGGTCTCGCTCCCAGTTGATAGTCTGCTCTTTAAAAAGAAACCAAGTGGGAATTGACCTGGGTGCAAGGGGCGGAACCCGTCAGCAACGCCAGGCAAACGAGATGGGCTTGATGCCTTTTCGGCCATGCTACGGGGTAACGCTTGCTCGGATGATTTGACCTGACCCTGGCTGGTCCTGGCCGACCCTGGTCAACCAAAGTACAGGATGGAGATGTCAGTGTCGTCTGGGCAGTAATTGGTAATTCTCGGTAAGGGTGGGCGCTGGGCCGCGTCGCTAAGAATGGATTTATCCTTTCATAAGCCATCGTCGGTTCGCCTCTCCTCCTTCCCTTTGCTCTCTTTCTCACCACGCTCTCAAGACCACTTCGTCTATCACACTCTCTAAGCCTCACGGCACTTACACTCTTTACCACACCATCTTTAAAAGCCTTAATCCCTCCCTCCAGAGGCCCTGCTTTTTTCGTCGCTCTCTATACTCTAATACATATTTCTTGTCACTCTTTGACCCCTACTCTTTCGACGTTCCAGTATTCTTAATCCATCTACACACCAAACCGTCAAGATGCGTTTCGCTACTATCTCCGCCGCCGTTGCCACCTTCGCCGTCTCGGCCCTGGCCCAGGTTGATGGCTTCGATGCTATCGTCAGCCCCACTCAGGACCAGAAGATCGCCGCTGGCGAGAAGCTCACCATCAAGTGGCAGCCCGGTGAGGTCAAGGGTGCCGTCAAGATCGCCCTGATCGGTGGTGCTACCCAGAACACCCAGGTTCCTCTGACCACCATCTCCAGTGAGTAACACCTTCATGCTTCGGCGACTCGGGCTCTATTATCAATATGCTAACCTGTTCCTACAGCTGGCGTCGACAACCAGGCCGGTGCCTTCGAGTGGACCATCCCCGAGACTCTGGGTGACAAGGCCGTCTACGGTCTTACCATCTCCCTCGAGTCCAACCCGGCCACCTTCCAGTACAGCTTCCCCTTCCACATCACCGCCAAGGAGGCTGCTGCCCCCAAGGAGGCTGGTGTCAGCAGCGCCGCCGCGTCCAAGGAGGCTGGTGGCTACCCCACCGGCGAGAAGCCCGTCGTCACCGTCAGCTTGTCCAGCGCCGTGAGCACCGCTGCTGCCAGCAGCTCTGCTCCCGCCTACCAGGTCTCTTCCGCCCCGGCTGTCGCTACCTCCAAGGCTTCTGTCCCCACCACCTCGTCTGCTGCTGTCCCGGCCTACCCCACCATGGCCACCCCCAAGAACAACACCGCCAGCTACCCGGCCGGTGTCCCTACCACCATGGTCAGCACCCCTGCTGGCAACAGCAGCAAGCCCACCGGTGCCCCCACTCCTATCCCCACCGCAGGTGCCTCGCGCGTCGCAGCAGGTACATTCTTTGCAGGTGCCGCTGTTGCGTTTTTCGGTAAGTGACTTTCGGTGTTTATTCCTTCATATTCCAGTGTTTATTCCACCCTATTCCAGTGTCTCACGAGGGATGGAATAACCGCTTATTCAAGATATTTCCATCATTTCCTCTTGAGACATCCTGTTTAATCCAAGAAGAGTAAATACTGACACCGAGAGTCGATAGTTCTCATGTAATTACTTACTTGATTTGAGGATTCGCTTTGGAAAGGGACAGACTTCTTCTGTATGTGTGGATGAACGGATTTATTAGAACGAACGAATGAAAGATAGGGAGAGAGTCGGCTGTTGAAAGCGATCTGAATGGTCGACCTGAGTGTGTAACAAAAAAAACACATGGGAAACAGGGCCCGCGGTGTTTTGCCATTGGCCCTCGTTTCGCTTTTGGTTCATATAGACGGTTGTACATTCTGATTGCGCATATATACCCCATGAAACCTACCATGCTTGCGGCTCTTTTCCAGTGGTGACTTGCATATGTACGTACGAGTGACTGACCTCGCCAAGTAAGCCTTCTCTTGACTTGACTTGGCTATGATCGACATGACGGCCGGGGACCAGAGCGCCATTTGTTTATCTAGGTACATATATATCTTACACAATCCGCATCACTTGCAGTCCTGACTCCTGATCATTCCACATGCTCCACTGTGGAGTTTGGGTTGTAGATCTTATTCATGTTATGTTGTAAAGTGAATTGGATGGTGAACAAACAGCACAGTCCATATACAACGCGCCTATACTGAACCCTAAGTGAAAGTAAGTAGGTAACATTGACTTCGATGTGGCGTACATTTAAGTCTTGCTACTACAATCAGACAGAAACTCAAAAACCCATCGATTCTGAACATTCAGGAGCAAGTAAACTTATAATATTGTACTCCATGTCTTCATTAGGTATATTACCAGGTGATGGGTGGTGGCTATGCCACGCCTCTATTTAGCTGTTGGCTGATTGTAGTCGTCCAGTTGGAAGCAGGCGCAAACTATTCGAGTTTCATTGACGCCATCAGTGAGTCCATCGCATTCTATTGCTTGAAAGTAGGCTGTAATCAGCTATTAATGTTTCTAAGTATTGTCTATGTGGTTCCAACTAATAAAAATAAGATAGATCATTTTGCTTCGCTTCGTAAACTCCCCCAACTCCAATTGGATATGTTTGTGCCCGAGCAATCAACCAAAAATAAACACACGACACCGTTACACGAGTGATAATCATTAAATACGCCAAGCCGAGGGGTTTTCAGTGGCCGCCAATCTGGCCCTTGGGCAGCGGGGGCACCCAGCACAGCGCGAGGTTGAGGCCGATGTGGATGAGACCGATGACCCATAACGCCTTGGCATAGTTGGTGCCGCCATCCATGAAGCGAAAGACAATGGCGAAGACGACACCGCCCAGGTTGCCCACGGCGCCCGTGGTGCCCGAGAGGACCCCGTTGGCGTGGGGGTGGACGTGGGGGATGAGGGAGAAGTTGGCGCCATTACCTGCCTCGAGGAAGACGGCCATCATGGCCACGAGGCCGAACATGGTGGACTGATCATGGGAGTCGACCTTGCCAATGGTGACTAGGCACACACCGGTGAGGCAGCCGCAAACTACAATCCAGATCTTCTTGGCCCAGAGACTTCGGCCGAGCGCGTTGAAGACGAAATCGGAAATGGCCCCCCTAGAGGCCGGGTGATGAAGTTGAGGAAGCCGAACATGGCCGCCCAGTTGGCCGCGTTGGTCTGTGTGAGCGAGGGGAAGTTCTTGGCATAGTAGGCACTTAGGACGGAGTTAATGGCCAGTTCGGCGCCAAAGGAGCAGAAGTACGTGAACATGTGGAATCCGGACTGGGGTGAGAGAAACACACGCATGCTTTCTTTCAACGTGGGCTTGACCACAGTCTCGCCATGTGCCGTCTCGAGCATCTCCTCTTTGGTGCAAGCGGCTTCATGGTCCCATTTTCGATGGTTTGAAGGGGGCT
Organism: Apiospora saccharicola; assembly: GCA_038363915.1. Classification (NCBI taxonomy): domain Eukaryota; kingdom Fungi; phylum Ascomycota; class Sordariomycetes; order Amphisphaeriales; family Apiosporaceae; genus Apiospora; species Apiospora saccharicola. The sequence goes on from JAQQWM010000001.1 coordinate 6,928,658, forward strand.
TCCGCTTCGAATCCCCTTTGGCATCCTGGACGCCGGATGATTTAGAGCTGACCCTGTCAGCAATGCTGCCGGGCACGTCGACCAGATTATTCTCAACCAGTCCATCGACGCCATGCGTTTGCAGGTTCTGCTGGGCATGTAGATGGCGTTCGGACCATTTGCCAGTGGGGGTATCGGGGCATAGCGTAATGAGGGCAACCCCTGTGACGATGGTGATAATGAGAGGGACAATGAAGGTCACCCGCCAAGCCACCCCCGGTGTGTAGCCTCTACCAACCAGAGAATCGAACACGGCTGGCATTATGAAGTAAGTTATGCCGCCGCCAGCGTTACCCCAGCCACCGGTCAGAGCATTGGCGGTGCCAACAACATTCTTGTCGAAGAAACCAGTTGACCACACCATACAGGGGACAAACGACCCGCCGAGGATACCGATAAAAAAGCGACTGATATACAGGCCTGGGGCATCGTGTACAAGAGGGGCAAGACCGAGAGGGATGGCGCCGACTAGAAGTAGGCCACCAAACACCCAGCGAGGCCCGAATTGGTCACACAGGGGCCCAGCAACAAAACGAACAAGTAGACTGGTGGTCAATTAGCAACGAGCGAATACCCTTGATGAGTTACGGTTACATACGTGGCACATAACGACACAATGTTGGAGTTTGCGACTTGTGCTGAACTGAGGCCCAGGTTCGCTTTAATGGTGTGCGTAAACTGCTATTGTGTTAGGACAGGACACATCACTGATGAGAAGGTCTGTGGGTACTTACAAGAGGAGGAAACGTGTACCAAGCCCAAAACGCAGTCACTATTAGATACGTTAGCGGACGGACGACGAGGCCGAAAGTGTACAGCACAGAATGGGAACCTACTGAAACCAAACCAGGAGAAGAAGAACACACGCCCATAGACGTTGAACACATTCAAGACTGGGATTGAGCGAGCTTTGCCATTTATTGGATTGATCTCTGGAGCGGCCCAGAGGTAGGAAAGCTTCATCCTGGCGATATGGGTAGCACCTCAGGGGTTATGTTGCTGGTGTGTGTAGTGGGAGATGATACCGAGAAGACGTCCGCCTTTAGTGTTGTGTCAACGCGGCCTTGAAATGACCGACTGCCTTTCAATATTTCACGATCCTTAATGGCTACCAACTCGGATTTCTTATACCATTGAGTCCTTCTCTTGGTCATGCCATTGAGCGCAATATGCATCTCCGGACGGATGCCTTTTTTGTGGACCGGATCTTCAGGCCGTGACGCTAATGATGTTGTTGTAGTCTCCGCGGGTAGCCCTTTTTGATAAGTGGGCGTAGCTGAAGGCCTTTTGCCGGAGATGCTGAAGTTCAGCAAGCTGAAGCCAAGTTGCTGCCAAGCTGCCCCGAAAGATACGGGAGCTCGGCTCTGGCTAAACTCCTTATCAGATGAATCGAAGGCTGTGGCGTGATAATGATCTGCCTATAGCCAAACACTTTGTTCGCGGCGTTCTCTCGAAACAGACGAGGACTTCCTCGGGAGAGAGGGTGGGGTGGGATTCTTATGGGGCTCGCAGCAGACAGCTTGGTGAGATGCAAGCAGCCACGCGAGTTGGGTGGTAATATTTTAGGCGGCCCGTGGTGGTCGACGGTGGCCAGTAGGTGTGACACATATATGTAGCTACCAGTATAGCTGTGGCACAAGCCAAAAACGTCCAACATTCGGAGTGCAAGCTCAAGCTCAATGGTTGGCGAGCACTGACTGCCGGCAAGGGGCGACGCACTCTACCCTCAACGACCAGGACTGGCCAATGTGGTTGTCGGTTGACACGACTCGGGTCATGCTGGACGTTTCTTATCAGAGTTGTGCTCGGGAGCTAAAGCAGAGTGTACCAGTCGTGTCCCAGCCAAACAACATGACCGGCAATGTAGCAATGCAAGGCTCGTATGCGTCTGCCAGGACGTCGGACAAGGCAAGGGAGGGGCGGAATAGGCCTAGTGCGATCCCTTCCCGCTCTGGTCCTTATCAACATGGAAGCAGAGAAGGTCGACGTTGGAAGGGAAGGACGGGGACCCGACGGAGGACCCACCATGCCAGAGATAAGCACAAGCGATGTCGTTGGCCTGCCCTTCAGCAAACAATCGATGCTATCTCCCTTGCAGATCTCCGCGGGTAGGCTAGTTCAGATAAGTCTGCAATGTCGTGATGCTATGGTTGGCAAGTTGGGTGATCAGTGACGCCGGCACCTTGGGTCTTCGATCAGTGTAACATGCATGCAACTGGGCGGTTTCACGGCAGGTAAGGGACTGGTAGCGACAGGCAAGGCATTCCCAATCTGTCAATAAGAGCAGGTCTTGAGTGGTATGGATTGAATCCTGCCACACGACCCGACGTCCGAGATGGTAGTGCCTGTTTTGAGAGAGAGAATACACACACGCACGCACACACTTTCTCTCACTCTCCCTGAAATTGAGATACGACCCTCTATGTCCTCGATTGGAAACATGATGGGCGTTCGCATTTGTCACCAGATAAGGCTGTTCTTATCAAAGAACACTAAAAGTAGTCCCATGTTATCAGTTGGCGCGGAACTTAACCCAATTGCCCAATTACAGCATATACCCCTGGCATGGCCACCCCACTGGTGCTGTCATCTCTGCCAAGCACTCGGGTATCTCAGCCTCATTGACCTCACCTGGATACATCTAGGAGGATGCTCTCTGCTCGAAGCAGCATGGAGATTTGTCAAACCATCGTCCCTGCTGGTTCTTCATCATGAACATTGTTTCTGCCCTCTGCATCATGCAACGACCGGTGCAGAAGTTGAGACATTTGCTACTCTCGGCTGGCTTGAACGCTCACCTCAGATGTGGCTCACAGAGTTGTGGTTCATGACACCAATTCGTGTCAGGTTAAGCATTGCCATGCGTGTTACACCGACCGATACTTTGTTCGCGCCAGGACACGCACCCCTCTAGAGCAAAGAAGCGGTGATACAGATACAATGCGCCATCTATTGTCTGCATGTTCCTGATTCAGATGTCTGCTTCCGAGGGGCTCCGCATTGGTCATCCGGCAGACTACGGGCATATATGTGAGTGCGATTTGGGTTATTATGGATGACTTACTTATGATTTGCCTCCAGCACGAGAGGCCAACAACATAAAAGTTCCGTGGTAATCACTTAGTCGTGTGGGGATCTGATGTCGGAGAAGCATGCAATATATGCATCAATTACGAAGTTGATTGATCAAAGTATATGACCTAGCCACACAGCACATGTGCATGGATTATCCTGTCTTGTTTTCTTTACAGCGCACCCAGATACGCGTCCTCCACCTGCCAGGGTCACAATATCGGTGAAGCCCAGTTGATGGGAACGGCAATCGGGAGGTCAACTGAATTAATCGGCTAGCCAGAAGCTTAAACATCCTCATGGGTCCTTCCTTATAAAGGCGGCTTATTCGGCTGGGCCCGGATATCGGGGTTGCCTGCCAAGCCGGAGGGCTAACGGCGGGAACCCACCGCCTTATACACAGAGCCGCAATAGGGCAATTCCCACCTACCTACCGAAGGCCCGGCTGCCGGTGGTACAACCCATCTTTCTCCCTTGAGGCCCAGACTGCCTGCCGTGCCGCCACGCCTCGTCACTTTGAGGTCACGAACTTTATGAGGCGGATTCTCAGCTCTCGGCAACAGCCGAGCTATACAGTATTGGTCCTGGAGGAGTGACCGTCCGACCGTGACCCACTTCCACTCATCTTGCTCTCCATGTCGCGGCTATCGGTTCCAGATCGCCCATCATTACTCGAGTTCAATGGCCGAGCCCAACGGTAAAAGAGGCGCCCCTGGAGCAAACTTTGTCGATGACGGCGCATGTCCGGTGACCAGGCATAGAAAAAAAATATAAAAATCAACTGACCAGGGACCTGTTTGAGAAAAAATGTTTCTTCATTTATAGTATAGGCAATTATTTGCAACATTGTTAAGAAACCTCTATAACTTCACAGCTCTTTACTCGATAAATAACAATCATATCGAGTATCACTTCTGAATAGTCTACCACTAGAAATTCGGATTGCTTTCAGTGCTAAAATACGCGCTACAATGGATCCGTCCAAAGAGACATCTCCCATCACCTACTTAAACAATGTTGGGAAGCACCATGAGCCGCCGGAGAGTCAGCAATCCGAGCCGTCTTCAATTCTCTCCAAAATGCAAGGCCACATGAACGATTCAGTCCGGCCATCGAGTTATGCCGAGCTCGAACTCTTACTCCTCACCTTGTAAGTAAACCAACACCGTGCCGGTAGCCGCCGAATAGGTATATGGAAAGTGGCCAAGTGCGCTTAGCCCATACTGTTTTGTTATCCCGAAGCTAAGTGCCGCCCCCCTGTTTGTAGCTGTACCGGTATACAAGATGCTGTCTCTTTTCCTGATTACCATTGCTTCGCATCGAACCAGACAGGAAACACCGTCTTCCTCATGCTCGCTATTGTCCTGCCCAGCTTCGACGGCGAGATGTTCATCACGGCCAACATCGGCGCCGCACTGGGCTTCTTCCTGGCCGCGGGCTGGCTCACCGGCCAGCTGAGCCACCTGGTCGGCGCGCGGCAGCGGTGGTGGCTTGTCTTCTGCAACTTCTTCCAGGCCTGCCTCGTGTTCGCCGCGGCGGCAATCCAGCGGGTGTACGGGACGGAGCTGCGCGGGGGCGCCGCCGTGACGGCGGTCTCGCTGCTGGCTTTTGCGTCGGGCAGCCAGGTCGTCCAGTCCCGCTCGCTCGCCATGACGGAAATCTCGACGGCTATGGCCACGGCCGCCTGGGTCGACCTCATGATGGACCCGCACATGTTTCGCGTCAGGGGCAACCGGCCCCGCGACCGTCGTGTTACTTTTCTGCTGGCGCTCATCCTCGGCTGCCTCGCCGGCGCGGGCATCTATAAGACGGCCGGCTCGGCCGCCGCCATCTTCGTCTCGGCTTCGGGCAAGATGCTTGTCACTGTCATGTACCTGTTCAACGGGGCTGAGCGGCCCAAGGAGGAAGATGCAGAGAGCGGTTCTCTTTAGAGTGTGCTTGATTGATGTAGATTTTGGGTTTCCTGCGACAAAGAATGAGGAGAGAGTGTGCTTAGAGCGGTATTAAGCATTTGCATCTTCCTAGAACTAGTTAAGACATCTTAGAATTGTCATAGAGATAGACATTGAAGATAGACACTTAATTCCGGGAGCATTCTCATTATTATTGGTGCAGCTTGGTACGGTGTTCACAGGGATAGTGATAACATATTTGGTTATTGCTACCAGAGGTCATTAGGAGCAAAAGTCTATTAATTCAATGTTGATATAGAATGTTGCCAGCTAAAGTCCCAGCAAGGGGTAGCTAAATAACTGGTAAGGTTGTTAACAGCCCAATTGGCAAGAGCAATTGGGATTCTTAACTTAAAATGGAAATTGCTAGTGGCTTAAATGCAGTTACTTAGCTGTGGGAGCACAGCATGCCCAATCACCATGGATGGAAATTCCATATCAATTCGTCTACAAAGCTCCCCCAGATTTATGAGAAAACAGAAGACACAAACATCAAGTGATCAAAAGTTGATGTTTATAGATCCCAACCGATCGGAGCCCACTAAAGTCTCAATTGTGGTCACCTGACTGGGCGACACGGGCAGTTAGAGGGAATCGCGTCTCCAGTGGGGCAGTGGCGCGTCCAGGCTGAAGATTGAGAATTGAAGACGGCTTGATTACCACCTGTAAGTCACAACGAAATAAAGCGCGATGACCAGCTCGCCTTGACAATAAAGACCCGAGCAACAATCCCACGATAAGTCCATGGAGGTGCCTGTGGCTTACGTGTCCAAGCCGGCTTCATGACTCGCAACAACCTCCGCGATCATCTCACCTGGTTGTTGGCCAACGCTGCGCTGTCTGCCCCGAACGCGCCTTTGCTCCCCTCGGCCCGCGACACATCGAGTCAACTGTCAATACGCGGACCCAGCCTATATCCTACTCTACCGCCCGTCGAAAGTAACGGAACTTCCGAATCCGCGAGTGTTAGTCAACCTAGAGGCTTGAACCGGGCGAACTCGGTTACGAGAGTCACGCGTGCCCATGTCTCTACGGCCACGGCAGGACAATCGCAGGAGGGCTTGGGAGAGGAGGAAAGAAACGGAAGTCACCTAGACAACATGGGACGACTTGTTTCGGCCCCGGCCTCAACTTCCAAAAGGCGTGGTCTTCTTTTCAATCAGGAACAACTGCTTACCCCAGCTTCAACCTCCGGTGTCGGTCGGCTACAGCAAGCTTACTCGGTTTCCTTGTCGAATTCGAGAACCGTCAGCACAGGAACGAGGAAATCTCCGCCTCGCTCGAGGTTATTTGAGAGTCAGTCCGGACTACCAGCGCCTATCCCGCACGACTACGAAGATGACTTGGAGGCACTAGATTTGGCAGGAGAGGACGACAACCCCTCTTCCGATTCCATCCCTGTGGGATTTGGTGACGATGTTCGACTGTGGACTGAGGATCATGCATTACGCCCAGAGCCGTCGCAAACCCTACGTGGAACCAAGCGCAAAAGCCATGAGATCGCTCGGCCCCCAATATCTCCCGACTTACTTGCTGATGACGACGATGATGAGTTCCCCGATATTTTTGGGATTGTCCCCCAAGACTATACCACTCCAAAATCCGTTAAGAAGAGGAGGCCGGAAACACCGATGAGCCAGCGGGTTGCAAATTCCAAGGTATCTGCAAGCTGTAGGAATGGTAGAGGCACGGTCCAACCGATATCGCTGATATCCGAGGGTTTGGAGGAAAGTCAAGAGAGAAAAGTCACGCCATCGCCCAAGAAGTCACCGGTGAAGATGAATGCAAGAGCTACAGCAGATGCCCCAAAGGTACCGGGAAGCCCCATTGAACCGGATAATGCGATGGAGGTTGAGTTCGACCATACTACCCCACAGAAGTCTCATCCGTCGCGGAAATCTCGACGAGATAGCCGGGTGATACAGGATTCGGACGACGAATTTGCAACTCCGGCTACACACAATTCTTCAGTTATCTCAATCCAATCAACAAACGACAGAGAAGATCCAAAAGGGCCCTCGGGCCGGCGGCGTCGCGAATCATCGGCTGCCATCATTGCCCCTGACACACCTTCGAAGACCCGCCCGGACCCATCGCCTGTCAAACGAACGACTTTGAGTTATTCTTCCCAACGCGGCATAACCGAGCAGGCCGAGCTTTCTGTCATATATATGACTCAGAGTCATGATGATCGTGGGGTTCCTTCACAAACACCAGAATCCAGTCAAGCACTCCCAGTGCTGAGCCAAAAGGTTCAAGACGAAATTTTGAAGTTGTTTCTGGATATGCCATCCATAGTTGAAAGCAGACGTACCTCGATTGAAGAGAAACTTCAACAAAACCGGGAAGCCTACCGTGCAGCTTTGGTCAACCGCCATACGCGTGCGGAACAAACAGCGAATCTGAAGCGGGAGAAAGACCAGCTGATGAAACAAAGGCGTGCCCTTGATGGAGTAGTCAACGAGAACCAGACCTATCGGGATTTGGTCACCAGGCGAGATGACTTGGTGTCGCAAATAATGGAGAAGTACGACGATCAAGATGACGACGAAAGTATCCTTGAAGTAGAGGATGCTCTAGAAGGGCTCAATATGGAACTTGCCCAGCAGGAAACACCGTTGGTAGAGTCACTCCTGCGGGCTGGAATAACCAGCGTTGATGTCTTTACGGAGCTCAAGATGTCCACATCCAATGCTCATATGCCGCCTGACCCATCCGATTTTGTCGTTCAGGCTACGCAGCCGGCTCGTCATGAACAATTATCGGCAATGTTTCGGGGTGGTGCGATCGTTTCTGCCTCTGCTAGGAACAGCCAAGTCATCAAGCAGACTCAAATGCCCACACAGGGGGGGTTCTCTTCCGAATCGACTTCTCGTCTCTACCCCGCGCAGGACCCTTCCTCCAGGCCTCTTATTGCCAATAGCCAGCGCTTAGGTTTAAGGGAAAGCTTTGCTAAAGAGAGCCGGGAATCCGCAGCTCATTCAATGGAGCCTACCTGGGATGAGATGGAATTAATGATTGACGACGACTTGAATGAGCCTGCCCCGTTCAGGTATCCAGGCAGTTCAAATAACAAAGGACGGTTGAGTCCTGCTAAAGCATCTACTAGGCGAGCACCGACCTACGGGAGCGATAGCGACTATGGCGATGACGTCGACATGCTTGAGGTTGCAGAAACGTTTGAACTAAATCAGTCATCCTTGGAGAGCACAGCACCAAAGCGTAGCCGGCCCGCGTTATCAGTAACCTCTGGAAACACTAGCACCACCTCGCAAACGAGGACAGTGGAGAAGAAAGCTGCTAGTTCGTCAGGAAAGCTAAAGATACCCCCTGAACTCATGAAGTTCAAGTGGTCGCCAGAAGTCAAGCGTGCACTCAAAGACCGTTTCCGTATGAGCGGCTTCCGCCACAATCAACTCGAAGCCATCAACGCGACTCTAGCGGGAAAGGATGCCTTCATTCTCATGCCTACGGGTGGCGGCAAATCTCTCTGCTATCAACTCCCCGCCGTGATCAAGAGTGGAGCAACGCAAGGTGTCACAATTGTCGTATCTCCATTGATCAGCTTGATGCAGGACCAGGTGCATCACCTCCAGGCTCTCAATATACCAGCAAGGGTATTCAACGGGGAATGCTCCGCGGAGGAACGCAGAGAGATCATTGCCACATTGAAGGGTCCAAACCCGGATCATTACTTTCAGCTTCTCTACGTCACCCCCGAGATGATCAGGAACAGCAGCACCTTCAATACCGCCCTCAGTACTCTGTATAGGGGGAAACATTTAGCTCGTCTTGTTATTGACGAAGCGCACTGCGTCAGTCAATGGGGCCATGATTTTCGACCCGATTACAAAGAGCTTGGTGCATTCCGTCAGGACTTCCCAAATGTTCCTGTTATGGCCCTTACCGCTACCGCTACCAAGAACGTCATGGTGGACATCAAACACAACTTAGGTATCGATCGAGGCGAGGAGTTCTCGCAGAGTTTCAACAGGCCCAATCTCTTCTACGAAGTAAGACGGAAGGAGAAAGACACCATCACTGAGATTGCGGACCTGATCAACAACTCGTATCACGGGCAAACAGGGATTGTGTACACTTTATCTCGGAAGAATGCGGAGACAACAGCACAAAAGCTGAGGGACCATGGCATTGCTGCTCACCATTACCACGCCTCGATTCCTGCAGAGGCCAAGAGCAAAGTTCAGCTGGAATGGCAGAGAGGCCGCATCAAAGTCGTCGTTGCTACTATCGCATTCGGTATGGGTATCGACAAACCGGACGTGCGTTTCGTTATTCACCAGTCTATGCCAAAGAGTCTGGAGGGTTACTACCAGGAAACCGGAAGAGCTGGGCGAGATGGCAACCCCTCGGCGTGCTATCTGTATTTCAGCTTTGGAGACGTGACCCAACTCCGCAAGATGATCAACGATGGCGAAGGAAACGAGCAGCAGAAACAGCGACAGCGTAATATGCTGGCCGCCATGACTGCATTTGCTGATAATCAAAGTGATTGCCGGCGTGTCGAGATCCTTCGATACTTTGGGGAGACATTCAAACGAGATAAATGTGACAAATCATGCGACAACTGCCAGACCGGTGCTACTTTTGATGTGAAGGATTTCACCGACATTGCAATCGCTGCATTGGAGATCACAAGATCCCAGCGCCAACTTACGCTCAACCAATGCACTGAGATGCTTATGGGCCTCAACAGGAAGAAGGCCCTCGAGTCACTAGATGAACAGGCCAAGCCGTACTTGGGAATTGCGAAGAAGAATCCCAAGCATGAAATACACCGCGTTATTGACCGGTTACAAGCTGAAGGGGCATTGGTGGAAAAGAACGTTTTCCAGCGGAGTCACCGGATGGCCGTCCAATATTTTCAGGTAAACCATACCGAATGCATCCTCGTGATTCGTTAATGCCAGGCTGACTTTTTCTTGCTAGATTGGAACTTTAGCTCAGCCTTTCCTGAGAGGGCACAGGCAGCTCATTTTGACTGTCCAAGTTAAAGGCAGCGGCGGTCAAGCTTCTGCGCCGAAGGGGAAGAAGAAAACGGCGGCGGCGGCGGCTGCTCCCCCATCGACTATTGTCTCTTCCCCTATGCAAGCACGCAAAACCAAGGGCAAAGGCAAAGCGGTTGCTAAAGTTTTGTCCGATGATGATGACGAATACAATGAATCCGATGATGATTTTGAAGTAAGGAAGCCTGCTGGAAGGCTACAGAGACGAGCGCCGGTTGGCCCACCAATACGCCACGATGAAAGAACTACTTTGGACGATGTTCATTTGGCACTGGTCGAGGAGTTCGAAATAGAGGCTACCCGCCTTGCGGAGGAGATTCAGAACTCCAAACATCTGCGGCAGCCGATTTTCTCCGTACAGCAACTTCGCCATATGGTGATGGGGTGGACAACAGACCTGGAATCTATGAAGCAGATACCGACTATTGAACCCTCAAAGGTCGCGTTACATGGCCGTAGATTTATCACTCTGGTAAAACGGTTCCAGGAACGTTACAAGAACATTATGGGGACAGAAGCAGACACCCTGGAGCCTCGACATGATCCGGACACTAGCGTTGTGGATCTAGTGTCTAGCGACGACGAGGACATGGGTGATTCGGTAGATGATGGAGAAAACTCGAGGTATTTTGGAGGTTCTTCGCGTCAAGCGCCTCCCGATGATAGGTGGATGCAAGACCTGGACGGCATGATGCGCGCATCACAGGCCACATCCTCGAGGAGGCGGTCAGGCGGGTCAACGTCACGAGGCGGAAAGGGCTCATACAGCAAGGGCAAGAGATCCTACCCCCGGAAGGGAGCCAAATCTAGTGGTGGCGTCGCGAAAAGGTCAAGCACAGGCAAGAGGTCGTCCACAGGGACATCCCGGTCTGGTGGTTCGAGTGCGTTCATCTCCAACAGAGGTAGCGGACGCAGCGGTGGCGCGGGCGGCGCTCAGCAGAGGATCGATTTGATGCCACTCTAGCTGTCTGCCTTTCTCGCTGTTGGTGTTGGGATAGCAGCCACCGTTCCCTAAGGGCCGAATGGGGCGTGGAAGGGAAGACGGAAAGAAAGATAGAAGGAGCTAAGACGGGGAGCCATCACATCGAGTGATGGCAAGTTGATCCCCCTACGATTCTTTTTGAAAAATGAGCTCTTGCATGCATGGTTTGGCGTATTGTGGATTGGCTTTGATACGATACCTAGCATTTGTCGTTGGCGTACAGGGCATATTACATGTCGTCAAGGGGGTTACGACTTGCTTAGAAATAGCATGAAAGACAATGATGGATGGACTCTCTCCCCAGGGGCCGGGCGGAGGAATATAACAACAAATGTTGCACTTGCCGCTTGGTTTGGAGCAGGGTTTTAAGATACCTCTATAAACATAATAGAACGAATATTGCGTCTCACAAGAGGATACTGCTACATTCGTAGCATAGGTATCCCGAGGCGGCGCCGATAACTACTTCAGGATATATTTACTGGTGGCAATGACTTTGCTTTCCTTAGGGTTTTGGTAGGCCCCATTACCTGATTCTTCAACGTCCAGGCCAAGATGATAAACTTTGCTTTGTAGACATGCCCTGGTGAAATCTCACACTGGTGGGCCGGTCAGAAAAGTACCCCGTAGATTGCAGTATTGTCACGCAAAGCGCCAATTTCGTGTCCCAATTTCATCGATAACTACGCGCCGCATAGAGGAACATTCATAGCAATAGATGTTTATGATTCTTTCACTTGGATCTCACGAAATCAATCATGAGTCTCCCCGGCAGTGACAAGGGGTACTTGGGGGCGGGATCGTACATCTTCAAGAGCTCTCTATTTCATCACGAGAAATACGTAAACCCATGTAGCCAGTCTCAATTCCTTCTGTCTCTCTAAACCGTCTGTGTGCCGTAGCCCTTGATCCTGTCGGCAAAGGCCCAGCTCTGGTTCTCCAGCTTCTCGTTCTCCTTGAGGTCGACGCCTTCCTTGGTGATGACGGCGATGCTGTACTTGTCCATGCTGCGGGCGTCGCGGTAGAAGAGGACCTTCATACACTCCTTGATAACCTCGACGGCCTTTTCTTGGGTGAGCTTGGCGGCCGACTCCTCGTCGGGAGCATAGCGGCGCATGATGGGCTGGGCCAGGACGCTGCCGAAACCCGTCGCCAGCGAGGGGCTCGTGAAGGTGGTGCCGAGCAGATCAGTGGCGGCAAGGAAGGGCTTCTGGTCGTCGTCGAGGCCGGCGACCAGCAGCGAGTTCCAGAGCGGGTCGAACTTGGAGCGGCGGTGGTACATGAGCTTGGACAGGTACTTGTGCAGGTTGCGGGCGTTGAGGGAGTGGCCCGGGTCCGACTTGTAGGCTTCGTCGATCGAGAGCTCTGTCAGGTGGCGGTCGAGGTACTGCATGTCCGAGACGTCGCCGCCGAAGCCGACAACCGAGGTGCCGGCGAACGTGCGCAGGCGCTTGACGTCGGTGAAGCGGGCGAGGGAACCGTACGAGGCTGTCCGAATGGGAGGGGTCATATGTTAGTAAAGGCGACGAGGAAGGCCCATGGCGAGGCAAGGTGCGAGAGGTATATAGCAAAACATACCCAGGTTATCGGCAGCAATGACTACGCCATCCTTGAACTTGATAGCGACGACAGACGTTCCTGTTACGATAGGCTGTTGTGTGTGTTGTGTCGGCCCGTTGTTTGTCTGCATGTATGAGGCATCGTATGCGCCGTACACGTCGTCGCGAGGCTATGCACAGAAGAACTATTAGCCAAGAGCCCCAAGAGCGACGCCAGATGCCCGTCAATAACTCACACGACCCCAGGCTTGCGGACGGTGATCCATAGTGGTGGATGCTGGACGATGCGGAAGCGTAGGTGTTGTTGCAGAACGATCGCTGACGATGCGTCGCTCAATTAGATATCGCGAGGAACGGTGGTTGATTAAATCAAGTCAAGAAGACAGCCTGGAGACGAAACGACTGGAATCGATTGATGGTTGGGAAGTGAGGCTGGGTTGGATGGGTGTCTGTCTACCGGGGTAGTAGCTACAGGTACTACAACGACGTCGTCACGGTTCTGCCTTCGTAAGTAGCCGGACACCGACCGGGTCTGGCCTAAGCAAGTGGCCCCCCAAAGGCCCTGAGCTGAGCTGGAGCTGGAGCTTGGGCCACCCACGCCCAACATGGCTCCACCCCAATCCTAACGCCGCTGTCTTCATAAGCAAGGTATATTCAGTTCACTCAGTGTAAGCCAGCTTTCTTCGCAGGATGAAGAAACTGACAAAGACGGGGCAACTGGTATGTAGAAGTTTATCAAGTTTTTTATTAATCAAGTTTTACCATATGAGGTGTTTTTATGTGAACGTGCCCATGGCCTCTACTAAAGTGCAAAAAAAGAAAAAGAAAAACAAAGACAAAGCAAAAACAAAGAAAACTGTAAGACCAAAATATTCCTTCCTGTCTTCGGTGATGCTGATGCAGTCATCGGGGGTATATCGTTTCAAAACCTAATAAACCTCGGAGATGTTTCCCCTTGAATGTCTCTTTGGATATCTCTCCCTGGATGCCTTCCTGAACGCACCCACGCCTTTCCCTATATCTGCAAGAAGCCGCCAGGCCAGATAGTCCGCCGCCTTCTAGAACAACCCATGAATCGTGACTATATCTCAAGCCCCTCTTCCGCGTCTCAGTTTGAAGCGACGAGCTCAGCCGTGATCTCTTCGCGGACCTTGCGGCACCATTTCCACAGGGCCTCTTCAAACTCTACCCAGACCTCGTTGTTGTTGTTGTACACAACACCCAAGACGTCCACCTTCAACATCACCTCCCACCGGAGCTCCGCGGCCTTGATCCAGTATCGCAGGTTGTCAGCGCACCGATAAGGCTTCTGTGTGTCGACGTGGTACGACCCGATAGTGCCAAACCGTCTCTTGGACTTGCGAACTGTCGCGTTGTGCAGCTTGACCAGCCGCACTCCGTTCTGTAGGCTTTCCAGAAAAGGCGTAGGAACGTCTGTCGCTTGAGCCGCAGGTGTGTAGGCCGGGAGGGGCTCATCATCAGGTTCCATAGACCGCAAGAAGGCCAGTTCCCTTTCAATCTCCCGCCCCGTCCAGTCGCCCCTGAGCCAGGCCCATCCTTCCCTCTCAACACGTTCGGCTTCCTCAATATCCTCTTCTTTCTTTAGCATATCGCGAATTCCTTCAATCCACGAATTCATGGTGGATCGCTCGTCCACGCGCGGGCCGCCGACGAAGTTGCGCGTAGCCATGTGCTTGAGCGTTTCCATGACCGCAAGCAGGTCAGCACGAATCTCCTTCTCGGATCTGATAGTATCCAACATCTCAGGTTGCTCGTGTGATGTATAGAAGTTCTTAGCTGCCCGGATCGCCAACGTCATCGTATCGAGGATCTGCATGCCCTGCACTTGATCCCAGCCCTGCTTGGGGGCTTTCGGGTTTGACGCATCTGACGGGGTTCCCGAGCGAGACGGTATTGGGGGCACCGGACTCGTAGGCGAGTTTGCCGGGGACAATGACTGCTTCAAGACCCGGCTCGCGGCATCCAGAGTGCTGTTCAACTCTGTCTTAAGCTCCTCAATGGTGGGCGGTTTGGGGATCACCTTCTCACGATACTTATATGTGCTTGTAGTCGGTGGGAGGACGTTCGGGTCGATATCCTCAATATCATCCGAGTCATACCCGGATTGCTCATCGGTGGGAGACTCAACCATCTGGCCTCCCCCATACTATACCCCTTGTTATCCGGGCTAGAGGCATACATTGAGTCGCCATCGGACCGGTTGAGGAACGAGGATGAATCGACCGAGGAAAGATCCAAAGTGGCTCTCGGGTTCCTCTTCCTGGCAAGCTGCCCTCCCTTCCCCTCTAGCAACCCGGTTCTAGCGAAGTAGTACTGAAGATGTGCGATGCTTCCCAGGCTCAAGACGCTTTCTCTGTGCTTGGCACTAGCCGCGAACTCGGTGCCCTCGGGTCTGGTATACCCCCGCCGGACTGGACGCTCCGAGAAGGTCTGCGTCGAAGCTCGATTGGGGTTGGAAATGAGGCTGCCGTCGGACTGCTTTGAGTAGCCGGCGGACGACTGGCGCGAGAGCGATGGACTGGCCAGAGAGTCGCGGTACGAGCCATCCGTGCTGGAGCCACGAGAGGTGGTAGAGTCGGTCGATACGACGCGGGGATTCGCTCCCACCGCCCTCGCGGGAGTTGACTCAGGCGAAGGCGAGTCGCGGCGCACGACAGGAGGTGCGTTCTGACCGGAAGTGGCAGCCATGGCGGGAGAAAGCTTGACCAAAATGTCTCGAATGGGTTGGTTGCGATGCAAAGCTGCAGCTAGTGTGACAGGAGGATCGGCGGGCTCGGTAGAGATACAGCTCTCGGGGTATTTGGGAATCAGAATCGAAAGAATATGGAAATAATGACAATTGAGTATCGGTTGAAGAACCACAAGTTTGTACAGTTATTACAAAAATAGCGAGTGAAAAAATGCAAAGGTGCAAAGGGCTTCCCTCGGTTGGTTAAATTTCCGTTTCGGGCAAGAAGCGGAGTGTTGACAACGAGGGGAGGAGGTTGTGTCTAGGTGAGGTGTGAGTGGTGATTACCGGGAAACTAATCTAAGGAGTGGATGAGAAGAATGGCCATTGGCAACAACAACGTTACGCTACGCAAAATGCAGCATGCAGAGAGAATGGGAACTTGAAAAGCTAGGGAAAAGAAACTAGAAAGAAGTAACGGTAGTAGTAGGTAGAATCCAGCAGGCAGGCAGGAGGAAGCAAATGCAATACATATTTATTCAAAAAGATTTCGTTCCGCGACCTCCAGTTCTTAATTACCCTGACCTCCCATTGCTCGATTTGTTAGGTACCAACAGCACAGTACCTGGGTGAGACGAGATCAAATGGTATCAGCCCGGTCTGCCGGTGTCAATGTGGTGTGCACACACGCACATCCAAAGGGTCAGGGTCAGGGGTTGGCCCGACTCATCAATGCAATGCCATGATGTGAGTGGCAGAGTAGCTGGGCCGGCTGACCCCTCTCTCAGGAATGGGAATGGGTGGTGCTAGGTGGTGCTGGGTGGTGCATGCTGCTGTAATTGGGTCGGGCTCTAATAAACCTACACAGCGCTCAGCTTTTTACAGCGAGCTTACAGTGTGTGCCCGCTGCTGTCAGTCACGGTAAGTGACGGGGGGTGTGGGGGAGCCGAGTTCCAATGAAACAACTTACTTTCTATTTTGATCTGGCCATGCCTGTTCACGGCGAACAAATCACAATCTTAATACCAGTAGACGATACGAGTTGGGACACACGAGAATCGTGGTTGGACTTGGGCGACCTGGAGATTTATGTATGGTTGTGTTAAGTATGGCTGTTTGTCAACGGAGCAAAAGCAAGTCGAATCAAGATGCACCGTTTCCTGTCACTCAAGCCACGGCAGCTGGAGAAGTAAGTCAATTGATATCATACCGAGGAGGACCTAGGTAGCTTCAGATTTTGGATAATCATTTGTCCCGACTGTCCGGGCAACAACGTTTACATTTCAGTCTGCTCAAGCTTCACTCGATGCTCGACCCTCTTATTCGGAGGGATGAAAGCTGGCAGCTGGACAGTGTTCCCACGTGGTAATTACCTATCCGTGCAACTCCAATACAACCTTGTGGACCCCTAGAAATTGAGCCGGCGACGTTTTTTCCCACCTGAGTGATCCATACCAGCACGCAAACACCAGGACGACGGATGGAAGCCCTGGTGCCGGACGGACGGGGCTTGCCACTGCTGCAAGCATTGCGCTCGTACTCGCCTTCTTGCCATCGCCCATGATTCGTATGCTGATTTACGTACTTAGTTTGTTGCTCTAGGTATACCGGCTTTGTCAAAGGGGTAGATTTGTTTTTGCAACTGATAGCGGACGATTATTGTATACATAAAAGGTAGACATAAGATCTGCGTTGATTGACATTTGCCCGGTCCTCGTCGGGTCACTTTTTTCCCTTCTTCTTTTGGCTTTGCGGCGACGTAACATTTACGTATGTATATAGTACGTACGTGTATAACGATTAGCACAACACGAGTATAGTAGGCTATTATCCTCTCTGGCTTCTCGACTTATACTGTTCCCATTTATCTGACATTCATATGCAACTGTCTAATACTGCAACGTCGAGCCATGCTGAATGCAATAATGCAACCTCATGGAAGCTAGTTGTCGACCGGATTCCTTCCTGCAGAACGAGTGTTGTGTGTGTGGTGTGTTCACACCACTGCATTGTGGTCTGGTCTGGTCTGGTTTGGTCTGGTTTGGCAGCGCATGTAGTGCAGGGCAAGGCACAAATGCGTATTAGTTGTCAGGTATGTACACTGTCAGGGATGACATCGCCCAATTTGCGCCACCAAGGCTATAATGGGTTTAAATATTGGGTTCCTCCCACTCGGGTATGCAAGGTACCATGCACGCAGATGTGAGAGCAACGCAATCTCACTCGTTACATTACAGTACTGTTCCGTGATCACAGGACCCCATAGCATCTCGACTCAATCCAGGCTCTTCCTCCGAGCTCTGCACAAAAGTGAGGCGCTGTAGGGGTCTATCCTTGAACGAGCAACGTTCACAACTGTCCCCCCTCAAGGTTAGGGAACATTGTAGTCAAGACACATGCATTTATGTTTCACCGCATTATAGGTCATATCGACCCGATATGGGCACATCAGTGGAAGGGTCGGAAACCTTAAACATTCATTGCATGGTTATCCCTCTGCCCTTCTTTCTAGGTCCCAGGTAAGGCTAGGTAGCGTTACATGAACTCCGATATTCTCGAGCTTCCCAACACCTTGGAAGGGTGATCTTGTTATTACTCTACTCTGTCAGCTAATAGAACACTGTCGTCACTGCATGCTACCAAATAGGCAATCTGCCAGCCTGCCACGGACCAGCTACAGGGGTATCGCACTTTCCGCCCGCCGAAACAGAAAGAGGTTCCACTGCTAGCCGAGACGCACGGCCATTCATAGCCGTGCACCTACCAACGCTACATGCATCGACTTGAGGTAAAAAGAAGTACGTACCGACATGGCCATTTCAGGTGCGCACTGGCAGCCGTCAACGGAATA
The DNA here is from genome assembly GCA_038363915.1 of Apiospora saccharicola. NCBI lineage: Eukaryota > Fungi > Ascomycota > Sordariomycetes > Amphisphaeriales > Apiosporaceae > Apiospora > Apiospora saccharicola. The sequence continues at coordinate 6,946,829 of JAQQWM010000001.1, forward strand.
TTAGGATGCAACATATGATTATTGGAAGTGCCGAGCTGCGGCTGCACGCGATTCATCGATACAACATGGAATCTTCAAGACAGGTTGTTGAATAACAGGTCATTATAGCATATATGCGCATCGACGCTGATATGTGCCGTACGATAACAAGGCGTAGTCATAAGTACTCCGTACCGTACAAGAATTGTTGAGTTGATTTCATCCTCGTGGGCAACAGGGATATGGCACCTCGAAAACTACAACCCCCTTCCAAAAAGCTCAGCAACTAAAGTATAATATATTTTCAACCTCACATCTCTCTGACGTTTGGCAGTTTCATACAAGCATCACATCCATAGCCTGAACCCCAAAGACTGAGAATACATTTAGTGGCGGGCGCATCACGTTCTATCTCTATCGTTTGCTCCTGGCCGAGTGCTCCCCGTCAAGAGCAAATCACACCCAATGCACACCCTTTTGAAATGCAATACATACCTGATGAAATGGGTTGTGCCGTACGTGATCGTTACATAATCTTGTTCGGAAATACAGTGTTTTGTGAGTGGTTTACCGTTCATAACCCGTGCCTCAACAGTTTATTCTCATAACCTCTGGAACATGAACATGATCATATATTGGCCAATGTAATTTCGATTGCGCACTACCCCTAGCGATGGCGGCCGATCCTAGAGCTTTCCTGGTTCCCTAGTCCGGGGACTCGACTGTAGGGTAGTGGTCACCGTGGAGCAAATGCATTGTCACATTATTTAGCACCCGGATGAGGAAGCAGCAAAGAGACGTCAGCGATGTGACTGGATGGGAGGGCTGGCTCAGGCTGACGGACAGAAGATTGGTATCAAGCCGATCCAAGGTTGAAGTGCGCGTGGGTTTGGTCGTAGTTCCCGGGCCAGACGATGAAAAATGAATATATTGACTATCGGGTTGGTAGGCCGCCGTTGGAGCAAACATCTATGTAACGTAGATTCGTCGCCGTCGCGGCAGAGAAAAAAAAAGCCCATGTGCGCCTGTGTGTCGCAGTTTCTGTTTCTCATCCTTTCCTTCTTCTCGCGTCGCCGATAGCTGAGAATTCATGCCAGTACGCCTTCTGTTGATTCCTCTCATGTAGTCGTCGTCATCGAGTCCCAAGTCAACGTCGCTTGCTTGGTAGCTTGCTCACACTGCTTTGGAAAGAAGAAGATTGAACAGCCCAAAAACACGTCCCATGTGTTAGGCCGACCGACTGTGGTGATATATTTTTGTTTCCAATATTCTGCTCCGTTTCTTGTCGCTCGTTTCTGACACTTGTTTCACTTGCATCTTCCCTACTCGCGCCTCTTACGGACTTGTCTTTTGTGTGCGAAACCAACCCCAACTGTCGACCTTCCACGCCTCCGGACCACCTCATTTCCTTGATAAAACCCATCCAACTACGTACGACGGCTTCCTTTAAGGTTAAGGCGATACGAAACCCAAAATAAAGAAAAAACCACCACACGTCCGACACAGCTGCGCATCATCTGTATGATAAATGCGCCTGATATCATTCAAGCCGCTCCCGACCCCACTGAACCAATACATACTGCTCGTCAGCCAGCCAGCCCAGAGCCACTGAGCGCAAGACACTACTACTGCTGTTGCTACACTTCATCCAGCCTGCAATCCATGCGCCTTGCATGCGGCAGCCGGACGCGGACGCATCCAGTCAGCTTCGCCAACGTATCGGCTCTCCACCGCTACCTGCAGCAGTGGCGGGCAAACATTCGCGTGTCATTTACATCAATCGCCCTACAACGTCCCCAGTCCAAACAGCCTGAAAGAAGGAACCGGCACGCAGCAATCCCCTTGATTCTAACTGCCCGACAGCCTACCTATGTCCCCGGTCATTGACCAGGGTTAGTAGGTATCTGGAGATTGCATTAGGTAGCAAGCCCAGAGAAACTGGGCCTATCATATCGGGATTCCCAGTATCCAACTCCAAGCCCGATCGCTCAGAGGCTGCCAAATTGGACCGCAGTTTGGCAGGCGGTCCAGTGTAAATGACAGGCCTACCTCACGCGGCAGACCCGACTCTTTCTGGGTCTGCAGCTGCACCAACTCATTGTGCTTCCTCTTCTAATTTCCAGAGGCAGCAGCAGCAAGAACAAGAACCCACGGACGTCTCCATTAGGGTGCCGCCAGGATTCCCCGAAACCCCCAATGTGATAGGTCACCAAGATGCCGACGCCGACCTAGCCTTAGAACCAAACTCTCTGATCTTCTCCGATGTGCCAAACGACCTGCTGAAGCTGGGTCCGCTTGATCTAGAACCCCAGCCCTTCGATGAGCCTGCTGCCTCTTTCGCTGCGACAACACCACCACTAGCCAGCAAGCCGTCACCGCTCAGTCGCCACAACTCGCAGAACCCGCGCAAACCTTCCCCTGGTCTAGCAGCGCGCCTCAAAGCTCTTGGTTTTGGTGGCGGAGGTTCGGCGGACAGGCAATCGTCACTCTCGTCCGCGACAGTCGGCCGGCTCCCTGAGGACACCCTTCGACTGCTCGACCAAAAGCACAAGGCTAATAGCTCCGCGGCTGACGTTGAACGGCGCGGTCGCCCCTGGAAGGGTGCGGGTGCCCCTCTTCAGCTGCTGAGATCCAAGTCGAGCCGCAGCAGCCTGTTTTCGAGGGAAAACCACGACGAAGAAACGCCAGCAGAACCCCAGACCGACACCCCCAACCCGCCGCCCGAGGCAGAGAAACCGGCCGCGAAGCCCGACCTTCTCCCGGAGATCGTTGCCGCTGCTCCCTTGGACATGGATACGAACAAATACCGACTGCCCGACCACACTAATGGCAACGGGACAAAAGCTCTAACCAACACCAAACAAGAACACATCGAGCGCGAAATACCACCTCCCCCTTGCCCAAGGATACGCCGCCTGGGGGCACTGCGCCTGCCGAGTTCAATCGCGATGCCCTCTCATACTTCAACCCGCTCGGTCTGCAGCGGCCGGGGTCCATATACACCATTTCCCGACTGTCCTTTGCCAACCAGCTAGCGCAGTTGACGTCGTTGCAGTTGCCCGACGCGGAATCATTGTCGGGCAAGATATCGGCGATCCCAACCGCCCATACAGCTACCAAGGCTCTGATCAACGCGGCTGAACAGATTCGGATGTGGATCCACAAAGCTACGGATGTAATCGGGGGATTGGACAGCGACGACGACGTCGAATGGGCGGCCGCAGGTGGCAGAGAGGGCTACGAGGATGTCGAAAACGCCATCGCCAGGTTTGAGGAGCTCATCAACGTCTACGTTAGCGCTATCGAGGATGTCCAGTGCCGCGATGATATCCATACCGTCTCCAGCGATGATCTCCAAAGGGCCGTGACACAGATGGAGTCTATCCTGATGGAATGGGCTAAGGTACGCACGATTTTGAAAACAGCCAAGAGCCAGGTCGAGATTGCAATGGAATGGGAAGAGTTATGGGACACCGTTCTTGGCGAGATCCAGAACGAGATGGACGATCTCACTCGCCTAGTCTTTGAAATGGAGGAAAGGAGGCACAAGTCGCTCATGGCAGCTGCCAATGGGGACAATCTCGATCTGGGTGATTTGGAGACCATAGTTGAGGAAAACCCACCGGCAGCAGGACGTGGCAACCGCTTCAGTCTGCCTCCTTTTGCAGCCAGTCCAGCCTCGCCGGCGACCCCCACCATGACGCAGGACGATGGGAGTCTCCTTGCTCTGTTTGCTAGGATGCAGCCGTTGCGAGCCTCGTTGGACTTCCTGCCGATGCGGCTCTCCGTATTCGAGACTAGAGCCTCGAGGTCCTTCCCGACTGCCTGCGAAGAGCTGGAAGAGCGGAGGACCTCGCTCGAGGCGGCCTACAAGAAGCTGGAGAAGGATGCCGAATCCTTGCGAAAGGAGCTTGGAGAGGACAAATGGATTCTCGTCTTCCGCAGCGCCGGACGTCAAGCCCAGAAGATGATCGAGTCGGTCGAAAGGAGTGTGGACAAGCTGCGGGAAGCCGTGGACGCGGGAATGCACTTGACGAACCCGCCCGTGCTGGGCAAGAAGATTGAGAGTTACGAGGCCAAGAAGATGCACTATGGACCAGCAATTGAGCGCGTCCTTCTCATCATCGATAGGGGCGTCAAGGACCGGCTTACCGTGAACGGGGAGATCCTGCGGTTGCACGCCGAGATCCAGGCAAAGTGGCAAGATGTCAAGGAGCAGATGAAGGAGTTGGATGGCATCTTGGAGGAAATCCAAACCGACAAAAGGGGACAAACTCTACGTGATTCCATCTCCAGCCTTCTCTCCAATGATCGATCCACTATTGCTAGCGGCAATGAGACTCCCGGCAGCTCTCCGCCATCATCAGTCGTCATGTCTAATCTCGGACTGGATCCCTTTACTCCGTATGGGAAGAAAAGGTCTGGAAGCGGAGGAAGCCATCTCCCGCAACCCACGTCGGCTCGGAGGAATACGCTAGCACCGCCTAATCATATCACCAGAGCGCGGGTGTCATCACGCGGCTCTACACTAACGCCGTCATCCCTCCTCTCCACGCCGCCCCGGAGCACTTCCGCAACCCCTGTTGGCGGTGGTGGTCGCGCACCACGGTCGGTCTCCAATGCCTCTGACAACCGACCCCGGTGGAACAACGTCCTCAATACGAGGGACTCGGACGTAGGCCACAACTTCAAACCTCTGACCCTCACGACCCCAAGTCCCTACGCTAAGAGGAGTACTACCCCGGTCCGCTCTCAATCCGGTACCCTCTCGCCCACATCTCAATACTCTAAGATACCCATGCTACGCACACCCCATGGCCGAGAAGACTCGATGTCCCCTACGCCTCCTAGACCCAGCGGGTCACGGATGAGCTTCCGGGACCGGATAATGTCGTCCCCTGGTCCTTACGCACAGCAGTCTCCTGGCCCCTACGCGCAGCAGACGCTGGCAGCACGACCCCGTCTGAACACGCAGGCTTCCATGTCAAACCTGACCAACCGACGGGCCTCGTTCCACCCGCCTAGACCTGAGAGCCAGGCTGCTGACACGAGGAGGGCAGCTAGTTCCATGGCCACTTCCCGACGCACCAGCATGCTTCCTCAACCTAGTTCCTTGAAGACGAGCACTTATTCGGCTGCCGGCGGTGGTGGTAGTAGTTCGCGCCTTGGAACCCTTCAGGCGGGTATTCCTGGCTTGCGCCCGAGCACGCGCAAGCTGAGCAACCCAACCGCCGACCAGGACGGCAACAAGCCGAGGTGGCGCTTTTAGAGGTCAGAGGGTCGCGAGCCCCTGCGGGAATCAAATTTAAGCGAAAGGAGTTCTTCAACGATACCATGTTCCTCTCTCTCTCTCTCTCTCTCTCTGTGTGTGTGTCTTTCCCTGTCTCTACTTTCACTTCAGCACTGGCGCATATCGAGAGAAACAGGGAATGGGCGAGAAAGTCAAAGACATGAGAACGGGATAAATATTATCATCATTTTCGCCCGACGGATCGAATACATACAACGATGGATATTTTTTAGGGGATGGATGGATGGCCACACAGCAGCTAGTCGGGGACAGCTCCGAAAGCCACGGATCAATCATATCATACAATTGCGCGAAATATACCCATGACGAAGAGGAGGTTGCAAACATTGCACCGCCTGATTTCAGTCCTTTTTTTCTACTACTACTTACTGCAACTTCATTGTTTTATCTACCTTCTCTTTCCTCCTTTCTTCTTGACGTTATAAGCGAAAAACGTTTCACATCGACACGAAAGCAAGGCGAAATTGGTAGGGTTAGAAGCTTGCGTGGCGTACTCAGATGTCTACCATCACAAAGGGGTTGGGGGGAAGAAATCGCTTGCTTGCTTACTCGCCGCCACCAATGAGCACACGACTCTGGTCGAGACGAGAAAGCAGCTCTCGTTGAGGGAATTTCCCCGGCCAGGTCGGCAGGGGTAAACTGGCATCATCGAATAAACAAAGCAAAGCCAGCAAGTGTTGGAGCGTCAGCAAAGGGCAGAATTCTGGCTCGACGAGGGAACGAAAGCCACATGAGCTACGCGGCTTCCGCCACTGTACATAGAATAATTAGTCAGGGACCGCCGTCCATATGATGATGAAATACCATATAGTCCCGACCCATTGGTTTTACCTTCCGAGCAAATATGACAAGACTATAATAATGCACAGAAGCAGTTCGGTGTATTTGATCGGCCGACAGTTTCATTCAGAATGCTATGTTGACCAAGATTTAGTCGGACATAAGCTGCGTACGGTTCCTCACCCTTCCCCGGAAGACCCCACGATTATCGTGTGAACCTAAGCGCAGGACTCGGGTTTCATCTATTTCCTTCCCTTCTCCCTTCGTAGACATGTAACAGGCCAATATGGCCTAGACTGTTCCTCTTATCGTCATGGCTCGTGCCGCCCCATGCCTGACAGGACATTTGATGTGTAGTCTTTTCCCAAACCAAACCCCATCGCCAACCAAAAGGATACCTTTTACAGCCAACTCCATAACGTGAGAGACCTAATTTACGGAAACGCCAAATCCGGCGTTACTTACTCGACAGTGACTGATTTGGCCAGGTTACGCGGGAAGTCCACGTTGAGACCCTCCATGACCGCCAGCCAGTAAGCAATCAGCTGCAGAGGGATGACGTTCAGAAGACCCTGAAGCACATCCACAGTCTTGGGGACCTCGATCTTCTCGGCCTCCTGGGACTGAAACTCTTCATCGGCGGGGTTGCAGATGACGATAGGCTTGCCGCCACGGGCAGCAACTGTGAAATTCGTTAGCAACTTGTCACATAGTATAGGGAAGTTAAGGAGTGCATACCTTGCTGGTAGGCGTTCAGGGACTTCGTGAAGAGACTATCACGGGTAAGGATCATGATGATGGGGAGGTTCTCATCAACCAGGGCCAAAACACCGTGCTTCAGCTCACCAGACATGACAGCCTCGCAGTGAAGGTAGGAAATCTCCTTGATCTTCAAGGCACCCTCCAGAGCGGTAGAGTACTGGCTACCACGTCCGAGCAGAAGCAGAGACTTCTGGTTCTTGAAGGTCCTCTGGCACAACTCCTTGATGGGCTGGTCGAGCTGGAGGATAGCCTTGATCTGCTCAGAGACCTTGCCGAGACCCTCCATGATCTCCTGGCGTCTCTGGATCTTGGAAGCACGGTCCTCGCTGAGCGACAGGGCGAACATGACCATGGCAATGAACTGCGAGGTGTAGGCCTTGGTGGAGGCAACACCGATCTCGGGGCCGGCGTTGACGTGGACACCACAGTGGGTGAGGAGAGAGATGGAAGAACCGACAACGTTGACAATACCAACGGTCAGTGCGCCACGCTCCAAGCAGTAACGAAGAGCCATCAACGAGTCGGCAGTCTCACCCGACTGGGAAACGAACACGCAGGTGTCGTCACGGAAGACGGGGGCCTGTCGGTCCAGGAAATCCGAGGCCAACTCGACCGCGATGGGGATCTCACTGAGCTCCTCGAAGACACCTCGAACAGCCATGCAAGAGTGATAACTAGTTCCACAAGCAATGAAAATGATACGTCGGCATCGGCGGATCGTGGCAATGTAGGAGCGGAGACCACCAAGAGTGACAGTCCTGTTCTCGACGTCCAGACGACCACGCATAGTGTTGACGACGGACTCGGGCTGCTCAAAGATCTCCTTCTGCATGAAGTGGTCGAACTTGCCCTTCATAATCTCCTGGAGCTCAAGCTCGAGGGTCTGGATGTTACGGACGTTGGAAGTGCCGTCGGCCTTCTTGAGGCGATGGATGTTGAGGGAGCCCTCGTGGATGTGAGCAATATCGTCATCCTCCAGGTACATGACCTTCTTGGTGTGCTCGACAATGGCCGAGGGATCCGAAGAAAGGAAGAACTCGGCGGGCATGGGCATGCCATCGTCGGTCATGAACGCACGCGACTGGGAGCGGTGCAGGAGCGACTTGTCAGGGGCGCCCAGCAGGTTGTTGTTGGGCGACAGGAAGTCGCCGGGGGTCTTCTTGAGAGCGGCATTCTGCGAAGCAGCCTCGGCGGGGAGAGCACCCTCCTCGGAGTACTCGACATCGACGAAGTCGACCTTCATGCGCTTCTGGGTCTTGACACCAATAACAAGGGGAGAACCCTTGCGAGCAGCAATGACCTCATGGGGGTAGTGAACCGACTTAAGCAGCAGACCATAGGCACCCTCAAGCTCGGTAATAACGGCCTTGGCCAGGTCGACAAAGTCGATGGATGGGTGCTGGTCGTACAGGTACTTGGCCAGCTTGGCAATGCACTCGGTATCCGTCTCGGTCTCGAAACGGAAGCCCTTGGCACTGAGGAGGGTCCTCAGCTCCTTGTAGTTGGTGATGATACCGTTGTGGACGACGGAGAACTCCCAGTTAGGATCGGAGCTGCCAGGGGGGAAGGGGGTTAGCACGCCATTACATTAAAATGCTTCACAAGCGGGTTGCTAAGTATAGCTCGAGGTTCTTTTACCGGTGGGGGTGGCAGTTCAGCCGAGAAGGGGGACCGTGGGTGGCCCAGCGAGTGTGGGCAATACCGGCATGCGAATCAAAGATCTTGGTCATGTCGGGCTTCTCCTCCTCGATCAGAGCCTTGAGCTTGGCGACCTTGCCAACCTCCTTGAAGGCCATGACGGTGTTCTTCTTGTCGCCATCGACAGCGAGACCGGCCGAATCATAACCACGGTACTCAAGGCGTGATAAGCCTATAGCGAGTTGTACGTATTAGCAACGGCCTGGCTTGGCTCGACTCGGCCAGACGAGCTAAAGCATGCAATAAGACAGGCCACTCACCATTGATCAGGCACTGGGTGATGTCGCCTCGGGATTGCTCCACCAGGTACTAGAAGAGCAGATTGTGTTAGTTACTGCGCTTGGTTGCACACCGACATGTTGGGTAGAGGGGCATCTCGACCGCCACTCTTCCCTCCCATTGGGACTGTAGGTGCTTAAGTCGGCCAGCAGCAGGACAATTCGCTTACGTTGACGTATCCAAAAATTCCACTACAAGTAGAGAGAAGGTTAGCATCATCAGGTCTTCCACGGGTATGAGGGAGTTGTTCTTCGCGACTTTCTTTCTCTTTCGAGAGCACCAGGGCAAAGTATGTGCAAGCTTGGAGATGCAAGCCGCAGCTGGGCGGGAGAGGGGTAGTTGCTGAACGTACCACATTGTGTAGTCTAGTTGAATAACACGGCAGAAAACGACCCGAAGTGTTGGCGGGGAGGAGAAATGTCAGGTAGGGTCTAATTTCAGAGTTTTGCTTTCTCGCTCGCAAGCAAAAAGAGGGTATCAAGAGAGAGAAACGAGGGTATTCTGGGATTGGACGTTGGTAGAAGTGAAGAAGAGGAAGGGGAGAAGAAGGCTGATGTAGACTCTCTTTCATTCTTCTAGTAAGAGGGTAGTGGGGGGCGGATGGCCTTTGTCTTTATGGGCTTTCAAAGCTGGTCACTCAGTTTACTGACAGTTACTGTGCACTAGACAGACTTGGCACCCCGGTTGCTACCCCTGGCTGATTTGCTAGAAGTACTACTGCAGCACCTACTATTAATTATTGCCTACCTCTCTGCTGCTGCTGCTATTGCTGCCACCAGACTGGCATAACCACATTGCTACATTAGTTGGGCCTACGGTACCTACCTACCTCGTAAAGGAAGAAGAAGAAAGAAAAAAAAGCATTGATACTTTAGGCCGGTAGCTTTTCCTCCAGTGTTCCTTGAACGGGGGCTGGGTGTTCATGTTGGAAAATTGAGGTCGTGTTAGAGGTACCTATATCTTTACCTCCCTCTGCCTCAGCTAGGTACCTCCCCGAAGCTAAGTTGGAGGGGGCTTAGGTGGTAGCTAGGCTGCTCTGTCGAAAGCCAAGTTGCTATGCTATGCGAGAAAGAACACATGGGCCAAACCCGGGCGGTGACGATTTCCTAGACCAAGCTAAGCCGCGACATGCTACTGGATCTCAGCCCGCTGTCCAGGTTGGCCAGGGTCCATTCTTCTAGACTGCTTGCTGACTGGCTGGAGCGCCGAGTTTGATCTGTTTCATCCAACTTGAGGCCAACAACACACCTATCATCCACTGATCCATGCGTGATTCTCTATAGTCGCCTTTGCCGATTTGCTAGTGTTGTCGGATCTGACCGCAGTTGGTTGGATGCATTGGTACAGCACGTACGGAGTAGGTAGATGCTATTTTGCTGCAGACTCTTCCAAGAAGATTCCGACAATGTGTTCTTCTGGAAAGTACCTACCTACCGGACCGGCTGTTGCAATGGATAGCCCCATCCCGTTGGATTGGACATCGCATAACCGCAGCTGCACCTGAATGCACCACACTACCACACCGCACGGCTGTGGATCATCAGCCCCTCCATCCCATCTCATCCCATCAACACAGCAACAACAACAACAATCAATGCTCACCACAACAACATGGCAGCATCTGAAATTTGTACGGTGACATGTCTTAGGCACAGCATATTTACCTGCCCGTCATTTCTGTGTAGGTCCTAGTAGTGGTAGTGGTAGTACCTAGATATAGCGCAGAGATTCTGCTGATCCCTCTTCAGCCTTCTCCAGCACTGACCCATTTTCTGTTACGTAATTCCAGAAGCGTCTGCGTGTCTGCGTGCTCGAGCGCTCAACATGCGAATCACAGCGCCAGATGTGCGTGGTGGTATGTACGGAGTAGGTGCGGTGTCATCTACAGTGCTTACCTTGCCTGCTGGACCCCTGTCATCATCTCATCTCTATTTTCCGTAGCCATTGCACGAACCCCCGGCTCCCCTTCCCCAACCCGATTTTCCGGCATACGAGGTTGCCAGTGACACAAGCACGTTTCCGTTAAGGGCGATTGTCCCGAAGAGAACCTGTCTGGGAACTGCAGTTGGGCCTCCCATTTTTATTTACTTCTGTTCTTCTGTTTTCCGTTGTCTCGCATTTTCGAGCGATCTGCAGAACAAGATTCGTGTTTTCCTCGGTGGGTTCTCTCGTTCCTATTGTCGTCCTTCTGCCCTTTAGCGAGAAGTCTAGCGTTCGGGCTTCCTGTCAAACCAGCAGCCACTTCAACCACCATTGTACGCGCTCGGTAGCACTAGACTGACTAGCACCCAGTGGGTGGTGGGGTTCTCGACCAACTTCACAGCCTCAGTCCTCAGGGGACGCCGATGGGAAATCGAGGGTTTACAGCTTATTTTTAGCAAAGTCTTCCTCCTTTGGGACTGGGCCAACAAATCTGGCAGACCCTCCAATGGCTCGAACACGAGAAGTGAATGTTGAGAGAAAGATCGCCCAGACCCATCCATCCCACCATTGCATTGGCCATGACTGCCGGGCGTGGAAAGGTCTTCCGCTGGCCGGCCCCGAACTCGACGTCTGATCGCAGAGGCTTGCACATCAAAACAAGGTAAACTGGCTGCTACCCAGCCCATAACTCTCAGCACTATTGCGCATCTACCCTGCTGTGACGTCGGCGACCGGCACTGAGTGCACATGCAGTATGCAATTCCGTATTATGCATTGACTGCGTGTATATCGCAATGACGACGGCCAAGGTAATTGAGCTGACTCCGGTCCAAGAAGCTGAATAGATAACTACCCAAGCAACGAGATCGCTTCCAGATTCAAGCCCAACCTTACTGTACGGAGGGAGCGCTCCCTCCCGATGCTGCAACCCGAGGTGGCGCAGCATCGTGTCTGTTGTTTGTTTTTGAGTCGGAGATCGCACTCGATACTAATAAACCAAGGTTACTGCACCTGCGCTTGCCTAATAGATCATTCGTGCCTTATATCCCCTTTAGACCAACTTATACTCTTAAACCGGTCGAACATATTTCAACTTCATAAGAATAGGAACGGAACAAAATAAAATTAGTATAAGAAGTAGAATAAAACATAATTAAAATGCTATAAGAAATAGAACAGAATATAATTAAAATATTCAGGATATGTACCTAAATATACAGCGTGTGCAAGTTTTTTCACGGAGCCATGCCCAATTAGGAACCAAGGGTGTTATATAAAACAGACATGCACGTTCGCAGGGATCCCCATCATTATATGATTATGTGATTCAGGGGTAATTTCGCATGCACTCACTCCATTGGTATTATTCCAGAACCATAATATCTACAGACTCCAAGCAGTGTTTTACTCTAGTAGGAACTCTTGATAAAACTGTATCTCATCTAACCACATCTGAACAAGCCAAACAGAGTCTGTTTGACGTTGGGACTGCATACACAATACCCCTAACTTTCACGATACTCACAGGATGTGCTGGTCTTCCGGGCTGACAGATACTTCTAGACTGTTGATAGGTGGTATGGGTCATAAAAAAAGATTTGATGAACTATTCCTTCCAGTACCACCTATTTTTTCCTGCGACACGATTAGTTAGCCATTTCGCTCGAGGGTCGTCCTCAATATTATCAATTGATGCTCATGTCTCCTCAAACTCAACTCCGCCTCTCTCCCACGCAGCACTGGATCTGCTTATCGTCAACATCCAACACGACCTTGCACGTGTAATATCGCTGTTTCGTCATCTTCACAATGGCCAATTGGGTGTAGAAAAGAATAGGCTCGTATGATTCTTCGGCATTGGGGAAATTAGCTAGCTATTTATATTACATGATGAGTTGTTCATTGATACTCATGTTTCTTTTGGTCCCCCCTGAGATGCCCTATTCACTCATCATAGTACCATTGATCATCATGAACAGGCGACAGCGACGTGATTATGATATGCTCAACTCCTCCCCCGCTCAGCATCAAATGACCTTGTACTCCATCTTGCTGAGTTTTTGCGCGTAACGTTAGCATTGGAAAAGACATAATGTCACGACAGAGATGTAGGTCCATGTGAGGAACTCTCGAATACGAAGGAATGTCACTTACCCCTCCAACTTCTTGTTCTCTGCCATCTTCCTGACGGCCTTGTTGAAGTCGTCCTGGCTGATTGCGTCGCGGTAGTCCTTGATGGCGAAGAGACCCCTAAATCGTCATGTCATGTTAGTCAATCCCGAGCAACGAACCAAGACAGTCGCAGTCAGTGCGGGGGGCACTTACGCCTCAGTAACGACGTTTCGCAAGTCGGCACCGTTCAGTCCATCGCTCATCTTAACCACGGTCTCGAAATCAATCTCGCCCTCTGTGACGACGCTTTCGGCGTGAATCTTCAGAATCTCGAGACGTCCGACCTCGTTCGGCAGAGGAATCTCGATCTTTCGGTCCAGACGTCCGGCACGGAGCAGCGCAGGGTCGAGTGTGTCGGGCCGGTTGGTGGCCATGATAATCTTGGTCTTGCCCAGGTAGTCGAAACCGTCGAGCTGGTTCAGCAACTCCATGAGCGTTCGCTGGATTTCTCTGTCGGCACTGGTTCCTTCGGAGAAACGACGTCCACCGATGGCGTCGATCTCGTCCATGAAGATGATGCAAGGCTCGTGCTCCTTGGCGTAGCCGAACATCTCTCGGATCAACCGAGCAGACTCTCCTATGTACTTGTCCACAATAGCTGAAGAAACGACTGTATTTCCGAGGGTGGTTAGTACGGGTACCCAGAGAGTGGCATTGGCAGTAACGTATAAGCAGCTTACCCTTCAAGAAGTTCGTCTCCAAACTACTGGCCACAGCTCTGGCCAACAAGGTCTTGCCGGTTCCGGGAGGTCCGTAAAGCAAGACACCCTTGGGCGGCTTAATGCCCACTCTGAGGAAGAGCTCGGGGTTCTTCAAGGGAAGTTCGATGACTTCTCGTAGCTCGCGAATCTGATCGTTGAGGCCACCAATTCCGGCAAAGCTGACTTGGCCCGGGTCCTCCAGCGACATGTTGTAGACAAGCGGGTCGACCTCTCGCGGCAGCATGCGCATGATTGTGAGGGTGGTCATGTCTAGCGCCACCCGGGTTCCCTGTTTCAACTTGGCCTTATCGACCTTTGATCTGCACCCCACGACATATCGAGGGCCTGAAGACGCCTTCACGATAACTATTAGGAAGAACCATATCTGGTCAGCATATTGCCATGTGGTAATTGGGGAAATGAAGCATGAAGCGCAACATGGCTTACATCTCTCTTCGTCCAGTTGCTTAAGCACCTCGCCTATTATTTGTCCCACACTCTGCAGCGCCTTGATGTTGTCTTCGGTCTGGTCGTAGTCCTTGGCGAGGCCCTTGATCTCCAACCGCAAGGCCTTCAACTTGGCTTCCCATTCTCTCGACTCGATAAGCTTGGTCCGGAGGGCCTGCAGCGCGTGATCACGCTCTTGGTCGGACGCCATGACGTATTGCGGTCGGGAGTGTTCGTGTTCGTGTGGGAGACTGCAGATGAAAATTGTCTGCGATTGTTTCTGTTCTAGCCGTCGAGAATGAGCGCAAAATTGTATGGGAGATGGAGATGGTAGAGGCCGATGACAAGGTAGGCGTGAAGATGGGCGTCGTTTGAAGAAGCTCCAGATCGGAGCTCGATGATGAGGCTGGCCCGAATGATGCAGCTCCAGTTGCCTGGCCTCTCGCTCTTGTGGGTGGGTGCAGGGGCCAGCTGACTAACATCCGGCGCTAATGTGGGCTACCTAATTCATTGATTGATTCGTTGAACCTTGCCTTGTATTCGACGCGACCTTCCACTTGTACCTCACTCACCTCAGGAAAAAGATTACCACAAACCAATCACCTAACTGGGTTCGGTTGAGGGTGCCAATCTGAGCTCCAGTCTGTTTTGTTATCTAAAGATGGCTGGCTTGGTTGCATATGGAAGTAGCGATGAGGAAGACGAAGTTGAAGTCTCAGAGCCACCACCTGCTTCAAAGGTAAGAGCCCGCTAAGGCAAACGCCATAGTACCTTTCATGAACAGAACAGCGGGCAGCACTGATTGATTATGAGGCCAGCCACTGAAATCACCCCCAAAAGCTACCGTCGAGCCCAATGTTACATCAGGTATTTACACAGTTTTTTTTTATCATAACCCCAAAGATAAGAACAAGTTGCTGATGTACTTACAGATACAACCTCCGAGGCTGAGCCAGCCGCCCAACCTGCGTTGGCCGAGCCGTCTGGCGTGATAGGACCTATGCCACAGCAAGGAGACGCCAACCCCAGCTTTCCACCTCTGGAAGATGCTCTCTTAGAAGAAGAGGAAACCGCCCTGGTTCTACCCCCAGGCTCTCCTTACTCCGCGAGCCGGGCGCTGATGAGGAACCTCACGCTGCCACGGGTGCCCAACATAGACATTCCACCCTCGCCACCGGGCTCACCGCCCCCCGGGATCAACAAGAAGTTCGAGCAGTTCCTCGAACTTAAGAAGAACGGCGTGCACTTCAACTCCAAGATCGCGCAGTCCTCGGCGCTCAAGAATCCCGGCCTGATGGACAAGCTCATGAACTTTGTCGAGATCGACCACAGGGGCCAGTACCAGACGACTCTAGTGGCCGACTTGTTGGACCCCGCCGCCTTCCCGCGGGAATCGTACAAGGAAGGACTCCGGCAAAACCAGCTGGATATAGGGCAGGCGCGGGCGCGGAAACAAGGGGCACCGGTGGAGTTTGTTGCACCGTCTAGGGGAAGTCGAGAGACGACGCCGGTGCAGAAGGGGACTGATGGCCAGAAGCAAGCTACCGGCGCCGTGTCTAATCCGAATAAGAGGAAGACGCGGTTCGATACCTAATAGTGAGCAGAAATCGAGCTCGATATTGCTACACACATGCCCGCATCATACTAGCGAAGCCCGTGGCTTGATTTCCGTCAATTTCATAAAATAAGATATGCAATTATTACTAAGGTCTACGCTGAAGGACGCTTGATGTCTTCTTTCGAGTAAACTCGTTCTTCGACGCCGATATCCTCATTCCTGTACACATACGAGGCACACCTGTTAGCGATATGGAACCATAGATAGATGCAAGGGAGATAGATGGGTGTATGCCTTACCAGACGTCGGGCTTCTCTTGGATGAACTTCTCCATCAATCCGCGGCAGGCCTCGTCATCTAAAACAACGACCTCGACGCCCCGCTGCTTCAAGTACCCATCCGCACCAAGGAACGTCTTGTTCTCGCCAAGAACGACACGTTTAATGCCGTAGAGAAGACAGGCCCCGGTACCTAACAATTTCGAGTCAGCTTTCTTGGTTTCTTCTTAATCACTTCTCAACATGTTGGGGGCGGCAAAACTTACACATGTCGCACGGTGACAAAGTCGTATACATAGTGGCCCCCTTGTACGAAGAGGCCGGCAGCCGCCCAGCGTTCTGGAGCGCCGATGTCTCGCCCTGCACGGTAACGTGTTGCATACGGTTAGGAGGCTCGTATATTACAGACAGGTTGTGTGTGGTACATCCAGTTGGGCGTGCTCACATGTAGAATCGGGTTTCCGAGCTGCATCCGCATGTTGTGCCCACGGCCAAGGACCGTGCCATCTGCTGCAATCAGGGCGGCGCCAATCTAAGAGGATATCAGCCCTTATGTTTTACTCAGAGCATGATTTCCTGCACTCGGTTATTTGGTAGGATGAACATGGGGAACGGACCGGGATGCCACCCTCATCATACGAAATCTTTGCCTCCTCAAAGGCGATCGCGAGCCCCTTGGCGTCATCCATACTTGTGGGTTTTGTACTGGTCGTATGGTATATCGATAAATAGCTTTCTTTTTTTATGTCAAGCGAACGAAGTAATGCAAAGGCCGAGGAGCGAACTGATGTTCTTATTGGGTCATACTGATCAATGTTTTGTAGCGCTTCGGCTCCGCTCCTATATCGCCGGGCTTTATCAGTAACTGATAAGGTATTCACTCGTTAAGAGCCGGCACTTCTGATGTAGATGCCCCACCCCTCTTCATTGGCCCGCTTCATCTTACAGGGGATAAAAATACATGTATACTTGTGTAGAAAGATGCCAAATCCAACATCACCGGTTGCGAGAGAAAGAGGATTGATATCAACAAAGCCCTTCGCTTCATTTTGTCTATTCGAGGTTTGATGGTTTTCATCTATACCCGTACTCATAGAAACCGTGGAGCGTGGCACCAACAGGACGCTTTCATCAGACCGGAATCCTATCGTCTATGTACAATGCATACAAGCCAACCGCCCCAACATCGCTGAAAATGCCAATATGCTAAGTGGGCTTCCACCCGTACGTACTCCATTCATAATTGCCTTTTGACGCCCATTCAAAAGCACATCGCTTGAAAACATACCCATGCGACCCAGTATTCGACGTTGAAAATGCTCTATCACGAAAGGAGGTTGCGCAGAGAAGGACTTGCGCTAGCTCCACTGGCCGCACGCCCGTCGGACGGCCGCGGCGGATTCGTGTTCGACATGCTTGGTTCGCGGCTCATCGGCAAACCGTCTCGCACAACAGGCGGGCTGCCATGAGGGGTTGAAAACGGTGATCGGTGGCCCAGCAGTCCCGCCGAAAAGGAGTGGTCTCCAGCTCTCGGCGGGGGACCGCCGTTGGTAAGGTTGTGTAGCGAGTGGTGTGTGGGGTGGTGATAAGCAGGGAGATACGGCGACGGGCCGTTAGGCACGGCCGGTGCTCGTCGAGGTGGCGATGGTGGCATACCATTGGCCATAGGTTGGGTGATCATATTATGATGAAGGGAAGGGGGCCCTGAGTGGTGCGAGATGGGTGCAATCGGCGGCGGGCGGAGGTCGCGGAGATGATTAGCATGCAACCCACCGTGCCCCCCAGGACCGCCGTTTATAAGATGCGCGGGCGGCGAGTGCTGCGTCGCAGTACGATGCCAGTCGCTATACGATGTAGTGGTTGGGGGTGGAGGGGGTAGTGATGCTGCTGCGGCGGCGGCGGCTGGGTGATCGGAGCAGCCATAGGACTGGGCGCGACATGAGGAGCATTGACCGGTGGCGGCGCAGGCGGTACAACCGAAGGGGCCTGCATGGGAGGCGGTGCCACTGGTGGTGCGACGAGCGCAAGGGCTGCCCAAGGCCGTGGCTCGTAAGCATCAGCTGGAGGATACTGGGCCAAAGCAGCAGCTGCCGGAGGACTAGTCAGCGCCGCAGCAAGTGCTGGTGGTGCTCTCACGGGGTCCATTTGCGGTGGTACAACAACCTCCTCTGGAGGAGACGGCACGTGAGGGCTAGGCTTTCGACCAGCCTTTTTGCACTTATGGCACTGGAAAGTTCGTTGATCGACAAACTTTTGCGCCTCGGTGCCCAAAGAACCGTAGTGCCCATTGGCCAGCGCCTTTTCGTGCACCTTGTCAATAGGCCACCATTTCGGGCTGATGTCGACACCGCAGGTAATGCAGACTTTATCGCCCTTGGGGCGATCTGCGTATGACGGCTTGTAGCTTCCGTCGTAGTTCGAAATGATTTCAAGGAGCTTGGCCTTCCTAACCGTACCGGTAAGGGTATCATCTGCCTGTTTGAAGTTCTGCACGAAAAGCTGGAGAGCATTGAGCACTGAAGAGTCTGCGTTGCCGTCCCCTTCTTGATTGACCGCATCGTGAATGCGATGGACCACTGTCTTAACTGGGACGTGTTCTTTGCACCAGACTGCTGCCGACATGGAGCCTGTCTCCCCATTGATGTTGACGATGGTGGCTTGGTCGCGGCGCGAGCCCTTAACTGGAGACACCTCGAAGCCTAGGAGATAGCCGGCTTGCCGAGCGCACTCGACATGGAGGGGAGCTTTGCAGTGATGGCAATGCACACATGCACCACCCTTGGCCTTGCAGATCCTACATACTTCATGATACCTGCCATGAGATATCAGCGGGATGCCCTCGGCGGGACTCAATGCCTTGGGGTTGCCGAATCGGACTTCCGGTGCCCACACCGCACAAGAGACATGAACCCAGTTGTTGTCCGCAGTGCGTTTTAAAGGCTCCCGGGGGTTCAGAGGGCGGTTCTGCTCCTCTTGCTTTTTGTGGTAGTAGTCTGCGGCCTTCTGCGCAGCTTCTCGCTCTTGACGGTCCTTTTCTCGCTCTTTCTCGTTCTTCTTCTTATGCGCGTTCTTTGGCGGTTCTACGAAGTCGTGTTCTGTAGACTCCACAGGACATAACAGACATTTGTAGTCCTGAGAGAGAGTTAGTATCGTAGAATCATATGGGTGTTTGGTTTTGCTGTCACTTACGAGTGAAACCTGGGGATTTTTGTCGTTCTGGCATGTATCGCAGGTCCACTTTACAGACTGTCGGTTGTCGACGACGCCATAGCATTTCCGATGAACACTCAGGCGGCACTCCTTGCATGCCAGAAGTTGGTCTCCCATAGGATCCAGCTGCCCACATACGGCACAGGGCAAAGTTCGGGGTTTCGGTATCTCCGGGACCGGAGGAGGCGCCGGTTTTTCGACCACCACTTTCTCCTTCTTCTTAGGCACCACGACGCCAGACATACTACCGGAATCGGAGGCATTGAGCTCTGCTTCTTTATCTGCGAGGGTCTTGAGTTTCTTCCGCGGTGGGGGCTCCACGGTGCTGCTTGGTGGAGGAGCAGATGCACTCGGAGTGGCCGAAGCACTAGGCGTGCTGTAGACCGTGGCACTCATCATCTCGTTTGCTGTAGCCAACTCTTTGAGAAGCTCTTCGTCTACGCGTCGTTTCCATGATCGGCCACCAGCAGTTTGCACTTTCTTTGCTAACTCTTCCATGTCCTCCCATTGGATCGCGTAACGTCGCCAGAGTTCGGCACAGCGGCGGCAGAGGGCAACGATGTACTGCGCGCCTTTGTCCTTGTTCTTCCCAGTGCCCTCGGTGACCATGGCTTGAGTTACATTGGGTGCCCTCCGCCATTGCCTCGAAGCCTTTGTCGTACAGAACTTGCACATGAAGTTTCGCTTGCGGTCTATAGCCTTTTCCGTATCGAAAGCCGAGTCGTCCTGATCGTCGGCCACATCATCTTGGAGCTTGCTGGCGGTGGCTTCAGCCTTCCTAAGTTCCTTCTTGCCTTTCCTCCCAGAGTAGTTGCCCCAGATTTGTTTGCCTTTAGCCGTCTTCTTCCAAGTATAATAAAATCGGACAATATCTTTATGTTTGACGGTCTTGATGTGCCGTGTAACATATAGTAGCTCAGATCCGAACTTGCCAACTGCCTCTTCGAACTTCTTGAGCTCTGTGGCACTCAACTGGGGCTCCTTGAATACCGAATGATTCGTCTTCTTAGTCGCATCTAGGGCCTTGGTGGGATTGAATTGAGCCTTGAACAGCTCGTCTCGCGCCACGTCCTGGAGATTGGTAGAATGAATGGGGAGATCCAAAGACGTCGCCAAAGCATCGGCGCTGGCCATGTACTTATCGATCTCCTGCGGCGTGATTGATGCACCGCACTCCTCTGCTGGCTTATACAGCAACTGCGCCGTGTTGTTCGGGTTGTCGTTGTCATAGTCCTCGCCACGTGCGACGTAGCCTGCGGGCTCGTCCTGTATCCACTTCGGCCGCTTTTCCCGGGCCAGCTTGTCCGCTTCGATGGCTGCAAGAACTTCCTTCGAATGCTTGCCGTCTTTCCTGTTGCCCTTCTTGATCTCGAGGGGCTTGACGAGCCTCACAGGACGGCCATACCATGGCAGAACATTGGCTTGGTGTTTGGGGCCTTGGCGGGATCCGGCTCTGGGATAAATGCGGTCATCATAATCGAGGGCGTCTTCGGGCTTGCAATGTATTCCCAGGTATCGATATGGCCACAAACTTGCGTGGTACATTTGCTCCGCAGTTGCAGGCTGATGGGTATCGTCAATAGCATTGGCGGGGCTGTTTCCGTTGCAGTTGGCGCCATGGTCGTCCTCTTCCTCGTCCCAGTACTCTTCCTCTTCAGCTTCGGGGTGTGGGTCCAGAAGGCTTGGCGTGTTCCGTGCTTCCAGCTTCCTCTCCTGGGCGCGACTACAGGCTGCGCAGGCCCACGCAAATCCACGCGACGGCTTCTTCAAAAGAGGCGGCCTCACGCAGTTCATGTGATACGTCTGCTGGCATACTGCGCAATCCACGGAATCGTTGCTGTTTTTGCATGAGTTTAATTCGGGCAATTGGGTTGGGAGTCGCGGGCTTAGTTGGTCGACTTACTTGGCACAATAACCACTACATCGCTTACAGAGTTTGACGGCACTGGTAAACTCTTTGGAGCGGCCCTGCTCTACCAAGATGTACTTCCATCGCTCGTCCAGTATTTTCTTGACTTTGCCCGGGACATTGACGATTTGCGAGCAGGGGATGACATCGTAATTCTTTTGGATGTAGCGGTCGTACAGTTTTTCGAACCAGAAGCAGTCGGGGATTTTTCGGTATGCGTCCATGCTCTCGATTTCGGCTTTATGGCGGATCTCACACTTGCCGCGCAGCGCCGTCAATGGGCTAATATCTGAATGCATGGTTGCAAAAACAAGTCGCGTGTCGTTTACCTTCTTGCCAATGTCCTTGGGCCTGTAGTACCAATTAATCCGCAACGCGTCGACCGGCTTCGAGCTGTCATTTTGCATATGCAGAAATTCCATGATGCGACCCAGGTAATAGGGCTCCCCGGGTGGTTCGCATACAAGATAGACGTGATCTATGAATTGTGTCAGCATCAACCACCCCAGCAAAACGTGATGCACCGTCGAAGGCGCGAGGTCCTACCATTGTGTTGTAGTACAGTCCCATCATCTGCGATCATCTTTCCATCCTTTGGTTTTGCGCCACAATTCTCAAAGCTTAACATATTTGTCTCTCGGAAACCTGCGCCGGTACCACCAGAGGCAGCGGTTGCGGCAGCTGCTGCGCTGGCCGTGCCTCTTCTCGTGCTCGCAGTAGCTGTAGACGCATTGGAATTCTGCGTGGTAGTAGCTGCCGCGTGTGCATTTGCGCCATTCGTAGCAGATTGGGTTGCAGCTTTGCGCTTCTTAGAAGATGACGATGTACTTGACGGCGTAGCATTGGCAGAGCTGACAGCTGCTGATTGATGGTCCTTTGTGGTGGTTGTGCTCGGCTTGCCGTCATCCGTGGAAGTGGTGGAAGCGGCGGTGGTGACGGCGGTGGTAGTGGTGGTGCCTTTGCGAGAAGTGGGAATGCTGGTTCGTGGAGTATCCGCGGTGCCATTTGCTGGATTGCCCGCTTGCCGTGACGATTTCTTGGGTTCCTCTTCCTTTTTCTCATGCACGGCATCAAACATCTCCATGTCCGCGTCTTTGTCTTCGGCGTAGTTGGGGCGTGCCTGGCCACGGTTCCTGGAGCGCGTGCCGTAGGGCGAGGGCTGTGACGAGGACGACATGATGTCTTTAGTCGCCGAATTGGCTCCCGCAGTGACCGTAGATTTAGTCATCGGCTGCGGGGCGGCGACATGCTCCGGCGTGGCATTATTTGGTGTTGGTTGTGCGGTTGGAGAGTGGGTGGTGTTGTGAGAGGAAGAGTTATTATGGGAGCCAGAGTCCGGGGTGGCCTTCGTTGAGGATGACGCAGGATTTGGCTGATCCTGGGTACTGCTCACGCTTTGGGACTTTGGCGCCATGTCGAGATATCTAGAGGTGGCGCATACAAATCGGCGTGGTGCAACACCGAAAACTTACAATGTCATGTGGGGGACCCAAGTCGACGAGAAGCAAAAGCCATGAATTATATTAGGAAGCGGCCTCTACATGCATTCCAATACTTCAAGACCTGGGCTGTCCTGGATTCACGACAAGCATAAGCTGGCTAGCTGCGAGTGACCGTTTCAAGGATCGATTCCGAGGTTGAGTTAGCAATCCAATGCCGGTCTCATAAAAGCTGCCAGCCAAAAAAGCCAAGGTATGCCGAGAGCAAGGGCGGTTGGGGGCGTCGTCTTTAAAAGCGACGGGATGGGAAAGACGACCGGGGGGGAGAGGGAGAGGGAGAGAAAATAGTTTGATATAGAGTTAATGTCTGGGTCTCCCTAGACGAAGAATGGCCAGGTTCATCCGGATGGTAAAGAGAGAGAAAGGGAAGAGAGGGTGGGAAATGGGTGTGTGATAGAAGGGAGGGAAGAAGTGGATTATGGGCGTATATGTTCGAGAAAACTAAAGTCATATAGATGGATGTATGGATGGATGTATGGATGGATAACCCAGCCCAGGGCAAGAAAGAGAGAAACTGGAGACTGGAGAGAGCAGAGAGCGCGCGCGCGAGGTTTAAGGCCGACGGGACATGTAAGGTCAGGTCAAGTAAAGTATTAAGGTAGGCAAAGTCAAGCAGCCTGGCATGGCATGGCATGGCATTTCGGTCTGTCCAGTCCTGTCTTGTCTGTCTGTCTGGTCTGAACGTGGAAAGGCAAGGGCAAAAAAAGAGAGGCAGACTAATAAGATACATGGCCAGATGTACCCGGAGCATGCTAGTAATGCAAGTGTACCGTCGAGCGGCTCCACAAGAAGTAAGTTAATGTTAGAAAAGGGTCTAGTCTCCCATTGTCTGCCCAGGTTCGATTTTTGGTAACAAGCCCAATTCTAGCCCCATGTCTCTTCTCACTCTTATTACTCCCTCTCGCTCGCACACACCACACACGCCCGCTCACTTCAATCTCGGCCAGCCCAGTCTCCAACATGCCTACAGTAGTCCATTCATCACGGGTGCTCGCTATTCGGCATTTGTAGCGCCCATGCAGATCTGTGTGCGGTTTTGTAGAAGTCGTACTATACGTGAGAAATATATATAGAATTGCCTATAGGGGCGGCTTCCTTGAGCAAGTATGTACGCAGGTTAGGGCTCATTGATACCAACCCATTTCAATACCTGGGTTCTTGGAGTTTACGTTGTATATCCCAACTCCGTCTGTCAACCATCTGACCAAAAGACACATGGCCACAGCTATGTATAGTAGATATGTAGGCATATCCGTCGCTTATACACGCGGCCATGGATTCCACACACTCTACCCCCGGGGTGGGGACTGAATCCGACGTGTATCGTGGGAGTCACACGATAGAATGATGCCTTTGACCATCACATCCATAGCCGCATCTGTGAAGGTTGACTCGCCTACCAAGTCCTTACAGCTTGGCACTCCAAACCCCCTCCGGCTAGTACAAGTTACAGGGAGGACAAGTGCCTCAGTGTACATTTGAATATATAAGCCCCCGTTGGACGGAAGCCCATCCTGGTGGTGAATCTCACGTACTGGCATCCACCTACACAGAATAGTGGCGTATCTGCCTGCTGAGCTGATTGAACTGGCAAGCTGGCAAAGAAGTGATAGCAAACCACAGTGCTCTTGATTGGGATGATAGTGTCGCTTTCTAGTGGCCAGGCGGTTCGAAGCCGGGTCAACATCCAGTGTGCATAAGTAGTATGGCAAAAGATCTGTGCTGCTGCTGCTGCTTGTTGCCAGCAATACGATAATACGATCCAGCTATGGGTATGCAAACCATTCATGCACAGGTGTTTTGCTTTTTCTGGAGTGATAGAAGATGGTCGCTACTGACTAGCAGAAGGAATTCGAATCCGATGTCAGATCGCCGAGAGACATGAGACGGAAACCAACAAACAATCGCCCCATTGGGTGCACTGGAAATGGTGGTGAGGGCTCATTCTTTGCAAGCTCTACCAGAGATCGCCGCTGGGCTTGCCAGCCCTCCGCATATTGGGGATTATGATTTCCCAATGAGACGCTACGCAATCGAACTCCATCCCATCGCATAATCGCGCCTGATAGGCCAGCACCTGCTCGGCACCAAAATTCTTTCTCAATCCGATCATAAGTACGTACTTCTTGATGAAGGCTGGGACACACAGGATCACCTACCGAGCACCTGCATACGCTCTCTCCTGATAAATGTGAGTAACCCGCGTTACCCATCGAGATGCTGGCTTCTTACTATTCATGTAGGAAGGTGCATAACAGTCGGGCAAGGCGATTTCGTTAACGTGGATGAAAGATAGATTGCCGGGTCGGATCTATATACAGCAGACATATGTTTAACCTAATTCACTGTTGAAGTCTGTCTTGCCAGCGCCCCCAGCGAGCCAAGTCTTCTTTCGAATCCTGATGAAACCGAAACGCCCCCACTCTCTATGGAAGGTCGCACAGCTTGACAGACAGGGGTCAATTGATGATTGCGGTCCAAGTGAATTATTGACCGGTGGCCATCGCTGGTATTGCATGCGGTTTTAAAAGGCGCACACGGCAATAAAGAGCAGACCGGATAGGGAGCAGGGTTCGAGTCCAGTGACGATACAAATCGCAAATCGGCGATAGAGTCTTCTCAGCTGCACCTATTAGCCCGTCTAATGAATG
The DNA here is from genome assembly GCA_038363915.1 of Apiospora saccharicola. Classification (NCBI taxonomy): domain Eukaryota; kingdom Fungi; phylum Ascomycota; class Sordariomycetes; order Amphisphaeriales; family Apiosporaceae; genus Apiospora; species Apiospora saccharicola. Next base: position 6,971,986 of record JAQQWM010000001.1, read on the forward strand.
ATGGGCATGATGAACAAGTGAATGACGATGGCCATCCAAAGATACATGTGTAACTAATCGCTTCCTCGTACTGGAGTAGGGCTGTCGATCGAACTCAACTGGGCAGCCGGCCGGAAGCTTTGCGTAGATACTTCCATCACCCAGATATCTCCTGCTTCAGTTAGCTGTACCTTACCCTTCCTCCCCCTTCCTGCCTCCCGTGCCCTACGCACCCACGCTAGTGTCAAACGTCTTGACGTGACCTCACGATCCAGCTACGACACAATTCATCGTATACATGTGTCGCGAAAGCTGATTTTTGAGATTCGAATAGCTTCACGGATTCCCAGCTGCAGCACGCACCTTTCCGATATGTAAGCAAGTAGCAGTTCGAACCAAAAGTCGCCCGAAAACCCATCACGGTGCAATCAAGCTACCTTACCAGCTACCACATACGTGCATCTGCAGCATGCACCCACTGGGCTTAGAAGCGAGGCGGTTGTCTGCTAGCGTGGGTCTGTCAGACAGGGATTGCGTGCAGAGGTACTACTAACCACGAAATGGTTTAAACAACGCATCCTTTTGCGCATCAAGACCAAGTGCGATCTCGTTAATATTAGGCACACAATCTCAGACAACTCAGCATTCAGGTCCAAAAATGAAGTATGCGCATATCAAGGGCGTAGCGGCCTCTTCAGGCTTCTTCGCTGCCAGTACCGGCGGTCATGGTGTACAACGGTGTTGCCCAGGGATATTGTGAGGCCCGCTGCGCTCACACATCTACCCCGAGTCATTGGACCCCCGTCTTGCTGCCCTTGGTGTTGGTGGTAATAGAGCCGCGGTCGTTATTGACCAGCACAAGAGGCGAAGGCGAAACCGAACGTTGCAGTAGATCGCACAGCTAGTCGGCCACTAAAAACATACAAAAACAATACGGATATAGCAGTTCGATTAAACAAATCGCGATATTTATATACCACATCATGTATTGTATATCCCAAGGTCGAAGTCGCCCGGGAAATCCAGTTTTTCCATGAGACCAGAATAAGCATCAACTTGCCTGAGGCCCTGGAAGACTAACGACCCCGGCTTAGGTGCCGAAAACAAACCATGCAGCTGATGACTTACGAATGAAGGCCTTATGTGGAAGAGGGACCATAACAACCCAGACAAGTCGGGAGGGAAATAGGCCACAATATAGGCATCGCCCAGAAGAAGCATATCGAATGTCATTTCACACCAAGTAGTCAAGAAGATTCCTTGTCTTAGACGCAGCATGGCAGAAAAACAATCAAATGGAATCCGTAGCGCTGTTTATTGGGTTATTGTGTGTCTGTGTGTAGCGTATAGTGGCAGAAGTCAATCTACGAACAGGCCGGAACAGCATTCGTAACAAGAATCGCCACTCCAGATAAGGTGGGAGTGCAGGAGGCTTGTTAGATATTTCCACCAGCCTGGCTTTCCGGATATTGCCAGCGGCAGCCCCAACCTTCTTTATTAGTGAAGATCAAGAAGTTGACGAACTTCGACCTGACGTTGGATCGGAGCCAGGGGAAAACGCACGAGCCAGCCAATACAATGCAACCACTTAACTGACCGAGAAAGCCACCACGTGATCTCGTGTGAGGGTGGAGTGCCTGCTGCTTGCGCTGGATCCTCCTGTGCTGCCCCTCGCGTCGCGTCAGGCTGGAGGAGTTTGCTGATTCCATCTGGTGACAGAAATTGGTAACCTCAGTTCCAGCCTCAGCGGGTATTTGGACAGTACATGACCACTTGGGCTTTTGCTTTTTCGATGACCGCATCATTGATGTTACAGACGAGTCACGCATTTGGCCCTGAAGATCTTGGGCAAACATGCCCGGCCCGTCCCTCCAATCACCACCCCGCTTCATGTTAGAAAACCACTATGGCCTCCCGACAAGGTGTATACCACCACACCACAGTGCAAAATTTAGCTGATCAACACAAAACTTATAACACCAAAACCGTCACTGGAACCAAAAGATCATTCTCGACTGCTGACGTGCATGGCAGCAATTCTCAAGGTCTGGTGGACAGGACTGCTTTCCAGAGAGCATCCTCGGTCAGTGCAGCAACACCCAAGTTGCGTGCAAGTGCGATAGACGCCGCACACCCCGGGTTAAGCCAAGAAATATCCGAGTACTCCCAGAGGCAAGCAATAGCTTCAACACCTACGTCTTACGTGGACAGAGCGCTTCAGTTGTCACATCCCAGATATGCCCTTCCAGGCAGCTTGATCGCGAATTTTGCTTCTCTTGGCATCAAAGACATATATCCCTGGCAAAAACAATGTCTGATGGGACCTGGGATCTTGACAGGAGAGAATAATCTTGTTTACACCGCACCGACAGGTGGTGGCAAATCGCTAGTCGCCGATGTGCTCATGCTCAAGAGGGTCCTTGAAGACCCCAGCGCCAAGGCGCTGCTAATTCTACCGTATGTTGCCCTGGTGCAGGAAAAGGTCCGATGGCTTCGAAATGCCGTACAAGGGATCCAACGCCAAAACACCGAAGAGGCTTCCGAGAAAGAGCCCGGGCGGTGGCGCAAGCGGGCGGACGAAGGGACCATCAGAGTTGTCGGCTTCTTCGGTGGCGGCAAGGTGAGAGCTACTTGGGCAGATTTCGATATCGGAGTCTGTACTTTCGAAAAGGCGAATACCCTGATCAATACCGCCATAGATGATTGTTCCATAGGCAAACTCCGAGCAGTTGTGCTCGACGAGTTGCATATGATCGATGACGACCACCGTGGCTATCTTCTCGAGCTCATGGCCACCAAGCTTCTCAGTCTCGAACAAAACGTGCAGATTGTTGGCATGAGCGCAACATTGTCAGTAAGTGCACGTAGTCGAGTTTCACCATGCTACCCTTCTCAGGCTATGACTGACTGCGGACTGTTAATGCGTCCAGAACATCGATATCCTAGCCAGGTGGCTTGATGCTCATACTTACCAAACTTTCTACCGGCCCGTCCCGATCGAGGAACACCTGGTTTACGAGTCAAAAATTTATGCTGCCTCGGCCACGGGCTCTTTGCTAAAAGCAGTCAGCCAACTTGCTCCCAATGTCTTACCTACACAGTCTCCGTCAGAACACCTCAGATTGATCCGGCCTTCTGGCCACAAAGAATTCAAAGATCCCGTCCTCAACGCTGTCATTGCTCTTGCCAACGAAACCGTACGTTCTGGCTATGGTGCACTTGTGTTCTGTAGCAGTCGGCCAGGTTGCGAGTCAGACGCCCGCTTGATTGCCCGCGTCCTACCCGACTTGTATGAGATCGATCCGACTATCTCGGAGCAGAGGTCAGATCTATTGGGAGAGCTTCGAAGTTTACCCACAGGGTTAGACCCCAGTCTTGCTGAAACCGTACCCTTCGGCGTTGCTTTTCATCGTATGTATTTGTCGTGATATTTGTGAACATGGAACTGACAAGTGTGTAGATGTAAGTATAAAATATGCTGTCTTTGTCGTAGTCTAACAAGTATAGGCGGGCTTAACGATCGAGGAGCGCGACCTTCTCGCAAGTGCCTACGATAACGGTGTGTTAAAGGTGATAGTAGCTACCTGTAGCTTAGCCGCCGGTATTAATCTGCCTGTACGCTAGATCCTGTCTTCTACAACGATAGTCTTGTAACTGATAAATACTACAGGCTAGGCGAGTAATCTTACACAATGCACGCATGGGTCGCGATCTTGTTGGTCCCTCCATGTTACGGCAAATGCGAGGGAGAGCCGGAAGGAAGGGAAAGGACGAGATTGGCGAAACTTACCTTTGCTGTCGCAAAGCCGACCTTGAGGAAGTAATCGGCTTGATGCACGCCGAATTGCCTCAGATCTCTAGTGGGCTTATGACAGACAAACACAGGATCCAACGGTAAGATCTGGCTATTGATTTAAATGCTTCAGGGTGACTGATACTGGCTCAGCGCATTACTAGAATCAGTTGCGATACGCCTCGCAACAGGACGAGATTCACTTGAGGACTTCGTGAGCAGGACTTTGCTAAACCAAACAGAAAGCCCGAGCATCGTACAAGGCCATGTCGAAGCGGGCCTCAAAGATCTCAGCAAGATGGGCTTTATTGAATTCGATGACTCTGGAAATCATCAAGCTACCCAGCTAGGTAAGGCTGTGGTGGCTTCTTCTCTGGAGCCAGAAGATGGTGCTTTTGTCCATCGGGAGTTGCAAAGGGCTCTGCGGGCTTTTGTAATGGATGGCGAACTGCACATTCTTTATACCTTCACACCAGTGCAGGACTTTTCCATCACTGTTAATTGGAAGGTTTTCAGGGACGAGCTGGAAAGGCTGGATGAAAGTGGTCTACGAGTCCTGACGTTCCTCGGCCTAAAACCTACAATGATCAACCGCATGTTAGTATTCTGCCTTATGAACCTGTGTCTCCATGTGGCTGACTGTTCAATAGGGCCCAAGGAGCGAAGATGAAGGTATCCACACCTGAGGAGAAGGAGTTGGCACGGGTATATACCAGGTTCTACATGGCTCTTCAGCTTCGAGATTTGTGCAATGAAGTACCCATACATGTCGTGGCCAGAAAATTCGACGTGCCCCGGGGTACAGTTCAGACCCTGGCCCAAACTTGCCAGGGTTTTTCGGCCGGAATGATCAAGTTTTGTCAACTCATGGGTTGGGGGTATGTCACATCTTCCTCTCCCCATGTCATCGAATTGCTCGTCCAGTAGCCCCGTGACTAACATGCGACCAGTGTTATGGCGGCCGTGCTTGATCATGTCGCCGACCGACTGAAGGCTGGGGCCAAGGACGATTTGCTAGCGCTCGCACAAATCACCTTTGTCAAGAGTCGAACTGCCCGAGTCTTCTACGAGAATGGATACAAATCCGTGGCGTCTATTGCGAATGCCGACCCCAAAGAGCTTGTGCCGGTTCTGATGCAGGTAATGTTCAATGTTTCGATGTATGCAATGCTACATACTGACGAGCCATCAGGCACAACCGACGAAGCTACGCCTGAAAGAGAAGGACGAACAGAAGTATGAAGAGAAGCTACTGGCAAAAGCCAATGTTATCTCGGATTCTGCAAATCGAATATGGCGTAAGTGTCTACCACAACTTTCGCATAGAGCGTGCCACAAGCTAATCCATGATAGAGCTCGAGATGCAACAAGAAATCGACGAGTAGCAGTCGACACTTTCATGAGGGGCTAGTGTAGACCGACATCACTGAATCCCACTAGACCGGTGCTTCCGTTTGGTGGTGGTGGGCGTTTGAATAGATACAGTTGGAGTGATCGAGGGTTACAAGTCGATGGCCTACAATGATGGAGTCGGCCCCATGGTCAATCATTGGAGTAAGGTCCAGAGTAACCCACCATCAACAGCATCTTATAGCTGTGATAGGAGTCCTGTCTCAAGACCAATAGATACCAACGTAATGCTTGTTAAACACTTCACAACATGAAGGATTATAAGCTTGGCCAATGTTGTCGAGTCTCGGAGGCTACTGTAGCAACCGGAGTGCCAAACCTGCATACCTACTTTACCTGCTGGCCGGGGATCGTTCCGGCCTGCCAGATATGTGCGGGTCTGACCTGCCCAAAACGGCAGGCCAGACTTACGAGAGCTGGAGGAATCCCCGGGTGCAATTGCGCGGGGTAAATGGGTATTAGCTGGTGAAATCTCTCAGCGATGTTAGACGTACTCGACAACACACGATATAGTCTCATGCTAAGGGGTCTATACGGAAAATATGATATATCCAATGAGTGCATATTCACTGATTGTGGCACTGTCCCTGGCCCAACTTGCTTTTGCCCAGAGCTTGGTTGCGCAGCTTGACTATGGCACCTTTCAAGGGGCGTATGATGTTAAGTACAATATCTCTTACTGGCAGAAGATCCCTTATGCCGCGCCACCCGTGGGAGAGAATAGGTATGACATATAAGAGTCCTTTCACAGGACAGGGAACTACGTGCTGTAAGTGACTAAGTCTTGGGCATCTCCAGGTTTCGCACGCCGCAGCCACCACTGCCTATAGACGATCAAGTGTATAATTCGAGCCAGCCGTTTGACATGTGTCATCAGAGAACGGTTAGTCTTCTTACATCTCGGCCTAAACTACTTGGCCTGCCGGTCCCCTTTTGCTAATACGAGGTCGAATACGTGCTTGCGCGCGCAGGTCAATGGCTCCGAAGACTGTCTCTACCTCGGGCTGTACAGTCGCCCATGGGCCGAGGGGCAAGCCCTGCGCCCCGTCGTTGTGACATTCTACGGGGCCGGCTCTGTTCAGGGCTCCGCCTCTTTCACTATCCCGCCCCCGGCATATCCGATACTCAATGTCTCTTCGTCTTCCACCACCACCACCGAAAACAACGGCGGCAACGACGACGATGACATGCTCTTCGTATATCCCAACTACCGTGTCAACGCCTTCGGGTTCCTTCCTGGGCGCCAGGTTGCCGCAGACCCCTTCTCGGACACGAACGCGGGTCTACTGGACTAGGCCATGGCGGTTCGATCGGCTGGCCAACCTGACGGGGTGTGGCGGGGCGCAGGTGTCCGATAGTCTGAGGTGCCTGAAGCAGATGGATGTGCAGGCGATCCGCGAGGCGAGTCTGCAAATTTCGCAGAGTCACAAGTACACAACAACGTACTTCTCGTGGGTCCCCGTGATCGACGGCGATTTCCTGCCGGAGCCCCTATCCAAGGCCTCCACCGCACCCGCTAAGCCGTGGCTCGTGGACATGGACACGGACATGCAGGCCGCTTTCTCCATGTACAACACGCACGAAGGAGAGAGCTTCATCCCGCCCGGACTTGGTGGCGCAGAGAGCGCGGGAGATCCTCCATTCAACACGTCTGTCGCCTCCTTTCGCCAGTGGGCTGCGGGCTATCTGCCCGGTTTCTCCAGCGCGGACCGTCGAAAGCTCGAGGAGCTGTACCCGGAAAGCGGGACGACAAACACTTCGCCTTATAATGATACGTATACCCGAGCCGGGCTAGTGTATCGCGACTCCGTGCTTGCATGCCCGGCGTACTGGATGACGGGCACGGCGCCCAAGGGGAGCTGGTTGGGCGAGTACACAATCGCGCCGGCCAAGCATGCCTCGGATGTATATTGGGTAAGTGTGGCGAGAGTTCGCTTTCACGGTGGGCAAGCATGTGCTAAATTCCAGTGACTAGTGGAATACGGTCAATTCGTCCCAACAAACGGATCGTCTTCATTATGAAGGCTATGCAGGTAAGTAACTGTAGTAACTGCCCACCTATCGCTGTGATGGTTTCATAATATGCAATTTGGCTGACAGCATGATGAAAAGGGGCAATGCATTCGTTCTTTATGACTGGAGACCCTAACGCTATGAAACTGACCCCTGAGTGAGGATACTCCTGGCGTACCGCCTTTGAAATCTGGTCTAGAATTCGTGGTTGACGAACGGGGCTTCTCGACGGCAGGACTCGCCAAGTTCGAATAAAGATGTAATTATTGGTTACACATGGCACCTCAAATACCTTTGTAGTATCATATTGTACAAAAAGGACAGACTGTTATAGCATACCATACGCCGTACTTGAGTTGCAAAACCGCATTTCGGCTATATGAAAAGCGATACAACAACGTAGGATTGCAGACAACTAGTCGATGGTGTCATCACGCAATCTTAACAGCTCACGGAACACATCCTCCGACCGACTTCTTAAAGCGCTATGATAGAGGACATTGGTTTCGAAGACCTTGATGCCCCTAATTCTGGAGGCTGTGACCCTAGCTGTGCCAGGATCGACGTACATGTCCTCGTAGCATGCTGCGTATACGGGCACCTCGTTCTTCCGTAGTTGCTCGATGTCGTACAGAGGCGGCCACTTGTCGAAGTCTGCGAGAATCTGTGCCGTCTCCTTGAGCGATTTCAGCCCATCGCAGACGTCAAAGTAGAACGAGTAGACCATCTCTCCGGAAAAGTACATGGGCTCGTCTTCTTTCAGGGACTGTGGGCCGGGCCAGTCCTTGTTGAGCCACTGGTAGCGGTTCAGCGTCTTGCCCACGCGCTCGGCCGCCCAATTCGCCGCTATGCCCGGGCCGTATATCCAGCAGGGCTCGTGGAGCATGGCGTATATTGGAGCGTTATCCCAGCCCTGGTCCTGCTCGAAGGCGTTCAGCGTCGCCCGGGTGAAAATGCCAAACTGGTCCAGGTCTGCCTTCATCTTCAGAATGGTGTCGTGGACCTGGTCGATACCCCCGTGGGCGCCAAAGTTCAGGCCGATAGTCATGAGTCGCGGGACCGTCAGATGACCTCCGCCCGGCAGGAGGACACCCTCGTGGCCCCCAAGCTCGAGGATCTTCTCGGCAACTTCCTTGACGGCAGCAACATCCCCGGGGAATTTCTTGTAGTATGCTTGATTGCGCTCCATGACCTTCTTGTAGGTTAGGGTGTAGACTTCGTCGGGGCCCTTGTCCAGGGCGGCCAATCCCCCCGTAATGAAGGATTCGCGCAATCCCTCCGGGCGGAAGGATAGATAGGTCAGGCTGGTCATGCCGCCGAATGACTGCCCGAAGATTGACCATTTCTTCTTCTCAGCCGGGTAGTCTTTCGTTAGACACTTGCGGACGGCCTCGCAGTCCCTGACGATACTGTCTGCGCGGAAGTGCTTCAAATAGTCGGCCTGTTTCTGGGGTCCACCGATCAGGGAAAGCGTCTCGGCGGAGACGGTGGAACTGAGGCCAACGCCGCGATAGTCGAGCAAAAGGAGCTCGTAGCCTCTGTCGAGCATATAACCCGACAAGGGGCTGTTCTGAGGCGTGGGATTGCCATAGCCGGGACCGCCCTGAAGGTACACTAGGTAAGGCTTCTGGTTGGCTGCGTCGTCGGCAGCGGGCTCAACTATCGGCTTCTCGTATTTGACGGCCGAGCGGGCGAACAGCTTGAGCTTCTTAGAATCAGGGTTGGAGTAGTCCAGAGGTACCTCGAACCACAGTTCGGTCACCAAGAACTTGCCTGGTAGGTATTTACCTCATTAGTTGAACTCTGGCACTGGCTGCGTTGCGTACAACATACCGGGGACCAGGTAGGGCTGGCTCTTGGAGACAAGTTTGGCGACGTAATCCATGATCAGGTAGGCACGGTGGTCGGATGAAGATGGACCAAATGAAGTAGGTATCTAGTATTCTTTTCTACAAGCTATATGCGCATGCAGCATTTGCCAAGTATTGAGTGATGGAGGGGAAAGTTCTCCTATATTGGCTGTTGGAGTGGTTGCCATATTCATATCTGTATCTACAATTAAGCCCATAAACCCCTCGTTTTAATGCACCGAAGTGAGTGGTGATAAGATCTGTCGAATCAGTGCATACAATACAACAGGCACATAATTGCTCATGCTGGTTCTCTTGATGGCGAAAGCGCTGCTCCCATCAGATCACACTATACTGTACAGATGACTGATTGGACTACCTGGATATCACGGAGAAGCCATCAACGGGATATGATGCAGATCCGAAATAGGATACCTGTCTCAAATATTACGGCCCGATCAACTAACGTTGCGCAGAAATAGGCTTAATTTGGAAACCTAGGTGCTTACTAATGCATCTCTTAACTAACACCTAGTTGCTAATTACTTAGCATTTAAAAAGCTAAATACTTATACCTTTAATTTAGGTCGAGGTTAATTAATTATATATAACTTTTACCTTTATAAATAAATAAGCTATTTAATATATATATTAAAGATAATATATTTATTCTAATTATTAAACGAGATTCTAATAGTTTAATAAATAAAATATATAATTATAAAGAAGTTATACGAGAGTAACGTTAATATATAAGATTTAATAATTAATTAAATTAGAAATTATTAAGTTAAGGGATTAAAAAGAAAAGAGTAATTAAATCGAGTTAGAAAATAAATAAAGGTTTATTACTAAGTTTAAAGTAAAGCTTTATCCTTTTAAAATTAATTAAATTATATATATTTATTAGTAAATAAACTAATAAGTTAATTATATAACTATCCCCCCTTTTAAAAAAAGCGCGCCTGGATATTTTTTTTATATAATTTCATATTATGTATTTTTTATTTTCTATTTTTAATTAATTTAATTACGTATATCGGTTATAAAATCTATTAAATAATGTTATTCATTAAAATTAATCCGATAAATCCTTTTTATTCAAATAATGATAATTTAGATATTTAATAAGTTTAAATAGAATAAATATATTTCGGAAAATTCTATTAAAGTATATAAGCTTTAACTCTATTTTTAGCTTCGATCGGGTTTTAATATTATTACATTTTTTATTATTAAACTATTTAAACTCTCTTTTATTATATAATTAAAATATTGGATTAAACTTTATATTAACGGTTATTTTATAATAAAACTCGACAAAGGTATTATATCTATTAGGAAAAGATCCTACTTATATTTTATATTTATTAAAACAATCTTAAATCTAAGGGTTGGATATATAATATAAAATATAAATATAAGTTTTATTAAATATAAATAAATATCCGGATTCTCCCGCGAGAATTTCTTATTTATTTTAAAAAGAGGTTAAATTATATTTATTTTATTATTAATTTTAAAAATCTTTTTAAATACATTAAGTTTTTATAAAATCGGCGTAAATATATATTAAAGTTTTCTTTATTAGTTTATAGTTTTATTTATTAATAAAAGTATAATAATTAAAAAATAATTAAATTATTTCATAAGGTTTATTTTTATATAAAAATATTAATATTAGGTTTTAACTTTATTATTATTAATTACGTTATTATTTATAAATATTTTATTATTTACTATTTAAAATTAATGTTTAAAATTAATTTAATTATTATTAAATTTAACGGAATCCGGGAAATAAAACTTAGGTCGAATAATTTATTTTTTATTAAATATTAAATCCTAGAATTTAAATTAATTAATACGGTTAAAAAGCGTTTAATAAATATCTTAAGTTTATTAATTTAAATCTATTTTATTAATCGTTATTAAAAAGGTCGATTCTTAATAAGAAAATCGATTAATCGGTAAATCGGATTTAAAGGGAAGGTAAAAAATAAATATATATATAGTTTAATTAAAATTTTAAATAAGTTAGGTTTAAAATCCTAGTTTTATTATTTTTAATTAAAGATTACAGTATAAGGTTTAATTTAAATAATATAATCGGTAAAATATAATAAAATGAGTAATAGAATTAGGATTTGATAAGGTAAAGCTATAAGTAATACCTAAAATAATATAATTTATAATAAAGAAAAGAAAAAAGAGCAAATCCAGCTAGAGTTAGATTAGGACTTAAAATAGGTATAGGAACGGGGCTTAATCCGTGTTAATATAGCGTTAATAAATAAAGATTAATATATTATATTATTACCCCCCCTTTATAAAAAGGCGGCGCGCCGAAGTTTTAATAAGGATTTAAATATAAATATTTTTTAATTAAAATAAGGATAGTTTTAAATATTTATTTAATTATTTAATTATAAAGTTTCAATTCCTATAATATTATAATTAAGTTTCTTTATATTTTATTATATAAAATCCCTTTATTATAATTTTTATAAACTTTTAATTGCTTTTTTCTCTTTAATTCTAATCGATCTATTTACGTTATTTATTTAACTCTCCTTTATATTAAGTGCTAAATTTCTTTTAATATAGGTATCTCGTTATCGAGGTAATTATTATTAAAACGGTCCTCTTTAACGGCGCGTTTCTATTTAATTAATTTAATAGGCGGGCCGGCCTTGTTTAAGTTTTAATAATAATACTTTCCTGATTAATTTATAAAGTTTTTAAAATTAAAAGTTAAATATTATATATTATTATTTTCCTATTTTATTTAATCGATTTTATATTAGAGCTTTTTATAATAAATTTATAATATTTTAATTTATAATACTTAATATTTTAATTATTTAAAATTATTAAGGTTTATAATTTTAACGTCCGGTTATTTAAAAACTTATTTAAAGAAAGGGTTATCCGGATCCTTAAATAATCGGTCGGTGTAATAAATATCGTTTAATTAAGAATAGGGAATATCTAGTTTATATATATAATTATTACGGGAAAGGATTTAGAATAACTATTAAATATACGGGAACGTTAATTTATTATTTAATTAATTTATTCCGGATTTTATAACCTTTTTAACGAATATTCGATTATTAAAATTAAAATTAGATCTTTTTTAATAATGGTTTTTTTATTTTTTTATATAGTTTTAAATTAAAATAAAAACGGATTTCGCGGTTTCGATATATCTTTTAATTATTTAAATATTTAATTATATTTATTCTTAATTTATTTTTTTATTTAAAGGTAGGCCCCGGAGGTTCTTAATCCTTTTCTTTTAATTAAAATAGGTTTATAATTTAAAACTTTATTTTACTTTAAAAAGTATTATTCTTTTTAATAATTTATAAAGAATTATAATTTAAATATAATTTAAAATTAATAAAGCGTTTATTTAAGTATTTTAATAATAGGAAAGGAAAGGTCGTAATTATTAATTTATATACTTATTTATAATTTCTATTCATCTTATTATATTATAATAAGCTGTTAAAATAAATATTTATTTAATATTTAAAATTTTATATATTTTGTTTATAAATAAGGAGGTAAATTATATATTTTTATTATTTATAACGATTTAGGGTAATCTATAAATTCGAAATAAACCTTAATAATATAACGTGGTTTACTACCTCGCGGATTATATTACTTTATAAACTACTTTTTTAATTCTATAATTTAATTAAACTTTAATATATAATAATTCTATAATTATAATATTCAATTAATTTAAAGAAGATCGAATCGTTTTAATAATTTAAGCGACGCGAAACTTAATAAATCCTTTAAATAAAAGAACTATTATAAAGGTATATAACGTCTTTTATATAACTTTATATTATTAAATTAATGGCCGAACCTTATAATATAAAATCTAATAATAATAATATAAATTAAATCTTATTAAAAAGGAGGTATTATAAAAGTATATAATCGATTTAAATACCCGAGGAATACCTTTTAATATCGTTAATATAGAAAATATAATTAATCTTCTCGCGGGAGCGTATAACAATAAACGTATTAATAAATATTAAATTAAGCGCTTTATTAATTATAATTTAAACCTTAAAATTAAAATAAATCGGAAATATAATTATTAAAAAGCTCTTTATAAAGATATAAAGGTTATTTCCGGTTAATTTATATTAATAATAAATATAAAGGTTAAATACGGTATTTTAAATAAAAATATATAGAATTTTAATAAAATTAATTTTATAATAAACGTTATCGACTTAATATATATTATAATATATGCTAATCGGTATAAGAAGGCGAAGACGGTTTAATTTAATAATTAAGAATAATTAATAATAATAAAATATATTAATTTATAAAATTAATATATTCCGTTATTTTTAATTATTTAAAGTTAATATTATCTTACGAATTAAGCGTATAGATATAATTTATCGGGCGATTAGGTAATTAAACCGACCTTTAACGGCTAGACCGATAATAAGACGGGTTTAAATTAAATTAAATATTTTAATAAATATATTAAAACGCGAGTGACGGGTTATTATTACCTTTTAATTATTAACGGTTATAAAAGCTATATTTCGGTTAAATTCGAGGTATATTATAAGGATAACGGTATTATTATATTTAATATACCTCCTTATTTATCTTATTTATTTTAATTATTAAATATCGTACTTTATTTACCGTTAAAGTGTATATATTTAAAAGAAATCGAGCTATTTATAAAAGCTTTAATAAACTATATTATAAAACTCGAGTTCTTTATTACCTTTAAAACCATGTATTTCGTTATTTTTATAGAATATAATATTAAATTTAAATTTAATGTATCTAGTTTAATACCTTATAATCTAAATAAAGTAATTAATAAGTTAAATATATAAATTTAAACGTTTATACCGGAGTTATTATATTTAAGGACCGTTAATACTTATAACCCTTTAACGCCTTTTAACCTTTAATAAACGATAAGATACTTTATTTTTATTAAAAGTAAAATCTTTAATTATTAAGGAAGCTCTTTAATACCGATTTTAAATATTATAAATAAGCTAATTAAATATATAAAATTAATAATATATAAAGTTACGATTTTATATAAATAAGTACGGACTTTAAAGGCGGTTAATTTAATCTTTTTAAAACGCTAGAGGGTTAAAAAGTTACATATTTAATTTAAAGGAGCCTTTATTATTAAAGAATTTTAATAACTATAAGATAAGAAGGTAAAAAGGAAGCGTCCTATAATTAATAAAAGTAAAAATAATAATTCGTTAAAATAGCGTATAACGGGTAATAAATGCTACGGTATTTATAACGAAATAAATTATAATACGCGAATTTATAAAAAGGATATAGAATTGAATAATAAATCGGATAACGAGTAATTTAAATTAATTTAAAGTATTATAATTAAATTAATTTATATAAAAGTATTAAAAAATAGAAAGAGTAATCCGCGAGGTAATATAATCCGTGAGATAATAAACCACGTTATTTTAATTATTTCTTTTATATTAACGTTTTTATAATATAATATAATCTAACTTCGTTTTATTAATCGGTTAATTATAATTATAATTATATTATATCCTATATTCTTATTTAAAGGAGTTATAATTTTAAAGTTTATAATAATATTTTATTATAATTAATTCAATATAAGAAACGGCTAGAATTTCCTAAAAATCTTTATTTTTAAAACTTTTAAAGGTTTATATATATAATTTATTATAAAGATATTATAATCGTTTATTATACCCGGTTATTAATAGTTTTTAATAATTAATTTTTTTATTTTATTTATTTTTAAATATATAATAATAATTCAATAATAAATATTTTTAATAAGTTTTATTTTAAAGTTATTAATTATTAAAATTATTACCCTTCCTTTATATAAAAGTAATTTATTTATTAATTTAAAATCCTTATATTTTAATTAAGCTTTTCCTTAAAAAACTTCGAAGTTTATTATTTATTTATTTTTTTATTATTTTTTTAAGCTTATTATAGCTAATATAAGTAATAAAAAACAAATAGAAAGTTATATAAATTAGTAATAATTCTGTATTAAAATAAATAGGTATTTTAAATAATAAGTTAAAAAATTAAGCCTCTAGTTATACGATAATAAATAATAAGTATTAAACCCCCTTTCTATTATAATTATCGACCCTAGTTACTACTTTATTATCCCCTATAGTATAAGATTTATAATAAACCTAAGTCTCGCGATAATATTATATTTAAATATTGAGAAAGGAATTATTATACTCGTTCGCGCTATATAAACTTAAGATTTATCGGAAATTATTTATACCTAGGTAATAAAGTTCTTAAAGTTAAGGTACGGAGATACCGGTTCTATATAAACTATTAAAAAAAGCTTTCGTATATAAATATAAAATCTTAAAATAAACGCTCCTTAAAACTTATAATATTTCTCTTTCTTATTATATATAAATATATATCTATATTTATTATTATCTTTTATATTATACCTTTATATATTATTAAATATATATACGATTATTTAAATCTTAATATTTACCGATATATATTATATTATACGCGTTAATAAAAAGCGCCTCGGGTAATTCCGAGAAGGCCGGCGCGATTATATTAGTAATTATTAAATTTATATTTTTTAAAAAGAATTACTTTCGTAATATAGAAATTATAACCGTTTTAAGTAAACTCGACTTTAAGGTATTAAATACTATACGTAATAATAAGCTTTTCGAGCCGTTATAATATATAACTCTTTATATATACGATCTTTATATTATATTTAATATAAACGACGGCGACGAGCTTTATAAAGAATATTAAATAGCGAAAGGCGTATTTATACGTATATAAGACGGGAAAGAGGCCCCGGAGGACGCGAAGCTTCTATATTAATATAATAAACGCCGGTATAATAATATCGCGAATTAATTAAACGTACTAAAGGGGAAGAAAGGCCGGTATCGATAAATAGGAGCTAACGGAATTACGGTTAACGAATAATCCTTTAATCGGATAGGTTATTATCGATTAAATTATTCGTCGGTTATTATATAATTAATTAACTTATAATTATATATTTACTTATTTAATCTATCGAATAAAAGGTAAGGATTTTATATAATTCTTTTTCGTAATATAATTAATAGATTAATATCCTCCGTAGGACGGGTTTATTATTTATTAGTTCGTTTTTAAAAGCGTATTAATTAATAAATTTTTAAAAAGGTTTAACGAGGGAATATTATCGTTTAATAATATAATCTCCAATTAACCCCCTATCTTAAGGTTAAGATTTAATATAAAATTTAAAGGTTTAAAAATCGTTTAATAAACCTTATTCTCTTTCTTAATTTTTAAAGTTCTTAATTCCTCCGCTTTTTAAAATAACGCGTCGGTAATTATATTATCTTTTTTAAATTAATAGGTAATTATAAAATAATATTATATTAAAATCTCTGTCTAATATATTTATTAAAAGTTAAAATATTATTTAATATTAAAATATTTAAAGGTATAATAGTCAGTAATAATCGTAAAGGGTTTAAGGCGTTAAAGGCTTATAAATTCGATTTATTAATATTAAAGTCCTTTTATTATAATTAATATTTCTTTATTATAAATTAGATAATTTAATTCCGGGCTTTAAAGAAATTCGGAATAATATTTAATAAAATATTAATCTCTATTATTTTAATTTTATAAGAACACTTTAATTATTACGAAATTAAAGGAATTAATTTCCAATTTTATCTTTTTTTTATAATTAAAATAAATAAGGACGGATATTTATAATAAAGCGGCTTTTAAGCTATTAAACGCCTTTTATTAATCGAAGCTTTAATTTTACGGTTAATCGGTTTTAATAAAAAGGGTTAAAGGTTTAATTATATTATTATAATTCTTTATAAATTTTTAATAGAAATTATAAAATTTAAAAAATAATCAAATTGTTTTAATATTTATAAATTATATTTAATTTTTTATAACGATAACCTTCTTAGGGTCGATCGCGATATTATTAATTCGGATAATAAAATTAAAATATTTTATTTCTATTATATTAAATTCGTATTTCTTAAAGTCTATTTAAATTTTAACTTTTAAAAGTTTCTAAAATATTTTCCGAATATATATTTTATACTTTAATAGGTTTTTTAAATAAATTAAAATATTATTAATATATATATAATAGAAATTATTAAAATATTCTTTTAATAAATTATTTATAAACTTTTAAAAAGTCGATAGTTTATTTATAAATCTAAATAAAAATACCCGATATTTATATACTCTGTATTTAATCTTAAATGTTATAAAGTCCTTATCTATCTCCTTTAAATAAATTTTATAAAATATTTAACATATATTAATTTTTATATAAATTTTTATTTAAAAGATCCGGTCGAGAGTTTCCTTAATTAATAAGAGGGGGTATTAATTTTTCTTAATAATAACGTTTAATTTCTTAAAGTTTATATAAAATCGGAGGCCGCTATCTCCCTTTAAGGCTATTAATATTAATATAATTTATAATATATTATTAAATATAATAAAGCTTTTTTATAAATTTTTAATAATATATTTCCGGATTATTATTAGCTTTTTTAAATATATTTTATAAAATAAATTATACCTAAAGTTATCTAGTTTAATTCCTTCTTTTAATTCGATTTTATAATTTATTAAACTACGGTATTTAATTAATTTATCGAATTAAACTTTATTAAAGATATAATAATAGTCTTTATATATTTTCGGGATTATCCTTTTTATTTTATAGCGTAATTTGTTTTTATTTTTTAATAAGGAATTATCTCGAAAGGTTTATTTCTTTTAAATAAATTAATCGATTTTATATAAAGTTATCGCGACGGTTTAATAATTATCTTTTTTCGTATATTTATAACATTTATTAATATTAATAATCGTAAGGTCGGGTATTCGTTATTTATATTATTTAAAAAGCTACGTAATAAGCGATATTACCTTTATATATCTTCCTTCTTATAATATAATTCTTATAATTTTAAATTCGATAATAAATAAATATAAAACGGTTCTTTAGTTTTTAATGTATTATTAAGGTTATATTATATTTTATTTAATTTTATATTTAATTAATATACTATATATAAAAGGATTTTAATATTTCCGAGGGTTAGAATTAGAATTTTAATATTTATTTTAATTTCTTTCCCCTTTTTAAGGCGGGATTTTAATTAAGAGAGGTAGCCGTCCCTTTTTTATTTATCCTTTTTAATTTAAATATTAAATATTTTATCCCGGGTATCCGCGTCTTTTTAAAAGGAAAGGTAATAAAATAGTTCGTTAAAATTATTTATAAAGATATTAATATTTATTATAAGAGTTTAATCGTTCGGGTAATTAAGGTATTAAGTATTTAAATAAATAATTATCTTATATTTTTTAAATTATTTCCGTTTAATAATTATATTATAATTTATATTAATTATTATTAAAGGGATTGACCCGGTATTCCGGTAATAAATATATATATTAACGATTAATATTATAGTAATATATTAAGAGGGTTTTCCTTTAAACCTTTTAATTTTATAGGGCCGGAATCCGATTTTATACCGGGTTTTTAATCGTTAAATTAATTTATTTATAAACCTTACGTTAATAAATAAATAATTAATTATTCCCGTGTTAACTAATATTATAACTATAAATAATAATAGTTTATTATTATTTATAATATATTTAAAGGTTAATAAGGACCCTTTAATTAATCGTTATAGAAAATTAAATAATATCGTTATTAAATTATCTTTAACGTTAATTAATATTTATTTTAAGAGGGAGTTTTTATTCTTTAAGATTAATTTTTTAATTTATTAAAAATAAGTAAGGCTTAATTAAGCTTTTAGCTATTCGAAAGGAGATCGGCGGGGGTTTTATAACGTTAATAAATTTTATTAACGTTAATAAGCTTCTTTTTATTAATATTATAGAGATTTAAAGGGTATTTATTCTTTTAATAATTAGTTTAATAATAATTAAAATATCGTCCTTCTTAGATTAATTTTTAAATCTCCTTAATAATAGTAGGCGGGGGATATATTGTAATTAAGGTTAGGGTAAAGGTTAATTTAAACGATAGTCCGCTATTTCTATTATTTTTAAAGCCGGAATTTCTATTACCTTTATTACTTTTATTATTTTTAAAGTTAATAAAAGTAATTACTTTCTTAATATATTTTTTCTTTATATTAATATTAATATAATTGTAAATAGTTTATTAATAATATTGAATATATATATTAAAATCGACGTTTTTATTAGAGTATTAAATAAAAGTAGTTCATATAATTTATAATATAAATTTATTATAAAAAGCCTTTTTTAAGAAGTTTAAGAAAATTCCTTTTTTTTAATTAATTAGATAAAATTTAAAAAGAACTTTTAATATTTAATTAAGGAAGTTATTTTTAATTAATTATATTCTTTTTTAACTTTCTCGTATAAAATATAATCGAAATAACGGTTTTATAAGTAACTTAGGAGTTTATTAGGTATTTCTATTTAATTTAAATAATTATCGTAAAGGAAAAGTAGGAGTTTTAAAGCGGCGGGTCCTTTAATATAATTACGGATAGTATTAAATATTTAGGATTTAATAATGAAATAATCGGTATTTTTAAAATATATATCTTTAATTTAATAAAATTAAATTTTAAAGGGAACTTTATTTTTATCCTTATTATTATAGAAGTTATCGACCTCGATTTTATAGCTTTTCTTATAATAAGTACTTCCGATATTAATAATAATTAAAAGAATATCGGTATAACGAGATTATATAAATTAAATAACGGCCGCGTTAATATTATATAATTCTTTTTAAAAGTTAATAACGTTTATATTAACTTTAATAAAATCGGTTATAAAATCCTTAGTAATAAATATCTTTTTTAAAATTTAAATTTAATATTAGCCGAGTTCTTAACCTATTTTTTAAAGAAATAATTTTTAAGTTCAAGTTATTTATTTTACGTTAATTCTTAATTAAATTATCGCCCTTAACGAATTAATATATTTATTCCTTAATTAAACGGATAAAATATTTAATTTAAGAAACGATAAATTCATACTAGGAATTAAGTAACTTTATATATTAATATAAATCGATAACTTATATAATCCAGGTATTAATAATTATAATAATAAATTATATTTTTTAAAATAATTCTTTTAGATTATTATATATATTTTTAAACTCTTTTATTATAATAAAGCTATTTTTAATAAGTTATTTAATAATATTAGGATTAATTTAAAAGGAAAAGGGAAAGGCGGGCTTGTTACAGTTTTATATATATATATCGGAATATTAATTAAAATAAAATTATAAATTATCGCTATTTAATTTATTAATATTTATAATATATTAGAATTTATAAATATTCTTCTATTATTACTTAAACTCTTTATAAATTTAATCGGTATCTTTATTGATTAAATTATCGTTAAAGCTTTTAAAAGTCTAGTCGTCTTTAAAGTTATTAATATTAAATTATTTATAAAAACGGCGATCGAGATTAATAACATCGCGAAGAATGCGAGATCCGGTAAGCTTCTTTTAAATATTAATATTAAATTAAATTTATTTTCTAATATATATTATAATAACGTGGTTATTTTTATCGCGTATTATAATATTTATAATAAAGGTTAATTAAATTCGGTTTTTATAATTACGCGTTAAAGCTCTTAATACGCGGTTTAAAGTTCGTAACTTTTTATATTATAGCGAAATCGATATTAATTTATTTAAAATTCAAGATAGAATAACGCTTTATTAAACGATATAATTAACGATCGTAAATAATTACGGAATTAGGATTTAATAAAATAAAGTTATAAGTAATACTTAAAATAATATAATTTACGATAAAAAAAGAAAAAAGAATAGATTTAATTAAAGCTGGATTAGGATTTAAAATAGATATAAGAATAGGGCTTAATCCGTATTAACGTGGCGCTAATAGGTACGGATTAACGTACTATATTATTAAATAAAAGTAAACTATAATTTAATAAAACGTTTATATTAATGTTATTAAATTTAAGGTTTAATTTATAACTTAATCGCGATTAAATAAAGATAGGTTTAATAATATAACGCTCGAAAAATAAGTTTTTATTTATTAATTAATTTTAATACATAGGTAAATAGAAATCGAATTAAATAAAGATAGAAATGAAAATAATAAAGTAAAATTATAAAGCCGGTTATAATAAATTTAATTAATCTCCGGGGTATTAATATAAATAAAAAGATTATAAAATTTAATACTTTAATTAACGAGAATATTATATAATACGCGTTTTCCGTTAATTATTAAATATAAAAGCGCGTTATTATAATAAAGAATAGATCGAATAAAATACCTTTATTTATTTAGTATTTTTTAAACTTTCAATAGCTAAAATAAATATTAAAAAGTAAATAGAAGGTTATATAAATTAATAATAACTCCGTATTAAAATAAATAGATATTTAAAAGGTAAATAAAAAAAGGTTAAGCTTTTAGCGATAATAGATAATAAGTATTAAACCCCTTTTTATTATAGCTATCGACCCTAGTTATTAATTATCCTTTACGGTATAGGATTTATAATAAACCCGGGTTTCACGATAGTATTATATTTAAATATCGAGAAAGTAATTATTATACTTATTCGCGTTAGATAATTTAAAATCTATTAGAGATTATTTATATTTAAATAATAAAACTTTTAAAATTAGGATACGAAGATATCGGTTTTATATAAGTTATCGGAAAAAGCTTTTATACGTAAGTATAAAATTTTAAAATAGATATTCTTTAAGACTTATAATATTTCTTTTTTCTATTTTATATAACGTGGTTTATTATATACCCGGATATATTATATAGTCGGATACCTTTTTCCCTATATAAAAAACGTCCGTATATAAATTATAACTTTTTTAATTCTTTATTAAAGTTTATAAAATTTTAACCGATTATATTTAATTATATAAGAATATTAAATCTATTTTATTTAATAAGTTAAAACGGAAAATAGAAATTATAAGGATTAATTTAATATACTTTTTATTTAAAGGTATAATAAAATACATATAAATTTTAAAAAATCTTTTTTATTTATTATATTTAAATTAGACTTTAATTTTAAAAGTACGGTTTAAATTTAATTAAAATTAATTAAAGTGTACGGTTGCGTACGGACACTTTTTTATATAAGGAAAAAGGTGTTCGATTATATAATATATCCGAGTATATAGTAAACCACGTTAAATATATATTTATATTTATTATTATCCCTTATTTAACTTTATATCTTTATATATTATTAAATATATATATAATTATTTAAATCTTAATATTTATTATTATATATTATATTATATATATTAATAAATAATGCTTTAAATAATCTTAAGAAGATTGATATAATTATATTAATAATTAAACTTAAACCTTCTACTCCGGGCGACTTTTATAAATAGAATAACGCTTTAAACGAACTTAATTTTAATATATTAAAGATTATATATAAAAATAAACCTTTTAAACCGTTATAATATATAATTTTATATATATATAATAATAAGGACCTTTATAAAGAATATTAAAGGACGGAAGGTATATTTATATATATATAAAACGGGAAAGAGGTTTTAAAGGATATAAAGTTTTTATATTAATTTAATAAACGCCGGTATAATAAAATCGCGGATTAATTAAATATATTAAAAGGGAAGAAAGGCCGGTATTAATAAACGGGAGCTAACGTTAAAAAGGGGGGCGAACCGTAATTAATAAATAATCTTTTAATCGAATAGGTTATTATCGATTAAATCATTTACTAATTATTATATAATTAGTTAAATTATATACTTATTTACTTAATTTATCGAATAAAATATAAGGGTTTTATATAATTCTTTTTATAATATAATTAATAGATTAATATCCTCCGTAGGATTTTAAATATCTATTAATTATTAGCCTTTTAAACCTTTTAATTAATATACTTTAATAACATTTTCTATTTAAATTAAGGTTTATTCGAAGTTCTATACAAGCCCTTAAATATATATATTAAAGATAATATATAAATATTCGTTACCGGAGTCTTATCTATTTACTAGGGTAGAGCTTGTACGTTTTTTAGGAGCCTGGATTCCTCGGGGGTAAGGCGTTTCTAGCGCCAAGTCCGACGCTGCCCGGCCAATGAGTACCGTCCCCGACCCTAAAGCTGCATACCTACCTAAGCTGCATTCCAGCAGAACCGTGGAACCTTCAGCACTATTTCTTCTCATCCAGCTTTCTTCATCCTCAACTTTATTAATGCAATAACGAAACAGAAAAACTCCCCCCCAACTAGTCTAACAACAGACTCCAATGCCGCAGGATATGAATCAGCAGGGCCTCACACAGACCTTGATTGGTTCTTTCAGCGCTTTGGCAAATGAAGTCCAGAATCTAACTGACCGTCAGACCATCTTGGAGCACAAGCTCCGCTACGCCCATGAACAGGTAAGAAAACCAACGCCCTGCTTTGCATTGATTTTCTTCTTTCTCTCTTCCCCCTCTTTTATGATGATACACATTAGCTCTAGATCAAGAGCTGCACAAGCAGCCACGATTGACAACAATTTACCACTGTCTGACTCGAACACTTCCACTCCCGCATTTTACCTACAAAATCGTGTCTGGAACCGCTCAGCTAACCTGAACGCAAAAACTACAGTATCAACAACTTGCCGATAGATATGCACCGGCTTCGACAGAGATCTCAGAGACGCTGGTGAAGCTGCAGTTGCCCCACGAACTGGAAAACTCTTCACTGGCCAACACAAACCCTGTGCCTCTGCCCAAGCGGAAGCCCTCCGACTCCAAGCACCAGATAGCACTGCTCATACGCGAGGGCAGGCGCGTTGCATCATCACTCACTGAACTGAGCCGGAGCAGTCACTCGAGCAGAGAAGACTCTCTGCCTCCCACTACGATGACGTCCATGTCTACAATTCTGGAACAAGACTTCACCGTCGAGGGCAAGAAGAAGGGCTCACTGGACTGTCCCTTCTCGAGACCAATCTCGGAAGAGGCTGATGTGCAAGATGCCCAAGATGGCAGCCATCAGGCCAACGTAGACTCAACACCGCATCAGTCATCTGACCCTATTTGCGCCGCCATGTATGAGGAGACCGGGTCGCAGCATGCTCCCTCGGCCCAGGGTGCATCCAAGTGTCCCATCCGATATATGGATCAACACTCGCCCGAGGAAATTGCTCATTACCTAGAGACACATAAGCATGAGCTTCCACGTAGTCATGAAGTGTGCGTACGCAGATATCAAAAGAACGAGGAGCATATCCGAAAGCTGGATGCTAAGTACGGAAGCCTGGTTCATATGGTCGAAGGACTCAGCCGGATCCATCAACCCATGTTGCCGGAGCAAGACACGAGACCCCAAAGTGACGTTGAGAGAACCTCGGACGATCGAGTTCAGACGTGGGCGGAGACTGTCAGTGCCATTACTGATGGCCCTGACCGTACCGCGTTGGAGGAGGACCATTCGTCGGTCGCGGAAGACCGCCAGAATCACTTTGATCGTCCGCTGAAAGAGGTCCGCGTGGGCGAGTCCCCTAGCCGCCCCTGGGGGATATCCGTGCCGATTTACGACACACTGATGCAGCGAGGCGATGGTGCGGAGCGTCCAGAATCGCCGCCGCCTGCGCCAGTTCACATGCCCGCACCTGTGCACAACCCCGAGACGCCAGGTAAGAAAACCGGTAAATGTCCTTTCGATCATACCAATATGAAGTTAGATGGCTTGACTCCGCCTATGCCTACGCTGGAAGACAAATGCTCAGACAGGCTGGATGGTGCTCGAAGCAACCTGCCCTTTAGTCCTACCACTCAAACCCATGCTCCTCCGCCTCCCATGACGACCCCTGGTCAACCCACGTTCCTAGATGCCAAGCAATTTGCACGCCCTGCACCGGCGAACACACCACAGATGATCTTCACAGGACCAGTTTTTATTGGATATCCCATGGAACAGGCTGTACAGTTCATGCAGCAATTCCAGGGGCAACAGCAGTAGGCTACGCGGCACCGACTCGGTGACGCTTACTGAACATTGATTCTCTTGCTTTTCAGCCAGCAACAAGATGGATTTAGGGTTTTTGATTTGTTACATGGCGTTTTTTCTTGCCGCACGAGCATTTTGTCATGGCGTTACTTGAATTTCTAAGTTTGCACAGGTTGGCAAGACTCGAGATACCCCTAAGAATGTTTGTTTCATGCTCTGCTTTTGATAGTCTAATTGAACCACGGCGTTGCCACTGCCTTATTGCTATAATATTCTATCCTTCCGTGACCTGACCGGTGTGATTTATGACTGGTATCATCGTAGACATGTAATGCGACACAAGGGTAACTCAAAACCAGAACCATTCCTAGATTGTTGAATTCGCAGTAGTCCTGAACGCCTAGCCAGATAAACTCCGCCATTCCATGGACCTTCCTGCCGGTTTATAGGTGCCATGCACCCCACTTACTGTACAGTCTATTTATCGGTATTCCCGTTGGGGCTGTCGTCATCCCTGTACATCGCATCGGTTTCCCACAGGGAGATATCGTCATCATCCATCAGCGCCGCCGCATCCGACTCACCCCGCCTCGACGACCTGCTACCGCCAGTCAGGCTCGTCGAGAGGACGCCCTGTTCCAAGTCCCCGTCCTCCTCGTCGCCGTACTCACCGAACGGGACCTCACCCTCGGGGTCGATGACACCACCCGTCTCGGCGGCCTCCTCGAGCACCAGCTCCTTGGCGCGGGTCATGGTACGGCGGTAGATGACGAGGCCGATGACGGTGCCGATGACCATGCTGAGGAGCATGCTCAGGTAGTTGATGGCCTTGTCGCCGGCCGTCATGGCGTCGCCGCCCAGCATGGCGAGGCGGCTACCGATGAAGATGTGGATCAGCAGTTTCGGGGAGGCGAGGGCCGTGGCCAGGGCGAAGCTGACGGAGCTGATGCTGGGAATGGTGGCGAGGAAGCCGTTGCTCAGGCTGTAGGGTAAGGGGCAGAAGCGGATGGCGGCGAGGACCCAAAGGCCGTCATGGCGCAGCACCTGGCTCAGGGCGACGAAGCGCGTGTCGTTGCCGACGAGACGGTCGACGTAGCTGCTGAAGACGGTGCGGCTCGTGAAGAAGGCCGTCGTCGACCCGGCCACCGTCGCCGTCGCCACAATGGGCCAGCCCCCCCGGGAACCCGTACACGAGCCCGGCAATGGTGATGGTGGTGCTGTAGCCGATCATGGGCGGGAAGGCGCACCCGAACGTCATGAGCCAGATGATCAGCCAGCCGCCGGGCAGGTCCCGCCAACCCTGCGCAAACGGCGTCAGCCACGCGAAGATGCGGTGGGAGAAGACCAGGAACACCACGCCCAGCACCAGCACGCCCACCCCCGCGGCCGAGGCCGCCATCTGCTGCCAGAACGTCAGGCGCGAGTACATCCGCAGGACCCAGTTCATCGCATTGCCGCTGGCCCCCAGGATCCGGGCGCCGAGGGGCTGGTGTTCGCCATTGTTGCTGTTGCTGTTGCCGCGGCGGGCGAACGAGGTCGTGCCCGACAGGCGGGTTGCGTTCGGGCGCACCCAGGGCGGTGGCCGCTGCGGTGGCTGTTGCTGGGAGGGACTCGTCGGGGAGGAGGTGAATTCGGCGCGGCCATTGGTCGGGGAGGGCGTGCCGATCGGGGAGATGGGCAGCGAGAGCGCTTGCGCCGTGGATGCGTAGTCGGCCGGCATGTTGAGCAGGAGGATGTGGGAATGAGGTGTGTTGGCAGGAACTCTGCTCCTTTTCCCGATCACTCACACTCTCTCCCCGGTCTCGAGGAGTAAGGAGGAGGAGGAGCGTGATAATAGTGGTGCTTTGTGTGGGCTGCCTGGGTATAACCAGAGGCTTTCCAGATCAAATGGAACCCCCAAAAAGTGAGTGATAACAGCTAACAATGTCGCCTAAAACTATCCCTCCATGTCAATGGTTTGTTGCTGTTTGCCAATGCGAGTTAAGTTTTGCATGTACGTTTTATGTAGGCTATGTTGTATGTCAATAGTAAGATGGACGGGCTCAGCCACACAAAGCTGACGGGCGGATGGTGAAAAGGGTTGGATGGAAACAGACCCTCCAAGCCCGACTATTGACAGGAAACAAGGGAGTACCGCTACTTTTAACGACTGGGAAGCTGTCAGATGAAGAAGCAAACAGCCTTTTGCCCAAATTGAACCATCGACTCGTTTCATCTGGTCCAGTCCATGTCACAGACTCGTAGCAATGCTTGACCTACCTGATAGGTCGGTCCAACGCGAGGGCCTAGAAGCCGCCCGCGAGTGGATTACATCATGTACACCTTTGCAGGGGTCCCGTCTTCTCTCCAAGCCCCCAACAGCTCCAAGGAACCCCGACAGCTCCGGCCCCGATGGCAGCCTAACCCAGGGGCTAAGGGAGCTATGGCCCCCCCTAGATCCCGGATCGGCTCCCAAAGGCACCCTTTAGCATTAGGTAAGGCTAACCATTAATGGCCCCGTTCGGCCTAGCTGATACAACCGACCATCTTCGTATACAATTCGAATTGCTCTGCTCTCTAACCTACTAGTCGTAACATCACCACTGGAGCACTGGGGTGAAATCGTCCGCAGAATATAATATATAGTTATTGGTTCCTTTCTTTATTTGTCTTCTCTAGCTGTCACCTGACTCTATTGCCACTGCTGGGTCCTTTCGGGGGGTTTCTAACTAGAAGCCGGACGGTGCCATCGCCAATCTCCTTTCCCTGGCTGAGAATGTCTACCTTCTCATTCGCATCGTCCTTGTCCTTGGCACCATCGCTGCTGTCTCGAGACAGCGACTTGTCCCAGCTGCGTGCGTCTATGCCCAGAATACCACCCATGTTGTTGCGGTCGCCCGGGACGGAGAACTCACGGTAGGCATATCGCCATTCGTTGAGGAAGTTGCGAATCGCTTTGCCTACCTTGTCCTTGCCATTCTTGCTGTGGTGGCCTGTTCCGGTGATGGCATAGACGGGGCGGCTTTCCTTGCTGTTGTCCAGGAGCACGCGTTCCAGATATTCGACAGCCTCTTCGGGATGGAGTCCATGGAGATCCACGTAGATCTCGTTCCCGCCGCTGCCGCCCTTGTTTCGCTCCTCATACAGCTCTCTAGCGGCATCACGATGAGCTTTCCTCATAAGGTCGTTTTCACTCTGGCCGCGGAGGCTGAGCGCCTTTGCAGCTCGGGCATCATTTCGGTTCCAGGCTTGAGCAGCACTGAAGAGTTGGGATTAGCAATTGCCTTCGTTACATGTGATTCGAGAAGGACCTACCTCTGTAGAAACTTGTTGCGGAGGCCACCGTGCCTGATGGCCTCCTGGCGAGCCTTGAGATAGGCTTTGTTGGTCTTCTCTCCTGTTTCCAACCACGGAATGTGTTTGGGACTAGGAATGGCTTGGGCTGCAGCGCTATTCTCCCCACCCCTCATATTAGTAGAGCTTCCGTTGCGTCCAATCTTCTTGATGTCTGGCTTTCCAACAGATGGTGTGGGCGATGGTGACATCTTGACTACATCAGCCATGGAGCTAGGGGTGTAGTTTTCCTTATGGCCATGGCCATGACCACCCCTCTTTCCGTGGTGCTTCTTGCTTGGCTTGGCGGAAGCTGATCCGAGCGATGGAAACGCGTCATTATCGTCGATAGCAGGCGCAGCCAGTGATTCCCTTGGCTGATGACGGCTGTTGGGTCGCGAACGCGCACGCTCATTTGCATGAAGGTTTTGCGGCCGAAGACCCGGAGGCGGGGTAAGACCGTTTGCCGAAAAGCTGAAGCTGGGTGCGAATGGGTTGAGCTCGGGAGTGGTTGGTCGGAGTGCCGGGAAGGAAGTCAAGTCCTGCACCGAGAGGTTCTTCTGGGGCGGGGTGCTACTTTCATCTACCGAGAGCTTGTTCATGAGATGTGCTGGATCGTGGGAAAATATGCAGGTCGCGCCTGCAAGACAGTTGCCCATGACCCAGTATCTGTTGTAGTTAGCATTTGATGGCGACTTGAAGCATTTTTAGGGTGTCACATACTTGCACAAATGATTGCTCAGGTCGTGACTGAATCGGCAGTCTGCGCGTAGACACTGGCCTTGAGACAAATAGAACTTGCAAATGATGCCCGACTTCTGTTGTCCAGAAGGCGTGACGGGCCTTCCACCATCCGGCGTGATAGCTTTGCCAATTAGTATACTCTTGGCTTCCGGAGTGAGGTGTGTAGCATTTGTAGATTCATGGCCTTGGCTGTCCATGATGGCAGCAACAGTAGCACTCAGATCATAGCCGTGGAGAGCAAGAGCTTCCTCGATCTCGTCATCTGTCTTGGACTGCCCCAAGATAGAGCGCAGCATATCATAAGGTGTCATATCAGACTGCTGTGCAGACACATACTCGGGCGCGGCTGCGTTTAGGCCGCTCGGAGTACCTACGGAAGAAGAGATACTGAGAGCATCGTCACTGACAAGCCAGTCGACATTCTCCGACTGGAAGTCACCGTAGATCTCCTGGGCGGGGCTGGTATCACTTGCGAACTCGTACGCGTTGAGGTTCGGGCTATGCGGGATCACGGGCGCGGCAAATGCTAGGCGCGGCGACGGTCGGGGAGAGGAGAACGGGGATACCGTCGACGACTTTGTTCTACTGAGCGTGCTGGGCACAAAGCCCGGTGGCGCGAGGGGGCTCACGCCCAAACGCGGAGAGCCCGAGACAGGTGTAGCGGAAGAGCCCCTCCAAGATGCGGGAGACGGGCGTCGGAGAATGGTCTGCCTAATGGGCGGGGGTGAGGTGGCCGTGCCACCGCCCTCACGGTATCTCCATAGGACGTCAAGCACGGCGTTTTCTAGGCTGTTTCCGCTCAGCGAGGTTTCCTTCTTGAGTAGCTCCTCGAGCTTGTCTGTCTTGTCTTCTTCTTCCAGCGAGGGATCCTGCAAGACCGGCAGGCAGATCTCGTACGTGTCGTCCGAGACCATGATGGCGCGAGCTGGGCTCGTTCGGGACGAGCAAGGACTTGTTGTTGGATTTGGTCGAGAGAACGGAAGGAAAGGGGGATTAAGACGAGTGTTGGTCAGGTCGGTTTAAAACGATGGAGATGTATTTCTAGCAGGGTAGCTTCTGGAAGGCGGGTGAGACGAATCATAGGGCTGACTTGGCTCGATAACTGGTAAGCAGAAGAATTGATGCGTGATCAAATCTAGTGTATGTTTATGTATATAAGTTGTGAGAGTTGAGTTTCGATCGCAAAATGTCGAGACGGGCTGTATCAAAAGGGATGGCCCCCGAAGAAACGAAACGGCGAAACGGGGGAAGCAACCGTGGTCAGGGGCGGAAAACGAAAGACACAAATGCTAGCTGAAGGCCGGCAACAGGTGCATGATTGGATCCAAGAAGAAGGAAGAAGCAGTTGGGGGGTGGTGAGGTAAGGTAAGAGAAAAAGCCAAGTAGCAAGTGAGATTTAGGCCTGGGGATGACTTCTTTTGGCTGTTGTTGCTCAGCTGCGAGCCAGGTTGACGACACACACGCACTCTCTCTCTCTGACAATCTGTTGTGTCTCGGGCGGGAAGCAACTAGATTGGTGCTGGCTTGGTTGCTGACTGCTTGCTATCGTCGGTAGCAGTAGTGATGGCAGTAGCACAGTAGTACAAGCCGGTAGGGTAGAGTCAGGGTGCAGTCCGGTGGTAGTATGACGGGGCAACCAGGTTGGGAGCTCTGGCAGCCTGGCGGGGTCTTTTTCACTACTTTAGGGGGCTTTACGTGGGTCGTCTCCTTTTGGAGTCTGTCTTTTTACTGGAGATTGGACTATTGTATGTGGGATTGGGAGTGGAAGGCCAGCAGGAAACCTTATGATGCACGCTGGAGTGGGGGCCCCCTTCAACCCTTTTAGCCCTTTAGGTTGGCCGAGACCTGTGCTACTCTCACTGTCTGCCTGTCAGTTCGCCCAAGAAAAAGGGTACCACCCAAGTAACGGAGTCGCCAACAACAACACCGAACGTAGGAGGCAGGTAGGATATCTTTATTGTCCATCGTAGCCTTTAAATCTAGGTATTGTTTCTATATGCTACACGGGTTACACCTGTTTATATTGATTGTCGCGACATCTCGAGCACTTGCACCCAATCCCAGCCCAGCTCTGTCTATTTGTCAGTACGATGTCGTAGTACTCTGTAGTAGAGTGTGCCACCAGGGCCGCCCTGTCTCAGCCGTCTCGACTCGTCTCGTACATCGACGAGCCTGCACAATGCAGATTGATAGATGATCAAATACCTGTAGGTGGTCGCATTTCCATTCCATTCCACCTGCAGCCGGTTCTTGGGGGTGGCTTTTATGTCCCATTGGCCAACTCAGCCAAGCGACTCACCGAAAACAAGTACGCGATGACCGACATGGCATCAATCGCATGCATTCCACGATGGGGAGGATTGAATTTGGGCCCCCGTCATACGACTTTCGAATTATACCAATATATACATGTACTTTTCTCGCAGTTGATTCAATGTTGTGTGTACCTACGTTTCTTTACATGCTACACCTGGTTTTGTCAAGTGCGCTAAATTGCGCAGCGAGAGACTACTGGGCGTGCTAATCTACCACTATGGCGCTCCCAAGGTTTCGCCTTTTGCGTTTATCGCCGATGAGCAGCTTTGAGCGAATAGGACGATCTGAATAACCCATCCCGTGAATAAATCCGATCAGTAGAGGAGGCATCGCAATCCTGCTTCGCTGGCGTCTTCACTGCATAGGTACATCCATCTCTGGTCAGCAGGACATGGTATGGTGATGAGTCCGTGTATTGTAGAAGAAAATAGCTACGACCCAGAAACCCCCGTCGTGCAAGGCATAGACGGGTAGCAAATGCCTGCCTTGAGTATGGGGTCTGCGCTATATAAAATAAGGTAATAAAAGTTTATATATATCGCCCATTTAAATACGTCGCGTATCGACGCGTAATAATAATCGATCTTATTACCTTTAATATTTAATTAATAATTAATTATAAACTTAATATTATTAACGATTATTTTTTATAGGAAATTAATCGTTAAATATAATATTATAAAAAAGATATTAAAAAGTATAAAATCGATTAACGTAGTCTATAAGCGAAATAACTATATAAGCGAATTAACCACTTTCGTTAAATTTCGTACGAATAATTTTTATAATTTAATTCCTTTATTACCTATTATAATTAATATTTAAGAAAAAGGGTAAATAGTTCTAACGCTTTAAGCGTTTAAGAATAACCTAAAATTAAATCTTTAATACGTAACCTAAATATACGAAGTCCTTTATATAACCTTTTATAATTAATAACTCGGTATTCCTATAAAATGCGAAATATCTATTAATTCTCGGAAATTAACGGATTCCGAAGAAAATATAATCGTATAATATATAATTAAATTAAATTCGCGATTATTTCTTTCCCGAATAAATAACGTTAAAAATATAATGAATCGATTACTTTATTAACGCGATACGGGACGCGTTAATATTAATTAAGCCTTTAACTTTATATAACGGTAATTAAACCTCCGGACGCGTTTTAATTAAAGAATCGATTATTAAAGAGTCTTTTATAAAAATCCCGACGTATATTATATATAATTTACCTTTATACGGAATATAATTTATAAATATAGGATTTAAAAAAAGGATATTTATAATTTTAATAAAACCGGCTTTTTTATAAATTAAATCTCGTTCGAAATAATTATTATTACCTCCGATCGATATAAAAGGCCTAGAATAATATAATAAGGGAACCGAGAATAAGTTATAATTATTTAAAGTATTAAATTATCCGGTTACGCTATCCCTTTATATATTATATTTATTAGAAAAACGTACCTCTCTTTTTAATATAAAAACAGCTTATTATTAAAAGATTAAATAATTATAATTATTAAAAACAATTAAATTACGAATAAAAGAGGTGAAGATTAAATTCGGTACTTTAATAAATATACGAAGTTTTATAAAAAAGGTATTTATTACCTATTAATTTTAAACGGTTACGAAAGTTATTATTCGATAACCTTTAAGCTTTATTATAAAAAAAATTTAATTATTATACTCTATATATTTTCTTATTTATTATATAAACTTTAATCTCTTAATATCGGTTATTTTTATATATTAAAAAAGTCGTATAAAAAAGAAATCGAAGGTTTTATATAAATATATATTATTTATATCTTAAAGGAGGACTTTTTATTAACGTTCTTAAAAACGTTTTAAATAACTTTTATTATTTTAAATATTTAAGGAGGTTTTTAAGGGATAAGATTTATATTATATAATCTGGAATTTATTATTTTATAATTAAATATAAAGCTACGTACGTTAACGTTATTAACGACCTCTTCCGGCCTATTTATACCTTAGGAATTAAAGACCTTAAATAACGTAATTAAAGCCTAATTATAAACCGAATACGTTAAAAATCGAATTATATAATATTAAAATAGCTTTTCGATATTAATTTTTATTAAATTTAATTAAATCGCGAAAGGTATAATATAGGTAATATACCGGCTCGCTTTATTAAAGGGTAAAATAACCGTATTACGAGAAATAAATAAAATACTTAACCGGCGCCGCCGTATAAAAAAGAAATAGTTATAGGATAAAAGATTATTTCGTATATAAATTAAAGAAGATTTATAATTTTAAAGAAACGTTAATAAATAATTATAAAATAAATCGCGCCGGAATAATAATTATACGAGAAGGTTTAAAACACGCTCGCGGCGTTATAGAATTTATAGGGAGCCCGGGTATAATACGCGTACTTATTAAAACGATATAAATATATTTAAAGATAAGGATTCCGATTAATTTTAATATATTAAATATATTATAGCGGAATTAATTTATACTTTTTTATATAAAGTATTAAAAAGTGGTTAATTCGTTTATATAATTATTTCGTTTATGGACTACGTTACGTTATTTATTGATAATTTATAGATAAGTAATTAAAATAAATTTTTTTAAACGTTTTAAAATTAATCGATTAATAGTTTATAAAATCGTTAAATATTGTAATACCTTTAGATATTTTTATATATAACTTTAATTTAGCCGACCTTTTATTATTAATTTAATTATTAAGAGTTTATTAATTGAATTAATATAAAATAATCTTTAAATTTATAATATCGAGCTTAAAATAATTACCGAGGTATTAATCGGTTAGAAATTTTATTAACGAATTATTATTTAGTTCTTTAAAAGGAATCGATTTAATTATTAATATTTTATAAAAGAATTTTTTTTAAAACCGATTTTTAATATAACGCCGTCGATTTAAATACAATTGGAGAGGTAAATATAGTTAATTATAATTAATAAGTCTTTTTTAATTTAAGGGTTTTTAATGTTAATCGGTTGAAATTTAATTAAATTTAAGGTTAATATAATAATAAATCGTTAATATAGTTATATTTTAATAAGCTTTTTAATTAAGTTTTACGTTTATTTAAGGAGCGTTTTAACTTTTAATTTATTAACGTTATTAAATATATTAAGTTTATAATAATAATTATAATCTTTAAAGTAATCTTTTTAAATAGTTAATTTAACTTTTATATTATAAAAATAGACGTTAAGTTTAAAAAAGGTGGTTTTTTAATAAAAGTTATATTTAATTACTAAAAAGGTGCTTTTATTTAAATAAAAGCGCTTTAAACGCTATAGGTATTTTTTTTATAAAATAACGCTTTTATATATAAATCTAGCCTTATTAAACGTTAATTTATTAATTATAATATTAATTTTTTTAACCTATTTATAGCTTTAATATAAATTTAATTAAGTATATATAAATAATAATAAAGTCGTACCTATATAGAAAATATATTTAAATATAGGATTTAAAAGATAATTAAATTAATAAAGTAACGTTAATCGATTAAATTAAAGAGGTATAAAGAGTAGTTAATTAACGTATAATTAATCGGTTTATAATATATATATCTTATTAATTAAGAGTATTTTATAATATTAAAGGTTAATATATAAAATATAAATTATTATTAAATAATTTTTATTATAATATAATACAATTTAATAAAGAAATTAAAGTTATAAACTAATAGATATAAGGTTTAAAACGCGGTTTATACGAGAGATATATATACTTTTATTACTTTATTTTATATATAGCATTATTATTACATAATATTATACGTGTAGCTGGAAGCTCTTACTTAGTATGTCGTTGCATATAAGTAGGTAAGCCACCCCTATTTACCATCCATCCTTCAAACGACTGGTGGAATAAACCGTACTTTGTCCATTATATAGCAGCATATATCTTGCTTATTCCACTTACTCCCGATTGCATAAGCGGAATGAATGGACCGTGATAATATTAAAACTCTTTCTTTTCGAAGGGGCTTGACCGATTTATTCTCACAGGAGCTTGCCTAGTCCTGTCCTAGGTACATGTAGCAACTAGTTCCCGAAGTACTTCTTACAGACATCAATACCAGCCGAGTTGTCCAATCCCGACGCGCTGTTGGGAATGAAGTTGTACGGCGAACTGATGGCCAGCTGGTAGTCCCAACGCGGGTTTCCCAGCTGGGTCTTCCAGGTCCAGAAGATCCAGCCGTTGGTCTTCTCGTAAAGCCGCTGCTGTGCTCCCCACCATTGCTGGTAGAAGGGATAGTTCTGGCTCTGATGCGGGTTGAACTCGGAATTATCTTCTATGCTGCTGCTGACCGTGAGGCTGAACTCGCCGACCACCTTGGGCGTGTCGCCATCCGTCAGGCGGTCGTCGTCCTTGCACGTGTACCACATGTAGTCGGCCTGCTTGGCGTTGTCTTTTTGGGGGATCGCCTCGCCCACGTAGTTATGGTCGTCGAACATGACGCGGCTGTCGGACGGCAGGTTGGACTTCGGTTTGCCAGTGTCCCATAAGCCATCCATGAACTGGACATGGAGGCGGTCGGCCTGGTTGATGTTCATCGAGTCCTCGACAGCCCGAACAGCCCGCAACGCCTGCGGGTAGTAGACCTGAGTCAAGGTATCCCTTTCCTGTTGGGACTGCGCATTGCCCCTTTCCGGTTAGTTGACCACCTCGATCACGCCGACCGCCTTCTTGTACGATGGCGTGTTGTAGATGCGCTGCGTCATCCAAGTCAAGAACCTCGAGGCTCGGTCGTAGTTAGGCTGGCTGAAGAAACCGGGCAGCCATTGTTGTGTGAGGCACTACCACCGATACTAGTAAGCATGCAAACTTATATTGCCGCATCAGAACAGTAAAGACTTACTTGGCCCGTGAAGGCATCACCCAGCTTCTGCGCGCCTGGTGCACCGTGAAGATCGATGATCACGAACATGCCGAGGTCGGCAGCCTTCTGAATAACGGCATCGAGGTACTTCAGATCGATATTGGGGAAATGCTCGCTGGAGTCCACGATATCCCGGTAAATCCAGTACCCCATGGGGATACGGATGGTGTTGAGCCCCACGTCGTGGATCTTCTGGACGTCGTCTGTGGTAATCCACTTCTGGTAATGTGTGTCGAATGCCGTGTCCGCCTGGGACTGGCCCAGTTTGGACACACAGTCGAACTCAGACTGGCACTCGGTGCTTGTGACGCACTTCATTTCACTCCATTCCTGGGACATCATCCACGGTTCCGAGATGAGCCAACCCCCGAGGTTGACACCACGAATCTTGGACGGTAGATTCACCCGCTTGTCCAGGCCGATGGTGCTCCTGTTGAACGCCTCCAGGTCGCGCTCCCAAGGCAGCCAAGCGCGAACGCTCACCACGGCGGCTGCCAGGGAGAAGATAGTAGCAGTTCTCATTGTCTCGTGACGACGAAGCTGGGGATGAAGATACAGTGGAAGATATGAAACCCTGCCTTCTTGTTCGTACTGATATCCTCAATCCCAAAGACGGGACGGAGCTACTACCATATATACCTATATACGCATAGGTTCACTTTGTGATCTTTTCGTTTTTAAATGAGAGGCATGCTGAGCTAGCATGGTGGCACGTCTTCTGGCTGTTGCTTACTACTACATTTGCAGATCCATGCTTGTCACCTCCCAAATGTGGCCAGTGGTGAACGGTGTTAGTATACCACCTGCAGGCGCCTCATGCCAGGTAGTTGCTTTATTTTTTACGAGAAAACTTACCTTGCTGTAGCTGAAAAGCAAGCCCCCAAGGATTGATCAATTCTCGTCAGCGTCATTACCGAGGGTGTATTTATAGACTATTGTCATACCCTTGCATACGATTGTATCCAGATGACGATTGTATCCAGATGGGGCATATGATTGAACGTTGTTGGGTGGTCCGAGACTGCTGTCATCAACTATCATGGCATCAACCAAATCATCTATAGTAAAGCTTTTTCGGGTATAGACTCAAAGTAAGTAGTTTGCTCCCCATTTGTGCTGGCGACACTTTCGCAGGACGAGGAGTGCCGGCTCCAATACCAGCCAATAAGGCAGCCATCGTCATCGATTGAGCAACCAACAACATCCGGCAAAGTCATGCCACCGTCCCAAAGTGCGTCGGTTTGCCCTTCACGGACTTGTGTTTGAGTAAGGATTTGTCCGGCTGGAGTTGCTGTTGGCCGCCATTGTCATCTACTCGCAGCCTTACGATAGAAAAAGTCCCAATCAATCATGCCGGCTGCTAACATCTTACAGCAGCATTGCTTACTCGGATCCATGCAGTCATTGGGCCCGTCAATTCCCTGGCAGCATGTGGGTATTCGTTTTATTCCAATATCACACCAAATATGCAATTGCTGTGTCACTACAGTATCAGGAGCTCTATCTTCTATTGGGTGTTATGTGAGAACATGGCCTTGTCAGCGTAGGGGACGAGACAGTACTGGACGATGCGCTTCAAACCAAGGCCTTGCACTATACAGCCCTGGATAGCTCCGCTTATCCCCGCCGACGTTCATTCTCTACCTAGTAGTTGAAAATTTGTGCAATGCCAAGTTGGCAGACAGCTTGTCTGAGGAAGCCGCTCAAGGGATTTCGTCGTCATCACCGCCACCAAATCCAAAACTGAAGCCGCCCCCACTCGTGTCCGCCTGGTCATCATGAAGACCAACCGCCTCCTCCCAGGTTCGCTTTTTTCCGTTGGCAATACGTTGCATTTCGGCGAGAGCCTGGTCTAGAAGCTCGGGCTGTTTTGCTCTCAGGCGTTCAACGAACAAGTCGTACGGGCTTTCGATCTCTTTCGCGAACCCTGTGACTTGATCTGGCTTGTCTTTCAGAAAAGACAGAACATATGTCAGGTGCTTTTGCGAATTCGTGACAAAGTTTTGGGTGAGGGCAATGCCCGCCTCAAGATTAACGACCAGGTGCCTGTAGGGAGGTTAGCATCATGATACATTTATTCTGTATATAGCGTAGCAAACTTACCACCATCCAGTCGGCACGTGCAGCATTTCTCCTGTGTGGCAGATCCCTTCAATGCAACCGGCTTCCCTCCTCGCTTCGGCATGGAAGGTGAGCAAGTACTCAGCTATGCTGAGAGGGCTCGTCACTTCACTGCAATCGTCGGAGACAAAGACACCAGGGGGCGTCGCAACACTGGGCGGGAACATGAGCCAGTACTTTGATCCTTGGATGACAGCATTCCATGCATTGGTTGCATTCGGATCTTTGTGGAAAGTCGATCC
Organism: Apiospora saccharicola; assembly: GCA_038363915.1. NCBI lineage: Eukaryota > Fungi > Ascomycota > Sordariomycetes > Amphisphaeriales > Apiosporaceae > Apiospora > Apiospora saccharicola. Next base: position 7,010,837 of record JAQQWM010000001.1, read on the forward strand.
GCTGCGCTCTGGACCGACGACTATTCGAATCATATCAGCATCCACTGTACGACACTGGAATACCCTGGTGTACCACAAGGAACATATCCAGAGGCCTTTACTTACTGAGCCATCGGTATGCTGGTCGCTCCTGTCCGAGTAGATGGAAAAGGTCTTCTCCGAAACACTCTGGGGGCCAATAGGCGGAGTTCTCTCCTTGGCCGACCTGCAGGCGCATTTTCTCTGCAAACCTCCTATCAAATAAATATAGCGGACTCTCGTCGGCGCTATTTTGCATGTAGGTATTGTATGTAGAGAATGGCCAATCTACCGCCTCAGCGCGAAACTCCACATCTGGGTACATCTTGTTAAGGGTATCAATGCTCCAGTGATTGTAGACTGGCCATCTCTGGATGAAGTCGGTGAGAATGAACGGCTTTTCGCTCCATTTCTCAAGGTACTCTTTCTGTGTCAGATCCTTCAGTCTGGTGATTTGGTTGCCAGCAGGTATAGCAGACACATAATTCTGCAGGACGATTTGGCTGCAAGCGAATGGCCGATGAAGTACATCCGAGAAGACATTACTGCAGTCAATCGTTGCTAATGCTTTTGCGGGCAATTGAAGCAGAGTGCTTCTCCAGGTGCCCTTCCAAGATGGCAGGCTTGAAGACGGCTTTCCCTCGTGCGATCTGTATAGAAGTCAACATCCGAGCATGCAGACCCTGATTCAAGGGGCTGGCGCATTTCCCTGTGAGCAAGCGATCCTGCGTGACTCCTTCTTTAACACTAAGCTGTGCCAAATCACAGCAGGTTTTTGCACAAAGAGTCATACACGAATTACTTACTCCAAGAAGAGCGGCTTCCATAGGTCATCCAGATGGCAGAAGGCGTAAAGAAATCGACATGTGGTACCAAGGATTTTTAGCGATTCCGCGTCCAGCAGTTCAAGGACCTGTAGGATCATTTCATCAGGCAGGCACCCAAGGAAACCCAGATACCCTCGTGCTGATGGGCCGGTCGCAAAGTATTGGTTTCCCAGGGGTTTGACACCCAGGGGATGAACAGGAATAGACTCTGCTGTTGACTCAACATCTGGCTCTTGCAAGGTGACAGTTCTAGGCTCTCTGGGTGCTGCAGTGATATGGGCGCCACTGGCCAGCCCTGAATCCTGTGAAAGTAGCATTGTATGCTGGGATACGGGGCGTGCCTAGAGACGAAGTGGTTTTCCCCCGCGTGTTGTTGAATAACACAAAACTGGTGGTGGTCGATGTCTACAGGGTGGGTGTCTGCTATATATACTATTGTGGAGTCGGGGTTTTAATGACTTACAGTATACTACAAAACGTATACCGCTTAGAAGGTGGTGCGATTAAGGGACAACGAGACGACCATGCTTCAGTGAGTGCAGCATGTTTAATCGAATCAAAGCAGAAGTGATATTGACTACCACACAGCCAACTGCTAAGGTGCTGTGACTTGCTTGTGACTGTCCTGTGGCTGTTCTCTGTATCTGCTATCTTTTCCCGTCCTCATGAGCCCATTTTCGGACCGTCTCACCACCTGAGAAAAAAAAAGGCTTGAATGTTTTTCCAACTTTTCCTACCCCACTAACGAGAATAATCGCACCACAATTACAGCATTGCCCTTTACGCAGTGCGGCGTGCCTGAGTGCCCAAACACCTAAGCGTCCACTGAGGTGTGCAGAGTGGGGCAGCCAGAAAAATCCCATTTTCCCACTAAAACATCGAATTCAAAGAGGCTGTGGTCCGTGCATTGCCAAGGCCCCGCGACTGGAGCTTTTCGCCCAGTGCTGAACAGAATTCTAAATATTCAAGGCACCTTAAGAGAATTTTTTGCTGCTCCCTCTGTCTGCCCCCCTTCACAAGTTCTCTTACCCAACAACAACTACCAACCACAAGACATAACACCAACTAGAACAGTACAGCTCTCACCTCTCGAGAGCGTCTCTTCTGGTTTATTTTTCACTTCTTCCAGTTTTCTTCAGTTCTCAGCAACTGTTGTCGCAGGACCTTCTTCGCTTCAAGCGGGACATTCTGCGCAATCTAACCCCGCCACCACAAATTCATCATCACCAGTCGCTTGATCCAGCAGGTCGGGATCAAGCACTTTTCTCACCCAACCCGCAATCATGGCTGCCGACAAGGGTCTGGAGGATATTCCGGACAGTAAGTCATCACCAGTAACACCTTTTCTCAAGTATTTTTTTTTTCCTTCCGATTGATGCCCGGCGATCTACCCGTCTGCCTAAGTGGTAGTTCGTGGGAATTTTGCCGCGGGGTTGATTGGCGGTCAAAGAGGCAACTGATCAAAAAACCACACATTTCCATCTACTCTATGCTAACATGTTTACTCTCTTCCAGCCCAGATCGAGTCCAACTATGATGAGACTGTCGACTCCTTCGATGAGATGGCCCTGAAGGCCGAACTCCTCCGTGGCATCTATGCCTATGGTTTCGAGCGCCCTTCTGCCATCCAGCAGCGCGCTATCATGCCCGTCATCAAGGGTAAGAACAAGCCTCGCTCTCGAAACGCCTTTGTCGTATATTAACATGGTTTGCTTTCAGGTCATGATGTTATTGCCCAGGCCCAGTCTGGTACTGGCAAGACTGCTACTTTCTCTATCTCTACTCTCCAGAAGATCGACCCTGCTGTTAAGCAGTGCCAGGCTCTGATTCTCGCCCCCACTCGCGAGCTGGCCCAGCAGATTCAGAAGGTTGTTATCGCTATCGGCGATTTCATGCAGATCGAGTGCCACGCCTGCATTGGTGGTACCAGCGTTCGTGACGACATGAAGGCCCTCCAGGATGGCCCTCAGGTCGTCGTCGGTACTCCTGGCCGTGTTCAGGACATGATCCAGCGTCGTTTCCTCAAGACGGACAGCATGAAGATGTTCGTTCTCGATGAGGCCGATGAGATGCTTTCTGTAAGTTGTTCTGGCGCACTTACCCATGACCATGGTATGCTAACCTACTTTGTAGCGTGGTTTCACAGAGCAGATCTACGACATCTTCCAGCTTCTGCCTCAGTCTACCCAGGTCGTTCTTCTGTCCGCCACCATGCCCCAGGACGTCCTCGAGGTCACCACTAAGTTCATGCGTGACCCTGTCCGCATTCTCGTCAAGAAGGACGAGCTTACCCTCGAGGGTATCAAGCAGTTCTACATTGCTGTCGAGAAGGAGGAGTGGAAGCTCGACACCCTGTCCGATCTGTACGAGACAGTCACCATCACGCAAGCTGTCATCTTCTGCAACACCCGCAGAAAGGTCGACTGGCTCACCGACAAGCTCACTGCTCGTGACTTCACCGTCTCCGCCATGCACGGTGACATGGACCAGGGTCAGCGTGACCTGATTATGAAGGAGTTCCGATCCGGCTCCTCGCGTGTCCTGATTGCCACCGATCTTCTGGCCCGTGGTATCGATGTCCAGCAGGTCTCCCTGGTTATCAACTACGATCTTCCCGCCAACCGCGAGAACTACATCCACCGCATCGGTCGTGGCGGTCGTTTCGGCCGAAAGGGTGTTGCCATCAACTTCGTTACCGCCGATGATGTCCGTATGATGCGCGAAATTGAACAGTTCTACAGCACTCAGATCGAGGAGATGCCCATGAACGTTGCTGACCTGATCTAAACTCGGCACGCACTCGGCGATACCCAACACAGTCCATCTCAATCTCAGTTGCATAGGGGATACGGTTTTCACTCTTCCGCGCGCATTGGCGGCGGCCCCTCTTTGAGCAGGGGCCGCTGCAGGGTGGTTTGATAGACGGTGGACGATGTCTTGTCTGTCTTTCGGGCGTTATACTGGGGAGTTTCCAGTAATGAATGACGGTCGGCAATGACGGGCAAGAAAAAGTTTTGATGCATCTGGAGCTTTCGGCCAAAGTACTGGGTGCTTAATATTGCACAAGGGAAGCACGATCTAAGGTCCTGCGAGGACTTTGCCGACTGGAGTCGTTCTGCCTTCTCATTTGTCTCTGTACCTAGGCCCGAAGCTTTTTTCTCTGCGAATAAATGTCCTTAAAAACTACTATCCTATGATTGCTTGCAAGTGACTGATGCCTTTTTGTGTTTTGTGTGAGTGGCTTTTGACTGTTAACCTACCTACCTGTGCCTGGTTCTCATTCCCCAATAGTGTTCTACAAATCTATCTGGGTCCATGTCATGGACCGGACACTGGGGTGTGGTTGCTGTTTCAGCATTGACAACAGCCACGACTGTAAGACTTCGTGCATTCACCACCTGATGTTTGTGGTTGGAAAATTCTGATTCGCAACATTCTTATGCATCTGCCAATTATGGCCACCTCGATGCACATGCGTGTTTGTCGAGCTGGGACAACTTCCGGAGTCTGTCTTTTGCTCACTATAGGAAAGAAGGCGCCGCTTACAAAACTGCGGAATCGGCTGAAATGGGCATCTACCACCTCACACTTTCCTCTATGAATCAAATAGGTAGGCACGAGGGGTTCAACTTAGGCAAGCGGGCAAGAACAACAGTCAAGTGCGCCTTCCTGAGCACCTATCTGAATGTACCTGCTTTTCAATATGTCGAACACTGAACCGTTGTGCCGTCCCACCTCTCCTCTCAGAGTCTCCCTCTCCCTATCCAGGGGAATAAACCATTTTAACGCCTGGCCAACTCTATCCCCGACCTACACTTCGTCTTGCACTCACCCACTCTTGCCTACCCGTCCCTTGTATCTGGCCATCACCCACACTGCCGTCCTCGGGGAAGCGACGCCATGGCTCCTTCAAGCAAGGTTGCAACCACAGCTCGAGTTGAAAAAGTGAGGAAGGCGACTAGCCACGGCACCAAGTCTGCCAAACTTCCGAGTCTGTTATCCGTTGGTCAATCTCAACAGATCAATGCGTTGAAGGGCAAGTCTAACCTCACTGACGCCAAAGTCAAGTTACTGGAAAATTCTCTTCGGAAACAGATTGAAACTTTCAGTGACATGATTGCTCTTGCAACCACGCGACAGGAAGATTCTACTTCTAGGCTGCAAGGGTTTGAGATCCGAACAGGAGAAGTCGAGAAGCGCCAGAAGGTGCTCGCCCAAACACTGGACCACAACTTTGCAGCGATATCTCGAGACCTCGACCACATCAGAAGTACCTTCGAGGACTACCGCTGCACATGGGACAAGGAGGGCCTGGCTTATCGGAAGACATTGGAGAGTATGAAGCTGCATTCGGAAGAACATCACAGGACCAACCGAGAGAATATCCAACAGGTGCAGGCACAGTACTGTGACATGCATGATACGATCCAGTCCCTCAAGGCAGACATTGCGGACGGAACAATCCATGGTGGTAAGAGAGTCACCACCAAGCCATCTGAAAGTCTGCAAACTGACCAGAGACACACAGAAGGTATGCCAACACCTGAGGAGACAAAGCATGTTCCTGAATACATCAAGCACCCCCCCAAGGCAATTCGGAGGTTCCTGCGGCGGTTTGATAGGCACCAAGACGCCTATAACGCCAAGAAACCGCTGAAGGAAGAGGATTTCCTGTGGGGGTTCCTTGGACAACTGCACCCCTTGGTGGCCGAGTTTCTGCAAGAAACACTTATCAAGCGCTGTCCTCAATACGTGACGATCCGAAACAAGCAATCCAATCCCCATCCCAAGAGTGGTGTTGTTCCCATCATCGCTCTCAAAGGAATCACTGGCAAGCCCCTCACCGGTGAGGTATTCTTCAGGGCCCTGGATGGAATGGACATGACGTTTATCTCCATGGAGCTCATGCGATCAGAGAGAGGCGAAGTTTAGTGGCGCAGGTATATACCGACCCCATGTTGTGAAGATAAATGTTGAAACTCCATGTTTATGTGATGGCAGAAGGGTGTGGAATAAAGGGGCCATTCGTAGTAACCAATACTTTGCTTGTTTCTGGTTGTGGATATCGGCCTAGCTAGGTAGCTGATCAAATATTTCTTCGTCAACTGGGTTTGTTGAGCTTGATGGGTGATCCTCGAATGCTTCCCACCGCTTATTCGTTTGATACGTGATTATTCCAGTTACGCTCGACTACGACGGAGAAATAATAAACCAAGCCTACTTCATCTCCTCGGAATACCCTTGGCGATATCCGCATTCTCTTCCAAGCCGCTATAATGGTTGATCCAGCCCAAAACCTCCTTGTGCCACACGAGACTGTTCGTATGCTTCAAAACCCACTGTCGCCACGCATAATGTGTGTCAGCCTTCTTCTCTAGGTCATCGTGGGATGGAGGTGATACTCTTTAACAAGAAACTCAAGAGGGAAAGCAGAATACTCACATGGTTCTCATCAGGGAACATCAACAGCCGGCTTGGCACGTCTCTCGCCTGCAGCACGTTGAAGGCGGCGAGGCCCTCGGTGATGGGCAGGCGGTAGTCGAGCTCGCCGTGGATGATGAGCTGGGGCGTGGCCCAATTCTCGGTGAATCGGGCGGGGTCCCACTTCTCGTACATGGCGCGGTTGTCCCAGATGGTGCCGCCCATGTCGTGGATGACGAAGAAGAGCTCCTCGGTGGCCCAGTCGTTCATGGTGGAGAAAATGCCGTCGTGGCAGACGAGAGCCTTAAACTTGCGGCCCAGGGGGTGGCCCTGGATCCAGTTGACCATGTAGCCGCCGTACGAGGCGCCGAGGCCGACGGCGCGGTCCGTGTCGACGTACTCCATGTTCTTAGCTATGTACTCGAAGCAGTTCTCGAGGTCCTTGTAGGGGCGGCCGCCCCAGTCGCAGGCGATGGCGTCCGTCAGGGCCTGGCCATAGCCGGTGGAACCGGTAGGGTTTGGCATCACAGCCACGTAGCCGGCCTCGGCTGCATTGAGTAGGGGGTCAGTCAGCAGTTACTCTTCGAGTGTAGGGCACCAGATGGGATGGGTAGGATGGTTTTATCGCAGTCGACTTACCGAAGATGGCCGGGTTCCAACGAGTGCTCCAAGAGTCTCCCCAAGCTCCCTGTGGTCCTCCGTGAATCAACATCGCCAGCGGGTACTTCTTGGAAGGGTCGAAGTTGGAGGGCTTCATGACGAGCGCATGAACCTTGTAGTCGCCGTCGCCTTGGAACCAGATATCGGACACCTGCGACTTGGAGAGCCCGAAAGACTTGCCCTGCTTCGAGGCCGATGAGACCAGCGACACGGCCGAGGCTTGCGGGTCTACAATTGAGTATTCTGAGCCATCAATCAAGGAGTTGGAATGAATCAGCAGTCGGTCAGAGTCATCTCCCAAGTTGCTAACGTCTCGCACAGAGCCCTCGTGGGTGATTTGAACAGGTAGCTTCTGGGCTGCCTTTATGGGCGAAGAAGGCAGTCTGTAAAGCAAGGTCCGGCCGTGGTATTCAGCCGAGACAAACAGCTCGGAGTCGTCCTTGCTCCAGACGATAGCGTCCGGTCGCTGGTCCCAGCTGCCTTCACCATCATCCGACTTGTAGAACTCCTGCACGTTACTGGGATCCTTGATATCGGGCACGAGCATCAGACGAGGCTTGTCTGACTCGTACTGCTGGTGGCGCATGCGCTTGAAGGCGAGCTGTTTACCGTCGTGCGAGAAGACAGGCGTCATGCTGTAGCCCTTCAGCTGGCCGGTCTTAACCTCCTGAGCTACGGGAGACTTCTCCGTGAAGGTCTCCAGGGGCACGTAATACACGTTTGTTTTCGTATGAATCGCCGGGTTGATCTCCGGGTCGCTAGACACGAAAGCCAGCCCCTGGCTGCCAATGTCGTAGTCACTGGCACCACCAAAGGGAGGAAAGGGGGACTCAAGCTTCGTGCCAGCTAGCGCGTTCACAAGGCCCGGCTCCTGCAGCTTCCATGAATCCTTGTCCTTCTTGAGGGCACCGTACCAGATGGCCGACTTGTTCTCGGTTACATACGTGTCCCAATGGCGCACAAAGAGTTTGGTATATACCCTAGCCGAGGACAACTGTTTCTTGTCATTGGCCGGATTATACATCTCACCTGAGGATGTGGCCAGTGCCGAACAGGCAATGGCCACTGTGTCCTGGCCAATCTTCTTCGCTTTCAGATTGGAGATGGAGCCATCAAACGTTTGGATTTCACGGGGTCTGCAGCAGTCAGTCAAGTCAAGTATAGAAGGAGGTGAGTTCCATTCAGAACAAACAAAGCAGATAGTTACATACTCGGATCCCGACTTGGTGGCGTCGACCACCACCAAGCCGGTGCCCTTGTCCAGTTTCTTGACAAGAACGAACTCAGAGTCCGAGATCCATGTCGGTTCGCTGAAGGCGGCAGCATCCTCAAAGAAAGTAGTAGACTGGCCTGACTTGATATCAAGAACCTTGAGGGCCGAGGTCTTTTCCTGGGACTCAAATGAATAGTTTGAGACTGGAGGGGGATACGGTCAGTTCTAAGTCCTGACTATTTGATGTGCAGCAGCAAAAAGCGAGAAGAAACGAAGCCCAAATGTGATAGGTACTGACCAGTGTAGAGTGCCAAGGTTCCAGTAGCGTTCGGGACGGCCGAGGAGCGGCGCGGGGCCGAGAGCATGGCCTCGGGGGTGAACTTGGCCAAGATGGTCATGGTTGAGCAGTGGACTACAAGAGGAGGGAACCGGCAATGCGAAAAGGGCAACCAGTTGCTTCTTCGTTTGATGAGGTGCCGGGTCAGAAGAGATGACTGAATCAGCAAGAGGGAGGTTCGACGAAACATCAATAAACCATGGAATGGAGGGGTCAAACCGCTACCAAAGTAAGTTATATAAGTGCATCTGCAACGCGACATAAGGTGCGACTATCATCACGAGATCCCGCTTCGTCCCCGATTCCCCGCAGTGGAACCCCGTGGCCCAGGGGTCCAATGCATAAATAATATTATGTAGGTAGTGATACGGTATGCATGGTACCCAGACTAGCGGGGTGCACAAAACTTACTACTATGGTGTTGAGTCGTTCGTGCATTTACAGATCAAGAACTCCCAGTCCCATGTTGAAATTTGTTGACTGACAACCCAGAAGTTGAAAGTTCAATGTTGTATGGTCCACGGATCATAGTAAGGTCCCGGAGATATGTGACTGTTAGGGCAAGTGTAGATATAAGACCAAGTACAACCCCGCTTGACCCCCGTCTTCCCCGAATGCCTAACTAAACGCAAGATGCAAGACAGTCACAATAATCAAGACTGGTCTCTTCTGAGCCGTCTCTGGGGGAATTTGCGAGGCACCATATCCAAGAAGGCAAAGGCAAAGGCAAAGGCAAAGGGAAAGGGGGAAACCAGCAATTCCCCTGCCTGGAACCCTCTCGCCGCGGATGCTCCTCCCACCAACGGACCTACAAACAACAAAGGCACAGCACCTTGACATCACACGCCGAGGCCGCCTACCTGGCCGTCTGGGCGGCCGCCGTAGTGGTCGGCAGGGAAGAGCGCCGGCGAATCGAAAGAGAATGTGAGAGTGTGAGAGTGTTATGAGAGACAGCAAGATATTTTAATGGACTTGGTTCTTGAATAAGCCCCAACTGCTGACCAACCACAACTCCTATGGGGACAATGACCACAACAACTACGACCGCACTTGAGTACAATCAAGAGTTTGCGAGATATAATCTTGAGGTTAGTATAAACTTAAGCAAGTACTATAGCACCCCACCCCCTTCTTAAAAAGGATATTAAAGATTATGCTAGTTAGGTAATATATTATTAACTAAAAAATGGCTATAATTTTATGCTTTTAAGGCCCTTTTATACAGCTGCAGTTATTATATTTAATCATCAGGTATGTAGTTAAAGGAAATCATGTAATGGCAGGCGCCCATAACTCTACTAGGGGTAATCCCGTGCCTGATTCCTTCCATTCTTGAGGGTGTATACACTTGAGTAAACGTCCTAGATAGCACTACTTCTAGCTTGCACATTGGTAATCTTCAATCTTCTCTCCGCGAGTACTTCCTTGCTTCTCACGATCATGATTGAGCTGCTTCTCAACTTTGACGTCCGAATCCTCGACATACTCAGCCGAGCATGACACACTTTTAACAGACAGACACCAGGCACACATACTAACACATACACACACAACACCAAGGAGGCCGCCGATGCCGCCGCCAACGGTGTCTGGGCCGCCGCCGGGTCGTCTCCGACCCACAGTGAGGAGGGGGGAGAGAGAGAGAAGAGGAAGGGACAGCTGGACCAAGGCTGGTGTTATCGGTACCTATGTAAGCCCTGCCTCCATCGCCGCCGCCGGGTGGCCTCCAGACCAATTTGAGAGAGAGAGACGTATCTTTTGATAGACTCGGTTCTTGAACGGACGGCAACTGCTTGTCCACCCTAGCTTCTATTATATTAGTGTGATGTGCACGGCGCGACGTTACCGCTGGTCAAAAGCGTAGAACCACGTGTGAAATAGTTCAAGGGGCATAATCAAAGTCAACTCGAAATTCTCCTACACCTGCCCTTATGAACTGCCTAAGAGCTACTCCTATACAGCCCCAAATAGGGGCAGCTCATATAAGATGTGTGGAGGCATTCCTACGATGACCATGTCGATAGCTCCCACTCCACCAGCTCGGCCGATTTCTTCTTCCATAACGCCAATTGCGTGCCAAATTCAAAGGGGGTATCATATTTAATGCCATACTGACGCCATATACACAAAGTCGATGTACAACCGGGACCACGGTCAAGTTACTCCCAAGCCAAGAGCGGGAAGAACATAATCTGACCCATGATACACAACTACTTGCGGGCAGCTCCGAACTGAGTGCGCACTTTCTTAACCTCGCGGCTATCGGTCTCGCTGTCATCAGCGGCGGCCGCAGCAGCTGCCTTCTTCTTCTTGCCCGCGCCCTTCTTCTCCGTCGCCGAGCCGGGCGTGGGGGCGTCCGAAGCAGCGTTCTTCTCCTTGTTGGCGAAGGATGTGGAGGCGGGCGTGGGAGCCGCAGGGGTCGAAGCGCCAGAAGGCGTGTCAGCGATTTGCTGTAGCAGGGGGTTAGTAAAGATTGAACGTAAGAAACAGTCAGCTGAGATTTGTCCACGATGCAGCAACGTACATTGTTGGGGTTGTAGGATATCGAGGAGCGTGAGAACACGCGGTTCTGCTCGATCGCGCCCACCTTGCGGCGCTGGGCAGTGGTCGCCGTCACGCCCTTGGTGTAGTTGTCGAAGCCCGTGAGGATGTTGCCGACGGGCGTGCTGTCCAGGTACTTGGTCTCCATATCGGCAATGCGGTTATCAGTTCCCAGCTGCGAGGCAGGATAGAATTAGTGCCTTGAAATGGCCCAGGAGCGTAGAAACGGAACGACAAGTGGATGAGACTCACGATATTACGACTCAGCTGGTTCCGACGTTGCAGGAGTTCCTTCACTATCTGTTTCTCCTTCTCGTACTCGGCCATCTCCTTATCCCGGCTGAGTGACTCATTGGAATTCGCACCGGCGCTGCCAGCAGCTGATGCAGCTGTGTTTGATGTCTCGGTCATGATGGTAAGGGTGTTGTAATGCTGCAGGGCGAAGAAATGAGGCGCAAGGCTGATCAAGCAATTGACAGCCCAAGGATTCGCGACCGCGTTTGTTCTAGAGGGAGGCTCACCAGATTTATGGAGACAACCTTAAATGCACCCATACCCACTTTAATGCATGGTTCAAGAAGCTGGCCGAGGTCGGCATATAAACACATTAGAATATGTAGTTTCCCTCTGAGCGAACTACACCTTCGGCATGATCTTTATACATAGTTATGCATTACAAAGTATGGGTTTATGGTGCTAAGAAGTGTCTAGTTAATGTCCCCAATACTAAATTTCATATCTAAGAGAAAATATAAACCCAAGAGTTCTTTTAAGAGAATATAACTTGTTTGGGGCAAGCCCTACGATTTGCCATTCGCGACTCTTTGTTAGTACGCAGAGGCACTCATGCTACGGGAAGTGGGCTCCTAAAGACTGAGATCACGAGAAGATCAGGTGAAACGGGGGTTCGCTCAGGGTGTCACGGGCACAGCTATGAGAAACGGTCAACGGTTCAGCTGTGTTTTGATTCGATTGGTTTGTATATTTCATGACTGAGGGCAAGCTGGGTCATACCAGGGATATGTTTGGTACTTCTATATAAGCTAAGAAGCCGACCGTGACATCAGAAAGATTGAAGCAAACAACGGTTGAAGGGGCGATGAGTTCTGCGAGCCAGTCATTGATTAGCCTCAACCATTCATAAGGTGCCACTGCTCGAAGTTCGTCTCATCTTCATAATCTTCTTTTTTAAAAGCTTCTCGCGCAGTTCACTGGCTTGCTGCTGAGGGGTCTTTGTGTTCTTGGTCTGATAGACAGAGTCAAAAGGTCAGTTTTTTCAATCCAAGCATTGTAGCATAGATATGAAGATGCCCTATTAAGAAGAACGAACCTCCTCTGTCGCTGGAGCCGCCGCGTCGGGTTGCGTAGGTCGTGTTGCGCTATTGTCATCTTCCGAAATATCAGCCTTTTTGTCACCGGTAGGAGGGGTCTCGGAACGTTGTCTCCGCTTCTTTGATGCCGGTCCATCACTGCCTCTGCTCCTGCTTCTACTGCGAGTGCTGAGGCGCCTCAACCGGCCAGGAGAGCGACTGCGGCTGATGAGCTCGCGGACGGGCTTGCTGCGTCGAGGACTTCGACTGCGTGAAGGCGAGTTTGATGAAGACCGATATCTGCGCGGTCGTCGCCGGCTGCCCCGGGCGACAGATCGTGATCGACTTCGCGAGCTGGAGTATCTGCGTCGTTTGGGTGCTGGCGAATGTCTGCTGCTGGCGAAATCGGAAGCGCTGGCAGGTGACGACGAATTCCTCCGGCGACTACCTCTCGTAGCTTTATCATCCCTGCCTCTAGACCTGGACCGCTTGCGCGCATCAGGGCGACGAAGCGGTGATCCACGGGATTGCTGACTTCGTCGAGGAGGAGTGACTGATCGAGCACCTGGTCGTCTGCTACCACTCCGGCTCCGAGAGACGGAACGAGATCGCGACACTGTGTCTCGAGAGTCGGCAGACACCGACCGACTCGGCGAACGGCCGCGACGACTGCCACGTCGATCTTGCGGAACGTATCGATCACGGTCGCCTCGGTAGGAACCTCCGCCTCTGCGAGGTGGTGAAAAGGATCGATCTCGGCCGCGCCCGAAGCCTCTGTTGCGGTCCTCGAAAGCTCGATCGCCTCCGCGTCTGTTGCCGCCTCGCCAATTGTCCCCGCCACGGCCACCTCGAAAGCCTCGATCGCGTCTTTCCCGTTCTCGAATGTCAGCCAGCTCACGATCGCGTCGTTCCTGGGTTTCGCGTCGTACACGAGCCTCTTCCGCAGCTTTCTCAGCCTCGATCTGCAGTGCCGGTCAGTATTCGCTTCGCCCAGCAGTTATTGTCCGGCGGGTTCGGTTCGACTTACCTTCTCTTGGATGAGTTCAGCCTTCTTGGCTTCGAGTAGTTCTTTCGGGACACCCTGGGGACTACCCTGAGCACTCAGAAACAACTTCCAGAGCTCTTTGCAAAAAGGCGCGGTGTCTTTGTCGAGGAATCCAGTAAGCTGAATCTGCATTGATTTGATGTCCGGCTGTAGGTGCAGGCTGTCAGCTCGATGTTCTCGCAGTCAAGTGTCGAGTGGGTAGGAAGTACGTACGTAACGAGAGCCCTCGACCAAGTTGAAACAGAGCTCGGTGACCACATCATCCTCGGAACCAAGGATCTCGGAGATTCTGCTTGCGATCCACCTGTAGGAGTAGTAGGATGGTTAGCAATTGGTGATGAACGTTCGTGATAGCTGAAAGGCGCGCTCACTTCTTTATAACTTGCAGGTTCACCTTCTGCATGTCGACCTTCTGGTTGAATTCGGGCGGGAATTTGGTAGCTCGTAAGAGCTTCATGTCCACGCTTGAAGCCATTTTCTAGGTGCGGGATGGGATTGTGGAAAGCTGGCGAGTTCTTGCGCGTTCGCCAACGCAATGTGCACCTCTTCTGTCGGGGGTACGAGGGAAATGGTGTCAGAGTATGGAATGGGCGGGAATAGATGTTGGGTAGCGTGGTGGCCGGGGCCGGGGAAGGTAAAGAAAGTGACGTTTTTGATATCAGAAGATTTCTAAAAACCCAGGCGCCGGCTCAGACTGTGTAGAGACCAGTGCAAGGTTGCAGTCGAATAACTCAGGCCTGTAGAGCGGGGCTCGCTGGCACTAAAACCAGTAGCCAGGGCAAAAGAGCGGGCGGTTTATTTAGGGAGGTCTGGGGTTGCTGAGCTCACCCCCACATCACTAACAGACTGCAATATAGCACCTAAGCACGATATGGTGATAAAGTCTACTTCTATGTTAATAGACAGCTATTCTGGTAATTCCTTTCTATAATATTACGCTATCTAATTATGGAGAGTGTATATAGGCGAGCGTATAGAGGTTCCTTAAGCTCCTGCTAATAGAATATATTTATCTTAAACGAATTTCTATATTAATATTTATATTTAAAGTATATTATTATAGTCGTATCGTAATATATTAATTATAGAAGAAACTTAAATATATAATAAATAAATAACTATATTAAGTAAATATAAAAACGTTTAAGCTTATTCACCGATATTTAATTAACTGATTTAATTAATATAGCTTATAGGTAAACGCTCTATTTATTAACACGCCCTCTTAATAATTATATAAATAAAGCTATTTTAAATTACGTTTTCTTTAAAACTTTTTAAGTTTTAAGCGGTTTAATTAAGCTTTAAATTATACTTATATTAAAGGTTTAATAAATTTATTTATTAAGTTCTTTTCTAATTTAACGTACTTTAATTTAATTCGTTTAATTAAAACCTTATTTTTTATATAATTATAATAAACTCGAATGTAACGCTATTTACTACTTATCGTTATATTTTAAGCTTATAATATTAATTTAATATTATTTATTAATGTCGTAACACCTCCTTTTAATATTAAATCGATTTCTTTTAAAAAAGAGGTAATCTATATAATTTCTATTATATAAAAGCTCTTAAAGATATATTCTACTTTTATAGAGAATAGGGTAACATTTAATTATAACTTTAATCGTTAAATAATTAAGTAACCTGTTATAAATATTATATATTTAATTATTAATTTTATAATTAATATATTTCCTATAAAGTTTAAATTTATTATTATAAATAAGCCGAGATTATTATATTAATAATATAGATAAGTTAAATTAAGTTATTTATATCGTATTATATAATTAATGCTATTAATAATATATTTTAATATTTATTTAAAAGTATTTCTTTACACTTTACTTAAGTTTTTTATAAATTAAGCTTAAAATAACGTTATAAATATTAAATTTAATCTCCTAATATATATTATATATAACGTGGTTTACTACATACTCGGATATATTATATAATCGAATACTTTTTTTATATTTTATTATTTTTATATAGATTAATTTAAATTATTTATTATCTGATTTATTACTCGATTCTATATCCTTTTTATATATTCGTGTATTATAACCTATTTTATCGTAGATATTATAATACTTTTTACCGGTCGCCCTCCGTTTTAACGAACCCCTCGTTTCGTTTTTATTAATTATTAAACGCTTCCCTTTTACCTTTTTATTTTATAATTTTTAAAGTTTTTATATAATAAAAGCCCTTTTAAATTATATATATACCTTTTTAATTCTTTAACGTTTAAAAAATATTAAATTAACCTTTTTTAATATATATATCCGATTGTATATAAAAGTTATTTTATAAATTATTTTATTTATATCCTTTATTATTTAATTTATAATATTTAAAATAGGTATCGGGAAGCTTTTTTAATAAATAAAGACCTTATTTATAATAAAAATAAAATATTTAATTATTTATTAAGGGTTAAACGATATTTAAAAGTTATAAGTATTAACCGTTCTCGAACGTGATAGGTTAGGTATAGGCGTCTGAAAATATATATTTAATTTATTAATTATTTCGTTTAAATAATAAGGGATTAAATTAAATATATTAAATTTAAATTTAATATTATTCTTTATAAAAATAATAAAATATATAACTTTAAAAGCGATAAAGAATTTAAATTTTATAATATAATTTATTAACGTTTTAATAAATAACTCGATTTATTTTAATATTAAATAAAATATTATATTTAAAGGTTAAAGTAAGTAGGAGGAATAAAGAGGTATATTAAACGTAATAATATCGTTATTTTTATAATATTCCTTAAATTCGGCTAAATTATAGTTTTTATAACCGTTTAAAATTAAGAAGCGATAGGAGCCCTTTTTCTACTTTTTTATATATTTATTAAAATACCGGATTTAATTTAAGCCCGTCTCATTATCGGTTTAGCCGTTAAAAATCGATTTAATTATTTAATCGTCCGATAAATTATATTTATAAAATTAATTTATAAAATAATATTAATTTTTAATAATTAAAAATATTAAAATATATTAACTTTACGAATTAATATATTTAATAACTGTTAATTATTCCCGATTATTAAGCTAAACCGATTTCGCTTTTTTACGCCGATCGGCGTATATTATTAAAAATATTAACTCGATTATATTTATTATAAAACCGGTTTTATTAAAATTTTATATATCTTTATTTAAAATATTATATTTAACTCTAATATTTATAATTAATATAAATTAGCCGGAAATAACGTTTAAATTCTTATAAAAAGCTCTTTAATAATTATATCGACGGTTTATTCGGGTTTTAAAGTCCGAGTTACGATTAATAAAGCGTTTAACTTAATATTTATTAATATAATCACCCTTATATAATATAATAAAGAGATTAATTATATCTTTTAAAATATTAATATTAAAAGGTATCCCTTTAATATTTAAATTAATTATATAATTATAAAAGACCTCCTTTTTATTATATTTAATTTATATTATTATTATCGGATTTCGCGTCGAGGTTCGATATTACGGCATTAGTCGTTTAATATAGCTCGAGGGACGTTATATATTTTCGTAATAATTTATTAATTAATTCAATTCGGACCTCCTCGTATTATTTAAATATTAAAACGATACGATTTTCTTTTAATTAAATCGGTATTATAATTATAGAGATATTATATATTAAAGTTTAATTAAATAGGTTAAGGGGGAGAGTGTCCGATTATATAATATATCCGAGTATATAGTAAACTACGTTATATATATTTTAATAATTATAATAAATTTAATTTCTTTATTATTAATCGACCTTTTATTATTCTTTATAATTATTTAATACGCCTCGGGTACGATCGGCGTATTAATTAATTTAATATACTTAAAGCTTAAACTCTTTAATAACTTCTATAAGTATTGTTATTAATCGAGTTTAATATTACCGGTTATTAACGATCTAATAATTTTTATTCTTAAGAATTAGTTAACGTTTTCTAAATTAATTATTAGATTTTCTTTTTTAATCTTTATAATAATTTATTATAAATGGTCCAAGTTAAGCCCGAATAAAAGGAAGTCGTTTATATATAATAGGATAAAGTCTTTAAATAACTTATTATAATAAATTATATTATTAATTTAAATTAAAAAGAAATTTAATTTAATAAGGATCTTTTATACTTTCCTTTATTAAATAATTTTAAATTATTTAAATTTATAAAGCGGCTTTATTAATTTAATAATAAAATCTTTATTATATTTATATAACGATTATTACTTTACATATATTTAAAAATATTCTTTTAATAACGGGAACTGTTTTATAAATATTTATTCCTTTAAGATATTATTAACATATACCGCGATAAAGTTAATCTAAATAATATATTATTTATATAATATAATTTATATTATTAAAATTCTTTAAAAAATAATATATAATAATATTATTAATATTTTATTATAATTAATACCTTTATATTAAATAAACCCTTATATAATAATACGCGCCTTAAGTTTATTAAACTCTTTTATTAACAGGAATTTCCTTTTAAATATTTATTTTATATTAATAAAGTAACCGTTAAAAGCTTCTTTAAAATATTTAAACGCGAAAGTACTTTTTTAATAATTTTAATAATTTTAATAAATATAGTTTTTTATTATAATTCTAGTTTATAATTATTTATAGCTTCTTTAAAAGTAAAATCGGTAATATCTTTTTAGACTACGTTAAATATTTATAAGGAATAAGTATTATATATTAATAACGTCCTTTATTATACCCTTTAATAAACTTTATATAATTTTATTATAAGCCTTTTATAAGCTTTCTCGTTAT
Source organism: Apiospora saccharicola (assembly GCA_038363915.1). NCBI lineage: Eukaryota > Fungi > Ascomycota > Sordariomycetes > Amphisphaeriales > Apiosporaceae > Apiospora > Apiospora saccharicola. Next base: position 7,029,045 of record JAQQWM010000001.1, read on the forward strand.
TTATCTCCTATTTTAAAAAGAAAATTATTAATTTTAAAATTATAACTATCTCTTTTAATTCCCTTACTTGTTTGAAAAGAAATTATTAATTTAAAAGACTCGCGTAATACTTTTATATTATAATATATTCTTAAGTTATTAATATTTATATTATAATATATTTAATTAATATTTTAAAGATTACCGATTATATTATAATATAAAGGAAAAGGTTTAATTATTATAAAGTATAGCTTTAATATTTATTTCTTAAACTTACCTTATTTATAAAGTTTATTCTTTTCTTAATTAATTTTATTATTATTAACCGTATTATTATCCTTATTTTTAATATATATAATTAACGTTTAATAATACCGTAATTCTTTTTTAGATATTATACAATAATAATTAAATTACATTTTTATTTTTTAAGACGTATTTTTAATCCGGTATAGTACTTTTATAAATGATTAGATATAACGTAATTAAAAAACGGCTTCCTTTTAATAATTAAATAACATAATTTATATCGCCCTTATATTTTAAATTTTTATAATTACGCTTTATACGTTTTTTTTTAATAAATTTGATTAATAAATATAATATATTTAAAACCGATTATAAATAAATTACGGTAATTAATAATTACTATTCCATAGGGATTAAATATTTTAATAAACCTTTTAATAAGCGTTATTTTAATTATGAATTAATTAATCTTATTTAATGTATAAATTATTAGTTTTATAATTTAATTTTAGAAATATAATTGGATATTATTCTATATATACGTTATTTTATAAATATTTTAAATAAAACTAATATTTCTTTTTATTTTATTATTTTAATATTAGTTATAAGGTAATAACTAAATTAATTTAATACCTTTTTAATAATATATTTCTCTATCTCGTTTATATTAAATTCTTTACCTTTATCGATTCTAATGGTTTTCATCGAAAGGAAGTTGCTTTAATTATTAATATTGTTTAAGTGACGTATATTAATTTAATAGATATAATTATAAAAGTTTTAATCGATTTCTGCTTTAGTTTTATAGTCGTTATACCTTCGGTTACGAGATTTATTATCGATTGTAATAAAGAAATATTTCTTCCTATTAATCGAAATTAATAAAATCGAGCCGATATTATATTATAATATCCAGCTAATATACCCTATTAGTTTTTACAATTCTTTTAAAATAATTTTTTAAATCTTTATTGGATTGTAAGCCTTATAAATAAAGGGCTTAAATAGCTTAGGATTATGCGGAATACCGATTATTCGTTCGATAATTTAAATTAATTTTTTATAGTTTAGATAATATAGTTTACGGTATTAAAGGATAATTGTTTTTATTAATTATTTATTAATTTAATCGTTTTAATTTATTGAAGTAAATATATTAAATATTTAATTAATTTCCTTTTACGTTATTTAAGCGATTAATTATTAATATAATAACTTGTTCTTATATAGTATTAGTTTTAATTTACCGAACTATTAAAGAAAGAATCTTTTTTTATTTATATTAATAAGAGTTATATATTTATTATCTTTATTAATTAAAGATCGGTTTATTAAATATTTACTATTTTAATATTATCTTTCCCCTTATAATATTTTAAATAAGAAGTTTATAATATATAAATTATAAGTTACTTTAATCGGTAATATACCTTTATTAAGTTTTATAACTTTTTATATAATAATTCCGATATATATAATAAATATAGGTCCGCCTTTAATATTAATTTTAAATCTTTTAAAGGTAATATTAATAATACTATTAAGGATATAATGTTTAAAATCATTAAATATATATATATTAACGTTTATATTGAATAATAATATAATTTCAAAATAATTAAGGGATATATTAAAATATATATATTTAAATAAATAATAAATAAACGATCTCCTTTATTATATAATAAATTAATTATTATTAATTATTAGATTATTATTAATTATAAGGTTAATAAGTATTTTAATACCGTATTAATGAATAAATCTATTATAATATATAATAAATTTTATTTATTTATTAATATTAAATACTTTCATTATATAAATACCTGGGTTATATTTTATATTCTTTAAATTTAAAGGAACGTTAATATCCTTAATATATATTACATTATTATTTCTTTCGGCCTTTTCTTTACTTTTCAAATTATTTTTCAAAGGATAAAGGTAATTATTTTAATGTACTTATATTTATTATAATTATAATATACAGGACCTTTTTTTTATCTTATCCTAATTAATATATACCTTATTCACCCCTTTTATTACTACGCTTTTTACCACGCCCTTTAATATTATAAGAGTTATCTTTTTTATTAAAGGAATTATTACAGATTTTCTTAAAGAATTTATTAATAAAGTTATTTATAATTTTTTATATAAATAAATAATTAATATATTTAAAATAGTTAATTATAAATCGATTTTGTTCCTTTATATCTTCGGTAATAAATATAAATAATGTAATTTATTAAGGTTTATTAAACTTTAACTTAAATAATTTATATTTTTAAATTAATTTCTATTATTCTATTACGAATTTAAAGGGATTTTTTTAATTATATATATGATTAATAAAGGTTTTATATACCGATTATATATAATACTTACTTAAATAGGTATAAATCTTATTAAAAATCTTAATTATTTTTAAACCTCGCTTAATATTTAAAATAGATTTTAAAGATAACGTGGTTTACTATATACCCGGCTATATTATATAGTCGACCACCTTTTCCTTATATAAAATAAGTCCGTGCGTAACCGTACATTTTAATTAATTTTAATTAAATTTAAACCGTAATTTTAAAATTAAAGTTTAATTTAAATAAAATAAATAAAAAAGACTTTTTTAAAATTTATATTTATTTTATTACACTTTTAAATAAAAAATATATTAAACTAATCCTTATAATTTCTATTTTCCGCTTTAACTTATTAAATAAACTAATTATAAAATTAAAAAATGGATTTATTACTCTTATATAATTTAATATAATAGGTTAAAATTTTATAAAACTTAATAAAGAATTAAAAGAATTATACTTTACGTACAAACGTTCTTTATATAGGGAAAAAGGTAGCTAACTATATAATATAACTAAATATATAGTAAACTACGTTATTTATTTATATATTTTAGTAATAACTATTATTAATTTAAAATCATCTAATTTTTTAAGCTTAATCTCTTTAATAATTTCGATAATTATAAATACTTATTAAAGGTGTTTATTATAAAGCTCTTAATTAAAAATATTTATTAAATAATTGCCTTTATTTAAATTAAAATTAAACTTTTTTTAATTAATTTTAATGAACCTTCCTTTCTTATAAAGGGAATAACGATATTAGCGGATATTTTTAAATAAAGAAGAGGATAAGTAATAAACCCTATTAAAGGGTTTATTAAAGAAGGCCTAGTTAGCCCGCTATTCCTAAATAGGAAGGCGATTAATTTAAATAGTAATAATTAACCTCCCCTATTTAAAAGGCTTTAGCCGATTTAAATGGATAGAGCCCTCTTTTTTCCTTCTTTATTTTTATTTTAATTTATTATTAAAATTATTCTTATTCGGTTCTTTTAAATTAATAATATCTCTTTAACCTTAATTAGTTAAAAAATAAAATCATTTCGATTTAATAACCTCGTTAAAGATTTATTAAAATTTATACGTTTAAATATATTTTCTAATAGCTTAAGAATAGGTTTACGCGTTAAAACCGTTATTAATTTAATAGATCTATACGTTTAATATATTTTTATCGGTTATTATTAGAGTTAACGATTAAAAGTAAAATCTATACGTCTAATATATCTTTCTTTTTTAATTTAATATATCTTTTTTATTTTAATTATTATTTATATATTTAATATAACGTGGTTTACCACCTCGCGAACTATATTACCTCGCGGACCACTTTTTTAATTTTATAACTTAATTAAACTTTAATATATAATAATTCTATAATTATAATATTTAATTAATTTAAAGAAAATCGAATCGTTTTAATAATTTAAGTAATATAAAACTTAATAAATCCTTTAAACGAAAGAGCTATTATAAAAATATATAATATCCTTTATATAACTTTATATTACCGAATTAATAATGGAACCTTATAATACGAAATCCGATAACGATAATATAAATTACATTTTATTAAAGAGGAGGTATTATAAAAATATATAATTAATTTAAATACTTAAGGAATACTTTTTAATATTATTAATATAGAAAATATAATTAATCTTCTCGCGGGAGCGCGTAACGATAAGTATGTCGGTAAATATTAAGCTAGGCGCTTTATTAATTATAATCCAAACCTTAAAATTAAAATAAATCGGAAATATAATTATTAAAAAGTTTTTTATAAAGATATAAAAGTTATTTCCAATTAATTTACGTTAATAATAAATACAAAAATTAAATACAATATTTTAAATAAAAATATATAGAATTTTAATAAAATTAACTTTATAATAAACGTTATTAGCTTAATATATATCGTAATATATATTAATTAATATAGGAAGGCGAAGACGGTTTAATTTAATAATCGGGAATAATTAATAATAATACAATATATTAATTTATAAAACTAATATATTTTATTATTTTTAATTATTTAAAATTAATATTACCTCGCGAATTAAACGCGTAAATATAATTTATCGGATAATTAAATAATTAAACCAACCTTTAACGGCTAAACCGATAATAAGACAGGTTTAAATTAAATTAAACACTTTAATAAATATATTAAAATATAAACGACGGGTTATTATCGCCTTTTAATTATTAATAATTATAAAAGTTATATTTTAATTAAATTCGAAATATATTATAAAAATAACGGTATTATTATATTTAATATATTTCCCTATTTATTTTACTTATTCTAATTATTAAATATTATACTTTATTTACCGTTAAAATATATATATTCGAAAGAAATCGAATTATTTATAAAAACCTTAATAAATTATATTATAAAACTCGAATTCTTTATTACCTTTAAAACCACGTATTTCGTTATTTTTATAAAATATAATATTAAATTTAAATTTAATATATTTAATTTAATACTTTATAATCTAAATAAAGTAATTAATAAGTTAAATATATAAATTCGGACGTTTATACCAGAATTATTATACCTAAGGACCGTTAATATTTATAACCCTTTAATACTTTTTAACCTTTAATAAATAATGAGATATTCTATTTTTATTAAAAGTAAAATCTCTAACTATTAAGGAAGCTCTTTAACGCTAATTTTAAATATTATAAATAAATTAATTAAATATATAAAGTTAATAATATATAAAACTACGATTTTACGTAAATAAATATAGACTTTAAAGGCGGTTAATTTAATCCTTTTAAAGCGCCGGAAGGTTAAAAAGTTATATATTTAATTTAAAGGAGCCCTTATTATTAAAGAATTTTAATAATTATAAAATAAAAAAATAAAAGGGAAGCGTCCTATAATTAACGAAAGTAAAAATAATAATTCGTGCGTAACGGGTAGTAAGCGTTACGGTATTTATAACGAAATAAGTTATAATACGCGAACTTATAAAAAGGATATAAAATTAAATAATAAATCGGATAACGAATAATTTAAATTAATTTAAAGTATTATAATTAAATTAATTTATATAAAAGTATTAAAAAATAGAAAAAGTAATTCGTAAAGTAATATAATCCGCGAGGTAATAAATTATATTACCCGGTAATTATTTATAAAATTAATTTTATATTTTAATCGAAATATTTTAAAAACGCGATACGTTTAAATAAATAAACAAATCCTTTACAATTATGATTTAATAAATTATTTAATTAATTAATTACTTGTCTATAATACCTGATCTTAAATAACTTTAATTATTATAGATATTACGATTTCTTATTTAAATATCGGTCTATTTAAAATCTTTATTTAAATATTATTTTATGAAAAACCTTAATTTAAATATCGCTTTATTTTAAAAGCTCTATTTAGAAGAATTCCTTACTATTCTTAATTTATTATATATATATTAAGTACGTTTCAATCTATTATTAATTATTTATATATAAATAAATTATTAATATAATTAAAGAATCGATTATTAATCTTTCTTTAGGAAAGGAATAAAATATAAATAAATAATCCGAAATCTATAATAAATAAATTACTTTAATACTTTAATAACTTATATATTTTATTAACCCCGATATAACGTTCCGTAATAAGATTATTTTTAAATAGGTCGCGATTTTAGGATTTTGAAATAATTTATATCTAAGAAAGATTAAAATTTAAATCCCCTTTAAATAAATCCTCCTTTAACGCCGAAGCGGGTTATTTTAATACCGGGAGATATAATTATTTAATAAATTAAGTTATTAAGGTATATAATTAACCTTTAAGAATTATTAAAGTCGTATATAATAGAAGTCGAAGCTACGGTTTTTAAAAAATATATCGGTTATAAAATTAATAGCGGTTTTATAAAATTCGGAAATAACCTAATTATTATAAAGTATTTAAATATTTAAATTAATAACCTTTACTTAATTTAAAAAAAGTAATAATAAAATTACGGAAGAATTTAAAAAAATCCGTATTAAATTTAAATAATAATATAAGAGGCTTTATATATAATTTATAAGACGAGTTTCATTATAATATAAAACAGGCCCGCTTATATTCCCGATAATTAAATTAAACAACTTTATAATTATTTTAAAATTATAATTCCTTTTTAAAAACGTTATACGATATTAAAGGGTAAACGATCTTTTATTTAATAAATCGGAGCTTATTATAAAATTATATTTTACCCCAGGAGGTTAATTTATTTATATATATTTTAAAATGATTTAACTTTTATTTGCAAGAAAGATTATTATTTTATTAATTAAAAAGGATAATTCTAAATATACCTTTAATACTAATAAAGGGTATTTTTAAAAAGATTCTTAATTTTAAAAGAATTAAAGCTAGTTTATCCGGGGCGATTATTTAAATCCTTTTTTAATAGGTTAGTAATAATATGGATAAATCCCTTAATATACGTAAAAGTTTATTAATATTTTTAAATACCGTCCTACGGAGGACGTTAATTTATTAATTATATTACGAAAAAGAATTATATAAAACCCTTACCTTTTATTTAATAAATTAAGTAAATAAATATATAATCGTAAGCTAATTAATTATATAATAACCGACGAATAGTTTAATTAATAATAACCTATTCTATTAAAGGACCACTCGTTAATTACGGTTCCGCTAGCTCCCGTTTATCGGTACCGGCCTTTTTCCCCTTTAATACGTTTAATTAATTCGCGATATTATTATACCGGCGTTTATTATACTAATATAGAAGCTCCGCGTCCTCCGGGGCCTCTTTCCCGTCTCGCATACGTATAAATACGCCTTCCGCCGAAGGTTTACTATGAATCCTATGCCGTGGGGGATAACAAGTGGCTGGGGTCGATAGCTGTAGCAAAAAGGGGGTTTAATGCTTGCTATCTATTATCGTATAGCTGGAGGCTTGATTTTTTAATTTATTATTTAAGATACCTATTTATTTTAATACGGAGTTATTACTAATTTATATAACCTTTTATTTATTTTTTATTACTTATATTAGCTATAATAAGCTTAAAAAATAATAAAAAAATATTCTTAAATAATAATTATAAGTTTAATTATATAAAGAACCTATATATTTATTTATTAATCCTTAATATTAAATATAATTATTTAGGGGTATCTATATAACTTTTAATTTTAATTATTAAATTATTAAACCTTCCTTAATATCCTTTTCTTATTATTTATAATCCTTAATTTAAATATTTATTAAATAATTATAAGTAATTAGGATTGAAACTTAAACGAGAGGATATTAAAATATATAATCTTAATTATTTAAATTTAATTAAATAAAGCTTAATTTAAAAAGGGAAAATAATTATTTTTATAAATATTATATTTTTTATATTAAAAGTCGCTAGTTTTATAAAAGGTAATTATTTTAAAAGTTTTATTATATAAATCCTTAATTTCTTTTAAACCTTTTTTAAAGGATAAGTTCTAATTTAATAGAATAATACAGTCTTTAATTTTAATAAGGTTTCGTTAAAATTAAAAGGATTTTATTATATTATAAAAACCTTTAAGAATCGATTTAAATTAGACGGAGTTATTATAATAAAGAAATCTTTAATTATAAAATTTTAATTAAAGGACTTATTAAACGATCCCGATACCTTAGAATATCTTTTAATTAAACAATTAAATATATTAAAGTTATAAAATCCTTAGTACTTAATAATAAAAACGCGGTCGGTATTTTATAATAAATTTATATTTAAATTAATATAAAAATCTAGCGATTTCTATAGTTTTTTAAAGATAATAATATAATTATTTAATATATAATTAAAGTTAATAAAATATATAATACTTTAAATCTATATATTTATTTATTATTATTTTAAACTTATTATAACTAATATAAATAATAAAAAATAAATAGAAAGTTATATAAATTAATAATAACTCTATATTAAAATAAATAGGTATTTTAAATAATAAATTAAAAAATTAAGCCTTTAACTATATAATAATAGATAATAAGTATTAAGCTCCTTTTTTACTATAGCTATCGACCTTAGCTACTTATTATCCCTTATAATATAAGATTTATAATAAACCTAGGTCTCGCGATAATATTATATCTAAATATTAAGAAAAGAATTACTTATTTACGCTATATAAATTTAAGATTTATCGGAAATTATTTATACCTAGGTAATAAAGTTTTTAAAGTTAGGATATAAAAATATTAATTCTATATAAATTATTAAAAAAAACTTTCGTATATAAATATAAAATTTTAAAATAGATATTCTTTAGGACTTATAATATTTCTCCTTCCTATCGTATATAAATATATATCTATATCCGTTACTATCCCTTACGTTATACCTTTATATATTATTAAATATATATATAATTATTTAAATCTTAATATCTATTAATATATATTATATCGTATACGTTAATAAAAAGTACTTTAAGCAATTCTAAGAAAGCTAACGCGATTATATTAGTAATTATTAAACTTATATTTCTTAAAAAGAACTATTTTTATAATACGGAAATCGTAACCGCTTTAAATAAATTTAACTTTAAAATATTAAATACTATATATAATAATAAGCTTTTTAAACCATTATAATATATAGCTTTCTATATATATAATTTTTACGTTATATTTAATATAAATAATAACGATAAATTTTATAAAATATATTAAACGGCGGAAGGTATATTTATACATATATAAAATAGGAAAAAAGCCCCGGAAGATATAGAGTTTTATTAATACGACGAGCGTTAATATAATAATATTACGAATTCATTAAGCGTACTAAAAAGGAAGAAGGGCCGGTACCGATAAACGGGAGCTAATAGAACCGCAATTAATAAGTAGTCTTTTAATTAAATAAGTTATTATCGATTAGGCTATTCGTCGATTGCTATATAATTAATTAAACTATATACTTACTTGCTTAATTTATTTAATAAAAGGTAAAGGTTTTATATAATTCTTTTTCGTAATATAATTAATAGATTAACGTCCTCCGCAGGATAGAAATCTATATATTAAATAATAATTAAAGGGCTAAAGTTAATAAATATAGAATATTACCTGAATTTATATTAAATTTAAGTTAATTAATAAATATATAATTAAAGAAAATTTTATTAAATTTTAATATAAAATAAGTAATAAGTATATAGAAAAGAAGGAATATTAATAAAATAAAATAAAATTATAAATAATCCCGATAAGGATTATAAAAAAAGAAGGATTTTAAAAAGAATAATAATTTTAAGAAGTCCGATTATAAATATAATAAGAATAATAAAGATAATAAAAAGGTTAATTTTATATATAATAATTTATTTTTTGTATTTAATTTATTAAATTCGTTATTAAATAAAGAATTTAAATATAAAACTTTTTATTTTACTTAATTTCTAATTAAAATATAATTTATAAAAAGTATTATAGATATAGTTTTATTAATTTAATACAAAGACGATTATATAAAAAGAAGTATAATAATATTAAAAAGAAGTTTAAATCTTTAATTTCTATATAAGAACGATATATTTATAATTACTACGGTCATATATTTATATTATATAATTTAATATTTAAGTATATTAGAGATTATAATAAAGTTTATAATTATAAATATTTTATATTAAAGGAAAGATATACTTTTTATTATTTTAATAATATAATTTATTTAATTAATATTAAGAAGTTTTTTATTTAAAATAAGACTCCCGATATTAATTATAATATAATAGAGTTAAACGAAAATATTGTAAGTTTTATATATTTTAAAATTAACATTTATATAATATAAGAAAATTTTATTTTTATATATATTTATTTTAATATTAATATTAATCCGAATTTAATAAATAGAAAGTTCCTTTATTATATAGAATACTTTATAATTTTTAGAAACGTTAAGATTAAAATTATAATTAAAAAACGAATTAAAATAAATAAATAAATCATATTTATTATTTATATAAAAAGATAGAATAATAATAGTTAATTTATATTTTAAAAATTCGTTAAAAGTAAATAAATAATTAATAGTTTTAAGCTTAATGCTTTAATTAATATTTAAGCTTTTAAAACCTTTAGGATTAATATCGATTTTAATATCAATATTATTTTATTCCTAAAATATAAATTTAATGTATATTTTAAAATTACTTTATATAAATAGGTATACGTTAAAAAGGTAATAATATAAAAGAAAACAATTCTTTTATTTAAAAAATTTACTTTTATAGTTATAAATTATAGATTTTTATTTAAAGGATATAATATTTATTTTTATTCTTAAAATACGAGCGTTATAAATACTTTAATAAATATATAAATAATTAAAATTATAATAATATAAAATAATATTGAGACACCGGTTATAATTAATAAAAAGATTAAAATTAATTAAATATAAAATAATTAAAATATTAATTATATAAAGAACTTTTAAAAAAAAAGGATTTAAATTATTTATTATTATAATAAAAACCGTTATAAATATAATTATTAGAAATTTAAAAGATATTTTTATAATTATTATAATAAATATATCCGGGATTATCCCGAATACGCCCGGGATTATCCTAAATACGCCCGGGATTATTTTAGAAATATTAAGGAATATTTTAATAAATATTTAATTTTATATTAATTTAAATATAATATTTATTTTAATCTCGGAATTTTAAGAAATTATTAATAATTAAATTAAAATTAATTTTATTCCGAATAATAATATTCCTTTAATTACTCCTTTATTTAATTAAATCTTTAATTTAATATTTAAATTTTATAAAGATAAAGGAATTCTAACTATTAATAAACTTTATATTTTAATTTTAAATAAATTAAAATTAAATAAGTTTTATTTAATATTAAGAATTAAGAAATTAATAAAAATTTTAAAGATTATAATTAAAGAAAGTATATATATTTATATTAATACTTAATTATATATAAAGAAATTTATAGAAATTATTAATAATTATCTTAATATATAAAAAGATTAAAGTATAATTAAAATCTTTAAGGAATAATAAATAAAGATTCCTTTAATTAATAATTAATAAAATGAAAGATTTAATAATTAAAGTTATTTATTAAATATTAAAGAAAGGAAAGTTTTTAATAATATTTATAATACCTTTTATAATAAAGGATATATAAAATAAATAAAAGAACCGACTTTATTTATAATACCGCTTTTTATTATATAATAATAAATTAAAAGCGAGGAAAAGGTAAGAGTTATTATAAATTTAAGATTTTTAAATAATATAATAATCTTTAATAATTATTTATTATTATTATAATTAAAAATAATTACTCGTCTTTAAAGTAAATACTTTATTATTATAATTAATATAATAGCTTTTTTTATTAATTTTCTATTTATTTAGATTATTAAAATAGATTTATTTTTATAAACTTATAAAGAATGAAGAGATTTATAATAATATTAATAAATTTTAGGAATATATTTATTTATATTTAATAATTTATAAATAATACCTTTAAGGAGTTTAAATTTTTTTATAAAGCTTTTATTAATAATATTATTATTTATTCGGAAATTATAAAGGAATACTTTAAGTATTTAAAAAAGGGTTTTAACCTTTTTAATAATAAGAATATCTCGATTAACCTTAAGAAGTTATTTATTAATTACCCTTTAATAGAATTATTTAACTTTAAGGTAGACGTTTTAAGATTAGGAATAATTAAAGAAAGGGTCGCTATTTATTATTAATTCTTATTTCTTATTAATCTTAAGTTATTTAAATAATATATTAATAATTTTAGATCTTTTTATTATTTAATATTTTATTATATTTAAATTATTAAGCTATTATAAAAGAGAAAGGTATTTTTTTAATAGAAAGATATAAATAAAGATAAGTTATTATTAAAAATCCGGATAAACGGATAATTTATTATAAATTAATTAAATTCGAGCTTATAAATATTAAATATATATTTATTAAAATAATATAAGCTTTTATTTATAATAAAATAACTATATTTTATTACGATTTTAATTAAACCCTCTTTATTTAATTTAATAGTTCGTTTAAGCGAGGATTTGAAATAATAACTTTTTACTTTAAAAACGGAATTAAATAATAATTTAATACTTTAATTATAAGAATTTTAATTAAATTTATTATATATTTTAATCGATACCTATTTTAACTTAAAATAAAATATAGACCTTTAACATTTAAAATTATATATTTAATATAAGTAGCTAAAAGATTATAAACGATAATTTAATCGAATTAAATACCTATTATTATCCTTACTAATTATTTAATTATAAGAAGTATTTATAAAGCCACGAGTCTTAATATAATAAATATTAACCGATTTAATAAAATATTAATTAATATTTCGATTTACTTTTTATAATATAGATTTTAAATATATTATATAATTAATATAATTACTTTTATTCCTGATATTCTTAACAAATTAAAGGTAGTTTTAAATATTAATAAATATATTAATAAACCCGTTATTTTAAATAAAGTTTAATTTATAACCGATAATATTAATTATACTTAAATTAAAATTATTATTAATAACGAAATAAAATAGAAATTTCTAAATAAATATAAAATTAATATTTATTTAACTTTTATTTTTAAAGATTTTAAATACCTAATTAACGTTAACGAGGTTATTAATAATCTTTTTTACCTTAAGTACCTTTTCGAAATTAAAAAGAAACTTTTATATTATATTAATTATTTCAGAATATATTAACTTTATATTCCTTATATTTTAATATAAGATTTTCTAATTATAACTTATAATAATAAATATTATTTTAATTTAAAACGAATATTAAAAGATTTTAATACTTTTACGATTAAAAGTAAGAAAAGATTAATAAAAGATTATATCGTATATTATCCTAATTATAATATTAATTAAACTAATTAATAATTAGGAATAAATAATTATAAACCTATTTATAATAAAAACCCTTTACCTAACGTGGTTTACTACCTCGCGGATTATATTACTTTATAAATTATTCTTTCTACTTCTTAATATTTTTATATAAATTAATTTAATTATAACGCTTTAAATTAATTTAAATTACTCGCTATCCGATTTATTATTTAATTTTATATCCTTTTTATAAATTTATATATTATAATTTATCTCGTTATAAATATTATAACGCCTATTACTTATTATACGCCGCTTTAATAAATTATTATTTTTACCTTTATCGATTATAAAACGCTTCCCTTTTACTTTTTTATTTTATAATTATTAAAACTTTTTAATAATAAAGGCTCTTTTAAATTAAATATATAACTTTTTAACCTTCCGGCGCTTTAAAAGGATTAAATTAACCGCCTTTAAAATCTATATCCATTTATATAAAATCGTAATTTTATATATTATTAACTTTATATATTTAATTAACTTATTTATAATATTTAAAATCGGTATCGAAAAGCTTCCTTAATAATTAAAAACCCTACTTTTAATAAAAATAGAATATCTTATTATTTATTAAAAGTTAAAAAGCATTAAAAGGTTATAAATATTAACGGTCCCTAAGCATAATAACTCTAATATAGGCGTCCGAATTTATATATCTAGCTTATTAATTACTTTATTTAAATTATAAAATATTAAACTAAATATATTAAATTTAGATTTAATATTATATTTTATAAAAATAATAAAATATATAGCTTTAAAGGTAATAAAGAATTCGAACTTCATAATATAATTTATTAAAACTTTTATAAATAACTCGATTTCTTTTAAATATATATACTTTAACGACGAATAAAATATAATATTTAATAATTAAAATAAATAAAATAAATAGGGAAATATATTAAATATAATAATATTATTATCCTTATAATATACCTCGAATTCGGTTAAAATATAACTCTTATAACCGTTAATAATTAAAAGGTAATAATAACCCGTCGCTCGCGTTTTAATATATTTATTAAAGTATTTAATTTAATTTAAACCCGTTTTATTATCGGTCTAGCCGTTAAAAGTCGGTTTAATTATTTAATCGCTTAATAAATTATATTTATATACTTAATTCGCGAGGTAATATTAATTTTAAATAATTAAAAATAACGGAATATATTAGCTTTATAAATTAATATATTTTATTATTATTAATTATTCCCGATTACTAGGTTAAACCGTTTTCACCTTCTTATATTAATCGATACGTATTATAACGTATATTAAGTCGATAACGCTTATTATAAAATTAATCTTATTAAAATTTTATATATCTTTATTTAAAATATTATATTTAACTTTTATATTTATTATTAATATAAATTAACCGGAAATAACCTTCGTATTTTTATAAAGAACCCTTTAATAATTATATTTCTAATTTATTTTAATTTTAAAGTTTGGATTACGGTCGATAAAGCGCTTAATTTTAATATTTATCGACGCGTTTATTATTATACGTTCCCGCGAGAAGATTAATTATATCTTTTATATTAACGATATTAAAAAATATTCCTTAAATATTTAAATTAATTATATACTTTTATAATACCTCCTTTTTAATAAAATTTAATTTATATTATCGTTATTAAATTTTATATCGTAGGGTTCGGCCGTTAATTCGGTAATATAAAGTCGTATAAAGGACGTTATATACCTTTATAATAACTCTTTCGTTTAAAGGATTTATTAAATTTCGTATTATTTAAATTATTAAATCGATTCAATTTTCTTTAAATTAATTAGGTATTATAATTATAGAATTATTATATATTAAAGTTTAATTAGGTTATAGAATTAAAAAAGTGGTCCGCGAGGTAATATAGTCCGCGAGGTAATAAACCACGTTATATATATAATTATAATAAACTTTATTTTAATTCTTGTATTAATAAACTTTAAAGGAATACCTTAATAATTAAAAAATAATAAAACCTATTATAATATATATAATTATATAATAACGGTTTTTTATTTTATATTAAATCGAATTATATTAATTTTAAAATATAAAAAGTATATTATTAAAGATTAGGTTATTACTTTTATTACTTAGTTTATATTAATAGACCAGGGAATTCCTTATAGAATTATCTTCGACTAAGATTTTAAATTTATTAATAATTTTTAATAAGGTATTTAAAAAAAACTTAAATATTTAATTATTAATAATAACTATTTAATGCCTTTGAACAGACGGATTATTAAAATAAAAGAATTAAAATATCGAAATTACTATCCGATATTATTACTTTATATATCTTAATTATAAATGAATCGATATGTTTCTAATATTTTAATAGAATATAAATAATGCTTATAATCGAGATTAAATCGATACTTTATTAATAATTATTTAATTTTAAATTACCGGGACTCCTCGATTTAATTATAAATATTAACCTTATTAATAAGGCATTTGAGAATATTCGTTTTATAAAAGAATATTTTAAATAAAACGCGTAATTAATTATAGATCTCGTAGCTATAAATATAAAAAGATAATATAATTTTAAATATCGGAATATTTAATTTAAAGAAAATAATAAAGTTTATTTCTATTTTTATAAAGGTTATTATTTTCCTAGGAAACCTTTAAAGAAATTATTATAATAACGATTTAAACCTTAAATAATAATTAAGAAAGTTAATAATTTAATATATAAATTAAACTTTTTAAAAGGAAGTTTTATTTATTTTTAAGGGTAATAATCCTTTTTATCGTTTATACTTTCCTCCTAATCCTATTAATATAAATTAATTTAAATATAAATTTAACGATAATATTTTACGATATAAAGTCGAGATTATTAAGGATTATTAATTTAATTACGAAAAGGATGGATATAAATATTTAATAAAATAGAAAAGTTTTAATAAATAATATAATATTTAAAGAAAAGAAAATATTTTAAATAGTTTTTAGGAAATAATTAAAGAATATTAATAGTATAAAGATAGTCGATTACCACGAATTCTATATAAAGGAAAGACCGATAAGTAATTAATTATATTAAAATAAAAGTTTAAAAGATTATAAAAGATTTAATATAAAAATAATTAATTAATCGTTTTTATATTAATTATATTTATTCTTAAATTTATTATACTTACTTTATTTAAATTTATTATTTAATCGATTATAAAACTTATTTCTAAAGAATTAAAGGAGGCTTTTAAATTAAGAAAAGGAAGGCCTTTTAAATTAAAGAATAAGAAATAAAAGATCTTTTTATTACTATAATTAATCTATATTATAATATACCTAAATTAATATCGTATATTTTATATAATAGCATATTTTTATAATATATTAAATAAATTAAATAGATATAAAGGATTATCGAGGATAGTAAGGATCTTTTCCAGCCCGGTAATTTAATAGATTCTATTAAAGGGTTTATTAAGGAAGGCCTGGTTAGCCCGTTATTTTTAAATAAAAAGGCGGTTAATTTAAATAGTAATAATTAGCCTCCCCTATTTAAAAGGCTTTAGCCGATTTAGGTAGATAAAGTCCTTTTCCTTCCTTCTTTATCTTTATATTAATCTATTATTTAAACTACTCCTATCCGGTCCCTTTAAATAGGATAAGGAAAAAAAGTTATTTAAATTTAAATTATTATAATTAAAGGGAAAGTATTTCTTTTACTTTTTTTATTTCTTTCATTTCTCCTTCTTTAATTTCTCATGTTTTTTATTTTTTTAAAAAACCTTTAATATATTATTCTCCCTCTCGTTATTAAAAATTATCGATCGGAATAATAACAATATAGCCGATTAATAATAAAAACAATTACCGACTTTAATTAAATTATAATTAAAATAAATATCGATTTCGTTTAATTATTCGAGGTTATATTTTAAATTAATATTCTCTTTTTTAAACTTAATAATATATTTCTTATATAATATTAAAACGTTTCTTAATAATAATCGATTAAAATAATTAATTATTATTATAATAATTTAATCTTTAAATTATTAAACTTTTTATATATATTTTATATAAATTATGTTATTATTATTATACAATATTTTAATTTTATTAAATAATAAACATATTATTATATTAACGTTTATCAAGATTTCAATAATTTATTTATTAATTTTAAAAGCTCTTTTTTATAATTACGTTTAAAAATATTTGAAATATTAATAAATTTATTTTTTAAATTAAACGGGAGAGCCGTACTCTTTTCTTATAATATAATAAGAGAATAAAACCTTTAAGAAATAATAAAATAAACGGAAGAAGGAAGAAGAGGAAGAGGAGGAATATAATTAAAAGGAGGGAGCGAAAGAGAATAAGGAGGAAAAAGAGAAATAATTAAAGGGGGAGATAATAAGAATAATTTTATATTAAAAATATAAGGATACCGAATACTTAAATCGGAGAACGTAATAATTTCTATATTTATTAATATTAATTAATTTTATTAATAATCGTAATAAATAGATTTCCTTTCGAATTTTAAAAAGCTTTTCGATTTCTAGAAGGAGTGCGTTTAAATATATATATAATTATAATTAATAGGTAAATACGAGCTTTCGAATTAATTTAATATAATTAAAAGATATTATTATAATCGTATCGTAATATATTAATTATAAAAGAAATTTAAATATATAATAAATAAACGACCGTATTAAGTAAATACGAAAACGTTTAAGCTTATCTATTAGTATTTAACCGACCGATTTAATTAATATAGCCTGTAGGTAAACGCTCTACCTGCTAATAATTAAAAATATTTCAATTGTTATTTATAAATTATAGAAAAAAAGAAAAAAAGAAACGAATTTTAGTTTTATAAAAAGTAGAAGAAACATAATTACGCCCTGAGTATTCCTATTAAAATAACTCGGGAGTAAAAAGTATATATTTCAAGGTGCGCGAGGCACCTGGTTCACGTGATCTATCTCATATACATGATCCCATAGTCCCCGAACAGCTGGATATCGATGTCTGGTGAAGCCAATAAGTTGAATGAGTCCAAAGGACCAAAAGCGCCCTATCCGAGTTATTATAATGCATTCGTATCTCATAATACCGCCGCTGTTTCATCGAACACTTCCCCCCTTTTTGAGCCGTGTCGAAACCAGAAACAAATCCCAAAGCCCCAAGGCGCACTGCGTGACCCCGTTCCCCAAAACGCCGCTGATGCAAAGAAATCGTGTAACGTCCGTATCTTTTACTTCGGGTAGCTGATCCGGCCAGGGCTTTTAGGGTCCTTGTGATGGCGTGCCTGTTGTTCCCTGGCGAGCCTTTCCTGCTTCGCCGCAAGGGCATTAATCTTCTCGCGTGACTTCATCAGACTGCTGTTATCCTGGTCCTTCAGTTTGGCGCGAATTTCGTAAAGGGAGAGCAGCGTCGAGGCCCGATCAATATCGCCATCGGCCTGTGAAACGGGTTAGTTGTTCGTCTCCTGTGGCACGCAGCCTCAATGATGCCTCACATCTTGGTTCCTCGGGGTACCCGGAATGGAAGAGGACGGTGTCGCCGAATTGGTGCGCGACAGAGGAGGGGTGAAGATACGGCGGCCGAACTTGTCGAGGCGGCCGGCGGGGGTTGTTGCAGCCCTGCTATCGGGCGACGAGGTCTTGGCCGACAATGTCTGGACTTGGATGGCAGTGTCCTTGCGATCGAGGGTCTTGTTGACCGACACCAAAGCCTTCGCGGCACCTTGATCCTGCTAGAGATGCGCGATTGCGGGGTCAGTATTTTTGGAAAGTGATGAGTGTTTTGGACGGTGGAGTTTGTTCGTCAGTAATGCAACTGCATAGTACCCAGCTGCAATACCACGTTCTTCACTTACAGCTGCTTGGAGATCGTTCAGGTCAGCCAGCATCTGGGCTAGCTGAAGAGCTTCCATGGCGCACTCTCGAATAGGAGTTGTTGGAAGCGAGAGAAATCCCAAATTGGTGAATCAGATAAGTAAGAAGGTAGAGTGGAGGATTTAAGCACTGGAGGAAAAGGGTCTCTCGTTTTTTAAGGTACGTCTGGTCTGGTAGATAAAGTAGGGAGCACTAGCTCTGGAGGATCGGGTTGACTGTGCGTGAAACGACGGGACGAGGAGGAGGGAGGCGCTTGCGTGTTGTGTTGTGCTCTTTTATTTTATTTTTGACACTCTGAGCCCAGGCCTTGGGCAGCTTGGAAAAGCAACAAGTCCAGGGTTCTAGATCAAGAGGTAAGCATGCTCCTGGAGGTCAACTTAATGTCGTGTGTGTAGGCCCTCGTCATAGGCGGGCAGTATAGCATAAATATCATTTACAGAATATTAATGAGCTTGGCATGTAGAGTGGGGAAGTCGCGTGTGCTTTTCCAGGTCAGGGAGGCCAGGGCAGCTACATACCCCCGTATGTGGATGTGCTCATCAAGGTACATCATTTTGCAAATCTTCCAATTGCCAGAGCCAACGGCTGCCAACCGGAAGAGGCAGGTCTAGAAGAGCTGTGTGTGTGTTGGTCGGGTCTGGTCAACCCCGCGCTTTGTAACACGGCAGTCAGTCAGTCAGTCAATGGGAAATACCGGACTCTTTATCCCCCCTCACTTTGCACCATCCAGCGTGCTAGGTACCGATTTAAAATCAACATAACCACATACTCGGGGCCAGCTCCTATTTGGTCATGACATTGTTAATCTATTCTTACTTCATACTAAGCAGTGCCCAGTTTCCAATAGCTGAAATTGGGACTGCGGAGGCATCAAGATGAGATATCAAGCGGGCGCATCTGCTACCAAGCAGAATATCAAGCAAGCCAATGCACGCTGGGCACTGGCTGGGGGTCGCAATGGATGTTTGATCTTTAGGCTGTCCGGTGTAATAGATTAGAGAAACGTTAGGAATTATCTTAAATATTAGACGGAATTCTTAGGTAATTAGGTAGCTTCGGAATTAATATAGCGTATTAATTAACGCTATTAATTTAATATAGGATATATAAAGTAAAGTAAAATAAATTAAAGGTATGTAAAAAGAATATTTAAACGTATAATATAATAAATATTAATTTAAATATAATTCTTTATATAAATTTTTAAAAACTTTAAATTTATTAATACTTATATTTTAAATTATATTATATTAAATATTGAATAAAATATATTCGAATACAAGGAATTAATAAGAGAATTTAATAAAAAGATCTTTATATAATATTATAAGCTTTTATAAAGGAACTTATTAAATTAAATAAATAATAAGAAGAGATTTAATATTAAGCTTAATTAAATAAGCGGTTATTAAAGGTAAAAGTAATTTAAATTTTTCAATATACTTAACTTATTAATTAATAAACCCTTCTTTCTCTTTTATTATTATTTAATATATATATAAATAAATAGGTATTTTAAAAGTAAATCGAAAAATTAAAGCCTTTAACGATAATAAATATTAAATATTAAACCCCTTTCTATTATAATTATCGACTTTAGCTATTTATTATCCTTTATAATATGGAATTTATAATAAACCCGGGTCTCGCGATAATATTATATTTAAATATTAAGAAAGGAATTATTACATTTTATTCATTCGCGTTATCTAGATTTAAAATTTATTAGAAATTATTTATATCTAAATAATAAAGTTCTTAAAATTAAAATATAGAAGAATTAGTTTTATAAAAGTTATTAAAGAAAGCTTTTATATATAAATATAAAATTTTAAAATAAATATTATTTAAAATTTATAATATCCTCTCCTTCCTATTATATATAAATATATATTTATATTTATTATTATCTTTTATTTAATTTTATAACTTTATATATATAATTATTTAAATCTTAATATTTCTTAATATATATTATATTATATATATTAATAAAGAACGCCTTAAATAATTCCGAGGAAGCCGGCGCGATTATATTAATAATTATTAAATTTACATTTCTTAAAAAGGATTATTTTTATAATATAAAAATTGTGATTACGTTAAATAAATTTAATTTTAAAGTATTAAATATTATATATAATTATAAGCCTTTTAAACCGTTATAATATATAATTCTTTATATATATAATCTTTATATTATATATTAAATATATAATAATAAAAACCTTTATAAAAATTATTAAATAATAAAAGGTATATTTATATATAGATAAAACGGGATTTATTTTTTTAAAAACATTAAACTTTTATATTAATATAATAAACGTTAATATAATAAAATCGCGGATTAATTAAATATATTAAAGGGAAAGAAGGGTTAATATTAATAAACGGGAGCTGGCGGAACCGCGGTTAGCGAATAATCCTTTAATCGGATAAGTTATTATTAATTAGGTTATTCTTCGGTTATTATATAATTAATTAATTTATAAATATATATTTACTTATTTAATCTATTAAATAAAAGGTAAGGGTTTTATATAATTTTCTTTTATAATATAATTAATAGATTAATGTTCTTTATAGGACGGAATATTAAAATTTAAATAGTTATATTTATAAAGGTATATAATTAAATAAAGGATAATAATAAATATAAATATATATAATAAGAAGGAAAGAATTATAAGTTTTAAAGAGTATCTTTTTTAAAATTCTATATTTATTTATAATAATTTTTTTTAATAATTTATATAAAACTAATATTTCTATATTTTAACTTTAAAAACTTTATTACTTAAATATAAATAATCTCTAATAATTACGTAGCTAGGCCTAGCTAGCCTACTAGTTGATTGATGCACGCGATTTAATTAGCTTTAAAAGGATAGGGCTCCACCTTAAGTTTAATACTTAAGACCCTATCTTTTTCTAGCTCGATCTAGCTGCTCTTTTCTTTTTTATTCTTTAACTTAATAAATTCTAATCTAATTAATTACTAGATTTTATATATTAGTATTACTTTCGCGTAACTTTATTAAATTCCTTTAGCTATCGATCGAAAGGTACAATATTTATTATTAAAAGCGTAATTAATCGACGTTATTATTATCGTATTCCATCTTCTTTATTACTATATATTAATTTAATAAAACAATAAAATAAATATCTTTATAAAAAGACTTATTAACGAAAGAATTTGATTTAAATTATTTATTATTATAATATACCTTAATATTTAATATTTAATAGAAAATGTATAATTATATAATATTCTTATAATTAAAGTATTCGATCTTATAAATTTTTACCTATATTAATACCTCCGGAAATTTAATTTAATTAATTATAACCGGCTTTATAGCTTTATTTCATTACCTTTATTCCAACTTTAATTTAATTCGATTTCTATTTACCTATATACTAAAATTAATTAATAAATTAAACTTTATTTTTTTAAAATATCGTATTATTAACGCCGTTAAAGCTATCTCATTTTAATTATAATTAAATCGTAAAATACCGAACCTTAAACTTAAGAATATTAATATAAATCTTTTATTAATTTATAACTTAGTTTTATTTTATTACTTCTTATCGATTTTATTACGAATCGATTATTATATTAAAAATATAATAATAAAATCGAGATGTTTAAACTTAATTAAATTAAAAACTTTATTTAAATTATATATACCCTTCTTTAAACTTAATTTATAATTTTATCGATTTTCTTATTAAAATCGACCCTTTTAATAAAATAAATTTAAATTAATAAAATTAAAATACTTATTAAGCTTTTTTTAATTATATTAATTAATTTAAACTTTAAACCTCAATATTTAATTCAAAGTAAATTACCCGACCGAAACCTTATTTTTTAAATTTTATTAAATTTAATAACAATTAAATTAATTTCAAATATTAGCTCTAAAGATAAATAATAAACTATTTATAGATAATAATATAATTAATAATAATAAGGTTAAAACCTAATATTAAAATTCTTATATAAAAAATAAACTTTATTAAATAATTTAATTATACCTTATTTATCATACCTTTATTAATAAATAAGATTATAAATTAATAAAAAAGATTTTAATATATATCTATGCCGACTTTATAAGAACCCATTACGTTTAGAAGAACTTTTAAAATTTATATTAAAATAAATATAATTTAATTTCCTTCTTAAATAAATAAAAAACACTAGCGGGAGAATTTAATTGTTTATTAATAATTAATAATATCTGTATTTATACTTTATGTTACGTTTTTAATCTTTAAATCTAGAACCGCTTTAATAAATATAAAATATAATTCGATTTATTCCTTAAAGAATAGAATAACTTTATCGAGCTTTATTATAAAATAATTATTAAAATAAAGTTTAATTTAAAATTTTAATAATAAATTAAAATTAAATTAAAGCTTTTTAATAAAATAAACCTTAATAACGTCGAGAATAAGCTTATTCTAAAATAGATTTTAAACCTTAAAAGTATATTACGTAATACCCTCGCCTTTTTTAAACTTTTTAAATATTTAAAATATTATTATTCCGATAAAGAGGACTTATTAAATTAATTTTAATTAATAATATATTTAATAAATTTAACGGTTAATATAACGTGGTTTACTACCTCGCGGACTATATTATCTCACGAACTATTTTTTCTATTTTTTAATACTTTTATATAAATTAATTTAATTATAATACTTTAAATTAATTTAAATTACTCGTTATCCGATTTATTATTCGATTTTATATCTTTTTTATAAGTTTATATATTATAACTTATCTCGTTATAAATATTATAATGCTTATTACCTATTACGCGTTATTTTAACGAATTATTATTTTTACCTTCGTCGGTCGTAAAACGCTTCCCTTTTACCTTCTCGTCCTATAGCTATTAAGATTCTTTAATAATAAAGGTTCCTTTAAATTAAATATATAACTTTTTAATTCTCCGGCGTTTTAAAAGGGTTAAATTAACCGCCTTTAAAGTCCGTACCCGTTTATATAAAATTATAATTTTATACGTTATTAATTTTATATATTTAATTAGCTTATTTATAATATTTAAAATCGGTATCGAAAAGTTTCTTTAATAATTAAAGATCTTATTTTTAATAAAAATAGAATATTTTATTATTTATTAAAGATTAAAAAGTATTAAAGGGTTATAAATATTAATAGTGCTTAAACGTAATAACTCTAATATAAACGTCCGAATTTATATATTTAATTTATTAATTACTTTATTTAAATTATAAAGTATTAAATTAAATATATTAAATTTAAATTTAATATTATATTTTATAAAAATAATGAAATACGCGGCTTTAAATGTAATAAAGAATTCGAGCTTCGTAATATAATTTATCGAAGCTTTTATAAATAGCTCGATTTCTTTTAAATATATACGCTTTAATAACGAATAAAGTATAATATCTAATAGCTAAAATAAGTAAAATAAATAAGGAAATATATTAAATATAATAATACCGTTATCTTTATAATATACCTCGAATTCGGCCGAAATATAGCTTTTATAATTATTAATAATTAAAAGGCGATAATAACCCGTCGCTCGCGTTTTAATATATTTATTAAAATATTTAACTTAATTTAAACCCGTCTTATTATCGGCTTAGCCGTTAAAGGTTAGTTTAATTATTTAATCGCCTAATAAATTATATTCGTACGCTTAATTCGTAAAATAATATTAACTTTAAATAATTAAAAATAGCGGAATATATTAACTTTATAAATTAATATATTTTATTATTATTAATTATTCTTAATTATTAAATTAAACCGTCTTCGCCTTTTTATATTAATCGGTATATATTACGACGTATATTAAACCGATAATATTTATTATAACGTTAATTTTATTAAAATTTTATATATTTTTATTTAAAATATTATATTTAACCTTTATATTCGTTATTAACGTAAATTAACCGGAAATAACTTTTATATCTTTATAAAGAGCCTTTTAATAATTATATTTCCGATTTATTTTAATTTTAAAGTTTAAATTACAGTCGATAAAGCGCCTAATTTAATACTTATTAATATACTCGTTATTACGCGTTCTTATAAAAGAATTAATTATATCTTTTATATTAATAATATTAAGAGGTATTCCTTAGGTATTTAAATTAACTATATACTTTTATAATACCTTCTTTTTAATAGAATTTAATTTATATTATTATTATTAGATTTCGTATTATAAGGTTCGGCTATTAATTTAATAATATAAAGTTATATAAAGGACGTTATATACTTTCGTAATAACTCTTTTATTTAAAGGATTTATTAAATTTCGCGTTACTTAAATTATTAAAACGATTCGATTTTCTTTAAATTAATTAAATATTATAATTATAGAATTATTATATATTAAAGTTTAATTAAATTATAGAATTAAAAAAGTGGTCTATAAGGTAATATAGTCCGCGAGGTAATAAATTACGTTATATAATTTAATTAATTAAAAATAAAATATAAATAACGTTAAATTATAAAAGGGAAAAAGCTCGGGGCGCGCTTTTTAAAAAAAAGGGATAATTATATAATTAAACCTAGCTAACTTATTAATCGATAAATATACGTAATCTAATTAATTTTAAAAGGATAGGGCTTTACTTTAAATCTAATATTTAAAACCCTATCTTTTTTTAGCTCGATTTAGCTATTTTTTTCTCTTTTACTCTCTAATTTAATAATTTCTAATTCAATTAATTACTAGATCTTATATATTAACGTTACTCTCGCGTAATTCTAATATATTTTAAGTTTATATAATATAAATAAATAGTTCCTTTCTTAATATTTAAATATAATATTATTACGAGACCTAGATTTATTATAAATCCTATATTATAAGGGATAATAAAGTAATAGCTAGGGTTAATAATTATAGTAAAAAAGGGGTTTAATATTTATTATTTATTATTATATAAAGGCTTGATTTTTAATTTAATATTTATAGTACTTATTTATTTTAATACGGAGTTATCATTAATTTATATAACTTTCTATTTTTTAAAAAAAGTTTTTATATTAGTTATAATAAGCTTATTAAATTTTTTTAATAGATATATGATAATTAAATATAATAAAGTATATGTATTAAAAACGATTTAAAGGAATATATTAAATAGAAATTATAATATATTAACGTAGTTTACTATATACTCGGCTATATTATATAGTCGGCCACCTTTTCCCTATATAAAAAACATCCGTGCGTAACTATACACTTTAATTAATTTTAATTAAATTTAAACCGTAATTTTAAAATTAAAGTCTAATTTAAATATAATAAATAAAAAAGATTTTTTAAAATTTATATCTATTTTATTATACCTTTAAATAAAAAATACGTTAAATTAATCCTTATAATTTCTATTTTCTACTTTAACTTATTAAATAAAATAATTATAAAATTAAATTTTTTTAATATTCTTATATAATTAAATATAATAAGTTAAAATTTTATAAAATTTAATAAAGAATTAAAAGAGTTATAATTTACGTATAAACGTTTTTTATATAAGGAAAAAGGTAGCCGACTATATAATATAACCGAGTATATAATAAACCACATTATCCGTTTTTATTAATAAATAACTAAAATAGCTTTATAAATATAAATTTATATTAAAATAATAAATTATATTAGACGCGTATAAATTATATTAATATATTTCTTTTTACGTCTAATAATAAGAGCTAAGATAAGTTAGGAATAACTAGCGCGCTTGACCGAGAAGGCTTAACCCAAGCAGGTGGCAGTCGCCAGGTAGGCAGTTGATAAGAGTCCCGCCCGCTCGGGTATTCGAGGTGTTACAAGCAAGCGAGCAGCTCGGCTTCGGCGGTCCGTAGAAGATGTACAGTAGCTTTGAGCTACACGTAGCTCTCTACTGTACTGTACTACTAGCTATCCCCTTTCTCTTCATTTGCTCGGAACCTCCCGAGACCAAGAAGCACTTCTAAATCTGAAGCCCCGACTATCGGATCCAAATATACCTCCGCTTTGCCTGCGATAATCAATCCCGCATTTTTCGAGGCCTTCGTAGCAGTGGTGACAAAGTGTCACACCCAATCGGTGAGTTTCCATCACGTACTATAGGCTGCAAAGTGACAAGCCAAAAGCAAACACAACCTACTAACTTCTGCCAAAGCACGATATGAACGTATTCCGACGCGCTATGTCTTCTGCATCAACTCTAAAACAGGCCCGTAAGGTCGTCTGCATTGGCAGGAACTATGCGTAAGACATCCTGATCTAATCAATTGGCCCAGAGAAGGAATCATACCGTAGTTGACACAATGTATGCACGCAGAGATCACATCGCCGAGCTGAACAGTGCGCGCCCAAAGCAGCCCTTCTTCTTCCTGAAACCATCTTCGTCCATCTTGCTGCCTGGCGAAGGACCTGTCGTCCGGCCCAGAGGCGTCGACCTTCACTATGAGGTCGAGCTGGCGCTGGTCATGGGCAAGCGGCTGAAGGACTTCTCTGGAGACAACCAGGCCGCCTTGGACGCAGTTGAGAGTGAGTGGTCCACAATGCATGCATGCCCCAGAGGGGAATTTCTCAAATATACTGACTATTTTGTGGAAAAAAAAGGTTATGCTCTTAGCATCGACATGACAGCCAGGAACACCCAGAACGAGGCCAAGAAGAAGGGTCTCCCTTGGTCCATCGCCAAGGGTTTTGATACGTTTCTCCCTATGGGAAACATCATCCCCAAGTCGTCCATCCCTGACCCTCACGCGGTTGAGCTGTACTTGACTGTCAATGATGAGGTCCACCAGAACGACTCGACCGAGCTTATGCTCTTCACGATCCCGCGGATCCTGGCAGACATTTCCAAGGTCATGACGTTGGAGCAGGGCGACATCGTCCTGACCGGTACGCCCAAGGGCGTCGGCCCGGTTGTGGCCGGCGACGTCATGAAGGCCGGCATCAGGATCAACGGAAAGGAGCTCGAGGAGGCCAAGATCGAGGTCAAGGTGGAGGAGTCCACTAGCTCCTACGAGTATGCCGAGACTTAAGAGTCCCGACTATATATGATCGGCATTGGCGATCGCTCTTCCCGTGCTAGTGAGAGAAGACAAGGTTTCGAAAGTGGCTAATCTAAGTGTGAAACATAGCCCTCACTAAGCTATGAGCAGGCTTGGTATTATGGTTCTACGGAGCCATGTCATATATATATCAACTATATCGTACATGATGATCCCGCTCAGGGGAAGTATAATATTACTAAACGACTTCAACCTTTAAATGCCCATTATTCGAGAGTGAATTAGTATAGTCTGTATACTCCCAAGAATCTGTAGTTTCCCCTCTCTGAACCAAACAAAAATGGAGAGAATAGGCAAGAAGAGTTCAAGTCCAAAGTGTGCAAGACCTGAGCACCGCCCCCTTTTATACAGTATCGTCGCATCACAACTCCAGATAGAGAATAATCATCTAAGGCCCCGGCATACCCCGGCGTATGTTATCGTACTGGCTCATTGGGTACCACAGGTGATTGGGGCTCTGGTCCAGCCAGCCGAGGCTCTTGGACATAGTGTTGACGAGGCTGGCGGCGCCGGCCCGGTCGCCGCGGGCCTCCCAGAAGAAGGCACCGCCGAGCCGCTTGCGGCGGACGTAGCGGGCCTTGAAGAGCGTGCTGCGGGGCGTGTCGTAGCTCACGAGCTCGCGCGTCGTGTTGTCGTAGCTCCACGGCGCCTTGGCGTCCTCGTCCCACAGCTCCCGCGCCCCCGGCCGCGGCAGCGTCTTGTAGAGCAGCACGCCGCCGCCCTCGGCCCCGACGCCCGCGTACGCCTGCCCCAAGCCCGAAGTCGACTCGAAGGAGCGGCCGTACGTCGGCACCCCGAGCAGGATCTTGTTCGGCGGGATCCCGAGGCCTTCGTAGTACCGCACGGCGTTGTCTGTGCTGAGCTTGGTGGCGCTGGGGTGGCGTGGGCTACGATATAGGTTGGATTGGTGACCCGTGGTGTTGTCCCAGCTGCCGGTGTAGTCGTACGCCATCAGGTTCCTTTATCCATCGTCAGCTGACTTGGGCAACACCCAAAGGCTGAGAAAGGGCTAAGAAGAGAAGAACAAGTACTTACCAAATATCTACATACGTGTCCATTCCCGCCAAGTCCAGCTTGTGGGAGTTTACCGGTCCAGCGGGGCTCGCGACCGTGATGAGGAAGCGATACGGAATGCGATGCTGAAACGAGAACCTGTCCAGGGCCTCGCGGCATGCCTTGAGCAGCAACACAAAGTGCTGGCCCTGCTCGGCGTCGGCGGGGTACTCCCAGTCGAGGTCGATGCCGTCGAAGCCGTAGTCGGCCATGAGCTTGACGGCCGAGGTGGCGAAGACCCGGCGCCGGGCCTCGTCGGCGGCCACGGGGACGAACTTGGGCGAGTAGTCGAAGCCGCCGATGGACAGCAGCGTCTTGAGGTTGCGGTTGCGCTTCTTGTGCAGGTACAGCTGCTTCACCACGCCGTAGGCGTTGTGGCCCCGCGTCCGGTTGTGCGGGTCGTCCCGCGCGTACCGCTTGCCCACGTCAGCGAAGGCGTCCGACGACTTGACCGTGCCGTTGGCGTCGATGTCGGCGAAGGCGTACAGGATGTGCGTCAGCTCGGACACGGGCAGCTCCTGCGGCTGGTAGCTGCTGTTGCCGGATGTACCCCTGATGAACAGGAGATGAAGTTAGAATACGTCCATCATCACTAGTGTCTCCTGATATATGATAGAAGAAGTAAGTGCTAGACTGACTTACCAATTTGTGAAGTAGATGGCGTTCTTGTAACCACTGAAGATTGGAGGTGGCGACGGGCGCCTTATGGTAGGGATACCAGGGGCGCCACTCGTTACCGAGCTGGGGAAGATACCGCTGGTCACACTGCTGGTGATTGGATCCTTTATTGGAACTTGGGTAGAGGTAGGTTCCTCCACTGCTGAAGTGA
This sequence comes from Apiospora saccharicola, assembly GCA_038363915.1. NCBI lineage: Eukaryota > Fungi > Ascomycota > Sordariomycetes > Amphisphaeriales > Apiosporaceae > Apiospora > Apiospora saccharicola. The sequence goes on from JAQQWM010000001.1 coordinate 7,059,555, forward strand.
ACGTACTCAGCGTTACAGTGAGCGAGGCTGTTACACTACCACTTGCCGAATCTGCGGTGGAAGGTCCGACAGCGGTCAACGAAGTCGTCAATGTGATCCTTTGACTCGCCGACGATGAAGTACTTGACACCACACTCCTCGAAGAGCTTCCCGTCGGCGAGCCTATAACAGAGCTGGGCCTAGACACAATGTTGGACGACATCAGTGCCTCCGGGGCCGTGACATATACTGTCGTGGGCATGAATATCGTTGTTGTCCAGAAGGTGGGACAATCAGCCCTCTTCTGCTCCTCGACAGCAGCAGCACCGGCGGCCAGTCCACCAAGGACTAAAATAGGGGCCGATGAGACCCATGACGAGACACCACGCATTTTGTCTGGAGTATACCGAATGAGTGAGTGACCTGGACAGCAAGTGATACAACACTGCTAATGAAAACAGCGCTGCAACTAATCACACTTAGCCAAAGCGAACGAAGTGCACATAGTAAAGATCAGATGGGAGAGCACTCCTGTCATTCAAACTCTGAGGCTGCCGGCTATTAATCATACTTGGGGGACTAGCATGTAGGATATATGATGGTTATATCGAGGGAGGGCTGTCATGAATATGCCCATGGCCAGGTAGTAGGGCCACCAACGATACCACCACTGCTACCCTGGAGAAGCTCCCGTGAATCCATCTGCAGCATACCTCGCCTCTCATCTACCAAGAGAGTAACAAGAAGGCATGCTGTGAATACTGTTGCAACCCACGGGTGACGCGGCTTCCCAATCTAGATCTTCTCTTTAGCCTACGAGGCTCCATCCGGACCATCGACAGGGGTAATTGCGCGATGGGGGTATGCTTGAGCAGCGTTGCCGTGCCTGCTTTTCTTCAAACCCCCAATTCCGCTGAGGGGTGTGCTGCCCGTCTTGCCTTGCAGGCCTCGCGTGGTTTGTCGATGCGCGTACCTTTGTGTGTAGTATTCGCGCACAGTTCCCACCTATAGGACATACTTTCTATAGAGATGAGAAGATGCAAGCATGGTGGTAGTGGTGGCAGTAGCAGTATTGGTTTTCACCGAATCATAAAACCCCGGCGTATATCAGGAAACGATCGGCAATGCATTCTCGCCATGCTCTACTGTAGGATAAAAGGGTTCTTCCCGTCCGAGGTCTGGGCGTGTAGGTGCATGCTGAGGTTACTTTCGGTAAAAAGGGGAAAGGGGAAAAAGAAGGAAGTCAATTTATACACTGACTATCCGATTGGTTCCGCTTACAATGGGGTCGTATAGATGCACGCCAAGCTTGTTTGTTCAGAAGCAGAGTAGACGAAAATAAGATTGAGCATCTCCTGATGCTGCTTTTCTCTCGAGCTCCCAGTCCGCTATAACAAGGCTCATCATTTATCGCATTGTGAGGAGTATCGTCTCTCGGCGTTACTCTTTTCAATTGGAACCGATCAATGCAATGGATAATCCAGATGGTTATATCCCTGAATGCTATAAATAACAGTGTCGGTATCTAGGTCTCGTAACATGCATATAGTATAATACACCTACGCAAATTGCCAGCCTGTCCATGCCCCCCCGAGTCCACAAGTGAAATTGAATGCATGTAATGCATCGACTCATCACAAGCCAACCGCATTAGCCACCAGAGCCTGAAACTGACCAAAAGTCATCACAGTTACATATCAAACGGAATATTGAATCCAGCCGTGCCCCATGGATGTAAGATGGTGTAGATTGCATCCCAAGCTAGGTGCAACAATGATAAAGTAAACTCTGTGAAAAGAGGGCCTCGCCGTAACGGCCAACTGACCATATCATAGGGAGAGATTATTGTTTCATTCATTCTATATAGATGGAATCACTTCTCTGCTTTCCGCTGGCGCCATTTTTTCATGTACTCTAAAAAACACCACCTGCGCGTGGCGCCGGTTCTCCCCGTTTTGCTTCACTTATGTCTCTAAATCGTACACGATCGACCGTTCCTGTCCCGAGATTCAGCCATCAATGACTTGCGTATGCTTCGCCTCTATTTGGCGAAGTGCAAGTCGTATCCAAGCCACTTGCGGCGCAGGATCTGATCCACGTTGAGACCAGGGTAGCCGTAAGTAAGCGGCAGGAAGAAGTACCACGACGCTGCGACAATCGCCATGATAACGCCGCACGCGATCCAGGCCGGTACCATGCTCTGTCCAGAGAATCGCTCTCGGGCAGTGACATGTCGCTTGGGGCCAGGAGCCTGCTTCTTACCCGACTTGATAGCCTGGTAGCTCGCCTCCTCAGGCGAGGGGTCCGCATTGAAGACAAATTCAACCAGTGCACCAACGACCAGGCAGGATGCGAGATGAGCAGGCAAGTAGTGATGCAAGAACAACTGGCGGCCCATCAGGAAGAAGGGGAAGAAATGAGTAGCCCAGGCCAGGAAGAAGAATCCAGTTGAGTTATACAGACGAGACCGGGTGCCTGTAAACAGTTAGTTATCTTGCTCGAAAAAGAGGCGGAAGGTGGTTACTTGCGGTGGTCAAGAGCATCGATGCCACGGCGCAATGACACTTGATCAGCTCCAACGATACCAGCATACACAGCCAAAAGACTGCTCGCGAGCCACCATCCCAGGGGGTTTCCGAGGAAGTAGATTTGCTCGCGCGTGTCGTTCTGGGTCCAGAAGCTAACACCTCGCAACAGGAACGGCCACTGGTAAGGCTGGCTGGCGTACGGGTGGCTGCTCGTCAACTGGTTGTTGTGCCAGAACATGGATCGCTGCAACTCGAACCATTTCTTCAGGAATGGCATCGTCTTGACTTGCTTCTCGGGCTTCTCACGTCTAGGGTGGTCTTCTGGGAGCGAAGGGATATCGTCAACGAGCCAGACGTTAGAGCTAGGAGTAAGCTGCTTGTTTCCGTTGATTTCTTGCTGGCGGTGGCCCCAGTCAGGAAGGGGGGTGGTGTGAGTCCACATGGCAACCTTGCTGGGGTTGTGAATGAGCTTGAAGTGACTCGAGACAGTCTTGAATTCCTGTGCGTTCTTGCCACCCTCGATGCGGATCTCGAAGAGCGTATCGGCAGATCTGGTTCCGTATGCGTCTTCCAGTGGCGCAGTTGTAAACTCCTGGTTGGTAGGATAGAAAGGAGACGCAACGTCGTGAGAAAGGAGAATCGTGTTTGTGACCAAATGTCGGAGACGAACAAGTTCATGGTTCTTCACAGGACGTCCCATTTCTTGCTCAGTCTCGACCTCGGCAGGCAGAATTTGCCAGTGGTTGTTGGTATCATTGTACGGGTATCCAGTAACCTGCTGGCCCTGGCTGGAAACGCGCCCATCATCGTAGCGGAGAGGGTATCTCGCGTCGTGGCTGTGAAGATACGCCTTGGTCTCCTTATGGCGGAGAGTGATGGTGTCGTAGTAGTCGATCGTAACAGCATTGGCCAGCATGACATTGTCCGAAAGGGTCTCCTGAAACTCGGGGGACATGAAGTCGTCACCTGGGCCAGAGCGGGAGAGAATGGAGAAATGAACCTGGAACCAGAACAAATAGAAGATGAAGGGCATGATGATCAGCCCAAAAGCGCGCGCGGCAAAGTGCTTGCCAAAGTCAGGCAGGCTCAAGCCACCACCTGGTCGCTTGACGTCGAGCAGATCCCACAAGTCGATGATGACAGCCGAGCCAATGGTAACGAAAGCGAAAAGGCCAACGTATTTGGTCGAAATGTCGCAGGACAAGGCAAAGCCGGTCAGGATCAACCACTTCCACCACTTGCGGCCGAATGGCTCGTGTCGCTGCTTGTAGAACTTGATGTAGAAAAGCAGACTGCACGCCATAGCCAAGATGAGGGTGGCATCGAGAAGAATGAGTCGGGTCTGGCCAATGTGGGCATTGTCGAGGAGGACCAAGCCAGCCGCTACAATACAAGCCGGGAGACTATAGCCGGATTCCCACATGATAAGGTATGTGACGGTAACCGTCAAGGAGCCCAAGATGGCGGGCATAGCACGGAAGGCGACATAGGGAACCTTGTTCGAAATATAGGAGTCGCCTATGTTCTCGAAGTGGAAGTGGCCATCGTAGCCAACAAGCCAGCCCATGAAGGCAAATAGGAGCTTTCCGAAAGGGGGGTGGACATCGAAGAAGTAGGTCTTTTCAAGATAGTATGAGGCGAACTAGTAGGCGCAGCCAGATTAGTAGGAGTCCCTTTTTGGAGATATATACAAGGCTGGTTCGTCAGGGTCTTGTCTGTCTTACCTTGCCAAAATGGACTTCGTCAAAGACGACCTCGTTGGGGTGGCTAATACCCCAAAACCTGGAGAGGAAGGCCAAGACTGTGATGACAGCCAGGGCAGTCTTGTAGTCCCATTCCGAGCCCGCAACGGAGGCTTGCTTGGCCGACTTCACCAAAGTGTCGAGCTCGGTATCATCTCCAGACCCGGAGCTGCCCTTCTTCTTGGACCCCGGCACGTTACGCTGGCGCAAACTGCTGCTCTGGGAAGTGGCAGTTGACGCCATGCTGTGCTAGAAGGAGAAAACAACGTGGTATCAAGGAGTGTGTCGAACCAAGTACTGCGGGAGGAAAAGGCATTGTTAGCGCTGCGAATCTGGGGTTTAGGCAAAAGCTCAGACGGATTCGAGGATGCACTCAATGCATGCACGAGACGCATCTAGGTAGTTGCTGCGTAGTTGGAACGCAGCATAGACACACGAACACCTTGCGTAAAGAGCTTGAATCAAACTCAAGGAAGGTGCGCCCGATAGCTCCAATTACCAGCAATGGCAGGAAAACGGCGTGTTACTTACTTGGACAGAAAGAAAATGGTAGTTGTCATCTACCTTTGGACTGCAGAGCGACGACAATCCGACAAGAAGTTGAAGGATGAAATAGATTAATTCATCAAGCAATAGGAGAATGCAACCAAGCTACGCTACGCGGCTGACTTTCCTTGCAGGGGTCGCTCGCTCTCCAGGGTTACGTACTACTACCACTCTACGGCCACTACACACTACCTGTCCTCTTCAGGCCACTTGGCCCTTCACCACCACATGCAATTGAATTCTGGGACCCGTACAAGCTGAACCCCTGGCACCTGGCATTAAGGCAATAAGGCGACGTACCAAAATAGCTAGCCATGCTGCTGCTACGATACATATTCGCTAGATGCATATGTGTATTCTGTGACGTATGTTTTACTCATCCATTCGCACAAAGACGTGTCGGAATGTGATCGAAATATATCAATTGGGTAGACACCTTCAAGCCTTATCTAAGGTTGTTGTTTGCCTGAAAAGTATGTACCAAGACAACGATGACTTCAGTTGATGCCGGCTGTTTGCAGCTACAAATTCATGAATTGCATGGATGACACTGTTGGTTCATTCGAATGGAGTTTGTTGGAAAAATATACTTAGTCTATTGAGTACTAAGAAGATGGTAAATAAGACTATATTAAGGTACGTATATAGACATACGAGGAATTGAATATGCGTTGCAAAGAGTCAAATATTGCCCTGGACGACCTCACTTGAAAGAGATAGTACACCACCAATACCTTGGCCGTCGGAACAAACCTAATGCAAGCAACCCTGCTGTCCATCTGCCCGGCCTGCAGCGGAACCAGGCCCCAGTTGAACGTCCGAAATACGGAGGTTTGCGACGATATACCTCCGCCCGAACGACCCCAGCAATCGCGTAAACTCTAGAAGACTTTCTATCTCCGACCTCCAGCACTATGTCACTGAGCCTCCGAGTCGCACCAGTTCGATCCATCTTACCGCCATCTAGAAGTGTTGCTTCGCTCTTCCAGATATCCAGAAAAGCCACCATCCTCCGCCCAGTACTAACACCCAGACGCACAATGGCCGAACAAGTCTTTGCCAAGGACGCAGCACCACGTAAGTTCCTTCCAAATCACCTGTGAGAGGGGGCCAACTGTCGACTAACATATTTTGCAGCTGCCGGTCCCTACGTACGTATTTGTATTACTCATGAGTCGTGGTGAGCAAAGCGTCTAACCTCACTGTATAGTCCCACGCCATCAAGACCCCTACGGCCATCTACTGTTCGGGCCAGATCCACCTGGATGCCTCGGGCAACATGCTGCAGGGCACCATTGGCGAGAAGACGGCCCTCTGCTTCCAGAACCTGAAGGCTGTCCTTGCTGCCGCTGGTTCGTCGGTTGAGAAGATTGTCAAGGTCAACATCTTCCTCGCCGACATGGGTGACTTCGCCGCGATGAACGAGGAATACGCAAAGTGGATGGTCCACAAGCCCGCCCGTAGCTGCGTGGCCGTGAAGACGCTGCCCAAGAACGCTGATGTCGAGATTGAGTGCATTGCTCTCCCTTAAAGCCAAGGGGGTCAAACGAGATAGCTCTTATCGTCGCCACCACAGGGACATTAGTCGATCAATTCAAAGTGGTACAAAGCGATTGAGTTAATAATGAAAGACACAATTGACGCCATCTGCTTCTCCATTTCCTGATTTACCATCTATGTTTTACATCCCTTCCGCCAGCAATAGTCGACTGCTATGCTAACTCGGCCGTGAACGCACACGCATCGGCGCAGCCGCAAAAGTATCGTACGGTACGGGTACTTTTTCGCATCGCCTTGACTGCCTGTTTCTGTAGGCTCTAGTGGCTAAGAATAACTATGTCTGTACCAGTGGCTTGTTCGTACGAGATCCGAACGGAAGAGCATGGCCGTTGTCTCACGAGTTGGTCGGTTTGCAGCCGCCCCAGCATTGGCCTTTGCTCACGTTTTTCGACAGGCAGGTCTTTGCTTGATCGCTTGCTAGGCAATAGGCGCAATACCCGCCCGGCGTAGGTACATCGTCCGGCCATGTAAGCGGACATGCTGGGCGTTTTTAACAAGGCAGAGTGCAGTCGAGCTGCTACCGAACCTACTCTGGACAAGCAAATTTGAGGGCATGTCTTCAGTCAAGGTATGTCAAATATATAACTCTATGACAGTATCTATATATCCTTGTTTAAGTGGCCAACTAAAGAAATTAAACAAATACCGACGAGATTCAGTGTAGCACCAAATCACTACGTCGGCGGCTCCTCCTGAGGGCTGCCCTGGAGATTCGGCAATCGATAGTGTCAGACCAAATGGTGTCGGAAGTCGACTTCAAAGCGTCCAGCCATACGGGAGCCAAAAGAGCGGCTGAGTCGAAATGGGTGGGCAGACATTGACATTTGTCTCATCTGTGTTTATTGCTTATCATATGTAGGTTTTCGATAGTGGAAAACGCGCGAGGATATAGAGTTGGAGACAGCACTACAGCGAACAGCCCGACAACGCTGTAGCTTAGGGTGAGCAGCCAATCGAGGCATGCGGCGGATGGCGCCAATTCCACGTTTTCCTGCAAGCTGAGATTTCCCCGGGGCCCGGCTCCGCAGCCATATGTCACTTTTCTTCTGCTGGCCGCCTGGGCCCCAAGACACAAGACATGCGCAACATTCGGGTTGTGTATGTGCGTATGAGAATATCTGCATCCGAGCGATGCACCAAGGGTGTGAGTTGGATGTCTGCCATTGGTCAATGGCATGGGAGCGGCATGCTCTCCTTTGTTCTCGACCAATCCCACTGCTCAATCCGAACTGCCCTCCCTCCATTCTGGGCTCTGGAACTATAGGGAACCCTATCCAGAAACGCCGCATCCCGAACATTGGCGGGCTATGCATACAAGATCGAAAAGTACCCCCAAGAGTTCGCGACCTGGGCCCCCGTGTCGTCATGGCAGAAGCAAACAAGTCGCGCTTGCTGGGTCTCTTAAGGCCTTGATGAGCGCCACTACCCTGTAAAGGAAGCCCCCCCTTTGGTTCTCTCCCTCCCCCCCCCCGCTCTTCATCGCAACCGCCCCCTTGCGACCCATCTGGATTTGATCGACAGCATACGCTGCAGAACAGCGATGGCCAATTCCACCAAGACTAGGCTGGATGATCTACCCGCCGATTTTGTTAGCTTCAACCAGGGCCCGGTCGCCGAGAAGGTGGCCGCGGCGATGATGGGTATATCGTGCGGTTTTGTCATGCTGCGGCTGGCAGCTCGTGCGACCAGGAAAGCACGTCTGGGTCTGGACGACTGGATCATCCTCGCCGCCTTGGTATGTAGCTCCTAGTTACTGCTCGGAAGGGGCTGCTATAGAAGAGATGTCCTAATCATCAAGCACAGATACCCGCCATGGTCTATCTCACGACCACTTTCATCCGTGAGCATCACCTTCCGGGGAAGGGGAAAAGGATATACGGCACACGCCGAACAAGATAACTGACTGAAAGCACCACCAGTATCACGAAATGGTTTAGGGAAGCACCTTTTAGTGGTGATGCTGACCAACCGGGGCTCGCTACAAGTCATTCAGCTGGTAAGGACCCATGTAGACCAGGTTGCGCATCATGGTTGCGGGTGCTGACCTGACCTACAGTGGACATTCATCAGCGAGATAACCTATGGCGCGACGATAACGGCAGTCAAGCTGTCAATACTGGCCATGTACGACCGGCTCTTTCCAACCAAGTTCATGAGGAGAGCCGTCGTCAGCCTCGCGATCGTAGCGATGCTATGGTACCTTGCAGTAATACTGGTGGTGTTCTTTCAGTGCGACCCCATTCCTCGCTCGTGGGGAGGCATTGCAGAAGGTCATTGTGTGGACCATTACAGCTACTATACAGGCCTTGCTGGTAAGTCAAATACCTCTTATGACCCGGCTACAGTGTTTTCAGTAAGCTAACGGTGTCCTCTTCTTAACAGTGCCCCATGTATGTTTTCTCACTGGCACCTTGATACCAAGTATATATAATACTTCACATTGCTCACACGGCAACAGATCATCCTTGATATAATCATACTCTCACTTCCGATACGAGAAGTGCGTCGCCTCCAGATAGTCAAATGGCAAAAAGCAGCAGTGTGTGGCATGTTCCTGCTTGGCGGGTTGTAAGTGAAAACGATCGAGTCGAAAACACGTCGAATAGGCACAAGAAAGCTTACATGGCGTAGCATTACCCTCGTCAGTGTTGTGCGCCTCAAGTTCGTTGCCGAACTCGTCAACACAGAACCCGGATCAGATACAACGGGTAAGTCACGTTATCTTCTACGATTCCTCTCCTATTAATGCAGTATACTGACCCCCCTCGTGTAGTCGTGGTCAGTACGGCGATATGGAGCTCGGTCGAGGTGGGCGTGGCGATAATGTGCGCGTGCTTGCCTACGCTGCAGCCGCTGATCCGCATGGCCTCGGCCTACATTGTGCGGAAAACCCAACATTCGGGCAGCAGCAGCAGCGCGGCTCCCGGCCGGAGCGGATTCCCGCCCGCGGTGTCGGACAGCCGCGGCAGCAGGGGGTGGACGGGGGACAGCTCGCGGCCCCTGAACCACGCCGACTCGGACGGCTCGTTCAAGTACGTGTTCGACCACGACGTGGAGCTGGGCCGGCTGAGCAGGGAGCACCCGGCGTTTCGGAACTCGTTCCCCATGGGGTTGAACATCATGCCGACGGCGAAACTGGGGGCGGCGCATGCGGCGCGGCGTAGTGGAGGGCCCTTGACTCTCCAGAACGTCCAGCCCGAGAGGCCTATCTCTCTCGGGTTGCAGGGCATATTGAGGAAGTCATATATGTAGCAGAGCTTCGATCTCTCTCCAACGAACCAGTAAAATTAGTATTTAATCATTAAACAAGCATGTTGCGTTTATTATCGTCTTTGGTGTATGGGTCTGGACTATCCCCGGTCGTTCCACTACTCTAGTGATTATTCAAGTTCGTCATTACCTCAGTATCTCGAGAGATAACACGCTAGCTATTTAAAGAGTTGCCTCGTCCCCTCATGGATACCATGTTCATTCCAAAAAGAGTAATTCTCACGCTGAGAGTTGACGAGTCTCATAAAACCGGTCTCAAGCGGAATAGCTGTCTGATACTAGCATTATGGCAACACGGCCGGCCCTCCTCTCTAGATGCTGCCTTGGTGATAATTTTAATGAATGGACTAACCGCCGTCGAGTTACACAGGCCATGATCTACGTAAGGTCTGTATTTTTGCGTGTGTAGTGCAAAACCAAGACTTGTTGTCCAACAGAAGCTCATCACATTGAAATGCCCGGTCTCATCACTGATAGAAAATAGGGGGCGATGCGAACACACCATTGATCAAGTAAAAGAAAGCCCCGCTCTCAGGATTGGCGGATATGTATATATAATATATTATATGTGGCATATATGCTCAAAATACAGTGCAAATCAAACAAATACCGGTTTGTTGTGCTGCAGTCGTTTCCATTGCTTCTCAAGGCAAGCCCAGCTGTATCCTCCCGGCCATGTGCGCATACTCCTGCCCGTGGCCCTCGACCGCAGTGCCGACGCCGGCGTCGAGGCTCGCCAGGTTGTCGAACAGGCGCAGGAGGCTTTGCTCCATCTCCTCGAGGTCGGCCAGGACCTCGACGGTCCGGTCGTCGATCCACGCGGTGCGCTCCTCGGTGTTGTCGAGGATGGCCTGCAGCGCCGCCGTCGCGGCCTCGAGCGCGTGCCGCGTCCAGAGGGTCTGGTTCGTGGCCCGCACCGCTTCCTCCTCGTGCGGCAGCGGCTGCACCGCGGCTTCGACCTGGTGCAGCGTGCTCCGCCGTCGGTGCAACCCTCCTCTTCCGTCCGCAGCGGTTGTGGTGGATGTTCCCAACGATTTGCTTCGGCTCCGGCGCTGGCGGGGCTGCTCCCGCGGTCCCCCAAGGGTGAACGTGGGCGCTTCCATCTCGTCCAGGAAGCCCTCGAGCCACGCCCGGTCTGCGGCGCCGACCACCGCGGCGCCCGTCTCCAGCAGGGAGCGCCATCGCAAGGAGCGCAGGCGGGCGAGGAAGTGCCAGTTGATCTCGTAGGGCACCGGCTGGCTGCGGACGAGCAGGAACTCGTCAGCTCGTGCTAGGCTGTCCTTGGTCGGCACCCAGCCGGGGACGAAGGTCAGTGTGTCGCGCAAGTTCGCGACCTGGTAGAGCACCTCCAGCGCGCTTAGGTCGCCCGGCAACAACAACCAAGCCTTGACGAAGTTCATGGGTTCGTCTGCATCGCTGGAGAAGGGGTCGATTAGGCCGTCATCGTCGTTATAGTGTTCCTCCTCTTCTGGTACTTCCTCAGGTGGCGGCGGGATCTCGTCGTCATCGTCGTCGTTGTCGACCGTCTCCGGGTTCGAGTCCGTGGGCTCATGAGACTGGGACATAGACAATTCTTGATTAGTATCATTGGAAAGCTCATCCTCTTCCACTTCCTCCCTCTCTTCTTCTTGTACGGTCGATACTGGGATGGGCGATTCTACTGGGGCGGACTCGGGGGTCTGTTCCAGCTCTCGCAATCTCACTAATTGTATGAGCTTTCTGCGCAGTTCGATGAGCTCAGCACGCTTCTCATCTGACAGCCCTGACAACTCCACGCTGCTGGCGGCCTCCTCCTGTCCCTGCTGCGGTGATACTGCGCTGGTGGTAGAAGAGGAGGCTATATCCTGCCGGGAATCCTGCCTCTCTCTTTCTCTGAGCTCCTGTAAAAGCTGCAGCTTGGACCTCAGCTCCGTCAGCTCAGCACGTCTGTCATCTGACAGCTCTGGTGACTCGTCGCTTTCGGTGGCCTTCTGATCATCTGCGATGGTGGTGGAAGAGGAGGCCGCATCCTGCTGGGATTCCAGTTTCTCCCTTTCTCTGAGCGCCTGTAGAAGCTTCAGTTTGGACCTCAGCTCCATCAGCTCATTGCGCTTGTCCCGGGAGAGGGTAATTAGGCGTTGCCGACGACGAGGGGGCTTCTCGGTTGCTCGCTCGCTGACCGGGATAACCTCTACATGCTCTTCCACGGCCACCTCTGCTTCAGGGGAACTATCTGCCACTTCCGCCTCTTCCGAGATCGTATCTGAGTTGGGCTTCGGCAGCTGGTATTCTTTGGTGATGTCTACCGTCGGGCTCGTCACGGCGACTTCCCCATCGTCGTCATCTTCATGCTGGCCGTCTTCAGGGTGGAAGCTCAGACTGGTAGACGGTCTCTCAATCGAGTCTGGCCTTGCCTCCTCTCCATCCTCCTCTGAATGTACGTCTTCATCGGGGGTTTCGCCTACTTCCGTGTCTTCGACTTCTTGTGTAGTATGGTTTTCTATGGGAGAGCCAGCCTGGTCGTTGCCTTCAGGGGTGATCGTAGAACTCTCCTCGACCACACCCTCTACCTCAGGCTGCCTCGGCTCTGACCCCTCGCTCTGCGGTCTATCCGGAACCGCGGCTTCGAGTCGAAAACGGTCCTGAGCGTACTCAAAAGTATAGGAAGAGTCATCGTGGGACCCGAGTCGCACCCAGTCTAGCGTTCTCCTCTGCTCGGAGCTCAAAGGCGTCGGAGGATGTGGAGGGATGGCTTTAGGTATTTCCGTATCACCAGGAAGACTTACCTCTTCAACAGTAGTCGTCTCCGACCCAGCCGAGTATGTCGTCTGGGTGGCCGTCCTCTTCCGCCACCTTCGCTCCTGTACCCACGCCTCCAGGGCTTGGAGGTGAACCGCTATTACAAGACGAATTATATACAGTCCCCAACGGACCTTTCTCCAGGTCCTCGGGTCCCATTGAAAATGCATAGTGTATTATAGTATGAAGGAAGGAAAGTAACGGAACTGCCTTGTGAGTTTCGAATTGGAATGAAACATTGCACACTCCTCTACCTTCTCATGGCCGCGCTGGGGAGTGGGAAATAATAGTGTCTTTATGCGGAATACCTTTTCTTCGAAAGGAGACGACAATTGCATAGTGGGAGTGATTTGTATCAAAGAAGCTCTCAAAGACCGGGACAATAGAGAGAGCACTATGGCCTGCTTTTTCGGATCCTGCTTAGTCTGATCTCTCTTTGAACAAACTCACACTGTGACCTGGATCTACGATCTACGATGTACCAAGAACCCATTTCCTGGCATTCCCATCTCTAGAACTTATAGCCAGGCATGAAAAAGTCTGCGTCTGTGGCCCTAAGCATACGCAGCGTGTCATAGGGGGTAGGCGTGACATAACCCTATCATATTACTTGACTTTCCAAATAACTAACACCTCAAAGGCCATATTACTATCCAACATACCGTCATATACTTCGTCGTTTATGCCGTTATAGTTCCAGGATACGGATATGTTATGGGAAGCAAACTTCAACCTGTGCGTACTTGCTTTGGTATACGAGCGAAGAAGTCTCAGCAGAAGCCACCGTCTTTGAGATTCAGAGGTCTTTGTCCTTTTCGGGAGGAAAAAAAAAAGCCAGAGACTAAGCAGCAGTCCGAGTCACCCCCTTTGTCCCTGAGCAATAATGCCCCTGATGGATATAATGAAGCACCCCCCCAGTCTCTAGTGTCTCTTAGCATGTTATAGCGATAGATCAAACCCAACACATACACGAACCTCACACTCTCGTTTACGTCTGCGAGAGCAGCAGATATACTGTTTACTTTCTTCTCACATTCTTTTCCCCAGTTACCCCTATACCTGCCAGGCACAGTTCATTACGATAGCCTTCTATTATACCGACTCCCTACCCGGGTCCTACTTCCACTCACCAAGACACAATGTGCAAACGAGTCTATTACATCTGTGGCCACCACCCTTACGTCAAGGAGTGTGCGGCCAAGTACGAGGAGCCCAGCTGCTGCTTTGGCGGCGGCGAGGTGTGCCGCGGCATAGCCGCCAACGAAACGACGCCCCGGCCCTGTCCCGACTGCGCGGCCAAGCAAGCCGCGACCCGGGCCGCCAACAAGAACGGCTGGTACGGTCACAGCCATTCTGCCTCCCGCGGCGCGAACCGCCTCAAGAACCAAGCCAGCTGCGACTCGGTCATCGAGCCGAACCTCATGCAGGGCGTCACCGCCATGCCGGGCATAGGAACGTACGACAGCCGCCGACGCCAACCGCCGCCCGTCCAGCCGGCGTACTACCCGCAAGGGCGTCGCGCTGGTGGCGCACCCCCGCGACAGCCCGCGCGAAACATGCCGTCCATCCACGAGGCGTCGCACCGGCCGCAGGTGCAAAGGGGTTACGTAGCGGCGCAGCCCATGAGCGCCACGGTGGTGTACCCCACACCGCCGTCCTACCACCACAAGAGCCAGCGCAGACAGCAGCCGCCACCGATGTCGTCGGTGCAACGACACGAGCCGCCGTCTTTCAGCCGGCACATGCGGCAACACACGACTACCGGTACGGCGTCGCCCGCCCGGCAGATGAGCCGCCGGCCTGGGGCCCCTCAGAGGGCGCCGCAACAGTTCCGAAAGCCGATTCGGCGCGACAGCAACGGTGTGTCCGAATGTGGCAGTGATGACGAGGACGACCGCAGATACCCGTCGACATCCTCCCCGCTGCAGGCCACGTTCCATGCTCGCTAAAGAAATAATTGAAGCTCCAGCTCCCCAAAAAGAGGAGATGAATCACCTCCTGGCGATTGGCTCACAGGTCGATCCAGTGGCACAGAACCAGGACGAAGTATAAATAGTCATGAGCGACGTCTTTGTCGATCCACAGACGTACATACGTTGCCCCAAGATACATAAACGTCAGTAGAACATCCATTCACCTGTATATATGTTTCCCGTTTCGTAATATAAGTTCGGCTCTCACCTTGAGTGTAGCGTTCCTCCTTTTTTTTTCTTTTTTTTTTTTTTTTTTTTTTTTTTTTTTTTTTTTTTGGCATCCAGTCTTGGCCACACAAGCGCGTAAGTTTTAGATAGAAGCGTTTCGACACGCCAGGGATCTTGAGTCCTCTACCAAGATGCATTTTCACCACGCATACGCCGATGCTCTAGAAGTATAGGAAGTTTAGCAGTACATAAAGACTATTCACAGCGGTATTGGCAATTTTATTTCTTAACACGAACAGAATGTTACAAGAAATAATTCTAAATTCAGTTTCATGTCTGTTAAGCCGTACTGCACCTGCAACGAGGACTCTTCGCCAGGGATTAGCCAATCGGCTCTCGCTCTCCAGTATCATCTATTTAGTGGTCAAATAGTCCATATGATACCGTCTCTTCGACTACGCCGCAGTCCGGATACCGAAGGGCATACTTTGGTGTGTCTGCAGTCCGAGTGGCGTACACGCTCAAGACCAGCGCGGAGGAACCTTGGCTGAAATCCAAAGCACCGGGTCCCGGCTGGGTGCGTACCGAGCCTGGGGACGTCGACGCCCACGTTCTCAATGTTGACACGGAAACGTAGGCCATGCCCATGGTTAGGGTGGAAAGGTCTTGTGGCGGCATGCTCAACTGTACTCAGCGAGACGACCAAGGAAAAGCACAGCGGAGAGCTGGTGCTATTCGCTTGATGGCGAAGCGCTGCTCACACCAGAGCATGCCGTGATGTATACTTATGTATACCAGGGATCACTTGATATTATTAGTATAATGCTTATTCCGTTGAATGTAATACCTGTTTGGATAAACAGGCCTAGCAGTCATTTCACCCGAGGTATTATTATAACGTATCACAGGGCTCAAACTAGAATGAAGGGCGAAAATGGCCTGTATTCCTAGCTAAAGCGAAGCGTGACGATCGTTGTGTGGTGTATCTGAAAGATGGAGGAGGAGAGAAGGAAGGGTTCCCCCACTAGCTGGTTGGTGGGGTAAGGTGTACGCTAGTGGTGGCTCCCAACAATTATACCAAGAGCAGTGCTGTCGCCATCAAAGGGGGTACTCTGGAACCCAACCCCTGGTTAGGTAGCCTCTGGTGGCATTCCGGATGGCTGGTAGGGCTGCAGTCGGGCTCAACATCAGCTTTTTCCTCTATGTGACGATGCGGATGGGTCCAAGGCGTCGTGCATCCTGTGTCTAGTTTGTCTTTTTGAGATAGAAACTTCAGTTCAGCATTCTCTGCCTGCAAGTGTTTGCCGCTCTACCAAAATGAACAACTATATATATACAACTTTCACTGCAGTCATATTGGTATCTTCTAGATGCATTGATTCCATAAGGTTCCATTCAAGGTCCGTAAAGGCCCCTGCATTCCACCGTCTAAATTGGCAGAATAAATTACATTGATACATTGCTGGTGAACCTCGAAACACGAATGCCCCCTTTTCAGTATTGACCGACTTTACCGGGTCAGGCAAATATCGTCAATACGCAGAATCATCTTCACTGTCTCTGCGGCCAACTCAATCGCGCTTGTGCTCACCAGCAGAGGCTGCAGCACGTTCTCCTTGGCAATGTTGGTGTTGACACCGCCACTCTTGATGCTGACACCGGCGTTCTTCTCGCCCATCTCGTGGCGATGACGTAATTCCGTCACAACCTTGATGCTGTTCAGACCAGCATTCTCGGCCAGAGTCGTAGGGACCACCTCGAGGGCGTCCGCAAAGGCCTTCCAGCAAATAGATTCGGTGCCCGTTAGCGACCGAGACTGTTTGGAGAGCTGAGCAGCGATCTCGATCTCTGGGGCACCACCACCAGCAATCAGAGCCTTCTTCTTGACCAGGCATCGGATAACGCAGAGGGCATCGTGGAGAGAGCGCTCAGCCTCGTCCAGAATCATACCGTTAGCACCACGGCAAACCACGCTGACAGTCTTGCCAGCGCTCTTGGTGCCAAGAATCTTCACCATCCGAGCACCGCTGGACTGCGTCTCCTCGATCAGATCAGCGCTTCCCAGCTTATCCTCAGTGAAAGAGTCGATGTCGGCAATCGGCTTGCAACCGGTAGACTTGCAGATAAACTCGACCTCGTCACGCTCAATATCCTTGATGGCCAGGATGTTGAGCTTGGCAAGGAAGTGAAGTGACAGGTCGTTGACAGCGTCGCGCAGGATGGACTTCTGGATCAGGAGGACATTGCACTTGGCCTTCTTGATCTTCTTGACCAGGTTCAACAGGTACAATCGCTCCTCCTTGACAATCTTGTCCATTTGGCGGTAGTCGTTGACGGCGATGCTGTTCTCCATATCGGGCTTCGGCGGGCTGAGCTGGAACTGGATGAGACCGATCCTGGCCTTCTCCATTCGGATGGGGCCACCAGCCGACTTCATGACAGGCTGGTTAAGAACGACACCATCAACCAGCTCGCTGTCTTCTATCGTACCTCCGACCTTCTTGACAATTCTAATGTTCTTCAGGTCAACGTTGTCTGCGTTCTTGATATCGATCGTCTTGGTGACGGCGTGGACAGCCATGGAACCCAGCAGACCGGAATATTGCGAGACAATCTTGGATGACAGCGAGGTGTTGGCTGCCTGGAGGAGGGTCGCAGTATCCGTTAGGGCGACGGGCTGGGACATGTCGTGTAGAATCTGCACCGCGGCGGCGGCGGCCCTCTGGAAGGCCTCGGATATGACTGAGGGGTGAATACCCTTGCCTAGGAGTCTATCGGCGGCGCCGAGCAGTGCACCGCAAATGACTACGACCGAGGTGGTACCATCTCCAGCCTCCACATCCTGAGCAGACGACAGGTTTACCAGCATCTTGGCGGTGGGATGCATGACGGACATGCTCTTGAGCATTGTGTTTCCATCGTTTGTAATGATTGTCTCGCCCCGCCCACTTCGGATCATCTTGTCCATGCCACGGGGGCCAAGCGAGGTGCGGATGGCATCTGCGACGGCCCTGGCGGCGACGATGTTGGCAGACCGAACTGCTATTGGCTTCTCCTTGTCCTGTATATGTCATTAGCTTGAGTGCATCAGTAGACGTAGACTCGGTGTGCCCCTCGACATACTCTGAAGGTGCTGTTGGAGTGGGCGCCCGACCCGGGTGCCGCTGTTGTCGACATGTTTTGAAGTGGCCTGGCCTTAATCTGAGTGTGGAGATGGTGCTTCGGTGACAACAAATTCACGTTGATACTGCGGATTTGGAAGTTGTAGAGCAGAACAACGAAATTGATTCCAGGTACAAGCCGACCCTCGATAATCCCCCCGCGCTGAAGGCTACTACCATCCCAATTATTTTTTTGACGGTCAACCCAAAATCCGACCGGGGGTAGCTGCAAGGCTGCTTGGCCCGCTAAATTCTGCTAGAAGGACGCCTGGGGGTGGCCCGCAGCTGGCCCAGGCAAGAGCTAGCTGACGTGCCTGGCCTCAATCCAATGCAGCTGCGCATTCAGTCAGTCACTCAGTGATCGCCTCAATCCATCATCATCTCTCCATCAATTCTTCCACAACAATAACAGCGGCACTCGTACTTTCCGATACCGCATTACCTTCCCTCCTCAAACTCCCACCGAATTTCCTCCACCGGCTGGTTGAATCCGCCATCGATTTGTCCCATCTCCAATCCGCCCGGTTCCCACATCTTCCCTGGGCACCATGGTACGTTTGTGATAGCCTCGTTTGGCCTCAACCTCTACTAACCACCTATTACGTAGCCGTCCGCCACTGGTCAGAACTGGGAGAAGTACCAGAAGAAATATGCCGACGATGAGGTAGAAGAGAAGAAGATCACACCACTCACCGACGAGTCCGTTTCCCTGACCCAAATAGTCCGCAACAACCCTCAAGCTAACCCATCACCAGGGATATCCAAGTCCTCAAAACCTATGGCGCTGCGCCCTACGGCAACGCCCTCAAGAACCTCGAGAAGCAAATAAAGGAGAAACAACAAAGTGTCGACGAGAAGATCGGCGTCAAGGAGTCGGACACCGGTCTGGCTCCTCCACATCTATGGGATATCGCGGCAGATCGGCAACGCATGTCCGAGGAGCAACCGCTTCAGGTAGCGCGGTGCACCAAGATCATCGCGGATGAGAAGGATGAACAGAAGAGCAAGTATGTCATCAACGTCAAACAGATCGCCAAGTTCGTCGTGCAGCTGGGCGAGCGCGTCTCCCCAACCGATATCGAGGAGGGCATGCGAGTGGGTGTCGATAGAAACAAGTACCAGATTCTGCTACCTCTTCCCCCAAGATCGATGCCAGCGTCACCATGATGACGGTCGAGGAGAAGCCGGATGTCACCTACGGAGATGTCGGTGGCTGCAAGGAACAAGTGGAGAAGCTCAGAGAGGTTGTCGAGATGCCCCTGCTCTCACCGGAGCGATTCGTTAACCTCGGTATCGACCCGCCCAAGGGCGCCCTACTCTACGGTCCCCCGGGTACCGGAAAGACGCTTTGCGCACGAGCCGTGGCGAATCGAACAGATGCGACCTTCATCCGCGTCATTGGTTCCGAGCTGGTGCAGAAGTATGTTGGTGAGGGTGCCCGTATGGTCAGAGAACTATTCGAGATGGCGCGGACCAAGAAGGCCTGCATCATCTTCTTTGACGAAATCGACGCTGTTGGCGGTGCCCGTTTCGATGATGGTGCAGGTGGCGACAACGAGGTGCAACGTACTATGCTGGAGTTGATCACACAGCTTGATGGTTTCGACGCTCGCGGAAACATCAAGGTCATGTTCGCCACCAACAGACCCTCCACACTGGATCCTGCGCTCATGCGACCTGGTCGTATTGACCGTAAGATCGAGTTCTCGCTTCCGGATCTTGAGGGCCGTGCCAACATTCTTCGAATCCACGCGAAGTCCATGAGTGTCGAGCGCGACATCCGATGGGAACTCATCTCCCGCCTCTGCCCCAACGCTACCGGTGCCGAGCTCCGCAGTGTATGTACGGAGGCCGGTATGTTTGCCATTCGGGCGAGGAGAAAGGTGGCTAGCGAGAAGGACTTCTTAAGTGCAGTTGACAAGGTCATTAAGGGCAACTTGAAGTTCAACTCCACGGCTACATATATGCAATACAACTAAGGGGGATGATGCCATCATGAATAGGGGTGAAGGAGGCGCGGTGGAGATGAAATGTACTATCTGTATGATTACGGACTCGGCGTCGAAACTGCAATCGGTAGTCATGCTGCCGCTGCTGTTATTCTGATACTTGCCGTACTCCATTGCTTTTTGGGGGGTTGAAGTCATTTGACGCTTGCACAGATCGTGCTATCCCAAATGCAATGGCATGGGATGCTCAATTGAGCTCTTATTAGACAGGTAGTCTGCTTAATGCAGCACAAGTGATAGACAATGACATGTTCTTCCGGCTGTTGCGCCTGTTAGGCAGGTGCTTTGCTCTCACCCCCAAGCCCTGGTTTTGCATAGTCAAACCTATAGCTAGTTGGCTGTACGTTGCGATATTTAGGACGTCTATGTCGAAGTGAGTTGACGGTTGCTTGTCTTGTTAGGGCGTATACTAGACCTACTGAGGGAGATGGATGAGCTTAACTCAACTCTTGTTGCGTTCATGTCCGATGACAGGGCCGAGCAGAAGCTCACGGGTTCGCCATAGCAGCCGGCGTGAATAAAATGGGCAGCACGTCCTTGAAGTCCACGAGGGATAACTGCTTGAGGCCATGCTCATCCTGGCAAGCGACCGCTGCAATGAACCGTACTTTGTCCACCATAGCACCTGTCTTGATTATTCCACTTACCTTCGATGGCATGAGTGGAATACATGAACTACAATAATACTGAAACTTTTTCTTTTCGAAGAGGCTTGGCCGGTTTATTCTCTCAGGGGCTTGCTGAGTCGGATACACCCCCGAGGATACCATTGAGGAATTCTACCTATGATAGCCCTCTCGAAAATATAGGAAACCACAACTCCTTTGTCTGGTACGGACCGCAATGGGCCGGCGCAGCGACAGCACCGTCAAAGGAAATTGAATAGTACTCGACCGGAGGCGACATCCACTGCCCCTGCATCGTCCGCTACCCACCCCCAATATAGGAAGCGGATGCGGGAGGCCATAGCGGGCCAGTTTACGACGGTCATGGACATCCTGCAGACGATTCTGGACCTGGCCGGCGTGCAGCTCCGCAGCTCCGTGACCCGACTAACGGGAGCCTGAGCGTCTACAATCCAGCGAGTGCAGCGGACATGGCGGGCTGGGAGCAGCAGGGCGTCACGGTGGCCCGCCTGTGGGATTGGAAGGCGCTGCTATCCAGCCGCCCAAGGGGCCCGGCAGCTGGGAGCTGGACGAATTGTCGACGGACCTCGGTGAGGTCCACGATCTGGCGGCAAGCCGGCCGGGGGGGCTGCGAGTCATTCTGCATCACTATGAGACAGAAACCTCTGATGGTGGCGTGAAGAAGAGGAAGGCAGAAGAGTTGGTAAATGGTGGACCCAAGCAATGATGATACGCTCTTTCCCAACAACAAAGCGAATGTGTATTTTCTCACTCGCGGAAGCAATCAATCTGGTGGCATATATGACATATCGTACTTGAAAAGTCAATGGGAGTAACCCTTTGTTCAACTGTCATACACATGCCTGGGTACATATGTTTCAAGCAGTCTAGCTAGACAACGTATATTAGGTATTTATATATATATATATTATATAAATGCTTGCGGCATTTCAGTCCAGTAAGCCACTTTTTAGACTATGAATTGAACATTTAAAGCATCACGTTGTCTTTGACAACATCTCACTCAAGCAAGGAAGCAATTACACAACATCGAAGTGGATGCTCTTCTAATACTGGGGCGGGGGAGGCAACTGTCAGGCGACAACAGTCTGGTGGCTCTAGCACGTAAGTCAGGCCTGTGCTGGCATGTAATTAGACCCAAAGCGACCCTAGACCCCTGATCGCTAGGCTACTAGGCAACGCTACGACTGCTACAACCTTTAGAAGGGCGCCCTGGCACAACGTGGAACCACAGGTCTGGTACTTGCTTATGGCTTCAACTGCTCCGAGTGATTCTTCCGCCGCCGTGCTTTAAACGGCAGATACCTTTGAATCCAGGGCCGAGCGACCTTCATCCAGCTTCATTTCAGGAATGTTGGAGACCTCGCTCTCTCCAATATCTGACCTTGGCCTCTATCACTCAACATCTGCATGATTCATCGCCGTTTCGCCAAGCCAGGTCCCCGGAATCGGAGCATTTGATCTGCGCCCTCGATGCCCTCGGCAACGCATACCGAGATGCCTTTGTTGGCGTCGGGCAAGAAGCGGAGACTAGACGACAATGCTGAAGTTCACATGCCATTGTAAGCTCTTTCTCCTTCCCTTGGGCTGTACTCGACTCCGCGATCCATGTACTCATTCGTGACCACAGCACTTCCACCGACGACTTCATCGCCACCCTCGATAAAAATGACGAGCTACCACTCTTCCAGCAAGCCAACCCAAACCGAAGCTTCGGCATTTCCAGAAAGATGATACCTTTGCCCTCGAACAAGCGAGCTCGCGTAATCAACGACGACGAAGAGGATGGGCACGCATTGTCGAGAAACCCATCTTACACTGGCTATCACAATAATTACGAAAGACTGCAGCAAGAGCACCACCATCAGTTCTCTCATGCTCACCCGACATTACACGATGCTCAGCAGGCATCTATTAAACCAGTCGTATCACGGACCAACTCTTCAGCTCTACTCAGCCCTTGTCACATTTGCCACCGGAAGCCTACCAAGAAGTCGGATCTGGATTCATTTGCCGATTGCCAGGGCTGTGGACAGCGAACCTGCTATATTTGCATGCGATCCTGTCGAGACTGGACACCTGCCTTGATCCCGGCTAAAAGCATTGAACCGGATTATTCTGCGTCCTTCACCATGCAGGATGTGGACGACGAGATCGATCAGCAGCAACATGAGCCGGAGAGCGGTGGATACGAGAACAGGCGGGAACCCGTCGGCCACAATGTCAAGGGCTGGGTGGGCAATGGCCATCGTTCCACGGTTTGCAGTCGCTGCTGCGTCGAACGGGGCAGCGAGGGCGAGGTCGTGTGCCTCGGCTGTCTCGCCGGCTTAGAAGGAGCCTAAGCGATGAACATGACAGCGATGCAGTTTTGTACGATAGGGAGGTGCAATTGCATATACTGAAGGGAGGTGCCAGTACTATCACGACTAATGCAGTGAAGACGGAGGACCATGAGGCACGGGGAGGAAGGAAATGCCTTTTTTAATACGCTAATCGGCGCATGCCTGCCGGTTGCGGCCTCTATAGGACGGGGAAGCAGTGTACACATTTTAGCAAGGCGTTCAGGAATGGGATATACCATATGTTTTGGAGCATACGCGCTATATTCATGTTCCCTTGCATTTTCACTGCAGTATCATACGCGTTAGGGGCATCAAGCTCTGAACAGCAAGGAGTAATGCCTCCATCTTGTTTAGCGAAAGAAATGGAATTCGGCTGGAGATGGATAATATTCATCTGACAGGATGCCGACACATAAATACCACTGTAGTATCAATCCACCCATATGAAAGATAAACATGACCAATGCGAAGTTCCATATAAGTATACGTTACAATCAAGCAGTTGTTATTCGTCAGACTACATACCCTGTATAGTGCGTGGAAAATCGCAAGTGGACAGATTTGAACTGGACAGTTTACAAAAAGTACCTAAGATATATTACTAGTCGGCACGATTGCCCAGGGCACATATTAGGCTGCATGTGCCTATTCAAATCGCTGTCTCTCCTATGACTCACCAAGTCAATGTTCGCATGATAAACATTCTGATTGTTAGCCCCATGAAAGTGTACTGAACCTCTTTGACTCTTAAGTCATTGCTCTGGTCGGTGGTAGAAGTCGTAGTCGTAGTACGGGTTGGCGAAGGCGGCGGAGAAGCACCTTGACTCGCCATGTTTGTATAGTGGCTGCTGCTGCTGCTGCTAGGACCCCGTTAGGTTTGCCCGTGATGGGTAACGAAGACGTTGTCGTCATCGTCATCGTCCCGAAGCATGAAGCCCTGGTAGACCAGCTTCTGCCCCAGAGTGAGGGTAGGCAGTGGGGGACAGCTCATAGAGGACAGCTCGCGAGCCCAGTGATGAAGATAGGTGGGTACCAGTTCTTCATTCTTCACTTGACCTCGAGCTTCTCCTCGCCTGCTGTCAACGCTTTGGGGATAAACTAATGGTCGATGTAGCACCTGTCCAGGACATGGCGATGGTCGTCATGCCCCGTCCTGAAGCGCGCCGCCATCCGTCTCTGGTCACAAAGGGCGATGCTATTGCCGGCATCGCAGCCGCCCTATTCGTGTTGCTTGAGCTTGCATTGCTTTGACATGGTCACACTAAAGTCCCGAAAGGTCTGGACGCTGCCTCGGATCGTGCTCTGGTCGTGGTATAACTCGACCTCGACAAGCGTCGTTCCGCGGTACCCGTCGTCGCGCACGCCTGCAGTGTTGAAGATGACCGAGGCCACCAAGCTCGACGGCATGGGGCCCAGCTGGAACACGTCGGTCACGGGTAGATAGGGGATGATTGGGGCCTTGGCGAGAGTGCGCTGGCCTAGCGACGACAGTGACGTCTTGTCGGACGAGAGGGAGAAATTGACCATAAAAGAAAGGGGTGGGCAGAGGGGAATCGATTAGAGTTTAACGTAGGCGTGACACTGCTGGCCTCAGCTCTGGGATATGACGTCCATTATGAGGTACTGACAATGGCATGGCCAGAAGAAATAGGGTGTTCTTCAACCCCTTGGTCGATAGCTGCCTGCGCCGTACGACTATTAGTTGGCCCCAGAATTGAAAGCGTCCACTTCAGTGAGAGTCCCCGTCAGTTTTATAAGCACTAATCGACAATATAAGCATGTACATATGGGGGTTGTCGACCAAGATCCTTAAGATCGTGATCAGGTGATTATTGTAGTTGAATCCTTCACGGAAGCCTCTGCTGTTAGAAATAGAGCCATTGCCTTACTACAGTACGAGTAAGGACTCAGGTATGCATGTCCGTTATGTCCGTTGCATGAAGCTGTTACGGCCTGCTGCAGGTACGAGAAAGGTTGAAGGGAGTCTGGTCTGGGGGAAAGTCTGATCAATTGACGTCAACTGGTAACCTTGTACCTGATTGGGCCAGAATGTTGAAGATGCAGGCCAAGCCAAACAAAGCAACCGGTAGACGATGCGGTTGTTGCACCAGTTGCCAACACCGGAAGACGATATCCATGTAAAGGGTTCTAGACTCGCCGTATGCAGGCATATCCATCCGAAGGGCAATTAGATTTCCTGAGTCGACTCGTGCAGGTGTGTTTTGCCTTGTCGTATCACCTGAAGTCTGCCTTGTGTCATACCCGACGGCTAAATGAATGAATCTGGTTGAATGCATGAATGCACACACACGACAAAGCGACCGCATTGATCCAGCACATACAAACGCGCGACTCGGGGCGGCTTCATACCATTTCATTACCATACGGGTTCCAAGGCAGCGTCCAGGGCCTCAAGGCAGCTTCAAGGCAGCGTCAGATACTTGAACCAAAACCAATGCAGGCACGAAGCACGCCTTGGGTCACGTGCTGATTGGTTGGACCCACCTCGACTTGGCATCTGGTGACCCAGTCTCCCCAGGCGCATTTCACTTCCTTATCCTCCTGCTCATTTGACATCAAATCCATTTGATCTTCAACCCAACGCCGGCCAAGCCCGACACCCAACCTCACCATCTCCAAACACGATACCATCGAACGGTCAACAACCGAATAATACACCCCAGGAGATCTGATCCGCCTACATTTCATCGAGATATGAGTCGCGCCGGAAAGCTTGCCCCGGAGGTCAATCGGTAAGTTCTAAGTCGCCTGTAATATGGCGAATCTCGTTTGTTTCTTTCGCTCCGAACAACGCCCCGGGTGGTCCCCGCTCCCGTGCTGCCTCGCCCTTCGTGCCGGGCCTGGGGGAGGCGGCAAGCCCCCCATGCACCTTTTATTACGTCTTGATGTATCACAGCATGCTAATATCAATTGTCAACAGAGCTTTATTCGTAAAGAATCTAAGGTATGTCTCAGGAACCCAGTCGCCCTACCCTTAGTTAACCTTGACTCTAACAAACTCTCTACAGCTACAACGTCACGCCAGAAGACTTATTCGAGCTCTTCGGGAAATTCGGGCCTATTCGGTACGCTTTCTCGACCCCCCGTATCATCTCGCAATGTCGACCCGGGACGCTTGCTGACCCTTTACTATAGTCAGGTCCGACAAGGCATTGCCACTAACACCAAGGGTACTGCATTTGTCGTCTATGAAGATGTCATGGATGCGAAGCAAGCCTGCGACAAGCTGAACGGCTTCAACTTCCAGAACCGCTACCTCGTGGGTACGTAAACCAACCGCCCAGCCCGGCGTTCTTGCTTGTGGTTTGTACCAAGGCTAACGCGTAGATCCCTTGGCGCAGTATTATATCATCAGCCCGAGAAGATGGTCAAGTCAAAAGAGGACCTCGAAGCTCGCAAGGAGAATTTAGCTCAGCTCAAGAAACAGCACGGTATCGATTGACAGTTAGACGGGTCTGTGGATAAGCTTCAGACGCCCCGTTCTCAACGCACGTCTGCAGTCCCGTCTTTATCGCCAACCAGCACCTACACTTCATCTTCGGTCCCTTCGTTGAAGAAGATGAGGACCCCGCCCTCTCCTGTCAAGAAGCCAGCAAAGTCGACCATGGCAGCTGCTAGCCCTGTTACTCGGAAGAACAGGGCCGACGACTCCGCCGAGCAAGCGCGTAGTACGCTGATGGGATTCGTGCGAGGCTTTCTTCCTCGAAACTCCAACAAGATGTGTATGACTTGACAAGGAGCTGATGTACGACTATCAACCGGCATCGCAGACATTTGGCCCACGGGGCACTTTGACCGTTTCACTAAGCGCATGGGAGGACCTGGCACACTTAATCGGCCTTGAAATTTGCGTTGGCCTCCTTCACGATAACTACCAAATCCATTCCGTCGAGTACGCGCTTTCGCCAAGGCCAATGGATTTAACTTTTCTTCTTTCGTATGTTTTCGGCAGGGGTACAAGGCTTTAGGCCCAATGCATTCGTTGTCAGACGGTTCTTCAATTTGCAACGGTTTCGTATGGATTCGTTTAGGGCAGAATGACGTTACTACACCACAAGGCCAATGGCCATGTGGTTTATTTTACGGAATGCAATTCAGTTAAGATGAGCACAGCTGAACGCAGGCTGTGTCTCCGCCAGGGAACAAAGAGAATAGTTCTTCTTGCAGGTGACCTGTCTATCTACGCCCTCTCTTCTTCTCTTCTATCCCCTATATGTTTGTATCGTAGTCCCACGAGTGCTGTGCTGTAACATTTGGCTGGTTGAGGCCCAATGCCAGATCGCACATACCGAGCCGCTCTGCCCTGCTCAGTAAGGAGGTATGTATGCTGCTCCCCATGATCGGCCATGCCAGCAGCGTAATGCTTGCGCAGCGACCGGAGCTCGAAACCAGCCAAGTCTATTGGCTGTGTAGCAACAGCAAGTGGAACCGGGGTCATGCTGTAATGATTTGGCAGTATATCTTAGTAAGGCGTTGGTTGGGATAGACCATTGATATACTTCACGTAATCCGCAACAAATCGCCTTAGTGTGTAGCGTAGCGCATTGATTCGTTGGCCGGGCACGGCACTAGAACGCGTGCGCGTGATCGTCCACGGCTATCTATCAACCTAATCAATTTGATTTGTGGTACTACATGCTTGCTCACTGCTCTCATTCAAAGCAGACAATATTTGACAATTGCCAGGCATGCTGTTTATAGCCAAGTAAAGTTTGGCCATGTGAGGTTCCGGCATGCTACCTACCGCCAACCTACTCGAACCTTACTAGCGAACTTACTTCATTTTGACTTTACCTGCCTAGCCTAACCTCACCTGAAATACCAACGGCCAGTGCTGAATTCGGAGCAGGACTGGTCGGTGTGTGATGTAATATGAAATGCCAATCCGTCCCATCGGACGGTTCAACTAATCAACCAAGAAATCATATCAACCAGACTTTTGACATTTTTGCACTGTCGTTTTCCTCTTCTTGCCTCGTCTCGCTATGCGGCTGAAGCTCCAGTCTGGCAGTTTATTTTTTTGGGATGGTAGTTTCAGGCAGAAGCCCAAGAGTGGCGGTGGTGTCAATACCGTGCCATTTAGCCGCCCACGCCCCCAAAAAGGTACTGCCTGTGCTTGCCTGTAACCTACTGCCCCGTACTGGCTGTACTGCCTCCCAAAGGCGGCCCCATGCGCCATGACAGCATTGAGCGCTCCTCCACCCGTCCTCCTCCCTCCTTCATGTGCTGTGGCAGGCAGGCGTACAGTAAGGCCAGGAAGTAAAAGTAGAGGGCCTAAGGGGTTTGCCTGGGAAGGTACTTGGCCAATCTTCAGCTACCACCACCTGCACCTACCCACCCACTTTCTGCCCCGGGTCATGTTCCATTGTCATCCCATATCCCATGATTCTTGATTGCCTTCTCTTATTCTTGTTCAGCTCACCAACCGTTCCTTTCCAATTAGACCAACATCAACTTGGATACTCTTTTGTTTCGTTCGCATCCCATGAAACCATGTTGAGTTGTTGAAGACAGTGACTACTATTACTACTTACTACCTGCCAAATCCAATATATCTCGCAGCGCTGCGACTCCGACCAGACTAGAACGCCACCTGCCGCCTGCAACTACGCAGGAAGGGGCACCACTGCTTGTCGATCCTCCATCATTCGCACATTCCATTCGTACATAGCCTGCCTGATCGTTCACTACAACTGTTGTCCCGTTTGTCTGCTCAGGTTCTTCTACCATTACGGCTCTACGATTATAGCGTACACATCCGTTATAAAGTGCTGCTGCAGTTAGTCGCCTCGACGAACTCCCTGCAAATGTCACCAAACCCGATGGTAGACACCCCTCCTACCGCCCTTCGAGATGCTGCAACCGCGATAGCCAGCGCGACCCTCGCCGGCCACCCCACCTCGCAAGCGATCGGCATGCTTGCTTCGGCCACAACAACCGCCCTCGCAGCGACAGCCACCACGGCGCTATCTACTTCAACCGCCGGCGACGAACCGAGTGGTGGTCAGGGCGAGTGCAGGTTGCTGGGGCCCTTTGCGCTGCTGGTACAACTGGCGCTCGGTGGACTGGCCCTAATGTCTCTTGTATACAAGCGATGGCGGGAACGGCCGCAGCGGCCTGTCAAGATCTGGGCGTTCGATGCATCTAAGCAGGTGTTTGGCAGTGTCTTGGTGCACATCGCCAACGTTTTCATGTCCATGCTCACCAGCGGTCGCTTCTCGGTCAAGTTGGAGCCCTCGAGTGTCCAGGCCGTTGCGAGGCTGCTGAGGAGGGATGATGACCCTTACGTGCCAAATCCATGCTCATTATACCTGCTAAATTTAGCCATCGACGTAAGCTGCATATGAACCAACACTGGACATAACCTTGGCTTTAGGGGACACTAGCTAACATGTTGCACGACACTAGACAACGGTTGGCATTCCCATCCTCATCATTTTGTTGCGCGTCATAACGGGCTTGGCGACGTACACGCCCTTCGGCAAGCCAGCTGAGTCTATCCAGTCCGGGTACTATGGCCGTCCACCCAACGCAGTGTGGTGGCTCAAGCAGTCGCTCATCTACTTCTGTGGGCTCTTTGGCATGAAGCTCTGTGTCCTGATCCTCTTCCTGGTGCTGCCCTGGATATCGCGTATTGGCGACTGGGCTCTGTCCTGGACCGAGGGAAACGAGCGCCTGCAGATCGTCTTTGTCATGATGCTTTTCCCGCTCATCATGAATGGCATGCAGTATTACATCATCGACAGCTTCATCAAAAGAAAAGAGACGGACCATGAGAGGCTCCCTGCCGAGGACCCAGACCATGACAGGAATCGCTTCGATGACACGCTGGCGGACAGCGACGACGATGTAGCGTCGGGCAGCGAGAACAGTGATGACGTCTGCTTATCGCGGTCTCAGGAATTTAAGCGAAGCCAGGAGGCCAAGCGAAACGAGCCGAAGAAGGGACCTAAGATTAGTAGTGATGAATACAACCCGGATGTGGATGGCCATACGGTGACGGGAAGTAGCAAGGCGCATCGGGGCAGTAGAGGCAAGCTGTTACAGAAAGAGATGCTTCCACATGAGTAGAAAAAGGGAAGGGTCACTTGCGTTTTTATTAGCATTTAGTAAGGCGTTTGGTTGGTTTCTCGTTTGACCCGGACGGGGAGCTTTGGCATCATTGCATTATCACATCATTGTACATATAAGGGAGCATCACACGTTGCACATACAAATTCAGTTTGAAATAGTCTATATTCGACGACCCCTCAGCTACCCCTGCACCTACCACTCGACGTGATCTCGCTTCTTTTCTGCGAGGCAAATAGGGGGGCCTATGTAAGCCAGGAGCCACATGATGAGAAGACGGCAGAGCAGACGTTCCCTGAGCACGTTGAGCCAAGCCAACACAGGTTGCGACGTTCATAGTCAAGACAAGTAAGGAGAACAGCTGGAGTTGGCATATAATTTGGGAATTAAGTAAGGCGATTCCCATCATGCTGGATTCCATGTGAGAGTGCCCACGCAAAGATACAGAGATAGATACAGAATAGGCCTATGGACTCCAAATCGGAATGGGATCGAAGAAACCAAACAAATGCCACCCCCCAAGATTACCCTTACTACCCTAGGTAGGCCATGCTATGTGTAACCCAACCAGCCATCCATATCCACTCCAGGACGCCCAAGAACGCCCGGCTTATCTTCTGAAGATGCGTTTTCAGTAGGCCCCCTAACCGGCCCCTCCCTACTCCCGTAGATCCATCCCGAGAAGCTTCGGGGTATATGTATAAACAAGCAGAGAGGGGGATTTCGATTCGAATATCAACAATACTTAAGCCACGGGCTTATATTTATTTATTCATTTTCTCCACTCTTTCTTCTAGATATCGTAAGATTTCTGGCCTCTTTTGACCAACCTCCTCTGATCGTAATGGATAGGGGGACAAGATAATCTAGATCCTAATGAACGCCCTGCGTTCCTGTCGCGTAATATGCCGATTTTTATACTGCAGGCTTATATGCTCGGTATCCGGGATACGCCGTTCCGCCGTTGGCTGCTTGCGGGGCCTGCAGTGGCGGCGGGCTCGCACTATCCGCTGTGCGCGTGTAGCCCGAAGTGAAGTCGAAGCCGCCGGTATTCTGGATGGGCGAGACCGGGGGCGGTACATCGGTGTAGGAGCGCTGCGGGGGGAGCGCGTGCTGTCTGCGGCGTTACATCGTAGGTGTTCTGTCGCCGAGGTCCAGGGCCGGGCTGTTGGCGGCCGTAGCTGTTGGGTGTTTGCGATCTCTCGCCATAACCGTCATAGCCGCTGTAATCACCGCCCTGGCTGTATCCGCCGGATTGTTGTTGTTGTAGCGGCGCAGGAGACGCCCTCACACGTTGGTCTGGGGCGCCGTATCCACCCTGGTTGAAGCCTCTCGGGTCATTGAAATCGCCACCCGGCTGTTGGGGCGCTGGGGTCCTCATCCTGTTGGGGCTTCCGTAAGGTCCGTTGCCGTGCGGTGTGGGTTGGCGGGAAGGAGCATTGCCGTATGCGGCATTCGAAGGTGTTATACTCCGGGAGTAGTCGTTGTACGGCGTTTGAGACTGGGGGTATCCCTGGTTCATTGGCTCTTGCCCGTAACCACCATTGTTGTAGTCCTGGTGTGGTGTGCGTCTTCCCGGGCCCATGACGCCCGCTGCAGCCACTGCACCAGCCGGCATCCCGTAACCCTGATCATACCCTTGGGCGCCGTTTTGGGCGCCGTAGGGTTGATTTCCATAGCCTTGGTTCATCTCGCGAGAGGGTTGGCCGTAGCTTCCATTGTTGTAGGCGCCGTTGTAAGTCTGTCCATTTCCGTTTCCATTCATGCCATACATGTTGGTATCTGAACGGCTGGCCGCAGTCATATACCCATTAGGCCCAGCCTGCGAGGGCGGCCCGTACGGGTTGTTCCCGCTAGCAGGGGAACGACCACCCGGAGACACTCCGCCAGCAGCCATCAGACCGGCATTCTGCATGGTGTCCGGCTTCTTCATCGGCTCCAGCTCCACGGCATCCTCTTCAATCAATACCTGCTTCGACGAGGCTCCCTCCCAGCTGGGCATCTGCGGCAGCTCGTCACCGCCGCCTTTCTTTCCGCTCTCGAACTCGGCGTACTGAGGAGGCTCGGCCTTGGCGTAAGACGGAGCAGCTGCAGGAACCATTGTGGGGGCCATCGTGGGGGCGTACATGGGAGCCTCGGATCGATAGGCCTGGTTTTGATTGTGGTGCGGTGGGATAAAAGGGTCGTCGAGATATTTGTTCTTCTGCTGGGGCGAATCGCAGCAGCCGCAGCAGTTGCCGCAGCACCTGAGGCAGCGGAAGCATGAGCAGCAACATGAAAGACCGCAGCACAGGCACCGAATGCAGCACCAAATAATGGAGAAAACGATCAAGCCCACTGCTATGATCACTGCGATCAATGGCCATTTGCAATACGACGCCTGCATGCAATTGTCCCAGCTCGAGAATGCGGTTTTCACGTCCATAACCTGGCCCTTCGCGTCGCTTATAGCATCTCGCTTCATAAAGCCGGCTGCTACGCTCCTCGCCACCAAGCCCATCAGGGCCTCCCCGATGCTCCGCTCCGGCACCAGGCTCCGCGCCATCGCGACACCTATATGAGGCATGTTGTCGTCAAACCCGTGGGTACCGCAAAATCGGCTGCTGGAAAAGGTCGAAGTAGTTTAGTACACACAGAATACTGTGGGAAGCACTGCGCATTCGACAGTTGAAATTCAAATTGGTTGATATGTTTCCATCCTCCAAAGGCGGCTAAATCGGGCAAATGGGTGGCCTGATCCCGGGATTTAGCTTTCGAATTACTCGTCAAGTAACGCTTGCTTGCGGAAGAGAAAGTATGTCGGGTTGCGAAAATGAGGTCGTAGCACAAGCCGATGCGCCAAAGCGAGATATCGGTCAAGCAGTGACCTAAGGCAAACAAAACAAGCAGATTGCCGTATTCCCCGAATAGGATCTAGCTGCAAGTGCAATCGAAGGCGCACGTCTTGAGTCGGTGCAGCAGCGAGGCAAGAATCCGAATAATGAGCGTTGGACGGCAGAGGGTTAAAAATGCACACAAAGGCACCTCATAAAGTCGCAATCGAGAAGGGGGCAGGGAAAAAGGAACGGATGTTGGCCATAGACCAACGAAATGGTAGGTTGGTTGATTGTAAACCCGAGATGTCTTTCTTCTCACTCCCGTCGAGGGGTAAGTAAAATGAAGTAGAAACTCAAAAATCACGAGCGCAGCCTCAACAACAAGTCGGGGCTACTTTTTAGGTAGTAAAAAAATAAACATAAAAGAGAGTCAGCAGCCCGAGATTGCTACGAGAGAGGGGGAAGGATCACGATAGTCTCTCTTCTGGCGAGGGATTGTGAGCGACAGGAAAGAGAGAAACAAAGACGCAGAAAATGAGAGAGTAGCAGCAACAATACCTTACCGTGCCACCCGCAATCAAGCCGAATCCTATCCTAAAGGTCGGTCGCAATTAGCTGGAGCGGAGAGCGACCAGGATGCTGCTTTGATCTGCCTGGTCTGACCTTTGCCAAGCTTCCTCTGCCTACCGTAGCTGCGTGAGATGCCGCCAAGGCCCCCAAGAGCCGTCTGGGGGGCAGAAGGGGGCCTCGGAGCTCAGGGCAGTACTACTGCTCAGGGCCACTCAAGTGACCAGCGTCATTAACTCTTAGTGCCAGCTGAATGGGGCGCCCTTGTTCATCTTGTTCATGCTGACTACGACTTTCGGCGCCCAGGGCATATTCTGTAGGTTGAAAATAAACTCGAAGTAAGCCTTGAAGGGCTGCTGAAACCAGATAATATCAGGGCAGAGTGGCTGTGTTCGCACCCCAAGACGCCTCGGCGCCTAAACAAAGAGTTTTCTAGTCAGGTTCATCCAAACATGCAGCTAATCGCTGCTGCGACAGGACCTTTTGAGCTCGCGACTGCGACGTTGGCTATTTGATATCAACTGTCCATCCCGCTCAAACCGTTATGAGTATGACCCACTGCCCGATTGTGGCTACTCTGCTCGCTTGCTGTCTCGCCCTGGCGGCCCTGGCGAGCTGCTAGGCGGAACCAGACTATGTAATCTAAACCACAAGCAGCCTGTCCCAATCGGGGAGCTGCTGCACTGTATCCAGTGCATGTTCATTCTGGCGATCTGATGCTGCCATGTGGATCCTTACCCGACCGAGATGGATCGTCGTCAAAATTTGGTATGTTGGTCTGCATTTCGGCGCAACGCCAAATTGACGGGAGATGGCCTATATACAGATACAATCGTCGTTCTGTAGAAACATCATGTGTCTTGCGAAATCTTACCACCTTGGCTCCGTCCTGCTTCCTGTCTCCGACACTGACATCTTGGTCTGGATATTCTGTTCAGGGGCTCAATCAATATTACGCGATACAGCCGTGATTGCATATATATACACTACCTAGGTAATATATTAAGCATGTATTTCGTCCCCACAAACTACCTAGGTAGAGATTACCTACCGCACACAGTACACGTACACCACGCTGGATTACATAATGTATTCCACCAGATCACTTGGACACTTCGCACACTAACTACAACGAGAACTACTTTCAGCCTTGGTAGATTCAATTGTCTAAAACTACTTGGTCGGACGGAATACTATAGTGATATAAAACCCAAAAATTGACCTTTCTCTTTTCAACGCCTATTCATGCTGCTCCAATAAGACACACGGTTTCCGATTACGACGCAACGAGTGCGGGCTGCTGGCTGTCGGCTTTCCTCCCCGATGCGAGGCCATCCCACTTCGTTTGAACGAGAGGACCACGTCGTGTCGCGTCTTTGGGGTCCACGCGGTACTTGAGCTTCACACCCATAGCGGCAAGTTCGACATCGAGATACTTCAAGGCACCAGGCACCGCCACCAGAGTCGTGTCCTCACCGCCGACCCATTGGTTGCCCTGGCCATCTTCCCAGATCTCCCCGGTGATCTTGGCCAGTTCCCCGTCCTTCATCTGATCCAGCCGGACGGCACAGTTTCGGCAGCGAACCGTGCTGACCGACTTCTTCTTCGTCACAAACGGCGATACCGTCGGCTGCACCGACAGGAAGGACCCGCACTTCCTGCAAATCCACGACCGCGAATAATCCGAACAGTTCATCAAGCGGTCCTGCAGCAGGAATGCCGTGCCGTGAGCGAGCAAAGCATCGCGCTCCATTTCTCCCACACGGATACCACCACCGCGCTTTCTTCCCTTGATCGGCTGGCCCGTGGTGGATACGACGGGACCCGTCGTTCGGACTTGGTACTTGTCGTTAACCATGTGTCGCAAGCGTTGGTAGTAAACGACACCAATGTAGATATCTGCAGCCAGCTCCTCGCCAGTGATACCAGAGTACATTGGCTCGTTTCCATGGTAGTTGTACCCAGCCATCTTTAGTTGATGACCAAAGTAGTCTCCCGCGGTATGTTCCTCATTAAATCGGAATGGCGTGGACTCCTGCGCCAAACCGTGAAGGCAACCAGCTTTACCAGCCAGGGACTCCACGAACATACCGATTGTCATACGAGAGGGGAAAGCGTGGGGGTTGATGATGATATCCGGCTGGATGCCCGATTCCGAAAACGGCATATCAACAGCTGGCCATTTCTGGGAGGCAACACCCTTCTGTCCGTGACGTGATGAGAACTTGTCGCCAATGACAGGAGATCGAGGAATGCGGAATTTGATGGAAATAGTTTGCCCAGGCTCATTGCCAGTCTCGCTACCAAGCAGCCGGACCTCTTCAATGAAGCCAACTTCAGAATCCTTGTACTTCTCGAAATGTGTTTGCCCGTCTCTGTTCACCAAGTTTCCACTGTAATCCGCAGAAACGGTATGCCAGGCACATATAACATCGCCCTCCTGTACCATTCTGCCAACATGCGGTAGGCCGTCGTTGTCCAACATGGTTTGGGCTTGGGCCTTGACAGGGCCTCCAGGGGCGAACCCAAAGAGCTTTTGTACGCCCTTGGCATTCTTCGACCTACTCTCCTCTTTCAGAGTGATCTTCTTCACCTTGTAGATGGTGCCGTGTCCAAAGCCGCGTTCGTGGGCCGATTTGTTGATAATCATAGCGTCGTCCATATCATATCCGGTGTAGGAGATGACAGCAACCACCGCATTGAAACCGTTGGGGAAATTGTCGAAACCATAGGCATTATGTAAAGGCGAACGGACGACTGGTGTTTGTCCGGTCTGGATACGGTACATCTTGTTGTCGGTTCGGTAGCGTAACGCAGTGGCAGGAGTTCCCATGGTTTGTTTACCCATTTGACATTGGTACATGTTTCTGGGCGATTGGTTGAAGTCCGAGAAGGGCGTCATATTGGCCAAAATGGACAACATGTTGGTTGGGTCGAACTCGACATGGGTTGATTCGCCGGAAACGACTTCCGGTTCCGTGCAAGCGATAGACATATAGGGCTGCTCGAGGGGCCCGACGAAATCTTCCTTCTCAAGCGGCAAGTACTTCACAGGTCTGGTCATCCTGGCCGGCTCCGACGACATGTAGATGCCAGGATAGGAGCCACCGTTTGAGGCAGGAACGTAGCCAATCTCAAGGTGCAGCGGAACACCATGAGAGCCTTCTACTTTCCAATACCGGAAAGTGTCTGCAATTCTTCGCGACTCGGCAGGTTTACACCACCCAAGAATCCGTCCGTTCAACATTACAGGGACACTCTCGTCGGTAGCAGCTGAGGAGGTGCTAACTACTCCAAGCTCTGCAGCTAGCGCTGGGATGGCCGAAGCATCGACCGCTTTCGTCATGATCTTGCATTTGTGTGCCAGATGGTTAAGAAGACCACATGGAGAACCATCTGGGGTGTGCACGGGACAGAGGAAACCCCAAGATTCGGGTAGCAGTTTACGGACAGTGGTGGTCTTCAGTTGGGCGAAGAAGCTACCACGATGCACCATGCGGAAGTGACTGATGAATCGCAAAAAGTTGAGCTTCTCGGCTACGACCGTGAAACCGGACACTTGCTGTAAATCTAAGCCAGACTGAGAGTTGAGATTACCAGTTGACAGAAAGTACTGCAACATCTCACCAAGATTCTCGGTCGTCTTTTGGAAGATTTTCATGGGGAAGTCTTTAGCAAACTCTTGCGACGTGAATGTTCTCGTCGGGCTCCTCCTGAAGTAATCCCGCAGCGAGGCTCGCACACCGGTTGATAGAAGCTCATCGAGACGCTCCTTGATGATCATGCCATACAAAAAGCCACCCAAGAGAATCTCTTGATTCTGGGCAGCATCAGGATTATCGACAGCACATTCGCCAGCTACAAGAGCATATAGCTTTCGGATGGAGAGAAGAAGCAGGCGGAATTTGTCGGAGTCTTGCTGCTCTGTGACCTTGACGTTGCCCAAATGAACCAGCACAATCTTCCGCAGGAACTCGGTTCCTGCCTCATAGTTGGTCAAAGTCTCCGACACACCGAGGACCGGTCGGAATTTTTCTCCAAGGTAGGCCCGGGTCTGCTCTTTGGTGAATAAACCATATGTTTTGTAGGTTCGCAACAAAAGCTCGACTCTGTCCGTCAAGAAAGTGTTCTTGATGCCTTTGGAATCGGGCGAACCAACCAGCCCCTCAAAGATTTCGCGATCATTTGTCTCGACGAGCGCTTTGAGGATCATCAAAACCGGAACAAGGTACTCGGATTTGCGCCAAGAGAATCTGAATGTGACATTGCCGTCGTTCAGGTAATGAAGGTTATTGGTCTGAGATGTCTCATCGGGACGGACAGATCTGATGATGATGCCGTAAGAGGTATAACTGGGACCGCGGTTCTGGAAGCTGGGACGTTCGATGGCCAAGGGAAAATTCCTTCGGTTTACGAGAAGAAGCCGAATAATCTTCTCGATACCATTGACGATGAAGTATCCTCCCAACTCTTCGGATTCTTCCTTTCGTGCAACAAGCTGCGCAGGACTGTTGTTTCTAAGGTGGCAGAACTTAGACTAATCCAAAGCGCATTAGTACTGGATCGCCGTCGTCGTCACAAACTATCGCAATTTTCTCTTACTTTGACCATCAAAGGCATCTGCCCAAGTTCTCGTGTGAATTCCCTGGCTTCACCATCGTTGATTCTGTACTCAAACGTAGCGGCTAGCTTTCCTCTGTAGCTAACGTGCCGCTCCCTGCACTCTGCTGGGAAGATTTCGCGGTTCTTGGCGAATTTGTTGGAGGGCGGCACTTGCGATTTCTGGACGTGCACACTCTTGTACTTGATCGTAAGTCGGTTCCTTGAAGCCAGGGGTGATCTATCATCGCCATCAAGGAATGTTCTTGTGTCGATATCGGCAAGGCCCTTGTCGATAAGTCCGCCTTCCTCGAAGATAGCGTCAAAAGACTCAATATGCGGGTCGACGGCAATCTGGAGTAAAGGATAGGCAGAGCGATCCGTCGGGGGGTCTGTAAAGAGCTTCTGGCGACGCAGAGTGTTGTATTCGTGGTCCCAGCTTGTGCTGGTCGGCGCGGGCGCCATGATGATTATTGGTTGGCGAACTGCGCCGAGATGATTCAAGCAGATAGCTCAAGGATGCCTCCGAGTACAATGCAGCGTGCGAAGAAGCCAGTTCGACCTTCAATTGGCAGGTTTCTGGTGTCGAATTCAGAACTTGGTATCGGGGTCCTTGGGCAATCAGACAACACCCTTCCAGGACGATACGAAAAATAAAATAAAAAGTTTCCTGCGATAAGCTGATGTAAAAGTCTTATCTTAACCCCGATGCAACCGTAGATTGCCCCGCATATTAATGTAGCTCTTCCTACCAATCACTAATTTGGAAGTCTACCTACAGATTTTAGCGTACATCATGTATATACATCAATGTAGGTTACCTAGGTATCCATTGCCTAGGTAGGTCGTAGGTAAGAAAAAATGCCACTTGATACGAATTTCAAGATAGGTTAGGCACACTTGATGTTACATTGCATGTCGACTTTTACTTGGATTAGGAAACAATACACATTAGGTAGAGTTGACAAGAAAATCATGTTTATTCACCTTAGGCATACTATCTAATCTTTCGCCGCCGACCCCGACGTGTTCGCTTTGAGCACGTTCATGTAGTTGAAGCAGACATCTAGCATCATGTATACATACCTACTGGCAGTGTGATAGTTGCTGTGAGCCTACGATTATAGCATCTCAAATCGTACCAGTAGAGGCGGTCGATGGCTCTTGTAAATTTCTGGCACTTCACATCCGAAAATTGGACGGAGCCGGCCGATATACTGTCAAAGAGCTTTGGGGCCAGGCAACCAAGGTTGATTTGTAGATTAAGTATTCGAGATTCAGAGACTTGAACCAAGATACTTCTCGTGAGTTTTCCGAATCAACGCTCCTCTGGTGCCTAGTCCTGACCTCATGCTGGTTCCATGGCGAGGTGGTGTTGGGGTAACTCACCTAGCTTCTAGTTTCTATGGTCGTTATCAACCTCTCCCCCACCATCTTACGAATGCTCTCTATGATCTGAGCCTCCTTAGTGGAATCTCGGCAAAGCAGGCAACATGCGCGACCGGCATAGGCCTTGAAAGTGTACATGGGCGTCATTGGGCTGCAATCTCACGCGATGCGTGCAGTATAAGCAGGCCTGTACGTCGTAGCTTGAGGGTCTCGCGCGGATGAGTGGTTGCTAAAACTCCTAGAGTATGGTCTGCTGGCCAAGTACTGGCCGCAGTGGGAACAACTGCATGAAACAGTTGTTTATGACTGCTTCCTATCATCTTCGTCTGAATCTCGGTTGTTGCAATGATGCCTGACCTCTGGCCCGCGGGTGCGGCTCTCTTTGGATGCCATTTCGATTTTGAGAGGTGAATGATGCCTGGAATTCGTGAGCCCAGGGGGGTCGCTCCGGCCTTTGCCAAACCCGTGTTCTCACCGTGGCCATGTTTGAGAAATGCTAGCATGCTTGACCATCTTTTTGCTCATTCCGCCTTGCCTCAGTTGCAAGCAACATCCGTTAGATCTGAAGAAACGAGCCGACGCCAACCTATCAATCTGGAGTTGTCTGGGTCTCGCTACAATCCTACCCCAGGCAGTGTGCGACTTCCTGTCTGTACAGTACTACTGGGGGCAGAAGACTGCGCAGGTCGCCGCTATCTGTTGCCGGCTCCCCGGACGGACAAACATCTTGTCCTCTCTTGCACGACTGGTACTGTCACCTCGTCTGTTCTCCTTGTACAACTAAATCTCACATAGTGTCAAGTCTAACACCCGCCCAAGTCAGAGCAGATCTCCAAAGCACAAGGCAGTTTCCAGCCCGTGGATGGCGAACGTGTTGGTGGGCTTATTGGCGTGTAAGTGCACACACAAAACACCCTGAGAGGCCTCTCATTAGTTGCGGAGAATCCTTGACAGCCGAGAGCATCCCAAAAATGGGTGTTCCGAAGCTGCAGAGCAAGCAAGTCGGAGACCAACTAAAGCAAGGGAAAGAGGCTTTGATCGCCGTGTCCCTGCATGCAAGCACAAAACTCCCGCATTCCTCGTGACCTCGAGATGAGTACAATCAATAAGCGATATCTGGTCTACATTTGATGCTCGAATCCCTTATAATCGGAGGTGTACTGTACTCTGCCGAAAGGTCGTTTTACCCGCTGGTCTTGCCGCAAGGGACTTGTATGAAACATCATACCGGATCCTTTCACCAACCAGTCAACCACCGGGAATCATCTTTACTGGCCTTTCCTTTTGGAAGACCCCCAACTAACTCTTAGTTGCAAGCTACCAAGATACAGCGAACCATAAGGCTATCTATTGCAGCCACCGCCGCCGCCGCCGACGGCCACTGACAACCGCAAGGGGACCCCGGCATCAACCACATCACCACTTTCTTGAAGAGATTCTCCTCGCTTGCGTCCTCAGAGGTACTCCAGGCATAGTCTCAACCGCCCTTACATGTTCCTTCTCGCGCTAGGGCCACACACCCACCTCTGGCGAGCCTGGGCCTGATTGCCTACTGCTGGCCTCTACAGTGCCTACATCACCACCGATTCCCAAAGCTCAGCGGGGCTACGGTGAAACCTTGCAGCGAATGAGAACCCCCGTCGTATTGCTAAGTGCATTTCCACTGGCTTAGCCGCCGCTTTGCTTCGTCAAGTGCAAGGCCAACTCCATCAGTTCCCGCTCGACCACTATCTGAAATTCCCGGAGCACGGCTCACAAGCCTGCTTGTGCGAAAGCTGATGGTGGGGATTCCCAATACGACCCTCTTTCTTCCCGTGACTTGACCTGCTCCCAAGCCCATCACCAAGTAGCAATTTCTCTTTAACCCCCGTCGTCCTAAACGGTCTCAAGTTCGATCAGCGACCAGGTTACATAGGTTAGGTACTCGGTACTCTTCTCTGTCACCCGTGCTGGTCCCGTACCACCACAGCTTTCGGACCAGACTAGGGTGGCCTTTTGCGCGCGAACTGGTCTGTCCTAGGCCTGCTCACCACCACCCCTCGTCGATACCTACCTGCTGAGCGGCCGCTTCGAAAAGAGAATGTTCAATGTTGCATGCCTTCATTATTTATCGTCCGTCATACGAGACATTTGATTTTCTAATTTCCAACGCCATCACAGCAACCGAGCGCAGCTATTTAACACCAGCCTAGAGAACTCCTCGTCTAGCATTTGCCAGCGTTTCCCCACCGCGCGGTCTCTAGGATCCAGCCTAACGACACACACAGGCGCAACCTGATTTCTCGGGGACCTTGGCCGAGAAACACCTTCATTGATACAAATTCTTCACTTTTTGAAAATAAATACGCTTCCTGCCTCTCGCCTGCACCTCCGAGTAGAGCATCAGGCTCATTTCACGTCACCTTTTCGCCATGGCGGGCTTATTCCGAAAGGTGTACGACTGGTTGCTCAGGACCTTCTGGTTAGTACTATGAAACTCCGTCGCGGGGTCACGTCACATGGCACAAAAGTCTTCACCGCCGCCTGGAACATCTCGACCTTTGCCATGTCGCTCGGGAAGACGGCATCTCTGACTGACTTCTCATAGGGCAACCGAGATGGACGTGACGATGATTGGGTTGCAGAACGCCGGCAAAACATCATTGTTGCGCGTCTTATCGGTGAGTTGATATGATTTCCGACGGGCGATTGGAGCCGGACCGCTAACCGTTGCCGAATATTTTTTCCCGCAGGGTGGAGAGTTCACGATCGAGTAAGCCTGACCACACTTTGTTCCTTGGGCCGAAGGCATCTCCATGTCAACACTTTCATGTGCTCGCGCAAGTGTTATCCCTCTAGAATCGGCGCTAACGAACAGCTGTATAGCTCTATACCCACAGTGGGCTTCAATATGAAAAAGGTACAGCGCGGCCATGTCACACTGAAGTGCTGGGATCTTGGAGGCCAGCCGCGGTTTCGCCCGATGTGGGAACGGTATTGTCGTGGCGTAGACGCCATCGTGTTCATTGTCGATATCGCAGATCAGGCTCTCCTTCCTCAAGCAAAGGACGAACTGCACTCGCTGATGTCGCAGCCTAGCCTTCAGGGAATCCCTTTGCTCGTGCTTGGTAACAAGTCGGACTTGCCCAACAAGTTGAGTGTCGACGAGTTGATCGAGGCGTTGTCGTTGAAAGTCATAGGCAACCGTGAGGTGTCCTGCTACGGCATCAGTGCCAAAGAGGAAACTAACCTTGATGCTGTCATCCAATGGTTAATGAAGTTTGCGAGATGAACGCCCTCCAGGCACCCGCTACGACTTCATACTCCTCGCTTCTGTTTGTATCACTTTCCTGATCGGCAGCACCCGGGAGATTTTCGGTAACGACCATGGCGCATGTAACGACGATTATGAGATTTGCGATATAAAGACGGTTCACCTCGGCGACGATCCATAATATATAAGTTCTCTCGCGAGTGGAAGCTGGGAAAGCCACTGGAAGTCAGTGCAGTTTTCCGGAGACTTACGCTTTTGGCATTGATATTTCTTTTACCAACCCCGCCATATTGAGTTTGCCTTTGCTTTCGGTCAGGCATGGCGGTGCAGTAGTGGTGGTCCTATTTCCAGCGCCGGGAAGGGGCTTGGCTGGAAGAGACGACGGCTCGAAATCGAATTTTAGCAGATGGGTCGAATATCCGAGCAAGTGTGTCTAGTTTTGTGGGTGGACGGCGGATACCATAGCAGGCATATAGCCTCGGTGTATTTTGGCGCAAATAATAGGCGGCTCTCATTAATGACGATACGACTTATTTCGAGACATGATCTCCGCCAGGTAGACTTGGTGGCATCTCCATGAGATCTCCAGCCTTGGGATACCCACTCGAGGCAAAGTGACAGCTGATGGGAGAAGTCTTGAAGACTCCCTGTCGATATCGGTAGAAACCAGTGCCAGGGGTGCCCCAG
Source organism: Apiospora saccharicola (assembly GCA_038363915.1). Lineage (NCBI taxonomy): Eukaryota > Fungi > Ascomycota > Sordariomycetes > Amphisphaeriales > Apiosporaceae > Apiospora > Apiospora saccharicola. The sequence continues at coordinate 7,102,661 of JAQQWM010000001.1, forward strand.
TAAAGATGCAGGTGGAGAACGCTTCACGAGAGCAGAGCTGTGTTAAGATTCGACGTGAACAGCTCCCCAGAAATTGAGCGGGAACCGCAAAAAGGGGGGCCAAAAAGGCATGTTGGTAGACGATGAACAAGCTCTTGGGAGCGACAAGAGTTGTAGGAGCGGAATGAAAGAAGGGAAGGAAGGCAATGGTGCGAGGGAGTAGGATGTGAACGATACTTCAATGGCTACACACAGACCACTCGCAATGCGGTGATGCGTTGGCAAGCTCACCAGAGCGTTGCGTTGTTCGAAATGGCCTCGCCCCGTCAATGATTGGCCCGTAGCCGGCCTCACGACGGCTCGCCTCTGTCAAATCAAAGGCCTGCTCTGCTGGCTTTTCTGCTTTCTCTATTGCTACTACAGATTCTCCATGCGGGGGATGGGAGCAGGTCCTTGTCCTTGCATGGTTCTCTGCTTTCCCCCGTTACTTGGCTACTTTTCTTTATTTGGTACACACAGCAATAGTCTGCCGCCGCCGTCGTGGATGGCAATTGTGCGAGACAAAGGGAGAGGGAGGGAGACTGTAGACATGTATGGTGCATTCTCTCTTACACCAACCCATTGTACGTACTTAGGGAGAGGTGTGTACGGTGACTACTGCACATAGAGAATCCCGTTGTTGCCGCTCCCTTCTCGCTGATCCAACGACAGCCAATGGTAGGGTGCCCGGGGAATTTTGACGTGTCCACGCATCACTAGTGCCACATACTCGTAGCAGCAAAAGGCCGACCCTGACAAAATCGTTTCTTGCTCTCAGGTCGGTCAAGTGAGTCTTCTGCTACACCACATGCAGTAATATCGAAGTACTGGTATAATGTGACAAGGTTAAGTAAGTAGCCCGGGCGACATCGACTACATTTTATCAGCCCCATCCTCTTCGGGGCTCGGGGTCGAGCATGGAGACAGTCGGCTGACGTGCTGCACTTCTCCACGATCCTATTATTACACTATATCTGAATCCGGAGTTCGGTCATCCAGCTAGATGGTGACCCGCAGCCAACAGGGCTGATGCTTCCTCCTGACTCACGAACTATGCATCCAATCCGCCTGAGCTCCGCAGGGCGGAGCCGGTGACCGTAGGATTGGAACCGTATCAAAGCTTCTTGTAAACAAAGATTTTCATCGCACCCCGGATTGTTCAGCATGGGTATTGCCCTTAACGATGTTGTACCGGTTCTACGGGTTGTTTGTCCTCCGATCCCGATAATCAGTGGATGGCAATAGATCAACCAGGTATAGTCTCGAAACATCCAATGGCTGCGTGCACTTTGCAGACGGCCTATATAGCATCATGCAATTTGTTTTTATGTTCCTGACCAAGGCTACAACCCACGTCACTGAAGTAAAAGGGTGCGTAGGTATTTCGGCGTCCCTTGAGATTCGGTTAGGTCGGATGTGCCCGGCGTGCAGAACGCTGCCGCGTCAACCAAAACCTTATGGGGGGTTACGAAGCGGCGTTCATTGGGCCTTCCTTTTTTTCAGTACTTGTCGAAGGAACTCATGACCAAGGTAGGTCGTGGGTAGGCCTTCGCCGCAATTGACGACTTGTGCTATGGCTGTATTCGTCAACTGTAGAGATCGCGAGATTGGCAGATTGGTGTATAATGACCGGCGCTAGTTGCCAATACAGTACGTCAAAATATGTCTTGGAGCCGGTGCGCCTTGTTGACAAATACGGCCATCTATATAAGTGCTAGTGGGCGAAGGAGTCGGTGGCTCATGGTCATCTGCTGGTCATCAAGGGATTGTTACAATTCCAAACGACTCTGACTCTCGTTAACACCGCTAGAGTGCACTTACACGGAAGCTTCTCCAGCTGCCACAGCCTTGAAAGTGGATGTTGGGTACACGCGTATTTCGTTTCCTCCAGTCGTGCCTCGCAAAGAGCCATAGTACGTTTCCGTCAGCGGGTGCCAAGTCGTGCACAGCCCCCTTGTTTCCTTGGGTTTTGCCCGCCGCGCCATCGTACCTTGACGAAGAGAGGTGATGAGACGTCGGAAAGGCTGGGCATGTGTGTGTAGGTTAATAAAGTGCCGTAGACCCTTCTCCCATGCTGTTCAACTGTTTCCATCCATCTATCCATCAATTAATTAATCAATTAATCAATCAATCAATACTCTTTTCATCCAACTTTTCTTCGGTTGAACTAATATCAATTCACATCCCAAGCTGACTGACGATTTAACATTGGAAACAGCCCGTCTTCTGCCTTACCCGTCACCCCGGCATTTGCATTCAAGTCATTAGTGACTCGACAACCATCCATACCATTTACGTCACAAATTACAGCAACCCTGCAATTGCTTAAGATTGCGCATCCAGCCAACCTACAATTTCTCCGACAACATCAACAACATACACAAATCGTGTTTTTTTCCTTCTCCAATCGAATCTAGAGCAATCAACATCATCGATGGCGCCTTTCATCGACCAAACCAGCCTCCTCGGCAAACGATCATACTGCACTTCGGATGGAAGATGTTACGGAACAATATGGGGCGATTATGGGCGATGGATTTTCGCAGCCATTGTCGTAGTGTTTTTCGTCTTCGTCTTCTTTATCCTAGCGTGAGTGTTCTCTTTCTCTATTCTGTTGAGGCCTCTCACTTTCGCAAACCGTCTTAAACGGTATCTAACTCGCATCATCTACAGATGCATCACTTCGCGTCGCCGCCGCCGCCGCGGTGCGCAGCCCATGTACGGCACTGGATGGATGGCAGGAAACGGCGCGGGCAACTACCAGAACAACCCGCAGGCTTATGCCCAACAGCCACCACCGGCTTACGGAGCCCATAACCAGTCCTATCCCATGAACAACTACCAGCATAACGGCTACTACAGCGGGCAGAACGAGGGCGTGCAGGCGCCTAAGAATGTCTACCCTCATGACACCACCGCTAACAACGCTACGTACGCTCCCCCAGAGGGCCCGCCGCCTACCAAAAGTACGGTGCGAGATGCGATGAGTAGGAACGGATGACCCAAACGGGCGCGCCTTTATGTCGGCGATGAACGCGATAATGGACATATTGACGGGAGACGAGAAACGGATACCCTATTAGGAATGTAATTCTATACGACTCGGGGTTTAAGCATTCGGGGCTAAGCACCCGGGATTAAGCACGGCATTCAGCCATCCCAAATAATAAGACAAATCAACAAACGACAAAGATCCCTATGCCACTATTGCGATCATAATGGTATCATTTCACCAAAAACGGCACGCATGCTTAATGCTTGTTGTTGAACTACTTAAAAATGGTGTCTAATAAAGATGAGGTGTGGTTGTAGGTCAGGAGGCCTCCCTCCTACACACCCTCTCCGGCCAACATAGCCTCAATCAATCCATCTGACGAGCTCGAAGCAGCATTCCCTTGGGAGACGGTGGCTTCAGGCTTCCTTTTGCCAGCTGCGTCTTGTGTTGTTGTTGTTGTCGTCTATGGTGGCTTGAGTCGGTGTGATCAAATTGATGAATGCTTTCTTTGTCATGAATGGTGTATAGGATGTAGGAACAGAGAGAAATCTCCTGGGCTCTCATCAGAAACGCTCAAAGTACAACAGAGATATATGTTCCAGAATTCGCTGTTTGCAATTATGTTTGGTTCGGAAGAAACATTACGGGACCGAAGCACGGGAACCCCTTTATTCCCGCCGATATTGAGTCTACATGGACCTAAATTATATTGCCGAGATTTCCAGGCGTCTTCCGTACTAAATGCGAGGGTCACCTTCTCAGCCGCGCCATGTAGGCTTGCCTCGGGTGCTCAATTAAGACACTATCTAATAGCAGGTATATTTATTGTTGCTATTTACATTTGGTATGATGCAGCTTATTTGATGAGACTTTCCATCTCCGAACCCCAGTTTATGAGCTCATATACGGAGTCCCCATGAAGAGTGGGCAGTTTCCGTAGGTACTTAGCAGTATGGGCAGCATACCCATGTATGCTATAGTCTAAATCGGTATTGATTCCTTGACTGATGCTCGCTCTGCATTTGTACTCTGGCATTCAAACCCAGTTGATGCAACAATGAGCGTTGTTGGAGGCTCGGTCGTCTACTACGGCCGAGTCTTGAGTCGGTCAATGTGTGCTCGAGGGCCTGTCTTAAGGCAGGACTGACCCTACCATGTTGAGAGACTGCCGGAGTGGCTCTCAGGTGTTTTCATGTGCGTGTTGCATGATGGCCATGTGTTTGATTACAGGTGAAACCGAAATGCAGCCAGCCGTTGGAGCAAGACCAATATGGAAGAATGCCCCTACCTTGAAGCATTGACTGTATACATCCGCGCTTGAGGGATATTCAATGGCGTCCTCTTGATCCACTATGCAAACGTTCAGCAGCAGAGCGGCGGCTGCGAGTCTCAATCGTTAATAGTAGATGGTATGTAGTTCACGAAGATGTCATGATGCAGATTTGTGTATCTTGGACAGTAAAAGCCGCGATCGAGCCACCTAATGACCTAGTGCATCTGAGGTAGGAGCTCGGGATGTGTTCACAGCTACACACTCGAACAGAGGAACCTGAAGGGAAGCAGCATTTGACCATGACCGCGCCTTCCGAAGGCTCCTCAAGTAAGAGATGAACTGCAAGTCTTTGCAACGGATAAAGCAGGTACCCCGGATAAGAGAGCCGAACATCTACTTTGGGCGAGACCTAACCTCATTTTACCTGCTGGCTTCGGACTGGGAAGAATCGTGAAGTTGCCGCCGTGTAATCACTTCTGGTCATCTCGTCGGTGAATGCTTCACCACTGACGGGAGCTCGCTTGCCACGCTCAACATGCAGTTGGTTTTCTGATTCTACATTTGTATTCAATTTCCTGGTCGAATAATCCTGGTCTTCATTTTGGATCAGCCCAGACTGCTTCCCCGTCCATCCATTCCTCTTAATTTCTGGAATCCATTTGCTCCCTACGCTCGTTCACAGACCCATCCCACACCGGTTTATCTGGAGTCGCGCCTCTTCCTTATCGAAACCATGGATCTCTTCTTCCTCTTCTCTATGCTGGCTCTCCCGGTCTTGGCCGTGCCGCGTGCTGATGCAAGATACGATTACGGTCATGATGTCCGTCGCGCTCTGCAGAAACGTCAGGCTGCCCAGCCAGCAATCACGACAGGAGCGCCCCGAGTCAATGGAACCATTCCTCTCAGAATGGAGATTCGACAATTGCAACAGCATCACGAACAATGGAGTCTGTACATCCTGGCGCTGGACTGGATGCAGTTCACCAGTCAAGACGACCCGTACTCATGGTACCGCATGGCTGGTAGGTTGAGCTCTGGCAGCACAGAACTGATCTAGTAACATCATGACTGATGATTTGCAGGAATACACGCAGCTCCCTTTGTTGACTATGGCGGCGTCCCGGCATTGCCAGATGGTGGCGAGAACGGATACTGTACCCATGTATCCAACCTCTTCCCAACCTGGCATCGGCCCTATCTGGCCTATTTCGAGGTAAGTATCGCAAGAAACGAATGTCTTGGGGCCATCAGCTCAGATTGCGATTTTTTTGCGCTTTACTAACATATGGCTATCAGCAAGTAATGTACAACATCGTCCAGTATATTGCCTCCCTTTACCCTGAAGGACCACAGCGGGCGCGCTTCCAACAAGCTGCCCAGACCTTCCGCATGCCTTATTGGGACTGGGCTATCGTGCCACCTAACAACCAGAGTGTGCTTCCTCTGAGCATTGGTGGCGAGCCGGATATTGTGGCGGACGGTCCCAACGGACCACAGCTGATTGCCAATCCCTTATTCACATTCACCTTCAAACCGCTGAATCCTTCGGCTTTCCCCGAGTATCCAGTAAGATTTCTTCGTTTCGTCTGGGTCGAAGACAGATTAGCTAATAGATGCTTAGTTTTTCAAATGGAACGAAACGAAGCGGGCTCCCACTCCCTCTGATAGCCCGCGTGCTATCTCGAATAATTCCGAAGTCGCACGTATGCTCGACGCAGGGCTAAGCCAATACCAGACACGCCTCTACAACCTGTTCGCCAATAACGGGAACTATAGCACATGGAGCAATGAAGCATGGATACCGGACCCTACCAACACTTCATACGACTCGATCGAGTCCCTCCATGACACCATCCACCTCGCAGCTGGCGGTAACTCGGGTCATATGGCCATCATAGCCTATTCGGCCTTTGACCCAATCTTCTTCTTACACCATGCCAACGTGGACAGAATCTTTGCCATGTGGCAGATCCTTCACAACGACTCGTGGGTTGAGCCAATGGCGGCCGTTGAACCTACTCGCACCATTTCGTATGGGGACAGCCAAAACTCCACCACAAACTTGACGCCTTTCTTTGCCCACGATGGCCAGTTCTGGACTTCAGATATGGTTCGAGACCACCGAGTTTTCAACTATACGTATTCTGAGGTCGTCTCTAATAGTCGATCGGACGTGATTGCAGCCATCAACAAACTTTACACAGACTTCAGCGCGGCCACAATGTCAATCGGCCACGAACGCAGGCGATATCCGAGAAACCAAACTTTTGTTGACTCTTACAAGTCTAGATTGGGATCACATAAGCGTACAAAGGGGCCAGCTTGGAATAAAGCCACCTCTGATATGGCATTCGTCAACCGAGTCGTCAAGGCCGGTCGTTGCCGTGAGTGGATTGCGAACATTGTTGTCAACAAACATGCCATGAACACTTCGTTCAAGATATATCTATTCCTGGGCGAGGTCCCCAACGACCCTTCAACATGGGAATTCAGCTCCGATCTCGCAGGCAGCATGGGGGTATTTTCTGGGCACATGTCGGGATCTGGTAAGCAACGGCGCCAGATATCTGGAACTATTCCTCTGACCTCAACGCTCATCGGCCGTGTCTACAATGAAAAACTCCAAAGTCTCGACTCGATACATGCCGAGGCATACTTGCGTGAGAACCTCGAGATGCGTGTTGTTGCAAGCGACGGAAATGTCGTGGAACCCAGTCAAGTGGATGGCTTGAAGATCAGCATAGCAAGTTCCAACGTGCAAGTTGCGAAAAGCAATGCTGAGCTGGCACGCTGGGGAAGGGTTGCAACTCATTTCGACCTCCACACGGGATGATTATTCCTCACGAGAGACATCCAAGTCAATGGGCTGGCGGCGAATATTCCTGGGCGAAACCATGGTTGAGTCATGAAGCCATTATCGCCTATAATTGATACTCAGAATGCGCTCATCATATTGCGACATCCGACGATGCAGTGGGCTGGTAATATCAGAAGAGGTTGATGAGGTTTCCCCTTTTCTATCCGCAAATTGCGATGACACGAACTCGATACACATACATAGGTTGTGTTTTTATCCTGGACTCTGTATTGGAACCGCTGGGAATTCTAGTCTGTGTAAATCATAAAAATAAACCGCCGTTGGAAGCTGGTGAAATTAATACATCCGAGTTGTTAATATACATTCGCACATGGTGCAAAGCAAGAGTGACTAAGTGAGGTGACGGGTCGAGTTGGAAGAAGATCGTCAATGCTTTATGGCTAGAACCGCACTGGGTTTACTCCGAATATTGACATATATTTAGCCACCATTGATTTAGATATGCTTTTTGTTCTTTTGGCTGCGTTCGGGGAACCGTTGGTATGTCTGAGCCTCGCGGGAGGCGCTGAAACAGTCTCGAACTCCTGGTAGGCCCTGTTGATCACATAGCGAACAACATTAGACCAATGAACAAGTCAAACTGCTAAGCGCAACGTTGTTCCCCATTCCATACCAAGGCGCGAGTGAAACTTATCTAGCGAAAGCCACAACTTGCTGAGTAGCGACAGTTACTGTCTTGTTCTCTCTTTCTCTTTGTGTGTATGTTATTATGATCAGCTATTTGGATAAGCAGTCGATCCCCCGTGGAGCCAGTCATGAAACTAGACAGACATGATGGTCAGATGCTGGTGGGAAGGATGAGCACGGAGCTTTGCAATGGCACAATATGATCGTGTTAAAAGCATGCGATCGATTCAGATCCTCTTCTCCGGAAACCCCCTTTCACCCGTTTCAGCAAGAACGGGGGGTGTTTATCGGCCCGGCTAGTCTAGGTAATATCAAGCCCTGGACCAGACAAAGCGTTCAGAGCCCACTCCTGGGATACGACAATGAAGAACGCCCGGGAATCTACAGACACCTTCCGGACGGGGCCAACGGTTGGGGCTTGGGGAGGGTACCGACTGGCTGGTTGTCCGAGGTGGGAATTTCATGGTAAGGGGAGAAAGGGGGGACTAAGCGGGCCTTTTCTTCTCTAATCGATTCCTGTATGACATGCATTCGACTCAGCTATGATCAAGTCTTCCCCTGCCTTAAGGACATGTAATTATAGTGAAGAACAGTACCCGTCTGCCGAAGCGATCTTAGCTATCCACATCCGTACATTAATATATAGAATAAGCGAGATGGAACAACAGGCGATAAGTCTATCGATAGAGTAGCTGCAAGAACAGCTAGGAAGGAAGAGTATGTAGCTCCACGTGCCGCGTTAGTCCCGTAAGGGAGCATCGTTACCAGACCTCGAACCAGGGATGTAAATAGGACGTAAGGCGGACGGGGCCGTGTGTTTGTTCGGACCTTTCTGGAGTCTACCTGTTAACTGATGCATATGTCTTAAAAACGGCCCGGGTAAGTTTGCTTGACGCGGCATGTTAGGAACGGTTTTAAGGACCTTAATAATAAACTTTATTAAAGGGTTTATTAAAGAAAGTTTAATTAACCTATTATATTTAAATAGGAAAGTGGTTAATATTAATAATAATAATTAACCTCCTTTATTTAAGAAGCTTTAATTAATTAGATAGATAAAGCCCTTTTTCTTTTTATCTTTATCTTTATCTTTATATTACTTTATTATTTAATTTTACTTTTATTTAATCCCTTTATATAATAATTTATAAACTTAATTTATATAAAAAGGGATAGAATAACCGCTATATTACTAACGTGGTTTATTACCTTACGAACTATATTACCTTACGGACCACTCTTTCTATTTCTTAATACTTTTATATAAGTTAATTTAATTATAACGCTTTAAATTAATTTAAATTATTTATTATCCGATTTATTATTTAATTTTATATCCTTTTTATAAATTTATATATTATAATTTATCTCGTCGTAAATATCGTAACGCCTATTACCTATTACGCGCCGCTTCGACGAATTATTATTTTTACCTTCGTTAATTATAAGACGCTTCCCTTTTACCTTCTTATCCTATAGCTATTAAAATTCTTTAATAATAAAGGTTTCTTTAAATTAAATATATAACTTTCTAACCCTTTAACGTTTTAAAAAGGTTAAATTAACCGCCTTTAAAGTTTATACCTATTTATATAAAATTATAGTTTTATATATTATTAACTTTATATATTTAATTAACTTATTTATAATATTTAAAATCGATATCGAAAAGCTTCTTTAATAATTAAAGATTTTATTTTTAATAAAAATAGAATATCTCGTTATTTATTAAGGGTTAAAAGGTATTAAAGGGTTATAAATATTAATAGTCCTTAAATATAATAACTCCGGTATAAGCATTTAAATTTATATATTTAATTTATTAATTACTTTATTTAAATTATAAGGTATTAAATTAAATATATTAAATTTAGATTTAATATTATATTTTATAAAAATAATAAAATACGCGGCTTTAAAGGTAGTAAAGAACTTAAGCTTTATAATATAATTTATTAAAGCTTTTATAAATAGCTTAATTTCTTTTAAATATATATACTTTAACGGCGAATAAAATATAATATCTAATAATTAGAATAAATAAAATAAATAAGGAGGTATATTAAATATAATAATATTATTATCTTTATAATATACCTCAAATTCGACTGAAATATAGCTTTTATAACCGTTAATAATTAAAAAACGATAATAACCCGTTACTTATACTTTAATATATTTATTAAAATATTTAATTTAATTTAAACCCGTCTTATTATCGGTTTAGCTATTAAAGGTTAATTTAATTATTAAATTACTTAATAAATTATATTTACGTATTTAATTTATAAAATAATATTAACTTTAAACGATTAAAAACGGCGGAATATATTAACCTTATAAATTAATATATTTTATTATTATTAATTATTCCCGATTATTAAATTAAACCGTCTTTACCTTCTTATACCGATTAATATATATTATAATATATATTAAACCGATAATACCTATTATAAAGCTAATTTCGTCGAAATTCTATATATCTTTATTTAAAATACTATATTTAACTTTTATATTTATTATTAATATAAATTAATCGGAAATAACCTTTATATCCTTATAAAAAGCCCTTTAATAATCGTATTTCTAATTTATTTTAATTTTAAAGTTTAAATTATAATTAATAAAGCGTTTAATTTAATATTTATTAATGTATTCGTTATTATATATTCTTATAAGAAAATTAATTATATTTTTTATATTAACGATATTAAAAAGTATTCCTTAAATATTTAAATTAATTATATATTTTTATAATACCTCTTTTTTAATAAAATTTAATTTATATTATCGTTATTAAATTTCGTATTATAGGGTTCGGCCGTTAATTTAATAATATAAAATCGTATAAAGGACGTTATATATTTTTATAATAACTTTTTTATTTAAAGGATTTATTAAATTTCGTATTATTTAAATTATTAAAACGATTCGATTTTTTTTAAATTAATTAAATATTATAATTATAGAATTATTATATATTAAAGTTTAATTAAATTATAAAATTAAAAAAATAGTTCGCGAGGTAATATAATCCGCGAGGTAATAAACCACGTTATACTCTTTTTCGATATAAGATATTAAAATATAATTTATATTAAGCCCTTTAAAAGAAAGAAAGAAAAGAAAAAGAAAAAAGGTTAAAAGAATAAAAAAGAAGAAGATAGAAATAAATATAACCCTTTTACCTTTTTAAAATATATATATACTCTGTATAAATAACTTTAACCTTATTAAATTACTAAATAAAAAAAAGATATTTATTATCTTTAATAATGCTTAATATTTATTTAATTTATTATATTTATTACTTTTTAAATATATTATAATATAAAATATATAATATTACTTTAAATATATTATAATATAAATTAATTATAATATTGAAAGGATTTCTTCTGATTCTTATTTTTTAATAGCGACCCTTTACCTCGTTTCGTAATTAAATTAATAAAAGCGATTATTAAATTAAAAGCTATAAGTTTATTTAAAATAATTAAATCGATTAACAATATATAAATAATAAATATAGTTTTAAATATAATTTAAGCGCTTAATATATTAAAAATAATTATTTTATTTATTAAAATAAGAACTTAAATAATAGAAAGAATTAAATTAATCGGCTTATTACTTAATATAATTTATTTAAATTTATTAATAGATTCTTAACCGTTTTAAAATCCTTTATATTTATATTTCTTAATAACCGGTTATTTTTATAATTAATTTAATTCTTTTTAAATCCTCCTTAATATAATTTACTACCTCGCGGACTATATTACCTCGCGGACCACTTTTTTAATTTTATAATTTAATTAAACTTTAATATATAATAATTCTATAATTATAATATTTAATTAATTTAAAGAAAATTAAATTATTTTAATAATTTAAATAATATAAAATTTAATAAATTTTTTAAATAAAAAAGCTATTATAAAGGTATATAACGTCCTTTATATAACTTTATATTATTAAATTAACGGCTAAACCTTATAATATTAAATTTAATAACGATAATATAAATTAAATTTTATTAAAGAGGAGGTATTATAAAAGTATATAATCGATTTAAATATTTAAAGAATACCTCTTAATATTATTAATATAAAAAATATAATTAATTTTCTTATAAGAATACGTAATAACGAGCGCGTTAATAAATATTAAATTAAGCATTTTATAAATTATAATTTAAACCTTAAAATTAAAATAAATCGGAAATATAATTATTAAAGGGCTTTTTATAAAGATATGAAAGTTATTTCCGGTTAATTTATATTAATAATAAATATAAAAGTTAAATATGGTATTTTAAATAAAGATATATAAAATTTTAATAAAATTAACTTTATAATAAACGTTATTAGTTTAATATATATCTTAATATATATTAATTAACGTAAGAAGGTAAAAATAATTTAATTTAATAATTAAGAATAATTAATAATAATAAAATATATTAATTTATAAAATTAATATATTCTATCGTTTTTAATTATTTAAAGTTAATATTACCTTATAAATTAAATATATAAATATAATTTATTAAATAATTAAATAATTAACCCGACCTTTAACGGCTAGACCGATAATAAAACGGGTTTAAATTAAATTAAATACTTTAATAAATATATTAAAGCGCGAACGACGGGTTATTATCGCCTCTTAATTATTAACGATTATAAGAGCTATATTTCGGCTAAATTTAAAGTATATTATAAAGATAACGGTATTATTATATTTAATATACCTCCTTATTTATTTTATTTACTTTAATTATTAAATATTGTACTTTATTTATTATTAAAATATATATATTTAAAAGAAATCGAGCTATTTATAAAAGCCTCGATAAACTATATTATAAAACTCGAATTCTTTATTACCTTTAAGGCCGCGTATTTCGTTATTTTTATAAAATATAATATTAAATTTAAATTTAATATATTTAATTTAATACCTTATAATTTAGATAAGGTAATTAATAAGCTAAATATATAAATTTAAACGCTTATACCGAAGTTATTATATTTAAAAACCGTTAATACTTATAACCCCTTAACGCCTTCTAACCTTTAATAAATAATAAGATACTCTACTTTTATTAAAAATAAAATCTCTAGCTATTAAGGAAGCTCTCCGACGCCGATTTTAAATATTATAAATAAATTAATTAAATATATAAAATTAATAACGTACGAAATTATAATTTTATATAAACGGGTATAAACTTTAAAGGCGGTTAATTTAATCCTTTTAAAATACCGGAAGGTTAAAAGATTATATATTTAATTTAAAGGAACCTTTATTATTAAAGAATCTTAATAATTATAAAATAAAAAGGTAAAAGGAAAGTATTCTATAACCAATAAAAGTAAAAATAATAATTTATTAAAATAATATATAACGGGTAATAAGCGTTATAATATTTATGGCGAAACAGGTTATAATATATAAACCTATAAAAAGAATATAAAATTAAGTAATAAATCGGATAATGAATAATTTAAATTAATTTAAAGCATTATAATTAAATTAATTTATATAAAAGTATTAAGAAATAAAAAGAATAGTTTATAAAATAATATAATCCGCGAGATAATAAACTATATTATAAATAACGTTAATTTATTAATTATAACGTGGTTTATTACCTTATAAACTATATTACCTCGCGGACTACTTTTTTAATTTTATAACTTAATTAAATTTTAATATATAATAATTTTATAATTATAATGCTTAATTAATTTAAAGAAAATTAAATCGTTTAAATAATTTAAATAACGCGAAATTTAATAAATCCTTTAAATAAAAGAATTATTATAAAAATATACGATATCCTTTATATAATTTTATATTACCGAATTAACGGCCGAACCTTATAATGTGAAATCCGATAACGATAATATAAATTAAATTTTATTAAAGAAGAAGTATTATAAAAGTATATAATCGATTTAAATATTTAAGGAATACCTTTTAATATCGTTAATATAGAAAATATAATTAATCTTCTTATAGGAACGCGTAACGGCGAGCGCGTCGATAAATATTAAGCTAGGCGCTTTATCGATTATAATTTAAACCTTAAAATTAAAATAAATCGGAAATATAATTATTAAAAGGTTCTTTATAAAGATATAAAAGTTATTTCCGGTTAATTTATATTAATAATAAATACGAAGGTTAAATATAGTATTTTAAATAAAGATATATAGAATTTTAACGAAATTAACTTTATAATAGGCGTTATCGATTTAATATACATTATAACATGCGCTAATTAACATAAGAAGGTGAAAACGGTTTAATTTAATAATCGGGAATAATTAATAATAATAAAATATATTAATTTATAAAGTTAATATATTCCGCCGTTTTTAATTATTTAAAGTTAATATTATCTTATAAATTAAGCGCGTAAATATAATTTATTAAGTAATTAAGTAATTAAATCGACTTTTAACGGCTAAACTAATAATAAGACGGGCTTAAACTAGGTTAAATACTTTAATAAATATATTAAAACGCGAGCGATAGGTTATTATCGCCTTTTAATTATTAACGGTTATAAAAGCTATATTTTAATCGAATTTAAGGTATATTATAAAAATAATAATATTATTATATTTAATATATTTCCTTATTTATTTTATTTACTTTAATTATTAGATATTATACTTTATTCGTTATTAAAGCATATATATTTAAAAGAAATCGAGCTATTTATAAAAACCTCGATAAATTATATTATAAAGCTCGAGTTCTTTATTACCTTTAAGGCCGCGTATTTCGTTATTTTTATAAAATATAATATTAAATTTAGATTTAACGTATTTAATTTAATATTTTATAATTTAAATAAAGTAATTAATAAGCTAGATATATAAATTCGGACGCCTATACCGGAGTTATTACGCTTAAAGACCGTTAATATTTATAACCCTTTAATACCTTCTAACCTTTAATAAATAATAAAATACTTTATTTTTATTAAAAATAGGATTTTTAATTATTAAAGAAGCTCTTCGATATCGATTTTAAATATTATAAATAAATTAATTAAATATATAGAATTAATAATATATAAAACTATAATTTTATATAAACGGGTACGGACTTTAAAGGTAATTAATTTAATCCTTTTAAAACGCCGGAGGGTTAGAAAGTTATATATTTAATTTAAAGGAGCTTTTATTATTAAAGAATTTTAATAATTATAAAATAAGAAAATAAAAGGGAAACGTTTTATAATTAATAAAGGTAAAAATAATAATTTATTAAAACGGCGCGTAATAGGTAATAAATATTATAGTATTTATAGCGAAATAGGTTATAATATACGAATTTATAAAAAGGATATAAAATCGAATAATAAATCGGATAGCGAATAATTTAAATTAATTTAAAGCGTTATAATTAAATTAATTTATATAAAAATATTAAGAAATAGAAAGAGTAATCCACGAGGTAATATAGTCCGCGAGGTAGTAAACCACGTTATTATAAAAAAGAATTATATAAAACCTTTACCTTTTATTTAATAAATTAAATAAATAAATATATAGTTTTAATTATATAATAATTAAAATATAGATTAATTAATAATAACCTATCCGATTAAAGGATTAATTATTAATTATAATTCGCTCCTTTTTCTAATATTTATTCTTATTTATCGGTATTAGCCTTTCTTCCCTTTTAATATATTTAATTAGTTTACTATTTTATTATATTCATATTTATTATATTCATTTAATTTGTTTTAAATTTATTATAATTAATATAAATAATAAAAACTAAATAAAAAGTTATATAAATTAATAATAACTCCGTAATAAAATAAATAGATATCTTAAATATTAAATTAAAAAATTAAACCTCTAATTATATAATAATAAATAATAAATATTAAACCCCTTTTTACTATAGCTATCGACCTTAATTATTACTTTATTATCCCTTATAATATAAAATTTATAATAAACCCGGGTTTTATAATAATATTGTATTTAAATATTAAAAAAACGAATTACTCGTTCGTATTATATAAATTTAATATTTATTAAAAAACTTTATATTTAAATAATAAAGTTCTTAAAGTTAAAATATAAAAATACCGATTTCATATTAATATGAAATCTCGAAATAAATATTTTTTAAAATTTATAATAATTCTCTCTTTCCTATTATATATAAATATATATTTATATCCATTATTATCCCTTATTTAATTTTATACCTTTATACATTATTTAATATATATATAATTATTTAAATCTCGATATTTATTAATATATATTATATAATATATATTAATAAAAAACGCTTTAAATAATTTTAAAAACCGGTATAATTACGCTTCTAATTAGACTTAAACCTTCTATTCCGGATAATTTTTATAAATAAAGTAACGTTTTAAATGAACTCGATTCTAATATATTAAAAACCTTATATAATAATAAACTTTTTAAATTATTATAATATATAACTCTTTAACGTGGTTTATTATATACTCGAATATATTATATAATCGGATATTTTTCTTATATCTTATTATTTTTATATAAATTAATTTAATTATAATATTTTAAATTAATTAAATTCATTTATTATCCGATTTATTATTCGATTTTATATCCTTTTTATATATTCGTATATTATAACCTATCTCGTTATAGATATTATAATACCTTTTATTAATTACCTTTCGTTTTAACGGACCCCCGTTTTATTTTTATTAATTATTAAATACTTTCCTTTTACTTTTTTATTTTATAATTATTAAAAATTTTATATAATAAAGGCTTTTTTAAATTATATATATACCTTTTTAATTCTCCGGTATTTAAAAAGTATTAAATTAATATCTTTTAATATATATATTTAATCGCGTATAAAGGGTATTTTATAAATTATTTTATCTATATTTTTTATTATTTAATTTATAATATTTAAAATAAATATTAAGGAGCTTTTTTAATAAATAAAGACTTTATTTTTAATAAAAATAAAGTATTTAATTGTTTATTAAAGGTTAAGTAGCGTTTAGGGATTATAAATATTAACCGTCCTCGAACGCGACGGGCTAGGTATAGATATCCGAAGATATATATTTAATTTATTAATTATTTTATTTAAATAATAAGGAATTAAATTTAATATTATTTTTTATAAAAATAATAAAATATATAACTTTAAAAGTAATAAAGAATTTAAGTTTTATAATACAATTTATTAACACTTTAATAAATAGCTTAATTTATTTTAAATATATACGTTTTAATATTAAATAAAGTATTATATTTAAAGGTTAAAGTAAGTATAATAAATAAAGAGGTATATTAATTATTATAATATCGTTATTTTTATAATATATTTTAAATTCGGTTAAAATATAGCTTTCGTAGCCGTTAAAAATTAAAAGGTAATAATAACTTTTTACTTGTAATTTAATATATTTATTAAAGTATTTAATTTAATTTAAACCTATTTCTTTATCGGTCTAATTATTAGAAATCGGTTCAATTATTTAATCGCCCAATAGGTTATATTCACGAGATTAATTTATAAGGTAATATTAGCTTTAAATAATTAAGAACGGCGGAATATATTAATTTTATAAATTAATATATTTAATAATTATTAATTATTCCTGATTATTAAATTAAATCGATTTCGCTTTTTTACGTTAATTAGCGTGTATTATTATAAATATTAATTTAATTATATTTATTATAAAGCCGGTTTTATTAAAATTTTATATATTTTCGTTTAAAATATTATATTTAGTTTTAATATTTACGATTAACGCGAACTAGCTAGAAATAATATTTAAATCTCTATAAAGAGCCTTTTAATAATTATATTAATAATTTATTCGGGTTTTAAAGTCCGGTTTATAATTAATAAAACGCCTAACTTAATATTTATTAATATATTTATCCCGTCTTACGGAGGACGTTAATTTATTAATTATATTATAAAAAAGAATTGTATAAAACCTTTACCTTTTATTCGATAGATTAAGTAAGTAAGTATATAATCGTAAATTAATTAATTATATAATAATCGACGAATAGTTTAATCGATAATAATTTATTTAATTAAAGGACTACTCGTTAATCGCGCGCTAGCTCCCGTTTATCGGTACCGGCCTTTCTTCCCCTTTAATATGTTTAATTAATTCGCGATATTATTATACCGGCGTTTATTATATTAATATAAAAGCTTTATATCCTTTAGGGCCTTTTTCCTATCTTATATATATATAAATACGCTTTCCGTTATTTAATATTCTTTATAAAGTTTATCGTTATTATTTATATTAAATATAATATAAAGATTATATATATAGAAAGTTATATATTATAATAATTCGAAAGGTTTATTATTATATACGATATTTAATATTTTAAAATTAAGTTTATTTAAAACGGTTATGATTTTTATATTATAAAAGTAATTTTTTTTAAAAGATATAAATTTAATAATTATTAATATAATCGCGTTAATTTTCTCGGAATTACCCGAAGCGTTTTTTATTAATGTATACGATATAATATATATTAATAAATATCGAGATTTAAATAATTATATATATATTTAATAATATATAAAGGTATAATATTAAATAAAGAATAGTAATAAATATAAATATATATTTATATATAATAGGAAGGAGAAATATTATAGGTTTTAAAGAGTGTTTATTTTAAAATTTTATATTTATATATAAAAGCTTTCTTTAATAGTTTATATAAAACCGGTATTTTTATACCTTAATTTTAAGAACTTTATTATCTAAATATAAATAATCTCCGATAAATTTTAAATCTATATAACGCGAACGAGTAATTCCTTTCTTAATATTTAAATATAATATTATCGCGAGACCTAGGTTTATTATAAATCTTATGCCGTAGGGGATAATAAGGTAGTAGCTGGGGTCGATAGTTATAATAAAAAGGGGGCTTAATATTTAATATTTATTATTATATAGTTAAAGGTTTAATTTTTTAATTTATTATTTAAGATACCTATTTGTCTTAATACGGAGTTATTATTAATTTATATAACCTTCTATTTATTTTTTATTATTTATGTTAGCTATAATAAGTTTAAAAAAATAATAAATAAAAAAATAAATATATTTATCGTTATATAACGTTATAAGGAGATTAATTATATTTCTTATAATATTAATATTAAAACGTATTTCTTTAATATTTAAGTTAATTATATAATTATAAAATATTTCCTTTTTTATTATATTTAATTTATATTATTATTATCGGATTTCGAGTTAAGTTCGGTACCGCGGAGTCGGTCGTTTAACGTAAATAGAAGGACGTTATACGCTTTTATAATAGTTTTTTAATTAATTTAATTTAAGCCTTTTTATATAATTTAAATTATTAAAACGATACGATTTTCTTTAGATTATATCGGTATTATAATTATTAAATTATTATATATTAAAGTTTAATTAAATAGGTTAAGGGGGAAAGTGTTCGATTATATAATATATCTAAATATATAATAAATTATATTATATATATAATCTTTATTATATATTAAATATATAAAAGCCGTCTTACGGAGGACGTTAATTTATTAATTATATTATAGAAAAGAATTGTATAAAACCCTTACCTTTTATTCGATGGATTAAGTAAATAAGTATATAATTTAATTAATTATATAATAATTAATAAATAGTTTAATTAATAATAATTTATTCGATTAAAGGATTACTCGTTAACCGTAGTTCCGTTAGCTCTCGTTTATCGGTACCGGCCTTTCTTCCCTTTCGATACGTTTAATTAATTCGCGATATTATTATATCGGTATTTATTATATTAATATGAAAACTTTATATCCTCCGGGGTTTCTTTTTCGTTTTATATATATATAAATATACCTTTTATTATTTAATATTCTTTATAAAATTTATTACCGCCGTTTATATTAAATATAATATAAAGATTATATATATAAAGAGTTATATATTATAACAATTCGAAAGGTTTATTATTATATATAATATTTAATACTTTAAAATCGAATTTATTTAAAACGGTTATAATTTCCGTATTACGAAAATAATTTTTTTTAAGAAATATAAATTTAATAATTATCGATATAATTACGCTAGCTTTTTTAGAATTACTTAAAGCGCTTTTTATTAACGCGTATAATATAATATATATTAATAAATATCGAGATTTAAATAATTATATATATATTTAATAATATATAAAAGTATAATATAAAGGATAGTAATAAATATAAATATATATTTATATACGATAAAAAAGAGAAATATTATAGGTTTTAAAGAGTATCTATTTTAAAATTTTATATTTATATATAAAAGTTTTTTTCGATAGTTTATATAGAATCGATATTTTTATACTTTAGTTTTAAGAACTTTATTATTTAGGTATAAGTAATTTTTAATAGATTTTAAATTTATATAATATAAATAAATAATTCCTTTCTTAATATTTAAATATAATATTATTATAAGACCTAGGTTTATTATTAATTTTATACCGTAAGGGATAATAAGTAATTAAGGTCGATAGCTATAATAAAAAAGGGGTTTAATATTTATTATTTATTATTATATAGTTAGAGGTTTAATTTTTTAATTTATTATTTAAGATATTTATTTGTTTTAATATGGAGTTATTATTAATTTATATAACCTTTTATTTATTTTTTATTATTTATATTAGTTATAATAAGTTTAAAAAAATAATAAATAAATATATAAAAGAAAGAATTTTTATAAAAAATATTAAAGGGTGAAAAGCGTATTTATATATATATAAAACGAGAAAGAGGTTTTAAAAGACGTTAGATTTCTATATTAATATAATAAATACCGATACGTTAAAATCGCGAGTTAATTAAATATATTAAAGGGGAAGAAAGGCCGGTATTAATAAGTAGGAATTAGCGTGCGATTAACGAGTAATACTTTAATTAAATAAATTCTATTCTATGGAGGACGTTAATTTATTAATTATATTATAAAAAAAGAATTATATAAAACCCTTACTTTTAATTTAATAAATTAAGTAAATAAGTATATAGTTTAATTAATTATATAATAATTAATAAATAATTTAATCGATAATAATTTATTCGATTAAAGGATTATTCGTTAATTACGATTCCGTTAGCTCCCGTTTATTAATATCGGCTTTTTAAAGGTAATTATTTTATATTCTTATTATATTAACGTTTATTATAAATATAATTTAATAAAAGTTTTATATCCTTTAAAGCCTTTTTCCCGTTTAATAAATATATAAATATACTTTCCGCTATTTAATAATTTTTATAATATTCTTTATTATTATATGCCCTAAATTTAATATATAAATTATATTTATAAAGAGCTATATATTATAATAAATTATAAAGTAAGTTATTTTATATTATCTTTAATATTTTAAAGTTAAATTTATTTAAAGTATTTACGACTTTCTAATTATAAAAACGATTTATTTTAAGAAATTTAAATTTAATAATTATTAATATAATAATACCGGCCTCCTCGGAATTACCCGAGGTATTCTTTATTAATATATACGATATAATATATATCGATAGATATCGAGATTTAAATAATTATATATATATTTAATAATATATAAAGGTATAAAGTTAAATAAGGATTAGTAATAAATATAAATATATATTTATATAAAATAAGAAAGAGAAATGTTATAAATCTTAAAGAACGTTTATTTTAAGATTTTAAATTTATATACGAAAGCTTTCTTTAATAATTTATATAACATCGGTATTTCCGTACTTTAGTTTTAAGAACTTTATTATTTAAATATAAATAATTTCTAATAGATTTTAAATTTATATTACGCGAACGAGTATAATAATTCCTTTCTTAATATTTGAATATAATATTATTACGAGACCCGGGTTTATTATAAATTCTATATTATAAAGGATAATAAATAATTAAGGTCGATAGTTATAATAGAAAGGGGCTTAATATTTATTATTTATTATCGTTAGAAGGTTTAATTTTTTAATTTATTTTTAAGATATCTATTTATTTTAGTATAAAGTTATTATTAATTTATATAACTTTCTATTTATTTTTTATTTTTTATTTTAATTATAAGAAGTTTAATAAAATATGAAATAAATAAATTAAATAAATTATTATCGATTAAATTATTTATTAATTATTATATTAATAGTTAATTTATAATTATATACTTACTCGCTTAATTTATTAAATAAAAGGTAAGGGTTTTATATAATTTTTTTAAAATATAATTAATAAATTAACGTCCTCCGCAGGACGATATTATTATATTAATAAAACTTTATATCCTTTAAAACTTGTTTTTCGTTTTATAAATATATAAATATACTTTTCGTTATTTAATATATTTTATAATTTCCTTATAATATAATAAAAGATTTATATATATAAAGGAATAAATATTATAATAATTTAAAAGGTTTATTATTATATACGATCTTTAATATTTTAAAATCGAATTTATTTAAAACGTCGTTTTATTTATAGATATTATTTAAAATAGGAAATTTAAATTCGGTTAACGGTATAATTATATCGGTTTTCTTAAAATTATTTAAAACGCTCCTTATTAATATATATAATATAATATATATGAATAAATATTAAAATCTAAATTATCGTATATATTATTTTTTAAAGGAATATTTATAAACACTTTATAGATTTAAAGTTTTATATATTTTTAAAATATTGAAATTATATTTTACTTTATTATATTTAAACTTTTCATTATTATTTAATTAAAAAACAATGTACTTTAAAATATAATAAGAAATAAAAGAGGTAATAATTAATAATATAAATAAAAGAAATATATATTATTAATCGATTATATATATATTTATTAAAATTAAAATAAAATCGTTTAAAATTATATAAAACTTTATATATTATAAAACAATTTTATATTATTAAGATTTTAAAATATTATTATTCCTTTAAATCGATATATCCTTTAAATAAAGCTTTAAAATAGTAAGTTTTTATTTAAATAATAATTATAAATATTATTTAAATAAAACTATATTATTTATAAAAATTTAATTTATTGTATATTTAAACTATTTTTTATTTAATTTTAAGTTTCGATTTAAATTATTGAAATTTAAAATGATTTATTTTATTTAAATAATAAAGCAGCTTTAAATAGTTTTATAATTTATTACTTATTTAATTATAATCCTACTAAATTATATAATAAATAAAGGTATTGTTATTTAAATTTGTTCAATTATAATCTTTATAAATAAAATAAATAAATATTTTATAAATATATTTATTTATTTATTAAAATATAAATTTAAAATTCATTATTTATTAAGAAAACTTAATTTTATATTAAATGTATTTAATTTTTTATAAGTTATATAAAATATTAATAAATTTATTAATCTTATTTAATAAATAAATAAGGATTTAGTATTTAATAAAATTTAATATTTAATTAATAGAATATTTATAAATAAGGAATTAAAAATGAAGTTTAAGAAAGGAAATAATAAAGACCGTTTATATAGAGGAATTTTAAATGGTTTTTTTTAAATATTTTAAGAAATTATAAATTTAAATAATAAATATAATAATTTAAATAAAAAGTTTTTTATATTATATATTTAGAATAACTTATTTAATATTCTTTTAAGCTTTTAATAGTTAAAATAAATAGTAAAAATTAAATAAAAGGTTATATAAATTAATAGTAATTTTCTATTAGGATAATTAGGTATTTTAAATAATAAAGTATAAAAATTAAACTTCTAATTATATAATAATAGATAATAAATATTAAGCCCCCTTTTTATTATAATTATCGACTTAATTATTACCTTATTATCCTTTATAGTATAGGATTTATAATAAACCCGGGTTTTATAATAATATTATATTTAAATATTAAGAAAGTAATTATTTATTTACGTTATATAAATTTAAAATTTATTAAAGATTATTTATATTTAAATAATAAAGTTTTTAAAATTAAAATATAGAGATACCGGTTTTATATAAATTATTAAAGAAAGCTTTTATATAAAAATTTAAAATCTTAAAATAAATACTTTTTAAAATTTATAATATTTCTTTTTCCTATTTTATATAAATATATATTTATATTTATTATTATCTTTTATTTTATATTTTTATATATTATAAAATATATATATAATTATTTAAATTTCAATATTTATTAATATATATTATATTATATATATTAATAAAGAGTACCTCTATTAATTTTAAGGAGGCCGGTATTATTATATTAATAATTATTAAATTTAAATTTTTTAAAATAAACCGTTTTTATAATCGGAAAATCGTAAACGTTTTAAATAAATTTGATTTTAAAATATTAAAGATTATATAAAATTATTTATTTTATAATTTATTATAATATATAATTCTTTATATATATAATTTATATATCGAATTTAAAATATACGGTAATAAAAGATATTATAAAGATTATTAAATAATAAAAAATATATTTATATATTTATAAAACGGGAAAGAAATCCTAAAGAATACGAAGCTTTTATATATTTATAATAAACGCCGGTATAATAAGATTATGGAATAATTACCTTTAAAGGATTGGTATTAATAAACGAGAGCTAGCGGAATTATAATTAATAAGTAATTCTTTAATTAAATAGGTTATTATTCCGTTTTATAGAGGACGTTAATTTATTAATTATATTATAAAAAAGAATTATATAAAACCTTTATTTTTTATTCGATAGATTAAGTAAGTAAATATATAATTATAAGTTAATTAATTATATAGTAATCGATAAATAGTTTAATCGATAATAATTTATTCGATTAAAGGATTATTTATTAATCGCGCGTTAATTCCCGTTTATCGGTGCCGGCCCTTCTTTCCCTTCGGTACGTTTAATTAATTCGCGATATTATTATATCGGTACTTATTATATTAATAAAGTTTCGTATCTTCCGGGGCCTTTTTCCCGTCTTATATATATATAAATATACCTTCCGCTATTTAATATTTTTTATAAAGTTTATCGCTACCGTTTATATTAAATATAACGTAAAGATTATATATATAAAGAGTTATATATTATAACAATTTGAAAGGTTTATTATTATATATAATATTTAATATTTTAAAATCGAGTTTATTTAAAGTAATTACGATTTCTATATTACGAAAGTAATTTTTTTTAAGAAATATAAATTTAATAATTATCGGTATAATCGCGCCGGCCTTTTCGGAATTATTTAAGGCGCTCTTTATTAATATATATAATATAATATATATTAATAAATATTAAAATTTAAATAATTATATATATATTTAATAATATATAAAGGTATAATATAAAAAATAGTAATAAATATAAATATATATTTATATATAATAGGAAGGAGAAATATTATAGGTTTTAAAGAGCGTTTATTTTAAGATTTTATATTTATATATAAAAGCTTTTTTCGATAACTTACGTAAAATTAATATCTCCGTACTTTAGCTTTAAGAACTTTATTATTTAAATATAAGTAATTTCTAATAAATTTTAAATTTATATAATATAAATAAGTAATTCCTTTCTCGATATTTAAATATAATATTATTACGAGATTTAAGTTTATTATAAATCCTATACCGTAAAGGATAATAAGTAATTAGGGTTAATAGCTATAATAGAAAAGGGGCTTAATATTTATTATTTATTATCGTGTAATTAGAGGCTTGATTTTTTAATTTATTATTTAAAATACTTATTTATTTTAGTACGGAGTTATTATTAATTTATATAACTTTCTATTTATTTTTTATTATTTGTATTAGCTATAATAAATTTAAAAAAAATAATAAATAAATAGGTTATTATTAATTAAGTTATTTATCGGTTATTATATAATTAATTAAATTATATATTTATTTATTTAATTTATCGAATTAAAGGTAAGGGTTTTATTAAAAATATTATAATATAATTAATAAATTAATGTCCTCTATAAAATAGTATTTAAAATAATTAATAGTTTATTTTATAAGATTAATTATAATAGATTTAAATGCTTTTATATCTTTATATTATATCTCTTAAATATATATAAAATAATTTATAATAAAAATTATTATTTTAAAGAATTTAAAATATTAAAAAGATTTAATTTATATAAAACTTTATATAATAAAGTAATAAATTTGATATTATTTTATTTATTAATAAATTTAAATAAAAAGGCGTAAGGTAATAAAAGACTAACGTGGTTTATTATATACTCGAATATATTATATAGTCGAATACTTTTTTCCTTATATAAAAAATGGTTATACGTAAATTATAATTTTTTTAATTCTTTATTAAATTTTATAAAATTTTAACCTATTATATTTAATTATATAAAAATATTAAATCTATTTTATCCCGTCCTATGGAGAACGTTAATTTATTAATTATATTATGAAAAAAAAAATTATATAAAACCTTTACCTTTAATTCGATAAATTAAATAAATAAATATATAATTTAATTAATTATATAATAACCGATAAATAATTTAATCGATAATAACCTATTCGATTAAAGGATTGTTTATTAATCGTAATTTATCTCCTCCTTTTTAACGTTAACTTCCGTTTATCGGTACCGGCCTTTTTTCCCTTTTAATACGTTTAATTAATTCGCGATTTCATTATATCGGCGCTCGTTATATTAATAAAACTTAATATCTTTCGGAACCTCTTTCCTATTTTATATATATATAAATATACTTTTCGCCTTTTAATATTTTTTATAAAGGTCTTTATTATTATATATTTAATATATAATATAAAGATTGTATATATCAAAAGCTATATATTATAATACTTTAAAAGGTTTATTATTATATATAGTTTTTAATATATTAAAATCGAGTTTATTTAAAGCGTTATTATATTTATAAAAATCGTCCGGAATAAAAGGTTTAAATTTAATTATTAATATAATTATATTAGTTTTTCGGAATTATTTAAAGCGTTATTTATTAATATATATAATATAATATATATTAATAAATATTGAAATTTAAATAGTTATATATATATTTAATAATATATAAAACTATAAAATAAAGGATAATAATAAATATAAATATATATTTATATATAATAAGAAGGAGAGAATTATTATAAATTTTAAAGAACGTTTATTTTAAGATTTTATATTTATATATAAAAACTTTCTTTAATAATTTATATAAAACCGGTATCTCTATACCTTAATCTTAAAAACTTTATTATTTAAGTATTAATAATTTTTAATAAATTTTAAATCTATATAATATAAACGAATAATTTCTTTCTTAATATTTAAATATAATATTATTATAAAACCGGGTTGTATTATAAATTTTATATTATAAAGGATAATAAATAGCTAGAGTCGATAGCTATAATAAAAAGGGGCTTAATATTTATTATTTATTATTATATAATTGGAAATTTAATTTTTTAATTTATTATTTAAAATATTTATTTATCTTAATACGGAATTATTATTAATTTATATAACCTTCTATTTATTTTCTATTATTTATATTAGCTATAATAAGTTTAAAAGAATATTTAATAAATATGATTTATTAGGCGATTAAGTAATTAAATCGATTTCTAACGGCTAGACTAGTAATAAAATAGGTTTAAATTAAATTAAATATTTTAATAAATATATTAAATTATAAATAAAAAGTCGTTATTACCTTTTAATCTTTAACGGTTAGAAAAGCTATATTTTAATTAAATTCAAGGTATATTATAAAAATAACGATATTATTATAATTAATATACCTCCTTATTTTATCGTATTTATTTTAGCTTTTAAATATAGTATTCTATTCGATATTAAAATATATATATTCGAAATAAATTAAGTTATTTATTAAAACGTCGATAAATTATATTATAAAATTTAAATTCTTTATTACCTTTAAAGTCGTATATTTTATTACTTATATAGAAAACAATATTAAATCTAGATTTAATATATTTAATTTAATCTTTTATTATTTAAAGGAGGTAATTAATAAATTAAATATATATCTTCGGACGCTTATATTTAATCTATCGCGTCCGGGGACGGTTAATATTTATAACCTTTAAACGCCGTTTAACCTTTAATAAATAATTAAATATTCTATTTTTATTAAAAATAAGGTCTTTATTTATTAAAGAAACTTCTTAATATTCATTTTAAATACTATAAATCAAATAACGAAAAGTATAAATAAAATAATTTATAAAATAACCTTTATATATAATTAAATATATATATTATAAAAAGTTAATTTAATAGTTTTTAAACGTTAAAGAATTAAAAAGGTATATATATAATTTAAAAAGGCCTTTATTATATAAGATTTTTAAAAACTATAAAATTAAAAGGTAAAAGGGAAACGTTTAATAATTAATAAAGGCGAAACGGGGGGTTCGTTAAAATAGAAGGCGGTTAATAAAAAGTGTTATAATATCTATAATAGAATAGGTTATAATATATAAATATATAAAAGGATATAAAATTAAATAATAAATCGGATAATAAATGAATTTAATTAATTTAAAATATTATAATTAAATTGATTTATATTAAAGTGGTGAAATATAGAAAAGGTGGCCGACTCGGTGATATAGCCGGCTCGGTGGTAAACTATGTTATATATTTTATTAAATACCGTAAATAATAATTTATTTAAAAATTTATAATACTTTATCGAAATTAAATAAAATTCTCTTTAATTAATAAAATAGTTTTATAGATTCGTTTTTTAGTTAATTTCTTATTTATTATATAATTAAAATACTTTTATTCTTTATATAAAATATAATTACTTTATTTTTATTAAACTTTATATAATTATTATTAATATTAATAATATATTTATTGCTATCCTTGTTTTCTTCTTTATCTTTAATTTATAAAATCTTAAATAGCGTTAAAAACAATTATTATATTTAATACTAAGAATATATTATATTATATTGAATCTTTATATTAAAATATTCTAAAAAAGTAAATTAATATCTTAATAATAATAAAGATTTATTCCTTTATTTAAATTTAATTTAACCCTTATTAAATTAACGTTATTAATATTTAACGGTTTAAATTAATAATACATATATAATTATATTAAAGTTAATAAGACTCGATCTTACTTTGTAAAAATTAAAGATAAAACCCCTTTAAACAAGAACGTGGTTATTAATTAATTAATAACTTAATTCGTTTTAATTTTATTAACGTTATTTATTATTAATAGAACTCGGTATTTAAATTATGTTATATTATAATTTATAAATAAATAAACACTTTACTTAATTATAATAAATAGTTATAAATATGTAATATACATTTAATAAACTTAAGTAATAAATATAATATAAAAAGGAAATAAAATAAAGAAAGAACTATACTTTTAAATAAAATCGTAATTTATATAAAAAGAATAAAAAGTAAAAGGTTTTATATTTAAATAAAATCGTAACTTTTATAAAGAAACTATAATAAATATAATTAAATAAGTATTTAATTTAAAATTAAATATTATTAATAAATAACCGGTCGGTCGAGTATTTTATTTAACTCTATTTATAAAAGACTTTTTATTTATTTAAACACGATATATTTCTAAAATAATAAACTACTTTTTAAACTACTTATATAAAGCTTAATAATTAAGTTATTAACGGTATTAAATATATAATTAAATAATAAAACTATTAAGATTCTCTTTTTAAAAGAAACTTAAAATCTTAATTATTAATAATATTAAACGTATAATTAATAATTAATAATATAGAATTCTTATAAATTAAAAAGAAATCGTATTAAATATAAAATAACCCTTTAAATCTAACCTTTAATTTTATTAAGAATTATTAGAATTAATATTAAATATATTAGCTCGTTTAATATTAACGAATCTTAATATATAAACGTTTTATTAAATTATTTAAAACTTATATTAAATATAAAAGTTTTAATAACTTTTTAATAAAGTTATTAAATTAATTATTTTTATTTTTAACCGATTATAATTAAAGAAATAGTATTAATTTAAAGGGATTAAATTAGAGTATTATTAAATAATAAATTAATATAAAAATTAAAATTAAATGGAAAAAGGGTTTATTTACTTAATTAATTAAAGCCTTTTAAATAAAGGAGGTTAATTATTATTACCGGTATTAACCGCCTTTTTATTTAATTATAACGGGTTAATTAAACCTTCCTTAATAAACCTTTTAATAGAATTTATTATTATATAAGGTAAAACATTACTTTAATTAAATTTTAACCTAGCTTTTATATAATAAATCGTTAATTATTTAATTATTTTTAATAAAGAAAGAAATAGAAATAATATAAGAAACTTTATTATCCCTTTAATTATAAATATATTACTTTTTATTAAGAAATATATATAATATAAATAAAAGGTATTTTAATATAATTAAAGTAATATTTAAAACGTTTTAATTAATTAATTATAACGTAATTTATTATCTCGCGGATTATATTATTTCGCGAACTATTCTTTTAATTTTATAATTTAATTAAACTTTAATATATAATAATTCTATAATTATAATATTTAATTAATTTAAAGAAAATTAAATTATTTTAATAATTTAAATAATATAAAATTTAATAAATTTTTTAAATAAAAAAGCTATTACGAAGGTATACGACGTCCTTTATATAACTTTATATTATTAAATTAATGGCCGAACTTTATAACGCGAAATTTAATAACGATAATATAAATTAGATTTTATTAAAAAGGAGGTATTACGAAAGTATATAATCGATTTAAATATCCGAGGAATACTTTTTAATATTATTAATATAGAAAATATAATTAATCTTTTCGTAAGAGCGTGTAACGATAAGCGTGTTAATAAATATTAAATTAAGCGCTTTATCGATTATAATTTAAACTTTAAAATTAAAATAAATCGGAAATATAATTATTAAAGGGCTTTTTATAAAGATATAAAAGTTATTTTCGGTTTATTTATATTAATAATAAATATAAAAGTTAAATATAATATTTTAAATAAAGATATATAGGATTTTAATAAGACTAGCTATATAATAAACGTTATCGGCTTAATATATATTATAATATATACCGATCGGCGTAGGAAGGCGAAGACGGTTTAATTTAATAATCGGGAATAATTAATAATAATAAAATATATTAATTTATAAGGTTAATATATTTCGCCGTTTTTAATTATTTAAAGTTAATATTATTTCGTAAATTAAATATACGAATATAATTTATTAAGTAATTAAGTAATTAAACCGATTTCTAACGGCTAAATTAATAATAAGATAGGTTTAAATTAAATTAAGTATTTTAATAAATATATTAAAACGCGAGTAATAGGTTATTATCGCTTTTTAATTATTAACGGTTATAAGAGTTATATTTTAACCGAATTCGAGGTATATTATAAGGATAACGGTATTATTATATTTAATATATTTCTTTATTTATTTTAATTATTAAATATCGCATTTTATTCGCCGTTAAAGTATATGTATTCGAAAAAAATCGAGTTATTTATAAAAACTTCAATAAATTATATTACGAAGTTTAAATTCTTTATTATTTTTAAAGCCGCGTATTTCGTTATTTTTATAAAATATAATATTAAATTTAAATTTAACGTATTTAGTTTAATACCTTATAATTTAAATAAAGTAATTAATAAATTAAATATATAAATTTAGATATTTATACCGGAGTTATTATATTTAAGGACTATTAATACTTATAACCCTTTAATACTTTTTAACTTTTAATAAACGATAAGATATTCTACTTTTATTAAAAATAAGATCTTTAATTATTAAAGAAGCTTTTTAACGCCGATTTTAAATATTATAAATAAATTAATTAAATATATAAAGTTAATAATATACGAAGTTATAATTTTATATAAACGGGTACGGACTTTAAAAGCGGTTAATTTAATCCTTTTAAAGCGTCGGAGGGTTAAAAAGTTACGTATTTAATTTAAAGAAGTTTTTATTATTAAAGAATTTTAATAATTATAAAATAAAAAAGTAAAAGGG
The DNA here is from genome assembly GCA_038363915.1 of Apiospora saccharicola. Classification (NCBI taxonomy): domain Eukaryota; kingdom Fungi; phylum Ascomycota; class Sordariomycetes; order Amphisphaeriales; family Apiosporaceae; genus Apiospora; species Apiospora saccharicola. Next base: position 7,134,650 of record JAQQWM010000001.1, read on the forward strand.
AAGTATCCTATAATTAACGAAGGTAAAAATAATAATTCGTCGAAGCGGCGCGTAACGGGTAATAGGTATTACGGTATTTATAATAAAATAAATTATAATATACGAACTTATAAAAAGGATATAAAATCGAATAATAAATCGAATAATAAATAATTTAAATTAATTTAAAGTATTATAATTAAATTAATTTATATAAAAATATTAAAAAGTAGAAAGAATAGTTTATAAGGTAATATAGTCCGCGAGGTAGTAAACCACGTTATATAATATTAAAAAAAACGTTTTAAATATTATTTTAATCGTATTAAAATACCCTTTATCTATATTATACATTCTTTTTAATAGAAAGTAGCGTACTTATAATTAAGGGGATATATAAGGTATAATAGAGTCGGCCCCTGTTCCCTCCCTGTTCCCTCTTCCGCGGTCATGCTTTGGACCAATGGGGATGCGATGTCTTATCTTGTTATACAGCGAGGTGAGTCTTGGGCCTACCCAGTCGAGTTTAGCTCAATTGACAAGATACTACTTCATCGTACTATCACCCCCCCCCCACTGCGTACCTGCCGTGCAACCGACATCTTCAATATCCAATACGCATGCCGACAGGCTCACTGTACGGCCATCATCCTCGCCGGCCCAAGGATTTGCTTTTCGCCACGGAGTACCTACCTCCTGCGCGGCTTGGCGGCTCGCGTCCGGGACAGGATAACATTCGCGACACATGCATGTCCAATCAGCAGTGCGACATGGTGTTCCTGGCCACTGCCGTTGCATCCTTGGGAAGATGCGCGCAGCTGCTGGATGGTGTTCCCTGCCCAGCAAAAAAATATCCTTTCTGTTTTCGACCAATTACACCGTCCACAGCCCTTCTTGTCATTGTTTTATCCTCCAACCTCTTGATAAGCGGTGGACCAAGCGAAGCAGTACCAACCAGAGCTGGTCGTGCTGATCCGCCAATTTGACATAATCCATGCAGTGCTCGCTCTTTGATGTGAGTGAGTGAGCGCGCGAGGGAGACGGAGACAGAGTAGGGAGTAATACTGACTGGTGAGATTCCGTCATTGTCATACCCAGAGCTATACATAACTTTGCCAATGCAGTGAGTCCCGAATAATAAATACAACAACCTCTGCAGCCTGTTCCCTCTTCTTTCCTTGCTTTTTGCTCCCTTGCCCGTTACCGTCCGAAACGACCGTACCGCCACCCTCCTTTCGATCCATCGTCAAACCCTCACCTGTGTAACGCCTCGCTGCAGCTAGTGCTGTGCTGTGTTTCTCTCTGCCAAGCTTGTCCACGGCGAGATCTGTGTGATTGGCTGTACGGTCAAGTTGCTTCTTCTGCAGTGTCTGGTCCTCTCACACCCGTTACGGCATCAGCCCATACCCTACAAGCTAGCTTGCCGTCTTATTAGCTACTCAGTAATTCAGGTCATTACATGCAGTCTTGCTACCCCACGCCGAACCTGAATCTGAACCCTGAACTGCTTCGGGGGGTGGGATTGCTATCTCACCTGGCTGAAACCATCCTTGCAGCAACCCATAGGCCGACTTAGCATCTGCTTTGGAAAACTGCCTTCCCTTCCTTTGAACAAAAGTCCCGAGTTAACCCCCCTTCTTCCTCGTTGCTACACCGAACCAGATCTGTATTATTCTTCTTGAGATTTCGCTCCTGGCTGGGCTCAATATCGTCAACATGGCTGCACTCGACGGCATCGACCTGGACGCCTTGGACTATGTTGTGAAGGTGCCATACAACGGCACGGGTGAACAAGGCGGTGATTCCTTGACCGAAAACCTCAACATCTGGTATGAGGTATGACATATCTAACCCTAAACTACCGCGGCTCTGTGTTTCTAACCGTCTTGTTGATGATAGAGCGGAGACGTTGGATGGATGATCACCGCGACCGCTCTTGTTCTGTTGATGATACCTGGGGTTGGGTAGGTACAGTGCTGGCAAAAGACGACATCGTTCATTGCAATCATTTTCTAACCTGTGCCCTGTAGTTTCTTCTATTCAGGCCTGGCCCGAAGAAAGTCGGCTCTTTCCCTCATCTGGCTCTCGGTTATGGCCACTGCCGTGTCCTCGTTTCAGTGGTTCTTCTGGGGTTATTCTCTCACCTTCTCGCACACGGCTGGCCGCTATATTGGCGACCTAGCAAACTTTGGTTTCAAGGACGTCCTGGCACAACCCTCAGTTGGATCCGACAGGATTCCCGACCTGTTATTTGCTGTTTACCAAGGCATGTTCTCCGCCATCACCGTAGCCCTTGCAACAGGTGCTGTTGCCGAGCGTGGTCGCATGCTTCCTTGCGTCATCTTCATGTTTATCTGGGCTACAATCATCTATGACCCAATTGCTTGCTGGACCTGGAATCCGAGCGGCTGGTCCAACAGAATGGGTGGCCTCGACTTTGCTGGAGGTACCCCGGTGCATATCGCGTCGGGCGCTGCGGCCTTGGCCTACTCGATGATGCTGGGAAAGCGGCGAGGACACGGGACCCATGAGCTCAATTATCGACCGCACAACGTCACGCATGTTGTTATCGGCACTGTCTTCCTCTGGGTCGGCTGGTTCGGCTTCAACGCTGGATCTGCTCTATCTGCTAACTTGCGTGCCGTCATGGCTGCTTTCGTCACGAACCTCGCCGCTTGCGTGGGCGGCATAACTTGGTGTGTCCTGGATTACCGACTGGAGCGCAAGTGGTCGACTGTCGGTTTCTGCTCTGGCATTGTTGCAGGGCTTGTTGCTATCACGCCAGGCTCAGGTATGTTCTAACCTATAGGGGAGATGGGCGTCATTCCCGGGATAGGTGGGCTAACATGTCAATCACAGGTTACGTACCCTCGTGGGCCGCCGTTCCATACGGAATTATTGGAGCTGGGTGCGCCAACTACGCCACCAAACTCAAGTTCCTCGTCGGCATTGATGACGCCCTCGACATTTTCGCCGTGCACGGGATAGGAGGCTTAGTGGGCAACATCCTTACCGCATTCTTCGCGCGAGCCGACATCGCCCATCTGGACAACATACAGGTCATCGAGGGCGGCTGGCTCAACCAGCACTGGATCCAGCTGGCATACCAACTGGCCGACTCGTTCGCCGGAGGCACGTACTCGTTCTTCGGCACGTGCTTGATCCTGTTCATTCTGAACCTGGTCCCGGGCCTGCAGCTGCGCGCCTCCGAGGACGCCGAGATCCTGGGCATCGACGACGCCGAGATTGGCGAGTTCGCCTACGACTACGTCGAGCTGACCCGCGAGGTGCTGAACGACGCCGATGCTGATGCTGACGCCGACGCCGGGAGCCACTTCTCTAGTGCCGAACTGAACCCGTTCGACCCTCGTGAGAAGAACTCGATACCGCTCATGGACACGCGCATATATGCCGGGACGTCGGCTCAACAACAACAACAACAACAGCAGCAGCCGCATGCCCGATGACTATCTATGGACCTGAGGCGGTCGAGTCCCAGTCCGGTCGATCGACCGCCCACAGATAAAAGGAGCATGGTATGACGAACTCTATGCCGATGATGGACGAGAAATAATTTTAGATGTTTCGAAATGATGCCCCAAGAGGTTGGGCAATAATAATGTAGGCGGTAAAAAGTATAGTATGATGCGAATCAGGGCGAGAGGAATAAGTACTCTTGATGCATCTATCTTTTTGTGCTATATAGAGGGGGAGGTTAAAGGAATTTCTGTGTTTCCTTCCTCCTTTTCTCCTTTTTCTTCCATTGTCACTTGCATGTAGTATATATAGAGCGACCTAAAGGTTTCACTGGATACCATTACATGTATCTATTTATGTTCTTTAAATGCAATCCTTTTCTACTGATCCGAACCTACGGGCACTGACATGCATGCCTTTCAACCGAGTTATTTCAAGACAGAGATTGATTCATATTGCCTGCCATAAGACTATCTCAACTCCGGATCGATGCTATTCCTGTGGTCCAAATTACAGGTCTAGTCTCAGGAGGGGGTATCTCAAATGTAGATCGAAAGAAACCAGCGCATGCGCAATAAACAAGAAAACAAAACCATCCATCCAGATACACCGTGGAATGCGAAAGTCCGCGCCCCTCCTTATCAATTTTCTTTCTCAGCACCAACGCTCGAGCGGCTCGCGCCAATGCACACCCAGGTGGCGGAAGATCTTGCGCTCATCCTCGCCCTCGACCAGCTCACCATCGTTCATCTTGGCATTGCTCCTATCGCGGATTATGTTCGCGTACAGGCCCCGCTGGTTGAGGCGCATGCCCTTCTTCTGGGCCAGCAACCGCATGCTCCGGTTAAAAATATCATTTCCGGTAAAGTAAATGAGGGCGGCGCCGAGCTCGGTCTCTGGGACGAGGAGGAGGTCGATCCGACGCCAAATGGGACGCCATTTGCAATTTCCTCTGTTGATGTCGTTGGTGTCGTTAGCGGCGGCCTCGCTACCATCATCGCCAGGGTACTCGTCTTGGGGCAGGACGCAACATCCCTGCCATTTGCTGCCGCTGGTATCGTCGGCATGGCTCTTGCGATGAGCGGCTAGCGCTACGGTCAAGAACCCCTCGTCGGTAAGCTTTGAGACGAGCTCGTCCAGAAAGGTGATAAGCTGATCCGTGCTAGATGTACCTTGCCGAGTGATCATGATGTCGATGTCTCCGGAACTGTCGGCGCCGCGGCGGTAGCTCCCGCCAATAATCAGTTGCACATCAGGGTCGATCGAGCGAGCGGCTCGAACGACGTGGGCTCCCAGAGCCTCGACCTCCTTACGCGGAATTCTTGTATTCAGATCGTCAAAGTGGTCAATGCCGATCTTCTGGCAGGGTGTCAAGTGCGCCTTCTCCCGAATGTCGTCCAGTGTTCGGTAACCCTTTCGGATCCAGTGGTCCGCCTGAACGGTGCCGACACCGTAGATATTGGTGAAAAATCCCCGCAATTTGATCATGGGGTCGTTCTGAAGGTTCTGGAGCTTTAGCATGCGGCCCGTCTTGACGAACTCCTCGATCTTCTCAGCCGAGGACTCCCCGATATTTCTGATTGCAATGGCCTCAGCATACGTAAGTATCTTGACAGGCTGCTGCTTCAGCGCGCTTGCAGCCTTACGATATGCGTCTCTGCGCCAATTCTGGCCCTCCTGGTTGTGTTGGTCTGCAAGTTCCAATAGGGAATTAATAGTCTCCGCATTGGGATTTTTTGACTCGACCCCTCTGAGGCCCCCTTTCATGCAAGCGAAAGAAGACTGCCAGCCCTCGGTACTTTTTACTACTCTGGTGCTTGTGCGAGTGGTTCTAATTTTCTTGGCCGGTCGTTCGTCTTCGGAACGGTAGGGTTCCTCATCGTCGAAGTCTTCAGGTCTCTTAGCTTCTTCACCATCTTCGGGTTGAGGCGACCCGTCTTCATCCTCACCGAGAATCACGACCTCGTCGCCAAATTCCGTGATGTGGTCTATGCACTGAGACAGCTCATCTTCAAATGCAGACTTGGTGTCGTCCATCTCAGATGGGTCCTGACGTGCATTATCGATAGAATTGTCTGGTTCAGACGAGGCTGAGCCGCTTGGTTCTGCCCGAGATGTGGAGGCCACAATCGGCTGCGTGGATGGTATGATCGCATGCTCTGTGGACTGTGCGGCTGCTTGAGAAGCCGAATTGCTACTCCGAGTGGTGATCTGAGATGGCACCTGGTTCCTCTTGGATCGCCGCTCCTTTAAAACCAAGGATTGGTCCGAGTTCTGAGACGGCACAGTAGGATGAGTGTTGCTTTGCTGTGAAGCCGTCGTACCAGGCACCTCGTATTTATCTTGGTCATGCGACACCAGGGTCCGGTGTGTCCAGCAATCAATCAGGTAGTCGGCGTTCACCACGTATTTCTTAGTGACACCCACGCCGCCCTCGAATAGCGGCTTGAGATCTGCATACGTAAGTCCCTTGTCGACAATGACATGGGTCGCGTCTTTGAGGGATCTGGTCCAAGTAGCACCGTACTCCCTCGCTTTGTCGATGCGCTTCTTCCGAACCCCGTTGGCGTCGCTGTTGGGGAAAAAGAAGAAGACCAGGTTGGCAAAGCAGCGATCTGCTTCTGGAACCATTTTGATGGGCGCGTCCTCCTTGCGCTTAGGCATCTTGAAGGAGGGAGTCTCTTGCGCAGGTGAGGAGTCTGTAGCGCGACAACGGAGTAGCCTGTCTGATACCCTCCTCTGGGGCTGCTGTTTTGTGCTTGCCTTTGTCGAGTCTGGGATGGGCGTATCTGAAATGATAAACAGGTCAACCAAGTCAGAGGCCGTTTTGCGATGGTGTGGGACAAGATGGGGGTTTGGGGGTGTGCTTTTGATGATGCGAGTGGTTTCGCTGTCCTTTGTTCTCTGGATGGGATCCGAGGCGGTCCTTATAGGTGTGGACAAAAGGAAAGGATTGGTCGCAGCAACCACCTGGTTGACTGGACGAAAAAGATGAGAACTCATCGAGGTCGAGGTTGCTCCGGAAGCCGCCCTCATGAAGGCCTTGGCTGCGTTGCGATGGATGTCTTTTTTGACCCAGCCATCCTCGTCACCATCTTCGGTTCGGAAGGTTTTGAGCTCTTCAAAGAAGACGACCTTGTCGCCCACCGTGGGCTCCATAGCGCCGAAATCACTATACAGTTACTGATATATCTGACGTAATTAGCAAGCGGCAGAAACTAGTATTGTGTAGATGATGAGTGTAAGTCGCCGGCTGTTTTGACGCTTTGGATTTTTGGAGGTGTAGCGCTCAAGACACGTCCGGTCGGTCCACTTATTGGTATCAATCACTATAGGCAGCCACTGCACCTTCACTTCGGTCGGAGTATCCAATTTAACCTTCTCCTCTGTTCGCCCCTTTTTGCCAAATATGTTGTGTAATCTATTGATTGGTTTTCTTTTCCAAGTACCCCTACATGTATCTACATAGAATGCTAGTAGTAAGTAGTAATGGCAGCATAGGCTGCTTCAAATGGTCGTCTAACAAAGGAAAATCACCTAGGCAATATGCACCTTAGACAGATCGAACAGAAGTACGCCCTCGCTCTGCCGTTTCGCGTGGCCGCTGGGCGCACAAGAACGGCGTCAGTCCTGCTTGGTAGGCAGACCCCCGTTCCTGGAACGGCCCAACGCCTCAATGAGCTTGACGCCCACGACGTCGCTAATCCCTTCTCCGGCTTGCTTGGTCCAGAAGAGATCGGGGTCGGCCATGCGTACCGACTTGCGGCGTTCCATCAAGCCCACATCCAGCGCGTCCCTTTTCTTACTCTCCGCTTCCAGATTATCCAAATGTCTCCTCCGGACAGCATAGCGCTCGTTGCGCTCGCGTCGGATCTGTTCGGACCCAACCTTCTGGAGAACCGTGCGCACCACCCAACGCAGCAGAAGGAACGTGTGCTCGCTTATGAAGATGGTGATCGGAAGCGACCACCACGATACGCCTCCCCAGCGTTCCAGCATTGTGGTTCCCTCATGTCCCTGTGCACCAAACATGTGCACAATCGCTGCCGTGCAAATGCTCCCCATCCAAGTCAAGGAATCAAGCGAGTTGATCCACGGGCCAATTCCGTCCATGCGAATTGGGTGAGGACGCTGATGTTCCAGGCAGATCTTTAGGAAATCGGATCTGAGCTCGATCAGGTTGTTAATGAAGAACCCAACCGAAACCAGAGGCCACACGGGCGAAAACAGCGCAAGGTATCCGAACTGGATCACCATCTCGGAGATATCATCCTGCACATTGTACGGCTCGAGACTGGCTTGCTGGCGGACGCTCTGCAGGAAAGCCTCTTCTGCTGGATCATCAGGTGCAAGGGCCTGGAAGGCACCATGGCGAGAATTCCAGAATTTGTACTGGTGGTACCACCCCCGCAGTTTGTGCATCAAGTACGGCATGACCATCTCCTCAAACATGTCGGAAACTTGCCCAGTCACCGTCAGGGCAATAACTTCGTTACGCAGACGGTTCGAATCTTCCTCAAACGGCTCAACATTAAGTTTTTCTCCGAGATGGGCAGGCAGATGGGTCTGCATCCAAGGGACGAGCGACCCCCCTAACGGGACGTACACAAACGCAGTGAGTAAAATAGGGAAATACTGTACAATGAAGCTGAGGACAAATGTCTTTTGCGTCACGGACATCTCGTAGTAATCTTGCGTGCGGTGGTTCTCGAAATTCGCCAGTGTTGTGGCGAAGTCCTCTAAGAAGGATCGAGTGTAAGGCAGGCATGCAGCCAGCACCAGAGTCGGGACGTATTCCTGTAATCATGAGTTGATGTGCCTCGAAACGCGGGGCACTGGTCGGGGCTTACCAGGTAAGACTGATAGGGGCCTTGGTACGCTTCGGAGAGAAGAATCTCCATAGCATAGACAGCGGTGATAGTAAGGCCAAGCACCAGGACGGCGAGGATAAAGAAGGGGATCTGGGCCATTTGCCTGACTATGGACTTCCATCTGGGATATAAGTGCTTTTTCCTGCCTGCGGAGTCCACGACCACCTTTTCATAATGGTAGGTGGGCCGGTTTTGCTTCAGAGAGCTCACTCCCCGGACGTTCCAGCGTATACTCAAGTCATCTTGCTGGATCTTCCAATACTCGAGGAAGATGGTGCACCCTAGGAGGGTGATGATAGCATAGACAAGCGAGTACTTGGGAAGGAAAGCCCAGGCTAAGATGCCTGTGACAGCCGGGAATGTCAAGAAGAGCAGATATGTCTGCATATAGGCAAAATAGAAGGCAACCTGATATCGTCCAAATAGTGTTAGTCATTAACCCAAAGGAGAATGCATGGGTAATTTGAACGGACCTTGGCACCGAAAAGATCGCGAATCTTGTCAAAGTCTTCCTTGGTGAGGAACATCTTCTGGCTCAAGTGTTTGAGCAGCTCCTTGTTGGCCGGTCCATTATGGATGGGGAAGATAGACTTGACATTTTGCCACTTGCCAAGGCCAGGAGTGATGGCAGCACCGCCTTGCTCCTTTTGCCAGTTGACGAGATGGTAGGTTGAGAGGACACCCTCGGCCTCGAAAGTGTTTTGCAACGCATCTCTCTGGTTCCTCTTGCCAACTTGTGGGTGTTCCGACGTGATTCCCCACAACCAGTCCTTGACTCTATAATCCCCCGTTGGGTCAATATACTGCAGGAATACCTCAGGGGAAGTTGAGGCGAAGAGCTCAGCAGATGGATGGATGCTTACCTGGATCTGTGCATCTCATCATTGAGCAATTCAGTAGGCACCCTGACGAAGACGAGGAGCGAATGGTCCTCCCCAGCACGGACTTCTGTCTGCAGCCCGGCCTCTTCCAGGTCAGTGACCAGAGTCTTAAACTCCTCCTTGGCCGTCTCGTCGTCTGCCAAGAGCGTTAGGATTCGGAATCAAGAGTATATACGGGCACACGTATATGCCAAACGAGAGGGGAGGAAAAAGTATACGCACCGGCATCACTGAAATCGTAGTGAACTACATACTTGTCGTGAAAGGTCCTATTCAGGATGCTGGTGTCCCGGTCGCCAAAGGTGCCTTGCCTCTTGAAGGAAAACATCTCGGCCGACATAGAGAGGCCACGGCTTCGAATGAAGCGGTGTACGGGACCTAAGATCTGCTATGTTTCTGGTCAACCAAGATAGCCAGCCCACCCGCGAGAATGGATCTGGGTTTAGGCGGTATGCAAGTGATATGTGGGAGAGGTTGTTGGTAACCTAAAACAAAGAAAGCAGCAGTGCAGGTAAGCAATCCGGAACAGCACGCCAACGCGTAGGGACAGGACCCTGAGAATTGAGGGATACGCAAGCCGGTCCACTTCCAGAGCCGCACATACGCACGGTCAGCCCTACAATGCCATAGGCCGGATCAGCCAAGCAAAATGGAACCAACCACCAATCAAACCTACGTCACCCGGCTATCCGGCAGACCTGTGGCAAGCAGGCAACGGCAGAAGGAGGACGAAGATCGGCCAGCGGCGGGATTCCTCGCAGGTGTTACTTGAGATTGAGTTGATATACTACCTAAGTACATATAAAGACAGCCAGCTGAAAGCTCTGATAGTGGTCGAACGAATATACCTTCGCGGCTGAGGTACGCTCGCATTGTCTAACATACTCGTGGCAGGTAGCGTCAGTATGGGGCCTCAAGCGGGTTTGAAACAAGCGACGTGTTTACATTCTCTGCATCACCAAACTCCAACCACACACCAATTCTCATGCATGCATACATGTAGGTACTGTACATATGTTACAGAAGTCTGTTTAACAATTATCTGTCAATATTTACTTCCAAAAAGGAATTATAACCTACCCTGTAATAGGTATAATATTGATCTACTAGTAGCCGTCAGCTCAGGTGAGGCTAGGTTGCTCCCAATCTGAACCTAGGATAACCTGGGCCTAGCTATGTACGGGAAGTATGGAAGATCAAGCAGAGGCTCGGTTCACATGCCCCAAACGAACCCTGAATTCAATTCCAATGAAGATGGGCATGCACTATTAAGTATTAAAGTATTAAAGCGGGGTCCCCGTTCTCTTCTGGAATCCCCAAATCGCGGATGGTGGGGTCCCAGGCGTCTGGTGTGAGCAAGTGAGACCTTTTGTAACTGTCATCACCACCACGGCCTTTGTACACAATCGCATACGTACAGAACACTGAAGTTCTGGAAGGCCGCCTAACGAGAGCAATTGGACGATAACGCACGCCGCCTACACCATGTTCACCGGTCTCGTCGAGGAAATAGGGGGTACGTTTTCCCTTCAGGAGCCCCAGCTAGCTGAACCCGAACTCAACTCCCTCTGCCGCACCATATAGAAGTCTCCGAGCTCAACCCCCAAGATGCCACCGGCGGCACCTCCCTGACTATCAGCCTCCCGGCGACCTCGACCCTGCTCTCCGATGCGCAGCTGGGCGACAGCATCGCCGTCAACGGCGTCTGCCTGACCGCGACCTCTCTCACCACGACGGCTTCCGCCGACGCCCCCAACCTAGCTTCACCGTCGGCATCGCGCCTGAGACGCTGCGCCTGACGAACCTGGGCGCCCTGACCCATGGGTCGCGCGTGAACCTCGAGCGCGCCGTACGGGCCGACACGCGCATGGGCGGCCACTTCGTGCAGGGCCACGTCGACACGACGGCCGCCATCGAGTCCGTGACGCAGGACGGCAACGCCCTGACCTTCCGCTTCCGTCCCTCGGCCGTGGACATGCTGCGCTACATCGTCTTCAAGGGCTACGTGACCATCGACGGCACGAGCCTGACCGTCACCAAGGTGGACGATGCTGCCGGCTGGTTCGAGGTCATGCTCATCGCCTACACGCAGGAGAAGGTCGTGGTGGCGGGCAAGAAGCCCGGGGAGACGGTCAACATCGAGGTCGACGTGCTGGCCAAGTACGCCGAGAAGAGCATGCAGGGCTACATGAACGCCAAGATTGGGGGTGGTGGCCACGAGTCCGGCAGCGAGCCCGCCCTCAAGGCCGTCGTCGAGAAGATGGTGCAAAATGTGGTGGCACAGGCTATGGGTGCGCACTCTGCTTGAGAAGTCAACAGATGCAAGTATATACGAGCGGCAAAAAGCGAATATAGTCTCTAGCCCTGCCATATGCTCAGTTTGTGTCGAGTTTAGGGATTTGTCAGTTTCAAATCTGCTGGGCTAGGCTTTACAAAATCCCAATATCAGCCACTGAAACAAGGTAGGCACGGTCACATTTCTAGTTTCGTCGAATACAGATAAGCTCTGCTGTGAAAGCCAGATGAGTTTTGTTTATTTCCTACTACGAATGAAGCTAGGAAAAACCGTGTTCATAACATCGTATCTTCTTACCACCAGCCATCAGAAGCGGCGGGTATATTCGGTTGTACTCTCCGGTCCATTTTCCCCTGATTCGTCGGCCACCGCATTCTAGTATACGACGGTTCTATCATATTCCCTTAGGTTATTCCATAATTGTTGATGTTCCGTACTGCACAACCGTTACTGCGTCTTCGTAATTTCCCGTCATGCCAAGCGCAGCTTCCTATGCTCCGCCGTAAGTCTTCACAATGTGAGCGACCTTGTTGGCCAGATCGTCAGCCTCGGAGCGAGTTGCCGCCTCGGCATATACTCTGCATGCCTGTGATGAAAATATTAGATTCGATTCTGAGGGCAACTCTACACAATTCTACCCCCTAAACTTACATTTTCGGTACCACTGGCACGGGCGAATGATCGGGCGTTGGTATACTTCTTGACACACTGGTCAATCTCGTCCTGGCATCCGGGAGGGTGTGAAAGTCTCCTCTCGGCGTCCGTGGTCTGGAAGAGATCCTTGTTACCGACCTCAACGCGGACAAGGCGGTTGGGGAGATCCTGGTACGTCATAGCCCAGTCCCGGAGACTCCAGCCCTTGTGCGCGAGAATGACCTCGACCATCAGCATGTCGGAAATGGCATCGCCGACGGTCTGGTTGATGAGGTCGGCCAGGGCGCGCAGAGTATCGAGCGCCTCCTTCTGGGCGGGAGACTGAGGCTGCTTCTTTTCGAAGGTCTGGACCGCATCGGTAGAGAAGAGGACGGTGCCGTGCCCATTGGCCTCGAAGTAAACGCCGATATCGAAGGCGCAGGCAGCGTGATGCAGGTGCTTGACGCCAGTGGGCGTGCAGACGACAGGCAGCTGAAGGTGCTGCTCGACGTACTTGGTGCTGGCGCCGTTGGCGTAGGCAGTCTGTACGACACCGATACGCAGCTCGCCGTCGAGACCAGCGGTCCTGAAGAGATCTGCGATGAAAGATGCGGCAAGGGTGGCAATGCGGTCACCATCGAACATGAAGAATTGGGTCGTCTCTGGGTCAATCCAGTAGTAGATGAGGCGGTCAGCATCGCCATCGAGGGAGCAAATTCGGCCACCAGGCTGAGGCTTGGGACTCGGGGGGAGCTCGCTGTCTCGTCTTGACAAAGTCGGCGCCGCAGTCCAGGTTGAGAACCTCGGGCTTGAGTACGTCGTCGTTGACGACCTTGCAGTCAAGGCCGGTCTTGGATGGGTCCATGTGCTTCAAGAGTTCCTTGAGCTTCGGTCCACCCACGCCGTTGGCACAATCCACCACCAGGGGCCCGTTGACCTTCTTGTTCTTCATGGCACGCTCCCAGGCACTGTTGATCTTCTTGTAATAGCCAGTCTCGCTCACCTCGCCATACGAGCTCGGGGTACCTTCGGTGTTGACACATCGGGTCAGGTAGTGGAGCTGAGGCGTCGTCAGGATCTTGTAGTCGACGAAGGACGTCTTGGTAGCGAGGCAGGCGTCGGAGAGGGCCTGGACGAGGGTGATGCCCGAAGGACGGGTGTCTCGGCCGGCAATGACCTTAGCGCCGGACTTGAGATCGACCTTGAGCTGCTCGGCAAGCTGGAAGAAGGTGTCGGCGAGAGCTTCGTGAGTCTTGCAGTTGACCAGCTGAGTGGCGTACACCTCCCACTCCTGCTCCAGCATGTCGCCCATGGGGTCGACGATCTTGACGCCGTTGTCCTTGGCAGGGTTGTGGCTGGCAGTGATCATGACACCGATGGCCTGACCGGCCAGCTTTCGGCTGCGGAGGGCAGACAGCAAGCCGACGCGGAAGGTAATACCTTCCAGAAGGTCGGCAGCCATACGGAAGCCAGCGGTGCCATAGGTGTAGAGCTTGCCATCGGGCAGAGCCACGATGTCATGCTTCTGGGAAGCAGCGATGAGGGAGGTTCGCTCCATGGTGGGACAGAGCAGGCACCTGCTAGTTGTACGACGAGGGTTGATATGCTAGCTGGTGTTGGGTTTTTTTTAAATGTCCGGACTTGGGGCCGGTTAAGATGGAAATAATGTACTATGGCGAATATCAACGTCGTGATAAGTAGTGGAGGCCTCCAAGAGATGAGTGGGAGAGGAAAGAAGAGGAACAAGTTCTCGTAGAAGAGGGACCAGAATCACGCGAAATCTCAAATGCAGGCCAGGCCAGGCTGGGTCAGGTCAGGTCAGGTCAGGTCAGTTTAATCCAAGCCTCAATTAATTGGGAAACGGGGAATGGAGAGAGTGGGATGAAACCACAGCTAATAGAGACGATCTACCCAAGCCACGTTGCGCCAAAGCTCGCATCCAAGTGCAAGTCGGTGTGCGTTTATATTCCCAATTATTACCTCAGAATGTCACCCGGCAACGAGAGGAGAAGCTGCCAGTAGCTCGACCTTCTAGCCGTGTCCAGGGAGGAGCAAATAGTACCTTTCCTCCCTCCTACCTACCACTTGGCTCTGCTACCAATAGCACATTTACAGGGCACAGCCAGCAGCCCGTCCTGCAGGTGATACTTAAAATGTACATCAATGTATGCTTTGCGCTCGGGTTGTTATTGCATTGCCCTGCCCCTCACTGACCTGGCACTTTATTCCTTCAACCTGCCCCGCCATCTTAGTAGCTAAAACTGCTAGTAGGACATCGTATTACTACAACTGGCGCTATCCCCTTGAGTGCGGTAACGCTGCTTTCCACCAAAAAGAACGTACTGTACGGACAGGGGGTATTTTAGTACGATCGGAGTGACGTTGAAAACGTTTATCCCACTCGGTGCGTTATATAATTGGTCAACTAGACCCTGTTCAGGTTCGCACGGTCTTGTTAATCATTTTCGGAAGTATTGTACGGAAAGCAGCGTTACCGCACTCAAGGGGATACTCAAAACGCCGATGCCTGCACCCATGACGGCTCCTTACATAATAGCTGCATGTGGAACTCTTGTTTTTCTTCTTCTTCTCGACAATCAGAGACCACATCACATGACCTGGCGTCTTCCGCCGAATTTATGACGCGCTTTGGACGCGTCAATGCTTGACCCCCAACTGACTGATACCGCCTACGCCCCCTATAGCCCACCATCAGACCAGTTACAACGCTCAAGTTGTTGACATAGTTGTGATTAACCCATCTCTTACAAAATTCATGTATGCATTGGCACCAGCATGCCAGCCGACGAGGAGAGTGTCAACCCGCTCTATCTGAGCTGGGTCAAGGAGTGGCTGGACAAAGCACGGGAGCACAATTCCAAGGGTGTTGTGACATATAAGAATGCCTACAACTCCTTGAAGGCGTGCCCTATGGCTTTCACTCATCCTTGCCAGCTCCAGGCTCTCAAGGGTTTCGGGCCCAAAATATGTGACCGTCTTACCCAAAAGCTGCAAGAGCACTGCGAGGCCAACGGCCTGCCCATGCCGCAGAAGAAGCGTCACGCTCCGGGCACCGGTCGGGCGAACGGCAATGGCGACGATGAAGGTGATGAAGATGAAGATGAAGAAGCAGAGGCGAGGCCGGCCAAGAAACCCAGAAAGGCTAAGCCATATGTGCCAAAGCTACGGTCCGGTGCCTATGCCCTTATCATGGGACTGGCCGAGTCGACCTCGCCAAATGGGATGACCAAATCCGAGCTTATTGAGGAGGCACAGCCGCATTGTGACGCGTCCTTCTCGGCTCCTTCAGACCCCACGAGCTTCTATACCGCTTGGAATTCCATGAAGACCCTGCTGGACAAGGATCTAGTCCACGAGCGTAGAGGCCCAACCAAACGGTATACCCTGACTGACGACGGCAGAGAAGTCGCCGCGCGAGTCTACCAGATAGCGAACCCGGACGCAGCAGCGCTCCCCAGGAACCTAGAGCCCCATCCGCCGCGAGCAGGCTACTTTGATAGGAACAGATCGCAATCTGTTGAAGTTGAAACTGAACCCGCAGCACCTCAGCCAGAATCGGCTTATGCGGACTTAGTACCAACCGCGGGCGGTCCCTCGTCTGATGGTTCGGCAATCCCCAAGTTCCGACCTATTTGCTTACGGCCCGGCTCCTTCACCGTGCAGCTGGTCCTGGACGTCCGGGAGATCCGTGCAAAGACCGATCGCGACTACATGCAACAAGAGTTGGCCAAGAAGGGTATACCACCGATTGTTCGCTCGCTTGAGCTGGGCGATGCCCTGTGGGTGGCCAAATGCCATGACGCCAACTTCCTCGCTAGGACTGGGGCTGAGGGCGACGAAGTGATTCTCGACTGGATCGTCGAGCGCAAGCGCCTGGACGATCTGATTGGCAGTATCAAGGATGGGCGGTTCCACGAGCAGAAGTTTCGACTCAAGCGCTCCGGCCTCAAGAACGTCATTTACATCATCGAGGAGATGAACATCGATTCGTTGAACAAAGACAAGTACGAAGAGGCCGTCCAGTCGGCCATCGCATCCACCCAGGTGGTGAACGGCTACTTTGTCAAGAAGACCCAGAAGATGGACGACACCATTCGCTATTTGACTCGCATGACACTGCTCCTCAAGAAACAGTACGAGGCTCGCCCGCTCTATGTCATCCCGACGGGCCTTCTCACCACCCAGAACTACCTGCCACTGCTGGAGCATCTGCGCGAGACAGAGCCTGGCATGGATCACTACATCAGCTACCCGGCCTTCGCGTCCCTCGTCTCCAAGTCCGACACCATGACGCTGCGCGATGTCTACCTCAAGATGCTCATGTGCACCCGCGGCGTCACGGGCGAGAAGGCCATCGAGATTCAGAAGCGCTGGAAGACGCCTCACGAGTTCGTCAAGGCCTTTGAGAATTGCGGCGGGACGGGAGACGTTGGGGAAAAGCGCAAGCAGCAGCTGGTCGCCGGAGAGATGGGCAAGCTGTACGGCAGGAAGAAGATTGCAGGTGCCTTGAGCCAAAAGATTGCCGATGTCTGGGGGGGATCCTTGAGACCACTTCAACGGGAATAATTAAGTCAGATGCCGTATAGGTAACCTCAGTTATAGACACAGTTTCGCGCCAGGCTGCAACATGTACTATTAATAATACTCCACGCTCCGGGGCATCCTGTGTATATTATAATGAAGCACATGCATTTACTACCGTATCTGGCTCAGGAGTGACGACCCTATCATTTAATGGCATATCGATGCGGTTGGTGGCTACGAAGTAGATTACCTGTTCTAGGTGCCCTCCGAAGTCATGTCAACAGCATCATCTAAACATCATATATAGGTAACGTTTACGTGACTTCAAGCTTGGAGAGGGGATAGATGGTAACAAGATGGATCTATTCAGTCTATATATCCTGGATATATTGCTATGGGTACACCGTCATCCCGTTGCCACGGATTACCCCATTATTGTTGGTTACACCAGTTATTCCACTCTCGCTTTTACGAATGACACATTTTATTGCCGGAAGGCGGTGCACAAGAAAACAAGTCTATTTTTCGCAGTAGTGTCACTCTATGGAGCCACCACCAACTGACCCATCAACCTCTGAAAAAATCGTGGTATCTCTCGAGGGACGTGTGGGAGTTACAGTACGTCGTAATCTTCGTCAGTCATACGGCCTCTTGCCGTTCCCCGTTCAAGCAGTTCCCAAACTCCTGCCCTATGCATATATTTTAATGCAGCTATTCAGTTGAGCTGCCAAAGCAACTGCCGACGATGCCAAAGTCATGTGTGTACAAGCTACGCACAAAACCATGCACAATTTATAAAGTCCTGCCAACGAGCCAACCACTGGCAGATTCTAGCCCCGCAGTCTCCCAACCCGGTGTGGATATATTCCTCTAGCACATCTTGTACTCGCACTGGCCCTTGGCGTTGCGGACGTTATCGGGGGTATCAAGCTGGTACTGGATCTTGATGTCTAGATCCCGGCGGTTCTTATCGTTAGGTCGGACCTCAAGGTTGCACTGGACCTCCTCGCCCTGCTGGAGGGTCAAAACGTCCCGGAAGTAGAAAACGGTCTGCTTCCAGTGTGTGTACTTGGTGTGGGGTCCGGTCGAGAATCGGATCGGCACATGGCAAGCTGTGAAATCGATATCGAACCAAGCCACAAGGGCATGGACAAAGTCGTCCCGACGAGCCGTCAGCTTGAAGGGGATAGAGAAGGCAAGGTCTTCAACAGTGCACTTGTACAGATCCAACGTCAAGATCGATGTAGGATCAGTTACAGCAGCCTTAACCTCGACTGTATCAACCAGGGGCTCCGACAGGGCAGTGTGCTTCAAGGGGGTGTAATCGAAGCCGTAGACATTATCCCAGACTGTATATAAAGTCAGTCTCATGCAAAATCATGGGGGTGATATATTAGTTGAGAGAAACTTACATCCTATTTTCTCGTCCTTGTAGTCACCGTCTTCAATTCCGCACATGAAGATGGTAGCCTTGTCGGGGAAGATGAGGCCGTCCTTGTTGAGGTACCGGTCGCGAGCGTACAGGACAGTGTCGAGCATGGACTCGTAGAGGAGGAAGTATCCCATCCATTCCGAGATGATGATATCGACCTTGGGGAAAGGAAGCTCGATCTCCTCCATCTTACCCTGGATAAGGGTAATCTTGTCGGTAAGGCCGTTCTTCTCGACAATCTCGCGGGCCTTGAAGATGATAGTAGACATATCGACACCAATGACATGCTTGGCACCAGCCTTGGCAGCAAACATGGAGAGGATGGCGGTACCACAACCAACATCAAGAACGACCTTGTCCTTAAAGAGGTGCTTGTTCTGGACGATCGCATTCATGTACGACTTTGTGCGGACTTCGTCTTTCTGTGGTGGGAGGTCATCTGTTAGCTGGGCTGCCAGTCGCAACAAAAAGTCGAGGTAGAGGGGCCGCATGTACATACCAACATCTCCTCGTGAATTCCTGCAGGTAAGAACACTGCGGTTAGCACCAAATCAAGAATAGACGATCGAACCATGCCAAAGACGTGGGCTTACCATGGTGGTTGTAGCTGTTTGGCACCAGAAGTCAGTGATTGTGTCCCATCTTGATATGCGCAGTACTTGGGAATCGACCGCGAGGAGGGGCAACGCAAGTCCCAGATGAACGTACCTGTTGAAGTAATGCTGCTCGGAATGGGCCATGCCCTTGAGCGCAAGCTCGGCGGCGGCAACATCCTCGGGGCCAGACATATTGAGATAAATTTTTCTGGTGACAGAAAAAAAAAATTGGCAGTGGAATGGAGGATGAGAAGAGGCAAAGGATGGAAGTCTTCTGTTTGGCGCGCGCAGCTTTCTCTTTACCTACTTTGCGTCGTCAGGCACAATTTTTCTCGAAGGGCACCTGAGCTGGGGTCTAGTCCAAGTCCCGCTTGGTTACTGCCCGCAACTGCCCCCCCATCAGAAAATGATACTTCCTTCCAGTACTGCTTCCAGTACTGCTTCCAAGGTTGCTAGCTGGCATACACCCAGCTTTTTCACCTACACCGCCTGCCCGCCGGAGCGCCAGCCGGACATTCCTCCAATTTTCACAGGACGGCGCTTGGTAGAGGCATGACTCGGATCAGATGTCTTAAACTTCTACAGTATGGGCGAGTACCTACACGCCTGTCATGCCAATCGTCTGCAACTAGTGGTACAATAAGTAGGTAATAATGACCCAAGATTAGCTTTCCGTTATAGTGATGCCGATTACATACAGTTAGGCATGTCGCTACCACCGGGACCATAGACAAGCGCATAACTGCTAGCGGGATGGCTGCATAAACAACAACCGATTGGGATAATGGGATAACCATGGAGACGAATTCGGGATAGGCCGAATAGTTAACATGTTTCGAGGAATCTTGCATGTATATAGGGATAATTTTCTGAATTTACAATAGACAATTTGCCGAATACCTATGCAACGGGGTAACTGTTAATCATGCCATAATCGGTACTAATAAAACAGTTGATCTCTGATGGAACAGCCTTCAACGACATAGTGCTGACTGCAAAGGATTACTTTTTGGTACTATATGATAGTCCAGTTGAAATGACCTGTTCCATCAGGCCGAGCCCAGTAGTGATTGATGTGATATTTGGTTTTCATTAATGTGTTTGTCTATGTTTTATGTTGGCTCCAACCAACTTGGTTGCAAAAGTACAAGGGGATATAATGGCCTAGACTCCTCATGAACGAACGTATGGTTGAACCATATAAAATCTTTTAGTGTTCCCCAGCCCAGCGCTTTTCCGGAACACAACTAACAACATTCCCATAAGACAACTCAGTCGCCTTTAGAATTTCAACTTTGTGTTGCTTGCAATATCCTCTTGGGCGTCCTTGACCAAGAAACTGTGCTCAAGTTAGTCATCACAAGCTGGACCAAGAATGGGAGGATCAAAACCTACCGATACCACACAATAGCAGGGAAGATGGTTCCGAGATGCCACAGGCTGTGTGCATCTATCGCCCCCCCATAGCGGAGGGAAGTCCAGCAACTCCAGACTCATGGCCATCATGAGCCAGGCCACGGAAAGACCGGGCAATATCGTCCAAAGCTGACGAATTTCTCTGTACTGCTTCCAACTCCAGTACGTCAATATCGTATTCTGGGTCAGACCGACCACGACGTTGGCAGTCATGTTATACGTATAGTCCCACTTCCACACCTTAAGGTAGAGGACGTGACATGCGTACAGGGTGCAGCAGAGTATCGTCCAGAGCCTCAGCAGGCTCTGTCGGCGCGGTGAGGGCCTTTCGACGCGGAACACCAGCATGGGTGTGTAGTACATGCCGTACAGAACATCCGCTCCGGCGGCAAGATAGTCCATCTGTTCCGTCGCAGCAAAGTCGCGGATGTGGAAGATAGTGCTGAAGACCCAGGCCGCCATGCCGAAGTAGGCGAACAGTTCATAGTAGGGTCGGAGGTGGTAGCTGGCGGGGATCTGGGCTCTCAGCTTGGCGAGGCCGTTCTGGTGCGCGAGGAAGTTGCCCACACTGAACAGCACGCTGAAGGGCTCCTGCATGCCGAGCACCCTGACAAAGGGCCACTTGCCATGGAACTGGGTGACCTTCTCACCGCGGGAGACTCGCTTCGCCGTAACAATGTGCTGGCAGGTGTGGTCGCATTCTTGCGGGCAAGTCCAAAAGAGGAGGCGGCGATGAAGGGCTAAATAATCGCAGCCGGTCAGCTTCACGGCCCAGAATCAGGATCGGACGTGTCGGATCGAGCAGGGCTTCTTTGCGGCGGTGCAGGCTTACGAATGGGTGTCGGTTTCTGGGAGTAGCAATTTTCTCTTTCACAAATCTACGGGTAGATCGGGCCAAGTCAGCTCAGCTCCATCGCGGGACGTTATGTGGCATGCGCAACCAACCAGGAAGTGGGTTTGGTTTTGGTTGATTTGTATGTACCTTGACGCACTCTCGAAATTCGGGGAGGCGATCGCCCGTGGAAGCTTGGGCAGTGCTTAGCAGCAGACAGAGTACGAGGACTGCCGCTATAAGGCGGGGAATCCTCGTGTGTAATCGAGCCAACATGATATGATGTACGCATTGGCAATACTGGGCAGCGTGGGCTCCTCTGGGGATGTGTTGGCCTTTTATGAAGGGGATGAGAGAAGAAAAAAAGGAGATGGGATTGGTCATATGTAAATAATGCCAGCAGGTAGGAGGAGCATGGGAGCATGGGATGCCCGGGATGCTGGGATACCACTACATACTCTGCAGGGCGCGGCTTGCATGTACTGTGCCTTAGCTAAGATCACCGCGCCGGCTGGTTACAGCTACCTTGAATACTACCTAGCGGGCTTTGTTTGTGCTTGGGCTTGTGGATGCTGAACAAAGCTTCTCTTTGCTGTTTTTACGATGAAACAGGCTGGCTGATTGGTTTGGGCCGTCAGAAAAGCCCATGCTCCACCACCGAGGCCAGCAAATCGTCATTGCCATTGCCCTCCGGTATGGTCTACATCTGTTCATGGATGTTAGATTAGCTTCCTCCAAGTACCGTCGCGCCAGATGCAAGCAACCGCGCCTTCCCCGGATCCCTTCTTCGGTGTGTTCTAGGTAGTCGTACATAATCAGAACGGAATACTCAGGTGCACAATACGACAAGTACAATACGGCCTTGGCAACTCCAGGCCAACTCCAGGCCAACCCCCATTGAAACGACCCTCACAGATTGGACCCTGGGGGAGGGGCGTCGGGGCCAAAGCTGTGCATTGGCAAATGTGATTTGCTTTGCTTCCTTTTCAGTTCAACAAATGTCTGCTTGGCGCGGAAGCGTGTACGATACGAACATGCGAGCTCGGCAGACACAGTAGAAGCTGACAGATCAATTGATAGATCAAACAGTAAACATCTGATTACGCAACATTAATGACGCAATGACAGTATGGCGAGCAGTGAAGTATTTAGGTAGGCCCCGACATCATGTAGCTATTCTTATGCGAAGCTAGCCCGGGCCGGACAACGGACACCAATCCTCCGCGTCCCTGCATCAACGACCTCAAGAGAGCCTCAACTAGCGACTCGACCTGGGCAATCATGTATGCAAGTATATAAGGTAGATAGTTAGGTACCGGCATCGCAATGTCGAGGCTCAAAAAACAGCGAGTATTGTTTCCTCTCGGGATCCCTGTCCGTCCGAGCTCACCTTCATCCGAACCATGAGATCGTGTACCTGGCCTCTCTACCTACTAGCTGCGGCAGCTGCGGCGACCCGTCCCGCCGCTGCCCTGTCCCCGTGATACGAACGGGCTCGACTCTACTGGTCGATGGCAAACCATGGAAGGCTGTAGGCCCCAATGTCTACTGGTTGGGCCTGGACGAGAACGTCGTGCCGCCTGCGGGCGAACCGTACGACTCCGTCACCAAGTCAAGCTATCCGACCAAGGGCCGTATCACGGACGTATTGGCCACGGTGAAGGCACTGGGCGGGACTATGATCCGGTCGCATACCCTAGGAATCAGCCTGGGTAACCCGCTCAGCGTGATGCCGACGCCGGGTATGGTGAATGAGGCCGCGTTCGCGTCCATCGACTGGGCCGTGTACCAGGCCGGCCGGTACGGCATACGGCTCATGGTGCCCTTGGTCGACAACTTTGACTACTACCATGGGGGCAAATACACCTTTCTGCGGTGGGCGGGCTTCAACCTGACCCAGAGCACCGACGCAAACAACCCTGAGATCCAGCAGTTCTACAAGAACGCCACCATCGTCGCGGCCTTCAAGGACTACCTCACCCAACTCCTGACCCACCGGAACCCCTTCACCAATAAAACGTACGCTGAGGACCCAACCATATTCGCGTACGAGACGGGCAACGAGCTGCTGGGCCCCGTTTGGGGCGACATGGGTTGTCCGTCGGACTGGGTCGCGGACATTGCGCGGTTCGTTAAGGCGCTCGCCCCCCAGAAGCTCCTCGCCGACGGCACATACGGCGTCAACAAAACCCACCTGGCCATCGAGGAGGTGGACATCTTCTCGGACCACTACTACCCCGTCGACACGGCCAAGCTGCAGAACGACCTCGACCTCGTGGAAGGCGCCGGCAAGGCGTATTTCGCGGGGGAATACAGCTGGGTTGGGCCTGGCGATGCCAACACTAACAATATGACGGCCTTCTTTGACATCGTCGAGAAGAGTACGGTGGCGGTCGGTGATGCTTTCTGGAGTCTGTTTAGTCGTAATTTGCCAGACTGTGGTGTAAGTCGAATTGACACGTCCTCCTCCCCAGCAAGAGCAACTCTAGCACAAAACGCTGCAACTAAAACAAATATAACAGATCTTTGTCGACCATTCGGACGGCTTCACCTTGCAGTACGGCAATCCTTCAAACTCCGAGTACACTAACAGCCGCATCAAGCTGATCAGGAAAGATTTCCTGGCTATGAGTCAAGGAAAACGGATCCCTCCAGACGAGGATCTACCCGCCGTGCCTTGCCCGGCGCCTGCCCCTTGATACTCCGTTCCCAGCACAGAGCACATTACAGCAACGCAAGACCCTAGCAATTTTTGGGATGTTCAGGATCTAAGATCCGAAGTACCTAGTCAGCTTCGCCATAACCCGTGGCAGGGAGATGATGCTTCAGTCGTCCAACACCCGCTTCTCTACCCAGACTTCCGTAGCCCCATCCACTGTATCCCCGGCAGACAAATACAAGCAAGCATCTGCTCCGATCCACCACCCAGCTGTGTCGTCTTCGGGATAGAAAGGCGGGGCCTTTATATGTAGGAAGCTCGCGCTGTCGATGTCGTGGTCGATATCGCAGCTCCTCCCGTCTTCTTCAGAGTAGTCCACTGTCCCGTCAAAGGCCATGAGAGCATTGCAGTTCGCACTGACGACGCTTCGGTACATTCCTACGGTGGTTGTGGATGATTCGTTGGCATAGTGACTGGCCCCCTCGCCCTGGCTGTGCAGTACAATATACACGAACTCAGTAGGCAAATCAGAACATGAACTGGCATGGCCATCTGTCTTCTCGTCTGTCGCCTCTTCTGTCTCCCCATCTGTTTCTTCGTCTGTCCCCGATAATTTCAAGTCAAGAGCCTCGACTCCTGCTTTTGGATAAGCTGCATTCTTCTTCTTAAGATACTCGGCTTGCGGGCCTAGCTTGTCGTGATCAACTTCCAAATGAGCGCGTTTAGGTGCTGGGGTAGAATCGTTACCAAGCTCATCGCCATCACGTTTTTTAGCCCGAGGGTCTACCATGGCTTGAGTTCTTGTTAGAAACAATCGTAAGTAAGTGTAGTTAGTTATATAGGTAAATAAGAAAGTTGATATGTTCAAAAGACATACCCGGACGAGCCAATGTTTATATGCTATGGTGACAGCAACGACATCATAGGCTGCCGGGATTCATACGACCCCTGTCAAGCAAAAGAAGCATTGGCATGCCATCTGGGAACATGATCTGCACCTGTCTGTTTGTATCTGTTATGACATCAGGCAAGCACATGAACCAGCGTCGATGCAGAGTTACACATGACCGGGATCACTACTGAGGTGATATCATGTTGAAAATGCGTATCGCGTGGTACATAACTGTATTGCTACTGAACTATCTATAATCATTTGAGCTCTACAAATGCAGGTACAAGTGAGTATCGTGAGTGCAGTAATCAACATGGACCGATATAATCAGGCCCAAAAGCCAGCATGCCTTCCAAATTTCTGGCCCGTCGACAAACCCGCACTGGACGGTGAGTTCTCCAGTCAAGTGAAACCTGTATGTGTTTGCCGTTAGCAAAGAATCCCAATGCGAACGTCCAGTGAGAGCAAGTGCGCAAGACCACAGAGGGGAAAAGATCAGAAACCAGATTTTATAAGCACCGCTCATCCTCACCTTACCATCAGACACCGTGTCGTCCATCCCAGCACTGGGAAGCGTGGCAGCATATGACGATCCCGCACGCCTCCAAACTCGGCCAGGACGAAGCAACACGGGCCATAGATGGGTCGGCTAATGGGATTTCGAGGCCCCGAGGATGGCCTAATACGGCTCTTCCTAAGCTAAGAATGGTTATAGTTGACAAGCCAAAAGGCATAGTCGGAAAGGTCATCATGAGAGTGGTGGCGGTTGTGTAAAGTAGGAAAAATGTGCGAGCTTACCGTCTGTTCAGGACCTGGGCACCAGTGGTCTAGAAGTTAATAGAGTATCCGACGATTCCCATGTCAATCAATCCCGCCTCAAATTGAAGCGCCGCCTCTTTTCTCTCCAAGCGAGGAATATGTTGGTGAGAACATTGGTAGGCAGATGCGCGTTTGATGGGCTCTGATGTAGAAAAATCCTGGCTGCTGATTTTATTGAAGTGTGGGGCCTGGTCGGCTTTGCATTACGCCGGTCCGTTCGCAGCTGAGAACGATGGAAATTTGGGAGGCTCCACCAGTACCTACCAGCCACCTACCCAGCCCAGAAGACCTCTTGCACCTCCTATTGACGGGCAAGGACAAAAACTTCGATAGAACTGAGGCTCCTTCTCCTTTCTCATCCTCCATATTAACTAGGTAGATGTGGCATAACAATTCTTACTTAGGTATCTGAGTAGACGCAGTACTCTGCATAGGCAGGCTTTTTCTTTGGAAGTAATTGTTGGCTATTGAGGCAAGACAGAAGCTAATTCTCCATCTCTAACTACATAATTGATTACCGCATTCCAACGCCATGATCCAACAGACGAGATAGGTGCTGCTGAAACGCATTGCAAGTATTCTTTGTGTGTTCATTCTGGTAGCATGAGACATGAAACGAACCAAGGAAACTGCCGGAGAACCTCAAGTAAATCGCTAAACTAAAAATATTTTATACACCAAGGTCTGAACTTTGTCGTAGTTTCTCCAAGTTATTGCGTTCTCCAAATCATTTCATCACTCATCAATATCGTAATACATAGCCACAGAATCCTCCTAATTCAGCGGCTGGAAGGAGTAGTCGGTCGACCAGTCCATCGTGTGCCCAAAGTCCATATTGAAGTCCTGAGACGATGGCTGGCTGAAGCCGGCAGCAGCGCTTGGAGTCGTCAGGAATAGGTTGGCGTCAAAATCATCCGACTTGCCCATCGTATTGGGAGGGAAGAGGAGGAAGTCGTTGCCAAAATCGCCCGACGGGAACTCGTCAAAGCCCTCATCGACATCAGCCAATGACGACGGAGTATAGAGCATGGTGTTACCGTGTCCAACGGGCGAAATGTGAGCCGTTGGAGCTGGCATCGACTCATCAGAGAACGCCGTAGTGGTCAAGATGTCTGCAACCTTGTTACAGTTGTAGATCGAGTGGGTCGGGGTGGGCAGTTGCACGTGGGCACCGTAAATATCCTCGAATTGACCAGTGACGTCTGGGCTCAGCTCGCTGTAGCTTGTAAACTGCCCGGCGTCAGTCGAAGGGGTACCGTTGTCGATGGGAGAGTAGTCGATGCTGATTTCGGCGTCGAAAGGAACAGTATCAAGGACGGGGTCGAACAGCCCCGGGTTTTCAAAAGCGGCATTGAACTCTTCCGAGGAAGCATAGTTGGACATGTCCATGTCCAGGTCCGGGTAGTTGATCAGGGGTTCTTCAGGCGGTGTCATCATCGAGGTTCCTTCGCTGCTGGGCGTAGGGATGCCTTGAATCAGGGGGTTGGGTTTGTAGAGCTGCTGCCCTTTTCAGAGCCACCTTTCTTGTTGGTCTTGGTGCGGACGTAGGTCCACCCGTGAGCCTTCTCCATGTGCTGCTTGCAGTTGGACTCCCGCTTGGACTTGTACGGGCAGGGCTTGAACAAGCATTCATACATGGGTGGCGCACTGGAGTGCTTATCATTGATATGTCGGTCCATTTCCTTTTCGGTGGGCCATCCATACTCATGGTATTTGCAGTTGTTAAAGGGGCACTTCCAAGGACGAGAGTGAGTCTTCTCGTGCTTGGTCAGGTCACAGGGTCGCTTGAACTCCTTGTTGCAGCCAGGCTCCTTGCATTGCTTAGGAGCGTACTCGGAGGGGTCGGCGTTCTTCTTGCGGCGAGCCATGGAGCGCATGATTTCCTCCTCGTCTTCAAGCTGCTCACTCATGGAACGCTTGAACCGAATCGGAGCCTTGATATCTTCGTCGAGATCGTCGACGGGCTGGCCAGTGGCAATAGAGATGGCCTTGCCATTCTTCTTGACGCGCACCAGCTCGGCAGGCCGGCCGTTGGATGAGATTCCGCCCATGAGTTTCACCTCATCGGTACTGGTAAAGTTAGCCGGAGAGTTCGCTGTGTGTAGGTATTGGGTTACATACGGTTCAACATCCATGTCATCCAGTTCCTCGCCTGCAGCCTGGCGCTCACGGGCAGACTGCATTTGTTGGGCGTGTTGGCGAATCTGTTCGACTAGGTCAATAAAGTAACCGTTGTTGTACGGTCGGTCGTGAGGTCGTGTCTGCTCGCGGTCGCTGAGGTATTCGACGGTGGCTTGAATGCAGCGGATCGAAGTAAGGCAGAAGTCGAGGTAGAGTTCGGCAGATTTGGCCTTCTCCTTCAAACACAACAACCGATAAGTATTTCCCCAAACGCCAGCATCTTTCAGAAATTGACTCACCGGTGCCATAAAGATAAGCGTTTTCTCCAGATCTCTCAAGCAGACAATCTGGTTCTCTTGAATTCTTCTAGGACAATCAAGGATAATGGACTCAAACTCCTTCAATGAGGGCTTGGCCAACAATGGCCTCAACGTATGCTCATGAATGCGGTTCACGGCACGCTGACTGAGGCGGGGCATCTTCTCCGACTTGATGGAGGTCGCAGACCGTGTGATGGCAGAGGCGATAGCCGACGGCTTTGTGTCCTTGGCCCTCGACTGCTTCGAGGCCACTGACGTACCAAGGCCACTGTCAGACTCATGGTGCCTTGACGAACGGCGGTTGCGAGGGCGCAGGACGCGCCTCTCCGTCTCGTGCTCGGTCTCCATGGTGCCAGGCTCCTGGGATGATGTCTCCGCGATGGTGTGGCCGAGGAAGCCTTTGGGAACAGGGAGGCTATCGTCCCGGAAAGAGCGGCGGGATGCTGAGGTCTCAAGTTTGGAACTGAGGGTATCCTCGATATAGCCGAGGGTCATCATAACACGTCGACGATGGGAGTCGATCACATCATCCAGGCTCGTCTGGGAACGGCGGGGAAGTGATGGAACCTTGAAGGTAGAGGCCGGAGGAGAAGATGGGGGAGTAGTAGGAGAGTGAAAGGTAGCACCCTTCCTGAGGGCCAGGTTGGTCTTAAATTCCAGGCCATTGCTACCATCAGTGTCTGAACGAGTCACCGCAGCAGTCCTTCGGGGGTTAGAGAAGGACATGTTGATCTCGGCGAGGTCAAGTCAAGGACAGTGGGGTAGTTTATAACAAGTCAAGCCGTGGAGACTGTGTAGAGAGAGGAAATGGTCAGCACCCTGATGCAGTAGGACGCGCCCAGCTTGCGTGAGTCACAACGATGGATGGCCTGAGGACTCCAAGGATGATATCACAATTGCCCGGTAGGAGGGTATTGGTCAATCCGTGGGCTCCGGCGGGCCAAACGTAGTAGTAGACAGGGCTGGCGTAGGAACTTGGGAACAGAAGGGATATATGATAGTCCTTACTTTCCAAGATACGTCGACAAGACGGGTCGCTGGGTAAGAGCTCGAGTATCGCCAGCTTGGAGTGTTCGACAGGCCGGATCTTTCAAACCAGATATGTTTCTCGAAGCAATCGTGGGAAGATCCAGGTGAACCACAAACTCAAATAGACCCGCGTGGTTTCACGAGAGCATGCCGCCAATTGACGAGCAGAATAAGAAGTATCTTGTTATACCAGAGCAGTGATGTGATTGCTCGAATATAGGCTCGGTTGGTTGAGTCTGAAAGAGCAACGAGTGTATAATGTAGACAACAACAGATGGATGACGGGGTGAGATGGGATAGTGGATTGCTTTAACGACTGGAGGTTTGTGTGGCTTGCTTTCCCTCTCTCCAGGTGATAGATAGCTATAATTGCAGGAAATATGGCAGCCTTGATAGCCTCGGGATGATGATACACGCAATGAAGGAGTTTCTGAGGACACAAATGGGTTACGGGAGTGTCGTGGAAGAGGAACAGGTTGGAGGTCGGAAGGGAACGATGGGAATGATCAATTGAGGTGCTCCTTCAACCGACGTTGGGATTGCTCGAGTTGCTGCCTAGAATTGTACCTTTGTACCGACAGGGGTGCGCACATGAAAGGGCGCTAGTAGACGGCGAAGCTGGGCTGTGAGGTTCCTCTAGGACTTTTTTTTGGTTGATTGACCTCACGCCAGAGGATCATTAACTGAAGTGCCCAGGACTTCTCTCTCCACTGTTAGTCTGCACCACCACTGAGCCATTCTTAGAGCCAACAGCCCTGTTGAGACTGTGTTAGCGAGCAAAGGAGTTTTCTGCTACATTTCCTCAGTTCCTCGGTTCCTGCTTAACAGTTGCTAGCAGCCCCAGCGCCCCCTCCACCCATGCTCCTATGTGCTGCAGGCACACAGCCTTAACAGATTAAAACAGCGAGATGGCCCATTTGATGTTGCAAGCGAGACCGAGCAAGGGCGAGCTGAGGGCCCGAGGAAACATCATCCCATCATATCCACCCATTCAATCAATTCCAATCCACGCCGACCAAATTCACATTTTCCCAACGGGACTATGCTCTCTCGGACTTTACGGACACTGATCCGGGCCTCGGGCCATCACGGTCTTTTCTTCCTTATTTCATTTCCGTAGATGGCATTGCTTACATTGTACGTGCGTCGTTCTCGCACGACGTCGGCACGATGATGCGTCCCCTCTAAACCCAAACCCCAGGTTCCTCTCGCATGAACCCAGGGACTTCTCCTCATCCCAAACTTTGCCTCAAACGGTACAAACGCCCATTTATCAAATGGGGGAGGGCGATTCGCGGCCGACGCGTCAAGGAACACAAAGCGACAGACAGAACAGACGGGACGTCACTGCAGGGATGCTTACCAATATCCTTTGCATTGGGTCGGTCCTGGCCCTGGCCCTCTGTCGAGCTCTGATTCGGTTTGCCCTCGAACCGGCCGGTGGTGGCGCGCCAAGCTTTTGTGTGCTGGGTACAGGGTCCGAGACAGGTAAGCCATGGGCAATTAATCAGCCCGTTTCCCATCTCCCATTAGCCCGTTTCCACTTGTATGAGTCTTTGACCGAGTCCGTTCTACCACTGCATACTATGCCTATGCCGACTCGCCGAGGGTTCTAGTCAATGGGGAGCGGAATGTCTCCGATCCAATGCGAAGGACAAGTGTGTAACCAAACCATACGCGAAATAACAAATGCTTGAATGGAAGAAACATAATCTTAAGCGGCCAGCGCACCGTGCTACTTTCTTTTCTTATCAAAACAAAAGTCTAAGATGGAACGATTATGGCTCGAATTACTCCGAAACAATTGCTCCGACAGTGACCGCAAATTGGCTGTTGGCCCTCAGCCACCCCCATCTCTGGCCAAAAGAGGTGATGTGATTACTGTGTCCAATGGCGACTGCGCATGGTGGCTAGGAAACTGCACCAAAGTCTGCCAGTGCCTCCCAGACATAGAGTGCAAAGGGGGTCCTTAATATGTGCTAATGGCTTAGCCTCCCTGCGAGGTCAGCTCAAGTGCTAGGACTGAGGGCCGCTGAACGAATTGCTCCTCGAGCCTCTGATCTACAGGCTAACAATCTATGCATTACACTTATCTACGTAATAAAGCTTGGGAAGCTTCTGGGCCCAGTTCGTATTGTCATCTGTTTCCTGTCCGGTCAAGTCAATCCGGAGTAAGAGCTTTGGCCATTGTATCACGGTGCAGATCTCCCCTCCACAATTAGGGCTATGGGGGGTGAGCGAGCGAGGTTGCTGTCTCTCTGCCAGCGAAACGGATCGGTTGTGACCCAAATAGATTTGCAGTTGACTCGGACCTTGGAAGGTGTCTCGGTCTCGGGCGTGACTATGCAAGAGGAGACTTACTTTGTTGCTCGTTGTTTGTTTCTTGTCGCTCGTGTCTGATCAAAAGTGCGATCTTTTGGCCGGCTCTCCATGATCCATTTCCCCATCCAGACCTGCTTCATGCCCAGGCCAGATCGTAAACACGAATCGTGGTTTCCCCTACCCCTCCCAGGACACGTAATATCGCGCGCATATACGACTACGTATTCCCATCTCAAGAAGATGCGACGATAGTTCAGCCCTACCAGTCCATTCCATTAAGCTTTCGAGGCCCCAAACCGGCCAATGAGCCACGAAAGAATGCAGAAGCCTTAACGCCGGAGCCACCAGCATAGGTACTATGACTACGTACCTACTTATTAGTATCATGGACACCGAGGCCGATAATGAGACATGGAGGGCGTGTCAGACCGAGCTCGCAACCAATCATAAAACAGGTGCCTGGGAGACTGCTTCATCTTTCGGTGCCACCACGACTGCACACCTTACATAAACGGGATGTGTGATATATGCGGCCTTCGCCAATGACAGGTGTCCTCAGCCAACCATTGTGCGCTTCTGCGTCATACATGGCACTTGGGAAAAGCCGCCATAGCAGTTTGTGTAGTAGTATGTGTGCGCTGTAGCAAACAAACAATACAGGCCGGCGGGTTGGCAGGGCGCATGCAGCTGTAGCAACAACGAGCTTCCTGCTGCCCTTGAACCGAGGCAGCTTCAGGTGACACAGGCAGCCCCT
This sequence comes from Apiospora saccharicola, assembly GCA_038363915.1. NCBI lineage: Eukaryota > Fungi > Ascomycota > Sordariomycetes > Amphisphaeriales > Apiosporaceae > Apiospora > Apiospora saccharicola. Next base: position 7,166,524 of record JAQQWM010000001.1, read on the forward strand.
TTCGATGCCACGCCACTTCTCTCATTGGTTGAACTGACAGGGATTGGGCCAACCGTGCAGCTCCATCATTTTGGTGCTTACACGACAAACGACCAGACAGACCAATCCTCAACAAGCAGTAGAACTGACCATCTTATCATCAACGGCTAACAACGAACCAGTGCCCGCATTTTGTCGGTTCGTTGGTGATTAGCCGCTGCCCCTTTTTGGTCATGTATACCTACTGACCCGACCTTATTAATTAATTTTTTAATTCTTCTTTTCAGGAGCGGACTGGGTTTTGCCAATCAGTGCGCCGTACTCCAGAGACTCTGTCAAACTGGTGCAACTGACAGGACAGGATTTATCAATGTTAGTTAGTTGGTTCACGGGTGATATTGTGATCTTGTCTCCCGTCGGGACTCGGCTGCCAAAGCTGGCCGCCGAAGGACTTGGACGTGCATGCCATCCTTCCCAAATCGTGGCATGTTCATTCCATCCAGCTTTTACTGGAGTCGTTATTACTAAGTTAGGAAGCTGTCCATGTCGACTCGGCTACCGGCAGAATGAATGGCACCACATTTCATGCATGTCTCGTCGAGGTCATGGAACCCGGAGATGATATTTGTGTACTCCGTAGTCGTTACTTACATATAGCCAGACGGCGCCCTTACTAAGCAAGAGACCGGGAAACACCTTACCAAACATTTGCTTGGGTGTACTCCGTATTGATACTGGCTACATGTACCTACAAAGCATACAACCCTACGTTATCTTCTTCCACCAACGCCGTGAAGTCATTCGTGAATTACATATGTGACATATTTCTCTAGTCACGTATTCTGTATAGGACTGCCAAAATACAGGAATACTTATAGCTGATGCTAGCTCAATCATTCTTGCTTCGTATGGCGGCTTATGATTTCAATAGGAGCGTCCTAGAAACACCGATGCACATGGAATGACTGTATATAGTAATCTTATTGCCCTAATATCACTGCTGAGCACCACTTTGGCCCATTGAGCATTACGGTTTGAGCCTTCATTATCCAATCGACCTTGCTGCGGTTCCCAGACAGGAGAACCAACTAACTCGCGCGGTTTGACATCTAGTTGCTTCCACCACATAGCCAATATAGCCACACATAAAAGCATCGGCTGTCACATAGGGCCACAGCTCTCAGACAACTTGGGATCCCGTCCGCTCTCCCCGAAATAAGCTGAGAAGCGCCGTATTAGCACCAGAGTCGGGGACGATCTGGTGATCCCCGGTGTTGTATGTTTTGCCATTTTGGCTTATTCTTCTCGTTGCCCTCCTTTTTTCATGCAGTGATTGCCAATTGATTTCACATACCAGTACATCCAATGGCCAGTGTTATTGTTATGCTGCAAACTCATCATCAAGTATCCCGTTCGTAGCGGCATGTTACCAGGGGCTCCAGACGCTCCCGACCAACCCAACTGCACAAGTTCAAAGTGAATGTTAAGTTTGAACCAGCTTGCTTCTCTGCTCTTGGTAAATGAAAGTATAGTTAATGGTTAAGATGTAAGCAGTACCACTGGGTACAGTCACCACCACTCTTCCGTCCTCTGGGAGATTACCGTCCTTTGTCCACAGTCAAGTTTACAAGTACTCACCTCTGTTTCAGCGACTCACAACAATTGATAGCAAAGGTAATACACCAAGCAGGTTGTTAACCAGACACTCTGGGGCAATATAGGCAACTAAAAACTAAATATTCAGCTTGTTGTCTAAGCTAGGTGTTTATATGCTACAAGTAGGCGTTTCTGCGCAGCCCATGCGTCAATCAATCTTGGTATGAGATGCTTTTCATCATTGTTGCCCCCCAGGGATTGTTGGCAAATAGATTGTGGTTTGGGGAGTTCGGCCGCAATGGAGGAAAAGAAAAGAAAAAAGACTCAAAAAATCAACGCCCAACCCTATTCCCATACACGTGACGCAAAGCCATCTAACAATTGCTTCTCCCCCGATCGACGCAGAATACATCTTTTGCGTCAAAGGCCGCAAGGGCTGATTTAACGCCATCCCAACTCGGTTCGCCATCCTCAACGTCGACAAAGCCGTGGAGTACGAACGTTCCACTGTTGTCCTCTGAAGACTTAACTTCCAAGCGCGACACATTGGTGTGGGGAGTGCAACCTCTCTAGTAGTTCAACTCGCCGCCGCCTCCAGCTGCTACGTGATCGAGGTCTTCGTAGCTCTTGAGACTGCGTCCCTGAACAGCTTCACGGGGTCCGACGGCTGCACCTCCTGCTGCGCCGTCTCCCCATCTGCCTGCACCACCGCGGCCTCGGCCAGCTCCCGCGCCGTCTTGGCCCCAGCGGCCTGGCTGCTGACGCCGATCGTACGGACCACTCCGGTTGTTGAAGCGATTACCACCGGGACCGCCGCCTCTACGGATGGGCCCTGCGCCGCGATCGTCACCCCCGGCACTCCAACCGGGAGCTTGCATGGGGTGACCACCCGTGAACAACGGGGGCATGCCCGGTAGACCGGGGAAGCCAGGGAAGGGTGACATTACGTTGTTCATACTAAAGTTCTGTAGGTTGAAGCCACGTGGAGTACCCTGCTGAGTTTGTCCGTTGGATGGGGGAAGTGGCCATTGGAGTTGGCGTCTGTCCGAGATGGGGCGATGTGCGCTGGGTCAAGCACGTACGCATTGATGAGATCAAACTGCTCACGTTAGCTGGGCACTTTTGTCAAGTAGTTAGTCTTTTCCGGAACTCACCTCATGTTTGATCTGATCCAGCCAGTCGGCATGTCGTTTCTCAACGTGCTTCTTCCAAAAATGCTCTTCCTTGAACAGTTTGGTACACTCTGGAACCTTGCATCTCCACTTATGCTCATCCTCTTGCTTGACGAACTTTAGGAGCTCCTCGGCCAGTGCATCTTCCGCGGACTTTCCACCGAGCTTGCGGATATCAACAGACTCGGGTTCGAGGATCTGCATGATTTTGTCCTCAAATGTCTTGACCCATTTGTAGGCGCGTTCCAGTTGCTGCTCCGACTTCGATGCGCGAGGTTTGCGGTCTGGCTCAGGAGCCTCGCCTTCTTCTTCTTCCTTAATCTCGCGCTTCTTAGACGGGAACGACTCACCATTAACGGTCGCTCGCGCAACATTCTTGGCAGCTGAGGAGAGAGTGCTGCGGGGGCGGCGGAGATGGCCACCGGGGCATTTTCTAGTTAACTCGTGGATCGAATCACTCTCGAACACACAGAAGAAACAGAAGTTGAACACCCGTCGGAGATACTCGATCATCAAATCAAGTTGCTTCTTCTTCATCAAGAGATCTTCATCATCGACCTCATCATCAACAGCGCCCTCATCCTCGTCGTCTTCCATCTCTCCTTCCTCGCCTTCATCCATGTCCAGATCGAGATTGCGTTCCTTTTTAACCTTTCTCGACGGAGACACAGGGCCGGCAGGTTGGAGGCGACCAGCATTCTTGAGATCCTCGGTGCGCTCCTCTATCTTGAGTGTCGCGTTGAAATCAGAGCCAAAATCCTCTTCAAACTTGTTCACCAAACGTTTGACGAGGTTCAGATCCTTCTCAATTCTCTCGGGTGCTGAGAAAAGATCCCACAAGGCCTTCTTGCGAGGGTTGCTGGGGGGGTTGTGTACACCGACGTGACAAACAAAGTCACCACGCACTTCGTCCTTCACGGTCTTTCCGTTGACGGCTTCTAAAGCCTTGTCGGCCGTCGAGACTGGCGGCGCAGGAGATTTAATATCCTCATCGCCGTCTTCGTCTTTGGGGTCGCTGCGCTCCACAGGGGGAACGGCATCAGAAGAAGGGTGGAGCATGACCCAACCCATCCTGTGATATCGTTTACTGGGGTTGGGGTCACTCAAAGAGAGCCACTTGAAGCCCCCTTCTTCTTCGCCGAGGTTCTCTCGGCAGAAAGCCTCTAGATTCTGACGACTAACATGAGGAGCAATGGTCTTGATGAGAAGGGTTGGCTGGTAAAGGTTCTCGTCGCGAATATCGTTTCCATTAGCAGGAGCCAAGTCACCGACACCGAGAACCTCATTGGATGCGGTGGCTTCGCCTTCCTCTTTCTCGACTAGACCGCCTACACCATTGGTCTCACTCTTTGGCAATCCTTCCAGCGAGAAATCGTCGAAAGTACCAGTCTCAATGTCCTGCTCCCATTGACTGTAAGCTCCACGGCGGAACTCGTTAATCTGCGCCTTGAACGCATCTCGAACCTCTGGAACATAACGCTCTCTGAACCACTGCTCCTTCTTATGCTCAGACACAAAAGTTCTAGCCATCTTCGCCTGCAGATCTTCACGGTAGGAGTCATATGCCGCCTGTATTCTAGCCTTCTCCTTGTCGCGATCTTCTTGGCTCTCGCGGCCACGAGGACGCTCAGAATCTCGGCGCCGACCAGTGCGGGCGCGCTCCTTCTCCTCCTTGATCTTCTCGTTGGCTCTCCACCATTCTCCAAAATATGAGAAGCCAACTTGGAAAGGAAGCTTAGAGGGATCTGTGAGGGGATTGACCGTCGGTGCTGGTGGCTCAGCGCTGGTTTGGCCCGGTACATAACGGTCAATGTTGGCAGGCGGCGAGGTAACGCGCCGAGGCCTATCATCGCGCTCGCGGGGGGCGACATAGTCATCTCGACCTCGAGGTCGGGGTTCGTAGCGATCTACCGGCAAAGGCGAACGAGATCGCCCTCGGCGATTACGGTCGTAGCCTAGAGAAGTTAGCCACGCACCAAAGCAAGGAATAGCAGGAAAGTAAAATGGGAATCGCCAATTGTCCACAGTAGAACATATATGGAATGAATGAATTTCATGTTACGCACCAGGAGAGCGACCACGGAAGAAGCTGTCGCCACCACGTTCAGGTTTCCGGTCATCACGGCCATCCCAGTCGCGAACCGGCGACCGCATTGGAACATCCCGCTCACGGTCACGATAGGTGTTGTAGGAATCCATTGCGCTGCGCTTGGTGCTTGGTGCTTCAACAGCTTGTCCAGCAGTATTCCACTTCGTTGCTTCGGAAAACTCTTTATGTCTTCTTCGTAGATTAGGTAGCTTCGCAATTCGCTGGGCGATCGGAATGGTTTGCTCCGCAAGTGAAGCCACGGGATTGTCGGAACAAAGGAGCTTGATGCCTGCTGTTTGGCAAAGCGATTGCTGTTAGAGAAATCATTCTGACCATAGTTTGAAGGTAACAAGAGAAGAACTAATGGTAAGAAGGGCAAAGATGGGCTTTTGTCAAGATGTAAAACGAAGATGGGATCGGCTAATGGGAAGCCAAATAAAAGGATGAGAGGGCTCAGAAACGCAAGCTATGCGACAAGCAATCGATCTCATGTATAGTGAGAGAAGTAGAAGGGAAGTAGAGCAACTGTGCAGCGGAAGGTTCTTGTTTCTGGGGGAGCGTCATGGTGTGATTGATGATTGATTGATGAAGAGAGGTCCAGAAGCCGGGTAGAGAGCATTCAATAGCAGATAGGCACACTACAACAGAAACAACGTGGCCTGGTAATGGAATGACTTGAGAAGGGTAATTGACGGGAAAGGATGAACGAACTGTGATGGTAATGAGTTGAATACGATAGCACTCCTAGATGGGCGCGAAGTCCCAAAGAATATGGAGGTTATCGGTCCCTTTTAGCTGAACATCGACAAGAGGCGACGATGTCTTTGCTGAGAGAACAAAGGGTGGAGGCTGACGCGACTGGCCCGACGGCTCCTGGAGGATCGACTTTAGTTGGCTTACCTAAGTAATTGTGGAGGTTGGGTGACTGGCGGCTTAAGCTTGTCAGCTTGTGTCACCTGCACGGTAGCGGCTGCCAGCGGTCGGCTCGGCTCTAACGGAGCATCCAATGAATGATTCAATGTTGATATTTGGGGGTGACCAAAAACGTATGGCACCATTCCCAAGGTATGTAAGTGTGCAATGTCCAAATAGAATTAACGAAATCGCATGTGTTTTTTTCAGTTAAGGAAATGCCAGTAATTATGAATCAGACGAATGCTGATGCGACCCCCTCCGGTTCAACTTTAGCTGGCACTGACAGAGGCTTAAATTTCTACGGAACAGCAGGTGCCAATCGCAATTGGACCTTGCAGGCATCAACCACATACCAGATGGCTACTATTAAAACGGCTTCAATCGTAAGAGCCAGGTCACAGGCTCCCAGCACGCATCGTAGATAGTCAAACCGAAAGGATCAGTTTATAGGCAGCCATGTTGTAGAACTTCATGTTGGATGTGGTGTTCGCATCCCGTCCATATGCCATTGCCGATGGGCTTTCGATCTGATACCTTGCTGTCATCGTTGGTACGACTTGGATACCCTATTCGGCACTTGGTGCTCCATACATCTGCGAAACACATGCCTGTACATAATAGGCGTTTAGGTTCTATACACGACTGCTGTGGAAGCAAAATCTCGATCTAACTGTAGACTGGCTACGGGTGCGCAGCCTCTCGGCCTCTACCCCGAATAACATTGACACATACCTATCCATGGCTGGAGCTACGGCGTGATGATTGACATCGTTATAACCCGGCAAACCAGATCCATCCCGATGTCCGCATGGCGATATCTCCTTTATTAATTGGATATCAATCCATATTCAGCTCCGCTTGGCTGCAGGTACCGCGGCTCTAGCCAGGACCCAAGTGACCCATACGTCATCCAAAACTGGACTGACAGCTTCCAGAAGCTCCTCTCGTATGACCAGTTGCCTGTCCATCCACTTTGCATACATACAACGTCGAATACTTATAACAACAGCATACGCCAGTCACTGTCCGTCGTCCATAGCTTGTCACGCAACTTATACTTACCAATTGCAGACCTTCTGACTGGATCTAAGAAGAGAACCGCCCGCCATAATGACGACCTACATCCCCCAGATCACGATACCTCACCAGGTCTTCGCCAATGCCGCAGCCTCGGTCCTGCTGCCCATCGCCTTGGGAACAGGCGTCGGCTTTAGCACTCGTCGTAAGCAAAGCCCCCTCTCCAACCCCCACGGAGCCAATTGCCACGCGCCCCTCTCCCGCCCATTTTTCTGAACGTTACTCGTCTCGACTATACAGCCAGCAAAACCCAAGAGACCTATCGCCTCATGAAGCAGCCCCCGCTGCGCCCGCCCCCGCAGGTCTTCGGCCCCGCGTGGACGACGCTGTACGGCTTGATGGGCTACGCGGCGCACCGGGCCATCACGGCGGGCCTGAACCCACTCACGTCGAGCGTCGAGGGCGTGCGCGAAGCCAAGCACGCCGCCACCCTCTACACGATCCAGCTCGGGCTCAACCTGGCCTGGATGCCGCTCTTCTTCGGCATGCGCAAGCCCGTCGCCGCCCTCGTCGACATCGTCGCCCTGCTTGGCGTCAACTCGTACCTGACCTACCAGTTCTTCCAGATGGACACCGTCGCGGGCTGGTGCATGGTACCCTACGTTGCTTGGCTCACCTTTGCAACGTACCTCAACACGGGCGTTGGTGTCATGAACAAGTGGAAGATTACTGATGAGGATCTGCTGAAGAAGCGCAACGAATAAGTTGGACTCATGTAGCAGATGGTCCAGGAGGCCCAAAATAAGCCGTCTGGCACTTTACCCTTTAAGCTCAAGAGACTGTAGGAATGTTTTAATTAATATTTCTTAGCCTAGCAAGACAAACTATTAATTAAAGCCAAGTTGTTTTTATTCTAATACTCTATTTGACCCAGACCTGGGATATCTTGCAATGCTATATAATACGCCAGATACGCCAAAATCGTCTATGGTTCATCCTCCAACGTTGTGAACGCCAACTTTCATCACACATCATGGAGTGACTAACGTCTAACGGGCCCGGCCCTTTCATACTCCAAAGGGCCGTCCAGTCACTCGTTTCTCTCGTAGAAAGCCTTTACAAATACACGGGGGAGCATTTGTCGGGCTGAAGACTATATAGCTTCTTGCTACTTTGTAGTTGGGAGTCCTATCCTGTTAATGTTGTGGCGGGCCTGTACAGGCCGTGTGCCAGCAAGGGAGCTATTGTATATAGTCCTTTCCCTTTGTCAGTTTCTTGCCTGTCTTGAAGCCTTAAGGTGTTGCTGTCCCAAGAGGGAAGTACTTTTTCAGCCCATCATAGACCATGAAGATGAAAGCTGAGCTCGGTGCAGAGCGAAGTACCGTGATGCCACAGCCACGGTACATTCCACGCAGACCATGCTGATGCCACAAAGCGCGGCCTTCCTGCATAAACGTATTCTTCACAGCAGTTCCTCCGACAGCAGTTGTTTGCATGCGCGACTTGATAGTGTCTGCCGGGAAGAAAAGGAAGTTGTACGACATGCCTGCCGAGGCACCTGCGATAGCTTGCTGCCAAAGGGGCAATGATTCTGTGCGCAGCGCATCCTTCTCTGCTTGTGTCTTGACGCCGCGTTCATTCAGCACATAAAAGAGTTTGGTGGTCGTTTCCTTGGAGCCAAACCATGCGGCACACCCACCAGCCTCTCGCAGAAATGTGCCCATTTGCCCGTGCCAGAAGCCCCTAAGCCCATCATGCTTGTATACGTCCTTAATGACGGACAGCACACCTGGAGGCTTTTGCCTGACACCACCAGTCGCCGTCGGGGCTGGTACTTGGATTTTGCATTTCACCAACTCAATAGGCGTCAACACAAATGAGGTGAAGGTCCCAGAAAAAGCCCCTGTAAACCACAAGGCAGGTAATGGCAGGACTGTGGTCTTGGCATACAACCCGCTGGCATACACAGTCTCCCTTCCCAGGCGCTCGAAGAAGAACAAGCTACTTGTCTCGGCTGCAGCCCCGACCAAAGGCGCACTTATGCCTCGATAGAGGCCCAAGACACCGTCTGCTCGAATAGACTGTCGAAAGCAATCCAGGGGTCCGTGGTAACGTAAAGGAAGATGATCCGGCTGAGACTGTAGCCGGACCTTGACAGTGTCAAAAGGGTACTCGATATATTTCCCAATAATTCCGGCAGCCTGCGACATGGTAAGTACCTGTTTGGTCACACGAGGTGTATTTGCGACGTACCGAGCCGTATATTATGTCTTCGATAGCCTCCATCCCGTTGTTCTTCTTCTCGCCCACCGACTGCGTAGCTTGTGGCTGAGAGGCTGGGCTCTGTGCAGCGTAGTCTGCGGAAGTAGCCATGGCGAGCGTAGAGTGAGTGTTGTTGAGCTCCTGGCGTTCAACAACGAGCAGTACCTGCAAGTTATATGTAGGTGCTGAGTCCCTCGGTAGGAGGCCAGGTTGGTGACGTTGCAGCCAACAGCAGTCTTGGTTTGCGGCCGTTATATAGCGATAACAAACACAACCGATGGTCTCCTTAAATCATATCTTCAAGACAGAACTGCTGTTGGCGCAAAATATTTTTTTTTCTCGTTGGAGGGAGACTGGGGGCGGCTGCGGCAGGGTGCCGTTATGTTGGGTCCCTACGCTATGAGCGTCCAACCTGATATGGCGGATCGTTGTCACCGTTGGGCGGGGTGCATTCGAATGGGCCCGTCGCTTGCCAGGTTCATGTCGGGTGGCCGGAGAAGGATCGGAAATATGTAGTGCAATGCAGTTAGACTTCCATATTCTCGAGAAGATCGGAGAAAGGCGCGCGGGTGTCGGAGTAGTGCGGTAATTAGATCAAGTTTGGTCGCCTTGGAAATTTCTCGTGAGCTATCACCAATCGATAGGCGATAGGCCTGTTGAATACTACTCAGTTGGGCTTGGTGTGATGGGGGAAATCTTGGTAGAGGTTTGCACGAGCCTGGCTCGTCTGTCCAGTAGCATGCCCTGGCAAAACGCTTCTTAGTGGGGGTGGGGCCAGCGGGGGGCTGCTATATCCAAACCCAAATAGAGGGGTCAATACTTTTTGATGCCGTTCAGTTACAAAAGCCTTTTCATGATTTTAGCAAGGGACCAAGTTGGAGATACCATTTCTGGCATTTGACTCCATCTTTACATTATATTGGTATTTCCCAGTGAGCTACTAGAACGATAGTGTTGTTGTTCTGGTTGCCTACGAACGAACGAGCTTCATCAAATTTGGTGGAGTGCCTAAATTTTATCTTGGCTAAGCGCATGATCTCATCTTATCTCACAAAGTTCTATTCTATCTGAGCGACTGTCAGAAACAACAGCCATGGCGAAGGATAAGAAGGGGGCCAAAGCCGAGACCAAGAAGGCAAAGCTTGCGGAGAAGAAGCAAAAGCAAGAGAAGAAGGCCCAAAAGAAGGAAAAGGTCAAGAATGCCAAAGTTGAAGGCAGCGATGCCGAGGATGTTGATCTGGAAGCAGTGCTTGAGCAGTACAGAAAAGAACAGGAACTGTTCCTCAAGGTCACAGAGACTGTTTCCGAGGTTGCTCCTAAGCCACGCTCGTCTGCCACTTTGTTAGCTTCTCCTGCAAATAGCAACCAGCTGTTGCTGTTTGGCGGAGAGAACTACAACGGCGCTGTAGCCCACTTCTATAATGACCTGAACATTTACTATACCGACAAAGACGAATGGCATTGCGTCACGTCGCCAAATGCGCCTCTTCCGCGCTCCGGTCATGCTTGGTGCCGCGGAGGAAACCAAGCCAACTCCGTCTTCCTTTTTGGCGGAGAGTTCAGTAGTCCTAAGCAGGGCACATTCTACCACTATAATGACTTCTGGCGATTGGAGCCCAGCAGCCGAGAATGGGCACGAATAGACACGAAAGGAAAGTCGCCGCCGGCGAGAAGTGGTCACCGCATGACATACTACAAGAATTACATTATTCTCTTTGGAGGTACGTTTTGGTCGAACCACAAAGACGACGCCGGTTTCTAACATTTGATTCTAGGATTCCAAGACACGTCAAACCAAACAAAGTATATGAGCGACCTCTGGCTATATGACACGCAGGTAAGTACATGCTCGAGGAGGCATTGACATGGCCAGATACTGACTTTTAGTCCAGAATTTCGTTTGGTTCAACCCAACTCTGCCCCCTGCACAGCTGAAGCCGGATGCCAGATCGTCCTTTACCTTCTTGCCACACGAACAAGGTGCCGTGTTATACGGCGGATACTCCCGTGTGAAAGCAACTGTCTCGGTGAACAAGTCGGGCAAGGGCACAGCTCAGGGCCAGAGAAACATCCTCAGGCCAATGATTCATCAAGACTGTTTCTACCTGCGGATCACTCAGCCTCCGGCAGATGCTAATCCTGGAACACCTCCGACTGTTCGATGGGAGAGGCGTAAGAAGCCGGCGAACACCCCGGCACCGGCAAGGGCTGGAACGACCATGACCTACCACAAAGGTCGCGGTCTGATGTTTGGCGGCGTCCACGACGTCGAGCAGAGTGAGGAGGGAATCGACAGCGAGTTCTTTAACCAATTGTTTGCCTGGAACGTTGACCGCAATCGATTCTTCCCCCTGGGACTTCGAAAGCCTCGAGTACAGAAGAAGAATGCCAATGCCGATCAACGTGTCGGCAGACGTGGTCGAGCCCAAGCTAACGAGGAGGAGTTGCTCAAGAATCTGGCGGCGCTACAAGCAGGGTCATCTGTGGAAGATGCCGATAAGATGAACATCGAATTAGGCAAAACTGATGATGCAGATGAACCTGATAAGCCGGCGCGCGAGATGCCTGTGTCAATGGAATTCCCCCATCCTAGATTCAATGCCCAACTGGCTGTGCAGGACGATGTGCTGTACATATATGGCGGCACCTTTGAAAAGGGAGACCGCGAATTCACGTTCGACGATCTATATGCCATTGACCTTGGGAAGATGGACGGCTGCAAAGAAATATTCAACCGAGAGGTCGAGAACTGGGTGGTACGTGTAACTCCGAGGCTTGACACAACTTACGAGCTAACATGTCGACTCCAGGGATCTGATGATGAGGATGACGATGAGGATGATGAGGATGACGAGGACGACAGTGAATATGACGAGGATGACGCGGACGGTGATTATGACATGGCCGATGAGATACGATCACCGAGCAAACGAGACAAGAAGCAGAAGAAGCAGACAGACGAGCAGTCGACGGCGGGCTCGGAATCTGCCTCGGAGACGACTACAACGTCGACAGAAGATGAGACCGAAATGGACACTATCGCGACTTCGGTGGACGACGGGCTGCCTCACCCTAGACCGTTTGAATCGAGGAGGGAGTTCTTCCAGCGCACGTCGAATGAGTGGCAAGAGCTCCTCATGACCAGTCTAAGATGGAAAGGCATTCAGCCCGAATCTATGCTTATCAAGGAGATCAAGACAAAGGCTTTCGAGATGAGCGAGGAGAAGTGGTGGGATTGCCGAGAAGAGATCACAGCCCTCGAAGACGAACAGGAGGCTGCAGGCATCGGCGAGGTTGTGTCACTTGCTGATAAGGGAGAAGGTGGTGCTGCTCCTGGTGGAGCTGGTAGGAGACGCTGATAGAATACTCGGTCGCTGCAATCTACCTACCAGACATCAAGAAAGAAATAAGCCATTGCATTCTCTCTTTGAATAGAAAGGATTAACCAGACGGTCGAATTATACACTTGTACGTCGCTCGTGGGGATTATTATAAAGTGCATAAAGTTCCACGTTTTGTGTGGGTTTGGGGTGGCAAATACCAGTAAATCAACAACTAGAAATTGGAGTTCGGTCCGGGCCGCTAACCTACAGACGCCCATCAACCTTTTATTCAAACAACAACCTTGAACTGTGCTTAAAGTGCGTCACTACCTCTACGCGCAAATCCTCAACTTAAACATTTCCTCATACTGAAGTTGATTATTTTGTCCGGCACGTAGCCCGAACGCTACGACGTTGTCAGTTTCTACGCCGCTTGTGGCACTCTCGGTCACCATGCCTATTGGTATCACGCGCATCAACGCGAAAAAGTCGCAACCGAATTCGCTTGTCGTATTCATCAAGCCGTTGAGGGGCCCAGATGAGTCGGTCGCCCAAGACTTCCTGGAACGCATCGCGGCGCAATGTGTCCCGATCATGAAGAAGCACCACCTCTCGGTCATGTCCCTCGAGGAGTATGAGCCCAATCGGGAGTTCGTCGGGCGAAACTTCAACGCCGGCGAGGTCATCCAACTGGTGCTCAAGTCGCCGTCGACCGGGCGATGGTTGCCCTTCCACTACGTGCAGATGGTGATGATGCACGAGCTGGCCCACTGCAAGCAGATGGACCACTCCAAGGCCTTCTGGGCGGTCCGCAACGGTTACGCGGACGAGATGCGGACGCTGTGGTCCAACGGCTACACGGGAGAAGGTCTATGGGGACGAGGTGCATCCCTCAAGACCGGGGAATTCGAGAACAATACCGTCTTACCTGACGAGATGCTGCCGGAACACCTGTGTGGAGGAACGTACCGATCCAGGAGAAGGAAGCGCAAGCAAAAGGCCCAGCTCTCCTACCAAGAGAGAAAGCAGCGACGAATAGTCAAGAAATTCGGGGCCAATGGCGTAGCACTGGGCGAAGATATTGAGGTCAAGGCAGAGCTCGAAAAGGGCAAGCGCACGGCATCCAAACCCCGAGTAGCCGGGAGTAAAAGGGGTCGAGAGCTAAGAGCAGCGGCGGCGCTCGCCCGCTTTGGCCAACAGCAGAAGACCGAGGAACCCGAGGTGAATAAAGAGGAAGAAGAAATCATAGATCTTGATGGAGACGAGACCGGCAGCGGCAACGAATCAGAGACGGCGAGTGACAGCGACGATGATTTACCGGCAGATCCTGATGTCAACGGGCGGCAGATCCTGGACCGCAAAGGCCACCGAATGGTTAAGGTGTGCAAGGACGAGAACCCAGACGCCCAGGATGCCCAGCAAGAATTACGGGAGCTACAGTCTTCGATGGGACTAGCCCCGAAGGCCCATGCTGCTCCGACTGCGACCAAGGCCACCGCGACTATCACCACCAAGAATACTAGTGTCGAGTCTGCATCTGGCAAGTATGGCGTGAAGGCCGTAAAGTTAGAAAACGATGAATCGACCAATGTAACCGCACCCAACGAAAGGAGCAAGCCGCTCGTGCCGCCCAAAATCCCCAGTCCAGCTGTTTCTCAGAAGCACCCGGGAGGGTGTCCTATGTGCTCCTTTGAGAATAGTCTAGGCTCGATAACCTGCAGCGTCTGCTCTCACGTCTTAGACCCCAAGAAAGACCCAAATGCTTGGAGGTGCTCAGATACGCGTTGCAAAGACAGCCGGTACCTCAACGCTGGAGACAGTTCCCTGTGTGGAGTATGTGGTGGGAGGAAGGCATCAACGGGTTAATATTGGACTTATTATAGCCCTATAGGGATGGATGGATGTTACGGGTATAACGTAAGATGAGGACATAGGGTCTTGGCTTTTCCCCTATCTTCGCTCCATCAGCTGTCATTACCCGCCGATTGACAGGTTTTGGAGATGCTAGAGGGCAGTGCAAGCTACTGACTTGCCGATGTTAGCTGAGAAGCATACTACCCCTAGGTATCTCCTTAGGTGCTGTAGCGCTGCTTGTCACCAAAAACAATGTGCAATACGGACCCGGGATGGTTTAGTGTGGAAGCTTTGACGTTTCCTACCCTGTTCGGTGTTGCTACACTCTCTGATTGGCTCAATTAGCCATGTACCGTTTTGCACGGCCTGTTGATCATTTATCGGACGTATTGTACCCCAAGCAGCGCCACAGCACCTAAGGAGATAGACTGAACATGAACATGGCATTTACTTGTGTCAACTAGATTTTCTTATTTGTGCCAGTCCTCCATCCAGGCGGGTCTCCGTCTCCGTCTCCGTCTCCGTCTCCGCCTCCGCAGCCTACACAGCCTCTCGGAGCTCGGAGTGCAATGTATTGCACAGCCTCGAACGTTTGAGGGATGTCAAAATGGACGTGAGGTATTTGAAGGTGTGCCCATTTTCGAAACTGACCGTTATCGTGTCGCGCCAGAGCGGACTCGAGTATAGAACGCCATTTTCTTATGTTATTGCAATCATCACCAGGTAAGCCTTACAATGACTCGTCGGGTTTCCGGCAAGTGCACCTTTACTGTATACGCTTGCATGTGCAGTTTCGTTTCGGTAAGATCTGCAACTGGTTCCAAACTGCAAGATCCATATCTCTTAAGAATATGCATGCTTTTAAGAGTAAAGCGCACACCCGCCGCAGCTTCAAGCAGTCGCGAATCTGTCGGACAGGGTGACAGGTTCGAGCAGGGAGGACCAGGTAAGCCCTTTCCTGTCGTCCCGCCGTAAGAACGTCTGTCTTTCAATGTTGTCTCTTTCAACCTTAGCTCGCCTCCCCCAATCTTTCGTCTTCTAGTGGCCAGTAGGAATGAGCCTAGAGACAAATCAGAGTCAAGTCTGGTCGAAATGGGAAGGAAGGAAAAGCTTGAGTTGCAACGGTTCCTGTTTCAGGCCCTGCACCCCTGCCTGCCAAGAGTCGAGCTCCAACCACCAAAACTGGGGAATCCGGTTGGATAATGGCATTGCGGCGAGTTGGACAACACATAAATCACACACACAGCGACACCGTCACGACGAGGTATGTAAATCTAACCCCCCCCTACATGCGACCACCCGCGGGAGGCTGCTGCTACTCGTCCATGTCCACCCTTCTCTGGGGGGGATCCTGGTCCTCTCCGCCTTGGGAGCCTTGTCCTGGAAGATCAACTCACATCCGGCAAGCAGGCCGAGCCGAGCATTGATGTAAGTTCCGTACTTTGTGAATGTATGGGAGAGGCAATTTTGATACTGCCTGCCATTCGGAAGCGCATCCATTAGTGACCACTACCTATCAGAAGGCAGTTCAAATGTCGTGCTTACCATGCTTGCGGTAATTGAATGTGACATAACATACTGTGTCTGTCAATTCTAGCTTGAGGGTACTGATAGTGGCAGCCGGTCTCCTAGCGTACCAGGTAAATGGGGCTGGTGGTAGTTGTTCGGGAAGGCGCTCTCACGATCTGAGACGCGTGCAGACTCCGTGTATCCAGACTCCCAGACTTTCCTGCCCAAACGCCGGCCTTGGCGTACAAGGTCTGCTGCAACTGTAAATGTGTTTGCCTTATGGTTATTCTGCCCGCCCCCGCGTGCGGCTCCTTGCTTCCATCTCTGTTAAAGGTTGTGGGAGTCCAGGCTAAACTTGTACCTCTTTCTACCTACTCTCTCTTTCCCTATCGCCAAGCCAAATTTGATCATCTATACCCGGTCGATCTGTGATCGTAACGTTTTCTCCTTCTCTTCAGACGAACAACCACGTTCCTTTGCAACCCTGCTCGACGCAGTTGATTCATTCGTTTTTTCTTCTTCTTCCCTGGTGGTCATTTGTTCCTACATCTCCTTTACGAACGAACCGTCTTTCGTTTCCTGGCAGAAACCGAACCATTCCTTGTTTCATCCGAAGCCTACGTACCTGAAAACCAAATTACCCGATCCTTCAAGAATTTCCACAACCGTCAACATGATGTCATCCGGTGTCTTCACTCTTTTGTTGGCTGGCCTGGCCACTGCCGGTCCCGTTTGGCCCCGATACACCGTCGGCCCCGAGCACTTGGAGGTCCTCGCAATGCGAGCATCCACCAGCGTCAACCCTGCCGCCGTCGTCGACACAAAATGCATCAATTCCAAAGTGTACGTATATATCCCTATTGGCTGGGTCCTTTTCCAAGCAATGGCATCCTACCGCACAGGATTCCGGAAACTAATATTCTTACAGCAACATCGCCTTCCACGACGAGAACGTCGCTCAGCTGGGCATCTGCGGAGGTATTGCAGGCAAGATCACAAAGTGTGGCGGCGCTCCCGCAAGCACGGTAGGCCAGTCAGGCACTGCCAAATTCACAGTCAACACGGCCACAAGCGGAGGCACCATCAACGTCTCCAAGGGACGCTGGGAACAGTGCATTCGTGCCGCCCGTGCTGTCTGCCCGACGGGCAGCCTGTCGGCGACATGTGCTGGCGGAGCTTCGAACGGTGATATCAAATTCACCCTGGACAACCCTTAGACGAAAAACGCACCGGAAAACGTGTGCGGATTGTAAGGATTCAAGGGAGTTGGTTGGCGGGCGTTGCACTTTAGAAGGAACTGTACAAATGACAACGGAGTGATTGAAAATTGTATGATACCAAAGAGACATAGGAATACTGGGCTTAACATCTCAGCACAGACTGAAAGGAGGGGGACGTTTACCGGTTAGATGATCCAATGGCAATTTATATTATGGCGCCAACCCACACAAGCCTGCGAAGAGTCAGGCAATATCTTTTCAAACGCGAAATGAGTGTTAATGCGCACTGCTTGTCGAAGGGCATATTCCATCCATCGTATGACGTCGTGGCCCGGAGCGGGACGTCTTAAGCGCTCTAGGCCTGCTGTTCCAGGCGTGGGCCATGCCCACCCCTTTTTTTGACGTCCAATACCGGGGACCGGGGAACCTGCGGACTGCTCTCGTTGGTACCGAAGCTCTCAGGGACGATCTTGACCATAGCTGGAGGCTGGCCCGGCCTTGTCCACATACGTATCCGCAGGATGCCCGGCGGAGCTACTGTAATTCCTTTTGATACTTCCAGGTAACCGGAGCCGAATATCGTTTGAATTGCTCTAGGTGGCTTCTTATCGCTACGGTTTGGTCCTTTTGCTTGTCTTTGGGGTATCAGAATACATGCAATGCTCGTCGTCTTGGGCGCCAATTTTAGAAGGAAAACCCCTAATCATCAAAAGCCAGCCACGGGGGCGTTGAAAAAAAATCGAACCAGAACTCCGTGAAACAACAATGTCCGTCACTATCAACACCCAACCATATAGGCCTAATTTTGTATCAAACCACCTCGATCGACCATTGGACAAAGCACTAAAGCCCGTATCTGGTGACGCACTCTTCGCGATGCGTGTCCAGACAGTCAAGGGCGCACACCCTCGTCCCGCACTTGATGCACTTGACGCGGCCCCAGTACCCGCAGACCTCGCAGAACATCCGCACAGGGTACTTACTGTCCTCGGCGCCCCAGCTCGCCCGCGCCTCGAGGTAGGTTAGGGGTGGCGCCGCGAGCAGGGTTTTGAGCTCCTCGTCCGTGGGCATGGGGGGCACGCGCGACACAAGGAGAGGATCGTCATCTCGGGGATGTGGCGCTGGGAGCGGGCCCTTGTAGGGCAACAAAATCGTGCTGCCGCTGCCGACGCCCGCGCCCGCGCCCGCCTGCTCGTTTGTGGCATCGGGCGCGTCGGTCATTTCGACGTCTTCTTGTTTCGACGGCTGCTTGGAGGACGACGAAGCCCCCAGCCTCGTGAGGGCGTCTCGGACTTCTTGTGTTGGGTGCTCCCCTTCCTCCCGCTCAAGGCTGCTGCTGCCGCCGCGGCCGCAGACCTCGATGAAGAGGCGCCGCCCGTAGCCGGGGTCACGGTAGCAGGTGTTCCACCGCCTTCCTTTAGCGCGAGCCAGTCGTCAAGGTGGTTTGCGAACGTCTTCTGCGACTGCAGAATCTTGCGCACGTTGGGCGTGTGCTTGGCCGTATCCCGGCCACCTCCACCGCTGCCTTTGGGCTTCGCGGGGATGGGGATCGACACGTCACGTGGATTATCGCGATCGAGGACCTCAAGCTCCTTGCGAACCTTGGCCTCCTGTCGGGCGCTCAGGTCGGCGTAGCTCAGATTGGGGCCGCCGGCGGTGCTACGAGCGGCGCGTTTGCGGTTTTTGCCGTTTTTTCCGGCTTCCTGGTGGTGGTGGTGACGACCCGGTGGCCCTGTGTCGGGCACATAGGCCCAGCCCGGCGCATTGGTGATTTTAGCACCGGCAACCTCGATGACGCCGAAGTTGTTCATGGTTCGGGCTGGGGTGCAAATGTGGTGGTGGGTTAGGTCGTGCGGATGCGAGATTGCAGTGCAGCTTGTGGTGGCTGCTTAGCTTGATGAGGTGCTCAGCACGTGGGGTGGGCTTGGGTCGTTTGACAGCTACTGACTAGCGCACGGTTAGATAGAAGCTCCAGCTCTATCCTATCAGCAAGTCGGAGGATATTACTTCAGAACATTCTGCGAATAAATTACTGGACCTCACAACTAACGGCTTTTTCCTGCCTGCAATTTTTTTTTTTTACAATGGGTACCGTGATGCCACACACGGCTCGATGATCTGCCTTCCGTACCCATTCTCAATGATGATGACAGCTGGGGTACACATGACTCAAGAATGATAGGCGGGTGGCGGCCGGTCCATCAGTTTGGGTATCTGGGGATTGCAGTAGGATTGGAGGGCTGGAGGGGTCGGGGAGACGGACATTGTGAACGGACTGACCCGACCCAACCAGCAGAATGACATTGAACTCTAATGCAACAGGTTTGCCCGGTTGAGTCAAGACGGAAGTTGGGACAAGAAGCTGAAATTCAGGAACGAATAGTAGTTTTTGAACATGTCGAACTCCAGGCTAATTAGCAATGACCGAACTGGACCCGAGCTGTCGGGCCCATCCTACATAACCAAACAACTAAACCTCCCTTCCCGAGTGCTCCTCCTCTTAAGTAACCCAACACTGGCGTTTACTGGAACTGAAGGATAGCTATCCGATAGGGTGGGCAAAGTAGTCCCCCTAACTTCCAAGGTTGATTACTTGTCTTACTGGATGTTCGTCATGAGGCTCTGTTAAACCGGCCCAGCGAGGTGCTTCCCCTCGCTGGGGAAGCACAACCAGTTGCGAATCATCTTGGGGTCTGTGCAGGTGAAATCGTACAGCTTTCAATCAACAGCGACGTGCACGTATGTACATATCTAATGTAGCACACGTATTGATTACCTACCATTGGCGCGCATTACGGAGGCACGCAGCTCTCGTCTTAAGCTCAGGGCCTGCCCACGTAGACGACCCAATCTGCCCCCCAATGCAGAAGGGCTCGAGACCTCAGATATGAGAAGGAAGCAAAGGATGGGAAAAAGAAGGCCCAGGGAACAACAGTCAGCTTGCTTCTTTGAAAGGCCCAGGCGAGCGGACCGTGACCTGTGACCTGCAACGAAGGACAGCAGTGCGCTTGTTTCAGTCTCGCTCAGAAATTTGGGCGAGCCACATAAGTTTCAATCGGCAACGGATTTCCAGCCAAGGTCTGCGGGTATGCGGCGATTTCTGCGGGCACAACTCGAGTTACATCCCATTACCAAATTATCGATCGACATTGGATTATGCCCATGGCCTGTTGTTACATACGCCTAATTATCGGGAAGGCCAACAGGGTTCTGAACAGGGCCAGCAGGGCTAGCAATGACACTAGGGACACCACAAAATCGCCGTTGCAACGGCCGGGACGGGGCTCCCTTCTTTCTCGGCAGGAAAGGCACTCTGGCGCTCTGGCCTCAATGTGGACTTCACCTTCACCCTAAGAAGAAGAAGAAGAAGAAGAAAAAGAAAAAGCAGAGAAAAGAAAGACCGCGGAAAAAATACTTTCCACACTGCTGACCCGAAGGAAAGGAGTATACGAGTGAACCCCATCTGGATTGTCACCAACATGGCTGCTTACGGGCAGGTGCTAATGATGAATTATGTGCCTTGCATGGGTTCCTGAGCTCTGGCCCCATCCGAGCGGAGGATATATTGAACATCCCGGTCTTCACGTGGATGACTTCATTTACTCAACACCTTGACACTTCTGTCACATCCCTCCGAGGCATCCTTTCCTTTGTCTTTGCTTCTGCTGCCCTCTTTCTGTTCTTATTCATTCATTCTCCGAGAAACAGAGGGATAGATACAGGTTCGTCCTGTTTCAGATCTGATGTTCGTCAAGGCCCTTCACCAGAAACTCAAAATGGGCAATCCCAAACAATCCGGAGATTGCCCCAGTTGAATAGCAACGCCCCTGCATGCTGGGTTACATAGTAGAATGCGATTAGCATACTGTTTCCATCATTGCAATACTCAGTACACGCCAACTGCCAGGGGTTGGCCTGGCCTGCTGAACACGATGCTACCCTTTTTTCGCCTTTGCACCCCGGATCCAAACCCACCATGCCTTTCCAAGCCTTTAGAGCTTCTCTCCACTCTTCAGAGCCGAGACAAAACGAGAGAGAGAGAGAAGGAAAACAACATAACTTGCAGGGACAGGGGCAGCATGGCCGAACCAAACTACTAGACACCATTGTGGATTGGCTTATAGACCGTGCGGCTATATCCGTCTAGGCCAGAATGGTACTTCCTCGAGGATCAACAATGGGAATCACCCCATGAGGCAAAGACCTGCAGGATCACTTCTAAGACTGGCAGCACTGAATCGGATTTCATGGCTTCTTTTGATCTTAGCCCCTGAGCGTTCCCCAAGCGAGCAGAGACTGGCACCAAAGTGCAATGCCGCCCGGCAGTCTGGAGGAGTCTGGCTCCTCTGGGCTGGGCTGTCCATGATATATAACCGTGCGATCCTTTTTGCGTTGGATAATTAAAGCCGGGTCGAGAGATACTACTAGTCCTCCATGCAGCTCATGTACTTTGCTTGCTTGCTATCATCCATATCAGAAAGCACATCCTCGCGCCTCGGGTTGGGGCCGTTTGAGCAACAGTACTTCGTCGTTCGTTGTTTTAAGATCCAGGTTACAGCGCTCCACCCTCAACGTCAACCCGCAGCCGCATCGCAGCAAACATTTGATCGTCCAACCCGCCCGTCTGTTCCTAATAAGATCCTACGGCCCCGTCTTGATCTGGTTCTCGATCTCGACCTTTGCTTCTTAGGCCAGGAGCTTCCCTTAACTCGCATCCCCTAATATCAACAACCTTCGACCCGGAACGAACTCCCTTCTCCTTCGCGTTGCCAAGCCGGATCTTGGGTCTGTCAATTTTGTGTGCGGTATCCTACTCTATATTGTAATCATGGCGACCTCCGACACTTTCACCTACTCGTACATCAACTTTGATGAGCCGGAGCCTCTGTCGAACAGGAAGTCGACCATCCTGGCCGTGGTCATCACATTTATGGTACGAGAGCAGCCGCATCAGCTTACACACCGTCACCGCCCGACAGCATTATTCTAACCGCCTTTGCAGTGTTTCTCCTGGACTTGTGTGGCAAGTCGACTATGGGTTCGGTTCAAGATTATCCGTGATCCCGGCTGGGACGACTTCTGTGTCGTAATGTATCTGGTATGCGACCAGTGAACCCCCTGAGCAGATGAGAACGACAATGGAGTGGCACGGGGACTAACACGGTGGATGTGTGCAGCTTACCACTACATCCGGAAGCATCTCGTTACTTGTCGGTACAAAATATGGGCTAGGCCAACACTTTCTTACGCTACCGATGGATGATATGATAACATGGTCCAAGGTTAGTGAGACAATGGCTGCGCCGGTTTTACACGCAGGTGACTAACAAATTCCCCCTAGACTTTCTATGTGGCGAACGCCGCCTATTGCACATCCACGGCCTTCATCAAGCTGGCATTGCTTCTTCAGTACCTTCGCGTCTACCCCAAGGGCTCTCTTATGCACCGGACATGCCTGGCGACTTTGTTATTGACGGCGCTCTGGGGTCTGGTGTATTCGTTCATCTCGTGGTTCCCGTGCTTTCCTGTCAACCATGTCTGGGAGCTCAAGCCCGATGCGAAGTGCTACGGTTATGGATCGTCGAGGCCCTCCGAGTTCTCGGCTACCTACGAGAGCCACACTGCCATCAACATGATTCTCGATGCGATCGTCCTGATTATCCCTATGCCGCTGCTTTTCAAGGAAGGCACTGGAATGGCACAGCGCGTGAGAATCGCTGCCCTGCTGTTCATGGGTACTATGTACGTCACACAAACAAAACTCTGATTTAAACAAAACTCTGATTTCGCTATACATGTTTGTACACACGACTAACACGAGTTCACCTCTAGTGTCATTGCCCTCGCCATCTGGCGCCTTCAGACCATTCTCGAGCACAAGGCTGCCACCGTGCCGACTCGCGACCCGACCTGGTACGGCCCGATCACGATGCTGCTCGCGGTGCTCGAGGTGGACGCCGCGGCTGTTTGCGCGAGTGTCCCCATCTTCTGGCCGATGCTGAGCAACAAGCTGGGCGGAATCTTTGTGACGCAGGAGATCGAGATCCGCCGCGAGACGCGTTTCTTCCAGATGGACGACGAGGAGGCGGCCGTGGGCGGCGGCCGTGGCGTCATGATGGCCCAGCCGCCCAGCCGGACCGGCAGCGAGGCCGAGCTGAAGCAGCACCACGACAGTGACGCCAAGCAGCCGTCGAGCTTCACGGGATCCTACTCGATGAAGTCGATGGACCCGCTTGCGCTGCCGCCCCTGGAGGAGCCGCCGCCGCTGAATTCCCACGAGGCCGTGGTGCAGTCGCCGGGCAAGAAGAACGGCTGGAAGTGGACTTGAATTCGACGTCCTGTTTTGTTTTACATAGGAGGAGATACAACAACCAAAAACTAAAGACTAAACACTTGACGCACAACCCCCCCCATGCTGCTTTCTCCTTTTCTTTTTGTGGAAGAGGCGGACAGACGGACGGGACGAGCAGGTGGGATGAAACTAATGATCACACTCGATTTTGCATTTTGACGTATTGCTGCCGCGCACTGCTTTGTATTACTACTCGATACCCTATATAGTATTTATTTAACCGTTTTTATTAATGCCTCTCCATGGCCCGTCACCACTCGCTGATTTTGCTACCATAGGAGCCTTTCATTGGACTGGTTTGGCTTGCAACATGATCTACGCGATATCCTGCAACTTGCTACTCGGAAAGTCTCGCTCGGTCGTAGAGTACTCTTAGAATTGCAATCACATCACTTGATACCAAGTACTGGGCACCATCTAGCGCTCTAGGAACTTAAACCAACCACGCATCCAAGCAACATAAGACATGTTTCGTATACAATTTAAGTAGTTATCCAACTTCTTCTTAGCTACTTCTCGTCGCATCAAAAGGAGAAAATGAGCACAACAATTACATGAGTTGCTGAAACTCCTTCCCACGTTTGTCTTGCTTTACCTTAGCCGTGATGACGTCCCTCACATGGACCAGATAAGCCATCCTCCAGGAGTACTCGGCCGCGAGGTCGTCCAGCTCCCGCTGCAGCTCCTCCTTCTCTTCCTCCCCCGTATTCTCCGTCCGCTCCACGTCGGCCATCTCCCACTGGATGTCTAGCGCCCGAGTGCGGTACCACAGGCGCTCGAAGGCGAAGAGCCATTCGAAGTACAGCGTCGGGGCCTTGAGTATGGGCTTGTCCCCGTGGCCGTGCAGGTCCCCCCCTGCGCGCCCTCAGGTTCGGCAGCTCCGTTTGATGCCACTGCGTGTACTCGGCCCCGCTGCGGCTGGCGACGGCGACGCTCAGGTGGAGGAAGTCTTCCGTGTCGCAGGCGTAGGCCAGCTCGGCCCGCGTGACGCGTCCGAGGTGGCGCAGGCGGTGCTGATGGGAGGAAATGTCGGTCGTCTTTTCGGGTTGCTCCCGGTAGATCCTTCACCGACCGTTGTCGAGGTAGACCGCCACGTTGGCCGCGGCGGTAGTGGACCGGTTTCGCTGGCAGTAATGAAAATATCCCTTCTCCTCCATCTCCTTGCGGTCCCGCTCTCGCCACTGGTCGTAGTCGTAGAGGTCGGTTCCGTCGTAGAGGCTGAGAAGGCTGCGCAGCGAGAGCTGGTTGCAGTAGAGGGAGTCGATCAGTTTCAGGATCCGCTTGGCATCCAGGAGGCTATACAGCTGCCCGCATGTGTCGCAGGGCAGGCAGACGGGCAGCGGACCTGGCAGAAAAGGGTTAGCCGTATCTGGGATGGAAGACACGGAACAGGCACCGGGCTGTCCGCAGGCGTGCCCGAAGGAACGGGCCTTCTGCTTGCAGTAAGGGCATTCCTTTGGCGGACTTATGTTCCACCATCTGGTGATGCATTCGGGGTGGTAGATGTGTGCACATACGAGGGCAACGAGCTCGGAAAGGGGGCTCTCCTCGTGGCAGATGAGACAAGCCTCTGAGCCGGGGCAAATCCACCTTTGGGTTAGGGGCGTTGTCTTGCATCGTCGTTGTGTCTTCATACAGTAGTGAATCTGAGTAAAGGGGGCTGTTTGATATTGATGTGGTATCTTCGGAAATTTATGTCTCTTGCGATGTGCTCCTTGAGCATTACCCGGGCGAGCCTGGGTAAGCATTTGTAAAGAATCCAGGCCGTTATTACGTGTCGGGTGTTCTGGAGAAGAAAGAAAGCAAACAGTATCCTGCAGATGTTTCCACCATCAAGTGACAATGGGTGACTCCAATGATGTCTCGGCTTGGGTTCTTCTAGCAGCTTCAAGGAAGGATTGCGACACAAGGTAGGCGGCATTGGTGTAAATGTCGGCAGAATATTGAGACTCTCTCTGCCGTGGAAATTCTACCCGTGATCTCGTATGTAGTGGACAAATAGTTTTATGGCAGTATCCCACTACCAAAATATCATTCAGTGTGAATTCATTCGCCCCTCGGTCCTTGAATGTTTGTTTATCCCTTTCAGCAATCCCTCCATACACACCGCTGTAGACTTCTGAGCTGCATGCTCTTCCGTGTTTTCATTCTGTAGATATTCCCAACTTTATCCAAATAATCGAAAGGAACCTTCACCATAGTTATCCCAGAAGCACTTATACGGTAACCCATGCCTTCAGGCTGCTCAGGTGAACCGTCTCCTTGTCCCAGACACGCTCAAGCCTAAACGGCTCAGGCAGCCACTCGGGCGCTGCCCCGTTCGTCATCATCTCGACCAGCGCCTCGGCGCAGCGAAACGCCAAGCCCATGCCGTGCCCGTTCATGCCGACCGACAACCACAGGCCCCGTTGGGTGGCCGACGAGGTATCCTCGCCCACCAGCGGGAACGTGTCGGGCGTGTAGCATGTGATGCCGCCCCAGTCGCGCACCGACTCGCCCTCGTGGCCCCAGGTCTCGGGGCCGAACGCCTGGCGACCGGCGTGCTGGAGGTGGGCCACGACCTTGTCGTTCAGGACCGAGTCGTCGACGGTGTGCAGGGACTTGGACACACTGCGCCCGCCGCCGTAGAGGACATCGCCCGCGCCCGGGAGATCGGCGTCGCGGACCATGAAGTAGTCGCCGTTGCCGATGTCGTTGAGGGCGACGCTCATGCGGTTCATGACCGGGTGATGCGCCATGCGGGATCCAGGGCGGATCGCGCTGACTTGGCTGCGGCCGGGTACCAGGAAGCCCGTCTGTTTGAGCTTGGTGTGCAGAGCGTTCGTGTAGGCATTGGTCGCCAGGACCACTTTCTGGGTCTGGACGGTGCCCCTATCCGTGACAACCTGCCACTTTGCCATGTTCTTGTCCTCGCCGGCCTCCAGGGGCGCCACTTTGAGAGCCATCGTGTTCGTCTGCAAGTTGAGCCCCCTTTCCAACCCCAGCTCCAGCATCCGGCACACGAGCCGGTACGGGTTCTGCGTGTGCGCCGGATACGTAACCACGCCCACCGCCGACGGCAGCCCGACGCGCTCCTGGGCCGCCTCGCCCTCCCAGACGCGCCGCTCGACAAAGGGACCGCCTGCCCCCGGACGCCGCCTCACGACCTCCTCCCGCTTGCGCACGACGGCAAGGGCCTCGTCCCAGGCCTCCGGGGTGGTGAAGACGTCGGCGGTCTGGACGTCGCGGAAGTCGCAGTCGACGCCGTGCTCGCGGACGAAGGCGGCCATGTCGGCAACGTTCTCGGCCTCGAACCGCTCAAAGGCCAGCGCGGCGTCCTCGCCAAAGGCGTCGGCGTACTTGGCGAAGTTGAGGTGCCAGCCTGCACGCACATGGCCCCCGTTGCGACCCGACGCCGCCGACGCCGCGGTGCGCGCCTCCAGCATGAGGACCTTGAGGGCCCGGTCGCGGGTCAGCAGTTTGTAGGCCACCGCGGCGCCCGTGATGCCGGAGCCGATGATGACGTAGTCCCAGGTGGTGGAGTTGGGCAGGTCCGCGGTGGTCCGGTGGTGGGCGATGCGATGTGGGGGCAACTGCCAGTAGGACGTTAAGGGATTCGGGTGTGGGAACCCGGGCATTGCTTCGCCGCCGCCCATGGTGCCGATACAAGATTGGTTAGCGGAAGGACTTGTTTGGCTGTTGTGTTGGAAAAGCGATCTCGAAGACTGTACGTAGTAGGTAGATGATAGCGTTGACCGTGCTGAATCTTGATCCAAACTTCATAGAGGTTGATTGTATAGCATACATGTAAAGGAATAAATAGAAATCGGTAAATTCCCGAGAGCCCCCATTGCTTTACTCCTCTCGGCTTCGGCTTCGGCCTCCATTATTATGATTGGCCATGTAATTGCTGCCGTCATCATGCATGCGTAGACGACCTGATGAGGAAGGAGTTATCCGCCTCTATCTTACAAAAAACACGGCAGTATCGACAAAATGTCATTTATTCGTAGGTTATTACGCCTGGTGGTTGCGTGGCGAACCATCTACGTACCAGTCTATCTGCCACCATCACAAGGTGGTCCATGTAAATTACCTGTGTTGTCGGCAGAGACAATTCATATCCACTCGTCCAGTGAGTCTCGATGAGTCTGTGGGTAAGTAATCACCCCTCCACGTCTCGCCCAATCCGCCGTCGAGTTCAATTCCTTCCCTTAACTATCCATCCGTGGAGGAACTGAAATAACCCACATGCGAGTGATGTGATCAACCAGCCGATCCATAGCTCAAGTTCATTGAGACACCTCGACAGCAAAACCCTCTCCTGACCAATCACTAAACAGCAACCAAATGGCAAGGGAAGCAAATACCCCCCTAGCAACGTATGATTGAACCTCTCCAATGTGACTTCGGCCAGATGCGAAGGAAGGGGCTTTGCTCTTATCTCAATCAGAGCCGTGTATCTTCCACGATTTGTTGACCCGGCACTTCCAAATGTTGCCGCCGTAACCGAACTCCATCCCGTCCAACTTCTTGAATGCGTTCTCTGCATCCTCCTTGGATCCGAGCTGAATATAGCAGTAGAACCAGGGGCAGCCATGAAAACTGACGACGCTGGGGCCGCTTCCCTGGATGAAGGGGAATGAGGGGCGCTGAGGACTGTACTGATAGATGGGCTCGCTGACGCCGGTTATCTCTATATCATTCAACTGCCCCTGGATGTAGGTTTTGAAGTTGTCGTAGGTGCCGGGAACGGCTGGCAGGTTCAGCACCTCGATTGTTCTGTCATCGGCCTGCGTCGAATCGCTGGGCGGTCTGTAGATATCGATTGCGTCATTGCCAAAGACGCCACCGCCACCGTTGTAGCCGTTAGCCGCGTAACCATTCATGGAGGCAAGATGGCGATCTGGGGAGGAACCATCTGGAAATATCTGTGGGCCGCCTTGTCTGATTAAACCCTGGCGATCGAGGTGCTCGACGTAGGTCAAGCCCTTGGGTAAACAGCAGCGGCTGACGAGCTTGCGGCCGGCGAACTCCTTGTAATTGATCTTATTCATGGCAGCGGTGGCGCTGTCCGAGTCCTGGTACGTGACGAAGCAGTAGCCGCGGTTCTGGTGCTCGGGCTTGGTCTTGGGGTTCTTGCTTCTCGAGGGGGGTGGTATGTAGATGCAGCAGCAGTCGGGCTTGTAGTGGCCGAGCTCCTCGAGGAAGATCGCGATGTCGTCGTGGGTCACCTGGAACTCGAGGTTGCCGATGTAGATGCGTCGGTTTTCCGCGATGGCTTCCTTGGTGCGACAGTCATGTTTTCGGCCTTTTTGGGGCGATTGTGGCTGCGGCTGTAGATGCTGCTGCTGCCCATTGTGCTCATGCGAGTCCTCGTTAGGATGAAATACAGGTACGTTTGGATTGAGCCCTCGGTCCATAGGGCCGCCATTGGCGCCAATATTCTCAGTGCCAAGGTGTGGTGATACCAGAGTGCTTCCAGAAACTGTTGACAATACTGACGGCCTTGGCTTGTGGCCTCGAAGAGGCTGGCCAGTTGCAGGAGCTCTGGAACCGGTCTCAGTCGAATCATTGTTACTGCCACCAGGGTTTTGATCTTCGGCTTCCGAGCCATTCTCATCAATGGCTTCCTTGAGTGAAGGAAGGGGTGGCGAGGCAGAAGCTAGTCCTTCAATGATTCCGGTATTAGCCGTGGATGTTATTTTGGGTGTATTGTGAATCACTGTGGAAGCTGACGGTGAGGCTGATGATGCCTGGCTGGGACTTGGGCGAGTTGATGGTTCATCATCAGGAAGGGGGGTCGTCAACTCGTCTGGTAAGGGGCTCACTGCGGCGTTGTCGTCTGCTCGAGCGGTGGCGATGTCGTCTTCACACTTACTGCCGGACCGGCCAGCAACATAGTGCAGCTCCATCTTGGCCGAGCTTCCAGACTGTGCTGGTGAAGTAAGGTAAGATGGATAGAGTTGAGATCGTATGAGTGTACAACTCCGTGTATCGGGATGAGTTGTGGGAATAGAGATGGATTAAGTGAGGTGAAGGTAGGCTCGTTATATCCCCGTAGCGATGTGATCTTACACCTGAGCAGCGGCTGTCTAAGTAACAGTCGCCTTGCGGATGAGGCAGCCTAGCTAAATTCTAGAAATGACTACTGAAGGGAAAGCCATGTACGATCTTTGAGAACTCATGGGCTGAATCTATCTTAGATGCTTGTTTCTCCCAGGCAGGGGCCCTTGACCTCCTGAGACAGGTCCTAAAATACAACAAGATAATAAATGTTTGTCTCTAAGCAGGCACTCACTTATCAATGACAACTGATATGTTTGCTGAGCGACTGCATGGTTTTCTCTCGAGTCTTCTCTATACGATAATAATCTATCACCTCATTGACTAGGATCAATGTCTAGGGTGGGAGACATTTTCTTTATGCAGTAGCTTTTGTAAAATAAGACCGAGGGGAAGTCTGGAGTGGACTCGAGAACTGTCGTGTTCCCTGACCCCTTTCGTATTTCCCCCTAAGAAGTGCATTCATCCTCAGTCCACGTTAATCAGTAAGTGAAAGAAATCGTCGGCGGTGGAAATGTTTACCATAAGTCTTCTTTATGAATACCACGGACATATAACTGAATGAGAACGAGGATAGTCCCTGCCACGAGACGAAAGTCAGCCTTTTCTCCAACAAAGGCAGTCTCATGCAGAGTGTATTGGACAGCCGATATGATTTCTTGCCAGATATTTGCCTCCAAATTTCGATGTTTGACAGACTCAGGCAAAGTTCGGGTTGAAGACCCATACAGAATGCCAACAGAAGTTGTAAATTCATATCACCACAGGAGATTGCAGTTTGCACGCCATGGTCAAGTCTGATGTTGTGTGTGTGTGTGTGTGAATGCTATGCCATTGCACCCCCATCAACAAACCGAAGTCCAGTGTTGTACAATCTCATGTCTCGACGCTCTGCTTCACGCAAAAACAAGCAAAGAAAGCCGATGATTCAAGGAGTTCGCGATTTCGCCCAAAAAAGGATGCCAGCTTTGTCGCTGCTGTTTCCACCTTTCCATTACTTCCCGAAAAGGATATACAGATCAACGTGAATACAGGAAAAACGTCGTTTCAATCCTGCAGAAGATTCCCATGTTCCACCACCCAGTCCTCCGATGCCTTCAACCATTACTTCCTTTTGCGCTCCGCGGCGTCCATCTTGTCCTCCAACTCATGAACGTATTTGTTCAGACGCTGGCAGGCGGCTTGTAGACTCTGGAAAAAATTAGAAGACCAACACGTTAGCAAAATATATTCTTTTGAATCAATATAAAGGGCGTGACTCTCTAGGAAACGGTCCCAGCCCAATGTACGAAGACCCAACCCCGGCCCCCCGCAATCGCAATGATCTCTCGGGGGCCCACGGCAAGTAATCGATCGCCAGGCTATGTTTCTAGATCTGGTGGTAACGCACATAAATGTCTTCTGTCAACAGCTCGTTGCTCGCCTTGTATTCTTGCAGGACGTAGGTGTAGACGCTGCCGCCGGCGAGGGTCGAGCCGAGGAGGAAACCGAAGAGACTGTACAGCGGATGTTTGGTCAGATCAGCAATTGGACTCTCCGTACAGCCAAACCAAGAATTCGCAGGCGAGAGTTCGGGGGCACTGCTTACCCTCCGCGGAATGCGCCTACTGGCTTTCGCGCAGGCAGAACAGTGCCGTCGGCAAGTCGGCGAGTGGAAACCGAGAAGTTGCGGGCGGCAGTGGCGCGCATGGGGGACAGGGCCGAGAGGCCTCGAGCGCCCGAGGAGAATACTCGCGCAGACATGCTGGATGTGCGTGCAGTCGGTATTGACAATGTGGTCGGTCGGGTGGCGAGTTGTGAGAAGAGTTGAGGTTGTTTCTGGATTCCGGTGACGACGAATTGATTCAAGCTCAATTGGAGGAGCTTGTCCCACGAGCTTAGCTGCATTACCGAATCTGGGACAAACAGGGGTCTTGCTGCCCAGCAAATAGTGGCAGCTTTTGTCTTTTTAAAGTGGTCTCCAGCGAATAACTGCTACAACAGGTGCCAATGCTATCAACTACAAACGTACCTTATATAATAATATATATTGTTTAAATACTTCTCCAAGCAACTTGGGCCTATGTGCCTCCGGACACCTCTTCGAAATTGTCTATGGCGTTTATGGCAGCAAAGGCCTGCAAGGCACACGTTAGCAGTTACATTCATTCCTATTATCAGCTTAGACTGCCCGTCTTTCCACAAGTCTAGACGGCTCGGGCCTTTGCGCGGAATGGGTAGGTTAGCCACTGCCGTATTACACAAGCAACAGTTTAGCAAGGGAGCATTTAAGTTTCGTCACCATCACTGCGGTCGGTACGTGAATCCATAGATGTTCTCAATACGCATAAAATCATTAACCTTATTGGTGTGCTAGGTTTGTCCCAGTCCTTGGTTTTGTTCCCATTCCGAGAAACCCAGTTGCTCCAGCCCAATTCGTCAGAGCCGAGCCGCAACGTGCAATTGTACAACGTGAAATGTGATGTCTCGCTAACTCGATAAATTTCCTACAGCTCGTCATGAGTCTCCTCAGCAGCCTCGCTGCTGGTGGACTCAGTGGCAGCAGGAGCCACAGGGGTCTCCTCGGCAGACTTCTCCGAAACCTCGGCCTTGTACTTGCCGTTCTCCTTGATGAAGGTGATGAGGTCCTCAACGGTGCGCGAGCCGCTGTAGGTAATGGGC
This sequence comes from Apiospora saccharicola, assembly GCA_038363915.1. Classification (NCBI taxonomy): domain Eukaryota; kingdom Fungi; phylum Ascomycota; class Sordariomycetes; order Amphisphaeriales; family Apiosporaceae; genus Apiospora; species Apiospora saccharicola. The sequence goes on from JAQQWM010000001.1 coordinate 7,198,518, forward strand.
TCGCTCTTGCCACCGGCGGGGTACATCTTAATGGTGGGGAAGCCCTGGACCTCATCGGGCACATCGTTGGCAGTGGCATCAACCTTGGCAATGACAACCTTGTCCTTGTACTCGCTAGCAGCGTACAGGGCAGCAAGGTCCTCGTACTTGGGAGCGAGAGCCTTGCAGTGACCGCACCACGGGGCGTAGAACTCAATCAGGACATCCTTTTTGTCATCCATGACGACGTCGTTGTAGTTCTTGGCGACAACAACGGTGACGGCACCCTCCTGGGTCTCGGGAATGGGCTCAGACTTGATGCTGGGCTCCATCTTGCCAGAGCTGAACTCGTCAACGAAGGCCTTGATGGAGTCGTGGGTGATCTTCTTCTCCTGGTCGAAGGGGAACTTCTGGTTCTTAACCGTCTCCTGGATGGCGAAAGAAGGGAACTTGTCGGTCTTGAGGTTCAGGTTACCGGCGTGAGCACCGAAAGCCTTGGCGTCAATGGTGGCGAAGTTGATTTTGCCGCGGTAGGTCTCGGCGAGGGGCTTTAGGGCATCGCCCAGCTCCTTGCGCTCCTCGGGGGTCTCGGCGAAGATGTAGGCCAAGGGAAGGCCGGCAGACATGTAGCCGGAGTAGGTCTCGGGGCCAACCTCGCCAATCAGGGGAGTAGAGGCGGTCTTGGCGAAGGTCTCAATGGCCTCACCGTCGAACTTCTCAGTGAAGGTAGCCTTGCCCTCGTCGAACTGCTTGTACAGAACAACGGCAGGGGCCTCGACACCCTCGGCCTTGGCCAGAGCGGCATCGTTGCTGGCACCGAAGGGGTATGAGTCTCGGAGCTTCTCAGCGAGAGCAGTGAAGGTCTCGTTGGAGCTCTTGTCAGAAGCGTCGATGTAAGCGACAAGAACGACCTTGTCGGCGGTCTTGAAGTCCTCGAGGGTTTCGGAGGTAAGGATCGAAACGGCGGGTAAGGACTGCTTGATCATGTATGATGTGATGCTGAAGGAGGTGCAGTCAGTATCGAAGCCAGGAAAGAGTTAGTGCACTGGAAGTTGGCATGACTTACGCATTCGCCTTACGCTGGCCGGAGTAGGGGGTGATGTTGTCCTTGCCACGGAAGACCTTGAGGGTGGGGTAACCCTCGACTCCGAAGCTCTGGCATAGCTCAGCCTCCTCGGTGCAGTCGACCTTGGCGAGCTTGATGTCCTTCTCCTTCAAGGAGGTGGCAGCCTCCTCGTACTCGGGGGCAAGAGCCTTGCAGTGTCCGCACCAAGGGGCGAAGACTATTCAATAGAGCTAGTTAGCATTGTGTCTCGGAGTTGAAGTGTGTTTTTTTTGTGTCAAGGGCACATACACTCTGCAAGAACGAGATCGTTGGTCTTAACGAAGTCGTCGAAGGTGTCCTTGGTAAGCTGGGCGACATCCGAAGTGTCGGCGGCCGACACAGCGGCGGCGGCAGCCAGCAGGCTGAAAGCAACCTTCTTGTACATGGTGAAGACTACTGTTTGTGCGAGCAAAGCCGTTAGCAATCTATCGGTTTTCTGGAAAAGTGCGTTGGTTGCGCAAGAGCACAATTGGATTATCAGGGTGTTGCAAGTCTGTGAAGACAAACAATTGCTGATACAGGTAGGTGGTGGTGGCAAGAGCCCGTTGAGGCGAGGACGATAACAAATCCAACCGTCCCACCAACGCAACCGATAAGCTTGACTAAAGAAAGACGGGAGCGGTATGATACGGAAAGAGAAGGCAGCACAACTTACATCTGTAACTAGAGATTTGTTCAACGTACAAGACAGAATGCTGAATGGGCAAAAAATACTGAGAAGAGAAGGAATTGGTCCAGAGTAAATGGAGTTGAAGTAGTCTAGTAGGAATACTGGAACTGGCCCTGGAGCTGATGCATTGATTCAATAGATGCCAGTCTGTCTTCAATTCCGCCAACTTCACTCACTGCTTGCTTTGTATAACCCGATGTAGCACCACCCTACAGGGCCACCCCCACCTAAAAGCTGGAATGGGTTGTCGTCATTGGCCCCTCTGAATGTGGCGTTGAACGTCCAGCGGGCGATTTCTAAGCTGCTTTTGGGCGGGTTGAACTTGACACTCTGTCTTTTTTCAGGCACCTCGCCGCTTCAAGGGCAGGTATTTTTGGAGTCCTGAGCCGCGCTAGCCAGGGATGCCCGCCAACTGAACTTTACCGCCCAGGTACCTTCACTACTTGGCACTGTAGTCAGTCAGTCAATGGCACGCCGCCCAGCCATCCGCCTCCCAAGGATCTCTCCCAGCTCCAAACTATTGTTCTGATATTCCTCGAGATGTCATCGTGTACAGAACATACTAGAGAGATGCGATACCTCGATGGCCGTCTGATCCTACCAGCTCCTCTCAATATTACCGCCTTCTAGACAAAAACAAAAGACGCCGAACATGCCCGGTGCTCCGATGTGAGCAAGTTGTATGTACGCATTGCCCTTATGCAGATCTTCTCGAGATCCAGCCTCACGCTCCTTGCATGGCCTGTCCTGGTGCTTGGTCCAATGCGTACCGCCTTCCGCCTCCGCCCTTGTTCATGGCCCAAGGGAGTAAGCAGTCTATTAACGGCACAATGGACCCTCCAATAGGACGCGCCAATCCCGTCCTTACTAGGGGAAGGCAGGAAAGGACACATCTTTGTAAACCTACTAGCAGATACGGATAGATGACACCAGATCTCTCGAGGGTCTTATCAGTTTTTCCCAATCTGGGCAGAGCACGAGTGAATTCAGAACTTCTACTGGCCCCGATTCAACGAGGCTGAACGGAGAGATGACTGTAAATAGTTTAGGTAAGTAGAATACAGTACATCAGTGTTGATTAGCTGCTGCGAGATCCCATGGGGGAGCTGCATAAGTTCCGTTCCTAACTTTGCGAATACCCACCTGACTCCTCTCTCCATAAGATCCATCTCGTGCAATGGGACATGCAAGACGTCCCGAAATAAACACCTCGAGTCAGAGACCCCAGACATATTGTAATTGGTTACTGGTTTGTAAACCGACAGCGCCAGAGTCTCATCATGAAGTCGTTTGCATAGAGAACGCTCTTTGATAATTGGCGCGGGGTATACGCCGAGCTTACTTACACAACTGATGTGCCGTGTCAAGGCCAATTATGTGATTGGTTCTCGAGCATCTACCTCAGTGCTCACACGGTTGGTATTCAATGTTTGCTAACGACAGTGCCACATTGGGCGGCCTGCATCCCCGCACCATGTTAATCCGAAGGACCTTCCCGAATGGCACAAGCCCGTGGCATGATTATCATGTAACGCAACTCGTAGTTAATACCTGTCGGCTCGGAGCAGCGGAGATTCATAATTCTTGAATGTATCGTCACTTTGCAAGTTAAACATCCTTAGTAGCCTTTGAGAAGAGAAAAAATGACAATCAAAACAGTTGATGGACCTCGTAAGTCCGTTTCTATATCGAGCTGGGTCTCTACAAACACAGAGCTGCGTCAACTTTGGCAATCATCCGTGAATGTGATATAACTCAGTGAACGAAGCCCACGACCTAAGGCTGATAGGGCCTATGTCAGGAAACAAGCTGACTTGCCCACGCAGGAGGCTGCTCCCAAATTACCTCGGGCACTGCATCTCCGCCGCCTGAGCGGTTAACCAGTCCAATCTTCTCCACTGGCCTGGGCATTGCGATAAGGCCTAAAAACTGGCAGCCCAGCTCTCTACAACGGGACAACGATGAGGCGAACACGGCGGCGAGGAAGAAGGTGTTCTACAACATCGTGAAGGCCGACTTCCTGATCCCGAGCGACGGCGACCCCCTCGAGGCCGCCGCACTCGTCGTTGAAGGGAAGCCGATCATCTGGGTCGGCGCCGCCGCCGATTTGCCGGGGAAGTACGCCGAAGCCGGCCACTACCGTGTCTTTTCGGTCCCGGTCGTCATGCCCGGGCTCTGGGACGTGCACGCCCATTTCGAGGGCGGCAGATCCGGGGAGCTGCCCAGCTATATTGGCATGATTACGGAGCACCCGGCGACGGCGGGGGCCCGCTTGACGCGGCAGTGCTGGGAGTCGCTGCAGCGCGGATATAGATGGTATGTGGTGACGCTTCAGGATAAGACCTCCATTTCGACTCGAACTAACAGATGCATGCATGTAGTAAGTTGAAACTGCCATACTACTGGCACCATCGTGAGGGGACCCAGGGCTCTGTACTAATCGAAAACAGACGTCATTACGAGACGTTGCTGGCTACGGGTGTGAGGTGAGATACTTCCAAGCCGCGTGGCCGCCATCGAGTACTCAGCAATACTGATATCCATGCCTAAACAGATCGCCAAAGCTATCGATGACGGCAGTATTGTAGGTGCAAACATCTACAGTAGCGGAGGTTGCTTGAGCCAACTCGCTGGCCGTAAGTGAATTTATCATTGATTACATTCACCCCCACCCCCTTTTTAATCGTATACTCGGGCCCTCGTGCTACGCCCTCCACCTCCAACGAGAACCATGGCACTGCCAAAGCTTGAATACTCACTCAACCAAGCCCATAAAGGCAAAACAACCACTGCCAGTGCAGTATCTAAATTAAAAGAACGTATCCCTCCAAAGACCGGGCCGGTGTAGCCTAGCGGTAGTATTCTTATTCATATACTTAAAGGCAAGAGGGTTCAACTCCCTCTGCGGTCAAATTTTCGATCCCCTTTACGGATAATCTTTTTGTTTTTCCTTCATTTGTAGCTCCCTTCCCCTTTCTGCCCCCCCACGCCTGCAGAATCATAACTTCAACTGTACTGCCGTTGAAAATCTGAATGTTCAATTAATTATATCGAGGTTGGCTGACTTTTGAGACATGGAATTGAAGACGGCGACGTGTTCCCCCCTCCCCGCCGGTGACGTCCTTCTGAATATGGGCGTCGGCAACATCACCGCGGGCCACCACGGCACGACCATGAGCATTATCGTCGACGGCGTGGACGAATGCCGGCGCGGGGTACGACTACAGCTCCGCCGCGGCGCCAAGTGCATCAAGATGTTGGCGTCGGGCGGCGTGCTGTCGCTCGACGACGACGTGGACTGCGCCCAGTTCAGCGCCGAGGAGCTGACCTGCATCGTCGAGGAGGCGCGGCAGCAGAAGCGGTGCGTCGCGGCGCACGTGCACGCCAAGGCGGGGATCCTGCAGGCCGTCCGCGCGGGCGTCAAGACCGTCGAGCACGTCACGTTCGCCGACGACGAGGTCATCGAGCTCGTCAAGGAGCGGGGCGTCATCTGGGTCGCCACCCGCACCGTGATCCAGCTGCGCTCGCGGGCTACAAGCGGGCGATCGCGGACGGGGGCGTCATGTTCGCGCTGGGGACCGACACGCCGCCTGGCTTCAACATGGCGCTGGAGCTGGAGCTTGCAGTCCGGTGCGGCATGACGAACCTGCAGGCCATACGGTGCGCGACGGCCAACGGGCCCCTGACGATGGGCGAACAGGCCCCGAAGACGGGGCAGCTAAAGGCCGGCTACCAGGCAGATCTCCTCGGCTTGGCGGAGAACCCGGTCGAAGATGTCAGGGTTCTACAGCAGAAGGAAAACATCAAATATGTCTGGAAAGGGGGTGTGCTTTTCAAGGGGCCAGGTATCGGGCCATGGGGTGAGAACTATGCATTCGATTGAGGTGTACTACTTACTGTCATTCGAAATGCGGCTGTCGGCGGTGCTAGAATGACCCAGATGACAGGGCCAAATCTCAGTCGACCCACCAACACTAGAGTCTCTAATATCTCCTTAAACGCCATAACGCTGCCCTTCACCAAAATTCCCGTACTGTACGGACCAGGGATGATTTAGTGCGATCGGCGTTCCGTTTTCAAACGTCCGACATGCGAGGGACGCGCTCCTATTGGATAAATTGACCTTGTACCGGCTCGCACGGGCTCGTCGATCATTGACAGAAAGTATTGCACTGAGGGCAGCGTTATGGCGTTCAAGGAGATAGATTAGCAAAGGTGCATGTGTAAGTAGACTTATGCAGTAAATTCATATGTAGTCAAATTACATGCTTCGGACCTGCGCCAGAAGCCAGGAAACACCCGTCAAAGCCGACTCCTAGTATGCAATACCAGCGAAATCTATTTCGTGTGTTACACCAGGTCGATGCAGTCATGCCGTTGCGTTACTCATTCCGTAGCCCTCATGTTCCACGTTTCAAACCCCTCCAGGGAAAGCTTGCAAGATACATTAATACAAATAATTGAATCGGTAGGTGGTAATCGCACCTCCTTTTGTATCGGGTATTTAGACAGACCGGCAAATAGCTAGATCAGAAAAGGTCATCGTAATCATCCCAACCAAGCTGCGCGTATACCGACGTTTTCGCCCCCCCATCTTGATTATTCTTGTCATTCTTGACAGGTGTAACACCAACATAATCCACCGTTCGCTTCTTAGCCGGTGTAACGGTCACGTAATTCTCGATAGAGGTCATTCGCCCAAGGCGAGGCCTCTTGACCGGTGTTTCGGCCATATTGATGCCGCCAGGAGAGGATGGCAGCACGATGCCACTGTCGCGTTGGTTTAAATGGCTACCGGGCACTTCCAGATATTGCGACCGTCGAGAAACCACCGGCGAAGAAGCGAGCACGACGCCTTCGTCTGGAGCCGACACCCGGATTGCGTCATACTTCAATGCGGATGGGCGTGCCGGCGTGGTTAGAGTTTCCCTTGTTGGTGGTTTGCCCACTCTGGGTAGAACAGGAGACTCGTTGGCCGAAAACGCCGTATCCCTGTCTCGCTTCCTTGGAGCAGATGATGATATCAAGGAGGCAGAGGGCGATATATGCATCTTCTCAACCGAATCAACAAGAGCACGGTTACTTGATGATTTGCCTTGAGATGGTCGACTAAGCGCATCTCGGAATCGGTGGCCCACCGGTGTCGCTTGAACAACATCCTGGAAACGAGTATACTGCGTCGGCTTCCGTGACTTTCTTAGCTGGGCCAGGGTTGTAGTTGCACGTCTCTCTTCCGCTTCTTCCACAGCTTTCCCGACCGCCACCTCCCTATTTGGCTTTCTCAAGCTAGATATGGCCTCCTGAAGTTCGGCCTTCATTTGGGCCTCCTTCTTCGCTTTGTCCTCGGCAGACGCGCGCTCGATTGGAGCCTGCTCGACAGCAGGAGCCTTGCCCTTAGTATGACTGGAATCCTTAGACTCCGGCCGGGGCACGCTTGATAGAGATGTGGACTCGCTAGCCTCTCGTTTTAATACTGGGTATGTTGGAGTTGAGGCCGATCGCATCAGCGCGATCATCCCACTAGGGCCACGCGACATGCTGCGTCGGTTGCGCTCGGTTTCCTTGGACAGAACCCGCTCAAGTGAATGAACCGACTTTGCGGCAGTCGGTCGCTTCGCTGAGGATCCAGGTTTGCTCTTCGGCTTGACCGTCGGTTCTGTCTTTCTTGACCTCGGCTTCGGCGGTGATGGCATCACCGGGCCACCGAGTTTCCGATTGACCTCATCGCACTGCTGAGGAAGTCGAGCAGAGTAGCTAGTCTAACGTCAGCAAGTCGTCTTGATACAATCCAGGGCATGTTCCTTACAAGGGCACTATTATGTCGATACAGAAGTCTCGAAGGGGGTCAGAACTTGATCCCTGTGACTGATGAGCGCCATCAGAGTCTACAGCGTGGGAGTCGCCTGGCAGCTCAACCCCGTCCATTGTTGTCGATTGCCATATAGATAGCCGGTCTGCTTGCACAACCAACAGGACGGGGAAATTATGTTTGTTCCGCTTCTTCACCGGTGTCTGCTTTGACGAGTCTAGGGCGGATTCATCACCTGGAAGGGCAGGCGCTTGTGAGTTGGTACCGTTGTCGCCAGCTCTTGAGGACTCTAAGGCTAGTATTTCCAGGATGAGAATGATCTGCAACTGAGTCTCCCTTGTGCGGAGGTATAAAATCTGTAGTCTGGTTTCCTCGGCCTCAGATTTCGTCGAGTCTTCATCTTCTCTTCGCTGTGGCTTGCGCAATGACCACCATTTCCGAACATGATCATCTTCGTCAGGGTAAAGAACATTTTTCCCGAGTTTCATTTTTTTGGATTTTCTCTTCTTGGTCTTGGTGGCTTGTTCATCCCCGGAATCTGCCAGGCCTGTTTGTGCCAAAGCAATGATTTCTGGCACGGAGCTTTTGTACTTGGCATCAATTTGCTGCGTTGACAGTACAAGGCTCTTCAAGAAGTCTATAAGGTCGTTCATGTCCAGGTTCGAATCACAGTCCAAATGGAACGCAGCTCGTGCTCGAGACAGAGGACCTTTCGCAAAGTAGGCTAGAGAACCCTGATGATCGTTAGGTAGGTTACAGTGCATGATATAAAACGACCTACCATTGAATGATACAGCGTCTCGATATATTGATTGCGGATATTGTTGTATATGTCGTCCGCTGTAGTCTGCTCTACAGGCAATTCTGGATTTGTTGGTAGTGTTAGCTGAGCTACCACCTGAGCTTCAGGGGCCGGAAGAGTAGCCTGACTAGCAGTCTGGCAGTTTGTAGCTGTGTCCACTGGTGAAGGGGCATTGGAAATCTCAGCAGCCGATGCGGGCCTTGCCGGTTTCTTCACCATTGACTGTATGGCTTCGATGGCAATACGTCTCTTCTTAGTCTCCTTGTGTAGTTGAGGAGTGACCAGGGGTCCTGAGTCTGGGTCCTGAGCTGCAATCTGCGGGCGTTGCTTGACCATTTTCGTGTTCGTCACGGTGGCACAACCACTGAGCTGCTCTAGGTTGACCCAGCTACCCAGCTTACATAAAGAGTAAAGGCCATTGTCCTGTCGTTCCAAAGCGTAGACAGACTTGTCACTTTCGAGGCGAGCAATTAGGACTACAGGCCGCGCTCCTAAGCGACCTTCGAGATCCAGGATCTTGATGGTCGATTCAAAGAACCGGGCATATGCAAAATCACCCTGAGGTGAGGCAAGATCGAGCGAGGCAAGAGACAGGTGCTCTCGAGGCAGAAGCATGAGAGGCTGAAGACTGCGGGGCTTGACAAAAAGCTTTTGGGGGTGAGGCTGGAGAGAGGATGGCTTAGAACGGCATCAAGACGAGAGGAGTTCTATTGGCACTCACCCTAACAACAATCGAGGGCCTCAGAAGGTCCTCCATAGCGTGGACATCGTCATGCTTACGCTTCCGGGCAGACATACTCGGAGAGAGGCCCTCATGTTGGCCCAGCCTGCTTTCAGACTCGGGCGCTATCTTGGTAGGCGGCGCGCTCGAGCTGGGTGTTTTTATAGACATAAGGAGACTGGCAATGGACCATCCATCGAGAAAGGTAGGATATGCTGTCAATCGACCGAGGGTAGGGCACTGTACAATGACTCGATATAACTATTCGATGCTCCTCATGTACCAGACAGCATTGCATGGCCCATTACAGTGACATGGTACACCAAAGATGATTTCAACAACATTGAAGACAAATGGGAAGAAGAGGTACGGCACTAGCCTCAATCCGACGCGTCTCGGGCGCGTTGAGTACCGACCACCGATTGAACCATGTAGGTACATCAAATTGATTACTTGGTCTCAGGCTTAAGTTTTAACACCCCGACAAGCCTCAGCACGAGCCACGATACCTTGGAAATTCCCCATAGTTGTAAAAAATCTGGATAACTCTCATATAAACAACCTGATTCAAGGCTTGACCTATTCGGGAGCGACAAGGGTGAGAATGTGAAAACATACCCATCACACGTAGTAGATTAAGTGCGGTCTACCTAGCAGCTGGAGGTACTTCTGCACCTTTCGCTTCCCGTTGATTTGGATGCTTTACTAGTTCGGGCATAGTCGGGCGCAGGGGGTCGAACTTGCTACCTATCATGTGGCTTGCAAAGTGTCGTTCCCAAATCAAAAACTGCGAACTTTGCTCAACAACCATTGATCGCAAGTGGCTTACGCAGGCAAGTGAGGGTCAAGCGCCTTATTGGCGAATGCGTGTTCCACGCATACGCATCCAGTTGATCAGCATCCCTGATCACATCATTGAAGACATTAGAAACCTGCTCCGTTGCCGTCCTGCACTTTTGCACCTCATCTTATTTGCTGACGGACTCCAGGCCCCTTGTGAAACCTGACTGCTTGTGTGTGCCTATTGCGGTGCTGTCAATCTCCGAACACCTGTCCGAGGCCGTCGCACTGCAAGCATTAGCCTGTTCAAAAATTACATGTTCTAATTCCAGTGTTACCATCCACGGGTGCTAGGGTGTGAATGCTCAGCATTTCAATGTTGGCTCTTATTGATAGTCCCGAAAGGCCCAGCTCGATGCGTAGACAGGATTCGAGCGATAAAGATCATATTTACTACTATAGGTGCTGATACCATGATCGTCAGGTTGCTCTCGTCGCTGCTCGCATCTATGATACTCACACCCGTCGTCCCACGTGGCGTTAGAGTCCACTAACAAAAAGCGACTGTTAGGGGCTGTTGGCACCAGACAGCAGCCTACCTAGCGTTTCGATTCATGTTAGCTGTTGAAAACTTGGTGGCGCGCCCGCAAGACCTGTTGGCTGCAGTCTGTAGCCCAATAGCCTGGAGGTTTTGGCCCGTGAAAGCCCCAGGCTCGCCCATAGCAGGAGCCAATAGCCTGAGTGCTGTGCATTATCCTTACATTAGTGCACCAACCAGCCTTGGTTCATACATTGCTGATCCGACGGGCAGATTCCGATGTAGGTCCCGAGTCTTGTTTCTTCAATCATTTCGATATCGTGTCTCCAACTGCCATCCCGATCACCCACGCCTCTTTTTTTGCTTGCTTGTGGTTGCACCAAGCTGTCCAAATCGCTGCCAACATAGAGAAAAAAAACAAAAAAAAACCCAAGAAACACCAAGAATTACTACGCAGTTGAAAACAATCCGCTGTGCCCGGTTTTTCTTTTCTTCTCCTGCCCTGATTGGCACCTATCACGATCCTTGGCCCAAATGGATTCCTGTCTCGACATCTCGTGATACCCTACCAGGCATCCCGCTTTTCCGGTCCAGACTAAAAGAAGATCGTGGGTGAGGCTCCATCGAAAAGCTAGGCCGGCAACAACGGCGCCACTGCCCTTGCTTTCTCCTCTACACTAGAGAGATATCTCCAACCTTGTCGCAACCCGCCGTGCTCTCCCCTTCGCGTCTCAGATCCGTGGTATTCCCAACTTGTTGCTTTATACGGCCACCTCTGTTAGCCAACCACGCCATTTTCCGGCAGTGGCAGCAACAACAGCAACCATGTCGTCCGAAACATCGCCGCGGGCTGTGCGCTTTTCCCAGGGCGAGCACGAGATGCTTGGCGAGAAGATGAACAACAAGCCGCAGCGCCCCTTACCGCCAACAATGGACTCAGACGCCTCAGGCTCTTCCGGAGACTACGTCGCCGACCCCAACGACCCTGCCGAACTCGAGCGACAAGATGAAGTTGGTTCTTTGGCGCGATACGCGGATGCGGGCAGTCATTCTAGCTCGGTGGCATCTTTGGCACCCAACTCGCTGGCCAACAGCACGAACAGTCGCCGAGGAATGGTTCACTCCAACGATACAAATGGCGCGTCTACACCGTCCGGCGCCGTTAGCAACAGCACCCGCCAGGCTCAACAGAGGCCCTTGCCTTTGACTCGAACGCCTTCGGGTACATACGCGCCGCAGAGGGGCCCTGGTATCAACACGCAACCATTCCCGCTCAACACCCGGTCCGGTTCGCGTCCTCGGCGTGGCGAGGATCCTGCCGATAAGTTCCGCCACCAGGAACCCGCCTATCTTCGTATGATGCGCCAGGAGCCCAACATGAATGGTTATTTCGACCCCTACACACCGAGTCTAGACTATACGGACGACGAATCCGAAGAGGAGACGCCGTCCTCTGAAGGTGCTTACGATGACCGCTATAATGAAGAAACCATCATGTTCTATAACGACGACAATGATTTACAGCCCACGGAAGACGACATTTCAGATCCTGTAAACCGAGAAAGATTGGAATGGCATGGCATGCTGGCCGCTGTTCTGACCGGAGATGTCGTAAGACAAGAAAAGAAACGACTCATTGGTTCCTCCGAGCAACAAGGCGGGAAGACTGCTCATAAGGCCGAGCTCTGGGTTGGCCTCCGCTCTAAAGTTTGTGGACGATCTCTTGCGGTTCAGAGGCGAATGGTGGAGGAGGCCCGAGGAAACTTGGACAGGGTCATTGACGAGATCATACGATTCGAGGTTCAAGGAGAAAGTGAAGCCGGGAAACCCCCAATCGATCAAATCCGAGATGTCGTGGAAAAGATTGAAAAGTGCGAGAGTCTGTACCCATCTTGGGATGCTCTTGGCGCTGAGCACAAAACCGCCAAGTCCCAAGCATTCCTGGAAGCCTCGGATGCGGTTCTTTCCTGGTACAACACGAATGAGATGATCAATACGGAACTATCGATTCTCAAGAAGTGGGTGGGCAATGACAACCTCGACTTTCACATGAAAAAGCAGCGATCACCAAGCACCAACGGTCTTGGCGACGAGACTTCATTCTTAGACCGCCTCATGAAAGAAGACGGTCTCAAGTCTCTTCACGACGACAACGGCGGCAGTTTCGAGGAAAAGCAAAGGAATGCAGCCAAAACCAAGACTCTTGTGCGCCGCAGCATGCTGTCGGCCATCTCCACCACCATCGCGAAAGCCAAGGAGACCCTCATCGTAAACTCGGCAGCTTTCAAGAAACGCCACCTGCCACCGTATATCGAGGAGATCCTTACGCTCATTAGTTTCCCATCCCGCCTGATCGAGGAAATCATCAAGGTTCGACTTGCGTACGCTAAGAAGATGAAGGAAACCACCCAGCAAAACTCGATTCTTCAGGACCAGATGATTGCGCAGTTCGAGCTTCTGCTCCAGCTGGCCATCAGAATCAAGCAAGAATGTCTGACTGTATTGCAACCACAGCCGGGTTGGCAGCTGCCCCCGTGCATCGACGATTCATTTGACCAGGTCGTTCTGGATGCCCTGAAGTATTACTTCAAAATGTTGAATTGGAAGCTAAGCAGGAACAAGAACACATTCAAAGAAGCCGAGGTCTTGTTTCAGGAATGGGGATTTGCCAACGAAATCGGCAGAAACCTGCAAGGAGGTGACATCGAGGTTGCTGAGCAGTTTAGCACACTGACGTTCAAAGCACTCAACCGTCTTAGCCAGACATTTGAGCGCGAGCTTCAGCGGAAACCCAAGGAATCCGTCGACACAATGAGTAAACGGTACAAACAGGTTCTGGAATCCGTTCGGGTACGTCAGAGAATGCTGCAGCGGTTCTCACGAAAACTGAGTGATCACTACGAAAACGCCTCCGATATGAGCATCGCATTTGCTCCCGATGATCTTCAAAACTTCTACGAGCGTCTCTCCGTGAGCGGCCATTTCCTGGTGGATGAGTTTGAAGGTATCCAAATCGTGGCGTCACCTGCCCTTGTGGGGCGTGACGACGAAGTCCAGACTATTCTGAGAACATGCTTCCATGACCCTGAGCTGGCCCCAGACCGCACCGACCCGTACGTGCTGATTCTACGACCTGAGACACCCTTGCACTGGTTCGGCAACCGCAGCACGCAACCGCTCAACATCGACTCGACTGATCTCAAAATCGGGCAAATGCGGTTGATTGCTGATGGCTCACAATACCCCTTGATTAATGCGCGAAAGATATTCTTGGAGTCGATCGACATGCACCTGGATTTGGTTGTGGAGCAACGTTCCAACCTGCACAAAGTCAATGCTCGGCTGATGGAGATACGCAAGGTTGCTTTCAAGCTGTCCAATACGTTCATGGACAGTGTCGAGACCATCCGAAAACAGACTCAGGGGCTTGACTGTGCAGAGCTTATCCAGACCTGCTTCGTTTTTGCCACCGAGTTTGGTCAGCGATCTCTGCTCAGCATGGATAGCAACCGTCGTCAGATGAACAACATGAAGCTCACTAAGTTGGCACTGGACTGGGTGAGCTTCATCTGCGACGACTGTGCTGTGACCGACCGAAAGTCTTTCCGTTGGGCAGTCCCGGCCCTAGAATTTGCCATGGGCATGACGAGGGGCCGGCATATCCTTGGGTTAGATCCCAACGAGTATTCCCGACTACGAGCCAAGGTATCGGGGTGTATGTCCTTGCTGATTTCACACTTCGATATCCTGGGGGCCAAGTCGAACCAGGCCGCTCAGTCCGAACGAGAGCGCATAGAGGCTCTCGTTGGGCAATTCAAGAGGATCGACAAGAACCGCATGCTTGATGACGAGGAAGCTTTCAAGTACATTCAAGAGCAACGCCTCGAGAAAGTCGCTCAGGTCGATGAAGTGCAAAGGCAGGTCATATCTGAACGACAGGGGTTGGGCCGTGTGCTTGAGTTCAGTAACGAGGTCGACCGATCTTTGGCCTATCTATCTTCCTCAGCGACCAATATCTCTATGCGCTGGCAACAGGGCCATTTCGTCGGAGGTGGAACCTTTGGAAATGTTTATTCAGCTATGAACTTGGACACCGGGCATCTGATGGCCGTGAAGGAGATCCGTCTACAGGATCCCAAGCTGATTCCCCAAGTTGCCACTCAAATCAAGGATGAAATGAGTGTCCTGGAGGTGCTTGACCACCCCAACGTCGTGTCGTACTACGGCATTGAGGTTCATCGTGATAGGGTATACATCTTCATGGAATTCTGCTCGGGCGGATCTCTCGCCAACCTGTTGGAGCACGGCCGCATCGAAGATGAGCAGGTCACCATGGTTTACGCGCTGCAGCTCCTCGAAGGTCTTGCCTATCTTCACGAGAGCGGCATTGCCCATCGCGATATCAAACCAGAGAGTAAGTTACAAACCCCATCTATGGCAAACGATTGCGTGTTGCTGGGGGCTAACCAAGTTGCTAGATATTCTGCTTGACCACAACGGTGTAATCAAGTACGTCGATTTCGGCGCTGCCAAGATCATCGCTCGTCAAGGCCGCACGCTGGTCAATGCTGCCAGTACACAACCTAACCGTTCTATGACTGGTACGCCAATGTACATGTCTCCTGAAGTGATCAAGGGCGAGAACCCAGGTAGGGCTGGAGCCGTCGATGTTTGGTCGCTCGGATGCGTTATCTTAGAGATGGTCACAGGCCGGCGACCATGGTCGAATCTTGACAATGAATGGGCTATAATGTACAACATTGCTCAAGGAAACCCGCCACAGCTACCCGGCGCCGACCAACTCAGTGAGCAAGGCATCGACTTCCTGAAGAGGTGCTTCGTCCGAGACCCACGGGGTCGTGCGAGTGCAGTCGAGCTGCTACAGCACGAATGGATCATGGCTATCCGCAGCCAAGTCGTCGAGCCGGCCACCCCGAGTGATTCCGGCAACAACTCGGCGCAGAACACTCCGCACCCGAACTCAGCTGGGAGCCGCCAAGGTGCCGATCAATTTTCTTAGGGAGATCATTCTTCTTCGCCCGGCATGCTCCCATCTGTGAATCATACCGAGGAAGAGGCAGAGCGGCTAGCCATGGAAATCGAGCGTACCGAGTCAGGCCACGTTCTCACGATAGCTAGCCTGGCGGCCAACGACTCCTCGACAGAATCCTACAGTCAAGAAGAATAAGAACACACTCAAATTCCAACCTCTGCCAACTTCCGCAAACATCAAAACTCCAAGCGGGCGTCTATACCTTCCAGCTTTGGTTTGTATATAGTGATATTGGACAAGGCTTGCTTGCTACTGCGGAGCAAAGGGGACTATTTCGCGTTTATACACACGTACTAGTGTGTTTCCCGTTGTTTAGAACACATTTTATGGATGGACACAGTACATGAAGAACATACGAGGACCTCATTTCCCTATTCGTTTTTACCTTTTTTTTAATCCAGCATCAGCGGCGGAGTTCCAGTCAACTTTTTCTATCAACATCAATGCTTTTAGGCGCATGCATTTATCAATCAATCAAATTAAATCAAATCGTCTTCCAACCTTCCTCCCCTCGATTATCTTTAGCCAAACTATGCAAAGCAGAGCAGAGCAGAGTAGAGCATAAGAATATAGACAATATTTTTTTTTCCTTCGACTTCTGTGCCAATCAGAACCCGCACCTTGCGGATCTCCTCTATCCGCCGATCCAACCGAGTTCCCTGGTGATGTGGGAAAGGGGGTGGTGTGCAGCCAAATGAGAGGCTTCGTGGGGAGCGGGACGAATGAGGTTGATGGTGAACAGGCAGAAATACTAAAGTCCCATGTATGGAATGAGTAGCAAAGATAGCGGTAAATCATAATACTTATACAGCAACGAATTATTACTCGCCTCTTCAAAGTATTATATCTTCCCTTTCGATTAGCGGTCTCACGTGTACACATATTTTGATGAGGTTTAGAGTCAAATAGACAATACGATTGGCAATCGAGAACTCAAATTCATTACTCTCTAGATCCATTTTTTTCAAGACGCCAGAAACGCCAAGCTACCTATAGCTTCGGGGGTGAGGTAGCAAAGAAGATCAAATACGCCTCGAGAAACTCGTAACCTTATTTACTGCTCCATAGCATCCTCGTTTGAAGCATCGTTGCCCCAGAGTCCGTCAAGCTGGAATTCCTTGGCCCATTCTGTCACGATCTGCTTCTGGTCCACCATAAATCCGTCACCAGACTCGGCACTCTTGGAGGCCGCGGTAGCAACAGGCAGTTTGGGCGCATCAATCCAGCCTTGGATACGTCCATCGCGCCAATCCGTCACCACCGTCATGGCAGCCGAGGGCAGGTTCGGCACACCGCCCTTACCAAGTCGGCCACGCTTGCGCGCTACCTGCACGAGGAAGTCGGTTGTTTGGTCGCCACCCGACGAGATGAGTGGCGGTAAATCGTACACATCCATGAGTTTTTGGAACAGATCTGGCGATGAAGACAAGCGCTTCAGGAGAAGACTTACAGCCGGCATTGGGTCGTCGATCTGCTTGGGGGGGACAGCGTTAAGGAGCACAAGATGCGCGTGTTGATCAATGGCCTTCTTTTTGGAGTAGGACTCGCCGTCCTTGGACGAAGGGAAGACGATACCAGGCGAATCGAGAAGAGTCAACTTGCTATCGATCTTGACGGAACGTATGCTTGTCGTGACGCCAGCCTCGGCTCCAGCAGGGCAAGCCGCGCCGTTCTTACCCATCCGAGAAAGCAGTGCGTTGATAACGGACGACTTTCCAACATTGGGGTAACCGATAACACCAACCGATACAGCGCGCTTCAACTGCTTCGAGGCCGCGAAAGACTTCAGCGACTTGAACAGGGACGTGGAAGTGCTCTGGACAGTGAGGTCGCGGTGGTTGAATGTCTGGGCATTGGGTGCACAGCCAGAAGCGCGCAGGGGAAGCGTGGGGAAGTATCTCCGGAGATGGGCGAGCCACTCCTTCAGGACAGGCGGCGGGATAAGGTCGACCTTGTTCAAGATGAGCATCAGGCGCTTTCCACCGCTAGCAGCAGCCATGATGGTCCGCTCCACTTCGCGAGATCTTGTGCCCTCGGGGTCGCGAGCGTCGAGCACGTAGAGCACGACATCGGCCTGCTCAATGACGTTCTTGAAGACTTTGTCGTGCTGTTTCCTGGACGAATCAGGGCCGGGAAGGTCTGTGACACCCTCATCGTCTGATTCTGAATCATCGTCGTCATCCATATCACTGCCGCTCTGGAGCTCGCGGTCGTACTGTTCGGCGGCTCGCCTTGCGCTGGCCAAAAGGGCGGCCATCGGGTTGGAGCTGTCGCCCTCGTCGTCCTCATCCATAACATCGTCGTCTTCTGCGAAGCCCTCGAAGCCCTCATCACCTTCCATATGGACCTCGATGGTGTGATCCTTGTCGGATGTGCCCGTCTTTGCGGCCTTGGCCATCTCCCTGCGCTTCTGCTGCTCCTCCTGCTTGCGCCTCCGTCCATCCTCAATCTCCTGGAGAATCTTCTCCTTGTAGGGGAACAGGTTAGGAATACCGGGATCCTTCTTCAACTTGGACCGCCATTCTGGGTTCTTCTTAGCCTCCTTTCTCGCCTTCCGTTGCTTCGCGGAAGATGCCTTCTGGATCTTGTGTCGAAGACGAGTGGGCGTCCGCTTGGACTTGGGCTCTGTAGCACGGCTTTGGTTAGATTCCGAGTATTCAAATCATGAGAGGGCAGAAAGAATCACATACTTCCGGGTTTATTAATGCTCGGCATTTTGATCCCGTAAATTGATTGACTTTATACAAAACACCTTTGTTACGGGTGTATGGTGTTGAGGTTCCCAAAATTTCCAATCTTATCGCAAAGGAAGTGGGATGGACTTTTTCTGCCGGTCCAATGCCAATCAAAATCATTATTCGACCGTCCTCTTAATGGCTGCCCCACCGATACGGCTTCACCGCCCAGATACTTCGGTACATCCTTCTGGCTTCTGAACTTCAAGGCTTCAATGCAGCAACACAGGCTGGTATTATTTGCACGTCTCTATATTTAGTTCATGCAATACCTACTTCAAGTTATGACGTTTGAAGTTGATCATGCTTGTGCTTATTGATCAACCAGACCACCATGGAATCATAAGTTTGGTGATAGTAAAGTTCCTGCAGCCGCAAGTGCGAACATGCTATTGCGGCGGCGGGTGGGTCAGCGACAGTCGGAGTTTCCTGAATCGGGCGGGAAAGGCATCCCTACGCATATGGTACTTATAGGCAGGCACAGCATTCGTCTCTCTACATTGACCCAAGAAGACAGTGGCCGGCACGACAGACCAGATAGACAATTACTTGCATTCACTTGGATCTACTTCACTTGCAATATATTATTTCTTGCCCTTCAACTTCACTTGACTTCCGTGTTGCAAGTTGCACTAGAACGAGACAATCTGTCAGCATGAGTTATACGGCTCCTTCGGTAAAGGTTGGCTTCCGCGGCCTGCTCTTCGACATGGATGGTACCATTATTGATTCTACGGCAGCCGTCGTAAATCACTGGCATGCGTAAGTACACACTTACTACCCCCGGGGGATGGCTTGTTACACTGCTCATCTCCTATCCCCGACGTCCATCGACCGACCCCCTGGTACGATCGCTGCAGACTTGGTCTCGCTCGCCCACTGATTCGTTGACATATGTACAGCATCGGCGCAGAGATCGGCGTGGATCCCAAGGTCATCCTGCAGACTTCACACGGCAGGAGGAGCATAGACATACTGAAGGTGCTTGCTCCCGACAAGGCCAATTGGAAATGTGAGCGGCATTTTTTCCCTTCTCTTCTCCCTCTCCCTTTCCCTCGCCCTCTCCTGTGCCCCCACATCCAACCAATCCCGATACCACCACCCTCACCCCCTTTTGGGGGGA
Organism: Apiospora saccharicola; assembly: GCA_038363915.1. NCBI lineage: Eukaryota > Fungi > Ascomycota > Sordariomycetes > Amphisphaeriales > Apiosporaceae > Apiospora > Apiospora saccharicola. The sequence goes on from JAQQWM010000001.1 coordinate 7,217,833, forward strand.
GGGAGGCTTTGCTGTCACCAACCAGCCGCCATAGGCGCATGGAGGGCTTACTCACTCACACACCGAGTGCACAGACATCCGGCATATGGAGGGACTCCTCCCCAAGTTCCACGGTGAGGATGCCGTCGAGATACCTGGGGCCCGAGCACTCCTGGACAGCCTGGTTGCCGCCCGCTCTCCCTGGGCAATCGTCACCTCGGGCACCGAGCCCCTTGTCAACGGCTGGCTCGACGTGCTCAAGCTGCCTCACCCGGACCACCTGGTCACGGCTGAATCGGTCGAGAACGGCAAGCCGGATCCAGCCTGCTACAACCTTGGAAAGGAGCGGCTGGGTCTGGGCGGCATTGGCAACGACTTATCATCATCAGCATATGATGTCGTCGTCTTCGAGGACAGTCCCGCAGGGATCCTCTCTGGTAAGGCTGCGGGTTGCAAGGTCATTGGCTTGGTCACAAGTCACACCCTGGATCAGGTGCTCGCCGCCGAGCCTAACTGGATAGTAGAAGATCTTCGATCAGTGGAGATGGTCGAGTGTGCTGGCGGTGTGGTGACGCTGCAGATATCCAACGCCCTAACGCAATGAGGAGACGCAGGATAGGAAGGAATGGGCCACAGGGGGGTTGGCAAGGTGGGCAGGGGGTGCACCAGTTACAAAATCAATAGTGCAGAAAGGAACCACAAGTGAGAAACGATATAATCGGATGTTTGGATGATCACGGGATCCGGGCTCTTGTTTTACTAGAGTAGATAAGATTTGCCGGTCTCTATGGGGAACGGAGGGCGCAATGGACATAGATAAGAGTAGCTAGACAAAGACCCAACAACAGTAACCCAACAGCCTACGATTATACGGTGACTTGGTGCCCGGGGTGAAGAACTACATGGATTGTAACAAGGCTGAATCGAGTCTATCTAGTTTCGGCAGAAGCGCCATGCACATCGGGGGCCGCAATAACCCCAACATGCAGAGGACTCGTGATAGTCTGGCCGGGATGAGCCGAGCGAAGCGGCGTTATAGACTTGGCGGGCATGGGCTGGCACGTATTTAGCCCTCGGGGGGACGGAAGAGAAGGGGGGCCATTTCGGCATATGGGAGGAAAATTAAATAGATCCAAGATAGAGTTGAGATTGGTGTGTATTTGGGGTCAGGAGAGAAAGCTACCAAAGCCGGCGACCGCCCCCAGTTTGGCAATAGCTCCTTTGCTGCACATACATTGATTTATTTTGTTTGTTCTGTAGGTGTGCCGTACCGTACTGCACTTTGCCGTACCAGAGTCGGTTGAAGTTTGGGGCTCAAGTTGAAGCTAAGAAGTGTGCGTTGGAGGCGGTAATCTTAGCAAGCTACTTCATACGTGCATACGTGCATACGGCTAATATGCGGACGGGCGTTGGCGGACAAGAGCAGGTTCGTGCAAGGCAGAGAGTATGCATGCAGACATGCATACATACCAAGCAGCATGCAGTTGGCTCTTATTAGATGCCAACCCAGTCAGTCAGTCAGTCAGTCACCTCGTCATCAGACCCTAGTCGGACCATGATTTGGATCTCCAGAACTATTGCCTGTAGGGATATCCCGAGTTCTAAGTGCAACAATAGCAGCACCCTCGCTCGATACAGTTGTTGACCCCCACGACAATCAAATACGGTAGGGAGTTTGCTGAACAGCACATGCATCCCCAGCTACTTGGTGGTGATGTTGGCAAGTCTTGGGAGAAACCCCCGCGAACCTGTCTCGTCTTGGATGGTGACGAAGATTACTACGCCTCCCACTCGGTTTCGCCGTGTATTTTGAGACTTGTTAGGACAGGGGAAAGCAAGGCAAAAGCAAAGAAGCAGAGACAGTGTGAAACGAGTCACGATTATCCTCATCATCACCACCGCCAGCGCTGTCCACAACAACAACAACAACAACATCAACAACAAGGGGGGCTACGCGTTTGAGTCGAGCATGCTTCTAGAAAGTTGTCATGGAAGAAATGATAAACTCAGATTCGGTCCGTCTACATTAGATCTAAGACCTCACTACTGCCGCCGGGGATCAGGAACCGGACGTGCTCAAATGACATGGTCTTTTGGGTGACCGTGGAATGTCGACGTCAATGATGATCGCCATGGCGTACGCCGTTGCACGCAGGCGGTGGTGGTAGTGTTATTGAAGGCCCGAGCGAGATCCGGTCCGGCTCACATAGGCGGCGAGAGAAGATGAGGGAGGTGCCTTGGAGCCGAGCAGCTTTCTCTATAGCTCAGGTAGATTTGTTGGTATTGGTCGTGGTGGCTAAGCAAGGCTGGGCTGGGCTGTTCATCCGGTTTGGCGATTAGGCCCATTTTGCCTTATCACGCCAGATAAAAAAATTGCATACAGTCTGCGTGGTCCAGGATCGCATCTTCAGAGCCAATCCGAAGAGAACGTGGACGCAAGGGATTAGTTCACAGGTAGATGTGGTTTGCCGTACGCGTCCCGACTCCCGGGGCGACGCGACGGGCCGGTCGTGAATTAAGATTACATGGTAGCTCACACAGGCAGGACCGTATTGAGAGATAGCAAGGGAGTGATGCGCCGCGGATTCCATGTATTCCCACACTTTGGTCCTAGGTAGTTGAACCTTGCTGATCTACGTAAGTATGGTGCAACTATGCTTGGCTGACGATGATATGTTTATCTGTACGATCATAGTCTGCTAAATCTCACTTCACGAGAAAAAGAAAAGAAAGGAGTGGAAAAAGGAAGACGGGCAAGCTGCAAGGGCCCGCTGCTCCGTGAGGTCTCTTCTTCTTTTTCGGATGGAGCGTCGAGGGGCAAGCAAAACCCAAGACATGCGTCTGCGAGACCATGACGGAATTACGCAAAAGGTATCCGAGGGGCGTCTGCAGAACCAATGGTGGTACAGCCCCAAAAGAGAGGTCGCCGACCTGAGTAACCCCCCGATTCCTCCCTCATTGGCCAATCAGAACCTAATTGAGCGCTGGAAAGATGTTGTTTGTCTGTCTTCAGGTTGTCGCACGCAGGTTCATCAGTGTGTACGATACGAATTGAGGAGAGTCCTCATACAGAACTGGGGTATTTTGGTATTACCGCATCGTATTCGCTAGGTCGATCAATGGACACAATGGATTGATTTGGATGCCGACGTTACCGCGGGGGGGGGTTGTTATCTTTCTTTCGCATCATGGGTTGGCTACCGGTTCAAGACGGAGAATGGCACCGAAAAGCAAGCTGATTGATGAATTCCTGCGGCCCCTGCATTACGGCGTCGTGCTTGGGCGGACACTGCAGGTACAAAATAAAAGAAGAGTACCCAAACCAACTTTCAACTTCCCTGCACTTAATATCGGGCAACTAAGATCGAAGACAGGCATGGCTGAGCTATTGAACATGAATCCTATCACCATCACCGCCGTTATCACCAGTAGATGCAGGCATAGATAGATGCATAGCCGTCGGTCTTCATTATCGTTCATTCTAGCCGGGCAGGCTTCCCAGCCTTACGGTTTCTGCGATCGCCGACGAAAACGCGTCGCATGGTAAAACCCAAGACCTGGGTGCCGAACATACCTAACAACAACATCCATCCTACGGTATCTCGATCGCCAGGAACGGCACAGGTGTCGACATGCAAGCAACGGGCAACGGAAGGTCAATACAATGGATGCGTACATGCACTGGCATCGGCTTGGAGTATGTACATGTAGGCATCGGGTTTTTTTTTTCCTTTCCTTTTCTTTTCTTTTTCCAATTGCTTTGGGCTGGCACTTGTACCTGCAATGGCGATGAAGGAAATTTCAGTTCGGCCCATCTATGCAATTTCTTCAGATTGATCAATGGCGGTTACTTATTAGCTGTGATATTAGCATTCAACCCGGCAAACTCACAGCATGGCGCTCCACGATCTGCTGCGCAAGATTAACCCGGGCAGATGTGCATAACAATCTACAGGCTGCCGCACAAGAGCAGGGTGGTCTGTCTGCATGCATTACATGCGATTCTGTTGTGAATGCTCGTTAGTATCCATATGCGACGAAGTCGATGCCCGGGTTTGGGCAGTCAAGTCCAACTTGTTCGGATAGCATTGTGGATGGGCAATTGGCGACGATTTTATCAAATGCGCTTTTGATGTGATGAAGTTGCGGTGCTGCAGGGGACTCCCTACCTACAGCTAGGTACGGTCTACATACCTGATACACGAGCCTGTACTTTGATCCCGTCCATTGGGACAGAGTCAGTTCAAGTACTTTGAGGGTACTTGGTGGGAGGACTACCCTAGGTACCTAAGGGACTAAGATCAATGCGACCCTTGAATGCTGCGCTGAAGTACTCCGTACTGTCGGCCTATGTCGGTGATGACCCCAAAATCCACGTGGCCGCCAGACTAGGATAGCTTGGGGCCTAAAATCGGTCAGTCCCAAGCCCCTGGAAGCGTTTTCATCATCGGACGAACCTCTACCTGTCAAAGAGGGTTTTGATACGCGATCATTTTAATGGCAAGACTCCTTTCTTCTGCTTAGGCAGTAGGTGAGCTGGAGTGCTGTTAGAGTTTGGATATCTCAGCGAGGCTATACAAGTATGAACACTTAAGATCCAGTCGAGTACAGGTGTATCCTTGAATTATTGTTCGCGAATATCCCCTTGATTGCCAAAGCGCTGCTTTTCACCAAAAGATATGTACTGTACGGACCAGGGATGATCGGAGTGACGTTTTGAACGTCCGTTATGCTCGGTGTGTTATCTGATTGACCGATGCGCCCTTACTACGGTATGCACGGCCGTGTTGATCATTTGTCGAAAGTATTGTACGGAAAGCAGCGCTTTGGCAATCAAGGGGATAATCTGCCTGGGGTCCTTACATCTTTTACGCGTGCCCGTTACCAGTTGTAATCACGCCAGATATGTCTGGATCCCTAGCGAGCATAATTTCCCCAGCTGCTGACGTAGTATTCTGGCCCTTTTTTATGTTTCGAGTGGGATGCTCGATGTATTGCTTAAAGAAAGAAGGCCTGCCGAAACTTTATCCAGGGTACGAGACGATCCTTATTGGCGAACAATAATTCAAGGATAGACCTGTAATATCCTACCAAGTAAGGACGGCTTCGGTGACCGGCCTGGTTGCATCGAGCCCCCTAGCCACACTACTTCAAACTGCGGTTCTCACGAGTTGTCCGTCTTTTCTTCCCTTAGACTGAGCAAAGACCAACCCTACCCTGGTACCGCCTCAGATCACCAGGCTGAAGCGGAACGGCGCGCAAATAAATGGGCAGATATTCGTGTGTGCCAGTCTTGAACCTGTTCATCCAATGACTCTGGCTTGCAGGGGTGGGTTCTCGAGGTTCTCGAGGGTCTCTCGCGACTAAAAACTAGGGGGCTCCTGTTGTGATTAGATAGGGGCCTCGAACAAAAAGCTATTCAGCTCTCAATCTCCTCCGGGGGCCTGCGACCACAAGCGGACGTTTTTTTAAGACGCTTCCATAGTACCGAAGACAGATCGGCTGCACTTGCAGGGTCAAGCAAGTCGTTAGCATCAACCGTTCGCGCACTATATTAGCAGAGTAGCTTGATGCATGTTGAATCGGATGCCGCTAAACTGTCTTGACGTAGGCTCCAATGACGCGACCCACAGCCTGACAGCCTGCGTCCAGAGCTTCGGGAGCGAAGCAGAAACTCGAGCGAGGTGCCCGCCCATAGTCAAGTTGACTCGAAGTCACGGGTCCAGATGAATCATGTAGAGTCGAGTCTCTAACCCAAGCTGAAAGCGAGGCGCAAGGCTCGCGAGGTTGTCTGCATCGGGCAAAGCTCTCACAGGAAGTCAAAAGTACCCCCGATTCTCACAGCCGAACGGAGTTATTATCCACCGGAGGCCAAACGTGTGTTTGTTGAATTCGGGATTGCACAGAAGGCGCTGACAGATTCATCCGCTAGAGGGGTGTCGGTGTTTTACAGTAGGGCCCCAATTGACTTTCCGCGCTTCCCCCCTCGGCGAAAAAGGGCCCTGGCCTGTAGCGAAGAGACAACGCATTTCTGCAAGATGGCAACAGAGGACTACGTGGGAAGTTGCCTGAGACATGGCAATCTCTTTCACGAGATGTGAGGAAGGGTCTGGATGCTTTGGGTAGAGGCAATGCGAAAGGATGGTCTCTTTACCCGAAATGGGCTGAGAGTCTCACCCCCGTGGCACCTGGGGAATAGACGTTATCTGATAGAAGTGATGGATGCGCCGATGCTGTGTGATGTTCTGGCCGGATCGACAATGCGTGGGGTCGCCGGAACGGGAGGTTTCCGTAAGCACATTGCCAAGTGATGACGTCTAGATTTCCACCACCAGGCCTCCAACCCGGGACAGTCGTTGGTGAAGTCTCATCGCCAACTAGGATGGCATTGCAACTTAGCCATGAACCACCATGGCCATACACTGTCAATGGCTGGCACCAAACATGAAGATAGGTAAGCCGTTGTGGGTTATGTAGGTTGGTTAAAGTCGGCAAGTACTCCTCCGTACATGAGATAATGAGGTAGGTACATATTTAGTTTACGGCGGACTTGAGGGAAGAAGTCGACAACCCCACTTCTCAATGCCACCCAAAGCGGAAGCGTTCATCTTGACAAATGCCCACCTATATTGCACATCTTAAGAAAATCTTATCTTCTTTTAATATACAGGACCAGCTCTAATCCATCCTTTACCCATTTATATAGCTGACAAGCTGATAGCTGAGAACGACATTAGCACACGCTAAATGCCAGGCGACCCAAGGCGCTTTCAGCTCATGACTTTCAATTCAGTGACTGCTTCAGACTCGATTCGGGTCGCCCGCCGCCAGATGGGGCCTGTTTTCCCGCGCAAGAGAGATTCCTGTGTCCATAGCCGCCCCCAAATACCGGCTTTCTACAACAGTAAGATAATATGCAGCAACATGCGTGTTGGCTGCGGTACTACAATGCGAATCGGGAGGATTAGGCCCTCTCAGCCCCCAACAGTTACTGCCTCTGTGATGGCTGAACGTCCGAGGATCCCAAGCGCACCATGCAGTTGCGGCCATCGAGGCCACTGTCAGCAGGAGAGGAGGGGGCTGCCCATATGGGATACCGGCTCCACAAGTAATGTATGCACGCTTTGTGTGTAGGCAGTGATGGGCTGCAGAGCTGGGCGCAATGCAGTACAACCACAACTGCATAAAAGTGCTTGTCAAGTCCACCAATGAATAGTCTCTCGAGATGCAGCCTTCACACAACGAGAAGAAATGGAGACGGAAATAGCAATAACACCCACTTGGACTGCAACCTAGATTGCACGCAGTGTAACCCTGCGGCGCGGACCTCTCCTCGCTCTCGCCCGCCGTCTCCGCCTCGACTATGAACATTGGCAACCTACAATTAATCGCAGAAACTTCGGTATGGCTGTTGCGGATGAAGTCAACCTCTGCCGCTGCTTACTGATGAGGGGCCCCCTTTTCTGATCGTGGCACTTTCTTAGCAGTATGTGCAGTGAACAAACAGCAACCAACCTAGCTGGGCCGGCCGTTGTTTGTCGCTAGGCACGCCATCCTGAGCATACCAGTTTGGGTACTAGAGCCGTTGAAAACCTCTTTCTAGCCCTCACATTAGTTCATTGGTTTGGCAGACGCCTCGCAAGCCGTCCAAACCGTTGGGTAGTTGCCCGTTGGCTTGGGAGTCCTGCTTGGTTGATGCTGTCCGGTAGGTCAGAAAGTATGTAGTATGATAATCCCTCTTCCACTCAAACAGGTAATAAACGGACAATCTGACGGCCGCCAGACGATAAGATCTTCCCGTGGTCCCGGATTGTAGGATTTTGTTTAGCTTTTGGTGGGTTGATTTCTTGGGGGCTATAGAAATATGAAGCGGTGCATCTTGACGCCCTGGCCTGTTGATTCGGGCCTATACATAGTCTACTTCTCAAAATCCCCCTACACGTAATTCGAGGCCTGCCGGCGACCGCTGCGAGTGAAGTAAGCAGGCAAAGGCCCCAATTGCACTAAACTTCCCTAGCGTTTATCTCGACCTACGGGGCGCACCAGTATGCGGGAAACAGCAGCTGGTAATGTCTCGTTTCGGCGATGCGAGCAACAGTATCATTCTTTTTCAGGAGAGGCTGCCGCGGCTTTCCGATGGCGAGGATTGGATGGGGAGCGCCTCCCAAGGGAGGCGCATCGTGTCACGCCATTATGTACTACGGTGCGGCCAGAATTGCAGCCCCGGCAAGCAATGTGCGAAGAAAAAAAGACACCAATGGCGACATTGCAGACGATGCGATGGGGGATGCGAGAAAAAGACTGCCCAAAGGCGTGTTTAGCGCCGCGCCACGGTCCAGTAGCTTCAGGGGTATGCAATTGGCGATGGAGTGCGGTAGCGAAAACGCTTCCCGGTCCCGTTAGGAAGCTCTCCTCCAGCTCTTCCGTTCCTCAGGGCACACTCGAGCTCCAGCCTGAAAGAATAAGAAGGAAAGAAAACGCTGAGACACTCAAGCCAATTGTCTCTCCTTCGTGCATGCGAGCGATAGGAACAGGCAGCTAAGGCAAACAGTAATGGAGCCGTGTCGAAGACTGCCTGAAACGTGATAATACCCCTCGAGATGTCGGTGATCGCAATGAGGTCTTAGAAAGGCTACATATGTCTGTGGTGACGTAAAAGACCCCGACAACTATCACCACCTACCTAGGTAACAGCCAGATCGGCCGGCGGGATGGGGATTTCGGGATCTACGCATGCAACAAAGCCTATGTAATAAGTATACTTGGACATAACAAGTAGTGTATACTGTATGTATGCATGCATGGAAGTATGGGCGAACACGAGCAGCCGGCCATGAACGGTAAGTAGGATCCGGGTAAGCAAGTCAAGCGCTCCATATTTGCCCATGATCAGCATGATCTAATAACCCTGCCAACCAGTTATCTGGAATACATACGTAGAGTACGTGTGCTAACACAACATCAACATCCATTGTGGTATCATAACCCCAAAGGCGATCATGGCAAGTTACTTGCCAGGCACATGGATCGACTGCAAAATTCTTGGCCCGGAGTCTCTTGGCGTATGTAAAAATCCAGACCAAGCCACCCGATGGTAGAAGAGGTCGTCGCGATACGAAGGGCTATGCTATGCTATGCTATGTCAGTCATACCCTCTAAAGCCTATTTAGGTCAACTCTGACGGTGCGTATCACCCACGCACAGATGAAATTGGCAGTCCACTGCGTCTTGGCACACTGTGAAGCACAAGACGGACCGGCTAGACAAGACAGGTACTATGTAGGGGAAAGCGAGGCTAGAGAGCCGTAGGACGATCGCCTCTGTCTGGACCCAAAAGAATTGAAGATTGTCAGTTCGGGATGCTGCGGTAGTCTCCGGTCACGGCGAACGTTACAGTTGCAGGGTGGGCAGGTTTCTTAGAGGGTGATAACATGGAACACACCACATTGGTTGAATGGCGCTCACCATTGGAAGGGATCGTGAGAATCTGCCCTGATCCACCCGTTGTGGTGAGTTCCCCGCACTGCCGGACCCCTTCTGAACCCAGTCCTATCCTAGGATACATACAAACAGTTCGACTTGACCGCATTTATCATAAAGTCAGTCTGCCCTGCATTCCCTGCCCTGGGATCCCTCGAGGTGTGTGGTGCCAGCAGGCGCAGGGAGTTACCAGACGTGTTCAATGACCCCGGGTACAGCGCCTAAAGAACTGGGTGGTTTGCAACTGTCGTCCATTCGTCAATTCCATCCATCCAACTCCCACTGTTTCTTATATCAGGTGTAACAGTTGTCCATATCTTCATATGGATATGATTGAGCTGTATGTAAAGTACATACATACAGAGACAGGGAGACAACAAAGCCCGCCCACCCTCACGACCGCCAGTTGGTTCCAGGTACTGTGCTTGTAGATGTATCCAGTATCCAGCTACCTGCAGCTGCATTAGCTGGATGCTTCCCTGTCTGGCCTTTTGGCGCGTGGCACGTCTCTGGCCCACTTGAGCGAGAGAGCTTGGGGCACATTCTGGCTGGTCTCTCCTTGGCTGGGGGCAGGGGACCTTACCTTAGCGTATCTGATGTACACGTACAGTATGTAACCTATCAGATCGGTCAATCAGGATGTCTCTGTTTCTCGCGCATTAGCAAGGCGGGCTGCTCGGCCGCAAAAAGGGAATTCTGGAGAATGGTTAGGGTGTGTTGTATGCATGTATGTGGCAGCAAGTCAAGTCTGCTTCTGTGCACTTCGGCCAGGCCTCCTGAATGTGATGACTGACGTGAGTAAGAAAGAGCTGGATTCTCTCTCTCTCTCTCTCTCTCTCTCTCACTACCTACCTCTACGTAGGCCAGGCAAATGACACGTTCGTCCTAAAGTGTCCGTGGTCTGTCGCCCTCATTTACACGTACATCAACAACATTGCATAACTTGCGGTACAATTCATGTGGCCTGGTCCATCGCAATTAGGCTCCATGCGATTTTGGAGTGCCTGTCTGGCGTCGTGTCTAGACCAGGTAACATGAGAAAGTGTCAAACGACCGCCACAAACGGGAGTCAACCGAGGGTTCCTGATAGCTGGAAATGCTGGAGTTCGGACGGACGCGCTTGCCAAGCCAAGCGCCTGCCAGGGGACAGGGGACAGGTGACAAGGGACGCGAAAGGGACAAGGGCCAAACCTACATACATGTACTTACCTAAAGTCTCTCCAACTGGGCTTGCATCTCTACGCGGCAGGTACCTAGGTCTGCGCTGCCCCAGTGAGTGCACCAGACCAGACACGACTGACTAGGCCCAGCCAACAAGCAGCAAGCAGCAACATGACCCCTGTCGAGCTCATCAAAGAAATCGTCCGTGTCTGCACCAAGCCAGGGCGTCCCAGTAGGCTGTCCCTACTTTTCCTTTCTTTTCTTTGGGGGCATCCATCAGGATTCAGCGCACTGTTGCTGCTTCGCGCGGAGGGAGGAATTGCATCCGGGTACAGCTACGGCTGTCAGTGTTACCAGGCTTAACCACTTTCTCTCAGGGCGCACTTCCAGTCCTTCACCACACTCTTTTCCTAGATGCTCCACTTCCTAATCTCCAATTCGAATTGATGTGCTGCTTCTTTGCACTCGTTTTCTCCTCCTCGCGTGTCGCTGAAGTACATCCAAAGTACTTGCTCTGCTTCTTGCTCCCTTAGCATACCAGCCCATCCACCCACCCACTCGACCAACTGCGATGTACATCTTCCCTTTTTTTTTCTTTGTTTGAATGGACTGCCTCCACCCCCCTCGCTCTTGGATTCCTCCCCCCCAAAAGCCCCAGCTAAAGCTGCTCATCGCTGCTAGGTCCTTAGGTCCTACTCAGCCAGCCAGGCGCGTCCAATCCACTCTTGTAACGGACAGGCTGCGAAGGCGGAAAAGACGGTTCCCTTCCTTTGGTGCTGTGTTGGGCAAGGCAGTTCGCGCGCACATCACAACCAAGGTAGCGTATGGGGCGGCGGCCCACTGCCGCTACTACTCCTCCTACTGTACTGTGTGTGTGCTAGCCGTAGAGCAGGCATGGCCATACCATGCCCATATCCATACCAGCATTACTTTACTACGTGCCCACCCCCTCCCTTCCCTCTCTCGTGATCCTGTGTTGTTTTTGATCCATCCCGGACGTCGTCTGTTTCTTCTGCGTGTCTCTCGTCGGCATCACGAATCCTTGGGTAGCCAAAGTGAGCGTTGTCTCACTTGGACTCGGACAGATCAACTCGATCAACTCCCTTGGCCTACCTCTCTCTACTTGCTGCTTGCTCATATACAAGCCGTAATCCAACAACAGCAAAACCCTTCTCCCGCCTTGCCCTGTTTCTGCCCTGTTTCTAAACCGACCATTACTCTCGTTCTCTACCAAGCTTTTTGGAATTAATATCACATAACACCTGACCTACAGTCCTTCTTTTTCTGTTACCACATACGCCTAATTTACCCCAAATCAGTATATACTGCCAACGCGTCGTCGAGTCCATTACATCGGAATCTATTTTAAGTCGACTCGTTGAATTTACTATTCTTATTTACAGCAGTTGGAGAGTGTCTATAGTGTCTTCAGGGGTCTCGCCAACACCGCCAGATATTGAGTGACAGATACTCCCCACGGCCCATCATGGACATGCAGTACTGCCCTCAGTCCAACTTCGGGCCTGTCTTCAACTTCTCTCACGGACAGGGAATGCCTATGCAGTACCCCGAGGAACAATATGCCGGCTATCCTGGTTTCCATGGCCTCCAGTATATGTACCATGCCCAACAGGCACGCCACCTTGGATCCGATCGCAACTCTATGAGTGATGGGAAGACGGAATCGAAACCCCGATTATCTAAAGAGGAGGTCGAGAAGCTTGAAAAGGTATTCCAAGAGAACCCGAAACCGTCCAGTTCGGTAAAGGCCGCCTTAGCAGACGGCCTGGGACTCGAGCGGCCCAGAATCAACGTAAAGCACCCCCGTCTCTTCTCCCGTGCAATCATGTTACTTACAGATATTTCCAGAACTGGTTTCAAAACCGGCGTGCGAAGGCAAAGCAAGAGAGGAAGCAGGAGGAGTACGAGGCCCGCCGCGCTGCCGAGAAGTCGGCATCGGAGTCCAGCACGCCCGAGGGCTCCAGAGCAGAGACCTCCGATGCTTTTGACGAAAGTCCCCAGCAAAGCGTTAGACTATCATCGGCGCCATTCCCGGACATGAACTCGGCCGTCGATTCCACCGAGTCTTATGACGATGATGACGATGAGGACCAAGCAGACCTTCAGGACGACGAGAATCCTACGCCTAGCTCGGAAGGAATGGAGCCACACTTCGCTTCTCATCCTATCAAAGTCGACCAAGAAAGCAACCCTGTGGACTTGCAGTCACCAATGTCGCTTGGTTTCTCACCTTCAGACCAGATGGTGTTCAACTACTCGCACCTCGCCCAAGATTATACCCAGCAAGGGGCCATCTTCGGCTACAATGGCTTTGTAGCGCCGCCGACACAATCACTAGCATGCGGAATAAACCAAGAAACCGTGCCAGCAAGCCCCGTGGAGGGTCTGTCACCAGATCAGAACATGGCAAGTACTGATTTCCGCACTGGCCTTCGTCTCCAAATGGGAGCACTCAACACAATGCAACACGGGTTACCTGCATGTGAAGGTGTGTCACCTGTCGAACCACAGCAGTTCGACGAGGCGTCGACAGAACAGACCCAAATTGCCATGCAAGCGCCTGAAAGTATGCCTAGATCCTTGGCGCCACAGATGCATTCGCCACAGGATGCCCCTGCTCCGTCGGACTCTTTTAAATCACCACCGCCTCCTGCCAATATTGCCTCACGTCGTAATATCCCCAGGCCAGCTGCTTTGCAAGTGCGTTCGCGTCCTTTTAACTTGCAAACTGGACCCAAGACGTCGATGGACGGCCCCAGGCGAAACGATCCGTCCAGCCCGGCCACTGCCATGCGCAGGATTGCCTCAGCCAGTGGAAACATGCCCGGAAGGATTCAGAAACAGAGCGCAGGTCCTCGATCGCCCATGTTCTTTGGTCGAAATACCGAGACATACCTGCAGTACCACGCACGCTCTCCTGCCGGCTCCATGATGTCCAACCTGACGGCCGGTGCTCCCCCGACACCAATGACACCTGTTGTGTACAACCAGCAAGGGCTGCGTGAGCCCACAGTCTCGTCCAACTGTTCCGACGACGAGACTCTCATGCTTGGAGCTCACTCTGGTGCGTTTGGTCTCGGCGCATCTCTCAAGACGCCGCCAGGCACACCGGGCATGTTGGGCAACTTTGCATCCAGCAACCTTGGAGTCCATCCTCTAAGTGCTGGCCTTGACTTCTCTACTGACCAACCACTCTTGACGCCTCACTTCCAAACCGAGTTTCCCGACCTGTCCATGCACAACATTCCTAGCTATGTTGAGCTGAATGACAATAGCCTCCCGTCAACACCACTGTACCCCAACATGGCTGGTTGCGGTCAGGATTCCCTCGCGTACGTGGGCGGTGGCCAAGGAAACCAGCAGCAGTTCGACTGGGAAACCAACGAGTCGATCAGCTCCAGGTCTTCGCCCGGTCAATCAAGATCGAAGCAGATTCACTTCACCCAAAACATGACTCCGCAAGATTACAACCTACAGGAGAATTGATGGGTGGTGCTCGACCACTTCTTCGCTGGACTTGCCAGCGAAGCTTCGCCGCCTTGCGTCCTGGCGCAGGCGTGATATGTACAATTAGGTGGCCTCTTTTGCAATTGCATTGGTCCGTTTTCCCAGCGTTTGCATTTCAGCTTTCAAGCGAGTCATTATTTGTCGATATAATAAGACCATACCTGGAATTCCCCAGCTCATCACACTGCCGTCAGGCTAGGGGGTCCCATAATGTAATGTATGAGAGCAGATTCATATGTCGGAACGTCGCGAGATAATTTGATACCCCGTTCGGTGAAGGGGGAGTGGAAGGAAGGGGTTGCTGCATGGGTTGGAAATGTGCGCTTTTTTCAGAAAAGCTGGTTTGGTCCATTACGGATCATGTTTTGCAACGGTCCGTTTTCAATACCCCAGAAAATGTTTGGCTTCGGCGTCTTCGGATCATGACGGGGCGCGTTTCGGATGGCGCGCACGGGTGGTGGGCATTAAAGAGAGAGGTGGAAGGGAACTGTATACACAGCAGGCTGAGAAGTAATCTAGTCGAGTGGACTTTGTAACATTTGTTCCTCAAATAATGTGACGATGGCCAGGGGCACACAAAAAAACACTTGGACGTTAGCTTTTCAGAGGAAGGCGCGCACGTAGTAGTATATAAATGCAAAAGCATGAAATGGCATCTAATCTGGTTGCGACCCAACAAACTGTGGCCCCTCATTCCGACGTCTGCTTAGGCCTGTGGTGTGTCACCAGGTGACTTGTTTTTGTTTGTCTGTTCCGCAGCAATCAAATTTCGTAGCATGAAGAGCACAGAGGAGCACATTCCCTAAACTATGGGGAATGGTGGTACTACTGTGGAAAGCACACGATGGCGCTTTCTGAGGAAATTTGCCCGGGAATCCTCAATTTCGTCCGGTCTTCATGCCATTCCAGCTGATGTTTGTTTTCATTCTGGCAGCAAGGCAGCTAGCTGGCTGGATTCCAGGTTCCGTGCCTCGGCATCGGTTGTTTTCCCGAGCCTAGCCAGCCTAAGGTTAGGTAGGCGACTTTTACGCCTCTGCGCCTCTCCTTCTTCTTTCTACCTACTCGTTATGGCGGTCTTCTCGGCGGTCGTTCGACCACCCAACCAATATCACTCCACACCGGCCGAGATATCTCGATGCTCCTGGGACCAAGCAGTAGGTTGTTTACCGGAGATGTCCCGACGCCTGACTCCTGACGCCCTCACTCCGCATTCGTTTCCGCTTTGGACCTAGATCTCCCCACAGTTGCTTACCACTGCATGGTCGGCACCCTGGTCACATCCCTCTTGTAGTGCCGGGTGTGGGGTAAAGGAAGAATACAGGAACATTTCTCAAGCAATGCGTTCCTGGCACCTGGCTCTTGGGTCTAAGCTACTGTTAAGTGCTACTCAATGATCATGAGAGGTGATGCGGACAAGGCGAGGCGAGACGACAGAAGGAGAGGGTCTTCACGTGGTACTATGGACCATGGCACCATAGGCGGGCATTGTGAAGAGAGGACAGGAAAAGGAAAAAGGGGAATGAAGAAGGAGAAGAGGAGAAAGATAGACCAAAAAAAAGGGCGCATCCTGATATCTCCCTCATCATGGATCATGATTCAAAATCCGATCCAGTTCCTGCTTGACCTTTTCTTGGCAGGCACTAGGCATCGTTGCCAACCATCGAGGTATCCGTCTACTACTATGGAGAACCTCAGCAAACGGCAGACGCCGGCGTTGCAGGCCACGTGAAGAGAAAGGGAGGTGTTTTGTTTATCCGGGATATGTGTATAGTAAGATCAGCCTCACCAATCTTGCTCCACGTTCGGGCACGCATGACATGTTCGGGAACATCTTTTTCTCTCCTTTCTTTCCTTCTTCCCCACACCCAACGTGGAATCCCCGCACCGAATGCTGCTCCAAGGCCGCCCCATGGCACCCCCTCCGCACCATGCGCCGAAGACCGACTAGGCCGGCCATCTGCATTGGGCGTACTCTAGTCTCTCCTGGCCTAGCTGGCGCTCCTCCTTGGCCAGCTTACTTTGCACTGCTCCACCCGCCCAGGACCTTTCTGAGCAGAAGGTCCGATTGCTTTTCCCTGTGTAGCATGGTCTATGAGTCGTCGGTCATGGGGTACCGCAAGGCTTTCGACTCCGAGGCCAGCCCGGAATTGCGCTGGCAGGCATCTGGAAACTGCCGGTGCGGAGAGAGAGAGGGGGCGAGTGTGAGACCGCTGGCCCATAGTACGTCATGGAGAGGGTGTATTTGTATGCAGAGAGAGAGAGAGAGAGAGTGTGTGTGTGTGTGTGGGAAGAACGAGCAAGCGAAGGATGAAAACAGCCATACAGGGGTGCCACCATTATGGATAAATAGGCCCTCATGTCCTCGCCGTTACGGGCGCTGTAGAGTTCTGGAGGCCGCGCGATCCCAGGATTTATTTCCTTGACCTCCTAATTTCTCAAGCTGAACTCCAGAAGCTTGCGTACCCGTCATCATGCTTCGCCTGTCCCTCCTCGCTGCCGTTGGCTGTTCCATCAGCCCGGCTTTCTCAGCCCCTGTCACCGGCGAAGTCAACGCCGCCGCCGCGCCTACTGTCACTGTTAAGAATGGCACATACTCGGGTATCCACAGCGAAAGCTATAATCAGGATTACTTCCTGGGTATGCCCTACTCCCAGAAAGCCGTGCGTTTCGCTCAGGCCGAGCCTCTCAACGGCACCTGGGAGGGTGCCAAGGAGGCGACCGCCTACCCTCTGCACTGCATCGGCTACGGTGGCGACGAGGTAGGCTACGAACTCTCCGAGGATTGTCTGTACCTGAACGTCGTCCGACCCGCCGGGGTCTCCGAGACGGCCGATCTCCCCGTGGCCGTCTGGATCCACGGAGGCGGCCTCTTCATGGGAGGATCTGCCGATAAGCGCTACAACATGAGCTTCATGGTCGAGAACAGCGTCAAGCAGGGCAAACCGATGATCGGCGTCAGTCTGAACTACAGACTGTCCGCTTTCGGGTTCCTGTCGGGCAAGGAGGCCATGGATGCCGGGATTTCCAACATCGGTTTCCATGACCAGCGTCTGGCCCTGCGCTGGGTTAACGAGAACATTGCCGCCTTTGGTGGTTCTCCCAAGAAGGTGACCATCTTCGGAGAGAGTTCCGGTGCCGAGTCGGTTCATGCACAGGTTTTCGCTTTCAACGGTAAGTCATCTTCGCCCATGTCTTTCTTTCTTTTTTTTCTTTTCTCTTTTTTAGTCAGTTCTGATGAAATCTTCCAGGACGTGACGATGGTTTGTTCCGAGGAGCCATGGCCCAGTCGGGCTTCGGTCAGACCATTTTTCGTTTCCCGGGAGGTCTGAAAGACACGGTGAAGCGCCAGGAGACGTTTGACAACCTTGTCAAGAACGTGACCTCGTGCGCCTCCACTGTTGGTACCGCCGATGCCATCCCCTGCCTCCGAACCGCCCCCTTCGAGGAGATCAACCATGCCCTCAATGTCACCAGCGTTGGCCCCTGGGCCCCGCAGTTTGACGGCGATTTCTTCGCCGACTACCCGCCGAACCAGCTCAACAATGGCAATTTCCCCAAGATCCCGATCCTGATTGGCGAGAACACGGACGAGGGCTCCGCCTTTGGTTCCGGCAGGGGCCCCAATGGTGGTCCGATCAACACGGATGCCGACTTCGAGTGGGCCATCAAGAATGGCCTTTTGGGCCCCCAGGCCGCCGAGGCCTCGGGCAAGTCCATTGAAGTCCTGACGTCTGAGTTGATGGCCCTGTACCCCAATATCCAAAGCATCGGCATCCCGTCGCTTGAGTCGTGGCCCGAGGTCATCAACGCCTCCACCGAAGGCGTTGAGAAGCTTGGACTCCAGTACCGGCGCGGCTGCGCTCTGTACGGCGACATCATGATGCACTACGCCCGCCGCCGCGCCAACATTGCTTGGGCAAAGGCCGGCCTCCCCCTCGTGGAGCTACCGGTTCGACGTGACCACGCCGGGCTCCCCGGGCTCCGTCTCGGCGACGCACTTCCAGGAGGTCGCGTACGTCTTTAACAACCTGGGCGGCGGCGGCTACACCGAGGACCAGAAGCCGTTCCCGGCCGACGTGCCCGGCATCGCCGCGAATCGCGACCTCGCCTTCACCATCTCGTCGGCCTGGGTCAACTTCGTCACCGGGCTCGACCCCAACGGCGACAACGTCAAGCCGGCGTGGCCCAGCTACGACCTTGGGGCCGCGGGTGGCGCCGGCCAGAACATGGTCTTTGCCGTCGAGGGCCAGGGCTCGCACGTCGAGATTGACGACTACCGCGCCGAGGCCATGCACTGGATGGCCGAGAACAGTCTTGCTGTCTTTGGCCAATAGAAACCGTTCAATTTTCTAATGTACTG
The DNA here is from genome assembly GCA_038363915.1 of Apiospora saccharicola. Classification (NCBI taxonomy): domain Eukaryota; kingdom Fungi; phylum Ascomycota; class Sordariomycetes; order Amphisphaeriales; family Apiosporaceae; genus Apiospora; species Apiospora saccharicola. Next base: position 7,236,341 of record JAQQWM010000001.1, read on the forward strand.
TGCATTGCTCGGCTTTACTGTGGCCATCCGCAAGAAAGGTCGTCGCATACTGATATTGATATTACGTAATTATGGCAGATACCCAATTGAATATATAGTAGTAACTAATGAGAGATAATTCATGCAATACTACATTTCCAACTAGTCGAACGATACTAGTGTGTGTGTATACTTAGTGAAGGATCGGCAAATGGAAGACTGGAACCGGATTAGCCAGTAGGTTTCAAGCACCAAGCAATCACCAACCTAAAAGCGGCTGAGATTGAGCTAATCACGATTTCCAGGCTTGGCCTCTGCTGGATAAGTCGGCACGCAGGCACGCAGGCACGCAGCAGAACTGTATGAGGACGTTGCGATCTAGCCGGATACCCGGGTCCATCACGATAAACAAAGCTGTGGGCGGATCCAGTATGATGTAACCGCTGGGCATTAAGCCTGCCGCTAACACTGGGGCTGCGTCCAACGAACACCTATTTTTTCCCCCGTCCCCTTTGTCTTGGGTTGACTAGAAGAACTGCATGCCTTGGAATACAAAGGTGTCTAGCGTGCGGAATATGGATGACGAACCCCCAAGAACTGGAGCCGGGAAATGAAGCTGGGGACTGGGGCTGGCTGGGACTGGCTGGGGCAAGGACATACATACCGTTGAGAATCATGGCGTTCGTCGGTATCTTTTAACTTTGACCACCATATTCTACTACTAGTCACCCGGGGCTTCTTCTGGCTTCACTACACTCATCGTTGCGACAGGAGGCAAACATGCTACACCGAAAGAAGAACCAGGTCGGAAAGAAGGAAGCGGCATCGCAAGAGGATGAGCCCCGGCGCCGACACCTCCCCTTCCGGCTGAGGGTGACGCGAATCACCTGGGGATGGTTTCCCTGCACCATGTCGACCGGGGCGGTGGCGGTGCTCATCAGCCAACAGCCCTTCACCTTCGCGGGCCTCACGACGATTGGCCAAATCTTCTTCATCGTGGACCTGGTGCTGTTCCTGACCTTCTCGTCCCTGATTGCGGTGCGGTTCGCCCTCAAGCCCAAGGCCATTGTGGCCTCGCTGCACCACCCGTCCGAGAGCTTCTTCTTCGGGGCCTGGTGGGTCTCGCTGGCGCTGCTCCTCAACTGCGCCGCCGCGTACGGCATCCCGGGGCTGGGCGGCGCGTCTGGGGGCGGCGCGTCTGGGGGCGGCGCGTGGCTGGTCGGGGCGCTCCGGGTGCTGTTCTGGATCTACTTTGCCTGTGCGCTCCTCGTGGCCGTCGTGCAGTACTACATCATCTTCCAGACGGAGCACCTGCACGTCAGCGACGCCATGCCGGCCTGGATCCTGCCGGCCTACCCTTTCCTCGTCTCGGGTCCCCTCGCGGCGCAGATCGCCAAGACGCAGCCGGACCCCACGGCGGCGTTGCAGATCGTGGTGGCGGGGGTGTCGGGCCAGGGCCTGGGGTGGGTGCTGTCGCTGCTCATGTACAGCGTCTACTTCACGCGGCTCATCCGCAGCGACATGCCCCACCCCAGCCTGCGCCCGGGCATGTACGTCTCCGTGGGGCCCGCGGCCTACACGGCGGCCGGGCTGATGGCGCTGGGCACCCAGGCCCACCTGCAGATGCCCGAGGGGTTTATGGGCATCACGTCGCTGCGCGTGGGCGACGTCTGGCTCGCGGCCGCCCTGCCCGCCTCCCTCTTCCTCTGGATGGTCGCCATCTGGTTCTCGGGCGTGACGACGCTGCACATTGTCAGGGACGCCCGCCGCATGCGCTTCTCGCTGCAGTGGTGGGCCTTTGTCTTCCCCAACGCGGGTCTCACCCTAGCCACCGTCCAGGTCGGCAAGGCGCTGGGCAGTGACGGGGTCGGGGCCGTCGCCTCGGCTTTAACTGTTATCCTGGTTTGTTTCTGGTTCCTCTGCGCCGGCATGCACGTGCGCGCCGTCTGGCGGCACGACCTGCTGCACCCGGGCAAGGACCAGGGCGTTGATGACGTCAATGCGGTGCATGACCGGGCGAAAGAGGAGGAACAGCAGAGTGTATGATTACTTACTGCATTGTCGATGTATATTCGTCTATATAGCAGGCGTCTGTGGTAACAACCTATCTTGATTGGAACTATCCCTGCTGACCCGATTACTGCACTGAAATATTCGTATTAAGCAGTGGCAACCTTGGACGAGGAGGACTCCACCAGTAGCTTCGTATAAAATTCCCCATGGCATCCCTCCGCCAATCTGGGAAAACGGCACGCTCTTCTTCCACATGTGAAGGTCAGATTTGGTCAATCCAGGCGAGCTCGGAGAGAATGCCGAGCTGCACGGTATAAGCCGCCGGTGTAGGGGGTTATCGGTTATAGCCCCTGCAAAAGGGGGACTTCTCCAAATGCCCCACGGCGGGGTAATTAGTATGCGGAGTGGATGATAGGCCTCCTTGCTAATGGCTAGCGCAGGAGCAAGACGTCGTATTGCTGTATGACTAGGAAGGTAGTTACTAAAGGGTCCTATTTGCAGCTCAACTGCATTCTTGTTATTTGGATTTGTTAAAATAGGTGCGTTCGTGATACGGCCCTTGAACTACTCACTTTCATCATTCTCCCGCCTTGATACCTACTTGCCGCTGAAAAGTCCATAGGAACATTGAGCTATCAGATCCGCTCACTTCATTTGGTAATACGTACATCAACACAACACATACTTTCACAATGAGCGACGGTCGAGACGATGCGGGTGTTGGAGGCGGCTGAGGATGCGTTGCTGCAGGGCATGTGAGGGGGAGGAGGGTTGGGGTTAGGGTTGCAAATATGTATAAAATTTACTAATTACCTAGGTAGGTAAGTATCTATAGGATTGTGTATTATGTTACCATATGAATGCCATTGCCGTTTTCGTTTGGTGTATATGTGACATGTTGCAGATGGTGGAGGAATTCTGTTTTTGGCCTGCTTGATTCGACAAACTTGAGCCTGGATGTTGAAGGGAAAGAGTGACCCTGGGGTTTTAGACGTAATTGCATTCTATTTCTTTATAAAAGTATATTGATGTATTCTCACACGTACTCCATACACAACTTGCACCCTACTAGGTTAGGTAATTTAGAATTTCTATGATATACCTTCTATGACAATGCTCTTTCCCGTGCACTCCTACTCACAGCGTTGCGCGCCCTCGTTGCCCCGGGATGGCTGGGAACTTGTTGGGCGTACGTATCAGATAATCCACATCCGACGTGCTCAGCATATCCGGGCCCACCTGGCTCAGGTCTGTGATGCCGCAGAGGCGCATCGAGACGTCAATGTCGTCTTTGAGAACTAAACGAAACAAAAAAACGGCAGGGTGTCAGTAAATTGTGCAACACCTCCCTCAAATGCCGGGCGATGGAAACAGTTTGCTCATGTCTTTTAAGTAAGTACCCACTTTGAGTCAGATGCTCGGCGCCCTCTTGACCGTACACCAGGGAATACAAGTATGGCCTCCCGATACCAACCGCGGTAGCGCCCAAGGCAATGGCCTTTAGGATGTCGGTGCCGCGCTCGAAGCCGCCGTCGACGTAGACCTCGAGCTTGGTGAAGGTCTCGGGACAGCGCATACGAAGCTCCAAGAGGTTCAGGATGGCTGGTTGCGATCTATGCATGCACAGAGACTTTTTGTTAATTGGGGACTTCCAACTTGATGCCAAGTGGACGATGAAACAAGTGGGAAAAGACACTCACGTATCCAGAGACCTCCCACCGTGGTTGCTCAGCATAATCCCGTCGGCGCCGTACTCGACGGCCATGCGCGCACCCGCGACGGTCTGCACGCCCTTGAGCACCACGGGCAAGCCCAACGTGCGCTGGATCCAGGCGATGTCGTCCCAGACCAGGCTCTTGTCGATGTACTGGGCTATGAGCCGGCCCAGGCCGCCGCCCTTCTGGTCGTCGGCCTCGCGCTTTCCGGGCACCGGCGCGTCCACCGTCACCAGGATGGCCTTGACCCCCGCCGCCGCCACCTGGCCCAGCAGCTCGGCAGGCAATACAAAGAGTGCTTTTCAGTGAGATACTGCTTGGGTCGTAAGTTGAAGAGTCATCTAGTTTGAGGTTCGCATAGCCGGATAGAGGTTGTTCAGCGCTGCACCTAATCGTTCAAGAAGGATGACACCCAGCTCGGAGTACTTGGTACATTTTATGGCCTAGTACCATACATTTGAGCTCTAGCATACCGCTGTTCTATGATATCTCACCCGATCTGGAAATACGCTTCCGTTGAAAGTACCTCACAGGCCCAGTAGTTCTTCCTCTTCGATCGGGTGATTGGCACTGCATGTCGCAGCTCCACTATATCGCTCGCCAGGCATGGGGATGATAACGTTCCCCCGGATCGGCGAGAAAGCCGATCTCCACAATCCTAACCTACCATGTGGGCAAACCACCAGTTCATGGCTTCCCCAGATCTTGTTCCATGATACTACTTACTAGCAAGGACACAGTACGTAGTTGAATATTGGAATCGGACCCAAGCTAATGAGTTCCATCTCGATATGGTCCGGAGCTAGCTCTTCCCCTATTTCATCTAAGTTTGCCGTTTCTGGGAACCTCGCGTACAGTATTACAGCAACAATACATGCAAGAGTGAGGTTTTCTCAAGGAGTCTCGGTATAGGTACGAAAATCATTTTAAAACTAAAATGTACAACAAATAGTGATAATGTAATTATAACAGAAAGGTCGATCATGTGTTAGTGTAGGATCTTGGCACCATATGAATCCAAAGAAGATTGCATAACCCGTCTTCGGTTATCGTCTCCTAGATTTCTATAAATAAAAGTGCTGAACTCGGTAACAATTCATATACCCTCGATATTCCGTGGCCGGTATCCAGCCTCGAGGAATCTGCACTCCTCGTCCGTGAGCTGCACCTTGAGAGCCTCGATGGTCTCCTTGATCCTCTTCTCGCTGCTGAGCCCGACAATGAGCCAGCAGCCCTGACGGAGGACCCACGCCGTTGTCACTAGAGCCATGCTGACACCCTTTTCCTTGGCGACCTTCTCGACCGCGTCCACGATGTCGAGGTTGGCGTCGGCGAACCACTTCTTGGTCTTGACGTCCGACTGACTGCGCACGCTACCCTCGCCGGTAGGAGCCGATGGCGACGGCGAGGACTGCGGCTTGGCCAGCATGCCGCGAGCCAGCGGGCTGCAGGACGTCGATGTAGTCGGTCTGCGGCCGCTCGAGGCACCGGTCGACGGCCTCGAAGACGTGCTTCCGGCTCAGGCCCATCTGGTTCACCAGCAGCGGGCCGTCGTTGACCGACGCCGGGCGCGAGTCGTCGTCCATGACCGGGTTGAAGATCTTGGTCATGATGACCACCTTGCTGCGGGGAATATCGAACTTCTTCAGCGCCTTGCCGACAATGACTTCGCTCTTCCCATTGCTATACGTGTCTGCCATGTCCTAGAAGTCTGTGTGAGCGCAATTGAACAATGCTTATTAATTGGCAACCCGGAGAAGCGAAGGAAACTGCTCACCCATGTGTTGATACCGTGGTCGTAGGCCGCCTTGATCACCTGGAGAGACTCTTCCTCGTCTAATACCCATGGGGCACCTTCGCATTTTGATGACCCGAAGGTCATGCACCCGAGGATGATCTTGGAGACCTTGAGCCCGCTGCTCCCTGAGCTAATTGGACGAGGTGAGAAGGCCAGAAGAAGAGGGATAAATTCAGAGTGTGATGACCAGCCTGATGACTTACCGAGTATACTCCATGGTCGAATTAATTAGATTGAATTTGGCAAAGGCACCAAGACGAGGTGCAATAATCTCCGGGTCTCGTTGCCGGTCTTGTTGCGGATCCTGCAAAACGACACTGGTCTCTGATGCCGGTATACACGATGCCCTGATCACAGCGGAGGCAGAAATGGAAGTGAATCAATAATGTTTTCGTGGAATTTCCCCTCAAAACCACAAAGGGCAGCAAGACACGCACGTTACACGTGAATCTGCATAGACTCAATCCTCGAATTTCCGAAAACTCATGTTTGCAGATGGGGGATTTGGGGTATACCTGTCTGTACATCGCATCGGCTTCCTCACAGTACGCAAGCCGCATTACCGCTGTCAAAAGCGACCTGACCGATGCACAAGCCATAGCTTCCTTGCTTTCCACTAAATTCACCGCCGTCTATCTCCTCCATGGCCTCATGTCCGGCGCTGCAGAAGCCCAGTCGGAGCTGGGCTGGAAGGTCAACTGGGACAGCTACCGGTAAGACCATCCTTCCTCGGGTGGTTTGCTCGACTCTGGCCTGGCCTTGCCCTGACAAAATGTCTAACAGAGCCATTCTGGACCACCTCAAGAAACACACCCCGGGAGTCGTCACCATATTCACAAGCTCTCTCGCAGTGTACGGCCCGGCATCTCCGACCGAAGTCATCACCGAGATGACCGGCCCCATCCCGCTGTCCAACTATGGATCGCAGAAGCTAAGGGTAGAAACCTACTTGAATAATCTGTCTTGGAAGCGGCTGCTCGACGGACGCATCGTGCGACTGCCAACCGTCATCGTACGCCCAGGCGCGCCATCCGCCGCGGCGAGCTCTTTCGCTAGCGGGATCATACGCGAGCCGTTGAAGGGGGAACGGAGTGTGCTTCCGGTGCTGCGGGACTTGGAGATGTGGGTTTGCAGTCCTCGCACAGTGGTCAAGAACCTCGTGCTCGTGAAAGATGTGAAAGATGATGCATTTTATCTCGCCTGCAACACAGTCACAAACCATGGCATTTCATACCATCCAAAGTATAAGTGCCTTCCCACGAATGAAGACTTTTAGGCACTGAGCAAGAGTTGCTGCGTTGTTTGTTGAAGAGCCGCTATCGTCGGATGACTTCAAGGGTGTTTCTCAAAAAAAAATCGGGCTGAGATCCGCGGTGTCGAATACCGAGGGGCCTCCGCCCAGGTACATCAGATGAGAGGCCCCCATGGTGACATTGTAGTCCAAGACGAAATTCGGGTCTATGTCCGAGAACATGCTATCACCAGCTGCCGCTGGCGGAAAGAGATGCGTACTGGTATCTAACGAATCTGGATCTGCCCTGTCGTTGGGTGCCATGCTGTTCTGGAGCGCCACGGTCACTTTATCTAGCCCATCTGCCATTAGATTCATAAGATGAAACTTTCCGACCGAAGTGGAACGATAGAGCGCCGCCAACCGCGAGGTTAAATCGATTACCAGTGGTTTCTCGATGAGCTGATCACCATGAACCGTAGCTAGCTTCGCAAGGAACATTCATGCATAGCCGGTCATGGAATGCATGTACGACGGAAGTCCCACCAAAGCTGGTTTGATCTCGGACCCCGAGATCAATACATTCACCGTGTTCGTCGCAGCGGTTACTGCAGATGCTGCTGGATCCAGAAAATGGGCTGGTATGGATGCGTCGTGCAGCCCCCGGAAGACATGTGAATACAAAATGAGCTTGGCGTAGTGATAGTGAAGGCGAACCCCTTTCCGGGGGAATCCTCCGATTCGCTCATGATGCTCTATCAAGGGTGAGCTTCATACTAATTAACGAAGGACAATGGTGCGTACGTATAATGGCCGTTGACCATCTGGTCAGCCATTGGTCTAGCTGCCTGGAGAAGCCAGAGATTTGCATCACATAAACTTTGGAGATAGGTTCGCCATTATCAGGCCCAACCAAATAGCTCGCGGATTCTGTGGAGAAGGTTGAGCAAGGAGACCTGACCTGACTGGCCAGGCGGTTGTCTTCTTCGTTAGTTGCTGGGCACTCTATAAACTCATCCCATCCCTGCACAGTGAGGTCGTCCCGAATCACCGAAGACCGGCCAAAGCGCGTAGACAGATGCTGGTCGGAAATGTACAGAATATACCAGATGCGTATGTAGTCCAAAGCGTCAGGGTTCCCTTCCGAGACTACGCGTCGGTAAAGACCTGAGATGTTGAATTCGGATGCGCGTCTGCTGGCGTGGCCCGAGAGGATCCAGCTTATATCCGACAGCCAGTAAGCGCCGATACTGAGGGCTCGCAGGTAGTCTCTGTCGATTTGGCGTTGGAACATGGAGCTGGCCACCAGTCGCCTAAACTCTTTACTACACACTCCGTATATCACGTTACTCTGGGGGTCGTGCAGAGCCGCCACCGTGAATATGCAGGCTGCAAGTAGTCGAGAGCTTCTGCGTAGCCCATCGAGGGTTCTATGGCGACCACCGATTCCGTACATGAAATGGTCGAGATGGCTCATGTAGAGGTTGAACAGCCGCTCGGCATCCTCCAAAGACAATTGCCCCCTGGAAATGAAATCGTCTATGACAAGAGACTGCTGAGTCGTGTGACTGGAATCGACATTGTCTGGTGACCGGAGGGCGCTCAGTTTCGTCAAATGATACACCGACTGTATCGGCACCTTGGGGAGGTCGTTTATATCTGCGGGAGACAGTCGTGGCGAGTTGTCGTACAAGGGGCCAATCTCGTGGGGAGTTGGATCTAGTAGATTCTGGTAGTTACCCAGGACCTTTATCCTTGTCTTATATATAGTAAGAAATTATATATTAGGAGGAGGATTCCTTAATTTAATAATAAATCTAATTTATTATTAAATTAAGAAATCCTCTTTTAATATACGATTTAATCGTATAAAGGATTTTAAAATACTATATACAATATTTAAAATATTTATTATATATAAAATAAGGATAAAGGTCCTGGGTAACTACCAGAATCTACCAGATCCAACTCTCTTCCTCGGCGGTGGGAGTCTGTAGCATCTGTCTTGCACTCTGCAGCGGTCCAAGTGATGGAAGGTTCATTGTCCTCAGAACTCTTTGCAGGCCCGCATGCATCATTTCGAGATCCTAAACCATGGCTACGTTCATCCTAGACCCAATGATCAGTGCTCAGAAGTAGCACGTAGGTTCAAGTATACTTATTGCGACCTTTCGCTTATCAGTGTCTGAAGACTTTTGTTGAGCACACAGCCCTGGCGAAGAATGTCAGCATTCATCCGTGCTTATTGCAAAGTTCCAGGTAGTATTACCAGGTTCTTCTCGATACATCTCCTACATCGTTTCTGATTTTGGTCCATCACACACTTGATCTGAGAGCGATCAGTTAGAGGTCTTTGTGTTTAAATTAGAATGGCCTCCCATTACAGTACCTTGTGCCTTCTACAGGAAGCGCATGCTGGAATGAAATGTCAGTTAAAGCTGCAGTATATGCACTTAATCAAACGAAGGATACCTTTGATTTTGCGGGAAATCATGGGTATATGATTAGTGGCGCCATCGCTGTTGCTGTTGTGTTCTGTAGCCCGAGAAGTCGGGATACATGCAGATCCATTGCCGTTCCGTGGAGGTGGTGACTGCTGCGCGGTGCCCAATTGCGAGACGGGAGATTGATCTGATCCATCGTCTTCCATTCCATAATTCTCTTGATTCACTTGTTCCCAGGACCGCTTCGACATGGCTTTTCCATGATGCAGACCCCGGTGAGTCAACAAGCCGTATTACGTTTCTTAAAGATGATGGATATGTGGTTTCTTCTGAGAGAAGGAAGCCGCAAGGAAGGTTTGGGCGATCCCCGTTGTCGCAGGCACTCTTCAGCCTATACCCCCAGCACCCTGGTCCCCCAACGCCATTTCGCGGGGATTTTAATTATAATCTGGAGAAGAACCAGGATCAGGGGGTTTGGTTACGGTAATTGCGGGGGTGCCCACCTCCCCTTTCAACTTTCGGTAACTGACCTGTGTTTTTACCTAAAAGCCTAGATGATTGAACCTTTTCAAAGTCGGTACCTGCAGGTACAAGCCTCAGATCACATACTTGCGAGTCTCCCGGAACGGTTCTTTGAAACTGCACAACTCAGTTCATTCTATTGAGAGTCTACATGCGAAATGTGAGTTGTAGTAACATTGAATTACTTGGGTATGATCGCTGGTCTAGCTGGGCTTCGAGACTAGCCTCCCCGTACGAACGCTTCCACGTCTTTTATGTGGACGTATTTGATGTTCTGTCGATGGTATGTAAAAGCAACATGCACGCTCCTTCCACTGGGCTCCCTTTCGACAAATATGCTGGGATAGCTCAACTCCCGGTTAGATCGTTCCATAGAGTTGTTAGTCATGCAGAAACCGTCGCCACCTTCGAGCACTCTATACTGCCACGTTTCGCCTTCGTCTTCGGATAGACCGACCGAAAGTGCCTTGCGTGGCGTTCCCCAGATGGCCGTTCTGCCATCGACCTCCGGCTGATTGACCCTGGTGTCGTCAGCCGGGGTGATATCGTCGTAAAGACCTTCTCGGCGCTGCATGCCTGCCGAGGCGTTCGAGTCGTTGAAGACGATGACCAGGTTACCGTTAGGAAGGGCCGCTGCGCAGATGCCCGAGTTGGGATTCGGAAGCGCCGTCTTGGTCGGGGCCGTCCAGTCGAGGCCATCCTTGGATGTCGAACGGTAGATATGATCGGCCCAGCGACTCCGGAAGAACGCGACGTAGGACTGCGGCTTCGGTAGAGCCACAATGTTCATGTGGACGCACCCGGTCGACCCAGGCACGCTGTTCTCCGACCAGGTCTTGCCGCCGTCTTTGCTGTACATGACTGCCGACACGTCATCGCTGCCTACCCAGCGGAACCCGGGCGGTACCCGGCAGTAAAAGACGGGGAGAACCCAAGTTCCGTCGGACAGCACGACAAGGGGCTGGCGGACAAATGCACCTTTCTTCCCCGGAAAAGGCTCGAAGGATTCGGACCATGTCTGCGCTACGTCTTACACTGTACGGTCGCTGCCTCTATGTTGACTACTCGTCCAATGCCCGACTTGGATCTGGACATTATTGGCGTAGTCATAATGGCCCGTGTTCTCTATATGCCGGAAGACTTTGGAGGTTGCAATCCTTGAGGTGACAAAATATGGGTATTTGGTATCATTAAAAACAACAATGTTCAACGCTGCCTAGCACGATTCATCTCTTAGGTAGTAAGCAGAACCAACCAAACGTCTCACACTCACCATAAGAGCCAATATAACTAAATGGTAGGTATAACCTTGTCATCCCTTAGCCAGCATTGTAATTAGGGTATACGACCTTACAAGGGTATATTTAACTCCCCCTTCCAGGTACTACGGGGGCGTTACCAGTAATGAATCTATAGGAGCACATTATAGGCCGATGTTTTTCTAGAGGACCATCTTATCTTCTCTTCTATGCTAAAGACAGTTTCCTAGTGTGAATACTTTATATAAGAGTTAAATTAACCCTTGGAGGGTAGTATGCATCCTCTCCGAAGCCCACTCCCCAACCGCATTAAGCGAGTCAGCAGTTCCATTATATACGGGGAAGAATGCGACTAGCATGACCGTGACGATCTCGGTATTCTCTCCGACACAGACAATGGTTCCAGTCGGCCGAAAATGAAGTCCCACAGATTAAAACCCAAGCTTTCCAGCTGTACCCACCAAGTAGCATACCCACCGGTATTGATTGATCATGGCAGGTAGTGGAATCTGGGGTAGGCCGGGGAAGATATGGGGGGATTGGGTCGCACGGTCTCTCTGGGGACAACACCCCGTATCGGACATCTACGAGGGGTGTACTATGTAAGAGTATCTAAGCTAGCCAATACTAATCAGCTTGTCCAAGCATGTCGTAACTGTTGGGCCTGTAGCTTGTATAATACTATACAAGACTTTTCGTTTCTGTGTCTCTGTCCTGGAAACGTCTCATAGTCTCGCTGTTCTTGTCCTGCCTCAGTAATATTCACCAGAAGGATTTTCACCACCACCAACAACAGACCAAGTCTCTAGCATGGGCGGTGGTACTTCGATTTGGGCCAGTCCTGAGTGGCTGTCCGACCCCAGAGAGATCTTCAACTGGAGGATATTCTACCCGACTACGTCCGTCGCCTTCGCTGGCTGTGCTTACGGTTTTGATCAGGGGAACATCGGGGGAGTCCTGACCCTCAAGAGTAAGTCGATGTCTTGAATTCCAGTAACATCTGCAATCCGTCAACACATCGTCACACACAGAAGAGCTCCCAGTTACCAGCACTCGAGCCTCGTGGCTTCCACATCCCTCACTGGAAAGTGTCTTCTGGAGAGGTTGCTGATCACTCAGTTGCAAGCTTCAGGCATGCATTTGGCCTTGGTGTCATGAGCAAAGCAGATGCAGACGAACGAGGTATTAAGCCCTATAAAGCCATATGAGATGCATCTTACTGATATACCCCCAAGCCGGAAACATAGCAGCCATGCGTACGCTACCTTTACCCCGGTCCCGAACGAGAACAATCCTCTAACACGATAGTCTAGTGGCTGCCGGAGGCTCTGCTGGAGCTCGGCTGGCTGCGCCTTGCGCCGACTTCTTAGGTCGCAAGAAGAGCATGATCCTATACGGTTTCCTCTTTGTCATTGGCGCTGCCATGCAGGTAAGAGCGCCATTTGAAGAATTGTTATAATGTACTGGACAGGCCAAATGACCCTGCTCTACCCCCGTTCTCAATCATCGCTCACATTGCTCCGTCCTTTCCGGTATCATACTGACATTCCTATTTATAGGAAATTGCTCATCTTGGTGACTTCTATGCCGGACGCCTGATTGCTGGCTTGGCTATAGGGGCCACCAGTATGTTGGCGCCACAATATCTTGGTGAAAATTCGCCCAAAAGCGTTCGCGGAAGCTTGACAACATCCTATAATCTCTGCATTGTACTGTCTCTCTGGTGCGTGTACCCTACTTCTGCCGATTTGCCCGTGACCTGACCTCGTCGTGTAGCCTGGCGTTCTGGGTCAACTACGGCATTTCGCTTTGGCCTTCTTCCAGTAACCTGCAGTGGAAGCTGGCACTCGCTATTCAGATTATCCCTGGAGGCTGCATGTTCCTTATGATGTTCTGTAAGTTATTGGAAGGAAAGACTTCGGTGGTTGGTGGTACTGACTCCAGATGATGCAGTCGTTATTGATACCCCAAGAGGCCTGATATCACGAGGCAAGCGGGAGCTCAGCCTCAAGAAATCTGTGCGAGCTGTGAAATCTCCCGGCGGAGCACCCGTATCTCCGTCAAGAGTATAGCGAGATATGCGCACAGGTCGACGCAGAACAAGAACTCACCAAAGGTAAGCAGGGCAATCTGGTCTTTCTATTATACACTGCTGGATGTCTAACAGGCGACCCGCTTCTAGGCACGAATTACTGGGTTGTCATGGAGGACATCTTCACGGTCCGCTCCAACGCCCGCCGCTTCTTCCTTGCCACCACGCTCTTTGTCTTTCATAAATTCACGGGAACCGACAGCCTCAACTACTTCGCGCCCGAGATCTTCCAGATGATTGGCGTCAAGGCAGGTTCGCTCTCGTTGCTGAGAACCGGCGTCTACGGGCTCGTCAAGCTGGCCACGACCATCGTGTATGTGACGGTCATTGCCGATCGAGTGGGCAGAAGGAAGCCGCTGCTGGTAAGAGAAACGTCGGCGTTTTGTCGGTCGCCTTGATGCTCGCGTCTTGTGCTGATGCTCTGTTATAAAAGATTGGCGCCTTCCTCCAGGCCACGGCCATGCTATATATACATCGCGCTCTATGTGAAATTCGCGAAGCCCGACTCGACGGGCGGAACCCCTGCTGGCGGTATTGTTGGTATCGTTTGGATCTATATCTACGCTTTTGGCTCGTAGGTTGTTCGCGTACTATTTACCTATCCAATGGCATGCGATAGGATGGAACGACTACTGACACGGAAGTGAACAGGTCATTTGGCCATAGCGTGGCCCCGTATATCACCGCCGCGGAGATCTTCCCGGCCAGGATCCGATCCTTTTCGATGTATTGCTGCTTTTTTATCAGCTGGATCGTAGACTACGGCATCACCAAAGCCACACCCATTATGATGACGAAACTCGGATGGGGCACATTCCTTTTATATGCCATTTTGACTTACATTGGCTGCGTCTTCATCTTCTTCTGCCTAAGTCGAACCGAACAGAACACGCCATAAAATGGAACTCGATGTTGCGCCCAGAGCGGAAGTGCTAACATGAACGGGGTGGCACAGGTTCCCGAGTTCAAGGGACGATCTATCGAATCAATGGATGACCTGTTCCAGAATTCCATCTGGTCCATGTGGCGCCACGCTTATCCGACTGAAGAAGACAAGGTCCGGCATGATGTCCACGAACAGGCAGCCCAGATGGAAAAAGATGAAGAGGCAGGGTTTGGTAGGAAAGACGACGAGGCGACCGCAATACACAGGGAAAGCCGATGAAATTGTGGCATTCATGTGAGGTTGTTCGTTCATAAACTTAATTAGCACAATCCATCTCCATTATCGGGCATAGGGGTGCAATAGTTAAAATGCCTACATAGCCAGCAATATAATGATTGCCTTAGGGATATATTTCGGTACTGGCGTCTATTTACATATTTGTACGTTGATTGCAGCTTTATATCTGCTCATTTTTAAGTACATGTAGCTGATGAAGCACTAAGCTTGTGGTGAATCCACTGGAGATATGTTCAATGTCCTGAAAGCGGACCCGCTTTTCCCCAAATCTGGCCTGCATCACCCAAAATCAGCATCCACTTGGGTCGTCCGAATGAATGAATACCTCTTCAAGTAGGATTTGCTTCACTTTACACAAACAACAACAGATCACCACAGTTAAATTTTGCTCCAGAGGCTTGTTAATACCGCATGAGGGCCCAATAGCATGTGGACTGCATGGGCGTGACGCCACCTCATTCTGAAAAGTGAACCCTCGCAGTCGCGCTCGCTACTCGCAAATCTAGTATCACCATCCATTCCCTTGGGGGAATGGACCGGACTAGTAGTCCAATATGAGACTCCGCGCATCCAACAAACAGAAACGTTTCCGAACCTCGGATTATATTCCCACTTTGGGTTCTTCGGATGACGAAGCTGATGGAGCAGCCAATGTGGCCGACGAAGATACTAATGACGCCTTTGTCAACCCACCTGGCGCCGAGGAGGAGGAGGATGACGATGTTGTAGAACCAGATCTAACATCTGACTCTGATCACCCGCCGTCAGATGGCCCCAAGGACGTGAGAACCAGGTCCCGCAGATCTGTGGTTAAGAGCAAGCTGCGCGAATCTGAAACAGAGAGGCCACCGGGAGAAGTCCAGCCCTATCCTTCGGACCCTGCCTCCAGGTGGACACGAGCCTACGTAGGACCGGTAACTCGATGGTCTCGCTTCCCCGAGCTATGCCAATCCTGGTTTGACGATAGAACCGAATACCAGAAAGTGGTCGATGTTTACTTGTCTATGTGGGCCAAACACGAGCTCCTGCCACCCAGGCTTGTATCCTCCGAGCAGCTCAACACTGCCCGAAACCCCTGGATGCCCACCAAATTCCCCGAGGACCAAGAAAACAGTTTCCTCCAGTGGTACATCCGCCATCTATCTAGTCGCGCTGGTGGCCAAAAATCTGCCCTTATCGCTCACAGCATAGCTTCAAGTTGGTACCTGCCCCAGACTGATGCTGCCCTGGTTTCCCTGCTTGGTCCTTTTGATGCTCTAAAGGAATGCACAACTCAACAAGGACAATCCATCACGCTCGCGACGAACTCACTACCAATCGAAGATGAGTCACCTGACGACAGTATCGAGCAAGGAGGCTTCCTATTGGATGTGGGGGGCATTGTTATGTCTATGGGATGGGCACCTCTGAAGGGACATGGCGACCAACTCCTGGCCATGTCAGTTATACCATTCGCCGACCAAGCTTACTATAGCACACCGGAAGAGGCCCCCAAAGAGTCAAGTCTGAAGCACGGCAGTGTCCAGATATGGCATATCCAAAGTGAGAAAACGGAAAGGGGCACGACGCGCCCGTCCAGAACCAACCCCAGACTTGCAGCAGCTATCTGCTTTGACTGGGGCCGTGTCGTGCGTATGCAATGGTGTCCAGTTCCTCTGCCAGTCGATGACCACATTAGCCTGCTCGCGATTCTCTGTAATGACGGCAGACTAAGGGTGATTGAAGTACGGAAACCTCAGCTGCAAGGTAGCAATGCAACATACGGTAAGTTGTCTCCCTATCCTTACTAGCTTGCCATGGCTGACTTTCCTCCAGAGGAGATCCAAGAACCGCTTGCTCTCATGGAGATAAAGAACGAGCAGGGTGTAGAAGTATCCTGCTTCACATGGATCAACACGAACCGCATTGCAACCGGCCTTACGGATGGCTCCGTGGTAGTGTGGTCTATATTCCCATGCAGGATTCTTCAACGGCATCCCATTCATTCTAGCCCAGTGATGGATATCAGTTCTAGTTATCCTTCTCATCCGTTCGTTATTGCGACATTACCGGTAGGCGGTGTCGCCACCATCACGGACTTGAGTAAGCCCAATGGGGAAATGGTCTACAACCCAAATCTCATCATCGACTTTCAACCGAACCTGCTTGCCTGGAGTGAGCACATGCGAGGTTTCATTGGCGTGTGGCCCTCTGCCTTCCCTGCCAGCGGCTGCATCTCATTCATGTCAGCCCGCGTATTCCCGCAAGCTCGCCTTGTACTTTCCCTTGATGGTCAACCCACATGTCTTGCTGTGGGATCTTGTCACCCATACGTTCTTGTTGGTTCCTCGGACGGCTCATTGTGGATTGTCAACGTCTTTCGCAAAGTCACATTCTACCGCAAAGCCTCCCACAAGCTGAAGCTCTTCCAACATGAGTACCAGGAAGCACCCTCGACATCGAAAACCAGCGACGGCGAGGATGCTGAAACAGCCCCACGAGGCGTTTGTAGGATTCTGCACGGCTTCCGACCTTTGCATAACGGTCATCCGAAAGCTAGCAGAGGCTTAAAGATGAGGCAAACGCAGATGGAGCAAGCGAAGAACCGGAAGAAGGCCAAGGCTGCGTCCGCGAAAAAGAAAGGCCGGGGTAAGGACAAGACCGACACGAACCAGGATAATGCTGCTGTAGAGGAACAAGTCGTCAGCCGAGCTGAGGATCATGCGGACGGAGCAATGCCTTCGGGCGAGATTGCCGTTTATGCGCCCCTGAGCCGCATCACTTCCGCATGCTGGAACCCGAACGTTGACTTCAGCTGGTGGGCCGCTGCGGCGATGGGCTCAGGGCTGGTCAGGATCATGGATCTGGGAGTCGACATGAAATCGGGTCATCGTCCAGCTGCGGCAGCAGACCCTGAGGAAGACCCGGGACTCGACATAGGGCAAGACTTCCAGGTGGATGAGGATATGGAAGATGCAGAAGACGACTTTGGTGAAGGTGAAATCCTAGGCGATGAAGGACCTGACGACACTGATATGATGGGCGGTGGTGGTGGATGGACGGCGGTCAACAGCAGATAAAGTTGTACTTAGCTGAACGATATAGATGTGATAAACAAGCCCATTCGATTCATGTTCTCGCCTCTGATTCTGTCTGTCTATCTATAAGTCTATACTTTTATACATCTTTAACAGGGTCCAACAGCGCTGGGTGCTGATTAGCACTGAGCGCCCATGATTGTATGGTGGTAATCGAATGCTTTCGCCATGCCAATGAGATGTGACAAGGCAGCAAACAAAATGAGGATGTGAAACAACTGGTGTGAACTGCCCCAGATGTCAAAGGTCTCAGGAAAGCTTCTCTCCGGCCATCGCACCTAATATTCATATTAGCTATACAATCCAAGATGGGGGGTGGGATAACAAGATGATGATGACGAGGATGCAGCACTTACAGCATAGAGGAATGCGCCAAAGATATACAAAAAGCCTTCCTGCAAGACCCAACTCAGACCCATTCGCTGGTCAAGACCCTCGTAGCCGTAGGTCGTCAGAGCGTGGCAGATGGGAAGCACACCCGATACACCAAGGCCCACGAACATCATGGTTCGATAAGGCCTCCAACTCGGCGTCCTGAAGAATTCCACCCAGCTGACTATGCCACAGCCTGCACCAAGGACAAAGATCTTCCAAACATAGATCAGCAAGGGTCACACAAAAGAAGAGAAGGGGGGGTTATCAGAATACTTACACCATACATATATGGCGTCATCAGGTCTGGCAGGCAGAACAGCCCGTAGTAGAGCGCGGGGACATAGCTCCCGACGATGAGGCAAACGATGCCCGAGTAGTCGAGCTTGTTGCCCCACTTGGCGACGTCCGGGCTGTGGTTCATGACGGTGTGGAAGGTGGCGCTCATGCCCAGGCAGGCGACGGCGCCGGCGAAGAAGCAGCCGAAGACGAGCAGGTCGCGGGGGCTCGCCGAGGCGTAGCGGGGCGCCACAAACTCGAAGCCGTGGTAGAGGGCCAGGCCGCCGACGACGGCAGAAGGCGCCGCAGCCCAGCAGGTGCGTCCAGATGTTGACGCTCTCGTTGTGCACGTAGAAGAGGGACTGCAGCGAGCCCCCGTAGCTGCCGCTGTCGGCCCGGTACCCGCGCAGCAGGAACTGATTGTCGCGCCGCCACGCCGACAGGTCGTCCCAGTGCAGCAGCCGGCGCAACACCTGCCCAACCTGGACCTCGGCATTCTTCGCCGACGAGGCGGCGCGGCCGCGCTGGCGGAGCGTTTCGCCTCCGCCTCCGGTTGCGCTTTGGTGGTGGTTCTGGGGCGAAGCTGGCGGTGGCTGCTGCCGGCCGGTTGCCTTAGCGTCGACCATGACCTCGATGCTTTGAGACAAGAAGAACCTCAATACGTCGTCGGGTGGTATCCAGTTTTAAAGAACGATTGTCGATTTGTGTATACCTCTTACTGACTTCTCGAGAGAACTTATTAATTGCACATGTGGAACGACAGACCTGTACAGTATTATACAAGCCGCTGCTTTGCTTGGGACTTTGTTACCGTCGTCGAAACAGCCCACTATTACGTGTCGGCCTAGCCGGCGCGGGATTTACTGTGGTCCCTTTTTGTTGGGAAACAACACCTGGGATTTTTTGTTGTTGGAAGCACATGTAAAAGTAACCATTCCCAAGGAGTCATGCGCCGAGGCCGAAACTGTTTGCTCAACTGCTAGCAGCTGACTACATATCGGAAGAAGATTTCGAATATAGCATATCCACTTCCAGCACTCGCAGAAAACAGCACAACCGTTATTGCGCTGATGCGCTGGGGGATGTTCTATGTTGTTAGCTACTCGAATCATGCCGGACAGAATAAGAATTACGTTCAGTGGTCGTGATTTGAGCAGGTCGTGGATTGAGAGTAGAGACAAGATGGTACGATGCACAGGTCGACACAAATTTGTGTGGGTATAATTTATTCAGCAAGGGGGGCATTTGTATTAACGCCCCGAAATGTGCGATCGTGTGTAGGTAGATGAAATTTAGTCGTGTCGCGTGGGGTATCTAGCATACTCCGAGCAGAGCAGAGCAGAGCAGAGCGGACCGGACCTGATTTCTCGTCACTCATACATTGTTCATGAGTTGCGAAACCGGTCGCAGCCCGCCGCGTCGCATACAGTGCGCCATCTATTTCTTGCCGCTCTTCTTGATGCCCTGGGTACCGGCATTCAAGGGACCCTTTCCTTTCGCCAAAGCGGCCATCTCAGCGCGTGCCTTGGCATCTGCAGCACTCCAGTCAGAACTTGCGATTCGCAAATAGAAAAGAAGGGAGGGAAATTACGGACCAGCTCTTTGCTTCTCCTGGTAAGCCTTGTCTTCGTCGTCGAGTTCGGCCTTGGGGCCCTTCTTGGGAGCCTTCAAGGGCTTGGCCTTGCCGCCTGGAATCAGACCATGTCAGCGAACGTGTGTCTTCTTGCCGGATTGTTGATGGAGGGGTAATCGGATCTTAAACGTACCATCTCTGTTTACGCCACCCATAGTGATGAAGGGGAAGACTGGGTCTAAAGTAGAAGGAGAAGAGTCAAAAGAAAGGGAACGCTGTGGGAAAAGTGCCTTCGGGTTGAAGTGCACTCGTTGGGTATCTTGAATGGGAATGTTCTTCGGAAAGACTTCGACGGTCGGTCAAAAAATAAATCGCATTACTAAAGTTAGACCGCGGGGCAATCCACTGAGAAAAAGGGACCTTTGCCTAAGTATCCATCAGCGCCTAAAGCGCCTACGAGAGTCCCGGCTTCTCAGGCGACTCAGGGTGGGTGCTGCCGATAAGATTAGCTGGTCCCTTCACCACCTTGGAATGTGGAAACTGGCGGAGGCACGGGGCCTCTTAATTCCGTCTTCCAGCAGCGAACCATCAGGAGGAAGGTTTTAAGGTTAACTGGGGCACAAGGCTCCATCTTTGATGGGGTCCAAAGGTCCAATAGCAAAACATGGCAGCAGCTGTTAGTTAAGTGGCTTCGTCACCCGTAATCAGCCTCGGAGTTTGAGTTGACGTTTCCATACCTCTCTCCAGTTGCTTGCTAAATATCCAGCGAACCACCGCCCCTCATCAAAACTCAACAATCCTCTCTTTGGCCTACTTCCTTACACATCCAAGCACGAATCTGTTGGAACCATCTCAATTAAACCAGTATATTAAACAGACGAGCAGAGCTTGCTTGCTCTTGTCCAATCTTCTGACGCCTCCCTGCGTGCGCAACAACCGCACCGTGATGAGAAGGAGCTGAGAAGAGACTTCCCGGTTCGGCTCATTTTCTGCGCCTCGATATCTATTTGTACCTCTGGCTGACACTGTTTATTCTGTCTTACCAGGCAGGGAAGGACTCGACTCGAGCCTAATTGCCTTACACTGAACACGCTCTTGCAGTGACCCAGGTTTGGTCACAAAGAGCAGATCGACCTTAACAATGGGCAGCCCAGCTAGCTCTGACGAGGGCGAGATCCTGGAGAACGGTGTGGGGAACTCCAAGGCAACTTCACTGCCTCAGATTGATGGGATTGGTGTTGACCGTCGGGACAGAAATCGAGTTAGACATTCGAGATCAAGATCACCTGATCATGGAGACGGATCGAGACACAACAGCGGGCGCAGCCGCTCTCCCCGAGGCTACAAGCGCTCCCGGAACGATCGCGACTACCAGCCAGCCGGACGCGTAAATGCGGACCCTCGACGTTTCCGTGTTCACTATGAGGACGAACGCGACGATGCGCGTCGTTCCCGCCTGTCTTACGATAACGATGACCGCCCGCCATCCCGATCCTCAACATCTGGCTTACGATATGACGACAGCGACCGACCTAGAGCTAGAGATCGGCGTCGCGATCGTAGCCGGGACCGAGATAATTACCCCGAAAAGCGACCCCGAAACCGCACCAGATCGCCTTACCGACCGCCTCGTGGCGGGAGAGACAGGGATGAACGTACGCGACGCGACGGCGACAGGTTCAGTCGACCGGTAGTGAACGGCAGAGGCAACAAGTTTGGTCATCAGGGCTCCCCAAGGCATGTTCAGAATGGTGTCATGTCCAAGCGGGCTACTTCGGTAGAGATTACTGGTACTTCCAAACATGATACTAAATCTGCTAAAGGGCATCCGGGCGACCACGAATCTGCTAGGGCATCGGCCTCACAAACTGCCCATGAAACTGAAGAGGTTCAGGCTGAGCCAGTTCTCGATGAAGAAGAGGAGCTTGAGCGCCGGCGTCGTCGGCGTGCAGAACTTCTTGCTAAGACCAGCGGACCTAACCCCATGCTGGTACAGGCCGTACAAGCCTCCGAGAAGGCGGCTGCTGCTGCTTCTCCAGCTCATACACAGTCTAGTACACCTCTGGTTACGGAACCCAACACTCCACGCTCAGGTAAGCACATATGTATTCCAAAAACACGATTAGTTACTTACCAGTCTAAAGTCGTGTCGTCTCCCGCCTCGCCAGGCCGCGCAATGCAGGAGGGTATGTCGCCCGCGGCGTTGGATATCGCCACCGATCAGGACCTTATCAACACTCATGGCAAGACCAGAGATATCGAAGACGATGGTCCTTCGGCTGCGGACTACGATCCAACGGCAGACATGAGAGAGGACGAAATGAGGGACGAACTTCGCAATGGCAACATCGGGCCTCACGGCGAGGTCTTGCCACCTGAAGAAAAGGCGGAGATCGCGCCAAAGGAAGAGCCGCAAGCACCTCCTGCACAAGCTTCAGGTGACGGTGATGATGATGACCTTGACATGTTTGCCGAAGATTTCGATGAGGACAAGTTTGCTGCACCAAACCCTGATGCTCAGCTAGATGTGTCTGCAGATGACCGTAAACTGCCCGGAGCTCTTGCGGAGCCGAATCAGGGAGGGATACTCGAAGGTGACGATAAAGACGGTTATTACAAGATTCGCATCGGAGAGATCATGAACGGCCGATACCAAGTTCAGTCGACTCTAGGCAAGGGAATGTTCTCCGGAGTAGCGCGGGCTATTGATAACACGACGAAGAACTCTGTCGCCATCAAGATGATGCGAAATAACGACGCCCTCAGGAAAGGAGGTTATGTCGAAATCGCCATTTTGGAGAAGCTCAACGAGGCTGATCCTGAGAACCGAAAGCACATCGTAAACTTCGAGCGACATTTTGAGCACAAGGGCCACCTGTGTCTCGCCTTTGAGAATCTCAGTCTGAACCTGAGAGAAGTCCTGAGGAAATTTGGTAATAATGTGGGCATCAACCTGCCGGCGACGAGAGCATATGCCCATCAGATGTTTGTTGCTTTGGCGCACATGCGGAAATGTACCATCATCCACGCTGACATCAAGCCCGACAATATCCTGGTAAGCTTCTTAAGCACCCCCTACGCCAGACCCCTAACTAATGTTGAATAGGTCAATGAATCGCGCAACGTACTGAAGATTTGTGACTTGGGTACAGCTATTGACAGGTCAGATGCTGCCACTGCGCATAACGAGATTACGCCGTATCTTGTCAGTCGGTTCTACCGCGCACCCGAGATTATTCTGGGAATGCCGTACGATTACTCTGTCGATATGTGGTCGATTGGCTGCACGTTATACGAGCTCTACACGGGCAAAATTCTGTTTACCGGCGACAGCAACAACCAAATGCTGAAAGCGATCATGGAGATCCGAGGCAAGTTTAGCGCCAAGCTGTTCAAACGCGGCCAACTGTCGCATCTACATTTTGATGACATGGGCAACTTTGTTAGCGTTGAGCATGATAAGACTCTTGGAAAGGTACGTTGTTTCTCATTGGTCTTGCCATTTCTTAATTTGTTCTTGAACTATGTCCCCAACATCATCATCTGTCAGCACATTATCGACATGATTGACCCCTGTGCGTTTTCTATTTATACAAGCGCTGTTTTTTTATTAAAAAATGGTGGGGAACCATCTGGAACAATTCCATGCGGCTGCAATACTAAGCGCCAAGCTGTGGTTGCACCGGCCGCTAGGTCGCGCAAATCCCGGAGCGTTTACTTGGGGATCTTCGGGTGGATGGATGCCGGCGGAAACTCTGGCCCACTGGAGTCGATCTGGGGTGACTTGCTAGGCTCATGGGTGTTGCCCCGAGCATCTTGCATAGTCGCTCGTTTCAGGTCATGCGGCCTCCTTCGGGACCGTCAGCATCCTCTGCAAGCTGCAGGACCATGCTGGCGCGCTTCAGTTGAGCGTGAGCAAAGATAATATGGTGCCTTTTCAGGCGGTGCGGATATACGGGGTTTGATCGGAATAGTTGGGTCCCATGCTTCTGTTCCTTGTTTTCGCGATTTCCATCATCCTCATTGGCTTTACTAAGTATATCACGCTAACATGATATTGTTACTCTAGACTACCGTGCGGACCATGGCCATCGTGAAGCCGACTCGGGACCTGCGCACACGTCTCATGGCTGCCTCGGGCGGCATGAATGATGTTGAGTCTCGAGAGCTAAATCAGTTTGTCGATCTTCTGGAACGATGCTTGACGCTTAATCCGGATAAGAGGATCACGCCTCTAGAGGCATTGAAGCATCCTTTTTTCACGACTAAGATGGTCATGCCAGTGAGATAAGAGTCCGACAGGGACGCCTCGTAGGGCGGACACATGTGTCCTCGACACCCATGTGCATCGGTCCATTACATATTCAACTCGGATGGTTAGAGTTAGATGGGTGCCCTTGGTCAAGACGAGTGAGTACATCAATAATTAGATGCACAAGTATATACACCGGTATACTAAAGTCAAGTATGAGCGGCCTCGTGTAATGAATATGTGATCAAGTAACAAGACAAACCGCTGCGATGCATTTCCGTACTTTGACGCATCACATCAAGAGTTTCTGCCAACCAACAGCTCACTATTCTAAGCTGCCCCCTGGAGTAGCATCGACCATCATCGTCATGAGACCCTCTAGGCTAGTGAAAGCTAGATGATGCAGCTGATGCTATTCTGGATGATCTTACTGTTGCGGTCAGATAACATTTGCGTAGTGGCCTCCTAGAATAGGAAGTTCATGTTGGATGGGTGTTGGAATTATTGAGGCTACGAAAGCACCAAGGATGTTCAATGCCCCTTGTCCCTTGTCCTTATCCCTCCCTCTGTTCACCAACGCAATTGACTTTGAGCTGAGATCTCCCTGGGCTGCCTCTCGGCGAGCAATCCTCCCGGCGCGATCATGCCACGGGGTGATCCTACCACTATCCACTGTAACCTGCACGCTTGTTGGTTTCGAAAGTCGGGCAAAGGGCGCCATGTATGGCCAAGATGGGCGCAGGTCATCATCGTCAATTAAGTCGACTGATACCATCATTGGGCTATAGGCAAGGAGGGCGTTCCCGACCCACCACGACGACATCGCTTGGCTGCTTGGGCCACATCCGCATTCGTAAGCTGATGACGATGATGTAAGAGAAGCTCCCCTGGCTGGTCCGAGTATGGGGTACGTTAGGAGGCACTCCCTTCCCTCGGACCATCGAGGCCCAGTAAGAAGGCCAGTCAGGGCTCGGGGGATTCTCGATGCATGTCATGCTTGCGAATGATGCAATGCACGCCGACGGCGCTGTTCAGGGATCTCACGGTCCTTTTTCCAACATCATCCTCATCCTTGACAAGACAGGGTTCGGCGGGGTCAAGCAAACGAACCTCTTCTCTTCTCTTCCAACCCACCCGCCTTATTTTTGATTAGTCGGTAATCCAGCATGATGAATCTCAATCCCTCCGGAAATGGCTACATCTTCGCTTGCCTGGGAATTGATGAAACACCCAGCCCCGAGAGGAAAACGGTGGCGGTGTCTCTCTTTGTTTCTTTCGCACGACTAGCTATTAACGGGTAGTTGACGAATCCTACATGTGAGGCGCCAAGAAGCTACAGGGATTGGCCAGGTTTGCTGTAATCTTATCGTCCTGCGACTGACAAAACATTGCAATAAACGGAAATCCCTCGAAATAGAAACAAACCCTCCGGGCAAGTGGAGCAACACGGTGGACCGCGACGGTAGAGATTAAACGCCTCCGCATTTTGCTCTTAGTTGCGCGGCAAACCCCAGTGCAGTCGTCCACGACAACCTGGTTTCGCATAGCCGCCGTCTTGGAAGTTTGGAACAAACAACCACGACGACTCGGGTCTTTTTTTCTTTCTTTCTCTCTCGTCAACGTGGATATGGCATGTGCCGTCCCCTGGGGGCATTGGGCCTTGGCCTTGGCCTAGGCCTCTCGGCATCTGTGGATGCTGTATGATGTAGGTCGCAGGATTACCAGCCAGCATCCAGCCACTGGCCGGGGTCCCGTCGACTGGGAAGCTATTCCAGACAGCAGCAGCACCCACTCGCCCACTCACTGCTGGCTTTTCCCGTGCAGTCGTGATAGGGCGACCCCCCCCTCTTCACCTGATCGACGACATGGCCATCAACGGTTTCGCGAACCGTTCTAGACGGCTAGGCAAAGGGAAGAAGGGAAGGGTCCAGATCTCATCTGTTCCGTATCACACAAAAGAAGAAGCAGGTCACTTGGCATACTCTGGGTGATACTTCCAGACCGCTTCATGGTCAAAGATGATTACACATTATCCTTTGGTCATGCGCCGCGCCACAAAGCAGCCTTCACCTCCTTTTCCTCATGTCGCGATCTCGTCCTAAGCCCCCCAATGACCAACGAATGGGAAGTAAAAGGGGCTGGCAGATCACGTCGATCGTAGCAGTAACACCATGACGAGAGAGATGGCTGTCATCCGTCGGCATCCCACCTAACACCATCATCATCAGCAGCAGCAGTAGCAGCAGCAGCAGCAGCATGCGTGTGTCAGCTCCAAGTTCCGGGTATGGCATGCTACATCCTCGCGAGCGAGACACGACAGATAAGTCGGGATGGAACAGACAGTCCTGCAGGCGCCCGTCCCGGCTGTTTTAGGCCCAGCCGTCCCCCGCAACATAACAACAGTAGGATTTCGATCCTTTTTCTTTTCCCACTGGCGCGTCCCAGGAGTCATGCCATGTCTTATCTCTCTGCTGTGCACGTTGTAACTTGTGAACTGGACCCTTGATAGTAGTGGTGGCCACATGCTCGCCCGCTGTGTCTATCATTTTGTAGCTTATGGGGGCGGGCTGTGGTGACTAGCAGTAGGCGTGTCTTAGAATTGGCAACCAGAAGAAATTCTCGCGTGGTGTCTTGTCCTGCTTGTCCAAGACATTGGGTCCTTTTCCCAGGGCTGGGTAGTCAGGCTTGCTGGGATTGATTATGTTCAACATGTTACGTTTAATACATCGTGTGTGCCCACCCTCGTTTGCTCGTTTGCCCTAGCAGGCCTGGGCAACCAGCGTGCCGGCTCCATGTATTACTTATTTTTGGGATGTCCGAGAGACATGGCTGTATTGACAGATAACATATTGAATACTGTGCATAGCCTTAGGCTGACCCTGGGAATCGTCAGCCATCCTCCATTGATTTACAAGAGGAGGGAGAAGAAGGGAAGTATTGAATGAAGCATCGTGCCAAGAGCGTGAACATACCGCTACCCGTAGTGCGCGCCCTAATCAATGTGGTGTCACGTAATCTCTAATATATAAGCGGCAGGCGGAGGTTGCGCATGCGACAAGGCAAGGCTGAACGGGGAACAAGAAACATCATCTTCGATCCCAGCTGGGGGAAATGGAAGTTGTTTGGGATGCAAAAATCCGGTACCCACGACGGGGAGGCTTGTCGTACTAGTTGCCCGCCCGGGATGGCGCAGCGAGAGGAGAAGATTTACGCGAGAGAGAGAGAGAGAGAGTTCGGGGCCTGTCCTGCGGCCTGCCGGCACTAGGACGATGGAAGGAGATAGACAGCTGCAGTGCGTACTACGTCTTACGGAGGATACGGGAGCTATACTGGTTCGGCCCCCTTGTTTCTTGGTGCCAGCAGAGACCATCGGTTGAAGATACAGCAACATATGGGCTTCACGTCAATTGGCGCTTGTTAGAGATGACTGTCTCATGTGAAGCTGGCATTAGACGGCACAGCCCGATATATCATCTACCGCTGCTTGACTGTGCATATGTAATATGATGACAGCCCTTATAGTTATCTATCAGATTGATGATCCCAAGAGCTACAGTAGAACCACAACCCCCATGCCTAGGACATGATGGGGAACGAGGCTATTCACAGCCCGAGAGGGAGGTGTGTTGTAGTACGATGCACCACGAGATCTCACAAGTCAGACTTGTGCTACCGAGTCCCACGTTTCTTTTCTCGATCGACGGAGAATCACTTCTCTTCACTTAGCAGTCCCCATCCAGGATGACTCGTCAGAGGCATAATGGGATCGAGTTGGCTGAAAACAAGATCGCAGGCTGTCGATATCCTGTTACATGATCTCGTTGTTGATGAGAGTTACTACCTCGTTTAGGTAGGTAGGTCGGGCGTCGTAGACTCGTAGCATGGAAGTCGCCTTTTTCTCTCTCTCTTTCTCCCCCTGTTTGCGGTGTTAACCTTATGGTACGACTTGAAAACGAAGACCGAAAAGCTGCTGCCGCCGCCCGCCGCGCACCTTCTTCCCCATCTTGATTTCTTCGGATGAACATCTACACCACTTTCATCATTAGTGAGCGGCCAGCCAAGAGGCCTAGCCTCCCTTCTCTCAAGCGCCCGAGATTGAGTTCATGGTCGTGACTCGCGCCTGGACGACGCGGGCAGTAGCCAGCAGGACAAGTAGTATGATCTGATCTTGGACAGATACCGGCGCTGGGTTGCATTGGTCCCACTCCAACAGCCAACGGCCAACAGTGAACTGTGAACTGTGAACCCCTTTCAAGTTTCTCCCCTCCTCCGGTTTGCCCCTCGCCGCGCGCACCATGGTCGGAGGTTGCGAGGGCGGCGCTAGGCGAGGTTCGGCTGGGACGCGACATGTCAAGCAGCTCCTACTTCAGTTAGCCCCGTGGCTGCCCTCCGTCCGTGGGTAAAACGGCCGGTCGAGGCTCTTGGGCCAGGAGGCATCCTATTACTCAGCCCACCATGGCGGACGCATATGATATGTAGGCAAGTACCTTAAAAAGATGGGCTGCGAAGCGCGAAAGATGCCGAGGAAATATGCAAAGGAGTGTGTGTATACGCTCCCCCTTGAAAGATTGTTAGCTTATAAAATCAGATATACTTTAATTCTAATAATAATAAATAAAATTTACGCTATATCGAATATTAATATATTTATATATTAATAAAGTTTTTATATTAATATTTTAAATAATAATTACTTTTTTAAAAATAGAATATAAGAATTCTAAAAAGATAAAGGGTCGATTTATTTAAAGTATTAATAGATATAATTCCGTCCTACGGAGGACGTTAATCTATTAATTATATTACGAGAAAAAAGAATTATATAAAACCCTTACCTTTAATTCGATAGACTAAGTAAGTAAGTATATAGTTTAATTAATTATATAATAACCAACGAATAACTTAATTAATAATAACCTATTCGATTAAAAGATTACTCGTTAACCGCGGTTCCGCTAGCTCCTATTTATTGGTACCGGCCTTTCGAGGGTAATTATTCCGCAATCCTATCGTACCGGCGTTTATTATAAATATATAAAAGCTTCATATCTTTTAAGGCCTCTTTCCCGTCTTATAAATATATAAATATACCTTCCGCCGTTTAATAATCTTTATAATTTTTTTTTACCGCTATATGCTTTAAATTCGATATATAGATTATATATATAGAAAGCTATATATTATAATAAATTATAAAGTAGGTTATTTCGCGTAATCTTTAATATTTCGAAATCGAATTTATTTAAAACGTTCGTAATTTTCCGATTACGAAAGCGGTTTATTTTAAGAAATTTAAATTTAATAATTACCGATATAATAATACCGGCCTCCTCGGAATTATTCGAGGTATTCGTTATTAACGTATATAATATAATATATATCGATAAATATTAAGACTTAAATAATTATATATATATTTAATAATATATAAAAGTATAAAGTAAAGGATAATAACGAATATAGATATATATTTATATAGGATAGGAAGGAGAAATATTATAAATTTTAAAGA
Source organism: Apiospora saccharicola (assembly GCA_038363915.1). NCBI lineage: Eukaryota > Fungi > Ascomycota > Sordariomycetes > Amphisphaeriales > Apiosporaceae > Apiospora > Apiospora saccharicola. The sequence continues at coordinate 7,265,642 of JAQQWM010000001.1, forward strand.
GCGTTTATTTTAAAATTTTATATTTATATAAAACCGGTATCTCTATACTTTAACTTTAAGAATTTTATTACTTAAGTATAAATAATTTTTAATAAATCTTAAATTTATATAACGCGAATAAATAATTCCTTTCTCGATATTTAAATATAATATTATTACGAGACTTAGGTTTATTATAAATCCTATACCGTAAAGGATAATAAGGTAGTGGCTAGGGTCGATAGCTATAGTAAAAAGGGGCTTAATACTTGCTATTTATTATCGTTAAAGGCTTTAATTTTTTAATTTATTTTTAAAATATTTATGTATTTTAGTACGGAATTATTATTAATTTATATAACCTTTTATTTATTTTTTATTATTTGTTTTAGCTATAAGAAGTTTAATAAAATATTAAATAAATAGATATAATTTATTTTAAATTAACTTTTTTATATAATTATTTCTTAATTCTTTTTTAAATTATATTTTTTATATATTAATATTACGTTATAATATTATATTTTATATATATATTAATATTTATTCCTTTCTTTATTTATTTTATTTTTTCTCTTTTTTAATATAATTCGAGTATTTTTTACTAATTAGAATACCCCCGTTAATATCGTTTTAAATAAAGGCTTATTTAACGTTAATCGTAATAAATTATTATTTTTAACATTTCCTACCTTTTAATTATAATATATTAATCGATTTAATAGAAATTATAAGAATATTATTTCTTTATTATATCGATAATAAAATATACCCATCCTTTAATTATTATAACTTCCTTTAAATTAAGTAGAAGCCGGCCTTAATTAACTTATTATAATACCGGTTTTAACTAATCCCTTAATCCCTTTAATTAGCCGGTTAAAGATCGACCTAACTCTTAATTTTTTTTTAAATATATTATTTACGTTAAATTAATACCTAGCCGATTTATTATACTTTACCTTCGATATATTTTTAAGGATTTATCCGCCTCTTCTTTATTAAACTAAATACCTCGCCTTTATTTATTAATAATTAAAGAAGAGGTAAGGTTTAAACGTAAATAATTAAAATATAATTTAAAATAATAGGTTATTTAAATTTTAATTAAAGTTTAATAAAAGGTTTATAAAATTATTACTTATTAATAAACATAAGTTTAAAATATTATATATCGATACTTTTACGAAATTTTAATAAAAAAAGGATTTAAATTAAAGTATTATATTATTATATATATTTTATTTATAATAAGATTACCGACGCTTTAAACCTTTTAATTTAATAAATATAATATATAATTATAATTAATATTTATCTTATTTATTATAATAATAGAAAGGCCGGTATAATCCGAATACCGTAAAAGGATATAATAAAAACCTTTTTTAAAGATTAAAAATTATATAAATATTTCTTATTTTAAAGCTAGCTCGATTAATATATATTTAAAATTAAACCTTTTAATAAGAGATCGATAATATATATTCTTTTTAAAATAAAGTTTTCTAAAGTCCTTTAATTATGTTATATCGAGTTAATTACGGAATATTATTATAAACGCCTTAAATTCGTATTAATATACGCCGGCCTAATTAAAAATAATTAGAAAAATGTTATATTTATTAATAAAAATTAAATTAACGGTATTATTACCGGTTGAAAGAACGTAACGATTATATTTAAAAAGAGTTTATCGATATTTAATAAAATTAAATATAAACGTTACGGCTAGATATTTTAAAAATCGATTATTAATAATAGGATTAGCTTATTAATTATATAGGTAAAGGCGTAGGGGACGATTAAATCCGATACTTATTAATAATATATCTTATTACTATTTTTAAACTTTATTAAAGCTAATTTTTAATATTGATTTATTTAAGATAATATATCGACTTATAAATTTAAATTAATAAAAGCTTAGATCGATATTAAATTCCTACTAAATAAATTTATCGAGTTCCTTCTTAAAAGTTTTAATTTTAATACTATTAAAAGTTTATAATTTAGGATAAAACGGTTTATTAAAAAATGCTATCTTTAATATAATTTATTATATACTCGGACGTATTATATAATCGGATATTCTTTTTCTTATAGAAAAAGCGTCCGTACGTAAATTATAACTCTTTTAATTCTTTATTAAATTTTATAACATTTTAACCTATTATATTTAATTATATAAGAATATTAAATTTATTTTCTTTAATTTTATAATTATTTTAGTTAATAAATTAGGGCGGAAAATAGAAATTATAGGGATTAATTTAACGTATTTTTTATTTAAGGGTATAATAAAATAAATATAAACCTTAAAAAATCTTTTTTATTTATTATATTTAAATTAAACTTTAATTTTAAAACTATGGTTTAAATTTAATTAAAACTAATTAAAATATACGGTTATATACGGACTTATTTTCTATAGGGAAAAAAGTGTCCAACTATATAATATATCCGGGTATATAGTAAACCACGTTATAATATTATAAATTAAGCTCTTTTATAAGAGATTTAACTTACTTTTAAAAACATTAAACATTCTTTTCTTTATAAACTAGCTTAATTAATATTATAACGGCTTTAAATAATTATTATAAATAAAGGTACTTTAATTATTTATTTATGCTTTATTAATAAAGCTTAATTTTAATATTAAATTATACCGGAGTTCTATATATTATTAATTAAATTAATTACTAAAAATATTAAAAAACAAGTAAAATTTTTAAAAAATATTATTAAATTTAATTTATATATTAATCTAATAACTTATTTAATTTAATTTACTTTTAAACAGTTGAAAATATATTTAAATCGATTAATATATAATTAATCTATTTATTTTAAAAGAACTTAAAAATATAATAAAATCGATTAAATTATATTATATATTAATTTAATTTAATTAAATAGATAAGTACGTACTATAGCTAACTTATATATATTTATACGTTAAATATAGTTTTATTAATAAACCGTAAAGTACTTATAAGGGTATAAAACTAATAATCTTTTAAGGGTACGAATGTATCCAATTTAATTGAATTAACAGTAACGGAATGATTAGCTAGCGGTAATTCTTTTTCCTACTCTTCGTTCAATACGAGGTTTATTGCGCGGCGTCAGACCCTTAAACTGTTACTGGTTTTCATCAAAATACATTTCATAAGTCTCGCGAATGTACGTAAGCGCCCCTAAAGAAACCGCAAACCCAAGGTCTACCACTAGGCAGCCGGCGAAAGGGCTTAGGGAGGTCTAGGTTTAAGGTCTCGCGGCAAAACCCAAAACTGCCGCGCAGCCGACGTGATACAAACGCAGCGAACTTTCATCATCTGATCTTCACGCCCCAGAGGACGGACACAAGAGGCTACTACTACATACTACATTGTCGATATCACGCAGACCCAATCAGTCGTCGTACGTGGTCAGCCACACACACAGGCAAGCAGGCAGACAGACAGGCACCACGGCACGACTTACTCTGCATCATGTTGATCCTGACGCAGAAGATTATCCAGTTGCCGACTACAGTATCAAATGAGAACGACAGAGCAGAGACTTCGTGACCGGACGGGTCATAAATAGAGCTTATTGGCCATGATGTGACGTGACGTGGGCATATAGGCCCGTCTATCTTGTAAGAGATATTGATGATAGGCAGAGGATTCATCAGCGCTTGCGCATGTACATATTAGAATTGACATCATCGTATTTGTAGACAAGGCAGGAAGGATCATTGATGTGCAACAACAGGTGGGACGGCACCCGCGGGGTCCGAACGCGTTTGCGCCGGCGTTATGCCTTTCCAATATCGTATTCCAGGCTGCATACTGGCTGTTGTTGTTATTGTCTCTGCCTCGTCCACTGGTGTAAGTGGCTGACCTGACAGTGGACAGACAGACTGTGCGTTTTTTCTTCTTCTTCGTTTCTTCTCCCGGTCACTAGGAGATGCCAGACACGTCTGACGATAGGATCTTCCGGCTAGGCTGGAGGAGTTCCCCGGCGTCATCGCTCAGACTCGCTCAGGGTAGGTGGTCTTGTGAGTCATGGGCATTCATTGGTCCAACTTGAATGTTGATAAAAAGAGCGCATACATACCTGAGCATTTTCGGGGACGACGGACGGGTCCATCCGGCGAACGACGCACTGGCATTTGCACTGGGCACTGGGGGACACGGAAGGATAAAAAGCACGACTAGGACCAATACATAGTCTTACTCACCAGGCAGACGTCGGCTGAAGGTTATTTTCGTGTGAACGCGTTGTCCAAACGCCGGCATGTTTCCGATTAACCCAACACTTCAAGTCCCGAGTCCGTGGATTGGCTAGGCCGGATCTGTGTTAGTATCCAGCAGTCATCACGGGAACTAGTCCAACTTCCAACGGCGGCTGTGCTTCTGTCGTGCGTTGCTGCGACTCGCCTTGCTCGAGGGGCTACGGTACAGTAAGCTAAGGCAAGAAAGATATTTGTTCTTGGCATATCACGGGTGTGCCTTGCACCCCACAAACATACTACGACATACTATTATCACGAGTTGGTCAAATGCGTTGCATTGCATTGGTTGGCGGCCTCGGCGTTACAGTCACGGCAAATGCCTATCATTGGGGCATTCAAGCTCCGAGAGGTGGAGAGGTGCAGAGGTGTGTATCTTGGGATCGAAACTCCCAAGTCCAGAGCCTTCATCCCATCTCATCCCACCACCAGTGACCACGCATTGATTCGGCAGTAGCCAGCGGTTTCGTCATAACCAGGTACCAAACATTAACAGACTGTTGGATGTTTCCGACTGCCGTGCCGCAAAGCCCGTACGTCCGCCTGGGAGGCAACCGGACTGGACTTGTTGCGACCCTGCCGTTATAGTTGTAACCGAAAGGCAGCCGGGTGTTGTGTCAATGCTGGATCGATCATAAGATTGCCGTGAGGTTGTTAATGGACCATGGTGCGAACCTGGGCCCGGAACGTGCCAATATCCCAGGTGTCAATCAAACATTCAGGATCACATCGTCAGCTGGGAGGAGGAGCGAGCGGGCGGGCGGGCGGGCAAGCAGGGGAAGAGAAGCATGGATGATCGCCTCCTTTTTTTCCCCACGGTTTGCTGCATGACGGAAAGACCAAATCGGCCACTTTTTGGCCAGGGATTCGGCCCCTTCTGCAGTCCTGGCCCCTTGAAGTTTGTTTCGGACCCAGGGCCCTGAAAGCTTGTCAGCCTCGAGATTTCCACCCTGCTCGGACGAAGCAAAATAGAGAGGCGAATAAAAAGGAAATTCCACATTCGTGCGCCGGCCGAGGCCTGAATCAATCACACAGCAGCAAAGCAAGGCATGCTTATTAGCGTTTCTCAGAAAAAACCCCCCATCATCAAGCCATCAACCGAAAGATGCCTGGTGGCCCAAGCGAGGTTTGGCAAATGTCTGGGATACCAGCTCATCGGCAAGGCCATCCTAGACGTAGACGATGCCGACTTCCATCGACATGATCTGATACCATGGAATATGGCAATGAGCAATGGGCAATTCCAGTCCTCTCTTTGTTGGTAGTGCCTGCAAGTGCAGGAGTGCCTTGGCGTCGAAAGGGACTTGGTGGTGGTGTTGTTGACTGCATCCAGACATCTAGAGGGCATGGTTTCATTGGCTACGGGTTGCCGACGTTGCCTCAATACCAACAAGCAATATCGAGGTCTGCGAATAGGGAGACGAGCAAGTGAGACTAGCGCCTTCGGTCCACCCTTGAGCAAGTATGCTATGCGTGCGTTGCATTAATTCTGCATCGGCGGTGTAGACGATGATGAGCTGGATAGATGGCAAGCCTGCATTATGGCTGTCGCATCGAGGGACGGATGATGCGGGCATCACCAAGCTCCAAGCCACACATCACATATGGTATTCCAGCTCCTTACTACTGTGTGTTTGACTGGACGGGGTTGGTGTCGCAACCGAATAAGCCAGTCGTTGCACTTGCACTTGCACACTTACGCACACCACACCACACAGCAAGATTGTATGTGTCAGCAATTGAGCGCATGTAAGATGTTGGATGCACACTCGATTGGGAGATGGGATGGCGGTGAGTTTCGTTTCTCTCCCAGCTATGGCCCCCAAGCCGTCGTCCCATCTCTTATCGATATCTCACACGGCACACGGTCTAGACGGTTTCATACCACTGCTGGATGCTCCCATCCCGGACGCTGACAGGCGGGAAGTGGGAAAAGAAAGGCAGGTGGCACCGGCAAGTCAGCGAGTGTTGGTGTCTGGAGTAAGACGCCGCAGTCATAGAAGGATGGATGAGGAGCGTCATGGTACAACAATAACAACAACAGAAGAAGAAGAACGCGGGATGGTGTTGATCGGTCTATAACTCAAAGTCTTGGCTTGGGGGGATGATCCAGCTTGAACGTTTCGTAGACGCTCGTGGTAAGCCGGGTGTTGGGTAGGTCATACAATCGATAGTGTCTTGGGTTAAGCCAAAATAGAACACCGGTTCTAAGTTGCATTTCTTGCTGCAAGCTCCGAACTGTGATTTGACTTACATAAAGTCCGTCTGTTCTGCGTATCGCTTGATCTATGTATATCCCAATATTGAGTCCTGTCGAACCCATGTAGGGATCAGCCGCCGTACTACTATGTAACGAGAAGGAGGACAAGGCTACACCATCTACAGAGTTGCATGTTATTACCTTTTTAGATTTGCTGCTGCCGCCGGGCGATCATCGACGATGATTCGGAGGAGGATCAAAATGGTAGGATGGATGAAGCCGCGATAATCACCGACAGGCGATGCTACATACTTGTCAGGGGATGCTGCAATAGTACGCCGGCCGAGATTTCCTATTGGGTCGATAGATCGGCCGTTTCCAAATCCTCAGAGCACGGAGCAATTTGTCGTTCGACAGGGAATAGTGCCTTGCTATCCTAGATAGATCAAGATCCTGGGGACCTAGTATGTAACCCGACATGGATTGTGGTATCGCCGTACGGTAGAGGTTGGAAACTTGCAGCTTTTGCTGTATGAGTGTGTGTGTGTGTGCGTGCGTGCGTGCAGCCTCACTTTTTTCTATTCTGACCGTTTGCCGCTTGGAACTGCGAGGCGCTAAATTATGGGGCCATCTTTATTACCAGTCAACCAAGACTCACCTTGTCACCCGCACATCCCTTGCCTCTTCCTCCGCCTCCCTCCTCCCTACTAGCTCTAGCCTCCAATACCAGTAGATGTATCCTTTACGAGGCTGTTGCAGGGCATGCTTATGCAATGCCATGCCATGCGGTGCGATGCGACTCAATGTAATCGAGACCCCTGGGCGAATGAGAAGGGGGCATTCCCAGAGAAACGAGAGAACCGATGCCACCCACACCAACCCTGACTTCGGAGATAATCCCTCATGGGATCGTAGCCGACCAATCTCGTAACAAAGCTGGTCTCGTCAGCTGCAGCAGAGAGAAAAAAGAACACATCACCGTCTTCCAAGGCTGGACTTTTCTGGTCGAGAGGGACTCCCCTATTGGCTGTCATTTAATTAGCAGTGGGGTCATGGTCGTTGAAGCTCTCAGCCAAGTGGGAATCCGAGCAGCCGAGCTTGGGCGAATGAGGGAAGGGAACGCAGCAGAACGCAGGACATACCGTCCGATGCTTGGGTGGACAGCGTATCAAACGGCCATCGGGTCATCGCGCATGCGCTCCAGGCTCCAAATTGAAGGCTCTTCTCCTCAGTCAGTCCCGTCGGTAATGTCATGTTGATGGATACCGATCCGTTAGTGTTTGGGTAGGTCGGCATCTATTCTTTCCAATATTCAACCTGCCCCGCCCGTGCTCCGAGTCCCCAGTCCTAGTCGCAGAGGCCCCACGCCGCTGTCATTTGTCGCAAATAACTTATGCTGGACGAGGCGCCGCATTGCCATCTTCACACCGCGTATTCTGCGGCGTGCGTGCGTGCGTGCGTTGCGTGGTGCGTCCATCCCTCAAGCCAACTGTTCCCGTCCATTCCAGCTGTGGAAAATGGGCGGTCATCGCTTACAGTAGCCTGCTGCTGTCACGGAGAGGGAGCCATCCGTCACTGCAATCCTGATGGGCGAGAGCCTGCTAGGGTGGGAAATTGTTAGCATATCAACGCTGCGCAAGCCTCTGTCCATGGCCAAAACGGGCTACGAATGACGCGGCTCCAGGCGGCCGCTTAATGTTGTTCGCTTCTGCTGTGCTGCGCTATCTGCTTGCTATTATTTCACCACCACCTCCTCCATCATCATTCGTATCGCTCATCGCTCATCGGCCCTTTCCAGCACCGAAATCAACCACATCTCGTAGCCTATCTATAGTAGTAATTAATGCGGTGGTTATTCTCAAAAGAAGCCACCGCTCAATGATGATGTAAGTCGGAGAGCACAAACGAAAAAGACCACCATGTCACAAGAGTCATTCCCAATCAACCAATCCACACCACTGGCAGATCCCATCAACCCCATACTCGACGGTCGTCAGACGGCGGCGGCGATCTTGCAACGGGGCACGTCGGTCTGGTCTACTGGACGTACGCATGAACTCCCAACAGGGCGCGACGCAATTGCTGTGACAGAGGCGGCTGGGAGTGGGAGGCTGGCGGAGTGCACCGTCTCTTCGCCGCTTCCCTTAAGCAATTTACACTGGGGTGACTTCATGCATGCTGTTTGCGGGAGTTTTGCACAAACAATGCCACGGACCAGAAGCTCGTCCGTTGACATGCCAGGGTTTCGCCCGTCGGTCATTTGGCTGATCTGGGGGCCTGTCCTAGGAGCTTGGAGCTTAGCAGGCCAGACAGAGTATTTGCTGTTCTGCTGCATGGCCGATACGTACACGGCAGTCATCAGCCTCTGTGGTCTGTTCACCCCGAACCTACATGTGTACACTGCCGTGGCCGCCTAGACATAACAACATCTTACTGATGAGAAACGAGGGCGACAACAGTGAAGATGATGACGACGTGGTGTCTTTGACAGTTATCTATAATCTCGATCAAAACGCCGAGGCCAAACCACCACCTCGTACTACTGCCGACTACCAGTGCAAGAATCTGCCTATGTGCTGTGTGCTGCCCCCCCAAAGATCACTAACAATACGACAGCCGCCTAGCAGCAGTGGCAGGCAGGCGCTATCGATTGGCGCTTGCGGGGAGTGTCCAATCTCAAAACATCCGTCTCTGCTTCTTTGGCTAGAGGCCGATCAGGGATCTCCTAACCGCCCGACGGCCATGACCATGCCGCCACAGGTGGGAGAGCTTCTCTTTAGATGAAGAGGAAAAGCATGCGAGTCACGGGCCTGTCAGTAATGACGATTTGCCCACACCCAGTCAATGGGTGAACAGAGAGAGCAGCCGACAGTGGGGCAAAGTCAGCAGCCACACTTTTTTTTTTTAACTCATACTTTTTTTTTTTTTTTTTGCACTCTCTTTTACTGAAGAGAGCCAGATAGAGAAGAGTGTGTGATCACACGCACACGCCCTGGTTGTGCCTTTCCCTTCCATCCGTTTTCTTCGACAAGGGCCGACAAGGGCGTTGGTGGAGGGGGTGTTATTAGTTGTGCCCAGATGTACTTCTCTCTTTGCCTCTTGTGAACGAGAAGAAGAAGAACAACAGCATGGGCCCATGGACTGTCTCGCTTTCCCAGCCTGGGCGTGTCAGTGGCACACCATCTTCTCTGCGAGTGGACCACTTATTTTCGTGTGTCAGACACATCCCTGCTATTCGTATATTGGCTAAGGCGTCACGAATTTCGGTCCTTGCTCTTAGGCTGCGCATCCTTACCACTCTAGTGGACGCCATTGCAGCAACAGGATCCAGTCCTTGGCTCTCTCCCTTGCTCCCTTTCTCCTACGGTTCCACCACGCCCAGGCCGCCCTCGTCCCTAGCGGCACCAGATTTCAAGAATAGCGCGCAGACGTATGAGGGTGGATCATGAGAGAGACCATGTACATGGTTACTTGGCTACATTATTAGTTCCAGCCAGGGTCTAGCAGGTAGCTGGTAGGTGGCTCCTAATCATGGTGGGTGCTGCAGACACAGGCTAACCTGGCCGGGGTCTGATTGAGCCACTCAAACACGCAAGACGGGGCCCTTTTTGACATGCGAGGGTGACTGGGCTTGCTGGGCGAAGAGAGTGAGGGAGAGAGAGAAACTCAAGGCCGTTTCGTTGGCCCGTGTGCTGCTGGGATATACTTGGGTACGGTATGTACATGCTCTCTCGTACCTATCTCAATATCTACATCAACCTACCCCGTCGCATCTTGCCTCAACATCACTTCACCTCACTCCCTCATCGCAGAAGCATCCTTTTCCGACCTCAACATCATCTGGAGTTTCGTCTCCATTCTTGTCGCCCTCACATACCACTGCTTCTCCAACACGCCTTACCTTCCAGACCTTCCTTGACCACTCCCATCGGCCACACTATACCCGGCCTGTTTGACCCGTTGATTCGTGGTCACGACCCTTTGCGATCCAAGGATAGTACTACCATACCAGGCCACTTTTAGGATTTCGACCCAGGAATATTCTTTTGGTTGAGGCTACTGCTTGTAGAAAGGCCGTCGTCTCTTTCCTATAATCTCTCTCTGTCTCTCATTGGATTTTAAGCCGTTGGTTTTCCCGGGACCGGACCGTGTTCCGACATATAACATGCAGCATGTGCCAGCTTACGGATATCCCACGCCACCGGCATCGCCGTCATACGCCCAGCAACCCTTTGCTATGCCACCGGTATGCCAGAGCCAACGATACACTCCCATTGCCCCCCGAGGAGAGGCTAGGGAAGTTTCTCGGAGACAGCCTGCAGTTGGTGGGGATCCTGGGTACCGGAGCCTACGGTGTTGTCTACTCCGCTGTTGATATCAAGACCGGCATTCGATATGCAGTCAAGACCTTGAGCAAATTCAACATGGACGGGTCGCCGCTGGACCGACGGCAGGTTGCTTTCCAGCACCGGGAACTCCGCTTGCACTATCTCGCCTCGGCACACCCCAACGTCGTTTCCATGTTGAAGATTGTAGACGACCCGGACTGCACCTATGTTGTTCTTGAGTACTGCCCTGAGGGAGATCTTTTCTTCAATATCACTGAATGTGGCCAATATGTGGGTAAGGACGACCTGGCGAAGCGAGTCTTCATGCAGATCCTGGATGCTGTGGAGCACTGCCATACTCTGGGTATCTACCATCGGGACCTGAAGCCCGAAAACATCCTCGTTTCCAACGGTGGAGAAACCATCAAGCTTGCCGATTTCGGTTTGGCCACTTCATCAGATCGATCCGAGGATTACGGTTGTGGATCGACATTTTACATGTCGCCAGGTAGGACCAACCATTCTCGCACCCGCCTCCGTTTGGATATACTAACCATTTCTCTTTCTCTCTTACAGAATGCCTGGACCCTTCCTCTAGGAGACCATTTTATTTCTGTGCCCCCAATGATGTCTGGAGCCTCGGAGTCGTCCTGGTCAACCTGACTTGCGGCCGCAACCCGTGGAAGCAAGCCTCTTTCGAGGATTCAACATACCGTGCATTTACCAGGAGCCCGGATTTCCTTAAAACCATTTTGCCATTGTCGGATGAACTGAACGACATCTTGGGCCGGATTTTCACCCGCAACCCAGAGGACCGAATTACGTTACCAGAACTTAGGAACTGCATCCACGCATGCTCCCGATTCACCATGCCGGTCATGAGCGCTGCTCAGACCAACTGCTCTCTGCCTGCCTCGCCAGAGCACATCGATTACGTTTGCGAACCGGCTGTCATCGACGAGGACGACTTCAGCAACTACGATGTTCCCTTGTCGCCCGCTTCCTCGGACTCGGATGGAGAGTCCACTTGCTCGTCGGATGCCGGATCCTTGATCTCGAGCTGCTCGACTATTGACGAGTTCGACGAAGATGATATCCCAGAAGACTTGTCCTGCCCTGAGCCGGATATGTACGATTTAGAGGAGCCTAGGATCTCATTTCCCCAGGAGTTTGTGCCGCAATTCCACAACCAGGCCAACGATGTGTGCCAGCCGTGCCCGTGCCCGGTTACCATGCCCGCTCCGGTTCCCAACTTTTCCACACCGGCTCAGGGGAAGTTTTCCCATTTTCCTTACAACTTCTGGGATGTGATCCAGAGGTACAGCCAGCCAAACCCGTTGCAGTCGGTTCCATACCACCACCAGACACCTCTTCTCAACTTGCAAGGCTGCTATTAGAGCTTGGACCCATTCCCAGCCCGTCTTGGGCTAGTGCCAAGCTCGCCCCACGGCCTCTTTTTTTTTTTTTTTTTACGACACAAGTGTATACCGCGTGTATACCATTATACCATATTACCACTACTTCTGGACTTTCGAAGGATCTACGCCGTTGGCCCTTTAATTACGTCTTCCCAATTTTGGATTCTTCCCGGAGTTGTTTTCCGGATTTTCTTATATGGGGACCATGAACTTTATTACACCATCGGACCAAAAAAAAAACCCCGAAAAAGCCTGGGACTATTGCGCACTTTGCGCACATTCGAATTGTACCTACTTGGGACCAAAAATTATGTCTTTCTCTTTTGTTTTATCTTTACAGCGCGGAGTTGGTGGTTGGTTTCAAGAGCACAAAAGATCTGTGGAGCCAATGGACTTTGCTTTAGCGAGAACGGGCAGAGCCACTGCATTGTTACAACGGCGCAAGGACATACAGCTCTTGTTTTGGGGATGGTTTTGTTATTTTTTTTCGGTCATCATTTTAATTGCGTGCAGCTTGGGCGCATTTAGACGGGGGGCGGAGTGGCCCATGATACCTTCGCTTGGATGATACCAATTTTTTTACTTCTTTGGATTTTTGGCAAGGATATGCAGATATCTGCAGCTTCATTCCAAAAGGATTCTGGAAATGGAGCCGGGGGCTTACGGAAAATACGAAGTTTAAATACACCCGGGCGAAAGCCCACTGAGCCGAGTCGACTCGCGCAACGATACGTTTCTACGGTGGTGGTCACCAACAACCAAACCAGGTCCTTCATGGCCCGGTGTTGGTGACCCCTGGGATTGAGGTCATCGCTTATAGACACTTCATACCCAAATACACAAATATACAAGTCTGGGCGACCAGAACGAAGAATATTCTCAAGCAATCTGGTTCCTTTTTCCTTTGACATTTGTCACTTGCTCGTGCACGACCCTGATGGGTATACCTGATACTCGTCCAAAATGTTTGATGTCACTTGGCGCTATGGGTTGTATCGAATTGACAGGTGGGAATGATTGGGCGCACGCCAACTACGCCACCCGCCTTACTTTTTTGACTTTGTGACTTTTGCCTTGGTCACAAGAACAGGGTCGCCTTGGATGACGGGCTTGGAAATTGCCGTACCAATCTATCGCCATCTCTCAGTGGAAATCCTCTCTCCCCCGGCCGTGCAGTGACCCGAGACCCTGATCTGATGTATGGGATAGAGTTAGTTGTTGGTGTGTGATAGTAACAGGTAATATGATACCTAGAGTATGCTATGGCTAGTTCATTTTTACCTGCCCCGTACTAATCTACTAGAAGCAGTCTACGATAGGTCAGCCAGGAAGTCAACCACCGCTTCGTGAGGTTACATGGTAGGTGGTCAAGTAGTCGCAAGGCCCCAAAGGCCCGGTGGGTTTGCTCATCTATCGTCCCGAAACTGCCGACCGCCGTGCGCCCTCCTGTATTTCTTCCCAATCTGTACCACGTCTTTGCTTACCCACGCCAGAATACCAAAGCAACGTCTTCCCCCTCCTTCCCGATAATTTCGACGATCCCGTCAGACTTATTAGACCGCGGGCCAATCACGGGCAACGCGCTATATTGCTGCACTAGCCCCAACATGGTATGTCCCTAATATTTTCGAACCCTTCCTTCTGCCCCCCTGTACGGTGACGCTTGCCTTTGCGCCCATCGCAACTTGCGGGATGCGTCAGGATCAAGATTCGCAAAAAGTGCATAATGCTCCGAGGGATGGAAAAGAAACGAGGTGCGAAAAGCAAGCGAGCGGAAAGCAGCGTTTCCCGCCCAGCGGGTTCAGCCGGGCGTGGGATACGATGCCATAACGAGTCAAGCAAATACATTATTCTTTTTATTCCTTTTCTCGGAGGAGCCCACGCACTGCTGCTGATGCACTGCTGCACTGCCTGCCTGATCGATGAACTATAGACTGGCACTATAGCCCAAAATGCAGGAGAAGCCTCGACGACGTGTAAGCCAGTTGCGTACGTATACTATTACTGGATATGGTTTTCTCTGGCACACATGACTGTGGATCAAAGATAGGTACCCGAGAGTGGGTGTATGCATGGTGACCAAGACCCAAGAGAAGGCAAAAGAAAGAACAGAACTGCTGTGACCGTTGAACATGCGGATCTCCCTCCCTCTCTGGGCTCTCTTCTGGGCTATCTCACCAGTCAACCATGCTGCCGCCGCCGCTGCTTGGCCAGACCCTGCTACGGTAGGGTTGCAGTGCATCGAGGAATAAAGAAAAGCGCATGCATATTTTGGCGTAGTAATCTTATATCCCGTTACCATTCCCGCTTTGTTGCTTTACCTACACTACTAGGTGCACAAGGTGCCCTGTATTTTCCTGCTTCCTGCAGCATAACATTGGCGAACGCTGGAACTGAGTGGTGTCTTCGGGTCCAAGCGACATCCATCGAGCGACAAAGACAAGTAACGATTGTTAGGTACGGGTGTTTTACTGGGGCCCAGATCCAACCAGTTACCAGAGCCCCCTAAAAACCAAGGCTTGGCTGGCTTGGGGGAGAGGGGTCCCCACTTGCCATGCATGAGAACAGGGCAAATAGAAACATGTTTCTTCCACCCTCTCCCACTTCTTCTTGCGCCCCGGCCACCCATGCGAGGTGATCAGTCCTTCTTTTCACTTTCGGGCTGAGATCCCAAGGGAAAAAGAAGAAAGGGAGGCGCCCCTGTGATTGGCCCGGGCCGGCTGGGTGCGGCACATGGCGGTGAGATCAGGTTCGTCCTCCTCTCTTTGGAGGGGCAAGGGCTGGAGGGGCGAGCGAGGGGCAGGCACCACCACAGCAGCCCGTCTCCATCTTGCTGTAGGTACAGCTGGTACGTTTATGCGTCGTCTTGCCTTCTAGACTTTGGCTTGGACTGACTTGTGTCGTTTGTTTGCTCAGCCCCTCCCCTTCGGCTCCCACCTCGTTGGATAGAACCGCCGGATGCCGAAATTGTGGTCGGCAGCCTGCTGTGATGGATAGATGGATCGCCGAGTCACATCACGAACTCAAAAAACCCATGCCCCCCTTCCTGCTGCTCCAGTTTTGGCCGAGTGGCATGGGGAAACGTCGGTAGAGGATAAGGGATGATGGCGGTGAGTCGTGTGGTCTCTTTGCTCTCTCGCTTGAGCTTGCTCTCGCAAGTCACGCCTTGTGCGCCTCTCTCTCTTGATCTTCCTCTGCCGTCACTCCGTCTCGGGCTCGGGTCAATGCCTCCATCTCGGGCCTGATTGGCCCAGTAGGCAAATGCTGTCATGATGTGCTCTCCTACCCATCACTAGTATGTACTTTTCGCAGCGGGAATCCGCCAAAGCGACGGTTACATAGATGGTCTCTGGTAGCCTGCTGCTCGTTATAGCAACTGGACCACCAAACAAGGTAAGGCTAGCCCTCTAGAAGGATTGCGCCGGTAGCATTGAGAGGGTTGATGGTGTGAAGAGATGGGAGATGGGCTGGGGTCCATCGGCGGCGGGCGAGACAAGGCGGGCGCGCCATTCACTCGGGGAGCCACTTAGGACTCGGCTTGCCTGCAATAGTTGCCCGTTCGAGCCGCTCTAGCATGGAAGCCGAGCGCAAGTTTCGTTTCGAGATTCCACCTACACAAGACCACCCATTCACCACCTGCCAACCCCTCGCTCGCGTGTGTCGACTTGTCGCATCCCCCAATGCGTGTCATTGTGTGGCTGGCTGCCCTTCTGAGTCCAATGACTGGACGAGATGGGGTCTCTATCCGGCCGGCCTATCACGAGCCGCCGCAAGGTGTAGAGGTGGGTGTGGGAATGGATGGGTGTGGGAATGGATGGGTGTGGGAATGGATGGGTGTGGGAATGGATGGGTGTGGGGAGTGGCTGCCGTGACGTGGAAGGCCCCGATATGGCGCAACGGGTCAGTCATCTCGTCCATCAGTCCAGCGGTGCGGCGCAAGCTCATTGGCCGGCCGGGTTATATGAGATTCTCCCTTTGCGATCTCAACACGGCCGCAGCACACTACTCCAGCGTACCGGAAAGGCAGCCGCCGTGGGTAAGCAGATAAACCAGCTGATTCCAATCGCCTGCAGGTCATCTCGATGACCCTCATCGGTCCCCACATTCACCCAGAACGAGGCCAAGGCACTTGACAATAGTCCGAGAGTGCATCTGTTCTAGCTACATCCTCACTGGGCCCTACTACTACTAGTAGTGGTATCATACAAGTAAGCAAATCAAATGTGTATGCAGTTCCCACTCCTGCAGACTGCAGGACGGCACTTCATTTCAGTACCGCGGTGGCTACGACGCAATAACTCTGGAGTAGTATAGGACTATCAGCTCATCTTGCGGGATCTTGTTGGCTCATGCCCATGGGCGCCGGCAAGGCCTTGCCAATAGGCCCAATAGGCATTCAACCATTGCCGTGGTGGAACGCTCGATGCAGGCAGAGAGTACCACTGCATGGTAAATTTGCCATTTTGCCTTTTGTAGCATCTAGACGGGTCTGGGCTTAATATGCGCGCTCTCAAATACACTTTCCTGTCATCGCCCCTAGTTGCGAACTCTGATGTGGTCTCTCTACTGCTAGGCACAGAGAGGCAAGAGAGGGAGACTGGGAGGAATCAGGCATAGTAGTAGTACGATAGCCTACGACTACTGTACTCTCCTATGCCTATGCGCATGCGCATCCGTCAGTTCCGCGATGCAGGCGAATGGATACCTCGAGGGATGTGTATGGTTTGGGACAAATGACGCTGACAAAGGCTAAGGTTGCCTAGCAGCAGCAACAGCAAGCAGGACGTAGCAGTAGCTGCATACACGCTCCCCCTTGAAAGATTGTTAGTTTGCCAGATCAGACGTACTTCCAGATCGATAACTTCTGATGAAAACACACTTGTCACGCCACACTCGGTAGCAGTACAATATTAGAGTTCTTATAGTTGTTTCAAGTAATTGACTTCCATTTCTGGTGTTAGATGCGAGGATTTCTGAAGATAAAAGAGCCGATCTGCTAGGTATGGCCTGTCGTCAATCTCGCTACTCAACAACGCCCTTGTACAGCTACCGGTCAACTGCTCTTTCAAGCCTCAATTTCATATAGCAACACCATCATCTGATGTTGGTCTAATATATCTCCCATTGATTGAATAGCAACGTACTGTGGCTGACTTACCCTCACATTCACGTTGGGTGTGAAATCGCAATGTACCGACAGGGGTGAAAAACTAACAATCTTTTAAGGGGTCGAGTGTACAACGGTTCTGAGTTCATCGTCTCGCAGAGCCAAGACACTTGACTCATGTTGGGTATCACTCATCATGGAGATTCGGCTGTTGTAGTCGCATCTGATAAGCAGCTGCTGGCGGGCACATACCACCACCACTACATGAGTCCCAAGGTGAGTAGATACCGCACGCCGCACACCTTGTTAGAGTTCGTTATCTGTGCACTACCAGTATGCTAAGATGACATAATACTAAAGCACATGGTATTCTGCACTGGCCAGCTGTAGCTGCTACTACCTACAAGTACTGCGCACTATCGACGAGGGCATCCACATGGCATACTGGTACGGTAGAAATTGCTTGGCTTGTGCGGGCAACGAGCCACCGAATGAGGCATCTTCTTGAATAGAAAGAACGTATAAGTCTGTGGCGCGGCTGAAATGGGGGGACTATTAGTCAGTAGACCAAGGCTAGAGTTTTGCACCGGGGCGACGCTATCGGCCAATGAAGAGGCCCAATCGCACTCTTTTCTCCTGCCATGGCAAACTTGACGTTCGTCCCTCGCCCCTTACTCCTTGCTAGTCTCTGCCCACTATGCAAAAGGCGGGCTGGGAAGTCTGGGACTCTTGGAGAAGAGGAGTCCAGAAGGGTTCAGTCAGCCTCGTGTGAATCACACTCCGCCATCATGCGCACCCGCCCGCCAAGGTTTTATTGTTTGCTCAGCTCAGCCCAGCCGATTGCCGAGCCAGGTTTAGCCCCCTTTCCCCCTTCTCTTTTTTCCCCTTCTTGGAGAGAAATGATCTCGAACGATTGGAAGCCACGTTTTGGCTTGGTTTTGTTTATTTTGTTTTCCGAAGCGCGTGTTATGCTCATGTGTTCACAGGCAAGCAAACAGCCAAGGGCGGGCGTGTTCTGGACTCCTCAGGATAAAGACAGAAGCGGCACCGACACGCTGACTGAACGTGTCTCATGGCCCCATCACGTCACACTTTCGAGACATTGTCCCATTTGCCGGGTCTTTCTGTATGTCTCTCTCTCTACTTGCTTACTACTCACTACGACCAGTTATAATTGTCGCCAGGGGTCAGGGAAGGAGGTACACCGACAGATGGCAGGTGGCAGGTGGCAGGTGGCAGGTGGCAGGTGGCAGGTGGCAGGTGGTGGTCCATCACCGCGCCTATACCAACCAGTATGGTCTACCGATCTGCCTCTAGACCGCGCGCGCCTGGGGTTGTTGGTCTCAAACACGTTGTGTGTTGGTTGTTGGCAATTGGGTAGCGCCATGTTTGACCCTGAGGATCGTCGGTTGGGTTGGAACAGACTGCGCCGCCGCCGCCGCCGCCTAGGCTTGCCGTCTCCTTCAGCCAGCACGGCTGTGTATGGTTCGGCTTTCGGGGGAAAAGGAAATCGTTTTCCCAGTCATCGATTGAACCACTGGTCTACTAGCCAAACCTTTCCTTGAACCGACATGCTCCCAGCGGAGCCTGCCCGCCTTGCGGGCTAATTAGCTCAGCTACTAAGCAGAGACTAGCGCAAATGCTGTTTGCTGGTAATCGTCTAAGGGTCACAAGCGCTTGCCGCTTGCCTAGGGGAGAATTGGTAGTCGGTGGCCCTGGGTTCAGCGGCCCTGCGGCACCTCCTGTCCGGGGCGCCAGATCGGCGTAGTCAATCGGCCCGGGAGGATGGCTTGTTGACGGTATCCTACCGTACAATACATTGTTATTGCCGGGCCAATTACAGCTCTCTGTGGATCCCAGGGCCTATCTCCGTCTCGTACAGTAGTACACCGAGTAGTCGGTACGATAGTGGCATATACTATACTGTAGATGGTTGGATGTGTGCAAGCTCACTTCTTGAACATCCTGCGACGGGATGGAGGGAGAGATAGAGGGAGAGTGGGACGAATTGCTCGCCCTGCTGTTCGCTCTCCCTCATCACTACACGCGCACCAGTTAGTTTTGACCGAGACCCTCCTTTATTAATAGTAGTCACTCTTGGCTCGGGGGAAACAGTAGTAGTAGATCTGACGTTGAGTAGGTCGTGGCTGGGGATGACAGGTGCACTAACAAGTTTGCGTGGCTGGCGGTGGTGGCTCTGCGTTTAGATGTGCGTACGAAACCTCGTGGTCGAGAAGGAGTCGGCCAGTATTAAAAACACCGTTTTAGATTGCTAGAATCACCGTAATGGTCGGTTTAATATTGACATCGCATCTATACTTCAAATAAACTAGAGTCTTCCTCATGGCATCGTCCGCTCTGTGCATGTCACTGCAGTTGGCTGCATTAAGGACTACTTGGGGTATAATGGTGGCTAGTATCCTTCTTACCACGATGTATGTGCGGATGTCATACCATTGAGCAGCTGAGGTATTTAAATATGGAGTAATTCTATAATAATATATTGAGAGAAAGGGGGCAACAGTATACGTATCTCCATCAGACCTAGTATAGGGGTCGACCGTTCTCTCTAAACCCACTCGCGACCCAGCACTCGTGAATCGTACTGGAGCCAGCTATTCGTATGGGTATCATTGTCGTGCATCGTCAAACCCCCTAAAATTGCGTTATAGGTGCCTCGTACTTCGCCCAATGCAGATTGGAACGTCGTCTTGCTGCAGCACATCACGCGGCAACCTGCCCCTCCGGGTTCGTCTCATGGGTGTCCAGTGCACGCTTTCTCGTATACGACACTCTCCTCTCACGTAACTCCATGCATCCTCGAGTCCTGGGCAGCCATTGACTGTCAGTGGCATGATGAACCAGGAGCAGCTACCGCCCCTTTCGCAGTATAATGGTCCACGACGGGCTCACAGGTTATCAGAAGGTCGAGCATGACGCTTCCAGGGAGGACTAGATTGAACCGATTTGCAGCGGCGGACCGATCTTCATGGCGGGTGTCGATCATGATGTTGTTATCATACATGCCGAATTTATCATATTTCTCAACAAAAGGGGCAACACGATTGCTACACAACGTGTGGTGTATCTCTGGCGACGCATATATATACAGTGGAACTGTCCTGGTTTCATTGCGTGGACTAGAAGGCACATTGTGCTTGACACGTTAACAAGTTACCCTCTCATCTCGGGATCCATACCTGCTTCGCCCCCCCCCGACCGAAAGTTATACCCGACGAGTACTATGTGGTGCTAACAATCGCTAATGCCATATTATTCTAAGATCTGGCACCTTATATCATGGTGTATATCTCAGCGATTTTGTGTTGCTGTCGGTTCATCTCACTTGCTTTCTTACATGGTGGTCGACGCTGACCCAAACCAGTAGAGGCCACATGCGCAGCATTCGAAGCGTCGCCAACTTTCCATGTGGTTTTGTTATTGTATTTCATGGCACAGGGGTGTGAATCTTGTGGACCGACCGACTGTGGACGGCCCAAGTCCATTCACCTGGCGGCTTGGAGGGCTGATACGGCCAAAGAGTGATAGACTTGATGTAGATTGAAAGCAAACCTATGGAGTAACCCGAGAAAGGGGGTGTAGCACCGAGCTAAACACCAGTGTTTATAACCCCTGCCTGGTTCGACAGTTCCTTCAGGAACATGTCATGTCGTCTCACATCCATCCTCACATCTGTGGCTAACGTGAATGTCTCGATTCATCCTGAACCAAAGTCCGGAATTCTTCACCGGGAACATGTTTGAGCGCCCCCAGACTCTGACAAATCATAAGCCCCCTTCTTTTGTGCCCGTCGTGGAAGATACGTCGTGGACGTTGACGCACCTGTCCTGTTGCTGGAAAGAGCTCGCAGAGGTTGGGCGAAGCAATACATTGGGATTTCCGTGACCAATAACAAAGGAGACGGTGTAGTTTATGTCCTCTTGTGGCTGCCGAGAGCAAGGCCGAGCCACCGACCGCACCGTGTGTGGATGTGTGGATGTGTGTATGCCTCGATATTGGTTTTCCTTCTCGTGCCGTACCGAAGCCATCTCTCTATTGCACATAGGTGCCCGGGGCAGGTAGCCACGAGAGTGCTGCTTGGAGTGTTTCCATGTCGCCCCAATTCAATTCCCCCATGGGGACGATGAGGGCGATGGGGGCGATGGGCAACGCCGTGTCTATAGCGGGCACCGCAATTGTTGCATCATCGAATGCCAAGGCGGGGGCGTAGAAACAAGGGGCCAGGTTCTCAGGGCTCTGAGAGGGTGACATGTCCATCATACCGGACCAGACCGAACCATCTGGCATAAAGGGGCTTCCAGTATCCGTCACAATGGTCTCATGCGGCTCTGCGACGAGTGCCATACCGGATGATTGGGTAGCCCAAGGCGGAGAGACTTGCTGGTCAGTTGCTTTGTGATGCTCGCCGTCCTGAACGAATGCTGCCGAGTGCAAGGCGAGGGGCTGGCTGTCTGTGAGAGTGGTCGTAGCCGGGCTTTGTAAAGGGACTAGGGATGGAGATTCTATAAGCGGAACCCCATGTGGTATAGTTGGGTAGAGCATAGAATCTAACGCAGATATGTCCACGGTCAGTGGCTCATCTACACCGAATGACGGCTGCTCCATCGTATGGCTCTGGGAAGCCAAAGGCACGGTAGAAGAAGAGTTAGACCACGGCCACTCGCTCGGCCAACTAGTGGCTAGGTGGTTGTCTTGCTCTATCTGTCGTATCCGTGCCTGATTCCTGCGCGCTGCTCGGTCCCACTATCAGCCAGTGTCACACACAATCATGAAGCTTACTCGCTATCACCTCGAGCGGTCATCACTTACTCCGAAACCGTCTCTGGGCCTTGCGGTTAAGTTCACGACGTCGCTCCAGCCGCTGCTGGCTTCCCGACTCTGGATCTTCCACCTCGAAAGTGGGAACAGACATGGTACAAGAGGGTAGCATGCACGCGCGAGCGATATCAACGAGGCTGCGAAGGCTTCTGTGGGACAAAAAGAGCTTCGCGGTCTGTCGAGTACCAGGAAACGAGCGAGGAGCCAAGGGTGCCAACAGACGAGCCAAGCGGGCTTTGGGCCATATAACAGGTTGCCCCCTTTAGCCCCGGGCTGACCCGCCGCCTGCACTGCTCGTATGTTGCAGCTAATAGCACAACAGTTACCGTATACAAGAACCAAGAACCAAAAACTAAGAACCCCCCACATCCTCACGCGTATGTGCACACGAGCAACAGCCCGGAGAAGCGGCAAGGACGACTTCGCAAAATGGACATCTAGCCTAAGGGAATGACGGTCACCAGCTGGCATGAAACCAGTAAGAACTAAGCGACTTGGCAGGCACGCAGCACGCAGCACCTACGCTCCGAGATGGTGTGTTGGATCTGAGGGTGTCGGACGCTGGCAGCCGAATGAATAGATTACCCTTTGATATCATCTAAGATGCCGTTGCTTATCGTCGCCACTTTTGGGCCCCCCAGACGGATAGGGCAGTAGTCCCTGTTTCGGGCCTGCAACAAGAACAGAATAGAAGAGCCTGCATGTCAGCCGTATCCCAAGCAAAGTATAAAGCCCCGTGCTATATCAGGGGATGTTGGGTGACCAAACGTGGGGAAGGCTGGCCCATTGGCTGTGCGCCCTCGGTGTGTTCCACGGGTCGAGGGTGTGCTGCAAGAAAAGCTTGTATGTACTTCCTACCCGAACCATGGCCATATCTTTGGCTCGCTAACGCCACTAACTTTTTCACCGGGAATAAAAACCCTTGCAGATCGGTCCTGAGTGTGTCAATCTTGCCCACCGTCGATATCTCGCGACGACGCGAAGTCGGTCCTCGTTGGCCACGTCGACACGCCACCCTGGATCCCGAGAGCATCATCTCATCATGGCTCATTGGGACTTCATGATCTTGTTCCAATGCAACTGCCATATCTCCCTGGGCACGCTTAGAATCGGAGCATCTCCCCGACCGTTATTAAGCCGACTAAGGAGGATGGCAAGGCGGGGTAGTTGGCAAATCAAAACCCTGCCTCGCATGGAAGATATCATCTTGTTGCAACTGATATCAAGTCATATCAAACCAACCGCCGACCGTCTTATGGCCACATGCTCCAACCAGTCCGTCATTCAGATTACTCAGGCTTACCGCCCTCCCTACAGCGTCTAGACCGGATCTGTGAAGGTGTTGACGGCATCCTCGAGCGAGAGGAGACGACTTTGCCTGCCCGGAATTTTACAACTTAGCCTTCCCATCGAAGTTGGTGCTTCGCAACACTCTCCGGAGCAACTTCCCACTAGGTGTTCGGGGTAGGCTATCCACGAATACGACGCCCCCTCGAAGCCTCTTGTGGTTAGCCAACTTCTTATCTGACCAACGCCTGATTTCGTCGGCCGCCACAACCCGCTCCACCTCTCCCTCCCCCCAACCCGGCGTCTTCACGACATATGCCCGCGGCACTTCGGTCGCCAGTGCCTGCGGGCTCTGCACGCCCACGACGCAAACATCCGCGACGCCTTCGTGGCGTAGCAGGATTCCCTCCAGCTCCGCGGGCGCTACTTGAAACCCTTTGTACTTGATCAGCTCTTTGATACGGTCCGTGATGCGAAGGCAGATCCCCACTCGCGGCGCTTTCACGAAAACACCAATGTCGCCTGTGCGAAGTAGCCATCCTCTGTAAAAGCGTCTCGGGTCGCGGTCGGGTTGGTGTGATACCCCTTGAACACATTCGGGCCTTTGATGCATATCTCACCAGATTGGCCAGAGTCGGTATTTATATCGCGTTTGGAATCATCGACGTCGAGGAGCTTGGCTTTCTGGTTGGGGAGGAGCTTTCCCACAGTGCCTATGGCAGCAGGATAGTCTTCGATACACTGAACCTGCTTAGCTAGCTAATGCATCTTCAAGCACGACTGACCACCCTCGAGCAAACTTAAATCGACTATGTACCATCATGAAAGCGCCGGGACTCGTCTCCGATAGGCCGTAGCCTTCAACGAGTTTGATGCCGTGCCGCGCGTGCAGCGCGTGCACTATAACGGGGCTGAGAGGCGCGCCCGCTGATGTCATGAATTTAATTGACGACAAGTCGGTGCCGGTCTCTGACGACAGGGTTGTCTGCGCGAGCTCCAAGGCGACCGGAGGCACGAGGTACACGCGAGAGACTCTGTGAGCCTCTACCGTCTTGCAGAAAAGCGGCAGCGTGTAACGTGGCATGACCGCAACTTTTGCGCACTTGTAAAATGAATAGTGCAGCAGTATCGTCAGGCCTGTTCATATCAACCGTCAAGGTTAGCATCTTCCTGAAACACTGTTGCATGCGTTACCTTAGTAGGATACCCTCGTGAAAACCAGCCGCCTTACCGAGTATATGGAACAATGGCAGAAATGCAAGTACTACATCTTCGTGACTTATTGACGATACGACTTCGGCCATGAGAATATTGGCGACGATGTTACGATGTGTAAGCTGCACACCCTTAGGATTTCCCGTACTAATGCTCCCCCGTCAGTTAGTACACCACAAGAGCCTCGACTTCCAAGAAAGGAAAACAATCGCTGTGCTGCTTACGTGCCCGATGAGTAGACCAAGAAGGCAACATCCTTGCTAGGACATATAGCCGCTTTGCGGGGGTGGCCTTTCGCTTCTGCCACAATAATCGTAGAACATTATCATTATGGCGAGCACTCGGGAGGGATGACGCCAGAGACGAGACATAAGCGCTCTTGGCACTTGGCAAAACGATGACGCGGCCGTGGGCAATGCCCACGTTTGTAGCCGCCCTCAGAACTACAGGAAGGAAAGGCGCCTGTGTGACCACCACAGTAGCCCCCGAGTTCTTCAGTTGATGTTGGAGCTCCTCTACGCCGTAGCCCGGATTCGCCGGCGAAACCATGCCGCCAAGATAGAGGCTCCCCCATATGACTGGTGCCATGTAGACGGAATTTGCGCTGACCAAAGCCAGGGTGTCTCCTGACCCGAAAGAGAGTATCGTCTGCAGTGCTCTTGCGAATCGGAGCGCGGCTTCTCTTGCCCCCAATGCCGTATAAGTCTGGGTGCCGTCTTCGCTTGACAGCAGAATAACCTCGTCTAGTTGCAGGAGTCGTTTAGCTACATTCGAGAGGTCCCGGTCTATCCAATTGGGCCGGTAAAAGACGTGCAATGCAAGGACCTACCAGATTTGGACTGCGCAATCTGCTGCATCGAGTCGTTATAGTCATTGAAGAGGAGATCCCAGATACTGACATCTGGTATATGCAGCGGCGGAAACGGTGATTCGAGCACCATATTGGGCAGGCGTTGCAACGGTTGCTCGAACAGGAGGTGTCAGTGCATGTGCGTATCGTATCATCCACGAATGCGCGCCTCACTCGGTACCCTTCTCTTCGCTCCTTGGTTCTGCTGTCTCACGTAAAACTCTGTCCATACGAGGTGCGGCCCCAGTGTTGCAATAGAACGGCCAAAGATTGAAACAGCGGAAAAAGAAAGAAATAAAAAATGGGTTATGACTTCCGCGGTTCGGTAAGAGTGTTGCCCCTATTGAGGAAAAAGGTCATTCTTGTGAGAGCCGCCAGCAGGGGGTAAGTAAGCTGGCTTGAGACATGCGTTTCTGATTGTATATCACTCAGTCTATAGCCTACACAGACTTCAGTCGATGCAAAATTGATCAATGTCGCGAGAGGGCCCAGCAGTTTTGGCGGAACGCTTGCGGCGCCTGCATTGCAAGTAAGGAGTTTGCAGTCGGTGTGATGAGAAATGACGAGAATTTCTCGCAATGCAGCTGTCATGTGTTTATGGTGCGTTTTACTTGGGGTAGCTGCAATCGCCCGTGTGGTACGTGACGCACGTGTCCAATCCAAAAAGTTTGTTCCTACAAGTTCAAAAAGGAGGTACAACGAAGGAAATCGAGATTCGGGGGCTCCTTCCGTGTACATCCGCACAGCCTGTATGGTTCTGAGGTATGCTTGCTTGGCGATAGACGATCATCTCAATTAGGTACCTCGGCATGCTGACAGCAAAACACAAACCATCAAGCAAGGGGTTACAACTCAATCAAGCCTTGTATTTTGGTATGGAGATACAGGAAAATCTGACTAGCTATGAAATTCTTTCCATCAAGACTATAGAGATTAGAGTTAGAAGGAAATTCCCTCCGAATGGACATGCCCCTTTCCTGGGCCACCTGTTTTTCACTCTTGTTTGGTTACTATTTCGCACCCTGTAAGAAAGCTTGGCACGTCCATTTTGGTTCCAGAGTCCTAATCCCTCTGCACGCTCACGCATACGTCCACATACCTATCCAAATCTCCTCGGCACAGGCTTAGGTAGAAGGATCGATGACCACGGTACCCGGCCCCAGCAGAGGCGGCCAGCCGGGAATCACAAACTCGTTCGCCTGGAGGACGGTGGCGACATTCTGCATGATGAGGAGGGCCGGGAGGGGGAGGGCAGCAGTGGAAGCGAAGGGGCTACCGTACTGCGCCTCGAGCGCCTCGAGTACAGCCTGCAGGCCCTTGAGAGCAGCAGCACCGTCTCGCTTGACCTTGGTACTGGGCTTCATCTCGCCGCCGGGAATGGTGACATTGGGGATCATGGGGCCGCCTGGGACGGTGGCTTCGGGCACGAGGGGCCCGCCGGGGACGGTATAGTCCGGGATGAGGGGCCCGCCGGGGACCGTTGACTTCCAGCCGGGGATAACGATGCCTTGGGCGCCCAGGATGGAGACGATGGACTGTTGGATCAGGAAGATGTCGCGCGGCGTGTCGGCGTTGTTGCCGTAGGCGTCCTGCAGCATGTTGTAGAGGGCCTGCAGGGACGCGGTGTTGACGCTGTCGCCGAGGTCGATGGTGTTGGCGCGCTTTGCCGTGGTGGCTGGCGTGGCTTCGGGTGTCTTGACACTGGTGGCGACATCGTACAATTTGAGAATCGCCGCTATGTCCTCCATGATGATCCAGTCGGCCATGGGTAGTCTTCCCCCGTTGTACTTTTGTACAAAGGATTCGAAACCCACCCGCAGGGCTTCGATGTCATAGTTGGCTGTTGCTCGCTTGGTGGAAGGGGTGATTATGGTTATGGTGCCATCTATATAGGGTTGTCAGTTAGCAACTGTGCGTTATAAACCCTGCTTTGTGCCGAATGTGTTCTCTGGGCAGGGTGGCTTACCAGGCGCACTAATAACAGTGATTCCATAGGCGGCCAGGATATTCTTGATTCTCTCCTCAATGATATGAATATCATCTGATACGGGCGTCAGTATTTCATAAGTACATAAGAATAACCACAGTAGTCATGTAGGGTGCCTGGCAATTGCAAGCAGCCTCAAAACTCGAATAATCCAGATGGCGGACAAGGGGGCAACAGGTCAAGCTTACGTGGAGGATTGGGCCCGTACTCCTGCATCAACTGCTCCAAAGTCGTCTCTAGCCCGATGATATTGAACGCAGGGTCGCCGTATCCACCGTCTCCGGTGGTGAACTGCCGCCTGACTTTCCTGCCGAAGGTGCTGGTGCCATCGGGGGTGGCTATGATGGAGATGCCGTACTTCTTCAACTCCGCCGCGATCTCCTGCAGCCGCTTGGCGACGTCCACGGGAGGGTGGCTGCCGTACTTGTGTAGCAGCGATTCATATTCTAGCTCAAGTGCGGTGAGTTTCTTCTTGATAGCGCTGGGCTCGCTCCCACCGATTTCCGTTTGTCTCTTCTCCGTTGTAGAAGATCCTATCTCTACGGAGCCACCGTAATCACCGTCGCCGCCAGGAAAGATGATGACAGGAGTGGATGCCGGCGGCCCGGGTGGCCATATGCCTGTCCATGGGTTGCCGATTTGGAATTGCCGCTCCTCCAAGGCAGACTTATCTTTAGGGATAGGGGAGGCTCGTGTGAGTGCCGCAAGGGCAAGAGCGGTGAACCCCCTTCGAATCATTGCGGTGTGTCCAACGACTCTTGACCCAACCTAGGAAGAATACCCGGTGGATTCTATTATGGAGCGAGTGATGAGAGTGATGAGAATGTGTCGTTATATATATATATATATATATATTCAAATACACAAACTGGGGCAATGACTACCTACTGATGTTTCTTCATGGTACCACTCCTTAGTATGGAACTCACGTCAAGCATACTTATACACCTGATATCGGGGATCTCCTTCCCACACGAGATAGCGAGCCATAGACACAAAGAGACCACGAGATTCTAGACAACAATTCATTTAAGCTTAATTTGCAAATAGACGAGTTGTGCCATGGTTCAGCACCGTGAAAGATATACCCGGTGTGATTATCCGGGACGAAGCCCGATAGCGAACCACTAGAAAAGTCGTAAAACCGGCCCCTTACTCAGACTTCGCTGGAAACAGTTACCTCGCCACCGCGATGAAAGCTAGACGATGTTACCTTGTGATCCTTACACCTACATGGGCTGCGTGCTCTTCTCAAAATCCAGGCTAGCCAAGGAAGTTCGCAGAAGCAACCCGATCGAAAGCGACAATGACGGCCGCAGAACCGAGCTACTGTGTCAGTTCGTCTAAGCCGGGTTATTTTTGGCAACTCGATAGTGAAGTAGCATTGCTTCATCCTTCGGTCCTTATGGACATGGCGTCTCTCTGGTCATTGTATTAGCAGAGTTACCCAAGCTTTGGGTGAAGCCGTCACAATCGGACATCACTGCAACGGATAGTCATAACCGTTTCCAAACGTATACTTTCAGCTGGAGTATAGTCCAGAGTATACTGTTTGATGTGTATGCTAGTGGGTTCTGGCACTCACGTGCCGGGCATGTACAACAGTTTGACCTGTTGTCAATCGACATCGTCTCCTTTCCCGATGACCCTAAAGAGGGTAGAAGCTCCCAAGGCTTAAACCCATCCCCCGCGCGCCCGGCAAAGACTGATGACGGCTGAATGCTTATTGGCGAGATATATTGGACTTGTGATGCATTAGACCATATGCGGCTTGGATCGGTGGCGTGGTTGAAGCCCATGTTTACTTGGCCATTTCGTATGAGCTCGCGAAGCCGATGATGAGTGGTGTCTCCAATAGCATGAGGTCAAACCTCCCTGCACAGCGGCGTGCCAATGAGCTGCTCCCCGCAACATTTGGGGTAAAGCACGCTAGATATAGTCTACTGGTCCGGTGGATCGTAGGAAATAATTCCATAAGTCCGGCTTGTTGTGGTTGGTGTTGGCCCCGTAGGCATAGGGCCTTATCGTCTCTAGGCGAAAGAAGACGGGCATATATCCTAGAACAGGGGGCTATAGTTCGATTCTCTTCTCTGGGGCGTATCCTTGCTCCGTCGATGTGTGTTCACTTCCGGAAGGTGACTTCGCGCTCGGGAGAGAATCCATCACTTCGGGCTGGGCCCTGGTCATGTAACCAGTGTAACCAATGCAACATACAATGGCGCCAAGTGTGTGGACGTAGAGTTTCAAGAACTTTGCGAGATCCTTTCCAAGGTAACGCTAAGGGTCTCGATCGCAATCGAGCAGTCCGGGAGAAGAAACAAAGGCATGACGATAATGCAGGTGTACAGTATATGCGTGCATATGTCGTACATAGTTGCTGCAGCAAAACGTATTTGAAAGATGAGTGTGACCCGTGCACCCAAAACCGCTGCATCCAAAAATAGCCCGGCTCTTCGCCTGCCCCTCATCTTTGCAAGGGATGATCAATTGGGGAACCTCGGAGCTTGGAGAAGCTTCATCCCTTGCATTTTGTCGAATCGTGCGGATACGCCAGGGCAATGGACGGCAGCCATTTGGACTCTTGCACACCGCAGGAGCCAGTCAAGTTGCAAAGCAGCAACGTCAGCTAGACCTTTTGGATATAAGCCTATTCTGACCATGGCGGCTAAGTCAACATCCATCCTCCGCCGGGCCCTTCTCTATGGTAAGTTGTGCGTGCGCATTAGGACGGTGTGCAATTGGCATTGTTGCACACATACCAATGATCCTCTAAACTAGTTCCGTCCTCCTCGCCGAAGTTCCTGGCCAAGTCCCTTGGGCTTACCGCCGATAACGTGACTTATGACCTCGAGGACTCGGTCACGCCCAACAAGAAGGCGGATGCCCGCGCCGCCCTCCGCGACCACCTCGTGGGCCTGTCGTCGCGCCCCAAATCCATCTCGGAGCTAGCCGTGCGTATCAACGCCTTCTCGACGCCGTATGCGATGGAGGACCTGGCGGCGCTGGCGCCCTCGCCCCACCTGGACGCCATCGTCATTCCCAAGGTCACCTCGGCCGAGGACTTGACGCTCGCGACCGACGCGCTGCGCCGCTTCGCCGCCGACCGGCACGCGAAGGGCGGACCTGAGGGTGCGAACCCCGTCAAGCTCATCGCGCTGATCGAGTCGGCGCAGGCCATCATGAACCTGCGCGAGATCTGCGCCGCGTCGCCGTACCTCAGCGGGCTCATCTTCGCCGCCGAGGACTTTGCCCTCGACCTGTCCATCACGCGCACGCCCTCGCTCAGCGAGTTCCTCTACGCCCGGTCCGCTATCGTGACGGCGGCGCGGGCGGCCAACCTGCCCAGCACCATCGACCTGGTGTGCACGTCGTACAAAGGAGACGATGGTATCAGACAGCTGGAGGAAGAGTGCCTCGGCGGTAAGGCCATGGGGTTCAACGGCAAGCAGTGCATCCACCCCTCGCAGGTCGACGTGGCCCAGCGCCTGTTCGCGCCCGGCGAGAAGGAGGTGGAGTGGGCCGTGCGTGTCGTGATCGCCGACGGGAAGGCTGCGGCTGCGGGCAGGGGCGCGTGGACTTTGGATGGCACCATGATCGATGCGCCGGTGGCTGGCAAGGCCAAAGCGGTGGTGCAGAAAGCAGAGAACTGTGACATGGATGTTGCGAGCCTCCGAGAGAAATGGAAGGGGCAGGAGCCAGAGTGAGGAGATAGGAGATGGACACTCTGCTCTGGAGTCAGTCCGTTGTCAATACATCATGAGAAACCGCCCTTTCATTTTGACGTAGCCATACATTGCCTTGCATATAATCCCCTACATTGGTGCTATTACTACCTTGTACATTGAACCCACCATATGCAGCACAATTGGTAAGAATGAGCCGATGCAGACATGACATCTGCACATTATGCCGCGAGAAGCATGTACGCTGAACTCTCAGTATCCTGTATGTGCACGTTGCTGTCATCTGTGCGTGCTGGATGAGATACGTGTAGGCGATTAAGTCAATACATGTTCGGTCACACTCCAATCTCGTGCCCAACGGTTTTCTGCCAGTCGATCCGTCGTACGACCGACCTCCTGCTCCGTTCAGATGAGGATTGCCGGGTCGTGCTTGTCTCAATTACGTGTAGTACCCATGATGCGGCGGATGAAACAAACAGGGTCCTTCCTCCCTACGTGTAAGTGCGCCACCACGGGGCATGCGAAACAAAAGCCCAACACTTACATGCACTTCGTGGACTTTACTATGTACTGCTGCACAATAGGATCTTCCTCGTTAGAAGATAACTTCAAACTACCAACCACAGGGCTGGAAACAGGACATAAGTCGATTTGTGCGGAAAATATAAGCGGCTGGGAAAAGGCGAACAGACTCACAGAGACAAAGATATGGGTGCTGTTTAAGAAGATGTGGGCTGGCAGATTATAGTGTGGCCGGGCCGCCTGGATCACTCCAGATGAGATACCACCCCAGTCTCAGCCAGGAACTATCCCCTTGAGCGCGAAATACTGCAATAAGAGTGGGGTAATATTTGGTGTAGTTTGATTGGGTGCATGCGACCGCACGGAGCGTCTTGTAGTACGTGCTGCTCATTCTTTTTGGTGATGCACGCTTCACGATTGGATAAAAAGTTGTTCCCCACTTCTATTGCAGTATCTCGCGCTCAAGGGGATACAGTATTTGATATTTCTGATGCACCTCTGTCGTCTGAAGATGCATAATTGAGAATTAGCATCAGCAGCAGCGACAACACAGCCTCGTTTGTTCGTCTCGAGTCTCCCGCCTCGAATTCGTCGGCACTACGAAAAGCCGGCGTCACCAGGTTGCCAAACTCGGCAAGGTTTGCCCGTGCAGAAGTCGTCTGGTCTTTCCCCAGCGACTGCCGAATGAATAATAAGATTTGGCTTGTGACCCTGGCCCAGGAACTGCAACTATCGAAAACAACCATAATTCAATCACGACTGTTTCCAGTCTCCAGCTTTTTTCGTACATCGAAATGCTATCCCGTCTACCTAACTCAGGTACAGTGCGCAGGTGTAGGCACGGTCGCAATAGGTTAACAGCTAAAAGTCATGCTAGGTCATGTCCTGACCTGATCATGCCGTTAGTCCCGACTACACCTGTCGAAAGCTTCTTTCTCCCTCGCGTCAACCTTCCCTCGTTGAAACATCATTTCTTTTCTCTGGCCCAGACAATCCAGCCCAGCCCAGCCCACATCCTCGTCAGCCAAGCCTTAGCTGGAGGCGAGCCAAGATGAAGATCTCAATGCTTGGTTTTGGTTTGTCTCGTCACAAGTGTGTAAGGTTAGCACCGTAGCTCCAACATGCCACCACCTCACCTTTGTCTTTCCTCCGGCCTCCTCGACTGCCACCAAATATATCGAGACTGTCTATGCACACCAGTGGCCCGCCTCTTGGTATGAAATGCAAGCGTTACTGTCATGATTGTTTGTTTTCTCGACAAGGTTCCAGCTTTCTCTCTCTTCTCTTCTCGTCGTTCATGTCATCTCATCTTTCGTCGTCTACTTCCTCGTCTCGTATCTAAGACGTCCAGATCTCCACAGCCGGTCGACCCGGTGCATCCCGAATATCTCGCAGCTCAAAGGCCGAACTTTTGTAACTGTCTAATATACTTTAGATCTGCCGCGAAGTATTGTTTCGGGGCAGGCGAACTTGCCTCCCAGTTCATTGGAAAAGTTGGAACTCCTGAACGACCACGAGGTCCTCATCCTCTCTCCTGTCAGCCATCATGGCTCTGACAATCAAGCATCTCAACGAGGATGCTTCCTTTTTGCTCTCCTTTGAGCCTATACTACCTCCCAATGTCAAAGGGACGGTAGCGGCGCCAAAGCCATATATCATACTTCTCGACCCGTGGATTACTGGGCCGTCCAAGATCTTTCACTCCAAGATATCCGTGTCTACTCACAAGAACCCGGCCTGCGTTGCCACCTTATCCGAGCTCCCGGAGCCGGACCTGGTCATTATCAGCCAGCATAAAAGCGACCACTGCAACGAGGCAACGCTGCGCCAGCTACCAGGCACTGGCACCAAGACGCAGATACTGGCCGAGCCGGCATCAGCTCGCGTAATCAAAAGCTGGAAATACTTCGACAGCAACAAGATTTGGACCATCCCGAAGTGGGAGGATCCACGCTTGACGGGAAAGTCAACGGTAATTCGGGTGCCGGTGCCCGCGGTGACGCCAGATGGACAGCCAGGCGAAGTCACCGTGGCTTGGATTCCACAGAAGCGCGATCTGGCATGTCTTCATAGTGCCATCGCCCTGACCTACCGCCCGCCATCTACGGATGGTCTCGCGCCACCCGCACAGTACACTTTGGCGCCGCCCCTTATCAGCCCACCCGCGACGCCGAGGTCCGTCAGGAGTATCGCGCCCCCATTTCCTAAAGTACTGAAGATTAATTCTACGGACCCGAAGAAGACGGGCGCAAGACCAGCCCCGCTTACACCACCAATGTCGCCAACAAATTCAGTATTATTTGCCCGATCTGCTGCGGAAGCCATGCCTGCCTCTCCCACGGACAGCATGGCTCCTGCACCCCTGTTCTCTGCGTGCCGCCCAATCTCTTCCGCAGCGGGCACCATAACTGCCGCTGCCCAGCACAAAGAAAACGGTAACACGACCCGCCCCCTTTCTCTCATATTTTCTCCTCATGGTATCAACTATGCTCATCTGGCGCCTTACGCGTCCTCGCATCTCGTCTCCGAGGCGGCGCTGCCCCTGACCGCCCTGCTCCACTGCATGGACTCTATCTCAAACCCGTGGTGGCTGGGCGGCAATATTTGCGCAGGTCTCCCGGCGGGTGCCGAGATCGCGCGTCGGCTGTGTGCGCGGGTATGGCTCAGCGCGCACGACGGTGACAAGGACGTGAAAGGGTTAGCTACGGGGTTGCTGAAGACACGCAAGTATGGGCGGGATGAGGTTCTGGACGTGGTCAGCCCAGGAGACCGAGACGGCTGCGGCAGCAGCAGCGGCAGCAGTCGGCACATGAGAACAACCACAACGAGCAGCGAAAGCACGTCGGTCGGGGACCCCTGCGGCTGCGAAGTCGTTGAGGACAGCGAGCCGGGCTATTTCAAGCGCATCAAGAGCGTGTCGGTATCGAATCCGACGGATGTCTTCCGGTTGAGCAGTGGCGAGGAAGTGGCTGTGCGCGGGGACGGCCGGGTGTGTATGTTTGGCGGCGATCAATGCTCTACAATGACTGCCACCACTGCCTCCACCAGCAACACCATTAGCAGCACTACCAGCAGCATCGCCAACGGCAATACCTTGGTGGGCCTACCGCCATCGATCGCAACCGCGATGCCAGACCTGGAACCCGTCGAAGAGGAAAGACTAGGCAGCAATGAATCATCAGCGGAGAAGGAACCCGTCAAACCACTGAAGAATGACACGGCGATACGGAAAGACGATAATTACTACTACACGACCAGTGACATTTTACCTCCTCACCTTACGACAATGGCGCAAGAAAGTTGGGGGCCACAGAAGTTGTGCGACACCCTATCGCTACCCAAAATCACCGTGGATGAAACAAAACCAGCACTTTCGTGGTTTCGATGAGGAAAAGCCACCGAGATTGCTGTTCTCGGTGGCATGTGTTATGAACCATCACTAGTAGATGGGTTACGAGACTGGCGTTTTCTGGATCTCAGGACATGGGCAATGGCGCGACAGAACAGCCGCCGAGATGATTTCTGCGTTTTTTTATTCGCTCTTTTCTTCTCTTCTTCCAATATAAATAACCTTTTTTGCCTTTGTCAGATTCAACGCGTACGGGATACCCCTTTGGAGGCCTGGATATATAGCCCTTGCTTAAGAAACACAACTACAAGAACAGGATATTAATTCAAAGTAATAGTGTTCACGCACTGGTCTTACAAGGAACATTTCAGAAACCGAGTGTGTCGGTTATGATTCAATAAAGCATCGCGGGTATATCTCATTGCTATAGCAAACTCCGACAAGATTACTTCTGGGCTGAGAAAGCGTCTCTGATCCCAAGTAATATGCTTCCTCTTCAGTCGCTTGAACGCAACTGTCAAATGAAAGGCCGCCTTCCCTTTTGCCTCACTCCTCCTGGAATCCACTGGGGTCAAATGAAATCGAGATATGTCATCTCAACTCTTACACTTGCTTATTTCATTTGCTTTAGGATCTCAATGAGGAAATCCTCAAAGCTCAGGGTGATATAGCCATCGCGGTCCTCGTCGTATTTCTTGAATACGTCGGTCATGCGCTTGAGGCTGATGCAAGCCTGAACGAACAGGTCAAAGCTCATGACCCCATCGTTGCGCTTGTCATAGGTCGAGAAGAGGAGCTCGACGAAGCGAGGGCTGAGGCGGTATCGGAACGCCACTAGGGCGTTGCTGAACTCGTCGAGGCTGATGTTGCCCGACCGGTCCGCGTCGAAACGGTCGAAGAGGGTGCGCCAGGACGCCAGGAACGACCAGAGGCCACAGAACTCGTCGAAGCCGATCGTGCCGGACCGGTCACTGTCGAACATCCGGATCATCATACGTACGGTCTGGATATCGAATGCTGTCCAGTCGCCATTTACGAGAGCAGCTGAGAGCTCCCTCTCCGAGAGCTGGCCAGTACCTGCACGAATATGACATCCGTTAATATTAAGAGTTCACAAAGCGGACATCGCGATCGGGTATGCAACAAAGGGGGTGTAGGCTTACCATCTTTGTCCACGGCACGGAATAGGGGCTGCAGGGTGGGGTCCGCGCCCTCGGATGGGGCAGGCGAAGGAGGCGGTCGACTCGCAGCAGGAGGGCGATTATGGGCTGTGGGACGGGGCCCTGAAGCCATAGGTGGCGGTGACATGACGGGCGATACCGGACTGTGACGGCCGTAGTTGTTCTGCCCTTGGGAGACAGGAGTTAGGCGTTCGTGGGGATTGGTGTTGCGGTGGTATGGTTGAGGAGCCGCAGATTGCTGCGTAGGAAGCGGTGGTGGGGGTTTGCTATTGTATTTGGAAGACGAGGAGCTGCTATACTGTGCAGGCCGAGGAGCGTTGCCCTAATGCGACGGTGATATAGTCAGTCTTGCAGGTTCACAAAGAAGCTGAGTGGGGTGGTGGACACGGGGGGAACCGTCAAGTTTGACAGAGGTTAGTTGCATTTTCTTACATCGTCGGGCTCCGCGAATCTGTACTCGAAGATAGGCTGTTAGCAACATGTTCATTGATGCGCGTGCTGAAGGACAAATGCGACGTGCAAGAGCAAAGGTATCGAGGCATGTGCAGCGAGCATCGCGACGTCAGGCAGTGCGTGTGTCCATCCCTATTTCTGCCCATCGTCGCGCGCGCAAAGTCCATCCTACTACCAAAAGCATCATGGCGGGGTAGCGGTAGCGGGCGGGTTAGAGGATAACTCACCTGGGCAGCTCGTCCGGGTTGTAGGGTCGGTTGTATGCCATCGTGGATCAGGTTGATGCGAAAGAGAGCGACAACCGACTGCACGAAGAGGAATGCGAGAAGTTCGAGTGACCGACGAGTTTTCAAAGGATTCTAAGGTTGGGTTGATTTGGTTTGGCTGCAGGGTAGTGTTTGTTGTCATTGCAGTCTGAGCCAGGTGGAAGTCAGTTGCCCATGTGCAACCTACAGCGGCTGGAGCTTGCTAATTCTAAAGTAAACTTAAGCGCATCCACTTTTGACCCCCTTAGTGAACCAAGATCCAGGGATTCCAGCCGCAGCCAAGGCACGCTGAGATGCCTTTAGTGGCCGTTTAGCCGTCTTCTAGTCATCAAACGGCCTGGGGCACTATTTTTGGTAGACGCATCTCCTCAATTCAAGCAGGCAACATCCACGTTATGTCAATTGAAAGTATGATTGCCAAACCTCTCTTCACCCGAAGTTTCGCGATTTTCTTTCTCACCAGATACATAATATCTTCGAAGCCATCCTAGGGATAAGCAATCATGTTGCCTCTACTTCCTGGCGACCCTGACGTCTGTACGTGGGGCAAGTAAGCTCACTAAATGTGAGGCAGAGTTGAATGTGGAATTCAGGGTCCCAGAAGGGGGGTAAACACACTGGCCATGACGTGTGTCGAGCCGGCGGTGCAAACAACGAACCAAGACGAGAAGTGACAGGCAACACATCTCTCTGCGACTGAATTTCCCCCTCCCCTGGGAGAAATCTGGTCAAGTAGGACAACAACGAGTGCCGCTCAGGGGATGCCGCGCTGTTTCAGGGTAGAGATTCCACGTTTGGAAGCTGTGATCGTCTCGGAAAAGTACGGCATCTTCCTGCAAACCACAAGATGCATATGTCGTAACCTGCGTGTAGCGAAAAGTTAGACAAGATCAACAGTCAGAGAGGCTCTTCAGCGCAATAGACAGCCCTGAAATAAGTACGTGTGCATTGGTCTGGTGCAAGTGACTGGTGACTGTGTTCGGTGTTAGGCTTCTCTCGTCAAATGACCGAAGGCCATGCAGGTTCGGAGCCGCTGCCGAGAAAAAGAGTTGCCGGTCTTCGCATCTCACTTTCTCCAGACTCTCTATCTCACTGACTTACGCTGAAAGTACCCCCAAGTGTGCTAGGAACGGCGGGTGTTGGCCGATGGCTGGAGATCAGTTGCGAAGGGGGCGTCTCCCCCACTTTTGGTTCACTAATCTACGCTGACAAAGCCGAGGAGCCGAGCGGGACATGACGGTGGTGTATTAACCGTCAACTCCTTACCCCAAGCCCCTGGAGAGCTTAGCAACGCAATTTTGAGTAAAAGAGACATACATACCATGGCGGTCAATGGCGATAAAACTTCTAGTTCGGATGAGTTTTGGTTATTTGGTTATGGGTAAGTTTTTCCATGCATGTTGTCGAACACAACCCCCTTCCCTCACTGGGTTTTCTTTTTCCCTCGCTGGGTACTATCCCCCTTGTAAAGGGACCGCCACCCCCTACACCAATGCATCATGGCCCCGAGGACACAGAGGACATATTGACACTTCATACCATGGCCATCCCTTGTAGCTAACGAATGATCTAGGAGCCTGATATGGAAGCCCCCTCCGCATTTTGGTATGCATTGCAACTCCTTGTTGGCCCCTGAAAAAGAACTTGATGCTTATATTATAACCTACCTGATTCAGACCGGCGAGTACCTGGCTGGGTCAATGGATACGTCCGACGGTTTTGGCAAGTAAGTGCATGCACACGCTGACCTCTAGTATTCCGATGTCATCTCTCGTACTAACCTTGGTATAAATATATAGGCAAGGTATTTACTTATTTACTAGACCATCGGCGGCTCCCTCTTAGGTTGGGGGATGCAGAATTGGTCCTTCTCCAGGGGGACTGCCTATGCCACCCTTTTCAAGCGAGACTAACAAAGTAATTACTACTCGTACAGTCAAGACCACCGCGGCACGCCAGAAGCCCCCGGGCGCGTCGTCACCCTGATCGAGCGCTCGTTCTGGGCCAGCCTGGTGGACGCGCACGACTCCGCCCCCGACAAGGTGTGGGGGGCGGCCTATCGGATCGAAGCCGACCACGTGGCCGAGGTCAAGGACTACCTTGACATACGGGAGATCAACGGGTACTCGATCCATTACACGCCCTTCCACCCGGCGAGTGGGGAGTCCGGGCCCATCCGCACGCTGGTCTACATCGGGACGCCGGACAACGACCAGTTCACCGGCCCGCAGGATCCCCAGGCCCTGGCCGAGCACATCCATGCAAGCGAGGGGCCGAGCGGCCTCAACCACAACTACCTACTCAGCCTGGAAAAGGCGCTGGACGAGCTCGGCCCGGAAAGCGGCGACGCCCACATCACCGACCTGTCGGATCGGGTGAGAGAGATCGCGGCCAGGGACGCCAAGGGAGAAACGCACGCCCAGCTCCCGGAAGAGCCAGCGTCGCACGAATTCCGCAAGGTCAGCAGCATCGACGAGCAGGGGGAGACCGAGAAAGCCTAGCGCCGTAGACTCCTTCGCGAATTATCCGAATAAAATACCATCGCCAGGTGTCGGGCACGGATCGAAGTCAAAATATAGAATCAGCCACGAAAGTAGTAACATTGGTATCTACAAAACTGCTACAGAAATCGCCCAGACCATCCCTCCCCGTCTTTTTTGGTAATATCACATCTTCGGCTGCAACCCGCATTCTCCCACACAAGCCAAATTCACCCCCTTAACCAAATGTCATGATAATGATCGTGTCGCGGCCGTAAGCACATGAACAAGAGAAATCTTGTTTTGAAAGAAGAGAGAAAAAAAAAGAAACCAGCAAAATCGCTGAGTGATGCAAGAAGGTTTCGCCATCTTTCCCCAATGTCCCCTCCTCCTTGTGCACCAAAACGAGCGGGTGCTTCTCGGGCGGTAAAATCCACCACCAAAGGCCGCTGCCATTTTCATTGGGAGCTCTAGAACCAGTCGCGAAGCCCAATGATACTGCCTAATCGATCAACTCAAATGTCGGCAACCTGGTGTACCGATTGTCGACATTTCCTGGTCCCTCAGCGTACAGAGTGGTCAGTTCGTAGCTTTTGCGCTAAAGGCCTCCAAGCCAGTTTCCATCACTCCATCACCACTATCGTACCGAAGAGACGCCGTCATCGCCGCATCGACTAGTACCGGGGAGGGCCCTGAGGTTGCCCCTGTTGCATCGGCTGGCCCTGTTGAGGGTCAGGGTAGTAAGGAGCCGGCATAGCATAGCCTGCGTGTCACAGTTAGCAAATATGTCAAACGCCTCGGGGCACGAATCACCTACCTTGTGGGGGAGGAGTGCCGTATCCCTGTTGAGGAGGGTAGGCGCCCCGACCGTATGCAGGCGCATACATGGCTTGGTTCGGCATTCCGTAGGCAGGCTGGCCAGTGGCATAGGGCATCGGAGCACCTCCGTACCCACCCCGGCCGGAGAATCCTCCGCGACCGCCGCCACCACCACGGGGACCTGTGTCCGAAGCCCGATCAACTCGGATGGTTCGTCCATCGAATCTGGCAACAGTCAGCTATATGAACCTCGGGGACTGGGGGGCTTCACGTACTCGACGTTGTTCATGGCAGCAATCGCCTTCTGGGCATCGACATCCTGAGAGTATCGCACGAAGCCGAAACCTCTGCTTCGGCCGGTGTCACGATCTTTGACGACCACCTGATTTGACGAGATTATGTCAGTATAGACTCGTCTACCCGTACTTGATCTAACGGTGATGGCCGAGACCGAGTATGAGGTCTATTCGGGATAGACGTACTGCTTCTTCGATGGCGCCAAACTCCTCAAACTTCTGCCTCAGGGTCGTATCCTCTGTGTGCCAGGCAAGGCCACTGCATTGCACTATAATTAGCAATTATAGGTCAATGACCAATTACGGAAGGCGAAACTAACCCAATGAATAGCTTAGACATGTTGTTGGGATATTCGGAACACCGCAAAGGGTCTAAGGTAGATTCCAAGTTAGCCATTGCCCGCGTATAGACAGTGTATCTCTGCCGGCACTAGTGACCTTTGCAGTTTCCCTTCCCGCTGACAGGAGCATTTTGGTAGACTATGTCGCGGTAGCCATGGTCTTTGAAAATGTGGTCTGGTTTAGATCCACGACCACAAGGCCAGCAACTGAATCACCTTTGGAGTAGAGTCGGCCCAGAGGTTTGGTAGCGGCAGAGATACGAAAGGAGGCACACAAACATTATAACAGATGACAAATAGTGTTTTCTGGACAGGAACGGTCGATTTCTGGCGTGGTCGAGAAATGCAGCAAGTAAGTAGTAGGCCGTGAAGATTGGTACGAGCAAATTGAAAGACGTATTTGCCAGGCGAAGACTCGATAATATTGTGGTCGAAGTAAGAAGGGGAGCGCAGGGTCCAGTAAAGACAGCGGGGTTGATAGCCGGGTATGCTAAGTGGCTAAGTCGAGGGAAGCAGTCAGGGGTCGAGGCTTTTGAGATATCCGGATTCCTTGTCGTTCACTAGAAGCATGGTACAGTACAAGAAACATTCGGCAGGTCACTAGTGGCAAGACGTCTGATTTATATATGTCATATTTGGGCCGCTGAGGCACAGCTCCATTACTCGCCCTTCTGGTCAGTCTCCGTGAAATCTTTTTCGTCTGATATTGGGACGAAGACCAAAACTCTGGTGTTTGGCAAGCATGAGTATCCCGGCAGGGTCGAAAACAAGCATCAAACGAACGAGGCAGAAAGGCCTGCGCCAGAGTGCACTGGAATAGAGCTCTGTGTGAAGTGAGGAACTCCACACAGCAGGACTGGCGGGTCGGTTGCTAAATTGGGATCCTCTGGATGGGGGGCACCCATCCAGGATCAGGGACATACCCGCCTGTCACCGGCCGCGTCGTCAAGGAGAAGAGGGCCAATGCTTCCCAGACGATCTGCTAAGATTCAGCTCAAACATCGTGACAACCCAGTCCACTGCTATCAACCGGGCATGCCTAGTTGGATCGATACCCAGTGTTTCCGACCTTGGGAGACCGTGGCCGGGATGGATGTTGTCTCAAGATTCCGGACCCCTGTCAGGCTCCGCAAGTATCGATCACCCAAATACTGGCGAGCACAGAACCAACCACCAAGGCGGGTGACGATCCCTGGAGGCTCCGTTCCCTCCCTGTTGGTCCTTCCCACTGATTTGAATACATATGTCAGGCAGGCCGCAGCATTGAAGAGGCATCTTTTGCCGAGCTGGCAGAGGATGATGCAGCCCACTCACCCACATGCACTTACGCACACAAACATACGTACCTCCTCCTCCTCCTCGCG
The DNA here is from genome assembly GCA_038363915.1 of Apiospora saccharicola. Lineage (NCBI taxonomy): Eukaryota > Fungi > Ascomycota > Sordariomycetes > Amphisphaeriales > Apiosporaceae > Apiospora > Apiospora saccharicola. The sequence goes on from JAQQWM010000001.1 coordinate 7,307,888, forward strand.
AGATCTCCGGACTAATCTGGAGTGGCGTTTGATAGTGCGCGGGATCCTATCGATAACGAGGCCTCTAAGTCTCTGAAGAGCAAGGCGTACGGAGTAAGCAGTAGCAGTAGTAGTTCTGGTAGCAGTGTGTAGTATTCATGCGCTTGTTTCTTGGTTTGTCTGTTGGTCAGTCTTTGGAGCCGATCCGAACATTGGCACAAACAGGAACCGTGGAAACACCGTGACCAACAGGCGTAGTGTACATTACTTGGTAGGTAGTGTACATGGCAAAAGAGACTTTCAGTGAGCAGTGTCCGTACTGGCGCATCGTTTGAGAGATCCTCCCGTCCAGGAGCGCAACCGAGTTGATTCCAACTGCATCCAGTCGAAGACCAAGAAAACATGTAACGACTGGTTGGGGTCAAGCTGTGCCCCTCCAAGGTAGCTGCGTCGCTGCCCCTCACTAGAAGCCGCTAACGCACTTTCCATAGTGGGGCTACAATGTTTGAGGCCTTTAGGTTGCCCCCAAAGCAGTCACCCCTGGATCCAGGAGCCCTGTCGTTTTCACAAATATAGCGATCACCCTGACCATATGTGAGACCCAGGCGATATGGCACTAACGCAGAAACTGTGCTTCGTGTATCGAATCTACTGTGCTATGCAGCAGGCTGGTTGATTTGGGTAGCATGCACGCAAGTCTGCGCTCATCAGTGCTACTCTTCGCCGCGGCGTCTTGGCGTCAGGGAGGACGCGGGGATCTCGGGCGCCCACGTGCCCCCCTACGCCTGCGGTGATGAATACTACATCGGACTTTTTTTTCATATCCAGTAATCTAAGAGTGGGTCAAGAACAAAGGATACTAAGGGTCGATCTGCATACCCAATGAAGGACGCCCCTCTATGCACAGCGAGTTGCGCCAAGGTCCCAGGGGAAGCTGGAAAGCAAGAACAAGGAGAGAAAAATAGAGGAGGAGGAGGAAAAGCGCGCACACACTCTGAAGATACTACGAGGGTACGAGGCTGCGAATGACTAGCCATTGTTGGTTTGTTGTGGTGGTTAACGCCGCAAGTCTTCGGCAATACCACATCTAACCCCAAGCCCACTAAAGTCACCACAACTTGAAGACATCGCCATGACCTTGGGAAGCAATTGCATTATCAACTGAGGGTATCACTTACACGGGTGAAGATGAAACATGACTAGGCGTTATGAAGAGCACTCAAGATGATTTGTGATGGGTTATAATTGCCATGGTTGTCATGAGGACTCGGGCAATGGCTACCTAATGGGGAGCTGGCTGCATCTCGACACACGGAGTGTTCCGCGGGTTTAAAGGGTAAAGGTGATTACGAGCATGAGCCTGGCAAGGCGATCTCTCTCCAAGCCTGACGAGGGGCCTACACATGTAAGTCTGGCATTGCGGTTACTCGCCTCTCGTGTGACTTCATTCAGAACAAATATTCCTGGTTCTTGGGCCTTCGTTCATGCCGCTTCTTGGTATTGCACTCGACGTCAGCATTCCATTACTACTATTGATTAAGACGTTATAAAATCCAAGCCCGACAGGTAAACCTTATGGGCATCATCCCCATGTACGTTGCAGCCCAACGAGCGACCATTGAAGTCTAAGGGGAACCATCGTGAGATCGTCTTCGGGGGTAGACTTGTTTCGTTGCCAAGAGATATCATAGAAATAGCTTGCTTGGCTCCAGGGTGTCGCCCCAGAGCAGGTTGGCGACCTGGAGGCGGCCTGACTACCGTGATGGCTCACAATATGCGAGGAGCTTGGGCCAATATACATATGTAAATATGGCCGTGGCCTGATTTCAGGGGGTTTCTGGGTTAAAGGGGCGCATGTCATTGGTCTTCGGCTCACCCCCAAACAGAGCTTGGCAGGGCTCTCCGACGTTTTCGGATCGAGACTATTTCTAGACCTACTGTAGCGCCTTTGCGCAACTGCCGAATACCTGCTCTGGGTAAAGGTCGCCATGCTAGGTAGCATTGATCGACGCGATACATCGCTCAGGCTCTGGGTGAACTGACATACTGCCGTCCTGTCGGAGAGGGGCCGTTGTAACGTTAATTAATCCGCAACTCAATTGATGTGAGCAATAAGGACACCGATCTGAGGCCCGTAAAGATCTGGATTGGGAGAGTGCACAAAGCCGGTCGAGATTGACTTCAGCTGCGGTCCACTAGCTAGCGGACTCTTGCTCAGGCGCCCACCAAATACCAAGATCGCTACAGGCTCGAGCAACGGAATGTCATGACTCTCTCTTCATCATCCATTATCAATCTCCAAAGCACGATTAGTCAGTTATCCGTAACCCGAATTTTTAAGTGCTCATATGCACTTGATGGACACCGAAACCACGAGGATATCTTCCGGAGGGAAATGCCTCACTGCGTGGTGTGCTTCCACAGCGGATCATCCCTTTGATCCCCTGAATGCTGATCACTGACCCTAGCACCTGGAGGAATTTCGCCCGGTGGAAAAATTTCTCGCTGTTGGGAAGCCTCCTAACCCAAGTACAGCCGACTCTAATGGGTAACTACCTACGTAATGTACGTGCATGTATGTGGCGAAATATTGTAAAAGAGAAAGAGAGAGAGAGAGAGAGAGAGAGAGAGCAAAGGTTGTGCACCAAGCAGACATTTCCAAACACAATGTGTTAGACCAGCCCTCGACACGGGGTTAATTCCAAATGTAGAGGCCGAAACGCGATACGCTACTAACAAGGTATATATACATGTAAGTGCGGCTTCCAGCCGTCCACGCAGAAATTTAGCAAGCTTATAGAGACAAACCTTAGGTAAGGTTATTAACGTTAAAAACGTACCTTAAGTTATATAAAGTGGTATCGTAATATTTATTCCACTTAGGTTATTACTATTTTACTTCTTATCCTTAGCATGTTAATATATATAGTATATAAGTTATTTTTTATAAGCTCTAAAGGTTAATTAAATAAATAAGTTATAGTAATTAATTATATTACTTTTAAAACTATTTTTTATAATTTAGATCTATAACCTTATACCCCTTTATTCTTTTTAAATATATTCTTTTTTTAAATATTTTATTAAAAATATAAATTTATTTATTTATTTAATATTTTATTAAACTTCTTATAATTAAACTAAATAGTAAAAAATAAATAAAAGGTTATATAAATTAGTAATAATTCCGTGTTAAAATTAATAGGTATTTTAAAACTAAATTAAAAAATTAAAACCTTTAGCGATAATAAATAATAAGTATTAAGCCCTTTTTTATTATAACTATCGACTTTAATTACTTATTATCCCTTATAGTATAGGATTTATAATAAACCCGGGTTTCGCGATAATATTATATTTAAATATTAAAAAAGGGATTATTATATTTATTCGCGTTATATAAATTTAAAATCTATTAGAAATTATCTATATTTAAGTAATAAAATTTTTAGAATTAAGGTATAAAGATACCGGTTCTATATAAGCTATTAAAGAAAGTTTTTATATATAGATATAAAATTTTAAAATAAACGTTTTTTATAATTTATAATATCCTCTCCTTCTTATTATATATAAATATATATTTATATTTATTATTATCCTTTATTTAGCTTTATACCTTTATATATATAATTATTTAAATGTCGATGTTTATTAATATATATTATATTATATATATTAATAAAGAGCGCCTCGAGTAATTCTAAGAAAGCCGGTATAATTATGTTAATAATTATTAAATTTATATTTCTTAAAAAGGATTATTTTCGTAATACGGAAATTATAATTATTTTAAATAAATTTAATTTTAAAATATTAAATATTATATATAATAATAAACCTTTCGAGTTATTATAATATATAATTCTCTATATATATAATTTTTACGTTATATTTAAAAAGAATAATAATAATAAGTTTTATAAAAAATATTAAACGGCGGAAGGTATATTTATATATATATAAAATAGGAAAAAGGCTCTGGAGGACGTTAAGCTTTTATATTAATATAACGAGCGTCGGTATAATAAAATTATAAATTAATTAAGTATATCGAAAGGGAAGAAGGGTCGGTATTAATAAACGGGAGTTAGCGCGCGATTAATAAATAATCTTTTAATTAAATAGGTTATTATTAATTAAGCTATTCGTCAGTTGTTATATAATTAATTAGATTATATACTTATTTATTTAATTTATTAAATAAAAGGCAAAGGTTTTATATAATATTTTTTTTATAATATAATTAATAAATTAATGTCCTCCGTAGGACGGAAAGATAAATAATTATTTCTAATTATCATAATAATAAATAATTATTAAAGATTACTATATTATTTAAAAATCTTAAGTTTATAATAATTCTTACCTTTTCCTTACTTTTAATTTATTATTATATAATAAAAAGCGGTATTATAAATAAAATTAATTAATCTATTTATTTTATATATCTTTTATTATAAAAAGTATTATAAATATTATTAAAAGCTTTTTTATTTTTCATATTTAACGGATAATTTTAATTATTAAACTTTTTATTTTATTAATTATTAATTAAAGGAATCTTTATTTATTATTCCTTAAAAACTTTAATTATACTTTAATCCTTTTATATATTAAAATAATTATTAATTATTTTTATAAATTTCTTTATATATAATTAATTATTAATATAAACATATATACTTTCTTTAATTATAAGTTTTAAAATTTCTATTAGTTTTTTAATTCTTAATATTAAATAGGATTTATTTAAAATCGGAATATAAAGTTCATTAAAAATTAAAATTCCTTTATTTTTATAAAATTTAAATCCTAAATTAAAGATTTAATTAAATAAAAGAATAATTAAAAAGATATTATTATTTAAAATAAAAATAATTTTAATTTAATTAATAGCGATTTTTTTCAATTCTAGGATTAAAATAAATTTTATGTTTAAATTAATATAAAGTTAAATATTTATCGAGACCTTCCCGGGTATATTTAAAATAATCTTAAACGCGTTTAGGATAATCCCGGGTATATTCGTTATAATAATTATAAAAATATTTTTTAAATTTCTAACGAATATATTTATACTAATTCTTATTATAATAATAAATAATTTAAATCTTTTTTTTAAAAAACTCTTTATATAATTAATATTTTAATTTCTTTATTAATTATAGTTAATTTTTCGGTATTATTTTATATTATTATAATTTTAATTATTTTTATATTTATTAAAATATTTATAAAAGTTATATTCTTTAAATAAAGGTTTATAATTTATAATTATAAAAGTAAATTCTTTAAATGAAAAAGTTATTTCTTTTTATATTATTACCTTTTTAATATATAATTATTTATATAAAATAATTTTAAAATATATATTAAATTTATATTTCAGGAATAAAATAATATCGGTATTAAAATTAATATTAATTTCAAAAGGTTTAAAAGTTTAAATATTAATTAAAATATTAGGTTTAAAGTTATTAACTATTTATCCGCTTTTAATAAACTTTTAAAATATGAGTTAATTATTATTATTATATTTTTCTATATAAATAATAAACGTAACTTATTTAATTATTTTAATTCGCTTTTTAATTGTAGTTTTAATTTTAATATTTTTAAAAAATTATAAAGTATTTTATATAATAAAGGAACTTTTTATTTATTAAATTTAAATTAATATTAATATTAAAACAAATATATATAAAAATAGGATTATCTTACGTTATATAAATATTAATTTTAAAATATATAAAACTTATAATATCTTTATTTAATTCCATTATAATATAACTAATATTAAGAATTTTATTTTAAATAAGGGAATTTTTAATATTAATTAAATAAATTTTATTATTAAAGTAATAAAAGGTATATCTTTCCTTTAATATAAATTATTTTTAACTATAAATTTCGTTATAATTTTTAATATATTTAAATATTATATTATATAATATAAATATATAACTATAATAATTATAAATATATTATTTTTATATAAAAGTTAAAGATTTAAGTTTCTTTTTAATATTATTATATTTCTTTTTATATAATTATCTTTATACCGGGTTAATAAAGTCGTATTTATAATACTTTTTATAAATTATACTTTAATTAAAAATTAAATAGAAATAAAAGGATTTATATTTAAATTCTTTATTTAATAATAAATTTAATAAATTAAATATAAAGGATAAATTAGTATATATAAAATTAACTTTTTATTATTTTTATTATATTTATAATCGGATTTCTTTAAATCATCGTTTTTTTAAAATCCTTCTTTCTTTCGTAATTCTTATTAAAATCGTTTTAAAATTAAATTTTATTTTATTAATATTCTTTCTTTTCTATATATTTATTACGTTTTTTATATTAAAATTTAATAAAGTTTTCTTTAACTATATATTTATTAATTAACCTAAATTTAATATAAGTTCGGGTAATATTTTATATTTATTAATTTCAACCCTTTAATTATTATTTAATATATAAGTTTAAGGTATTATATACTTTATTAACTTTAATTATATATAAGATAATTATATTATTATCTTTAAGAAGGTATAGAAATCGTTAGATTTCTGTATTCATTTAAATATAAATTTATTATAAAATATTAATCGCGTTTCTGTTATTAAGTATTAAGGATTTTATAATTTTAATATATTTAAATATTTAATTAAAGAAGCATTTTAAAGTATTAAGATCGTTTAATAGGTCCTTTAATTAAAGTTTTATAATTAAAGATTTCTTTATTATAATAGCTCCGTTTAATTTAAATCGATTTTTAAAAGCTTTTATAATATAATAAAGTCCTTTTAATTTTAATAAAACTTTATTAAAGTTAGAAACCTTATTATTTTATTAAATTAGAGCTTATCCTTTAAGAAAGGTTTAAAAGAAATTAAGGATTTATATAATAAAACCTTTAAATAATTACTTTTTATAAAATTAACGATTTTTAATATAAAAGATATAATATTTATAAAATAATTATTTTCCTTTTTTAAATTAAACCTTATTTAACTAAATTTCAATAATTAAGACTATATATTTTAATATTCTTTTATTTAATTTTAAATCTTAATTATTTATAATTATTTAATAGATATTTAAGTTAAGGATTGTAAATAATAATAAGAGGATATTAAAGAGGGTTTAATAATGTAATAATTAATATTAAAAGTTATATAAGTACTTTAAATAATTATATTTAAAATTAAAGATTAAGAAATAAATATATAGGTTCTTTATATAATTAAATTTATAATTATTATTTAAGAATATTAATAAGCCTTTATATATATTAAAGGATTTATTTATATTATTATTAATTTATTAAAAGGGGATTTAAATAATCGCCCTAGATAAATTAACTTTAATCCCTTTAAAATCGAGAATTTGTTTAAAGATACCTTTTATCGGTATTAAAGTTATATTTAAACTTATCCTTTTTAATTAAAAAAATATTTTTTTTATAAATAAAGGTTAAATTATTTTAAGGTATATATAAATAAATCGACCTCCCGGGATAGGATATAGTTTTATATTCTTTTTTTATAAATAAAGGTTAAATTATTTTAAGGTATATATAAATAAATCGACCTCCCGGGATAGGATGTAGTTTTATTATAAATTTTAATTTATTAAATAAAAAATCGTTTATTTCTTAATATTATATAACGATTTTAAAAAGGGAATTGTAATTTTAAAATAATTATAAAGTTATTTAATTTAATTATTAAGAATATAAACGGGCTTATTTTATATTATAACAAAAGTCATTTTATAAATTATATATAAAGCTTTTTATATTATTATTTAAATTTAATAAAGATTGTTTTAAATTATCCTATAACTCTATTATCGCCTTTTTTTAAATTAAGTAAAAGTTATTAATTTAAATATTCAAATATTTTATAATAATTAAATTATTTTCGAATTTTATAAAACAGTTATTAATTTTATAATTAATATACTTTTTAAGAATTATAGCTTTAATTTGTATTATATATAGTTTTAATAATTCTTAAAAGTTAGTTATATATTTTAATAATTTAATTTATTTTAATATTAAAAGAAGATTTATTTAAAAGGGATTTAAGAATTTAAGTGTTTTTAAATATAAATTATTTTAAAATCTTAAAATCGCGACCTGCTTAAGAATAATTTTATCGCGGAATATTATATTAGGGTTAATAGGACGCGTAAATTATTAAAGTATTAAAATAATCTATTTATTAAAAACCTTAAGTTATTTATTTATATTTTATACCTTTTTTAAAGGATGATCGGTAATTAAATCTTTAATTATATTAATAATGTATTTATATATAAGTAATCAATAATAAATTAAAATATATTTAATATATATATAATAAATTAAAAATAATAAAGAATTTTTTTAAATAGAGTCTTTAAAATAAAATAATATTTAGATTAAGATTTTTATAAAATAATATTTAAATAGAGATTTTAAATAAACCGATATTTAAATAGGAAATTATATTGTTTTTAATAACCGAAATTATTTAGGATTAAGTATTATAAATAAGTAATTAATTAATTAGGTAACTTATTAAATTATATTTATAAAGGATTTTTTTCTTTATTTAAATACGTTATATTTTTAGAATGTTTTTATTAAAATATAACATTAATTTAATAAATAATTACCGGGTATATTAGATATATAAATAATAATTAAAATAAAGAGGGTATATTAAATTAAAAGAGAAAGACGTATTAAACGTATAAGTTTTACTCTTAATTATTAATTACGATAATAATTAATAAAGATATATTAAATATACGGATTTATTAATTTAATAGCGGTTTTAATATATAAACTTATTTTTAAATTATTAAAAGATATATTTAAATATATAAATGTTAATAGATTTCTAATAAGGTTATTAAATTAAAATAATTTTATTTTTTAACCGATTAAGGTTAAAGAGATACTATTAATTTAAAAAGACCGTAATAGGCCCTACTAAGCGGACCGATTTAGTTAATTAGTATTAATAGCCCGTACACGCGTTAATACCTATTTTAAAAGCTACGCGCGTATTAGCTTTATTACTCCTTCCTTCCTAATCTATCTTATTATTATTAATTATATTATCCTATATATTATATTATTATAAAGAATAATATCTCTTTTAAAACCGCTTATTACGATAAATGTTTATTAATTAATTTAATTAACTTCGATCTTAAATAACGAATTTAAATAATTATTTAAAATCATTATTAAACTCATTAAACGAATTTAAATAATTTAAACGCAATTTAAAAACTTTTTATTAAATAAACTTAAATAATTTAATAAAGATTTATTACCTCCTTTACGATTATTATAACTATTAATTTTTTTATTAAAATTAAGTAAATATTAACTACTTTATACGAACGTAATTAATAAGTTTTCAACTCCGAACGTTAATGGTATTATATTAAATCTTAATCTTAATCTTAATTATTATAATTTAACGAATTTAAATAATCGGAATTACTTTATTATAAATAAATCGATAATATAATAAAACCGAATTTAAATAAATATTTTAAACCCTTTAATTATAGTTTTAATAAATTTAAATAATTTGGATAACCTTTAAATATTCTTATCTTATATATTATATTTATTTCTTCCTTTTCTCTTTATTCTATATAAAAAAGGTTAATTATTTATTTATAAAAAATTATTATATAAAGTTTATAATCTATAATAAAAATAACGAATTTAATTCAGGAAAACTTATTTTTATTTAATTTCTTATTAATTAGAAAAAGCTTTTTAAAATACCTTTACCGAAAATCCTTAAACTAGCCGCTTTTAATTAAACTAAATTAGAAAATAAATCCGATTAAAATTTTATGAAGTTTTTTAATATTAATTTAAATTAAACCTTTTTCGATATATTGAAAAACAAATCTATAATTAATAATCGCGATAATTACGACGATTTATATATATTCGATAATTTATAAAACTCTAATAAAATTAAAAATAATATAAAATATATTAAATAAATTAATAAAAAGTTTAATTAAAATAATACAATAAACTAATAATATAATATATAACTTAATAAACTTATTATAAAATTTAATATTATAAATAATAATTTTATAAACTTCACTCTAATATCGAATAAAACCTAGGGTTTATAATAATTAATATAAATAAATTATTTGATAATTACATTAAAAACGTCAATAAAATGAAAGTATTAATCGTTAACTAAATAACCTTAAATAATAATCCTAATATATTTAAAGGACCTAACTTTCATTTAATAATTAATTCTTTTAATAATATTAATCCATTTGGTTTTATATTATTAAATTTCATTTTAAATTTAATTTAACCTTTTCAATCACCTTTCCCCCTTATTATAAACCTAAATAATTTAAATAAAACAAAATTAACAATAAAGTTAAAGTATAACAATATTAATATATTTAACCCGGAATATAAGGATATATAAAATATTAATATAATTTAATAAGGTTATAACTTAATCTTTATTAATATTTATACTTTCGCTAATCGTATTTAATCCTTCGTTAATAATAATTCTAATAAAGCTATCGGATAATAAATTATAAACCTCTTTTTAATTCTATTTAAAGGTTTAGTTATTATTTAATAAAATTTATAATAAATAGGTTTAATTTTATCGTTAAATGCTTTTTACGGTTATTTCGCTCTTAATTTAATTAAAGTAATTTCGCGATTTAATAATACTTTATTTACTTTATATAATATCGCTTTAAATAAATATATATTTCCTTAATTCTTTACAAAAATAATATAATACTCCTAATTAATAATAATTCTTATAAAGAATACTATTAATACTTATAATATTTTAACCTATATTTAATTAAAGATATCTTTTAAAATTAAATAATATTTTATTTCATCCCGATAATTTAAGACCTTTCCTTAATATTTATAATAAGTTATTAAACTTAAATCTAATTTATTTACCTTTATTAAATAAAAGCATTTAAACGTTAAATAACCTTATTATATATATAATATAAAAAAGGATTGTAATTAATTAAATACTAAATTTAAATATACTTTTATTAAAAAATTATAAAATAATAACCGTGATTCTAATTCTAATAGCGATAAACGAAATTATAAATAAAATAATAATAAAAAGTTTAAAAAGGATAAATTTAATAAGAAACGGGATTATTAAAAGAAATACGAAAAGTTTTAAAAGAATAAAACCGATAATAAAGAGAAGAGATCTTTATATTATATTAAGTTTATTTTATTTTTAAAAAACTCGTTTTTATTTTTAAGCGATTTCAAAAATAAAAAATACCTTACTTTCGTTATTTATAATTAGGATTATATTTATTTTAAATATTAATAGATATTTATTATTAAAGAATAAAGTAAACTTTATTAAAAGAAATATAATAAAAAGAAAATAAAATTATTTTCCTTTAAATTTATCTTAATATATATAATATATTATTATTATACGTAGGTTTCTCCTTCTCGGAATAAGTTATTTTAATATATTTATAATTATAATAAAAACTATAATTATTAAAAGTTCGATTTAAGTAAAGCCTTTTAACCTTATAAAGATAATATTAAGGATATTAAACGTACGTATATCTTTAAAAAAGCCCCTCTTATTAACTTATATTATAAATTTATTAAAAGATATTTATACTTTAAGGTTAAAACTTATATTATTAATAATATAAATAGCTCTTTAAATTATATCTACTTTAACTTTAAAATGAAATATAACCTAATTAATAATAATTTCTTATTTAAATTAAATTATAAAATTTAAAATAAGACTTATACTTTTAAAAGAGTTAGCTTTATAAAGATTAAATAAAAAATTAAATTTGCTATTTATATATAAAGTAAAAACTTTAAAAATACTTTAAAACTTATTAAGCTTAATAAATTAACTTAAGTTATAAATAATTTAGCCTTAAACCTATTATTCGATAATTATATATTACTTTTATACGGTATTATTATTAATTATATTACTTTAATAATTAAGTATAAAAAGTTAAATAATCTTTTTATTAATTTTAAAATCTTATTTAAAAGACCTTTATATAAATGATATATTTTTAATATTTATAAAATAACCCTTTAATTTAAAGAGTTAATATATATTTAGGTTAATTATAAACCTTTCCTTACCGGACGTAATTTTATTTCTATTTTAACAAAAATATAATTTTTAATTTTATTATTAATAATAAATCTCTTTATGCTTTTATAATAATTAACTTTACTAATAAATCGATTATTTTATTAAAGAATAAAAAGCTCGGTAATATTAAAGAAAATAAGTATATAGGTTTTTTTTAAAACTATTTAAAAAGTTAATTTATTAATTTTCGTAATTATAATTATATTAATTAAAATATCGTAAGCTCTTATAAATATTACTATTTTTAATAATTCCGTTAAAATTCTTAATATTTAAATTATTTTAATATATAATTTAAATATACTTATTTAAATTAATATTAAGTTTATTATAACCCCCGTTATAATTATTATTACTTTAAATATCATTTTTAATTTTAATAAATTATATATTAATATAACCGATCTAATTATTAACTTTTTTTGAAATAAAATTCTTATAATTAATAAAGTTTATATTATTATTTATAATTTTAATAATTATCCCTTAACCGAACCTTTCCCTATTACCGCTTTATTTATAATATCGTTTAAGCCGTATAAACCGAAGATTACCGGATAATTCTTTATATTAGGTATTAATAAATTTATAGACGTCCCCGAAATTAAAATTAATAAAGGTATTAATATTTATATTAATAAGAAGTCTTTTATTAATAAATTTATTAATATTATTAAGAAGTTCCTTATACTTTAAATAAATAATAAACCGATCGATATATTTAAAGACGAATAAATAAAGATTTTATTTATTAAAAGATAATAAAATTATAAATTAAATTATGGATTATACCCTTTTAATAAAAAGGATTAAGAAGTTATTGATATTATTTATAATATGTTCTGTAATTAAAAAAAGATAGAATAAATTAATAAATCTATTCTATTTATTAACCTTCTTTTTATCGTTTAACGATAGGTTTATAATAAATTTAAAGGATAAGTTATTATTAACTTTTATATATTTAATTCTATTGTTATTCTTAATTAATATCCTTTACCGTTTTAAAAAGATGTTATATAAAATTTATAAAGTAAATACTTTTTTATTATTATTAACGTTATAGCTTTTCTTTTTTTAATTCCTTATTTATAAAGATTTTCGAAATCGATTTATAATAATAAATTATTAAGGAATAGAATAGTTTATTATTACTTTAATAAGTTTTTGGAATAGTTTAATATATATTTAACGGTTTATAAACAGGTTTTTAATAAAATATAGGTATTTCTACCGAGCTTTTATTAACAATATCGTTATTTTTTTTAAAATAGAAAACGATTATATTAAATATCTAAAGATAATCTTTACTTTTTTCGACTTTTATAATATATTTATATCTTTTATTAAATCCTTTTTTAATTACCCCTTGATTAAATTATTTAATTATTACGTCGGTAGGCTCGGATTATTTATTATTAACGATTATTTTACTACTTTTAAAAAACTTGCTTTTCCTAGTAATCTAAAAGTTTTTAAATAATATATCGGTATTACTAGGTTTTTATATTATTTAATACCTTATTTTATATAAATTATTAAACCCCTTTAAAAGTATAAAATAATATTATTTATTAAAGGATATAAGTAAAGGCGAGTTATTAACGGTAACCTAATTAAATATATAGTTTATTATAATTTTATTTATTATAAATTAATTAATTTTAAGAAAGCTTCTTTTAACCCTTTTTAATTTATAATATATAAAGAAATATCGTTATTTTACTTTAATTTTAATAAAACTTTATTTCTTTAATTAAATAAATCGATTTAATATGGTTTTAATATTATAACCTTTTATTTTAAAATAAGTTATAAATAGATATTAGGTTTATTAATCCTATTAAATTAGATCAAGCCGATTAATTATTTTAGCCGAATACTCTCGTAACTAAAGATTCGTTACGGCTTATCTAAATTAAAAGTTATATATTTTATTTAAGTAATTATATAATAATTGTTTTTATTAATTATATAACTATAAAAAGTATTTATAATTAAATAACCTTTAATATAATTAATATTAATCGATTAAATACTTATTTTATTAATACTTTTATCTATTTATTATAATACAGCTTATAAATATATTATATTATAGGAAAGACTAATTTCGTCCTTAATACCTTAAGCCGTTTAATAATAATTTAAGATATATCAACTCATTCTAATAAATCCGTTATTCTAAATAAAGTTTAATATATTTCGTATAATATATATTTTATTAAAACGGAAATCCTTTTAAATAATTAATTTCATAAATGATTCATCGAAGGATATAATAAGGATTCGCGTCTTTAAATATTTATTATTAGTTAAAAAAGAAATATTATAATTAACGAAATTGTTATAAATCTTTTTTATCCCGGTTATCTTTTCGAGGTCCGTAAGAGATTTCTTTATAATATCGATCCTTTAGGTTAAAGAAGATTTTATATATTATACGATTTAATTTACGAGTTTATAATAATAGTATATAACGATTAATATTATTAAAGAGTTAAATGAATATTTAAAATATTAAATAGATTTATTATTAAAAAGAAAAAACGTTTAATTAAATACTATTATATTTATTATTTTAAATATCGATTTAATATTACGGATCGCTAACCCTTAATCGATAATTATAAACCCTTTTAAAATAAAGATCCTTTATTAATATGAAATATTATAATTAATTTTATTTTAAGATTTCTTAAACTCGATTTTATTAAAACGCTTTAATAATTAAAAGGAAAGGATTACTTTAATTATTACGATTATATAATAATAATCTTTTATTAAACTTTTAAGCAAATTATATTCTTTTTTAATAATATTTAATATACGGTAAAGGATTAAGGAGAAGTTTTTAAAATTTAGCTCCTTCTTTTAAATTAAAGAGTATTAAAAGGTATCGTTTTTAATTAAGATTTTAAATTTATAAAAAACTTTTAATAAGGTATATATAATTCTTTTAATATATACCTTTTATTAATTATTATTTAATATTCGTAAATAAATAATTTCTTTAAATAAAAGAATTAAGAAATTAAGATTAATATCCGATTTTATAATTTTATATATTTTAATAAAAATTAATTCGATTTTATCCCTTTATTATAATAGAATATAAATAGCGCTTATTAACGCACTATTAATTTAATCCCGTATTAATAATTCTTTAAATTTAAGCCCCTAAATCTTTTAAATATTATTATTAATATTAATATTACCGGTAAAGTACTTTTAAATATCCGGTATATATAAGAATATATTTATAAAAACGTATTATTAATTATAAATTATATTATTATTACCGTAAAATATCGATATAATTTTCGTTATTAAAATATCGAATTTAATATTAGAGATAAAATCTACTTTAAATTATATTATAATTATTATTTATTAAATAAGCTATTTTATAAATACTCGTAATAATATTTTAATTTATAAAAGGTATTTAAATATATTAATAAATTAATATATAGGTTCGACTTTTTAAATTATATATATATTTATTTTATTATTTCGGTCGAATATTTAACATTATTATTAGATAATAATAATAGTTTTAATAGAAAAAGCCTTTCGTTAGGACCTATTAAAGTAAATTAAAATAATAGTCTCCCTTATTATATTATAGAAATAATCTTACGTTATAAATTTTATTATAATAAAGATAGCTATAAATATTTAATTAAATAGGAAAATTTTATATATAAGTAGGATATCTAATAATAAAAGGATATTTTTAATAATATTAAACAATTAATTAAAGAATATTAAATATATTAAGGAGGAAAACTTATAATATAGGAATAACTTCGCCGTGGCTACCTATATAAATAACTTAATTAATTAATTCCTTTAAAAAATATTAAATTTAAATATAAATGCGGAAAACTATATAAGTACCCGTTTCTTAAAAAATAATAAAGTTAAATTAAAGATAGATATATATAATTATTATTAAAGATAGATATATATAGACGTTATTAAAGACGGGTATATATAAACGTTATTAAAGATAAATATATATAGATATTATTAAAGTAAGAATATAAATTATTAAGGGTATATATTATTTTATTACAATAAATAGATATATAATTTGAATAATAAATAAATCGGATTTATCGAAATCGATAGGCTTTCTTTACACCGCCGGCATTTTAATAAACCCTATTAAAGGGACCGATCTAATTAATTAATATTAATAGCCCGTATACGCGTTAATACCTATTTTAAAAATTACGCGCGTATTAGCTCTATTACTCCTTCCTTCCTAATCTATTTTATTATTATTAATTATATCACCTTATATATTATACTATTAGGTGGCCGACTATATAATATAACCGGGTATATAATAAACCACGTTATTATATTTAAATATATTTTTAAAGTCTATTATTATTATTAAATTATATTTAATACTTTTATTTTAAAAATCTAAAATATTAATAATGGGAATCGAAAAAATTAAAAACTTTTATTAATATTTAGTATTAAAATATTTTAATATTAAAAGGTTTTAAAAAGGTATTATAAAAGAGTTATTAACGAAATTCTCTTAATTATTATTTAATATAATTTATTATTATAAAAGCTTTTATAAAGCTTTAAGTAGTTAAAATAATTAAAATTAAAGTAATTATCGAATATATTAATTTAGGATACCCTTAAATTAAAAAAGGGTTTTAAAATAATTTTAACAGGATTATAAATATTTAAACCTTTTATTTAAAATCCTTATTAAGTATAATTTAAATAATCTTATTAAAGTATATATTATATTATAGATAGAAATAATAAACGTTTTAATAGTTATTATAATTAATTTAATAAAGGATTAATAAAGGGTTAAAAAGGGTTATTAAAGGGTTAATAATAATTTATTATCGATTTTAAAATAAGGTACGTAAACTCTTAAACCTATCTCGAGTTATTTCCTAATTACGGCGATATTAATTAAGGGGCTATATTTATTACGCTTTATAAATTAATCGCGATTAATTTAACGTTTTATTAAAAAGGGTTAAAATTAGGTTATTAAAGTATTAAGATTAATTTATTAATACTTTTTAAAACTTTCTTTTAATTATTAGGAGTATATTTAATATATTTTTTAAGAATTATATTATAATATTAATAAAGCTTTTCGAATATATTAGAAAGGTATTAAATTTATTATTAAAAACTCTTACTTTGTATTTAAGCTTAGTTTTATACTCATTTAATTTCTTTTTAATTAGGGTCTATAGATTACCTTTTAATTCGTTTATTTTAAATTTACCGTTAGTTTTATTAACTTTTTTAATTACTTTCAAATACTTTGATATACTTTTCATAATAAATTTTAAATAAATTAAGATAATATTAATAAAGCATTATTATTAAATTAAAATAAGTTTAAAGGTAGGTTATATATTAATTAATAGCTTTTTAAAAAATAATAATATAGCTAGGAGGGTTAATTTTAACGGTTATTCTATATTAATTTAAGGCGTATACCTTAAGGGAATTAATAGAATTAAAAATAATTTATAATAATATTAATAAAATATAACAAAAGGTTAAGAATAAATTATAAAATTTATATTAATAGAATAAGGACCGTTTTTATCCGTAAAGAAATAGAATCGTTTAAAAAACGAGAAGTTATAAATAAAGGTATTTTTTCTTATT
The DNA here is from genome assembly GCA_038363915.1 of Apiospora saccharicola. Lineage (NCBI taxonomy): Eukaryota > Fungi > Ascomycota > Sordariomycetes > Amphisphaeriales > Apiosporaceae > Apiospora > Apiospora saccharicola. The sequence goes on from JAQQWM010000001.1 coordinate 7,325,764, forward strand.
TTACCTTTATAAACCTTTTATTTTAATAAGGTTAATAATATATTTAAAAAGGATTATGAAAAGGTGTTAATAATTTTAATCAAGATTTAAATAAAGAATTTAAAAGGGCGTTATATAAATAAATTATATTATTTAAAATAGTAATTATTATTAAATTCAACGTCGTTAAGGTTTATTTTAATTATAATCTATAATTATATTAAAAAAGGTTTTAGGAATAAATTAAAAAAGGATTAAAAACGGTTTATAAATAAGTATATAAGGTTTATATATTAAATAAACGTAAATATCCCCTTAAAAACTAAAATTATTATATAAATATTAAATTTATATAAAATTTATTAAATAAAAATATTATACCTTAAAGTATTTAATAACCCTATAATATATTATTAAATTCTACGTTAAAAATGAACTTCAAGGCCTATAAAAAATGACCTGTGTCCTGTTAGTGTACGTAAGTGCCCACTGGACGCACATGAGCACAAGCCTACTACTACATAGAGGTGCTGTAACTGGGGCCGCAAGTGGGGACATGGCAGGATGTTGGAACAGCGCAACTGCAGGGCAGGCACGCTTGTTCAACCTGACAACCACGTTAGATTCTATTCATAGCTACACACACTTGCATATGCGATTCTCCCGCACCGCACGCGACTTGGAGGAGACGTCAAGTCCGTGCTGCTAGGATGCCCTCGGTTTCAATCTTCGTGGACCCAGTAGATGGATACCAACAAGTCCTCTCGGCTTGCTGCCAGGAACAAGTCTCGCCAACATCGCAGGGGGCACGAGCATGCCGACAGGGACCCATCGTCCAGAACCGGCCGTGGGCACCGAAGGAGCCATCGCCATCAGGACAAGAGCAATGCAGACTTGAATCTGGGCAACTCGAGCCGGGTTTCGGGTCAACGAACCGGCCATGACATGGTCCAAAACTGGCTCGCCCAGTCCACAATTGCAAACCAAAACTACCCCACGGCATCGGAGGACCATGCAGAACCAGCCAATATCCACCAGTACTACGACTTTCCCGAGCAAAGACAGTTCAGATCCCTGCCACTTGTTGCTCGCCGCTCTGCTCTACCACGGCCGCCAGAATCCCCAGTCGAAGTAACTACCCGTCTGCGTAGTCCCCTCCAAGGCTTCGAGCACTCGCCAAACTCCCGCAAGCGTGCCTTGTCCGACAGCTCGATACTCAGCGTATGCAAGAACCAAATACTATCTCCGAAGGATCACTACAACGCTTATCATCATGCAAGCGCATTGCCTGGACCGGCGCCAGCCGAATTGTCGAGGAGACTGGAAGTGATTGCCCAAGGCTCCGATTCTGACGAGCCGGCTTCTCCTGTACCGGCTTACAGGTCAAAGAAGCCTCGGAACAAGATACGGGACGACAAGTATGAGTATAAGAAGGACAAGCATCGCACCAGGAGATCTAATGAAGATCGTCCACCGCCCAAACCAAGTAGGCGCAGAAGAGAAGGCAAGACGAGAGCAATGCCATCTAGTAAAAATGTCATGAGCAATTGGGCCTCGAAAGCAGTCCTGAATGATCGCATCACGGTTTGTTAGTTCTTCGGTATCCCGCTTCATGGTCACTGACGATCTAGGTTCAGCAACCCACTAAACCTGGCATATTCCAGAATGGTCGTGAGGCAAGTAAGAAACCGGGTATGATGCCACTGAATAGTCTGAAGCATCACACGTTACTGACCATAGCCAGTACAAGATCTTGTTTTCTCAGATATGCACTTTCTTCAGGAACCAAAGGGCAATGCTGGACCAAAGCCCTTATCTGAGAGACGTCTCCGAGAACTTGAAAAGCAACAACAAGAGATGAAGGAAGTTTCTTCGTTCTTTCTACCAGCTGAAGCTCCGCGTGAAACTCTTAAGACTGATATTGGCGACCAACGCGGGCGTGACCAAGGAGTCTTGCGCAAGCTACAGGAGAAACCCAGCCCGGCAACTCGACGGTATAGTGCATCAAAGTCGTCCCAATCTGAGCCTAGTGCAAGTCGAGAATATCTCGTGGGCGAGCAGGTGTTGCAACGATGTCGAGATTCTGATTCCTCGATCCAAAATATTGAAGAGGATAGGAGATCCCAAGGTGATTGTCATCAACCGGTATCAAGCAGAGATAGCAGGCCGACTACTACCTACTATCCATGGTCTACAAGTCCATCGAGATCACCATTACAAAAAAATAGGTTAGTCTCACAAGCCTCGTCCGGGATTCATGATCGCCGAACAACAACACCAGAGACAATTCGACGGGCCCTGGTGGATTCGGGTATATTTCGTGACACTGGCATTGCTCCATACGATCAAGAAAAAGCTTGCACCGACAAAGAACAAGATGGGACGGAAAGTAGCAGAAATAACTCTGTCACTTCTGAAGATGGTATGGACAGGCACGATATACAACAACGTCTCGAGGCACTTCTACCACCATCTTGGCGGGTGGACCACAGCCAGACGACACAAGATACTTCACCTAAGCCCCAGCTATCTGTCGAGGATGATTCTGGCTTCGCCTGCGGTCCTACGGAAAAGCGGCAGTATCTCCAAGCAACAGTCGGAGATACTAGGAAAGACATTGCGCAATCTGCAAAGATAATAATGCGTAAAGAGCACGTCATCCAAGAAAAGCCTGAGAAACGACGGGATTCCCAACGTCGCCTTGGCATTGATGAAGATATTGAGCGCCCTACATCGTGCTTGGTAGGTCCTGACAACGATGATCGGATTTCAATCGCATCTAGAGACCTGATGCCCCCACCACCACTACCGAACCACATCCCGCGGCCTCGGCTGGATGGTCCGGTGCAGAACCCCTCTGCAACTGGGCCAGATCCCAGGTACTTGCCCACCAACAGAGAATTGTCTGCTGCTGCCAGAGTGATGGCACAGCATGATATCATGCACAAAAAAGCGTATGCGGAGCCCGCTAACGAGACAAGCCATGATATGTTAACCAGAGGCCCTTCTCAATATGGACTCATCGCGCCATTGCAGTCTGCCTCCTGGGTTACTCCGTCACCCAAACCTCCCACCCCATCACAATTAACTAATGACACTAATATATCGAGGTTGAGTCCGATCTCGTTATACAATATTGATCACCCAGCAGGTAAAGAGTCTTTGACAACCATAACTCAGGCCAGATCAGCCCAGCGTCAAGAAAGCATGGCAGAGTTTATCGCAAGGATTGAACGCGAGGCTGATGCTATCCCACCAACGCCGCTAAATGAACAACACGAAGCACGGGAGAACGCTTCGCCCATACCTGATACGGGATTTGTAGTTTGGGAAGACGAGGAGATTGAGACCGCAGACTTTAGTAATGTATTAGACCGCGGTATGGGCTCTTTGTCAAGTGGTCTACACGATATCCAGCCGCTTCGTCTGTCTCATAATAACCCCTCAATTTGGACGGATGGTGAGAGGTTCACCACTGGAGAGCTCGAAAAGGTCGCGCATCTGACGGACTACGAGTGCCCTCCTAGCGAATTCAACTACCATGGAAGTACGGAAGACAGACTACAGTTGTCAGAGCCCCTGAACCAACGAGGGCTATGTGGGGATCAAGACAGTGAGATGGCATCCTTCTGGGGCCCGAATAACTTCGTGTAGCTTTGATTCCGCACTACCCTGGCTGTCGGTCTCACTAAGGGAGTTGGCTTCTGCGTGGTTAGATGTGTAGCAGTAGTGGGCAATTCCACTGATTGATACCTCCACCATTCGAATACACCTCGACTGTGTCTAACCCCCGAATCACATATATGGAAGAAATATGGAGGTCAAACGGCAGGGGTATCGATGGGTTTGGCCCCAAAATTTGGCATCTCAGAGGCCAGCCGGCCCGTCGATGGGAGTACGTTGGGGTGCCGCTCAGCTGACAAGATGCCCTTGACATCGAATGCATTTTGAAGGCAACTAGCACAGACATGTTGCTGTCATAATTTGAAAGCTTACTTGCCTTTAAAGGTGTTCTGAAAATGGGCTCTTGAAGATGGTACATTGTTGAGAGCAGTATACGGGTACATGGTGTTCTTTTCTCTTTATTGGCTACAGCTTGGCAGAGGGCAAAATCAACTGCGCCAGTGTCTCTTCGCTACTACCGAAGTATCTAAATTTCCAATGAGCTTAGATAGATTCACGCCGATGGCAGTTCCCGCACCAAGACATACATGTATATATATGCCTTGATCTGTATACCTGCAACCCGTTTGCACCATGTCATGTGAGTATACTACTAAGCTGCAAGAGAAGTTGGATTCTGCCCCATAACCTCAACTCGCCGATTCACCGCTCTGCCTGTGTTCTATACTTTGACGCGAATCAGACTTGAATCGGGGAGGCCACTATATTACAGACACTATACGACATTGATACCCACCAGCCATTATAGGTGGATGTGATATAAATCAACTGGCTCACTTCGGGAAGCCAGCTTCTCATCATTATTCATGGAGCTTTCCACGCCACTAGACCAACAAGTTTAAGACCACACATCTATCAATAGCAGCAACGTGTTTGTGAGGGTTTTTTATTGGCACATCTTACAGGGCCAAGATGCGCCTTACCCGTACGTATCGATAAGAAGACTTCTGGAATGAAGGGCAAGGTTTCATCGTCAAATTTGATTATTCTCAACCTTCCAGCCTTGGAAGCTGGACCCTGAAAAAAATACTTCTGTACCTGGCTCGAGGTACATCTTCAAGTGAGGAGCACTGGGCAGAAAAAGCCCACCGGCAAAGTGGGAGTGGATTCGGCACTGCCCAATCACGCACTTGGAAAAGAGAGAGCTTTATCGGCAGCGAAGCAAGCTTTATCGCAAAGAGCTGTCTCATTGCACCTCGGCTCAGTTGTCTTGTGTACCTCAAACCCATCAAATGCATCATACCAGGTAGGTAGTCGCTGGTTCGCATCATATCTTTAATAAGACAAGGCATGCCCGGGCACTGGACGGGGTTTGTTTTTTACTCACTGCGCAAGAGATTAGGTACCTAAACTGTACCAGGATCACAGAAATAAAATAAAATAAACAGAAAGCCGCCCTAGGTTTAATTGAAAAGTGGTGCTGGGAGCGGCCGGCGACGTTCTGCAAGCCAGAGAGACTGGAGAGGAGTAGCACTTGCAGTAGTCGCTGTACTAGAAACATGTGACCCACCGTCTATGTGGACGCCCGTTGGGAAGCGTCGGTTCATGCTGTTTGGCAGGTTTAGTTTAATAGTTTTAATCAATGTCTTCCATTGATATTGCAGAGCAAGAATAGACCTCGAGCTTGGGATTTGTCCAAGCTGACTGAATTTGAAGGGAGCCAAAAAGTGGTTAGAACAAGGTTTGGCTGGCGACGTGCAAGCGGTATATTCGTCACGAGCTGCCAGCCGGCATGTCACCGAATATAGTTAATGAATGTATCCATCGCTCTTCCCGAAGGCACGACTCGAGCACCTGTATCCGGAATTAGCTGCAGCCCCCAAACGCAAGATTGCAGCATTAACTGGAGGTGATCAATGATCAATGGAGCCGAGCCCCGAAGGCAAGCAATCCAGGTACGGAGAACATCGCGGCATCTCTATCTGACTTGCGTTTCTCTTCAATTCCCACAATGCTGTGGCCCCTATCCACACAAGCGCCTGCATCCTACATGTGCGTAGCAGTAGTGGTAAGTGATAGTGTGCGTCTTGACTCTTGAGTCCAGTCCAGTCAGTCGTCCCTGCACGGCGCCACGGCCCCAAAACACTTCGGTCAGCGGCTTGGTCGTTTCTAGCTCCGCCTCCATTGCTTCTTTGTCTTGGTCTCCTGAGCGTGCTAGTAACAGCAGTTAGTGATCGGGTCAAAGGCGGTCGGTCACCAAGACGACGACAAAGCAATATAAGTGTATCGACTATCAAGATTTGGAAAAATCCACCTGACTAGGTAGTCACTGTCGTTGTAAGCAAGTGCTTTCGAGATATGGCAGCGATGCTGTGGGTGGGTAAGTGAGAGAAGTCCAGGATTGCCGGGCATGTGAAGCGGCTATGTAAACGCATTATCCACAAGCAGCATGATCCGAGTGACTGGGATAAGTCGGTAATGCCTGTAAACAGATTCTCCCGGTGCGTGCGTGCCCCGCCAGCCTGTTTTTTTTTTTCCTTTTTTTTTTGCTTTCAGTTTCGTACTTGTAAGCCTCTCTTTGCGCCTAGCATCAAGACACCCTCACCACCGTTCCTCACCTCAGCTTCAAATGAGCCAATGCGAGCGCTCAGAAGTGTGGTGTTAATAGTGGAGGTTTGGGGCCAGAATGGACAAATGCTCTTCGGCACCTCCTCCTTCCACGGCTTAGACGCAGCAGCAGCAGCAGCAAAATTACAGGAAGAGGTAAGCATACATGTGCATGTATGTAATGTATGTGGTATGGAACATGCAGGACCCCTTCCATCGATAATACAAACAAGGGCCTGCAAGATAACCGTGACAGCTCCTCGTTAAAGCAGCACAGCTTGGGAACAAGCTATTGTAAGCGGTTGGGTCTCCGAGCCTGATACTGGGACTCCAAAGGGGACCTTGGAAGCTCTCGGGGGTACTTACAGCGGAATCGATGCGCCCGTATCAAACATGGGCTCAGACTGAGCTCCAGGATTGGTTGGAGGAGCCATTGCTTAAGAGCTCCCTGACCTGCTGAGAGAGCTCTGCACTTCAAGCTCTAAAATCCTCCTCCACTCCTAGCAGAAACACTCCCCACCCCAAACCAGAACCAGCCATTGCGCGCCGCCCAGCCGATCATCGATCGAGTCAGACTGGCGAATTCCTAGAGCAGTTTGTAATGAGTCCATCAGCCCAGGACCGATCAATTGAGGGGCCAGTAGTATTTGACAAGCAGAGAGAGAGAGAGAGAAAAAAAGGAAGAAGAAGAAAAGATTATCAGCTCCAGCATGGTAACCCTCCCAAAGAGTCGGAGTCCCCAGCACAGTCTTATAGGCAGGCAAGGGTATGGACAGCTCATGTAACAGGCCTGACATGGTTAAACTGTAGAACAAGAACAAACGTACAGCCACCCGATGCAAACTAATCGGGAGCTACCTGCCTGCTTTCGATCCTTTCTTAGCAATATTATTGCATGGCCTCCATGTCACATAACATAGCACTACTGCCCTGGGATATAATACGCAAGACGGGTTGGTGCAAGATGGCGTAGTGGACTGTTTTAATCAACCTAAAAGAGCCTTGGATCAAGTTTCTCCCGGGCCTCACGCCCGCTCAAGTCTGTCTGGATCCAGCGCCCCAATTCCAGCACTGGATCAAAGGCTGTTTTCGGTGACCCGACCCTTTCGTATGTGCACGCGTGCCATGCCTAGTACCTGCTACTTGCCTTACTTACACACTTACACCACACTTGCCTGCAATCATTTGGTTTTGATTCGATCATTGAACCACTAAACCGGCCGGTTACATGGACTTTCAGTGTTGCTGCTCTTTTGCCAGCCTACTCCCCGGAAAGTGAAAAGTGAGAGCGAGAGTGAGAGAGAGCTAGTTCGCCCTCCTACCATCTAGGTCCCTGGTCTCCCCCTCGTCCCCTCAATCCTCCCACACCCACACCCACATCCACCAAGAACCAAGACCAAGACCGGCAGCCAACACCTCACCTCACCTACCCTCCAGTCCCATCCAACTTCTCATTCCATCCCAAACGTTTCTTGTAACACCCACTGCACCTTTTGATAAGGCAAGCTCAAAGCTACTGTACCTCAACCTTCAGTCAGTTCAGCTCCAAGATTCGGAAACCAGGGCTCAGCACCCAATGCGAAACCTTCACGACACCTGGGCCCAAGCTGTCGTTGCTGCTGCTGCTGCTATCAATTGATCGTTCCTCGACATCCACACATCCCACCTGCACCTCTTATCGCGACCTATCGCGACCTATCGCAACCTTAGCAACCTTAGCAACCTGATAACGGGTCAATCAACAATCAACCATCACCAAGAAGGAACCCCTCCATCGATACCAATTCGACCCGCCTGCCACGCTCGACGAACAGAACCCAACTTGAAAGCGCATGGTGGGGTTGCCCTCATCTGTAGTCAAAGTGCAAGATGCCGCCTCGATCGTCGCTCACGTCGTCTTTTTCCATTGCCGATTCCACAAATGAGGTCGTTTGCCCTCTGCGAAACCAAGATGGCTCGAGCTGTCGCAAACGTTGCCTCGGTGTAAGTACAGAGCTATCGGCCTCCTTTTTGTCTTAACTGCGGGTGGTGCTTGTGTCGTCGGATACGGGCGCAAGTACAAGATGCCCACCTTGCTGCAATCGATCTATGCGATGTGGTCCTCATTTTCATGCACCCCGTATCTAACTGGAACTCTGCGCAATTGTAGGAGAAACGGTTTCGGTCAATGCAGGAACACATTCGGAGGGCGCACCCAGAGCACTACATCTCTAAGCTGCCAGCGACCGAGGAAAGCTTCAATCTCATGGTCAATACCCCACCTCAAGACCGATCTCAGCTTCCTCAGAATCAGCCAGGCGGTGCTAGCTCCCAGCAACACAACAACAGTAACAATAGAACACCAGGAAGCGCCCCGGGCGCGGTAGACCCGATCAGAGGATACCCGCTGGATCCTCGAATTAACTATTCTCACGACGACCCAAATGCCACCCCCGAGACTCCGAGGCGTGCAGAAGACTACAGCAATGGCCTACTGCCAACTGCAAACGCAGCGGCCGCTCTAGCACAGCTAGGGCAGATGCACAAGTTAGAGCCGGATTGGGACTCCGGTGAAGTATACAACACGCCTCATGTCTCGGCAGATAGCCATCTGATTGATCCCTCATTACAGGATTGGCACTCTGACAATGATGCCCGGAGGATACCGAGGACTACCATTGAGTTGCCTCCTATCCAGATTGACCATACAAGTGACTCTTTTTCTGCCTTGAATTCCTCTGCCCGGCAGCAGATGGATCTTCTTCCCTCGATTTTGTCCAACTCCCCGCCCGGCCGCTCTTCTACCCTTCCTCCTTTACACAGATCCCTTGGCCCCAACCGGCCGAGGAAGCAGTCTGTCACCAAGCGTCACAAGAAGCAGAAATCGCGTGGGACCGCTTCCGAATGGCTCAGGAGGATTCAGAACGACGAGCGGTCGAAGCTGAGTGTAATTGGAGGTATTGATCGCAAGGCACATTCTGTCGAACCCACTGCGGATTATGGGAAGCGGTGGGAAGACTTGATTGATGCTGCTGCATCTGCTACGGAAGACATAGAGGACGACAGGACCCCAGTAAGTCTCTATCGACGTATTGATCCTGCTCTCCTAACGTCTCAGGTACCTCAATCCCCCATCTCTATCCATCGAACCTCTCTACCCCCCTTTCCACAGCAGAGCTTTCCAGGTTACCAGGCCTCACCTCTCCAACAAGCCCTTACCCCACCATCCTTTGCTCAAGAGGTGCCTGAGCCGTTTCCTTCTGTGGAGAGCGGAGAGAGCGGAGACAACTTCCACATCGGGACTGCTGGGCTGTCCGACTCGTCGCCAAGCTACTCAGCACAAGATGTTCATATATACTGTGCTGCTTGCCAGAGGGCATCCAGGCTTAAGGAGTCGTATGCGTGCACGGAATGCATCTGCGGTCTATGCCGGGAATGTGTGAATGTGCTTATGGAGGAACAGGGGGCCAGGCGGAAATGTCCTCGCTGTGCCACTATAGGTGGCAGGTTTAAGCCGTTCCAGCTTGAGATACGGTGATTTCCGTGCTGACCTCAGCTCGTCTTGCCAATAAAGCCAAAGGAAGCATCACACGGCGTTAGCCGTTCGCCAGATACATGTCGAGTCTGGCCAGACTAAGCACTCGGCGGGGCACGAGACTCTTCGATCACGACACTCAACTGGGTTGATTCGGACTCCTTCAAACCCTGGTCAAACGCCGTTACTATGAGGCCCAATCATAGGGCACAATCTCTTCGATGGCTTTGAGCTGGTATAGAGACCGTCCAGCTTTCTTCTTTGCGCTATAGACCACGATTTGGTCAACAGTTTTTACGTCGAATTTCAAGTTGCAGATCTTGCATCAAGGATAATGGGCGTGTGTGTCGTAGTAAAGGCACGGTTTGAATTTATGAAGACCGGAAGGCTCAGGCGTTACAAAAGGGGAAAGGCTATATGGCGTTTTTGTTTTGGGGGCTTCACTACCTGGCTTTTGGCACATTGTGTTTTTCACTCTATTTTTTGCATGGAAATCGCTGCACAGGAATAGCTCCATGAGGTACGGGCGCCCATTTGTTTGCACTTGCAGTAGCTTGGCTCGATACTCACATTTGTTTGGAGGCAGCCAGATTTGCTGCGCTCATTTACTAGAGCCATTTTGATGGAACACAGGGTATGATCTGGGCTACAAGCAGAAACTGCTGCGGCTGATACGGTTATATAGACATGTCTTCATGTATACACAGTTCAAGATATAAGCACATTTTGTGACTTCATGTGATTTCCATTTTCTTTTGTCCTGGGTTGGCTTGAAAGTTGAGTTGTGATGAGCTTGCTAATGATTATGAATGTCCTGATCCCCCAAATTTACCGTCGGACCTCGAACTGTGACTCGCCTTCCTGGACATCGCGCTCCTCTTGATCGACCTTCATAACCTTTGAGTGTGATGGTCCTTGGTCAATGTCCTTGAGGAACTGCTTGAGGATGCCCTCATCTCCTTGTGCTTCTCCCTCCACCTGATGATATGGACAGAACGTGTAAGCAAATGTCGCTTTCCCTCAAATTAATAAAGGAAAAGCATGACGTACCTTTTCGTTGTCCGTATTCCGACACCATCCGGTAATACCAGATGCCGTGGCCTTCTTCTGTGTGTAATAACGGAAGCCAACGCCTGTGGTTGTGAAGGAATGGTCAGGTGACGTCAGAGGCATGATAGAAACAAAGAGTACTGACCCTGCACTCGGCCGTGCACAAGGAAATAGATCTGTTGGTCAAGATGCATTTAGTGCATGGCCGTTAAGTGAGAGAGTGTTTGCTGCAAGGGATATATGATTTACTCTTTTGACCATGGCTGGTGTCTGTCCGTTGATACTGATACCTATGATCTGGTTGTGCTGTTGAGCAATTGTATTTTGTTCAAAATGGACAGGATGTGAAGCTAAGAGAGATCCGTCCGGGACTCGCAGCTATTGTTGGGTTGCATTCCCACATACCTCAGGTTTGCTGGAGCCTTTTGACTGGAGCTGGAGCTGAGCTTTCTGAGCTTCCAAACCTTGAGGTAGCTACGGCAGTGCTCCCGCTATGGACCAGATAACCTCAGCGTACAGGTACATATAGGTACAGACTGATATACGTATATAGGTAGGTACGTAACGTAAAAAATGCATATGGAGGCACGGGTAGTTCCTGCACTAAGGCGTCGATGGATCAATCAATGACCGGGGTAGCACAAACAGCGGAGAATCCTCGGCCAATCATAATCAAACGCCGCGACCGAGAACAGAAGTCAATCGCCTCCTGTACATCATCATCCAGCCAACAAAACCACTGTTGATCTATCAAAACCCGCAACGACAACGCAGAGTGTCATCGAAACACGGCATCCTTTTCCCGACAGGCGATTCGCATTGGCTCACATCATGGATCCCGAACCAGCCTCTGAAGTGGCGCCCGAACCCCAAGTCCTATTCCGTGGCAAAAAGCGCAAGGGCCAGTACCGGCAGCGAGCGACGGACGACGATGCACTAACACCGATCACGACAGAGGTCAGCAAGAGCGGCGACGCCACCCGAGTAGATACCAACTCTGTTCCCTCCGCTGAAGAACGGCCAGCCGAATCTGCAAAGTCTGAAGCGCAAGCCGCCGCAGATGAAGAGGGCGTCTCTGTTGCCGAGCTCCTTCGCCGGCGCAATGCCCGAAAGTCACGTCTACGAGGGGTTGGGTTTGCGCCTGAAGACGCCCAGGGAAACAGCGGTTCCACATCATTCGAAGACGACCTGAGCCTCATGATCCGAGAGGAGGAGCAGAAGGCGGCGGTAGACGTATCGGCCGGTGGCATGGGCAAGCGCTTCTCGGTGCAGACCGGCCATGTGGGCGAGCTGGTGAACAAGCATATGTAAGTCGCGCCTTTTTTCCTCCTCGCATGCCCTCCCTACAAGTACTGATGGAGCAAGGGAGGATTATATAGCAGCCCAACTAGCCAAACGACACGCGCCTACTACTTCGCCGCAGCCCCCCCTCGGCTGCCCAGTCTCGGTCACTTGACCATGGTGCAAGTAGCAGCAGTACGCACGCAGTACCCAAACCAGAAGGCCACATCGCCATGCAAGGACAGCTCCTGGAGGTCGACCTCGGCGACGAAGTACGCAACCGGAACGCCAACATGACGGACCGCGCGTGGAGGCAACTCCAGGGCGAAAAGGTCGACGACGACGCACCGGCAGGCCCACCCAAGAAGGTCCGCCTAGGCCGCGACGGCAAGCCTTGGAGGCCGCGCAACAGGCGGGATAGCGACGCCCTCAAACGCGACCAGCTAGTAGAGGAGTTGATGCGAGAAAACAGACGTGAGTAATCTCCCTTGCTTTATGCGATACAAACCAGTAGTTCTAAAGTTAACCTCGTTTTCAAGTCGATATGTATGAGACACCGAAAGCCCCTGCGGCCAGGACCTCGGCGGAGGATACCGCCGCCGCCGATGATCGTATTGCCGAAGAGTTCCGGAGAGAGTTCATGGAAGCCATGGCTCAGAGGCAAAAGAGGAGGAAAGCGCCAGCGCCGGCTGCCAAACCAGGTGCCAAGAAGGACGAGGATGTCCTCAGGGGGCCCAAGTTGGGAGGAAGCAGGAATACACGTGCGGCCATGCGGGATCTCTTGTTGAAACAGGAGAAAGAAAAGCGGTAATTGGGATGGCCAAGGGCTGGCCGTATACTCTGTATATTCTTGATGGTCGACACGGTCAACCATGCAGCGTTTTCCCCCGTCATTAGCTAAATTGTTGTCGACTCGAGCGCAAGCGACTTATATATGTATTATACATCTTTTGTGTGTTCCTGAAATATGGATATACATACCACCTTGGGGTCATTTCATCTTCCCAGTAATCGAGTACTCAAAGCACTTGCGTCAGCTGAAACTCGCGATTGTCGCTTGAGCCAGCCAGGTGCACATTATAGATGTATACACCATTTGTACCATCTTTCCCTTTGTCATATATTCGACTGATTGACGAGAGACTCCGTGCACGACTGCGATATCTTCACGATACATTGGTGAAAAATGGGGTTTGTATAGTCACAATTAAGGCAGTGATGTTCCGGGCATTGGTTGCCATATGCGCCTGGGCAGGAATGGAAGAGCCTCATTGATGTGAACACTCGACGTTTGCCAAACCGCAAGTTATTAAGGACCCCGTCATGGCATTGTGGCCATGTCGGCTTTCTGCTGCGTCGGGAAAACAGCCGAGCCCCAAACAATGCCAAGACGTCACAATTCGTCCTGGGACGGCGAAATCTAACCAATCTGACCTTAGGTTGCAATATATCTGATTCAACCCACACGGCAGTGATGTGCAAGGGCCGGCACCACTGACCGTTTCTGGATCGCATAGCGTCCCAACCCCAGGAAAAGAACGGAACGAAATGACGCGCAGAACAGACGCTTGCCAGATTGTATGACATGAATTGGTTCTGACGATACATATACCTAAAGTACCGATTGATTCCATCAGTCGGCCGTCGGCTTTTGGTTCAGTTGGCACTTCAACAACATGACGGAGGTGTGGAAATGCTGCGAGGGGTGAGCAGGATTAGTCTCTATGATGAGAAGGAGAGAAAGGTGGATGGTGAGAAATAGAAATAGAGAGGCATCAATCAACCGCCGCCGGCGGGCCAGGTCATGCCATGCCACGCCAAGCCCAGCCCATGTGCGCTGCCAGAGCTGATTATCTCATGTTCTTTCTGCCCGCCGGTCCGTCCACCCACTCTGCTATCCGCTTTGGCTACGGGCCTTGCAGTTCCATACAGCCACAATGAGAACCGGCGCGGGTACGCAGCACTTGGCAACGCGGGCCTCTTTACGCTATCTGGACCGCCATGGCGAGAGAATAGGCGCATCATGGTCAGAGTTGGGGTAATGGAAAAAAGAGTTGGAGAAAAGCAACGGAACTTCTGTTGTTCATGCATGCATGCCGGGGCTGGCTGTGGAGAAGAACCCGTGGGAGGGAAAGAGAAAGAGAAAGAGAAAGAGGCTATTAGCCGTGTCTCATCGAGAGGGGCGAGAATGGAGGAGATGACTAGGTATAAAGCAGCCCGTCACCAAGAAGCTGGATAGTGGTTGGCTCCTCCAGTGTGACACTCATTGCCTCTCTGCCTTTGTCTCCTATACACCCCCTTACATTACTCAACTTGAAACATCCATGGCTCGCAGCATACTCTTCCCGGCGCTCCTGGCCGGCCTCGCCGCCGCGCAGAAGCCCGTGGGCACCGAGACACACCCCAAGTTGACGACATATCGGTGCACGGTAGCCGGCGGGTGTACCGAGGCGACCAACTACATTGTGCTGGACTCGTCGTCGCACTGGGTGCACCAGGCCGACGGCAGCGGGTGCGGCGACTGGGGCAACGGGCCCAACGCCACGGCGTGCCCGACGGTCGAGGCCTGCGCCAAGGCCTGCGTCATGGAGGGCGTGTCCGACTACGCCACCGTCGGCGTCGCCACCCAGAGCGACGTGCTCACCATGACGCTGCTCGTCGACGGCCAGACCAAGTCGCCCCGCGTCTACCTCTTGGACGAGACCGAGGAGAAGTACGAGATGACCAAGTTCACCGGCGGCGAGTATTCCTTTGATGTCGATGTTTCTAAGCTGCCCTGCGGCATGAACGGCGCCCTCTACCTCTCCGAGATGGAGGCGGCCGGCGGCAAGAGCGACTTGAACCCCGGCGGCGCCTACTGGGGCACGGGTTACTGCGATGCCCAATGCTACGTCACGCCTTTCCAGAACGGTATTGTAAGTAGCCATTACCAATTTCACTCACCAGTCTTATTACTTACATGGCCCCCCAGGGCAATGTCGAAGCCAAGGGCGTCTGCTGCAACGAGATGGACATCTGGGAGGCCAACTCGCGCGCCACGCAAATCGCGCCGCACACGTGCAACCAGACGGCCCTGTACCTGTGCGAGGGCGCCGAGTGCCAGGCGGAGGGCGTGTGCGACAAGAATGGATGCGGGTGGAACAACTACCGCCTGGACCAGCCAAAGTACTACGGCCGCGGCGGCGACTTCACCGTGGACACGACGCGCCCCTTTACGGTGGTGACGCAGTTCCCCGCGGACGTGTCGGGCCAGCTGCTCGAGATCGAGCGGCTGTACGTGCAGGACGGCGTCGTGATCAAGTCGGAGACGGTGGCCAAGGCGGGCACCCCGGCCGTCGACAGCATCACGGACGAGTTCTGCGCGGCGACGGGCGCCACGCGCTTCATGGACCTCGGGGCGCTGCGGGAGATGGGCGACGCCATGGCCCGCGGCATGGTCCTGGCCATGTCCATCTGGTGGGACGCCGGCGGCGCCATGGTCTGGCTCGACGGCAGCCAGAACGGCGCCGGCCCCTGCACCCAGGACCAGGACAAGCCCGACGCCATCCTCGCCGCCGAGCCCGACCCGACCGTCGTCTTCTCCAAGATGAAGTGGGGCGAGATCGGCTCAACCTTCACCGGCAGCGTCCCGGTCACGAGGCACCGGGCCTTGAGGAACTAGGGGATCACCCCCAAGGACGATAGATAGAGCAGGAGAGAGAGATGTGGCCACCTCTGTGGATATACCACATACTTACACATACCTCAGTATTCGGATTCTTGTATATGTTAAACTGTCCATGAACAACTGGATATCAGTCACACCCACAAGGTCCTTGATCGTTAACGTAGTTTCGTACTGTGGTGAGAAACATATTTCTGTAGCTGATTCTGGCAGTATTTGACTTACTAACCAACCGTTCAAAGCTTTGCGAGGGTTAGAGCTTCAATGTACGTCTGGTGTAGTTATTGCTATGTCTTACTCAGACTTGGTAATTCAAAGCGACCACTTGACAAGATCCTGCTTTTTCGGCAGATTTTGCAAGGCCACACAGATAGTCTGAGCGTAAGATCCGTCTTTGATGCTCCATAGCCTTGCGGCTTCATGGGAATACCGTCCTACATGCGACTGACTTAGAATTTGACTGCGCGCTTGGGGCAGCTGAGATATATGCTAGTGGCGAGGTTTGGGCGCTGATTGGTTCAAAAAGGCTTGACCCCATACCGCCCCTCCAATCAACGCTCTGCTTTGTCCAGTGTCTCCAGAGTTCCCAAAAACACTATATGATTAATAGTAATGGGGTCGATTTTCAACAATCTAATACGGATCTTTGGTAGTATAGTGGTCAGTATGCGAGCTTGTCATTGAAGTTCAATGTCAATTAACGCTCGAGACCGGGGTTCAATTCCCCGCCAGAGAGAGTCACTGACGTTTGCTTCACGATCTCTTTTTACTGTTTAGAATGACCTTATTTGATTGACCCTTCAAGCATTAGGAGACACGAAAGATACCTTTTTGCTAAGTTATTACAATTATTTTGCTGGTTTCTATAGCCGGAGCAACTGCGACTCATCTGCGGTTGGTGCCATGGCCCCACCCCACCTTGGTGGTATGTGCGCCTGCTTCGCGCACCATACACACTGTACATGAACCTCGGTAGGCACTCGAGAGGACCGTCCCTTCGCAGCGCAACAACACATTAATAGGTAAGGTAAGGTAGGCTTCACCAAAATTATTAATACATATTATATTCCCCGTTCAAGACGCGATAAACTCGTGGACAGCCCCCCGACACGGTCCGCAAAGCTGGCCATATACCCGGGTCAGCGACTCCGGGTTCTTCTCCCCCTTTTTCAAGAGCGTGTCCAGCTCGACATCGGGCTGCTGTTTCTGTTGCTGGCGATGATGATGATGATTATGATGATGATTACTAGTAGGAGGATGGCCATCCATCGCCAGCCGCCGCCGCCGCGCCTCCAAGACCTCGACGCCGACCCGCGCCGTCGCGCTCGCGCTGCTGATCTGCTCCTGCAGCCGCCGATTGTCGTCCTTGAGGCGCCGCAGCTCGTCTGCCTGGTACTGGCGCACCCTCATGCGCGCCATCTCCTCGTTGAGATTGCGCACGGCGCGCCGCGAGCACTCGAGCTCCGCCCGCGCCCGGCCCAGCTCTTGCGTTAGCATTCGCTGCCGCTCCGCGTTCAGGGCGCCCCCGGCGTCCCGCACCACGCGCTGCGCGAAGCTGGCCTGCGGATCCCGTGTTGGCTGTACCAGGAGATAGGTCTGAGGCTGGGGTGGGGGTGATGGCGGTGATGGCGGTGATGGCGGTGCAGGTGGTGTTGACCTCGGAAGGGAACTTTCTGTTGGTGCCGGTACTGATGCTGGCGGTGCTGGCGGTGCAGATGATAGTCGCCTCTGTCGCTGCTGTGCCTGTTGGAGAACTTGTAGGGGACGGATGTCTCGAATATCTGTACCTCGGCCTCGTTCAACTGGTGGTAGTGTCACTTCGGCAGGCAGCTCATATATGGGTTCGCCCCGGTCTTCGGTTGTGTGGGTTGCGACAGGTTTCCGCCGTATGCTGGGCCGCGGCGATGAGAGGGCCTGCGGTCTAGCAGCATCGCTAATAACGGCTTCTGTTACATTAACTCTGGGTTCTCCTACGACACTATCAGAAATTTGCCGCGGACCGTTAAGTATTCCCGCCGTCTTCAAGCTGGCCTGCCTCGCCACGACGAGGGGAGTCCCGACGACCGATTCGATGCTTGGCAGTAGATTCCTCTTTTCCTTCGTACCCCGTTTCTCTAACTTTGTGGAATTCCTGTTCAGTTTCTGCAGTAGGGGTATCATCGGTGCCGGAACCGGAGCTGGAGCTGGAGCCGGAGGAAACGCCAGCGGCTCGGCCTCAAGCGACGGCCTCTTGCCGTCCAGGCGGATCTTCTGCGGCGGGGCCGTGCAGTAGAGCTTCCTGTCGCACTCGTTGCACAGCTCCATCGGCAGCTGCACGTACGACTTGCCGCACTTCCTGCACGGCTGCCAGGGCGGCGGCCCCGACGACCCCTTGAGCCGTGGAGGCTGCCGCCCCTGCAGCCGCTTTCTGGACGATGCCGAAGACAAGGCCATCGGCGGGCGGCGAGTGTCGCAAGAATGGGGCAACGAAGAGGGAAGGGACTTGGCCATGATTATGGACGACGGGTACTTTTCTAGTCCAGGGCCGTTGACATGTGATGCGGCTGACTTAGACTTGTACGGAATCTTGGTCGGTATGCTTTTTGTTTCCAACAGCATTCCAGGCATCTTCTCCGTACCCGTAGCGACCAACTCTGCGTTGGTCCGTCACGTCTTATCTCGGGTGGATGCGGCGGGTTTGTTGCACTGGTGGTGATATATGATATTATTGTTCGTAGGTTTCCTCATTGCTGTCCACGGTCAATCTTGGCAGTGTCTCCCCTTTGCCTCTTCATTCTGTGCAGGCTGCCACGCAACTCCCCATCTCCTTCCTAACTCCCCGCACCTGTTTCCTGCAATGTTGCAGTCATGCAGTAACGGACCAAGGCGGGGGCGGGGTGATGGAGGTTGCTGTGCAAAGTTTCCGAGCCGAAAAGTAAGTTCGGGTAAGGTTGTTTGATGTCGATGACAATGGGGCTTGACGTGTCGCTTACGCCACGAGTGTGCACGAGGCAGGAAAAAAAGTAGTAAGCAATGTCACTCCGAGAGAAACCTTGGGTCGGTCTATGCTATTGTCTGTCCCCTTCTGTAAGATGGGAGTAAATACTGTAAATAATGTGTGTTAATATATACAAGAAGCCTCAGTTCTTAACACAGTTTGTGTGGGGCCAGATGACAGCTGCCGGGTCAGAGTTAAGCTGCATATCCAAAGGTCAGCGGTATCTCGTCGTCGGATGATTCTAATGTAGGTATCGAGCGTGACTCGAGTGTGTCAGCCTCCAGTCTTAGACAGCCCCCGTATTTTCCTGCATCGTGAGGGCGACGATTGCAAAAAAAACCCTGTTCAATGTTTTATCGCAAGCCGTCCAATGATAAATAGGCCTGTTTTCATCTTTACGGGTGGACTTCTTGGCGTGAGGGGAGGAACCAATGGTTCCCTTTTTATCCTGATGCAGATATCTATCTGCATTTTGAGCTGTCCCCACGTTCAACCCAGGCCCAGGCACTTGGGGCAAAATGACTCTTCACAATCCGATGTTTGTGGTAAAGACATAGTTTCAATGCGAGTTGTTTCGTAATGCCTAGCATGCCCGAGCTAGAGACTGTCTTATCTATCAGGCCGGCAGTTGTAAAGAATATAGCAGCGGCATCCTCGTTAGAATCCTCGTGCTTTTCGCTTGATGGCGGGCTTTTTCACAGCGCCGGAAGTGACAATCTTCTTGCCTGTCTTCTCTGCCACGGCCGGCTTAACGCGTTTCGAACCTTCCTCTACGTTGCGTAATCTCTCCTCCTCCTTCAGCTTGTCCTCGGCCATCTTTGCCTCGATCTCCATCTTCCGGTTAAATTCGACCTCGGTGATGCGTTTTTCTCGGGCAGAATAACCCTTCTCTTTCACCGAGTAGAAGACACCACCGAGCTCGGCTAGCCAGTGGGGGTCTACCGAAGTCACCGTCGACATGTATTCCTTGGATGTCAAGATGAGTTCGTGATACACGACGTAGTCGGGCAAGAAGCCTAAGCCGTATAGCGCACTCGTTGGGTGCAGCTGCACCGTGACCGAGGTACGCAGATTGACGTACTCGCCAATACCTTTGACTTTGGCCGCTTGATGGTAGTAGCCTGAGCAGATGCACTTTCGGATCACGTCCCAGTCAGTACCGCAGCTGATCATTTCCATTTTCTGCATTTTCATGATGTCCAGCAACTGTGTTCGAATTTCCCTTGCACGGTGGAGCGATTTCGGATGGAGGAAGTGGCGCGTAGACCAGCCGTCGGAATAGCCGTTGGACTTCCACTGTGAATAGACGTGAAGATAGGTCAAGTGATCCGACTCCGGGACGAAGAACTTCTCGCGAGCAGCATCAGACTCTTCCTGGCGTTCCTTTGGCCGGTAAAAGACGTTGGGGACCGAGAGCATAGACACGATCGTTACCATTTCCTCGCTGCATCCATATTGCTCGGACATGATCAGCAGTTTCGCCAAAGGTGGGTCCATGGGAAAGGCGTTCATCTTTGAGCCAAGGTCTGTCAATTCACCAATGTTGTCGAGCGCGCCCAGAGCCCAGAGATCAAATAGCGAAGTGGTAATGACTTCCTGGGGTGGAGGGTCCATGAAGTCGAAGTCGAGAAGGTCCCTGACTCCAAGCGACTTTAAGAGCAGTACTGTATTGCTGAGATTCGTTCTTTGAATTTCAGGGATGGTCGCGATATAGAGCTCGTCCTTGTAAGCCTTTTCGGTGAACAGCCGGAATGCCTTTCCAGGGCCGGTACGACCCGCACGACCCGCACGTTGGCCGGCATTTGCCTGGGAAATGGGTGTGATCTGAAGGGCGTCCATACCCATGCGTGGGTTGTATACCTTGAGCTTTGAATATCCGCTGTCAACGACATACATGATACCGTCGACTGTCAAACTGGTCTCGGCAATGTTGGTGGCGACAATGCACTTCCGCACACCAGGAGCCGCCCTGTCGAAGATCTTGGCCTGTAAATCGGCGGGCATCTGGCTGTAGATAGGCAGGATACTGAGCTCCGGTGGATCGTTCAGCGCGCCCAGTCGTTCTCTGACAAGCTCACAAGTACACTCGATGTCTTCTTGACCAGTCATGAAGACCAGGATATCTCCAGCCCCCATAGAAACATGAATGGCCAAGACTTGTTGCACAGCTTGGTCAACATAATCCTCTACCGGCGAGCGATGAAACATTACATCAACTGGGAAGGTTCGCCCGGGTATGAAGAACTCGGGTGCTCCGCCAAAGAACTCGGAAAACCGTTTGGAGTTCATAGTAGCTGAGGTGACGATGAGCTTTAGATCGCGCCGCCGCCGTAGAATTTTCTTGAACAAGCCCATCAAAACGTCCGTGTTCAGAGCTCTCTCGTGTGCCTCGTCCATAATCACACAGGAGTAGCGATCGAGATCTTGTTCGTTCAGGGACTCTCGTAGTAAAACACCGTCGGTCATGTACTTGATCACGGTCTCCTTGCTGGTGCAATCCTCGAATCGAATGGCATAACCGACAAGACTTCCCAGAGTCACTTCCATTTCCTCGGCCACACGTTTGGCTACACTCATGGCTGCAACTCGCCTAGGCTGAGTACACCCGATTAAGCCCAGACTTCCGTATCCATCTTCGTACAGGAATTGCGTTAGCTGTGTGGTTTTTCCCGAACCGGTCTCACCCACCACGATCACGACTTGATTATCGCGGATAACGCGTAGTAGGTCTTCTCGCACGGCAAAAGCAGGCAAAAACTCGCGCTGCTCTCTCAACGTCTTGCTTTGGCTGAAATCACTCGCTCCTTCGTTTTTCTTCAGGTGTTCGCTGAACTTATTCCCAGCTGGCTTGGCCTCTTCTTCGGCGGCGATTGGCAGTGCGCTATCTCCTTCTTCCTCTTTAACGCCCATGATGTTACCAAGATTTGTGCCGGCCAGGTTCGTAGCTTGCTGAGCCTGTCGCTGGCGCTCCCTCTGTTGCCTCCTGTCCTTTACAGCACGACTTCCCTTGCGACTGAAGACGGCCATATCACTCTGGTAGTCCTTCACGGCAGGTACGGGCTCCAACTGTTTCGTGAAGACGGTCCGGCCATCGAGAAACGGTGGCTTCAGGTCATGGACCAACAAATGAACTCTGGTGCCTTCGTCGTCGCCGGCAAAGTCGTCGTCCATCCCGCGTCGTTGGGCTACACCGGAGGTGAGCATTCGGTTCGTCTCCCAAGCATCGACATCCTTCTGTTTCTGCATCTGGCGTGCATTCATGTGACGCATTTGCCCCGATTTCTTTTCGACCAGGGCTTCCTCGCGTTGGCGCTGGTCTACCCATGTCGCGTCGTAGCTGCTGAACGGATCGTGCGACTCGTCGCCAAAGGTGTGGCCATTCTCATCTCCCAGATACCAATCTCGGTCAAGTGATGTCTCGTCCTCGGCGCTCACGCGGGGTTCCTTCTTGGTATCGAACTCCTCCTGCCGTGGCGTTGCGGCGAAATTCCTCCGTGGTGTTGAGGAGCCATTATTGCCGTCGTTTGCGAACCGATGGGGTCGTTTAGGGAGTGATGCATATCTGTCGTCGGATCTAAGTGGGTTGAAGTCGACCTTCCGTCGCTTACTAGGACTGAATTCTCGTGAGTCGCGATCCATGGTCTCAAGTATTGTGATGTTGATGAATGCAGGGTCCGCCGAAAGCCAGCTGTTTCTGAAGTAAAGAAAACAGTAACGTAACTCCGGTGAGCGCAGGTACGTACCGGGAGGAAGGCAGCTGGGCCGCGTTTGGATCTGACAGTGGCTAATGCCCCTTGGTTGGTGCAGCTTCAACTCAATGTATTGACGGTTTGAACTATTTCATTACCTTCTACCTATTCGGTGACATCATAATATGAAGACGAAATAAGATAAATAATTGTGCGAAAATATGCTTTTTCTAATTAAAACTAAGGTAAACATTAACGTTAAGAGTTCATATCACTCTGCACATATTAGCTTATTTCCATCAGCATACCGTATTCTCTCAGAAAATACGCCGCGTGGACCACTTTTATTTTATAGGCTCTAATTGGTCAGTTCTCGTGGGGAAGCAAGCCAAAAGGTGATCCTGTCCATTTAAATTGCTTCTGAGCCAATAGGGGCTCTGCTAGGACACAAGAAAAAGTGGTCCACGCGACGAATTTTTTGAGAGAATACGGTATGCCGAATGCTGGGCGATCAAGTTGATAAGTACGCAGGTACTTCGACTTGCTTTCAGGCATCGAAGATAAGATAAGCCCCGCTAAATTTTTCAAAATTTTGGAAGTTTAGAGGTATTGAATTTGGCAGTCACAGCGGGGCATTTTGCAGCTCGGGAACAGTAATTCTTTCACCCAAAGGCAGCACCGACAGAACTATTTCGAGTTCTGAGTCCCTTGTTCTGTTGCCTGGGAAGTAGCGATCATCTACCATGTCTTCCATGATCACGACAGCGACTTGGGTGCCGCGCGGCTTCGCGGCGCCGTTCCCCAAGAAGTACACCTTCGACGAGGCAGAGTTCGAGCGCATCGCAGAGCTCGCTAAACTAAAGTTGGACGACGCAAATGAAGACCTCGAGGAGGCCCAGGAGGAGCAGTACGGTGGCGCAAAGCTGGGTGGCATCAGCACGAAGAAAGCATCCAACGAAGGCGCAATGGACGAGGACGAGGACGAGGATGAGGAACAGTATGCAACAAAGCACCATTCAAGAGATTGAGTTTTCGCTAACCTGCATCGCAGAGTTGATGTTAACGACGACGATCTGAAAGAGTATGACCTGGAACATTACGATGACGACGAGGAGGACCAGCCGGAGGGACAGAAGATGGACATGTTTGGCAACGTCAAGTCCTTGGCGTATTACGATTCCAACAAGGAGGACCCGTACATCACGATACCCGACGGCCAAGACGACGAAGACGAGGACCGAGAGGACCTCCAAATCCTAGCAACGGATAACCTCTTATTAGCCGCCAAGGTCGAGGACGAGCTGGCGCATCTTGAGGTCTATGTGTACGAAGATGATTCAGACAACCTCTACGTGCATCACGACATCATGCTTCCTGCCATCCCGCTCTGCGTTGAGTGGTTGGACGTCGCTGTTGGCAAACAAACTGTTGAGCAGCAGACCTCAGCCGCCAACTTCGTAGCGATAGGCACAATGGATCCCGATATCGAAATCTGGGATCTCGATACGGTGGACTGCATGTATCCCAACGCCATCCTGGGCCAGGGCGGCAATCCTGAAGACGAGAAGAAGAAAAAGAAGAAGAAGAAGTCGAAGAAGGCCAACGACGAGTACCATGTCGATGCAGTCTTGTCCCTGGCTGCCAACCGGAAACACAGGAACCTCCTGGCATCCGCTTCAGCTGACAAGACTGTCAAGCTATGGGACCTGAACACCACCAAGTGCGCCAAGTCTTACTCTTACCATACCGATAAGGTTTGTTCGCTTGCATGGCACACGGTAGAGTCGACTGTACTGCTGAGTGGCAGTTACGATCGTACAATAGTCGCGGCAGATATGCGAGCCCCTGACGCCAAGGTGCATCGATGGGGTGTCGAGAGCGATGTCGAGAACGTCAGGTGGGATCCGCATGATCCGAACTGCTTTTTCGCCTCGACCGAAAATGGTATCATTCACTACCACGATGCCCGAAACGCGCCCTCAAGCCCGTCAGAGAGCAAGCCTTTGTGGACACTGCAAGCTCACGACGAGTCCCTCTCGTCGTTTGACGTCAATAGCCAAATTCCCGGCTTCATGGCTACTGGCTCCACTGACAAGACCGTCAAATTATGGAACATAACGCCTACCGGCCCGCAGATGGTAGTGTCGCGCAACCTGGACGTCGGCCGCGTCTTCTCGGCAACTTTCGCACCTGATGTTGATGTGGCGTTCAGACTTGCAGTAGCGGGAAGCAAAGGCACCATGCACATCTGGGACACAAGCACCAACGCCTCTGTGCGCAAAGCTTTTGGCAACAAGATGGCCAGCCAACCGCAAGCCAACTTCGTTGAAGACAAGCTTGTGGGTGTTGCTGCAGACGATAGCAGCTCTGACTCAGACGAGGGTGAGGACGACGAGGAGGACGGTCAGGATAGTGATGCAGACTCGATGGAGGAGGATTAGCTATTCATCAACCCAGATTGAAGTTTTTGAATCTGACATGTGTCAGGCTGCACCCTCGAGGACTCCCCTGCTAGCGATCTGAGTTTACAGTTTAATCTGTTGGATGTCACTTAAACCCTATGTAGTTGGGATGAATTAACATGAGAGACTCCTTACAACAGAAACTGAGTTACAACATTGTTCATAACTATTGTATGTCAATCAAAGCTTTGAGTAAGACACGCAGGATGTGTGGCACGCTTCCTCCAGCTGTGTAGTGTAACGTAGCAGCAATCGTGGAATAGGGGATACTGGAGGCTGGTGCTGCAGGTAATTCGGAGACGTGTGCTGATGGTTGTTTGAACTCAACGTTCCTGCATAGATTCCATATTCCCATGTTGCGTACAGGTAGTGTACAGGTAGTATGCAGCAGTGGCGCGAGTGTGCATGACTCGGTTATGTTAGACAGCTGCCACTATAACGTGGACGGCGTCGCTCGCTTGCAAGCTTTTCAAAGCATTAGGGCAACTAGTAATTCAGCAGGAGGCTCACCATAGTGAGGATTTGTAGCTCAGAACATGAATAATGGGATCGATCGCTGGCGGGGAGGCGCATTCGGCCCTCAGTTGGCGTTGTGCCACGCGTCGGTTGATGGACTGAGATTTTTCAAAGGTAGACAGTTGATGGACTGATTTATTCTCGATAGCTGCCGTGACAGGCAGAAACCGTCATCATGTGCCTAGATGCACTCCTGTCGAACTGACATTCCTATGTAATACTTCACACCATCGGGTGGTTAGTGGAGTTAGCGGTCGGAGGCCCTTGCGCTGTTCGTAGTGAGGTTTAGCAAGTGAATTGCCCGTTTCGCGAGCGATAACACACATTTTTAGGGGGAAGGTGGTGAGCTGTCAGTTGTCTGTAAGTATGGACGGTGTGGCTCCTCCATTCTTGCCGGACGATTGTTAGGCGTTTCCCGACCGACATGGCGGGTGGTGTTGGTGATGATAATGCATGTTTGGACGAGAGATGACGGCAAGACGGGTGCTGAAACGCTGGGATCGGAGATATCCAATCAAGGCCTGCAACACCCAGCCAATCACTTAGCCTTACGCCTCGTTCGTTTCAACTAAGTACAGACCAGAAAAGACAGCCCTTGTGCAGGGAACTGGTCGTGGCCAATGCGAGGCATTGCGCCAAGAGAGGATCTCTTTCCTCGTGGATGCCAACCCTGGGCACTGGGCAGAATTGGGCTTGGCCTCCTCTTCCCTTTTTCGCCCGAAGGGACTTGGTCTAGTTGGTCTGGACGGAAGTGTGCACATCACGCATGCCCCTAAGTTGAACTCCATTCAGGCGCATTGATGATGAGCACATGGCGGCTCCAGCAATGCATGCTTGACCTGAGATAAATCGCCCTGGCATCTGGCTCCTGGGCAATCTGGCCCAATTTTGTGCCACGGCCAACTGGGCCAACTGACGCACGTGCGCAGGGCACAGCGCATCCATACTTCTGCCCATACCACTTGATCCCCATCCGGAGTGAATCAACGGGTTCAAGTTGGTTCTGACGATACATATACCCAAAGTACCGATTGATTCATCAGTCGGCCGTCGGCTTTGGGTTCAGTTGGCACTTCAACAGTTCATGCGAAAGAAGCAAAAGCAAAGATTTGTGGTGCGACAGTGGGCGATCACGTAATGCACACAGAAATGCAAGTACAGAACCTTTTGAACATGCAGATGGAGGGGGTCGATCGTTTCCACCGACTAGTAAAATTATCTCTTTGCCATCAGCTTTGTCAGAGTTAAATCAGGAACAGGAACAGGAATGGCTCGACAAGAGTCGGTAACTGTTTGCGGTCATGATGGTACAAACCGCCTGCACCTGCTGTACCTGCATCGGTGAGAGGTAAATAATTGGCCTGCACTTGCTGCTTGCATTCTCCCTTCAGCGTGGACCGAACCACCACCCCTGCTTAGGTTGCCATGGATCCCTGCCCGACCGGGAGGGGCAAACAAGGGGTGGCAGCAAACAAGAGTGCATTAGGGAGCCAAGCCAATGTGATTGGCCTCCCCAAAATGGATAGGCCTATCAGGCCCGAGTTGATGCGCTTGTTCGCCGTCCAGTTCTAGCCTAAAAGCGCCGTGGTCCGGCACAGCTGGGCACAGTAGCAATAGTAGTAGGCGCGTCAAGTGGGAAGAGGGACAAGGGTTTCTCTGTCTTCGTTAGAGTGCATGAGGGTTGACCTGTTGGTTCGTCGTCAGAGCCATCCCTTTTTTACTTCTCCCCTGCTGCTAATCTGCACTAATCTACTGTAGCGAGAATGTAAGTAAGTGCCTATTTACAGCGCCATGTAGCAGTAGTTCGTGCGCGTGGGAGCAGCAAGCAGCAGTCTCCAGTCTGCTGTAGCAGCAGGTGGTGGAGGGTGGCGTGCATCGTGGGTCGACTCTTGCTTTTTTTGACAGGAGTCCGGCAAGCTGTGAATCATACAGAATGACCGACCACTCTACATGTTTATTTGTTTTTTGTTTTCTGTAGAGAATGATATCAGAGCCCAGGGGGCTCGCTTAGCTGTGGTAAGTCAGGAGTAAACAGAAAAGAAAGCATATAATGGAAGTCTTAGAAGCTGTAGGACAGAAGATGAGTCTAGAATGAATCAAGTGGTGTATGTTGGGTGTCCATAATCGTCTCGTCGACCTTCACCACCACCCCTGCCCAGGCCCTGCCTAGTGTAGTATCAAAGGAAAGCTCTATCCTAGGATCCCCCTGGTCCTGCCCTGGCAGCCCTCCGCAAATCGTTGGTTTTTTTCCACTATCCTTGAGGTCCGCACGCGTTTTTATTACCGAAGGTGGTCCCCATCTCCATCTCCCCCTCGAGGTCGTCTATGCATCTGTCGTCGACTATCCACACCTTCACATTCCAACTCTCTTTTTGGTGTTGCTGGGACTTTCTCCAAACTTCCTCTCCCACAAGTCACTCTCTATTCAGTTGCTTGATTTGAATGCAGGTCTCTGCTCCTCGACCTTGCTCGCCGGCCCGTGGAAGTCATTCTTTTCTTTCGCAAACCACTTTACTCTTCACCACAATCCCTGAGAAACCTGGTTGTTTCACTGTTTCCTGTCTGGTACAACAGCAAGCCGCAAACTGATATAGTTGGGCGGGTCTATTCATTATCTCAAAGAAGGTTGGCTATAGCACACCACGACCGCAGAAATTGCCGTACTCGACCAACGTACCTGCAATCGGTCCAACTTGAAGAAGCAAGCAAGCAACAACACCGCTCCTTTCAAATTAGCAAACGACATACACACAGCGCCGTCCACATAGCACGGCATCTTTCTCTCTCTCTCTCTCTCTCTCTCTCTCTCTCTCTGTCCACTTCTTTACAAGTCCGTCTCTTTGAAAGGAACGGTACTCTACGGCGACGCATTTAGCTGGACCTTCAGACTGCGATCAAGTCTTGGTTGTTTTGACTTGGATTCAACAGTCAACCCAACAACAGCGTTTTCGATTCGATTCCTCTTCCTCCTTCGGCTTTTACCGCCTCACAGCATTTAACCGCATTGTCTGCCAGGGATCTCTGCTGCGCGCCAAACCCAGTCTAGACATTTCTTACTTTTGGTCCTACTGCAAGAAACGAAGCTGTTGCAGCAATCGCTTCCCGTGCATCTTGATTCATTGCAAATCAAACGGTGTTGGACGAAACGAGCATCGCACCGGACCATTGGAACTTGGTGTATTCTGGAGTGACGTTGACTAACACCGAGTGTCGCGGTGCTGTTTTTCAGGGTCCTCATAGGCTGTTTCCAACAAGTGGTCCATCTGACCCCGAATCGTCAAACACCTTCCAAATCAAGGTGCCATTCACTGTGGCACAAGCTCAACAGACGGATCTGTTCAAGCGACACGCGACGACCGCAGTGCTGCAGACTGCCGCCTATTGCTGCAACTCTTTGACGCTCTAGGCAGGATTAATGATTGTCACATTGCCCACACCACTAGAAAGTCGCATCACTCCTGCTGGTTTTAGCCTCCAGAGTTAAACCCTCTATCGTCTTTGAGGTATACCAGACCGTTCAAATAAATCACCTGCCAGATTTGTCGTCATCTGCTTTTTCTCTCGCCTTATATCTCTTGAGAAGCTACACTCGACCCGCTCGAGCTTTTGCAATATATCAATTCTCCCCTCAAGTTTGCCAAGAATCCCGAGCGCACCGCCAACAACACTCAAGATGTCTCTCGCCCGTGCTTTCACCACCCGGCGCACGAAGCAGCACTCCATAGATCTCAAAGATGCCGGCGCCCCACAACGCAGCAACACGGTGACCCGGGGCTTCGGGTCTTCCGGATCTATTCGCAACAAGATATCCTCGCCCATGGAGCTCACCCACACGACAAACATGCTTGCGTACAACGCGCCAGATCTCCATCCCCTGTCAGCACGCTCTGTATCGTCATCAAACTCCAAGTCCTCGGATGATGAGTCGGATGCGCATACCAACGCATCATCGCCCCCTACCAGTCCTGATGTAGCCTCGGTCGGAGAGCGTGGCAACTCGCCGGAGCCCAACCATCTGTCTTGTTACTTTACAGCTCCTGGTCAAAAGGCACCTCCTCGGGTCAACGAGGCCCCCTCGATTCCCAAGCGAGCCCCTTCTCACACCAAGAAGGCATCATACGACAATTTGGCTCAAAAGCAAGCTGCTCGTTACTCGAACCAATCCTTGCAGACGGCCTCTTCCAAGGGTAGCTTCTCCTTGTCCCGGTCTTCGTCCAGATCGACCACGGCAACATCTGTCTCGTCGGCTTCTTACAGCCGAAACAAGCCTGTTGCTCCGCCAGTGTCTGCGTCTCCCATAACACCAGCAGTGGCGGCCTCGCCAGTTCGACAGCGGTCTACAAGGAGGCATGAGTTAACACCTTCGACCCACCCCTTCGGCCAAGAGCTGGCTCAAGTAACGGAGATCGCGGAGGACTACGGCGTGTCGGATAGGCTGGATTTGGTAAGGGAGGAACAGAAGGAGCTCGCCTCCCAGGGTCTCTGCTGCTTTCAGGCCGAGGAGTATGCGGCGGAAGTGCACAGTCTATTCACGACGTTCTTCAAACCAGAGCCATCTTACCAACAGGAGATCTGGATCTAGCAAACCGCTGATCCGGAGCCTGGGAACTCAATCCACTCTTTTTCTGGTTTTGGGGAGGCATCTTATTTTACGACTTTTCACTTGTACATAATTATGCGACATTTTATTTTCAATGCGGCCAAGCAAAAGAATTGCGATATTGTTGGTTCATGAACTACAGGGCGATTTGGTATCACTTGGCGGGCATCCATGAGGCGTTAAGAGGTTTTAATCCATGGATTTTTGGGTCTTTTTGAGCTGGACGTGTCTGGCTATACCTTAGGCTGTCACTTTTTTTTTGTCCTTCGCGGAGTATGTTTGGTTGATGGGCCTGGCCTTCTACAAAAAGTAGTTCCTAGCGGTCGTAACGATCGTAACATAGAGGAGAGGTAGCAATAGCACCTTCCAAGTTGATACTCCTCATTCTCTTCTTTCAGTGTACCCAGCCAACCTCCATTTCCGAGGTTATATGAAACCTAGAGCAGTGTCACACTTAAAAATGATACTTTGTTCATGCCTCATATCAAAGTCCTTCTTTATGTGATGTGTGACGTAGACGAGGTATGCTGTTGTTCGACTTATGCCCCAATATACATAACACGCCCCAGGTTTTTAGTGAGAGGGATGGGCTGGCATTCAGTCTGGAAGAAGACTAATAGGAATCCATGCATGGCACGGCTGCTACGGAGAGATCCCGTTCGGCCCTGGATGATACTCACATAAGCTAGACTACCTACTATCCAGGGATCCAGGATCAAGCCAATGGAAAACAACCTCACGCACATATCGTACCATCGCTTCGGTGCACATCGTCTGCATGACACCCTTTGTACTAGTAGTGAGAGCTTTCTTCCTGGTGTAGATGGACCATTCCTGAATGTGGTTATTAAAGACTCTCGTTCATCGCAGCCGTCCACGTATACTCGCCCCCACTTTGAAAGGGATCTACGCGAGGGTTATCCGCCCTGAGGGGGTTTCAAGTTTTGGGGAATGGGATCCAAGAGCCGGAACATGATGCTTGGGGCCCCGGGTACAATTACGATAAGATATCAATTAGATCTGCTACGACGGGTGTCTGATCGACGTTGCGGCAATGGTATGCTTATTTTACGTATGTTCTACCGTAGATGCACTATGTCGGCATTGAGCTTGTTCTTCTTTTTTTGTTGTTTTGTTTTTCTTTGTTTTCTATGGTTGCATCCTAGAACTTACTCAAAACAGGATGCAAATGCAATGCAACCACCCTCAGGAGGATGGAAGAAGCCATTTGAGTTGGTGGGAAGGAATGACTGAATTCGCATCATGAAACTTCGAAAAGGATCGTTCCATGCCCGGCGGCTTTACTTTTTTTCTCTTCTTTTATCGCTCCACTTTGCCTTGATCGCAGAGTTTGGAGGTAGATGGCATTACATCAAGATGAAGGCTGCCCTCTCCTTTTGTTTTTGGCTTAGCATTGAGATCCTCCCAAGCCAAGTAAAATCCTGCTCTCAATGGTTTCTGGCCTCTTATTTTACTTAGCGGCAAGGGATGCCGGGCAGGAGGCCAACAAAGTCGGTCGCAAGACCTGCCACTCACCCAACTCATGGCAGCTGAGGTGGTGTGGCATGGCATGGTGGTCAGCGCAGTATATCTACATTGTCTCACGCTGACAGTCAGCCTTTGCCCGGAAGTGTCGGCGTGTCTCTCCCCAGATCGCGTGCAGTAGTAGTAAGACATTGACAAGCCATTTTGAATGGCTTCTGTGTCTCTGTGTCTGTGTGCGTGTATGCACACCATCTACAAATTGCTCGTACAACTACACTACGACGATGCTGTGGGCACCCGAGATCCTGGAATCTGAGCTCGCTCCAGCGCAGCGTAGGAAAAAATACATCCAACAAATCCGATGCCAGGATCCGGTTTCGCATCCTTCATTTCAGCTCCGATTGTGTCAGGATCTCATATCGAGTTTGTTGGTTCCAGGGTTTCTATTGATAATTATGAGTGGCACACAGTTAACTGCTGACACCAAGTGCCGTGCAACCCAGCATGCCAGGCGCGGGGGAAATACCTTCTTACCCCGGAGAGACGATAGTTCTTGATTCGTGGGTTGTTATGATGCGATGGTATGCCCTCACATCTCATTATTGTCGATCCAGAGCAGTCTCAGAGCCTGCGGCGCGAGCTCCGATGGTGAACAAGAACTCCCTATGATATGCCAAGGTTGTATGAGCTGTATCCTATCATAGTGCAGTAGGAGATGCCCATAGACATGGCCGAGAATATCAGGGACTCGAATGCGTGCGCCAAGTAGCTAACTGCAGATACTCAGCGTAGTGGTATGGTCAAACACACGATATTCGGATCTGGGTAACAAATCCCCTATTCAGATACATCCTCCCGAGCTCGCTTGGAAATCTGTTTTTCGCCTGAACAAAGTTCTAGAGCGCATCGAATTGCACTGTTCTTTTCAAATTTTCGTCTGGGCCTGATCTAAATGTCAAGGAATAAAGGGTTGGGTAGAGGAGACAAAGGCGTTTTCTACCATGCCAACCTCTAGACATTGTTCTCTTCAAGAGCCGCAGTCATCCTTCGATAGTGATGGTGCCATGGCGTATCTATCGCATTGTACGCGAAATCGAAACAAAAACACAGTGGTATTATAAGATGCTAGATAAGCCTAAAGCGGTGATGGCGGGATAGTCTGAAATATTCTTGTAATTTTCATTGATTGCACTTATTTCGTTCCACCTGTACCCCCTTTTCTTCTTAATAACCCAATTTATCTTTCTTTTCTTGCTATACTTGATTACTTGGGATACTTACCACAAAATTCATCAAGATGGTCGGCTGCCTCAAGTGGTGTTTTGGCGGCCGTCCGGAAGTCGAGGCGGAGAAGGGCCGGGACGACTTTGCCGCCAATCTCGAACACGAACATCAGCAAATCTCGTGCGGGATTGCTGCGCGCCTCGCCACGGCCGACACTGCCGAGCGCATTCGCATCCGGGACATGTTCCGAGACGGAGATGGACGGTGGTTCCCGTCGGCGGACGAGAAGGGCAAGGGCAAGGGCAAGGGCAAGGGCACAATGGAGTGGGAAGAGGAGGAGGAGGAGAAAAAGGAGCAGAAAACAATGATGGAGGGGAAGGAGAGACCGGAGGACGAGGATGAGAGCAGCAGTAGTAGCAGCGCGACCACGGAGTCTTCGCGAGGCTCGCAGCTCTGTGGCCTGTCACCTATGCCCATGGGGGTCATTTTCGCAACAGCCCCTGGGCTCGAGCCGTCTATGACGGCAGACTTGCGTCCTGTCTTGACAGATCTCCCAAACGCGCCTAAATTTACATCCTCTGCCTCAGGCGACGGCGTCGCTACGAATGGGCCCTCGCTCTTTGCGGTTGGCTCTGATGACGACGAGTAGAACGAGGTCCAGCAACGGCAAAAGTAGCTGGGTAGGTCAAAAGGGGGAACGTAGATGGTCGCCGGTAAGTTGGTAGAAGTAACTCGTCCGAGCATGTTCGTGTTGATATCCATTTGTATCTTTAAAAGTAAACCCTGAATATGATATCAATCTACACCTCACGGGCCGAAGTGAGACAGTTATTAGAGCGAACGAAGATCACTTTCGCAGTAGCCTATAGACCAGTCCAGACGTTTTTAGGAGCACTCAACAAATTCTTATAAAAATCAAGGAGCGACGAAAACTAGCAAAACACCCCCCTTATACCGCGGTATCCAATCCGTCCATCCGAAACCAAAGGAATGTCCCCCCTGCCCTTACCCCATACGCCACTGGCTTATGAACCATCGTATACGAAAGCCAGCTACATGACCGGCAACACCATGGCAATACCCGTCCGCGCGACTGTCTTGTCTTCGCCCATCAGTCTATGCCACGACGGCGCTGCAGGCGACCTTGGTCTGGGTCTGGGGTGGGCCGACGTCCTTGGTCTCGCCGCCGCGGACGGTGGAGACGCTGCCGTCGACGCCCTTGGCGGTGCAGGTGATGTAGTTGGCGCTCTGGACGTTGATGTGCGAGATGCTCAGGGAGTTGTCTAGAAGAGGAGAGCGAGAAAGGTCAGTCACCGGATGGGGTCTGTCACGGTTATTGGAGAGAAAAAAAGACTCACAGGTCTCATGGTATTGGCCGTCGACGGGGACGACGATGGTGTAGGCGGCATCGGCAGCACCCTCGAATTTGATGGTGGCGCTGAGAGAGCGGGCGTCGGCCTCGGCAGGGGCAGCCATGGCCAGGCCGGCGAAGAGGGTGGTAGCGGCGAGAGTGAAGAACTGCATTTTGAATATTTGGAGTGTTGGTTGGTTTGGTCGTTAGAGACGAAGATGGAGTAGTACTTGTGAAGTTGAGGCTGGTTGAATTGGATCTGAGATGATGTTGGATGCTGAGTGTGAGTCTGTTCTGTTCTTTCTCCCTCGTAGGAGGTCGTCGCCCCCTTTTATAACTACAAGACTCCAGGCCCATCGTCGCCATCTTCTCAGCCTAGCTGCCATGATTCCATACTCCAGCTTTGGTCTTCCCCCTCCTTCGGTTTCCATCTCGTAACGGCTTACCTCTCCATTCGTGTTGAGGCGCACGCATCGGGGTATATTTTGAGAAGCGAACGAGGGAAGCCCGCCTTTGCTCCGCCCTTGGATAGCCCGGGCAAGGAAGAAGCTGTGTCTGCTGAGCTGATGACCAAGGTGAGTGAGAAGCCACGATGATGCCAGGCATCACCCACCTCGTCCAGTCGCAGTCCGTACTTTCATTCCGGCGACGTCGATGTCCTTCCCTGCCTCAGCCCACGGGACCCATCCACGACGGCCCATGGGGTAGCACGATAGGACTTTTTTGATGCGAGATGGCTCCATCGATTACCCGGACTTCCCAACAACAACACCAAGCCTCAGCTGCCTCCCGCCTCACTCAGCCTCGCTGCGAATGTCTGCACGCTGCTGCTCACGGCTTACTTTTCGCGGCGACGCGATGGCGACGTATTATGGTCCTCGATACGAGTCACTAACAGTATAAGGGCTTACTTATGATGTTGTGTAAGCTGAATCAGACCAACTGGAAAGAAAGTGTTGTCAAGTCGCAATCGAATCATTCCCCCATCCTTCTCCCCTCCCTCTACCCCCGCAAATAGGAATGTGGGCGCATTTCAAGAAAGAACCCGATCCCGTGGGTTGCCCATTTTGCCGGATGCCGGGGCGAGTAAGCCTTTTATTTTACCAGAAAAGGGTGGCAGTGAGGTCGTTGGGGTCAGCAGCCAAGAAGATGACGACGGCTGAGATGTATGTGCTCGATAACCGACGTTTCGTGTGGCACTTGTCAGATTATCGGCCCTTGAATTTACTGGCCAATAACAAAGAAAGGAGCCATTTTCAATCACTGCGCTGCTGCCTTTCGTTTGAAGGATCTTGCTAAAGATGGCAACTATTCTATAGCTGGACGCTCAGCCCAATAGCAGATGACATATCGCAACCATAGACGACATAAATACGGCAGTACGGTTTCGCGGGCCTCCGAGAAATCATTAATAGGCATATACTACTTGTGAATATATAGTATTATACACAACCAGAGAGTTGGTAGATTTGTTTCAGATCGCTGCCTAATCTTACGATATAGCCTACGGCCGGATAACAGTAGGGGGGGCAGCCATGGTTGGCAAGATGCTGCGACAGACGACAGACGGTGTGAGACACTTCGCTTTTAAGAAAGCCACCGAGCTCAGCTCCAAAACCGCTAACACTCGTACGGAGACTCGACCATCTGACCATCGTCATACGATGGGAAGGGGATCTGCTTGACTCGCGACGCAGAGAGCATACTATTCATAATGGTCACAATGTATTAATAATGCAAAGGGGCAAGGGGCTTGGAGGAGAAGACTACGGAATACGAGGAAGACAGTTTGTTTTGTTTGTTTGAACAAAAAGGATAATTGTTATTCATAGATATACTATGTTATGTAGGTACTATATGTAATGTCATTTTATGACGCGCTGTCGATGACAAGTGATGTCCATACAATCTGCTTCCCTGAGTGCCAGCTCCAGGGCGACAATGCCAAAGAGCTGCTGGCACAGGCGGTCCAGCGCAATGCAATGCAAGTGTGGTATAATTGGTCCCAGCCTCAAACTCAAAAGGTGGCTGAGAGGCTTCGTAAATTCGTAAGTAAAGTGATTTTCCCCCAATCCATTGATCCGGTGTTTTCCCATAAACTCCGTGTTGTTGTTGTAGTAAATGCAGTGGTCCTGCCACACAGTCCCGTTGGAATCAGCTGAGAGAGCGGTCCCTTTAGTCGGGCCTTCTCGGAACAGAACAGGCAGGCCATAGGTAGAGGACTGAGATGCGCCCGCGCCGGCCGAAGAGCCGGAGTAAGATGGCTGTAGCTGTAGTCCTCCCTGCATGTATGTCGATGCCAGGAAGCATGTGTGTGCTTTTGTGGTTGTGTTGTTTGTGTGAATGATGTGAAGTGAAAATCTGACTAACATCCCCTCTCTAGGCGGCTGAAGAGAAGAGAAGGGGGGTGGCTAGCCTGAGTAGGTAGAGTCTCATGCTTAATCTATTTGATGTGCTTGGCCACAACGGCCAAGCTGCGCTCCCGGTTCATCTGGCGCTCAAGCTGGGCAGCGCGGCGAGCCTCACGGATGGAAGAACGAGTCCAGCCGAACAGGACAAAGGCCATGGTGAAGGCAGCCAGGGGAGCGGCAAGCTTCTTAGAAGTGACGGCACCCCCCATTGGTGTGAAGATCTTGGTGGGGGTGAAGAGCTTGGTGGTGATGGTCTTAGGGGTGAAGACCTTGGCGGAAGAAGAGAATCCTTGAGGGGCCATTTTGTTAGATTTAGGAAGGTGATAGACTCAAAAGTAAGATAGAGTAGAGATGATTGTGAGATGTGAGATCGAGTGGTGATTGGTTGTTGAGTGGAGATTGTTGTTTTGAGTGTTGATTGGAGTGGTGATTGAGTTGATGCTGATGAGGAGGGAATAGAATAACGGTTTGAGGGCGAGGGACAGCCATATTTTATAGAGATAGAGTCAAGGGCCAAACTTACCGTTGCAGGAGAGTATAATAGGTGCCGACGGGAAGTTACAGCAGCAATCGTTCGATTGTGAAGCCAAAGTGAAGCCTATGCGGTTGAGTGCCGTCGTCGCAAGTGAGGGTCAGTATGAGGTTTGGCTCATTATGGACTGACCATGCTCTGAGGAGATAAACAGGCCAGTATCAGAATTGTTAATCAATTAATGCGGGCACCAGGGCGGGACTCGGGGCGGCTCCCGGAGCGGGACCTAGGCTGCAAGCGGTTGGTCACACCCAATCATTTCCGCGAGATCCCCCACGGGACCCACTGTGGCTGCTACACCCAGTAAACCTCTAAACTTAGCAAATGGGCACATCTGGACTCTTTGGCTGGACTCTCTCTATTTTGCTGGCTCTTGCTGGCTCTTGCTGGCAACTGGCTCCTCAGTCCTCACGACCACACCACACACCACGACTCACGGCTCTGCATCTTGTGCATTGCTGCAAACTACCAACGGCCTTGCATATTCCTCGCCTACCGCATGCACGTCGATGGACCCCTGGCACCCTGGTGCTTTCATATGCCGGCAACCCACATCTTTATCTACCCAAGCTCTTAAGCTCGATCCTACCTGCATGACCCATTCTCCAGCCTCTGACGACACTGACACCTGTCCATTCAAGCCACTGTCATCCCATCCTATCCCACTCGCACTGCTGCTTCGACTGCTTCTCTCTCTTTCGTAACTGCCGCCAACGCCAACTGCGGCTCCCAGCTCCCCCAGTCCGCCCAGCCCAACGCCAAACCGCAATCCCCGTTATTTAAGAAGCACAGATTGTCACAGGAAACAACCTCGATACCACCTGCGACGCCCCTCTCCGCAGTCACATCAACCGGCCTTTCTGCGGTTGCTTGCCTGCCTGCCTGCAGCTGCATCGATATCCGTCGGCCTACGACTCGCATCTTTCGAGTCCTGCTGCAGAATAAGACCATGCTCTAAGTGACCATCGAACCACGACTTATATTACCCAACATGTCTTCAAACGTCCTGTCCCTGCTGGGATGGACCTTCCTCCCCAATGTAAGCCGTTAGACCTCCCAGTCTTCTCGATTCCCGTCGATTCCCTTGCAGCGCGCCATCCTCCGGTGGGCGCTAAGACATGCAGATGAAGATGCAGACCGAGATAGAGAGCCACAGCCAGTGCCAGAGTGGAAAGGCGAGCAAGCCTCCCAAACAAAACAAAGAGCCGCCACCCCTCTTTCTCTTTGCTCTTCATGCGAATACGAACGATATGCAAGCTGCATACATGTCTACATAGTGAAATGCTTGCGCGTACACAGCCAAGCCAGCTGTGTCGGACTGCATAAGGAACCAGAATACTGACATGATTTCTCCGTCTCCTCCCCTCTAGCTCGTAACCGGCTGGGCTCAATCCATTTACTACGGCCTGACTATCCGCGCGGGCTCGCCACGCCCCCAGCCCGGCTCCCCCAAGTACGCCGAACACCGTCGGCGCATCCACATCCTGGTCGTGTCCGCCTATCTGCTCTACACCCTCTACGAGGCCGACTGGGAGCTGCGGGGCGCCTCGACCTTCTACCAGGACCTGGGCGTGCCCCTTCGCGCCACCGAGCGCGAGGTCAAGTCGCGCTTCCGACGGCTTGCGGCGCTGCACCACCCGGACAAGATCGGCAACAACGGCATCGGCGATAGCAGCGATAATGTCGGCGACTTCTTCATCCACCTTAAGACTGCCGCCGACACCCTCACGGACCCGGCCAAGCGGTTCGCCTACGACCGCTTCGGCCCGGAAATTGTCCAGTGGAAGCACTGCGCGACGGTCCGCGACTACGTGGCGCGCGGCGCGCAGCAGCTGATCCCGCACTACGGCGTCGCCGCCGTCGTCATGTACGTCCTGGGCCTCTTCGGCTACCTCGAGTGGGGGCGCTACTGGCGGTGGCTGACGCTGGCGGTCCTGGCCGTCTTCGAGGTGTACGCTGTGACGCGGCCCCGGTCCCCCTGGCTCGTCGGTGCCGTCGTCAACCCGCTGCTCGTCCGCTTCACGACCCACCCGCCCTACCTGCCCTTTCAGGTCATCAGCCTCGCCCGCAAGTGCAGCATCACCCTCTATATCGCCTTCAGCCAGCTCGGCCCTCTCCTGCGGCCCCAGCAGCAAGGCGTCGCCACCACGGCCGAGAAGCAGCTCAAGCAAAACCTCGAGCGCCTCGAGCAGACGACGCGCGCCATGGACGCCGACGCCGGTCGCCTCCTCGAGCTGGAGATGACCCCCTTCTCCGGCGACCCCGAGACTATCATGAACATGCGGACCAAGCTCAAGGAATGGCTGGTGCAGAACACAATCCGCTCCGATCCCATGGTACGTGATGCGCTGGGACGGTCCTTGCAGAAGAGACGCGTCGATGCGCCCGCAGGAGCACGAGGTACCAGATAAGAAGTCGCATAGAATCAAGCGATCTTGTAAAGTGAACTAGATCATATTTCCAATACAAATAGACAGTTTCATACCAAAGAGAGGCCCCCTCCCTTTCCCTTTTATCCGAGAACAATAAAATAACATAGCCCCCTTAACGCCCCAACATTCCCAGTAATGCGTGTACCGTACTTGCCATATATACGGCTGTGCCATTATGAGTAGCAATAGATCAGGACGTCCGTCAACGTTGCCCCAAATGGTATATAGTCCGTCTATCACGCCAATATAATCTAGCAAAAAAGCTTGTCGTCGCCAGTTTCCCTCACGACGTCTGTACGGAAGCTTCATTGAACTAAATCAAACAAA
The DNA here is from genome assembly GCA_038363915.1 of Apiospora saccharicola. NCBI lineage: Eukaryota > Fungi > Ascomycota > Sordariomycetes > Amphisphaeriales > Apiosporaceae > Apiospora > Apiospora saccharicola. The sequence goes on from JAQQWM010000001.1 coordinate 7,365,489, forward strand.
ACAAAACAAAAAGAACCTTGGTCGTCGCGAGAAAACTTCATAGTCTCTGTCGCCCCCTGGTCTCTATAGGGATAAAGCAGATGCACACGAAGGCGCCGAGGATGAGCGCCGCCGAGAGGTAGATGGGCAGGACGGTGCCGTCGCCGGGCAAGATGGCGGCGAGGACGGGGGCGATGAGGCCGGCGACGCGGTTGAGGAAGCTGGCGACGCCGGTGCCGGCGCCGCGGACGGGAGCGGGGAACATTTCCGGGGTGAAGGCGTAGAGGACGCCGTACATGATGTTCTGGACAAAGGCCTCGACGCAGGTGAGGAAGAGCTGGGCGTTGGGGGTGGTGCCGAGGGCGACGAAGAAGAAGAGGAAGACGGCCGAGACGAGCGTCGAGATGGCCAGGGTGCCCTTGCGGCCCAGGAAGGGCGACGGGTGGTCGACCGTGTAGGCGGCGAGCAGGCTGCCGGGCACGCCGACGGTCGAGATGATGGCGTAGTTGCGGTACGTCTCGGCGTTGCTGGCCTCCGTCATGGTGGTGGCTCCCCCATCGGCCGGTGACGTGGACACGCCGTGGGAGAGATATTGCGGTAAAAAGGCGTTGAAGAGCGGGTAACCCATGCCGATAGTCGCCCAGGTAAGCCAGACCAGGATCGTAGCCAGGCCCAATTTGCGATTGCTAAACAGAGGTCGGATGTGTTCGCCGGAGAACGCAGCAAGGTTCTGTTTAAGGACCTCCTTCGTCGAGAGGCGGGCCGAGGACCGCTGGACAGCCTCCATGTCAACCACAGCATCGAGGACCTCCTCGGTGAGCCATGTTTTGGCCCCGTTCCGATAGGCAATGCCGTGCACCACCGCCACCGCCTCAGCCTGGCGGCCCTGCGAAAGCAGATACTTCGGGGATTCGAACAGGTGGAAAACGAAGAACCGAATAACAAACATGACAAAGGTGATTATGCCGATGGCGAATATAAATGAGCGCCACCCGAGCTCGATGGACTGGCGAGAGATATAATACCAAGCCACAAAGGACGACGCAAGCTGGCCAACTGGCCACCACACAGACAGCAACGTCAAGAGTGCGCTCGACGAATCTGGCAAAAACTCCAAGAAAAGGGCTCCATCTACTGGCAAGTTGCCACCTACTCCCGTGCCCACGCACGCGAACAGGAAGCACAAGGCCCCCCAGCTCGAAGCATATGACGACCAGATACCAAAAATGGCGGTGATCAGGAGCGTCATGTTGAAGGCAATCCGACGTCCCATTATATCAGACCCCAGTCCCCAGCAGAAACTCCCTATACAGAGTCCTGCATATAGTGCGCTTGTCGTGTATCTTACCGTCTTCTCCGGAACGCCAAACTCTCCTGTTAATGATGGCAACGTCAAAGAGACACCCTGATTTCAGTAATTAGAACATATCGCCAAGAAATTGCACAGATTCGCCATAGGAATTCTGCTATGCCTTGGTGTAATACTTACTTGCATCCATAGACTGTAAATGGTCAGCACGAGTCAATGATATAATCTGAAAACAGGAAGAAACTCACTTGTCTGCAAACCAGCCAAACCCGCACAATACGAATAGTTGCCAGTTGTACCTGCCCATGCCTATATCCTGGATAGCCTTGTTGATGAGCTTGGATTTTACTGTAACCGTTGTCAGTATCGATTCTCCCTGCATCCATATTCGCGCAGTAACCTAAACAATTGCACCTGCGTAGGAGTAGAGAAGTTATCTTCTCGTACTTACATTCATACTCGCTCCAGATGCGGCCCCTTCCCCCCCTTGCCTCATCTCCCTCCGCAGGCCCTCGATGGTGTACTCAGCCGCACTCATCTGCAGCATGCCCATGCCCTCGCCACTCTCACGGTCCTTGTCGGCCTCGTCGTCTTCCCTCATCAACGGGTCCGCGCCCTCGTCCTCCTCATCGTTGCGCCGCTCCTCGAACTCGGTCCGGCCGGACCGCGCAGAGTGACTGTGCAGATGGGCCTCTTCGAGCGGGACCAGGACGCCCGCGTAGTCATGGACCGACTCGGGACGGTACTGGAGAAACCTCCAGCTCAGAAGTCGCACCATAGTTGCGGGCTGCACTTCTCTTCCTCCTTCTTCCTCGTCTCCCCTTGACGTTAGTTAGGGATATCCTCCTATGCCGGTATTGAAGCTCCCTCTCGCTTGATCACAATTGACAGGTTGCGAAATTAACTTTTCCTCCCCCACGGATTGGTACTGGTTTCGTCGTTTCAAAGTGAAAAAGTAAAATATAAGATGAAACAAATGTAGATGGTTCAGTCAAGTCTCTTCTCTTTTCTCGTGGTGACACAGGCACTGGAAACGATACAGTCGCCAGAATACCCTTAACTTGGCGGTCGTGGCTGCCAGGTGAATGGTTCTTTCTTAGAAATTGGGATAGTGAGACAATCTCAAGCTCATACTTTTTCGTCTCCCAGATTGTTCGTTAGTAACTTGACCTGGGGCGCATGAGTGTCCGGATAGAGAGTGCGCTAACCCCCAGTTACCCAGTTATTTCTTAGGCCCAACCCGGAGAAGGCGGCACCCGACAAGAGGGACACTGATTGGTTTGGGTGCTGGAGGCTTCTCTGCTCTCGATTATTCTCGTGACAAAGAGGAAACTAGCTGATTTATATATTCTTTGAATTCGGAGAAAAGAAAAAGAAGAGGATAGAAAACGATTACTGCTTTTCTGCCAATAAATTGCGACAAGAGAGGGAGATTGCCAACGTGTTGGGTTCGATACTTGAGATGCGAACTCGTAAGCTCTTAGGTAACTGTCTCGATACATTTAGCTGGTTGAGGCTGACCCCCTAAGCGCCAGGCTTAGCACACCCGTGCGTGCCCCGGTGATCCCAATGCGCCAACCCCGTCCCAGTGACTTTGGTCCTTTCCCGTCCTTTGTCATTGGACCACCCCTTCTGACGGATATGATCAGCCGCGGCCGCCCGTGATGCTGCCAGACTTCGATATAACTTCTTAGTCACAAGAGGCACTTGGCAAGCCAGCATGGTTGCAAAAAATTAGTAATACCAACCCCCAACCCCAACCTCATATTCTGCTTCATCGTCGTGCAGTGGCCATTTTACTCGCTGTAATCTCGCCTAAAGGCAATCTGCGACACAGACGCGAGTCACTAACAACAACAGCTAGGATGAGAGGCCACAATTCGTATCGTAGATTATCCGACATGCGTAGAGTCCGGATATCAGTAGGTGGGTATCATTAGCGGAACCATTGGCCTATTCTATAGAATAATCGCCTCATCATCTCCTGCCGCTCCGTCTTCCTCATCCTCCGAATCGTCCCAGTCAAGTGCCTTCCTCTGTACCTCTGCCAGTCCACTCAGCTCAGTGACATACTCTTTATCACTGAGAGCCTTTTGCAAGAATTGCCACCCATCGCCTTCTCTGTACGCCGAAAGAATGGGCTTGCTACAAGCACTACAGGACGGGTACGAAACGCCGCGCACCTTGATCTGAGTAAAGTCGGCCAGGTATCCTCGGATTTGATGGGGCACGAGACCGAGGGCATGGTTAGGCGGCTCGCGCTCGTACGTGGTCCCGGATGAGTCCTTAGGCACAGGAGCAGGGGCGTGGGCGCCAAGCGGGTGCTCCAGAACGCTTGTGAATAGCTCGACGAGCAAAGCAGAAGCTGTAGCGGCCACTCCTGGCCTTGTCACCGTGCATTGCTGATCAAGCGTTAAATCTTTCTGTGACTAGAATCGAGAGGAGTTAGCATGACCGTGTGTGTAGCGTATCAACATACAATACCCCCAAACGTATAATAAGAATTACTCACGTCGCCAGGAGCTACAACATCGTTGCAGAAGTAGCAGCCCAGAGTATCATCACTGCCATCTATAGGCTCGGCTCCATGCCTCATGACTACATAGGTATCAAACCCGAGCGCCGCATTCATGACCAGCTTGCCTGCGGCCTTGGCCATGACGGTCGGCAGCCAACGCGACTCTCTACTATCCATGAGAAGAAATATGGCATCATGCTCGTCGATGAGGCCCCGAAGCTTCTCGAAATCGCCTCTCGTCTTTTCCGTCACTGGATGACCCAACATGGGTACGGATAACACATGGCCCTCACTCTCGACCCCTGGATAGATCTCTTTCAGGGCTTCGGCTGCCCGCAGAGCCTTTGGCGCACCTCCATTGAGGCAGTCATTAAAGTTAAAGAGCGGTTGTCGCACAGGATTCGAATACGATACTGCACCGTAGTCAACAAAACTGATTTTCCGAACACCCCACCCTTGTAGTAGCCGCGAAACGTAACTGCCCAGCGTGCCCGCGCCAAGAAGGAGACATTTGGTCCCTCTGATGCGATCAAGATGCAGGTCTGGGGCAATCCGCCATTTCATTAATTTGAGATTCAGGTCGACGGACTGATCAGCGATGCGAGTCGGATCTATTGATTCAGCAAGGCTGACAGATCGCCACCCGAGCCTCCCGGCATGGTTGCGTTCCCATCCAGTAACCTTGGGCATTTCCGTGAGCTCGGTAACTTCTGCAGCATCCATAGATAAAGGTAGAACAATGCTTCGCGCCTCGTGCCGGCGTGCCTGCATATCTCTGTAGCAGAGGATCTGAACCTTGGAAAGACGGAATCGTTCGCGAATGAGCAGCAGTAAGTTCCGGAGTGGCCAGCCAGGGTTTTCCTCATACGTGGAAGGGTCAACAAAGGCGACATATTGGTCTTCTTTTGGGATGCCCTTGAAGAAACCCTTTTCGAATTCACCAAGTGAGGCAACATCCCACTTGTAGCCCAGGTCGTCCTCCGCCATGTCCAGAGACGATCGTGCCTCGCCTCGCACCTTCTTGGCAAGGAAGAAGCCGTACTCTCGGTCATCCGCACTATACCGCCAAGTACCAATACGCTCAACTAGCTGCGAGCTTTCGGCTGGGGTGAATCGACTTATGGCACCACTCCTCTTCCACTGCGGGGTGGCTTGTAGGGCTGGGAAGGCGAACCAATATGCCATTCGGTACTTCTTCAAATCGGCGTAGGAAAGAATCACGTAGGAAGAAAGAAGGGACGGGACGGAGTAGATGGTGCCGTCCTTGATGGCCTCCCAAATCTGTCGGCCAGCATTCTGGATCATTTCGGCTCTGTCCGCATTCTTAAAGGCGTCCATTGTGTTCTTGTTCCGTATGATGCCCTCGGCGCGCACGGCATTCAGGCCCACCGAGCGGCTCGTAAGCGCATTTCCTAGAACCTGCATCTTGGTGCTGTCCTCGGGGGCGACGCCCGGCTGCGGCTCGTAGACCCCGAGAACCTGGCGCGCCGACTCGTCGAGCTTGTCATGTTCGAGCTTAGAAGAGAACAGTGCCGAGTAGAAGGGCAGCTCGATTTCGGACGAGAAGGGCACGAACTTGAGGTCCGTCGCGGCGGGCGGTGTTGTTGCCCCGCTCGGATCAGTCATGGTGAGAGGTGGCGACGCGGATGCGGATGCGATCGTGCTGGCAGTCGTAACACTGGGAAATATGCGAATGGGCGACAGCGACAGCAAGACGATCCTCAGTCTGGGAGACGCCAATCACAGTAGTTATATGGCAGGATCCTGTCGTGTCGGTCGCGTATGATTGGTATTGGCAGGGAGAGTCTAGCCCGTGGAAGGGAGGGGCAATCGGTAAGGTAAGCGGGGGCCGCGGTTCTGCAGAGGGGACAAATGCTATTTATCACAGTTGATTTCGGATTCGGGAATGCGAGCGGAAGTAAGTTGGCTCCCCTGGAAACGGAAAAGTAATATTCAGGTATGTCTCTTATGTACGCCGCTCATGAGCTATATTGAGAATGGTACAGTAAGTATGGGGATGAGAAGGAAGAATGCCTAATTTGAGCCTCGTGATTTGCTTTGTTGCATAAGGTAAGGCAGTCGTAGTCATCTGCGGGTGACGAGCTGATGATGACTTACAGGCTTTCCAGGCCAGGCGACCAGAGAGGTAAACAGACACGCGCGCACACACACACACACACACACACACAAAGTCCCCCCAGCTTCTAGAACCCTGGTTACCAAAGTAATCGATGTGATTGTGAGATGCACCCTCCCTTTCTGCGCAGCTCTTCCCCCGCTGGAGATTGTCCACTGACCTGCATTGCCCGCCTCGAGAATGACGGCAACCACCCGCTTCCACCCACACTACCTGCACGTGCCTGAGCTGAGTTGGGAACCAACTAGCTGAACTGGTTTAGGCATCGCAAGTGTGCCCCCCAGGCGTTTCCCAGGCGGGCTGAGACTGGTCGGTTAAAGTGCGGTAGTGCTACGCCCAGCAGCTGCTGCCCGACTGCCAGCACGCGACGCGCCCGCCCAATCCAATTTTTACCTAGGGCCGCGCCGGACATCGGATACTTGTAAATCGCCAGCTACTTCACCCTGAATCGAAATACCTGTCTATAAGCATAGCAAATAGCAAGCGCTTTGTTGACTTCCAGGTATACTAGACAACACTCATTCAACTAGGATTGTCCAAGAAATCTTAAAGATTCTCATCGGGTCAACATGTTACTCGGTGTTTGTGGCTGTAGGTCTCATACATAGCCCCTTTTCATACTTGCTTCTTTCTCATATGGCAGCCTTTACTTATTCTATACGAGCACTATAGCAAAATGCGCCGGCAAGAGCACAGTGGCTCAATACCTGGTTGAACACCACGGTTTCCAGAGGCTTCATCTCTCACTTGCTCAAGCTTCAAACGGGACAGCCTCATCCTCTGAACCTGCCGAGGAATCTTCATCGTCAGATGTCTCAGAGGGTGCTGGCTCAGGAAGCCAGCTTCCGATCCGCGGCAAGCCTTCCACACCGCCTGCTCATTCATTTACCTCCGCAACCGATCTCCTGGACTTCGTGACCAAGTACTGGCGATCGCGTTGGGTAACAACGGACATCCACGATGAAACCATTTTGGACATTCTCTCCCGCCGGCCCTTCTTCATCCTGGTCAGCGTCGACGCCCCGATCGCGATAAGGTGGCGCCGGCACCAAGCCCGCAACAGCAGCAGCAGCCGCCCCGCCTCGGCGTCCTCGCTCGAGGAGTTCATCGCCGAGTCCGACGACCACCTCTACTCCGGGTCCTCGGGGGTGCTTCCGCTCATCTCGCGGGCGACGGTGCGGCTGCTCAACACGTCGAGCTCGCTGGCGCACCTGTACGCGACGCTGGGCAAGCTGGACCTGACGAACCCGGAGCGGCTGCGGCCCTCGTGGGACAACTACTTCATGTCGCTGGCCTCGCTGGCGGCGCAGCGCTCCAACTGCATGAAGCGGGCCGTCGGCTGCGTCCTCGTCGGCCGCGAGCGCCGCGTCATCAGCACCGGCTACAACGGGACCCCGCGCGGCATCCGCAACTGCGGCGAGGGCGGCTGCGCCCGCTGCAACGCCGGCATGGGCTCCGGCGCCGCCCTCGCCACCTGCCTCTGCCTGCACGCCGAGGAGAACGCGCTGCTCGAGGCGGGCCGCGAGCGCATCCGCGACGGCAGCGTGCTCTATTGCAATACCTGTCCCTGCCTCACCTGCTCCATCAAGATCGTCCAGGTCGGCATCAGTGAGGTTGTCTACAGCCAGGGCTACAGCATGGATGGGGAGACGGCCGAGGTATTCAGAAGTGCCGGTATCAAGCTCCGGCAGTTTTCGCCTGTAAGTTGTATTCTTTCTAATTGTCACAATCGTTTCACTCTTCTCTTGTCGCAATCTCATTTTGTTAACTCCATTGCAATAGCCTGCCAATGGCTTGATCCACCTAGAGAAAATGGATCTCTACTAAGGAATAGTCACCTATGTATTCAACTGCTGCGAGCGGAAAGTCCTATGTCATGTAGACCTTGCCAACAAATAGATTTTAAGGGACTCCCTGTATCCAATCGGAAACGAAACATGCCAAGTAGTGAAGATCCGGGGTACATAAAACGGCTTGTCCGCAGCGACCCACAGGGCGCTTCACTATGCAAAGAATCATGAACAGCTTGAGATTTAACTTGACTTTGATCATTAAAGAAATTAGAGTACAGCGTATTTGTGTACCAATCGAGGCAAAGCTACTCCCCTCCACCAAAATCTGTCATTTGGCATAATATACGGGCGTGTAGCTGCCAGTTGACCCGAACTTGGTGAAGATCCAGGATACTAAGTATTATCCTCTGGTTCCACCGCTGACAGATCCGGTTACTCGTGCCATGGTGTGGCTCTAATAGGAGACCAACACCTTGGTGTCCAGAAGGTGATTGCGCTCATCGAACAAGAACGCGGGTGGTATCGTAAGGTCTTCCCATCATCCATTCCATTCCATTCCCTCATCAACACGCTCATCCAGTCGTCACCTATCCCCAGCCATTGTTTATGCGGCGTTGGCGGCGGCGATCTTCTTGGACTTGCGGGCGGCGAGGCACTTGCTGATCCACAGACCGATCAGGCCAAGTGCGACGATGAAGACGATGCAGAAGACGACAATGACACCGGCCTCTTGCTTCGCCCTGAATTGGTAAGTTAGTAACCAGGCTGGGATATTTGGCCATGTCGGCTCCATGCGACAGTAAGGATCGGTTGCTTAAAGAAGCAACGTCGTGACAAGAGGGGGAATAGCACTCCCAAGAATGCGTTATTGCGGAGTTGAGAATATCAATCAGACTTACCAGTTCTCACGCTTGGCGATCTGGCTCATGGCCTCGCGGGCGACAATGGTGTTGCTAATGGCAGGCATTTTGAGGTCTAAGAGAGACAAGTTTTAGCATGAAGATCCAAGCAGCGGGTGTAGACCACTCTTTATTTTCTTAAGCAGAAACCATCTGCCGATTGACCACATGGGAGCTTCGGGATTCCACAAGTCCGTAGTGGTAACCTTCCACTTGGAAGAAGGCCGACTGTGGCTAGCACAAGCAAGTGCCTTAGCTACCCAGACCAACATGGCCGAGACAGCTGGTCCGTCGCAATCCTTCCCGCCCATCAATGACCTCAATGGCATCACAAGAAGGTTATTGGGAATATCCGGAGGCACCGTAGTGTCTAAATTGACGAGCAATTGCGACAACATTGAGACTGGGTTTTTTGGGCGCATGCATATGGACAGAAGGAGCCGGTAGGAAGAGAGAAGATGCCGTATCGTACCGTCTGACGTGGAGGAGCTGGAGCTCTTCTGTTGTGGTGATGGAATCAGAGCTTGGAGTTGCGGCTGCGAACGACACACGCCTTGACAAAAATTGTCGAAGTATTGAACGAACACACAACGATCGGGGAGATTTGTTCAAGGACGAGCGGTTGAAGAGAGAGAAGAGGGAAGAGGAGGAAGATGTAGCTAGCGGGGAGCAAAACAATATGTAAGGCCCGAGTCAGAGCGATCAACTGAGGAAAAGCTTGGCTGACCTATTACGGGAAGCGGCAAGCTCTCTCCAGTACTCTGTCGTAGCTTATATTGAATGCAACTAAACTACTACAAGCAGCTAACAACAATACCTTACCAGGCAAGGCGCTCTCTCGCTTCTTTCGTCTTTTCGCCTGCGCGAATTTCGACAGCGTCCCACGCACCACTACGGCGCATAGCAGAGGCCAGGGTGCTGCTAGATCGCTCGTGGGGTGGATAACTTGGACATGGATATAGGTCGGGAAATGGAGTGACGGCGGGAATTATTGTCACCATAAGATGGTAACCCATTCCATAACGAGCCATAACATGGGCATATCACCACCACCGTGCGGCAAACCAAGCTCTGGCGGCAAACGGAACGATGGTGCTATGAGCGAAAGAAAGACCATAGCTTACCTGGATACGGGCCTGAGCTCGATGGCGAGGTCGATGATGACGATGATGTCCTTGCGTGGTCTCTTGCGGATGTTTTCGAGTTGCAACACACAGTCAATGGCTTCTGACACTGCTTCTTCTTCTCATGTGAAAAGTCGCGCAGGAACTGTGAGCCCACTCTCCAAATTTGAAAAGATTAGCAGAGCAGCACGGAGATGGCGGAGCTCCAGTTCTGGCTGTCCAGCAGATGTCTTGATTTGCAAGGGCAGAGAGAAGAACGATAAACTGCTGCCGTCCGAGCTCCACTGCTGCAGTGATCCACTGACATAGCACGGTGATGACGCTAAAACGAGCTAGGGTCAAGCAAGCATTAGCTTGCATGCTCGCCTTGCTCAGGTCACTTTAATGGAATGTCGAAGGAATGCAAACTCGCAGCTAGATGGTCTGCCTTATCGGGGCGTCATCTGCAGCGCAAACATGGACGGCATGGCGCGAGGTGCAAGCTTTCTCAGCTGCTGCTGCTACTGCTACTATATGCTAGAGCTGTAAGTCCTCAATGCGACTGACCCCGGAGCTCTGTTGGCCCTATCATCTGCGGGATGCCCAGAGCAACCGGGCTAGCTTGCTCCCCGATACAACGGTAACACCACCCGCCCGCCTTCTCACTTACTCAAGCATGGGCCAGCGGAAAGACCCCTGCGACCTTCAGGTACCTGCTCCTGCTAGCAATGCTAGCGGGCTGGCCAAGTACACAACCACTTTCTTCTTCGCTCTACATGCATCGTGCACTCACACTCTAAGAAAGCACCGAAAAAACAAGTCTTCCCCAGCTAGGGTAGGATCTCCGGACGGTAAGGATTCGGTATGTGTCGGGGGGGGAGATTGCTGAAGCAACACTGGGCACTCTGGTACTGCTGTAAGCAAGCCTACTTACCTCTGGGAAGAGCCGGGTGATCGTCTCGCGAGTCAATTGCTGATTTGCAGTCGACTCAGTACCGACAGATAAAAAAGCTTGAGATATTGCCTCACCAACCACCAACCACCCGGACTGGGTGTAGCAGCTTCAATCGGTCACTAAACCATCCTGCCACCGCCTCTTGATCCCAAGAAAACGAAGGAAAGGGGATGGGCATAGCCGATTATTAGTCAATCTCAAACAAATGATCGGTCAAGAAAGAGCATGTTCGGCATTATCCTTAGTCACCTGATTTTGGAATACTAATGTAGAGGGAGGGAGGCATATTTGAGCTCGGTTACCCCAATTGGATGCTTGTACTCGCACGCGAGCCCAAAGCGTCATGGTAGGATTTAGCAAAGGCCCTCAACGTCACCGCTCTGGGGTGGAATGGAAAAGACTGCTTGTGCTGCAACCCAATGGGCGTCCCCCCCCCAATGCCTTTGTCTGGGACCCCAGACTTTGGCGATTTGATAGTCACGCTTGCTCCCGACCTTCCGTCGTGGCCAAGAGGTCAGACTCGGTACTGCCGATTGCACTATAATCGACCACATGCCACTGGGACACAACCGCACATATGTACGGTAAGGTCTGCATGTGCAATGATGAGGAAAAGTGCATGTCAACTGGAGGATTCCGGAAAACTAACATCTTATCCCGTATTAAATTTTAACAAGCACCTCCGTTGCATATCGGGAAACCCAGTCTTTTTCAACTTACCACAATCCTCCGTAGCAATTTTTATGGATCACAAAAGGAAGCGGTCCAGCCGCCAAAGTGTGGGGAGCACAACACTATCGTGTTTCCACATCCACTGTGCACGCTTGCGAAAACAAGAGAGGAGAAGAGAGAGCTGTCACCTATCGCTCGATAACAACAACAAACAGGATGGATAGCTTCTCCGAGGTGTATATTTTGATATTACACCCAAAACAAAATAACAATGCTTTCCGCTCGGTCTCGATTTATCATCTCTAACCCTTGCTAACACCATCGTGGTATTGCCCGATCATAGCTTGGCCTCCTCCTGGACTGTGCCGATCTTGAATCGGGGGCCGTACTTCTCCATCACGTTCTTCCCATGGTACTTCCAGAACTGCTTGGTCGAGTCTTTGCCAGCCATGCGCTTGAGGATCTTGGAACCTCCCGGGTGTTCGTCAATAAACTCTGTCCACCGCATGTCAGCCACCGACTGCTTGAGATCAACATTGGATCGATCGTGCAAGCTTGAGAGAGAATTGTCTGGAGAGCCGCGCAACAACCGTCGACCGACCCTCCCTTTCTTTACTTGCTTTCTCTCGCCCTCCCTCTCTCTTACCCCCCGCGGGTAAGGCGTGCACTTACTTGTTATATCGTAGACACCGTCGTCAACAATGATCCAAATCCCTTGGTCTTCGGACTTGTGCTCTGCGACATCCTTCTTGGTAAACGTCTTGGACATTTTGGCCGATTTAAAGTGGAATGCGCTCGGGGAAGCAGATGGTGTATTATTGGTCTGGAGCAAAAGATTTCGATTTCACTTTGTCGCAACCGCGGTCCTGTCAAGGAATGTTCTAATTTGACTCGTAGAAATAGTGAGTGTGCTGCGTGTAGTTGAGGAGTCAAGTCTGTCTAACGACCGTGTTTGAGAAACCCGGCTTGGATGATGATCACGTTCGATGCGATAGGACAGGCTGGAACCAACTTGGCCGACATGAACCTCGGCACAGTTGACCGCCCGCAGGCGTCGCCAAACTGGGGCCATGACTCCCTGGGCTAGGCTAAGGCTGGGCTGCCACGACATGCGTCACAAGGCGCGCCCCGCTAAGGTCACCTACCGAGTTGCGACAGTGGCTGCTTATGCCAACCACTGATCTGTGTCTATTCTGCAACTATTCAGTAGCATATGCAGGTACTGATGATTCGCTATAGATTCACACTTATCGCAAGGTTCGTATTAGGTGGACAATAGCATTCAGCTACAGCAATAAGCATGACCGTTGTCTTGGTTTCATATCAAATTCAACAAGCTTTTGTCTCCTTAATCGGGAATCTCTCGGCTGCTCGGTAGCCACAGATACATATTAGCATGCGATCGCAATCGCGCATTGATCTGTTCGCGATCCAGGAACTGGCCGCATGGTCTGAGCTGGGGTATATTCGAGTCGAACGAAGACCGACAGAGGCTTCGTCATCACGCCATGTCTAATCGATATATGTAGAAGTAAAGGATTTGGGTGGTGCTCCAGCTACTGTATTAGGAGACCCTGCGCCAGAGCTCTCCTGAATCTATCGGCGAAAGCTGCCGTACCTGCGCAATCGCTTTGCGCCCTCTTATCCATCGCCTCTGGAAGCCATTGTTTGATCTTCTCGATCCGGTTGTGATTCTGTATACACCCGTGTTCGTTAGTGATAGACTCTTCCCACGATGCTACACAAAGCGAGTTGACTTACAGAAGGATGTGTGCTCATCCACTCCGGCGGCGCGCCCTCTTGTTGTTGCTGCATATGCTCCATCCTCTGCCAGAAGCCAAGCGCTTGCTCGGGGTCGTAGCAAGCCTCGGCCATCATCAGTAGTCCTATGTAGTCGGCCTCGGTCTCCTGCTTGCGGCCCATGGGCCGCGAGAACAGCATGTCTAAGACCGTTCCACCAAACAGCTGCGTGCCGAGAATGGCGCCGCCCCATAGTGCTGTCATCAGGACAAAGCTTCCCAATAATATGTTAATTCCGATCTGCCCGGACATGCGTTCGCCGACGTGCTGCGCGAGGTTGTGCGCGATCTCGTGGCCCAACACGGCAGCCAGGCCGTCCTCGTTCCGGGCGATGGGTATGATGCCGCTGTAGACAAACACCTTGCCACCAGGCAAGACGAAGGCGTTTGCTTGTCCTGTAGTAATGTCTTAGCCCAAACTACTGTCAACTTCCCAAAGGGATGGTTTTGCCTGTCATACGTGGATCGTCAATCACCCTGACTTCCCAGTCCGAATCCTCCATGCCGCTAACGGGAATCAGCCTCCTCATGACCCTCTTCACCAGCCGGGTCCGCGGGTCCCAATCGCTCAGGAAGCGTCCGCCTTGTCGCTCGACATCATATTCTATCCGTTTGACCTGCTGCTCGCTGACGGCCTCGACGGACTCCTCGGTGAAGCAGTTGAAGCGCTTCCGCCCGCTGACGGGGACCGTCTGTACGTTGTAGAAGTAGAAACCGACCGCTCCTAGAAAGGCCAAGAAGGCGACCGTATGCGTGCTCGGCGACCGGATGAAGCCACTGAAACCCCGGTCTGTGAGCAGCGGCTTCGCATTTCGCAAGCGCTCGTGGTGATTGTGAGGATTGTAGTTTTGGTACGGGCGTCGCGGGGTCTGGTAGAAGAAGCGCCGGGTCGTTGTCGCGACGGGGAACCTTATAGGTGCAGGCGCAGCCCTGAGTCTTGGGAGGGCGGTTTGCTGTCGAAGGAAGCGTGAAGATAGCTGCGTGCGAGCTGGGAGGCGCGCAGTCGCGAGGCAGGCTTTACTGAGCGCCGCCATGCTGTCTGGTCCTGCTACAAGAGCGCTGTCGCGGGTTCCCCTGTAAACAACGATTCCATCTCTTAAAGATGGATTTTCTCTCAGTGCCACATTCTCCCGCCGTCGAGGGGGTACAAGTTGGGTGTGTGCTAGGCAGCAAGTTGAAACGTAGCTTCCATTCGGATTTCATGGCTTACGAAATGACTACTACCGGGTCTAGCTAGAGATCTGCGCAGCCCCACCATGACCTTCTTCTTGGCGTAGGTACTATTAGAAGTCGGAGCTTCGTGACTTAAAGGCTTCTCACAAACGAATATTTGTTCTCACTTGCTACTCAACGTACATTGCAAGTCTGGTAGATCTACTCACAAAGATCATGTAGAGCGGGATCTTACGCCATGCCAATCGTCGATCCAACAAGTCTACCCATACAATGACATACAGCGAGCACCTTAGTAGGTCACCAAGGTTGGACATTGATACCAACCGATGTGTCTTCAGCCCTACGGTCAGTCCATGGTGGTATACCACTGCCAATAGAGCCTCATGTAGTGATTGATGGTTGTGTAAAGAGGCGATACTTGTTCCACAAACCACACTCTGTCTGGCAATCAGGCCTCGAGAGGCAGAGTTGCTGCTGAGACATGTCATTTCTCACCTATCAAACAACACCACTCTTACATGGTTTTCTATCTCACTGGATGTGCACCTTTATTGTTCAGCACCGCCTTGCGCTTGGCAATCTACTGGTGGGTTTCACAGCAGTGATCGACCGGCAGTCCTCGAGTATACGTGGTTCCTGCTGCTTGTCCCATCACGGCCATGGCCAATGCCGGGACTGCAATACACCGTAGCGGTCGGGCGAGATCTGGCAGACGTGGCCAAAGCCTCCAGCGTTTCACAGCTAATGTGGCTCGAGAGAAACCATGTGGGTGGGCATGGCTAGGTAACCAGGTATCGAACTGCTTTGTGACGAAAGCACTTTCTGCATCTGACTTCCACTGCATACTGTGGTGCATTAGCCGGAGTAGATCTGTTGAAGAAGTCCTGCGGTATTTTTGTTGACTGCAGCTACGAAATATAAGTATGAGGCTTACCTGCCGCTTACCTGCTAGGCTGTAGAGGTGAAGGTGGAATAGCCACTCGTTGAGATATGGCTATGACAGCCTCCTTGTCCCTGGAGCACTAGATTAAACCGGATATGTGTATGATGTATGGATTGCCAGTCATTCTGGTCATCAGGCCTGAGCATAGAGGGTGTCGCCGCAGCACCGGCTTATTCGTACAAGACATGACGCACGCTATGGCAATGTGCTCTGGAAACTCGAACTCCAATAAAGCAGAGAAAACATCAGCCTGGTGGTAGGCCTATATCCCTCACTTTGCCGTTTGCCTCAACAGTGTCAGCATATTACAGCTACATGGAAATCATATCAGGCTACTCACAGTCAGACATGGTTGTGAACATGACTTGACAAGTACAACGCACCAGGTGCCATTGGGTCATGACCTTTTGGGAGCGTCTTACGTATATCTCGTAGTGACTCTTGTGTTATTTGCGAGTTGCTTACAGTTGGTGTCTTGGCTTCCACAGCCCAGCATCAGCTAATGATGCTCTCGATTCCCGAGTCGTGGTGGGCTATCAGGCGTTGGATGAAGGACTCAAAGTGTCTGTGTGCAGTTTATTGCTGACAGTACTCGATATTCTATCTCGCCAGCTCATTCCTAAAAGGGAGACACGATGCCCCAGTATTCGTCGAACTGGCATGGGTACTCGTACAGCTGCCTTGAGCCTCGTATCGCCGTGGGGTCCAGTGGAAATGAATTTGTGCTACGCTATAAGCACTCGTGATGGCGGAAACATATAATCCCAACGGCCCGAATTCATTCACAGTTAAAAATTGGCGTACCTGTGTTCGCCGCCTCACGATAATAGTGTGCTGTAAGCTTAGCCATCTGTAAATGACCTTTTACCCACCAAGAAATGCTGGCAGATAGGAATACCAACAACTGTGACAGCCTTGTAGTCGATATTATAATGTGCTTTCATTCCTGTAAGCGATCGAATTGGCCTACGTGATTGGTTTACGAAGCGAATTTGCACGTAAACTCCTGGTCCATTATGGGAAAGGCTGAGCGACGTTAGGCCAGGGTTGAATACCAGGCGTCGAGTTAGAGCCCACTATGACACTTTTGCGGCTCTTGCTACTTTAATTCGGAGGCATGCTATATGAGGAGCATAGTATCGAGGGTGGGTGGGATGGCCTATTAAAATGTGCAGTATGTAGCCCGATCCGTAAATAGGGGGGGTGAGGTTGGACGAGGGGCTTGGACATTATAACGTGATGTATTTGAGCCTTGAACAATATCGATCCAAATATAAATGCAATAACTACGTGTGCTTAGGTATGCGGGGAGAAATTATCGATGTAGAAGAGATTAATAAGATACACCAATCGATTCGTTATTATGATCAGGCAAGAGAAAGGAAAAGCAAGACGATAGTTTCGGGGAGTGCTGTTATCCCGGAATTTTGAGGCTCTGCGGCTCTGATATACCAATGTACCCACACAAACCATGGCAGGCATACACCCCGTCACTCAGCAATCATTGATTCCAAGTAATATCGACAGATCTAACATCCCACATTAGCGATCTGGAGGGCTAGTCCATCCATCCCTAGTACGGCTCTGTCATGCGTGCAGTTGCTCTATGTCGCTTCCTCATCCCGTCTATGTTTGACGATGCATTCATCCGACCACTTCCTTATTTCGCTTAAGTAGCAAACACTTTTTAGACACTTACACAAGTCTTAGACATAAATCGGTAAACACCGCCTCAGAATTCTATTGGGTTTGCCTTACATAATAACGATGGACAAGGCTGCGGGGGGTGGGCCAAGTTCAATGTAGTGTCGGGAACAGAAAATGAAGGCGCAGGCAGGTTTTATTAGCGAAGAGATGGAGCCTCATTTGGATAACCCCTCTGATGAACATGGGGGAAGGCTCCGAACGGAAATCTAGCCTTATACTCTCCTATCCTACAGTATAATAAGGCAACCGGAGACTCTCCCTCAGGCAACCCCCAGCACCCATCTCCCTGGTCACATCAACGTGATTGGATCAGTATGAACTCGAAACAGTTATTGGCTTCGGTGTGTGGGATTGGAATCTTTCAGCACGATGAAGCGGCTTGCCACTTCAAGTGCGGGCGCATCATCTTCGAGAAGTGATGCCATGGTGGTCTGGCCATCTTCCTCAGGATTGACGAAATTGCCTTACGAGATAATGGCAAACATCGCCATGCGCCTCGGCATTGAAGAGGTTTTCGACTTGTCTCTCTGTTGTCGGCATTTCCAATACCTGATTACTGAAGACAACTTTGCCAAACCCATCGTTCGTGTAAGTCCGTCCTCAACTACCGGAACTGTCGGGGGTGCAGCTTACTGATATTATTTAGACAAAAGCACCTTGTTCCATGGAGGCGCAGCAAGCGGAGCGTGATGGTCGATACGCCAGAGCGCTGAGACGATTGGTTAAAAGACGAAGGGCGGTATCAGAAGCCCGCCCTTATATCGTGGCTATGGTCGGAGTCGCCGACTCGTTCTTGTATTCCAGTGGCAAGCTGTGTTACGTATACGAGGACAAGGTACAAAGCTGGCTCCGGATTTTGGATCTATACAATCCATCCGGACAAGAAACTGTAGTCGATATTCCAAGACTTACAGCCGAAGCTATCCCGCGGTCCCAAAATTGCCACGATTACACATTTCGTGTTGTCCACAACGCCGAAGGAATCACCAGCTGCCTATTCTCGTTCGCCTTTCCCGATCCAGAGAATTGGCTTTTGATTCTCGACACAGAAAAACAGGAGCTAGTCGGGTCAATTCTCCTTGAATCTACAATGCGATTATTCGTCCGAAACAGCGGGTCTTATCTCTACTATGGTACTCATTCGGAATACGGACCTGATGGTTTTCAAAAATGGGTGCTTCGATTCTTCGACCTTTCAGAACGCCATCTGTCAAGGAGAAAAATCCATCTGTCCAATGTCGTCGGTTACGAGATCGGCTCCACTGTCTGCTTTGAAATTATTGACGGTTATCTCTACGGATTGTCGAACCAAACCGCCTTCGAAGTAGAAGAGATTGACTGGACATCTTACTACTATTGTTTTCGATTTCGTCTCGATGAACCGGACCCTGATAAAACACAGATTATGAAGAAGCGAGATAGTTGGAGAAGACAACATGCAGAGGGCCCTATAGACGACCGATGGGGATTCTTGAAGCTCGAGAAAGACGAGGAAACTGGGCAGGTGAGGATCATAGAATCCCGCAAAGAATGGCTGACCGGACAAAGTGGAAACCGACGGAGTTACTATACAACCAACGTCATTTTCCGAGACGAAGATACGGGCACGGCCGACGAAGAATCAGAAAATGACATTGATAACAATCTTCCCGATGATCCTTTAACAATGCTGCTCGAGTCGAGTAGCAACCCAAGCTACATGCTTCCGACGCAACGGTCGCCGCGCGGTGTTCATATTGGGGACGATGGTACAATATTCGGCCTGAGCAAAACACATCTTCGCTCTTACTTCTATTCTTGTGGGACGTTCCTTGATTTGGTAGACGATCCTTGCCCAACAGCGCTATGTTCGCAGCGACTTCGCATACGAGCTGGCAAAAAGATGGTGGCAAAATGTTTCGAGCTTCCGGCAGTTTCGACAAGCTCAAATAACCAAATTGCCATGGATAAAGAGATGGTAGAGAAAGAACACAACCGCGTTCTCATGTGGCCAGGGGAGCTTCAACCCCCCTGTTTTGATCCAGCCTTGGAACGGATATCCCGCATTATGAACCCCGAAGATCATCAGGGGAACATTGATGCGGTCAATGACGAGCGATCAATTGTCTATGCTACTGGGGGAGCTGGTACCTCCCTAAAGGTCCTTGTCTGGCTGTCATTCGACCCAGCGGCAAAGCTACCGGATACTTGGAGCGGGAGCACCCTCCCTTTGGTAACCTCGCCCGAAGCCCACAAGAACTTACAAGGCATTACAAATAGGCATGCAGGAGGGCGGGTGGAAGCATACCGCCAAGCTCTGCCTGCTCCTGGAGATCTTGGGAAAGCCATGCGCAGGCTGGATCACGATGTTGCAGGCGGGGGTGTTACTCATGAAATTCCACCGAGCGACTTCGACATATGCCCCTTAAGCACCGGAGCTTCGAGCGAAACGTTACTACCTGATACCTTTGTTTTCACGGAAAGTTCCAGCGTATGGGCCAGAACTGAAAAAGCCATGTACCCGCACCTCATCAGGCAATATGTCTAATTGAAACGTGTGGTGTTCAAATCAGAGGGCGACATGGTGAGGCGGAGCATCCATATCAAGAAGACACGGGTGCTTGGAATACCCGCGTATGCTTGGGGGCTTTGCATTTATAAAATTGATATTACGGGCATGTTACTCGTCAGGAGTCCGCCTCAAAAGCGAATATGGAATCAAAAGACGGAAGGGCGGTTACCCAAACACGACATCTGCGTCGGATCGTATGCACTCTGTTGATTGCCAAGTCACGATACTGTTACGCAACTGGCCCCCGATCTCCAAGATCACTAAACCATCTCCACACAAGGCTCTAGTGCCTTAGGCTTGCGATGTTGACATTGGGTAGCAGCTTATACTGTATTGAGTGGTGAGGCACGATCGCTCATGGATGATGATCCACCGGCCTATGCGGTGCGGTGCATCCCCATCCCAGTCACTGTCGCCCGGTTTGTATGAAGGCTTGCAGCAACGGCCTATCATTGAACTTGGCAGCTAGCTTTCGTCTATTTAGCACATGCATCATTATCCCGTTCTTATTAGTGCTACTACCCAAATTCTTAGGGGGCCAAAGCTTGGGCTGGTGTGGGTACTTCGCTGATGTGGTCATCTTTGCTGGAGTCGATAATGTTTACGAGGCGTATCCACAAGTTATAGGGAGTTATTTGGGTTATACATAGCGAACTTGTTCGAGAGTAAACTCTTCAAACAGAATATATCGAGCCCAAGTTCACACGGAATGGCTTTCATGCTTGATGTGACCTAGAGTGACCTGGGGATGGTTCGGCATACCATGTAACCCCGGGAGAATCAGTGAGGCTGTGACAATATCGTCGTCTCATCGCCGGTTATTCCCGAATGGATAACGGAATCATTGCCTATTACCTATATGCAAGGTTTTGAATAGGTAGTATGTATCACCGAGGTGACTGTTCGCAGTAAGGACTAGGTAATTCGTGCGTCACCCTCCTTAGCCGGGCGCAATTGCATCGGCAAGCGCCCGTCGGGATATCTCGCAGCTGAAACATGTAAATTGAAATGTCGATGGATTGTCCCTTGCTAGATAGACTAGGTGAGATATAGCGGCGTGTAGCCTGTGCCCCTGATCTTCCCCTGTCGTTCCCAGTGACGACGAATCACAAACTAGGGTCAGAATGCAGCTTACTGACAGTATTGCTCTCGTGACCCCGTAATATAGGCAGTAACTAGCGAGAGTAACTCGCGAGAGCATCATCGCTCCAAAATACATGCACCATGTAGATGGCTTGTATCGGTCTTTATAAAAGTGCTTGCTCTTGCCTGAGGGGCTGAGCGGCAGCTAGATAAGGCTCGCGATGAACGGCAAGGTCCGGTAGATGGTCCATTTGACTTACAGATCGGGTCTCGTGACTCGTGAATGATGCTGTGTGGCGTGCGACTATTGTTTCCCCGGACTACAAGATGGGGAAAGTGTCGCCTACCGTCTTGCCCTTGCCTAATGAGCTCGGCACACAAACAGTTTGCCGGACAAGAAACCAGACAGTGTAAAGACTGCTATGTCGAATCGATCCCGTCACCTCTTTAGAACCTCAGCCATTGAGCCCCCGATTGACGCTGTCCGAGTGCTTGTCATGACGAATGTAGTTTTCTTGTGTGATTCTTGGAAGCGATAGCAGCAATTCCTGCGACATGAATGCGCCACGTCTTTCGATACTTTCCGGTTTAACTGTGGCTATGTGCATCGTACGATCTACCGGTGTAGCTCATCTGGATATACTCGACCGGAGATATTGCGATACAGAAGGGACGTCATCACTCAAAAGGTACTGGGTGCTCATTGGTCAATCGCCGACCAAGAGGAATTCTGTATCGTACCATTGTGCCCGCATCAAGCCGTCCAGGGGACCGCTGTGACAACTACGTAGTCGAATGCATGGACTCCCGCGGAAGTATGGGTGTAAGTGGATTGAATTATTGAATATAGCTTAGTCACAAGATATATATGTTTATCCTGTCATTAACTTTTAATTCCATACCATCTCTATCATGGATTCGGGCTTCTTGCTTTTCTTTGTACTCTCTCCCTGAATGGGTTCTTCATACGAAAGATGCCAGTACACTATGCCACATGTCCTCTCGAGACTAGGCGTCCCCGGGATGACAATGGAGCACACGAGCCGAGTAGAAGGAAACGAGTTGGGTGTTCCTCGAGAACGAATGAAGTCCTCTGGGCATGATCCGGCAAAGCTCTCCGTTCCTGCAACAGATAACGTGGTTATCCTTCCCGAAGAGGCTTGTATAAGTATAGGTATGTGCTTTCAAAATGCTAACAGCAGCAGTTCATATGACGGGTTTGATTTCGTGGACCCACCACGGTGTCCTGCCACCAGGCAGTATTTAGACTATTACAGAAACAATACCTATCTCGACCCCCCGATAAACCCATATCCGTATCGATTATATATATTATATATCGAAGCCGTCCACTTTAAATTATAACCGGGGCCGGGAGGGGGTAAATATGAGATGGTAGGTGTAGATCATTCCATAGGAAAAGTTACATGACGATAAAAGATATGTCGTCCGGGCCTGACTGACTTAAAAAACCTATTCCTAGTCAGGATTGAACACCCTACCCTACTCCTATAAATCATTTTCGAATCGAAATGGCTTCCGATAAGTCTGGAGATTACCACTCGCGTGCATCTGGGCGGCCATACCTAAAAGCGACCCGTCTAACGTTCCCGATAGTCTGCAGTCTATTTACCTAGTACACGCTCCCCCTTAAAAGATTGTTAGCTTATAAAATTAAATATACTCTAACTTTAATAATAATAGATAAAATCTACGTTATATCGAGTATCAGTATATCTATATATTAATAGAGTTTTTATATTAATGTTTTAAATAATAATTACCTTTTTAAAAATAGAATATAAGAATTTTAAAAGGATAAAGGGCCGATTTATTTAAGGTATTAATAGATATAATCTATTTCGAATTATCTCTTTTATATAATTACTTTTAAATTCTTTTTTAAATTATACTTTTTATATATTAATACTACGTTATAATACTATATATACTTTATATATACGTTAATATTTATTCCTTCCTTTATTTTTATTTTATTTTTTTTAATATAATCCGAGTATTTCTTATTAATTAAAATACCCCCGTTAATATCGTCTTAAATAAAGGTTTATTTAACGTTAATCGTAATAAATTATTATTTCTAACCTTTCCCACCTTTTAATTATAATATATTAACCGATTTAATAGAAATCGCGAGAATATTATTTCTTTATTATATTAATAATAAAATATACCGATCTCTTAATTATTATAACCTCCTTTAAATTAAATAGGAACCGGCCTTAATTAACTTATTATAATACCGGTTTCGACTAACCCTTTAATCCTTTTAACTAGCCGGTTAAAAATCGATTTAACCCTTAATCTTTTTAAATATATTATTTATATTAAATTAATATTTAACCGACCTATTATACCTTACCCTTAATATACCTTTAAAGACCTATCCGCCTCTCCTCTATTAAATTAAATACCTCGCCCTTACCTATTAATAATTAAGGAAAAGGTAAGGTTTAAGCGCGAGTAATTAAAATATAACTTAAAATAATAAGCTATCCGGGTTTAAGAAAAGGTTTAATAAAAGGCTTACGAGATTATTACTTATTAATAAACGTAGGTTTAAGGTATTATATATCGACGATTTTATAAGATTATAATAAAAAAAGGGATTTAAATTAAAGCATTATATTATTATATATACTTTACTTATAATAAGATTACGGACACTTTAAGCCTTTTAATTTAATAAATGTAATATATAATTATAATTAATATTTATCTTATTTATTTATTTAATATTTTTTTTAAACTTATTATAGCTAATATAAGTAATAAAAAACAAATAGAAGGTTATATAAATTAGTAATAACTCCATATTAAAATAAATAGGTATTTTAAATAATAAATTAAAAAATTAAACTTCTAACTATATAATAATAGATAGTAAGTATTAAGCCCCTTTTTACTATAGTTATCGATTTTAATTACTACTTTATTATCTCTTATAATATAGGATTTATAATAAAACCGGGTTTCGTAATAGCTTTATATTTAAATATTAAAAAAAGAACTATTATATTTATTTATATTATATAGATTTAAAATTTATTAAAAATTATTTATATTTAAATAATAAAGTTCTTAAAGTTAAGGTATAGAAATACCGGTTTTATATAAATTATTAAAGAAAGTTTTTATATATAAATATAAAATCTTAAAATAAATACTTTTTAAAATTTATAATAATTCTCTCCTTTTTATTATATATAAATATATATTTATATTTATTACTATCCTTTATTTTATACCTTTATATATTATTAAATATATATATAATTATTTAAGTCTCGATATTTATTAATATATATTATATTATATATATTAATAAATAACGCTTTAAATAATTTTAAGAAAGTTAATATAATTACGCCGATAATTAAATTTAAACCTTTTATTTTAAATAACGTCTATAAATATAATAATGCTTTAAACAAGTTTAATTTTAACGTATTAAAAACCGTATATAATAATAAATTTCTTAAATCGTTATAATATATAACGTAGTTTATCATATACTCGGATATATTATATAGTTAGATACTTTCCCCCTTAACCTACTTAATTAAATTTTAATATATAATATCTTTATAACTATAATATCGATTTAATAATTTAAACGACGCGAGGAGGTCCGAATCGAATTAATTAATAAATTATTATAAAAGTGTACGACGTCCCTCTATTTACGTTAAATAACCGACTCCGCGGTACCGAATTTCGATACTAAATCCGATAGCGACGGTATAAATTAAATATAATAGAAGAGGAGGTGTTTCGTAATTATATAATTAATTTAAATATTAAAGGGATACCTTTTAATATTAATATTATAAGAGATATAATTAATTTCTTTATCCTATCGCGCGAGGGCGATCGCGTTAATAAGTATTAAATTAAACGTTTTATTAATTATAACCCGGACCTTAAGATTTAAATAAATTATTAATATAATTATTAAAGGGCTTTTTACGAGGATTTAAATGTTATTTCCGGTTAATTTACGTTAGTTATAAATATTAAGGTTAAATATAATATTTTAAACGAAGATATATAGAATTTTAATAAAACCGGTTTTATAATAGGTATAATTAGGTTAATACTTATAATAATATATACCGATCGGCGTAGGAAAGCGAAGTCGGTTTAATTTAATAATTAAGAATAATTAACGGTTATTAAATATATTAATTCGTAAAGTTAATATATTCCGCCGTTTTTAATTATTTAAGGTTAATATTATTTTATAAATTAGTTTTACGAATACGCTTTATTAAGCGATTAGGTAATTAAACTAATTTCTAATAACTAAACCGATAACGAGATAGGCTTAAATTAGATCCGGTATTTTAATAAATATATAAAGGAATAGAAAAAAGGTTCTTATTACCTCTTAATTTTAAACGGTTATAAAAAGTATATTTTAACCGAATTTAAGGAATATTATAGGAATAACGGTATTATTACGCTTAATATACTTCTTTATTTATCGTACCTATTCTAGCCTTTAATTATAATATTTTATTCGGTATTAAAGTATATATATTTAAAGTAAATCGAGTTATTTATTAAGGTATTAATAAATTATATTATAAAGTTTAAATTCTTTATCGCTTTTAAAGCCGTATATTTTATTATTTTTAAAATAAAAATAAAAATTTAAATTTAATATATCTAATTTAATCCCTTATTATTTAAATAAGGTAATTAATAAATTAAATATATATCTTTAGATACCTATACCTAACCCGTTATATCCGGGGACAGTTAATATTTATAACCCTTAAACGCCGTCTAACCCTTAATAAATAATTAAATATTTTATTTTTATTAAAAATAAAGTCTTTATTTATTAAAGAAGCTCTTTAACGCCTATTTTAAATATTATAAATTAAATAACGAAAGGTATAAATAAAATAGTTTATAAAATAACTTTTATATACGATTAAATATATATATTAAAAAAGGTTAATTTAATATTTTTTAAACGTTAAAGAGTTAAAAAGGTATATATATAATTTAAAGGGGCCTTTATTATATAAAAGTCTTAAAAGCTATAAGATTAAAAGGTAAAAAAGAAGCATTTAATAATTAATAAAAATAAAACGGGGGGTCTATCGAAATAGAGGGCGGCCGGTAAAAGGCGTTATAATATCTACGGTAAAATAAATTATAATATACGAATATATAAAACAGATATAGAATTAAATAATAAATCGGATAATAAATAATTTTAATTAATTTAAAATATTATAATTAAATTAATTTATATAGAAATAATAAAATATAGGAAAAGTGTTCGATTACATAATATATCCGAGTATATAGTAAACCACGTTAGGTCGTTATATATATAATTTTTATATTATATATTAAATATATAATAACGAGGACTTTTATAAAAAATATTAAAAGGCGGAAGGTATATTTATATATATATAAAATAAGAAAAAAACTTTAAAGGACGCGAAGCTTTTATTAAATTATTAATATAACGAGCGCCGGTATAATAAAATCGTAAATTAATTAAATATATTTAAAGGGAAGAAGGGCCGGTATTAATAAATAGGAGTTAATAGAACCGTAATTAATAAATAATCCTTTAATCGGATAGGTTATTATCGATTAAACTGTTTATCGGTTATTATATAATTAATTAGATTATATATTTATTTATTTAATTTATCGAATTAAAAATAAGGGTTTTATATAATTTTGTTTTATAATATAATTAATAAATTAATGTCCTCCGTAGGACGGTTATTTTATTTATTATAATAATAGGGGGGTTAATATAATCCGAATATTATAAAAAGATATAAGAAAAACCTTTTTTAAAGATTAAGAATTATATAAACGTTTCTTACCTTAAAGCTAGCTCGGTTAATATATATTTAAAATTAAACCTTTCGATAAAAAATCGATAATATACGCTCTTTTTCAAACAGGGTTTTTTAAAATCCCTTAATTATATTATATTAAATTAATTACGGAATATTATCGTAAACGCTTTAAGTTCGTATTAATATATATTAGCTTAATCGAGGATAATTAGAAAAATGTTATATTTATTAATAAAAGCTAGATTAACGGTATTATTACCGGTTAAAAGAATATAACGATTATACCTAAAGAGAATCTATTAATATTTAATAAAATTAAATATAGATATTGTAATTAGATATTTTAAGGATCGATTATTAATAATAGGACTAGCCCGTCGGTTATATAGGTAAAGGTATAAGGGACGATTAAGTTTAATATTTATTAATAATATATTTTATTATTATTTTTAAACTTTATTAAGGTTAACTTAATAGACCCTATTAGGGGGTTCACTAGGGAAGGCCTAATTAATACGCTATTTTTAAATAAGAAGGCGGTTAATACCGGTAATAATAATTAGATTCCCTTATTTAAAAAACTCTAGCCGATTAAATAGATAAAGCCCTCCTTCCTTCTTTTTCTATTTTTATATTAATTTATTTATTTAAGTTATTCTTATCCGGTCCCCTTAAATTAATAGTATTTCTTTAATTATAATTAATTAAAAAATAAGATTAATCGATTTAATAACCTTATTAAAAAGCTATTAAAACTTTTATATTTAATATAAAATTTAAATAATTTAATAAAAGGTTTATATACTAAGATTTATTAATATTAAACGGGCCGGTACGTTTAATATTAATTTAGACGATTATTAACGGAATTAAGGATTGAATCCAAAAGGTTATTTTATATTTAATACAATTCTTTTTCTTAATTTATAATAACTTTAATTTTTATTATTATTAATTATACGATTAATATTATTAATAATTTAGATTTTAAGTTTTTCCTTAAAAAGATTTCTTAATAGTTCCGTTATTTAATTGTATATTTAATACCGTTAACGATTTAATTATTAAACTCTATAAAAGCAGCTTATTATTATAGAAACATGTCGCGTTTAAATAAAAAAAATCCTTTATAAGTACGATTTAATAGGTTATTTAACCAATTGGTTATTCGTTAATAATACTTAATCCTAGGTTAAATACCTATTTAATTATAAATACTATAGTATTTTTATAAAGGTTATAATTGTATTTAAATATATAAACTTTTACCTTTTCTATTTCTATAGAAGTTATACTTTTATTTAAAAGTACGGCTTCTCCTTTGTTTTATTTCCTTATTATATTATATTTATTATTTAGGTTTATTAAAAATATACTATTTATTTATAAATATTTATTATAATCAATTAAAGTATTAACCTATTTATGAATTTTAATACGAGATAACTTAAATATCGAATTTTATTAATAATAAATAAAATAAGAATAAGTTAAATTATTAATTAATTGCCGATAACATTCTTATTTAAAAGGTTTCCGTCCTTAATTTTTATAAATTAAAAGATAATAATTAATAAACCCGATATAATTATAAATATACCGGTAATTTAAGTTATTAATTATTTATAATATAAGTTTTTAAAAGATGAAATTAAATTAAGATAGGAGAATAAACCTTTAATATTATCGAAACGCTAACTTATTTCTTCCTTTAATATTTTAATATAAAAATTCGATTTAATATAATATACTTTTAATATTAAATGATAAAAGGATTATAAATTAATATAATTTAAAATTTTACAAACCGAGGATAAAGAAGAAGAAGATAAAAATAATAATAAATATATTATTAATATAAATAATAATTATATAAAGTTTAATAAAAATAAAGTATTTATATATTATATTAAGAATAAAACTATATAAGTTATATAAAGAATAGGAGATTGACTATAAAATAAGATTTATAAAAGTATTTAATTAATTAAAGAGGACTTTATTTAATTTTTAAAAGGTATTATAAATATTTAAATATTATAGTTATTTGCCGCGTTTAATAAAACGTCTTTTACTTTATACCTTTTTAAATAACCTTTTATTATTTAAGGCTAGGTTAAGAATTTTAATAATCTTAATTTATACTTTTTTATATACTATTAGATTTTCCATTTTTTAATTTAATATTTAATATTAATATTATTATATTATAAATTATAAGAATAAGGCCAGGGACTTATATTTAATAATATATTCTTTTTAATATTTTTCTAGCCGTAGCCTTATAAGTAACGATTTTAATTATTATATATTATTAATAAAGGCGGAGGAGATCTTAATTTAAATAAAAACGAAGATAATCCGGATATTAATAAGTTTTATTATTTTAAGTAACCCGAACTTATAGGAAGGATATTAAATATATTTAATGTTAAAGTTAAACCCTTAAATTATTTAATTAATTAATAATCGATCGCTTTTTTAAATAAATAAGCTTATAATTTATTTATTTATTTATAATAATAGAATATTAAATAACTTTAGCTTTAAGTATTAATATCTTAATTCCCGTATAAATTTATTATATCCTTTTAATAATTATTAATAACGCTTTTAAATTAATTACCTATTAGTTTTATAAATTAATTATCACGACTTCTTATTATTTAATAGAATTAATCCCCGTACTATTATAATATATACACTATATATAAATAAATAAATAATAAGATTAAATATAATAATACTAATATCTTTCATTTAAATTATCTCAATCCGATAGAATAAGGTTTAATTTAGGAAAGGAAAAAAACTATTTTTATAAATATTATATTATTTATATTTCATATCGATAAATTTATAAAAGGTAATTATTACAACTTAATAATTTAATAAATTTTAAGCTTTTTTAAATTTTATTAAGCGGTTAAGCTTTAATATAATAGAATAATAAAGTATTAAATTATAATAAAGTTATTTTAAAAGCTAAAGGATTATATTATATTATAAAAGTTTTAAAGAATTGTTTTAAATTTAATAATACCTTTATAATAAAGAAATATTAAAAAGCTTTTTTATATTTAAAAGATTTATTTAATAATATTAATATTTTAAAACATTTTTTTAATTAAATAATTAAGAATTATGCAATTATATAAGTATTAATATATAATAGCTTTAATACGATAAGTATTTTTAAATAAATTTATAATTAAATTAATATAAAGATTTAACGATTTCTATAGCCTCCTTAAGATAATAATACTATTATTATATATATAATTAAAATTAATAAAGTATATAATATTTTATATTCTTATATTAAATAAAAATAAAGGGGTTAAAATTAATAGATTTAAAGTACCTCTTAAAGTTATATTAAATCGAAATTAATTAATAATTATATAATAAAGGAGGATTTCGTTAAATATTTATATAAATAGCGTAATAAGTAAAAGGAAAAGAAAGAACGTCGTTAGAATAAAGTTTAATTTCGTAATAATTCTGAGAAGAGTTATAAAAAGAAAGATTTAAAAAAAAGATAATTTTAAAAAGTCTGATTATAAATTTAATAAAAAGGATAATAAGAAGGTTAACTTTATTTACGATAATTTATCTTTAATATTCGAATTATTAAATTTATTTAATTTAAATTTAGATTCCGGCGGCGGTTCCTTTTATTCTTATCCCGTTTATAATTAGAATATAATGTATAAGAAGTATTATAAATTCGATTTTATTAATTTAATATAATAAAACTTATATAAAAAGAAATATAACGGAATTAAAAAAAGCTAAAGTCTTTAATTTTTATAATTAAGTATTATATTTATAATTATTATATTTATATATTTTCTTTATAAAATTAAATATTCAAATATATTAAAAGTTATAATAAGTTATAGAATCAGGATTTAATAAAGTAAAGCTATAAGTAATATTTAAAATAATATAATTTATAATAAAGATAATAGGCCCTACTAGGGGGACCGATCTAATTAATTAATATTAATAGCTCGTACATGTATTAATACCTATTTTAAGAGCTACACGTATACTAGCTTTATTACTCCTTCCTTCCTAATCTATTTTATTATTATTAATTATATTACCTTATATATTATAGTATTATAAATAATAATATCTCTTTCGAAACCGCGTATTACGATAAGTTTTTATTAATTAATTTAATTAGCTTCGATTTTAAATCACGAATTTAAATAATTATTTAGAATTATTATCGAACCCGTTAAACGAACTTAAATAGTTTAAATATAATTTAAAAGCTTTTTATTAAACGAACTTAAATAATTTAATAAAGACTTATTACCTCCTCTATAATTATTACGATTTTTTATTTTTTTATTAAAATTAGGTAAATATTAATTACCTTATACGAATATAATTAATAAACTTTTAATTTTAAACGTTAATCGCGTTATATTAAATTTTAATCTTAATTATTATAATTTAATAAATTTAAGTAATCGGGATTACTTTATTATAAACGAATCGATAATATAATAAAGCCGAACTTAAGTAAATATCCTAAACCCTTTAATTATAACTTTAATAAATTTAAATAATCCGGGTAACCTTTAAATATTCCTGTTTTATATATTATATTCGTTTCTTCCCTTTCTCTTTATTTTATATAAAAAAGGTTAATTATTTATTTATAAGAGATTATTATATAAAGCTTATAATTTATAATAAAAATAACGAATTTAATTCTGAAAAACTTATTCTTATTTAATTTCCTATTAACCGGAAAAAGCTTTTTAAAGTACCTTTATTAAAAATCTTTAAATTAGCCGTTTTTAATTAAAATAAATTAAAAAGCGAATCCGATCAAGATTTTATAAAATCTTTTAATATTAATTTAAATCGAACCTTTCTTAATATATTTAAAAACGATAAATTTATAATTAATAGTTATAACGATCGCGACGATTTATATATAATTAATAATTTATAGAAACTCGATAAAGTTAGAAATAATATAGAGTATATTAAATAAATTAATAAAAAGCTTAACCGAAATAACGCGATAAACCGATAACGCGATATATAATTTAATAAACTTATTATAAAACTTAATATTATAAATAACGATCTTACGAAATTTCGCTCCGATATTAAATAAAACCTTAAGCTTATAATAATTAATATAAATAAGTTATTTATTAATTATATTAAAAGCTTTAATAAAATTAAAGTATTAATTATTAACCGAATAACCTTAAGTAATAATCCTAACGCGTTTAAAGGACCTAACCTTAACCTAATAACTAATTCCTTTAATAATATTAACCTATTTAATCTTATATTATTAAATTTTATTTTAAACCTAACTCAGCCCCCTCGACTACCTTTCCCCCTATTATAAACTTAAATAATTTAAATAAAATAAAGTCGATAATAAAGCTAAAACGTAATAATATTAATATATTTAACCCGGAATACGAGGATATATAAAATGTTAATATAATTTAATATAATCGTAACTTAATCTTTATTAATATTTATACTTTCGCTAATTATATTTAATTGTTTATTAATAACAATCCCGATAAAGCTATCGGATAATAAATTATAAACCTCTTTTTAATTATAATTAAAGGTTTAGCTATTATTTAATAAAATAACGAATTTATTATCGATAATTAATAAAATTTATAATAAATAGATTTAACCTTATCGTTAAAAGCCCTTTATAATCGCTTCGCTCCTAATTTAATTAAAGTAATTTCGCGATTTAATAATACTTTATTTACTTTATTTACTTTATACGATATCGTTTTAAATAAATATATATTTCCTTAATTCTTTATGAAAATAATATAATACTCCCGATTAATAAAAACTCTTATAAAGAATAATATTAATACTTACGGTATTTTAACCTATATTTAATTAAAAATATTTTTCGAAATTAAATAATATTTTATTTAACCCCGATAATTCGAGACCCTTCTTTAATATCTATAACGAATTATTAAAGTTAAGTCTAGCTTATTTATTATTATTAAATAAAAACACTTAAATATTAAATAACCCCGTTATATATATAATACGAAAAAGGATTATAATTAATTAAATAGTAAATTTAAATATACCTTTATTAAAAAGTTATAAAATAATAACCGTAATTTTAATTTTAATAGCAATAAACGAAATTATAAATAAAATAATAATAAAATGTTTAAAAAAGATAAATCCGATAAAAAACGGGATCGTTAAAAAAAGTACGAAAAGTCCTAAAAGGATAAAACCGACGATAAAAAGAAAAAATCTTTATATTATATCGAATCTATTTTATTTTTAAAGGACTTATCTTTATCTTTAAATAATTCCGAAAATAAAAAATAACTTACTTTCGTTATTTATAACTAGGATTATATTTATTTTAAATAATAATAGATATTTATTATTAAAAAGTAAAATAGATTTTATCGAAAGAAATATAATAAAAAGAAAAGAAAATTATTTTCCCCCGAACCTACCCTAATACGTATAACGTATTATTATTATATATAGGTTTTTCCTTCTTAAAATAAATTATTTTAATATATTTATAATCATAATAAAGATTATAATTATTAAAAACTTAATTTAAATAAAGCTTCTTAATCCTATAAAGATAATATTAAAAATATTAAACGTATATATATCTTTAAAGAAGCTCCTCTTATTAACTTATATTATAAATTTATTAAAGGATATTTATACCTTAAAATTAAAGCTCGTACCGTTAATAATATAAATAACTCTTTAAATTATATTTACTTTAATCCTAAAATAAAATATAACTTAATTAATAATAATTTCTTATCTAAAATAAATTATAAAATTTAAAATGAAACTTATACCTTTAAAAGAGTTAGCTTTATAAATATTAAATAGAAGGCTAAATTTATTATCTATATAAAAAATATAAACTTTAAAGGTACCTTAAAGCTTATTAAGCTTAATAAACTAATTTAAATTATAAATAATTTAACCCTAAACCTATTATTCAGTAATAATATATTATTTCTATATAATATTATTATTAATTATATTATTTTAACGATTAAATATAAAAAGTTAAATAATCTTTTTATTAATTTCAAAATTTTATTTAAAAAACCTTTATACGAACGACGTATTTCTAATATTTATAAAATAACCCTTTAACTTAAAGAGTTAATCTATATTTAAATTCATTATAAACCTCTCCTTATTAAACGTAATTTTTATTTCTATTTTAATAAAAATATAATTTTTAACTTTATTATTAATAATAAATCTCCTTATATTCTTATAATAATTAACTTTATTAATAAATCGGTTATTCTATTAAAAAAGAAAAAGCTCGGTAATATTAAAGAGAATAAATATATAAACTTCTTTAAAATTATTTAAAAAGCTAATTTATTAATCTTCGTAATAGTAGCTATATTAATTAAAATATCGTAAATTCTTATAAATATTACCGTTTCTAATAATTCCGTTAAAGTTCTTAGTATTTAAATTACTTTAATATTTAATTCAAATATATTTATCTAAATTAATATTAAATTCATTATAACCCCCGTTATAATTATTATTATTTTAAATATAATTCTTAACCTTAATAAATTATATATTAATATAATTAATCTAATTATTAAATCTTTTTTTAAAGATAAAACCTTTATAATTAACGAAATCTATAATATTATTTATAACTTTAATAATTATCTCTTAACTAAACCCCTCCTTATTATCGCTTTACCTATAATACCGTTCGAGTTAAATAAACCGAAGATTACTAAATAACTTTTTATATTAAATATTAAAAAACTTATAGATATCCTTAAAATTAAAACCGACGAAAACGTTAATATTTATATTAAAAAGAAATCTTTTATTAATAAACTTATTAAAATTATTAAGAAATTCCTTAAACTTTAAATAAATAATAAATTAATCGATATATTTAAAGACGAATAAATAAAGATTTTATTTATTAAAAAGTAATAAAATTATAATTTAAATTACCGACCGTACCCTTTTAATAAAAAGGATTAAGAAATTATTAACGCTATTTATAATAATCTTTATAATTAAGGAAAGATAAAATAAGTTAATAAACTTATTTTATTTATTAACCCTCTTTTTGTCGATTAACGATAAATCTATAATAAATTTAAAGGACGAGTCGTTATTAACCTTTATATACTTAATTCTATTATTATTCCTAATTAATATCCTTTACCGCTTTAGGAAACCGTTATATTAAGTCTACGAGGTAAATATTTTATTATTATTATTAATATTATAACCTTTTTCTATTAATTCCTTATCTATAAAGATTTTTAAAATCGACTTATAATAATAAATTATTAAAGAATAAAACGGTTTATTATTACTTTAATAAGTTTTCGGAATAGTTTAATATATACCTAATAATTTATAAATAAACTTTTAATAAAGTATAAGCATTTTTATCGAGCCTTTATTAATAATATCGTTATTTTCTTTAAAATAGAGAATAATTATATTAAATATTTAAAAATAATTTTTATTTTTTTCGACTCTCGTGATATATTTATATCTCCTATTAAATCCTTTTTTAATTACCCCTCGGTTAAATTATTTAATTATTACGTCGGTAAGCTTAGATTATTTATTATTAATAATTATTTTATTACTTTTATAAAACTTACTTTTCCCGGTAATTTAAAGGCTTTTAAGCAATATATCGATATTATTAGGTTTTTACGTTATTTAATACCTTATTTTATATAAATTATTAAACCTTTTTAAAAGCGTAAAATAGAGTTACTTACTAAAGGACATAAATAAGGACGAGTTATTAACGGTAACTTAACTAAATATATAGCTTATTATAATTCTATTTATTATAAATTAATTAACTTTAAAAAAGCCTCTTTTAACGCTCTCTAATCTACAATATATAAAAAAATATTATTATTTTATTTCGATCTTAATAAAACCTTATTTCTTTAATTAAATAAATCGATCTAACGTGGTTTTAATATTATAACCTTTTATTTTAAAATAGGTTATAAATAGATATTAGGTTCGTTAATTCTATTAAATTAAGTTAAGCCGATTAATTATTTTAACCAAATATTCTCGTAATTAAAGATTCGTTATAACTTATTCGAATTAAAAGTTATATACTTTATTTAAGTAATAAAAAAACTTTATGTAACGATTTAATTAAGTAATTATATAATTATCGTTTTTATTAATTATATAATTATAAAAGGTATTTATAATTAAATAACCTTTAATATAATTAATATTAATCGATCGAACGCTCGCCTTATTAATACCTCTATCTACTTATTATAATATAACCTATAAATATATTATATTATAAGAAAGATTAATTTCGTTCCTAACGTTTTAAACTTTTAAATAATTATTTAAAATATATTAGCTCATTTTAATAAACCCGTTATTTTAAATAAAGTTTAACATATTTCGTATAATGTATATTTTATTAAGACGGAAATCCTTTTAAATAATTAATTTCGCGAACGATTAATAAAAAGATATAATAAAGACTCACGTTTCTAAACGATTATTATTAATTTAAAAAGAAAGATTATAATTAACGAGGTTATTATAAATTGTTTTATTTCGGCTATCCTTTCGAAGTCCGTAAGAAACTTCTTTATAATATCGATCCTTTAAATTAAAGAAAACTTTATATATTATACGATTTAATTTATTAATTTATAATAATAATATACGATAATCGATATTATTAAGGAATTAAATAAATTTATTATTAAAAAAAAGAAATGTTTAATTAAATAGTATTATATTTATTACTTTAAATATCGATTTAATATTATAGATCGCTAACCCCTAATCGATAATTATAAACCCTTTTAGAATAAAGATCTTTTATTAATAAGAAATATTATAATCGACTTTATTTTAAAATTTCTTAAACTCGATTCTATTAAAACGTTTTAATAATTAAAAGGAAAGGATTATTCCGATTATTATAATTATATAATAATAATATTTTATTAAACCTTTAAACGAATTATATTCCTTTTTAATAACCTTTAATATATAATAAAAAATTAAAGAAAAGTTCTTAAAATTTAGCTCTTTTTCTTTAATTAAGGAATAACGTGGTTTACCATTAAACGGGCCATATTATTAAGCGGGCCACTCTTTCTAATTTCTTAAATACTTAAATTTTAATATATAATATCTTTATAATTATAATACCGATTTAATTTAAAGAAAATAAAATCGTTTTAATAATTTAAACGACGCGAAATCCGATAAATCCTTTAAACGAACGAGCTATTACGAAAACGTACGGTATCCCCCGAGCCACTTTAAATTATCGAATTAACGGCCGAACCTTATAATACGAAATCCAATATTTATAAAATAAATTAAATTTAATAAAAAAAGAAGTATTTCGTAATTATATAATTAATTTAAATACCCGAGGGATATTTTTTAATATTAATATTATAAGAGATATAATTAATCTCCTTATTACGTCACGTAAGGGCGACCGCGTCGGTAAGTATTAAATTAAACGTTTTATTAACCGTAACCCGGACTTTAAAACCCGAATAAACCGTTAATATAATTATTAAAGGGCTCTTTATAAGGATATAAATATTATTTCCGGTTAATTTATATTAATTATAAATATAAGGGTTAAATATAATATTTTAAACGAAAATATATAGAATTTCGATAAAACGGGCTTTATAATAAATATAATCGGGTCGATACTTATAGTAATACGTGCCGATCGGTATAGGAAGGCGAAGTCGATCTAGCTTAATAATCGGGAATAATTAACGGTTATTAAATATATTAATTTATAAAGTTAATATATTCCGCTATTTTTAATTATTTAAAGTTAATATTACTTTATAAATTAATTTTATAAATATAATTTATCGGGCGATTAAATTATTAAATTAACTTTTAATAATTAAATTAATAACGAGATAGGTTTAAATTAGATCTAATATTTTAATAAATATATAAAGGAACGGAAAAAGGGTTCCTATCGCTTCCTAATTTTAAACAGTTATAAAAACTATATTTTAATCGAATTTAAGGAATATTATAGGAATAACGGTATTATTATATTTAATATACCTCCTTACTCTTTTTATTTACTTTAACCTTTAAATATAATACTTTATTTATTATTAAAACGAATATATTTAAAGGAAATCGAGTTATTTATTAAAATATCGATAAATTATATTATAAAATTAAAGTTCTTTATTACTTTTAAAGCCGCGTATTTTATTATTTTTATAAAAAATAATATTAAATTTAAATTTAATATATTTAATTTAATACCTTATTATTTAAACGAGGTAATTAATAAATTAAATATATATCTTCGGACGCTTATATTTAACCCGTTATATCCGGGGACGGCTAATACTTATAACCCCTAAACGCTATCTAATCCCTAATAAATAATTATATACTTTATTTTTATTAAAAATAGGATCTTTATTTATTAAGGAAGCTCCCTAACGTTAATTTTAAATATTATAAATTAAATAATAAAGGGTATAAATAGAATAGCTTATAAAATAATCCTTATACGCGATTGGATATATATATTAAAAGAAGTTAATTTAATATTTTTTAAACGTTAAAGAGTTAAAAAGGTATATATTTAATTTAAAAGGGCCCTTATTATATAAGAATCCTAAGAGTTATAAAACGAGAAAATAAAAGGGAAGCATTTAATAATTAATAAAGGTAAAATAAAGGGTCCGTTTAAGCGGAGGGCGGCCGATAAAAAGCGTTATAATATTTATAATAAAATAGGTTATAATATATAAATATATAAAAAGGATATAAAATTAAATAATAAATCGGATAATAAATAAATTTAATTAATTTAAAGTATTATAATTAAATTAACTTATATAGAAGTAATAAAATATAGAAAAGGTAGCCCGCTTAATAATATAGCCCGCTTAATAATAAACCACGTTATTAAAAAATATTATTTCTAATTAAAACTTTAAATTTATAAAAAACTTTTAACGAGGTATATAGAAATCTCTTAATATATACCTTTTATTAATTATTATTTAATACCCATAAATAAATAGTTTCTTTAAATAAAAGAATTAAAAAATTAAAATTTATATCCGATTTTATAACTTTATATATTTTAATAAAAACTAGCTCGACCTTATCCCTTTATTATAATAAAATATAAATAATACCTATTAACGTATTATTAACTTAACCCCGTATTAATAACTCTTTAGATTTAAGCCCCCAATCCTTTAAATATTATTATTAATATTAATATTACCGGTAAAGCATTTTTAAATATCCGGTATATATAAGAATATATTTATAAAGATATATTATTAATTATAAATTATACCGTCCTATAAAGGACGTTAATTTATTAATTATATTATAAAAAAGAATTATATAAAACCTTTACTTTTTATTCGATAGATTAAGTAAATAAGTATATAGTTATAAATTAATTAACTATATAATAACCGACGAATAGTTTAATTAATAATAACCTATCCGATTAAAAGACTATTTATTAACCGCGGTTCCGCTAGCTCCCGTTTATCGATACCGGCCTTTCTTCCCTTTTAATATATTTAATTAATTTATAATATTATTATATTAACGCTTATTATATTAATAAAGCTCCGTATCCTTTAAAACCTCTTTCCCGTCTTATATATATATAAATATACCTTCCGCCGTTTAATATTTTTTATAAAGCTCGTTACCGCTATTTATATTAAATATAATATAAAGATTATATATATAAAGAGCTATATATTATAATATTTTAAAAGGTTTATTATTATATACGGTATTTAATACCTTAAAATCGAATTTATTTAAAGCGGTTACGATTTCTATATTATAAAAATAATTCTTTTTAAGAAATATAAATTTAATAATTATTAATATAATCGCGCCAGCTTTTTTAAAATTATTTAAAGCACTCTTTATTAATATATATAATATAATATATATTAATAAATATCGAGATTTAAATAATTATATATATATTTAATAATATATAAAAATATAATATAAAGGATAATAACGGATATAAATATATATTTATATATAATAAAAAGGAGAAATATTATAAATTTTAAAGAACGTCTATTTTAAAATGTTATACCTATATATAAAAGCTTTTTTTAATAATTTATATAAAACCGGTATCTCTATACCTTAATTTTAAAAACTTTATTATTTAAATATAAATAATCTTTAATAAATTTTAAATCTATATAGCACGAATAAGTAATTCCTTTCTTAATATTTAAATATAATAGTATTACGAGACTTAAGTTTATTATAAATCCTATACCGTAGGGGATAATAAATAATTAAGGTCGATAGCTATAATAAAAAGGGGGTTTAATATTTATTATTTATTATCGTTAAAAGTTTAATTTTTTAACTTATTATTTAAGATATCTATTTGTTTTAATACGGAGTTATTACTAATTTATATAACCTTCTATTTGTTTTTTATTACTTATATTAATTATAATAAGCTTAAAGAAATAATAAATAAATTATAAATTATATTATTATTATTATAAAATATTAATATAATCTTTATTATTAAAATATCGAATTTAATATTAAAGATAAAGTTTACTTTAAATTATATTATAATTATTATTTATTAAATAAACTATCCTATAAATATTCGTAATAATGTTTTAATTTATAAAAGGTATTTAAATATATTAATAAATTAATATATAAGCTCCATTTTTTAAATTATGTATATATTTATTTTATTATTTCGATTAAATATTTAACGTTATTACCGGATAATAATAATATCTTAAATAAAAAAGGCCCTCCGTTAAAACCTATTAAAGTAAATTAAAATAATAATCTCCTTTATTATATTATAAAAATAATTTTACGTTATAAACTTAATTATAATAAAGATAATTATAAATATTTAATTAAATAAAACAGTTTTATATATAAATAAAATATTTAATAATTAAAGAATATTTTTAATAATACTAAAAAACTAATTAAAAAATATTAAATATATTAAAAAGGAAAATTTATAATATAAAAATAACCTTATTATAGTTATTTATATAAATAGTTTAATTAATTAATCCCTTTAAAGAATATTAAGCTTAAATATAAATATAAAAAACTATATAAATACCCGTTTTTTAAAAATTAATAAAGTTAAATTAAAAACGGATATATATAGATATTATTAAAGACGGGTATATATAGACGTTATTAAAAATAGGTATATAAAGATATTATTAAAATAAAAATATAAATTATTAAAGATATATATTATTTTATTATAATAAATATATATATAATTTAAATAATAAGGAGATTTAATTTATTAAGGTCGGTAAGCTTTCTTTACGCCGCTAACATTTTAATAAACCTTATTAAAGGGACCGATTTAATTAATTAATATTAATAACCCGTGTATACGCTAATACCTATTTTAAGAGCTACGCGCGTACTAGCTTTACTACTCCTTCCTTCCTAATCCATTTTATTATTATTAATTATATTACCTTACACATTATACCATTAGAAGAGAAAAAAGAGTAGATCTAGCTAACGCTAGATTAAGACCTGAAATAAGTATAGGAGCGGGGCTTAATCCGTATTAATATAACGTTAATAAATACGGATTTATTTATTTTAAAATTTTATTAAGCTTTTAATATTTAAAATAAATAATAGAACATAAATAAAAAGTTATATAAATTAATAATAATTTCGTATTAAAATAAATAGGTATTTTAAAAATAAATTAAAAAATTAAAGTTTTTAATAATAATAAATAACAAGTATTAAACCCCTTTCTATTATAATTATTAACTTTAACTATTTATTATCCCTTATAATATAAGATTTATAATAAACCTAGGTTTTATAATAATATTATATTTAAATATCGAGAAAGGAATTATTTATTCGCGTTATATAAATTTAAAATTTATTAAAGATTATTAATATTTAAATAATAAAGTTTTTAAAATTAAAGTATAGAAATAACAATTTTATATAAATTATTAAAGAAAGCTTTTATATATAAATATAAAATTTTAAAATAAATACTTTTTAAAACTTATAATATCCTTTCCTTCTTATTATATATAAATATATATTTATATTTATTATTATTTTTTATTTAATTTTATACTTTTATATATATAATTATTTAAATCTCGATATTTATTAATATATATTATATTATATACGTTAATAAAGAACACCTCGAGCAATTCCGAAAAAGCCGGTATAATTATATTAATAATTATTAAATTTATATTTATTAAAAAAGATTATTTTTATAATATAGAAATTATAATCGTTTTAAATAAATTCGATTTTAAAATATTAAATATTATATATAATAATAAACCTTTTAAATTATTATAATATATAATTCTTTATATATACGATTTTTATATTATATTAAAAAAAATAACGGTAATAAGCTTTACGAAAAATATTAAACGATAGAAAATATATTTACATATATATAAAATAAGAAAAAAGTTTTAAAGGACGTTAAGCTTTTATATTAATATAATAAACGCCGGTATAATAAAGTTATAAATTAATTAAATATATTAAAAGGGAAGAAAGGCCGGTACCGATAAACGGGAGCTAGCGTTAAGAAAGGGCGGCGAATTATAATTAACGAGTAATCCTTTAATCGGATAGGTTACCATCGATTAAGCTATTTATCGATTATTATATAATTAATTAAATTATATATTTATTTATTTAATTTATTAAATAAAAAGTAAAGGTTTTATATAATATTCTTTTTCGTAATATAATTAATAAATTAACGTCCTTCGTAAGACGGAATAAATACGGATTAATACATTATATTATTACCCCCCCTTTATAAAAAGGCGGTATATTAAAACTTTAATAAGGATTCGAATATAAATACTTTTTAATTAAAGTAGGAATAACTTTAAATATTTATTTAATTGTTTAATTATAAAACCTTAATTCTTATAACGTTATAATTAGGTTTCTTTATACTTTATTATATAAAGTCCTTTTATTATAACTTTTATAAACCTTTAATTATTCCTTTCTCCCCGATTCTAATTTATTTATTTATTATATTTATTTAGCTCTCCTTTATATTAAATACTAGATTTTCTTTAATATAGGTATTTTATTATCGGGGTAATTATCGTTAAAACGATCCTTTTTAATAACGCGTTTCTATTTAATTAATTTAATAGGCGGGCCGGCTTTATTTAAATTTTAATAATAATATTCTTTTAATTAATTTATAAAGTTTTTAAAATCGGAACCCGAATATTATATATTATCGTTTTCCTATTTAATTTAATTAACCTTATATTAAAACGTTTTATAATAAATCTATAATACTTTAATTTATAATATTTAATATTTTAATTATTTAAGATCGCTAAGATTTATAACTTTAATATCTAATTATTTAAAAGTTTATTTTAAAAAGGGGTTATCCGGATTTTTAAATAATTAATTAATATAATAAGTATTATTTAATTAAGAATAATGAATATCTAATTTATATATATAATTATTATAAAAAAGGATTTAGAATAATTATCGGGTATACGGGAACGTTAATTTATTATTTAATTAATTTATTTTAAATCCTATAACCCTTTTAATAAATATTTAATTATTAATATTAAAATTAAGCTCTTTCCGGTAACGATTCGTCTATTTTTTATATAATTTTAAATTTAAAAAAAAATAGATTTCGCGGCTTTAATATATTCTTTAATTATTTAAATATTTAATTACGTTTATTTTTAATTTATTTTCTCGTTTAAAAATAAATCCCGAAAGTTCTTAATCCTTTTCTCTTAATTAAAATAAATTTATAATTTAAAACCCTATTTTACTTTAAAAAGTATTATTCTTTTTAATAATTTATAGGGAATTATAGCTTAAATATAATTTAAAATTAATAAAATGTTTATTTAATTATTTTAATAATAAAAAAAGGTTATAATTATTAATTTATATATTTATTAATAATTTCTATTTATTTTATTTTATTATAATAAATTATTAAAATAAACATCTATTTAATATTTAAAATCTTATATATTTTATTTATAAATAAAAGAGTAAATTATATATTTTTATTATTTATAATAATTTAAGGTAATCCGTAAATTCGAAATAGATTTTAATAATATATTTTAATTATTTCTTTTATATTAATGCTTTTATAATACGGTATAGTTTAATTTCGTTTTATTAGTTAATTAATTATAATTATAATTATATTATATCTTATATCTTTATTAAAAAACATTATAATTATATAATTTATAATAATATTTTATTATAATTAATTCGATATAGGAAATAATTAAAATTTCCTAAAAATCTTTATCTTTAAAACCTTTAAAGGTTTATATATATCATTTATTATAAAAATATTATAATTATTCATTATATCCGGTTATTAATAGCTTTTAATAACTAGCTTCTTTATTTTATTTGTTTTTAAATATATAATAATAATTCAATAATAAATATCTTTAATAAACCTTATTTTAAAATTATTAATTATTAAAATTATTAACTTTCTTTTATATAAAAATAATTCGTTTATTAATTTAAAATCCTTATATTTTAATTAAGCTTTTCTTTAAAAAACTTTAAAATCTATTATTTATCGGTTTATTTCTAAAAATATATTAATTAATAAAATTCTAAAGAAGTTTAACGGGGGAATATTATTATCTAATAATATAATTTCCGATTAATCCTTTATCTCGGGATTAAAATTTAATATAAAGTTTAAGGGTTTAAAAATCGTTTAATAAACTTTATTCTCTTTCCTAACCTTTAAAGTTCTTAATTCCTTTACCTTTCGAAATAACGCGTCGGTAATTCTATTATGTTTTTCAAATTAATAGGTAATTATAACGTAATATTATATTAAAATCTTTATTTTATATATTTATTAAAAGTTAAAATATTATTTAATATTAAAGTATTTAAAGGTATAATAATTAATAATAATTATAAAGGGCTTAAAGCGTTAAAGGTTTATAAATTTAATTCGTTAATATTAAAGTCATTTTATTACGGTTAACATTTCTTTATTATAAATTAAATAATTTAACTCCGGGCTAGAAAAAATTC
The DNA here is from genome assembly GCA_038363915.1 of Apiospora saccharicola. Lineage (NCBI taxonomy): Eukaryota > Fungi > Ascomycota > Sordariomycetes > Amphisphaeriales > Apiosporaceae > Apiospora > Apiospora saccharicola. Next base: position 7,410,184 of record JAQQWM010000001.1, read on the forward strand.
GAAATAATATTTAATAAAATATTAATCTTTATTGTTTTATCTCTATAAGAATATTATAATTATTATAAAGTTAAAAGAATTAATTTCTAATTTTATCTTCTTTTTATAATCGAAATAAATAAAAACGTGTATTTATAATAAGGCGGCCTTTAAATTATTAAATACTTTCTATTAATCGAGGCCTTAATCTTATAATTAATCGGCCTTAATAAAGAGGGTTAAAGATTTAATTATATTATTATAATTCTTTATAAATTTCTAATAAAAATTATAAAATCTAAGAAATAATTAAATTACTTTAATACCTTTAAATTATATTTAATCCTTTATAATAGTTTTACGGAGGACGTTAATTTATTAATTATATTATAAAAAAGAATTATATAAAACCTTTACCTTTTATTTAATAAATTAAATAAATAAATATATAGTCGTAAATTAATTAATTATATAATAACCGATAAATAATTTAATCGATAATAATCTATTCGATTAAAGGATTATTCGTTAATTACGGTTCCGCTAGCTCCCGTTTATCGATATCGGCCCTTTTTCCCTTTTAATACGTTTAATTAATTCGCGATATTATTATACCGACGCTCGTCGTATTAATAAAGCTCCATATCCTTTAAAGCCTCTTTCCTATTTTATATATATATAAATATACTTTCCGCCGTTTAATATTCTTTATAAAATTTATCGCCGCTATTTATATTAAATATAATATAAAGATTATATATATAAAAAGTTATATATTATAATAATTTAAAAGGCTTATTATTACGTATAATATTTAATACTTTAGAATCGAGTTTATTTAAAGCGGTTACGATTTCCGTATTATAAAAGCAATTCTTTTTAAGAAATATATTATTAATATAATCGCGTTAGCCTTCTCGGAATTACCCGAGGCACTCTTTATTAATACGTATAATATAATATATATTAATAAATATTGAGATTTAAATAATTATATATATATTTAATAATATATAAAGGTATAATATAAAGGATAGTAACGGATATAAATATATATTTATATATAATAAAAAGGAGAAATATTATAAATCTTAAAAAGTATTTATTTTAAGATTTTATACTTATATATAAAAGCTTTCTCCGATAGTTTATATAAAACCGGTATTTCTATACCTTAGCTTTAAGAACTTTATTACTTAAATATAAATAATTTCTAATAGATTTTAAATCTATATAACGCGAATAAGTATAATAGTTCCTTTTTTAATATTTAAATATAATATTATTACGAGACTTAGGTTTATTATAAATCCTATACCGTAAGGGATAATAAAGTAGTAGCTAAGGTCGATAGCTATAGTAGAAAGGGGGCTTAATATTTACTATTTATTATTATTAGAGGCTTAATTTTTTAACTTATTATTTAAGATACCTATTTATCTTAATACAGAGTTATTATTAATTTATATAACCTTCTATTTATTTTTTATTACTTGTATTAACTATACTAAGCTTAAAAAAATAATAAATAAATAAATAAATCCTTTATAATAATAACTTTTTCGGGATTAACCGTAATATTATTAATTCGGATAATAAAATTAAGGTATTTTATTTTTATTATATTAAATTTATATTTCTTAAAATCTATTTAAGTTCTAACCTTTAAAAGCTTTTAAAATACTTTTTAAATAAATATTTTATATTTTAATAAATGTTTTAAATAGATTAAAATATCGTTAATATATATATAAAAAAAGTTAATAAAATGCTCCTTTAATAAATTGTTTATACATTTCTAAAAAATTAATAATCTATTTATAAATTTAAATAGGAATATTTAATATTTATAGATTCCGTATTTAATCTTAAACTTTATAAAGTCTTTATTTATTTCTTTTAAATAAATTATATAAAACATTTAATATATATTAATTTTTATATAAATCCTTATTTAAGAAATCCGGTTAAAAATCTCCTTAATTAATAGGAAAGGATATCGATCCTTTTTAATAATAATATTTAATTTCTTAAAATCTATATAAAATCGGAAACCGCTATTTCCTTTTAAATTTATTAATATTAGTATAATTTATACCGTTTTATAAAGGACGTTAATTTATTAATTATATTACGAAAAAAATATTATATAAAACCCTTATTTTTTATTTAATAAACTAAATAAATAAGTATATAATCGTAAGTTAATTAATTACATAATAACCGACGAATAGCGTAATTAATAATAACCTATTCGATTAAAGGATTATTCGCTAACCGCGCGTTAATTCCCGCTTATCGATACCGGCCTTTCGAGGGTAATTATTCCGCGGTCTTATTATACCGGCGTTTATTATAAATATAAAACTTCGCGTCCTTTAAAGTTTCTTTCCTGTTTTATAAATATATAAATACGTTTTCCGCTATTTAATAATTTTTATAATATTTTTTATTATTATATACTTTAAATTTAATATATAAATTATATAACGTAGCCTATAAGCGAAATAACTATATAAGCGAATTAATTATTTTCGTTAAATTTTATATAAATAACTTTTATAATTTAATTCCTTTATTATTTATTATAATTAATATTTAAAAAAAAAGGTAAATAGTTTTAACGCTTTAAGCGTTTAAAAATAATTTAAAATTAAATTTCCGATATATAGCCCGAATATACGAAGTCCTTTATACGACCTTTCGTAACCGATAGCTCGGTATTTTTATAAAATACGATATATCTATTAATTCTTAAAAGTTAATGGATTTTAAAGAAAATATAATTATATAATATATAATTAAATTAAATTCGCGGTTATTTCCTCCCCGGATAAATAACGTTAAAGATATAGCGAATCGATTATTTTATTAATATAATACGGGACGCGTTAATATTAATTAAGCCTTTAACTTTATATAACGGTAATTAGACCTCCGGACGCGTTTTAATCGAAAAATTAATTATTAAAAAGTCCTTTATAAAAATCCCGATATATATTATATATAGTTTACTTTTATATAGAATATAATTTATAAATATAAAATTTAAAAGGAGAATATTTATAATTTCGACGAGATTAACTTTTTTATAAATTAAATCTCGTTTAAAATAATTATTATTACTTTTAATCGATACGGAAGGTTTAAAATAGTATAATAAGGGAACCGGGAATAAGTTATAATTATTTAAAGTATTAAATCGTCCGGTTATATTATCCCTTTATATATTATATTTATTAGAAAAATATACCTCTTTTCTTAATACAAAATAAATTATTATTTAAGGATTAAATAATCGTAATTATTAAAAACGATTAAATTATAAATAAAAAAGGTAAAGATTAAATTCGGTATTTTAATAAATATATAAAGTTTTATAAAAAGGGTATTTATTATTTATTAATTTTAAATAGTTATAAAAATTATTATTTAATAACTTTCGAGTTTTATTATAAAGAGAATTCGATTATTATATTTTATATATTTTCTTATTTATTATATAAACTTTAACCTTTTAATATTAATTATTTTTATATATTAAAAAGGTTATATAAGAAAGAAATTAAAGGTTTTATATAAATATATATTATTTATATTTTAAAGGAGGACTTTTTATTAACGTTTTTAAAAACGTTTTAAACGACTTTTATTATTTTAAATATTTAAGGAGGTTTTAAAGGGATAGGATTTATATTATATAATCCGGAATTTATTATTTTATAATTAAATATAAAGCTATATACGCTAATACCGCCGGTAACCTCTTCCGGCCTATTTATATTTTAGGAATTAAAGACCTTAAATAACGTAATTAAAACTTAATCCTAAATTAAATATATTAAAAATCGAATCACGTAATATTAAAATAACTCTTTAATATTAATTTTTATTAAATTTAATTAAATCGTGAAAAGTATAATATAAATAATATACCGGCTCGCTTTATTAAAAGGTAAAATAATTATATTATAAAAGGTAAATAAAATATTTAACCGGCGCCGTTATATAAAAAAGAAATAATTATAAAATAAAGGATTATTTTATATATAAATTAAAAAAGATTTATAATTTTAAAGAGATATTAATAGATAATTATAGGATAAATTATACCGGAATAATAATCGTATAAAAAGGTTTAAGATACGTCCGCGGTATTATAGAATCTATAGGGAGCCCGGGTATAATACGCGTACTTATTAAAACGATATAAATATATTTAAAGATAAAGATTCTAATTAATTTTAATATATTAAATACGTTATAACGGAATTAATTTATACTTTTTTATATAAAATATTAAAAAGTAATTAATTCGCTTATATAATTATTTCGTTTATAGACTATATTATATAAAGAATTATATATTATAATAAATTATAAAATAAGCTATTTCGCGTAATCTTTAATATTTTAAAATTAAATTTATTTAAAACGTTTACGATTTTCCGATTACGAAAGTAATTTATTTCAAGAAATTTAAATTTAATAATTATTAATATAATAATATTAACCTCCTCGGAATTACCCGAAGCGCTCTTTATTAATATATATAATATAATATATATTAATAAATATTAAAATTTAAATAATTATATATATATCTAATAATATATAAAAGTATAAAGTTAAATAAAGGATAATAATAAATATAAATATATATTTATATAAGATAAAAAAGAGAAATATTATAAATTTTTAAAAACGTCTATTTTAAGATTTTATATTTATATATAAAAGTTTTCTTTAATAATTTATATAAAACCGCTATCTTTATATCTTAATTTTAAAAACTTTATTATTTAAATATAAATAATTTTTAATAGATTCTAAATTTATATAATACGAATAAGTAATTCTTTTCTTAATATTTAAATATAATATTATTACGAGACCCGGGTTTATTATAAATCATATACCGTAGGAGATAATAAAGTAATAGTTAAAGTTAATAGTTATAATAGAAAAGGGTTTAATATTCATTATCTATTATTATTAAAGGCTTTAATTTTATAATTTACTTTTAAAATACGTATTTATTTTAATACGGAGTTATTATTAATTTATATAACCTTTTATTCATTTTCTATTATTTATTTTAATTATAAAAAGCTTAATAAAATATTAAATAAATAAATTAATCATTTAAGTATAAAGGGAATTTATAAATAAATAATATTAAATATAACGAATATAAATCGATTTAATAAAAGATTAATTAATACTTCTATTTATTAATTATAATATAGATTTTAAATTTATTATATAATAAGTAAAATCAATTTCGTTCTAAATATATTTAATTAATTTAAAGTAAATTAAAATATTAATAAGCGAATAGATAATCCTATAGTATTAAATAAAGTATAATATATGATTAATAATATTAATTACGTTTAAATAAAGGTTATTATTAATAATAATATAAAATAGAAGTTTTTAAATAGATATAAAATTAATATTTATTTAACCTTTATTTTTAAGGACTTTAAGCGTTTAATTAATATAGACGAAACTATTAATAATTTTTCCTATTTTAAATATCCTTTTAAAACTAAGGAAACGTTTTTATATTATATTAATTATTTAAGAATATATCAGCTTTATATTCTTTATATATTAATATAAGATTTCTTAATTATAATATATAATAATAATCATTATTTTAATTTAAAATAAATATTAAAAGATTTTAATACTTTTATAATTAAAAGTAAGAAGAAGAAAAAAAATATTATATATTACCCGAACTATAATATTAATTAAATAAATCGGTAATTAGGAAAAAGTAATTATAAGCTTATTTATAATTAAAATCCTTTATTAATATATATTATTATAATAGATTTTATATTAACCCTTTTACTTATAAATTATAAAGGAATACCCTAATAATTAAAAGGTAATGAAGCTTATTATAATATATATATAATTATATAATAATTATTTCTTATTTAATATTAAAACGAATAATATTAATTCCTGGTTATAAAAAGTATATTATTAAAGATTAGGTAATTATCTTTATAATTTAATTTATATTAATAAATTAGGGTATTCTTTATAGAATTATTTTTAATTAAGATATTAAGTTTATTAAAGATTGTTAATAAAGAATTTAGGAGAATTTAAATATTTACTTTTTAATAATTATTATTTAACACCTTTAAATAAACGGATTATTTAAGAGAAAGAATTAAGATATAGAAATTATTATCCGTTATTATTATTCTATTTACTTAAATTATAAATAAATTAATATACTTTTAGTATTTTAATAAAATATAAATAATATTTATAATCGAATAATAGATTTCATATTTTATTAATAATTATTCAACTTTAAATTATTAAAACCCCTCGATTTAATAATTAATATTAATATTATTAAAAGAACTTTTAAAGATATTTATTTTATAAAAAAGTATTTTTAATAAAACATATAACTAATTATAGATTTTATAATAATTAATATTAAATAATAATATAATGTTAAATATTAAAATATTTAATTTAAAGAAGGAGATAAAGTTTATTTTCGGTTTTATAAAAGATATTATTTTCCCGATAAGCTATTAAGAAAGTTATGCTAATAACGATTTAGTTTTTAAATAATTATTAAGAAGGTAAATAAATTAATTTATAAATTGGATTTTTTAAAAGGAAACCGAATTTATTTAATAATATCCGTTAAATATTTAATTCCCGTTTTTTAAAGCGATAATTTATTTAACCGATTCCAATTATTATTTAATCCTATTAATATTAATTAATTCGGATATAAATCCGATAACGTAGTTTACTACCTTACGGATTATATTATTATGCGGACTACTCTTTCTACTTTTTAATACTTTTATATAAATTAATTTAATTATAATAATTTAAATTAATTTAAATTATTTATTATTTAATTTATTATTTAATTCTATATCCTTTTTATAAATTTACGTATTATAACTTATCTCGCCGTAAATACCGTAATACCTATTACCTATTATACGCCGCTTTAACGAATTATTATTTTTATTTTTATTAATTATAAAACGCTTCCTTTTTACCTTCTTATTCTATAGCTATTAAAATTCTTTAATAATAAAGGCTCCTTTAAATTAAATATATAACTTTCTAACCCTTTAATATTTTAAAAGGATTAAATTAACCGCCTTTAAAATCTATACCTATTTATATAAAATTATAGCTTTATATATTATTAATTCTATATATTTAATTAACTTATTTATAATATTTAAAATCGATATTAAAGAGCTTCCTTAATAATTAGAAATCTTACTTTTAATAGAAGTAAAGTATCTTATCGTTTATTAAAGGTTAAAAGGTATTAAAGGGTTATAAATATTAATAATCCTTAAGTATAATAATTCCGGTATAAATATCCGAATTTATATATTTAATTTATTAATTACTTTATCTAAATTATAAAATATTAAACTAAATATATTAAATCTAAATTTAATATTATATTCTATAAAAATAACGAAATATACGGCTTTAAAAGTAATAAAGAATTTAAGCTTTATAATATAATTTATTAAGGTTTTTATAAATAGCTCGATTTCTTTTAAATATATATATTTTAATAACGAATAAAATACGATATTTAATAGTTAAAGTAGGTAAGATAAATAGGGAGGTATATTAAATATAATAATACCGTTATCCTTATAATATACCTCGAATTCGGTTAAAATATAGCTCTCGTAATTATTAATAATTAAGAGGCGATAATAACCCGTCGCTTATATTTTAATATATTTATCGAAATATTTAATTTAATTTAAACCCGTTTTATTATTAGTTTAATTATTAGAGGTCGGTTTAATTATTTAATCGCCCGATAAATTATATTTATACGCTTAATTTACGAGGTAATATTAGCTTTAAATAATTAAGAATAGCGGAATATATTAACCTTATAAATTAATATATTTTATTATTATTAATTATTCCCGATTATTAAATTAGATCGTTTTCGCCTTTTTATATCGATCGGCACGTGTTATAACGTGTATTAAACCGATAATACCTATTATATAGCTAATTTTATCGAAATTCTATATATCTTTATTTAAGATATTATATTTAGCTTTTATATTTATTATTAACGTAAACCAGCCGGAAATAACCTTTATATCTTTATAAAAAGCCTTTTAATAATTATATTTCTAATTCATTTTAATTTTAAAGTTTAAATTATAATCGATAAAGCGCCTAACTTAATATTTATCGACGCGCTCGCCGTTATATACTCTTACGAGAAAATTAATTATATTTTCTATATTAACGATATTAAAAAGTATTCCTTAAATATTTAAATCGATTATATATTTTCGTAATACTTTCTTTTTAATAAAATCTAATTTATATTATCGTTATTAGATTTCGTATCGTAAGGTTTAGCTATTAATTTAATAATATAGAGTTATATAAAGGATGTTATATACTTTTATAATAGCTCTTTTATTTAAAGGATTTATTAAATTTTATATCGTTTAAATTATTAAAACGATTCGATCTTTTTTAAATTAATTAAATATTATAATTATAGAATTATTATATATTAAAGTTTAATTAGGTTATAGAATTAAAAAAGTGGTCCGCGAGGTAATATAGTCCGCGAGGTAATAAACCACGTTAACGATATTCCTTAATATAAAGTCGAGATTATTAAAGATTTTCGATTAAATTATAATAAAGATAGATATATATATTTTATAAAATAAAAAGGATTCGGTAAATAATATAATATTTAAAGATAAAAAAAATATTTTAAATACTTTTAAAGAATTAATAAAGGAATTCTAAAAATAAGAAAGAGGTCGATTTATATAAATATTTTAAAAAGGAAAGGATAATAAAGTAATTATAATAAATAAAAAACGAGGTTAATTTAAAAAGAATTATAAGTAATTAAATAGATAATAAATAATTAAAAAATATAAACCTAGATAACTTTATAAAGTTTAAAAATTTATTTAAAATAAACCGATTATTTTAATCATTTAAGATAAATTAATTATTTTAATTATTTTAAATAAATTCATTACTCCTACTACTTTTATATTAATAATTATAAAGCGAATATAAGGATAGCTATTAAAAAATAAAAATAAAAAATAATCTTTTTATTATTATAATTATTTTATATTATAATATATGTAAAAAATAATAAATAAAATAGATTAAATATATATAGAGGATTACTAAGGATAATAAGGATTTATTTAATTTAATAATTTAATAGACTTTATTAAAGGGTTTATTAGGGAAGGTTTAATTAATATATTATTTTTAAATAGGAAGGTAGTTAATACCGGTAGTAATAGTTAGCTTCCCCTATTTAAAAGGTTTTACCCGATTAAGTGGATAGAGCTTTTTTTCCTTCTTTTTCTATTTTTATATTAATTTATTTATTTAAGTTATTTCTATCCGGTCCCCTTATAACCTTTAATATCGATTTACTTAAGATAATATATTAATTTATAAATCTAAATTAATAAAAGTTTAGATTAATATTAAATTCTTATTAAATAGGTTTATTAAATTCCCTCTTAAAAGTTTTAACTTTAATACTATTAAAAACTTATAACCTAGGATAAAACAGTTTATTAAAGAACGTTATCTTTATAATATTATAGATTAAGCTCTTTTATAAGAGATTTAATTTATTTTTAAAAAATATTAAACGTCCTTTTCTTCGTAAGCTAGCTCGATTAATATTATAACGGCTTTAAATAATTATTATAAATAAAGGTGCTTTAATTATTTATTAATATTTTATTAATAGAGCTTAATTTTAATATTAAGTTATGCCGGAGTTTTATATATTATTAACTAGATTAATTATTAAAAGTATTAGAAAATAAGTAAAATATTAAAAAATATTATTAAATTTAATTTAAATATTAATTTAATAATTAATTTAATTTAATTTACTTTAAAAGAGCTTGAAAATGTATTTAAATTAATTAATATATAATTAATTTTTTTACTTTAAAAGAGTTTAAAAACGTAATAAAATTTATTAAATTACATTATATATTAATTTAATTTAATTAAATAAATAGGTATATATTATAATTAACTTATATATATTTATATATTAGGTATAGTTTTATTAATAAACCGTAAGGTACCTATAAGGGTATAAAACTAATAATCTTTTAAGGGTACGAGTGTAGGGAGTCTCTGCATACCTGGTGAAGAAAGCTAGTGATGCTGGGCAGGACTCTGATGGCGGCTGCCGAGTCCCATCAGCATACACCACCATAACAAACCGTCTGTTTGCCCCCCGCCACCCCCCCGTGACGTCGCCGGACTACAAAATAGCTCATCGCGAACATTGCCCATGTGTGGTAAACCTGCATACAAATCTCTCTCCGTTCTCTTCCCCGCTCCAAGCATCCCGGCGGCAAGTGTTTTTGTGGCCAATAAGCTCCTGTCGATACAGCTCTGCAACGCATTCCACACGACAAGTTATTAGTCTGGGGCCCCGATACTACTACCATGGTCACCTCGGATCAACTTCCCGTGTGAGTGGGCGGAGACGGACCCGGTTCCATACCTCCCTCTGATAGGTGGATATGTACACCCCTGTACACCCATGTACGCAGACTTCACATGTCTTGCGCGCCTAGATGCACGCTGTCGGTGAGAGATTGGATTATCTACACGATGGTGGCATATGCATGCAGGTAGAGCCGTTGAAGATGATTTCATACACCCCGCGCGCCCAGACATGCCCGTTCCGTAGTCAGATTTGCTGATCTTGGAGAGTTGGCCAGATCTAAAAGATCAGATCAGATCCGACCTGGGGATGGTTATGGACATGAGACCTAGGTCATCATCTCCTTTCACTCCGGAGTTTAGGTGAGCGGCTTATTTTCGATACTCGTTGTAAAGATCATGACTTGGACAACGTTGGCGTACGGATCGCTCTCTCTGGTTCGTGTATCCTGAAAGTTGAGACTGACTGAGAAAGCTAACCACTGGCGTAGCTCTCTGTGTACTGGGTCTCGTGGTGCATCTACTCGCTTTGGTTCCATCCTCTGGCCAAGTTCCCGGGGCCTAGACTCGCAGCCATTTCCGAGGTTGGTCCAACCTGAACGATACCTAAGATAACGCCGGGAGACTGACAGAGGGACTGGACAGGTATGGTACATCTGGACGTATGTTGGAGGCAAATGGCCCTGGGTCATAGAGAATGTGCATAAGCAATATGGTATGCGTCCTTCCGGGAATACTCGATGTAATATGGTACTGACGTATTGACCAAGGTGGTGTGGTGCGCATTGCTCCAAACGAACTGTCCTTTGTGACGCGGGAAGCGTTCAAGGACATTTATGCCGCCTCATCCAAGACCCGGAAGCTGTTCACCAAGGACCCAATGATGTACGACATCGGGCAGCCTTCCAACATCGCGTACGAAATGGATCCCGAGAAACACGCGCATAAGCTGAAGTTGATGCAACCCGCCTTCCGCACGCAGTCCTTGCGTGACCAGGAACACATCATTCACGAGTATGTTGACCTCCTCATGGACCAGCTCGAGAGGGTGAGTTCAAGCGCTACCGGCGGCGTCGATGTAACCAAGGCTTTCGAGTGGTTAACTTTCGATATCATGGGTAAGTCTTCGAACTCGGGAGATATACTCGATGAAGGAAGTCAGCCTGACCGATTACATACAGGCCACCTAACGTTTGGAGAACCGTTCGGGGCCGTTAAGGAGGCGCGTTCACATTATTGGGTCTCGATCTTGCTCGACTCACTGCTCACTGTTTCGCCGTATTCGATGCGGCCGCGGATGCCAATACTAGGACTCCTCCTTAACCTGGTGCCTTACTGTTCGCGCTCTGCCCAGGCCATAATCGAGAGCAACAAGCACCATGCCAATCTTACCTTGGAGAAGGTGCGAAAGCGCATCGACTTGGGCGACACGCACATAGACGACTTCTTCGACCACGTCCTGAAGCACGGCGATCTCAACGAGGCCGAGCTGGCGTCGGAGGCCAACGTGCTCCTGAGCGCGGGCGCGGAGACGAGCTCGACAGCACTGGCTGCCACCTTCTGGTTCCTAACGACAAACCCGGCTACGCTTTGAGAGCTGCAGAAAGAAGTCCGCATAAGCTTCAAGTCCTACCAGGCCATCACTGGCGATGCAGTGGCCACGTTGCCCTATCTCAACGCCACTCTCGAGGAATCGATGCGCCTGTTCGCCCCAGTGCCGACGGGAGGCCCCCGCATCTCGCCGGGGGAATCCGTGGATGGGCAGTATATTCCCCAAGGCACTGCGGTCGCTGGAGCCGCCTTTGCCGTATTTCGCGATCCGCGGTGCGTTCCTGCTCACGATGCATTCGAGCCCGAGAGATGGTTGGGCGAGCGAAAACAGACGGAGAAGCCCTACTCGCAACCATTCAGTACCGGACCTCGCGCTTGCCTGGGTATCAACCTATCCTGGCTTGAAATGCGCATCACGTTGGCCAAGCTGGTATACCGCTATGACTGGGCTTTGGAGAAAGACCAGAGCCAGGGATACGACTGGATTGCAGGATGCAAGATGCATTTCATGTGGAAGAAGCCGGAGCTCATGGCGCATTTCGTTCCGGTCCAAGAATGAGTGAGGCTCAGGAGGCATTCCTCGACTGTATGTATGTATTTGAGTTGCAGGACCCCCTCCTAATACAACGTAGTGCACACCTGTCATTTGATGTCAACAACACCCCATGGGCATGAGACGGGGCACGGGACTTCATCAGGGATCCTCCGCATCTAACGGGGAGATCCTTGGTCCCGAACACTGATCAGTTCGTTTGTCCATATCCCAAACAACGCTGGCTGTTCTTGTTTCGTTGGGTTCCTAAATTAGATTGATGTACCGTGGGATGCGGATCCTGTGCCCAAACACGGCCAAGACAAGCCAAGCCAATGAGTCTTGGCGCCGCTGGACGGCCAAGATGGTTCATATCGCTTGTTCCAATGGTCGAATGGTAGCCCATCTGCCGGAGCCAGACAAATTTCAAAACGCCAAGAGTGATCAAATATATCAAATATGCCAACTCTTGGCCTCCGGCATGACGGATCGTTTCGATAAACGCAGCCACCCGAGGGGGCGCTGTTGTGAAGGTGGATGGATGGATCGGCGTCGTCTATCTCTACATAATCATTCATCCCGAAAAAAATAGCTCATGGGCGTGTGTCACGGAAAGAAAGAAAAACAGAGTTAGGGACTCCCTTGGCAGACACCAAGGCAAGGCTATCTGGGTAGCGGCGATTTTTCGTGGCTTCGTTATCCAAAGATAAGCGCGAAGAGGCCGAATTCCCAGTTTAAAAGCGAGCGAATTCAAGACAAGCTAAGAACGTTTGATAGAGGAAACCGCGAAGAGAGAGTAAAAAGTGAGCTTTTGGTGGGGCTAACATCGGTCATCATCGGCTCTGGTCTCTCTGGTGGTTGCAAGTGCGTCATCGGCGTTTGCGTGCTCTTCACATGGCGGGCGCGCGCGGGGGGGGCGCTGTTGTTGCATAACATTGTCGGGCATGTCTCAATTTTGTTACGCCCGGGTGCAACGTCTTGCCAAAAGCCACCCACATTAGGACTGGAGAGCAACTGGCATCTCCAGCAAGTAAGATTGGTACAGCTGCTACCCACGCATGCTAAGATGATAAGCTAAAAAAAAGGCCCTGGACGGATGGACCCTGATGTGTTCGGAGGGGCTGCCAGGTTCCGCTGCGCAAACAAGCTATGATACAATATATACAATGCCAAGAGTGGGCGCGACCAATTGATATCACCTCGCAAGCTCCCTTTTTTTGATACCTAAGGTTGACCTAATGGCGGGACGGTGGATGTGTTTCTGTGTTTCTCGCTGCACACCGAAGATCGGCGCGGGAATGCCAGGCAGGAAAAGTGTCGCAGGAGGAGCTAAATAAAGCAAATGAAAAACAAAAAATACAATCACAGGAACCGCTCACCGCGTCTATCAGCAGGGCAAGCAGGGGCAGGGTGCTCGTAATGCCGAAAAGCCTCTCCCCATTGCCAAGCCGAGCGAACCCCTAGATGCCGCACACAAGCCTCACCAATATATAGTAAGAGGGTAACACGGTTGCTACCGTCATCTGATCTCATAGGCCAATTGACTCCCCCATTGCTCTCCATTGCTCCCCATCCTGCAACAAGCTCAACCTGTGGTTGGCTGAATATAAGCTTCCCGGCTTTCGCTGCGTGCCTCCTGCATCCATCCAGCTCTTTCCCCTACCGACACAGCTTCGAGAAATAAATACCTCTCCCCGTCTATTCCTCTCCTGAGACATGCAGAACCCTCGACACTTTTGACAGGAAACCTTACTTACATCCATACACACGAATCATTTTTAACCAACTCTCGCAACCCAAGGGTCGTTGTCGTTGTCGCAACGAACAAACATATACTTGCTGCTACTACAACAACATCGACTCCAAACCCGCCTTCTCTCACTTGCGCCAGGCAGCATCTCTCCCAAGTGCAAACAAACTCGCCATGGCCATTTCCCACCAGTTCGAGGACTACCCGTCCCAGGTCGTGATCAAGTCCTTTGTCACGAAGCCGCTGGAGCTCACTTCCCCCACGTTGATGGTGAAGCCCTTCCCCTCATCGCTCATAATTCCCCACAGCCACTATCCCGCCTCCTCCACACTCGTGTCGTACGACGACAGCTACGAGTCGTACGATGACGACTCTGAGGACGAGTACGACGACGACGACGCCCGCTCTGTCTTTTCGGACTGCGGGTCTGTCGTTTCCTCGGCCTCGAGCGCGCCCGAGGATGAGGCAGAGCCCTTCCAGGTGATCGACTACAGCATGGGCTACGCCGTGCCCGTCATGGTCTACGCCTCCCTCGAGCAGGCGGTGCGCCTGTCTACGCAGCGCGCAGAGGCCGAGGTCCGTCGTCAGGAAGCTATTGTCAACGAGGTTCACACTGTTCCTTACCGGCCATCCTCGACTTCATCCTCGTCAAACCCGTTGCTAGACGCAGCCAACTGGAACTCGCCAGGAGCCGCCAGCACCTACGCCGACTGGGATGAGGACGAAGACGCCTTCTTCTCTATGGGCTAACTCATTCTATCGATGTCCCTTTCTTCAAAATCTCTACTCAGCAACCCCCCCCTCTCTGTACAGCAATTGTACTATAACTGCCGCGGATTCTATGGTGCAGCACTATAACCTAACGCATTATCAAATCGCCGTTCATGAGGGAGAGGGAGGTGGGGGGGTAGTGCAGGCTGCATGCAGCATGACACGACATGACACGACTTCTGACACGAAACTTTTATCATCGGCGAAGCGAGCAGCGCAAAACATTTTCACACCAACAAAGCATTTTCGGGAGTTATTTCATTCTTTCAATTTTACTCGTTCCCCTCTCAAATCGATTGGATCACGAACAGGCGCAACAAGGATGGTGGCGGCGGGATGAAACGGGGAGTTCATGGATGGCGGGCGGCTACCTGAGATTATTTTATTACCTGTTGAATATATAATACCTGTATTGGTTCACTAATGCCTCCCCAATCACCTACCATGCACAACTCGTGGTGCTCTCTTCATTTACCCTTGCCAGGGTGGATTTCCAGAGGAGAGCGCCCGTTTGTACGAGAGAGTTTTGATACCCCTCTCTTTTACTGTTAGCAAATAATTCTTAAACGAAGCATATGATGAATTCCATATATTTCTATACGTATATATCGTGCATTCGAGTGCTCATTATCTGTACTTTTTGACGTGTAACCTCTCTAACTCCGGATCCGAGCAGATTCTCTACTCATACCTACTCTATCGTTAAGATGTATACAGGTACATCATCCAGATCAGACATATTCCAGAAGATCATCGTAAACCTTTACAGGCTAGACTTGCTCGCATTCTGCTTTTGCATGGTATCGGCAACAATGCGCCTCTGGATCTTGCCAGTGGCCGTCTTGGGCATAATGTCGGTGAAGTAAACCTGCGTTTTTGAGATTAGTCCACATGGCCAGTGATTTCCGTTTTTGGCAAAAGGGTCATCATCGCATCAAGGAGGGGGGAAAATGCAACTTTATTAAACAACATAAACTCACCTTCTTCGGGATCTTGAACTTGGCCACCTTCTCGGTCATCCATGCGCGCAGCCCATCCTGGTCCAGCTTCTCGTCGGGCTTGAGCACGACAGCGACCCCAATATCCTGGCCCAGCATCTCGTCGGGGATGGCGAAGCTGACAGCCTCGGCGATGGCGGGGTGGCGGGTGAGGACGTTGTCGAGCTCGATGGGGCTGATCTTCTCGCCGCCCTTGTTGATGAGCTCCTTGATGCGGCCGGTGATCTGGACGTAGCCGTCCTCGTCGAGACGGCCCTGGTCGCCGGTACGGAAGAAGCCCGACGCGTGGAACGAGGACGCGTTGGCGTCCGGGTTGTTGAGGTAGCCCCTGGTCACGTTGGTGCCGCGGATGCAGATCTCGCCCTCGCTGCCTTGAGGCACCGCCTCCCCGGCCTCGTTGAGGACCGTCACCTCGACGCCCTGGCCCACGCCGACGGTGCCGGGCTTGCGCTGCGCTGGCGGCAGCGGGTTCGACGTCATCTGGTGGGAGGCCTCGGTCATGGCGTAGGCCTCGAGGACAGGCGCGTGGAAGGTGGCCTCGAGCTTCTCGAACACGGCTGGCGACAGCGGCGAAGAGCAGGACCGGATGAAGCGGAGTTGCGGCAAGGGGTCCGGGATGGACGACTTGAGGAGGATCTGGTGGATCGTAGGCACAGCAGTGTACCAATTCGCCTTGTGCTCAATGAAGTCGGCCCAGAACTCGGATGCTGAGAACTTGGCCGGCACGACTACGGAACCGCCGGTGTGTAAGGGTGCGAGGAGACCACACAACAGTCCGTGGACGTGGAAAAGGGGCATGACCAGCATGGTGCGATCCTCGGCGGTGAGCTGGTAGGTACCACGGATGTTCTCTAGAGTCTCGCGTCAGTCCATTGGCCCCCGAGTCCGGTCGCATACGTAGGATGTGGAAGGTCCCAGGGAAAACAGTGTTGAGAACTCACCCATAGTTTGCGTCAAGTTGCGGTGCGTCAATGGCACCTATAACCCAGCATTAGTAAACCTGTCCACCTAGAGCCGTGAATCGAGGCCGAACTTACAGCTTTCGGTCGCCCAGTAGTTCCGCTGAGTAGTGTAAGCCCAAGATTAGTACCAATGCCAAGGTGGTTCCCATAGTAGCAAGTTCAGGCGACTTACCTCGTGTGCAAGACAAGGGCGATATCGTCGGCCTCCAGCACCTGCTGTTGCGCCTTGCCCTTCAGCTGGCCCAGGTCCTTGACGTCCAGCGCCACCTCCTTCTTCTCGTCGTCCCAGTAGCATTCGGCAATGGCTGCACTGTACTTCTTGGCGGCGCGGACAACCGCCGCATCGGCCTCGTAGGCGCCCTGGGGCACGAGGACGATGGCGGACTTGAGGTCGTCAATGTAGAACTCGAACTCGTCCTGCTTGTAGGCCGGGTTAAGGGGCGCGGCGATGGCCCGCTGCCACGAGGTCGCGAGGAAGGAGACGATGAATTCGTACGAGTTCACGGTGGCTATGGAGACGGCGGCGGCGTGGCCGATGCCGAGATCGGCCAGCTTACGCTGGAAGGAGAGGCACTCGCTCTGGAGGCCGTCGTAGGTGACGGAGAGGGGAGTGGGCTTGGAGGGAACTATGACGGCGACGGCGCTGCCATCGCCGCGGATCTCGGAACGGAGGGTCGGGCTGGTCGACATGGTGGCGGTCGGGGATATGTATAGAGCTCGTAGCTAAGGCGGGTAGCTAGACACAAGCAGTCCGGGACTAAGAAGCGAATGGCTCAAGCTATAAAGTAGCAAGTGCACGGAAGACGACAGAACGTTATTCTAGTAAAATAAAGCCTGGTATGTCTATGTGTATAAGGAAAGATGAACAGAAAGATAGATCTCGAATCTATAACGCAGTGGTCAAGTGGATAAGAAGGCAAAGCGGCATGGTCAAGATGTCGCAGTCGACTTATTAAGTAAGGTACTGACTGCTACGCTGGAGGGGTAGTCGACAATCGAGTCGCGACGAGACACGATGGTTGGTCCTTTGACAGTTCCTGCTTCGGCTATCGGACGATCCCCGTCGTATGTTACACCGGACCTTGGAAGTATACAACTGTTCAAATTCGAATACCAGGCGGTCAGCTTCTAAAACCAAGCAGAAACATTCAAACCAGCCCGTGATTGCGTATGCATTTCCAGCAAATCCATGCCGAGAATGGGGCGCATTGCAGACGCTGTAAGCCAGACCGGCTACTCGGGATCGATAGGCAGGTTTAGGTACCTGTTTGGCTGGTTGGGTCGGGTGTAACGGCCTGTAGCGACCTGATCCCTGCAACCCCAAACTCGCCTGCCCCATTTGCCAAGATCGTGAGGCTTCGTTCGTATCTAATCAATTCCAGAAGCTCTCCAAATCGGCTCCGTCATACTGCCTAGCATTGAGCTGACTCTCGAGCACCAAAAAGACCAATATCTAACTACACACAGCTACTCTTCTCCCAAAACTCCCTGGTTCTGTCATGTCAGAACAACCGCCTGCCCCACCGCGACTAGGCGGCGGCAGCGGTGGCCTGTCTCTCTATGCCGACCTGCTCGACCCCCCAGCCGACTCTTCTGCCTCCATCTCGCGCGCCCCCGTCGTCTCCCACGAGGCCTTGAGTGCAGTAAAAGACCAAGAGGCCGCAGCGGCAGCCTCCAAGAAGCCTGCCGTCAATCCCGCGCTGCACTTCCAGCCCATCAGGCGCCCGCAACAGAAGACGGCGCAAAAGCCCAAAGTCGGCTTCCCCAAAGCTCCACCTGCCAGCACGAACAATGCGCCGGCGACAGCAAGCAATGCACCGCCGCCTGTCAAGAGCTCGCTGGCCGACTGGGCGGCGACCGAGGACGACGACTGGATGTACACTGGCGAAGAAAAGCGGTCGAGAGGCGGCCGGAAACAGAAGAAAAAGAAGAACAAGGATGCTGCGCCAGTCGAGACCGATTGGGACGAGATCTACGACCCTTCCCGACCGACCAACGTAGACGAGTACCTGCGCAGCGACGAGCGCATACGGGAGGTGCAGGAATGGAAAACATTGCTATACCGGCACAAACGCCCGGTTAAGAGGCAGTCGAGCTGGAGTAGCAGCGATGAGGGTGGCAGCGATCACAGGCCCATGACAAGTAAGTTGAAATTCTTATATCTCTGCCTCCTATTTCTCGTCTATATACTTATATTGTTTCCGCTCCAGACCAGTTTGCGCCACCCAGTTCATATGCCTTCGCTCCACCGCCCAGGTCACCACCGCGCGCCACCATACCCGACGATAAGACAGGCGACGACGCATATGCGCGCCGGCTGGCCCTGTCCCAAGGCGTGGCCATCCCTCCACCACCCTCGACTCTTTCGCCCCCTCCACCTCCGCCTCCTAATCAGTCTACCACATCATCTGCGCCGCCACCTCCACCACTTGAAACCGATTCTTCCACCATCGCTCGAGCGCCTGTACGTTATGTACAACCAGAGCCAGCCCCGCCTGCACCCGCAGCATCGGAGAACGACGCGGAAGCGATGGATGTGGACCAGCCAGAGGCCGCCGCCGGAGCGGGCGGCGACGACGCGCCGCGCAGCAACCTTCCCGGCCAGAGAGGGTTTGCGGCGCGCCTCATGTCCAAGTACGGCTGGTCCAAGGGCCAAGGCCTCGGTGCGGATAACAGCGGCATCGCACAGCCCCTACGCGTGCAGGTTGAGAAGCGGCGCAAGCGTCCCGACTCCGAAGGTGGCGGCTGGGCCGAGCCTGGCGGTCGCGGCCGTATCATCGACGCCTCCCGAAACAACAGCAAGAAAGCGGTGGAGAACGGCAACGATTCCAGTGTGGGCAAGTTCGGCCCCATCTCGCCCGTCATCGTGCTGCGCCGCATGCTCGACAACATCGAGGACCTGCAGCACGAGGTCGAGGAGGGGCTGGGCCAGGAGATCGGCGAGGAGTGCGGCGACAACTACGGCCGCGTGGAGCGGCTCTACATCGACGTGCAGGGCCACAACGTCTACATCAAGTTCGTGGACCAGGTGAGCGCGCTCCGGGCCGTTAACGCGCTCGACGGCCGTGTCTTTGCGGGGAGCGCCATTGAGCCGCAGTACTACAATCTGGAGGCTTTTGAAAAGGGGGTCTACGAGTAATGTAATCGGGAAAGGAAGCTGGCTGGTACTATTTGGCGAGGAATTCTGATCAACGATGATGCCGTGAAGCGATTCTTGTTTAATAGCGACGATATTCTGGTACTGCCTACCGAACATTAACCGCGTGGATACTTCGTGAAACCACGTCGTAGGTCGACGTGGGTTCTCTCTCCTCGTGACCTCGTGTCCGGCCAGATGGCGAGGTCGCCCGTTTACCAACATACCGGGATGAGGCACGCATCACATGGAAGGCGGGACACCAGATCGATGGCCGTCCACAAATCTTTGTGGTAGTGGAAGGGTATACATAAGACCCAAAGCAAACCTGTTTCGATCGATCCCGTATCGTATCTTGCTTCTCGTCATACACGTCGCCGCTATTCGGCGTGGCCGCCCCTCGCTTGCTACGGCGCACCGGTTCCCTCTGAGCCTGTGTCTGTGCCGCGTGCCATGCGTATTTGTATATGTATTAGCTATTTGGTGTTTTTGGTAGCAAAACGCCGAGCGAGCAGCCGTCTTTCTTACCGCTACCAGGTGGCTCGTGTCTTATTTGTACCCCTCTGTCCGGTCGTGGTCACAGTCACACTTGAAGTGCTGGATCTCACGGTACACTGAGAAGGTCTCTGTTTATGTAACCGAGTAGGTAGCACCGTAACAAATGGCCCAATTTTCCTTGGGAGCACATGTGCAGAGGATTTGCAAGCAACCGACTCTCTTCCGAGGAAAGGACGAGGACACGGAGTTCAGGCACATGCAAGTGGAGGATTGGCGCATATAGAAGTATAGGTAGGCTGCGTGCTCTGCAAACAGTGTACTGGAAATATACAAGATAGGATGAATGCCTAAGAAAAGCTGTAGGTTCAAGACGTGGGATGCATACATGGGATGCGTACTCGGGTTACAACAACCCTACATGCACAATGAGATATAATGCAATGACGATAGAAGACGGAAATGTTGTTGTATGCCGTGCTTGCTACCTGTCTTCTCTACTCCTACACGCGATATACACTCCTGTCAATGCCCTCCTACCAACCAAACAATCTGCCACTGCTCATCTCGATGTCTTTCCAATGCATGAGTCGTATATCATTTTCTGGTCTCTAGTCCAGGGTCGTAAAGGATGGCTAGCTTTCTGTTGAACGTGACAGCGTCGAGCACTTCACAAACGTCACGAAGGCAACGATGGAGTTTCGGTTACAGATGCGTCGGTATTAAGTCTAGTGAATCCTTTTACGTAGCCCAACTTGCAGACACGAGGCTAAAAAAATGACAATGACGAGAATTCTGCATACACTGGAAGGAAAAAGTTTGCAAACGCCTCCAAAATCTAACTCCCCCGCACTTTTACTCAATTTGGTCCTGTTTACAGGAAGAAGGTGACAAGGGCACCAACGGTGGCCAGGCTGAAGACGGTAGACATGCTCATGGACATGGAAGAAGCGCTGCTCTTGCCGTCGCTGTCACTGCCGTCGGTGCCAGTGCTGGAGGTGTCGTTGTTTGCGTTCTGGTTGTTGCTGGTGCAGTCGATGTTGCCACCATCACCAGCGACCTTGTTGCCAAGCTTCTTGAACTCCTCGCAAGAGGAGTCGATGTTCTCGGTGGAGGTAACCTGGAAGACACCACGGACGTCGTTGATGGCAGGGAGCTTGACATCGTCGAAAGATCCACGGAGGATGACGGCACCGCCAATCATCTCCAGCTTGGGGAAGGAGGTGAGCTTCTCGAGCTCGGTGTTGTTGGCAATGGTGAAACCGCCACCGACCTTGGTCAACTGAGGGAAGCTGATGTTCTTGACGGCAGAGTTGCCGACGAATGAGAGATCACCGGTTTGGATCTCGGTCAGGTTAAGGAGGGAGACAGTCGTGAAGAAGTTGGAGTCGAAGCGGAGCGAACCGTTGACGGTGGCCAACGAGGGGCTGGAGTACTCGGTGACGTTAGAAATAGTAGCGTTGGCGAGCCACTCGATGTTGGGCATCTCGACGCTCAGCTTCAGCCCGTTGGCGTTGATGTTGAGAGTGTTGCTCAAGCTCTTGATGCTGGAGGTGAACTTGGTGAGGAACTTGTTGTTGTTGATATCCATATCCTTGACGGTCTGGACGTTGATGCCCTCCAAGCTGCTCAGGCGAGTGTCGGAGATGATGACGGTATCAGCCTTCTTGACACCCTCGGTACCGAAGTTGAGGGCAGTAAGACCGTTCAGGGAGAGGAACTTCAGGCTTCCGACAGAGTTCAACGAGGTGAAGGCCAAGTTGGACAGCTGGGTAGCGTTCTGCAAGCGGAACTCCTTGCCGATCTCAGTCAGAGAGCCGGCCTTGAGGCTGACAATGACGCCGTTGTTCTCGCAAGTCAGATCACCACCAATCTTGGAGAGCTTGCCAAAGTCAAGCTCGGCATCGCCGGGCATAACCATAACACTGCCCTTGACAGTCTTGCAGCCACCGAGTTGGGTAGCGTCACCGGAGGACGAAATCTTGATCTGGTCATCACTGCAACTGAAGGCCATGGCGCCTGCGAACATTTATGTTAGTCAACCGCAGAGCAAAGTGGCGAGAACTTCGAGACTTACCAGTGGCCATACCGACGGCGGCAACCGCCGAAACAATGGACTTGGCGAACATCTTGATAAACTGTTCCTCAAAAAGCTTGGTCAGTTGAGTTTCTTTGACGGTAGATTGACCGGAAGGTCTGGGAATAGATATCTCGAAAAGTTGAGTGTAGTGTGCTCCAAAAAATCAATGTTGGCTTTGCTCAATGGCAGGCAAAATGTCCTGGCCAGATTGGATATGATGGGGGAGGGAATGAATACAAGAAGGTCAAATCAGAGATGCGCGCGATTCATCAAGAGATCAACTCGGCTTCAACCAGCAGAAACAAAGCAGGAGCAACCAAGTCACAAGTGTAGGCCGACGCGTGGTAGTGAGTAGCAGTGACTACACCACGAGCTGTTTACCCCAAGTGGCGGTTGGGTTGAGTGAGTTGTTATGGAAACTTCCAATGTCCCGTTGCTTTAAGTAAAGCCCTCTTTTGGCATGCAAGCATGGGCGCCACAGAGACACTGTCGTATTTTTGTGCTGTAACAATAACAACCAGAGTAGACAGCGATGGATGATATCTAGCCAAAGATAACAGACACCATGTCCCAATTGACTGAGCCTGGCGTTTTGGATTCGCGACTGTGCTGTAGGTCCAAATTCAATAGCAAGCTTGCCAATGACAGGCTGATAAGATGGGATGACTGTCATTCGCCGACCGACAGCTCCCACCGTCCACGCCACTGGCTAGCTATTACACGCTAGAGAATTAGAGCCCCAGTAGTGCGCTCCTGAACAGGATGCCCAAAGCCGCTTCCCGGCATGGCAGTCCAGACCTTTGCAGGCCGTGGCACCCCAAAGAAGCAGCTTCTGCAGTGTTGTATGCGGAACGCGCGTCGTGTCTCCAAATTGCCCTCCAGTGTCTGTCGTCCTGCTTGTTTCTGCTGCCCGATGCTTGCGGATACTAAGGTTGGTCGCCGTCGTACTCCGGTATGTGTAGGTGATTGTGCAAGAGAAGACCCGCGACGGGAAGATAAAGAAGAAACATGTATGTACAAACCTTTTGCTGCTTTTCTTACACAAAAAACGAAGTAGTACACGGATTGTTGTTGTGATTGACTGTTCTGCTTCAAAAAAAAAAAAGTATTAAATCGTCTCGTGGCTCGGTCGATGTTATTTTGAGTCAAGTTGCGGATCGGGATATCGAGATGTTTTGGTTGGGTGAGAGATGTTGTTGGTTGAGCAGGTCGACGGATGGAGAGTGAGAGGTTATTAAAACGAGGAAGCTATGGAGCGAGTGCTCTTCCTCTGGTACTGACAGGAATATCGACAAACGAATGAATCCGAAGAGGAAAATGGGAGGAAGAAGGTTTATGGAAGGAGGAAAGGTCAGTCACGTCAGGAGAAGCCGAGACGTTTTGGAATTCAAGTGGCCTTTTGGGGGTGGGAGGCAATGGGTAGAAAAATAAACCGGGCGGGTCTAAAGGGGGTGGGATCCAGGAACATGCAAGCGGGCGGGAGGGAGTCACTGGAGTGAGGGAAATGGGCAGTCGACTTGCAAATCGCACCACCCACGCCGCTCTACCACAAGTACCGCTACCCCCATTGAGCTCACATGAAATCTAATCATCCACTATGCAAGGGTGCGTGCTTGAACAAGAAGCCAGGCACTGCAACACTATTACACTGTACCTTGTAGACCTTGGCCCTGCTTTGAGCGCCTGATGTGGGCTCCAATGTCTGCCTTCCCTGCACCGTCTAGCTTGACGGGACATTTACTTGTACGAGATTGACATGAAGTAGTCATCTTAACAGGCCCGACAAGCTCCAGTCTGCCAGTGCTCTTCGTGACAACCAACAAAAACGGTCTTCTGGTGGCGCCGCGAGATCCAGTGAGTTTAAAAAAGAAAGCTCGATTTACTGCATCGGTCCCCTTCAGGTTGGCTGGCGGCATTGCGTTGACTGAACCGAAACCAAAGAGCCAAGGCCAGATCAAGTCGAGTCAACAAGCCTGTCGGGGGGTGTGCTGTTGGTCTTCCACAGTGTCGCAGCTCTCATATCAACACCTGCAATTGGCGAGATTACTTTCCTCTTGCATCCCCGGTCTCCGTCTGGATAGGTACATACTGATGTCAAATAGCGGAGACTGTTAGAGGACTGCTGGGGCCGTCCAAATAATGGGTACATTTATCCATGACCCATCAGTTACCAGAATCAGCTCCGGCCGCTCTGCACGCTTCATTCATCACTCTGCTCACCCCCTGTCGATAGTATCGCCGCGTCGGTCATTCTCGCTGCGTACTAACGCTGCGATTGTATCTCATGGCTGGCGAGAGGATCGACCTGCCGGACCAGATTCGCCCCCGCCAACAGTGTTTCAATTGGCCTTGTTTTTGCCTACTCCACAATAACAATCTCTCGTACACGCTGCGCTGGGAAGACGTCGTTTCTCTCGTTCTCTGGACTGCTCTGCTGGATGTCGTTCGTCCTGCTTGTCTGCGCTGGCTGCTTTGTCAATCTGCAACACCCACTTCCCTAGGTAAAGAACAAGGTTGGAACGGTTGCTATTCCGGGAAATAGGATGATTGGCGGTTGCCGTAATTGACCAAACAGCCTATCCCGCTTGTCTACTACTATCCATCTATCTATCTCCATCCTGTATCTTTCCTTTATCTGGAGAAGGCCAAGATGCTTGGAAGCTCTGCTTGCTTGCTTGGTGTTGGCAGTGTGCTGCTCCATTGGGGTTACTCTGTACCGTAGCAATGATCGGCTGCGGCTAGCACAGGTAGCAGAGATTATGGCGAGAAGGCCATTTCCCGTACATGTCTTCGGTATCAATCTCCGTTGCTGTGGCTTGCTGCACTGATATCCCACCTCAGCCAGTCAAAAGTCGCTCTGCAGAGGCATCCTGGTCTGCCGCGTAAACGTCACATGCAGGATTTTCCAATCTGGTAAAGACCGTTCTGCCAAGCCTTGTGAATATGGGTGCATGCTTGCACTCAATAAAGTGTGTGGAATGCCCTTTGCTTGGCCCAGAAACTTATTTACGATCCCACTCCCGCCCGCATGTTCGTATTTGCTGATTCAGGATCGATGGTTCTACTGGGAGGAACCGATACCGAAAGCTTGGCTATTCCAATCAGACCGCGCCATATAAAAGTGGCATCCACTACTAAGTGGAAGGGGGAAAATGCATTGAAGCCGTCTGTTTTGATGACGACAGCGCATCGTGGGTTCTGTCTCTCAAATGCTACTAGACCTGGATTTCAGGGAGCTCCACGTCCCAGCGCTACATCTAGTATTATTGACATGTTTATATATATAGGTCTATCCTTAAATTATTATTCGCTAATAAGATTCGTTTCGTACCCTGGATAAAGTATATATCGGTAGGCCTTCTTTCTTTAAGCAGTATATTAAGCGTCTTACTTAAAATATAAAAAAGGTTAATATATAACATTAAGAGCTAGGAAAATTATATTCGCCGGGGATTCAAATATATTTAATATAATAATAATTAATAATAAGTATATATTAAATAATTATATAACGGCTTTAAATAGATTATATTCATAAATAATAATTTAAGGATATATCTATAGGTTATATATAGTATAGCGGCTATTAATTTAATAAGAGTCTCGGTTATATATTATAAAATAAGCTCCACCCCTTTTCCCTTCTATTACTAGTAATATATAAGTATTCTTTATATTATATCTCTCCTTAGCTTAACGGCTCTTTATATTATAAGTTTATCCTTAAATTATTATTTATTAATAAGGATCGTTTCATACCTTAAATAAAGTATTATAGGCCTTCTTTCTTTAAGTAGTATATTAAATATCTTATTTAAAATATAACAAAGGGTTAAAATATTACGTTAATAATTAAGAAAATTATACTTGTTAAGGATTTAGATATATTTAACGTAATTATAATTAGTAACAAGCATGTATTAAAGACTTATATAAGGGCCTTAGGCAGATTATATTAGCGAATAATAATTTAAGGATACACCTGTACTTAAAAAGCACACTACGTACCTGAAGTCCATAATTGAATCAAGATTTATTGTCACGAATCCAGGCCACAGGCGCTCGTCGATCAGTAGCATGTTATAGGCCGAGCCTAGCCTTCTCTAGCTTTTTTGTTGACTCTTGTCGACCTCTCGACATCCATATCGCTTCGTTGCTATCTGGTAACGAGATGGAGATGTTCATGACATGGGTCAGCTTGCAGTAGTGTATATGGATAGCGTCCGCGTCCTCGGATCTGCGCTGGCTGGCAGCTGGCTTGTGAGCTTGTCTTCGCTTGATTAAGCCACTCTCAATCTGACACATTGGGAAGACCTTCCTGATCATCTCTCCCTCTCCCTGTATAAACGGCATATTACAGATGCAGCTCTAACAGTCGACCCTACTGTGATTATAGGGTATGCCTGTTGCAATGTCAATGGATGGCTATGGGGCTACAAGACCTTGGCTGAAGGCTCGGCTCGGCTCTACGATTCGTGGCTATTAAAACACAAAACCTCACTCAACCTACCCCAGATTCCAGTCCAGGTCAGGTGTTTCGAGGTTTCGACTTGCCGTCTCTCTAATCTAGTCGAGACAAGATAAGAATGCAGTGAAGTAAAGGGTAAACGTCGGATCTGTCGGCAGCCGTAAGGGCAATCGCGTAACGCGCTCGAGAGGTTATTTCCGCCCGGTATCTCACCGCCGACCGAGCTATCGGCCTACTGAGATTGGCGTAGTAGTACAAAAAGTCTTCGTTCAGCCAGTGGCAACACTTGCACACCACTTGGCTCTTGCCTATTTCGGTATGCGATGCATCTCCCTCCAATTGCTTGCTTGGAGTGTGGCACGAACACGAGGTCTCACACAGCAACTCGGCTCGAGTCTGTCTTATGTGCGCCTGTCCAGGTGGTAATCATGCATTTTACAAAGTTCTACGGTGCTGTACCGAATCCAAATAAGCTTTTGGTGATCTTATCATAACGATGCCGTGTGTTGCATACAGATAGTACAGGGGGCTGGGTATTTCCGGTTTCTGCTTATGCAAACCCACAGATGACCTTTTGTACAGCACAACAATCATCGTGGGAAAAGTAAAACCCCAAAACACTTGCGACAGCATGTGAAACAGACTTCCCCTGTCTTAGCAACAACTCAAAGCCCAGCCACCCCCAAAACAACAAGGTGAGGACGGCGTCTACTTAGCAGCGCTCGGATTTCGGATGGCTTGGCATTCTTTATTTTTATCCAAAAGCAAGTGTCTCTTCTTCAAACTCGCGGCGGCCCCGTTTTTGGCTCCCTAGTCCAGGGGCGTACTGGATATTCGACGTCATCCATCCGAATCAGACTTCTTCTCAGACTTGGCCCAGCCCGGCAGCTAAATGTTTACTAGCAACTCAAGCTGCCAGCCGCGTGGCCGCCGAATGTTGAAGCCATACCCAGCGAGAAGTTTCGTGTCGCATGCCTATTTCCCGACTTGTCGTTGCTATCATGTCCCACTCATTTCACCATAAGCCCAAGCACCGCTCTCTATGAGTTCCATCTTACAACATACGTTCATGGGTAGAGAGCAGTGAACCGCTATATACGGCTGAAAGCCCCGTTGCTACGGCCCACCGTCGTCACCGCCGCGCTGCCAACACATGTGGGCCAGCTCCGGGGGCTGTTCGTACGAATAGCACGGAAATGTTTCTGGAAATGCAGCTTGCTGTCTCATTACCGCTTGTTGGAGAACTACTTTGACTGCTGACCTGGCCCTCCTCACTGGTTGGCTGGTTCGCCGAACAACAATCATCGCTGCAAAACCTGACTCTTATCACGCTGTGGAATTAACCTACCCAAAAGCTTGTTACGTGTGTCATGCAGAAGCGAGGTATAATGCTTGCTACTGCCCCATTCCATGGTGTTACCAGACTGCCTTCCGGCCGGCAAACAAGAGCTAAACAAGATAAACAAGACGGGAACATGTTGTGAGCAAGCACGGCATTCTACGACTGTATGCTTAATAGTCTCGCGATCTCAGCCAAAAACATCGTCCTGCTAATGACAAAAGCCACAAGTATAAGACGCTCGAGTTTTATGTTCGGTCGGTGGTGGTTGGCTCAACACGTAGCGGCTCATGTGGTCCAGGCACTTATTTCCATTATATCTGTGCCGCAAACCAACAAATCAACCAATCGGCCACCCTCCGTATTGTCGAATGCAGAACCTTGTGTGGCCCCTGTAAAGCAACCAATGCCACAGCATCCTCGCATCATGCAGCAATACTTCCCCTCATAACCACAGCAAAGCGGTCACACACGGCTTATAGATACTCTTGCGACGCCTGACAATTGGAGGCAGCAGCAGCTCCTTGTCACATGTGGCAGGCTACAGATCACGCCGCGACCGCATCTCTAGCATTACTTGGTATACGGGCAGCTTTGTTGATACGATGCTGCAGAATTACAAACTGTAAGGTGTGTAATCGAGTAGGTACAAAATAAGAAAGCCCATGTGCGGGCCACTGTGATCTGACGTGCCTCTGTATTTCACTCCATAGTGCTCACATCCGTCTCCTCGACCCGCCACATGTACCACATGAACACGCTACGATAAGGGGTAAACCTCGCCGCGATCTCCTCCATCTCCTTCTCGCTCATATACTTCCACTTGCCGGCCTTGGATGACTTCAACTTGGCGATGTCGCGCCCCACGAAGGCCGCCATCCCCCGCTGGACGCCCAGGTCGCCGAGCGAGAAGACGTCCATGCGCTTGAGCGCGAAGCACGCGAACATCTCGACGCTCCAGCGGCCCAGCCCCCGGACCGCCGTCAGCTTCTCCAGGACCTCCTCGTAGGGGGCGTCGGCCAGCATCTGCGCGCTCAGCTCGCCCGCCACGAACTTCTCCGCCAGGCCCTGGACGTACTCGGCCTTGCGCTGCGAGAGCCCCGCCGTGCGCAGCGTCTCGATCTTGGTCGCGGCCACTTGCGACGGGTGCGGGAACCGGCGGCGGCTCGTCGCAGTAGTTGCACTCTGCGTGTTGGGGTCCGATGGAAACGATGATGTGCTGTCAGCAAAGAGGTCCACAAACCGCTGCTTGATGGCTTTGGCGGCGGCACCCGAGACCTGCTGGGAGATGATGCCGCTGCAAAGCGACTCGAAGGGGTCGATCTTCTCGGCGAGCCCTTCGGGACTGAAGACCCGGCAGAAGTTGGCCTTAATCAGCGGCTCCATCCGCGGGTCGACCTTGATGAGGTGCGTACAAGCGTCGTCCAAGATGTTGGCAGTAGTGGCTTTCACGCTGCTGGACTTTGTGGGCGATAGGAACTCCACCTCTCTTGAGGCGACGACTCGGGACGTCTCCGGTGATAAGAGGGTCGCGTTAGTTGCATTCGGGTCCGCAAGCCGTCTTACCGCTGCGGGCCTGGGCTTAGGAGTGGTTCCAAGTGCAACAGGTTCGCCGAACAGCTTGGCATTGCTTGGAGTCGGGGTCGCCGGGGTAAGACCTGATGTCGTAGCCTTCACTTGCCGCTTGTTCGGCGTGGACGGCGCTATCGCCTCCGGATCTGCTACTGTGCCTCCTCCACCTTCCTCCGGGACGGACAGACCCGCTGCAGCCTTCCTCTTGCGCGACTTTGGGGCAGGGGGCGCAGGAGGCGCCATAGCTTCGCCCGGAGGTTTAGCTTCAGCAATTGTGCTGAGCCTGGCAGACCTGCGTGTTGACATCTTTTGAATTGTTGAAACGCCTTGGAAGGTCGTGAAAGCTGCAACTCGAGGACGGACTCCACAAGATGTAACAAGACTGTATGGGCCAAGATGTGCTCGTATTGCCGAACCCCCAATTGCTGATTCACAGTGTAATCGACTGCAATGGCGATTCGTCTGGCTTTTCAAGCGTTCGCGGATAGGTGACAAGAAGCTTCTAGCAAAGAAATATGCGTTGCAAGTTGCGATGCTCAATGACGTTGTGAAACGCGCGTTGGACGTGATCAGGCCTACAACCATACCAATCAAGATACAATAGAGAGCTTCGATACCAATATTAGATTCACTTTATCATACCGGAGGACATAAACCCGAGTATCACGTATCATCAATATCGTATATCATACCTGGTGCTTGTGTGAGGATGGAAGGATGTCATTTACGCCCTGCTTTGTCAGCAGATCTTGTCCGATGTCTGCCTGGAGAGATCGTCACAGCTTGGGGCACCTCATCTGAACCACCGTTCAACGGGAGCGATGCACTAAGTCGACATTGAACTGCTCAAGGTCAGGCCAATCAGCATGTTTCGTTCGGCCCTGGCCAGTTTTTTCTTTCTTTGATGGTTTATTTTTGTTTTACGTGGTTCGGATGCAGCGAAGTCCCTGCGAGGCCGGTGGCTACAACTACGAAGATTGCGATCTCTCCTTTATGCGTTTCTAGCTTTTGTTACTTTTAGTGCTGTCACCTCCCGTCTCTCTGGTCTTTTCTCTGGCCGCGCCACCCAATCAAAATCGCCTGCCTTTGCAGCAGAGGCACTTATTGGAAAACCCCCATCCCAGTCGCGCTACTTACTCTACCAAGCTTTGTAGGCACGACTGCGGCACGCATCTGATAATGGTTTTGCTCAATTGGGCTCAATCGCATTTATAGGATTGGACAAAAGTAATACAGGAGAGCGTTCTGTACCGTGTCGCTGTATCTTAGTAAGACTGACTGCCTGGTCCAGATGTACCTTCCGAGAGCATTGGGAACTGTAGTGTTGATTAATGTGCATACGGCGCCAGGTCGTTGGTGCATTAGTGGATTGAGCCCGTATTGTCCCCATCCCAATCTATCTTTAATCTTGCCCGCAAAGTTAGACCTTCAATCTTGAAAATCCCTGGCGCCAAGGCTCAACTTTTAGGCCTCTCGAGATTATTCTCTGCTACTCTAATGCACCTAATGCTGATGGGTACCTGGGCCTGGATCTGGACCTGGATTACAGTGGAATAGTTGTCCAGTTCTCCCGGACCAATCTTCACAGCCGCGCGCGGTCAATTGGAAGCAGAGGTATACGCTGGCTTGCCTTCGTCTTATTCCAGGTTCTTTCTCTATCCAAAGCTCTTCGCGACTGGGCCGCTTCGTCACTTCGTTCACATATATGTTTAATTCAGTTTTTAAATTACTGATTTCTTGAGTCAAGCCTAAATTACTATCTTTTGGGAGGCCGGAAGGAGTGCATGCAACTACTCAGTTCGAATACCCATTTGGCAGATACATGTAACACTGGGCTGCCAGCGCGTAATCCCGGCCAGTTTACTCGTATTCCCCCCGTTTCCTCCCTAGGAGGGCTAGCGACCAAAGCCACGGCCTAAACCAGGTGCTGTCTGTCTCTAGTCTCACAACCATCCGACCCTTCTATTCAGCTTGGACATTTATCCCCTGAAAAACGAAGTTCCTGCTTAACGACAATACTGGACGGCTTTCACACATCACCCTTATTTGCATCACCTGCATTGCTTAACGATACCGACATCAAGGTCGCGCTGGTTCGAATCGAACGTACCCATTCGATCGACTGTCGTCCGATTTGACGACCTTCCCGCCTTTCAAGAATTCGCGTTTCGCTAGGCTAAGGGTCGTGTCGGAAGGCCACCCTTAAGAGCTCGCCCACCATGCTTCTCCCCAAAGGTGGTATCACTTGGAAATCTGCAAAGAACCAATTACCCCCGACAAGAGCGATATGGGTGTTCCTTACCAAGACGCGTTTTCTCGTCTCGGTCGCCCTCGCCGGCATTATCTTATTACTATGGCGCGGCATCAGGACGGGCGCCAATGAGATGCAAAGGTATGGAAATCCCGACAGCCGTACAAGGACACGCTGGATCTTCCGACTGACTTGACGCCTTTTTCACGATAGCTTCTACTGCTGGGGCCCTTCGAAGCCGCCCATGGACATGTCTGCGAATGAACATAACGCTTGGCATGCGCATATGCAAACCCCCGTAATCTTCAACCACCACGCCCCGATAGAAATCAACTCGTCTACAATCGAGCATGTCAATCTGAACCCCATCAAGTCCACGCGAAACGGGGCTGCAAACGATGAGCGCGTTCTCATCCTCACCCCTTTGAAGGATGCTGCCCCATATCTGTCCAAATACTTCGAGCTCATTGCCGAGCTGACGTATCCCCATCATTTGATTGATCTGGGTTTCCTTGTGGGCGATTCGTCTGATGACACTCTCGGAGCTCTGGCTTTGGAATTGAAGCGCATCCAGGAGCGTCCGGATAAGGTCCCCTTCAACAGTGCCGTGGTCGTCGAGAAGGATTTCGGCTCTCACCTCAGCCAGAACGTTGACGACAGGCACGGATTTGAAGCTCAGGGCCCGCGGCGCAAGGCCATGGGCAAGGCCAGGAACTATCTCCTATCAGCTACACTCAAAGCCAACCACTCTTGGGTTTACTGGCGCGATGTTGATATTGTTGACAGTCCTGAGAAGATTTTGGAGGATTTCATTGCGCACGACCGAGACGTCATCGTACCCAGTACGTTTTCCTACTTCAAGTGGGGTTTCGCAGGCCGGGGTTCAAGAGGCTAACATGTTCCACAGACATCTGGTTCCACCGTTATAACGAGAAGAGGGAGGACATTGAGGGACGATGTAAGTCAGACCGTAGAAAAAACGAGGCTGAAACAGTCTGCTAACCCATTGTGATACAGTCGACTACAACTCATGGGTTGAATCCGAGAAGGCCTTGAAGCTTGCTGCCGGTCTGGACAAGAACGTTGTTCTCGCTGAAGGTAAGATACACGGTACAGAAATAATGTGCCATTTAAGCTAATCCCTGGGCGTTCTATAGGTTACAAGCAGTATGACACTGGACGAAAGCACATGGCTCGTATGGGTGACTGGCGAAACAACAAAGACGACGAGATTGAGCTCGACGGCATTGGTGGCGTCAGCATTCTTGTCAAGGCTGATGTCCACCGGTCAGGTATCAACTTCCCTTGTTATGCCTTTGAGAATCAAGCGGAAACCGAAGGCTTTGCCAAGATGGCGAAGCGAGCGGGCTATGGTGTTTACGGTCTGCCGAATTACGTCGTCTGGCACAT
The DNA here is from genome assembly GCA_038363915.1 of Apiospora saccharicola. Taxonomy (NCBI): domain Eukaryota; kingdom Fungi; phylum Ascomycota; class Sordariomycetes; order Amphisphaeriales; family Apiosporaceae; genus Apiospora; species Apiospora saccharicola. The sequence continues at coordinate 7,444,005 of JAQQWM010000001.1, forward strand.
CGACACTGATGAAAAGCCCGGTAACGCATAAACGGAAGCTACCGTTGCTTCTGTGCTATTTCTTGTCTTATCATATACTTCCTGGATGTACCGGCTTGGGACATAACGGGAAACGTAATTACTGTACGAAAGCTTTATGATCCACGCATACAACATATCTACGCCTACTATTCAGCATTCGGCAATCCACATCGGCCGTCGAGCCCAAGAGGAGTTGGGGGAGGTACTCATTGCATTATGTTTTTCATCTGAAACTGCTGGCACCACATGGACTTGGTCCGCTGTGGTGTGAAATTGGACCGGGAACATAGTCGCTTTGACGTCGACAACTCCCATCTTTCAGGCCTAATGAGTCGATCTTCATATCCCTCTGGCAAACCTCTTTGCTTTCTTCCATCGGCCGAGACCGAAGCGCATTAGATTTGTCTTTTATTCTCCACGTGCCTGGCGCGCCCCTGTATGCGCTAGGGGTGAGCACTCGCAGGTCGTTTGGGGGGAACAGAGTTACCTGATAGAATTTTGGCTATCGATATAGCAGCAGAGTTTAGTGTGTGGTTTTTGGTATCTGGAAGGGATGGCGCGAAACGGCGTGTATTTTGGGCGGTTGATGACACTATACTACTGATCGAGGTGTATTGGTGGTCGTTGGACAAGTGCTTTGCCGGAGAACTATGCCCTCTTTACCCCTGTAAACGAACAAGAGGGAGAGGTGATTGGAGGGCAAGCAAGCAGGGGTGTATATAGGGATATGATGGATGGTGGGAAAGCCATACCACGCATTGGGAGGGGAGGCATGTGACGCAGAGGCAGGGTGAATCTAATTATACCAATTTTCCACTTGACTTGCTGCTTCCACACATCATGCTGTGATGATTGTTTGGGATAACCGTAGATGTTGCCTCGCCTCTTGTATACGAGGCCAAAGAGTACATCACAATGGCGTAGTTTGTTACACTCTCGCGCAGATAATCAGATAGCCGTGGTTTTGATGTCCATATTCCCCCTGAAAAAGTTAATTGTTGGTTAAATATATGTCAATAGGCCCAGGGCTTGCTTGCGCTAAGTAGAAGGCGGCATTGGTGAGGTAAGGATATTCTTTTCTGTCTACAGATGGACCCGCAAGGCAATTGAAGCAGTATATCCATGTATAGCTCTATTCTTCTTCCACCTTTCACAGCTGTCAAAAGCGGTCTCATAGCACACTTAAGCAAGCTTTTCTTTGCCGCTTTCGTCTGCGGAGTATCTTGCGAGACGAACTGGCGTTTTGGATGTCATCACGGGTAGGTTCTCTATTCCAGCCTATTGTACAAAGCTTGCTTGCTCGCTTCTCTGTCTCTAGTCTACACCTTCTCTCGGACCCATCCCAAGGCGATGCTGCTGGTTTCCAGCCCACCTCTCTCATTCCTCGAGCACACCACGAATCTGGCGGGCCGCGGGGGTGATTTAGTGGTTCTTGACAATGGTCAGGGAGTCGAGATCCTCCTTCTCCTTCTCCTCGGCCTTGAGCTGCTCGATGAGGGGCTTCAGGTACGGTGTGTCCTGTGAATTAGGCAGGATTAGCAAGCTGGCCAAGTGAATTTTTGTTCAATCCCCCAAGCCGATCGGTCCGTTCCGGCTTCGCAGGCGGAGCCCCAATGGAGAAAAATAGAGAATGGTAGGTAGGGGGTCTCACCTCCTCGGGCTTGGTCCACTGGTCCTTGGGCAGAATCTTGGCACCGACGGAGCACTGCACCGCGCGGCGGAGTCGGTAGACGCGGTCGTAGGCCTCCTGGGGCGGAAGGCGCTTGAGGGCCTTGAGGACCTGCTCGTCCTCCTCGAGGATCAAATCATCGGCCCTGTTTCGATTCCAAAGATTCCACAGTCAGCAATTGTATCCTACTCCTTGTCATACCCCTCCCCGTTCGCATTCCAGCATCGTTTGCGCAGTGTGGCGGGCTCAATTGGTGAACGGATCGGATTGGGTCGGCAAAAAACGTACCTGAGGCCGAGCTGGCGGTAGCCGGCGGCGCTAGAGTACCAGTTGGCGACGGGCTTCAGCATGTTGCGCAACCAGGGGCGCTTCATGACGAAGGGCGCGAGACTCGGGTAGGCGGACATGATGGCGGTAGGTGGGGGGGGTGAATTGGGTGAATTGATGTCTCTCTAGACGAGTCGTTCGAGTGAGTGATATTGTAAGTCTTTCAAAATCGCAGCTTGTATCAAAGCTTCTACGGGCGGGTAGTCGGAAGCCGCAAATTGAGGACTAGGTGGCGCCAGGTGACTGCAGCTGACGAGCCAAAATGCAAGTAGCCGAGCTTACATGTCAGGTGCAAATTGATATATTCAATGCACATTATCTCTGCAGTTCTGCTTGCTACCGCCAATCTATGGGAATAATACATAATCCCATGAACTAAAAGAATACTGTCATCGTCAACTGCCACCGCCTAACGTTGATCATATGGATATCGATCGAGCAATACCATGGAAGAAGCCCAAGTGGTGTACACTGCTGATTCCTTGTAATGCGATTATCTCACATTATGGCAAACAGTGCATTCTCCCACCATGGCAATGTCAGCTGGGTGAGGTAAGCACGGAGTAAAGATCAGCAAGTCGGGTCCCTGCCAGTTACGCCAATTTTACTTGCACTCTAATGCTACCTACCATTCGCCATTGACCATGCGACTTTTTATTTTTGATGAGATAGCGGAGCCATTGCGCGATGAGGTCACTATGTTTCCTAGACACCTGCATCGTGTGCGGGCTCTCTGTGAATCCATAGTATTAGTAGTATGTATATACAGCAACATAGGGAGATGAATCAAGATAAAACCAAAGCTTGACTATCATCTAGTAGATTGATAGATTGGATTGCCCTTTTACCTAATGATCCTCTGCCTCCTTCTGCAAACACCAATTCTCACCAAGCTAAATTAGAAGCAGCCCAACAATCGTCGAGGCTACTACTTCACCTGATTCAGCAACCATTCTTTTTTCTTTCTTTTTCGTTTCTGCCAGTTGTGACGGTTAGCGCGTGCCTACCTACCCAGTAATCGCCGCACGCTGTCTGCGGGCGCATATCTGCAATACATTAAGTACTTAACCTGTACAGAAAGGGCCGGGGGAACTGCTGGGGCTGCTGGCGATTACCTCAGAGAGCCTTTATCCAGTAGTCGCGAACTGGAACTCCGCACTTTCTCTCGACCGTCAATTGCCTACGGGCCTGCCTACCTAGTAGTTCAACTGCGCTACTACTACTACTACTCCAACAACAACCAACTTCCACCCCTCACTTTGTTCGCGCTGCAACGCACTTTATCGACTTTTTGCGCAGCCAGCCCCTTCCGTCACTTTGCCAATGGCCCTCGTCACACGGTGACTTTCCTGTCGAAGCGGACTGGTGTGGGATTCCTCCCGCGCACACCGCACCGTCGCCTAACCCGGTCAATCAGAGTATGGGATTTTTGTTCGCCTTCCTCCATACGAATTCCCAGCCCACCTGAACAAACGGCGCCAACCAGCCATGGCTTTGGACCGCCGAGATGATCTGACTCTGATGCAGAATTGGACGATCAACGCTTCCGACACCCAGTTCAATGCTCTCGCAGGCGCAATCGGTGGCTTCACTGCCGGTGTGGCCACCTGCCCGCTCGATGTGATAAAGACAAAGCTTCAGGCGCAGGGAGGCTTTATTGCCATGTCCAAAGGAGGCAACCATCCAAGGATGTACAATGGGTTAGCCGGCACAGCAAGAGTTATCTGGAGGCAAGAGGGCCTGAGGGGCATGTACCGAGGCTTGGGGCCTATAGTGCTGGGTTACTTGCCGACCTGGGCCGTGTGGTTCACCGTATACAACGAAAGCAAAGAATATCTTACGAAAACGGGAAACATGCAGCATCCGATCCTTGTCAACTTCTGCTCCTCCATATTCGCCGGTGCAAGCAGCACCATAGTCACAAACCCCATATGGGTAATCAAGACGCGGCTCATGTCCCAATCTGGCAGCATGCAATCCTACCCGAGAACAGGCAATACCCCCACGGCACGGCCCCATGCCAACTCCCCATGGCATTACAACTCGACGCTAGATGCTGCTCGCAAGATGTATTCCACGGAGGGCTTGAGGTCTTTCTACTCGGGACTTGCGCCGGCACTGTTAGGTCTCACTCACGTTGCAGTGCAATTCCCGGCATATGAGTTCCTACGCAAGAAGTTCACCGGTCAGGCGATGGGTGAGACCAACGACAGCTTTAAGGACCAGTGGTTTGGCGTTTTGATGGCTTCGATATTCTCGAAAATCATGGCCAGCTCTGCGACCTATCCCCACGAAGTTATACGTACACGGCTACAGACACAACGAAGGCCAACCCCTGGAATAGAGTACTTGCAGGGTCTGGGCGTTTCAGAGACTGCCAGCGGAGGAAAATCAGGCCCTGATGGGATCCCCGAGCCCAAATACAGGGGCATCGTGAAGACTGCCCGAACCATTTGGATGGAAGAAGGCGGAAGGGCGTTCTACGCTGGTATGGGCGTCAATATGGCACGTGCAGTTCCTGCGGCGACAGTCACAATGATGACTTACGAGTTCGTGATGAAGACATTACACCATGAGAAATCTGAGGGTCAGAGAAAGAGGGACATGGTTATGGAACCATGAATACATAAGCAGGATGGATTGGGTACAATATAGATCGACAGCTGTACGTTACGACATGGTAGCATAGAGGGGAAGGTGGAAGCGAAATCGTGTAAGCCACTTTTATTTCAGGGATCATTCCTTCTTGCTTCAATGTTTAAACCCCCTTCTGATTCATTTATTTCAATAATTGTTCACTTTTCTCCCAAAAGTCTATTCCTTTCTTTACACGTTTTCATTCCTTCCTCTAGTATTCCTGGACGAGTAATAATACTAATGTTCTTAGTTATAGATGCATTTTACTCGTTAATAGGCAAGCAAGTAGCCATCAGACAACACGGTTATGGCATTGATGGGGTTTGCAGATACAATATCTGTGTCGGCATAGACATACAAAGCCGTTTACGGACCACAATGGCATGGTAGTTTGGATATCACGCAATATCTTCTTGTTTTCTTTGGTATGCAAATGCTTCATTACATATAGGCTCACAGGGGGAGGTGCTTGGCAACATTGAGGCGGCGCAGGGTACCTGGTTGTTTTGTTGGGCAAACGAGTTGACTGCTTCCCAAACTCGGCATCATGGAAGGGAGCGAGTGTCCTCGGTCATGTTAGTACTGTTGCGGTAGATATCTTCACGTCAATGACAGTTTTCATGGCGTCACGTGAGGCCTGTTGCGGTTGGGCAACCGGTCTGGTCACTTTTCGCCTTGCCCCTAATTTCGTCCTCTTTTCGTACCTCTTTTACGCGTCTTCCGGGTGTGCCTTCTAGCTGGAAAGATAGACGTCCTCTAGTTTCTGGGTCCATCAGTACTGAGAGTTGCCTTACCAAGATGAGCCGCCTCCTCGATCACGTAGTTTCGACACCCATATGTTGCACACGTTCAGCAATATCACAATGGGCAAGAAAGGGAGTGGATATGTCAACCTGGGTCGTCTGGCATGGCTAAGATCCACTACGGCTGACTGAGTACCTGGGTAAGATCCAGATATTTATCTAGGCAGGTCAACTTTAGGTGAGCGGTACGTGAAAATGGCCTGACAAGGTCGGTGCCTACCTACCCACCCACCTAAGGTACTTGAGTTATAATAACAGTAGAACATTCCAACGAACAAGAATAGCACCGTGGTCAAATTGGAAAAGTGCGAGACTTGAATCATCTGCTAACACAAACTTCTAGGAAGGAGGCAGGTTCTCGAGGTGCAAAGACGTCTACCTTGTAGGTGGACTCGAACGCGAAAGCGTTACACATTCATTAGGCTAGGGCACCGTCCCTGGCATATTATTACACACTGGTGTGAAGGAGTGGTGGAAGATGAGTCCGGCACGCCGTGGTGCTGAGAGAAGGGTAGAACACCATGCCAGCGTTGGCCGAGATCACGGAGCAGCCAATGCCAGCGGGGTTGGGAGACGAGTAGCCTTCGTGGTACTGGGTCAGAAGGAGCCTTCGGGCATGTCCCTTAAATGAAACTTCGAGTAAGTAAAACATATAACCAAAACTTTCCACTGTCCCTTCCAATTGATCACGGTGTTGTTCGGTTCGTACTTTTTTGTCTCTCTTCTCTCGCTTCTCTTTTCTTCCCGCTTTACCAGGTTCGAACTCGTATCGACTTCATTCATTATATTCAAAGGCCTATCTAACTAACCAATGAGTTCACCTTTTCCCAGAAGTGCAAACCGCGCGCCACACGAACAATTCCTCTGCTGACTGAGCACGAACGTAATGCCAGGCTTGTTCGTCGGGACATCCTCCATGACGCTGGCGCATCTCACACACCTCCGCCACTGCGCCTGCTCTCCACCGCTGCCGCCCATGGACGACCGCGACCCTCCCTTGGTCCTGTAGATCTCAACCCGCTTGAACAAGTCGACCCTGGCCCCCTTCTGCCGGCGCACCGCCAGCGCCCGGGGATCGTCGTCCACCTCGAGGATGCCGTAGTCGGCGAAGAAGAGCTTGCCCGGGTCCGTGTGCGTGCGGAACTCCTTCAGGTCCGTCTTGAAGAACTTGTTAACGACGTTGAGAAACGGCGGCGGCGGGCTGCCACCGAGCAGCAGCGTTAGCTCGCAGTGCGTCTGCGCCCGCTTCACCGCCTCCTCGCCCGGATTGAACTTGGGCGCGTTCGTGGCCTGCGGGTTGCTGGGCTGCTGCGCCGACGCCGCCGCACGCTTGGCCAGCTCCGCGAACGACTCGCTGTACTGCTTGCGGATGTCGGCGCCGAGCGTCGTGAGCAGTTTGTCAAACTCGGCCACGCTGATGAGCGACGCGTTCGTGTAGCGGTACATCTTCTGGTAAGCCAGATGGAGGGCGGCCGGCGGGGCGTTGCTCTTAGTGCCCGGCGGGGCGTTGGGGTCCTTGGAACCGCTGGCGTTGCGTGTCTCGTAGTACGTAAGGGCGCGCTGGGAGATGCCCTGCAGCACGGCCATTCGGCGGCAGACGGCCGAGAGCAGGCCTCGGATCGCCGAAGAAAGCATCATGTGAAGAGCGACCTCGTTCTTGGAGAGAAGATACGCCGTCATGTCGCCGAAGTTCTGGCGCGATTCCAAGAAGCTGAGGAACTTAGCGTCGTCCAGTAGGTTAAATAGGGAGTCGGCCAGCCAGCAAAGGAGATCGATGGACCATTTGCAACAGCCAGCCAAGGCATCAACGACTTCTGAAATTGGCTACGTTAGAGCGGATTGGCCAAGTAAAGGGGGCAGGAGTGTCTTTGTCTTACCTGGCTCGTCCAGCGGCGAAGTGTTATTCTTCAACTGGATCGATCCGTTACTTGCAATAGTAATTAGGATGACAATATTGCGCAAATGAAGAGCAAACATGGATAGCTTGCCGCGGAAGTTTCGTGGCTGATACTCTCCGTTCCATCCCAAGTTATTCATTGTACTCAGACAGAGTTGCAACAGGTTGTTGCGCACTAGGCTATCGTGATGTGCTTCCTCTGAGTAATCGACGGAGATCCTCATCAAGCGGCACATTTCAGTGACCCATTGCTCGGCAAATTCTAGTTCATCATTTAGGGGGCGATTTTGAGGTCGAGTGCTGGTTGTCTTACTCTCTCTACCAACAAAATACCTTGCCACCGCAAGGATATCGTCAATGTTGCTTTGTGTTGTGGCAGCCTGGGCTGTGGACATTGTGAGGGCGGCGACAACCGCTTGTTGTTGTGCTGATTTACCGTCAGATCAGGCTTCATCATAGACTATGGAGCCACAAGAGCTTACCGTCACTCATTGCAGATGGATCTGTCATGTTGTAACGAATAGGATGCCATTTCACCTTGCCATCCTCGCACAACTGTACCACGGAGAAATGTGTCGGGGAAATAACTGTTTGCAAACCTGCAGAGCATCAGCAAAAAGGTCACACAATTGGCTTTTGCTGTACCTACATGTCGGCTCTCCGCTCTGCGTGAAGCCAGCCTCATGGACAGAAGTAATGCGGTCTAGGTTGAACGAGTTCCAGGTCTCTGCCAGTGTGCCTCGGTCTCGATACTCTGTGGATCCGTCCTGATACGTGAAGGTTATTATCGTGCCCATGCGAACCATGTGAATACCTGTGACTATCTTGTTGACGACAATAGGGTCGAGTCTCTTCATTCTCGGGCCCGTCTGCGAGTAGGTTAGTACCGATAACGTGACAATGTTGAGTTCAGGAGGGCGTACTGGGGGCACAGCGCCAACACTGTTCCTTCTCGATCCCAGCTGTTCGAAGGAAGGGTGCAGGGTTTGCGGCTGGTCAAAAGCAACTTCCCAACGGTCGATGATACTTTGCACTTCCTGGCTGTATGGGCTGTCCGTAGGTGGCACAAAAGACCGCACTGTCAACACAATAAGAGGGAAGACGTTCTTCGTCCCTTGATCGTAGGCGCTGGGTAGCAACTTGATATGAGACAGCTGCGTCATAGACGAGTCAAGAGGGGTTTCGTTGTTTCCACCTGGAAGCCAATTGGAGACTACGACGTGTCTGGTCTTGAGTGTTGGGTTGAGTTGCAGATTGCCAGGAGGGACTCCCTTGTTGCCAGTGGCAGGTATTCCCCAGTCTAGTTGCATTTGAACCAGCTGTAGCTGCTTAGACGACGTGGCTAGAGCGACGAACATGCATTTCCCTGGACCTGGTCAGTAACTTGCTACCAGTGATAGTGAAAAAGCTTACACCTCGGGTCAGAGCAGATGGCAGCGTGTGTGATGAGGTCGTCTGCTGAGCCAACGCTCTCTAGTTCATGAGGAGTTTCTTCGATTCTGCCGTTTTGTTGTGGCCAGAACATCTTCAATAATCCGTTTGTGGTCACACAAAAAAGGACAGATCGTGTAGGGTTCGGGTGGAAAGGTCCATGCTGATGGACGAGTGTTGTCTCAATCTGGTAGTTATTCCCATCCTTCACAATAGGGGCATGCAATGGATTTCCCTGGCACTCAAGTCAGTGATAACACTCAGGGGTTATGTTATGATGGAGAAAAGACGAGTCGACTCACCACACCCCTGTGTGATGGCATCGGGTTCATCCAATAGGTGCCCACGACAGCGTGAAGATCGTCTACCGGGTCTGCGTCCCATTTTCGGATTGGCAACATCTTGTTGAGATTTGTATTAAAGTTGAGTATCAGAACCCGTCCAGCAGCGTCGATGACGGCCAACTCGGAAGACTGAGTAGGTGCCCAGGATATATGCACAATAGGGCCCCCAGAAAGGTTTGGGGAGACTTCACAGCGTGTAGGCTCACTGAGACCCCATGTTGCGTCCTTGGGGTGTGCGCGGATGTACCGCAGGTCCAGGGACTGGCCATCTGGAGCAATAGAGGTGATAGTGCCGGATTTGGACCATGCCAGGCCTCTATATCCGAATCAGCCAAAGATGTCATAAGATGGGTTCATGAGGGACCACATACTGACAGCTACCACGATTCCTCAACTTGTCGAGGCGAAGTAGCAAGCGTTTGGTTGGGGGTCGGGTTTGCAGGTTCAGGGGGACCGAGTCGCCGAACAGATCATCCACGTCGCCCAAGTCGACCTGCATAGCCGCCCCTTCCATTGGGTTATCGAGAATCAAAGGCATCTTCTCAGAAGCCATTGATCGAGCCAGTATGTGTTGGTTTTGGAGTGAGTACAGAAGACGTTGGTCTGCTGGGTTTATTCAGCCTTCTTTTTGGGGTTCAGCCTCCCTGCCCTTCACTGGCTAGCAGATATACATCCATGCACTTCGCAGAGCCTATAGTATCCAAAGATCCAATAGCGTTGATATAAGGTATTATTGAGCCAAAATCAGAGTGAACTGAGATGCTGAAGTTGATGTCATGGAGGTGTCTATGATGTGCAATGAGCACGAATGCGCAAGGCTGAAGGGACGGGCCCTTAGCGCTTTAGCTAGCGTCTCAGGCCGACAATTGAATTGATGCAATACAGCACGGTACGTATCGGGCAGTTTGCAAGCCACTGCTGACATGGGGCATGGGAAATGGCAGGGGTGAACCAGATAGACACCTATCAGCGCCACATGCCACCTCCATAGCGACCCACTCAGGGCCATGTTTCCAAAGCAACGGATCCAGCGGTGGCTTCGGTCGTATCAATCTAGATTTTCCCCTGGTCGCCAAATTGCATCATTGTGTTCACAAAGTACTTGATGTCTGTGCTACACTGCGACACTTCGGTTGACGATAGCCTTATCGCATCTTCAAGTAACTACCGAATATGCTTTGAGGAAAATAAAATAAGGGTTTGGTGCTATGTATCTAGATATAAGATTCGGCGAAAGGGTGGCCTAGCTTTGAGGTCTTCCTCTAATCCTGGGTACCTGGCAAGGTGAACGAACGTATGGAGTGACGATCACTTACCGATTACCGTTTTAACCTTTCATGCTTGCATACAGTAGGCAAGTAGACTGGTCACACCAGGGCGACTGTGCAATCAATCAGTCAGTTCGACTGCTTGGTTAGTTAACCATTAGGGCAGATATAAATATATACACATATATACAGATATTCTCATTAACCAAGTCGTAGATTTTTGGGGGCTTATTACATGTCCATTCTTGGTGAAATAACCTGTGGCTAAAAGGCAGCACTATTGTAAATTATTCAGCCAGAGTTCAATAACAACCCTAGGTTGTGGGAGGGGGTACTTTGTGTAAATTGTGGTTGATTCACGGAGACTGCTTCTGCTCAAAGGGGGAAAGAACGATGAATGAGACGGGTCACCGTAACAAATGAAGAAGTACTTGTCTTGCTTGCATTATGTTGAATGGGATTTGATGCCAGAGTCTCGGTCTGCTCAAGCAACAGGCCCCGTCACAGAAGTATAGAAGGGCAGAAAGAAGGGGCAGTTAACAACAAATAGATGCCAGTCAAAGTCTTGCCCCCCCCCAATATGCATGGCAGCGGCTGCTCGCTGTTGTCGACGGATCCACTCACACACCTCCATGCTCATAACACGCAGATCTTCGCACCCCAAACTATGTAACCAAGCCTAAGCAAAGGAGCCTCAGCACCAACTTCCAACTCTCCCTTCTCTTCACGCCGCCTAGTCTAAACGCTCATTCCGACAACAACCACCACTTTGGTATATATGCGAATCCGTGTCGTTCGGGTCGCAAAAAGAACCGCGACTGTTGTATCGTTCTCCCATCTTGGAATCACCGCGACCCAATGAGGTTTCTCGTGCCCAGGACCGGCTCGTCTTCCTTCATTTCCAGTCCTCACAGTGGGATAACCAACGCTCAATCCAGCGGCGCACCCACGTGAATGTAAATCCCGCCCTTCTTTATTACGCGCCTCGATTGTTCCAGCGGCGGCCGTTGCAACTAGCGGGTTACTATTATTCAATTCTGTCGGCCTTGGAACAATCCATCCAGAAAATACTGGCCCATTGTCGGCCTCACAAGGCAGCATAACATAATTACCATGGATTCTTCATCTTCAGATCTATCCGAACCTCCCTCGTCAGATCCTCCGTCATCTCCGCTCTCCGAACTCTCCAAGTCACCCTCGCTCTCTCCTGTGCCTCGCGCTGCCATTACTCGATATCTCTCGCCCATATCCACTGCACCCTCAGGAAGCGCCTCGCCAATGAAGAACTCCTCTGACGCAGATTCTATCTGCGTGAACCCAAATGGCCCACCCTCGGCGAAGCGACGAAAGGTGGAGCGCAAGCCCCGGACCACAGAGCATTTGAACTTGAAGGCCGGCTACACAGACAGCCAGCAGGACGAAGAGCTCATAGAACGACTGAAGTCGTCTCTGCACAAGAAGAAGAAGATCGTCGTGATTGCTGGAGCTGGCATCTCCGTGTCCGCTGGAAGTAAGTGCACGCATACCTCTCACGCCCCCACTTCTCAGATCTTTTGCTGCGACGACGACGACCTGACTTATGGAACACGTTTGCTAACCTACTCTCTTCCTGCATAGTCCCGGACTTCCGCTCCTCTGAGGGCCTCTTCAAGACGCTTCGCAAGGACCAGAAGCTCAAGGGCTCTGGCCAACAGCTGTTCGACGCGTCAGTCTACAAGCACGATGATTCCACCTCGTCTTTTCACGACATGGTCCGAGAGTTGGCTCACAAAACCAAGGAGGCCCGGCCTACCCCTTTCCACCATATGCTTGCAACCTTGGCCGAAGAAGGTCGCCTTCTGCGCCTGTATACTCAAAATGTAGACGGGATCGATACTGCTATGAAGCCGCTGGCAACTCAGATCCCCTTGCCCGAAAAAGGTCCGTGGCCCAAGACGGTGCAACTCCACGGAGGGCTCGAGCAGATGATATGCTCTAAATGCAACCACACCAGCACTTTCGACGGCTCTCTTTTCCACGGGCCTGAGCCGCCTTCATGCAAACTATGCGAGGAGCTGGACACTATCCGCACTTACCACGCCGGTAAACGCAGCCATGGCATCGGTAAGCTACGTCCGAGGATGGTTCTCTACAACGAGTACAACCCTGACGAGGAAGCCATTGCCAACGTTGTCAAGGCCGATACGCGCTCGAGGCCGGATGCTGTTATTGTGGTGGGCACCAGTATGAAAATCCCTGGGGTGCGTCAAATCGTTCGCAACATGTGCAAAGTCACAAGGGAACGCAAGGATGGTATCGCTGTGTGGATCAACTTGGATCCTGAACCGGCTGGGGCGGAGCTGAGGGACTGCTGGGATATCGTGGTACGGGGGAAATGCGACGATGTGGCCAATCTGGTTGGATTACCTCACTGGGACGAGAGTTACGGGGACGACGTCAAAGTGGATGCCCAGAAATACGAGAAGAGCATACGCAGCTCCCAGCTCGAGGTTCGGATCCCATCGCCGAGCCTCTCGGCGTCGGGAACAGTTAAGAGCGAATCGCGCGCCGTCACGCCAGTTGAGGCCAAGTCCAAGTCCATCGAGAAAGCCCAGGGCATTCCCACACCTACTGCTAGTCCCAAGATGCGGAACGCCTTGCCAACGGGCAAGCCTGCGACGCGAACGAAGCAGAGTCGAATCCTCTTCACAGGAGACAAGACAGCTACTTCTAGTGATGCCAAACCTGCTGTCAAGGTTGCGAAGAAGACCGCACCGAGAAAGCCTAGACAATGCAAGAAGACAGACCAGAAAGCAGCAGTACCAGCGGCAACGGTCAAGACTGCATTCAAGGCCACAAAGGCGGCCACTGCCGTGCCTTCTTCCAAGCTGCCGGTCAAGCGCCTGGCCGGATCGGATAAAGCCAAGAACGCCAGGCCTGATGATGCCCGCACCGAATTTACCCTGCGTCCGACGACGATGCGACAGAAGCGGACTGATTCTGACTACGATCCCAAAAAGGCACAGGATGCTGTCAACTCGCAACTCCGACAGGAGACGAATGCCCAGCAATCCCCTCCATCTACGCCCACGCAGTCATCGCGTCCAGGCTCGGCGCATTCTGGGGTTACCATCAGCCCTCCATCGGTACCGCGTGGGATGGCGAACCTCATCGAGTGACTGGCTCTGCTCGCTCGTCGTCTCGGCTACTGACCTTGAGACCGACTTGCATCTTTTGCGTATATATATCGGAGCACATGTACTGTACATACGACTTTCTGCATGCCCCGTTATTGCATGAGAGGATCCTCAACATTCTAGTGGAGGGTCCCATGGCGTTGTGTTGGCGTTTTACGAGCCGAAACGGCTTTGGCGAAGGGGATATACCAAGTCCTGCTCTTCATCATATCATGCGCATGGGAGTTTTGCTTTTCTCGGGGATTCATAGTTGAGCGGGACCCAGGGCTCAGAAGAGCAAGCTATTAGACCAAACGATAAAATGAAAAATGCATATGGCTCCCTCAATCGACGGCATCTGCCCTCGGCTTTTACCTGACTTGGCACTGTGCCACCTTTTGTACTACATAATCATGTGAAAAGGCGAGACTTGAGTGACAAAAGCGCTGTGTCGGGATGGCCGTATATTGACGTATGTATCATTTGGCTGGCGGACGGAACGAACCAGCCTTCATCAGGGTATCAGAAAGATAACCCATTACTATCCTCGCCGTTCAAGCTGACCTCCAACCAAGAGAGAAATAGCTACCACCCATCTGGAAAGGCGCTAGCTCGGCGCAAAGCCCTGATGCTTAACTTGAGACGAAGCCGAGTTTGCGTGCTGTGTAAAGCCAGACTCGTCTTGGTAGGAAGATGCCAGCAACACGTGGGACAGCTTCTTTACCCTCGCCCGAGAAGAAGTATCCATCGTATTGCAGTACTGCACTGTCAAGTTGGTCACTTGTGGAGTGAGACTGCTACATGGTTGTTATCTTGTTTAGCATATATGATCAGTCTGCCTAGAACGCATAACCAGTCCCGTCAAGGAAAACGTTACAAAAACCCGCACTCCGTCTATTCGAATCCTTCGTCCTGCAACAGAGAGCACATCCTTTATATCCATCCCACGTCCTCCCCTCCCTCCCTCCCATCTCATCATATAATTCTGAGCCCGGCCATCTGGTCTACGAGCTCGTCCCCGACCCGGACCTGCGCGCCGCCCGCGTCGACAAAGGGTGCATAGAAGTCACAGGTGCCCATACGGCAGACGTAGTGCAGCCGGCCGGTGCGGGCGGCGCGCTGGGTCCGGGACGAGTGGCCGCAGGGGCAGTGCGGGTTGCGCGGGTCGTTGCCCCGCTCGTCGGCGAAGCCCAGGAACTTGCCGCAGGGTCCGCACTTGTGGTACGGCCTTCCGGCGTTGTGCTTGCGGTTCGAGCCACGCGTCACCAGGCGCGTGCTCGGCCGGTGGCAGCGGAAGCAGGGGGGGCGGCGTGGACGGGGCCGGGGCTAGGGGCGATGGGCTGGCGAGGGATAGGGCCGAGGCCATGTCTGAGGGAGGTGACAGTAACCTTGGTTGGATTGCTTGCTTGTGGCGCTTTTGGTGGTTGGATAGAATCACGATAGGGGGAAGGATTTGGTGTTTGGCAGAGAGTCCTGAGTAAGCTGGCTTATATCAGGTTCATGACGATAACCCCTTTGTAAGAAAAATTACGCGCAATGAAAATCAAAATCCTGGGAAAGGGAGTTCACCTGCAAGCTGTGAAAGCCCTTCTATTTCTATCCGATCTGTCGAGCGGCCAAGGGGTTCCTGGAGAATAATCATTGGTGCAGTGCAAGCTCGCATGTTATACGTGCTTTCCCCAAATATGCCGGAGGCCCACCACACGAGAACATGGCGAAGCCAACCACGGCCTCTCAAGCAGTAGCACCCGAGCCTGACAACGAGGCTTTTGCATCAACCACATATCACGACTGGACCTATGCTGACATACCTCAATCTAAATGGGAGGACAAGTGATAGGTATGTCGAGGCCAACGTTGTGTTGCCTCGCCACTTTCTTACCATCGGATACTGACCCCGGCATCTCCCACATCCCGGTTCGCTTAAGTACAGAATCACAACACATCTGGCGGTAGTATCATTCCAACGACGAACCCGAATTGAAATTTCCTACCATTTCAATAAAGGACCTTGCCCTGGGAGTGCCGTATTGCGGCATATGCGGCTGCAAATAAGCCCAATGTCAGAGTTGACAAGGTAGGTACATCAGACTACAATACCCAAGCCTTCGTGGCCTACACTTTTCATTATCTTTTCTCGGGAGAGAAGAACATGTTCAGCCAATAAGAACCGACCATCCGCTTGATTAGGGTCGACATCTGCAAAGATGGGTTGGGCGGTATGCGGAAGGCCACCGCCAGCAAGACAGCGATGCCATCTACCTATCATGATGCAAGCTTGGTGGCCATGACAAAGAATAATAGTATGTATCATGGACAAACGGGATAAGGGAGGAAGGGAGGGGGGGGGACAAAAAAGAACGAACAGAACAGCACCGTGATCAATCGGAAGATATCGGAACGAGATGTTAGAGTACTTACTTATATAGATTATTTAAGGGGTGTTTACTTTCAATCATCCTGGATGATTTAGGATGGGAGTTAGGGGGTATAAGCATATTTTTTCAATACATACATATCAGCTGGTAACGCCGAATCGTGTTTACTTTCCACGTCGGATGATATTCACGCGAAGCTGGATTATCGACGTTTCGTCATCCAACCAATCACAGCCGTCGGCTCCGGCTGTGATGATCATCTAGGATGATCATCGGATTATCCGCTGATTCTGGTAAGTTGTGTGAGTGTGGCATTGCTCGCGCTCGTCCCTCGATGCTCCGGATGAACGTTATGACTCTATTTTAACACCAGTACGGAGGGGGCCGTAATAACGTCGATCGGTCGACGAGAAATCAGCCAGCAGTCGACAAGAAATCATCTAGCCGAACAAAAGGCTGGCTGATCAGCCAAAATTTAGACCGGAAAATCATCTGGATGATTGAAAGTAAACACCGCCTTAATGAGATCAAAGATCAACATTGGGGGTTTGGGGTGTAGGTCTTACAACACCACGGCGTGTTGCACCAACCCCGTCCCGCTGCTCCGTGTTCTTGGCAGGGACTTGTACCTAGATGGAATTTTGTGAGCGGAAGGTAGATCCTACTCGTTGGTCAGTTGGCGTATCAAGATGCCCAGCTAGGTGCAGACATCGGGGCGTCCAGGGGAGCTTCGACCAGTAGCCTGTTTGTTTGGTTAGTAGATGATTTCAAGTCTCGCACCCTTCCAATTCAACCACGATGCTGTTTCTATTAGTTGAAACATTATACTGCTATTGTGCTATAAGTAGGTAGAGTAGGCACTGGCAAACAATTGGGTGGGTGTTTGGCTATGCAAGCACCTACTCGCCCAGATACCAGACCCTCCCTTCACCCACTGCTCAACTAAAAGTAGCCTACCTAACCGAAACTATAGACCCAGCCTCCATTACCCTGGTCTTAATAAAGTACTTACATATTTATAAAAGGAACCACGGGTGCTGGAGACTTAAGATGCCAGACCACCGGATAGCATTAGACTGATCCTATCCAGCCTCCCTAGATATCATTGCCGCACCATCATCGTCCTGGCCAGGGAAACCATGGCCTGCAATCTGGAAGCCCATTTCTCGACATATCATTGGGCTGTAGAGTCGTGTCCATCCTACACATTGAAAACCTGAAATTGTTCTGATGCCGGCCGAGAACCGAGTAGCAGCTCCCAAGCTACTGAAACGGTTGTATCTTGCCACGTCCATATCCTGTGATGATAAGATCTGGAATTGCCCTAGGAGCCAAGACTACTATTACTTATAGTAGAAAGTTGTTATGTCCCAATTACTGCGGTAATCCCTTTCTCCTCCAGGCCACCATGATTAAACAGTTGCACCACATCATGTATGACTTGCTGGCTCATGGAATCTAAAATGCCAGATATCGGACTGACTGTCAGCCTCTCCTTCTCATTATCCTCCTCTTGTGAGCTACACCGCTTCGAAAGAGTGTATGTAACCTTGTTACTACTCAGCAAGGACCCCCTACTCCCTATAGACAACCAAACTAACATCATCGTTAGTTCACATTGCCGGCATTTCATGGAGTTATGGTCTCGACATCAATGCTGCTCAGCCTTGAACAGATCCTTGCCAATCCTCATGCTGTGTACACAATCTCTGTAATCGACCAACAAGCTTTGGTTCGGTGTGGGAAACCAATGGTGGTGACGATCTTGCCCAACCCGCCCCCCGACACTCCTTTCAGTCTATTCGGGGATCTCGCCCCAGAAATCAGACTCATGGTATGGAACGAGTTCCTAGAAGCCGGAGATCAGGTTATCTTCTATGACGACCGCCGCATCATTCCTCGCAGACAGCTGATCTCTCCTTTATTTGCGGTGCGTCGCAAGAGCTGCGACGTCGCTCTCTGTCTACAGAAATGATCACATTCAAAGTCATTACCCTGGGTTATATATAATAAGGAGTGGCATGATGTACTGGCCTCCTCTCACTGCTTTACAATACCGTCTAAACGTTGCCAGATTGTTTCCTCGGCAGGCCACTCAGATGACGGAGACCCGTGGCGTCCTTCGCCTAGTACCCGACAGAGTCGGATATATTCCTTCTCGCCGAATTCAAGGCATGGTTCATTCGCTTAAGTACTTTACTACACCTGCTACATATATCGATGAACATATGCCTACCTACTTATATCAGTGGTGTTATCCCACCTTCAGTCACGGATATGGTACACAACGTGTTGGTTACTGAGAACTACGCAGACTTTCGGCACCGAAGACCAGTATCAAACTTTCTTGCAATGGCGCATAGCGTACTCTGTCGTTGCCAGGAAGTCACGGAATACACCCCACGGAGAGCACACCTCCATGGCGCATGCAAGAATTCTCCGACAAGAACAAGTGGTCAAATTGCTAGGGCGCCTGGGCGGTTTGCCACCGTCTTATTAGACGTGAATAACTAAGCTAGAATATACACTTGGTGAATAATCACCATTGACATGAAGTGGATAAGAAAAAGAATGTGTGTAAGGGAGAGAGAGGAGGTCTAGCAAAAAGAGCAAACAAAGAGAAACACTTCCGATGCGGGGAATCGAACCCCGGGCTAGTCGGGACTTTCCACGACTTCTAGATCGAACTCTGGGATGAGAGCGACTAATGTTAACCACTACACCACATCGGATATCAAGTGTTACTTATGGAGACGTTGGTAGCGTATAAGATAGGTCGGATTGTCTCCCGTCTGCCGAAAATTTAAATTAAAGTGGAATAAAGAAGGAACCTTGGTTATAAAACAAGTGGGGTCTTGACGGGCAGACCAAATGGTATCAAGACTTAGGACTCAGCTTGACTTGATAAATGTTAAGTTGACCCGCGCATAAGAATTGATTGCAGGAACTAGGTATGTAGTCGGCAGGCCATGCATGTAAGTCAAGTATCCCGGCAGTGTGGCAGGTAGAGCAACATTATATGCTATTATTGATGACGATTTATTTATAACAGTGTCTGAATCTAACATATCAGTCGCCGTTATCAAGCGAGTAGGCTGGATTCTGTCTAGCCCGGAGATACAGCGCCTCTCTAGTGGCCTTCTCCGCCACGCCGGCGACCCAAATGGACAGCAGAGCAAGGAAAGCAGTCCGCCCAATAGCTAAGAGAATGACGAATACATGCGACATGTACTGATATTCTGCTTAGCTTGGCCACCACGTCTCTCCACTACATGTCCGTATTTCCTTAACCACATGTTCTTGTTGCCTGAAAGCCTGCCCTGTGCTAGTAGCTAGGGGGATGAAGACAAGCTCAGGCGATGGAAGCCACAACGACACGCCTGCTGCACGCCTGCTAATAGTACATGCCTGGCAGGAAAGCCCACGTTTGCGAAACCTTGCTGTGGTCCCCTGGTAGATAGATGGGTGCCAGTGCAGTAGAAACAATAAATCAAACGCTAGATCCGCTGCTCGTCGCGGACCGTCCCTAAACGCCTCAAGTCCTATAAATCGATGCTTTTTGCTGGGTATGTCATGTCGTAATTCCAGGCCGTGGGGAAGACGAGATCAATACGATACCAAACCGTAACGCCTGGGGATGCTGGATTGCCGTGTCGCGACCAGTGCCGCGGGCCGGACGAGGAGTGATAATTAGTGCTGAGGTTTCGAGGACTCGCCTCGAGAAGACCTGTTGGCCACAGGCGCGTCTCCGTTCTTGGCCTTCGGAGTATCGCTCTGCTTCTCGGCCTGCTTCAGCTGTTGGTACAGGCCAGCAAGACGGGGGCCCGTCATCCTATTCGGATCAGGGCCTGCAGGCTTATCCTTGCCTGGAGGTTGCTTGTCCTTGTCCTTGTCAGACGCCGGGATTCTCTTGGACACGAACCGCCTAGTAGATATTAGCAAGTCTGAAAGAGAAAGAGAAAAAACAGTCAGGAAGTGAAAGGAGGAGAGAACTTACCAGAGTTTAGGCTTCAGGTCTGCGAGCTGCTGATCAGAAAGCCCCGAACTCTTGTGCAGGCCTTCAATGAAGTTGCCAATAGCCGTGATCTCATTCTTTAGGACCTTGGCTCTGGCCTTGGCGATAGGTATGTTGACCTTCGTGCACGATTCAACCTTCTCCACGTGCGACCAGATAGGCTGCATGAGGGCGGCAATGATGGGGGCGTTCCTCTTGTCATCGTCGTCATCTGTCTCCGGGTCCTGCATGTCATCCTCGGCACGCTTCTGCTCCTCCAACCTTCGGTGCTTCCGGTTGCGCTCATCCATGTCACCGCTGTGCTTGCGCTTGGAATCGGGACGTGGCGTACCACCTTCACCGACGTTGCTACGAGAACGATGGTGCTGCTCACTGCGCGCGTGAGCACGGTCACTGTCACGCTCCCGATGGTGTGCAAGCTTCTTCATGTTCTGGGGTGCTGGCGAGGCCGACGCGCTGGTCTTATCAGAGCGTCTGTATCCGTTCGCCATTGCGTGAGCTGATTTCTTGTTGTTCCGGTGATGGTTTTCCACAACCTTCTGTGCATTCACATCGCCAGAGTGCACAGCAGTCAGTACCGAGAGAAGGTATTCCGAGCGGCGCACGAGATGCACAGCCCCTGGAGCCTTGGCAACTTTCACCTCGGTATGCTCACGTTCCTGCTTCTTCTCAATGCGGTGCTCTTCCAAGAAAAACTTGTCTTGCATGCCCAATTCGCGGTCATCCCGAATTTGAGTCCACGCACCGAACCCATAACGGTCGATGCCAACAAGCAGCATACCGTCTTCTCTTGCACCCCACTCACAGCTGTAATGGGCTGCCTTGGTAGCATCGACCAGTCTGAAGTTGCGGAAATCAGACTGTTCCTTGACGACGCGACGAAGCAATCGCAGCTGAGGAGGCCGCTCGAGGATGGTCTCGGCATTGATCTTCTTGACCTCGCCAAAGTCGAACATGACCGCTTTAATGTCTTTCTTGGTCATTTTCTTCTTGGTCTGCTGCTCTTGGGCACGAATCTCGTCCATTTGCCTGTCCATAGCATCTTGAGCCGCCTGGAAGAGTTCATGCAGGGTATCGTTGATGAAGTCTCGGTCTCTGTCGCTGAGTCGGGCATCGCGAAGGAGTTCATCCGCCCGATCATCCATGTGGCCAAATCGCATGAACGCACGAATGAGGTTACGAGTTTCCTTCTCGTTCAGTGGGCGTCTGGGGTCAGACAGCAGAGCACGCTGCTCCTCCAACCGTTCCTGCTTCAGCTGCTCCCGCTCCCGTTTCTTAGCCATACGTTCGGCTCTTTCGGTATCGCCATCGTTCTTGACGCCTTTCAGAGCAGCCCGCCTCGGAGCGCTTTCCTCCACAACTTTAGCAAGGTATGCGGCATTCTTTTTCTTTTCCTCCTCATTCTTGATAGCCGCGATTTCCTCGGCGGGAATGATTTGATCCCAATCAAGATTGAGGTCATCAACCTTGACATCGGTATACTGCATGAAGTTGTCCCAATCAATGCCACCCGTGCTGAGGTTCATCTTGTCGCTGAACTGGGTCTTGGTGATCTCAGCATTTTCCAGGATGGAATCGATGTCGAGCTTCTCTAGTTTTTCTTGGTTGCCCGACTGTTCAAACATTTTCTGTGAACGCATCTTGAGTACCCATTGAATGTCATCGGCCGACTTGGCTTCGTCGATCTTCAGGCCTCTCTGCTTGGCCTCTTCTCTGAAAGCCTTGCCATCGTCTGTGACACCGGCTTGGATCGCAAGAAATTCGAGCAGAAGCTTGTTGCGTGCACGCTCCAACACCTCCTCTTCAATTGTCTCCTTGGATACAAGACGATACACAGTAACAGGCTTCTTCTGACCGATTCGGTGAGCACGCGCCATGGCTTGCAAGTCAGCCTGGGGGTTCCAGTCAGAATCGAAAATGATGACCGTATCAGCAGTCATCAAGTTGATACCGAGACCACCTGCGCGGGTCGACAACAGAAAACAGAAATCCTGGCTGTCCTCGGCATTGAAATGGTTGATGGCTAGTCGTCGTGGGCCGGCAGCAATTGTTCCATCAAGTCGCTGGAATTGATAGCCACGCAGACGCAGATAATCACCCAGAATGTCCAGTACCTTGACCA
Source organism: Apiospora saccharicola (assembly GCA_038363915.1). Taxonomy (NCBI): domain Eukaryota; kingdom Fungi; phylum Ascomycota; class Sordariomycetes; order Amphisphaeriales; family Apiosporaceae; genus Apiospora; species Apiospora saccharicola. The sequence continues at coordinate 7,466,072 of JAQQWM010000001.1, forward strand.
TTTGGCTGAAGATCAGGACGCGGTGATTGTCTTTTCTCAGTTTCGTCAGCAGTTGATCAAGAAGCATCATCTTGCCACTGCTAGTAATGAGTCCTTTTATTTGATCCTCTCGGCGCTCACTGCCACCAAGGACTTTTTCTTCAGCTCCTGGAAACATATAAGGATGGTTGCTGGCTTTCTTCAGCTCCATGACAATATTCAGCAATGATTGTTTCTGACCGTTGTTGCCTTCATTCAGGGCAGCATAGTTTCGTGTGAGAATGTTTTTGTAGTACTCGAGCTGTACATCTGATAGCTCCACGCGGATGATCTTCTCAGTCTTTGGGGGCAGGTCCGTCTCAACGGTTTCCTTGGTGCGCCGCAGAATGAAAGGAGCAATAGAGGCGTGAAGCTCTTGCAACTTGGCTTGAGCGTCGACATCAATCATACTCTCCAAGTCCTCGTCGATCACAACCTTCCCTGGGTTCAAGAAGTCAAGCAGAGAAGACAGCTCAGCCAAATTATTTTGAATCGGTGTACCCGTGATGAGAACCTTGGCCGGGGCACCGAAGCTCATCAACTCGGCATAGAGCTTCGACTCCTTATTCTTCAGACGGTGAGCCTCGTCCACGGCCAGAGCTTGCCATTTGATGGTGCGTAGGAAGTCGGCGTCTGCAAGGATGTACTCGTAAGAGGTAACAAGCACGTTGAACTTAGGCTTTTTAGGGTTGTTGTTCACCATCAGCTCGTGCTCACGGATCGTGCTGCGTGCCTCAGCATTACCAAGGTACACAACATAGTTGAGATCGGGTGACCACAGGTTGAACGTGTCGCACCAGGCAGGAATAACACTGAGGGGCGCGACGACAAGGAAAGGCCCCTCCTGCTTGCGCTCGTTGCGCAACCAGCTGAGGAAGGATACAGTCTGGACTGTCTTGCCTAAGCCCATTTCATCGGCCAAGATGACGTTATTTGCGCGACACCAGTTAAGACCTAGGAAGTTCAACCCCGTAAGCTGAAAGCCCCTGAGTTCGCCGTTGGTGATGTAACTGGGCTGCTTATCAAGCTTCAAGAACTTTGTCCGAGTATTGGGGTTCGACTCGGATTTGTCCGACGTCCAAGAGCGTGACTGGCGGTCAAGGAAAAGATCGATCTTGTCTTCGGCGTCGTCACGAATGAGTGTAGCAAGTTCCCAAGTGCAGCATTCATACGACAAGCCTTTCCACTTGACAAAGTATTCCTTGCCCTCGTCGCCGCTTCGTACAGCGACGATACGCTCGACCTTGGTATAGTCCTCCAAGGCGTCTTGTTCACGCTCCTTGTCCAACAAATACTGCTCGCGAGTCTCGGGTGGTATCTCATCACCAGCGAACTTGAGGTCCATCTCGTACTCGATAGTCCTCCTGTAGTAGTTCTCGAGTTTGCGGACTCCGCGATAGCCACGCAGTACGTCCATGGTATCCCATGTGTTGTGCCGGTGGGATTTACCTTCCCACTTAATATGATACTCGAAATCATCTCGGGAAGCGTCGACAGTCATTTCGCCGCCATCTTTGACTCGGTGGCCGACAATCTTTTCGATGTAAGGGGAGTCGTCAGCCATTTCTTCACCGCCTGCCCAGTGATTGGGCGTCAACTCATCATCGTCCTCATCTTCGTCAGATTCTTGGTACTGAACTTGACGTGTAGCAGCCCGACTTGACCAACGCTTCTCGGCGTACAAATGCGATGTTTGGGGGTGGGATTGTTCACGACGAGCCTTTTTCTGGAACGACCGCGCGCGTGCTCCGCCATAAGTATCAGATTCGGAATCGATGGCATTGGTTTGGCGAATGGGTGTGTTTCTTTTGGAAGCTGTCAAACAGTTAGGAAGGCCCTATGGTATGGACGGCGTGGTCGCCGGTACGGTGCCATGGTGACCAGGTGGTGGGACTTACATTGTTGAGAGATCTGTTCCACTCGCCGTCTCTTGTTGGAGCGTCTATTGGTGGGAACATCGGACTCGGAATCATCATCTTGGTCATCGTCCGAGTCGATCTATAAAGTGTAAGTGTATGTCACGACAGCGACGGGGAAGAATAACTTACGACTTTGGGTTGCTTGGTCGGGCGAGACTATAGTTTCGGTCAGCTAGATTCAAGAGGGAAAATTTTTTCAGTCCACGTACGCTTCTCCTCAGACCGTAAAGCTCTGGGTTTGCCGCGATATATTCATTCTCTCCAGCGCCAACCTTTCGTTTTGCGGCGCGATGTGAATCATTAGACTCTGACAGCTCGTCCTGGGCGGCGTCGCTATGAGAGGCAACTGGGCTGTCTTCCACATCGAAGTCAGCGTCATCGGAAACCTCGTTGTTCTCATCCGCACTGGACTCGGCAGCTCTGTGAGACTCGGAATCTGGCTTCGCATCGTCGGAATCGTGATCGTGATCGAACGCGGATGGGGAGTCGCGAGGCCGGGCAATAACGACTGTCTCATTGACTTCGGAAAGATCGCTATCACTCTTAGCGCCATCGGCAGCAGGTGATATACTGGAGTCTTCCAATGGCGAACCATGGCCATTGGCTAAGCTGGGCTCTGGCGAGCTCGACATGGTGGAAGTTGGTAGCACTCTTTCGAGATGCCTAAGAGATGACTAGGTCAGCAAGAGACGCGGTAAGAGCGGTCAAACAAGCACAAGCCATGGAAAACAACCACTGGCGATCCTATCAGGGTCATAACATGTGAAATTGAACGCGAATCAAGCTCTCGAGGGTCTCTGGCGCATATAGTGATGGCCCGGGATGGATCGCGAGGCTGGTTGATGGAAGAGCAGACGCGAGCTATCACCAGCAAGACAGGGCAGCAGAGCGTGTCTGATGGCTGCATAGCATCGAGAACAGCTGAATCCATCGAATCCAGCCACTTCGGAGAGCCCAGGTAGCTTGAAGGAGTCGATAGCAGGGTTACATGTGACAGTTTTCGCGATAGATATTGCATGTTGGACTGAACAGCCGGAATAGCAAAGGCCAGCCTTGCCAACAAGAACGAGCACGCAACGGCTCAAGAGCAGGGAAAGCAACTTACAATTCATCAACTGAGCCACCTGGAGGAGTACAGCAGAAAGTCTAATAGCAAGACTTTCTTGGTGGTTTTTTTCTAGGGCAGGGGAGGCCCCGACGACACGAGAGAGTGTGTGGTGGTGATGTGTTGAGATTGCCTAGGTGCTGACTCCAGGGCGTTCTGTTCCAATTCTGGGGGCAATGGGTTTGGATCTTTTTGCTGGCAGGCAGGATCAATCAGATCAATTGAGCAGGTCTGCAGGGTGGGTAAGAGAGAAAAGTCTCTAAACCTAAACCGATCTAGCGGGGCTGCTCCAAATGCTGAGCTTGCAAGGTCTGAGGCTGCACTTTATTAGGCGGTTGGTGAGGAGAGTGCTTGTTACAGTGTCAATAGGGCACGTACAATGCACGCTCTGATCATCAACCACTTGAACAAAGCTGGCCGCTTTCGAGTCAACTGCCCCCAACAGAGCAACCAATGTACCCAGTCACTTCTTTATTACGAGATGTGTTCAATTTAAGGTAGGTACTTGTCTTCTTTGATTATCGACGGGCAGGGACGAACCAGGTAGATACATAACTTGTAGACAGGCTTGTAATGAACCACGATCTGGTGAAAGCCCCATTATATTGCATGTCTCCGAAGCCAAGCGGCTCGCTGGTTCTGGAGATAACCTCTAGCTCTTACAGAAAACAAGCCCCGGCGGCATTTGCATTGTCCACGTGACCTCGGTTCTCTCGGTGACCGGTTGGTTGGCGATGACACCAGGTAGATAACAGACCAAGATCTATGAAGACACTGTGCAGTGTTGACAGTATCCATGTATGCACAAATCAACGGGGAGCTTGCTTAGGTACTTGGCTTCAATGCGACTCTTGCTCTCCATGACCGATATTCTATCTGGGCTCGTGGGGTATGAACTACACCCTGCTTACAAGACGACTTTATAGAGAGTAAGCCATTGGCAGTTCCAAAAATGATACCACTTGCATGAACTACAGAAAGACTGACCGAACGAACCAACACACCCGTTACATATAGCCAATTGCTTTCGGTAAAGTTCATTGTTCATTATAAAGTGTATGAACCAACCAACTAACATGGATACCGGCCGCCAGAGTTGGATTTCTGCCAATGTATTTGTGGTAATAAGTCTCGGGATTATTTGAACTTCTGCTATAACATCTTGGCCAAGAGTTGCAAGCTACTTACATGTGAGAGATATGCATCGTCCTGCAGGATGGATTGAGTAACGATGGTAGGTAAGCTCACATTGCGTAACTAGATACTTGCAATTATAGAGTTGCTGCCTCTGGGAAACTGGGAAACTGCAGAAAGCATGGCTGTGCTATTATACACATAGTAAATTGAATACAGCATTTTAGTATACATATACCTAATGTATTATAAATAGGTATTGGCCGTGGTCCAAAAGTTGAAGTAGGCTGGCAAGGTGAGCAAGGATCTTGCGATCATCCCCAATCAGCAATACGTTTAAAGTGATTGGACACATCCAGCACCCCACACCAAAAAGTCAGGTACCTAGGGCTTATGGATGTCGGACAAAGCAAGCAGCATATTTCATTCTTCCCAGAACTTCTCCCATCCTTTGCGGCCAGTTGTGCGATTCGCGAGATTTCCTCGTTCTGAACAGCTCGCATCATCGCCCGCTGCGTGACTCAGTATCTGCCTCTTTGTCTTCTTTGTCGATCGCCGAGTGTGCCAAGCGCATTTCTTCCTTCAACATTCGACTGTCCATCGGAATCCTCCAGGACTGACAAAACCAGCCAGCACCATGTCTGACAAACTTACCCGGTATGTTTACCTCTAGGCATTCAGTTTTTCTTCTCTCTCCCAGGCGGGCGCATCACAAATCGGGATCCACGACCAAAGACACTGTGCTAACCTTTCATGACAGTATCGCCATTGTCAACTCTGACAAGGTAAAAATCTCACCCCACCAAATCTTGAATTACCCCGCCATCAGGATGTGATGATGCTAATGCGACACGCACCAAATACAGTGCAAGCCCAAGGTATGAAGGAACGCCTGCTCTAACCGCAGACAGAATACTAACTGTTCTGCTCAGAAATGCCGTCAAGAATGCAAGAAGTCTTGCCCGGTTGTACGCAGTGGCAAGCTGTGTATCGAAGTCGCCTCGGATTCCAAGCTTGCCTTCATCTCTGAGAGTCTTTGTGGTACGTATACATTCTAGCCATTCCAATCTAGAGCCCACTTGAGAAAACATGCTGACCAGCTTGTAGTAAGTTGTTTTTAGCTCATCTGGTTCATTGCGAAAGCCGTGTGCGCCGTGTCGCGATGCCGAGTACTAACGCACAGTAGATCGGATGTGGTATCTGCCCCAAGAAGTGCCCGTTCAGCGCCATCACGATTATCAACCTGCCGACCAACCTCGAGTCGCAAGTTACCCATCGATACTCGGCCAACAGCTTCAAGCTCCACCGTCTGCCTATGCCCCGACCTGGAAACGTTTTGGGTCTGGTCGGAACCAATGGTATTGGAAAGAGCACGGCATTGAAGATTCTCAGCGGCAAGCTCAAGCCCAACCTGGGCCGCCACGAAAACCCCCTGATTGGAACGACGTGATCAAGTACTTCCGAGGCTCTGAGCTCCAGAACTACTTCACCAAAATCCTCGAGGATGATCTGAAGGCCGTCGTCAAGCCTCAGTATGTTGACCAGATCCCTAAGGCTATCCGTGGCCCGGAGAGGTCGGTTAAGGCCCTCATGGAAGGCCGCGCCTCGCTGAGCAACTTGGACGAGGTTCTGGATACTCTCGAACTCCGACATCTCATGGAGCGTGAGGTCAACCAGCTCTCTGGTGGTGAGCTTCAGCGATTTGCTATCGGAACCGTCTGTGTCCAGAAAGCCGACGTGTACATGTTCGACGAGCCCTCCTCGTACCTGGATGTCAAGCAGCGTCTCGCTGCTGCCCGTATCATTCGCTCGCTGTCGCAGTCTGACAACTACATCATCGTTGTTGAACACGATCTGTCTGTTCTTGACTACCTCTCCGACTACGTCTGCGTGCTTTACGGTAGACCCGCCATCTATGGTGTTGTAACCCTTCCGCACTCGGTCCGTGAAGGCATCAACATCTTCCTTGACGGTCATATTCCGACCGAAAACCTGCGATTCCGTGAGGAATCTCTGACTTTCCGTCTTTCAGAGGGTGCCGATGACTTCATGGTCGACAAGGTCCGCGGTTTCAGCTACCCCAAGATGGAGAAGACCCTTGGGGGCTTCCACTTGAACATCGAAACTGGTGACTTCACAGATTCCGAAATCATCGTCATGATGGGAGAGAACGGAACGGGCAAGACTACATTCTGTAAGCTTCTGGCCGGCGCCTTGAAGCCCGACGGCACCCAGAAGGTCCCAGAAATGAAGATCAGCATGAAGCCCCAGACTATTACCCCCAAGTTCGACGGAACTGTCCGCCAGTTGTTCTTCAAGAAAATCCGTCCTGCGTTCCTGTCGCCCCAGTTCCAGACTGATGTCGTCAAGCCCCTCAAGCTCGAGGACTTCATTGACCAGGAAGTCAAGAACCTGTCCGGTGGTGAATTGCAGCGTGTTGCTATCGTGCTTGCCCTTGGTATTCCTGCTGACATCTACGTCATTGACGAGCCGTCTGCCTACCTGGACTCTGAGCAACGTATCATTGCTGCCCGCGTTATCAAGCGTTTCATCATGCACGCCAAGAAGACGGCCTTCATCGTCGAGCACGACTTCATCATGGCCACTTACCTGGCCGACAGAGTCATTGTCTTCGATGGCCAGCCCGGTGTCGACGCCCGTGCTAACACCCCTGAATCACTCCTGTCCGGCTGCAACTCTTTCTTGAAGAACCTTGATGTCACTTTCCGCCGCGACCCTACCAACTTCCGCCCTCGTATCAACAAGATGAACAGTCAGCTGGACCAGGAACAGAAGCTGAACGGAAACTACGTAAGCATATGCCCAAGCCATCTTTATTTATGTATTGCATTCCACTAACTAAAAAAAAAGTTCTTCTTGGAGGAGAACGAAGCAACGTCCTGAAGGGCGTCCCAAGGCATAATGGCCACCGGGAAGACAGAGGCTTCGAGAACGATAACCAGCCAATGAACACGCCTCTTTCTTCAAGCAAGTGTCTAGCCGTCCAGAGCAACAGTAAGTGCCGCGCCGCGGGCGGGCCCTGTGGATCGGACGATGAGGCTAGTGGCGAAGACGCAGACGAGCCGGATGGACATCCGACTGTGATAGTCATCTACTGTTCCTGCCTGGTCCTGTGATTACTCTATATGCATGCTCCTCGAAGCAGGGAGATTTACTTGGAAGAACTCTAGCCTAGAGGGATGTCAATGGATGCAGATTGAGGAACAGCCAGATTGACGGATAGTTTTTGGCTCGATTGTAGCCCTTTGAGTGGCAAGAGCGTGGAGGAAAGACGACGGGCAGAGAGCGTAGAGGCATAGATAGTTTTTACGAGGACTAGGTTTGCCTTGAAAGCAACTCTTACTTTATGGCAAGAGAATACGAGCCGCATCTTCTCTTACACGCTGTTATCTGAAGGAGCAGTAGCCATCACCATGCAATATGCCCCCACCCTTTATTGCAGACTATCAGGTTCAGCATATAATGTAGAAAAATACTATAGACCAGCATGTGGTATAATGCTCGACTCTATAATGGCTTAAACCCAGTTATTTATAACTGCTAAACCCTTTAAAATACTCCTCCTTATTTAATAGGATAAAAAGTATATAAATAACTATAGGCTATAAAATTAAATAGTATTAAGTAATATTATAAATAAAACTTATATAAAATAAGCTCTTTTTATAATATAAAATAAATATATTAAGCTTTTTATTATTTATATTTAATTATAAGCTTTTTAATATAACTCCTTTATACTTTAAAAAGTTATAAAATTATATAATATAGTTTATTACCTCGCGAACTATATTACCTCGCGGACTACTTTTTTAATTTTATAACTTAATTAAACTTTAATATATAATAGTTTTATAATTATAATATTTAATTAATTTAAAGAAGATTGAATTATTTTAATAATTTAAATAACGCGAAACCTAATAAATCCTTTAAACGAAAGAATTATTATAAAGGTATATAACGTCCTTTATATAATTTTATATTACCGAATTAACGGCCGAATCCTATAACGCGAAATTTAATAATAATAATATAAATTAAATTTTATTAAAAAGGAGGTATTATAAAAGTATATAATCGATTTAAATACTTAAGGAATACCTTTTAATATCGTTAATATAAAAAATATAATTAATTTTTTTATAGAAACGCGTAATAACGAGTATGTCGATAAATATTAAATTAAGTACTTTATCGATTATAATTTAGACTTTAAAATTAAAATAAATCGGAAATATAATTATTAAAGGGTTCTTTATAAGGATATAAACGTTATTTCCGGTTAATTTATATTAATAATAAATATAAAAATTAAATATAATATTTTAAATAAAGATATATAGAATTTTAATAAAATTAATTTTATAATAAGCATTATCGGTTTAATATATATTATAATATACGCCGATCGATATAGGAAGATAAAAACGGTCTAACCTAGTAATCGGGAATAATTAATAATAATAAAATATATTAATTTATAAAGTTAATATATTCCGTCGTTCTTAATCGTTTAAGGTTAATATTACCTTATAAATTAAGCGTACGAAAATAATTTATCGGGCGATTAAGTAATTAAACCGACCTTTAACGGTTAAACTAATAATAAAACGGGTTTAAATTAAATTAAATATTTTAATAAATATATTAAAGTACGAGCGACGGGTTATTATTACCTTTTAATTATTAATAGTTATAAAAGTTATATTTTAATTAAATTTAAGGTATATTATAAGGATAACGGTATTATTATATTTAATATACCTCTTTATTTATTTTACTTACTTTAATTATTAAATATCGTATTTTATTCGTTATTAAAGTATATATATTCGAAAGAAATTAAGCTATTTATAAAAACCTTAATAAATTATATTATAAAGCTCGAATTCTTTATTACTTTTAAAGCCGCGTATTTCGCTATTTTTATAAAATATAATATTAAATTTAAATTTAACGTATTTAATTTAATACCTTATAATTTAAATAAAGTAATTAATAAATTAAATATATAAATTCGGACGCTTATACTAAAGTTATTATATTTATAAATTGTTAATATTTATAACCTTTTAACGCTTTTTAACCTTTAATAAACGATAAAATACTTTACTTTTATTAAAAATAAGATCTTTAATTATTAAGGAAACTCTTTAATGTCGATTTTAAATATTATAAATAAGCTAATTAAACGTATAAAATTAATAATATATAAAACTATAATTTTATATAAATAGGTATAGACTTTAAAAGCGGTTAATTTAACTTTTTTAAAGCGCCGGAAGGTTAGAAAATTATATATTTAATTTAAAGGAGCCTTTATTATTAAAGAATCTTAATAATTATAGGACGAGAAAATAAAAAGGAAGCGTCTTACGATTAACGAAAATAAAAATAATAATTTATTAAAGCGGCATATAATAAGTAATAGGTATTACGGTATTTATAATAAAATAAATTATAATATATAAATTTATAAAAAAGATATAGAATTAAGTAATAAATTAAATAATAAGTAATTTAAATTAATTTAAAGTATTATAATTAAATTAATTTATATAAAAGTATTAAGAAATAAAAAGAGTAATCCGCGAGGTAATATAATCCGTAAGGTAATAAACCACGTTACTCTATATTATAATATATTCTAATAATATATTAAATAAATTAAATAAATATAAAGGATTATTAAAGACGGTAAGGGTCTTTTTCCGGCCCGATAATTTAATAAACCTTATTAAAGGGTTTATTAAAGAAAGCCTAATTAACCCGTTATTCCTAAATAAGAAAGCGATTAACTTAAATAATAATAATTAGCCTCCCTTACCTAAAAGGCCTTAGCCGATTTAAGTAAATAGAGCCCTTTTCCTTCCTTCTTTATCTTTATATTAATCTATTATTTAAGTTACTCCCATCCCGTCCCTTTAAAATAGAAATTATTTTTAATAAAATATTTTTAAATAATCGGATAAATAAAAATAATTAGGATAATACTTTATTAGTAATAGATATAGCTTAAGCCGCCTTTCTTTAAAATTTAATTAGATATTCCCTTTATAAAATAGAGATAGGGTTCTTTATATAATTAATTTAAAATTACGATATAAGAATTAAAAATTTAAATAACCTCGAGGAGTAAAAGAAATTTAATTATATAAATATTTAAAATTAAATAAAGTATATTACCAAATATTATAAAATAGCTTAGGGGAATATATTTAAGGCTTAATAAAGGATATATATTTAAAGAAATAGATACCGGCGTTAATTAGATTTCGATATAAATAATAAGGTATTTATTATTAAAAAGATATAATTAAATATAAAGCCGGCGGATAAATTCGACTTTCTTTTAATTTAATAATATTATAAAATTAACCGAAAAATCGGTTATTTATACTTTTTAAAGGTTTTAAATAATTAAATAAAATTTAAAATCTTTTATATAAATAAATTACGGAAATATTTTAATAATTTATTATTTAAATAAGTATTTATAAATCTGGAAAGAAAAATAATCGAGTTAAGCGAAAAGGAAGAATAAGAAGTTTATTATATTATTAATTTAAAGACGTATTATTATAAATTATAATATTAAGTAAAACAAAAAGGATAGGACTTTATTTTAATTTAATATTTTACGGAGAATTTTAAGAATATAATTAAATAATTATAATTACATTATAAAAAGAACCTAAAAGCTTTTAAACCCTTTATATATTTAAAATATTAATTATAAGCCGTTAAAGATAAGATATTTAATAAATTATATAAGGACAATAATAAACCGGTAAACTTTAAAAAAAAATAGTTTAAAAGAGAGGCCGACGGAGATAATAAAATAAATATAATTATTAAAGGAATAGAACGGTTAGTTCCTTTATAAAAGATTTAACTATAAAATAATTATTAATAACCCGTTATATTATATATAATAATTTAATTTAATAATAAAAGGGATTAAAAGCTTTTAAAATTATAATAAATTAAGTTATAATTAAAGATACCCCTCTTTTATTTAAAAAGTTATAAATCTAAATATAATTATAATTTATACTTTTTTTTCTATTTTTAATATCTCGGGACGATCTATTTTAAAGGGGGGGGTAATATTACGGCGTGTATTAAGATACATTAGGATTTAAGCCTTTATTACCTTATAAGTTAAAGTAGGGTTAAATTAGCTTAAAAAGGCCCGAGTTTAAACCGACTTTTTCTTATTTATTTAAATAGTATTTTATTTAAATCGAAATAGAGCTTCTTCCTCTTTTCTCTATTTTTTATAACTATTTATTTCTAATAATAACCTGTAGCTTTAACTCTCGAGTTATTTATACCGTAATATATTTTATTTAAATAATTAAAAAACTTTATATAATGATTTAATATAATAACTATATAATTATCGTTTTTATTAATTATATAATTATAAAGGATATTTATAATTAAATAACTTTTAATATAATTAATATTAATCGATCGAATATTCGTTTTATTAATACTTTTATTTATTTATTATAATATAGCTTATAAATATATTATATTATAGGAAAGATTAATCTCGTTTTTAATACTTTAAATTATTTAATAGCTATTTAAAATATATTAGCTTATTCTAGTAAACCCGTTATTTTAAATAAGGTTTAATATACTTTATATAATATTTTTATATTAAAGTAGAAATCCTTTTAAATATTTAATTTTATAAATAATTAATTAAAGGATATAAAAAGGATTTATATTTTTAAATAATTATTATTAATCCAAAAAGAGATATTATAATTAACGAGGTTATTATAAATTTTTCTTATCCTAGTTATCCTTTTAAAGTTTATAAGATATTTCTTTATAATATTAATCCTTTAAGTTAAAGAAAACTTTATATATTATATAATTTAATTTATAAATTTGCAATAATAATATATAACGATTAATATTATTAAGAAGTTAAATAAATATTCGAAGTATTAGATAGACTTATTATTAAAAAGAAGAAACGTTTAATTAAATAATATTATATTTATTATTTTAAATATGGATTTAATATTATAGATTATTAATTTTCATTAATAATTATAAACTTTTTTAAAGTAAAGATCCTTTATTAATAAGGAATATTATAATCGATTTTATTTTAAAACTTTTTAATAATTAAAAGGAAAGGATTATTCGGATTGTTATAATTATATAATAATGATCTCTTATTAAACTTTTAAATAAATTATTCTTTTTTTAATAATATTTAATATATAATAAAGGATTAAAGAAAAAACTTCGGAATTTAATTTTTTCCTTTTAATTAAAAAGTATTAAAAGGTATCGTTTTTAATTAAAATTTTAAGTTTATAGGAAATTTTTAACGAGATATATAAAAATCTTTTAATATATGCTTTTTGTTAATTATTATTTAATATTTATAAATAAATAGTTTTTTTAAATGAATAAATTAAGAAATTAAAATTATTATCCGATTTTATAATTTTATATATTTTAATAAGAATTAGCTCGATTTTATTCCTTTATTATAATAGAATATAAATAGCATTTATTAACGCGTTATTAATTCAATTTTATATTAATATTTCTTTAGATTTAAGCTCCTTAGTCCTTTCAATATTATTATTAATATTAATATTATTAAGAAAGTACTTTTAAATATTCGATATATATAAGAATATATTTATAACGATATATTGTTAATTATAAATTATATTATTATTATTATAAAGTATCGATATAATCTCCGTTATTAAAATATCGAGTTTAATATTAAAAATGAAATTTATTTTAAATTATATTATAATTATTATTTATTAAGTAAGTTATTTTATAAATACTTATAATAACGCTTTAATTTATAAAAGGTATTTAAATATATTAATAAATTAATATATAAGTTTAATTTTTTAAATTATATATATATTTATCCTATTATTTCGGTTAAGTATTTAATATTATTATTAGATAATAACAATATTTTTAATAAAAAAGGCCTTTCGTTAAAATTTATTTAACTAGATTAAAATAATAATTTCTTTTATTACATTATAGAAATAATCTTATATTATAAACTTAATTATAATAAAGACAGTTATAAATATTTAATTAAATATAAAGGTTTTATATATAAATAGGATATTTAACGATAAAAGGATATTTTTAATAATATTAAAAAGTTAATTAAAGAGTATTAAATATAATAAGGAGGAAAACCTATAATATAGGAATAATCTCGCCGTAATCGTTTATATAAATAATTTAATTAATTAATTCCTCCGTTAATTAAGAATATTAAGTTTAAATGTAAACGCGGACGACCGCGTAAGTACCTGCTTTTTAAAGAATAATTAAATTAAATTAAAGACTTTAAATATTAAAGCGAAAATTTAACGTTTAAAGCGAAGACGGGTATATATAGACGCTATTAAAGTAAGGATATAGATTATTAAGGATATATATTATTTTATTATAATAAATAGATATATAATTTAAATAATAAAGAAATTAGATTTATCGAGGTTAGTAAGCTTTCTTTACGCTATTAGTATTTTAATAAGCTTTATTAAAAGGACTGATTTAATTAATTAATATTAATAGCCCGTATACATATTAATATTTATTTTAGGAATTACCGTATATTAACTCTATTACTCCCTCCTTCTTTCTCTATCTTATTATTATTAACTATATTACCTTATATATTATATTATTATATATTTTCGTTTAATAATTATATTAAGCCGTATTTCTTTAAAATATTATTTATATATTATTTTTAATATAAAAATATACCTTTTTATTTAAAATAAAATTTATATTAAAATAATATATATATAATGTTTTATTAATTATCTTAAATTTATTATATCTTTATTATTTATTATATTTTTATTTAAAATATAAATTATAGAACTATTTCTTTAAATTCCCATGATTAAGAGTTTTTTATTATAATTTTTAATAAAAGGTTTTATAATATTATAATAATTTTATAATAATTGGTTATAAAACTTATTTATTTTTAAATAAAATAAAATTTATTATATATAGCAATTAATTTTATAGTTATAATTATAAATTTTAATTTTAAATACGTTTTTAATAAAATAACGGGTTTTATTATAAATTAATATTTATTTAAGTAATTATATAATAAAAGTAAATTTAAAATTATTATTTTACTTTATTATATATTTTAATTTATAAAGCTTATTAATATAAATTTTTAATAAGTTAAATATATTAAGGTTATTATAATAAAAAGGGTTATTAATTAATTTTAATATTTATTATTAAAGATTATTATAATTAACGTAGTTTATTACCTCGCGGATTATATTACCTCGCGGATTACTCTTTCTATTTCTTAATATTTTTATATAAATTAATTTAATTATAACGTTTTAAATTAATTTAAATTACTCGTTATCCGATTTATTATTCGATTCTATATCCTTTTTATAAATTCGCGTATTATAATTTATTTCGTTATAAATATCGTAATATTTATTACCTATTATATGCCGCTTCGATAAATTATTATTTTTACTTTCGTTAATTATAAAACGCTTCCTTTTTACTTTCTTATCCTATAGTTATTAAAATTTTTTAATAATAAGGGTTTTTTTAAATTAAATATATAACTTTTTAACCTTTTAGCGTTTTAAAAGGATTAAATTAATTATTTTTAAAGTCTATACCCGTTTATATAAAATTATAGCTTTATATATTATTAACTTTATATATTTAATTAATTTATTTATAATATTTAAAATCGGCGTCGGAGAGTTTCTTTAATAATTAAAGATCTTACTTTTAATAAAAATAAAGTATTTTATCGTTTATTAAAAGTTAAAAGGCGTTAAAAGGTTATAAATATTAACGGTCCTTAGGTATAATAATTCCGGTATAAATGTCCGAATTTATATATTTAACTTATTAATTACTTTATTTAGATTATAAAGTATTAAATTAAATATATTAAATCTAAATTTAATATTATATTTTATAAAAATAACGAAATACGCGGCCTTAAAAATAATAAAGAATTTAAGCTTTATAATATAATTTATTAAGGCTTTTATAAATAGCTCGATTTTTTTCGAATATATATGCTTTAACGGTAAATAAAATACGATATTTAATAATTAAAATAAATAAAATAAATAAGGAGGTATATTAAATATAATAATATCGTTATCCTTATAATATACCTCGAATTCGGCCGAAATATAGCTCTTATAACCGTTAATAATTAAAAAGTAATAATAACTTATTACTTACGTTTTAATATATTTATTGAAATATTTAATTTAATTTAAACCCGTCTTATTATTAATTTAATTATTAAAGGTCGATTTAATTATTTAATCGCCCGGTAAATTATATTTACGTGTTTAATTCGTAAAGTAATGTTAACTTTAAATAATTAAAAACGGCGGAATATATTAATTTTATAAATTAATATATTTTATTATTCTTAATTATTCTTAATTATTAAATTAAACCGTTTTTACCTTCCTATACTAATCGGCGCGTATTATAATATATATTAAGCCGATAATATTTATTATAAAACTAGTATTATCGAAATTTTATATATCTTTATTTAAAATATCGTATTTAGCCTTTATATTCGTTATTAACGTAAACTAATTAGAAATAACCTTTATATCTTTATAGAAAACCCTTTAATAATCGTATTTCTAATTTATTTTAATTTTAAAATTTAGATTATAATTAATAAAACGCTTAACTTAATATTTATCGACGCGCTCGTTATTATATATTCCCGCGAGAAAATTAATTATATCTTTTATATTAACGATATTAAAAGGTATTCCTTAAATATTTAAATCGATTATATACTTTTATAATACCTCCTCTTTAATAAAATTTAATTTATATTATTATTATTAGATTTTATATTATAAAGTTCGGCCGTTAATTTAATAATATAGAATTATATAAAGGATATTATATACCTTTATAACAGCTCTTTTATTTAAAAGATTTATTAAATTTCGTATTATTTAAATTATTAAAATAATTTAATTTTCTTTAAATTAATTAAATATTATAATTATAAAATTATTATATATTAAAATTTAATTAAATTATAGAATTAAAAGAATAGTTTATAAGGTAATATAATCCGTAAGGTAATAAACTACGTTAATTTAAATTAAAAGATTATCTTTTTAAAAAATCGTCTTTAAGAAATAGGTTAAGAATTTAATTAATATTAAACCTAAATTTAAAAAAAGATATTTATTATTAAGGATTTTATAACCGACCTTATTAAAGTTAATATAAATATTATTAACCTTTAAAAGGAATTATATAATATTAATACGGCCGTTATCTAATTCGTATAATCTCGTTATATTAATATTCTTTTAATCGTTATTAATATTAGAGGTACCCGTTATAAGAAAAGCTATAAAGTCGAGGTCGACGATTTTTATAATAATAAAGATAAAGATAAAATTCCTTTTAAAATTTAATTCTATTAAATTAAAGATATATATTTTAAAAATACCGATTATTTTATTATCGAATCTTAAATATTTAATACTATCCGTAATTATATTAAGGGACCCGCCGCTTTAAAACTCCTACCTTTCCTTTATAATAATTATTTAAATTAAGTAAGAATACCCGATAAACTTTTAAGTTTTTTATAAAACCGCTACTTTAATTATATTTTATACGAGAAAGTTAAAAAGGAGTATAATTAATTAAAAATAATTTCCTTAATTAAATATTAAAAGTTCTTCTCGGATTTCGTTTAATTGATTAAAGAAAAGGAACTTCCTTAAACTTTTTAGAAAAAGGCTTTCTATAATAAATTTATATTATAAATTATATTAATTACCTTTATTTAATACTTCGATAAAAGTATCGATTTTAATACTTATATTAAATATTATTAATAAATTATTTAAAATTATATTAATATTAATAAGAAGAAGAAATATATCGAGAAAGTAATTACCTTTATTAATTTTAAAAACGATAAAAGCGATAAAAGTAATAGAAATTCCGGCTTTAAAAGTAATGGAAATAACGGAGTATCGTTTAAATTAACCTTTACCCCGACCTCGATTAAAATATATCCCCCGCCTATTATTATCGAAGAAATTTAAAAACTAGTTTAAGAAGGACGATATTTTAATTATTATTAAACCGGTTATCGAAAAAATAAATACCCTTTAAATCTTTATAATATTAATAAAAAGAAGCTCGTTAACGTTAATAAGATTTATTAACGCTATAGAACCCCCGCCGACCTCTTTTAGAATAATTAGAAACTTAATTAAACCTTAATTAAACTTAATAAATTAAAAAATTAATCCTAAGGAATAAAAACTCCCTCCTAAAATAAATATTAGCTAATATTAAAGACAACTTAATAACGATATTATTTAATTTTTTATAACAATTAATTAGAGGGTCCTTATTAACCTTTAAATATATTATAGGTAATAATAAATTATTATTATTTATAATTATATCGTTAATTAATATAGGAGTAATTAATTATTTATTTATTAATATAAAATTTATAAATAAATTAATTAAATAATTAAGAACCCGGCACGAGATCGGATTCCGGCCTTATAAAATTAAAAAGTTTAAAAGAAAGCTTTCTTAATATATTAATACGGTATTAATTATTAATATATATATTTATTATCGGAATATCGGGCTAATCCCCTTAATAATAATCGATATAAATTATAATATAATTATTAAATAGAAATAATTTAAGGAATACGATATAATTATATATTCGAATATTTAATATTTTAATTACCCGGATAATTAAATATTAATTATAGATATTAATATCCTTATAGACGACTCCGACGAATTACTTCGTTACTTTTCCTTTTAAAAGGACGCGGACGCCCGGGATAAAATATTTAACGTTTAAATTAAAAAGGATAAACGAGAAAGGGACGGCCGTTTTTTTTAATTAAAATTCCGTTTTAAAAAGGGGGAGGAAGCCGGAACGAATATTAAAATTCTAGCTCCGACCCCCGGAAACGTTAAAATCCTTTTATATACGATATATTAATTAAACGTAAAGTTAAATAAAATATAATATAACCTTAATAATAAATTAAGGATTAAGAAATTATTTTATATTTATTTATTATTAAATTTAAAATTATAGGAATTATATTATAACGAGGAGGATATATAAAAGTAATACCGTTTATTATATAACTTTTTTAAATAATATAAATAATAAATACCCGATTTTATAATCGTCGGTATTAACGGATTTTATAAATATAGGAAAAAGGACGATTATTAAATCGCCGCGATAACCTTATATAAAATTAATTTATTTATTTAAAAGAAATAAACCTTTTAAAATAATTCCTTATTAAAAGATGAAAACGAATTACGCCGTAAAGTAAAAGAAATAATTTTAAAGGTATATAAAGATTATTATTATATCTTTAATAAAGTTTAATCCGATAAATTAATTAAATACCGGGGCTTAATAAATTATAAAATTAAATTAAAGGAAGGAATTAAATTAAATAACCTCGGTTATAACCTACTTTATAAAATATTTTTAAAAGAATTAATTATAATTTAGAAATATATTATTAAAAACTTATAGAAAAGCTTTATTATATTTAATAATATATTATAAGTTATATTAATATTAATAGCTTTAAAAGGAGATAGCGGCCTCCGATTTTATATAGATTTTAAGAAATTAAACATTATTATTAAAAAGGATCGATACCCTTTCCCGTTAATTAAGGAAATTCTCGACCGGATCTTTTAAATAAAGATTTATACGAAAATCGATATATATTAAACATTCAATAAAATTCGCTTAAAGGAAATAAATAAGGATTTTATAATATTTAAAATTAAATATAAAATATATAAATATCGGGTAATATAATCTATAAACGAAATAATTATATAAATAAATTAATTACTTTCTAATACTTTATATAAAAAAGTATAAATTAATTCCGCTATAATATATTTAATATATTAAAATTAATTAAAATCCTTATTTTTAAATATATTTATATCGTTTTAATAAATACGCGTATTATACCCGGGCTCCCCGTAAATTCTATAGTATCGCGGGCGTATTTTAAACTTTCTTATATAATTATTATTCCGGCGCGATTTATTTTATAATTATTTATTAATATTTTTTTAAAATTATAAATTTTCTTTAATTTATATACGAAATAATTCTTTATTTTATAATCGTTTCTTTTTTATATAACGGCGTTAATTAAATATTCTATTTACCTTTTATAATACGGTTACCTTACCTTTTAATAAAGCGAGCCGGTATATTATTTACGTTATACCTTTTACGATTTAATTAAATTTAATAAAAATTAATATTAAAGAGCTATTTTAATATCGCGCGATTCGATTCCTAATATATTCGGTTTAGGATTAGGCTTTAATTACGTTATTTAAGGTCTTTAATTTTTAAAATATAAATAAATTAAAAGAAATCGCCGGCGGCGTCGGCGTATATAGCTTTATATTTAATTATAAAATAATAAATTCCGGATTATATAATATAAATCCTATTTTTCGAAAACCTCTTTAAATATTGAAAATAATAAAAGTCGTTTAAAACGTTTCTAAAAATATTAATAAAAAATCCTCCTTTAAAATATAAATAATATATATTTATATAAAACCTTTAATTTCTTTCCTATATAACCTTTTTAATATATAAAAATAATTAATATTAAAAGGTTAAAACTTATATAATAAATATAAAAGTATATAAAATATAATAATCGAGTTCTTTTTATAATAAAGCTTAAAAGTTATTAAATAATAATTTTTATAACCGTTTAAAATTAATAAACGATAAATACCCTTTTTATAAAACTCTATATATTTATTAAAATATCGAATTTAATCTTTACCTCTTTTATTTATAATTTAATTATTTTTAATAATTACGATTATTTAATCTTTTAATAATAAGTTATTTTTATATTAAGAAAAAAGGTACGTTTTTCCGATAAATATAATATATAAAGGGATAAAGTAACCGGACAATCCGACGTTTTAAATAATTATAACCTATTCCTAATTCCTTTATTATATTATCTTAAGCTTTCCGCGTTAATTGGAGGTAATAATAATTATTTTAAATAATATTTAATTTATAAAAAAGCCGGTTTTATTAAAGTTATAAATATCTTCTTTTTAAATTTTATATTTATAAATTATATTCTATATAAAGGTAAATTATATATAATATATATTAGGATTTTTATAAAAGACTTTTTAATAATCGATTCTTTAATTAAAATATATCCGGAAGTTTAATTATTATTATATAAAATTAAAGGCTTAATTAACGCCGACGTATCCCGCGTCGCGTTAATAAAGTAATTAATTTATTATATTTTTAATATTATTTATCCGGGGAAGAAATAATCGTAAATTTAATTCGATTATATATTATATAATTATATTTTCTTCGGAATTTATTAATTTTCGAAAATTAATAAATATTTCGCGTTTTATAAAAATACCGAGCTATTAATTACGAAGGGTTATATAAAGGATTTCATATATTCGGGTTACGCGTTAGAGATTAAATTTTAAGTTATTCTTAAATGTTTAAAGCGTTAGAATTATTTACCTTTTTTCTTAAATATTAATTATAATAGGTAATAAAGGAATTAAATTATAAAAGTTATTTATATGAAATTTAACGAAAATAATTAATTCGTTTATATAATTATTTCGTTTATAAGTTATATTATTCCTATTTAAATTTATAAATAAATTATCGACCTTTTAAAAGTTTATAAACGATTTATTAAAGGAATACCTTAATAATTTCTATTATATATATAACGTGGTTTACTATCGAGTAAGCTATATTATCGAATAGGCCACTTTTTCTATATTGTATTATTTTTATATAAATTAATTTAATTATAATATTTTAAATTAATTAAAATTATTTATTATTTAATTTATTACTCGATTTTATATCCTTTTTATATATTCGCGTATTATAATTTATCTTACCGTAGATATTATAACGTTTACCGTTTATTACGCGCCTTTTTAACGAATTATTACTTTCGCTTTTATTAATCGTTAAATACTTCCCTTTTACTTTCTTATTTTATAATTTTTAAGATTCCTATATAATAAAGGCCCCTTTAAATTAAATATATACCTTTTTAATTCTCCGGTATTTAAAAAGTATTAAATTAACCTCCTTTAATATATATATTCGGTTACGTATAAAAGTTATTTTATAAATTATTCTATTTATACCTTTTATTATTTAATTTATAATATTTAAAATAAATATTAGAGAGCTTCTTTAATAAATAAAGACTTTACTTTTAATAAAAGTAAAGTATTTAATTATTTATTAAGGGTTAGACGGCGTTTAGGGGTCGTAAGTATTAATTGTCCCCGGACGCGATAGGTTAGGTATAAGCGTTTAAAAATATATATTTAATTTATTAATTACCTCGTTTAAATAATAAAGTATTAAATTAAATATATTAATTTTAAATTTAATATTATTTTCTGTAAAAATAATAAAATATATAGTTTTAAAGGCGATAAAGAATTCTAGCTTTATAATATAATTTATCGACGTTTTAATAAATAGCTTAATTTATTTTAAATATATACGTTTTAACGCCGAATAAAGTGTTATATCTAGAGGTTAGAGTAAGTAAAATAAATAGGGAGGTATTCTAATTATAATAATATCGTTATCTTTATAATATACCTTAAATTTAGCCGAAATATAGCTCTCGTAATTATTTAAGATTAAAAGGCGATAGTAACTTTTTATTCGCGATTTAATATATTTATCGAAATGTTTAATTTAATTTAGGCCCGTTTCGTTATCGGTTTAGCTATTAGAAGTCGGTTTAATTACTTAATCGCCCGATAAGTTATATTTAATAATTTAATTTAAAAAGTAATATTAACCTTAAACGATTAGGAATAGCGGAATATATTAATTTTAGGAATTAATATATTTAATAACCGTTAATTATTCTTAATTATTAGGTTAAACCGACTTCGCCTTCCTATATCGATTAACGTATATTATTATAAGTATTAACCCGATTATACCTATTATAAAGTTAATTTTATTAAAATTTTATATATCTTTATTTAAAATATTATATTTAACTTTAATATTAACGACTAATACGAATTAATTAAAAATAATATTAATATCCTTATAAAGAGCCCTTTAATAATTATATCGATAATTTATTCGGGTTTTAAAGTTTAGGTCGCGGTCGATAAAGCGCCTAGTTTAATATTTATCGACGCGGTCGCCGCCGTATAATTCCGAAAGGAAATTAATTATATTTCCTATAATATTAATATTAAAGGGTATCCCTTAGGTATTTAAATTAAATATATAATTACGAAGTACCTCCTTTTCTATTAAATTTAATTTCTAATTATTTAATCGGGTTTTATATTAAAGTTTCATACCGCGGAGTCGGTTATTTAAAATAGTTTAAAGGATATTATATACTTTTATAATAATTCTTTAATTAATTCGATTTAAACCTTTTCGCGTCGTTTAAATTATTAAAATAATATAATCTTCTTTAAATTAAATTAATATAATGGTAATAAAGATATTATATATTAAAGTTTAATAAGGTAGGTTAAAGGGAAAGGTGGCCTATTCGGTAATATAGCTTATTCGGTAGTAAACCACGTTATCGATAATGTCTTAATTTATTCGGAAAACCTATTAAAATACGAAATATATATCCGGAAGGTATTTTAAAAACTTTTAGAAATTAAAATTCAGGCGGATTTTAAAAAATATAAATTTAACGTAATAGAAATAAAATACTTTAATTTTATTATCCGAATTAATAGTATCGCGGTCGACCCCGAGAAGGTTATTACCGTAAAAAATTAAATATAGCTTACGAGCGTTAAAATAATTTAATTATTCCTTAAATTTTATAACTTTTATTAGAAATTTATAAAGAATTATAATAATATAATTAAATCTTTAACCCTCCTTATTAAAACCGATTAATTATAAAATTAAAGCCCCGATTAATAAAAGGCGTTTAATAACTTAAAGGCTACTTTATTATAAATACCCGTCCTCGCTTATTTCGATTATAAGAAAAAGATAAAATTAGAAATTAATTACTTTAATTTTATAATAACCGGAATATTTTTATAAAAATAGAATAATAGAGATTAATAGTTTATCGAATATTATTCCAAATCTCTTTAAAGCCCGGAGTTAAATTATCTAATTTATAATAAAGAAATACTAATTATAATAAAAGGACTCTAATATTAACGAATCGAATTTATAAGCCTTTAATACCCTAAACCCTTTATAATTATTATTAACTATTATGTCTTTAAATATTTTAATATTAAATAATATTTTAATTTTTAATAGGTACGTTAAATAAAGATTTTAACGTAATACCACTTAATAATTACCTATTAACTTAAGAAAGATAATATAATTACCGACGCGTTCTCTCGAAAGGCGGAGGAATTAAAAATTTTAAAAGTTAAGAGAGAGAATAAAGTTTATTAAATAATTTTTAAACCTTTAAACCTTATATTAAATCCTAGCTCCGAAATAGGAAATTAATCGGAAATTATATTATTAAATAATAATATTCCCCCGCTAAACCTTTTTAAATTTTTATTAATCGATACGCTTTTAAAAATAAACCGATAAGCGATAAACCTTAAAAATTTTTAGGGAAAAACTCGATTAAAATATAAGGATTTTAAATTAATGAACGGATTATTTTTATATAAAGGAAAATTAATAATTTTAACGACCGATAACCTTAAAATAAAGTTTATTAAAAATATTTATTACCGAGTTATTATTATATACTTAGGAATAAATAAAATAAAGAAATTAATCGCCGAAAGTTATTAATAACCGGGTATAATAAACGACTATAACATCTTTATAATAAATTATATATATAAACCTTTAAAGGTCTTAAAGATAAAAACCCTTAGGAAACTTTAACCGCTTCCTATATTAAATTAATTATAATAAAATATCGTTATAAACTTTAAAGTTATAACTCCCTTAAATAAATATACGGGATATAATATAATTATAATTATAATTAACTAATTAACGAAACGAAGCTAGATTATACCGTATTATAAAAGCGTCGGTATAAAAAGAATAATTAAAATATATTACTAAAATCTATTCCGAGTTTATAAACTACCTTAAATTATTATAAACGATAAAGGTATATAATTTACCTCCTCGTTTATAAATAGAATATATAGAATTTTAAATATTAAATAGATATTTATTTTAATAACTTATTATAATATAACGGGATAAATAGAAATTATAAACGAGTATATAAATTAACGATTATAACCCTTCTTTTCCTATTATTAAGATAATTAAGTAAATACCTTATTAATTTTAAGTTACGCTTAAGCCACGATTTTTTACGAATTATTAAAAGGAATAATACCCTTTAAAATAAAATAAGGTTTTAAATTATAAATTTATTTTAATTAAGAAAAAAGGACCGAGAACCTCCGGGGCCTACCTTTAAATAAGAAAATAAACCGGGAATAAGTATAATTAAATATTTAAATAATTAAAGAATATATCGAAACCGCGAAATCCGCTCTTACCTTAATTTAAAATTATATAAAAGAATAAATAAACCGTTATTAAAAAAAGCCCGATTTTAATATCGATAATTAAATATTTATTAAAAAGTGATAGACCCTATTAGGGGGTTTATTTAAGGAAGGCCTGGTTGGCCCGCTATTCCTAAATAGGAAGGCGGTTAATTTAAATAATAATAATTAACCTCCCTTATTTAAAAGGCCTTAGTTAATTTAGGTGGATAGAGCCCTCTTCCTTTTTACTTTATTTTTATATTAATTTATTATTTAAATTATTCTTATCCGGTTTTTTTAAATTAATAATATCTCTTTAATTTTTATCGGTTAAAAAATAAGATTATTTCGATTTAATAACCTCGTTAGAGATTTATTAAAATTTATATATTTAAATATATTTTTTAATAACTCGAGAATAGGTTTATACGTTAAAACCGCTATTAAATTAATAGATCCGTATATTTAATATATTTCTATCGGTTATTATCGGAGTTAACGATTAGGAGTAAGATCCGTACGTCTAATACGTCTTTCTTTTTTAATTTAATACGCCCTTTTTACTTTAATTATTATTTATATATTTAATATACCCGGTAATTATTTATTAAATTAATTTTATATTTTAACGGAAGTATTTTAGAAACGTAATATATTTAGGTAAGTAAAAGATCCTTTATAAGTACGATTTAATAGGTTATTTAATCGATTAATTACTCGTTTATAATATTTAATTCTAGATAACTTCGGTTATCGTAGATATTACGGTTTTTTATTTAAATATCGGTTTATTTAAGATCTTTATTTAAATATTATTTTATAAAAACCTTAATTTAAATATAACTTTATTTTAAAAACTTTATTTAAAAAAATTCTTTATTACTTTTAATTTATTATATATATATTAAATACGTTTTAATTTATTATTAACTATTTATATATAAATAAATTATTAATATAATTAAAGAATCGATTACCGATCCTTCTTTAAGAAAGTAATAAAATATAAGTAAATAACCCGAAGTTTTTAATAAATAAATTATTTTAATATTTTAATAATTTATACGTCCTATTAATCCCGATATAATATTCCGCAATAAAATTATTTTTAAATAGGTCGCGAATTTAGGATTTTTAAACGATTTCTATTTAAGAAAAATTAAGTTTTTAAATCCTTTATAAATAAATCCTCCTTTAATACCAAGGCGAGTTATTTTAATATTAGGAAATATAATTACTTAATAAATCGAATTATTAAAATATATAATTAATTTTCGAAAATTATTAAAATCGTATATAATAAAAGTTAAAACTACGATTCTTAAAAAATATATCGATCGTAAAACGGATAACGGTTTTATAAAATTCGGAAATAACCCGATTATTATAAAGTATTTAAATATTCGAATTAATAATTTTTACTTAATTTAAAGAAAGATAATAATAAAATTATAAAAAGATTTAAAAAAATCTTTATTAAATTTAAATAATAATATAAGAAGCTTTATATATAATTTATAAAACGACTTTCGTTATAATATAAAATAAGCCCGTTTATATTCCTAATAATCGAATTAAATAATTTTACGGTTATTTTAAAATTATAATTCCTTTCTTAAAAACGTTATACGATATCGAAAAGTAAACGATCTTTTATTTAATAAATTAGAACTTATTATAAAATTATATTTTATCCTAGAAGGTCGATTTATTTATATATACTTTAAAATAGTTTAACCTTTATTTATAAAAAAGATTATTATTTTATTAATTAAAAAGGATAATTTTAAATATAACTTTAATACCGGCGAAAGGCGTCTTTAAAAAAATCCTCGATTTTAAGAGGATTAAAGCTAATTCGTTCGGGGTGATTATTTAAATCCCTTTTTAATAAGTTAATAATAATATAGGCAGATCTTTTAATATATATAAAAGCTTATTAATATTCTTAAATAATAATCGTAAATTTAATTATATAAAGAACCTATATATTTATTTAATAATTTTTAACTTTAAATATAATTATTTAAGGTATTTATATAACCTTTAATATTAATCGTTAAATTATTAAACCCTTTTTAACGTCCTTTTATTATTATTTATAATCCTTAATTTAGATATTTATTAAATAATTATAAGTAATTAGGATTTAAAATTAAATAAGAGAATATTAAAATATATAATCTTAATTATTTAAATTTAATTAAATAAAGCTTAATTTAAGAAAGGAAAATAATTATCTTTATAAATATTATATCGTTTATATTAAGAATCGTTAACTTTATAAAAGGTAATTATTTTAAAGGTTCTATTATATAAATCCTTAAGTTTTTCTAGACCTTTCTTAAAGGATAAGTTCTAATTTAATAGAATAATAAGGTCTTTAATTTTAATAAGGTTTCGTTAAAATCGAAAGGACTTTATTATATTATAAAAGCTTTTAAGAATCGATTTAAATTAGACGGAGTTATTATAATAAAGAAGCCTTTAATTATAAGATTTTAATTAAAGGATTTATTAAACGATCCTAATAGTTTTAAACGCTTCTTTAATTAAATAATTAAATATATTAAAATTATAAAATCTTTAATACTTAATAATAGAAACGCGATCGGTATTTTATAATAAGTTTATATTTAAATTAATATAGAAATCTAATAATTTCTATACTTTCTTAAGGATAATAATATAATCGTTATATATATAGCTAAAGTTAACGAAATACGTAATACTTTAAATTTATATATTAAATAATAATTAAGGGGCTGAAGTTAATAAATATAGAATATTATTTAAACCTATATTAAATTTAAATTAATCGATAAATATATAATTAAAGAAAATTTCATTAAATTTTAATATAAAAAGTATAATAAATATATAAAAAAGAAGGAATATCGATAAAATAAGGTTTAATTACGAGACGATCCCGATAAGGATTATAAAAGAAAAAAGGACTTTAAATTTTTTTTTTTTAAGAAATCCGATTATAAATATAATAAAAATAATAAAGATAAGAAAAAAGTTAATTTTATATATAATAATTTATCCTCTATATCTAATTTATCGGACTTGTCGTTGGATAAGGAATCTAAATATAAATCCTTTTATTTCTATTTAATTTTTAATTAAAATATAATTTATAATAAGTATTATAAATACGACTTTATTAATCTAATATAAAGACGATTATATAAAAAGAAGTATAACGATATTAAAAAGAAGTTTAAATTTTTAATTTTTATATAAGAACGATATACCTATAATTATTATAATTACGTATTTATATTATATAATTTAATATTTAAATATATTAAAAATTATAACGAAGCTTATAATTATAAATAATTTATATTAAAGGAACGAAATATCTCTTATTACCTTAATAATAAACCTTATTTAATTAATATTAAGAAGTTCTTTATTTAAGATAGAATTCTTAATATTAATTATAATATAATAGAGTTAAGCGAAGATATTATAAGTTTTATATATTTTAAAGTTAATATTTATATAACGTAAAATAATCCTATTTCTATATATATCTATTTCGATATTTATATTAATTTAAATTTAATAAATAGAAAGTTCCTTTATTATATAAAATACTCTATAATTTTTAAAAAAGTTAAAATTAAAACCGTAATTAAAAAACGAATTAAAATAATTAAATAGGTTACGTTTATTATTTATATAAAAAGATATAATAATAATAATTAACTTATATTTTAAAGGTTTATTAAAAGTGGATAAATAATTAATAATCTCGAGCATAACGCTTTAATTAATACTTAAATTTTTTAACTTTCTAAAATTAATATCGATTTTAATACTAATATTATTTTATTCTCGAAATATAAATTTAATATATATTTTAAAACTATTCTATATAAATAACCGTACGTTAAAAAGGTAATAACGTAAAAGAAAATAACTCTTTTATTTAAAGAATCTATTTTTATAATTATAAATTATAAATTTTTATTTAAAGGATATAATTTTTATTTCTATTCCTAAGACGCGAGTGTTATAAATATTTTAATAAATATAAAAATAATTAAAATTATAATAATATAAAATAATATCGATAAATCGGTTATAATTAATAAGAAAATTAAAGTTAATTAAATATAAAAAAATTAAAATATTAATTATATAAAGAATTTTTAAAAAAAGGGATTTAAATTATTTATTATTATAATAAGAATCGTTATAAATATAATCGCCGGAAATGTAAGAAATATTTTTATAATCGTTATAATAAATATATTTAAAATTATCTTAAATATACCCGGGATTATTTTAAATACGCCCGGGGTTATTTTAAAAATATTTAAGAATATTTAAATAAATATTCGATTTTATATCGATTTAAATATAAAATTTATTTTAACCCTTAAACTTTAAGAAATCGTTAATAATTAAATTAAAATTAATTTTATTTTAAATAATAATACCTTTTTAATTACTCCTTTGCTTAATTAAGTCTTTAATTTAATATTTAAATCTTATAAAGATAAAGGAATTCCAGCTTTTAATAAACCTTATATTTTAATTTTAAATAAATCGAAATTAAATAAATCCTATTTAATATTAAGAATTAAAAAATTAATAAAGATTTTAAAAATTATAATTAAAAAAAGTATATATATTTATATTAACGATTAATTATATATAAAGAAACTTATAAAAATAATTAATAATTATCTTAATATATAAAAGGATTAAGGTATAATTAAAGTCTTTAGAAAATAATAAATAAAAACTCCTTTAATTAATAATTAATAAAATAAGAAATTTAATAATCGAAGTTATCCGTTAAATATTAAAAATAGGAAAGCTTTTAATAATATTTACGATACCTTTTATAATAAAGGACGTATAAAATAAATAAACGAACCGACCTTATTCGCGATACCGCTTTTTATTGTATAACGATAAATTAAAGGTAAGGAAAAAATAAAAGCTATTATAAACTTAAAACTTTTAAATAACGTAGTAATCCTTAATAATTTTCTATTTATTTAAATTATTAAAATAGATTTATTTTTATAAATCTATAAGGAATAGAGAGATTTATAGTAATATTAATAAACTTTAGGAATATACCTATTTATATTTAACGATTTATAGATAATATCCTTAAGGAGTTTAATAATTTTTATAAAGCTTTTATTAATAATATTATTATTTATTCGAAAATTATAAAAGAATACCTTAAATACCCGGAAAAGGTCTTTAGCCTTTTTAATAATAAGAATATTTCGATTAGCTTTAAGAAATCGTTTATTAATTACCCTTTAATAGAATTATTTAGCTTTAAGGTAAACATTTTAAGATTAGGAATAATTAAGGAAAGGGTCGCTATTTATTATTAATTATTATTTCCTGTTAATTTTAAGTTATTTAAATAGTATATTGGTAATTTTAAATTCCTTCATTACTTAATACCTTATTATGCTTAAATCGTTAAATTATTATAAAAGAAAAAGGTATCTTTTTTAATAGAAAAATATAAATAAAGACGAGTTATTATTAAAAATCCGGGTAAATAAATAGCTTATTATAAATTAATTAAATTTAAACTTATAAACGTTAAACGTATATCTTTTAAAAGAATATAAACTTCTATTTATAATAAAGTAGTTATATTTTATTATAATTTTAATTAAACCTTCTTTATTTAATTTAATAATTTATTTAAACGAGGATTTAAGGTAAAAACTTTTTATTTTAAAGACGGAATTAAATAATAGCTTAATATTTTAATTATAGGAACTTCGGTTAAACCTATTATATATTTTAATTAATACCTATTTTAACCCGAAATAAGATATAAACCTTTAAAACTCGAAATCGTATACCTAATATAAATAATTAAAAGGCTACGAATAATAATTTAATCGAATTAAATACCTATTATTATCCTTATCGATTATTTAATTATAAAGGGTATTTACGAAATTACGAATTTAAATATAATAAATATCGATTAATTTAATAAGAAATTAATTAATATTTCGATCTACCTCTCGTAATATAGATTCTAAATATATTATATAATTAATAAAATTAATTTTATCCCTAATACTCTTAATAGATTAAAGGTAATTTAAAATACCGATAAATATATTAATAAACCCGATATTCTAAATAAAATTTAATTTATAACCGATAACGTTAATTATATATAAATTAAAACCATTATCGATAATAAAATAAAATATAAGTTTTTAAATAAATATAAAACTAATACTCGTTTAACCTTTATCTTTAAAGATCTTAAATACCTAATTAATATTAATAAAGTCGTTAATAATTTTTCTTACCCCGGGTACCCTTTCGAAATTAAAGAGAAACTTTTATATTATATTAATTATTTAAGAATATATCGACTTTATATTCCTTATACCCTAATACGAGACTTCCTAATTATAACTTATAATAATAAATATTATTTTAATTTAAAATAAATATTAAAATTTTTAATACTTTTATAATTAAAGGTAAAAAGAGATTAATAAAAAATTATATCGCATACTATCCTAATTATAATATTAATCGAACTAATTAAAATTAAGAATAGGTAATTATAAACTTATTTATAATAAAAACCCTTTACCTATATATATAATTATAATAAACTTTATTTTAACTCTTTTACTAATACACTTTAAAGGAATACTTTAATAATTAAAAGGTAATAAAACCTATTATAATATATATAATTATATAATAACGATTTCCTATTTTATATTAAAACGGACTATATTAATCCTAAAATATAAGAAATATATCGCTAAAAATTAAGCTAATACTTTTACTACTTAACTTATACTAATAAATTAAGGAATTCCTTATAAAATTATCTCTAACCGAAACTTTAAATTTATTAATAATTTCTAATAAAGTATTTAAGAAAAATTAAATACTCGACTATTAATAATAACCGTTTAACACCCTTAGGCAAATAAATTATTAGAATAAAAAAATTAAGATATCGAAATTATTATCCGATATTATTACTTTATATATCTTAATTATAAATAAATCGATATATTTCTAACACTTTAATAAAATATAAATAGCGCCTATAATTAAACGACCGAATCGACGCCTTATTAATAATTATTTAACTTTAAACTATTAGGAGCCTTTAACTTAATTATAAATATTAACGTTATTAATAAGGCATTTAAAGATATTCGCTTTATAAAAGAATATTTTAAATAAAACGCGCGATTAATTATAAATTTCATAATTACGAGTATAAAAAGATAATATAATTTTTAGTATTAAAATATTTAATTTAAAGAAAATAATAAAATCTATCTCTATTTTTATAAAAGCTATTATCTTCCCGGGAAACCTCTAAGGAAATTATTATAATAGTAGTCTAAACCTTAAATAATAATTAAAAAAGTTAATAATTTAGCGTATAAATTAGACTTTTTAAAAAGAAATCTTATTTATCCTATAATATTAATCGAATACTTAATACTTATTTCTAAAAGTAATAATCCTTTCTATTATTTATACTCTCCTCCTAATCCCGTTAATATAAATTAATTCAAATATAAATTTAATAATAATATTTTATAATATAAAATCGAAATTATTAAAAACTATCGACTTAATTACGAGAAGGATAAATACGAATATTTAATAAAGTAGAAAGGTTTTAATAAATAATATAATATTTAAAGAAAAAAAAAACACTTTAAACGGTTTTAAAGAAATAATTAAAGAATATTAATAATATAAAGGTAATTGATTATCGTGAATTTTATATAAAGGAAAGATTAATAAATAACTAGTTATATCGAAACGAAAACTAAAAAAAACTATAAAAGATTTAATATAAAAATAATTAATTAATCGCTTTTATACCGATTATACCTATTCCTAAACCTATTATACCTACTTCGTCTAAACCTATTATTTAATCGATTATAAAACCTATTTCTAAAGAATTAAAGGAAGTTCCTAAACGAAAAAAAGGAAAGCCTTTTAAATTAAAAAATAAGAAATAAAAGATCTTTTTATTATTATAATTAATCTATATTATAACCGTCCTACGGAGGACGTTAATCTATTAATTATATTATAAAAAAGAATTATATAAAACCTTTACCTTTTATTCGATAAATTAAATAAGTAAGTATATAATCTAATTAATTATATAATAACTAATAAATAGCTTAATTAATAATAACCTATTTAATTAAAGGACTATTTATTAATTATAATTTTATTAACTCCCGTTTATTAATACCGGCCTTTCTTCCCCTTTAATACGTTTAATTAATTCGCGATATTATTATACCAGCGCTTATTATATTAATATAGAAGCTCTATATCTTCCGGGGCCTCTTTCCTATTTTATATATATATAAATACGCCTTCTACCGTTTAATATTCTTTATAAAATTTATTATTATTATTTATATTAAATATAATATAAAAATTATATACGTAAAGAGCTATATATTATAACGGTTTAAAAGGTTTATTATTATATACGGTATTTAATATTTTAGAATCGAATTTATTTAAAGCGGCTACGATTTCTATATTACGAAAATAGTTCTTTTTAAGAAATATAAGTTTAATAATTACCGATATAATCGCGCCGGCCTTTTTAGAATTATCCGAGGCGTTCTTTATTAATATATATATCGGTAGATATCGAGATTTAAATAATTATATATATATTTAATAATATATAAAGGTATAATATAAGGGATAATAATAAATATAAATATATATTTATATATAATAAGAAGAAGAAATATTATAAATTTTAAAGAACGTTTATTTTAAAATTTTATACCTATATATAAAAGCTTTTTTTAATAGTTTATATAGAACCGGTATTTCTATACTTTAATTTTAAGAACTTTATTACCTAGATATAAATAATCTCCGATAAATTTTAAATTTATATAATATAAACGAGTAATTCCTTTTTTAATATTTAAATATAATATTATCGCGAGACCTAGGTTTATTATAAATCCTATACCGTAAAGGATAATAAGGTAATAGCTAAGGTCGATAATTATAATAAAAAAGGGGCTTAATATTTACTATTTATTATCGTATAACTAAAGGCTTAATTTTTTAATTTATTATTTAAGATACCTATTTATTTTAATATAGAGTTATTACTAATTTATATAACCTTCTATTTATTTTTTATTACTTATATTAACTATAATAAGTTTAAAAAAATAATAAATAAATCTATATTATAATATATTTAAATTAATATTATATACTTTATATAATAATATATTCTAATAATATATTAAATAAATTAAATAAATATAAAGAATTACCGAAGATAATAAGGATCTTTTTCCGACCCGGTAATTTAATAAACTTTATTAAGGGGTTTATTTAAAAAAAAGCCTAGTTAGCCCGCTATTCCTAAATAGGAAAGCGATTAATTTAGGTAATAATAATTAACTTCCCCTATTTAAAAGACCTTAGCCGATTTAAATGGATAGAGCCCTCTTCCTTCCTACTCTATCTTTATATTAATCCATTATTTAAGTCACTCCTATCCGGTCCCCTTACTTATTAAATATTTTTATTTAATTTAATTAATTATTATAAAAGAAAGGTAGGAGTTTTAAAGCGGCGAGTCCTTTAATATAATTACGAATAGCGTTAAATATTTAAGATTTAATTATAAAGTAATTAATATTTTTAAAATATATATCTTTAATTTAATAAAATTAAATTTTAAAAGGAATTGTATCCTTATCCTTATTATTATAAAAATCGTTAATATTAATTTTACGGCTTTTTTTATAACGGGTACCTTTAATATTAATAATAATCGAAAGAATATCGGTATAATAAAATTATATAAATCAAGTAATAATTACGTTAATATTATATAATTCTTTTTAAAAACTAATAATATTTATATTAACTTTAATAAAGTCGGTCGTAAAATCTTTAATAATAGGTATCTTTTTTTAAATTTAAGTTTAATATTAATTAAATTCTTAACCTATTTCTTAAAAATGATCCTTTAAAAAGATAATCTTTAAGTTTAAGTTATTTATCCTATATTAATCTTTAATTAAATTATCGCTTTTAACGAGTCGATATATTCGTTTTTTAATTAAATAGATAAAATATTTAACCTAAAAAACGGTAGACTTTTATTAGGAATTAAATAATTTTATATATTAATATAAATTAATAATTTATATAATCCAGGTATTAATAATTACGGTAATAAATTATATTTTTTTAAAATAACTTTTCCGAATTTCTATATATATTTTTAAATTCCTTTATTATAATAAAGCTATTTTTAATAAACTATTAGGCCGCGTTAGAATTAATTTAAAAGGAAAAGGGAAAAGTAAGCTTATTACCGTTATATATATATATATCGGAATATTAATTAAAATAGAATTATAAATCGTCGCTATTTAATTTATTAATATTTATAATATATCGTAATTTATAAATATCTTTTTATTTTTACTCGAACTCTTTATAAGTTTAATTAATATTTTTATTAATCGTTTTTAAAGTCGTTAATATTAAATTATTTATAAGAACGGCGACCGAGATTAATAACGTCGTAAGGAACGCGAAATCCGGTAAGTTTTTTCTAAATATTAATATTAAATTAGATTTATTTTTTAATATATATTATAATAACGCGATTATTCTTATTACGTATTATAATATTCGTAATAAAGGTCGGTTAAATTCGGTTTTCGTAATTATATATTAAAGCTTTTAATATACGATTTAAAGGTCGTTATTTTTCGCGTTATAACGAAATCGGTATCGGTTTATTTAAAATTAAAAGTAAAATAACGTTTTATTAAATAATGTAATTAACAATTGTAAATAATTATAGAATTAGGATTTAATAAGGTAAAGCTATAAGTAATACCTAAAATAATATAATTTATAATAAAGAAAAGAAAAAAGAATAGATTTAATTAGAGCTAGATTAAAATTTAAAATAAGTATAGGAACGGGGCTTAATCCGTATTAACGTGACGCTAATAAGTACGGATTAGTGCATTATATTATTAAAATGCTTTAATAATTAAAAAGAAAGGATTACTTTAATTATTATAATTATATAATAATAATCTTTTATTAAACTTTTAAATAAATTATATTCCTTTTTAATAATATTTAATATATAATAAAAAATGAAGGAGAAGTTCTTAGAATTTAATTCCTTTTTTTAATTAAGGAGTATTAAAAAGTATTATTTTTAATTAAGATTTTAAATTTATAGGAGACTTTTAACGAGGTATATAGAAATCTCTTAATATACGCCTTTTATTAATTATTACTTAATACCCGTAAATAAAAAATCTTTTCGAAAAAAGAATTAGGAAATTAAAATTAATATTTAATTTTATAATTTTATCCCTTTATTATAATAAAATATAAATAGCGCCTATTAATACGCTATTAATGTAATCCTATATTAATAATTCTTTAAATTTAAACCCCTTAATCCCTTAAATATTATTATTTATTTATTTATTATTTTTTTAAGCTTATTATAGCTAATATAAATAGTAAAAAATAAATAGAAGGTTATATAAATTAGTAATAACTCCGTATTAAAATAAATAGGTATTTTAAATAATAAATTAAAAAATTAAGCCTTTAGCTATACGATAACAGATAGTAAGTATTAAGCCCCCTTTTTATTATAGCTATTAACCCTAGCTATTTATTATCCCCTACGGTATAGAATTTATAATAAATTTAGGTCTCGCGATAATATTATATTTAGATATTAAGAAAGGAATTACTCGTTCATATTATATAAATTTAAAATCTATCGGAAATTATTTATATTTAGGTAATAAAGTTCTTAAAATTAAGGTACGGAGATATCGGTTTTATATAAATTATTAAAAAAAGCTTTCGTATATAGGTATAAAATTTTAAAATAAATGTTTTTTAAGATTTATAATATTTTTCCTTTTTATTATATATAAATATATATTTATATTTATTACTATTCCTTATTTAACGTTATACCTTTATATATTATTAAATATATATATAATTATTTAAATTTTAATATTTATTAATATATATTATATTATATATATTAATAAAGAATACCTTAAATAATTCCGAGAAAACCGGCGCGATTATATCGGTAATTATTAAATTTATATTTTTTAAAAAGAATTACTTTTATAATATAGAAATTATAACCGTTTTAAATAAATTCGATTTTAAAGTATTAAATATTATACGTAATAATAAACTTTTTAAGCCGTTATAATATATAGCTCTTTATATATATAATCTTTATATTATATTTAATATAAACGACGGCGACGAACTTTATAAAGAATATTAAATAACGGAAGGTATATTTATATATATATAAAATAGGAAAAAGGCCTTGGAGAACGCGGAACTTTATTAATATAATAAGCGCCGGTATAATAATATCGCGAATTAATTAAGCGTATTAAAAGGGAAGAAGGACCGGTATTAATAAACGGGAGTTAGCGGAATCGTAATTAGCGAGTAATCTTTTAATCGGATAGGTTATTATTAATTAAGCTATTCGTCGGTTATTATATAATTAATTAATTTACGATTATATATTTATTTATTTAATTTATTAAATAAAAGGTAAAGGTTTTATATAATTCCTTTTCGTAATATAATTAGTAGATTAACGTCCTCTGTAAGACAGTAAATATTATTATTAATATTAATATTACCGGTAAAACACTTTTAAATATCTAGTATATATAAGAATATATTCGTAAAGATATATTATTAATTATAGATTATATTATTATTACTATAAGATATCGATATAATCTCTATTATAAAAATATCGAATTTAATATTAAAGATAAAGTCTACCTTAAATTATATTATAATTATCATTTACTCCGTCCTACGGAGGACGTTAATTTATTAATTATATTATTAAAAAGAATTATATAAAACCCTTATTTTTAATTTAATATATTAAATAAATAAATAAATAATTTAATTAATTATATAATAACCGATAAATAATTTAATTAATAATAACCTATCCGATTAAAGGATTATTTATTAATCGCGCGTTAACTCCCGTTTATTAATATCGGCCTTTCTTCCCCTTTAATACGCTTAATTAATTCGCGATTTTATTATACCGGCGTTTATTATATTAATATAAAAACATTATATTTTTTAAAAACTTTTTCCTATTTTATATATATATAATTATAATTTCCGCCTTTTAATATTCTTTATAAAAATATTTATTATTATATATTTAATATATAATATAAAGATTATATATATAAAAAGCTATATATTATAATAATTTAAAAAGTTTATTATTATATATAATCTTTAATATATTAAAATTAAATTTATTTAAAATATTATTATATTTATAGAAATTATCCGGAATGAAAAGTTTAAATTTAATTATCGATATAATCGTATCGATTTTCTCGGAATTATTTAAAGCGTTATTTATTAATATATATAATATAATATATATTAATAAATATTAAAATTGAAATAATTATATATCTATTTAATAATATATAACAATATAAAATAAAGGATAATAATAGATATATATATAGATTTATATATAATAAAAAGGGGCTTAATACTTATTAATTATTATTATATAATTAAAAATTTAAATTTTTAATTTATTATTTAAAATACCTATTTATTTTAATACGGAATTATTATTAATTTATGTAACCTTCTATTTATTTTTTATTACTTATACTAATTATAATAAGTTTTTAAAAAATATTAAATAAATTACTATTTATTAAATTAATTATCCTATAAATACTTATAATAACGCTTTAATCTATAAAAAGTACTTAAATGTATTAATAAATTAATATATAAATCTGATTTTTTAAATTATATATATATTTATCCTATTATTTTAATTAAGCATTTAACGCTATTACCGGATAATAATAATATCTTTAATAAAAAAGGCCCTTCGTTAAGACCTATTAAAATAAATTAAAATAATAGTCTCCCTTATTACGTTATAAAAACAATCCTATATTATAAACCTAATTATAATAAAGACGGTTATAAATACTTAATTAAGTAGGAAGGTTTTATATATAACTAAGATATTTAATAATAAAAGGACATTTATAACGATATTAAAAATTTATTAAAAAATACTAAGCACGTTAAAAAGGAAAACCTATAATATAAAAATAACCTCGTCGTAGCCGTCCACGTAAATAACCTAATTAATTAATTCCTTTAAAGAATGCCGAGCTTAAATATAAACGCGGAAGACCGCGTAAGCACTCGTTTTTTAAAAAATAATAAAGTTAAATTAAAAACTTTAAACGCTATTAAAGACGGGTATATACGGACGTTATTAAAAATAAATATATATAAACGTTATTAAAATAAAGATATAAATTATTAAAGATA
Organism: Apiospora saccharicola; assembly: GCA_038363915.1. Classification (NCBI taxonomy): domain Eukaryota; kingdom Fungi; phylum Ascomycota; class Sordariomycetes; order Amphisphaeriales; family Apiosporaceae; genus Apiospora; species Apiospora saccharicola. The sequence continues at coordinate 7,505,423 of JAQQWM010000001.1, forward strand.
TATATTATTTTATTATAATAAATAGATATATAATTTAAATAATAAAGAAATTAAACCTATCGAAGTCGACAGGTTTTCTTTACGCTATCGGTATTTTAATAGGCTTTATTAAAGGGACCGATTTAATTAATTAATATTAATAGCCCGTACACGCGTTAATACTTATTTTAAAAGCTATACGCGTATTAACTTTATTACTCTTTCCTTCTTTCTTTATTTTATTATTATTAATTATATTACCTTATATACTATATTATTACCTTTTTTATATAAAATAAAGAAAAAGGGAAGATATAAATATAACGTATAAAATAAAAATATTTAAAAATTACTCGGATTACTTAAGTTCGTTAAAGCTATAATTAAAAGGTTTAAAACACTTATTTAAATTCAGCTCTATTATATTATTAATTCGTTTATAATAAAGTAATCTTAATTATTGAAATTTATTAAAGTATAATAATCAAGATTAAAGCTTAATATAACGCGATTAACATTTAAAAATAAAAGTTTATTAATTATATTCATATAAAGTAATTAATATTTACCTAATTTTAATAAAGGAATTAAGAATTATAATAATTATAAAGGAGGTAATAAATCTTTATTAAACTACTCAAATTTATTTAATAAAAGGCTCTCGAACCGCGTTTAAACTATTTAAATTCGTTTAACGAATTTAAAAATAAGTTTAAATAATTAATTAAATTAATTCATAAAAACTTATTATAATATATAACTTCGGAAAAGATATTATTATTTATAATAATATAATATATAAAGTAATATAATTAATAATAATAAAATAGAGAAAGAAGGAAGAAGTAATAAAGCTAATACGCGGTAGCTCGTAAAATAAGTATTAATATATATACGGGCTATTAATATTAATTAACTAGATCGGTCCCTTTAATAAGGCTTATTAATATATTAGTAAACTTAAAAATTAAGTTTATAATAATATAACCGTCGATCTTATATTTTAAAAAAGATTAATTAATAATAAAGTTATTAATATAACTTTTAAATTATATTAAATTAAATATAATATATATAATAAATATAATTAAAAGATTTAATATTAAACTTTATTAATTATATATAAATATTATTATATATATTTCTATATGTTTTTATAATATTATATACTTAGGTATTTATTATAAATAATATAAAATAAATTAACTTAATATTAAATACTTTAATAATAAAAATTCTATAAATTATTAAAATAGTTTATATATCAAACTATATTATAAATTTTATTTTTTAAAAATATATATAAATAATTATAGGTTATAAAACTAAATAGTTCTAAATAATATTATAAATAAAGCTTATATTAAGTTATTATAAATTGAATTAAATTTAATAAATTAAATTTAATAAATTAAATTAAATTCGATTTAATTTTATAAATATATTAAGCGGGATATAAAGGGTGCTTTTAAACGTAAGAGTACTATTACCTTTTATAAATTATAACCGATTAACTTTATAGCCTCGTTATAATTATATTCTTATATCTCGATTATAAAAAGGATGGTCCTTAATTTAAGCTATTATATTAATAAGTTTTAAGGTTAAAAGTTATAACGTTAGGCTTAACCTTAATTAATTAAATAAAACCGCCGGTATAAAATTAAAGTATTAATAACGCGTCTTAAGAGGTTAATTATTTAAAATAATATTATATAAAATAATATATACCCCCTATTTAATTATTATTATTTATTCGTTAAAAGTTAAAAGAAAACCCTTTAAAGCGAAGGGTAATTAATAATAAGAAATTATTTAATTAATTAAAGCTCTTAAGGTTTAAAATTAATGTAATTTAAAAAAATTTATTAACAGGAGAAAGATTATTATTATAAATTAAATTAAATCTAATAAATTTAATTTAATTTAATCTAGCTTTATAAATATATTAAACGGGATATAAAAGGTATTTTTAAATATAAAAGTATTATTATTTTTTATAAAATATAATTAATTAATTAACCTTATAACCTTATTATATAAATAAACTTTCTTTATAATAAAAGATAAATATATTAAATTTTGTATTATCTTTATCTAACATTAATAATCGGATTTATAAAGTATATAATTAATAATTTAAAGGAGAAACTATATAAATAAATATTTTATAAAATATAGGTTAATTTATAATATAATTAAATTATTTAATATAGTTTATTATATATTTAGATATATTATATAATCGGATACTTTTCCTATATCTTATTATTTCTATATAAATTAATTTAATTATAGTATTTTAAATTAATTAAAATTATTTATTATTCGATTTATTATTTAATTCTATATCCTTTTTATATATTTATATATTATAATTTATTTTATTATAAATATTATAACACTTTTTACTAGCTGTTTTCTACTTTAACGAACCCCTCGTTTCCCTTTTATTAATCGTTAAACGCTTCCCTTTTACCTTTTTATTTTATAGCTCTTAAGATTCTTATATAATAAAAGCCTTTTTAAATTATATATATACCTTTTTAATTCTTTAATATTTAAAAAATATTAAATTAATTTTTTTAAATATATATATCCGGTTATATATAAAAGTTATTTTATAAATTATTTTATTTATACCTTTCGTTATTTAATTTATAATATTTAAAATAAGTATTAAGGAGTTTTTTTAATAAATAAAGACTTTATTTTTAATATAAATAAAGTATTTAATTATTTATTAAGGGTTAAATAGCGTTTAAAGGTTATAAATATTAACAGACCCCGGACGTAATAAATTAAATATAAACGTCTAAGGACATATATTTAATTTATTAATTATCTCGTTTAAATAATAAGGGATTAAATTAAATATATTAAATTGAAATTTAATATTATTTTCCGTAAAAATAATAAAATATATGGTTTTAAAGGTAATAAAGAATTTAAGCTTCGTAATATAATTTATTAACGTTTTAATAAATAACTCGATTTATTTCGAATATATATATTTTAATACCGAATAAAATATTATATTTAAAGGTTAAAGTAAATATAATAAATAAGGAGGTATATTAAACGTAATAATACCGTTATTCTTATAATATTCTTTAAATTTAATTAAAATATAACTTTTATAATTATTTAAAATTAAAAAGTAATAGAAACCCTGTTTCCGCTCCTTTATATATTTATCGAAATATTAAATTTAATTTAAGCCTGTCTCGTTATTAATTTAATCGTTAAAAATCGATTTAATTACTTAATTATTTAATAACTCGTATTCGCGAGATTAATTTATAAAATAATATTAACTTTAAACGATTGAAAATAGCGAAATATATTAATTTTATAAATTAATATATTTAATAACTATTAATTATTCCTAATTATTAAGCTGAATTAATTTCACTTTTTTATATTAATCGACGCGTATTATTATAAATATTAACCCGATTATATTTATTATAAAGCCGATTTTATCGAAATTCTATATATCTTTATTTAAAATATTATATTTAACTTTAATATTTATAATTAACGCGAATTAATTAGAAATAATATTTAAATTCTTATAAAAAGCCTTTTAATAATTATATCGACAGTTTATTTAAGTTTTAAAGTCTAAGTTATAATTAATAAAACGTTTAATTTAATATTTACCGACGCGGTCGCCCGCGCGCGATATAATAAAGAGATTAATTATATTTCCTATAATATTAATATTAAAAGGTATCCTTTTAATATTTAAGTTAATTATATAATTCCGAAATACGTCCTTTTTTATTATATTTAATTTATATTATTATTACTAGATTTTATATTAAAATTTAATACCGCGGAATCGATTATTTAATATAAATAAAGGGATATTATATACTTTTATAATAATTCATTAATTAATTCGATTTAAACCTCCTTATATTATTTAAATTATTAAAATAATATAATCTTCTTTCGATTAAATCGATATTATAGTTATAAAGATATTATATATTAAAGTTTAATTAAGTAGGTTAAAGGGGAAAGTGTCCGATTATATAATATATCCGAGTATATAATAAACCATGTTAAAGGTTTTATATAAATATAAATAAATATATTTATAAAAGTCTATTTAAATTAAATAAATAGGGGAGAAAAGAGTGTATATAATATAGTTTATTATATACTTAACTATATTATATAGTCAGCTACCTTTTTCTTTATATAAAAAATATCTATATATAAATTATAACTCTTTTAATTCTTTATTAAATTTTATAAAACTTTTACCTATTATATTTAATTATATAAAAATATTAAATCTATTTTTTTAATTTTATAATTATTTTATTTAACAAATTAAAGCGGAAAATGGAAATTATAAGGATTAATTTAATGTATTTTTTATTTAAAGGTATAATAAAATAAATATAAATTTTAAAAAAGCTTTTTTATTTATTCTATTTAAATTAGACTTTAATTTTAAAACTATAATTTAAATTTAATTAAAATTAATTAAAATATACAGTTATATACGGACTTATTTTATATAGGAAATAAGGTAGTCGATTATATAATATAGCCGAGTATATAATAAACCACGTTACTCCTTTTTAATATTATATTTTTTTACCCGGGTATTTTATTCGAAGTATTACGGTATAAGCAATTCGGGAGTCGAGGCTACAGGTTATTACTGAATTATAAAGGATCGAAAAAGATGGAGAAAAGAGGAAGAAGCTCCATCTCGATCTGACTAGAATGCTACCTAAATAGGTGGGAAAAAGTCGGTCCAAGCTCGGGCCTCTTCAGGCCAGCTTAGCCCCACTTCAGCTCACAGGGCAACAAAGGCTTAAGTCCCAGTGCGCGCCGTAGCACGAAGAGAGAAATCGAGAGAGGAGAGAAGGGAGATAGTTCCAATCGCCATACGGTATGGCCCTAGAGCGAGAAAATGAATGCAAAAGACATGCCGGGCGCTCACGGAGTATCGGTGATGGCCGGTTGGTCGAGGAAAACCGTAATAATGAGTGAGTAGTGAGAGCGACTGACGTTGCGGGTTGTGGCGCCCCGAAAACCCGCGGCCCCATGTTTCTTTCCTGTCTCTGTCCGAATGTGTGCCCAGGTCATCATGTCCCAACAGATATAGCATAGATTCGGGGTGCAGACACGTACGTCAAAAGAGTCTCTCCCCGAACGATTGAGCCGACGAAAAAGTACTCTCGGTAGAAAAGAAATGCCTCCCCGTTTTCGGATTGTCTGTTCGGTAATTCGCGACGACGCGCTCCTTTAGCTTCTGGAGGGAAAGGGGTTGGACCGAGGCATCCATCATAAGCAAAGAGCCGAAGAGGGCGGGTCGATGGTGGTAGCAATGCTTAATCTTCCTCGATTTCTCCCTCTTCACTCCCGGAATGGATATTCTCTTCGACCTTGGGCTTAGCTGCCGGAGGTGGCGGGGCCGTGGCGGCTGCTGCTGCTGCTACTACTGCTGCTGGCGGTGGTGACCTAGTCTTAAGACGTGTTTCGCGTGGTGGGGAGCGCTCACGTGGAGTTCTTTCTCTTCTCAGTCTCTTCGAATCTCGCGATTCCCGTCGTTCAAAGTCATCGTCATCTTCGCGGCGGCGGCGAGAAGAAGTTGGGCGGTCGTCACCATAAGGCAACTCGTCAACTGGCGCTCGCTCCACGCGACGGCGGTAGGAACGCTCGCGCTCTTCCTCGCGGTCTCGCCGTTCTCGGGCGTAGTCATCACGGCGAGGTCGGGGAGGGAAGTCCCGGTCCCGGCTCCGGACCCGTTCTCGATCCCGATCGCGCTCACGATCACGCTCTCTTTCACGCTCGCGCTCACGTTCCCGGTCTCGGTCCCGGACGTCGCGTGTATCACGCTCTCGGTAGGTATCCGATGCGCGGCGGTCAGACAGTAAGCTTTCGGCCATGCTTGACTTACGATAGTTCTTCTCACGCTCGGCAATTGCCTTGCGGCGGTCTGCTTCGTACGCATCTGGCTCAGGGCTGCGACTCGTGCGAGAAGGGCGCACACGATCACTACGGTGAGATCTGTCTCCTCGGTCTTTTTCTCGGTACGTACCACGATCTGGAGATCGCTCTCGTCGCTTCGGACGATCCCTGTCTTCCTCCTCGCGATCCCGAACTCGGCGGAGCACTTTTTCAAATGCGCCGCGGCGAGCTTCTTCAGATGTCACGGCCTTGAACTCGGCCGTTCTTACAAGACGAGGCCGTATCTTCTCCCAAGTATCTTCGGGCAAAATGGGAGGGTCCATGTGCTTGATGAAAGACCTGAGATCATCGATGGCTCTACGTTGCTGGCGTTCAGACTGTCTCTCATCATCCGAACGTTTGTTGCTTTTCTTTTCTTGAAGCTGTATATAGTGTCAGTCACATTGATCTCGAGACAAGAGTTGGTTGGGACTGCCTTACCCGTTCAAAAATCAGATTGAGAATATCACGATCAATGTTAGCAGTCTTGCGATTGTTCTTGACAACGGGCAGAAACTCGTCGAACGTGGTTTTTGGGGTCAACTCAAAACGGTTGTCCTGGATGGGGATTAGTAAAGATCAAAACATGGGTAGTTCGAAAGACTTACATCCAAGACGTCCAGCACATCATTTCGCGTAGAACGAAGGGCGCGTTCCTCTTCTTCAACAACGTCCCAGAAAAGGTCGATAGGGGAGGATCCAGGCTGGCCGGTTGCCATGATGTAGCGTTCATCGTTAACAATGAGAGGGTGGATTTGGCTCCATTTCGTGCCGGCCTTGATCTGGCCGGCTTTGCGCATTTCCTGCAGAAGGCCAACAAAGGCCTCGCGGTGCTTGCGTTCGATACGTAGCTTTCTGTTCTTCTGGTCCTGGCGGGCCTCATTGAAGTTGCGCTCAAGGGCTTTGATATGGTTCTGGAAAGCTGTTAGGATGTCGAAGTCGGACAGAGTCTTGTACTTCTCCTCCACTTGAAAAGAAGTGGTTGACTTGAGGAGGCCTTGAGCTTCCGACCAACGGGTGTAGGGTTCAAGGTTAAGTTTGGGAAGTAAGTCGAGGAGACCATCCATTGCACTCTTCCGGAGGCTGGCTTGACGTTCAACGTGGGCTTTCTTGAGTTCGAGAATGTAGTCTTCAAACAACTGGCGGCGCTCTTCGTCATTGTCAGTGGAGCGGAAGATGGTCTCGCCTTCAATAATGGGTCTCGCCGTCTTCCAGCGAGTGTAGTGCTTGATCTCGGGATGACTGCGAAGCATGGTGGCGAAGTCGGAGCGAAGCTTGCTCAAGCGTTCCTTTGCACGCTCCTTGTCCTGGATGATCATGTCGTGGCAGTACTCCTCGAAAGCGACCTTCCTGTCTTTGGGGTCCTTGATGGCACGGTACTGCGTATCTTTGATGGTAGCTCGCATAGCCTGATCCCAGGTCCAGTCCGGTTGAACACCACAACGTTTCAGCATCTTCATGAAGGCGGCTTCAGCCTCTTCAGGGGTGTCATACTCAGGGTCATTGCTGGCAGGCACGAATGACTGAACACGGGGGTCATTACCAAAGGTCAACTGACGCGATTCAGGGTAAACATCGCGTTGTTCGCGGTCGCGGTCACGGTTATGGTCATAGCCCTGGATCGAATAGCTACCACGGTCGCCCCTATCATTGGAAGAAAATGAGGCAGCGGGGGCAGCAGGAGTGGAGGGACCGCTGCCATCGAGGCCCAAAGCTTTCTTGTAGACATCGGGCATCTCCCAAGAACTCTGCTTCGTTTCGGTGTTGTACCAGTATTTGCGCCCACCTTCGGCCGTGTATTCCTTCCATGGCTGGTTTGCTAGAGCGCGCTGTTATGTGTTCTGTTAGCTATGCAAACACACGTGGTTATTCGCCTTCTTGCTACATACCTCGGCGGGCGACAGCATCTCTTCGGGTTTCGTCCATTGCGTAACCTTCGTAAAAGGGTTGTAATAATAAGGGCGTCCATCTGGAGTCTTGTGTTCCTGCCACGGGTTTGGCTGGCCAAAGTGGCCGTTCATGCCGTTCATGTTGGCTGCGACGTGCGTTTAAACGAGGAGAGCAGAATGAAACGAGCGGATAGTACACGTAGTAGAGCTATTCAGAACGGCAGCGACCGGTATCGCGGTGTTGACGGAAAGTCGACTGTTCGGCGCGCGGGGATGTGAAATGGTCGAAGAGGTTGTAGACAATCACGGTACGTGACTCATCAGCACCATTTCCTTGGTTGCGGATGCGAAGAGACGATTGCGAAGGTCGGAATCCAAAGCAGTAGGTAGGTAATCGAAACAATTGAGGCGGGAGATGGCAGCGGCAGAAGGTTTGTTCTGCGATGCGACGAAGAGCTAGGTATGTTACCCGGGTTAGCAGCAGTTTACAAATAGGTTTGCCTGCAAGGCGATCGAATTTGCTTCCCTTAAATTGTTCAAGTGGCTGGAGCAACATGGAGGGTACCAACCTTGAACTTAATTATGGGTCGCATTGGATTGATGGGTCCCGCCCCTGGTAAGCTCTGAATCTAGCTATGGGAAGTGCATCCTTGGTAACGTAGCGGGTGATGCTTCCGAATTCCATTCCAAGGTCGCATTCATAGAGTCCAGACCCGTCCGTCACCTACCTATTCCTTAATGTTTAGACCTTGACCGCGAAGACGTCCACTTCCGTTTTATTGTATGCGCCAATGGAATCAACGGGCCTCTAACGGGCTTGTCTCTTCCGCGAACTACACTTCCAGAAGACTGCGCTGGACGCGCAATTCCTAATATCACCAACCATGGCGACGACTGTTGATTTCATCCAAGGGGCGACTTTGTCGTACTTCATACCTCTTGCTACCGACTTCCAGCTCCAGGAGGCCCTCACGACATCAGAGCCGTCCTTGCAAGAGAGCATCCAAGCCATTGAGCCTCGCGAAGCTCTGTTCTTTGGTGTGTTAACCAACCACCGCCCTGGCTGCCCGTCTCTCACATGCTTATTCGTAGATCCCCAGATGAAACCGTCGAGGTCTACCTTTCTCTGAGATCGCCATACGTAGAAGAGCCCACCCTTAGGGCCTCTTTGCAGCGTTTGGTTATATCTTTAGAGGCTCATGTTGTCAACGGCAGCCACCCCGAACGCGATTCCCCGCCCGCCTCCGAGGTTATATTTAATGGCACTCTAGAACAAGGAGAAGATCCCTTCATCATAGCCGACAAATACGACGATGACGATTCTAGCGATACACGTTGGATATATGCGATATGGCGGCTGCCGCTGCTACTTGGCCGCCCTAGGATGAGGTTACAAGGGCCGTCAGTGGTGTTTACCGCTGCTGCCAGTATAAAGCCTGCCAGCCTAGGTCTTCCGGCCGGGTTGCCGGATGGTTATTTACCAAGTGGCATGGCTTCGGGCCTCAACCTGCTCGAGTCTTTCGGCCACGACCCGGAACTGAACGGCATCAAGCCGCGACTGTCGGCCTTGCGGGTATCGCGCGTGGCCCCAGTCACCCAGCATACCAAGGATTTATTGCGACCTATTCCGGTATCGCCAAAGCAGCTCGCCCTGCGTATATTTCCTGCCGTACACTCTCGCATCCGATTTGCCCGTCCAAATACCACGCCACCCAGTCCTGCTATCATTGCCATGCTCGAAATCGACTTCACGTCGTTCTTTGACTGCGAAATAGCACTCACATCCATAGCCATGATGGTGCCGGATGGCAGCGTAGAGGATCTCACTCAAGAGTCAGGCCTGTCGCTGCCCATGTCATGCGTTGCGCATGATCACATCACGTTTTTGTATCGCATCTCGCCAGATAACGTGGAGACGTTGGCTAAGAACCCGATGCGCGACCTCAATATCGAAATTGCTGCGACCGCCCTTGTGCAGCCGGGGATCTGTACCCCCAAATTGCTCATGGCGTGGACCACGTCACTAGACTTTACTCTACCTTTGAACCCGGGCTTTGGATCAGCTACTCAGCCCATTCAGCGGGCCCACAGGCCCAGTCAGCTATCGATTACCAGCATGACGTCCCTCGTAGCGCCGGCCGTGGCCAGACCGGACGCCCTCCCCTCTCTCGAGGCGGCGTCGAACAAGACGGAGACGGCCCTGGACCTCGGCATCACCGTAACATTCTCGGCCCCACCGCGGACGCAGCGCATACGCCCCGGCGAAGAGTTTGTTTGGACGGTCTTCGTAGTCAACAGGTCGTCCCCGACCTCGACGTCCCCGGCCCGGAAACTGGCCTTGGTGGCGATCCCCCGTCGCCGGAGAAACGAAAGCCGAGTCAACCGACCACCATCCATCTCGCACATACCGGTGGCGGGTTCCGCGCACCAGCCCAAGCAGGTGCGCGACCGCAGCGTGGCGGACGCGGTCATGGACGAGAACGTTGTGCACGCCATGCAGCACAGTAGCGCCGTCGATAGTGCCGAGATGGTCTGCCTCAGCGCGGACGTGCGCGTGGGACCCCTGGCCCCGGGGTCGTGCCACGTCGTCGAGCTCCGGTTCTTGGCGCTCAGGTCCGGGATCGTGGGCGTTGACGCTGTAAGAGTGGTCGATTTGGGAAGTACAGAGCACGTAGATATCCGGGACTTGCCTACCGTCCTCGTCGGCGCGTGGGGTCCCGAGGAGGCAGTAGCAGTGCCTGCCGAAGATAGATCTGTAGCAATCGAGGCGTAAAGCTGCTTAATATCATGTTAGAAATTTAGGGGGAAGAGGCCCTAGCGTCTTGTACAACTAAGAAGCCAAAGGCGAGGCAACATCTACACAGTACAGTCCGTTCCTGAGAGGCAATCTTTGTAGACGATTTCCACATTGCTGTAATAATATACCACAATAAGTTGCAGAACCATGTTCGTAGGTTCCAATGCGCCATGAGTCCGATCCTGGAGGTGTATTTTCGAGTACGGTTTTCATGAAATGGGAAATTCCTGTGTCTGGGTGCAGCAATACTGCTTCTTCATAAGATTGACTACGAGGCTCTAGAAACATCAACATACAGTGTAAAGTATGGTGGTACGATGTTATTGTAGGGGGCAAAAGTGCAATTCAGAAACCAGCTAGGTTTATCTACCTAATATAACACTCTAGCATAACATAACTATCTCAAATGAATGGCAATCTAATCTCTACATGTATTTACCACTGTCAATCGGCACCTTCCTATCCATGCAGGAAATTTCTCCTCTACTCTCACATGGACTGGTGCCTCCTAAAACGAGCGTACTCACCTATCACGCGGGATCCCAACCCAGACAACCTAAAAACGAAATCGCACTCGAACTTATCGACCCTAAACTCTAGCCCATTTCAAAGAGACGGCAACCAGGACGACCGGCAACACGCTGACGAGCTCGCCGAGCCCAGCATACTCGGGCGGGATCCGGACGCCGCCGCCGCCCTCGCACGCCGCGGGCACCAACGCGCCGGCCGCGAGCAAGATGGCGAAGACGTTGTACACGAAGCTCCAGCCGAAATTGAACCAGATGCGGCGCACCGCGGCCCGCGAGACGTCGAGCATGTCGACGAGCCCCTCGAGCGACGAGCGCAGGAGCACGACGTCGGCCGCGGCGCTGGACGTGCTGGGCGGCAGATGGACGCCCGTGTTGGCTTGGGCGAGGGCGGGCGCGTCGTTGGTACCGTCGCCGACGAATATGACATTGGGCACGCTACCGGCTTCCTTACGTCGGAGGTCTCTGATGATGCTGATGCTGCTGCTGCTGGGGACGGGAGAGGTTGAAATCAGATCCTTGATATACTTGGCTTTGTCAGCTGGAGAGCACCGAGCCTTTACCATCGATGCGGGAATGCCAACCGTTTCGGCCACTCTAGTGACCGCCTGAAGTTCATCACCGCTGAGAACAGACACTTCAATGCCGCGTTTCCTCAGTTCCATCACGACAGATACTGCTTCGGCACGCACCGAGTCAGATAGCCCGAATACTGCGACAAGGTGAGAATCAAAGGTGACGCAAAGCGTGGTGAGACCTCGAGCTGACGTTTCGCGGACACTGTCATTGGATTCGAGGCCGAGCCAGCGTGAATTGCCTGCTTGAATTCGGGTCTCCCCAATGAAACCCTCCACGCCTTTGCCTGTCAGTGACTTGATGTCGCGAACTACAATAGGCTCAATATCTCGATTCCTGAGATGCGATGCCATGGACACGGAGACCGGATGCTTGATACCGTCAACCAGGCCGAGAATGGCTGCTGCGGTTGAAGTAGGGCTGGCTTCCCCAAAGTACTCCTCTGTTGCTACAGAAAGTATGCCTTCAGTAAGGGTGCCCGTCTTATCGAAGATGATATGCGTCGCCTTGTGCACAGTTTCGATGCCACTCGCCGACTTGAAGATGATACCGCGCCCAGCGGCCATCCCACTTGCAATCACGATAACCATCGGTACCGCCAAGCCTATCGCGCATGGGCAAGAGACAATCAGGACCGTGATGGCATATGTGATGGCTTGAATTGCCGATTCGGCGGGAGTGCGCTTCTGCTCACGGATACCAACGCCCATCCAGACGACGAAGACGAGAATCGTTAGACCAACGACCAGAGGCACGAATTGAATGGCCACGTAGTCTGCCATGCTCTGGAGCCGCGGCTTTGTGAGCTTGGCATCATCGACCATGTCTGCAATCGTACTGATGGTATTCTCCTCCGGTAGTCGGGTAAGCCGGACTACCAAGTCACCGGGGCCGTTCATGGAGCCCGCCGCGATCAAAGACCCGGATTGCTTCTCGACGGGCCTCGATTCGCCAGTAAGCATAGACTCGTCGACCTCGGACGATCCTGACAAAACTATGCCATCCGTAGGTGCGCGGCAGTCGGCCTTCAGTTGGAACACGTCGCCGTACTGTAACAGCCTCGAGTCAACTTCTCTATCGGGCACGCTGTCATTGACGGACACCAAGGTCGCCTGGGTCTCCTGAAGGGCCCGAATTGATATCGACTTGAGCGCCTCGTTGCGGGCAAAGGCACTGGCATATCGACCGACCGTGATCAGCGTGACCAGGAGCGTGCTGGTCTCGAAAAACTGGCCAGTGGCTAACGGAGTTCCTGCAGCCAAATAGCCGAACGAAACGACGGAGAAAATATAAGCTGCACTAGTACTGAGAACGATGAGGAGATCCATCTCAATCATTCTGGAGAAGATGAGACTCTTAAAGGCTGCGGGATAAAAGGGGCCAGCTAAGGCCACTTGGACAATGGTGGCCAGCGCCAAAGACACAGCGCCGTAGGTCACAGGTCGCTCAGTCAGGGGTGCCCAAGCCAGTACGAGAACTGGTATGGTCAAGATCGCCGAGAGAACGGTCATGTAGCCCATGTGAGCAACATGTTTGTTCCCGGCGTATACGCCAGAGTCCTGACGAACAGGGGCTAGCTCAACATGTGCATTGAACGTTCTCTCGACCAGATCTCTCGCCCCAACAACCTTTGGGTCGAAGTTGATTCTGACTGTATGCTTATCCATGGCCGTCATCGCTGTAACCCCCCAAGGGTAAGGCTAGCTGTGCGAATGTACGCACATCTCCGGCTGGGAGCACGTCGATGGAGGCCCCTTTTGTGCTGATCTTCTCGCATGTAAAACCCGTCTTTTTCTCGAGTTGCCGGATCAAATCGGTAGCGGAAACGATTCTCGAGTCATAGTCGAATTCTGCTCTGGACATGACAAGACTTGTTTTGAAGTTCTTTACGCCCTGGATGTTTTCCAAGGTACGCACGAGTTTTGTTTCGCAACCCGTACAAGTCATCCCAGTGACACAAATAACAACATGTTCTGTCCCCGGAAAGCCTTTCTCTACATCTATGCTGCTGTGAAGATCCTTGGCAGTTTCTTGTAGTTCTGGCTTCTTCAATGGACCAGCTCGTTTTCCTGAACAGCACGCATCCCCCGAACAGGTCTTCGGGGGAGCTTTGGATGAACTTGCAGTTTGTACTGTATGCCCAGTGGCAGGGATTTTGGCACCACACGACTTCCCTGGTGCTTTCTGAGTTGCTGGTTTCTTTGTGCGATTCTTAGCCTTGGGTGAGGATGTATCTTTGGGGCTTACGCAAGACTGTTGTCCCAATGCGATAAGTGCCCTACATATGCAGTCGATAGCAGCCAGTCTCTCCTCAAACTTGCTGCGGGTCTGTCGTACGTGATAGGCGCAAGGGGTTTCCGAGGGCTCACGGCCAGTGAAGTCTAGTAACGGGTCAGCTGTGTACCACAGAATATGATATGTAATAACCAACCTCCCGCCACGCGTTCGCTGCAGCAGCCAGTCGAACCCGCTGGTGTCTTTTCACACTCGCGCAGCGCAATACGCTGGATGCAGTCATCTAAAGGATTGGTCAGCAATCGGTACCGGTGTTTATCTACTATCGTCACGTTTCGACTTACCGTTACAGCATGGTGACGGCTTTCCTTCGCAGCAGGCCGGAGTGCCGCTGGCTGTATCATCCTTCACGTCCTCGCCTTTACAGCAAGGATCTGGGTACTGGTCTAGTTCATCAGTCTTCGAACCACTAGCTCCCGTGCACTTGACCGCTGTTTTTGGGGCTTCACAGCAACCATCTCTGCAATTGTCGCTGAGTGCCACGGGTTCCGAAGCACAGAAACCTGCCCCTTTTGCACTGGGCTTGCAGTCCGATACAGGACTGCAGCTGCGGGCTTCGCCTGAGCAACAATCACCTCCTTGGACCTCGGTTGGTTTGTTCTCGGCTTTGGGCGAACATCAACTGCCAGTTTCCTCCACTGAGCGACAGTCGGCCGTGAGATCTGGGCTCTCTTTGTTGCATGTTGCTTGTGTCCCCTCCACCTGTGATTGGGTATCGCCACAACAAGCGGACTTGCAGGTTGCGCCCGCCATATTGATCGTATGCAGAAATCCCGAGTGAGTGGACTATTTCGCATTAAGCAGCACCATAGGGACAGTAAATGGCAAAGGCTTGTACGAAGAAGAGGGGGATGAAGTGCATCGCATGTGGCAGGAGGCTATTTATTAGTATTCAAATGTATGCCATAAAGAGGGGCAATTGAGGTTACATAGCATAAGTAAGTAGGTATGCAGGCCGTGTCACACCATCGATCGTGGGGCGCGCTTGCCTGCCTGTAAGTCCCAGCCACAAATACGGTGAGAGGTAGACATGGCGTCTCTCATGAGTTTCTTCATCTAACCTACCCAGTTCAGCTGCCCGATAAACGATATACCTTACGTCCCAAGACGACATCAACAACCAAGGCTTTCTAACACTGCATAGATCAAGAAGCCGGAAAGGAGCACAACGAGGCACACACCATCTAATGGATTTATTTATCCCCTAACAAGTATGACTTCATATTCATTCCAATAACGTCAAAAACTATATTCTTCACGATGTAAATTAATGTGGTCTTGGTGGCTACTCGTCTTGCTTGGTTGGTCGGTGTCCGCTCATCGGCAATTTGTCTGTGTCGCCGACGTACAGCCACTCTGCGTTATAGAACTCTATGGTATCCTGGATATGATCACCAGCATCCGGCTCATGAGTGCCCTTTCTGTGCTTGTGAACTAGAGCACCACTTCGCTCGCCGAAGTAGCCCATCGATAACCTCGCGAGGGAGGGCACAGAGATGACTATCAGAGCCACGCCACCCTCAATATTCGACCAAACCATTATATCCTGAAGTTTGTCTGTGCAATTCTAATGTGTCAGTTCATACCATCTGACGACTGTGCCGCTTTCAAGCAAGGGGACCAAAAGAGAATTCTTACAGAGCTCTTCGTTGGGTGCGTCATACGCATCAAACGACTGAAAGCGAGCCAATGGTGCGATGCTGGCGTAGACGGCGAGTCCGAAGATAACGTATAGCGCCCACCTGGCTTGCTTTTGGAAGTCGTATCGTTGAAGGACGCTCCAAGCGATCCAGACGCAGGAGATGTCGAGCGTGAAGGCGATGACGGAGCTGGCGAACAAGCCGCTTGCTCCCGCAAGGAAGCGGTCGTGGCTGCAAGTCCCGAGGGCCGGGTTCCAAGTGGCAGAAATGGGGTCACATGTAGCGATGTCGTCTCCCACATTCCAGATGAAAACCATGGCTGAGAAAGCAAATATAAGCCATAGTTGAGGGACATGGCGACTCCCTTTGGTGAGGCCGAACAGCGTCGTTACGATTGCCCATCTCGCAAATAAAATGGGAAAGGCAATACAGACTTGCCAGTAGAACTGGTATTCCAGTGCTCGAAGCTTGATGAAGTCGTTCAGTTCATCGTCATGTCTTCCTACGCCGTACAGCGCGGACATCGCGGTGAAAATCGTGACTGGTATGAATGTGGTCTATTTCCAGGAAAGCTGGATTAGCTACTCTCGACTCCCACTATACGCGGGACCAATGTTGTTGCTCACGAAACCGAACACCACCAGCAAGTCGTCGTAGCCCCATGAGATTTCTCCGTGTGGCTCGGAGCTCCGGGTCAGTACTCGGGCCAGGACCCGCAAGGCAACGAATAACGTGACTCCAATGAGCAGCAGGGAGGTGGTGACGACGAGACCCAGGGGCTTGCCAGTAAGGGCCATCGGGGGCTCAAGGTAGGCGATATGTGCCCGGTAGCCTCCGGAGAGGTCGTTGAAACTGACATTCATCGTGAAATTTGCTTTTTGCCAAGCCGGGTGCGCTTATACGTGCCTGTCGTGACAAGCCAGGCTTGGCTTCTAAGATCGCATTGTAGATATTAAGGGTTCTGGTTGATGAATTGCACAGCCTGGGCTTAACATATGTTGCAGATCAGCACTATTCTATCGCGGACAGTTACACTTTCAGCAGGGACACGCCAGTTCTTATATGAATATCACAAATATAAGACGCACATTAACCATGTATACAATCTCGAGGGCGGAGGAATAACATCCAGATCCCGTCTGACATGTTGTCTAGGCTCTAGGAATTAGCACCGACATATCGACTCGTCCCAGCTACCAGCCGCTTCTCGCAGTTCTTTGCGAGATTTGATCTTGGTGTTTCATTCAGAAGCACCGTCCCAAAAAGCGTCGCCAGTATCTAACGGCGGCAGAAACCTAAACTTGCACGGCCACAGGGCTGGGTAGAATTATAATATACACTGGATGCAGCAACGGCTGATTGAGGAGCCACGCCTAGACATAAGCCCGTATGAGGAATGTATGTTCTCCTGTCGAAACTATACTTGATATGGATGAGCCAATGGCTCACACGGCCACTCAGCGGGCCTCGGAGTCCCAACCAGTCTCCCCTGTAGCACACAGCTGACTCTGATAAGATTATACGAAAAAGAAAAGGGCTGAGCTCTTCAGTGCTTTCGCAGCCATCCGAATGAGTTATGGGATGAGTTGGGCCCAATATTGCCGAAGCTCCCAGACGCCAGAAGCAGTCCAGAAAGCCGGGGTGTCAAACCTCCAAAACGGACTCTGGTTTCTATGGCCAGTCCCAACATGTAAAGGGTTGGAAGCTTGGCATTGGAAAGGAAACTGTGCAAGCAACCTAGACTTAACGTATAGCACGACCTGATTGAACATCCTGGGTAGCGTTGTGAAAGATAGATGATCTAGAACCATCGATACATGATGGGAATCTGGGCATCACCATGTATCACTTGGCAGTGTTATCCAAGGTCGACATGTACAACATCAACAGACCCCTTAGATTCCTTCCAGATTGAAATTCTGCTTCCATGCTAATAGTATTAGTTCCGATAAGAAACCTTTACTATATGTAGTAATGCAGCTAAAGTGTAAAACCACGATACCTTAATACGAGATATTATAAACATTTAATTTAAGCTTAATAGTACTAGCCCGCACGCTTTACACCGTGATCTTGCATAGCAGGATATTCTAAGAAATTGTTGGCCCCAAAGAAGTATGCATATCAACATGTGGAAACACTACATACATGCGCCTTGCAGAATTTAGGCGCTGAGTCTGTACTGGAACTGTTGCATGACGGAAGGCAAGTATATTAGACGGCTCGTCACGTGCATTATGCTACAGACAGACGGCTTATCGGAGATCAAACACCCTGTCGATCAAGGATGTAATGCTGACGATGATACCGGGAAATCCCATTGCAGAGACCGGACTGCCCAGGAATGGACCAACTAGACTCACCTTTGACGTCGTTTGGTGCGTTGTCCCACCAAATCTGCCACTTAAAGAGAAAAAAAACAAAACGTGGGCGTCTCGCCTGTGTGACAGAGAGTTTGCATCGTGGCACTGAGACAAGGTCCCGCTAGCGCTTTGATGCCCGGCATGTCCCAGTTGTTTGTTCTTCCAGTTCTATAGCTACCTTGGGTATAGAAACACCAGAACAAAGTCGATCAATCAATAATTGCTGTCTTCAAGTTGCATATTGTTCCGTGCCCGGATGCTGATTTTAAAGACCTTCGCAGTAACGAGGTTAGCTGCAGAGGGGGGGTGGCTCAGCCACTGCCGCTGCCATTGCCATTGCCATGCCGGTCATCATGGGGCTTTTCCGCCCCAAACGCACAGTTAACGGTGCCGTCGCTTGCTGGGAAATATGAAGTTACGAGATCATGGTTCGATGCACCGGCCGGTGGCGGTTCGGGATCTGTAGATTTGGCGATTACGAAAACCATTATGCCATGGCATGTATCGCCTGGGATCTCGGTGAGGCTCTTGGGGGTTCCTGGCACTAACCCCAATCCATGATCGCACGGCCGTCCCTGTGTGGAGCAGACTCGCAGAGCACAGGGCTCCTTTGTTCACACAAGTTCGTCCGACCTTTTATGCACCCCCCTGACTGACTGGAGTATCAGATGTTCTTGGCCTACCCTGTTTTACTGGAATTTAAATAAAGATAATAGGAAGCTTAATATATTTATTTTCTATTATAGAAAGAGCTTATTTAATATAGGCTTTATTTATAATATTATATAATATTATTTAATTTTATAATTTACGGCTATAATAAATATATTATATTTATTAAAGTTTAAAACTTATTATAATTTTATAATTTATAATTATTTATATACTCTTTATCTTATTAGATAAGGAGGAGTATTTTAAAGGGTTTAATAGTTATAAATAATTAATTTAGCTCTTTAACCTTAAATAAATACATTTCGACTCTAACCATAGGTGTACGTAGCCGCTTGCCGTTACGAGTCTTGCGTGAGAACGAACGTCCTTGTCTGTTCCCTGATCGGTAGTACGGCCAAGTCTGTACATCGCAACGGTCTCGCAAGCTGCCGCCCTGCTGGTAAAAGGCTTCGCGAATTGCCCTCGACTCGAAAATAGCCCAATTTAGGATCTCACACTTACTGTAGCCGCCGCCATACAGTATTTCTTACAGAGCTGGAGTTACTTACGAGAGGATCCAACCAACGGGCTAGATTTTCCGGTCTCCCTCCACCGACTGTCTGTTAAAGATGGGTACGTACCCCCCTAAGCCCCCGAGAGCTTGCGGGCGCAAATTTGGCATGCCATAGACGAAGCTGCAGTGGCCGGGGCTTACAACGAACTTCATTGCGGACCCTCTTGACTCGGCGGCAACAAACAGTGCTGGCACAACCTGAACTGGACCCTTGGCGCTATTGTGCAGACAATTAGGCGAGCAAGAGTGACGAGATCAGGTTTCAAGTAGCTGATATTTCCTTCTTCTTAACTTTTCATATTACGATCACGACGAATAAAATGCGTGAGCGACTGGCTTTTTCTAGAATCGGAAGCCATCGCGCATGCGTCATTGGATCAGGTTGTTTCATGGCAAGGATATTTCTCGAAACATGGAGCCGCCAATGAGCGTGCAAAGAAGGAATGTAAGTCACACCCTCCACCAGTCTCTGCTTGCTCAACCCCTTCTTTTTTCCGTGCGACCGACAAGTTAGAGTTGAGACGCCTCTTCTTCAATCTTACCAATCTCTTTTTAGCAGCGTACTAATTCTTACCGCGCGCCATATCTACATGCAGCTCGGCCGCCATTGACGTTCTGCAAGAAGAAAAGGATAAAGGTGGGCTTACCGCAAAAAGAAAGAATCAGCCAAGACCCTGTCCCGATTCTGGAGCTGGCCGGCCACAAAACCCAAGACCCAAGACTCACAGATGCTCAATTGGCACTTGCTCATCTCAATCTCAAGCTTCCTTGTTCTGCTCCCCAGCTTACGAGTACAATGCTACGATTAAGAGCTCCAATAAGTGGCAGTACATTCTGCTGCTCCACTGCTGTTGGTATGGAATCCTAGTAGTACATATCATCGATCAATTCAATGTTCCATTTGGTTCAATGATTGATTGACCCCCGTTCACCAGACTTGATAAGGAACACAGACACGATGAGGTGCAGCATGTCAGGAGGCCACCGGCCGACGGCAAGGCAAGCCTCTGTCATACCTAAACTAGAGGAAAGGACGTGCCAGTCTGCCAACAAGGATTGCTTGCCCGTATTGATTGGGGTCACTGTACTACTAGAGGCCAAAATGGAAGCAAGGCCTCGCGCAGACCGGCGGGATCTTGATCTTCCCCAGTCGGCCAGTGGCCAGTGAGTGGTACTCGTACCTGCAGCAGCATGCAGGAGAAAGGAGCTAGCAGCAACTCCATCAGGGCCATATGCCAGGCACAGGCACCATAAACTAAACATTTGGTCAAGTACCTACCCACTTGGCAGTGGCAGGGGTTGATAGGCGACTGTGATTAGTTTGATTGCTTGCTTCCCAAAACGGTCTGCGGCGACCAGGAAAATCTGCAGGGGCGATTGGCTAGGCGGCCATTCATGGCGCTTGGCCAGCGCCACGCAGGGAAGAGAGATTGGACTAGAAGTCCACATGCCACCACCATCACCATCTTCTCATTCCAATCTAGCCAATGTCAGGATGGGCCAAATTTGTTGCCTGTCCATCGCCTGACCGCTGCAACGCTACCATTTAGATAATCCTGGCCAAGACCCCTGGTTTGCGGTCCATCGCCGGGCGGAAGAGCGGACGACATATCGCTTCAATCGGTCGTTAATGTGTCTCTTTCTCCCTCCCACACCATCCACTTTCGCTGTGTGCTGTACTGTTTTTGGTTGTTGACGCAGATTGCGCCTGTCTTGAAAGTATACCGCGAGACATTCACCCTCGCTCGCTTTGCTTGGCTACGCTGTGTTGGTTCGGAACCGGGAATCCAATAATCTCCCCTCCACATTCCCTTCCCTTGCCATTTGTTGCATCGGTACATATCGTCTGGTCTTTTGTCTCTGGTCATGAGGGAGTCGACAAGGGCCGAACTAAACCAACATGGAGCCTGTCAACGATCAATATGTTCCCCAGAGGCGCCCCTCTTTGACGTTGACTTCTGAGACTCTCGGTGCTTCATCCGATGTTTCTTTCTCTCCTCCCCAAAGCCTTTCTCGGGACCAGGTCACCACCAGTGCTGCTAGAAACACACGGAACCTTGTGATTGACAGCTCGGTAATCTTGCCCACGCAGAACCGCCAATCCATTCGCCGCAAGCCTCTGTCATCCACAGCTTCGCCCATCGTCTCGAGATACTCGTCCGGTGCATACCTCTCCCTCACAAGGGCCCTGCCACGACCCGAACAGAGGTATTCGAGATCATTCTCTCTGGACAGCCCTACCGTATACGAGTTCCCGCTTGCCGTTAGGAAGGATAGGAAGTCCCCCGTGTTAATAGACTTACCACCTAAGACTGTGGCGCGTCGGACATCGGGCGACAGCAAAGGGTGAGTCAAATGTCTCATTGGGACGCCATCGAAAACCAGGTATGCCATCATGAGCTGGAGGTGCTAAATACTTCAAACAGGACATTTTCCATTCTTGAAGAGTTCCCTCTGCCTATGCAGTCTAACCAGGCTGCCGGAGTGGGTGAAGCCAAACAACAACCGAGGTCTCCTGACCACTACGACAACCCTGCAGCTCCTCAAACAGTGACCACCACTGGGCTGACACAACCCGAGGACCTGCCCAGCTCTGAGGACCCATTGCCTGCTGATGCAGACGATGATCATTTGAGCGTCTTGGACGGCTACGAATCTGACTCGTCTCGCCACTCTAATTATAATCAAAATCCCGTGACTCCCGAGAGGAACATGTCACTCTTCGTCAACCGCAAACCACCACCACCACATTTGGCACTTAACCAAACTAATCCAGAGGCACACCCAGCTACAACGCCGCCACCCACTAATAGTAATCACGGAGTCACATCACCTAATACAGACAAACCACTACCCAAATCACCCGGGTCCAGATCTTCCAAGCTTGGAACTTACTTCGGTTGGTCATCACCATCGCCTTCGACGACGGAGTTTTCACCACTCCCCTCGCCATACGCCCCCCACAAGTCAATCACTTACACAGATGCTTCCCCGGTCACCACCATCAGACCATCATCTCTACTTGAAGCCCCAAAGGGATCATCCGCTAGTTCTAGGGCTAGTTCTAGGGAATACTGCGAATCATACCTTGCCACACCACCTAACATTTTACCATCTCATCCCGCGGAGATCAAGGAGATGGAAGAAGAGTTGAAGGCCATCTCGGCCGAACTGGCCTCGTCCATTCGGCGGGAGATGGACCTCGAAGACCTCGTAGATAGACTTCAGTCAGAGAGGGACAACCTGACTACCTCCTCTAACAACAAGAGGACCAGCGACTATTTCTCTGATTCTGGGTACAGCTCCACTAAATATAGTGACTATGACCAGTCCAGAGAGGAAGTCGATAAGATTCAGAGGAAAGCGGAGCAAGAAATGGCACAAGTCAGGTTAGAACTGACGAATAAGCTGCAAGATGAGAGATCAATGAGACAACAACTTGATGACCAGATCAAGGACCTGTCGCATAGAGCCTCTCAGATCGACCTGGAAAAGCTCAGCAACGCGGATGATTCTGACAGGGTCAAAGAGCTGGAAAACACTTGCGAGACACTACGACGCAAGCTGACCGAGGAGCGGCAAGTCAAGGAAAACTTCGAGGACCTACTGACTGTTCTCAAAGATGAGCTTTCAAATGCTGCCAATGAGCGCGATAACCTGCGCGACGAGATCGTGCCACAGCTTCGAGCTCGCGTCGAAGGTCTCGAGGCGCAGGCCACTGACCTGGAGAAAATGTCATATGAGTCAACGAAGATGCAACAAGAGCTTCAGTCACTCCATATAGAAAATACGTCTCTGAGGGAAGAAAAGGAAGAAAGGTCGATAGGGAGCATCGCCGAGGAAGCTTCTTCTTCTCGTTTGTCGCGCTCGAGCTCACTCACGGGGCCGCCACCATCTTTCCGACTCCAACGGCCTCCGTCCATGACTGCGAAGTCCCCTGCGCTGTCAAGGTCGACCTCCTTATCGAGGTCCAAGTCGGTCAAGACCACCGAGTCTCGCGACGCGCTGTCGGATCGGTTGAAGGATGTTGAGGAACAGCGTGATGCGCTCCACCGCGCTCTGAAGGCTCTTCTTGAGCGTCAAGAATGCCAAAACCGCGAGAATGAGAAGAAAATCCGATCTCTCGAACTTGAGCGCGAGCGACTGCTCACCGACTCTCCCAAAAGGGCCGGTTTCGTTAAGGAGGTCTCCAACCTGCGCGAGGAAATCAATGCTCTTCGTCGCCGATCAGAAGAAGCTCTCGAGCAGAGGTGGCAAGTCGAGAAGGGACTTGCAGGTATCAAAATGGACCTCGATCGCGCAGAGCAAGAGATCGCCTCCCTCAGAAGTCTTCTCAACGAGAAGGATATTCTCATCCCGGAGAACCTATCGCGCTCTAGTACAGGTTCGGATGGCCCGGCCCAACCGGTCTCCTCCGACTCTATGAGAGCGGCCTACCGAGAGCTCCAAGAGGCCTATGCTCAGTCGCTTGAGCGTCTCCAAAACATTGATCCCAGCAGCAGCACGCATGATGAGAAGACCAAACTGGCTATTGAGAAGCTCGAGCAGAGCTTATCGTCTGCGGTCTCCGAACGCGATCTTGCCCTGCAGGAGGTTTCTGCCTACAAGGCTCAGCTCGATGCCTTGAAAGCTCAGGAGCAAACTTACCTGGAAAGTGAAAAGACTCTCGCCGACGAGCTTCACGAGTCTGCACGCCGTGTCGAGGAACTGGCCCTCCAGGTTCGCCAGCAACTGGCTGCCAACCAGAACCTGCGCCAACGTCTCACCGACACAGTCGCCAGGGGCGAAACAGCGCAGAAGGCCAATGCGAATCACATTACTGCCCTTCAAGCTCGTCTGCGTACACTCGAGGAGCAGGTTGTCGCTGCCCAAACTGCTTCGGAGGAGCGCGTAACTCGCCATGAGGATGAGATCTTGACAATGAGAGAGAGCCACAGCCAGCAGCTGTCTCGTCTCAGCAGCAACCTATCGCCTCACTCGCCGCGCTTTTTCCAGCCGAAGTCGCCCATGTCTCCCCTATTTGCGGCTGGAGCGAGATCGCCTCGCCTCGATATGACTAGATCGGGCAGCGCAATGAGCGTGGCTGAGGAGACGCAAGTTGCTGCCCTTCGGGAGAAGGTCACGGCCCTTGAGAAGGCACTCGCTGAGGCTGACAGCGAAATGCAAGAGGTGGTGAGCCGAATGAACACGGCTCAGATCGAGGTCTTGGAGCTGCAAGAGGAGCGCGAAGCTGCCGTCAACCAGGCACGCAAGCTCGAGAAGGCACTCCAGGCCGAAAAGGTCCGCGCTTTTGAGGACCGATTCAAGGCTTTACAGCAAGTCTAAAGCGAAGTCTACAACTAGTCGCGATTTATGAGTTTCGGATGACTACACGTCCAAACTCGCATGTACGAATACGGCGCTTCGCCAGCATTTACACGGGGTTCGGAGGGGCATTTTTCACGGGACATTTTGGCTTAAAGGAAGCCAATGTTCGTCCCCCTTTTTGGTAAAGGGAGTTTTTTGGGGCAACAATTGAAACAACACCGGCATCATCACGGAGGGAAATTTTTGTATAATGATCATCACAACAATACCTCGTAGCACACACATACTCCCAAAACGTGGTAGAGTAAAAGCGCTTTGGCTAGGCTCATTTTGGCCAGTCGTTACATACCGGGGCTTATTTTTCTGGGAATCTGCTTATTTATTAGCCGCCTATATATGAGGCCCTACACTGTACTCTAATGTTTTCATACTTTAGTACCCCCCCTGTATCTACTACAACCCACACACATACACACATATATAGTATATACGCATGATGCTCCATGTACCTCTTGTTAGAGGCCCTGACAAACAAGTATCACGCACAATTTCCACAACATAAGACCGTATCAAATGTTCTCTCTTCACCTGTGACACGTAGGGCAAGTATCGTCATGGATGCTTCACTGCTGGTTGATAAGCCATACAACGTACTCGTCCCAAGCTGGCGGCGTGAGGTATCCTGGAGAAGCAAGTATGGGGGCGGAGCACATGTCTTCAGTTGACAACCTCGAACCGAAACATGTTGCAAACTCAGAATAGTGTTGAAACTTTTATTACCCCTTTTTATCTTTCTTTTCAGCCTACGTGTTGAACTGTTTTAGTCAGTATGCAAGCATCGATTCTAGACTCTTCTTCTCAATCGCTAGTGTCTTTTATGAAAGTCCTCAGTCCTGGGTATCTTCTTCTTTTATTTGTTACATCTGCTTGAAGTTTGGGGTTTTCTGAGACAAATTGGGGGGGGCGTCCACCAATGAGTTTGCTATCTTTAGGATATTCTTCGTTTAATGGTGGAACAGTCGGATGTTCTGCTCGACAAAGACAATACCCAGCTTCTCGGCAGTCTCAAAAACAACTCCATCGTTCTGGCTGCCACCGGGTGCGGCAATGTACTTGACGCCCGAGCGGGCTGCACGGTATACGTTGTCGACAAAGGGGAACTGCGACATAAGTAAGTAGGGGAATCTCACATGCCGTCAATGGGGCTGGGGGACTTACGAAGGCATCGCTGGACACAGCAACGTCACCAAGCTTGGATGACCACTCGTCACGCTCAGCCTCGGTGAAGGCAGCAGGGAGCTCCTCGAAGACGGCCTCAAACAGGTCGCGCTCGGGCCCCGCCTTGGGAAGCTCACCGCTAACCAACAAGTCGATGGCGTTGCTCTTGTCAGGGCGTTTAGTGCCCTTCTTCCACTTGATACCGAGGACCTTGGGGTGGAAGCGGAACCACCAGTTGTCGGCCTTATCTCCGGCAAGGCGTGTGCAGTGGATGCGAGACTGCTGGCCAGCTCCAAGACCGATGACCTGGCCGTTCTTGGCATAGCAGACAGAGTTGCTCTGTGTGTACTT
This sequence comes from Apiospora saccharicola, assembly GCA_038363915.1. Taxonomy (NCBI): domain Eukaryota; kingdom Fungi; phylum Ascomycota; class Sordariomycetes; order Amphisphaeriales; family Apiosporaceae; genus Apiospora; species Apiospora saccharicola. Next base: position 7,531,572 of record JAQQWM010000001.1, read on the forward strand.
GAGGGCAATCGTAGCAACAGTGAGGTCACGGGTGGCGGCCTCGGGCAGGCTGAAGTCCTTGGGGGTGATTGTTCGGCTGAAAGATTTCGGGCTGATCTCAACGTCGTTGCGGTGCTGCTGCAGTGTCACACCATATACGGTTCTCGTCTCGGTAGCGTCGGGCTGGTACTCGGGATCCATCTGAAGGACAAGGTACTTGCCGCCCTTCTTCTTCTTGAGGATCTCCAGGGCAGCGTCCTCGTAGCCGGGAGCAATCACACCATCAGACACCTCCTTGGAGATGATGCGAGCAGTGGGCACATCGACAACGTCGCTGAGGGCAATCATGTCTCCGAAGCTGCTCATGCGATCAGCACCTCGAGCTCTGGCATAGGCCTGAGCAAGACCCGAGGTCTCAATGCCTTCAATGTCGTCGACAAAGTACACTTTACGCTCCTCAGCAGTCAGGGGAACGCCGATGGCTGCGCCAGCGGGGGAGACATGCTTGAAGCTGGCAGCAGCGGGCTTGCCGAGGGCGGCCTTCAGCTCTTTCACCAAAGGCCAGCTGTTGAGGGCATCCAGCAGATTGATGTATCCCGGAGAACCGCAAAGAACCCTGAAAGGCAGCTCGGCCGAGCGCATGAAAGCGGCGGCGGGCTTCTGGTGGGGGTTAGCACCGTAACGAAGGGTTGAGTGCTGAGCACCCTCGCCGGCGTACCGCGCGCGGAAGAAAGCCGAGATATGATCGTCGTAGTCAGCTGTGTGCTCGAAAGCCTTGAGGGCGTAACGGTTCCGGCTGGTCTCTTGGATCTCGCCGGCCTTTAGCTCCTTCAAGAACTCAGGGTAGTCCTTGGGGTCACTGAGGATAGTGACGCGCGAGTGGTTCTTGGCTGCGGCCCGAATAAGAGTGACGCCGCCAATATCGATCTCCTCTACAGCCTCGGGGACCGTAACATTGATCTTGGAGATGGTGTCTTTGAAGGGGTACAGGTTGCAGATAACGTAGTCGACCTTGTCGATGCTCTGCTCGGCCAGATCCTTCTCGTCCGACTCGAGGTTTCGTGCTAGTATGCCGGCGTGGACAGCAGGATGGAGAGTCTTGACGCGTCCAGCCAGCATCTCAGGGGCCTTGGTGATGGCCGATACATCCCTTTAGACCAACAATTTTTAGTTAGCTTAACAGAAAACGGGGAAGTGCATGTGTATAATTCCGTGTATAGTCACTTACTCGACAGCGAAGCCAGATTCGCGGATCATACGGGCAGTGCCTCCGGAGGCAAGAATGCGGACATTCTGCTGAACCAGACCCTTTGCAAGATCCAGCAAGCCGGTCTTGTCGTAGACCGACACAATGGCAATTCTTTGAGCCATGTTTGTTTCGCTCGAATTCTAGGTAGACAACTATTGTCAATTAACTTGGACGACTTATATGCGGGTTGCTAGACACAGCGTTCTTACCGATGGCTAGGTAGAGTTAATACCTAAGTGAACGAATCCAAAGAAAAATAGTATTCCAAAAATAGGTGAGGAATATGAGAAGGGGGAAAAATGGTGCAAGCCACCCAATGTCCTTAACGATTTGACGTGGTTTCGTCTACTGGTATGATGCAAATGGCGGGGTAAACTGTAGGGTCTGGCGCAAATAATTTTTGACCCTAAATTAAGGCTGGTCAATCGCGGGGCAGCTTTTTTTCCCCCATCCCTGCGGCCGCGTATTGTGGTCGTTTGCACAGTAGAAAAAGGTGGTCTATTGACTGCAAAACCCGCTATCTCGGTACAGTGTTCAAACTGTGCCTCCTTATGTAATAAAGTACCCATTCATTTATTCCCATCTACGCGACGACGCGTTTCTTGAGCCGACCGCTAAACTCATTCGTCGCAATATACTACACATCAACCTGACTCTCTCACTCGTCAGTTTTAAATTTCGGTGAAATTTACGGTACGGTGCAAACATATACCAAAGACTCGAACTGTGCCGGATCAAAAGGGTGTTGCGATGTACGGAGAACTGGGAAACAAGCTGGTAAATCCTGATGCTACAACTTTCACCCACCCACGCACATAGAGCTCCTATCAACTGCTATTTCTACAGGTCCACCATGCCAAACGGGCACAGAATTTGGCGCACCTGCCGCCATATCAGACCGAACTGGTTCGCGCCGTGACACGTGAGGTCCGGGATCTTGAAAAAGACCTCGCCGATATGCTGGAGTCCTTCGAAGGCGGCTTCGACCCTCACGCGGACCAGGCCAAGTCCTGTACCATGTTGGTTAACCACTTGTCCATCCGCAGGAACAAGAGGTGTCTGCTCGCTTATCACCGCACAAGAAGTGACAAGCTGGAGGAACTCGTTTGGAAGGGCTATGACCTTGTCGATCTCCCGGGTCAACAGGTCTCGTCAAACAATGGTTCGAACCTTCCCTCCACGGATAACAGCTCCAGCAGCTTGAGTCCTCAGGAAGAAGACTATGTCCGTCAGTACAGCGACCTTCTGGCCGCATACAAGGGCCAATGGACCGATATAGACTTGACGGGCAGTCTTGATCCGCCCCGCGACCTCTTTATCGATGTACGAGTTCTCAAGGATGCCGGTGAGATCCAGACTGAATACGGGTGAGTGGAAGACAATCCCCCTTTCTCAAGATCTGCCCATGACTGAACTTGACTGTACAGAGCCATTACTTTGACCAAGAACAGTCAATTCTACGTTCGCCAGGGTGATGTAGAGCGGTTGATCGCCCAAGGATATCTCCAGAAGCTCGGCTGAAAGCTGCCATACAAGCTACCTAGCCATTGCTATGGAATCGTGAAAGAGGGAAACCGGCATTGGTCTTCGGCATTGACGCGTGAAGACATCCATCAAACGGTCACCTGGCATACCAAGCCCATGGGCCGTGGCATTGTTTCGAGGTCCCACTCAGCCGCCATGAGATCTGCAGCAACCCGGATAGTCGGCCAACTTGCAGCCGTCCTGATTTGACGAACGCCATTGCGACTTAGATCGGCTCGATGCACCTGATCCAATCGAGTCATGGACTCGGGGCCTGGCCTGAGTATGCAAGCGCAGTGTTGACACAACCCCACGTTGTTTACCGAGCGGGCAGGCCTAGGAGGGAGCCTGGCCAGTCGGCGTCAACCGCACTGTCGCATTGAACGACCGGGCAGGCTGCGACGGGCACTTGCATATGCACTCTTGTAGCAGCTATGGGGTAATGGGGCACAAAGCTTTGCTGCGGCACAGGTCCAGAACTGAAGTGCCCGACTGAGTCCGGTTTACATACAACACGGTTCAACAGGAAAATGGAAGAACCGGTGCAATGTATAAATCCATCACATATCATACTTGAACAAACCCGCTTGTGACGACAAGCCCCTGCGACAATAAACCAGCTAAGTCTAGCAGATCGAGACGCTATTATTCCAGTTGAACGATTATTACAGCAGAAAAACTGGGAGTAAGTGGAATAACCAAGGTAAACACATAGGTTGTTACTAACTGTGGGCAGTGTACGGTTTATTCCAGCAATCGCTTGACGAGTACACAATCCGTGCTATGGAGATGTCGTGGCATCGGATACTAGTCCGTTTCCACTCCGGTCCATTCTATCAAACTCGGAGGCCCGGCCCGCTGGGCACCACCCCACTGGTCTCTAGACGTGCCAATGTTATAGCTTAGAAGTACGTAAGAACTCGAATGGATGTAACCCATCCTTTTTCTTCCGATCTGGAATTGGGGGGCTCAATTCTCAGTTGCAATATTGGTACTACTAATGCCTTTGTCAGTGACGGTTTGCGGCCCAAGCCAACGGTGGGCCTGTTCTAATTTGGAGATGAACTTGTCGGCGGCAGGAGCGGGGGCTATTTGCCTACTTCATGTTATTAGTCCACGCATGATTGTTCATCCTACCTCGCTTTCGATTTTTCATGCTGGCTGACGCAGGATTGCCTGGGCGTCGGTTATGTTATAGATCCAACGGCATCTGCACAGGGACTGTCTTTTTGATTCTATTGGTGTACAACGTGCAGCAAAGGGAGGGGCTGTGACTGCCGTCTGTCGTATGTAGCACGGCAGTAGGTTTCACTCTCTCGAGAGCTCATCCCCACGTGGGACTGGCCAAAAGCAAAAAGGAGTCCACACTTCAGCCGCATAGGCGGATCGGATTGCTTGCTCGCATCCTTGGCGCCAACGATGGTTAATGTCTGAGGGGTGAAATGCAGCCACCGAACCATGTTAACATGGTTGTTAGCATATTCTCATACTGCATCTACTAGTAGCTGGCTGTGGCGCCTCCTCGTCTCTACTTTCCTCCAACGGCATACACCTCGTAACGGGCACCATTGGAAGCTGATCATTACCATTCAAAGTACCTCGCGAGAGAAGGTTTGTATGTTTTCGTGGGAAATTGGAAGAGACTTGGGCTTAACCTTAGGTGGTGCCCAGCACGCCTGCTCGTATGCACGCTGTAGGTGCCCAACCCTTCCAGTCCTCGAACCCAGTGTGCGTGCCCCGGTGTTGCGCTGATTGTCATCGATGGAGAGAAGAGGCAGAGGCACAAGAGCAAGAAGCCTTGAATCTTCAGATCAAAGGCTAGGTCGGTAGTGGAGGCTTGTGGAGGATAACATCCGCCTCTTTGGCCTGGACTTTCCTTTTCGGTCGGACCATCTCCAACGACGAAGAGTGCTCTAGGACTAGCAGTGGTAGTGCCTATTGGTCAATTGATAGGAGGATTTTCACATTGTACAACGTATGACATAGTTCCTGCACCGCCGGTTACAGAACATACAACTGTGCACTCACAAACAGGTGATATATAAAAGTAAATTCCGGCACGGATGGAACGAGCTGTCTAATCCCACCCGCAAGTAAATGAGTAATGAGATGGTTGGTGTAAGTTAAGTATTGTTTTGCTGCAGTTGGTCAAACGCCATCTTGTACTTGCGCAATTGTAGCTTCGTGTCCAAGCACTTTGCTGTCAGGACTCAGGACTCGGGGCCAGTACAAGAGCAAAAAAAGACTACTAATTAATTACCTACGGCTGTTCGAGCCCTGACGATCAGTTGGTTGGCAGGGGTTCTTGCTGACTTTTCCTTCTACTTCTTCACTTTGTATATCCTCCTTGCTTCTGCCCATGACGTTTTTGGGTCTTGATGGGCGGGCCATTCGCCCAGAGAGATAAGAAGCATCCCCTGCCACCGGCCCCAAAGCGCAAGCGGCAGGGATCCCAGCTGCTGCATGATAGATAGTGCCTATCAATGTGACTAAGGTACAGGTGGTGGGGCGTTAGAAGTCTGTCTGGAAGTACACTCAGTACTGCTACGGCGCAGTCGGTACGGTTGCCAGTGCCAGCCTATCATCCACATGCAAATTTTGACGGAGGCCTGTTCTGGAACTCCTTCACGTCTGTCCAAACCTAGCTTCAATCCTATTCGCGCGTGGAGCCACTCTTTTGACGATGTATCATGGATGTTTGCAGGTAGTATGGCTTTAGCTTTCTGGCCCAGGGCCTTTCTCAGATATTATCGGTTTTTTTCCTGCTCAATCTGAATTGACGCATAACTGACCCCCCCCATCTATTTCTCTCGGCTGGGCGCGTTCTCCTGTGCAGTTTCGTTTTGCTGGGGTATTTATTCCATTACGTTTTAAATGCAACCTGCATTCACTGGCCTGATCATGGTTCACGACGAAACCCCATCGGTCCTACTCATGACTTGAGCCCCTCCCGCTATCCCAGCTCGTGTCTTCTACAATAAGCTGCAGCTGTGCAATTAGTCTTCAGAGCCTCTCGCGCCCTAGCTAATGAGCGACCCATTCTCTGGCCATGTCTGCTCCCAACTTTGGCTTCTCTTCCTGGAGGAGGGCATCTCCCTCGGCGCCTTCGCAGCGCGAGCCGGAAGACATCCCCGTACAAAGCCCTCGCCCTGCCTTCGCTGACCCAAGATTGCTGTCCTCTTCCGTCAATTCGAATGGCTTTCGCGAGCCCACGAGATCCTTCATCCCGGGCTCTGTGCGAGATCACCTATGTAAGCACTCACTGCATCCCCCCTACGACTTTGCTAAGTGTATATTGCTAACACCCTCTCAGCTCCGGTGGATAGCGCTGGCTATGCACGAACTGTTCGCGAAGATACTGCGGAGCTCGCGTCGTATGTGCTCTCCGATAAGAAGGACAAACGCAAGGCCTCGTTTCTGAGGCCTAGGGCATCATCCTCCCCACATCCAAGCCATGACGGCCCGACGACACCTCAACATGAATCTGGAGACATCACCGGGACTGCTGCAGATGGTGCTATACAGGAGGTCTCGGAACCTAGCTCCCCAGAAAGCGAAGAAGATTACACACCGCCCGACGGACCATCAATGCTAGCCAATATGCTCAAACACTCGCCACCGCAAACAGACACCGAGACGGACTTGGACGACGAGCCCCGAATGGCAGAACCCCGCGAACGCCGAGCAAAGCCCTTTTCTCGCCAAGATCACCGTAATAAGGGATCGTCGATTCACGATGTTGACAGGCCTTCGGAGAGATCCCCACTATTGGGAGCGCACTCGAATGGTGCTCGTCCCATTGATAGCCCGGCCTCGAGCGTACTCGCCGACTTGAGTGAGCTTGAGGCCCAGAAGCCACTCCAGCCTCGTTGGAGCATGAGGGGGGCAGCCACTGAAAGATTCCATGGGGTTGTTGCTGTATTGAGCCCCACGACCTGGGATAGGAAAGCTATCGTGGAGGAGGCTGTTATGCACCCAATACGCTGCTTGCCCAGCGTCATTGTTGGTCTATTACTCAATATTCTGGATGCACTATCATACGGTATGATCCTGTTTCCACTGGGGAACCCGGTCTTTGCTAGCCTTGGGCCAGCTGGAATATCCATCTTCTACGTTAGCACCATTATTGCGCAGTTGACCTTCTCATCCGGAAGTATATTCAGGGGTGGTGTAGGGTCAGAGTTGGTAAGTCCCCCCTTTTTCATTATTTCATATTGGACCGACATAGCTGACTGGCCATAGATCGAAGTCGTGCCTTTCTTCCATAGCATGGCTGCTACTATCACATCTTCGATAGGAGAAGACCAGCCGGATGCCGTGATTGCAACTACCATTACGGCGTATGCCCTGAGCACCATGTTGACTGGTATTGTCTTTTACTGTATCGGCAGATTCAAATTCGGCTATATCATAGGCTTCATCCCACGCCATATCCTTATCGGCTGCATTGGTGGGGTGGGATGGTTCCTGCTCGCCACTGGATTTGAGGTCTCGGGAAGACTTGAGTCGTTCCATTACGACCTTGATACGCTCCGCAGCTTGATACAGCCGTCTACTTTGCCTCTTTGGATCATCCCGCTGGCTCTTGCGATTATCCAATTCTTCCTGCAGAAGAAGATTACCTCGCAGCATTTCGTGTCGGTTTACATTTTGATGATACCCCTGATTTTTTGGTTCTTTGTAGCCTCGATCGATGAGCTGCAGCCGAGCAACCTGAGGCACACAGGATGGATTTTCGATTCTCCCCCAGCCGGAGAGCCGTGGTGGCACTTTTGGACATTATACAGTAAGAATTTCCCCAACACACCTCCCTTGAGAAGGCTACTAACTGTTGAGCAGAATTCAACCTAGTTCACTGGGGGGTGATTCTGGAGACGGTGGGGGCCATGTTTGCTCTTACTTTCTTCAGCTTGCTGCATGTCCCTATCAACGTGCCTGCTTTGGCCCAATCGATCGGAGAGGACAATGCCGACCTGGACCATGAACTTATGCTGCACGGCTACTCGAACTTGATATCGGGGTGTGCTGGCAGCATACAAAACTACCTTGTGTATGCAAACACCCTGTTCGTCATACGATCTGGTGGCAACAGCAGGCTTGCTGGCTTCATGTTGGCAGCACTCACTGCCACTGTTATGGTCATCGGGCCCGTCATCATCGGCTTTATACCAGTCATGATGGTGGGAACCTTGATTTTCGTACTGGGTATCGAACTACTCTCGGATGCACTCATCTCACCCAGGCATAAACTGAAGCGTTTGGAGTACCTGACTGTAAGTGTTCCGCCATTCTCGTCAAACCCCATGAACGCTGTTACTAACTTGACTTCAGATAATCGCCATTGTATTGACCATGGGTATCTACGACTTTGTGGCGGGTATCTTCCTTGGTATCGTACTGGCATTTGGTTCTGTAATTGTGAACCAGTCTCAAGTATCTGCCATTCGGGCAACTTACACGGGAGACCAGATTGGATCGATGGTTCGGCGAAATCCTTCGCAGTACCACTTCCTCCAAGAAGTTGGCCGCCAAACCTACATTGTCAAACTACATGGGATGCTGTTCTTTGGGACGATTGTCGGTGTTATTGAGAAGGTCCGGGCGCTGATTGCAGACGATCACTTCGCGGAACATCCCATCAGATATCTTATACTTGACCTGTGGCAAGTCACTGGGATCGATTACTCGGCCGCGGAAGGGTTTATGATGCTCAACCGGCTGTTGAATCAGAAAGGGATAGTCATGTTGATCAGCGGCAAAGATGCGGATAGCAGAGTCGGCCGAGATCTCAGGGCAGTTGGACTTGGCGAGGGCGAAAGCGGGGCTGGGGTCAAGTTTATGCCCGATCTTAACTCGGCGCTGGAGAGCTGCGAGAACGAACAGTTGAAGACGTTCTATGCCCAGCAGGAAGCACTGCGGGTTACCCGGCCTTCACCGCATCCAAGCCTGGATGTTCCGGAAGCCAAGTCGACATCGCAGCCACTAGAGTACCTTTCGCAGTCGCCAAGGCGGAACCAGCTGCACCAGGTCGCTAGAACCGTCTTGAATCAACATGAGTCGCAGCGGACTTCGCGTTGGCGCGGCATTAGCGAGCCACTGCGGCTGATGCTGCAAATCTTCCACGACATCAGCGACAAGAATGAAGACTTCTGGTTCCGCGCTAAGCCATACTTCCAGAGGCGCGACTATCGAGCCGGCACGGTCTTGTATCACCGGGGCGAGCCAGCCAATGGCTTTTATCTTCTTGAGCGTGGCGAATTGCGCGCCGATTACGAAACACCTCAAGGCAAACTCTCGGAGCCCATTGTCCAGGGCACAACTTGTGGCGAGTTGCCCTTCTTCTCGCAGACGGATCGCACCGCCACGGTCCTCGCTGTCCGAGACTGTGCCGTGTGGGTCATGGACACTAGCGCCTGGGAACGTCTGCGCCGCGAGGAGAACGATGTCTACCAAGAGCTCCTGATGGTCTCACTGAAGCTCACGACGGAGCGGATGAATGCTATGACGAACTACACCCTGGCCAATGCTAACTAAGTCGGGATGGACACCACCAAAGGAGTCGGAAGACGAAGAAGAAGGGAAACCCAGATTGCGATTACTGCTCTACAAACTGGCTGCATCATCAAGTTATCCAACTCGATCAATGGCGTTTTTACCGGAAAGCGAAAATTGTGGTTTTTACGTTTTTGATATCCTAGATTGGGCGGCGGCGGCTTGCATATATCGGGCTTGGTTTTACGTGAAGCGAAAAAGTCTGGAGCATATTTGCTGCATGTTAGAATATAGGGGGTTGGGGTGGTTGTTGTGCATTTGTGTATTGGTTAGGGGGTTTTATCCTTGCCGCCGTTCTCAAGTGTTGTAGAGCAAATGCCGAGCACAGTCCATATTCGGTAGTATCGTTCACTAGGGATGTGTCAACCACGGAGGGAAAGCTTCAGTATAATTTATAATGTCAAGTCCTTTTGCGAAAAGTTCCGATGCTATGGGCAGCAGTCGAATTCCTTGATTCTTGTAGTAATAGTGTATTATCTTGCAATAGTATTAAAAGCAAATATTGATGTACAGTGCTCGCTCTGGTATGCAAAGTCGGTAGGTATCTCTAATTTCATATGCATGCCTGCCTGCCTCCCTCCTTGCCTTCCCTCCCTTGCCCGCTTTATGTTGCCATTGTCCAGACCTCTGGTTCTAACTCTCATGTCATAACCTCATAACGGTGATGTGGTTTGCCCAAGTTGCCAAAAGAAAACCCAAAGTCAAGGAATGTGTCTTGAACCCATAATGGCTTCGTCGAAATGAAAATCTGCCGCATCTTCTTCTCCTTGTTAATTCTTCGCTATCGCTCGGGACGCCAGCGTGGCGCCAGCAAGTAGGAACATCAGGCTCGAACTCCTAGGCCGCGGGGTGCCGGGCCACTGCTCGTCTCCTTCTTCGTCTTCGGTCCCGTCCTGCGAAATCTTCTTCTTTTCGTCTTTCTTGGCGACCTCGCGCACGTGAAAGTCCTGCAGCACGTTCGAGCTGAAGGACCGCTGCATGGTCGCTTCGGGGTCTGCCTTGGGCTTCTCCGTGTTTTTGCCATCCCCGTCGTCGTCGTGGCGGTGGCGGCGGAACGCCGCACCCTCCTGCAGATACCGCATCTCGAGTTCCCGGCCGGAGCTGGCGGGCCTCTGTGAGATGTCGGCAGCGCGCAGCGAGGGGCGCTTCAGGATCTGGAGCTCCCGGCCCATGGACATCCTGCGGGGCTGCGTGTGGAAGAAGTCGACGGTGCGCAACGCGAGGGGAATCGAACCCTTTCGACGAGGTGGATGGTTCATGGCGAGGGCTCGGCGCAGCCCGACCCCGATCATGTGCTGCGAGTCGGCGAGGCCAAGCAGGCCCGCGCTGCCAAACGAGCCCCGTGTGCGGGACGATGCAGTCTGGGGCCGGGTAAACCCCCGGACGACAGGGCTGGCGAGGATGGGGCCGAGAGCCCCATGCAACTACTCTGGTTGTCCTCGACTATGGCATGTTCGTTGTCGTCAGCGAAGACGTCGTACAGCTCGCCATCGAGATTGGTATAGCGCCTCTCACGGGGCGGCAGGGTGGTGTAGTCGCCACCCTGCGCTGTCGACGTAGACCATGGCGATGAAAAGGCCGATGACGCCGAAAAATCGATTTCCTCCCGTGTCTGGGCAAAATCGTCTCCCAGCTCCAAGTTGAAGCCAGCGTCGCTTGGGGTCTTGGGTGGGTTCAAGCCATGGTTACTAGTAATAGCTGCTTGACTTGGGGGTGGATCGAGGTATAAATCTAATGTAACCTTGTTCGAACTTGGCGCATAGAGTGCGTTGTCGGGAGAGGGTACGAGCGTGGCGTTACTCTTTCGATTTTCGAGCGAGCCGTGGCCATTGGCTTCGTCGGGTTGGGCCACATCACTTGAGGTGGAGTTCGGCCCCTCTTCTGACGGATGCGGTGAGTTATAAGCGGGGACAGCGCCTGCAGCACCTTCACCTTCGCCTTCAGCGCCTTCATCTCCAGAACGTGGCTCGCCCGAATTGCTTGCTTCAGGCATGAATAGGTCACGCTGCAGTGGAGATGGCCTCTGCCTAGGCCTAACAAATCTTACGGGGGACGGGTCTTCCGGGGTGCTCTTAATGGACTTGTGCTGGATCTCAGCCTCGCTCGATTCACTGCCAAATTCTGCTTCCTCGATAACATACCCCTCCGCGTTGTGTCCCGCCATGAGGAACTGCAATTCTGCGCTGGACATCGAACCTGACATTTGTGGCGTAGTTACTATCAAACTGCTTCTGGGAGAGTGGCCAGAGACCAGACTAGGCGTCGAGGGGACTGTCGAGGCTTGATACCCAGTGCCCCCGTGCCGTAGCTTTTCGTCGGATGCAGAGTATTGGGATGACACAACACTCCGAGCGCGCTCAAGCCCTGCCTCATGTACGCCCGTATCCTCCGGCTCGGTTACCCGTGCCGCGCTTTCTCGCTCTTGGTCTTGGTCTTGGTGATCGCCGGCAATTGTGCCATCATGCGTATTCGGCTGCCGACTCATCGAACCTGAATCAGCTGTGCTCGCGTGCTGGCTTTTCGAACCTTGCAATACATCTTCAATGGGCAACTGTGTTGGAAATGTCGTACCTGGCATGCTTAGTTCTTTTTCTTCCGTCTGTGAATCGGGCTGCTTCAGCAGTTCTAAGACCCCGAATGTGCTAGCAGAGGGGACTAGTGGAAAGGCGCGATGACCCGTCTTGGGATCCCTGTACATCTTGGACGACTGTGAGTTCATGCTGGTAATACTGCGAGCAGAGGTGGTAGGCCGCTCTCGTTCTTCCTCGGAGGCGCGCTTGGGAGAGACAGGCACTTGAGACACCACGCTAGAGTCTACATCGGTGCCAGATACTGTTGAGTATGCAGACTGCGCCAACCTAGGACCCATGGATGGGATATAGGGCAACGAAGGCTCCTCTTCATCATCGGCCACGGCAGTCTGCGCCACGAACGCGAATCCTTCAACAACAAGTCGCTGCGCTGGTTCGTCGGTGTCGGAAGAGGGGTCTGCTTCCGCCTCGGGAAGAGAGCAAGTATCTTTGCAGATCATCTCGATATCTTGCTCGACTCGTCGTCTCAATTTATTGACAACCTTCGTCCTGGTCGCTGACGAAGAACCCAAGCGCCGAGTCGCAGATTTCGGTTCTCGGGCGACCAACGTCTTGTCGAGAATCAGGTGGCCACGTTTCCAGGCAATATACCGAACGGTGGCTGCATTGCCTCGAAGCACCGCACTGATTCCAGTTTGGACTCTGTCTAGGATAGCCTCGATGCTGCGCCTCGAGTACGATGTTGCGGCGGGTAGGGTGAACACCAATGGCTCTTCAAGGGACCAACCAGAGCCGCGGAGCTCCACGATCTTGAGATCAAGATCATTAGTCTCGATGATTGCTAGGTCAGCTGTGTCCCGTGACTCGGCAATGGCCTTTTGCAAACTGTCGACGAATTCCCTGCAGTCCGGCGAGTTACCGTCCTCGAACAGAACAAGCTTGCTTTGAATGGAGCGGGCCAAATGGTTGAAGTCCGGGCCGAAATTGTTCGTGACCTTGAGAGCTATCTCAGAGGCTTCCTCCAAGTAGTGTTGACAAGTTCCACCGTCGAACCGGCATTTGGCATGTTCCTCCTGGACATGCCTCCTCCTAGATCGAACAGCCCCTTCTAGCGCGTATGAAGCATCAGAAAACAAGGTTTCGGCGACCGCCAGTGTGAGAGGGGTCGTTTGGTTGCTGGCTACCTGAACGGCTTTCTGCCAGGGGACTTCTCCTTGTCGGTTCAGGAAAGTGAACGCAAGGTCGAGCTTGTAGCCTGGCGTCGTCTCAAAAGCCTGGGACTTTTCAATAAATTCGGATCGGGGTATACAATTAAACGGCTGAATGCTGCCAATTCGATACGGAGACGGCCGCAGCTCTGGAAGTGGGTGTAGGTCATCATATAAGGGGCCAACCCTCCAGATGAAATCAGGATCGTGCCTTTTCAGGAACAGCCCGATCATACGGTTGCTCGAGAGGATGATATCCTTGGCAGCCTCTGCAGTCACCGGGGTCTTCTGGTATGAGGTATATGTCCTGGTAGCCCAGAGCTCGCCGCACTGGCTGATCTGGGTCGTGAGCTCAAACCTCTTTGGTTTTGTTTGGCCACGGCCCTGGGTAGCTGCTGAAGCATTCGGGTCTTTGCGAGTAATGAGCTCGTAGCAGCTATGGTCGATGCGCCGTAGAAGCCCCTGGCAGAGATTTTCGGTGACCCGAAGGGGTGTGTGAGCTGTCATAGTTCCGACTGTATGTGAACTCGAGCGGATCCTCAAAGTGCAGTGACACACGGACGGATAGGCCAGGTTTTTCATCGTCATTCTGGGGTGCAATAGGGCCCGAAATTGCCCATTGGTCCTCATCGGCTTCCCAGCCCTGAGGTTCCCGCAGTGATGCCTCAGTAGAGGCACACTTGGAGAGCAGGTCCGTTTCCTCGGAGGGCTCCTCTGGTGCTGGAGTAGCCAAGTCAAGCAGCTCTGGCGCCGGAGTAGCTGGTTCAACTAGCTCTAGCGCTGTAGTAGCCAGCTCTGGCTGACTTTGCGATGGTTTGAGCGATGATTGGAAATAATCCGTCGCCTCTGTCGCGTCAAGGGCGTCTCTGCTGTGGAGAGTCGATGTCTTCCCACTGGCAGTGAGGGCGCCCCCACTCTTGCGACTATCTGATCCTCTCAGGGTTTTGACAAAAGTCTTTAAACGGCTTTGGAAGACCTTCGGACGGCCTTTGGGCGCATCCCAGGCCATGTTTGCCGTTTAAACTTATGAGCTTTGGCAAGATAAAACGGGTGGCAAGTTGGAAGGGGGAAAAGGGTGAGAAGATGGAATAGTAAAAGTTGTCGCGCACAGCAGTGGCCGCGTGCTGGCTGTTGCTGCTGCTAGGTGGGTGGGCGCTCTCTGTCTATATTCGTTGGCTGAAAAGAGCAGTCCCCAGTTCCTTGTCTTTGGCGTTGTGCCACACTTGATTGGCGGGCCCAAATGCCAAGGACCGTTTGCTAGTAGAACCCAAGCACTATACTACCTAGGCAAAAAGCAACGAGTGAGGGAAAAAAAGTTTCAGCCAAGGAAGGCACGTCGAGCCGATACCAGCAACATACGCTGGGTGTCAAGAAGCTTGGGCGGCGACGAAAAGAGTGTGTGAGGGTGACTGGGTGAGTGCTGGCACTGCTGGCAACTGGGTGTACGAGATAGCCTGAAAGAAAAGGGCTATATTACTGGAGCACGACTGCTGTACGTGATGTATTAAGAGCCAGGATACCCGGTATTATTAGTACTGGTGGAGGGGAGCCCGGGTCTTCGGGTAGGCTAGGAACCTCTGTCCAGCTTGGCCAGGTCGGATGAAGCATAAACCTGGGGCCTGGGGAGGCGACCAGAAGAAAGAAAAAACACTTCCGTTTAAGCGTACGGATGCCGCAGGTAGAAAGAAAAAGATTAGGATGTGGGTGAACTGCTGCACTCTGGTTCCCCCGCGTCAGCACTCGCACGAACAGGAGCAATTGCAACATGGCAACGCGTGAGATCGTGTGGTTCTGGCGATTCCGAAATGCCAGATGGAATCCAGCGCCAGTGCGCGCGCCGGCCTCCACCACTCAAACTCGGAGATGTCCACACACCAAACAGACACCCATACTCGCCTGCCACGGCAGCCCGGCCAAAAACCGGTATTCTCGCAAAAACGTTTCGATACATCAGTACTTGCCTGTGTCCCTACGTAACGTGTATCGTACCGTAGACATCTCCTGCTATCTTGACGTAAGGCTGCGTTTACGTGGAACCCCAACGTCCTTGCCACACATCCTAACAACATATACGTGCAAAGGTGAGAAAGCCTGCCTAACCAACTAATTACCTAACCCCCGAATAACATACCTGAAAGCATACCGTCTTACCCGAGTCAGTCAGGCTCACCAGCCATCCTACTCATGGATATGATGCCTTCAGGCCGAGTTGCAGTAGGCGCTTGTTCGAGGCGAGGCCACCTGCCTGCCAAACGGTCAGATTGTCTCGACTTGGCCCCACGAACCAGAAGGCATGTATACAAATCGAGATTTCTCATTTCCTCCTACAGTAGCGTGGCTCGTGGCTGGCGTGTGTGGGCCCTCCAGCCCGTGAGGGCAGAACTAGGCGCCCCGGGGCTACCTATGACAGTCGCTAAAGTGCGTTGAATAGGGGGTAGACCGTAGAGGGGGATAGGCCAGCGAGTTGCTCGACACTAACAAGCTGATCTGCGAGAAGGAGGAGAACAAATGGATACACGTATGCCGGTAGTGAGAGGTTGGTATTCCGGTTTTTTTCTTATCTCTTTTTCATCCTTCATTTTCTCTTTCGAAACCCTAACAGGGCAACCCATCGTTGTCGGTAGGAATCTGGACGTAAAGATACCGGGCTGTTAGTTGTATGTCAAACGGGCAAAGTCAGCCACCAAAACTTTCAGCCTCTAAGCACGTCCCCTAGAAGCGTGACAGCTGCACGACAAACGGGTCATGGTGGGTTCACCCAAGACAAACGCACCGGCCGGATCCTGCCATTGCGCTCCCCAGGAATTGCAAAGTCCCGAGTCGACGACCCGCCCGAGGATTTCGTACCATGTGTTGATATCAAGATCACATGGTTCGACACATTGTAGCGGTGGTAAGTCCTACTTGAGAGAAGCTGACCAGGCAACCCTCAGCCCTGCATGAGAGGGCGAGACGTTGCACGATGAATCCTGGGGAAATGCGAGTCCGCCAGCGGAGATCGCAGGGCGCACACAGCTGCGAAAATGGACAAACACGTACTTCGCACGAGTCGGCAAGGGTTCTCGGATGGTCGGAAGCCATCGTGACAATCCGAATGAATCCTTGCGGAATATATCGGCCCAAGTATTTCCCCTTGTCGTTGGCCCAGCCAGTGAGTCGCGAACGGCAAACCGGTTTGCATATCAAGCGTGCCACATTTATGTCGGGGTAAGACGTTCTTGGACCATTACCAACTGCAGCGAACTGCAGGCTTTCATGCCGATTTGCTAGTCACAATCGTCCCGCAAGTACCACTGGCCCGGCTGGGTGGAAGCCACTCCTTGTGAAGTAGGTATGGGGGCTATGGGGTCAGCCGAAAGTTCTGGCGGACCTAGGCCTGTCCTATCGTATGTTCTTTTGTTTGTTGTGGTGACTTCGTAACCAACCGTGGTTGTCTGCGATAAGCAGAACAGTGTTCCCGTACAGGGGTTAAAAAAATTCAAATATTATACATCATATCTCTATTGTTGTGCCTCATACTGCTGGCATAGCAAACGCCAGTCTCCAAAAGTTAGGTATTACTCACCTCATGCTGCGACGACTGTGTGATGCCAGATTTGAACCTGCGAACATTGTTTCGTTTAATAGATGACCACTTGAGCCACACTCCATCTAAGCCTACAGAGCAACAGATCACCCGTGGTAATCTCAGAAGTAATATCATGAAGCTTGGAACAAGCACATGAGACGGGAGGGAGCATGCATCAAGCTAATTCGTTTGTGATGGATGGACAATGTGATTCGACCCCTTCTACGGGAGGGTAGAGTGTAGGAAATGAATCGATATACTCTCTCAATCAGACCAGTCAATGCGAATTTCAGGTCATGTCTTCGACTTCCCACAAGTTATCAAATACCGGGAGAGAAAAGGGGCGTGTCATTGTCTTCTCGGTCGATCCAGACTAGATACCTACTGTATCCAGTGTCCCATATCCTGTCCTCTCTATCAACACAACTACCAACTCGATAAAACGAAGATGGCCAAGAAGAATAAGAAGTCAAACGTTGTTGAGCGGTGGAACGACTACTTCCAAACTGACGCTCTGCAAAATTGGCAAAGACTTATGACCGATCTCGGGTTCCAAGAAGAGTTTCGCAGCAAAACCCAGTGTAGAAACGTAAGTAATTCCATGCTCAGGAGCATCACTGTCTTGCTTGCGGTGGCAGATTGGTTGCAGTCGATAGCTGACACCCCATGCTCCCTCTGGATTTAGGCTCTGAGAAAAGTCTGGACTAATATCTACGACTTCCTCGATGCTGTGAAGGCTGGCACACCCGCACCGAAGTTTGCAACCGAAGCTAAGCTCAGTCGCTACACAATGAAGACGCGCAAGATGTACCGAAGAAACACGTCAAAAAGGCAGCCCCCTGGCAAGTTTGATGGCACATATTTTTCGGTGATAGATGGTTGATGGTTGTTGCGGAATATGTTTCTCGAGAAAGTTGGTAACAGGGTATTCTTACGTCTAGCTTCTAATTTCCCATAACCTGATCTTCCCGTTGTCGTTTCCAACGGCAAGCATATCGCTGTCCTTCGAGAAAGCCACGCACTTTATACGGCCCAACGGCGTATTTGCAGTCGGCCAGTTACGGAAGACTGTGCAGCTTGGCATGTGAGCCAATCTGAAGTTGTCTGTCTTGTGCTTTGAGCCAAACGCCAAAATCTGTCCATCCGGGCTGAAGGTAAGAATCGTGACGGGCGTCGTGAGCTGCATGAAACTCTTTGTAGGCTCTGGCCGTTCCTTCAGATTCAGCTCGTCGTCCTCCGAGGGCAAGATCAGCTCTTGCCGGTCATAGACGTTCATCACACCGGTGTTGGATCCTACGGCCACCCATCGATCTCCACCAATGAGTTCGGGTCCCTTGTGGCCACCAAGCGCTATAGCTGTGCCGCCAACAGAGCCCTCGTCGTTCCATATTCCTACAAATCTTCGGGAAGCCATGCTCCATTCTCCGATCTGGCCTGCCTTTCCAAGGATGGTTATTCCATTGCCGTTCTTCCACCACTGGAAGTCAATGATACCACCCCGACTGTCTAATCGAGCTGCCGCGATCCATTGCATCGTGTTCACATTGAGCATATTGATAACACCGCCACCCTTTCTCGTGGAAGCAATCAAACCAAGGTATCTCCCACAAGGACTCAACTTGAACCGTTCCCATGTTCTCTGTTCTAGATGATGCCCTTGAATCTTGGATGTCCGTTGAATGGCCCCTGTGGGCATGTCCCACGAATGAATAAAGCGCCTCCTACCAGCAAAGAAGATCTTGTCACCAGCGGGAAGCATGAACTCGGCGTGGCGTATAGGCACCTGCTTAACCTGAACTGAGGTGAGCAAAGGATTGGGTGTTGGGTGCGCCGTCGGTGCTACATGGTGAAGATATAGCATTGAAGATGTGCTGGCCGAAAGGAGAACAGGGTATTCTGGATGAAAGCAAAGAGCAGTGACTTCAGACTATAGACAGAGTTAGCAAGGTCTCTAGGTATTTCGGTCGAACCGTAACAAGGGCCACAGTCAGGCTAGTCCTAATCACCCACTGAGGGTAACAACTTGAGCCATGGCAACCCTCATTTCGAAAATGGAGAGAGTAATTCCTTACCTTATGGCTATCGGCCATGTCTCGAGACCTTTGGATATCAATGACCTCTGGTCGAAGTGTCTTCACTCTAGTAGACGCCCCCTTAAGCGAGCTAGCGTCACGAAGAAACCTATCCAGAGGCAACGCAGATAGGTCACCATCCTCTTCATCGCTCTCGCCCAATTCAGACGCGTCCGAGTCGTCTGACGCAGCAGACGACCGGCGACGGCGCTTTGCCGGTCGCTCTTCCGACGCCTTGGCCCAATTTGGCATAGGGTTGAGCCGCAAGAACTGCTGCCGTAACCTCCGGGTATATTCAGTGCCTGTAATGACGTCGTCGTCCTCACTGAGTCGCAGCTTCCGCAGTTGGGTGGCAGTAGCAAGTGACACGGTCAACTGCTCGTCGTCATCATCGTGCCAGGCTGGAGGGTCTTTGTCGTCGGCGGGCGCAGGAGCGACTTCTTTCGGGGGCGCAAGGACGAGGTCCTTGGACCCAGCTGGAGGGGCGTCGAAGAAGAACAGCTGCGCGTCGTCAAGCTCCTCATGACCTGTACCATCCTGTTCCGCATCACCCGAGTCCAATTCCGCTTCGTCGAAGTCAAAGTCCTTTCGGAGCTGTTCCCTGAAGTTCTCCGTGTCACCTAGGACAAAGCGCTCGAGGTCCTCTTCGTCCGAATCCTTGTCGTTGGGGACGAATTTGCGGTCTTCGGAAGCAGAGTCTTCACCACTATCGGAGGACGAAGTGACATCGTCCGAAGAGACGGACATCGCATCGACGTCTTCTTCAGGAAGGCTTTTCGTTTGTGGCGGCGGCATTTTGTCTTGGGTCGGGAGTAGTTGAGAGCTCTTCAGTTTGCAGGTGTAAAAATTCAGACCGGTACAAACAGTCGCAACTCAACTTTTTAGTGGGGCAAAGTTAGTCGATAAGATACTGTGGAAGGGACCTCAAGCCCCCACTCTACCCAATTAGACGATAGCCGGCCATAAAAGAGTTCTAGAAATGAATGCCATAAATTTGAACAGATGTATTTTGCTTAGAACAGTAAAAGAGTTCTTACTTGACCCTATGAACTTGTGTGTAGATGAGATTACTGACAGGAGGGGCATCCAGCAATACTATCCTACGCCCACGCCCTACAAGCAATTGCCAGGTCCGTATCTAAGGCACCGTTGATATCGACACATAAGCCTGTAAAGAAGGCTGGAAGTGGTGGCAACTGTAGAAAACGAGCTGAATAAGAATGTAGCTTAGTTTATTCATATACATGCAAATACAAGGTTCTAAAGGACTGATTGCAGGAGTGACATCTGAAAGCTGCCAAACGAGATACCGGAGAACCATTTGCTATGGAGCATAACACAAGTGCATGCGGATCAGTCATCTTGCCAGGGCAGCTACTTGTAATTATCGAGTCAAACATGGCAGTAGAAGATCTTCTAAAGCGAAAATGAAGGACATGGTCTTTCCATTCTCTATATGAGAGACAAGTTTTCGTGGGAGTAGAGAGCCCAACTTTGAAGTACTCGATACCGATTCCGCAAACATCCTAAACTCCGTGAATATGTACGTATGATCATCTGCGCTTCATGCGCAGGAATTTCTTGATATCATTTCCGTCTCCCATAGCATCAAATAAAGAACGACAATGAAAAACTTCACTGCCGTGAGGTGCAGGGCCCATACAGGTCTCGAAAACGGATAGCAGCCTTGATTACAAGAGGCCTCACTACTTACAGCTCAATGATCAGAGCATCTCCGCCCAAAACCCTGTGAGCACCATCTCCCCAGAGGCCGAGCACCGCCATCGTGAAGCCTACGCCAGCAAGTGCGGTCTGCATGAACTGGTTCTTGACGAACAGCTCAACCTCGCTCCGCACCTCCTCGCCGTTGGTATCCTCGTCCAGCTCCTCGCCGCTCGTGCTCATGGCGCCCTCATCGCTGTGGGAGTCGCCCAGTACCTCGTAGCTAGCCTCCATGCGGCGCGCGGCCTGCTTCTCCTTGCGGGCCGTGGCAGCTCGGCGTTTCCGGGCAGCGCGGGAAGAAGCATCGGACGGGGAGGCGGTTCCAAAGATGGACGGGGTGACGAAGTCGGTGAGCTTGGTGCCCAGCACGAAGAGGGAGGTGTAGAGCAGGTACGGGTGGCGGTATCCGCGCGGCGACAGTGTAAACGCGAGGAGGAAGGCAGAGCCAGCCACGCCGGTCAGAGCGTTGAGGTGGGTGTTGGTGGTTTTTCTCAGACCGCCGAAGGCCTTGGCAGCCGATGAGGCGGAAGGCAGGTCGAGCAGAGAAGGGATGGTCAATGTGGACAACGTATAGGAGACGCCCTGTCAAGTCTTGTCAGAATACATTCGTCTGTAATGAGATATTCCATCTCAAACGCCATCCCACAAGCAATGGGCCCGCAGAGCCAGGAAAATGCTCAGGTCCGTTCTCTGTTGCGCGACCGAGCAGAGTCATGGCGGCGGCGGGTGGAGGGGCCAGCCCGAAGGAAGGTGGGGGTGATGGCTCAATGCCACGGTCAAATACGACAGCAACTTACCGTGAGCAGACCAAGGGAGACGGTTCCCACAAACTTGAGGACCGACACCTTAGTCGTAGCCATAGTTGATGATGTCTATGCTGATAAACCGAAGTGCGGTGGATGGATGAGGGTTACGATGCGGCTAGATGAAAGTCGCATAAGGAAGAGGAGAGTCTAGAATGGGGATGGTGACGAGAGCTTTGGGCTGGGCTCGGGAACGTGGGCCACCACCGCCTTTGATTCCAGTGGTTGCGTCACTCCAACAACTGGCTCGCTTCTGCGAACGTCTGCACCACTCAACCTTAGGCGCCCAATACCTACCTAACCTACATACGCTGTAAGCAAGTACCCTCTTGGCAAATGCCTGTGATTCTGTAGTCCAGGTGTGCATCCAGCAGTAAAGCTACTAGCCACTTACATTTCGACTGTAAATGTTGTATATACTACATAGTATATTGAATCGAATCCACATACCTTTATTTTCATGTATAAAATTGTTTGTCACAAATGGTCCACTGCTCGTTCAAGAATCCGGGGCGAGCCAATCAACTGGCATGCATTCCGAAACGAACTCCTCTGCCACCTCTGCAATGCGTGAACTATATTAGCTAGCCGAGGCCGTTAGCTAGGTACTACATGTGTTTGTTCTAATGAAGGAATTGAGGCATGTTGAATACAGCATACCTAACTTTCAATATGCATGAGATTGCCCTGTTCCTTGCATAAACGGAAGGGGATTCATCTCGCCATGACAAGATTCCCTTGGTAGGACTGATCAGAGCAATATCCATCAAATCACCAGCTCTCCACAGGAACAAAGGACCGGCCCGGGGATCGATGTCTAAATGTAGGTGTAGATATTGTCCTGTAGCAGGTAGCAATCATGCAAGTAAACTGCGGGCTGCAGCCGAGGTAGTAGTGAGTAGCCCACATTTCTTCTCCAACCATGATCTGAGTTAGGTCACCAGTTCGTCTCCGAGATTCAGACCCTGGCACCTGGAGAATCGAACATCAATGCCGAAGGAGCTGAGATGAGATTTCATTGCTTTGAGCTGCCGTAATCCCTTTTCATCGATGTTGCCTTTTGCATCACCCCGACTCAACAACAATAATACTTACTTTTTCTCATCGTGACATCGCCTGATCCTCCAGAACCAGCATTTGCACCAGCATCTCCTCTGAGTTGTAATAGTGGTTCGCTTGCTTCCGCAACCCAAAATAGCTGCTACCACCACACACGTACCAACTCCGTCAAGAACTCAACAATATGCCGGTCCCAAAGTCTCAATATCTCAGCTCCGTATGGAGGGATGGCATCTTCGGTAAGCTGGCAGCCCTCAGGTTTATAGACTCGCAACAATTGCTGATTTGTATCCGCAGACGGTCGAGTTGTCTTTGTGACGGGAGGCGCCGGCTCGATCTGCAGCGCACAAACCAGGGCTTTGGTGCACCTGGGTGCCAATGCCTGCATCATTGGGCGTAACGTCGAGAAGACCGAGGCGGCCGCCCGAGACATTGCCACTGTCCGCAAGGGCGCAAAAGTTCTGGGCTTCGGCGGCTGCGATGTGCGAGATGTGAGCACTCTACCAGCAGACCATCACTCACAGGAGCTGTCAGCACTAACGATAACGTAGCCGGAGAGCCTTAAGCAGGCCGCCGACCGATGTGCTAAAGAGCTCGGCGCCATCGATTTCGTCATGTACGTGCGATGCCTTCACGCCCTATTTCCATCACAAATTCACTAACACAGATTCTCCCGCGCAGTGCCGGCGCAGCTGGCAACTTCGTTGCGCCCATCTCCGCTCTGACACCCAATGGGTTCAAGACGGTAATTGATATCGATGTGATCGGTACCTACAACACAGTCAAGGCGACCATGCCGTATCTCATCGAATCCGCCACGCGGAACCGGAACCTGGAGGCGGTCGACATGCTGACGGGCGGGCGCATCATCTACATCTCGGCAAACTTCCACTACACGGGCATGCCGCTGCAAGCGCACGTATCCGCCGCCAAGGCGGCCATCGACGCCCTCATGGCCTCGGTCAGTCTCGAGTACGGGCCGTATGGCGTGACGTCCAACGTTATCGCGCCTGGAGCCATTGAGGGCACTGAAGGTATGGCCCGCCTGGCGAGCAGCAAGACCAGCCAGGCGGACAAGGCCAGCACCGTACCCCTTGGGCGCTGGGGCACATGCCGAGACATCTGCGACGCGACGGTGTACATATTCTCCGATGCGGGTTCGCACGTCAACGGCGAGATTCTGGTCGTCGACGGAGGCTCGTGGCGCCTGAAGAGTGGCTACGCCGTCGGCCTGGAGGCAAACATGACGTACCCTGACTTCTTGCTCAAGGGGGAGTTCTCGCCGAACATCAAGAGCGGAAGGAACGAGAGGACGTCTAAGCTATAGGTGCATGGGCCCATGCAACCTAGTTGCTAATGTTCAATAATGAGACTCTTCGCTTTGGGCATAGCGCTGGTGTTCTTCTTAGTTAATACGTCTATGAGTCTAATAACAATTATCTCATTTATAGTAAAATATCGAGAACGTTTATGCAGTTGGATTGATGACCAAGTCCCTGGGAATTCCAACAATTACAAGTCATTGAAACGTTACATGAAGTTCAGGCAAGCTGGTTGGATATATCATGTATCATTGTATAAGTTCTCAGCTATTACCAGACCCTACATAGGCCGTTTCTTGTGGATATCACCACCGCGCAATGTATATACCAGCAAGCAAGTATATACAGTCGTATATTCGCTTGAACTGGGCGAAACCAGTTCTATCTAAGCCACTTGGAAGAACAAATTCCATTCCCATGACTAGTTCTCCTCGGGCACAAGCACAGTGCTTTCCTCGGTCTTGTCGCGGCCTTCGTAGTGCTTCTCGGCGTCCTTAACGACCTGTCGCCCGCTGAAGTTGGACATGATGTTCTCGCCCTTGGACCGCAGCCGATAGCTGTACCAGTGGGGCATGGCGCGGAGCATCTGCAGGGCGGTGCCAAAGGATGGGGTGATGATCTGGCCGGAGCGGCCCGAGAATATCTGGCGCACAATGGCGTCGGCGACGGACTCGGGCTCGAGCGCGGGCACGAGAAAGGGTGCTTCGTTGTGGTAGCCCGTGAAGAGCGCTGTCTTGGTGTAGCCCTGGTTGACGATCACGGTGCGGACGCGGGGTGCGTTGTAGCGAGTCTTGAGCTCGGCCGCGAGCCCCTCGTGGAACGAAGCCGCCGCCGCCTTGGAGGCGCCGTAGTCGACCATGTTGGGCACCGTCAGCCACGCCGCGTAGCTCGCCACCGTCACCACCATGCCGTGGTCGCGCCGCACCATGGCCGGGAGGAACTCGTGCACCGTGTAGAAGTGCGCGAAGACGTTGACGTCGAACGTCAGCTTCAGGTCCCGCTCCGACGTGCCGAGGATCGTCTTGCCCCGTGCGATGCCCGCGTTGTTCACCAGGATCGTCGGGTCGCCCACGTCGGCCCGGACCTTGGCGGCTACCTCCTTGATGTTGGCCACCGAGGTCAGGTCGCACTTGTAGTAGTGGACCTCAGGTCCTGCATTGGTTGGTCAGCTTCTTATCGGACAGCCTCTCTCCCCCATCACGTACCGGTCTCGAATGACATCGGCTGGATGTCCAATACCACAACCTTGACGCCTCGCTCGGCCAGAAGTCGCACGACATGACCACCGATTCCGCCAGCACCTCCAGTCACCACGGCGATCTCGTTGGGCCAGTCGTACGTGTCGCTCGCGAAGTTGTTGACCACCCTCTCCGAAAACTTGGCGCTTAGCCATTTGGCCAGGCCGACGTAGAGCAGGGTCTTGAGCCGCGAGAAGGCTAAGGGGTGCAGTATGGATAAGTCCTCGCCCTTTTTGGTGTACCGGGCGGCCAGGATGAGCGGCAGCAGGCAGGCCGGGTTCAGCACGGTCTTGCCCAGGAGACTGAAGATGGGGTCTGCCGTGAAGCCCTCGCGAGGAAGCCATCCATTGTGAACAGGCATTTTCCTTTTGTTTCTTTTCCGTACAAGGAGACAACGAATGCTGTATGTTGCCCAAGGAGACTAGCAAGTAGCTAGCTTGCAACTTGAATGACCAGGTGAGAGACGCAAGGGTGATTCGTTTGGTGTGTCGAGGATTAGGCTAATATAAACCGTGCCGTATTGTATGTAGGGTACCTTGGGCAGCTTGTTTGGCGCGCCTTCTAGTCAGGAAAACAAGCAGTCTTATGTAGTTTATAGAATAAGAAATATTGGGCAAGAGAAAGAGAAATTCAATTCCAATACTTCTGCATAATTAAGTAAACAGATGAAGAGGCAGGAGCGGTCCTGGGTAATTAAGTGATTTCCATAGTCCACTGTCAGGCCAGTTTGGCTTTCAAGCCCCCCCTACTGGGTACCGAGGCATACCCCAGATCGCATAACGGTTGGCGTGCGGGGGATACATTGGGGAAATAGACGATGCTCTGCGATCTCATTGCCATTTTGGGACTCTAGGCAACTGAGACCCCGCATAGGTTCTCGGTAAGTATGAGCAAGTCTGGCTCTTCCAGTCTTTACATGTGTTTGCTTCCCTCCGTAGATATCTATCTTGAGAGGTAGGTAGTCATTGGGAGGCCTTGGGCTTGGCATGCGGCGACATCACCGCGTCCCAAGATTTGTCTGATCTCCCAGCGTTTAACCTCAGCTTGGCATACAGCACACGCCACAGCAAGAAATGGTGAGTCGAATCTACGCACGAAAGATCTTACGTAGACTGATGTAATGCTTGGCCAATAGCCACGCATTCTTGGACTACTTGTCGCGTGAGAACCCCTACCATTAGTGCGAGCATACCAAATACGCATGCTGTTGCTCCGTGTAGAGAGCAGATTGATCATTGGGTACAGCTATATCGAAGCTAACGTATTATAAATTATAGTGCTTTTTTTTATTGATCTATCTACAAGACCTGCAGCCCTGGGTATCATCAAGTAAACAACACAAAGAATAAACAAGTGGCAGCAAGCCAGCTTGCTGTTTTACTCCAACTGGGCGAGCCTAGACCGCCACCCAGGCCACCCAGGCCATTCAGCCCAGTCACGCCTGTTTGCTCAATATGCGTGGCATCGCCCGGCGCAAACAAGATGCCGACAGTATTGGCCGATTTGGCGTCAATCTCTTCAGGTGCGAGCAGCGGGTTGTTGACCGAGTCACACGGTGGGTTGTTGCCGGTGAAGTCGATCTTGTTCGTGACTGAGATTGGTACGTCGAAAATGGTGTAGTGGTCTTCTCCGTTCAAGCGGAAGTTTTGCCGGATCGAAATCTACCCACGCGTATTAGTAATGAGTTGTCTGGAAACAACATCGTCGTCGACGTCGTCGCCGTTGCCACTGATCTCTAACTTACATTGTAGGCACCGCGATCGCTGTCCCCCGACCTCGGCTGGCCGTCACCTACCAGACATCCTGGCCAATGCCACTTGACATGCTTCACGGTGCTGCCGGGCTCCGACTTCATGATGTCCCCAAGAGTCGAGCCTCCACCAGTCGCTGTGCCGTTGGTGATGGTGAAGTTGCGACCGGTGTCATAGCTGTACATGAATATGGTAATGTTATGGATCTGGTTGGGACTGTCGGCGCCGTAAGGCGGCAGCATGAGCTTGCCGTTGGCCGAGACGTCGAGTGCTACCTCGATAGTATCTAGTCGCGTGTTATTGGGTGTAACGATTCATCCGGGGCTCCAGATCCGAGTGATACCCGAACTGGATGCGGTTGGACTTACCACCGCCGAGCGGCGTTCCGGGCTGCGGCGCATCGAGGATGGCGAAGCCGGGGGTGAAAATCTGACCATTGGCGATTGTAAAAATGGCAGCCTGGGATTGTGATGCCAGGAGAAGGAGCGACAGGAACGATGTGTAAGGCTTCATTGAGTTTAGGTTTGTATGAGATTGCCTCATCAGCAGCGTATTAAAGTGTAGTGAGTACAGACGAGTTCTCAGAATACGTCAATGTTTAAAATAAATCAGTTACATACGATGAAACAACCAGAACGAACCAGCGCAGCCAGGTAGAAGGCAAAAAAAGTGTCCCAAGTCCACGTCGTTGGGGACATTTTATTCAAATCGAACGAACCATGGAAAAGCGGCACACTATCATCAAACTCGTTTATTCGGTTTTCTTGACCCTGTTTGTCCTTATGCGCCAATCCTTCGGGAAATGCAAGGGCCGAGCATCACGATTCAAGGGGCACTGTTGGTATCAGATTTGTTTATATAGCATCTAATATAAGCCGTGGTGTTGCGGAAAAATACGTAGGATAGGGCAAATGGTGAATTACTTTCCATAAGGATAGCCCGCGACAAAGGACGACATGCTACCTTTTCGAATACTTAATGTACTTGGACAAAATGTCGTCCGATATTTGTAAGTACCTGAGGTTGCAGCTCTTGTTCACAGTGTTCAGCTCAAAGTTGGCCGATTGAATGGAATTACCACGAGCTTCCGCTGGAGTTTCAGATTCAAAGGGTCCCCAGCCCAGCACAGACCAAAACTATGCCAATTCCGCAGCGGGGCGCACGCCGGACGGAAGCAGCCGACTTCGGGAAATCCCAATCAACATTGAGCCGAGGGACGACGATACTGACAGCAACGACTTACGAGACGTCAATTGTTATTGATAGCGATAAAGGAGGGCGCATGTCAACCTACGCCCTGCCAATTCCTGCAATTCCTGGAATACCGAAGTCCAGGCTACATTTTAATAAGTGATATTACTTGGAAGTAAGCACAAGCCCGCAAAAACCAACAGCCCCAATAGACGTTAAGAATTTCGTCAGCCAGCGGTTTAGTAGTAGTGGTGGTCCGTTACTGAAGCCACCTGAACCTCACCATCTGGGCTTTCTTTTAGAATCCAGCGAAAATAAGCCAGATACGCCAAGATGAGAGTTGTTTGGAACCGTGCTGGGCAGTGCAGCCGCCTTCGTCAATTCGTCAGGCCATCATCCATAACCAATCGATTGGGACCACTTCAGCGATGGGCGTCTTTGTCAACGTCTGCCTCGTACCGCAGTTCAGGCCAGTTGGGTGGTCTTCAGAGATTTTTGAAGGTCTCCGAAGAGGTTACTGATGCTCTGGCAACAAACAAACCAGTGGTGGCCCTAGAGTCCACGATCTACACCCACGGCTCGTTGGGCAGCCTTGGCCTGGAAGATGTCGTTCGGCAAAATGGATGCGTGCCCGCTGTCGTGGGAATACTCGAAGGAGTACCGACAGTAGGTTTGACACCCGAGGAAGTGGCCCACATTGTCGCGAACTCGCCCAGGAAGGTATCGCGTAGGGATATTACATATCTTGTTGGCATGGTGAGTCAATCCTTTTATAACACCTCCACACGAGTGGAAATCCCCGGCTCATACCACATCCTGTAATAGGGCATGACGGGGGAAAGAATCAATGGCGGTACAACTATTGCTGGCACCACTGTTCTGGCACGACTAGCGGGTATCCGAGTTTTTGGCACTGGAGGCTTGGGCGGTGTCCATCGCGGCGGGGAGAGCACGATGGACGTATCCGCTGATCTGACAGAACTGGGACGCACTCGCATGGCCGTCATCAGTAGTGGCTGCAAAGGCTTTCTTGACATCCCCAGGACGCTCGAATACTTGGAGACACAGGGTGTACTCGTGTCGACCTTTGCCGACGGCCGAAAAGGCGACGTCGATTTCCCGGCCTTCTGGGCCCGTGACAGCGGCACCAAGAGTCCCTTCGTGGTCCAGACGGAAGAGGAAGCAGCAGCCATGATACTGGCACAGGAGAGTTTGGGCATCGAATCCGGGCTCTTGTTCGCCAACCCGATCCCCGAGGAGGCTTCCATCCCCAGACAAGAGATGGATGCTGTCATTGAGCAGGCTGTTGCGGAGTCGCTAACCCAGGGTGCTCATGGCAATTTGAACACGCCATTCATTCTGGGGAGGATTCGGGACCTTACTGAAGGCCGAAGTGTGCCTGCAAACAAAGCTCTCGTGAGAGCCAACGTGGAACGCGCGGCCAAGATTGCTTTTGCGACTACTCGATTCATCGCGGGAGACCTCGAGATCCCGACTAGAAAGTGAGCACCGAGGCAGCTTCAGGCTTGTACTAGATCCTGACAGTGGTAAACCATAGGGAAAGCTCGGTTTTAAGGCCTGTATACATCCCACTTAGTGGTAAATTGACAGAAAACTCAATAGTAGACAAAAATAAGGTATGAAACGGACTGGTCGCCTCTTGCTTGTGTTAGATCCGAGGCACGAGGGCATACAGTCAACCCCTGGTATAAAGTCTGGGCACCAGCTGATCGTATCCATAGGTCAACAAGGAAGCCGATGTCATAGTGGCTGGCTCAGTTGCTGTAGATCTAAGCTGTAACTACGCAGGGCCCGACTCCACCACAAATGTATCACCTCATCTTCACACCTCGAACCCAGCTCAGATAAGGCAATCCATAGGTGGAGTGGGACGTAACGTGGCCCTCGCTGCCCATAGAGTGAGAGGCAACATGGGCGTTCGCCTTTGCAGCATGGTCGGCAATGACGTGTAAGTCCACGGAGACTACCTGACGAGATAAACACCACTGACTCCCTCGATAGCGCAGGGACGACTGTAATCAACTCACTGGAGTCTGCCGGTATGGACACATCATGTATCCGCCGCCTGGAGGGAGCCTCGGGTAGGACAGCACAGTACGTAGCGGTCAACGATGCCAGCAAGAGCCTCGTCATGGCGATGGCCGACATGGACATCTTCACAACAAACTCAGACCCAGCACACTGGGCCTCGGTGGTGACAGCATCCAAGCCCAAATGGCTCGTCGTTGATGCCAACTGGACCGAGTTCGACATCCGGTCCTGGATCAAGACTGGCAAGCAAAACGGGGCCGCCGTCGCCTTCGAGCCCGTCTCCAATGCCAAGTCTGCGCGCCTCTTCCGCCCCGTCCGCGGCCACGACGAGCCGCTGGGCGTCTTCCCGGCCCCGAGCGTCGACCTCGCCACACCCAACCGGCACGAGCTGGCCGCCATGCACGCCGCCGCCGCGCAGAACGAGTACCTGGCGGATCCGCGCTGGTTCGAGGTCGTCGACGCCTTCGCCATGTTCGGCAGCGACGGCATCCGCGAGCGCTTCGTCCGCCTCACCTCCAAAGCCCTGACCGACGCCGGCGTGCCCCAACAGGCCGTCCAGCTGCTGCCCTACATCCCGACCCTCGTTGCCAAGCTCGGCGACCAGGGCGCCCTCCTCGTCGAGGTCATGGGCCCGGACGACCCGCGCCTGCGCGACGCGTCCCACGCGCCCTTCATCCTGACCCGGGCCCCCGTCGACCATCCGACGGTGGGCGGCGTGTACATGCGGCTGTTCCAGGTCGCGCAGCAGGTCCCGGACGTCGTCTCGGTCAACGGCGTCGGGGATACTTTCCTCGGCGTGTTGGTCGCGGGCTTGGCGCGCGGCGGTAAGGTGGTGAATCTCATCGATGTCGCGCAGAAGGCGGCGGTGCTCACGCTACGGAGCTTGGAGTCGGTCAGTGACGACTTGGGCACGCTGGAGCGTGAACTCGTAGCTGCCTCTTCTTCGTCTCAATAGATAGACGGCACATTGTCATAGATAAAATGTATTGTAATAATACCAACCTGATTGGCTTGAGGATCTTGTTGACTTCAGCTGCGACTGTGCGTGGTACAACTCTCTGGTGATACTGTTTTGTAGACTTGATTCACTAGTTTTGGAACATAGGCAGAGCTTCATGGAGCACCATATTGTTGTTCATATTTTAACTTTTGTTCTGCTCAGTCAAAAGGGATTCTGCGCAAGCTTTCGCCTCCGTTTCTCTTCCTCATTTCCTGAGCGGCAGCGAGACTGCTGGGCACCTTGATACCACAGCAATCTCCCCAGCTGTTGAGCTGATGCAGATGCTTGACACCCTCATGCTCTACCATGACCGCACCACCCTCGGTTTCTTCCTCCTCGGGCAATGCGCCGGCTTCCGCCTCGGTGCTCATGCCGTCCACAGCTGGTACAAGCGAGCCAAACAGGAAATGCTGCATAACTGGTAATTTTGCCAAGACCTCCGCCACAAACATCTTTCGCATGCCACCTTCTATCTTGTTCCAGCTCTTTGCAGACGAGATGTCATCCAGCATAGGGCTGTGCCATCGAAGGCCTTTGACAGTCTTGGTGCTATTCACAAAGTTCACCTGGCCAAGGTACATGAAGTCGTGGCCGAACTCCTCTATTGTAAGCTCTTGGTGGATAGCAAGCGGCGTGATGAAGGGGTGGTGCAGAAGCTGGCTCGAGCCAAACAGGAAGGGCAAAAACTGGTAATCGTCTAGGCCCCATACACCATGCGAGCCTGCAGGCTCCAGATAGTAGGTCGACTGGACGGTGCGCATCACGGCCAGATAGCGGGTGAACACCTTCAGTACCAAAGCCTTGAAGTCACTCGGCTTCACCACCTGCAGCTGGTAGAGACAGAGGAGCCAGATCATGAAGTTGAGCTCGTGGCCCGAGCCATAGTCAATGCGGGAGCGGTTGCCAAAGGACTGGAGCAGGTAGGTCTCGACCTCGGCGACAGCCTCAGGCGAGGTGACGCCAAGCCGCTTATGCCACGCGGCGCTGGCCGCCTTAGTCTTGTCGAGGAAGGTGCGGAACAGCTTGTTGCCGAAGCGCGAGCCGCCCGAGTCATCCGGAGGCGTCGCCAGCACGAGTGCCTCGGCCTCGTCCAGGAGGGCGAGGATCGAGGTGATGGTGGGAGTCAGCTCCTCATCCTTGACGGACGAGATGAGCGTATCGACTATGGCGTCAGACAGACCGAAGACGAAGGCGAGGATGAGGCTGTGAGTGGGCGACGAGAGAAACAAGTCATGGTCTTTGCGGGATAGGATCCTCCTGGAGGGGACCTGGAACGTCAGGGTTGACGGCTCCGGCGGCGGTGGGAGGGCCGGCGTCTCTGGGGTGGGAACCGGAGCAGAAAGTGTAGCCCGGCGACGTCTGGGCTCCAATTTGGGAAGCTGGTCTTTGAGATTGGGGATTGTAGAGGGCGGCGGAACACTGGCCGGCTGCTCTGTAGCCATGATTGCGGCCAAGTGGGTCTTGCTCAAGATGGCAACGGTTGTGAGGTCTCAAGTAAGGATTGGGTAACCTAGGCACTCGTTATAAACTGTGGACTCAAAATATATCGCAGGTGGCATGTAAACATTGATGGTAAGGTGTACCTAGGAAGGTGAAGAAGTTTCGATGTTAGCACCGAAAGACTGCCCCGCCACCGGAACAGGGCTACACGCCATTTCCCTTTATCAAGTACGACCCCTCGTTTCCCCTACTGCCTTTCCTCTTCCTCCTTCAGGCCGCCTAGCTACAGAAGGACCTGCTTGTTAGATCGGGAGTGCTGCATAAAACATAACTTTAAATTCCACGCTAATTGTGGGGTCGGCCGAGCTTGGGGGAAAGGTAGCTCCAATGTCAGTGGCAGAAAAACCAAAGAAAAAGTCCCTAAGCGACTGGGACTCGAGCCTCAATTAAGCTACCCGCAGTTCGAAAACCTCACCAACCCATACCGACCGACCGACCGACCTCAACCTCAACCTCAGATCCAGGGCGCGTTCGAGTAAACTGTAGAAACAACATGACTACCACTACCTCAGGGCCCGAAGCGCTTTTGTCGCACCTGCACAGTGCTGATGGCTCCGCCACGTTTTCGTATGCGGGCTACACCATCATCGGCGCAGTAAATGGACCTATTGAAGCACAACGTAGGGACGAACTCCCCGAAGAAGCCGTCGTTGATGTGGTCGTACGCCCGGCCGCTGGCGTTGGAGGTAATTATTATCCGAGGACCGAGTAGGGTTTTGGCTGAACGAATTGGCTCATGACTGTTATGCTAGGAACGAGAGAGCGTCATCTCGAAGGCTTGCTGCAATCGACACTGCGCCAGATTATCCTCGTCACACATTTCCCCAGATCGCTTATTCAGATCACTCTCCAAGTCACCATAGCACCAGAGAATGAATATGTGAGCACAAAGGTCGTTCAGGCCAATACGGTAGGTCCAGCATATTTCCATACACGCCGCCTAGCACTCAAGATGCCCATCTGGTATGGGCAGTAGTATCTATGCTAACTATTTCGGCCATGCAGAACTTGCCAATTCTACCTGCTTTGATACAGACTGCTGTCCTAACGTTAATGTCGGCCGCCATTCCATTGACAGCTACTTTGACATCCGTCGTTATCGCCGCTACCGCCGAGGACGGATCGACTAGAGAAATAATCAACCCTACGGCTCGCGAGATCCAGATGTCTCGCTCGCTCCATGTCTTCGCCTTTACTTCCCATGGCGACTTAATCCTCACTCAAAGTGAGGGCGAATTCACCATGAAGGAGTGGGAAGATATCTTAGCGTCTGCTCAGCGGCACTGTTGCCCCAGCACTTCAGGGGACGTTAGTATGGGTGACGACGAGGCAAGCGGTGCCAATCTCGGCAAATTCACCCGGTCCGTATTAGAAGCCAAGATTGCGTCTGATCTCTATTGGAAGTGACGCTTGCATCGGTTACAGTATCCGCAACGACAAGAAGGCGCATTTTGAGCCACCAAATCTTGGGGTTTCAAACTCTTCCGCAGTCCTTGCGGCCCTTGCTTCAATGGGTCTCAATAGAGGATCTCCGATGCATTTGGAAGAAGGTTAATGGCCGAAGAGCATGGAGGTTTCGTTCCAAACCCCAATCGTGGGCGTGTCTAAATGTCTGGTATGCGCTCCGCTCCGCCTAGATCAACGGTAGTCCGTGCATGCAATGCTGTCAACGTGTTGCCGCTGAGGCTCAGTCGGGGAACCAATCCGAGTGCTCGGTGAGAGGTAGGGCGCGACCCAGCAAACATCGTCTGGAATGGCGCTGAATGGGTCCCTACCGTAACCATCACGGCGTCGTCGCAGGAAGCCAATGCTTGGACCGGAAGCCAAGATGAGATCGGCCTGCCACAGGTGTACGTTTTGATCCCCCGTTGTGGATTACGGCCGTGTTTCATCTCTCATGGCTTGTTGTCATTTCTGCAGACTTATGGAGGAAACAGACATGTAATATGCTGAGATTTTGAACAACAGAGATCTGCAATACATACCCATAACTTACGAATCCTCACCGCCCGCTGCTTTGTGCTTGGCGTCAAAATAATGTACAAGAACTGGGTGAGAAGCAGTTCACCAAACCTTCGACAGCTGGGCAAACAATGCTTAGTCGCGAGGACTTCGGATAAGCACCCTTGCTAGCTGAAAGCCCAAGGATCATGTAGCCTTGTCGATTCAACGAATCGATGAAGAAGAAGAAAAGAAAAAGCTTAACTCATGCCAAGTCGCCGAAGAAGAGGCAAGTGTTGGCTATCACGTCGTGGCTTTCTGTTAATTTATTGGTTATTGGCTATCCAGCCTGCTTGTTGCGGTGGTTGACTGGAGTGTTTCGAGTCGAAATACAGTACTAAGTAGGGATAGACATATGCAACGGGAAGTGGGGACGGAGAAGCTCTAGAAACCTCGTCGTTGGGATGTGAGACGAGATGCTGCACTAGTAAGGGCCCTAGGGGTCACGATAGGGCCAATAGGGCCCCCTTTTAGGCTATCACCCCCGAAAGAACCCCTGGTTTACGCGCAAGATGAGACCAAACCAAACTGTGGGCAGGCAGATTTGGCGTGTAGGGAATTGTAACGTCCTTGTCCTCAACAGCCACCACCAAAGCCCGAGAAAGCCAAGCGGCTCCGATAAAGTCAATAAGCATGTGCCTATCAACGTTATTCTGTTGCGATGCAAGTGGGCTTTCGTCTCAAGCAATACAATCACCGTGGTTGACATGCTTGAGCCTCTTCGCCAAACCTAGTCGCTAACATTGTAGGCAGGCATGCGAGACTGGCCGGACCCCACTGCTGCCATTGTTGGATACGGGTACCGGCAATGCAATGAACAAGAGCTTCAGGGCGGCAGAATCGTTGATGGCATTGTACAGTAGAAACTCTGATATGGGTTTCTCTCTGCGACTATTGTGGCAAGAGAGAGACGGCGCCCGTGTCCCACCCCAAACAGATGCGTGCGAGATAAAGATATCCGGCTTGTCGTCCCATTTTCTGGCCTCTTTTCCTTTGGTTCTTCAGTCTTCGCCTCGTAGACCCAACGTCTTCAACCTCCCCTCCCCCTCCGCGCTTGCGCACCTAGCAAAAACAGAGCTCTGGTAGTTCTCACAATCAACCAGTTGTCTCCTGCAGTCTCTGTTTGCCTTTGTTCTCCTTCTTCGCATACATATATTTTGCCTCTTGTTGGTTCCTCTGGCTTGAACACACTTTCTTTGTGTTTGTGCATCTTCACTCCGTCGAGGTTCTGAACACCACTCTTTTTTGCTCTGGGAGCTTTTTTCACTTCTAATACATACTCCTTGTCTTACCTCGTTGGACATATCTATCACTGCCCCATCAGTTCGACAATCTACCATCGACACACTAGCTTTTTCGTTCCTCGGACTCTTCGACTCGTCGACAGTTTGCGGCCCCTGTTTCAACTCGCGTTACGACCTAGACGTCAATCAACCATAGAGATAATTGCCCGTTCGAAGATCCAATTTGTCAGCATTCAGCATCAGCATCAGCATTTCGCATTGTTATCGAAGATACCCAATCGATTTGCGTCCCAGTTCAGTTTCGGCAATCGCCCTTCTTAAGCGAGCCAATTTCCAGATCCATCACAACGGAAGCATTGATATCACAGCTCTAGCGTGGTCTAGAGTGTTGCGGAACACAGTCAGCCAGTCATGTGAGTTGTCTTGTCCTTTTGAGATACGCAGCCTAGCCTATCCCTTTCCTTATATCCACCTGGGCCAGTCAGATGCCGGCGATTCAATGTGACGGATTGGCTAACCTGTGCTTCGTCTGATTCAGATTTTTGGCACACCAGCGAGAGGAGTCTGCGACTTCCCGAACCACTGAACAGTGGTGTAACGTGAATCAGAGACAGTCTCTCGGGTCGGTCTCGTGTCATCCCCCAGGATTTTTAAGAGGGAAGATCTTCAACAGCGGAAGCTTATTGCTGCGAGCTGTGCATTGTGCATACGTACGGCGTTAGGAGCGTACTTGCGAAAGTAATCCCCGATCGTTGGTCCAGTCGGTGAAACCGGTGCTGCCGCAATCCCTGTTTGTGCAACATTTTTAGCCCATCGACCTGAACTCTGTCAGCAAATCCCAAGCCCCAGGCACCGAATCCCTGTCTCCCTGTACCTTGGTACTCCGAGTATCTTTTCGGACAAAATGGCGGGTTCAGTTACTTCTCCCACAGCGATCCATCCTGCCCTCAGTAATCCGTCCGACGGTGGGGTTATGTCCGTCTCCGAGGCGTCCAATAAGTCATCATCCATTCCTGACGGGACTCATGGATCACCCGATGCTCTTGCGGACCGCCCTACTTTACCTCCACCCTCTTCTTCCTTTTTCCAGTCGACACCTACACAATACTCCAGCCATGAACAGGAGGATGCGTTCCCGTCAGAATCATCTGCTGCAGGCTTGACGGGCCCTCACTCGTCCAAGAGCTCCCACTTCTCTCCTCGCATGTTCGGCCACACCAAGAACACTCGCTCAGTGGAGTCTGTCCCGCGACAGACTATTATGAAAGCCTTAGCCTCTGTGGCGCGCAACAACAAACCCGAGGCTCTTTCACTCACCGGCATGCTTTCCGCACACTCCGGCCCCGACGCGCGACCTACGTCCTCGTCGTCGCAGCGCCTTACTGAGGCTCTGAATGAATTGGCTAGTCGCGGCACTCCCGGTACCGCCATGCCCTCAATCCAGTCGCCCTGCTTCTACCACCAACGGTTTGACGACAATGTGGATATCGACAAGGTCCTGGAGGAGATCAAGAATGACGAATACATGTCCCATTCTCGTCTCGTCCAAACGGCCACTGGCGTACGTGAGGTCTCGAAACAGCTTCAGCGCCGGCCCATCCGGCGGGCTGTTCGCAACGTCATGATCGTCACCAAGGCTCGCGACAACGAGCTTGTGTATTTGACTAGGGAGTTGGCCTCATGGTTGCTTCGTACTCCTCGCTACGGCTCCGATGTGGGTGTCAATGTTTATGTGGATGCGAAGCTCCGAACCTCGAAGCGCTTCGGAGCCACCAGTCTCATTGATGACGACCCTCGATTCCAAACTATGCTTCGATACTGGTCACCCGATCTGTGCTGGAGTCAGCCGGAAAAGTTTGATTTGGTTCTCACCCTGGGCGGCGATGGAACTGTCCTTTTCACTTCTTGGCTGTTCCAGCGCGTCGTCCCGCCTGTTCTGTCCTTCAGTCTCGGCAGCCTGGGTTTCTTGACCAGCTTCGAGTTTGAGAAGTACAAGCAACACCTGAACCGTATCATGGGCGAAGAAGGCATGCGTGTCAACCTGCGCATGCGTTTTACATGCACGGTTTACCGCAAGGGTGCGAACGGTGCTGAGGCAGAGGAAGGCGAGCAATTTGAAGTTCTCAACGAGCTCGTCATCGACCGCGGCCCATCGCCCTACGTCTCCAACCTGGAGTTGTATGGCGACAATGAGCTTTTGACCATTGTGCAGGCGGATGGCTGCATCTTCTCCACCCCCACTGGCTCGACAGCTTATTCGCTTTCGGCTGGAGGCTCGCTTGTCCACCCGGACATCCCCGCCATCCTTCTCACTCCTATTTGCCCGCACACGCTGTCGTTCCGGCCCATGGTTCTGAGCGATACCTTGCTGCTCCGGGTCTCCGTCCCACGCAACTCGCGCGCCACTGCCTACTGTGCATTTGATGGCAAGGGTCGCGTCGAATTGAAGCAGGGTGATTATGTCACAATCAGCGCATCGCAATACCCGCTCCCTACGGTGATGCGAACGGACACTGAGTGGTTCGACAGCGTATCCCGCACGCTGCAGTGGAACACTCGCGCCGCGACCCAGAAGGGGTTCGAAACTAAGAAGGACGGCGACGAGCCCACACAGAATGAGGAAGAGCCGGAGTGGGACATCGACACCGACTCTGCCTGCTACGCCAGTGAGGATGGCAGCACCAGCGCCAGCCCCCTCCGGCGCCAAATGTCTCTCCTGGGCATGTAGAAGCTCCAGGATCCGACAAACTCGCCCATTAGACTATAGAAAGATAGAGAGTACTGTTTCTGTTGAAAATGGTACTGAGATACACGAGCATATACACCTGGTATTCTCTACGGGCATATTACGAATGAACATCTCAAGAGCTGTTGGACTACAGCAAATACACAACAGGGTCTTCGCAATGGCAATAGGCCTTGTATGGTCACCTGAACCCTGAACTCTCAGGCACCCTATTGACGCCCAAGTTGGTGGCTCGGCTTGCAGCGAAATAGCGGTTTAGATTAGATATATCTGCCTTAGGTGGTAGTAGATGAGAAAACATTTAAACTCCAAGAGTACCGCAGTGTCGGTTTTTTTTCTACTCCAAAGGCGGCTACCACTAAATGATAAGAGCGATCGATATCTTTGTAACAAGAAAGTGAGAGAGAAAATAATATTGAGTTGAGTCCATACTGAAAGAAAAAATAATTGAAAAAAGAAGAAAAGAAAAGAAAAAAGGAAAAAATAATCAAGCATGGGTAAGCGGCACTGACATGGCGGTGACTCGGAGGCATTGGCAGGCGGTTTAGAAGGTGACCTCCCGAAGTTCCCTTAACTGCTCCACCGAAATTGGGGGTCCAATGGATGCGATTTGCTGCTGCGACCTGTGTGCAGCTCGGTGTCTGAAACGCTAAGTGGGTTGACAAGTCTCCCGGCAAGGGGCTGCTGCAGTCAGATCAGACATTCAGACAGTCATTCAGAGCCCACAAGCCGAAGAGGTAAGAAAGATAAGAAATAACCATGATCAGCTAGGTACTGTAGATATCTAGATAAGATATTTGCTTGATATATCTCGTCGTTGGCCATGCTACGGCGTTAGTTGAGGCTCAGTGCCGAGTTAAGTCGGTATGCTAATGGGTTAGCGAAATTCAAGCGGTAGCTAATTAAAGCGTCAAGAGGCGGGCATGCTGTTGGGTCACGGGTGGGGTGAACAGGCCTCTTAGCGATGGGTTAGCAGCTGATACTAGGGGAGGGTACGGAGGGTACTAGGAGGCTCCATGGGTTGCCAGGGCCAATTTGGGGCCAGTTGGGGCCATTCTGCCCGTGGATGGAGCCCTGCAGTGACCTCTGCTGGAGCTGGTGGCAGGCGAGGGCACGGAAAGACGGCCGAGCGAGCTTGGGAGCCTTCGATTGACCGCACCTGGGCCCGCAATAGACTGCAGAGAGAAGGAAAGAATTGGCTGATGGTTGGGGCCTTGGGGCCTAACAAGGGCCTTTTGGGAAAAAGTAATGGTCAGGTCCCCCCATCTGGTCCTGGTTCTCCCCCCGACTGGGTGCCAAGCGCAGGAAAGAGACAATCTCGGATGTGTGACTGAGAGAGAAGAGCGCGAGAGAAGAAAGAGGAGAGAGAGGCGGCTTTGGGCTTTCTCATGCTTCGCTCGCTTCTCACCTTCACCAACACATGCAACTTAATATAATATATACATTCTCCTCACTCGGTTGAAATCTTCTTCGCTACTTGCCCGTTCGTTGTGCTGTATTGTATTGTATTGTATCGTATCGCATTGCACCGCGTTTCGTTCTTCATGTCTCGGTTCTCAGACAACACGACCACCATCACGACTACTACGGCCACGACCTTATTTAACTTATAGATATTACTTACCTACTTTACTTATTGCTTATTATTCCCTACCACCACACCCGACCAGCTACCTCCAGTCCAGGCTGCAGCTGCTGTCCTCCCCTCCAGACAAGTTTGTCAGCAGCACAGCAGGCAAGCCACCCTCAGTTTTGATTCGCTGTCTGCCGGGTAAAGCCTTTTGAGGGCAGCCCTCTCACAAAGCACCCCTACCCGGCAAAATGCTGTCAATTTCTGATGCGGCGGCCTTTTTCCTGCCCTTGCTGGTGCTGCTCTCGATAGCGCCATCCCTGGCGTCCGCTTTCGGCCTCAACGTCTCGGGGCCCGACTGGGCCTACATCGCCGACGACCAGCACCTCAAGTCCTCCACCTCGGCACAATGTCGCCAGGCCTACAGCGCCGAGATTGCCTGCCCCAGCACCCTGCTCGGCATCGTCGCCTCCATGCGCCCGGGCTTCAAGCCCAGCGAAAAGGACTATCAGGGCATGTGCACCACCACCTGTAAGGACGCCCTGGAGAAGTACGTCAGCGGCGTTAGGGCCGCCTGCCAGCTGGGCGCCGGCGATGCCGCCCAGCTTTTGACCAAGGCCACGAAACCCTACGAATACAAGGATTTACCGGTCGCCATTGTGGGACAGCTCTTCCAATACCACCTGGCGCAGAGTTGTCGGACAGACGTGTAGGTTTTCTCTTTTCTTTTTGGGTTCCCTTCCTTCCCCCAGCCGCCATCCGTGACGCGCATCTCAGGGTGACGCGACTTATTGACCGGTTTTGCACATATAGAAGCGGTAAATTCTGCGAGTTCTCAACAGAACACGCCGAGGTTGACGACGATTTTGAATGCGACGATATTTGCTCGTCCACTTTCTTCCAGAACGCCCACGATTACCCAGGTTCGCGATACGAATTTAATTACTATTCGCTCGTGAACGAGTCGCAATGGTGGCATGACCAATACGCAGCCGGCTACGACCGCCTCATCGCGTGCGGCAAAGTAAGAGCACCTTCTGCCCCGACGGGCTCCTCCTCTGCGCCTGGATCGTCGGCCACTTTTGCAACACAGACGGTTTCTGGCGGTTCCACTTCGACTTCCAACATCGACCCCTTATCGGCGGCCCAGACATCGGCGCCGAGCGCCACGGGGATGGATAAGGCGAGCGCGGAGACGCTCAGCGCCGTGGCTGCCTCGGCCTCGGCTGCCCTCCCGGTTGTATCGGCCGCTACTGCCGCCTCCGGAGGCCTGAACCCCATGCTGCACCTCGCATCTGCGGCTGGTGTCCTCTTGCTGAGCAAGTTCGTGCTGGACTTATAATAGTAAATAACACCCAATAATG
Source organism: Apiospora saccharicola (assembly GCA_038363915.1). Classification (NCBI taxonomy): domain Eukaryota; kingdom Fungi; phylum Ascomycota; class Sordariomycetes; order Amphisphaeriales; family Apiosporaceae; genus Apiospora; species Apiospora saccharicola. The sequence continues at coordinate 7,572,818 of JAQQWM010000001.1, forward strand.
AAGAACAAAAAAAGAAGAATATAATACAATCAAATTGTCAACCACCCCTGCTCACAGGCTGTGTGTGTGTGTACCACGTAGTCTGGACTACGTAACTCGAGAGGCTAATCATAGTTCCGCAAGAGAAAAAGAAGAACGCAATGCTATGATATCGCACGTGGAGTGCGAGTTTAAACTTCAAGCCACCAATCTACCTGAAACGAACGGTTCTCGGCCGTTCTCTCGGCCTTCGAGATGGACGGTAACCACTACTAAAGCCACCTGGACCTGTCGAGTGAGAGTCCCTTGGCTAAAGGGGTGTGAACTCTATGAGATTCTCGATTTGATCTGGAAGGTCGGAGAAGATGTGGCGTCAGTGGCCTTCAGGGTCGTCTTGCGTTTCACTCCCTGATCTATTCCCGCCCTGTGCAAGACTCAGACTATGAACCCCGCATCCAGCGGTATATTGACACCCGTCATGCTTTTGCTCTTTGCGAAGGTGAGGACTTGTTCGGCCACATCCTGTACCCAGCAGTGTGAGCGATGATATCACGTGAGGGAAGTGATCGTATAAACCAAGCCGGCTTATCTCGGAAGGGATAGGGGCGGAGAGGAAGATGGGTGATCTGTGTAGTAGTACTAACCTCGACGGTAGGGAAGCGCTTTAACTTTGTCTTTTGGCGGTAAGCGTCTTTGGCTTGCTCCGAGAATCTGTCAGACCATTCCTGTCGTTGTGTTTTAGCTTCGCATGCAATCGTAGGAAAAGGAAAAGGAGAAAGGAGCAAAAGAAAAGGCCTACGGTCAGGAGCAGGCCCGGGCTGACACTGTTGACCCGGATCTTGGGCGCGGCCATGACGGCGAGGTTCTTGACGAGGTGGATCTGGGCGGCCTTGGTGACGGAGTAGGCAAGGGAGCTGCCGCTCGGGTAGATGCCGGCGGCCGAGGCCGTGGTGATGAAGGCACCCTCGGTCCGGTCGAGCTGCTCCTTGGCGGCCTGCATCAGCCACAGGTGGGACTTGACGTTGATGTTGAAGCACATGTCCCAGTCCTCTTCGATGGTGTTGTCTATGTCAATCACATATCAGTCGGTCAGCTTTGTTAAATATTGGTAAGAGTTTTAGTAGTAGTAGTGTTGGTGGTGGTAGTAGCTTCTATATATATCATACCCTCTATGCTCGTCATGTCGCGGAACTTTGTCCAGCCGCCGTTGGAGAAGAGGACGTCGAGACGGCCCATCTGGACGACGGTCTCGCAGACGAGGCGGCCAATCTCCTCGCGGCTGCCGAGGTCGGCGCGGATGGCCAGATAGGCGTTACCGTGCTCGTTCTGAATCTCGTGGGCGGGCAGGCACGACAGCTGCTGCAGCTCGCCCACCACCTTGCGCGCCCGCTCCGTGTTGCGGCTGAAGTTGATGACCACCCGGTACCCCCGTCGAGCCAGCAGCCGCGCCGTGGCCGCGCCAACCCCGGCACTGCCCGCCGTGATGAGGGCTACGGGACTGTTGGGGCTGTGATTATCGTTGTTGCTGCTGCCCGCCGCCGCTGCTGCTGATTCTCCCTGTACCTCTGACTCTGGCTCTACCTCTTCCTCCTCCCTCACGATGCGGGTAGCATCGGACCAGGTACTCATTCTTTCTTCGGCCGCCATGATGTTAATATAATAGTAGCACGTTCTAGGACAAGGGGAGGTAACTGTGTATTGTCTGATGTTGGTCTGTCTCTATGGGCCTGGATAAGCAGTTGGTATACATATTACACGCCGATCAATCGGAGACCCGGTGTTGGAGCGGAGTCGTACAAACTCGCCTCGTCACGTCAACTACCGACTGACCGCAAGGGGTTTGGTCCAACACGAGTAGGCGAGCTAAGAGACGTTGCATGTTACATTCTTCATTCCTGTCAGTCTCTTGCCCTGCATATGGAGAGTGCTACCTTTCTATGAAAGAAAAGAACAAAGTCCGTCAGTCGTCGAACTCGACTAGATATATGGCAGCGTTTTGGCTACAACTATGCCTATCTGCCGTCGGCTGTTCTACTAGTAGTCCCATTCCACCGTCTGTTCGCTAGCAGGCGGCCTGTCACTTTTCCGTCTACTTACTTACCTAGGTTACTAGTAGTAAGCAAATGCTCTATCTGGGATGCTAAGCTATGTACATACTAATGTACTGATGTCACCAATGTCAAGCGGGGTTGTTGCTTGTAGAACCTACCTAGTAGGACGACAGAAAGCGGGGCAACACGAACACTCCAACACCCCAACTGGCAACAACCCCCCTAGCCGTTAATCTCGGCCCTCCACCTCGGAAGCATGTACCAAAAACCCAATTCGGCCGGAACTCCCATTCTGAGCTGTTCAATTGATTTCGGCCGCTGTACTCTATGGGCTAAGAGATTCCGGTTACTGTGCCCCCAGAACAATACGAGAACTTTGGTGGTCCTACTACCCTTGCTACCTACCTTTACAGGCCGGCTGAGGGGAGAGGAGAAAGGCACTAGGTATTGGGAAACTCTCATTGATTCCGCGCAGCCATGCCCGCCATATGCTGCACCCCCAGCCTCGGAGTCTGGAATTCGTCCGACTGTCATATCTCGTGGGCTTTGTGGCGTGCCGTGTTTGCTTTGGTTTTTGGCGCCGTCTCATTATAGGTTCAAATCCAACCACCTAAAATCCAAGTCGTGTCGTCTTGCTTTAGGCCATTTCTCGAGCTGTGATTTTCTGCTTCTGCTGATCTCATCAACCGCCATCGAATCCTCCAGACCGCGATTCAGGTATCGTTTTGTCTGTGACTTCCAGGCTAGCTAGGCCCTTTACGGTTATGATGGCTCCAAACGGGACAGCGCCGGCGGCCAATGGAATCAAGTCAAACCCGCTGGTTCACGACTATCAGGAGCCCCTGAAAATCGCCGTTGTAGGTGCCGGTATAGGTGGGCTTTCTGCGGCCATTGCGCTGCGACGTCAGGGCCATGTTATAGATGTAAGAGCATCCGAGATTACTGCCTCGTGTTGACCCGACACATGACTGACTGGCTGACCACACGAAAGCTGTACGAGCAATCGTCGCTGGCCAGCGGGACGGGGGCGGCGGTCCACCTGGCACCCAACAGCAACGGCCTGCTCCGGAGATGGGGCATCTACGCCGAGACGTTCGGCGCCTGCAACACGACCAAAGTGGTCGAGTTCGCCTCGACCGGGGGCATGATCAAGGAGATAGACCTCACCATGCCCAACAAGATGTGGCAGCATCCCTGGCAGCTGGTGCATCGTGTCGCCCTCCACGACAAGCTCAAGGCGGTGGCCACGGCCAAGGACGCGCCGGGGACGCCGGCCACCTTGTATACGTCGAGCAAGGTCGCCAACGTAGACCCAGATGCCGGAACGTTGACCTTTGCCGATGGGTCGACGAGAACGGCGGACCTGATTATAGGAGCTGATGGTATATACGTACGTATTTAGTTCTTCTCCTTGCCAACCTAAATGTGCTAACGGTCGGGTCAGTCGAAAACGCGCAAAGCACTCGGGAGTCCAGAGACCAAGCTGTTTGGTTCCGGCAAGGCCGCCTTCCGCTTCCTTCTCCAACGCCAAGTCGCCCTCGACGACCCCGTGACCAAGCCGCTGGTTGACCGGGTTGACAGCCTCTGCATGTGGTTTAGCGACGACCGCCGAGTCGTCATGTACCCCTGCAACAATAACGACACGCTCAACTTTGTCCTCATCCATCCGGCGGACCAGTCGCATGCGTCACCGACTGACGGTACGTTATGTTCCTTCAATCTACTCACGGGATTTTCGGATATCTAGAGGGGTGCTGACGATCAAGACAAACAGAGTGGAATAAGCAAGGCAGTCTCGAGCAGGTCCTCAAGGTCTATCACGACTTCGACCCGGCCCTGAAGCAGCTGATCTGCAAAGTGGCCCCGGAAGAACTTAAAGTGTGGCAGCTGCTGGACATGGACAAACTGCCAACATGGGTCCGGGGCAACGTGGCCTTGATCGGAGACGCCGCTCACCCGTTTACGCCTCACCAGGGACAGGGAGCCGGGCAGGCAATGGAAGATGCCGCTGCAATCGCCACCGTTCTGCCCAAAGGTACTGCGCCGGAGGACATTCCCGAGAGACTGCGACTGTACGAAAAGATTAGGTACGACAGAGCGCACAACATCCAGGAATATTCCAGGCAATCGGGTAAAGACTGGGTAAATGGGGTACTGCAGATTGATGGTAGGTTATCATCGCTTCAACTTTCGATCGCCCGAGACTGACTTGGACCCAGTGATGAAATACACCGCCTACAATTTCGGCCACGACGAGATTGACAACTCGACCCGCGTGTTCAACGCGTGGCTCGCCTCCCGGAAGCCCGACCTCGGCCGCCGGATGCCCGTCGGCTTCGGACCCGCCCCCGGCCCGCGACAGGACGTGCTCGGCCGACCGCGCGCCGGGCTTGACCAGAGCCGCTTCTCGACGACGAAGATCAAGTTCGAGACGTCGCGGACATACCTGGAGTCGCTGTTCCCAACGCCGGCGTTCCGCTTCCTAAGCCCAGCCACTAAGTGTCTCGCCAGCGTCGCCATCACCACCCTGGATGGCATGGCGTGGGTCGGCGGCGGCGGCTACAGCCACTGCGGCCTCTACCTGCACGGCGTCGGGTACTTCCCCAAGGCCGGACCGCCCGTCGTGGGGTCGTACCTGCCCGTCCTGTTCGAGAACCTGGCCGACGCCGTCATTACGGGGCGGGAGGAGCTGGGGTTCCACAAGACGTTCTGCGACATCGACATTGACGGTGACAGCAAGACCTCCTACAACGCCCGCTGCTCCTGGCGCGGTGCCAAGTTCATGGACATGGCGCTGGAAGATCTGCAGCAGCAATCGGACGCGCCGGCGGCGGGGCAAACGGAGAAGGAAGGGTCCGATATTCTGACCTACAAGTACATTCCGGCCACGGGCCAGCCGGGCAAGGCGGATGTCGAGTACGCCTGCGTCGTACCACACGCGGAGGAGGCCAAGGTGGCGGCGCGGGCGGTCAAGTCCGTGGCGAGGACGAGCAAGGCGAGCATCACGTTCAACGCGGGCAGTTGGGAGACCCTGCCCACGCTGCACCACATCGCGTCGGTCCTGGCCGGGATCCCGGTGTATCGGGTGGTCGAGGCTACGGTGGTGGAAGGCACGGGAGTTCCGGATGTTTCGTCTTGTAGGAGGATCGAGTAGAGAGGTAGGTAGCATGAAAGAGGGATATTCTGATCTGGTCATGTATGTATTTTTGTTGCTTTGTGTGACGGTAAATTGCCTCAACTCAAGAGTTATATATTATACAATATATGTTTAACTGTGTATACGCCTTTCATGTTTCACACTCTCCGATTGTTCTTAGTCATTGGTTTACATGTAACCGACTGGTCTCTCACGATTCTTACCAAGCCTGATTACTCAGGATTGGTTCATGCATGAAGAATAGGGAGGATTCAAGTTACGCTCATTCAAAGTCAGGACGGTAACCCAAACTAAGTTACATAATTAGATCAATCTACTTTTACTGACAGGTACGCCATTCAATGTCAACTAATCCAGGAGGGGGGACCCTGATCGTCATGGGGTAGGTAGCCCAAATATAGCCGATCCCCCACATCGGTTCGTTCCCCCCTCCTCCACCTATCCGCCCGACATCTGAAGACCCGCGGTCCATGATATCAATGCACAATTGCCGATACTTTGGGAAAGACGGGACCCGTTGCTGGATCTTCGGACGAGATGAGGGGTAAAGGGGGGGGGCGCACCCGCAATCGCCATTGTTGTCATGTATGGGTCGACGATACTTCAGGCCACGAACGTACTTAACGTCAAACACATAAATATACCATCTAGCATCGCCGTCCAAGAGTGCGGTTTATACACATACACACATATACACCTAACCAGAAATCAACAAACGCCAGACGACTAACGACGTATCGGTAAACGAACAGAATAGCATCTGAAGCCAGTTTAGACTCTACAGTCATCATGACCACCTCGACCACCAATGGCGGTCCTACCGCCCCCGCGACCAAGGAGCAGCAGACACCGCCGACACCCAACAACCTACCCAAAGTCTCGCGCTTTATCACGGACCACAACAAGGCCGGCAAGGCCATCTTCTCGGACGCGCTGCCGACGGAGCTGCCGCGGACCACCATCTACAACGGCGCCTCCTTCGGAATAGGCTACGCCACGACCCGGACGCCCGTGTCCCTGACCGACAACGCCGACATCGCCGCCTACACGCCGCTCCTGTCCAACCCTCCCGGAATCATCGTCCCGGGCGGCACGGTAGCGCGCTACGTCGACGTCCCCCCGTTGTCGGTGAGCCCGATGCACCGGACCGTCAGCCTCGACTACGGTGTCGTGCTCGAGGGCGAGGTGGAGCTGGTGCTGGACTCGGGCGAGGTGCGGCGGATGGGCCGGGGCGACCTGGCCGTCCAGCGGGGCACCATGCACGCCTGGCGCAACCCCAGCGAGACCGAGTGGTGCCGCATGCTCTACTTCCTGCAGGAGTGCGAGCCCGTCCACGCCGGCGGGCGGCAGCTCGGGGAGGACTACGGGGATATGGACGGGCATGTCGCCAAGAGTGGTAACTAAGAGGAGGACTCCTACCATCACTTCCTCTCTCTCTCTCTCTCTCTCTCTCTCTCTCTCTCTCTGGGTGCAGTAGGCCTGCCGATGGGGTGGGGAGAAGGGGAAAGGACGACCAAGAGCGGAAGGAGAGGGGAAAGGGAGAAAGGGAGACAGTGTGGCTGGCTGGCTGGACCGGTGTGCATATAGTAAAGGGAAAGAAGGAAAACTTAGGGATTTGCTGCTGCAACCCGTTGTCTGGGGGCGGACGGAACTTCACTCTGGCACACGCCGAACAATTCCTTTTACTGTCAGCAACGCGTGGAGCGAAGCCCCTACTCAATCAAATGAATGGAGGTGGCCTCTTCTTGTTGTCGCTGTCGTGATAGTACGGGTGGGACAAGCCAATCATACGGACAGGGATAGCATTCACCGAACGACGGAGGCAGGATTTGGAAACGGGCACATCGACCTGTCGCTTCAGTACTACCCACCCATGCAAGATATATTCGATTTGCAGCTAGATCCATGACTGCAGTAAGCTGATGGCATGCTGCAACACAATGCACTTCCAAAAAGGGCGCGACAGGGGAGGGGGACAGTCGGTATTTCCCGGTTACAGCCGAGCTTCATATAATGGAGGGGGAGGAGGACCATCCGCTGTTTCTCATTCGTCTCTTTTATTTTCTTTTTGTTATGTGCTGCGTGCTCGTACATATGTTGTTGGTAGTTGCTGATGCGACTACTGCCGCTGGGCTAGCTTAATAGATTGAATATACCTGATAGGGACAGCCGAGGTGGCCTCGTATAGCGAAAATACACGCTTTGAGTCTTTGCTACCTGTCGCTTTTCGCTTCTGTAGACGTAGACGGGGCTTGCTCCGCGCCCCGCAACGCGACAGATGAACCCAATCGCAGAGAGGGAGGGTCGGTGGCAGTTGACTACCGCGGACGTTTGTCTACAACAAGGAACGGGGTCGCGGAAAGTCCTCCGTGCCATTGAGTGCGACGATGCCAAGTCCCAATATGTCGTAGTCACGTTCCTCTTCTTCTTCTTCTTCTTCTTTGTCGTCACCGTCGTCTGCATTATCTCCGTTATCTTCTTGGCACTGGTGGGCAAAGGTTTGCTCTGTTGACTTATTTAGCATATATTTGGCGTCTGGCAGAATCCGGCAAGCACGATAGTATGTTTGCTACTCATCGTAACGTAAGAGAGCAAGTAGAGGTGTACCTTTTCCAGCAAGACCCCATATCTGGGTCGCGAGTAGGTAGGTGGCAGACGGATATACAGTGCGATGCGAGCAACGTCCCAGCCCTAGCTGCTGTCTCCTTGCCATGTGGAGGTGTAGAAGTACCTACGCCGAGGAACATATACATGCCTACCTGTCAAAGGAAAAGGAGACAATACCCCATGTTTCTTTCGCAAACTCATACCCTGTCTCGAAAGTTGCGTTTGTATCCCCCGACCACTCAATAGCGGACATTTCCAAACCCATGAGGGCCCGCTCGACTTCCCGTCTTCTCCGCCCTAGCCGATAACGATTGCGAATAGACCCAGCGAGGGGGCTTGCCCTGCGGCCTGTGTCCTGTGGGCCAAGAAGCTGGCGGACCGACGTTGGAAAAACTCTCCTCCCTCCCAGAAATCAAAGGCGGGTGCATGATGAAAGACGTTCGTAGCAAGTAGAAACTGACCGAGAGAGGGCAAATCGGCAGCACCGTGCCGGGGTAGCTTGCTCTCTGTTTCAACTGCATAGTAGTACTGTATCATCAAAAGTTTCACTCTCACCATCGAGCGAATTGCCCTCTCCTAGGCGATGGAAGCCGTGTGTGGTCGACAGGACAGGGACCGTGGAAAAGGGGAAGGGCAGGAAGAATGAAGTTAACTCGCGTGAGTCCAGACTAGCACACATTATGATGTCGGGGACATAACGCGAATTTTGTCATGGTGATCCGAATTGTGTCCCGGATACTCCCTCATCGTAGTGTCTCTCCCTACCTAGTCTCCCCCAGTCTCCCCTATGCCCCAAACTCGTACCCGCAGAATAGCGTTTGACAAGCTAGTGACGTGGAGCTGGAGCGAGGACGAGCGACAACGTCCCATATTTCTAACTTCAGGGCGGCTCTCCCCTCCCTCCCCTCTTGCCTCTGCTTTCTCTGTCTCTCCCAATTTCAGCCCTGCGATTCCACAATGTCTCGAAGGGCATTTGACCGTGGAGGGTGCGCCGCATTGACTTTGACACTGTACTACTCGCGCATGTGCGGGAGCTGGTTGTTTCGTGGGTACCGCACGCTTATGAACCCAGAATGTACTGCATGCAGATCAGCACTCTGTATGCATACTTCCCTTACCTGTCTTTTTCCCTATCTTCCACGTCCCTCCTTCTGGGGCGCATCGCGCCAAGGCCGATGTAAGGCGTGCTGGCATTGGTGCGCCATATACTGGGATCGTAGTTGTCAAGATGAGAAGCGAGCTGTCATCCGGCTCCGAAGCGGAAAGGAGATTATGATTTCGCCTGCATCGCGCCTGCAGCTCTGAGGACGGGACAGGAAGATAGCAGCCTGAGAGCCTGAGAGCCTGAAGGCATGGGAGGAGATGCAGTAGATGATGCCCCGATCCCATTCGTTCCTTGGCCCTCTCGATTTCGGCTCCTAAAGCCGATAGCGCGATGCCCCCCCCCTCAGCACACCCCGCTGCAACGTGTGCCCCATCCCAGGAACCTGGGAGAAATCTTGGGCAACTTGTTGCGAGTGATTCTTGCTTTAGATAGGACACACGGGATGGAGATAAAGAAAAGGGAGGGGCCCTTTCACACGTGCATTCGACCCGCTGCAGGCCAAGGCCGTGTGATTAGGGCGGAATCTATATATGAAGCAGGCCAAGGAGCCGTTCCTCTGGAAGACTTAGTGGCGTGCGGCTTTTTGGCCCCGCCCCATAGTCCCACGTAGGAAAGTATCCCATTAACGGAGAGCCTCCTCACCGTTTTGCAATGTTCCTGTCTAGTGGGTGGATAAGTCTTCTGTCATCGTACCTAGTATTAAGATGTTACAAAAGCAGCAGAGTTGCGAGTATGCTGCATTGTCACCTCAAATATGTTTTTCTCTGGAGCGGTGCCTCCGACTCAAGAGCAAAAGCCGGCAAGCATACCCATGTTAAGTCTTTGATTTGCTGATGGCAAAGGAGGAGAAGGAAAATAGGGGGGGCGGCAAATGTTGGCTGCTACTTCCTTGTCGTCTTTGGAGGGAAAAAAGAAGCAAACTATGCATCTTCATCTACGCCTGTTGGGCTGGGTGCGTGCCAGTAATGCCACACTTGACCTCTAGCCCCCGGAACTTGCGTTTCGATTACTGTTGGCGTCCCGGGCAAGAAGGGGGCTGAACAACAGAGACTCGGCAAGCCTGCGCTGTCTCGACCAGGGGCTGCTGACAAGAACTAATGCTGGTGGGCCCAAGCCTGGCTTCATTTAGCTTGGTTCTACCCGAATTATTCTTCCATGCATTCGACGTACGTTCGGGCAACCATCAGGACACTGGAGGCCATAGAAGAAGCGCACGGTCTTTCTTGCCCGGCTTCAAATGCGGAAAAGATTCAACAACAATGTCTAGATTAGCCTTCAATGTGCGATGCCAGACGTGATATGAATTTGTGGGGGCGCCCAAAGCTAAGCCATTACAGCTGCTGGCCACCTTGCTTACTTGTACTGTAGTAGTATAGACGTAGGTACCGGCCCTATATATAGTTTTGCTCTCGAACCAAAGTATAAACAGGCGTACTGGTAGTAAAGACGGGCCGCATGGTCACATATTATTAGCAGGTGGGTGGGTGGTTCGACGGGCCCAAGGATGCTGCCGGGATCCTCTAGCAGGCAGGCTCCGCCAGAGAGTTCTTCCCTTAGCTGGTCCGCAGTAGCCCCATAAGGCGAGCTGGAAATTGTATGTCCTGTGCCTCAAAGTCTGTAAGTCAAGCTGAGGGTTAACTTTCAAGTTACGTTACATTGCATAGTTCAGACGAGAGAGGGGGAAAGAGATAGAGAGAGAGAGCAGGCGAATTAGCAGAAACGCTACTGTACACTAGAAGATAGCTACTACGTCTATTGCGACGACAATGCAGAATCATCCGTTCATCGTCAGCATTGGGTTGGCAGCGACAATGTTGGTTCGTGGACTTGCCTAGGGAACCGAACCCTGGAAATGTGTCAAGAGATAATCGATCCACTTGCCAGATAGCCGTGAGTTAAGAATTGCTGGGTAGGTAGTTGGTTTACAGGGGTAAGGAATAATAGTCTCGTCATACGAAAAGTACAATAAGCAAGCAAATGTTTCTGTAGGTACATATATACCTACATAGTCAATACCTTACATGTAGGTATGTAGGTAAAAGGAAGACGTGAGGAAATGTGGAGAGGGAAAAATGAGAGGAGGGAATTGTCCGGAGCTAAGTCCGGCAGCCAGTAGTGGGGCCCCTGCAGTTCATCAGCTGATGAATGTTTCTCTTTAGGTCCCAAGCAGGCCTAGCAGCGACACATTCTCTGAAGAAATGGCATGCATGTGTGTAATACACAAAACGCCAGTGGCTCGCTGCTACAAGCACCGTAGGTATGCGGCATGCGGAAGCCCCTGAATAGGAGTGAGTCCCATCTGGGTGAGGAATTGGAACCCAGGGGAAGGAGTAGACAGGGTCGAACATACAACGCATGGGGTGATGCTATCTTAGGCCTCTCTATCAGTTACTGTAGTTGTTATTGCTCCATCTGCGGCCTGAACTGTGAATGGAAACAGAGATAAGTAATGTACGTAGTATGTGATCACCCTCAGGCCAGGACTGGCCTTCTCTCCGGTGGAACATCACTTCCAATCAACACGCCCGGCTTGTTACCGAAGAGCACGCAGCTCGTCTGGTTGGTTGGGTTAGGGTTCGAGTTGGCAGTCGAGTTAGTTGGGCGATAGAGGGGGTCCTAATAGGCCCGGCCTAAGGTACCGGCCGTTATGGATGATTGGTATGTCACCCTTGAGCGGCTCCAGTCTTGCTGACCCGTCCTGGAGAGGGCGACGGGGAGACAGGACAAACATCTCTCTCTGCCTCTCTATTCCACTCTGTGGGGCGGCCGATCAACGACCGCATCACACCGGCTGCCGGACTCACAAAGTAGCATATGTATGTGTGTTGCGGTGTAGTGGAGGCAAGCTGCGGCGGCGTGTGAAGTACAGGGCTGACCGATTGATCTATACCCACCTGTTGATCGGCGCCTATCTCGATCTTGTTACGAGTAATATATAGCGTAAGCATTCACATATATTAGTTATCCAAGTAGCCGCCCACTCTGGGCATTATTTCCCCCCTGGTGATTATATCGTCCCTCGGTCTCTTGAGGCCGCCGCCCTTGTTTCGTTTTCTGCGGTATTGGCATCTACACATACTGACTTGGGACTTACACGCATGCCCACATACTCTGCAGAAACGGCTTGGCCCATGATGTATTGGGTATCGTATCATCCCCACTTACGACACACGTAGGTACCTACATACACACCTGCATGCCGCAGAATCCGAATCTCTCCTCGAACCCAGTGGACTGTTTGGGCATGTCTTGCAAGCCCGTGGAATCATCCCTCCGTTGGGCACAGAAAAAGCAAGCAGCGCGTGCTAAGCAGTGCAGTGCAGGTTTTCCTTTCATCCAGGGACAAGGAATACCTGGTACTGTCGCTAGCCCCGTCACGAACGCAATTCTGTGATCTAGAGCGAGCTCTACTGGTACAGTGTAGTGGCGGGCATCTATAATCCATGCTCCATCCCGGGCAAGCTAGGTGAGTAGACAGACATGATGAACCCGGCCTGAACGCTGTGTCAATGTCAAGGTTAAACTAGGAAGAGCCAAAGTCAAACACCACCTATAGCAGTATCATGATCTAGATAACTCCTCACCCCCGAGCTGCCTGGGATATATGTTTCGGGGTTTCTTTGTAATGCACTACAGTTACCCCCTCTTCTCTGGGGCTACATTGCACTTTTGTTATACTGTATGTGCTGCGCATGGTGCGAGATCTAGCTGGCAGAACGTGTGCTGGGTTCTGGGTGCTGGGTTTGGGCGGGGGACTTGACTTACATTCTTTGACATTGCCGTTGACTGGGGGGGGTTCCCATCCCCGCAGCGAATCACGGCGCGCTGCAACGCTTCGGATGCTCTCCAGCTCCTGCTGCCCAATTAAAACATGTGGAACAGTAACTCCCGAACTATTTGTATGTATACTTCGGACCCATGTAGCTCGATGGCGCTCTCCACCTCTGTCTAGACCCCTGGTCGCCACGCATTGGCACTGTGACAGCCTTGACGAGCAGGGGAGCCGAGAGGAACGGGAACGGTATATGGCATATATGTTCTAGTAGATAAGTCATTCTTCCTGATAAACCAGTACACAAGCCGTTGAGCGAACGAGCTATTCAGGAGACACCAAGTTCCACCCACTCCTTGTCTTGTTGCAACTTGTTCGGCAACACTTGATTAGTATCACCAACAGCGACGCTCCAGTCCAGTCCAGTCCAGTCTGCCCGCCAGCAGCAACCATCTCTTTTGCCGAGGAGGAAAGACGGCTTCTTCCACTCCTACTGCCCGTACAAGCTTGCGGCACCCCCCGCCAAGTTGTCATATCCGCCATGGACCAGAACGAAATGTTGACATGGAGGGAACCCCCATGTCAGCCGACCACATGAATTACTTCAATACGAATGACTTCGGTCCACCCACAGCATCATCTGGCGGGTACTATTCCTTGGACGATGATCAATACGACTACAGCTTTCCAGCAAGCCAAAACATCGAGCAGTATAATCTTCCGCAACAAGTATGTCCCAGCCGATCTTTCCAAAGTGCTGCGCAATTGGGCCGAGATGTGTAAACACGCTGCTCCTTGTAATGTTCGGTCTTGACATCACATGGGGTCTGATAATACATCTCGAGTTCTCCAGCGCTTGCTGCTTGAACCACTCGCCTGCATTTTTCGTAAGCTGACCACAAAATGGTGCATTAGTTCGGTCCCTCTGCTACCCATCTATCACAACAAGTCAACCAGGCACTCTCACAACACCAGCAGCAACATCAACTTTCACCGACAGCGACACACGCAGGAGCTGGCCAAGGACTCGGCGGACATCCCTACTTCAGTGGCCATGGATCCGTAGCCCCCCATGTTGATTACGACCATTCCAGTCATGGAGACTCGCCAGTGGACCTGAACGAGGACCAGGAAGCAGCACTTAACGCTCTTCGTTCACAAGGGCGGATAGGGAGCAGCAGCGACTTGGGATCCTCCATCTCCGTATTAGAGGTTACCACGGCCGCCCGGGGCCAGAGGCACGAACGAAACCGGGAAAAGAACCGTCTTGCGGCCAGTAAATGCCGAGAAAAATCGAAGAAGTACGTCGACGAGTTGCGAGAGCGCGAGAGGGAGTTGGCGGCCCAAAGGGCATCGCTATCGCAACATGCTGCCAGCTTGCGCGAGGAGGTTCTCTGGCTCAAGAACGAGATATTGCGTCACGGAGACTGCAACTGCGAGTTCATCCAGAACTACCTGGCGACAGCGGCCCGGCAAATTACATAATATCATGTACCCCTGCGTCCGAGTTGTTGGCGTCAAGACTTTTCCCGACTCGAGAATCCTGTTCCTTCTCACCAGTCGTCTCGTATGAACCAGTACCAGAGTCAAATCGGAATGGGTTCAGTTGTTGTTATTTCGCCTCGATCATCCGTCCAACGCCTAACTAGAGCGTCAAGAAATTGTACCGTTCGATTTGGTTAGTAGGTACTTATAACCGCCGCGTTTTGCAGCAAGATAAGGTCCGAGGAGGCCAGAGATGATGATGCTGGGACACGGCATCTGTCCCAACTCACAGGACCCAACTCGAACCCCCTATGAGTTGCGATCGGCTAGGAAGCCGGAATGACACATCTTTGGCCAGTTAGACATCCCTTCATTAGCACTCAAGGGTCGATGTGCAGATGGCATGCTTTTTGGGGACGTTAATAAGTTGATGTGGTAATATGCGTTTGGATGCCATTGCGAGCACTGGTTATCTTGGACCATATATGATATATGATCACGTGTATGGAATTAACGGAGTACCTGGGGTCAGTTGTCTTCAAGGATCCGGATATGGGAGTTGGGTTTGGGGATTTGTTGTAGAGGACATGGTCTCGAGGCAATCCGAAGTCGAGTTAATATATGAGGACGTCTAGGCTGAGGAACCCCAACAGTCACCCTGAATCCGTGACGTTCATGTAGTCGTGCGACTCTTTCTTGTTTGGTTCTTCGCACTGCCAGAAGGGAGCCACCTCTGAACGATTAGAGGCGGAGTGAGACGGCATCGTTCGGCAACGATTTGAGTGATGGGTGAATCACTGCACCAGTGCTGGGGCGAGGGGCGCTGGGTCGATATATAGCGCAGGCAGGAGCGTAGAGGCCGGGGGAATCGGGGCTCTGTCCCATACCCCATGCCCTAGTTCGGGGTGGTGGATCTGAGCGGGAGGATGGACCTGTATAGAGCGGACTAGCCGTTTCCTCGTACTCGAGCTTAGTATACACTATTGGTCCGGTCCGTTAGGGTGTGAGTGCCCCTCGGGATTCTCTGGGTGAGGTGGTTAAGGAATGACTAACAGCCCCATCAATCTACTTTATTCCAACGTTCGTGGGTGGGCGCGAGGTTCAGAAAGCTCCTGATCCTCCGCCGCTGCAGCCCTTTGTGCGACCTATCAAAGGCCAGGGGCAGGATGAGTATGGCCTTGTTTTGTCCACGAGCAAGCCCAGAGCAGTCCCTGTTCCCCCGGGTGGGAAAGAGCATACGCAGCAATGACGAATGAGCGACTCATGATGTCGTGTTACGGGACCTTTCAGCTGGGCTCGAAATATGGACTTGGACGTAATTAGCGAACTGACGGAATCGCATTGTCATGAATACGTTATTGCTTATGATACATGCAGCCAAAGTCGGGGCTGAACCATTGCGCCGGCAACCCGGCTTTGCTGTGCCGCTGACTTGATTAGGAAGGAGACCCAGCACAGCCCATCACGGGACCGTGGGGGAATATCCTCCCATGGCGTTCTGACTGGTGGTGCCTGTCGAGCTGCACCGGTGGATGCAGCTGATGGGTCCTGAAAGGCCCTGTCCTACTCGCTCATGTGACTTGCGAGAAGAAGCAAGACTCGGTGAGATGGCCAGAAAATGGAAATAAGCGCCAGCGAGGGCCGTGGAGCAGGATCTTGAGATGCTTCTCCATAGTTGTTGATCATTTCGAAACTGGTCCAATAGCAAACACACTCCTACGTCATTACCTTAGTATTCCATGGCTTTGGGAGCAGCAGCCCCTCGGCCTCTACCGATGCACCCTGACTTTTGTTTGCAGTTTCCTATAAAACCAGGTGCAGTTCAGATTATCTAGATAATCGAAGACCGACCCATAGTTATCAGACGAACTGGGTCTAGTGCCGCTACCGCTTCCGCTATCGATAGCAGGCCGGGCTAACATGACAAGAAGGCGGTTATGTAATGAATGTCATTGCACGTACGGACAGGAAAGAAAGAGCTACCATCATCCATCACCACATGCATCGCCCGCCTACATAAGAGGACGAAATCAAACCTGTCCAGAGAACCATTAACCACGGGGCTCGACATACACAATGAAATCCTCATTGGGCTCATCGTCGCGCAGCGGCACTAAGCGCCTACTCAAGGAACTAGCGACTTGGGAGAAGGAGGCTCCCGCCGAGACAGGAATCGAGCGGCTTGGTCCTGTCAGCGAAGACGAGTTGTTGAAGTGGGAGGCCGTTATCAATGGCAGGGGCATTGGTAATGGATACGATGGTTGGTAATCCCATGCATGCTTTGCACACTCAATTGCTTTCCTTCGCTTTGACCCAAGGCAAGACAATGACGTCGCCCGGTTCAACTGCTCGCCATGTTACATAGCGACGCGCCACCGCCCCTCTCCTCTCCGTCCTCCCCTGCCTCCCTCCTCGCAGCAGCAACAGCCAGCTAACCGTTCCGCCTTCGTTCTCCCGTCACACAGAAGGCCGCTGGCTCCTCCGCATAAACATACCCTCGGCATACCCGCTGGAGCCGCCGCAGATCTCGTTCGCGACACCCATAGTGCACGCCAACATCGGCCTCCAGACGGGCGAGATCTGCCTGGACTTGCTGAAGAAGGGTGGCGCCTGGACTCCGGCCTACAGCGTGCTTGAATGCGTGCGTGCCGTACGCATGCTGCTTAGCTGCCCCGAGACCGACTCCCCGCTCAACGTCGACGTTGCCGCCCTGCTGCGTGCCGGCGACCACGTCGGTGCCCGTCGCCTCGTCGAGTTCTGGGTCCGCGACTCCGATCTCGGCGGCAAGTACGCGGGCCGGTAGCGCGGCCTCCACTCACAACATCTTCTGCGACTGCTGTGATGGCAACATATCACTAACAGAGGGCAATGCAAGGGAAGAAGGAAAAACAAAACCCTCAAGAAACGAATAACGATTTGATACCTAAACAAACATAATGGCTGGTAACACGCATGGCCATAGGGCTGGAGACGAGCGGGGTTCGTACAACCCAGAATAATGGGACGGGTGAAAAGTCTTCCAATGACCGACCAAGTAGGCCAAGTCGTGAAAAATTATCTCAATTCAGAAGGGAAAAAAATCCGGTTATAATGGTAATGAGGAGCGTTGGACTAGGACTAGATATCCACTGGCCGTGGAAGGCCAGGCAGGGAGGAACAGGCGCAGGGGAAGACTGATTCGAAACGCGGGTAATACCCCCTAGGGAGCGGGCAAGGGCAAGAACATGTACTGGAACCATGATGCCTGATACGTATCGCGTGTCCGGTTGCAAATGTGCCTATTTGGGATGGCACGTTGCGGTGAATCTGTATAGGGTTTTGTGGACGATAATATTTCATTGGCTAGAGGGTGGGCTCCTGATAGCAATTTACCGTGGCGGCCAGCAAATCACGAGAAACGACGAAGTGTCAATTACTGATACAATGAAAACGGGAATTTCCAAATAATGCACGGGTCGTCTGAACACATTTGATTCGTTCTAAACCGAAACAACTCCCAGCCATGCTGCCTATCCCCAAAACGCAGATACCGTCAAGCCGCGCGCGCGTGTGCATGAGCTCTTACAGCCATCGATGAACCGAGTCCTCGCTCGTCCTTCCACGGACCCTTTTGATTCAGCAGTCCATCCAGCAGTGCTGGTTTCTACCGACAAATCTTGCAAGAAATTGCAAGATGTAATGATATACAGCCGTTAAGCCTCACTGCCGCGGGACTCCCGAGTGCTCGCATTTGGGACTTTTTACTTCAGGTACACTTATCACCGGGTTGGTGGCCCTTTTTCAAGCAAAGCTACAATGCAGACACCGGGGAGCCCATAACGTTTCATTTAGTTGAAGAGAGATATAAAATAGAGCAACATATTACAAGGTGACGAATTTGTCTACTCGTTGTAGTGATAGACCTGGGTGTAGCATGTTAGTATATAATATGTATGTTGTGAACCAGTGAGTTCAGTGTACCTTGTAATTTGGCAATCCAGTCGCTTGCCAGCCCAGCCTCTTGGCCATCTTCGCAAAACCCTCGGTCTCGATGAGGTGGTAGAAGGGGAAGGGCGGGAACATGGCACCGTCCCGGTGGACGTCGGCCCTCACCAGCAGCGCCGTGCCGCCCACGCCATCGAGCGGGACCTCGGCCCGGACGTCGTCTTTGTCGTCGAGCTCCATGTAGGCCATGAGGGTGCGGTAGGTCGGGAGGGCCTCGTAGCCCTCGAGCAGCAGGTCCTCGGGCCCCATCTTGGCGGCGAGCTCCTGGGCCGTCTCGCTGTCCTGCCAGCTGTTGAAGTCGTAGGCGCGCTCGGCCGCCTTGTTGTTGTCGTCCTTGTAGCGCTGGTAGCAGTTGGGCACGATGATGGGCTTGTCGTGCGACGCGAGGTCCTGGATCAGCGTGGGCGGGGTCTCGACGATGTCGCCGTCGAGCCAGAGGACCCACGACGTGTCCGGGCCGAGGGTGGTGAAGAGCAGCGAGTTGCGCGCCTTGGACATGGCCGCCCGGCGCACCTTCTGGTTCTCCATCTTGTGCCGCTCCGACTCATCCTGCGAGGCCAGCGGCGGGTCGAAGTCCTGGCGCTCAATGATGACCCGGCGGAACTTGTTGGTGGCGCTTTTCTGCGTCTTGGCGATCTGCGCCTGCAGGGCCATGGTGGCGGCGTTGCCCTCCTTGTTCTTGGGGATGATGAAGCCGAGGGTGATGAGATCGTGCGGATAGCTGAGCTTCATGAGGTTGTCCCAGTAGTCCTGGTAGAAGCGGGCCATGGGGGTCAGGATAAGGACGGCCTCGCGGTTTGCGATGGGGTCCTTGGTGATGGTGACATGGTTGAGGTTGAAGCGCTGGACGTCGCGACGGATGTGGGCGAGGTTGGACTTGGGAACGGGCTTGGAGTTGACGTTGCGGCTCTTGGAGGCGGTCGGTCGCGAGGAGGAACCGGTGTTGGACAGGAAGTAGATGATGAAGGTACAGAGGACAATGCCTATAATGACCGTCACCGGGTTCGTCCTCCGTAGACGAACTGGCCCCATGGGGCGCGCCATGGGTTCGTCAAGGTTGTCTTTGTTGGTGGCTATCTATGTTTCCAGTGACATAGGTAGCGACGGGCGGTGGTGGTCTGGAAAGGGAATTCACGATAACGTGTCAGCCATCAATGGGAAATAGGTATCGGCGCCCCAGCGAGAAAAAAAATAGGTACAATTGCTAATTGGGTTTTAGCCCTCCAAAACGAAATGAAATAGGGGCTGCCGAGCCGACCAAGTCCACTGCTCTGATCGGGGGAGACAAGGGTGTGTGGCCTTTTGTTTCTAATAACGAGCAGTAAGAACCAATTCCAGAGAGCTGGAGATAGAAACAGATTGATCAATAATTATCACTCAGAGGCCACCGTGAGACGGAGGTGGGCGTAGACACATGCGAATTGATTGACCACTCAATCAACCAGTGTGTCAGCGTGCACGCCCAATGCTAGGTACGGCTACTGCTGCTGGCTACTTGCGCTTTTCTGTCATCTTTTTTTGGACTGCAACTCCAACAGCTTAGGTACTAGTCAGCATCCATCAAATGTTCGTTGACCCACTTGCAAGTCTTCTGCTTCTGGCCTTCTGCCTTCAAAATCGCAGCCTCGCAGTCAGCTCTGGCCAACCAGCCAGAAGGTGTATCATCAATTAATGTAGGTATGTAGGTAGGTTTGCCCGTTCCGATTGACTGATTGGTATAATGCTGCATTGGCTATCTCTTCTTCGGGCTTACCTTTCTCTTTATAAAATTGACTTACGTACCTCGCCTACCTAACGCATTCTACAATACAGCTCGGGTCGTCGCTTATCCAGTTTCGATACAGGTCTGTAACTAAGCCGAAGTTGGCCATCCTGATCGGCAAAAACTATAAGGCTGGGTGAAGTATGCAGAGACTTGTGTCTCATGCGATACCTTCGAATGCTACAACTCTGTTCGATTTAGGTGTGTTAAAAATACATCGAGTAGATCATGATTTCATACGAGCATAGCACCCGCGGGTATCCCCCTCCCGAACATCAGTATTCAACTTCTGGGTTACTCCAGGCTTACACCATCAGAAATACGAGGTTTCTGGGCGTTTTTCGTGTATACTTACGACAAATGTAGGAAAACAAATATGATGTGCTCACGTCATTTGATTCTTCGGTAATGTGAAGGAAAGGTTGAGGGTGCTGCTGCTACCTGAGTCAGGGACGGACCGTCCGGTCCTCAACCGAAAGTTCTTGCATATCCTCACCTCGAAAGGTGAAAGGAAAGGAAAGGACTTTTCGTCTTTCTCGTCTTTCTCGTCTTTCTCGTCTTTCTCGTCTTGGATACACCAGTTCGTCCGCACCAACAGTAACGGAGACTCAGTCGCGTTCGCGTGTGTAAGTATTCGTCGATATCCACCCGGAGTTCCCTATACTGCGAGTCAGTAGTCAGTTAGCCAATGGGCGGCTATGCTGTGAGGTGTTTACTGCCATGTAGCGATGAGGTGGGTGATATTGAAGACTGCACCCCCGTCTTGTCCATGGCCGCCCCTTATGCGCATAGGGACTCATTTGCCCATGGGCCCAAACGACAGGCAGAGTCGTACATGGAGGTGGATAAGCAACCCGTCAGCCACACAGGCGGATGACTACCACGACTGCCATGATCCCATATCGTCTCGTCAACTAGGGGCAAGTTGTGCTAACAAATTGGAAGGCAACGTGGGGGGCAAGGATGGACCTTGATGTCCGGCCGAGCCAAGGGCAACACGACGAACGGCACAGACTCAAGCTCCTTCGAGCAGACTTCGAGAAGAAACCGGTCAAGTCTCTTCGAAAACAAGGCGTTCTGATATTGTTATGTACTGTCCGTTTACCCCCGTTATGTAATCGGGACTAGGTGCTGTCAATGGACGAAGTACGGTTTATTCCCGCGGCCGCTTGGCATCTAGGTAGTAGTTGCGTATGAGACCTATGACTGCTTCACCCGGATGCCGTCACATGTATACCCCCAACGTGACTTGCTTTTTAGGGATCCCCATCAAAGGCATGGACCTAATCAGCCTTCCTGTTCGATTCCTCACACACATAATCGAAGCGTGCGGAATGGCCTGAATGACGTGCAGTAGATTGGGAGGAAGCAATGGACTTGATAGGCAGGCCGAAGGAGTACCTGCTTGTATGGGGTCTTGTCATGCAGATCCCACATATAAGTCGCATGGATCCAGACAGGGATGTGGGGGGTAATAGGATGTTTCTCCCTCTAGCCAGACGGCCGACGGCCAGTTGCCCAGCGTGTATGGAGAGCCATCTTGGTGTTGCATCCCGAGGCCCAAACTCACGAATCATCGATCAATGGCATGGCAGTCATCAAGTGCGGCCTGAGGCAGAGTGTTTCGTGCATGAGACGGCACGGCAGCCTCATAGCCGTAGGGGGGTTGCATTCCACGTCTCAACCTATCCAATTCCTCTTGACTTCATCCAAGCGATGATCGTACCAGCACCGCCCACGACTCGTGCTTCAGCAAGCAGCCGACTGGACTTGCGGGCTTATTATATTGGTAGAGAATCGAAAATATTGCATGTAAACCTCAACTCTATAATCGATGTAAGTGAGTATTGACTAGTGGTATGCAAGATGCTAGGCGAGACCTGACTCTTGCCAGCTCTGGACTATGGACTTTTGGCATTGGTTCGGACGAGTCAACTGTTCTTCGCTCTGCTTGACTACGGTAGTAGCAGTCGAGCCCAACTTTACCCCTGCATGGCGTTAATGCCAGAAGCCAATGCGGTGGTTGTATGTAGCCGTCAAAAAGTGCACACACAAGCAAACAGGTGCAGATTCAGGGTCTCAGCCAGCAAAGACTCCCGAACGGGCCCCAAAGACAGCGATCAGGGGCGGGGTAATAATTATGTGAAGGAAGACCACTTCTTTTCAATGTTATTGTCCATCCCCGACAGGTAGCAGGTCCTGCTAAGGTCCCAGCTAGCCCGTCCCCGGTCAAGTCCATCATGCTAGGCATCTGATAGAACACGGGCGGTTGGTTGCTGGCCGGATGGAGAATGCCTAAAGGCTAGCAGTGGAGGCCGCTGGGATTGGGTTGGGATTGGGTGGTTGACCGATTGTCGAGACAGCTCGAATCCCTCGACCCTGATCCATCCAGATGCGAAAATCAATCATGCAGTATTTTGTAGTAGGTGGTCTTGCATGTATGTATTTTGCCGTCGTGTCGTACCTTGCTCGGCCCAACCAAGTAGTACCTGAGGCGTGGTTTATTTTACTGTGGCTCCCGTCGAATGTGACCGACAGTCGGTCTCCCAGCCCATAAATGTTACAAGATCGCATCGCCGCATCTTCTGGGTCTTCCTGCTTCTGCTTCTGCTTCTTTCACCTGCCACTGCCATCCCGAGCTTGTCTTGTTTTAGTTGATATCTAGATAACCTTCAGGTGGCTGGCGCTGGATGCTTTAAGCGGTTGTTCTTGTCGAGTTCCAGCAGCAATTAAGATTCCATCCGGCCTCTTGGGTTTGATTTGTGATTCGGATACCCCTTACGTATCGGACTCATTTCCCCACGACATTACAGCGAAACCCTCCCAAGGCCCTCATCTAAGCTTCTTATTTTTGGATGGTTTGTTTTTCTCTTTCGCTAGAAACACTCAAGCCATAGGGAAGCAGGAGAAGAAGCAGCAGGAAGCAGCAGCGGAAGGCCCACGGAAGCAGCTCGTCCATTTCGCTCGGCAAAACCACCTTCGCGGCACGCGGTACCTCCACTGCCACTCACCACATCAGTTAATCCCATCTACACACACCCCATTTGGATCCAAGGGCGCACTTAAGATCAGCTCAATCCCACATCCTTCAGAAGCCAGTCCGGGCCAATCCAGTCCACCTCGATCTGCCGCCGATCCAACCCAATAATCATAACATATCGCTATTAAGGGACTGCGATCCAAGCCTCGTCTGGAACTGACCGCGTGCCCCTGCGCATTCCTCTCTGTGCCTCCCTCGCGGTACTCAGTAGTGGTCGCCAGACACTCCCCGCCATTTCCATATTTACATACAGCCGGCACCTCCCACAACACACCACCACACAACTGGCACACCATACTTACTCCCATGCTTCCCCGTTTGGCTGGTCACATGCATACTTGACGGCAATTCGGGTTCTTGCCATCACGATAAGTCTGGCTATTACTTTGGACGTTCAGCATCAGTACCTATCGCTGTCCCTCGGCTTCCAAGATGGAGCCTGTCCCCGAGACGGAGAGTTTGGAGGAGTTTCGCCCCTCTCCCTTACCTTCGTTGCGACTACATCATCCCGCCGCCATCTCGACCAAGACTTACGAATTCGATTCGAACCCCAACAACACTCGTAAACCTCTTGCGCTCCGCCGGTCCAACGAGCCGCCATCCCCCAGCTCACCGTCATGGGCCACACCCGTTACACTGGCCCTGCCCTACCGACCCCGAACCACCTCGCCGTTGTCCGGCACGCACCAGAGATCCAAATCTACCAGCCTAGCACCCCCATCCATGTCGCGTACTAGGTCTATGCCTGGCTTGGATGGTCACGGTCGCGTTTTGTCTTTGCCCACGCTACGGCCAGAGAGCCCCAACACCCGGGTCCGGCCTCCGCGCAGGAAGCCTGCCGACGAGATGTTCCCACCCATCTCGCCCATCCGGCAGTCGGTGCTCGACTCTCGGGATCCTCCGCCTGCCAGCGGGCACAGGCGCACTCCGTCGCCTTTGCACCACCCCACCTTGCCGGGCACAAGCTCGTCAGGCGCAAGCTCCTACGTCTCCCTGCCATCGACGCCATCATCTGTAGCAACCTCCCCCTCCTACCGATATGATTTGAACGGTGGGTACAACTTCCCCCGCCTACTCGTCGTCGGTCCCGTCAACGCCCACCTCGCTCAGATCACGGAGCCCCAGTATCTCTAGCTTGGAGACTATTCCGGATTCGCCTGACGCCGAGGAGGCGGCTTTGGAGGACGAGAAGAACTTGAGGGCGCGAGCAGGTAGCGAAGGCTCGGAAGGCGAGGAGGCGACCTTGGATGCCCGCGGCCGTTCCAGCCTCGACGCGCCCTCGCGTGGCAGAACCCTCGGCCTCGGGTCGAGGGACAAGCGGAAGCGGTGGAGTGTGTGTGGCGCCGAGAGGCGCGGTGACATCGACTTGGAGACCATATGGGAGGACTAGGGGCGGGCAAGTCGGAGCTGGGTCTTGCTTTGCTTGCTACTTTACTGTTCCTACTGCAAAGAGCATGAATGCGCGCGGCATTAAAGAGAGTCTCAAATGAGCCCATGATACATGCATTAGGGAAGGTCATCGTGTTTTTTTCCCTTCATTTTGAAAGCGCAGTTTGCATTTGGTTCGGACCAAGGGATTATCCATGAAGGAGGCGTTTTTTTGTCACAAGCTGTTCGATACCCTGTTGTTGCATCTGCATTTTCACCTCCCAGCGAACCCCATCCGGGTGCAGATAGATACAAGGACACTGTATGATAATCTATTGAACTTGTGCCCTCAAAGCACATTTGATGGTGAAAATGATGATCTTATAGCTTCCAAGTCCCTATCACGTGAAAAACCCGCCGAGTAAAGGAGCAAACCTACCGTTTTCAGCATCGAGAAAATACCTTCGAGAGCAACACTACCCATTCGATTGAACTGATTGCTGCTAACCTGGGGTCTCTATAATTTGGACTTAGGGGTGATGGACCACTGCGAGCAACTAACTAGACGCTTTGTCAACCTCGAGGGCTCTGCTCACATCCCCCCCTTTCCCCGAGTGATAGGAAATGTGCCTCCATCCCTGCCGAAAGCCAAGTCCGTCCGCAAACCTTCCCCCACTATGGCGAATTCGGTGGCGGCTACCACTGCCGCCAAAAATCCGGGCGGCGGTGGCGCTACCGGCCCCCTCACCCGGTCGTTCCGTGGCTTCTTCCACCTGACTGGTGGGTAATCCGGCGTTGCCACTACTCGGTTCTTGTTCAGGACGGGCCCGGAAGAAGGCTCTGGGAAGAAAAATACGACGGACGGGGGTGAGTGTGTGTGTAGAAGGGTGATCTATTGCCTAATAATCAACGCCAACCTATGTGCTATACAGATGGTCAGGATTTCTAGAAGAAACGCCTAATAACGCCTCAGTCTCTGGGGAGGCGGTCAAGAGAAGATGACGGACATGTGCGCGCGCATTTTGCCGAGCTTGTTGTGCAGTGCCAGACCAAACCCAGTTTATACGAAGTTACTATATCCAAGCCTCCTCGCCTCGCCCATGTTCGTCAAGAGCGCAAGTAAACAGCTCTTTAATGAGACTGGGAAACGTGTAAAAGTAAAGCCTGGGGTGGTTCTTGTTGTGTCGGGCGAACCCTGGCCACCCACCCCTTTATCTTCGAGCCATCCTCGTATGCTCCTCGTCTTTCTCAACCTACTCAGGTCCCCAGTCTCGATCTCAATGAGCAATCAAGTGACCGAAATTGAGCTCGTGGGGTTCGTTCGTCGGCCAGAAGACTGTATACTCTATTTGTGCGCATCTTGTATGACAGCCCTCAAGTTTGGCCCAGAACACCACACCAACGCAACCATTTGTTCCGTCTTTTCCCTGGGCAGCACTAAACAACTCGCCGCTACGTCCATCATCTTGACTTGCAGTTTGATGGCAAGCGATCCCCTCCGGTGTCGATGGCTGGCGTTCCCAGGGATTTACAGCATAATAATGTCACAATATTCAGGGGTTGGTTGTCATCAAAGCATTCTAGCCTAGCTACCCTTATGAGTAGAATCCTACCAAGTCGCAACGGATGAAGAGTGTACTCTAAGAGGGCAGCATAAGACCTCAAGATTAGTTCAAGTGACTGGCAGTGGCCAATTTCGACTCACTGGCTGCTAGCCCTCATACTTCCATCTCATCTTCTGCCGTCTGTCCCATACTATAAGTATCGTATGTTCATTACTATATGTCTACATGCAGGAGTGATCCTGTGTCATTGGGTGTGGCTGACTTTGCCTACACCTGATTGACGCAACGCTCGAATGAGACGTGGCGTGATCGCCCTGGGCTTATCAACCAAGTTATCCCGATATCTTCTACCGAGGATTGGATGCGAGTGTTACTCGGCCCTTCCTTCCTTTCCCATACCATTCGCAAGTAGAAACAGGACTAACCCTTCAAAGGTGGGGGTGTATCGTCGACCCCCGCCTTGGGTGGAGAGTGAAAGAGGTGGCATGCCTACTCCCCCTAAACCGGAGATCGTAAATTCATGCCGTATGTGTTTATATGGTGTAGTGTGCTCATGCTGTCGTAAATGCCAAAACGCGTGGAAACGAGATTCTACTACCACTGTGACCATCAACCCAGGTCTCAGGAGAGTTGCCCCGAAATCGATGCGAACCAGCTTGCATCGTATTGGGCGGAAGTCTTTTGGCCTCGACTACACTTCAGAGCGAGGCCGCAGTCCTATGCGTCGAGATCGTGTACATGCGCATATTCCATCAAATTCGTAAGCCGAAAGCAGTCGTGCTAATATGTAGTTCACGGTTGCTTTGGCGTTGAGTAATATCGTCTTGTCGAACGCCGCTTTCCAACTCGCCCTCCAAAAGGTAAGTGCGAAAGACCTTCTAAGCTCTGGTCGACTCTTTTGGCTTCCAAAACTGCATCATCTTACTCAGCCGCTTCGTTTTGCTCGACTTCTGCTTCTTATCCGGGTCGCTATCGACGGGAACTTCCATGCTCAGTTTGCTTCGTTCTCCATGAGCACTGTTGATTAGCCGGCTAAGACTTGCAAGACTCGATCTTCGACGACCGAAGGCAGACGAAGTGAACGAGGCTGGTCGCTGATCGTGGAAAGGGGTATTTCTAGGCCGCACACCCGGGAAGTTGCTTTCACGAGTCATCGTGGAGTTGCTGCTGGTCAAAGACGGAACATCGATAGAAATTCGCACGACTTCTGGCCCAGGTTCTCCCATAAGGAGGGACTGGAAATCATTGTGCTCGCTGGACGAGGGCGCAGTAGAAAGACGATGAGAGTCGTCAACCAGCGACGAAGGCGCGGTCGACACACGATGCCCATCGAGAGACATGGGTGAGCGGGGAGATGCCATTGACGAACCAAGGCTCATGGAGAACGGGCTGAGAGGTGTTAACAAGGGCGCAGGCAACCTCATGGAGTTAATCTCCGACGATGCCGAATCTTTGCTAGTGAGGATACGCCGGGGTGACGGAGCTGCTGAATCGTTCGACCCGTAGATGGTTTCGTAGATGCGCTCCTGGTCAGCGGCATTGTAGACTGGCGCCTCTTCGGCTATGATATCATCATGCAATGAGTTAGACGAGGTGTCAGACCTAAGCCGGGATCCAATGGGAAGCATCTCTAGACTGGAACCACTGCCTTTGCGCTCGACAGACGGGGCTACGGAAGCGCTGTCGTTTGAAGATTTCAGACTGGCTTCAACTTCCTGGGTGGGCGTTGACGCATCATCACTGGCGGAATTGACATCAGCATCCGCAATAGATGCTCCACTAGCATCAGGAGTTGAATCATCGGAACCGCTGTCGTCGTCGTCTTCCTCGTCTTCTTCGAACACATCAGCCATGGTTGAGGAGCTGCCAAATCGATGGATGCCAAATCTAGCGGCTTCGAAAGGGGGCATCTCGGGAGCACTCTCGGTACGTCTGTGGTAGTGCATGCCAGGACCAGAGAATCCCCTTAAACCAGCGGCACTATGCAATTGTCGCTTCGGTTGAGCTCCTGCACGCTGGGCAGCTTCCCAAGCCGGATCGAGAAACGAAGGGGTATTGAAGGGCCCCAGCGCAGCGTCCAAATCGATCATGGGGAACATTGGATCATCTTCAGCTTTCGAGTTGGGATCGGCAAGTGCCGGATCAGTAGCGGGCCCCGTCACCATGACGGTGGGTGCAGTTGCAGGTTGCTTCGTCACGTCCCCGACGTCCTCCTCATCGTCGTCACTCAAATCCAGCTTCGGAGGAGGCGGGGGAGTCATTGAATGCCTCCGGCCTGATTTGGACCTGAGTCGTGGCTTCGTCTTCCGGGTTAAGATTGAACCAGCCCATGCCTTGACCTTCTTCTTGTGTTTCTTGCTGGCCAATTTCTTGGCATCAGGTTGTGTGGACATTAGCTCGACGGTGCCTTCTGTAGCAACATTTTCGGTGGATGAAGCAGTTGTACTGGAATGTTTAGGACCAATTTCTGCCGAGCTGGAGCTGTGGGGACGTGGTTTCGTTGGCGAACCAGTCAGCCCAAGGGATTCGAGGCCAAAGAATGACCATCGTTTGGGCGTTTTGATTGGACTTGGCACGGCAGGTATGTTCTGGCCAGTAGTCGGCAGATTAGTCAACAAAGGAATAGAGTTGCGACGACGAGGCGAAGTTGAGGTCTCTGCAACGACCAATGCATGAAGACTGGGCGTCCGCTCCAATATGGCGCCTGCAGTGCTGGGGCGAGACTCGATCTTCGACTCATAAGCAGTTGCGAATTGCGGCGATGTACGTAGAGAAATCGCCTCACGCTCCTGTGTTATTGAATTAGACATAGAAATAATGGAAGATATACTGTTGGACACCGAGTGACCCGGCCGGGCCGTTACGGTGCTGGTCGTATCATTAGACACGAGTGATAGCGGTCGCGGTATAAACTCCACATTATCAGAAAAGCCAACTCGAGCGCGCGGGGCTGTTTTCTCGGAAGAAGGATCTGGCTCCGAGACGAAGTGCGAACGGGGCTCATCCCCAGCAATTTCTGTCAGATCGGCAGATTCTTTCCTGGCAAGATTTAACTCGTCTGTTGTTACCGAACTGATAAGATCTTTGGCACTCTCCTCAATATGAGCAGCGTTGTTGGGCGTTGACGCAGTACTGTCCCCGGGTATGATGGGGCTGGCTGGTTTCAGGATCATGCTCAGGTCATGGCTGGAGATGGCTGCCGATCGACGATGAGCATGACGACCGCGGCGTTGGGTTATTGACGGGTCTACAGGAGCCAGGATTGGTGTCGCAAACCCACTTTCCAACTTGGTGGGGCTTATGTTCGTGACAGTAATGGAATTGCCGTTCCTGATATGGCCTCCAACGAATTCGCTTCCACCGCGTCTGTGGCCACCGCGATTTGGGACGGGATGACCGGGTGATACCGGTGGGCTTGGGGCGTTATCCGAAGCTGATTGACTGGAACTGGGGTGGAAGCTAAAGTCATAAGATGGTGATCGAGGGGATATGCCGGTCGCAGCGCAGCTCGGACTAAGGGAAGCACCGGCATTAGAAGCACCGGGGTTGAAATTGAAGTCAGGAAGTGCAGGAGAACGTCGCGTAGTACTTCGACCCCAGCTGCCAGTATTTGCAGACACGCCAGACAAATCGAACGTCTTCTCGTGCAAGTCGATGGCGGATCTGGGGCGCTGACCACTCGCCCGGGAAAATGTTGAAGGCGCGGATGACGGTAGCCCACGCGAGGGGAAGACAAATGGTGGGTTAGGTGGCGGCAAGGCTGTTCGAGGCGACGGCTGCGGGCTTGCTAGGGTCGAGTCGCTGGCTCTCCGTCCATCCAAGGCGAGGGGACTGGGAAGTGCCAGATGCCGCGATTCGCTGTTGTCGATATCTAGGCCACCCAAGACTCCAACAGCCTCCACAACAGTCGACTCCATGGCGCCGTTTGTAGCGTATGCGGTTTTCATAATTCCTCCAAGCCGCTCGGCGGCACGAGACTTCAAGAGCGCCGTTCGATCGGGGGTGAGGGCATTAAGATCGATCCGGGGCACCCCGACGCATGCAATTGGCGTATGAATTAGGCGTTCAATGGCCCGTTTCGCTGAATCCGTGTGTTCGATGGTGTCTGTTTCGTAAGGTTATTAGAATGTGCAAAGGCCCGAGAAGGGATCGTCAAGAAGGCGTTGGACGAATAGGCGGCCAGTGATGCAGCCAAAGCGTGTCGTGGGCCTGAGAATGCAGTAGGAATCGTCGGCGCGAAGGATTCTCGAGTGCCTGGCGAATGGACCACAAGGCCGTGTGCTGTACTTTAAAAGGTCTTACCTTGTGAAGAAACCGGAGAAGCGAAAGATCAAGTTCAGCGTGGGCGAATAACCCCGAAGATGGGTGAGATATCTCGGTGTGTTCGTTATATGTGTATTTGTGTGTTGTTGTGTGTGTTTTTTTTGTTTCCCTAACAGGCGACCAATTTCCGTGTCGCTTGCTCTCTCAAAATAAGTTAGGAAACAAAACGGGCGTAAATGATTTTTTTAACAGAATTCAAACTTGAGAAATGGTAATTCTCGATGGGAAAAGAAGAAAGGAGCGGACGGCCAAGACCAGGGCAAATCTATTGGAATAGACTTGCGACTGGAATTGAGCCAGGTAAATTGTGAGGCCTTCGTGAGGATGCTTGAGAAAGGTTGAAGCAACAAGTGAAAGTAAAGAGTGAGGAGTCCTCCGAGTATTGAAGTGGGTGGTGGACTGGCTTGACGAGGAACAAGGCCACCCGGAGCGAAAGTGGGTCGGGTCTGACTGGGAGTGGAAAGGAAAAACCCCACTCTGCACTACTCCTGCTAGGCGGAGAGGGTAGTATGGTATTGGCAGGGGGGCATGAATCTCAGAAAGGACCAATGCAATACAAATGCAATGCAATTTAATCCCAAATCGACCGCCAATCTTGTGCTCCAGCTAGCCTCCAGAGGCCTTCATAATAAATACACAATCTGAAGCAGAAGATAGCGTGTGCCGGCATCCTGGTGCCCCCAGCTCTCATTATCAAAATCCCTCGCTTACGAGATCTGCTCTCGGTCCAAAATGTTCAAATTGGTAGGGGACTGGTCTAACCAGCAGCAACTGCCAAGCTTCCCCCAACCCAACTGCGGTCTGCAGTCCTCCTCGCTGATGACTGTCGCCTCTACTTTAGTGCGACAAGGACCAGCCGGTGTTTTCCTGCGTCCGCGGGTTTCGCGCAATCCAAGTCGGCAGGTTACTAACTGATGCAGTACTTTTCTTCTTTCCTCTTATTACCAATTGTTTCTTTTCACCTACGGCCCTGCCGGCAAGGGAACCATTCTCTTGTGCATCGAAGCGGCGGCGAGGCCGTCAGCTGACACATGGCCAGTCGTTCGTCATTCGCCGCAGAGCACACACGCTGATGAGAGGCGCTGTTGATGGCGTAAACTAACTTGATTCAGTGCTGATGGGCGTTGCTCTGGACCACCTCTACTAAAGCAGCTTGCATGCCACCTGCATTAGGGACCTGCAATGTTCTCCTTCGGTCCTACGCCTGCATGTGTGGAATGGTGAAATGTGTGCATAACCCTCATCTGCTTCCAGTTCACAGATTACATAAATTAGCATGGGGAACAGTAACCATGTTGAATCCCTATTGGGCCCGTCCTCGCCTGCGTGTACAAGGCGCTGGAAAAGAGTCCTAGCGTTTCTGGGTTCTGAGCTGGGGAAATAAAAACGTCCAGGGAAATTATGCACGCAGGCCCAGGTTCCTTGCTTTTTGGGCCTGTAGCCTCTCCACACTCTGTGAGCATATTTGATGTACCTTGACCTTGACCCCCAGTTACGGCGCTGTGCTTGCCGTATGATTTGCTTATTCTATCGTGCAAGGGCGAAAACAAAATATAATGTTTCACAGCATTGAAATATGTTCTGTTCCCGGTAACACTCGGTAAGCAGAAATGTCATGCTGCACGTATGGATGTTCACGATCCTGAAATTACGTAGGCACAACTATTGAAGGTATTTGATGTACCTCACCTGACAAATTAGAAGCGAGTCACAATTGATCATTTGGACTGCCTACACACCAAGCACTCGGATTACTACCGTTCCGTCGGGAGCCAGTTATTCTATGACCGCCATTTATCCAATTGTCGATTTTATACTACTTATATCTTTCTTATTATTATTAACCTACCTGTATAGTGGATTATATGCCTGCGTAATAAGCAATATGTACTACACAATTGAGGCTAGCTGTATCGAGCTATTAGAGTACGCGCACGCATCCGGCCAATCAGAACTCAACATCTGAAGACGCTCAGATATGATCACGCCGGATAAAGAGCAGATCTAACAGTGGAGAGTTGTACGGCGCGCAATTAAACAGGCAATCCTCCCGGTGGTCACAATCCTCTCGGTGGTCACAATCCTCTCGGCGGTCGCAAACCGCCTTTTGCATGGTTACAACAGATAAGGCCAAGCAGCAGGTTTCCCTTCAACCCTTCCTTGTGCAAAGACTTGAGCATCCAGCAAAAAGTTCAACCAGCTAGCCCAGCCCAGCCCCTTGACAAATCCCACAGCAGGAGACTGACTGACTGCACACGCGGCTCACAGTAGTTGCCGTGGCCACATTTGTTAGCTTACGGGATGATAACAGAATGGATTGATGAATCCCATCTGCCTACGTACCGGGCGGTATTGTGAGCTGGCTGATCTAAGAATATCTCGGCAGAGGAATATCTAATCTCGCCTGTTTGCCCACCATGACCTGAAAGAGGCCAGATTTGGCTACGTGTGTAGACAAGTGCGCCGCTTTCAGGAACCAGTACCACCCACCGCGGCATGCGCTCGTGTTATGGGTTCACGGCTAAGCCTCGTTTCTGACAGGGGCCGGAATCTCAGGTCTTCCTCGGAATGGAATAGGAAATTCGCAGTTAAGTCTCAATGGTTAAGTGACGGAGAGTAGGCGGGGCTTTCCCCTGCTTCACTGGGACGCGCTGCCCAGGGGCCAGTCGGGTCTACTCGGCGGTCCAAGCCAAAGCATGGTCACAACCCACTGCCAAAGAGGGGACGCTATTCCCAACATGCAAATGTTCCTGTCATGACGAAAGGCACAACAGGGCTTTCCCCTCCTACGAGAGATAAACCCCAGTGGGTGCTGCGAGGATAATATCATCGCGGGGCTACAATCGCTGCCACGTCCTAATAACGCCGGCTGCCATAGACGCCTAATCCATCCATACCCATAGCAGATCGTTTCTTCTCATCTTTTTTATTCGCATGAACGGCAACAGCGCCAGAAGCAAATTGTTGTCTTGGATAGAGGTTTGTGCTGATCGGCATTGGACCCCATTTTCGAGGTCTCAGCCTCATTCATATATTTTCTCGGGAGATGTTTCAACGGAAATAAAAAACCAAACAACTGAAAGGCTTGGCTTGAACTGCCCATTACTTTACTCAGTCTTGAGCACTGTCTCCTTTGACGACTCGTCATATTGAATGCATCGTAGAACAAGGTAATTAGCAGCTAGGTATTCCGTTGCGACTCAGACGTTCTATTCCCAGTCATCCCGTCGCCAGCTTTCCCGCCGCTAGCTCGTACATTTCTATGCATTACTCTATTAGACAATGAACACATATGCGCTTTGCTGGGGGTAATCTCGAAAATGCAGAATTGCATCTTGAACAATCTCCTTGAAATGAAGTGGTTAGTAAGTGTTGGTAGCGCAAAGGACCCTTAAATCGGAAAATCTTCCCTGTTGCTCCGTCCCCACAAAGTTTTCGCGGACTCCAGGCGGCTGGGATGGGAATTTTCAGATTTATCAATCTGGGCTGGATTGCGAACCGGTACACTAGTAACAGCAACGACAACACTGCCGTTCGCTATACTGGAGATACTGGCATATATTAGCATAAGAAATTCTCCCCAGAAGAACACTCTAACTGCCAGTCATGTCAAGCGACACTGCCGCCGCTGTGGCGCCCGCCGCCCTGGCGCAAGCACAGCAGCACCAACAAGAACAGGCCT
Source organism: Apiospora saccharicola (assembly GCA_038363915.1). Taxonomy (NCBI): domain Eukaryota; kingdom Fungi; phylum Ascomycota; class Sordariomycetes; order Amphisphaeriales; family Apiosporaceae; genus Apiospora; species Apiospora saccharicola. The sequence continues at coordinate 7,606,698 of JAQQWM010000001.1, forward strand.
TAGGAATGCGCAAAAACGGTATGCAAAAGGATGCAATCGGTCATTTTTCGGATGTCCTGTCGCTAATGAATTCTTAAAGGAAAGCAATGGCACGTGCCTCGTAAGGCGTTCCGTCCCGGCTCTGGTCTTACCTCGACTTCCTTTGAGAAGCGACAGTCAGCTCGTGTGGCTACCGCGGCGATGAAGGCCAAGGAGAAGGAGATGAAGGAGGAGAAAGAAGAGGAGCGACAGGTTTGTTCACTCTCATCCAACCCATGCGTCTCGTTTCTATGCTAACAATTATCCAAATCATTTAGCGCCGCGTACAAGCTATCAAAGACAAGCGATCTGCCAAGGAAGAGCGCGAGAGGTTCCAAAAGATGGCCGAGAAGATGCACAAGAAGCGAGTTGAGAGAATGAAGAGGAAGGAGAAGCGGAACAAGCTGCTGAACTCTTGAAGCACCCAGCTCATGGCAGACTGTTCGAATCAAGACGATGGGAGCCGGCTGGGAGAGTCGTACCCTTTCCTTCGCCTCCGGACCACTGGGGGAGTCCTTGGGAGACCAGTATCTCCTTCGTTCCCTTCGCATCCAGTGGCTGACGAACCCGGCGAAATGTGATCTTGCATATCAGGTATCTTTTACCTTACGGTTGGTCGTGGTGTTAAATGATACCCTCGTGGCTTCGACCACGGAAAATGCGCAAAGAGGATAGGCGAGGTTTCGTAAGACCATTCAACACCTAGATACCTTGGATGCGCACGAGAAATGATGTCAATGAGGCTCGTAGCAAGCTTGGGCCTGGAAGTTACATTGATCACTAAGGAGCCATTCTTTGTTGCTTCTGAAATACAAAATTTTCAACATTATATGACCTGGGAGCGATTCAATGTGATGATGTAGTTTGGTAGACCAGTGTTGGATTTACTGATATTTACTGTCTTAATGTAGAAAGCATCAATCTCTGGATCAAATGTCATGGCATGTGACGCCCGGTGGCCTGGGACCCTTGTACCTCCTAAAATAGCACCTACCTCCTCCAGCTATTTCCCACTGCGACCCCCGTTTCAGCTATCCTTACCAACTTCGCAGACTACAAAGACGTTGGTTGTTTTGCGTTGCATGGATAATCTCTTGACAATTTACCTCCTGCTCGATTATCCCTAGGGGGGAATGCGCCTTTCAAAGGCTGGTCCACACAAATCATGTCGAACAATGGCGCCGCGCTCGAACTGTCGTCTACCAGGTCGGCCTCTCCACGGCGACCTCAACATCGGATGAGCCGTTCAATCACAGATGCTTCTGCACCAACTAAGCAGCGCCATGGACACCAGCATCACCACTTACCGCACCTTCACCAGCGACGTCACCCGCGTGACCGCAGCGACCGGGCGCCTCAGTCCGCCGCTCCGACACTACAAATGCCAGCACGGGCATCGCTCGACTACCCACGCTCCGAAGGCGTCACGCCATACATGTTGAGCAGTGCCGAACAGAGCCGCCGAGCCAGCATGCTATTACAAGGGAACGAGGACATCGGAACGCTGGCTACGGCCGCGGCTGCGGTGAGAGAGAAACAACTTCAGGTGGACAGAGAGCGTGCTGCTTCGCGCACAGCGTAGGTTTCAGGATGCAGACTTATCTTAGGATGGAGTCGTTGCTAACAGCTCCGGATTAGGGGTCTAAAGAAATCTCTGACCGATCTCAATACATTTTCAACCGACACGATGCGCCGTCTCGACGATACTTATTACGCCGTCTTGGAGAAGTTGAGCACGTTGCAAAGCACCCTTGTTGCCATGAAAGAGTTGGCGTGCATGTCTCAGGAAACAAACGAGCTCTTCAGTAAGGATGCCAAGGACTTGGTGACAGAGGTCGAGGCCCAACTGGACTCCTTTGGCCAATTCGACGAGCAAGAAGACCGTATAGAGGCTCTGAAGGGCCGCATCCTGACGGGGCGGGAAAAGGTGCAGAGCTTGAGCGAACGTATGGATCGTGTCCATGCACGAGTCGAGAACTGGGAAAAGGCCGACAGAGTCTGGCAGGAGAGAACACGGAAGCGCCTCTGGGTCGTCTGGATCATCACATCCATTATGCTCTTCGTGGTTGTAGGGGTATTCTTGGCCGCCCAATATGGCCCTACTATGGATGTACCGGCGCTGTCGGAAATAGTCTCGGACTCCATTCCTGATGCGGTATCCGACTTCGTATCAGGCAACAGGCAGGGCGGAAACGTGTCTGTACCTGGAGGCATCGCGAATACGACCAGGGCATCCGATCACCTGGAAGATGAGGTGAAGGCAGCTTTGAATCGCACGAGGGACGAGGGCTCGCCCGCAGAGGAGGCGGTTCTTCGGGCCTTCGATGAATTATAGCGCTGTCTTGATTGGTGTATTGGGCTGGCGGCCACTTGGTTTCACTTACGACAATGGCATGATACCCAACTGTTTATTCATTTATTAGATCTTCCTTTCTTATAAATTTATATCCTCTTTTTCTATTATTATAATTATTTTATTTATAGCGGTAATATTAAAATTAAAATAACTTAGGATTTAATTATAAAATTAAAGATTTTTAACCTTTTAATAAATATATTATACTTTTACTTTTAAAAATTTATTTATTAATAAATATTACTTTAGATTTTAAATAAACTTTTAATAAAGTATATATATATAAGTAATATATTAACGTTTAATTTAAAATATAAGAATTAAAAGTATATAATAAAAGTTATAATAATATAAATCCGTCCTATAGAGGACGTTAATTTATTAATTATATTATATAAAGAAATTATATAAAACCTTTACCTTTTATTTAATAGATTAAATAAGTAAATATATAGTTTAATTAATTATATAACAATCGACGAATAGCTTAATTAATAATAACCTATATAATTAAAGGATTATTCGTTAACTATATATTAATTCCCGTTTCTTAATACCGGCTTTTCTTCCCCTTTAATACGTTTAATTAATTCGCGATTTTATTATACCGGCGTTTATTATATTAATAAAGCTTAACGTCCTCCGGGTTTTTTTTCCTATTTTATATATATATAAATATATTTTCCGCCCTTTAGTATTCTTTATAAAAGTTTTTATTATTATATATATAAAGAATTATATATTATAATAGTTTAAAAGTTTTATTATTATATATAATATTTAATATTTTAAAATTAAATTTATTTAAAGCGTCGCTTTATTTATAGAAATATATTTTTTAAAGAAATATAAGTTTAATAATCGCCGGTATAATTATATTAATTTTTTAGAAATTACCCGAGGCGTTCTTTATTAATATATATAATATAATATATAAGGGTAGGAAATTAAATAAGGGATAGTAATAAATATAGATATGTATTTATATATAATAGGAAAGAGAGAATTATTATAAGTTTTAAAGAATGTTTATTTTAAAATTTAATATTTATATATAAAAGCTTTTTCCGATAATTTATATAAAACCGGTAACGTGGTTTACCACCTCGCGGACTATATTACCTCGCGGACTACTCTTTCCACTTCTTAACACTTTTATATAAATTAATTTAATTATAACATTTTAAATTAATTTAAATTATTCGTTATCCGATTTATTATTCGATTCTATATCCTTTTTATAAATTCGCGTATTATAATTTATTTCGTTATAGATACTATAACGCTTATTATTCGTTACGCGCCGCTTTAACGAACTATTATTTTCACTTTCGTCGGTTATAGGACGCTTCCTTTTTACTTTCTTATCCTATAATTATTAAAATTCTTTAATAATAAAGGCTCCTTTAAATTAAATATATAACTTTTTAACCCTCCGGCGCTTTTAAAAGATTAAATTAATTACCTCTAAAGTCTATACCCATTTATATAAGATCGTAGCTTTATATATTATTAATTTTATATATTTAATTAATTTATTTATAATATTTAAAATCGGCGTTAGAGAGCTTCCTTAATAATTAAAGATCCTATTTTTAATAAAAATAGAGTATCTCGTCGTTTATTAAAGGTTAGAAAGCGTTAAAAGGTTATAAGTACTAACGGTCCTTAAGCGTAATAACTCTAATATAAACGTCCGAATTTATATATTTAATTTATTAATTACTTTATTTAAATTATAAGGTATTAAACCAGATATATTAAATTTAAATTTAATATTATATTCTATAAAAATAACGAAATACACGGCTTTAAAGGTAATAAAGAATTCGAGCTTTATAATATAATTTATCGAGGCTTTTATAAATAGCTCGATTTCTTTCGAATACGCACGCTTTAACGGTAAATAAAGTATAATATTTAATAATTAAAATAAGTAAAATAAATAAGGAAGTATATTAAATATAATAATACCGTTATCCTTATAATATACCTCGAATTCGGCTGAAATATAATTCTTATAACCGTTAATAATTAAAAGGCGATAATAACCCGTCGTTTACGTTTTAATATATTTATTAAAATATTTAACTTAATTTAAACCTATTTTATTATCGGTCTAGCTATTAGAGGTCGGTTTAATTATTTAATCGCCCGGTAAGTTATATTCGCGCGTTTAATTCGTAAGGTAATATTAACCTTAAACGATTAAAAACGGTGGAATATATTAGTTTTATAAATTAATATATTTTATTATTATTAACCATTCCCGATTATTAAATTGGACCGTCTTTACCTTCCTACGCCGATCGACGTGTATTACGACGTATATTAAATCGATAATACTTATTATAAAGTTAATCTCGTCGAAATTCTATATATCTTTATTTAAAATATTATATTTAACCTTTATATTTATTATTAATATAAATTAACCGGAAATAACCTTTATATCTTTATAAAAAGCTTTTTAATAATTATATTTCTAATTTATTTTAATTTTAAAGTTTAAATTATAATTAATAAAACACCTAACCTAATACTTACCGACGCGCTCGCCGCTACGCGCTCCTATAAAAAGATTAATTATATCTTTTATATTAACGATATTAAAAGGTATTCCTTAAATATTTAAATCGATTATATACTTTCGTAATACCTCCTCTTTAATAAAATCTAATTTATATTATCGTTATCGGATTTCGCGTTATAGGGTTTAATCGTTAATTCGGTAATATAGAATCGTATAAAGGACGTCGTATACTTTTGTAATAACTCTTTTATTTAAAGGATTTATTAAGTTTTACGTCGTTTAAATTATTAAAATAATTCGATTTTCTTTAAATTAATTAAATATTATAATTATAAAACTATTATATATTAAAGTTTAATTAAGCTATAAAATTGAAAAAGTGGTTCGCGAGGTAATATAGTCCGCGAGGTAATAAACCACGTTATCTTTATACCTTAATTTAAAAAACTTTATTATTTAAATATAAATAATTTCTAATAGATTCTAAGTTTATATAATATAAACGAGTATAGTAGTTCTTTTCTTAATATTTAAATATAATATTATTATAAAACTTAGGTTTATTATAAATTTTATATCGTAAGGGATAATAAGTAATTAAGGTCGATAGTTATAATAAAAAGTGGCTTAATATTTAAAATTTATTATTATTAGAAGCTTTAATTTTTTTTAATTTTTTTAAGATATTTATTTACTTTAATATAGAGTTATTATTAATTTATATAACTTTTTATTTATTTTTTATTACTTGTTTTAATTATAAAAAGTTGAATAAAATATTAAATAAATATAATAATGTAAATATAGGTTTTAAGTTAATAAAAGTATTACGGGCGTATAAAATATACGTGTAGGGCTCTTAAATAGTGTCTATTAATTAATAAACTTCTAAGGGTAAGAGTATATGTACTTTTAATATGGCGTCGATAGTTGGTAAGGCGCCCTGAGACTCAGCTGGCCCACTTGCAGACGACTTTGGCCAATGGATGTTTTGAAACGGGCGACGTCATCCCTGGTCGCAAGTCCGAGCTACATAGTACTTCCAGCTATTACCTTAAGTAGGTACTCACTCACAGCAGACACGCGTCGTCATCTTGGTACCGAATCTGACCAAGTGACCCCAACAACCCGCCAAGCAGCCAAGAGGGAGTAGAGGCGTCTAATGCTCATCGGCATCAACTTGTCAGTGGTTTGTGCTGTGGCAGTCCATGATTCCCAGGTCCAGTTGTGCGAATTGGCCAAGCCACCGGCTTTACGGCACTGCATTTCTAGGATGATTGGGCGCTAAAAGCAGTCACTTTCTATCCCACGCTGTGCCATGGTGGCTCAACAGCCCTTTAATGGGGGGGTACCCTGCCTCTGCGCGCCCAAGGCATGGGAGGAGCATTTTGAGTTCGTCAAATATAAGCAAACTCGCCATCGCCCCGTAGCGAACGGGTTGATTATTTGCCCTTCATTCCTCTCAGGTTCCCATCCTCAGTGCCACATATCGCCCCCATAAGCTCTTTGTGTCCGGCGAATCGGTCCTATCCAGTTTGGTTGGAAGTTGTTATTGGGTGCGCATTGTAAGTGTGAAAGGTCAAGTAGATCGATCAGTAGTAGATACCCCGCCATCTCCGGCCAGCTCTGATCTTGGGGAGAGACTAAAAGGCTGTACCTTGCTAGGACGTCACCAACGCATGCAAAGCAAAGCAAAGCCACCACCACCCCTTACCGATACGACACCACCACAGTCTAGACAGCAGCTGCCATATGCCCTTTTCGCACCGGCATAGATACCCGCATCTGCCCCGTCCAGCCATTGCTGTCAATCTTCCCACTTCTCCTGCTCCATCCACACGCGCCTTTGACCATGTCTTCTGCGAACGGTACAACGCCGGCGGCCGTTCCGCCTGCGCAGTCAGATACTGCGCCAGCACCACCTCCGGCTGAGAAGGCCACGCGGACACAGAGTACCCAGTCGTTACCGCCGCCCGGCCAGACGCTGACAGGAAAGCAAGAGCATTGTACGTGGAAAGCGAAAAGACAGAGGCTAACTTTTGAAACCGAATGTTGTGAATCGCAAAGAACATGGGCTGACGGAATTGACACCACGACCGTATAGATCTCAAGAGGGAACTCATCTCAGAGCAGGTTGCCTGGGAAATCAACGAACTCAACTCGCCTACAGCTCTGCGCCGCTTTGGTGCACCTTTTAGCTCGCCTCTTGGAGAGGTGTCACCCCTTGATTCCGAGCTTCCCATATTGCGATACATATTCGTACATCATGTCCGCGAGTTCCCTTTTCTGGACAAGGCCAAGGAGAAGGAGTTCTGGCAGGACAAGTTGCAAGTGGTAGGTCGAACATTCCTCGGACTTTAGAACGAAGTGCTGCGGGGCTAATTATGCATCTCGATGTGCCAGTTTCTCGAGTCGTTTGCGAGTAAAAACATTTCGTCTTCCGAAGACCGACTGGAGGAGACGAAGCGTCGCAAACTCGCTTTAAAATGCAGAAAGGTGGTCGAGCTGATGATGGTGTCTGGTGTGCGTACAGCCTCGGGTTTCGAGGAGCGAATAAGATTCGCCGAGATGGAGATCGTGGACCGTGATGCCATTGATACCGGCATGCTGAATACTTTACCGGAAGGCAACTACGTCAATGGCTGGGATGTGAATGTCGCAGGCGTGCGTATCACTTCGGTCAAGCGAAAAATCAGGTCGCATAAGCATGCTGTGCGTTTTAAATCCAACCATAATAAGGACCCGCAACTGACTACCTGCAGGAATTCTTACTCCGAGTGAAAAGGAAATCGGAGCTCGAGCATTTCATTGGGAGGCGATACGGTGATTTTGGCCGGTTGCACAAGCAACTGCGAATCGAGCTGCCTGGAAAGGTGCTGCCCCCGGTGCCCAAGAAGAATAAGACGGATACAGCAGCATCGTCCCTTTTGGGGCGCATGACGGATGGCGGCGGCGACTCTGATGCGTCCTCGCTCTCTTCTGTGTCGACGATGCAAGCTAGCGGTGAATCTGGTGGCCTTAGGGATTCAATGAGGAATCTCACCATACGCGATCATCGCCGCAACCTGTCCGCAGCATCGTTAGGGAGATCTTCACGGTCTTCTCCTCGTCCTAGCACGGACGGGGCAGCGAGCCCGGTACCAAGTCCGAAGACTGCGGTAAGTACTATATCCATTCAACTTTCAGATATGTGCAGCAGATGACTGATGGTCACAGAATGCAATTTTGTGGCGCGAAAACCAAAGGATCTCCCTGAGGGCATTCCTGCGGTCCTTGTTACATGACCCCCAAATAGCCCAGACCAAGGCGATGCAAGAGTTTCTGACTCGTGACCCCATGACTCCGACTGACGATGATGTTTATGATATAATGCGTCGCAAAGCCGTCGACGAAAAACGGGTGGAGGAGCAAAAACAGTTCTACGAAATCGCCAGAAAGCGAGCTGCCGAACTGGATGTCTACATGGAACAATTCCGCCAAGATATTGTCGAACGAAACGGTCTTACCATGCTTTTCCAGGAAATCAAGGACAAGGAGACCATCCAGGATCTGAGTTTACAGTACCAGAAGTTCGCCGAGTGGCTTCGCATCGAAGTTGCTGCAACGGTGTATCATCTGTTCCTTGCGGAAGACAATTCGCCTGAGCTTTTCGCGCAAATGAAGAGGATTCATTCTTTGATCCCTTATACTCTATTGAAGAACGCCATCAGGATCGCGAATCCTGCCGCTGTCATGGCCAGTGTTCTCGATCTTTTCCTGGCACAGCCGTTTGGAAGTCGATCACTAATGCAGCGTATCTTCGCGGCAGCGCTGAACGATGGCCTTCGCCAATCCCAGAAGAACATTGACGCAGTTGCTACTAAGATAGGCGATGACGTGTTCGTGAAGAAGCTGAAAGCTTTTACGGACGCAGACGAACCGATAAAACTATCGATCCGGGAGGAAGCTATCGCGGATGATGTTGATCTCCTTGTGGCTGTATTGCGGTCGGAGTTGATAGAGCCTCCGCTCACCCCCGAACAGATTGGACGACTCTACAACGCCTACGTCGCGTTCAACAATGCTGTCGAGAATGTTGACGAGGAGCTCAAGCAAGGAGCACAGTTGTTCTCGTACCTGAAGCAACTGCTCAAGCTGTACACACGGCAGCGTGACAAGGCTATGATGCTTGGTATGATCGAGGAGCCAGTTACCCTGCAGCTACTACGAGACCTGTTCACGATATTTTACGAGCCGCTTGTGCGCGTTTACAAGTCTGCCAATGTATATAACAGCATCACCGACTTCTCTGTATTCATGGATGACATGATCCAGGTAAGCACACATAGCCAAGAAATTTTCTCGCGCGACACTAACAAATCATCTAGGTGGTTGAGAAATGTCGAGAGGAGGATACCTCGGCGGATCCGAATCAGACAGTGCAGGCATTCATTGACCTTTGCCAACGACACGAGCATAACTTCTACAAGTTCGTGCACGAGGTTCACACTCATGATAATGGCCTTTTCACGCAGCTTATGGGCTGGATAGAGGGCATTCTGGAGTTCTTGCGGAAAGGGCCTTCGGGTGGCTTGTTGGATGTCAATGCCTTGTTCGAGGGCGGAGTGACGGCTGGCAAGGTGGATAAGGAGAAGGCTATTGCGGAGGTCAACAACCTCATCGCATGGCAAGAAGCTCGGAAGAAGTGGCACCACGACAAGACACGACAAAAAATGGCAGCAGAGGGCCAAGCGAGTGTCGACGCATCATTGCCTGGCGTGGCAAGCATGCAGGCTAGTGACTTTGGGCTCAACAATATGGACTTGGAAGTCATGGGCTACGACGAAGATTCAGAGGACTCGGCCGAGGAGGAGCTGCAAGACGAGCTCGACCCTATTGAGGCCGAGCGAAGGCGCAGGGCCAAGAAGCAAGACCGACTTAGACGTAATGCGGGAGAGCCGGTCAAGCCCGAGGTCAGCGAGGTGCATCATCTGAAGGATAATTTCCTGCAAATGCTCCGGCAGGTGCTGGCGGACTAACGACGAGTGTAATATGTCAGTTGCATGTGTCGTATGGTCGGATATATTGGCCTGAGGATAAGGAGGTCGGGCCGGAGAAGGGATGTCGCAGCATACTCATTCTATTATATACCAATATTGTACCGCATACTTCGGTATGTCATAGAGAATAATCAAGCATCTGTTGACTGAGTGGAAATGCGCATCTGACCTCGACGAAGTATATGCGGTCGAACCTTTGAATCTATTTCACTGTGTGTTCGCAGGACTTGGCCGCGGCAAGACCGCATTGCCACCACCTGTTGGTGACAGTGATGATCAGCTAAATGACCCACTAGCTAGATATGATCGATGCAAAGGACTTGGCTTTCTACCGTGGTCCCTCCATACGTGCAGATCCGGTCCGTCATGTCCAACCTGAAGGCACGTGCATGCGAGTATGTGGTAGAAGGGAGGAGCATTTGATCGGAACGACTGTGGTCGGCATATGTGGGCCCCCCGCTTAGCCGAGGATGGAAGCAGGCAAGTCGTGACTAGGAATTTAATAGGCGGCTTCCCATTGGCCAGTCACCAGTTTCTCCAAACGACCCGAGAGCTTTCAAGACTGCGAGGCCAAAAGTTGGAGGCATCATCACTTTTTCCCTCCCTTTGAATTGAACAATTGATTCGATCCGATCTTGCCCATCTCGGATATCGGAACTTGCAGGACAAGAGCCTCAATTCCGTCTGATCCTTCTTTGGTGCAACCTCTTTTTGACATCTCCCCTCTCCCGTCTTCCTCTGTCTCTTTTGTCTCGCGTGCACACACACACACACCTCAAATTACCACAAGTTCTGTTGTGTTGTTCAACATGGCTTCTAGAATGGCGATGAGGAGATTGACCCCCGGGTCTGCCGTATGTTTCCACTCTTTCCGACCGTATTCTTATACTTTTATCTGCCCTCGCCCAATCGCCACGTAATTGTGCCGTGCTGTAGTGAGCCCGCTGCTAACTCGTTGCTGGGAATTGTAGTTCTCACGAACCGCAAAGTTGCAGGCCAGGACCTTCTCGTCGACGCGACCCGTTTGTACGCATACAACTCCACCCGACAAACTCGTGGCGGGACTCAACAGCTAACTCGTTGTGTTCCTAGCTCAAATCTTTGCCAACCAACCTCTGAGGGCGAAGGAAGCCTCGGCTCATGTTAGCAGCAAATACCCCGTCATCGTAAGTCGACCGCGAGATCCTGGATCGGAGAGGCTTGGGGGACTTTATCGTTGACACAAGCGCATCCTAGGACCACCATTACGATGCTCTCGTAGTTGGTGCTGGTGGATCTGGTCTTCGCGCCGCCTTCGGTCTTGCCGAGGCCGGCTTCAACACTGCCTGCATATCGAAGCTGTTCCCCACGAGAAGTCACACAGTTGCCGCCCAGGGTGGTATCAATGCTGCGTTAGGCAACATGCATGAGGACGACTGGAGATGGCACATGTACGATACCGTCAAGGGCTCGGATTGGCTCGGCGACCAGGATGCTATTCACTACATGACCCGGGAGGCTCCCGCCTCCATCATCGAACTCGAGAATTACGGCTGTCCTTTCTCGCGAACCGAGGATGGCAAGATGTTGGTACCCCCTTTCGCGTGATCATGAATGTATACGAGGCTGACAATCAAATCAGTTACCAGCGTGCTTTCGGTGGTCAGTCGCAGAAGTTCGGCAAGGGTGGTCAAGCCTACCGATGCTGCGCTGCTGCTGACCGTACTGGTCACGCCCTCCTGCATACCCTCTACGGACAGTCCCTTCGACACAACACCAACTACTTCATCGAATTCTTCGCTATCGACCTGATCATGGAGGATGGTGAATGCCGCGGTGTGCTGGCTTACAACCAGGAAGACGGTACTCTGCACCGTTTCTTGGCCCAGAACACCGTCCTGGCTACCGGTGGATACGGTCGTGCCTACTTCAGCTGCACGTCGGCCCATACTTGCACCGGTGACGGTATGGCTATGGTCGCTCGTGCTGGTCTTCCCAACCAGGATCTCGAATTTGTTCAGTTTCACCCGACTGGTATCTACGGAGCTGGTTGCCTGATTACTGAGGGCTCGCGTGGTGAGGGTGGTTACCTGCTGAACTCGGAGGGCGAGCGATTCATGGAGCGTTATGCTCCCACTGCCAAGGATCTGGCATCTCGCGACGTTGTCTCGCGTTCTATGACTTTGGAAATCCGTGACGGCCGTGGTGTTGGTCCCGAGAAGGATCACGTCTATCTTCAGCTGAGCCATCTTCCCGCCGAGGTGCTCGCTGAGCGTCTGCCTGGTATCTCCGAGACAGCTGCCATTTTCGCTGGTGTCGATGTCACCAAGCAACCCATTCCCGTGCTCCCCACTGTTCACTACAACATGGGTGGTATCCCCACGCGATACACCGGTGAGGTCCTTACCGTTGACGAGAGTGGTAACGACAAGGTTGTTCCTGGTCTATTTGCTTGCGGAGAGGCTGCTTGCGTCTCCGTTCACGGTGCCAACCGACTGGGTGCCAACTCCCTGCTCGATCTCGTCGTCTTTGGCCGTGCTGTTTCGCACACGATCCGGGACAACTTCACTCCTGGTGCTGCACAGAAGCCGCTCAGCGCTGATGCCGGTGCCGAGTCTATCGAGGTCCTGGACCAAATCCGCACTTCGGAGGGACCCAAGAGCACTGCTGAGATCCGTCTTGCCATGCAGAAGACCATGCAGACCGATGTCAGCGTTTTCCGAACTCAGGAGAGCTTGGACGAGGGTGTTAAGAAGATCCACGAGGTCGACAACATGTTCCCCCAGGTTGGTATTAAGGACCGCAGCATGATCTGGAACTCGGATCTGGTTGAGACCCTTGAGCTGCGAAACTTGCTCACTTGCGCGTAAGTACAAACCCGACCTTTATGTCTGAAACCGACACTAATTTGCTTTTATTGCAGATCCCAAACCACGGTTGCTGCCGCCAACCGCAAGGAGTCTCGCGGTGCCCACGCCCGCGAGGATTTCCCTGAGCGTGATGACGAGAACTGGATGAAGCACACTCTGACATGGCAGAAGAACCCCCATGGCAAGGTCGATCTCGGCTACCGACGTGTGATCGGCACCACTCTGGACGAGAACGAGTGCAAGGCTGTACCGCCTTTCAAGCGTACCTACTAAAGGTCTGTGATAGCAGAACGACTAGTGTTGAACACGGCACTAGTGCAAATTTGTAACGAGTACGGTACTGCCAGAGATGTGGTATAGATAGACAGAGATTATTATATCCTGGGGGTATGGTGGAGGGGTAGAAGTGTCGGAGAAAGCTTTGGCGAACTTATTATCTAGTTTTAGCCGCTGATCATTGTATCCTAGGCTTGCTTTTTCATGGCGCATCTTGTACATAGGGATGTATGCATCTGCGCTTTTTGGGTTGACCACATTTCCCACATCTTGAATTGATCTGCTCGTCCTTTAAGTTCAAGCCCTGTAAGGCTTTGGCCACTTCTTATGTCTCTGTAAAACTGTGTCCTAACATTAAGGCATATAAAATAATAGAATATAATCAGGATTAAGAGTGTTAATATATTTAATTATATATTAGTCCATTAGATATATCCCCTTAATAGCTAGAATGCTACTTTCTATTATATTTTAAATATAATATAAATCGATAGATAAACTATATAATAGCTATATATTATTTCTTTATTAATCTTTAAGGTACTTTAATTTTATTTAGAAATATTATTAAATTAAGTAGTAATATAAAGATTAATAAAGATTAAAGGATTTTAATATTATATAAATATCGGTTTATTAATAACGCGAGCGTTAATATTATTAAAAAACGCCGGCGTAATATAAAAGTTTCTATTATTAAAATTAATTATATTCTTTTTTAAAATACCTCTTAAATGTAAAAAAAGTATTTAATTTAATTTAATTATAAAAATTAATAATTATTTTAATTTAATTAATATTAAGAAGTTTAACGCGCCGTTTAATTTAATCGTTAATAACCGGTTCTAATTAATAAATATATTAGAAATCGAGCTTAAAATTAATTAATTTCTAATTAATCCTTTTAATCTTATCTTTTTAAAAATAATAACTCGTTAAAAAATAAGTATAATTTATTAATGATTATTAACCGAATAGCTTTATTAATTAAAAGTTATAAAAGAAAAATAATCGTTATTAAAAATAAAAAGATATTTAAAGGGATTAGATAGGAGCGACATTAAATAGTAAATTAATATAAAGATAAAGAATAAAGGAAGGAGAGCTTTATCCACCTAATTAGCTAAAGCCTTTTAAATAAGGGAGGCTAACTTATTACTATTAGTATTAACCGCCTTCCTTTTCAGGAATAACGTGTTAATTAAGCCTTCCCTAATGGACCCCTTAATAAGGTCTATTAAATTACCGGGCCGGAAAAAGATCCTTAACGTCCTCGGTAATCCTCTATATCTATTTAGTCTATTCTATTTATTACTTAATATTATATACTATATGCTATAATATGCTTAAAACTTTTAAAATAATATTAAAAAAGTTAGGTATAATAAAAATAATAATTAACGTTAAAAAAGAGAAGGATACCTTTACTTTTAATCCTTAGATTAAATAAGCTATATTTAATAATTTCGTTAATTAAATATATTAATATAATAAATAACTAATACTATTACTTTTAACCCGTTATAGTATATTCGAATTATAAAAGAATCTCTTAACTTACTTATAATTAATTAACGATATAATTAAGTAATATTTTAATAATATTATTAAAGAGATAAAGATATTAACGATTATCGATAATTCTAATTATAATATAAATAGTATTAATATTAATAATTAAATAAAAGTAGGATACTCTTTTAATTATTATATCTATTATTATTAAATAAAGGTTTTAATATTTAACTATCTTTTATATATTTTCTTTAATAATATATATTATTTATAATAAAAAAGTATTATAGTATAAACAATTCGGGAGTTAAGGTTATAGGTTATTATTAAATTATAAAGGATTGAAAAAAATAGAAAAAAGAGAAAGAAGCTTTATTTTAATCCGATTATAATGTTATTTAAATAAATAATAAAATTCGGTTTAAGCTCGAGCCTCTTTAAGCTAATTTAACCTTATTTTAACTTATAAAGTAATAAAAGCTTAAATCCTAATACGCGCCGTAATATTACCCCCCTTTCTAAAATAAATTATTTTAAGATATTAAAAATAATAATAAAATATAAATTACAATTATATTTAAATTTATAATTCTTAGGTAAAAGAGGGGTACCCTCGATTATAATTTAATTTATTATAATTTTAAAGGCTTTTAATCCCTTTTATTATTAAATTAAATTATTATATATAATATAACGGGTTATTAATAATTATCTCGCAATTAGGTCTTTTATAAAAGAATTAATTATTCTATTCTTTTAATAATCGTACTTGTTTTATTATCTTTATTAACCTCTCCTTTAAATGTTTTTTTTAAAAAATTTATTAGCTTATTATTATCCTTATATAGTTTATTAAATATCTTATCCTCGGCGGTTTATAATTAATATTTTAAATATATAAGGGGTTTAGAAATTTTTAAGTTCTCTTTATAATATAATTATATTTATTTAATTATATTTTTAAAGTTTTCCGCGAGATATTAGGTTAAATTAA
This sequence comes from Apiospora saccharicola, assembly GCA_038363915.1. Taxonomy (NCBI): domain Eukaryota; kingdom Fungi; phylum Ascomycota; class Sordariomycetes; order Amphisphaeriales; family Apiosporaceae; genus Apiospora; species Apiospora saccharicola. The sequence goes on from JAQQWM010000001.1 coordinate 7,622,278, forward strand.
GGTCTTATCTTTTCTATTCTACCTGGTATTATAACTTATAATAATATATTTTTAAGTTAATAATATAATAAACTTCTTACTTCTTTTCTTTATTTAATTTAATTATTTCTCCTTTTATATTTATAGATATTTATTTAAGTAATAGGTTATTAGGATATTTCTATAATTTATTTATATAGAAGATTTTAAATCCTATTTAATTATTTAAAAATTTTAAAAGGTATAAATAGCCGATTTTTCGGTTAATTTTATAATATTATTAGATTAAAAGGAAATCGAACTTGTTCGCCGGCGTTATATTTAATTATATTTTTTTAATAATAAATACTTTATTATTTATATCGAAATCGAATTAATACCGATATCTATTCTCTCGGTTATATATCTTTTATTAAGTTTTAAATATATTCTTTTAAGCTATTTTATTATATTTAATAATATACTTTATTTAATTTTAAGTAGTTATTTATATAATTAAATCTTTCTTACTTTTTAAAATTATTTAAATTCTTAATTCTTATCTCTTAATCTTAAATTAATTATATAAAGAACCCTATTTCTATTTTATAAAAGGAATAGTTAATTAAGTTTTAAGGAAGGGCGGTTTAAGTTATGTTTATCGCTAATAAGGCGTTGTCTTAATTATCTTAAAAATAATTAATAAATAAATATAGCTTTTATTTTAAATATTATATAGCTATTTCTATTTATTTAATTATTTAAGAATGTTTTATTAAAGATAGCTTTTATTTAATATTTAAATTTTTTAATGTTTTATTTATAAAATTAAAAATAAATTAAAGGCCTTTATTTAAAGTTATTATTAATAGGTATTTATAAGTTTAATAGGGCCTTTCGTAATATAATTTAATTGCTTTTATTATAATTACCGTCGTTTAGCAGGTTATACTTTAAATTCCTTTCTTTAATTTATTAATTATTATTATAATATTATTATTTCCTTTTTTATTTTTTAATATAATTTTAAAATTAATTATAATAATATCCTATAATCGAAAAGGAATCGGTAAAGGGTATAAAAGGTTAGATATTTTATTATATAATATTTTATTAAATCGGTATTTTATATAATTAATTATAAAAGTATTATAATCTTTATTAAATCCTAGCTATTAATATTAAATAACGTGGTTTACTACCTTACGGACTATATTACCTCGCGGACTATTTTTTCAATTTTATAATTTAATTAAACTTTAATATATAATAGTTCTATAGTTATAATATTTAATTAATTTAAAGAAGATCGAATCGTTTTAATAATTTAAGTAATACGAAATTTAATAAATCCTTTAAACGAAAGAGCTATTACGAAAGTATATAATATCCTTTATACGACTTTATATTATTAAATTAACGGCCGAACCTTATAACGCGAAATTTAATAATAATAATATAAATTAAATTTTATTAAAAAGGGGTATTATAAAAGTATATAATTAATTTAAATACCTAAGGAATACCTCCTAATATCGTTAATATAAAAAATATAATTAATCTTCTCGCGGGAGCGCGTAACGATAAACGCGTTAATAAGTATTAAATTAAGCGTTTTATTAATTATAATTTAAACTTTAAAATTAAAATAAATCGGAAATACAATTATTAAAGGGCTCTTTATAAAAATATAAAGGTTATTTCCGGTTAATTTATATTAATAATAAATATAAAAGTTAAATATAATATTTTAAATAAAGATATATAGAATTTCAATAAAATTAATTTTATAATAAGTATTATCGGCTTAATATATATCGTAATACGCGCCGATCGATATAGGAAAATAAAAACGGTTTAATTTAATAATCGGGAATAATTAATAATAATAAAATATATTAATTCGTAAAATTAATATATTCCGCCGTTTTTAATTATTTAAAGTTAATATTACTTTATAAATTAAGCGTGTAAATATAACTTACCGGGCGATTAAATAATTAAACCGACCTTTAATAGTTAGATTAATAATAAAACGGGCTTAAATTAAATTAAATATTTTAATAAATATATTAAAACGCGAGCGATAGGTTATTATTATTTCTTAATTATTAACGGTTATAAAAGCTATATTTTAACCGAATTTAAGGTATATTATAAGGATAATAATATTATTATATTTAATATACCTCCTTATTTATTTTACCTACTTTAATTATTAAATATCGTACTTTATTTATTATTAAAACGTATATATTTAAAAGAAATCGAGCTATTTATAAAAGCCTTAATAAATTATATTATAAAACTCGAGTTCTTTATTACTTTTAAAGCTATATATTTTATTATTTTTATAAAATATAATATTAAATTTAAATTTAATATATTTAATTTAATACCTTATAATTTAAATAAAGTAATTAATAAATTAAATATATAAATTTAAACGCCTATATTAAAGTTATTATATTTAAAGACCGCTAGTATTTATAACCCTTTAACGCTTTCTAACCTTTAATAAATAATAAAATACTCTATTTTTATTAAAAATAAAATCTTTAACTATTAAAGAAGCTCTTTAACGCCGATTTTAAATATTATAAATAAATTAATTAAGCGTATAAAGTTAATAACGTACGAAATTACGATCTTATATAAACGGGTACGGACTCTAAAAGCGGTTAATTTAACCTTTTTAAAACCCCGGAAGGTTAAAAAGTTATATATTTAATTTAAAGGAACCTTTATTATTAAAAAATTTTAATAATTATAAAATAAAAAAGTAAAAAGGAAGCGTCCTACGACCGATAAAGGTAAAAATAATAATTCGTCGAAACGGCATGTAACGGGTAATAGGTATTATAATATTTATAACGAAATAAGTTATAATATATAAATTTATAAAAAAAATATAAAATTAAATAATAAATCGGATAATAAATAATTTAAAGTAATTTAAAGTATTATAATTAAATTAATTTATATAAAAGTATTAAGAAATAGAAAGAGTAGTTCGCGAGGTAATATAGTCCGCGAGGTAATAAACCACGTTATATATTATTCGTTTTATCTTATTCTTTTTAAAATAGGTTATTAGGATTTAGGAATAAATTTCATTAATTATTATAATTTAAAAGTTATTTTTATTAAATATTATAAAGCGATTTTAAAATAGGACGAACTTTCTATTAATAATCTATCCTTATATTTTATTTTTCCGAATTCTCTATTTATATATTCTTAAATTAAGGTGGATAGAATTTTTATTTAATAAAGTATTTATTAATTTAAATTTAAAATATTTAAAAGTTTTTTTTATTAAATATAATTAAATAAAGCCTTTATTTAATAATTCGACGGGGTAACGAGCTTCCTTTAATACCTAAATTATATTAAATATAACTAATTTAAATAACATTATAATTTATTAAACGTCCTTTTTATTTTTTTTAAATTTTGAGATTATTAGTTTCATAAAAAAGTATATTTATAAATATATTTTTTTCCCTTAGTTTATAAATAATTATAAAATTATATTAAGAAAATATATTAATTTAATTAGTTTAACGAGTATTAAATAGGTTTTTAATATTAAAATATTAAAATATTTTATAATTTATAATTATTAAAAATAATTAAATTTTTTATAATCCTATTAATTTTAACCGCTAATATTTTAAAACTTTTATTATTATAAATATTTTTTTATTTTAAATAAAATAATTATATTTAGTACTTTATATAATTTTAGAATAAAAGTATATTAAGTATTAATTATTATTTATTTAATATTTCTTTAAGCTTATTATAGCTAATATAAGTAAAAAGAAATTTAGAAGGTTATATAAATTAGTAATAACTCTATATTAAAATAAATAGGTATCTTAAATAATAAATTAAAAAATTAAACCTCTAGCGATAATAAATAGTAAATATTAAACCCCTTTCTATTATAATTATTAACTTTAATTATTACTTTTTTATCCCTTATAATATAAAATTTATAATAAAACCGGGTCTTACGATAAGATTATATTTAAATATTAAGAAAGGAATTATTCGTTTATATTATACGGATTTAAGATTTATTAAAGATTATTAATATTTAAATAATAAAGTTTTTAAAATTAAAGTACGGAAATACTGATTTTATATAAGCTATCGAAAAAGTTTTTATATATAAATATAAAATTTTAAAATAAATATTGTTTAAGATTTATAATAATTCTTTCTTTTTTATTATATATAAATATATATTTATATTTATTATTATCCTCTATTTTATACTTTTATATATTATTAAATATATATATAATTATTTAAATCTCGATATTTATTAATATAAATTATATTATATATATTAATAAATACCGCCTTAAATAATTTTAAAAAAGTTAATATAATTACGTTAATAATTAGATTTAAACCTTTTATTTTAAACGATCTCTATAAATATAATAATACTTTAAATAAATTCGATTTTAATATATTAAAGATTGTATATAATAATAAACCTTTTAAACCGTTATAATATATAGCTTTTTATATATACGATTTTTACGTTATATATTAAATATATAATAATAAGGACTTTTATAAAAAATATTAAAAACCGAAAAATGTATTTATATATATATAAAATAGGAAAAAGGTTCCGGAAGATATTAAGCTTTTATTAAATTATTAATATAATAAGCGTCGATACGATAAGATCGCGAATTAATTAAATATACCGAAGGGGAAGAAAGGTCGATATCGATAAACGGGAGCTAACGGAATCGCGGTTAATAAATAATCCTTTAATCGGATAAGTTATTATCGATTAAATTATTTATCGGTTATTATATAGTTAATTAAATTATATATTTATTTATTTAATTTATTAAATTAAAAGTAAAGGTTTTATATAATCTTTTTTTCATAATATAATTAATAAATTAACGTCCTCCGTAGGATATATTAATTATTATTTAAGCCTTTATATTAAAGGAGGACGCCGGTTAAAATATTATTTAAAACATTAATTTTAACTCTGGTCTCTTAATTATAATAAAAATATATTAAAATCGGTACTTTTAATAAAGTTTTCTTTAACTTTTTAAAAACTTTTTAATATTTATTAATTTATTTAAAAATTAATCCCTTTTATATAAAATTAGTTAAAGGTTTTATAAATCGATTATATTTATATATAAAACGTCGGTAATAAATATAGAAATTAAGGAAAGACTAGACGGATCTTACGTTATTTAGGATATCCTATTCCTTAATTACTTTAATTTTCTTAGTATTAATTTTTATTTTATTAACGTCGATAATAAATCTAAAATATTTTATTTTCGTAATATAGAATTTATATCTTTTAATATTAACTTAAAAAGTAATTTCTTTTAATTTTTATAATATGTTTCGGATATACTCGATATATTCTTTTTTAATTTTTAAATAAATAAGCATATTATTAAGATACGCATTATAGAAAGAATTTAAATATTTTATTAAAATCTTATTAATAAATTATTAAAAAGTTATAATGCCGTTAATAAACCTAAAAAGAAGGACCTAATATTTAAAAGAATTATAATAAGTTTTAAAAATCGTTAGGTTTTAATCTTTAAACTTTATTTAAATTTAGATATTAATAATATAAAGGTAACCTAAAGTACCGTATTATTAATAATAAAACTTCTTTTTAAAGCGGAAATTATAAACTCCTTATACGTTTTAAGTTCCTTAAAAGATATTTTATAAAAAGGACTATATTTTAAATTTTTAAAGGTCTTCCCTTTTTTTAATTTAATATAATAATCGTTTATACTTCTTAAAAAGGCGTAATAATATTAAATTAAGTTTTACTAAAGATATTATAAAAACTATAATATTAAAGTAATATTACCTCTTTAACTTTCTATTATAAAACCTTATTATTATTTAAAAGAAATTCCCTATTATTATTCCGGAGTTTAATAATTCTTTTAATATTATATAAATATATAAATTTAATATCTTCCTTATCGATATTTATAAAGAATCCTCCTAAATTTAGGATTTAAATATTAATAGGTTTAAGCTTATATTAATTAATATTATTATATATTAACTTATAGAGTTCGTTTAATTAAATTCTTTTTAAAGATAGTCCTTTAATTAATTATAATAGTAAGAAGCTATTTAATTATTAATTTATTTGTATTATTTTATAACTTTTAATAAATTATTTTAAAAGTAATTTTAAAATAATATATTACGGCTTTAAATCTTTATCTTTCTTTATTTTTATAGAAAGTTATTTAATATATTACTTTATAACCTTTATTATAACTTAAAATATTATAAAAAGTATTTCGGCTCTAGCTAATAAATTATTTCCTTTTAACGATTTAGGTTCGTTTTAAATAAAAAGGGGTTAATAAGAATTCCGGTTTTAATATACTTTAACGTTATCGGCGTATTATTTATCTTTTATCCTTATTTTCCTATACCTTTAAATAATATCTTTATTATATTTAAAGTCTTTAAAAAGGTATTTAACTTTAATAATAATAATATCTTTTATTTAAATTTTTTATTAATTCTTAAGGAAGACTAATCTCCTCCTTCGATAATTAATTATAATATTATTTTCTTTAAACTATCTTTATTTTACGATTAATGTATATTTTATATTTATTATAAAGAAAGGGATAAAAGTTATTTTATATCCTTATATTTTAAAATTTTAAAAAAGGTAATATTTATTAATTAAAGAGATTTCCCGTCGTATCTATTAATGAACTTAAGTTAAAATTTAACAATTTATTTTAAATTTAATTACTTAAGTACTTTATAAATAAATTTTATATTTATAAAAAGTTTCTATTTATTTCTATATTAATAAATGGATTAATTATAATAATTAATAATTTATTATTTATTATAATATAAATAACAATTAAGGGATCCCTTTTAAAATATCTTTTATATATTTAATTTTAATAATATCTTTAGGAGGGAGTCGAGGTTTTCTAAGGTATTTAGTTTTTTAATTTATTAAAATTTTCTTTTAAATAGGTTAAATTAAATAGGATAAGGTTTATAATAGGATAACCTATTTTAATTATTAATTTACTAATTCGGTTAATATATTATTTATTAATTAATTTCTTATTAGGATAATCGCGGGATAAATAATTAATTTTTTTATAATTAAAATAGGTACCTTTAATTTAAAATGCCTTTATTTCTTTTATAGGAATTCTTTAAAAAATTTATTCTTTTCTTTATTTTTATTATATTAAATAAAATTACGATTCTATTAATAGTTATATTTTAAAATATTTAAATAAAATTTATTAAAAAGGGTATTATCGTTATAATAATGAATAATAACCTTTTTATTTAAATAGGTAAATAGTTTATTATTTAGTTTTTATTTATAATTAAATCTTTGAATTCGGGCGTAATTAATAAGTTTAATAAATTTAAATCGAAAAGTCTAGAAATTATTATTAGGTTTTATAATTAAAATTTAAAAAGCTTTATAAGCTTTTTTATAGGTATTTAAATTATAATATTATTTATATAAATAGTTAAAGAGCTGTTTAGAAATATCGATTATAAAATTATCCTATTTATTAATGATAAAGGAATAAAAAGCTTTAATAGCTTTACCGTTAACGCGATTAATAATATAAATATATTTATTTTTATTAAAAAAGTAATAGTTTGTATTTAACTTTAATTTACTTTTAAAGGTTATAAATTAATAATTAAATTTGATTTTAAAATCTTTTTTATTTATAAATATAAGGGGATCGGTTATTTTAATATTTTGTTTAAAGCCGCTAGCGGTAAATCCGGATACGTCGGTAATAATAATTATAATAGTACTTTTAATTTAAATAGAAATATCGCGAGTTTATATTAAAAGGTTAATAATATATTAATTAAATTTTTAAATTTCCTTATCGTTTTTTTTAATAATATTTAAGAGGTTTTATTCTTTTTAGGAAATATAGGTCTTATTATTCGCGTTTTAATTAATATCCTTTTAAGCTTTATTTACCTTTTTTTTAAAGAATTTAATTTATATAATTTTTTCTTTCAATCTATTATTTAAACTTTTAATTCTTTTAAATAAATTTATAATTTAAACTCGTCCTAAATAATAATAAAGTTTTAAGCGAATATAAAATCGAATTTATTTTTATTAATAAAACTATTTTAATTAAATTATTTATTTTTAATATTTTTATAAAAAGGGAGAAAAGGTATTATAAGGGTTTTTTTATAAGAATTATATATAATAGTTAATTAATTAAATGTTTTCTAAATATCGTTATTTATTTAATTAGCGAAATCCTTAGGTAGGTAAAGGGAAAGAAATTTCTTTTTAAACTTGTTATTATATAATTAAAAAATTATTTCGATTTTAACCTCTTCTTTTTTTAAGTTTATATTTATATTAATAAAGGATTTATCGTTATTATGTCCGGTAGTAATACTTTAGTTATTAAAGTCTATAAAGCTTATACTTTAATAAATAATAAATTATATACTCTTCTTTTCATAAGGGTTAATAGGGATCGATTAATATTATTTAAATTAAATATAATAATTTTACACGCTATAACTATATATACGTTACGTTCTTCTTAATTTAAAAGCATTTTATTCTTTTACCTTATTTAATTAAAGTCGTTCTAGGGTTTTAAATTAAATATAAAATATTATTATAACGAGGCTATAAGGTTAACTAATCGGCTATAATCTATAAAAGGTAATAATATTCTTATATTTAAAAGTACCCCTCGTATCCTATATAATATATTTATAAAGCTAGAATTAAATCGGATTAAGCTTATTTTAAACCTTTTAAATCCGATTTATAATAATTATCTCTCCCTTTTTAATAGATTATCCTTAAGCCGTCTTTAACTTAAACGTTTAAAAGGAGCTCTAACTCTTTAGCTATTAATTAATTACTTATTATTAATTACCCCTCCTTTTAAAGGGTTTTCTCTTAACCTTTAACCGGCTATTATTAATAATCGAGAGGGGGGTATATATACATTATATTATATAACGTTATTTTATATAATTAACCTCTTAAAACACGTTATCGATATTTAAACTTTGTATTAATACCTTATTTAATTAATTAAAGTTTAACTTTTACGGCCTTTAACCTTTAAAGGCTTATTAATACGGCGGCTTAAATCGAGGACATATTTAATAGGCCCTATTAAGGGGATCGATCTAATTAGTTAGTATTAATAGCCCGTGTACACGCTAGTACCTATTTTAGGAGCTACGCGCGTACTAGCTTTACTGCTCCTTCTTTCTTTTTTAATCTTATTATTATTAATTATATTACTTTATATATTATATTATTATAAATAATAATATCTCTTCCGAAGCCGCGTATCGTAATAAGTCTTTATTAATTAATTTAATTAGCTTTAATCTTAAGTAATAAACTTAAATAATTATTTAAAATTATTATCGAACCCGTTAAATAAATTTAAGTAATTTAAACGCGGTTTAAAAACTTTTTATTAAGCGAACTTAAGTAGTTTAATAAGGACTTATTACCTTATAATTATTACGATTATTAATTTTTTTTATTAAAATTAGGTAAATATTAATTATTTTACGCGAACGTAATTAATAAACCTTTAGCTCTAAACGTTAATCGCGTTATATTAAACCTTAATCTTAATTATTATAATCTAATGAATTTAAGTAATCGGAATTACTTTATTATAAACGAATTAGTAATATAATAAAGCCGAATTTAAATAAACGTCTTAAACCCTTTAATTATAATTTTAATAAATTTAAATAATCCGGATAACCTTTAAATATTTATATTTTATATATTATATTTATTTTTTCCCTTTCTCTCTATTCCGTATAAAAAGGTTAATTATTTATTTATAAAAGATTATTATATAAACCTTATAATTCATAATAAAAATAGCGAACTTAATTCCGAAAAACTTATTTTTATTTAATTTTTTATTAATTGGAAAAAGCTTTTTAAAGTACTTTTATCGAAAATCTTTAAGTTAACCGCTTCCGATTGAAATAAATTAAAAAATAAATTTAATTAAAATTTTATAGAATTTTTCGATATTAATTTAAATCGAGCCTTTTTAATATATTTAAAAACGATAAATCTACGACCGATAGTCGTAATAATCGCGACGATTTATATATAATTAATAATTTATAAAAACCCGATAAAGTTAAAAATAATATAAAATATATTAAATAGGTTAATAAAAAGCTTAATTAAGATAACGCGATAAACCGATAACGTGATATATAATTTAATAAGTTTATTATAAAACTTAGTATTATAAACGATAATTTTATAAAGTTTTATTTTAATACTAAATAAAACCTCGGGCTTATAATAGTTAATATAAATAAGTTATTTATCGGTCATATTAAAAACTTTAATAAAATTAAGGTATTAATCGTTAATTAAATAACTTTAAATAATAATCTTAACGTATTTAAAGGACTTAACTTTAACTTAATAATTAATTCCTTTAATAATTTTAACCTATTTAGTTTTATATTATTAAATTTTATTTTAAACTTAATTTAACCCTTTCGACTACTTTTCCCCATTATTATAAACTTAAATAATTTAAATAAAATAAAGTTAATAGTAAAGTTAAAACGTAACGATATCGGTATATTTAATTCGGAATACGAGGATGTATAAGATATTAAAATAATTTAATATAGTCGTAACTTAATCTTTATTAATATTTTTACTTTTATTAATCGTATCCGATCCTTCGTTAATAACAATCCCGATAGAACTATTAAATAATAAATTATAAACCTCTTTCTAATTATATTTAAAGGTCCAGTTATTATTTAATAAAATAACGAACTTATTATTAAAAACCTTTCGCGGTCGTTTCGCTCTTAATTTAACCGAAATAATTTCGCGATTTAACAACACTTTATTTACTCTATATAATATCGCCTTAAATAAATATATATTTCCCTAGTTCTTTATAAAGATAATATAATACTCCCGATTAATAAGAACTCTCGTAAAGAATAATATTAATATTTATAATATTTTAATTTATATTTAAATAAAAATATCTTTTAAGATTAAATAATATCTTATCTAACCTCGATAATTCGAGACCCTTCTTTAATATCTATAACGAGTTATTAAAGTTAAATTTAACTTATTTACCCTTATTAAATAAAAGTACCTAAATATTAAATAACCTTATTATATATATAATATAAAGAAGGATTATAATTAATTAAATAATAAATTTAAACGTACTTTTATTAAAGAATTATAAAATAATAACCGTAACTCTAACTCCGATAACGGTAAGCGAAACCGTAAATAAAATAATAATAAAAAGTTTAAAAAGGATAAATCTAATAAAAAACAGGATCGTTAAAAGAAGTACGAAAAGTCTTAAAAGGATAAAATCGATAATAAAGAAAAGAAGTCTTTATATTATATCGAGTTTATTTTATTTTTAAAAGACTTATTTTTATCTTTAAACGATTTTAAAAATTAAAAATACCCTACTTTCGTTATTTATAATTAAGATTATATTTACTTTAAATATTAACGGATATTTATTATTAAAAAATAAAATAGATTTTATTAAAAGAAATATAACGGAAAGAAAATAAAGTTATTTTCCCTTAAACCTACTTTAATATATATAACGTATTATTATTATATATAGGTTTTTCCTTTTTGGAATAAATTATTTTAATATATTTATAATTATAATGAATATTATAATTATTAAAAGCTTAATTTAAATAAAGCTTTTTAACCTTATAAGGATAGTATTAAGGATATTAAACGTATATATATTTTTAAAGAAGCCCTTTTTATCGATTTATATTACGAATTTATTAAGGGATATTTATACTTTAAGGTTAAAGTTTATATCGTTAATAATATAGACGGCTTTTTAAATTATATTTACTTTAACTTTAAAATAAGATATAACTTAATTAATAATAATTTCTTATTTAAATTAAATTATAAAGTTTAAAATGAGATTTATACCTTTAAAAGAGTTAGCTTTATAAAGATTAAATAGAAAGCTAAATTTATTATCTATATAAAAAGTATAAATTCTAAAGGTACCTCGAAGTTTATTAAATTTAATAAATTAACTTAAATTATAAATAATTTAACTCCGAACTTATTACTCGGTAATAATATATTGCTTTTATACGGTATTATTATTAATTATATTACCTTAATAATTAAATATAAAAAATTAAATAACTTTTTTATTAATTTTAAAGTTTTATTTAAAGGACCTTTATACGAACGATATATTTCTAATATTTATAAGATAACTTTTTAGCTTAAAGAGTTAATATATATTTAAATTAATTATAAACCTCTCTTTACCGGATATAATTTTTATTTTTATTTTAATAAAGATATAATTTTTAATTTTATTATTAATAATAAATCTCTTTATACTTTTATAGTAATTAACCTTATCGATAAACCGGTTATTTTATTAAAAAAGAAGAAACTTAATAATATTAAGGAGAATAAATATATAAGTTTCTTTAAAATTATTTAAAAAGTTAATTTATTAATCCTCGTAATAATAATTATATTAATTAGAATATTATAAATTCCTATAGATATTATCGTTTTTAATAGTTCCGTTAAAGTTCCTAATATTTAAATTACTTTAATACCTAAGTTTAATATATTTATTTAAATTAATATTAAATTTATTATAACCCCCGTTATAATTATTATTATTTCGAATATAATTCCTAACTTTAATAAATTATATATTAATATAATTAACCTAATTATTAATTCTTTTCTTAAAGATAAAACCTTTATAATTAACGAAGTTTATAATATTATTTATAATTCTAGTAATTATCCCTTAACCGAACCCCTCCTTATTATCGCTTTATTTATAATATCGTTCGAGTTAGATAAATTAAAGATTACCGAATAATTCTTTATATTAAATATTAAGAAGTTTATAGACGTCCCCGAAATTAAAACCGACGAAAACGTTAATATTTATATTAAAAAGAAATCTTTTATCGATAAATTTATTAATATTATTAAGAAGTTCTTTAAGTTTTAAATAAATAATAAACCGATCGATATATTTAAAAATAAATAAATAAAGATTTTATTTATCGAAGGATAATAGAATTATAAATTAAATTATTAACCGTACCCTTTTAATAAGAAGGATTAAGAAGTTATTAACGCTATTTATAATATTCTTTATAATTAAGGAAAGATAGAATAGGTTAATAAGTTTATTTTATTTATTAACCCTCTTTTTATCGTTTAGCGATAGGTTTATAATAAATTTAAAGGACGAGTCGTTATTAACTTTCGCGTATTTAATTCTATCATTATTCCTAATTAATATCTTTTACCGTTTTAAGAAAATATTATATTAAATTTATAAAGTACATACTTTATTATTATTATTAACGTTATAGCTTTCCTTTATTAATTCTTTATTTATAAAGATTTTCGAAATCAATTTATAATAATAAATTATCGAGGAATAAAACGGTCTATTATTAGTTTAATAGGTTTTCGGAATAGTTTAATATATATTTAATAGTTTATAAATAGGTTTTTAATAAAGTATAGGTATTTCTACCGAGCTTTTATTAATAATATCGTTATTTTCTTTAAAATAAAGGACGATTATATTAAATATTTAAAGATAATCTTTACTTTTTTTTAATTCTCGCGATATATTTATATCTCTTATTAAATCCTTTTTTAATTACCCTTCGGTTAAATTGCTTAATTATTATATCGGTAGGCTCGAACTATTTATTATTAACGATTATCTTATTATTTTTAAAAAGTTTATTTTTCTTAATAATTTAAAGGTTCTTAAATAATATATCGATATTATTAAGTTTTTATATTATTTAATACTTTATTTCGTATAGATTATTAAACCCTTTTAAAAGCGTAAGATAATATTGCTTATTAAGGGATATAAATAAGGGCGAGTTATTAATAATAATTTAATTAAATATATAGCTTATTATAATTCTACCTATTATAAATTAATTAACTTTAAGAGAGCCTCTTTTAATACTCTTTAATTTATAATATATAAAGAAATATCGTTATTTTATTTCGATCTTAATAAGACCTTATTTCTCTAGCTAGATGGATCGATTTAGTATAGTTTTAATATTATAGCCTTTTATTTTAAGACAGGTTATAAATAGATATTAGGTTCGTTAATCCTATTAAACCAGGTTAAGTTAATTAATTATTTTAATTAAATACTTTTATAATTAGAAATTAATTACGACCTATTTAAATTAGAAGTTATATATTTTATTTAAATAATAAAGAAACTTTATATAACGATTTAATTAAATAATTATATAGTTATCGTTTTTATTAATTATATAACTACGAAAGATATTTATAATTAAATAATCCTTAATATAATTAATATTAATTAATTAAACGCTCGCCTTATTAATACCTTTATCTATTTATTATAATACGGCCTATAGGTATATTATATTATAAGAAAGATTAACTTTATCTTTAACGCCTTAAGCCGTTTACTAATTATTTAAAATATATCGATTGGTTTTAATAAACTTATTATTTTAAATAAAGTTTAATATATTTCGTATAACGTATATTTTATTAAAATAAACATCCTTTTAAATAATTAATTTCGCGAACGATTAATTAAAAGATATAATAAAAACTCGCGTCTTTAAATAATTATTACCGATTTAAAAAGAGATATTATAATTAATAAAGTCGTTATAAATTTTTCTTATCCCGGCTATCTTTTCGAGGTCTGCGCGAGATTTCTTTATAATATCGATCCTTTAAGTTAAAGAAGACTTTATATATTATACGATTTAATTTATAAGTTTATAATAATAGTATATAATAATTAATATTATTAAACAATTAAATAAACATTTAAAATATTAAATAGATTTATTATTAAAAAGAAGAAACGTTTAATTAAGTAGTATTATATTTATTATTTTAGATATGGATTTAATATTAGGGATCGCTAACCTTTAATTAATAATTATAAACCCTTTCGGAATAAAGATCCCTTATTAATAAGAAATATTATAATCGACTTTATTTTAAGATTTCTTAAATTCGATTTTATTAGAATATTTTAATAATTAAAAGGAAAGGATTATTTTAATTATTACGATTATATAATAATAATCTTTTATTAAACCTTTAAACGAATTATACTCCTTCTTAATAACGCTCGATATACAATAAAAGATTAAGGAGAAGTTCTCGGAATTTAATTCCTTCTTTTTAATTAAGGAATATTAAAAGGTATCGTTTTTAATCGAAATTTTAAGTTTATAGGAGAATTTTAACGAAATATATAGAAATCTCTTAATATATATCTTTTATTAATTATTATTCAATATCTATAAATAAATAGTTTCTTTAAATAAAAGAATTAAGAAATTAAAGTTAATATCCGATTTTATAATTTTATATATTTTAATAAGAATTAGCTCGACCTTATCCCTTTATTATAATAGAATATAAATAATACCTATTATTATATTATTAATTTAACCTTATATTAATAACTTTTTAGATTTAAGCCCCTTAGTCCTTTAGATATTATTATTAATATTAATATTATTAATAAAGCACTTTTAAATATCCGGTATATATAAGAATATATTTGTAAAGACGTATTATTAATTATAGACTATATTGTTATTATTATAAAATATCGATACGATCTCTATTATTAAAATATCGAGTTTAATATTAAAAATAAAGTCTATTTTAAATTATATTATAATTATTATTTATTAAGTAAGCTATTTTATAAATACTCGTAATAACGCTTTAATTTATAAATGGTATTTAAATATATTAATAAATTAATATATAGGTTCGATTTTCTAAATTATATATATATTTATCCTATTATTTTAATTAAATATTTAACGTTATTATCGGATAATAATAATATTTTTAATAAAAAAGGCCTTCCGTTAAAACCTATTAAAGTAAATTAAAATAATAGTCTCCCTCGTTATATTATAAAAATAGTCTTATATTATAAACCTAATTATAATAAAAATAATTATAAATATTTAATTAAATAAGAAAGTTTTATATATAAATAAAATATTTAATAACGAGAGGATATTTTTAACGGTATTAAAAAGTTAATTAAAGAATATTAAATATATTAAGGAGGAAAATTTATAATATAAAACTAACTTCGCTATAGCAGTTTATATAAATAACTTAATTAATTAATCCCTTTAAAGAATACCGAGTTTAAACGTAAATATAGAAGACCGTATAAGTATCTATTTCTTAAAGAATAATAAGGTTAAATTAAAAAAGGATACGTACGATTATTATTAAAAATAAATATATATAGACGTTATTAAAGACGGATATATATAAACGTTATTAAAAATAAATATATATAAATATTATTAAAATAAGAATAAAGATTATTAAAGATAACGTGGTTTACTATTAAGCAGGCTATATTATTAAACGAGCTACTTTTTCTATATCTTATTATTTCTATATAAATTAATTTAATTATAACGCTTTAAATTAATTAAATTCATTTATTATCCGATTCATTACTCAATTTTATATCCTTTTTATATATTTATATATTATAACTTATTTTATTATAAATATTATAACGCCTTTTACCGGCCGCCTTTTATTTAAACGGACCCCCCGTTTTATTTTTATTAATCGTTAAATACTTCCCTTTTACTTTCTTATCTTATAGCTCTTAAAATTCTTATATAATAAAGGCCCCTTTAAATTAAATATATACCTTTTTAGCTCTCCGATATTTAAAAAATATTAAATTAACCTCCTTTAATATATATATCTAATTATATATAAAAGTTATTTTATAAACTATTTTATTTATACCCTTCGTTATTTAATCTATAATATTTAAAATTAATATTAAGGAGCTTCCTTAATAAATAAAAATCCTACTTTTAATAAAAATAAAATATATAATTATTTATTAAAAGTTGGACAGTATTTAAAGGTTATAAATATTAACCGTCCCCGAATATAATAAGTTAAATATAGGTATCCGAAAATATATATTTAATTTATTAATTACTTTATTTAAATAATAAAGTATTAAATTAAATATATTAAATTTAAATTTAATATTATTTTCTATAAAAATAATAAAATATATAGCTTTAAAAGCGATAAAGAACTTCAACTTTATAATATAATTTATTAACGCCTTAATAAATAGCTCGATTTCCTTTAAATATACTCGTTTTAACGGCGAATAAAGTATTATATCTAAAGGTTAAAGTAGGTAAAAGGAATAAGGAAGTATATTAAATATAATAATACCGTTATTCCTATAATATTCCTTAAATTCAGCCGAAATATAATTTTTATAATTATTTAAAATTAAAAGGTAATAAAAGCCCTTTTTCCGTTCCTTTATATATTTATTGAAATATTAAATTTAATTTAAACCCGTCTCGTTATTAATTTAATTATTAAAAATCGATTTAATAACCTAATTACCTAATAAATTATATTTATAAAACTAATTTATAAAATAATATTAACTTTAAATAATTAAAAACGGCGAAATATATTAATTTTATAAATTAATATATTTAATAACCGTTAATTATTTTCAATTATTAAATTAAACCGATTTCGCCTTCCTATACCGATCGGTGCATATTATTATAAATATCGACCCGATTATACCTATTATAAAACCCGTTTTATCGAAATTCTATATATTTTCGTTTAAAATACCGTATTTAACCTTTATATTTACGATTAATATAAATTAATCGGAAATAATACTTATATCTTTATAAAAAGCTTTTTAATAATCGTATTAACGGTTTATTCAGGTTTTAAAGTCCGGGTTACAATTAATAAAGCGTTTAACCTAATACTTATCGATATAATCGCCCCCACGCGACGTAATAAAGAAATTAATTATATCTCCTATAACATTAATATTAAAAGGTATCCCTTAAATATTTAAATTAATTATATAATTACGAAATACTTCCTCTTCTATTAAATTTAATTTATATTATAAATATCAGATTTTATATCGTAAGGTTCAGCCGTTAATTCGGTAATTTAAAGTAGCTCGAAAGATATTATACGCTTTCGCAATAGCTCATTTATTTAAAAGATTTATCGGATTTCGCATCGCTTAAATTATTAAAACGATTTTATCTTCTTTAAATTAAATCGGTATTATAATTATAAAAATATTATATATTAAAGTTTAAATATTTAAGAAATTAAAAAGAATAACCCGCTTAATAATATAGCCCGCTTAATAATAAACCACATTATATTATTTTATTATAATAAATAGATATATAATTTAAATAATAAAGAGATCGGACCTATTAAGGTCGGCAAGCTTTCTTTATGCCGCCGGCATTTTAATAAGCTTTATTAAAGGGATCGATTTAATTAATTAATATTAATAACCCGTACACGCGCTAGTACCTATTTTAGGAGCTATGCGTATACTAGCTTTATTATTCCTTCCTTCCTTCTTAATCTTATTATTATTAATTATATTACCCTATATATTATACTATTACTATTATTTTTATAAATAAAATATAAAAATATAATTATAATAAGGCTACGAAATTAATTAATCGGTTATAATCCGTAAAAAGTAGTAATATTTTTATATTTAAAAGTACTCTTTATATCTTATATAATATACTTATAAAGCTAGAACTAAATCGGATTAAGCCTATCTTAAGCCCTTTAAATCCGACTCGTAATAATTATTATAACTTTTCTAAATAGATATATTTAATCTTTTTTAATAATATTATAATATAAATAGTTTAGGAGTTAAAACTATAGGTTATTATTAAATTATAAAGGATTAAAAAAAATAAAAAAAGAGGAAAAAGCTTTATCTCGATTTAATTAGAATACTACTTAAATAAATAGGAAAAAGTCGGTTTAAATACAAGCCTCTCTAAGTTAGCTTAACCCTACTTTAACTTAGAAAGTAATAAAGGCCTAAGTCTTAATACACGCCGTAATAAAAAGAAAGATTTTATAAGCTCGTTATTTAACGATAAAATTATAAATAATAAATATAATAAATTATAAGATTTAATATTTTAACCCCTTAAATAAAAGCCGTTAACATTTATTTAAGACCTTTATAACCGTTAAAAATAACGAAATATTAATAAAAGATTATTAATATTATTAATTAAATTAAAAGAGCGTATAATATAAAACTTATTTAAATATTATAAAAAATAAATCTAGACTTTTATTATTAACGTTAAACGGCTTATAATAAAATAATAATAAATTAAAATAAATAATAAATAAGTGTTTATAATATAATATAATTATTTATAAAGTTAATACCTATTAAAATAAATTTTATTATTTATTTTAATATAAGAAAAGATATATTTTATTAGAAAATATTATGATTAACTAAAATGACCCTTGCTAGTTATTATATAGACCTGCCGATTACTTAATATTATACTATACAAAAAAGTAGCGTTCCAGCTATTAAGGGGATACCGACCTTTCTTACCATCTCCCATTAATCACCAATATGGGTTTAGAGTGGTACATGTAGAAGACTGGTGACCAACCAGCCTAGCCATATGGCGCCAGCGGATATCAAGAGCCTCAAGGGGATACAACCAGCCCTTATTCGAGGCCAGCCGGCGGGGCAACGCGCCCAATCCTGAGGTGTCAGGTAGTAATGCGTGTTGCACGCACCATTAGTATAGCTCTTCCACCGCGGTTAGCGGCAACTCGAGAACTGTGTCGCCCACCTCGTTATGGGACAGCACGAACGGCTTTCGCCCCAAGCACAGTACCAGATCAGTTGGTTCTGACGATATATATACCCAAAGTACCGATTGATTCATCAGTCAGCCGTGGGCTTTTGGTTCAGTTGGCACTTCAACAAGATCTGGCACGCGCAGACCGGAGACGCGTCGAAGGAGGAGCTAGGGCAGGGCTATCCAACCCCCCTTGTGCATCGTATCGTGATTCGGCGGGGAGTCGGTTCCGTCATGGAGTGAGTAAGTAGCCAAGAGACATTCACAACGGCGGGACAGGTGAGGGCTAAAAAAACAGAAACGCGACCATATAAGCCTGGACGAACTAGATGGACGGTTTATTCGTTTTCCCTTGGGGGCGAGGCGGCAAGGGAGTATGATGAGGCTGTCTTGGATCTGTATTGTTTACTTGCACGGAATTGACTAATGGACCATGCCCGTACGTACCACTGGGAAATCTGGGAAATAATTCGATCTTATGCACTTGCATGTTATTAATTTAATATAAAGTGCGTCTGTTTTTGAGGGGCAATGACCGTCCGTGTTGAAGATGACAGTTGGTAGTGTATGCATTGCATTAGTTATGTAGCATCGATCCTAGCCATGGCCATGTTCATGTTAATACGTCGCGACTATTATGACATCAATGGCCAGCCAATTGCAGGGCGGCGAATAACACCAACTACTACTACTACCAGTAAGTATGGAGAGACACGCTTGCACACTAGATCGTTACAACATGATAGGTAACCTTAATGTCAACACCCAGCACCCCTGGCGGTGGTCAAAATAGATTTAGCCGTTGAACGCGTCTTATCGATCAGCCCCAGGTTGCCCCAGGAGTATGTCCAGACAAATGTCTTCGATGCAGAAAAGCAATTCAAGTATTGGGAGTGGCTGGCATTCTTTCGATCTTCGTGTCTCTCCTTAGGTCTGCAGGTTGTAGATTAGCACATACATCATTGATAGACGACAGACATATGCAAGGGCCTGGATGGATGGATACAAGAAAGAACGAAGAAAGTTGAGGTTGGAGGTTGGGATCGCGCGTGGCTTTCCGTGGCAACAGCAACGAGAATGTTTGGTATACTTCCTAATCCGGTGGGGGCCTGACCAATGGACGCGCCTGTTTGGGGTAGTTTATTTGTGCAAATCAATTTTCAATAGACCAGGCCGGATGGGGCAAGGCGTGAGACAACTTAATTGCATCTTTTCCATGCGGCGGACTGGAGACGCGACTGGTGACGGACAGGGGTCTTCTAGCGAGAGCGAGTGGGCGGGGACGACCCATGCCATGCTTTTCCCATCCAAAGCACGCCGCTCACTCATCAGTCGTCTGCGTCTGGTATGAGACACAAGACGCGAATGATTTCATTACACCTGCCCGGGCGAGTTACTTGATTGATCGATATCAGTATTGGCGCTGCTCGAATCTCCTTCTGCTTCTGCCTTTGCCATCTCTCTGTTTCGGGCATTCCAATTTCAAGGGAGTCGCGATACGTATTGGAAGTAAAGTTCGATACGTTGCGCTTCACGAGAAGCCTTAGCGTGCTATATTCAGTTAATACCCTCACCCCGGCCCATCTTGCTTTACATCCCTCACCCTCAAACACTCACCTCTCTTTTTCCTCTCTCGCTCCCACCTGCTCTCGACGTCACAACGAGAGGACGATTCAATTGGTCTTGCTACGGCTGCAAGACACAAAGCCCCCCGGCATCTTACCTTCGTTTTGACTGGCATCCCGTCTTATACGCACCTACCTATTTGCGTACCTGCGACACGACTCGACACGACACGTCTTGCACGTCACTCCTTCTGTCATTTGGGCTATAGTATGCACTCATAGACCCGACTACTAGCTATCGTCAGCATCTCCGCCACACACACACACACACCCTACCTACACCATGTCACCCCTCCACCAAACTTCCCCTGGTCCCTCTCCGACTACCAGCGTCCATGCTGGGCTCGACGAACGCCGGGAGAGCCTCGACGCGAGTTTCCAGAGCAGCATGAGCGACCCCGACTCGTCTGCCCTGTCTTTCGAGACATCATTCCACATGGAGTCGGGCTACGCTGTACCGCGCCCCGAAAACGAGAGGCATCCCAAGGGAAAGCGGAAGAGGACTACGTACGTACCTACCTTTTCGGGTCGAGATCCTATAGAAGCTCCCAGTGCAGCTTGTGACTAATACCCTGTGTTTCTCCGATGTGCAGTGCGCAAGACAAAACCATACTCGAAAACGCGTACAGCACGAACCCGAAGCCCGATAAGGCAGCGCGTCTAGATATCGTCAATCGCGTCACACTGAATGAGAAAGAAGTCCAGGTTAGTCTAAGACTGTACAACTTCATCGGCAAATGGTTTTTCGGTTGTCTGATATGTCTTCGTTGTTTTAGATTTGGTTCCAGAACCGCCGCCAGAACGACAGACGGAAATCGCGTCCGTTGTCGCCGCAAGAAATCGCGGCACTGCGGTATGGGGGGCCCATCGCTGGCCTGGCAAGCGATGCGCTGTCTTTCGGAAATGGTCCCAGCATGGCCGACGACAGCTACGACACGCGTCCGGCCGAGCTGGACCAACGGGCTCCGAGTCCTGCCAGTGTAGGCACCATGCACTCATTCCGCCTATCGCCCTCGGCTGCGAATCCCAGCGCAACGGAGTCGTCGAACCCTGAAAGAAGAACCTCGGAGTCGGTCGTTTCACCCTCACACTCTATCTTCGCCGTTAAACCGAATGAGAGTGCTCAAAATTTCTCGCAGTCCCTGCCGAATTCTGTAGGATATCTATCCAACAGATGGAATACAAGCGCCTCTTTCTCATCTCCCACGACGCTTGATCGGCCTGGCGAGGAGTCGTTTAGGTATGCGTTCCTGTCTTTATTCACCTCTTACAAGGCTCAACTAATATGTCCATTAGACTCGATTCCTTTCCGCCATCGGTGGATAACTCTCCAGCTTCCATCCTGCCCCCGCCTTCGTCATCCTCATCTCAGTTCCGCCTCTCCTTGTCGCTCGAGGGCAAGGCCGAGTTGGTATCGTCCCAACCTTCTCCGCCGAGGCCGTCTCAGATGCCTTCCGACACGACGAAGCTGCCCCCGGTTCGCGCCCCCCCGTATTCTGCAGCGGAGCCGGAGCTCCTTGCCAGGAATTACGCTGCCCCCCATTTCGACGCTGACCGCCAGCTTACCGGCTCAGCTCGCCCGCGGCCGCTCACGTGATGTTCATGCTTGGGAGTCCTGCTGTGATGCCGAGACGCGGGATGAACTAACCCAGCAGGCAGAGAACGAATCTTCAGGGTCGGCCATTGCGGCGATTTCTCTTCTGCGTTCCAGCAGTCAGACCTCGGGTGGTCTCAGCAGCCTTCTAAACGCCGTCGCGCAGGCAGCTAATGGCTCTGTACAGCCCAATCCGGGCAAACGCAACGCGCCACCGAGCCGACGCAGCTCGATATCTAAGAAGCCTAAACTGGGCCGGACTAGCAGTAACATTGCGCGGAACCAGAGCTTGCCTCCTCCTGCTCAAGATGCACAGCATCCCCCGACTGATTCCCTGGACAAGCCTGAAAGAGATGTGACAGAGAATATTGAGGCCGAGAAAAAGAGTTCCGACAAGCCCGGCTTGGCTGTCGTTTTGTCTCCTGGGGCAGACTCGGACAAGGAGAATTGGAGTCCCGATGACGGCGGAAACCCTAACCGCCGGCGCCAGCCCTTACCATCCCCGACTCCAACTAAAGAGCAGACTATGGCACAGGCGATACTCGGAAATGCTCGACGTGTCGGACGTGTTCTGGGAGAGCAAGGTCCCAATGCAGCCAATAAGCGGTCCTTCCTGGGTAATCGCGCCAATACGGCCCCCGTGCCGCGTCTGCGGGGTGGCAAGGCGGGACTGGAGACATCTGTATCGATCTTCGAGGATGAAAACGGCCAAAAGAAACTTTCCTCGGAAAAAGCCGGCAAGGGAGATGACGAGGTGGATCGCTTCATGATCCGAGGCCAAGTCAGCCCTAGTAAGAGACCAGATATGGACTGCGTCGCAGGGTTGTTGTCACTTAGCCAGGGCGCCTGGCGGTGACGGGCAGGGCAGCAAACAAAAGAGTAAAACGGTGTTAAAAAAGAAAATAATGGTCGGCGATTCTGAACCCGACTCTGGGCAAGACGCTCATAAAACTGGAGTTCTGGACGGTTCCATGGTGGTCATCATGAAAAGCGTATATTTTTCTGGCGCTGTAGGAATATAATTGGGGTGTCTTCGGGAGCTGGCCTCGGCCATCTTGCCGTGCGTGGATGGGCTACGACTCTCGCGACATTCCACGAATGGATGTGAGGAGAGTATATATATACATTTTTATACGTGTACCAGAGGTGGTGTTACTTGCTTGGACCTGTTGTCAGATATGCAGAAGCTCTATGGAAACCCGGGATGGCTTGGTCGGGAGCTATGGTGTGTGATATCGAAGTTGTAGGCATAGCATGATGTTGAATAATGCGTTGCTGTTAGTCGAAATGTTAAGGAGTAATTGTTGGATTTGGCTGGCCCCTTTGGGGGGCAAGTCCAAAATAAACCGAAGATGACCTTGCTGTGATTTTATAAGGCCCAGCCAATTTCAGGTTCCGCAGTCAAGCAGAGCAAACCATATGTGACTTTCCGTATTGTGGTTTGTCAACGATGGTTTATTTCGTTCCAAGTTCGACATTAAGTTCAGGGGCGTAAAATAACATATACCTTTGTCTATAGTTAGCAAAGGAATAGGATGTAACTGACTAAGTGCAATTGATGGTAGGAGCCCACGTGGGTAGCGGGCCCGCAACTATGTAGCAAGGTCCACATCTGACTCTGACTTACGTCCACTCAGCACCTGACACACACAAACGCACCTCCTACTTCGTGCTACTTACTTCTCATCTCGGGTCGGGTGGTCAGGCGTGGAAGTTAGGACACAGCAGATAGTTGTTTGTGACTGCTGAAAGCTTCCTATCCATCTTCTACTCAGATCCGGATTCTTGTCTCTTCTCACTCACACGGTTCCCCTCACTTTTCTCGGTTTAATCCGACGCTATCTCCGACGACAACTGTATGGATGCATGCAGTTAAGATACATGTACATAAGGATAACTGGATATTATTACACTAATCGCAAACCGTAAGCCGCAAACCGCGAGCTGAAAACTGCTCCAACGCTAAATCCACGTATTGGACTTGCGAGGAGTGAGAATGGATATCTTTCAGACGTCAGAAAGCAGCACTGCCGCCATCGTCGCAACAACGGTTGTGACCATGGTGGTATGCCTCTCTCTTTTCCGATACTCGCTGTACCCTCACCGGAAGCATATCCTGCCCGGGCCACTCACTACGTCGTTGCCTTACCTCACCAAGGACGAGATTAAGGATTTGCCGTATCAACCAGATCATTTCCCCGGCGCTCGCGACGTAGAAACACCGTATGGCAATATCCGGGTCTACGAGTTCGGCCCCGAAGACGGGCGCAAGGTGCTCTTCATCCACGGCATCAGCACGTCGTGCATGACGCTGTCCGAGATCGCCAACGGCATCGCCGCCAAGGGCTGCCGCGTCATGTTATTCGACCTATTCGGCCGCGGGTTTTCTGATGGCGTCGGTGATTTGCCCTTCGACACGCGCCTCTTCGTGTCCCAAGTGCTGCTGGTCCTGGCCTCGAGCCCACTTGCCTGGACCGGAGATGATGCCATGCACCTCGTTGGTTACTCGCTCGGCGGCGGCATCGCCCTCAACTTTGCCGCCACCTTCCCCCGCATGGTGGCATCACTCGTGCTGCTCGCCCCCACGGGCGTCATCCGCTCCGAGAACTTCGGCCGCCTGAGCCGCCTCATCTTCACGTCGGGCATCGTCCCCGAGGCCATCCTCGAGCGCCTGACCAAGCACCGCCTGCGCACCCCGATTGGCGCCTCGGTGGCCAAGAAGCGCACGATGTCCATGGACGGCATGGACGGCGGCACCGCGCTCGATGCGTCAGCCAGCGAGCCCCATACGGACTCGCTCACTGACACCGCCACACAAGAGGTCGTGGACCCCAACGAGGACACGGTCGACAGCGTGCACCCCTTCGAGGCCCGGATCGCTGCCTACGTGCACTGGATGCTGCGGGCGCACTCGGGCTTCGTGCCGGCCTTCATGTCGACGGTGCGCGTCGGCCCGCTCATGGCCGAGCATGACTACTGGCGCAAGCTGGCGCGCGTGCGCAAGCCCATGACGACGGCCTTCATCCTGGCCCGCCACGACGAGCTCATCCAGAAGAACGACTACCGCGAGGACGGGCTGCCGCTCGTCGGTGGCGAGGACCACGTCTTCTGGCGCATCGTGCCGGGAGGCCACAACTTCCCCTTTACCCACCCCAAGGAGGCCTTGGAGGCTATTTTCGAGTTCTGGGGGTGGTGATTTGATGGGTTGATTGATTGAATGGGAAAAAGGGTACCCAAATTTTGCAACTTCATACGAACAATATTACAGAGATTGGGGAAAAGAAATTATCAATATTTGTTTACAAGCGAGGGATAGCCAGCAAGCATAGGATATACTGCCACGATGGAATTAGAAGTTTGCCAGCGGGCTTGATGATGATACCCGTAGATGAGACTACGAGTCGGGGGCAACACTAGCCATTTGGCGTGAGCACTCCACCGATCAGCGCTGTTAGATAGACATAGACGTTGTTATTTGATTGTTTTAGAAGTTTCTTTGTCCGATACTGCAAGTACACCAGTCGGACCACAAGCGGGTTTCAAAAAACACACGAGAACAACCATTTTATCATGGTGAAAGTTATTAAATAAATCAAAGATCATAGATAGCATTATATCATAGCACACCAGCCATATACCAAAACGCCGTCCGCTTGCCTTTGTAGGTCATCCGACATTCATAAGCGTCGGCAAGTGCATTTGCGAAAAATACACTCGCTCGCCGGCCGCGTCCCTTTTTCCCTTGCCCTCACCCGCCGCTTAATGATCCATGGCGTCCCGTCCGTTCAGCAGGATGACGCAGGTGCTGATGGCGCAGACGTCGTCGAGCTGGTCGCCTTCGAGGGCGAGGACGGCGTCCTTGCCGAACCCGAAGGCGCAGACGCTGCCGATCTTGACGCGCTTCTGGTTGAGGCACTTGTACAGGGTGCCGAACTGGGTGGACATGTCCCAGAAGTAGGGAATGGAATGACGGACGAAGCACTCGTGCTTGTTCTCGGAGCCGGCCTCGACGGGGCAGATCTCGAGCGGGTGGCGGCTGTGCTCCTTGTCGGCGAAGCGGACGCAGGAGCTGTCAAAGGACACAAACGTCATGCTGAGCTCGCAGATCTTCTCGCCCTTCTCGCCGTCCACCATGGTCTTGATGGTGCGCATCATCTCGCCGCACGACGTAATGTCGTACTTGGGCTTCTCCTCGTCCTCCTCGGCCTTCTTGGCAGCGTTGTCCACGTCCCGCAGGAACGACTGCGAAAAGTCCCGCCACCGCGACTTCTTGACCTTCTTCGTCATGTCCAGGATCGACGCCGTCTTCTTGAAGTGGACGGCCCCTTTTAGGAAGTAGAATTCTGTCGGCTTGAAGTCATGGTCCTCGTCGATGGGGAAGTCCTCTGGGGAAAAAGGGTGCTCAGGCATGGTGGGCCTTTTAGAAGCTTATGGTCTATAAACGATGTCCCCTTGTAGTGGTGGTGATAGTGGTGGTGATGGTGGTGGTGTTCTTGTTGTAGTTGTCGCTGGTTTGTCGTCCGGGGTATCAGGCAAACTAAGTTATCGTATGTTTGGGAAAGAGAAATCGTCGAATAAACTACTCGACGACTTGGGTTAAAGGGTGACTTTTTCCCATTACATGGACGCGTCGACGAGGGGCAGAGGCCCAGCTATTGTGACGTCACGGCGCACTCCGGGATTCCTGTTTTCTAGTTCCTTGTCGGTTCCCAGTTCCAGGGTTTCCGACTACTACCAAGACCTTACCCATCTTTGGCGTCAAAAATAGTAAATCTCGTTTCAAACCCCAACGGGATGGGCTCGAAGTATTTCATGCGATCGTTCGGGGGAGTGGTCAAAAGCGTCCCGTTTTCGACTCCCACGACCCCTCCATATCTCCATCGTTGACAATACTTGCCGTTCTCAGCTTCCAAAGCCAAGTAGTAAAGGCCATCGTGACATTTCCGGTGCAAGAATCAAATGAAACTGTAGATTAGAACAAGGACTTAGCATCATTCTGAACCTTCGCTTCAATGAGAGCCCAAATACGGCGTTGAGTTTCAATTCGATGCATCGTGAGTAAGTACCGAGGGCGACTCCAGTCTGCGGTCATGGTGGGGTTGCCCGTTAGGCTTGTGCGACGGCACCCCGCTCTGCGTAACGAATCCCGGGAACCCGTACAGATGTCAGAATATGTCATATCACCCTCGTGCAGGGATCGGCGTGCGAAAAGCAGGTACCCCAAGCAGCAGCCCAGCTAGGCATCCCGCTACTCACTCGACTACCCAAAGACACCTGGCCAGTTGGACAAAGCCATTATTGGTATCCATCCGTAATACGGCAGTGCAGTGCTTCAACGTCTCCTAGTGTTGGCTGAGCACAAGCGTCCGGGTCTGGTTGGAAATGGCGGTCGTTACCAGCACAGCCCCTGACGATGAATGGACGTTGCATTTCCTCTCAATCATTTGTTTGAGGAAGACACCACGGTCCCGATGGATGGGGTTGTTAACCTTGGTAGGTTTGGAAGCACTGCTGTCAAGAGGTAGCGCGATTATAATGCCACTTGCAAGTATCTCTCACTAATGCTCGCAACTTATCCCACGATCTCTTTCGACATAGTAATTGAAAATTGAAATAGAAAATTAAATAAGGCTTTTAGATATACTTTTTAAATATTTCTTATTTTTCTCCAATTTTTTAATCGCTTTTATTACTCCAAACTGCGTGGTGAAGTAATAGAGCCTGATGTAGAAGTCGGCATTTTATTTTCGCAGGGGGGTGTGCTATGTGCATAGGCTTGTCGCCGATCAACATGACGATGGCGGCAACGGCCCCACTGACGCGAACAGTCTGGTAACAGTCGTCGTGTTTCGCCATGCTGTTCAATGGGAACATGATGCCCAGATGACTGGCAACGCTGAGGCATCGGGGGCTGCATTTGATTCGACTACTGTGCTGCATGAGTCTTTATGGATCGGGCGACTTATCATCAAGAAGAAGTCACAGCCGAGTTCTGGACTTTCGAGCAAAGTCACAACAAGTTAGCGCTCAGTCAAAGACTATTCGACCCGAGGCGCAAGGTCAATCAATTTCCACTTTCGAGCCACGCAAAGTCTCCAGAAGCCCGATATCAGCAGGCCTCCAGAGGTGGCACTAGTTGCACCCAAGCAATGCCATTGATATCTGGGGGAATTGCATAGTACCGCTTCCCTACTTCCACCATTGACTTAGGGGTGCCTGGTTCTCCAATCTCATCGTCTTCGGGCACGGCTATCGATGAGATCTGGTCGTGAAATGCCAACTGACTATATCCCGACGGATGCCGCGCGCCTCCAAACTCTCTTCAAATGCTTTACCTAGCGCCTTCGGCCCCTGGAATGGTTCTGTCTGACTGGAGAAAGCCACGAACCAAATAAGATGCTCGTGTAAAGCTGGTCCTTTGCAATGCGTAAATATCGATGTAGAGTTTGGTACGACGGACTGAATAAATTGGTCACTGAATACATGCAAGTAGTAATGAAAAGTAACGATCAATAAAAGGGTGGTTGTGGAGTCGGTGGTGTCTGACACGTCCAAACATTGATTTAGACTTAAGGCACTCGGCATTCCAATCGCTGGCTGACTGCCCCGCATCCGGTATTTGCGCGTGATAAGCCATTACCCGTCCATATCTGCCTCTGGTGCTTGAGGGACTGTTTATTTTGAAACCTCACCCTTCACCATGTCTGCTTCATACCCCGACAGATACCAAAAGTTCTCGAGCGCCAACCCGGCCGACGTCGAAGCGACATGTTCGACGTACGGGCTCAGCAAGGCCGAATTCAAGGAACTGCATAAGGGCAGTGTCGCGGCCAAGGCCACGGCCTACTGTCCCTATAGCCAGTTCCGCGTCGGCGCGACTATCCTCGCCGGCGACGGGGCCTTCATCAGCGGCGCCAATGTCGAGAATGCGGCCTACCCTGTAGGCACCTGCGCCGAGCGGGTGGCCTTTGGCAAGGCCGTGACTGAGGGCCACAAGGGGTTCAGGGCCGTCGCCGTCGCTACCGACATTGCGCCCCCGGCCAGCCCCTGCGGCATGTGTCGCCAGTTGTGAGTGCATTTTTACCTGGTAGCGCTTGTTCAAAGATCGGCATTATCAAGATCGATCAGCTATCTCATCTATCTTGCATGTACCGCACGTTTACTGATTTGCGGGACAAACCCTTGGCAGCATCCGCGAGTTCTGTGAGCTTAGCACGCCTATTCTTATGTTCGACAAGAACGGTGATTACTTGGTACAGAAGCTGGAAGAGGTAAGCAAACCATACCCGTGGCCATGGGCTATCACGGAATGTCTCATCCAGCTTACACCGGGTTTTCTTATAGCTTTTGCCGCTTTCGTTCGGCCCAGAGGCACTACCACCGCCTGGCCGCTCAGGGGTGTCTGCATAGAATCTAACCCCTGTTCAGGGACTTGGCATGGTCCAACCATCTAAACTTCATAGATTACCTATCTAGATTGAGCCGACAAGGGCCACACGGTCTCGCCTCGATCTACAATTGATTGCCATGTAATGTACTCGGTAGTTATAGAACACTGGCGCAGAAGGTTTTCATGTTGGCGGGTTTCCTCTCGGCATGTAGGAAATGAATAAGATACAGGCCAGCAAATGACTACAATTATCATGCACGTCTAGAAGAATGGCCGGGTTTCAGCTTCGATCAAACTTTCGGAATATCATGTAAAGGGGACTGACTACTGAGCAAATTTTCCTTCCCTGCTGCCTCTAGCGCCTTTGAAGTGTGAGACGATCTTGTGAATATGGTGGTCCCCTGTGGTATCAAGGTTCTAGGTAGGCGTAAATAGAATCCTCGCCAGTTCGCCAAATTACCTAAAGTAGGGATTGAAATATCTCGGCGGTCAGAGCCGTCCCGTCCCTATTCTAAACAAGGGAGCACCCCTATGCTGATGCTGCACAGGGATTTGGGTTGGATCTGGGTATCGGACAGATGGCCCGGCCAGCTCTCTAGCATTGGGGTACCGCCCTTGGCCTACCTGATGGATGGGGATGCATGTTTATTTGTTGTCACTGCTTATATTGATTGACATCACTGACTAGATGGCATGTTTCTCGCAGTACAACACCCCATTTGGCAGCAGTGTTATGTTGCATGCACTCGAATGTTTCATCTGCATCAGCCGGTCTGTCTGATTGGCGTTTGGCTGTGAAGTACATATTTGGATACACGAGCAACCTAAACAGTGAGCTTGGGCGGATCTTTAGTGCACACACCCAGTAAACCTGCCGATTGAGGACAGCCCAGAACCGGCCTAGACACCACCTAATCGACCCCCCAGCGCTACACTGTAGGCTATCGGTAATGCTAGGACCGCTTTTTTTTTCAAGGATACATCCAGCGTCTTAAATTGATGTTGTGTTGGCCGGCACCGCGACACCTTCTTGGCGAATAGACACTTCTCCGTCGAACCTGGACTCTGTCCATGCACAACATCATTGGGGCGTGAAAAGTTGCAAATACGCAAAGCGCCTGGCTCAAGAGCCGTCTCGCCAAAATACGCCCATCATCCCGCTACCCTCCCCCTTTGTACGACTACACGGCTTCGACAAGCATACATCACGAGCTTCGACGATTTGCCGACGGCCTACCAAGATTCGGGACCTGAAAAAGAACACAGCGGCACAACATGGATCAGGCAGACATACCCGCGCTCCTCTCGCGCTTGGCGAGCGACGAGGATGCTGCGCGCAAGATGGCCGTTTTCAAGTTACAGTCGTCCATCAACGATCCCTCTTTCGCCGACGTTTTCATATCATCGGGCGGCCTGGTAATACTGCGGCGGCTCATCATGGGCACGGGCGGAAACACGCTGGCCTACTCGCTGCAGAGTCTGACCCGTTTATTGGAGGTGGACATGGGCTGGGACATCTTCGAAGGCCCGACGGCCGGCGAGCTGGTCGAGCGCATCGTCGAGCTGATCGTCATGAACCCGCTGGTCAACATTCTGCGAGGCGCCATGTCCATACTCGTCGCCCTTGTCAGTCATTCACAGGCTCCCAGGGGTCTGTCCCGCGCCCCCGGAACCTTTGGGTTTCGCGCGCTCAAACCAGCCGTCGCCGTCTATCCGCAATTCTTCGACCTGGTCATACAACAACTCAACTCGGCCGACCATGCCTTGTGCGCCAACGCGCTGATGTTGATCAATTCCCTAATCCGGGATGCCGTTTCTTCAGAGCCAGCTACAAACAGCAGCAATAAGAACGCATCGGAGGAATGGCCCAAGTTCATTAAGCGGCTGCAGGATTTGGGCTTGATCAAGGCTGTCTACAATCTCATGCAAAGCTCGGCACTGCAAGACTTAGCCCATCCCTTGCTGGAATTCCAGTCCCTGACTAAGCTTCTTCTGCGGAAATGGAAGGAGGTGCGGGTGGATCTGGAGCGGCCGGAGCATAGAAGAGCGCTGAAAGGACTGCACCTGGCCAGCGCGCCGAGCCGCGATCATTACAATGGCACAGTGAATGGAGACGATGCACCCGAGGCCAGCAGCAAGAAGGGAAGCAGGAAACACAACCCGGAGAAGTGGCGGCGGCTGGGTTTCGAGACCGAAAGCCCGGCGGCAGAGTTCGAAGGGGCAGGTTTCCTGGGAATGATGGACTTGACAGACTATGTCCGGAAGAACGAGGACGGTTTCCAGAAGCTACTCCTAGAGCAGTCAACACGACCGCTTTCAGAGCGATGCCCAGTCGCGCGAGCAAGTCTAACAGTCACACAAACTCTGTACGATCAGTTTGATTGCAACAAAACGGATATAGAGGACCTGAGGGGCTATCAACTGTCCGATACCAGGCACCAAGACAAGCTATTCCGCCCGCTACTCTTACAGTGGTCTAGGCTACACACAGCTGGACTGCAAGCCTTCTTTCGGTTGTGGAAGGCTACGGGCGCAGGCCAGGGCGATTTTGAGAAGATTGTCGAACTCGTCCGCATACTAATGGACCAAGTGGTGGGCGGCTCAGGGAGGTCAAAGGACGTCGTGGATGTGGAGGAAGACCTCCTCGAATATGACTTGGCCAGACTACGAGAATTACAAATGGACCTCCTAGAAATGTCTTTTGAGGAGAACTGGGGACAGCACCTGTACCAGGTTCGAGATGATCTGAGGAACGAGTCCCTATCGTTCGTCAAAGAACAGCGTGTAAGGTGCCTTCTACAAGGATCCTGGTTTTCTAAGCCAGCCCCACGCAAGGAGAGCCTGGGAGCCAACTTGCAAGCTGAGCGTGCCGCTCATTCGACACCCTGGCGTTATGCCAAGCTCTCCCACAACCGCCGGTATCTCCACTATGCCGACTTCGCAATACGGAGGGAGCCAGATCCCAGTCTGGAGTCCTTGACGGAAAAGATCGACTTGAGCAAGATCAGCTCGGTGGTGTCCAACGTCTCGGTGATCAACGATGACGAAAAGAGTAATGCGCAGACGGACACGTCCGGCCGCAAGACTTCAACGGGCAGCATAACCGGTGGGAGCACGGCAAAGACGAGCACGAAAATCACCATGTTTGGCTTTACCAGTGCCGAAGAAGCACTGCGGCCGACTGGAGATGGAAAGGAGCAACCGCTGCTGACGCTGTACCCGCTCAACAACAGCCTGGCGTCGGAATGGCTCGACGGAATGTTGATGTTGTTGGACCAAGCTCCTTTGACGGCGGATACGACAAAGCTGGTGACGCTGGTGGGAGAGTACAGCCTCAAGATCCGACTACTCAATGTGGGGATGGAGGCGGCATATGGCGGGCCACCTCCTGGGGCTGGAGTGGTGCCCAGCAGGCAGGGTTTGGACGACGATTATTATTACGAGATCTAGGGTGTTTCGCGTACTCGTCTACCTTGGAAGCATTTGCCGCGGAAGCACTCGTCTTGGAGGCAAGGTGCTTGCAAGACCTTTAAGGAGAACATGAGGGCAGGGAGGGGTACATTTTGTTGGTTTGCACTTGCGTTAAAGGATATACCCCCCAACATGATGAAAGTAAGGACAGCAACAGGCCGCTGGTGGAGGATGCCGCTATCTCGCGTTGAGCCTCAGTAAAGCGTCTTGTTTTGTTTATATATATGTATGATTTGAGCCATAGGATTGTTACTGCCGCCTCTTTTTGTGCGAAAACTGTATGTATAGTACAGAAGATGAATTAATTAAGAGACAACCCTTTCAAGGATGCATTTGATGTGCAATTGATCTGGACCTGGGCCTGGAAAGGCAGAGACCCCCCTCTCTCCCCCACTAGATTCCCAGTCTTGGAGTCTTGGTTTCAGCCCTTGTTTGCTTTTCTCCAGGCCAACCCAACCTCCCACTTTTTAGCGGCCGCGGCCCATAGTTAGCCGCTGGGAACAAACGGCTGATCCCCCTCTCCTCTGTACTTGATGATCCCTTTCGCCAATCTCTCCTTACCTGACCCAATCTTGCTCCAACAAAGAAACTCATGCCCAGTAGTTAATTAATGCTACTCTCATGGTTTGGTACTTTTCTGGTACCCGGCTGATGGTTCTAAAGATATACGACTGAGCCCGTATTTGTTCAATTAAGACTTTGGGGCTGATTTAACATCTATCAACCATGGCTCCTCCAACCATGAC
This sequence comes from Apiospora saccharicola, assembly GCA_038363915.1. Taxonomy (NCBI): domain Eukaryota; kingdom Fungi; phylum Ascomycota; class Sordariomycetes; order Amphisphaeriales; family Apiosporaceae; genus Apiospora; species Apiospora saccharicola. The sequence goes on from JAQQWM010000001.1 coordinate 7,656,949, forward strand.
ATTCGGTACCAGCGCCACGCCCACCAAACAACCCCTCAACGGTTACTTTACCAAGGGTCAATGGCACTGTAAGTTGACGGTTAATGCCTGCCTTTGATGCGAAGCTCATTAGTCCTGACGCCTGTTATCGCAAATGAAGGCAACTGCCAGCCGCGTCTGCCAGCTCTTCAGTTCCAGGTTAAGAAGAAATCAAAGAACCATGGCCGCTGGTTCTATACCTGCCAAAAGGACCGGTCCAAGGGCAAACCGGGGGCTCCCGAGCACTGTGGTTTCTTCTTGTTTGCCGAGGATGCAAGGCTCCGGGAAGAGGGCGCCTTGTTCAACAACTCTAATACCGAGCCGTCGACCACTCAGACGCCGAGCAAGCGCTTGAAGCAAACTACTCTCAGCGCTGCCGTGACACCGCTCACACAATCGGAGCGAAGAGTGGGCTCCACCCCCATCACCTCCGTGGCGGAGCTGGGGAGACAGGTTGGGGTCCCCGTTGCGGGCGTCAACAGCAGCAGCTTGGCCCCCACTTCCAGCAGTGCGACGATGCGCGCCAGCGATAAGAGCAATGGCACGGCTGCCCAGGACATGGAAACCGACAGCGAGCTGGAAGACTCCAGCGACGATGAGCTGTCTCAAGCAGCGACGAGTACTGCCGCTGCTGCTGCTGCTGCCGCCAAGAGTCGACCCCAGCTCACTCGAGCCGGCAGCGCGAAGCGTAAGAGGCCCGCGGATGAGCTCGAAGAGGATGACTTTGGCGCCTGGTCTTCGGGTGAAGAGAAAGAGGTCGCTTTCATCACCGATAGCGCCTCGACGCGCGGCGCGGACGGCCACGGCCGAAAGCGGGATGCCTTCGCCACCCCCGCAGCGTCCAGGACTGTCAAGGACACGACTACCGGCATGGCGACGCCCTCGCTCACCGACAAGCCGATCCGCCGCGTGCTATTCGCGGAGCCCGAAATCCAGGCGTCGACTAAGAGACAGCGGACGGACGAGAGCGGGTCTTTTGCGCGCCTTGCTGCCACAACGCCCTCTTCGTCGCAGGAGAGCGCCACGACCACCCCGGGCTCCCACGCCGGCGTCCTGAATGTCACGGACACCGTCATGGGGCTTCTCAAGGGTCAGAGCGCCCTCAGCGACGAGGTCCGCGCCGAGGTACGGCTCGCGCTTCAGAAGTTCGAGGGCCGCGCCAAGGGGCTGGAACGGGGCCGCGACGCCGCGCGGCAGGCGAGCAAGAATCTCGAGGAGCGCGTCGCGAGCCAGCAGGCCCGCATTGTGGACCTGGAGAACCAGCGACGGATGGACGCCGAGTCGCGGCAGAAGATGCGGTCGGGGATGATGAAGCTGTATTCCGAGGTCTGAAAGCACGGAGGCGATCCGAATGTGAGATGAGACGTTGACAAGAGAGAGGGGGGGGATATGAGATTTGGGGCCTGAATATCGTTCAGTGTGTGCCTTTTGAGCGTTGATCGCGATTGCGAAGTTGAGGATACCCCTTTTTGCGTATAGTTATGGGCCCCCCTCGAGCCGGGTTCAACAATACATGTTGGCAATCAGTTAGCAATGCATTGGTTGTATATGTTTACAGCACAGCTTCGTGTGTTGATACTGGAGTTCTTGAGATGAATCATTTATCGAATCCTATTTCTTTACTTCCCTGAGAGCCTCTGCCATTTGTGCCTTCACACTGGACTCTGAGCATATCTTCCAGGTCTCCTCGCCCAGTGCAGATGATTGCCTTCATTTAGCCATGCTTCAGATGGTCTAGACCGGCTTCTAAACCCCAATGGACATTGTGAGTTTCCTTCTCTCCTCGGGCCGCTTCCCGAGTTTGCTACATAACCCCGCTCATTTCCTCATGGCTCAGCCGTGGCTTGAGGAGTATACAGCATACGGGGGAAAAACGAATAAGTTGATTCAGCCCTTGGTTCGGCGCTGGGCGAGAAACAGGCTTCTACCCCGACAGTGGCGTTTCTTCCGCGAGATTTACTCTCATGCAAATAAAGGTTAGTAGAACAACAATTCTTTTGTTCACCGTAAGCCCGGAACTAGTCAGTCTGCCTGCAGAAGGGCATGCATGACATGCAGGAACAGTACGTAGTTTCGGTAAGCCTCTAGGTTGAGATTGAAAACGTCTCTTCCTCTCTTGTGTAATCAGCGCCTAACAACGGTTTCATTTACATCTATATCTTAGATATAATTCATAAAGTCTTGGCGCTACCGCACCCCTGGATGTATACGACATACTGCAGGAGGTTGTGGGCTGATGTGGGCTTACCGTCTTCGGAAATTCTCCCAGTTACACTGCAGCGAAGCGAGCTGTTGGTTACCGGGCTCGTACAACATACCACACATGTGCGTGCGTATGCACATATGTAAGAAGACCTCTGCGTAGCACAGTTTGCTTCCAGCTGAATCAGGCCAATCTCACCGGTTCGTCCTGTATCATCATCAAGAAGCTAGAAAGTGTGAAATCGCGAAGAGGGGCAATCCGTTAACACGCCTGCAGTCCTGGTCTCCAAAGAAGCCCGACGTGGAAACCCGAGCATAAAGAGTCTTCAAAGTTGTGATTCCGCACCTCGGCATGGGATTGGTCATCGCCGTATTAGCATGCAAGGCATATGTAAGCATCCACTAGGATCAAACCACTTGCTCGAAAGAGAAGCTCTCTAAGTACAAGCATATGATATGGGCTCTGTGTATAAGTACTTTGGGAGATACGCCGTTGCAAGTGCATCTGGCCATGCCCTCTCTCGACAGCGACGGGATATCTTCCAGCATCTTCTCGCTGCCGCCGCGGCGTTCACTTGGACTTCCTTGAGTGGCGCGGCTTTAGCTGTGTCCCTTGGCCGCTGTCCACCTCTGGGCCCGGTGCTTCCTGCTCCAATCAGGCCATCAGCAGACCCGGACGTCCAAGCTGCTGCCAAGTCCTTCGAGAGTAGTCTGGATGCCCTCACCGCGAACTACAATGCCTCTGCTGTCTCGTTTGCTGTCAAATCGATCCATGAGGGCCAACCCTTCTTCAGCTTTCACTACACTCCTCCGCTTTTCAACACCTCAGGCACCCACAAGATAGATGGCAACACCGTGTATAGGATTGCCAGCATATCTAAGCTCTTTACTGTCCTCGGCATCATGCTACTGGATGGAGTCCGTATGGACGACCCCGTTACCAAGTACCTGCCCCAGCTACGAGACTTGAGGCGTCAAGGGGGATAATTGGACAATGAAATCACGACACCGGACTGTGATGAGATAACACTGGGCTCATTAGCATCGCACCAGTCTGGTATTGGCTCAGACAGTAAGTATCGTTGTTGCCTTCTCACTTGCCCATAAGAACATGCAAAGTCCATACACACAAATACACACACACATATAGCTAACCTACCTCAAGTGCCCCTCGAACTGGCCACATCCGCCGGGAACTGGACACAACTGGGACTACCCGCCCTGACCGACAATGCGGGACCTGATTGCGGTGGTACATTGCTACTTCCGCCATGCACTACTTCTGAACTCTACCGCGACTTTGGCAAGCGGCATCCCGTGTATGCCCCGTTCACGTCGGTCGTGTATTCAAATGTAGGCATAGGCATCCTTGCCCTGGTTATAGAGGCCGTATCCGGAAGGTCGTTTGACGACTACATCCAAGACGCCATCTTGGATCCTCTTGGCCTGAATTCCACTTTTCCCAGCCGACCACCTAGCGACACAAAGAGGGGCTTCATCCCGGACACAACCCCTGAATTGAACTGGTGGGATGTTGACTTGGGGCCCTGGTTCAGCTCGTGAATTTGTTCGAGCTGCCTAAACTGGTTGCTGAAGGTTCTCACGATACTGACGATAAATCGCACAGGGCCGGTGGTTTCTACACCAGTACCAACGACTTCCTGGCCCTCGGCACGGCAATCCTGTCGAACAAGCTGCTCACGCCGGCGCAGACGCGAAAGTGGATGAAGCCCAAGATCGCCACCTCTTCCGCCGGCCTGATGCTGGGCGAGCCCTGGGAGATCTACCGGGCCGACAACGTCACGACCGACGGGCGGCTCATCGAGGTCTACACCAAGACGGGCGACATCGTGGGCTACGACGCTATCTTCTGCTTGGTCCCCGACTATGACATCGTCGTGAGTGTTTTGACGGGCGGGTTCGAGGCCGGCTCGGCCGCCGTCATGAAGCTGTGCTCCGACGCGGTCCGCGAGCTGCTGCCGGCCCTCGAGAAGGCGGGGAAGGCCATGGCGGGCACGTACGCGGACCCGGCCACCAACTCGACGCTGACGCTCGCGGCGGCAACAACAACGACGAAAGCCACCAGGTCTCGTGGCGTGCGCACTGGGACGTGGGCACGCCGCAGCAGAACGCCGAGCTCGACAGCGGCTACGTCTGGGCCGGCTTCCACTGCCTCACCTGGGCGGACCTCGACCGCCTCATCTACAAGTTCGACGCGCTCGACGACGTCGTGGCGACCGTGGGCGCGGACGGGGTGGCCACGAGCCTGGAGCTGCGGGGATTCCGCGTGCAGTTGAGACGAGTTTAGAGTTCTCTCTCTCTCTCTCTCTCTCTCTCTCTCTCTCTATCTATCTTTATCTTTATATTTATTTTTAATTCATCTGATCGGGGGAGAGGAGCACGTGTCGCTGTCGACGACGAATTACTCACTACACCTGACCGGGTTAATCCAGTTCTTGATACAGTCAATACAAGGGTCATTAAATAGACAGGAGGGTCTTCGAATATGACGCCATAGTGTAAGAGGATTCTTGAATAGGTAGTTCCCTGGCCATTCCCGAGATGGGTTCCATGCTCAGGTGTCCGTCTGAAGTAGCTTGAGAACGAATAAGAAGATCTGGAGAAATAGCGGACCTTGACTCATCCTCTCGTGCAGGCGAACCTGCAGCTAGTGAAAAACCAGCAGAGTTTATGCATAAACGAAACATCGTGCGATTCTAGCTGCATCTTGGCACGAACTCTAGTTGGCCAGAGGTCGACTCGCCGTGGGTTCACGCATTGCTTGGCGAATATTCCAGTCCGTTGCCATCAGGATGACCTCCTCGTTCAGGCAGCTCGACGACAGCAGGCACGAGTCACGAAACTCGAGGCTGATGACCGAGGGCTCTTTGTCTGTCGGGGTCCAGAATGTCATGAAACACATCTCTTGGAGGAGGGGCACACAGGCGGTATATATATGAACACGCATCATCACTGCAGATTGATGCCTGTTCATGAAATCAAATGAAACACCTGTTGGCTCAGTCATGAGAAGAGCTGTTTATGTCCTTCGTTTTGTATAAGTGGTAGACGCCCCTCTTTCATCTTCACCACCACCGCCTCCTCGATTCCGTGCGTTTACATATATGGCCTCGAAACCAAACAGAGCAATACCCCCGCCAGACCCACCGTCGCCGGTTTCAGAAAAATTCCGAAGGACAACATGGTAGGCTCGGCGGAACTGGTAGCGAATCTCGACGGTGCCTACAACAACCTCGACGAACCGCAGCCGGCCTGGAACCGGAGGTCCAATATCATTAGCATCACAGTTAGTGTTCAGGTACGCCCCCGACACGCCAGAAAAACGCCCCGCCCCGGCGCCCCGAAGGGGGGAAAGATAAGGGGAAAAAAGATGCTAACTTTGCTTTTTCTTTGTTTTTCCGCCAGGCATTGACTTGCGCGTGCGCGGGCGCCAGATTGTATTCGCGTGCTAAGAGCCTGCGAGCCTTGTGGTGGGATGATTATCTCGTCCTGGCTGTATTAGTACGTTCAAGCCGGCTGCTGCCCCTGACGATCGCCTTTTAGTGAACATTGAACCGAACCCAGCTAACATCCAGGCTCCACTCCGCCCAACTAGATCTGTTGTGTCGTCGGGTCGACCATAATGTGCTTGTGTATGTCACTGGGAGAAGAAACACAATCCAGAGTCCAGATACGGAGTATTGGCTGGCTGACTGACTTGTGACCAACAGCCACGGCCCACGGCATGGGTCAACACGTCGTTGACATTTCGGCCATGGAACTTGCCAATTTCCTCCTTGTAAGAGACAAGTCTGCCGCTCCAACTGGAAAGTAAAAAGAGATAGATTACTAACGGGCGGACGCGGTGGGAAACCAAACAGCTACACTACGTTGGCATGGGCACCTTTGTCATGTCCAGTGTATGTGTCAAACTCGCCCTGCTGTTCCAGTACCTCCGCATATTCCCCGACCGGCCCCAGATGACGCGGCTTTGCCAGGGCCTCATCGTCTTCACCGTGCTCTACGGGACCGTCATCTCCTTCATAGCCTGGTTCCCCTGCTTCCCGCCCGTGGCCCTCTGGGACACGTCTCGGCCGCCTGGGAGAGGGGTCAAGTGTTATGGCTTCGGGGCCTCGACCGCCGAGGGTCTCTATCACACCTTTGTCACCGTCACCGGCACCAACGTGCTGTTGAACCTCGTCATTCTCGTCGTCGCCATCCCGCTGTACTCCCGCAAGGGAATTGATGCCCGCTCGAGGTGGTGCCTGACTGCCATGTTGATCATGGGTGGATTGTGAGTAAAATTTGGCCATGACCTATCTCTCTCTCCTCTCTCTGCTTGTCCCACCGTTCTTCCTGGCGTTACGAATCGGGAGAAAAGTATCCCACAGGGAGTATATATTTACTAGATGGGCCGATGGGCCGCATATCGTTGGCTGGCTGGCTAATCTCCGCGTCCTCTCGCCGCCTCCTGATTTAGTGTCAACACTATGGCGATCTGGCGGCTCGTCCACGTCCAAATCATGTGGGCCCGGTCCGGCGCCTACCCGACGTTCGACCCGACCTGGTACGCGCCGACGACGGTGATGCTCGCTGTGCTCGAGGTCAACGGCGCGACCGTCTGCGCCGCCATCCCCATCGCGGGGTCTCGCCTGCCGCGGCCGCCACCGTTTTCTTCCTCCTCTTCTCCTTCACCGTCAATGTCGTCATCGTCAACTTCTTCGCTAGGAGGCGGCGGCGCCTCTAAGGGCATCATGGTGACGAGGGACATCCGGATCGATCGCACGCTACGCTGCGCGGCCGTGTGCGACCATCACGTGATGGACAGCAGCGACCGCGACCGAAAGTATGACCCCGGCCTGTGCCCCTCGTCGCCGTCGGGGTGGCGGCTGGGCGGCGGCGGCGAGCGGCGCTCCAGCCGGGCCGACAGCAAATTCAGCGACGTGACCATCACGGTCAAGAGTAGCGGCAGCGGCAGGACGCCGGAAGTCGAGTATATGTGCTGCCACCTCGGCGGCGCCGGCAGTGCCAGCTCGCACTATCGCGACTCCTTCGTCCGGGCGCAAGTCGATCCTCTCAACACCTTTGGGAGGGTGCGGTCAGTGATCACGGCTGGTCCCTCGTCTGATCGTTAGAAGTCGTTATTGAATGCTTCTAGTTCCCCGAAGCCCGCTAAGGCTTAGCGGCCTCCATCATAATATCACAATCACAACCCAGAAAATTTACAATATACTACTACAACGGCCTCTCCTTGATCCAACAACTCTGTCTGGCTTGACGTCGGCCCTGCGATCATGCAATCCGGAAGGCTTAGAGATGTAGACATTCGGGTTGATCGTACCTGCATAATTTCCCCAGGTACTTCCCCCAGGAACGAAGTAAGTACGAAACAATCAATCAATAGATCTGAATTGAGACGGCTATGCATGTTTCGTTACCAATGGAATACAATGGAACGTCCGACATAGGGGATAATGTGTGTGTCGTGTCGAATCTGCGCCTTTTGCAGTTGTCATTGATCGCACCTGCCATTTAGGGTTAGTCAGCATGTGTACATTACATCAATGATGTTTTAGGTCAATAAGTTCAAGTTTGAGGCATGGATGATAAACAAGTACTTAGCTGGCTACTCATGAGTATAACAACCGCAGCCACATGACGAGTTCCCAACAGCGAAACATTGGTCATTTCCCTTTCCCTTTCTTCTTTCATTCACCATGCAGCGCACATACCTAGCCTTCCAGCGCAATGCTCACCTCCACACCCTGCAAACCGCCGTGACGGCCGTCCAGTCCTATGCCTCCCTCGAGGAGTCCAACAAGGCGCTCTTCAAGGGCGCCGTCAAGGAAGGCGACGCCGAGGCGGAAGCTCGCCACCACGTCGTCGTGACGGAACAGACCGTCTTCCACCCGCAAGGCGGCGGCCAGCCCAGCGACGAGGGGTTCATGGAAAGCAGCAGCACTAGCACGGGCAGCGGTGGCGACGTGCGCTTTGCTGTCTCGGCGGTGCGCATGAGCGCCGCCAGCGAGGGCGAGGTCCTGCACTTCGGCCAGTTCCTCTCCAAAAGTGACAGTGCTGCCACCACCACCACCTTCCAGCCAGGCGAGACAGTGACCCAGACCATCGACGCCGACAAGCGCCTCCTCTACTCGCGCTACCACACCGCCGGCCACGTCCTGGGCGCCGCGGTGCGCCGCCTGCTCGAGGCCGAAGTCGCCGGCTTCGACGAGCTGAAGGCGTCGCACTTCCCCGCGACGGCGGCGTGCGAGTTCGCGGGGCTGATCGAGGGCAAGTGGAAGGACGCGATCCAGCAGCGCGTCGACGAGTACGTCGCCGCCGACATGCCGGTCGAGATCGGCTGGTGGGACGAGGCCGACTTCCAGGCCCGCGGGCTCGAGCGGCTCATCCCCGACCGCGCGGCCATGGGCATGACCGCCGACGAGAAGTTCCGCGTCGTCGACATCAAGGGCGCCGAGGCCTACCCGTGCGGCGGCACCCACGTCGACAGCACCAAACTGTGCGGCCAGACCAACGTGCGCAAGATCAGCCGCGCAAAGGGGAACTCGAGGGTAGGCTACGTGCTCCCATGAGACTCCTCAGACTCCCTTCAAATACAAAAACACAAAAAGTAGCATGGCCGACCATGGAACCATACACTTCTACAAATAGACGAATAGACCGGATGCAAAATCAGTTTATAGGAATACAGGAAGCTGGTCTATCTATTTCTGATGCTACTTTACTTTTCTAAAGTTTTCAAGGGCTATAGGTCAAGTCCACCAACCCTTGGAGTAGAATGGCGTGTAGGAAGGGGTGCAGATATCTCTTTTTAGTCTCTCTTGTAAACTCTTTTGCCACCAATCCAAGTCTCCTTTACCCTAAGGGACCGGAAGTCTTCGATTTCGGTCTCCTCCAAGGGCTTGTCCAGTACGACCCAGTCGGCAAAGGCCCCTTCCTTGATCACACCAGCCTTGCCTTCCATGAAGCCCGCAAAAGCTGGTCCTTCGCTGAACCCTCGGATTGACTGGTCGAGGCTCAATGTCTCTTGTGTCTGCCATCCGTCCGGAGAGTCGTCCTTACCGCGCCCCGTATGCGGGTTCTTCCGCGTCACCGCTGCATAGATGCCCTGGAACGGGTCGGACGGTTCCACGGGGAAGTCGCTTCCCAGCGATGGCCGAATATCTAACAAGGACCGCATTCGGTATGCTTCTTTCTCTGCCCTCTCCTTACCCAGTCGCTTCTCGGCGTATGCCATATCCGATGTGGCGTGTGTGGGCTGGATCGAAGGTATGATGCCGATGGAATGCATCCGGTGTTGGTCACCTGGGTGGATGATCTGAGCATGCTCAATTCGGAAACGTCTCTGTGACTGACATTCCGACAAGGACTGATCGGGGCATACCAGCTCCAGAGCGGCTGCCATAGCGTCCACAGCGTTTCTGTTGGCGAGATCTCCAATGGCGTGTATGTTAACCTGGAAGCCCTCCTTTGCCCAAGCCGAGGCAACTTTGGTTAACTCGGTGGAATTGATAAGGAGGGATCCGATATCGTCAGGGCGGTCGCTGTAGGGCTCAAGCATGGCGCTTCCCCAACTCCCAAGAGCACCGTCGGCGAACAGCTTGACACTGCGTATACTGAGGTACCCATCCGCGTGGACGAACTTGTCCACCTTTTCGGGACAGAACGTGTTGCGCTCGCCGCATTCAATCATGGCATAGACCCGAACCGTCCAGTCCTCTGTCCCCGCCAGGTCTCTGTAGAGCTTCAGGTCCCCAGGGTTGACGCCGGCATCGTGCATACCAACCAAGCCAAATTCGTTGAGCTTAGTCATGGCACCCTTGACGTACCTCTGCTTCTTCTTGGTGTCTGGCTTGGGATAAATGTTCGTGACCACATCCATGGCATTGTCACAGAAAACTCCCATGCCCGGCTCTCTGATGATCTCTCCGCCAGGGACGTCGGGCAGCGACTCAGGGAGAAGGTCCAGAACTGCTCGAGAGACCCAGATGCAATGTACGTCGACTCTGTCAAGCATGATGTATAGATCCTTCAAGGCGCTGTCCTCCAGAAGATCTGCCTATAAGAAATGGTCAGCAGAAACCTTCATCGTAGCCAGGCGGGCCAGTTGCGGCCATTACTCACAGCTGTGGGCATGTGGCCGAGTGCCATCTGATCCCAACCGACGCCCCGAATCCATTCTTGCTTAGTGCCCGAGGTAGGGTTTTCGGCGATATAGTCTTTGACACGGCTCCGGACTTGGTCGAAGGAGGAAGAGCCGAAAAGATCGACCGAGTTCAGCAACTCACCCAACTGGACGAGATGTCCATGGCCGTCCCAAAGTCCTGGGATAACGTAGCCCGGTTGGACCGCCTTGGCCAGTGAAGAGTCTGGCTCTGACTTAAAGACCTTGGAGAATACACCGGAAGGTGATACAGTGAAGCAGTCGACGTACGGCTCGGTTGCGGAGTGGGTTCTGACCGACTGATAGCAATGGGACTCGGACATGAAGTAGTCCACGGCTCCTGAGCGGGACCCTATAAAACCGGCAATGCCCACTATCGCGGCCGAAGCATACAGCCAGAGAGGAATTCTTCCTGCCTCGGAGCGAGGCGTTCCGGACGGGGTCATCCCGATGTTTCGACTCTCACGGATTCAATGCGCTGGAAAGGGGCAACGAGGCCGTGTTGCGAACGACTGGCAATGGCTTTTGGGGGCAATATTTGAGAGTGTAAGTTGGTTTTGTGATGTCGATGCGGGCAAGGGCCAATTACTTAACATACATGTACTTAACAAGCAAGCAGCATCCGCATTCGGCAGGACGGACGGCATGGACCCACTGCAACCAACTCGTAGATTCTGCTGCATTACATTCAAATGTTTATCGGATAAACCACCGGGGTCTCCTGCCTGATCTGATGTCCATTATGTATGAGCATGTAGGTGGTGACACATGCATATTGGTGCATCAGACCATGTAAACTCTCGCGTATCTATTCAGCACTAAAGTCCTGGGAAAACCCCAGTGCGACTATACTCATGGCTATTTCGTACTTGTATCACACCTACAAATGGCACATTAGATGCTCAACTTTGGGCCCAGTCTGTCGTTGTTTAGGTCGTGGTTGCGTGGGGACGGTGCTTGACTTTCGCCGGTCGAGCCTATTCGCCCCCTTTCTTTACTTGTGTCAAGAATATTTGCTTACAGCTGCGACGCTCGCTTCTTATGTGTTTCAATCTACATAAAATTGACTCATATCGCAGTTTCTATGTGACAGGATTGTTTTTTACCTCTGCTATATCCTAGGTACATATTGAGCGGCTTTCACCAAGGGATACTGCGGGGGCGGGGTAATTTAAATCTGCAAAATGAGGGCGCATGTAAGGTGCGTCAAGGGTCTTCAGCCTGCAGGTAGGTCAGGTCAAGTTATGTCGAACGATAAACATCTAATTTGCTCTTCAATATTACTAAGTAAACGCCCCAGTAAAGGTGTTTGACAGATGCATGCGAACACCGCCCAACTTGTTAGACTCATTAATGAGATTGCCTGCTCTTACTACTGTCTGTTAAATCCTAAAAGCCACAGTCAATATACCTAATAGTTCACCATGGCCAATGTAATCGAGCTTCGCAAGCTTGCTGAAACAGACGTTGCCCAGGAGATTCACAAAGAGCAGTATGGCCCTGTCATCACCAATCCTCCGTTTGTCTTCGTCGACGGAACCTTCAACACTCGCGATCTGGGTTTAGTGCCGGGCAGCCCTTTGAGGGCTGGTTTCGTGTACCGGAGCGGTGCCCTCACCACGCTAACAGATGATGGCAAGGCCGTTATGTCGGGCAAGCTTGGGATCAAGCGAGTATTCGATATACGCTCACCTGAGGAGCGAGAGAAGGGCCCCGATCCCGAGATCGAGGGTATTGAAAACACGTGGCATCATAATGCCCGGCCAGACTCCACGCCCGACTTGGACAAGTTTGTCTCCGGAGCCGGCGAGCAGGGCTACGAGGACATGTATCTCGAGGTCATTGATGTGTACTCTACGGTCTGGAAGGATATACTGGAACACGTCCGAGATAGACCTTCGGATCCCTTCATGTATCACTGCACCGGTAAGAACCACTTTCATAGACCCCATAACGGCATGTTGTTATTGTTCGTAGGAAAGTGCTTATGCGGTGGATAGCTGGACGGGACAGGACGGGCGTGATCTCCGGGCTCCTCCTCGCCCTTGCTGGTGCATCACCAGACACCATCACCCTCGACTATTTACTTTCCCGCATCGGCACAGAGCCCGTACGGAAGCATCTCATTGCGTTCGCCATGGCCGGATCCCATGCTAAGAGCCAAGATCAGCCCGGATTCCTGAACCTTTGCAGCCTGACGGCAGCCAGCTGGAATGCGTTCGTCAACGGAGTGCGGAGAGACTACGGCGGGTTCGAGAAGTTTGTAACAGACAAATTGGGCTTCTCAGCAGATGATGTGATCACGATCAAGAAGAATCTGGCGAGCTCCTAAGCGCTGGCAGAATGTCTCGAGGAAGCAGTCGAACGACTTCGCTGCATACCAAGAATAGACATGTCCAACTCACAGGGATCATCAATTGCTAGCGGCCGCCAAACCAGGTGTATTTTGGACCGGTTCTAGGATAGTTTTCATACTCTACTTAAGGTATGAACGCCACGATACCTCCTGCAATACCCTCTTCTGTTCGAACTGTTATAATCGACCGTGTATTTACTACCGGTCTGGTAGGAAAAGTACAGAGGCGTATATCGTCTCTCTAGCGCACGCTAGCAATTATTAATCCCTATGAGTTGTATTACGTTTATGTCCTGGGAACACAGCTAGGAGCAACCTTGAGACTGAATGCATATGTGGCAGTAGCATTTGGTTTATCCCGCTATGTTTCACGGGCCGTCAGGAGCCAGTCCCCAACTAACTCTATCTTCGAGACGCAGTCCTAGTGAGCTTGCGAGGCCGTCGTCACTTCGAGGGGGCCAAACTATGGACCTGTTGTTGTGTGGCATGCACCCAATACAAGCTTCCAGGTTTAATGAAAAGCAATATGTGGCTTACCGCCATGACATCATGCCCAGCCACATAGCGGCTGCTAGATAATCTCCGCAGCTGACCCTTGCGTCAAATGCTGGCCAATCAATCTCCTAGTTGCTAGCGTCATAGGGGTCCGGATTCGCTACTGTAATGCCAATGTGTGTCTTGGTGTGTATTGTGCGACCGACCCTCTCTCGGGACTTTGATCATGTCACTGGTCGGGCATCGAACGCAGCCCAAAAAACCTGTTAGGAGGGTGAAGTTACCCCAAGGGTCTGATAAGGATGACTCCATTGCTTCAAAGGGACCCCTACTTTTCGGGAAACAGGCAGGGAATGGCTATCCCTCGATTGGATCACCGGATCGCAAACAGCGGTTCCTTGAACGGGGCCACTATGCTGGCACTGCCTACCATCCCCCAACACTTTCTTGTTTGTTTGCGAACGTCGATCTTCGGGATGCTACGTAGGGTCCGATGTCATGGTAGAGCTGGATGATGATGATGGTTCTTGGGGAAGTCTAGACCTTTCTTACAACGCATGAGGCATCTGCCTTGTAGAAGATGGGTATAAGACAGCTTGGTATTCCGCCCTTAGATAATAACTGTCTTCTCTCTCTCCATAACAACAAACTACTATATCAAAGTACAGACCTGATTCAATCAACCCTGTCAACTGCAAGTCATTCTTGACGTGTCTATTACCCACATACACAACATCCATACAAACCAAACAACAACTTCATCATGCCTCACCACCACGCTACCGCTACCACTACCACTACCACCACCCGCAGACGCGGTTTCTTCGGACGCAAGAATGTCGTCCATCACCAGAAGCGTCACGCCACTCTCGGTGACAAGATCAGCGGAGCCATGCTGAAGCTTAAGGGTTCTTTGACACGCCGCCCCGGCCAGAAGGTACGACTCTACACACCCCCTCAAACCATCACCATATGCATAAAAAACTAACAATTATCCAAAGGCCGCTGGCACTCGCCGCATGCACGGTACCGATGGCCGTGGCAGCCACCGCCACTACTAGGCGAGCAGAGACGGGTATTCTTGAGGATACGGAGGAAGTTGGACGAGCCCTTTTACACACGCAGTGTATGATACCCACAAGGACTTGTCAGGTTTTCGAAGTCAGAAGACGGCTTTGCAATGTACTATACGACGATACCATTACGATGATTACGATGATGCTAGAATCATTTGGTTTGGAAGCGATTTTCTTATAGCGTTTTATGAACGAATACAAACTCACACCCACAACCTTCAAGTCATGTCCTGCCAGTGAGCGAGTGATAAACAACATTCCTGAACAATTTCTCAAACTATAGACAAATAACCCTAAGTTTTTATCTTTCGGCACATATTTGACGATTCTTGCTAGAACTCATATACGAAGACCATGAACACTACCCCTGGCTGAGACTCCTCGTTCACTATAATGTTGGATAATTAATATCGTGAGTTGTAACTCAAATTACATTATAAATTATGAATAGAAACTCTCAGCGGACAGCCTAACAGGTACACACATCCATTTAGAAGGAGTCGCGATACGAGTTTGCTATTGTTCCGTCTAAAAATTCGCTCTTTATGCTACCGAAGTAAGGAAAGCATTTCTCTATGTACATATCGCGGACAAGGGTGAAACCTCCCGCGGACTCTCTAGTATGGGGTTGATCTAGAGAGCCTCGTAGTGATAGAAGAAGCCAGCCGTATAATCGATGAATCTGTATCCCTTGACAAATAAAGACCTTGAAACCCCCCTTTCCTATGCAACCGGCCAAGAACGAAAAGGTTGGTGGCGTCCTCAAAAACTCCGTAGGATGCTCCCCAGTACCACATAATGCCCCCGCCATGCCATGCCAGATATGAATGCATTAGGAAAGAGTCGTGTGCGTCGTGATACCATGTCTATACCCCGAAGCGTATTTGCAGATTCAGGTCTGCTGGCAGACCTCAGGTCTCTTCGCAGATAAGTAAGGTACATGAGTAATAGACGGACAAGTGCGTGAACGGTGCGACAGTCCAATCAATCATCAAGTGTGCCGGCTGCGTTTGCCTCCGCCGTTTTGACCAAATAGGTCCTTGCCTACGTCGAAAAATTCGGCCAGGTTGATCTTGCGCTTGCCTGTCGTTCTGCTGATATGACCTGTCTTTGGGCGAGCACCAGACCTGCTAGGTTTGGGCCGGAAGTTCTGTGTAGCGGGGTGGTGATTGGCGGGATCGTTGGAGCATTTGTCTGACAAGTCGAGGTTGGCGATGTTGAGATCAGACTCCGAAGGATAGGCCATCGAAGACTGGAAAGTGAAGGCGTCTTGGGTTGGTACAACGAAATGTGGTGGCGGAGCAGCTACATGGACGCTTCCAGCAGCACTCTTGAGACTGGCGATGTCTGAAGCTGGAGCACGCTGGGCTGAGTTTGTCCTAACTTCTTGTTGCTGCTGTTGCTGCTGTTGCTGCTGTTGCTGCTGTGGTGGTGGTTGGGTTGCTGGCAGGTTGGCGTTGCTGCTCGAACGGGGGAGCTCGGCTGCCGGAGCAGGCTCGGGTTTCATGTTTTCGACTTCGTCCTCGCTGTCGATAGGCTGAGACGAGCCATCGCGCCCCTCGTATCGCTCGTTGACCCATAGCCTGAGCTGTCGTCCTTCCCCGTCTTTCAGGCCAATGTTCTGCTTCTCGAGGAAAGCTAGCAGGTCCTCGAGGCAGTCCTGGTAGCCATCGGAGCGGGCCTTGGTCTGAGCCGCGGCAGATGTTTTGTAGAGTTTTGTGACGGACAGGGCGGCATTCTTGAAAGCGTCCATAAGTTGCTCTGGCGAATCGAGGCCAGCGGCAGGAGTCTTTGTTGGCGACGATCCCCGCATGTTGCTGTCCATGATTGCTCTGCGAGACAAGCGAGGCCCAGGCGAAACCTTTGCCTCTCCTTTTATCGTAGAATGGCCAGATGTTGGGCGATGAGCCGTACGGGAGGCCCAGATAGTGTCGGACTGGGTAAGCGTAATCCGGATGATGTGGCGGTAAGCAAAATGCTGTCTGTAATGGCGCAAACAGCGATGACTGGAAGTCTTGTTGTTCACAGTGGGGGCGGGCTTGCTCGCTGTCCTGCGTCGCCGATGTTGGGGGATCCGGTGGGCCACGAATATGGAATCGGAGGGGTGGTTATGGGGTAGGGTCGGCTAGGCAAGTAGGCGATTAAGGAATCTGGCCAGCAGCCTAACAGCAGCAACCAACCGATGACGGCAACAAAGACAAGGATCGCTCTACACACGAGCAGACTGGTGGATAAATGGCCGTCTATCAAATCAATTTGTACAATCAGCGAAATCAGGTTCACAGGGAAAGACGAGATGGAGGCAAAATGGTGGTGATGGATGGCAAGAAGGAGAAGATGATGGTCGTTGGACCGGCTGACTGGACCTCCCTTTGCTCGTGATGATGGGCTTGGGCCTGGCTGAACAGTGAGATTGCAGCACGTTGCCGCCCCGGTAGGCTACCAACATGAACCGGCTTATTTTAGTGCCTGTACGTAGATACTTCCGATACTTGCAATCGAGGGGAGACCCCCCCCCCAGCCGTTCCAACATTCCAGACATCCATCAGCTGCACTTTCGGCCCGCATCAATCAGCGATTCCGAAGATCAATCCAAATTGACCTGAATTGTGCATCCGTGCGCAGGCGCATGGCATTTTGCTTGATGGAATTACAGCCTTGGCCGCAATGGGCCTAGTGTCTGCCTTCTCTCGTCTGATTGGCCTATAATCCTTATTGGGAGTTCGGATTTGGACCTCATGCAAGCACTTCCACCATCGTCTTTTCCCATTGCTGGTGGTGAAGTTTGCTACAAACAAAACATGGAATCATATGAGTATGTACCGATGCACGGGTATCATGTATGCTGTGGAATTGAATGGCATATATGTTCAACCCTACGGGACTAACTATTATAGACTAAGGTAGTAACGAGTGTTATTTCCGCCAAGGCTTGTATACTCCGGAGGGGCCGTGGCAGGATGCTACATAAGCAGGAGTATCTGCTAACTTGTAGACAACGCGGTCTGAATCTATATTATGGACTTATTTTCTCACATGATCTTACTTCTCGGGTTCTTGATTGAATGTTTTAATGAGGATACATCCGTATATGTACCTGCATTAAACTGACACCCCCATATTGAGGTCCCAAGACCAACCTCGACATCAACTGTTTAGCGGCCGACTTGAATAGAAGAAGTATTCGGCCAAAGTCCCATCGATACACACAATGCCTTATCAAAATCATGGCAATTGCAATGCTTGAGTTTCCAGATGGGATGTGCCAGTGTGGGGCACTCGGCTGGCACCATGTCCATATGCTGCTAGCAATCCGCCGCTGCTCAAACACCGAACTTTGGAACATATGATGATGCCTAAATCAAGCGTTTGGAAACTGCAAACTGCAAACTGCAAGTTTTGGGGAATATGGAATAGCCGTGGTTCTGGAAGCTGATGATACAGGGAGAAGAAAAAACGGTGAGGAGCTGGGGTAGTATGCATAGCATGGGGGCTCTTATAGTATAGTACTATATATAAATCCATTGCGGTCATGGTAGATATGGAATGATTTCTTTATCGGGAGCAAAGGAACTGGCTGGAGGCTATGGATATCCCAACACGTGGTGGCCGAGGGCCCTCTGGAGTCTGTAGCAGTTTGCTCCATATCTTCTTGCCTTCCCTTTTCCTACGTGGGGTGGCCAAGAGGCAGGAGTCGAGGTCGCTCTCATCATAAACCTGCCCCACTAAACACCGGCCGGTTACCAATCTTTTCCTTGACTTATGTGCCGTGCTTTACTTTCCTTACTCCCTCCTCGCATTCCCCATTCAACGCGTCTGGGATTTTTAACAACAGCTCCTCGCCCTCCTACCTCCATCATTCCTTTGCAAACGCACACGTCCTCACCTTCTACCACCAGATTGGCGCCGTCTCTTGAGCGCGTCGCGACTTCGATAAACCGCGTTGGGTCGCGTTGAGTGCTTGCGAATTCCGTTGCAATCCCAACCTTCACCAATTCTACTTGATCCGTGGTGGGACGGTCCACACATTATGGCTCCCCGCTCGAGGCCCAGCGCCGTCGACACCGACGCGTCGATGTCGGACGCTCCAGAGCCCGTGGCTCGTGGCGATGCCATGGTACGTGTCATTAGCTCCTACCCGTTACTGCCCACCTAGGAATATGTGCCAGGAAGCCAGAGCTCGTGCAGCGATCATCTTTGCTAACCACAATCTATCCAGGAGGTTGACGAGTCCTTCGATGATTCTGACACAAACCCCAACACCACTGCCAGCAGTGTAGCTGGTGACACAGTCGATGGCCGTAAGAAGAGATCGGAGGCAAACCAGCTGCGCAGAAGCATATTCGGAAAGAAGCATGACGCTTTGGGCGAGTCAAAGGTAAATCAGCTCTTTTATCGCCCGGAGTGGGTACGAAAAGCTGTTTTAGTCATTTGGCTGACTTTGACCCATTACAGGAAGAGGATAGTATTCGCCGATTCCGCTATTTATTAGGCTTGACCGACCTTTTCCGACATTTCATTGAGACGAACCCCAATCCCAAGATCCGCGATATCATGGTCGAGATTGACCGTCAGAACGAGGAAGGCGAAAATTCTAAGAAGAAGGGCTCCAGACAAGGTGGCGCGGCCACGGGCCGTGTCCGCCGCACAGAAGCTGAAGAGGATGCTGAGCTCATCAAGGACGAACGCGTTGGAGGTTCGGCCGAGACGGTCTTTCGCGAGTCGCCAGCATTCATTCAAGGTACTATGAGAGACTATCAGGTAGCCGGTCTCAACTGGATGATCTCCCTACACGAGAACGGTATCTCGGGAATCTTGGCAGACGAAATGGGTCTCGGAAAGACCTTACAGACCATCTCCTTCCTGGGATACCTACGACATATCATGGATATCAAGGGTCCCCACCTGGTCATTGTGCCCAAGTCTACTTTGGACAACTGGAAGAGAGAATTCGAGAGATGGACTCCTGAGGTTAATGTCCTGGTCCTTCAGGGTGCCAAGGAGGAGCGACACAACTTGATCAATGAGCGCCTCGTCGACGATGGATTCGACGTCTGCATTACCAGCTACGAGATGATTCTCCGTGAAAAGTCGCATCTGAAGAAGTTCGCCTGGGAGTACATCATTATTGATGAGGCGCATCGTATCAAGAACGAGGAGTCATCGCTCTCGCAGGTCATTCGCATGTTCAACTCGCGTAATAGACTGCTCATCACCGGAACGCCCCTCCAGAATAACCTTCACGAACTTTGGGCGCTCCTCAATTTCCTTCTACCCGATGTTTTTGGAGATGCAGAGGCCTTCGACCAATGGTTTTCCGGTCAGGACCAAGATCAAGATACCGTTGTACAACAACTGCACCGAGTCCTTCGGCCGTTCTTGCTTCGCCGTGTCAAGGCCGATGTCGAGAAGAGTCTCTTGCCGAAGAAAGAGGTCAACTTGTACATTGGGATGTCGGACATGCAGATCAAGTGGTACCAGAAGATCCTTGAGAAGGACATTGACGCTGTAAACGGCGCCGGCGGCAAGCGGGAATCTAAAACTCGTCTTCTCAACATTGTGATGCAGCTCAGAAAATGCTGTAACCACCCATACCTGTTTGAGGGTGCTGAGCCTGGCCCGCCCTACACGACCGATGAGCATCTGGTGTTCAACGCAGGCAAGATGGCGATTATGGACAAGCTTCTGGGCCGTCTCCGGAAGCAGGGCAGCCGAGTTCTTATCTTCTCCCAAATGAGCCGTCTGTTGGACATCCTGGAGGATTACTGTGTGTTCCGAGAATTCAAGTACTGCCGTATCGATGGTGGAACTGCCCACGAAGACCGTATCGCCGCCATCGACGAGTACAACAAGCCCGATTCCGAGAAATTTATTTTCCTTCTTACCACCCGTGCGGGAGGCTTGGGCATCAACTTGACAAGTGCCGATATCGTCATCCTGTACGACAGCGATTGGAACCCCCAGGCAGATCTTCAGGCTATGGATCGAGCCCATCGTATTGGACAGACCAAGCAAGTTGTTGTTTATCGCTTCGTTACCGAGGATGCGATTGAAGAAAAAGTGCTGGAACGAGCAGCACAGAAGTTGCGTCTTGACCAGCTGGTTATCCAGCAAGGTCGTGCTCAGCCAGGAACCAAGGGTCCAGCTGCCAAGGACGAGTTGCTCAGCATGATTCAGCATGGTGCTGAGAACGTATTTCAGACCAAGGGCGCTACTGGCATAGTGGCAAAGGGTACAGAGATGAACGACGACGATATTGACCAAATTCTTGCCAAGGGTGAGAAGCGCACTAAACAGCTTAACAGCAAGTTTGAGTCGCTTGGTCTCGATGACTTGCAGAACTTCTCTTCTGAGTCTGGTTCCGCCTATGTATGGAACGGTGAGAACTTTGCCGCAGGTGAGAAGAAGAAGGACATTGGCATGACTTGGATCAACCCGGCAAAGCGTGAACGCAAGGAACAGTCGTATTCCATCGATAAGTTTTATCGACAGGCTATCTACGGTAACAGCGGGAAAGCAGAGGCCAAGCCAAAGGCTCCCCGAGCTCCTAAGCAGGTCCCTGTCCACGATTATCAGTTTTACCCTGCCCGCTTGCGCGAACTGCAAGATCGCGAGACTGCCTACTATCGGAAAGAGATTGGTTACAAGGTTCCTTTGGCCGACGGCGATGAGGCTAATCTCGAGGAGCGCGAGGCTGAGCGCGCCCTCGACCAGCAGGAAATCGATGATGCTACACCATTGACCGAGGAGGAGCAGGAAGAGAAAGCCAAGCTGTCGACTCAAGGCTTTGGGGACTGGAACAGGCGTGACTTCCAGCAGTTCATCAACGGATCTGCCAAGTACGGGAAGAACAGCTACGAGAAAATGGCAGATGAGGTGGACAGTAAGTCTCCAGCGGAGATCAAGGCATTTGCCAAGGTCTTCTGGCAGCGGTACACCGAGGTCGCCGACTACAACAAGTACCTGCAGGTCATTGAGACGGGCGAGGAGCGGCGCAGCAAGACACAGCACCAACGCAACATGCTGCGAAAGAAGATGCAACAATACCGCGTACCATTGCAGCAAATGAAGGTCAACTATTCGGTCTCGACGACCAACAAGAAGGTCTACACCGAAGAGGAGGATCGTTTCCTACTGGTGATGCTCGATAAACTCGGCCTCGATTCCGAGAACCTGTACGATCGTATCCGGGACGAAATCCGCGACAGTCCCTTGTTCCGCTTTGATTGGTTCTTCCTGAGCCGCACACCGGTTGAGATAAGCCGTCGTTGCACTACTCTCCTGACCACGGTTGTAAAGGAGTTTGAGGACTTGCAACCCAGCAAGAATGGCGTCAACGGCAAGTCAAAGCGTGAGCCTGAGGATGAAGAGAACGATGAGGATAGCATTCTCGGCATGGCACCTGCCAAAAAGAAGTCTAAGAACGGAGTTAAGGTATGTTTTATCATCTCGCCCCCTCCTAGCAGGCTAATATGCTAACGGTATCGTAGAACAAGGCACTCGACAACGTCAAAAGCAGCAAGGCCAGCTCGGCAGCCCCTTCATCCCGGGCGTCGAGCGTTGCGTCTACCCCGTCAGCAGCGCCTGCCCCGAAAAGCAAGAGCAAGGGGAAGAAGAAATAAGCTTGTTGCTTTGTAGCGAGTTCTTCGATTTCAAGGGGTTTTCATGGGAAGGATCCCGTGTACACATTTTCACTGGCGTTTTGAGTTTATATTTGTTGATGGAAAGTTGTCATGCGTCTCCACTTGGTCGATTGAATGACCTGGGAAAAGAAACCCCGGGGAGTGGATTGCTCTCTTTTCCGCAAGGGAACGAAACGGCGTTAGAGTGGTTTCTGATGAACGTTCACCCCCCCTTTTCACCGTTCGATAGACACAGGTTGCCAGTTTGTGGCCCTCTCAGACTTCCATGCATGGAATCCGTCCATCTAATATTGGGCTTGTCCATCGGTATGGCAAGACTAGATCACGGGTATGTATGGAAAAGGGCTGG
The DNA here is from genome assembly GCA_038363915.1 of Apiospora saccharicola. Taxonomy (NCBI): domain Eukaryota; kingdom Fungi; phylum Ascomycota; class Sordariomycetes; order Amphisphaeriales; family Apiosporaceae; genus Apiospora; species Apiospora saccharicola. Next base: position 7,679,270 of record JAQQWM010000001.1, read on the forward strand.
ATGGGCATCTGTATGGCACACTTGGTTCCCCTTCGGGCTACATAGACACAGACGGTGGTGTTGGGCTTGTTGGCTTACTCGAGGAAACCTGGGAAAGAAACAGGTAAACTTGTATGGTAGCTTTATGAACGACGAATCTTTTCACCGAGACATTCTGGACTTGACTTGACTTGGAACTCTTGTGTTGTTTATGACTGTTTTCAACGTATCTGCCGTGGTCCGTCAGCACGCGCACTGCGGACGAACGTAATGCCAATTCTAGTGAGGTATATCGTCGTGTCTTGGCCACCATCTAATAAGTCTATCTAGATGGCTGTCCAACAGCTGCTTCGCACCCCGTAATTTTTGTCTTTCGATTCGCCTGCTCAAGTAAAGCAAAAGAAACTATACTTTGTTCCTTTCCCCCTAACGCCAGACAAGATGCAATTAAGATGAACCACCACGTTACATACAAGAGAGGACTACCAACGCCGAATCCGTCCGTTCCATTTCCCTCGTCATTTTGCCCCCGCCCCTTGGGTTCGCGCACCAACCAAAGAAGCGGGGGAGAGAGATGGGAAGTACCGGGCAAGATGAGAGAAAACCAGGAGAAGCTAGCAGCCCTATTGCTGCATGGCTCTCTGCCTCTCGCGCTCGACCTCGTAGCTGAAGTCGAAGAATCCCTTATCGAAGTGGTGGACGCGCACGTAACCATCCTCACCGCCACTGGCGTAGCTCTTGCCCGTGGGGTCGGCGGCGACTGTGTTGAGGGGACCGAAATGACCTCGGACACGGCCAATCTCGTCCTCGAAGATCTTGTGGTAGAAGCGGGCTTCGAATTTACCCTGGCGCGCGGCGGTAGTGGTGACATCCATGGCAGCCTGACCACCACCCAGAATCACGAAGTCCTTCTTCGGGGTCATGGTGGCGCTGTTGAGGGGTGTATCCGAGGGGTAGGTCTTGAGCACTTCGAGGTCGCGGGCGGCGACCAGCTTGGCTGTCTTGTCCTTAGAGGCGGTGATGAAGTAGGTGCGGTCGTTTGACCATTGGAGGTCGGTAAGTTGCATGTTGAGGTCGTGAATGGGGAGGTTCTCCAATTGCTCACCGGTCTGAAATGAAGCATTTTGTCAGTAATGCGACACAAGATTTGGTTGTTCAGTCAAAGCTTGGGAATGCGTACCTTGGCGTCATATTGGCTAACACTGCCATCTTCGTGTCCGGCGATGATGTACTTGTTCATGTAGCTCCAGCCAGCCACGGTCGCCTTGCTCTCGTCGCAGACGATGGTGAGCTCCTTCTCGTCGCTCTGCTCGCCGTTGATATCGGGGTTGATGTTGAGGACGACGATGGAACCCAAGTGACCCATGCGTTTCTCGGTGACACCCAGCAGTTGGGTGCCCTCCTCGTTGAACTCGACACGCTTAACGGCAGTGGGGAATTCCCAGGTCTTGAGCAGGCGGCCGGTCTTGACCTCCCAGAGGCGGATGGTGTTGTCGGCGCTACCGCTGGCAATCATGCTGGAGTCCGGGGTGACGTCGACGGTCCAGATGGCACCCTGGTGGCCCTTGTAGGTTCCGAGGCGCTCGCCATTGTGACTGAACCAGGCGCAGACGTGCTGATCCTTGGCGACGGAGAAGAGAAGGTCGCCGTCGCGGTTGAATTTGATTTGCGTCAACGCACGTTCCTAATTTTTTTGGTCAGCGCCTGAAAATTCTTAACTCAAAGCAGCGACAGATGATTGTGACATACGTGACCTGAGAGCAATATAGGTCTCATGTTGGCGGTTTATTTGGAGGGATAAATGATCTCCTTGGTGGCAGTTGTCGTGGGGTAGACAGCGAGTTTTCTAGACAAGCAGCAACTTGACTTCAGTGTTGTGCGGGGCAAAAGTTGCAGCCGAGAATCAACCGGGTTTTTTTTTTTTTGCTTTGGAGGAGGGATGCAGGTGCAGAAAAATACCGGCCTATCTTGGCAGGCGAGTGGGCTACTTTCTCAATTTGTATTGTGCACTACTACCCAGACAGGCAACAGTACATTTCTATAACGGAGATACCTCAATTGATCCTCAATCCTACATGTACTTACCCTTCATCGCCTTTGCATGCCCATCCATTGATCTGAGTCAATGGAGGGGAGGAAGGATTCATCAATAGACTCATTGGAACCCTGATACCCCTGAAAATTAATTTTATTATAGCCAACAACAACCTACGTGTGCTAAAACGCGGTGCAGGTGCTCTTTGTATCCTCCTCACTTTGGGTCCATAAGTAGTAGGTAAGTAAGGTAGTTACATGTACATGTTACCAACCGGCGTATCTACACGGCTAAGTACGGTAGTGCTGCTAGCTACCTCTTACTGAGTAGGTGCCTGAGTCATATAGAAACATGTTTGGTGCAGTCGAGCTGGTGCCAAGCGTGATGAATCCCGGCTATATTCTCCGCTGCCGTGCAAAAACTCATCAGCGTATCCTGGAGTCGTGCAATTCGTTTCAAACAAGTCCCAGTCCCAGCCAACATGGTGTCGTTGCTAAGAGCTAGGATGCCGATGAACGTCCGGCAAAGTGGCCTCTGGATCAATCTATGTGCTAATAGATGCATTACCTACATACATGCCTGGATCAGTGGTATGGTATATTACTCTTTGACAGCAACGTAGCCATAACTCTAGATTCCATGTCATTTCTGCAATGATCACAGCGTTCTGTTGAAACAGCCCTTGTTCTCTTCTTCTTCCCTTTTCCCTACCCTTTTGTGAGACATCGCCAGAGGATCGTCCTCTGCCCGTCTGTCTGGCTAGCCACCCCTTTTTTGTTACGCTAAACAGTGTTGCCACCAATAATAACTCTGGGTTTGAACGGTTACTGCCAAACCCAAGCCTGCCCTCTGTTCCAGGTTCCAGGTTCCAGGTCCCAGCTACATTGTACAATATACCGCTCCAGCTGACTCACCTAGCAACGGCAAAGCACAGAAGCGGTTGCAGGATTCCTTAGGCTTGAGTCACCAAAAAGGCACATTTAGGGAAGACGAAGTTTGAGCTGCTTCGCGCCTGAGCTGACATGACACTATCGGTTAGCATTCGCCATGGCCCGTCTCCAGGAGCAGCAGCAGGTACGACATTCACACGTATGCTGATGCACACCCGCCTAGCCGTTCGCGTATGCGGCTCTCGACAAACTTTTTCGACGGTGCAGGCTCCGACTCCGACTCACGGCACGCCTGCCAATAGCTGCAGTAGTGGTGGCCCTCCTAACTCCGGACCCCACGGTTTTCAGCGCCAGCTTCCTCTTCGGGCAACCCAGCGATCATCTTATGACTCTCGTGCTCTTTTTTCCACTTCGTCCTCTGCAAGTCGCTTGACAAGAACAAACACAACAACAACAACTTCTTTCCCTACTTCTTCAGCTTGTGCCAATTCGTCATTGCATGGTCGGACTCAATATCGCCCATCTTGCAGTGCCACGACCCTGTCATCCCGGGCCCAGACCCTACCCTTTGATTCCCCTGTACCCCGCCGACTTTTCTCCTCTGCGTCAAGCTACCCCACCATGGCTGCCATGAAGCTCGATGGTAACGCCATCGCCAAAAAGATTCGTGAGAGACTGGCGGGCGAGGTTGCCAAAAAGCAGGAGAACAACCCGCGGTATAAGCCATGCCTCAAGATCATCCAAGGTTCGTCGCAATCTCTCCCTCCCTCTGCCTGCAATTGCACTCGCATTGGCTAACAACAATGACCATCAATCAGTTGGTGATCGATCGGACTCTAGTACGTAATGTGATTCCGCTCGGCCGTATAGGTGCCACGATCCGTCCCGGGGTGCACACTAACAGATTATAGCCACTTATGTTCGCATGAAGCTTAAGGCTGCTGAGGAGGTGAGTCCCCTACTTTCCTGATACCCTTAGACGCCATTCATATTGACTCTGGGTTGTCTCTAGGCCAACATTGGCTGCGAGCTGTTGCACTTCCCTGACTCCATCACCGAGTCTGAGCTTCTCGCAAAGCTCCATGCCCTGAACAACGATGGCGCCGTCCACGGCATCCTGGTTCAACTCCCAGTGCCCAAGCACATCGATGAATACCGCATCACGTCGGCCGTCGCAGACGAGAAAGACGTCGACGGCTTCGGTGTCACCAACATTGGTGAGCTCGCCAAGAAGGGCGGTCACCCCTACTTTATCCCCTGCACGCCCAAGGGTGTCATGGTATTGCTTGAAGAAGCCGGTGTCGAGATTGCAGGCAAACATGCCGTTGTCTTGGGCCGTAGCGATATTGTCGGTAGCCCCGTAAGCTATCTGCTCAAGAACGCCGATGCCACCGTCACCGTGTGTCATTCCAAGACCAAGAATATCGAGGAGCACGTCAAGCTGGCAGACATTGTTGTCGCTGCGATTGGCAAGCCACACTTCGTCAAGGGAGAGTGGCTCAAGCCTGGCGCCGTCGTTATCGATGTTGGGACCAACTTTATTCCCGACGCTTCCAGGAAATCTGGACAGAGGCTTGTGGGCGATGTTGACTTTGAGGCCGCGGCCCAGGTTGCTTCCGCTATCACCCCTGTTCCCGGAGGTGTAGGCCCCATGACTGTTGCTATGCTTATGCAAAACGTGGTGGACTCCACAACAATGTCTTTCGACAAACTCAAGCAAAGGCGCATCGATGCGTTGCCACTGCAATCCAAGACACCAGTCCCGTCCGATATCGACGTGTCCAAGGCGCAAATCCCCAAGGAAATCACCTTGGTCGCGGAAGAGGTCGGTATTGCCCGTCATGAGCTGGAGCCCTATGGTTCATACAAGGCCAAGGTGGATCTTAGCCTGCTGAACCGACTATCGCACCGCCGCAACGGCCGTTACGTTGTGGTCACGGGCATCACACCAACTCCCCTGGGTGAAGGCAAGTCCACTACGACCATGGGTCTCGCACAGGCTCTTGGTGCCCATCTGGGCCGTCTGACGTTCGCCAACGTCAGACAGCCTAGCCAGGGCCCTACCTTTGGTATCAAGGGTGGCGCTGCCGGCGGAGGTTATAGTCAGGTCATACCCATGGATGAATTCAACTTGCATCTGACGGGTGATATCCACGCCATCACTGCAGCCAACAATCTCTTGGCCGCTGCCATCGACACACGCATCTTCCACGAGAATACCCAGAAAGATCGCGCACTGTTCAAGAGGTTGACGCCCGGAGGCAAATTTGCGCCCATCATGTTCCGCCGCCTGAAGAAGCTTGGCATCGACTCGACCGACCCCACTGAGCTGACTGACGATGAAGTCCGGCGGTTTGCCCGGCTTGACATCGATCCCGAGACTATTACTTGGAAGCGTGTACTGGACGTGAATGATCGTCACCTTCGCGGCGTCACAGTTGGCACTGCGCCCACCGAGAAGGGCCAAACCCGAGAGACTGGATTCGACATCTCGGTTGCCAGTGAGTGCATGGCCATTCTTGCCATGAGCACCGATTTGGCCGACATGCGCGAGCGTCTCGGTCGCATGGTTGTGGCTTCCTCGCGATCCGGTGACCCGGTCACCTGTGACGACATTGGCGTTGGTGGAGCCTTGACTGCATTGATGAAGGATGCCATCAAGCCAAACCTCATGCAGACTCTGGAAGGGACACCCGTGTTTGTCCACGCCGGACCGTTTGCCAATATTTCCATAGGAAACAGCTCCATCATTGCTGACCGATTAGCACTCAAGCTTACCGGTACTGAACCAGACGAAGACCACAACGCCAAGGCTGGTTTCGCAGTCACCGAGGCTGGCTTTGATTTCACCATGGGCGGTGAGCGATTCTTCAACATCAAGTGCCGTGCTTCAGGCCTTGTTCCTGATACCGTCGTGATCGTGGCGACTGTCAGGGCCCTGAAGGTGCATGGCAATGGACCCCCGATCACGCCCGGCGCACCCCTGGATCCCGTTTACAAGCAGGAGAACGTTGAGCTCCTGCGCAAGGGATGTATCAACCTTGCCAAGCACATTCAGAATGCCAAGCAATACGGCGTTCCGGTGGTGGTGGCTATCAACAAGTTCGCCACGGATACCGATGCTGAGATTGATGTCATCCGTGAGGAGGCGATCAAGGCTGGAGCCGAGGACGCCATCCTTGCGGACCACTGGGCTCAAGGTGGTGCCGGCGCCGTTGAGCTTGCCAAGGGTGTCATCGCAGCATGCGAGAAGCCCAAGGACTTCAAGTTCCTGTACGGCCTCGACGGTACTGTGCAGAGCCGAATGGAGGCCATCTGCCAGAAGATGTACGGTGCGGCCAGTGTCAAGTTCGAGGAGCTGGCGCAAAAGAAGGTGGATACTTACACCAGGCAAGGCTTCGGTAACTTGCCCATCTGCGTAGCCAAGACACAGTACTCGCTCAGTCACGACCCGGACCTTAAGGGTGCCCCTACTGGCTTCGAGGTGCCTATCAAGGACGTCCGCATGGCGGCGGGCGCTGGGTATTTGTACGCGCTCGCTGCGGATATTCAGACTATCCCCGGTTTGCCTACGGCGCCCGGATACCTCAAGGTGGATGTCGATGTCGAGACAGGTGAGGTCGACGGCTTGTTCTAGTAGGGATCTTATAGAGTAAGTTTTTTAGAACTTCTGGACTAGACATGTGCGTAACCTAGAGATGAGACACGAGGAGATGGCGTCCCAATGCAGCTTCAACAGGGAATGAATGGATGATCGGAGAGGGGCGCAACAGGAATTTGGATTAGAACTTATGATACCTTCAACGGCTAGTAGATAATTGATGAATGACAAAACAGTTGGAAAACAACTTGGAGGGTGCAGTAGTACCATCGCCTCTTCTCGTCGTGAATCCGCCTGCAAGCTGGTAGTCTGACTCGCTTATGAAGCAAACTGATATATCTAGTAGAGAGGATGAATTGATTGTGCACTTGGTCAAGACGGACGGGTCAACGCTTGGAGCTTCAAATTTGTATTATTATTTCTAACACAAATGCTCGGGTTTCTCCTAATATATAAGAGAAGGTCATCTAAGCTAGCTACTTAGAAATATAGTATAGGCATATGTAATACCAAACGCAGTCAGTGTAATCACATTCTCAAGCAAGCCAAATCCTCCTCTTTCTCCTCGCTTCCTGCTTGCTCTTTGGGGTATATCTACGGTTCTCTTTCCTCTCTGGCTTACTCTTCCCGCGCTTCTCCGTTTTGCTGCACTAAGTATAAGACATGCAACGCTCGATAAATATGGTAAAATGAGTCTTTACGACCCTAGTAGCAGTGACACATGCTTTAGCTCTCACGACGATGTCGCTTGGCTCTGCACTGAATGTGCCTCGTTGTCATGTTGGCTCGGGGCCGGTGGCGATGCTGATGTCGACACCAAGGCCTGCGGTGGCGTTGAAGACTTTGGCACTGGCGAGGTTGTCGTCTGTGGTGCCGGTATCGGTGCTGATGCAGGAGGCTGTGGTCTCGAAACTTGAGGTGATGTTGTAGACTTTGGTACTGGCGATGCAGCCGTCGTTTGTGGAACTGGTACTGGGGGTGTCGGTATCGGAACCTGTGCCGGCGGAGATTGCAATGTCGTAGCTTGTGGTGCCGGAGGTTGGGTCGCAGGTGCTTGGGACGCGAGAGCTGGGGGCGCAGGAGTTGGGTTTAGAGGCGCTTGTGGTACAGGCGCTTGGGGTGCTAGAGCTTTCGGTACTGAAGCTAGCGGTGCTGGGGCTTGCGGTGCTGGTGCTTGCGGTGTTGGAGCCTGCGGTGCTGTGGCCTGGCCCGTTGGAGTTTGCGTGGCCGGAGATGGTCGTTGTGCTGGGGCGTTGGGTTGAGCACCTGACTGGGAAGCTCCCGGCGGCGATGTTGCGAGTCTCTTATGTTCCCGCTGATCTGCGACGCCATGACCCGGTCCGTCGGCACTATCTACCGTTCGTTTCGTGCCGGTAATAGCCTCTATCGCACCAGCACTTGGGGTGGTCGTTGGCGCTGGAGCGGGGCTGGATGGCTTCCCAGTACTGAAGCCCGACAGCGAGTGACCAAGGACCGGAGTGTTGGTAGTAGTAGCTGGAGCTTGCGTCGACGGGGGTCTAGCAGCTTGGGTACCCAGCGCTGGTGATTTAATGGCAGAGGCGTGTACCGATGTTGGGACAGCAGCTCCTGCACTTGTCGTGGTCGCAATGTTAGGCGAAGCACGAGAATTTGCACTTGCAGGTGCAGAGGCCAGCGATGCTGCCGCCGGAGTAGACAGTGATGAGTTATTCCGAGCCATAGATGGGCGTGCTACTGAAACAGCACCCGGCCGTGCAATGCCTATCCTGGAGGGTCGGGCAACCGAAATGCCCGGGCGGCTGGCCTGCGGTGTGGATGGTTTAGGCGCTGACGGGTGGCTCGCGACAGGTGGTGAGCTTGCATGGATGGCTGCTGGAGGGTGACCGCCTGTGTTGTGGTTGGCGGTGCTATGGGCTGTAGAAGACGTAGCCGCCATAGCAGGAGGAAGAGGTGCTGGCGACGCAGACTGGGTTTTGTGGGCAGACACTTCTTGGGTAGACCGTATGGACTGTATGCTTGGTGACGCAGCAGAGTTTTTAGGGCCATGATTCTTGCGCACTTCTGCTATGATCTTGTTGACATTTTCCACAATCAACCTGTCAGCGTCCTCCCAGCCTGGTATGATGTCTTGATGAGGCAGTCCTTGAGCACGATTGATGGCGGTGTCAACAATGGTTTCCGCATGCTCGGTCCTCTTCCTGAAAGCTTCAAGAATCGGGGTACGGAACACCTGAATTCTAGTCTGGATAATTGCCTCGAGAGATGACGAGGCTGACGATGCGGGGGCCTTGCCTGCAGCTGGGGCAGCTACTGGTAGCGAGGGTTGTCTTGCCGGTGCCGCAGCTGGGATAGGCGCGGTAGTTGCAGCAGCCGCAGCGGTTCGTGCTTGGGCGGCTTGCGCATCCCTAATCTTGCCCTGCACTGCATTCACAAGGGTGTTCTCCACTGCTTCAAACCCAGGCAGCGTCGGTGCCGAAGGGATTCCAAGGGCACGGTTGACCGAGCTGTCAATGATCTGCTCGGCCTTCGAAACATCTGTACTCTTACTAATAGTAGTCAAGATCTGCTTCTTCCATTCTGCAATGACTTTTTGAACTTCAGCTGACAATGGGGCCCTCGAACTTGTCCCATTTGCACCGAGCAAGGTGGCATTGTGATTGGCTTGAGATGCGTAGGTAGTATTGGCAGGCACAGAAGAGATATGGGATGCTTGCGGATTGTAGCTGGGGTTTTCTGGCTTGACCAGCGGGTTCGCTGGCGGCGTTGGTCTTGCATAATGAGAACCAAACGCCCCTTGCTGCTGGGGTCCGGGTTGCCTCGCCAAGGCCAGGTTTGGTCCAGCAGTTGTAGCAATCGGGGAGTGGTTATGAGATTGCGCAGGGTACGACTGGTGCACTGTAGAAGTGCCCTGACTCACTGGATTTTGAGTATTGTGTGAAGCAGAGTTATGGTAACCGTTCTGGTGCTGGTTGCCACCCGCATAGCCTTGCCCAGGGAGGTTATGAGCGTATTGCATCCCCCCTTGCTGCATGTAATTGGAGCCCGGGTAGTAATGCTGTTGATGGGCCATCTGGTGCGGTTGCATTGAGGGTGGGCCAAGCGAGCGTTCCGGGGTAGTGGCTTTTCGTTTCTTGCCTGCGTCAAGTTCGACTCCAGGCACTCGGGACCACAAGCCGGTCTGATCGTCTTTCTTGAAGGCATCGTTGCCTAGCAGGTTGTGCCGAACAGAACTCTCCCAGCCTTTTGTCTCGGCGTGGAAATAGAACCAGGGGTACTTGGCGGTGATTCTCTTATAGATTTGCTTCAGGTGCAGTCCTTCAACCGGGCCAGCAGTCAGAGCCTCGTCGATGAGAACACCGTAGTTTTTGCTAGGCTTCTGTAGCTGCTCATCGGTAAAATCCTCCCTGTTCAGTTCCAGAGGAGGCGATTTGGGCCGTACTTTCTTGTCCTTCTTCTCCTTGGCGCGCTTCTCGGCATCAGATCCTTCCTCCCCATCTTCCTTCTTTCGCTTGGTGTACTTCCGCTTCTCCGGCCTATCACCGTTCTCCGGGAGAGGATTCTTCCTGGGACGCCCGACGGGTCGTTTGATTTTCTCGCCCAATGGCTCCTGCGGCTGTATCTTCTTTGCGTCCTCGAGCATTTGCTTCTTCAGCAGCCGTCGCTCTCTCTTGGACATGATGCCATCCTTTGGTGGCCGCCCTGGGCCACGCCGCTTAGGGGGAATGGGAAGTCCAGCGTACTCCGGAGGAATTCCGTTGTCGAATCTTGGGTCAAGCTCCATGTCGTAGCCTGAATCGAGTACCGACTCGGCGACATCAAGCTCTGTATTCTCGAAAGTAGTATCCATACCCGTATCAAGTCCCAAATCAAGATCAGCTGAAAGGGCAGTTTGCAATCTTCTTTCAATGCTTTCCTCCTCGTGATCTTCGAAGGCAGACTCGGCAGACTGCATGACCACATCGCCATCCCGATCAGGTTGGATAACCTGTTGCTCTGGCTCAGCAGATTCGGGAGGTGGCTCAGACAGTGGTTCGACAGAAACCGCCATGGTAGTGTCCTCGAGCTCCTCAACCTCCTCAGCATCCTCAACTTCATCGGCTTCATCGGCATCGTCGGCATCGTCGGCATCGTCGGCATCGTCGGCATCGTCGGCATCGTCGGCATCGTCAGCGTCATCTGAGCCAGCTGGCGGAGTCGAAATGTCTCCCAGTTCAGAAAGCTCATCACTGGTGTCATGGTACTTCTCGTGGTCTGAGTGCTCAAAATCGAAGCTCATTTCTTTGCCTCCAACAGAGAATCGTTTACTCGACGCTTCCTCCTCATGCAAGTCCTCGCCACCTGTCTTGCCCCGCTCAACCCCATTGATCACGAACAAAAATCCAACATCTTTGATCTGAAAACGATCGCCGCTGCGAATAGTGACAGGACCATGCTCTGATCCATAAAAGACTTCATCGCAGAAAAACCCATTCCTATGTAAGGAGACGGCTTCGAATTCCCCCTTCTTCTCGTTGAATTGGATTTTCAGGTGATTTCTTGAGATTGCCTTTGTTTTCATAGCGATATTGGGGCCTGGTGAATGGATGCCAACAAATGGAATGTGTGACGGCGAAGGCTGAACAGTGCCCAGATCGACAGCCGCCACCCCTTCGGTATGCGACACATATTGGCGGTTCGATTTTACTGCTTCCTCTTGATCATTTGCGTCGCCTTTCTGTACCGAGACAGCCGAGCTTGGCCTGCGCCGCCGGATGCGTGGATTAACGCTGTCCTCGTTGTCCGATTCCGGGCCCAGCATACCACCTTCTTCACTGACATAGGATTTGCTGAACTTCCCTCTGTCCTTCCCAAGAGGTGTCGGGGGTGGCAATCCCTGTCGTTCATTCTCTTCGGCTCTGCGGCGATATCTTTCCTCGCGATACTCATCCCTGCGAGCCTGGTCCAAAGCCCTCTGATCGCGGCCGATGATGACGGCGTAGGTGGTCATCTGGAAGACACTGTCGGCAAATTCGATCCTTGCGAACGACTCCAGCCTTTGACTAGCAGTGGCACTTGCAGATGCAACGTCTGCACTCCCCGTGAGTGCATCGCTTTCTTGGGTGAAGGATGCTTGGAGTGAAATTTCCGACGGGGCAATAGCTGTCGGGTAATCGCCCGACAGCTGTGTGTTATTGCCTTGGGGCATGGAGAGGATAAATGCATTTGGATCAGCGCTGGTGATGGAGGCGTGGCGCGACATCATGCGCGCATTAGAAGCAGATCGAGCATTGTAGGCAATGTCGTCGTCGGTGGTTGCGACTGCAGCCCGTTCCCGGTCCTTGCCCGAAGGCAACCCGGCAGGCTGGAGTTGCTCCAAACCCATGGCAAGGTTTGCCTTGAAGTCGGTCATGGGATTTAATGGCGCAGACGCAGACGGGTGCATCGCGGCTTGGGCGGATTCGGAGAGGTTGGGCAAATCGTGCTCAGCGGCATTGTCTCCGTTGGTGCTATGGACAGCCGTGACGGCGGGCGTCGACAACGGACTGACAGTCGGTGGCGAAGGCAATTCGTAGTTTTGCGGAAGAGGAGGAAACTGGGACTGGAAGGCTTGGCTGGGCGGCGCGTAGAAGGGGTCGTCGTCGTGGTTGAGGCCGGATATATCCATCGCATTCACGTCTAGAAGAGGAAAAGGCCTAGGCGGGGAGTCGACTTCTGTTGTACTGGCAGGAGGCGCGATGCGATCGGCCGTCGCATTAGCACTGAACGAAGTCATCGCTGCTGAATTGATGCTGCAGCTCGTTCGTCCTTTCCCGGGTGTTGGAGATTGGTTGTTAAACTCCTTCGTTTAACCCTCCCGGATCGCTGTTGCTCTGGGGGAGGAGAAATCAATCCAATGATTGGGGGGGGTTAAATGTCGGTCGCGATCCAGAGTCTTGAGCCGCAAAAATTCCTAGGTACTTACCTAGGTCTATGCAAAGCCTCTGGGCTTATGGGCTGATGATTGCCTTACCCAAAAAAGAATGGAGTCAAATTGACGCACGGATCATATTGGAGTCCACTCTTTTCTCCTCTACCTTCAGTGTTTAGAGCACTTTCCTTCTTCTGTCGGGTGCAGCAGTCAACTGAGCTGTCACTGGTAGCACAACTGCCTAATATCCTGGGCAATGTCAGGCACGCGTAATGTCAAGTGTCGAAGGGGAGGCATCAAAAAGAGGTGAGGCGACACCGCCCAGCTTCGCTTCTCTCGCTTGAGTGTTGATGTACCGTGATATATAGTTCCCCGGATCATCCTTCAAGCTTCGAGTGTTGCTTGATAAAATACGACATCCGTTTTAGGTGCTCTTAATCTCTCATCCAACCTTTAAACAACCGAAATGCGTACATTTGTAACACAAAAAAGCGACAGTCTGCCAGTAGGTAGTGTCATGGGTTCATTTCGATAAACCGTTGCGGTGATGAAGAAAGAGAGCCGGAAGAGTCGAGATAGCTGATGCAGCGGGCTTCAATCAGGAGTAGACGACAAGGCGCAAAATGAGATGGGCGGAGCGGCCTCCTGGACAGTAACTTGGAAGGTATTTGAGATTTGCCAACGTATCGGTCAAAGCAAGGGGCCAGCCACCCAGGTTGATGATGGAGGACACTGGCATAGAGTGCAGACGCCGGAGCCAAAGCGGGAGCAGGAAGGACAACGGTTGCCACTGATCCTGTATAAGGCGCGAGTAATCGCACGTCTAAATACGGATATACGCTATACAAAACGATCAAAAGATAGGATATAGCAACGATGCGACATACATGAAGGCTGTATACTCCAAGGCAACATTGGTTATGGGAAAAAAACCATTATCTTGTAGGGAAATCCCACTGGTGTCATTGAAATACAGTTATATTGGCTTCTAGCTGGCTACTTACCTAACAAGAGTACATACATGTAGTCAAGACCGGAGTTTTCATCTCGTTGCTTCCGATCAGCATCGGCTGGATTCTGACAAGCTGAGACCTGCTAGTACCATTATTGGATGGCACAAGGGCCGTACCGTACAGCTAGCTGCTGAATTTTCAAACATTATGACCTAATTTACATATACCGATCCTCTTTCATTGAGGCAAGGCATATGGTTTATATCAACCAGTCTATAGACACGTAGACGCTCGACCTGTTCCAGGAGTATGGAAGCTGGCCATGTTTGTCTAAGATCACCATCGACACTAGCACAGTCTAGCTTTAGCAAATTTATTACCATGGTTAGTTGGATTGTAGTTGGCTAATGCCAATTGTGCTTTTTGGTATATCCTCTCCATGATTCGATGCGATCGATATACCTCGGGTTTTCCTAGTTGAGGAAGCTCGGAAGGACTAACGCATAGACCAAAAATATACCCAATTCCACTGTTCCCTCCCGGGACACATCTTCTTTGGAGTATACCGCACCAATTAAAAGCCTACGTAGAGGAACGGGCTGCTACCCACGAATGCTTCTGCACAGCATGTTCGTTGATGCTCGTGACAATGATGTTTTTGAATGGATAGCCATTGGATGGACGGAATGATTACAACTATCTACATGTAGTCTACACGACCATCCATCAGCGGCCTTGAACGTGGTCAGATATAGAAAACAACAGACTCCGAAACTGGCCAATACATGTGAGAGACCCTGCCACGAGTCAGGTCTCGTGAGCCCAGGAACGTGGATGTTCGGCGACAGTGGTACGTTCAGCACCGGTCGAGTTGACTTACCATCAATCCAGGATGCATTAATACTACACACATGTACTGACTTGCAGTAGGGTAAGATGGACACACTAACCTTACCTACACTATAGCATGCGGTTACGAAAGATAAGAATTCGATGCATACGCTTTGGAATGTCGTTCGTAGAGATCGTCCATCGGCTCTTTTGGCGCCTTGGCGTCCAGACCTCTCTATGCTTGTACTGGGCCACTACGAAGCGCGCGAAGGACAACTAAGGTACTTTGGCGCACTATAGTTCTTCTTGGTGATTATTCCTCCCCCGCTCTCACAGATTGAAGAAAATTTGTATCTATTGTTATCTGAGCAATCGTTCCGCAGCGAAGTAATAGACTCCATGAGATATCGTTTTTGATCGACTACTGTCTCGCTGGGGATCTTACAGACCCGTGCTCTCTAAGTCCGGGGTGTTTCTGGAGGCCGCAAGTATAGAGTTGTGGTACTTAGCGGGATCCCCATGTCTCCATGCAACGTGAGAGTTAGTGCGGGCTGGGACAGATTTTCTGGACTCAGGCTCAGCTTGGATCCGGGAGCACATGGTCGAATGCGAGCCTCTCATTGGTCCGTTTCCAACACGACCCCGGGTCACTCTCGAACAGTTGAAGGGGCTCTATTCGTACGGAAACGGTCCTCAAGATGAGGCAGTGGAAGTTGGCACGCGACTCCAGACAGTTTGATCATTGGTCCCTACATCTATGCGGGCTCGTAGATAGAGTTGTTGCGGGTGGCCTCTGATAGTCCCCTTCGTGCGCTTCTCTTGCCGCAGGATTGTCTGTCCATCCATCTCTCTATGTTTGTCCAGTGTCTCTTATACACTACAACAACAATGTCAGCATAGCTGCTTTAAACATTGTCGGACTCCCGACCCTATTCTCCTCGTCATTCTCTGCTGGTTTGATTGTTTGCCCGGGGCTACTTTCCATCCCGGTATCTTCCAACTAAGGCGCGTGACTTATCTCTGGCTTATACTGGCATGCTTGCTGCGATCAGCCGAGTCTAGGTGACCCTTGATCAGGCAACTTTCACGTTTCGGCTTCTCTGGCGATCCCCAGAGGTTCAATTCAAACTTACCTATTATTGGCCCAAATCGAAAGCGTTTCCTGCGTTCCCGTTATTGACACCAACACAATTGAACATATAAGATGCCGCGTCCTGCGATGCCCCCAACGCCAAACTCCTCTACGGAGATGAAAGGCAAAGACGGAGTGCAGCAAATGACGTCGATGCAGATGTCGTTTGAGCTGCCACCGTCTGCGATGGGTGGCAAAGACACATCGAGGTCGACTGGTTCGGAAGCCAAGACATCACCGCCAACAGCATCGAACCATCAGCCCCTGAATTCCAAGGTGGCATCCTACCCAGTGCAAGCCAGCGAGGCTGTGAAGTCGCGGAGGCGTTCCTCTACAACACAAAAGGAGCAATTCGCATTACCGCCGCCTCCAACAAGGTCTCGGAAGATCATTCAGATGAAGCCCCGTGCCCAAGAAGAAGTAGGCGAGCCACCTTCTCCAACGTCCACGCCAACCACAGCCGGCAAAGGGGCAACTACCACAGCCGCGTCTAAGAAGAAACAGCCAGCCGCTACGAGTGCGGCCGGAAGGAAGATCGCGCGAAAGACCGCCCATAGTCTAATTGAACGGCGGCGACGTTCGAAGATGAACGAGGAGTTTGCGGTGTTGAAGGATTTGATTCCAGCTTGTACTGGTGAGATGCATAAGCTGGCCATCCTCCAGGTTCGTTCTATCCCTTATGCCGCCAGATACCTGCAGCCCCTAACTAACGCGAGCAACACTTGTAGGCTTCGATAGACTATGTTCGATACCTTGAGGATTGCGTGACCAAGCTCAAGTCGCAGAACGAATCGCATTCATCGGTGCCCACGCCGACCGAGTTCGCCCTCCCGCCACCCTTTAGCCGAAACGTGTACCAAGAAGATGATATGGGTGATATAGAGATGACGGGGTCCGAGGCTCCTTCCCCGACGTACACCCAGTCTACTTCTCGGTCCCAGAGACCTTCCGAATCCCCTGCCTTATTGGCGGAAGACGCCCGCCACCGGCAAAACTCGTATTCGTCTGTATCAACGGACCACTGCCACTACAGCTTTAGCGCATCTACGCATGCCTCTCCGGCGTTCGGGCCACAGCAATACAGCTACAGTCGAGGCGTTGCTTCGGCGTCCAACTCGACACTCACAAGCCCTGCCCTGCCGCCTATGCGTGACATAGACCAAGAAGCATCAGCTGCGCTACTGATGCTGAATACGGACCGGCGGGGTACAACCACCACCAGCAGTGCTGCTGGGCGGGGAATGAGCGTTCGCGACCTGCTAAGCGCGTAGAGCCGGAGACGTGAACTGGGAAGTACTCAATTGAAGTCGTGCTATGCATAGGTAGACATGGTACAGGCGGTTTAGGTCAGTCGCAAAGACTAAAGGCTGTTTTGGTGCAGTTGTTGGTATATTGACGGTTCGGGTTCTAGAGTTTTGTCTTGGGGCGGTCACATACCGAGACGCAGAGGTGGCGGACCTGTATATAATATCCATGGTGTTAAGGGGCGGTCATGGTTTATGGGGGGTTCTCACTCGTCTACACGTTGCATTAGAATTCAGCACAAAGAGCTGCTGGGCTAGAATGACAACCCCTTTTGATGGAGAATGGCTCGCGCTCCTTCGGATAAAATGCACATTTGAAGCTCTTTTCTTGGATTTCAATAATAGAAACAACCCCGTTTTAGGCCAGCAAACCCCCCACACCCACGTATGCATCTAGATCAAACCCCACATCTCGCTACCCCGACTAGTCCCGTCAGTGTCATTGGTCTGTCACGACTGGGAGTATACAACAAACTCGTGGCCGCATCGCAGCACAAACAGCATTTGGTAATCTTAGCGAGATTTGGCCTCACCTAATGTGAGAACATGGGCTTGGAAGTGTCTTCAGTACTCTTGGTGTCATTGGCCGTGGCCAAAAGGGCACTTGTTGGGGTCATGATGGAGTTGACATGAGCCAAAGAAGAAAGTACTCAGCCCGAGCAGCCAAATTGCGATAGAGTCACTTGATTAGCAATGGCGTTTTTGGCAAAAGGCTTCCTCTCTAGTTGGCTGTTATAGTCGGTGATAATCTGTTGCGGAACGAAGCCGAAGGCTAATGGAATACAAGTACTTGTGTCTTACGATCCTCATATCGGGTTTGACATCCGCATCTCTGAGAAAAGGGGGTTGCTTGCTTGGATCGCCTTCTGGTACGAGATACTGTTTTCGAGGCCATGATTACATTAACCGGCTATTCTGGATGTGCAAAGAGGACTTGGACGAAGTCTGGATGATTAATGATGATCATAATTAAGAGTATAGGTACAGTTGTGTTAAGAGATGAGATTTTGACATAGGTCTCAAGTTAGCTGGCAGCCTGTAATGCAATTGGTTAGAAGGACCAATAAATCTGTCCATCTCTGTATAGACATCGCGAAGCGAAGGTTAATACAGAAAGACATAATTACATATGCCTACAGTAGGTATATTTGATTGTGGCCGCGGACGAGGAACTTGATATGGTCCAGTTATATACGCCAGTTAATAGTGTTGGTGTATGTATCCCTGGTTCGTCGACAGAATCGCAACTTATTTAATTTAACACAAACCACTGACATATATAGCTTCGCTATACAGCAGTCCTCAAATGTCCAGTGGCGCACCTGTTGATTATTCCCCTATCTAGGATGAACTGGCAGTCTTCTCGTATGCAGCTGTTGGATGCTGTTGCAGCTCTACTTCTGCTAAGTTCTGGGACCATGACTCAAATCATCGGTACGCGTGTAAAGCAAGGCAAGTACGCCAGAGGGACTTGCAGGAAGGTGCGTTGGAACCGATGAATACAGTCATGTTATTGCATCATTCGACGCTTCCAAATCGGGGTTCGGACTGTCCATGGGAAGGACAGTGTACCCTTTGTCACTTCCTCGGCATTTTGGCTTTTCGCGCATCCTGCCGTGACCCCAGGACTTCAACAACACTATCGCAACGAACCTGCCGTATGACGTTGAATTGCCATCCCAACTTCATGCTCGGTCACGCTCCCTATTGCGTACACGGCTCGATTCTATCATTTGTTGCGCAACTCTCAACACAAGCTTACAGCTGGTGTTAGCCAGACCCTTCCCAGGTATTGATGGTCACTCCCTTGGATCCCATGCTTCGTTATTAACCTGGTAGAAATATTCTATAACCCCGGGCTGAGGTTTCTCCCTCCTCATCTTGCGTATCTCCTACACGACTATTTTGAAGGTATGCAGGCAGAAAACCGGCCTCTGCCACGGCGTGCCGCCAGCCATGGGACCCTACGAAGCAGTTATGCCAGCCAAACAAGGCCTCTACACAAGCCACTTCGCAGCGTGAATGAAAACTCGGCCTTGCTTCCTTCGCCGGGTGCCCTCGAGAGCATGCTCAAGACAACCACGGAGACAGGCGACATCGGTATCTTCACCATCAAACCGGTTAAGACGTCCGCGAGTATTACTCCCACTCCGACTCATCATGGCGTCCAAGGTTCGAGGAGCCAACATCACCTGCCAATGCGAAGATCGGTTGATGACTTCCGTCGGCAAGATGATCGTCATCGGCTTCCTTCATGCCGAGACACGACGTCGGAGATTCTCTCCATGTACGGGTCGAATAGTCAGAGTTCAGCCAATAGTGTCTTTTCTCATCTGATGGATGACGAGAACCAACGGTCCTATTCAATGACTACAGTCGGTTCAAGGCACTTGTCACACAATAAGTCGAGCAACACCCTGCAGAGTCATTACAGCGGCGGCCCCTTGCAGAGACCACGATCGCCTTTCCCGTATCCCACTCGCTTGAAACGTCCAGGGGCTCGTCCAGCATCACCCGCCATTACGGAGTCGGGCGTTGTGGACTACAGTCGCATGTTAGAGATCGACAGAATTTCTTTGGTAAGTATAGTAAAACTAATTTGCGAGTTCTTCCTTGTTTGCCGCTTACGAAGTTATATAGAGAACTGGATACGGACCGGGTGCTCTCACACTCTCGCGGCAACATAGACGTCTGCCGCCATCAGCTGCGAGGTTGGATACAAATGATTCTACCCCAATACTGCAAACCCAAGGACCCCAATATTTCCCAAACCGTCATTCAGGCATGAATTCAAGTCGCACTGCATCCGCGGCGTCAGAAACGTCCTGCAGTCTTTCGTGCTGTGAGAAGGTGCACAGCTCCTCTACAAGAACATCGAGCCTCACCTCGGTTATCAACATGTATCATCGTATGCCGCCGACTCTGAGACATGTCCAATTTGGTTCTTTGGATCCCCCGCCGCGTTACTACGACTATACAGAGGACTTTGAGTTCAAACAGCCTTTTGTAACGGCTACCATTGAGCCAGTAGCTCCTACCCCGACCAGGATTCCTAGTATACACAAATCGCTAGTGTTCCGAGAGGGGCCAGAAGACCAGCCTTCTGTGCATCCTGTGTTAGATTGCACGCCTGGCCAGTTACATGCCAACCCTCAACATTTTCAGATTGAAGAGAAGGAAGACCAATCAGATGAAGCCCAGAGCCATCAAAGCTGTGCTGTACAAGATCTGGGTGAAGGAGATACCCCATCGACAGCGGATACGATCCCAAGGACTACCATGTCTCCAAAAGCTACGGGACGGGGCACCGATATCGACTGCCTGCCTTCTCAAACCAGCAGAGAATTGATGGATACGGTCAATCGGAGTCTGGAAATTGATTCGCGTGAAGCAGGCACATACAGCTACCACAGTATGTGCCCAGCCTCCGCCTCAAGGCCGAAGACGACTTCCCTCGAGAAGCAAGTCGTGTTACACGGTGGCAAGACACCGACTATCCACAGTGAGCAGGGAGTTATCGTGAGAGGTGATAGCCGCGATTCTCAAAGCGAAGATTGCGAGCATAATGACGAAATCCAAGTTGGTTCTCAAGAGAACGCATTGCAGCGACGTTCCACCTCCGAGCCGGCCACGAAATACCGGGGTTTCTTCCCCAAACATAGTGGCCCAAAACAAGGCTGGATCTCTTTGCCAACTGAATCCTTTGTATCGATGTCGGAAGCTTATCGGAATCAAGAGCCCCGGGAGATACTGAGTAGCTCAGACAGCTTGGGAGACCACCGAAGCGTTGAGCTTGACCGTACCATTGGAGGATCGATAAGAAGTGCGCAGTTCATGACCACAGAGACAACGCCAGAGAATACTGGCGGGGAAGTAGCGATGAAACGGATCGAGTATGAGATTAATTCGGCGCAGAATAATATCTCGACAGTAGTGGTCAAAGGAGGAAGCGGTGGCTGCAAAGGAGAGCACAAACTCCATAGAGGAAAAACGGGGCTCAAGGTTGCCACACAGAATTTGCCAAATGCCAGCGACGATGATTTCCCTCAGTTAAACCCCGAATGTTCTAATACACCTCTGATCTCTCCGAAACCCATTTCGCCGGCACGCCAGCTGAAAGTCAAGAACAGCATACCGCAGCTTATGAAGGCATTACCGCCTCTTCCGACTTCAAGCTTGGCCTCTTCCACACCAAGCTCAACCGTGGATGAACATGAATGTGCTGAGATATTGCAGCCTTTCAGCTTGTCTCGGTCTGGTACTCCAAGAGCTCAAAACAAACGTGGTTTGCAACATCCCAGAGGTAAATTTGATTTGCGGCACTCAGGCGAAGCAACCAATACCCAGATGAAACTGCCAAAGATTCGATTCAAAAACAAGATACCCGCTATGCATGAAACGAACCAAAGATATTCTAGACACTGGAATTCCGAGAGCAATTATCCCTGGTGCAGAGGAACGACGGATGTTGGGCTCTTCAACATGAATGGCGACGCAGGCAGCCATCACTCTGACAGAAGTAGCCTCAGAGCACCAACGTACCTCGGCACATACCGCGCAACACCATCGCCGTTGACAGAGACTGTACGCAGGTACCCAGATGTGCAGCGCTCTGGTGTCGTCCAAAGTATTACAAGTCAACAACCAAGGGATTTGTTCACGGCTTCCTCTAGGTTATGTGATGCATTTCGGTCAACTACTTGTGGTGATTCACGAGCTGGTAGCCACACAAAAAGGGGCCTGGATTCGCAACATTCTCCAGGTACAGCCAGGGAAGCTGACTCGAATATCGTAAGAGCTCCTTCCATTGACTCGAGGAGGTTGAGCAAGGCACAATCACATATACCTGGATCAGGAAAGCCTCGAGAAGTTGTTTCATGTCAAGGTATGAGAAAGGAACGTACTCGTGGTCTGAAGACGCGGCTGTCAAATCTTAGGTTATTTGTGAGAAACCGCCGCCCACAATCTGAGCCTCGAGGCATGTCACTGGATAGCGGCCCAACTTCAGCTGTGGATCAGCAGGCATTCATGGAAGCCAATTCCAGCCTGGCAAACGTAGATTTCGGGCGCAAATCATTGAAGGCAAGCGAAGGCATCCCAGGAGAAATACCCAGTCGACGCAAGTTTCGGCGACGAGTGAGAGACAGAATCTCCAAGTGGGTTAAGATCACCAGAAGAAGGATGGGGGCGCATGGTAGGGGCCACCCACCAGACGAAGAAGGAAGATAGAAGATAGCATTGCGGAGAAGAAGTTTAGCCCACAACCTTGACATGACATGTTATTTCATGGGTTTTGGAACGTCGAAGGCGAGGGACGATTTTCTTGGAATGTCTTGCACATGGGTTTGGACTGGGTCAGGAGCCAAGTTGATCAAGTTTTTACTTGCTTACTTTTTGTTGAGACGAAGTCCCTTGTGGAAACTTGCTTGGTATAAGCCATGGGCAAAGGGTGTCCCCGATGTTGCTACCAGGCCAGAGAGGGGGGAACGGCAGGGGGTGGCAGGCAAGCGCAGAGAACCGAGGGCTTTAGTGAGTGTACTTATTTCAACAGTTTACAATAATGAGAAGTACTCATATTCGCATCATCTTTGCCCAGCCATGGTGTAGGTACGTTTTAAGGCGGTGTAGAGAACTGGCTAACGGAGTGGTTGTGTTTAAACTTCAGACCTCTTCAGGTTATAGGAACACTTGTATAGAGTTGGTCATACTCGGTCCAGCCCTAAGTGCCTCAAAGGCCGCCACGCGCACCCAGTCATGAGCGGAAGAGGCTTTACAGGAAGGCTACAAGGCGACGACCTCGATCCCGTTCGAAGTCTTAGTCCATACCAACCCCCGCACTCTGTCCGTTGTGTAGGGCATTGCCAATCGTTGACGGTTGAAGCATATAATCAACCCTAGAGATCTGCCCTTTGCATATACATCGCACAGAGGGCTTCACCTTTATCCATATATAAGTCGCATCTGTTCGGCACTTGGGCTCACGGAGCAAGGTCACTCGTTCCCACACACAGTTCGTTCCACCACAGCGCTTCCAGCTAATCTGGATTAATTCCCTTGCTTCGCTTCACACCAGCCTCCTCTTATGACGAGGAAGACTGCCCCCCTCGAATTTAACAACGCATTGGTGGTGCCCGTTTAGTATAGACATTGATTCTTCACCTTTCTCCATTTCAGACTTGTGTGGCGGTACAATCGGTGCCGTATAGACTTTACACGTTTTCTGGTTCACCCTTTCGCCGATATAACGCCCCCACTCCCTTCGATTTGGGTTTCTCCGATACACAGCCCTCGATACATACAAGAGGGAGAGAAATTTCACAAATCTTTAGACAAACAACCAGAAGCCTCTAGACAAAATAACTGTACACTGCACTTTGTACAATACAGCAGAAACTCGCAGCAACTCGCAGCAACTTGAGATTCAAACGACGATATGGTGCCTATAAACGCGGACAGTATATCCTCCGCGCTGCGGAGATCAGCATCAACCAGTTCAAACATGTCTCGGCAGAGCAATGGCTCGTCATTTACGCCCCCGGCACTGGACCATGAGACCGTGTCAACACCGCCCACGAGGCCTTGCAGCTGGATTCATGAGAACTCGTACATGTGTGGCGAGTTGAGATTATCATCACAAAGCTCACGGGACGAGTCAACGGCACCATCTTCATTGCCAGCTCCCGAACAGCCTCGTATCGACATGAATGACCCATGGAGCCCCCTTTCCGATGGGGCTTTGTTGACCCAAGAGGAAGTCCATCGGCGTTGGGCTCTGTTCAGCCCCATTCAAAGATACCAGTTTCAGGATATGGCGAAGCGCTACGCGGAACTCAGACAAGACATCCCCTCCGAAGCCGAGGAGATCTTGAGCACGAGTGGAGCGAAGATGCACGTCAAGAAAGTTCTGAAGCCCGAGCTCTTCCGAAACTGGGACTGGGACTCGGCGTCCTCTCGGCGGCGGAAGTCCAGCACGGGAGAAAAGACATCATCGAGTGGCGATAACGAGGATACGTATGACGAGGACGAGGAGGAGGCCTATGAGATGATTGATTCCATGGCATTTTGCAGCCAGCGGGACAGCATTGAGGTCCGCCGGGAGTCTCAAGGCCGCCGGAACTCCGCCGAAGACTATTATCGCTGGGACGAGGACGAGACGTTCCGAGGCTCGCTGGCTCAAAGGTTTCGTCGCGTGACAGAGAAAGTCATCAGCGCTGTCCAGTCCCGATGCAACAGTCCTCAGGCCAGCAAGAGCAATTCCCCCAACAATTCGGACAGCGACGAAGCTGGCGGCGACAACGAGCCCTCTGCGTCAGAAAGCCCAAGGACAAAGTCCAAGCTGATAACGTTCGTGCAGCGGCCCTTCTCGCTCTCCCCAAAACGACGATCGCAGGACAAGAAACAACAGGGGAAGCCCAAGCATGAGCCGTGCCACCGCTCACGCCATCCCAGCGACCCCCTCCTCAAGAACGCCGACAAGCCTGGCCCCATTCTTCCCGTCTGGAGCGATCGCATCGGACCCAAGAACGAACGCTTGGAGGACTTGGGCGCATGTGTTCGCGACCTTTGTGTCGATTCTCAGAAATCTATAGAACCGGGCCACTGGCTCTCCGGCCGCTGTTAACCCGCGTGGGGCTGAACAGGGGAGATGAATTAATGAATGACCGGCACACGACCCCGAAAGCTTGCTTTCTGTTTGGTTGGGATGGCCCAATAGAGTCAAGACCTTATATATAGAACGGATCTGGCATTCACGGGAAAGAGTTTATATAGCAAGGAGTCTGGGAGTAGACCGGTGTTTTGACTTGCGGTGTTGTGCGATATGGAAGACGAGCAGTGCCAGCATCGTATCTAGCCCTACATAACGCTGCTATTGTCAAATATGATTCATGCGGATGGTTTTTATGGTGTTTTGGGGGACTTTAGAATACACCGCCGCCAATAATAAATAATCGTTCTTCCTCACGTTTCGCCCACTGGATGACCCGATTTGCCCCCTGTGTCATGACATGCCGCGACGCGTTTGGCCCCGCGATGCAGAAGAACTCGAAGATGGGCGTGACCCAGGCCAGCGAGGTCGAGTCCGTGCCGACGGAGTGTATCACCTTGAGGTGCGCGTGCTTCGCGTGCACGGTGGCGTGCATGTTGTGGTAGAGCGACATGAGCCGGCGGTGCGAGACGGCGTCGCTGAAGGCAGGGTCCAGCGCGGACATGCAGAATTGCACGTTCGCCTTGCTCTTGAAGAGGAAGTGGCTAATCTGGGACCCCGGGGCGACCTCGGCGACCTGGGGCCGGCCCTGGCGCGCCGCGGTCCGGATGATGTCGAGGCTGCCCCGCTTCTGCAGCTCGGCGACGACGTCATCCTTCATCTGCTGCAGGGTGAAGAAGCTCTCCTTGTCCGGGCTGATCAGGATGATGGCCGTTTCTTCATGAATCGAATGTGCCCCTGCAGGCGTGGTCGGGCTCGCAACTTCGCCGTCCAGGAAATTTACATACATGTACAGGTATCCTCGATTATTAAAAGCCGGCAGGCACAGGGGGATCCAGTTGTCTCCTCCTCCCGCCTTGACCCCGCCGGACTCGAACAGCATATTGAAGATAAGTTGTAAGTCACTGGGATGCAACGAATGTTTCCGGGGCCGGATCACACTGACGAGCTTCCCACCGGCCACTATCAGTCCATAAAGCAGGTTATCGGCCCGGGATTTCAGGAAGGCGTTGTTGATGGCGTGCCGGTGCGATTTGCGAATCTTCAAGCATTCCAGAGCGCCCAGCAGCGCAGATGGCGAGCCTTTTGTGAAGCAATCTGCGAGGGACGAAAGCAGGGATTCAGTGCCTTCAAGAGGTCTGCGGAGGTCCGTCGACGGGCGATTGGCGAATATGTGAGTGAGCGTGGGCAGCGTCAAAGTAGACAGAATTTGCATATATAGAGCATCTAGCTGGGCCCGAAGTTGCGTGTCGCTTTCCCCCAGCTTGCTGATAGCGACGAAATATAGCGGTCCCCGTATAACAATCACGAACCGCGTATTCCCAGCGGCAAAGCCCATAAGCGGGTTCTTGGCCCCTTCGTAAAACGATATAATGGTTTGCACAACGCCCATAGAGGAATTGATCAATGCCAGGTCGCCATGCCGACTGTAGATGGGCTTGCCAGCAGAAGACAGTATCATGTAGTGTTTCAACTTGGACTTCCACACCACGAGTCGGTCCCAGTCGCTCCAATCCTTCTCCGTCTCGTCTGGAATGCCGTCAAACTCCTTGGGGAACTCAGACAGTGTCGGGTCGTCTTCCAGCCTCATGGTTTCGAAAGGTTGTATTGTGGCCGACTGCAATCTAAGCAACTTCCACGCCGGGCTCCTTTTGCTGATGGCCCCACCGAGCAGACTCGCCAGGTCGCCAGGCGCCCGCAATGTCGGCGCAAATGTGGCGACGCTCATGCTGTCATCCAAGTCGTCGGGTGCCGCATTAGGACCGCGCGTCGACGCAAGATCCCCCGGGATTACCACATTGTCGGACCCTTTCGCGGACGGGTCGTCTCCTCCACTAGTAAACGTGCCCCTCGTGCCGTCTGGGAAAGATAAGGTCTGGATACTCATGGAAGAAACGGCAGTCGTCGGCTTGGACTGCAATGAGGGTCGCTCCGCAGCCGCGGCGATAAGGATTTCGTGGTTCGGTTGCGGGCCGGGCAATGGTCGAGGTGGCAAAGGCGGAGGGGGCGTGTCGTCGCCATCGTTCGCATTTATATGTTCTTCGTCGTTAGCACGAGAGACCCCGGCGTCTTCCCTGCCAGTTCGCATTGTGGCACAATTGTGGATATCTCATTCTTCTATAAACAGGCTCTGGAGTGCCGGCAAACTACAATAACGTAGACTGACGTTCTGGTTGGTATCGACGACGAGGGATGACTTCTCCTGTGGATGGGCAGGTCAAAAGCCAAGGCTACACGACAGGGACATTAGGCAGTAAATAACATGTTGGGCTTTGTCATGGATAGTTCGATACATTTGATGGATGGAAAAGAGGTATGGGATTTGCTGGAAGCTAATAATAGCTGGAGGTAGGTAAAGTGAAAGCCTACGGATACAGGTAGGTACTATGTGATGTGTCATTACGCAACTTAAGACAGGGGAGGTCACTGGCTTGCCTGTGCCTAGCGGGGGGGTACTGGAACGGCAGCTGAAGGTAAGTGTACATAGCCTTGCAAAGCGGGTGGGTCTCGCCTGTGAAAGGGTACGCGGGCAGGCAGGGATGCTGCAGCAGCACCACCAGCACAATTCCCATTGCCAGGCACCACTGCATCTGGGGGACCTGTGAAACTAGCAACGTATCCCACAAGGCAGCTCGCCAATCTTGACAGCAGATTCGCTTTATTGATGGCCAACCCATTGGAGTAGATATAGGCAGCAGAAAGGTGCTTACCGACTTCTGAAGAAGGGAAACATTTATTTCCACAAGTCCCGCACCTGAGCTGCGACCCGACTGCACCTGGTCCCCACGGCGATGCGATTCGAATGCCTCCAATTTCCTCGAACGAGCCCCAATGCCTATAGCATCTCTCTATTGCCACCTTAGTAGTACGAGAGAGCGACACACACGATCATGGCTACCCTCGAACCCGGCCATGGGGGGTCCCCAGAAAGCTCCGGGCGCAACACTCCTGTCATGCGCCAATGGAGGAACCAGCTTAGCGCCGAGGATCTTCCTATAAAGGACAAGGCCTATCGAAAATATGCTTCGGGCGTCGAGCGCGCCCTGTCACTGTTTGATACTGCCTTGGAGGAATGGGCCGACTATATCTCCTTTCTCAGCAGACTGCTCAAAGCCTTGCAGGCTCGCCACCCCAGTTTCTCGACCATTCCCTCGAAAGGTCTCGTCGCAAAGCGTTTGTCGCAATGTCTCAACCCCTCGCTCCCGTCCGGCGTCCACCAAAAGGCGCTGGAGGTCTACAGCTACGTGCTCGCTGTCATAGGAAACGACGGCTTGTCTCGAGACCTCCCCCTGTACCTCCCAGGACTGGCGTCGACCTTGTCCTTTGCCTCCTTGACGGTTAGGGCACCCTTTCTAGATCTTCTGGAACAGTACTTCCTCAAGCTAGACCCCCGTGCCTTGCGCCCGGCCATGAAGTCTCTCATATTGGCCCTGCTGCCCGGTCTGGAAGAAGAGACGAGCGAAGACTTCGACAGGACATTGAAGATCCTGGAAGGCTTCAAACTCGCCATACGTACGCCAGGGAGCCAGCACCTTACAAACACCCATTCCACGGGTGATGATTTCTTTTGGCAATGCTTTTTCTTAGCATCGATCACCAGCCAGAGCCGCCGTCCGGGCGCCTTGGCGTATCTCTCAAGGAATCTGCCGAATCTAGGTTCCCCTATCTCGCAAGACTCCTCAACGGGGAAAGCGACAGCGATTGAATCAGATGAAGATGGCTTGACTGAAGAACTGTCAAGTATTGTGACGTCCCCTGAGCCTGGGTTGCTTATCAGGTGTTTTGCAGCTGGTCTTGAAGACGAGCAGCTGCTCATCCAACGAGGTTTTTTAGATATACTAGTGACGCATCTGCCGCTACACTCCCAGGTTCTCCAGAAAAGAGTCACGACTGAGGATCTCGAACTGCTGCTCTGCGCAGCTGCGGGTGTTGTAACACGCAGGGATATGAGTTTGAATAGACGTTTGTGGGCTTGGTTCTTGGGGCCTGACCCAGTGGGCCAGGAACAAGAGACTGGAGTCGAGTCTCCTACTACCACTTCTGAACAGCAACAAGCCTTTCTTACAACCAAAACAAGCTATTTCGAGGAGTGCGGACTGCAGCCTCTGACATCAGCCCTGCTGTCTATGATCAGATCAGCATCAAACAAGAATCCGACCGAACGAGCTCGGCCGTACAGGATATGTCTTTCATTGATGGATAGATGGGAGATTGGCGGTCTCGTCGTTCCTGAAATATTTCTGCCCGTAATAAAGAGTGTCAGGGACTTCAAAACCATCGCGGCTAGCAAAGCGGAGTTCAATGAGGTAATGCGCAGTGCGAGCGTCTTCTTTGATGGCGTCGAAAGCGGCCTGATTTACGGTGAGCTCGTTGGACTGGTTGCGCAGGCCATTGGATCGGGTACCTCGACTTACGAGGACCGCGCCGATAAACTTACCCTGGTGCAATTCGTCATGGCCCATTTCAACATCCGAGAAGAAGAGATGATCACAATCCACGCGCCCCTGGCAGCGCTGTCTATTCTTGCCATGCTCAAAGAGTCCCAGGAACGCGACCAGTCGAGCAAAAGTACTGCTCAAGATCGTGACTCTAGCCTGCCCGACCAAGCGTTGGGAATCGCTTTGAACCTCTTAGACCTAATTCCTGAGCGTGCATTCCCGGAGAAGACAGGTGCAAGGGACTCTGTTGGGTCGCTGGAACGCCCAGTCATAGCATCCATGTCGAACAGCGAGCTGCTCAAGAAAATCCGCGATTTCTATGTCACTGATCAAGGCAACCTAGAGGCCGCATCTCTTCCATTCTCAGCACGGAATGCCGGGGACTTACTTCTTCAAAAGGCATCTACGCTGACATGTATCAGCTTGAGCGCCAGCGAGGCACCGCATGCGTTAGCGGTCAGAAGCCGCTTCTTAGGTGTCTTGTTGTCCAAAGTTCCACAGGGATACCGTTTGGATACCGAAGGCCTCCTTGCAGCCATGCAAGAGCGCTTGTCCACCGTGACGCTACCTTTCGCATCCTTCAAGTCGATCTTGAGTCTTTCAAATCAGCTGTTCAACGGCGAGAGAATCCCCGAGTCTTCACTCTCTGACCTGGTTGAGCCATTGGTACGACATGCATGGGGTTTCCTCTCATTCTCTGAGCCGAAATACCACGTTGAAACCGTTCGTTGCCTTTGGCAATTGCAGTCTTCATTAGGGCCTCGGAATCGAGACATCGAAGGCGCGATCGCTGGCTTGATGCTGAAGAACGATACAACTGGTACATTTGCAATCCGACCGGCGGACTCTGGCAGAAGCTTCAGTATTCTTTGGTCACATACGCTACAAGACGGCGCAGACCGACGGGCACCCAAAACGCCCGGGAGGGATACAAATCGCATCCGGTTGTCTGGGCAAGACCACTGGGAAGTGATGTTAACACGACCGTTATTCCTAATGCTCGACACCCTCTTGGATGATCGTACGCAACTGTTCATGGCTGTCAAATTCTGGCTCAACAATATGGTTGGAATTGAAAAGTAAGCAAACATGCTCTTCAAATGTAGGTATTTGTGACTGACAGTGCTTCAAGATTATTTCTAGTCTTCATAACGAAGTTCTCCGAACTTGGGTTTTTGCGTACCCTCCCCAGCACCGCCAATTCGGAGACATCAAAGCGGTCTATCGAATTCGGCGAAGATGACGACGTAGATACTGGTATCTACTATATGCGGACCATTTCAAACATCTTTCGCTGGGCTCCTGACGCGTTCTGGAGCGTTCTTGCAACCCGAATGATTGAAGACCCAGATCCTATTCTGGCCGAAATAAGTAGGTCTAGTTATGCTTTTGTTATCTCCTTTCTTCCACCCATTCGTACTAACGAAACACAGCGGGCACGGAAGGCGACCTTTCCCTTCAAGAATTCTTCCTCCATGTCTGCATGCGATGCATCGCGGGGAACAAATTCTCCTCAAACCAGGAAATGCGGCTCCGCACAGCTCAGCTGCAACGCTGCGCCCTGACTTTCCTTCACCAAATTCTCCTCAATCCTTATGCAGAGTCCCTATCTAGTCTTCATCTAGAAGATGTCTTGATTGAAAGACTTCAACAGTCGCTTTCTGGACCAGATCCTTACATCCAGGTCTTGCTGTTGGATGTAGTTTTTGCGTCTCTTAGGCTACGTGACGCTTCGCCAAAAGAGATACCCTCTTCCCCCACGGGAGAGAAAAAGGGGCTTAATTACCCATCGGGCAGTATGCGGTTAACGTCTGCACCAGCCGAGTTTATTTCCCAATTGACTCCTCCGCCTGTTTATTTGTTGAAGACTATTCAAGCTGGCCTGGAATCTCCTAGTAGCCGGCCCGTCCTGGACAGTTGGGTCGGGTTCTTAACCGAGTCGCTTCCTTTTTACTCGGACTCCATCTTCCAGGTTCTTATACCGCTTGTCGAAACATTGTGCCGGCAAGTTGGAAACACCTTTGAGAATTTGCAGAGAACCTTTGCGAGCAATGGGATGATCTCAGGCGGCACCAGTGCTCCAGAGACGACGTTAATATCCCTTCTCAATGCCTTAGAGCAAGTCCTAGCTAAAGCGCACGATCAACTCCTGGCAGAGGAGGCTAGAGCCCAAGTCGTCAAGGGTCCGGATCAGCCGCAAGGGTTCCTAAGCAATATGGTATCAGGTGTTTTCAACTCGGATGCTCCGCAGTCTCGGAGCGTAACTGCAAACGATAGGCTCACTGTGCTTCTTGCTTTCCAGGATGCTGTGCGTATATGTTTCAAAATCTGGTCCTGGGGACAAGGAAGTGATGCCTCATCTCTGGAGTCCGACTCGGCATTGTCGTTCAACTACACCTCTCTTCGGATGAGAAACCGGGCCAGACGGCTATTGGAACATGTCTTCGCTGCGGAGGCACTGGAATGCCTCGAGACTGTTGTTGGCATATGGTGTGCTTCCTTGGCAACCCCCTCCAAGGTCAAATATAACGAAGTATTGAACCTGTTGCCAGCTCTAGATGGCTCGCGGCCAAGGCACACTATTCCTGCCATTTTCAACGCTATATATAGCCGTACCAACCCCAGCGCTTTGGACCCTTCAAGAACGTCTACCTTGACAATTTCGTTGCAAGATACCGACCTTGTCATCTTCTTGGTTGATTATGCAAGGTCGTTGGAGGACGATGCCATGGACGAGATTTGGCAGGACTGCATGGTCTTTTTGAAGGATATTCTCGGGAACCCTTTCCCACACAGGCAGACGCTACCTAGTCTGCTCGAGTTCGCAGCAATACTTGGTGAGAAGGTCGATAACACGAACTTCGGCGAGCAACGGAAGATGCGAAGAGAACTTGGCGTAAGTGAATTGGCGTCCTACTTGGGAGACGAGAACTCATATTGAACTATTTTACAGGATCTCTTCCTCCGGCTTCTTACTGCCCTCTTTACCACAAGACCGACCACATTTATCGAAGTATCCTCTTCGACGTCGCAGTCTGACAAGTCCAGAATTGACGGGAGAAGGACCTCTGTCGCGCGAAGCCCATCCGAAAGAGCAGATGATGTTGTTGGCATTCTCTCTGCTATAGTGCCCAATCTTCCCAAGATTCTAGTCGAGTCAGACAGGGTTTTGACGGCTGCAAGTTCAATCTCGACCAATGTTATTGGGCCCTTGATTCGGTCCAAGGGATTCCCCGAAACAATCTCGAAGAGCACGCTGGTGCTGCTCCAGGAGCTAACTAGGTTACCGAACAATCAGAAGACGTGGAAGAAAGACATTGGGGACGCTTTTAACGACGCGAGATTCTTTGGCTCTTCTGTTTCGCTGGTCCGGAGTGACTGGCTGTCTCTTCTGAAGCAGTGGACAATAGCCGACAAGGAGCGAATGCCGGATATACTAAGTAGGATCACGCCTCCTACGACCGCCGGCATCGTTTTCGGCGTAGGGGCAACTTCGGCGCGATTGGAAGCAGACCGCAAGACTCAACTCAACCTTCGCCGGATAGCCACTCTTGTCATCGCATCCCCAAATGACACCTTCGTAACAGACTTCCCCAATATCCTAGAAAAGCTGGTTGATCTTCTTGCGGCTTCCTCAACCTCTTCTCCCTCATCTACGACGCGGGCTGAGATCTTCATGGTAGCTCGGGCACTGGTACTTCGCACCTCACCCATTCACCTCTCGTCCCTGTGGCCTGTCATCAATGCCGAGCTGCACGCAGCTATCTCATCGGTAGCCGCGCCCGATCACAGCGCGTCCAGCGATACATACACCAACACATCTGTGCTTCAGGCCTGCAAACTTCTCGATCTGCTGATATGTTCGGCCCCGGACGACTTCCAGCTGCACGAATGGCTCTTCGTGACCGACACCATCGATGCCATTTACCGCTCGACGACGTACCAACCTGTGGCGCTCGTCGACGAGCTCTCCGAGGAGCTAGGGAGCCACATCAGCTCGGCGTCCGCAGCGGCACAGTTGGCGACAGACGCGGCGCCCATCACGTCCGGAACGAAGCAACACCACCGCCGCCGGCCCCTCCTCGGGACCGTTGGTGGCATCAGCGATGAGCTAACGGTTGACCGGAAGGAGGAGCTCGTCGCCAAGATCCTGCGCCCGTTCTTCGGACAGCTGAGCATCTTCGCCTTTGAGAGCACGTACGCGATGGGGGCGCTCGACGAGGAGGTGGCGGTGGACGGGGTTCTGAAGGATCTCTTTGACGAGAGATGTATCGTCAAGGCTTTGTAGGCGGGGCCTATTGTAGCGCAAGATGATGCTCGATGTGATTTTGCAGGGTCTGGGATTTGGATGCTCCGCCATATGTAGCATTAGCTGTTTCTCTGTCGACGTTTGCTTCTTGTAGAGACACCAAGTAATGAATGACAGACGCCTTGTTGGTAGTTCTGATCAACAGCAATGATAACGATATTCAAACCAGACAATATCTTTGTGTGCTTTGCCGGTTTTAGAATGGATGGACTCAAATCTAGTACTGAACAGGGGTATCAATTACATTTATTGGCGACTCTATTGATCCATCTTCTCGCTATACTTTTCGAACTATTCCTGGAGCTGCTTTTCTATTAATGTATCCTTATCTTCTTCCTCCTCCACCGATATAGTCAGCAGTGGCTCAATATTACCGTTTAGTTATTTATAACTACTAAACCCTTTAGAATACTCCTCCTTATTTAATAGGATAAAAAGTATATAAATAACCGTAAGCTATAGGATTAAGTAATATTAAATAATATTATAAATAGAACCTATATTAAATAGGCTCTTTTTATAATAGAAAATAAATGTATTAGGCTTTTTATCTATCTTTATTTAATTATAAGCCCTTTAATATAACCCTTACTACTTATAAAGTTACGAAACTATAAAGATTATAATAAGTTATAGGCTTTAATAAATAAATAAACATATCTACTACAGGCTTTAATAAATAAATAGATATAATTATTATAGATATATCTATTATAGATATAACCATTATAAATACAGCTATTATAAATATAATTATTATAAGATATAATAATTATAAATAACTATAAGGTCGACTAAATAGCCTTTATATAAAGTTATAAATTAATAGATTCCTTTATTTATTTTAACTAGCGACGTTTCTTTAACTTAATAGCGAAGGCCTTTAATATTTAAGGAATCTTTACCGGCGAAACTCTAGTCCTTCCTAAGCTTTCCGAAAACGATTATCTTATTTGTTAAAATAGATAAAGAACCAATAATTAATAAATTAACTAATAACGTATATAATTAAAACTAAAATTTATATTTAAAAAATAAGAGGTTAATAAGGTTAAAATTAAATTAATTAAATTATTAATTTAAACGTCTATTTTAAATATAATATATCGGGAGATTAAAGATATCCTCCTTTAATATCCTAAAGACATTATAACTAAATTAAAGTTATAATATAATATTTTTAATAACCGAGCTTAAATTTAATTTATAAACGAGCTATTTTAGTTAAAAATATAACGTTATAATAATACTATTAATTATATTCTAAAATATAAGGCGCTACGAAACGACCTCGTATAAATAAAATATATAAAAATAAATACCTAATTCATTACCGATATAATAATAGATTTAGGTCGAGATTATATTAACTTCTAAAAAATATAAGAGTAGAACTTGAATAAAACCTTAAATAAACTATTTAATATCGAATTCTTTTATATATAATTTTAAATAAAAAAGGTTTAAATAACTATTAAAAAGAAATCTAAGAAATTAAATAATAAAAAATTAAATAAAAAGAAGGATAAAAAAATAGATAATATATATACCTTAATTACTCGAACCTAAAAAGGCATATTAAAGATAATTACTAAACTAAATATTTAAAGAAGAAACTTAAAGGTTTAAAATAAAAAATTAATAAAAATAATATTATATTTAAAGGAGGTGGTCGTTAAATTACTACTTTAAGCTTAACTTATTTAAAAACCTTTTTTTAAGTATTATTAGCAGCCTTTTTTTAAATATTTAGGTAACCTTAAAATAACCCTTATATATAACCCTATTTATTAGGTATTATAATTAATTAATAAACTCCTTTCTTATAATATTCCTAATTTATCTAACCTAATTAAGATTTATATTATTAAACTTTATAAACTAAATTATATAATTAAAAACGGTAATAATCTTAAACTAGCTTTTATTATATATTTATTTTAAAAAATGTTAATATATTATAAAACTATTTATTTTATATAAAAAGCATATTTAAAAATTAACTGTATATCCTTATACATTAAATTAACCCTTATATTTAATAATTATAATCCTATTTAAGGCTAGGTAAGTTTTATTACTAATTATTATAAAGCTATTATAATAATAAAGGATTTATTACTAAAGATTTTAACTTATATTATTAATATTTTAAAGCCGTTAAACGAATTATTTATATTTACCTTTTAATTATTTATTAATAATATCGAATATAATGTTATCAATTTTATTTAAGGTAATATAATATTTATAATTAATTAATATAGAATTACTAAAATTATTAATTAATTTATTAATTCCTCTCCCTTAAAGTTCGATATAATTTAAACTTTCTATTAAGGTATACTATCCCGTCCTATAATAAAAACTTTAAACGTTAATTTCTTATAACCCCGATCTAATATAAATTAAAGGGAGGATAAATAGGAAGGAAAAACTTCTAGGGAATAAATAGAATATATATTTTTAAATAGAACTTTAAATTATAAGAAAAAGAAAATTTTAATAATAATTATAATAAAGAGAATAATAGACCCTACTAAGGGGTTTATTAAGGAAGGCTTAATTGGGCCGCTATTCCTAAATAGGAAGGCGGTTAATTTAAGTAATAATAATTAACCTCCCCTATTTAAAAGACTTTAGCCGATCTAAGTAGATAAAGCCCTCTTCCTTCTTTCTTTATTTTTATATTAATTTATTATTTAATATTACTTTTATTTAATCCTTTTAAATTAATAATATCTCTTTAATTTTAATCGGTTAAAAGAAAATTCTTTCAATTTAATAACCTCGTTAGAAATCTATTAGAATTTATATATTTAAATATATCTTTTAATAGCTTAAGAGAAGGTTTACGTATTAAAACCGTTATTAAATTAATAAATCCGTATATTTAATATATGTTTATCGATTATTATTAGAATTAACGATTAAAAGTAAAATCTATATATCTAATATATTTTTCTTTTTTAATTTAATACGCCCTCTTTATTTTAATTATTATTTATATATTTAATATACCCGGTAATTATTCATTAAATCAATTTTACGTTTTAATAAAAATACTTTAAAAATATAATATATTTAAATAAATAAAAAATATTTTATAAATACGATTTAATAGGTTACCTAATCGATTAATTATTT
Source organism: Apiospora saccharicola (assembly GCA_038363915.1). Lineage (NCBI taxonomy): Eukaryota > Fungi > Ascomycota > Sordariomycetes > Amphisphaeriales > Apiosporaceae > Apiospora > Apiospora saccharicola. Next base: position 7,715,461 of record JAQQWM010000001.1, read on the forward strand.
ATTTATAATATTTAATCCTGGATAACTTCGGTTATTATAGACGTTACGGTTTTCTATTTAAATATCGGTTTATTTAAAACTTCTATTTAAATATTATTTTATAAAAACCTTAATTTAAATATTATTTTATTTTAAAAGTTCTATTTAAAAGAATTCCTTATTATTTCCAATTTATTATATATATATTAAGTACGTTTTAATTTATTATTAATTAGTTATATATAGATAAATTATTAATATAATTAAAGATTCGATTATTAATCTTCCTTTAAAAAAAGAAGAAAATATAAATAAATAACTTAAAGTTCCTAATAAATAGATTACTTTAATACCTTAATAATTTATACGCTTTATTAACTTTAATACGATATTTAAAGGTAAACCTTTTAGAAGATAAATCGCGATTTTAGGATTTTAAAATAATTTATATTTAAAAAAAATTAAATTTTTAAATCCCTTTTAAATAAATCCTCCTTTAATACCGAGGCGAATTATTTTAATATTAGGAGATATAATTATTTAATAAATCGAGTTATTAAGATATATAATTAATTCTTAAAAATTATTAAAGTTATATATAATAGAAGTTAAAATTACGGTTCCTAAGAAATATATCGGTCGTAAAACTAATAACGGTTTTATAGAATTCGGAAATAACCCGATTATTATAAAATATTTAAACGTTTAAATTAATAACTTTTATTAAATTTAAAAAGAAATAATAATAAAATTATAGAAGGATTTAAAAGAATCCTTATTAAATTTAAATAATAATATAAAAGGCTTTATATATAACTTACGAAATAAGTTTCGTTATAATATAAAATAAGCCCATTTATATTCCCGATAATTAAATCGAATAACTTTATAACTATCTTAAAATTAGAATTCCTTTCTTAAGAATATTATATAATATTAAAGGATAAACGATTTTTTATTTAATAAATTAGAGCTTATTATAAAATTATATTTTACCTTAAAAAATCGACTTATTTATATATATTTTAAAATAATTTAACCTCTATTTATAAGAAAGATTAATATTTTATTAATTAAAAAAGATAATTTTAAATACGATTTTAATATTAATAAAAGGTATTTTTAAAAAATTTCCCGACTTTAAAAAGATTAAAGTTAGTTTATCCGGGGTAATTATTAAAATCCCTTTTCAATAAATTAATAATAATATAAATAAATCCTTTAATATATATAAAAACCTATTAATATTCTTTAATAATAGTTATAAATTTAATTATATAAAGAACTTATACGTCTATTTATTAATCCTTAACTTTAAATATAATTATTTAAAATACTTATATAACCTTTAATATTAATTATTAAATTATTAAACCCTCTTTAACGTCCTTTTATTATTATTTATAGTCTTTAACCTAAATACCTTCTAAATAATTATAAATAATTAAGATTTAAAATTAAATAAAAGGATATTAAAATATATAATCCTAATTATTTAAATTTAATTAAATAAGGCTTATTTTAAAAAAGGAAAATAATTATTTTTATAAATATTATATCTTTATATTAAGAATCGCTAGTTTTATAAAAGGTAATTATTTTAAAGGTTCTATTATATAAATCTTTAATTTCTTTTAAACCCGTCTTAAAAGACGAGCTCTAATTTAATAAAATAATAAGGTCTTTAATTTTAATAAAGCTTCGCTAAAATCGAAAGGACTTTATTATATTATAAAAGCCTTTAAGAATCGATTTAAATTAAACGGAATTATTATAATAAAAAAGTCTTTAATTATAAGACTTTAATTAAAAGACCTATTAAATAATCCTAATACCTTAGAATACTTCTTTAATTAAATAATTAAATAATTAAATATATTAAAATTATGAAATCTTTAATACCTAATAATAAAAATACAATTAATATTCTATAATAAATTTATATTTAAATTAATATAGAAATCTAATAATTTCTATATCCTTTCAAAAATAATAATATAATTATTTTATATATAGCTAAAATTAATAAAATATATAATACTTTAAATTTATATTTTAAGTAATAATTAAAAAACCGAGATTAATAAATATAAAATATTACCCGAACTTATATTAAACTTAAATTAATCGATAAATATATAATTAAAGAAGATTTCGCTAAACTTTAACGCGAAAAACATAATAAACATATAGAAAAGAAAGAATATTAATAAAATAAAAATTAATTATAAAACGATCCTAATAAGGATTACGAAAAAAAAGACTTTAAAAAGCATAATAACTTTAAGAAATCTAACCGTAAATATAATAAAAGTAATAAAAATAATAAAAAAGTTACTTATATATAAAATAATTTATCCTCTATATTTAATTTATCGGACTCGCTATTAATTAAAGAATTTAAATATAAATCCTTCTATTTCTATTTAATCTTTAATTAAAATATAATTTATAAAATATATTATAAATATAACTTTATTAACCTAATATAAAAATAATTATATAAAAAAAATATAACGGTATTAAAGAAGAGTTTAAATCCTTAACTTTTATATAAAAACGATATACTTATAATTATTATAATTATATATTTATATTATATAATTATATATTTAAATATATTAAAGATTATAATAAAACCCACGATTATAAATAACTTATATTAAAGGAAAGATATACCTTTTACCACTTTAATAATAAAATTTATTTAATTAATATTAAATGATTCTTTATTTAAAATAGAATTCTTAATATTAATCGTAATATAATAAAATTAAGCGAAAATATTATAAACTTTATATATTTTAAAATTAATATTTATATAATATAAAATAATCCTATTTTTATATATATCTATCTTAATATTAATATTAATTTAAATTTAATAAATAAAAAGTTCCTTTATTATATAGAATACTTTATACTTCTTAAACAAACTAAAAATGAAACTATAATTAAAAAACGAATTAAAATAACTAAATAAATTATATTTATAATTTATATAAAAATATATAATAATAATAATTAACCTATACTCTAAAAGTTTATTAAAAATAAATAAATAATTAATAACCTTAAACATAATACCTTAATTAATACTTAAGCCCTTAAACCCTTTAAAATTAATATCGATTTTAATACTAATATTATTTTATTCTTAAAATATAAATTTAATATATATTTTAAAATTATTTTATATAAATAATTATACGTTAAAAAGGTAATAATTTAGAAAAAAAATAACTTTTTTATTTAAAGAATTCATTTTTATAATTATAAATTATAAATCTTTATTTAAAGGATATAATTTCCATTTCTATTCTTAAGACATAAACATTATAAACGCTTTAATAAATATAAAAATAATTAAAATTATAATAATATAAAATAATATTAAGAAACCGGTTATAATTAATAGAAAAATTGAAATTAATTAAATATAAAAGTTAATTAAATATAAGAAAATTAAAATATTAATAATATAAAGAGTTTTTTAAAAAAGGGATTTAAATTATTTATTATTATAACGGGAATCGTTATAAATATAATTACCGGAATTTAAAAAAATATTTTTATAATTATTATAACGAATATACGCGGGATTATCTTAAATATATTTAAGATTATTTTAGAAATATCCGGGAATATCCCGATAAATATTTAATTTTATATTAATTTAAATATAAAGTTTAATTTAATCCCGGAATTCTAAAAAATCGTTATTAATTAAATTAAAATTAATTTTATTTTAAATAACAATACCCTTTTAATTACTTTTTATTTAATTAAATCTTTAATTTAATATTTAAATTTTATAAAAATAAAGGAATTCTAGTTTTTAATAAACTTTATATTCCGATTTTAAAAAAACCGAGGTTAAATAAATCGTACTTAATATTAAAAATTAAAAAATTAATAAACGTTTTAAAAATTATGATTAAAGAAAAAATATATATTTATATTAACGATTAATTATATATAAAGAAGCTTATAAAAATAATTAATAATTATTTTAATATATAAAAGGATTAAGATATAATTAAAATCTTTAAAAAATAATAAATAAAAATGCCTTTAATTAATAATTAATAAAATAAAAAGTTTAATAATTAAAGTTATCTATTAAATATTAAAAATAGGAAAGCTTTTAATAATATTTATAATACCTTTTATAATAAAAGATATATAAAATAAATAAATAAACCGACCCTATTTATAATATTACTTTTTATTATATAGTAATAAATTAAGGGTAAGGAAAAGGTAAAAGTTATTATAAATTTAAAGCTTTTAAATAATATAGCAGTCTTTAATAATTATTTATTTGTAAAATGAATACTTTATTACTATAATTAATATAATAACTTTTTTTATTAATTTTCTATTTATTTGAATTATTAAAATAGATTTATTTTTATAAATCTATAAAAAATCAAAAAGTCTATAATAATATTAATTTTTTTTAGAAATATACCTATTTATACCTAATAATTCATAAATAATACTTTTAAAGAATTTAATAATTTCTATAAAACTTTTATTAATAATATTATTATTTATTTAGAAATTATAAAAAAATACTTTAAACATTTTAAAAGGTTTTTAACCTTTTTAATAATAAAAAGATCTGAATTAACTTTAAGAAATTATTTATTAATTACTCTTTAATAGAATTACTTAACTTTAAAATAAACGCCTTAGGATTAGGAATAATTAAAAAAAAGGTTATTACCTATTATTAATTATTATTTCCTATTAATTTTAAATTATTTAAATACTATATTAATAATTTTAAATTTCTTTATTATTTAATACCTTATTATACCTAAATTATTAAATTATTATAAAAGAGAAAAGTATTTTTTCTAATAAAAAGACGTAAATAAAAACAAATTATTATTAAAAATCTAGGTAAATAGATAGCTTATTCTAAATTAATTAAATTTAAGCTTATAAATACTAAATACATATCCTTTAAAAAAGTATAAGCTTCTATTTATAATAAAGTAACTATATTCTATTATAATCCTAATTAAACCCTTTTTATCTAATTTAATAGTTCGCTTAAATAAGGATTTAGGGTAATAATCTTTTACTTTAAAAATAAAATTAAATAATAGTTTAATATTTTAATTATAGGAATTTCGGTTAAACTTATTATATATTTTAATTAATATTTATTTTAACCCGAAATAAAATATGAACCTTTAAAATTCGAAATCGTATACCTAATATAAATAATTAAAGAATTACGAATAATAGTTAAATTAAATTAAATATTTATTATTATCCTTATTAATTACTTAACTACGAAACCTATTTATAAAACTATAAATCTAAATATAATAAATATTAACCAATTTAATAAAAGATTAATTGATACTTTAATTTATCTCTTATAATATAAATTGTAAATATATTATATAGTTAATAAAATTAATTTTATCCTTAATACTTTTAATAAACTAAAAGTAATTTAAAATACCGATAAATATATTAATAAACCCGTTATTATAAATAAAATTTAATTTATAATTAATAATATTAGTTATATCTAAATTAAAACTATTATCGATAATAAAATAAAATAAAAGTTTTTATATAAATATAAAATTAATATTCGTTTAATGTTTATTTTTAAAGATTTTAAACGCCTAATTAATATTAATAACGTTATTAATAATTTTTTTTACTTTAAATACCTTTTTAAAATTCAAAAGAAGCTTTTATATTATATCGGTTATTTAAGAATATATTAACTTTATATTCCTTATATTTTAATATAAAACTTCTTAATTATAACCTATAATAATAAATATTATTTTCATTTAAAATGAATATTAAAAGATTTTAATATTTTTATAATTAAAAGTAAAAAAAGACTAATAAAAAATTATATCGTATACTATCCTAATTATAATATTAATTAAATTGATCGATAATTAGGAATAAATAATTATAAACTTATTTATAGTAAAAACCCTTTACCTATATATATAATTATAATAAATTTTATTTTAATTCTCTTATTAATAAGTTTTAAAAAAATACCTTAATAATTAAAAAATAATAAAACCTATTATAATATATATAATTATATAATAATAATTTCTTATCTTATATTAAAACAAATTATATTATTAAAGATTAAGTTATTACTTTTATTATTTAATTTATACTAATAGATTAAAGAATTCCTTATAAAATTATCTCTAATTAAAATTCTAAATTTATTAATAATTTTTAACGAGGTATTTAGAAAAGTTTAAATACTCGATTATTAATAATAATTATTTAGCACCTTTAAATAAACGAATTATTAAAATAAAAAGAATAAAAATATTGAAATTATTATCCGATATTACTATTTTATATATCCTAATTATAAATAGATTAATATATTTTTAACATTTTAATAAAATATAAATAATATTTATAACCGAACGACCGAATTAACACCTTATTAATAATTATTTAACTTTAAATTGCTAAGACCCTTTAACCTAATTATAAATATTAATATTACTAATAAAGCATTTAAAGATATTCGCTTTATAAAATCTTTTTTAAATAAAACATATAATTAATTATAGATTTCATAATTATAAATATTAAAAAATAATATAATTTTAAATATTAAAATATTTAATTTAAGGAAAGTAATGAAATCTATCTCTATTTTTATAAAAGCTATTATCTTCCCGGGAAACCTTTAAGGAAATTATTATAATAATAATTTAAATTTTAAATAATAATTAAACAAATTAATAATTTAATATATAAATTAAACTTTCCGGAAGGAAATCTTATTTATTTTATAATATTAATTGAATATTTAATATTTATTCCTAAAAGTAATAATCCTTTTTATTACTTATACTTTTTCTTAATCCTATTAATATAAATTAATTCGGATATAAATTTAATAATAATATTTTATAATATAAAATCGAAATTATTAAAAATTATCGATTTAATTATAAGAACGACGGATATAAATATCTAATAAAGTAAAAAGGTTTTAATAAATAATATAATATTTAAAAGAAAGAAAATATTTTAAACGGTTTTAAAGAAATAATTAAAGAATATTTATTTATTTACTATTTTATTAAGCTTCTTATAATTAAAATAAATAATAAGAAATAAATAAAAGGTTATATAAATTAATAATAACTTTATATTAAGATAAATAGGTATTTTAAAAATAAATTAAAAAATTAAAACTTTTAGCGATAATAAATAATAAGTATTAAGCCCCTTTTTACTATAACTATCGACCTTAGTTATTACTTTATTATCCCTTATAGTATAAGATTTATAATAAACCTAGATTTTACGATAATATTATATTTAAATATTGAAAAAGGAATTACTCGTTCGCGTTATATAGATTTAAAATTTATTAGAGATTATTTATACTTAAGTAATAAAGTTCTTAAAACTAGGGTATAAAGATATCGGTTTTATATAAATGATTAAAAAAAGCTTTTATATATAAATATAAAATCTTAAAATAAATGCTTTTTAGGATTTATAATATTTCTCCTTCTTATTTTTTATAAATATATATTTATATTTATTATTATTCTTTATTTAATTTTATACCTTTATATATTATTAAATATATATATAATTATTTAAATCTTAATATTTATTAATATATATTATATTATATATACTAATAAAGAGCGTCTCGGGTCATTCCGAGGAGGCCGGTATTATTATATTAATAATTATTAGATTTAAATTTCTTAAAATAAACCGCTTTTATAATTAGAAAATCGTAAACGCTTTAAATAAATTCGATTTTAAAATATTAAAAATTATATAAAATAATTTATTTTATAATTTATTATAATATATAACTTTTTATATATACGATTTATATATCGAATTTAAGGTATATAATAATAAAAAATATTATAAAAGTTATTAAATAATAGAAAGTATATTTATATATTTATAAAATAGGAAAGAGGTTTTAAAGGATATAAAGCTTTTATATATTTATAATAAACATTAGTATAATAGGATTACGGGATAGCTACCTTTAAAGGACCGGTATTAATAAGCGGGAGTTAACGGAATCGCGGTTAATAAATAATCCTTTAATTAGATAGGTTATTATTAATTAAGCTGTTTATCGGTTATTATATAATTAATTAGACTATATACTTGCTTACTTAATTTATCGAATTAAAAGTAAGGGTTTTATATAATTCTTTTTTAATAATATAATTAGTAAATTAACGTCCTCCGTAGGACGGAATTAAAGAATATTAATAATATAGAAGTAATCGATTATTATAAGTTTTATATAAAAGAAAAATTAATAAATAATTAATTATATTAAAATAGAAATTAAGAAGATTACGAAAGATTTAATATAAAAATAATTAATTAATCGCTCTTATATTAATTATATCTACTTTTAAGCTTATTATACCTATTCCGTTTAAATCTATTATTTAATTAGTTATAAAACCTATTTTTAAGGAATTAAAAGAAGTTTTTAAATAAAAAGGAAAGCCTCTTAAATTAAAGAATAAGAAATAGAAGATTTTCTTATTATTATAATTAATTTATATTATAATATACCTAGATTAATATTATATACTCTATATTATAATATATTTTAATAATATATTAAATAAATTAAATAAATATAAAGGATTATTAAAAACAATAAGGATCTTTTTCCGGCCTAGTAATTTAATACACTTTATTAAGGGGTTTATTAAAGAAAGCCTAATTAGCCCGCTATTTTTAAATAGGAAGGTGGTTAATTTAAATAATAATAATTAGCCTCCCCTATTTAAAAGACCTTAATCGATTTAGGTAGATAAAGCCTTCTTCTTTCCTTCTCTATTTTTATATTAATTTATTATTTAACGTCACTCCTATCCAGTCCCCTTAGAGAATAAATTAAATTAATTTTTAAACCTGGTTTATCGATAATAGAGCTAATATATTATTTATAAATAATAAAAAGTAGTTTATAGTATTTATAAAATTCTAATATATTATTAATATTATAAATTTAAAAGTATTATTAAAGATTTTTAAAAACAATATTATTAAAATCCTTATAATCGGAAAATAAGGGGAGTAGAACACGTTTATATTAATAAAAGTAACTTATATATTAATAACTTAATATAACCTTATCTCTATATTATAATTAATTATTAAAGCCGGGGTGTACGATTATTAGAATTAAAATAAGATTATTATAATTACGGAAAATAAATATCTTTTTAAAAAAGTTATATAAGTCGGGGGATTATGTTATTTATATATTACCGATAAAAATATATAAGAACTTAAAAGACCTCTCGCGATAGTAATTAACTTATAATATAATATTTAAATATAATATCGTAAATTAAGATATATAGGCCTATCTAATTTTTAAAAACTTTTTAAATTAAATATAAAATGCCTATTTATAGATAAATAGGTTAAAACCTTTTAAAAACTATATACCCTATTTATATTATTATTAAAGTAATTTTTAAAATATTAAATGAATTTATAAACCGCCGAATAATAGAGTTTAATTAATTAATCTATATCGACTTATAAAGGTTATATCCTATTAAGGGTTACGATAACTTAAGATATACCTTATTTATAATTAATAATAAAATAAGATAGATAAAGGTAATTCTTTATATTAAAAAAGCGCAAGTTTATAACGTCTTTAAAAAAATATAATAATATTAAGTGATAATTTAATATTAAAATTAAAGTATATAGAATAAACGGAGAATTCCAGTAAAGCGATATTATAAAACTTATTAAAAAGAACTATATTAAGACGGAACTAACTATCTTATATTAATATTATATAAACGGAATTATAAAAAGGAATATAAGGATAAATAGAGATATTATTAACCTTATAATAATAAAACCAGAAATTATTAATAAATATATCCTTATTTTTATTATAAATTTCGTTAAAAAGTTATAAAACTTTATTATATTAAAAAAACTTTAACTAAGATCCCTAAGATATATTATTTAATATAAAAATAAATTACCTATTAAAATTTTAAAAAATAATATACCTTAAAATACTATTTATAAATAAAAATTAAATCCTTTATAAAAATATATCTTTATAAATTATATTTAAATTTCCCTACCTTCGGAAAAGGAATAAAAAGTACTATTTAAACTATACGGATAATAAGAATAAATAGCCTATTTTATTAATTTTAAAATAAAAACAATTATAAAAATCTTCTTTAAAAAGAAATATTATATTTTTTAAATAGGAATAAGATATATAAAAAAAGATTAAAGCTTTAATAATTAATATAACGAACTTTCTATTAACGATTAATAATCACTCCCCGATAACTTTATTTTAAACGAGTATATTTCGATAACCTTATCTAAAGAAAAGGATATTAAAACCTATATTAACCTTAATAATAATATAAATATATATAATATAACACTTTAAAATACTCGTAGGCCGGCTTTAAACCTAAGTATCGCGTAAGATAATAATATTATAAAATAAGATAATAACTCTATTAATTAAAATAATAAGCTTATAAACTAAAACGACGAAATAAAAAAAGATATATAACTAAGACCGGTAACCCTAGAAACTAGATCCACATTACTATATAATACCTTTGATTTTAATATAAATAATAAATCTAAAAAAGTTTAAAAATATCCTATTTAATTATAATTCTTTATTATAATAAATAAAAATTAAATAAAGTCTAAATACTTTAATAATAATTTATTAGGATCCGAGGATAAGAATACCTAAATTAAAAAAATATATAATAAATAATTAAAGAAATTTAAAAAATTTAAAAAATAATAGATAATAAAATTCCTTTAAAATAAATAAAGGAATATCTTTTAAGAAGAAACTATAAGTTTATAATATAAGAAATCCTAAAATTAAAAACTAATATTAGTAATAAGGAAGGATATATAACGGATTAAAATAGATATACCTCCTACCTTACTAATTAAAAAAGGTACTAAAGGAAATTAAAAAAATTATAATACTTATATTATTAAAAATTAAAATTAATATATATAAAACCCGGAGATAATATATTTAAAATTAAAAAATATAAAAGAGAAGCTATTTAATATCTACCCTTTAAGAAACATTATTATCGTTATAACGTTAAAAGGAGAATAAAATATAATAAAGAAAACCTATATTAATTTTATAAAAAAAAAATAATATATTTTATAAAAGAAAGTTAATAATTTAAAATATATATATTATAAAAATAAAACCGCTTTTTATAATAGAAATACCTTATATAATAAGTATATTAAAAAGCTATATTATTATATTTATATAATAGAAAGAGGCTTTATTAAAAAAAAGCTATAATTTATATATTCCCGAAGGAAAGAAAAATAATAAAATAGTAAAAACTATTATAAAAAGCGATAGTAAATACGAACGTTATCTCTTAAAACACTGTAACTACGAAAAGGGAAAACTATAACGGTAATAATGGTCCTAGTAATACTTAAATATATATAAGAACCAGTAGGATATACGTAGGCTATAAAGATACCGTAGGCTCTTAAATAGTAGAAGGTAATAAGCGCCGAAAACTAAAGTTTTATAAACAATTATATTTACGATATTATATAGAGGAAGGACGTGCCCTTTAATCGGAAAATCCTTATAAAAAGATATGTCTTTAAAATTAAAATATTATTTAACCTAGATACCAGGAATTACAATTATAAATTTAAGGCTAGGCTTGTGGCTAAAGGATTTTAATAGGAAGAAAGAATTGATTACGAAAAGATATTTATTATTATTATTAAATTACCCTCTTATAAAATCCTTATAATATTAATAGGCGCTTTTAACCTTAAAGTCTATTTAATAAACGTTAAAACAGCTTTTTAAAACGGCGATTTTAATATAGAACTTTATATAAAACTATTATCGGGAATAAGTATTAAAAGGAATATAGTCCTTAAGCTATATAAAGCCTTATATAACTTTAAATAATCTCTTAAATAATAATATATAAAATTATTATAAATATTAAAAGAGTTTAATTTCCGGATCTCTATATATAACCTATATATTTTTATTTATAATAAAAAGCTCCTAATTATAGGAATTTAAATAAATAACTTTATAATTTATACTTTAAACGAAAATATAATAAATAAGTTTAAATAATAAATAACGTAGCTAGAAACGAAATAATTATATAAGCGAATTAATTACTTTCGTTAAATTTCGTATAAATAACTTTTATAATTTAATTCCTTTATTACTTATTATAATTAATATTTAAGAAGAAAAATAAATAATTCTAATATTTTAAGCGTTTAAGAATAATTTAAAATTAAATCTCCGATACGTAACCCGAATATATAAAGTCCTTTATATAACCCTTCGTAACCGATAGCTTAGTATTTTTACGAAACGCGAAATATCTATTAATTCTCGGAAATTAATAGATTCTAAAGAAAATATAATCGTATAATATATAATCGAATTAAATTTACGATTATTTCTTTCCCGGATAAATAACGTTAAAGATATAATGAATTAATTACTCCGTTAACGCGATATAGGATACGTCGGCGTTAATTAGATTTTTAACTTTATATAATAATAATTAAACCTCCGGACGCGTTTTAATTAAAGAATCGATTATTAAAGAGTTTTTTATAAAGATCTTAATATATATTATATATAATTTATTTTTATATAGAATATAATTTATAAATATAAGATTTAAAAGGAGGATATTTATAATTTTAATAAAACCGGCTTTATTATAAGTTAAATTTTATCCGAAATAATCGTTATTACCTCCGATCGACGCGGAAGGTTTAAGATAGTATAATAAAGGAATTAAGAATAAATTATAATTATTTAAAATATTAGATTATCCGGTTATATTATCCCTTTATATATTATATTTATTAGAAAAATATATTTCTCTTTTTAATATAAAAACAATTTATTATTAAAAGATTAAATAATTATAATTATTAAAAATAATTAAATTATAAATAAAAGAAGCGAAGATTAAATTCGGTATTTTAATAAATATATAAAGTTTTATAAAAAGGGTATTTATCGTTTATTAATTTTAAACGGTTATAAAAGTTATTATTTAATAACTTTTAAACTTTATTATAAAGAGAATTTAATTATTATATTTTATATATTTTCTTATTTATTATATAAACTTTAACTTTTTAATATTAATTATTTTTATATATTAAAAAGGTTATATAAAAAAGAAATTAAAGGTTTTATATAAATATATATTATTTATATTTTAAAGGAGGACTTTTTATTAACGTTTTTAAAAGCGTTTTAAACGACTTTTATTATTTTAAATATTTAAAGAGGTTTCTAAGGGATAGGATTTATATTATATAATCCGGAATTTATTATTTTATAATTAAATATAAAGCTATATACGCCGACGCCGCCGGCGACCTTTTCCGGTTTATTTATACTTTAAGAATTAAAGATTTTAAATAACGTAATTAAAACCTAATTTTAAACCGAATATATTAAGAATTAAATCGCGCGATATTAAAATAATTCTCCGATATTAATTTTTATTAAATTTAATTAAATCGCGAAAAGTATAATATAAGTAATATACCGGCTCGTTTTATTAAAGGATAAAGTAATTATATTATAAAAAGTAAATAAAATATTTAATTAATATTATTATATAAAAAAGAAATAATTATAGGATAAAGGATTATTTTATATATAAATTAAAAAAGATTTATAATTTTAAAAAGATATTAATAAATAGTTATAAGATAAATTACATTAAAATAATAATTATATAAAAAAGCTTAAAACATACCCGCGACGTTATAGAATCTACGGGGAGCCCGGGTATAATATATATATTTATTAAAACGATATAAATATATTTAAAAATAAGGATTCCGATTAATTTTAATATATTAAATACGTTATAACGGAATTAATTTATACTTTTTTATATAAAGTATTAAAAAGTAATTAATTCGTTTATATAATTATTTCGTTTATAAATTACATTATATAATAAATTTAAAATAATTAATAAAGGATTATATATATATTATCTCGGTATAAAGGTTATTTAAAACGAAAAAGGTATATTCTTATATTAAAAACGGTATATAAATAATATCTTTAAGAAATATAGCTTAATATAACTGCTAATCGGAAACATGCTAATAAACTCGAAAATTAAATTTATAACGAGTAATATAGCCGCCGATCCTACGTTTAAAAAAAGATATTAATTAATAATAGAGTTATTAATATAGCTTTTAAATTAAATTAAACTAAATATAATATATATAATAAATATAGTTAGAAGCTTTAACGCTAACCCCGATTAGTTATATATAAATATAATAATATATATCTTTATATAACATGGTTTATTATATACTCGAATATATTAAATAGTTAGATACCTTTTTCCCTATATAAAAAGTATCCGTATATAACCGTATACTTTATTTAATTTTAATTAAATTTAAACCGTAATTTTTAAATTAAAGTTTAATTTAAATAAAATAAATAAAAAAGATTTTTCAAAATTTATATTTATTTTATTATACCTTTAGATAAAAAATACATTAAATTAATCCCTATGATTTTTATTTTCCGCTTTAATATATTAAATAAAATAGTTATAAAACTTAAAGAAAAATAGATTTAATATTCTTATATAATTAAATATAATAGGTTAAACCTTTATAAAATTTAATAAAGAATTAAAAGAGTTATAATTTATATATAGACGTTTTTTATATAAGGAAAAAGGTATCCGACTATATAATATATTCGAGTATATAGTAAACCACGTTATCTTTATAATATTATAAGCCTAAATATTTATTATAAACGGTATAAAATAAATCAATTTAGTATTAAATGTTTTTATAATATAGATTTTATAAATTATTAAAATATATAAAAATCCATTATAAGCTTTACCTTTAAACTAGCTAAAGCCCTAATATTATAGGCGTCTAAATAATAGAAATATAATATTATTATAACTATAAATATTAAATATTATATTATAGTAGATACTATTAAAGAAGTAGTATAAATTCAATAATTTATAAACGATCTTAGAATACTAGGCTTTATACTTAATTATATTATAATTTAAATTAATAATAATATAGCTTTTTAACTTATTAAGAATCCCGAGATATATTAAAAAGCTAAATATATTAATATTAAGCATTATTTTATTAAAAAACGTATTATAAAAATTAGAGACATTTAAATAAAAAGAATTCTAATAAAGGATAATTTAATAGATATTATAATTAAACTATTACCACGAAATGTTTTTTAATAGATAATTAAAAGACTTAAAATAATTAATATATTAAAAATTAAAATAATAAATTTATAATAACGTGGTTTATTACCTCACGGATTATATTATCTTACGGACTACTTTTTTAATTTTATAATTTAATTAAATTTTAATATATAATAATTTTATAATTATAATACTTAATTAATTTAAAAAAGATCGAATCGTTTTAATAATTTAAGTAACGCGAAATTTAATAAATCTTTTAAATGAAAGAGCTATTACGAAGGTATATAATATCCTTTATACGATTTTATATTATTAAATTAATAACCGAACTTTATAATATAAAATCCGATAATAATAATATAAATTAAATTTTATTAAAGAGGAGGTATTACGAAAGTATATAATCGATTTAAATATTTAAAGAATACTTTTTAATATTATTAATATAAAAAATATAATTAATTTTTTTATAAGAGTATATAGCGGCGAGTATATTAATAAGTATTAAGTTAAGCGCTTTATTAATTATAATTTAAACCTTAAAATTAAAATAAATTAGAAATATAATTATTAAAAGGCTTTTTATAAAGATATAAAAGTTATTTCCGGTTAATTTACGTTAATAACGAATACGAAGGTTAAATACGGTATTTTAAATAAAGATATATAGAATTTTAATAAAACTAGCTTTATAATAAGTATTATTAATTTAATATACGTTATAATACGTACTAATTAACGTAGGAAGGCGAAAACGGTTTAACTTAATAATCGGGAATAATTAATAATAATAAAATATATTAATTTATAAGGTTAATATATTCCGCCGTTTTTAATTATTTAAGGTTAATATTATCTCGCGAACTAGGCGTATAAATATAATTTACCGGGCGATTAAGTAATTAAATTAACCTTTAATAATTAGACCGATAATAAAATAGGTTTAAATTAAGTTAAGTATTTTAATAAATATATTAAAGCGCGAGCGACGGGTTATTATCGCTTTTTAATTATTAACGGTTATAAAAGTTATATTTCAGTTAAATTCGAGGTATATTATAAGGATAACGGTATTATTATATTTAATATACTTCCTTAGTTATTTTATTTATTTTAATTATTAGATATCGCACTTTATTCGCCGTTAAAGCGTACGTATTTAAAAGAAATCGAGTTATTTATAAAAGCCTTAATAAATTATATTATAAAGCTCGAATTCTTTATTACCTTTAAAACCGCGTATTTTATTATTTTTATAAAATATAATATTAAATCTAGATTTAACGTATTTAGTTTAATATTTTATAATCTAAATAAAGTGATTAATAAGCTAAATATATAAATTCGGACGTTTATATCAGAGTTATTACGCCTAAGAACCGTTAATACTTATAACCCCTTAATGCCTTTTAATCCTTAATAAACGACGAGATATTTTATTTTTATTAAAAATAAGATCTTTAATTATTAAAAAAGCTCTTTAACGCCGATTTTAAATATTATAAATAAGTTAATTAAATATATAGAATTAATAACGTACGAAGCTACGATTTTATATAAATAAGTATAAACTTTAAAGGCGGTTAATTTAATCCTTTTAAAGCGTTAAAGGGTTAAAAAGTTATATATTTAATTTAAAGGAGCCCTTATTATTAAAAATTTTAATAGCTATAAGATAAGAAGGTAAAAGGGAAGCGTTTTATAACCGACGAAAGTAAAAATAATAATTCGTTAAAACGGCGCGTAACGGGTAATAGGCGTTACGGTATTTATAGCGAAATAAATTATAATATATAAATTTATAAAAAGGATATAAAATCGAGTAATAAATCGGATAACGAATAATTTAAATTAATTTAAAGCGTTATAATTAAATTAATTTATATAAAAATATTAGGAAATAGAAAGAATAATCCGCGAGGTAATATAGTCCGTAAGATAGTAAACCACGTTATAGATATATTAAAAGTTTTATTTAATTAAAGGGAGAGTTATTTATAATTATTAAACCCTTTAAAATACTCCTCTTTATTTAATAGGATAAAAAATATATAGGTAACTATAAACTATAGGATTAAATAGTATTAGGTAATATTATAAATAGAGTTTATATTAAATAAGCTCTTTTTATAATAAAAGATTAAGATACCAGGCTTCTTATCCATCTTCATCTCGTTTACGGCTCCTTTGTCTTTTCTACTGGTGTCCTTCCCTGTCATGTTCCTATCCTGCTCGCCGTCCATATCCTCATGGTGTTTGTGACTCTGTTCGCGGCTTAGCTCCTTGTTCTGGCTGTCGACCACTTCCACCTCTTCGACATGGCTCTTTTGCAGGTCGCCATTTATTGTGTTGTGTTGCTTACCATCCTCGTGCTCGGTTACTGCTTGGGTTTGCATTTCGTCCTGGCTGGCATCCACTATAGGCCCCTGATTTTCGTGCGCTGGTGTGAACTGCGTTGCCGGTCTTTCATACGTGCTCTGTGTCTCGGTTGTTTTATCGGCGTGTGGCCTCTGTGCCTTCTCCGATATTAGCTCATGTGTCTCGTCGGCGTGATTGTTGTTACTACCATCATCGACCTCCGTCTCTCGTGTTCACGGCCTGCTCTTTGCCTGCATTCCTATCTTGTCCAGAAGTCGCCGTAGCGTTATCGTCCTGCGCCGGTATATACGTGACCATGGCTTTGCTTGCTCCCTTGAGGCAGTACTGGACCACCTCAATTTTGGGCCCATTGGCAGGTACCAGCCTGGCTACTTGCCGAAGGTCGCTCGTACGTGGCAGAAATAACGCATGGTCCATTTTCCTGTATGACTCGTGCATCGTGGCGAGGTTGTAGGGCTCCATGCCGCCCAGGTCAAAGATCGCATCCGTGGTGTAGCCCGGCCCGCCCCACGGTGGCGAGCCGAACAAGGCCGTCTTCGACACGTCGACCTTCTTGAGAGTTTCGTCAAAGGGGGCCTTCTTCCTCTTTTTGGACGCCGGCTCCGGAGAAGTAGTGGTCGAAACAACTTCTTCACCGTGCTCTGCGGTGGACGATGATGGCGTAGTCAGATACTTCAAGACTTCAAAGCTGTCGCCATGCACCCACTCGATGTACTGGTCCACCTCGTACAGCTCCGCGTTGTGCTGGGCACAGGCCAGGGTCGCGGCGTCGCGCTCCACGGCGATGATGCGCTCCCAAATGCCCGACTGGGCAAATGCGATGGTGTTGGCGCCCACGCCGGCGAACAGGTCGATCAACGTCGTCTTGTCCGACGAGATGATCTGGCCCATGTCCTGCGCGATGCGCGTGGCGATGGTCTCGGGCGTCACGCCGAACCAGGCATCGTTGGTCAGACGGATCCCGGAGTCGTAAAAGGGGAAGATGGTGTAGCGCTGCTGCCAGTACCTACAGAGGTTCGTCTCATATAAGATACTTCTGTTGAAAACAGGAAAACGACGGGCGGCATAGCCGTTGTCGTCCCCAAGTAAACTCACTTTTGTAGGTCCCAGGGGACTTCGCCGATCTTGGTCCAGTGGTGACACTCATCTATCAGGGGGAGCTTCTTTGCACGCTTGAATTTGGGTTCCATGGCGGCGGATGGCGCTGGTGTCATGACACCACCTCGCGCGTCTCTTGGTTGAATCGAGAGCCGGTTAATTGAAACCAAGAGATCATGTATTTCAATGAAGGCCCAATACAACTATCGATCTCGATTTCAATGCATTACCATTCATCAAAAGGAACCAACTGTAAAGTCTGAGATTCTCTGTAGCATCTTTCTGCAACTCAATACAAGCCCCACCTTTGATACAGGTACATCTTTAGAGCATCGGGAGCTTGGGCCCATTGGTAAGGCTGGCTGACCTTAGAGCAACAGGAAGCAAAGTGACAGCTATCAGTATCTCACAACCTCTTACATCATTCCCTTCTAGATAAACTCACAATACTCATACACTCTTCATTTCTAAGCTAAAGCAGCGGTCCGGAATTGCGCCTTTGGTACGGGCGTTCAGATTCAGACGCAGGCAAACATGTTTAACGCGCTCAATCGCTTCATATCCCGCCTAGACGGCGATCCTCAGCCGCGAAGGGACCAGCAGGGTGGCTTCGGCTTTCAGGTGCTGCGCAATCCCAACTCGGAATTGAGCATTGAGCCATGGTTTGACTTCATTGTTGGCATAAATGGCAGAGTCATCGTAAGTCAGTTGTGCAATCTGCAGTGTAAGCCCCAGACCATGGCTAATTCACTTTGATCTAGGATAACCCAGACCCCATGCTCTTCGCCCAGGAGGTTCGCAACTGTGCTGGTAGCTCGGTAGCGCTGGGCCTTTGGAGCGCAAAAGTAAGCGCACTCTGCATACTTCCCTCTGGCGATTTAATAGACGACTAACCTATTCATCCACAGGGGCAACGCACGCGCGTCCTACACGTCCCAGTACCTGCCGACAACCCCTCGCTGGGCATCGCCCTCCAATACACCCCACTGGCAACGGCATCCAACATCTGGCACGTCCTTGATGTCCCCGCAAACTCCCCGGCCGATCTCGCGGGTCTCTTGCCCTACAGCGACTACATCCTAGGCACACCCGACGGAGTATTACATGGCGAAAGTGGTCTGGGCGAGCTGGTTGAGGACTACATTGGTCGACCACTCAAGCTATGGGTTTACAACAACGAGTACAACGTAACGCGCGAGGTCTCAATTGTGCCCTCTCGTGACTGGGGCGGCGAGGGTGCGCTGGGTTGCGTGCTGGGCTATGGCGCTCTGCACCGCCTTCCCGCGCCGCTGGATGAGCCGGTCAACGCACCCGGCGAAACCATGTTCGACGGTGGTGATAACGGCCCGGCTGGAGAGTTCATGACATTCGGTGGCGGGGCAGCAGAAGGCGCTCCCTCAGACCCCAATAGCATATTCATACCTGCCGCGCAATCGCAAGGGGCGCCCCCGTCCGACTTCTTGGTACCTGCCGAGCAACCGCCGCCTCCTATGGGCAATGCGCCGCCCATGGCGGCACGGGGTGCTAGACGGAAAGACAAGCACGGGCCCAGTCCGAACCGAATGATGGATGATTACTTTGAAGAGCAGGAGAAGAAGAGCAGGGAGCTGGACGGTGTCACTAGCAGCAAAATGTCCAATACTCCCCCGCCGCCACCACCTAAAGCGGGAGGAGTTCTGCCTCCACCCAAGGGAGGACCACCGAAAGCTGCAACGCCAGCACCGGAACCCGAGAAGGAAGAAGGTTCGGATATTGATTAGGTGTTTGTCCTCTCACCCGATTCAACCTATGAGTGTGCGGACAAAGGCAGGCATCACCCGGTTACACGGAGTAATAATCACATATAAAGAACCATAGCAGGCTTGTTCTTCATTGATCCATTGTTCTGGCTCTAGTTGCTTCTTATATCATGGGCGAACGCTGTGCGTGCCAAAGTAGCAATCGCCCTCTTTTCCTGCTATACTGCACAAAGGGCGTGCTGTGTGATGCCATCGTACTTCTATGGTCATGCACCATTGATCATGGTGTTTCAACCCTCGCCTTTGCTATCCACTGCTATCCCCTCTATCTCACAGTGAGATGCTCTCCCCGTTCTTTCGCCTAGTTTATGAAGTTTACACAGAAGAAGTGCAGGATCAAACTGCCGACAACATAGTCTGCGAATGCTCTCTCTGGAGACACAGACGGGAAATCGGCCTTGTTGGCCTCTGTTGTCTGGATACGAAGGGAGGCTACAAATATCGCCGAGGTTAGCCCCTTGCCAGAATAATTGCATAGGGATATAGGGGGCACATACCTGTGAGAACGAATTGACCAACCGTGGCGGAGAAACCTGAGAGGAAAGCGTTGAAAGGCTACGGAAATTATGCGTGTTAGCACTTTGTGTCATGTCATCTCTTCGTTACATCCACCTCCCCATCCAGCAACACATCATTACATAAAAACACGACAGCCAATTGATAGTAGGGAGCAGCGACATACGTAGTTACCCGCCACAACGCAGTATACGAACTGCAGGCCGCCGACCAGGACGAGGAAGGCCATGAAGAGGTCGATCAGCTTTGTGCGCTGCGGCGTCGTCTTCTGGTAGTGGCTCAGGATGTTCGAGGCCACATTGCTCCAGGCGTCCGACGACGTTGCCGACGCCGCCGAGGAGGGCTTCTTGGCGGGTGCCGAGACGGCGGGCAAGGTGGTCGTCGTGGTGCCTGTCGTGACGACGGGCGCGGCGTTGGCCTGGGACTTCTTGGGAGCCATTGTGTGTGGTTTTCGGGCGAATTGACGGAGACAATCACAGGGCGTTGAGAAACCAGCGAGCTCGATTTGTTTCTCGGGGCGGTTGGGAATTGGCCTCGCAGTTGATCGGTCGGTCAGGATTGGTCTTCGGGTTGTCGTCTAAGTGCCGGTTTGGATCAGTGGTGATCTACCTATTTGGAGCTGTCCCGTTCAAGGGACACGAAGCTTCAATGACATGGGCCAATGAGGTACTAGCTTGGGCCCTATGGATCTGTGGCTAGTGCTTGTGTGGGGGATCTCAGGCGGCTGACTAACCCCGATATCTGATAGATAGCAAGCAGCAACTCGAAACGAAGTAGGTATTTGGTATTGACCAGCTTTGTCACTCCGAGCATGCAGGGCGCCATTACATGGAATTCAAGTAATTGCAATTTAATTCAAATAAGGATTCAAATCACATGGGCATTATGTCAATTGAATATGTTAGGGCGTGTTTGGTTAGATGCAGACTGATGCTAGCAGCTTAATTGCACAGTCCACACGGATAAACGATGTTTAAGCCACACCTCGGCGTTCTGATGAGGTCAATGATAATGTTGCAGGAGCTCCCTCGGGCGCAGCTCGGCCGTGTCCGTTCACAAGGCTCAATACTTTGCATACTTCGACCTTCAATACCGAACTAAGCAATTCTCTATTCATATCGATTCAATTGTAACCCGATCAAAATGGCACGCATAATCGGAGAGCAGGCCGTCGTTTGGGGATGAGGCTAACAAGTGACACAGAGTCTCGACAACATCGCCTACGTCCTGGGCGCCCTGACTGCCGGTGGCGGCACCATGGGCTATGTGCGGACTGGTTCTGTCCCCTCAATCGCCGCCGGATGCACCGTCGGACTTCTCTGTATGTGTTATTGTGTCCCATCGTTACGCGATTTCTCTCTGCTAATACCCGTTGTCTATAGATGGCCTGGGCGGCTATCGACTACAGAACCGCCAGCCCTACGGCGTCGAGCTCGCCCTGCTCGCTTCGGTTGTGCTGGGCGGCTCCTCCATCCCACGAGCACTCCGCAGTGGCAAGCCTGTCCCGAGCATTCTCAGTCTGATCTCCCTCTTTGGCTTGTTCGTGTTTGGTAATGCGTGGAGGAAGACTTTTTAGAAGAATGGCGCAAAACCGATCTCAGAATAGTAGCGACTCATGTCGGAGCCGGAAAAGTCGTGAGATGGGTTTCTTTCGATAAATCACTTAAAGGCCCGAGGACTCCTCTGGCCAGCCGAGAATAGGAGACAAAACCCTTGCAGCCAAACTCCTCCCAATGCTTTGCCCGTGACTAAAATCGCAAGCCATGCTGCGCCCAATCCATTATAGCGGTACACCATCTCTCTGTTGCATCATACATGTCGGATATGTCGTCTAGGTGTTCTCGTCAATGTCTTTCCAGGCTTGCTGTATCTTCTCGCGCTTGGCCTTGGCGACCTCGCGATTCGTGGCTGTTCTCTTGAGGCGCTCGGCGCGCAGGCACATGTTGACTTGGTGCTTTGTGTCGCTGCACATCCCTAATGACTTCCACAGGAAGCCACGTGCATGGCATTCCTCGAGGGCGTTCATGACATCCTCACAAGCTGTGGGCGGATAGGGGCTCGGATTAGAGTGATACTCGGATCGAACTTCGAAGGAGCATTCGAGGGCTTACCAGCATTGTCCTTGGTATGTAGATGGGGATGCATTATGAGTAGCTTTGGTGTGTAACAACGAGAGAGTCCTGGGTTGCTATTATTGCGAGGGGTGCAACGATAAAATCCTCGGTCGGTTGAAAGCGATCGTCGGCTCGGAAATACCTAACCATGGCGACCTTCTCCAGGGACTTTTCGATGGAGGGAAAGCTCAGACCACAGACAGGCCACACTCATCATTGATTCCACTCCACTCCGGACCCGGCCACTCCACCACAATCATTGGCTTTTGAATGGGCGCACATCAGGATTACCTAAGGCAAGGTCCATTAGGAACAGCCCGCATTGGAAGACCGGACAAGTCGACGACTACGTTTCTCTTCACGAGGCTGCCAAACACACAATTAGTGTTAACACAACAGAGAGGAAGGACCCAGCAGCCACCTTTTTTCTTTTCTTTTTTGGCATTCAATCAATATGGCGTCCAAAGGACCGTCGCCGAAGGCGCAGCAGCGTAAGTGTATCATCATCTATCCCTGTGTGCAGAACCGCCTTGGCTCACTCCGATATCTCAGAGCTCCAAGCGCAGTACGGCAATTACAAAAATGCTCTGCAGCAACTCGCACAGAAAATTGGCGATGTTGAGCAAGAAGCAGAGGAGCACAAGTGCGTACTGTCTTTTCTTTTTCCGTGTGCCGCCAAGCTCCCCTCGCCTCCTCCTCTTTCTCGTCCGGGACTAGGAAATGAGTGAGAGAGGCACGAGAGAGAATTGTCGATCGGCGTTCTCCCTCCAAATATTACCATTAGTACATGAGGGCTTCAACGTACAGCTTGGGAGTGGATTCCATCTTCTTACCAGATGTCTCGGTACTTTGCATTGCCAGGAGAGTTTTCATTGTTGACATACAGACAGGTTAGTGCTTGAGACGCTCGCTCCACTGCCTCAAGACCGCAAATGTTTCCGCATGATCAATGGGGTCCTGGTCGAACGAACAGTGCAAGATGTCATACCTGCACTTAACACGAATGCAGAGGGCCTCAAGCAGGTTCTGGATGAGTTGGTCAAGCAATACAAAACGAAACAGGACGACTTAGAGAAGTGGAAGGTACGTCACCGTCCTGCCCAACTTAGAGGACCACAATACTCGGTTCCTAAGATGGTTAATATGGTCTGATCTGGGCTGTCATGACATGATGCAATTAGGCTAACGTCACTACTATAACAGAAGAAAAACAACGTCCAGGTTGTGCAGTCCTGAGATGCCCTGCCAGTGGTATACATGTCTAGGCGCCAATGCGCATTGCTACCTAGCAATCCCTCTGGGTTCAGCAGTCACAAACAACTATAAATGGCATTTCTAGGGTCTGCATGGTTCATACACATTCCGGCGTCGTGAGCCATATTGAAGCTAGGCAGGTTTGTCTGATAAATCTGCATGATATGGATGGCTTGCGGATCTTGGAATCGCAATCGAGATCTAGCATGCTGCGCCCACCTTGAGAGGTGCAAGAATGGGCAATATCAACTATACATAGTTTCAGGTCAGCCATGTATGGCGATGCAAAAGTGGTGGTGGTGGTTGTGGTGGTGATGTGTTGTCCAAGTAGCGTTATGCATTTGTGCCAAGGCTTGTTCGGCGTCAACGGCGTCCCAATGCCCAACGACATGCTCGCCCAAGGCTGTCGATGTTTGAGAGGTGCTTCTGAGTCGATCATTGGGTTATTCGCCGCTGTACGAATTGTGGCTTTGTCAAGTGGTCACAAATCGGCTGTCTATACAAGGCAGCTAATCACGCACTCGTATGCCAGTCATTCTCAAAATTGTCCTCGGTGTTTATCCTTCTTCTGTTTTCTTCTTTGGGCCTGCAAGTATTGTACAGGCTAGTAGAAATGATATCCATTGCATTTTGGGTAGTACATGCACTTCGGCAAAACATGTCATGAACAGCTTTGCTTGTCGACTCCGTATCTCTCGCTCTCTCTCTCTCTCACACACACACACACACACATGACAAACTGCTACGTGTACCCATGTTTGATTGATACTATTTATTGTGTGTGGTACAAAGTCGGAACAGACCACTGGCTCCCGAAAACCGCATTCTACATGTCTTTGCGTGTAGAACCAGCAACCATTCCGGAAGCTGTCACTTGTAGGGTGAGACCTGCAGATGAAGGGAGGGGGTGGGGTGTGCCTTTGAAGTGGATTTTCGTCAGAATCCGTCGTCGAAGTTTATCGCAGTCCCCTTGGGACACTTAGAAGTTGGTATGTATTTGCATACATACCCTTTTCTACTTCGTCAAAGTGTAATGGCCACGCTTATGAATATTGCTGTTGTGGCTCGGGCCTGATAGCCCCGTATTCCAGATGGCCATGAACTATTTTGCTTGCAGTGTGCTATGTGCGATGGAGACGGTTCATATGCAGCTGTGCCCAAACATCGGGCTTGCCGCACCATGGCTTCAGTAGCTTCGCCATACTCGATCGAGGTGCCGCTCGTGCTTGCCGAACCGATGGTTCGGGATGGAAATGAATTGGCTGAAATGGACCTTCCAGAACGCAAGCTCAAGTTCCACATCGAGAAGCTGAGGAAAGACTACGGGGTATATGAGACAATCTGTCCTGGCAAAGTAACGAATGGGAGTTTTATGTGGTTGTTTGAACGACACCACCATCAACGATTGGGCACCAGACGGAGAAGAGGGGTCGGGTCTGTCGGACGCAGTTGGGTCGCATGGAAGTAGAGTATCTGCATGTCCAGCGTAGCCAGGGATTCCTGCATACCAGTTGATGAGGAGGAGGTCCAGACTCTAGTGCTAGGTAGGTACAGTCTACACATCTCGCGTCCACCAGGACCAGGAATCCTGGTTCGTTACCTAGCACGAGATCACATATCTTGCGAT
Organism: Apiospora saccharicola; assembly: GCA_038363915.1. Taxonomy (NCBI): domain Eukaryota; kingdom Fungi; phylum Ascomycota; class Sordariomycetes; order Amphisphaeriales; family Apiosporaceae; genus Apiospora; species Apiospora saccharicola. Next base: position 7,741,574 of record JAQQWM010000001.1, read on the forward strand.
GAGAGAAAGAGACAGGCAGTAACCTAGTAACCGCCTTCACCCTCGATTGGTTCAACACCAAAGGACCACAGGACCGTGTGGACCATAGCCGCTTGCTCCCGACGTGACCAGTTCAAAGCAACGGGTAATGCATATGCCAATCAGAAAAAAGTATGGCATTAATAATATCCTATTGGCCGGCATGAGAGCCTGTTCTCGCGTATCGTTGCCCCCAGCCTTATGGCGAAGCAGGCGGGCTTATCCCATCACTTTCGCGGTTTTCTGGCCTGTCGCTGCAAACCCAGACAGCTTACCAGCAACCAGTTTGGAACAGCAAGCTTTTGTGCAAGAGGCTGCTGCAGGAGTTCTTCTATTCTAGCCGGAATGGTCAAATCAGCAATGGATCGGAACCCACCCACTCACGACTCACACCGGCTGGTCCCATTCTCATCCGGTCAAGTAGCAACTGCAACTCCACGATCGAGAAAAAGGCAAGAATACCATACATACCATACTCGGGCCCGCAAAGCCAACATGTGAACAGGATTCACTTTTCTAGGCAGGCAAGAGTAACACCGCTTGCGGGTGTAGACTAACAACATGTGAGTACCCTGGTCAGGCAATGCCTTCACCGCCTCATCCACCGCCGCCGAGAATCCCGTGGTGTCTATGTAAGTATGTCTAGGGCTGATATAATTGAATGTTAATATTCCAAATTTTCTCTTCTTTTCCCGTGGGATACCCCGGGCTAAAAGTGGTATATAGAAAATGCGGGACCCAGGTATATCGAAAGCGTAGGTAGATACGGATTAATCACATTTCCATTGCTCGTCAGGAATACGGACCCATATACTCACTACCTACACCTACCTACTTACTTTATGTAGATCGGAGAATATGGATACTTAACCAAGAGCAAGGGTTAACTTGGATAAAGTATATATCTGGCGATTGTGCATACTTGTATTTAGATCAACTCTGCGGACGAGGCCTTTAATCTGATTGAGAGGTGTGGTGCGTGTGATCTGACGTGGGAATGATATAGGATGATTGTTGATATTTTCGAGACGAGATCTCTATGCGCCGGACTCTGACCACCAGATGTACCTATCGAGTGGGTATCTGAGGTCGGCTTTATCCATTGATTATATGGAGTATTATTAAAGATGGATGAGGGGAACCTTGAAACATGGCATGGATGTGACGAGGAGTGTGATGACTGCGGTGGAAATCATAGGCCTCAGCTCAGCTCGTGTAAATCCATCAAATCCATTTGGTCCATCCAAGCTTGGAAGGTAAGTATCTGGGTATGTACTTTTGAAGTCATGTCAAAACACACGATGCATAATCACTTGAATTGAGAGGAGCCGTAAGCGCCGCCACTGCCGCCGTCGCCAGCGATGCTAGCCTTTTTCTACTATGTCTCTTGTTGAGGCTCCAGAAAATAAGCAGTCCGTAGGTCATCTTCCCAAAACAAACAGTGTGACAATAACGAAGCCTCTTGCTGGATACTGGTGTATACAGTACGTTCACTGCGCCAGACTATATTTATCGTCGAGGCATCTTGTGGTGCTTGCTTGCTCACTTGCTTGCTCACTTGCTTGCTCACTTGCTTGCTTGCAGGCTGGTACAGCGCCAACCACCTAGCGCATTCTCTCTTTCTCTCTGCCTAGTAGGTTAGGTAGTATGTGTGTGCGAGTGCGAAGGTAGGTATGTATTTGTGCTGCACTGTCGCTTAGGTAGAGATCAATTAGTAGTAGAGATCAACCCAAGTTCGTCCCATGTAATTGCTCTGCTCTTAACCTAGCTGGGTTACCTGATTCCCTATCCCGTGTGGTTCCCGCCCATCACACCGAGTATCGTCGGTCGTATCCACCCTGACGGTTGCGGGACTTGTTTGGTACGAGTGTGCGAACCGCGCTACGGCTCTCTGACCGCAAAAGAGTCGTCAATCAAAACGCCGCAATCATTCCCACTCGTCGTCACTGCACTGATCTTGTTTTAGTTTCCCAGATCCAACCACAGCTCTATCAATCAAATCAGAGCAGAAGCCCATTGCCCATCTAGCCGTTCCTCTTTGTCTGCAACTACCCCACGCTACGCAGCAGTCCGTCCAGCAATACTTACAAGCACCCAAGCACCCTACCTACCGGCTTGTCAATCCGTATTGACCTTGTCTGCTACCTACCTACTTAACGCGAAGGAAAAGGTTGTCGTCCACTCCAGGTATGTTAAATCAATTGATGCATGTATCCATTGTCGTTACTTGGGTCAATATAGCGACCCTCTAGGCGGCTGGTACCTACTTTCTTTGACCTTACCTAAGACGAACCCTCCATACTATCAAGTCAACCTACCTCCAAATCGCAAACCCAATCCCCATCCACCCTCTCATCCCGCAAAGCCCAGTTCAAGTTAGACAGTAGTTTGTTTGCATCCCACGTTTTCCCATCTCGTCCGGGAGCTCATTTGCTACTTGCGACCTGACATATCCATGGGGAATTGATCTAATCAAGACGCACCCATTCTGCTCAGGCCCTTGCATCCGTCCAGTCAAATCTACCTACCTATTCCTAGGTAGACGGCGCGCGTCAAAATTGAGCAATACCTTCAGTTGTACCGCACCGTCTTGCCCGAGGACAACGCAGACCCTCCAACAAGTCCACAACGGCCCATACCCAACCGAGTAAGCCCAGCTTGCCCGTCGCCTCAAAGTATCCAAACTCTGACGCGACCGCACCTACCGCAGGCTATCGCTTCCGCTTCGCCACAAGTCGCGATACTAGGAGGAGCTGCTGTACTTGCTGCCGACAAACGTACCCTCCATACCCCAGCCGTGCTCCGAGCACCGCCTGCCCTTTCGCGCAACCGTTTGAAAATCAATATCCCGCGAAACCGGTGTAACCTCACGCGTGCACTCAGACACCACCGAGTCGGTATAGCACTACCGTTGCAGTACTAGAGATACACCATAGCCAACGTTGCTTCCGTGAACTAAGGGTCGCTTTCCATAGTGCCCTTCCTCTTGGCCCTGTCCGTTTTCTTCTCTAACCCGACCCAAGTACACTCTACGCGCCTCCCTGTGAGTTTCTACCATAACCTGCAGGCAGGCGATCGTTTCTGCGGAACGCCTGCGCGATAGAGCCACTGGGCTTCGATTCCAAAAGGAACATCAGGACCCGCAGTAACGCAACCCTCGGCCTTCTCACATACACACACACCCCGCCTCGCTGCATCTGTCCACGTTCTCCTGCCTCCACCATCCCACTCCTGCAACCACGGCCTGCTGCCTTGACTGACCAAGACCCTAGACAGACACAGGAAAAGGGTGCAGACCGACTTTGCATATCCCAAGGCATACCGTCATAGCCTGAGCTTTGCGACAGAGCTGCCGCGCCAGGCTGGGAAGTGTGAGGTCACGTCGTTGCCGAGCTACGTCTCAACGCAGTAATCGTAGTAGACTGGGGGATCCGCAGCCGGCATCGTGCCCCTTGACGCAGAACCAGAAAAAATTTGCTGCAGCTAAGCCGCGCGCAGTTTGTAAGCCCTACCTTACTCCATTGACACAAGCTGCAACGTGTCAGAGGCAGGGACACATCATCTCTCAACCTAGTTGGGACCTAGTAACCGACTGTGCGAGTTGGCAGACCAAGAAAAATTACAAGAAGCTACCACCCGCTGCAGGTAGCCAAATATGTCGGATTCCCCCAATCCCCTCCAAAGGACGTTGAGCCTGGTGTACAGTCACCCGACGGTGATGAAGCACAAATGAACGATCCTCAAGACCCACACGCCAGCGCTCTCGGCTATGAGTTCGAGGTCAAGGAGCAGGATAGGTGGTTGCCTATAGCCAATGGTGAGTGAAGTCTTTGCTTGCTTTTAATCTGATTTGTGTGCGCGCGCCGTGCGCGTCAACCCATCCCGCCTCTGGTGAGGTCTCGAATCCACTCAAGTCGAATCCACTCAAGTCGAATCAAGTTGGAGGTTTCTGGACCAGGGAGAGCTGCCGCTGTGGATGAGCTGCGAGTTGCGAGCTGCCGCGAGCTTTGAGTGGAATCGCTTCGTTAGCTTCTCACACAATTGGCCCTGCGGCTAGAACCAGACGCGCGCGCTCCTAATCAGATTGCCCATGTCTCACGACTCGTCGTCCAAGTCGCCCGAAGCGCAAGGCGCTTCCCGGTTGGACAAATTTGATGTATACGATGCTAACATTCGAAACTTTGCGCCAGTCGCCCGCATTATGAAGATGGCCCTGCCCGAGAATGCTAAGATCGCCAAGGAAGCCAAAGAGTGCATGCAGGAGTGTGTGAGCGAATTTATCAGCTTCATCACTAGCGAAGGTAGGCCACTGGTGCCCCATGGTTATAGATGCTCAAGCCGGGTGCTCCTGTACTGACTATCAACAGCTTCTGAGAAATGCCACCAGGAGAAGAGGAAAACCGTCAATGGCGAAGACATCCTATTTGCGATGACGTCTCTTGGATTTGAGAACTATGCCGAGGCCCTGAAGATATACTTATCTAAGTACCGAGAGGTAGGATTCCCCCTATTGTCCATTGGCATACTGGCAATGCCGGGAACCTTGGCCTGCTTCTTTTCTTCTTAAGCGTGTTGACCATCACTGACCCATGCTTAGCAGTCCCAGTCCAATCGGGGTGATAACCAGCAAGCTAGACCGAATAGCCAGGGATACGGAGCAAGCGCCCCTGGAGGCGGTGCCGCGGCTGGAGCGGCTGGGTTCCAGGGTGGAGAGGCTGGAGGCTTGGCTGAAGGTGGTGAGAACTATCTGTACGGTGGCCAAGGAGGACACAACGGCGCGGCCGGTGAGACCTATTAAGTCGTCACGCCTAGCGTTCGGCTCCTATTCCGGGTTCCCATCTCATCGATGCCTGAGTAGCAGAATATGTCGTTCACGGTGACCATCACAGACGATGGGGTTTGTCTTCGACGTGTGTATAAGTAACGGGTTGGAAGAAGATGGGATGGGGTATTTGGGTTCGAGGAAAACAAACATACACGCCTCGACTCGGAGTTAACTACAGGGAAATCGGGACTTGCATATGAATGTGGACGAAGGATTCTTGAGGATTCCTAGTGGACGAAGTGGCGGTCATGGGGGAAAAGCAAAGGATTTCTTTAATGGGTTTCGTTCATGTTTCGTAGATTCCCCGGGACATTGCCCCTTTACGAATGTTTTACTTGTTGAGAGGATCCAGCTGGGACCTGGCGCAAGGCCATAGACTCAGCAACAGCTTCGGCAGCACCGCCTCAAGGTTGGAGGATTGCGGTCTCTTTGATTCTACCACTATCCAGCCAACGCAAAAAGTCTATAGCTACTTCAATCATCTCATACATTATCCCTTATGGAGTTGATACTCACTTCACAGCACATACTAGACCTAGTAATGGTGTCCAGCCTTGCTATGCCATGGACTCTGATACAAAAGTGTAACGGTCAGGTACACTAATGAGAAATTATTCTCATTATCCAATCACTATCTTATACTTATAAGTACTACTAACACGTAAGTGCTGTAAAGACATCCATTCAATTAGAGACAATGGTTGCTTACCTCATAATACAAAAATGATGAGCAGGCGAGGGTCTGAGGGTCTGTGCGGGTCGTAGGGTCCACCCCCACCCTTCTTTTAGGCGCTGTCCGTCATGTTCGATTCCTGGGTCCACCATTACACAAAATTTTGGGCAAAGACTTTCTCCAGCGACACTTTTCAAGTTCAATTCTCCGTTTCGTGTCGCGTGCCCATCAAGACTCAAGTGTTAATGCCCATTCGATACATCATTCTGTCAATTCTATAGACTTGTACCAAATTATGTGCTGTCCCTGGAACGCCGATTCCCACCGTCCCGAACCCAGCATTTAGGAGAGATTCGAGTCGAGCCGAGACGAGAAGAGACAACATAAAGACTCCGCTGCCGTCCTGCTGCCTGGCCCAAATGCAGTCTGCCGTCGCCACAACCACGACCGCCACCCAGCTGGCTCGCTCTACTGCAAAGTCGGCTACAAAGGCTGCGACTACACCGCTCAAGCCCATTCTCAAGTCGACTTCGTCATTGTTGGGAAAGAGGAAGGGGGTCGAAGATGATGACAATCTCCCTAGCGATGCTAGCAGTACCAATCATCCCCAAAGCCCACGGAAACGCCAACGGGTCGAGTTCAACATGAATCTTGAAATCCACGAGGTCGGCGCCCGAACTGTCGAAGAGATCAAGAAGGAGATCTCGAAGGCACTGGATGGTCATGCACACGGAGACGATGAAGACTACGACATCCTCAAAGAAGCCGTTGCCGGCCGACAACGCGTCTATGATGCCGATGAGGACGACGAGGACGAGGAAAAATTACCCGAGAAGCAACGCCAGGAACTCAAGGGCTACATGGTTGCATTGACAGGCTTTGTGCCTCGTCTCGGCAGGTCGGCGTCAGGACTGGTGAAGAGCGTGCTGCGATGCCAGTGGCTTGGTCGTGATGACCAGTTTGCCACAGTCTACACCCAGTTCCTTGGAGCTCTGGTGAGCGCACAAGGCTCTTACCTCAACCTGGTTCTCGAAATGCTCGTAGACAAGTTCGGCAACTCGCGGCCAGCCGACTGGGCTGTACCTGGCTTCCCACCCGTCACCCGGGAACGTATGCAAGACCGACTTCATCAGGCCGTACGCTACCTCCTGCGAGTCTTCCCTGCCGCCAATGTCGTCTTGGGTCAGGTCATTGTCAGCAAGTTCCCGTATCACGATGAGTCAAGCCGCATTCACCTGGCTTACGTTGACAACCTGTTGCGCTTGCGCAAGTACGCGGCCCAACTTCAAACGGATATCACCGACCTAATCACCAACCGTCTGGTGCATATTGATGTGAAGATGCAAATGGATATGGATGACCTCGACGACAGGCTTACTGCCATGGTACTGATGGCCCTTCGCTCAGCCCAGGCCAACGGGGAGCTGCCTGCCGATGACGACGACGAAGAGAGTGATGCGGAGTCGGTGGACAGTGACGATGAGGAGGAAGATGAATTCAACCAGATCAAGGCCGTCAAGGAAAGCATCGAAAAGCTCGACGTGACTCTGGACAGGCTGTTCAAGCTCTACACGCCGTACTTCGACGATCCCGACTCGACCGAGGCCTTGTCAACATTCGAGACGCTGCTCAACGAATTCTCCCACATCATACTCCCTGCCTACAAATCTCGCCACACCCAGTTCCTGGTCTTCCACTTCGCACAGCAGTCTGAAACGCTGTTGGACTTGTTCTGTGGTACATTGATCAATACTGCCTTTGAGTCCAACAGACCGCTTGTGCTGCGTCAGGCGGCTTCTGCCTACCTTGCTAGCTTTGTAGCTCGTGGTGCCATGGTGCCCGGTAAACATGTACGCTTGGTGTTTGAAGTACTGGGCCATCACCTGGATAAGATGCGCTCGACCTACGAAGTCAACTGCCGAGGCCCTGATGTCAGACGTTACGCGCCTTTTTACTCTCTGACGCAGGCCTTGATGTACATATTCTGCTTCCGCTGGAGAGATCTCATTCAGGAGGTTCCCGAGGATGTTGACGAGGATGAGCTATCGTCTTACCTAGACCAGGACATCACGTGGATACCAGAAGTGAAGGAAGTTCTTCGACGCAACATCTACTCCAAGCTCAACCCCCTCAAGGTGTGCTCGCCAGCTATCGTTGAGCAGTTTGCTCCCCTGGCTCACCGTTTGCGGTTCATGTACGTCTACCCGCTGATCGAGTCCAACAAACGTCTGCGGTTGTCGCAGTTTGTCTCTACTGCATATGCGAATGGTGGTGCGCTGCGGGAGTCAGGGCTAGACCTTAACGATGAGAGCTGGCAACAGCTCGACTCGTATTTCCCCTTTGACCCCTACCAACTACCAACGAGCAAGCATTGGGTTGAAGGGGGATTATCTGCCGTGGCGAAACATCCCCGGCTTGAACCCTGATGAGGAGGAGGATAGTGACGAGGAGGAAGTAGTTGAGGAAGAGGTCGACGAAGATACGGCAACAGATGACGAGGATGGGCGGGATGACTAAGTGAAGTGCCTGTATTCCCCCCAAGCGACACTTTCCCCGTCTGGTATTTGCATTGTTATTATTGGCACTGGCGTTTTCGGCAGCATCAACGGGAGTTCTAAAAATAGGGTCTGATTTGAGGTTACACCTGGAAGGCAACATGGACACAGGCGTTTGAAGGAAGATATCCGGCTTTGTCAGCACGAGTCCCACGAAGATATTTTCCGCAGTGTAGCAATCTAGCATATTTCTCAGCTTATTTGTGCTATTAAGGCAACTGTGACGCACGTTTTTCATCATATTTCAACAGCTCCAAGGACTTGGGGGTTGTACCTACCATATCGTGATTTATTTATCAGTCCCTCCTCGGTCAATCCTGTGCAATAAATAACCGAGGTCTAACTGTCTTGAACTGATTAGACAAAGGCTGGGCTGGGCTAGACGACCCCCCGCACATAGGGCGTTTTTTGTACGCCAATTGCATGGGCATAGCATGTCGCTCGTCAGCACTGTATAAAGAAACCATATTGGCAGCCGCCCTGTTTGATACACCTCATCAGCCAGTTTGCCCTGCCAAGCATATTCCCCAAGATTTGAGGATGGCAACGCAACCCCAAGGTAACCACGGTGACGGATATGACAACGGGGATAGTTCTCGGCCGTCATTCGCTAAATTTTGGAAGAGGTCCAAGGCGAAACTTGGGCAGCGCCGCAATATTACTTTTGTCTCGGCCAATCCTGGTGCCCTTAATGGTGCGTATATGTATATATCCCGGAGACTTGGTCGCCAGGAAGGAGAAACGTATCACCGTTCTCACACTACTCCACGAAGTGAAGCCCGCAGCTATTCATCGGTAGTTAGCTGAGACTGACTTCTTTTCTCCGTCCAGGAGAGCCGGCCGGCCAAGCTCCTAACAACACCCTCCTCCATGACGAAGGTGTGGGAAAGGCTGAGGCCCGCCGCGCCCAGGTCCGCCGCGCCCAGGTCCGCCGCGCCCAGATCCAGCACCGCCAGCGCAAGGCGAACTACGCCAAGGAGCTGGAGATGGATATTGTACGGCTGCGCGGCGATATCGAGCGGTGCAAGACGGACTGCTGGACGCTCGCGGGCGAAAACCAGGGTATGCGGCAACAGCTGACTGCTGGGCCACGGCCGCAACTGCCGCTAGATTCCGGTCACGTTGATCACCATCCTGTGGTGCCCGGAGTCGGCTATATGCCGATTGCGACCCAGCCGGGGGACGACGAGGTCCCCAGTTCTCTGCTGCCACAGCCACCTCAAGACTACGGGGAAGATGCAGGTGCTGCTGCTGCCACTGCTGCTGCTACTTGGGCCCCTCTATCCCCTTTCCATATCGAGCCTGGTTACATGGCCCATTTAGATGTCGCCGGGAGCCTAGGCTCACCTGCATTCCAGGTCACTCGGATGACCGCAGCAGACCAGGAGGACTCTGCGCGCTTCGCCGGGGCGCTTGGTCCTCCAGGTCTGCCGTTTGGGGAAGATGAAGACGGCAGAAGTCTGGCTGCTAAATTCTCAGGGGAAGAGACGGATAAGGCGATCAACTTCATCCTAGCGTAAGAATCCTCCCGAGTTCTACTTTCCTCCCCTTGAATCTACATCTAAACTGGATATATTGTTTCTAACTCCCCATATTTGATCTAGCCTCGAGCACGTCTGCTGGTCTCACTTCAAGGCAGCAAGCTTCCAACTTCCCGACGGCGGCCAACCATCATCACCACTTCCACTCGCATCGTCATCCTGCATGGGCGACGCCGGCACCGACCCCTGCCACGGCCACGCCCTCATGGTGTCGGCCATGGCACTCCAACAGGCACCAGATCCCATTTTCCAGCGCCTCGAGAACCAAGCTGTTCTCGCCGCCCCTGTCTTCAGCCCGGCGGCTTCTTCTTCTTCCTCCTCTCACGGACCCCCTCCCCCGCGGGCGGATACGAATAACGGTAGCAGCAGCGTTGCCTGGCGCACGACGAGCCTCACACTCGAGTCGCTGCACGACCTGGCGTCGACGCTGAATCTGCCGGACTTGGAGCTCGCGCCCGTACAGGCGTGGTTCGAGATCATCCGTGAGTACGGGTCCGGGGCGGTGCTGGGCGACGACGGCCGGGTCCTCGAACAGCTCACCGCCGAGCTCAGGGGCCTGGTCAAGTGCCTGTCCTTCGGGGCCGTCATCGAGCGCGAGGCATTCGACAGCGTCCTATACAGGGTCTTGGGGAACAGAACAATCGGTCGAGCTTGAGTTCGGAAGTCGGCGCCAGCGCCGGCGTTGGTACGTGAAGTGGCTGGCCTGGATGTGCTTCATAGACTGAATATACTTATAGTTGGTTTATTAATTCATTTGTCTAACTAAAGTCTATATGAAATTATTCGAGTGGAACCCAAGCCCTATAAGTTCCTTCCCTTGTTGCTTTGGTTTGGGTTTATAGCCGTCCACGAGGGTCCATGCCGGGTGAAAAACGACGAGACCAAGCACGGCCTCAGCAACCACAAACCCGTCCAGAAGTGCGAACATGGGCTCACCCACGTTTGCCTTGGTAAAACTCTGCATCAGACCAATGCTCCAGTATAGGTCTCGGACCAAGAGACACACGACAGCTAGGGTGATGACGATGAGATAGCCCTTGAACCTGCGCGTCAAGACCCTCCCACTGTCTACTGATCCCAGCTCCATGGCAGCGCTGCCATGTCTGCGGTAAGTGGAGAAGGCTTGACATAGCACGATGGCAAAGAGCACCATGAAGACGACCAGAGTGCCGCCGTGCAGTCCGATACCTATCCCGGCTACGCCGCCACCCGGGTCGGCATTGGGGCCTAGGCTCGCTGTGCTGGAGATTTCGGACAGCGCCAGGCCGAGGCCCACAAGCTGGAGGGCGAGCCCGGTCAGGTCGAACCAGATCAGGTAGACGTACCACCCAGGGTGAATGAGGGAGTGCTCTTTGCCTAGAATCTCGAGAGTCCGCTCAATAGTCGTGTACATACTAGAAACATGACAAGATACTCATCAGCAAATCATGGCCCCCTTTGTTCAATCTGGTTTTATATTTTCTGACCATCTCGGTACTTCCCCCTGGTTTGCAGATGGAATTGGCGCTGGACAATAGAAGGGAGTGTGTACTTACGCCATGGAGACGAACGAAGGTGCAATGGTGACGAGTATGGTAACCACTACAAACGACGGCGCGCTCCAGCTGCCTGTGACGCTGCTAAGGCGGATGGCGTAGCCGATGATCTCGAAGACGCAAGTGAGCGCCAGCGGGATAGTGAAGTTGTTTCGTCGGCGCAGCAGTAGAGAAAAACACAGGCAGCCCATAAGGCTGGACAAAAAGACAATGAGAAGGAGGGCGCTCACGGCCTGGTTCAGCATCTGGGAGGGCATTCGGGGCGACGATCTAGCAGTGTGCAGATATGTCTCGATAGCAATAGCGAAGTGATCGTCGCTCACGCTACTATAGGCACAAAGTATTGTCGGAGAGGGAGGAAAGCCAGTATGAGTGTAATAGCATCAAAGATATTGGTGATCTTCCTTCTCTCGTGCCGGCCAGCTGCTTCGAGACTGGGTAATTGGACGAAACGAAATAGATGATATCCAACCCAACAACCTGCAAGGCAGGCAAGAAAGAGAGTGCTGAGCCACCACCAAGAACAGGCAAGTGCAAGCGACACAGCAAGTCGTGTCCGAATTGAGCGAGACTCGGACTTGGTTCGACCACTGACAAGCTTCTGCTGTCTTAAGGCAGCCCGATCGAGGCAATTGCTCGCAGGACCAGAACTGCTCTTTTCAGGTGGCTGCCCCCCCCTGCAACATATCATATTTCTGCCTGCCCCCAGCCTATGTATCCGACGCCGAATGGCTACTAGGCAAGACCACCGTCTGTTCCTGACTACCGCAACCACGAGATGGCGATGCCACATCTGGAGAAGAAAGGGGGTCTAGATGCGGCAACAGGTGGTCAGACTGAACAAGACCTACCGCAGCTGCCGGGGCGGCCAAGGGTTGAAGCACAGTCTGGCAATCTGCAATTCGTTTGTGCCACCAACCACCACCACAAAGTAGAGGGGGCTGTAGTGACTGCGTGGGATGAACCAGGAGGACCACCTGACCAACCGGGACGTGGCCGGGTGGTCAGCTACAGGTAAGTGTTGCGCGTAAACGCCGTATCATGTTAACTGCTGTGATATCTTGCAGGAACAGACGAGGAAATTAAGAACTGCAGGGCTGATTAAGCCTCAGCCGGGCTGCTGAAGAAAGGTTGCGTGAGTAGCTGACGGGGGCTGTGAAAGTTGACTGGTCAGAAGTGGGAAGGTGCAAGTCACGTTTTCGCCCCCAAACGCATCCCATTCGTTCCTTCCTTCCCCAATCCGTAGGTACATCAATGTATGTAGGTACCCCCAACTTCCAGTGAGTGTTCAGCAGTCGAGTGTTTAGACCCCAAACAGACGTGCTTTCTTCAACTGCAAACTTCAAGAAACTGTTGCAGATTGGGGGCCACCCGGTAGCACCTCCCGCCTTTTCTGAACCGTCGTCCTTTTCTGCTCTCTGCTACGTTGCCTTCTGCTTTTGTATAAGTCAAGTCAACGCGATTTGCGAACCAACGCGGCTACGGGGATGAAAGATGGGCCAGCTATTGTTCACACCAATGGGCCAAGATGAGAGAGGTATGTAGGGGAAATAACAAAAAAAGTGTATTCATGAATTTTTACAATCTAAATGATATGGTGTCCTAAGGCTAATCAAATGCAGCCCGGGACGTTTTCCTTAAAAGACCTTTGCGCAAACTCCCCAAAAGGTGGTCGATCCGAGGAGGGCCGCCAAGTCAGCTTGCCCATTATAAAACTCACCGTCCTATTAAATCACAAATTAAGCAGTTAGAGGCCATGCCTGCTGTAGATGCTCCAGCCCTCGCACCATCGGGTGTGTTTCCATGCGCCCGCCGTGCCATACGCCACCATCTTTGTCATCTTCCCTCACGGATAAAATGAAACGAAAACAGGCCGAACCACCACCCAGGAACTCCGGTTATAAATGTCCACCGTTCTATCGCATCGACCCATGAACTAACCACCCCTTAAACACCGGGGAGGCTGAAGCCAGGCATATTGGGCCAGTTGCCCACCTGGGCGGGGTCTCCGCCGATGCGCACGTACACGCCGACAGCCGGGATGCCGCCGTCCAGGACGTAGAACTGGAACCATCCCGGTGGGCAGACGTGGGCGTTGGGCGGCGCCGTGACAGTGCAGCTGAGCCCGTTGCAGCTCACGGCCGGGAAGATGGTGCGGGCGCCCATCGAGTTGCCGTGCGTACTGGAGACGGCGCCCAGAAGCGACACCGTGATGGCGCCATTCTGCGGCGCGCCGCCGAGAGTGAAGGCGACGGTCTGACCCCATGCCCAGTCCTTGTTAGTTATCGTGAACGTCGGTCGCGGCTTACCGTTGAGGATGTAGGGCGGCGTGAAGACCTCAACGCGCATCTCCTCGGGGTGCACACCGTCCTCGGGGTCGGAGCCCGTGATGAGGACTCGGCCGTCCAGCAGCGTGATTGCCTCACTGTGGTAGAGGCGGGCGACGATGGTGCTGGCCATGATGCTCATACGCTGACCGAAGGGTTTTGAAGGGTCGTAGAGGACGGCCTGGTAGTTGGGGTCGTTGGCAAGGCCGAAACCAGCCACGCCCTCCTTGGCGCCGTTGGCGATCAGGTAGGTTCCGTCCGGCAGCGGGGCCATGCAGCTCATGACGCGGTTGGAAGGCATGCGCTCCAATTGCCACTGCGGGTTGGGCGCGTCAGGGAAGATGGTCACACAGTTATCCAGACCCTGTCGGCCACCGCTGGCACCACCGCAGATCAGCACGCCGAGGGGGTCGGTGTAAGGTGCGTACTGTGGGAGAAGCACGGCAGTTCCTTCAAGAGGATAGGTACGACCTCCGGAAATATCGTCGACGGACGTGGGCATCAGAGGGAAGGTCTTGATCGTGGCAAAGGTCTTCTCGTCCAGAATGCGTGCCTCGTTCCAATAAGAGGCGAAGATGCCACCGCTTGGAAGTACAGCCAGGAAGGGATACAGATTGTTCGGGTCGGTTCGCTCCAGCCAGTCCATGTACAGAGGAGCCGTGCCGGTCGCGGGGAGGATCTCCAGAGTCGGCTCAGGCGCGGCATTGGAACCCTTCTCACCACCAAGGACGAGTACTGAGCCGTTGGCCATGATCATGGCACTCGGGTACCAGCGTCCAACCTGGAGATGCAAGGTGTCCACGTTCTCTTGCCAGTCATTTACACCCTTGACACCAGGAGATCCATCCGGCCAGTACAGGCGAACGCCAAAGGTCGACTGGAGAGACCAACCACCGACAGTGAGCTGCCTGCCGGCCTTGTCTGGGAGTGTTATACCAGCGTTGCAGAAGACGTCGGTCTTCAGATGCATCGTTCGCCAAGCCGCCGTGAAGTTGCTGACCTGGCTCAGATCCAACTCGTAAGCGCCGGTGCTATTGGGGGCCCCGGTACCCCATTTCTCCAGGAAGGTGACCTTTCCGGTAATGGACTGCATCGTCAGTAGCGGCGTGACCACACCGCCGACAAGATTGGAATACAATCCCGCGTCGTTGCCGGTGGGGTTGTGGAACACGTAGAGCGGCGTCGGCCCTGACCATTGATAAGTGGTTAATCGGCTGCCGCCACCGCAGATGGCTGAGGCGTTGCCGGCGCAGACGATGTTACAACTGGACTCGTCCTGCTTGGCGACACCTGGTGCCTGTAGGTGTTGTGGATCGCCGCAATAGCACTCGTCGCCGTACTCGACGCCTGCGATGGGATATCCGAACTGTGCACACTGCCACAGACATTGGGTAGCAGTATTGGTGCCCGGGTAATGCATGGCCCAAGGGAGCGTTCTCTGGTTGTTGGCATTATCGTTATAGCACCCAATGTAGGTCCAAGTGCCGTTGAGGCCCCCAGTCTGGGGGGCGGGAGGCTGGAAAACTTGAGGTTTGCCCTGGGACACAATCGATAGATAGCCTGGACCACCGCACGTCTGCGAGCTATCGCCCGAACAGGTGGTGCTACATTGCGTGGGGTCGTTAGTGGCATGGCCTCCGTTGTAAACGGCGTTGTCGCAGAAGCACTGCTTCGAAAACTCCGTGCCTGAAATGGTGTATCCTCTGTTCTGGCAGAGGAAGGCACAGTTCTGCGGGGTGTTCGTGTCACTGTCCGGGGCCTGGTAAGCTGGGATGATGCGTCCGTTGGGGCCATCCTGCCAGCAGCCCTGGGCAGCCCAGCCAGCGGGAAGACCATTGACGGGGGTGCTGGTGCGGTCGTGGACGTTGGCGTAGCAGACGGCGGCTTGCTGCTGGTGCTGCTGGGGACTGGCGCTGTGCCGTTCAGGACATAGACCGACAGGCGGTCGCCGTTACCGCAGAGCTCATTGGGGTTGCCGGCGCAAGGCATCGAGCAGTCGCTGGCCGGAGCGGGTTTCGGACCAAGTTGGAAGTTGTTACCACAGTAGCACTCGCGGCCATACTCGGTTCCAAAGTACGTGGCCCCTTTTCCACTGCAGAAGTTGTAGCAGGACTCGATTGTCATTCCGTTGTCGGCGTAGTTGGCAAGCTGCAATGTACGGCCACCCACCTCCAGCTGGCAGCCATACCAGACATAGTTGCCTACACTTGGGGGCTGGACTGGTCCGGTCGGAGCGGTCGGAGCCGCTGCAGCGGTGGTTGTCTTGGTAGCAGTGCCCGATGGCATCGCATTTCCAGAGGAGCTGTAGACGTTGAGACGGTCCGGTCCACCGCAGATTTCTGTCTGGTTACCGGAGCAGAGCATGCTGCACCCTGAAGTAGCAGGGGCACCTCCATTCTGGAAGCTATTTCCGCAAAAGCATTGGCCTGAGTATTCAGTACCAGCAAGGGTGTAGCCCGCTGCTCCACAAGCAGCCGTACAAGTCAAGGCAGAGTTGGAGTTGCCGGTGTTGGCTTGGTAAGTCAGCGTTCGACCATTGGTTCCTTCTCTGTAGTTGGCAAGGTAGTTGACAAGACAGTTAGACATGCAACTTTGTCATATACGTATAAGGGGCCTTACGCGTAGCAGCCCATCGACTTCCAGCCTGGCACACCGAGGTTGGGCTGGGGTCCGGCGTTCTTTGGGTTGGTGTACAGTGACAAGAAGCCGGCGCCCCCGCATGTTTCGGTTTTGTTACCATCACAGGGTGTGTTGCACGAAGTGTTCGCAGTCGTCTTGGCCCCCGCCGCGATGGTGCTTCCGCAATCTGATTGCTGCATTAGGATGTGATGGCCGGAGATAACTTTGTTCTACTTACAACACTCGTGATAGTATTCGACGCCGCCATACTGGTAATTGTTCGTGTCGCAGTAGGCAAGGCACTTCTCCACCGTCATACCCCCGTTGTCGATAAGACTGTCCGAACTCAGCGTACGGAAGGTCTCGGTATAGCAGCCAGTATAACTCCAGCCCGGGGGCAGAGCCCTGGGTTGGACGGCCCCATCCGCCAAGGAAAGCGAGACGAACAAGGCCAAGGAGGCGAGCGCTGATTGCCCCTTGGACACCATGCTGGATTCGAATATCTCGGTATGTTGTATTGCAAAACGAGTGTCTGTACGGAAGAATCCGAATGATTGCGTGAGCGCTACCTAGAAATATGAAAAAGGGCCCTGTGGAGGGCATGCCCCCTATTTATGGGCGTGAGGTTGTCCATGCCGCCACTGTTCTCGATGCACGCCTTCGACGGCGAGTGCTGAACACGGGCTAAAGGAGACCTAGGCCAGCTTGGTTGGCGGTAGATTGACACTAGGCACGTTGAGACTTTGGCCGCCACGTCTGTTGTTTTGAGGTCGTGCCCATCCAGGTCTTATGTTAGTCCCTGATGTGGTGGCTTACCGGCCCTGGCCGTGCCGGATGCTACTATTTCGAGGTCACCTTGCACGCCCAGCATGTGCCAAGCATGTTGCCGTCGTACCGACTCTCCCAGCATCTCGTGGACAAACGGTTGACCGGCAGGCGTTGCGACAGCCACTTGGTGCCCCCATTCTTGCTGTTATAACGGCGTACTTGGTGCTCACTCTTAGCCTGGCTCAAACGGCCTCGTTTGGTGCTTGGTTAATCTCGTATTTACAAGTCTCGCGGCAGACCTCCAGAACCGACTGCCTCGGGTTCTTGATCGAGTCCCTTGTTTTGTAATTCCCTGCCAAGCCACAGAATGAACTCGTCAGGGTCTCCTCTTGTAGTCGGCTCACGAGCGTATGATACGCATTGGCCTCAGCCTCCTTGTAGGGCTTCCCATCTTTACCTGCGGAACTAGGGTACAATGGCAGATGACCGTTGTCAGATTGGATATTCTGCCAATCTATTAGTCTGAGCAAGTTCTAGAAGCAGTCGGCTCGGCAGGTAACAAGCAGTCCAATCAAGGATTATGTAATGGCCTGGATGGAGTGGACATCGAATCATTCGTTTACGATGAATACACCCGGGTCATCTGTCTGTCTATCGCTAGATATTAGATGATGAGGTTCTCAAGGTCGTGAGTGCAAAAAAACGGAACCCATTCGTACTCAACAATAGGCCGGCCCTATCCACTGCCCGAAATAGCAAAGCAAAGAGATGGTTTGTTGTACGAATGAAGACTTGGTCTAGCTTCACCTCATCCAGGGCGCGCCTATCATCACCTTAAACCGGTCCAGGTGTTTCGAGGAGATGAGTGGCAATGGACAAAACTACTGCTATTGTAATGGTTGGTTTGATGAGCTTCTTCGCATTAATCGAGGATAAGCTGCCCGGCTAGCGCCAGGCGTGCATATTGCCAATTATCTGGTGAGAGAATTCGAGCAACAAAGTACGCAGGCCATTTGCAAAGTGTCCTTAATTGCTGCTCAGATACTCATCTTCGGCCCAAACAATGCGCCGGAGAGAGCGCGTCTAGAAGTCAGGACTATTGCCGCTCAAGAACCTTTCCCTTTCCCCCTTCCCCATGCTACAAACCTTGACGCCACCAGGGGTTCTCGAATTTCACTAGATGCCTTTCAGACTGGTTGTTACAAATGGGTCATCGGTTTGTTTAGAAAATGGATATCATCAATGGACACAGAGACGAGGATAGAGGTAGTCTGCCAGCAGGGTATACTTGGGCTTGTCTACTACGCGACTGAATATGTACAATATGCCATTGGTAGTGTTCTCCTCGAAAAGCAGTGGTTCAGATGAATTTTTCGCGTTAAGAAAAGGCATCTCGTTCAGATATAGCGCTAGTCTTCTGTCGCTTCGTCGGCAATCTTTTCCGCTGCCGCTTCCCAGTCATCCTCTACCGGCTCAACCTCCACCTTCTTTTTAAGCTCCTTCTTGAGCATCAAAAGCTTACGGCCAGCCGCTGGCTTAGCCTCGCTTGCACTGGCAACTGTAGATCTGGCTTGCTTCGCCGTAGAACGACCAACCACAGAACTCCAACCGTCCGCATTCTTGACCGGGTCGATTTCCCTGCGCAGCACGTTCAGGGATGTATCCGCATGGCAAAGGAATACTGCTTTTGCGATATCTGTACGCGTGATCGTTTGAGCAATCAGTGGCTTAAGAGCCGTAACAGACGTTTCCAAGGCTTGAGCAGCCCAGGACCCCGACCCCTTAACGACTATTTCGTCCGTCGGAAGGAAGCCCGTTGTGAATGTGACCGTCGGTTGTGTGGCTAGATCTTTCGCCAATACATTTTCCACGTCTTCGACAGTCAGGCCAAACCGAGGGACCGTCAAAAGCAAGGCGTTGTATGCTACATTTATGAGTGGATTTGTGGCGGGGCCGGCTGATGTTGCATCATCCGTCAGGCTGGATGTTTTGATCTGTACGCACTGGGCCAAGGTCTTGGCCGGCGCTGAGACGAACCTGGGAGTCTTGAAAATGGAGACATGCCTATGAGGTTCTGGATCTTGAGATTCGCTATCCAAGCCATAGTCTTCTGCGAGAGCATGAAGGAAAGCCCGCTGCTGAGCCTTCATTGGCTTGAAGCGAAGGCGCTTTTCTTGGGCATCGCTTGCGAAAACACGGAACTCTCGCTCCTGAGTCTGGGCCCAGCGAATGCCCTCCTTGAAAAGTTCCAGAGTCTTGTCCGAATAAGGGAAATGGTTGTCCTTGTGAGTCTCAGGATCAATGTTCAGGGCAGCGGCTAATTTAGCGTTTCTCTGTAGTCGGAGGCACTCATCGTCGCACTTGAGTGGCGGACGGTCCGGGAATGGATTTGTTTTGCTTGCCATGCATCGCACTTCCTGTTTTCTGTGCTGGCAGTCACATGTAATGAATGTTTTGGCCTGGCATGGTTTCTCTTCCTTGCAAGGATAGGGGGCATGGCAGGGATCAGTATCGGCATGATCGCACGACTTCTTGACCTTGAGACACGGTTGCTGGCAGTGTGATCCCCGGATACTTGCATCTTCGCACTCACCCGGGCGATGGCATGGCTTAGTACATAGATGCGTACCGCACTTCAACTTATTGCCACATGGCAGCCCACACCGCGGTTCTTCAAACCAGCAGGGCTGGTTCTTGAGGGTCTGTTTGCCACAAATGCATCGCTTCTCGACCAGAAAGGGGCAAGGAGGACATGACTTATCATCGGTGTGACAAGTATGTGGCACACGGGGATGTCCGCATGCGGGACTAGAGCGGGCGCAATCGTACCGACACTCTGGCGGCTGGGTGCCGCAGGGTTGAGGTGGGTATAAAACTGTGCGGCCGCAATTGCAACTGATTTCTTCGAATACAGCTTCGGGGCAAGTAGGGCAAGGGCCAGGATGACACATCTGGCTGCACGTGTGCTTGCCACATTTCAAGTTGCGTCCACATACTCGAACACAAATCTGTAAAGACATAAAGTTAGCTTCTGACTTCCTCTTCGGTAGATACATAAGTGGGGGGGATGGTTTCAGGGGTTTACTTACATGCTCAGCTTCAACTTCGTCATTCGAAGCGCCGCCGTTCTTCCGCTTACGCCGAGCAGCTACTCGTTCCACGGCCCTCTTTTCACCGGGACAGCAATGGAGATCGTGGTTATGTCTTCCGCAACTAAGCTGGGCGCGGCAGACTCGCATGCACTCAGGAACATGTAGATTGCCTTGGTGGCACACAGTGGGAGTAGTCGTTCTGCCGCAGCGGCATGTAATGTCCATGATCTGCGAGCATGGCGGGCAAGACGAGCCATGGCATCCCGATAGGCATCGGTGCCCACATTCTAGAGGTTTGTCGCAAATCTCTCCGCAAGTAGGTACGGAGTCCTTGCAGGTCTGCCGGGGATGGTCGAGAATATCTGCCAGCTGGGTCTTTCCACAAGGGCAATGCGTCACGGCATCTGGTGCAAACGGACAATGAGCGGGCTCTTCGTCCTGAGCGTGGCACGGCTGCTGACATTTGTGGTTTCCGCAATCGAAGGGTCGTCTGCAGATCGTTTCACAACTAAATGTGGCTTCGTACCAACCGTCCGTGACGGCTTCCGAGGCATCCGCATGGCCTACAAGCTGCCCATGATCGTAAGATTCAATCTTATCCCCACGCTGCTCACAAGCGATGTCCTTGTGTTCCTTTCCGCAATAGCAGAAGGAAGATATCGGTATCTCACAGCTGCCACATAGGCCCGAATGACAGGGCTGGGAGCATTCATGCTCCCCACATGGAAGAAGATCTCCGCAAACCTCATCGCAACTCCAGCCATTGGCGTAGCTGGTCTCGATGCAACGCTTGGTCGAAGTGTTCTTGCCACAGAAACAGGACATTGATGGGCCCATCATGCCGCAAGGAGGACAGGGGCCAGCATGGCACACCAAGCCACATGGATGCGGGCATGTAGGCCGCGGTTTAGCGCATGTTTGGTTGCAGGAGTGAGGCGGAAGTCCCGGAATAGAATGAGGGTTGGATTCCTTTCCACACCAGCAATGATAGGAAGTTGGCTCCTCCGTTAGAGACGAGTTGCATCCAGGGCAGCGCCACCCGTTGGGCGTTTCTCCCTCTTGCTCGTTCTTCTTTTGGTTCTTCTGGTTCGTGTACCATTTTCTTACGCAAGATAGGTGAGCTGCCGTCCAGCAAATGGAACAAGACCAAACCCGCGAGTTTCGCAGAACCTCGTTGGTACAAATGACGCATTCGTAGTGACCGTTGTCGATGTCTTCGTGAATCCGGGTGGGCAGAGCAGACGCTGTAGATTTAGGCCCCTTCTTTGGCACAGAAGGTCTGGTAACGGGGGCGGCAGCCCCTCTTGAAGCACCATTTCTGGTGACAGGAGGCTGCTGACCGGGTACAAATTCTGGAGCTTCTACACTCAGGGCACCAGCACCAGGCGAGGCCGAATTGCTGCTGGATGCTACATCTGATGTCAAATGGCCCCCAAATGTACGCCGGCCACCATGAGCTGCTCGCTGTCTAGGCTCACCCCCGCCCCGTCTGGGTTCACCGTTGCCCCGTCTGGGCTCACCCCCGCCCCGTCGGGGATCTCTCGCCCCTCTACGCCCGCGCCCAGCCTCGCGGCCGTTTGCAGTTGAAGCAGCACCGACATCATGGGCTGCTGGCGGGGGTGGAGCAACGGAGTTCGAGTTCTGCGTTTCTGACACATTTGAGGCCTGTGGGTTTGGTTGTCTCCTCTCCTGTGTCTGTGCTTGCGCTGCTCCCCGGCGGCGACCTCCACGGCCTCTACCGTATCGACCACGGCCTGACTGCTGGTCACCTTCCGACATAGTTGCGGTTGCGTTTGAAGCGTTTGTTTGGACCTCGGGCATTTACTTTCCCAGAAATTGAAGTCGAGAAGCAAGTGTCACCCGATGTGGCGAATTTAGTGGCTCAATTTCGGGACCAGGGTCGCTTATGAAGATGTGCGCTTTTTGAAATACAGCGGCTTCGGAGAAGTGCAAAGGAAAAAAATCAAGAGAAATGGGCGAAAGACGAGTAAGGCAACACAAAGCCGTAGTGACAGTTGAGGTGCCAAAAGGTCTGTTTTTAAGATAATGGAAAGCCGTGCAAGGGTGAGTTTTCTGTCAGGATCCAACACCCAGTAACTCAGTTGCTCCTCCGCTGGGATGGGACCAATTAGAAGCCCCCGAATTATGATTCACTTTCTATCATCGATGACTTTTAGACAGCCGTGGCAACGGGGCTACATGTAAGCCTTTTTCTGTTTGCTGGTTGACTCACACTGCAGCTAGAAAGAACCCTGTACTTTGCCCTGGCTAAACTTTTAGTGCTCTAGCACTGCACATCTCCCGGCTTACCCACCATTGATCTATTCACTACCACCACTACATGCCTCAACTTGGAAGACCCCGATGATGCAATTTGGTAGAGAAGGGGGTTTGGAAGTTGACCAACTAATGATTTCATCAACTTAGGGAGTTCACGAATAACATAGATTAGAAAATTCGTTATCAAAGGCACTTCAAGCGTGCATAAGACATCATTTATCATAACTTGGCTCCCACCTCAAGACAACAAGCGTATGATCACATAAGCCAATGTCGGTCGGTCATCACATGAGTATACGACGAACTATGGTCCTCGGAGGGGAGCTAAGTGAGCCCAAGTGTTACTCCCGTAGATATACACGGTATTCCAATTATCAATCTATGGTGAACCTCCTTGTTTGCCATCTTGGGACACGAAAGGGGTGGGGTATCTTGAAGCTTAGTCGTAGAAAACAGCATATACATGAAAGCATGGCAGTCCTCCTCTATGAATTCTTTGCACTCCAAAGCATCCTTCTCGCTGTATGATGGGTGCCGGTTTTAACCACCCCATTATTCCTTTTGCAAGAGTGTAGAACCAACGTCTAAATCAACTCCACCTGGTCCAAATTAGGACTTTTGCCTTGCTTCGTCGCTGGCAACATTGGATACAAAATCAGATATCGCCTCAAAGTAGCCCTCTTCGAGCACACTAGAGTTGTGATCGCCGCCAGGTAGCGGTTTCCAGACCTTGGTCGGTGTAGAAGCCAGTTCGAAAAGTTTGCGCATATGAGCCGGCCTGAGATATTGAGAATTAGCAAGGGCCGACAAGTTTGAGTCATCATAATACAACGCCAGAACGTATTACAAACAACACTGAGATCCAAAACAGAGACTAATAACTTACGGGACAATCTCATCTTGCAAGCCGCTGAGGAATAAGATGGGCACTTCGGTAATGGAGGGGATGACCGATTCGCTGGGCCAAACTTGGTGGCACAGGTAGGTCAAGTACTTGGCAGGCGGGATGACCGAAGGGATCAGGGTTCGCATCGACAAGAACGTATTCTCCAAGATAAGACCGACAACATCACCCTTACTTTGGTTTTTGGAGACGAGCTTGATGCTAACGGCTCCTCCCAAGCTCTGGCCGTAGACGATCAGCTTGTGATTTCTTGTCTCGGCTCTGTCCCGCAAGTAGTCGAGGGCAGTTTGCGCATCCAGCATCAAGCCCTTCTCATCGGGTTCTCCTGTCGACAAGCCGTAGCCGCGGTACTCCAGCATAAACACATTGCAGCCAATGTAGTTGATGATCATGCGGGCTATTGGTAGTCGATGGCCGATGTTGCCGGCATTGCCGTGGAACATTATAATAGTACAATTCGAGAGCCTCCCGCTCCTGGGACCCCGGATGTAGAAGGCTGAGAGCTTTTCGCCATCGTTTGTGGGGATTACCAATTCTTCAAAGTCTTTGATGCCAAACTGGGACGGTCGTGGAACTTCAGTTCG
Organism: Apiospora saccharicola; assembly: GCA_038363915.1. Lineage (NCBI taxonomy): Eukaryota > Fungi > Ascomycota > Sordariomycetes > Amphisphaeriales > Apiosporaceae > Apiospora > Apiospora saccharicola. The sequence goes on from JAQQWM010000001.1 coordinate 7,765,295, forward strand.
GGCATTGGGGGCATGTGCGAAGGGTAAATCAGGGCCCTGCGAGTTTGCAAAAAGAGGTGTCAGTCGACCAAGTAATACAGATCATACGCATAATCTCGCGCAATAATTGGTGGTGGGTTGGGACGGTGGTCAGCTGGGCTCCTGTGGGTGTCTTACTTTTGTTTAAAGTAGAGGAGCGACGTGAGGACAGCGGCAACGCCCTGTGCGACCTGTATTAGCTCGGTTGCGGCTCGACATCGGTGGGATATGGCGTGTCGCGTTCGCCGACAAGCTCGAGAGACAGAAGATGGTCTAAGTGAAGACCACGATGTTTTATGTGAAGCTGTGGGCGACGACAGCGTCGGGGAGGTGTGAGGCATGGCATACTGTGGAAGCGAGAGCAGGGAGGCGCATGTAAGAAGCCACGGTACTCAGTAACGAAACGGTCTGCTCCAGATAGCTGGTCGTCGGACCTGAGGAGGACGGCGACGATGAAGGCGACATGACAGATAGGTCAAGGAAGGTCGGGTCGGACAGGCAGGAATAGATATTGAGAGAGTGGCATCCAGGGTCAGAGGCAGAGTGCCCGCTGTTCTGGGGCGAAGCGGTGGACGTGATAGGAGTGTTGAGGGTGGAGATGCACAGAATGGGAAGACCGAGTAGGGATAGCCGTGGGGGGATCGAGGACAAAGGCCAACCGGTGGTGCTTGTCGAATTTTGCTTGAAGTTCATTGATAGAAGTTCAAGCAGTCCCCCTGATCGCAGTCCATACTGAAACAATGCACAATCTTTCTTGGGACGCTACGGCCTGCTACGGCTTCTAACTGCTGACACCTGCCAATTGGCTCATATGGAGCGATCGAGCTCAACTCAAGCTCCTCCTCGGAAATTGAAAAGATGCATCAATGCGCCAACATACCCACCCCGGGCAAGTAGGTAGGTACCTATAAGTAGGCGTCGCCAGCAGTATAGCCCGAAAGTACGGGGCCGGTACAGAAAGACCCTGGATACTCGGCGGGGGGTTCGACCTTTTCTGGGAACTCCGATCAGGTGCTCCTCCTCCTGCAGCACCTACAGATTCGTCACGGCAATTGATTGACTGTTTCGACTTTGCAAAACCAACATTTACACTTCCATGTGTCCCTTACAGTTGTCATCTTTTGTGTTTCGCATGACCCCAGAAAGGATTCGCAAATAGAGAGTTTGCCTATGTAAGGTGTGTTCTTGGTTTGCTCGTTTACCTAAATTGGGCAAACGATGGAGGTAGGTAATGGACAATTCCCGTCGCTGTACTAATACAGCACTATTCAGCGATCCATGGAATTTTGGTTGCTGGAGCTGGATCGCCATGCATCCTCGGCCACACTTTCTGGTCTTTCTTTTTGTACCAATCAACGAGCTTGTTTAAAGGGGCGCCAATTGATACTTGCATGTCTCCCTCGTGCATTTTATATGGAATATTGAGTAGTGTACTGTGGGGAAGCGATGTCGTCCCATCTACCTATCCCAGGGGTATGGAATCCCAAAGCAGAAAGAATATACAAGTAGGCTTCGTATATGGGGCGTTGATATATATATATATAGAGAAGTCACATAGGCATTTGGAGCGTACGGTCTGGCTCCGACTACTACACATACGCGACCATATCGCTGAATACTCACTGTGATACGGTTCTTGCCTTGGTCGCGTCAGACTGGTTCCCAGTAAATATCGAAATCGCTAGCAGCAGCCCGAAAGAGTGTTACTGGCCAAGTTGCTGCCAAAACGAGGAACAAACGACAAATATAGCTAGCGGGCAAGAACCTCAAGTCCTCGCCGCATTAATATATATGCTCGATTACTAAGACCCGGCCGTGGTGTAAATCACAGCTCTATTAACTTGGCTATAGTATAGTGTTTTGTGTCATACTTCATGTCTGAAAGTTCATTGGGCAAGTGTTGGAGGCAGTTTTCCTAGTCGAGAAGGACACATTCAAGATTATTCCGAAAAGATATGGGAGAATAAGTCCAGATACCAGTTGCAGATACGATCAGGGAAATCCCAAATGTCCAGTAGCTACTCAGCAAATACTCTTATATATTGACTTCTGGGTTTGCCTATGAACTCCATCGCTGTCTTCAAACCCACTGGATATTGATGGCTACATACCTTACTACATATTTTCCCCGCATAGAAGGGAACAACGATACCGAATCGGGGGACTTGTACGTGTCCCCAGACGATTGCGTGCCGTGCTAACCAGATCGTCTCATGCAAGTCACCGGTGAGCCGGGCCTCTTGCTTTTGATACCCAAAATCCATATAGGGGGGATCTAAAGCCACCCCAGTTGCGATGCCCGTATGGCCCCGGCCTGTGAGTTGTGTGCAAAAGGCGTTTTAATTCTAACCTATGCCGTGCTGGAGTGGTCTACTGGACCAGTTCTGTAAGCCCTTAAACGAGCCGCTGTCCCGAGTTTCAGACATTTCAGCTTTGCTTTCCATGTAAGTACCGTATTCTCTCAGAAATTTGGCCGCGTGGGCCACTTTTTCTTGTGTCCTAGCAGAGCCCCTATTGGCTCAGAAGCAATTTAAATAGACAGGATCACCTTTTGGCTTGCTTCCCCACGAGAACTGACCAATTATAGCTTATAAAATAAAAGTGGTCCATGCGGCCAATTCTCTGAGAGAATACGTTAGTCCGCGCGCGGTTTTCGTGATGGATGAGAAACGCGCCAAGATGTCGTACACATTCAGTGCGGATGACGTACGATCGCATGCAAGTTTGCTGCGATCAATTTGTCCTGCTCACATCGCCTTGCTTATTCTTCGGTTTGCGAGTTGAGGCGAGCTGTGTCACGGCAGCTGCCCATATATTGACTGCAGCGTCAGGGATTAGTACCTTACTTTTTTTATGGAGGTCTGCCGTCCACGCTGTTTAGCGCCGACCCAGCTTGATTGCATATCAGCCGAACTTCAATAGCTTCAAATGGACACCACATGAACACGAACATCTATCTTCCTGTAATTACCGGCTCGGTAAGGCGGGCGAGTGATTTGGGAATGAACATGCACGCCAAAGTCCTCGGATTCCGAACTCCAATTCCGAGCCCCAAAAATGACGTTGGCAGGACGGGCGGGAGTAGCCCTGCGCGGCCACACTGTAGGCCTCGATCCTGCCAGTCGGAACCCAGGGGTAAACGCGCGCCATTCGGTCAGCAATTAACTCGCAACATCATGCAGTTCATGATTCAGGTGTCTGCCAGGGACGGTCCAGGGGTTGGAGGGATTGACTTTCCTCGGACCTCCTGAACGTTCCTGGCCCAATTGGGCTTCGCCATCCTCTTTCAGCCCCTGGGCTGGGTAGCTGGACGAGTTTGGTGTTGGTGGCTTGGATCATCGACTTGCATGCTCCATCATCTATTCTTACACATGCTCATGGATGAAGCGATGGCACTTGGGGGATGTGTCCACTAACGATCCTGTGAAACTTTGGGGCCGTGCTATGAATGTGTGTGACGAAGGAACATTGAAGGATTATGCGCCAGAAGAGTGCATTCTCATTTGTCCACTGCCACGGCCCATCCATCTACGCAATTGCCGTATTAGACGTTGGGTTGTACGGTAGCTGAGGTCAGGTTAGGTGACAACAAGTCTGGACTGGGTGAGTGTCTCTAGCCCGCCCGCACCGTGCTCCCTCCCCACTACCTACCTAGAGACAGAGACGATCAAGTGCCCCCATTGCTCATCGTTATCGCCATTCATTATCTTGGGGGATGCATTGGTTTGATCTTGTGCCCGGATACATGTAAGTCAAGAAGGTGTAAACAAGGCCAAAGACAGTTGAGACCCTCGAGAAACAAGAAACGGCAGCAGACCATGCATCAAATGGTCTCGTGGAGTAGTCCCCGGCCCTTGTGCCTAACCCCAGGCAGGCCTTAAAGCGTGAGACTAGGTACACGCCGCTGTGTGCCCATTTTATTCTATTTGAAGATCGGCCGGGTTTGACAGGTCATCTTGCTTCTCTGAGTTTGGCGTGCAATGGAGGGGCGTATCGTTATCGGCTTGTTGTCCGGCAACGAACGAGAGGTTAAGAACGCGCATAACGCATCGGCGCCCAATATCCACCACCAAAAAAAAAAACTGGAAAAAATATCACCTTCGGATTCACCAGTCCAATACCTTTCGACCGTTTCTTGCTCTTCATCCCCACGGCGGACACTCGACCTTCGAATTAAGCCATTCCTGCTTCCTGTACGTGCAGATAGAAGCTCCTCTTCTCCCTTTTACCCCAGTTCCGCCCACGATCTCTCGGACCCCAGGAATTATCAGAGCTCTGCCTCAGTCAACCTGGATCTAACTTAGGGTTCTTGTCTAAAAACAAATCTGCAAACTATTCTAATCGCACCTCTCAGCCTCTGTTTCTCACTACGGCCCCCGCTACCGTCCGTTCTCGAACCACTGTACGTGGTACTGTAGCACTGCTTCATCGCCCAGCTAGTCACGAGAGTTTACGGAGAGCTGAACAACCCATCGGTTCACCTCACTCCCTTTTCCTGGCTGTGCATCATCTTTCTTGGCTAGTCAACAACCCACCTACCCTGAATCGATATCCAAAATATATCCAAACAGGACACAGGCTCACTGGGAACCTCCATGCGATTAGCAGTCTGCAGAACAACCTATCAGTAGATTGGCCTCGAAGTCTCCCGGTTTTTCCTTCGTGGCCATTCTCCTGGAATCTCGACAGCAGCAGCCAAGAGCCCAAGAGCCGGCGGCGTTTTCCCCAGTACCCCGGGCAATAGTACAATCTGCAAACACCTCCAAAAAGGAAACATCAACAAATTTACGGCCGCCCATTCATAACGAGCGACACGAACGAGATTGTGTAGCGCTGCGCCAATCAGAGTCTCGACCTGCCCCGAGAGCGCATCATTCCTAGACCACCCCCGAATCATGGTCTCATTTTCGTGTGAGGTAATGCTCCCCCCTCCATTAGCAGCTAATCTTATTAAGAGCCCAGAAGTCTGAGCCTGGCATCACGGCCTGAGAACCCGCTACCCTAAAGTCACTTTACATGCCATCGCATCCATCTCTTTCACCAAGGCATTGCGCCACCCATCCCCCATGCGTTTCCTATTAATCCTCTTGATGTGTTGTTATTTCGGGCATTGATCGCCCAGATAGCCCGTCCATCTGCTTTTATCCACCCTTCGCATCATTCCGTCGTGTTGGTTGTCCCCCTTATTACACACACACACACCCATCATCCCACTGTCGCAAGTAATCGAGCATCGGTTCTCCTTGCGCACCGTGTCTCCTGATCGGTTTCACCCCTCTGCCCCCCCAACCAGATGACACACCCAACCATTTGAAACGGACGCCCAGTCCCATCCCATTATACACCCCCCATACTCCGTACCCTCTTTTACTACTAGTATCACTCGCATCCTGCGAATTGATCCTCTTCTCGATTGCTATTGTTGCACTACCCTACATTACCATCTTCCATCTCTATTACCCAAAGCTAACCCGACCCCATAGTCGTGCGGCGACGTACTGACCAAGAAGAAACTCGATCCCCATCGAAACCGCTGTTACGGTGCGACTTTCACATGTATTGATTGCATGGTCTACTTCCCCGGCACTGATTATCGATCCCATACAGTAAGTTCGGACCGCTTCATTAGCGGATGCGGTATACTGATTCCAAATAGACCTGCATGAGTGAAGAGCAGAAGTACCAAGGCGCCCTTTACAAGCCCAAGAAACAGAAATATAATCAGCCAGAAAACCCACCCGCCGCCTTCGAGGAACCCCAACCCCAGACAATGCAGAAGCAGGCCTATGTTGAAGACGTCACTGAAGGATATGAGGCGTACCGCGACTATGACAGCGACGATGACAACAGGTCGGCGGCTGATTTGCCCCCAGAGGCCCCTACTCCACCCCCCAGCGGTGGACGGCCTGAATGTGTTTGACTTCCTTGTGGATCCCACGCCCAATGCTTCGAGACTGGAGTTGTCGATAAAGGACGAGAGCCAACAGCTTGTCAAATTCAAGGCTGACTCAGAGGAATACATGGACAACTCGGGCTACATGGTTGACGACGACGGGGACTTGGTTCACTACGGCGCCGGCCCTATCCCGACGCAAGTGCACTTTGAGACCCCTGTCCCGAAGTCAGAACGGAGGAGGACCAAGGATGGCGAACTCAAGAAGGACAAAAAGCGCAAGCGCTTGCATATCGAGACCAATAGCCCCCTGGCTATTGAGAATGGGCCCGCCGACCAAGATATGACCGATGCACCCGAGTTGCACACGGGCCTGACTGGTGGCCTCAACCGTATGATGCGACCGCCAGTATTCCCGCCGTCGCCCGATTACTCGGGTGGAGATGGTGGTGATAACTCGCCCTCCAGTCCGATCAAGAAGTCCAAATCGAAATCTAAACCTAGCCGTACGGAGACATTGGGCAATAACCTGAAGGCCCTGCTTCCGGGTACATCTAAGCCGGCCAAGGTTTCGAAGAAGAGGAAGCACTCGTCGGAACGGAAGGAGAAGAAGAAGAAGCACCACCATCACCACTCCGACAGCGAAAAGGCCCCCAAGCTTATCGAATACCGCCCAACAACTGCCGATGGAAAAGAGCCGGACGGCCAGATGATCGTCTACAAGCCCCGATCAGAACTGTTTCTTGGCATGTGCACGAAGGGACCGGATAGCGAGCGTGGCTACAGTATCAACAAGGCTTTGAAGCGCTTCCATCGCGAGCGATCGTCGTTGGGCACCAGCCTTGGCAGATCATCGGAAGAAAAGGAGCTGTGGCGGTCGCTGCGTATGCGACGCAACGACCGAGGCGAGATCGTTCTGTTCTCGGTTTGAGGCCTCAGTTTGAGGTGCATTGTAAAAAGGACAGGCGGCGTTGTCTGGTTTGAATTAAGATTTATGATACCATGGCTCAAGGCCACATGGAGCTGCGGTTGGGCAGCTCCGCTACACTACTACTGCCTACTAGTAGCACTAGCATAGCACTAAGGGGCGAAACTACCTGCTCTGGACTTGGGGTCCCGGAAAGAGCATTTGGGGGGAATGGCATGTATCGGTAGCATATGGTTGGGTTTGGAGGGCCGATCCGGAACACATCTGGCGCGTAATGGGCAGGACATGTTTGATTCTGGAAAGTGTCTTGATAGCTGTGCTTGTAGCCATGGGCTCTGGCGTTTGGGCTTGCCTCTGGCGAGGGTAATAGAATATTATCCCACATGGGGAAAGATTATCACTTTTACGTCTCCCTACTTGGCATACGTGTATGGGTATGTGTCCTGTGATATCTTGCTTTGTGTTGACATGAAGTTACTTCGACAAGACGGGAGCTGAGTATATGGCGGCAGTTGCTAGGTATTCAACTGCATCAGTTTATGGCCTCTGATGCCCAACCACCAATTAGTTTACCTGCACAGATAGCAGGGTCGTTAGGGATGTTACAATAAGCCCGGTTAGGCCAATTTTGCGTGCTTGACATGGTAGTAAATATCCATGCATGGCCTCAGGTACGTGGTGTGAGTGAGGCCGTAGTTCCGAGGCGGCTTTAGTTTTCTGAGGCCAATAGTTGAGGACGACAGCCAAACACGCCCCTGCTCCGAACTCACCCTATTTCTTCCATTTGGCGTCGGCCCCGTTTGTCAACCTGCGAGGCCAATAACGTATTGTGCGGAGATTCGGACAAATTATAATGGGAAAAGAGCAGAGAGTAATCAGCAAGTTAGATCATCTGCGCAAATGCGAGAGAAGCACTCGTGCATGCTGGGGACTGAACCTATAACCTGGCTCTCTTCCAGAGTCGTGTGCGCAATGCAGCTGACTTCGAACTGCAATTATTATGTCGGAGCCGCAGAACTGCAGCCTCCCTCGCCCACCATATGTGCGACACGCATCCACTAGGGAACCAACCAGCGAATCCGCTCCAGTTGCTGCACTTGTGTCACAATCGATATAGGAACAAGGACATAGACACAGTACCTATCAGACAAGGAGTCAATTAAGCCATTTGAAGTAGGTAACTACCTCATCGCAGCCACCCATACTATGATTGGAGATTGCCGGCGGCCTACGTGCCTCACGGTGACATCAACTGGCCACGACAGTCCAGGTTTTGCCGGTCCGACTCTGATCTCAGCAAAATATGGCCTCTCTTCCTCCCTTGTCTTCTAGGCTTGCTGAGACTGGGAGGGAAATACAATCTTGGGCTATGAGGCTGACAGACGGGATAGGGTGGAAGGTATGCATACATGTATATAATAGAGGGAGGTGTTGCACCCTTTTCGCAGAGTTCACAGATTATTAAACGTCTCTCTCCCCCTACGTGAACCACGTCTTTGCTCTCATACTTATACGATATACCCTCCCAAATATACCACTTCCAGATACTTGTGTGCTCTGTTCACTCTTGTCTACCCTATAGTACTACATCCTCTCTATATATCCAAAGTTTACATGGCTTCAGAAAGGTATTGGTCCAAGTCAACGCCTTATGGTCTTCCAACATAATCTAACAAGCGACAGTGCACATCAACAGCATCAGAAGCGGCACAAAGATGCACAATACATACATGTTCCACGTCACTCGAGCCATAGCTCATCCAGTAGGGACCAACACGCCGGCTTGAGTCCCATGGATCGGTGGCAAGCCGAATCGCCAGCGGACCAGCCATGGCAAGCCATCTCCGCTGTCCAAGAGTCACCCCGTTCGTCTACCAAGAAGTCAAACCCGAAGCGAGGTTCTAGCAATAAAGCATCTGCTGGCTCCAAGGCTTGAAAGTACAAGCTACGAAACGGACCTGATGCTTTCATCATGGATTTGGTGTACCTGAGTGTCACCATCAGCTTTCATGTATCTTGTGTCACGTTCTCTTGAGAGGGTGATGCTGAGAATGGCTCGGATGGTTTTCTCAATATTGGATGGTCGGTCATGGAAGAAAACCAGGGGCAACCTTTGGCTCATTTTTAATGTATGGATTTGGTTTCGCAAAGCTCAGAAAAGCGGATTGAAGCGTTGTTGGGGCACTTTCTATGGCCTCAAGCCCTGGGATTGATTTTCATCGTTCGCGGAGGTCTTCAGCGCATCTTTTATGTTACGTAGGAATGCCGGTGTTTTAGTTATTACTGGGACGTTATATCGAAAGAAAAAAAAGACCCGCAGCAAATTCGATTCTTCATGCTCCAGTAGTGACAAGCATGCCGTTTTCGTCGGTCTGAAACAGCGATGTGGTTGCAATAGTCTCGAGCGGTACTTCCAAGCCCAAACGCATACCGAGTCGGAAGTAAGATACGAGAGCTGACTGTCAATTCGAATATCACACGTAATGACAAGGCATATAGCACTGCACCCGGATCACGAGAAGAAAATAATGATGGATCGTCAAGCCTAGCCAGACCAACCCGAAACACTGCGCACCCAATCTTTATCCATTGCAATAAAGACAGGTAGGAGGAAGAAAGGGATCTTGAAATTTCCAAAGGGCTCACCCATCCACTATCAATAATCCAACCTGGCCTCTCCCTCCAGCGCCTATTTGCCACCCACAGGGACCAACTTGCCGACGACCAGGTACTTGCTCTCGAATCGCTCCTCCCAGCCGCGCAGGCTCTCCATAGCCTCGGAGTCGAGGCCCTCGAGGGTGTCGAGGGGCCCGTCGAGGTCCTCGGTCAGCATCTCGCGGTCGAAGCTGTGGCAGGCGAGGCCGCGGCTGGCGTCGCGACCGGCAAAGTTCTCGTAGGGGCCGCCGGGACCGTAGAAGTTGCGGCCCGAGGTCACGTCGAAAACGCGGCCGCGCACGGCGAGGTAGACGGGGTGGCCGTCGAGCCCGTTGTTGGGCAGCAGGGTGCGCGGCGTGTACGTCTTGAAGACGGTGGCGGGGGGTTCACGCGGCAGCTTGGTCGCCGCGCTCGGCTTGAAGAGCAGGTAGGTGGTGTAGGCCGTCAGGATAATGAGGAGCGCGTTGAGGGGGGTCGCGAGGCCGGAGCTGGGTTGGGGTCGGTGTTAGTGCGCGGGCGCTTCTCAGTATTGCAACGGAGGCGGACGGGGTCGGGGGTGGAGGTGGAGGAGATGGGAGGGCTGGGGGAGAATGAAAACGTACTAGGAACTCGCTTCGCGAACGGCCTCGTGGTGGGCCAGATGCTGGTCTACGTAGTCCATGTTGATATTTTGCCTAGCAGGTCGCTGTTATTGAACTTGCTGAAGAAGAAGTCGAGACTATCAAGTCTGAAAGCCAAGTTTGCTTCGGGATTGCGGGATCTAGTTTGGGTAGTCAGATTCGAAGAGCTTCGGCCGGAGACGTGGGGTCAGACAGTGACGGAAGCTCCGGATCAGTGGTCAATGCTCGGCTCAAGTATTTGAAGTGTGCCACACCACCAACGCTGTGTATATTCTCCGACTGCCGACATGTAGGTATGTTGCATACTGTAGCTTTGCTTCTGGGCAATTCAATGTTATATTTATCTTAATGTCTGCCCCTTTGTAGCAAAGGCTACACCCTGCGAGCTACAACATCATCGAGCCATATCCTGATATGATCCATTTCGTGTGGTCGTGAGCTTGTACAGCCAAGGAAGTGCCAATGACTAAACTTAAGGCAGCACAAACTGTTTTTTGTCGTAGTTACACATGTACAACTAGGCGAAATCCAAGCAATCGAGTCGGAATTACTACCAAACAAATGCGAAACGGGCAGATAATTTGTTGCAATATAGTACTCCGTACACTATAATAGTAGCTTTGTCAGTTGATCTATCGTTGCTTCTGAAGCTTCAAAGCTCAAGGGCGACCGTTGTTTTGGTCCCCTATTTTGCAATTCCCCACGTGTTGCATGCGAACTTGCATGTAAGATTTCCCATTGGTAAGCACATAAGGTCAGTATTGATGCAGGCTAGTACTTAAATGATATAAGCGTAAGTCGAGCAAGCGCATCCTCGTAGCACCCATTTCAATTGTGGTCTTCTTCCATTGGCATAGACATTCAAAAAGATGGATATAGCTTGTCTAGGCGTACCCATATCCAATTTTCAGTATTGGCGGCAGCCTAATAAGATCGGCGGCCGTTTCCCTATTCATGTCTTTTTCAGAAGTAATACCGACTTTGTTTGAGCGGTAATTGAGTGTTTGCTCCAAGACAGCTTTCAGCCAAAACTTTGGCCCAATGGTGCAATCAGATTAGACCCGACTCGCTATCCGCATCTTCCTCTCCAGCATCAGCTCGTGGGGTGCGGCTCTAACAAAGTCTCGAACACCAAGCTCGCTCTAAGCCCTCCCAATGATGCTGCGACGCCTCATTCGCCCGGCGCGCCGACTACCATGGATTTATATTCTGCCTGTCCTTGCCCTCTGCTTAATTGAGGTTCTCATCCATCGATCCAAATACAGCGTACCCTTGCCGGCGCGCGAGCTCGACGAGCCCTTCTTCAAGGGATGCCAGGAGCCCGATGTCAACCTCCCGCGCGAGAATGCCGTTATGGTCATGCTGGCGCGCAACTCGGAGCGCGTCGCGGCGAACAAGACAATCACCAGCATCGATAATGCCTTCAATAAGTGGTTCAAGTACCCTTACGTTTTCATGAACGACGAGCCCTGGGACGCCAAGTTCATCGAGACGCTGAATAAGACGGCCGGCGGCCGAGCCACCTTCGAGGTCATCCCCAAGGAACAGTGGACCTTCCCGCCCGAGATGGATGCAAAGGCAGCGAAACAGAGCATGAAAGGGCAGGGGCAAAGGGGGCTACCACATGCGGGGAGCGAAGGCTATCATCACATGTGCCGCTTTTACTCTGGGTAAGCACGACAACTCTTCGCGAACGCCCGCGCCATGATTTCTTATACCGTACTGACAATCACCATGCAGAAAATTCTACCAACTGGAGGCTCTTAAGAAGTACAAGTGGTACTGGCGACTCGAACCGGACGTCGACTTCACTTGCGCCATCACCTACGACCCCTTCGTGCAAATGGCCAAGAACAATAAAAAGTACGGTTTCACAATCGCGCTCTGGGAGGTCGGCACAACATGCCCCTCCCTATTCCGCGACATCGCCAATTGGAAAGAGTTACATAACATCCCAACCAGCAACCTTTGGAAGGCGACGGTCCAGGCGAGCTGGGTCCCATACCCCTTCCGACAGATGTTGGCATATTTCATGCCGCATACTGATCGCTTCGGCGACGTATGGAGCTTGTGCCACTATTGGAGCAACTTCGAGATTGCCGATATGGACTTCTTCCGCAGCAAGCCGTACCAGGATCTCTTTGAGTTTTTGGATAGAAAGGGGGGCTTCTATTTCGAGAGGGTAAGTCGCAACAAGTTCTCTTCTCTACGTTATATTGTGTACGGCCTCGATTTACTGACGACCGATTTTCTCCTTTTAGTGGGGCGATGCCGCCGTCCATGCTCTGGCCGTGGCTCTCTTCTTAGACCCGTCACAGGTTCACCACTTTGAAGATTTTGGGTATAGGCATGATCTGCTTTACCAGTGCCCTGCCAATGCCCCCGACCTCCAGCTGACCGAGGCGGAAGTATTGCTTGGCAACAAGCCGTACTGGCCCGAGAAGCCAGGAGGCGTGGGATGCAGGTGTCAGTGCGATGGTGATATACCACGGAACCATCCAGGCTATTGTCTTAACAAGCTCAAGCAGCCGAATACCCGGGCCCGGCCCTGGCTGACTTGGTTCCTGTAGGGAACGAGCAAATATTGCTCTGTGTGTGTGCTAGCTGCGACTGTAAGGATTTATGACGCGGTTCTTGGCAGCTCTTGGAAGCAGTTGCATACGGTCTAGCAGGGCCCCCTATAGATGGGGCCATTTGTATTTTGCGAACCTCTGTGCCGAGTCGGCATTGGATATATGATACCTGAATAGCCAAAACCCCTGAATATTGAATATCCCAACCAGCCAGCTCAGCTCTAGCCTCTACAAATACAGTGATAAACGCCAAGGCAATGCATTCGTTCCACGTTTCGTATCGATCCCGTCTCTCTAAATACATCGTGTTCAGGTCTTGATTCATCTCTGCCGTCCCATTAAAACATCGTAGCCCTCCCCACCCGAATTTTACCCCCTCCAGTGGCGAAGGACGTCAACACACTAATCGTCGTCCTCATCGTCGTCCTTGAAATGGTAATCGCCCAGCAAGATGTCGGCAGGAGTCACACCCAATGTAACCTGGTTCCGTATCCACTCGGTTTCGACGCGGAAGAAGATCCAGATCCAGCGGCGCAGCACCTCGAGGAACTCGATGACGAAGAGGGAGCTCTCAAAGTCGGAGATGTGGTCGAGGTGCGCGCTCAGCTTCAGGCTCCACGTGCAGCGCAGCGTCAGGTCCAGGGCGATGACGGCGTAGTAAAGTACCGGCGGGCCCACGGCAAGGCGCTGGCGCAGGCCGAAGGGCTGGTCGGCGGCGTTGCGATGGTGGTCGCCGCTGAACAGGGTCAGGTCCCAATCCTTGGCCACATCCCAGTAGAAGCTGTACAGGCTGTTCACCAGACATGCGCAGACCCACGCCCGGTACAGGCCCGGCGAGGGACCCAGGTTCCGCTGCAGCGCGGCCAGGACGATGACTGGGAACGCCGTGAAGTACTTGAGCGCGTTGGCGAGATGCTGGCCGCCCCAGCCCGTCGCGGCGGTCTGGGGAGCGCGCGCGACCCGCCCGTACTCGATCAGGCACTGCCGCAGCCGGATCATGGAGGGCACGGCCATGATGAGGGGTAGGAGGAAAGCGCCGCCGCAATTGCGGTCCGGGCGCGCCGTGGCCGAGCCGTCGGTGCGGAAGAACATGCACAACGAAATGTAGAGGTCGGCGAAGACGCGGGCGTAGCTGGTGAGCACATCGGCCAGCAGGATGTCACCGAACTTGCCGTCCTTGGCCTCGGCGATGCCGCCGACGCTCACGCGCTTGAGGGTGGTGAGGAAGCGGCCGCGGCCGGCGTTGGACAGGTTCTTGAGCGGCGCGAGGAAGACGCCGATCAGCACGATGAGGTACGTCAGCGGCAGCCAGTCCCAGCGCAGCACGGCGGCCGGGTCGCGCCGCGTGAAGACCCAGAACACCAGCAGCGAGAAGGCGTAGACGACCGAGAGGATGGTGGCGAGGCGGTAGGTCGAGAGGTGGTGAGGCGGGTGGTGCGGCGACGAGCGCCCCGGGTAGCGGATGAGCGCCGGGACATCGATCTTGACGAGGTAGAGGTAGTGGAGGTTGGCTCCCCAGGCCCAGACGGCTACAGGTATGAAGAATCTGTCAGTGGTATGTTCTGCAAGTATATTCGCAAGGGACCGTGTGGCGTTGAGGTTGTACTCACCGAATACTATGATAAAGGCGACACGATACGGCAGGGGGAAGGTTAGGCTGAAGGAGTCGAGCTCCGGCTCGACGACTGGATCACCGTCCATGTTCTAGAGGTCACCGGGGACGGGGCATCGAGTCGCGACCAGTTGGGAGTCTGTTTGGAGAGAATAGAAGCAAACCCTAGACCGTCGCAGTTTGGCGGTACCAGGGAAAGATGGAATGGTGAACCAGATAAATCTGCAGTGCCAATCTGTGCATCAATCTGTCCGATCAGATTGAAATTTAGGGGGTTTAGTGGTACGTCACTAAAATGACAACTAATCGCAGCCCCTGCAGCCCGCTAAAACTGGTCTGTCAAGGGAGGACCCCTGTCTTTCATCCGCCCAATTGTTTGCCGGCATGTACTGCTACGCAACCTAGGCAACCAAGCACCCTGCGCTAGGCGGCACGTTGCAGCTGGAAAGTGCGCCGAGGTCCATTGGAACTTTTCGGTTCATCAACAACCAACCTCCATCGCGGTTGACCGACTCTGCGACGATGAACCTCCACGACTACTTCTAATCCATATGCAGCTGGTTTGGGCTTCAAGAGCGCTTTTTGACTCGCCCGAATAGTACCGCGTCCACCATTCGATGTCATTCTCTACTTGAGGCATTCCACTGCACTCTGAATCGGCGGCCATGGCAACCTCCACTAGCAGCAACCCGGCGAGCACAGATGGCGCGACCTTACCGGCATCACCATATCCGTTGGCATTTGCCCCCGACATCATCAGATCGCATCAAAAAGATGCCTACTTCCAAGGCGTCATCACGAACCAGCTGACCGACCTTCACCGCCGCCTCCTCGGAGCCCGCTCGGCGCACGCCTGGAGCACCGAGTCGCGCACTATTGCCGACCTGCTCTACCTATGCCTCACAACACTGCTCGGCAACCGAACGTTGGGGGAGGAATATTGTGATTTGGTGCAGGTCGAAGGGAAGACGGGTGCGCTACCGGTGTTGTCGAAGAGGGCGGCCTATATCGCGGGGAGCATCCTCATACCCTATGCGCTCGCAAAGTCGTTGCCCGGGATAAGAGCGAGGATTCGAGCGAGGCTGGAGAGGAACTTGGCGCGCATGACTACACAGATGCCCAAGACACTTCAGTCGTGGAGTTATCGGATGCAGTTATATATACTGACGCATCTCTCGTCTATAACGAGTCCGGCACCGGTGCACGCTGTAACCCTGGCACTATTCTACTTCAGCGGATCGTACTATGAGCTGGCCAAGCGTGTCGCCGGCTTGCGATACATATTCACCCGCAAAGTGGGCGAGTCATCAGATCGAGCCGGATACGAACTGCTGGGCGTCTTGCTCGTCATTCAGTTTGCGGTCCAGGGCTACCTGCACGTACGGTCGACCCTGTCGAACAGAGAGGGGGCACAGGCACGTGAGCGCGGCGCGTTTGGCGGCGTTAATGTCTCGCTCGACGAGAATGCCTACAGCAGCAACAACGCTTTGCTGACGGCTATGGGGACCCCCGGTGCGCCTCAGACTTATGTGGATATCGGCACTGCGATGCATACGCCCGTCCTCGAGGAACCTCGCTACGACCTAGAAGAAGAGAAGACCATGGGATGGATCAAGGGGTCGCAGCAGCGAAAGTGTACCCTGTGTCTAGAGGAGCTCAAGGATCCTTCAGCTACTCAGTGTGGGCATGTTTTCTGTTGGGAGTGTATTGGAGACTGGGTACGGGAGAAGCCGGAGTGTCCGCTTTGTCGGCGCGAGTGTCTAGTCCAGCATATTCTGCCTCTAAGGGCAGTATGAGCCAAGTGGTTGGCCTCAGATAGCACCAACAAGCAGTGTCTTTCCTCGTCGGTCGCACCACAGTACCTCTTCTCGGGGCTTAGAAGTGCAGTGTGGCAATTCTGGGGGAAGAAGTGAGATTCGAAGGCAGCTCCAATCCCGAGCAGAGCATAATATCAGACTCTGACTTCATAACGAACATGTCTTCTTTATTCTATAGCTTATAGGTAAAACGAAGAAGGCTAGCGGCATGGCAGTGGTCTAACTACTTAATCTAAAGGAAATGACTGTCAATAGTTGGAGTGGCGAAAGGGGTGGCCCTCGAGCCGTGCCACAATTATCGATATGTGAGACCTCTTCTGCATTCCATTTACAGGGAAATGCATTCTTTGGGAAGTGCCACTACCGGCCGCTCAAACATGGTTTTAGGCAGTGAGGGGTCTGCAAAGGCCATCCTCGACTGCTCTGCCGCTGCTCTTCCTCTGGTCAACATAGTCTCCTGGTACTCCCCGAGGCTCTTGGCTATTGTGCTACTGTTACAATCTGGTAACGCCGTGAGGGCCTTGCCAAGCGCCATGGCATCGCGTATAGCATGAACGGCCCCCATGGCTAGGAAGGGGGTCATAGCATCTACGCAAATCGGATTCTGTTAGTAAAATTACACTTGAGAATGGGATTGGCAGTCCAGTCGGTACTTACGGGCGGAGTCACCCAGCAACGTGACTCGGCCTGCGGGGAGGCTATCCAGGATGATGGTCACCAACCGCAGGGGCGGTGCCTTGATGTCTTCGAGCTTGGCCCGCTCGACCATGCAGCGGAACTGGGGCGGCAGGTTCTGCGTGGCGCGCAGGGCGAAGTCGCGGATCTGCTCGGCCGTGGCCGAGTGCGTCCAGTGGTCGTCCTTGGGGGCGTCCTCGTCGTGCCAGGCCAGGTGGAAGTAGTAATCGGCCGACTTGCCGTCGGGCATTACCTTGTCGAGCCCGACGAAGTAGCGGTAGTAGACACCGTCGGGGCCCTTGAGGACGACCATGTAGGCCGAGTGGCCCAGGGCGAGCTGCTCCGCCAGCGCGTCGCCTTCCAGGCGCAGGTTCGAGGTCAGGATGGAGATCTTGTCGTACTCGAACTTGTCGCTGCCTTTCAGCATGTGCTTTCGCACTAGAGGTAGTAGGCCAGTCAGCATTTGTGGGTAGCACTCGAGTACTATCGTTAACTATCTTACCAACGCTCTTCACTCCGTCAGCACCGACCAGGATGTCTCCCGTGGCCGAGGTTCCGTCCTTGAAGTGAACCGTGACCTTGTCGTCGTACTCTTCGATCTGCACAGCTTGCTTATCTTGCTGCACCGGGAGGTTGTGCAATAGCCAGTCGCGAAGACGATGACGGTTCGCTCTGATGACCGAGTTATCACTACTATCCTCCCGCCAGTCATCCCGGTAACCCATCTTGGTCAGGGACACCTCCGGGTCGTAGAACGCAAACTCAAACCCGAGCTTCAGGGGGTGGAGATGGGTGATCTCGTTGTGCGAAGGCATATCATCCGGCATAGCAGCGAAGAACTCGGGCAGGATGCTACTCGTGCTGTATTAGTCGCATTGTGCCTCAACCTTGGTACTTCGATAATATTCCCCATGGTAAAAGGGTGAATACTGACGCATGGAGTGCGACTGCCCAGCCCTCGGGCCGGGCATAGCGGCTCTCGGTTCTCTCGAAAATCTCAAACGAGACCCCATGCTTCCGCAGGATCTGGCCGAGGGCAAGACCCCCTATTCCACCGCCCACAATCAGCACGTGCGGCGAAGACGGAGCTGAAGACATTATGCACGTGCGTGTAGTTCTCTGAAGATTCAATAGTCGTAGGCGTGGTAGTCACTGACTGATGAAGCATTGTCATCTTGGTATTGCGCCCCAGACACATCACTCCTATATACTCAACGTTTCTTACATATGTAACCCTTGTACGGCACTGCACGTGAGTCACTGGGCGGTGTTAAAAGTTACCTCTGTTCGACCTCCGGCACCCCCGCCCCCACTGCATCCGCTCGATGGCGGCCTGCCAGGCTGGCATAAAGACAAGTCGGCGCTCCCATGCATTCCGAACGCCTGGTGAAGCACAGAGGCTGTCATATCGCGTGGTTGTGAGGGCGCGAAATTGCGAACCCCGAGTGCATCTTAGGGGACAGAGGGTGATACGACGCTGTAGGACGGTATGCGTACATACACCCCTGGATCAACCGGATACCACATCGGTGCTCGGTGCTTGTGTTGTCCAAGATGACTGATGCTGGACTTGGATGTGTATATCGTAATTACTACCTTACGATGATGTGATAAAGAGATTGGGGCTTGTTTTAGGCCCTCAAGCTTCAAGATACCGTACGGCCACGTTGGTCGTGGCGAGCTGAAGGGGCACCTGCAGTGCAACCCCGGTTGTTTGGCGCTGATCTAGAAGTGTCTGCTTGTCCACTTCTACTCCTGTATAGCCTTTTCAGCGGCCCCGACTTACGATTTGAACCGGTGTCCTATATCCACTAGATCCTTTTAGAATACCAGATGCGGCTCCGTAAGATCCCCGGACTCTCGGGAATAATGGCCTTCGAGGAAGAAGCATTTTCATAAGCCGCCACCCCCACTTGGACACGGGACCGAGATGAAGTTGCGTTTCGGGGATTTAGTCGTATCGGCACTTCTACACAGTGACCAATAAGGGGTCCAGGAAGTCAAAGCTGTCATCTCGCTTTGCAACAGGGCGTTGTCCTTGGCTGTGGGTGGGCACATCTTGTCAGCTTATATCGACAAGACAAGCAGTGCAAAGCTAACAAGCTGCCCAATGTCATCGAATGTATGATATTCTGATATAAGTGCTTATATCCACACTCCTTCTCATAAATAGACCTGTCACTCCTCTCCAGCCCAGGTCTCGTTGCTTTGGCATAGTACCGCGAGGAAGGAAATATCGGTAGTGGTGGCAGACAGAAGGGCATATGGCGGAATTAGAGTCCATGCCATGACCGGCCTTGCGTTCCATCTGGCACCGGATACGGTATGTCTGTACTTTACCGCTTTGTGGGCACTTCGGATCGACTTGGCATCTTCAGATGATCAACCCCGTGCAAAATCATAAGAACGGCATGATTGCTGACCCGGATGTAACAACTGTGTGACACATCCAAGGTCCCCCCACCCGGAAGATTTAAGATAAAAAAGAAGTCATTTCCGTGTACTCAATGTAAGACGGAATCTGCCTTTTGCTCGGGGCCGCAGTTTTCGAATTGTCCGCCGAGATTGCACACGGCTGTAGCTTTGAGGTAAACCCCGATGGTCACGAAACAGTGAAAGGTCAAGTTCATGGAACAGTGTCGGTCAGTGGTCACTTTCCTCTTTTTCACAGACCTTCGATATACCTACGCTCCGACAAGGAGTCAAAAGCATGTTGCGAAGGACGGCCGTGTCACCCCTTTTCCAAGAAGTTATGGTGAGACCCCCCCCTTACGAGCTACAAGTGGCGTCAGCGCTCATGCCTGGACCTTGTTGTCGAGCTGAATCGGCCGGATAATGCATTCTCTATTTCCCCGTGCTAACTCCAGTCGCTATAGATGCCCAATAAAACTCTCAACTCTCAGCTCGCCAGAATAGTGATAACGAGTCCTACCACCGTCCAGACTCTCCACCCCGAGTAACCGCCCAGAACTCCTGCTGTGGGTGTGCTATCTGTTATTGTGTTAGTTGAAGTCGGGGAGACGCCCGTGGTTGAATGCCTGTCTTACCTGAGGTAGGTCGTCCTCCAGATGTGGAACTCCCGTCCGACGAGTCCGATGAGTTGTCTGACGAGTCCGTCCCGTTTTCTGCGTCCATGTCGTCGGTGAGGCCGTTGGGCGTGCAATGGGTGCCGGGTGCGCACTGTACGACGCTACTCCATCGCCCGGCGGCGCATCGTTGCCACGAGGAGCCCATGCAGTTCCACTGCCCTTCTTCCGAACACGAGGACCCGACGTCCATGTCGCGCTTGGCGAGCTCCGGGAAGACCGGTTGGGAGGAGTTGCCGTGTGCTCCAATAGCAGCGGCGGCGGCAAGTGGTAAAACGTAGCACAAGACAAACAATAGCATACTCGAAACGCGACTCGTATATATTTGTGCGGCCATTTTGTGTGATTTTCCTTTTCCTTTGCTTAATTTCGTTCTGCTTGCTGATAAAAGTGAAACCAAAGTAGTCGAGTAAAAGGCCGGGTAGTATGGCAATACCTGATTAATATACTGTGGCCAGAGACGTTCTTCCTATCTCGCCCAATCTATAAGAGCATTATTCATATACATAATATATTCATCCAGTTCACCGTCATACATTGACCGACTCACTCCGCTTCCAAGGCTCGTCCAAGGCTCGTGAATTGTGTGGGGCGGGCGATGAGTTTTGCTGTTTGCTTCTTCCGGCCAACCGGCGTCGCTGCCCAGGTCCCCAGAAAATCCTTACTGGCGCCACGTCAATCACACGAGCTTCCCAACCACCCGCGCGGCTGCTCAGTGAAACGAGCCGTGAGCCGACCAAGCCACATACTGCCTTGAATTGCGATTGAACCTCGCCTCGAGGGAAGGAAAAAACTGCGTATGCCGAGTCCCAGAAAACCCGGGCACCTGCATTAGCTCCGCTGCGTTGGAAGCATTCTTTTTTGTCAATGCAGCCAACTCTTGGCATCGCGAGTCCTCGTGCCACCTATCCCACGTGGCCAAAAACATCATGTCATTTCAATATATACAACTCACCACGGTCCGCCCATACATCGCTCATCATCGCAAAAAAACAAAAACAAAAAAAAACATCGTCTGCTCGGTGTTGGTGTTCATGCCGGCCTGTGACCACCCCACTCTCCATCCGGGACAAGCGAGTCAAGTCACCGCTAAATTCGCCGGTAAAGCACCGTCCGTCGGCATGACTAAAACGCATTCAGCGTTCGGTGTCGGAGCTTGGGGGCGCGAATGAGATCGGCCGCGGGCTTGTCGTTTGCAAGAGCGAGCGCGTGAAAAGTGGATGGCATGAAGATATTAAACCATTTAAAGAGTGACGCTTGCCGCGCAGTAAAAGCATGAGCTTTTTTTGTTGGTTCCTCTCACTCATCATCTTGCTCTCTCTGTAGTCAGGCCCTCAAATCGACGAGTACCGATGCCGCGCGCCTCACGAAGCTTTACTGTTGGTCTCTGCATATTCTTGTCGCCACGGATATGGCGGCAGAATGAGATCGGCCAAGCGAGTAATATCCCGCTTCTCCTCGGAATGACTTCGTGGACAGGAAGATAGGGATGATACGCTGGCAGTGTATGCTGGCGCGTGGAAGTCTTCGGCAGAACCACACCAAGCATCGTATCGTACGGGGGACACGAGCGCAAATCAGCTCGGTAAATTCCCACTTCTGCCGTACGCTAGATGGAGGCTACCTACGGTTTGCGGTATGTACTCCTGGTTTCGGAAGCGGATTGACAAAGTTGCGGCTGTCGTGGAACCATCCGTTGATACCCCAGAATACTCCGTATGTAGTCAGTCCCCTTATTCTCGGAGAAAAGGTAAATCAGAAGAATGGCACTCTCCTGTCACCGACACAATTCAGTGAGCATTATTGAACAGTGGGCTGAGCTACTTATGAAGATTGTGATAGGCGATCCCACCGCCCTGGTACGTCAAGCAAATGCGTAATTCTACAAGTACATACGGATACCTGCTCGTAGGAGACTTAGGGGTAGCAATGAATCGTGATGGCAAAGCTTGTTTTCTCCCCTCCCGGCAGCCTGGCAGTTTGTTTGTTTATGCCAAGAGGCTTGGAGGGTATTTCTACGCCTCGAGATGTTTAATAACCTTGGGGAAGGGTTTCTTAATTAAGTATAGGCGACGGTTATTCTAATAAGACTAGTAACCCTTACTAGCTTTAATATAAACCTTTTCCCCCTTTATAAAGTATATCTATAAAATTATTTTAGGAAATACCTCTAGCTTATTTACCTTTATTATTCTATATTTATTTATATATATTAACGTGGTTTACTACCGAGCCGGCTATATTATTAAGTCGGCTACCTTTTCTATATTTTATTACTTTAATATAAATTAATTTAATTATAATACTTTAAATTAATTAAAATTATTTATTATCTGATTTATTATTTAATTCTATATCCTTTTTATATATTTATATATTATAATCTATTTTATTATAAATATTATAACGCTTTCTACCGGCCGCCCTTCGTTTTAACGAACCCCCCGTTTTACCCTTATTAATCGTTAAGCGTTTTCCTTTTACCTTTTAATCTTATAATTCTTAGGATTTTTATATAATAAAAACCCCTTTAAATTATATATATACCTTTTTAACTTTCCGGCATTTAAAAAATATTAATTTTTTTTTAATATATATATCCGATTATATATAAATGTTATTTTATAAGCTATTTTATTTATATTTGTTATTATTTAATTTATAATATTTAAAATAGGTATGGGGGAACTTTTTTAATAAATAAAGACTTTATTTTTAATAAAAATAAATATTTAATTATTTATTCAAGGTTAAACGGCGTTTAAAGGTTATAAATATTAACTATCCCTAAATATAATAGGTTAAATATAGACGTCCGAAAATATATATTTAATTTATTAATTACCTCGTTTAAATAATAAAGGATTAAATTAAATATATTAAATCTAAATTTAACATTATCTTCCGTAAAAATAATAAAATACGCGGTTTTAAAGGCGATAAAGAATTTAAGTTTTATAATATAATTTATTAATACTTTAATAAATAACTCGATTTATTTCGAATACATATATTTTAATATTAAATAAAATATTATATTTAAAAACTAGAGTAAATATAATAAATAAGGAGGTATATTAATTATAACAATATTATTATCTTTATAATATACCTCGAATTCGGCCGAAATATAACTCTTATAACCGTTAAGGATTAAAAGGTAATAACGACCCTTTATTTATAATTTAATATATTGATTAAAATATTTAATTTAGTTCAGGCCTATCTCGTTATCGGTTTAGCTATTAAAAGTCGGTTTAATTACCTAATCGCCCGATAAATTATATTTATAAAATCAATTCACGAAATAATATTAACTTTAAACGATTAATAATAGTAAAATATATTAACCTTATAAATTAATATATTTAATAGCCATTAACGATTCCCGATTATTAAATTAAATTAATTTCATCTTCCTACGCCGATTAATATATATTATTATAAATATTAACCCGATTATATTTATTATAAAGCCGGTTTTATCGAAATTCTATATATTTTTATTTAAAATATTATATTTAGTTTTTCTATTCGTAATTAATATAAATTAATTAAAAATAATATTTATATCTTTATAAATAACCCTTTAATAATTATATTAATAATTTATTTAAATTTTAAAGTCTAAGTTATAATTAATAAAACGCTTAATTTAATACTTACCGACGTAGTCGCCCCCGTATAATATAATAAAGAAATTAATTATATCTCCTATAATATTAATATTAAAAGGTATCCCTCGGGTATTTAAATTAATTATATAATTACGAAATACCTTTTCTATTATTAAATTTAATTTCCGTTCGTTCGGTCGGGTTTAATATTAAGGATCGATACCGTATAATCGATCGCTTAAAATAGCTCGGGGGATATTATATATTTTTATAATAATTTATAAATTAATTTAATTCGGTCCTCCTCGTGTTATTTAAATTATTAAAATAATACGATTTTCTTTTAATTAAATTAATATTATAATTATAGAGATATTATATATTAAAGTTTAATTAAATAAATCGGATAAAAGAGTAGCCGATTCGGTAATATAGCCGGCTCGGTAGTAAACTATATTATTAATAAATTATATATTTTAATTAAATATAAAAATCGAAATTAACTTTAAATACCTATAATTATAATCGAACTTTTATTATATAACGGTGTCGTTATAAAAAGAGGTCGAACTATATATTTTTAAAAAATTAAATCGATTTTATATATAATCATTATTACTCGCTTTAATATAATCCTTATTATTTCTTAACTTATATAATTTAATTCTACTCTTAAACCTTAATATTAATAAATTATTAATTAAATATTATATTATTTATATAAAACACGTTATATTAGCTTATAATTTAAAGTTAAAGATAATTTTATTATAATAAACGACGCTTCTTTTATTAATTATATTATAAAAAAAAATTATATAAAATCCTTACTTTTAATTTAATAGAGTAAATAAATAAGTATATAATTTAATTAATTATATAATAACCGACGAATAGCTTAATTAATAATAACCTATCCGATTAAAGGATTACTCGCTAACCGTAATTCTACTAGCTCCTATTTATCGGTACCGGCCTTTCTTCCCTTTCGGTATACTTAATTAATTCGCGATTTTATTATATCGGCGCTTATTATATTAATAATTTAATAAAAGTTTTATATCTTTTAAAACCTTTTTCCTATTTTATATATATATAAATATACCTTTTATTTTTTAATATTCTTTATAAAGGTTCTCGCCGTTATATATTTAATATATAATATAAAGATTATATATATAAAGAATTATATATTATAATAATTCGAGAAATCTATTATTATATATAGTCTTAAATATATTAAAATCGAATTTATTTAAAATATTATTATATTTATAAAAATCGTTTAAAATAAAAGGTTTAAATTTAATTATCGATATAATTATACCGGTTTTCTCGAAATTATTTAAAGTATTATTTATTAACGTATATAATATAATATATATCGATAAATATTAAAACTTAAATAATTATATATATATTTAATAATATATAAAGGTATAAAGTAAGGGATAATAATAAATATAAATATATATTTATATATAATAAAAAGGAGAGAATTATTATAAATTTTAAAAAATATTTATTTTAAAATTTTATATTTATATACGAAAGCTTTCTCCGATAATTTATATAAAATCGGTATTTTTATACCCTAGCTTTAAGAATTTTATTATTTAGGCGTAAATAATTTCCGATAGATTTTAAATTTATATAGCGCGAATAAGTAATTCCTTTCTTAATATTTAAATATAATATTATTAAAAGACCCGGTTTTATTATAAATCCTATATTATAAGGTATAATAAGTAGCTAGAGTCGATAATTATAATAGAAAGGGGTTTAATATTTACTATTTATTATTATATAATTAAAGGTTTAATTTTTAAATTTATTATTTAAAATACCTATTTATCTTTAACGTAATTTATTACCTCGCGAACTATATCACCTCGCGAACTACTCTTTCTACTTCCTAATACTTTTATATAAATTAATTTAATTATAATACTTTAAATTAATTTAAATTATTCGTTATCCGATTTATTACTCGATTTTATATCCTTTTTATAAATTCGTGTATTATAATTTATCTCGTTATAAATACTATAACGCTTATTACCTATTACGCGCCGTTTCGATAAATTATTATTTTTACCTTTATTAATCGTAGGACGTTTCCCTTTTACTTTCTCGTTTTATAATTATTAAAATTCTTTAATAATAAAGGCTCCTTTAAATTAAATATATAACTTTTTAACCTTCCGGCACTTTAAAAGGGTTAAATTAACTGCCTTTAAAGTCTATACCCGTTTATATAAAATTATAACTTTATATATTATTAACTTTATATATTTAACTAGCTTATTTATAATATTTAAAATCGGCGTTAGAGAGCTTCTTTAATAATTAAAGATCTTACTTTTAATAAAAATAAAATATCTCGTCGTTTATTAAGGATTAAAAAACGTTAAAGGGTTATAAATATTAACGATCCTTAAGTGTAATAACTCCGGTATAGGTATTTAAATTTATATATTTAATTTATTAATTACTTTATTTAAATTATAAAGTATTAAATTAAATATATTAAATCTAAATTTAATATTATATTTTATAAAAATAACGAAATACATAGCCTTAAAGGTAATAAAGAACTCGAGCTTTATAATATAATTTATTAAAGCTTTTATAAATAACTCGATTTCTTTCGAATATATATACTTTAACGGCGAATAAAATATAATATTTAATAATTAAAATAAATAAAATAAATAGGGAGGTATATTAAATATAATAATATTATTATCCTTATAATATACCTCGAATTCGACCGAAATATAACTCTTATAACCGTTAATAATTAAGAGGCGATAATAACCCGTTACTTGCATTTTAATATATTTGTTAAAGTATTTAATTTAATTTAAGCTCGTTTTATTATCGGTTTAGCTATTAAAGGTCGGTTTAATTATTTAATCGTTTAATAAATTATATTCGTGCGCTTAATTTATAAAATAATATTAACCTTAAATAATTAAAAACGGCGAAATATATTAATTTTATAAATTAATATATTTTATTATTATTAATTATTCCCGATTTTTAAATTAAACCGTTTTCGCTTTCTTATATTAATTAACGTATATTATAACATATATTAAATCGATAACGTTTATTATAAAGTTAATTTTATCGAAATTCTATATATCTTTATTTAAAATATTATATTTAGTTTTTATATTCGTTATTAACGTAAATTAACCGGAAATAACCTTTATATTTTTATAAAAAACCCTTTAATAATTATATTTCCGATTTATTTTAATTTTAAAATTTAGATTATAATCGATAAAGCGCCTAATTTAATACTTATCGACGCGCTCGTCGCTATACGCTCCCGCGAAAAAATTAATTATATTTTTTATATTAATAATATTAAAAGGTATTCCTTAGGTATTTAAATCGATTATATATTTTTATAATACCTCCTCTTTAATAAAATTTAATTTATATTATCGTTATTAAATTTCGTATTATAAAGTTCGGCCGTTAATTCGGTAATATAAAATCGTATAAGGGATATCGTATACCTTCGTAATAGCTTTTTCGTTTAAAGGATTTATTAGGTTTCGCGTCGTTTAAATTATTAAAACGATTCGATTTTCTTTAAATTAATTAAATATTATAATTATAGAATTATTATATATTAAAGTTTAATTAAACTATAAAATTAAAAAAGTGGTCCGCGAGGTAATATGATCCGTAAGGTAATAAACCACGTTATATAAAATTATTATTAATTTATATAACCTTCTAATTATTTTTTATTATTTATATTAACTATAATAAGCTTAAAAAATATTAAATAAAAAAAGAGTTTTTAAAAATATGTTATTAAGTTATTTAAAAGTATAATTAAATAAAAAGTAAGAAAATAAGATATTATTATTGTATTTATTATTAAGGTAGAATTATTAACCTTAACCTTTATAATAAAAAAGGACTTATTATATAATATTTAATTAAAATAAAGATCTATTACAATTTAATATAATAATAAATAAATGATATAATTAATTAATATCGAGAGTATTATATTATAAATTAAATTCCAATATATTAATATATATCATTATTAACTCTATTACGAAATAAAAAAAGAAGGATTAAAATAATCTATTAATTTGTAAAGGATATAATTATTAATAAATTTATAAAAGCTTTTATAATTAATTTTTATTAAAATTTCTACCGGTAAATAAACCTCGTAAATATTAATAAAGAGATTTTTTTTTAAAAAAAGAACGAAGGAATTAAATTTAAAGGAGTAGGAAATATATAAAGATTAATTAATAAAAGGAGAAATAGAATTATTAATAAAATAATTTAGATATTTTATTAAGCTTCTTTAATATAAAAAGAATATATTATAATATAATTTTAAATAATTATAAATTATCCTATAATATGCCTTTAAGTATATTATAATATAAATTTACGCTATTTTAAATTAATATATAATAAATAAATATAATTAGGTACATATATTAAAAAGGACTTAAAGGGGTATATTAAATAGAAATAATAATATATTATCCGCTCTTACTAATAAATAGCCGAAATAATTTTATAAGTATAAGTTTATATTAAAATAACTAAACTAGATTAAACGCGTACAAGCTATATTAATATATTACTTTTCACGTCTAATACTTATCTATAATTCTGCCGATAACCAAAGACCCCTATTGTTCCTGAACCCTGTTACTGGGTTGGTTCCGAGGATAGAATCTGCTCATAAGACGCTCGATAGATGATCCTACGGGGTACGGAGTACTAAGTGTACTGCTCTTGCGTCGATGCCGTGGTATCTTAGAGAGTATTAGTAGGTGTTGTATCCGTATAAATATACGCAAATGGCGAAACAGGTGACTGACTAGCACAGCCCAACCCAGCTCACCCGCCAAGATGCTTCCTGCAGGAGATTTTAGCAGTCCCCGGGGAGAGAGAAGGATCCATCAGCAGCAGTTCGTATTCGACGCGCAGGACCGCAGGTGTCTTTCGGAGCCCCACCTTTTCCGGCCAGTCGAGCCAGTCGAAAATAGAATAGTGTCATCCGATGCGACCGATTGGATAAGTGTCTTACCAAAAGATGGTTGACATTAGCAAATACCGTGAACGATCGGCGACTGCTTGGCACAGGGATTTCAGGTCTAGGCCCCAGAAGTTGCATTCTTTGCAGGCTTGAAAAACAGTGTCTCCCACACACGCCAGGGAAAACCTTACAGGATGCGAGTGATATGTACAATGTGTGGTGAGATGGTGGCTGAGGTACATGATGTGGTGTACCTATATGAAGTCCCTCATCCCGGAGGCCCCTAAAAACATGTTTGGCTCAAGCAACCAGACACAAGTAAACATGGGGTTCATCTGAAGGAAAAAAACGCGGGCAGCTCTGTGAGTACAAGTGAGCTGCTGCAAATCCAGAAGGGGGACGACAGCAGCACTGTGCAGAGGATACCACCTTCATATTGTCCAGGTTCAGTGCACTGTAATTTGCTGGGATGGGCTGGTTGGAGCATCCCAAGGTGGAACAGGAACAGGAAAGTCAAAAGCAATCGGGCATTTTTCTCATCGCGCAATGCCAACAATTCAGATAGCCTATCCGGCAACATCAGCCAGAATAGACTGTTCGGGGCGAACCTAAAGCCCGGGATGGATGGGATGCATCAACATTGAAAGATATTACCTAAGTGCAATGAAGGCGAGATACACATTGACAAGGCGGGCGCATAAAGTTTTTAAGTTTAACGGGCCTGTTGGGCACCTAAGAAGGGAGGTACTCAATACAGCGCAGCACGTTCAGCACCCATCCAGCGGCACCCTCCGCTTGGCCAGAACGCTATCTTCCAAGGCCCTTAGGGCGTTGGATACCCGATGCCAGTGGCGGTGCCTAGTAAGATTGGTGTTGACTGACAGCACATCATCAGCCTTAATGGCCGTTGTTGGTCGATATGCGTTGATGGGCATCGTTATCTTCGGCTTGCTTTCTCATGTTTCGAGGGTTGGATTGATTAATCCTCCAAATGAACAATCCAGATAGTGGATTGCTCCCCTTTAGTTGGAGGCCGATTCGCCTAGGTCCCCTGTCATCGAAGCTTGAACAATCCAACGTGGATGCTTCAACCTGGTCAAGCTACCAAGCAAATAGGTATTTCTTAGCCCAGCGTTTGGGGGGCAGAAGTCGTCATCTAGCTATGTCACTAGTACTTCCTGTCCTACTAGACGGCAACGGGGATCAACCAAATTGAGTGATGAATGAACGCATCTCTCTCACCAGAGAATCCCGATCGATAATCATGTCTTGTTCTGACGTCCAATCCGTCTCCGAATAATCCTCGATTTTCCCTTGTTTCCCATCCAGTACCTACCAATACGTTCGTTCCTCTTATCCGACGCGACACGGGCACATCGGTTGTCACTCTACAGACTTCCGGAATAATCTCTTTCGCACCCTCGTTTTGATCCTAATTTTATCTCTACAGGCGGGCCATTCCTTGACTACGTTGGTTGTCTCTCGCTTCGCCGCCCTTCGCCTGGTGTTGTTTGGCCTATCGCACACCTCTCGTAACCACCGGGTTTTCTTTGAGGAGGTCCAGAAGCTGAAAGGCCATCTTCAGCACCTTGTACAACGTCGCCTTTGCATGCGCTACCGATCAAACGTGTTGCGCATTCGCCATCTGACACCAGTGTGAACCTGAGAGCAAAATTGAGAAGGGGAAAACCCACCACAAACCACCATTCCGACGCACCCGTACGCCCGCAGAACCAGGGGCAACAGCGGTCTAGTCAGCCCGCGGAGCTGGAACGCAGAAATTAGTTGAGCCTCACCCTCCGAGGCCTGCTCGCATGTGTTGTTCGTGAAAGCCGAGCAAACCGCACAAACAAAACTCGACCTTTGGCCGAGTCTTTGTGATACTGCTCGACTTGGCTGTTTGGTGCAACGGCGGCTCTGTTAGCAGAGCGTCGGTACACACCAAGATGGCTTGGTCATGGGAATGGCCTGCGGGCTTGACCCCAAGACAAGAGGGGAACGACCCAGCGGCAGAGCTGCTCCGATTGCTGAATGACCCTTTCAAGCAGAATGTGAGTTTTGTCCTCGCCCTTGGAAATTTGGGTTATACTGACTTTTCCAGCTTACGATTAACGCCGTATATTCGTCCTTGGCCAGTTCCTTAGGCTTGACGGTAGGAATCGCGCTGTTCTTCTCCCTCATACGACCCTACCATTCAGTCGTGTACGCCCCGAAGCTCAAGCATGCCGACGAGAAACATGCGCCACCACCGATTGGTAAAGGCTACTTTGCCTGGGTTACGCCTTTATGGAAGACAAATGAGAAGGAAATGATACAGCATGCGGGCATGGACGCCACTATATTTCTTCGTTTTACGAGAATGCTGCGGAATATATTTTGCGTGCTAGCTGTTTTGTCTTGCACCGTTCTTCTGCCCATCAACTGGAACAAAAACGTCCAGCAGGATGATCCATCGCTGTTTCTCATGAGAATGACACCAATAGCAGTCTACGGCAAGAATACGTGGGGTCTCGTCATTATCGGATACTTGACCAACACTATCATCTGCGGGTTCCTGTGGTATAACTATAGGAAAGTTTTGCAGCTACGCCGCTATTATTTCGAGACGGACGAGTACCAGCACAGTTTGCACTCCCGAACGCTGATGTTAAACGACATACCCAAGAAATTCTCCTCCGACGAAGGAATTGCTAGGATCATTGACGAAGTCATTCCTCAATCATCTTTTTCACGAACAGCCATGGCACGGAACGTTAGGGTCCTTCCCAGTCTGATCGAACAGCACGACCACACCGTTCGCAAGCTCGAGAAGGTTCTTGCGACGTACCTGAAAGACCCTGCAAACCTGCCCGCGGCGCGGCCTATGTGCAAGCCCTCCAGAAAGGATCCATCTTACGACACATTTCCCAAGGGCCAAAAGGTTGATGCTATCGAATATCTTACGAACAGGATTAGGGAGCTCGAGATTGAAGTCAAGGAAGTTCGGAACACAGTCGACAAGCGAAATGCACTGCCGTATGGGTTTGCCAGTTACGACGATATTTCCGAGGCTCACTGTATCGCCCATGCTTTGCGGCACAAGAAACCAAGGGGTACTACGGTAGCTCTCGCTCCGAGGCCGAATGACATCATCTGGGCCAACATGCCCCTTTCCCCGTCTAAAAGAGGCTGGCGTAGAACAATTGTCAATCTCTGGGTCGCCTTGTTGACATTCCTCTGGATCGCTCCTAATGCCATGATAGCGATTTTCCTGGTCAACTTGAACAACTTAGGGTCCGTCTGGCCAGCTTTTGCGACCGAGTTGAACGCCAACAAGTCGTTCTGGTCGGTCGTGCAAGGTGTGGTCAATCCGGCTATAACGTCTCTCGTTTATCTCAGTCTTCCCATTATCTTTCGTCGATTGTCAATCAGGGCCGGAGACCGAACGAAGACGGGAAGAGAAAGGCACGTGGTGTCAAAACTCTACTTCTTCTTCGTCTTCAACAATCTCATTATTTTCTCGATATTCGGCGCTCTGTGGAGTATCGTAACGGCAGTGGTCAAGGATACCATGAAGACGGGCGATGCCTGGAAGGCGATTACAGAAGCGAAGCCTCTGGTCACCTTGTTCGTTTCTCTGTGCAACATCACTCCGTTCTTCATCACCTGGTTATTGCAACGTAGCATGGGTGCTGCCATCGACCTTGCACAGCTATGGACCCTGGTCTGGAGCTTCTGCCTGCGCAAATTCTCAAACCCGACTCCACGAGAACTGATCGAGCTGACAGCTCCGCCTGCGTTCGATTACGCCAGTTACTACAACTATTTCCTGTACTATGCTACAGTCGCGCTATTCTTTGGTGGTCTCCAGCCCTTGGTGCTTCCAGCAGCGGCCATGTATTTCGCCATTGATTCCTGGCTCAAGAAGTATCTTCTTCTCTACATTTTTATTACAAAGACTGAGTCGGCGGGTATGTTCTGGCGAGTCCTGTTCAATCGGTTGATCTTCGCCACCATGCTGGGAAATGTCATCACATTTCTTGTCGTTTGGATTCGAGGAGACAACCCGAGGATACAGGCTTACGCTGTTGTACCGCTCCCTTTCATCATGCTTATATTCAAGCTCTACTGCTCTCGAACGTTCGACTCTAGGATTCATTACTACGCGATCAAAAATGTTCGGAACCGGCAGACTGAAGGCGTTGGGGGCAAGGACCCCCTTCGATCTGACCGGCTTGCGTCAAGATTCGGTCACCCAGCACTCTACAAGCCCCTTATCACGCCAATGGTGCATGCAAAGGCCCAAAACATCTTGGCCGCGGTCTACAAGGGGCGCCTAAGCGATGGGCGTGAGGCTTATTCAGGGGATACCATGTCCACGTCGGGCTATTCGGACGCCTACGTGCTTGGTGACATGAACAAGGCGGGCAAGGCCAAGAGTAGTGCCGTTCCTGGATTTGAGATTGTTCACGAGTCCCGCATGGACTTCGAATACTACAAGAACCGACCGGAGTTCGCGTCCGAACATGGCGGGGGTGATATCTACGGTCGGCCCACTGATCACTATAGGCCGGGGACTCCTGGGAGCATGTGGAATGGTAGTGAGCCGTCTTCCAGGCCAGGAAGTCCAGGGTTGCCGTCTATCCGTGCTCCAAGTCCTGGTCCAAGTGCCATGGGGAGAGCATATTCCCCCGGGCCTTCGGCCATGGGCATGTCCAACCCTTATTCACCGCAAATAGACCTGGGTCGGTCGCGCAGCCCGCTTTACTCTCAGGCTAACGATAGTGGCGCTAATCTTGTTGGTAATGCGGCTGCGATGCCTATGACTTCCCCGACAATGCGGCTCGCAAGCATGGAACGCCCCGTCACTAGAGGTCCAGGGGGCGCTGGCATGCTTGGTGGAGGGCCCCAGGGCTACGGTGGTCTGCCCCAGACCGAAGAAGACATGAGCACCCCAGCCCAAGACCCGATGGCCTATGACTACTTCCGCAGTACGCGAACTCGGAGGAACCCCAGCGGTGCATGGTAGCGTCGGCAGAGGGGAGGGAAGGGGTGAAAGAATATTGGCTGGAAGCATCGAATAATTAATGGGGTGTACTAGCGGTTGTACATCTTTGCATAGGTCTGGCGTTCAGGCTACGGGTGTACATGGATATGTCACCCTCATTTGTTTTAGGGGAGGTGAAAGAAACTAGAAACGACAGGGCATCCTAGGAATTGCTAACGATTATAGACCCGCCAGAGGTCCATTTACGAAGTTCAAGGGACTCCAAAAAGTACGGCATGGAAAGAGGGGCAAAGGAATCCTATATAGCAACTATACTCTTAATGACAACTCGAGGGGTCAACCGGGTCTGCTCCCCTGAGTCGCAGTACATAGTAATCTTCGATATGTGTGTTCACATACCTTAGCAACCACATCTCCTTCGCGCAGCAGCATCAACATCACCATGTGCCAAAAACGAAGGCAGTCTTTCAATAAAAGATATTCTCGTATATGGGGCAGTCTTCGCCCTGCAAAGCTTGAGATAGGCATAGGTACTATCACATTGGTGATATATGTACAAGATTATGTTGTAATGTTAGCCGAATCCGCCCCATGGGAATAAGTCTTGCTTTTCCCTGGCAAACACCCGATCCCCCAGTGATGAAGCTGAACAAAGCAAAAGAAGTCAAACAAAACACCTAGGGAAGAAGAGACGCAACATAGGTAATCGTTGGCCGCTACCATGGTTAGTTTTCCCTTATCGTGCGCAATTTCTTTTTCCTTTTTCGTTTCTTTCTCTTTTTTCCCCCTTTCGCTCTCTTCTTTGTTGCCTTGTCTAGACGCGGTAAAAGCCGGGTTTTTACAACTCGGCGGCTGCTTGGCTCCTGGTTTTGCGGGCGGTGCGACCAACCGGCGCAGGGGCCTTCTTCTCCTTCTTGGGTCGCCCACGCTTACCCCCGGCGCTGTCGCCATTAGTTTCATTGTCTCCGGTCTTTTGCTTCTTGGCGGGCGAGGCGGCGGGCTCGTCAACGTTGGCGCTGAGCGCATCGTCGCCGTTGGTGGTGGTTGTTTCCTCCTGCTCGGCGGCGGCGTCGGCATTTCTTTTCTCGCCAGTCTGGGGTGCTTTGCCCTTGGCGGTCTCGGCAAGGTCCTGAGCGGGTCCAGTGGATTGCGCGTCCTCCTTCGGCACCGTTCCAGTGGTGGGCGGCTGCTGCTCAGCGCCCGGTAAATCGGCCTCCTGGGCTGGTGGGGGCGCTGCTGCGGTTTGCTGCTGCTCGTTGGCTGGCTGCGTCAGAGTGCTGCTGTTCGCACCCAGCGATTTGGCGTCTGCCAGCTCTCGGTCCGGCACTTCTTCGACGGAAACGGGCTTGGGGGCTTCCTTCGAATCGCCATCAGCCATCGCGTTAGTATCTTTTACCGCCTCTGGTTTGTCGGGCTGTTGTGCAGCCAGTCCAGCCTCCGCCGCAGTTTCCTGGGCGGCGTCGTTCTTGGCGCCGCCTTCGGGGGACTTGGCGGCATCTGTGCTAGCGGTTGCTGCTTTAGTATTGTCAATCGAAGCCGGTACCATTGAGGCCTGTGCCGTGGCCATGGGCTCTTTGACAATGGGCGGTAGGTCTGGCTCAGACGGTTTGGTGTCTTGAGTCTCCGGGGGTGTTGGCGGGCCATTCTCGACTGGCTTGTCCATTGGAGCAACAACTGTAGGAGTGGTTTTCAAGTTAGCCCACAGTGCCATAGCTTTTGGCAGCTCGATTGTGGCACAACAAATGTCGATGCGATTCCAAGCAACTTAGCTTTCGCAAAGAAACATATGAGGACCAATTAGGGCGATTCTGGGGTATTCAGAGTCGCACGAGTAGACGCAACATAATTTCCATTGGCTTGATACCTTTATTGGCGGTGTTGGTCGTAATATCTGCCATCTTCAATGACGTAATGAGAGGGGCCAGTCTTCAAGGAACACAGTATGCGCGCAGTCGTCGGACAGTGCTGGAGAAGAGAGGCGTTTTGAGATTTTGGTCTTTGGGCTCAGACCAGACAGTTACGTGGTGGTTGGGGTCTGGGATGAGTAGATGGAGTAAATGTTAAGATAACGATGGATGAGAATAATGGGAGAGAGATGAAGATTTCAGCAAGTGGAACGAGAAACTCGGATGAGGCGAATGAGTGAACGAGTGAGTTGAGTGAGGTGAGTGCGCGAAGCTGCTGCACTCAACCCCATTTACACAGACGACGAATCGAGTCCCACCAGCCAACGGCTCGGGACAATTATTCGTTCACGTTACGTTAGGAACCTGGGAGTGACAAGAGGCAGTGGCAGATTAGACGTGACATCTCTTCCTGCCCGTCTCCTCTAGGCACGGTACCTATAGTGTACCTCTCGAACCCTACTGCACGCATGGAGCCTTTCATACCGAAGTTGTACCTACCTACCTACTACGCTGCATACATACCCTACCTATCCTGTCTCTTTTGCCAGCCTCGATCGATGAGATGAGGGGAAAGCTCAACGGGGGAGAACAAGGTTGGCGTACCTTTATGTGCTACCATTAGTAATAAGGTCCGGTAGGAAGGGTGAGAGGCAGTGAGGTGGGATGTTCCAATACTCGGCCGGACCTCCAGTTCAGTCATTGGCTGAACCCTGCTCCCGAAAAAATAATATAGCGACGGGCATTGTCGAGATTGGAACTTGCCGTTGTAATCAAGCTACCTGCTGCTACCCAAGCCCCAGATTCACCCAGTACGCAACTAACTGCATGCAAGTAATAACTACATAACTAAGTAGCTGTAGTAGGGCAATGTGCGAGACCTGGGGATTGTAGTTGGTAGTTTTAGCAGGTATGTGTTTAGCCTTTTACTCTTCCAGTCCATCGTCTAGGTTGCCAGGTTGCCTACTCGCTGGAAAGTAGATGTTCTCGTAAGACTGGTAAAAAGTATCGTCGAGTGTGTGGTTCAATGGGTAGGAACTGCAGCCTGCTCCTTGTCACTGCAAGTCAGTTGACCGTGCCGTCACGTCATCGCACCGCCAAGCCCCCCCAAACCACCGCTCTTCATGTAAATGAAAGGCGCCGAGTTCAGTGTGGGATCGAGGGCATTCACATGGGTACGCACGCAGGCGCCTGTCGTGGGGTTATATACCACGCACACGGCATGCTGGCATGCCTCATACCAAGTCACAACAACGGCTGGCTGGCTGGGGCGCCTCCATCGGCGATTGCGAGAAGAGGGGGTCTCGAGGGGTTTCGTCGATATGGACGAACCCGTGTGCTTCTCAAACTCAATCACATACTAATCAATCTGCTCGCGTGTGCAATCAATCAGTAGTACGCGGCGCTGATAATGCACGCAGGCACGCCTTCACTGCTCACCCTTTCGAGCTTGATGCATGTATCCCTATCTACCATACTAACATACATAGACCAAAAGTCAAAGCCAGAGCATTCGGTCAATGTGTACACTTTATGACATCAGCTCTTGATAATGATCAAGATTCCAGCGGTTTCCCACTCCTCCTCCAGAAGACAATCTCCGCCTTCGCTGGCCAAGCCTCCGAGCAGGTGGAGCCGGGAATCCGACTCGTGAAGCCACTTCTCCAAGCCGCTTCCAACGACGGGTTTGCTTGCCAAGCCCCAGGGAGCATGAGGCGATATCCGGTCTGATCACGTGCATCCCACGTCGTGCCTAGTCTCCCCATTCAGCCTCTCGATGTTTGCAAGGCCAAGACTTGGCTCTGCTAGCCAAGGCTGGGCTTCACCAAGCCAAGGCTGCCGGTTGCTTGACGAAAGAGTTGGCGATGGATATTCGGCACCTCTGTTCCACCTCGATGGACTGATAATTCGGGTTCGCTCCTTGCTCGTCAACATGCCAATACCCAACTAACCCGTGAGCCAATAAGGCTCTGGAATGCCGCTCGAGTTCTTGGTCCCAGTGGCCCTCTAGCGAGGCTTATCATATCTCTCAGTGCGCAGGATGATGGTATAAGGTTCTTGGTATGTGCTTGGCATCGCTCAATGACATCGCCGGGCCCAGTAGCTGCACTCGCCCGTATGTTCCTCTGTTGCTCGCATTTGTAGGTAGTGTTATAAAGACGAGGTACTCCCCAGGTTCTGAGGACTTTCGAGTTCTAGAAGCCAACCGCTTTCTTCTCGCCTGCCAAGAGCCTCACCTGTAGAAAGCCACATCGAAGAATATAAAAGCCCAAGCCTGCAACATTATCCCTCCTAGACTCGCCACACGCATGACACTTCTTCATCTGGCCGGCCTCTACTCCGACCTCGTCCTCGTTCACGATGGCCGCAGAGTACCCCAGGCACCCATACCTCTCCCCGGTGCAAGATGTCTTCGCGACTCTTGAGTCGGACCCCGACAGAGGTCTTTCCTCTGCTCAGGTGTCCCAGCTCCAGCAAAAGTACCCGCCAAACGAGCTTGATGTTGGCGGAGCTATCCCTTGGTACACCATCTTCCTCCGCCAGCTGTTTAATGCCATGATTATCGTAAGTTGCCACTGTCCCGTCCGGAACTCCAATAGCAAATGCCCATGGACTCTCATACGGATAACTAACCATCGCTCGAATTAGGTCTTGTTCTTCGCCATGGCCCTTAGCTATGGCGTCGGCGATTATGTCGAAGGCACGGTTCTGGTCGTCGTCATTGTTCTCAACGTCTCGATTGGTTTCTGGCAGGAGTACGGGGCTGAGAAGAAGATGGACGCTCTACGCGCTCTATCTGCCCCTAGTGCCAATGTCCTTCGTGACGGAAAGACCATTGTCATTCCCAAGTAAGTCTAAACTACACATCAGGTTTGCGAGATCCCGATACTAACAAGGGAAAAACAGTGCCGAGGTCGTTCCAGGTGATGTGGTGCTCTTGAAAATGGGCGACACCATCCCTGCCGACATCCGTCTCTTCGAAGCCATGAACTTTAGTGCTGATGAACAATCCCTTACTGGCGAATCGGTCCCCGTCGAGAAGATTGTCGAAAACCTCGACGATGAAGAGCTTGGAATCGGTGATCGAACCAACCTCGGATATGGAACCACTGTTGTCATAAAAGGCCGTGGCCGAGGCGTCGTCATTGCCACCGGTATGCAAACCGAGGTGGGTAAGATCGCCGCCTCCACTTCTGGCAAGCAGCGCAAGGAAGGTCGCTCCATGAACTACAAGAAGTACGGCAAGCGACAGCCCGTGGTTGGCGGGCTCAAACGCGCCTACGACTTCTTCGGCAAGTTCCTGGGATTGACCGAGGGCACACCGCTGCAGATCAAGCTCTCCAAATTGGCGTACATGCTCTTTGGCTGCGCCTTAATTCTTGCCCTGATCGTCTTTGCTGTGAACAACTTCACCGGTAATCGAGAGGTCATTATCTATGCCATCAGTACTGGTATTGCTATCATTCCCGAGTCCCTTGTTGCGTAAGTCCACCCATCCCCCGGGCGAGCCAGCCCTCCATCCCGTATTCTCTAACATCGATTCCAGTGTTTTGACCATCACCATGGTCGTGGCAACAACCGTCATGAGGAAGGCCAACGTCGTCGTTCGAGATCTCTCTGCTCTTGAAGCGCTGGGTGGTGTCACCAACATTTGTTCCGATAAGACCGGTACCTTGACGCAGGGTGCCATGATCGTCAAGAAAGTCTGGCTGCCAAAGAAGACCATCTACACCGTCCGCGACTCCAAGGACCCTTCTGACCCAACTGTGGGACGGGTCACTGTCTCCGAGGTGGACCCAAATGCCTCAACTAAGGAGGAAGAGAAGCGAGACTTTGATCAGGAGCGAAGTGCGGGAGCCCTCAAATTCGACGTCCCTGACGAGAAACTACACAACAAGCCTAAGAAGGAAGATGAGGTAGAAGCCACCATGAACTCAGACCTGGATTCCTTCCTCCTGGCTGCGGCTCTCTGCAACCTTGCTACTGTCAGACACGAGACGGAAGCCAATGCTGACGAGCGCAAATGGAAAACAACTGGCGAGCCTACCGAAATTGCCCTCCAAGTGTTTGCACACCGCTTCCAGAAGGGCAAGAAGACCCTCGAGAGTGAGGGAGGTTGGAAGCAGGTTGCCGAGTTCCCCTTTGATAGTGGTATCAAGCGTATGTCGGTCATATACAACGGCCTGAACCTTAACCACAGCATGGTTTTCACCAAGGGTGCTGTCGAGCGCATTATTGACCTCTGCACGACCGTCGGGCTTGGAGATGAGCAAGAGGAAATGACGGATGACTACAAAGATCAGATCTTGAAACAGATGGACGAGTTCGCATCTCTGGGCCAGCGTGTCCTCGCCGTTGCTTCTCGTCCCTGGGACGGCATCTACGAGGAGAAGTCTTCGGCCAATGATACCGAGAAGGACGATGCTCTGCGCAACCGCGTCGAAACCGGCCTTAGTCTTCTTGGTCTTGTCGGCATCTACGATCCGCCCCGTCGTGAGACCAAGCCCGCCATTGCAGAATGTTCCACGGCCGGTATAAAGGTCCACATGCTGACTGGTGACCACCCCTCGACCGCAGCTGCCATCGCCCGGGAAGTTGGCATCATTCCGCATGATATGGGAGCCCTCTCGAAGGAGTTGGCTGATTCCCTGATCCAGAAGGCGAATGACTTTGACAAGTTGACCGAGGATGACATCGATGCTTTACCGGAATTGCCCCTGGTCCTTGCTCGTTGCGCCCCTGACACCAAGACTCGCATGATTGAAGCTCTTCGACGCCGCAATGCCTTCATGGCCATGACTGGTGACGGCGTCAACGATGCTCCTTCGCTGTCCAGTGCTGACGTCGGTATTGCCATGGGCTCCGGTTCGGATGTTGCCAAGTCGGCAGCTAAGATTGTCTTGACTGACGACAAATTCAACTCCATTGTCGCTGCCATTCGGGAAGGCCGCCGCATGTTTGATAACATCCAAAAGTTCATCTTGCATCTGCTGACCTCCAACGTCGGCGAGGTTATCCTGCTGATTTGTGGCCTTGGCTTCCGTGATGACACTGGCTTTTCGGTTTTCCCCATTTCTCCCTTGCAGATTCTCTGGATCAACATGGTTACCTCGTCCTTCCCTGCCTTTGGACTGGGTCGCGAGCCCCCTTCGCGCCAGGTCATGCGCCGGCCACCCCACGACAAGAAGCGCGGTGTCTTCACCAACCAGATTCTCGTAGACATGGTGGTCTATGGAATGGTTATGGGAACGCTTACCCTCATGACATTCGTCATTGTTGTCTATGGCGCCAACGGCGGGAACCTCGGCACTGGCTGCAACGAGCACTTTTCCGAGGAGTGCCGGCCCGTGTTCCGGGCCCGTGCCGCCGTGTTCGTCGAGCTGACCTGGCTCATCCTCGTCAGCGCCTGGGAGTTCAAGGACCTCCGGCGGTCCATGTTCAAGCTGGACACGGAGTCGACGTCGGCCTTCAGCTTCGCCAAGGACATCTACGCCAACAAGTTCCTGTTCTGGGCCGTGTCGATCGGCTTCGTCTCGGTCGTCCCGGTCGTCTACATCCCGACGGTTAACACGGTCGTCTTCAAGCACGTGGGCATCAGCTGGGAGTGGGGCCTCGCCTTCGCCGCCCTCATCATCTTCGTGGCCTGCATCGAGCTCTGGAAGATGACCAAGCGCCAGTTCTGCCTGCTCGAGGGCGGCGCCGTCGTCCGGGGCGCCTTCAACCAGGGCGACGAGGAGTCCGGCCGCAAGTTCAACCACACCATGAGCTTCAGCAGTCTGAAGAGCTGGCGGAGCATCGGGCGCAAGACGACGGGCGACACGGCGGTCTCCCGGTCTATGTCGAAGAGCAGGGAGTGATTTCACTTGTAGATTGGGGGGATGAGAGCGAGGGAATTACTTGTGATACACTTCAGTGGGGGCAGCAGCCCCAAACATAAGAGATACCCTTTATACACAGTAGATCATGTTGAGATTGGTCTATATTGTCAGTTGATATGATAGATGATCAACGATATTAGTAGCAGTAGTGGTGGTGGTGGTGGTAGATCAGGGGGAGGGACAATAATATGGGAGGGTGGAGTTAATTAATTTAAAGTTTACCAGTTACCGTATACTCTCCAAATTGACTTGAGTCTTTCTGGCCCCATGGTATTGTCAACTCTTCTAGCCCTTTCCAGAGCAAATTGAGAGAAGGAAAAAGAAAAATAAACTGTTGCCTAGCCACACAGTTATAAGGTTCAGTATGCAGTGGTTCCCACAGGGGCGGTTCCCACGCAACGACTGTCCAGACACCCGCCTACTTGGTGAGCCAGTATGAAATAGACAGGAGGCCGAAATTGCTTCACGTCTTCCTGAATAGGTAACATAGATAGCTGAGTGTGTCGCCCAATCTCGCCGGCAACTTCGTCTTCCGAGTTGCCTTCTACGTAAACTACCATTGTCTGTACAGGCTGAGTAAGAGTACTATATCCCCTGAGATGGAATGCACGGCTTAATACTTACAGAGGTGACCCGATGGAGACATCTAGGCTGTCATTTTCTGCATCATCTAGGTTTTCTATGAGACAAAGTATTACCGCGCAGTAAG
Source organism: Apiospora saccharicola (assembly GCA_038363915.1). Lineage (NCBI taxonomy): Eukaryota > Fungi > Ascomycota > Sordariomycetes > Amphisphaeriales > Apiosporaceae > Apiospora > Apiospora saccharicola. Next base: position 7,807,306 of record JAQQWM010000001.1, read on the forward strand.
GAGGCTGTGTCTGACCAACCCCTTTTCACGCAGCATGCCATCGTTATCTGGTTGAGTTATTGCTATAGACTTTGGTGCTTTCATGGGATCAAATTTCCATATGGCCCGAAGAGTCTGACCCGAAGAGTCATATATTTGAGAGGCTGTGGTAAATATTTGAGAAAGAGGCCCGAGACCTAACCACAGTACAATAGGAGTCTATTTATAGTGCAACAGTCTCTATACTTTTCCTAATATATAAAAGCAGGCACTTTTTCTTCTTCTTTTTCTTTTTCTCTTTTATATATTCGTTCTATAGACACTTTAAAGGCCTACACTCTCAGCTTTTGTACACTTATTAAGGACTGGTTCTTCTCTAGAGATATTTCTCTATACTCTTTCTTCCGACAGCGTTTAAGCAGTCTTTATCTTCAATTGCTCCCATCACTTGTATTCACTCTTTAGCACCTCTGGTTGCTGCCTCTACCAACCATACATAACCGTACACGTCTATTGCTGTACACACCCCCCCCATACTCTGAGTTTCTTACTCGTGTATATACACAAGTAACAAGACATACTCAACCAGTCCTTTGACGCTTTAAGCCTCAACATCAACCTCACTTTACATATACCACGTACCAAACACACCTGAGACAACCACTTGGCAATCATGGCTTCTAACATGATCGAGGAGTGTGGAATTTGCCAGGTAGAGACCACTAACGTCTCGGTCGAGTTCGTTACTCTTCCCTGTGCAGGCCACCATGCCTTCCACCCCGACTGCATCAAGCAGTGGCTTTCGGGTGGGCACAGACGCAACCGGAACTGCCCGTTCTGCAGGGCTCCCCTCCGCCATACCTGTGGCCACGCCCTCAATGACCAGCACATCCAAGCTGGCAAGGTCATCGACAGCAGCGTACTCGCCGGCCCTTGCCGACTAGGTTGCTCGGGTTACGTCGACCCATTGAGACGCCAAGGGTTACAAATGCTGCAACGCTTGAGGGTCGTCATACAGAGGGAGACCGGGCTCCGGGGATACCGTATACGCCCGTCTTCGGAAGAGACAGATAACAAGCTGCGTCTTTATCAACGGAACCTCACCGCGACGCTCGACGAGGTCAATCGCAGAGGGCTTGCCCAATATGTTCCCGAGTTGATTCCATACATTATGGAACTCCACGACATGCGTCGTCGCAGGCTGCTAGGCCTTCCTACCTACAGGGAAATGATGCCGAATCCTTTGAGGGCCGGTCACTCCACAGGCAGCCGCCACCAACCCCCTCGAGAACGCTACCAGCCGCCGCCGCAGCATACATCCAAGAGTCCCTTTGGATCAAATGCCATAAATATGCCAAGCAACTCTGCTGATGATGACGATGGTACCGAAAGGATATCGTCATCAACAATCAATGCGAGACAAAGTTCAATGATCTCGTCAGCAAGGCTCTTCTACACTACAGAAGAGGAAAAACAAACAAAAACACACTCCTCTCATCTCCCACTTGGGCCTAACAGGGGAGTGTGGAAAACACACAAAACCAAAACCGGGCAGAGCTGCAAACAGCATTACCTCTGTGACAAACCTGAACAAAACAAGCAAGGGAGACAAACGGCCTGGCGAGATCCTGGGGGATAAGCCAAAGTGATTTGAGGTCTGAAGACAGGGGTGGAATCATGGGATCGTGGGAGTTCAATGGCATTTTGCACATGGGAGGATTTTCAGTTGCAATGGGCAACGGGGAAGGTGTTTGGTTCAGTTGAATGTGTTCTGCCCTCAAGCTGGTAGCGATATGGGAGGATATTTGCGGGTTTGTCTACACCATCAGGCCCAGGAGACGGTTGGTTATATCCGGAGAACTACAGCCCCAGGTCAAGGGCGCAGTCAAGGCAGCCAGTCTCCCTGTCTTGATATATATAGAACTAAGAAGACAGTTCACACACATATGCCCCTTCTCTCTAACCAAGTGACTGTTTCCTATCTTACAGGAGTTGAAGTAATCCTAGTAGCAATGCAACGGTAACGGCAAGGCCCTCGGCCCCAAAGCCCAACCGGCTTCCTCCACTATGTTTGGCTGCCGTGGCCTGGTCCGCCACCGAATCGTACGACGGCACCTTTGTCTCGCCGTCTGGATTGGAAGGTCCTCCAACATCAACATACTCCCCTTCGCCATCATACCGTGCCTTGCCAGGCACATCGAAGTCCGGGGTATGATCGAACTGCTTGTAGCCGCAGGCCTTGATGGGGGTCCCGCTCTGGATGCCGCCGCTGCCGCTGTCGCCGCAGTCGCTCAAGATGCCCTCGAAGCAGCGCATCCACGGCCGGAAGGTCCAGTAGCCGTAATTGGGAATCGCCGTCCCGTTTTTGTTTCTCAGCGTGGGCTCGTAGTTGGCGATGTTCATGACGATGGTTTCGTTCAGGTCGATCAGCCGGGTCTCCACGCCGCCGGCCCCGCTCTTGAGGAGCTCGAAGATGTCTTGGGCTGCTTCCTTGCTGTCGGTCTGAGCGTCGAGTGGACGACGAGCCCCTTGGGTTCTTGGGTGGGGTGGCACTTGGTGTCGCAGTTGAGGACATCGGAAGACATCATCTGCCTTCCTTTGGACATATAGCCTCTGGTCGTGTCGTTTGTAACCACGAAGCTCTGGCATTCTCTTGGCTTGAGTACGGAGCTGGCCACTACCAGGGGCAGTGTGGCCACCAGGAGCGATAATTGCATGATGGGTATGTATGTTGGCGAATTCAGAGGCTTTACAAGCAATGGGAAGACTTGGGTAGACTGTCGAGGATGGGTAGGGATGAAGACTTGGGTGTTCCTGAAGGCTCTGCTGTCAAACATGCGAACCAACTTACACCTCGACGTGTGAATGCTCGTCTATAAACATCAACGCGTACAGCTCATTGTGTGCGGCTAGATCAGCACAGTGATGTCATGGTTTGGCGGCGCAGCCAGGGGCCTGACTGGTCACCGCCAAAGCCGAGAACGTTGGCATAGTATAACATCTCCGTCTTGAACAGGTGTTACGCCCACTTACATGTGTAGATATGCCCCGTGTAAGTCGGCATCCAGACAAAAGTAACGCCGTGAGATCCAACTTGGTATCTTAATATGCAGCCAACTTGAAAATCTAGAGACCCATCTGGCGAACATGCTTATTGCCGACTACCACAATGAACCACCTTTATTAAGAAAAAATTGTATTCGTAAGGATTTTGATATGTCGTTGGTTGATATCGCCAAAAAGGGTTTTATAAGAAACGGATACGTACCAAGAGAGCACCTACAGCGGAGACCCCACTCGGCGACCGTTAGCACATGCAACCAAGACCTCCTACTGGACCACTTTTGGACCACCACGCAGTTGTCAGCGCTGGACTCAGCTCAGGGGGGATCAATGGGGACCTAGACAGGAACGGGCCAGCCATCAATCAATCGATAATGTATTGTCGTGTCCATCTCCATCTCCATCTCCATGCACCTAATTATCGAAACCACATCAATCCTACTCACCTTACTGTTGCCATCCTCCAGTCACTCATTTGATCCCAGTAATTGCAATTCCTTCAGTATCTTTCGCCCTAATTAGATCCTCCGAGACGCGCCCTCTCATCTCCCACTACGCGACCCCCTCAAACGACACCATGGCCCCCGTTAAGACCGCCTCAGGGGACAGATACTCGGTTATTCTGCCGACCTTCAACGAGCGCAAGAACTTGCCCATTGTCGCATGGTTGTTGAACCGCACCTTCACCGAGAAGTATGTCGTCCGCTTCCTACCCACCAAGTCCCTGTATCCCTTTTTTTCTTCTTTTTGTTCTCCGCTTACGAGTATGCGCCATGTGACAGCAACCTTGACTGGGAGCTCATCATCGTCGACGACGGCTCGCCCGATGGCACCCAAGAAGTCGCCCTCCAGCTCGTGAAGGCCTACAGCCCCCACGTCATCCTCAAGACGCGCTCCGGCAAGCTGGGCCTCGGAACCGCCTACGTGCACGGCCTGCAGTTCGCCACCGGCAACTATGTTATCATCATGGACGCCGACTTCAGCCACCACCCCAAGTTCATCCCCCAGATGATCGCCAAGCAGAAGGAGGCCAACTACGACATCGTCACGGGCACCCGGTACGCCGGCAACGGCGGCGTGTACGGTTGGGATCTGAAGCGCAAGTTCGTCAGCCGCGGCGCCAACCTCTTCGCCGACACGGTGCTGCGCCCCGGCGTCAGCGATCTCACCGGCAGCTTCCGCCTGTACAAGAAGACGGTGCTGCAGAAGGTCATCAACGAGACCGAGAGCAAGGGCTACACATTCCAGATGGAGATGATGGTGCGCGCCAAGGCCATGGGCTGCACCGTCGCCGAGGTCCCCATCAGCTTCGTCGACCGCGTCTACGGAGAGAGCAAGCTGGGCGGTGACGAGATCGTCGAGTACGCAAAGGGTGTGCTGAGCTTATGGATGAAGGTTTAAAGGGGCGGAGGGAAAGAACGGAAAAGGGGAATTGTTGTACGAGACGAGATACGAAGTGGCCTTACTGCTTGATCCTGGAATGCACGACAGGGAGGTAAAAGGAGGGCACGGCGTTGGCAAGGGCTGGCTTTTCTTGATAAAACTACTACTAATACAGGTTGAAGCCACAGTTATGTTTGATGTAGCCCGTTTTTCTGACGTAAACCGGCGTGTGCTGTACCTGGCTGGTACCAACTGCTAGAGACCACATTACATATTCCGGCCGCCGCCCACCATGAGCGTTTGCCCTGACACGTAGCTGAACATGGGCGAGCACATGGCCAGCATGGCGCTAGCTGCCTCCGTTGCCGTTCCCGGCCTCCGCAAGGGGATGTCGGTGTACAGTGCCGGCCCTGCGGCTTTCTTCTGTGCATCCGGGATGCCAATCGCGACCTTCTCGCCCCCGGGTCCCGTGACGAACGCACCCATCTCTTTGGCCTGCGTCAAGCGCGTAGCAATGTGTCCGAAGGCGATGGTGTTAGCCCGCACACCAAAAGCCGGCCCCCATTCCTTCGCAATGGTCTTGGTGAGCCCCGTCACGCCGGCCTTGGCGAGGGCGTAGTTGGCCTGGCCGGCGTTGCCGTGGACGCCCGACGAGCTCGAGACGTTGAGGATGGCCCGCGGCTCGCCGTCCTTGACGCGAAAGTAGGGGGCCGCCTCGCGCGTGAGCTTGAAGGGTGCGGTGCAGTGCAGGGCGACGATGGCGTCCCACTGCTTGTCCGTCATCTTGTGGATGACGCCGTCCCACGTGTAGCCGGCGTTGTTGACGATGATGTGGATCTTGCCGTGGCCAAAGCCGGCGGCGGACTTGACGAGGGTCTGAAGGTAGGCGTCGTCGAGCATGTCGCCCGGCACGGCGATGGCCTGGCCGCCGGCGCTGGTGATGGACTCGGCTACGGCTTTGGCCTTGGCTGTGTGGCTGTTAGCGGTTGTGTATGTAAAGTAGACAAGGTGCGCCGCCGTGGAGGAACTCGTGTGATATATGTAACACAACATACCACTCTCAATGTCCGAGACAACCACCTTGGCGCCTTCGTTGGCAAACAGCCTGGCGGCTTCGGCCCCAATGCCTTGCCCGGAGCCTGTGATGATGGCTACTTGACCGGCAAGCATGCCCTTTGGCCAATTAAGTTGGCTGGCTATTTGCGATATGCGGTCGGCCATTGTAGATATGTGTAGCTCTCGACCACGTGTAAATTGAATTAATTACTTGTAAGAAATAACTTGAATCAATATGCGGTATCACTCTCTTGCGGCAGCAAACAATGGACGCCTTTAATACGAAATCGGTCTCTGCGGGGATCGTCAATGTCCATCATGTCGACGCTGGGGAGTTACCCCGGATCTACGTCCACTCCGAGGGACGATGCCGAGGCACCCAGCATCGACCCCTTGCCCCCTCCTCCTTCGTAAGCCGGACCAGCTTGACCCCACGATAGGGTTCCGTAGTCCTTCGCCATTTCATCAAATTTCTCTACACGCGTAGTGAGTGGCGCGTTTTGAAGGGATTATAGGGCATTTGGGTATATGAGATATGTGAGATTGATTCGTCGACTACAAGCCTGTCATCCATCACCTACGTCGTTTGAGACAGATTGCTGCATGTACAGGGGGTAACCAAAACGGCTCTACGGCATTTATACTTGCGGAAGCATACAACAAGCTTGCCTTCGACAAAGCTGATACCTTCGTGATTAATTAGGTGAGTCCTCCATGCAAAATGCAACACTTGAACGTCTCGTTGAAGGTTAGCAAGCTGCAGCCACCCAGCAGATGCACCTTTCGGTGTTCCAATAGATTAAGCTTGGTATCGATGTACATGTACCTCACCTACTTCCACTATGCGACCTAGGTACCTACCCCACCACCATCAACCTGGACCTTCCTGACGACCCGCACTGGAGGGGCTCAGTAACGGTCGACACTGGCACTACGGAATGCTCCCAATTTATACTCGCCCAACAACACCATATTTCTGTCTCGGGCTTGAAATGACATAGCAATGCGTGGACGCGGTGGCCCAAGGGGGCAAAGGGGTGGCAGGGGTGGAGGTCGAACTCCCTCTGGACCATGGAGTCGACTGAAGCCCGTTGAGCTTGACCCTCTGGAGGCCATAGGATTGCCCTCCAAGGGCGACAACAGACTGCTCGACTTCAAGACCCAAGAACGCTATTACACAAAAATTGTCGAGCGCTACATGTCCTTCTGCTCCGACGCCGGCGAGCGCCAGGAACTTCTACGTCGCTTCTCCTCGCTCCAGTTGGCCGAGACTCCCCACACCACGCCCAAGCCGCCGCCACCTCCTGCTCCCCCTACTTCTATCCCAGGCGGCCCTCCCAGACCGGTCCCGCGGCACGCATCTAGCGCGCCCGCCGTCCGCGCCGCCACCTCTTTACCAAATTCCGCCGACACGCAGGGGCTCGAGCAGGTGCTCGCGGCGCTTAGGAAGCTACGCGAGGGGATCGTGGCGTCGAAGCGGGCCGACGACTTCGCGGTCCAGGCCTACCTGTTCTGCATCCGGCTGACGGTGCTGGTCAAGCATCCGGAGTCGTACCACCCGGCCATCCTGCACCTGCTGCGGCGCATGCAGCCCGTGCACCCCATGACGAGCGTCGAGACGAGCGAGGTGGTGGGCTACCTGATCCTCGACACGGCCTGCCGCCGCAACGACCTGGCCGAGGCCTACGCCCTGCGCGCCCACTACCGGCTGCGCGACCCTAAGATCGACGCCGTGCTCGACGCCCTCGCCCACGACAACTACGTCATGTACAAGCGGCTGCGCCGGAGCGTCGACGGGCACAAGGCCAAGCTGCTCGAGTTCGGCGCGGTGTCCATGCGGCAACACACGCTCAAGTGCTTCGGGCGCGGCTACCTCGGTGTGGAATTGAAGTTCTTGGAGGAATGTGCCGACTCCACGTGGATGGACCTCGTCACGAATGACGGCGTGGGCTGGGAGCTAGACGGGAGCAAGGTGGTCATTCGCAAGATCAAGGCCAAGTAAAGAAGAAACTGGGCTGGTGGGCATGACGTCGGTATAGATACCCCCTGATGGTGCATACAGGTTTCCTGCTTATATGCGAACTTCATATCACATGCCTCCTTCTCGCCTTTGCAGTGCTGCTACGAACCACATCGAATTGGGACGATCAGAAAATGTGTATAAGTGGTAGAGTATATTCCTATATTTGGGTTGTCGGTACCACCTTTAGCTTGTCTCTTTTGACTATGTATAAACAAAGACTACTCAAAGGCGGTTTTCTGTTCGTTGTCGTGAGACAACACCCACGATACAAAGAAGACACCAGGGGATATAGTGGTCAAACTACCCCAATACAGCTGGGAATACCCAGCAAGCACAACTTGTTACTGGACTACAATCAAAGACAAAAATCTTGGAAACATGTGCTTTCATCTTGAAGTCCAATTGGCCTGCGGTTGCCCGACACATCGCAACCGCACCTTGCCATGTGACGAGGCCGAAGCAGGCAGGTCCTGCCTGAATCCTAAAGCGCAGCGGCAAACGATTCCGTACTGGTGTAGGGATGATGTGTGTGAATACCAGGCGAAGAAGCGGCTGATGCGAGGTTTGCAAAATAAGCAAGAAGAGGCGGCTGAGAGGGGGCAGTGGGAACAACAGGCTGCTGCTGCCAGGGCAGGTCGTATTTAGGGGAGAAGGATAGCGCTGTTTGTCCAGCCACCGAACGGGATACTGGATAGCAACGAGGGAATGGGATACACTGGTTTGTTATTACAAGCGCAACTCCAAACCAAGGCTACTCTTGTTTCTGGTTACTCGACACATATATACAGTCTAAACACGTATGCGAGACAGGACATAGAGGATCAACTTCTTATAAACATCAATTTATTTCATTTTAAGTCAATCTTTTCCCCTTGTCAACATGATCACACACTCAGCCGCAATATGCCGCCAATCATACTCCTGGTAATAAGGCTCATCTACTTGTCGTTCGAAGTGACCAAGGACTTGGTGAGCCGGGATGCCACACAATGAATGATAGTGAGACACGCCGAACACCGAAGTATTGCCGCTTTGACAATGCAATTGGAAATTATTATATTTTGATTCTGCACGATGTATGCCTTCCTAGACGGGATGATCGAAACATCATACATACCCAGGAAAGCCAAATAATTGACCGACCCGTGTGCTAAAATAGACGTCGCACCACATGCAGTAAGCATCTACCGACGATTCCGAACCCAAGTAGATGTCGAATCAACGGTGCTTCGAACGTTCCTAGTGGATGGGCATCGGAAGGATCAAGCATCCAACAACATCTCACCTAAGCATTGGCGTTGATTGAAACAAAACGGCAGGTCATTCACTGGGCAGGTGTGGATGGCTGTCGCCGGATTTCAGTTACACCTTCCTCGAGAGGTTGTTAGATGGGGAAACCCCACGACCACGGCATACCATACCAAACAGTTATTCATTTCGACCTGAAGGCCCCAAACCATACACACAACACGTGGCCATTCATCTATATTGTTCCCAATCCAAGATCCCAATCAGGCATATATCACTATGGAGGCATCTACTATCAGTAAGGATACCCTGGTGCCGGACGTCCCAGAGATCCCGCCTCCGCCTCCGCAGGTTCGTGAACTTGTTCTCGACGACAGGTATGCCGACCCGCCGATGCAGATCCCGGAGCCGGGGCCTACTGAGCTGGAGGCCGAAAACAGGGCGGTGATCCGCGTGGCCATCTGGCGCGCCGAGGTCAACGCCGCCGCCGCCGCCTCCTCCCTGGAGGAGACGCCCAACTGCGCGTGCTCGTTCCTGACCTATCGCGACCCGCCAACGAGGTGGTGCCCCAACTGCTCGACGCCGTTCGAGGGCCTCGAGTATAGGCAGTTCGAGGCCGGGCGGGGTCTCACACGGCAGGAAAGCGGCCGCAACTCCATCGCCAACGTCTGGCCCGTCCAGACGCCGCTCGAGGGAACCCATGGCCACCGACACCGGCAGCCGCCCCGCGGCACGAGCCACGTCTTCTCTATCAACGAGTTCGCCATCCTCGGCCGCAAGCTGGTGCACAGGACCAAGTTGGACCGCGTCTTCAGCAGCAGTTCAAAGCGCGAGCGTAAGCCCTACGCAAAACTCGAGTATGGCGACATGCCCGGCTCTGTGGCCGAGCTGCACCCCGTGAACGACCCGCCCGGTAACCCCAGCGTGCTGATCGGGCCCAACGCCCCGTTCTACGACCCCCTCCTCGAGTATTGCATGCAGCGGCCCCCCCCGGGCAAGCTTGGCGACAGCGTGCCCAAGACAGAGATGTACCGCTCCCTACGGGACAACCCGGGCTTGTACATGAAAGACCGCCCGTCAGTCTCCTCCCTGCTCGATGAGTGGAGTAGTAGCGATGGTGACGATAAACGTAATGGCAAGCCCAAGCTAACGCTAGATGCTACTACAGCGAGACTCCGTCGTGCACAGCTACTCCTCTTGAAGACATCCGGTGCTCCAGCTACCTATCCCGGCCCGGTGCTCGTCCAGACGACTCCAACCCAGGATACAACAAATATACCAGGAACCTGAGGGCAAGGGGTCGATTTCGCGTGCGAACCATCAAGCAGACAATGGAGCAACCGGCCACCCTCGGTCTTTATCGCAGCAACGACTCGGCCCCAACGGTCTGGGACGACTTGGTAGTCTAGGAAAAGGCCCAGGTCTCAGCAATGGAGCAATACCACGAGGCTGCTGTCACCAGGCCAACAACGAGTGTCCCGACTGCACCACCAGAGGAACCGATTGCGTCTGCGGGTAACGACCCAGGGGCGCCAAGGGATGATCCAGCTATGTCGGTGGCTGGCTCGTCGGCGCCAGCGGTTGAATCGGCCGCAACCCGGAGAACCATCAGCTTTGCTCCACTTCCACGAAAAGACAAGGAGGGAGCCGGAGCGAGAGCATGGGCCTATTTGAAACGAAAATATGAATAGGACATGATGAAATGAGCATGGTGACGGATTAGCGAGAATGATACAACAGTCATGGACAGGGGCACAATGACGGGTAAGCGAAGATGCCGGTTGATACAGGGGCCATGTCACAAGGGGGTTGCCCGATAAATGCTTAAGCAAGCAAGCGTTAGACGAAAATTTTATCTGTCATTCAGAACTGAACCTCAGTTCGCGCAAGTGGTATTGACTTTGCGATCTACCTGGCAGTTATATCTGCCGGTGTGGTAACCTTTCCCATCATCTCGTAGTGAAAATCCATGTTTCGTAAGACAACGCCAGAACCGATGCCAGTTTTTTGCTCTACTTTATCTAGCCCCCGTACATGACCACATTTAGTGACCAGCACGACGAGACTCAGCGATGACACGCTGGAGCTCGTCAACCTTCGCCTTGGCACGGCCGAAAGTACCGAGCTGATGCAGATGTTAGCCTAACCGTCATACTTCCATGTGTGAAGCGGGATTCTGAACATACTCTCTTCTTGGCGAGCTTACGGGCACGCTTATCGCGGGAGTTGCGGAGCAACTCAATAACGCGGCGCTCGTAGGGGGCGAGACCGGCGACCTCCTTGACGACGTCCTTTATAGATATGTTAGCAGGCTAGTCTCGTGCATGTTTGACGGGATTCCTCCGGTAAATCGATCCGCATTTTTTGCGCTTGGTGGTGGCAACGGCTGGGCGGTTCGAGTGTCGGGAGGGAATCCATCGATCGGACATGGTAGGGAAGTAGAACGTACCCGGACGAAAGAGGTGCGCTTGCTCAGGTGACCCTTGGTGCGGGAGACTCTGGGCTTGGCGACACGAGCGGTGGTCTAAATTCAGGAAATCTCCGAGTCAGCCAACGTCCATCGTCTGCAATGTGCTTCATAGATCAACAACAACAAGAACTAATCATTGTATGTGTCAAAGCAGCAGCAGAGATCCTCCACGAGGTGAGACGATGCGAGAAGACCTCTTGTCACAAGAGATCTGCCGAATTTGCCTGCCATTCCCGCAAGATTGTTCCCTGCCGCTGATATGGCTGGACGGATGTTTTGGTTCTTATTGTGTCTTTCTCCCCTCCATCTGCCGTCTTGGTCGCCCAAGACGAGATCAGGAGGAAAAGCCGGAGGTGTGGTGGTTCATCCTACCTTGTGGCCCTTGTTGGCGCCAACGGCCAAACCGGTGCGAGCGGGAGCTTCCTTGGCCATCTTGATGGATTGATGGGCGATGATGCTGTAGTGTTTGGGGGGTTAGTAGTCGTCGGTTTGCAGGAGAGGAATCTCAAAAGTTCAGACCAGGCCGCTCGGCAAATTTTGAGTGGACACTTTTGCTCTTTTCGCAAAGAATTATTCAATTGTGTGGAGTGGAGAGAGCGTGTGCTGGTGGCTCATTAGCCCGGCGTGTGGCTGGATAGTAATGGCCAGTAAGCTTGGTGTGGCACAGTCTTTTTCCTCTACATGCAAGCCTCAAGAGCTTAAGAGCACAGTGAATTAAAGTTGCAACCAATTATCGTCGTGAACAGTTGGTTCTGACGATACATTGATTACTTATTATTCTTCTTGAACCTACCTGATTGGTACTTCTAGTAAGTCCTACAACTGTAAGCATGCGTGCCGCTGAATACCCCCTATGACTTCGATTTCAACATTATGAGGCAAACTCTTGGAACCGACCTGCTCTTGTTCAAACCCTAGGTATGTTTGTGCCAGTTTTGTTTTGTTCGTGATCAATTTGACGAGTCGTGGGTTTTTAAACTAGAGCCTAGCCGCCGTTGTGTTTATATAACATACTTCTAGTTTGCGAGCGTCACTTTCAACTTGGTAGTATCATCTTAGTTTCCCATATACCACCTACTGTCACTGCGGCACAGCGTGAACCTCAAGACGACAAACTCGGGCGTTCCACAAATGCGCAAGTTCTGCAAAAAGTAGCTCCAGTCAGAACGAATACTCAAGAGGACGCACGCAGCCGAACACGAAGTTTTCCTGCTGGGCGACTTGTCAGCTTGTGCTCGTGTGCTAACAGCGCAAACAGCACGCGTTCGCGGGCCACTGTACGAGGGAAGGAAGGGATGCTCCTCGTCAACCTCCTCGGGGACTAACAACTCGCTAAATTGAGTTTGTGGTTCCCCTGGCAGTCTACGCAGCGATCCCGCCGATTCCGCAGTTGCATGATCAAACAGACGGGGGCTGAGGGTGTGAAGACAGCCCTGTGTTATCGTACGAATTCGAGGCACGTATGCATACACGGCATGGTAACTTCAATTTGCATATCCAAGGCATCGTGTCATATACCCAGCTAGAACCAACGGATACATCGGGGAGTTTCCTGTTTGCACATGGAGCACGGTACTACCTGTCTTGCTTGTATGTGCCGCTGAGCCCAAGGCGTTCGCCGAAAGTGAAACATGAAACACGTTGGGCCTGGTGTGCTGGACGCGATGGTCGGTATATACAGTAGCATATCCCCTATCCCATGGTAGTCGCACCGTGTCTAACCAACTAAGGCCGCCGATCTGGGTGGATATTGGCTCGCCTAAAGCCTCGACGATCTGTTTATGTGGATGCACTTACTCCTTCGAGCCAATCCATCTGCAGGTTGCATCACGGATCGGCAGCTGTACACCACTGCATTCTCGCTCGAGTTGGAATGTCTTGGCAGGGGCAGCACAAGCGCTGCTATCCAAGATGCCGATGCTCGCCAGGCACCGCCATCACCGTAACCTAGAAAGTGGAATCATGGATACTAGAAAAGCATGTAAGAGGCACAACTATCACAACATGGCAGACTAGACGCGGAGGGCTGCTATTTAGCCGACCCTGCCCGCCCACTGCTTGATCACGGATGTTGATGGGTGCTGATCACCATTCCCTTTGAATATATCCGTACATTCTCCCATTGTCAGTCACGTACCTTAATTCGTATTCCTAAACTACCCTCCCGTCGCTTCCACGAGCCAACCAACATAATTCAATCAATCCGATCACTGAAGTGAAGTGTCAGCCCACCAGCGTTCCTAACCGTCTCCAACCTCAATTACTATCAACCTTCACGATGCTCTCCTCGTTTGCCCTCGCTGGAATGATGGCCAGCCTGGTGGCCTCGACGCCGTTGAAGTACAAGATCCCCGCCAGCATGAAGGTTGCTGCCGACTGCACCATGCCGTCCGGCTACACCGTCAGCAGGTTCTCGTCCTTTACGGACAAGTCCAACCAGACGACGGTTTCGTTTGACTACGTCGACTCGGCCACGGGCATCAACACGCATTGCGAGCGCAGCCCGTCCTCGAAACCCCACAACACGAACCCCAACCTGGCCTCCCGCTATGCCTGTGACGATGCCAATGTCGAGTTCATTTACCAGACTACTGGCGTAGCGGGCCTGACTGTGGTCGAGGCTGCGTGTCCCGGAAGGTAAGTTTGTTACTATTCAATCATTGCTTTCGATGTCGATAGAGCGAGTGGGTAAAATGAAGAGAAACATATGGCTGATATGGTCTTGGCGCGTAATTTAGCGGTTCATCCACGTTTGAGGCATCGGCCCTTGTTCCGTTCAATCTCACCTGCGCTTCCACCCCCACGGGAAAGAACTGTACCTCCAGCCCAGCAAAGGTCACGGAGGAGTTCACCAGTCTGGAGCCGCGACCCGCGGGGGCCTTCACGCAAGGTTGAGCCCGAGAGATGATCAGATGAGCACGCGTATATGTCAGAAATTGAGGGTCAGGCGAAGTGGATGGAAATTTGGTATGCTAAGGGAGCCATGGCTACCAACGGTTCCGCTGTCCCGTATCAAAGACGCCGCCATATTGTACGAATGTTAACGGAGACCCATGACTGCTGTGTGTAATGTCTAGACGCAGACGATAATTTGGTTTAATCGACGAATATAATGAATATACTTGTTGCAGAGCTTTTTTTTACCTCCTCGCGTGAGTGGCGTAGACAGTATCGGGTAGCGTGAGATGTGGTTGGTGTGGCCAAATGGAAGTACAGCTAAAGGAGACGATCCAATGTGGTGCGGTATACGAGTCATCTTCATGACTCATCAAGTCAACATTGCATGCTTATGGACTCTCATAGACTCCTGCCGATTCATATCAGACGGTCTGTAAGTGAAGCAAATTGACGATGGGCCATTTGAAGAGTCTCCCTATTACAGAACCCTAGTCACTTCCCCCAGAGTACCCCGCATTATGCCAAGAGACGCCACTGATGTTCAGGTGGTCCGACTAATCAGAAAACGCGCTGGAATGGATTGACCAGTGAGTGCCAGGCTGGGTTGGTCCCAATTATGCCTATTCTCAGCTTTTAGGTTGACCGTGAAAGCATCACACGACAAAGGCTCGAGCAGTGTCCCAACCACCAACGCAGCGCGATGCCTACTTCTCCTTCCCTACGGCCGCTGCATTGCAATGCATCACTCCATCTGATACATCTACCTACTCTCCCTCACTGAACTTCCCCATGATGGGCACTCGCCATCTCCTGTTTACCAAATACCGATATCGACATCACTTCTAAAACCAGACTTCGTAGTACGAAATGCTCCCGAATCTCTTCAGACTGCTCACGTTCTCGCATGCCATTGCTGCTGCTATATCGGGGTCACCGCAAGCCGAAAACGAACAGGAGCCTTTACGGATCGCCGAAACCGACACTGCAGCAAGTGGCATCTCAGTCCGCCTCTTCGCTCACCTAGAGCGCTTGTCAAGGCTGGTCGACATCGCCTACTGCGTTGGCACGACTGGACTCACTCGCCCTTTCGAATGCGCGTCACGATGCAAAGACTTTCCCACGCTCAACCTGGTGGAAACATGGAATACAGGGGTGCTGATGAGCGACAGCTGTGGCTACGTTGCTGTTGATCACGGCGCACACCAAAGATCTTCCGCGGATACGGGTGCGCAATACCAACGTGGCGCCATCATTGTCGCATTCCGTGGAACATATAGCATCACCAATACTGTGGTCGACTTGAGTACAGTCCCGCAAGAGTATGTGCCGTATCCCTCGCCGGACGAGGGGGAGACAAGCCACCCAAGGAACCGGAACACAGGTGCGATAACTGCACTGTGCATATGGGCTTCCTGGCCTCATGGAAGGTTGCAAGGGACAGCGTGCTACCTGCCCTCAAGCCTCTGGTGTCGCGATACCCCGACTACCCTATTCATCTCGTTGGGCATAGTCTCGGGGGCGCCGTGGCTGCGCTGGCTGCTTTGGAAATGAAAGTCGTGCTGGGCTGGGATAACGTTATTGTCACAACCTTTGGTGAGCCAAGGGTTGGCAATGCTGGGTTCGTCGGCTATATGGATGCGGTCTTTGACTTGAAGAACACAAACACGGATGCCGAACACTATGACTATCGACGGCTGACGCATGTGGACGATCCTGTGCCCTTGCTTCCTCTCTCGGAATGGGGGTTCAGGTCGCATGCTGGGGAGATATTCATATCCAAGTCAGAGCTAAGTCCGGCACCCGAAGACATCTCCCCTTGCGTAGGCGATGCCGACCCAAGGTGTAGTGCTGGTTCGGAAGGCGAGCCACTGGATTTGGATACCGACGACTCGGACGATGATTCCTGGCCACTGGAGCACAGATCATGGGGTTTTCCAACTCGGCTCAAGCTCTGGCAGCTTCTGTTCGCGCATCGTGATTACTTCTGGCGCCTGGGCTTATGCGTCCCAGGCGGAGATCCGATAGATTGGGGTCGAGAAAGGTACCCGAATATCACCGAGAGCGAGACGGATGAGCTGTAAGATTCCTCGCTTTATGAAATTGGGATGCACTTGTAGGTGAAGTGGTGAGATAAAAGAGGTAGTACTGCACGATCCTACGAGAGTGACATAGTAACACCTACTTTTCCTTCTCCTTTATCCTCACTGCCGTAATAGGGATTAAAATTGTGTGGTGATGGTGGAACAAAAGCTGCGAAAATATGGATATCCGTACAGCAGTGTAGCATCTACTACGTCGATAATGTACCTAGAATACAGTCAGTCACCTACCAAACTGGCAAACTCACCAGACACCTGAGCTCTGAATATGTAAGGCCCGGATTAAATTCCGAGCACCCTGTTCCGGATAGACAGTGGAAGCCTTGGCGTCCCGGTCGGACAGTACAGCACACGCATTAGCTGACTAGTCTAAACGCTTACCTGATGATGCATGACGAACGCAACACAGTCCAGTTTTATTCTTTCGAGATTTTTTTCTTTCTCTCGCGCACGCCGCCGCCCCTTTTTGAATAGTGGAATCAACCTTACTTCAACGTGTCGTCGCTTTGGTATTTCGTCGAGTCTCCTATCCGACGGTGTCGGGTGCTGGGATGCCCAGCAGGTAACGGGGCAATAACGCGGTGGAGGAGGATTAAGAGACCCTGAGGCTGGACGTTTGAAGTGGGCTTTCATTTTCGGGGCTAATGAGCAGCTAGCCTGCTTAGGGCGAGGGTGCCCACACGCGGCAAAAGGAAAAGGAAAAGGGAGGGCAGGAGAGGGGTAAATTAGAGACAGCGACCAGCGCAGGAAAACAGGGTCGCCTTCCTTCTGGATTCTGGAATGGAAGGTTATTATGTACACATAGTCAGAGCGAGGCCCCGTTCGGGTCGACTAAGGTAGGTACAGAGGTAGACTCTCAAGTCGGCAAGCAAGTACGTATACACACACACGATATGTTCATTCGCAGCCGTTGGCTCTGTAGGTTTTCATGCTTAATGCTTTCTCGTCCTCTCTACGGCCAAAAGCCTACTCTTGGTATTGGTCCCCTTAAATTCGCTAATCGTGGCTTGTGTGTCCCGCAAACTCCCCCAAAACCGGTTTTGTCTTCCATTGATTGTTTTTTTGCCCAGTAACGGTCGGTAGGCTGAGAGGGAACCACGCGTACGGCGAGTGCCTACCTAACCACTTTACATGTCGAGTTGTACAAATCCAATGGGGAGGTACTTACATGCAAGTAGTCGGTTGCCGAGACTCGGCTAATTGCAAGTCTTCCAGATACCATACACACTGCCACACCCCATTGTTATCGTGGTTGATTGCTCGCTGTCTGCGCTATTGTCTCTGTAGTATTATTCTTTGCTCCTCGCCCCGATGACACGGGCTGGTATATGAACGGATATGTATGACCATCGTATTGCGTGCTTGACACCTGTCGTTTGAAGCCGGGCGCGGCAGTCTCTCCCTTTTCTTACTACACCGGACGATGGAGTCAATTCTGGAACCGTCCCGGATACCCGCGGTACGGCGAGCAAGCGAGCAGGGCTGACCTGACTTAAATTTGGTCAAGAGATCACCACCACCTCTCGTTTGCCTAGGACTGGTTCTCGGGATACTGACAACCCCACTACCAAGACAATAGGGGCTTATATAAAAGTGAATACAAATCTCGAGACTGCGCTCGGGGTTGTTATCGACGTAGACATACGCATATCGATGTGTCAAATGGGATACCGGCAATTTAGGATGGACTTGCTCCTAGCCTCTCTACCGAGACAACTCGGGTTGAATGAAGGGTTGCCAACGTTGTATCGAGAATCAGAAGCACTCCATTGTGTAGTATAGACGGATTTGTATTCTATCAATCAGCCACTAGCGTGGCCTCAGGAGCACATGCATGTGAGAATGTGCTGACCTAACCTTAAGATACACCTTTTGAGCAAAATAGGTAGGTACATTGATAAGAGATATCGCTCGACGGTGGAAGTGAGGCAACGTATGGTACCTATGGTTATCGTCACCTGCCACCTTTGAAAAGGAAGAATAGCAAACGAAATAATGCATGCATACCCGTAAGAGAACCGCCACGATAACCTACCGCATGTCACCTATTACGAGTTATACCTGTAGTATGTCACTTTTGTGCAGTATGCAAACCGGTAGCGCGTTTGACAGAAGCTTGTTGTTGGCTGCTGGCACGAACACCCAACGTGAACTCTTGCACGCAGGTGAGATGCCCGAACTGGGCCCAACCCTCAAGTCTGTCTGCAATAGACAACTACTCCGGACGACTATGACGCTTGAAGTTAGGTGGACTGGTCAAGCAACAATGCCGCATTGAATGCAGGCCACGCTGGAAGAAACCCGTGGAAATTGAAACAAAGCAGTGCAATGCACCTACGCGGGCAGTGGGCCGCCCAAGTGCGGTGGACCCCCAATCCAATGGATGTTTTGGACTTTCAACTCTTTCGCAAATTAGAAGGCCAGAGACAGCCCTGAGCCAATTGGCAGCAAAGAAATGAATGGAAGAAGCTTTACCTGGATGGGAAAATGGGATAGGGCCAGGAAAACAAGGGGGTTTACGGTAGTGCTGGCCGTACAGTGTAGTTGTAGGTTGCAATTGTGAGATGTATCCAATGGAGAAGTACTGACTGACTGGGCGGCGAGCGAGAGGCAAAGAGGTTGGAGGGGGCTACTGGCGCTGCTGGCCTCTACTTGCTCTACTTGGAGGGGGTCTTTATTTACTAGAGCCTGGGAATTGGGGCCTTGGTGCCTCGCCCCGTCCAGTCCAGTCCAATGCAAAGCCGTCCAATCCCATCCAGCAAAGCAGCCCGCGCTTCCTTTTCCCTTTCCCAGTTCAGACTGGTCCCCCAAAAAAGCCCAAGCAAGTCCAGCAAGTCCTTTTCCCCCAGTCCCAACCCACCCACTCCCAATCTCAAACTCGTGTGATTGATTTGGACGTCGATTGTCACAACATCAAGTAAATAATACTCTTTCTACCTCTTCCCCTCCCAAACTCTCAACAAACCATTCCCCCCTTCGGCGATAAAACAACTTTTATTCCACAACTACACCCTCACACAACCAACCATCACAGACAAAATGGCTACCGAGGTATGTGAACACTTGATTTCGACACTGGCAATCCCTAAAATCCCCTCTTGCTGGCCTACCCCGAGTTCTTGCACTTGTGGGCTTTGCTGCGTCGGCACTTCTCCTCGCCTCCTTTCCCAGCCTGCCTGATA
Organism: Apiospora saccharicola; assembly: GCA_038363915.1. Taxonomy (NCBI): domain Eukaryota; kingdom Fungi; phylum Ascomycota; class Sordariomycetes; order Amphisphaeriales; family Apiosporaceae; genus Apiospora; species Apiospora saccharicola. The sequence goes on from JAQQWM010000001.1 coordinate 7,826,707, forward strand.
TCGCCCAACGGGTCGCCAGCATCTCCCTCTCTGCACTCTGCAACCAGAGGCGGCGCATCCTTGGACGCTTTTCATTCTACCTTCCATGCCATACTCTGCCAGACCCTGATCCCAAATCCTCTCTGCTTCGGGCATCTTGCTGACCATGATCTCATCTTGTAGCGTGAAAGGTTTGATTACTCCCGCCTTTTCCAGTTGGCCCGTATCCTGGAGAAGTAGTATCTAACCCGTGTGACCCGAACTTTAGCAAGACCTTCCTGGCTCGCCTCTGCGAGCAAGCCGAGCGTTACGATGAGATGGTTACCTACATGAAGGAGGTTGCCAAGCTGGGTGGCGAGCTCACCGTTGACGAGCGCAACCTGCTCTCGGTCGCCTACAAGAACGTCGTCGGTACGCGCCGTGCCTCGTGGCGCATCATCTCCTCCATCGAGCAGAAGGAGGAGTCCAAGGGTTCCGACAAGCACGTCGGTACCATCAAGGAGTACCGCTCCAAGATCGAGCTCGAGTTGGAGAAGGTCTGCCAGGACGTCCTTGACGTCCTTGACGACAGCCTTATCCCCAATGCCGCCACCGGCGAGTCCAAGGTCTTCTACCACAAGATGTGAGATATATATTGCCCCGTCGATGACCCCCCCCTTCTTTGTTGAATACGTTCTGACTATTGCAATTTTCCCCCTCGTATAGGAAGGGTGACTACCACCGCTACTTGGCCGAGTTCGCCTCGGGCGAGAAGCGCAAGGGTGCTGCCACCGCTGCCCACGAGGCCTACAAGGTAAACAAAACACACCGCGTCACATGCGATTGCTGCCTGCATACCTGTTCATATATGCTAACCTATCTCGTTACAGAGCGCCACCGATGTCGCCCAGACTGAGCTGACGCCCACTCACCCCATCCGCCTCGGTCTTGCCCTCAACTTCTCTGTCTTCTACTACGAGATCTTGAACTCGCCCGACCGCGCTTGCCACCTCGCCAAGCAGGCCTTTGACGACGCCATCGCCGAGCTGGACTCCCTGTCTGAGGAGTCTTACCGCGACAGCACTCTGATCATGCAGCTGCTCCGTGACAACTTGACTCTCTGGACCTCGTCGGACAACGCTGAGGGTGAGGCTGCCGCCACCACCGATGCTGCCCCCAAGGAGGAGAAGCCTGCTGAGGAGGAGGCCAAGAAGGAGGAGGCCCCGGCTGAGGCTGCCGCCGCCCCTGAGTCTTAAGCGGCTCCGCCTATGTCTACTCGACTCGACTGGTTCCGAGCTATGTGATACCCTCCTAATCTCGGCCTGGATCCGGTACAGATAGCGATGACGTTGGTTGTGGCATCCGCCAGAGGCTTTGGTGCGGGGAGTTGGTTTTGGTATTTATCACAACGCAGGGCAGGAAAATGCAGGCCATGGTTTTTATTTCCCCCTTGACCGCACGTGGTAGAAGAGACTGCGCAGTAGTTCGTATGTCTGGTCTACAGTTGGCATCACCATTAGTTTCATCACTGGCTGTGTGTTCTTCCGAACCCCTCCCCCTTCCCCTGGTCTGGTTGTCAATGATGAAAGAAGAGTTCTGCCGAAAATGAGTCACGGTGACTCTCGAAAGGACTATTGATGGTCAATATGGACTCTGGGTTTTCCTATATCCTGCAGTGTTTTTTTCTCCTTTGAATTTCGTGTCTTGTTCCCCCTTCCAGAGATATCGCGAATCGCGTTTGCCCCCCAAACGAGTATCTGGGATCCGCGCAAACTGTACGCCATAAAACCCCATGTCCTCTCGAGGTTTCCTGGTGACCTGATAGGTGAACCTAGGCTCGGCTGGGTAGTGTTTGGCGGCCATGATCACGGGGCTGGTGTTTGTGTCACCATGTCCATTTTCACACTGGCGACCGACCATCTCAGAAACCCTGTCAGGACTGGCTATGGTCAGATCTTCCAGTGCAGACAAAATCTCATATAAAGCAAAAAATCTTCCAGCAAAGCCTGCTCTTGCTTACCGACCCCTGATAAGCTTTCAGCGACGCACCCGTGATTGATAGAATGTAAACCATTTGTCTGCTGCCTATGCTACTGTAAGTGATGCATAGCCTTTGTCCTAAGCCTCTGTTAATTCACCTCTGTTCAGCCTAAGTAGGTACTAGATAAGACTCGGGAGTATGGGAGTTATGTTTCCCGTGTTTCGTTCAATCGACGCTCTTATCAGCGCAGCAACAGGGCACCGGTCAAGATGTATTTAACGGTAGATCGTTATCAGTAACTTCATTGCTCTGAAGACGTGGTGCCGCTCTTCTTAAAGCTATGTTACTCTGCTACTACTTGACGCAGGAGAGTTATTACAATCATTTTAACAATTATCCCTTATGCCGTTGCCATCCATAACGATATCCATCTGTTCCCATACATACGCTAAAGTGATCATTATTTACTTATTTTATCCCCTTGAACCCGGACGCCATTGTATCGGACTGAACTGCCTCTATTTCTTACCGGGCAGCTTGAGCCACTTGGGCACGCCGCCCTTTTTAAGACCACCCTCGCCCTTCGGCTTCTCGCCCGAACCTGCCTTGCTCGGTCCTGGCGCCGGCGAAGCCTCCTCTTCCGCCTGCGGGGGCTCGGGTATCTCCACCTCTCGTGCACGACGCGAGACGTCCGCGTTCAGGAAGGCTTGCTTACGGGTTTCCGTCGGGACCGAGTCATCCCAGAGCAGGTTGACCAGTGTACTGCCAGTCAGGCTATAGCCAGCAATCAGCTTGGTGCTGTCGTCTCGGATGGGGACCTTGGCGCCAGCGGGGATGAGTTTGAATTTTGCGCCCTGGGCGGCCATGACGGTGCGCACGGCATTGTATAAGAACCCGCCAGTGTGATCGGGGTGTATGACCCAGGTAGCTTGCGTGTTGTCTGGAAAGCGAACACGTACTTTCACCTCCTTGACGGCGGCCAGTTTGGCTTGCTTCTCGGCATCCTCTTCCGCAAGCTCCTGGTCCGACAATAGGCGCTTATTTTGGCCAGCGGTCTTCAGCCTTTGCTGGATTAACTGTGCGTGCATAATGCCGGGCTCATATATTTCATCCGGCTCTTTGGTATGAGCTGCGTGAGGCGTAGAGGACGAAGGCGCCGCGAAGATGGAAACCGGTTGCAGGGGATCAGCAGGCGTGCTGTCAACATACATAGTATCTGGACCATCTTGGGTTGCGCTTATACTGTCGCCTTGGGCTTCTGCTGCGGAGCTAGGCTCGTCGTCTCGCGAAGGCTCTGCGGCAGGTGTGTCAGCTGCAGAGCTAGACGCTTCAGCAGGTTCCTTCTTTACTGGTTCTTCGGTGGCCTCCTCTTTGGTGGCTTGCTCCTCCTCTTGGAAATATTGGGAGATGTCAGCCATGGCATCCGCAAACGTCTTGTCTGTCTTCTGGAACGACAGCCGTATCAAGACATTGCCCGAGTTGTATCCCAGTTGCGCCATCGTCTTCTGGAAATCAGCAAAGGTAGAGAGCGATCTCTGCTCGATCTGGAGCACGGGCGTCTCGTAATATAGTTGCCCGCCCCCTTGCGTACCACCATTGCTTATTTGCGGCTCTCCTCGGCCTGTAATGTTGACGCCCTTTCCCTTCAATTTCTGACTCTCAAAGTGCCGCAGGGCCTTCCATATTGTGGTATCGCTCGATAGATTTTCGGTAAGTCTCCTCTCCCCGGCGAGCTGTGCTTCTCTTTGAGGCAGGTCCAGTGCTATCTTGATGGCGGACGGGGTCTTGGAGCGGGCGACCAGCTCGAGCTTAGCGCCTGGACTCAAGCCTGCGCTGCGGAAGGTGTTGGAGAGGTCGAGCTGCTTCTGCTTGTGCTTGAGCAGGTACTTGTCGGCGGATAGGTGGAACTTGGTGCAGGCTTGCTCGAGGATTTCGGTCAGATAGGTGCCCGGGTTGGCCTTGATGGTAGCTTGGCGCAAGTCGGTCGAAATGACCTTCACGTTGGTTGCCATATTGGATGCGGCCTTGCTTTCGCAGGGTTGATCTACAGCACCAAGCGGATATACGGTATTTATGCTGAGCAAGTGGCGATTTGGGCACAGAAACAATATGTCTCTAACTGGGTTCCTTGGTCATACGCCGATTCGTTAGAGGGCGCAACTGGAGGAGAGAGCCGATGGTGGGGGGTTTTGAGGGGTTTTGACAAGGCGCAGACACGGAGCTGTACAAGATGCACTCTGGTATGCAGTTTGTGTATGAATTTGGCAAATGATGTAGAGCCCGGAGAAGAGAGAAGTCCAGAGGAGAGTATCGAATTCGGGCAGTCGTCCTATTAATGCCTTCTTCTTTGGGTCGTGGGATAGCGCAAGTTATTAAGTTGCTACTTTACAGGCAGCTGTGAATAATGGTGGTGCACTACGTAGTTCGCTTGCTACTGGTGACCTACAGAAGGTACAGAGGGGCAAGCGGGCAAAGGAATGCACTAAGCTGACAAGAGCAAGCTTGCTACTAAATCTGGCCTGAGCTTCGGAGACCCCCCTGTCGATAACAGCTGGAGTGCTGTAAGCAAGTACCTACCTGAAGGTACCCAACCACTAGCTGACAGCAGCCGCGCCATACTGTGATTGCCTTGCCCCGACCTAGGTGCTTGGGTACTGGACACTGACGAACCGAGCCTCAGCCTGGCGCTCTATCAACGACCGATACGATATTGGAGCTCCAGACCAACCCGCCATTCAATCATCCACACCTGCACTCGACGACTACTCTACCATCGACTACCTCTAATTTCCCCAACAAGTCTACGTCACAGTCTTTGATTGAGAGCTTCATTCAAATCCCAGTCACCATGGTAAGCTCCAGCTGCACCGCCCCGGCATGTCGTGTGTTATGAACAGCTAGCTAACGAAGCTATCCCCAACCGCAGTCGTCACCATTCTCGATAAGTACGTCGTCTCTAATCAGATCCAAAACTCGGTCGAGCTGCTGCTGCTCTGTTCCACCTGCAGTCACCACGTCTCCCCTCTACTATTGGAAACACCACCAGTAGAGACAATGCAAACCAGCTCAGTACAAACGACTCCGAGATGATGATGCTAACCCAACAACCACAGACGGCGGCGCCTGCGTAGCCATGGTGGGCAAGGACTGCGTGGCGGTCGCGTGCGACCTGCGGCTGGGCCTGCAGGCCCTGACGATATCCAACAACTTCCCCAAGATCTTCCAGTACGGCGACGTCTTCCTGGGCCTGACCGGCCTCGCCACCGACGTCGCCACCGTCTCGGACCTGTTCCGCTACAAGGTCAACATGTACCGCCTGCGCGAGGAGCGCAACATCGCACCCACCACCTTCGCCAACCTGGTCTCCTCCTCGCTCTACGAGCGCCGCTTCGGCCCCTACTTCGTCTCCCCCGTCGTCGCCGGCCTCGAGCCTAAGTCGGGCAAGCCCTTCATCTGTGGCTTCGACAGCATCGGCTGTATCGACTTCGCCAAGGACTTCATCGTGAGCGGAACTGCTAACGAGCAGCTCTTCGGCATGTGTGAGAGTCTGTGGGAGCCCGATCTGGTACGTCGTGTTCTTTCTATCTTCTTTGGGGACTCTCTTTTGGTCCACCCTGTTACTCATCGAAAGATAACACGGCCATTGACTAATTGTACGAAATCTTTCTCAATATCCAGGGACCGGAGGATCTTTTCGAGACCATCTCGCAAGCTCTACTGAGCGCCGTCGACAGAGATGCCCTTTCGGGCTGGGGAGCACATGTGTACATCATCGAGAAGAACAAGGTCACCAAGCGGTTATTGAAGGGTCGTCAAGACTAAGAAGGGACACGGTAGCGGATGGATGGGAGAAAGTCGAAACGAGCAGCATTTGCAGCAGGCTCCTTTGGCCTGCAATAACGAGACCAAGCAGCTCCGCCAGAAAAGAGCGTATCTTTGCAGTGGCAATGAGTATAGAAGATGGGCAAAACCGTGGGAATAGACCATCATCTACATGCGGCATGTGCTTTGAAATGCCAGCCGTATCTGTACCACCATATGCCACGTTTCGATTAATGAGATGTTGAATCACGTACATTTGCCTATTCATGCTGACTAGTTGCCCTATGACATTCGGATCGGCTGGCCTATCTCCGACTTCGGGGAAGACTTATACTCAAGGTGTAGACATTAAATTTGAGGATGCTCTAAGGACTGGTACAGTCAAACGTGACCTATCTACATCGAGAGTAGTATACAGAGTAGTATACAGAGTAGTATACAGAGTAGTATACAGAGTAGTATACAGAGTAGTATACAGAGTAGTATACAGAGTAGTATACAGAGTAGTATTGTCGCAACGCAGCATCATAATTGCTAATAATCTGGATCACGTAGACTTGAGGTATCAGGCGGATGGATGGCTGGACTGAAGCCAGACAACTCAACGCCCATGGTGGCTAGAACAGTGCATCAAGGAATTGACTCGAATAACAAATTTTCTTAGTTTGTTCTCTTCTATGGTCTGGAGAGCTGGTGCTATATATGCTTACGCTCGGCACGCCGATGTGACGACCTTGCAACTTCTTCTGTATGATACATGTCTAATCTATGCCAGTCATATATCTAGTGTCTCGCCATCGACAATTAGATGCCGCGACTAGCGTCTAAGCCTGCTTCTTCTCCTTGGACGCCTCGACGACAGGTATCGTCTGAATGAAGTACGCTCTCTCAACGAACTTGAGCACCTCGTCAATGAGACTAGTAGTAAATATGTTAATAAACACGACTCATTTATCGTATAGTAAGGAGAAATGATGAACTTACATAACAGGAGCACTGATAATCAGCACTGCCTTCCATTCGTTCCAGTTCAGGGGCAAGATGGAGAACAAACCCTGCAGGACCGGAATGTAGAGCAGCGCGAAGTGCAGGGCCATGGAGAGGGTGATGGCATAAACGAGCATCATGTTCTTCCACAGGGGCAGGGTAAGAAGCGATTCGCTCGAGGAAAGGGCATTCACGGCGTTAAACATCTCAATGACAACGAGGATGGAAAGAGACACTGTAGACGCCGACTTGGCCATGTCGTTACCGAAGATTTGGCAACCAATCTCGGGGAAGTCAGACGAGCAACGGTGGAAGTGGGAGAGTTGCCAGAAGCTGATCTGAGGACCCTCGGCGTTGTACATGAACCACCAGGCGTAGCCGGCAACTGTGGCAAGACCAACATATGTGCCAATAACCAGATAGCGGAAGAACAACCAGCCACCGATGAGCGCCTCATCACGCTTACGGGGAGATCGCTTCATGATGTCATGGTCGGGCGGGTTGAAGGACAGAGCAGTGGCAGGAAGACCATCAGTGACAAGGTTAACCCACAGGAGCTGGACAGGGATGAGAGCTTCGGGCATGCCAAGAGCCGCAGTGAGGAAGATGGAGACAACCTCTCCAATGTTGGACGAAATCAGATAACGGATGAACTGCTGGGTGTTGTTGTAGATGGAGCGGCCCTCCTCAATGGCAACCTCAATAGTGGCAAAGTTATCATCGGCGAGCACCATGTCGGAAGCCAAGCGGGCCACATCAGTACCAGAACCCATAGCAACACCAATATCGGCCTTCTTGAGCGCAGGTGCATCGTTGACACCGTCACCAGTCATGGCAACAACCTCACCAAGGGACTGCAGAAGATCAACGAGCTTGGACTTGTGGCTGGGCTCGACACGAGAGAACAGGGAGGCCGTCTTGGCAGCATCGAGCTGCTCGCCGGGGCTGAGGTTATCGAATTCTCTTCCAGTGAAGCTCTTGCCGGTGAGGTCCTCGCTCTGGCCAAAGACACCGATCGATCGGCAGATGCTCTCGGCAGTGTTGCGGTTATCTCCAGTAATGACAATGACGCGGATTCCAGCATCTTTGCACTTCTTGATGGCCTTGGAGACCTCGGGGCGAGGGGGATCGAGCATACCAACGAGGCCAAGGAGAGTCATGTTCTGTTCGAGCTGGGCATATTCGGCAGTGGATCTGGCATTCTTGAGCAGGGCGTTCGAGCCGACGTTGTCGACGCTGGCAAGGGCAATAACGCGGAGACCACGGTTACCATACTCGACGACCTCGGTCATGAGGAGGTCCTGGAGCTTTTTGTCAAGGGGTACGCGCTTTCCGTCGGTGCCAACAAGGGTGTGTGTGCATCGCTCGATAATAGACTCAGGGGCACCCTTGACCAAGAGCTTTTGCTGCTGACCATCTTGGATAAGAACCGACATACTCTTGCGGTCACGGGAGAACTCGAATGTAGCAAGTCTGGGAAACTTCTGCTCGTACCATGAGCTGGCGTGGTGGATGCAGTCTTCGGGGTTGCTGTTTGCCGGCGCACAGGGACCAACCTTCTCGGCCAAAACACGCAGAGCACCCTCGGTCGGCTCACCAATGTTTGAGAAGTTTCCGGAGCGAGCATCGTATGCCAGGCGAGCGTCATTGCAGAGAGCAGCAACCTCGGTCATCTGGCCAAGGGTCTTAGACTTCTGGTGAAGATCCTGAACAACCTTTCCGTTGCTCTTGATGTCACCCTTGGGGGCAAAGGTGGTACCTTCAACGTCCAACTCTTCCAAATCAGAACCGTTCTCGGAGATATAGACCATTTTGCTGACGCTCATCTGGTTTGTAGTCAGAGTACCCGTCTTGTCCGAGCAGATCACACTGCAGCTTCCAAGAGTTTCGACCGAGGGCAGACTTCGGACCACGGCGTTCTTGGCGGCCATCTTGCGAGTGCCGAGGGCAAGGCAGGTGGTGATGACGACAGCGAGACCTTCGGGAATAGCTGCGACACCCAGAGAAACAGCGATCTTCAAGTAGTAGATGGCGCCCTTGGTCCAGTTCCCGTGGCTGGGGTCGGCGAAATGGGGGATGTTAATCAGCCACACCAGGATACAGATGACGGTAATGACCTTGGCCAAAGAATCGCCAAAGTCATTGAGCTTTTGCTTAAGAGGGGTGGGCTCAGAGATCTGGGCGGTAATGCTCTCATGGATGTCACCAATAGCAGTGTTGGAGCCAGTCAAGACAACGATAGCCTTGGCGCGTCCAGTAACCACCGTGGTTCCGGAGAAAAGCATGTTGACCTGGTCTTGAAGAACGGCCCGCTCGTCCTTGACAACGGCACGGAAATCCTTCTGGACACTTTCACTCTCTCCCGTCAGGACAGCCTGATCGACGGAGAAGCTGTTGCTCTGGACCGAGATGATTCTGCAGTCGGCCGGAATTCTGTCACCAACCGCAATAGAGATGACGTCGCCTGGTACCAACTCCTCGGCCTTGACCCGAGAAATGGTCCCGTTGTTTCGGATGACATTGGCCTCGTTAGCCGAGTATTCCTGGAGGGCAGCGATGGCCTTTTCGGCACTGCTTTCTTGTGATACACCGACGACAGCGTTTAGGATAAGAATGGTCAGGATCTGAGGAGTCAAGCAAAGTTAGTCGCTTGTCCGCACACATTGTAAAGAAGAAGGTTAGCAGCTTGGGGGACGGCATACGACAGCAGGGTCAACAAACGCGCTCCAGCCGCCCTCTTCTTCAAAAAGGGCCAGCACAAAGGAGACGGCTGCAGAGCCGAGCAGGATAAGAACCAGCTGGTCCTTGAACTGCTCAAGAATGAGTTCCCAGAGGGGTGTGGGCGGTTCCTCCGCAATAGCTAAACGTAGAAGTTGGGTGTCAGTCGCGCACGCTCAGCTCCTGGTGGGTGATCCAAGGGGACCAGGGATGTGCCTACAGTTCTTCCCATGTTTGGTCCTCTGGTCAATGACCTGGCCATCTGTCAGACCCTTTGCGGCATCGACCTGGAAGTAGGCCAAGACCCCTTCGGTCGACTTTGCAAACGCGTCGTCCATGACGGTTGCGCTGGACAAAAGCTGCTTTTCTTTGTGCAGAAGATGTCGCCGAGAATGTGTAGGAAAAGATGTCGCCAAGGAGTACTGGTGATAGGGAGATCTCTCAGACTAGCTTGAGACCTTGCCAACCATGCGCCGCGAGTGGGTGTGGTTGGGTTTAAGAGTAGGTTGAGGTCGAGGTTGTGAGGGTGGGAGAGCTTGGAAGAGATCAAGTGAGGTTCAGTCCAGCTATTCACAACTGCCACATGTTCTTTCTGGGCAGGACCTTGTTAAACTTGCCACACTCTGCCTGGTTAGTAAAGAAGAACAGACAAGAAATGTGAGGAAAAAGAGAAGATGTATGGGTGGGCGGGGAGAAAGTCGAGTGGCAGATGCTCGTAATGGGCCCGTTACTTGGTCTATACTCTGTATGTAAGCGGTACAGTACACGGGTTGCTATCGCTATCATGAAATCCTGAGGCGCAAGTTACAACGTGTTCTTAGTACTGAGGTCGGACTAGCTCCAGCTCCCAAACCCGATTAGCAGCGGCTCCACGCTTTGTTTTTTGGCCTCTCTCCCCGGCTATCCATTCCGATACCCAGAACCCATCGGACCCTGGTCGACCCTGGGTCTTTTTGGAGGGGCTCTCGCCTAAGCTTGGGTGGCATTGATTGGCCATGTCATGCCCTGCCTGCATCATACCTCGAATAGGTAGATTTTAGGTAGTAGCTCAAGGCTGTTGGAAATTCCCCCAAAGCCTAGACGGCCTAGAGATGCACTTGAATCGCCCAAGGATTGGTCAGCTTCAGATGTGAGTAAGACTGAGCGAGACCTCGCCTCAACGATTACCAATGAGCCATTACCTAAGGAGTGTGTGCAGTTTTCATTCTTTCTGTCTGTGATGATCGACATATCTCTACAGGTACATACCTACCTCCGTACATGTACCAGCCCACCACGTTTTCCGTTTCTGACGTCTGCTACAAGGCACCACTACTGGTACAACTGGGCCAGGGCCTACCTGAAGCTGAAGGCTCTTCACTGCAAGCCCGCCCTGCCCACTTGTGCCTGCAGCTACTAGTAGTTTGGGTGATACATGTACACTCTCTTTCGAGTAATGAGCAGTGCGGCCTTTTTCCCGGGTTGCTCAATTCGGAAGGCAGCGGCTCTTCTGACTGGCGTTTGGCTTTTCTCCCCCCCAATCCCACACCGAATTTCGAGGGACAGCAAACTATGCAGACCTGCTTGCCGCGTCCATGTAGCTCGTAGGTTCCCGACAATGCACCATGTACTGGGTAGGTATATTCAGCACAACAGCCTCGTTTTATGATGGTCCATACCCAAAATAGCCCGATACCTATTTATATGTACCGATGCTTGGCACCACCACTATATAAAGCAATATCGACCTTTGGGACGGCGGTTTCGCCATGACGTATCAAGTGCAAAATCGAAACTTCCACAGACTCTATCCAGGCCTGTATCGTGCTGCTGATGCCTTCGCGTACGCGCGGCAAATGGGGCGCCGTCCCCACCCCGGGGCCGGTTATCCGTTTCGTCGGCCGTGCCGTTCGCGAAATTCACGGCCTGTCCTACCCTCCCCTTGACGTATTGGAGGTGTGTGAGCGGCAGGCGGCAACGGTAGGTCTCACCGGGTCGCTTTGCGTTTTGATAGTAGCTCGTGCGCTTGAAACAAATCGGCCCCATAGGCACTGCAAAAGCTTGGTAAAAACATCAGCGAGCTTGTATATTTAGCCATGCGATGCCAAGAACAGCCTTGTTTGTGGGGGATCTGATCTGTATTCAATGCGTCTTGGGAGTAATCATCCAGAGTTTGAAGGACCAGGTATGGACTTCAACGTTGTATATTACTCTACCATCTGCCATACCTACTTCAAAGGTTTGCTCGGGTCGTGTGGTTTTCACCCCTCATGAGAATCCGAAACCCAAGGCCATTTATGAGACAACCTTTGTATTGTAACGGCAGGTTACTCAAGTTCTTTCTTTTTCTCTCCCCTTCTACATGACTCCGCAGGCTCCTATGTTACATATGCAGCTCAGTCTGTACAGAATGCCCAAGCACACTATACAGCGTACTTCTAAGCATAAAATACATATTCCTAGTATGTGCACCCTTCCTCCGAATAACAGAATATGACACTATTGTTGCTATAACTAAATATGATAAACACACGCGGTAGGCAATATTCGGTGCCGGTCTGTGGGGCAACGACGGATTGATTAAGGGGAAAGACGAAAGATATTGCTCGGTGTCCGGATGAGTTATCGGCATACATCAAGAGCAAGAGCTATGAACACCCCAATCCCGAGGCATGTACAGTTCCCTCATACCAGAAAGAATCAGAGTGCTTCGTTGTGGTCATTGGCTGCATCACTATAAGCACGTATCGTTAAACGTAATCACCTTGCTAGTGAGATCAGCATGTTGGAGTATTGCTACAAATGACCCTACTCCAGTTTCCCGTATTTTTACACACTATCGGTGGGACCGCTTCCACCACAGCGCCAAGTACGGACAAAGCTCGCCGATAATGTAGAGGGGCGGGTGCCGGGCCCCCGATGCGTGCGGAAGAGTGAGGGTCCGCCCTCGGAGACATAGAGAGCACTGTCGCCCATCAGAGAAGATACAAGGCGCGGGTCCCTTGACGTCAGCATCACGGGTGGGCACTCCATCTCCTCGTGTGTTGTTGGATAATAGGGAAAACACGTAGCGTTACTCAACCGCTTACTGGCTGATACGACAGCAACTCGATGTATTCGAGGGCCAAGGAAAGCATAACATCATGGCGGGAGGGCACATCGTCTCGGTCCTGTTCTATATAAACCAGTGGCAGCTCTCGCTTTTGGAAAGACGAATAACCCAATGGTCCAGCAGCTCAAAAGTAATGCTACCGCGACATGCATATTTAATGGCGTTTGCATCGAAACCATGTTCACCAAATGTCGCCACAAATAGCCACTCCTTCTTTTCGAAAAGGCTTGGCCGGTGTATTCTCGCAGGGGCTTGTTAATGGCAGTGTTACCTCTCAGGGTGATAACCAATATGTAAACATATATACATATGCCAATGATGGGCATTTTAATTTCTTGGTTCGAAGTTGCCGCCGAATATGAGCTTTCTTCCGAGAAACCGCATCGTCAACACAAACAGAAAAATTGGCATGGGGTTCGCGGGGAGATGAGATAGCTGTGGGGGAAGAATGATCGCTTCTCATCATGTCTACGTGTGGTACTATCTAGAGGCCGCAGATGCAACAATGCGTGAATATCTGCCATTTCTCATTAAAGAGTATCGTCTCCAATCCAGAGCGCGAGCGCGCGAGTCTTCACGGCCCAATCTCTATCCATGCTGAACCCAGCTGCTCTGTCGTGGCCCATAAAGTCCAGCATTGCCGAAGAGCATAGCGGGGGAGGGGGGATAAGGCTTTGCGCTAGCCACGACGGGCTGACATAACAGAGCAACCACCAATAATCGTTTCATCGTAACAAGTTGTTTACAAATCGTCGTCCTCCTCCTCACCAGGCAGGGGCATGGCGGCAGCGTCCTCCATCTCCTTGCGGTACTCCTCAAGGAGCTTCTCGTCAACCTGGGCGGTGGGGGGAGCAAGGGCGGGAGCAGCGACGAATTCCTATAGCTGGTGTTAGATGCATATGCAAATCATTGTAAATTTAAGGCAAGTACTGACCAGAGATGGGTTGCCGACCAGCTTGCGGGCGAGCCACAGGAAGGGCTTCTCGAAGTTGTAGTTAGACTTGGCGCTGATGTCGTAGTACTGGAGGTTCTTCTTGCGGTGGAAGGTGATAGTCTTAGCCTTGACCTTGCGCTCCTTCACATCGACCTTGTTACCGCACAGAACGATGGGGATGTTCTCGCAGACACGGACAAGATCACCTGAGTAGTTAATTAGATTTTGACGAGCGCATGGTGGGATTGTCGGGGTACTCACGGTGCCAGTTGGGAACGTTCTTGTAGGTGATGCGGGAGGTAACATCGAACATGATGATACCGCACTGTCCGTTGATGTAGTAACCGTCGCGAAGACCACCGAACTTCTCCTGGCCGGCGGTGTCCCAGACATCGAAGGTGATCTGACCGAAGTTCTTTTGAAAGGGTCAGTATGCTGCGCGATTTGCTGAAATGATGTGAAGTCGGATCGGGTCCTCGCTTACTGTGGTGAAGCCCAGAGGGTGAACCTCGACACCGAGGGTGGCCATGTACTTCTTCTCGAATTCACCTGTCAAGTGACGCTTGACGAAGGTGGTCTACATATCGAATTATACGTCAGCATGCTGGTTGAGGCCAGAGAAGAAATGTCGAATTTCGCAGCGTAGGAGGCGGTGACCCCACATCGAAGCCACGACGATAACAAGCAACAGGGAGAGTTTTTTTCTTCTTCTCTTTCGCACTTACCTTTCCGGTACCACCATCGCCGACAAGGACCAACTTGAAGGTCGGGGAGTTTGTTTGAGCAGCCATGATGAACGAAGTTGACTGTTATCAGGATGTGGTGATGTAAACAGACACAAACGTCGGACTGGGCGCGCAAATGAGTTAGCGGGGGGTGTATGTTTTGTGTGGGAAAGCTTTCGGAGCGGTAGGGGAGGGGTTGGTTTGGCTTTGGTTCAAATGATGCCCACTCGGCAAATTTTAACCAAGGCCAGTCGAGATTGAATGGTTGAGTGTCGGGTTGGGCGAGGTGGGTTGAGACGTACCTTTGATGCTGTGATGTGGTGTAAATGGGAGAAGGATAGAGTGAATGGCAGACCAATGCTCGGGTTGCCTTTTTCCTTGGTTGATTTTATTAGTATGGCTGGCAGAAGATTATTCAATCGACACCAAAGGCAGGTTGGGTGGTCACCAATAATCAAATCCAGAGGTTTGTTTTTCGCCAGAAAAGCGGGGCCCCATTCCCTTTGCCTCAGTCACTCAGTGACGCTTTCTGAGCTGGGGCCCAGAGAGAAGGAGGGGCAAGGTTACATAGGGGCTATTGCCTGTCGCTTTCAAGCTCACAGCAGGCTGCTTGCAAGTCCCTATCTCCCTACATGTACATTGTGCCTGCCTACCACCTCACCTACCAGCCTAGGTGGCTAGCCACCTCACTCACTCACCCACTGGCAGCCCAGACTCCAAAAAAGGCCTTAGGTAGCGTTGCCATTGGCGAAGGAAAATTTGACAGGCAGGGTGTGGGGCACGTGATCGAGGCGGGCCCTGATTGGATCGATTATGGATTACCTATGTAGGTAACCTTTTGGTCGTCAAGGTTGGCATGGTGTGGTGCGAAAGGACTTACCGCCGGAACTGGCAAGGAGCAGGTACTCTTGTATTGATTGATTCTTTCAACTGCGATAGGCAGATTGGCGATGGGGATGGTGGGGTTCAGGAATGAGAGCAACGATTGAACGATCTCTGTCTGTACTGCACAGGAGAATTGGTCAAACAAAGCTTCACAATGCAGATTCACGCATGCAGCTGTACTTAATTTTATACGGCGGTATTTTCTGTTGGGCAGTGCTCATTCTTCAGCAATTCTAAGTTTACATACTGATTATCAATCATTCTTGATCCCTAAGCCTAGGCACCCGTTAGGCAGGCTTCTTGCAGAGCCGTTCCGCCCACCTCATTGGGTGCCGGTGTAGGTAGGCAATCGCCCTGAGGTTGAAGCCTGATGTGTTTAGCTTTCTCGGCCAATCTGGTGGGCACGGCAATATATGAGTCAGCCTTCATGGCTTTCGATACCAATGCTGCAAACCATGCGTGGCTCTGTTACATAGGTGCGAATTTCTACATAGGCAAGATGTGGCAGCCCAACATGCCGCGACCTCCCCAGTCCAAACGTGGAACAAGCGTGAGTTGAAGCTCTTGTCGTCTGGTTGCATCGGCGCTGCGTGACACCTTCACAAGGACATTTTGCTGCAATGCCGGTCAACTTTACGCACTCAAGGAAGTCGTTGCCAGTTCTCCCACAAATCGCCGTGTCACTTACATCCTTATTTCCCTGGACACATTCTGCAACCTTCTTTAGACCATCGTGATTAGCTCGGTTTACATAACCGAAGTTCCGGATCTCGTCGCCTGCCTTCAGGCCTGCAGACTCTGCTGGACTGCCATGAACCACGCTGTTGACCTTTGCGAATGGCGCGTCCAAGGTATCTGGAATGGAGTCGCCCAGCATTCCAGGTCCGCTTGTTGTTGCCGAAGGCACATCATCATGGTCTTGTAACGTGGCGAAATGCTCGTGGAGGTGCTTCTCGATAGCATTCATAAGGTCCTTGTAGTCGTTCCGAAGCAGAATGATACGTGCTCTGGTCGTGCGAACTGTGAATTGGTCAGCAAGAGCCTGGTATATCATGTCGCATTTCGCAGCCACATACTTTGCGGGACGTCAATATCGGCTCGTGGGAACCCATCGGGCGTTGTAAGAGGTGTCTCCATAGTAACTCCATGCTGCGTAGTTGGTCAATAGCACGTTCGATATCCTCTGGATCGGCAAGCTTACTGAGTCCAGTACACCACCGAGTGCCTTCAGCTCGTCCTCCAGGTTGCATTTCTTTTGTGACAGCTCGGCAAACGAGAGATTGGCAGCATTGCCGTTGGCGAGGGGCCTAGAAGAAGGCCCCGAGGGGATCGTGGGTGCGTGTATGTTGTCCATTCTTAATGGAAGGCCCATTCTACAACGTAGTTGATCAGATCATCGTTGAGAGACGGGGAGAGAGGATTGACTTGCTCGGATGAAACTCGAGCTCCCCTCCAACAAGACGTTGGCTGATGATGTACTGTAAGGTAGGTAACCAGCGGGCCGCGTTGACCAGCCAGTCGTCTAATTCCGTAGGTCCAAGGTGAAGGTGGGCTTTTGGCGCGGGGTCCCTCAAGTTTATTACTGTAGCTAATGATCAATCAGTATACACAAACGGGTAGCGGGAGGCAAACGAACCTACCCCAATCCCAATCCATTCCCTAGAATAACAATGGAATAGCAATGAAATATTACCTGACAGTCACCATCAACCCATCCCTCACATTGCCTGTTTGCCGTGATACAGCTATATCGGGCATCTATCCCCATAATAGCTTCAATCAATCCGAGGCATAGTAGTTGGTTATATCGTCCAGCCTTCACCGGATAGCAAAGGTCAGATGCACGACACAGGTCTTACTTTTCTTCTATCTTCACACTTCTTCAGAGGTAGCTATGCTTCTAGCGAGTTGTGGTCTCTGCATTACATGACCGCGATGGCCTGCTGGATGCCAGGGATACAAGATTGATCAGCAAAAGCAGATCCATGTCTTGCATGCATACATGTAGGAGCACAGCAGTATCAGCTGGTCAAACACCGAGACCTTCTTGATCCCATCCCACTTACATACTCGCTACATAAATGTACTATCTGGGCAGGGAATCGAATAAATGATTACGTGCCAAGCTTTTACTTCAACCTTATTGGCACTCTGGCAATGGGGTCCCAAGCCTCATCTCAACAATCGAGCCTCCGTCGGCAGCACAGCAGCAGCAGCAGCAGCAACCGGCGCTCGGTGAGAATGAGGCCGGAGAGGGGCGCTCTGAAGAGAAACAGTGAAGAGGCCAAGAGCATTACCAGCGACCAACTTCGTCTCATGTCATGATGATGGTATTATGTTTTTCTTCCTTGTACTAATAATAACATTAATAATATCGTTTCTGACACGCTGCATTTGGATGGGAAGCTCAAGCCACTGGCAAATAAACCAATCTAGGAAACGAGCGACATTGTGGGCACTCGGATCTTCATTGACTTATTTCGCGATCGGAATGTCGCTGGGTCTCAGACGCTGTCGATATGACGCAGTTTCTTCTTGGTGTCACCATGGGACACCGTGATTGTGTCACAGTCTCATAAACAAGACGCCATCTCCATCGCATTCAACGAAAATGGATATGCAGGAAGCTACAGAAGTCAACTTTTGGCCAGGCTCATTCCATGCTCCCTGCATATTTCTGCCCGGCCTGGGACTCGTCACTGCTCTGTATCTGTCTGTTTCGATTGTCTCTCTCCTTCCAATCCGCTGCCCTTATCGACTCAAGGGCCGAATGTACCTAAAGCTTCCCCAACACACGCTCTTTCTTATGCTATCATGTTGCAGGCCCGCAACTTCACTGTTGCATGTTACGAGGGGCAGGCCGACCGGGCTGCATCTTTGACTTTCTCCTGTCGTTGTCATCTGCATATTTTCCCTGCAACCAGTCATTATGTTTTGATTCATGACCAGATGGTGGCCGGTATCTGTTGTTGCTGTCTTGGAGGTCCTTTTTGGCTCTCGGAACACTTTTTGGCATCTTCAGTTTTTGGTTCTTTGGTTCAATAAATCAGCGTTGTGTCCACCCGTCTTCTCGTCTTCGTCCTTCGGCACCATGACTGCCCTTGTCTTGAGCAGTGAACCCCCACGCTTCCGCAGCTGTTCCGCCCGTAATACAGACACCGGTAGCTGGGCCATGCCCGCCTCTGATCAGCTGTCCTTGAGACCTAGCCGGACGGATCCAAACCTGTCCGACTGCGGCGTCGCCTTTCCCCTTAAAAACACGGAGGCTTGGAAGGACTTGGACAATATTGCAGCCCTGGGTCTGTCATTACATGCCGAGGGAGACGATGAGTTACCGACCTCAAAAACCGATATCCCGGAAATCGACTTCGGCGATGACTGGCATTTATATGAGGAGACAAAGCCGCCTCGAGCTGCCAAGCCCTTTCACAAATGGATCAAGACTATCCAGAGACGAGCCCACAGACCCAGGACTCGGAGAATGGGGGGCAGTAGCAGCGCGTCGCAAGAGCTGTTTCCTCCTTCCTTGGACGACAACATCTCGAGTCGTCGGCACAGAAAATCCTCATCGGACTCGTCCTTTGGTTATGTTACAGGGGTGAGGAGCGCAAGCATCAGCCTCGCAGGCAGTGCAGTGACGCGTTCCAAAAGGAACACGGTCAGGTCATCTCGTTGTTCGAGGACAGAGCACAGCAGCAGGGCTTCCTACTCGAGAGCGAGGTTCTCGGAGGAGAGTACGCGGTGTGAACGAAATGTGTCGATCGACCCAGCAGTCATGGAGCGCCAGCTGCAGAGACGTCGTGTCATCGAGGAGCTCATCAGCACGGAGGAGAGCTATATTGGAGATATCAAGTTTTTGATGAATGTAGGAAGCTGTCTCGCCCAAGCCCCCCTTGTTGTCCAAGGCCGCTATACTGATTACACAAAACAGGTCTACGTTACGATACTCGCTTCTCTGCCAACACAGCAGCAAGGGCTACGCTCTTCAATCAATCGGAATTTAACAGACATTGTCGAGTTACACGAGGACATTCTTGGCGAGCTACACAGGGTAGTTCCTAACTCCGAGTACACCCAGCCACAACAAGTCCAGCCAGCTCATAAACCTCCTCCCAGGCCAAATCATCAACGATGGTACAGTCTTGACTCGGTTCCGGAGGTTAAGGACGGAAAACCGTGGCTGCAGGATGTTCCCGGGATGGTAGCTGAACCCACCGTTGCCGCAGAGGTTGCACAGGTGTTTGGCGATAGGGTTAGTAACAAGCCCGCCCCCCAATCTCCCAGCCTTCGCCCCTTGGTTTCGAGTCGTGTCGAACTTTACAACCGCATACTAGAGCCAAAGTCTAACTGATGAACTCTTGTTAGATGTATCGTTTCTTCGTATACGAAGAGTATGGCGCCAAGTACGAGATGATGATCAAGGACGTGGCATCAACTCATCGCGCAATGCCTCAATGGGAGACGTACCAAAAGGGGCTGGAGGCGCTTGCAGCTTCCTTGGGGTCTGCCAACCACCACGTGGACCGCTCGAGAAAGTCACTCACTATTGGTGATCTTCTAGTCAAGGTACGGTGGCAAACAAAAGTTACTTTCATCCCACATTGCCTCCATGCTGACTTGAATCAGCCGATCCAACGAATTTGCAGATATCCGCTACTCTTTGCGGAGTTGGTAAAGCACACGCCCGTATACGACTGCCCAAATTCCCATGCCCAGATCGAAAATGTTCTCGTTCGACTACGCGAGGCCACGGCCGAGATCAACCGTGCCACCGACGATCCGTCTGTGAAGGTAACAGTGGAGAAGACGTGGTTGCTGCAAGATCGGTTGATCTTCCCAGACCAGGTATGGTCTTTTCCAGTACCTATGACTGGCGTTCGCTTTTGCTAATGAGATTCAGTCTTTCGATACCAATACCAAGTCCAACGTACGTTTGCTTGGGCAGATTCAATTGTGCGGTGCTCTGCATGTCTGCTGGCAGACAAGGAAGGCCGTTAAGGGGCAATACATGATATGCTTGCTATACAGGGACTCTCTGTGCCTGGCGACTGCCGAAGGGTTAAACCAAGTATACGCCATACAAGCATGCATCGGCTTGAACACGATAAAACTGGAAGAAGCCGACAACGGCCGAGGTAAGGCATCATACGCCTGCACCCTGGATGGCTGAACCCTCATTTGCTCACATTCGATAGGCCTACAATGCCACACAGCCCCTTTCTCTTGGAAATTGGTCTTCGAGATTGATCATCAGCTTTACGAAATCATCTTGACTGCCTGTACGCCCAAGGAGGAGATGGAATGGCGAACCCGCTTGACTGGGTTGATACCAAGCGAGCCACATGACCATCCCGAGGCGCCCTTATGTAGCTCATTATCTTTGGATATCAAGAGTCTTGGAACTGTATTTGGAAAACCAGGTACGTCAAAGCGAGTATATACACACGGCTCGCGAACCAAAGACTGACATAATCTGCAAAGGCACTGTGGCGCGACGTCTTTCTATCCACCGGGCCACAACGGTTGGACCCAAATCTTCCTTATGTCAGGTTATACTGAAAAACACCACTTTACTAAGAGACCCATCCGGGTCAGGATCGGTGACCCCGATCAACCGTTCGCAGTCTCTTCTGACGACGAACTCGAGAATCCCCGTTTTATCGCCAGGCCGCGGTGAACGGGCGCGCCTCGAGGCTCTGCTTGCCGATGTCTGGAGCAGAGCGGCTCTGCCATTCCCCGGTATAACAAACCGGTCGAAGAGTGAATACCTAGTGCGCAGTTCTGCCTCGGCCATGAAGCGGAAGCTCAGTGTCGCGAGCATTACGAATACGTTCCTGAAACGGACGCCGAGCACTTCGAGCATGAGCAAAGCTCGCGAGAAGCTGGCCGATAGAACATCGGACCGCGGTCCCAACGAGGAGAGCAGTGGCGGGGGGCATACCCGGAACACGGCCGGCTCGCTTACCCTGGACTGCGTCTTTTCCACCCCGGAGCTGGGCTTGGAAGACGACTTTGATTATGTGCAAGGGCGTCTCCCGGTCATCTGCGACGAGGCGGAACGGGCGAGCAGCTCGAGCCCGAACTTCTTGGCTGCCGACGAAGCTTCTTCTGCCCAAGGCACAGCCCGAAAAACGGACATTCTGCGACTAGAGCCGCCACCGCCAACGCAGCGGCAGCAAGACGAAACGACGCTGTCTGCATTGACATCGCCTCTGTCGGCATCACCGGCGAACAGCCTGCGGCTAAGTCGCACCAATACACGTTCGATCAAGTCACTGTCGCCGGCCTCAACTGACAGGAGAAAAGAGAATGTGACTCACCAAGTGGGATCACCAACGTCCCAATCCCCCACGAGTCGGCGACGACTCTCAAGTCAGCAAGCAAGTGGACGAAAGCCGGCATGCTGAACCGGAGTCTCGTGGCCGGCGGGCTCCGGAGCTTTTTCCGTTAGCCTCTAATGAACGATGATACCCCTCAGTTTTTTTTTTCTTTTTTTCCCCATTTTGCAGATTCCGCTGGAGATACGGAAGGAGAAAGATTATGGACACGGTCTTGGTACTTTGAGTACTTAACTCTCGTTAACGTGATTAACCCCCTATATATTAGTGCCTGCTGGCAGCTTTTCACGCACTTTCATGGTGGAGTTTTTGGCTGATTGACCATTACGTGAGTAGCTACATAGTAGGAGGTAGTCGGCCTCTATGAGCTTGAAAGATGTTGTTGGACAAGCGTACTGTTCGTTTCTTTTGATTTCTTGGAAGCTTGTATATAGACTATGACGATACTCCCGTCCTTTGGAGAAGAGTATTACCTCTGCCAATTCCTTTGTGCCACCGAATACGTTTACCATGCTGGCATGTATGTTTACAACCAAGAGCTGCCTTGTGACTCGATGTGAAAAGTGCCTGATTACCGTACCATGATCTCCGTCTCCCCTCTTCCCTCTGGCAGTGTCCCCCAATCCAGTTTAAATCGGCGATCTCGCAACCGCAGGTACCCGTCTCCGTCTCCGGTGTTGGTTCCGGGCCCTCCATTGCCCTGGCACTCTGGGTGTTGGCAGGGTACTACGAGACTACTAGTTTACGAGTTCCTGACCAAGGAGACCATATTGCCCATTGCTGGGTCCGGCCTGATCTCAATTAATTGATACAGTGAGGGGCAGTTCCATTAGATTCCGTACGATGGATGCTACGAGCCGTTCAGCCTCCATTGCCTCCGTGTACCTATTTTTAAGCTCCAGAATGACGTAGGGCGATTCCAGCGCATGGCGGGGTAGCTCTCCAGCTCTCTCGTTGCCTGGCGTCCAAGAGGGCGCCTAGACAGCCTAGTGGACCGTGCAGCAGTGCCAGTCTGGCAGAACCAGTAGGGAGGCAGGGCAAAAAGCATTTGTCGCGTGTCAGTCATTAGCTCGCAGGCCAGCTATGACGTAGGATAAGGCACTGATGCGCGCAATCCCGCAAACAGCCAAAGACCACACAGAGTGGGAGGAAAACAAGTACATGCCGGCCGGTTAGGAGCAAAGTACGTAAGGAGGTATTCAATGCGAGCTTGGTGCTTGGAAGCTGAGCTGGCCTCCCTGCACTACCCCTCCAATAAATTCCATCTGCCGCGACGCCTTCTTTCCCATCATCTTCACTTCTCAATCATACCAACCAACAAACAACAAACAACTCTCTCCCGTGATACCCCTCAACAACGACTACCTACCTACTCCAATCACTATCACCAATCCTTCTTTTAGAAACTACCACACACAACAACCGTCAAAATGGTGAAGGGCGAAGCTACACAGACCAAATTCCACTACAAGAGCCAGGATGGCGAGGACTTCATTGTCTTCATCGACGATGTCGAGACCATGAAGAAGTGGAAGGACGACTCCTCCATCCCCATGGCTCACTTCATCTCTACCTTCAAGATCTTCGTCACACACAAGTAAGTTGCCCGCACTACTACCCCTCCCTCTTTACTTGGCTGCCCCGCGGCAAGCAGCTGGCAGGCGTTGGACGCCACCAGATTGCCATGTAAAAGCAACCTGCAGCCCAATTTGACTCGCGCCGCCAGCCGAAGCTATATGCTGTTGGGTCTTTCAACCCGCCCTCGAAACCCAACAACACTTCGTGCAGCCAGGCACCCTCCATCCAGCCTATTATTACCCCCGACTTTTTAACTGGGCGAATGGCGGCTAACCTAAACCCCCTTAACAGGCAAGGCACCCAGGGCCAGCTCGACGGTGCTTCTAAGTCAACACTGGAGAACGAGTTCGGCACCTCCAACGACGAGGAGGTCATCAAGATCATTCTGCAGAAGGGCACTCAAGAGACCTCTCAGGTAAGCACGGCGACACATGGCCCCTCATTAGCTGTCATACGGAGATGCCTAATATGATATGATAGTTCCCTGGCCGTGATGGTCCCAAGAACGACGCTCAGATGGGCAACATCGTCAACGGTCAACCGGGTACCCGATAAATGCGACAATGATGGGTTGATCGCAATCTGAGAAGAGCGGTGGTTACTGCTCGGTTGTGCGGGGGCATATTGGCGCACCAATAACTGGCTGCGCGACTAGGTAGTATTGCAGATGCGCTTGGAGCTCGCAACATATTTCGAGCCATACTCTCGGAAAGAGTGCCTGCCTACCTGTCAAAGTTGCAATGAGCAATGCTCTGAATGAGACACGATATGAGCAACTGTTTTCTGGCCCCTGCTGGTATGAAAGTAATGTAAACTGTACATGGTATTGGTCACGCACTGTTGGTCGACCCGGCCACCACCCGTTTCTAATTAAATTTCGATCAAGTTGGTACACACATGTCTAATTGCCATACGTAAAGCATACGAAGCGATTGTCAAGAATGCTCCCTGGGACGAGACTGCTCAATTAGTCAATGGCAAGTCCAATACGGCCACTATCCACCCGCAGCCACAGACCCGAGATACGAACATGATCTGTTTATGTCTGCCCTATTCAGCGCTGCTCGGCAACGGGTATTAAGCTCGACCTTCCCAGTGAATGTCAACTGTATGATTGAACATACCATTAATGGTAGTAGTAAAATTGATAGGTGAAAGGAAGGGATTAAGAGTCAATACTATACCGGCCTCAAGCAGTACCGACTGATCAGCTACTGGCCGCCTCCGCCTCCGTCCCAAAGGCCCGGGCCGACTGGCTAGTTCGCCCGTTTCAACCTTCACTATGCGTACTTCATCATGCCCGAAGTGTCGTGCCAATCTCCGGTGCACAGCCACATAAGGAGAGAAGGACGAGAGAACAAGTGGGAACGATATCATGAGTGGATAAGCTTCCATGCCGTCTTGTCTTGTCCGTATAAGGCTTACATCATGCTGGCGTATAGTCAGCTGTCACCTACTCCGTAACAGCCCCCCTTTCCATGTCATACACGATTGACGAGTGCGTCGTCGTCTTCGACAAGCAAGTTCATCATCTAGCAGTCCATTAAGTGAATCGAGTCGAGCAATGAAATCACCCCGCATTGCTTGGCTCACTGAGCCTCGCCTCTGGGTTGAGACATGACAGAGAGCCCCTTCCCTTTCTTATACCTTAATAGGTATGATATTCTCTCTACATGGATTTCTGTCATGTGACGGATCATCTTCCAACCCCCGACCTGGAACGACGGGAGGGATGGCGATGGGCGATGATGACGACGATGAGAAGTGGCACATTGGCATGTCAGTGATTATCCACAAGCAGCACATACGTAGATGAGATGGTCTTGGAACTGGCTTTATTCCCGTCGTTCTTTTCTCCAGGTTACAGATACTCCTCTTGCCGCATTAGTGGCCGACAGAGGGGTGGCCGTGGGGAACGGAGAAGACACAGAGAGAGAGAAACAAAACAACAGAAGCAACAACATGAGACCACCGTTACCTGCAATGTGTCCGATCGCGCCTAGAATAGCGAAGATAGACGGAAGCGAAGAAAAGAAAGAGATGAAATACCTACTGCGTGGCCACGCACATAGCTCCCCTTTTTCTTGGCGGGCTCCTCCAGATTTCCCAGCAACAAAGTGGCACCTCGGAACCGGGAGTTCGGCTTGGCTGATTCAGAGATGCCGCACAGCCAGTGTTTCGGAACCCATGCTAATCTACCACCCGACAAGCAGGAAAAGATAACCTTGGTATGGAGAAAGATGGTAAAGCACGGACAATGTCCATTAAGCAGGAAGGGGAAGATGAAGAGAAAAAAAACCCAGAGAAAAAGTCTTACGACAGAGAAGGGTGGGTGGCTCGATTACGTCGTCCCAGGACGTTTCGCCTTTTGTTTGCATCGGGGTTAAGATCATGTATGCGTTACTCTGGCCAGCCAGCGGATGAGCCCCAGTGGAATTCCAAGCAACATCGCAAGTCACGATATGTCGAAAACTTAAAAATAGAGTATTGTCTTCTCTCGGGTCATCCCATCTCACGGGATCTTGGCATCCGGCAGACCGTTATCGTCACGCATGGGACGGGGGGAGCACATGGCCGTTAGGCATAATGCCATCCCAACTTAAAATAAGCATGAATCGGGGTTCATCAGTGGCAATGATTGGACCTGCCATCTACGGAAAAGGGAGTGAAAGCAAACGACGGAAATAACTTGGGGGCACGGGTTCTATGACAACGGCCGCCGTTGAAATGACTGGACGACGATTCAGACGGATTGCACTAACTCATGGCCATATTCTGAATTGGGAGGATATAATTTTATATAATTGTTAACTTGCTTTGGATTAAATTGGCTGCTACACGCAGTGCAGAGGATTAAATCGCGGCGAGTCTAAGAACAAGCGCGATTGACATGAGTATATGTAGATAGATTGGCATCTTCACAGATTTGGCTCGTCCGACTCCCAGACTGCGGCTGGTTAAGAGAAGTTCGCGATATCCTCTTTGATTTCGTAGGTAGCGTTTCCCAGATCCTCCTCTCTTGAACCGTAGTCCCCCTCAGGACGAGGTTGTCTCCGATCGCTTTCTGATTTCAAACATCCCGCCCTTGACCATGAATCATCGACCGTTCCCGTATGCTGCGACTCTTGATCGAAATCGTGAGCAGGTCGTCCATCTCCCTTTCCTGGGCCCCCTTCTTTGGAGGCCGTGGTAATGCAGTCCGTAATATGGACTCGTGATGCAAAATCGTATCAAATAACGCCGTGGTGTAAATGCCAGATAAGAGCCAGTAGAAAAATGGTGATCCCGCTAATCGACAGAGAAGGGGAATCGGCACACAAAAGTGGTTGGGTGATGATTTGCTATCCAATTCTCTATGAGCAGAATGAGATACGGGCTCCGGTGGGTTGATCGATAAATACGTCGTCAACCCCTGCTGCTTTGCCCCGAGGCGATCGAAACAGCAGCGAGATGTCCTATCGAGAGGAGAGTCATGACCCGAGGTAGTTCGATCATGCCTTGGAACCTCCGCCACGGTTGCGCTGAGGTAGAGTCCAGGGCTTTGCACATATAATCTACAGATGTATGGTTAGCGACTGCGAACTATGGCTTTGGTTGGGCGGTACGATTTTGCTTACCTCTCCTTCAGAGTAAGCCCAGAAGTAGATAATCATGGCCACGAGGTAGTAGATGCCGGCATTGGTGCCTTGGTAAATCAAGAGGGAGCAGAGAGCGAAAAGAGGTATCGCGGCGAGGCGAGCTTCGAGACTGCGGTGGATGGATGACCCAGCTAGGAACCCAATAGGCCACTCCCACGCTAACATGACGAATCCCAACACCAAATTGATTATCTGCAAAATCGGTATGGGCTTGACACCGGGGTCGAGACTTTTCGTAAGGAAATCCCAGAAGATCTTAGGCCAGAAGAATGACTCGAAAGCGGCAACGATTTGGTCTGTGGCAACGTTAGCAAACCTGTCTCAGTCCCGTCTGCCCCTTAATTGAAAGGTATGCGAAGAAGAAAAGAGTCCACCTACAAGATGCGGCCGTGATGGTGATGAGCCTCGCCCAGTGGTTCTTGATGAGTCTTCCCATTATGTCGAATTATGTCGAACCCCGAAATTTCTAGCGCCGGTTTTCCTTTCGTAGTATGCTGTTCCAGGTCGATTGTTTTTCTCTTGCCCTATTCGAATAGTGCCTTGTCGTTTTGATTTTCGAAATATTCCCAGTCAACAACAACCCAAAGTAAACCACCAAACGTCGTAATAGGAAATAGTAATTTGTATCGAAAAGAAAGTAAAGTGCAAGGTAGCCAGACCTGCAGTTGCGTTGAACAGAAATCGCCGATATGAAAGAAGGCTATCGACAGTGCACAGCGCTGGCAAGTAGGAAGAAGAAGAAGTGAAGGGCAAGAGCAAGGCCAAGAAAGAACCACGACTGGCGAAGGGGGGCGTCAGTGGACTATATCAACGGCTGACCAGGGTGGTGGTGCTGGTGGCTCCTGCTTGGGAGCAGTGCTCCCGTGGAGCGATGGCCTGTGTCAGAAACGACACAACCGAAGCGGGCTGTGGGTGGGTATCAGATGTTCCTGACGTGAGGCTGAAGCCCTCTAGTTTGAGATCCAGGTTCTATTAATCCGATCTATAATGACGGCGGGCATACGTGCGGAATTCTCTTGTTCCGTGACGGGTTCTGGCACAGCAGCGTGTGTATGGGTACTGTATGGGGGAGGGCTAGATGGGCTTGGTAGCAGTCGTCGATAAGCGTTGTTTGGGAGCCGGTGATCAAGAACGGCCTAAGGATTGATAGTCCACAGGGATACTGGGCCGAACACCTGTCTAGGAGATGTTGGTTGCGGCTCTGCGTAGTTGCATTGAAGAAAGGGTTTGAGATCAGACAAAACGGGGTGCCGGGGGAGAAGGGGTGTATTATGAAGCAACAGGAGCCCTTCCGTGTAAGAGAGGGCAGATCTTCAGACATGCGGAGGCATGCGAGTTTAAGAGCCAGCATGGCATGGGGTGGATACCGTATGGCCGATGGGATGGGGCGATAGGAAAAAACACCATGCAGCCAGCCAGCAGTTTGTTCCTACACTCATTCAGCAGCAGAGGCAGGGCCAATGACGAGCCGCTGCACGAGCGGGTAGAATCTTGGAAGACCGCCAGAGAGGGGAGGGTGCGGGCCTTCACTCGAGGCCTGCATGGTGGTTCCGAGGGCAGTACGGCGATTGCTGCAGACTGACAGACCTCATGATGGGTGCAGATTCACTTTGGGCAGGGAAGCTGGGTGCTGGGTGCTGGGTGCGCTGGGGCTGGTTGGGCCGGGGTCCAGACTGGCAGATCGGGGGCACTATTGACCATGGCTTTTGTGACGTTTGGTGGCCTTTGGGGGTGCGAT
The DNA here is from genome assembly GCA_038363915.1 of Apiospora saccharicola. Lineage (NCBI taxonomy): Eukaryota > Fungi > Ascomycota > Sordariomycetes > Amphisphaeriales > Apiosporaceae > Apiospora > Apiospora saccharicola. The sequence continues at coordinate 7,855,100 of JAQQWM010000001.1, forward strand.
TGGACAGGTCCGACCGGGTCGTGGGATTAGTTGCAAAAGCGCAGCGGCTACCCATCATCTTGCAGCCATTTGCGTGTGAGCCAAGCTGCAAGTAATACAGTCAAGAGCACGTTAGTATAGAGCTGCTGCTGGCGACGGGCTAACTCGCTGTGATTGGGCTTTGCTGGGCGGTTAGAAGTTGCCGTTGCTCCAATGAGAGCCTCAGCCGCTTCGTCTCATGCACTGATCTAACAGGGGGGGCTGCCCTGGTTCATCCATCCACACACACCGGAGGCAGGGGTCCAGGGCCTAGTCTCGGTTTGTTCAACCTACATGTACATAGGTTTGGGTGAATCATACCTACTTTCACGGGCTGCATGGGTGCCGGGGTGGAGTTGGAGGTTCCTCCGCTTCTGCTACCACATCAGGCCTGCAGTTTTTGTTTGGCCAGAAGAAAAGAAGAAAAGAAGAAGAAGAAGAAAAAAAGTGTTATTAGACGGTGTAGTTGCTAGTTCGACAACTGATTGAATTCATCTCGACTTTCGCCAATCGACTGACTGCATTGATTCATTGGATCAAGAAAACTCGAAATAGAACGACGCTACCCGGGCTTCCCACGGGAATGGTGGTTTTCTGAATCTCCGACCGCCGCTCGGCCCTCAGGACTGCACTTGGATATATTTGGAGCCTGGGGATGGTTGCTGTGGCGTCGAGTGCGCAATTTTGCTCTCTTTTGGGGGCTGCATTTCCGTGTAAGCCGTTCAGCGGTGCAACGGCTAAGGCTTGGTGCTTGGGGTGCGACAACTCGCTAGACTTTTTCCATGGCGATCGGCCTGTCGGGTCGGGTGCAGACACGGGCAGGTTTCGCAGCGGCGCTGCTGAGACAGATCAAGTTTAGAGACAGGGACATCGTGGCCCCCGCACCCAGTCCGCGTGGAGTAGCAGGCCAAATCACATGGGACGACGGTTGAAAAAGATCATTTCCAGCAACATGCGATGAATGGGCTTCATGGCGTGAAAACAGGCAATCTAGATTACGCTCATAAGGTTGTGGGCTTGAAACATGTCAAAATTGAAGTTTGACTCTATCGCTTCCGCCCACCAACTTAACTTCAGATGCCGTTAACGTTTTAAAGGTGAACCAGCCCGCCGTGCCCGCCCGCCTGGGTCTCGGAATAAAACTTTACATACTCTTAGCATATCTTTATCCCCTTGATTGCGAAATACCGCAATTAGAGTGGGGAGAGCTTCTAGTCGAATTAGAATATCAGATATATTCGGATAGTGAGAGTTCACGCCGTTGAAAACTTGACTTTATATTATTACCTCCGCGGGTTATATATATTAAATTTCCCTACTCTAATTACGGTATTTCGCAATTAAGAGGATATCGTTTAGCCAATTTCCTCCATCAATTTGCCTTTTTTTTCTTTCTTTTTCTTTCTCTTTTTCCTTTACGGGCGACAGGCAGACCAAACAAAATATAAAACAACCACAGCATATATATATATATATATATATATATATACTCTTGCTGGCTCGCTACAAGCGCCGACGAGAAAAACGTGAAGTCGTGCTATACGAAATTGTAACGTCGCCGACCACCATCACTGCATAGCAACTACCAACTACCACACGTGGACATAACCACCAGGCTGGCCAAGAATCAATAATGCAATGGCTGTCCCGCCTGACCTCGACGGGCATGGTGCTTGCTCAGTTAAGATGCATTCGGCAGCTCACATACAGCTTCATGCAACGTGCCGTGAACCCCGCACATACATATTCAGCAGGAAGTTTATTTTTATCGGCGCTTGGAGAGCCACATTGATTGGGTTGAACTGCTCGTGTCACTGACCTCGCCGGTGTTACCAGCACTACGTAAGCAAGCCTGGCCCGGTCAATCATCTTTACAAATTGCCCAATGGGTAGAATGTTGCAAGTGGTTTCGGGATAGGCATGGTGGTGCGCAGCACAGCATGCAGTGAAAGACCAATGCAGTCAGTTAGTTGTTCGCATAGCCAGCGGAGGCTATAAAAAGTGGCCGTTATGGTCCGTAGAAAGAAAGCCATCTCATATGTATGTATGCTACTACTGCATCTCTCCCGCTGCAGACCCGGAGGCTTGGTCACATCCTTCTCGAATCTCTCGCAGAATCCCACGGCGCATCTATAAGGAGCCCAAACCACACAATTCCGACACATAATATTCTGCTGCAATAGTGCAATGATGTTATGACCGTTCATATTCATCGAGAGGCGCATTACACTGCACTGGATGATGACATGCACAGGGATTCATGCCGGTAGAGTAAGGGCCATGCACTCCAAGACACCGGTCTTTGATGATAAGTCGGCAGTTGTGGGAGTGATGAGGATGGGGCGGGTGGCAAACCTCATAACAAACGAACAGCAACAACACTAAGTTCCTACAAGCTAGAAAGCTCATTGTCATTTGAAGTTATTGCTATCTAGTACCGTTCCAATACAGTTCCCTCGCTGGAATAAGCAATCTCCCGATGATAGATTGCGTTGCTCCTCTCAGGCACGAAGAGTCATGTAGGATCCTCTTAGTAACCGTGGCAGACAGGATAATCTAGAACGACCAATCAAGACCAGTGTATCGTTATCTCCAATTCATTCATCCATGGATCTTAATTGCGGCCAGTTTACTTGCACCAACGCCTCATCGGGGTGGACGTGACGTGACCTTGAAGATCGGGGTACCTCTGCTTGCAGCTATAGCGCCTGGGTTGGAGATGAAGATGATAGGAAGCTTGGTATTACTATCTTCTGTTATGGAAAGAGCCTACCTAATATAGGCTCTATCTGCGATGCTACCTAATACTACCTAATCCTGCAGCCTACGGTTGCCTGCATACTCTTTTGTCCTACCAAACAAGGAAGAGTATTCCAGAGGGTTCAGCAGTCATAAACAACTGTTGGCAACACTGCTCTATAAGTCTAGTGACAGCAGCTCGTCGTTCTAACCCATCCGCTAATTGGGCAGAGGAAGGTTTAGTTCAAAGGATACTCATCGTTCCAGAATTTGATGACTCGCTCGGCTTCCGCCCCGTCTAGGGAGTCGGTTAGCTCCTGCTTCCCTTGGGTGTTTGTAGCCTTTTCCGAGAAGTCTTTCATCCCCGTGGTGAGATCACTCAGCAGATTGACAGTATGCCCCGAGAGACACTCTGGATCAGGAGAACAGTATGGCAGGAGAGTTCGGGAAGTGGCGGGCAGTGTCTTCTTGCTACCCCCAGCCGTGGCCATTTGCCGGTGGAAGGCCGACAGCGTAGCAGGCACTGTACCAATAGACGAAGCGGGAATGATTGGCATCTCGAGCCCCTTCATCCGTCTTACGCACGCCCGTCAGCCCCTGTCTACGCGCCTGAGGAGGTTGCAAGTGTACGAGTACTTACTCGAGCTGTAGGTTCATAAGCGCGCCCGAAGCGCTTCCGGAACGACCCTGCTTCACGAGGAACACGATGGCCACATGCTGTCCTCCGTCCAAATGGTAGAGCCGTTCAATGCGTTGGCGAGTGGCGTCCAAGCCAACATCATGCGGACACAGCAGAATGACCCGAAGGACCGACTTGGTAGGTCCTTCTATGGGAGACAATGGCATCGCCACATCATGAGACTGTAACGGTTTCTCTGTTGGGAGGTCAGCGGCTAACTAAGTGGCTTGTCCTCTGGGCTTTTACGCATCCAGATGTTGTAGGAGTGGCATACATACCTCTCCATCGAGGCGTGTTGCCTTGCAGAAGCGCCGGTACCAGTGGCGCCCAATCAGGTCGCTTGCGGATGGACGTACAAAACGAGGGCGCTTCCATGTTCAAATAGGTAACTCCAAGCTGTTGGTATTCCACCGAATCCTCTCAGATTGATACGCGGCAATGTTATTTCCCGTCTGAAGAGCTCAAAAATGGAAAATTGAATCTCGGCGAAAACCTCTAGCAACGGAGATATTGTTCAATACAGGGGTAAGGAGATACTAAGAACAGCACACGGGGATTCCGCACGACTACAACATTCAACCAATGCATTACATTGGTACGTTAGTACGGTTGACTACTAATACGCCACTGCGCATTGCAATATCGATGCTTTCCTGTATTGTGTGCAAGCAGAGTCTAAAATCGGTCGCACCTTCCTGTCCAGTCCACTTACACGTATATCGACCCACTGACGTGACTTCCTCGCTCGAGACGCTTAGGTACTTGACTGTTTATCTTTGCGCCTGAGCCAACGCGGGGTTGTCACTGGAATTGAGACACTCATCAAATGGTAGTAGAGGGTGCTAATATCTTTTCCCATTGTCCTTTATCGGAGCTGAGATGGTGTGGCCTTCCCCTATTCAGGAAGTATGTACAAGAGTCATCTTTATACAATGACAAGACTTCAACATCAACCACGGTAGAAGCCACAGCTCGAGTGGAGCTTGGCAAACAAATCTATCTAAGTATACACAGCATGAACTCGGAAAACATATGGCACACGGTACGTCAGCATGGTACACTCACTACTCCCAGCTTTCCGCACCTGGCACACCCTGCAATCGTATAGCAAAGACAGTCATGGTTTGCATTACGACGCCGGCGGTGACGCTGTGGGTATTGCAGTAGGCGCCGGTGGCAACAGCGGCTGCTTGGTCTTGGGATCCTTGAACCCCCTTAAGGCTTGTTCTAGCGTCAGGATGCGGCTCTCTTGGCGCATCTTCTCCTTTCGACGCTCGTCTTCTAATTCGGCGAGCTTGTCGTGCAGCTCCTTTATCCTCTCGGCATTGTGGTCTGGTTTCTGAGACGATCTCCACCATTCGTAGATAATCAAGGCTATGGCCACACCCAGGATGAAGGTATCTCCAATGACATCGGCGAACAGGTCAACAGCCTTGGCCTCGGGCAGGGGTCGGAACTTGCGCTTCCAGACGCTAAGTATTTTGGACGGACGGTTTGACCGCGCCTGACTGGCCGTAAACCCGTGCTTTGCCTTGAATTCCTCCTCTTTCTTGATCTGCTCCTCCGTTTTGACTGTCGGTGCCTCGGCCTTCTCCTTGGCACGCGCAATAGCCTCTGGGTCTCGCAGCAGGGCGACCGACATGCGCATATTTATCTGGTGAATGGCTTGGCCATATTTGGCGGCAAATTGACGAAAACCCGGGTGATCGTGAGCCTGGTGCTTGATGCGGGTCTGTATGCCAGGGTCAACGTGCGTACTGGGAAGCCGTGGTGGGATGTTAGTCACTTACTGCGCCATACTTGGACACATGCCGGAGGACGAGTGAGGCGAGCTTGAACAGCGGAAGGGCTACCATTCTGCCTCCTCCCACTCCATGTGACGTAGGAGCTCTGGTGATGTTATCGTTGCCTGAATGCCAGGGCATATAAGTAGCAGGAGCCTGAGAAGTATTCAGCCCTATCGCCCGGGGTTTCCGATCAGAAGCATTCGAAGATATGTGGTGAACCACGAAGAGCAACACCGGTCATCTATCGGTTCTGACAAAGTGGACGAGGTTAAGACGTCACCGGCAAGGTCGTTGTTTAATGGATGCTGCTCGGAGTAAGAGTCTTGGTGGGTCCCGGTGTTTTCCCCAATCGAAGTGGGATGAATGGGAAAATCGGAGGTTCGGAGCTACACGAGATAAGACCAAGTCGAGCTCTGAGCTGTTAAGCGAGCTTAGCGAGTAGTAGTGGGTAGTGGCCGCCATCTCTGGTTGGTGGTTGTCAGAGTGAGCCTGCTTTCCAGGGCTTTAAGGACAAGCACAGTTAGTGCCTACGATACCATTAGACAGACCAAACCCAATTGGCTACGGTTGCCTCGTCAACCTGGAGCCCGTCAGTTGCCTTTTTCGACCCGCTAACCTACCTGGCAAAGTAAACGCGAGAGCATCCACATTTGGTGAATTCACCCCAAACTCGGTCCAGCAAATGCCTCCTCAGTACCCGGCGTGTCATCTTACAAAGAATTTCATATATCCAACAAGGTTGAATTCTGACTTTTTGCCTTTCTGTTTCCGTCCACGACTTGCATGTCGCAACTGAGCTTGGCTTGACTGTGTTGTTTATTTCGCTTTTGATGCTGCTGCATTTTGGTTCTTCGGTAAGTTAAACCCCAGTACCATCAACTCACTTCCCTCTGGCCAGCATGATGTTGTTCCCGACCGTCTTGGGGACTCACGGTGGGATGCTCGAAGCAGCATATCGATTACGTCTCCAAAGTTCTATCCTAGGGTACTTCTGGAAAGAAAGATAACGCAGTTCTCGAAACGACCCGCTCGATCATCACAACAAAGCACATCACAGCATAGCACAACAATATGGGAGGATATGAAGCTGATATGTACCATCTATTCGCAGATCGACCCCAACCCGACAACTCCAACAGAAGCCTACTGGGACCAGTAGGCACTCCTGTTGCTTGATATCCTCTCCTGCCTTCTGGCGAACTTGTGTCCAGTCAAATGGCGGACAGAGTTCTCGCAGCAAAACAAGGCATTGATACTGACGCCTTGTCCCCGAGGGACGTGAACGTCCAAGGACCAAACCGAGTCACCGTGGACGCCGCCAAGGTGAAAGCCGCCCTGGCTTCCAAGGCGGCTCAAAAAGACAAGGAGCATCCTCCTCCGCCCCCGGCCCAGGTCTATGAACCGCCAAGCTCTGATCGTAAAGATGGCGCAACATACCAGGTCGGCAAGATGCTCGGCAAAGGCGGTTTTGCTGTTTGCTACGAGGGACAGATGCCTGGCCACAAGAAGAGGTATGCCTTGAAGATCGTCAAGAGCAAGATGCCGACCAAGATGGAGCAAAAGGTTTGTTTCATCTCAACTCCCTTCTGCGTTTTCAGAGCTGGTTGTACTCACACAAGACTGCGTCCAGTTCCAAACCGAGCTTCAGATCCACTCCAAGATGCGCCAGATAAACATTGTCCAGTTTCTGCGGGCATTTTCGTTCGACAACTGCACCTATCTTGTCCTGGAGTTGTGCCCCAACGGCTCTCTCATGGATATGGTCAAACGCCGAAAGGGGTTGACGGAGCCAGAGGTGCGCTACTACTCGGTCCAGATTGCTGGAGCAATCAAGTATATGCATGCGAAAGGCATCATTCATCGGGATCTGAAAATGGGCAATATTTTCCTCGACAAATATATGAACGCCAAGATCGGCGACTTTGGTCTTGCCGCGCTTCTGGTCACCGGCAAGGATATGCAGACGATTCGCCGAACCACCCTTTGCGGTACACCCAACTACATCGCCCCTGAGATTTTGGAAAAGGGCCGGAAAGGCCACGACCACATGGTTGATATCTGGAGCTTAGGCATTATAATGTGAGCCAGATGTGGCAAAAATTGGGTGAAGCTGTTACTGACCAACTGCCTAGGTTTGCGATGCTCACATCAAAGCCCCCTTTCCAGTCGTCAACCACAGATGAGATCTACCGCCGAGCAAGAAACCGAGACTACGAGTGGCCCAGCCCCGACAACAAGTACATCAGCCAGGAGGCCAAGGAACTCGTTGCGGATATGCTTCAGGATGCCGACAAACGCCCTGACCCTGACAGTATCGTCAAGCATGACTTCTTTTATTCAGGATACATGCCAAAGATGAACGAGATAACCTCGAAATTCAGAGACTACCCGCCCGACAGCAAAGATTTCTACACGGTCGAGCTTACGCGTGAGATGGCATCCCGTAATCTGCGCAATCTGAAGGAAATATCTCGGGCCTGCGAAGTTGGTCCATGGTGCCACCAGCAGAAGGTGTATGCAAGCACTTGGAAGGAGGTCGCACTGGAAGAGAAAGCCGGTCTTACCCCGATCATTCCGCTTGTTGAGGGAATTGTGTACCGACCATATGACGAAATCAGCCGAGAGCAGAAGCTCATGCAGCCCCAGATTCAACCGCCTCCGCAACTCAGTGGCAGATCGGTCGAAGACTCGACAATGTCTACGCAATCAGGTCCGACAGGGCTACTCAGGGCACCGCCGCAAAGCTTTGCAGCTCAGCAACGAGCCCAAGGTCGACCGACAAAGCCGACTGGAACCGGAGTGGTGCGATCTCGTACTGCAGCCGAGATGGCAATTGCCCCGACCGCGACTGGCACAGTACGATCTCGCCCCCGGCGTGAGCTACCCCGGAGTAATATGGAGGATAATATCCTGTCACAACCGGCCGAGCCGCCAGCTGAGCGAATTTCACTTCCTATACGAACCCAACGACCAGCTGCCCAGCTCCAACCGACTGAAGGCAAGAGATCGTACTTGATCAAGGTAGAGGAGAAGGACATTCTTGCAGCCAATGCACCTGCCCCCGCACCTGCGCCAGCGGCTGCACCCAAACCCGCCCAGAGAGCTGCTGCAGCACCAGTTACGCAAGGTGATAGCCAGATGGGGACGCTCTTTAGCCCTTCGGAACGTCAGCAGACTGTTCCAGAAACCCAACCAGACGTTGTGCTTGAGCGCCTGCGACGTCTCCAGGCAGAGTTAGAGCGAGCCTTGAACTCGAGGTCGATGGCTATTGTCGGCAAGGCAACAACCCCTTCACCGCCACATATTGTGGTCAAATGGGTGGACTACTCGAACAAGTTTGGACTGGGCTATATACTCAACGACGGCAGCGTTGGCTGCGTTCTCAAGAGCGTGCCAGGCAGCGGCAAGGGTAGCAATCCAGTGATGCTTCCTCCTTCCTGCATTTTGGTCCACGAGGCAGAGCGGCACTGCCAGCGGCGCCACGACGCCAGCTACTCGGACCGGCACCAGATTGTGCCAATGTCTCAACCCATTCAGTTCTTTGAGAACAACGGCGCAACCGGGTTGTCGACAGTTTCTGTCCATCCCACCCAGTTCAAGATCGGACTGAACCCGGACGGAACTCCGGGGAAGATACCCGTGGGGAAGGACATTTACGATCATAGAAAGCGGGAGCATCTGATTCTGTGGAAGAAGTTTGCCAACTACATGATGGCATACGGTCGGGACCAAGAGGCGACGGACGAGACAGGCCACGTCCAGATCCCCATGAACACCGATCCAGCACTGCCTCCAAGCAACGTCGTGACGTTTTATCAGCGCATCGGCGACGTGGGTTGCTGGGTCTTTGCCGACGGCCACCTGCAGTTCAATTTCCCTGACCACACCAAGATCGTGCTTGATGCTACTGGCACATGGTGTCACTTCTGGCATCTGCCTCAGGAAGCCGCCACAAAGCTTATGAACACGGGCGAGCTGGACGAAACCGCCCTCGACGAGCGTGCGGTGCTCAGCTACCCGCTTCAAACTCTGCTCAACTTTGCTGCCAAGCCCGCGATCCGCCCAACACGCAATACCACACGCAAGCGGCCGGAGATCAACCCCATGCTCCAAGGAATTCCGTCATCGAACGACTTCCGGCGCAAGGTCGACTTCATCAAGAACGTAGTCAAGGAGTGGGTTGTCAATGGGGGCATGGGCAATAGCAACATGACCCGTGACAGGCGCCTCAAATGGACAGGTTGCCGCGAAACAGTCCATAGCGGTCCCAGCAAGCATGTTTGGGTCACCATCGGCGCCCGGTGGGGCGATGAGAGGTTCACGGCTGTAGTCGACCCCAAGAGACCACATGAGATTGGAGAGGATCTCGAAGAGAGGAAGAAGACCTCTACTGCTTAAGCACTGCTCTGCGAATAAACCAAGTAGGAAAATTAAACGAATGGCAGGGGGAGGTTGGGTGGTCTTGGTTTCTTGAGCATCCAAGTCCCGGAGTTAGTGACTGGAAAGGGATGGACGGGGGTTGTACGGGGAATCTGGTTTTGCTCTTGCTTTTATCACGCCGTCTACGAGAAATCATGGGCGTTTTTGGGATTTCACGTTGTTAATGACTCCTTTGTGAGGGCCTGCTTGGGGGGGGGGTCGGCTCTCTGTTTTCTTCTCTTCTACTCATTGCATGGCGTAGCGTGTATGGAACTAGTATATACCTTGCATATTTATTAAAGACCTCTTGCCGATTCATGTTTAACTTTATTCTTCCCGTGTACACATGCACATTTATTAGTGACTGATTGATTTTCAATATTTGGCTCGAAGAAAAACGCAGCGGTCACGGATCACATGAGCCGTTAATGGGCAATGGCAAATGGAGCAAGCAGCATATCTTCTGTACCCGACCGCTATAAAGGGGGCCAACTTTAGATTTATAGACCCATACCTAACCAAACTTGCTATCATTCAGGGCCTCATCAAAATCAAGCTTGCTACATGCAAGATACAAGACTAACGCTGGCATATTAATCACAAGAATCGAGGCACACTAAGCAAACCGTTGGGTCAAGGTTTACGTGCAAGGTTGGGCCCTCTTAAGGGGCTCGGTTTCACGCCGAGGTAACGGGCAGGTGAATGGGTAGATGGCAAGCATATTGTTATTACCGTATCAATCAGTCGCAAGTACATGATGTATATCGAGAGGGGTGTTTGGTATAATTGGCATTATTCAGATTGTCGGTTGAGTATTGTACAGCTTTCGAATCCAACAACGAACAAGGGGTGTGTGTGACTCGGTATTGTGACTCGCTCGCTCGCCTGCTTGCTCTCATTATCTCTCAAGTACTCTCTCTCTCTCTCTCTCTCTTCCCGCCGCACGCACGCTTAGAGCACTTAAACAAGAACATCGTCATGATCGAAAACAATAGGAGGAGCGTCCCCAGTCGTCTCGCCCTCAAGCCTGCCTGCCTGCAACGCATCGTCATATCCACAAGACGTAAATGGGAAAAATGTAGACAAAGGAGAGGAGAAGGAAAAGAAGAAGAGAACAAACGCCGGTTATGACACGACCATCACACATTAGGGGGCCTTATAAACTCGACCAGGCCAAATATGCTTTTCCCCTCGCCCGCAACAAGTCGTGAACACAATGCAAATGCAATGTCCTTCTGAGTCTGGGGAACATCCGCGAAAGAAAAAGAAAGAAACAAGAGCCGCCCGTCCGTATCCTGTACCTAACCCGGAGAAAACGTATGCATGTCGGCAGAAACCGCCGCATTCCTTGTCCTGAAATATGGATTTGATATGTGCGAAACCATCCAATCTCGTCCCGGGTGATGGAGTGCCCGTTTCGGTCCGTAACGATCGCGGCTCAGTACATGGTGACGATTGAAGTATTGTAGTGTAGCGTGGGATATATCCAAAATGGAGCCGTGCGTTGATAGTGCCGAGGCTTGGTGGAACTGTCGGCAGCCAAGATGACATCAGTCTTCCCGTAGATAGGCAGCGCTGCCATGATTACATGACCACACAATCCTTATCATCCTTGCCATCCTTGGGTGGGTTCTTGCGCATCTTAGCACTCTTAGGCGGCGCAACATCCATGGGGGTGCCGCCGCCACTGACAGCAGCACGAATGGCAGCCAGGCGTAGTGTGGCACGCTCGTCACCGGCATCTGCTGCCTTGACGTACCAGACATTGGCTTCAAGAATATCACGGCGGCAACCAATGCCCATCTCGGTGAAGTAGCCAACGGTGTATTGAGCTTTGACGAAGCCTGTGGTGTATTGGTTAGCATTGTTCATGGGTGTCATTAGGACTAAGCAACTCACCCATCTCTGCGGATCTTCGTGCCCATTCGTAGGCTTCTTCCTCGTCTTTTTCGAGGATTGGCTCAGCTCCCACCAAGTACCACGCGCACAATCCCATCATAGCTCCCGCATGGCCGCCCTCGGCTGCGCCAGTATAGAAATGGACACTGAGGGCGGGATCCCGCGGGCAGTTCAGCTTGCCATGTTCGTAAGCATCACCCATGCGGAAGCTCGCCTCAGCGTGGCCAAGTTCGGCTGCTTGGGTAAAGAGTTCCGCGGCATAACTCTCGTCCTTAAAGATGTCTTCGCCGTAGCCCGTCTCGTACAATGTACCAAGCTGGTAGGGAGCCGCATTGTAGATGGTGTCAGAGGATTCAGTAGCCCGCTTTAGCCATTTGATGCCCTCGCGGTATCGAGTCTCGCCAAAGTCGCCGGCGAGACAGGCTTTGCCCAGTCGAGTCATGGCTCCCGGATGGGTCTTCGACGCTGCTGTCCTTAGGTACTGGATAGCCTTTGCAGGATCTTTCCGACAGCCCCAGCCAAATTCGTAAGATAAACCGGCGCGGTAAGCAGACTCGGCGTGGCCGTGTTTCGCGGCGAGAATGAAGAGGGGAAATGCAGCGTTGTAGTCTTCTTTGCCCTTGTTGAAAAGGCCCGAAGCATAGCCATCGGCGAGGTAATATTGCGCAAAAGGGTACCCGCCATTGGCTAATCGTGTGAGGATACTTTTGGCCTCACGCACTAATTCTGCAGGAGAAGGTTGTCCTTCTTCGTTTGACGGGGCTCCGTCGCCCTTGGAAACTTTGCGCTTCGGAGGTTCCCCAAACGAAATACCTTGTTCTTGGGCCGAGGCCACGAGGAAAATGGCAAATGAGTATTGAATTGAAGGGTCGTTCGTCTTTTTCACGTTTTGTCTGTACATCTCGAGCGTCTTTTGCGTGCTCAGCAACGAGGCATTACTCCCCACATTAGTTCGAAGTTGCGAATTGTCGATTGTGATCGGCGCCGGCGCTGGCTGGGGATATGGCACGTTCAGTAGCTCCGCATACGAGGCTGGGCGGGCATCTGGTGATTTGCGGGCCAAGCCAGGCGACCGTCCTCTTGGGCTCAGTTCCGAATAAACCGAGTACGTCGACTGTGGCCGTTGCATCGAACTCCTCTGGTATGCGGCCGAAGTTGGAGTCAGATGTCGATTTATAGCCACCCCCTGTTCGCTAAGATTAACGGTCGATTGTGGCCTGGAGTCGGCATCTAAAGGCGCGCTGGCGACTCGAGGCGAAGCCGTGGTCTGTTGATGGTGGTATTGTAACTGCGGGACGGACTGCTTGATGGAAGCGCTGTCATCGACGACCGAATCCTCCGGCGAAGTCCCCTCCGAGAGAAGTTGACTGTCGCCTGCATCCTGTGACACAGAGCTCGCATTCGTCGCAACAGAAGACTCTGTCGATGCCATTTGCTGCGTACTGGACGACGCGTCCGTGTCACGGCTATGGCGAACGCCATAACGACTGGCCAAGTCATCACCTGAATTTGCATTGGCTTCACCAGAGCCTATTGTCCCTTCCTGGGGCGGCTTGTTAGAGCCTGCCCTAAGCACCGCGGTATCCAAGGGGTTCCCGTTGCCGGCGCTATTTGCACCCGAGTCGGACATCTCTTCCTCGCCCGAACTCTCTGCCGTTGCAGGAAGTATATGCGATCCTTCAATGCTGGCGTTCGAAGGCTGGGCCCAGTTGTCGTGGTGGAAGCTGAGGCGAACCGGAGAGACCGGCGCAGCTCTCATCTTGGGAGCGTCCGGTATCGCCAGCGGAGAGGGCTTGGATTCACTCTCTCCAGTCCCGCTCCATCTGTGGCGCTCGGGCGAACTATCTGAAGCTACCATGGGTTTCCGTTGTATAGATCGGGTCGGAGACGGCGGGTTCAGCGGCGGGGGGCTGGAGGTCACGGCAGCCATTGCATAAGTTTCGAGACCGTTGCCGACTGCGAGATCGTTACGCAGGATTGTTCAACTCCAATAGACAATTCCCATATGGCTTCTGGTTTGTATTCAAGACCCAGGCACAAACGAGATCGGTCGGCTTCCCTTTTCGAACAGATCGGACCGGTTCTGTCGAAGTCCCAAAGCACCAGCCGCCCAGCAAGTATTACAGTTCTTTGTGTGTGCCGTCGCAACCAAAGTGGTGACTGTTCCGGCAACGAACTGACCAGAGGGGAGCAAAGGGACGTGGTTTAGGCCAAGATCGGTCAGGGAATCGAGCTCGGCGTTTCGGGTTTGACAAGCGACCTGTGACGAAGACTGCGACACGGGCAAAAGCTGTGGAGGGTATCTCAAAATAAGTCTGATATCTGATGCAAATGTTGGAAAGCAGTGCATATGGGGCAGGAAAAGTGATTAAGACAGAGGCCCGCAGAACAAGACCAAAGCTATTTGCGCTCGGGGCAATATATTGAAGGGTATCTTGACGTCGCCGACCTCTGGAGAAGTCAGCCAATCAAGCAGTCCTGAAAAGAACAAGAGAGTTGAATCGGAAAATAGACTTCAAGTCAGTAACGGGGGAAGGTGCAGGTGGTATGCAAGTCCCTTGGGGGAGGCTCTAGCGGGTCGATCGCCTGCTTTCAAATTGGTTAGGGTACCAGCCGTAAGTCATTCTCAATGATGGGGAATAGAACTGGAGAGGTGCGTGGTGGTTGTACATACTCAGAGGGGCCTGGCGTGTACTCTGCAAGTACCCTTAGCAGGTTGCGCTGACCACACCGTAGAATTGGCCTGCTAGCCTGCCGCAGAAATGGAGACCAACTGGCTGCCACTTCGTTTGTGTATTGATCGGTGTTGCGCCCTGGCACCAAGCACCTGGGGAGCTGAATGCGCGAAGGGGCTGGTCGTCTCGGTGGGACGGACCATCGAAACTAATAAGGGGGCTTGTACAAGGGAACACCGATCTCGACAATGGGAAAAAGGCGGGATGAGGAGCTGTGAGGGTATTGTTATTTCTTCCTTTTCTGGTTCCTTGGTATTGCTTGATGTACCTTTCTTCATCTGAATCTAACTACTGGGGCGGGATAAAAAGGTAAAATCCCAAGTCAATGACAATGTGTACAGTATATATGCACGTATAGGGTAATCCAGATGGGACTGAGTGGTGGGTATTCATGTTAGTCACCCAATTTTTAAGTAGGTGTATATATGTAATAAATGGCCAACTGCCAACGAACCTACATGCATCCATATATTGTAGTCGGTTTCTAACCACAAACATCTAGCTACCGATGCGACTCTTGTCAAAGAAACGGGCCGGTCAAAGAAATCGACAATTGCCTACTCTGTATAGTACCGGTAGTAGCCACTTCAGCTGGACTGGCACGGAGGAGCCGGGTACTAGTAGGTGACAAGAAGCGAACCCCCGAGAACAACCAATATAGGCAGAAAGGCAATGGGCTGGAGCAGGCTAGTGCTGCTAGTTTATGCGCCGATGTCGTGATGTTTGTTGCTCATTTCATCGATGCGTTTCGGGTTGGCACCATCATACTGTCCCGTTCATGTTGTGCCTGGCTGCATGACCGGCTTGTTGGCATGGTGCCTATGGCGCGCGCATACGCTCAAGGATTGTTGAAAGGCCAGGCAGTTGTGTCAAGCAATCAACGGAGATGCCCACGCCAATGGTGCTACCTGGTGCTGCAACATTGGCGAGCATCCCGCACGCCAACCGGTGCCAGTGTCATCCCAACATTGAATCGTTTTATAGCATGGGTTTTAGTTCTATAAGGTTTGCAGAAAACTTGAAATTGGTGGCTCCAGCAGTCCCAGCAGGTCAGCCTTGTGAGAAAACAAAGTAAAGTTGCTGCAGGTGCTCCCATATCCCTCCCGCTCGGGATCAATGATGATAAGCTCCTGGACCATTTGCTTTCGTGCCTACGGCGGCTGCAGGCCCCGAGTTTGAACCGGCACTCACCTTGTCACTTGCTCATCGGTAGGGGTGAAAAAGTCCCACTTTGATGGACGTCTTGACTGACGTAATGCCGAGTCTCCCCAGCCACTGCCTGTCTACCTGATGGTTAATATGTACATATATCAAGCCGATGATCCCCAAGCAGACCAATCTCGCAAAACAGGGTGTGGACAACATAATCGTATGAGTTTGTTTGGGCATCAGTGGAGAAAGATGAGGAGAGGGCACGCAGTACTTAGCCAAGTATTTGAGGTTCAACAAAAGTACATAATCCCTTTTCTGCTGTCTCCGCTGCGATCAGCTGCTCTTCCCTAGGACTAAAAATGTTTCGGTGCTATTGATAGCCACATACATGTATGTATTCTATAATAGTCATGCATGTAAGTCTAAGCAGGCTGCAATGCCGCCCATCCGCAACAGCCGCCTATCACACCAGATGTGTTTCCCGGTTCAGCTGGGCGAGGGCGGCCGGCCGTCTCAGTTGGCTGGTCATGGTGCGTTTTGGTACGATATCCGGCGGCAGGGTTTCCCATCTGTTTCTTGTGCGCAACGCCGCGCCAAGGAATGATTTGCAGTGGTTTTATTCCAAGCCGGGCATCGTGAAATCTCGACGTGCGGTGGAAAAGTGGAACTGGACCCTGGAAATTGCATGATCGCAACTAACGACAGTTGGTATCCACGCAACAATCCTTGCGAGAAAGGGGGGAAAGCGTTGGAGGGGGTACTGCAAAAAGTCGACACGGGCTTTCTTTGCAGCTGTAAAAGATGGGCTCTCACGATTTCCATCGACAGGCATCCCTCACGAGGTTTCGTCGTAATAGATACCTCTAAAAACACGAGAAAACAGCCATGCCCTCATCGAAAGGCTTCAGCTGGGCATCTCCGATGTATCCTAGTGAGAACAGCCACCTCTGCACTGGCTTTTGGCGTTGTTTCACCACATTTGGTAACTCTCATCGTGCAGCTGCGCTGCGTTGATGCGTACGTACACGCCAACGTACTCGTCATGTATGTCATTGATGAATGTATGCAGCCAGCCTTGAATCCAGAAGCATTATGTATTGACAGGGACTGGTTTGGCAGAAGATTCAGTTTCTCCCGCATGTGAATGACTGCAGGTCGAAACCGCAGCGACTCCCATATTGATATATCTGGTGAGCAGCACGGAATTCGATGGCCATTCCATGATTCCACACTGAATCTGGATGGATGTTAGAAAACCCAATCCCGTCTTCATAGGAAGTACCTGGCAAGTATCGCCCAAGTGTAAGAAATTGACAGCTACCCAATAAACTGGTCCCTAGCTTGCTTCCCTTACCGAAGCTTGCAGCCTAGCGTCTCTCGTATTTGGCATCGACTTGCATCCTTTTGGAACACCCGTTGGGGGCTGACTGTCGCTTAAGAGAAAAAGGGCCTTGGGCATACGAGGGCTCGCTTGGAGGCCAAGATAGTTGTTTTTCTAAATTCTTGGTAAATGGTAGCGTATTTGGAAGTTGCATTCTAAGGGTTCGGCTTTGCTTGATGCCGGCAATGAAGACGAAGACAACATTGAGGTGGGCCGTCCTTCCCGTGCAGCGGTGTCCCCGGCCGGACAACGTTTTGTTTATATGACAACAACGTGCAATCACTATAGCTTGTTCGCGGCAATTCGTTCTACAATATCCGCAACGTTTCGAAGCACTTTAAGACATTTCTCTCCAGAAAAGGATAACAAGGTACACGTATCTCGACTTGTCTAGGGGGCGTGCTTGTCTCTAATGGCCTCTCTTCCGTGATCCTTGAATCGAAACCCTACAGTGCTGTCAAAGTCAGATCTATGGAGCTTGGTTTTTAATTGTCCCCAGGAGTTTTGACCATCCGGTGGAACAAGCGATGCGCTTCTCCGACCGCAAGATCTACGACCATCGAAAGCTCGGCTTCTCCCGATCACCGAGGTCCACGTTGAGGCCTGAGACTGGAATGTCAATCTCTACTTTTAATCGTGTTTGACATGCGCCCACTACGGGGAAATCATATTCGACATAGCCGGTGGATGCTAGGCTTTCACGACGGCTCAATGTATATCGACGAGATATAGTGGTAGCTACGGGAGGTAGACACGATGCTCAATATCAACACCACACCACCTGCCTACTTATCCAGGCGGCTCCACGTAGGCGGCGAGCCGGTGAGTGGCTCCGGATCTTGACTTCGAAGAACTGACTCCCCTCTGTGTCGGCACATGAAACTGCGTGTTTTTGACACGACGCTGCATTCAATCCATTTGCTGAATTGTTGTTATTCGGTGGATATCGTTTCATACTCCGAATAACGCATTGCTACAACATGTGTCAAGAACGTTCGTTGACTGCTGTACCTAAAGTGTGTAGATACCAAATAAACGGACTACTGTGTTTATTGTTTACCTAGGTGTCCAAACATTAGTGTCGGGAACAAGGTACATATTACCTTAGACTTACTATACTCGAGCTCTGTGGACGCCATACCAAAGTATGCGTGATGAATATAGAAACCCAAGGGTCAAGCTGTATTTATCTTGCATACTGGAAGTGTTCTGGGACTCGGGACACATCTCTCACGAAGTACCGTCGGTGCAGAGATGCGTGGCCGTGCAACACCGAGTAGCCTGGTCATATATGTACTCATTGAACATTTTAAAGCTGGTAATTATTACGGAGGGTTACTGTATGTAGAAGAGAACCGTTTCGGTTTTGTTACAAGACGATGGAGGAATGGATGCTTGTCTGGTCTTTTCTTGCCTCAATAGCAGTTTCATTCGTTTTGTTACCATCCGATATGTGTCCCGACGTGCGACAAACTCTCCTCTGAATCTGAATCAGGGAGCAGGATGATTTACTACTATTACAAGAAGCAAGATGTTATCCAATGGACAACAAGGTATGATGCCCAGTATAGTACCAGCAGATGGTTGTCAACATGCAGGTATGATGTAGAAAACCAAGATTTTCGATCGCAACTCAGTTCAAGAATGAAGCCCCGTCGGCAGGCCAACTGGGACTAGGCAGGGGGCCCTGCATATGTATCGAGGCAGGTATGCTTTATTTATTGATTGTGCAAGTACATTGCCCAGGTTTCCCTGCGACGTTAGCCTCGTCTAAGACCCCGATAGCCGCCCCCAAATATGAGTTTATCCTCGAAGAAGCGGGTACCTCTAGCCTCGATTGACCAATTTTAGTGCGTGCACTGCTGTATTGGATCGGTAGGTCCAGTCGACGACAATACAGAAGGACGGCGAAGAAGAAGAAAAGAATGAATCAGTCAGCCCCTCTCCCCACCCCCTTGGCAGGGAGCTCCCATACAGTGTTCAAAGTGAATGGAGCAAGTAGAGAAGCCGTCAGATTGAAACTGTCCGCCATGCCTCAATCTGGCTCAATCTAGACTTTGTCTGGCCCCCATTCCGTTCCCCGTCTTGGTATTCGTTATTACTGGGCTGGGCAAGCCGAGCCAAAAAATATCGGAGTAGACTGGAATGACCACCAATCTTCATCTTCTAGCCCTCCATCTCCTGTCCAAGCCGGCTCAGTCGAGGAATGGCAACGACGACACCAGCTGCCTTTCTTTCTGTCAATCTTTCCAGTTGAAAACTTTCCTTCACTGCCATTGTGCTATCTACATATCTTTCGCTATCCCACTCATTATATGATCTACCAAATCCACAAAGAAGGGAATCCGATTCGAAAGTCCTCGCACGCAGGCCATCTTACAGTCCGAACAACACCAGACCCACGTGGTGTTGTCATTTTTGGAGGGATCAAACTGGAATCGACGCACGGCGTCCCATTTGTCCTCGTCCTCTCTCCCACGAAGTTTGGCCTCGCCTGAGCTACCCGCACCTCTTATAATTACCTAGTTACTATTACAGTCCGGGGTCTTCGTGAAGAAGACGCCGACGGCGAGAAATCACTCCAATCAAAACCTCCAACGCGCCGCTTTCCTTAGCGACCCAGAGAAAAAGGGGAAGCGGAGACCCAGCCCAGGATCAGCCAAAAGCTTTTAGCACGCCCGCAATCCGACTTGCTTGGGTCTCGTAGTGCTACTTGCTTTCAGCGCGCATCAATCAGTGGCACTTAACCCGTCTCGACTTGCGCCGCCCGCAGCGCCCCCTGTCACCACCCCAACCCATCCACCGCACCAAAACCAAGGCCGGTAGCGCTACCGTAACCAAGTCTTCATAGTGGCCCCAGGGACAGGGATCACTCCCTCTTAGAGTCCTAGCTGCAGCTGACCTGCCTCTCTATTGTTAGAGTGTGAGCCTGTCTTTCTTGTTGCCCGCTGCGACGAGCCCACCACTCCAATTGTACGTAACGCCTGCTTTCTTCTGAGACGGCATAACAGTGGCTTGCTTTGATTGTTTCTGTCATGGTCTTTCTCTCCCTGTCGTGAGCATCCAACCCACCGTCATCTTCCCAATCCACTTTGGTCGACATCATTTTCTCCCATTTGGATGTCTTGTCGTCGCTTCCCGATTGTTATACGTCGATATTTGGCGTCATTTGTGTGTCGCGCAACCAACCGCGCCTGTTTGCGCTGACGGAGAGGACATATACCTAATTGCCCGATCAAAGTCCGTGCTCTTCCTACATCGCGTTCCCTTCTACAGCAAGACACGAACATTTTTTGTTCATTCTTGGCCTACTCTGTCCGGCAAGGCTTGCTAACACTGGAGTTCGATCAGGAAATAATGTCGCTCCCCGAGAGGCCAGGAGGCCGGCGGTCGCACGAGGCGCGAAGTTCATATCGACCATCCCCGTCACGGCGTAGCCGCCCTGCCGATGTTGAGACAGGAGGATATTTCCCAGTAACGGGGCAAGGTCATCAACGTGCGCCTTCAACCGCCTCTTACACAGAGACGGTTGATAACCCTAACGGCACAACAGAGAGATTGCCATTGTCGCCAAGTACGGAAAGCAGCGGGTTCCCTCACGACGAGCAGACCATCTCGCGCAAAAGGAGTTTAATCCGCCCAGAGAGGAACCGGATTGGAAAAGACCATCCCAACTACCATTATCGGAAACATGCTGCGAATATGGAGGTCCTGCCGTCTTCCACTGGAAACGACCCTATCCTCGAAGACCTAGAAGGCACGACGGATCTGTCGACGGCTCGCTCTCCTGACGATGGGTCAGAGAACTCGCCTCCGCGAAAGTCCCGGAAGGGCGACCCGGAAAAGGTCAGGCATACGAGGTCCAAACGGCGGCGGGCCTCAGAGGGTGGTAGGTTGGCCAAGGACTCGAAGAGGCAGAAACCTAAGGAGGTCCTCACCCCTCCTAGCCCTTGGAATTTCTACTGCGCCGTGGTCACATTATGGTGCCCTGACTTTATCCTCAGCTGCTGCGGATGGAAGTCTAAAGCCGAAAGGCGAGCGTGGCGAGAGAAGATGGGCCTTATTAGTCTTATCTTGCTCATCATGGGTATTGTGGGCTTCTTGACATTCGGTTTCACCCAAGCGGTTTGTGGTTCGCCCGTTACTCGCCTCCGCGTCAACGAGGTCGGCTCTGGCTACATGATCTTTCACGGTACGGCTTATGATCTGACGAAATCTGGACATCCTCCGGCGGACGGTATCCCTCTACGACTGGACAAGACTTTGCCGAACATATTATACGATTTGCCCGAGAAACACGGTGGACAAGACGGCAGTTTCCTTTTCCAGAATGTTAACGGAAAATGCAAGGGTATGATTACTGCGACCAGCAACTCCGATATCCCGCGCAACGCCAATGATCAGGATAGCTTGGCTTGGTACTTTCCCTGCAAACCATTCAACCAAGATGGCTCTAGCAAGCCTAACGACACGGTTACTTACTACCCCGGGTATGCGTGCCACACATCTCAAACAGCCCGTGACGAATTTTACCTTAAGCTCCATTCCACTGCAGACGTTTTCTACAACTGGGCCGATATAAAGAACAACTCACGAAATCTGATGGTCTATTCTGGAAACGTACTGGATCTCGACCTTCTGAACTGGTTTGATGAGAAGGAGGTGGATATTCCAGATCGCTTCAAGGAACTGAGGGATCGCGGTACTGTTGCTAACCGCCTTGTTCATGGGCGGGACATTACACGATCATTCCAGACCTCTGGCGATAAGCACCTTGCCGAATGCTTCGAGGAAATCATCAAGGTTGGCACTGTTGATACCGACACAGTTGGTTGCATTGCATCTAAGGTTGTGTTGTACCTGTCGCTCGTACTCATTCTTTCTGTTGTCGTCGCAAGATTCGGGTTGGCCATCATTTTCCAATGGTTCATCAGCCGCAAGTATGCTGCTCCCAAAACGTCACAGTCAGGGAACAAGAAGAAGAGGCAACAACAAATTGAGGACTGGACAGAGGATATCTACCGGGCCCCGCCGCGGCTGCCTGGTGATCTGAGCAGTAGTGTGGGTGGCTCGAACTCGGATAGGACCAGCAAGCGTGCTAGTACCTTCCTTCCTACCACCTCCCGATTCTCAGCCGCCTATGGTGTTGATCGCAATCCCCGTCGCCCCCAGCCCACTACTATGGCTAGTCAAGCTTCCACCGGACCACTACTGCACCCCAACTCCATGTACAGACAAGGCAACGACAGCAGGGCCAGCTTCCTTAACTCCTCCTCAGACCCCTATTCGAGTCAGGCAAACCCCATGGATGGGTTCGGTCCTGCTGGATTTATCCACGAGGCTGTTGTTCCGCAACCTCCGGCCGATTATCAACCCTTCGGTTTCCCCCTGATTCACTCGATATGTCTCGTCACGTGTTACTCCGAGGGTGAACTCGGTCTGCGAACCACTCTCGATTCAATCGCCACGACTGATTACCCCAACAGCCACAAAGTCATCCTTGTTATTTGCGATGGTCTCATTAAAGGTCATGGGGAGACCATGACCACGCCTGACATCGCTCTCGGTATGATGAAGGATCATGCAACCGCGCCTCAGGATGTCGAGGCTTTCTCGTACGTTGCGGTTGCCAGTGGTGCGAAGCGACACAACATGGCTAAGATCTATGCTGGGTTCTACGATTACGGTGCCAAGTCCGCCGTACCTCTCGAGCGACAGCAACGAGTACCGATGATGGTCGTAGTCAAGTGTGGCACACCCGATGAATCGAAGAAGTCTAAGCCCGGAAACCGTGGCAAGCGTGACAGTCAGATCATTCTGATGTCGTTCTTGCAGAAGGTCATGTTTGATGAACGCATGACGGAACTCGAGTTTGAGATGTTCAATGGTCTCTGGAAGGTGACCGGCATCTCGCCCGACTACTACGAGGCGGTTCTCATGGTCGATGCTGATACGAAAGTCTTCCCTGACAGTCTTACCCATATGCTCTGTGCCCTGGTCCGAGACCCTGATATCATGGGTCTCTGCGGCGAGACCAAGATTGCCAACAAACGCGACAGCTGGGTCACCGCTATTCAGGTCTTCGAATACTTTATCTCCCATCACATGTCCAAGTCGTTCGAGTCCGTCTTTGGTGGTGTCACGTGTTTGCCCGGATGTTTCTGCATGTATCGTATCAAGGCCCCCAAGGGTGCCCAGAACTACTGGGTTCCCATTCTTGCGAACCCCGATGTTGTCGAACATTACTCTGAGAACGTGGTCGACACCCTCCACAAGAAGAATTTGCTGCTTTTGGGCGAGGACCGATACTTAACCACTCTTATGCTCCGGACCTTCCCAAAGCGTAAGCAGGTCTTTGTCCCCCAGGCTGTCTGCAAGACAACTGTCCCTGATACCTTCATGGTCCTTCTATCCCAGAGACGTCGATGGATCAACTCCACCATTCATAACCTCATGGAGCTTGTTCTTGTCAAGGATCTGTGCGGTACCTTCTGCTTCAGCATGCAGTTTGTTATTTTTATCGAGCTGATTGGTACCCTCGTCCTCCCGGCCGCCATCGCTTTCACCTTCTACGTCGGTAAGTAATAACCATGCTATCCCGTCGATGAAACTATTTGCTAATATTTTATTGTAGTCATCATCTCCATCGTTCATCAACCGGCACAAATCATACCTCTTGTATTGCTGGGTCTCATTCTTGGTCTCCCTGCGATCTTGATTGTGTGCACTGCCCACTCGTGGTCATATGTGATTTGGATGTTCATTTACCTCCTCTCTCTCCCCGTCTGGAACTTTATTCTTCCCACATACGCCTTCTGGAAGTTTGACGACTTCTCGTGGGGTGATACTCGAAAAACCGCTGGAGAAAAGACCAAGAAAGCGGGTATTGAGTACGAAGGTGAATTCGATAGCAGCAAGATTACTATGAAGCGCTGGGCCGAATTCGAACGCGAGAGACGCATCAGGGAGAACAACTACTGGGGATCAAAGGACAATGTCGCAGAAAGCTGGCCTAATGCCGACTTGCCTCGAAGACATCCTTATGATGACCAGTACTACTCGGATGCCTAAATAAGTCGAGGCTTAATGGGAAGACGGAGGGTGTTGTGATGCGCATATGTGGAATACGAGCGAGGGATTACGAATGTGAAACGTATATATATGGGGATGGATGGACTTTACTTGTCCAGTTCATACATGGAGGCTGCTTTTCTTTTCAGCGGGCGTCGCTCGTTTTTCTTGTTTTGGGTCGGCGGGGGGGGTTATTCAGTATAAAAGACCGGCTACTTACGAAGGCATCGAATCGGCGTCAACATTGCAGGCGAGCATAGCTTCTTTACGGTGGCAGCCACGTATATAGCTACTACAGATGGTATGACAGCCCAGGAACACTTAATACCACCAATACTGATATGATACATAACGTTATTTTTCCATAGCTCCCTCCTCCCTTGTATGGTGTATGTATGTATATATGGGCATGCATTTTCATTCCTGTCAGTTTGCAGAAGGCAGGGCTCACCCGGATGGATGGTTGCACAGATGACCTTGGTCAGTAGACTTGTACGCGGTTGTACGCGGTACGCAGAAGTGAGTGACCTCTCGCGCCCGAATTGCCAGATGGGAGAGATCATGCCCGGCTTGTTGGTCGTCCTGTTGGCACCCGTCTGCCCGCCTGCGTGTGCACCGATGCCGTGCTAGGTTGTAGCCGACCCCGTATCGGTTGTGTTCGCCATGCGGGGAACACTAGATTTGGGTATGTCTCGACATGTCACGACGTGCGCTTGTGAGTGTTAACCTTCTATCGCCTGTTGATCAGAGGGATGTTGCCGGGTATGTCTCCTCTGTGGCCGGGGAAACATTATACAGCCTGGGATACCTAGGTGAGATTTCTCCAGGCTCGAACGTGGTCGTCCCAAGTCTTACCGGGCATGCAGTTCGACATGCCGTTTGGCCGTGCAACTCTAGGGCGATGTCGAAGTTGGATGTGTACGTGTGTACATTTTTGGCGAAGCTACACCGGACGAAATCAGCAGGGCCGGTATGATATATAATAGCCAACTTCCTTCATTGGCTTGGCCTGCCAACGAGTCTACTTCAAGCTCCATTATCTGCATCAACATAACCACCCACATTAAGACATCGGTGAAAGCAGCGTGCCGGAAAGCTCGCTCTAATGCCGGCCTTCCTGCTCGCACTGCTGCTGCCGGGGGGGGGCGGGGGTCACATCTCCCATGTCAATTTCACAGGCGCCATGCACGCTGGCGGCAGATCCGTCCTGCATGCCTGATGTGCGCTTACGCCTTTTCGGACTTCGAACGCGCCGAGCGTGGCCAACAGTCGGTACGTGTTCACGGACGAGGGGGCAACTGCGGCCGGGACGATTATCCCGACGTGGCAGGACGGGGAAATGGCACTACACGACGTCCCAGTGGGCACGCCGTGGTCCGCCACTGCGGCGCCTGTGGTCTGATCGACGTCGAAAGGCGACGGCGAAAGTATTCCATATCAGACTGGCATGCATCAAGGCAAAGGGGTAAGGGAAGGAGGCAGGACGACGACGATAATCCATGGTGGGCAGGGATTGGCCGATATGTATCCCTGGGAGGAATTATGCATTTATCTGCATGGCCTTGGGTTGCTACCCTGTACTCCGTACAACAAGGCCGCTTAAGGTTCATACCAGTTATCCGGGTGATCGTCTAGTGACCCGAGACGCGCAGGGGTGCCGAGTGGAACAAGAAATCATACTAGCAGGCCAGGCTACATACTTGAAGGCATATGCATCTCGACGGAAAAGACGGGCGAACGGTCACCGTAAGGCCGAAGAACAATACAAGTACCTAGTTACCCAACTCCTGTAACCGATGAGTGTCGGCCGAGCCGATGCGCAATCGCGACAGGCTGGAGCAACCAATGAGGGACAAATGTTGATGTTTGTGAGGAACCCCATGGGTCCGGTGCACAGGTTCATCGGGCCGCCCCTCGCTTGCTACCGTTAGCAACCCAGGCTTTGGGCGTAACCCAAGGCAGTGGTATATGGCGAGAAGGGAAGGGAGGGCCGCGGTGTGCCTGTTTGTTTCTTGACAGGGTTCGGGTTATATAAGTTGTAACCGGTCAAGAAGGGCCACGTCCAACGCCACCGTTCCACATTGCCGGTTGCTGGAGGACACTGGCTTGACACTGGCTTGCTGCCATGGACCCGACGTTTACAAGGTTGCGTGGTGGGTGTGCATGGCGCTGACCACCTCCTCTGAATGGGCGGTGCCGGTCAGATGGCTTTATGAACCGAGACCAGCCGGTAATGAGCTGGCTGGCGGTCACGCTCCCGAGAACCCCAAAATAATATTATTCCCTTCCGCCAATGGGGAAATCTGGGATCCCTTTACTCGCCAAAGCATCCCCATTGTGTCCGCCTGTGGATTCCAGCCGGAACGGGCACAAACGCAGATTGTTATTGCAAGGATGGTGACAGCCACAAGGGCATTGTGCCGCGCCGTGCTGCACATTGTGGCCCTTCGTACTTCTTCTTCTTAATTTTTCTTTTCTTTTCTGTCTTTTCGCCTTCTCCAACGGCTGCTGCTGAGGTGCCAAGCTGGTGGTCAAAAAAAAGACATATCATGCTCTCGGAACCGACTCATTAAGTAGTGAATAGTGGGCACGGTGGGTTTGACTCGGAGCTTTTATTAAGGATGCAAGTGCTACGTATAGACCAACTGGTTGACAGGACTCATACATGGGATATATTGCTTGACAGAACACATTACATATGCAACGAAAAAGCCAAATAGATGGAAAACATAAGATCGCATTGCATGGGGATGAGCAGTGGAGTGGGTGCCTGGCAGCTACGCGCTTACCAACTGTGACGATAAATCAAGGTTGCAGTTGGGTCATTTATTGTACGTACCTAACATCGATTAACTGACACGCTCGCTATATAGCAGACCTCGGGATGGGTTTTATTTGCATGTATTTACTACGTGTATATAGATAATCTGACTGGGTGTATATATGTACGATACATTACCAATGGCCATTCATGCCCCGTTATAGCAACTACATCATCTTCATTCGGACAAACATCACCCTCAAGCGACATTGTTAAGTGTCATCGGCCGGAATTGGTAATTGGGGCCAAGTGCAAACCGATCGAGAAGGGGGGTTGATCATTGCAGTTCAACTCGAATAGAGTAGGTGGTGGTAATGGTGGTAATGGTGGTTATGACCCGTAGCTGTAGATAGACAGCCCGCCGCCGCCCCCCTGTAGCCTAAGCCAAACCCAACAATGAACCAGGTCAGTAGGGTAGACCAGCTACTGGACCAGTCCCATCTGTCCGTTCAGAGTTCACGGTCGCCTGTTCCCCACATCAATGTGTCATGGTTCACATGTGCAGCAGCCTTTTTCTCTCTCTTCTGTCGTTCTGTCAACTAGTACAGAAGCATATGTCACATAACACTAATTGATACAATCCATTCCATTCGAGAGAACGTGCGCCTTCCAGACGAACCTTGAGGAAGACATCTTTTTCTTCTTCTCCCTCCTTCATTTCCTTGCCTACCTGCTTTCCACAAACCCGGCCCCTTTAATCGTGCCACCGCCGACATTGCTCTGGGAGAGGGACATGATTCAATAAAGGGCTCTCCAACCTCTCCCATGTAGGTAGGTTACCTGCTCACTTACCTCAACTAGGCCAGCTTAGCCTGCGATGCGTGCTCCACCCACGCTGCCGCCGCCGCCCTCCTCCTCTTTACAGGGCGCCATAGTGGACCACGTCCACCCTGCCCCCGTACCAGTCTCCATCTCCAACCAACCCACCACTTTCCACAGTGACGGACATCATGCTCACTTTGGCTTTTATAATTACCACAGCCAACCCTACCATCCCCAGACGCCTGCTGACCATCACAACGCTGCTGCCGCTGCCGCCGCCGACGACAACTATCACGACGACACTCTGACCGCTCGCGCCCTTCCAATCCACTACGGCGGCGCCGACGACAACCACGACATACATATGACAACGCACTATGCTAATCCTTACTGGCCACAATATAACCCCTCCGCCTCACCATCCGCCGACTCTGGCGACGCCGGCGACGATCATGAAATGGAGGGAATGCAGCACAGCGGTGCCGCATTGGACGAAGCATTGTATGCATATCAACAGATACCTTCACTAGCCTCGTTTGGAGCATCGCACCATTCTCCGTCACACGATCACTCTACGCCTCATACCAATACCACGCTATTTTCCATGGCTCATACCACCGAAGCCATGGACCTCCAACTGAATTCGGACCACGAAGACTTCGACGATAGCATATCTTTGGGCGATGACGAAAATATGGAGGCCGCCAGCGCTGCCCATCACATGGCCCACACCCAGCAGTATACTCTGCCGCCAATACTCCCGTCCCAGCCCATCGCCGAGCTCCACACCGGGTTTGGCGGTGGCCCATTACCTCCAGTATACCCTCCGCATCTGCCGTGGCCGCCGCAGTTGCCACCAGGCGTTGCGCAGGCATTGTTTATCGGCGACGACATGGCGGAAGAGGAGTTGGGCGAACTGCACCCTATACCTATCAGTAACCAAAACCCTCTGTCCCTCGCGCCCGAAAATCTGAACTTCGTCGATTTTCTGCGGATATGGGCCGAGAATGGGCGTGGCAAGCTGCCTGACATACGCCGACTACGGACGCAAGTTGGTGACGTCGGCGCGGGCACAACCAGAGTGGAGTACAGTCAGCTACATGGCAATAAATGCGATCTGCAAGGCATTGATTGGGAGGATCTGGGCGTGCCGAGGAGAGTGGCCCGGGAACGTCGCATGATGACCTACCGAAACTACACCAACAAAACCGGTTCCGAAGAATGGCATGTAAGTTAGCGCGGCGGAAGCAGCCCCCAAGGATTTGGATATAGCTAACCAACTTGGCAGCCTACCCTGCCCGATCGTATGCTCAGGCCTACCGATAACTACTACCGCTTTAGAAGCATGAATTTGAGGCGGGATGTTCGTCTACTACATTTCCAGTTGAGAAATATACTGGGATGCGCATCTCGGACGCGCGCATTCTTCCCGAGCCATGGCTATGTTAAGGAAATAGATCCCACCACCGGCCGCTCCCAGAAAGCCATGGACTTCGATATAGAGGGCGACATGCAAGTGTCCACCCTGACTGCCACGAACGACATTTTGATGGTGGGTTGCTTCAACGGCGACTATCGTTTCCGCAGTCTGCATTCCGAGAATCTCTCATATACCGATGGAAGATTGACAGATCATCTGAGTGGTATCACGAATCATGTTGAGGTCTATCCAGGCCGTCGGTCCTTTGCGCCCATGGCCGCTTTTGCTTCGAACGACCACGGCTTTCGGACGGTCGACTTGACCACCAACAGCATCCTTTCAGAAGCCAAGTACAACTATCCTTTGAACTGCACTGCAATAAGTCCGGACAAGAGGCTCCGTGTAATGGTCGGCGATTGTGTGAACGTTCTAATTGCCGATGCCGAGACAGGCGAGACGCTACAAGATCTGGAAGGTCACCGTGATTTTGGGTTTGCTTGCGACTGGTCATCCGATGGGTGGACCGTGGCCACTGGCTTCCAAGACAAGAGTGTCAGTATATGGGATGCGCGTATGTGGAGAAGGAATTACAACGGTGCAGCCACCCCCTGGCTGTCTTACGTATGGAAATGTCGGGTGCAAGAAGCCTGCGTTTCTCGCCCCTCGGCTCGGGGAAGAGGGTACTTGTCGCAGCCGAAGAAGCTGATATTGTCAATATCATTGACGCCCAAACATTCGAAACCAAGCAGAAGATCGACATATTTGGCGAGATCGGTGGCACCGCTTTTGCCGATGAAGGGCAGAATCTGTTGGCTCTGGTCACGGATCAGGCTCGCGGTGGACTTATGTCTCTGGACCGGTGCGACGCCGGCGCCGAGGACTCGTATAGCTATCTTGCCGATGAAGAGAACAGACAGGATTGGTCACGTCGTGCACCAAGGAGGCATGAAGTCTTGAGGCCTCTTGGGTCGCATGAGACGGTATCCCAGCGCCGCCGGAAGGCTCTCGTATCAGGCAACCTTGATCCCTTTTAAATCACACTTTCAGGCCAACAGGCATCGGTCATTTCAGGGGTAAGGCGTATAAATGCATACGGGCATATATCTTAGCTAGCGTGGTGTTCATTTTTATTATCTTGTATCTTCTTGGTCGTCCCGTTCTCAACGTTGCCGATTGGACGGACACCTTCACTGCCATATGATTCCTTAGTCGCCCGCGAAACTGCCTTTTCCTCTTCGGCCTGAGGTCAGGGAACCAGGCTTGGTAGTGGGCTAGAAATCATCAATGGCGATCTATATATATGTACAACCTAGTGAGCAATAAGAAACGATAGAGGGAGGCAGTCTTCGGGTTACGCTCATCCTTCAAATAAACCGATAAGTCATGGACGAGAAGGACATGCCTACCTGCTACCAAGGCCCTGGCAAGTACACATTGCCTTGTGAATATTCCGATCAATGGTAACCATCTTGAGAACCTACCCGAACCTCAGGAAAGGGGTGCACGCCTTGAGATTTGCTGCCCCGGAGTCGCGTTTGCCGCAACAACGAATTACGTTCACCGGAAAAATGGCATGATGATCATGCATGCATGTACAACCGCACTTGCGTTGAAAAGCTTCAAGTCTGGCCTTTTTCCACATGACCTCATCGACCTCGCTTTACCGCGCTGGGGCATATGAAACGACAGTAGACTCCGAAGATCCGGTGACGTATGCCATGGATATTGCGTTCTGAGACCGCGTGACGGACCCCGACTTAGAAATAAACTCGGAGTTTATAATTAGGAAAAGGAATGAGGGGATAGGCTATATGTATTATCATAGAGCCTCCTTTGACAATCCTGATATTGGGTCGTATCCCATCGAAGCTACTTCGCACCGTCGAGCCGCCCGCCGTAAAGACGGCTAATTATATTAGAAGCGCCTTCATTAAAACACTGCACGTACCCCTCCTATTAAAAGGGAAGGCCACTACGTGGCTTGATCTATAGCTAAAGGGCTTAAGCTAT
Source organism: Apiospora saccharicola (assembly GCA_038363915.1). Taxonomy (NCBI): domain Eukaryota; kingdom Fungi; phylum Ascomycota; class Sordariomycetes; order Amphisphaeriales; family Apiosporaceae; genus Apiospora; species Apiospora saccharicola. The sequence goes on from JAQQWM010000001.1 coordinate 7,885,993, forward strand.
ATCGATAAATCGGAGTATTAAGGTTAAAAGGCCGGAATTATAGAGATTATATATTTAAAGAGAATATATATAATATAATATATTTATATTACGATTTTTATTATTTAATAATTATAACCTCGATTATTATATTATTAAATATCTTTAAATATTAATAGAAATAAATAAAAGAATATAAAAAGAACGCGTAATTAATATATATTATAAAAACGATAAATATATTATAAAAACACTTTATAAATTAGATATAATAATTTAATTTTTAAAAAAAAGATTATAACCTTTTATATAAAAGAAAAGAAAATAAAACTATTTAATTATTATATTTTATATTTTAATAAAAGCTCGAATTAATTATATTATAATATTAATTAAAAAGACTTTTAACGTTATTATCTTTAAAGAATATATAGATTATTAAAAGCACTAGTATAGGGGTATTTAATATATATATAAGAAGGATAGATTATTAGAGCTAAAGTTATTACTCTAGGCTTTATTTTAAAAGGCGGGAGCTAGCCTATTAATAAGCCTATTAATAAGACTAGCCCCGATTTAATTAGTTACCCCCCTTAGTGGGCCTTATTATAATACCGGCTTAGATAGAAAATCTTACCGACCTTAATAAGCACTACCGGCGCTTACCGTTAATATATATTTAAAAGAATTAAAAAAACGAAAGGATTATATTAAGTTTAATTAAAAGCTGAAAATAATTTAAAACGAAATATCGATTAAAAATTAATATAATTATATTAAATAAAGAATTATATTAATTTAATATAATATAAATAACTTTTTTAAGAAAAAGGTATTATATTTAAAATAAATACCCTTTATATTTATAATTAAAATAGAATTATAAAATATAATATATTTATTATAAAGGGAATAAATATAATAGATTAAAAAGATAATATATCTTTAATTAAGTTAAATCGGTAAATCTAGCTTAAATAAACTATTAAACGAGCTAGTTTTATTAATAAGGGATTAGGTAAACTTTATACCCTTTAATAAAGCCTATTAAATTACTAGCTTAAGAAAAGAGCTTATTAACCTTAATAAAGGGCTAGTTTATAACTTAATCCTTTTTAAGCCTAATGCTTTTTAATTCTATTTTATTCTATTTATTTATTTTATTTTATAATTAATATATTTACTATTAATATTTATTATTAAAAAGTTAAACCCGTATTAATTAAGCTTAATTAAGCTTATTAACTAATAATTAATAAAATAGACTTTATTTATTACTAAATTAATTAAAGTAGTTAAATTAAATTATTAACTTTTAAATTAATATATTTAATTTAAGTTAAAAACGCGTTAATTAAAGCCGATCAAGCTAGTTAATTAATAATTAATAAAGTAAACTTTATTTAATAATAGATTGATGAAAATAATTCAATTATATTATTAGCTCTTAAATTAATATATTTAATATATAAGTTTAACGGCTTTATAACGGATTTATAATTAATAGCGTTAAATTAATAATCGGTATAACAATCGATTAATTAGCTAATATAGCTAATATATATAGTAAGGGAAGGTGTTAATAAATAGTTAAGTTAATAATAAGAAAAGAGTAATTATTCCGATCGGATTAATTAATAAGTAAGAAAAGAGTAAATATATTAATTAATTATAAATTAAATATTAACTCTATAATAAAAATTTAATTCAAGTTTATAAATTAAATTATAAAATCGGTTAATTAATTAATTAATTAATAATAAAGTTAATTTAATAAAGGAGACTTTAAATTTTATTAATCTTTTTCAAATAACTATTCATTTATAATAAAATCGAGATAAATATAAAGTTAATTAATTAATTATTAAAGTTAACCGTTTAAAATAAAAGTAAGGTACTTATATTTAATTTAATATTATAATATAACTCGCTCGATTTTTAACGAAATTTAATTAGATTTTAATATAGATTTTAAGAGATTAATTAATAAGATTAAAGGATTAGTTCTTAAAGGAGGCGCTTATAAGCGGCCCTTAAGAAAAAAAGAGATATTATTATATTTAATATATTTATTATAAAAAGAATAAATATAATAGATTAAAAAGATAATATATTTTTAATTTAATTAAATCGGTAAGTTTAATTTAAATAAGCTATTAAACGGGCTAGTTTTATTAATAAGGGATTAGGTAAACTTTATACCCTTTAATAAAGCTTATTAAAATATATAATTAATATAATTTCTATAAAAACGCGAATAATATAAATTAAAATAAAATTATTTTATATCTTTTAATCCGAAATAATTTAAATAGTAATATATTCATATAATTATATATTAAAACAACTTTAAAAATTAAAAGATTAAACGACATTAGAATATAGATTAAATAAATATATTTATAAAACAGATAATATATTTAAATCGATATAATTATAATTATTTCAATTTTAATTATATAGACTACGAGTATATTATTTTATAAAACATTATTATATAAATAAAATAACGAAATTATAAAAATTAAACGCTTAAACTTTATTAAGATACTTAATTAAATACGAATTATTAAATATTTATTATATTTATTTAATATTTTTTAAGCTTATTACAGCTAATATAAATAATAAATAATAAATATTAAGCCCCCTTTTTATTATAATTATCGACTTTAATTACTTATTATTTTTTATAATATGAAATTTATAATAAACCCGGGTCTTATAATAATATTATATTTAAATATTGATAAAGAAATTATTTATTTATATTATATAAATTTAAAATTTATCGGAGATTATTTATATTTAAATAATAAACTTTTTAAAATTAAAATATAAAAATACTAGTTTTATATAAATTATTAAAGAAAGCTTTTATATATAAATATAAAACTTTAAAATAAACGCTCTTTAAAATTTATAATATTCTCTCCTTTTTATTATATATAAACATATATTTATATTTATTATTATTCTTTTTTTAATTTTATATTTTTATATATATAATTATTTAAATTTTAATATATTTTAATATATATTATATTATATATATTATTACGGCGCGTATTAGGACTTAAACCTTTATTAATATATAAACTAAAGTAAGGCTAAGCTAGCTTAAAGAAGCCCGAGTTTAACCCGACTTTTTCCTACTTATTTAAATAATATTTTAATCGGATTAAAATAAAGTTTTTTCTTTTTTTATCTATCTTTTTTAATCCTTTATATTTTAATAATTCTTTATAACCTTAACTCTTAAATTACTTATATTATAATATTATTGAAAAAGATTAAATATACTTATTTAAAAAGGTTATAATAATATTTTATATTTAATTTAAAACCTTAAAACGACCTTAATTAAATAAAATAAAAGAATAAAATACTTTTAAATTAAAAGGAATATAATGCGTATATAACCGCGGTACGTAAAACCGTTATATTTAATTTAAATAATATCGATCGATCCCTATTAACCCGTTAGAAAAAAAAGAATATAATTTATTATTTAATAAATATACCTTTACGATTTATTAAAGTATAAGCCCTTTAAACTTTAATAATTAAAATATTACCGTTAGATATAATAGCGATAAATCCTTTATTAATATAAATACGAACTTAAAAAAGAAAAAGAAATTAAAATTAAAGTAATTTTTTAATTATATTATAATAAATTTAAAAAGAAATTTCTTTCCTATTACCTATTTAAAAACTTCGCCAATTAAATAAATAACGATTTTCTTATTAAATAATTACTTAATTAATTATTATATATAATCCTTATAAAGAAACCTTTCTAATACCTTTTATCCCTTTTTATAAAAAGGTTAAAAACGAATAACTTAATTAAAATAATTTTATTAATAAAAGTAAATTCGGTATTATATTTATTTAAAACCTTATTATTATTTAAGATAAATTTAAATTACGAACTTTATTTATAATATCTTATATAAATTAAATTATAAATTTATTAAAGACATTTAAAAACCTAAATTATAAATTAAAAAGAATATTAACGTGGTTTATTATTTCGCGGACTATATTACCTCGCGAATTATTTTTTTAATTTTATAACCTAATTAAACTTTAATATATAATAATTCTATAATTATAATGCTTAATTAATTTAAAGAAGATTAAATCGTTTTAATAATTTAAGCGATATAAAACTTAATAAATCCTTTAAATAAAAGAATTATTATAAAGGTATACGACGTCCTTTATACGACTTTATATTATCGAATTAACGGCCGAACCTTATAACGTGAAATTTAATAACGATAATATAAATTAAATTTTATTAAAAAGGAGGTATTATAAAAGTATATAATCGATTTAAATATCTAAAGAATATCTCTTAATATTATTAATATAAAAAATATAATTAATCTTCTCGCGGGAGTACGTAACGATAAGCGCGTCGGTAAATATTAAGTTAAACGCTTTATCGATTATAATCCAAACCTTAAAATTAAAATAAATCGGAAATATAATTATTAAAGGGCTCTTTATAAGGATACGAAGGTTATTTTTAATTAATTTATATTAATAATAAATATAAAGGTTAAATACGGTATTTTAAATAAAGATATATAAAATTTTAATAAAACTAGTTTTATAATAGGCGTTATCGGTTTAATATATATTATAATACGCGCCGATCGGCGTAAGAAGGTAAAGATAGTCTAGCTTAATAATTAGGAATAGTTAATAATAATAAAATATATTAATTTATAAAGCTAATATATTCCGCCGTTCTTAATCGTTTAAAATTAATATTATTTCGTAAATTAAACGTATAAATATAATTTACCGGGCGATTAAGTAATTAAACCGACCTTTAACGGTTGGACCGATAATAAGATAGGTTTAAATTAGGTTAAATACTTCGATAAATATATTAAAACGCGAGCGACAGGTTATTATTATTTTTTAATTATTAACGGTTATAAGAGTTATATTTTAACCGAATTTAAAATATATTATAAAGATAACGATATTATTATATTTAATATACCTTCCTATTTATTTTATCTATTTTAATTATTAGATATCGTACTTTATTCGCCGTTAAAGTATATATATTTAAAAGAAATCGAATTATTTATAAAAACCTCGATAAATTATATTACGAAATTCGAATTTTTTATTACCTTTAAGGCCGTGTATTTCGCTATTTTTATAAAATATAATATTAAATCTAAATTTAATATATTTAATTTAATACCTTATAATTTAAATAAAGTAATTAATAAGCTAAATATATAAATTCGGATATTTATACCGGAGTTATTACGCTTAAGGATTATTAATATTTATAACCCTTTAACGCCTTTTAACTTTTAATAAATAACGAAATACTTTACTTTTATTAAAAATAGAATTTTTAATTATTAAAAAAGCTCTCCGATATTAATTTTAAATATTATAAATAAGTTAATTAAATATATAAAATTAATAATATATAAAGCTACGATTTTATATAAACGGGTACGGATTTTAAAGGCGGTTAATTTAACCTTTTTAAAACGTCGGAGGGTTAGAAAGTTATATATTTAATTTAAAGGAGCCTTTATTATTAAAGAATTTTAATAATTATAAAACGAGAAAGTAAAAGGAAAACGTCTTATAACCGACAAAGGTAAAAATAATAATTTATCGAAACGGCGCGTAACGGGTAATAGGCGCTTTAGTATTTATAACGAGATAAGTTATAATATATAAACTTATAAAAAGGATATAGAATCGAGTAATAAATCGGATAATAAATAATTTAAATTAATTTAAAGTATTATAATTAAATTAATTTATATAAAAGTATTAAAAAATAAAAAGAATAATTCGCGAGGTAATATAATTCGCGAGGTAATAAATTACGTTATATAAATTAAGTTCTTTAAAGAAAAAGTAAATAAAGGTTAAAAGGACATTAATTAAAATATAAATAATAAAACCCCCGTTTTTTAAAAATAATAAGACCTTTTAAATATTATTAAAAAAAAGAAATAAAGAAATTTAAAGATTTAATTAATATATTATTAACCTTTTAATATAAGTTTAACGTGGTTTATTATATATTCGGATATATTATATAATCGAACACTTTTCTTATATCTTATTATTTCTATATAAATCAATTTAATTATACTATTTTAAATTAATTAAAATTATTTATTATTTAATTTATTACTCGATTTTATATCCTTTTTATATATTTATATATTATAACCTATTTTATTATAAATATTATAACGCTTTTTATCGGTCGCTTTCCGTTTTAATAAACCCCCCGTTTCGCTTTTATTAATTATTAAATATTTCTTTTTTACTTTTTAATCCTATAATTTTTAAGATTCTTATATAATAAAAGCTTTTTTAAATTATATATATATCTTTTTTAATTCTCCGGTATTAAACAAATATTAAATTAACCTTTTTTAATATATATATTTAATTATATATAAAAGTGATTTTATAGGTTATTTTATTTATACCTTTCGTTATTTAATTTATAATATTTAAAATAGGCGTTAAAGAGTTTCTTTAATAAATAAAGACTTTATTTTTAATAAAAATAAAGTATTTAATTATTTATTAAAAGTTAAATAATACTTAAGGGTTATAGGTATTAACCGTCTTTAAACGCGACGGGTTAGGTATAAGTGTCCGAAGATATATATTTAACTTATTAATTATCTTATTTAAATAATAAAGAATGAAATTAAATATATTAAATTTAAATTTAATATTATTTTTTATAAAAATAATAAAATATATAACTTTAAAGGTAATAAAGAATTTAAATATTATAATATAATTTATTAATATTTTAATAAATAACTTAATTTATTTTAAATATATACGTTTTAGTATTAAATAAAGTATTATATTTAAAGGTTAAAATAAATATAATAAATAAAGAGGTATATTAAATATAATAATACCGTTATTTTTATAATATTCCTTAAATTTAATTAAAATATAGCTTTTATAATTATTTAAAATTAAAAGGCGATAAGAACTTTTTTTCTAATCTTTTATATATTTATCGAAATACCGGATCTAATTTAAGCCCGTCTCGTTATTAATTTAACTATTAAAAATCGGTTTAATTATTTAATCGCCTAACAAATTATATTCACGAAACTAATTCGCGAAATAATATTAACTTTAAATAATTAATAACAGCGGAATATATTAATTATTCCCGATTATTAGGCTAGATTAATTTCGTTTTCCTATACCGATTAACGTGTATTATTACAAGTATTAACCCGATTATATTTATTATAAAACCGATTTTATTAAAATTCTATATACTTTTATTTAAAATATTATATTTAATTTTAATATTTATAATTAACGCGAATTAATTAAAAATAATATTTAGATCCTTATAAAAAGCCCTTTAATAATTATATTAATAATTTATTCGGGTTTTAAAATCCGGATTATAATCGATAAAACGTTTAACTTAATATTTATCGATACGGTCGCCTTTACGCGACGCGATAAAAAGATTAACTATATCTTTTATAATATTAATATTAGGAGGTATCCCTTTAATATTTAAGTTAATTATATAATTATAAAGTACCTCCTTTTCTATTATATTTAATTTATATTATTATTATTAGATTTTATATTAAAGTTCGATACCGCGGAATCGATCGTTTAATATAGATAAAGGGATATTATATATTTTTATAATAGTTCGTTAATTAATTCGATTTAAACCTCTTTATATCGCTTAAATTATTAAAACGATATAATCTTTTTTCAATTAAATCGGTATTATAATTATAGAAATATTATGTATTAAAGTTTAATTAAGTAGGTTAAGGGGAAAGTGTCCGATTATATAATATATTTAAATATATAATAAACTACGTTATAATGCTTTTATTTAAATTAAGGATACCGCCGTAATTATTACTACCGGTATAACCGGATTTATTATTAATAACTTTAAATAAAATATTAACATAACTGATCCCTCTATATTCATAAATAATAAATTTTTTAAAATTAAATTCGATTATTAATTTATAACCTTTAAAAAGAAATTAAAGTTTAATATCGATTATTACCTTATTAATAAGGATAAGCGTATTTATATTATTAATTACATTAATAATAAAGTTATTAAAGCGTTTTATCCCTTTATTATTAATAACTAAAATAACTTTATAATTAATACCTTTAAAGAGCTCTTTAATTATTTATATAAATAATAATATAACCCGAATATTAATAAAAAGGCTTATAAAGTTTTTTAAAATTTAATTATAAAGCTTAATAATAATTTCTAAGCCTTTTAATTTAAATTTATTAAACTTATTAATTATAAATAAGAATTAAATAATAGATTATTTATTTATTTAAATAAAAACGTTATCGTTAATTATTATAATAATAATATCCCCTTTAATAAGTTTTATTTAAATATTTTAAAATATAATTATTAATAAATTTATAACTTTATTTAATATAATAAAAGTAAAAAAAAGAATAGATTTTTTAAAACCTTTAACCGAATTAATATAATTAAAGCTAGTAGAAAAAGCGGATCTTCGTCCTTTAATAAATAAAGAAATACCTTTATTATTAATACCTTTTAACGAATTCTCGTAAAAAAAATAAAAGAACTTTTAATTAAAGGTATTTACTTTAATTATAAAAAGAAAAATTATTTATCCTATAATTGTCCTAATAAAAGATTATTTAAATAAATCGGAAAATTAAATACCTTAAAAAACCTTAACTCTTTCTTAAAAATATTATCGGAATTAAATATATAAGAAATACTTTTTAATTTTTTATAAATTTATTTTAAAAGGAATCCTTTAACCTTTATTTAGTTACGGAATTAGGATCTAATAAGGTAAAACTATAAATAACACCTAAAATAATATAATTTATAATAAAGAAAAGAAAAAAAGCAGATTTAATTAAAGCTAGATTAAAACCTAAAATAAATATAAAAGCGGGGCTTAATCTATATTAATGTGGCGCTAATAAGTACGGATTAATATATTATATTATTACCCCCCTCCTTTATAAAAAGACAATATATTAAAGTTTTAATAAAGATTCGAATATAAATACTTTTTAATTAAAATAAAGATAACCTCGAATATCTATTAAATCGTTTAATTATAAAGTTTTAATTCTTATAATATTATAATTAAATTTCTTTATACCTTATTATATAAAATCTTTTTATTATAATTTTTATAAACCTTTAATCGCTCCTTTCTCCCCGATTCCGATCGGTTTATTTACGTTATTTATTTAACTTTTCTTTATATTAAATACCGGACTTCCTTTAATATAGATACTTCGTTATCGGAATAATTATCATTAAAATAATCCTCTTTAACGACGCGTTTTTATTTAATTAATTTAACGGATAAGCCGGCCTTATTTAAATTTTAATAATAATATTTTTTTAATTAATCCGTAAAATTCTTAAAATCGGAAGCTAGATATTACGTATTATCATTTTCCTATTTAATTCAATTAACTTTATATTAAAGCTTTTTATAATAAATTTATAATACTTTAATTTATAATACCTAATGTTTTAATTATTTAAAATTATTAAAGTTTATAATTTCGATGTTTAATCGCTTAAGAACCTATTTAAAGAAGGGGTTATCTAGATCTTTAAATAATTAATCGGCGTAATAAATATCGTTCGATTAAAAATAAAGAATATCTAATTTATATATATAATTATCGTAAGAAAGGATTTAAAATAATTATTAAATATATAAGAACGTTAATTTATTATTTAATTAATTTATTCCGGATTTTATAACTTTTTTAATAAATATTTAATTACCGATATTAAAATCGGGCTCTTTTTAATAATAATTCACCTATTCTCTTATATAATTTTAAATTAAAATATAAACGGATCTCGCGGCCTTAATATAATTTTTAGTTAATTAAATATTTAATTATATCTATTCCTAGTTTATTTCTTTATTTAAAAATAGAATTTAAAAGTTCTTAATCCTTTTCTTTTAATTAAAATAAATTTATAATTTAAAACTTTATTTTACCTTAAAAGGTATTATTCTTTTCAATAATTTATAAAGAATTATAATTTATATATAATTTATAGTTAATAAAGCGTTTATTTAATTATTTTAATAATAAGAAAGGAAAGGTTATAATTATTAATTTATATATTTATTTAGAATTGTTATTTATTCTATTATATTATAATAAATTATTAAAATAAACGTTTATTTAATATTTAAAATTTTATATATTTCGTTTATAAATAAATAGGTAAATTATATACTTTTATTATTTATAATAATTTAAAATAATCTATAAATTCGAAATAAACTTTAATAATATATTTTAATTATTTTTTTTATACCCACGCTTTTATAGTATAATATAATCTAACTTTATTTTATTAATTAATTAATTATAATTATAATTATATTACATTTCGTATTTTTATTTAAAAAGGTATAATTTTAAAATCTATAATAATATCCTATTATAATTAATTCGGTATAAGAAGTAACTAGATTTTTTTAAAAGTCTTTATTTTTAAAGTTTTTAAAAATTTATATATATAATTTATTATAAAGATATTATAATTATTTATTATACCCGGTTATTAATAGCTTTCGGTAATAAATTTCTTTATTTTATTTATTCTTAAATATATAATAGTAATTTAATAATAAATATCCTTACTAAACTTTATTTTAAAATTATTAATTATTAAAATTATTAACTTTCTTTTATATAAAAATAGTTTATTAATTAATTTAAAATCTTTATATTTTAATTCAGTTTTTCTTTAGGAAACTTTAAAATCTACCGTTTATTAATTTATTTTTAAAAGCGTATTAATTAATAAAATTTTAAAAAAGTTTAATAAGGGAATATTATTATTTAATAATATAATCTCCGGTTATTCCTTTATTTTAAGGTTAGGATTTAATGTAAAATTTAAAAATTTAAAAATTATTTAATAAACCTCGTTTTCTTTCCTAACCTTTAAAATTCTTAATTCCTCCGCTTTTTAAAATAACGTATTAATAATTATATTATCTTTTTTAAATCGATAGATAATTATAAAATAATATTGTATTAGGATTTCTATCTAATATATTTATTAAAAGTTAAAATAGTATTTAATATTAAAATATTTAAGGATAAAATAATCGATAATAATTATAAAGGGCTTAAAGTATTAAAAGCTTATAAATTCGGCTCGTTAATATGAAAATCCTTTTATTACGGTTAATATTTCTTTATTATAAATTAAATAATTTAATTCCGGGCTTTAAAAAGATTCGGAATAATATTTAATAAGGTATTAGTCTTTATTATTTTATTTCTATAAAAATACTCCGGTTATTACGAAATTAAAGGAATTAATTTCTAATTTTATCTTTTTCTTATAATTAAAATAAATAAGGACGGGCGTTTATAATAAAACGACCTTTAAATTAATAAACGCCTTTTATTAATTATAGTCTTAATTTTATAATTATTTGAATTTAATAAAGAGGGTTAAAGGTTTAATTATATTATTATAAGTTTTTATAAAGTTCTAATAGAAATTATAAAATTTAAGGAATAATTAAATTATTTTAATATTTATAAATTATATTTAATTTTTTATAACGGTAACTTTTTTAAAGTTAACCGTATTATTATTAATTCGAATAATAAAATTAAAGTATTTTATTTCCGTTATATTAAATTTAAATTTATATTTTTTAACGTCCGTTTGGATTTTAACCTTTAAAAGCTTTTAAAATACCTTTTAAATATATATTTTATATTTTAATAGGTTTTCTAAATAAATTAAAATATCGTCGATATACATATAATATAAATTATTAAAATATTCCTTTAATAAATCGTTTATAAACTTTTAAAAAATTAATAATTTATTTATAAATTTAAATAAAAATATTTAATATTTATATACTTTATATTTAATCTTAAATAATATAAAGTTTTTATTTATTTCCTTTAAATAAATTTTATAAAACATTTAATATATATCGATCTTTATATAAATCTTTATTTAAAAGATCTAATCGAAAGTCTCTTTAATTAATAAGAACGGGTATTAATCCTCTTTAATAATAATATTTAATTTTTTAAAATCTATATAAAATTAAAGGCCGTTATCTCCCTTTAAAGTTATTAATATTAATATAGCTTATAATATATTATTAAATATAATAAAGCCTTTTTATAAATTCTTAATAATATATTTTTAAACTATAAATAATTCTTTTAAAAATAAATTATAAAATAAATTATAACCGAAGTTATCCGGCTTAATTCCTTCTTTTAATTTAATCTTATAATCTATTAATCTATTAAACCGCGGTATTTAATTAATTTATTAAATTAAATTTCATTAAAGATATAATAAGAATCCTTATATATTTTTAAAATTATTCATTTTATTTTATAGCGTAATTCGTTTTCGTCTTTTAATAAGGAATTATTTTAAAAGGTTTATTTTTTTAAATAAATTAATTAATTTTATATAAAGTTATTATAGCGACTTAATAATGTTTTATTATATATTTATAAAATCCGTTAATACTAACGATTACGAGGTCGGGTATTCGTTATTTATATTATTTAAAAGAATTATATAATAAGTAGTATTACCTTTATATATCCTCCTCGTTATAATATAGTTTTAATTATTTTAAATTCAATAATAAACAAGTATAAAACAATTCCTCGGTCTTTAATTTGTTATTAAAGTTATATTATATTTTATTTAACCTTAGGTTTAATCGGTATATCATATATAAAAGGATTTTAATATCTCCAAAAGTTAGAATTAAAATTTTAATATTTATTCCGATTTCTTTCCCCTCTTTAAAACGGGATTTTAATTAAAAGAAACGGCTATCCCTTTCTTATTTATCCCTTTTAATTTAAACGTTAAATACTTTATCTTAAGCGTTTATATCTTTTTAAAAGGAAAGGTAATAAAATAATTTATTAGAATTATTTATAAAAATATTAATATTTATAATTAAAGTTTAATCGTCCGGGTAATCGAAATATTAAATATTTAAACAAATAATTACATTATACTCTTTAAATTATTTCCGCTTAATAATTATATTATAATTTATATTAAGTATTATTAAAGGGATTAACCCGGTATTCCGGTAATAGATATATATATTAACGATTAATACCGTATTAATATATTAAGAAAGCTTTCCTTTAAACCCTTTAATTTTATAGGATCGGAATCCGGTTTTATATCGAGTTCTTAATCGTTTAATTTATTTATTTATAAACTTTATATTAATAAATAAATAATTAATTACTCCTATATTAATTAACGTTATAATTATAAATAATAATAATCTATTATTACTTATAATATATGTAAAAGTTAATAAAAACCCTTTAATTAATCGTTATAGAAAATTATATAATATTATTATTAAACTATTTTTAATATTAATTAATACCTATCCTAAAAGAGAGTTTTCGTTCCTTAAGATTAGTTTATTAATTTATTAAAGTTAACTAAAGCTTAATTAAACTTTTAATTATTTAAAAAGAGATCGGCGGGGGTTCTATAATATTAATAAATCTTATTAATATTAACGAGCTTTTTTTATTAATATTATAAAGATTTAAAAGGTATTTATTCTTTCGATAATTAGTTTAATAATAATTAAAATATCGTCCCTTTTAAATTAACTTTTAAATCTCCTTAATAATAATAAGCGGAGGATACGTTTTAATTAAAATTAGGGTAAAGGTTAATTTAAACGATAATCCGTTATTTCTATTATTTTTAGAATTAATATTTCTATTACTTTTATCGCTCTTATTATTCTTAAAACTAATAAAGGTAATTACCTTCTCGATACCTTTCTTCTTTTTATTAACGTTAATATAACTTTAAATAATTTATTAATAATATTTAATATATATATTAAAGTTAACGCTTTTATCGAAGTATTAAATAAAAGTAATTAATATAATTTATAATATAAGTTTATTATAAAAAGCTTCTTTTTAAAAAATTTAAAGAAATTCCTTTTCTTTAACTAATCGGACGAAATTTAAAAAGAATTTCTAATACCTAGTTAAAGAAGTTATCTTTAATTAGTTATATTCCTTTTTAATTTTTTTTATATAAAATATAATTAAAATAGCGGTTTTATAAATAATCTAGGAATTCATCGAATATCTTTATTTAATTTAAATAATTATTACGGAGGAAAGGTAAGAGTTTTAAAACGGCGGGTCTTTTAATATAATTATAAATAGCGTTAAATACTTAAGATTTAATAATAAAATGGTCGGTATTTTTAAAATATATATTTTTAATTTAATAGAATTAAATTTTAAAGGGAATCTTATCCTTATCTTTATTATTATAGAAATCGTTAGTTTTAACTTTATAGCTTTTCTTATAACGGGTATTTTTAATATTAATAATAATTAAAGGAATATCGATATAATAAGGTTATATAAATTAAATAACGACCGCGTTAATATTATATAATTCCTTTTAAAAATTAATAATATTTACGTTAATTTTAATAAAATCGGTTATAAGATCCTTAATAATAGATATCTTTTTTTAAATTTAAGTTCAATATTAACCGAGTTTTTAACTTATCTTTTAAAGACGATTTTTTAAAGAAATAATCTCTAAATTTAAATTATTTATTTTACGTTAATTGTTAGTTAAATTATTACCTTTAATAAATTAATATACTCGTTCTTTATTTAAACGAGCGAAATATTTAATTTAAAAAACGGTAGATTCCTGTTAGGAATTAAATAATTTTATATATTAATATAAATTAATAATTTATATAATCCGGGTATAAATAATTATAATAATAAATAATATTTTTTAAAATAATCTTTCCGAGTTATTATATATATGTTTAAACTCTTTTATTATAATAAGGCTATTCTTAATAAATTATTTAATAATACCGGAATTAATTTAAAGGAAAAAGGGAAAAGCGAGCTTATTATTATTATATATATATAAATTAGAATATTAATTAAAACGGAATTATAAATTATCGCTATTTAATTTATTAATATTTATAATATATTAAAGTTTATAAATGTCCTTTTATTATTACTTAAACTTCTTATAAATTTAATCGGTATTTTCGTTAATTAGGTTATCGTTAAAGCCTTTAAAAGTTTAATCGTCTTTAAGGTCGTTAATATTAAATCGTTTATAAAAACGGTAATTAAAATTAATAACGTCGTAAAGAACGCGATATTTAATAAATTTCTTTTAAATATTAATATTCAATTAAACCTATTTTTTAATATATATCGTAATAACGCGGTAATTTTTATTATATATTATAATATTTAGAATAAAGGTTAATTAAATTCGGTTTTTATAATTACGCGTTAAAGCTTTTAATATATAATTTAAAATTCGTTATTTTTTACGCTATAATGAAATTAATATCGGTTTGTTTAAAATTAAAGGTAGAATAATATTCTATTAAACGATATAATTAATAATTATAAATAGTTATAGAATTAGGATTTAATAAGATAAAGCTATAAATAATACCTAAAATAATATAATTTATAATAGAGAAGAGAAAAAAGAATAAATTTAACTAGAGCTAGATTAAGGCTTAAAATAAGTATAGGAGCGGGGTTTAATCCGTACTAACGTGGCGCTAGTAGGTATGGATTAACGTATTATATTACTTATTTATAATTAAGATTATATATACCTTAAATATTATAAGGAATTCTTAATTAAAATTTAAATTCGTTTATATTAAAGGATTTATAAAAGAATAAAGAAATATAAAACTTTTAAACTTCTTATAATTAATAAATATATTTATTAATTCTATATTAACATCTTCCCCTTTTATAATAAAGTATTTAAATATATTTATAATACTATTAAATTTAATAAAAGCAAATTTAATATTTAAATTATATTATTTAATAATATTAAAATTTATTATATTGTTTATTTTTAAGCGGAAGATTTTTCTTTTTTAAAACCTAGCGCGTATTTTAATTATATATATTTAAAAGTCTAATATTAAAATAAATAAGAGAATAAAATAATTTATATTTATTTTAATTTTAATATAAATTATATTATTATTAAATATTTCTTTTTAAACATTTTAAAATATATTATTAAAAAGTATAATAATAAACTTATAAATATTAATAATAAAAAGGTTATTAGTTAAATAAAGTTTATTCTTTATTTAAAAGGTTATAACATTAAAAGAAAAGTAATTGTAATTAAGATAATTAAAAAAAGATAGGTTTTAAAAACGATTTTATTTAATATATTTTTAAAAAATAATATCCTTATTCCTTTAAAAATAGAAATTAATTATATAATTAATATAATTATATTTTTAAAATTAAATAATATAATAATAACTTTTATTATTATTTTTAAAAATTAACTTTATTAATATCAGGTTATAAATAAAACTATAATTACTTTATTATTAAAAAGAATTATATATATTAAAATTATATATAAACCTTTATTTAAAAGTCGCGATTTTATATTTTATATAAAAGACGAGAATATCTTTAATTCAATAATTAATATTAAAATAATTAAAGTAATTATAATTATAAACCTATTAAGTTATTTAATTATTATATTATAAAGAAGAAAATTAACAATATTAAAGAAAATAATAATAATAACCTTTTTAAAACCTTTTTAAAAAGAATTTTAATAATATTTATTATTATAATTATTATAATATTATATAAGGTAACTTTAATAACGTTAATAATTCCTATAACCTTTAATATATTAATTTATAATCTAATACTACCTATTAAAATTAATATAGAATTTATATTAAATTTAATATTAACGGCGGTAATTATTAATATTATTCCCGATTTATTAATTATCGATTTAATAAACTTAATGTCTGGAACTTTAGTTATATTAGGATTAAATATAAAGTATAGGGAGATATTATTTATATTAATATTTAATAGAATCTTTTATATAATTATAAAATTAAGAAATCTCTTAATTCTTATATAATTTATAAAATTAAGATTTAAAAAAACTTAAATTACTTGAAATATATTTAACCTTAAATATTAAAAAACCTTTTAATTTATTAAAGGTCGTTATAATTAAAAAGCATTATATAAAAATATATCTTTTACTTAAGAAATTAAAGAAATCGTTTAATCCTTTCCGGATATATAAAGAGATAAAGGTATAATTAATATTTTAAGAAATTAATTAATTAAAATACTTTTTATAAATAATTAATAAAATAAGAAGTTTAATTTATAATTATATTTATTAAATTATAAAACTTTCTTTTTACGGAGGATATTAATTTATTAATTATATTATAACGTGGTTTACTATTAAGCGGGCTATATTATTAAGCGGGCCACCTTTTCTATATCTTATTATTTCTATATAAGTTAATTTAATTATAATACTTTAAATTAATTAAATTTATTTATTATTTAATTTATTACTTAATTTTATATCCTTTTTATATATTTATATATTATAATTTATTTTATCGTAAATATTATAACGCCTTTTATCGGCCGCCTTCCGTTTAAATAGACCCCTCGTTTTACTTTTATTAATTATTAAACGTTTCCCTTTTACCTTCTTATCCTATAGCTTTTAAAATTCTTATATAATAAAAGCCCTTTTAAATTAAATATATACCTTTTTAACTCTCCGGCGTTTAAAAAGTATTAAATTAACCTCTTTTAATATATATATCTAATTATATATAAAAGTTATTTTATAAGTTATTTTATTTATACTTTTCGTTATTTAATTTATAATATTTAAAATTAACATTAAAGAGCTTCCTTAATAAGTAAAGATCCTACTTTTAATAAAAATAAAATATATAATTATTTATTAAAGGTTAGACGGCGTTTAAAGGTTATAAATATTAATTATCCCCGGATATAATAAGTTAAGTATAAGCGTCTAAAGATATATATTTAATTTATTAATTATTTTATTTAAATAATAAAATATTAAATTAAATATATTAAATTTAAATTTAATATTATTTTCTATAAAAGTAATAAAATATACGGCTTTAAAGGTAATAAAGAACTCTAGCTTTATAATATAATTTATTAACGCTTTAATAAATAGCTCGATTTCCTTCGAATATATTCGTTTTAATAGCGAATAAAATATTATATTTAAAGGCTAGAATAAATAGGAGGAATAAAAAGGTATATTAAACGTAATAATACCGTTATTCTTATAATATTCCTTAAATTCGATTAAAATATAGCTTTTATAATTATTTAAAATTAAAAGGTAATAAGAGCCCTTTTTCTATTCCTTTATATATTTATTAAAATACTAAATTTAATTTAAGCCCGTCTCGTTATCGGTCTAGCCATTAAAAATCGGTTTAATAACTTAATTACCCGATAAATTATATTTATAAAACTAATTTATAAGGTAATATTAACTTTAAATAATTAAGAATAGCGGAATATATTAACTTTATAAATTAATATATTTAATAGTTATTAACTATTTCCGATTATTAAATTAAACCGACTTCGCCTTCCTATATCGATCGACGTATATTATTATAAATATTAACTTAATTATATTTATTATAAAGCCCGTTTTATTAAAATTCTATATATTTTCGTTTAAAATATTATATTTAACCTTTATATTTATAATTAATATAAATTAATCGCAAATAATACTTATATCCTTATAAAAAACCCTTTAATAATTATATTAATAGTTTATTCGGGTTTTAAAGTCCGGGTTATAATCGATAAAACGTTTAATTTAATATTTATTAATACGATCGCCCCCGCGTAATATAATAAAGAAATTAATTATATCTCTTATAATATTAATATTAGAAGGTATCCCTCGGGTATTTAAGTTAATTATATAATTATAAAGTACTTCTTTTTTTATTAAATCTAATTTATATTATAAATATTAGATTTCGTATTATAGGGTTTAGCCGTTAATTCGATAGTTTAAAGTGGCTTAAGGGATACCGTATATTTTTATAATAGCTCGTTTATTTAAAGGATTTATCGGATTTCGTATTACTTAAATTATTAAAACGATTCTATTTTCTTTAAATTGAATTAGTATTATAATTATAAAGATATTATATATTAAAGTTTAAATATTTAGGAAACTAAAAAGAGTAACCCGCTTAATAATATAGCCCGCTTAATAGTAAACCACGTTATATAAAAAATTATATAAAACCCTTACTTTTTATTTAATAAATTAAAAAAGTAAATATATAGTTATAAACTAATTAATTATATAATAACTAACGAATAATCTAATTAATAATAACCTATTTAGTTAAAGGATTACTCGATAATTATATATTAACTCCTTTTTATCGGTACCGGCCTTTCTTCCCTTTTAGTACGCTTAATTAATTTATAATCTTATTATATTAATAAAATTTAATATCCTCCGGGGCCTCTTTCCCGTTTTATATATATATAAACACGCTTTCCGTTATTTAATATTTTTTATAAAACTATATATTATAATAATTTAAAAAGCTTATTATTATATATAATATTTAATACCTTAAAATCGAGTTTATTTAAAACGATTATAATTTTTATATTATAAAAATAATCCTTTTTAATAAATATAAATCTAATAATTATTAATATAATCGCGTTAACTTTTTTAGAATTATTTAAAACATTCTTTATTAACGTATATAATATAATTTATATTAATAAAAATTAAAATTTAAATAATTATATATATAAAAGTATAAAGTTAAATACATAATAGTAATAAATATAAATATATATTTATAAAAAAAAGGATATTATAAATCTTAAAGAGCGTTTGTTTTAAAGTTTTATATTTATATATAAAAGCTTTTTTTAATAATTTATATAAAATCGATATCTTTATACTTTAATTTTAAAAACTTTATTATTTAAGTATAAATAATCTTTAATAAATTTTAAATCTATATAATATAAATAAATAATTCCTTTCTATATATTTAAATATAATATTATAGCGAGACCCGGGTTTATTATAAATCCTATATTATAAAAGATAATAAGGTAGTAATTAAAGCCGACAATTATAATAAAAAGGGGCTTAATATTTATTATTTATTATCGTTAAAAGTTTTAATTTTTTAATTTACTTTTACAATACCTATTTATTTTAATATAGAATTATTATTACTTTATATAACTTTCTATTTATTTTTTATTACTTATTTTAATTATAAAAAGCTTAATAAAATATTAAATAAATTATAAAACTTAATAACCCTTTAATAAAATCCAAAATATATTATATAAAAAGAGTTATATAAAATAAATTAATAAACTATATTCCTTTATAACGTTATTTTTTATAATTTAAGAATATATTTAAAAAGAGACGAAAATATACGTAATTATAAATGTCTATTTATTTACTTTAATAATAGTATTAAATAATTATCGCTTTCCATTTTAATTAAAAGTTATAATTAACTTTTATAAAAAGAATATTATAATAATTAACGTTATAGCTTTTTTTTATTAATTCCTTATTTATTTAATTTATCGAAATTAATTTATATTAATTAACTATTAAGAATTAGAAAAACTAATAATTAAAACCTTATATCTCTTTTTATTATACCTTTATTAATAATATTATTATTTTCTTTAATATAATTATAAAATACCTCGATTATTAATATATATTTATCTCCCTTTTTAATTAATAATATATGTCTATAAATTTAATTGAATTCTTTTTAATTTACCTTTTTATAAAACCCTTCAGCTTTTATATCGATATAATAAAACTAAATATTATTAAAGATAAATTAAGAAAATATATAAAAATCGTATATTTCTAATTAATGTAAAGGTATTAAAATAATATTTTAATAATATAATTTCTTTTATAATACTTTATATTATATTATATTAGAATTTCAGACATTTTATAAAAATATAAAATAATATTTCTTAGAAAAAGTAAAAAAAAATAACGAATAATAAATAGGAATTTAAATAAACGAGCTATATAATATAGGATAATTTATTATAAACTTATAAAGGAAAATTTTATTTTATTTTAAGCTTTATAATAGGTAATCTTTAACGAAATAACCTTATTTTATTAGAATTTAAATAAACTTTTATTTATTTAAATTAACGGTTTTTTTTAAAAGGGTTTAGAATTATAATATTTTATTTTAAAGATAATTATTAATAAACTTTAAAAACCTTAATATTTTAAAGTTAAATAATATTGATTATATATTTAAATAAATCTTTTTTATAAACCGAAATATAATATAAGTTATTCGAATTAAAGGTCATTTATCTTATATAAATAATTCAACGGTTAAAAACGATAATTTAATTAATAAATTACCTAATTATTATTTTAATAAGTTATATAATAATAAAAGGAATTCTAAATTAAATTCTATTAATAATATTTAATATAAACCGATTAAATAAACGTTTAATAAATATATCGATTTACTTTTTATAATATAATTTCTAAATCTATTATATAATCGGAAAAATTAACTTTGTTTTAAATATTTTAAACCATTTATTAAATAATATTAATAAACTTAAACGATTTAATAAAATAACCGTATTTAATAAAATTCAATTAAAAAATATAATATATTTTAACGAAATTGAAATATTTATAAATAATAAATAATACCGGAAGTTTTTTATTATATATAAAATAAATTTAAAGCTATAAAAGACTATTAACGATTTATATATATTTTAAAATATTAATAATTAAAATAATATATTTAAATAAAGATATTTATTTAAAATCTATAATAAATTATTATATAATATCGATTATAATAAAATATAATAAATATATATATTAAATAAATTAATTTATAAATTTATAATATATATATATAATAATAAATATTAAAATTCGAAATAAATACTTTAAATTTTAAAAATCTTTTCGATTAAATTTAAAAAATATTTAATAAAGAAATATATTATATATTATTTTAATTATAATATTTATATAACGGATAAATGATATAACGTACCCTACGGTCTAATTCCCTATACGGTCTAATTTCCTACTTTCTTAAACGTCGTATAATAATATATAATTAATTTTATTATAACGTTTAAAATTAATTAAAATTATTTAAAATCGTCTTTATTAAATATTTCTACGTTATTTTAATAGGTACGCGTATTATACCCGGGCTCCCTATAAATTCTATAGCGTCGCGAGCGTATTTTAAGCTTTTTTATATAATTATTACTTTAACGCGATTTATTTTATAATTATTTATTAATATCCCTTTAAAATTATAGGTTTTCTTTAATTTATATATAAAATAATCCTTTATCCTATAGTTATTTCTTTTTCGTATAATAGCGTTAATTAAATATTTTATTTACCTTTCGTAATACATTTACTTTACCTTTTAAAAAAGCGAGTTAATATATAATTTACGTTATACCTTTCGTAATTTAATTAAATTTAATTAAAATAAACGTCGTAAAGCTATTTTAATATTATACAATATAATTCCGAATATATTTAATTTAGGATTAGGCTTTAATCAGGTTATTTAAAGTCTTTAATTTTTAAAGGATAAATAGGCCGGAAAACGTCCCCGGAGGTATAGGAATACGTAGCTTTATATTTAATTATAAAATAATATATTCCGGATCGTATAAGACGAATCCTATCCTTTAAAAACCTCCTTATATATTTAAAACTGTAAAAATTATTTAAAACGCTTTTAAAAACGTCGGTAAGAAGTCTTTATTTAAAATATAAATAATATACGTTTATATAAAACCCTCGATTTCTTTCCTATATAACCTCTTTAATATATAAAAATAACCGATATTAAAAAGTTAAAATTTATATAATAAATAAAAAAATATATAAAATATAATAATCGAGTTCTTTTTATAATAGAACTCGAAAGTTATTAAATAATAACTTTTATAGCCGTTAAAGATTAATAAACGATAAATACCTTTTATATAAGATTTCGTATATTTATCGAAATATCGAATTTAATCCTCGCCTCTTTTATTTATAATCTAATTATTTTTAATAATTACGATTATCTAATCCTTCGGTAATAAATTATTTTCATATTAAGAAAAAAGGTAGGTTTTCCCGATAAAAATAATATATAGAGGGATAGCGTAATTAAACGATATAACGCTTTAAATAATTATAATTTATTCCCGGTTCCCTTATTATATTACTTTAAACCTTTTACGTTAATTAAAGGTAATTATAATTATTTCGAATAAAATTTAATTTATAAAAAAGCCGGTTTTATTAAAGTTATAAATATCTTCTTTTTAAATCTTATATTTATTAATTATATTCCTTATAAAAGTAAATTATATATAATACGCGTCCGGATTTTTATAAAAGACCTTTTAATAATCGATTCTTCGATTAAAACGCGTCCGGAGGTCTAATTATCGTTATACGAAGCTTAAAGCTTAATTAATACCGACGCGTCCCGCGTCGCGTTAACCGAATAATCGATTCGTTATATTTTTAATATTATTTATATAAAGAGGAAACGATTACGAATTTAAATTAATTATATACTTTATAATTATTTCCTCTTTAAAAATAATAAGCTTTTATATTAATAATCGAATATTAAATTTTAAAGTTATACCGCGTCGATAATTAAAAAAGGTCTTTTATAGAATATTATATATTTTAACCGTACGTCGTATATTTAATTTTAAATCGTTTTAAAAGGCTTATAATATTAAAATAACGTTACTTTCTTTTTAAAAGCTAACTATAATAATATAATAGAAGAACGCGGTAAAAGTAAAGCGTTACGCGAAAATATAGGAAAGTTAGAAATTAGACCGTATAGGAAATTAGACCGTAAGGTATATTAATATTAATAATTATATTACAATTTATTTTAATAATTCTTTATTTATAAAAACTATTATTATATATTTTAATTTTATTTTATTAAAAACTAACATAATAAGTATTCTTTAATAAATTAAAGATATAAAAGATTTAAATATATATAATAATATATTAATAATTATTTATATTACGTCGAAATATATATTATTTATTTTAAATATTAATTAATACTTAATAAAGGACTAAGGTATAATCCTAATCTTTATATTTATATTAAATAATTAAGGTATACCCTTAACAATTATCTTAAATAAACATAATAAATTTATTAAAAGATTTAAAAAAGAGATATAAAGAATCTTATAAATAAAGGTTTTAATAATAATAGTTTAATACTTATAAACCGATACATTATTTAAAAGAAAACTAATAAATTAAAAAACTCTTTATTATTACTTTTTTATAAACCCCGATTAATTATAATTCAACGTTATTTTAATAATATAATAAAATATAAATCCGTCCTATAGAGGACGTTAATTTATTAATTGTATTATAAGAGAAATTATATAAAACCTTTATTTTTTATTTAATAAATTAAATAAATAAATAAAAATATATATAGTTATAAATTAATTAATTATATAATAATTAATAAATAATTTAATCGATAATAGCTTATTCAATTAAAGGATTATTCGTTAACCGCGGTTCCGCTAGCTCTTATTTATTAATATTAGTTTTTTAAATATAATTATTCCGCGATAATATTATACCGGCGTTTAATATAAATATATAAAAGTTTTATATTTTCCGAAACTTTTTTTCTATTTTATAAATATATAAATATACCTTCTACTATTTAATAATTGTTAATATTTTAAAATCGAGTTTATTTAAAGCGTTTATAATTTTCTAATTATAAAAGCGATTTATTTTAAGAAATTTAAATTTAATAATTATTAACGTAATAATACCAGCCTCCTTAGAATTACCCGAGGCGCTTTTTATTAACGCGTACGATATAATATATATTAATAAATATTAAAATTTAAGTAATTATATATATATTTAATAGTATATAAAAGTATAAAGTTAAGTAAAGGATAATAATAAATATAAATATATATTTATATATAATAAAAAAAGAAATATTATAAATTTAAAGAATATCTATTTTAAGATTTTATATTTATATATAAAAGTTTTTTTTTAATAATTTATATAAAATCGGTATCTTTATACTTTAATTTTAAGAACTTTATTATTTAGGTATAAATGATTTTTACTAAACTTTAAATTTATATAACGCGAATAAATATAATAATTACTTTCTTAATATTTAAATATAATATTAATACGAGACCCGGGTTTATTATAAATCTTATATTATAAATGATAATAAATAATTAAGGTTAATAATTATAATAAAAAGAGACTTAACATTTATTATTTATTATCGTTAAAGGCTTGATTTCTTTTATACTTACCTTTTAAATATTTATTTATCTTGATATAAAGTTGTTATTAATTTATATAATTTTCTATTTATCTTTAATTACTTATTTTAGCCGTTAAAAGCTTAAAAGATTACTATATAAATAAAATATAAATAATATATATTCCTAGATTATTAAATTTATATTATATATATAGTTATTTAAATTTAAACTTTTAAAACCTTTAAAACCTTAAAACCTATTTATTAACGCTAATATTAAATCCTTTAAAAATATACGATTTATATAAAAATATATTAAAGACGATATAAAATTAATAATAGATTTTATAATAATTATAATAAAACGTTAATATAATAATAATTATTGTATAATTAATTTCATAATCGGAAATATAATTTATTTTAAATTATATAAAGGATATAACTTTTTAAAACGACCTTTAAAGAGACTTTCTTAATAATGTTTAAAATTATAAAAAGGTTTTAAATAGATCGGACCGTTTATATATAAATTCGATTTCCTTAAAAGTTTAAAAATATATTTAATTATATTAATCGAATATTTCGCTTTAATAACCGATAGAAACGATTTATTTTAATAATTAGTATTACCTTTTAATTTAATAGAAATAACGTAAAATATCGTATTTATAAATTATAAAATTAATAAAGATAAAAATTAAAATTAAAATTTTATTAAATAAAAAGAATATAATTATAATTTAAATATATAATAAGAAGAAAATACCTTAAATGATTTAGAAAAATTAATAAAAGATTATTAATAACGTTATAATAATTAATTAATTAAAATATCTCTTTTATAAAAAGGATAAATTTTATAATAATAAGTTTAACCTATTTTAAAACGCTTAATAAATCGTCCTCGAAAATACCCGCTCCCGGTAACTAAAAATAAAATTCTAATAATTAAAAAAACTATCCCGATAATTAAAAACGATATCTTAATAACCGAAAATATAATCTCAGCCCCGCTTAAAAGAAATCGCGATAAACTTTAAAAATATTTTAAATAAATATAAAATTAAATATAATATAAATATAATAATTAACGTTTATTTCGTAATTATATATTAATTATTACGAGTAGTCGGATCTAAAGGGTTTAAAATAGGCCTGATCCGATTTAATTCTAGCTTCGTAAGTATATTATACGGGATACGAGGGGTACTTTTAAACGTAAGAGTATTGTTACTTTTTATAGATTATAGCCGATTAATTAATCTCGTAACCTCGTTATAATTATACTTTTATATTTTAATTATAAAAGTAATAGGTCCTCGATTCGAGCCGCCGTACTAACGAGTTTAAAGGTTAAAGGCCGTAACGTTAAGCTAGACCTTAATTAATTATATAAAACCGCCGATATAAAATTTAAATATTAATAACGCGTTTTAAAAAGTTAACTATACGAAATAACATTATACCCCCCTCCCGATTATTAATAATAGCCGGCTAAAAATCAGGAGAAACCCCTTTAAAAGGAGGGGTAATTAATAACGAGTAATTAATTAATAATTAAAGAGCTAGAGCTCCTTTTAAATATCCGAGTTAAAACAGCTCGAGGACGATCCGTTAAAAAGGGAGAGATAATTATTATAAGTAATTAGATTTAAAGGGCTTAAAATAGGCCTAATCCGATCTAGTTCCAGCTTCGTAAGTATATCGTACGGGATACGAGGGGTACTTTTAAATATAAAAATATTATTACCTTTTACGGATTATAGCCGACTAGTTAACCTCGTAGCCTCGTTATATTAATTTTATAATTCTTTTTAAAAAAGGATAAATATATTAAGGCCGATATAAGTTTTTTCTACCCCCTAGTAATTTAATAAGCTTTATTAAAAGTATTTACTAGATTAAGCCTAATTTAATAATCCGTATATATATACCCTATTATTTTAAAATAGAATTAGGTTATTAACCGATTTAATTAACCTTCCTTCCTTCTCTATATTCTTAATTTATTATATTTACACCCCTTATAATAAATATATTAAAATAGAAAAGTATAAACCTTTGTTTTTAAAATAATTAAGGACGATTAAATTAC
The DNA here is from genome assembly GCA_038363915.1 of Apiospora saccharicola. Classification (NCBI taxonomy): domain Eukaryota; kingdom Fungi; phylum Ascomycota; class Sordariomycetes; order Amphisphaeriales; family Apiosporaceae; genus Apiospora; species Apiospora saccharicola. The sequence continues at coordinate 7,913,476 of JAQQWM010000001.1, forward strand.
TTTATATATTAGTATTATTAAAAACGAACTTTATTATCGTTTTAGAATAAATTTAATAAATAACCTTATAATATAAGTTTTTAATAGTATTAAAAGGAGGTATAATAATAATAAGTCGATATTAATAAAAATTAAAATTAAAATCGATAAAAAGAAAAGAGATAGAGATTGATAATAAAATAATAGATTGATAAATTAATAAAGGCGTATAAATATAAAAAGAAATTAATATATTAAAAGAAATTAAAAAGAAATATAATCGAATAAGTTACGTTTATAATAAATAAACATTAAAAATAATATAAAAAGAAGGTATGTACTTAATATAAAATTAAATATAAATAAAAGGAACGCGTCGATTTAAAGTAAATTGAATTAAAATAATAGAAACGAAAACGGAATTTCTAAAATAATATAATATATAGATTAAAAAAAAAGCCTTTATCTTAAAATCTTATTAATAAAATATAATAAAAGAATTATAAACTTTATTAATAATATTTATATTAAAGGGATATATTAAAAAGGAAAGTTATTATATAACTTAATTTATAATTAAAAAGCTTAAATTATATCGGTAAATCGAAATATTAAAATTAAAAGGCCGGAATTATAAAGATTATATATTTAAAAAGAATATATATAATATAATACGTTTATATTACGATTTCTATCGTCTAACACCTCCTACTACTTAAATACTCTATATTCCAGCACCTGCCTAAAGCCACAATATTATTAAAGAAAATCGGAAAAATTATTATATTATTACAATAGCTCTTAAATATATTACTAATTTTTTTAGACTCGATCCGATGCGATCGAGTCGAACTACTTTAATTTAAAGTCGATCCGGCTTAATCGGCCGATTAAAGCGTTTTTATAAAAGAGGACTTAATATTTTATTACCTTTAACGTAATATAATACTATTAATTTATATTTTTTAAAAAAATATATATATATTTAAATTTAAATAATTATTTAAATTTCTATATATTCTTTTATATAATATAAATGTTATAATATTAATTAATAATACTTTAAAATATAATACTTTAAGTGTGTTTTAATATAGCGGAGGGGGCGTGCAGTGTCTTAATAAAGGCCCTTCTGATCATACCTAGCCTTCTACTACGAAGAGTTCACGCAGCCGCGTCGTCGTCGTCATCCTCTGCGAGGAGGGAGGAAGCACGGGTCGTCGTGGCCTCAATAAAAGTCATACTGCCTCTGCACCCGGTAAAATCTGGGCGGGCAATCGTAAGCAGGAAACGTTGGCTCTTACGTTCGCTGCATTTGTGCCAATAGGGGGCGTTAGGGTTGTCAGCTTGGTCGTTGTTGTGATCTCACGATCGACAAGCGGAAGGGGCGGCTTTCACATAAATAGGGATACTATAGATCACGTTGAATGTTTTCCCTGCGGGTTGTGTCGTCTCTGTCGACGTGACGCTATACGATGACTGGGTGTCGTGGGCACAATACTGCTTATATTTCATGTTGTATAAAGGAAAACAAGGATCCTTGCTCACGGAGATCTTCTCAAAAGGGAAAAAGATGGACAAAAGAAGGATGTATGCGAAGAGGGCGATGGAATGTGATGGTGTCTGTACGGAGGAAAAATATACAGCTACCCCTATTCGATCTTTGACCTTCTGATGCCGCCAGACTAGGGCAGCAAGCTGAGCGGTTTGGTTGACTTACATCATTTTCCCCAGCCCCCATTGATCCGTAAGGATCGATACATACAAGCAAGTATACCTAGATGTACCGGTCTACTATCCAGTTTTGGATTACTTCCACTTTGCCACCCAGCCAGCTTTTGGTACACCATTTGCCATCTCATTCCCCAGGGTTTGTTGTTGCCAACGAGATACGACGCGCAACCAGCTGGTTGGTGATTGGCTCTTCTTCTTAAGTACATACGAGCACACATTTTGCATTATGCATAGGTAAGTATTTTTCTCTTACTAGAGAATGGAAGAGGAAGAGTTCCCAACCCAGCCCAATTCTGCATGCTTGCATGCTGCATGCACTACTACGTCACCAGCGTCAGCATGCAATCTCCCTGGCAGCAGCTAAGGAGCAAGTGTTGAATAAGGATTGGCAATGACCCAACAACACAAGAGAGAGATAAATCCGCAAAACAGAGCATCAATAAAGCACCCCCAAGCCAGAACCAGAGCAAGTAGGTCGGAGGGGGTGTCAGCGGACAGCGAGCCGGTAGATACCGTATTCTCTGAGAAAATACAGCGATTGGCCCATTTTTATTACAGCGCTCTAATTGGCCTGTTTCCGTGGGGTATGGCATGACGAGAGAATCTGACCACTAAAAGAGGGGCTGTACCCAATTAGAGCTTTAAAATAAAAGTGGTCCAATCGCTGTATTTTCTCAGAGAATACGGTATCCCCATCATTGCTTCTACTAGTTTACGGTAGCACGCTATTAGTATGCGATTTTTTATACCGATCTGCAGATGAACCTAAATAAGCCGCATAGTCTAGTTGCCTGCTTACCTAGCTTGCAGATAATAGTCAGCAAGGCATCGCGACCACCCAGCTTAGATGGTTGCTAAGTGCAGAAGGTGTGGATGAAGGGATTAGGCTTGGAGCTTTCCAGGGAACCATATTTATGGGGAAATAGTACGAGAAGACATGTAGCAAAGGTTACAGTAAAAGAAGATCGGATCAAACAGTTCTGTTCATCAATAGACACTAGTAAATTACAACATTATGAATGGGACCCTTGTCGCGTAGCCAGGGATTTTCAGGCACGTAATGTAATGTTGCGTCTTTCCAAGTGATTCCGCTCTCCTTCCTCCTTTCCCACTCATTGTTATATACCATGTCAAAAAGAATCACATAGGAAAGAGAAACAATTATCAGCAACGCCGGACGCAGCCTGTAAAACATCACACTTTCTCGGTCAAGACGAGACAGCTGTTGATAGCAAGTAGGGATCAAGGCACCACAGGCGGCATAGCGAAGTCAGCAAATCCAACTGACTGAGGAAGGGAAGGCATATTTGCGCATAACATGTAGATAATCTGTCTCAAAAGCAAATAAATTATGTACAGGATATGGTGGAATCAGATGTGATGATTGATGATGTTGATGCTAGCGGGCGCGAACACGTTTGCTAGGTGCTTAGAGAGACAGGTTGATGAAAGTCTTGAGGATGTCCTTGCAACCCCAGCTCTTCTCGCAGGCGCACTCGGTCTGGTCGCTCTTCCACAGGTCGTCCTCGAGGGAGAAGAGGACGACGTCGTGGGGGACCTCCTGCAGGATCTGGGTGACGGCAGTCTCCTGCTCGACCTTACCGGGGCAGGCAGCGCCCATGCACTTACCCTGGCTGGGCCAGCCGGTCTCGTAGCACTTTCCGGGCTTGCCGCAGATGCCGCCGAGGATCTCCATCTGGTTCTTGACGAAGGCACCGGCCTGGTTGGCACTGGTCTGGGAGTTGAAGAAGGGGTGGATGTTGGCGGCGGGGTACTCGATGAGGCCGCAGAGAGTCTCAGCGACGCCAGTCATCTGCCAGGCACCGAGGGTGTCGGCGGTGGTGTAGCCACCAGTGTAGCCAGAGAAGGTCTCCTTGCAGGTGTGGATGAGACCAGCGATCTCACCAGCAGTGCAGTATCCGTTCAGCATGGCCTCGTTACCGATGGAGATGATGTCAACAAGGTCGAACTGGCCCCAGTTCTTGATGGCGTTGATCTGCTCGGAGACGGTAGGGTTGTTGGCAGAGCAGTGGGGAGCATCAATGAAGACACCGAGGATCATCTTGCAGCCGAAGGCCTTGCAGGCGGCACCGACGTTGGGGAGGGTGTCGCAGTCGGTGGAGTAGGTGCGGAGGGTGGAGATACCGGCCTTGGTGAGGGCCTCAACATCCTTCATGACATCGCTCTTGCTCTTGCAGTTGCCGTCCTGAGCGTAAGGGGTGTAGGTCATGGCCCAAGGAGCCTTGCCGTTGCCCTTGGGGGGCTGGGGGTCTTGCTGGGCTGGGGCTTGGGCTTGGCAGAGGAAGCGGGGACCTGGGGGATCAGAGAGTAGATGGGGTTGTTGGCAGGAGCCGAAGGGGCCGAAGGAACAACCGGGGCCGAGGGGACAACCGGGGCCGACGGGCGAGGGGTGACGGGAGCCGCAGGGACAACCGAAACGACGACAGCCGAGGTGGGCTTGGTGTTCTCGTAAGGGCAGTAGATGATATCGCTGGTCTTGGTGATGGTAGTCGTGACCTCGGGGCGGGTGTAGGTACCCGGCAGGTACGACGTAATGGAGGGGACAGCAATGGTGCTGTCCTCGGTGACGACCGTGGTGTGCTTACCGACGGTGTAGGTACCGGCACCCGGGCAGACGGTGGTGGTAACGTCAATGGTGCTGACGGTGACACCCTCGCTGGTCTTGACGGTGGCGTACGGTACGGTGATGGTGGTGGTGAGGGTACCGGTCACGGTAGTGGTGACACCGCCGAGAGTGTGGGTACCCTTGGGGACCGAGGTCATCGAGGCACCGCAAACAGTGGTGGTCTTGTCGACGGTGATGGTGGTGGCCGGGAAGGTGTAGACACCGGGGGTAGGGCACAGCTCGGGGGCCGGCGTGGGAACGACAGCCTTCTCAGTCGTCGTCGCCTTCGGGGCAACCGAGGAAGTCGAGACAGCCTCAGCGGCGATGGGCTTGCTGGTCGTCGGGGCCGGGGGAACGGGAGGGTTGTAGACTAGGGGGGGCCCTGTTAGTCTATGTTTTCTATATATATGTATCCGCAGCGGCTGACTTACGGGTAGCCTCTCCGTACCAGGTGCTGTAGATGGTGGTGCACTCGGGGACACAGGTGCCGTTGGTGTCCTTCTTGTCGAAGCCGTGGAAGGCCTCGTGGGCGTGGCGGCGGTGGGCACTGGCGTTGGCAGCACCGGCCAGGGCCGCGGTGGCGGCGACGGCGAAAGTTCCCTTCATTATTCCTTCGTTGATCGAAAGCTATTAATTATAAAGCAGCTGTTTACGATTTTCGTGTATATATTCGTGACTGAACGAGTGCCCGCTGAAAGAGTGAAGCGGTTGTTGAAATTAGGTATAAGGACGAAAGTTGGCGAATGCTATCACGAGGATTGCATTAACATCAAGGGTCGTTCCGTGAGGGAGGGAAGAGGAAGGAAAAGAAAGGCAGATCGAGGGCAGATCGCGGTACATATATTATCAGGGTGAGCCCACGGTGTGGGAGCGAGCGTCTCTCGATGGAGATGAGCTCGCGGGTGGGCTTGGTGTGTTGCCCATACAGAATGGACCCCCCAATTTGGTTGACATCAAACATGGTTGTTGATTTCGGTACCTTTGACCATGACCTTTCCAACTTTAGCCTGTCAGGTCGCAGGGCCCATCTTCCATCACCGCTGGTCGTGCCGGGATCCTCACGACCCTTGCCCGCGATGGATCCCCCAAGCCATTTAGCTGGCGAGATGCCTGTCCTGTCCCTATCGCAATTTCCTCCGTCTTCTGCTCCTGCTTTCCTCCCCTCAACCCGGCCCATGAGGGAGCCCACGAGAAATGGCGCAATGACAGGTTTGTAGCAGTCGCGCACAGTGAGACAGGCGGGTCAGAGCCCCAGCATCTGTCGTGCGTTTTTATTCTTTTTCGTTGTTCTCTTGGTCCGAACTGAGTTGAAGCATGTGCATACTCCGTACTGCTTACCCAACTTTCCACTTTCCATGTGGTCCACTTGCTTGCTGTGGATGGATGCTGCTGGGCCTACATATTTTACTCGTTGTACCTGCATAAGCCTCTCGGCAACTTCAATGCAACCAATCAATCATGCTATTTATGTGGCCTCAATCCAGGGGGTCCTGGGAGACCCTCGCATTGGCGTATCTTTTGGGGAGCTCACCCGCTGAAAGTCACCCGTGACGGCTCAGGCAAATTGGACATTTACCCCAAATAGTACTCCGTACTGTGACAAGTAAAATAAGAATAAAATAGGATGCACGAGGCAAAAGGGGGGAGAGGGCGGGCAAAAGACCGTCTGGCTGTAGTGCATCCTGTCAGTTCGTTCAATGTAACTTGCTGTGTGCCTTATACCTGCTGCTCGGCGCCACTGCTAGCGCGGTACGGAAAGCAAACGGGAAATTAGTTAAGCGACCTTGGGAAATTGCAGCTCGCGCCAGCAGCTCCTCAACCCTGCACGATCAACCCATTGGTTCTGCATTGGTCAATCGACCCTCCCACGGCACCAAGCTGGGCTTATGTTGTATACTTGATGCGTGTATCGAATGGCAAGCATGGGCGGGCGGCTAGCTTCGGTGCTTTCATTTCGTCGTCGAGGTTATCGGCAACCTTCATTTGTTCGATGCCTGTGCGTAGATGTAGTAGGCTCTTCGTTCGAGTCTTGCTGCGATCCGCCCGATCATGGTCACAGCAGCCCTATCGGTATGCGTTGGATAAGGGGAAACACAGCTTTGAATGTGGTTTTCAGTGACAGCTACGGTCGCCGGGCCGCTTGCTCAAAGGATTGGAGAAACACGACTGCCACGGCCGATCCCTTTCCTTTTTCGGCCACATGTGGCCGCATAACGCATCAATACATCAACACAAGCAGGGTGGGCGTGCCGCCTGGGGATCATGAACTGCTGTCCAGCAACCATTTGCAGACTGTGCTCAGCTGTCCAGCTGTCAGGCTGTGCAGCTCAACGAGTCGGGTACATCAGGGGTTGCACAGACATGTCAACATGTGTTTTTCTCCTTCCTTTTCTTTCTTTTTTCTACATATTCCAATTCCTCCGGAGAGGAGTCAGCCATCAACCATTCGCCATGGACGTTTGCCGTCCTCCGTTCCCTGTTGGCTGGGACAGAAGTCGGTCAGTCAGTCCGATCGTTCGAGAAGACCTGCGTTTACGAGCCTGCCCGCCAACCCCCTGCGAAAATAAAATGCCGACTTATACATCGAACTCTTTGTCTTTAACACGCGATTCTAAGTAATAAAAGCGATTTTAAAAAAAAATCGAAAAAAAAACCAGAAAATATTAGAAAGGTATATTTAAAGGCCTTATTTAAATTTCTCTTTTATTTTTTAATCGCTGTATCGAGAGCAACCGTGGGATAAGTTGCGAGTATCAGTGAGAGATACTTGCAAGTGGCATTTTAAATCGCGGCGATAATGGCCGACGGCCTGCTCCTGCGGGCCATCACCTGCAATGGCGGGTACGGCCCAGCATCGCTCTCCCAGACTAACCTTATCTGACTGACTCCCATTTCCCCCTTTTAAGCTCGCTGGCTCCACGCGAGGCGCTGCGCCTTACCGCCTTGCCCGTTTCTTGCTCCCAAAGCCTGCAATGCTCCGCGACCCCCGGCCGTCAGCACCACCCCGGTCCTCGTATATAAATTGCCTGCTGGAGAAGGTATCATTTGAACCGTGGGCCTCCCAGGTCCTCCAAGCCTCCTTCCCCACACGGCCTAAATGAGCTAGATGAGGCAGCTATCTTCAACGCTCATCAGCCAGATCACACCTGGATCTACTCCGTAGCCTCGCCCTCATTCAACGTCCTGGTTGCCTGGTTTCCGATATTCAAGCTTTCCATAGCTGGTGGGTTCGGCTGTCGAATCAAGTGATTCCAACTGCTGATCCAGCACATGGTCTCTGTTTGCCCAACTGCTATTCTTATTCCCCGGCCAGTACCGGCATCTGCGATCCCACGAGACAGCTCAGTACTAGTAGGTTAAGGGGGTTAGGCGTGATTCAATGGATCCGTCGCCTATCACTCTGGCCAGACCAATAGATCGTCGTTCAAAGGTAATTAAATATCTGTGCTATCGATCGAACTACCTTGCCTTCCTGGTGTAACGATTCTGCCTATACAAGTATTTTGAGGTGCTGATCCCCCGAGAGTACTGTGTCTGATAAGTGCGTCAAGTAATGGATAAGAACGTCCGGTATACAATTATTAACTGGCGAAAGCTTCCGACTAGCACGAGCCAGATACAGGGCCTACCCCTGATAATAGATAAGACTCCAGTAACAAATAAATATATATTATTTTAAATATATTTAATATCCAGGTTATATATAATTTAAAGTAGGTTTAGATTTAAAGGGGAATAGTATTAAAAAGGGGCCCGGAAGGCTAGTTTAATAGATGGCTATATATATAATTAATAATATAATTAATAAGGTTAGTTAAAGTGTTAATAAGAAAGGTAATAAGCCTACTAAAGCTTTAAATTTTATAGGAAAATATATTAAAAATGGAGTTAATAAAGGGCTAGTAACCTTTATTTTAAACCTTTAAAAATAAATAACGTGGTTTACCACCGAGCCGGCTATATCACCGAGTTAGCCACCTTTTTCCCTATAGAAAATAAGTCCGTACGTAACCGTGCACTTTAATCAATTTTAATTAAATTTAAACCGTAGTTTTAAAATTAAAGTCTAATTTAAATATAATAAATAAAAAAGATTTCTTAAAATTTATATCTATTTTATTATACCCTTAAATAAAAAATACGTTAAATTAATCCCTGTAATTACTATTTTCTGCTCTAACTTATTAAATAAAATAATTATAAAATTTAAAAAAAAATTAATATTTTTATATAGTTAAATATAATAGGTTAAAATTTTATAAAATTTAATAAAGAATTAAAAGAGTTATAATTTACGCACGGACGTTTTTTATATAGGGAAAAAGGTGGCTGACTTAGTGATATAGCCGGCTTGGTAGTAAACCACGTTATTTTAAAAAGTTATATTCATTATTTAATTATTTATTAACGTTATTAAAATCGAATTAAATAATTAAAAAATATATATTATAATAGGACCCACTAAGGGGGGTAACTAATTAGATTAAGGCTAGTACTATCGATAGGCTTATTAATAAGCTAGCTTCTACCTTTTAAAGTAAAGTTAGAGTAATAGCTTTAGCTTTTATAATCTATCCTTCTTATATATATATTAAATACCTTTATATTAATGCTTTTATATTATTTTTAATATATTTATTAAAACTTAAATCTATTAATAAGGGTAAAGCTTATAAATAAAAAGAAGATTAATAGTTTAATATTAAAATACTAAGCTATATAACCGCTTAAGTCCTTTTATTTTCTTTATAAGTTATTTCTATTAAATAATAAGTGGTATAATCTATTATTATAAAGATATATATTATTCTATTCTACTTCTTTCTTTTAATACCTTCTAGCTCTTCTCTTTATAATCTTATAAGTAGAGCTAGCACCTTAATCTTAAGTAATCTATATCAACTTATATCGGTATATTACCAGCCCTAGTCACTAGCTATATCTACCTTCTAATAATTTCTCCACCTGAGTTTATTATTACTAAGGAAGGCTCTCTAGGAAAAAAAATAGTTACTATATTATTAGAGACGCTTAATGGTCATAGAGCCACGTATAGCCCATAAATAGATAGCATGGGTTAGAGCGACTCTAGTAAAACACCGCACAGCCTATTTACTTTATTAAAATACCTCTTACTTAAATTAAAGTAATTTAACTAAATCGAGCCCGATCGAGTTGAAAAAATTTAAAGAAATATTTAAAAGCTATTTTAATAAATTAATAATTTTTTCGATTTTTCTTAGCGTTATTATAGCTGTCGGTAAGTGCTTAAACATAGAGCATTATAGTGGTATAGATGAGCTGTGCGGTGTCTTGATGGGTCGACTCTGCATGGGCCAAAGCCTGCGATAATCCGGCCCCGTTCGCAGGATGACCAGCAGCGGTGCCCGGGTTAAATCACGACTTGAGGAGGCCGTTGAGGTAGGAGGATAAGACTTGATTAAAATGTGTATAGCGATAGCTGACGGATATGAATAGATTTCCTCCCGACCCTTTCCAGACTTCCCAGAGAAAATGCCCAATTTGACTGTGTCTTTGATGTGTACCCCTCGGGTTAGCTAGCTGCGGAAACACCCCTTTTTAAAACCCTATCGCAACGTCGAAGAAGAGGGGTCGAAACCCATTCCCAACTTTACTGCAACATGGCAGTGCTGACCAGAACCGAAGCAATGACCAAACCAATCTATTGAGGTGTCAGATGTATGTAATGGCATCTCATCACACAAGAAAACTTACCGAAGCACCCATCGCCCCAACCCCGGAAATCGGTGACCCCTTGCCACCAGAACCAGTGGTACCGTTGGGCATCACCCCGCCAGTACCCATCGGCATGCCTCCCATCGAAGCGGAATGCACGGTAGTCATAGTACTCATCTTGGTCATGCTGCTGGCAATGGTGGTCTGCGACGAGTCCATTGGCATCGAAGACGGGGTCGTCGTCTTAGTCATGGGTTCCTCGTAGGGCATCGAGGCACTCATCCCCGTGGTCATGGCCGCAGAGCTGGACCCCATGCCTGCCGCAGACGATGGCGTGTTGGTAGTGATGGGCAAAGAGTACATGGGCGAAGAAGCCGCATCGGTCGTCGGTGCAGCCCCGGAAGAAGGCGCAGCGTCGGCGGGCATGGTAGACCCACCCGCGGCCGCGGCGGACGAAGACATGGGCATCTGGCCGCCTTCCATCTGGGCCAGCGCGGCGCCGGCCAGTGCAAGAAGCGCGTATCGTCGGACAGCCATATTTTAAATAGATCTTTCTTGATAATGCAAAGTGGATTGTCGTAGATCAACAGAGGCGAGGTAGAGAGCCAGGTCAGGGGTGCCGGGGGAGGGACCTAAGAATATCCCCAAAGACAAAGGAGGCTTCCCGTGTCTTTGACGATGAAGGCGGAGGCCTACCTTCTTGAGCTTCAGTTGAAGAGGCAATATAGTGAAAACGCATTCCTCTTAGTTGACAAGGAAAGCTTTCTCATTGCCATACCTGCATGCGGATATGTCTTAGCTAGAAATTTGCCGCCTCGTAACAGCCACTACCAACACCTCAGCCAATGCTCTGGCTAGATGGTCGCAAAACTGCATTCGCGATTGTCAATTGATGGCTTTGTCCCATTGATGCATGGGTGTGAGGGCGTTGCAACCCATTTGATAGAAATCGATGGATTACGCTGATGATCACTCGACTCTCTGTAAGTGAAAATAGCCAATCAGGGACCGGTGGGTCCCTGGCCAACACGTGACACCCTTGCCTCAATTGCCTGAGAAATCTTCTACTTGCGTTGGAATGCGATGCAACCAGCGCTGTGTATACAACACGCACCGCGAATCTAAAAGTCATCATGTTACAGGCATCGGGCCGGTCCTACGTATGCTGGCAATGTACCTCCCGAAGGCTGGCTTACAATGTCGCATCTCCTAGGCTAGACTTGGCAAGGAAGACGTATCAGGCCTCTTGGGGCCAGCCATTGAATAGTTCTAGGGTAAGTGAGCTTAATGAAGCTCGACCAACCGTGCATAAAAATAAAATCTGACATTTATACTAGGGACTTGCTACGGTACAGCACCATCGGGATCAGGATGTAGCATCAAGCCCTCGGATTTCGTCTTACCGGGCGAAGAAAACAAAGGACCAAATCCCCATCCGGCAGCGTCTGCGGCAATGGGAGAAGGATAACCCCGATGAAACTCACGCGATGCTGGCGGATCACGCCGAATTGGGTGAGCTGTCCAACAGCTTCACGCGCCCTCAGAATGTGACCATGGCGCAGTTCGATGCCAACTCTCCCTTGTTTCAAGGGGACGAACTTTCCGAGCTCAGATCTGACGATACAATGCTGGCACCTGGCGACATGGTTGAATTGAGGTTTGTTTGACTCCTATAAGATACTTTACAGATTGATCTTGTACTGATGCACCATGCAGTTCAGATGGTTCCCGGAGGCCTATGCTTGCCGTGTGTCTCGGCCGCTTGGGTGGCTACGAGCATTACTATACCAGCAGTGGTAAATGGTTTTCAGGAATCGGCGTCAACCCCTTGTTTGTTGTTTCCAAGTTTGCAACACCCAGCGAGCTTGAGCCTATCATTGCTGAGCTTCCCTCGGGGGATATCCCCATGGATATGCTCAATGCCCTACAGGATCTAGGCCATGGACCCTCCCGGGCTGCCGGTGCTCCAATCCTCCGCAAGATGCTCGACTTCACTCAACATGCCGAGGCCATCTACCAGGAGAATGCTGGAACTTTGGACTCTTCCAGCGGTTTCATCGGTGATCCAGTGAAACATCGTTATCTCGATCTACACGAGATTGCCGAGCTTCTTCTGCCTTCTGCTTTGAAACAGGACGGCAAGTTCAGCTCGACCGCGCTATATGCAGTGCACAGGGCTATTCTACAGGATGAGATGTTCTTCCGCCCGCTGAAACAGACCGGCCATCGACGGTCGTATATGTTCGAAGTGAGCCCGCTGGCCGAGGTGCGCACCATAGAGCGCGTCGAAATCATGGTGCGAGACTACATGGAGACAACGCCCGAGAAACGTATGGGGAAAACACGCAAAGGCGAGTCTACCACCCTATTGGATTTTGTCAAGACGGCTCGTCGAGCCATTGACCAAAGCCGGGCACATCGCCAGACCTCCCCTCATGGATTGATTGGGCCATCCAAGAAGACTACACAAATCTTACCCGACTGGACCGCCACCGATAGAGAGGTATTGCAGTTCATAGAGCTGTGGGCTAGTTACCAGAAGTTCCCGATGTTCTCACGCCTGCAATGCTTGGGATCGGCTATCATCCGTGCCGTTGAGAGGTATGATGACCAGGGGTTTTCCACTACTACTGGGTGGACTTTCCTCCAAGAGGTCGGATGGATCCCTCCTTGGGAGATCCAGTCTCGATATGGCATCCGTTTTCCCGGTGTCGAGGTGCAGCGCGGTGGTGGTTTCCACCGCCCCGTGTTAACTCCACACGAAATGAACGTGGACGGGGATGTCTTTAAGGGCCGTCGGAAGCACTGGGACCAGATGACTACTTACTGCATTGATGCTGAGTCCACCACAGAAATCGACGATGGAGTTTCTGTTGAACGAACATTGGATTCTGATCAGTTCTGGATCCACGTGCATGTGGCAGACCCTGCATCTGCCATCATGGCCGACTCGCGGATGGCCAAGTACGCGGAGCTCATCCCCGAGACTGTCTACCTCCAGGGCCATTACTCTCGCATGTTGCCCGGCCTTATTGCCGACGAGCTTTCCCTTCGTGAGAACAGACGCTGTCTTACGATAAGCGCCCTTGTCAACACTCAAGGAGACCAGCTCGACCGCAAGATCACGCCCGGCAGACTCGGCAAGGTTGTCTACATCACGCCCGAAGCAGTCAACTTTGCACTTGGCGAAAAAAGGGCGGACCCTCAATGGAGCTCCGAAACCCTCGCAGTTGGCATTAAAGCATATCAGCCTGTCCCTGCAAGAACCATGACGAAGCCTTGGAAGCTTAGTGACGCACAGATAGGCGACCTGGCTCTCCTGTCTAAACTTGGCAAAGTAATTCAGGGGCAACGCCTTCAGAAGGGTGCCACCCCGTTCTATCAGCCTCGCGCCGAGCCTTCCGTCTTCCTTTTGAACACCAAACAGGTTGCCTTGGAGAACGGTTTTATAAGTGTATCAGGAGACCCTTCAATTTTCGTGGGGTTCTCTCAGAACCAAGGTACAGATCTTGTCGAAAACTCGATGCGCTTGGCAGGTGAAGTAACTGCGCAGTGGTGTAATGAGCGTGGTGTGCCGGTTCTCTATCGTTCGCAGCCGCACGCCACACAAAACGCTTCGCTCATCCATCAGTACACGAGTGAGGTCTTCTACCCCCTTTTGAAAGCCGGTGTCCGGCCCCAAGATAACCAATGGAGGTATCTTCGTGCGCTTCTTGGCGGTGACGAAATAAGCACCACTCCGGGTCCCCATTTTACTATGGGCGTCGACATGTACACCAAGGCTACGTCGCCTCTCCGTCGCTACTCCGATCTTATCGTTCACTGGCAGATTGAGGCCGCGATCCTCGAGGAGATGAAGCGTGGCAAGAGCCTTGTGGGCAATAATGACGACTCTTTTCTCCCCTTTGATTGCAAAAAGCTGGATCGTATGCTGCCCATGCTGCGGGTTCGGGAGAAGCAGATCCGGGCCCTCAACAATGGCCAGGGGGCGGAGCAGTGGGTCCTGCAGGCCCTCGTGCGCGCTTGGAAGTTCAACGAGGCACCGCTGCCCGAGACGTTTGAATTCACCGTGGCCCACGTCGCCGGGCGCCGCAGCATCGTCGGCCGGCTCGACTGGTTCAACCGCGCGGCCATGCTGCGGCCCGACGCCATGAACGACGTGGCCAAGATGGTCGACGTCCGGCTGGGCGACGTGTTCAAGGTCAAGCTCAAGGACGTCAATGTCCACGCTAACCAGATCCTGGTCGAGGCTATCGAGCTGCTCGACAGAGCCGATACTTTGACTGCCTAGGGGCACAGGAAACATGCCAGTTTGGACCCCTTTACCTACCTATCCATCACATGTAATCTCTCCTCTTCACGATGTGTGCTCTGTATTGGTGGTACTGATGTAGCATGTACGTGCAAACAAGACACAACAGCCTGCAGAAAAGCAGCAAATGTACTACCGCTAGTGTGTCATTATGAGATTGTATACATCTTTTTATGGATATCCCCTTGGTTGCCAAATACGCCATAAGTTGTGGGGACAGCTTCTGGTCGAATCAGAATATCAGATATGCTCGGATAGTGAGAGTTCACGCCGTCGAAGACTTCTCTTTATGTTGTTACCTCCGCGAGTCACAAGTATCGAATCCCCCACTCTTTATGGCGTAAATGGCAACCAAGGGGATAGTGGATATATATCTAGTGGATGTAGTATAATCGAGTCGAGTGTACGATATCAGTCAGTCAGTAAATATATCACTACTAGTGCCTTTCTGATGGTAATAGTATCGCATACTGTCGAGTTATCTTGGGCTGGCCAGCTTTTTCTTCTTCTTCTCTCTTATTGCTAGCTATTCTTGGAGTCGTGGTGTAACGGGTGGATTACGTGAGAAAAGGCATCCATCCGAGAACCCCGACACAACCCCAGACTTCCCCGACGTACTCCGTAATATGGACTTTCTCCACTTGCAGCCATCACTTGACCCCCTGGCCACGTTTCCCAGAAGAGAAGAACCCTGAAGATCTTCCTTCCAGCCTGACTGACAGGGCTTACAGGCCAACATCTGCTCTTAGTCATGGCACGGAACTAAGAAAGCGCACTTAACATACAGTACTAACATACAGTACGACCAACTTACCGAGGTATTAATCACCAGGCATCGTCAGATAAGAGCATGAGTCTTGGTAGATGATGTAACTTGACAACACCGGGATTTTCCGGTGCGATCCCCATCAATTGTGTCTATATGTACTAGTGTACTTGCATAAAACTGGAAGTGAGGCCAACATGACAAACTGTAAATACATGCATACACTGTCGGGCGTCTTAGGAACAGGGTGACATGACCATGGCCAGATTTGCCCAGGAATGACCAGATCTTGCGCCCTCGCGACTCCGACATGATGCTTGTATCGCTTTTCTCAAGGATTGGGACTTTGGGAGCCGATCATGGCTTCGCGTCAACCAAGCCAGTCAAAATCCCAGATTTTTCCTCGGCTAGGTCTAAGGAGTAGCCTAGGTTGGCCCTCCCCAATTCCAACACATCTTTTCGCATCGTCGTTCTCCCAGGCAAGCACTTTGTGCTTGTCAGCGATCGGCTGATGCTGCAGTGTGGGCATTCTCCGTAAGACATTCCGAAAATCGCTTTTCTTTTGCCGTATCTTGGTTCCTTTGATATCATTCACAGAAAAAGAAAAGCATGATGCCGTGACGAACGCCAATGATTGTCCCCGGATAGTTATCCCGTGTATACCGTAAACCGTTCCATTCCGTCTCTCCCCTTCCCATTCCTTCCAACCGAAATGTTACCATCCGTTAGGATTCCTCGTAATGAAAACACCATCAAAAGAACAACAACGGACCTATCCCCGAACGCCAGTGGCAATGCGTTTTTAAATCAAAATGTTCATCATGGTGGCTGGTGCCATCTACTCAGGGGTAGACAACCGAGCATATGTCAATGTATACCCACAGCCTATACAGGCTCCTAGGGGTCTGGCATTCTGCCTGTTCCAAAGCTAGCAGCACAAGTGAAGTTGCCAAATAGGTTCCCCCGTGGAGTTGGAGGGAAGTAAGTGCTCGAGGGTTATACACAGCACCATCACCTCTTCCATCCAACGTTCCAAATGACGTGGGCAATGTCTCGGGCCGTGTTGACAGTGTCGATGACACGGCCGATTATGCCATCATTCCCTTGATTGTCGCCCTCTTCATAAGGCATCAGCATGCCCGACTCGGTACGGCGCATACCGGCGGGCGCAGCAGCCAGATTACTGCCAGAGGCAGATCGTTGTAGACCAGAACCTCGAGTTTGAGCGAGCTGGTCGATTGGGCTCGATACTGGTGTATCGGTCCCCTCGTCATCCCCATCATCATCACTATCATCGACAAAAAATCTTCCCGACGCCTTTGAAGGTCGCAGTGTTTCCTGTGATGCGGATGGAGACAACATAGGACTCCGTAGTGGGCTCGAGCTGTGACGCATAGCCGAGTCTTGGGAGACGTCGAACTCATCCTTGGACTTTAGTGTCGTAGAAGGCAGCATGGCAATCGTCTTGCTCTCACTGGTCGTTGGCACTTTCGCCTGCTTGCGCAGATTGAATAGCTTCTTTTTCGACGCAGTGGGCTTCATCATGATGCCGCCATCGTCGGAATCACTATCATCGTCGTAGTTCCATTGTGCTTGATCTGCATCTTCTTCCTCATCCTCGTCACCTCTTACCTCAACGGCGATGCATTGTTTGACCTGCTCATCAAAGTGGATGTGTTTGCGCTCAGCTGATGGGGAGACAGCCCCCGAAGAGTTTGTCGACGGGATCAAGCTGGTATTCATGCGGCTCATCTTTTGCGAGGCGAACGGGAAAGTAGCAAAGTCTGTCGCTGCCCGTTGGAGAATTGGCCTGGATACCCGGGTAGGGCCATCTTGCTGGGCTTGAACCGCGGCCGTTGCCTGCTTCAACAGAGAGGACGAAGATATCGACTTCTGTAGCATGACTTCAGACATGCTCCGCTTCTTCAAGATTGGCTTCTTGATATAACTGTCACACCGCGATAGCGAGTTGCTGCCGTGCTCGGCATCCATCGAGAAAAGTTTGATTTGCCGTGTTTGCAGCGGTCCGTACAGCCACGTTACGTCGCAGTCCTTGAGCCTGTGCGGAGATTAGAGCTTGGACACAGCAGAAAGTTTATTGGGTGCCACTTACCAGTTAAGAGTCTCGGGAGAAATGGTCTTCAGGCAGTACTTGGACTTCATCCACGTCCTCCACGAGGCGTTCTCGAGACGCGAGGCGTTGCTGTACTCTCCCCTTTTGGACACAATGTACCGCCATGAGGACCAAATGTCTTCTTCCCTCCAGTTGTGTGACAAATAGTCCACGTGTTGAGTAGGATGATGTGTGACAAACGTGTCGTCCTCGGCGTGATCAGTTAGCTCGGGAGAGTCTGGACGTGATGGGCTAGTCGGCGTTCCATGGTCGACGGGCGAGACTGGGTATGAGTCTCCAGTCCGCGGGCTCGCCGGAGGCTCCAGGTCCTCTAGTGGGGCGAAGAATGGGTTCTCGTCGTAGGTTGGCAGCAAGATATCGTCGTCTTCACAATGACCGTCCAAAGACAGGCTAGTGGCTGGAGTGGACGAGTAAGACGGGTTTGCTGAGTCGGCGTGGATGGTGTCGGGCGAGGAGGGGGCTGATGAGGGATCGGAGTCTGATATTATGTGATAGGACTGGTGGTATGTGTCCGCAATACGAGAGGCAGAGGCAGATGGGTGGAAGTGTTGTGAGTGCTTAGACATGAACTTTGTCTGCGATTGTGAGCGTCGGAGAGCGGACGAGGAGAAGAGCCCATTGTCTTCGGAGGATAGCACGACCGCCATTGTGTCTGCCGGGGCGGTGATTGTTGGGGAGTAGAGAGTAAGTAATCGAACGAGTGTCTCCGGTGTCCCAAGTAGACTGCCAAACCAAGCCCTCCTACTCAATTATGCCCGTTAACGACCAGAACGCATTCGTCATGAGTACTGGTTCTATGGGGAATTCTCGCTCTCTCTCTCTCTATTTCTCTATCAAGACGGACTCATAGCCTCTCCCTCTCTCTGTACGTCGAGTGCTAGTATGTTCGAATGTAAGGTGGCAGTGGTAGTACTAGTAGGGCTAGCACTGGCAATAGACTGCTTCAAACGTGGACGTTGAGGGGACGTGATGGCAGTATGAAGTAATGCGAAGATGGTGGTAAGGGTGGGCAATGGAGCCAACGTTTGGAACCCAAGATCCAGTTATCAAACGAAAGTCAAAGAGACCCAAGAAAACCTGGAGCCCATCAAGTAGATGAAATGGATACTGATCGTCAAAAGGGCCGATATATACACATGGGAAAGGCGACAGTACAGTAGCCGTCGGTCGGAAGCGGAAGACAGACCAAATCAAGCGAGATGCGAAGGGTTGCGGTCTGTGGCTGGTTCCCGCCTGGTCTTTTGTTGGAGACGAAACGGAATGCAGGTGGAGGAAGGAAGCGTGGTCGTGGTTTGTGGTCGTGGTGGTGATATGTATGCAAGAAGCACGGAAAACAAGGTGTGGGGAACGCAAGTTAAGGCAAGGCAACAAAATGTCGAAGGGAAGGGGTATGAGTGGATGGCGTGGGATGGGTGGATGGATGGATGGAGGGCGAGCCCATGCAGCGGCCAAAGGCTACAAAGGCTAGACCAACAGTAAAAATTACCGGGAGATCGGAAGGTATTGCAAAGCGACAAGGATCGTTTTTCCTAGAGATGCGGAGGGGGGTTTCGAGCAGTGCTAGGGGATCCATCCGAGGGTACCTGCTAGCCCGATAGGTCGTAGGCCGCCTCTTGACTCTCTGGCTGCTGCACACGCGAAGAACGAAGGGCAAGGGCAAAGTTGAGGGATGGAGACTGGAGACTGGAGTCCGTCCATTCAGAAGCCCATTGACGTCTAGTATTTGTGTATGTGCCCTGCAGGTGTCTTTTCAGTTTGTTAGGTACCTGGGTGCCTTTCTACCTTAGGTATTACTTATCATGATATTCAATGTTCGTTCGATCTTCTAGGTCCACTATCTAACTAGCTGGACACCTGAGATCAAATACGTCGACTACTGCGTTGGCCAACGCAAGTACCTCCCACGGCGCATACTCGCACACGCAGGACGTTGAACCCTAGGTAGGTACTACATGCCTCCCCTTAGCATTGTACTTGGCTATTTCCCCTCTTTCAATCGAAGTAACTTTAGACATGCATAGAGGTGCATGTAAGTCAAATGTGGATGCATTCAGATTGGAAGTGGATGTCAGCCATTCATCTGCCCCATCTGCGAGCAAGTAGGCCCGGTCTAGGTTTATTCTTGTTCATGGTTTGATGCAGCTTCTAACGTTGACAAGGCGGGCTGATAGCGAAACGAAAAAGAGGAGGAGGCGGAGGAGAGGATACGAGTGCAGACTATTCCATGTCGCCAAAACCTCCTGTATCAACTGCAAGCAGACATGCTTCCTGAAATGCGCGCACGCTACTGGGCGGATGAGGGTAGGATGGAAGCCCAGCGGAAACGTGGATTGAGCTACATGTACCTACTGCAACGAGGCCAAACATCAATTGAAGGCACTGACTGCACTCACAGCACGGTAGACTCGGTGGCAGCCATGAGCCTGTCGGTACATGTACCTACACTGATTGTAGGGCTAGTTGGAGGTAGCAGTCGGTCTACCCACTTCCACCATTTCCATGTTAGCATCAAAAGTATTGATTGATTTGGCCTCCTGCCTGTCCGTCTGCCCATCAATGGATCCCTTTCGGCATGGATATCTTCCTCGCAGTGCTTTTCTCTCTCTTATTCTTTGCCAACTCGTGTACCTAATTAGAGTGAGTTGGCTTGAGTACCAAATATATACCAGCTGACCTCTAGACCTGATTACTTTAAAATATTATAGTCCGGCGAGGTGAGAATAATGGCGCGCAGCAAGCATTGATCAAGACGGTCCGAGACGGCGCCTAGCTGCTCAGTCCAGTCATTTGCCATCTCAATCGTGTGATACTGTAATCTCCAGGTGGGGAAAACAAGCGAGAGAGCGTGGGGAGGAAGTCGGGAACCCCCCTACACGCTGGAGTCTAAGACCTGGGGAAAGCCAACCAGCCCAACTTCCCTGGTTACCATTTTTTCCCTTCTCTCTTACTCGTTTTCCGAGATGTTCTTAACGGTTGCATCCCCCTAGTCTGTCATACAACACAGAAAATAAAGAGACCAGGCAGAGTTAAGTTAGCCACGGTTCATTTCATAAGCATTACATACACAGCAAGAAAATTTAGGTATATTAAATACACGGTTCTAAAATAGGACTAGAGCTCTTTTTTCTTTCTCTCTTACCTGCGACGGGAAAATGTACTTCTATCCAAGAGCAAACAACACCCTGATGGAACTAGAACTCCATCCCACAATATGTAGGCTGTGTGCATTTTCCCTGTGTCTTCCACAATCTCTTCACTCCACTGCCTGTCCTATTTCCCCCGAATATAAGAGTACTCATATATGAATAATACAGGGGTTGTCACGTTTCTTGTTCTAGGTCTGAGAAGGCGCCAAAGCATGGGACAGGGGCAGAAAACTTTGCCGTAAATCTCAAAGTCCCCACCATCCAATACGGGATAAAAAAGGTCGAGACTCATGGCCACCCACCTCTTTTTTTCTCTCGCGAAACGCCTCTTCTACGGCCAATCCACCGTCCTGGGCCCAGTTGTAGCACCGGGGGCAGCCACCATGTCGACTCGCCTTGAATCTCGCCTTACAGGTAACAGTGTCGTTTTCATCGGTAGACTATTTCCCTCTTTTTCGTAACCGTGAGTGAGCGAGTAACCCGCCCAGGTAGGTGGCGGCGGGCTCAGTGCACGAATCCGGCACATAGCTCCATCCATGCCCGCTGCCGCCTCCTCTTCTGCCGTTATCCTTCGAACCGGCCTGCCTGATGCGCTGGATAGGACGGAGGAAGGTTCTGAAGGCCCCCCTGTAGGGCCGACTTCATCAACCTGTCAATTTGAGATCATATCAAATGGCGCAGGAGCGGATTGTCTAATCTGCTAAAATGTTATGTTTGAACATAGATACAGCATCATCATCACCGGTAGAAGCTGCCATATTGCTTTAGACTCAAGCCTCGGTGGCTGCGTCCCTTTTTTCTCTCTCTCTCCCTCTCTCTCTCCCTGCGCTGTGTTCTCTCCGCGTAGATACGCAATGGGTTCCGCCATCAAATACCTCGTAAACTCTCGCTCTCACAAGGTTCTCGGCGAATACAAATGTCAAGGCCTGTTTGAAACAAGCACCGAAACCCACTGGCAGTCTCATTTTATCTCAAGTTATGCTTGTCGCCCTCTCCCTCTAGGGATCAAGCTGATTGCTCGAGTTAGTTGCCAGGTGTGTAAGCCACGCGTGTAACATGGATGCGCTAGACAGACAGGAGAAGAACGAACGAACGGACGATGGGGATAACAATCCAAACTTTCCGTGGTTCCGCATCTTCTTCCACTTCTTTTCCTCCAATGCAGTCTCCTCAGACTCTAGCCATTCCACATGGCACTTCTCGTCAGTGGCCGGTCGCGGTAGTCTGCGTAGGAGCATATGTGCGCCAGCTGGCTCAGGGGGGCGTCCCCCCCAAGCCACCTCTCCCAAAACCGCCTCGGGAATTCTACGGTATTCGTAAGATCCACGTAATATTACACAGAGGCTGTTCAGAGGAAACTCAATCTTCAAATGGGCACCCCTAAAAGGTTGTCACGGACTGTAGCGCAGATGTGGGGAAGTACTATCTGGTGCGAGCCTGCGAAAGCCACTGGGAGACTAAGGCACGCGTGTATGCGTGTCTTATACTCCAGGCGCCAAGACAGGCAGACCCCAAGGTTATTCCTTTTTCCTATAGGGACCTACATAGTCACATGGCATGGCCAAATGGGCTCCCACCTATACCGCTGTCTGTATACCGACCGCTATGTAGCTACCGTGAGAAGAAGAAAAAAACAATATCTAACCGCGCAAAAGGCAGGTCTTCTTGCGTCCTTACTCTTGGGGCAAGCGTCCTTTGTAGACTTCCTTCGTGAGTCGTGCCGAGCGGGAAGTATCCTTCAGATGCGTGCATTGAATTGGCCTCAGATCAAAGTCTCTGTCCCAATTTTCCCCGGAACCATGCAGTGTAGAGCAGAAAAAGCGTTGCGTCTACTGGGCATATCCTTTGATTAGAGAGTGGGAATCAGAGATTGACCCACAAGTCCCCTATGCTTGGGATGGCATATCTAAGTACATGTATGTGTGCACCAGCCTGACGAGGAGCGAGCCATCACAGTTTCGGTTACGAGCAAACGCACAGCTTGATACGGAAGGTCATACTGGCGGTGTTGGGCCTGTTCTGGTCCAGAAGATAAGATGCCATCTATCAAACGCGATACGCCGCCCTTGCGATGCACATCATGCACCATGGCTGGATCCCAAGCGCCTACCTGGCTTGAATCCTCCCATCCTGATTGATGATTGCCCAATTGACAGAGCCTCTTGGCTACGTGATGCAGACTGTAAACTTTGCCCGCGCTCTATGCAAACGTCCAGGACTGGCCGCTGATAAGAGCCTCAACTTTCAAGCAGGCAATTGGCTTGACGCTACCTCCTAAGTACGGTGTTTACTTTCCGCTGCGTATTGCCACTTCTCTTGAGTCTCGGATTATTAGCCTTTTCCCTTATCTGTGTACGGGAGTCTCCCCTATGCAATTTCCACACGAGTCAACCCCTGATCGTGGGGGTAGAGCCGCTGCTGGGATGAGAACTGCCGATGTTGTGCAACACTCGGCATCTAAGTTCTACAGACCCGAGCAGCTTTGACGTTAACGGTATCGATGCAGATCACAAATCAGCCCATTCGCACACCATATATTGCCTGAGTCTAGCAGTGCCTAAAAGAAGTCAAGGTATGCCAGCTTTCTATGCAACGAGCGCCAGTATATCGAGACACGCATAGCGGTCACACACATGGTCGTCCGACTCGAGCCCGATAGCGACATGACCCTATGCTGAAACCAGATTAAGCAAACGGGACTTCACCTGACCCCGCCGCCGGGGTTCTTCGGCGGTAGATACTGCGTGATATATTGATGTTGGGACATTGAAGCATCGGATTAGAGTTACAGATACCAAAGCGGGCGGTGTACGGTATTTCGTTGCTCTATTCGTGACACTTCGGGTTACACCGCCTCGTTATATGTAAAATGATGATGTGCAAAGGGTATCAACTGTTTATCTTCGAAAAGCCGTTGAGACTAAACGCCACTTGAAATGTTCCCCCTTGACTTGTCGAACTGCAGTGGAAGCCTGACGCCACTCGTTCACTAAACATGATAGGTATAGCGCATGCACACGCCCGGTATGCGGCACGGTGTGGCTACTCATAAAGCTCATCACTAATCCGCGTTGTTTAACACTCGACTCTAGGAAGGGCTAAGGAGTGACGGCGGCGGTCAGGTGTAGAATGGCGCAAGCCGGCAAGTATTGGACGAAGAAGAATGAGAAAACCGATGAAATAATAGTCGCACAGCTTAGACCCTGATCGACAAGCAGCTGCCCCGACTTCCTCGCGGAGGTAGTATCTAGCGCCAACACCCCGGACTCTGTACACTCGCACCCTTAAAAGATTATTAGTTTTATACCCTTATAGGTACCTTACAGTTTATTAATAAAACTATACCTAATGTATAAATATATATAAGTTAGCTATAATACATACTTATCTATCTAATTAAATTAAATTAACGTAGTTTATTACTAAGCCGGCTATATTACCGAGTCGGCCACTCTTTTATCCGATTTATTTAATTAAACTTTAATATATAATATTTCTATAATTATAATATTAATTTAATTAAAAGAAGATCGTATTATTTTAATAATTTAAATAATATGAGGAGGTTTAAATCGAATTAATTAATAAATTATTACGAAAGTATATAACGTCCTTTAAACTATTTTAAACAACCGATTACGCGATATCGATTTTCGATATAAAACTGGATTAAATAGATAGAAATTAAATTTAATAAAAGAAGAGGTATTTCGTAATTATATAATTAATTTAAATATTTAAAGAATACCTTTAAATATTAATATTATAAAAGATATAATTAATCTTTTTATTACGTCGTATAAAGATAACCGTATTAAAAAATATTAAATTAAACGCTTTATTAACTATAACCCGGACTTTAAAGTTTAAATAAATCGTTAATATAATTATTAAAGGGTTATTTATAAGGATATAAGTATTATTTTTAGCTAATTCGCGTTAGTTATAAATATAAATATTAAATACGGTATTTTAAATAAAAATATATAGAATTTTAATAAGATTAATTTTATAATAAATATAATCGGGTTAATACTCGTAATAATATATATCGATCGGTATAGGAAAGTAAAATTGGTTTAATTTAATAATTAAGAATAATTAACGGTTATTAAATATATTAATTTATAAAGCTAATATATTCCGTTATTCCTAATTATTTAAAGTTAATATTATTTTATAAATTAATTTTATAAACACGATTTACCGGGTAATTAAATAATTAAACAGACTTTTAACAGCTAAACCAATACTAAAATAGGCCTAGACTAGATTAAGCATTTCGATAAATATATTAAGTTATAAATAAAGGATCGTTAATATAGTTTATTATCGAGCCGGCTATATTATTAAATCGGCTACCTTTTCTATATTTTATTATTTTAATACAAGTTAATTTAAATATAATACTTTAAATTAATTAAAATTATTTATTATCCGATTTATTATTTAATTTTATATCCTTTTTATATATTCGCGTATTATAACTTATTTTATTATAAATATTATAATACCTTTTATCGGCCGCTTTCTATTTTAATAAACTTTTCGTTTCGTTTTTATTAATTATTAAACGTTTCCCTTTTACTTTTTAATTTTATAATTTTTAAGATTTTTATATAATAAAGGCCCTTTTAAGTTATATACATACCTTTTTAATTCTTTAATATTTAAAAAATATTAAATCAACTTTTTTAATATATATATTCGGTTATATATAAAAGTTATTTTATAAACTAGTTTATTTATATTTTTTACTATTTAATTTATAATATTTAAAATAAATATTAGGGAGTTTCTTTAATAAATAAAGACCTTATTTTTAATAAAAATAAAATATCTAATTATTTATTAAACATTAAACGGTATTTAGGGATTATAGGTATTAACTATCCCCGGACGCGACGGGCTAGGTATAAATATTTAAAGATATATATTTAATTTATTAATTATTTCGTTTAAATAATAAAGGATTAAATTAAATATATTAAATTTAAATTTAATATTATTTTCCGTAAAAGTAGTAAAATATATAGTTTTAAAGGCGATAAAGAATTTAAATTTTATAATATAGTTTATTAATATTTTAATAAATAATTTAATTTATTTTAAATATATATATTTTAATATTAAATAAAGTATTATATTTAAAGGTTAGAGTAAGTACGATAAATAAAGAGGTATATTAATTATAATAATGTTATTATTTTTATAACATATTTCAAATTCGATTAAAATTTAGTTTTTATAGCTATTAAGGATTAAAACGTAATAGCGATTTTTTATTCGTAATTTAATATATTTATTAAAATATTTAATCTAATTTAAGCTTATCTCGTTATCGATTTAATTATTAGAAGTCGGTTTAATTATTTAATTACCCGATAAATCGTATTCGCGAGACTAGTTTATAAAGTAATATTAATTTTAAATAATTAGGAACGGCGGAATATATTAATTTTATAAATTAATATATTTAATAGGTATTAATTATTCCCGACTACTAGATTAAATCAATTTCGCCTTCCTATATCGATCGGCGCGTGTTATTATAAATGTTAATTCGATTATATTTATTATAAAGTCGGTTTTATTAAAATTTTATATATTTTCGTTTAAAATATTATATTTAGTTTTTATATTCGCGATTAATACGAATTAATTAGAAATAATATTTATATTTTTATAAATAGCTTTTTAATAATTATATCGATAGTTTATTCGGGTTTTAAAGTTCGGGTTACGGTCGATAAAACGTTTAACTTAATATTTATTAATACGGTTACCTTTATATAACGCGGTAAGGAGATTAATTATATTTTTTATAATATTAATATTAGGAGGTATCCCTTAGGTATTTAAATTAATTATATAATTATAAAATACCTTTTTTTTATTAAATTTGATATCTATTTATTTAAGTAGGTTTCGCGTCGAGGATCTATATCGCGTAATCGGTTATTTAAAATAATTTAGGGGATATTATATATTTCCGTAATAATTTATTAATTAATTTAATTTAAACCTCCTCGCGTTATTTAAATTATTAAAACGATATAATTTTCTTTTAATTAAATCGGTATTATAGTTATAAAGATATTATATATTAAAGTTTAATTAAGTAAGTCGGATAAAAGAATAGCCGACTCGGTGATATACCCGGTTCGATAGTAAACCACGTTATTGCTTTTTAATCTTTAACGGCTATAAGAGTTATATTTCGACTGAATTTAAGGTATATTATAAAGATAATAATATTATTATAATTAATATACCTCCTTATTTATTATATCTATTGTAACCTTTAAATATAATATTTTATTAAATATTAAAGTATATATATTTAAAATAAATCGAGTTATTAATTAAAACGTTAATAAATTATA
This sequence comes from Apiospora saccharicola, assembly GCA_038363915.1. NCBI lineage: Eukaryota > Fungi > Ascomycota > Sordariomycetes > Amphisphaeriales > Apiosporaceae > Apiospora > Apiospora saccharicola. Next base: position 7,940,256 of record JAQQWM010000001.1, read on the forward strand.
TTATAAAGTTTAAATTCTTTATTACTTTTAAAGCCATATATTGTATTATTTTTACGGAAAATAATATTAAATCTAGATTTAATATATTTAATTTAATCCTTTATTATTTAAACGAGGTAATTAATAAATTAAATATATATATTTAAATATTTATATTTAACCCGTTATATTTAGGGATAGTTAATACTTATAACCCCTAAATGCCGTTAAACCTTTAATAAATAATTAAATATTTTATTCCTATTAAAAATAAAGTCTTTATTTATTAAAGAAGCTCTTTAATATTTATTTTAAATATTATAAATTAAATAATAAAAGATATAAATTAAATAATTTATAAAATAACTTTTATATATAATTAAATATATATATAAAAAAGGTTAATTTAATACTTTTTCAATATTAGAGAATTAAAAAGGTATATATATAATTTAAAAGGGCCTTTATTATATAGGAATTTTAAAAGTTATAAAAATAAAAAATGAAAGGGAAGTATTTAACGATTAATAAAGGTAAAACAGAGGGTTTGCTAAAACGAAAGGCGTCCGGTAGAAGGTATTATAATATTTACCATAAAATAGGTTATAATATATAAATATATAAAAAAGATAAAATTAAGTAATAAATTAGATAATAAATAATTTTAATTAATTTAAAATATTATAATTAAATCAATTTATATTAAAATAACAATATATAGAGAAAGGTAGCCGACTTGATAATATAGCCGGCTCGGTGGTAAATTACGTTAATATATAATATAATTTAATCGATTTTATCACATTTTTAAGCTTTTTAAAATAAATAAATCAATTATATATTAATTAATTTAAATATATTTTTAAACTCTTTTAAAATAAATTAAATTAAGTAAATTATTAAATTAATATATAAATTAAATTAAATGATAGTTTTTAAAGTTTTTACCTATTTTCTAATACTCTTAATAATTAATCTAATCAATAATATATAGAATTCTAATATAACCTAATATCGAAATTAAACTTTATTAATAAAATATTAATAAATAATTAAAGTAATTTTATTTATAATAATTATTTAAAACTATTATAATATTAATCGAGTTAATTTATAAAAAAAGGATACTTAATATTTTTAAAAATAAATTAAATTTCTTATAAAAAAGCTTAATCTATAATATTATAAAAATAGCGTTTTTAATAAACTATTTTATCCTAGATTATAGGTTTTTAATAATATTAAAGTTAAGACTTTTAAAAAGGAATTCGATAAACCTAGTTAATAGGAATTTAATATTAATTTAAGCTTTTATTAATTTAAATTTATAAACCGGTACATTATCCTAAATAAATCGATATTAAAAGTTAACCTTAATAAAATTTAAAAGTAATAATAAAATACGTTATTAATAAATATTAGATTTAATCGTCTTTTATACCTTTACTTATATAACCGACAAGCTAGTTTTATTATTAATAATCGATCCTTAAAATATTTAATTATAACGTTTATATTTAACTTTATTAAATATTAATAAACTCTCTTTAAATATAATTATTATATTTTTTCGACTAGTAATAATATTATTAATCTAACTCTTATTAATAAATATAACGTTCTCTTAATTATTTTCGGTTAAGCCGGTATATATTAGTATAAACTTAAGGCATTTATAACGATATTTTATAATTAACTCGATACGGTATAATTAAGGGATTTTAAAAAACTTTATTTTAAAAAGAACGTATATTATTAAATTTTTATTAAAAGGTTCGATTTTAAATATATATTAGCCGAGTTAATTCTAAGGTAGGAAGTATTTATATAATTTTTAATCTTTAAAAAAGGCTTTTATTATATCTTTTTATAATATTTAAATTATACCGGCCCTTTTACCGTTATAATAAATAGGATAAATGTTAATTATAATTATATATTATATTTATTAAATTAAAAGGCTTAAGGGATTAATAATCTCGTTATAAATAAAATATATATAATAATATAAAATTTTTATCTAAATCTTCTTTTCTATTATAATTTTATAAAATCGTCGGTATATAATACCTTAAACTTACGCTTATCGATAAGTAATAATTTCACGAGCCTTTTATTAAACCTTTTCTCGGATTCGAATAATTTATTATTCTAGGTTATATTTTAATTACTCGCGTTTAAACCTTACCTTTTCCTTAATTATTAATAAATAAAGGCGAGGTATTTAATTTAACGGAAAAGAGGCGGATAAGTCCTTAAAGGTATATTAAAGGTAAAATATAATAAGTTAACTAAATATTAATTTAATATAAATAATATATTTAAAAAGATTAAAGGCTAAATTAATCTTTAATTAATTAATTAAAAGGATTAAAAGGTTAATTAAAACCGGTATTATAATAAGTTAATTAAAGCTAGCTTCTATTTAATTTAAAAGAAGTTATAATAATTAAGAAATTAATATATTTTATTATTAATATAATAAAGAACGGAACTACCCGAGGCGCTTTCTACTAGCGTATATAATATAATATATATCGGTAAATATTAAGATTTAAATAATTATATATATATTTAATAATATATAAAGGTATAAAATAAGGGATAATAACGGATATAGATATATATTTATATAAAATAAGAAAAAGAAATATTATAAATTTTAAGGAACGTTTATTTTAAAATTTTATATTTATATATAAAAGCTTTCTTTAATAATTTATATAAAACCGATATCTCCGTACTTTAATTTTAAAAACTTTATTACCTAAATATAAATAATCTTTAATAAATTTTAAATCTATATAACGCGAACGAGTAATTCCTTTCTTAATATTTAAATATAATATTATCGCGAGACCCGGGTTTATTATAAATCCTATATTATAAAGGATAATAAAGTAGTAATTAAAATCGATAATTATAATAAAAAGGGGCTTAATATTTATTATTTATTATTATTAAAGGCTTTAATTTTTTAATTTATTTTTAAAATACTTATTTATTTTAGTACGGAATTATTATTAATCTATATAACCTTTTATTTTTTATTTTTTTTAATTATAAAAAGTTTAATAAAATATTAAATAAATATAATAAAGAAATAATATTTTTATCATTTCTATTAAATTAATTAATATATTATAATTAAAAGGTAGGAAAGGTTAAAATAATAATTTATTACGATTAACGCTAAGTAAGCCGTTATTTAAAATAATATTAACGGGGGTATTTTAATTAATAAGAAATACTTAAATTATATTAAAAAAGAGAAAAAATAAAAGAAATAAAAGAAGGAATAAATATTAATGTATACGTAAGGTATATATAATATTATAATATAATATTAATATATAAAAAATATAATTTAAAAAAGAATTAAGAAATAATTATATATAAAAAAATCGAAATAAATTATATTTATTAATACCTTAAATAAATCAGCCTTTTATCCTTTTAGAATTCTTATATTCTACTTTTAAAAAGGTAATTATTACTTAAAATATTAATATAAAAACTCTATTAATATATAAATATACTAATACTTAATATAACGTAAATTTTATTTATTATTATTAAAATTAAAGTAACGTAATTTATAAATAAAATAATTATATAAACGAATTAATTACTTTTTAATACTTTATATAAAAAAGTATAAATTAATTCCGTTATAATATATTTAATATATTAAAATTAATCGGAATCCTTATCTTTAAATATATTTATATTATTTTAATAAGTATACGTATTATACCCGGGCTCCCTATAGATTCTATAATGCCGCGGGCGTGTTTTAAGCTTTTTTATATAATTATTATTCTAACGTGATTTATCCTATAATTATTTATTAATATTTTTTTAAAATTATAAATTTTCTTTAATTTATATACGAAATAATCCTTTATCTTATAACCGTTTCTTTTTTTATATAATAACGTTAATTAAATATTTTATTTACTTCTTATAATATAATTACTTTACCTTTTAATAAAGTAAGCCGGTATATTATTTATATTATACCTTTCGTAATTTAATTAAATTTAATAAAAATTAATATTAGAAAGTTATTTTAATATTATATAATTCAATTCCTAACGTATTCGGTTTAAAATTAGGTTTTAATTATATTATTTAAGGTTTTTAATTCTTAAAATATAAATAAACCGGAAAAAGTCGCCGGCGGTATTAGTATATATAGCTTTATATTTAATTATAAAATAATAAATTCCGGATTATACGGTATAAATCCTATCCCTTAAAAACCTCTTTAAATATTTAAAATAATAAAAATCGTTTAAAATACTTTTAAAAACGTTAATAAAAAATCCTCCTTTAAAATATAAATAATATATACCTATATAAAACCCTTAATTTCTTTCCTATATAACCTTTTTAATATATAAAAATAATTAATATTAAAAGATTAAAGTTTATATAATAAATAAGAAAATATATAAAATATAATAATTAAGTTCTCTTTATAATAAAATTTAAAAACTATTAAATAATAACTTTTATAATTATTTAAGATTAATAAATAATAAATACCTTTCTTACGAAACTTTATATATTTATTAAAATATTAAATCTAATTTTCGCCTTTCTCGTTTATAATTTAATCGTTTTTAATAATTATAATTACTTAATCTTTTAATAATAAGCTATTTTTATATTAAAAAAGAGGTATATTTTTTTAATAAATATAATATATAGAGGAATAATATAACCGGATAATCCGATATTTTAAATAATTATAACTTATTCCCGGTTCCTTTATTATATTATCTTAAACCTTTTATATCGATTAAAAGTAATAACGATTATTTTAAACGAAATTTAATTTATAAAAAAACCGGTTTTATTAAAATTATAAATATCCTCCTTTTAAATCTTATATTTATAAATTATATTTTATATAAAGATAAATTATATATAATATATATCGGGATTTTCGTAAAGGATTCTTTAATAATTAATTCTTCGATTAAAACGCGTCCGGAGGTTTAATTATTATTATACGAAATTAAAAGCTTAATTAACGTTAACGCGTCCCGCGTTATATTAACGGAATAATCGATTCGTTATATCTTTAACGTTATTTATTCGGGGAGGAAATAACCGCGAATTTAATTCGATTATATATTATACGATTATATTTTCTTTAAAATCCGTTAATTTCCGAGAATTAATAGGTATTTCGTATTTTATAAGAATACCGAGTTATTAATTATAAAGGGTTATATAAAGGACTTTATATATTCGGGTTATATATCGAAGATTTAATTTTAGGTTATTCTTAAACACTTAAAGCGCTAGAATTATTTACCCTTTTTTTTAAATATTAACTATAATAAATAATAAAGGAATTAAATTATAAAAGTTATTCGTATAAAATTTAACGAAAGTAATTAATTCGCTTATATAGTTATTTCGTTTATAGGCTACGTTATATCTAATCTTATAAGCTAATAATCTTTCAAGGGGGAGCGTGTACTACCTACTCTCTAGGGAATTAGTAGTTTCTATCCTGTTATTGTTATTATCGATCACCAGCGTAAGACCGTAACCGGTGCGGTGGTTTCCAATAACGTTAATTGACCATTTGGTCACCTACTACGTACCCCAATCTCGATCCTAACAACGGCGCCTAGAATTGACTATCGGATTAGTGACTGCACATGGGATTTCTCTAGACGAAGGCCGCGTATGGCATTACCTAAGTGTGCTGTCGGTACCTCGGACTGATTTTCAGTCATTGATGCCAAGCTCAGTCAGTAGGAGCTGCTCAGGTCCACCAAGTACCTCGCATGCAGTGAAATGCCCCGGTCGGTCGTTCGCCTACATGCCTCACCTGTAATTGAGCCTTGGAAGAGGCGTATCTTGATGCACTTCTACGGAGAAAAAAAAGGAAGAGCCAGCAGGTTGGGAATGGGTCCGCAAACTATTGCTGCCGTTTTGCCGTCTTTCACAAGAAGAGTTGTTACGAGACTACAGCAGGCCCTCCTCAGCGCCTGTCCTGCAATGCGAGTGATACGGCATGCGCTGGGGGGGAGGACTATGGAAGCCCACCGACGATGTGACAAGCTGACAGGCTCGGCGCCTCTCCCCCACGCACACAAAGAAATATGCTATGTCTCTAGCCACATCGAGCAAGCAGCAGAGTTTATCGAGGCATCGGCCAACCGGACAGCAACGCACTGCAACTCTCTCTCCTCTCCCCGGCCACGGAGACATGTCCACAATGCGCTTGCGGCAACACAAATGACAAGAATAGATCCGATCGGAACCTAAACAACCCCACCAACGGAGCAAAGCGCGAAGGGGGACGGACGGCTTGGATCTGACCGGTTGGTACTTCGATTCAAGCAACGTCGTCCACCAGCAATCTTGACTACTACACCGGTCTGGGCTCCACGGCTCGCACTTGAACCGGAGGGGGTGGCAGGTGGGACACCAGGGAATCCCGGGGCTGTCTCGCGAATTATCGGATTGGTGTTCCTTCTTCTATCCTTTCCTCCTTCCCCTGCCAACCGTGCCGGCTACGGAAAGATGGATTGCTGTGAAACAGCTGCATTGCAAATCATTCTCCAATTCTAGGTTGGCAGTTTGTGCTTCGCACCCTGGCAGCTATCCAAAAGATAACCCTCACTGTCATCTGCGGCACCGCAGCTCCCATGGGAATACTCGATCTGGAAATCCGCGATAGGATACTGCCCCTGCCCCGCGTCGGTTCGGCATTGCATTTGATGCAAGCCACCACCAACGCATACTGACACCTTAGGGTCGCACTGTCAAGCCTGGATATCGATTCGATTCTCGTCTTGTACCTTGGCCCTCGGTGACCTGGCCCTTTGATATTAGCGACATGTCGTGATTATACCGGTGCAATGGCATCTAGTAATTGACGAATAACATGCGCACGCGGGACGATAACAGGTATTCGGCTACCGATCATGGACTCTCGCACTTTTGTCATCATAGCTACGTCTGTCGTCTTCGTATCTATGCACGCCAGGAGGCCTTTCGCGAATCAACACTTTGCTGGGCGATGCCCTTATCAATCGCTGCTAACAAAGCCAAGCGAATCAATCTTCGCTGAAATACTACTAGCATCGCATCCTCCTCGATTCCCTGCCGTTAACCAGGCTTGGGTATCTAGCCTGCATATGAGATCCACATCCACTCTGCTGCAATATGCACGCCAAGTACGACGCTGGAGCATACTGGACTCCGTATGTGCCTCTAGTGACCGAACAACGGGGCACGCCGACTGTTAGCTGTGCTATAATAGGAAATAGGCCCAAGAACTGGAGGCTCTTCCTTTGCGCTCTGTGTGTAGCTTCGAGGGTGGAGGCTTCACGATATCTGCCACATATATTATATTGCTTTGAATAGTTGACCCATACAGGCACAGGCACCCCGCTATGCAAGGCTACAGTAATACAGGCAGAGGTCACATTGATGACGCATAATAACACATGCCAAACCGCGCTGATAAGACCTCCTCTCTTGTCTCGAGTTGCTTCGGGACATGTTGGAATTGGCAATGGCAAATGGAGCAGGTCGGTCGGCCGCTTTGGACCATTGAGGAATCGCAATTCCAGCCACACTGTCGAATGTACGAAAGGGACCACTCCGAGATAGCTGCATCCAGGGCTTGCCAGGGGTTCAATGCGTAATTTTCATTCGCCTGTAGCAATCTTGCTAGTAGCCCACTACGCCATGCAAGACTATTACAAGTCCTGCATACAGATGCAACAACCAGAACCAGTGGTGCTGTGGTGTTGCTGAAGGTGTCAAACACGCCGACAAGCGAGAAGCCTCCGGACCCCATCCGCGTCTCCTTATTCCTTCTCTGCCGGCTAGACCAGCGAGGCAGGACCGTCTATCTGAGCTCATCCAAAGGCTCAAAACGTCATATGCGCATCAAGACAACCAATATAACCAGCGATGGTATTCTGGTCAGCATGCGCGGCGCATTGACATACATACGAAGGGTAACGATCATGCATAGGCACTGCAACCTGCATCTAGCAACACAACCGATAGAACTTCGGCCTCACCTGAACATGATCATGTATGGTCAGAACACAATCGGGCATACAACTTTTTGCTTATTTGCTTATCCGGCTGCAGCGAAACATATTGGTCAATATCCAAGAGATGCAGCTGGCCTGGCGTGATTGGATGGAAAGTCAGCCCTTGGTGTTTGCTGCGCTAGGTTGCATCCTGGCCCATTCATCTAGATGCCTCCAAGAGTGGAGTTGTACACCACCATCGTGAGTAGTAGTGAATATAGCATGGGTATGTAGGTATGGTTGCAGGCATATGTAGGAATTCGTATTGGCCTCGCTCATCCTCGCGCTGCGAACGCAATTTCTCTTGGCACTCTGAAACTCGCACACCACATTCGCTTGGCCGGGGCAACATCACGCACGTTGTATATGCTGACCTCGCCCGGCTTCTCAGCATCGCCGGGTACCATCTTGACGCCAAGCTCGCTGGTCAGGCGATCACAGATGTCGAGCAGTGGTACTTCGTCGTCGCTCTTAAGCGCGAAGCAATGGACATGGACCAGGGGTAGCTTGGCTTCGGTCTTGGGTACGAATAACTCTTCGCGCCCAGCATAAAGCCCACGGAAATGGTGGACAAAGGTATACGCCATGGCTGGCAGGTTCATGACAAAGTGAGAGATGGTGGGTGGGACCGGGATCTTCTGGGGTGGTGGTGATGGTGGTATGGCAACATCTGGGGTGCCGGCAGCGCCTCGAAGGTGGCGACGTACTTTAGTCTGTATAAGTACGTGGTCGCCAGCCTGTGAGGCAGCGTATACTGAGTCGGCCGCGTTGTGGATAAAGGTGCGCCCATCCTCGTTAAAGGGCCGTACGTACATCCCCACCTTATTGCATTGTATTGCCTCTTGGAGATACCGGTAGCTCTCCGGGTTCATGTCGTTGGCCCATACAAAAACTCCCCTTTTGCCCGCTGGTACGGCAAAGGGCCCGATCCCTGCCATGACATCGCAGACGACCTCTCCGGGCTGGAATGATCTGATGAGACGCGTGTGTTCCCCCTCCAACTTGCTGTTCCAGTATACTTTTGAGTAGTCAAAGTGGAACGCGCAGTCGTTCTCGCGCACCTCGACGTCAAGATCGTCAGGGCCTGCCAGCACTTCGTACGCAAATGTCCGAAATTCCGACTCGCTACCCACATTGTCCACCTTGTTGATCACAGTCCGGATGTGCGGATTCTTGTCGACTATTATCTCCCCGATTAGATGTTTGTAGGGGAGGTAGGCCTCGCGCAAGTTGAGATGCGCCACGTGACCCGCTACATTGAAGCCGCTGGGGATCTCGTCATGGAGCTCAGGCGGCAGAACCACCGACAGGACGTCCAGCGCACTGAAGTACTCGTAGTCTAAATTCAAGCTGTAAGGGATCACCTCCAACTCTGACTTGTCCACTCCCTCCTTCAGGACCGCACCCCAGGTCTCTGGGGCTGTGGGCTGGACGGCGGGGTTCAGAAGTAGGCATTTCTTCCCCTGCGACGCCAATGTTTGATCGGGATGCGGCGCAATCGCGGATATGCGCTCGGCCGAAAGAATCTCCTTGGATCTCTCCAGGTCCCTTCGGTATCGCGAGATCAGCTTATTTTCGGAGATGATGGCGGCTGCCAACGGGACCGTCTTTGCGAACAGCGACCGGTCGAGGACGCCGGCGACAGCGCGGGCGACGGAGGGCCGGAAAATGTTCATTTCTTCCTTGGATCGTGTGGCCTGTACAGCCATTAGTTGAGCCACACGGATTTTTCTAGAATAAACTTCAAATGGGCTGGATTATTAATATGACCTACCGCCATCTCTCAGAACAGTTTTCTAGAGCGGTCCAAGAAATATTCTCGGCGGTCCAAAATTAGGTATTTGCGACCACAAATTGTTTGTTCGTCTGGTGGAAATGCCCCTCGTTGATCTACTAGTATGGATCCTGCCCAGCAAGGCTGATGACTCCCCGGGGAATTTTTGTTAGGGACCCCTCAATCGTCCCAAGCACCCCTGCCACCGAGGCCGATAGCCGCAAGGCTGACAGTCAATACCGTCATTACGCCACATCATTTCAGGTACAAGTCAGCTAGTTATGCACATTGTATCGTGCCCCTGTTCACTCTCAGTATTCGTTCCTTTTTCGTAACCAGGTAGGCATCGAAGGCTGAACTAACTGCCTCATGTACGCCACTGATATAGTAGACTCTAAGTAGTAAACCAGGATGTACCACGTCATGGCAGTTGAGCCTCGGCCGCGTGCAACTCTATTGATTCCTAATATGTCTTGCGCGACTTGGCCGCGTACGCGTACGCAGTTCTCCATATGACTTTTTTCTTTTATTCAGGCCAAATAACTAGCTTTCTTCCCGCCTTGGTTGACTAGCTGTTCGTATTTGAGAAATGTCAAGAAAGCGCACAATCGACGCCTTCTTTGGCGCAGCTGGCGCTGGCAATCCCAAGCCAAAGAAGCCCCGTGATGTATCTGAGGGCTTGCCCGAGACCTCTCGGGACGGCGCGCACCTTGACGGCCCCGATACGAGTAGTAATCACGATGGACTAGACGTTGCCGTGAGTGCGAAGCGGTCTCTTTACTATTGCTACCTACTGAGACTCCCCAAACTCGAACACGACAATACTGCGCATAATGGCTGACGTGATTCGTATTTCCGTGACAGCCAGCTAAAGATGCCAGATCGGTTACAGCAGAGCTAGGCGCAAGCCAGATAAAACCAGTCAAAACACCAAGGAACGACGATGGTTACTCATCGTACCCAGCATACCCCTTCCCCATCCCCCATCTACCCTCCGCCCTCGCGGCCGAGCTACCCTCGTGGCCCGCGAGCCTGGGACGCGTCATCAACGACCAGACAGACCTGGACCTCTTGTACTTCGAGCCGTACGTGGCGCGCGGTGGCGGCAGCGCCCGTTCTCTGTTCGAGTTCCTGAGGTCGGAGCTGCCTTTTTACCGCGTCGAGTACGACATCAACCGCGGCGGGGTCTTGACCCATACCCGGACGCCGCGATGGACGACCGTGTTTGGGCTCGACGAGACGTCGCGCTTCGGCAGTACCAGTAGCAACGGCGCCGCCGGAGGAGAAGTGGCCATAACCAAGATCCTCGACGTCAAGACCGGTCGTGATGTCAGTGCAGATAAGTTCTACTCGCGATATCAACCGCGCCCGATCCCGAAATGTTTGGAAGAACTGCGGCTGTCGGCGCAGGAGGCGTCCGGCTGCGAGTTCAACTTCTGCCTGGTGAACTACTACGCCTCGGGGGCTGACAGCATCAGCTTCCACAGCGACGACGAGCGGTTCCTTGGGTCGCTGCCCGCCATTGCGAGTTTCTCGTTGGGCGCACGCCGAGATTTCCTCCTAAAGCATAAGCTCGTTCCCCCTCCGCCGGGAGGCGAGCATACGGAGGCTATGAAAAACGCCATGTCGAAGCCCCTGAAGCTTCCCCTAGCCAGCGGTGATATGATATTGATGCGCGGGCCTACACAGGCCAATTGGTTACATTCAATTCCGAAGCGTACAGGCAAGAATGCCTCCGACGGTGGCCGGATCAACATCACGTTTCGACGAGCATTGGTCAAACCCGGCACAGATAACTATTATAATTATAACGTCGGCACGGGTCCGGTTTACAAGTGGGATGCTGTGAATCGGGAGATGCGGGTGTGGAAGAAGATCTTGTAATGTTTGATTAATGGTTATATAATATGTACGCTTTGTTGGTATAACTCGTGAAGCAGGTCTTCTCGCACCCACTGTCCAGGCCCTCGACGCCCATGACACCCCAACCATCGCTTATGTACAGGTTGAGATAAGTCAATGCTCGCTATATCTCGTGGGTGCCAGTGTCGCAAAGCCTCAAGACCTGGGGCAGGCGAAAACGCGCGTGATCTGCGCAACTCCGTTCCCTCACTGCGTTGCCAATCTGATTCTTTAAGCCCACTGAAGCCCAGCCACAGCCTCTTTGAGCAGTCTCAAAATCCACCTCTTCCCTCCACGAGGAATGATGTACCACACAGCTCTCCAAAAGGCCAACTATTTCCCCAGTTTAAAGGTTGCTTGTGCGTATTTCCGAAGAGCGTTCACAAAGACCTGATACTCGACGCTCTGGTTATCCTGCTCGCAATAGATCTCTGTCAGTCGTATTTGCCAGGGAGGGTAGCCTTGCAAATCCACATATGGCGCGAACGATATCAACAGATCGGGCTCGGCCATGACACTACTGGTGAGCTCGTTGTCAATAACGTCTGCGGTGATGTCCGCAGGACTAAGCTTATTTTTCTGCGCCATCACCGTCAAAACCTTGCTCAGGTCTACCATGGACTCACGTCCGTCATCCTCTGCCACCAGCATGATCGCGATTCCATACTCAGCAGCTCCCTTGTGTGCTGGTGCGCTGTAGTAGGAAGGGTGGACGACTTCCATGTTGGGTGAGTGCAAGTGCAGGTCGGGTGCCTGGTACTTGCCGAACCAGTTGCGCAGCTTGGCAGAAATCTCGCGGTGGCTTTGCTGCATCTCATCTTTCAGAATTCCGGTCCTTTCGTACACGGAGAGCATTTGAATGCCCGCCGAAGCGCACCATGCAGCTATGTCGGCAACTTCGCTAATGAGCTTCTCCTTGGCATCCACCCGTTTGCCGCCCTCCTCCAGATTCAGAATCACGCTGAGGTGCTTTGGCTTCCGCGAAAGACCTGATACGTCGCGCTGTATGTATTCGGGGGTATGGTGGTGGTGGTAAAGTACCGATACGATGCGTAGATAGACAGCATGACACGCTATGCGGATACGGATGTAGACAGAGAAGATGGCGTGGATCAAGGCGAAGGAAAGTGCGTAGAGCTGCTTCTTTAGGACATTTCTAACGCCCAAGCCCGACGCAGTCTTGTTGCTGTGTTGCTTCCTCTTGATAGAAGCCTCATGCAGGCGAGGTGCCGCGGGGAGATAGGGCTGTTGTATTCAAGCTATGTGAGCTTCTGTCATGTAACGCTGCGTTGCGCCAAAACATGGCTGGGCATGCTTGCGAAGCGGGTGGGCACGAAGGGAAGACTAACCTTGAGCAGCTCCTCGCGCTCCCGGGGATTCATGCCCCCCGTGTCCTTCGTTTGGAACGGCATGTATGGATCGGATGGTTCGTTTCTTAAGGAGGATGTGTTCGTTGGGGATGCAGTTATCGAGTGAAGGTTATAACAACAAATATATGCTGAAACCCGATTAAGACGACCAAAGGAGGTCGCAGCGGCGTAAAGTTGATCTTGGGAAGTGATGAAGTAAGAGAAGCTTGAGTCAAGAAAATACAACGAAATCAACAGTAGGGTTGTGAAGCTGTGCAGCTTAGTATGTACATATGTATGTAGCACCACCCGAAAGACTGCACAAGAAGATGATGGGAAAGGAGTATGGCAAATGAAAGGGAATGTGCCCTTACTAAAAAGAGAAGATGATTTAAAGCGACGAGAGTGAACCGTAGAACTTTCTGGGCAGGCACGATCTCGTAACATTAATCAGATGTCACTGACGTCTGGTTGCTGTTCATTTCCATCAATTGTTGTACATCATGGTAGTCCTTTCTTCACTTAACCCTGGAACCAATGGGGAATCCTCAGCCACATGGACAGCTACAAGTGCCATGTGGGGGAAGACTTAGGCAGAACGTATCGTGGCTTACGCAGTACGTTGGAGCGAACAGGTACCTAAACCAACCAGCTACCACCCCTGTCGCCAGTTGAACCATCCCACCCTCGAATCCCAAGCCCATCGCCTCGGATCTCCATTAACGCGTTACGACAAACCCAACGAACACTGGAGCGTCGGACAGCAACCCCTTAGAGGCTTAATTTTGCAAGAATCTAACCGACATAACCATCCCGACTGAACACCCGAAGCACGCGCTTCCACCCAAGCTTATGCGCCCATGTCCATGTAGTCGAGCGGCTCTGTTTTGAGAGTTCCTGCACCTAAATGGAGAGGAACAGCTCCGGGTCGAGGGCGCTGTTCCCCAGGGGGCCCAGCTTCACTCTCGACGACTTTTCCAACAAGGACTTCATCGTTCGCGATTTTGTCGACAGCCTTGCCGAGAGCGCCGTTCCTGTCAATCGTCGCTCGGGGCCGGCCACTCAGCAGGCATTCGATCCAAAGCCCTTGATTCGGACATTTGAAAGTATGTAGGCCTCCGATTCCCAACCCGTCGCATCGGGCTCGGAACTGTGCTGACAGCGCCGCGACAGATGCTCTCCAGGGTCTCGGGAACCTTTCCGAGGAACTACAAGAGAAGGAGTCGGATCTTCAATCGAAAGTGCGACGTGCCGAAGTCCAACATGACCAAACACTTGATACCCTCGGTCTGAAACTGGACCAATCAATTAAACAATTTGAAGACCTCGACATCAGTCTCAATAACCCCAGCAACTTCGACCGAGGCAATCGTAATGACCCGAATGGAGGGGGGAACATCGCCGTCCAAATAGGAGAAAAGCTGGAGGAGCTGGACCGGAAACGAAGGCGAGCTCAAGATGCCAACTTCCTTATACAATGCTGGCTCGAAGTCAGCGAAACCGGTGAGCTGACGTCGTTGCAAGAAATCCAACGACAAGGTGGTGCCGACAACAAGGTCAGATGTGCCGTAATTGCGCACCAACTGATGCGTATAAGCCAGCGGCTGGATCTTGCAGCTTGGGGGCAGATAAACGGGAATGGCCGCGGGGTCACCAACGGAGTCGCAGGCGCCTTCAGGTCAAATTACAACACAAGGGAGGTGCTCGAGAAGTTCTGTGAAACGCTTGAACAAGAGTTGCTCAAGCAATTCAACAACAGCTACCGTAAACAGAACTTCGACGACATGATGGAGTGTGCCAAAGTGCTGCACGATTTCAACGGAGGCTCTAGCGTTATTGCCGTTTTCGTGAACCAGCACCAGTTCTTCATCGACCGTAACCAGCTAATAACAGAGGAAGTAACGTCAGACGGTGAAACCTTTGAGCAGCTTGCCGATCCGGATTCTGATCCGCCAGGGGTGGAACCGAGCCTCCAGTCTCTGTGTGACGAGGTCAAAATCATCATGCAGGAGGAATCGTTCATCATCAAGAGGGCATTCCCCTATTACGAGACGGTGTTGATCAAGTTTATCCAGAGGGTCTTTCAGCAGTCCATCCAGCAAAGACTTGAAATGGTCTTGGAAAAGGCTGATACCATTTCATCCTTGGCTTTCCTTCGCTCCCTGCACTCCTCCAGAAACTACATTAGCGCATTGGTAGAGGATCTCAAGGCACACGGTCTCACAGAGCATCCAGACCCGTGCTCGGCGCAGATATCGCAAACTCTCGACCAGCAAATGGAGGAACTATTTGTGCCATACATTATGGGTAACTCATACATCGAACGAGAGAAGAAGAGCTTGGAAGAGATGTACAATTCCTTGCTCTTCAAGTACAACATTTATCACTCAAGGAGAAAGAAGGCGCCCACAGGTTTCATGGCATCTCTGGCTCAGCAGGGTTCTCAACTCATGTCATCTGCCAAAGATTCCTATCTAGAACGGCTCGATTCGTCGGATTTAACGCCGACACAAAAGGAGATGATGTTGAGGGTGGCTGGTGTCCAAGAGACTGACAAAAACAAGAACGACATCGAAGTGACAGACCAGGATGGAGTTTTGAGCACTGCAAATGCCAAACGAATGATGACTTGGTTAGCGGAGAGTGTCCGGCGCACCTTGGAGTTGGGCAGCCCGACCGATACGCCCAAGGATGTCGCAACTCTCCTCAACCTCCTCATGACCAGCATGGGCCAAGTTTACGTCGAGACTGGCCTAGATGCCGCGTTGGAGAAAGCCACTGCTCTGGAGAATTCCAAGACAGAGCCCGATCTCGCCTATCTGCCTTCAATCCGCCCAGCTGTTGCCATTGCCAGCATCATGTCACGCTTCATCACTACGGTTCTTATACGGCTGGCAGAGGCCAATACTACAGTTCGTCGGAGTATGGAGGCGCAAAGCAAAATGGGCATCGAATCGATTGAGAAGAAGACGAACAACATAATGAAATCGACCCTTGATGTCCTGATCAACTGGGTCACAAAGTCGCTTGCCTCTCAGAAGAAGGTTGACTATCTCCCCAAGGACGACAGCGTCCTAGAGTCCCTACAGACAGCAACCTGCAACACGATCTGCAGTTTCCTATCTCGAGCGTTCACCCTGACATCACAAGCGATTGATGGCACAAACCTAGAGGTCTTCAGCAGCGAACTAGCTCTTGCAGTCCAGCGCTTACTGATTGAACATTACAAGAAGTACAAGATTAACGCAGCAGGTGGCCTCATGGTAACCAAGGATATTTCCAAATTTGTGGCAACACTTAAGCAGTGGAACCTCAATAAGGATGCCGAGAGTTCGGTTGAGCTGTTGACGGAGATCGGGTACCTCTTCATCATTGGGCCTGAGGCGTTGCGCGAGAGGTCGAGAAATCTGGCCCCAGGCCCAACTGGAGGCAGCAAGAAATTGGCCAAGGCCGATTTCAAGACATATATCCAAAACCGCGAGGATTACAAGAGCGTCGGCATCCAGAGCGTGCTCTCCGGGCTGTAATGACGACCCATGACGATCCATGAAAGCCAGGGAAATGTGCGTAGGAGTTCAGGGGTTTTCACGTATAATATACCTACATTATGTAGTTTGGATGCCTGGGAATCAGCCGCCCATCTCATCATGCTGTCTTTCGTCTATAACGAGGCGGCAATCAATGAACTTCATGTCAGTTGGTCACGCTTCCATATGTGCGATCAATACAATATTTTCTCAAGGAAGGCCTGACGAATATGCACGTGGCCAATCGACTTGGGCGGTGGTGCAGCACCGAAACCTGTAATTGACCGGATACATCCAAAAGCTTTTTGGGAGTATCGTCATCATATATCGGTAGGTACTTAGGTAGTCAACACATCTCTGGAAAACATCCGTCTTTGACTCGAGCTCTGGCGCTGTTCCTACGAGTTGCCGCTACCATGGCCACGCTCATTGCCACTAAAACGACTTGTCTTCCCGACGGTTCGTCTCATCCGAGGCCAGTTCACGATAAGGGTCTTTGCGCGACTCGGCTTTCGGTCTTGGCGCTGACGGTCCTCGGTACATGCGGGAATATCAATGTAATCATTCGGCTTTTGATTGGCTGTAGGAGAGAATCCGCCGCTTCCCCAGCTGGCCATTCTGTACTTTTACTAGGTTTAGTCAGTGCTTTGGGGGCCTTTGGGGGGCGGCTGGCCACGCTAGACCCTCCGAAAACCTCCCCGGCCCGGTGCACAAGTGCAAGTGGTGGGGCGAAAAATAAAATGGATTGGCAGGAGCCAGTAAACCGTCCTGAATAAACACCGACCCAATCCAATACCTGTGTGATTGCCATTCAGTCTTGAACTCTTCCATCTTTTCTTTAGACCCTCGAGCGCAAATACCCTTTCTATCTGTATGCAGCGACTTTATTGGTCCCTTCGCTATATCTAAGCCTGTCTTCGCCTCGGATTACCGAATAACGAAACTGTTATTGGTACCGCCACCTATTGAATCTCTGGGCCCCAGAACATCAACCCCTCGCACTATAGACGACGACGCCTCACTTACTTGCACCGCCGCCACTCCCCGACTGCATCATGTCGTTCTCTACGCTGGTGCAAGACCTCTCCATGCGCGACCCCAATGGCCCGCGCCGGCCTCGTGGTCCCGCTCCCTCTGTCTCTACCATGGACGATCGTACGTCGCATATCTCGCGCGCCATGTCTTATGCCAGCACCGCTGCCACCAGTGTCAGCATCGCTGGCGACATCGGAAGCCAGCTTCATGGTGGTTACCACCACCCGCTCGCCCGCTCATGGCAGGCTGAGCGACAGCTGACTAAGGTGGGTTGACATAGTCCTACTCACGCATTGCGAGTCGCGCTCAAGAGGCTAACGTCCGCTTTCCGACTACAGTCTATGCTTATCTATCCTCTCTTCATATCCGACATCGAAGACGATGAGACATTGATTCCCTCTCTGCCGGGCCAGCATCGCCGAGGCGTCAACAAGCTGGTCCCTTTCCTTGAGCCCCTGGTCCGAAAAGGCCTTCGTTCCGTCATCTTGTTCGGCGTTCCTCTCAAGCCAGGCACCAAGGATGCCCTTGGTACCGCTGCTGACGACCCAATGGGACCCGTCATTCAAACCATCCGTCTGCTGCGACAGCGATTCCCCCAACTGTTCATCGTCGTAGATGTCTGCCTCTGCGAGTACACGTCCCACGGCCATTGTGGCATTCTGCGTGATGACGGGACACTGAACAATCAGCTTTCAGTGGATCGCATATCGGATGTCGCCATGGCCTATGCCCAGGCAGGTGCCCACTGTGTTGCCCCTTCGGACATGAACGACGGTCGCATCCGAGCTATCAAGCTGAAGCTCATTGAGGAGGGGATTGCGCACAAAACTCTGCTCATGTCGTATGCCGCCAAATTCTCCGGATGCCTTTATGGCCCCTTCCGCGATGCTGCTGGGTCTGCACCTTCATTCGGCGACCGCAGATGCTACCAATTGCCTCCTGGTGGTCGCGGTTTAGCCAGACGAGCCATTGTCCGAGATATCGGTGAAGGCGCCGATATCATCATGGTTAAGCCGGCCAGCCAGTACTTGGACATTATCAGTGACGCCAAGGAGATCGGCCGGGACTTGCCAGTTGCCGCCTACCATGTCAGTGGTGAGTTCGCCATGGTGCATGCTGCGGCCAAGGCAGGCGTCTTCGACCTGAGGACTATGGCTTTCGAGGTAACGGAGGGTATTCTGAGAGCTGGTGCCACTATAGTTATCAGCTACTTCACTCCCGACTTCCTCGACTGGTTGGATGAGTAAAAGAATGTCACAATCGGTTTCACGATTGCTTTCACGATGTTTTTGTTGCGATGATTTTCCCGGCGTTTAACGGTTTAGAGGCTCAAACCGCGGATCAAGTTCATCGCATTTTTGCTACAAATGCATGTCCCGCGGTTGGCACGAGTGATGATTTGCGACAAGATACCAATAAATAATCACATGATAGCTTTCAAACCCCTGCTCCTCAAAAGACTGGCTTACTGGCTACCCCCGGGGCTAGATGGGGGAGCGCAATTTTATCGACGAAATTGCTTATTTGATCGTAAACTCTATTCTCTCTATTATTCAACGGTTATTCATACTAATGGGATTTTTTGGGTCGGACTAGGGCCCTAGTCGGTGTTCCCAACTTCCCAAGATTGCCGGGTCTGGAGGATGACTAAGGTTGGCCTGTCCAGACTGTCAGTCGGAGCTTATTTGTTGCGGGTTGCAGGTTGTGTATGCATGTCATACATGGTGCCTGCGGGCTGAGGCTCAAGGTGTGGGCATGCAAAGTTAAGGAGAAAGAAAGCCACCGGTCCTTTTATAACTGCCATGTGAATGACGGATTGTCTGAGCAGGTCGGGTGATGTGAGACCTAAAAGGTGCAAATATAATTTGTTACTGGCTCGAGTGTCAGTTTCCGCCGAACACGTATTGCGGTCGTTTCTCCATAAACGGTACGCGAGTCGTTTCAACTTAGCAGGCGCTTCTAGAGTCTGCAACATCGATCGCAATCCCGAAACGCTAGATGATCTGCCGACGTGGGCCCACGACTCTGCACGACATATCTCGGCATACATTTCTAGTGGGGATATACTGGGGTTACCCGGGATTTGCCCTGCTGATCCTGTCTCAGCTTCAACCTTTGCTGATGAGGATCACTTCTAGATTTCCCCAAAATAGGGCGTGGAGTATAAGGTGCGTACGTACCGACGAGGCGTCCGCCAATCCCCCGACCAGGATGCGACCTTACCATGGATGGTCACAAAACATGTTAGCTGCTCCATGCGTGACGACGACGCATCCCCACAAGGGTCGTCTGGTCCTGGATTGGCGGCTCTGCGCATAGGGATGCCCAGCCAGCCAGCCGGTTCAGTCCCCCAGAACAGGTCGAGATAGCGATCATCCCAAAAGGAGGGCAAATGAGAGTTGGTGCAGGCTAGATTCGTCAGCTCTATTACATCTCGCCCATGTGAGTAAGCGTGAAGCTTGGTGGCTGGTGTTTCGGTTCTGTGTATTCCTTCTCCTTCTCCTCCTCGACATATGCCTCGACTTCTCCTGCGGTATGTAACCCAGCACGTTATTGTTTGACCCTTTTTACAGTCCTCTTCCCCTTCCCCTCTCCTATCTCACTCGCTTCTCTCTTATATTTTCGCTTGCCAACCAATCACTCACTCCCTCAAACCGAGTCGCTCTTTGCTCCGTGGTTCGTTCCATCTGTGCTGGCCATTCCGTTATTTATGCACCCGTTCTTGAAACACCACACCCGTAGATCCACCATTGGCAACGAATCGACTGGCCAAGAGTAACGATCGAAGCAACCTCGTGCACCAGGTTGACAGCTGAGTAGGCTCCAGTGTCTTGTCACAGCAGAAGCTCGCTTTAGGTCTCAAGCGGCACCTTTGCCGACTCGACTCTTGATCCTGCAGGCCCATTTACTTACCCTTTTGGGCCCATCTCCTTTACCATATACACTGACTGCTTGCCTCGTAGTTGTGGCGGGTGACCATCTTCTTCTTTTGTACACTACTTTACCTCGTCGACTTTTTCCATTGCAGGACAATGAACGGATACGCAGCCTCAAAATGGACCCTCTCCCACGAGGAGAAGCTCCTCTTGATAGAGGAGCGGTCGATGTCCGATGTGGAAAGCGAGAGTGGGAGGATGGATTTGGACCACAGGTTCCCGGCCCAACAATGGCTCGAGACAGCCAAGTCGTATGGCAAGGCCTTCAGAATATCGGCTCTTACCTCGGCTGTGCTACGGTCAGCCATTTTCCTGCTACCGAGCTTTCTACATCCCAGTCGGAACAGCCGTGAGCGGTTACGAGGCGGCGACAAACTCGGACCCACGGCCTACCTCGACGGCATGCGCGGGCTGGCAGCGTTGTTTGTCTTCTTCTGCCACTACTTCTACACATCATTCGTTATCGCCGAGGGTTGGGGCCACAACGATGCCAACTACCACTTCTGGAGGCTGCCCATTGTGCGCCTCCTATTCAGCGGGCCGTCCATGGTCTGCATCTTCTTCATCATCTCGGGTTACGCGTTGTCCCTGAAGCCGCTAAAGCAGATCCGCAGCCGCTCGTTCGAGAGCCTGCTCAACACCATTACCTCTTTCATCTTCCGCCGCGGCTTCCGCCTGTTCCTTCCCACGGCCGCCTCGACCTTCATGGTTGTCTGCCTCCTGCAACTCGGTGCGTACGAGGGGACACGCGACTTCGCATACGACCGCGACTACGTCCGCAACGTGGTCGAGCACCACCCGGTCCTCGAGGATACCTTCAGCGAGCAGCTCCTCCATTGGGCCGGCGAGATGTTCAACTTCCTCCACTTCTGGAGCTGGGAGAAGTTCGGCGGCAGCACGGGCTACGACGTCCACCTCTGGACCATTCCCGTTGAATACCGCTGTTCCATGGTGTTGTTCCTGGTTTTGCTCGGCACCGCCCGTCTGCGGACAGGTGCCCGGTTCGCATGCACGGCCATCATGATGTGGTTCTCGCTCCACAATGACCGCTGGGAACCCCTTCTCTTCCTCGTGGGCACGGTCCTAGCCGAGCTCGACATCATCCGCGGCGCGCACAGCAGCAACGGGTCTGCCTCGTCCTCCTCCGCCGCCTCGACACCTGCATCGCTCCTGCCTTTTGAGGAGAAGGAGGCATCGGCATCCAAACGCCCCTGTAAGTGCCGCAAGGTTCAAGGTCTTGCGTACATGGTGCTCTCGGTGCCGGCCCTCTACCTCATGTCGGAGCCTGACGCGGGCCCTGACGGCGTGCCTGGCTGGGAGACGTTGGCCGCACTTATCCCCGACTATTTCTCGGACCGGTACCGTTTCTGGCAGATGGTGGGAGGGGCACTCTTTGTCTTCTGCGTCGCGCGGGCGCCCCTATGGCAGCACGTCTTCTGCGCGGGCCCTGTTCAGTACCTTGGCCGCCTTAGCTTCGCTATCTACCTTATGCATGGCCCCGTCACCCACACCCTAGGCTACCGCGTGCAACGCTGGGCCTGGACCTCTGTTACGGGCATCGAGACCGAGGCAGCGTTCCGGGCGGGCGCCATCCTCGCTGCCGCTATCAACATTCCCCTCGTCCTGTGGGCTGCTGATGTCTTCGCCCGCGCCGTCGACGCGCCCATCGTTCGCTTTACCAGGTGGCTTGAGACGCGCTTGTCAATCACGGAGCAGCGCTGAGGGAACTCTACACTTCTGGCATTCTTTTTGCGTATTTTACACTCGGCAGTTCGACTATCCTTTACCGCCATCTCTTCATTATCTTGAAGATCAGACAACAATCACTTTGCATTTTAGCGTCTAGGAGGAAGCCATGTTGGCTTATTTTTCTTTGTTCATCATATGGATCCTCAAGGCATGTTGGATACATGGGCGTGTACAGTAACAGCATGTATGGCACTTACATACTGGCATAGCGTAGCGTATGTACGCTTTTGGGACAGGTCCACTCTCCTTTTTCTCCATCTCAATATGGGCAGGTTCCAGATCCTTTCAGACCGGGTGGGTTCATATCAGCAGGGGACCTTGTGAGCCCTCTACAAGGCGTGCTATACTATACCATTGGCGCATGGCGTTTACAGGCCTGAACAAAAAAAGCCGGGAATCAATCGGGATTCGGCATAGGTCTTGTTTGGGATTGGGTGGAATTCTGATACTTTCAATAGCTGAAGATAAATTGATACCAATCTACCAGTTAATATCTTTGAAATCAGCTACCTTTACCGGACCAGTTCATACAATTCCACATCGCATTAGGCTTGGCTCGCAAAAAGGGTAAAACGGCACGGTGCTAAGCACTTTGTCAATGCGAAACGGCGGCTATATGTTTCGCGGGGCCATGCTTGACGTGAGATCGACGTTACGCTAGCGCAGTGGTTATGCCCCCCCCCGCCGGCCGACCCCTTTCCGCGGCTTAGCATCCCTCATATTAATAAGCGCAGCCAGTGCTATCAGCAGCTATTCCTTCATTTTCTCTTGTCGGATCGCCGAAAGGTAGGTTTTGCTGATGCTTCTACGACCGGGTGGCGGCCGGTAAGGCGTGAGCCGAAATTGGCACAAATCCTGAGGGTGGGAAACCCAAGGATCCAATCGGAAAGCGTGTAGGGAGTAAATATGCTTGTTTTTTAACATGTACACTCTCCTTTTTAAAAGTTTATTAAATTATAGCCCCTATAGGTATATTATAGTTTATTAATAGAATTACATTAAATATATAAATAAGTATAAGTTAGTTATAGTATAAACTTATTTAATTAATAGATTAAATTAAATTAATATAGTTTATTATTAAGCTAGTTATATTATCGAGTTAGCTACCTTTTCTATATTTTACTACTTTAATATAAGTTAATTTAATTATAATACTTTAAACTAATTAAAATTACTTATTATTTAATTTATTATTCGATTTTATATCCTTTTTATATATTTATATATTATAATTTATTTTATTACAGATATTATAACGCCTTTTACCGGCCGCCCTCCATTTTAATAAATCTTTTATTTCGCCTTTATTAATTATTAAACGTTTCCCTTTTACTTTTTAATCCTATACCTTTTAAAATTCTTATATAATAAAGGCCTTTTTAAATTATATATATACCTTTTTAATTTTTTAACGTTTAGAAAGTATTAAATTAGCCTTTTTTAATATATATATCCGGTTATATATAAAGGTTATTTTAAAGGTTATTTTATTTATACCTTTTATTATTTAATTTATAATATTTAAAACCATCTTACGGAGGACGTTAATTTATTAATTATATTACGAAAAAGAATTATATAAAACCTTTACCTTTTATTCGATAGATTAAGTAAGTAAGTATATGGTCGTAAATTAATTAACTATATAATAACCGACGAATAACCTAATCGATAATAACCTATCCAATTAAAGGACTATTCGTTAACCGCGGTTCTGCTAGCTCCCGCTTATCGGTACCGGCCTTTCTTCCCCTTCGGTACGCTTAATTAATTCGCGATATTATTATATCAGCGCTTATTATATTAATATAAACTTAATAAAAACTCCGTATCCTCCGGGGCCTCTTTCTTATCTTATATATATATAAATATACCTTCCGCCGTTTAATATTCTTTATAAAGCTCGTCGCCGCTATTTATATTAAATATAATATAAAAATCATATATATAAAAAGTTATATATTATAACGGTTTAAGAAACCTATTATTATATATAATATTTAATACTTTAAAGTCGAATTTATTTAAAGCGATTACGATTTCTATATTATAAAAGTAATTCTTTTTAAGAAATATAAATTTAATAATTATTAATATAATCGCGCCGGCTTTCTTAGAATTACCCGAGGCGTTCTTTATTAATATATACGATATAATATATATTAATAAATATTAAGATTTAAATAGTTATATATATATTTAATAATATATAAGGGTATAACGTAAGGGATAATAACGGATATAGATATATATTTATATATAATAGGAAAGTAAAATATTATAAATCTTAAAGAATATCTATTTTAAGATTTTATACTTATATACGAAAGCTTTCTTTAATAGCTTACGTAAAACCGGTATCTCCGTACCCTAGCTTTAAGAACTTTATTACCTAGGTATAAATAATCTTTAATAGATTTTAAATTTATATAGCGCGAACGAGTAATTCCTTTTTCGATATTTAAATATAATATTATCGTAAGACTTAGGTTTATTATAAATCCTATACCGTAGGGGATAATAAGGTAGTAGTTAGGGTTAATAGCTATAGTAAAAAGGGGGTTTAATACTTGCTATTTATTATTATATAGCTAGAGGCTTAATTTTTTAATTTATTATTTAAAATACCTATTTATTTTAATACGGAGTTATTACCAATTTATATAACCTTCTATTTGTTTTTTACTACTTATATTAATTATAATAAGCTTAAAAAAATAATAAATAAATATAATATTTAAAATAGGTATTAAGGAGATTCTTTAATAGGTAGAGACTTTATTTTTAATAAAAGTAGAGTATCTAATTATTCATTAAGGATTAAATAGCGTTTAAGGGTTATAAGTATTAACCGTCCCTAGATATAACGGGTTAAGTATAGGTATTTAAAGATATATATTTAATTTATTAATTATTTTATTTAGATAATAAGGGATTAAATTAGATATATTAAATCTAAATTTAATATTATTTTCTATATAAATAATAAAATCTATAGCTTTAAAGATAATAAAAAATTTAAATTCTATAATATAATTTATCGATATTTTAAAAATAGTTCGATTTATTTTAAATATATACGTTTTAATATTAAATAAAGTACTATATTTAAAGGTTAGAGTAGGTATAATAAATAAGGAGGTATATTAATTATAATAATGTTATTATTTTTATAATATATCTCGAATTCGGCCGAAATATAATTTTTATAATTATTAAGGATTAAGAGGCGATAGCGACTTTTTATTTATAATTTAATATATTTATTAAAGTATTTAATTTAATTTAAGCTTATTTCGTTATTAGTTTAGCTATTAGAAATTGGTTTAATTACTTAATCGCCCAATAAATTATATTTATAATATTAATTCGTAAAATAATATTAATTTTATAAATTAATATATTTAATAATCGTTAACTATTCCCGATTATTAGGTTAAATCGATTTTATTTTCTTATATCGATTAATATATATTATTACGAGTATTAATTTAATTATATTTATTATAAAGCTAGTTTTATCGAAATTCTATATATCTTTATCTAAGATGCCGTATTTAATCTTTATATTTACGATTAACGCGAATTAATTAAAAATAATATTTATATCTTTATAAATAACCTTTTAATAATTATAGTAATAGTTTATTTGGGTTTTAAGGTTCGGGTTATAATTAATAAAGCGCTTAACCTAATACTTATCGATATAGTCGCCCTCGTACGACGTAATAAGGAGATTAATTATATTTCTTATAATATTAATATTAAGAGGTATCCTTTAGGTATTTAAATTAATTATATAATTATAAAGTATTTCTTTTTTTATTAAATTTAATTTCTATCCATTTAATCGAGTTTTATATTAAGGATCGATACCGTATAATCGATTATTTAAAGTGGTTTAAGGGACGTTATATACTTTTATAATAATTCATTAATTAATTCGATTTAAATCTCCTCGCGTCATTTAAATTATTAAAACGATATAATTTTCTTTCGATTAAATTAATATTATAGTTATAGAGATATTATATATTAAAGTCTAATTAAATAAATCGGATAAAAGAGTAGCCGA
The DNA here is from genome assembly GCA_038363915.1 of Apiospora saccharicola. Taxonomy (NCBI): domain Eukaryota; kingdom Fungi; phylum Ascomycota; class Sordariomycetes; order Amphisphaeriales; family Apiosporaceae; genus Apiospora; species Apiospora saccharicola. The sequence continues at coordinate 7,966,666 of JAQQWM010000001.1, forward strand.
CTCGGTAATATAGCCGGCTCGGTAGTAAATCATATTAAATAATTTTATATAATATTTTAATCTTTTTAAAATTAAATAAATATATTTTAAAGCCCTTTGAAATTAAATATATTAATTAATATATATATAATAATATTAATATATAAAAGTAGAGCTTAAAAAGGCTAGTTTTGTAATTAATATTATTAACCGAGAAGTATATCTAATTTAAAAATTTAATAAACTTTCAAGAGGGAGAGTGTACATATAGCTCTAGCTGCTAGCCCTATTGGCCCGACCGCCCTATTGGAGAAGTCGGGCATGAATGGCCGGTCAACGGCGAAAGTGTAATGGCGAAGAGGGTTCGTACTAATCGGCAGGCATGCTTACTCTGCTATATGAGATGAAATATTATTAGGACATCATGGGTGCAAGTCATTATCAAAACGGGCTCCCGGAAGCTGGATACGGTACTGACAGTTCCGACCAAGATCGTGCTCGGCAAGTCGGTGAAGTCGCTTGCATCTCCATCGAAGTTCCTCCCCAAGTCCCATCGGAACTCGAGCCCCTTCTTCTTTCTCCTCTACGCACTATACCATGTCGAAGTGATTTGCCATCGTGGCGAAGACCTTGGTACACATGGGCAAACTGCACAGCTTCGCCTCCACCGTCGTCCAGCTGTCCTCTTTGCAGGGTATTTGCATGAGAATGATATGCCGCCCATATCGTCGACCGTGCGAAGCAGGGTTGTAGACCTCTCTGTTGTTGTCGCCAATGTTTGTGGTGATCCCTGAGCAGCCCGCCTCCAGTCCCGTCAAAGAACTCCGCGACTTTGGGATGGGTCCAGACATTTCTAGAAGTCTGCACCAGACCGCCGCTGACCGTACTATAGGACCACCTCAACCCTTTTTTCGATTCTCATTCTTCGGAGCAAGGGAGACAAAAGAGAGACCTGATGCCGGACAGACTTGAGCTTTTACTAGGTATTTCATAATTCGTCCAGTTTTCCTCACCGGTGTACTTCGCGAAGTTCTTGGTAGCAGGTTTAGCAAGAGAGAAACTTCTCAGTATCTGTTTTTGAATGGTCTCCAGTTTTCGCGAGATTAGGAGTTATAGCAAATTGCGTCGTCGAGTTCCCGAACTGATTGCATTGGACCAATACCATAAGCAGCAATACTTGTGTTTCGCACACACAAGTCGCTCAGCACAGGAGGTCAATTGCGGAGGGAAATAATGTGTCTCCTATATGCCTGAATACGCATTGAGTCTCCAGCCGTTCCTGCTGGAGAATAATAGGAGGTTGTTTAGATGAACATTAGGCGCCTGGAGAACTTGTAAGTCAAGAACGCCCGAAGTCATGTTCGAAGGGCAGGGGGTTATTGAAATGTTGAACAAATACAACAGTATTCTGATGCCAGCATCAAAGCTTGCAAGGTGAAGTTGGCATAAGTTACCTTGCTATACCAAGGGAAACCCCCCCAACGTATATTAACAGGTTGTTGCATGCGACTATACTAAGGAAGTGTCAAGTGTATATCTCCAAGCTTGGCAGGTGGGTGCACTGTGGCCAGCTGACAGTGGTTGTGGCCCGCCAAGCAATGACGCGCCGCTTAGTTGAGGTGGTGCTCCCGCAATTGAGCTGCTCAGGTACAGAATTGAAGGTCACGAATGGAGCTCCAATATTTTTTGACAGCCCGTAATTGTAGAACAGCAACACCAAGTTATGTTCGATGTGGCAATATGAGCCCGCCTTGATGATCGCAATTGAGCTTCAATCATGCCCAGGTAAGTCCTACAACAATTACCTGTCGCATTCTAGTGTCTACCGAGTTCTAATCATAGGATGTAGTCGGCTCTGTACATAGCTAAACACCCATTATGCGGTCGCAATTGACCCGCCATGTCTTGCGACGCCTGCTTGTTCACCAAGCTGCTCTCCCTCTGCGCCCCCTGCAGTCTCTCCCAAGACCGGCAGCGAGCCGTAACGTAGTAGGGAAACGGGCGCTCAGGATATCCCAACAACGGAGGACCTTCCTAAACTTCCTCCAGAAGCCACCACGAACCCTCAAGGCACCCGACGTCGAGCCCGGCTACGAAGCTCTGTTGCGCTATGGTTCCCACGACAAGGAAAACCTCCGCCCTCCGCCGAGAGAAGAGCTGTTGAAGGGGTTTCGCGAATTCTTCAAGTATAAGAGGTTCAACGGCCGTCCGGTGAACTCTTTCCAAGTCCAGGCAGCGAACAAAGTCTTTCGGCACCTTTCGATACCATTCACATCTGAGAAAGGCGGCTTCCTTTCCGTTGCCGACCTGAGGACCGCCAGAGACACCCTACTAATACTTCCTTCTAAAGACGACCCAGCTGATGCGCTGAATTTTGCCAAAGCTCTTTACCATGAGATCCGAAAACAAATCGCTGCTCCAGACCGGAAAGCGAGTGCCGCCGAAAAGAACCTCAGCCCCGAAGCCCTGCAGTTGTTTGACATGATTCCCTTGATCCGGATATTCGCACAGAACGGCCGGGCAGTAGAAGCTAGAGACCTTCTTTTGGAGCAGTGGCCCTATCTCAGCCAGGCTTCGGACATAGATGTGGGTCGCATCAAAGGACTTTGGACCCCGGTTATCCGCGGCTTGGCCCGCGAAGACCGAGAAGAGGATATGTTGGCTTTCATTGAGACCATGAGAACAGAAGCCGGCATTTCCTACACTCAAAGCGTCCATGAAATTGTCACGAGGTTCTATGCGCAGCGAGGCGATGTCACCAAAATGATGGCGGCCTTTGAGAAACCAATTGAACCCAATGACCCCCTAGGCAACTCACGTATTCCGATGCCTTGAGGTGCGCTATCCGTCACAACGAGATAGACTGGGCAATGTCAGTGTATCAAAACATGGCCAACAGCATCGAATCATTGTCGAACCCGAACCATGTGGAACAAGCCGTCGTACTCCTCTACCAGTTCGCCGTGCTGCTAATGGGGAAAGGCCCCGAGTATCTGGAACAAATGTTTCAAGTGCAATATAAAAAGTACAACATTGAGCCGAGCATGAAAATCATGAATGCGCTCATCGAAGCGGCCATCGAGAAGAAGGATGCCTATCTTGCCGAGCGACTTACGACGCTTGTCTTCAAGTTGGGCCTGGAACCAGACCGGCAGTTCTACAGTCAACAGATTGACTACAGAGTCACCGCTAATGATCTGGATGGCGCCTTCACTTCTTACAGGTCGCTTCAGAATTTCAAGAGCGACAATGAAGACTGGCCGGTCCTCAACAGGTTAATACGTGTGCTTTGTGTGGAGTTATCCCCAAGACACGAAAACATACTGGAAATCACCAGCTTTTTGGAGGAACAACACGTCACGCTTGAGCCAGATACTGTTGTCTCGATATGCATGGCTTTCCTGAAGAACGATGAGCAATATGAAGTTATCGATACGCTATCGTTGCATACGATACACTTGAACCTCGAAGACCGACAAAACATTTGCCAGGCCTTCGTGGATTACTGTCTGGACAAGTCCAACAGCACCGCTCGCGTCTGGGACGCATACGCCCTGATCCGCCAGTTCTTCCCAGATGTGAAATTGGAAAGCCGCGTCTTGATTATGAATGCCTTCTTTGAGCGAAAGCGAGCCGATATGGCTTGTCAGGTGTTTGGCCATATGAGGCAGCATAGCAATCCGAACTACCGACCCACAGCGGAGACATACACCCGTTGCTTGGAAGGCCTTGGCCATTGCCCTGATGCCGAGAGTCTGAGAATGGTGCACAATATGCTCAAGATGGACACCACTATCCGTCTCACGACAACAGTCTACAATGCTCTGATGATTGCGTATACTGCCTGCGATGATGTTTCAAGGGCCTTGGATTACTGGAAAGAAATTAGTAGGTCACAGGAAGGACCTTCTTATCAGTCCTTAGAGATTATATTCAGGGCGTACGAGTTCTCCCCTTATGGAATCGAAGCGGCCCAGTCCCTGTGGGGCAAAGTTCGCAAGATGGAGATTGAGATTCCGGTCAACGTCTATACCGCATACGCGGGTGTTCTGGGTGCTCATAGCCAGCTCGAGCAAGCAAAGGAGCTGCTAGAGAACATGGAGACCGAAGTCCACCAACGGCCTCAACCAATTACGTAAGTTCTCTAATCTATTTATTAATAGCCCATTTATACCGCATACTAACAAAAGCGCCGATAGACTTGCGGTGGTATACAATGCCCTGGGTAATGACGATCTGAAGGGAGACTTTGAGGCGTGGTCCAAGGACTATTTCCCACATATCTGGAGCAGTCTAGAGAAGACGAGGAGGAAGCGTGATGCTGAAGGACTGATGACGTTCCAGATTTCACGGCCCTGGAAAGCATAGTGCATGCTTGCCATACAGATAATCAAATGTATATCACACATTTCTGTTTATACAAAAGTATATCGGGGTAACTTTTACTGTACTATAGTAGAAATCCGCGTGGCCATGTGTGCCTGCCCACCCCTTATGTGTCTATCTGTGCCCCTTGAAGCTTTCTTATAAAGTCTTATAGGTCACGCGAGTCCGTGTTGGTATTTGATGGTCTGTTCCATCTCAACAACTTTTGTACAGGAAAGTCTACACACGCCGAGATCGGTATGACCGAGTCTCTGTCGATTGGGTCCCATTCTACCAAGTCCCACCATCTGCCCAATGCCTTGCTTCTCCTTTAAATGAAGTTGCCGAATTTGCCTACCGCTTGAGTCTGTTGCGGCGTCATGTGCCCGCTCCGCATCAAAAGCTCTGGGTGGCGATGGACACTGGGATGGATACCCAGAGCGACGGAGCGCCTGACCATCTTGGCGATCTTGCGCTGGTTCTTGGGCGTAAGACCGGTCTGCATCCGCTTTCTGATACGGCCGTGGGGTGTCATGTACTCCGAAACTACCGAGAAGTTCTATGCCGATGTTAGTTAGTTGAACATACCGCAAATTGCAGTAGACCCGTGTCTCTGGAATCAAGGAATACGCCTCCCTATCCAGCCCCATCGAGATAATGTGGTTTGCCCGGCAAGGCCACCGAGAAATAGTATATAAGGAGAAACAGAAGGGATGCTTACCGCGTACATGTCCAGCGGCCGGAGTCCCAGAAGGTCCACCAGGTCGCGCTGCACGCTCGTCATCTTGCGCCACTTGGCGGCCTCGACCTCACTCAGGTCGTGGGGCGCGTAGAGGTCGCCCTCGCGCCACCGCCGCGGCATCTGGCGCATGTAGTCCTCGCTGATGTTCTTGCCCCGCAGCTCGCCGACGACCTTGCGCTCGCCGTCGGGCGTCTGCGTCCGCCTCTTCGACCGGAAGTCGTCGAAGATGGAGGAGACGCCCTCGGTGGCGTCCTGGCCGCCGCGCTTCGAGGACGAGTCGAGGTTCAGCATCGAGGAGGCGGGGGGAGGAGGGGACATCGCGGCGGACTGGAGAGAGTCGGAATGGCTGGTTAGTCGTGGGTTCGCGATTATGCTTGCTTGGCGGTAGTGGTGGTGGGGAGGGTGTATATGGCATGCATTACAAGTACACGGGAGTGGGACGTACTGGCTTGGAGGGGTGCCTGCTGAGAGAATTGGCAAGCTTGGCTTCGGAAGAAACTGGAGGTAGCGGGCTGCTTGAAAGCGCTGAGGAAGGGAATACGGGGCGGCATCTTGGGCGGGTTGAATTGAACTCCTGCCTGGCTGGTTTCCGGGCCCGAAGCTATTCGCGAATTGGACTGAACTGGCAGCGATGTGCCCCAGGCAATTGGGAATTTTGGGCGGTACCTTGGAACGGAGTGAGCTTGTATCAATTAATCCGGTACCGCAATTTAAGGTTATCGGGGAGGCGTTATCGGCAGAGTGGGGCCAAAAATAATTCGAGATGGCGGAAAGAAGGCCGCTTTGTGACAGAGAACTTTTGGCGCGTGGTAGAGAAGCGTTGGCGGCGTCATGAATGCACCCAGTTTCCCATCTTTGATGAAATTCGTCTTTTCGCTCATTCTCGTCGCCGGGTTCCCACAGTAGACACTGCACTATTTATCATAATCCAGTCAACATGGTCCGCAAGCTCAAGCATCACGAGCAGTACGTGTTTCCCCATTGCACTCTCTCTGGAGTAACGAAGTACTGATTCCCTACGACAGGAAGCTCCTCAAAAAGGTTGATTTCATCACCTACAAAAGCGACAACAACCACAGAGACCATGAGGTTATCCGAAGGTATGAAAATTGTTCGCAAGCAACTATGGGTACGCGACTTCAATCATTGAATTGGTCGTGTCCGAAATCATACTGCAGCAACTAAACGGATTTGATTAGATATTCGATCCAGAAAGTAGAAGACTACCACAAGGTATGCATCATATCCCATAAAGCAGTATCAAATGAGTTGAGCTAATACTTTGAATTACAGTATAACCGTCTATGTAAGCGACCATAGGCTGACATGAATGTGCCTTATGATGGCCGTAACTAACCTCAGTGGGATTCAAGGTGGCTCCATACGCCAGTATGCGCACAAGCTCTCGCAGCTCAGCCCGGAGTCGGCCTTCCGCAGGAAGCACGAGGACCTGCTACTTGAGAAGCTCTACGACATGGGAGTCCTCGCCCAGATGTCCAAGATGTCCTCGGTGGAGAAGCTCACCGTCAGCGCCTTCGCCCGGAGACGCCTGCCCGTCGTGATGCAGCGGCTCAAGATGTCGGAGACCATCTCTGGCGCCATCAAGCTCATTGAGCAGGGCCACGTGCGTGTGGGTACTGAGGTCGTCTCGGATCCGGCCTACCTTGTCAACAGGTCGATGGAAGACTTCATCACCTGGGCCGAGGGCAGCAAGATCAAGAGGCACGTCATGAAGTACAAGGACCGCCTGGACGACTTCGAATTGCTGTAGATGCTGCCTATAGTGGCCGAATCTATACCGTTTTGCTTGATGGTCGAACTAGAAGGGGGGTTTGCATGGCTGGGCGTTTAGGAGTTGTTTATAAGGTTCTGTCAATGATGTGACTATCTTTGATTTTTGGTCGAAATCCAGGCATCATCTGATGTATATATGCGATTGGTGGAATGCCGCCCCCGTGTCTCTTATATGTACTTCCCTACTACGTGCTTCTTGAATCACTAGCCATCAATGACCACCTAGGCAGGATCAAATGTTATCGACGCCACGGAGTCGGATGTGTGCAGCGTATGGCTTTATGCTAGTTCAAGAAGAAACACCCTCGGTATTGGTTGAGGCAGTCATTGGAGGCGAGAATTGCATATGTAGGCTTTGGACGGGCCTCATGCGCATTGTTTGAGGTCTCCAATGGCAGTTGCAGCTGGCTAAGACCGTCATATGCATGGTTACAATTTAACCAATCTTCTTGCAGCCAGCGTCCTGGCCTCATGTAGGTCACAGGAAATTGGCCCGTTCCAATGCTGGGCACCGCCCTCGGGTTCCCATTGGCCAGTATCGGCAACTGACGTCGACCAGGGTAATTCTATGTCTGTATACTTAAGAGTTCCCCAGCCCATCCTTTTCCATAGCTATTGATCCAGAACCTACCAAAAAATTTACATACTTTCATTACCAGAGCCAAGTAAGTCAAGACCGTAAGTAGGAATGTTTGATGTGCTCGCTAATGACATCGTCACCAAGGAACCGCTTGGTGGGGCAACACCTACTCAGGGGTTAGGATAACCAAACATCACCAAGAAGCCTCCAGAGGGAGGACAACGAGGGTCCTCCCTCGACTTTCATTCAGAGACAATGCAGCAGTGATCAAAGAGATGCCGGACACGAGTCTGTCCATCAGGAGGCTGGGGGCTGTGTGAATGGTCGACGTGACTTTTCCGACTCTGCAGATGCGACTCCCCACTTTTTTACCTCAGCGTCTCATGGATACTCAAGTCCATCGGTATCTTTCGACCACTTGGGAGGAGGGAATGGCGGTTTATATGATCACAGTATGTGCTACAGTTTTGCGTAACAGTCTCCCATCTCGAAGCTTCAACGCTGATACCCCGAACAGACCTTGAGACTTCAACTATCCAACACCCAGTTTCATCAATCCAAGAGCCAGTATGGTCGATTCCTTATGGGCCAGAGCAATTTCCAATATCAACTTACCTGTCTGCTCAATTTCAAAGCTCTCAGCAGGCACATCACCTTTCCGCCCATGACATACCCCCAGACTGGATCCCTCCGTCACTCGAACTATCAGAGCCTTCCTTTTCGGCCGTCTTCGAGACAAGCTTCTCGGGGTTTGACGCATATGCTACAACTTCAAGCCCGCAATTTGACACAGAGCTATACTCGAGGGGCCCGAAGTTTGACTGTGACGATTGCCGGAAATGTTTTGACACAAAGCGCAAGCTGAGGTAATTTTACATCCTATATAAGTACCCATTAGCCTCAACCACACACTAACGTCGAGGGTAGCAAACACAAGTCGTGTCACAACAAGAAGTATCGTTGCAGCTATCCATATTGTGATCAGTCATTCTCAGCATCGAAAGACCTGAGGCGCCATCGAGACACCATACATGAAAAACGGATGGTCCGCTGCCCACTATGCAACAAGGATTTCAGGGGCCGTGCCGATAACTTGGAGCGACACAAGCGAGAGTCTTGCACGCAACGTCCACGGGACCACCATGTCCTGGATCCGGGGCTGGGTGGCTCGAACATACATACAACACATCAAAACCTTTAACATCGTTCTGAAGTCTCCAAGGTTGTGGGGAGGATCAGGTTTACTGCGCCGGCCCGGGGGCGATTTACCTTTTTCGAAGTCGACAAAGCCCCATTCTCCCAATCTGGTGGTGCCGCCAACACCTGGGCGCAATCCGCAAGAGGAGATGGTGGATTGACAGGACGAGACCATGCGAACAGGACTCGTTGGCACCACCAGATTGGGGGAATTGAACTTTGTCGACTTTGAAAAAGGCAAATCACATATACCACCCCCGGGTCGGCTTATTTTCAGCGCACTCTGCAAAAATCGTCAAGTCACATGCCACTTCAACACACAGCAAAAAGGGGTGGGGACTCCAATGCTACATACTACTAATCCTGGCTCTGGAGTAGGGCATGGTCCTCCGAGCTTCATCTCGTTCCCGTTGTCAGGGTGAGATGAAGCTTGCAGGACCTTGCTTTCCTCTAGTTCTGGAAGAGCCAATCACTAGTTTAATACATTCCTTATGTTTCTCTTGACTCGAATGTTCAAGTTAGGATTGGCAGCGTGTGACTCGTAGAGTGTAGGGACACATATCCTCGACGTAACATGGACGCCTTTAGCGCTGCTTTCGCACACAAAGGAAGATACCTACTCCTTCCAAAATACCGCGGTGCTTGTTTTGAGCATGTCATTGAGCACTACTCGTTTGAATATGCCTCGTCATTCCTACTTAAAGGCCTGGCGCAACGTCACAAGCCTCAGACTATGGGGTCAGCCTTCGCCCCGTACAATCTTTGCTTTCTCGTCTAACCTGGCAGTTCCCACCTCAAGTCTTGGTTTTCATCAAACGACTGAAAGGCACCATATTCCATCGTCTTCGTATTGCAACCCCACCTCGTGGGCATCGTCCATCTTCTCCATCTGGAGGGTTAAGGGGGTGAGGCCCCCATACCTTGGAAGTCCCTTATCTACCAATTCTGAAGTTTCATAACTACTTATAATTGCGGCCGTAATACTTCAGATAACTCTAAGCTAGGCAGTTGTCTCTAGAGATATTGTACGTGATCTAACATAATTAACGTGTTAATGGGCGATGTTTTCCTTAGCTAGCAGTCTTAGGTTGCGACCCGGGTGCTAAGTACGATGGTGCCCCGCCATCTCTATCGACTGATTTCCAAACTACAGGAAGCAAAGAGTCATAAGTGATTATCGTAGCAGAGGTTCAAGATTGCTATATCTATCTACCTTCATCGTGTAAATGAAAGATGGTAATTGACAGGCATCTGAGTTGTTCTATCTGGACCAATCGGAGTGGCTGATTAATGCCGGAGCCAACCCACTCGCAGGATATATTATCCGTCCCCGAGGGCTTATCACCGAGCTCGATAGGTGGGAAGCTCGGCTCTGTCTAGTCTTTTTCTACGTTGGCCGCATCATTGACGAATTTATCAATTCGCCGCCGAACTTCAAGTTCGACCTGGGAGCCCATAAACTCTCTCCTACCACCATTTCCCACCTTTTCTTCTTTTCTTCACACCATATTTAATACCATACACAAAGAGCGATTATGGTCAACGCAGCTTCATCTGCATTGAGGCAGGCCTCGCGCCTGGGCCTTAGACAATCCCTTACCTCCACAACCTCCCGCACTCTCCCCACAGTATCAAGAGCTGTTGCGACAGCTCCAGTCCGAGCTTCGCGGAGAAGCTATGTCTCGGAAAGCAAGCGAGATCATGCGCAGGTCAACATCGAGACAGCTATCAAGCTGGACAAGAAAGACTTCATGAACGACAAGGGCGAGATGGTAATGCCTGGAGCCGGTACTCCCGCTAATGCCTCAGTCAGTCCCATGGCCGAGGTCTTGAAGGAGGCCACCATGATGGAAGAAGGGCAGCGACCCATCTACCTCGACATGCAAGCAACTACACCTGTAGACCCACGGGTGCTTGATGCCATGTTGCCATTCTTCGTTGGCGTCTACGGCAACCCCCATTCCCGCACACACGCATACGGATGGGAAAGTGAGAAGGCTGTCGAAGAAGCTCGTGAACACATCGCCAGCCTCATTGGCGCAGATCCCAAAGAAATAATATTTACCAGTGGCGCCACTGAGAGTAACAATATGAGCATCAAGGGCGTGGCGAGGTTCTTCGGCCGATCGGGCAAGAAGAAGCACATTATAACCACCCAGACTGAGCACAAGTGTGTTCTCGACAGCTGTCGCCATCTTCAAGATGATGGTTACGAAGTCACGTATCTACCAGTACAGAACGATGGCTTGGTCGACCTTGAAGCCCTCGAAGCTGCCATCCGTCCAGAAACCTGCATCGTCAGTATAATGGCCGTCAACAACGAGATCGGTGTAATCCAAGACCTCGAGGCTATTGGCAAGCTTTGCCGGTCGAAGAAGGTCTTCTTTCACACCGATGCTGCCCAGGCAGTTGGCAAGATCCCTATGGATGTGAACAAACTGAACATCGACCTGATGTCTATCTCATCACACAAAATCTACGGCCCCAAGGGCATTGGCGCCTGCTATGTGCGAAGACGCCCAAGAGTGAGATTGGAGCCCATCATCAGCGGAGGTGGTCAAGAGCGTGGTCTTCGAAGCGGCACATTAGCACCACCTCTGGTTGTTGGCTTTGGCGAGGCCTGTCGCATCGCCAAGGAGGAATTAGCGGTACGTTTCCACTTACTTTTCTTTCACTTGTCTTTCTTATATGATGAACTACTCCATGCATGGCTTTCTGAATTCCTTGACCGGAATCCGTTTGTTGATACACAGTACACGCGTCTGATTTACCTACTTTGCCACCTCCTATCTTATAATGCCCGCTCAAAGCAAGATACTGACTTACACCGTCATAGTATGACTCTAAGCGAATCAAGTACCTCTCAGACCGTTTGTTGAAGGGTCTATTGTCCTTGGAACATGCCACACAAAATGGATCTGCGGCCCATTTCTACCCTGGATGCGTAAACGTTTCGTTCGCCTACGTCGAAGGCGAGTCTCTTCTGATGGCACTCAAGGACATTGCCTTGTCATCTGGTAGTGCATGCACATCAGCATCCCTGGAACCCAGCTACGTCCTGCGTGCGTTGGGCAACAGCGATGAGAGTGCCCACAGCAGTATTCGGTTTGGCATCGGTCGGTTCACGACTGAAGCAGAGATTGATTACGTGTTGAAGGCTGTGCAGGAGCGTGTCACATTCTTGCGGGAGCTGAGTCCCTTGTGGGAATTGGTGCAAGAGGGTGTTGACCTGAACACGATTGAATGGAGTCAACACTAAATGCGATATGCTGTATTTTGATTTTTACATACTCGGTCTATTATGCCGAGATGGACCGGCCAAGGGAGCGAAGTTACAGGATTTTGGAGTGGAAGTCGAAACGTGCACGATCTTATTGGCTTACAGAGCCTGCCCGGATTAGGGGGCCACGGACTCTTTTGTACATTGGACGGCTGCAACTGGTTAAGTTGCTTCTCACACACCTCTCGTTTTTGGACTTTGGAGTTTACTGCTAGGGTCATGGAACAACCACGCAAGCGATCACACGAAACAGAAGGTGTGATACACATTTCTCGTAGGGAGCTGCGAGACGCTGAGATTTACGTCATTGATACCATACTCATGTAAAATACAATACAACGCGCGCCTTACCATCAGGTGCTTTATGAACATTGACATACATCATTTCCGGGAGTCACACCTCGTGCAATGGGTTGTTTCAACTCGCGAATCCCAGAATGGGGACAAGAAACCATGTAGGAAGGTGTAGTAGTAACTCGTTTTCCAGCCAGCATTCAAGCAAGCACCGGTGACTGTCTGGGCCATGCATACCTCGTATTTATCAATCAAGAAAGCACATATATGATGGGTTCTCCACTTCCTGTACCCGAATCTGGTAGGTGGGCAACTACAGCCTGCCTGGGACCGGTCTAAAGTCACTACCAGTATTGCTTGGATGCAAGGCAGCTTCTCAACCCAATCAATATGTTGCGATACGTGCAGGCAGGTAAGAGCCATGTTGTAGATCGAATGTTCTAGCTTCAGGCCTGAGGCTGCTTGGCTGCCGACTGTAGCTGTCACTTTGTGCCATGCGTGCATGAACTATATGCAAGTCCCTACCCCCTTACCGACTTCCTAGCTGAATGCGATGAAAAGCAAACAGAGCAAATGCATATCTAGGTACCTTACACTGGCGCGGTTGCATGCACGTACATTGATGTTAGGTATATACCCAATCAATACCAATAATCTCCCCAAGAACACCTATGGGTTGGCCATTTCTAAACCCCTTGAAACACCACCATCATGCATTCTATTCTCATATCTACATATCAGAAATGACATCTAGCAGCGACATGATTGAAGTGTGAAGTCCATGTACTCAGGGTCCGCTGAGAGGCGAGCAAGAGCTGGTAGGTACATGTAGCTGCAGGCTGCATAACGAAAGCACGCAGCATCACCAGTAAGGCGCAGGGAGCCAAGGGATCATGTGAAAATATCAAATTACATGTACCTTACCTACCTACCTTGCAGCCCACTGCTTGCGGCAATACACGTAATTGGACCCTTGGGGACAGGCATGAGCGACTAAGCTTTGAGTGATTTGTTTGACAGATTGTATCATAGAAGGAGACAAAGAGGCGGCTGTTTTGCTGCAACCCCACTATATGATGTCATGCCGCTTCCCCCATAGGTAGCAGAAACCCAGACAAGGCGACTCACACTTACACGATTATCGATCGTGATCTGGGGAAGCTGCCTTGTTGAATCACACAATTTCAGATTCTGCAGTGATGGTGCCTACCTGCTCCCAGTTGGCCTTTGACGTAACCCGTACCTTGCCTTCTTTCAGGCATGTAACTGGACTGAGGATAAAAGGCCCATCGATTCTCTGATCCATCTGACACCATTCAACTCACATCTTCACATCCACACACCCAACACCAAATATAATCACCAACTTTTTGTTTGCTCAACTACCTTTTGACAACTTCTCAAACGTCTCAAGTCACTTTTTGCACACACATACCAACCAATCCACTCAACACCAACAACATGTCTTCCAACAACGCTTCCACCGGCAACTCCTACCTGGAGAAGGCCACCGGCTACATGCAGGAAGCTCTTGGCAATGTGACCGGAAGCACTGGCGACAAGGTTAGTCACTCTTTTCTTCTTTCATAATCTTCCATCCTTGATGGATCTTTGAGCTCTTGCTAACCAATTTTCTGCATAGTCCGAGGCCCAGGCTAGGAAGGACAAGGCTGATCTTGAACATGACGTATCCAAGACTTCTGTCAAGGTGCCTGGCGGCGCTGTCAGCTCTTCTGGTATCGCCACGGACAACCAGGACCAGATGACTGGCAACCTGAAGCAGACTGGAGGCAGTGCCAAGGAGTTTGTTGGCAACCTCACCGGCAGCGAGAGCCTGAAGCAGCAAGGCCGCGAGATGAACAAGGAGGGCCAAGGTCAAGAGGCCAAGGGAATCCTCTCCCAAGGCTACGAGGGTGTCAAAGACCGTGTTGGCGGTACTGTAGGCCATGGCGTCAACGCGATGCTTGGTAATGAGGGCGCTGCTTCTGAGTACCAGAAGCAGCACGATGCTGGCAAGGCCAACCAGCGAGGGTTCGAATCCAACATTGACAAGAAGGCCGAAGCCGAGGCTGAGGCTCGCAAGTAAACACACAGCACCTCATTGTTGGAGCAGGAACGGAAGGCACAATGATTGAGCACTATGATACCCTATGATTGACGACAAACATTGATAGCAAGTAGATAGCAGTTGAATTGACTGCTCTTACACATTTGACCTTTTCGACCTTGCAACCACATGACTATTGTTGAATTGGCAAGCCTTGATCACCATCATTGAGAATGGTGGTAGGATCATGAGATGCATTGTGCCATTCAATTGCATGCTTGTAAGTATTAGTAGAATGGATTGGCCATGTAATGCTGTATGAATTACGGAGCACTAGATGTGATAATCCTCGAAGAACTGTGATAAAACAACCTGATGAGCGTAATTGCTCGTGGTTGGTGATTATGGATGGTAGTAGGCTTGTACTTAGGAGTCGAGATATGTCGTTCTCCATGGGTCAGCCACATAGGTAATTTGGTGTTGGGGAAATCCAGCCACAAGTCGGGTCCGTTGGTCAAAGCTCCAGTAAAGCTTCAGAGCAATAGTGTAGCCAATTGTCAATTGAGATTTCGAGATTTTGCTTCTGGTGGGATACCTCGCTGACCAATTCCTACTTGCTCTAATGCTGCGGAATAGTTCAATTCCGTAATGCCAATCTTTTGCAATGATATCGTGGCCTAAGACGAAAATCCTACATTACTGACGCGGACTGGCGTCCCGTCTATCGCCCCATCCACGAGGGTCCTCCCCTCCCACATGCCTTTTCCGCAGTCCTCGTCGACCTGCTGCAGAGCTATCAATCGCCGTCTGCTAGTCCAGCATGATTGCGTATGGGTACCCGAGAGCGCCCTATCGGCAGCATATGAACGGTACTGCTCCGCTTCTCGAATAGCCTTCCGACGTCATGGCTCCTCCGTACCCGGGCCGTTGGAGAACCGGAAACGACAGAATAAGAGGCAGATGGGCGAGCTAACTTTTGGTCACGCTCACGGATCAGCCCCTTTGTGGGATCTGGAGAACCTGCCCGACCTGACGCAATGGAAATGGAAACCACCTACAGAGCGCCGCAGCCGCCAGACTGTCCAGGCCGACAGGAATCTTTGGAACGCAGTCGTAGCATGGCTGTCACCGCGAAACGATGCGCGCAGTCAGAGCGTGCTTGAACAACCTGCCTCGACCTCCTCAGATATCTTACAGGACGCGACCCCCATCACTATGGCCGATCCTACTTCGGTCGCGCTAGGTTCTGATACAGAATCGGCGGGCTGGATTGAACAAGGCTTCGATGCCTTGATTCAAGACGTTTCTCTCGATCGAACATTGCGGATGTGTCCCAATTTCTCCTCATTCTGCGACACACTGCGAGATGGTCTATCGGAGGGCCGCATATCTGCTGGGGCGCTTTGTTCTCTGGTTCCTTCCATGGCAGATGGGTTGGCCCGCTCAGCTCTCACGTTGGATATCCAACAAGAGAAGAAAGTTTTCGAACGCTTGAAGGCGCAGTTTATCGGGGCATCGATCGATGGACTGGAAGCTCTACGCGCCAGACTGGGTGATACACACTTCGATGGCAACGTTTGGGAGATATTGCTGCAGGAAGCGTCGCATCTCCGATTCAACAGTCTGCGCACGTTTGCCAGGCTAATGTCCCTGATCCCCAGCAATGGCATCGGGTCACTGAGTGTCGTCATTCACGCAAATCTGAACAACTTTTTGGCCGCAGTGAGCCAAGATACGCACAGGACGCATGAGAAACAAATCAACAAACTAGCGGGTATCATCCAGGATCTCGGACTCATGGAACATCGCCATATATTGGACGAAGTCTTGACGGATCTTGCCCAAAATACTCACTCTACCAACTTCACCGTAATGCGTTTTTGCTGGCTTCAGGTCCTGGCAAGATTGCGCAGCCTCGACGACGAAGCCCTCGCCAACGCCTGTGTCTTTCTAGAGACAGGCATCACGGCCGAGCCTTTGACGTCGAAGCAAATCGCGCGGATATTCCTGGGAAGAGTGAATAGCTGCAATTCACTCAAACGGGTGACGTCGATGTATACATCGCTCAACAATTGCCAGGAGTCTAGATGCTTAGCCCAACTGAGCTCTTTCTTCTGGAGTACGGGCCAGCCACAATATATCAGAGTGCTATGCACATTTCTGCTAAGAATGGGCCGCCAGCAGGATATCCTTCACCTGCTTAGAGGCGTCACGAAACTAGTAAAAAATGAGGCAACCCCCCTGGCCAACCTTGCTGTCGGGCTCGGGCATACACCGCTTGCCTTGCAAGTATATTTCCGATATTGCGAGAGTCGCTTCGCCTCCAAGTTGTTCTGGCGGACTGAATTTGCCACGAATCTCCTCATAACGATGATGCAAAGCAACTCTCTGGACCACAAACGGATCCTCACAGCGCTCAAAATGTTCCAGAAGCGGCGATTAGGGCGGTTGTATTCTATGTCGTCGGGTCGCACGGTGCGCGGTGCGAGTCACGGAACCTCGCGAGCCACATACGAGCGCAAGGAAAGAGGCCTCAGAATCAAACAGGTACAGAAGGCCGAAGCAGCGGCGGTGGCTTTTGCAGGCGCCCGTCACCTGCCCGACAGATGCTCCTTTCGATTAGTGCAGCAATGCGTAAACTACATCAGATCGCATGGGTCCAAGGTATCATCGAAAGGCCTACAGGCGCTCTGGAAGGTCATCACAATAGATCTGGTCAAGAGCCGGCCCGGCCGGGCAACTCGCCTGAAGTGGTTCTTTAGGGTGTTGTTCAAGGAACGCGGTCTCGGGGAGACGCGCGCGGCTCATTCGAAGCTTGTCCAATGGCAAAGCAGAGTACTGACTGAGCTCCAATCGTCCAATGGGGATAGGTAGAGTTTAGGAATGACGCTCTCGACGAGGGAGACAACATTATTGGATGTGCAAGGCAGGAAAGCCCGTTCTAAAAACGGAATTCAAATCCGAGCACATGGACGTGTAGAAATAGAATGGCCCGGCCAACAGGCTGTGTGCCTCGATTAAAAGTCTCATTGTACATAACACATTTAAGATACCAACAAATGTGAAGATGACTGCACGGCAGACTGGAGCGCTCTAGGTGTTCGATGGTTGGCTGGTCAAGCAAGCGGCTTCGCTAGTGAGGGGGTTTGCAGAGGTGTGATTGGATCTGGCGGGTTGGGTGCTTGCTTTGGGCGGACTACCTTACGTCCTTGTGCTTGGTAACATCAGCATCGGATCTGGATCTGTCGACCCTTTTGGGCAGCCAGTATCAGTCAGCCTCTCAGATGTCTCGATCGCTTTTGCCAGCTTACCTTATCTCGATGAGGCACCACAGTTGCTCTGGAGCCATTCCTTCGGTTCTTGTGACGCTCCCCCAAACCCACGCGCCACACAATGCGTCTTGACTAGGTCACGACGCCTCTTCTACTGGCACCAACCCCATTGAGCGCCGACCGTCAGCCTCGATCCGGAAGGCCCGACTTGGTGGACAGAAAAACGTGATGCCGAGACAATCGTTCTCGTTCGTCCATAACACTCAGAGCGTATTATCAATTAATTTGATTTGAGATGAAGCAAGGGGCTTGCTGATGGATAAAGTACGAGACGGCGTTCAGACCGAGTGGACATGAATGCCACCAATCCAAGACTAACGCTGGTGACAACTCCTGATTCTTACGTCCCTTCTGTGCTCCCAGCTACCTGCTTCGCCAGAGGTGACGGAGTACTTGGTGCTGGGAACGAAGTGAGGGATGCATTTTCCCCAGTGTCAGGGCTCCTGCTAGCAGGCTCTCAGGGCAGGACAGGTAGCCAGGCAGGCAGGCAGGTGGGAAATTGGCCGAAGTTCCCGTCCAGAAAGTGCTGTACTACCCTGCCTACATGCCCAGGAAACAAGCAAACTGCAGATCCGTGTGGTTAGCTTTTGCCATAGCTACGAACCCATGTTTAGATAAGAACGGCAAACACTTTAGGCGGGAAAAACTAGCCCCTAAATCAAAGAAAATGAACAGGCTAGCTACTACTCGCAGCCATTGAGGCCTCTTCGCTTATTCCCAGTATCTTGGGGCTTGAATTTCCGCCTGCCACCCACGTCCGGAGGAGGGGAACAAAAGAGGACAGGGACACGCCAGAATATAAAAGAGATCCCCACCGAATCTTGCAGATGGTCCGCCACACCTAATCGTGACTTTACGTCCGTATCTCAGGTAGTAGCGCCCTGCGACAACCCATTCTCGCATCCCAACGGCCTGGGCCTGCAAATAAATTGGAGACCTGCCGTTTCCCAGCAATCCGGTTACAAGGAGGCAATCTAGCATGAGAATGGGGAGAGAGAGAGAGAAGGCTCATCCCCACGAAATGAACGAGCCTATGAGAGCTTGGATTCACCCCCAAACAGCAAGCCAGCGCGCGCCAGCAGGAGCGAGAGTGAGCGAGAGAGAGAGAGAGAGAGAGAGCCGAGTGAGCGAGCGAGTGAGTGGAAGGCCAAGCAATCGGCGCCAAGACCAGACTTCCAGGCCAGGGAACCGAGAAACGATAACCGACAGAGGCAGCAACCGCAGCAGCAGCAGTAAGGAAGAGAGGAAGATAGAGATAGACGAGAGGCCGATCTCACCGCCCCCCTCCTCCTTCCGCGCCCCGCCCTCCAATCTAAAAAAGCTGTTTGATCCCCCGCAGCAACCCTCTTCCAAGTCGATTCAATTATGGACCAGGCCGGTCTAGGCTCCGAAGCCGAGGCCGGGCCCAATCCGAAAGCGCCGGTAGGGCTCAAGCCCATCCGTCGCCGGAATCGTATGATCAACAGGTAAGCCTCCTAGTTTCAGCTTGGCGTCTTCTTTTCCTCTGTGCGCCTCCCCTCCTCCCATGTCGTCCTTGCTTGCCTTTTCGTGCATGCGCACACCTGCTTGTTAAACAATGTTGGCCAAGACTCACTAACACATACCGCCAATTTCATTTTGTGTATGTCGTTGGGGAATAATCAGCAACAGCAACAGCAACAGCAACAGCAACAGCAACAGCAGCAGCAGCAGCTTATCATGATAAGTCTCTGTCTTGTTGCCTGCAGCTTCTGCTGTAGTTATTGGTGTTATTCCCACAACGTCGGCACAAAATGAAAGAGGCCAGGAAATGATAAAGCTGCCTAGAATGTCGAAAGCGCAAACTGAAATGCAGCAAGACGTCGCCGTCGTGCGTCAACTGCCTCAAGGCGGCGCGCGATTGCCTTTACATCGGGCCCCGGCTGGACGAAGCGAGCCAATTGCGCCTGGCCGAGATCAAGGAGAAGCAGGGGTCCCTGGAGCGCCAACTCGAGCGGGACGTGGCCAAGTCAGCCGCCCTCACGACGCAGAGGAGCGCCCTGGGCCAGCGCATCCTGGCCGACGAAATTGGCGAAGAAGAGGACGACGAGGAGCGCTACCTCGAGTCGACGCCCCTCGCCGCCCTGGACCTGACCTATGAGGATGATGCCGACGGCGCCGACGATATGATCGACCTGGGCATCCAGATCGGGAGGATGCGCATCACGGAGCGGATAGGCGGACTGTCGAGACCACGCATCTCCGAAGAGGTGAGCGATATGCGAATGGCCTTTTTCCCTTGACGCTCTCATGCTATTTCGTAATCGTGCAAGAACTAGCTAACCCACAGCACTTTCGCAGATTTCGGCCGGTCTGTCGGGGCAGTACCGCTCCCACGGCGGAACTCCTCGGTCGCCCTTCGGAGTATCGTTGCCGAGTGGGCCGTCTCCGGCCTTGGGTCCGTCTACGGGCCTCGACACTATGTCAGATGGTGGCGCGTCGGACATCTCGATGCCCGATTTTCTGCGGCCGGGGTCTCAGTACATCGCTCCGACGAGCGGCCTGTTCTTCAGCCAGGTCATCGAGCAGCCCTCGCTCAGCACCTTCCTGCCCTGCCGCGAGTACGCGGACCGGTTCCTCCGCCAGTACTTTTTGTCGGTCCACCCGATCGCGACGTGCGCGCAGCGGGCGTCCCTGGAGGAGACGTACGCCGCCTTCTGGAATGTGGTGGACGCGGGCCTGTACGAGCCGAGGGCCTCGACCCAGGCCATCGTGTTCGCCGCCCTGTTCAGCGGCGCCGTCGCCATGGACGAGAACGATGCTGTGCGCGAGCTGGGCGGCTTCGCAAAGGACAACTGGGTGCACAGTCTGAAGATGGGAACCGAAACGGCGTTGAGCAAGGCCAATTTCCTGAGGACTACCAAAATGGAAACGATGCAGGCCTTCATCATATACATGGTGAGTGAACTTTCGATTTAGAATGCTTTTGGCAGGGGTTGCTGACTGATTTGTTAACAAGCTGCCGTTATGCCGAGCAGAAGTCTCGAGAGCACATTCAGTCCTTGTAGGGGCTGCTGTGAGGATGGCCGAATGTATGGGCCTGCACCGCGACGGGGAGGCATATGGTTTAACACCCCTCGAGACCCATGTGCGCCGTCTGGTCTGGCATCAGCTGTGCTTCCTGGACATCAGGACGTGCGAGGCACAGGGGCCGAAACCAGTCATACGGCGCGAAGACTACGACACCAAGCTGCCGGTGAACTGCAACGAAGACCAGCTCACGCACGCCGTCGTGCCGCCCGAGCCGGCCGACCACTGGACCACCAACACGCTGGCCCTGATCCGCTTCGAGATTAACGAGATGATGCGCATCATCTGGCTCGACCGCCGGCGGCTGGAGCTGCGCAAGATCTCGCTGACCGACGTGCTGGCCAAGATCGAGAACTTTCGCCGCCGCATGTCCGAGAAGTACGACCACCTGCTCGACGTGGGGCAACCGGCGCAGCGCTACGCCAAGTGCGTCATGTCGCTGCTGACGTATCGCCTGCACGCCATGGTGTTGCACCCCTACCACTCCAACGCGACCCACCCCATGCCCGCCCAGCTGAGCTCCCTGCTCGTCAGCTCGGGCATCGTCATCGTCGAGCACGCCATCCAGCTCGAGACCAACCCCCTTTTCCGGCCCTGGGCCTGGTACCTCGGCGCCTATTTCCAGTACCAGATCGCCCTGCTGCTCGCCACCGAGGTTTACTACCGCCCGGGCTCCCGCGACGCCGACCGCATCTGGACCTGCCTTGATTACGTCTTCGGCCTCGACCGCCGCCTGCCCCCCGAGGCTAAGGGCGTCCACCTCCTCTCCGAGATCCAGGGCAAGACCGCCGTTTACATGCGTCTGCGCAAGATGCGCGGTCCTACCAACACGGCCCGTGCCGCGATGTCCCAGAACGCACTCGCGGGCACGGGGCTGCAGCCCCCTTCTACCTCTCCCCATGCATCTGCCGCAACAGCTGTAGCAGCCGTAGGAGCAGCGGGATACCTACATCAACACCAGCACCACCAGGCGCAGCAACAAATACAGCAGGTTCAGCAAGCACCACAACCGCAGCACCCTCATCATGCGCCGCCGTCTTCCTCGCTGTTCTTACACACCAACAGCGGAACAAAGGCGGAACCGGATCGCCATACACCGCCAGTACCACAACCACAGCACCCCGCGGCGGCTTCGCTGCACCACCAACCGCCGCCACAGCCGCCCATGGAATTCGCGGGCGTTTCGGACGGGCAGGTCCTCTACAGTCTCCCGCCGAACCACGATAGCCCCGGGAGCAGCGACACGTCGAGCGTGGGACACACCCAGACCGCCAACGCGATGGGCGGCGTCGAGGGTGGCAGCGGCAACGGCAACAGTGCAGCAACCGCCGCATCCCTGGCCGGAGCAGCGGCAATGCCAGCCACCACCGTCGGGGGTAGCATTATGGATACTATCGACTGGGTAAGAAATGCTCTCGCTCATGCTTCCACCCACCTACCTGTCTTGTCGGACCAAAAGAAAAGAAAAGAAAAAGACCTCGAGTACTGATGAATACTGGTTTATCATTAACTAACCAAATACCACAGGATACCATGACGATGCTGTTTCCCCAGGATCCCCATACGGGCGCGTTCAGCATCCAAGGGTACAACGACCCGAACTCGTTGCTTTGGATGGGGCTGATTGATGGGCCAGGGGGGCCGAAGCACCTGTGATGCAGTGAGAGCCAACTATTATTGCGTTGACAAGGCAAGAGTTGCATTACATGCCACGAGTTTTTAAGGGGTTTCGTTTTGCTTTGAGATGCTTGTAGGAAGATGTGTGCCCTTGGACAAGGGGACGATGGATGATGACCTTTTAACTTACATACAAGAGGTCTAGAAGACAAATCACATGCCTTGGCAGTCTAGGAGTGACAAGGTCCGTTAATAGAGGTATATAATGCAGGCCCACGGTCTTTGTGGTTATACCCGTCGCCACATTCTTGGCTGCGATGGGCTTCATCAAAAGCAGGTAAGCTGTACCGTGTACGTGGATGGACGCTCTACAATGTGCCGACAACTGGGCTCAAGTGGAATGCACGAAGGAGGAGTCAATTCAATGAAATATCGTGTCTCATTAAGTGTACTTTTCTTTTGCTTTTTTTTTTTAAAAAAAAAAAGACCGAAAGAGGAATAACCCCTTATATGTAAAGAGGTATGTATGAAAAGTCCCATGAAGCCAAACCAAACCCGCCCCAGACTCCAGATCCGGATATCATAACGGAACCTTTTTTTTGCACACTATTAAGCAAAAATGATAAATAAGGGAAAATGAAAATAATGGAAACATCGAACGCTTCGGATCAACCCAGGGCCCCCCTTCCCTCTACCAATTCGTTTTTCTTCTCATTTGTAAAAGTAGCACGTCCTCATCCGTATACCTCAAAGGTCCTCCTCCTCTTCACGTTTAGCATAACTGTAAAACCACGTACGTCTGATGCGAGTTTATAAAAATTCGGCTTAACTCCTATCGGGAGCTCACGGGTGACTGGCGTGGAGACATTGGCATACTTGCAACGCTCTTGGCAAGCACTGAAGGGGTAGTCTTTCTTGACAAAGGCGTGGCCCCCCGTGATAGAGGGACACCGCCCGTCTCAGATGAGGGTGTCGCCATGCGGGCTGCTGGTTGCCTCGGCTTGGCAATAAGAACTTGAGCGGGGAAGATGACAATCTCGTCGTCGCCCACCCCGTTGTCATCTCCCTTCTTGACTACCAAGGGGAATAATACAGAGCGAACGATGGCGCCCTGGGCTTCAAATTCGTCGTTCGAGGTCGAACCCCCTGATCGCTCGTTCATGAGTGCTGCATTGAAGACGACCGTCTCAGCGATGTCACCACTAGCGTCGTATTGAGGCTGCAGCGGCGGTAGCATCATGTATTCGGCTCGTTGGGTGCGCATTTCGATGGACAGGTCAACAGCCTCGCGCATGACGCGGCGGAGCTGTGATTGTATCTGATCCTCCAAGTTGGAAGGAGGTGGCAGAATCATGGAAAGTGTTTGCAAGATGGCTTGCACGACAGCCTCGGTGTCGTCATTGCGCTGGTCGCCAAAGGCGGGCCGTTTGGACAGCAAAGTAAGCGTAACGGCACGCCATTGACGCACAGCCTGCGGAGGGCCCACTTCCGAAAGTAGTTTCTCGAGCGATTTCAACTTCTGTCGCTGCTCGCGATCCATACCGAAAAGGTATCTCGTGAAGACGAATTCCCAGACCATGTTCATCGTCATAGACATGAAGACGTCGCGACGCTTGACACGGTCGCTCAGGTACTCGTCAACATCGGTGCCGTCCAGCATCGAGTTGTCGAGCCTGTCGATGATCTTCTCGTCGTTGATCTCGCTGGTCAACCGGCAAGCGCGCATGTCGGAGAATTTGGAGAAACGGAGCACCCATTGCTGAACGTGGGCGCACAGCTGCTGGCAACGGTGGTCGAAATGGTCTTCGTCCTTGAGGCGCATGAATTCGGTATCTGGGGGCTTGGTGGCAAGAATCTGCTGTTGCAGTTGCCTGACTGTCTGTTTGGTGGCCTCAAGTTGCTGAAGCAAGCTCTGAATCTCGGCATCCTTTTCACGCAGCGTCTGGTCGTATTGTCCGCGGACTTGCTGCAGCTCTTGGGCGGCAGAACTGTGTTGGGACTGTAGCCTGCTGTATCGGTCATTGTGCTGATGAGCAAGCTGGGCATTGGCGCTGTTCAAGCCTGTGTTGACTTCGGTCAATCGCTGCACTTCTCTCCTCAGTCCATCGAGGGCATTCCTCAGCTGTTCAATCTCGGCGTCTCGCTCGGTGACGGTGACGGCGGCGCGTTGATTGCCATGAGACTCGGCGTAGCGTTTCGCTTCGGCAAGCGCGCGATTTTCGGCGATCAATTGCTCGACCCTGGACTCGAGTTCCAGGACCTGCATGCTCTGTCGGCGACGCATACTGTGGGGACGGGTTGGTGACCGTGGTGAACCGATGCGGCCTTCACCCATGCCATCCTGGAGAAAGACGGAAAGGTTAGCACAGAAAAACAAGAAATCAATTGCCCCGGCAAATTAGGGCTGGAGACTTACGTAGATCTCGGCGGCCATGTCCTTCGAGGCACGGACACGGCCTTCGTTGGCCACAGGGGTAGTATTCTGGGACGCTCGATGGCGATCGGGGTGGGCATTGGCAGCAGCAGTAGTCTTGTTGTTGGGTCCATTTCCATGGGCAGCAGGATTGTTATGGGCTGGGGCTGCTGGGGTTGGCGAGTACAAGTCGGGCTCAGCTTTGCTTTTGCTGGCCAGCGAGTGGAGGCTGGAGTGGCTGCCGCCCGGTTGGCCAAGAGATCGGAGGTCAGCGCTCATTCGCTCCACACGCCTTAGCGGCGGGGTGTTGGCGCCTGAAGAGTGGAGACTTCGGATGCCTGGGCTGTCAGGCCGCAACTTGAGAGGCTCGGGTGTTCGTGGCGTCCGCATTCGCGATATGTTGTTGTTTGATGCCGACCGTCTCACCTGCGCCTGGAGCTCGGCGTCGGTCCGCGCTGCATCCTCAAAGTGCCGCACATTGTCGGACACGCTTCTTTGCTGGTACGCTGGCGATTGCGCTCGATTATCTGGCCCGGGCGTCCGGGGCTTTCTGGGGTCTAACATATTTGATGGATCTGATGGAGGCGATCTGGATCCACTGGGTACCGAATATTGGTTGAGGCGGGGCATATCATCACCAAGCGGCGATTTCTTGAGTCGTCGCTCGTCCGACGTTTTGTGCGTGTCCTTCGAATCGCCAGAAGCCCAAGATAGCCGGGCCCCCTCGTCCAGTGTCGAGAGCCCTTCCCGAAATTGGACACCGCTGTCGCGCTGAGTGGCGTCTTGGAACTGACTGTGCTTGTTCGGATTGGGAGAGTCTGTCATGAACCCACTGTCGCGGTTGATCTCAGGAGTCTGAACCACAAGTCCTGGTTGCGGCAGATGGTCCATATCGTCCTCGAGATCTTCTTTCGTCTCCTCCTCAACACGCGCGAGACTGCGGCTCGACATGGTTGATCCACGGCCAAAATCGGCCATATCATGGCTGGACATAGACATTGGCCCTAACGATTGGTAACCAGCGTGACCTCGCTCGGCTTGAGGTTCTGAAGTATCGAGTTCTTCTATGTCCCTCATGAGCTCCGAGTTTTGGGAGTCTTCAAACTCCCTCGCCCCAATTTGCGTCGATTCTTTGCTAGGGAAACTTCTGTCGGCAACGGAGCCCGTCTTTTGTCCTCGGCCGACAATAGGACTTTCAAGTGAGTCTGACGTAGTATCTTCAACATGTTTCGGGATACCTGGCGCTGTTCTGTGGTTCGCTTTGTCTTCAGCGTGTCCAGTAACCGTATCCGGAATGTGCGTGTCCTCCTGTGAAGTGATATTGTCGGAACTCTTCGACTTCTTGCCCTTCGCCTTCTTCGATAACCCAAACTGTTCTGTCATCTTCTCCACTCCTCCAGCCAGAGCATTGGCAGCTAGCAGAGCTTCCACCTCCTCCGTCCTCCTTTGGGCGTCTTCTGTTGAAGCATCTTGATCATGCTGTGTATACTTTTGCCTGTTACTGGGCCCCTTCTCGAAATATGAGACAGCTAAATCCCTATGGGGGGTCAATGGTGGGCCTGTGCCATGCTTCATAACCAAGTTCGGCATGTCTTGAATGCGGGATGTGAATGACGACGTAGCGACCTCTCGATTCGGGGTGATGTCACGAGAAAGAGTACCTATGCTATCGGATAACTTCAGACTCGTCTCGCGAGCGCGAGATTTCTTGCTAGATGCAGGCTTGTCAAAGTATGAAGCTGCAATTTCTCGAGCCACGGAGTCTGGTTGTGGAACATCTCGACTCTGGAAATTGGCATCGGGGACAACCCTGGAGGCCGAAGAAGCGTCGTCTGGCGACGTTGTATCTTCCAGACTTGGAGCCGCAACCTCGAGTGTGGCAGAAAGCGGTCCAGGGATGACAGCGTCATCCAGGAAAGATTGCATTCTGACCTTCTTGCCAGGCTGCGTTGACTGATCAAATGGCGGCTCATGATCAATATGGCTGCTCAGTTGAGCAGGTGACAAGTCAACTTCTACTGGCCCTGACAACTGTCGACGCTCCGATACTGCTCTTTCTGGAGTGGACGGAGTAGGGATTAACGATCCAGCCTCAATAAATCCAGTTTGAGTAGATGCAAGCTCAATTGAAGAATGCGCATCCGAACGGAATTGGTCCACCATCATAGGTTCAGTCGGTACGCCTCGAGAAACGGGGACGGTTTCTTGCTCGGCCTCCGGAAGAGTTCTGGAATTGCGCTTCTTGTGCTTTTTGCCTTTGTTTGCTGTTGCCAACGATTCGTTGTGAGCGGGCTCGCTGGCAAGAGGTTCGACAGGAATGGGATCATGGGGGATCAGTTCGTCTGTGGCGGGTTCAGGAAATGACGCTTTAGCCGTATCGTCATCGAGGGATAGGTCCTTGGTAATTACGGAGTGCTCGATATCTGACATGTGAAATCCGGAGGGGGACTTTGGTACCAAAATTGCGGTGTCTTTCTTGGTGGTTCCACGATCAGCCCATCCAGCCACAACCGGTGTCGCGAGGAGCTCTTCACTGGGGACAGGTTCTCCCATTGCCACGTCTTGGGACGCTTCCAAGCTTGGTTCCACAACTGAACTGTCGTTGATTTTGACTTCGTTTTCGTGATCAACGGAAGTCTGTCCATCAGAAATAGCCTCGGAGGTCACATCAGCAAGTGCCTGTTGCTTCTTCTTGTTCTTTGACTTGCTGCCGGAGTCGGCCCACGCGCCCTCGAAGGGAGCTGTAGATTCCCAAGAAACCGGGGCTGCTTGTTGCTTGTCTGTAGTGTCAATTTGCATAGGCTCTGAGAGCTCCGCTTCGGTGTGCTCATGCTTTCCGGGCATCGGAAGTGATGTAGCACTACTCGCAGGGCGTGGTTTCGATTCAAGTTGCACACTAGTCTTCTCCCTGCTCTTCTCCTTTTTGGGCTTTTTGGCGATGAAAGAATCAGCCCATACGTCTTCAGCGGACATCTCAGACGATGGCCCATCAATAGCTGGCCGTTCAGTAGCTGGCTGTTCAGTTGCCTCGATCTGCTGAGTAACGCTGAAGTCTTTAGGCAGGGTGTGCTGGTCTGTGATAGGAGCATCACTAGTGACGGCGGTACCAGCATAAATTGGCAATGCCTCAGATAACGTCCGTTGCCCACTCTGACCGCGAAGCTCCTCCTGGACCGCCGGAATTTCAATGTTAGGTGCGGGTTCGGGCTCAGCCACGATACTGGCTTTACCCTTCCTCTCTTTGTCCTTCTTCAACTTTTTCTTGAAGAAGGGAGACAGCCCATTCTCGTCTTTGGGAATTAAAGCTGCTGCATCAACAGGTTGCTCTCCAGATATCACCGGCTGTTCCTCGCTCTCCATGGTTTCAATCGCATTCTCCTGTCTTTGCGGTTGGCGAGTAGCACTTGAGACTTCATCCGGAGTTGCAGCAGAGACTGGGGCTCCCTCGGTGGCTTGCACCTGTTCCGAGGAAACGCGAATATGTAATTCAGAAGTCGTTGTGTCTTCAATTTGCGTCTGAGTAGGCGTCTCCTCCACGGTACGGGTCAAGGATTCGGCGGCTTGAGTTTTCTTTGCCTTCCTAGATCTCTTCGCAGAAAGCTCGGGGAAGTCATCGAGCTTCTTTGAAGCATCGCCAGGTAATTCCGTTGTGAGGTCATTGGCTGGAGCTTGTTCTGGCGTTGACAAGCCAACTT
Source organism: Apiospora saccharicola (assembly GCA_038363915.1). Lineage (NCBI taxonomy): Eukaryota > Fungi > Ascomycota > Sordariomycetes > Amphisphaeriales > Apiosporaceae > Apiospora > Apiospora saccharicola. The sequence goes on from JAQQWM010000001.1 coordinate 7,995,049, forward strand.
CAGGAAGCACGTTGGTTTGATCCCCCAAACTGCGTTGTAATTCGTCCCCGGGTTCTGTCGAGTCTTTTGTCGTCGTGTTCTCCAGCACAGGGGTTGTTAAGACCTCTTCAGTAACGGAGGCCTCTTGAGGGATGATGTTCCGAATTGGCGGTTCCTCTGGAACTGGATGCACATTTGGAACTGACTGCGCTTGTGCAATATGCTTTTCCTTGCCTGTTGCAGAAGAAGTCGGTGGCTCCTCGGCCGTTAGTTCTTTAGAAAGTCCCTCGAGCATGGATCCTTTAGGAGGTTCCTCTGAGTGGATCAACTCCTCTACAGGCTCATGGGCCTGAGTCATTGGTTGCTCCTTAACTGTCGGAGAGGAAAAAGGTGGCGAATAATGCAACGACTTCTGCTCATGTTGTTCCTGTGAAGCCTTTTTCTTGTCTTTCTTTGACTTCTTGGATGATACAAACTCGGGAAATTCGGTCTCCGGGTTGGGATCGTTGATGGCAGGCAAGGAGTTTCTTCCCACGGTAAGATCCGTAGCTCGGGGTTGAACATCAACTTCGTCAAGAGGCTCCTCGATGATGCGTCCGTAGCGATCTCTCCTGAACACCACCTCCTCAGTTACGGACTCGTAATCCGGATCGTCTTGAAATCGAGAGGCTCCCTTCTTTTTGTCCGTCTTTGACCTCTTGCCCGATGTGGATTCAGACAATGTGTCTTCAGCCTTATCATTGATTTCTGGTTCAACTGGCAAGGCTGTATCCAGTGTTTGGCTCGGCTCGGCTTCGGGCACATTTTCTGCAGTGTTATTGGCATTCAAAGACTCTTCGCTTATAGGCAGGGGTTGACTGGGATCCTCAAGATTGGCCTCCTTCCCCTCCTGGATTGATTGCTTGACAAAACCTTCGTCTTTTGGAGTCTCTTCAATTTGTGGGATGTCTTCGGCTGTTCCGCTAATGACTTGGTTTGCGGATTGGCTTGGAACCACAATAGATTGGCTGGCAGATTCCTCGACTATGCCGGAGACTGGCCCAGAGGGTTCCGGCGCCGTCTGTCGTGGACTCTCATCGTCGAAGGGATGGATCTGCTTTTTCTTCTTCTTATCCTTTTTCGACTTATTGACAGGTGCCAAATCTTCCACATTTCCTTCCTCTCGTTTTTGTAGTGGGGTGCCTGCAGCCTGCTCGCTGAGAGAACCGTCCTTCTTCTCGTCGGTAGAAAGAACATCAACATCTTTATGTTCTTCCGACGGAGTCTTGGCGACTAAGGCTTCATCAACTTGCTCAGGAGCTGTTTCGGAAGGCAAGATAACAAGCTCATTCTCGGAAGGGACTGGCAACTCTCTGATGTCGTCTTCCCATGGGCTGTTTGAGTTTTTCTTCTTCGACTTTTTGGGCGAAGCAGCTTCCGGCTGTGGCAGGTCAGACACCCCCAGCTCTCTGCTTGGGCCAGTGTTGCTCTTATCTTCAAAGAGCGGCGCAATGATCTGCTTAGGTGTCGCTTCGTCCAAGTGATGAGCCTCAGGAGCCTCGACAGGTGCCTCGACGGGTGCCTCGACAAGCGATGATGTAGCTGATACTTCCTGAATGGGTGAGCTTAACGAATGAGCTCCCTCCTTCTTAGTTTTCTCTTTCTTCGACTTCGCAGGGGTGCTGAATCCCCACTCGTCCTCCGCGTCAGCGTCTAGTGCATTCGTTTGTTCTGGCAAACTTTTGTCTTGCTGCAATGTATCCTCCTCGACTTGATCTTCGGAAGTCAATTGCAACTCCGGCACTGTTGCTGTGTTGCTATCAATACTTGCCGGCTCGGCATGTGTTGACGGTGTTTCGTGAGCAACTTCACTGGGTTCTAGGCCAGCCTTGAGAGTCGACTTATCTGCGACAATGGTTCCATCCTGATGGGTTTGTTCCTCCACCGGTTGCTCCTCGCTAGGTCCCGCAATATCCTCCGCGACCAAAGGTTCAGTGGTTGATGGCTCCTTCTCGGAAGGCTGGCCGGGGGCTAAAAAAGACTGCTCGTCAATTGGCGTCTTTCCGGAAGACTCCGGTAGCTGTGTCTGGCTTCCTTTCTTTTTCTTCTTGTCCTTCTTCGACTTTTTCGTGGGCACAACTGTGTACTCATCCTCCTGGGTCTGAACAGGTTGCTCATTCGCTTGTTCAACAACTGGCCGGTTCACCACTTGTCCAGTGAACTCATCTGTTGGTTGCCCAATGGGCTGCTCGTAACCTGAGACGTCTTGATTAGGCAAAATCCTTGGATCTGCGCTTGGCTTGTCTACAGCCTCCGAGGTGGCAGAAGGCGACTGTGGGCATTCAGAAGGGAGCTCTGCTATCGGCTTCTCGGTCTTGACTTGCTCTGGTACGTCCACCATTGTAGTCCTGGTCATGGTCGTCTCTGGTATTGACTTATCATTAGTGGGTGCAGAGTTGTTCCCGATCTCCCGCAGTGTTTCCGCGTCTTGATCGGTAGTTGCGGCAGTCTCGTCGGAGAGTAGAGAGTTCTCCAGTGTGGGGATAATTGGATCCTGTTCTTGACTCTTTCTCTTGGCCTTTTTCTTGTCTTTCTTGCTCTTCTTGGTCACCGAGGGAAACTCCTCGTCGGCAGGCACAACAGAAGACATGTCTCTGTAAGTAACACCTTGATTTGTCGACTCCTCAGGCCTGTGGTCCGTTACTTCAAGAGATTCTGACGGAGGAACGCTGCGAGCTTGCTCATCCTTGTTCTCTAGAACACGACGGCCAGAAGACTCGCCGGGTGTCATGCCTGGCCGTGCCACCGGCTCAGCCATGACTTCCGAGTCTACTGATGCAGGCTCGTCTGTCGAGCCAGAGTTTTCAGCACCCGCATGCGCCTTCTCAAGAGACACCGAAGGCTGCTGCTCCTCTACTGAATCGGCAAATGTGACGCTCTTGCGCGTTGTCTTGTCTTTCTTGGTCTTCTTGGGCGTCGTGGGAGCATCATCTCGGCCATTCTGGGGTTTGGCCACCTCCTCGGACGGGGGAGGTATTTCAGATTCTTGTATTGGTTCTGGTGCGATTTCTGACAATGATACTGATACTTGCTCTGATGTCTTCTCCGATGACTCCTCCGGTGTCGACTCTGGTGCTGGCTCTGACGTTGGTGCCGGTACTAATACCTGTTCTGATGTATCCTCCGGCGTTGGCTTTGGTGCTGTTTCTGATGCTGGTGCTGGCTCTGGGGCTGACTTTGACGCCGGTGATGGTGCTGGTGCCGGCTGGACCTTGACGGTGGCAGAATTCTCTTCGCTTTCGTTCGCGAGGCCGGCCTGCCCTTTCTTGCTCTTCTTCTTCGACTTCTTGGAAGGGGTCGCAGGCCATTCGTCATCTGCAGCGACCTCTTTAGAGCTAGTTTCCTGCTTGATAGCCTGGTCATCCGTATCCACCGGGGGTGCGATTGGTGCAACCGATTCCAACAGCGGGCCTTCTGCTATCATTGTGGACTCTGTAGACTGATGTGGTATTTCTGTCACTTCTGTATCGAGTGGGACGTAAGAAGCCTTTTTCTTCTTCTTGTCCTTTTTCGATACATTGGGAGACGCCCATTCTTCTTCAGGCTGAGCTTCGGGAGCCTCGACTGCCCCACCCGAAGGCGTCGGGGCGGGTTCAGAAGCGACATCCTCTTGCATGGCGACATCATCATCTAGGGCGCTCTTGGACGCGGGCTCTTCCACAGTAGGGGCTACCTCACTAAGATCATCGAAGACCTGTGATCCCTTCTGGGACCTCTTAGCCTTCTTGGCCATTGCTTGAGCACCGTCGGCGTCTACAGTGTCTTGGCGTTCCATTGGCTGGTCCTCGATATGCGACGAAGGCTTCTGTGCGACCTCTATGGACTCAATTGGTTGCTGCTCTACCGACGGGGAGGTTTGAGATAGAGGGTCCTCCACAGGTTCAATTGCACTGGATGGGGCCGGCTGGGGATCCAAAGATTCGGTTAGGTTTTGCCGTTTCTTCTTCTTGTTCTTCTTGCACTTCTTGGAGCCACCAGTTTCATCTGTCAAAGCGGAGATGTCGATGGAATTTTTGGGGCCATCTTGAGCGGAGGTGGTGCTGGATGGGGCGGCAGTGAAATCACCTGCAGGTGCATCATTCTCGCCCACCGCCGTAGGTGGCTGGGCTGGCAAGCCTTCAGCATCGCGTCCTGTCTCTACAGGGCCTACACTGGGAAGTGGGTCCTGTAGTGGGTCGGCTAGGCGTAGGCGACCAGGATCGCGTTGGAGCTCATCCTCACCGCTGAAAAGATCGGGCTGGGATGGAGCTTCCTCCACATACTCTGCAACCGTAGGCTCTGGTGATTTGTCCGTGCTCAGATCCGGCCCATCAAACCCCGTCGCGGTCTGCGCAGGCGCGGGGGTGGTTCGCAATGATTCGGTGCCCAGTTCTCCAGGTTCACCCCGGCGATCCGAGTCTTCATCCCAGTTATGAGGCTCTTCTGGCACCTTCTTGGTACCCTCCTCCAATTCGGAGGGTGGTCCTTGTTGCTCCGAACTCTTGGTCTCTGCTTGGGGCTGGGATGCGTGCCCCTGCAATGCACTGACCGCTGGTAGCATTGATAGCGCAGAAGGGAAGTAGAAGTAGCTGTCCTCACGTGGGGCGCCCACCTCAGAGCCCATAGGGCGCAAATGCACTCCCGGAGCGGAAGGTAAGTATTCGGGCTCTGTTGCTGATTGGTGAGTGTCAGAACCCGGTACGGTCGTCACCGGGGCGGATTCCCCGAAAGAAGCTGCTTCTGCCTGCCTAGCGTCGTCAGGTTGTGGCACATCTGACGATGGTAAGGCTTCTGAGCGAGTAGTCTCGTCAGGCTGCGGCTGAATGGAAGCATCCGTCATTAAGGCATCTTGTAGATGCTCGTTAATTGAAGGGACAAGAGAATCAGATGCAGGTTCTATTGTAGACTGTGACTTCTTATTCTTCTTTTTCTTGCTCTTCTTGCTTGGGACCACGGTTTCAGACGCCGGTTCTTCCATAGAGATTCCGCCGACAACAGGCTGTGGCTCGACGGTGGTCTGCTCCTCAAGGTGCTGATCGGCAGGTTCCTTCTCTACGACCTTTCCTTCTGTTGTTGACTGCAGTTCAATATTGGCCTGTTCCTGCGGTTCTTGGTCGGCCGGGGCCTTCTTGGCCACATCCACTTTCACTGGTTGAGACTCGACCGCGATCTGCTGCTCGAAGTGATCTTCAGGTGGAGTACTGTCCATTGCTTCCAGGTGGATAGGCTGCGGCTCAAGCGTGGTCGGTTCCCGGCTTTGCTGGCCAATCATTTCTTTGGTTGCTACTTCCGCAGACTCATCTGCTGGTGTGGCAGATCTTGCGACATCCTTTGCGTTTTCAGATGTGGTAGGAACCAAGTCTTTTGGTGCTGAATCAATGGACTGAGTCTTTCTGCCCTTCTTCTTCTTACTCTTGATAGAGGTGGGCGAGGTGGGCATAGGCTCATTGGGAGCACTGGTCTCGGGAGGTGGCAGTACGGTCGACTCATCAGATATCCCTTGGTCGAATGCGGCTTGTTTCTCTTGGATTGGTAATGGAACGCTCGGCTCACCGGGCAGGGACTGCTCATTGGCTGTGTGTGGTTCTGCAGTAATAGGCTGGGCGCCGCTGTCTCCTGGTGCATCATGCATACGTTTCTCTCCCGTAGCATCGAATTCATCCAATACCACCAATTTATCCTGTGACGGATCAGTGAGACCAGACACGGTAGCCTCTTCTGTGACTGAAGCACTCGCTGGTATATCCACGCTGAGGTCGGCCGTCTCTTGCTTTGGTGCTGCCATGAATTGCTCTGGCTGTGATGCGGAAGATTTCTTGGACTTTTTCTTTTTGTTCTTCTTGGACACAGGCGAAGTAGGCTCCGAAATCTTAGACGTAAGCTGGCGGCTCTCTTCTTCTTTGGCTTCGTCTTTGATTGTGAGAGTGACAGCTTCAGCAGTACTTGTAGGCTCGGCTTTCATTTCCTTCGGTCTTACTTCTTCGGCAGGAAGTGAAGGAATCGTAACCTCGGTGTGTTTGGCGGTCGCTCTCTCCACAGATGCTTCCCGAGCAGAGCTAACTTGCTCGGCGATATCAGCCACTGAATTGTCTACGACAAAAGATGATGGGGCGTCGACAAATTCGGGAGTCAGGATAGCTTCATTAGTTGATTTAGTCTGAGTGATGTCCACAGGTGGGGTCAATAATGCATCAACAAAGCCTGGTATCGAAACGTCTTGGTCGACAGTCTTGTCTGGGACGGTCTCTTCAACAGCAGTAGCCGCCTCAATCATTGCCGGAGTTTGTGTCTCTGAAGCGGTCGTTTCCTTGCTTGTCTCGGGCTCCAGTATCGATGACTTGCGACTCTTCTTCTTCTTGGCTTTCTTGGAAGGTGAACGACTGGGGGACTCAGTTTCTGCCTGGCCAAGTGCAGACTGAGATTCTGACTGGTGTAGAGTAGAACCGCTTGTCGGGGGAACAACTTGACAGTCGGTAATTTGAGGCGGCCCCTCGGTTTCATCAACCAGCTTTTTATCCTCTGCAGATATCAATTCTAGCTGAGGATCACGTTGGCTGTCGCTGGCTGGATCTGCGCCAGGCTTCGTTGAGGCGGGGATATCTGTATCGCGATTGGCATCTTCCATCGGAATGGTGACTTGTGAATCGTGTGCCAGCGCTGGAATTGGGACATATTCCACATTGACTCTGGGCTCAAGCCTCTCAGCTGGGGTATCGAATGGTGAGTGGGCTTCACTTCGGATGGTAGATTTGTCTTCGGACACCAAGATAGAGTAACTCTGGCTTTCGTCTAAGCTGGTTGTTGCTTGCTCGGACTCAACATGAGTCTCAGGGCCAGCGCCCGAGATAACGGATTTCCGGTTCTTCTTCTTCCTGTTCTTCTTGGGGGTCGTGACAGGTACTGTATCATTTTGAGATGGCTGATTATCCAACACTGGCTCCGCTTCGACGACAGGCGAAACTTCGGTAGCGGGTCGAGCCTCTGTGCTAGGCTGGACTTCAGCAGCATGCTGAGCTTCATAAGCAGGTTGAGATTCAGTGGTAGGTCGAACTTCAGTAACGGTCTGCGCTTCAGTACCAGGTTGGGCTTCAGTAGCAGGCTGAGCCTCAGCAGTATGCTGAGCTTCACGACCAGGTTGAGTTTCAGTGGCTGGTTGAGCTTCAGCAGCGAGTTGCTCGCCAGTGACAGGTTGATCCTCAGTGATAGGTCGGACTTCAACAGAAGGTAACTCGACATCGACGGGCTGGGCTTCACTCATACCCGGAGCTTCGTTGCCAATCGTCCGGTCAATGTTGGCTAATTCAGCTCCATCGCTAACGAGTTGAGCTTCAGTAGCAGCTTGAGCTTCAGTAATGGGTAGATCGGCGTTGGTGGGCTGGGCTTCGCTTCTAGCCAAAACATCGCTACGGTCAACGTTGGCAAATTTAGCGCTATCGCCACCAGATTGGACTTCAGTGGCAGGATTTGCTTCAATGGTGGGTCGACCTTCAACAGATAGTAGCTCAACATCAACAGGCTGGGGCTCATTGAAAGTCAGAACTTCGTCGCCCTTTGGCTGGTATATGTTGGCTAAGTCGGCTCCGTCGCCAACAAGTTGAACTTCAGTGGCAGAATGTGCTTCGGTGGTGGGATGCACTTCAGTGGTAGGCCGGACTTCAACAAGAGGCAGCTCGTCTTCAGTAACAGCAGGCAATGATGTACTGATAGCTTCCTCTAAAGTTTTTGGCAACACGTCTGTATGGGTATTCAGCTCGTCGTCCGCGCCAGGTAGCGGCGTGATGATCGCCTCCTCAGAAACCTGTAACGAGGACTTTGGCTTGACATCCAGTTTACCACTGGCGGTAGCAGACAGTGGCGTGTCAGTCGCAACCTCGAATTTATGTGGCAAGATCTTCGGGTTGGTATGCAACTCATTGTCAGTACTAGCAGGCAATGGTGCGTTCATTACGTCCTTCACGGCCCGTGGGGAAGAGTCTGCTTCGCTATCCAACTCATCATCGGTAGCAGTAGTAAGTTGTGTCGTGGTCGCGTCCTCTGAAGCTTGTGATGATGGCAATGGCTGGATATTTATGTTACTGTCAGTACTACCTCGCTTGAGCCCACCACGCATGGCTTGCCAGACATTCATCATATGCCTGCCTGGGGCTCTCATGTTGGAGGCCGTATTGAAACTCCAGCGGTTAGTAGGCGGAGGCGTGTTGGGTGCATCCTCTACAGCACGCGAGGAAGACTCCGCTTCAAAATCTGGCCCATCGTCGATGGCAGTGGCCACCGGTTTGCTGACCACAGTGTCTGAAGCTTGTGACAAGACTTCTGGCTCGTCGTTCAGTTCACCGTCACTGACAACAGGCAATGGCGTACTGATTGCATCCTTTACAGCCCGTATTGGGGAGTTGAATTTGGTCTCAGGATGAGCATCAACTGCCTGGGCCTCTATAGCCGGAACTTCGTGGCTGATGGGCTTATTGGCCGCATTGTCTGAATCTTGTGATAAGGCTTCTGGCTCGTCGTTGAGTTCGTTGTCAATGGCAACAGGCAACGGCGTACTGATTGCATCCTTTACAGTCTGCAGTGAGGAATCGGATTCGATATCAAGTTCAGCATTAACAGGTTCGGTCTCACCCATAACCGGAACTTCGTGGCTGATTGCTTCATCGTTCAGTTCGTTGTCAGTGGCATCAGGCAACGGTGTACTGATTGCATCCTGCATAGCCTGTAACAGAGAGTCGGATTTGGTATCAGGCTTAATAACGATAGGCGTTGCCTCACCCATAGCCGGAGCTTCGGAGCTGATTGGATTGCCTTTCTGATTCAGTTCGTCATCAGTAGCAACAGGCAGTGGCGTTTGAATTGCATCATGCATAGTCTGCAATAGAGGGTCGGATTTGATATCAGGCTTGGCAATAACAGGCTCGGCCTCACCCATGGCAGGAGCTTCGGAGCTGATTGGATTGTCGTTCAGTTCATCTTCAGTGGCAATAGGCAACGGTGTACTGATTGCATCCTTGACAGTCTGTAGTAAGGTGTCGGGTTCGGTATAAAGCTCGGCACCAATAGGATGAGCATCAACAGGCTGGGCCGCAACCCTAGCCAGACCATCGTGGCTAACTGGCTCGTCGTTCAGTTCATCGTCAGTAGCAGTAGGCAATGGTGTACTGATTGCATCCTTGACAGTCTGTAGCAAGGTGTCGGGTTCGGTATGAAGCTTGGCATCAACAGGACAAACATCAGCAGGCTGGGCCTCACCCAAAGCCGGAACTTCGTCGCAGATTGACTGGTCTATGCTGCCGATTTCAGCTCCATAGCCAGTAAGTTGAGCGTCGGTGGTAGGAAGCGCTTCAGTGACGATTGATTTGGGTTCAACAAGCGGTGTCTCATCGACAATATGGAATTCTTTGTTGACTGGCTCGTCTTTATTGGCGACTTGAGCTTCGTCAATACCAATTTGAGCGTCAATGTCGGGCTGAGCAAGCTCGGCAGAAGTACCTCCAACACTCAAGCCTTCTCGGGGACTATCATCTTCTTGGGTATGCGCATGGGCCTCTTTTACTGGCGGAGCTTCTTCATCGGAGGACGATGGGAGAACCTCGGGTTCCAGTGGATCACTCTTCTTTGCCTCCTTCTCGTTCTCGGATTTCTTGGAGATGCTGGCATTCGCAGACGCACCAACCTGTGCAAGAACTTCCTGGTACCGTTGCTTTACTGATTTGATGTCATTCGCACTAGCATCATTAGATGGACTTCCAAACTTGATATTGCCCTTCTTGAATTTCCTGGAGATGTTGGTATTGTCATCCGCAGACGCATCAATCCGTGCGATAACTCCTGGCTGAGACCGTTGCTCTACTGATTTAGAGTCATTCGCACCATAATCAGCTTCGGCCGGAGCACCATTAGATGGGCCCCCAAACCTGCTGCTCAAGCCCTGGGCAGCCCGCGCTTTTTGTTCCTCAAGGTAGCGGCGCAGCATCGTTGATACAGCAACATCTGTGGAAAACCCTGCGGCAGGTTCAGGGGAGAATCACCCGTTACAAAACGGGGGTTGTTTTTCTGTTTCACAGCGCCTGCCGGCTCCTGAGGTTCGCTAGGTGAAGCCCGTGTGGGCGACAGCTCGGCCAGTTCGAGTTTTGCATCATTATGAGGCGTGGGCGATCTCGAGCGAAGTAGATTAGAGATTCGGTCCTTGAACATGGGATCCGCTGGTCTAGAATTGGGCGAGAGGTTCCTGCCGCGATGGACTGGATCCCTCAAGCTTGCAGGAACAGGCAATTTGGGCTCTTGCACTGTGGTGGCGGGCGTGCTAGGCGGCTCTGGTGAGGAGTCGGCACTGCCATGCAGCTCATCCTTGGTAGCAGGAGGGAGTGGTGTGCTGATCGCGTTCCTTATGGCCTGAAGAGCCGCAACGCCAGTGAAGGGGGACTTGTACGGTTCAGCAGTGAGCTCATCCTTGGTAGCAGGGGGAAGTGGTGTGTTGATCGCCTTCGTTATGGATTGGCGCGCCACGGGGTCGGTGGGAGGGGACTTGTCCGCTTCGACGTTGTTCTCGTCCATCGTAACAGGAGGTAGCGGTGTATTGATTGCGTTCTTTATAGCTTGGAGCGCTGTGAGGCCAGTGAAGGGCGAGTTGTCGGATTCGGTATGGATTTCGTCGTTGGTTACCGGCGGCAGTGGCGTATTGATCGCATTCTTAATGGCCTGGAGCGCCGTGAGGCCTGTGGAGGGAGACTTGTCCTTGGCGCGATCGGAACGGTCGAGCAGGGGGAGTCGGGACCAGAAGCACCAGAAGCGCTCTGAGGAGAAGACAGAGAGTTGTACCAGTCAAGAAGCTCGGGCTTGTCCGGGGAGCTGGAGGATTCCCGATGAGTTTTCATCACAAGGTTTAGCGGTTTGAGCTGCCTCGAGCTGTCCCAAGAGGTCGGGCGCGGGACTCGACTTCTCGGGGTGGTGAAAGCATCAGAGGTCGGGGTCTCGGGAGATGGAATGGGTGATTGTTGCTTACGAGCCCCTGGCGAAATGGGGCTAGATCGCGGTCCAAGGCGAAATTGGATGGGGATAGCGCTGTGGCTTGGCGTCTTCATCTTAGGTGGGGTCTCATGGGCGCTGCGGCGACGGACATGGGTGGGCTTCTCCATGATTTCGCGGAGAAAGTTCCGCTCCTGTTCGGGTGTCTCAGGCCGACTATCAGGCAGGGCCGGAAGCTCAGTAACCTCGGGGGTCGGAGATCCAGGTGCACTGGGTGGAAGGGGTAAAAAGTCGCCATACTGCGGATCTATGGCAGGTCGAATTTCCCGTTGGACGATTTCAGGGTCGACTAAGTCTAAGCCCCGGGTAGAAGTGGAGCGTCGTTCGGGAGTGAAGGGGATACTGTGAGCTTCCTTCTCTGAAGGAAGGTCGGTGGCTTTTTGGCCAGTCATCTGTGATGCAAGAGCACCAGCAGTGCCTGCCAAGCCGACACCCGCGCCTAGGGTGCCGGCATTATCTAAAAAAGAATTCTTCTTCTCCTCTTCAGATTTGCGTGTGCGTTCTTTATCGTCGGGCATTCCAATCGATGACTTAAAACGGTCGAAGAAACCCGAGCTGGCGCTGCTTCTCTTCTCCTTCTCCTTTTCCTTCTCTTTCCCTTTCTCCCTCTCCTTACCTTTGCCTGGCGACTCTTTTCTACGCCCACGGTCAGGCGGCTCTCCTTCACCAAGTGCTTCGTCTTCGTCGGGGATGCCGATAGCTGTGCTGCGCCGCTTTGGCTTTCTCCGTTCAGGTATGTCGTCGCCGATTTCTGAACGGGACAGTGAACTAGCCCGAGAGGCCCTCGTGGACCGATGTCTATGAGAAGATGGGGTTTCGAATGGGCCTTCAGATGGCGCGGCGGAGCGTGGCAGTGAGCTTGCGCGAGACTCTCCATTGGACCGGTGCTTATGTGATTCGGATGGCGCTTCGGATGGCTCAGTGGAGCGCGACATGGTTAGTGACCCTAAGGGTGAAGAATCTCGCTTCGATCTCTTTTTCTTCGACTTCTTCGGGGTGCCCCACTCGTCGTTGGGGGCGCCGCCCTTCATATCACGCAGGTCGCTAAAGGATGAGGATATTTCCTTTGGGGTATTGTTGATATTGTCAGGAACTGAGGACGCCCGTGAAGGAGAGTCGTAGAGAGATGGCTCGTGCTTCGATTTTTTCTTGGATTTCTTGGGCAGATCATCCCAATCCTCTGGCTTCTCGGTAAGCTCGAAGGAAGAGAACTCGTCCATTGTACGTCGTCTTGTCAGAGGTTGACCGGCTTCCGACGCTGGTTCAGAGGTAGGAGTGTCGGTTGCAATCGAGTCGCGCTTTGATTTGTTGCTCATCTTGGGCACGTCCCGCTCGTCGATCCGTTGCGAGCCACCCTCGCGAACCGCGGCAGCGGAACGCGAAGGTGGATCTGAACCACGCCTCGACCTCTTAGTAGTATCCTTCTGTAGGGTGTCCCACACATCATCCATGGAAATTGCTTTTGAGGTTCGACCCTGTATGTCACGAGTATTTGCTGCGACGTCGGTGAGTCCGATGTGTCTTGAGATCTCCGATCTAGTGGTTGGCATCGCCTCTTCTTGGACGACCAGAGCTTTCCTCGACTTCTTCGACTTCTTTTTGGAAGTGCTGTCATCCAAGTCATCAGTGATAGATGCTCGTGAAGGCTCTGATCCCTTGAGTGAAACGGTCGAGGCAAGTTCTTCGTCCTCCAAAACCTTGGCCTTGGCAGCTCTGTCTTGTCTTTTCTGCTCCTTCTTGCTTAGAGCAGGGCTTTGACTAGAGCTGGAGTCTTCACCAACCGATCTAGACGGATTGGTTGGTTCGTCCTCATCCTCAATGACCACAATGTCAGATCTATCGTACTTGCGTGGCTTTACTGCTTTATCCTCACTGTTTCTCTCTTTCTTGCTTGGGTGAGAGTAAAGATCGGGTCTTCCTGTCAGGACATCCTTCTCATCTGCAGGGGTTTCGGGGAGTTCGCCAATGACGAATCCGCGCTGCTCAGACGCGATGGGATCTACAGCCGGAACTGCGTAGATACCCAGATCGGGAACAGTCTCCGCGAAAGGAGCCCTGTAGGCGCCGGGCTCGTTTGAACCGGGAGGAGAGTCGCGCTTATGGTAGCTAGCATTGTCGATGACCAGGTTGGGGTCGAATCCACTGTCTTGAAGGCCAGCCGCCACGGTAGCTGTGAAATCCAGGTCCTCGGCAAAAGAACCTGGCATCTGTTTACTTCTGGGGGCCGAAGAAGGCTTTGGCCCAATAGCTGGAGGCTCATCGCCCAAGTCCTCAAAGGAGAATGGAGATCTCTGCTTGCGCGTTGGGGAGCCATTTGATCTTTTCGTTTCAGGTTCAGTGACGTCGATGGCAGAATCCGAGATGGTGGATGCTATAGTTGGGGCAACAGCTGCTGCTACAATGTTCCAGCCACCCGACTTGCCCCTCCTGCTGAGGCGCGGCTTAGGCGTCTCTGCAGGTACAACAACCTTCTTACTGGAGTCAGCTGCCCTGGCATGCACAGGATCCTCCAAGACATAGTGCTTGGTCTCATTCTCGCCCCAGCTTACAGCCTTCGATGGCATAGCTGGGTTCTGAACGACATCGCCACGAGGTCCGATTACAACATCCGGCACAGGTCTCGAGCTTGTCTGGGTTACCTCCTTGGCTACCTTGTGTGGTTCCCCCTCAAGCTTCCGCTCCTGAGTCATAGGTGAAGGCTCGGGCGTTGGCCGCACAAGGTTGAGCATCGGTCGACCTCGTTCGGCTGAGGGATCTCGGATCAGCCGAGGCTTACTGAACCGACCATCTGGCTGTACGACCTCCTTGGGACTCAGCACATGGTCAATACGAACGTCGGCGTTGGGCGCTTCGTATGGACTTTTGGTCTTGGGCTTTTCGTCTTGCTCGGGAGGCGCCACGATCTCGATGATATTTGGCTCTTCCGGTTCATCCTGCCATTTGTCAACCACTGAGCGCTCGGGCGTCGCTTCGCGCACGTGGTCTTGAACAGTCTGCTGCGCAATAACCTGCTGGCGGTAGTATCGATCCGCTGCCTCCAGAATAGCATCCCTTGGAGGGGTGTCATGGCGCGAACGGTTTCGGGAAGTGGAGCGCCTGGGATTACGGCCACGGCGCTCTTCCTCGACAGCAGCCATAGCGGCAGCCATGCCAGCGACCTCGATCGGAGCAGTGACTTGCTTCGTCTCCTTATAGATTTCCTTTGCGCGCTCGAGTTCGCGCTCGTAAGAATCACGGCGACTCTGGCGTTCTCGTGGTGTCGTATCTGCTTCGGTTAGTTCAAACTTGGAGAAGTCCGGCTCCCGTTCCACGAAAACGACATTCGGCGTCAGCGGTCGGTTGGGCGTTGCATTTTTGGGCGTCTGGAAAGCGTCGTCGGCCACCTGGAATTGGAAGGGGTCAATTGGGCCTCCTGAAAAAGGGTATGTGGGATCCTCAACCCGTCGGTAACTGTCTAGATCTGTTGATCGACTAGCTCGTTTTCCTTCCCGGATCTCGTCCTTGAGGGCGTCTTTGCTATCGGGTTTGCCTTCCCGGTCCCGTCGTTCATCCTTGGGTCGGTCCCTGCGTTCGCGTTCGTGTTCGGGCTCACGTTCGAATACCGGGACTACCGGGACATCATCACGCTGTCTCTCGCGGCGGCGCCTCTCTCGATTGCTGACACGGTCCGCTTCGGAAGTTTCCTTCTCTCGGCGCTTCTCGCTACGATCGTCTTCGTGGTCGTCCTTGCTCCGTCGCCATTCGGCCTTTTCGCTCCTAGGGTTAGTATCAACCTGCTTGGACCGACGTTTCGCCTCGCGTTCCTGTTCCGCACGTTCCTCGCGACGGCGTTCTTCACGGCGCTTCTCCACCCGCTCCTGTTCCGCGAGTTCCTCACGGCGACGTTCCTCTCTGAGTCTCTCCTCTCGCTCCTGATCCACGCGATCCTCTACGCGGCGCTCCTCACGGCGGCGCTCTTCACGTCGCTCTTCGCGGCGTCGGTCACGCTCCTCCTTGCGATCACGATCTTCCTTGTGTTCGGATGCCAACGCTCCCGCAAGCGCCGCACCAGCCATACTGGCCGCTGCTACGCCGGCAAGTCCTTTGCCCGAAGACGATCTTGACGGTTCTCGGTAGTCCCGTGTGTCGGGTTCCGTTGTATTGTACAGCTTGCTCGAGACCGGGACTATTGGCTTCGGCTGTTGGATTGGGACAGGCTCTGGCCTAGAGTCTCGCCTAGAACGGCCAGACTCGTGAATGGCCGATACTATTGAGCCCCGTCCGGCATCGTAGCGAGAAGGCTCAGAGATTGGCATTGGATAGACCTCTTGTAACGGGCGGCCCTCAAAGGATACCGTCTCTATAGGCGCGACGGGTAAACCATGCGTATCCTCAACGGTACTTCGGTCAACCTTATCAAAGCCGCATGGGGTTTGAACAATACCACGCAACGAATTAACAGGTCCAAAAAGCCGAGGATCCACGATGGAGGGCTTCCGGTGAAGAGGCCTTTCAAGCTCAGGGGGTATGTCCAGCTCGCTTTGGTTGCTCATTTGAACAGGAGGTTGCGGCTGGGTGGGGAGGTTCACGTTGGATCCGTATGCAAGACCAAAGTCGTCCTCGCTGGACTCCTCTTCGTCTTCCGAAGCAGACTCCCACTCCGAATCTTCCTCTTCGGAAGACTTATGGCTGGGCTTAGAGCTCCCGATGCCGCGATCAGGACGATTGCCGGAGTTGGTGCGGTGAAAATGGCTGAGAGCAGCTGCGGCGCCCACGAGGGCCGATGGGCGGTGCCTACCGGCGACTCTGAGGTCTTCGTTATTTTGCTGCCGCGCCAACTCCGCAAACTTCCGACCGAGCTCCAATATTTCCTCGTCGGTCTGCTCCCGCTTGGGCGGCAGCGGCCTCTGGCCCTCCAATCCATCTCGATAGGGCTTGTTGTGTTTGCCAGGCGGGGTGAAGTCACGGCTCCTCCGTCCGTCACGGTCAATGTAGCCCTTTCCATAGGCCAGATCTGAATTTGTGGACGAGGTTGACGAGTTTCCTAAACGGAAAAAGCGCTTCTTTGAGCGCTTTTTCCGGATCTTTTTGTGTCTTTGCTTGGCGCTAGTGCTGCTGAAGAAGGACCCAAACCCCCATTTGTTATCGCGAGAGATGTTGAGTAATGATGATGTGGTGGACGAGGATGAGGGTGATAGAGACAGGTCCGAATCGGAGTTCGAGTTGGAAGGTTTGCGCGTTCGCGTAAGGGCCGTCTCATTATTACGTATGTCGTAGGGCGCAGGCACTGGCATCTGCTGGTTCTCGAGAAGCTCTCTGGAGTCCCGTCGCGACTTGCGCCGGCGCCGCTCACTCTCGGGGCTACGCCGGCGATGATGCTCGCGGGTCATCATCTTGACAGGCTAAACGACGTAAGTCGGTGGTCGGCAGCCATCCATCCGCGGGGTTGTTAGGCGGAACGGTGTTTGGAAATCGTTGGAGGATCTCGGTAGGGAAACTTAAACATCGGGTATTATTATTGTTGTTTGTTTGGGGTGCGGAAACAACCGATGCTCAGTTCCCCACACAAAAATGAGTAGTGGATGGGAATTGGAAGATAGCGTACCCAGCAAGCTAGGCGGCTACAATTGAAAATAGAGGGTGGCTGGGGGGGATCTCGGGTCCTTGGCTGCCTGGGGGGGCGGCCTCGGGGTCTTTGGAGGGGGTTTAATATGGAAATGGACCCTCCTCAGCTCTAGTTACATGTATTCTCAAGGAAAACCAATTCATCAGTCGCATCAATACCCATTCACATGCAGTAGCTTGTCTCGCGCCCAACTATGCATACGTAAACGAAGCCATGATCTCCTA
The DNA here is from genome assembly GCA_038363915.1 of Apiospora saccharicola. Classification (NCBI taxonomy): domain Eukaryota; kingdom Fungi; phylum Ascomycota; class Sordariomycetes; order Amphisphaeriales; family Apiosporaceae; genus Apiospora; species Apiospora saccharicola. The sequence goes on from JAQQWM010000001.1 coordinate 8,011,897, forward strand.
GTAGCGTGCGTATCTGGCCTAACATCTAGCAGAAACCATCGCATCGGGCTTGGGCTACCTCTCTGGAAAGTGCGTGATCCGGCAGTCTACAAGAGGCCCGTCTGGAGTCTTGGATGTGTAAGAAACCGGTTCGGAATATTAAAAGGAAAAAAAGTCCACATGGGTAGTGCCTAGTGAGATTCACCAATCTGCCCATAGACCGACCATTGAGAGAGAGGCGGGGCACCCAATCTCACTCCTCTATTCTCGATGAGGACTCGCGCTTGAGAAGCTGCCACGTCAAGGGCCTAGGGTAGGACATGCAGTGAATCTCCCATGCTGCTTGCCACCGACCTCTGTTGGACGAATACCATTCTGACATTTTAGGATGGGTCATCGCCGCACCAAAGGGGGTTGGTTTGTCGCTTGCTCGTGTACTGTGTACGTACAGTTAGGAGTAGGATTTTTGTTGTAGGCATAACGATTAGGTCTGTCTTCAATTGTTCGAGTGCTTTCTTTCTTTTCCTCAAATGATCATACGTACATGTAGCGGACAGTATGGGGGCAACTTGACTGGCAGACGGACATCGGTCGCAAGAAGCCTTGTATTGGTGTACATTAGGTAATAAGTTGCCGCTTCGATACACAGATCCATCCAATAGCTTTCACGCGACAAGCTCCCGTTCAAAAAAAAAAGAAAAAAAAGATATTGGTTTTCGATTCTTCAAGTACCCCAGTCTGGTCTGAGTTACAAGGACGCCGGTCGGGTACTATTGCATGTGCCGTACACACGGTTCTTGTTTGCATAATCGCTAATTATGACATGCCGCTGTACGATTGACTTCAGCGGGCAGTTTTATGTATGCGAGGCTATTGTCAAGGCTTTAGACGACAGAATACGAGTATTAGAAGAAGAAAAGAAGTATATGGTGACGAGGTCCGTAAAGTCATAATATGAGGTTTCCAACGCCATGTAGCTCATAACGAATGTGATGACCGTTATACCGTTCAACAGATGACCCGAATATGACCCGCATGCCTGGTAAAACCTTGTGAGCTGCCATCCCAGATAGGTTGAGCATTAAAAAGCTCGATATTTCATTGGATGAAATGAGGCGCGTAGGTCATAAAGTACACTACCATCATACCCTCATAGGGTTTGCGCATTCAACGTGATAGCATAGTCACTTGCTTTGGAATATATAGGAGAGAATATACGGGAGCGAACTTGTCGGTTGTACGCAGTCTGATTGACCCATTATCATTCGATTATTATCATTCAACATAAGCATCAACGCAAGTAGATACATGAAGTACATATACACATAGACATCTTTGCCCCCGTCTACTCTGAACTCCTCAAACCAAACACCCTTCTCGGTTCTTCCCAGCAAGCCCACTTCCGTGGAAACATCTCGGATGCGCCTGATTTAACAAAGGGTAGTCTCTCTCTCGAGACCATGTAAAAAAATTGGGTATAGTGCAGCATGACTCAACACCGAGCCATGGCAGAGAATCGGAAATGGCTAAACAATGGGGCACCACTAAACACAGGTATAGGATTCGAAGAATTGTGTGAGAAGAAGACGAATGGCGTCCACGAGGCCCAGCAGTTGCAGACTGCAACAGTGGAACACCTAGAGCTTGACCTTCTGCCCCGTGAGTTTAAACCAGATCACGGCGATCAGATCTTCCTTGAACCGCTCCCAGGGGTTTCGGTTTAGGTAGTAGCTGAGTTCGCGGAAGTTGTACATCTCGCCCCAGCAGTCCCGGCCCCATTCGCAGCCCGCCATATTGACCACAAAGTCGCGGTCGTTCTGGTCGTAATGTATGCGGGGGTCCATCCCTTTGTCAGAGCAAGCTCCATTCGGGAAACTGTTGATCTTCCTCTGAGGAAGGAAAGCGACGTGCTTGCGAATCCACGGTTGAGTGGTGTAAAGCTGTTCCAGGGCATCTTGCTCTTTGTGTTCCCACTCCATATGCTTTTGCTCGTAAGCCACTGGGTCCCACCAAATATCAAGCAACCGATCAGTCCAGTCGCTGCGCCTCACGAAGAACGACCCCAAGTTGAATCCGGAGCAGTCTTGGGGAAGGATGAGGTTGACAGAATTGGGATCTCCGTCTCCTTGTGCGTTTTGTGACGCCTCGTCAAGGTAATTTCCCTTGAGGGGGTGCGAAATATTGAGGGGGTTGTACTCGTTGATATCGCGGTAAATGTGCTTTTCGAGGTTGTTGAAGATGTGGTCTTGCAGGGAGTAGGAGGGCTCCATAACGAACGTGTTCAGGTCGAGCCACCAAACCCTGTAGTTATGTTTGTCAGTGGATGCTGTGTAGCTGTCAAGTGCGGTGTCGAGGCTTACCATTCAGCTTGAGGATACTTCCTGAAACTGTTCCGTATGCTGTCTACCTTCTCCCAGCTTTCTCGCCACTCGTGGGCATACCGTTTCTTGGTGCTCATGTCGATGATCTCGAGGTCGTAGCCCCAGCGCGAAACGTACTTGCGCTTGTTCCTCACACTATCTCTTTCTATTGCCCACTCCCGGGCACCCTTCCACTCCATCACGCCACCACCAACATTGGCGGCAAGGATGATGACAAACTTTTGCCCGCCTCCGAGCCACGTTGTTCTCCTATAATGGTACCGCAAAGCTGCCAAGTAACATGTTAGTCGCTGGATGAGGTTCAACTGGAAGGGGATGCCTTACGAGTCAACCAAAATAGCAAATAGCAGAAGAGTATAATCGCAGCTATCAGCATTCGAATCTTCCATTTCCGGCCTATACGCGCCGCGATACCCCGTATCCTGTCCACCATCGGCGCATTCCATTTGTTGCGAACCAGCTTGTCTTTCTCTGCGTATTGGTCCGGGCTCACTTGGAAGGTGGGCAGGCTCCGAGAGATGCGACGCATATGGCGGGTGAAGAACCCTTGGTTTTGAGTCGAGAATGAAGGGTAGCCAGACACCCCCTGGCTCTTTAATCTTACCGACTCCCAAGTAACATTGCCTCCATTAGGTCCCGAGAACGACGCCGTTGCTGGGCTCGATTGTCCGCTCGAGTTAATGTTTAGCCCGGGAGAAGACCAACCGCCACCGGGAACTGGAGAAGGGCTTCGGCTCAAGGGCATAGTTCCTGTGTTCGGGGTGCCTATCGATGAGGATTAGACGAGTTAGCATGCATTGTCGTCGCATTGGAGGGGAATGGATTTATCGCTCGTTGCGCAATCATTGTGACAGAGAAGCAGATCTGGGTCAATGGGTGCCATGGGGATATCATGGGCTGCCAACGGAGGGTGTCTTTGCCAACTTACCTGGTATGGGACTCAAGTTTGACGGGTTGAGTAATCGGGAGGAAGAGCCCTGAGCAAGGCTGTTTGGTCTGTTGGAACGGTATCCGACGGCTGGAGGCGCGGCACCAGATGTCGAAGATCGTCTGCGGTGATGAGACTGCGCAGAATTGGAAGTGAAAGCAGTCGACATTGCTTTGTCGTCTCTTTGACAAGTATACGAGTAACGAAAGCGATTGTTGGCACGTATCGGCTGCTTGTATCTCGAACAAGGAAGTAGGGGCTTAGACAGGACCAATCGCACCTTGAGGGTCGAGCTGCAATGCAAGGTGGCTAAGCCCTTGTGGTGGAAGGGTCCTTCTCCGTGTTTTTGGTCGCGAAAAAAAGTAAGGTTGCAGGTGACAAAGTCTCGGTGTCTCAAGCGATCCCCAGACAACGGCGAAGAGATAGGTAAGTACCTAGCTGGCAGGAACGAGTTTTGCGCTTGCGACAATTGGCACCGACACTGCAATTCACGACATAATAGGTTTCGCGAATTGCAGAAAGACAAAAAGAAAAGAAAAAGATATCCAACGCTATCTTGTGCAATTGCTGGCTCCGGCGCCCGTGGCCGTTGGCAGAAATGACATGCGGGTCAGCAAAGCGCACCCTCGTAACTGCAAATCTGTTATCCCGCAAGGGTGAGGATTAGTACCCCTGGCCGCACGTCGGTCTGGTGTCAACCTACTAACAACTTAATGAAAATTGGAACCTTATAACAAAGTAGCTGATAAGGTATGGAAATTGAAGATAGCTACTTCGGTTAGATGATGCGCGATCTGCTCAGCTGGTACGGCGAAAAACGCCCGCTATCGTAACTAGCACAAGCCCCGGGGATCGCGTTGCTGGTGTCGGGCTGGTGTTCAGAACAGATATTGGAATCTCTGATCGGTTGAATACGAACCTACACTTGCATGCATAGGTAAGTACTATTACGTGCTTATGTAGGGAAACCTGACACCCGAACTCTATCGCTGTTAGATGATCAAAAGGGCCAATCTCAAGGGATGCTCTCCCTGGTAGTGTTTGCCAAGTGGTATATCATGTCCACTGTGTTGGATCTACTGTTCTCCATGCAGGGACACCCCCAACACCTATATCGTCTCATCTTTCAACAGCGGGTTGCAGCAGCATTGTCTAGAGATTCTGTTCCACCATATCGCATCATGCTCGCATCAGTCGTGAGGCGCCTCTTTTATATTATTGTGTACATAATCGGAAAGGAAGCAAGTCATCTCAGTAATGCTCATGTAGTCAGCCTCGTGTTCTCTTGCCAGTCTCGCCCCTCCCTTCTTTTCCCAAAGCATGACACCGAATCGACCTCCTATATCTTCTTTAGCTTCAACTGTGAAGTTCCCAATAAGGGGCGCTTGTAAAATCGAAGTTGATGCCACGCCTATTACCCGCCAAGCCGCTTCAAAAAAAAAAAAAAAGGGGGGGGTAGTGGGGGGGTCTGAACTGAAATACTCAGGGCCTTGAAACCGGTCTTCACAGAGGTCTAGAAGTCTGTTGCAACAGCAGCGCTCTGTTCCTGTTCCATTGAGCCATCACATCATCTTTGCCGAGCTCCGTTCTTCGGTTGATCTAGAACTTCAGGTGTCAGGATCGCATTGAGGAATTACCAAATCGAACTCCGGTTATTAGGTTACACTGTTGAAAATCAAAATGAAAGGCCGTCAAGACGCGCCTGCCATGACAATTTGGCCATTCAATGGGATTTGACCATCACCATTATATACATTAGGTACACAGTATGCCTCTTAGATGTATCCGATGACTTGATCCCTACCAGCCTACCTACTTCATGTTGTTACACCAATACATGCATGCGTCTCAGTTGGCAGCATGATTATCTCCGCTATACGGTTAAGAGGACACATTAAGAGCAGATAGGTAAGCGTACGATGCACTTGCCACGTGCACTGCTCCAGGTAAAACCCCAGTGGGTCGGTCCGGCATCTACAGTATGTCGTCCACTGTCTACCAGCTCAAGTTTGTTCAGCAGCATTGCGCAAGTCATTCGACTCGGACACATAGTGCACATATTGCAGCTTTCGCATAAAATGTGATTGTCATCAAACTTCTATATTAGTCACATGCTTCGCCGATTATTAAAGTTGCACAACGGATTGTCATCCAGTGCATCGTATCGTGATGTGAGTCTGCGTTATAGTATACACGAAGGTTTAAGATGCAGGCGCGCCAAACAGGGAGAAGCAGTTACGCACATGCATGTTAATCTGTATGCGTCACAGATATCAATGATTGATGTTTCTTGGCAAGACAGACTGCTTCCAGATGATATGTAAATATGAGATATCTCACGGATTGGAATGCTCACAGCTGTACTTCAGCTAACGATGTAAGTCCAGAGCTCTGTATCAATGACCGATATGTTTTGAATGCAGCCTAACTAGACCTCATGCTATAGGGCACCTACTTACAATGGCCTTCAATCACTAGGAGGTTAGTATTTAAGGAACAAAGCAATACTTGGTACATGCAGGAACAATCATTTGCCCCTTCCCTTCAATGTTGCCTCAGACTGTGCTTGGAAACCTAGGGTGTCTACAAACCACCCTTTCCGCCCGTTCACCATTGTTGTTTACAAACAGACCAAGGCTCATGTCTACACATTTATCTGTTATCGTCTCCGATGAACATAAACGCCATCTTTGAAGTTCATTGAACAGTCCTACACAACACGGCCGACATCATGAGTTCCTGGGGCAGAGGTCTACTACAGTCCGACGATGACTACAAGATCGCCTAGGAGCTGGGCGCGATGTCCGCAACATGTTCGAGCAGCTTCAGCTCATTACCGCTCTTGACGAGTACAAGAACAACGGCACACCCTGGATCTTGGAAAGCAAGAATCGCAAGGAGACCGAGAATGCCAAGGAGGTTGGCCGGACTGACTACGATGCAGGTGACGAGTTCTTCTACAGTGGTTTAGGGTATGTTCAGGAATTGTCGATGTTTCGAACATCTGAGAGTATGGAGAGCCAATATTGACCATTCATTAGTCACTCTGCCGACGAGAAGCCTTCTTCGCACACGTGCAGCAAGTACTGCTGGACATGCAGAGTCGATGCGGACGACCTGTTTCGCTGCACCAAGTGTAACATGGCACGGTACGTGTTCATCCAAGAAAACATGTATGCGATGCAAGTAAATGCCCTCTAACACAACATGTAGCTACTGCAGCAAGGGCTGCCAAAAGCATGACTGGGATATCCACCGAACCGTCTGGGAGAAGCTGGAGCCACGATCAGTGGTAAGTTCAGTATGCCCACAATACAAAATGGTCGACCAAAGCATACTGATCATGACAGAACGTTCCTGATCCTGGAGCCACCATACTCGAAGAGCATCTATCGCAATCGAAGCCGACTAGCTGAACATAGGACATTGTGATACTTTTTTCACACGGCGCCAAATGCGTATGATATTGGCAATCAGTTGCTATGGAGGTGTCACGATGATGAGCTGGGTGGTCAGAAGACTATGGTGCCCGTTATCCATTGAGACATACACTGAATTATGCCAAGTAGCTGCTAATTTCAGATGAATATCCCTACTTGTCCCCTCAAACGGTCTCGGTCGAATTCTTTTTTAGACATAGTGTCCAAGTATTACACGAAGTGGTGGCTTTCACAAGTGCTGCTAGAAGGCATCATCACGTACCAGCGGCATTTCTCACCAAAAGTAATGATATACTGACCACGAACGCACCACACCAAGTTTTTGGTTTGGTGTTCAGTATTCAGAGAGGGCATGCCGAGCTATCACGACGTCAGCTACACACGCTCGTATGCATCGGGCCATCATTCCGTGAGGTTTACTGCCTGGAAGCCTGTATCGTGCCTTACTCCAAGTGACTCGCTTACGACACTCCAATCATATGGAGGTTGATACCGGTGGACGTATACACAATCCGAAGTGACCTACGTACTACTCATCCAGAGCGGTCTAACACCTCATACGAAGCAAGGTAGCAACTGTGGTATGTGTGACAGTATATCTTCTTGCCAATTACTTTAACTTTGATCTTGTCCTGGTGCCCAACCACTGGTACAGTACTAAAGTAATCGAAGGGAGGGAAATATAACAAGGATAAATGAGATGATTGATACAGCCGTCAATGGCTTCATGTTGCGGCTGACTAAGGGTTGAGCGCTACTCGTCCGAACCGAATGCCGCTGGAGTATCAAAATAGCAAACTCTTGGACCGTTTGCATGAATTTAGAACGCCACTAGATGGCATCGGATAGATGATGGATCGCTGTAAAGATCAGCCCGAGTCACGGCAAATCCAGCCGCCGCTTGCAGCGAACGGAGCTACTGGGCGGATGGGAAATGCCAAATCTAGACCTGTCGATGGCAAATCATAACAGGGCGTTAGTATTAGGGGGAAAACAGGAGCCTCAAACTGGAATGTTTCGTTTGATGTTTCAAAGAGGAGCGCAGTCGACCAATCCTCGCGCGAGCTGGCGGGTAGACAAGCAGCGACAAGGGGCACGGCCTGTGGCGCTTAGACAACGGTCGTTTAAAGTGCTTCCCACCCAGGTTTGCCAGCCTGCCAGATGTTAGGCTTAATCACCCGCCCCCCCCGGTCGCTGATCCAAATGGGAACGTCGGCCAGCATTCGATTGGCTGCTGCGCCATCCAAGATTTCCTCCCGATTTCCACTTTGGACTTTTCTCGACCATCACATCTGATCCACTACCTACTCCCATGTTTGGGATGCTGCTGTCTGCATGGCGCTGTTCGTCCTCGCCCATCCTCCCCAGAGATCGTCCCGAACAACCATGCTAGCAAACAGGCACTTCGAGACTTGTTCCTCAATGCGGCGCATAGGTGTTCCAGTTATAGGATCTTGGTCCCTCTTCTCTCCCGGGGTGCCCTTGCAAGTAAATCATGAACCTATCGCAATGTGACTGTATACCTCTCTCCGCCTTGACTCGATGCCCTGCTCTCACTGGTGCTTTCATCTGGTGCCGACCCTGCCTATGCAATTTTAGACGGTTGTCGACCCCCATGCGCTCAGCTTGGTTCATTGTGGCTCCAGATGCAACACCAAGACGACGTCCAGGTAGGCAGCTATGGTCACGATTGGCTGTGGTGGCGGCGTGGGTATCAGGAGCCACTCCGTGTCCTACAGTAAACGAGAGCAACCCCGGGAAACACATTTCCCCCTCGGTGGGTCGATAATCCACAGATTGATGGATAATGAATGGTAAGATATTTGATGTGAGATGTGATTGCTACATATAATGTGCCTCGCCTTTTCTTTCTTCCTTCGACCGACCTCTTCGTGGCATTCAACTACAGAATCTACAAAAAGGGTCTTCGTCCCTCGGCTCTACTCCGTCATTCACTTGCCTTTCCTATTCAAGACCTCCGGAGGTTTGTCTTACTCAGTACCCAACCTTGCCTCACTCTCTCGGCGCCCGCGGTTGTACATTTTCAGTCCTTCTTTGTTTACTCGACTCTGGCCCTCCATTGTCCTTGTTACCATTATCCTGTTCCGATACTACATAGACGGGGATCCAGTCTGAGGCCCTTCATTGTTCGTCGCTACAAGTCAAGTCCAGGTGGTTCATCTGGAACAAACGTCTTGTCCAACTTGGATTCCTTTGACAGGCCACTCACTTATAACACCATTCTTGTTCTTCCTCGGCCACGTTCGACGGCTGTAGAACACTTCTCTTCCTACGTATCGACTTGAAATTTGCCTGGCGCATTCAGGACTCGAAACGATCATTCTCCACGCTCTCTACCCGGATATACACCAATTTTCTCACTCTTCCAATCTCATCAACATTTGCCTTGTTATCTGCGACTTTGCGAAATGTCTCTATCAAGGTCGCTGCTTCTTATAGTACTACTGTCCCTTGGCGGGCTCGGCAGTACGGCCAAGAACTCCTCCAACGGACCCTACGCGTTACAGGACAACTACGACTCGTCGAGCTTCTTCAAGGGCTTCGATTTCTTCAGCGAGGCTGACCCAACCAACGGATTCGTCAAGTACCACTCGGCCGTCGAGGCCAACGCCAAGTCTCTAGCCGGATACTCCAACAATGCTATCTACCTTGGGACCGATTCTAAGGTCAAGAACCCCGCCAATCCCGGCCGCGATTCCACTCGCGTCGTGTCCAAGAAGATTTACACGAAGGGTCTCTTTGTCGCCGACATCGCCCATGCTCCCGAAAACCAGTGTGGCGTCTGGCCGGCGTTCTGGAGCGTCGGGCCCAACTGGCCGAATTCGGGAGAGATCGACATCATGGAGGGCGTTAACACGGCCAAGGTTAACACCGTGACGCTGCACACCAGCTCGGGCTGCTCTTTCAAGCAAGGTGACTGCAAGGGAAACCAGGGCTGCGGCGCGAACGCCACTGACACCAAGTCTTTCGGGTCTGGCTTCAACCAAATTGGTGGAGGCACTTACGCGATGGAGTGGACATCCAATGCCATCAAGGTTTGGTTCTTCTCTCGAACCACCGGTATGCCCCAGGACGTTGCAACCGGGAAGCCCGACCCGTCCATCTGGTCTTCCCCTATGGTCGAGTTCTCTGGCCCGGGCTGTGATATCGACTCTCACTTCAAGAACCACCAGCTCGTTTTCAACACTGCTTTCTGCGGAGACTGGGCAGGCAAAGTCTGGAGCCAAGACCCCGTCTGCTCCAAGCTCGCACCGACCTGCCAGCAGTATGTGGCGCAGAATCCGGCAGCCTTCAAGGATGCCTACTGGTTGATCAACTCGGTCAAGGTCTTCTCCCAGGGTGGCGTTGCCAATGGAACAGCCGGCTATCCTATTAGGGAGCGCGGTGGACTCATCAAGAGCCGACACTTCAGGGACTAGGTTCCTATTTCTTTACACATACTGTTCGCACGGCGTTTATGATTTCTGGAACAAAAAGACACACATCTCAGGATCAATTCGGAGCCAATTCATTTGATTTGGTTTGGCCAATGGCGTTAGGGTCGTTCGCACATTATCTTCTCATGTACATACTTCTTTACTCTGCACATACAATGCACTTGCACTTTTATTGGTGCCTTTCTGATTATCGAACCCTTCCTTTCTTTGCTCGCGTGTGATACTTTCAAAATATGTCGATCGATGTTGTACACTCTGCGCGTCGTATTAGAACGTTACCTAATCCGTGTGTCGTTGCACCCAACGTCTAGCTCACAGATTCGATCAATGCATTAGATTACTATATCGTGCTGTTTCACTCCAGAGTCCCATATTGGTGCTAATTATATTTGCTGAACCTTTAATGAGCACATCATGTATCACTTCTCGACGTGTCGTGCGACGAAGTCAATCACAGGCTGGATGTAGTCGTACCATCCAGGAACAGAGGGATCCTAGGTGACACAAAGTCACAGGTAATGTCAGCGATAAAATTTCGCGCACCAAGTCGTCGTAGGTGCGCCAAAGACACAGGCTGCTTTTCACTCACCGTATATACCTGATCGAAAACGTGCGGCTCGTCCGGCTCCACCGACACGAGCGTCTCGACCCCGAGGGCCCGAAGCTTCGCGGCAAAGCGCTCCGTCTGGCCGAGGGGCACCGCGATTTTCGCCGAGCCGTGCAGGAACGCCGTGGGCGGGTACTTCTTGGCCCCACTGACGTAGGGCTCCGTGTCGAGGATCTGCATGGGCGAAACAGTGCACGCGAAGGCCCGGACCTTCTCCTTCAATTTCTCGTCTTCGTCGCTGGAGACGGTGAAACGCTCCGGGTGCAGCAGTGCGGTGAAGGCGGATTGATGGCGCCCGCCCAGGGGCCATACCGACGAGAGGTAGCTGTGGACGGCGACCTGGAGCCGCACGCGCTCGGTGAAGGGGAACGGCGTCTTCCACGCGGCCGTGAGCTGCGCCTCGCCCTCGAGGACCTGGCTGCCTGCGAATAGCGCTGCCGAGACGGCGTGGGCCGGGTTGCGGCCCTCGCGGATGACGGACAGGATCCTCTCCTCGGAAAACTCCTGCTGCAGCGGCTCGTCTTTGTCCGACCCCCAGGCCGGATAGGCGCTCTGGTCGACTTGCTCGAAGAGCCTGTGATCTAAGAGGTCGACCAGGCCGTAGACGTCGACGACGGCGCGCGGCGCGGGCTCGGGGAGACGCGTGGCCATGTTGGTCACCATGTACCCGCCACCCGACTCGCCGGTGATGACGTAGCGGTTAACGTCGACCTTGTCCTCGCCGAGGATGCCGGGCAGCTCGCACCGGCACCAGGCGATGAAGTCGACGCAGTCCTCGATGCCGGCCTCGAGGTCGACCTGGGGGCAGAGGCGATAGGCGTTGGACACGACATGGTACCCGAGGGCGTGGAAGCCGGGGATGAGCCAAGAGAGAGGGGCGAAGTGGTTCCCGCCCACAAAGGCGCCGCCGTGCGTCCAGGTCACAAAGGGGCGTGGTTCGCGGTCGTTAGTGGTATTGTCGGGCGCTGGCCAGACCCGAGCTCCCAGCTCTACGCCGTGCTCAATCTTAAAGACGTGGTCCGAGAACCCATCCGGGGCCAGGCGGGCCCTGCTGAGGGATTCGGTAACATCAGCCCGTTTGCCCTTGAACTCCTCTGGTGGGATCACTCTGCCGATGATCATATTGACCAAATATACAAAAACTTCAATCAACTTTAGGTGAAACCACGCTTTCGGGATTGATGATATAGTGCACAAATTTTACTTGATTCTTTGGGGGGTTCCCTCTTGATATTGGGATGAACCCGGAAGATTAGGATACCACTCTTATACGTTGAGTTTCTTTTGGTGCCTATGAATTATATCAGAAGTTGATCACCCGATGGTCATGGGCAGGCAGCCGCGCTATAGTTGCGGGGGACAATCCTTCGTTTCCTCATACCCCAAACTGTCGGGTAGGGTATCATCATATCATCCAATCGCACACCTGCAGCATTCGTAAGCTTGTCAAGGCCGGTGACTCAAGCGGCCAGGCAGAAAGTCCGGCGGGCTTCAAGACGGGGCACCTACGAACACGGCTTACGGCCCGTCTGACCACGATACGTTGATTAGGCATCTAATCGATTGTCTATTGGCCAAGTCGGCGATCACTAGAGCCGATGTATATTGCGTTGGAATTTCTGAGACCGCCGAGCACCGGGGAAGGCCGCTGTGCCTCACGCACTTATACCAAAACCGATCAATTGAGGTTGCTAGCGCGAGCCGATTCATCATTCAATCAACATCTGGATGCTCCGTACAATTGGCAAGATGAGCCCTGAATAACAGGACCAGAGATGGTTATCGGGTGGGGAGACGTGTTCTGTGGAGCACAGCCGGGGTATGAAGCAACCTCGCGTCTCGACATCCCCTGCGTCCAACTTGAGACGTGCAAAAGGCCTCCTCCAGGGTACCTATCCAAGAGTTGTCCACCACCTAAAATTGAAGCTTATTATGGGTGTCTCCACAAACCTGTCACTCTAATATCGTCCAAGGAACCATGTTCATCCCAAAATCCCGGGTTGTGATGTGTCGTTCATTGCCATGTCATTGGTCCACGGGCCCAGCTCCTCCTCAACATGGAGAGAGTAGGCGAAGCTCGATGAAGATCATTCAAAACTCAACCCGGGTATTGCCCAAGAAGTAGACAAAGCTGAACGCGCCGCTGTCTCCTTCCCTACCATGTCAAGGCTCTGTACAGGGTTGGATGCCTGTCCACGGGTGCTACTTGTGGGTCGAACGGGCCTGTCGAAGCTCCTCTTGAGGCTTTTACAACTGAGGCTCTCGAGAAAAGGTAAACATGGATCCCTTCTGGAGTTCCACGGTTGAGCTACATTAGGTACTTTATACGAGATAGGTAGCCGGTCTTCCATAAAGAGGTGCTGTATCCCGGTATTCTGTTCTACACACGCTTCTCCAACAACGTCGTCATTCTCACTTTCTTTCTCTTGCAGCTGTGCTGTTGTTATTAAGTCCATTGCTTTGATTTGCTGGTCACTTCTACTCACACTACTTGCTTCGCTACGCATTCTCCCCCTATTTATCAAGTTGCTTCGACACTATCACAATGTATATCACCAAGTTTGCCGCCCTGCTCTCTTTGGCCATCTCGGCCCTTGCACTGCCCACTGGCGAGGTCCAGAAGCGTGCGTTGACAGCTCGACCCTACGCCTACTTCCAGGTTTCCAGTGGTACGGCGGGCAATGCCCTCGCCGAGGTGCAGGCCAAGTTTCCCGTGAGTAGAAGCCGTCTCGAAATACCATAGCGCCATGGGCTTTCTTCTAACCACTATATCTTATCTAGATTGACACCAGTAACCTGGCCAGCGTCTCCAAGGGCGACTTGGCCATCATCAAAGCAGCCCGGGAGACAGCTGAGGCTGCCGAGACGGATGCCTTCAACAAAGAGGTCAAGGCGGCCAGCGGCTCGGCTGCCGACGCCCTGCAGAACGGCAAGATCAAGAACAAGGTGTTGAAGCTGTTCCTCGAGACCACGGCTCTGGAGATCGAGCAGGCCCAGGGTGGTAAGAGCAACCAGGCAAAGATCGACAAGGAGCAGAAGAAACTCAACAACAACGTCGCCTTGGACACGAAAGCCGCCGGCCAAGCAAGCCAGAGCGTGACCTTCACCGGGGATGTCAAGCCCAAGAATTAAGCAGATAGTGCGCTCGAAAGAGCTCATCGTGTTGGACCAATACATTTCAATTCATTTCGGAGCACTGTTACTACCTGTCATGCCACTGCTGGCTCATATTCGTGCGTGCACAAATGGTGAGGTGAGATGAGTGTGAAGCGAGCCCGCCAGTCACTTGAATAGAGGGCTGATCTCTACGAACTATTATGTCTGGTGTTGCCTGAAGCTCATGTTCTGAAGCTCCTCTTAACGTGCCAGTTCAATTGGGTCAATTGGGCTGGAGCTGTCCAAATATGTACAGTACCTAGCTGGGTCGATCAAGTGGTGCCTCCATTCCCACCTGTACCATCCACACTGACCGAACTTGCAAAGTGCTGTAAGTGGACCAACAACAAACAACCATTTTCTCTTGATCAAATTGCAGCTCCCTAATGCCAGATTCTGCTCAGAAAAATCTCCTGATTCACCTCGAATTCGTTATTTACGACTTGGTGACAACCAACACCTCTACTTTTTCACTGCCTGGTTTGAGGCTGCCTTAACCCCCTCCCCCTAACGCGTGCAGCCCACATCACTCTGACTGGCACCTTTTCCGCATGCCAAACCCTCCTCCTCTACTCTACCTTCAATCAGCATCTGATTGTTTAGCAGGTCCTTGCCAAAGTACGCACAAGAATAAACCAGACCCGAAATAGGAAGAAAGAAAGTAAAAAGACCCGCGGCAACCTACCACAAGCGCTTGCACCCTGCAACATCCGTACATGGTGCTCTGCTGTCTCGTCACTGTTCCTTGCTAACTCGGTACCTATAATCCACACAACAACAATCTTTCTCGAAGACATGGCATCGGACCCTACCACCCCCAAAGCAGTCTACGTCAGCGTCAGCGTCGAGCCCTGCAACAGCGAGGAGACGCGTAAGTACTGGGCCGAGCGAGCAGCTCGAGCCAAGGCGGGACTGGCCAACCCGTCTGCCCTCGTCAACCGCGCAAGTGGTGAGTTCGACCAGGGCCTGGTGAACGCCATTCTGGCCGGCAAGGGAGAGCTGATAGCCACCACGGTCGACGGCGTACGTCAGGACAACAGCATGTCTACTACCGATATTGACGGTACTGTTGTGCACCACGATGTCAGCGGCCTACACCCGTCGTCTAGTGATAACGGCAAGGGCACCGAGCCTTTTCCTCCCTTACAGTCCGTTTCAAGCGGCTCCGTTCTTCGCTCCAGCGACCCCTTCGTGGACAAGCACACCGCCAACACGCGGGCCTCTTCTGAGCAGTCATCTCACCGACGCCAAGAGACAGCCCGGTACCATGTCCCCATGGACAACAATGTTGGTCCTACTCAACCACCTGCTTCTACCCCCACTGCTAGCTCCCCCGATGAGGATGACATCTTCGTCGGTGGTGAACCTGGACCTGATGTCGGATACCGTTACCGCGCGGATAGCCGTGTGAGCCAGCCCAGCACGCCCACGACAACGGCGCCTGAAGACTGCCACGATAATAACAACGTCCACCCTGGCGCCTCGCGTTCCTCTTTCTCAGTCTGCACCGTTTCCCGTAGCTGCTCCAGGCCCACCAGCCGCAGCCGCAGCCGCCGCCCGTCCGCCGTGCACCAGAAACGTTCTGTCTCGAGCCTGCGGTCCAAGTTCTCCTCCCGCAAGCTCAGCGCCGCCTCCAGCGACGGCCAGGACCAGGAAGAACGCCCCATCGTCGTCACCAACGCACTGCACCACATCCTCTACGATGGCCCCTGCGGCCACTGTGAAACTAACCACTGCGCCTGCCAGAAGCCCGACTCTCCCGGCCTCCCTCCCGTCGACGCGCCCAGTAACAGCAGGGCACGCATCACCACTGAGGGCTTCTGCCGCCACTGCGTGCTGAACCGGTGCACTTGCGTCGTCCAAGACCCGCGGTGGGGTCTGCACCATGCGACAGACACCCTGCGCCGCACACAACAGCATCAGCTGCTGCTGCAACAGAGCAGCACGGATCAGGGAGGCGCGAGCAGCGAGCAGCAGCCTTTGCGCATCATCAGCGATACGGGCACTGTCCGACACTACGCCACGGGACCCGACGATAGTCCCAACAGCAACAGTAGCAGCGGCAGGGAGGACCAGGTGACGACAACAGCCACCATCGCCAACACCAATGCCGCAGCGCCCAGAGCCCCGACCCCTGCCTACCGCGCACGCTTTAGTCTTGCCCACAGCGGCGGTAACGACCAAATGAACGACAGCAACAACAACGTCCACTCCCCTGCTGTCGATATCGAGGCCCAAGAGCAGCAGGGTCAGCCACGACGACGCTTCCGCCTGTGGCGCATCCGATGCCATCCCCGATCCCACTCCCGCACCCGCAGCGACGTGCGACCGGCCCCCCACGACGAGAGACATGACGAGGCGGTTCTACGAATGCCTAGCCGGCACGCTGGCAGCTGTCCTCATCATCATCGGGGTCTGGTACTATACGAATCACAACAACCACGCGGCGGCGACGGAGCAGCAAAGCCCTACAGGACCATATTAGCAACGTGTAAATTTGTTCGAGTATTCTCCTCGGGTACATGGCACACGAGAGATGCGCTTAGGCTAGAAGGTGCTCACCCACATGGGGCTGCTGCTGGCTTGGGTAGCTAGCTAGCTGGATGATCGGGCAGCTTTTTCAGTGGCCAGGTCTCTTGGCAGTTCGATTTTCTCTACGGGGGCGTGAATATGATCGCAATCTTTATTCTATAGATCATGAAAAGTTGCCTTGTAAGTCTACCTGCCACTTTGAAAATCAAGGTCTTCTCTGGCAACCTAACACATTATCATTGCCAGTTTCTGCAACAACATGATCGCAGCTTTTGGGGAGATTTCTGACACTCCTCGCGTGAACCGTATTGTCTTTTTCTTTCTTTCTTATTTTCTGATGCGTTTTGTTTCTTATTTTCTGATGCGTTTTGTACACTGAAAGCTAGAGGTCAGAGGATAGGGGCGTTTGATGCTGCATTTCCGTCGTTTATGGTCTGCCAACGGGAATGACAGAGGACACGACAAGGAGTTATTGCGATGGATTTGTGGTCCCGGGTTTAATGGACGCCCAGGAGGACATATCTAACTTTGGCTGCGAGGTTGGCCTGCTCGCTTTGCGTTTGAACTCCAGCCACTGTGCAAAGGATGCCACCATACTGAGGTTCTGGCTCATTACGTACCAAAGAGCAATCAATAAAGATGATTGGTCGTGATAAGACTGCTCTTGTAAGCTTGATTCAGGACCTTAGTAGATGCCACACTTTGATGTTTCTCGATATCTTGGGGCCACAGACGCGGTTGTTGATTAGTATGGCCAGACTCCCAAGTAATGTAACGTTTGACGGTATCCCAGATGAGGCAGTACAGGGTTGGACAGTCCGGTGGGATCGAAGACCATCCACCGTCCCTACCTGATCAAGGTCTGGCACGGCAAGTCAAAAGTACGCCCTCATTTGGGAGCGGTGTCTGGAGAACAAAGCATCAATCACGTACATCTTGAGACAGTAGCCATAGAGGCGGTGACCCGAGCTTTGTAGCTGGTGGTTGCAAGTACATGGCAGGGGAACTCGCCGCAGGGATTTTTGTAAACTCCACATGTCTCAAAAAATATGGCACCTGTTCGTCAGTAGGGGTTGTTGCGATTGGTTCTTTGCTGCTTCAGAAGAGCGTTGTTCATGTAGATACGGTCAGCAAGCATCAAATATGCGACATAAACCTCGAATAGATATACGGGGATCCGATAATCAAGCATAGACATAGAACCGGCGTTGGTAGTTAGAAGACGAATATGGCCAGACACGGAGACACCGCTCAAAGCCTGCCAATGTCGGTGTCCTAGACGTGCATGAAGGATATATATCCGGACCATCATCAGACGGCGACGGGGTTTTGTCGTGCTCAAGGGCGTCATCTTTAAAAACGGCAAGTCGGCCATCTCGAACATATTCCATCCTACCTTCTTACCCTGAGCAGTATGAATTGCTTTGGCCCACCTCCTCGCAAAAGAAAGTCCTCCAGCAAGAAGAACAAGAACAAGAGCAAGAAACCGACAGCAAACATGATGCCCGATCCGATCGACATACTCTTGAACGAAGAGTTTGAGAGAGCCAAGGCAGCCCGCAAGTTCGCGTACTTCCGTAGTTTCATGGGCAACCCCAGCAACCAGTCCTCCTTCTCATTCCAGAGCAACTGGTGGGAGCCCAGCAACAACCTGGGGCGTAGTGAATGGGCCGCCCACCATGATACTCTGAACGAGACCTTCGCGAAGACCAAAGAGAACGGTAGCAATCTTCAGTCTCTGAGAACAGTGGTGGATGAGATGTCGGCGGCTCATGGCAGCCATGCCAAGCAAAATGGCGACGATCATGCCATAATCATCAAGGCACAGGAGTTGCATGAGGCACAGATGAAGCGACACAGCGACTCTCTTGACCAGATCCTAAAAATGACACAAGGCATAGACGAAGACATCAAGAGAAGAAGGGAACTGGAGGAGCAACAGCGCATGAAAGACGCCCTAAAGGATTCGTTCGAGCAGGGAAAGCAGGCACAGCTTGACATCGACACCAATAAGAGATGGGAGCTAGAAGAACAGACGCGCCTCAAGGAAGCCCTCTTCGAGTCCTACGAGAAGGGGAAAAAGGCACAGCTTGAGGCGCAGGAACAACTCACCAAAGTACCACTGACAGCAGCTACCCCTGTGAAGAACGTTGAGCAATTCCCGAGACTGGAAGCCCTCAGCGAGCACATTCTGAACAAGATGCATCAGCGAGAGGAAGACGAGAGACTGGAGTATGCCCATCGCCAGTGGCACACTAGTCTCGACGATGACCGCGATAAATCCGACCGGCGCGAGCGGGAGGAGGCAGCCCGAATTGCGCGGCTGATGGAGGAGGAAAGTCGGCTCCGGGCGCGCATGGGGGCGGCCCACGAGGACATGTTGCGGCAGGAGCGCATGTACCCGGCCCCAAGATATCGTGTTGACTACGAGGATGAATCTCTAGAGCTCGGCGCGCCCTGGGGAAACGATATGGCAGATAGACGGCCACCCCAGCGATACAGAGTCGGAGGAGGTCGCCGGACACATCCACGATACTCGAGCGAGTTTGGGTACTTTCCATGAGCGAAGTTCGAAGAGCTGGCTGATAGTCGGCCAATGTTGATCCATCGCAACTATGTTTGTTCTGTTTGTCGTTAGGCGTGCTCGTCATGGGCTACAGGACTCTGGTATGATATGCATACATCCCGAGGAAGATTATACTACCGCAGTTGCACTTGCATTCCTTTTCATTCCTTATGATGGCAACGCTGCAGAGGACGTATCGCAGCGATTGCGGAGCCGAGATTTTGTTTAAGAAGCAACTTAGCGGGGGAAAGTCCCAAAACATTGGGGGAAAAGGCGATCTGGGCGTCGGGTATGAGTGGAGTTAAAATATTAAGATGTTGGAGTGCATCCTGAGATAGAATAGAGCACCAGAGTTCGGAATTCTTAGCTCCTGTGTGTGTATTGCGACAATCGACTTTTCAGCGATTACTCTGTAGTTTTGGTAGGATAAACGCATTAGGTTCGTTGATGGCTTTAGATGGTCTGTTCAATACTTACCTTTGACCTGTACAGAGTACCTGCGTGGCCTAAGAACGCAGCTAGTCCCACTGAAACATTGTCGCTGTTGTAAAGTCAAAAGCTGCGACCAGCAAGTTGCTGTTATCGGAGAGATTGGCTCATGTATGAAATTACTTTCACGTTTGACTAGATGGGCTCTTCGATGGTGCTAGAAGCCCAGAAGAGGCGGTACCCCTCCTAGGGAGGGACTGGCCCATCAATGCTTCTTGCGTTGCTAAGCAGCAACCCTTGGTCTCCTGTTGAACAAGCCGCGGGAACAGGCCAAGCTGCTCCTCTTAGCTCTCGACGCAATAAGCGTGGTGGTGGGGATGGTGTAAGAGAGCTTGAGCCCTCATCTCTTCAAGTTCAAAACAGAAGACTTCAATCCCTTCTAGCTTGTCCTGTTTGTTTTATTGTAACAACTACGCAAGCGATCCTAGGCTGCTAGGCCATGCAAGGTCTGGAAGCCATACCTTATTTATTATTATTATTATTATTATTATTATTATTATTATTATTATTATTATTATTATTATTATTATTATTATTATTATTATTATTATTATTATTATTATTATTATTATTATTATTATTATTATTATTATTATTATTATTATTATTATTATTATTATTTATTTCTTTTGCGACCTCCCGCTGCGGCGCGAAAAGGCTTCTGAGCACTACTTGAACGCCTATTGGCCCGGGTTCAAGGGAATGCGTTTCCGGTGTAACCCCCAATCGCGAATACATAAAACTAAAGAGCGCGATCCTTTTTTCCTGCAAGGCCCACGCCAGCATGTAATTTGCCGAGATGAGCGGAGATGGGTATACCGTATACGAGTTGCGCGCGCCACACAGTAGGTTAGCAGTCCTGCTTCAAGCAAGATTGGTATACCGGTAGCTAGCTGTATCAATGGACCAGCGAAGGATTGCTCGAATTCCTTAAACGCATGCATCCAAGGGAACCAATGCAAACATGCGCAAGCTTTGGGCCGCACCCCTTAAAGTTCAAGGTGAAGGGTGTGATGCAGGCGGTGTGGTGTGGTGTGGTGTGGTGTTGGGTTGGGTGTTTGGCTGAAGGTGGTTGTGAGGGTTCTACATAAGATGGCACACCTGAAGATGGTGGTGGGTGTACCAATCGTTGCTTCTGGTGCCTGGGCCGATTTTTAGACTCATCCACTAGAGTAGAGTCTTAGAGTCCGGCCAATCACACGGCTTCCGTCCACCTTTTATGCAGGTACGGCCACGGTCGCCAACTGTCAGACTTGGTGACTGTGCAATCCCCAGCAAAAAACTGGAACTTGTACAGAACGTCGCACAACGTGCAAGTCGCTGGCAGCTGTGCGACCTAGATATGCAAGGGACGTGGCACATGACTCAACAGTTATCGCAGCCGTGGGACAAACAAATCCACGAGGGAGCGAATCTCGAGATACCTACGTCCCACTCACTCACGCTGTCAGTACCTATAGACGACACTTAGATGGGACGGTATTAACGGATAGACCAGGCTAAAATAAGGATGCCGCGTGCTGGCCTTTAGGTACTTCCCGTCCTCATAAGAGTATACGGTATTAAACCAGGCGACGCGGAAATGCCATCCTCTCTCCAAGCAGTTGAATGGATACATATGAAATATGGTGGTTTCTTGTGGTGGATGCGACGTATGTATGTTATAAAAAAAAAAGCACATACATCCAAGATGAACCACCACCACCAACGGTGTGGCTGCGAGACTGGCTGACTGGAGAACGCCGAAAGGGCAGAGGGTCCGTTCCGGGGGGCCATGCGTTTTTTCACTCCCTTCCCTTGATCCTGGTCTATTCCAGGAAACAACATCGATCCACCCTTTGGGATGTTTTGTCGCTTTGTGCCTTGTTTTTCCCAAATGGTACGGTCGACCGGGGGCAACCTCCCACTGCAGCCGGCCATGTAAAAAAGCATCTCGCTGCCGATATTCTTGGCCCCCCTCCTCTACCTCCCTCACCAAGTTCCAACACCACACTCATTCATCCTGCAGCGTCAGCTTCCAGCCAACAGTCACTCTTTATAACTCGAGCCACTGCTTCTGCTTCTTGCAAAAACACACGTTCCTTGCACCCACTACACACATACATCTCAAGAGAGACATATCTGCCGTATAAGTCGCAAAGTTGGAAATTTTATAAGAGCTGTCGCAAACCACAACATCGAAAATGCACGCCTCTTCGCTTCTTGTCCTGGCCGTTGGTGCCATGTCGGCCTCTGCCGCGTACGGCGTCCAGCCCCACCCTGAGGAGCAGCACTCGACCACCACCAGCACGTCCACCATGACACACTTTGTCACCATCACCAGGTGCAACCCGACCAACACCCTGTGCCCTCTGTACACGCCTTCGGCGACCTCGTCGGCCGTCGCCAGCACCACCCCGTCCACCTCCGCCACCCCTACTCCCACCCCCTCTTCCTCTTCTGCCTCTTACCCCGTCTTCACCCCGCCCCCGGCTCCGGCTTCGACCTCGTCTTCGCTCTTGTCGTCTTCTTCGCCGGTCCCCGTCTACTCGGTCAAGTCATACCCGGCTAACAACACCACCGCCTCCGTCTTCCCCACGGCCTTCTACAACGCCACCACGCCCAAGTACACCGCCGGCACTCCCACGCCCGCTATCCTGACTTCGGCCGCCGCTGTTCCCACTACGCCCGTCGGCGGTGGCAGCAACTACCCTACTGCGCCTGCTCCTACTCCTATCGCCACTGGCGGCGCTGCTTCGCTCCAGGTCGGCCTCATGGGAGTCATGGGTGCTGTCGCTGCCCTGCTCCTCTAAGCGCATATCATCAGCATGGAGCGAGCGCATTTACCTGGGTCGGGGCTGCGAGATCGGCGCAAACCCGAGAGAAGATGGATCGAAACCCCGTGGCTTACGACATCAGGGGGTCGACAAACAACCATCTTGCTCTTCACATGTTACGAGGGCTTTTCTATTTACTCCCCGTGATATACCATCGATACCCGAACCACTTGGTTCACCACTTTCTATTCTGACTACTTTAATTGTTCGTATTTAATGGGGATGACGCAACGCTTGGAGCACGAATTTACCACCGAAGGCATGCTTGACTTTATACCTGCCACAAAGCAAACGCGTCAAACCATGAAGCCGGCACAGCCTTCCGATGGAATGACTACTTTTATTTCTTACATACACCGACAAGAGCCTGTCGATATTCCTTTGTCCAAAAAATCATTAGACTCGGCGGTTAACGGGGGGTGATTCGGCTGGATCTGCGAATCATACCTATGGTATCTAGAGAATCTGTTCGAGAAGGATTCTAAACGGTTTTTTTCTTGTCACATATCCCTTAAATCGGGAGGGGTCATGTTGGCATATCGGACATTATATATATCTTTATAAAAGTAAACAGTTTATGCTATTTCGAGTTTTATACTACGTGACAGTTTTTTATATCGCTTACTAAGCACAGTATACTATACTAGCCATGCCGTGTCCGCGTCGCAACATTAGGATCCAAGATGTTACCGGAAAACACATCGTTAGCCATTGGAAGTAAGTCTTTAGCGTCTAATCCCAAACGTCGACTTATACAACATGTTTACATACTTAACTACCCATATATCCCGTTCATGCTCCACTCTATGTTTCCGCTGTCATGTTTTAAAATTCCCGGGGCGGCGCCTTGGCAAAGATGGAAGTTGGGGGTGGTGGTGGACTGCTTCATATCAATTGAAGTACTGCATGTATTTTGGATAGTGCCCATGCGTTTCTCTTTTGATTTCAGGAGGGAAATAGAATAAATTCGCCAAGTGAGTGGCCCGCTATCAAGCTGCTTAGTAAATACAAGCTTTAGCCTATGGTTACCGTATTCGTCCACTTCTGACCACCTTGCAGCATTTGTCTGTGAGAAACTGGGCTATCTCCCATACGACACGATCAGTCGAGTTCTCATTGAAACCCAATGATGATGTCCATCAGGCAGATCGTGACGACCACTCTATTGCATAGCCTTCTGTTTGCTGACGGCTATTGGCATCCGCCAACCTTTGCACGGCAATCACTGCAAAGATCAGTTTTTAGTTGATTCTTTTCTTCGGTTGTTACCATTCCCGGGCATCCGTGAACCATTTGGTGAGCGCAGTGAGCATTGGCATCCTGTACAGGAATAAGGAGAGGAGGCATTTGAGTGTCGCCCCTTTCTAAGAAACAGGTAGCGACCCCTGTTAAGCTGTACAGGGGAATCGAGCGGCTCTCA
The DNA here is from genome assembly GCA_038363915.1 of Apiospora saccharicola. Lineage (NCBI taxonomy): Eukaryota > Fungi > Ascomycota > Sordariomycetes > Amphisphaeriales > Apiosporaceae > Apiospora > Apiospora saccharicola. Next base: position 8,035,669 of record JAQQWM010000001.1, read on the forward strand.
GGATGTGTGTGAAAACCTCCGTGCTCATAGCCAACGCCAATGTCAAATGATTCATTGACAGCAACGCGCTCGGGGGTCGAATTCGGGTAGAATCGAGGCAGAGGCATCTCCAGTACCTTGGCGAGAGGGCGCAGATAAGACTAGCAGCTTATGTTAGTATGTCCAGCAGGAAGCCATTGACAGGCCAAGAATGCCGAGGGGGTGGGTGCAAATACCAACCAGTAGATGGCAAAACCGGGTTCAAATGTGACGTGCTGATTCCTCCGGGTCTCTTGGGGCTTCTAGCTTTTCTCAGGGACAGTCGATCTTGTACCCAGACCGAGGAATCACCTGGTATTTATAGGTGGTTGTCGCATCGGCCTCAACTCTTCTCGGGCCGTGTTCATGGTCTCCGCTGTGCCGAGACTGTTCGCTAGGTCTTCCGGTCTCGCCCGCACTTTCTATGTCGGTCTATCTGGATCCCGGGGATCGTAGTCTAAGCGGAGGGTGTCTCAAGGGTCCCTCGCGGCAAGGGTCCTTGAGCCAGACAGTGATCCCGTCAAGTTGCATCCCGGAGCCCGTCGGCTCGGTCTGCTAGATGACGTGGGACGAATAAACAACGCTCGTGCTTCCGAGGCTTTTCCAAGAACCCAGGGATGCGGGAGCCCAAATACCATCTCATTGGATCAGTTCTTGCTATACTAGAAACCTTGACCTAGTCGCTGGGTATTTGCCTCTGAGAGGAACTGGTTCTCTTCTATAACCCAGGCGGCTGGGGGTTCCTGCGGGAAACTGGGGAAACCACGGCAACCCGGCTTATTTTGGCCATTCGGAAGCTGCCCTCAGAGCCCCTAGTAGGATTCCGTATGCAGCAAGAATGGCACACACCGAGTGGATGTGACAGGTAATGTGAAAGGCATGAAAGACAATGCATGGCACTGCTACACGAGAAACTGGCATGCAGTGGATCCGGTCAAGCAGACTAAGGCGTCCGGTACTCGCAAGCAAGAAGATACCTTAACTTACCGTTCGGGCGGCTCTCTGGAATCGGTCGGGATTTCGGGCTATTACTGTCGCTTACATGGCCAAGACCCTTGCCCGGTTCACTTTGTGACCAGCATGTCGTTGGTGCGTGACATGCTAGAGATAACCATAGACGGGTCAGAAACGGGATGCCAGGCCAGGGACCAGAAATCGAAGCTGCCTACATAGTCTCTTGTCTCTACTCCCAGTAAGTATCTGTGCTGCCATTTGATCAGCTTGAACTACAATACCTCGTAAGTGAGTGCAGCTACAGTCAGGACAACCCTCGCCACGCACGATCTTAGCATTACTGATATTTATGTCTTTCACTCTATTCCGTCCCTAGCAACCTGGGCTATCGATGGTACTCACCTAAATGGGATACGATTAGCAGACCAAGCCATCGTATGATACTTGCAGTTGCCCTTGTAAATCAAGACAACAAGCAAGCGTCCAAGTTCAGACATGATAAGTCGACTCGTAATTGCTTCGGACCGGTATCTGCATGTTGGAGTTGGACTGCCATTCGCCCCACGTGGTCTACAGTGTCCATGCCGACTTCATTGGGAACATGTAAGGAGATCGGCCAGGGAGCCGATTGCTGGCCGGTGCCGAAATCATTCGGTTTTGCCCGGGTCGCGACTTGCCACCTTGCACACAACCCGGTGGCCTCGAAATCGAGTCTGCCAAGTAGAAAGAAGGTCTCTTCGAATGCTAGCATAAATACAAGCAACTACGTGTATTTACTTGCCGATCATAGTTGCTGGTAACATGCCCATAAAGTGTCTCCCGATGTTGGTGTACATGAGCAGCATTTGGTAAGCTGGTCAGTTTGCGATTGCCCCCATAGGAGAGATACATTGTCATCAGTATTTAAGGCAACGACTAGCAGTCGGGGCTGTCAGAGCTGGGTGAGAAGGAGGGAAAAAGCAACTCTGGCACGGATCGTCGGGTAAGCATGGCCCTCCATGTGCCCAAAGAGACATGTGCCCCAGAGTAGATCCAACTTGTCACGAGGGATAAGCGCAACGCGGTGCTACCGGTCGTCCGCAATCGAGCCGCAGCATCTAATCCGGGGTCATGCTGGTTGACGTTGGCTGGCGAGAGGTGAAGATGTGATTTGTGATAGGGCCCAGCAGTCTGGTCGGTGTGAGCAGTGGTGCCTGCCTTATCAACCGTTTGTTTTTGTGTGTTTGCTTGATGCTTACAGTTGCAGGTTGCGGCTGCACGTATTCAAGATACAAGTATGAGGTACGTATCTTACTAATGCAACTCAGTATTGGAGTATTTTGATGTAAGGAAAATACGGAAAGGCAGGCAGGTTGTCGACCTGCCACATGCCTCTTTTGCGTGCCACGGTCCCTCCCGCAGAACATTCTAGCCTGGGGCGCCCCCTTGCAGTGTTAAGGCAAACAATTCCACACAGCACACAGCACATCCTCACCGGCTGCGTCCATGTTCAAAGTCAGTGCTCATATGTGCTCGATATTGAAGATGGCCAACAACGTCGCGCCGGACGAGGGGGACTGCTGGGATCCGAGAATAATCGTGTGATAATCACGTCGAGGTTGGTCCAAGAGATCCGAATCCGTGTTGTTGTTAGAACTTGGAGACGGACCGGTAAAAAGACCCCTTGTAGTCGCATATGCACGTCGGAGAAACAGAATCGAGGGGATACTATATATGTGAGGTGATCATACCACCGAAGTCTACGTAAGGTATGATGCGCGGGATAGAAGAGAAACGGTAGGACGTAATCATGATCTTTTGCATTAGTCAATGTGCACATCTTGCTGGGAAGGATCTTGATGACTAGGTCAGTCCTAGCATATGGCGACTGGCCACATAATCTCGGCCCGCAAGATGGTGACGGATGGTGCAGATCAAGGTAGGTATCGCTGACTTGCCTGGCTTGCTAGGTTGGCTGTCCGGCCTGGCGTAGGATACATGCACGGTTTGACGAAAGGAGAACTCATCCCCGATGAGCTCAGTCTTTGCAAAGAATGTTGATATATCATATCTCGCATAGTACATCGAGGCTCGATCCGGACCACATATTGCTTACAAGGCGGGGCGGGCAGATGACGGACAGATGGCGGACAGACGGACGGCAGAGAAAGTGCGGAAAGCGAACCGTATTCATGCCCAAGCTGACCTTCCACGTTTTCGTCGGCATGCTACCTTACCTAGCGACTTACATTCCGAATTGCTACCCAACTATCCGTACATCCCATCCCTCTACCGTAAGTATGTGGCTCATGCGGAAACCGACACTACCCATAGTGGATACCCATAATGGGACAAGTCTTACAAGGAGATGCCAGTCGATGGCCACTCTGCAGCCTGACTACGCCACTTACTGCTTGCTGATTCTCACGGCATTCTTCTTGTGCTTTATATTTCGCGCTTTGCGCGTGCGTAAAGGTAGACGATATGCTGGGTGCGATTACCAACCCCTAGCGATGCGATAGCCGGTACGAAACCGCAGCCCTCTCTCTATGTGGTTGCATTGACGTCAATAAGGGAAATGCACATGTTCATGTCTTCTTCACATGGTGCATTAAAAATCACTGGATACTGGTAGTTTCGAGATAAGGAAATCTTCTTCGGCCCTCCTAAGAAGCTGGTAACCTTAGATTGGCAGCAATGCCAGATAATCATATCGAGCCCACAGTCATGCTGCACCAGCATATATGTCACCTGATGAGAACAATAGGAAGACTCGGCGCCTCTGACAGAGCCTAGTCAGTGGCAGCAACTTATTCTTATCCAAAGGGTGACAAACCAAATTTTGTTCCTAGCTCTATGTGATGAGTTTGGGCCCTTGACTATGATCCGGGGCACTTCAACTCATCAAGTCCATTGCTGATGACAGGATATTATGGTGTAAAGATTTAAGCAGGCACGATACATATGACCGCACTCATGGATATGGATATTTTGCTGCCGGTATTCCATCCAGAGATCACGACGTGTGGCGAGACTAGGTTGGGTAGAAGCTCCTCTCGCCCACATCCAGCTTTGGACACAAATCATCGTCATCATTTCGCTTCTGCGAGGATCTTCTATTCCCTGATCCAAGCATAGTTTCAAATCGGCAGTCCAATCCAGTGGCAGGTTCACTGGAGGGTCCGGAGCCTGCGCAGTTTTGTCATGGAAATTATCACGAGATCTCGAAACATTGAACCAAAGTGATGTTGGCTACAATGCCTTCTGACGTATGTGCCTTATCCACAAGCACACACGTACCACGCTGGAAAGAATATACATAGCTTCATGGGGTAATTCCTGACAAATTTCGCCAACAGGCGCTAAGTAGGAAGTCCACTCACACCCATCGACAATATCATCACCAGCAACAGACTCCCCAGGGCGTATTTATCTACAACAATTGGTAGAGAATCACGCCCATATTATCTCACACACTCAACCCTTGATGCCTCTTATGGCCAAATGCATGCAACCTTTCTCGCCACGCCTTACACTGCTTCTCATCTCTCCCAAGCTTTCGGCCTTCCTTCCCCTTCAAAACTCCATGTTTCCAGGCACGGCGAAGCGTCTTGTAAGATGCTTATAGGACGCTGTCCAGAACTCTGCTTGCCGCAGAACTCCCCAACCTTCAGCCCCTTCCACACCCTTTGGACATCGTCCAAAGCACTATGACTTGCCCGTTCTTCTACCAATACTAATATGCCACACCTGGGTCTTGAGCCAGCATTGAGCGCCCAGGCCATGTTCACATTTACACAAGGCAACTGACCGGCACCCATAATATTGGTTTGAGTAGGTTCTGAAACCAAATACAAACCAACTCTCGTCGCATGATGCTGGAGCCAGCCTAGTTACGATCATCTCGTCGAGTTAATACCCGTTTCTCATTCCGCTCAATACTAACCTACTCTACAACTTCACTATTTCCAATCCCCAGACCTGGTACTGAGCAATTTCCTCATCCCACAACTTCCAAAACTGCAGCAGGGCCACGACTGGGTCATAACAGGGCTTTAACAGGGCCATAACAAGATCTTAAGCGGAAGCCAGTCAATAACCAGCCGGGAACCTGCACAAGCTGCGACCAAAGCTCTACTGATCTCCCAAGTCTTACAGCTTACTTATTTTCTTCACAGACTAGAAGGAACCGGGGTAAATTCTCAAAGAGCTCGAAGACAAGACTTACCCTAACAATTACATCTCCCTATTTGTTTTTTATTTCACACATTCAAACTAACCGAAACGAAACCTAACAGCTATGGATTAAGGAACACTGCTCACCAGCCAGAATCCACTGTCTCTCCTACTTGGACCTCTACTAAATGAACATAGAGAGCATGGTCTCAAGGTGGTCCAGTGGGGGCCCAAGAAGATCCAGCAGGCCGCCGAGCCTGAGACCTTGGGTTGGGTGGTTGATCATGAGAAGAACCACACCGGACGAGTCTGGGCCAAGGAGCCCGTGAGACAGGAGCTGAAGGAGAAGTATGGCGTAGACACTCAGCAAGAGGACCCGGACACATTCCGAGGGACCTTTGTGAACGGTCGGCCGCTGAAGTAGGCAAGTATTACTATACACCCCTGTCTTGGGCATTTCCGCCCAAAGCGACTCTACCGGGCTGTGCATGCAGACCAGCCATTCTATGGCGTTTGCGCACGCAACTATCCGCACATATTCAACCCGGTCTTGTTCCAGATCCAATTCCAAAAGCACATGGTATGGAGATGGAGAGGTCATAGCCCGTTCATGTCTGCAACCTACAGTTTCCAGAAGGCCGTGGAAAAGTGCGAAGCCTATGAGAAGCGCAAATGGCCTGGCATAAAGCTCCTGATCATCAATACTTCAGGACCCGGCTGGGATTCCAGAAGACTCATTTGGGGCGCGGGGGAGCTCAAGACGGCGTTCAAGGTCAGCGTAGATCACAATTGTCTTGGTGAGTATCTTATTACCCACTCGATCCCTCTGCATCGCGTGAAGGCACTTGACTGGGTCGACCTCAAAGACGACCGAGTTCAGTATGGCAACATGACAGAGCCTGAAGAAGGTTGGCAGCAGCATGAGCGCAACAAAGAAGCCGCCCGACAAGCCACAAGGACAGATGACCAGGAAGATGCCAGTGGCAATGATGACGATAACGATAACACAAAGCAAGCAACCGAAGAGTTGAAGAGAAAGCGAGATGGTGAGGATGAGGGCGAAGGTTCTCGCCAGCGTGGGAAACGGGCTAGGGGTTTCGAGCCACTCAAGGAACGAGATATGGAGGGCGATGCTTCATGAAAAGGGGTAGGCACATTATGTATGGCGGGTCTCTACTTCCTACGGGACCTAGACTCTGCTATTGCGCTGGTTTGGGGAATTTCACGGCGACATTGGTGAATTGCTACAATAATGATATGAATTACGCGGACAGATGGTTATGATATTGGGGTTATCTGGCTTTCAGATGGGACACTGATGGTCTCACTTCCCGAGAGACAACATTTGCACAAAGGGTTATGATTTTTATCATCATAGGGCGAGAATCTGCAGTTGAGATGCCTAACCTTTTTCTTATGGGATAAAACAGATCATACGACTGAATTAGCAATCTTTCAGTTACTTAATATATCATAGACTGCATGCAAACTCTTCTCTGCGTTTTTATATTAATATGTAGTTCGATAAAACAATTACAATCCTCCATTTCACTACTATCACTGGTGTTTATCATATACGGAGATCCTTATCGGCACTTTTGACACTGTAGATAGACCTTATCTTGAGATCACTAGTAAATCATCCCGTGAGTATGGTCATGACTCAAATACGAACTCATTCAAATTAGATAGGAGAATTTGTCAATTCGACCATATTAGGCCGACTTTCTTTATCGAGGCTCTTCGAAAGCACCTTGCCCACCACGGAGAAGACAGCTGACGAGGCCCTTCGTCAAGACTAAACCAGGTACCACCACGTTATCCGCGTTTGTCAGCAACGCCACTGATGTAATATTTGCCATTCACAGCTCATCGCGCAGCCTCATTTAAAAAAATAAAATCAAAATCAGCATTAAGATTAACATGGAAGCTTGAGAAGAGTCGAGTGCTTTCATGCTATTTTATACAGCTTGGGCGATTGCCCCTGAGCAAGAGCCACGATCCACCATCTGGGCCAGCGAAGGTCCTTGCGGCATAGCCAAAACCGCATGTGTCGTCGCGAACGAACCCAATTTACCCCCTGTAATTCCACTGCGGGGTCCCCCGTCGATGTTCGACATCGACCCCTCCAGGTCAATCAATTGGGTAGGTAGCTGCAGAGAGGATATCTACTGACTATTGAGCAGAGGGCAGTAGGTCTCCATGCAAATTCGAGAGACCTTCGAATCCCATAGTTGTTGGAGCTCGAAATCTCGTACATCGAATGAGGATCATCTGACGAGATTACCCAATTCCACAATAAGGCGATAGTCTCGCGGGTGGTGGTAGTTCAGTTGTGTCAGATTAGCGCACCCAAGGGCAAGCTCGGGTTGGGGAGCTGCTGCAATGCGCTGCTGCACTTTGAAACACCCCTGCCACATTTGGATTGGACCCTTTGTCTGAACACTCCCCCTACCTGCTGTCCGTCCACCTGGCCAAAGTCGAGAGAGCGCGCAACAAACAGCCGCGACAACCTCCCCTTCATTTCCCGTCATTCTTTTTTCAATTCCTGCCTCTATTTTACAGTCGCTGAATCGCAACATTCATATCTCTATCAACCTTGTAGTATATCCCCCCCCCTTTTTTTTTCTTCTTCACATTATCAGTCCGAGAACACCATCAAAGATGGCCGAAACAGCTGCCCCCGAAGCCGCTCCCCAAGCAGACGTTGCGCCCCAAGCAGACGCTGCGCCCATAGCAGACGCTGCACCCAAAGAAGATACTGCACCCAAAGAGGATACTGCACCCAAAGAGGATGCTGCAACTAAAGAAGATGCTGCGCCCAAAGAAGCCGCTGCACCAAAAAAGAAAAAAACAGTCGCCAAGCAATCGTACTCGACCGACCCGGCTCTGTACATCTACACCTCGCTCACGGCCGGCTCGAGCCACATTGTCACGGCCACCTCGCGCCTCGAGACCATCCTGCGCGCCAACCGCGTGCCCTTCAAGGCCCTTGACATGGCTACCGACGAGAAGGCCCGTATGCTCTGGGGCCGCCGCGCCGGCAAGGATGCAAACGGTCGCGTGCGCAAGCTGCCCGGCCTGGTGCAGATGGGCACGATTCTAGGGGTACGAGAAAGTCCTTCCGCAAGGAAAGAAAGGGAAGAAGAGACGTGAGCTGACAGAAAATTGCTACAAACTACAGGACCTAGTCGAGATCGAAGAGTGGAACGAGTACGGCGAGCTCAAGCAGCACGTCAAAATCTACTACGACGAGTTCACAATACCCGCCAAGGGCGCCGAGCCGCCACCGAACCCGCTGAGGAAGAAGGCGCCCCAGACGGCCCCGACGGTATCAGGACCTGCCGCTGCTGCAGCCGCAGCAGGTGCCGCGGCCGCCGCCTCGGCAGCAGGACAGAAGGCGGGCCCGGCAGCCCCCGCGGCGCCTCCCATGCCCGAGAAGAAGTTGGCAGCGGCCACCGCCAAGAAGGCCGACGCCAAGAAGCCTGCTGGCTCCGCCGAGCTGCCTGTCCGCAGCATCGCCGAGGAGGCGGCCTCGAAGGCGAAACAGGTGCGCCTGGATGCCTTGCGGGCCAAGGTCCACGGAGCCAAGAAAGAGGGAACTAGCAGCCCCAGCGGCGGCGATGCGAGCAAGAAGGAGGAGGGGGAGGAGGAAAAGACAGCCACAGAAAAGAAGGACAAGCCGGCGACCAAGACGGCAGCGACCAAGACGGCAGCGACCAAGACGGCAGCGGCCAAGACGGCAGCGGCCAAGACGGCAACGGCCAAGACGGCAACGGCCAAGACGGCAACGACCAAGACGTCGACGACCAAGACAGCGACTTTGAAGCCAGCGACAACCAAGACCTCGTCGACCAAGCCAGCCACTACCTCTTCGGCCAAGACAGCCACAACCAAGCCGGCCACGACAAAGGCGGCCACAACGACAACGAAGGCGGCCACAACGACAACGAAGGCGGCCACAACGACAACGAAGGCGGCCACAACGACAACGAAGACGCCCACGAAAAAGACGGTAACGGCAACGACGACGTCAAAGCCGAAAGAGGGCAGCGCGAAGGAAGCCGCCGCGAGGGGAGCCGCGAGGGCAGCCGCGAGGGAAGCCGCAAAGGCAATACCCGAGCCGAGCCTGCAGTCCCCAACGACGGGAACATGGAAGGCGCCTGGCGGCAACGACGAGAACGTCGCCCCAGGGCAGGTGCTCCAGAGCCCCACGAGCGGGACGTGGAAGGCGGGCGAAGGCCCGGCCAGCATCGCCGAGAATCTCGCCTCGCCAGCCGAGACGGCCGAATCCAAACCCGCTTCCGAGGACTCCGAGGCGACGTCAGGGTCGGCTGAGGAGGAGGAGGAGGAGGAGGAGGAAGAAGAGGAGGAGGAAGGTTCCGAGGAGGACAAGAAGGAGGAGGTGGAAAAGAAGGACGACGATAAGCCAATAGAGGAGGCTAAATAATTAAGGAACTAACGGATATCGGACATGGGGAAGGGAAATCACGGGTTCCAGGCCTTGATTTGGGGGATAACTATTATAGGGAGACGACAACGTTTGTCGCAGGTTCAGGGTGATAGGGTTGTATTTGTAGAATTTGCAAGCCCACTGCTCAAGAAGCAGTTACGGCATCAATTGAATTGAAATACCCATCTCATCATCATCATTATTGTTTCTGGTCGCTAATATGCTAAAGTCTCCCCTTCTGGTCTACAATATATTTGCAAAGTACGGTATATAGTATACGACTTAGTACAAGCCCTCATCATCGCTGGCAGTACTCTCCTCGAATGTGGCGACAGCCTTGCCCTTCCCAAGCTTGGATGATCTATTGGATCGGTTGGACTTGCTGGACCCTTTGGATCTGATGGACCCCTTGGATTTGATGGAGGAATTGCTCTTGACGACACCGCTTCCGCCTCCGCCCAAGTTGGCCCCACTGTTATAGCTCTCGTAGCCATCCTCGTCTTCTTCGTCGCCTGCGCCCCCAACCGCTTTGCCTTTGCCCTTGCTCATTACAGCAACCGCTTTCCCCTTCCCTTTGATACTGCTACTACCGCTGCCACTCCTGGGCCGCAGCGGGAATTGCTGCTCGCCCACATGTGCGCCGGCTGTCGGGGTAGTCAAGTCATCTGGAGTTTGCCCCGGCTGCTGCTGCTGTTGTTTATCGCGGACGCCCTCGAACGTGGCTCGCACCCTCTCGTAGTGCTGCAGCTCGCCGGCACTGACACTGGGGATGAGCTCGCGGTCGGCGTCGAGGAAGTCCTGCTCCGAGACCATGACGGCGATGTCCTCGGGCGTGGCATGGTGGTCAAAGTAGTTGGCTGTCGAGATGGGGTGCTTGGTGGCCGGGTCCGCGTTGATGGCGCGGATCTTGGCGTCGACGGCCGTGGCCTGGCGCGTCACCGCCTTGAGCATGGCGTCGCTGCAGAGAGCGTAGAAGTCGGCGCCCGTGTAGGTGAAGGGCAGCTTCTCCGCGACGGCGGCGAGGGAGACAGACGGGTGCAGCGTGAACCTATTTATTATGTTAGTTTTGTTGCATTTATTTGGGGATATATCGAATAGTTGGGGGGGGATAAATGGTTACTGACTTTCTCGTGAGCGCTTCCATGATCGTGAGCTGCTTGTGGTGAGTATCAGAAACGCCCAGATAAAGCATCTTGTCGAACCGCCCAGGGCGCAGTAAAGCCTGGTCGAGCAGATCGGGACGGTTGGTTGCTCCAATGACGAAGACGCCGCCTCCGCCGTCATCACCGCCCGACATGCCATCTAGCTCGGCGAGAAGCTGGGACACAATTCTGTCCATGACACCACCACTGTCGCCTTGGTTGCCTCGCTTGGGCGCGACAGAATCAAGTTCGTCAAAGAACACCACACACGGGCGGGCATCCCGGGCACGCTGGAATACGCGGCGCACGTTTGCTTCGGACTCTCCTATGTACATGTTTAGCAGCTCCGGGCCTTTGACACTGAAGAAGTTCAGGCTGTACTCTGTGGCGATGGCCTTGGCGAGCAGAGTCTTGCCCGTGCCAGGAGGTCCGTAGAATAGAATACCGGATCGCTTCTTCATTCCCTTGGCGAAAAGTTCGGGTCGCTCCAAAGGCAACTGGATCGTCTCCTGAACGGCATCCTTGACATTGCTGAGACCACCGACATCGTCCCACGTAACATTGGGGATCTTGGGCGCCCCTATCGCGTCGGCGAAGTTCTTGCGGGCTGCATCTACCGCAATATCGAAATCGGCTTTGGTCAGGCATCGCGCAGACGACCCACCTGCTACCTGTATATCCCGGACTGACAAAGCGTGCTCACCCTTATGGGCACGCTTAGATAAAGCCTCAAGCCGGGCTTCGCGGGCAACAAGAGCTCGTCCAACTACATCAACCAAATCACCTGCAACCAACGCAGCTGTCTTGATAGCAACGCCGCCGAGTTCGAATTCGGGTGCCAAAGGCGTTCCCTGGCTGTCGATGATGCTTCGTAGGATACCTTCACGCTCACCTTCATCAGGGGCGCCCATCTCCATTTCATGAGTGAAGAGACCTCGAACACCATCCGGGACCTTGTCAACGTCCGTGGTGGTAGCGATGAGGACCCGAGCTTCAGAGAGGACTTCCTTCATTGCTGTTACCATGCGGTCAGCAGTGAGTGCCTCAAGATGACGGATGAGCAAAGCACAGTGTGCTGGTCCACAACTCATGGCACGATCGGCTCGCGCCTTAAGAAAGCCTTCCGTTTTAACATCGCCTCCGCCACTGCCCCCTTCATTGAGGATGTCGTATGCATCAATGCAGAATGTATGCAGCCCAATATCCGAACAAGCATCCGTCGCCAGAGTTGCTTTGCCAATATTCCGCTGCGTCGACACGAGCAGAACTGCAACAGGGGGCATCTTGAGGTGAATTGCCCGCTTACTTGTCGCAGCTGCTATGAGCTCACGCAACCTTCTCCTGAGAGGAGGCACGGGGCGCCTCGACTGCTCTGGGAGTGTCAAAGCGGTGGGGCTTGTCGTAGATTTGGGGGCTTCCTCTAAGCCAAGATAATACCGCCAACTGCTTTCTTTTGTGCCTGGAATAGAGCTGGTGACAGCGCCAGATTGGGCAATCTGAGTTGTCGACGTGTCAATACAGGCAAGACCACCCCAAAGGTCCTCTTCCTCTTCCTCCTCACCGTTCTCCGGCTTTTGCCGCGCTATGTGACCAACTCGAAGCCATGCCACGCCATCGGGTTTAGAGCTAGACGATCCGGATTTGCTTGACGTTGTGAGAGTGAGCAGATCATCGACGCCGGTAGCATCGCTAATCCCCGGCGCATCCTGTAGAGTTCTTCCGAGTTGAGTATCTACGGGAATAGCTACAAGGTCACCCGTTTTAACAACTCTTGTGCGCCGTGCAAAGTGATCTTTCAGGCCACATAGGATGACCGATTGTAACGCTCGCTCAGATGACAGCGGGGTACGTATTTGCTGAAGCGTCACTTCCCGGGCATAAGGTGGGCGCGATGAGCCAGTGATCTTCGCTTGGCCCGGTCTTGGAGGATATGCCCGCCGCTTAAGAGGTGATAATCTTACGTAGGGCGTGCTATCGAGGTTTGCCACCAATATAGGCGAAAGATAAGCCCCAGGACTGGCGGGTTGTTGTACCTGCGAATCAAAGAAGGAAAGCCTCCGGCCACCATTTTGAGGTTTTGAAGCAGGCATTCTTGTCATGGGCCGGCGTGAGTAGCCGTCAGGAAGGCCATAGATCTTGGCTGGTCGCCATGTTTGCTCTGCCGAATCATTGTGCACTAAGCTGCCTAGGCCAAAGAGACCAAGTCCATTTGCTGGAGGCTCCTCTGACGCCTCAATACGGACCCAGTCGCCAGAGAAACACCCGATCCTTGTGAGAGACGTGATGTCCACGTATACACGAGCTTCCTCATCGTCATCACTAGTTGGTTTAGGATGGAGCAGATCCGGAGGAACCTCCGTTACAAGGCCATGCGTCTTAAAGAGACGGCCCTTTGGACGATCTGGGCGAGCTGTGGTTGCTGTAAAGCTAGAGAATACCGACCCAGGTGTACTGATGCCATTCGTCTTTCTGCCGCGACCTATAGTCATGGGGGTTCCGGGCTGCATAGTCGAGACACCGCTAGCGGCCGTGGTGGGCAGCGAGGGCGCTTGTAAGGATATCATATCGTCCATCGAGTCATCCGATAAGTCGTCTTCATTCTCGACTTCAGATGCCTCAGTTTCGGTTTCTGTAACAGAGTCTGCTGCCTCTGTGGTGGCGTTGTTCCTCTCGCCATCTTCGGCCGCCGAATAAAATTGATCGGTGGCGGTGTCATCCCCATCATCCTGCGTCGTTCCATTGAGAGCCCGCGAAGAAGTTGAAGAATCTCGGTCTTGTTTGGAGGTATGGCCGCGGGTCAAGATGATTCTGGTGTCCGGGCCCAGAATGCCCTGGGCGACTGGCTCGCATAGCGTGACCTTCCCAGGTGTTGAGGGGACATGGGTGACAGGATGGGGCGGCAGTGGCAGAGGGAACAAGTCGCCGTTGTGGACAACTCTCAGCGTACTGAGTCCCGCGCGGAGTGCGGTTGCAAGATGCTCCCTTGGCTTATCTGGCGCCGACTCTCTTCTTCCTCTTGCAGCAGGGTGTTCCCTAAAAAAGGTACCTTCTCCATTCTCCAAGCGCCTAGCCAAGTCACCCTCAAGACTGACAAACACGGCATCTAGCTCCAAAGGAATCACGTCCAGGACCAGCACCTCTATACCATGGCGACTATGGCTGGACAGTTTCGACGGAGCGACCTGCTGGAGGGTGGTGGCGAAGTTTTGTAGCGCAAGAGAAGAAGGAGAGAACTGGATTGTGGAATGCGCCAGAACGGTAGACTTCAGGACGGTTACGATGGTCCAATTCGTTTCCGACGGAGTTGCGTTCGGTGACCACGGTGCGAGGGCTACGTGGTATATATCGGGGACGGTCGGGCTCGAGATTTGCTCGGGATCTTGCTCTACTTGATGGGCACCATATTAGAAATGTTCCGCTGCAAGGCTGCAAGTGGCATCTACTGGGACTCGGTCCGCATCTGGTTATTTACTGACCCTGAAGCAAATGGGGGAATAAGTCGGCAAATAGGTCGTCCGACACTATGCCAATGTCCCCCTTGACCTGCTCGTCAAGAACTAGTCTCGCAGTTATAGGAGATTTGTCCTTTCTCCTTCTCCTGCATCGCCTTTTGGGGAGAGTGGGCGAAAGCTCGTTGGTGGTCATGACTGCCGAAACGCCTGTAGACGATAGACAACGCGGCCTCAGTACTCGCCAGGAACAATCGGGGGGCCAGAAGTCATGGGGAAAGATGGCGACTAGGGCGGTCAAGAAAGTAGGAAGGGGAGAGTGCCCAGTGTAAAGTTTTTGGGATTACTAGTGATGCATTAGTTCATTACGTGAAGAGCGCTGTGGTGATGCGCGTAAGAATAACAGACTGGCAGAGCGTGGCTGCCGCGTTACTATCGCGACGATCTCCAACAGCTGGTCCGTCAACCGCTCGGCATTCGTTCCTCAGGTACTTAACTTTTGGCCGAGGCACTGGCACATGGAAGGGGAGCCGGGGCGGTGGCCTCTTAGTGGGGTCCCCATCGGCTCAGCTTCCTGGGAGGCGGTCACCCACTGACTGCCAGACGGCCTCGACGGCTTTAGCCGTCCGCTGTGGAAGCTGAGAGGTCTGTGCGAGCTCGTCCATGGGTTTTCTCTGGGCGGGCTCCTGGATTCCCATCTTATCTTACGCACGCTCTACACCGTCCTTCCAACGGCCCGACGACACCTGAGGACTTCGTCGTCGAGACTCCCTCCGGCCGCTTCTGCAGGCCCGAAGACAACGAAGCTGTGCATACCCGACGTGTCGTGCCTTGGTCTTACGTTCTCCAGATATCGAACCAGTGTGGTTCGTTGCAGACCATCCGTACACCGACCATGTCTTGCGATTGACTGCAATTGCGACCTAACGAATGCCAAATTCTGTAAAAAGGGCAGAAACACCATCTTACCGAGGATGAGCATTGGAGAGAAAACCATGCGTGATAGCCTCCAGCAAGTCAGCCTGTTCCGGCGGCTCGTACCCCTCAAATAAAATGCACAATTCAGATCCTTGCTTAAGTTGATTCCACCGCGGCGCGTAAACCGCAAGAAGTTGAGTCGAATTTATAGATAGGAATGAAGAGAATAATCGAGGACTTTTGTCAGAAGACCCTGGGTATAATAAACTACATATTCGTACCTGTGTGTGCCTTTTTTTTTTTTTACCCCCTTCCCCGAGCTTGGGGAGAGAAAAAGCCCTTCATCAAACTGATTACCTTGTACATCTTTAGTATGATAGCCCCTGTAGCATTCTCTACGCATTCTTTGCTCTCAACGTAATACATATATATATAGTCAGACATGTATCTACACGAGCTCTGTTTACTTGTGAAACACTTTTCATCTAGACCGTTGAACCAGCGTGCCGCCAGTTGCACATGTCAGGAATTACCACCACCAGCGCCAGTTTTTGGGTCCGTCGCAAGAGTGGATCAGGCCCCAGAGCTGCCCTGAGATGGATAGCAGTGGTCAGAAGCCAGCAATCCGAATGGCTCGACTAGCAGACTGGCCCTCTCTCCCTCTATGGCTGCTAGACTTATTTGCACATTAGTGCGTAGTTGTGGAAATCTAGGGGGTGTCCTGCTCCTATTGGGTAGTTGGCAGTACCTAATGCCGAGTGTAAGTATGGATACCCTATGCAAGAGGCTAGTAGAGAGATCGCAAACCCTGAACGTCGCAATAACAATGGTTTATTCCAACTTCAAACTTTGACTTTATAGTAGTACGAGGCCGATGACTCTGTCTCTATCCGCCCGACATGGATGAGGCCACCAGAAGTGCCGTGCCAGCAGCGGCTGTGACGTCAAGGGCTGGCGCATAACGCCTTCTCGAGGCGCTTCTTGGCACGGATCCTGCTATGGATGGATCCACTGAAACTTCCAAGTCGCCAGTCGCAGATTTAAGATTGTCTCTCATCTGCCCAATCCGATCTAATGGAACGCTCCTCCTTTTCTCCTTCCAGGCTAGATTAGCTCGCCGTTTGCTTCTGATGTATGTAACCTACTGCTCTGCCAGGACCTGAGGAACAATAAACATGAACCCTTCCACTCTAGTTGTTTTATTTTATTTTGGAGTATGAGGGAGGGTGCACACGTCCCAGGCCAAGTCCAAGTCCAAATTCAAGTCCATCTCATGAGCGCATAAAACCCAGAGCAACTGTATCCTTGGTTTTTCTTTGTGCCAACGCCTGACTATCGGGCTTTGAACCCCCACGAGTCAAGGGGTTAATATAAAGCGGTCTGAAGGCCTGGACTCTGGACCCTATGCAACCGTCGTCCCATTCTCCTAAGATTTTCTGTTTCCTACTTTAAACCATCCGGAATAGGGTTCCCGTTCCCGCACCTATCGTCGATCGTCTTGACGCACCGTTTGTTTATATATACATTTCTTTTTCGTCCCACCGGCGTCCCACCGGCCTGCCGTGCCAATCGACCGAGACAACATCATAAACTTGCATAATACCTAGACTATACGAGACATCAGCGAAAGCGGGCGGCCCGCCATGAAGACGTCCGCCGAGGACATGCAAGCCGGCGGCTCGCAGCCGACAGGGGCAGACCTTGTCCAGGCTGCTATCCAGTTTACACACCAAGCCGAGAAACTGTCGCTACAACCTCACAATGCAGAACACCCAGAAGACATTGCTGTCAATGCTGAGTTTATCACGCCCCAAGATGCCGTGGTTGTTACTGCCGACGGAAACCGACTCCCTGGACCACCGCTTCCCGAGGCCTTTAAACTAAACCAACTCAAGGACGACTTGGATAGCAATCATTCCGCCGGTGCAGTCGACCCCATAGGCGAAGCCGCCCACCAAGGATCAAACCAACACAAAGATGGTACCGGCCCAAAGGAGGTCGAGTTGAAGGCACACATCAACAGCGAATCTTTGCAAAAGTCGGGCGATGATGCTCTCGGGAGGTCCATGCCTCCATCGCATACAAATCCGTTATTTCCACCTTTACCATTATACGGACCGTCTTCAATTTTCCGCTCAATGCAATGCATGACCTTCCGAGTTTCATCATTCTTCCTCAGCACAGGCTTTCTCGGGGTGGTCGTACTCGGGGCTCTGTTTACCAGTATCCCCCCATTGTTTCACAACACTTGGATGCGATTGACGCTACGAAACCCCGATGCGGAACGACCATTCTACGAAGAAGAAGTACGAAGACAAAAGGCGCGGCAAGAAATGGACCGGGCGTGGAAGCGCAGAAAGACGCAAGATAAGATCAGCCCCGACAAAGAAGCGCCGGTAGCGAACGACGGATTTATTCCTACCGAAGGCGGACCTGACCCTATTATCTGCGATGTTGGTTATTATGCCCGACGAGTCGGCCTGGACATGGAAGAGTTCCAGGTTCAGACCGAGGACGGCTTCATCATAGACCTTTGGCACATTTACGATCCAAAAGAGCACACCAAATTAGGTGAGAAGGAGAGGGCCTTCCGTGGCCCCAACCTGTTTACCGGCGAGAGCAAGAAGAAGCCGGAGATTCCAGGGCAGAAGAACAAGTATCCTGTCCTTTTGCTGCACGGGCTCATGCAGAGCTCGGGCGCGTATTGTGTCAACGACGAAGATTCACTGGCTTTCTATCTTTGCAAGTCGGGCTACGACGTCTGGCTGGGCAATAATCGATGTGGTTTCAAGCCCAAGCACGTTCTCCTGGAGTATGCTGACCCGCGCATGTGGTGTTGGAACATCCGCCAAATGGGAGTCTTTGACCTGGCGGCGTTGACCTCACGGGTGCTCTACGAAACGGGGTTCGAGAAGCTCGGTTTGATCTGCCATTCCCAGGGTACCACCCAGACATTTGTTGCACTCGCCAAGGAGCAGCGCCCAGAATTGGGAGAAAAACTCTCTGTCTTCTGCGCTCTGGCTCCGGCTACTCATGCTGGCCCGCTGATCGGAAAGGCATACTTCAAATTCATGAGGATTATCTCGCCCGCCATGTTTCGCGTGGTATTCGGCATACATGCATTCATCCCCTTGATGATGACCATGCATGGGGTGGTGCCCGCACGCGTCTACGGCTGGCTGGGCTACAAGGTCTTTTCGTTCCTGTTTGACTGGGCCGACACCCGCTGGGATCGGGCCCTGAAGAACCGCATGTTCCAATTCGCCCCTGTGTACGTTAGTGCGGAATCGATGCGATGGTGGCTTGGACGCGAGTGCTTCGCGAAGCACAAGTGCATCTTGTCGACAAAGGAGGACTTGCATGCCGAGGAGCGTGAAGATGCCGAGACGGATGGACCCCTAGCCAATCCCAACGAGGTGGAGGACTCGAACCTGTTCAAGAAGCTACGCAATCGCTTCCGGAGGACTCCGTCGCAGCCGCACCCGCACGACCACCACCACAAGCGCAAGCCGAAGGGCGCAACGGCGTGGTATAACGAACAGGCCCCGCCAATGGCTCTGTGGGTTGCCGGCAACGATGATCTCGTCGACGGCACCAAGCTGATCCGTCGGTTCGAGCGCGGCCGTGAGCCGTACGTGCAGATTGTGCACCAGAAAGTCATCGCCGAGTACGAGCATCTAGACGTCATCTGGGCGATGGACGCCGTCGATCAGGTCTTCTCCGAGGTGCGCGAGGTGCTGTGGAAGACGTGCAACGTGCGGGACCAGTGTCGCGTGCCCAAGGGCTGCGAGACGGTGCCGGCATGGTCGCGTCAGGCTATTGAACCTGCCGCGATGGATGCAGACCAGTCGAGCAGCGACTCGTCGTTTGAATTTACAAGATAGACAGTAAGTGGATGATGAATGGCTTCACGAGATTATGAAGGCATTGGGTAGGAACTGGCTGGTGCAAAATATATACCCTGGGTTTTGGCCTACCCACCGACACGCACACACATACAGGCATACATATATACGTCAAGACGCTCACCTGGATACTTCATAGACAATTGGAAGTTTGTACGTCATAATTAATAATCAAAAACATGAACAGTTGAAGGGCGCTTTGACTGGAACTATTGGCGATGTATACTTAATGTACTCCATATACACATTACCTAAGGGCCTCGGCTTGTAATGGGGTTCGTCATGACTCGCGATCAAGGAGTAACTGGGCTTCTAGGGATTTTCATTGGCTGTTGGGCTGCTTGCTGTTAAGGATTAAGGTGGTGTGATCTCGCAACTCAATCAGATTCCCCATCTGGGGTAAATAAGAAATTAGATACCCCAGCTCTAGCGGCTCTTGGCTTTTAATGGCGTTTGGGGGGTCGTCTCCTGCCCGTTAGGAAAAAGAAAAGAATGCATTCATCATTCCATCCCTTCCAGCTTCTGCGAACCTATCACTCTGTTTTTAAACAAGTAATCGACTCTAACAAGAGCGTACATTGTGCTGCAAAGTTGTTGTTGACACACGCCGGGCCTACGTAGTGTTAGACCGAGCTCGTGCATAACCGAAGGAGCGAAGGAGTCGCCGAAATAGGACTTGGTCAGCTGCACTCCCGCAACTCAAACAACCTATTCGTTAACCCCGAACTACCCAACCTTGGAAGAGGCCCAACAGGTCAGTAGATGGACAATGCAATTTTGTATATTGAAAATAGATGACGTAAAAATCGAGCACGTACTGTGAAGCTTTGCCTCTTTGGGCAAGTAATCGGCCTGCAAGCATGTTAGGTAGACATGTGTAGTCGCCAATCAGTCAGCGCCACCGTAACTGCCGGGAGAAGCTTCACCTCTTTTCCTCATCCACTCCTGCCTAAGTGTGTATCCATTTGTCCCGAGGTTCCTCGGGCTGATCGTGTAAGAATATTCCCAGCTTACTTGATTCTTATTCTTGTTTTTACCTTCTCTTCCCATTTGGCAGACCCAAGCTACACATATACTCCCTGGATCTTCTGCCGGATACTACCATAGAGCTAAATTTGGTCTCCCTGGGGTAACTTTACAGGGACAAAGTTATCTAGGTGTTGCTTTCGGCGACGCGCCTACGACATTGACCATGGTATTCAAATCCAATCATGCCGACTTGGCAATACCCGAGGTCGATATCTGGACACTCCTGTTTGAGAGGAAAGAAAAGGAATGGACGGACGATAAAGGTGATTACACCCACGCAATGACCATACCCCGCTACTAGCCGAGCTCAGCTAACACCAGCAACATCACAGAACTCTTCATCGATGGCGAGACTGGATCTGCCTACAACTTTACCCAGCTCAAAAGCACTGCCATAGAATTTGGTAAGGGCCTCAAGTCGCAATGGAATTGGAAGAAGGGCGACGTGCTTGGTATATTTTCGCCCAACAGCATCGACTATGCTCCTGTGGTGTTTGGCACCCTCTGGGCCGGCGGCGTCTGCTCAACGGCCAATCCCACTTACACCGCCAAGGAACTGGCGTTCCAGATGAAGGACTCCAACGTGAAGGGCATTATCACACAGCAGGCCTTGTTCCCGACGGCGCTGAAGGCTGCTAAGGAGATTGGAATCCCCGAGGACCGCATCATCCTGATAGGCCACGATCAGAATCCCAGCGGCAAAATCAAGCACTTCACCCAGCTGAAAAGCACCAGCTTGCTAAACCTATCCTACCAGACTCGCGTCGATCCCAAGAAGGATCTCGCTTTCCTTGTCTACAGCTCCGGCACAACTGGTCTGCCAAAGGGTGTCATGCTTTCGCATACGAACATCGTGGCCAACGTGCTTCAGTTCTCTTCGGCCGAGAAGCGGAGCGGGTTGCACTGCATGGGCGGCCAGGACGGGAAAGGAGATAAGCAGCTGGCCGTTCTTCCATTCTACCACGTCTACGTGAGTACATGAGATATCCGGACACTATGTTACAGAAAGCTAAGACAACTGCAGGGTCTGACGTGTATTCTACACGCCACTGTTTGGGATGGCTATCAGGCCATTGCCTTGCCGAAATTTGAACTTGAGAAAGCCTGCAAATTGATACAGGACTACCAGGTCACATTTGCTTATGTTCCGCCGCCCATCATCCTAGGCTTTGCAAAGCATCCCATCATCGACAAGTACGATATGTCCAGTCTCAAATGGCTCAACTCCGGGGCAGCGCCACTGACGGCGGAGCTGGTGGATGCTGTTTGGGAACGCCTGACTGTTCCCACGAAACAGGGCTACGGTCTATCAGAGACGGCGCCTGTTACCCATATGCAGTCTGTCCTGGAGTGGGCCAAGTTCAAGGGGTCAGTTGGTCCTTTGATGGCCAATATGGAAGCGAAGATAGTCGATCTGGACGGGAAGGAGATGTCAATTGGTCAAGTAAGTTCTAGATCCGTTACACAGCTCAAACCACTTAGTATCTAACTGTAATCTTGTGTAGGACGGCGAGATTTGGGTGAAGGGACCGAACGTCTTCCAGGGTTACCTGAACAGACCTGAACTGGCAAAAGAAACGTTCAGCGAGTGTGGCTTCTTCAAGACTGGCGACATAGGTCATTCTGATGCAAAGGGAAACTTTTACATCACCGATCGACTGAAGGAGTTGATCAAGTACAGTAAGTCCAAATACAAGGGCCTACAGAAGGACAGCATGGCTAACCCGTTCTTCTTTCAATACAGAGGGCTTTCAGGTGGCTCCAGCTGAGTTGGAAGGTCTTCTCCTTGGACACAGCGAAATCGCCGACGCTTGTGTAATTCCTGCTTTCGACAAGGAGCGATCTGAAGAGGTTCCCCGCGCTTATGTTGTTGTGAAAGCGGGAGTGCCACAGACTGACGAGAAGGCCAAGGAGCTGATTGACTGGGTCGCGGGTAAGGTAGCACCGCACAAGCAGCTCCGTGGTGGTATCAGGTTTATCGAGAAGGTGCCCAAGAACCCGAGCGGGAAGATCCTAAGGAGAGTGCTCAAGGAGCAGGCAAAGAAGGAGGATCGAGCAGAAGGACCTAAGCTGTAAGGAGAAGACGTGGTTCAGATACCCGCTTTAGCTTGCGCAATTGCTTGATTACGCTATTGTTATATAGTCTATCTTTTGGGAGACTGTAGCTTTATAGTCCCAGTAAAGGAATCCTCGTCCGCACCCCCGTGGGTATTTATTTTACATCTATATACAATCAGCTGGGTAGCCGATGCGTGGTGTGTGACTTGTAACGTAACCCATTTTAACCACAATTGGTTTACCTATGTCGTCCGTATCCGCGAGAAGGCGAGAACGGAAGTAATTCCGAAGCTGTCAATCGCTCTCAATGCAAAATCAAGCCCACGCCGCTGCATCATCATCACAACTTCTCGGACTCCTCCAGGAGCTTCTCCACGCTGAAGTCCCCGTCGCCGCGCGCAAACGCCTCGAGCAGCTTACGCTTCTCGCCGGTGCCGTGCAGGGCCTCGACGCCGTAGTACTTCTGCAGGAGCATGACGAGCCACTGGGCGTCGGCGACGGTGGCGCCGCGGCCCTCGACGACGTGGCCGGCCATGAGCACGGCGCCCTGGTCGCGGGCCAGGTCGGCGTCCCAGTAGTGCGTCACGGACGTGTGCGGTTGTGCCCACTCGCCGCGCGCCTTGTACTCGGCCAACTGCGTGAAGAGCACTGTGGCCGTCTGCGAGGGCGCATCAAACACCCACTGCAGGAAGTGCATCTCGGCGCCCACGTCGGCGCCCCGCGGCACGGGCAGCACGAAGTTGGGGTACCGCCGCGCCGCGTGCTCGAGGGCCCGGTATGATGGTGACGGCAGCACGGCGCAGAGCGACGTCGGCTGCGAGGCGTGGTGGAGGCGCCAGATGGCGGTCAGTTCTTTTAGCGGCAGGGCGCGGGCTTTTTCGAGGTCAAGGATGTCGGGCAGGGACTTCATGGCGGCGCCGCCGGACGACGACGATTTCGGGCTACGCGGCGGCGTCGGCGGGGCTGTGCCGTTGTCGGTCTGTGTTTGCTGTTGTTGGGATGGTGCTTCCTCGTCGGCGAACAGGGCGTCGAGGCCCGGTATCGAGACGCCGTCCTTCTTGCGCACCTCGTGAATCTTGTCGGCGTAGGCGGCCTTGAGCTGCTCGACATCCTGCAGCCCCTCCTCCTTGGCCTTGCGGTCCAGCTTCTCCTTGTACTTCTCCGTCACGCTGCGCGAGATCTGCGACGTGGCCAGGAATCGCGCATCCTGGAACCGCACGTCATGGACTTGCGCCCACCGCCGCTGCTGGTAGGCGGGGCGTACCGTCCGCAGCTGGCGGCCGAGGAGGTTGCGCAGCATCGGGGCGCGGAGTGTGGCCATGCTTGCGACAACGGAGCAAATTGGAATTGGTGGCCCTGGTGAGGGAGAACTGGCCCAGGTCTTGAACAGATACCAATCTATGTCAACGGGAAATCAAACAGAGAATGAGAGGATGCCGGGTGGGCATATGGGCGTGTGGATGAGCGTAGGTAGGTCGAATCGGTTATAGAAATGGAGGGTCTGTTCTTCAGATTTCTAGGCTATCGGGTACCAAGACCTCGAAATGACGGAATTAGCGGCTCTCCCAGCGGAAACCTACCTTCTAGGTACTGTAGGTGCTAGGGGTTTAAAGACAGTCAACCTCCGCATACCTCAAGGTGATTAGTCCTGAATACACATCGTTCAATGCATACATATGCTGTACATCTCCAGTCTCTTGCTTCTACGCATGTTTGGTCTAGCTTGCCTCAATATCAGTTTCTGGGACAAGACATTAAGTAAATAAAGTCGACGGCGGAGCACGACATGCATCAAGTCAAAAGATGTAGTTGTGTACTTCATCTAGGCATGTGTATTTTTGTGAGCCTATCTAAAATATCTCGCATGCGTCCATCTTTGGGACGTGCAAGATAGACCCAAACCGTCGTTCCGTACCTCCCATCATGATCATCAAAGTTTTCATTATGTCTCTAAGTCATTCATCATGCCAGGAGTGAAATACCACCATGCCCCAACACCCATTGCTACCCAAGAGAAAGCTTACAGCTTCTGCATGGCAGCAATATCGGTGGACTGCACGTAGTCCTCGAACTCTTGGATCTCCTCCTCAAGCTCGGTCGTGGAGACCTTCTCGTCCTCGATAACGAGGTTGATCTGGAGCTTCTTGATACCGTAGCCGACGGGGACCAGCTTGGATCCACCCCAAACCAGACCGTCCTTCTCGATGGCTCGTACAGCGGCCTCCAGAGCAGCCATGTCGGTCTCGTCGTCTGCATACAGCGTTAGCATCAATCCATTCTCCCTTCAAAAGGAATGGAAATGTAACATACCCCAAGGCTTGATATCCATGGTCACGATGGACTTGGCAGCGACCTTAGGCTTGGCAGCCTTCTTCTCCCGGTAGGCAGCGAGACGCTCCTCACGGACACGAACGGTCTCTGGGTCCTCCTCCTCCTCGTCGTCACTGCCGAACAGGTCGACATCATCATCGTCATCATCCTCGGCCTTGTTCTCGGCGGCCTTGGAGGGGTTGACAACGAGGTCAGACTCCTCGGGGCCGTAGGCAGTGTAGGGCTTTGAGGCATCACCGGACAGAGTGGCGAACTCGTCCTCGAAGGTGGCGATGTGCTTGTACCAGCGAGCAGCGTTGGGGTACTTGGTGGCATCAGGAGCCTCCTTCAGGGCCTTGAAGGTGGCAACATCGGCCTGCGAGGGGGTGTAGCTTTGAGACAGGTCAGTGTCGCTCTACCTCATATGTGGATCGGCTTCGTAAAAAGAAAAAAATCGTAAGGAAGAAATCAGAGCTGCACAAAGTGCATTGTATTTGTCGCCATGCGCAGGGTCTTAAGCTGCTCGGAAACACGGACCAATTGTTCTCATCATGTAAAGGTAGGGGTTTTTTGGTTGCAAGGGTGATATGCGCCAGGCTTGGGCCGTGATTTTCGCACTCGCGTCGACCACATCCTGCGGCCTACCAAGAAAAATAGATTTTCGTGTGCTCGTAACTCGAAGATGACTTACCCCATGATGTAGGACCGGGTCTGCACCCAGCTGTTCAGCGTGGCGAGGCCCTGATGGTAGAGTCAGTTTCTCTCTCTCTGTATGTCTCTTGCGGCTGGGCAGATTGACTGCCCTCCTCCCCATCATCATCAAGGTGAGGGGAGAAGAGTAGAAAGTGACTTGCGACGTACAGCATCAGTAAGAAGGTCAAGGAAACCCATTTTGACTTTTGTGTGGTGGTAGAGAAGGGAAAATCACGAGTGGAAGAAAAAGAAGCTCGTGAGAGGGGGTATCAGAAAAAGGTGAAGAAGAGACGTGGGAGGGAAGGAGTATCAAATAGTCGGTTGGGCAGAAGAGACCAAAGAGAGAGAGAATGGAAGTTTTTCCTATGGCGGGGTCAATTCAAAGGATTTTTCTTTTGGGTAGGGGAAACTGGGCACTTGGACCCTCAAGGTGGAGTATCAGCCAAATTGCAATGGCACTGGCCAATAATGTGCACCAGCCACCCGCTTAACCACATGTATCACCTTTTCGTATGCACCTTAGGCGGCGAGTTAGGCCTCATGCCTTGGGTCCTCACCTGGGTTCTTAGCGGGCATGCAGCCCCTCACTCCCTCCTCCTACATACCTTAGCCTCTTGGGCCTTCTGGTTCTGGGGGGTTCCCTCTTAGGCAGTCGAGCTTCAGGCAAATTCGGGCAAGTAATACCGATAAGATAAGACCCCGAAAAAGTCTAGACTCCCGCCTACGCTTAGAATGACGGCACCCGGTTTCTGGAAGCAGCTCGAATAAGCTATCGCCAAAGCTCCCGAAGCTCCAGAGGCGACACCGGATTATGTATATGAGCTTCGCGTAGGTCCTCAGAAGTCCTTATGGTTTGATATTTCTCCGGTTTTAGACTTACGGGAATTTTGGAGACAAATCCCTTCATTATAATCATATCCATTCAATTGCATTTTCCTCTACTCTGAACCATGTTAGCGCGGAGACAAGTCCTCGCTTCTTCAAGGCGGGTTTTCGATGCTTCGCCTCGGGGCATCGCCCGTCTAAGTTCACAACCTTCCGTATACTTTAGAGCTGCGCTCGTGGCATCAGCCAGAAGTGTGACACAGCCAATCCTGTCCCATACAACAATACGAAATTATGCAAACGGCCGACCACAACCACCGGGTGGTACTCACCATATGAACCTTGGGGGCGAACCCGAAAAGCCGGCTTTGGAACAATACGGAGTTGATCTTACAGCAAAGGCCAAGGACGGCAAGTTGGATCCTGTGATTGGCCGGGACTCGGAAATACAACGGACAATTCAAATTCTCTCGCGCCGGACCAAGAACAACCCAGTGCTAATCGGCAACGCGGGTACTGGCAAGACGGCCGTCTTAGAAGGCTTAGCTTTGCGCATAGCACGGGGAGATGTCCCGGAAAGCATTAAAAACAAAAGAGTCATATCACTGGACCTGGGATCGCTCATTGCTGGCGCTAAGTTTCGCGGCGACTTTGAGGAGCGTCTGAAGAAGGTTCTGACCGAAGTAGAGCAAGCCAATGGTGAAGTCATTCTCTTTATCGACGAACTGCACATTCTCCTTGGCCTAGGAAAGGCCGAGGGCTCTATCGATGCTTCCAACCTTCTCAAGCCTGCCTTGTCAAGGGGTGAACTCCAGTGTTGTGGAGCGACCACCCTGGCCGAATATCGACTGATCGAGAAGGATGTCGCACTAGCAAGACGTTTCCAGCCAATCCTAGTAAACGAACCGACCGTCGAGGATACGATCAGTATTCTCCGGGGT
Source organism: Apiospora saccharicola (assembly GCA_038363915.1). NCBI lineage: Eukaryota > Fungi > Ascomycota > Sordariomycetes > Amphisphaeriales > Apiosporaceae > Apiospora > Apiospora saccharicola. The sequence goes on from JAQQWM010000001.1 coordinate 8,062,519, forward strand.
ATCAAGGACAAGTACGAAGTGCACCATGGTGTCCGAATCACTGACGGTGCCCTCGTGGCTGCAGCCACATACTCAAACCGATACATCACCGATCGCTTTCTACCGGACAAAGCCATTGATTTGATGGATGAAGCGGCTTCCTCTCTTCGTCTGCAGCAAGAGAGTAAACCCGAGGACATTATGCGCCTTGATCAGAAAATCATGACTATTCAGATTGAACTTGAGAGTCTGAGGAAAGAGAAGGATGTCGCAAGCCGTGAACGTCGCGAGAAGCTCGAGGCTGATCTCAAAAAGTTCCAGGATGAAGAAAGGGTATTGAACGAGAGGTGGGAGAAAGAACGGGGCGAGATCGATTCTCTGAAGCAAGTCCAGGCAAATCTGGACAAGGCCCGAATCGAACTGGAACAGGCTCAACGAGAAGGCAACTTTGGCCGAGCATCAGAACTGAGGTTTGGGGTCATTCCTAATTTGGAACAGAAGCTCCCGAAAGAAGGCGAGGAGCCGTCTGCCACACCCGGTGGTGACACGCTGATCCATGACTCCGTGACTGCGGATGACATCGCCAATGTGGTCTCGCGAGTGACTGGCATCCCCGTCACCAAACTTACATCTGGCCACATTGAAAAGCTCGTGCATATGGAGGACGCTTTGCGCGAGTCTGTCCGTGGTCAAGACGAAGCGCTGAAGGCGGTGGCGGATGCGGTGCGTATGCAACGAGCTGGCCTCAGTGGCGATAACCGGCCTCTTGCGTCCTTCTTTTTCCTGGGCCCAACTGGTGTCGGAAAGACAGAGCTCTGCAAGAAGCTGGCCAATTTCCTCTTTTCCACCGAGCAAGCAGTTGTACGGTTCGATATGAGCGAGTTCCAAGAAAAGCACACGATTTCGAGGCTGATTGGAGCACCCTCCGGCTATGTTGGGTACGATGATGCTGGCCAACTTACAGAAGCTGTGCGAAGAAAGCCATACGCCGTGCTCTTGTTCGATGAGTTTGAAAAGGCGCATCGGGATATCTCGGCCCTACTTTTGCAGGTGCTTGATGAGGGTTACCTAACTGATGCGCAAGGCCACAAGGTCGATTTCAGAAACACCATTATTGTTCTTACCTCGAACCTGGGTGCAGACATCTTGGTTGGTGCCAACCCGGACTTCCCATATAAGGAGACACATACAGGTGAAGTCGATCCAGATGTGCGCAAGGCTGTTCTCGACGTTGTCGGTGCCACTTATCCTCCCGAGTTCCTCAACCGAATCGACTCTTTCATTGTATTCAAGCGCCTTGCACTGGGGGCACTCAGAGACATCGTGGATATCCGCCTGAAAGAGCTTCAAGGTCGCCTTGATGATCGCCGTATCACCCTGAGTGTCGACGGCATAGTCCGAGATTGGCTTGCTGAGAGAGGCTACGATCCTAAATTTGGGGCCAGGCCACTCAACCGCCTTATCACCACGGAGATTGGCAATGGTCTAGCCGACAAGATCATCAGGGGGCAGCTCAAGCGGGGAGAGTCTGCTATCGTCCGCATCAAAGAAGATAAGAGTGGTCTGGAGATCCATGCAGATGAGTCCCCAGAGAAGCCCACAGAGGAGCCCGCAGGGAGCTCCCAGTAACCCGCCAATCGCTTCGGCCACTGTATAACTGTACTCTACAATATGATGGAAAGACGGCGTTAATGGGTTCGAAATGTAGCAGTAATGGAGATATGACATGTAAACATACGGACGGATTCGGAGTTGCCGGTATTGGTTTTGGTAAAGAACGGATAGTGAAAGACACTATGGACTATACAGCTCACGTCATGTACATATTAAACGGCTCACGCTACTCACCATATTGTAAATATCACTACTCAATGAGAACGTAGCGCTGCCTACAATACAGACAGACAACCAAGGCGGCTGTCCCATCAGCCTGTCCACTTCTTAGGTTACACCTCATGCCCCCCTTATTATAACACCACACATCACTCAAGTCAAGGAAATGGTCCAGCCATAATATATTATCCTACCAAAATACCAGTTTTGGGAGGTCGAGAATTATCCATTCTCCTCTGGTGTTGAGAAATTGCAGGGAGTAGTGTGCTTTCCCGGAGACAGCACCAACCATTCTTCTCATGTCCCTTCATTCGGTCCGGGTACGTGCTCTGTGTCATCTTTGACTCGGACGCTATGTCGACGGAGCCATTCATCGACCAAGAATTCGCTGTTGCGGGCTCCAAGAGACCCTGAAAGACAGTATTAAGGCGTGTATGCCATATTGTTAGAATAGAAAGACGAAAGTCGCTGGAATAGAAAGGAAATGACCGCCGGTGAAGGAAACAAGTCTTACTGTACAGGTGGTATAGGTTTGTTCCGGAGTAGATATAACGGGAACGACGTCATGGTGTGCCACGGGCCAGTTTGTGGTACTCATCCCGGTTGATGTGCTCTCTCTATTCGCTAGGGGATTGTCGTTAGCCAGCCCAAGGTTTGGTCGCCAGCCTTGCACTGATCCCGAAGAGGAGAGGGGAGTATGAATTCGCCAATTGAGTGTTACAGGCCGTATTAGGAACGTGCTGTGACGTTAGAAGCATTATGAGCACGCCGTTGTGGAACTTGTGCACTGAGAGCTTTGCCGAGTTGGTTATCACCCGGTGTCTACGGGGAAGACAAGCAAAGGAGGTTCAACCTGATGATGTTACGTTTTCCACAGGCACAACCGCGAGACTCCGTCCGCACCTAGTCCTCGAACTCTCCGACGAAAGCATAATAGCAGCAGCAATCGGGATCGAAGCCATCACGCTCGTCACTGGAGTGGTACGGCATGTGTTCTTCGTCCTCGTTTTCGGTTACTGAGCCATCATCCTCATTTTCACTGCTGTCTTGCACGTTGTTGTTGTTGTTGTTGTTGTTGTTGTTGTTGTTGTTGTTGTTGTTGTTGTTGTTGTTGTTGTTGTTGTTGTTGTTGTTGTTGTTGTTGTTGTTGTTGTTGTTGTTGTTGTTGTTGTTGTTGTTGTTGTTGTTGTTGTTGTTGTTGAGGTTGAGGTTGAGGTTGAGGTTGAGGTTGAGGTTGAGGTTGAGGTTGAGGTTGAGGTTGAGGTTGAGGTTGAGGTTGATGCGAGCCAGCTTACGGTCTAGGCCGTGGCGACGGTGAGCCCGGCGCTTCTTGCGTACCTTGCGGATCTGGATCTGCTCCCATTTGGTGAGCAGGTCGAGCTTGACTGGCGGAAGGCCGCCGTAGCTCACGGACGATGATGCTTTGTGGGAGCAAGCCATGGCAACTGTGGGGATGGAAGTCTTGTAAGGGCCCGGCTCTGTCAGATGCAGAAGTATAAGCAGCTGTTCAACCTCGATAGAGAAGAGAAGTGGTCGAGGCTCCGATACCAGATCGAAGAGGTATTGTCTTGATTGACAATACAGTTCCGGTTGGAAGGGGAGAGGGGTTCGCGTATAAGTGACGGGTATCGCACGGCGATGTGGGAAAGAGGAAAACATCCATCAAGGCAGCGAGACTGGGAAAAGATATATACGCTGCATTATCAATTGTTCTCAGAATAATAGGTATTTACTTCCAGATTGTATTCTCAACAATCGACCGCCTATGAAGCTCGATATTCTCACACCTATTCAAGCATAGAGGCACCTCTATATACGTGACTTGATTGTTCCCGAACAATCACAATAGAACTTCATCAGAAGCGTATCAGCGGCTCTTAGTGCCGAGAGGCAGTTCTGTGTTTTAATAAGGGGCAAAAGGGGCCAAAAAGGGCTGTCTACGGGTGAGTTGATTCTATTGATATTGAATATCACATCGAACCCAAACACAATATGGGTGAAACTGCAGGGTCTGAGGCGAACTTACCACCGAATGTGGGATTTGTAATTGACAGCCATATTAAGATTACCTCGAAGATGAATTACGACGAGATGGCTTGTATAACTCCAAGTGGCGCCATTCAGTGGCAAATGAGAAAAAGGCGCTGGCAAACGGCTTGAGTTGCTCAAAGTCCCATGGAATGAAAGATACATTATTGCAGCCCTAAAAAGCATATATTGCTAGACTTATCAGCATGCAGCTGAAGATGAGTTGCTCATCCATGACGACAGTGGCCTCAAGTCACAGTCCCTTTCATCATTTTGAATTGCTGCTCTCTGTCTAAAACAAATGGACTTACCAACTGTACTTCTGAGCGATCCTTCTCTGCCAGATATTTCCTGAAATCAAAGTGACCAGATAACGCCTCGGTACATCTTCGCCCTGAGGACGGTTGTAATTTTCTGCAGCGTGTTGCTATCAGTCAGTACATTGGACCACTCGAATACTGTATGCTAAGTCAACCCTAATATGCATTAAAAAAATACAGCAAAGCCGCTCTTTTCATCTATTCTTACTATATTATACTTCCCTATATTGCTGCTTGTTTCTTAGCTATAAACCCCTCTTAATAAGAAGACTAAGCAGTTCTTCGTCCCTCCTTAAGTCTTAGATTATTATATACTGCTTATAATAGTAAGTTATTCTTTAATATAATTATTTTAATAGTTATATTATAACTATATAGATATTATATAATACACTGCTTTTAAAAAATCTTTATATATCCGAGCCGATTTCAAAAGCTGTATATAGGATAGGGGAATATTTTACCGTGTTAATTAAAACTTTGCTAGTTATTGCTTACAGCTAACTATCTTAATACTCACTGCATCTCGTCACTTCATACATACCATTCTTCTCTCCTCTTCTGTCACCGTCACTGACAGCCAGTAGCCGGAGCCCTATGGGGCTCGCTTCATTTGCAAGAGGCTCTGCTGGTGACCGCCGCTGTTTCTCATATTGCCCCGGATAATTTACGAGGAAGGTTTCGCTCTATATTACTCTGGGTCTTTCAGATCATCTCAGTTAAGGTACTCGTTGTCGTCCTGGTACTCGTCGTCGTGCTGGTACTAATTGTCCTGCTGGAAGGCCGCATCGTTATTGGCAGGCGTTTCCAGTAATGAGTTCAACTCATCAGTTTTATATATCTCAGAGTTGTTGTCCCGGCCTTCAACACGGTGAGCTCGTCGCTTTTGTTTTGTACATGTCATCTGCTTGTTGGCCCGCTTTACGCTCTGATCTTGGTCGATAGGTGGCAATCCGCCGCCGCCGGCTAAATCCATAGTGCCTGTCTTCGGGGAATATCCAATGGCTAAGCTTGGTATTTGCTTGTTGCTAGGTTTCTTATACGTAGAAGGTAAAGTAAGGGGTGTGGTAAAGGTTTATAGACTAGTACTTAAGATAGTTTATATAAATTTCATTTAAATATTAATTTAAATAAAGGTTATTATATTATTATATACTACTTATATTTTAATAATAATATTTAAGTTTAAAAATAATTATAACTCTTATTTTTAAAAATATATAAAATAACTTTATATATAATATATTAATAATTTTAAAAGCCGTTTTATAAAGGATATTAACTTATTAATTATATTACGAAATTTTTATATATAAAACCCTTACCTTTTATTTAATAAAGTTAATAAATAAATATATAATTTAATTAATTATATAATAATTAATAAATAACTTAATCGATAGTAGCTTATTTAATTAAAGGATTACTTATTAATCGCATGTTAGCTCCCGTTTATTAATACCGGCCTTTCTTCCCCTTTAATACGTTTAACTATTCCGCGATTTTATTATATTAACGCTCGTTATATTAATATAGAAGTTTAACGTCCTTTAAAGCCTTTTTCTTATTATATATATATATATAAATATACTTTCCGTTATTTAATATATTTTATAAAACTTATTATCGTTATTTGTTTTAAATATAATAAAATAATTATATATATAAAGAGCTATATATTATAACGGTTTAAAAAATCTATTATTATATATAATTTTCAATACCTCGGAATCGAGGTTATTTAAAGCGATTACGATTTTTAATTTATAAAAGTATTATTTTTAAGGAAATATAAATCTAATAATTATTAATATAATTATACCGGCCTTTTTAAAATTACCCGAAGCGCTCTTTATTAACGCGTACGATATAATATATATTAATAAATATCGAGATTTAAATAATCGTATATATATTTAATAATATATAAAGGAGTCACGCGATATATTATAAAAACATACGATTTAATGATTAATTAGATTAAAAGTATATTAAATTAAAGAGTAAAAAAGAAATTAAAATAGTTAAGTTAATCGAATTGAAAAGTAATAGGGTTCTAATATAGAGCTTAAGGTAAAGCCTTAACTTTTTAAATTAATTAAATTAAATATATACTTAATAATAAGGTAGCTATATAATTATCCCCCCTTTTAGAAAAGGCGCGCCCTAAGCTTTTTACCTTATATTTTAATTTTATTTCTTATTATATATATATAATTTTTAATTAATTAAATCTTATAAATTAAGTTTTAAATCTATATTTATTTATCTTTTTAGATTAATATAAGGTACGTTATAAATATCCGGATTTAAAGCTATAATAAGGGTAGAAATAACGTTATTTTAATTAATATTAATTAATAAGTATTTTTCGCCCCTTTATTAATTGCTTATTAATTGTTATATAATTAATTTATTAAAAATAATTAAACTTAATTAATCGGATCGGATCTTTTAATTAAAGGTGGGTTTAAAATTATTTTAAGGTTAGATTAAAGTATTATTCCCGTTTAATAAGTTTAATTTATTTTATAATTGTCTTTAATTTAACTAAGGTATATATAACGGATCGATTAAAAGGATTAAGGATCGGCCCGTTAAAAGTTGGAAATAAGGTTAAAATAATACGTTTTACGATATTAATTAATTAGAATTAAAATAGTTTATTAATAAATACCTTTAATTATCGATTTATTATTAATATTATTATCTTTTATTATTAATAATCCTTTAATAAAAAAGAAAGTAATATAAGCAGATAATAAATATAACGTGGTTTATTACCTCGCGGATTATATTACCTCGCGGACTACTTTTTTAATTTTATAATTTAATTAAACTTTAATATATAATAATTCTATAATTATAATATTTAATTAATTTAAAGAAAATCGAATTATTTTAATAATTTAAATAATACGAAATTTAATAAATCCTTTAAACGAAAGAGCTATTACGAAAGTATACGACGTCCTTTATACGATTTTATATTATCGAATTAACGGCCGAACTTTATAACGCGAAATCCAATAATAATAATATAAATTAAATTTTATTAAAAAGGAAGTATTACGAAAGTATATAATCGATTTAAATACCCGAAGAATATTTTTTAATATTATTAATATAAAAAATATAATTAATCTTTTTATAAAAATATATAACGGCGAATACGTTAATAAATATAAAATTAAACGCTTTATTAATTATAATTTAAGCCTTAAGATTAAAATAAATTAAAAATACGATTATTAAAAGGCTTTTTATAAAGATATGAAAGTTATTTCCGGTTAATTTATATTAATAATAAATATAAAAGCTAAATATAATATTTTAAATAAAGATATATAGAATTTTAACGAAACTAGTTTTATAATAAGCGTTATTAATTTAATATATATCGTAATATATACCGATCGGCGTAAGAAGGCGAAAACGGTTTAGCTTAATAATCGGGAATAATTAATAATAATAAAATATATTAATTTATAAGGTTAATATATTTTATTATTTTTAATTATTTAAAGTTAATATTATTTTATAAATTAAACGCGTAAATATAACTTACCGGGCGATTAAATAATTAAACCGACCTTTAACAGCTAAACCGATAATAAAACGGGCTTAAATTAAATTAAATATTTTAATAAATATATTAAAGCGCGAGCGATAAATTATTATCGCCTTTTAATTATTAACGGTTACGAAAGCTATATTTTAACCGAATTCGAAATATATTATAAAGATAATAATATTATTATATTTAATATACCTCCCTATTTATTTTACCTACTTTAATTATTAAATATCGCACTTTATTTACCGTTAAAACGTATATATTCGAAAGAAATCGAGCTATTTATAAAAGCCTCGATAAATTATATTACGAAGTTCGAATTCTTTATTACCTTTAAAGCCGCGTATTTCGTTATTTTTATAAAATATAATATTAAATTTAGATTTAATATATCTAATTTAATACTTTATAATTTAAATAAGGTAATTAATAAATTAAATATATAAATTCAGACGTTTATACCGGAGTTATTATATTTAAGGACCGTTAATACTTATAATCCTTTAATACTTTTTAACCTTTAATAAATAATAAAATATTTTATTTCTATTAAAAATAGGATTTTTAATTATTAAAGAAGTTTTCTAATATTAATTTTAAATATTATAAATAAATTAATTAAACGTATAAAGTTAATAATATATAAAACCACGATTTTATATAAACGGGTACGGACTTTAAAGGCGGTTAATTTAATCCTTTTAAAGCGCCGGAAGGTTAGAAAGTTATATATTTAATTTAAAGGAGCCTTTATTATTAAAAAATCTTAATAATTATAAAATAAGAAAGTAAAAGGGAAACGTTTTATAATTAACGAAGATAAAAATAATAATTCGTTAAAGCGGCGTATAACGGGTAATAAACGTTACGGTATTTATAGTAAAACAGGTTATAATATACGAATTTATAAAAAAGATATAAAATTAAGTAATAAATCGGATAATAAATAATTTAAATTAATTTAAAGCGTTATAATTAAATTAATTTATATAAAAGTATTAGGAAATAGAAAGAGTAATTCGCGAGGTAATATAGTTCGCGAGGTAGTAAACTATATTATATATAAAGTAAGGTTATAAATATAAAGTGCCTTTTATAATAACTTTATCTCTTAAGAGCGTATTTTAAATATTTTAATATTAATTTATTAAATTAATCGATTTTAATAAAAAACTTAGAAATTTATAATAAGCTATTAAATCGATTGAAAAGTTAGTAAGAAATAGGTATATATATAATTTAAAATAGATTAATTTAAATCGTGCCGGTTTTAAAATCGTTAGATTTATAGCTAGTTTATTAATATAATCGATTTTAATAAGAAAATCGATTAATTTATAAGTCGGTTACAAGAAGAAGGAGTATATAATTATATAGCTAACTAATTAATAAATAAATTTATACGATTTATTTAATTAAAAGAATTAGGGCTCTACTTTAAATCTGGTACTTAAAACCCTATCTCTTTTTTAGCTCGATTTAATTACTCTTTTCTCTTTTACTCTTTAATTTAATAAATTCTAATTTAATTAATTATTAAATCTTATATATTAATATTACTTTTATATAAGTTTCTTAAATTCCTTTAATAATTAATTAAAAGGTAAAGAATTTATTATCGGAAATATAATTAATAAATATTATTATTATTATATTTTAATTAAATAAGAAAATAAGATAAATATCTTAATTAAAATTTATTAACGAGGGCACTTTATCCGATTCTTTTTATATTATAATAACTCGCTTTTATATTTAAAAAATAACGGAAAACGTATTATTATATAATATTCTTATAATTAAAATATTCGATTATACGATTTTCTTATTTATATCGATACCTTTAATTTAATTAAACTTATTATAACCGGCTTTATAACCTTATTTTATTACCTTTATTTTAATTTTAGTTTAATTTAATTTACCTTTAACGTAGTTTACCACCGAGCCGGCTATATTATCGAGTCGGCTACCTTTTCTATATTTTATTACTTTAATATAAGTTAATTTAATTATAATATTATATATCAATTAAAATTAACGTGGTTTATTATATATTCGAATATATTATATACTCGGACATTTTCCCCTTTAACTTATTTAATTAAACTTTAATATATAATATTTCTATAATTATAATGCCGATTTAATTAAAAGAAGATCGTATCATTTTAATAATTTAAACGACGCGAGGAGGTCCGAATCGAATTAATTAACGAATTATTATAAAAATATATAATATCCCTTAAGCTATATTAAATAACCGACTCCGCGATATTAAACCTTAATACGAAATCTAATAATAATAATATAAATTAAATATAATAAAAAAGGAGGTATTTCGTAATTATATAATTAATTTAAATATTAAAAGGATACCTCTTAATATTAATATTATAAGAAATATAATTAATCTCTTTATAATATCGCGCGGCGGCGAACGTATTAATAAATATTAAGTTAAGCGTTTTATTAATTATAAGCCGGATTTTAAAATCCGAATAAATTATTAATATAATTATTAAAAGGCTTTTTATAAAAATTTAGGTATTATTTCCGGCTAATTTATATTAATCGCGAATATTAAGGTTAAATATAATATTTTAAATAAAAATATATAGAATTTTAATAAAACCGGTTTTATAATAGGTATAATTAGGTTAATACTTATAATAATATATATTAATCGATATAAAAACCGTCCTACGGAGGACGTTAATTTATTAATTATATTGTAAATTAAAAATTATATAAACCCTTTATTTTTAATTTAATAAGTTAAATAAGTAAATATATAATTTAATTAATTATATAATAACCGACAAATAATTTAATTAATAATAATTTATTCGATTAAAGGATTACTCGTTAACTACGCGCTAATTCCCATTTATTAATACCGGCCTTTCTTCCCTTTCGGTACATTTAGCTAATTCACGATTTTATCGTATTAACGCTCGTTATATTAATAAAACTTAATATCCTCCGGGGCCTCTTTCCCGTTTTATATATATATAAATATACTTTTATTTTTTAATATTCTTTATAAAGGTCTTTATTATTATATATTTAATATAATATAGTTTATAAACGAAATAATTATATAAACGAATTAATTACTTTTTAATATTTTATATAAAAAAGTATAAATTAATTCCGTTATAACGTATTTAATATATTAAAATTAATCGGAATTTTTATCTTTAAATATATTTATATTATTTTAATAAATATACATATTATACCCGGGTTCCCCGTAAATTCTATAACGTTACGGGCGCGTTTTAAACTTTCTTATACGATTATTACTCCGGTACGATTTATCCTATAATTATTTATTAACGTTTCTTTAAAATTATATATTTTTTTTAATTTATATACGAAATAATCCTTTATTTTATAATTATTTCTTTTTTATATAACGGCGTTAATTAAATATTTTATTTACCTTTTATAATACGGTTACTTTACCCTTTAATAAAACGAGCCGGTATATTATTTACGTTATATTTTTTATAATTTAATTAAATTTAATAAAAATTAATATTAAAAAGCTATTTTAATATCGTACGATTCGATTCCTAACGTACTCGGTTTAAGATTAAGTTTTAATTACATTATTTAAAGTCTTTAATTCTTAAAATATAAATAAACCGGAAAAGATCGCCGGCGGCGTTAATATATATAGTTTCGTATTTAATTATAAAATAATAAATTTTAAATTATATAATATAAATCCTATTCTTCGGAAACCTCCTTAAATATTTAAAATAATAAAAATCGCTTAAAACGTTTTTAAAAACGTTAATAAAAAGTCCTCCTTTAAAATATAAATAATATATATTTATATAAAACTTTTAATTTCTTTTTTTATATAACCTTTTTAATATATAAAAATAATCGATATTAAAAAGTTAAAATTTATATAATAAATAAGAAAATATATAAAATATAATAATTAAATTCTCTTTATAATAAAGCTTAAAAATTATTAAATAATAATTTTTATAACTATTTAAAATTAATAAATAATAAATACCTTTCTTATAAAATTTTATATATTTATTAAAATATTAAATTTAATTTTTATTTCTTTTATTTATAATTTAACCGTTTTTAATAATTATAATTATTTAATCCTTTAATAATAAGCTATTTTTATATTAAAAAGAGAGGTACGTTTTTCTAATAAATATAATATATAAAGGGATAATATAACCGGATAATCTAACGCTTTAAATAATTATAACTTATTCCCGGTTCCTTTATTATATTATTTTAAGCCTTCCGCGTTAATTAGAGGTAATAATAATTATTTCGGATAAAATTTAATTTTAAGAAAGCCGGTTTTATTAAAGTTATAAATATCCTCCTTTTAAATCTTATATTTATAAATTATATTCTATATAAATATAAATTATATATAATATATATCGGGATTTTTATAAAGGACTTTTTAATAATTAATTCTTTAATTAAAACACGTCCGGAGGTTTAATTATTATTATATAAAGTTAAAAGCTTAATTAATACCGACGTATTTTATATTATATTAATAAAATAATCGATTCGTTATATTTTTAATATTATTTATTTAAAGAGGAAATAATTATAAATTTAATTCGATTATATATTATACGATTATATCTTTTTCGGAATCCGTTAACTTCCGAAAATTAATAAATATTTTATATTTTATAAGAATATCGAATTATTAATTACGAAAAGTCGTATAAAGGACTTTATATATTCGGGTTATATATTAAAGACTTAATTTTAAATTATTCTTAAATATTTAAAGTATTAAAACTATTTACCCTTCTTTTTAAATATTAACTATAATAGGTAATAAAGGAATTAAATTATAAAAGTTATTTATACGAAATTTAACGAAAGTAATTAATTCGTTTATATAGTTATTTCGTTTATAGGCTACGTTATATATATATTATAAAGAGATAATATTTTTATATATATAATAGTCGATATATTCTTTTTACTTTTAAAATATTTATTTAGTATTTTTTAAATATCTAATAATTAAAATAAAAAATAAATAAAAGGTTATATAAATTAGTAATAACTTTATATTAAAATAAATAGATATCTTAAATAATAAATTAAAAAAATTAAGCCTTTAACGATAATAGATAATAAGTATTAAGCCCCTTTCTATTATAGCTATCGACCTTAATTATTACTTTATTATTCCTTATAATATAAGATTTATAATAAACCTAAGTCTTATAATAATATTATATTTATATATTAAGAAAAGAATTATTTATTTATATTATATAAACTTAAACTTTATTAAAACTTATTTATAATTAAATAATAAAATTCTTAAAGTTAAAGTATAAAAATACCGGTTTTATATAAACTATTAAAGAAAGCTTTTATATATAAATATAAAATTTTAAAATAAATATTCTTTAGGATTTATAATATTTCTCCTTTTTATTATATATAAGTATATATTTATATCCGTTATTATCTTTTATTTAATTTTATACTTTTAATTATATAATTGTTTTATTATTAGGTATAACGTAATTTACTATATACTCGGATATATTATATAATCGGACACTTTTCTTATATTCTATTATTTCTATATAAATTAATTTAATTATAATATTTTAAATTAATTAAATATATTTATTATTCGATTTATTACTTAATTTTATATTTTTTATATATATTTATATATTATAATTTATTTTACCGTAAATATTATAACGCCTTCTACCGGCCGCCCTCCGTTTTAATAGACCCCTTATTTCGCCTTTATTAATTATTAAACGCTTCCCTTTTACTTTCTTATTTTATAATTCTTAAAATCTTTATATAATAAAAGCTTTTTAAATTATATATATATCTTTTTAATTCTCCGATATTTATAAAATATTAAATTAACTTTTTTTAATATATATATCCGGTTATATATAAAAGTTATTTTATAAATTATTTTATTTATACCTTTCGTTATTTAATTTATAATAGTTATTTAACATTTCTTTAAGCTTATTACAATTAATATAAGTAATATTAAATAGATAGAAGGTTATATAAATTAATAATAACTCTACACTAAAATAAATAGGTATCTTAAATAATAAATTAAAAAATTAAGCCTCTAACGATAATAAATAATAAGTATTAAGCCCCTTTCTACTATAATTATTAATTTTAATTATTACCTTATTATCCCTTATAATATAAGATTTATAATAAAACCGGGTCTCGCGATAATATTATATTTAAATATTAAGAAAGGAATTATTTATTCGCGTTATATAAATTTAAAATTTATTAGAAATTATTTATATTTAAATAATAAAGTTTTTAAAATTAAAATATAAAAATACCGGTTTTATATAAATTATTAAAGAAAGCTTTTATATATAAATATAAAATCTCGAAATAAATATTCTTTAGGATTTATAATAATTCTCTTTTTTTTATTATATATACGATTATTTAAATCTCGATATTTATTAATATATATTATATTATATATATTAATAAATAACGCCTTAAATAATTCTAAAAGAATTAATACGATTATATCGGTAATTAAATCTAAAACTTTTATTTCAAACGACTTCTATAAATATAATAATATTTTAAACGAATTTAATTTTAACTTACTAAAGATTACATATAATAATAGATTTCTCGAACCGTTATAATATATAGCTTTTTATATATATAATCTTTATATTATATATTAAATATACGATAGCGAGGATTTCTATAAAAAATATTAAAGGATAAAAGGCGTATTTATATATATATAAAACGGGAAAAAAGCCTCGGAGGACGTGAAACTTTTATATTAATATAACGAGCGCTAATATAATAGAATCGCGAATTAATTAAATATATCGAAAAAGAAGAAGGACCGGTATCGATAAATAGGAGCTGGCGCGTAATTAACGAATAATCTTTTAATCGAATAGGTTATTATCGATTAAGTTATTCGTCGGTTATTATATAATTAATTAAACTATATATTTATTTATTTAATTTATTAAATTAAAAGTAAGGGTTTTATATAAACTTTTTTTATAATATAATTAATAAATTAATATCCTCCGTAGGATAGTAATTTATAATATTTCAAATAAATATTAAGGAGCTTCCTTAATAAATAAAGACTTTATTTTTAATAAAAATAAAATATTTAATTATTTATTAAACGTTAAATAGCGTTTAAAGGTTATAAATATTAACCGTCCTCGGATATAACGGGCTAGGTATAAATATCCGAAAATATATATTTATTTATTAATTATTTTATTTAAATAATATAGGATTAAATGAAACATATGAAATTTAAATTTAATACTATTTTTCATAAAACAAATAAAATATATAGCTTTAAAAGTAATAAAGAATTTAAATTTTATAATATAATTTATTAATATTTTAATAAATAACTCGATTTATTTTAAATCTATATATTTTAATACCGAATAAAGTACTATATTTAAAAGTTAGAATAAATATAATAAATAAGGAGGTATATTAAATATAATAAAATTATTATTTTTATAATATTCCTTAAATCTAATTAAAATATAGCTTTTATAATTATCTAGGATTAAAAAGTAATAAAAACCTTTTTTCTATTCCTTTATATATTTATTAAAATGCCGGATCTAATTTAAGCCCGTTTCATTATCGGTTTAACTATTAGAAATCGATTTAATTACCTAATCGCTTAATAAGTTATATTTATAAAATTAATTTATAAAATAATTGAAAATAGCGAAATATATTAACTTTACGAATTAATATATTTAATAACTATTAACTATTCCTGATTATTAAATTAAATCGATTTTGTTTTTTTATATCGATTTTTTTAATATTCTCTTTTAAACTTATTATAACTAATATAAATAATAAAAAGTAAATAGAAAGTTATATAAATTAATAATAACTCTACACTAAAATAAATAGGTATCTTAAATAATAAATTAAAAAATTAAACTTCTAATTATATAATAATAAATAATAAATATTAAGCCCCTTTCTATTATAATTATCGACTTTAATTATTACTTTATTATCCCTTATAATATAGAATTTATAATAAAACCGGGTTTCGTAATAATATTATATTTAAATATTAAGAAAGGAATTATTTATTTACATTATATAGATTTAAAATTTATCGGAGATTATTAACGTTTAAATAATAAAGTTTTTAAAATTAAAGTATAGAAATACTAGTTTTATATAAATTATCGAAAAAAGTTTTTATATATAAATATAAAATCTCGAAATAAATATTCTTTAAAATTTATAATAATTCTCTCTTTCCTATTATATATAAATATATATTTATATTTATTATTATCCCTTATTTAACTTTATACCTTTATATATTATTAAATATATATAACGTGGTTTACTATCGAGTAAACTATATTACCGAATAAGCTACCTTTTCTATATTTTACTATTTTTATATAAATTAATTTAATTATAACGCTTTAAATTAATTAAAATTACTCGTTATCCGATTTATTATTTAATTTTATATCCTTTTTATATATTTATATATTATAACCTATCTCGCTATAATATCTATAACGCCTACCGCTTGTCGCGCGCCTCTTTAACGAATTATTACTTTCGCTTTTATCGGCCGTTAAACGTTTCCCTTTTACCTTCTTATTTTATAACTCTTAAAATTCCTATATAATAAAGGCCCTTTTAAATTAAATACATACCTTTTTAATTCTTTAATATTTAAAAAATATTAAATTAACCTCCTTTAATATATATATTTAATTATATATAAAAGTTATTTTATAAATTATTTTATTTATACCCTTTATTATTTAATTTATAATATTTAAAATAGGTATCGGGGAGCTTCCTTAATAAATAAAGACCTTACTTTTAATAAAGGTAAAGTATTTAATTATCTATTAAAGGTTAGACGGTGTCTAAAGGTTATAAATATTAATTATCCCCGGACGCGACAGGTTAGGTATAAGCGTCTAAAGATATATATTTAGCTTATTAATTACCTCGTTTAAATAATAAAGTACTAAATTAAATATATTAAATTTAAATTTAATATTATTTTCCGTAAAAATAATAAAATATATAGTTTTAAAGGCGATAAAGAACTTTAATTTTATAATATAGTTTATTAACGTTTTAATAAATAGCTCGATTTATTTTAAATATATACGCTTTAACGCCGAATAAAATGCTATATTTAAAAACTAGAATAAATAAAATAAATAAGGAGGTATATTAATTATAATAATATCGTTATCTTTATAATATACCTTAAATTTAATTAAAATATAGTTTTTATAACCGTTTAAAATTAAGAAGCGATAACGACCCTTTATTTACGATTTAATATATTTATTAAAATATTTAATCTAATTTAAGCCCGTCTCGTTATCGGTTTAATTATTAGGAATTAGTTTAATTACTTAATCGCCCGGTAAATTATATTCGGTAATTTAATTTAAGAGATAATATTAACTTTAAATAATTAAAAACGGCGGAATATATTAACTTTAAGAATTAATATATTTAATAATTATTAATTATTCCTAATTATTAAGCTAAACCGACTTCGCTTTCCTACGCCGATCGATATATATTATTATAAATATCGACCCGATTATACTTATTATAAAGCCGGTTTTATTAAAATTTTATATATCTTTATTTAAGATACCGTATTTAACCTTAATATTAACGATTAATATAAATTAATTAGAAATAATATTAATATTCTTATAAAGAGCCCTTTAATAATCGTATTAACGGTTTATTCGGGTCTTAAGGTCCGGGTCGCGGTTAATAAAGCGCCTAACTTAATATTTATTAACGCGGTCGCCGCCATATAATTTTAAAAGGAGATTAACTATATCTCCTATAATATTAATATTAAAGGGTATCTTTTAAATATTTAAATTTAATATATAATTACGAAATACCTCCTTTTCTATTAAATTTAATTTCCGACCGTTTAATCGGATTTCGCGTTAAGGTTCGGTACCGCGGAATTAATTATTTAAAATAGCTCGAGGGATATCGTATATTTTTATAATAATTCTTTAATTAATTCGATTTAAACCTTTTTATATTATTTAAATTATTAAAACGATATAATTTTCTTTAAATTAAATTAATATAATAATAATAAAGATATTATATATTAAAGTTTAATAAAGTAAGTTAAAGGGAAAGGTGGCCTATTCGGTAATATAGCTTACTCGGTAATAAACCACGTTATAATTATTTAAATCTTAATATCTATCGATATATATTATATTGTATACGTTAATAAATACCGTTTTAAATAATTTTAAGAAAATCGATATAATTATATCGATAATTAAATTTAATTCTTTTATTTCGGATAATTTCTATAAATATAATAACATTTTAAACGAACTCGATTTTAATATATTAAAGATTATATATAATAATAAACCTTTTAAACCTTTATAATATATAACTCTTTATATATATAATTTTTATATTATAATATAGCCTATAAGCGAAATAACTATATAAAAGAATTAATTACTTTCGTTAAATTTTATATAAATAATTTTTATAATTTAAATCCTTTATTATTTATTATAATTAATATTTAAGAAGAAGGGTAAATAATTCTAACGCTTTAAACGTTTAAAAATAACTTAAAATTAAATCTCCGATATATAATTCGAATATATAAAGTCCTTTATATAACCTTTTATAACCGATAGCTCGATATTCCTATAAAACGTGAAATATCTATTAATTCTCGGAAATTAATAGATTGTAAAGAAAATATAATTATATAATATATAATCGAATTAAATTCGTAATTATTTCCTCCCCGAATAAATAACGTTAAAAATATAGCGAATCGACTATTTTATTAACGTAACGCGGGACGTATCGGCGTTAATTAAGCCTTTAATTTTATATAACGGTAATTAAATTTCCGGATATATTTTAATTAAAAAATTAATTATTAAAGAGTCCTTTATAAAGATCTTAATATATATTATATATAATTTACTTTTATACGAAATATAATTTATAAATATAAGATTTAAAAAGAGGATATTTATAATTTTAATAAAACCGGTTTTTTTAAGGTTAAATTTTATTTAAAATAATTATTATTACTTCTAATCGACGCGGAAAGCTTAAGATAGTATAATAAAGGAACCGGGAATAAGTTATAATTATTTAAAGCGTCGGATTATCCGGTTACGTTATCCTTCTATATATTATATTTATTAGAAAAATATACCTCTCTTTTTAATATAAAAATAACTTATTACCGAAGGATTAAATAATTATAATTATTAAAAATGGTTAAATTATAAATAAAAAAGGCGAAAATTAAATTCGGTATTTTAATAAATATATAAAATCTTATAAGAAAAGTGTTTATCGTTTATTAATCTTAAACGGTTATAAAAGTTATTATTTAATAACTTTCGAGCTTTATTATAAAAAGAATTTAATTATTATATTTTATATACTTTTTTATTCGTTATATAAACTTTAACCTTTTAATATTAATTATTTTCGTATATTAAAAAGGTTATATAAAAAAGAAATTGAAAATTTTATATAAGCGTATATTACTTATATTTTAAAGGAGGACTTTTTATTAATATTTTTAAAAGCGTTTTAAATAACTTTTATTATTTTAAATATTTAAAGAGGTTTTTAAGGGATAGGATTTATATTATATAATTTAGAATCTATTATTTTATAATTAAATATAAAGCTATATACGCTGATATCGCCGACGACCTTTTCCAGCCTACTTATACTTTAGGAATTAAAGACCTTAAATAACGTAATTAAAGCCTAATTATAAACCGAATACGTTAGGAATTAAATTATATAATATTAAAATAGCTTTTTAATATTAATTTTTATTAAATTTAATTAAATCGCGAAAAGTACGATATAGGTAATATACTAGCTCGCTTTATTAAAAAGTAAGGTAATTATATTATAAAAAGTAAATAAAATATTTAACCGGCGTCGTTATATGAAAAAGAAACGGCTATAGGATAAAGGATTACTTTATATATAAATTAAAGAAGATTTATAATTTTAAAAAGACGTTAATAAATAATTATAAGATAAATCGCGCTAGAGTAATAATCGTACGAAAAAGCTTAAAACGCGCCCGCGGTGTTATAGAATCTACGGGGAGCCCAGGTATAATACGCGTACCTATTAAAATAATATAAATATATTTAAAGATAAGGATTCCGATTAATTTTAATATATTAAATACATTATAATGGAATTAATTTATACTTTTTTATATAAAATACTAGAAAGTAGTTAATTCGTTTATATAGTTATTTCATTTATAGACTATATTAATAATATTATATTATAATAAATAAAGTTAAAGTATTACTTTATAACTTTTTTAATAATAATCTTTCCCTTTAACCCCTTTAATAAGTTACCCGCGATCTCTTATTTCTTAATTTAATTGTATATTACTTGTTTATTATACTTATTCCAGCTTATACCTTAACGTACGCGTAATAGGATCTATAAATGTGATCTTATAGCTACCCTGTAGCTTACCCCCTGTCAGATGCGCTCTCCCTTGATGCTTCATCCCTTGCATATGTTGCTACTAGTCAAATCATGTGATCTACCTATGGCTTTGGAAACAGGGGCCGTGAGTCGCGTT
The DNA here is from genome assembly GCA_038363915.1 of Apiospora saccharicola. Classification (NCBI taxonomy): domain Eukaryota; kingdom Fungi; phylum Ascomycota; class Sordariomycetes; order Amphisphaeriales; family Apiosporaceae; genus Apiospora; species Apiospora saccharicola. The sequence continues at coordinate 8,082,977 of JAQQWM010000001.1, forward strand.
CCCGCACGGGAGCATACCACACTGCCCAGCTTTAGCCCCCACAGGAGGACAAACTAAGTATCCGGCCCTGATGGCATGAAACATACGGCACATAGCTGGTTCGGTCGGTCAGCCAGCCAGCCAGCTGTGTCACTCGCGGCCGTTTTGAAGACTGTCGAGTAACTAGCTCGGAGCGCATCTCCATTCTATCCTTTGAAGGACGCGACCAAGCGGTCGGCGACTCGAGTTTGTCTAGCCCTAGGCCAATGGAAATGACCCATTTGCTACCCTCACGATGAAATGGTAACGTTTTATGGCAAGGCAACATTGAAAGGTTCAGCTCGAGCAGCACATAACGCGGGCCTCACACGCAGAGAAGTATTGAATGCATGGAATCTAACAACAACATTGTATATGTATATCTATATACAATAAGGTGGTATGTATGACTCAAGCGACTCAACACATTCAACACTCGACATCACTACCAGTGCGCCGCGACGCCCCCCTGTTCCCATTTAAATCCCAGTACACGATTGCCTCAACACCTGACGGCCGATTAGAACAACCCAGCTAACTCTGATTCCTATATCCCAAGGGCGTACGTAGCCCATCATGTCTCTATCAACAATTCATAAACCATACGAAACAAAGAAAAAATGGAAAGGTAAGCCCTGGCTGGACTGTGCTACGTCGTACGAAGCATCCATAGCTCTCTCTTGCTCTACTGTCTTTTCTGGGGGACAAGAGCGATGTGGACAGGCTGCTTCTGGGGCTTGGGCTTCATAGCGTAGCCGTTGAGGATCCTCCAGGCGGCGCCGCGCTGGCGCCCCTCCTCGATGACGGCGTGCACGCCGTCCAGGCATTGACCCGCCTCGCGGATCTCCGCCGTCTCGAGCAGGCGGCCCTCGCAGACCACCTTCTCCATCTCGCAGCGCAGGAGCCAGCGCTCCCAGGCCCAGCTGCCAGCAAGGCCGGTCATGGAGGCGATGTTCTCGGTGCTCCCCTGGACTTGAGCCTCGAGATTGAGCTTGATCTCGCAGCCGAAGCTGTCACGGACAATGTTGTGGTCGACAGGCTGTTTCTGGCCCATAGGCAGGCACACCCACCCGCGGCGGATATCCTTGTAGCCCGCGCGCTGCAGGCGGCTGAGGAACAGCTTTGTCGGGTTGGGGTCGTAGCCCAGGGTCTTCAGGGCAAAGCCGAACTCGACCGACTTGGCCAGACCCAGGGGGCCGGCATTGACAATATCCGAGTCGAGCACGGAGAACTCAAGGTAGCCGCCCGGCTTGAGCACACGCATGGCCTCCTGAAGGCAGGTCTCCCATTCGTCCTCGCCGTTCTCACCAACAAACTTAAGGATGGAATGCAGTTCACGGGCCGAGATGAGGTCAAAATAGTTGTCAGGGAAAGGAAGCTTGGCCAAGCGCTGTACAGCGATCTGGCGGTGGTTGGGCGGGCCTCTGATGTTGGAGTTGGAGAGCTGGCGGATAGCTTTGGTTGTCGTGGTGTAGACCTTGGCGCTCGGGTACATGAACGCGCAGTGCCAGCCCCAGTCGCAAGTCGCTTGGCCGCCAAGATCAAGGATTCTGGCACGCTCCGAGGGGCCAGCCATACGGGAGAGGCGGGCCAGGCGCTTCGAGAGCGGTGCACAGAACAGGCGTCCACCGTTGAGAGCCTTGAATGCGTTAACGTGCCAGTTGGCAGCGGCCATCTGGCTCAGGGCCTCCGCCTCCTTCTCACGCTTCAATTTCTCAAGATCATCTTCAATAATGTCATCACCGCGGGCAACGTTGGCGCTCATGCGCTTCTTAGCAGACTGAGGCAAGACAGACAGTTGATACTTGCCTAACAACTGGTTGCGATGTTCCTCGCGCAACGAGAGGCGTCGAGCCTGCAAGTATTCGTACCGCGGCAGGCGGTGTACGAAAGAGTCTTGATGACGGCTGCGAATGATGATGCCTTGGAAGGCGCGGTAGTAAGCAGACTCCTGGCGAGAAATCTTGGAGGGCAAAGACTTTGGGATATCGGCCTTGGACACGATCTCCGAGAATCGAACGGCCTTTTTCTTGTGGGAGGCCTCGGGAGAAGCTTCGGGCTCGGCAAACTTGGCCTTCAGGGGTGTTGTTACTTGAAGACGCTCGGCTGCAAGCTCTACTGCATCACTCTTTTCTTCCAGCTGAACGCCCTTCATGTAGGCCTTTTGAGCCGAGAGCCATAGTTCGGTTCTGTCCAAGTTAGAAAGTGCTTCCTCTTGCTGCTTCCTGGCGTACTCAGGGTCGTAGACGGTAACGATTTCTGTAGCATCGCCTTCGTGGGGAGATGTTGGCTCCGCAGCTGTAGCCGAAGAGTTTGACGGGTTCCGGCGCCCAGGAATGCGGCGGGCAGTAAGGAGTCCATCGGAGTTGTTGCCTCTGGCTTCAACGACATGCTCAAGAATTACAGGCCTTGCCGTTGGGATGCCATCGGACAAAGTTGCTCGCACCTCAACAACTTGTTCAATTGGTGCGGATGGTGCTTGACTGTCTGAGAAGCGTTGAGGTCGCGGCGTGGGTGGCGGGGGTGGCGGCAGCGCGCGAGATAAGAGCTGCGGCATCGCAGGCATCGGTGGTGCAGCTTGGTCATTCCACGGGCATCGGTAGAACTGTTCAGCGGTGGTTGAAGTCGGCGGTGCGTTGTCATCAGCAGTCGTGGTTGGCATGTGCCATGCTGTTCGGCTACGGGGAGTAAGACCTGAAAAAAAACCCGCCAGGCGACGGGATCTCGAGTGTTGTCACGTTGTTATTTAATGATTGTTGTTGCTCCGTGGAGAGCCTCAGAGAAGGGCGCCGTTGAAGGGAGGAGAACAGACGCGGTGTCTGTTGCTCCATCTCCCGTGCGGGCTCCTCCGGGATTTCGATGACTTGTTCATTTTGGTATTCCTCCTCGGCCAGATCGGAGCCTCCGGACAAAGCACGTAGAGTTGCGAGGGCACCGGGCTGTAATTGCACTCCAGTCCAGTCCGTGCTTGTAGCTTCATCAGCGCCAATAATGGGAGTAGGCGGTGCAGACATGGCAGCCATCTGCTCAGAGCTTAAGCTTCCATCTAGAGATGGTGGCGCCGAGCCTGCAGGGACATCACGAGCCTGATGTGACTGTAGGAAAGAGATGACAGCCGGTGACATCTCCACCTTTGCGGGCGGCGTCGGTGGCACAGGTGACAAAAGCTTCTTGAACTCTGGCCTACCAGAATAAGGTTCGGCATTCTGCTCTTGTGATGCCGGTATTGTCAACTTGGGCAGGACCCTGTGAGATGCCGGCGCGGGGGCAGCTCGTCTCGACGAAGAATTGCGAACGCTGCTCTGGCGCTTCATCGAGAACCTCCTGGACGGCATTCTCTGAATGCCTTCGTCGTCCGAAACGTCGTAGATGTCGTCAAACTCGGTGACATCAGTCGACGTACTGATCCGGTTCCAAGGGTTCGTCGATGACGAGGGAGAGTTGGAGTCGTCCACTGAGTTTGTCGACGGCGATGACGGCAGTATGGGAGCCGATAAGAAATGGAATCCTCGAGGAGTAGGAAAGTGATCGCTCCTTGGTGATAGCCACTGAACTATCTTCTCACTGGAAGACTGTGCTTGGATCTTGTGGTCATCTCGCACAGGCCGGGAGGCCGGTGGCAACTCGGGCTCCTCCTCCATTATAGTATTAAGCGACCTCCCCGGCCTTCGTCCCTGCGAAGGGGAGGGGGTCGGTAGGTGGTAGACGGTAAGAGAACTAAGTCGGGCATTTTTAATATAGAACCGATATGCAGGTGAGATACCAAGAAAAAAAGGCCGTTTATATCGGGAACCCGATGTAACACGGGGAAGACGGCCGGCGTCGGTGAAAATAGACGATCAGCAAAGAAATCGATTAAACGACAGGAATGCCTCGGTCAACGAGGCAAATGCTAGGAAATGCGGCAACCTCTTTTTGGAAGCTTGAGAGAAGAGAAGAGGACGAAAAGAAAACGAAGCCTACACGGCACCTGGAAACCGTTAGTTTTATGAAAATGTGCTTTTCAGTCGAGCGGTTAGTTCGCGCCTTGAAGCTGCCACCAAGCGGGACGCAGGCGCTTCCCGTCCACGGCCAGCACTTAACAGTACCCTCCATCTCGAAGGGAAGTTCGGCCAGACAGATTCGTCTGCAAGCCCTTCTGGGCCGTAAGATGTGGGTTGCATGCCCAAAGTAGCATTGTAGTCGCGCCGGTCGACGTCAGTCCCCAGATAAGAAGAGTCAAGAAGGTGGTGGCAGCATCAATGCCACCTCCAATGGAGAGAGCACACTGGTCAGCACACCAGTAGTTTAATTTTAGAACGCATGCAGAGACCGGCCAATTAACGGGCTGGCGCGCGCGAAAGGGCCAGCACCAAGGCTGACTATTGGATTATTGGAAAGCTGCTACAGAAATTCGGGCCAATGGTCGAGGCCGGGAAACCTGCTGGCGCTTAGCACCCACAAATGATCCATTGGCTATCCGGCCTTCTGCCAGTCGTCTTCGATACCACCCCAGGAAGCGATCAATGCAAGAAGCAAACAAAACGGCAGAGCGCTCAGACGATAGACGATGCCCTCCCAGCATCATGGGCCGGCAACTTTACCGATCCCGATCCCGTTGAAATGGGCTGACCGTTTCTCTGGAGAGGATAGTTGGGCGATGGATGAGCGATTCAACCCTACCTCGACACGCTGTGTAGCACAAGCAATCTATCTCGGATGATTTGGGCATTGGAATCTAGTGTAAGGTAAGCCGTACTGCAAAACCACCTGCAACTGTCGTATGCACCATCATGATCAAAACTGCCTCGCTCTTACTTCCATTTTGCCACAACCGTCTGTAATCTTGTTGGATGCTACCTCACCAACAGCTGCTCTAAGCTCTGGGTTGCATCCCAGGCGCATTCCTACCTACTCAGATACAGAAATGATAAGTGAGCTAAGTTGCAGTGCATGTCAGCATACCGGTCAGGCAGGCCAACACACATGTGCATATTTCCCCGGGCGCGCACGAGGGTGCAGTGTTTGTTGGATTTGGCAAGACGACGACCTGCATGTCATGTCGAAAGAGATGGCGGACTTCTTAGCGTCTTAGCGTCATGTACGCCACAATCCTGGTCAATCTAGTCTAGCCCAGATTACATGGCTGTGGCTTTGCTAGACCATCCACTTAGCCCAGTTATCAACAATTGCCGAATCAAGCCGGGTCGTGCGACAAGGTTCCATTTGCCTGAAAGCATCTCATCCCACGGATGCATTCCTGACTGTCAATGACGGCTCTGGATCATGACATGACAAGAATTGTGCGATTTGTTTGATCTCGTGATAATTGGTTTGGGGAAAACCTGCTCCAAGCATTCCCCAAACTCAGTGGACCTTATTCTGGGTTTCTTGGATTTTTATCTTTTTTTTGTTTCCCCCTATTGCCCGGCGTGCTGCTCCATTAACAGCTGACAGACTATGGACGGGGCCAGCACTTATTATTAGATGGCGCAACCTGAGGATGTCGAGATCCTGGTCCATATCAATGCACCCAGCCGAAATTCGGATGATGTACGGTACCGAGCTCTTAGCTCCGCCTATCTGGCATTCCAGCATTGCACCTCTCCCAGTGCCGGCGAATTATCGGGGTCTCCAGAAAGACGCAATTCAGTAGGACCTGTCCAAGATGGGACAAGTATCTTCCAGCCGACAAGCCAGGGCGTTTCAACGCAAGAGTTCTTTCCCTCCTTGAGGTCGCCCCAGGCATCATTCTACAGTGTGATTGATAATGCAAATTCTCCCACTGCATTATTACATGTGCATAGAATAGGGGCTCAGGGGGGCACACCACAAACTCCCCATCGGACAATTATTTCACAGGCGTCATGGCAGACGCCGCCGAGCGTTGTCCAGGACTCACATCCTCATGTCAATGCAACCACATTGTTCGCCTCACCAACCAGAGTCTTGGAGCACTACCTCCAGCAATTCCCCAGTTCATCAGAGGCGTCAACTTCACAAAGGGGTTCCCAGGAGAGCAGCACACATAGCTACTCGGTAAACCCCGACAACGAAAAGTCTCCCACAGGGCATCGGTCGTCTGTACAATACGATGTGAGCCACAATGTACGAACCATACCGTGCACTCCAGGGAATGCTGTCCCGCCAGCTCCATCCATAGAGCTTGGGAATCAACTTCGTTCAGGCCTAATGCAACCTCCTTGGAAGTATGGACAGAGAACACCAAAAGGACCAGGAGCATTGGTTGGTTCACGCCTTGATATGGACTCGGGTTCGGTTATTCAGGGGCTGGACATAGCACAGGCTACAAGAGCCGATTCGGAACCACCACCAAGCAAACGTCAGCGCCAAACCCAAAGCACTGACAGCCCCCAAGGGATGCTCCGGACTTCAAGTGACATTGGGCCACAGAGAATATCGCATTCGTCGGACCATGGTCGGCCTATTACCTTCACCACCCAGAATGGTTACACCTACGATAGTCTGGAGCTCTACGCCCCTGAGCCTCCGACTGACAATGCACAGTTGGAGCCCAATGATCTTATCACCGAAGGATTGAGGAAACTGGAGACGGCACTGCAGATTCCCAAGCGTTTCCGCCCGGAGCAGCAGAATCGGCCCCTACGGCCGTTTGAGCGTGGCTATTGGAGCCTGGATTGCTCGGACTGGACGCCAGAGCTTCGTTCCGAGGCCTGGGTGTTTCTGGCCAATTACATCGGCGGGGGCGTCGCGGGATGGGGCATCTGGTGTCGGCGCGATGCCGACTTCAACACACTCAGGGTTTATTGCTGGGGCCATGTCGTCGCCCACATCTTTCTGGTGCTATACCTGGCAAGCCGACGCAAGATACTGTACACAACCGCGACCTGGACCGATGGTGATAGCAAAGTCATAATCGTGATGGGCCAGCGAACCTGAAGAGCCAACCGAGGGAAGCGCCTGTATATAACTGCCTACACAAGGATGGCGCAACGGTTGGGATGGGACCACTTCTATCAAGCATGATTTCTGCATAACAGGCGCGTGGGACAAGCATGGCGAATTGCATTAGATTAAAGGCCTTCGGGGAGACGAACATAATATGAACAGTCCCAATGCCCTAAACCGTACGAATAAAACAAGGTGAAGGGCCTGGAAGATACCAATCAACGGTTTTCCATTTACTTAGTGCCTAACTACAAGAGAATCAGGTATGTTCGTACATGTGGATAATAACACCACGAAAGGAGCCGGCCCCCGACCTTTATACCAGGCTGCCGCCGTCTACCAGTGAGCTTGGCGGTAGGAATACAAAGTAGAATCCTATCGGCAGATAAACAACCATTACATTCAACTCCAAGCTCGAGGCTCAACAGTGAACCCACGGACAGAAATCAGGCGATACTTCTTTATCGTCGCGGAGAGATCTCGCGGTGGAGGGTTTCCTCGACTTGCTTCTTGTAGCGAGTGAGGTCAGCCGCAGCAAGATCGGCGAACGGCTAGAGCGATGTTGAATTAGCTTGGCAAATATGGACGGATGGTGGATTGACGCTACATACCTGACGGTCAACAGTCGGCAGGCCCTTCCACTCCTGAGCAATCGCCTTCAGGGCCTCTTGTTGGGACATGTTGCTGTAATCGCCGGATCCGTGCCTAGCACGGAAGTAGAAGACCCAGGAGCTTCGGGATTTCTTGGGCTGACGATCGTCTTGGATCCTGTGTGAGTTATTGGCCTTAGGAAAATCGTACTTCCTCTTGAGGAGGTTTCGCGCGTTCTGGGCCTCAGCAATAACTTCGGGCTTGTGGCTCTCTACCCATGCCTTGTAGGCTGCCGCGTTCTTGAGCTTGTTCTCATCGGAGACGCGTTGCAGTTCCTAAGGAAGAATGGAGTGTTAGCCAGCTCAGCTAGAGAAATTCGCACGTGTGCTTTGTATATTACCTCCTTCTCTGAATGCGACAGTGATTTGAACTCCTCGGCCATTGTAACCATTTTGGCAGTCATACCACCAACGACTGGAGTACCTGCGGATTGACGAGTCACGTAGAGCATCCATGGGTTGCTGGGCAGGGCCTTGGGCTCAGTGAAGAGGGCCTTCTTCTTCAACTCGGACTTCTCCAGCCGGATCTTCAGCAATTCCTTCTTGGCCAGCTGCGCCTCCGTCAACTCCTTCTTCTTTGGCTTGGGAGCAGGGCTGGCCTTCTTCTTCGTCTTGACCGACTTGGTAGCTGTCGCCGCCTTCTTGGTCTTGGTGGCGGCGGCCGCCTTCTTTGCGGGGGCCTTGGTGGCCCCGGCGGCGGCGGCGGTGGTCTTGCGAGGCCGGCCTGTTGACTGGGTGGTGGCGACCGTGTCGGTCTTCTTAGGACGGCCCGGAGTCGCGTAGGCCCTGACGAAGCCGGCACGCAGCAAGGGCAGGCTAGACTGCAGCGGGCATGACACACGACCAAGTTGTTTGGCGATCACGAGTCGAGAGGATGACGTAGCGGCGGCACTGGAGGCCAGACGGCGGGCGGCAATACGCCCGATGAATGATGGCATTGCAATTGGCGTGTCCTAAGACAACTCTTCGGTCGGTTGGCGAATTTTGCAGCGATTTCTCGAGGTTCGGTGGACTTTGCGACCGAGATGAAGTGTAGGGCGAAGAAATGGTTCAGTGCGGGCCAATCGGGGTGGAGCTGAGTATCTCAATTGTTTTGACCGTTTGGTGTTTGCTCTTCAGAGAGCTCCCGTCTCTTCAATTTCTGGCTTGCCGGTTCTCTCTGCTCTCTCCCGCCTTGGAGCTCCTGCCCAGCTGGAAACCCTGACCCACCCAGCCCCCTTGTTTTAGATTCCGTCCTGCACTACCCAACACGCGACTCTGCATGAGGGCCTAATAAATCAATCAATCAAACTACAGTAATTGATGCTGATGCTTGCAATGCCGCTTACCTACCTCTGTTCCTTCCGGTACTTCTAGTGAGTACATGTACCTACCTCTCGGCTTCCACCACTGAGTGGGGTGTAACGTTAGTGCAGAATCCACTAAAAAAGGCAACAACCATCAATTATTGACGGAAGTGGAGCACAGACCATCTGTCTTTCGTCACAAAGAGAAAAGCGAATCTCCATAGGCAGGCTGCTGCATACTTACCTTAATGACTTACCTTAATGATTCCAGAGGCCAGCCACTACTCATCAGCCTTGATCGATTTGCGCACTACAAACTGTGAAAGCGATCTGATCTCCTGTCAATTTATCGACCACTCTACACTCATTCGGTAGTGCTACGTGTGGCTCGAATCAAATCAATAGGTGACGCACACACCGTCCGCTTTTGATCCTAACGTTAGGGAACGTTGGTCGCACCAAAGACTTCTCTGGTAGTTCTCACCACTGTAGTGTCTACCGAGCCACCACTACCACGCTCTCATGGCTCGGCTCAGAGACACACGCTCACCAAGCCCTGCAGGAAGCCAGCAGTCGTCTAGAAGACCTCGCAGAGATGACGACCGTCGGGATCGCGACCGCTTAAGGGACCGGGACTGGGACCGTAGGGACCATGGCCGCCGCCGCAGTCGCACCCGAAGCCCTCCAGATGTAAGGCGACATCGTCCATCAGGCCAATCCCACAATTCTGACTATGACCTCCAGCAACGCCGTCATCGCGATCGTGATAGAGATAACGATTTCCGCCGACGCGATATAGACCGAAGAGATAATGATCGCTACCGAGGCGGCGACAGAGACCGTCGACGGTCGCGTGACCGTTTTGGCGATAGGAACCGCTCCCCACCAGATGCCCGCCGGCGCAGGAGTCGCGACCGAGACATCGAGAGGGATAACCGTACCAGGCGAGACGACTCAAGAAATGGAGCTAGATCGCGACGCGAAGGTACTGCTGACTCCCATCCACGCAGCAGGCGCGGCGACAGTCGCGAGCGGGGCGCCGCTCCCGTAGATGCCAATAAGGCCAAGCCTTCCGAGGTACGTATGAACTGTAACCTCTTATATCAAGTTTCTTGTGATGTTTACACGAGTGAGCAGGCTACAGACTCCAAAGCGACGCCAGCACCAGCTGCCGCCCAGACCGACGCCGAAAAGAAAGCCGAACGTTTAGCCAAGTTGGCAGCATGGAAGAAGAAGCAAGAAGAGGCGAAGCAGAAGGAAGCAACACCGGGCGGCACCAGAAAACTTCTCGCTCAGATGGACGAGAAGGCCAATGGGACCCCGCTAAGCGCTTCCTCAACAGTCGCCTCCCCAGCTGCGGCGGTTGCCTCTCCGGCGGATGAAGCTATTCTATCACCGGCAGCCCCTTATGCCGGAAAGTTCGACCCGAAAGCCATCGCTAAAAAGGCTGCCCCGAAGGCACACTCTCCCAGTGTTGCCCCAAAGCTTGGTGCCATCGTCAACCCGCCCCAAGCCGCCAGCGTCCCTCAAGCCCAGGCTCCTAAAGGTCAGTCTTTGGCCCATTCACCTATACGCACCTTTACTAATGCAATTGCCGGGACAGCTTCTGCTCTCCCAAGTGCCAAAACTAGTCGCTTTGGCTTCCAGAAGCAGAATGCAGAGGCCGAAAAGGCCCTGCAGAAGCGAAAATTGGACTTGGACGAAGAGGAGACTTCTGAAAGAAAGCTTGCTAAGCTACCTTCCCTTCCCTTGCCTGATGTTGACGATACACCTTACGAAGTTCAAGACGAAGAGGATGAAGAAGATGTCGATGATTTCGCTGGTGACGAGGAAGCCGAAGCCGCGGCCGCCCGTGCTGCTCAGGAGAGGCGTGACGAGCGGATAGCTCAGGAAAGCGCCCAGCAACACGATTCTATGGAAGTTGACCAGCCGCCAGTCGAAACTCATGACGACTCAGAGCCCAAAACGAATGGTACCACCGAGGCCGCCGCAGCACCTGCAGTCGATACTATGGACGTTGATGAAGACGAGGAAGACCCCTCGACGCCTTCATGAATGACCTGGATACCAAGGCTGATGTCAGTAAACCTTTCCAGAGAAAATCCAAGAGCAAGAAGCCGGAACAGGAGCCCGAAGCATATTTCAGTGACGATGAGTATGACTTTGACAGGAAGGACGACGCACCAGACGCGTTCCTTGCTACTGTTACAAAAGCTCGTAAGAAGAAGGATATCCCTACGATCGACTACACCAAGTTGAACCTGGACCCCATCCGCAAGAATTTCTGGGTTGAGCCTTCTGAGCTTTCAGAAATGACAGAAGCCGAACTTGTTGATTTGCGCTTGGAGCTCGACGGCATCAAAGTATCTGGAAAAGACATACCGAAGCCAGTCCAGAAATGGTCTCAGTGTGCACTGTCGCGAAAGACTCTGGACATTGTTCACGAACTAGGGTTCGACAAGCCAACTCCGATTCAGATGCAGGCTTTTCCAGCCATCATGTCTGGTCGTGACGTGATTGGCATGGCCAAGACCGGGTCTGGCAAAACACTGGCTTTCCTGTTGCCCATGTTCCGGCATATCAAGGACCAAGCGCCTCTTAAGGAAAACGATGGTCCTATCGGGTTGATCATGACCCCAACCCGAGAATTGGCGACCCAGATTCACCGTGATTGTAAACCTTTCTTGAAATCCATGAGCCTGCGGGCCGTTTGTGCCTATGGTGGTGCTCCGATCAAGGACCACATTGCCGAGTTGAAGCGCGGCGCTGAGATTGTGGTTTGCACGCCTGGGCGCATGATTGACCTACTCGCCGCTAATCAGGGGCGTGTAACGAACTTGAAGCGGGTCACATATGTTGTACTTGACGAAGCCGATCGTATGTTTGACATGGGTTTTGAGCCTCAAGTCATGAAGATTTTGCAAAGTGTGAGGCCCGACCGCCAGAACATTCTATTCTCTGCTACTATGCCTCGTATAATGGACTCCTTGGCCAAGAAAATTCTTAAAGATCCGATCGAGATCAATGTTGGTGGCAAGAGTACAGTCGCACCTGAGATTACTCAGATTGTCGAGGTTCGAAACGAGGAGAACAAGTTTATTAGACTGCTCGAGCTGCTCGGAGAACTCTACGACAAGGATGATGATGCCCGGTCGCTCATCTTCGTGGAGAGGCAAGAAAAGGCTGACAAGTTGCTGAAGGAACTCATGCAAAAAGGTTACCCCTGCATGTCCATCCATGGCGGCAAAGATCAGGTCGACCGTGATTCGACTATTTCGGATTTCAAGAACGGCGTCATTCCGATTCTGATTGCTACTTCTGTTGCTGCCCGTGGTCTCGACGTCAAGCAGTTGAAATTGGTAGTCAACTACGATGCGCCCAATCATCTTGAGGACTATGTGCACCGTGCTGGCCGTACTGGTCGCGCTGGTAACAAAGGCACAGCTGTCACCTTTGTTACCGAAGACCAAGAAAACTGTGCTGGGCCCATTGCCAGAGCTCTCGATCAGAGCGGTCAACCAGTTCCTGAGCAAATCCTGGACATGCGTAAAGCTTTCCAAGACAAGGTGAAATCCGGTAAAGCTCGTGACAACAGCGGTTTCGGAGGAAAAGGCCTTGACCGACTTGATCAGGAGCGCGAGGCTGCCAGGCTGCGCGAACGCAAGTCCCATAGGACAGAGGGCGATGAGCCAGAGGAGGAGGAGGAAGGAAAGGGCAAGGATGACAAGAAGATTGATAAGGCTGTCTCCGCCATCCAAGCAGCAGCATCCGGCATCTCGGCCCGGGAAACCCAGACCAAACTCCCGGACCTTGAACCGAAGTACACGATCCACAAGAGAGAGGAAGCTCCAGCGCCAGCGGCAGGTGGAAACAACCCTCTGGACAAGGTGTCTTCGGCCATCAACGCGATCAACGCGCGTCTCAACAAGACGGGTCAGCTCCGTCCTGGCCAGCCGGTCGACAACAAGGGCCCCGATGCCGGTGCGTTCCATGCCACCCTCGAGATCAACGACTTCCCGCAGAAAGCTCGCTGGGCTGTCACCAACCGTACGAACGTCGCCAAGATTCTCGAGGCAACAGGTACATCTATTACCACCAAAGGTACTTACTATGCTGCGGGCAAGGAAGTGCCGCCCGGAGCGGAGCCCAAGCTTTATATTCTGGTTGAAGGCGATACGGAGCTTGTCGTGGCTAGTGCCATGAATGAGCTTACTCGCTTGCTGAAGGAGGGCACAGTGGCTGCTGCCGACGCAGAAAGCAGGGCTCCCGCCAGCGGAAGGTATAACGTTGTGTAATTTCGAGATGGCGGGAGAAGAATATAGCTTATATGGGTCATTTTATTTATATTGTCTTGGGCATAGTTACTTCGATCAACTCCGCCGGCGTTCGGGCAGGTCATGTGTAGCTCCAAAAAGATGCTCTTGACTCGAAAATAAATACGAGGCAGAGCAAGCACAGTCGGGATGGGATAATGCTTATCATGTCAAATTATAACGTGTGCAAAAGAGATTACTGTATGGTGATCACGGCCCCCGGCTAAGGCACAATTGCTCCAATAATGAAAGATAACCCCTTCCCCGAGGCGTTAATGCATGAATTTCGAATTCTTTAGAAGGCCAGGTCAACACCGCCATATCCAAAAAGTCTCTCACATGGCTAGTTGTGAGCTCGAGCCTCTGCCGCCTGTTCGGCATCACGTGCCCCGCGCTCCTCCCGGCTTATCTCGTTGAGCGTCTCCTGCCTTGACTGCTTCTTTTGCGCCGCCAATTGCTGTCCGAGTTTCCCCGAGTTCTTGGAAGAAGCTGCCTGTGCTCTCATCTTTGCACCGCCTCGAGTCAGCGCCAGCAAGTAAGAACCGTAGCGATATTTAGACAAGCCGACAACATGGTGAAGGATGACTAAAGGAGAACAATGAGAAGAAACATACCTCCGCAGCCTCGGCTGCCCGTCTCCGCGCCTCGACAGCAGCCGGCGAAGATGGCGCTGCAGCTGCCGCTGCCAGGTCGTTCCCGCCGCCCAGCTTTCGCGGTGGCCCGCCTACGATCCGCGGGGGCAGCGATGCGCGCTGCGGTTGCGCCGGGGTGGTGCCCACGACCCGTCCCGGCGTCGAGAAGGCGTCCGGGTCGGACTTGCCGCAAATGTTGCCCATGCTGAGTTCCTGCTTTGGATGGCGATGCTCCGGGGGTGGGCGTGTCTGGCAAAGTGATACTGGGTGTATGCGTAGAATGCGAGCATGAACGTATGAAGTAGCTGGAGAAATCAATAAGTGGCAGGTCCAATGGGAGCTGAAGCTTCTAATGGGGTTGATGATGGTGACTTTGAATGATGATGAGCGTTCAGGGCAGGTGGTTGGGACTAAGTATTACTGCACACCCCACGTCGCATCGGACTTTAAGGACCTACTGAAGGAAAGCAAAAGAATAAGTAGGTACGCGCCAAGTCAGAGTTATGTATTATTATATTGCTGGATGAGTGACGACGATGCAAAATGAATAAATGGTCTCGGCTGATGAGTGCCAGGCTGATAGCTCGCTGGTGATGAAAGATCAACCTAGGAGGTGTCTTAGCGGGAGGACAAATGAGATTGAAGAGGTGAGGTTATTATTAGGAAGTGGGCTCTACTTCGTAAGCTGTCGTCGATGCGACAGGGCCAAGACTTTACAAGAGCTTGGGACCCCTGAGCTGAATTGCGGGGGTACTCATGGCGTGCGTGACCCAGGGAATACTGATTTCACAAGTCTCTGCATGTACGACCAAAGACATGAAGGTCTTCTGATAATATACAAGTTAGGCAATGTAGATCAAATAATTTTCTCTTGTGTTGTCGTTTTGTAGTTTCAGTACATCCTGCATCTTATGCGCCGTTCCTCGCATCTGCATTCATGCCGGGCTATGAACCAGTAGGCTTTGCCTCCTCCTTCTTGATTCTATAGAAATTCTTGGGATAACCGCGCTCAAATCTCCACGCTTCGGCTTCCGATTCAATCGACTCGACGAAGCCCTCTCTCGATGTTCCCACAATGTCATTTCTCCATACCATGTCTCCTCCGAAATTCCACGAAACGAAGTCCTCAGCTCTGGCGCCATCGGGGGCGTCCAGCACCCCCAAAGCCACATCGGCGAATTGCAGTTTTCTGTCGCTTCCGTAGAACACGCATGCCGAGCACCGGCTGCAAGAGTAACGATAGGTTCCGGGCGAGCTGCTGTAGCAGGTAAGTGTGCCGAATCTTGAGTCTCGCTCTTG
The DNA here is from genome assembly GCA_038363915.1 of Apiospora saccharicola. Taxonomy (NCBI): domain Eukaryota; kingdom Fungi; phylum Ascomycota; class Sordariomycetes; order Amphisphaeriales; family Apiosporaceae; genus Apiospora; species Apiospora saccharicola. The sequence continues at coordinate 8,098,084 of JAQQWM010000001.1, forward strand.
CGCAGAGAGAGCCACATTGAGCTCGGTGGAAGTGACCGGGAAATGGCCTCCCGTCGTTCCCGTCGTTGTCTTGGTCTCCCCAGCAAACCCTACTTGTCGCCACAATACAAAGGTCCAGTTGAAGACGTCTACCCCTGATGCGAGTCGGCAAGAGTCGCACGCGTCAAAGCTGCCCAGGCCCTTATGCGTGTCAGGGTCAATGATCCATGATCTTGCTCCAGAGTCGGAGCCTCCTTCAGCCTCGAGCTCCGGGCTCCAGCGCTGCATCACCAGGTCTACGCCCTTGCATCGACAGCGGATGGCGACTTGTTCCAGAGCCGACTTCTTGGATGCATCCGGCAGCGACGCCGGCGGCAGCCAATCGTGGGGCAGCTCCTCGCTCTCGTTCGCCGGGCCCGCCCACAGGCGCGCCTTCTCCCCGTCGGTGCCGTTCGGCCTCTTAAGCCAGGGCGCCGCGCCGCCGTCCAGCGTGTCGCCCACAAATATGACGTCGGTGATCTGCACCAGGTCCTTGACGTCGTCGGGATCGGCGTGGCCAGTTAAGACACCCGTGAAGACGCTGATCTTGGACTGGCCCACGAACTCCCAGAACATGGGGCTCGAGCAGGTGCCGCAGAACCGCACCGTGAGGCGCTCCGAGAAGACGTAACGCTGGAGCGTGGAGTTCGCGACCGCTTCTCCCCCGTCCGCGGCCGGCCATGGGGCTTCGCTGCTGTACATGGCGCCCGTCATGTGCCGGCACGAGTGGCAGTGGCATGTTGAGGCCTTGATCGGCAGCGAGGACCGCGCAATGCTTGCCTTGAAAGTATGCCGTTTGCACAGGCATTGCGCTGTAATTTCAACTGTTGAGTCAGCCATGTTGCTGATGAAGTATGAAACAGGTGCAGATTGCGAATTGTTCTTATAAATTCGGTCAATGGATCTGAAGAACTAGCAAGAAAGTGAGCGACATGATGTGCCTGAAGTTATTAGGCATTGACGTTTATATATTCAAGGGCATCGACCACCAATTGCAGGGCGCAGCGCATGTACATCCGGAAGGGCGGGCTGTGACGTGATGGTGCGGGTTTGATAGGCGGCGGTTCCTCAGATGCCCCGCCCTACCTGCACGCCTATCACGTAGTCCCGATTCCGATGGTGGGTTGCCCGGCAGCAGCTTACGGCACCGGGCACGTACGTTCATATACATTTGCATCTTCTTGCATGCGATCCAGGCCCTAGTAGGCACTCGGGTGTTTCCCTCGTATTTGACAAGATGTTACATATGGTATTGGGTTGGAATCGCCCCTTCCTTTACTGGTAAGGATATTCTAAATTGGATATGTCGCTTCTCTATTCAGTTGCTATTCAAGATCATTGAGATCATTTACATCAGTCTCATATGGAGGCTCACGACGCGTATTGGGATGGGACCTCGGGAATATCGACCACTCCGCTCAGCCAACTCTCCCAATCAGCTACCTTATTGACGTCCCGGCCAAATTTGAGCCACCGGAGTAAGATTCGATAAGAGCCCTTTGACAGGGGAATCAACGTGTTGGTCGCTCAGTCGGCCGGCTGCACCCAGGGGGCGTTGATCAAGAAATTCGGCAAGACCGGGTTGCTCTGGTAGAAGTACCCCAGGATCGGCACGCCGCCGAAGACTACGTTGACCGGCATGTCGGGCTCCGTCAGGTTGTCAAAGCGCGAGATCGACTTCCATATTTTTAACGAACGGTATTCGCGTTTACTATACAAATCGCTGCCGACTTGTTACAGGAATACGCTTCAGCAACGTTGAGAAGTGGGGGTGTTATCTCCGTGACCCCCTAAATCCAAGTCGGCCAGCATCAGAACATGATTAAGAGCTGGATAAGACATGTGTTTAAGATACCTTGCATTATAACGAGATCCGAAGGATATAAGCTTCGTCTACAACCTGTTAGGCGGGACCGAACTGCTTTAGAAGAGTGGTATAGTCGGTATAATATAGATAGATAACAATAGCTATCTTCTGCCATTTATAATATAAATGGATTATTAAGAAGACGTATATACTAGGTGCACCTATTACTTAAATATAGATATTATAGAAGTAGGGCACTCTTTAAGTCGACTTTATAGCTTAAGACTAGTGTATATAAAAGGATAGGCTAGTTTATATAAATAGCCGCTACTTTATATTATATAATAGTTTAAAAGATAATATTTATATTTAAAAAGAAGAAGTATAAGAATCTTTTAATTACGTTAATAATAATAATAAAATTATATTTAATATATTATTATTAATTAGCTTTTATTATATAGCCTTTTATTTAATATACTTAAAATAATTTAAGGGTATTTAATCGCTATTATATAAATTAAGGTACTTAATTCTATTAATAATCTATTTATTTAATAGAGTTTAACTCGTTTATTTCTTATTATTAAATCGTTAAACTTAACTTAATAATTATAAGAGTATTATATTAATTATATAACTTAATGCTATTATATTTTAAAAATTATATAATATAAATCGTATTTATTTTAATAGGGAATTAAACTTAATATCTTTAGTTATATAATTATTTAAAGATATATATAATAATGCACTCTATTTAAAGTTAGATAATAAGGGTATAAAATAATGGATTGTTTAGGTCTAATAGGGCTGGATCGATAGATTTAGCTTAAATAGGTAACTAGTAAGCTAGTTTTATTAATAAGGAATTAAATAGAGCCTACACCCTTTAATAAAGCCTATTATATAATTATAACTTAAGCATTATCCTACTTTAATTATTATAAAAATAAAAAGTATAAGAATCTTTTAATTATATTATTAATAATAATAAAACTACGTTTAATATATTATAATAAATCCTGCTTAAAGGTATAAATACCATATATTTATATATATACTAATAATAATCTTAAAGAAGGAAGGAAAGTAAAGTTTATAAAATAGAGCCGACCTTAATAAGTAGGCTAGTTTTATTAAATTACACCGCCTTCTTTATTAAATTTAATACCCTATTTATCTCTTTACTTAATATTTAATATAATAGGTCCCCCTATTAAGGCCTATTAAATACCGGCGACGGAAAGAATTTAAAGCTATCCTCGACAACTCTTATTTATAAACTTCGTAATATATTAAATAGGGTCGAACTTATATAAATTATACTTTAAACGTTCTTTTATAATTTATTATAATTACGTTTTATAAAGGGCTATAAATATTTAATTTTAAGAACGCGAGGTTACTTTAATAATCGTCCGCGAGGCTTTTTAATTAATCCTTAAAGGCAATTCCCTTCACGGTTTTAATACCTTTAAATTAGCTCCTTTAATTTATTTAAAGTATCCTCTTTATACTAAATATTAAACTAGTATTTATAACCTTTTTATTTAATTAAAAACTTATATTAATTATATTTTTAATTAAGGTAATATTTTAAAATCGTCTTTATTTCGTAATATAAAAGATCGTCCCTTTCCCGTTAATCGGCTTCTATTAATCCGGGGGCGATAAAATTTATTAAAACGGATTGTTATTATCGGGAGTCGATAATAAATATTTAATAGAAATAACCGTGTAAATCTATAATTCCTTAAGGAAATTTAATTTATATATTAAAGGATTAATTCTTTTAAATACCTTTTAAAAACTAAATCTTTATTATAAATATTTATAGAACGGTTTATTTAATAAATTATAATTATAATATAATTAAAAATAGATTATATTATTAACGATAAAATCGATTACGCGATACCTTTAATCGTAATGTCGTTTTATCGTAATTATTATAAAATTTATTATAAGCCTCGCGTTTTCCCGAATTTAATCACGAAGGAAACGTATATTTTTAAACATTACGAATATCGTATTAAAATCTATAACGATATTTATAGGGTTAAAAAGCTTAAAGTTAAAAAGCTATTAATATAAAATAGATTCGATTATTTAAGAATAGGTATTATTTATATTCTATTAAAGTATTAGGATAAAGTTAACCTAATCCTCCTTTAAATAATTAAAGTTTTAATAATAAATTCTTAATTCCACCTCTTAAATTTTTCGCTTCGAAAGTTTATTAATTTAAAGATATTAAATTATTATTATAAATAAATTAATATTTAATATTTTTTATAATCCTCGTTAGAAATCCTTTATAAATTTTTAAGTATAATTAGAAATAATTCCTTTAAGAATTCCTTAATTATAAAGGAGGAGTATTATAGAAAAGGCCGTACCTTAATCCTTTATAATATATCTTTTATTCCCCGGTATTAATAAAGTCCGTTTAAATATAAGATATAATACCGTTAAAATAAAGTTATAATAATTGTAATAATCTTTATTACGAAATTATTAAAGGATTTTAATTAACGCGATTTTTAAAAAAAATTAATATAAAATCGATAATTATAATATATATAAGTAAGGGATTGTTTTATTTTATTAATATATATAAACTTAATCCTTATTACCGGTTAATATTATTAATTATATAAGTCGGGTAATATTTCTTATATTCCTTAATTAAGTACTTCTTCCGTTTAAACGTAAATTCGAATAACGAATTTAATATACGCTTCGGGTTATAATAATTACGATCGTTATAAGCTATTAATAAAAATTTATAGATTATTTATTTTAATATATATAATCGACGCCCTCTATAATTATTTATATTATATAAAAGTCCGTTTTAAAATTTAAAAGGATAGCTTAAAATTATAACTTTATAACGGTTAATTTCTTTTCAACGCGGTTCTTTATAAAATAAATCGTAAATAATCGTTCCTAGCTTCGTATCCGTATTATACTTATTTATTGTTCTTTTTTTTATATTTTTATTTATTAGGATTTTAGCTTTTATAAATTAAATTTTATTTAGAATAGCTGGCTTTTTTAAACGCTTAAGAATGTTATAAAAGGCCCGAAATCTATTAAAGGTATTTAATATAAAGTTAACCTTCCTAGTAATATAATAAATTTAAAATCTATATTATAAAAGGTAAATAAATACATTAATTAAATACCGGTTCGATCTATTAGTATTATTAATATTAAGGGTGGTTTAGTTTAAGGTCCCTTTTATAATATTATAATCCGTAAGCATTATAACCGGGTTTATCGATAATTGAATTATTATACGTATTTAACGCGCCGTCTATATTAAATAAATAACTTTTAATTCGGAAGGCCCGTAACGTATCTCGGGAGAAGATAAATATCGGCTAAAAAATATAACCGGTATAACCTAATTTAAGGGTATTAAGGTATTAAGTATTTAAATATAACCGGGTTTAATATAAAAGAGTATTACTTTAAACATATATTTAAAAAATCCGTTAATCTAAATAAATAAACGGTATTTAAAATTATAATAATAAAGGTTAGTTTTATTATAAATAGTATTTCATAACGCGGCGAACGATTATCGTTTAAATTCCGATAATTTGTATATAGTTAATATATAATACATTTACCTTTTTTAAAATTTCCGTTTATAATCCGTCCCTGTTTACGACCTTCAATTAATAAGGTAACCTTTCGTATTTAAAATAATTCCGATAATTAAATATAATATAAAATTAAATAATAGAGAAATCCCGTACTATTTAAGTATTATTTTAAGGCTTATAATATAGAAGGGAATATTAATTATTTATATACCGTAAGGCGCTTTTTTATTATATTTAAGCCGAACGCGTTAATATAGAACCCGAAGAGCTTAATTAAAGGATATCTTAAAAACGATTTTTTCGGGTTTATAAAGATATTCTTTTCCTTAAAAAGATAGAATATAATCGATAAATATTCGATATATTTTTTAACCATTTTAAAAAAGATTATAATATCGTTAATAAAAACGCGATACAATTCCCGAAATAGCTTTAAAAATTAATTTATAAAGCGCTAGATATATATAAGAAAGTTATAAAACCCTATTAATATAATTATAAAACGTTTAAACCCTTTATAACTAATAATTATAAACCTATTTCGATAATTTAAATATATTCGAAATTAATAGAAAAATTACGTTATATTAATAACGATAATTTATCCTTTTCTTTAAATATTTTTAATAACCTCGGTTTAAAGCGGAAGCGGATATATATTTAATACGGCTACCGAATTTAATAATTAGAGATTAATTATTACTCGAGCCTTAGCTTTTCCGTAAACGTGACGCTAGATAATAAATAATAGTATAGCGAAATAATATAGCTCGTTTATTTATTTTAATCGCCCCTTTTTATAAAGCACGTTATATAATTTATTTAAAGCCTATTAATCTTTACAATTTAATAGATATATATATATTAAGAGCTTTTTATTTTATTATCTTTTAATAAATATAATCTTTATTTATTAATTTTTTAAAATATTAACCGTGCCTTCATCCTTTTAAATATTAGGGAATAAAGCTATTATATCGGTTACCTTTTAAACGTACGAACAGTCCTTTACGTATATATAAATACCCTTATTAATTTCGAGTTTTAATATATCTTATAATCTAATTATATTTAATATAAAGTATAACAAGGAGTATTTAAATCTATTCGGAATAGGGTTATTTAAAGGCGAGGTAAATAAAAACTAATTATTAGAATTAACGATTATATTAAATATATAATCCGTTATAGGGATTATTAATTTATTATAAGAATTTAATTTCGCTAACTCCATTATATTTATTTTAAGTTTTCCTTTTAGGATCGTATTTATAACGATAATTATAATAATTAAAATTAAATCGAATTCTATATTAACCCGAACTTAAGGGGTTATATTATTAAATATTAGAATAAACAACTCCGGATTTATTATTAATCTTATTAATAATATTAATAGATATACGATTACTCTTATAATATAAAAAATAGCCGCGGCCGCTATTAATATAATAGTTATTATAATACTCTTTTACGTTATATAAAAAAAATCGTTATTCTAGATTTTTTAAATTATACCTAACCTTTATTTTTTAAGGATAATAATCGATTTATTTATAGGATTAGTTACCGGGATTACCGGCGCCGTCTTAACGTTAACGATAGAATTTATAATATATCTCTTATTAAAGTAAAAATAAAAATCCTTTCCCGAAGGTAGCGGCTTATAGTTAATTTTAATATAAGTTGATTCTCTCGGGAAAAGGGTAATTCGGCGTTTATTTATAACTTTACGTTAATATAAATAAGATTGTAATACGGCCTTAAAGGGTATAATGAAATTATTAAATCCGTTAAATTTAACTTTATTAATTTTATAATTAATATTAGTACGATAGGGAATAAAAAAGTGGTTAATAAATAAAATATTAAAAGGTAGGTTATTTAAAACCTATCCGTTTATTATAATTTTATTTAATTTAAAGCGACCTTAATTATTATAACGGACTATATAAATAATAAAGGTCGCTTAATTAAATACCTTTTTCTATCCTATTTTATAAAGCTTTTTAAATTTAAAATATTTTATAATATAATTTAAAGTTTTTAAGAATTCTCGATCGATAAATATAATTATTACTCCTTTATTAAAATAAATATATATTGTCTCGTTATTAATTATAGATTGAATAGGGACCTTTAAGTACGTATAACCCGAATAAATAAAAAACCTTAAATTTATAATAAAAGGAACCTTTTAAATAATAAATTTATTAAATAAATTATCTAATTGTATTTATAAATCAAAGGTCCTCTTTTATTAATAAAATCTATTTTTTTATAATTATAGGCTTTATTTTAATTATATATATACTAGAATATCTAACTTCGAGATAGGAATTCTTTAATATAAAAATAATATATTTGTCGAATAGTTATAAAAGCCTTTATTTAAATTTTTCTTTACGAACCTTTATATATCTTTTAATAGAGTTTTATTTATAATTTATTAAAGAAGTCCTTATAATATTTATAATAAATATTATCTTAATAAAATATAAAATAAGAATACCCCGCGGTTAAATTATTATTATTATTAAAGTCCTTAAATATTATATTATAATTTAAATCTTTTATAAAATAAATTCGTTTTATATCGTCCCGATTATAATAATCGTTAATTCGGCGGTCTTTAACCTATCGCTTATTAATATTATAAACATCGCCTTAATTATTTTAAAAACGTTAATTCCGAGATTTAAGTTTTCGATTTAATAAATACTTATTTATATAAAATAATTACCTATCGCAATATAAAAAATAGGGAAAGTAAAAATTTAATATATAATATAGAGCGTAAAAATCGGGATAGGGAGATAATTATTTATCCCGGGACGAAAATACTTTAATATTTTTTCGATAAACTTTATTTAAGCTTTAATATATTTTATTAATCTTATATTAATTATATCGATTAACCCTATTACTTAATTAATTATTAGAGTTAATAGCTTAATAAATAATATAACGCTTTATTATAAATCTCGTAATATAAGTATAAACCGACCTTTACATTTTAACTATTTAACTAAAGTAATTATAAATTAATTCATAGTCTTTAAATAATTAAAAATATTATTAAATTCCTATATCGAATATCTCCTAAATTTAAATAAGGATAATAAAGGCGTTTATATTATAATTATTTAATAACTATATTAAATATATATAATAAATTATTTTAACAAAGTATTATTTAAAGCTATCCTAAGTTATTATAACGTTATTTAAAATAAATCGAGTAGAATTCTATTTCTTTATAATAAAATAAATATTAAACTAGAATTTATTATATAAAAATGATATAATAAGCGGGAGATTACGTATTTAAAACTTATCCTTTTAAATAGGAATAAATTCCTTATTTTATTAAATATAAACGATACCGCCGAATAAAGTTTTAAAAATTAATATTACCGATCTTATTATTAAGCCGTTAAAATTATTAATAAATCCTTTAATCCAAATAAAAAAAGAATTAATATTAATAAAGATTAAGTTTTTATTATTATAAATAATATTTAAATCCTCCGGATTATTTTAATTAGGATTAAAAACGTTTAAATCTTCTTATTTAAATTTAAAGTTATATAAAGATCTTTAATATCCCGTTATAGCTAGATTTATAATAAAAGGAAATCCTCCTTTATTATAAAGTTAATAATTATTTTAACGTAATAGAAATAGCGGTAAAAGGTCGTCTTAATATTACTTTTATAAAAGTTAGATATCGTAGTTATAGGGGTGATTATATTTACAATTATTTCGCCCGGTATTATTATAATCGAGATTATCTCCTAATCTTCCGGTTAATATCCGTAATATTAATGATTTATAAATATTTAAATCCGGAAATTTCGTTATAAATTCCTTAAAAAATTTACTTATTTTATTTAACTTTAAATAGGACTCCGTAAATTTAATAAAGACTTTTAAAAGATTATTAAATCGCTTATTTATTTAAGATAATAAATTATTATTAATTATTTTAATTTCTTTTGTTATTAAAACGTTTAAATTATTTTATAATTTATTATAAATCGTATTAAACCGCCCGTTTATATTATTATAAACTTTATTTATTAAGTTATATATTTCCTTTATAAAGACTCCTTTTAAATAAAAAAATCGTTTTTTATAATCTTAAATTATAAGTTAATTAATATTAATTTTATATAATTTTATATAACGACCCTTCGTTTTAAAACGAATAGGTTTATAAGGACCTTTACCTTTATTTTAAAATAAACGATTTAGGCCTTTTATATCGTTTTCGCCGTCCCATAAGAGGTCGTCGTTTATATTTAATTTAATTATCGGTAATAGAATTAATAAGGTTTTTAATAAATCGGAATAAATAATTATTCGTATAATCGGGAAATTTATAAAGGAAATTAAGATATAATTTAATTAGGGCCGCGATTAATTTTTCCGAATTTAAAATAGATTTATAATCGGCGATATATTAAGAGATTCGCTAATTATAAGGAAGGTATTAATTAATTATATTCTTTAATAAGCCGTTATTATAATTAAATAATAGAATAAACGATTTAAATAAATATAAGAAATAATTATAATATAAAAATAAAAGGGAAAATAAATAATCGCTTATTTTACCGGAATTTCATATTAAATAAAAAAATATTTTTTTAAAAAAGTATATTTATATAACGACCTTTACCGGAATTTCGTATATCGTATTAAAGAAATCGTAACGTTTATAATAATAATAGTATTTATTAAAACTTTATATATTAAGGTTATTTAAAATTAAATTATTAAATCGTAATTAATTATTTAAATAACTTATTTATTAAATTAAATTCGCGGGGAGAGGAAGGTTATTTATTTAAAAGTATTTATATATATTATAATACCTTAAATTTTATTAAATTAACGGTATATTCGAGCTATCGGAATTTCGTTTAATTACGCCTTTTAATATTTATTTATCGGAATTTTAATAAAGTTGAATTTAATATAAGAAACCTATTGGAATTTCGGTTTCTTAAATCGATAAAAAATAAATAAATGTTTTTAAAAATATTATTATTTAATAAATCTTATTTAAAGGTGTAAATACTATATATTTATATATATATTAATAATAATTTTAAAAAAAGAAGGAAGGTAAGGTTTATAGAATAAAGCCGACCTTAATAGGTAAGCTAGTTCTATTAGGTTATACCGCCTTCCTTATTAAACCTAATACCCTATCTATTTCTCTACTTAATACCTAGTATAATAAGTCCCCCTACTAAGGCCTATTATATTATTATTAATTAGCTTTTATTATATTAAATATAATAGATAATTAATTTATAAAGTTAATATAAATAATTATAACGTGGTTTATTATCGAGCCGGCTATATTATCGAGTCGGCCACCTTTTTCCCTATAGAAAATAAGTCCGTACGTAATTATGCACTTTAATTAATTTTAATTAAAATTAAACCGTAGTTTTAAAATTAAAGTCTAATTTAAATATAATAAATAAAAAAGATTTTTTAAAATTTATATCTATTTTATTATACCCTTAAAAAAATACGTTAAATTAATCCCTATAATTTCTATTTTCCGCTTTAACTTATTAAATAAAATAAATATAAAATTAAAAAAAGAAATTAATATTTTTATATAATTAAATATAATAGGTTAAAATTTTATAAAATTTAATAAAGACTTAAAAGAGTTATAATATACGTATAGACGTTTTTTATATAAGGAAAAAGGTGGCTAATTCGGTAATATAGCCGGCTTAATAGTAAACTATATTATAATATTTAAATATAGAATTATATTTTAAAATAATATTATTTATTAATCTTAAATCTTAACTTTTATTTTTAATTATATAGAGATTTCATTTACCTTTATATTATATATATAATATTATAACTTAATTCCGTTATTAAAGTATTTATTAATCTTAAATATAAATAATAAAGATAAATATAATATAGCAATTTAGAATAACGTGGTTTATTACCTCGCGGACTATATTACCTCGCGGACTACTTTTTCTACTTCCTAACACTTTTATATAAATTAATTTAATTATAACGCTTTAAATTAATTTAAATTACTCGTTATCCGATTTATTATTTAATTTTATATCCTTTTTATAAATTTATATATTATAATCTATCTCGTTATAAATATTATAATATCTATTATCCGTTACGCGCCGCTTCGATAAATTATTATTTTTATTTTTATCGGTTATAAAACGCTTCCCTTTTACCTTCTCGTCTTATAATTATTAAGATTCTTTAATAATAAAGGTTCCTTTAAATTAAATACGTAACTTTCTAACCCTTCGGTACTTTAAAAAGATTAAATTAACTACCTTTAAAGTCCGTACCCGTTTATATAAAATCGTAACTTTATACGTTACTAGCTTTATACGCTTAACTAGCTTATTTATAATATTTAAAATTAACGTTAAAGAGCTTCTTTAATAGCTAAAGATCCTACTTTTAATAAAAGTAAAATATCTCGTCGTTTATTAAAGGTTAGAAGGCGTTAAAAGGTTATAAGTATTAACGGTCCTTAAATATAATAACTCCGATATAAATATCCGAATTTATATATCTAGCTTATTAATTACTTTATTTAAATTATAAGGTATTAAACTAAATACGCTAAATCTAAATTTAATATTATATTTTATAAAATAACGAAATACATAGCCTTAAAGGTAATAAAGAACTCGAGCTTTATAATATAATTTATTAAAGCTTTTATAAATAACTCGATTTCTTTTAAATACGCACGCTTTAATAACGAATAAAATATAATATCTAATAGCTGGAATAAATAAAATAAATAAGGAAATATATTAAATATAATAATATCGTTATCCTTATAATATACCTTAAATTTAACCGAAATATAGCTCTTATAACCGTTAATAATTAAAAGGCGATAATAACCCGTCGCTCACGTTTTAATATATTTATCGAAATATTTAATTTAATTTAAACCCGTCTTATTATCGGTCTAGCTATTAAAGGTCGGTTTAATTACTTAATCGCCTAATAAATTATATTTATATATTTAATTTATAAAATAATATTAATTTTAAATAATTAAGAACGGCGGAATATATTAACTTTATAAATTAATATATTCTATTATTATTAATTATTCCCGATTATTAAGTTAAACCGTTTTTACCTTCTTACGCCGATTAATATATATTATAACGTATATTAAACCGATAACGCCTATTATAAAGTTAATTTTATTAAAATTCTATATATCTTTATTTAGGATATTATATTTAATCTTTATATTTATTATTAATATAAATTAATTAGAAATAACTTTTATATTTTTATAAAAAGCCTTTTAATAATTATATTTCCGATTTATTTTAATTTTAAAGTTTAAATTACGGTCGATAAAGCGCTTAACTTAATATTTATTAACGCGCTCGCCGTTATACGTTCCCGCGAGAAAATTAATTATATTTTTTATATTAACGATATTAAGAGATATTCCTTAAATATTTAAATCGATTATATACTTTCGTAATACTTCCTTTTTAATAAAATCTAATTTATATTATCGTTATCGGATTTCGTATTATAAAGTTCGGCCGTTAATTCGATAATATAAAATCGTATAAAGGACGTTATATATTTTTATAATAATTCTTTTATTTAAAGGATTTATTAAATTTCGCGTCGCTTAAATTATTAAAATAATTCGATTTTCTTTAAATTAATTAAGTATTATAATTATAAAATTATTATATATTAAAGTTTAATTAGGCTATAGAATTAAAAAAGTGGTCCGCGAGGTAATATAGTCCGCGAGGTGGTAAACCACGTTATAGAAATGTTTTAAAAAAATTTAAAAAATTTAAAAAATTATGCTGTGTGAGGGAATCGAACCCCCGCCTCTAGCTTGGAAGGCTAGAATTCTACCACTGAACTAACACAGCATGTATATAAGGTACGAATACGAAATCGTTTCTTATCGGTATTTATATTCCTTAGTTTTAAGCCATATTACACACGATACCACGGGATCATTCTTCGTATACACTAGAGTGACTATTACTGCAGACGGTTGCGTAGTCAAGTCTGGTATTGGTGTCTGTTCCATGCTTCGTTTCCTATTCAAATTTCATCTGTTTGGTATATTTTCTGATTCTAGGTATACCATGGATCAAGGCGCCTCGTGCAACCTTTTCACGGAGCTATAAATCAGATAGTAACTCGGAAACCAGTGTACTCTGGTCACAGTAGCGATATCTGCTACCTTTGCATGATGCGTATTCAGGGCGCCTCCTCCGGACAGCCCAGCGATGCTCGTCTTCCGGTCTACTCCATGTTGGTAGCCCCCTCAACAACACCGACAACATTGTATCTCTTGGAGAAGAATGTGATCCAGTCATTCAGCGTCCCCTTCTCCTTTTCACCCAAGTCGTGCCACTCAGCCTTCACGTCTTCCGCCTTGGTCGAGGTCATTCCAAGGGCTCTGGAAGCGTCCTTTCCAGCGAACACTGTTCTCCTGTCAGCCAACTTTGCCTCGCAACAATAAGAAATAGTAGGTGTAAAGCTGGCTCAGGGATAAATGCAATTGGCCGGAGCATCCAAAAAATGCATTCAAATGTAGCCAAAGCAAGCTAGGTGGGAGTGACGCTGGCGTCCTCCCTGGGCATTCTTCACGGACTGTAGGATTACTCACCATTGTAAGCACCTCCAGGTTGGTATGCCTTGTTGCCCGTTACGTCGTAGACTTTGCCCTGAATCCCGCGCATTAGTCCAACGAGTCTTGAGAAATACCATCCACCCTTCTGTAACTACCGGGAGGCAATGGAACGCATCAACCATGACTTTGCGATGATACGTCTCCATCATAGGCTGGTCACTCATCTTACCTTGATCGCAACGTAGCACTTTTGACCCTCTTTGCCTGCAGTCAAAAGTTAGCAGATCACATAAATTGACTTGTGAAGCCCCGGAGACTGAAGTCCCCGCAGGAACTCGGGTTGACGAACCATCTGCCTTGGCGAGATCCCCGAGGGAAATATGGTCATCCTTGGGAGGGTTCAGGTTGACAGGAACCTTGGGCTCGAACTTTCCAGACATTTTGATAGACGGTTGGTGATGATATCTAGCTGAAGAAGGGCCCAGGTGGTGTTTGTGATTGAAGATGTAGAGACTAATAAGGCTAGTTACGTCAATGAAGCCCGGTTTAATCGGACATATGGTGTAACAGGAGGTATAAGTAGTGCACTAACCGAGTTCGAGTCTAAAGGAAGGGTTTCAAGAAGCAGAGAAACCAGAGATGATTGGGGTGTTTGGAGATGCTCCTGGAGTCTTTGTTTATTGACACGCTACGTTTTCTGAATGCTTGAAAGTGAAGGTTCTAGATTCTTGACGGTTCAGATGCCAGACAACTGGACGGATACGTGCAAGTGGATGACGGGCCTCGAGAATTTAAGCTATTTCGTGGGGCAGTCACAGCAAGCCGAGGCGTCGGTCCCCTACTGGCGCTAATAGAGGGCGTTAGCTGTTTGCAGCTCCCACATTCACCGCCAGTACTGAGCACGTAACACGTACAGTCATCACGCTGCATAGCATCCTCAATGGGTCAGTTATATTACGTTTATAGGCTTAAACTTCTCTATTTTCGTTCAATAATGATATCCCCGACTTCATCTCCATGATACCGGGACAATGGTTACATTGCTAGGATGCTTAAGGACGTCAGGTACCTGATGGCTACGTCAGAAGTTGATTGGTGTTTGCACGGGCCAGTAGCGCCTTCTGGAGCTACCTAAATCGTCACTTCGATAGAGCTTTCTTTCCGGCCTAGCATCGCCATCGAATTGTTGAACAAATGTGATCACCTTTCGCGCCCAGCTACCCTCACTCTAAGCAACACATGTGGCTGTACCGATTGAGACTGCGCTGAGGCTACTCGGACCAATTGGCAATGTCTGCCGCCAGACTTCTCTCCGCGCGAGCGGCCCAAGGCCTTCACAGATCGCAGGGCGCCCGTTCGTTATGGACGCACACGCCGTCCCTAGGCTGCACCCCGCGCCCAGTCGCATCGAGGCTGGCGATTGCGGACCATGTCGCAGGCGCTCGACTTCAGCAGAAGCGCTACCAGTCGTCAGGGAACGAAAGAAGGAGTGATTTCCAGACCAAGCCTGAGCCTCCGACATTCAAGGCGCTGCTTCTTGCTTTGCGCCAAAGCATCAGTTTCCGTCCCCTCATGGGCGCTTTCCGTGGCCAAAGCCTCCGTAGACTATTCCGACAGAGCCCCGAAGAGCTCGTGATAGCTGTGGTACTGTACGTTGTCCCATATCCCTTTCCTAACTTCGGGTGTGCAATACTGACTGTCGTCAACCCGACAGCTTGACCGGCATAGGCGGCGTCGTGATGTATGTCATATATACCTACTTCAGCTACTTCCAGTCGGAACAATTCACTCGCTTCCCTCCTGCAATCGCCAAATCTTTACGTCGCGCCCTTTATTACAGCAACTATGCACCCGACCCGAAACTCGCTCTCAAGTATTACAAGATCGCCTTGGAACAATGCGAACAGCATGCCATGGATCCCTTCTCGGACGAGGTTCTGGGTCTGAAGATCCAGCTAGCGGCGTGGCTGGAGAAGATTGGGTCTTACCAAAACTCCACAGAGGTTCTTGAAGCTCTCCTGCGAGATTGCAGAAGATGGGTTGACAAGATGGAGGCGGCCGTGAAAAAGGGCCAAGTCGATAAGTCCGGGAATTTGATCGGAGTCCCTATACCGGTAAAAGCGCCAACGGAAGCCGGAGCACCCGATGCAGATGTGCCTCCCGAGAACCTATGGGGCAAACGAACTAGGGTGCTTGGAAAGTGCGTTGGCATCAGCGTGAAGCTCGGGGAGATATATGCCGACGAGCATGTCCTTAAGGGCGAACAGGCGGGCGAACGTCTTATATGGGCTGTGGAAACGGTCCTGAAGGAGTTGCAAAGGCGGCAGGTACAGGGTGTACACGAAGGCGAAGGGGAATGGATGTCGCCCGAGCAGATTGGAGGGGCTCTGGAAGGTAAGTAACATTGCACGTCGTGATGATTTGCCTCGAACCATACTAATCGCACAATAGCGTTGGCAAACCACTACGAGTCCAAGTCGCAACATTATCTGGCAGCACCGCTATATCTACAGGCGCTTACTCTATCACCCCCCAAGACCTGCCATACCGCTGTTCTGAGTAAGTTGAATACTGATCAGTTCATTGGCTGCCTCAGCACTAGCGCTAACCAAGTAAAACCTAGTGAACAACTTGGCTATATCCCTGGCTCAGCAACCCACCGACGTTCCTGCTGAACAGCAAACTACGCCCGCGACGGGTACAGCAAGCCAGTCTCGTCCGACAAGAGCTATGATGCTTAAGAATGCTAGGCAATGGGCCCTACAAGCTCACGCCACAAGCACCAAGGTAACAGGCGAAGACAGGACACCTGAATGCGATGAAGCCTGCGCTGTGGCTCTCTGCAATCTCGGGGAGATTGCCGCCATGACAGGCGACATGGAGGAAGCCAAGAAGAGATTTAAGGAGTCACTCAACCTGAGCAAGCGCATTTCTTTCCCGGAGGGAATCAGCCAGGCCCAGGATGGACTCGCCGCTGCCTCGATACAGACTAAGACCAGCGTCTAACGAAATGGTCCGCATTGAAGTCCATCCCGGAATGAGATCAGTCGGTATCTCAATGTACAATATGTTAAAGGTCACGACTCAGTCCTCAATGGGAGCTGTGTGCAGCATTTCGTATCGTAGCACTGGTGCCAAGCACCATCAAATCAGCATGCACAGGACTTCCCCAAATCCGACCGTCTAGCGATACATAAAGAAAGCACTCAGGCTCCTTCCATCTTAAGCATTTCCCTGCAGGCTTGGGAACCGCTGAGCTGTATGGCTCTTTTGGCCAAGGGTGAACGTACCGAGAAAGAGTATGTATGGATTTAGTAAAACTGCTCAGCAAGTTGGTCATCACCCCCTACCCGGGGTTTCGCGTTGGACTCGGGCTCGTCCTTCAAAAATTAACGGATTGGCCACGATGAGCTGGCTTATTCGCAGCCTATAGACTGCTAGCACGTTTGCAGTGGGCAAGTGCAGCATTTGTTATGCTTCAAGGTCCCCTGCCAACCAATGCCGGAGCCGCATTCTAGATATCCGTTTCTTCATCAGTCCAATACGGATAATCCTGACAGCGAGCTGCAGTTGATAAGAGCAGCAACCGGCTCAAACAGATACACGATGACTGAGGCGCTTTAAATTCGGAACATGTGTGTATTGCGATTGGCCCAAGAGCGACAGCCACGATTCCGGGATTTGGGGCGCTGAGTAAGGACACACCACAGCCGGAGTCGCAATATGAAGCCCTCATAGCATGCCCGTTGGAGAACCGAGCACCATACTCCTCATCTATGGCAAAGTCCCTATCTGAATTGTATTTTCTAATCGATTCTCACAATGAAGCATCAAAACCGACGCGCGTATCTACGAGGGCACCGTGAGGTTATACAGCACAGACTGGCTTCGACCAAGTCGAGCTATATTAGAGTCAACCTTTTCCGGCTAGGTAAATAAATACCTACAAGTAGCGCATACAATACCTCGAGCTACAAGCATGCGATGGAAGGAAAGATAACATACGGATATTATGTTTAGGCCTCAAGGATACAACTTGGGATTGGTTGATTATTGATGTTGGTTGCCAGGGGTGTCTGACTAGGCGCGAAGCAGAATTATTCGACGTTGGGTTAATGTGCGAATACGACCCGATCGCAACAAACGACAGGCCAGCTCAGTTGATGCCATCGACAACATCAATCCCAATACTGTGTCGCTGGTATTACCGCCATCTAAGTGGCAACGCGATGGCAGTCTCCGTCGCTTGACGATACCCGGTGATCTCGTCGGTTACGGGACTCAACCACTATACCATACCCATTCACTCAGATGCAGATCAGTTGGGGTATTACTTGGCAATGCGGCCGCATCAAACTGTCTGCTTCGAAGATACAGCCTATCTAAGAATAACATACGCACCTAGGTAGAAATTATCGCTCAGCTTCAATAGTAAGCAAATGCGGCCGCATCTGTTGTGCCGACATGTCGTCGTCGGCGGCTTGTACCGTTGGTCACCTCTTCTTCCCCGTTTGGACCGCTTCGTCCGAATGAACCGGTAGTGACGGACTTGCCGGCGGAATTTGGCTCGACCGTCTGTTTGGGGAAAGATTGGACGGCCAAGGCATATCCCAACGCCCTCTCCCAGTCTGCAGGTTCCATTGTCAGTGCGGAGCCAAGGCGAACAGTGTGCCGTTTCGGTTGAGGCCGCCGAACCTGCGTCGGGACTTTACCGCCTATTCTTTATTCTTGTTTCTGGGAACGCCAGCAACGCTCCTAGTAGTAAGGCAGCTCCTAGCGACTGGGTGCGAGACGTTCCGATGCAGCTAATGGTGCCCAGCACTCAGCAGCGCCAGTGCCAGCGGATGGCCTAGACCTTTGGCATCGTGAACGCCCCCGTGTTGCAGATGTACACATGTTTGTCCATTCGTCCGCGTTGCGTTACGCTTGGTTGTTTCCTGTTGGTTTTCTCCCTTGTGCTGACGTCTCGAATCCCACGATGAACACCCCCTGTCTGACACGACTTGACATCAGGTAGGAGACCTCCAATGCTTTGGTTTTGCCGCTGTTGTTGTTATTGCTGCGCATCTATGCTCAAACAATACGATTTTCCCCGCGGACCGCGGAGATGCAATAAGCTGGCTGACGACAGTTGTTACCAAGTCAGTGACCTACTTGCATTTCTCTCCCTCGTCGTTAGCATGATGTAATGCACGACTGACCACACGACTACGTAACGTCCTGCACTCGGACGAGTCAGGATACCTTGAGAGGGCATGGCTAAGCAACAGCTAAGCAACTTGACTACATAGTTACATATGGCCAAGGAAGTGGCGCAAAAAGCCAAGTCTCGCCCTGTGGTTTGGGTTTTCCTTACAGCCCGCGCCTCACATGAAATACTACGTCGGAAGACTCAAGGCAGCGGCGGGCCATGCGCAGGTGTGCCGTTCATCCTTGGCGATAATGCTTGTTTTTGATGCTAGTAATGCGGGAACGAATATGGGACAGTCGAGACCACCGCCTCATACAGTTGGGCAAACGAAGAGGGGAGGATTGTGCGCGCCAGAGACCAGAGTCACGGCGCCCCTTACGAAAGCAGGCCTGTTTGTTTCATGTTTCGGACTAAACATACCGATATGTCTTCTCGATGGGGGAAGATATGCAAATCTGCGCTTCATCTGATGTTCGTCTTAGGATGGCTTCTTCCGTTGAGGCAAGCCACTTGTTCGTCCTTGCATAAGAACCGAACGCCCTTCGGAGTCGAGCAGCCAGCGCTCGGTTTCCGGCCCCATGGGATTTCGTGATATCGATCGATCATCTGAGGGCGACAAACTCCTGTCAGCAGCCCTGGGAGAATTTGGCGTCTCGTCGACCAGACTGCAGTATACGCATGAACTCTCACCATTCACTTTTGTCTCCCCTGGCCTTACTATGCCACCCGTGTGTAAGGCCAGGAAGACGACGTCAACAGCCAGGGGTTTGTTATTTGAGAGTTTCTCTCAATCGACCTGAGGTTCTGCCGGCTACTCGGCCAAACAATCGTCGCGTCCGTACTCCAATACGCCAGCTTTCCATAGCCGCGCGTCTCCGTATCACTCGCTCACCCTGTTCCCCTCTCGATCCCTCGCGCCTCATGTGCACCTGCATGCATACAATGTACAGTTTCTTTTCTGGGAGAAAGGCTTGAGGACTTGGGAGTCAGGAAACATCAGAACAGGCACGGGGCAGCCGTTCGCTCGGGGACTACGAAGCGCCCGTCTCCTCTTCCCCCCTTGCCTCTCCCCCTTCCCCAAACTTTAAAAGGAGTAAGGTACGGTTAGGTACTCCGGGGTATCCTCCAGTCTGTGTGGCTAACCCCCCAACCAATGCGGGCCATGTGCGGGGGATCAGCTCTCTAAGAAAAGATCCATCTAGATCTCGGGGGTTCTCTTAGTTTCCCATGTGTCTGGTGTTCGTCGACTTGACCACCGGTACCCCTGTCATTTTGAACCGCCCTCCCCAACCTGGAATTTGGCTTTCGCCGTAGGGCTTGGCCTTCCGCACTTGCAGCTTTCCATCCGGACTCGACCACAGCGAGGTTTCCCCGAGACCAAAACAGAAACACGCACAGAGGGAAAGAGGGAGAAAGTGAGAGAGAGACGGGGATACCGTGCCGGATCACGGACCCGGAAGCCACCCCCTCTTGTTCGTCTTGGGTGGCCTCTCTGCTGAATCGGCTCGGATGAGAGGCACAATAGCTTTCGTTTCTTCCGTTGTTCTGGCCTGATCTAGGGCTGTGGCGTTTCTCATCATCGGTACAGCGCTTGCTTCTCATTGGTATTTACCACTGCTCCGATGCATCTTTTGCTGGGCGAGCGAGTATTGTAGCGACTTACCAATGACCAGAGTCCGTGCCAATGGAAACGGCATGGCGAGACCCGGCCGACACGTAGTAAGAGAGAAAGGGGACAAGAGCAGGGGCGTTAGGCCTAAATCTAAGGTTAATCTGGAGAATACTTGTCATAACGCAACGAAACCAACTTGGTGTCTATTGTCGTCACCGCGCCAGGGTTTCTCTTTCTTTTCACAGCCCACATGGAGAGGCTCACATGGAGAGACTAGGCGTGGGTATGTATGTAGGTAGGCAAGGTAAGGAGGCAGGCAGGCCGCCGCCGGTCGGGTAGAGGTTGAATCCCACATGCAAGCGCATGGGGGTCGCACACAAGGCACTTTTTGCCTGCTAACCGGTTCTAGGTTTTAAGGTGCTAGAAACCTGGCCGAACTTGTAAGCTCAAATTCCCCACACAGCCTTTCAGGAGAAGGAGATTCCCCACACAGCCTTTCAGGAGAAGGAGAAACGGCGCGCGCGCAAGTACTAGCGCGCTGCCGCAGCTAGAGAGCACAGCATTCAGCGCCTCGCTCCTTGGCCTTGGGTAAAGTGCGTGTACGAATCCCGATTAGACGCGAGACACATTGTATTGGTTTACAAGTGGTAGTTTTTTGCCCGCTCGCCCGCCCGCCTTGTACGTGTGAAATGGAATTGCTCTTGAAAATGGAAGAAGAGACTCTGGTTTCAGATATTCTGTGTGTCGGTTCTACTATCTTGTGCTATGTGGCGAAATTAAGGCCTCGCTAAAAGCTGTACAAAGCATGCCTCTGTGGCCCTGGTGGGCTGGGCTTGAGGTAGATACATGTGCAAATGTGCAATTAGGCAATTTCCAAGTCATGATCAGTGAGTTGGTACAATGTGCTCTCATTCAATGCTGTGCTATTGTAGTTGCCCCTGCAGAATAGCTGTTACTACTGTCGAGGTGCGACTAGAAAATGCAGAAGACCCAAAAAAAAAGAATGAATAGTGAAAACGCCTTGATGTAACGCCCAGCAACGCCGCCATGACAGGAATAGCAACTGAATCAACGCCGCCGTAGTAATTCTAATTTGGCCCCCCTCCTGGTGGTCATCATCACCACCACTTTTTGTTGCACTTTTTAAGTGCTACCGTCTTCAGCCGGGCTGGCCAAGCAGGGTCCTGCTTCCACTGCCTCTCTCCTTCCCATTGCCCCGACGATAGAACCGAGCACGAAGAAAATGTTACATCGGGTAGGCCGTGGCGTCGTGATATAGAAATAGATTCATGTCGTCGGTTGTTGTCGGCATGCCGCCCCCCATGGCGTTGGGGTCGAAACCCATGGCAGCAGCAGCGGCGGCGGCGGCTTGGTGGTGGTGGTGGTGGTACTGGACCGCCGTAGCCTGATCCGTCTTCAGCTTGATGTACTCAGACTGCAGCGCCGTGTACGCCTGGCTGAGCACATCATTCTTCTGCTGCGCCTCGTTAAGCAGGACCTCCAGGTCCTTGATGCGCTGGTCCTTCCTCTCCCGATATGCTCTTTGGGAAGCACGATTCTGTGCCCTCCGACGCTATAACACCAACAAGCCGCGTGTTAGTCAAGTATATAAGAGAGAGAGTGAGAGTGAGAGAGGCTCATCGTCGTTTCTTACCGAAAGCACCGACGGGGGCGCGTTCTTATAGCGGTTCTCTCGTTTCCGCTTGGCCGCCGGCTTTGTGCTTGCTGTGTCGGCGGCGTCCCCTTTGATGATGTCGCCAGAGTCGTCGGTGTGGTCCTCAAAATTGGCATATGTTCCGTTATACGTGTGATCGTACTGCCTCTGGTTAGGTAAAGACTGAGCAGAGCTGGTGCTTAATGCCCATACCGGCGTATCACTTGGACTTGTTGAGGCCGTGGTCGTGGACGAGTCCATATATGCTTCTTGGTCGTGATACGTGAAGAGTAGCGAGTTCGATGGGGAGGGCAGGTCCAGAAGATGGTCGATCTCTTCCATGGCGAAAGACTATATGATAAGAAAAAGGGAAGGATGTAAGGTTGGTTGATATTGAGGATGAGGATGAGGAACAAGTAAGTGGTTTGTTCTTGGAGGCCCCGGGGCTGCAAGGCGAAGTTGAGTAAGGAGAGCAGAAGGTCGGCGAGTTGGGATGACGGATGCTTATCACTTGATGACTTGCGAAGAATGATTATGAAAGAAGCTGGAGTGGCAAGGGTGTGTGCGCGTGTGTGTGATGTGCTGGGCAGGGGAATCCGGGAGAGACTTTTGTCAGATTATATCTCGAACGCGTTTTTTTGCTATCGAACCCGAAAAGCCAAATCAAGGTTGGCTTTATGTCGTTTCTTCTGGTTCGAGGTCGCGGTCGAGGTTCAAAGCCATGCCATGCCTCTCGCAGTCGCCCTTCACTAGACAACTTACATACATGCATACATATATACAGCAGTACATGCACACTTGCAATTGATGCTTCCAATGACATGGACACACCCCTGCTCGAACTTGGCTGGTGGTCCTGCAGGTCGAACGCACAGAGGGTCAAGATGGAAGGAGGACAGGTCTGCAGCATGGATGTCAGTTGGAAAGCGGAGGTACCTGGGAGTACCGGCCACACAGCATAGCACAGCATAGCACAACACCAGCAAAGCAAGCAAGCATCAATGGCTGCTACGTCGCATGCGGGCTGATGATGATTATGATTCAATGCTGATCGGAATGGCAAAGCCGTTGAATACGTACTAAACATGATCCGTGGGCAACCTCCCAGTTTCGCTGCAGCGCCTAAGCCACATGGGGACTGGCGAGGTGCGGATTAGGGTCCCTACTACGGAAGTGTAGAATAAAACAAAGCTTTTATTCCCTTTCCAGTCCCAGATGTTGAGAAGAAGGAAGCGCAACGAGCTACCTCATTACCTAGCATCAGAGCTAGCAACCTACTTTGTCGGGCGCGGGGTATCGACGGGCCCCATCCAACGGCTCTATGGCACTACCTACCTAAGGTATTGCTGGGCCACTGCTGGGCCCTGCCCCTACTGGGATCTACCGGGATCTACTGGGACCTACTGGGAAGATGCATGCCTGTAGGTAGGTCCTGGTCTCGCCAACATTCACATGGTGGGAAATTGATAGGACTTTACCCATTTTTGGGGCTTGTCCATCCTTCTGTATCCATTGTATGGTCGAAACTATTGACAGAGCTACTCTCTGCCTCGTCGTCGCCGTCCTGGATTTCAATTGTTGTCGGAGACAGGTAGATAGATGCCAAGTCCCAAATCCCACCCCCGCCAGCAATAATTCGTCGTAGCAGTAGTAGCTAACTCCGCGGGCAATATTCGACCGCGCAAGGTAAGGCGTTCCTTCTGACGTCAATTGGCTTGGGTATTGTATATATCCAATGACATCCCTCGCAAACAACTGCCGGCCTATACTATTTGACCAACTTGGACAGACTGCTTATTACCGAAGAGGAAAGAATGAGTAAAATGCTAGGCTAGAACCAGAACCAGAACCCTGAAGAGAGGAATCTAATGCATTTCCGGTACAGCCTGGGCTGGCAGAGTCGCGACCAGATCAACCTCGATCGGCGCTATGGAAATGCCCTTTTACCATTTCAGCTAACCTGTGCTGTGTCTATCGGGGGGCCAGCCATGAAACGAGGCTGCTGTCAGGGTTGGACATGTAGCGGGGCAGACTACGGCACGCTTTGAAGTTATCGGCCCCCCAGGTTCCCGGGAGTGTGTTAGTGAGGCCTTGAGGTTAAATTTCCCACATTCTAATTATACCAAGTAACAAACAGCCCATACGGCGATACCGAACAACGGCCCAGGGCAGGCGCAGAATGTCTTGAGAGAGAGGCGGCGCCTGGGAGGGGGATCGGATGACTGATGCTATTTCTAGTCATTGGGAACATCGTCCATCGGTAAGCTCCCAGCAGTCCGACTGGTAGGAAAATGAAAGAAGACCTGTTCCGGTCCAGTCCAGCCCAGCCCCAGTTACGCTGATCGGACGTTGCCAAAATCCAGTCAGTTCAGTTATCAAGACGGAGGTTTTGGTCATTACGACTCGTCTTGTTCATGGAAGTAGGGTTCCCCGAGTTAAGTCCAGGCCACCGAAAACTGCACGCTGCTGACATGGTCAACTGAAGCTCGGACGTATCACTAATCACCCCGTAATGTTTCCCGTTATATACCTACCAGGTAGTTATTCCAGTATCACTTACTACTCACTGCCAGATGGGACGGGGCTGAAAACCGGGTGCCTCTACTAGCCAGGACCGCTTTGCGGGGAAAATGGGCATGGACGACGACATTCAATGCTTAATGACTTCCGAGCAACCTTCTCTTATCCAAGGTCAATATTTGGACTGGCAAACTGTTTGGCTAGGTAGGTACTTTAACAGATAGTAGTAGGAGGTCACTATCACGTGCTGAATGACGACGTGATATACAATGCATATCCCCAATCTAGGAGCTTTCTGCTTTTCCGCAGCTAACGTTATTCGAGCTTCAACGGCCTTTCGGTAGGCTTTTTACGCCGGTGATCGGCATGAAATCCCGCCGCTAGCCATGAACCGTTTCAAACTACATACTTACTTCATGTGAATTGGATTGAATTGAATTGATGATGATGGATCATGTCCCATCGAAACCCCCCAGGCAATCAATCGTGTTCGCATACACACGCACCCACATACACGCATAATTGAGGTCGAGCTAGCGTGCACGGGAACCAAATTGGTCAAAAGGGTAAGATATCTCAGATACCTGGGTATACATGGTGAGGATCTGGCTTCCCGGTTCGGTTTTCCGCAGTGAGAATTGAGAAATGGCCGCCCGGATCTCACCATAGGCTATCAGTGGCCTCGTCAAAACTGATAGTGCCATTTGTAGAAAGATCATATTGACTTGGACTTACCCGATTCGGGATTCTGACAGTTGACTCAAGGCTGGTTCGCTGGGTTGACGGGCGTCTTACATGCATGAGCCTGTTCGCGTACCTCCTCGGAGCTGGCAGCCCCTCCCATCTTCTTCTGTCTCTTGTACGAGGCGAAGAGGAGGAAAGAGCCACATCGGTTTACCCAATCCAGGGAGCTTTGGGTAATCAGGAGGGGCCAACTGGCCGTTACCGAGTGTGGCACCGATAGCCCAGCATCAGCATGCTGACGACCCGGCGATCGCTTCAGGGTCCAGCTTGGTCAGCATGTAAATCCAAACCACCCAGCACACCCACCCGTCATCAGATTGACCCCAGGCCAGAGTCGACCCATCAAGACACCGCACAGCTCATCTATACCACCATAATGCTCCATGTTTAAGCACTTACCGACAGCTACGATAACGCTGAGAAAAATCGAAAAAATCATTAATTTATTAAAATAGCTTTTTAGTGTTTCTCTAATCTTTTTTGACTCGATCCGGCTCGATCCAGTCGAACTACTTTAATTTAAGTAAGAGGTATTTTAGTGAAGCAAATAGGCTGTGCGGTGTTTTGCTGGAGTCGCTCTGCCCAGGCCCAGGCCGGGTTCGATCATCGGGTGCTACGAGTTCACGAACGACCCGAATAAAAATATTAGGGTCTTATATGCATGATTCATCTGGACAAGATCGCCATTCATTCTATTGCCTAGTGCGCTGCCAGAGAACCGGAGCAAGGTCCGTTCTGGCTCGGGGGACCGTATTAAGTGCAGAATCCCCAATCCCCAGGGCAGATCAGAACGCCCCCGCGCGGGTTCCTATCTGCCCTACAAGGCGGCACCCGCTTTCATCTACACGTCCAGGGTAGGTGGACACCAACAATGATAGTGCCATGGGATATAGCTTCCAAGTAAGAAACCCGAAAATCAACCGTCTGAAAGCCGATCGCCGATGACACTGTGTTCTCGAAAGTGCATCTCCAAATTGAACGGCGTGGCCGCATTGGCGAGGTGCCAATGGCGAGAGCTCTGTAAGTGGTCAAGACCAATCGCAGAGCTGAGGTCTCAGGTGGCTGCGTGAGTCGCAAGAACCCTGGCAGTTGCTAGCACCGACATCTGCAGGAAGAAGCTTGGCTTTTGCTGCAAGCCTGCACGCCAGATGCTTATGTGATGATGCTATTTCCGTCCATTTTGTCAGATTCCAGCCAATCAGACTCTGCCGTCTTGCCAAGACATTACATAAGGGTAGGGTCTGACCGCCAGAACGTGTATAAGTATAGCTCTGAATATAGCTCTGCTCTTGACTGGCCACAATTGGGAATTGAGCAGAGCAACTAGACCCTTGTCCCCGGCCAACGCCGCCGGTAATAATGGCTTGTCATCATGAGCATCCTCCTCGTCCACCTCATCGTCCCCCCACGACTTTGTCATCCGGCGGCCGGCGAGCACACCGATACCAGTCACCAGGAAGGAAGGAGGTAATATACACATAACTGATTTGCATTCATCGCGGCTAACTTCTCTCTGTAAGTCAGATGTCGTAATCTTGTAATATATCCACAACGTTTGAATGAGCCAAAGCCAATTACCTAAAACCCCCTTTTCCTGTGTCACGCGCATCCGGCCATGGAAGGTGTAGTAGCCTACTGGCATTGATCATCTCGAGAGCTGTTCAAGTGGCATGACAGGCGGTAATAATGTCATACGATATGATCTTCTACGTAGCGAAGTAGGTAAGTAAGTGTGCATGCATGCATATGTGAGTATATCGAGGCCCATTATACTGGGGACTGCCTCAACGGACCGTGCCGGGTATACCCAAGTAGACTTACCTGGCAGACGAAGAGGGCCCGCCTCAGGATCCTTCTAGAAATATGAATTCCCTTCTGTGCAGCCGCTCCCGCCACATCGCTTTCATTTAGATCTGCGTCATATCCGACGGCGAAACTATTGGAAGGGAGGCGCACACTGTAGACCCTGTATTTACCTAGTGATCTGACACAAACCCATTGTGGCTCCATTACACAAGATATCTTGTTGTCGCTCCTCCTGGCGACGCCAAAGTGTCATGGCTCTCCAGAGCTAGCGAGGTTGTAGCATGTATGCATGCATTCACATTGATGTACTTAGCTAATAAAATGCGTACAATTGAAGTTTCTTGGTAACCCGATCGTCGAAACCCCGGCCTTAGAACCGCCCCAGGTGACCACCTGTACGAGATGCTAGCTCAGCCTTGCAGGGCACGCGCGAGGGCGGAGGTTTCTCCGACAACGGTTAGAGGGACTCGAACGGGAAAGAAAGACGCTTCTGCGGCAGCCACGATCTGCAGCAGGCCCCAACAGTTTAGGTAAGTATGCAGGATGCGAAATAGGGAGGCAAGGGGCGGGCTAGCCTCCCGAATGGAGTAAATGAGACCGCTGCTTCCATTTCTGGGATTGGTCCCAGGTGGTACGAGGCCATGGCAAATGGCGGGGCTTGGCAAAAGACGCCGCCGCCGCCGGTGACTGGTAACGGGTCGTTTTTCACGTCAAGTAACGTAGCTGCTCGCCTCTTCTATGTCTATAGCGCACTACTGCAACACGAACTGGTATCGTCCACATGTAGTGCGAATGTGCCCTGCAAGTGGACGTGTTACGAGGACCTTAGACTGCATACCCACTGCATACTTACATACCTGCAGCGTGGTTGGAAGCACCACCTGCCATATTCCGTACATGTAGGTTAAGGTAGGTATTGTGTGACGCCGAGGCTTGCTCGAGATATCCCCATCCCGAAGGAAGCCCACGACTCCGGGGTAGACACAGAGGCCCCGATAGCGGGCATGGATGATGGCGGCAGGGTGTGACTTGGGCGACCCTCTCGAATCATGTGGTGTGAATGACGTGCATACAGAGGAGGGAATGGGAGTATGCGAGAACTTCGCACCCGTCTCTTGTTTTCTTTCTGTTTTCTTTTTCTTGTGTTGGACATATATCAGGTAACGCAATGTAGTGAATGGAGTCGTAAGTCCATTGGAGAAACTGGTACTTGAAAGGACGCATTGCGTTGGCCAAGGACTGCGAAGTAGACTCGTGCAGAACCCCCAAGATTGCGCTTTTCTATGAGCGAGGATCATACCCCTTATACTTGGGACGGTCCCAATGCCCAATGGCTAATCGTAAATCGCGAGAAGCATACTCGCTTGTGATTGGGGGGCTGGGGAAGAACCCCCAAGCGTATCACGAAGCGGGTGTCGATTCCGCCCTTCCGCGCCGTCGCTCCATCCCCCCCTTGGCGGCTAGGATATTTAACATTCGGTCGACCGTTTCATTCTGTCGATGGACCTGTATTTGCGCTTCTATGATCTCCAGGGTCTCGATTAACCTTCCATACTTACGGGTAGTTGTTGGTCGAGGCACGTTCAGGTTCTATATGAAGCACTAGGCTATACCGTTTTCCCGAGTCCAACGCAACTCGAAGGGGAACGACAGGAGGCATCTTGTATTCCAGGACGTAGAGCGAGTCTGTTTTGCTACCGGAAATTGCTGCCAATTGAGGTTTCATGTTTCATGCAGCTACATTGGTACAAAGCGACTTCGCGATACTCCTCCCGATGCCAGGGATCTACACCGCGAGCCGCGACAACACTGCGACTTGCTTCATACAACCTGCAGCCTAGACGCACGAACGCTGCCAGGCCATGTAACGCTTGCATATAGGGCGTCCCTGCCTCGGCACTTCGGTCGCTATGAACCGATAAGGCTTCCCCCGCATCTGTCTGAGGTGCGTCTGGTAATGTTGAGAATCTGTTGTAGGCCGCTGTGAGTACCTAGAACCAGTATTTGACGGCCATCGGTGTACCATTCGGCTCCTGGGCTATCAATCATCATTCAGGATCTAGCCCTTCGAGCCATATGCCAGCGTCTTGTATATCCGGTGTCGTGAAGATTCAGGGCGCGCTGTCGTTGAGGAAACGGGAGAGCCCCTACCTGGATCGGCTCAAACGCCACATGCAGTAAATACGGCGAATACGATGATACAAGGTACCCGTAGATCTTAGTCAGTCCTTTTCAGTACTTCAAACATGCCAGGAGAATGAGATTCTGGTTCCTAATCTACCTGATATGGTCGTCGACCTCCTAGTAGCCCAACCAGCTGTTCCTAAGCGGCAGTAGGGGGTGATAAGTACATGTGGAATGCGATTCTGCATTCATGCCCAGAACAATCGATGCTAAGCTGTATTTAATGCGAACGCTGTGAAGTTCTTATTATGACATCCATCGAATGCACGAAGAGGGAACATCTCCGAGCTACCCCTATTTGGACCTAGAGGCAGGAAAAAGGGGGTAGCTCGCATATCTCGATTTACTTTCCACGAATACAGCGCTGACCATTGAATTGAGCGACTACATGTAGGTAGAAAGGGATCAAACTTTTGCATTTTTGTTCTGATCACTCAGGAGAAGGGCTCGTTTCCGCGATACACAAGGGGTGATTTGGGCATGCGGACTTCTTGGGGAGGCCCTTAGCTCTATTGCTAAAGCATCTAATGTATGTATGCGCTGTACTAAACACTCATGCCCAGCTAGAACCCTCACATCCGTGCGTGAAGCCGCCGGCACCGAAGGCGACCTTATTGTTTTTGAAACAACGGTTGGTAACAAAGACGGGCGTTTTAAATGTGGCTTTCCACTCCATGTTATTGTTGCCCTCGGGCTTATCGAAGTAATCAAACGTCCAAGCTGTGACACCAAGCCCGAGGCACGCCTTGGTTTTGGGTAGGAGGGTTTCCTGGCCGTAATCCCAAGTGCTCCAGCCGGCGCCTAGATGGAAAGTCGCGAGCGTCAGAAATCATCTTTACATGTACAGGGACCAGACGCTGGGGAACGGATAGAAGTGCGCGAGAGCTTACCGTAGATGTTGAACGCGTTAGCCCCAACATGGTACCAGCCGTGGCAGGTCCTATCCACCTCCTTAGCCGGCCAGGGGCGGCTGTCCCGCTTGATGTCGACCGTGTAGCGGTACTCGCCACGTTTCCAGGTGCCGCCGATTTTCCAATTGCGAGGGTTCTCGGGATCATTACCATCACAACCGTTGATGATGCGCTCCATGCTCTCGATGCATTCCTCCTGGTTGAAGTTGCTGGCGTAGTCGCTCGTTTCGACGACGAACTCGTGCTCGTCGGGCGTGCCCTCATGGAACAAGCGGGCGTTGCGCCAGGCGACGCTGCCGTCGACCGGGGACTTGACGTCGTTGCAGAACTTCTCGTAGTTTTCGTTGGGCCGGTCCGGGTTGGCGTAGCCCTTGCGGCCCTCCTTCTGCCAGCACTTGAACTCGTCTGTCACGGCGCAGACCTGGGGGTCAAGTCCCAGCACCTCGGCGCGACAGGGCGAAGGAGGCGATGGCGTTGTGGCCGGCCTCGCTGGGGTGGAAGACGCGGCCGAAGTAGTCCGGGAGCAACCAGCCAAGGTATTGCACGTAGGGTGACGAGTCGCTGGGGCAGTCGGGCGGGGCCGGGTTACGCGCGTCGAGGGCGTGCAGCGTCTCGGCCCCGGGGTTGGCCGAGTTCCAGAGCGAGGAGCGGTACACGGACCGGTCGACGCCCTTGTCGTCAAGGTCCCGCTCGGGCAGGGGTGGGAGCGCAGCGCGGAGATCCTCAAGCTACTCCTCGGTGGGCGGCGACGATATATCCCACTCTTCCTCCACCTCGCCGTCGATGGTGTCGTCCACGTCGACCACGATGGCTCTGTTTTTGCGTGCCGAGCGTTTTTGATTAGGCCGAAACAGCAGCCAGAGAGACTTTCTCGTGTCGGGCTTGAAGAAAAAGCAAGTCCGGCTGGTGGTCGTCGTCCGGATATCTGCCCGACGATGAGGGGTCGCACAGCTGGCCCTTGACGCCTTCGATGCCCCAGAGATCCCAGTTGGCAAACCCAATCTTGTACTTGACCTCGTCTGTAACCTCGTGCACCACCTCACGTATAGCGTCGTTCAGCGCCAACGTCAGTTTGCCGAACTTTTTACGTCGCGCGATTGTCAAAGGCAAAGGGGGATCCTTGTCAATCAGTTGGCGAGCCCAGTAGAATGGGGTCCAATCCTGCTCGGTGGCACAGTCCTCGTTCTCTTCGTTGAAGAACCGCGCATAACTGTTGTAAACGACAATGCCGTCTTTGGCCATCTTGGTGTCGAGGGCCTTGAGAATCTGCTTGATATTGTCTTTGACAATGCTGTCCAGGTTCTTCTGGGCCTGTGTCATGATGGCGTCGCACGTCGCCTCGTCATCGTACGCCAATACGACACAGTTCTTGATGATATCCAAGAGGCACAGGTCGTTGCCACCGGCCGTCATGGTCAGAAGGTCGACATTGTCCTTCCAGGCCACAGCCTGGTCGTAGATCTTGCCCGTTTGGTCTCCGAAGCACGCGGGGGACTGAAAGTCCTCTATCTCAGACCCGACGTACTCCTTCATGAGAACCGCGTACGACTGGTCATACCGCGAACACCACCAACCGCCTATGTCAACGTCCCATAGACGGCCCCAGTAAGAGCCCGAGGAAACGCCAGCCGTGTAACTGTCGCCAATAGCCGCGAATCGCTGCACCCAGGTGAAGGCGGTTGGGTCGTTGAAGTCCCGTATCTGGAGCTCTTCAGGTGCCTCATCAGAGGTACGAAGTGGACTGGAGGCATTGTGAGGAATGACATAGTTCACAGACAAGCCTATAATGAGCCAAAGTGGCGTCAAGACGCTCATCGTTAACGACCTTTTTCTCACCATGGCGCACAACTCATCGGATTTCAAGGGACCCGGCAACCGGAAAGGGAGTCTGCGGCAAGAGCTGCTTCTCGTCGCACTGCGACGAGAAGTCCGAGTGTGACCCGGCCTGGGGCATCGAGTAGTCGCAGGCCGGCAAGTGCCCGCTGAACGTATGCTGCTCCAAGTTTGGCTTTTGCGGCACAGCCGAGGACTTCTGCCAAGGCAAGACGGTGCCGAGCCCTCAGTGCCCAGGCGGGAAGAGCGCCGACCAGAAGCTCATCGGATACTACGAGGGCTGGAACCTGGCGAGGCCTTGCGGCAGTACGTCTTTTACCTTTTCCCCCATGTTGTTTTATCTTTGGTTCGCATGGTATGGATATGTTGACACGACACGCCTGCAGCTATGAAACCCGAAGACATTCCTCTGGGCTGGTACACACACATCAACTTTGCCTTCGCGCTGGTCAACCCCACCACGTTCCGCATCGACTCCATGGACTCCAACACGGCATCTCTCTACCAGCGCGTTGCGGCGATAAAGGAGAGACAAGCGGACCTCAAGGTCTGGATCGCCATCGGGGGCTGGGCGATGAATGACCCCGGTCCGTACCGAACTACGTTTTCCGACTTGGCCGCCAGCGAGAAGAACCGTGAGTATCCCCTTTGAGCCCCCTTAGCCACATGATAAGAAGCTAGGGGCCTGGATTAACTTGCGCTGGGGGTCGGCAGAGGACGAATTCTTCGAGTCGCTTCTTACCTTCATGCAGAAGAACGACTTTGACGGTGTCGATATCGACTGGGAGTATCCGGTAGCCGATGATCGTGGTGGTGTGCCCGAGGACTTCGACAACTTCCCCAAGTTCTTGGAAAGGTTGCGCAAGAGGCTCAACGCGTCTGGTAAGGAATATGGGCTGTCTATCACCCTTGTAAGTTTCAAACGTCTCTCTCCGAGGATTACTCGTGCCGGATGATGGCTTACGGACCCTACTCTATGCAGCCGGCATCCTATTGGTACCTACACGGCTTTGATCTCACAGAGTTCGAGCCCCATCTAGACTGGTTCAACATCATGACATACGATATCCGTGCGCATCTCCCTAACCTCCACTTCCTTTTTATGCCTTTGGATCTGCCATAAAACCCCCATAGGTACTGACGCGGCTTGGTAAGATATAGACGGTATCTGGGACAGCGACGTCCAATCGACCGGGCCATATGCCTACGCGCACACGAACCTGACCGAGATCCAGCAGGGGCTGGAGCTCCTGTGGCGCAACAACGTCAACCCGGGGCGCGTCGTCATGGGCCTGGGCTTCTACGGCCGGTCCTTTACCATGAAGGACCGGGGCTGCCTAGCGACCGGCTGCGAGTTTAGCGACGGCGCGCGCGGCGGCGAGTGCACCGGCACCCCCGGCATCCTCTCAGCCCATGAGATTGTCAAGATCATGGAAGACCAGGACGCCACCGTCACATTTGACGAGGCCACCGCCGTCAAGATCGTCACGTGGGACAGCGACCAGTGGGTCAGCTGGGACGACGCCGAGACGCTAAAGCTTAAGATGGACTATGCGAACTTGCGGTGCCTGGGAGGGTGAGTACCTATTCCTGACTTGGGAAAACCATGGTTGCTGACGTTCGATTGCGACAGTACTATGGTGTGGGCCGTCGACCTGGACGATGGCACGCTACTCGGCGCTTTGAGCGGCGTCTCGTCTCGGCCCAAGCAACACATTTTGCGCCCCCTTCCGAATTTTCTGCCTGATTTTGAGTCGCCGTGGCCGGAAGAGAAGGATGAGCTGTAGTAAGGACTTGGCCAAGTAAGTTGAAGGGCCTGGGATCAAGCAAGTGGATGGATTTAGCATGTGCCCATTGCCAACTTTTTTATCTTTAGACAGCACAAAACAAACCATTCATAGTCATGCATAAAACAAATCACGCTAGAGAGTCCCGAGCAATGAAATATAACAGAGTTCCATGACTGATTGTAGTCATATCTGGCCATGGCATTTCTTGGGACCGCAGTCGCATTAGGTACTAGATAGCTGGATGCACAGGCGGTATTGCTATATTACTCAGTAAAGGATCTTTACCCAACATACTATATTAATACAATAATAAGAAAAGATTGCCAGCATACATAGTATATCAATCCGTACCACCGCCTGTCTCACTCTATTACTTCTGGAGCACAAGCTCTACTCGAGACCTCGCCACTATCTGATTGCACCATGGCGACGTTTTCAGCTCAGTTACAGCCAGCATCCGGGTCTTTAGACTTGATCAGCTTGAACTTGTTGAGAAACTGGCTGCCCTTTCTGATGAGAAGCTTCCCAATGTGCTTCGGGGCGCCTGATACATCTTCCGTAGGCCCTCAATGTCGAGGGAGCTGGGCTTGAGGGCGGGCTTGATGACGTCGCCGTTCGGCTTCTTGAGGATAATGGCCGCGTCCTTTCCCGTACTGCCGTCGATGCTGCCGGAGCTGCTGGGGTAGATCATGAGCGAGTTCCAATCGGGCTCCTTTTTCTTCTGCCACTGCACGCCATGAGTCACGGGTAGCCAGTTGAGCCCACCGACGAAGTTCCAGTCTCCTGCGATTTTGCGATGACGGCAAATATCCCTCTTAAGTCCCGTCTTGTCCTCGGGCGTCATCATTACCATGGAGTCAATGTCTGCCACGACTTTGGCGTAGTCTTCCAGACGCTCGCAAAAGAAGCTGCCCTCGCCGAAAAAGTAGCTATCGCGGGCCTCACCGCTCCAATAGTTGGACCACCAGACCGGGTTTTGGTGCTCGTGGTGAAAGCCCCATGCATGGCCCATCTTGTGCGCGTAGTTGGCCACAATGTTCCGATGGCCCATGTTCAGCACGTCGCAGCGGAGCATCCTGGGTCCAAGCCGTTCGTACGTGTTTTCCGGGTTCTCTGTATTCTGCGCTTTGCCCTTGCCGGCCGTCGTCCCCATATTCTACACATTGGGCCCGGCGTACATGACAAGCAGAAATTCTGGTTGGTTTTGGCGATCGCTGCAACGCTCCTTGTTGTCCACAACCTCCCAATTGAACCAGCCGTTATTGTCGTCGAGGCCCTTGTCTCTCCAGAGGTTGCGTGCTTCTTTGAGAGGGCCGCGCAGCATTTCCTCCGTCATTCTGGATCCCCACATGGCCTGCTCGAAGCAAACCTTGATGTTTCCTTGAGGCCACAGAGCCGCACGGCCATCAATATTAGTGTCGACGCCGAACCAGCGCTTGTGAACCGATCGAGAGCTACCGTTGTCGAAGTGATATTGGGCATTGGGCGGTGCTGGGCCGAGCGTACCGATGCTGCGGCTCCTGGTCACGTCGCTGGCGTTCCCGTAGGACTCCAAGGTGACATCTCGCGTCTGGATGGTCTCGTGATGGACAGCCCGGGCATAATTGATGTTGGACTCCCAAGCACGATTTCCCGCGTTGACACCAGCAGTGCCGAAAACAATGACAGCGACGCCAGAAACGAGCGCGGCTAACATGTTTGCTGGTGTGTTGGAATGAGAAATGGTGAATCAGGGAATGAGCGGAAACAACTATTGTCCTATGAGTTGGGATGAGGCTATGTTCATGATCCAAATGCTCCCGAGCTCTTCAATCTGACCCGGTTCGCATACGCTACTATGCAAGCCCATCACATGTTCCGATCAACGAGTCTGTTTGTGCGATTACAAGCTGCCTAGTTGATGGATCACACCACCCATGGACTTTCTTGATGAAAGAACCCATTTGCGCTGATGACAGTACCGGTACCCATCGGTTGCATAGACCTGGCACCGCAACGGACGTGACGGACGTGCATGACGCGGAGTAGATTCCTATTTTGAGCAGCCGTACAATGAAACCCTAAAGGGCTGAGGGTCGCAGGGTTCACAGTGGGGATTCCCCCTTTTATCGGTACCGCGGCGGGTTGATAAACACTATTGGACAAGGGGGTGGGGGGCGTCATGCCTCATCCAGGGCACATGGGCTCAAGATTCGTCGCCATCAGGACCGACGATGCCCAACACAGCAACGAACTGCAACAAATCCTGGACTGTGGAAAAGGACTCTGGCGATACATGCTGCTCTATCACGCAGAAGTTTGGCATCACCCTGGACCAGTTTTACACTTGGAACCCGGACGTGACGGACAACTGCGGTACGAACTTCTGGGTTGGCGAGTCATACCGCGTTGGCATAGACCCCAATAAACCGACTACAACACCTTCCCGTGCCAGCTCTTCCGTAGCCAGCACCACCAGCATGAAAAACAGCAGCAGAAGCACTAGCGAGAGCAGTCCGGTTACAACCAGCGTACCACCCAACACAGAGCCCTACACAACCAACTGGCCGATCACGAACTGGACCATCACCCCGACCACTATAGAGTCGAGCTTTCCGCCGCAGCGAACGCAGCCGGGACAACCTCCGAGATGCAACAACTGGTACCTTGTAGAGCCAACCGACACGTGCAAGATGATCCTGTCGACCAACTCGTGGCTGACGCTCGAAAAGCTGCGAGTCCCCCGCCCCTTGTGCATCCGTCGTCGGCTCCGTACTAACTTACGAGCAGACACGCCTGGAACCACACGCTACATGAAGACTACTCGGGGCCCTATACCGGCTGGTGGCTTTACATCGGCGTACCGCCAACCTCTATCGCAGAGTTCGGCTAGACAACGACGGACGGGCCAGCCAACGTGCCCACGTTCGCGGGCAACTACACCTTCACGACGCTGCCCGAGGTGAACAGCACCTTGGTCGCCGAGCCGACGCAGACGGGCATCATCAGCGGTTGCCTCTCCTACTACCAAGCTCAGGAGGGCGAGACGTGTCGTAGCATCGTCGACGGCCACTACCTGACCGAGGAGGACTTCCTGGTCATGAACCCAGCCCTCGATGGCAAACGTGACGGCCTCTGGAAGGGCTACTACTACTGTGACGTAGGGCCCAGCGGCATCACGGTCATGCCGCCGACGGCCACGTCCCGACCTGCCGCGGTCCCGTCGGGCCAGGACAGTCACTGCCAGCACTGGTACCAGCGCGACGGCGAGTCATGCGCCGACATCGTCACCATGTTCGGCGCGTTCTCGCTGTCCGACTTTTTGTCGTGGAATCCGAGTCTCGGCGGCCAGTCTTGCGGCGGTATCGTCGACGGCACCTGGCACTGCGTCGGCGTCCCGGGCACGCCGACAACGAGAACCGAACCGCTCCCGGGCGCAACCCAGCCCCCGACGCCGACGTAGAGCGGCATGGTAGCCGGTTGTATTAAGCTTTGGCTTGTGTCGTCGTGAGTTTCCTCTGCCTCCCCGTGTCCCACCCCT
The DNA here is from genome assembly GCA_038363915.1 of Apiospora saccharicola. Classification (NCBI taxonomy): domain Eukaryota; kingdom Fungi; phylum Ascomycota; class Sordariomycetes; order Amphisphaeriales; family Apiosporaceae; genus Apiospora; species Apiospora saccharicola. Next base: position 8,135,962 of record JAQQWM010000001.1, read on the forward strand.
AGCCCTATCCATTACCCCATGCAGTATCGACAACGATTCGGCAGAGCCAGCCACGTGCTTACCGCGCCTCGTGTTTTAGCGCCGATACGTGCAGCTCCATCATTTCAGTGAATGGGCTGGGCAAAGCGACATTTTACAAGTGGAACCCAACGGTTGGTTCTGGGTCGTGCGATAACCTAGCACCAGACTTTTACGTCTGCGTCGCAGTAGGCGAGTCGACGTCTCAGCCTCCAAGCACGACAAGGTCGGCGACCACAAGGACATCTGCAAGTAGCACCACCACTGCTGATCCGGCTATCACAACCCCAACCCCGACCCAAGTGAGTACCCCAAGCGAGTGAAATATCTGGAGGCCATGACTGACAACCAAATAGGCGGGCATGGTGTCAGGTTGTAAGAGGTTTTACATGGCGCAGTCGGGCGACGGCTGCTGGGTCATTGCCAGCTCGGCAGAAATCAAGCTAAAGTATGTGATGCGAACCTTTTAGTGTCTGTACTGACCAACTAGCAGCGACTTCTATGACTGGAATGCAGCGCTGGGGACGGACTGCAGCGGCCTATGGCTCAACACGTGGTATTGCATTGGCCTTGCAGGGCCGGTGACAAGCATATCGAGCGGGCCGCCGGTGCCGACATTGTAATCTATAACATGGCCTAGGTGTACTACTTCTATTATTCCTTTACTTATTACGGCCATGCTTCCATTATTAGAATATTCGGGTCGTGAAACTCAAATTCGCCGTGAGTAATCCAATACCCTTCGATGTTATTGCGTCTCTCGGCCGTCGGTGTTGTAAATACGGCTGTAAGGTCGATGGTCCTCCACAGACGCAGAGCTTCGGTGGTCGCTTGGGGACTCCATATGTCATTATGCTCATGTTTCTCCAAACTCACGCGTGTCCAGTATAGTGCCGTAGGTAGTGAAACGCGGCACTCGCGGAGCCGGGCAAGTCGCATCACAACCATAGTGTCAATGCTGCGTAGAACCCTTTCTGTCGCATCATACAACTCTGGTCCGCATAGGGGGAATTCAGGCCCATTAGGAAAAGCCCACGCTGCATCTATCAACGAAAGATGTAGATACTGCAGGTTCGGCAGTACTCGGGGTATATGCGAGAGCATAATAAGCCGGTCGTAAACGTCTTCGAATTGATCCTCCTCCGCGCCAACGGTCCATTCACGATCAGCACCAGATGACGAGAGACACAGAGACCATGAAAGTTCCATATCTCGAATCATGTGCAACCGATCGGGCGTTAGGAAACGAGGTAGATTGATAAGGATGCCCGCATGTCCGATGTGCAGCTGGTTTGTCGCATACAGTATATCGATGCCCTCGATATACGCTTGCCTGCAAGTCAGGAGCCAGGGCAGGACACCAATGAAATACTTGCCCGGCATAGTCCCCGGGTAGAACTCGCAGAGGTGATTAGAGCGCCCACGGAATTTTCTGCGGCAGCTGTCTTTCGCCGGCTCCACGAAGTTCCTGTCGCCTGGAGGTGGTAGATGAACACCCCTCCAAGGAAAATTGCGGTGGCACACACAGCTCCACCAAGTCCATTCGCGGGGTTGCCTAGAGTCGCGAAGATCGGGATTGAACAGGTCCACGTTGGCATGGCGCGGGGTGCGGGAATTCATCCCTTTCTTGCCGTTGGCGCGGATCTTCCGGAGCGGGTGCTCGAGGCGCACATCGAAATGCAGCCTGCGCTCCCCAAAGGCCTCGATGAGGATCGCCCGTCGGATCTCGGGCGGTATGAGCTGGAAGAGGCTGCTGCGTGATGTCGCCGCTGGCGAGCATGGCGTGGCTGTGAGAGGCCGCGGGCGCTCCTTCGGCAGAGACGGCAGCGCCGGCGGCAGCGACTCATTGACACGATCGCCTCGGCTAAACCATCGAAATCGTTCGCGAATGCGCCCCATGGCCGGCAGTCTTTGGGGGGTATTGTATTAATAAAAGAGGACGAGGTTGGTGTATGACATGCTGGGTGCTGGAGTACATCTTTAAATAGGGGGGAGGGGGTTCCATTCTGATGGGACGAGGTAGGTAGTACTTTACCGGTAGAGGTGCTAATCCATGGATGGACCCCCTGTTGCCAGTGATTTCACCTGTTGCTGCCTGGCGGCGCCTGCCCCACCTGTTGTATATATACGTCGAATACATTACGCCCAAAGTCACTTATTGTCATCCGACACATCGGGTGCTCTGATGATAGGCGTACTTCACAATAGAGTACATGTACATTCGGCCTGGCGGACCTGCCGTGACCGGTAAATCATTCGCGTCCGTGATGATGGTTCTCGGGTGCGGGTTTCTGGTAATAAATAGCAGAGCACCGACTCGCGGCGTTCTCGTGATTATGGTGTATATAATAATGTATGTACATGTCCGTAATTCCGTCCCGGATCCCATACTTTGCGCTTTCATCTGTGTCATATGCTGCTGTTTCGTAGTTTGTGGCCTGCCCAAAGTGATGATAAGTCGTACAGTCGTTCGCCGCCCCAAGCTCTTTGGGGCGTTCATGTTAAAGCCGCGAAAACAACCGCTTGCTGTCGCTAAAAGAGCATTTGTCCCTATGCATGCTCCCAAGCGAGAATTACAGCTCTTCTAATCGGTCCAGAGACCCTCGAGCGCGATGATTATGATCGTTTAATGTGTAATAACTCGCACAGCTTGGAGTATAATTCCAAAGAAGAGACCACGTGAGACCTCCTCGATCTGTAGACAGTCAAATAGCCGACCCAGTGCCTCGCTGGTGGCCGATTGACCCATTATTCCCATCAGAGCAGCAGGAACACTGCTCTGGATGAACAGCTTTCGCGCCTTTACCCTGAGCTCCTCTTTCTCCTCATCAGATAGCTCAGCGGGCCAGGCCTTACGCTCTTGTTCCGTAGGTAAGGAATTCTCCCGGATCTTCTTCAGATGGGCCGCAATACCCGAGTCAGACGTGTTCGTATCAAGGACATTTTCCTGAAGAAGCGCCTGTATTGAAACCAGTGATGGATTGCCCGGGCGAACCAGGAAGGATTTTGCAGCTGTCAACAGCGTCCTGCGAATATTCCAGGCAGAAGACAAGGTATACAGCTCATTAATAACGGCGAACAACAGCTCTACTGCCACACGTGTTTCCTGCTCGGAAAGTGGCGAGAATTCCTTCCGTGGACGCTTCACAGAGGTGCTCGATTGGGAATTCTTCTCGGGCTGCTGGTAATTGAGCGACCTAGTGGGGGAAGAGAGCGCCGTGAAAGGAGACAAGGGGGCGTCATTCAATCTCGATTGTGTGTCGCTACTCTGCCGCGTCTCGTTGGGAGAGTCATAATCGTCGGCCATTTCATGCGGCGGAGGCGGCAGCTTCATGTTGCTGAGACTGATTTCCGAAGGTGATCGCAACGCTGCTGTGCTCGATGCCCGGCTATGCATTGCACTGCTTGCAGCGCTCAGGGACTTTCGCTCCCACCGGTCAGCCCGCGCTGGTTGCAAGCCTTCTTGTTCTGTATCTACAACCGCACTCGGCCTCCTGTCCATGGGCGGCATTTTTTCCCGGCTGGGTCGCGATAACAGCAGACCGTTGGCTGTCCAGGCTGTCACGCGACCTCATGGGGGACACCGCTTCCGTTTTAGGAAGGGCGGATAGCGACAGAGGACGAGGAGGGTTGAGACCGTTTGAATTAACGCCATTTGTCTTGACTGCCGGAGGCTCTCGAGCAGCTTGAGCTGGGTTGGGTGACTTGCGTTGGCCGATACCAATGTTCCCGAGTACACCAGTCACACCTCCGACGAGTCCTTTACCGCCGTCAAGGGCGCCCTTGGGGGCATTTTGAATCACGCCAAGCATGCCTTTGCCCATTGATTCGAAGGAGAAACCACGGTTTAGGGCTTGCTTTATTTCTTGGTCCTTTTCGAGGAATTTCTTCATCGACTCGGATTCTGCCAATGACTTCTCTGCGCAGGCAGCACGCATATATCGCTCTATATCTCCACGAAGGGATGAGCGCGTGTGCACCTTCCAGCTAGGAAATGTGGCGTGAGCTTCAAGGAAGGCATTGGCGCCTGAGATAGTAGCCAGTCGTCGAATGCTCTCGTGGAGCACCTCAAATTGGGCATAAGTCTTCATCAACATCCACCCAGGATGTTGTACTGCAGCAGGCTCTATCTGTACTAGGTATTCCCAAGTCGGTTTGCCTCGCAGTTTGGTTGTGCCAGATTCGTCGTGGACAGTAATGATGGCATTAAGAAGGGTCAATGGCGGCGAGGCCCCATTGGAGCTCTCCTCGTCAGGCTCATCACGGCCTGGTGGAACTATCTGATCGAAGCTAGTAAAGCGGCGGTGCGCTTCAACTGCACGTTTTTGAGATGGCGAAGAATTCTGCGAAGACAAATCTGCAGTTCCTGGGGTGGTTGGTGACTGTGGAAGACTTTCACGACTGGTAACCTTCTCCGCTACTGGTTCTTTCGGGGATGTGCCCGGGCTCGGTAATGAAGGTTGTACTGCCTTTTTCGCGGAGTCAATAACCTCCTGGTTAATCTCGAGGTCCAGTTCCTTTGCATTTTCTTTGATAGCGTCGTTTAATCGACCGGCGGTCTCCGATTCCCTTTCCCTTTCTGACGAGGTTGAATCTCTGGCCTTGTCAGCCTGGGCAATCATCTCGTTCAGCCTCTTCATTTCCTCCATGGCCCGCTCCATCTCTTCGTCTGCCCTCGAAAGCTTTTTCTGGTGAGCCTGCTCCTTGCGACGTTGCCGGTCCATTTCGTAGCTGTTTCTGTTGCCCTTGGACAGGCTGATACTGCCAAAATTGCCATCGATGTCCGAGAAAGCCTTCTGGTCCTGCATGGCCTCATCAATGGCATGGGACAGGTCGGTATCGCCAGACTCCAAGAGGTACACGATCCACCCGTTGATCCATTCTGCCTTTGAGCATGTTTGAAGTGTCCCCTCGAGTACAACAGTGGCAAGTATCTCCCGGAGGAAGATTCTAGCAGGGTCGCAGTCGTATGTCGGCCGGTCCAAAAGCTCAATAGATCGTCTGCAACCATCTTGAGCTTCCCTGCCTGTTGGTGGGTATTGAGCAAGTTCGCCAGTGGGGACTCGGTGTTGGAGGCAAGGTAACTGTACATGGCATCGGCGGCGGAGGTCTTGTTGTCGGCAGAAACCGAGGCATAGGCCGATGTCATCTCGGAGAAGAAGACTATGATGATGGAGCAAGTATGCGTGAGGAAATCGACAAATGCGTCTGCTGGCCTTTTGCGGCTCAATTGATTCGACACAGACAGGACAAAGGTTGTCAATACTTTCCGCACAGACAGGGGGAATGAGTTGTCGCTTGGTACGATGGGGTTGTACCAATAATCGACGTAATCGCGAATGACGGCGTCTACGAGCTCCTCGAGAGCCTCTCGAGTCTCAGGCTGGAAGTCGTCGAAGCTCCGAACCAGTGCCTGGAAGTCGGCGTCGTCATTTTGGTCCGATTTCTCTGCCGTGAGCTGCGACCGCGTTTCGTACAGCCGATATAATAAGTCATAGCCCTTTTCCCCACGGACAGCCCGTGAGACCTCGGGATGCTTCGCTTCCCATGCAACAAATACTACGATGCCTGAGAATGCGCCGATCACGACAAGACCGACTTGGCCAAGCACTAGATAAGTGGCCGCGGCAAGTCCCGTGGCGACCCCTCCCAGCGTTGTGGGTGTTGCTGTCGAGAGAAAGGTAAAAATCCGGGTCATAATATCGTCATCTTTTTTGCCGGGAGCGGGCGTCACCGGTGAATTCGGATTCGAAGTCTTCGCCGCCTCGGCCGCGGCACCGTTCATCGTTTGCGCTTTATTGTTCAGTGACGTACTTGCGTCTGCAGGCGATGCGGCCAGGTCCATTTTGTGCTGCGCATCACTCGGACTGGTATTTGTAGAGGAAAACTCATCGGAAACACCCATCGTAAGCTCTCCCTAGCCAATATGACATGACCCCGGGTCGTTCAAGGTATTGAGGTCGGTGTTATCGCAATCACGCAGAATGAAGGTTGATTGGTCTGGGAAGGTTGGAGAAATAAAGAAGGGCGAGAGAGACGATTATGACCCTTGGAAACCCGAGCAGGAAGTCCGAGCAACAAGAAAGGTACGGAGATTTGATCCTGTGCGTGTTTCGAAGACAGGATGGGAATCGAATCGACGGTCCAAGACACCAGAGATGGGCCAATGTTACGCCAATTACGCGGCAATCAATTAGGAAATGCGGCTATAATTACACTAAGCAAGGGGTGCAAGCATTCGCAGCGCTGTCACCCTGTGGGTTGCAGGGCCTTGCAGGGCCTGGCTAGGCCGAAAAAGCAGGCTAGGGAGGCAGGGAGGTGCCTTGTGTGCTTGCGAGTTGGAAAGCTGGTCAAAAATCCCCGATGAGATGATCCGACAGTAAAACGTGGTTTCCCCCTTATTGAAACCCCTTTCCCCAACTCGTGTCCAAAGCTACTACCGTTGACGCAGCAAGTCCATCTTTTGGTTTCACGATCTCGTCATCGCCCCGCGAGGATCTCTGATCTACCCGTGGCAGTGGGAAAAGAGAGGGGAGGGGAACGCAGCGACGGGAGTAGATTGAAAACGGGAACGAGAAATTGTTTGACACAGAGAGCCTTTGACAAAGCAAAATCTTTAGTCGGTTGGACCCCTGATGCACCGCTTGCAGCTTGTTGCATTGCAACACCAGGTCTTTATTACATGACAATGCAAAAGAGATTCGGTACCTGCCTACTGCTTGGACCCCGGCCCAAGTTCGCCTTCAATTGACAAGACTCCCCGGATAAGTTACCAAAGCTCTCATAATACTTAGATGGTGATACAATCAATTCGCAAATAAAAGGTATTCAAATAAATTCTGTAAGTGTGTCTACATTCATGTAAGTAATAAATGCTTTAAGGTCGGCTGTTTCGGTGGTGAAAGTGGTCCAGGTCTTCCCAGCCGTTCCTTCCATCATGTCTCGAATGCCTGTTTTCAGGCAACGGCAGCTTGTTCCCACCTTCCGTCACCCCAGAAGCCCCGGCCGACGCGTTAAAGCTCCAAATCCCCACGCGTCATCCATCTTTCTTTCCCTAAGCACCCCACCATTAATTAATCGAAGCTCGAGGTCCATCCGACAACGCAACGCAACACGTACGTACCCAAAACAAAAACATCAACAGTGGTAACCAAAGCATCATCAATTACACGTCCTTGTTTAAAAGGAAGGCCACTCCCGGAGCCAAGATCTCACCATGTCCGGCTACAAGACCGCCAAACGGTCGCGACGCGACGACGACAGCGACAGCGAGGCAGAGGTCGCAAAGCCTACCAAGACCACTAAGAAGGTCAAGACCGGCAAGAATGCGAATGAGGCCGAAGGTGGGGTTGACAAGGATGCCGAGGGCAACTCGTTCTGGCCTGTAAGTTGGCAATCTATCTGAGATGTGTTTTGTCTGGTGTGTTTTCAAGAGATGCTAATCTTACCTGTTCCGTCCCAGCTTACGGCGACTCGTCGCGTCGTTATATCAGAGTTCAAGGGCAAGCCTATGGTCTCTGTCCGCGAGTACTATACAGACGCTGCCGGCGAAATGAAGCCTGGCAAGAAGGGCATCTCTCTTACTCTCGACCAGTGGAACAATTTGATGAAAGCATCGGGAGAGGTCAATGCGGAGTTATCAGCCAAGGGACACGCTGTCACCGAGCCTTCTTCTTCAAGTAGTGCGCCCGTTGCTTCTACGTCGGCTGTGAAGCCTTCTAAGGATAGCGACAAGCAGAAGAAGTCGAAGAAGGCTAATATTGAAGCTACGAGCGACGAGGAGGACGAGGATGACGAGAAGTAGTACACTACACCCGAACCCGTCGAAAAAGAGTCGCAAGCTGGGAAGAACAGCTCAAGCGACAACAGCTCAGGCGACGAGGAAGAGGAGGCTCTAGAACAGGTGGATCAAGATGGAAGACATATGGTTGGGCAGATGCGCCCGGCAAGTACTACCCGCCTTCCTCGCTAGGCAATAGTCGTGGTGAAGGCATTGAGAAGTATGTGCTACACGATTTGGGCTGTTCTCGGGCGGCATCCATTACATTTGATGCCCTGTGGAGAGAACTCTTGATAGCTTGGCTAAATTTTACTGGGAGTGAAGAGGTTATGGCAACCCAAGTTTAGGGCAGAGCAGCAGTTACGAATGATATCCATATTTTCTTGCTATCTAAATGTTCTGCTCATTCTGCCGGTTTCTCGAGGGCGATGGTCGTTATTCTAGAAATCGTGCGTGCTCCTTTCTAGAGCATCCTGTCTGTTCCAAGAAGAAGAATACGAACGCCAAAGGTAAGTGGGTAGTCGCCCTTCATCTCATCGGCGCCATAGGGGTTCAGGTGACGTGCTCACACGCACGTACTGAACGCCTTCAACAGCCATGACAAGGAAAGGGACACTATACTGTACATATTAGATATTTTAGAGTCGCCTTGGGCAGGGGCGCTTCATGATTGCGATCAGGCTACCTTGGGTACCTAACCTATTTTTCTCGCTATGGTAACATGTTGTGTACACATATGTTCCCCTGGCAGCCTTGCTCGGGGACTTGTTTCTCCTGGTCCTTCTCCCGTGAGCAAACCTTTTGTGTCATCGTGTGACCACCACATTAACATTTGACAGTCGAGTCAGAAAAAAGGGGGCTGAACGTTGGAAGCCGTTGAACGCTGGACGGAGGCTGGACGGCGGCTGGCCGGCGGCCGAGAAAACCGCTGAAATGGTGCGGAGGCAGCTGTGAGCGTAGGCGAAGAGGGCATGTTACACAAGGGAACGAGGCGAAGTCTAACGGGGTCAAGGGGAAAGGGGTCGGACCAGCGCGCATGATCCTGTCAACTTGACAGAACTCTCAACAAGGTCGGTGGTTTCGTGTGACCGTCTTTTCCGATTTTTACCTCTACGTCGTGAAACCTTGCCTCGTCAGATGTTGTGTGGGGTCGCTGGTGATGTTTTTGGTTATAGTCAGTATCCGTTTCCCTGTTGGTCGTCTGTTTCTAGCTCCGCAGCGGTCGCTGGCTATAGGGCGGGAGTAAGGGGAGAGAAAGAAGGGGGGTAAACGTTGCACCAGCACTCTAAAGCGCTCACGCGCTCATAAAAAACCAAATCTTAGTCCAGCATCAGTCAAAGTATACGCAGGTTCTATGCAGGTTGCGGGAAGTTTACAAGAGGAAAAACGAAATGAAAACAATCCGCTCCCTCGAAGGTTTTGTTCATGTGCAGGATCAATCCCAAAAACTGGCCGACGTAGCAAGGATGAAAACCCTCCTCCCCTGAAATCCCAACACTCTCCGTCGGCTAACCTGCCGTCAAAAAGCGGCCGCAAATCTATTTCTGTCAATCACCAAAACCTTGGATGCGTACCTAATGGGCAAAAACACCTCCCGGGCTCTCTGCTCCATGCTTCACGTGGGTAATGCGGCTTTTGCTAGCTCCGTTGCCGCTGTCGTCGCAACTTGCAAGAACGACGCGCGGAGATAGAGCTTCTAGAAGCATATGCATGCGGCAGCATACCTTATCGATGCCTCGCGAACCACATTCTATACTATACTCACTGCCTTTAGGCGGATTGGTTCGACCGGCCGCACAGGGGTCAACCCTAACAACATCTCAACAAAAACATATAGACGAGGGCGTGACTGCTGTCCTTGCTGCACCAAGGGTAGATTCAGCCTCGCGGAGGTAGTCGCGATAAAGCTTGACACTCCCGGGTCCTCCCTGTCGACAGAACGAGAGGTACCATCGGCAACGATCAGGTAGCGGTACATCACAACGAGCGTCAACAGCAGCTCGAGAGCTGCTCCTTGTCAGTCGGCCTAGAAGGATTCCCGTTTCCCTCTGAAGCGAACAAGCTAATTCTATTGCGGGCTACATAAGCACGTCACAATGAGATGGTTATACTGCAATAGCCTCCGTGGTAGTGGACACAGAGGAGCCGCGTATCCTCTTTCCTATCCAGATTCTGGCCACAGACCTTGTAGCCGATGAATTAAACATTGATCTAAGGACAAGCCTTTCTATGGCCAGATTCTCAACGCCGCTCGGCGACAAAAGTCGCGAGCCACAGACCCCCCGTGTGTATGCAACCATAGTTCCTGGCTTTCTGCCTTATTTATGCTCCTCCGGTGAAGCTCAATGCAATGCAATGCCAGTCCAGTCCAGTCCAGTCTACTTTCCTACTCCCTTGAATGCATTTCGTGTATCGTACAATCATAAACCGTGTTCAAGTCCCTTGCGCACTGGGCGGAGGCTACTCCCCTAGTGTATTTGAAGGGGCTGGATATAAGCTGACCCCTGACCCTTCGATGCAGGATTCGGCAGAAGAAGCAGTCAAAGCAGGGGGCGGCGGTGTTGACTTGGAGTATGATCGAAAAACGCTCTGCTGCCCCTTGGACGCCACCTTGATAATGCTGAACCTCGCCTCCGGTAGTCTTTTGCCAGCTTTGATGCTCTCCAAGATCCTAGATGAAGTCAGCCACCTGCAGAGGGGTAAGAAGAAGTGGACGACGAAGAAGAAGGAGGAAGAGGAGGAGGAGGAGGAGGAGGAGGAGGAGGAGGAGGAGGAGAAGCAAGAGATGGGAGGAAGTCGATCGTGGTCAGATATTCAGATGAAATACGCACCATTCGACGCCCACAAACTTTACCGCTGCACCCCGTACTTTCTGTATCTCCTTCTGTAGCTTGCTGCCGGCCAACCCACCACCAGAGCCCCCGCCCCCACCAATCGGGCGGCCCAATATGACATGCGTGACCTGCTTGCGGCCAAGATGTGACGACAAGCGGCCGCCATGCTTCGCCAGAGCGTGTTTCAGCTTATGATCCGAGATCTGCGGGTGGGTGCTCCCGTTCACGTAGATGACGACCCCGGCAAAGAGCCGTCCGGGGCCCTCTTCTTGGTCGGGCGATGCCTGGTTGTCCTCGTCGTCTGCTTTCTCAGTATACTCCGCCGGCCTCTCTCGTTCCTCTGTAGTCTTTGTGGTTGAACTCTGGCCTCCCTTGTTCGGGGCGCCGGTGGCAGTATCGACCCCTATTTTAGAAGAAGCAGTCGATGGCAGTGATGTAGAAGAAGAGGATGAAAAGGATGACAAACTCCTCTGCATGGTCCCGGGCTTCGCCAGCATGTCCGCGACCGAGCAGCGCGCCCTCGCCCGCAGCTCCGGGGGCACCACCGCCTGGAGCTTGGGGTCCCAGTCCCTAGCGCCAGCACCGACGGCGTCGGATACGCGCCTCGCATCGCCGCGGAACTGCGAGTGCAGCTTGGCGTTGCGGGAGTCGCGCCAGCCGGTGCTGGCGCCCAGGCGGTTCTCGGCTCGCTGGTGGCCGGACGACGACGAGTTCCAGGGGTCGAACGAGGCTCCGAACTGGGGCTGGGCCGCCTTGGTGAGCGACACTCCCGGTGATGTCGTCGTCGTCGTTGCTGCTGCCGCTGCTCCTGGTCCTCCCCCCACGGCCCCGACGGACGTTTTCGGCTTTACGGTTGCGCCTCCCGATCGAGGTGGCAATGGTGGTGGCACCATTCCAGCATTCTTCCTACGATCCATGTCCGTTGGGAATTGTTAATAGGATGTTTGTGATAGTGGCGTTTTCTGTCTGCTTGCTTTTTGGCAGGCAATGGCCATGTACCAATTTGATGCTTGCTGATAATTGACAAGGATGTCCATGAAAGAGGTACTTTGTGATCGACTTCGCCTTACCAGACAGAGAGCTGGATAATTAATCACCATCTAAAAGTGCAGATGTGACAAACCCTTGAAATGTCCCTTTCTCGACCAAAGATATCGATGATTGGTGAGATTGCGAAGCTACGATATAGAGATTAGGTGCGTACCTAAGCTCCGTAGATCAATCAACAGTCAATGGCAATCAATGCCCGCCACCTCGACAAAGCGACGGGATATCGACTAGAGCCGGAGCGCGACTCAAGCACGTCAGCACGTGATGAAATGTGTCTAGTCTACGCAGCAGCATGCACATAGGTAATGCATGCATTAAGCAATCTAATTGGCGTTTTATGTAGGTGGTTAGCGGGGTTTGGGTGAAGGCCGATGGATGTGCAGGCGGGCGGGCGCGAACAGACTCGTTCGTACCGTCAAATGCAAGTCACGGTCTCAGCAGCATGTACATGTAATGCGTATCTCGCAGTTACCCGTGGCATCAATATCTCTCTTGCATGGCCACATTGGTCTCATCTTCTTCTCTATACACTTCGGAGGGGGCTATACTACTAACACCGCCGTCTCTTAAGACCTTACATTATTATGGAAGTAAACCTGGCCACGAAAGAAAAAAGAAGAAATAACAAAAACGTTGAGCATAGCTGGCTCCGAGCTCCGCCTCGAGGCATTGGCAAAGACTGGAACACGAATAAGAGCACCGTGGCAAATCATGTTCTTCTCTGGGGAGCAGCCGGCGTTCGAGACTCGGCCTTTGCTTTGCCCATATTCCGAACGCGCGAGAGAGAGGAAGCTCCAGGCGAGGACCCAATCGGGTATCCGATTAATTCATCGACTTCATGTGCTGTTTTGCCTTGCCTGAAAGCCCACTTACAACATCTGACATATGCGATGATAATAACTAAGCTATATTGTATTTTCTGGCAGTATAGCGCGGCTTACAGGGGGTAAAATAAAGATATGAGACAGGATCGCACACCAAGCAGACTTGCTTACCTACCTACATCTTACATACTTACCCATCATATCATCTATCTTTGTTGCGCTGTCGGTGTGTGTGTGTGTGTGTGTTGTAGGTACTGGATGGGTGGAGGTCTTATGTAAGACATGCGGCAACCCAGACACCGGCGGCCACATCATGGAGTGGGTTTGGAAGGATTGCCATTGATTGTTTGCTTGCAAGTGCTTAGCGGAACGAAACGGCTCCCAGCCATGCCCTCCACCACACTTACTTGCCTGTAAGAATCGAAGCTACTATACTTGTATGTAGTATCTTACATATGGGTTAGCTTGAGGAGGAGGATGTAGATACCGCACTGCGCTGCACTGCACCATGCTAGACCATTGATGGATCGATAGCAACAGCAGATGTGCAGCAGTCGAGCAGGTCAGGTAGGTATGGGCTCCCCGCTCCTCCCACATTCATTACATACCACCACACCATCCCACTTCCCACCTCCCACCTCCCACCTCCCCGCATTGCAGCTCGTTACGGCGGTCGTCTGCTTTTGCAGATGATGGCTGCCTCTGCTGCTGCTGTCATTCCTTTATGCCCCCCGGAAAACTGTGGGATCCCGTCGACCTAGAACATCAGACAGCATGTTGTCTTTGTTGTGACTTGCATCATTGGTTTATTTCCCTCTGCTCTGCTGGCTGAGGAGGCGGCGGTTTCTTTTTTCTTTTTTCTTTTTTTCTTTTTCTTTTTTCTTTTTTTGGTTTCTCGAAGTTGATGTCTTAACCTAACCTCCTTTCCTTATTTCTATCTTGAATTTGCTCGTCACGTCATCCCCCCTCTTCCAATTAACTGGACGAGCCAAGGTTTGAATCGTGTGGTAGACGTGTCAATCGTCAAATCATTCGTGGGGGCCGTAACCTAGACAGAGAGAAACACACAGCAAGCAAGACAGTTGATACCTGGGACACGGACACGAACACGACGACACTCGTCCCCTTCGTCTTCTTCCCCCTATTAGCTATTAGCTATTAGCTATTAGTACCTCATCTCATCTCATCTCATATCCCATGCAAGCGGTACTGGGGGCGTTGAGGCGAGTCTACCCGTTGACGAGTGCTCGTGCAGACCTGCTGCTGCTGCTGCTTGGTTGACGGGTTGCTTGCAGCACCCGCACTTCTGCACCCTTCGTGCTTCTGTATATCTCACTCTGTTGCATAGGTCTATATTTTCATACATATATATACATGCAAGCGAATGCATGACTGTGGGCTCCCAGGACCGAGCCTACATACATATATACATACATACACATGCATACATGGACATGGAGGAGTGCAGGCAGGTCATCCCATCCTGTTTCTGGGACTGGATCGTTCCGCATAGCATGGATCGGGGAGAGCCTTCCTGCGGGCTGTAGGTATAACGGGCTGTATTATGATTATGCAAGCAGGCAAGCCCAGGGAAAGGGCAGAACAAGCAGCCAAAGCAGGCCAGCAGGGCCAGGTAGGCAGTGAGAGGAGGGGGGAGGAGCAGCTGGCATCGACCAGGCGTTCATGCAAGATGGTGTCGACCAGTGCCAGGTCCTTGCTGTGGTGGACGACATGCCCCCTCTGGGCTGGTTGCCGCTTTGGCAGGCCGCCGAGGGGAAGCAGGAAACGATGCGTGCGTGAGCGCGCTTCAGGGCATCGACGGGTGGCTTTCGCCTCGCCTCTCGGCCTCTTTTCTACATACAGGAAAACACTGATCTCCCCGGGCCCGCCTTGCTGGTCCGCACGGCTGCATTCCCGCCGCCCCTGCCTGGGTAAGCACTGTACCGTTTCGTAAGTTGTAGTATGTAGCAGCCATAGTCGTCCGTAGTAGCCCGTAGCCGTAGTGGTAATAGTGTATGTAGTAGGGCCGCGCAGGCCCTTGGCCCTCCTCGGGTGTCAGGGCCTTGGGCCTTGCAAAATGGGCGTGCGTCTTTTTTACCAGCATTGCCATCCCTCATCGCCACTTTTATTTTCATGTTCCCCGAACGGGAGCTTGTTTCCCACTCATGCAAGGCGCGACTGGGATCATCATTTCTAGCAATCTCTTACCTGAAGTCATTCCCGATCTGTCGTGGGGTGGGATTCGCCAAATAAGAAAGGGACCAGCAGTACCAAGAGACAAGGCCCGAAAGAAGGGACTCGGAGGGCTTGGAGGGCCGATGGGTAATATTTCGCTTTAGCTCGAAAGCGGAAACCAAATCATACAAACTCCCTGTGCAGCCATAGGTCCCTCCCTTCTACCCAGCATCGAGGCATCCCGCCCGGCACCAGGATCCAAATCAGCACAAGTGATTGTCTGTATGTCGCGGGTCGTTAGAGTTTGAGCAGCGCGACGGATTGTGTGTAAGCCTGCAACTGCTCCATCGCCCACAATAGGTACCAGGGTAAATTGGTTCAATAGTGTCTCCCTGTTGCGTGCTTGTTCCGAAGTCATTGCAAGGGGTTCTTTGATGATGGGTGACGCCGACACACCGTGGCTCGAGTCCAGACCCAAGCCCTTTAATTAAAAACACACAGCTCCTCATCATTTGAGGTCTTACAGACAGGCATCAGGCAAAGATTGCCCACCTACGCGATGCAGCATGCGAATCATAGTTGCTTCTGCTTGCTGCTTGATTGCTGCCGGGGTGGTTGTGACAGGGGGGGTTGTGGGTGGCTGTGTGGTGGCCGGTCAAAGGGGACTGACTACTGGTGCCGGTGCTTGGGTGCTGGGTGCTGCTGCTGATGAAGGGTGAAAGGGCCTGTGGGGTTTGTTTCTTTTCCCTGACAGCCAGCCCGGCAAGAAAAGGTTAGCAGTGTATTCTGCCACCCACGCCCACGCACGCTTTTGCCGGGCACACGATACAGTACTCCGTATCGACCATTTCCGTCATGCAACGGCGCGTTTTGGTGGCCTATGTGGTGGGCCAGGTTGTGCGGCCTTTTGCTCAATCGAGGTTTCGACTGTGGTCTAGTTGGCTTTGAATGCCGGCAGCTTTAGCTGCTAGCCACCGCTATCCTCACATTAACAGCGAATCTTTGCCTTGTTCAATAATGCATAGGTGACTAGAGATGTAAGTGCGGCTATGTAGTCGTATCGTCCTAGCCGCACATTAGACAGACGCAGCTAGCGGCACCTGACATGGCACACAGATAGATGTAAGATTCATCTACGTCAAAATCCCCACAAGGGAGCAAAAGAGGACCTACCTTTTGTGAGTGGCTCAGTGGATTGTCAATGTTCGCTCTACCGTTGCAGCAGCAGCAGCAGCCAGCAGACGACAGACACGCGAGACAATGCCGCCTGGACCTGGACCACCTCCGTGTCATCCCGGTCCGCGATCAGGGCCACGATCGCAGTCAGAGGATAACTACTTCACACGCACCCACTTGATAGATTAAACTCAACAGGAGGAGACCGACTCATGAAGATCTGTGTAAAAAACCGTACGAGTAGGAAGGCAACTGCTTCCTCCCCAGGCGACATGTATTTTGTGTGGAAGTACTCGCCCGTCAGCAACAGGGGCCCTTGAAGCCTAGGATCGTACGCATGCCAGATCCCCGACCCCATTAGAGCATGTGTGGGAAGATACGTATTCGACCAGAGCCCACACACATACACACACGCATACAGTATGTATGCATGTAGGTACATACCTGGTTCGGCGGGCGTGGTACGCGCTCATTCGAGAGGGATCAGGCGATTTCCCTCCTCACTTGGCAGAGACCAGACAAGGCAGGAGGAGGGATTATAAGTCGGGAGCCCAGTTATGTTATTGTACACATGTACAAACATAGCGTTATAGTCGTAGATAGCAGACCCCGTTCGGAATGACTCTCGGCCGCCCAACCAATACCGGGTAGGGGTTCTTTCAGCGTTGCGGGACCGGACGACTCGAGGACGGTTTGCTTGCCTCTTTCTTCTGCCCAACCTCTCCAGCCACCGAAGAGCGACGGGAACACTCATGGAAGCCAGGAAATAAAGAAGAGAGTTCCCGCTTGCTGGTTTAGCTGTCTCTCGGGCGCCAAGCGGCTCAGACGAATGAGACCATTGGACCAGTTCTTGCTTGTCATGTTCAACCTTATGAAGATGATGGCGAAAGTCGCAAGCAACGACTGACGATCTTCGGGACGCGCGACAATACATAGACCTTGTACATTTTTACATTCGAATTGGGAGGAGGAGGAAGGCCAAGAGTCAAGACAGGGGTGCAGGTGAGAAGAGAATGAGAGAGACTGGAGGGAGGATGGATTACCTACCAGCAGTACTCCGTACCGTAAGCCTGTACCTACAGGCGATAGTATGTACTTGGCGGGCGGGGGTTAGCCCAGAGGGTGTTTCTTTAGAGAGAAAGTAGCGGTGAGAACCCCACCCAAGGAAGCTTGGACCCAACCTATTTCGCTGGGCCTATCACACTGTCGCACAATGTACCACTTGCTTTCCTGCCCTCCTCAGCGCTCAGTGCTCAGTGCTTTAGGTAGCAGTCCAGCAGCCAGTTGTTTTTTCCCACTGCGACTGCTTGTTATTCAAATGGTTGTGCGAGGGTTCAGATACCGAACAACAAAAGAACGTGTTGGCGTTTCGCGATTGCAGTGTCCAATCCACTGAGTATGGAGTGAGCTCTAGAAGCAAAAAATCCTTTTCTCTTGCTCTTGGATCTAACATATGTAGTAGTAGTGGTGGTGGTGGTAGTAGTAAGTGGTACCATGTATCTCGTAGTATTCGTTTTCTTATTAGGTATCCAAAGATGACTGCCTGAGCTTGGACTGCTCATTTTGTACCTGCCAAGCTACATTCAAGTGTGATTTCTCTCGTCACCTCTTTCTCACACATTGCTACGGAGGAGTTGCGCGATAAATAAATTCCAAAGGTTCAGACGCCCCATGCGATGCCTGCGAATGGTATAAAAGAGATGCGGCCTGGTTGGTCGAGTATAGAAGTTGCTGAGAGTTTGCTTTGCCACTCGGCTTCTATACTGCTGCTACTTGCATGGACACTACGTCATACTACTTACGGCCCGTCTAGGAAGCGGCTTTTGTAGATTTTACAGAAGGTGGATTCTTTAGTGTTGGTTTTTTGGCTGACGGTGATGCCAATAATAGTATTATGGTTATGCGACGCGTGCAAGTTTGTGTGTGGCATGAGTTCTAGTAGACCACGATACAGCCATTTTAGAGTCCTTTCTTTTTTGCTAGTTGGATAGTCGTGGTAGAGAGAGGAGGATGTCGCGCATTCATTCCATAGCTCATCCACGTTCCGCTCGCCAACTCGGCCAAGATTCTCTTCTCTCGGTCCACAATACTAATGGATGGTGCCGTCGCCCATTAAAGTCAATTGGACGTACGTACGAATAAAACAGCTCTGGCGCGCCACAGAGCAGCAGCAGCACTCGCACTTGGTAGGAGTCGAGATTCTTTGCACACCCCTCATCATCGTCATCATCATCATAATCATATGAAAATTCACAATCCCAGATACATACTGCCTGGGCAGTTTTATAGCACAGTATGGGACGGCGGCGCTGCTGAAGGAAGTGGTGGTCCTTCCTCACCCGGTTAAGATAGATGCAGATACGTAACCCCCCAGCCAGGCGTGTGCCTACATACATGAAGGTATGTGCATATACCCTGGATACCACCCACAGTACCGCGTGGGTGTGGGTTTATCCTCTAGCACGGAAAACGGTCCGCGTCTGCAGGAAGGGCTTGGCGGAGTCAGGACACGATAGGTCGGATAGACTTATCAGCTAACCTAGCTGGGGAGCGGATACTCCATTCGACGACGATATATGGCCCGCCGTCGGCTACCAGTGAAGTCGACTAGCATAGCGTGGAATGAACCAAAAGCATAGAAGAATTGCCAGAGTTCTTCTAGCGCGGAGGACTCAAGTCAGGAGTGGCTGGGCCGATAGAGAAAGACGCAGCGGCACGCACGTTGGCGGCTTAGAGATCCTGCTGCCAGAAACAACCTCCCAGGCGCGCTGCGGGATTGAAGATCATTGAGGGGAACTGAACGGGCAGGACGGGATCGGACTCTTGAGTTTCGGTCTTTTCCCCACTGCTGGCTTATGCTTTGCTAACTGTCACCTAAAGAAAGAAAAATCTCCTAGCCCCTGACTCTAGCAGCGACTTGTTGATTGTGCCTTGCCTGTTCAAGACCAAGTGTGGTAGGTGTCGACGTGGGTCCTTCTCATTGGCCATGACCAGGAAATGCGAGTGGAATGGCGAGTACGGAGTACTTGTAGGAGGGTCGGCACCGTACGAAAGCTACGAATTGAGGCAGCCAGGGTGGCACGGGTAAGCTGATAAGCGCTACCTACATGCGTTAGTCGGATGCAGTACTTAGAGCATTACTTGGATGCTCCAGGTACTGTTGCAATCAATGGAATAAGAAGGGCACGGCAAGGGTATGTAAGCACTGGGGAGAGATTCTGACGAGTCGGAACCTTGAGACCAAGTACCGAGTTGGGCGTGTACGACATTCGACCCCCTTCTCGAGCCGCCTCTCCGGCCACATCTTATGATCGGTACCTCCCTCCCTGTGGCGGTATGCATAGCAAGAACGAGTAGACGGTACGGCTTGCTTTTTCCGAGATGCCTTCTCGAATAACTTGCCAATGAGAATAGGCAGAAACAGCAGTGTGGTGGTAGCAAACATGGGCATCTAAACCAGCCAAGCGTCCAGCTCCCATGTCCCTGGGACGGTGAGACTCTCCCACTCTCCCAGGCCTGGTAGGAGTTGATAATTGCAATATCAAATGCCCCCCTAGGGAGGAATGTCAGAACGGCAGCAGCCCGATGAAACGCCCCGGGACTACACAGGGCACGAGCCATGGACGCCTAGGGAGGGCCATTTGCCAAATATTGGAGTTCGCCATGGGGGTCATACATGGGGTAAAGAGATAGCTGATTGGGCAGACGCACGATTTGCATAGCCGCCGCCCGCTGTGCGTTAGGCCGCTGCTGGCTCATGCAAGTGCTCAAGCCCGTTGAATGGGGTCCCCTGTATGGGTGGTGTGTGTGTCAAGCAAAAGAACTCGGGAAGCAAACAATATTGATGATGACGATAATAATGACAATAATAGCAAATCCTTGGAAGATGATACTGTCGATCTCTGAAGCCGAGATGAATTCCAGCTGACCGACGATCTAATTGACCCATCCAATTGAATTGAAATGCCTTGCCCGCCTCGTGAAGAGCACAGGCGCAGTTGGACAAGTGAGGAATATACGAGGTCCGATGTTGTTGTTGTTGTTGTTGCATGTGCGGTCAATTGTGTACAACATAATCGGTATGTTCTAGCTCCCGTCTACGGCGTTGAGATGCTCACCGTAGTTGCCAGACGTGAACTGATTAGCCGATACTCTAGTGACGGACACTTACGACCTGCCACTTCTCCCAATCCCAAGCGGTCTGTTCGGTTCCGAGGTATCGTACCAATCAGTAGGTCTCGTGAAAAGAATCACATCTGAGACCCATGGCTTGGAATAACCAACCCGACGGCCGGCCCACCGGGAAGGGCGGAATAATGGGCGTCCTTTGTTCAGTACCTACTTAATCATAGCGGGTCCCGTCTTACCGACAGGAATTGCTATGGGCGAGCGACTATTCTAGATCATGGCCGATTTCTGGTCCTCTTCGAGCGAGCAGCTGAGGCTCTTTCTGATATACCTACCTAGGTCGCCCTTGATCAACAGCTTGACGCCACTAGTCAAAGGAACGATCAGATCTTCGCTGAAGGGCATAGTGCATAGTGCCAGGCAAGACATCATTACCCAACCCGCGCCGCTGCAGTTTCTACCTTATTTCTAATTATGTGGGAGGAAGAGCACTTGGTGGTAGCACATTTCTTTTCCTTATCCACGGGAGAGATTGCCTCCCATGCCGCAATAGACGGTGGAGGCCACAGCTCCCTGCCGAAAGTGCTCCGGAACCGACCGGACAAACGGGCAGTGTTGGCTCCGCAAACTAGCAACCCCCCTGTTCTCAACTCTGGTGGTTTAACTCCCTCCGAAGTGAGACAAGAAGAACCCTTGAAGAGGTACGAATCTGGATCAGTCCAGCGATCGACAACCATGTGGCCCACCGCGATTATTTAGGCTTTGGCTAGTCCGTGCTGAATTCGACGTGTGCAAGCTGCCTGGCTGGAATCACACATCTTCAATGCCATTTGACTCGGGTGCCAGCCAGTAGGCAGGAGCCACGAGCCAGTCAGCAAACCACAATCGTATCCGCGCTGTCAAGCCACGTTCTCCTGTGTCTTATAGTAGACAGGTGGGCTAGGGCTGGAAGACAAAACAAGACAGCCAGCCTCTTGAGGAATCTGAATTCCTATTATTCTAACTGTTGAGTCTAGTTACCAGTAAAGTTGCTGATACCAGGGTCGTTGAGTCTGTATAGACTTTGAGGGTCAGTCAGGCCAAAATTTGTTTCCTGCGACTGTGCCACCGTCCCAACCACATCCTTGTCTGATCTCTGCATAGCTAGGAAAAGAGAGATGACCACGAGGGAATAGATGACTAGATGAAGAAAAAAGAAAGAAAACATGATCCCCAATAGGTTTCCCATCTCCTAAACGGCTCGCCATGTCTGGGCGGTTAAACACTTGCAAGGTGGATATGGACTTTCTGGTCTTGTAGAACCCTATCCGCGAATTGTGAGGATTAAAAAGATGCTGCTTTGAACACCGTTGCGGGAATGTTAATGCAAGTGGCGGTCTTGGCGTAAATTGTCTGATAGCCTGCATTGCAGCATGTTGAGGCCAAGCGGAATCTTGCATCGAGATACATAAGTCCTGCAGAGGGAACCATTGAGGCGCCTCCTAGTTTGCTGCAAGCCCCACCATGCATTGGCAGATTATCTGATGTGTCTGATGCTCTAGAAATCACAACCTAGCCGTGGCGGGCACCGAGTCTCGCAGGCGGCGTTTGGGTGACGGAAAGATGCCATAAGCCCCAATGGCGACGCGACTCTTTCTTTTTGACCCGTGTGCGTGTATGCTGAGGAGCCTCGCCTACGCGACTGCAACTGCTCAACGGTTCTGTAACCATGGTCATGAACCTGCATGGCCTGAAGTAAGTAAGCGGCAGGTAAACATTATCGGTACATGTATATCGTGAGCCATCATAATGTACGTGCGCCATGGAGGAGGAATCAATGGTTTTAGAGGGGCCGGACAGTGGAGCCTCAACTGCACACACACATACAGCTCCATCGACGACTCGATAGCAATGTGTGGCCTCACCATGTGTTGCCGCACCCGGCCACAGTCGATAGAAGCACAAGGTTGTATGTAAAATGGTAGCTCTTCTGAGGAGCGTGTGTCCAATGTCAGATGCATCGTGCATTGCAACCCCAAAAGCAGGGTGTTACGGATGTATAAGCTGGCGTGACACAGCTTGCAGCCATTTGCGTAGCATGCGGTAACGACGGGCGCACAGCGGAAAGATAGCAGACAGTGAGACCTTGCAGCTGCGCGCAGCATATCGGCCATATTCTTCCTCTGGGCTGGTACGTGCTTGCATATTTTCTTACGTCTGTTGGAGCCGTGGTGCCATTACGGGTCTTCGACTCCTCACCGGAACAAGGGACTCATGATTATGATGATGATGGCCATGGCCATGGCCAAAATGAGGAGAGGGGACTACGGATACGATACTACTACGCCTGAGCTCGGGGCAGAGTCAGGGCTCGCACCAGAGGCATGGTCTCGTCTGTGCCATCTGACCAACAAAGACCAGAATAGACGTACGTTCTTGGCCGTCTGTGAGCCCGAGAGACAGCCATCACCTCAAATCTTAGTTGGGCATACGTCTAAAGATGACGATGTTTCGTTTCGCCGGCGAACCTCAAATCAATCGATTGAGGGTTTTTTCTTCTTCTACTCCAGCAGAGGCCAACTGAACAGAAACATAAATACTTTTAAGCTCACAGAGCGCCGCAGTTGCCAGATAACTTGCATGCACCCAGGCCCTGGTCTAATGTATATGTGTATGTACGTATGTATGTTATATGTAGTAGCTGTCGAAGTACAGGTAGCGCATGCATTGGTTGCCGTCTTGACTGGCGGGCCCCCTCGTCTCCAGCCAAAGATACCTTCTACTTTGGTCCGCGATGAGAAGATCGACGTCGCGCGCACTTATTAACTTCCTCCAACACTTATTGATCAAAATAGACATTGGGATCCATGAGTCGAAATCGTCTATGGCTCTGACCGATTCGGCAGAGGGGCAAGAAACACTAACCAGCCTACAAGGTTACTTCCTGGGCGACGGATTTCGCAGCCAATTGATGAGTTATTCCCTGGTATCTCGCGCGGTTTTGGGTTAGATCCAGCTTCGGTCCGGATGTTGAGAAGTGCTGGTGATTCAATCTCAAGGCTCTGGGTCCCTGTCATGGTCCCACTAACGTGGCCGGGGCTTGTGAGCGAGAGCCCAACCAAGAACCCTGCTTATCTTGTACAAGTAAGAAAGAGGGGAGCGATGGGGAGCGCAAGACTCAAGGAATAGCTGCGATGCCGCTTGCAGTGGGGTGAACGAAGCGAGGCGATTACTGGTACTCTAGCACTGCAACGCCTTGGTCGTCCATTTTCTATATTAAATTCTCTTTGGACGCTTGGGGCGTTGCTGCCCATGGTTTGGTTTGGAGTGTTTCCAGACTGTGACGGCGGGCGGATGACGATAATACCCGGACTAGGTGTTCATCATATTGCTCACGGGGCTCAGCCACCCGGCAAGAACAATGCGATTGTGCGCGAAACGTTACCCACATCGTACGTAGAAGAAGGTCCGCAACTGGCATGCCCTGAAGGAGATGAACAAGCGCTTCGCGAGGCGCCAGCGGGGCATGCTTGCGAATAATACGCTGTGGAGAGCATATGGGGTGGTGGTGGTTCTGTGTTCTGTCTAACAAAGACGAAGAAGATTGACGTCTTGATGGGCAACCTGCAATGGCGTGCGGTAGTTGATGTCTGAGAGCGTTTCCGTGTTCCCAACCGAAACTGCTGACTGGCACTCGAGAATATTTGCCGCTCGACCGTCCGTCGAGGCCGGCAGTGATGGCATGGCCGTATGGCCACCACGAGGTAATCCACTGCTTCTATTTTGTCCTACTAATGAAACCCCGTCGTGGGAGATAATATCTTTACAGCAACATAATAACCTCCATTTCTATACGTAGCGCATATCATAGGCTAGGATGCTTCTCGCCAGTCGACGAAGAAACAGAGTAGAGCATTGAAAGTAGCTAGGCATGTAGACGTACCGATCCGAGAAAGCCACCCAAGCCACCAGCGTCTCAGGAACCCAGTACGGGAGATATGAACAAGGTTCTTGTGCCACGGTGCCATGCCTGGCCGTTGGTCGGTGAGAGTAAGGGCTGACGGGACTCCTACGATTTCCCGATTCCACTCCTCACTCGCTGGATTGACTTTCGGCGCAGGCCATCTGGCGATCCCTACCTCTTTGGTTCTGGACAGGTGTTACACCACGCACTGTGCTCCTCTGGAACGAATTCTCGAGATTCTCGAGTTAAACACACGACTAGATATATGTTTACCACCACAAGCTCATCTCAGGCAACCTGCCTCAAGTCCCTGCTAAAGTAAAATTACGACCCATGCCAGAGCCGCTGGGACGAGAGATATTTTTCTCCTGTACCAGCTGATCGCAGCCCCGTGGAGTCTGAGTGCGGTCTCAACAGCGAAGCTCTCGGCATCCATGTTGGGCTGGCGCGGCTTTGAAGGGAAAACTGCCTCGCACAGTATGCGGGGCCGTTGAGGTGGTGGTGGTGGGCGAGAGCAGGTCGCTAAAATAAAACGTCGAACCGAGTACGGCTAGATATGCTGTCTGTCTGTTGATGAGATCACGAAGAAAGCTTCCCCGGTCTTTACTGAACTGTGACCACATCTCCGGATGCTCCAGCTCTTGGGTTTCTCGGGAGAGATGGATTGACTGCTACTGTAGAGCAGATCAAGTTTATTCTGTAATGCAAACCCCACGGTGAGACCCGTGCTTGGAGAGATCGAGCGGTACTGTATCGTTGCTATCCATAGCTGTGGTGGCCTGTCAAAATCTCTTGCCCAAGGTGCCGAATTGAGGTCTTTGGTTACCGCCAGCCAGCCCAGAGTCCCACCTGCTGCTGAAAACCCCGCTGCTGTACGTCGTGCTGGACAGTGCGTGCATCTTTGCGCAGGCCAAGTGGGTTGTGTTGCGGGCTGGCCTGTTGTTTCTTCCCTCCATCGGTCCAGCTCCAAACATGGGACAGACATGGGAGACATGGATGAGGGCTGTACATGCCACCTTGTACACGCAGCCGGTGGATATCGAGAACCCAAAGGTTTGCTCCAAAAGGAGGAAAACGACCCACAGAAGCCCCATGTACATCCAGCGATACTTACATGATGGAGAAACTCCCGTAAAGAGCGACTCTCCATACTTACTCTACTGGGGCTAGCTCTTCTTCTCTCGTCGAAATATTTCGTAGTGACGACAATTCACCTACCTGCATACCTATGCTCACAGACAGCTAGGTATATACCTGCCTTGCACTTATGGGAATTGCATATTGCAATACTGTTGCTTACTCTGGCCCTTCTGGCTTGGACAAGTAATCGAGGATCAAGGGTGCAGCGGCAACATGACGATGAGAGAAGGACAGGCGGGTGTCAACAGCAGCAGTAGTAATAGTAGTAGCTGTTGAAGTGATGGGCCCCAATTGGTACATCCGGTCAGTATTCAATGGATGAATGAATATGAATGAATAGTTACATACTAATTCGTCAAATCAATCAATCAACCACCTGCTAACTGTATTTTCTCTCTCGCGCTCTTCTCTCTCGCGTTGCTGGTCCTCGCTGTCTGGCGTTACATTCGCTCCCCTTACCGGTGCACACCCCCCATGACGAGCTCGGCTCACACGCCACACTTGACTTGTCCGTTGTACCACCCTAGCTTAGGAAGTAGACGGTAGGGAAAGGTAGGTCGGCCGGGGTCCTGCTAAGAGCGAGACCCCCCATGTCCTGGACCTATCTACGACCCTAGTAAAGTCGACCCTAGTAAAGTCGACCCAACCTCCAGCCCACTACGACCTGCCCCGGCTCGAACAACGCAAAACCCCAGCAAAAGTAGTGAGCAGGAGAGCGAGAGACCCAGAAAAGAAGCAGGGCACCACTTTCTCGCTCTCCCGGGGGGCCATCGCCAAATATACATTGTACTTGCTGTATACTGTATGTAAAAAAGCGAAGGGAGAGAAGGAGAAGAAGAAAAGAAAAAAAAGAGAGAGGAACAAGAGACGAGAGAGGGGACAGCAAGCCCATCCATCCATCCTATCCAGCGAGAGAGTATCTTTTCCTGGCTGCTGCAGCGCGCAACGTTCTCGCAGGGCTGGGGGGTTCGTTTCTCTCATCTCATCACTTACTTGCACTCTTCTCTCGTTCATCCTGTGCTGCTTCTCTTGACTCCTCCCAAGGTACAACGGGTACGGCCTCTACCTCCCGTCTACCGTCTGGTTCTAATCTCGACCTTTTTCCTGCCTCCTCCTGCTCCTCCTCCCTTCTGCTTGTTCTCCCACCTTCTCATCCGCTCCAAGAAGAAAACCTTCTTTTTCCTCATTCTCTTTTCTTCCTCTCAAACACGGCCCGTCCGACCTCCTCTGTTTTCCTTGAGTTGCAGGTCCATCGAGGTTGGAGAAGGTATGTGAAGTGACCCATAATCGACGTCTCCATCCCGTTACTGCTGTTCCTGCTTCTGCACCTGCATCCTCCGCGCAAACTCTGCCCAAACCCCAAGTTCTTTTTCTCCCCCAGGTGCCCCTGCTTTTGCTTCTCTTCCTCTCGAGCATACGCAGCCGTGTACAACTTTGTAGTTGTGACGACAGGTTGATTGGAATATCTCGGGGCTTGCTTAAGAGTCCGGGAGCGCCTGCAAGAAGAAGACGTTCGTTGTATGTTCAGTTCAGTGCTCGCTTTGCATATGGTGGAAATAGTCGCTCTCAAACGACCCCACGCCGCTTGTGTCCAAACCCACCATCACCTGCACTTCACCAAGGAAAACCCGCTTAAGACCAACGAGATCAGCTGTGCATGCTATTATTGCTCGTTGACCTGCGCTTCCTTCCTGTCTTCCTTCTAGTCACTTTTTTTTCTTCTTCTCTATTCTCTTTCTCTTGCATCACCACTCGCCGCCGGGGATCCTACCTTGCCTTGCCTTTACTGACCATTGCAGTATTTGATCAGTACTTCGACGTATAAGCCGTACAACGAGCAACAGTCACCATCCTGCTGCAAGTCACCGGCTCGCTACCTTGCGACCCGCCCAGAGAACTTGTCGACGGCCATTTCTTTGGTTTCCAAATTACCGTTCTGTAGCTATTCCAAGAGGGTCGGTTCAGTTGAATTCGCAGACACAAATTTTGTCAAGGTGCCTATCGAAGTGTTACAGCACTCTGCTCGAGTTATCCGCCAATCTTTCCCACGACGCTACAACCTTTGAACTGGTCTCGAGCTCCAGCAGTGCCTGTCGACCAATCACACTTGACAGCAGCTCAATTCGTCGTTGCTTGTTCTGCCAGCAAGCTCCGTGCCTTCCAAGTCGTGTCTATCGGCCGGCCAGGGTCTGAGATCAAGTCTCCTCGAGCCTCAACGGCAGTTTGTTGAACGCCGTAAAGCTGGATTTACCGCCGATTTCCCATACGCAAGCCCGGGGAACGTCCGACGTACCACCCTACTACGGCCATCCTGCCACCCAGCGCACGCCGTATATGAGCGAGAGGTTACCTCCTTTGCCGTTTCCTCAGCCGCCTCCCTTGGCATACTCGTCCGGTACTTCGTCTCCTCGGGTCAGCTCCATTGCTTCGTCCACAAGCTCCAACGGAGAGTCGCAATCTTCATTCACCTCGGCTGCCTCCTCCAACGGACCCAAAACACCTTCTCCTAACCTGCCAGTATCTACGGCTTTGTCAGGGCCCCCTTCTCAGCCAATTGGAGGATACGACCAGTATTCTGCAATGAATTCTGCCCCCGCTCCCGATATGTACTACCCCCAGCATATGTCCGCAGGTCCTGCGCCTTCTCCCCAGACCGTAACTTCCAGTGGCTTGTCACAATATGGCCATCAGCCCGCACCACTTTTGCACCCGGGGCACGCCCAGTACTCGGCACCCTACCAACAGCAGTACGGCTACGCCAATGGGCTGACCTCTCCCCAATCTGCGCCGCCCGTCGTCTCTAACTCTATGGGCCCCGCTCAAAACGTCCTGCCTCTGCCTGCAGTAAATCAATCGGGCATGGGAAGTCAATACACTACCGGCATGGATACCACAGGACAAGTGGCGCCACCTGGCATGAAGCCTCGTGTAACGGCAACGTTGTGGGAGGATGAGGGAAGCTTATGCTTTCAAGTAGAGGCCAGAGGCATCTGCGTCGCACGTCGTGAAGGTTAGTTGGAAAGAAAATAACTGGGTTGCAAATCGTCAAGCCGCAGAGTCGCTAACAATAGTTGCAGATAATCACATGATTAACGGCACCAAACTGCTTAATGTAGCAGGCATGACGCGTGGTCGACGAGACGGCATTCTGAAGAGCGAAAAAGTCCGACACGTTGTGAAGATCGGACCGATGCATTTGAAGGGAGTTTGGTGAGTATCCCTGAAACAATATTCATGAATGTAAGACTGACTCATTTCCACAGGATTCCTTTCGAGAGAGCGCTGGATTTCGCAAACAAGGAGAAGATCACCGAGATGCTGTACCCTCTCTTTGTTCACAACATTGGGGCATTGCTCTATCACCCGACGAACCAGACTCGGACCAACCAGGTCATGGCCGCTGCCGAGCGCCGGAAACAGGAGCAGAGCCAAATGCGCAACACGCCGGCTCCGGCTCCTCCGGGAGGCGTTCTACCCTCCATTCAGCAGCATCACCACCACATGGGGCTCCCTCCTCAGTCGTCGCTCCCCTCGCACAACAGCTCAGGACGGCCATCTCTTGACCGGGCTCACACATTCCCGACGCCTCCTACCAGCGCCTCCAGTGTTATGGGCAGCATGGGCGCTTCAGAGAACTTCCAATGGAGCCAACAGAACATGAGCGGCGCTCCTAGCGCGAACCCCATGTCGATTGACACCAGTCTCAGCAATGCTCGCTCAATGCCTGCAACTCCTGCAACGACGCCTCCAGGCTCATCGATGCAGAGCATGCAGTCTTACCCTCAAGGCACTCAGCCATATGACAATTCTCGTGGAGTGTACAACACAGCAACCCATCAATCCCCTTACCCGGCGTCCCACAGCAGCCCTCAGGACCGCAACTCTTACGGACAGCCCAACTCGTACATGCGAAATGACATGGCTCCTCCCACTGGCAGGCCAGCAGCTCCCAGTGAACAAGATGTCAAGCCCCCGAATGGTATGCACCAGTCACAGGCCGGCGAGCAAGTCCCTCAGTCAGCCGGCGAGGACGAGACGGAGCATGAGGGCGAGTACACCCATGATAGTGGTGCGTACGACGCCAACCGGACAGCCTACAACTACAATGCCCCTCCTGTTGCCCCTCTATCAGGCGAGCATTCCCACCTTTCCCCTGAGATGACGGGGTCCCCTGGTCATCAGGCGGGATCTGGCCGTGCTACTCCCCGCACAGCAGCCCCGCCCCAGCCATTTTACGCCCAGCAGGGATACAACACCCCCCCCGCGGATCCCTCCTCCCTCCAGCAACTTGTATAATGTAATGAGCAATGATCGGGGGCATCTAATGGTGGACCGGGTGGCGATGTTTACGGCTCTCAGAACGACATGGGCGGCTCTTTACAGAACGGTTACGCTCCCCCTATTATGAACGGCGCTGGAGGCCCCATGAAGCGCGGACGGGACGACGATGACGACCGGGCTTTGAGCGGAAGCCTTGAACTGAAGCGCCGGAAGACGCTGACGCTGATGGACGGCCCCGGCCCCATGCCCGCCCCGACCTTTGACGCCATGAACCGACCCTCGTCGACGTTATCCCAACGCCGGCGGTAATGCTGACGAACCCGCATATGCGACAAGGCGCGAGTGTTTTATTGCGGCTTATTTTATCGTTTATTGCATTGAGAAAGGTGTTGCGGCATTCTACTCCAAGAGGCGATCTGCTTACGATTGGACTCCTGCGGGACATAGATTGCGACGCCTGCTACGACGACGCTCCTTCGACTTTTCCTTATTTCTTGTATTCGTTCTTGCCACGAGATCATCCGGCATGTTTGGCCTGCACCCTACAGACGCGATGACGAACCTTACGACACTTGATTCTTGCTTGTTATTGAATGCCGCTCAAGGCTGTGTAAATGGCTCACGATTTGACGCGTTGCATGGAGGACTCTTTAATCTTCTTGGCAAAAACACATCCTTCTTCACACCTGACCTTACTTTATGCCGAGCACGACGAGAAATTGAGCAACGGAGATGTCCCCGCCTATCATGAACTCTAGGCGGGGGTAATGTTGATCACGAACGAGGCACATTTGCTACTTTTACCTTTTTTTTTTTAAAAACATTTTTTGGTCCCTCCTCGGTCGCCCAGCCTCCCAAAAAGAAGACAGGAGAGCCCGGGCGATGCGAAGGGAATTTTTCCTTGAATTACGACTTGATGACGACCAGTTTCTTTTCGAAAAAGTGCGGTGTCACTGTGGGCGTGTTGTTGGAAATGTCTTGATGGGTGGGAGCAGGTTATCGAATCCCTCTGAGGAATTCGAGGAGAAACAAAAAGCTTTCTGCTTGTTACACAGCAATTTAGAACCTAGGCTACGCTACATACAAACAGGGCCGATCTATTCGATTAGCTGACTTAGGATTTAATCGTTGTCTGCCCCCGAACTTGAGTCGCGTGATATGCTCGTACAGTCCACACCTAGTCTTTCACCATTGAATTCACGAGATAGAACGTAGACGCTATGATATGATATGATGTACATCGACATTGCTTGCATAAGGCAACCATACTGCTGTCTTGAGTTACTGCGGGTTGTCTGCACATGTATGCAATTACCTCTCTTTCCAAGCCTCCTCCCCCTTTCCCCTCCCCGACACAGCACTGCAAGGTGAGGTTCATAAGTGCGCCGACATTCATTCCTCTTTGGTCACGGTTCCTATGTAATAGTTATTATCTTGTACCCTCCCCTATCTATCCCACATGCCGCGAAGAAGAGTTCATTTCAATTCCCAAGAACAGACGGTCCCTAAACTAGGTGGGGAGTGTTGCGCGCCGTTGTGAAACTTGAGATGGGTGGGTAGGTGAGAGCCAAGCCCCTACACAAACGCAACGGGCCGTTACTTAGAAGAATATACCTGGTCTTTTGCTGCTGCTGCTGCACGAGGTCGCACGAGGAATGAACGGATGATGGAGAAATCCGCGGGTCGACCAACCGGGGTCTACCGCTCGATTTTTGTTTCTTTCATCTTGCTTCAAGCAGTTGAGCTTAGGGGTCTAGCTAGGCATGCTATCCACAGGTTGTGTGAATCAGACACTCATATCCGGAGCATGTAGCGACTACCACTATGGCCGGAAACAAATTGATAAAGATGTCGTCCCCCGCCTCCTTTCTACTTGTCAGGGAGTGGGAGTGGGATTGACAGGCGGTGTTGGAATAGAGTAGGATCGTATGCCAGAAGCAGTCAGTATAGTAAAAAGCGTGTCCAAGTACGGATACAGTACGAGAAATTGTGGTGTGCGTATCTCGTAAACAGCACACAAAGATGACTCGACCTGATCTTCGTATGTTCTTGATTTGATGATGGTCATTGTGTGTGAATACGTATGTGTGTGTGCTTGTGTCACCTTGCCCGTACCATATTATTGTGTGTGAGGTTTCTGGGATAGCTTTCTTTTCTGGTCGGACTGACTCTAATAAACACGGTCGACCCATTCATCCGGGTAAGGAGAATAATGCGATGTCACGACCCGGCCGTCTGTTGCCGCCCCCCCCCTTCAGATCACACATTACCCAAAACTAGCTCGCGGATGGGGGAGAGGGCGGTGAGAAAGGGA
Source organism: Apiospora saccharicola (assembly GCA_038363915.1). NCBI lineage: Eukaryota > Fungi > Ascomycota > Sordariomycetes > Amphisphaeriales > Apiosporaceae > Apiospora > Apiospora saccharicola. Next base: position 8,167,625 of record JAQQWM010000001.1, read on the forward strand.
GCCATTCAAATGGAGTTTACGGTATCACCACCATGGGGGTTGGGTTGTTCAGCTTCGTGGGAGGGGAAAACATGATGTGTCAAATTTGGGGACGGGGTAAGCACTCGTCGTGAAATAATTGAATGATGGGCACCCGCCATGACTTGGGTCATCCGGTGTCACAGATCAATAAATACAAACTGAGGTGAGGAGGAGCAACGGAGAAGAAGAAGAGGAGGAGGTGATGGAGGAGATAGAAGGAGGACCGAGTTATACGAGACATTCATTCCTCGGTGCCGAAAGCGTCTAGTCCGTCGTCCGGCCCGAGACCTGTGAGCAACCTGATGGGCATCATCAGACCCAGACACACGGCCTAGTAACTGGTTTCAAGGTTTCAGGCAGCAAGCAGACGTTACAGCCCGAATGGGATGCCCTGCGTGTAAGCGTTGCTTGTGTCACCCCTGAGCAGGGCCCAGAACCCAGGGCTCCGCCGCCCCTCGTCTCCTCTCCTCTCCTTTCCCCGAGACAGGTCACCCTTTTTTGTCCGCCCCTTCGCTCCCGGTTAACGTTTGATTGACTGCCTTTCCGAGCTTTCTCAAACCATCAAATAAAACAACCCAAAACATCACAACTTGGCGCGCGCCTCAATGGCCTGGTGGGCCGCGCCCTTTTCCTGGAAGTACTCGGCCACCTTGGACCGCGCGACCTCGACCACGGACGCGTCTTCAATGGTGGCCGGCCACGGGACCTGTCGGCGCTCAGGATTAGTATTGCTATTTCAGGAAACGAAGCAAATGGGACCATGTGGGGATGCTGGCAACAGCTGAGCCGCATACTCAGCCCTCCCGAGACACACTATATACTACATGAAAAGGGGGAAGAGAAAGAAATCAGGCCACTTGGAAGTCGAAACTTGCCGTCTTGTCAAAGTCGCCGTGCACGGCGTTCTCGACCAGTTCCCGCAGGACCCGGCGCAGGGTCTTGCCCGATCGCGTCTTGGGGATCATGCCCTGGCCCTGGATGATGCCGCCGAGGCTGGCAATGCCACCAATCTCGTCGCGCACCCGCCGCTGGATATCGCGCGCCAGCTCCGGGTCGGGCACGGCCGAGGCAGGGTGATCCGGCGTCGAGAGTGTCACAAAGGCGAAGGGAAGCTGGCCCTTGAGCGAGTCCGGGATGCCGACGACGCTGGCCTCAGCCACTAGGGGGTGGCTGGTGATTGCTTGTTCGATAGCACCTACATGGCACCATGGTAGGTTAGTTAGTCGACTATATATGTATGTATAAGCCAGGACTGGTTTCAGAGGCTTGGTATGGGGGAAGTGGTGGCAGTCCGTTGTTATCCTTACCAGTCGATAGCCGATGCCCTGCCGTATTGATCAGATCGTCGCTGCGGCTCATGATGCTAATATACCCGTCGTCGTCGATCATGCCAGCATCCCCTGTATCTATCCATTTCCCGTCGAAGCGCTTCAAATAGCTGTTGTAGAACCTCTCGTCATCTTGCCACAGCGTGCGGAAACCCGTAGGCGCCAACGGTATCGCGATGACGATGTTCCCCATCTTTCCCCTTTTCACCTCGTTGCCCTCGTCGTCCACTGCGCGGACGTCAAACCCGGGCATTGCCTTCCCAGCACTCCCTGGTTTGATGGGCAGGGGCTTGTGGTCGTGTATACTAGTCCATCGATCCTTACCCGCGTGCGGGACGAGGCTTATCCCCGATATGGGCGAGCCTGACTCGGATGACCACCAGTTGTCGATAACAGTGGCGCCCGGAGCTCCGTATTCCCTCAAGAGGTCCTGGTATGTGGTGATGATGGACGGCTCAGATCGCTCCCCGGCTAGAAATAGCCCACCTAAGGACTTCAGTCCCCCAGCTTTACCAATTTCTTTCAAGAACTTGTTCTCGGGATCATCCCTCTTGATGGCTCTCAGGGCAGCTACCATTGTGCGGTGTCAGCCGAGGTTGCAGATATATCATGTTGCTTGGACACTAGCAAGGATGTTTGCACTTACTTGGAGCAGTGAACAGAGAGTTTACCTTGTAGTCTCTTATGATGCGCCAGAATGTCGAGCTATCCGGCGTACCTACAGGTTTCCCCTCGAATAATACAGTGGCGGCGCCAGCTAGCAGAGGCGCGTAAATGATGTATGAGTGTCCCACGACCCAGCCAATATCACTGAAAGAAGAATCTAGGAGTCAGCTCAGGTAGCAATAGCAACAATAGCAGCAGCAGCAGCGGGCGAGTAAACCCTTACCTCCCGGTAAAGATGACGTCCCCCGGCCCATTGATCCCGAAAAGGTAGCTAATGCTGAGATGCAAGCCCACGGCATGACCACCGGCGTCCCTCACGACGCCCTTGGGCGTACCCGTCGTACCGCTAGTGTAGATGATGTAGAGGCCGTCATTGGCGTCGACGGGGACGCACCCGGCGCGAACGCCCCGGGCGCGGGCGCTGCGCACGAGCTTGAACCAGTTGCGCTCGCCCGCGGCCTTGTCGAGGGCGTCCCAGCGGAGCTGGTCGCGCTGCCAGACGAGGACGCGGCGGGGCTTGTGCCGGGCGAGGGCGAGGGCGCCGCGGATGAGGAGCTGGTAGCTCTGGGGCGCCTTGGCGCCGTCGATGCCGCACGAGGCCGTGAGGACGGCGACGGGCCGCGAGGCCTCGATGCGCTGCGCCAGCGACTTGGCCGCGAACCCGCCGAAGACGACGGCATGCAGGGCGCCCAGCCGCCCGATGGCCAGCATGGCGACGACCGCCGCGGGGATCATGGGCATGTAGACGAGGACGACGTCGCCCCGCCGCACGCCGCACTCGTCGCGCAGCACGCCGGCCAGCACCTCGACCTCGTCGAGCAGCTGCGCGTAGCTGAGGGTCTGCTTGGTGCCCGTGACGGGGCTGTCGTAGAAGATGGCCGGGTCGTCGCCGCGGCCGGCCAGGACGTGGCGGTCCACGCAGTTGTAGCACGTGCTGATCTGGCCGTCCTTGAACCACTCCCAGTGGGGATGCTGCGTGTTTCCCTTGAGCATCTTGGTCGTCCTGGTCAACACGGTGCTGGGCTTCCGGTGCCAGTGCAGCTGGTCGGCTTGGTGTGCCCAGAAGGACTCGGGGTCCTCCAGGGAGCGCCGCTGTACTTCATCTTGCGGGTGGCTCATGGTCGCTTATTTTGTCTTGTGAGCTTCTTCTTCTTCTTGTTTTCCGATAGTGTGCGAGGTAAAGTTAGGAGTAAATGAATGATATTAGACCAATGGCCTGGTAGCGACGGATCGACGGGTGAGAAATGCCAGGGTCCGAGGGAGGGAGAGAGTGAGACCTCGCTTACAATTTCGCCGTCTGGGCTCCCAAACAGTACGCACGCAAGGTGGCTTGCACGTCATGCAATATAGGGCCCAGCTTCGAATTGGACTCGTGCTTGTAAGCCGATGGATGTTACTACACTTGGAAGACACATGCAACAACATATTGCCCAAGATGTATATGAATCCCAATGGAGGGTGCGACGATTACATAAGTGCATATGATTGATCATATGCATGAGGCGGCCTATATTCGATGTGCATCACTTTCAACCTTTGACCCGTGGAAGATACTGCAGCATACTCGGGGGCCTTAGGTTATTGTACTATAAGTAGTTGGTTCTGACGATACATATACCTAAAGTACCGATTGATTCCATCAGTCGGCCGTCGGCTTTTGGTTCAGTTGGCACTTCAACCAGACATAAGTCCAGTGGTATTTTCAGTGGTGCATAGCTTAAAAGTACCCCAGCTTCCCCGCATCCGCTACTCCGGGAACTGGACCAAGACAGGGGTTACGAGATCCACAACTCCAGCAGCATCCGAGGTCAAACAGCCGGATATCTTGATAACTCGACAGCACGCTCAAGATGATCAATCGACAGTGCCAACCAAATAAATAAATAAGTAGCGTATACTAAACACTGTAAATGAACTCGGGGTTCTCCCGGTCTGTCAAGTCCAAAAACTCCTGGCCTTGCAGTTTTTCGTACCCTGGCGCCGCCCGAACCACGGCCTTCTTCTTGTTCTCGCGCTTGCACCACTGGTGAATGAACAGCAGATCCACCAGACTGACGACGTAACAGACCACGATGGTGATCTCGGCCGGCCTGTATTGGGGTGCATCCTTGTCTGTAGAACCCCAAGGTTAGGCATAATTTCGTGGCCCAGAGTTTATGGGGAGTGGGTAGCTTACCTCGAAACACTTGCGGGCCAATGATGTTGCCCACACAGTATCCGATCAAATACATCGCAGCCACGGTCGTCTTCTTTGTCCACCCGGCCACATTCGTCGAGATCAGAGACAGCAAAGCGACGAATGGAGTGGGCGAGGCTTGTGTGAGGTAGTACCCGACTAGACGGCCGGGGCTGTTGCTCTCTGGAAGGCATGTAATCAAGAGCATGCCGAGGATGGCAATGATCATGCCCACGGTAGAGAAAAGCTGGCATGTATTAGCGATGATGTGTTCCCCTTTCCGGGATTATACTGCACCTACCAGTCTGTTCTTATACTTGTCACCAAGATATCCGCATGCGATCAAAGCTACCACCTCTACCGCGCCTCCTGGGATACCTAGAAGCAGAGACTCCTCGGGGGTATATCCAAAAGAGACGATAAGCTGAGAGAAGAAATTGCTTATCCCGCCTGTCCATAAAGTCAGTATCCATAGTTCACATATTAGTTTTCACAGGCACTTACCATTAGGGATGTCTGCCACGAGACTGTAGAACACAAAAGCCCAGATCATGGGGTCCGTCAATGCCTCCTTGCACTGGTACCACTTGAAATGCTTGTTGCCCACGCCCTGCTGGTTCACCCGGATGCGCTCGACGGCCATGACCCGCTCCTTGGGCGTCAGGAAGCGGGCGTTGAGCTGGCTGTCCGGCATCAGCCACAGGAAGAGGACCCCCATGGCCGCGGTGAAGAGCCCGATGACCAGGAAGACGAGCTGCCACGACTTGATGGACACCGGGTGGTGCTTCGTCCCGACGGCGATGCCGTACGCAACGGCTCCACCGAGGATTTGGCCGACACCGTTGAAGCTGAACCATATTCCGGTTCGGCTACCCTGTTCGCTGATCGTATCTGGGTATTCCCGTCAGCAGTTGTTGTGGACTTATTATCCGCCCCCAAGTGACTTACACCATTGACTGGTAAATAAGGCAAAGCCGGGTGATACGGCGGCCTCAAAGACTCCAAGGAAGAATCGTACTGGAAAGGGGTCAGTGGCAAGTTTCATCGCACAATAAATCAGGATCACAGTTGATGTGAGGATGGCATACCAGTCATCGCACCAGCAAAGTTCTTAACCGCAGCCATGCAGCATAGCGTCAATCCCCACATGATCACATTGAAGGCCGAATACTTGGCCAAGGGCAATCGTTGCAAGAGGCGATTCGTCGGGTACTCCCAAAACAAGTAACCGAAATAGAACATGGATCCGATCCAAGAGTAATCCTGGCCTTTTTGAACGCTGTTAGTGCATGCCTCCTTCTTGGTGGCTCGTATGCTTGACACAGAACTTACCAACCAGTTTGATATCCGTCTATCAGTAATGTGTCAGCTCAAATACAACTTCGTTGCACGGTACAAAGGTAAGTGCGTTAGGGTGAGGGTCCAATCTACCTTCAACCCCATGACGGAGGCGTAGGACACGGTCGTCTTGTCGAGGTAGTTGAGCCCGTACACGATGCAGAGCAGGGGCATCAGGTTGAGGTCGATCTTGCGCAGCAGCTTCTTCTCCTCCTCGGGCGTGATGACGACGGTCTCGCCCTCGTGGCCGACGAGCACCTTGTAGGCCTCGTCAGCGTCGTTCTTGTCGGCGTGCTTGAGCACCGTCGTGCCCGCCTCGACATCAGGCTTCGGCGCCGCCGACGGCGCGGAGCCCGACTTCTCCATGTCCGCATCGGCCTCATCTGGTACGGAGTAATGGCCGCCGGCGGGCGGGGCCGAGGCCTTCCCTTCGTCTCCCGTCATGTTTGCCAACAGATTTGTTCTTGTAAAACAATCTGTCTATACCGCCCGAGAACTAAGTGCAACGGCAATAGTATTGCGAAAGCAGGAGGCTGTTTGTTGACAATTCAAGGAGAAGAAGCTGAACAACAACAACCCCCAAAAAACACAAAGAGGACGGCCGGTAATCTATACGTCGATCCCTTTCGCCGTCATGTTCATACGCGATAGATTGCCGCGTTACTTATCTCCTTATCAGTATGATGGGTTAGATGTTGGGAGTATATCTGAGTACATATATTCCATAAACATCACGTAAAAGACGCGATAAAGCTGTGTTGAATCGGCCTGAATCAGCTCATTATAGCAGCCCGTAGAATCCCGATATCGCTGTGTCGAATTGGGGCGTATCTTACGGGCTACATCCCGACGCCGACTGACATCATGTTGCTATACCCCCTCATGATAAGTGGTAGCGTGTCGGGTGTTTAGCAGCATTGATATAGCGAGGATGCTGCACGGAATACAGAGGGGGTCTTGGCCCAGATAGGAAGGTCGATGAGTGTAGCATCGACTGTTTGCGGTAAGCTCTGATAGCACCGGGAATTGCTACCTGTAAGGTTGTCTATGTTGGGGTTGATTAGTGGGGGGAGGGATGGGGGGCGGAACCCCCGACAGCAACTTGTATTGGAAAAGGAACGGCGGGGAAACAAAGGAGGAGTGCTCACAGCGCAATTGATATAAGTCAAAGGGGACATAATGAAATGAAATGTTTAACATCTTCAAAGAGGCGGTTGTGTGCACACCCTAAGAAAAACACCCCGGTCGTTTCTAGACGAGGGGTTTGTGAGATGGAAATAGTCGGCTTGTTTGATTCACAACCAATATAATCGGTTTGTTTTTATCGCCACTGCAGAGTATATATAACTCCTCTTAGGAGGTGGACTACAATCGCCAAAAATCAACCCTCATCACAAATCAACCCCAACCAACACCGCCCATCATGAACGAACTTATTACTCTCGTCTATCATCTTATCTATCCAATCGGCTATAAGATGTTTGACCTCCTCACGCAACTGATCTACGATACGGACGCGGTGAAGCAGCTCGCCGACGGCCCAGTTGCCTTGATCGCTGTGGGCCTGGGCCTGCTCCTGCTCTTTGTCTTTTTCATGCTCCGGCAGCTCTGGAAATTAGCGTCCTTTGTCTTTTTCACCGTATGGTTTTGCGGCTGGGGCATGGCATGCCTATTGGCATTCTTCTGTGCAGGGTCCGACAGCAACCACTGCCCCCAGCCCTGGTTCCAGCTGACCCGGTTTCCTTTTGTCCTGCTTGAGCGCATTCTGGGTGGCTACGGTGGCTTCGGTGGGTTAGGTGTATAGAGACTACAGGTATGTGGTCTCTTCTCCTCGCCTCGCCTCTCCGCACCAGTTAGTTGTTGCATATGTTTCTGTCTGTTTTCCTGTTTCTCTGTTTTCACCCCATCACTGTCACCACTATCATCGATATGGTAAGTAGTGTGTGGGATCAGTCCAGGTAGTAAGTAAGTATGCGAAGAAGAAGAATAAATGAAACGAAAATCTGCCAAAACTTAGTATTACGTCGTCCAAGATTTACAGTGAATTTTTAACACTAGTATACTTTACGCCGGTATGTGTTACATGTAAGGCTGGATGCAGCGCGGGTGTCAGCCGAGATCGAGTTTCCAAGATAAAAAAGAATCTGGACGAACCGGTATCGGGGCTTAGTTGCACACCTACCTGCCTGCATCTTTCCTTGGCAGTTCATATACGCCATATGCAGGTTTCGTAGCAGGAAGGGCGGCTTCAGCACCCGTTGATGGATCATCCAATTCGCACGACAGTGGCACCACCGGAGGCGTCCGCAAAAGGAAATGAAATTCCCCGCTCATGCAATTTATGTGAGGTTGGCCAGTCGGGCCCGCAACCCCGTCAGTTTGCGCCTCGAGCCTGGAGCACCCCGGTCCTTCCTGGCATGTGGAGCGAGGCTTTGTTCCCTTTGGGTCAACGGAGCAGGGCCGCCGGGTTTATTGACTACACGGCCAGCGTCGTCACAGAAAACATGCGCAAGTGTGCCGATCCCCCGGCTGCTTGGCGCCGTACGTCAAGAGACGATGACGAGGATGGCCTTGGCCGCCCATGCTAGAAATGTAAGGGGGTTAGTTGAGTGGTGAGCCTTTTGTGAGTATATGTATGTACGTGTAAGTCGTATTAGCAATGTTCCAGCTGTGTCTATACTCGTCTTCAGAGCTCTCGCCCTTTGTCATATCACCCCTACTCGATCTAGAACCTAATAACTACATGAGACAAAGAGCACTGTTCTCGTCCCCCTCCTCACCGCCAGCCACACGTATGACCATCATGCACACCCAAACCCTCCTCGGCCTCCTGGCGGCGTCCGCCTCGACGGCGTCCGCTCTCTCGGGCTCGGGCCGCTCGACGCGGTACTGGGACTGCTGCAAGACGTCGTGCGCCTGGTCCGGCAAGGCGGCCGTGAGCCAGCCCGTGACGACGTGCGACAACAACAACAGCCCCATCTCCAACGCCAACACCCCCTCGGGCTGCGACGGCGGCTCCGCCTTCGCCTGCGCCAACAACTCGCCCTGGGCTGTCAACAGCAACGTCGCATATGGCTTCGCCGCCACCGCCATCGCCGCCGAGTCGGCGACGTGCTGCGCCTGCTTCAAGTACGTCTCTCTCACCCTCCCACCTGCTTTGCGTTTGTAACTCCCTTGTTTATAACTACCTAACCACCGCCCACAGAATCACCTTCACGTCGGGCCCCGTCAGCGGCAAGACCATGGTGGTGCAGTCGACCAACACGGGCGGCGACCTGGGCTCGAACCACTTCGACCTGATGATGCCGGGCGGCGGCGTGGGCCTCTTCGACGGCTGCACGCGGCAGTACGGCCAGGCCCTGCCGGGGCAGCAGTACGGCGGCATCTCAAGCCGGTCCGAGTGCGCCTCCTTCCCGAGCCAGCTGCGCGCCGGCTGCGAGTGGCGTTTCGACTGGTTCCAGAACGCCGACAACCCCAACTTCAACTTCGAACAGGTCCAGTGCCCGAGCGAGATCGTCGCCCGCTCCAACTGCCGCCGCAACGACGACTCCTCCTTCCCGGCCTTCCGACCTTGAGAGAGAACGCAAGGAGGTAAAGTTGTGAACCAAGACCGAAGGAGTCGAACCAGCGTCGAGTCGCGATGTCCATATACTTGAATCAAGAAAAATGACAGTGCTCAAGTCCTGGCACCCTGAACATAAGGCAACTGCTTTCTATTCGTGGTATATATTTGTGTGTATGTATATACTTTATGTCATGATCTTGTCTTCCTCTATTAGAACAGACTCAGACTTGAACTCATATAATTGGAATATTGTGCTGTCCCTTTACTGTAGCCACCTCATATCGTAGTTTAGTCGGGTGAATTGTAAATGAAAATAAAGTCGTGTCGTCGTAATCTGCCGCCCATATGGTAATGTGGCACTGATGTTTCTGTCCATCGTCTCCTTACGCGGCAGAGACATGCATCTGCCAGTACTTCCTCCAATCCGACCATTCGCCACCCTTCTCCTTGGAGTCGTCGTCGCCCTGCCCGGGCTTCCACTTGCCGAAGCCCCGGCTCTTCTCGTACTCGGGGAACTCGACGGGCTCAGCCAGCAGGTTGCGCTTCTCGCCGTCGGCGAGAAACTTGAGGAAATCGTTCGAGACGTGCACGTACTGGCGGAGGGCCTCGTAGACGTCGATCTCGGCGCCCGTGGTCACGCTCAGGAGGAACGGCTCCAGCAGGGGCGCGTCCGTGACCGACGGGTGCGACGTGCCGAGCGAGGTCAGGAACCACGAGGCGTAGCCCCGGTCGTTGTTGCCTGCCACGATGTCGCGCACCGTGTCGAAGTGTGTCCGCCCGTAGAACATGGACCGCTTCTTGCTCCACGAGTTGCTGTGCACCACCAGGATCGGCACGTCGATGTCGTCGTTGAGCCGCCCGCTCGACTTGCCCGGGTCCAGGATAATGGCGCCCCGGAACGGGCGCTCCTCGCTGGGCCCGCCCTTGAGCACCTGCATCGCGCACGTCGCGCCGAACGAGTGACCCGCCACGACCATGCTATCGGTGTCGAGGCGGCCCGCCCAATCGTGCAGGCTCGCGCCCTCGCGCCGCGGGTTGGCGGCGAAAACATCGGCGCCGTCACCGCCGTTGATGCGCTTCAGCACGTGCACCGCCTCCTCGATCTCGGCTTGGCGGAAGTCGAGCTGTGCCTTCTTGTAGTCGTCCTTCTTTAGGTCTCGGCCGTCGGCCGACTGGAGCTCCGACTCCCGGAACGTTAGGCGGGTCTCGTCGGCGCGCCCGGCCTCCTGGATGATGGGCCCGGGGCTAGATCCATCGCGATGTTCGAGAACGGCGACCACATAGCCCCGCGACGCCAGCTCGCCGGCATAGTGGGTGTAGTCCGTCCGGCTGGACGCATCGCCATGGGAGAAAACGATAACGGGATATCCCTCCCGGGTGCTATGCCCAGTCCGTTCTAGTAGAATCTTCTCTGCTTCGTCGTTGTCGCCTGGCAAAATTCCCGATGACTCCGAAGAAGTGGATGAAGATGACGAATCAAGGGCCACGCCCTTGTCGCCGAGGAGTGGTAGGTCGACACCGGCGGGGATCTTGATGTTGCCCACCAGCAGCTTGATGGCACCGGTGAACAATGCATTTGTAAAGAAGTTGCCGATGTGGGCAAACTTGGCATAGCCGGCCGCCGTGACCGAGACAGGCTTGGAGATCCAATCGTGGTGGTGCTTGATGACGTGCTGTCCCTTTGATGCCGGGTAGTATAGCGTGAAGAGGACGGTCCGCAGCTCGAATGCATTCTCGTTGGTCGATTTGAACCGAGCCGGGTCGACGAGTCGAGGCGATGCGGCAGACGCCTCGATGTCGATGGCCCCGACGGCGTGAGGGCCGCTGTACTGCGGCAGCGGGTGTGCAAGCAGATGGCGGGATGCCACGAAGCTGTAGAGGACGTAGCCGATGGCTAGCGCGCAGGCAACATATCGCCATGTAAACCGCGGGCGGAGAACGGCGGGGACCCAGCTGGTCGTCGCTGGGCGCCCTTGTGGTGCTTCTGGAAATGGCTTCATCTTTGCTTTTCAATACGGCGATGGATCGTCGAAGAAAATCAAATTGTTGACAACTCCAAAAGTCTGGAATTGATGGATTGGAAACTTAAGCATCCATGTGAGCAGCCAAGCAAGCATGACAGCGATGATGCAATGGCCGGCTGATGCGCGGGCTTAGGACCCCGCCACGTTTTTTGGTGGCGATCCTGTCCAACTCAGCGAACATTCCACTTGCTTGATCATGGTCATGCTCGATATTTTGATAAAGCAGGATTGACTATGTCTAAAAATTCACTGAGAGTGGAATGACTGGCCAGAAATGCGTTGTAAAAGGATACAGTAGGCATGCGTTGGCTTTGTCTCCAGACTTACAAGAATCAGATGGAGTGGAAGAGTTGACCACTGCTGAATTATACCTAGTGTTACGTCATACCACCAAAGGTGCTTTGCTGGACTGTTGACTGGCACAGCTACAACCAATGGCTGTAAAGGGGAGTGAGTATTGCCAGACTACATGTAGGTAGTCACTGTAACTGAACATCCAATTATCAAAGGCACTGCCATTGATGACCTTAATCAAGACCAGTGGTCGTCTGCCCTGAATCTTGATTATTGACTTGACTCCAAGAACATGACCTACTTATTCTGCACGTCATACATACTTCTTCAACCACTATGTGGGTGTAGGTGGATGGACAACTACGTGCAATCCCTTACCAATATATATAAACTATTGGAAGTCAGGCATCGATTGAACACGCTACTTCAGCATCACCGCAACAAAGATCACCACCATCTGGAGAAATTCGGGCAGCATATCAATAGTCGTCCCAGCATAACGTCGCCCTGGCAAGACAACCTCGGCCTGCACTTGTCAACGGCCGGGCCATTGCCCGGCGAGGGAGCAGGGCGCCGCACTTCCGCAGCCTAAGTAGCATCTCGGTAAGGGATAGCTAGAGCAAAGGAGCAGATAGACAGCTTGACCGTTCATTAGCTACTGGGGGGATAGAGGGGGAAGCTAAGGAAGTGATAGTCTCCCACACCGTCAACCAACGGCCTCTCTTTTGCGTTTAGATGGGCTCTCCAGAAAAAGGGCTACCCTCCCTAAATTCGGACTGTCTCAACGCCTCTCTACCGTCGTACATGGCTAAACATCACCTGGGGCAATCCGAGCGCTCAATTGGCTTCATGGGGGAAGAGCTTAATATATCTCAGCTGGTACTTTAGTACGACTCTTGCTGGGTAGGCTCTTGGCACTGACTGCCTGTATCAGTTGACGACTGATCGCTATGTACGCCCCTTGCCAAAGTACCTAGTGAGGAGTAGATACGGGCTACTTGTAGGCCCGGATTAAAGACAGCAATCGCAAAGTGGCCCAAGGATAGGTTATGGAGCAGTAATGGAGATACGGCATCTACCACACATACCCGGGTGGCCGGCTGCTCTGAAAGCGGAATGAAAGTAAGCAAATGGACACAAAGCGGTAGTATTATATCATTTTTAATTTGCCCATGCATGAGCACATGCGCGGCCTACAGCAGATTCTTCGAGACCTCATTCTCTCATTGGTGGGTGCCCACCGTGACCGAGATTGAGCTGACTGACTGAGCGGCGCGCCCCCAGCTTGCCGTGTCTACTTACCGTCATCGTTTCTTTCCTCGGGATGGCAGGTCACATCTCAGGGCACTTATGAGGTAAAGTGTGCATGCAGGTTGAGGGGGTGGGTGTGGTTGTACAAGCGCCAGTGGTAGTGTAGTGTAAAAACTCAACTTCAGCTTCGACTCCTCCCTCCCTCTTCCCGTCCCTTTTAGGACGCACGCTACTGCAGGTACAGTGAGCAGCAGATGCACAGCAGCAGGATAATTGTGGATTGGTTCATTGCAAACCGTCCCTTGGCCTCCATGACTGCTTGCGCGTACGACTCAGGATCGTCCATCTCAGCGGGTTGCGTGCGATTGGATCCCCTCTACTTGCTTCGTAAGTTGTGCGCGCGCGCGTGTGTTTGTGTTTATATCAACTCTAAAATCTTATGATGTGTGTCTTGCATGTCGCAATAATCCCCGAACGAGAGAAACAAGTAAGAGTATGAATAGCAATAGTGGCAGCAGCCCATCGTAAGTAACTGTAAATGGCGATCTTGGCCTTAAACTGCTATAACAATAGATATTGTGTGGTCAGCCATGGGCGGTCCTGGCGTCCTATGTTTTGCAGCCAGTTGCGAAAGGAACGGGACCCTGCGATGGCCTATGTTTCAATTGGTGATCTCGGGTTGGGGGCGCGGGCACTGTTGCTTTTCTTTCTTTGGCCCTTTTCCCCTTCTTTTTCTCTTCTCGACGCGTGGGAAGGGCAAAAAAACAGGTTTGGCCGTGGTCCCCTCCCCCACTGATCAACCGAGACAATAATCGCCAATCCGGGCGGATCAGCCGAGCAGAGTCGTAACCATAGAGGGATAGGGCCCGCAAGGGATGGAAGTATGTAAGGCAAGATACGAGACAGACGCCAACGAAAGATAGAAAACGTCCGACCGAGGAAAAAGGAAAGAGAAGAAACAAATGGCCACCTAAGGTTCTCCGATACTGACACAATGGGAAGAAACATACGGACGGTTATGGACCGCACCCGCCGCGTCGGGAGGAGCTTCCTGTAGGAAACCATATGCTTAATGAACCTAGGGAATATTCCCCTGCCATCCCAAGTAGATGGGATGACAACTCCTGGTCCGTCCACTGTGTTTGCTGTTGTGTATTCATGCAAGTATCCAGAGAAACCCTATCGATCTATCCGATGCAGGCCATTGTACCACAGGGGGCGAGAAGGATCTTAAGGTTATGAGGCAATTGATCCGCCTTTGGTCTCACATACGGGGTATACACAGTTCAGCTACTTTAGTCTAGAAGAGCTCACACAGACACACACACGAGACGAGAACAGAAGGTTTTGAGGCGCCAGACCAAAACTCGGTCTTCCTGGCGAATGTCAACTTTGCCTTTGATATCTATAGTACATGAAGAAGGCTCGCTGACACCAGCGAATCGAAAAAGTCTTGAGCAAAGACCGATAAAACATCCGACTTTTTTTTCTGTAGCCGTAAATTTCCCGGCTCTGCCATTATACGCATCGAAACAAGTTGTGAATGACTCTTGAAATGAGATTGTACAAGAAAGAGAAGTCGGCAGAGCACAAAAAAAATAAACATTGGGAGAGCGCTTCCTGGGCGAAGCGGGGGGGGCAAGTTTGTAGAGTTGGAATGGATTTGATTGTTTGGCCAGAGGTGAGCGACCTCTTTCCCATATAGACCTCTATCGACATAAAAGTATTAGCGGCAAGAAGTCATAGAAAGAGACGCCATCCTTAGCTCTCCATCCCAAGGGTCCTAGAAGACCGCACACATCGATAAAATCCTCTGTGGCGTGATTTGTAAAGTGTCCAACACCGAGACAAGAAATTACAAGAATCAAGATGGAATCCTGCGCGCCTGGTCGCAATGCAGATTATGCATCGACCACCCGGCACAATGCAAGAGCCCGTATTGTTGCCGTATACTCCCAAAGTCTAAACACCATGCCACACGAAACCCTGAACCAAACCACACTGCTTTCCCGTCATAAAGGGGCGTATCAATCCCACGAATTAAAGTATTATCGACATAGAAAATCGTGAGCTAGACGTGAATGCGAAAGCAAGCTAGGTCGATTTAAAGTACGAAAACGGCGGCGATCGCCGCAGCGAATCCACCGAAGGCGACCTTGGCGGCACCAGCAGTGGGGATGGGAGCACTGGGGGTGGTGGCCTGGGTAGGCTTGGTGGGGTAGCCACCGGTGGGAGCGGGAGCCAGAGTGGTAGGCTGGGCTGGGACAGCGGGAACAGTGCCGTTGTTGTAGGTAGGGGGCTGAAGAGTATAGTCAGTATAAAGGGGTCTTCTGGAAGCGTGATGAGGTAGTGGCAATAAACTTACGGGAGCAGGCTTGCCGGAGCAAGAAGCACCGTTGCAGACAACAGCGGAGGTGGTGAAGACGGGCTTGCTGACGGTGCAAGGGCAGTCGGTGATGGTCAGAGTGGTAGGAGCAGTGACGGTGTAGGTCTTGGTGCCGTGGGTGATGGTAGTGGGGCCGGGGCAGTAGGTGGTGTACTGGTTGACGACCTCAGTGGTGTACTTGACGACCGGGGCGGAAGAGGAAACGGTGCCGTTGTTGGCGGGAGCAGTAGCGACAACGGGGTAGCTGGCAGCCGGGGTGCTCTTGGAGCTCTGAACGGCCTCGGTGGTCTTGGACTCAACGGGGTAGCTCTTGGAGGACTCAACAGCAGCGGTGCTCTTGGACTCAACGGGGTAAGCCTGAGTGGCGCTGGTGGTGGCAATAGCGGAGCTGGTGGTGACGGCAGCAGGAGGGGGAGCGACCTGGTACTGGGCGGAGGCACCTGCAATGAGGGCGGCAACGGCGAAAGAGTACTGCATCTTGACTGATTTGTCGGGGTATTAAGTTACTCGGGTAGAGAGTAGTTGATTGTCGTGAGGATTATTAGGTAGTTAGAGCAAATTAGGTATGCTGTAAGAACGAATGAATGTGACTGATAAGTCAGGGTTTATTTGCTGATGAGCGTGTGTGGGTGAGGAGGGAAGGGAAAGAAAGAGTAGACAATCATGGAGCGACGCGACTTATATACAGAGTTGCCGACATTGGGAACTAGGTAACCCAGCAGACGAACAAGAGGTAAGTCAAGACATGGGGGTGTTCGCCGGTGCACCTACACACCCATAACCCACCCACACGACAAGAAGGTCGCCATCCTGTCAGTGCCTCTGTCTCGCGCTGCTACTCCATGTCCGCTGCGACAGTGCCACCCATGCTCATTACCTATTTTACCCACCCTTGGTATACGCTCACTTATGTACTAGCCGGGGGTCCACAGTAGCGTCGTCAAGCCAAAATCCTTCCTGGGCCTTTTCTTCTGCAGCTTGTTTCGCTTTGCGATCGAATCAAAGGCACTGTCTTCCAGAATCTGATAAGGTACGGGGGTAGAAGGGGGTGGACTTCTGGGTGGACGGGCGCTGATTGTGCATTGACGGTGCTGTCAATTCTATCACAAATCAGGGGGTGGGTGGAGTACTGGAGACAGGCACAGATGGGCTCCGTCTAAACTTGTACGATACTATTAGCTGAGAGCTCCACGCGCTCTCTGCTGTTCTGCTAAGGCCAGAAAGGGGCAGATACGATACGAAATAGGGTGGTGCGGTAGATACGGCTGGGTCATTCGCATCACAGGCCGTATCAGGCTCTTCTCCAATTGGAGGATTAGGCCCCAACGAGTTTGTCCGAGGACGTACCTACGGCGTGGGAAAAAGAAGTATTCTAGAGGCAAAATGAGCGTGCGGCAGGCAGTACGAGTCAGTACAAAGAATTAAACCATGTTGCTTGGCTTCATTCGATGCCAACCAAACCTTCCTTTGCCTCTGGATTGGATGTGTTCGACATGATGGTGGGACTCTTTCCCCTGTGCTGGTACAGGCGAACAGAGCTGCCTGGTAGAGAAGTTTTTTCTTCTTCTTTTTCTTTCTCTCCTTCCATCCTTTCTTTTCTGGCGATTGGCTTGGGCGGTGATGAGAATAGAGAGGTGGCGGCCAGGAGGCGGCTCGTCGGCGTCCAATCTACTACTGCAAGGTACAGCTTTTTCCGCAGGTACGGGCAGGGGTACGGGAAATTACAGCGCCACTGGTCCGTGTTTTCCTTGGTCATCGGTCAGCAGTGCTCACTTCACTGCCAGCTTCACTGTCGTTTATTGCTGGCCCTACCATTTTTGGCCGTCAATCAAAAAAGGGCAACGAATATTGAAGCCTCGTACGTCCTGGTAATATTCCGATCGCACTAATCAGCGCTCATGGCACGGCCTTGTCATGATTGCATTGACTTTGATGAATTCTAAATTCGTCCATACCATAATAGTAGCACATCCACCAGCGGCTCAGCCATGTCATATCGGCATGGAGGTATTGGCTATTGCGCATGGGTTTGGAGTCGCCATAAGCCAAAAACGTTCTGGAAAGTCGGCGACGGGTTCCCCGCCACCGGCCTTGCCCGGCGTCATCTCAAGTTAAGATTTTGGGGCGACAGTTAGCTGGTCGTGGCCGACTAATGGGAGGTAGTTGTAGGTCCAAGAGCCTTAACGGCCAGCGCTCCCCGTCCACCAGCCAGTACAGTGTTCAGTAAGCTCCTGCAGGCAGTTGGGCTAAATGCAGGAACAATATCGGCTAAGGGACAAAAAGTCACGCTGCTGCAGGAACAGATTGGCATCACCTTCCATTACGCGCATTCAGCTTGACTCCGTTTGGAGAAGTTCTATACTATTCCAGGTAGCAATAGCAATACGAGTACATTCATGCTAGCTAGGTACACACGTACGGCTTATTCCGTATAGCGGCGATGTACTAAGCGACTGGGATTATGTGCCCAGCAAGGCGTTGCTATTGGCCAGGCTATAGGTCGATAAACAGGGTTCCGCGTTGCTGGCTTCCTATTTGGAGCAACGAACTGACGCCGCCCTGAAAAGGCGGAATGAACAAGCAATACAACTAACTACCTACTCCGTACATGCAGACCTAACCTAGTAGGTAGTATGTGTCAGAGGAGAAAAAGGGTCAACTATTGTAGCACTGGGAGTGCAGATCTAGCCTACAGCCGCAACCGTCAGCAGCTACCCTGTGCTGACGACATATTTTTTGGACTTCAACTTCACTTGGCTCTGACTTGGCTGAAGAACTTTCACATGGTCGAAGCTGATATGGCCATGGGGCCGGATCGGACGATGCTCGTAGCGAGATTGCCTCCGTCTGTCGTGCTTGATGGGCAAGATGGGTGAAGCAGATGGCTCCTCCAGAGCTCCTTGTCTCCGTTCACGAAATTTAGTGGGGACCGCTTCGATTCTCCGCAAGGTTGTTGTCGTTATGGATAGGCATGGTGTTGGCACGCCGAAAATGCAAAGTCATCCTCGTATTTCATTATTGCGCCTTACCTTCCACAGATAGTCTATTGAGGCATCAAAACGGGGCTTCGGCTCTGGTTGACCAAGCACTAGAAAATCTGCTCGGAGCTGGTAAATATTGACTTTTTGGAAGGCCTGCTAGTGTGCCAAAAGCAGCACCTTCTTCGCATTTACCATGTCGTTCCAGTCGCAGTCGCAGTCCCAGCCAGTCGCAGTCCCAGTTCTCCATGGAGCCTGGGAGGGTTTCCCACCGGTGAGCTTGCGTCGTCAACAAAACCACTCTTCTTCCGCGGCCGTCGCATTTAGGGCGCGATCGTCGTGGTCTCGAACCTGTGGTCTACCTGGGATATGGGCCATATCTTCCCCCAAATGAGGTTGGGATCATCGATCGCGATAACGATATTTTGGGAAGGAGATATGATCCACCGATGAAGAAAAATGACATCCATCCATCCCTTGCCGAAGTCGTCCGGCCGGGCCTTAGGTTACTTAGTCAAACCGGCCATGCCCGACTGCCAAAGTCGGACTGTTTAGCTTGCATGGCATCGATCAAGTGAATCCATATCTGGCGAACTAACAACCCTGTTTTGAACTGTTGATGCCCTCTGTGTGCCAGGATATCCCATCCGACAACCAGCGATAGGCCATTCATGTTCTCGTAGTTCAGTTTAACTGTTCATGCACGCATGTTAGGCCTCGCCTATAGCAGACCGAATGGGGTTGCAAATACCGCTTCCGCGAAACCCAGTCCATCCCAAAATCGAGAGCTAGAGCCTAGACTCACTATTAGCTACCACTCATCGACCCATAGCGGAGCCGACCAGGTCACATTCATTTTGGCAGCTCCCAAAATCTCCACAAGGAACAACAAGATTACCTCCAAGCTGGTAAATGAGGCATACGACGAGATGCACCACAACACAAGCAGAACAACGCGACTTCTACTTGCTTGCCAATCTACCGTGCCAAGTCAAGTCAAATGCTAACCTGTGCCTGCAATTTTTGACACGTGACGAACCATAGCCTGAACATGGAAGTTTCTGTCGCTGAGGTCTGATCTGGTGGACGAGAATGCCAACTACCTACGCATTCAAGCCTGCTGCCTCCCATGCATCCTCATATGTACACACGCATACACCACTCGAGCCCTCGATGACATCCAAGAAACCCTCGTATATGGTTGCTACCAGTAGCCGGGTGTTTCGAGCCCCCAAACTGCTGTACGACGACTCTAGCTCACTGCTAACTACAGGCGCAGCCCAGGCGTTGCAGCAAAGCGACTGACTGATTTTCTTTATCTCGAATCCCTTCGTATCGGAGGTCGCAAGAGTTACCACACCACAGCTGTTGCGTGGCTGGGCACAGGGTTCAGCAACTCCCACCTGGCACAGGCTTTGACAAGCCTGTAACGCCGACGAAAGCTCCTTCTCGATATGCGGTCCATATTAGCTTTCGAGTTACATCTGCTGCGTCCAGACCGAGACAGCCGAAGGTTTCTCTGAATCCAGCCAAGGATATCATTTTAGGGCAAATAAAGGGCTCGATGACCTACGCCCAAAACGCCATGTTGCTCGATACTGTGACTTGACATTGTGTTTGGATAGAACGGCTCTGGCTGGTTAGCTCAAGTGAGACAGCTGCCCTCGCCATCTTTTGTATATGTGAAGCGATTGCGACTGTCGTTATTCAGAACCTCGTGGTGTAAACACCTTCAAATGGGCCAGAGATATTCCATTTCCATACTCTAACGCGACGATGTGCAGAGATGACAGCTTATGGGCATCTTCGTCTACACGTTCTTGGGGCCGCATTTACATGGAGACTGGCAATGCTGCAATGTCCACAATTACCTCGGACTGAAGCACTTCACGATTTATTCAGCCAGACCAGCGCTGGAACCACGTTCCACTACGAGTTCTGGCCAATGCAGGTGTGAGAACCTTCTTTCAGCCCAGGCAGTCAGCCGAGAGATACCCCCGACTCATACCCATCTATATACCTTGGGGTATTTTGATAATATTGATGCAAATGGAATACCAAAGTGACTGATGGCGTTCGCCAGGAGCTCCGGCGGCAGCGGCGGTGTCATTAGTATGCCAACTGTCGAGACGGAGTCCTCTCGGGCCTTAGTAGGCCTTAGCTTCACCTGTCGTGGACCTTTTCACTTGCATTGCCCCCCGCATCCAGACCGTGACGCCGAACAAGATGCAACAGTGACGTCGGACTTTATATCGAATTAGTAAGCAGCATGCGGGCTCCAACTCACGGGGGGTTCGGTCTTCCTCGGGATTGCCCCATGTCGTGAACGTGTAACAACAGAACAAAACGCAGCACCGAGACACGCATTTTCGTCACATACACTACTAAACAAACCAATTCATATCTCGGTCTTGGCTGATACAATCTTGTCATACATTACTGTCCATCTGCATCGTGAAGAACATGGCGCCTCAAAATATGAGAGCAGTCGGTGAGTAGCAACCAGACACGGCGTACCCCACCTCCTTTTGGTCACTCACACCCAATCTCTGTCAGACATCAAAGGCGGCACGGGCCCGGCCTCCGCCCTTTTCATCAACAACGCCACGCCAGTGCCGGCGCCCAAGGAAGGCGATGCCCTGGTTAAGATCAAGGCCTTCGGTCTCAACCGCATGGACCTGCTGCAGCGCGAGGGCAAGTACCCGCTTCCCCCGCAGGCGCCCCTCACCCTCGGGGTCGAGTTCTCGGGCACCGTCGAGTCGCTTGGCGGCGGCGACCACGGCGACTTCAAGGTGGGCGACGCGGTGTTCGGCCTGGCGTACGGCGGGGCATACGCCGAGTACATTGCCGTCTCGTCCAAGATGCTGCTGCACAAGCCGGACCACCTGAGCTGGGAGCAGGCCGCCGCCATCCCGGAGACCTGGATCACGGCGACGCAGGCGCTGCACCTCGTGGGCGAGTTCGCCGGCGCGGGCAAGTCGGTGCTGTGGCATGCCGGCGCCTCGGGCGTCTCCATCGCCGGCATCCAGCTGAGCCGGGACGCGGGCGCCGCCTCCGTCTTCGCGACGGCGGGAACCGACAACAAGTGCCGTTTCGTCGAGCGCGAGCTCGGCGCCACTGCCTGCTACAACTACAAGACGACCGAGGACTGGGACAAACGGATCCTCGAGGCGACGGGCGGTAAGGGCGTGGACCTCATCGTCGACTTCATCGGCGCCCCCTACTTCCAGCGCAACCTCAACGCCGCGGGGCGCGACTGCCACTGGGTCTCTCTGGGGCAGATGGGCGGCTCCGTCCTGCCCGACGGCGTCAACATTGGCACCTTGCTCTTTAAGCGCGTCCGCATCGAGGGCTCCACCCTCCGAAGCCGCGAGCCCGAATACCAGGCCCGCCTGCGCGACAAGCTGGCCGAGTACATCCCCCACTTCAAGGAGGGCGGCGCCCTCAAGGTCCTCATCGACACTGTCCTGCCCTGGGAGGACATCGTCAAGGCGCACGAGCTGATGGAGGCCAACACCAGCACAGGCAAGATTGTCTGTACTATCTCATAAAGACGGCTCAAGTAGCCATTGAATAGTTCAATAAGCTTTCTTCTGCCTAGTCTATGACACGGCTGTTTCAGGGGTTCACACCGTATGTGCTATAATGATGCATTCAAGTGACGCTCCCGGAATTGATCTCTGCACTCAATACCTTTGTTCAAGTAACTAGTAGGTGTAAAGAACCAGGAAAGCTGCATGTCAATAGGATGGGGCAAATAACAATTATAGGACGCTTTAAAGAGTTGTTCGGTCATAGACATATCTGATCTTATCTCATTACTTTTCCTTCTATCTCTGCGAGGTACACCTTATACCTCGGACAATTCTGAAGTTTTCTTGTACTTCGTTATGCATGGTATATGCCGACTAATGCCTTCATCATCCCTATACCTTACAGCCCCTTGTCCTAGAAATGCCTTTATTGCCCTCGCTGGTATGCATCGCTTTGTCGGCGATTACATGAAACCACAATTTGCTCAGGTGCCTAGCATCTAGATACTATCCTCTCCAACAGTCGATCATGAGCTCATGTCAAACTGCTTGATCATCTCTGCCAGCTTCGAAGCCTCCGACTTGTAGTCGAGCGGCGTCGCGCTCATCACCTGGTATCGTATCCTGATAAAAACACATTAGTTACTGGATGGTGTTGATGTAGGTTGAAAAGTGACTTACTTCTGGTTGTCTCCATATGTATCCATCTTTGCTCTCGCGCGGAAATTGAGCTTGGTACAGTTGGCAGCCTCGAACTTGGCAGCCAACGTGGGCTCATCGTTCTCCTTCAGCTCCATGGCCTGGTCGGCAGTCATGCCATCCATGATAATACGAGCGACTTCATCGAAGCAGCTGAGCCATAGTTGGCCAGTATGGTCGTTGACGTTGATGCTCATGATGTAGCGGTATTCGGGTCGGGGGTGGTCGGCCTGGCACTTCTCACATCGCCATGTGCCATCACCTTGGTCGACCACCTTCTTGTTGCAATCCGAGTTCATACAGGCAGGGTAGCAGAAGTTTTCCTGGCGAATGTAGACAACGGTAGCTTTCAGGTTGAAGTAGTCGCCTCCCGGGTTTTCCACACCGAGGTTCTCCTCCTTGACCTGCAAGATGGACTTGGTTTGATCCTGACGACCTGTCGCCGCGCCCATGGACGCGAGGTTGTTGTGTGTGTTGAAGTTTCCGTTGGCTCCTTGAGAGTCATACCAGCCCTTGAGGCGGTGGGCCTCCTCGATATCAGGGTCCACAGCCATGGTACCCGAAGACAAAAGCGATAGCGAGCGGCCTCCGAAGTCCGACACTTTCACGCCCTTGAAAGCCACCACAGACTCGGGCTGGCTGTCAAAGGCAGTCGCAGTCTTGCCCCAGATGGTAACACGTACAGAGAATTGAGAGTCATCAACCAGGGTCAGTTCTCGCTTGTCGTAAGGCTTCTGTGTCGTCTTGGAGACAATCTGGTTCACGTCGCCAACTTCCTTCAGGACACCGACAATATCGATGGTGCTGTCCTTTTCGACTTCCTGGAGTTTTTCAATGTTGACAAAGTTGTAGCGCACTTGGGGCACGTTGGAAGTGTCCTCGGCCTTCTCGATGACCGTGTCACGCTCAAATGTCAACTCGTAGTCGTTTGGGAGATTGCTGAACTGTTTCTTGGCGAGTTGTACACGGCAAGGGTTGCTAATATAGTAAACACTGCCCTCCTGCAGCATATCATAGTACTGATCGCATTGCTCGTTGAAGCCGGTTGCCTTGATCTCGCCGCTCTCGTCAAGAAGATTGACTGAGAACAGCTTTCCTTCGCCAGAGGGCTTGTGCCAAGTCTTGATGTCTGACTTGGCGGAAACTCGAGCCTTGATGGTCCATTTATGGGCATAAGGAGAGAGGGCTTCGATTGGATAGATGACGGGGCCACCAAGGTTTGCCGAACCGCTCTTCTGAGGCGCACTTCGAGAAGGTAGGGGCTCTGACTTGACTGCAGGGGATGGTTCGGGTTTGGCACCGTAGAAGCCGGAGCCGCCGATGGTGGTATTGCTCTCTCCGGCCGGCTTGGACTCAAAGGCCACAGGCTCGCCGATACGGTCGTGGATTCCGAGATTGTCGGCAACCTCGAGGTCAAGAATAATCAGGATGTTTTTGCCCTTTACGGAATTGGCCTGGTAAGACTTAACCCGGACAATGCAACCTCGGACCAGTTGGTTATCGTGTATGACGTGGTTTGCTTCTGTTCGGTTGTCAGCAAGTGGAACTGCCTGGGTGAAAAGGCAAGTTGATATCACGTACGTGTTGCGAGCATGCACTGGACGTAGTTCCGTACGTCGCTGAGAACAACTCGGTAACGTTCGACGTTAGCTCCACCCGCGGGTTGAGCAGCCAGGGGCTTGATCTGGAGACATTGCAAGACGGGAACTGGGAAGCGCTGATCGACGTTACCAGCGTCGTCGAATACGGCCCTACAGCAACTTTTATCAGTTCACAGTTACAAATATGCGTGGAGGGGAAGGGGACGATCGTACTCTAAGGCGCCCTGCGTTATGGCCGATTTGGCCTCTGCAACAGACATTCTGAAGTCAAGTTTCTAATTACAGAACTAAGATCTGGGGAAAGCAGGCGATGGCAAGAATACAATGTGAAAAAGCGAAGATCTGTTCCGCGATGCGTGGCGAAATCTGGAGCGTTGGATGGTGTTTTCGGGTCTTGTCGATGCGCCAAAAGTTGAGCGAGGAACCAGACGCGACATCCAGACGCGACTAGGCACGGGTTCTTGGAGCAATTGTTTAAGTGGTTTTTCCTAAGACCGTCAGCTGGTAGAGCCTGGCAGTCTTAGTGTACTTAATGCTGTCTCTACTTCTTTACCCACTCTGCCAGCTGGAGGTGGCCACCCAAGCTCCAGGCAGCTACCGCGCGGGGCAACCATTCGCGGGGCGGTTTTTAGCAGATGCCTGTACGTACTTTAGCTGATAGCATGCCTACGGAAGAGGGTCGAGAGGAAACATTAGGTAGGTGAACAGTGAACATGTAGAATCAGGGGCTGTATTCGATGAGATGGGTTATTAATTCGCTCCGATATATAACTAAATGGCTTTAATACTAAATAATGTTTAATAATAAGGAGGTATACTTAAATAGTCTTTAATATTTCTGTTTAGTTTAGGTACGTAAATGTCACTATCTATTTCTGGCAGTAATGAGAGGTAAATACATAATGTAGCCTACGACGTCACCCCGCGATGCCGCATTCTGTGAAACCACCACCGAACTCAGCACTCAGAGTCCTGTACTGATCACGGGCACTCCTCTGCATTCCATTCCGACCCTCTTCACGCCAACAATCTGCATTTCATACAGCGACCCAGCAAGCCAAACCAGACTTCAAGAAATTCATTTACTCGTTCAACGTATATAATCGCAACACCACAGAAGGCACTTTTTACCATCAGGAAGCCATCATCATGTCTGAGCCCGAGTTAGCAACGAAAGCTCCCGAGAGCGATGCGAACGAGACGATCATCCCCGGCGACACGCCTGCCCAGACAGGCCCTACCATGGGCGAGCACTGCACTACCGACAGGCCGACTCGTATGCTTGGATTCATACCCTATCTACCCGCCCTTGAACCGGAAATCCGCTGGTTTGGGCCGTTTACTGATGTCTAGACTACTGTAGCTCTCGGCGAAACCCCCCGGGGTGAGATCCGCAAACTCGGCGAAGTCGACGTAAAGAGCCCCAAGAAGCCACCATCGCAGACGTGCTGGCCCAGCTAATTGAAACCCTTCCTCTGGACAAACTTAGGCCTACATCTCCAAGCCCGCCTCGTATCCCACCTCGCCCGCGAAGCTCCTGCTGCTCCTGACGGGCGGCACCGGCCTCCAGTCCGCCAACAACCAGATCCAGTCCGACAAGTTCGCCGACGAGGGCTTCGTGGTCGTGATGCCCGACCTGTTCGGCGGCGACCCGGCCCCCAACTCGGCCGCCCTGCCCGAGGCGGAAGCTTCGACCTCCTTCCTCGACAGCTTCAAGCTCAAGGCCGTCGAGACAGCCAAGTCCTTCATGATCGACATGTGGCTCGCCCGCCACACCGAGGAGAAGGTCATGCCCCTGCTCGAGAAGGTCGTCGACGCCTGCAAGTCCGAGTTCGCCGACGCCGTGGCCGCGGGCGACGGCGTCTACGCCGTCGGGTACTGCTTCGGCGCCCGTTACGTGCTGCTCCTGGCCGCCGAGCGCGCGGTGCCGCAGGCGGGATGGTCGGGCGCGCAGAAGCCTGCGGACGAGGAGGCCGGCGAAGCAGCCGGTGTGCAGAAGAAGGGCCCCTTCATCAAGGCTGGCGCCTTAGCCCATGCGACACTGGTTTCGCCCAGCGACTTCGAGGGGCTGAAGCAACCTATCAGTCTGGTCTGTGTGGAGAGCGATCCTATGTTCCCTGATGAGGTGAGAACAAAGGGCGAGGATATAATGTCCAAGGCCAATCTGGAGCATGAAGTCCAGGTTTACCCTGGAGTCCCACATGGTACGTACTTGAGGTCTCAGTTGGTTGATGGCGGGAAACTTACTTTGTTGCAGGTTTCGCAGTGATTGGCGATTACGAGGACGCCCATATCAAGGATGCGCAAGTTACCGCGCATGAGCAGATGTTGAAGTGGCTCAAGGAGCACTGAGTCTGACCCGACGGTTGTTGTATGGGGTTTTATACCAGCCGGCGTTCAGGTCTGAATGTTTCCATAACAAAACACGTTTGATAGGCCAGATTACCTGCCCAAGATTACGATCAATATGAAAGCAGTTCCTACCCTATTTGGGAAAAGGAGATGCAATTACGGCCTATTTTCATTGACATACGCGCCCGCTCTACGAGTAGCAGAGACAGACTTGAGTTTCACGTATATCCAGTCTCGTGACTAGAAAGTCTCCTGAACTAGACGAAACTATTGTTACTCGTTGATTTTACGTAGCTGCACGTGTGCAAATGGATAAACCGATGATAGTCTAACCACTAATCATGATATAGGTCGTCTCTCTAACGACGTGTCCAACCGTTTGAAGTCCCTGGCCCCTTTCCCTTCTTACCATTTATATTCTAGACAATCTTTTTCTTTAACTCCGGATCGCACCCCCTTCACCCTGTACCCACCTCATAAAATCGTATCTCGTTAATATAACAAATGGAAAAACGAACCATCCTCGGAAGGGGGTCGCCTTGAGTTTTCATCACCTTACGTCAACCCCCCACACAGCGCCGCGCTCAGCTTGGCCCCCTTCTTGTGCCGCCACTGGCAGCCCAGGCACTCGGTAGTGCGGCGCTCGACCACGAGCCCGTCGCGGTCGTACTTCATGAAGTCCTGCCGGGTCTGCAGCCGGCGGCACGAGGGGCACTTGAGCAGCTCGCCCGCCGCCACCAGGTGCTGCCGCAAACAATGGAAACAAAAACCGTACGCGTCGATCAGCTCGCTGTAGGTGGGGCGGTACTTCTTGCAGCACGGGCACGTCGTATGATTGCCCAGCATCTCGCTCTCGGCGCGCGCCCGCTCCTCTTCTTCGGTCGCGGCCGGCGCCCGGAGGCCGTTGGTGATCCGCGGCTTGTACTTTTGCTTTTGTGCTTCCTCGCGGCGCATCCGGGCCTCCCAGGCGGGCCCCGCCGGGGCTTGTCGTATTGGGTTTTAGGCCGCGGGCGCTTGGGCGGCTTGGGCAGCGGCGGCTGTGGCAGCCGCTGCTTTGGCCTTTGAGGTAGATCTTGGTGAATGTGATGGGGTTGATTGTGGTACATGGGAGACTCGAAAGAGGGAACCAGAGGGGGTATATCAATGGAGCTCTGGGGATGTGGGCGCTGCTTTTGCTGCTGTCGCTTCTGCTGCGGAGGCTCCTGCTGCTGGGGTTGGTGATGGTGACGGGCCTGGGCCTGAGCCTTTAGTTTGGGCGTTCGATTTACAAACACCGATTTTGATGGTGGTTTGATCGTCTTCAAGATGTCATCACGAACCATATCCCGCTGCTCAGGAGGCATACTTTTTGAAGGGCGTTGACGGGCTTTCGGTGGCGTTTCTTGGTTAGGATGTGGAACTTCGTGATATGTCCGACTACCATGGACGGCACGCATCTTGGGTTGAGGCTGGGGCTGAGCCCGAACTCTCAACTCCGTGTTTGGATCCAGTCGCTGTAGTGGCGCGGAGGTTTGGGGCTTGATGATATAGTTCCCCATGTTAGGAGGACGGACTTGCGGATGGTAGGTCTGTAAATTCTTGGGAGCACGAGACGAGTTCTCAAAATGCCCTCGGGGTCTGTAAGAACCAGAATAGTACTGGATCTGCGGCCTCTCCTTCTGCTGTCGTCGTTGGTCTGGTAAGAGATTAGGATGATGACGATGATGACGATGCTGCTGCTGCTGCTGCATCCCGAGGCCAGATGCTGCCGCCATTGCAGCGGCCCCTTCCCCTCCATGCGAGTAGTCCAAATCTGGCTCTGGGTCCGGCCGCACTTGCAGCGGCCGCTCGGGGGCGTTTTTAACGGGTGCGAAGCAATCCTATTCGCGCAGTGGCAACAGCTCCAGTTGTCGTCGTCCTTGAAGTTTATGGCTGGCGCCTCGTGGCCTCCCTGGCGACAATACTTCATCTCGAAGATGATCGAGGCATCGCGGACTTCCATCAGACTCTTCGGCTGGTAGCAGTAGTCGCACAACTGGAGATTTGTCCTCTGGTAGGGCAGCCGGCGGTGAATCGCGCGAGGCTGCACGCAGCGGTTACAAATGAAAAACTCTTGCTTAGAGGATGACGATGAAGGCGGTGGTGTTGGTGCGGCGTCCGGCCCCGGCTTGGTCCTCATGCTGATGCCCGAATCGTTAGGGGCGTGCCCCCGACGGTGCCGCGAAGTGGAAGACGACATGTTGGCCACCTGTCCGAACGGCAATTAAAACCTCTTTGGGTATACCTCAGCGAAGCAGGCAATGAATGCGCAACTGTCGCTGACGTATTTGATGTTCGCGATGGCTGGTAATATTTCGAAACACTAGCTCAAAGAACTAAACAAAAGACCTCCTTCTCTTCCTTCAGAAAACGCAGGAGCCCTCTGCAGGCCTAAGCCCGCTCTCTCCTAGGAATAGCGATGAGGCCGACGAACAAAGGCATTGTTGTCCTGTAGCCCGTTTGTTTGGTGGCCAGATCCTTGTTTTTGGTGGCCAACCTCTCTTACCTAAGGTGAAACCGAACGCAGAGTGGACCGAATAAAGTGAAACGAGTACGATGATCGTTAAAACCAAATCATCTTGAGAAAAAGATCATTTGAGATGCTTCATATCATGTACTCAGGTCCGGCGATGCGATGATGTAGGGAGAGCTGGAAGTAAACAAATCTAGGGGTCGTCGGGGGTGCAACTACAGACATCAACAACAATAACAACAACACCACCACGAAAAGTGAGATCCAACCAACTAATTCAGCAGGGATGGCAAATGAACCGTAATTGCAATTTCTAAAAGAAAGGAAAGCTATTTATAAATATTCATCGCCCTTCAAACGGCAAGAAGCAACTGCGAATGTCTCATGTCTGGCTCAGGTCCGAGTGAGTGAGTCTCAATTGGAAAGCCACGTCGACGAGGTACTTTGCTTCTTCGCCATGACGACCAGGTTGGGCGCCTCATTGAGCAGCTCCGCCCACCACGCCTCGTCTGCCGCCTCCGGGCCCCCAATCCCCTCGGCGATCATCTGCCGCACCTCGTCGAGTCCCGGCCGCTTGTACTCGAGGTCCGCCATGCCAGCTTGCGCCGCCGCGCGCTCGAAGACGTCCTTCTTCATCCGGAACGCGTCGAACTCGACCGCCGGGTCCGTCCGGAACCGCAGGTGCACCTGGAAACCGTTGTCCCCCTCGCCGCCGGGCAGGGGGTCGAGCCTCGTCTCGGTGACGCCGTACTTGCCGCTCTGGAGGCGGGGCGCCAGCACGGCCTCATGGTTCTCCATGGTGCCGACGAAGCGGCCGCCGGGCTTGAGGTAGGCGGCGACGTTGGCCCACATGCCGGCGAGCTCAGCGGCCGAGGGTGCATAGTTGAGGAGCCACATGCCCAGCACCAGGTCGAAGCGGCCCTGGTCCTGCGCGAGGGCCGGCACCGTCTGCGCCAGCGGGCGCGCGCAATCGGCCGCGTACAGCTCGGTCCCGGGGGCGTGTTTGACTTGGCCACCTGGAGCATCTGCGTCGAGATGTCGACACCGACGAGGCGGCGGGCGCCCAGGGAGTGCATGACGCGCAGCCCGATCCCCGTCCCGCACGCGAGGTCCAGTACTGCGATGTCCTTATGGGGCCCCACGGATTCGAGGGTCGAGGTCAAAAGAGGCAGAAGGGGGCGGATCCCTGGCACCCGCCATATCTCGTCGTACGAAGTTGCGAAACTGTCGTAGTGCGCCGGTGCTGAGCCCCCGGTGTTCGCCATGTCTCACCGTGTCTTGTTCCTTGAGATAGCGCTGACTAGACAAGCTAAGTTGTTGTTGCTCGTGAACCTGGGCGCTTTACTATTGACTTCCCAATTCTCGAGCAAAATACTCCTACTAAGGGGGTCTAAATGTCTCAACACCGCAAGGACGAAAAGCCGGGCCTTTTGGCTTATGTACTAATGGGCGAGATCAGACTCGATGCGGATGGTCGCGAGTTCGACACATGCATCCTGTGTGATGGGATGAAGTGGCTGCAGTGTGACGTGCGATTTCGGACGAAGAAATCATGGTCCGCGATTAGCGGTCAATGGTCATAGAGGCGCAAAGTCGAGTCGCCAGCAAGACTCGAGCGTCCCTGCACAGTACATTCTCATGACTGTCATTCGGAGGGACGTCCGATAGCAGGCTCATTGGTATGACCAACGGACGGGAACATGCACGATTCGGTTAGAGCAAACTCAGATTGGTTATGTGAAACCGGCCAACGGCTCACATTCTGACTGACAGCAGCTTGATCAGGGGCACTACTAAACACGCACATTGCTCTGTATAGGTGGCATGGAATAAATGATGGTTATCTTTTCTCTTGTCAATGGACTATCCACTTTACTGGGTATTGCTGACCTGAGTTAATATTGTTGTTCTTCTTCAACCTAAGTCGTGTAGCTGCTTCATGCCTCACTTTCTATAAGTGCAACCTAAAAAGACCGGGTAATTACAACATTATGTAGAGGTGGTCTGTCTACGAGACCGTCGCGGTTCTGGAGGAGCGGGTTTCTAGCCAACTCTTACATAGTTACCTACAACGCCCTCGTCAGTAAGAAAGCCAGTCAATGAACTGATGGACAGGTGTACTCACCGGGGAACTGGCCCTGCTTTCCGTTCAGCTTCCCGATCCACCATTCATTCTCGTTCTGTGTCCGCGTAACAATCTCTATCACATCATGTGCCTTGAATGTCAAATCTCCTTCTGCCTGTGCCGAGTAATCGTACAATGCTGTGACATATTCCGCCCCCGCCGGCGCCCCAGCCAGCCGCTTAGGCTTCGGCTTCGGTGGCGGGGGTTTCGCTTTCGCAGCAGCAGCGGCTGCCAGACCAGGAGACGTAGGGCTTTTCATGGATGGTGACATGGGCGGAACAAAAGAGGGCTTCGATGTTACAGAGTATGGAGGGGGAGGGTGGTCTCGTGCAGGTTCGGCTTCCTCGTGTTGGGGATATTCTATCTGCGGTACGTCCGAAGCCGAACCGGTGGAAGAGGGCCCAGCAGTAATGGCCGCGGGTGTCTTGCCAGCTTCCAATGCGGGGCGGCCGTACTTGGGCGGCCTCTTCTGCCCGCTCGTCTTGAACTTCACGATGCTCAGCTTCTCTATTTGTTCTTGAATATCGCCGCGCTTCTGGTGGAAGGCCTCTTCGATATCGAGTGTAAGATCGAAGTACCCGATATCGCAACTCTGCATTTTCTCGTGAAGCGTGTAGAAAATGTTCAGCTGCATGTAATAAAACGATTGGAACAGGGGTTGGATAAACTGCCGTTCCAGCGTAAACAGCTTGGGTAGCTCATCCTTAAGCAAATCGTTGAAGTAGTTGTATTCTTGCGTCGCGTTTTCGACGTCCGTCTCGGCCTTCCACATGGCCTTCTCGTCCTTGGCTGACTTGTCCTTCTTGTCCTGCAGCTTCTTCAGGGTCTGACGGTGGCGATCGTAGTCCAGCTGCTTGTGGTCGCGTTTGAGCGCCGTTTTCCTGATGGCCTTGATGACGTCGAGGAGCTCGTCGGCGGGGCGAATAACGCGCGCTTCGATCATCTCCAACTCCGGCTTCAAGGACTCCTGGAGGTCCTTGACCACGGCCTCGTACTCCTCGCAGGCGCGAATTCCTTCGGGGTTGCCATGGACCACTAGCGAATCCGGGTCGGACATGCGGCCAGAGATGGGTTTGTAAATTTCTGTCATGGCTCTGCTAAATTCGATCTGGTGGTTGAGCATGCCATTGATGGCCTTGAAGTACTTCTCGGACTCGTCATGTAGGCGTTTGGTCTCGTTCTCCATCTCTTGAAACCGGCGTTCAGCATCGATGTATACGGCATCTTTGGTGTGCTCGCCCATGTTAAACTTGGCTTTGAATTGTTGCGGTGCCTATAATACCAGCGGCGCAATATTAGTTCAGCTGCTGTCGAGATCGCATAGGCAAACGGAGATGCACTCCTCCATACGTACCCGGGTAAGGGTCTTCTGGAACCCCTTGAAGCTCATCTTGACGGAATTATGTGTAGTAACAGCGGGATGGCGGGGTATGGATGGGCAAATGTCGAGGGCGCACTCGTAGCTCGCAAAAAGATGCGACGACTCCTGGGATTCGGCCGGCAGAAAAGCAGATGCCTAATTAAGAGTGTTGCAAAAGGTGTAGTAGCCTCAATTGGGAGACGTCCGGAAACTTGCGAAGGTTGAGTCTGTTATTGCGTTGCGCAGAATCTTGGTATGGAACGCATGCGCAAGTTCGGTTGGGTTCTTCTGGGTGTAGTTCCAAACGGGGGGTCGATTTTGGGTGTCCGCCCGCCTGGGTTTTGGTGACGACGGTCGTCGTGGCAGTGCTGCTTGCGGTTTTCAGCACAAACCCCGGTCACTGGGGGTCAGATCCTGTGGCTTTGTGGCGGCGCAGGTGAGATTGCTGATCGCAAGGCTGCTAAGCGTACGACTAAAGTACGTAAGTCAAGCAAATAAGTAGATTAAGTCGCTGACAATGAATCAGGCAGACGAATTCGGGAGCAATGTCTGAGTTGGAGAGGGTTGAACGGGTTTAGACGGAGCCTATATGCGAAGGGTGAGTTGCGCTTCGTTTGTATTGTAAGCAAAGCAAAGTGCAAAGTGGGAATAAGCAATCCCAAAGTCAGCCTGCGCCCAATATAAGAATCACTGATAAGCCCTGTTTCCTACCGCGGCCCGGCTGGTCTGGATGACATAGAATGGCTCAGCTACTCTCATTTCATGAATCTTATTGCTGATCACACAGGCCTATTCGCAAGTACCTCCAAAATGTCCATCCACCCATATGAGGTCCCGTCTGCTCCCCAAGCATGCGAGCATGCCGAAAATGCCGATCGCGTTGGGTCTTTGTGCAAAGAACCTGCTAATGACGGCGGGACTAGGTCCTAAAGTAACAACGTCACAGGGTATGCTTACGTCAATCCGCAGTGCTAGCAAATCACTCTGCGCCCTGTTGGTACCTAAGGACCTCGAGCTAAGCGCTAGGCAAGTACCCAGGTATCCTTCCCCCCCCTTTCCGCGGTCCCGTCTTCAACCCCGTAGTGTGGACGTTAGGGCGGAATACAACCTTGGATGCGATTTATCGATCCAGCTTGCCGGCAGCCCATTATTACCAGATCGACAGCTAGGATGACCAAGATGCTGAGGAATGTTTCCATATTTCGCGAAACATCTCATCGATTCATTGCAGTCATTACTTATTGCTTTGATGTGCCTCCCAATCCAGACTCCTCAACTTGCATGCTTCCACAACTTGCCGTCGAACTCTTCGTACAATATAGCAAAAGCCTTTTGGACGTGTTCCAACGTTCCGTGCTCGGCATTGGCCCAAGATGGTGCAGATCCGCCGCTAAACGAAGAGCCAGAGCCAGAGCCAGAGCCTCCAGCTTCCGCGTCACCACCCTCGTCGTCCGAGTCTTTCTCGTCATCATAGGTGCCCATGATGTCTTCATCGTCCGCCACGGCATCAGTATTGGTATAGTGCTTCAGGCTTGCCACAATAGTCGCCAGGATCATGGTGAAATCCTTCAGCGTGTTGTAGACAGAGCCTTTGTGGATCTTGTTGTCCTTACTCAGAGCTCTCAGGTCGCCATGTTTGTAGAAATTGAACAGGTACGCGTTTAGGGGCCCGCCCGTGTCGTAAGGTGAAATGGACAGCGAAGGAATAGAAGACTCCTCCATGAAGACCCCTGATCGAACATTGTTGCAAAGATCCCGAGTGCTGGAAAACTTGTCGTCATGCCCAGAAAGCGCGGCAAACGGCTATCTAAGGAAACAAGGCGGAAGCTTGTCAAGGCTCTCATAGCGACCAGACTGCTCGGGTCCAACTGAATGATGCGTGTATGGAAGCATTCGGTCAGGGACATCTTTGAGATGCATACGAGAAAATGTTGTCGCATACGATGTGAATATGTCCAGGATATGTTTGTTGTGCTCCCTCAATATTGCTTCGGCTTCTGTAGGCAGATTCGGTAGCAAGACTGAACGCGATACACGACCAGCGTCGACGGACATTCTCACCGTGTTCGTACAATAAACTCTCGAGAACAGGTGTGTCATGACCAATGCAAGCTCTTCCAAAACCTCGTTGCGCTTTGAGACAATCTTGGCACAGAGTCTATGGAGATAGCCCTCCTTGAGTAGCGCATGGAAAGAGAAGGCAGCATTTTCGGTGAAGTACAGGTGCCCGACTAGGCCAGCAAAGTTGATCGGTGCCCCCTCTCTCGACAGAAGATGCTGGCGTCGGAGATACTCTATGGAAAACCGCAGATGATACTGTACAAACATCTTTGATTCTGGGCCTCCAAGGAAGAGTCGATTCTGTGTCAACAAGGTCTTCGCAATGTTGACTGCGTAGTGATTGTCCTCGGTTTCATGGAGCAGTCCGAGGACGCGGAGCACGAGCGTTGTTGAGAGGGCGAATTGGCCCCTCAGGTCAGGAAGCTTTGAGGACATAATCTCGAATACTCTTTGTGTCTTGATGCCGGCGAAAACAACGTTGCCCAGCAGATCGAAGCCTCTGCGACCAGCACGACCAGATGCCTGTCGGTAGTTTAAGGCCGTATGGAAAATCGAATCCCCCATGAAGACCACTGTCTTGCATGGCATATTGATACCCAGGGCTAGCGTACCAGTCGCGATGACTGCACGCAGAAAGCCTTTACGAAACAGTATCTCGACGCTGGGTAAAGTCAGCTCGTGGCATTTTCCTCATGAAGTGTTTAACAACTTACATCTGTCGGTATCGACGGTTCATCCCAGCATGATGTACGCCTATGCCTCTTCTAAGGCCATCGACAAAGAATTGAGGAACGTGTTTTACTTCGAGGGATCTCAGCATATCCTCGAACTCCGGAGTGCCCAACTTTGTCTTGTCTGCAAAGCTGAATCCGTCTAAAGGTGCTAATGGATCAAATGAAGCCCAACGACTGGAACTGATAGCATCGACTTCCTGGCGTATATCTACTTCCTAATCTCCATCTTTGGTCAACTTGGAATTCTTCTTAGACTTCTTCTTGCTTTCACTGTCCTTGGCGGCCATTCTTTGCGTGGCCTTCTCTTGCTCCCAGAGGTTGTACTGCTTCATTTGCTGTTGCCACTTCGGACTCGACTTTTTGTAGTCTTCCTCGGAAGATTCGAGCTTTTGGAGAACGTTCTGCAGAGCTCGTTCACACTCATAACGTTCATGGTTGAAGATAATAGCCGGCAGTCCATCGTGGAGGTGCAGATCACACAGCAATGGAAGTGCGATATTGTGGTCCTGCTGGAGATACTTCTCAACTAGTAGTCTTATATCTTCATCTTGCGTGAAAGGGTCCTCACGCACCTGGGGAGTGAGTTGAACTTTTGAGGATCTCTGAGCGTATGTTGTTGTATCGCTTCTCATCTGTCACAATTAAGCGACCGAGTTCTTTCTTGAGTCGCTTTTCCCATGTAACCACTTGCGCCTTGGAGATCAAGCCTGAAAAAATCTCATGAGGGTCCAAAGACTGGAGGTTCTCTACACCTGCATTGGCCATAGCCTTCCACAGGGCTAAGCAATCCTGTGGTTCCAAGCTTATGTCATCCAATGCGCGATGGTCTCTGCGAATTGGCGAATCAGTTTGATATATGTCAAATCAGTTTGAGATGGTGTGACATCTCATTGCGTCTTTACTTACCCAGCTCTGAGCACTGCTGCAGGATGGATATACTGGAACGCATATTCCTCGTTGTCAACATCCTGAAGCCCGGGTATTGGTACACTCCACCGTCTTCAGCCCGGTAAACTCAAACGTCTTTGGCTTTGCATAGACAAATTTACGAAGATCTGAATAGCGCGAGTCGTGCTTGATCATGCAAAGCGATCGGCCGTTCTGTTCCTGGGTAACTTTCAGCCACTCGTAGAAGGTGTCCGGGTTGCCCACAGTAGCCGACAATGCTATGATAGGACAAGGCGCCATAAGAATCAGTTGCTCCCATACTACACCTTCCTCGGATTGACCAATACAGTGAACTTCGTCAAATATGATACGCTTGACTCCTCGTGACCAAGAATTCTCTGTTTTGGCATGAGACGGTGACAACAGCATAATCTGCAAAATATGAGGGACCGTCACTAGGATCTGGCACCCAGTGGGATTGTTGACCCGGTAGTCTCGTATATGAATGGCCCAAACCGAGCGACCCTCCCTGTTTCTGAAGGTTTTGGAGAAACGTACCTGGATTTCGGCAGCAATTTGGTTGACAAGTGCCTTTGTAGGTGCAATGTACACAAGGACTTCATCGTCGTCGAACTGCAGCACCTTTTTGATGGCGTAAAACGATATGAACGTTTTGCCTGCAGAAGTTGGGGCTATCACAAGAAGACTCTTTTCAGCGTCAATGGCATCCAGGACTTCTCGCTGCCATGCATCGGGGGCGAAAGAGACTCGTTCATCCTTTCTCGAATCAAAACTGCGCTCGAGATAGGGGCCGCAGTGCTGAAGTTGGAACTCGACTGCAGCGCGCGGCAAAAGCAGATGTTCCAAAGAACATGCCTTGAACGGCAAAGGACGGGATCCACTCAGGGGCTCCGCCATAGGAATCTCTGAAAGACGCAGGAGTTTTGCAAAACGATTCACGGCGTTCGATATCTCCTTCGTACATCCAGGTAGCTGCGCAACGGCAGTGGAATGATGATATACCAACGAGGCTATTCGCAGTACTAAATAGAGTTAGCTCTGGATTCGTACTGAAAAGAACACATTCTTATGCACTATACTGACCTGCAGCATTCTGATCGTTCTTGCGTTGAGTGAGCTCAACCCATACCCAGCACAAAATATTGCAGATATACAGCAATACCTCTGGTCCTACGACGTCGAATTCCTGCTTACGGAGACCTCCAAGATATCTCAATGCCAGCATATATTTTCTGGGTAAAGAACTTTCCTCGTCAAAGGTCCTGCACCTCGATGCCCAAGCGGTCAGGACTGAAGATGTTTTGGACTGATCTTTACGATCCTGGATAGCTTTTGCAGCGTCCAGTGCCCGCTGCCTGCCGCTGGCTACTGTCTGCTTTTTCGCTTTAGACCCCTCCTTGGCCTTGCTCTGAGCTTTCTTCGCAGTCGTCGAATGCGATTTGGATGAACTTTTTGAGTCATGATCTTGTTGCACGACAACGGTTTCTGGGTCGATGACTTTGCCGGTAGAGTTGGTAAGACTCGCTGAGTAGATAATTGTATCAGCCATGAATTGCTGGTTCCTTTTGCGAGCAAAGAAACGTTTTGGCTTCGGCTTGTACTTGTGCTCGAGACTTAGTTTCGCATTGTGCCAGTGCCACAGCTCCCTGAAGACCCGGTTGGACTTGTCATCAGCATGGTCCATGTCTGTTTCAAGATCAACAGCGGGTAGGTAAGGGTCGAATGTAGTCTGCGAGAACGGTAACATCAAGTATTGGGATGATGATGAAGTCGATACGGCGGTTTCGGCTTCGGGGGCTCGCATGACTGCTGGAAGATGGCATAGCAGTTTCTCATTCGTAGCATCTTCAATGATACGTAACAAACTCATGGTCTCTGCTACGATTAGTTCTGGGAAGGCTCTCTTGTTTCTGACACCAGTATAGACGTCCAGGAAAACGCGACCGTCGAACAAGTCGAAGAGATCCCACGTTCCTTGGAAGAGCCAAGAAGTTGGGCTGCATGACATTAGGACCGCCCTGATTCCATGAAAGAAAGAATCCGATGATGTTGCCCTTTCGTCATGGGCAACCTTACAATTGCGATCCGTGAGAGCCCAGTAGCGCATACCGACCAGATGCAGCACCAGAGCGACGATTTCCAGCTCGATATTGGCGGCAGAAGAGTACTCGGACATCAACTTGCATATCGTGACGGTAGTGATCTTCTCTCGTACGCTATACCCCTCAAGTTTGGTCTTCAGTTCGTCGCAGGCTAGACTTGCTCCAGGAATAACGAGCCTCGCATGTTCTGGGTGTATGATGTTGAATACCGGACTACCATGGCGTTGAGGAGAGATTATATTCGCAAAAATCTGGAACAAATCAATGAAAGAATGACCCACAAGCACCACTTAGTAGAACACATACCTTGTTATTGCGGATCTCCATGTCATTGAGCACAGCAACTCTGATTTCCAGTTTGAGAGCCTGGTACAAGACTTGAACGTAAAGTGCCTGGACCTCCAAGTCCGCCCCGTCGCCAACATTCCCGTCAAGCCCAACAAAACAACGTACAGCATTGGCTTTCAGATACTCTCCGAACGCTGGAGCATCAGGGCGGGGGAATTCGTACACGGAGGGTTCTTGTGTCTTGCTGTCCTGGCCATCAATGCGTCGATGCTTGAGGTGATGGAATAGTATCTGCGCCGTGAGTAGGTATTTGGTAGTGTTGTTGGTCGAAGTTCCCGGGGGGACGCTCATCTCCTCGTATTCGCGAAAGAATACTAAGTGAAAGTTGCATCCTCGGTCATGAAGACGACGCAAGAATATCTCGACAGCATAAATTGCATGAAGTAGCTGGAACCCATCTTCCCCAAATCGTTAGGCACATCATATCATTCGTTGCCGGAATACTCGCCTCTGAAGTCTACGTTTGCTTGAGTTATGCAGTGAACCAGAAGAGAATTAGCGTCGATAACAAACAGCTCTTTGCCTGCGAAGTCTCCGATGAGGTCAAGTCGGTGGGATGAGCGGCCTTGATACCACTCAAGCAACTTCTTGCTTGATGGTTGGGTTTCGGGATCCATTACGATGACATTAGCACCGCCAAAATCTAATGGATTCAACCAATATTGACCAACAGACGGCGTAGAGTAACGACTACCAGAACAACTTGGGCGAAGAGAGCTGTTTGATGTAGGTGACAAGCTTGAGAGGTGAGGACTTGGTTATAATCAAACGAAGAACTCGGCTTTAAGTCAGAAATTGGGTTCCAATTACGGTCAGAAAGTGGGTTGCATTAGAGGTAGCAAACAGAAGGTAGATGGAGTTGAGAGGTTAACACTTGCAGGAGCTTCATGTTCCGGTTGATTCTAGAGCTGCACAGTGGGTAGCAGCACCTATAATACCAATTTCTTAGGTAGGCTGTGTGCCTTGTGAGTTTCACGAACAGAAAATGCAACTTGATAAGTGCTCAAGTGATAATTTATTGGCGGAGAGACCTGGACACATTTTGTTACATTGCCAAGCACAGGTACTGCACCGTCACCATGGGTTGGGGCAGTGAGGCGTTTGCAGGTCAATTGGCAGTGGAAGTTGGTACTACATCAGTACTTATGCAAACGCATCAACCAATCCTGTACGAAACCAAGGTCTGGTCCAATTAACATGGTAATACTTTGAACTTGATTTCTGATATGTGATATAGAGGTTAGGCCTCATTGCTGTCTTTTGGGCCGATGAGGCACGCTGTCTGGCTCGAGTCTTGTTGAAAAGGGGGAGGGGGGAACAATAAATCTATATCGGGGGCAGTGACATTGTTACACGATACTGACCTTAAGAACCGATTCTTGATTTTATTAAAGAAGAAAATAAATACATGATTGTATATAAATACAAATATCCCGTGTAAAAGGCTACATGTACTGGTTGCTTTATACGCTGACTGTTGTGGTGCCTTCAATGGACGGTTGGAGGTTATTAGGTAAGTACATGCAGCCGACTTTCATCTACAGAGTGTACCTGGCGCTGATTACAGTCACGTGATGGGGCATCGCCTACCACTCAGCAAATCAATCTCTGTCATGGAATGCTACCAGCCTCAACTCCAAATGCCCAACTCAAGAATTTGAACCGCAACAATCTACCACCAAATCATGGCGGCCAGTCTGAGTGCCATTGAAATTTCGGATGATTTCACCACGGATTCGGGATCAGACCATGATTCTGCACCCGCCTTTTCGTACAGTCCATCCCAGCTAGAGAAGCGGAAAATTGAAGGTGAAATACTTGATAAGGTCGACTGGACGGACGATGAAGACGACACGACCTTTGAGGCCTTTCAGAGGCGAAAACGACAAAAGGGAAAAGCCTCGCGCACATCTAAGGGTAAGGGCATAGCTACCACCGCGGCAGCGCGCAAAGAGCAAGGGAAGGGGAAATCACAGCG
This sequence comes from Apiospora saccharicola, assembly GCA_038363915.1. Classification (NCBI taxonomy): domain Eukaryota; kingdom Fungi; phylum Ascomycota; class Sordariomycetes; order Amphisphaeriales; family Apiosporaceae; genus Apiospora; species Apiospora saccharicola. The sequence continues at coordinate 8,207,945 of JAQQWM010000001.1, forward strand.
AAAAGGCGTAAATTCACGAGACCTGGAGGATGATCTACCTGAAAAGTCACTGCCTCAGTATTTACAGTCTCGAAGACGAAACTTTGACCAGGATTGTGAGGCCCTCAAGGAAGCAGGTTTGCGCCTGGCACCTGATTACAGCGACTTGCAGTTTTCAGAAGATGAGGAGCTGGGAAACCTAGAGGAGAAGCCCCAGTTTGACCCATTGAGTGGTGTGCAACCATGTCGGGGCTATAAAGATATTCAGATCAAAGGCACCCTCGGAGTGATTCCCGCGTCGATTGCGCAGTATTTGCGCGACTATCAGATCGCAGGAGTAGAGTTCCTGCATGAGCTCTTCGTCTACCAGAAGGGAGGCATCCTTGGTGATGATATGGGATTGGGGAAAACGGTGCAAGTCGCCGCGTTTCTCACTGCGGCGTATGGCAAGACCGGTGATAAAAGAGATGCCAAGAGAATGCGCAAATTTCGACGGGCCACCGAACGTTGGTATCCTCGTACTCTGATCATTTGCCCTGGCTCCCTGACTCAGAATTGGAAGAACGAGCTAAATCGTTGGGGTTGGTGGAATACCGATCTCTACCATGGAAGCGGCAAGGATGACGTTCTCAACAGTGCCCGAGCTGGCAGAATTGAGATCATGATCACAACGTACACTACTTACAAAAACAACCGCGACCAGGTGAACTCGGTGCCTTGGGATGTAGTAGTGGCTGACGAATGCCACTCGATTAAAGACGTCAAGGCTGAGGTCACTCGTGCAATGGATGAGGTCAACGCATTATGCCGCATCGGTTTAACGGGAACTGCCATACAGAATAGATACGAAGAGCTTTGGACTCTCCTCAACTGGACAAATCCTGGCGTTCTGGGTACTATGGGAGAATGGAAACGGACCATATGCAAGCCCCTCACTATTGGGCAGTCCCATGATGCGACGAAACAACAACTGAGCACTGGCAGAAGGACGGCTCGAATGCTCAAAGAGAACCTTCTGCCCCGGTTTTTTCTGCGACGTATGAAAAGCCTAATCGCCGACCAACTACCGAAGAAGAGTGACAAGGTTGTTTTCTGTCCGTTGTCCGAAATTCAACGACAAGCTTACCAAAGTCTCGTGACTAGTCCCCTGGTTGAGTTCGTGAAGACGGCCCACGAAGTATGCGAGTGCGGCTCGGGTAAGAAACGAGGCTTCTGCTGTCACACGGTGAATGAACAAGGGGACACTTGGAGAGCATTGGTCTTTCCTATCGTCATGTCACTGCAGAAGTTGTCTAACCATCTCACTTTGCTGATCCCCCAACATACCGAAGCAAGCGCCAAGCAGAAGCGTGACCTCAAATACCTTCAGGCTGCGGTCCCTGACAATTGGCGCAGTCTGTACAATAACCGTGACTCACTTCTCAGCCTGGCTGATCCAAAATACTGCGGGAAATGGGTTGTACTGAAGAAGCTGCTGAATTTCTGGCATGGAAGCAGCAACAAAGTCCTCGTGTTTTCTCACAGCGTCCGACTGCTCAGGATTCTCCAGCATCTATTCAGCACTACGTCCTACAGTGTCAGTTACCTTGATGGATCCCTTAGCTACGAGGAACGCCAACAGACCGTTGATGATTTTAATTCGGATCCGAACCAGTTCGTGTTTTTCATATCCACCAAAGCTGGAGGCGTTGGTCTCAACATCACTTCGGCCAATAAAGTGGTCATCATGGATCCCCACTGGAACCCAGCCTATGATCTTCAGGCCCAAGACCGCGCATATCGAATAGGGCAAGTTCGAGATGTGGATGTGTACCGATTGATATCTGCGGGAACCATTGAAGAGATCACCTATGCTCGCCAGATATACAAGCAGCAGCAGGCAAACATCGGCTATAACGCATCGAACGAACGCCGTTATTTCAAGGGGGTTCAGCAAGATAAGGAGCGTAAGGGCGAGATTTTCGGCCTCGGCAATCTACTGGCCTTCCATGGCGATCAGATCGTACTGCGGGAGATTGTCAACAAAACCAACATCGCTGAGGCAAAAGCTGGAGTAAATCTGGTGGATATTGATATGGAAAAGGCGGTTGAAGACGATGACACACAGATCATCAAGCGGGAGGAAGATGCCGCCGATGACGGGAATGGAGGGCTAAGTCAATTGGCTGCCTTACTGACGAAGGACGTCAAGGCTAAGCGCCTCGGGTCTACTACGGGGGCAAAGACAAAACGGAAAAGCGATGCCATCCAGGCTATTCTCGCATCTGCTGGTGTCGAATACACCCACGAGAACTCGGAAGTCGTGGGGTCTTCGAAAATCGAGGATCGCCTGTCTCGGCAGGCACAGCTAGAGGGCAGCCAGGACTCGGACCCTATTGGTCGTGCCGTTTTTGACAGCGAAGATGAGGGTGTGGGCACCACATCGATCAACTTTAGCTACAACCCACCCGAAGATGTCATGCAGCGACAATTCTGCACGATGGCGAAGACATTTGACTTCCCCAATGCGACGGAATTCGCCCTAGCCGTGGAGAGTATGACACAAGAACAGCGTCGTAACTGCTTGGACACCTTTTACAAGAAACGCCTTGACCATCTCAAACCACATGGCAATGCCAAGTTACAGGACGAGAAGGCAACCAACGAGGAGGCGGCCAACGATTTTCTGGAAGCTGCGAGGGGCAGAATGGAACGGAATAAGGCCCTGCGAGAAGCTGGCCAGAGTACCTTGCTACCCAGCGGTCCTATTGATAAGTACCAAGTAAAGATGCCATCCCCTGACAGTGGCACCCAGATCAAGAAGGAAATGCCTTCAACAACTCCAAATAGGGCGTTGCCAAGCACGTCCAGTTGGCTTTTGGACGATGATGACACGGACGAGTTATGATTTATGATTTCATGTTTTGATACCCACATCCCAGGATGCAGCAGATAAGTAAGCAGAAGAAGCCCATCGGTCGAAGTACGCAAACACTCAGTCCATAATACACTACACGATTGTGTCCGTTGATAATATGATTTGTATGTTGTATCATGCTCAGATCTGGCGCAAGAAAGTCGCTTCAATCTTCTATCAAGTTCGACAGTCTTCTGGTGTGTGATACGCAACGTGGTTGTTTTATTTTGCACTCAGGAGACTGGAGGTACTGTGAGATTCGTACGTGATAAACAGTTTGCAGGCAACTCGTTGCCTTTATTGAGGCGATAGGTGACTGCGTGACATGGTTTCCAGGTGTTTGTTTCTATGAAACGAATTGTTCGCATCATTGGGTGCACGCAGGCATCGATGTGTATTCGCCCCTTTAACGATGTACTGTCTCATGTGTTACAAATCTAGATGTGTGCAACGGTGAAATAAGTGGTTGAACGTTGGTGGTCGCACCTTCCTTTATTTACTACCGTGTGAAATGTCGCTTGGTCTTTCCATTTTTGTCACTCTTATCTCAATTTTTCCATCAATTCATGTTAAGCTGTAGCAATGATATCTATGTTTGAAGGCAATTGAACAAATCTGGACAGATTTTGTGGATAAGCCTGATGGTTCTATTTTGATATTCGGTCATCCAGCCCCTGCCTTCCACTTGTCTTACCTTCAGCAAGCACGCCTCCTGGGCAGCATTCCGCCCTCAACCTCTCACCCGAGAAGTTTGAAACCTTTCCGTCACCGATCGGTATCTTCTTTTTAAGCCAGCCAACCTCATCTACTTATTTTCCTTCCACTTCTGCCCGCCTGGCAGCCTTCTTGTGTTTTCTTAGTCCCACTCAGTGGCTCCCACACATGTCCAGCCTCCTCAGCTCGGTTTTCAATCGTTTGATAAACCAGCTTATATGCCGATCAATCCCTTGTCGTAGCCTGTTAGAGTCATAGCCCTCGCAATCCTACGTCATTTATCTTATCCCTTGGTAGCTCTGTCAGAACTCTGCCTATCATGAAGCCGTCACCATTTCTGGCTCTCCCGATGAGCGTAGTTGCCCTTATACACCCGCAGCAAGCTTCGTCACACTGTTGCTTTAATGTGGTCAGAAATGACACGTTCGGAGGACCCCTCCGAGAAACACAGACTGGCGATCTTGTACTTGGAGGAGCATCAGAGCCAGTGACACTCTGCATTGACGAGTCCGCTGGTACCGTCACCGATCTACATGGGCATGAGTGTTCCATGGAAGAGCCTGAATACCAATTCAAGTGCCGTTCCGGTGCACTCGCCCCATCAAACTTCGGACTGGAGCATCGTTCGGACACCTCGAACGGGTTGCTTACCTACGACGGTGGGAATGCTGCCTTCATCGCATGTTCGACTGAACCCAGTGACAACAATGGTCATACAATTTACTCCTCGTTGAAAGTGGCGGCCTCGGATTGCCTGGAAGTGGCCTTGCTTGCAGTGGACCAGACTTCCGGGTGTTTTGCACCGAGGGATCAACCAGTCTCAGCACCGGCTGTCATAAGAACGACCACGAAGACGACAATCATTGGCACTGCAAGCACCCCAAGCGCAAATACACACCAGATACAAGGCTCTCAGAATACAAGTACTTCCAAAGTTGTGGCAAATGCTACATTCTTCTCCAGCTCAACGACAGCAACGCCCATACCATCGAGTATGGCCAACACTACGGCCCTTGACGCCTCAAAAACGACACCGGCGCCATCCAGCACATCCAGCACGTCTACAATTGCTTCCGCTTCGTGCTCGGTGGCAGATTCGGCGCCATCGATTGCCCCAGTCCAGATCGGATATCCTACACAGGACGGTATATCTGATACATCCGCAAATGCATCAATTACACCCACAAATAGCACCGTGTTCCAGTACAAGATACCCAGTTCGTTCGTCCCGGTCGTGGGAAAGATGTGTGCGTTACAGTTCAGGCTACCAATCTGCAGCACTTTGCCGGCGGGCTATCCATGCTTCGACTTCAGTGGCTCGGAACAAGAGATGTTATCAGGCTCCGGCATGGTCTTCTCTCTGACTGACGACGCGGGGACTATTTCTTGGAACAACTCGGCGATACAGCAGGTCTACCCAGGAACCACGCCAATATTTGGCACATTTGATTGCAACGGCTTGCGGGTCGATTATGGCGGAGACAGAAAGATTAGCTGGCTGGCCAGCAGCGTCAATCAGTTCTCACTTTCTTTTCTACAAGCGGGCGTAGGATCAGCCTCGCAGTATAAAGATGGAGTCGGAGCCTGGATTGTTGCATGCTCGTAACGAGTAGGCTAAGATGAGTTGATACTGTTCGCGGGAATTTGGAGACGTTAGAGAGGGTTGCTCTCCCACATGGTTTTGAGAGCACTTCCTTGATGATGCGTAATGAGGTAATGGTAATAATGGGGGTAGTGGTGGTGGACAAACGTATTCATATACCTAATCTGGAATTGTTATACGGACCTTGCGACCTTGATGTAATAATATTACGCGAAATCGGTTGGAAAGGTAAACAGAAACACCACATGCTGTATCACTCATGCTCCCTCGTATATATGTTGGTGTTTGCCTGACCATCCATTTCCACGTCTAATGATTAACGCCTACCCGGTAAGTAAAGGGATATATACATCGAGCCCAATCCACAGCATTGATCGCACTTATCAAACTCGAAAGGCACATCGTGCGATAATACAACACCAATCACCTGTGACGACTTGAGAACCCACGCAAGAAACGCAAGACAAAAGATCCCTACTCGATCGTATCACCAGTGCTTCCGTCCCGTTGCCAGACTGAGAATCGTGATCGGGGCATCGGCGTAGACCCACGCCAGCAGGAGCAGGTACGTAGCCAGGATGCGCCAGGTCGAGAAGAGGCCCGACGCCCGCTGCAGCGCGAAACCCACGACGACCATGACGGCGCGCGCGACGTAGCCCGGCTGCACCCCCACGGCGGCGGTGCGGTGGCCCCAGACGACGGCGCCGAAGGAGCTCGTCTCGAACCCGACCTCCTCGGCCAGGCCGAACAGGGCGTAGGAGGCCAGGTAGAGCCCCAGGTACGCGACGATCAGGCGGCGAGCGACGATGGGTTTCTCGCCGGCGGGGCCGCCCCGGCGTAGACGGCGAAGGCGACGACGGCCGCGGCAGCAGCAGAAGCAGCAGCGGATGCTGAGGCTGGGGGAGAGTAGCGTCACGAGCGAGGCGCTGAGGGTCATGAGGGCCAGGCGCGGCAGCTGGGGGATCTGTTGCCGGGGAATGGGACAGGTGGCGAGGAAGGTCCCGAGGATGCTGGCCAGGGCGACGGTCATGAGGTTGGAGAGCGGTAGCAGTCTCCTTCTCCTTCCTCTCCGGCCGGCCTGATGCCGGGGCAGGGGAGCGTCGTGTTCATCCTCCTCTGAATAAGCACGGCCACCACAACTACCGAGCAGAGCGGCGGTTTCAGAGGCCTCTATGACCGTATACGGAGGTGGTGGGTCGTCATCATGGGCGATGGCTTCATTTGAAGCGGGTGGTGCCTGGTGTGGCGTTCTCGAGGCCATAGCTTAGTGGCACATCTCTGAGTCAAAAGGTTGCTGGACAGAAGGGAAAGAGATTGATCGACAGATCATGAAAATCAATAGACTGCAAGCCTCTTTTCCCCCTTGTTTCTTTCTTTATCTCATTCGGCGAGCGAAACACCTGATAATTACCTTTTGTAGTCACTGATGTAGTGGTTTGGTTAAATGCTCACTTTCAGAGGGAAAGGCTTGGTAGGCAATCGCCCCGCTTTTCTCTCTGGCAGGCACGGATCCCCTTTCTCGAATAAGGTATCAGATCAGCATGCATCAAACGAAATCTGGAGCGCCTGACTGATTCGGTCAAGCTCTAATACAAAGCCAGAGACACCAGATTAAGCTAAGGTATGAGGTTTGTTACTCATTATCACTGCATCTATATGTCATTAGGGTTTCCAGGAAGACTCTTTTCGTGTTCTAAGCTACGACCTAACTACATTTTGGAGCTCAATATGCCGGGTAGCGATAACGGCTGGGAACCGAACACAATTTCTTGGTTGGTCCTCAACAATGCTCTCGCGTCTTTGGCTTCAAAAGGACCGGATGCTTCCTTAAATAGTTTCGTGGTCAGGTAACGGCGGCATATTTCCTGGGTTCTCTGGTCCGGATACACCTCGGCTTCGACGCAGAAAAGACCTGCCTGAAGAGTCTCGGCGATGGACCACAACACGTCTCTTGCCTGGCTGAGAAGTTCCGCCTGGACTGTGGTTTCCATCGTCTGCCTCAGTGCTCTCCATCTCGACATGATGTTGTCTTCGCCCCCTGCTGATTGCTTGATCAAGTTATCTAGCGCCGCCATGCTAGCTTCCCCGTGCTGGGGGTGCTTCAGAGCACGAACGAGATCGGTGCTCAGGACGTCGGTCGTCCCCTCCCAGATGTTGAGTACGCAGGCATCGCGGAACAGCCGCGCGATGTTGAGATACTCCGTTTCCGAGTTCTCGAGATACCCAACGCCACCCATGCTTTCCATGCATGCATAGAGCAGCGGAATACACTGCTTCGTGCAGTAGGCCTTCAGGACTGGTGTCAGTACTCGGAGAAGGGGGGGTCACCGACTCTCTCTGGGGAGTAATCCTCGCCGCTGCAGCTGGTGGGGGCCTTTGATTCTGGCCTGCATGCTCTTCCAGACCCATGACGTATGAGCTGTAAAAGGTAAGTAGCATCATGCCATGGTACTCTACGGTCAAATTGCTTAGGGTCTGTAAATGCAAAGCGTTATCGAACAGCCTAACACAGGCTCCTCTACCTGCACCGACCTCTCGGGCCTTGGTGAAGGCACGTATAATGGCCAAGCCTCGACCTAAGTAGCCCATGGCACCCATTGTGGTGCGGACTCGGGTTATGGTGAGAATCGTCGAGATAGTTTGTATGCCCCGTCCTTCCTCTCCTACTAGCCACCCTCTCATGCCTTCGAGCACGAGTTCTGCCGAAGGAAGAGGCTTGGTCCCCATCTTATTCTTCAGTCGTGAAATGGTTACACCGTTGAGCGCGGTTGTTCCCTTGTCTCCCGAGGCGGTCTTCAGCAGTGTTTGGTTAAAGCGACGCAGTGGTGCGGAGAATGCGCTCAGGCCTTTCGGGGTTTTGGCGAGCAATATGGTCATATTGCTGTCCGCCGCGCTCGCGAACCATTTGAATCCGGATATACTCCACGGGCCAAGCGGGATGCCTTCAGTAGGATCGCACAGCGATGCGCCCTCTGATAGAGGCGAGTATGTTGCGATTGTTTCCGTCTTGGAAACATCACTGCCGCCGGTTCTTTCCGTCATCCACTGTCCACTGGTCCATCCTTGCTTTGGGTCGCGGGAATTGAGATGATCCAGCGCATTTTGAAACACCTTTCTCTCAACGGGCGAAAGCGTATCACCAGCGAGCTGCAGCTGTAGTAGTCTGGCGGCTCCGTCCTGCATTGCTATCGGACAGGATGTCATGGCGCTTGACGGTTCCCAAAGGAGACATCTCATGTACTGGATCACCCTAGTGTACTGTCCGAGGCCGCACTCGTAGCCTTGAGCTGAAAAGCCAAGAGTTTCCATTAGACACGTCTGGAAGATGCGCTGCAGGTCACTCAATTTACCCCTTTACGAAGCCTAGACCCTGAAGGGTTTTCCAGCCTCCAGATACTACCAGCTCGGAACTGACAGGCTGCCCGAAGGCGTTCTTTCCGCCCCCTCGTATATAGGGCAGATTCTTCTCGGCATCGGTTATGCAGTCAAAGATGTGAGGCTGGAGGACCTCCTCGCCCAGCTGTTCGATTTCACTGCTAACCTGCTCGAGTATCTTCGGAGGCAGGAAGACTGGTCATATGATCAGTAATCAAGGGTACTAAGCCTGGACCTTGCGTGTAATGGGTAACAAGCAGCTTACAGCTGAGCACCCGCTTGCATGTCGGGTCGTCCTGAAACTGATTTCTCAGTACTGGTAAAGATTGGAAGAACCCCCTATCCGCGCTTGATGCCTCCATGGTTCCTTGCTCGTTGCAATCTCAAGGTATTGCCAAGATTGCAAACATCCAAAGATTCGCGCGACCCAGACTGGCAGGTTTGTGGCTTAAATGGGACCCCAACGCTTTGTCAGGGACAGGTAAGGGATAATGGTCGGTAGCAGTCTCAATCAGACGCACTTCACGCCGAATGTACCGCTTGTCACCCACAAGTCCTAAAAGAACCAACATACCGTTCTTTCAAAAGCTGATGCTCGAGATTCATCCGAAGAGCGTTCCCGCGGCACTAATGGAGTCCGTTGATACGGAGCGGAAACCTTTCCGCTCCGCCCGTCACTAGCAGTCTATGTAGCGATTGATGTATTATCGCTGCAGTATTGCTACGGCAGGTAGCACTACTGCGTAGTAGCAGCGCTTACAATCACACGATCCATCGGCCCGGCCAATACCAGAGGATGATGATCTTCTGCCCCAGATATCACATGCCGAAAGTATAACTTGGCAGGCCCGCAGATTCCGAGTGGGCATATATATTGTGTTGCGAGTCATCATATCATAATATGCACCGCATTCCACTGCACCCAGAAAAGCGACACCTTGTCGTGGCATTGTTGTAAGATTTGGCGGTAAGTGGTGATTATCTAGCGTTTCCACTGGTGTACGTGCAACGGGACTTAAGGCAAGCGGTGTGAACGAGTTGCAATGGGGGAGGTGGGATCTGACAACCCAAACCTAGGAGCAAACAATACAATGACTTGTGGCTGATGACGGATATATCATAGCAGCAGCACTATCTATGTCAGATGCTTCTCATTGGTATGTGCATTATCTACATATACAGGCAGGGAAAGTGGCTCGCCGACTCGATTACCCTTTTCAGTCCTCGTCAGCAACCAGCAGCCAAGTAAGGTGCGATTCACTTCAACTGATCAGGCCATAGTGAATCCATCGATATGCAAACTAACACACAATATCTATATCGATTCTCGAAAGCTTTCGGTTCAGTGTCCATTGGACGAGCAGATGACACGGAAGCTCAAGTTCTATGACATGTTACCTGATTGGCGGGGTAATTAATACACAGCAAGTATACCTACCTACCTACACACCTACCACTACTTGCACCCTTGCCTATGGATGTCAGAAGTAGGTATGCACCCCGCAAACCGGTAGTGGTCCCTGTTCGTTGAGTGTGCCCCCCCCATGAGTGTGCCGCTTGTCAGACGGTGCTTGTCTCTCGTTCAAAATTTTGCCTGGCTCAACGAACCAGAGCATTGGGGATATCTAGATGGACGGACGACCTGGAAGTCGACGACTAAGCTACCAGAGCGTTGATCGTACTCCTAGGACCCAAATACTAGGTAGATGCCATAACATTGACGGACGCCAACATGTTTCTACAGTTGCATTCATAGTTGGCCCGATCGGTGCGGAGGCTCAACCCCCGAAGACGCACTCGGCGATAGCAAGCACGCCACCCCTGACATAACGGAATATCCTGATCATGGCTGTACCTTGGTCTTTGTTTTACTCGGCGTTTTGTTTCAAACATAATATTTTCGGACGATATATCAATACAGTTCATACTCCTAATAAAACCAACATAAGCCGATCGTCTCAGCGATGACATAACTTCGGCCACAATGGGAAGGCAGAGGATGGTGATGACCAAAACGCATACCAAACGCCTTCGCAATGCAGCCATCATCGGCCTCGTGCTGCTGGTGTTGTACGTGTTCCTGCGACACCCAGACCGGGACTCGGACTCGCTGCGGTCCACCGCGGCCACGCTCAATGATATCCCCAACGGTCGCGGCAGCAGCGCAGAGAAACCTCCTACGCGGCCAAAGCTGTCGCCTGAACTGCTGAATAGCCGCCTCATGGCCTCACAGCAGTGCGCCGACACGTTCCCCGGGCTGACCAAGGAGATTGACGATGCGGTGACCAAGGGGCCCTTCACGCTGACCAAGACTGGCGAGCTGGGGCCGCTCCTGGCGAGGATAAAGGATGGAAAGGTACGGGACCTAGTTTCCTAGAGTATGCAGATTAAGTTTACTATAATCTCGGGCATGGTTGCCAGGGAGTCAATATAAGCGCTGCAGAATTGAGGCAGCAGATATCTCAGGAGACTACACTCCTACTGACACCAAGATAATTATGCATAGCTCTACATCCTCCAGTCCACCCGGCGCGCCGACCTCTCCGCGGAGATGCTGCAGCACCGCTCGGCCAGCCTGCACCAGATCGCGGCGGCGCTCCTGACGGCGCCGCACCCCTCCGAGATCCCCGATACCGTCTTCGCCCTCAACCACCGCGACGAGCCGGCCGAGGCAAGCTTCTCGTACTCGCGGCCGGCGGACCCGGCCCTCAACCAGCCCGGTCGCGGCTACTTCCCCATGCCGCACTTCAGCTTCTGGTCGTGGCCGCTCCCGTTCATCGGGTCCTTCGCGCGGGCGGCAGCGGCGATGCGGGACCTCGAAGAAGGAAAGGACGGGAACGACACAACGACCGCCACGCCCCCGCTATCCTGGCGCGACAAGGACACCCGTGCCGTCTGGCGGGGCACCGCCCACTTCAACAACGTGCGCGCGGGCCGGATGCGGCAGGAACTCCTGCGGACGGCGGCGGGCCAACCGTGGTCCGATATCGAGCCGCTGCAGTGGACCGACGGCGGCGCCAACGCCAGCAACGCGCTCGCCGTCGAGGACTTCTGCCGCCGCCGCTACGTCGTGCACACCGAGGGCATCACGTACTCGGGCCGGTTCCAGTTCCACCAGCTGTGCGTCTCGGTCGTCCTGACGCCGCCGCTGGCCTGGATGCAGCACCTGACGCACCTGGTCCGGCCCGTCTTCAGCTACGACCTGCCCTCCCTGGCGCTGGTGGCGGGTGACGACGAGAAGAGCAGAAGCTCGGACATCATAAAGAAGAAGACGACGACCATCGAGCGCAAACTCCGACCCCCAAAGACCTACGACAACGGCGTCCACGAGAAGCTGCACCTAGCCCCCCTACCCCGCCCCCCTGGGTACGACAAGCCTGGCCGCGCAGCTACCACGAAGACGACGAAGAAAAAGGCCCCAACATGGTCTTCGTGGCGCCCGACTGGAGCGACCTCGAGTCCGTCGTGGCCTGGCTCGAGGCCCACCCGCGCGCCGCCGAGGGCATCGCGCGGCGGCAGCGGGCCCTCTTCCACGGCCGCGGCTACTTCAGCCCCGCGGCCGAGATGTGCTACTGGCGGGCCGCGCTGCGGGGGTGGGCCCGGGCGGTGCGGTACGGCGACGGCATCGCGGCGCTGGGCCTGGGTGTCCCGTGGGAGGAGTTCAGCCTCAAGGAGATGCACCGGTAGTGCCAGGGAAGAATGAAAAAGAAAAGAAAAACCAGTCGAGCGTTCCAGGAAGCGTGGCAGAAAACAGACCGGACAGGTAGTAGTAATTCTAAGTAAATCCGATTGTTATTATTGTTATTTCCCCATCTCTTTGCTCCTATTAACCACACATGCCCATACCCGTGCCGTGATTAAGCGAAGACAGACCACATCCAAAAGGGAGCTAAGTGTCTACTGTGGCTCGCGCAAGCTTCTGTGTCGAGGGACAAGACAGATATGCGAGCAAAGAAGAAGCCACTTCAACATATGCGACATTATTATTGTACAATTATCTTTTCTATGTACAGTCTCGCCCGTACTACATTATCCTGATCGCATCTACCCTGTTCTGGAGCTCAGGCTGGCAAAGGCGTCCGGGCTGTGTCGTCCGTTATTCCAGGACATCTCCATACCCAAGTTCATCGACTCCCGGCTTCGCGCACTGCCGCCGCCGCCCGACATGGGGTTCGGGGCAGCCGGGGCGTACGCCGGTGCAGGCCCCATCGAACCGTTGAGGAAGGGGTTCTTGTTACCGGGCAAAGGCGTCGACACGCTTCTCTGCGGTTGCTGCTGCTGCGACTGTGGTGCGGCCTGGGGTTCCGCGGCTGGAGCCAATGCGGCACTTTGAGGAGCCTGTTCCTGTGGCTGCTGCGCGGGTGTCGGTGCTAGAGAAGGGTAGTTGTAGAGAGCCATGATGGAAGCCTTGTCATGCCACTGGGCTTGTGCTTGCGGCATTTGCTGCTGTTGAGGCTGCTGGGGCTGCTGTGTCTGGTAGAACATCTGATCGAATCCTTGTTGCTGTTGCGGCTGCATTTGTGGCTGTTGTTGTAACTGCTGCGGTTGCTGCTGCTGCTGCGGCTGCTGCGGCTGCCCGTATGCCATTTGTTGACCAGTCTGGTTCATGGCCAAGAAGGGATTGTTCCCATATAGAGACTGTGGGGAGGCGTAATAGTTTTGCTGAGCCTGTTCCGGAATCTGGCCCAATGTCGGAGACGTGATCCTTGTGGGTGACCGCGCAAAGGGGTTATTTGCATACGCGCCCTGGTTTTGCATATTTGAGGTATTCAACGACAAGTTCTGCTGCTGTTGCTGGCCCCCCGGCGCCTGAAGGAAGGGGTTGTAGCTGTTCTGAACCGGCTGGGCAGCAGGCTGCGGGTAGGTTTGGTTGTTGTTGAAAGAAACAGATGCGAAGTTTTGGTTCTGGGGTATTGGGGGCGTCATGGACTGCTGATATAGAGGTTGCTGAACTGGCTGCGAAACAGGAAGGCCCCCGGTATGGTGAGGGAACAGCTGTTGCGGTTGCTGAGCAGGCGCTAACGAGAGGTTCTGCAGAGACTGATTCAGGGTGAACTCAGCCTGCTGCGCAGGCATCCCAAAGGGGTTGGTCGAAAGGAACGGGTTCCTGTTCGGGAGCGTGCCCGTCGATTGTGACGATTGGGGTTGGGCCGGAGGCATATCCCAGGGGTTGTTTGACGCAGGACTGACCGCCGGGCTTAGCCCCGACATGCTCCGCGATGTTGGTGTCCTCGGTGGTGGCCCCAACGAGTGCGACGTCTGTGGTGGGAAAGCCTCTGCGCGCGGCGTTGTAAGGCCAGGCGAAGCCCCCCCTCCTTCACCCAGTCGTACCAACGCCTCGATGGTCTTCTCCAAGTTGCCATTAACACCCTTGAGAACCATGGCATTGCGTTTGTCATCGGCGAAGCCCATCTCCCGTAGCTGAGATAGCTTTTGGGCTGTGTCGTCTATGGTGTCGGGTTGAACACTGGCACCGAACACCTTGGACGGTTTGTTTCGTAGATCTGACACCGGCGAACGGGGCCCCTGTTGGCTTTCCGACGTTTTCCTAGACCGGAATATCGAGCCCGTCTTGAAGAACTTGCTTCCTGTCTTGGGAGGCAACGGCGGGGGTGTCCCTTCGTCTGATACCACGCTGCGACTCCTTCCTGGCCTTCCTGCGTTTGCTGACGGAACCTGTGCGTACTTTGACCGGATAAATCGCTCCATGGCGGAATCGGCTTCGTCGGCGTCGATTGGGACTGGGGGCTTCTTGTTCTGGGGGTTGTAGATTTTGTTGGACGTAACGTTGCCGATTTTCCTCATGTTCTGCGCGAAACAGTCAGTACCATCGCACCTGCTCTGGGGGTTCCAGCTTTGGCTTCTGCGCCATGTGGGCGGGAGAAGGAGAAACACATACATCAACCTGATCGTTTGTCCATCCGTCCATACTCAGCGACTTCACCTTGGAGATGTGCGTTCCCAGCTTGCGATGGATGGAGGCGCATCGCATACAGAGGAAGATTCCCAGCTACAGTACGTCCACATTAGTACAGTTCAGGAGCTACAATGTTCTGGGACTTTGAATGGGTTTGGAACAGTATACACATACACTCCACGAGGCCCAACCCGGGTTTCGGGAGCCGCAATCGGCACACAGCTTGTTCCCGGGCACGCTATGCATCAGGTCCTGCAATGCCTTCTCATTGCGCGCCTGTTGGCGCTTGCTTATCAGCGACGCCATGGTTGCGCGTGCGTGTACGAGCCCGTTAGCAGCAGCTCTTGTTGTCTACAGGATTGTCGATATGGAAAGTTCTTGATTGGCAGTTCGGCTCTTTCAGTCGTTTGAACCCCCGGATTAAGCAGGGGACAGGACGACTCGACGCAGGACGGCGGGAAAGGGACTTGGCGAGGAAAGAGGTTGTCGGTGGTTGGTTGTTATGCGATTTCGGATGGATCCCCCGATGGGGCGCTATATATCGTCGGAGGTAAAGGACTGGGAGGTCGGCCCAACGCAAATGCAACGTTGAGGCGTGAGCGGCACCGATACGTGGGCAGGCAGTAAGCAGCCGGGTGAGGTGGTCAAATCTATTTCTACGAGCGAGCGCGGTTGTAGCCAATCAAATCCTTCCAGAATCAACCTTATGTGGCTAACGTCGTACGGCAGCGAGGGAATCGCGACCTTGTCATACGTGGGGTTCTCAATAGAGGCTTCGAGGATTGTTCGAGGTGCGTGTGCATCGATCGGGTCTGTCGATCGAACGGTTGCGCCAAAAGCGGAAGGTTGCGTGTGTGCAAGCCAGTTAATCTTGGGCCTTGGGACTTGGAAGCGAACAGACGTCGGAGGCGGAAATATTGAATATGTAGTTGTTAAGGCACAGAAGAAGTATGTAGCCCTGTAAACAAAAAAAACGCAACTAATAAAACGATATACACAAACGAGAGAAGACGGCCTGTGGAAGGAAGGCGGATGAAGAAGACGAAGTATAGACGAGCAAAATAGCCATGAAGCGATGGAGAATGTCGACGGTCCCTGAGTTCGAGTCAATCAAGAATCAAATCGATCCGACGTTATTCTGATTCTTCTCGTGTCGTGCTTCTTGTTCCAACAGGAAGAAACATCACATCAAATGGCACATAGCTGGGAGGGGGTCTTTTAGTGGTATTCCATGCGAGTTTCCATGCATCCCCAACCCCTAACCTTTAGAGGCCGAGCAAGCAAGCAAGACAGGCAGGCGACAGGCCAAGCAACCAGGCACAGCCAGCAAGAGCAAGGGCGGGTAAGGTGAAAATGGCAGTGAAGGATGGGCAGAACGCGAGCAAAATCGCCGTCTTTCTCGTTCGAGAAAGGGGAAAGGTCCACTTTAGTTTTCCCGGAGAACAAGTCAATCCATCAATAGTCCCATAGCTAATGTGAGACGTGATTAGTGACGCGCCAAAATCCGATTCCAGTTCATTTGCGAACTTGGCCATACGCAGCGCATCCCAGTCCATCAGCTGGGGGGGTTTTTGCTTGCTTGCTTGCTTTTCCTCAACCTCACCTGCTATATTACCTAATGGAAGCAATTGAATGCGTATTCGGACTCCATTGGGCCGAATGTCTCCCGGCAAGGTGGTTCAATCTCGCTTGATCCTCCTGGTAGGGTAGGGTAGATGCATCCCCAGAGAGGCTGCTGCTGTATTGGACAAAAACCAACAGCAGCTTCGCTAAGCCGGCTGCCGGAGGCTGAGCTTGCTTCAGCCGCTTTTGCGCCCTCGCATGCACAGAACTGCGCTTGTGTTCTAGTTTTTGTGGTCGAACGGATCAGTGCATCTCCAATGGGTAGGATCATGTAATGACAAACAGCCCAGGGCCAGATCCATATATTGCACCGCAAGCCATGGGAAAGTAAGTGCAAAAAGAAAATTGTTGCAGGGCACAATGACCAGAATGGCGGTTGTAAGAGCTGCACCCCGTTCCAACGGCTCGCGTTTCTTTTGGGTTTCCGCCTCGGCCATGTTGACCATGTGCCAATCACCGTTGGCCGTTGAATACGACGTTGTGTATTCTTTGCAGCATCAAGATATGCTAGGTCTGCAGGTGAATTGCGCATCCGCATCGTAGACAAACATCCAGCTTGTTCGCATAGGCCGCCAGGTCCACTGGGGACCCCTAAAGCGCACACCCTGATGTACATGTATGTAGCTAATCTGTTTGTCACCACCACGACTCCATAAGCTATTGTACGGAGATAAATATCGTCATCCAGCAATCTTGTGATGGACGACTCAAGACTGCGTATGCGCATGCGTATGCTCATGGAGCAGAGATGCTGGCACTGTTTGATAAAGACCCGCTCTGCTAGAGTGGCGTCGCATCTATCTATACATGCCCAGCTGCAAATATTGTCAGTAAAAAGCCATCTTGTATAGGGCTTATCGTTGGGTTATCCCATCATGATAAACATCCAAATTTTCCCGAGACCCTCTATACCCTCCATTTCTCGCGTATCCCATGCTACTTTC
Source organism: Apiospora saccharicola (assembly GCA_038363915.1). Taxonomy (NCBI): domain Eukaryota; kingdom Fungi; phylum Ascomycota; class Sordariomycetes; order Amphisphaeriales; family Apiosporaceae; genus Apiospora; species Apiospora saccharicola. The sequence continues at coordinate 8,224,996 of JAQQWM010000001.1, forward strand.
AAATATCTCTTATCGTGATCCCCAACTCAATATTCCCACAACGAATCAGCCATGGCTATTATTTACTGCCGTGGGTTTCATGACACCTGATGAGCCGGCTTGGGGGCTGAGGGAGCACTTAAGCGTATATGATTGTATGTGTAGTATTATGTCGAGCTATATGGGATGGTGTCTAGAGCCCCTAGGGATATGAAAAGTACGCCCAAGGAACACCAAGAACCATAGTTGAGGATGATACCGGGTTCATGCATCGATCCAGATGCCATACCAGCTCACTTTGAATTTATCCTCACTACCGTCAACGGCGGTCTTGGGTTTATCTCGTGCAATGCGATACCAAATCCAGCTGGCCGATCCCAATTGATGAGTGAATATACCCAATTGCCACCATGGGCGAGTTCGCCTTTTATTACTCCTTCGTCTACGAATGCTTTCTCGGTACTCCGGGGATGGCATAAGCCATCATAATTGCATTGTGGGACTCATTTGCACCGCCCTATTACATATCTGATTTTCTGATTCTCTTTTTCTTTTCGCCTTTGTTTCCCTCAAAAACCGAGCCTGGGTATCGTTACATACTCGTACCCCTGAACGCCATTACGAAGCTCGCAAGAGTCGCAATGCATCCAATGAAGCTGAATTGCCACGCTGAGAGACGCCGTGAGATTAACCGACAGTGTTTGTTGTTTTGTTCAAGAGTCTGCCATTGCTGTGTCTTCCGTATCGTGCGCAGGCTGGCGCTCCTCGCCAGGATATGGTTTGCGGCCCAAAACGATAAAGAACTTCTGGTATGCGTGTACACTCGTATCGGAAATCGACTTTCGGACATCGAGTAGTAGCATCTGCGCCAAATATTAGTAATTACCGAACAATGAGAAAGTTGACGTGAGCAAGTTTGCGTGGTCTTACCTCCATTTGATTCCTGGTAAGGTTCCTTATCCGCCCCAACGGGCCGTATGTGACAGCCTGTATACCGTGCAAGAAATTTGCCTCCCACATCTTACCCAGCTCTTTCCAGCGTAGCTCACGTGGCCAGCCGTTGATGGGGAGCTTGAACACATATTCCGTTATGTCCACGAATCCGACTTCTTCGCACGCCTTCCTCCAATGGTCGCCGCTGCGAAGCGGCCGGCCCTCAGAAGCTGTGGCGTCCTCGATATCTTCGAAATGCAGTTTGAGCGGGTTGTCATCGGCCATTGTCCCATCGTCGCACATGATGGTCGAGAGGAGATCCTGTGCCTCGAACCATCCACCAGGCTCGAGCTGGTCGAATGACTTCTGGACTACGTCGTCCTTCACATTTTCCCAACATCCCAATGTCATGCGTGTGTGTATGTAATCGAACCGGTCTTCTTGCCTGTACCAGTGCCATGGGTCGCGCCTTTTTGAAATTAGCAATAATGTTACCAACTTCGCGGGCGCCCGTATCATTGTGAAGGGGACCGACAGAGGAGCTGTAATGAGTTCTCCTCACGAATCTCCGGGTCCGTAATTCGAAGGCTACAGGCGGACAGCTCGGAGCCGCCACACAAAAGTTAAAGAATGTTCGACTTACGTATCTTCAACGTAGAACTCTACATTCAGGGGCACATCTGTCGGTTGAATGGCGGATAAATCGGTGCCGAGCACTTTCGCCGTCGGATACTCAAAGCCCATTTCTACAGCCCAAATTCCTGTGCCGGTGCCAATGTCGAGAATTCTTTGAGGCGGGTGCTCCTGTGACCACGGGGCGAAGTAAAGCCTACCACCCATAAGATGTTGGAGGATGACGTGCTCAAATTGTTGGCGGTCCTGCTCGTCTACATCGTTGGGATAAAGATAGGCTGTGATGCAGCCGAATCAGTTAGTGCTCCTAGTGACTGGTCTGGTGGGCCGTAAACCTACAGCCGTCCTTGTATGCGTGGTAGGTCCTTCCATTCTCGATGCGATAGTTCGTTATGCTGCTAGTGACGGATTCGGAGTCGCTGCACAGCCTCCGTAAGTCACAGGTCAAGTTTGGTGTGTATAACATACTTACAGATCGCGTTCCCGGGGAAGAGACTATGGTGCCAGTCGGGTCAGCTCGTTCGTTTATGCAAGAGTAAACGGTGTCAAAGCTCGCATTCTCACATCTGCTTCTATAAATACTGATTTTCCTGTGCCAGCGTCCAGATTTTGTTGGAAGCTGAATTCGTAGTGCTTCAGGTCGACACCTTCTGGTACAGAGAAACCCTCTGATTCGCCAAAATGAGGAGCCGAGTGACTGCCTTCCTCGCCAGGGTCATCTGCCGGTGGGTTGCCACCGGACGCCATGGCTGAAATGCAGGTCTAGGGTCTTCGGGTACTGGTCTGGGTTGCCGTAGCCAGAAGTCCTGGTTCCTGTCCCGTCAATACTTGTTTCGAGGGCAAGACATGGCGCAATCCTACAGTCTTGGGAAAAGCCGACTTCGTTATTATGGGCTTCATGTGACTTACGGGTCTAGGGACGAGCTATATTTGCTTCCAGAACCCAACGCACAAATAGGGCTTATGGGGTTGACAGGTGCCACGTGAAATTGATGCAAGTGGATGATGCTATTCGTGGCATAGGTAGTCCTTGTATAGTGTCGACCGAGAGGGTAGCGGCCCAGCCACTCGGGAGTTGTCCTGCCAGGGGGATCCAAGGGAGACCGAGTTTGTATATGTTGCAGTTTGGATTGCGAACAGCCGTTATGCGTTGACTGCCGTAGTAGTAGTAGTAGTACAGTAAGGCTGGCTAGAAACCGAGTAGCCCAGGAGCTAAGATAGCGAATACTTAGTGCGTACGATACTAGTCCTCACTCTCCGCTCAGGAGACGAACTGCTCGTTACTTTAGTTAAGAAACCCCGTCACACCCAGAAGAGGCGATTTCGGGGGCGCCTTGCATATGACTAGTAGCGAACGGACTATAATATGTCGCATGAACGGAATGGGCGAGTTTTATGTGAGTTTGACACCTATCGTCCGGGCTCGAGAACAGGGTCTTCTTCAGGACCACCGGACCAACAGAAGGGGGAAAGATGAAAAGGGAGGAAAAGAAGGAGCATTCATTGGAGAGCGCGGCCTAGTTCAAAGAGACTGCCTGTGCATTAGTCGCAAAGCATAATGGCGCCCACGTCTCTGCTTTCCCCCTACCCTGAACAGGAATTGCAGCTCACCTAAGGAGAGTATTTTGCACCTTGCCCCAAAGTACTGCTACATGCTTCCATGGCATCAAGGGTGAGCCAGCTGGTGCTTCCTTGGCTCACGAGGGAGGGATTGGCCGACGGAGAGTGGACAGCAACGGGACCGGGACAAGCCTCGACTCCACACTCTTAACCAATATCTCGGGCCCCGAGAGGCTCTGGCGTTTGCTACCTACTGTACGCTTGGAAGAGAGCCTGTGCTTGCAATTTTGTGCAGTTTTTGTGCGTTTCAGCAATGCCCGTTTTGTGTCCTCGGATCGTCCAGCCGATATCCCATAACCGCCGCAGCTAAGAATAATCAGGACGAGTGGCATTTCCGATCCATCACCTACTCCATTAATGTTTAGCACTTAAGGCCGAGGGCCATGGCCTTGCAATTTGGCCTCTGGCCCTGGAGACGACCTCCGCAGAGGATACAGCGGGTCAACGGGTCTGGTTGGAAAGCCTACTTTCCTCCGTAGCTTCATCGGAAACCGTACAACAGGCAGGGGCCACCCTTGCGGCTGCTGGAGCATGCCAGGTTTAAAAAATAAAATGTCTATCAGCGCTTGCCCTATCTGGGCAACGCATGCTGCATCTTATATAACTGACCCCGTTCGAGAAGAAAGAGGAGATGGCGGCTCGGAGTCAGCCTCTCACCGGCAACTGGTTTCGACTCGCATACAGACTTTATTACTGGGCACCGGACTGGGTTTGATCAACTTTTTTCTCTCTTGTTGGCCAGACATGAAGGCACGCCCCGGTTCAGTCACAGTAAGGTCCTTGCGCGCGCATACCCCGGCCCGGTTGGGATTTGGAAAGAATCCCCCACCTTCACTTTCCCAGGTCCCATCAAGCCATGTGCGCTCTCGTCAGTTGTAATGGTTATTAGAAGCGCCCGGCGAGATGCCGACCGAGGTCGGGCGAGGGCCGTCATGATCATGTCGCTGTGATGTGATCGGCGAGCGACTCATGACCCGAAAGACCATGCGCGACATTATTGGTGGAGGCGAAGTGCCACGGACGTGGGCTTGCTCGGTGATTCAACCACAAGTAGATAGTAAACTGCACACTTGGGCACGTACGGTGGGCTCATGATGCCGGCCGGGTCTTGTATACTGCCGGATGATATAATGGCGCGTAGCGTATAGGAAGAATGGTCGCATGCCAACAAAATAAGCTGGCGCTGGTTCGAGGGCTAATACTCAACAATGTAGCACCCCGAGCTGCAGATCCCATTAGCAGTGCCGATAGTCGTTCGATACCAGGGCGGCCCACTTGTGCGCATGAAAGTAACGTTATGAGCGGGATTTGGAATGGCTTCCTTGACGACTCCAGGTCTGGCCCAGCTCTCGTCTTGCAACACACGGTCCCGTGAGGTCGGGACTTGCTGCGTTCCTCTTATGCGCAAGCTGCTCAGACGAATGGGCATTGAAGTTACACGTATGACTGCATACACACGAGGTTCATGCAGGCCCTACTGGGGCAGGGATGTCTCCAACAAACAACCCTTATCTATAGTCGTATACCCAAGTATATATAGTCTTCCTAAATTTTTTAGTCCCGTGGGATTTGCGCCTTTGGAAACAGACAATAAACCTTTGCTCCGAAGATTCCTTAACTAACGAGCATGGCTTCTTTTCCTGCAATCCCAAATTTACCCCGCAGCTTGCCTGAGCCGTGAGCAGTTATTACGTCGCGCCTTGTACTAATCTGTGGTCCTGGATGAGCTGATGTACCAATTGGTAAAGCGTCCTGTCTGTGTGTAAAAGTGGCATTCCCATTTGATGTGCTTCGGCAGGCCAGCACCTAACTCCTTGAACGCCCAAGCGCTGCCCTCCAGCCAAATTGGCGTATTGTACGGACCAGGGATGATTTAGTGCGATCGGTGTTCCGTTTTTGAACGTCCGACATGCGAAGGACGCGATCCTATTGGATAAGTTGACCCTGTACCGTTCCGCACCGGCTCGTTTATCATTGAGAGAAAGTATTGTACGGAGGGCAGCGCTTGGGCGTTCAAGGAGATAGGCGCCTCGACTTGTACTACGAGAAAGTCCCCGCCCCAACTTCACTTTCGGTAATAATTACTCGATTCGTCAAGTCGGTCCCCAGAAGGCTGGATGAAGACGCCCCGGAAACATCTGGGAGGAAAGAAATCTTGGCCATGCACTTCAGCACAGGGGCAATGACAATGGTACGGTCGAATAAAGCAGGCCTGCAACATGGTTGCCTGGAACGGAAGGGCGGAAATTCCGAAATAAAGATGACTGGTAGACGGGAACAAGCGGGTTACGGGGGGGTTTCTGCCCTTGGCAGCTTGGTTTCTGTATGCCCAAGAGGTATCCATGTCTCGACAGCCCGGAAATTTGGATCTGTAACATGATCTCTGGCCTGCATCACTCACCATTCACCGCTATACACTGCACAGGACACGTCATGGTGCTCATCTTGCAAATCTCGCGTCCGTCAGGAACATCAGTCCGTCCCTGTCTCGCCTCTGGTACCCAAGGGAATCATCTCCCACCCGGATCTACCCTATAAGTGGGCATACGTATGTGTTGCATTATAGATAGTCAGATAGACTCGTGGGTGTGGACTGGTAGGGTTGAGGAGCAGGTCACAGTGACAGTCAAGAAGGGGGGGTAGGAATATCCCGAGGATCTGACAGTTTGAACGCCACCAGGCACTAAGAGGGTCTCGATTTTGTCGACAATCCGGATATGGCAACAGTAAGCCTGTCAGGATCCTGGATCCGAATTGTCGGGTCAGCCAGCGGTTGGCTTTTCTTTTTCTTCAACGGGCACAAGCCCCCGTTTTGATTGGCCAGCTTTCTAGGTTCTCCCTCCTCTTTTTCCTTCTGCAATTCTTCTTTTTATTATGGCGTTCCCAACCAGGTGGTTCTGACAATTAAGCAATTCAGGTACGCCTTGGAGTTTAATAAGTAAAGTACGTACTTGACGACCACTTTGAGATCAATTTGACGGAAGTTGGGGTTTTACGGAACTCGTCCATCTACACGTGCTTGCCAACTGCTACCTCGCATCGCATCAATTGACATCTCGATCATGGCTTTTCCTCCAGATGCACCATGATACAACAAACTTCCATGAACATGTTAACATTATCTCCTGTTTTTCCCACCAAAGCTAGTAGAAGCTACGACTTCATGCGGAACCCATCCGCATCTGCACGTCTCTCTTACCTGTCTTGCTTATCTGTCTCACTGTCGCTCTTGTCCGACCCCCGCCCTTCAACGCTGCGGAACCCACCGACATGTGGGCGCGTACAATTACACCATAGGCCCTGTCTCCGAGACAGACTCCAGACCTAACAAGGCCCGAGTTGAGAAATCATCAGGAACCTCAGCATCCCCAACTCATGCTCTTCGAGATAGAACATTCATCTTATACCAAAGAACGTGAGCCTGAGCCTGATTCCAGACTCCCCCTGCTTCCTGCGTGTAATTTACTAGCGAAAAGTAAACTGAGTGCTCAGTGTGTATCAGGGCATCAATTTGATCAAAATCAATGGAGTCGATTGAATGGTGATATCGTCCACATGTACCAAACGAACATGCAGGTACCCTTAGGTGAGGTCAGATGCCGTTCTGGGCTTGCCAAACGGCCATTGGCGGCTCAAGAATGCCCCTGCTGCGTCTGGCAGAATGACTTACTACGGTATGTCGAACTAAAAACCACAAAAAGTGACAGGTACAGACTACCTGGGCAGCAAAACGACTGCGACCGTTGATAGGCTGGACAAACGGAATCTACCGAGTCAGGAATTCTGTTTCAATTACACGGATAGGACAATCAAGTCTCGGGGCCAATATTTGGATTTGATGTACTGGGAGTTTTCTCTGAAACCAGTTCACTATTCCTGTCTCGGCTTTAAAGGAGAATCGGTAGCAATATGGTCGGCCCCGGGATTTGGGCGCCTATCTGTGTCGGCGTTTGCTAGCAGGTGGCCTCTTAATCGACTTAGCTACACGATGCTCGCATAGCGCTCGAAACACAAGTTCATTGTGCCCGAAGCCTGAACTGTCATAAGAGGTTATCAGCAGCCGCAAAAAGGCATTTGGAAGGACAATCCCTCCAACCGACTTCTTGTACTAGATTGGTCAATCACAGTGTCACCAACCCGCATCTGAGTCAGATCCTTAGGTATTCTCAAGATGACAGTACATGAGGAGTTCATGCAGGATGCCTACTTACGCATTCGTAAAACCGTGTCGTCCAACAACGATGCTCTGCCGCCGACACTTCCCCAAGCCGCCCAGCTGTGCCGAGCTCGTGGTTCGCTGCCCAACCAGGACGACCTCGTCACCTACCTGCAGGGCCGGGGCCGTCAGGCAACCATCGATCATCTCCTTGATGATATCGCGCCCGCGCTGAACGGGCAGAACCGCTCGAGCCGGTACTGGGGGTTCGTCACCGGCGCGGTTTTGCCTGTCGCTGAGGTGGCGGATAACCTGGTCAGCGCCTACGACCAGAACGTGCAGGTACACCTGCCCAACCAGACCATCGCCACGGAGGTCGAGGATGCCGCCCTCAAGATGCTCCTGGACCTCCTTCGTCTCGGACCGGCAGAGGCATGGTCCGGGCGTACCTTTACGACGGGGGCCACGGCGAGCAACATCCTAGGCCTTGCATGCGGACGGGAGGGCGTCTTGACGGCCAGGCTCTCGGCGGCTGGATGCAAGGAGAAGACTGCCAGCGAACTCGGGATTTTGGCTGCTTGCATGCGTGCCGGCATCAAGGAGATTAGGGTTCTGACGAGTATGGGGCATAGTTCGCTGCCTAAGGCGGCGTCGATTGTCGGGCTCGGATCAGCGACCGTCCACGAGTTACCATACAGCGCCGACGAGCCGTGGCGGCTGAACCTGGGCGCCGTACAAAGAGAGCTCCAGCAGGATGGTGTCGCCTGCATAATTTCCCTCAGCGCAGGAGAGGTCAACACTGGCAGATTCGCTACACAGGGGCTTGAAGATATGCGGAGGCTCCGGAAGATGGCAGATCTACACGGCGCATGGATCCATGTCGATGGCGGTAAGTAATTGAATGAACCAAGCCGTAACATTCGGGCAGCCTCAAATCAATCGCCTGGTCCTTCTCTAACGCCAGTGGTCACTTCTAGCCTTTGGTATTTTTGCACGCGCTCTCCCCGAAACTGACGACTTCTCCCGGCTACATCAAACGGCGGCCGGCCTGGAGCTCGCAGACAGCATCACGGTCGACGGCCACAAGCTTCTGAATGTGCCCTACGACTGTGGGATCTTCTTCACGCGCCAGGCATCGGTCTTATTCAGCGTGTGCCAGAACCCTAACGCCGCCTACCTGAGCTCCGACGCTTCAGACATCCAGAGCCCCCTGAACGTCGGGCTCGAGAACTCGCGCCGCTTCCGCGCCCTTCCCGCCTACGCTGTGCTCCTCAGCGAGGGCCGGGAAGGGCTGGCCGACATGTTCGCCCGGATGGTGCGTCTCGCCCGGGGCATCGCCGAGGTCGTGCAGGACTCGCCAAACTACCTTTTGCTTCCGGACAGGCAGGGGCAGGAGCAGGAGCAGGGCGTGGATTTGACCGACACGCATATATGTGTCTTGTTCCGGGCGAAGAAGGACTCCCTGAACGATGTTCTGGTGGAGACTATTAATGCTACAGGCTTATGGTATGTTTCCGCGACCAAGTGGAAGGGCCAGAAAGCCGTACGAGTCGCAGTAGCCAATTGGAGGGTCAACGTTGCCAAGGATCTAGAGTTGGTTAGAAGCTCCCTCGCGAGCATAGCTCAGGGACATAAGACCGCTAGGAATGATGCTTAGTGTACAATTTGCCATTTCGAGAGCGCAGAGCGGATATGGCAGATAGATGTACATAGATATGTAGGTTCGTGAACCAGTCTGGCCTGCACATAAATAAGACACGTTGAATGCATTTGTTAGATCTCAACGGCGTGGCAAATAATGTTATGTATTTTTCTCTTCCGGGCCTGTGACGCCTCGGCTTAAATAGCTCCGATGGAGGGTGACTTAAGCGTCCCATCTCGCCTATTATAATGGCTGCAGGCATTGCGGCGCAGCCTGCTTTGGGCTATCCTTCGGTTCAGCGAAGATATGATGGTGCCGAACTACACCGGCGAATGTGCCCGTATGTCTTGGAGATTTGTTTTACTTCGCCGGAGCCTCCTCTCCGACAGCGGCGAACACCATGCCGGCGCGGATTTCCAAAACATCGACCCTTGTCCATGCTCGAGGTTGCGACGCTGTAGGAGACCGTCGCCTAAGCGTCATAAGAAACGAGGACTTGAAGGATGTCCTTGGGGTATCCTCTGCTCATTATTACATACCCGCTTCACCTTCGAAGCCCATGTGATCTCACTTCCGCCCACTCCTCTTCTTGTTGTTTCCTTTCTCCTATGAAAGGCATCAAGTGCATTTCTGCCCCTCCCCACGCCGCCCCTCTCTCTACTTTTCATTGACGAGCAGGCCGAGTGTGTCATCCATCCGTCCGCTCCCCTCTTCTGTGCTTTTCCTCAACCAAACTTGCGGCTACCGCCGGCCTTCTTGGCCGCCTCCTCCTTCTTCTTCTTGCCCGTCTTGTCGCGGCCCTTGCCGATCATCTCGAGGTGGCCCGCGCGCTCGCCCAGGAGCTTCTCGGTGCGCGCCACGAGGCCCGACGACAGCTTCTTCTGGACACGGTCGGCGTTGGTCGCCTTCTTCTTGTTGTGCGTGCGCGCGCCCTTGCGGATCTTGCCGGCGTCCGACTTGGTCGCCTTGAAGCTCGGCGCCGCGGCGGGCTTCTTGATGGTGCCTTGGGCCATGACCGTTGTGGGCGAGGAAGAAAATTAGGCAGATCGGTGGGGGGGCGGTGTGTATTGGTGTTCCTTGTTCCGGAGCAGGCTAATATATGCTGCTTCTTCGGCTTCACAGGACAATGCTGACGGTTTGGTTGGTCCTCTGTCTTCTTTGGACAGTGGTTGTGTGAATGGCAAAAGCCTGGCTTAGAATTGAGAACGTAAAATGCAAATGCTGGGGAAATAAGAAAATTATGCCCCACTGCGGAACTGCCCCCCATGCTAGGATACTCTATTGCTAGCGCACCTCCCCTAAAAGCTACCTCGCTGCGTCCGATGCTACATTGCCTGCTTAACACAATCTGCATCACTACGAGGCAGGGATATATCAACCATGGAAAAGAAAGAGGTTAAGTCGCCATTCTCATCTACTTATATCAATATATATATTACATTTGGTATCTCTTGAAAATAACAAAGAAGAATGCAAGCGACGGGGTTCCGGCTAACTTGCAGTAGCGATTCATGAGCTCAGGCAAGCAAATCTGTTCCCTCCCAAAAAAAACCCAAACAAATCATTCCTGAACTCCTTGTGAACGCCCCGCTGTGGTTTTTCTGGACCAAGTTTCCAGTTGTGCCGGCCGATAAACTCCGTCTCCATGATTTTTGGGACTAATAACGAATGTAACGATGATGATGATGCTCAAGTGTTGGATATTGTTGTACAAGGAGAGACAGAGGGAAAAATACAGACACTACAAATAAAAGAGAGATAAGAAAAGGATTATGTTAAGGTTGCGAGTAGGGGTATATCCAAGGACATGTGGGAGAGGTATGGCGTTTGCTTGCTATAACAAGCGTTGCCAGGATGAGACAGGTAATGCAGAAAAAGAGAGTAAAAACGGAAACAATCTATCATCAGGGCGTTAAAAAAAGGAAACATTTGATCGTGCTGCTCGTCTCATTGTTACTGCACGTTCAAAAAGAGGTCGTCGCCCCGTCGTGTAGGCGTCAGCTTGGGCTGCCACGTTGGCGTCGCCGGTAGCCGCTGCTGCAGCCGCGTCCTCGGAGTGCTCATGCTGCCGGCGGCCATGTCGGGACTCAGGAGCCCCGGGTCGTTGGGCCCCTCTCCATGGCGCCTCCACGGGCCGCCATGCTTCTTATTGTTGTCCAGCGACAGTGCGGCCGCCTTCTCGTTGCCCAGCCTTTTGGCCAGCAGCGAGCTCGTAGCGGAGCTTGTCGTCTCCGCTGCGCTCACGGGCGACACAAAAGACGAGATGTGCTGCGGCCGTAGCGGCTGGCGCGTGTCGAGACGCTGCGGGTTTTGCGCCGTCCTATCTGGGCGCGGGCCGCCCGGGATGGATTGCGGGCGGTTAATGTTCAGTGGGGGCACTGGAAAAGTAGGGAGTGGTCGAGGTTTGGGTTCTGGTGAGAACCCGGACCTTGACGTGGCCGCTAGGGGCGACGGTCCCAGTGCGCCTGGTTGCTGCTGCCAGGGGCGTCGCGGGTTCAGGGGAGGTGGGTAAGCGGACGGCGAACCTCGAACGGGAAGCACGGCGCCCAGTGTCGGACTCGGCTGGCCGGGCGGCGATGCCGTGAAGTCTGGCCGCCTAGGGGGCGGTACCAGACGAATGGTCGCGCCATCTAAACGGCCGTTGATCTTCGGGTACTGGACGGGTGACCGACCGGTGGTGGGAGAGGGAGATTCCATCACGGGAGACAGTGAAGAGAGCCGTCCGACCTCGGGCTCGACTGGGGAGTCTTCATCGTAGGGCCCATACGAGGAAGAAGTGTCCATGGTCGTTGCCGAACCCCTCGAATCCTTCGAGTTCCCCCGGTCCATCCTCTTGCGGTTTACGCTATCCGCCGTGCCCGTTCCTGATGGCCCGAACGGACGTGTGAGTGAGCGTCCGACTGCTGGACTGCCTTGCAAGTAGTGGTTCGAGACACGCCGGGATGCGTTATTGTCCAGAGACCCCTGGCTTGGGCGTGACGATCTCCTGGACTTTCGCTTCCCAGGCACCGCCGCAGCCGCCGAGATGGCCGCCGCCATTGCCTTAGCCTCCTCTTCTCTCTTCTCGGCTGGCGATTTGGTCAACGGCGTGTATGTGTCAAGCTCCGCAGGTTCTGCTACCTGCGCCAGCTCGGATCGTCTAGTGCGGTTGCTCAGTACCCAATTTCCCCATTTATCGGCGACGTAGTAAGTCGTTGCAGACTGGGGATCCGACGGTGGGGGCCGCCATATTTGAGCACCCTCTGGCGCTTCCGTGTCAAGATCCGCGAATCCCGTCACGTTGGTCATCGTGCTCGTCCGATCCGTAGGCGGGGGCTGAGACGATGCTGAGGGAACGGGCCTCCGAGAGGGTATGTTCAAGGTCAGGTTCGGCCTTGGCGGCCTCGTGGGCTTCGGCGGCAGTAGCCTAGATGATGGTCGTCCCACGAGGCTTTGTTTGGGGATATTCTCGCTCCGTGGCCGTGAAATGGCAAGTCCAATCGTGTTCCGATCGAACTTGAAGCTGGACCTATATTTACTGGGAGATGGCTGAGGCTCTTGGCGCGACTGTGGGTTGTGGATCGGCGGCGAGATGTGGAATATCTTGGTGAGTCGAGCCGTTGCCGTCGCCATTGACAGCCTTCCTCGGCGACCAGATGACCCGCTTGTCGCGCCCATGCTGTCTCTTCCGTCGACCGTAATAAAGCCCTCTTGATCGAAGTTTTGGAACCGCCGTTTCCTCATGTATCGGGCAAACAGAATTGCTGCTAGGGCGAGCAACATAGCGGCGCCAACGCCGACAGAAATGCCGACTATCTGACTGGTGCCAAGACTCGAGCTGTTGTTCGCTGCCTCTCCTGCAGGCTGTGGTGTAGGCTGAGATGTAGGCTGAGGCTCACTGGACGCTGTGGCGTCCGGCGTTATAGTTGTGAGAAACGAAGAGCTGGGTGTAAAACTGGAACGCGTCGGAGTCGGAGTCCCAGGTATCACCGCTGTCGCCGATGCGCTCGAAGACGTCGAGACAGTTATTGTTGTTGTTGTCGTCGTTGTCGTGCCTGACTCGGTTTGAGAGGCCGATCTACTCGGTACCATTCTAGACGAGGTGAGCGTGGGAACCGTCGACCAAGATACTGGTAACGTTATGGATAGGACTGGATGCGTGTTCGGCAAGGCACCCGGCTGGCTATAGCACATGCTATAAGCTTGATTGGCCCCGGGAGCTACGGATTGTTAGTCTCGATGTTTTGTCGAATGAAAGAAGATACACTTACAGTCGACAGGAACTCCAAGGCAGGATTCGATTTGGTTCAGACCAGCTATACACGAGAGGGCCAGTTCCCCTATCGTATAGTTGTCTGGAGACTGTGTGCTCGTGGAGCACAGGCATGATAACGACGGCGTTGAGCCACACACAACTGCAAACCGGGTTTCTTTTATTAAGGATGTGAAGCAGGATAAGGCGCAGTCTGGGATGAGCTGGGCGACCTCTGATGGGAGGCTTATTATCTCGTGTGCGACGGCGCTTGATATTGATGTCCCTATCAGTAATCGTCGAAATAGAGGCTTGAGAGCCATTCTATAAAACATCTAACAAGATGTGTCAACACTCTGTATTCTTCGACGACAGTGCCCATGGTCTGCCATGTTCTGAGTAGGGCAGTGATCTCGCAGTCTTCGTGGCCAGGACAGCAGTTGCCTAGTCTTCGGGGATGTTTGGCCCAACGCGGACGCTTGGTTGGGGTCGGCAAGCAACCGGAATGTTCCAGGGCAGGCCGGTCGATATATGTTTTCTTGGGAAGTGGGAATCATGAGGAGAGATCGGATATCACTGACCTATGAATGTAAAAAAGAATTCCTGGAGACGCCCGGCATCTCAACATGGTTCTAGCACAGCCCACAGAACGGAAAGCAGGGTGGTGAAAGGACGATATAGGTGAAGAATGCTAGAGCGGGAGGATGGGAAGCATCAACTGCTGGCCGTTGCAGAATGTGAAGATAGTAATCTGCCCCTGCGCACGAGAAAGGGGGGGCGAGAAGGGTCCAGATGAAGGCCGGTCAGAACAGATACAGGTCAGCCAACATTGGCCAGGCTGGAGCGATGCAGACAGGAAGCCACATCGTTCCGTACATGACATGAGTGGTATAGTGTACCAATATTACGGACCAATATTACGCAGGCGAGGAAATAGGCAGAGAAATGCTGCAGGTACTCGAGATCCCGCCTGGCTTAGCCCTACAGATAGCGGCCTCAGAGCGCCGGCAGCAGCGGAATAGGCAAGTTGCGTCATGGCGAAGCACTCCGGAAACCGCTCGAGGCACGAAGGGTGCCGGGATCAAGAGGCGCCCGTATCTAGTCTGGAGTCCTCAGCGGCAAGTGTCCAGGGCCATGATTGGGCGGGTTGTTGAAGAATAACCCGAAGCATAGCTAAAGTCACGACGGTTTTGCACGGCGGGTTTTCCCTACCGCGATTGTCAGGAGAATGCGGAGGGTAAATTTAGATCATTGGCTACATTCTATTGTAAGATATGCGTGAGGGTGGGCTGTGCAGGGTCAGAAAGAATGAAGGAAACTCTCTGGGTGTGGTTGTACAGGTTGCGCGCGCCTAAAAACCGGCCAGGTTTGGTCCTCGAGATCAGGGCGCTTACGACGAGACCTGGCCGGATCTCACGTAACCGTTCAGCCAATGGTGGCAGTGCCCTATGCCATCAGTTGCAAGACTGCGACAGGTAATCGCTTGGGCTCAGGAGGTAAAAATTGTTTCTTCTGTTTCACGCGTCCCGCTGGGGGTAGATTACTGGATGTGATGCAAACTGCATGCTCGCTATACTCTGGCAACTCCTGTGTGTCAAAACTCTCCTCATCATAGTGCCATGTCACTTTACTCGGTTGGCAAATGCGACTCCAACAACCTATCATCGACCCCTGCTCCGTTTCCCTACATTCCTAGCATCGGCTAGAGAGAGAAGAAGAAGAAGAACAATAAAAAGCAGCATTGCCGCAGTGCCACCTATGGTAGAATATCCAAGGCAATAAGGCGAAGCACAGTTCACATGTGTATATGCATTCCCACCAACTTACATACTATTGATTCTGTGTCAACCTCCACATTCGAGACTGGTTTCTTATTATACTTGCTGGCAGTGCTTATTGAGGCCCAACCAGAGTATTAGGTAAGTCTAGACACCCTTCAATTGTCCCCTTCCAGGCTCAATTATATGCATACACTACAAGCAACCTGTATTATCACTCAGTTCATGGGGGATGATGTGTCCACATGCTTTTTAGTTTCATCTGCATTATTTTTTCTGGTCGTGTTTGTCTGTGGTATCTCATCATCATGTTCTCTGGTCTTGTGTCTGCTCGGTCAAATAGCAACATGTTCTCCCCATCAATTCCGTCGCCACTCCCTTTTCAAAGGCAGTCGACAATTAACTCAACGTAGCAAAACCAGCCACCAGGCAAGTAACTGCCTTCTCAAGCCCATGCCGTCTCGAACGACACATCATGGTGGATGTGTTGGCAGTCATGGGACCGCCATATTCTTGGCAGGTGTCTTTAGATGGCCGATGTTTATTTGGCGCTGGGGTTGAAGCCAGACTGTGCGCGGCTCGACTTGATGACTCGTTGAACTTCCTTCTCCGTCGTGTCCCAGTCGTCAGGAACCAGTCGGATCAAGTCGATCTGGTACTTCTCGGCAATCTGCTGCAAGAAGTCGAAGCTCTTCTTGTCGTAGATGAACGTGATAGAGACTCCGACACGGCCAAAACGACCGGTTCTTCCAATTCTGTGGAGGTACGTCTCTGGGTCAGGCTCTCTCTCGCCAGGTCCCTTCATTGGGACGTCGTAGTTGATGACCATTGACACGCTCGAGACATCGATACCTCGAGCCAGCACGTTGGTCGTAATGAGCACCTTGGTGCGACCCGATCGGAACTCGTCGATGAGTGCATCTCGCTCGCCGCCTTCGAACGCTCCATGAAGGGCCGTCACTTTGTGCCCGTCTGCCACCATACGCTTCATAATCTCATTGGCGGATTCACGGGTCTGGAGTGGGAATTAGTATGAGCCTCGCCAGTCAGAACTGCTAGACTTACTTTGACGAAGATGATCGAGGAACCGATTTGCATCAAACCGTAAAGCTGGCAAAGAATTGCGTACTTTTGACTCTCATCAGGGCAATCCATGAACATCTGGGAGATGCCGCGGACAGTAAGCTCTTGGACTTTGAGCTTGATCTGGTTAGCGTTCGGGGCAAACTTCTCAGCGTATTTGACGACTCCGTCAGGGAATGTTGCCGAGAACAAGAGAATCTGGACAGTAGGGGGCAGCATCCTTTTAAATCATTGTTAGCTGGTGTTTGTGAGCCATGCTTCTGAAATATATTAACTTACTGTTTGACACGAGCACATTGGTCACCGAGACCCTGCTGGTCCAACATGTTGTCCGCCTCATCTATAACAAGAACTTTCAACTGGGACACGTCGAATTGCCGTCTTCTAATCAGGTCCATGACGGTTCCAGGAGTTCCGCAGACAACGGCCGCCTCTATGCGCGTATCTCTGGCGACAGCACCTGGAACAGCGGCAGCGACCACCAAGCTTGCGCAGAACTGACCAATAGTCTGGACGACGCCTTGAATTTGACGGGCAAGCTCACGACTCGGGGCGAGGATCAGAGCCTGAGGTTGGGCAGGCTTGCTGAAATCCAGACGAGAGAGTACAGTGGTGACAAAGGCTGCGGTCTTGCCTGTGCCAGACTGTGACTGTGCGATCATGTTTTGCGGAGGGTTCGCCAACATAAGCGGCAGGGCCTTTTCCTGGACCTTGGAGGGCTTCTGGAAGTGCATGCTCATCAGGCCTTGCAGGACTTCGGTCGGCCTAGACAGAGGGTCGACAGTCAGTTAACACCATTCGCCAATAAATATGCATCCAAGAATTTCGGGTAGGTGGTAGCACATACAGACCAAGCTCCTCAAAAGTCTGAGCCGAGCCAAGCGGGTTGGTGCTGTCGCGCTGCAGGTCGTTAAGGCTGACCTCGACGTCGTAGCTGACCTCTTGAAGGCCAGAGCCGCCTGAAATCATGCCAGCACCATCGTTCTGAGCTGTTTCAACGTCCCCCATATCCTGGTTAGGCGCAGCCGAGGCTTCAGGGGCGGTGATGCGACTCGCTAAGTCAGACATCGTTGGGTTGGTAAAGAGTCGGGTGCGGGTTTCGCGGAGAGTTTGGTAGTCGCGTGGGTTTGCGTGGAATGCGCGAAAGGTAAAACCAAAACCCAAGAGTGTGTTCCTCGACTGCGTAGGCGGTCTAAGGGAAACTGCAACTGGGAGCTGCCAACAGTACAATTAAATCATTGATGTCAGTTACGGAATGAAATTGGTGATCAAGGGAAGATGAGTACCCACCAGTACCCGCGATCTTTAGGTTTGCTGTTGGATGTGACCGGTGAAGGAGAGTTGGTCTGAGATGTGACGGAAAGGTCAATCAACAAGCAAGCAACATAAAATGAAGGCTTTGGCTTGGTGCTGTCGATGTTTTGAATCGATGGCAGCTACGAACCTATGCATTCCATTCGCGATTTTGGCGGGGTAGCTACTACCCAAAAGCCTTGGTGGGGTCGAAGTGAGGTAGCAAGGTAGGCAACTGGAAACAGCCACATCGAAGTAACAAGGCCGGCCATCATCTTTAGCAGTCGATCTACCAACCTATATTTAAGGCAGGTGCACTCTACAAATACCCACTGCACTTCCAGCCTAAATGTGGCGGGGGTCAGCTAGCTCCCTGTCGGAGCGGCCTACAAATGAGGTCTGGTCATAGGTCCAAAGTGAGCAGTGAGCATTAAACCACGATGAGTCAATATTGAGGAATGATAATCTTGCATTCATGTAGAGGCTCCCACTGAGGCTGCAGTTCTAAACAGGATTGACTGAGAGTATATCATAAGTACATGTATGTATATGCATGTAAATACCCCCAAAAAATCCAAGCCCCAGTAGCAAAGTCTACATCTGTCGCAGACCGACTAACAAGGTCGTCAAATGAGTGTTGCAGCTGGCTACATCTTTTTACTTACATACCTACCTGCGTAGCCTGCGTTCCGAGACTGTGGGGTTTGAACGTTTGGCCAGGGGTGCGGCAACCGTAGTCCTGGGCTCCAATTGCGTAGGCCCCTTCCAAGGCTCACTTTAAGCACGGGGGGAGTGCGGGAGGGCAGCAACGAACGACGCTTTGAACTTCAATGAATCAAACACGACAACGTTCTTTTCATTGCGCCTTTACCACCGGAGAGGCCGTGGTTTTGTTATCCACATCTGATATGGCTTCGTCGCCAAGGCCAGCATCCACGGACTGAAGCTCTTCCTTTTGAAACTCTACTACTTAGGTCAATAGAAACCTGATCATTTAAATACCACCTGCTTACATCCGACCTACCCTACCTGCCCGACTGCTTTGCATGCTTGTATTAACCCCGCTACTGCCCGATCCTATCGCGAACTGATGGCCGAAGTTGAAGTTGCGCCCACCTTCGGCGCTGAATTAAAGGTACGACAATGTCTCTGTTTCAGACCTGCCTCTCGCGAGCGCTTCGATAACCGGTAGTAGGATGGCTTCAAACCGGCAAACGCATGGGTCGCCAACGGCATTGCCTGGCTCGACGACATACAACAATTCTTTCGCGAACGAAGCGCCCTCGAGAAGGAGCACAGCGCACGTCTTAACGCCCTAGCCAAGAAATATTTCGAGAAGAAGAACAAGAAATCGGCCAGCCTCAGCGTCGGCGATACTCCTGCCATGACCCCTGGCTCCTTGGAGAGCGCCTCTCTCACCACATGGAAGACACAACTCACAACTCTCGAGTCTCGCGCCGACGAACACGAGCGGTATGCCAACGAGCTGATCACCAAAGTCGCCGACCCTTTGAAGTCCTACGCTGCCAAATTCGACGAGTTGCGCAAACGTCACGTCGAGTACGCAGACAAGCTCGAGAGCGAAAGGGACTCGTCATACGCCGGCTTAAAGAAGACGAAGGGCAAATACGATTCGGTCTGCCAAGAAGTGGAGAGCAAGCGCAAAAAGACTGAATCGGCCTTCGACAAGGCCAAGGCTCAAAGCAATTATCAACAGCAGATATTCGAGATGAACAACGTGAAGAATACCTACTTGATAACCATCAACGTGACCAACAAGCAGAAGGAGAAGTATTATCACGAATATGTGCCGGAGCTCATGGACAGTCTGCAGGACCTATCGGAGTTCAAGACCATGAAACTGAACGGACTGTGGACTGTGGCCGCTGACCTGGAATCCGCCATGCTGACGCAAAGCAACGAGCAAGTCGGGCACATGAACCAGGAGATCCAGAGGAACCTACCTCAGCTTGACAGCATGATGTATATACGGCACAACTTGGGTTCATGGCAGGAGCCCGCCGACAAAGTCTTTGAACCGAGCCCCGTGTGGCATGATGACGATACCATGGTCACCGACGACTCTGCGAAGGTTTACTTGAGGAATGTCTTGAATAAATCAAAGAGTCAACTGGGAGATCTGCGGCGCGAAGTGGACAAGAAACGCAGAGAAGTCGAGGGCATCAAGAGGGTGAAGCAACGCATTCGTGAGGGGACCGAGCAAAAAGACGAGGTCCAGGTGGTGACCCAAATCTTTGCCATGCAGGAAGATTTGCACCAAGTCGACCGAAAGCGCTTGACGGCCGAGGTAGAGACGTCTACAATTACAGCAGCCGTTGGCGATGTGACTTTGGGTGCGAAAAACCACAATTTCAAATCACAGACTTTCAAGATCCCCACCAATTGCGACCTCTGCGGAGAGAGGATCTGGGGCTTGTCCGCGAAGGGCTTCGACTGCCGGGACTGTGGCTATACTTGTCACAGCAAATGCGAGATGAAGGTGCCGGCAGAATGCCCTGGCGAGTTGTCGAAGGAGGAGCGCAAGAAGTACAAATCTGAGCGGCAGACAGCGGCGAGCACACTTCTGAAGCCTACCACGAGCACACCCGATCATGTTGCGGAGCTGCCAACGCTCAGTCGTTCTAATACGATGAATTCGCTAAGTTCTGGATATGCTGTAAGTGCAAACCGCTCGAAGAGTGGTTCCATTTCCGGGCCGCAACCACCTCCCGAAGAAGCCCCCCCTGAGCCATCAGGTCCAAGACCGTCTGTAAGCACAGCACGTAAGAGTCGTTTGGTCGCTCCACCACCAGCCGCCTACATTAGTGAGTTGCCCGGCAGTTCTGCGAATGGCTCCGCGACGAATAAATCGGAGCAGAAGGGCAAGATGTTGTATACATTTGATGCCAGTGGTGAAAGCGAGGTCTCGGTTCCTGAAGGGAGGGAGGTAACAATTCTAGAGCCAGATGGTATGATAACTCTTTTCTTATTACCCCAACTGAAATTTTGCTAACAGCTAGCGTAGATGGTTCTGGTTGGGTTAAAGTACGCGCTGGGTACAAGGAAGGTCTCGTGCCTGCATCGTACCTTGAAATCCTCCCAAGCGCCCCGGCCCCAATGGCACCGCAAAACACGGGCTCTTCTTTCAATGCTCGTCCTGCTTCTACCTACTCTAACTCAGGATCTTCGATCGGGACTATTGGCAAAAAGAAGGGACCCGCTGTGGCACCGCGACGAGGAGCAAAGAAGCTCAAGTACGCCGTGGCACTATACGATTATACGGCACAAACCGACGCTGAACACCACATGGCCGAAGGCGAACGTTTTGTCTTAGTGAAAGAGGACCCCGGCGATGGATGGGCTGAGGTTGAAAAGGGAGGAGCCACCAAGAGCGTCCCGGCTAGCTATGTCCAGATCGAGCAGGCGTAGTTCGCCTTGCTTCAAAATAGATTCCAAAGCCGCCATTCCCTTGCCCGATTCTCATAAGTATATCCAGGCTTTGTTGGCATATATATCATTGGGGAGTGGGTTAAGACTAGTCGATTGCATCCCAAAGCTCGAGGACAAAGCATGTTTGCAACGGAAGACATGGCGCTCTTTGGCTATGGGTAGGAAACGAGGTCATAGATACGAGTTGGCCATGATTTCAAGTCGTGAGCAATTACTTGTAGTTATGTACTTACTGACCTCAAGTATTCAATAACTTATTTAACGATCTTGTTTGATCTAGACCTCGGTTGCTCGTACATCTTTACTGCATGTAGCAGGTCCGGATATGGCTCTTGTAGGGTGTATGTGTGCAACAGGCAAATACAGCTTTATTGGTTCGATACCAGCCAATGCACAAGCATGGCTTCAGTCCAAAAGAAAAGATCGGTAGCGCTCCAGCCAAAGCCACCCCCAAGGAGGCTGTACTTGTCGTCCTCACTTGACATAGAACCCGGACAAGTCGGCGGTAACATGGTATCTCTTGAGCTTGCCTCTTCGTTCGATCAAGGGGGGTAGCAGGGTCCAGTAGGATTCGGACGGTAGTATATTCTTTTTTCAATTAGGAGGGTGGGGAACCTGCAGAGGCGCGCGTGGTTACGGTCGGGCGACGATTCCGGACTTGGCATCGCCCCTGGTTCTGAAGTAGCCATGTTCATTGGTGAGGCACTTAGGCTTGGACATGCAACCAGGAACACAAGTTGATGGTGCATAACGCACCTGCCCGCTGCAATAGCAGCCTTGCTTACCATGAAATGGACGAGCATGTAAACAGGCATGGCTGGCTGTGCCCACATGAGCTGAGAGTCTATCTCTCTTTGACCTTATATTAAGGTATCCCGAATGCTTGGTTCTACCCATGGACTAATACACTTCGTAAAACCTAGCGAAACCTTGTCGATCCGACCATCTCTACCCGTGTTTCTCTGTTTTCAGACCTATTCGTACTGCCATGGGGTTCGGCGTGCTTCTCGAGGCTCTAGGGCTCGCGGTCCTTGCCGCCCAGGTCCTCGCTGAGCCTATTCAACAGCGCGACCCCATCGGTAACGGGGAAATTTTCGGTCTTCCTGAGTCGGTCCCTTCCGGCACCGCTGGCGAGCTGTACTTGAAGTATAAGCCGTATCTCCTTCGCGACTCAGGCTGCGTTCCCTACCCAGCGGTTGACGCTCAGGGTAACACCAAGTACGTAGAACAGCTTCTTATATATGTCTTGATTAGGGCCATTAACTTGAAACTTCATCATAATATATCGTCATGTGCTGATACGTTAGACAGTGAGGGTCTCGAGCCCAAGGGAAGTCCATCTGCCGACTGCCTCGCCAGCACAGGCCAGATCTACTCGCGCGCGGCGACCGTGAACGGGAGCCACGCCATCATGTACGCATGGTACTGGCCGAAAGACGAGCCGTCCGAGTGGGAGTCGTGGCTGGGGATCGGGCACCGGCACGACTGGGAGTCGGTGGTGGTGTGGCTCGCGTCCGCGTCTCCGGAGGCCGCGGTCCTGGGCGTGGCGGCCTCGGCCCACGGCAAGTACTCGACGACCAAGAGCCCGCCCTTCAAGGGGGACGGCGTCCTCATCAAGTACTACAGCATCGTGGGCCTGCTGGACCATTCTCTCGGCTTTACCGCCTCTGTCGGCCAGCAGCAACCCCTGGTCGCGTGGGAGAGCTTGACGGGCGTGTCGCAGAACGCACTATCTACTACTGATTTCGGCGATGCTACGGTGCCTTTCATCGATTCTGAATTTACGAAGCATTTGGACAGTGCTGCGCTCTAGGCTTTCATACTGGTATTGAAGCCAGAGGAACGAGGTTTGATAGGCCCGGAGATTGGGCACATGGCACTTTTATGTACTAGTTAATTTGATACGGCCACTTGTGTATCTCATTTGTGCGTCTGATAATATAGTAGGTACATGTGTTTGTAGTTATACATAATATGCCAGCAATGAGACCGAAATTAATATATATTGCTTCTATAGGCCCTCGTTGGACGATATTCCATTCGAGCTGGTGTTCATGCGGAAGTCGCGAGTAGACAGGCTGTCAAGTCCAGCTAGCCACTTCCATTTTACATTGTAAATGGGTGAATTCCTGTCATTAGTGTTTGGGCAAGGAAGCTTCATTGCCTTCGGTGGCTTAAATGAACATACCAACTTCAATGTTGGATCTCCTCGACCTCGTCTACACACACCACGAAACAACTTTTATTATCTCTACGCAAACCCTCGGGTTTGACTCCTTTGGTCTTCAGCCCCCTTACCTTATCCCAAACCTTACCATCGACCTATTTCATATCTTGATATCAGCTTCATGATACACTGACCACTAGCCATAACCCTGACTCTGCCATGGGATCTTTGGTTACTGGACTTTACCGGTCGTAGTGATCGCCAATGGTTATCCGATCTCCCCCGACCATTTGATCGTCCCCATTCCTAGCCGGCGAGCCTCGAGTGCACCGTCTGCAAGACGACGTGTGACCGCCGCCAAACTACTCCAGTTCCGACGTTCTCTGGTTCGTGGATCGTAGTCTGCAATTGACTACTTGGACTAGCAAATACTTCCGGAGCACTCCTCTGCAAATTCTGTTTGAATCCGGCTTGCTCGTTCGTTCGACATGGATCATCAAAGTGACCAGGCAGAGACCCAGAAGCAGGGATACATAGCAGTTCCCAGAGATCTCTTCGCCCAACACCAACCAGAACGGATCCCAGTACGTAATACGGAGATATCCCCAGGAACTAGTCTTCGCCCAAGTCCTTCAAGTATTTCTCTGAGACCCCCTAGCACGCGACCTGCCTCCATTCGATCCAACGGTTCGAATAATGGCTCCTCTAGGCACGCATTGTTGAAATCGGAAGTATCTCAACATCATTCGACTGAAAAGGATCTACCTGCACCTCCTATACTCACACAAAATACCCCCCTTCTTTTGAAGGACCCCTCTCCCGCAGCCGATGTCAAGCCTCTTCCATTACCTAAGGATGAGACGAGAAACGACTCGTTGGACAATCTTGATTCGGAGCCCGTGGCTACGAACATTGACGTTAAGCCTCATCCTCCGCCACCCAAGGAGCCCGTAACTACGGACATCGATATCAAGCCTCTACCCCCACCCAAGGAAGAGATAAGAAACGACTCGTTGGACAAGATCGATTCGGAGCTGGTGGCTACGAACAGTGAAGAACGCAAACCTCCTGGCATAGTCTGTATTGACCCAAACCTACATGCCCCCGGTGCTCATTCGAAGGTCCACCATCCCGGGCTTGTCAGCAGGGCAGATTTCTGCGATGCAGGGACAGAAGTGGAACGTGACTCTCCTATCAGGACTCCAGAGACTCAAGGCTCGCTGTCTCCTCCTCAGATCATCACTGGTCGAGTCTTCCGTACCTTGACTGGCGGGGATATTTGTGAAGCAGAAGTCGATGTTTCAGAACACTTCCATAAAGACCACAGTGCAATGACGAAGGTACGGCCTGCTATGCAGACGGTGCTGCAGGAAGTATCACACTCTGGCCACGAGGGGATCTCTAAGGTCCGGCCAGCCGATATCAGTGACTCCACGACTGTCATCCGTCAGAGCGAAAGTTCACACGGCCCTCAACCAAACGACCCTTATCGCCATGGGACGCATGAACACTTAGGTCACGTTTCCGTTGATAAAGTGCAATCGTATCATAGTCTACCGAAATCACCCTCCGCATCTCCCGAGGGCACACATTCAGTCCCTCGTCTATCGATCGGTACCTCCTTACCACCAGGCCAACCCCTAATTGAAGAGGAGGAATCATCCAAGGTTGCCTCGTACTGGGGCGGCATCCCTATACAATTTAACAGCAGGAAGGAGAGACTGGGGACTACGGAAGAATCCCTCCCGAGGAGCGGCAGAGAATCTCTCGAGGAATCCCCTCTGGTCAATGTTGACAATTCAAAACAGCCAACGTCAATGAAAGTTGAGCACGAAAATCAACCACGTCCAAACACACGCTCCTTTAGCGTCAACGCATTGCAAGACCGACTTGGCCTGCAGCAGACTTCGAATCAGGAGCGAAGATCAACAAGTCATGTTTTGCGAGGTTTGGAAAGGATAAATCAAGAGAACAAGCCAAATCGACAAGCCCAATCATTTCTGCCAGAGGGACTCGATCCGAGGCGTGCTACACAATGGCTTCGAGAGCTTCTTAAGTATAAAAAGTCAACCAAGCATCAACTGACACAGTTACCGGAGAAGATGCACCCCAGGCACGAGAAGCATAGCCATCAAAGCTCCTTGGATGATTCCGGCAAGGAAGCTTTGACGGCAGTCACGACCTTCTCTGATAAGAATGCCGCCGACGCCCATGCCATCAACGACGCAATGTCAAATCTCGAACAACTGCTGAACGAGGCGTTAAATATTGCCGACAATGCCTCGGAACCAAATGAGCAAACCCACATCGATGATGGGGTAATCGATGATCGACATTGGTACAACCGCAAGGACGTCTTGTCCGAGATTTCGCGGCCTGCCAGTGTTCACGAGAGCCTTCTGGGTGATATGAGTGAAGACGATGAGTATTTGCCAGGGTTTTGTACACCACCAATAGTCTTTATTGGAGCGGTTGAGGGACTGGCCCATGGCTGTGAAGCTCTCCCTCTGAGGTCAATGGAGCGTAAGGGCCTGCTACCCCCTGGAGTTCCCCGGGATAAGGTCACGGGGCCCCATTTGCCTCGTCGGAAATCAAGCTTGCACATGCGAACCACACAACAAAGGGATTACAGCCCAGTTTTGCCGATGCCACCACCTGACAAGCAGCTGAAGCGAAAAAGTATACACCTTTCCCCATATGCGTATATTGAAGACGATCCAACAAGAATTAGCAAGCGTCACACCAAGGATGTACCAAACAGCAGAGAAGTACGCAAGTATATCCGTGTCTTTCACCGACCGCCGTTCACTTCACGGCTAAGCTCAAAGAGCGTTTCCAAGAAAGCCAAGAGGCAGGAGTTTCCATACAGGCAACAAAAGCCATTGACTGAGATTCGTCGCATGGAGGCAGACGCCTGCAGCTTAGATGGCAGCGCATCCGGTGATGAGATTGCCGCTGGCACGCGGTCCCAACAGCAAAGCCCCATCGATCTGGCGGGCACGGGTGTGCAACCACCAGACCATCCTCACCATAGAATAACTGCAAATGCCACAGGAGCCTCGATCCGGCAGTCGGCGCGGAACAAAGCACGCGAGTTGCGCAACGTTAGCCTCCGAGGAAGATCCCATGTCAGTATTCGTGACACAAACTTCAGCTTGACCAAATCACGCAAAAGGCAACATATTGCGCGGGACTGGTCCCCGATTCGAAAGTATTATGCAGCCACCGTGGCGTGCATCAGCACTGCTTTGATAGGTATTCTCATTGGAATATACGCTGGACTGGTTCCCTCCATCCAGTACTTCATCGTTGATTTCAATCACTCTGCGATCTTGGGCAATGTTGGCCTATACCTTGGCATGGCACTCCCAACTTTTACCTGTTGGCCATTACCATTGCTGCATGGTCGTAAACCATATATCCTGACTAGTCTAGCTGTGGCGATGCCGTTGTTGTTTCCCCAAGCTTTGGCGATCAGTACCCCGAGGATCACATACACCAGTCTTTGGACGACGGCACTACTATTGTCCAGGGCACTGATGGGCGTGGCTTTGGGGTTTGCCAGTATGAACTTCCACTCTATTCTGACAGATTTGTTTGGCGTCTCCTTGATGAGCAGAAACCCACATGGCGAACTTGTAGACGACTATGATGTAAGAAGACACGGTGGAGGGCTTGGTGTATGGCTTGGGATCTGGACGTGGTGCTTCATTGGGTCTCTCGGACTTGGTTTTCTCATCGGTGCGCTGGTCATCAACACCCTTCAACCATCATGGGGTATTTACATCAGTATCATACTGATTGCTGGTGCACTCATACTGAATGTACTGACGCCCGAGGTTCGTCGGTCAGCATGGAGGCGGTCGGTGGCAGAAGTCAAAGTTGGGGACCGGGTTTCTCGACGAGTGGCCCGAGGAGAAGTCATGATGCATCGTGTCAAAGACGGTCCCAGATGGTGGGGTCAGGAAATGTATCACGGTATTGCACTTTCGTTGGAAATGCTGCGACAGCCAGGTTTCGCTACAATGGCCGTGTACTTGGCTTGGATCTATGCCCAGATCGTCCTCATTATTGTGGTATGATTCAGTCGTCAACGTCAGGACGCCCAACCTCTACTGACAGAGGAATGCAGTTACTCGGATCACTGACGTCGAGGTATTATCGGCTGCATTCGCCTCTGGTTGGTGCTGCAGTCTCGTCCGTTGCCATCGGTGCTCTGATTGCAGTGCCTTTCCAGAAGGCCAACATCTTCTCAAGAGCCCGATACAATCCTGTGGCCACCAACAGCATGACCATTACCAGCAACCTGGCTTGGACTTCGCATCTAGTGCGTCGGGCGGTCTTCATCCTTGTTCTGCCAATTGCAGGAGCCATGTATGCTGTGTTTTCATACGGCCCTCCCGTCCCCGTTGCAGTCCCCTGCTTGTTTGCGGCATTGGTAGGATTCTTGTCGTGCCTGGCAATATCTGAATGCAACGGGATAATCATGGAGACATGGGACTGTTCAGATCTTGAGCCTGGCATGACGGGCCGTTCTAAAAACCCGAACAGTGTGGAAAAGTGTACCAATTACTCTTCTTTCCCACGCGTCACAGCAGGATATGCTGTTGTTCACACCTTTGGTTTCATATTTGCGGCTGGAGCCACTGGGATCGGCGGCATGGCTCGGAGAAACCTTGGACAAAGGGCAGCCACAGGAGTGGTTGCCGCTATCCTGTTCATCTTGACATTGTTGCTGATCAGCGTCCTCATTCGCTTCAGGCATGTCCAAATCATCCCAGATTCGAGGACAGCTGAAATGGAGAGGTGGACAGAAGCGCGCAGGGACAGTGTCCGGCGTCGAGAATCCGCGATCGCCGCAGCCAAGGCCACTGGACGTACAGATCTAGGTGCTATACCCGAGGAGGACGTTGGGTGGAGGCCCCTCGTCATTGGCAACCCATTGGACAAAAATCGACGTATGAACATCCTTGAGCTTGGGTCGTTGACTCGCTGGAGCGAGATCCGCAGGAAAAACCGGCTAATCGACGAGGGAACTCATCTCAACCGACAGGCTCTAGAAGCAGCCCGTACCGAGCTTGGGCACAGAGGGATGGAAGTATATGGAGATTTGCAGCGAGGTAGTGCCATGGTCGGAGAGCTCGTACGGAAAGTCAGCAAGAGGAGCCTACGGAGCAGGAGAAGCGATACGTCGAGTGACGAAGAGGGAGGTCAAAACCACAGGTCAGGCAACACTGGGCCCGTTAGAGCCGGTTTTGGCCACAGCCATGTCTCATACCCGGCCGAGCTCTTCACCGAGCGTGAATGTGTCATGGGCCAGACTGTAGAAGAAGAAGGGGAGGAGAGTTCGTTGATTGACGAGCCGCCTCAGGACGTCTATGCCAGGAGCCGCTCGCAAGATCCCAAGTCGCCTCGGACGCCTAAGGTCCAGCCATATGCGGGTTTCGAGCAGCAACAAGTCCGAGGTGGCTTGCACGACTCCCCGACAGATGGACACGAAGCTGATACAGAAGATGGCGGTCGAGAACATGCATCTCACATGGCAACCAATATCGAGGATCCTGGCCCGGATGGAACAAGACACATAATGCTACGGGCCCGACGTAAAGAATAAAGGGAACACAGCGGATCTGGAATTGGAAAGATTTGGTCAAGATTACTGCCAATGACAGGTCATGAGGGGTTCAATAAGATGGCGATGAATAGTGCAGGTCAAACAAG
Source organism: Apiospora saccharicola (assembly GCA_038363915.1). Taxonomy (NCBI): domain Eukaryota; kingdom Fungi; phylum Ascomycota; class Sordariomycetes; order Amphisphaeriales; family Apiosporaceae; genus Apiospora; species Apiospora saccharicola. Next base: position 8,253,682 of record JAQQWM010000001.1, read on the forward strand.
GGCAAAAGACAGGCGTAGTGAGATTGTGAAAACAATGCATGTCATCCTAGCTTTATAAAGTATAAACCTACTCGCAATAAGATGTAGCCTGTTGCATCGTGAAATCTCCTTGGTATAAGAACGTACGTTAATGGGACTGTGGCTGATGAGGGACGGTGGTTTGGCGCCTACCCACGCCCTAAGGATGGCACTAAGTAGGAAGGAGTGGCCTTATTAGTAAGTCGACATCAAATGATTGTAGGCGATGCAATTGGATTTCTAAGCATGTGCGGATTTGGAGACGACGAGTTTCGTAGCCGGCCCACAACCGTGACTCGACTAAGTCTCTAATAATACCACTTGAGGGAAATATATGAGGAGCAAAACGAGACGAGACGGAAGAAAGTGTCCATTATTAAAAGACAGCAGCTTCTGCATCCTGGGGGTTTTCACGATTCCCAGCGGTGGCTGACGATAAGACTAGTTTCACTAACACCAAAACCACCCCTCCCGAACCGGCCATCCATCGTCCATTGGCAGCGAATTGGAGCGACTGCAACCGCCTTGGGGTATTGCGTGCTTTCTTCTGCCGCCGGGGTCCATTATTGGAAGTCAGTTAACCGGCATCAACAGTGAACGCAACTGCTCATTTTGCGCAACGTTGATCCTCGAAAACCACGAGCACCCTTGCTGTCAGAGGAAGTCTCGCTGTTGTTGTGCGGGGCAAAAGTATCGTGGCATTGAAGTTGCATACAGTACCTCTATCTATGCGTATCGGTTTTATTTCTTGAACATCCGGAGTCATCCAAAAAGGGCGTCTAAGCAACCTAAAAAAAAGTCAGAAATACAGCATAGGAAACTTCCGATACCACGCAATCCCAAGTTATCTCCGGGCATGATACAGCCTTCCTGCACACCCTAAATCGACATCGAACTTCATTGCTTCGGCTGAGCCCTCTTAAAGCATTGCAATTCCTAGGTTGGTCAATCTGTTGAATGAACTGCCTCGAGTCATAGATTCAATATCTGCTTGAGTGTACTGCTTTTGGGTTTCCCGGCACTAATGGCCTGCAGCTCTACATTCATTCAAAACATATACATGTGCTGCAAGGCCCGCCGCACATAACAAAATCGCTAACAACTGCTCATTGCGGGTAGTAACGGAACCAGCCGCTTTTTCTTCTTATCTCTTTTCATTCATATTCACGGGTTTACTACCAGAATGGGCTTGCTGTACGTGACAATCCAGATCCAATGATATTCGGTCATGGGGACTGACAACATGTTCGTGTAGTGCTGAAGGCACGGCTCTGGATTGGCCAGATGCCAAGAAAAAGGCAGATCAAGTTAGAGAATGGGGCATCAAGGTATGTCTGTCGATGCAGCGCTTCCTTTCGAGGCGCCCCTTTCTGGAAGTGGGCGGGACTGATCACGGGCTTGCAGCAATTACTTGAAATATGGAACAAGGCCAAGACCAAGGAGCGGGATGCTCTGTTATGGGGCGATGAGGTGACTATTCTCCATTGACTTGCACGATCTGTATCTGGCCGTTGACTGGGCTCCCTCTAGGTCGAGTACCTTGTTGTGACGTACTCCAAAGACGAACCAAAGGTGCTTTTGTCGCTTCGCCAGGCTGATATTCTCACTGCTTTGGCTGCGGACGAAGAGCTCTCAAACCAGGGAGGTGGTGTACCGGCAATTCAGGAGACTCAAACTCAACAGTAAGTCCCTTGTACTTCTCATGGCGTAACAGGTTGCACCTGCTTACACGCCGACAGCTCGAACCCACTTCCGGTTTTCCACCCTGAATTCGGGAGATTCATGCTCGAGGCAACTCCTGGAAAGCCATGGGGCATTGGGTTCAAGGAACTTCTAGAGGTTGAACCGGATATGAAGCTCAGGTAAGTTCGGAGCGGCCTTCCTGAATCACAACGCCCTCTAATAGGCCTTCAGGAGGAAGATCGCCAAAGAGCACATGAAAAGCAACGAGTACCCAATCACTCTCACAACTTTCCCCCGACTAGGAGTACCAGGGGTTTTTACCGAACCTTACTACCCGCCCTCTGGATCCAAACTGCGCTCGCAGTTCGTGCCCGATGAGATTGCCAACCCCCATATTCGCTTTCCCACACTGGCCGCCAACATCCGCTGGAGACGTGGCAGGAAAGTCCAAGTCAACGTTCCCGTATTCCATGACAAGAACACCCCCAATCCTTGGAAGGACCCTAGTGTAAACTACGATCTCCATGACTGGCCAGAAGACGACGATGTAAGAAACGGTGCTGCCCCTGACAACTTTATCCACATGGATGCTATGGCTTTCGGCATGGGCAGCTGTTGTCTGCAAATCACCTTCCAGGCCAAAAACATTACCGAGGGCCGAAAGATGTACGACCAACTGAGTCCCATCGGTCCCATCATGCTGGCCCTGACAGCGGCTACCCCCATCTACAAGGGGTTCCTGGCAGACACCGACGTCCGCTGGAACCAAATCAGCAGAGCCGTCGATGACCGCACGAAGGAGGAGCTTGGCGAAGAGGTGAGCTAACTATTTTGTCTTATTTTCAATCCCTGTACTGACAAGAGGCAGCCCCTGAAGAACAGCCGCTGGAGGATACCTAAATCGCGATATGCATCCAACTCGACGTATATCTCCACAGACAACCGCTTGCGGCCAGAGTACCTTGACCCCGACCTGATCATTGACGAGGACATCAAGGATAAGCTGATGGAGGGCGGCATGGATGACCGTCTTGCCACGCACTTTGCTCATCTGTTTATCCGGGACCCTATTGTCATTTTCAACGAGGACCTAGAGGAGCTCGATATGTCCAAAGCGGATCACTTCGAAAACATCCAGTCAACCAACTGGCAACACATGCGGTTCAAGCCCCCGCCGGCCGGAAGTGATATTGGCTGGCGCGTCGAGTTCCGGCCTATGGAGATTCAGATTACCGACTTTGAGAACGCAGCCTTCTCGGTCTTCATGGTATTGATCACCCGCGCCATCCTTTCTTTCGACCTCAACTTCTACATACCCATCGCCAAGGTCGACGAGAACATGGAGACGGCCCACGCGCGCGACGCCGTGCTCAACAAGAAGTTCTATTTCCGCAAGAACCCCTTCCCCACGCGACCTGTGCGAGGAGGCGGCGCATCGGGCACCTCGACGCCAATGGGGGTCAGCCGGCCCCCGACGCCGACGGGTCCTGTAGAAGACGAGTACGCGCTCATGAGCATCGACGAGGTGATCAACGGCTCGCACTCGGAGGACAACGACTTCCCTGGCCTCATCCCCATCGTCGAGAGCTACCTCGACTCGGTCAACATCGACGTGCAGACGCGCTGCGAGCTGGCGACGTACCTCGACCTCGTCCGGCGCCGGGCCAGCGGCGAGCTCTGGACGGCGGCCCGCTGGATCCGTGACTTCGTCGACCGCCACCCGGCCTACCAGCACGACAGCGCTGTCGGCGATGAGGTCACAAAGGACCTTGTCGGTTCTGTTATTGACATCACCGACCGGGAGCAGGAGGGTAAAGGGTGGAAGGGGCTCGACGTGCCGGACTTGGAGAAGCTACTCGGCAAGTTCAGGGGTGGCTGCAGATGATCTTCTTGTTTTCCTTTGCTCTCTCTCCCTCCCTCTCTTTAACAGATAAACTATCAAGCTAGATTCTCGTTCCTCCTTGTTAGGTAGAGATACACAATACACAATACATATAAACACCACATCATCACATCACGCCTTGGGCTGCCACTTGGTTTTGTGGCGTTGGTTGTGGTCATATTCACAATATCATGAGCTTTATATGTTTCGAAGTAGTTTCTTGATCATTCACTTGGCTACAGAGGACTCGTGCCTACTATTTAAGTTTCTGGGGGCTTATGGTTTGCATGGGTTGAAGAAACTACGATTCGACGATGCCGATGAAGCCAAGGCTGCATTCGCTCGCATCTCTCACTTCCCACTGTCGTTTCCGCTAGATGGCAACGGGAATAACGGTACGGAGAACGTCGCATCAGTCTGCCACGGGTGTCTCTCACGTGATAATTACTGTACAGGGCTACTGACTCATCTTCCAATGACAGTACCGTCAGGTATGAGCTTCATCAAGGCAATCAAGACTCTTTCATGTTACTACAGAGGGAGTAACGTGGAACCGGGCGTCACTCAGAGACTCGAGTCATGTGCCGATGACGCCTCCCATCTAAGATGAAGCTACCAGTCTTATGTGGAAAATGGTAGCCTATTGCCTCGGCATCCGTCGACCAGCGTTGTATTTCTCATGGCAGTGTACGTATGATGGCGGACCGGCAATCCGGGAGATGCCCGGGGGCCTGGCTATCTTTGCATCCATTACTACCTAGGTCCCGTGCCCCCTTTCTACCCTTTGGGGCTACCGACCGGGGAGCAGAGGGTGAAGGACCGACGGGGAACGTCTCGCGATATAGACATGAATCTGGATAGAGGCGTAATTGATCTTGATATGAGATGGTAATGGCACTTCGTCCCAAGCGAGAGGATCCCGCGGTGGTGCGGCTATCGAACTATCGAAACTGTAATCAAGCTGTTGTGGTTCGACGGCAGCGCTAGATCCATCCATCGAATCGGGTGGGAGAGGGACAGAGATGAACCATCGTCATCGCGGGTTTCTCTTGTCTTCTCGCGAGATCTATCGGGGGTAACCACCAGATAGACGAACATCGTCCCAACAATCAATCCGACGCTCATGATGTCAACTGCTGTCCTCCTAGCGGCGACGGCGGCAGCGGCATGAGGGAGAGAACCATCATTACCCACCCACCTGGCTGCTTCCGGTCTCGGATTCGACTGTCCAACTTCTCTATCCTGATTGCAAGGTCTATCACTCTGCTGATCTTAGCAGTTTGCGTGTCGAACGAGCTCCATTCATTCATTCAGATGCGATTAGCTTGTTTCGAGAAAGTATGTACATAGTAGGTATCGCCGTGCCCAGTGCCCGGCTCTCTTCCCCCTTTGGAGCCTTTGGGGGCCCTTGGAGGATTGGAGGATTGGAGGATTACCAGCTATGGATGTCTAATACTGCTACTACCTACCTGTTACCTGCTGCTAGATGGCTCAGACAGACACAAACTCTCTCTCCAAGATTAAAAACAGAGCCTGCACTGCACTGGACTGGGACGGACACAGACAAAGTACGGTACGGGCTCGGCTGCAAGCGATACGATCTTAGAGGGGACTCCATCCATTCACACCGCCCCTTGAACCTTGACAGGGCCCCATAGCTCGTCGTGGAATGTAACGGTATCTGGGTATCTGGGTATCTGATCACCACGCCGGAAGCATGTATGCCCAGAATTCGAGGAGGGTAAGGAAAAACTGGAAATTCAAAGTGTCCCCAGTACATACCTACATGTAGGGTAGCTGTCCCCAGTAGCCGCCCGCCTCACTTTTCGGGTGGACCTGGTCACCCGAGAGCCCGCCCGCGACGTGGAGGGAACATCAAATTGACATTACATAGGAAGTTATCGTAGGTAGGTCAACCCCATCCCGAAGCAGAAGGAAGAGGGCCACTGCACTGCTACCGCTGCCAATGTTAATGTTAATGCCAATGCCAATGCCAATAATCATTACCACCACCACTGCATAACCCGCAACTGGAGACTGCCACCCTATCCCTACAGTATGGGAGATGAAACTAATCGAGATGCTCCATCGCCGCCGACCTACTAACATCTAACATAATCTGCCTCGTTGGTCGACTGCTAAGACCGATGCTACCTTGCAGATACCATGCAGATACAGCCGCCTCGAGGTAGGTACCACCCACCTTTGGGGGTTTTGGGGCCTTTTTTTTATTTTTTATTATTGTATACATTTTTATATTAACCGTTGAGCCCAGCAGTTCCAGGGCCCCTCCCTTTCCGCGCCCACTTGTGGGGAACTTTGCTAGACTGACAGACTGCTGGATCGCATCGTGACACGTCCATGGCACGCTATCTTTTCTTCAGGTCCTTGACTCCATTTGCTCCTCTCTTTCGTCTCGTCCCAACCAAAGACGACCCGACCACACAAACCACACACCACACACATGACATGCCTTGTGGTAGCGTATCTCCCTCCCCTTCCAACAAATCTTTCTCCGGCGGTCGCGAATCTGTAATTACCCAACTAAGTAACAAGGCCCAAACTAAGATCTTCCCAAAACGGTTTTGAGGGAGGAGGGGCTTGGTTGGGGCTTGGGGGCCGCTGAGCAACCAGTCCGTACCAATGGGCGTATTTGTCTTGCCGCGGCTCCCTCCCCCCGTCTGCCTGCCTGGGACGAAGCTAAAATGGGCGGGCGGCGGTTTTCCATACACCCGGAAACGGAGCTTTTTTGCTTTTGGGTCGCGGTTGGGCTGTGTTCGAGAGAGGGTGAGAGAGAGAATATGTGCGTGTGTATGTGTATGTGTATGTGTGACGGTGTGATTTTCCAATATTCAAGGGCGCCTAGAGAGAGAGAGAGAGAGAGAGAGAGAAGAGCGGGTTGGCTGGGGGTCAGTATACTTACTCCTACTACATTCCTGAGCAACTGTGCGTGTCTGTGCCAAATCAAACGCGACGACGACGATATCGGCAATCTTGCACTTGCAGATAACATCGGAAGTTGCATGAAGCCTGTGTCGTGTCTCGTGCGAGGCGTGTCTGTATGTACGTATGTGTGTGTGTGTGTGACCAAAGACAGGGGCTTCTTGCGTAACCTCCCTACCTTATTAGCCATCAATGGAATGGACTTTGCATATATGTAACTTCTTGTTCGCTTGTAGTACATCGGTCAGTATGTATGCGGCTACCCCGTGCAGGTATCATTCTCTAGGTGACTGGAACATGCGTCTTTCCGGTCGCTGGTAGCCGAGACTTGCCTGCCTGCTTCTCTGTCTGCCTGCTTCTCTGCCGCCTGCTGACTGGCCGACTTACTTACTCGCATGCCTCGCTCGCTCGTTGCCGAGTAGCGAGAGGGCGAGGCAGGAAAATCCAAATCCTCCGAGATGACTTAAAGATGGGAAGCCCGCCATGACCAAGGCAACAACAGCCAAGACTAGACAGTATCGAGAGGGAGCAAGCAAGAAGAAGAAAGAGGGTTCGGTTTGGCTGTATGTAAGCAGGCCAGCCCCGTCCTCTCGTGCCTCTCCCCGGCCCCAGTACGTTACCAAAAAAAAAAAAAAAAAAAAAAAAAAAAAAAAAAAAAGAAGAAGAAAAAAACGCTCCTATCGTGCAGTGTGCCAGCCCGCTGTCATTCATGCAGCTGTGTGGGATGGAGGCTGCAACGTGTGGTAGATATTCCGCGGGATAACGGGAGAAGCAAAGCCAGGCCCCAGGGGGGAAAACAACCTTAGAACAAGAAGAAAAGACAGAGGTTCAGGTAGAGAGAGGTAAGCATAGGTGAAAAGAAAAGAAAAGAAGAGCAAATAGACGAGGATGTGTATCAACTTGCATATGGCAGGTAAGCAGGTTCCTGATCTGTCACTCACTGCTTATAACGATCCGGGGACATCACCATCGACACCTTTATTAGAACATGGAGTTGAAGGATGTGAAAACAAAGAGGGAAAAGAGGGCGAGCCATTGTATTCGCCTGGGACGACGCGGCTGCTTCGTCAGGTCCAATTGCAACGCAAAGGTGAACGCGAACACAATACGTTCATGCATACGTTCGTACATACACCCGGCGGAAATAAGACTACTGAAGGAAACCAAAGCAAGAGAAAAGAGGTCGCCGATTACCCACAGCCAGCGCGCGAGAGAGAGAGAGAGGAAGGTAAAGGGAGCGCGAACAGGCGGACGGTTACATGCAGATTTCTCTGTATTGGGGTGTGGGATGCCACCCACCACCTCCCCCCATGTCGATCTGCCTGCCTACGTGGTTGCTTTCGTATGTTCGTATGTATGTGCGCGTGTGTGTATGTGGGACGCAGCAATGGGGAGGGGTAAAATAAGTAACGAGAAAGAGAAAGAAAAAAAAGGGTTCAGCGAAGGCTACACACCTACCTTACCTACCGATTGGAGACGGCAAGATCTGGTAAACGGGCGGTTGCATGGGATCATCTCAACGGACAACTGTCGCTTGTTCCACCATTCTCCCTTCCCGGGCAACGCGAAACCCCGTCTGCTTGCAGATGTATGTAGGTATGTATAGATAGAACAGATAGATGGATGGAGAGATAGGGTAGCACTCTGGGTTGTCGTACACGTAGTACCTGATGTCATGTCCCCTTCCTCTCGACCAAAGGCTACCTCGCTGCGGGCGGGCGGGCCATGACAGCAGTCAGATATGACCACCGAGGAAGGGTCTTTTATCTTGTGATCGAGCAGGGCTGGTGTGCCACCGTGATGCAAGGGCTTCCTGTTTCTTCTCCCTTGTCCCTCCCCAGCTTGAGTGTGTCTGACTGACCAAACTTGCGGAATGACATGTATTAATTATCATCATTATCAGAGCCATAGGGGTCCAAGATGTGTGTTGTTGTTAATCTCGTAATTGTTTCGGGGGTGGGGAGGTTCCATGTGCTTGTATAATCTCGTGAGTTATTACAGTACAGAATGATGGATTGCAGGCTTGTATCTATTCGAGAACCCCAATCAATCCAACAAGTAAGCTCGCCGCCCCTCTCTTCTCTATCTCGGCCGGATCGTTCCCGGTCTCCCTGTCATCCAGGTCGTCGGGGCCGAACTGGTGGGAAATGAATGGGACCGCCGGGCTCCGGGAGCGGCGCGGGCTCACTTGTCTGCAGCACCCAATTTGGCTTTCCTGGAAGCGCAAATCTGCATTGGGTATAGATTAGCTACGGGCGCCATAAAAAAGTACCAGACTTCCCCTTCATTGGTTTCATATGGGGAGTGTGGCCAAGGCCGGGTATTTCGGGGCAAGAGACCCAGAAGAAAAGCAAAGTCAAAAAAGGAACAAACAAAGTGTGCTTGCAGAAAGGGCTTGGGAGGTGTCACTCGGTCGGTACGGTGCGAACCTCGAAAAGCAAGCAGGCAAAGCACACTCGGGTCAGAATCGAACCATTTCAGCATATCATATCATACAGACAGACAGACAGTTGTGGAATAAGTTTCTGTCGAAAACCGCCACGCCGGGACCTCGCTTCTTCGCCGATGTTTGGCTGCTTTTTCTCTTCCGTCCCTTGCTTTGCCATCCTTTGGTCATGGAACGAGCTTGGAGGGGGGGCGAGAGAGAGAGGGAAAAATAGCAAGAATATGTGATTGCAAGACACCTTATACCTACTCCATAGTTGCCTGTTAGTCTCGGCTACGTGCATCGGCAAACCACCCCTTGGGGGTAGTCTAGGGAGGGAGGCGCACGGGAAAAGAACAAAAGGAAAAAAAAAAAGAGCTAAAGAAAAAGAAGGCGTAAGGAGTGGTTAATAATGTTATAATATACTTAAAGAATAAATAATTAAAGCTATTATTGTTATATTAATTTAAATAATTATATTTAAATATATATTTAATTAAATAATAATAATAATAATAATAATAATAATAATAATAATAATAATAATAATAATAATAATAATAATAATAATAATAATAATAATAATAATAATAATAATAATAATAATAATAATAATAATAATAATTAACTTTTTAATTTATATTAATATTATATTACTTTAAAGTATGTTTTTTTAATAATAATTATATATTATTAATAATATCTTTTACTATTTTATAGAGGATGTTAATCTATTAATTATATTATAGAAAAGAAAATTATATGAAACCTTTACCTTTTATTTAATAGATTTATTTAATATTTTTTATAAGCTTATTATAGCTAATATAAGTAATAAAAAATAAATAAAAGGTTATATAAATTAATAGTAACTCCGTATTAAAATAAATAGGTATTTTAAATAATACATTAAAAAATTAAGCTTCTAACGATAATAAATAGTAAGTATTAAGCCCCTTTTTATTATAATTATTAACTTTAGCTTTTTATTATCTCTTATAATATAAAATTTATAATAAAACCGGGTTTCGCGATAATATTATATTTAAATATCGAGAAAGGAATTATTTATTTATATTATATAGATTTAAAATTTATTAAAGATTATTAATATTTAAGTAATAAAGTTCTCAAAGCTAAGGTACGGAGATACCGGTTTTATATAAGCTATTAAAGAAAACTTTTATACGTAAATATAAAATCTCGAAATAGATATTTTTTAAGATTTATAATAATTCTTTCCTTTTTATTATATATAAATATTTATTTATATTTATTATTATCCTTTATCTTATATATTTATATATTATTAAATATATATATAATTATTTAAATTTCGATATTTATTAATATATATTATATTATATACGTTAAGAAATTACGCTTTAAATAATTCTAAAAAGATTAATATAATTATATTAATAGTTAAATTTAAACTTTATATTCTAAATAGTTTTTATAAATATAATAACGCTTTAAATAAACTCGACTTTAATATATTAAAAACTATATATAATAATAAACCTTTTAAACCGTTATAATATATAGCTCTTTACATATATAATTTTATATTATATATTAAATATATAATAATAAAGATTTTTATAAAAAATATTAAAAGGCGGAAAGCGTATTTATATATATATAAGACGGGAAAGAAGCTTTAAAGGATATTAAACTTTTATATTAATATAATAAACGCCGATATAATAAGATCGCGAATTAATTAAATATATTAGAAGGGAAAAAGGGCCGGTACCGATAAGCGGGAGCTAGCGTTAAAAAGGGGGAGGCGAACCGTGGTTAACGAGTAATCCTTTAATTAAATAAGTTATTATTAATTAAATTATTCGTCGGTTATTATATAATTAATTAAACTATATACTTACTTGCTTAATTTATTAAATTAAAGGTAAAGGTTTTATATAATCTTTTTTTATAATATAATTAATAAATTAATGTCCTTTATAAGACGGGTTATTTAATAGATTAAATAAGTAAATATATAATTATAAACTAATTAATTATATAATAATTAAAGAATAGTTTAATCGATAATAACCTATTTAATTAAAGGATTACTTATTAATCGCTCGCTAGCTCTCGTTTATTAATACCGGCTATTCTTCCCTTTTAATATATTTAAGTAATTCACGATCTTATTATACCGGCGCTTATTATATTAATATAGAAATTTAATATTTTCCGGGGGTTTTTTCCCTATTTTATATATATATAAATATACTTTCTATTATTTAATAGTTTCCGTAAAGGTTTTCGCCGTTATATACCTAAATTTAATAATTACCGGCATAGTCGCGCCGGCCTTCTTAGAATTACCCGAGGCGCTCTTTATTAATATATATAATATAATATATATCGGTAAATATTAATATTGAAATAATTATATATATAAAGGTATAAAATAAAGAATAATAACGGATATAAATATATATTTATATATAATAAGAAAGAGAGGATATTATAGGTTTTAAAGAGCGTTTATTTCGAAATTTTATATTTATATATAAATTTTTTTTTAATAACTTATATAGAACCGGTATCTTTATACCTTAACTTTAAAAACTTTATTATTTAAATATAAATAATTTTAAATAGATCTTAAATTTATATAATATAAATAAATAATTCCTTTTTTAATATTTAAATATAATATTATTATAAGACTTAGGTTTATTATAAATCCTATATTATAAAGGATAATAAGGTAATAGCTAAGTCGATAATTATAATATAAAAAGGGCTTAATATTTACTATTTATTATCGTATAATTAAAGGTTTAATTTATTTAATTTATTATTTAAAATACCTATTTATTTTAATATAGAGTTATTATTAATTTATATAACCTTTTATTTAATTTTTATTACTTGTTTTAACTATTAAAAGCTTAAAAAAGATTAAATAAATAATATCTTTTATTATTTAATAATTATATATTACTTTTTTTATTAAATATATTTTAATTTTTAAAACTTATTATTATTTTAAATCGTTATTTATATATTTTATATATATAACGATTTAAAATAAAACTTATTAATTAATAAACTTTTAAAAATAAAAGTATAAATATAAAAGAAGCTTTATCCCTTTAGTTATTATAGCGCTACCCTTAATATAATATAGCTATAAATAATTAATAAACTTATATAATTAATAATAAGCGTGCTTTTAATTAATCGGCTTTTTAATTATAAAATATATCTTTTCCTATATTAATTTAATTAATAAAAGGTATTTCGAGACCCGGGTTTATTATAAATCCTATACCGTAAGGGATAATAAGGTAGTGGCTAGGTCGATAGCTATAGTAAAAAGGGGGCTTAATATTTATTATTTATTATTATATAATTAAAGGTTTAATTTATTTAATTTATTATTTAAAATACCTACTTATATTAATATAGAGTTATTACCAATTTATATAACCTTCTATTTATTTTTTATTTTTTATTTTAATTATTAAAAGCTTAAAACAATATTAAATAAATAGAATAAAAGGTATTTTAATAAATAATAAATATATATATAGTTATTTTATGTTATAAATAATTATTTTTCGTTTATTTTAACCTTATTTAAGTTTAGGTATTAATTTTTAATAAAGTTAATACCGGGCGCTTACTCTTAATAATAATATTTAAATATACTTTATAATATATCGATTTTATATTTAATTAAACGCGTTAATAATAATTTATTAATATTATAAAACTTCTAGTAATTATATCTATTATTAACGATTAAAGCCGGCTTAATATACGTTTATTAAAGTATTATAACCCTTAATTAATTATTTCTAATCTTTAATCTTTAAAATACCTTTTTAATATAAATAAAGTTTAATTATTATAAATAATATATATTAATAAATATAATATATAAAAGAAAACTAAATATAATTATTTAAGTTTAATAATATTATAATCGGTAATTATATAACGTGGTTTACCGCCTCGCGGACTATATTACCTCGCGGACTACTCTTTCTATTTCTTAATATTTTTATATAAGTTAATTTAATTATAATATTTTAAATTAATTTAAATTATTTATTATCCGATTTATTACTCGATTTTATATCCTTTTTATAAATTTATATATTATAACTTATTTTATTATAAATATTATAATGCCTATTAATTATTATATGCCGCTTTAATAAATTATTATTTTTATTTTTATTAGTTATAAGATATTTCCTTTTTACTTTCTTATCTTATAATTATTAAAATTCTTTAATAATAAGGGCTCCTTTAAATTAAATATATAACTTTCTAACCCTCCGACGCTTTAAAAGGATTAAATTAGCTACTTTTAAAGTTCGTACCCGTTTATATAAAATCGTAATTTTATACGTTATTAGCTTTATACATTTAATTAACTTATTTATAATATTTAAAATCGGTATTAGAGAGCTTCTTTAATAATTAAAGATTTTATTTTTAATAAAAATAAAATATCTTATTATTTATTAAAGGTTAAAAAGTATTAAAGGGTTATAAATATTAACGATCTTTAAATATAATAACTCTGGTATAAATATCCGAATTTATATATTTAATTTATTAATTACTTTATTTAAATTATAAGGTATTAAATTAAATATATTAAATTTAAATTTAATATTATATTTTATAAAAATAACGAAATAAGTAGCCTTAAAAATAATAAAGAACTCGAGCTTTATAATATAATTTATTAAAGCTTTTATAAATAACTCGATTTCTTTTAAATACATACGTTTTAATAGCGAATAAAATATAATATTTAAGAATTAAAGTAAATAAAATAAATAAGAAGGTATATTAAATATAATAATATTATTATCCTTATAATATACCTTAAATTCGGCTAGAATATAACTTTTATAACTATTAATAATTAAAAAGTAATAATAACCCGTCGCTCGCGCTTTAATATATTTATTAAAATATTTAATTTAATTTAAGCCTATTTTATTATCGGTCTAGCCGTTAAAGGTCGGTTTAATTACTTAATCGCTTAATAAATTATATTTATATATTTAATTTATAAAATAATATTAACTTTAAATAATTAAGAATAGCGAAATATATTAGCTTTATAAATTAATATATTCTATTATTATTAATTATTCCTAATTATTAAATTAAACCGTCTTCGCCTTCCTATATCGATCGATATATATTATAATATATATTAAATTAATAACATTTATTATAAAATTAATTTTATCGAAATTTTATATATTTTTATTTAAAATACTATATTTAACCTTCGTATTTATTATTAATGTAAATTAACCGGAAATAACTTTCGTATCCTTATAAAGAGCCCTTTAATAATCGTATTTCCGATTTATTTTAATTTTAAGGTTTAAATTATAATCGATAAAACGCCTAGCTTAATATTTATCGACGCGCTCGCCGCTACGCACTCTTATAAAAAGATTAATTATATCTTCTATATTAATAATATTAAAAAGCATTCCTCGGGTATTTAAATCGATTATATACTTTTATAATACCTCCTCTTTAATAAAATTAAATTTATATTATTATTATTAAATTTCGTATCGTAAGGTTTAGCCGTTAATTTAATAATATAAAGTTATATAAAAGACGTTATATACTTTCGTAATAACTCTTTCGTTTAAAGGATTTATTAGGTTTCGCGTTATTTAAATTATTAAAACGATTTAATTTTCTTTAAATTAATTATATATTATAATTATAAAATTATTATATATTAAAATTTAATTAAGTTATAAAATTAAAAAGTGGTCCGCGAGGTAATATAGTCCGTAAGGTAATAAACCACGTTATAAGTTTTACTTTTATTTAATTATTAATATTAATATCATTTATATTATTATTATATAACTTAATAATAGAAAGAATCTTTATATTACGGTATTAAAACTACCTAAGCTATAAAGGGCTTACGTACCCGTTTTAAGACTATTTAAATACCGTAGGCTATTCTATTAATTAAAAAAGATAAGTATTAACTTTATCTTTATTACCCCCTTATACCTAGACGATTAAAGTAATACCTAAATTACTAATTCCATTATAATTCTAATGTTTTTATTAATAACTTATTTATTAAGAATATTATTAAAAAAGAGAAAAATAAAAATATCGATAATTAAACCGGGACCTTTTATTAAATCCCCGTTAAATCTATAAGAAAAAAGGAATAAACCTTTTATAAATTTTAATAAAAATCTTTTATTTAAAAATTTAATCGATATTAATAAAATAGTGATTTAAAATTATAATATAAATAATATAATAATAATAAAAATAAAGTTATTAAAGGCTTTATAAAGATAGATTATAGAATTAAAAATAATATAAAAGCTATTTAAAAGGAAACTATTGCGATCCGCCTATTATTATAAAAAGCATAAATAAAATTTTATAAAGGCTATCCGGAAACCTTAATAAAAGTTTAAAAAGGACCTAATAAATTCTAAAGATAATATAATATTATTAGATTCTAATTAATCTTTAAACCTAAGCTTTTCTAATAATTAATTAAAAGATAATAATAAGGATATTAATTTAATTAAAATTATTCGATTTAATTATAAAGAGCTTAATTCCTCCTTTAATCGTATTAATTAAAATAATTAAATAGAAAAATTAAAAATAATCTTTAATAACTCCTTAAAACACTTCCGAAATACTCGTATACGAATTCTTTACGTATATAATAAAATAAATTAATTTATTAAATATTAATATCAACTTAAAAAAAACTTTAATATTAATAAAAATAAATTATTATTTTAAAACGATTAAGAAACTTATTAAAAATAAATAAAATCGATTATTTAATAAACCATTAATAAAAAAGTTATAATTAAGTCTTAATTAAAAAATATATATTAAAAACTAAAACAATCTCCCGTTATATTCTATTAATACTTAATTTTATTAAAAGCTTAAACCGACCGATGTATTAATATATAATAAGCTCTTTTCTTTTACGGGAAATTATTAAACCCGTTAAAAGAAGATATTATAAATTATTATAATATATTACCCTCTCGTTATAATAATATACTAAACTTTATAATTTAATAATAAGAATTATTACTTAAATCCTAAAAAAATAAACTATAATCTAATAAATCCTCTAAATCCCCCGTAAAATAAAAATATAATAAACCTAATATTAATAATTTAAAATATCGGGATAAGTAAATTAAAATAAGAAAAGGGTTAAAACTTAATATATATTAAAATAAAAGGAAATTAAAAAAATAAAATCTAATAAGTAACGGATAGAAAATCGAAAGGAGTCCGAAAATTTAATAGGTTTTTTATAAATTACTTACTATAATTACCGGAAAAAAGGGTATTATATTAATAATTACTTTAAATAATCCTTAACCCCGTAATCGTTAAAAAAAGCTAAAAAGTCCTAATAAATAAAGCGACCTTATTATCGCCGTTACCTTTTATTAAAATATTTAAAACCTTTTATACCTTTATCTTTATTTATACTTCTTCTCTTAAAATACCTCCAATCTCTACTTTTATTAATTTAAATACCTATTCTAATATTAATTTTATTAATTATATTTTTATATTAAAATTAAAACTTTAATAAGCTTTTTTTAATTTATTTTTATTTCCTTTATTAATAATTTCAATATTCCTATTTATAAACTTTATTTAATTAATTTTAAAATTACGGATCTTTATAATATTATTTATTATTTTCGAAAACCTTACGTTATAATTAGTCGCGATTCCTAATCGAAAAGATCTCCTTTATTATTATCTTTTAAAATAATCTAAGAAATAAATATTATAATATATTTAAATAAGAATTAATAATAATTCGCTTTAAAATCGATTTAAATATAATTAATTAAACCCCGTCCTTTTAAATAAATATTTAAAGAAGGTATAACGTATTTTTTAATAATATTTATAGCGGAACCTATATTAAAATTATCCGAATCCTATATAAAAATATTAAATAAAATAATATTAAAATATTTTAATAATTTTAATATTTTCTTTAATATTAAAATTTATACCGTCCTCTTATTTAAAACTATTAAATATATAAATAATTTATTACCTAATATATATCTATTATACTATTTTATTTATCCACTCTCCTATAAAGAACTATAAATATTTAAAAAAAGAAAAAAATAAAAGAAAACCGAAAGTAAAATAAAGGAATCCTAAAATTTAATTAAAATACCGATTTTCTTTATTTTTAAAAAAGATAACTTAATCCGAATAATAATTAATTATAAAAACTTTAATAAAATAATTATTAAAAATCGATATATTTTACCCTTTATCTCAGAACTATTAAATAAAGTCTCCGAGTTAAAGGTCTTTTTTAAAATCGACTTAAAGGATACCTATTATTATATTAAAATTAAAAAAGGAAATAAATAAAAAATAACTTTCTAAATAAAATATAATTATTATAAATTCTTAATAATAATAATAGATTTAATTAATACCCTTATTACTTTTTAATACTATATTACCCGTAATTTAAATAACTTAATAAATATTCATTATATAATTTACTTTAACGATATTCTTATATATTTATTAAATAAAAAAACCTACGTAAAATACCTTTATATAATAATCGAAAAACTCTTATAAACGGACTTATATATTAAAACCTCTAAATATTTATTCTTTTAAAAAGAATTAAACTTCCTTAAATATCTTATCTCTATTAATAAAATATCTATAAATAAAACTCGAATAAATATAATATAAAATTAATTAAAACTAAAATCTATTTATAATATTTAAATATTTTTAAAATTCTATAATTTTTATTAACGCTTTATAAAAAGGTATTCCTATATCGTTACGCTATTAACGTAATTATTAAAAAGTAACGAAATTAAAAAGAAATTAAGATAATTAATCCTTAATACCCCTTTACACGTAATATTTATATAATTAAAAAGGGTTTTTAAAAGAGCACCACTTTTATTATATTTCGACCCTAAAAAGTTTATATAATTAAAAATAAATACCTTATAATTTATTATAAATAGAACTTTATTATAAAAAAGTTTAATAAAATATTAATATTTTATCGCATTCTTTTTAAAAAAGTTTACTAAAGTAAAAAAGAATTATAATATATTTAATTAAAAAATACTTATAATCGTATTACTATTTAAATATTAAAAATATTATTTTAAAGGATTAAAATACCTTATTAAAATTCTTATTAATTATTAAAACCTTTAAAACTTTATAAAAACGGACCGTCTTAATAACCGTTAAACGCGATAATATATATACCTTATTCTATTTAATTTTATTATTAAATATTAACTAGAAAAGAGAAACCTAGCTAATAACCCTTTAAAACATCCCGATTATACCTTTGAAAAAAGGATAATCTAATATTATTATTAATATTATAAAAAAAAACTAATAATAATTATAAATCCTCTAAAAAATAGACCCCGTATATTTATATAAATATTATATAAAATAAAACCCTTTTAAAATCGAATTATATTAATTTAATAAGTTATTTATTAAAAGGTAAAAGAATATATTATATTAAAAAACATTTATATAAAAATAAATTTAAAAACCTTTAAACCTTTATTTAAAAAATATAATAATTAAATAAAGAGTACGGAAAGAAATAAGCCGGATTAGTTAATAAAACCTTTTTAAAAAAGATTTAAATTATTATAAATTTTAAAATCCTCTTACATATAAAAATACTTTATATTTTAAAATATATTATAATAATCTTTATATAAATTATTTTAATATTAATTATATTATTAAACTTTTAAAAAGGAAGTTTTATTAACTTAATTTAAAATAAAATATAGAGAATTATATTAATAAATATACAATATATGTAGAATTTAAAATAAAATATTATTAATTATATAACGAACTCTCTTTATTACTTTACGCTTTTTACCTTAAAAATAAATAAATAATAAACTTTATTATAAACCTATTAAAAACCTTAATAGACTAAAAATCGTAAATTAATTCTTTAAATCTTTTTTTCCTAATATTAATAAATATTAATATAATTAAATTAATTAAGCTATTTTATAAAAAAATCGAATATTAATTTAAAGCCTTTAAAAGGATTATATTGATTAAAAATTAATATTTATAAACGAGTTTTAATTATAACTCTATTTCTATAATAAAGTAAAATTACGGTATTTAACGGCGTTTTATCTTTAAATAAATAAATAAATTAAACGAATAAATTAAATTTTAAAAATATACTTTTAATATTATATAATAAAATAATTAAAATTATAATTAAACCTCCTATATATAATATTCTTTATAATAAATATAAGAATTAATATTATAATTAGAATATCTTTGTTTTAAATAACTTATAATTATTAATTTAATTTTAAAATATTTATTAAAAATAATTTAGAAAAAAAGTGGTATCCGTAATAAAAAATAAACTTTTAAAACTTTAAATATTATATAATAATATAAAGGAACGCTAACGAAAAGCTACGGAAACGTAAACGAAATATTATAATAAATATTATAAACCTATATTATTTAAAGTAAATTAAATAATAAGTTTATTAATAAAAAACTTTAAAATTTATAAAACCGTTTAAAATCTTAAAACGAATAAGAACCTTAGCTTATTAATTAACGTTATTAAATACTTATATTAAACTTTATAATATTTTCCCCATTTAAGTCTTAAAATTATAAAAAGCTATAATATTAAATACCTTATTTTTACCGGATTTAAAGGACGATAAAAATTAGGAAATTAAAGAAATAAAAGATAAGATAATATATAATAAAGAGATTTATTACTTTATTAAATAAGAAAGTTAATTATTTAAATATAATTGATAAAAATTAATATAATATTTAAAAAATACCCTTTATATTATTAAATAATTCGAAAAGAAATACCCCGATAAATTATAAAAGAAAAAAAAGGTACGAAATAAGTTTAAGAAATAATTATAAAATTAATACCTATAATAATAATAGCGAAAAAGGGCCCGAAATTCGGTAAAAAACTTAATATAAAATAAAAGAAAATAATATAATAACCGACTTTATTTTATATATTCGATAGGAATTAAACCTACGTCTTTAAATAATAAATTATATTTATATTTATATTAATTTAATTATAAATATAATTAAAAGTATTCGAAAATCGATAAGAAATATATAGAAAATAACTAAAAAAATATTTAAAAATTACCTTAAAATATACCCTTCTTATTTAAATTCGATTTTATCGTTATTAAAGTTATATTAAGGAATTATATTCTCGTCTTTATTATATTAAGTTAAAAGAAAATCCGTAATATTATCAACCGGAATAAAAATACCTTTATTATATTAATTAAATATCCGATTACTTATAATATAATAAAAAATTATTATACTTTTATTATTAAATTAAATTTAAAGACCCGGGGTAAAAATATAGGTTAGTAATTAAATAAATAATTATTACGATAATAACGTTAAAGAAAACGTTAAAATAAATATTATTATAAACGAGATACCCGGGCGAGTAATATTAATTATAATCTCGCGAATATAGAAATTTAAATTATAATAATTTAAAAGGGTTATAAAGTAGTTATAAAAACCTTTTTATTCTTTAACTTTAAAGAAGTTAATAGTAATAATATTTAATAAAATATTAACCTAACGGCATATAGTATTTTAAACCGAATAATTATAATTATTTAGGCGGGAGTAAATTATAATAATATGAAAGTAGGCCCGGCGTTTAATTAAGGGTTATTAAAATATTAAAAAATATACCGAGAAAATAATTTAATAATATTATAAATAAGTTCGTTAAAGCTATTTATAACCGTAATAAAGACGCGTTTAATATTTAATTTTAAATTATTTTTATAATTAAGGACTTTATCTTAATAATTATTAAGGTTTTTTTTATAAATTAAGAAAACGTTAATGAAATTATAATAAATAAAGTCCGAAATGATAATAACTTTTAATTACCTTCTTAATACCCGAAATATTAAATTTAAAGTAATAGTCCTTAATAAAATAGTAAAATGAAATAATTAAATATAAAAAGGTATTACCGGTTTACTTATAGTTATTTAAATCGATTAAATATTTATTATTATTATTTATACCTTAAAAGTAACGGATAATAACGATAAAGACTTTTACGAAAGAAACGCGATTATTTATTAATATAACGGGAATTTAAATCGAAGAATTAATATAATTTCCTTAAAAATACTTTAAAACGATAACTTAATAAGTGTTACCTATTTTAACGTAAATCTTATTATTATTTATATAATTAAAACCGGGCGTAGGATTATCCTTATTAATATTATAATATAGAATTCTTAATAAATATTAATAATAATTAAAATCGAGATATTCGTTTAAATTTAATTTATACTTATAAATTTAAAACGAAATATATAAGTAATAAATATTATTAAACTTTATATTAATATTATTCGAGTACTTTTAACGAAATTCTCTAACTTATTCTTTAACCTCGTATATCGCACGAGTACGGTAATAGATAGGATAAATAAACGGTATAATAATAATAAATCGTTATAAAATAAGAGAATTAATAATAATTCGAATAAAGGAAACGAGTATAAACGGGCTATAAAATTATTAAGAAATTAATATAATAAAAAGCCGAAAAACGACTTTATAATAATATTAACGCGCGAGGAATTAAAATAAAATACGAGTATAATAAAATTACCTTTTTCGAGGAATTAACGTAAGATATTAATAGGATAATTAAACGGTAATATACTTTATAATTTTAATACCCTTAAAAATAGCTCTTAATAAAATAGCGGGGGACCGTTATTAAAAGGAGGGGATAATTATTATAATATTAGAACTATTTAAATTATAAGGGGCTTATATACCCGTTTCGGGATTATTTAGGTATCGTAAGCTATTCTATTAATTAAAAAAGATAAGCGTTAGCTTTATTTTTATTACCCCCTTATATTTAAATAATTAAAGTGATACCTAAGCTATTAATTCTATTACACTTTATCTTCTTTTTAATTTTCTTATTAAAATAAATATATATATAAAGTTTAACGTCTTTTAATAATTTACGGATCTTAGTAATTAAGTTATTTACTTAATAAATAATTATAAAGAAAAGGTTTAATTATTTATTACATTAATAAATCTAATTAATTTAGTTATTAAGCGTTGGTACTTTAATATATTAATTAAATATTAAAGTATTTACTTTTCTCTTTATATTAATTATAATTTACATTATGTTATTATTTAAATAATAATAACACCTCTTTTTTATAATTGAAGAAAAAAGTAAAATATAAAAACGAGATTATTATAATAAACATAATAAATTAATTTAAAATAATAAATAAATAATCATTTAAATAGAACGGGGATTATAAAATATTTATTTATTAAAAAGTGAATTCTTAATATATAAAGTTAACTCGATATATTCTTAATATATATTAATTATTCTTCTATTAATATATATATATAATCGGCTTATTAATTTAAAGGTTAAGTTTTAAACTTTTAATATAATAACTTCTATTCATCGCGAGAGATATATTTAATAAAATAATAATATAATCTTTTATAATCGGTTAATTAATAATTATTAAAATTCTATATTTATTAAATATATATATAAAAAATTAAAAAAGAATAAATATACTTTATCGATATCGGTTATATATTATTTTAAATGTTTATATTTTTTTAATAGTTTTAAATTAATAAAGTTAAAAGGCTCGAATTTATTAATATATTATATTACTCTTTTAATAATTCATCTTAATATAAAAAAAGAATAAAATTAAGGGAATCGGTTAAAAATTTATCGATTTACGGTATTTAATTAAATACGTTTATTAATTCGAATTAATCGTTAATAAAAAGATTAAATCGCGCGTTAAATCGTTTAATTATTTTTAAATTCATATCGTTATTAATTATATAAATCGGATTTAATTAAATTAGTCTTTTATATTTTAAAGGTATTTTAAAAGAATATATAATTAATTTTAATAATAAGTACTTTAATATTATATTAATACTTTTTTATGATTATATAAACACGTTATTTATATTAATATTAATTAAAGTATTTTAAAACCCTTTAATCTTCCATTAATCTATATATTATTATTTTATTTAATTATATTTTTAAAATATTTTAAAATCGGTAGAAATAAAATATGTAATTATTATATAGATTATATATTAATATATATTCTACTTAAAATTGGTAGGAGGGTAGCGTTATAACAGCTAAGGGGGTAAGGTTATATTATTAAACGTGTATTAAGTATTAATTAAAACCGTTATTTTACACCCGCATTCTCTTAGACTCGTCGGGGTTTACGGCGTTCACGAGAAGGCCGCTTGGCCACTAACTGCACTTATCCATACCTTACAGCGTGTACATACTTATAATATAGAACGGTCACCCGTGGCAGTTCGGGTCAGAATAAAAATATAAAGAGGAATAAGAAGGGAAACAAACGCGTGCGCCCAGTTCTTGAGGCTGAAACCGGTAGTTAAGCGACCACAGAAACAAGACCCGGCTTGAGACGGGATGCACAGCGTCGAGACTCGTGCCAGAGAAGATCGTCGCGAAGGAGCCAGGCGGCTCTCCTCTCTCCCATGCTCTTCTTTCGCCATGTACGTGGCGGGGGCCCGGAGCAATCGAGATCTATACAAAAGTCGGCCTGGTGTGACTCGGAAATTAGTCCTGTGGTGTGATCTACACAAGATGAACACAGGGTAACAAGGAGGGAAGGAGTGCGAGTCAGAGGCCTGTAGTCAGTCGTCAGTAAGCATGAGGGCACCAAGCAACAAGCAGCCAAGCGATAACGCTGGACGTAGTTGATAAGCAAGCAAACCCCAAGATTGGCACCATGAACCCCGTCGATATGACAGGTCTATTTTGTACTCTGCGTTGCCCGTCCCAAGGGGACCTGCACCTAATGCCCCTCACTCGGAATCCAAAACCGAAGTCCAGTCGGCTCTGCCTATTGGCCAGAGTCATTTGTCACTTGGACCCTGGTTTAGTTGTTCAGGTGTTCAGGCCAGTCTCTCATTCCTCCAAGAAGGGAAGAAGGTACATATAAGGACATGTTTGGGCATTTGTAGCCGAGCCACTCTTTCCGTTTAAACTTTATCAGGTTCGTTTTAATCGTTGGCGTATTCTGGACGTGGGGTTGGCTTGCTCTCCGTGGGTATTATGATGGCTATGTTGACAGCAGAGCGGCTGTTGTGTTTTATTTTACCTTCTCTCCCCCCTTCGGAATCATCTGTTGCAGTCCACAGGACCTGTTGCGCAATGGTACTACCAAATCAGTCAGCCAGATGGTTATATGAAGGCATCGTGTTGTATCTTTGACAATGGCGTAAACTAGGGGCCGCGGAATGTTTCCGTCTCAGGGCTTGCTTACCCCTTACATCGCATACATGTTGACGGACAACGTGGAGCGAAAAACTTTCTAGTCTTGCAATTCACACACACACACACACGCGTACATGTAGATCCTGCACCTCTCCCATAGAACCCTGGCTCGTACAAGGCGCGAGAGGAAGAGAATTGAGGAAATAATTCCCCGAGTCTCACAGCCCGCGCGCGATGCTGTGCAAGGCCTGTTCACTATCAGTTGGCGCCTCGACGCATGTACGCCGCTAGGTGACTTCTAGTTAGCATCTACTTCATGATACTATAGGCTAGGTAGGGGTAGGGGTAGCTAGCTACGCCATTGCCTACCAGAAAAGACGCTATTACAAGAATCAGGCCACTGTGGGGAACGTCAAAACGAGATCGCCCGGGCTGCACAAGGGTTGCACCGGAAGTCGCAGACTCACAATACATACTGTACATATGTGACTACACGCCTCGACGCCAGCGTATGTATCTGCCCAGCCAAACAGATTGGGAAATTTGAGTCTCGTATGACAGGTCTCCTACCGAGTTAATACATACCGTAGAACGAGTGGATTGTACAGGCCCCGTCCTGTGTCTCTCTCTCTCAACACAGCTCACAGTACAAAATAGCCCTGCAAGACCACATATCGGGCGGAGCTGAGGTCGGATTGGTGCCGAGGGCATCATGACGCCTGTGCCATTAGTGAGTGATTGGAATGGACACACTAAACCCTGGGCGACCACGGCGGATGTCGCGCCACTGGTCTTCGCGTTACTATGCCTGTGGTCCCCAGTAAATCAACATTGAGAATCGATGGCAGCAGGCAGTCTATTTTTCGCCGGGTTGCATCCCAGTGCATATGATCTGTCAGATTGTCATTCTCGTAGGGTTACAGCGCAGCTCCGCTGACAAGAGAATGACACAACCCAACAACGCCGTATTAAGAGTAAACTTCTGGCAAGGGGGCTTAAAGGGTCGCGTCCGTTGCCACACCTCCCCGTTCTTGTGCCTGCCGTCCGTGTATTGCCATGAAAGCAAACCTGCTACAACGAATGGCTGACGAGCATGGGAGGCATGATTGCACGCCATCCGTATGCCTTGGCCTTGACCGTTGAACTTGGTGCAAAGAAGGATGGTCCGCGCGAGGGTGGGGGTTGAAGGCCATTGGGGGGCTCCCTTGGCTGCTTGAGATGCTGCAAGATGTGAATGCATCTGGTACCAACTCCAACGGTGCTCTGGTTCTGAACGAACTTCCAATACTAACGAAGGAGCGTGTCAACGTCGCGAGCTATTTCCTACGTCAACTGAATTTAGCTCCACGAAAGCTGGTGTGTCAGAGGTTCATGTAGCACCCCGTAAAGTAGAACACCCTCCATGGTGCAAAGGAACAGTTCCATCCACATCAATGGAAGCCAAAGAATGTTCAGCTTCCAAATCGGGCGTACCAAGTTAGACCATTGATAGGCTCGATCCCACGATATATCGAGACATGAGGCATACATAAACTCTTGTTGCCAGCAAGTACATGTTAGGATATGTGAGATGCAGGCCCGGATCTAGCCTTTCCAGATCAGACGATCATGTCTGTTCTGTTGAGGAGACCAATTGGCTGAACAGATCCCAACCTAGGGTTTGGATCCTTTGTGCTGGACAGTACAGTACAGCACACCGCGGCACAGTACAGTGCAGCTCGCATGTTTGATCAATGGCCGATTAAGTTGATGCCGAAGTGTTCTATCAGGCCATCATAAACCGGCACTTGTAGCCATGGTCAGCCGGTGGTAAGATCACGCCTGTCAGAAAGCCACGAGAAAGGCATTGTAGGATCAGCTGTTTCAACCACCAGTCAGAGCTCTGACCGGCTCTCGACGGAGTTCATGGCGGATACTCACCGGTCACTTATCTAAATATTCTACTCTGTGAATGGATATGTTCCAAAGCTGGCATTTGCATTAGCTGGGGCTCGTTGTCATGAGATGTCTGCTAAGCGTCGGAGATGTGTGGTTGATAACCGTCAGATCATGCATATCCTTCTGCGATGCCATGGTGAATTGAAAATAAGCGAAGGATGGAGATTGAAGCCCTCGTCAATAGTGAACATCATCGATTAGCCTCAAGGCATTTGCTAAGCGACGTTGTCAACTTGGGTCATGTCCCGAGGCACGGGGAACGAGGTCGATGCGAATACTTAGCCCTGGTCCGTTTCAGGCCTTACTGACCAAAGCTCGAAATCACTGTAATCGACATGTTCAGCCCACCAACGAGTGACAGAGCGACTGTAGCTTGCCGTTGTGGCTGGCTGAACTCCAGGGCCGAAGTGCCCCCTGGACAGCCCCAGATTTCATGTTATGTTCGGACTGATCGTTGGAATGAGTGCAGCCCGGCATTTGCAATTGTAGCAAAATCTTTCGAATAGACGGCCCTGCCAGCCGGGAATGCCAACCGAATGATGGTTGTGGAAAATGAGCCGCCCAGGTTTCCTTTAGTCCGTCCGCCAGTTAGCACTGTAGAGGGTGAGCCGGAAAATCAAGCGTGCATCTGAGATACTCGGGGGATACTTGGGAAAGTACATGGGCCCATGCTCTGGCCGTGGCAGAGTCCCAGTGGAAGGGATAAGATGTGATGGATGCTTGTGGTGCCCGGATCTTAGGCGCATCTGCGCCAATAACGTGTTGCGCGAAGATCGCGGCGATTCAAGGGGCGGCATGTGTCGAGGAGATGGCTTCCTGATTAGGACACTTGCCCGGGAGTCCGGGGCACGTTGCATGCCAACAGGCGAACCAGACACGTTAGGTGTTGTTACTCACGACTTTTGGACGCCTGAACGGGGTATGCGAGAAGGCGGATGGATGGGTTGCATGGCTTCAACTGGACCGACGGGAAGGATACTTTTAATGATATCTGGATCCCATCAACCAACGGTCAGTGAAGGCAGGTCACCGCCTCGTCCAACTCACCCGCTGGCTAGCAACTGGCTCATGACTTTCTGAACCATCCACAGTGGGCATAATCTTGAACCCCTGTCACCGTTTTCCCTTCTTTTTCCCACTGCCAATCAGAAGCAGCAGCATGGGTCTGCCGAGAGCCGAACGTGCTGTCAATGGCCATCGGCAAGGACCGTGAATGAATACGAACATTGTTACTGCTGGAGGAAAGTAACGGGTCTCAATGAGGGACGCAAGATTGCCGAGTCTTTGTTTCATGGAGCAACGAGGTATGTAGCTGCTTTTGCAGGCTCCAACCCCATGTATCTGACGCCTGCTCCATGGTTGTTATCGCGATGTCCCCTCGCCGGTAGTGAGTGACAGTAGGCCGGTAGGTGGTAGGCAAGTAGGCGTTAAGAATAACGTTTGCAGCTACCTATGCTATTGCAGAGCGCAAGTGGGTAATGGATTGTTCTTGTTCTGTTTCACCCTAACGGCCTGAACTAACTGCTGTGGGGAGTTGCAAGGAAACCCTAGTGGTGGTTCGGCTGTAGCGCCTGCCAAAAGAAATAACCAAAAAATAAAATAGAGCAGACAGGACACGCAGGTTACAGGCAAGCTCCAGAGCAAAAAGAAAGAAAAACGGCCGGCTCCACCTGCTGTCAGTAACCCAAACGACATGAGGCGATCGTGACATACAGTACCGAAATCGCAACGATTTCATCTCCCGGAGACTCCTTTCGGCCCATTTCATTCCCATCCACTGTCCACTGAGTGGCCAGTCCATCATGCAGGTTCCACTCTTTCAGCGACATAGACAGCGCTGCTGAGACTGGAGATCTTCATGAGATGGTTGCTTTCCGGCTGGAAATCACATGCATTCCAGGGTCCAGCACCGACCAACTTTCAAGTCACCTAAATTATACCTGGGCAAGCACATACCGGGCCCCGGCTATTACCTCAGGTTTTGGGTTTGTAGTATCAGAACAGTAGCATCGAGGTCAGTTCGCTCCCATATGACAGCACTTATAGCACCTATTGCACCTATTGACTGGAGGGTTAATAATAGATGTTTCGATCAAAATGGACCCCCGGGCGGGAACGGCGGATGCAGAGACAGTCCGATTACTGTCCCTGACAACCAGATTTTCTCATGACCAGACTACGCCAGTCCAGGGTATATGCCCGTTCCTCTCAGTTATTGCTTGCCCCCCCGGTTATTTCAGCTTGCATCGATTGCCAAATCTTGTTTTTGCCCTCCCTTTGCTCTTCACACGGTAGCCGTACACTGCACGAGTCTGGTTCGGCCACTGCGTCAATCCTGTTGGTTCGATGCTATCTCAAAAACACATCATAGGGAGTTGTGTGTCGGGTCATGATCAGCAGCATGTCGACGACCTATGGCTTTCATAACTGTTCCGTGCACGCACTCGGGTCTGGTTAATCTACCTTGGCCGAGTTATTGCGAATGCTTACCCTAGTAGATCAACCCAGCAGTTTCTTTTTGTGCCCTACATACCGTGAGGTGTTTGCTGGAAAGTCCCTTGCTGATAGAAGGGTTCCCGCCAGTTTGTTTCGACAGGGTCAATAGAAGCAGGGACTGCTGCTTCTCGAGATGCGATCTCATCTACATATGACACCGCCATCTAGATCCGATCTTTTGCATCTCACCTGGTCCTGGGCACATGGGGCTTAGAGCGGAGTTTTTTCGAATCAGAACCTAGCATCTCGCAAGTTGCAACACCATAAGTGCACCGCCCATCACCAGATCAGGAAAGTAGTTCGTTGGCGTGAGAGTTCCTTGGCCGGAATGTTTGCTCCCATTCGGGATATCAGGTCGTATGATACCCAGCAGAGGAGCAAGATCGCATCGATGTTGAAGATAGCAGATCTTGGGTTATATCTGCGTGAAATAATAAAAAGAAAGAATGAAAGAACTACCCAATTAATCCAATTGATGCTTTGCCACTGCTTCCTTCCACCCTCCTACTGCTGCAAGTTACCATCTTGTCGTTAAGTCTTTGCTCAATTATGGTAACAAAAAAGACAGGGCGGATGATGTTGGTTTTGTTCCCCACGATATATCTTGCGCCGACTATAACGTTGATATTAATATAGGTATTAGTCGTTTCCTGAGGTGGGGTCTACCCACGTCGTTTGAGAACATTTATCAGGATGTCTCCGATCATGCTATGTAATGTAATGTAGATCATGTTATAGGATATACCATAGTCTGTCGGCGCTTTTGAAACATTTATGAGGCAGTTGGTCAGCGCCCGAGGTGATCAAATCGTATCTGTATCATGCCCTGCCTACTTGATATCGGCTCAGCCCGTGTACTGAGCCCATCCCGTGTCCATGTAATGTACAGCCTCCTTATCTGCCAGTAAATATTGGAAAACGTTAGGCGTGCAGGGAGGAACCCCATGCCTTAGCTACTATCGCGGTGTCAAGTTACTGGCTTCGCACATTGTAGCAATGTGCATATAGTCCCACCCCCGTACGGAACCATTGTGCGTCCCAGGGGCGAGGCTACGCGCCGTACGGCGGCGGTAGACGAAAACCGTAGCTGTCGTGCGAACTACCAACTACGTAGTGTCTGGCAATCAGCGGCAGAGGACATCACCGCCATGACATGACATAACGGCCCGAAGATAGCATTGGTAGGGTGGAAGCAGGTCGAACCAGCCAGCGAGCATGCAGGGTGGGCTATGATCCGTGATCTGTCATATATCTCTTCGCCCACCATCGCATCTCGGGGAAAGGCGATGCGAATTGCTCACTTGGCAGCATGAACTGTCGGTATGCTTATCGTGGCTGATCTACAATTCCGGTGCGATACACATAGGCAGGCATATTACGAGTTTACTTTCCACGCGCAGACACCCTCCGTCTAGAAATGGACTGCTCAACGGACATATTCATTCGTTCGAGGCCAGCCCCGTTTATGCGAACGCCATAGGTAGAAAGAAGCAGCATATGAGTGCAACCTGCTCCCATTAGCCTATATTGCCACGAGGTGCCATAACTGAGAGGCCTCGACGCGACCAGGATCTTAGCTAACGACAGCCATAAGCTGCTGGATATAGAATCAACACCGAAGTGTATCACCACGTTTTTGCACCATGAGCCAGCTAAGCTGCTAGCCTGGCGTCAGCTTGACTGATACAGAACACAGTCACCTACTCGGTCGCTCGTGTTGTAGTGTTTCGTGACCTCCGACAGAGAATTGAAGTCTCACAGAGATCTGAGAGATGTGTTGCCCAACAAGTGGCAGGAATAGCCGAATGAAAGTTCTTATACATCATAAGCCACAGTTTCTAGCAGCTTTTCGCTTCCCTGTGTTGAGCATCATCTGTCCGTAACGGATATTTACATGCAGTTAGTTCTGTACTTGCCCTTTACGAGTCTAACGCGCGTTGCGCAATGGTAGATCGGTGGTTTCTGGCGCAGTAAAATGTGGCATGGGTGCAAACTTCTTAATAGGAGGACCCGGGCCAAAAACCTCTGCTGGCTGCCACCAACACCTGTTCCCTGGACGAAACATACCCAGAGAAAAGACGATGTCTGCAGCAGCTAGATGGGTTTCATCTAGCTGTGATAGGGTAGAGCAAAGGACGGTGAAGAGAAACCGATCCGGGTCGAGAGGGAGACAGTCACCAAAATGGGGAGGGTGGGCCGGCACACACTTTGATCTATAAGTCTTCTAGAAGACAACCTTGGACACACCTATTCGGCTCATAGCGAAAACACTTCCAATTGACACTCATTTCAGGAAGTTCATGTGAAGGAAACGAGGTTGCAGTGCCCCGCAGAAGATCTCGAGTTGATCCCGGGTTTGTTCGTTCGTGCTGCAAAGGAGCACATTGGTCTCATTCGTACAATCAGGCTCTCTGGAGCTGGCATTCGTACAGTAGCAGCTTGGCAGAGTTGAGCACGTCATATTGGGCTGCCATACCGGTACATAAATATGCGTAATATTGCAGCGGGTAACATACCGACAGTTGCAATTTGTGCTGACAGCGGGAGCGGGTCAAGATACGGTGACATGGAACGCTAACCAGATACCCTGGGCAGTCTCCGAGATTGTTCAATCTTCTAGAAGTCGGTTTCTGGGAAGCCCTCCCAAGAGATTGCACACTGAAATCTCTGTCGGGTACGTCTAAGTTCTCTAGGGATATTCGAGGCGCGCCACGTACAGAAAGTCGGCGCCCGAGCGTTCAATTGAGGCATTCGTGACTGGCAGGTGGCTGCCGGAGCAATTGAACGCGGGCGCAATTACTCACAGTAGTAGGTGGTAGGCACTGTAAGTTTTAGGTAGGGAGCCGGGCAGGCAGTTCTCGGTTACAATCTTACTTTTACCTGGGGCTAGCAAGGGCATGATATCGGATACCTGGGAAAGAAGGTACCAGCCGGGTACAATGGAAGACCTTTTTAATATCAATCGAACCAGAAATCACAGATTCTAAACCCCCAAAGGGACCCATGCTCTTATCCCCACCTATACTGACGTAGAGTGGGCTGAGGGATGGACTCTTTGTGCTGTGGGACCTGCCATGGGTCTCTGCTCTCGCTGCTCATCAATGGGATCAAGATCCATGTACTTACTAACTTGACTGACTGCCAGCCTGCCAGCCAGCCTAGCTCAAGCTGCCCTCCTGCTCTTGAACCCTTGCAACAACGCCATGCCGAAATCTCGATACGTACAGTGTTGTACTTTATTATGGAAGTACATCCCATCCCATCTCCAATCTATTGTGCATATTGTCCCGAAAGAGCAATGATGAACGTTGCAGTACCCCCCGTGTGACTGCTAAGCAGATACTCGACACGCCATCCTGCAACTGCAACTCATCTCCCCCTCCAGGCTGTCCTGTCAGACAGGCAGGCCGTCCAGCTTAACACCAGACAAGAAAAGAAAGCACCATACTGACTGGAACGTTAGGTGGGGTGGTCTTGCTGGAGGGAAGGGTCAATGTCAGTGTCGCGCAAACCAAATGAACTGCCCATACATACAACCGAGGTACAGACAGACCCTTCAATCTCAAGATCTCGTGCTGTACCTGCTGCTCTCCGATTGATTAGTGTACGATGAAATCAATCCACCACCTAAGGTTGTGTGTGTGTGTGTTCAAAGAGGACATTGACAGACGGTCGCCTCCACCGGCTGGCTCGATAATAAGATGGATAGTTGTCGACCTTGTTGTTCGTGTCAGAACCCTGCGCAAGTGGTGCTATTGATGTATTGCATTCTCGTGGTGCTGTCCGGAGGGTCTTACTAGTGCCAATGCCAGTACCAGTACCAGTACCAGTACCAGTACGTACGCGTAGGTAGGTAGAATTGGGCGAGGACGAGGGCTGGGACGAGGACGAAGCAAGCGTTGCCTCCAATCGTCGCCAAATCGAGGTTGACGGGTCCAATCTATTGGGAGGGCAAGTAGGAAGCGATCGGCCAGACTCGCCCCTTTGTTCTATTGGCTACCGGCCGACGAGGAACCGATTATCTAACATGCACCCAGCACTCAGCACCCAGCATGCAGGCCTTACCGGTACACCTGATGGCTAAGGAGCGTGTGTCTCCCCAATTGATGTTTCGTCTTGGTACGTCATGATGCGAATGGGGAGAAGTGAGAGACATAGCAGCACACGCAGAGCAAGAGAGAGAGAGAGAATAGAAAGAAGCGAGTAACGTCCATTGTTACAGCGTTTCGAGCAACAAAACGTTGTAAGGAAACAGGTGATACCTCCTCGGGCCTCTCCCCTTCGCATCAGTAGACAGACAGTTTGGATGGAGTCCCAGATCCCGATCAGGATCTCGGCCCCCCTGGCCGCTAGAAGCAGCATATCTAGCAGACGAGCTCCGTCTACTGGCTACATGCAAGTCCCGAATTCTCAAAGTCTCACGCTAGCCAACTGTTATACCCTGTTCCCTGACCATCTTCCTGGTCCCCGTCCCCCACCCGTGGTTGGGTCCAACAGGGGGCTTGCCTGCTGCAAGAAGGGTGGACTCTTGTTCTTGGGGTCTCTCATTTGTGTCTGTCCATCCCATGATTCTGCTGGCCCAATCGCACAGAAACATACAATTGCATACATCCTGCGTTCGGTCAGTACGGACTGGACTTGTCATATCTCGTCTTTTGGTTCTCCACGTCCTAAATATCACTTTCGCCCACACTTTCGCAGGCTTCTCTCAACGTCTTTCTACCTCTCTTTTCCCTCTTTCTGCTCTCTTGACCGCACACGCCATCTTACGCCAGGACGCTTCCATATATTCCAGAGAGCCTGAATAACCCCAAATCTGTTTATTGTCTGTTCATTGCTGCTGCCAAAACGACCACCACCCCCCCTTTTAGCGCAACACTCCCGATCTGCGCAGCGAGTCAAGTCGGCCAAGATACTTTGCTAGTATTCATTCTGTCCCGAGACTTTAGTCGCGGTGTTGCGAACTAGCACAGGTAGTCTACGCTACGCTAGTGGGCCTCAGTATCGGCAAGCAACATTCATTCTAGAGGAAGAGCAGCTGCGAACCGTTCACGACGCCACGAGATCCGAAGAGCTATTGTGCCTTTACACTGTCCCGCCGGCCCCGTTGTGGTCCACTCCTTGGCTACCGTTAGGTGAGATTTCCCACAGCTTTATTACAAGAGACTCGCCTTGCCGCTGCTGCTTCGGGCTTTGCCTTTGGAGTTAGCACCATCACCTCCTCTACTCTCGGGGTCTGAACAAGAGAAAAAGCAAAACAAGCTTCGACACACCGTGTAACCCCTTCCCGCCCGCCACCACGTCTTATTCCATCTTTTGATCTGGGCCTTGGATCTAATCAAACCGGCCCATAAAGGTACACACACAACCGATCCCACGCCACCACCGTCCTGAACATATCCGCTTGTCGTTCGCTCAAGGCACTTCTTGATCGCTTTACCTGCTTGCATCGCTTTGCACATCGCTCCTGACTCTGAAACTTCTTGACGCAGCTGTCGTTCGTCTGGAGTTCACGGTCATAGTGCAATACTGGCAGAGTTCTTGCACCGTCTCATCTATATCGACGACGATCAACAATCCGACCGCTAGTGGTAGTCGAGTCAGATGCATGAATCCTAATTCAACGGCTGGGGCATTGGCATATTATCGGCAGTAGTCCCGCTATGGACGCGGGTGAATCTACTAGTAGGCAAAGGTTGGTCTTTTTCTTTTATGAGGTTTGCACCTCCTTGCTACGCGAAGACGTCTGACCCTTTCTCGTCACGAACAGTGGGCTTACTTCAGCCAACAGACCTGATCTATTCAACTTGCATCAGCGAGAATTATCTTCGGCCGAAAGACCGAGGGAAGCATCTAAAATGGCGACTGCGACACTGCTCAGCCCCGCGGGAGCGTATCATCCTCATAATTCGGCATACTCTCATCCACCGCCGAGCATGCCCGGCATGATGTCTGCTGGGGATTCGCGCAGGACACCAAGCGAACTCGAAGCTAACAAGAGGCAATCGCTGCCCTCTATATCAGAAGTGTTCTCGAGCTCCAAGCCGAGTCCCTACTCACCAACTACACCTTCTACTATTGGGAGCTCACAAAACCTCCCACCACCTCCTCCCCCGCCATTCTCATCTGCTCCGCCGCGAAGCGATGCTGGCCCAGAGCCACGATCGGCTGGACCTGCACCAGATGAGAGGTTTTCTCGGTATGCGCCACGTAACGAGGGCGCGTATCCGGGGCCGTCAAGTTCAAGTTTCGCCTATGGCGAAAGAGATGGGGCAAAGCCCTCTGAACCGCTACAAAGGAACGGGAGCCATCCGCCGGGCTTGCCCTTCTCACATTCAAGCCACCTACCACCAGGCCAATATCCTCTTGGCGCCCAGGCTCCTCCGATGTCTCCGCGACATATGGGCCCTCCAGGTCCTCCTTATGACCACCACCGCCCCCAGCTACATAGCGACGAGGAATATGGCATGCCCAGGCGCTACGATTCGTCCGCATTGAACCGGCATTTCGAGGCCTGGGGCTATACCGACTGCCTACAAAGGGTAAGCACCTGCAATGTCTTGTGATAGTGGGCATAGCTAACTTGAAATTACAGATCAGCTGGACTGCCCGCACGATGTCCAATTTCGCAGAAGCCTACCTAAATATCGCCTCGGAGCAACACGGTGGTCAGCCGATCCCGGAACGCTTACCAACATCGCGGGAGATCACCGAGATGCTGAGCAATGTGGACTATATGAGAAAATCTCTGGAAAACGTTCGAGAAATACAACATAATGTCGAAACGGAGAAAGCGCGCGAAGCAGGCAAGCACCAGAGACCGTATGACGATGACGACGTCAGCATGTACGGCGACGGTCTAAAGCAACATTATGGCATTGGTGAAGTAAAAAAGCGAAGAGGGGGGTAAGTCACAACAAAAGACAGTTTAGTGGCTTGTGACATACTGACTGAAGAACAGCGTGCGGCACCTCCTGGTCGATGCCACAGTTGCAATAGAATCGACACGCCTGAATGGCGGCGCGGGCCCGACGGAGCCAGGACTCTGTGCAACGCGTGCGGACTTCACTACGCGAAGCTGGAAAGGAAACGACAGATGGAACAACGCGCCATCCGACCAAAAGCTAGCTCTGAAAATTGATGGGCAAAAGAAAAGAACCCTCCTCAGGCCAGCTATCCGCAGCAGCTCTACACCGTCCTCGGTCGATCCTCCATCATCCGCGTGTCTTTGGGCCATTCTAAGCGCCTCGCTTTATTTGATGGAGATGATGCGATTGCCTGCACGGAGAATGGTACACACAGAAAGACACGCCCATAATATACCCTTCCGGACATACGACGCTCTATTCAATTCTGGTTCATGCCCACCGCATACGAAACATATCCTCATGTATATACCCCGAGTTTGGGAAAGGGACTTGGCATTTTGATTGGCTTTACCAAGGCATTGTTTGGCGTTTTATACGAGACGAACTCTCTCCATCAGTAATGTTGTTTTTACACATTTGGGATCTGGCGAAGTCATTGCGAGGGAAGAAGCATAGCAGGGAAGCTGTGTGTTAGGGGAGTGTGGAAGACATTTGGCCCACCACGGGCTGCTTGGGAAAGCGGGAAAAAGACATATTTTTCATCCGTCGAGAGTTGCGCACAAACGATGCAGCAACTGGCGGATTTACAAGGCATCCAAGGATTTCTCTTGGACTAGTATTTCTTCGAAAAAAAGACTTTGGCAGAAGTCAAGTCAATGCCCCCACATAACGTGGACGTTTATGGTATATGGAGATGATGGAGGCAAGATCCAACATGTATGATGTAGAGACAGGACGCGAGGAAGAGAAGAAGAGATCCCCAATGCGGAATCAATCAACCCATTTTTGGATCAAGACTTTGGCATGCATTGAACCTGCTTTGTCACTACGCTACAATTTCCAGTGATCTGAAATAAAAATTAAATAAAAACTAGGGCCATGTCTGTAACCTCCGCTCGCGGCAGCTTAAGTGCCAAGAGAGGCCGTTAGGAAACTGCCAGATGTGCTCTGCTCTTGAAGTCGTTCAATTCTACCTCTAGCAAACTAATAATAACCTTGCCAAGCAACTCTTTGCGCATCGCATCGACATACTCTACGTCGAGGTATGAAGATCAAGACGGCTTGAGGTTGCGTCTCAGTAGTAGTTGTTCGGGTTCAAAGTGGTGCAACCAGACCAAGCCCGTCCAACGAACGACTAGTAATGCGGTGCGCTACCTTTGACGTCCTACACAGATTGGCCCCTAGACGATACTAATAGAGTTACGATTAGGATTATTATCAACGTAGACATTGAACTCTACTTGTTAATGCGCGCGCGCGCTTCAAGTCGTCAAGGATGCAACAAACAGGTCCGTCACTAAGAGATATATCGTCACCAGTTAGTTATCCCTGACAGTTTCTCACTAGATTGCTAGTCGGGCCCATTGATGTACTCTGTAGCTTGGACCGGGCCTGCCTGCCCTATCCTCTGCCCTGCCCATGAAACAAAAACAGCCCATCATGATTCGTCACGTCACACATGGGTTTGAAACAGACGGCGGAAGAAACACGCGAAGAACGGATAGCGGGAGGCCGAGCCAACGACGGACGGGCGGGCAGGAAAGGAGGGGGGACAGAGACCACATGCCGTGCGACACGAGCTGTCAAGTCTCAAGTCATATTTCTCAGTAGTCACTACTGCTTAACATCTTGTTGTGCGTTCTAATTCTTTCGACTTGTCTGATTGCACGGCGAGCTCGGTGCTCGGGTTTGCGTTTATGTATAGCGGCAGATCTCACTCACTTTTTCTCGTCATCTAAGTCGCGCCGATGAGAAAAGAAAGAAAAGAAGGGGGCAAAAAGCAAAAATGAGAGACCAGAACGCAGGTAAGAAGGGAAAAAAGCAAGACCTAAATAGAAAATTGCAGTAACTGTATCGTACGCATATCTCTGCAGCATAGGAGCAACTTTCTGTTTCCATTTGTATAGCTGCGATGACTTCTTTACCGAGTTGAACATTCTCGCCAGTCGTGGTCAATGTATATGATGAGCGTATGTAAGTTGAAGTTGAAGTTGAAGTTAATGCATGCATGAGCTTCGCGCTGTCATCCATCATAATGATGGGCTCCCACGTTACTTTGCAGCAGCCGAAAGAAGAATGACAGACTGACTTGGCCCCCCTACCCCCTTGACCTTAAGGGACTCAGCCCCCCTTGCTCCCCTGGAAGATGGCCTGTGGGTTAATCTAGGGGGGAAGGGAGGGGCTTGATTTCAATCGATCGGGTATCAAGATCTGCGGGGGAGGGCCACGACTCGGCTTACACGCAGCCAAGCCCCTCGAAGTGGAGGATTTCCAACTGTAAATCCGTCGAGAAATTCTCAATAATATACGTACGACATTGAAGTATATCAACTACCTGATGCAGGCATACTGTATGTATGCATGCATGCGTGCACTTAGTTGTGATTGACGTTCGTTTCGATTTCTTTCCTTCGCCCAGGCGCCGTGACAAGACTGCGAGCTGCTGCGTGTGCGCGGGATGATCCTTTTTCTTTTTTTTTTTTTTTTTTTTTTTTTTTTTTTTTTTGGCGCCTGGAGGTCGGGAATAAAACCCTGCCTTTGAGGAGAAGAGACGGACAAGAAATATAAAAGCAACCGAGACGAGTACGACACTGCCCCCCCAGCCACTAAAAACAAGGGCTAGGCTACTGACGCCGCCCCTGGGTTTAGTAAACAACAGGTGGCATTGCAAAAGCTGTGTTGGAAGGTGAGTCAACCTGCATGTATGTAGATACCTTAGTAAATTACACATCATTGTACAGGATTGAAGAGTATGCCTCACATGACTATTACATGCCTATGTCTATACCGACGTGCTTGAATGAGCCAGTCAACAAGAGCCAATGAGTGGCAGGGCTAGCTTATGTTGTCTATTGCACGCCCGCACGCCCACTTCAGTAGAGGCAGCTGTAATGTAACTGCGTCTGAATGATGCCGGCTGCGGATCCCCATCGAGAGCAAGTGAAGTCTCACAACATATATTGCTAAAGCACCACGGCTGACTGGGGGGTGGGAGGGGTGAGAAAGGGGCCCCCATCCGCAACGGATACTTATCCCTTGTGGTCCTACCAGAGTAGGAGTTCCCCCAACACTAAAATACTGGTGACATGTTATTATTATAAACTGGAGCAAAGCAGTGAACAAGAACACGGATGAGGTCCGGGTTTAGGTCCCTCCTCCAAGCAAAGGGAGAGAGTCAATACGCAGTAAGTATTATATGGTGGCGCATGCATTGACATGATGCAAGCCATTCTGCTTTGCTGCCGACTCTGCAGCGGGCCAACGGGCGAGCGCCTGTGCTTATGTTGAGATACCCGTCGATACTTGGTACACGCGAGGGATTGACCAGTGTAATGAGTAAATATCAAGCCAAATGTTGTCCTGCGGTGAAAATTGCCCATGCCCTTGTACATGATCGGGTCGCAAGAAGGGAGTCTCGCTAGGGAGGAAACAATAGCCTGGCTAAGGCTTCACTAGAAAGGGATCCGGTTTGAGCTTGCTGCTGCCGCTGCAAGGAGGCTCTCCCTATGGATTCAATAATGGTCGGCGGACAGCAGTGTGTGTGTTACGTAGGATGGTGATAACGGAAACAGAAAACCCGAAAACAAGCAGTGCAGGCGGTTGGTTCCCTTGGTCTTCTCCCTCTCCCTCATCTCCGCAGGCAGGCCTCCTTTGCGACAGATCGAGCTGCAGGAAGGCGGATAGCAGTTCGCAATGTCAACGTCTTCAATCGCTGTCGGGATTAGGGAGGTAGAGAGTCAGAGTCATGACAAAACACAAAACAGGACGACGTCAAGTAAACGGCAACGGGAATAGAGCGGAGAACAGAGGAAGGATGAACAATAATCATGCTTTCCCGGTGCACCTGGATTGGACTTGAATTGCTGTTGCATCTGTCATACCGGGAATGGTGTTCTGTGTAAGAGAGAGTGGGCGTAGTAGCGTGATGTTGAGAGCGCACGAATCAAGCTCGTTGTATGCAAGCAAGCGTATCTGCAATTGAAAGGAGATCTCGTCCACCCAACCCGTACCCAGCCCCGTAGCCGTTTGGCAGGGATGACCTTGGTCTCTCTTGATTATCTGGGGAAAGGGGCCGAAGCCGACGTAGGTAACCTGACCATGGCTATGTGCGTCCGTTACACCGTTCTGCAGCTACGTACTTTATGCTTTTGTGAAGATGCTTTTTCAACGCACATGGAGTAGCGCTTGCGTTACCAGGTGGCGTCGAGCTCGCACCGGAACCGACACCAAACATGACGATTTTGTGACAAGTCACTTCGTGATGGATAATAATCCGCAGGAGAGAGAAAGAGAACAGAGAGAGGGTGAGGTGGGTGAGTGGACGCGCGCACTCGGAAACCAAGAGTTTGTTGTACCTAGTTGTGACTCGGGACCCTTTCCCCGTGTTGTTCAATCAAACGTCGTCAATGACATATCATAAGGCGTTTTTGACTCGTAGGCTTCAAGCCTTGATTGATCCCAGTACAGGTGTGCATTGCCGTTGAAAGCCAAAATTGATTGAACCTTGGACGGGATGCTCGCCTGCCGCCGTTACCGGCTTTTAGAGTGTGGCCGCCCGAGCGCGTGTGCGGCAGAACCCAATCTTGACTTCCGTCAGAATGTGACGCGCGAGTGCATCGAAACCTCTTGTGTCGTCCCGTGGCGAGTAATTCACCCGCCTGCTTGCTGCTCGGCTGACTGATTGATGGAGAAAGTGGTCGGCCGGTGAGTGAGTGCAAGTGCAACAACACGCATCTCCGGCTGTCTCGAGCCTCAACGGTAAGATACAGGTTGGAATCATGCTATGCTCGGATCCGTGTTGGCTGCTGGCCTAGCACAGATCTGAGACATCCAGATCGATCTTTGGCTCAGCTTCCCGATATAGCGCTGCTGTGCTGTCTAGTGTGTCTCCGTGCTCGTAGATGACGAGATTCCTGATTGCCTCTCACTTGGCCCGTTTTTCTCCGAGGCAAACAGTGCTACTGGGACAGGTGAACAATCGGGTGAGTCAAGTTGCTACGATGCTATGATGGTCACACTTAGGCAAAGCGCACCTGGGTGAGTGAGGACGGGCCACCCTCCTGTCTCAGAGCTGCTCGCGTCGACTTGCCCCTCAGTTTTGACAGGCACGAGAATGGGGACAATCGATGCCATCGCCCGGAGCTGGTCCTGCCCCAGAGAAGCGGAATGAAGCAGCGAAGCCCTGTGGTTGGTTAGTCTGCCTGCAGTGGGGGAGGGTGTGCCGCCTTGTTTGGCCGTTTCTGAAAATAGTCTTACATCGCGTGGCCGCAACCCATGGTTCCGGCTGAAAAGCCACGTGGAAAGGCTCGACCGCAGTTTGCCTATTGGGTCCAGCCAGGCCATGACAGGGGCAGATTTCAGGGAGCTCCCCTGTGCTCGGTGGATGCGATTATTGTCAGTGGTAGCAGTACTTTGAGCTAGGCAACTTCTGTAAGATCAAGTGTTTAATGACCTACTTGTACTGACAATGTCTACCTCCTGTACCTGTGCATGTAATTAGTTGGTCATCAACGCCCAGGTCTCTTTGGAATCGCTGGATGATGCATCTCGTAGTGCAGGGCGGTCATTGTGACAGAAACACAAAAAATGGCCATTGGCTATTCGCGATTGTCTAGGCGCATACAGAATGCCCAGCATGCACGCAATGCTTGGAACTCGCATGTATGGCTTCCTCAGCTCTGTCAATGATGAAAACATGACGGTCTCTCGAAATATTTCTCGTATCAAAGTAGTGTTTCCCCCCTCAGGCCAAGCTTCAAATGTCAAAAAGGAAAAAAAGGGGGGCTAAGTCGATTTAGGGTTTATCTTAGATACTGACAGATTCGTGGGTTGCAAAGTCCGATCATCCAGTCACAGCCCGTTCCGTGTCATATTTGAATTTCTGACGAACCCAAGGTCCCAAGCCCACCCACTTGCTACTATTGGGTACTTGACCGCGACCCCACACTCCAGCTGCTCTTCGGTCAAAGTCCGCGATACTAATACTAATACGGTCAAACCGTCGGTTCAAACCGCCTCGCTTGATAGTTTGTGGACCATCGACTAGGTATCAGATTAAAAGGTTGGAGAGCCACTATCCAGGCGCCTGGCTAGCAATAACGCGTTACTTTAACAGCTTTTTGCCAAGATGGGAGCTACTGTAACTCTTCCGCCCCGCGCCTGTCTTCTTTGAGACATGCAAGCCACCTAGTACTCCTCTAGCACATGGCTGGCTTGAAAGTACTGTAGTGGTAGAGGGCTGCCTGCTACTGTACTTACCATCTATCATCAGTCTTGCATGTACAGTAGATCTGTACCAATACAGATCCTTTCCTCCTGGAGTCCTGGCTCCCGGGCACCTCGGTTAGCCTCTCGGCCCGACGAAAGACTGGAAGCGGATTACGCCTGGTAAAGGACCAGAAGAGGCTGAAGAAGGCTACTAACCGAGCTCATCTGTACGCGCAATGGGTGGGTATCGTATCCTAACAAGTCATATCGGCCGGTTCCGTGGCCAGGACCCTGGCACAGCCAGGCATACGGGGTATCGCATTGCGCATCGAGTTCTGTTACACTACTTGCTCCCTGATCGAAAGAGCTCAAGGTACAGTATGCTCAATATGCGTGGTGGTCACCGGCAACCCCGCCAGATCGAAGCTAGCATCAGATCTCGAGCTGATCGAAGCTATCGCCGCCAGATCCCGTTGCCGTCGGCATGCAAGCAAGACATCGTTCAAACTACGGCCATGAAGCTGGCGGTCAAACATTGGCGATGTTTCGCGGATGAGGACCGCGTGGCGGTCAGCAACGCCCTCGTCACATGGCCACATGGCGATAGCGGATACAATGATTGCTGGGCCCATACCGGTGGTACAGATAGTGCTTTTGACCGGCTTCAGTAGCGCCTCCAGAGCGGTGGCTTCGAGCTAGGAGCTTGTCAACGAGCATGAAAAGGAAAAGGCAAGCATTCCTACAACAAATAGATGTACGCTTCTCGTGATGGTGATGATCACACTATCGCCGCAACTAGCCAACACTTTTCGGCATTCACCGGGATAAGAGATCTACTCTACCCATGGGCGAAGTACAAGTAGCCATGTGGTATACCGTATACGCGCTTGCTTACATCAGGGCTGTTATTCGTGATTGCCCATCTCCAGGGCCTCGTCATCCGTACGTACGCTTGCAAGCGGCATAGTAAGCGGTATTAGTGCTGTAAGCTTGCAATGGGAAATCGCGATGGTCATCGCTAGCGTGTGCTTTATCACCAGCCCATCTCCTTAGTCAAGGCTGAGCAAGATGGTCGCAGGGTCGATGCTGTCAAACCTCCACACCGTATTGAAGTTCTCGTTCGAGTCCCGGGCTACTGTAATTGACAAGCGGTAGATTCAACTAGCCTCCCCAACTGAGGGAACAATTATCGTACGAGAATCTCATGACTAATTTCGCCGCCAAGGATGTTTCCGTCAATATAGCGTGTCGACTCTCGGCAAGGCTCTCGTGATAGGTGATCTCAAACCCTTCCATGCCGCCAAGTGGAGTTGTAGATGAGGGAGTACAAGATCCAGGATCTTGCCTAACCAGCCCATTGGGACACGACGTGCTCGGTATCTCATGCTGTACCAATGCAAGCCACGATCACCTGTTAGATGTTAGATCACCTCGGCCATCTCGGTCCAGCGTCCGGGACAGCTGCGCAGTCATGACTAGCGAGGGAAACTCGTCCGTTTCTGACGTCAATTCCAGAGCTCGAGGTTCTAGGCCGCTCTGGGCCCCTCTTCCCCGGGACCCCGAAAGAACGCCTCCCTTCCGATTGGGGGACTGTAATCACTTCCGGCCCTGGTAAGCGAGGCGGAACAGTACTAGTAGAAAGAAAAAAAAAGATGGGACGAAAAGAAAAAGCAATTAATTCCATGGTCGTTTTGTTTGCCTCCTCCAAGGCTCCAACGCGCAGACCGGTTTCGCCTAGGGCCCGGAAATGCGAGGATCCATCGAACTAACCATGCACGTTAGACCATCTGTCGTTTCCGATTAGTTCCCTAGATGAGACTGATCTACGACATATCTTATCCGAATCTCTTGTTTATCGGGCGGGATAGATCACAAAGCGAGATCAACGGCCGGCACCTGGTCTGGACCAATGAACCAGGGGGTCGCGCTGGGAGCTGGCCCACTACCGTAGCATGTTGCAGACTGGGACATTCCCTCATGCGATACCTGTTGAACAGCAGTACATGTGACTACATGCTACCTGTAGACAATACGTGGTGTGGGAAAGATGAGGGGGTCTGAGGGCCTCTGTATGTACCTGTTCGCGCTAAGGAAGAGAAGATCTGCCCT
This sequence comes from Apiospora saccharicola, assembly GCA_038363915.1. Classification (NCBI taxonomy): domain Eukaryota; kingdom Fungi; phylum Ascomycota; class Sordariomycetes; order Amphisphaeriales; family Apiosporaceae; genus Apiospora; species Apiospora saccharicola. The sequence continues at coordinate 8,297,925 of JAQQWM010000001.1, forward strand.
CTTGACTGGACGATCTTCCATCTGTGCGGAAACAACGAGCTCACCTTGGTCTCAAGTGGAACGACGCCGACATGCCGTCATAATGAACATGATCCGAGCGCGGAAAGTCAAAGAAAGCAAAAGGCCAAGAAATAACGTGGTCTGTCATCCCAACATCAACACGTTAAGATCCTGGCACTGAATTCTTAATCACACCCGAGAGACATGACACCTGACACGCATTAAATCTTAACAAGTATGATCCCCCCCTCCCCCAAGTAGCTGTAAACTTAAGCAAGTACTTCTCCAGAAACAAAAGCTTGAGGTGAGGAAAAGGGGTGGAAGTTGAAAATATGCACGGGGGTTGCACTAAAAGTTATGCTACTGCTACCTAAGCAAGAACTTTAGGTAGTTAGGTAGTTAATTAGTGCAGGGCCCCCTCCTTCAGCCCTTCGAATTCCGACCGCGGAAAAAGAAAGAGGAATAGACTAGAAAGAAACATTGGGCAGAGCACGAACGGGAGTTGTAGCTGCTCACGCTAGCCAGCATAGCGTATCAGGGCTTTCAAAGTTCCTGGCCTGTACCTCGAAGGTTTCGAGCGACCTTTTTAAGCTTTGGCGGCGATAGGCTGTCTTCGAGTTGCATCTCGCATGGGAGGTGGTAACTTGAGTAACATAGTCCACGTTTCCTGGCGGCCCGGCAAAGCGCCTCTCGACTCCTGGGTAACCCCCTTTTCGCTCCCTCTCACACTGAAGACATTTGCCTCGATGAGCTGATTGCATGGTGACATTTCCATTGAATGATTGCTTCCATGCAATAATTCATTCATCTAGTGCATGACTTCTTCGTAATTCTAGAAGCAGTACAGCGAGGCTGTATATCTGTTTGGGCAGTAAATCGAGGGGCATGTTGTAGAGACTTAGGAGGTGCTATCCTAAGCCCTTGCAAGCAAGTCACTCATGAAGCCAGCTATTTGATACAAATCATTCCATCCTAAGGGAAGACGAAGACCGTTCATAACCTTCACTCTGGAAAATTGTCTGCCCGTGGTTTTGGATTGTTTCCACAGTATTGTGTCATCCCTCGAGACATCAATTAGAACGACGGACAACTGAGTCATGACAAGGGCAAGATGTCACTTCAACCATATCGGCCATCAAATGAATGTATATTTTATTTGCAGCGAGCTACATGGAGCTTTTCATGCTCTCTCTCTCTCTGACCCTCTCTATCTAGCCCTTGTTGTAGAATCTTTGGCCGCCTGCCCAAGGTAATAAGATCCCATGAGCTTCATGTAGATGTGTGCGGTGTTCGTGAGGTAGGTGGCGAGACTGCCGAGTCTCAGTATGCAGCACAACAGACTCGATACAATAGGCGCGAGGAGTTTCCTCCTCCCTCCCTTTCGCATGGACGGTTGGCGGCTCAGCTCCTGTGGAAGATGTGTGAGAGCTTATTGCCTCTACGTCACCCCCTATTCACGCAATCAAAACGAACACCCACCTAGCCAACATACACAGAAAAGTGCTGATGTGACAAGAGAAAACGAGGAGCGCCAAGCTTTGTCACACGAAACATCAGATGCCTAGTTTCTCGTTGCTTGTCACAGGATGGTAAGTGGACCGAAAGCCGTTGGATGAGGCATGCGCCTGCGTTGACGATGCAGTGTTCCGTTCTCGCGAGTTGATCTGACATCAGCCAGGTAATCTGGCAAACACCTATCATTTGATACTAATACCTTCCCTCTTCCATCCCTTTTCTCTCTCGCAAGTCAAGCTCCAATCTGAACCAGATGTGTAGCAGATCCATCGTACCATCGCAAGAGTCGAAAGTAATGTTCTCTTGACCCTTAATGCCTTGACGACAAAGTCAATCGAACCCCATTTTATACCAACAAGAGTCCGTGGTCGTCCACTTTGATAAGACGAGACCCGTAACAGATAAAGCAAAGAAAGGGTCATCACCAAGGATGAGATATGTATCAATAAGTCCTCCAAAAGAGAGAACAGATAACATGAAGAGAGTTCACCCCTTCTCGTAATGGTGACCATTGGCTCCCTTCCGGAAGTCTTCGGAAGGGTATCGGAAAGCCCCCGACCGATATTGAACAAGGGGCATGTAAGTATGCATAGAGTATAGGTCATGGGTTATGGCGATTTGGGGGTTCGGGAAGGGGGCGAGCACTGTTTGTCAGCCTGTACCGCTTATCTGCACGGAAGGAGTTTGCGATCGCAGACTCCACGCCAGGAGCAACCCCATTGGCGTGCGGGGGCCGGCCGGGTTGCCGCGCAAACCTCCCTCTCTCTCCCTTGAGAGCGAGGGATAATGTGTCTATATACGGACACGGCGTCAGGCCGTGTCCAATGAGAAGAACAAAGTGCACCCCTTGTTCCACCTCTTGTCCTTTCCTCAAGTTGCAGGTGATGGCGGTGGTGGGGTTTCGAGTTTGGGGCTAGCTGGTGGTTCCTCCGCACACACACGGCAGACACTGCAATGGTTCGCGAGATCATATGGGCCGGTCCGCCGAAGGATTCCTGCAAGAGACTGAGGGGAAGCAGGTAGTACTGGTAGTAGACCATTTATCATCGTACTCCGGTCCGCCTGGTTGGGGTTATCTATTCCTCCCTTTAAACAGCAGCTTTGTCGTCTGGGCCGCCCTCGATCTCAAACCAAATATCCCACCCCTTTCTCTCTTAACAACAACAGCCCCAGGCTTCTACACACTATTCTAGCTAACATGACGGAGACAACGATTCGCGTCGGCGCAGTGCAGGCTGAGCCCGTCTGGCTAGACCTTCAGGGTAGCGTGAACAAGACAATCTCGCTTATTGAAGAAGCTGCAGCAGATGGTGTTCAGGTTCTCGGCTTCCCAGAAGTTTGGATCCCAGGCTACCCAGTAAGTAATTGCATGTACTATATTCCATCTATATAAAAGTCTTATATCCGCCAAGGCTTGGTTCGATGAGGGGTGATACACCTCAATGTACTTCTTGCAGGTTTCCCCATTCGCCCGGTATGGTTTCTGCTAACGTATGGATGTGTTCTCAGTGGTGAGCTGTTATGCTCAAGTCTCATCCCCAGTGCCGTCTGCTAATCTCGACCGGCTCACTGCCCAGGTCCATGTGGACGTCGAGTGTGATCGAGAATACCCATGTGATCCACGAATACATGAACAACTCCCTGAAGCGGGACTCGGAAGAAATGAGAAGGATACAGGCAGTAGTGAAGAAAGCGGGCATGTTCATCGTCCTGGGTTACAGTGAACGGGATGGCGGGAGCCTCTACATGGGCCAGTCATTCATCTCGCCGGACGGCGAGATTGCCCACCACCGCCGAAAGATCAAGCCGACGCACATCGAACGAACCATCTGGGGCGAAGGGCAGGCCGAGTCGCTCACGTGCGTCGTGGATTCTCCGTTTGGCAAGATCGGCGGCCTGAATTGCTGGGAGCACCTGCAACCTCTTTTGCGCTACTACGAGTACTCCCAAGGCGTGCAGATCCATGTCGCGAGCTGGCCGGCAGAGTTCGAGATGCCGGACCGGAAGAAGCTCCCGTGGCTGTACCATGAGACGGGGGAGGCGAGTTACCGGGCAAGCCAGTTTATGGCCATCGAAGGCCAATGCTTCGTTGTGGTTGCCTCGCAGATACTAACCGAGGAGAACCTGGAGAAGAACAATCTGACAGGGAATCCTGTCACTAAAACCGTATGTTTTATCCGTCGTTGCTCTTGTGTATACCAGCAGTCGAAGACTAACCGCGCTCTCCAATAGCCTGGAGGTGGGTTTTCGATGATCTTCGGGCCCGATGGCAAGCCGCTCTGTGAGCCGGTGGGTGCCGGAGAGGAAGTCATCCTCAAAGCGAATGTCAATTTGCGGGACATTGACTACCCCAAGGCGTTCATCGATGTCGTCGGGCACTACGCCAGACCCGATCTTCTGAGTTTGTTAGTAAATCCGTCGGTAGATAAATATGTGACGCACATGGACAAGTAGCGTCACGAAAGAGGGTCAGGCCCGGGTATCTGGGAAACATACATCAACCAGTGTGAGTCGGCATGGCTCAGATGAACCATGGAGCAGCAGTATTCAGATCGACAATGTCCCACCACTTCGTGTGAGATTGTCGTGCACTGTCGGCTTGGAGGTCATGTTGCTTCCAGTATACCTCAATGACTTCTCGCAGGACGTAGTAGTTGCCAATGTGTCGTTCTTTGTCCATCTTGTCCAGATTCTGCATGATCTCGATCCTCTGTTCGTCTGCCTCGGATTCGCAAGCGATGACGAACAATGGCCAAGGACTTGTGCAGATGTTAAGGGTTCCTAGCAGACGATAAGCCTGCGACAGATATACAGACCTGGTGTCCGAGGCTTGAAGGCTGTTGGTCGACCTCTGCAGATACAGGGAGGCGGCCACTCGGTAGAGCTCGGCAGTGGTGAGAATACGAGTGCGTTCGGACTGGCTCAATTTGTCGGTCGAATCTGGATCAAGTATTTGTTCCAATGTCGCAAGTTTGGCTTCGATTCTGTGCCACTCCTCGTTTTTGCGCGTCTTTTCCTCGGCAGAGTATTGAACCGCATCGCCTCGCATCTCAGCGGCACGTAGCCCGTTCACATAGCTGATGATTTCCATGACTTCTATAGAACAACCCAGGGAACCGATTATCTGCAATATGTGTCAGCCAGCCAACCTCGAGAGTAGGCCAAGGGCTCGGTAGGCGTACAATAGTCTTGTCTAGTCCCAGATCACGTCCACCCTGCAAAGACGACGGTCCGTGAACTCCGTATTGAAGCGGATTGCTGAAGCAGCCAAGGACTTCATGGTATAGAAACCATGTGTACAAGAAGTAATTCCTGTACTGATCCCCACCAGAGACAGTCAGTTGGTTGAGCATATTCTTTGCCCCGTTCAGATGCACGTTCCAGTTGCCTTCGGTCTCGTCAAAGACCTGATAGAGAAGTTAGTTTGACTGGAGTATTCTCATGAGGTGATAAAAGGAGAACTAACACTATAGACGCATAGCATCATTGACGTTGCCAGCTGAGTGGCCATGCTGCCTACAGACCCAGCCGAAATGGATGAAGACAGAGATCGAAGGGCCTTTATTTTATATGGGAATGCTTCCACGGTTCCCCAGAGATCTATTGTATTACAGTTTAGCGAGTCGGGTTGGAAACACATTCGGGGCGGCATCAGACATCACGGTATATATGCAGCTAGTGAGGAAATAAGGGACGCTTACGCAGCGCGGCCAAGGCCAGCATGGCGTTATGGAGACCCCGCGACGCCTCGGAAGTACTACCGAGCGCCATGGGGAGTAGCTCTACACGGAAGCCGTTGTTGATGTCAATGGTCGAGATCATGCCCGAGAGCCGTTGCTCGTCTGAACCGCAAACTTCTTAGCCCCATCGAGTGGTAACACAAGGGGTGTTTCAGAAACTCACAATATCGCATGAGGTGCGTGTCTCTCTCGTGCATGTTGGGCACGAACGGGACGAAACGCTTCAGGCGCGGCGTGGGCGGCTCCTGGACGACAACGGCCAGACTTTTACCAGCGCAACCATTGCCTGGTCTTGTGAGGTCGGCGTAGGTCAAATTCAGGAACTGCTTGCCATAGTGCTCGGTATTGGCGGGCGACAGGTGCAAGACACGGTCAGGCATGCGGTTGACGCGTCGGCGGCCGTCTGGCTGATCGGGCCATGCAAGCCGGATACCATAGCCCAAACATTCCCTCCCGGTCCTAAGACAGTTGTTGCAGGCTGGATATCCACGATCGCAGCCGATCTTGCGCTCTGGGGCGGCCGTAACTCAGCTGGTCAGAAGGACTGATACTCTGGGAAAAGACGACGAGCTTAGTGGGACTCACGTTTACAGGTCCAGCAGCCTTGGGCTCGTCTGCCCGAGGCCATGACGGGGTGGCTGGGTGGAGCAGGACGTGTAAATAATGGGTTTGCTATATCTCGCGAACAACTACCAAGATAACCTCTGGAACCTCAGCTATTATAGTCATTCACACGTCAGCCTTGTGGGTGCGTATGTGTGTGTATATGTTGAGCAGTAGGTCAGTAGGTTAGTAGGTCAGGGGATTATATGTGTGAGGATGTGAAATGTGATGTGATTGTGGTTGGAGCATGGCTGTGGGTGGTTCTGTCAGCAGAAGACATGTTGTGCGGGCCGGACCTCTCAGGTCGTTCTTTTGGGGGTATTTCTAATGATGCGATTTGGCGCTGGCAAGGTTGTCTGCTGCACCTCTCGTCTAAGTACATGGGATACTTACCTATCTACATTACCATGTGCATCATCGACCTGCAACTCCCTTTCCTTCCATTTGACAGTTGTTATTACTTACACATTCAACACGGGAACTTACTTACTTTTAGATCAACACAACATGGCTTGCAGATGGCGGGGTGCTTATTCTTGCTAATGTTTCTTTTCGTGTTCTTTTCTTCTTCCTTTTTATTCTTTGGTTCCTCCCATTCGGTTCCCTCCTTCCTTCTCCTCTCCCTTCTTCTCTGTCTCTGTCCACCAGGAACGATGCAACACTCGCCAAAGTCGGCTCGGTGGACGGTGGTTGTGATATGGCAGTGTCTGAAGAAGTGCGGATCGATGGCATCTCATGATGACACCCGTTCTATTCCTTGCCCATGTGCAGAACTCGGTCACGACAATGGGTACTCGGAGCAACGTACACCCTGTCGGCCATCGTCTGGGACGGGCAAATGTGGAGGATGCATTGCATTAGTGATCCAGGCGAGAAACATCGACAGGGTGCCACCACCCCGCATTGCCCCCAAGAAATGCCTCTAAGAAGCAAAAGTACCCAAATGGGCCTTGTGTCCCAGCCGGGGTTTGATGGTTAACTAACAGACAGGCCAAGGAGAGGCCAGGATTGAGGAGCACACACACCTTTCAACAATTTCCACTACATATTATAGTAGCAACAGAGAGATTGGGACTACCCACTGCCCACTGCCCACAGCCAAACCGCCCCGCCAAAAAGTTCATGCAAGGTTGAGATGCAGAAGCCTACTGTTGCTGATGATACCTACTATCCGCCCAATTCTGCATCGCCGATGTCGTTCCGCCCTGTGATTGCTCCGATCATATTGGGGGTTCCGCTGTCCATCGAATTCCCATCAGACCAACGCCAAGCGAGCTGCCAAGAAAATCTCACTGGACAGGACTGGGCTCAGGTTACGACGGACCTCTCTCTTGGGCCTCCCCCCCTTTCCCAACGACCCAGACGACAGAAGAGCCAAGCGAAAATACCATGCAATGTTACCGCTCAATACGGTTCAAAAGCCGCCGTACATCTCGAGATTTCCCCTGAACTGACAAACTGGGTTAACCTGACTCCCTCTCGGGATTCCCCTTTCGGCCATGTAGGGTATTTTTGAATGGGTCATGCTGCGTCACCCATAATACCCAAAAAAGAGAAGACGACGTCTTGTGGCATTGCAACCCAATCTTGTGCCTCGCCACCGGAGTGGCAGCTCTAGCTCGTCCCAGTGAGTAATCTTACTTGCTTCATGGTTTCATATACATCCATCAGTTTCTACCGACTTCAGTACGCCATACCCCTGCGCCCTGCGGGACATAGCTTCGCGTGCTTCTGGGCCTTTATGTCCCGAGCTGTTGCTCTGCTGTGGACAAGGCGACACCCCCTATTATAGCTCGGCATGGTTAGCCCCGACATCTGTTGAAGATTCACCCATTGGACTTGGACTTCGATACGGCTTACATCGGTTTAATTAATACCTTGATACTACCTTGATACTACCAACGGCTATCAGGGCAGCCAGCTTTATCAAGATTCTTAGGCAGCCAACAGGTCGGTATTTCTACTTTGTTATACGACCGAAGAGAAACCAGATATTACGTGAGAAACGTCGGCCATGATGTCGGCCATGCTCGACTAAGAAGCTTATCGGTTGCGTCCTCTCCCGCTGTCCGTTGCGCCTCGAGGCTTTTGTTGCGATCCTCGCCTTTGACCCCTGCTAGCAAGCACTACGCGCGCGCACACACACATACGGCCTGTCAACCTTGCTAGCTCAGGTCTTTCGGCCAATATAATCGACAAGTTAGAAGTGTTCTTGGGGTGTCCTTCCATCCATTCCGTCGGCATTTGCGACAGGTAGTCTTGTGAGGATGTTTTCTATACGGTAAGCTGGCAGGGCGTATGATTTCTTCTTTATCAGGAGGTTGCAGAGCCGATCGATCCACCTGACACTTCACCCATCTGCCGTTTGGGGGATTATGTTTTATCTTTGCGCAAGCCAAGAGTCGGGTAGATCCCGCGGAAATACAGCGCGAGCGAGGTGCGAACGTAGAGCAGCCACGCACCCCAGGATCGGGATTATATAAATGAAATCTCGCTACGGGGGGAGCTGATTGGAGTAGAATGCACGAGACCAAGAGAAACTCCCATCATCGCGAGAATCCATGGTTCGATGGCCCCGACTCGCAGGCACTTTTGAGCATGGCATTACACAGTTATACTCCTGGGGCTCTTATCACTTACAGAAATCGCGTCACCGGGACTCCCCGTCAGTCTTACACTCACCCGCTAGTGAGCAGCACAGGCGAGAGAAGGAGGGGGCTATGGAGCCCGCAATAGCCCATCATTCTGGAATGCACGATAGTGGGCGACTCTGATATAGGTGCGTATGATAAGTCATTTCACAAGGAAGGCTCACTGTAGAAGGCCGGGAAGAGCAGGATAGTCGCGTTGGTGCTTACCTACGTATGCATCTGCTATTCGGCCTCAAATGCCAGCATGTAAGCTATTCCATGGGAATACACACCAGTATACTCGGGGAGACGGAAGTCAGAAGGGAAACCGGTTATCGGGGTTTGTTTTCCTAGTTGGCTGGCTTTTGGTATCTATGGTTGGGTCGAAAATGCAGGAGAGAGGGTTTTCAATATATTAAGCGAAGCGGGGTGACGCGGTGACGCGGAGCGTCCTCCGCTGCTGGAGCGACCCTATTGGAAGCTCGAGGTACGGCGTATTGCTAATGCAATGACTGGGTAAGGGATACGGGAGTAGGCTATCTCAAGCTATGTGTCTGTTGGCCCCGGCAAGACATGCCTTATTGAAAGCCTCGAGACACATCTGTGCCGTTAGTGACTGATGGTGACTCACCCATGCGCCTAGTTGAATGACATACAGTTCGAGCACAGTGGGCTGGCTACACCCCTGACATTGAAATCGCTTGGATGAGATTACAAAGCCTGCATAGCTATGGCCACTCTTATCTAGTAGGGACATATGGCTATTGTATTAATAGTAAGTTTTATGGGTTATTGCCTATAGCCTTTTTCGACTAGGTATTAGGTTAGTGGTACGTTTTATAGTTGATTATAGTTGACTAACGCGCTCACTCCATTCCCTGAAACCCCACTGAGTTAAGGTTATTTTTGAGTAAGTAGGTACCGGTATTCATTCCGTCCAAGACCTAGCATTAGGCAAAACACGGAGTTAGCCCCACGCGCTCTCAGCTGAATGCAAGGGCTCCCTTGCGAAGCGCTTGAATTCTTGGCTTCAGCTAGAGGCAATGTTGCAAACGCAGTTCATCCCGTTGTTCACGGAGATGGTTCACGATGTTTCCTGTACCAACATACACTCGGTGTACGTACGCAGTATCGTCTAAGTCGTCGCCCAGCCTCTGCCCCCTAAACCAGTATCATCAAGTGAGCAATAGCGAAACATGCCGTATTGAGAATATCTCTCAGGGTCTTGCGATGCCGTACCGTGTGGGTGATTCACCACAAAATTAATCTGTAAAGTTTGCTTTCTTGAGGCTTAACATTCATATGATATGCGGATAGAGCTCGCGCCCAACGGCTGGGCCGCCTGCCAGGATAGTCAATGTCAAATGTTCGAGTATAAGATCCCGCAGGGCGCGCTCCGTTTCGGCACTTGGGTCGAGCTCCCCTTCATGACCTGTTGCCAATGGAAGTGGAAGCACTGGGGCTGCGTTTCGGGGAAACAGCTCCAGAACCTACAGGCGGCGATATATTCGGGCAACAACGAGGGCGGTGCCTATGACTGGGCGAAAATCGAGGGGTTCGATGAGCTAGTCGAGTTCCCCGAAGTGCAGGCCAGGATTCGCCGCGTCGTGGCTCAGGGCCATATCGACGACGCAGACTTCAATGGAGTACGTTGTGTGACTTGCAGTATCGAGATCCCCCTGAGAAATCCCCCTAATACATTACGTAGGAGCCCTTGTGCAACACGCCAGGTCGGATTGGTATTCGGCGCCGGGGCACTATCACGCCCTCGCCCGTCAAGGTTGGCCCCATCATTATACCTCTGGTCCCGGTGCCCATCGCACTCGCGCTCGATAGAGCCACTGCTTCACCGTTTAAAGACGAGCCCGGGATATCGCCCTCACCATCCTCAAAACCGCACCCTGTCATCAAACAGGCCGCCAGTGGTCATGCTGGCAATAAGCCCACCTTTATAATCACTGGCATGTTCAGCGCGATGACACAAGATGAAGCCCAGGCCATGGTGATGAGTATTGGAGGAACGGTTGAGTCAAACCGGAGTGAGACTACGAGTTATGCGGTAGTGGGCGCGCAACCTGCGTTATGGAAAGTCGCCCGCTTCAAGACGCATGGTACCAGGATGCTTAACGAGGAAGAGTTTCTGGAGTTCATTATACGAAAGGGGAATGTGAAGCCTGAGGATGGGAATGGGCCAGTACAGTCAACTGGCAGAAGCGAAAAAAGCGACTCCATACCTGACATCAAGAAAGAGGAGGAAAAGCAAAGGAGCGATATGAAGGATCTAGTCAAGAAAGAGGAGGGAGCTGAAGATCCTTGGGAGGGCTTAGAAAGGGGGGAGAGAAAAGTCGCGGCCAAGGAGGAAGAATCAAGCATTACGCTAGCGGGCACTAATGCTCATGTGGAGGACTACCGAGCTGGCAACCCAACAATCAAGTCAGAGACTATTGTTCTTGTGAAAAAGGAGGAAACGGACGACATCGTCTTCCTGACCGCGCCGGCTCTGAACACGAGGAAGCGCAGCCATGCTGCCGGCTATGACGAAGACGACGACGACGACGACAAGAAGAGTGAGCCGGCTACGGCCAGCTCGAAATCTGGCAGGCGGGCGACCAAAAGGTTTACCAGAATCCAAAAGATGCCCGTTGGTGGTAGGGTTCTTCCTCAGGCTGGCCAGGAAAGGGGCATACGTGGTGATTTGAGCGGCGAAGGAGGCCAGCGTAACGGTTATCGATCTTCTAGAGGATACGATAACAGCAACTTGTCTGGGCCTCGTCCGGGGACCACAAGCATTACAGCCATTACAGTAGGCCTGCGCCGAAGTACTCGGAACAAGGCGCCACCGACTTGACGTTTCGGCTGCTACTCAAGGGGGCGGGCGGCGGTATCGATCCAAGGGTCTGACAGTACAGAAAACTTGAGTAGTATACCTACTCGTTGGCGGTCTTTTGTGCCCACTCGGTGCATGGGCTAAGCATGCAATAAAGTTTGGATATCCCTGATCCGTCACCAATAATTGGCGTTGTCATATTTTAATTCCGAGACTTGCATTGCGACTTCCTTTCACACCGAGCGCTGATCCTAAGACGACAGCACATAATCAAATCTGTGACGGATGTCAGTTTGGATGCCATGCATCTACATAATACTTGAAGCAAGCCACAAGCCCCTCCTGACAGGAGGGTCAATGCGATATAGATACGATAGAGACAAGTTCCGAGGCAATTTGGTCAATGCAGCATTTTTACCCCAGATCAGTCGGTGTGGGGTTGGCCTCTACTAGCTGTGGGTCATCCTCTGTAATACCTATGCCTGCATGCTTATTGTTGGTGGTATTGTTGCCCACCTGTTCACTGAATACCCGAATTCAGCCACTATGACTGGCGGCTGACTCGTGGCTTTAGCGGGCTTGCTCGAGTTCGAAGCCACTGCCACGGGTGGAAGTAAGCGAATCCGAATGCACGGCCTTGCACTAAAGGTTAGCATGGTCGAACCACATGAAACGGGATTGGGAGAGAATGCGCCGAGGTTCAGTTCACATGTGGTCGCGTACGCTTACGGCGTCATCGTTTAGGGGTCCTTTGCCGAGCGAGAGTCGTCCCATTTCGGCAGGGTCATATATTGGGACAAGCAGCTGCCGTTCTCTCTTCATCAAACAACCGTTATCATAATCTATTTCATTCCAACCCACTCGAGCCGAGCAACCCACTAATACCTCTACACAATTTTTTCAACTTCAAGTCGATTCCCTCGGTATACCCCAGCGACTCCTAGCCAGCCAGCCAAGATGGGTCTCGCCAATGGTATGTAGTCTCTCCCTCCAAGCCACCGCTTGCGCGCAAATGCGCTGCCAACTTCCTCCGGTTCTAACCTATAATACGAGACTAACGCACAACCCCCATCTTTCCAGACAAGTTCCCCTCGTCCGCCGCTTTCGATGCGATCAACTCGGCCCTGAACTCCAGCGAGGCCGACAAGAAGGATGCCATCAAGCAGGGGAACGCCGTGTTCGCCTTCACGCTAAAGAACAAGGCCGGCGAGACGGACAGCTGGCACATCGACCTCAAGGAGAAGGGCGCTGTCGAGAAGGGTCTGGGAACCAAGCCCACTGGTATGTACTGAACTGCTGAACCCCTCGAGCCCAAGAAAGAAGGAAGGGAGGAAAACAGTGTGCCACGCGCCGCAAGCTAGATTACGACGACGGATGCTAACGTGGCAACCACCTGTTTCTAGTCACCCTCATGCTTTCGGACGAGGACTTTGGCAAGCTGGTTGCGGGCCAGGGCAACGCGCAGCGGCTGTTCATGTCGGGCAGGCTGAAGATTAAGGGCGACGTGATGAAGGCGACCAAGATGGAGCCCATCCTGAAGAAGGCGCAAACCAAGGCCAAGCTGTAAACTACGTGTACTTACCTGCTCGCGACCGCTGCATACGACAATCATGACAGCTGCTGGAGCTCTTCTTTCAGGGAGAATTAAGCTCCGCCCCCCTTCCCTTTTGATACCACCTTTTGATATACGGTTTGGACATAGTCCATCTGTATATTCCCAATAAGCACTTTGCGCCAAATTGGCCTCACCTCACATTGCGTAATTTACGATCATCCAAGATTCATGGCCGATAGTGAGATCTGGGGTTGGTGATGATGCTGGAAACCCGTAGTGCCTCGCATCACTTACATCCGGTAGAGCAGTAGTAGTAATCTTAGCGCGAGAGCCTGCAAGCGTATCTATCGTATAGCCTCGTATGTATCCGGACCTCCTCGATGCTTGCGACAGAAAACTCATCGCAAGATGGTCGAACACAGCAGCGCAGCATTATCGTACCTACTACGAATGCCGCTGGCGGGCCGGCCCTGCCGTAGTATTGCACAAATGCATGCACGATCGGGATGCAATATAGCGGCGAGGTGCTGTTGAAAGAGCATGCAACGAATTCAAGACACTCCAAGGTTTCGCTGGATCCTTCCAACAGAAAACAAGATCCAGCGTCAAGTCACATTGCCAATTTTGCGCGTCTCAGGTACGAAACCAGGAGGTCCAGCTTAAGCTACTCCATTCAGTTGATCTTAGTTGCCAGTTGCCCATTTTGTTGGCCACGCAAGGCGAATGTGTGACAGTTGGCGCTGGTCGTATACAAGTACACAGGTCAGAGTAGTCGCTTGATTGTTGGTTGGTGGATGGAAGATGCAAGAATGAATACAATCGATTGGGCCGAATGCATCCCTTGGGTTTCTTCTTCGTTCCTCCGGCGACGATGCATCAACATCCCCAGTCCAATGCGTGCCGGCTGCCTTAGAATTCAGTCCCCCTTAGGAATGCCCGCCCTGGGGCAGCTGATGATTGGCTGACGCGAGTTTCCTCATGTGGCCCGCCATGGCCACCTTGCACTAAGCGCCCACTTCAGCTTAGCTTCGTGCACAGATCACCTCCAGCCTCTCAGACTCACACTGCCGAATGAGAGACGCTCAAGTTTGTCTGCCTGCGTTTTTCTTTTCTTTTAGCCGTACTGTATGTACTGTGCCTGCCCGCAAGCAAAGCAGCCCAAAGCAAACAAGCACCAAGCACGGCTCCTCTCTACCTGAGGAATCCGTCATCCTCTTTTAACGCCCAAAAATTCTGGCGGACCTTGGACCCCCTGCTTTTCCTTAGAAAGCCTTCGAGGATCGACAAGCATCGCGTCGAGGCCCTTCACATTTTTTCCTTATCCAGACCCGTCACGACACCACACCACCCGGCCATAATATAGCCCTCCGGATTATGAGTATTTTCAAAACCCGCTTGATTTGACTTGCATTCAAGGCAAATTACCAGGTGACCTTCCTGGTGGCATACTTGGGCTCCCTTCGTTGATTCACCCTTTTGACCCCAGTTAGGTCTCACTATGCTGCTGGCTTCCCTGTGGACCATCCGGTATCCTTTATAACCCATTTCCATCACCCACACATCGCGTCGCATTCCTCCCGAATCCCCGTCGCACCGATAGTCCTTTTCTTGAGGACACCAATTCCCTTCTGCGCGCCATCGTCAGCTGCCAATTTCCCAAGAGGCCACGATGAGCTTCAGTTTAGACTACACGCCTCGCAAGGCGCAACCCGTTTCGGGCCAGCGAGGCGCATCTTTCCCGGCTGGTTCGACTCCAGCCGCGTCACGATTCCGATCATCTCTGGTTCCGATGGCGAAAACCTCTCCGGCGCGTTCCAAACCTACCCTAGGCAAGTCCGCCGCGAGGCCCACGCGAAACCTTTTCGACACCGCGACGCCCAAACCAGCTCGGACGACCCAGTTCGCGCCAGCTCTCCCGGCGACGGCCTTCAAGGCTTCGGCGGGCGCTCGCAAGTTCGCGCCTCCGCCAAAGACTACCAATGCAGGCATGGCTGGCACCACGTCAGCCGAGCTCTTCAAGATGCGAATCCCAGAGCCGGACGCGGGCCTAACAGGCGAAGCTTTGGCCGGATCCATCCCAGAACCCCTGACAAAGAGAGGCACCGTATACGCCGACCAGTACCTCGCCGACAAGTGCCCACCTGACTTCGATGACCTTCAACGAAGACAGTTCTTCTGCATTCTCGATCTGCGACGGCTGAAACACGCGGCAAACGAAATATTTGTCAAGAAGGATTGGAAGGTGAATATTTTAAACTTCGCCAAGGAGTATGAGAAGAGCCGCGGCTTGATTATGTTGCACTATGGTCTGTACGAGTTCAAGAACGTGAAGCCGTCAGAGGATGTGATGAGGAGATGGAGAGCTGCGCATGGCCTGCCAGAGCCCGAGGTAGAGAAGCCGGCTGCTAAGCCAGCAGCCAAGGTCGGAACAAGTGCTTTTGTCAGTTCAGTACCCGCCTCCTCTACAAAGAGGAAAGCCGATGTCCAGCTACAACCGAGCGACAACACCTTGAAGGCTTCTACTGCGAACCATAATAAGAGGCGCAACTTGGATCAAGACAATGAGCCTATGACCGACGCGCCGAAATTCGCCCCCTCGCCTCTCAAGAGCAAGCGTAGGGTGGAAGAGGCAGACGACGAGGATGAGGAGGCCGATGAAAATCAACGGAACAAGCTTCAGAAGACACCATCGACTGCTAGATCTAGGCTCGAAGGTATTATCAACAATGTGCAGTCGAACACCACTACGCCCGTAGGCTCTCCTCTGAAGCGTTCTACGATGGACAAGCCGGCCACTTCTCTCTTCTCCGTTACCAAGCAGCCCGATGATTCTCATAGCCCTTTCGCGAGCAAGTCGAATCCTTTTGGGGCACCCACCAATGGTGCTTCCAGTTCCGCGTCAGCATTAAAATCCTCTCTTTTCCAACCAGCGCCTGCCAATGGGGCTTCCAGCTCCGCGCCGGCATTGAAGTCATCCCTTTTCCAACCAGGGTCGACTCTGAGCGCTTCAAAGGATTCAGTTCTGACCGGGCACAAGTTTGGCTCGACTACCGCAGCGCCTACCGCTAAAAGCAATATATTTGGCTATCTGTCCGAGAGTTCAGCCAACAACAGCGGAAATGAAAAGGACGAAGCCGATGCCGAAGCAGATAGCGACACAAGCTCGGAAAACGAGACTGAACAGGAACCTGATAGCCAGGACGTTGCGCCCAGTTATGAGCCGAGCGCCGCTGCGAGCACTGGCACGGCCACACCCCCAGCTCAAGGAGGCCCAGCTCTATTCAGTTTCGGGAAGCCGAGTGGTACCACGACGCCCCTCGATGCTGCCTCGAAACCCGCAGGCGATGCTAAAGCCGGCGGTTTGTTCGCCAGAGTCTCATTTGGGGCTGATGGCGAACCACTCCGAGCAACATCCACGGAAGCACCGGCCAAAGAGCCAACCCCAGAAAAGGAAGCCCCCTCTGTGCCCGCGGCAACAATAGCGCCAGCGGCGACAGCAACCCCAGCAGCAGCAAAGACGCCTGGCGATTTCACTTTCAATGCATCTACTACACCCATCAGCTTTGGTAGCAAGAACGGCCTGGGCAGCTCTATCTTTGCATCTAAAGCTGCTGTACCATCTTCGGCTGGGGATCAAGCCAAAGCACCTACCACAAGCGCTTCATCCATCTTTGCTGCGAAGCCATCCGCTTCGCAAGCACCCCCCGCTACCTCATCTTCGTCGTCCGTCTTCGGTAACCTTAACAAGGGACCCGAGGCCACGAAGAGCACACCGAACGGCGGGTTATCTTCATCTATATTTGGAGCACCGAAGCCTGCAGCTTCAGCCGCCCCGAGCTTCGGTGGTTCATCGACTCCTTTCGGTGCGGCTCCCAAGCCAGCAGAAGTAAACACCGCGTCTACAACTGAGAAGCCGACGAGCATGTTTGGAGTTTCATCTGCCCCAGTCAAGGTTGAGCCTACGCCCGCTGCCTCATCTCCATTCGCCGGGTTCAACAAGCCCAGCGAAGCGGATAAGCCAGCTCCATTCGCTGGATTTAACAAGCCCAGCGAAGCGGACAAGCCAGTAGCCAATGGTGGCTTGGGCCAATCGATATTCAGCAACAGTGCCAAACCAGCACCGAGCAACATGTTTGGGCAGTCGACTTCACAAAATAGCATCGCGGACTCATCTACTCCCAGGCGCAGTTTTGATGAACCCGGCCCCAACGGCAGACCAATCAAGCGTCCTACCAGCAGGTTTGGCCGAGCAGGCACACCTGACAGGGCGAAGACGCCTGAGGTCTCATTCGGAGCTTCTCAGCCAGGCCCATCTCAGGGTACTACGTCCAACATGGGGAGCTCCGCGACCTTGTTCGGCTCGCCGGCACCCAACCCTAATGCGCCTGCGCCGGCCAACATGTTCGCCAGCAACAACTCTGTCCCCACTCCATCTTTCTCATTCGGGGCACCGACACCTGCTGAAAAGAAGCCAGAAGAGACTCAGCCTGCTCAGTCCAATATATTTAGCTTCGGCTCGCAGACCAACCCCAGTCCCGTAAAGGAGACAACAGCAGCACCCATGTTCAGCTTTGGATCTCAAAACAACGCATCCCAATCCCAAGCTAAGGAGTCCGTTGCAGCGCCCTCCATGTTCAGTTTCGGCGCCGGCCAGGCCACAACACCTACTCCGTCATTTGGAGGTCCGGCTTCGCAACCGACGAATGGCACGCCCGCGAGCAAGTTTGACTTCAACTTCTCCGGGGCCGGTACTCCGGGAGGAAACGCAAGTTCTTTCACTTTTGGTGGTAACGACCAAGGTGCTGCTTCCAACCCAGGATCGTTTACCTTCGGCGCAGCTCCCAACGCGTCGGCAGCACCCGCATTTGGGGTTGGGTCAGCTACACCTACGCCAGCTGGGTCTTTCAACTTCCAGTTCGGTGGCAATGCCGCTCCCAAAGCGCCAGAGCCAAGCAGCTCCGGTATCTTTGCGTCGCAGCCAAACGGGTCATCTCAAGCGCCCGCGTTCAGCTTTGGCTCGGGCGCCCCGCCTTCCCAATACCCCATCGCTAACAAGGCACCACAGGGTAGTGGCATCTTTGGTAGCCTTCAGCCACCCGGCGCCGGTGGCACTTCAACGGGAGCCAGTATGTACAACTCAAGCAGCCGCACTGTGGGCATGACTAATAGGAAGATGCAGACTCCCCGTTCCCGGCGCCTTCGAGCATGAACAGTACGCCCATGGGTGGCACCCCGGAGCCGCAGACCCAGGATGGCGAGGAAGCTCCCCAGGAGCAGATTTCGCTGACCACTGGCGGCCCGGGCGAGGAGAACGAAGAAATCCTTCTTGAAGTGCGTGCCAAGGCGACCAAGTTTGTGCCCGTTGTCAAGGGTGGAGACGCCGACGAGGACGGCAACAAGTCCCCGTGGCGCACTCAGGGTCTCGGCCCTCTTCGCGTCCTGAAGAACAAGAACACGGGATGTGTCCGGTTGTTGTTGCGTGCTGAACCTCGTGGCCACGTCGCCATGAACAAGGCACTCCTGGCACAATTTGAATACAAGCCCGATACGGTGAAGAAGACGAGCATCAAGATCATGACGGCCAAAGACGACGGAGCAGGCTTGGAAACGTGGCTCTTGCAAGTAAAGAAGCCCGAGATGGCAGCCGAGCTGGCGACGGTGTTGGAGGCCAACAAGAACAGCAAATGAGATACGCGCAGGCTTTAGGACAGGCCAGTAGCGAACGAAGATGGACGTTGGCTGCTTCACGAAACTGCAGCAAGCTTGGAGGACTGAGCGTATACTAGATTTATTCCTTGTTCGCCCTGCCGGGCCAGTCCCTGATTGTCGGTGAAGGTCAGTCAGGGCCACCACAGCAGAGCGAGCGGCCAAGGGCTTGCATTGGGAACAGCGGTGTTTTTGCTGAGCATAAAATGGGGTTTAACGGCTGGGTTGATGTTTTGATGTAAGATTGTACAGCCCGAGTTTTTCGCACGTACATAATACGAGATTTCATACGCGATTTTATATTTCCAGCTTTCACTGTGAAGGCAGTTAATGGATTATTTTCTGATTGGAGGCATGCAATGCACATTTGCTGATGACGAGGAAGGAGTTTGCTGGTGAGAATATGTAGTAATTCATCATGCTAGGATAGGATCCGTCGGGCATATCTTTAATCAGCCGTAACAAAGTCCAATCTTCACCTCACCTACTCCTCTTCTTTCTCACGCTCCAGACACCGACCTCCAGGCACTCTCCCCCATCGGCGCCGCCTTCGAGCATCAAGTTCTTCGTAGCCTTTGCATACCATGCATCCCAGCCCTCCTGGCTCATCTTGTTGACGGACCGCAGCATGGGCTCCCAGGTTCCTATAAGATCCACGACGCACTGGAGCGCCGTATTGCGTATCGCCGCGCGTTCCGAGTCTATCGCTGCTGACGCCGCACCCGTACCACTACTGTTGTAGCGGTTCCTCTCCCAGCGGATGTCGGTGCTGAGGGGCACGGCGAAGCGCTTGGAGATCATGCCCTCGAGGGTGTCGGCCTCCTGCACCAGGAAGGGCCCGATGGTGGCACAGGGGACGGGCGAGACGGTGCGGGCATCGCAGGCCTGGCTTAGCCAGCCGTTGTACTCGGCGATCCAGGGGTTCTTGGACGGGCACAGGATGTTGGCGTCGACGTCGTAGACGCCGAGCTCGGCGTAGGCGTCGTCCTTTTGCTGCTGCTTCCTCTGCTGCTGCTGGGAGTGGTGGTGCTGGTGGCGCTGGTAATACTCGCCGCTGCCGCCCCCGTTCCTCTTGATGGGGTTGGCGTTGGCAAGGGTGTCGGGGGCGTTGGGCTTGAGGGAGCGCAGCACGCTGTCCACGTCCCAGACCTCGAGGACGCCCCCCGGGCGCACGACGCGCACCAGCTCGTCCGTCACGGCGGCCAGCTCCTTCTGCGTGAAGGCGGCCGACATGTCCTTGAAGACGACGAGGTCGAAGGCGGCCGACTCGAGCGGCCACGGGATCTGCCGGCAGTCGTGCTGCACGAATTGCCAGTGCATTTCGTCGCGGTCCTCGTCCACGAGGGCGGGCGGGCCCACGGCCGCGTCCTCCTCGTCCTTGCCGCCGCGGCCGCTGCTGTTGCCGCTCCTGGCGCTAGCGTTGCTGGTGCCGCCGCCGTTGCTGCTGCTACTGTTGCTGTTATTGTTGTTCGTGGTATTGCTGCTGTTGATACTGCTGCCGCTTCCGCCGCCGACGCCTGCGCCTTGGTGATCGAGGGACCGACCACCACGGATGTCTAGCCCTACAAAACTCACGGCGTTGTGGCCGTGCCGCGCGAAGTAGCGATGGCACAGCATGGACCAGACGCCGGAGCCGCAGCCGACCTCGAGCACGCGCCGGGGCGGTTTCACATGCTGCTGCCCCTGCTGCTGCGACGAAGACGAGGAGGAGGGCTGATCGCCCCCGGTGCCCACGAGTTCGTCGCTTCGCAGGACGGGCCGGCCGCCGTTGAGGCGCAGGCGCAGCAGGGTCGAGAGGGTCTGGCGATGCGTCTCCTTGAGGTCGATGGGGAAAGGGTAGGCCAGCGTCGGGTCGCTAAAGAAGCGCCGGTCGTTGACCACGACGGACCGCTTGCGGGTGGCGCCGGCGCCGCCGCTGGTGCCGCCGCCTGCGCCTGGCCGCGCCGTCGTCTCCTCCATTCGGGGCGGGCGCCGCAGGTGTGGTTTAGGTAAAGTATGTAGGTTAGGTATTTAGTTAGAGTGGGTTTAGGCGTGGCGACCCGCCGAATGCTAAGCAAGACTTCCCAAGAGATATGTTGGTGTATCTCGGGTAGGTAGATGCCGCGCCTTGGTTTATTCTTTTCCTCTTTCTTCAGTATGTTTGTATCTTATTTTAGCTTCTTTTCTCCTTGCGCCTCTACTTTTCTCTCTGGTGCTCGTTATGCAGAGGACTGTTCGTGTGTTTGTGGCCCCTGGCCCGACGAGCTTATCAGAAGCAAGCAGGTGAATGGTGTTCTGTCACATTTGATGGGATGCCAGCAGCTGTCCGACGTACTGTGCCACACTCACTGTGCAGCGGTGGTCCCATCAAGGTCGAAAAGAGGCAGGAGCAGCGGGGATTAGAATTGGAGTTTTGACGCTGAACTCTGTCATTAGCTGGGCGACTTTTTTTGTTCTATGCGCATGACTAAGTCGAGCCCAAAGAATCAAGGCGGGCTCACCTGTTGTTGACTTGGGTTGATGTTGTTCGGCATAGACCGGCCGAAGTTTAATTGGGCGACAATTGATATATCGGATGCAGCAAAAAGTATTGAAGTATCGCAGGGCCAAACAAACCATTTGAACATAGGTTACCTACCTACCGCAGACAGCCTCCGCAGGGAATGGGAAGTAAAACTAACTACAAGTACGCGTGAATGCATTGCATATATCAGGTAAGGGAGCAGCAAGCCACTCTTAACCGAGTGACAATCACTGCATACGTGCATAACGATGCTCTCGGACTCTGTGAGGCTTTTTCTTTTCTTCTGTTTTACTGGAGTTGAGCACTGACGAGTCATTCAAGAATGAAAGCCCGTACATGTTTCTGCATACCCCCTCACTCTCTCAATCAATCTGATCGGTGGGTGGGTGGAGACGCCCGGGATTCCCGAGTCGCACCCCGACGATTCGAAACACACGCAAACACCAAGAATCCTCTGAGCCTTGGAACCCGGTTGGGAAAGTGTGATTCTATCCTCCTTGGAAGGCCCAATCAGGGCTGCGTGTTTGTGCCAAACGAAAGAGAAGAGGCTCAACGGCACCTTTTCCTATTCGACGCCCCAGCCCCTTCGTGCCAAAAAGCGGCTGCGCGGCTAAGGGCGGGGGTGCCCAGCGCTCAAGAGTCCCGGATCTGCGCCAATTCGAAGCCGGCCGGGAGAATCCTCCGAGGATGAGGGCCCAGTCACTCTGTTTGTCGCCTTTGATGTGATTTTACATGCATATTCCTTTGTTCCAGCACATGTCCATGTGTAATATGATCTGGAAGATGGAAAGGAGGGGTTCCCCTCTTGGAGAACTGCCTATGTTACGACGTAGACTTCTCTCCAGCCAGAATCGCCGATGACTCTTCTTCACCCATCCTACCATTACCAAGTTTCCCTACAGGCAGAAGGCATCACTGGTTGCGCTTCACTGCCCATGATGGCAATGGTTCCAGGAGCCAACTCGTCTGTTTGTTCACGGGGAGATATTAGCATCGACTCATGTTCACGGGTCAGTAGGCACTGCATCCGATCCGATTGCCCATGATCATTCCTTTCCTTTCCGACGCGGCCCGTGTCGGATTGACCGGAGGCTGAATTTGGCTAATTCTAGCACCGCCATCTGACCGCTCCTCGGAAGGGCATGGCAGCCCCATGCAAGCAACAACCCTAGCCGACTCGAGTCGTGGCGCTCAGCTGCTTGGCTGCTAGCATCTGGCGAGTCAACGAGATCGATACCAATTTGGGTCGTACTCTCGTAGCAAGCTGCATAAGCTGGGGTTGCAGCTATTGGCAAATGCGTATCTTCTTCAGTTGTACTCGGATAAGTGTACTCCCTCCACGACCATCGTTAAGTAGACAGCAAAACAGACCATCAAGAACATTGAACGAAAGTTATAAAAGGTTACCTAGCTGGGTGGGATGCCCAGCTATATCTTCGCCTAACCAAACGGGTATGTTGCCATCGACTCACCTACCAAATCACACTGCGGCCCGAGCCGTTCAGTAGATCGGGTTCCTTCCCCGTTTCACGTGTTTTGTCTCAAAAGACGGAACACCCAGATGGGTTGCAAGCATGTCAGCCTGTCGTCGTTTCCACTCTCCAGTACAAATCCCGGGGTACTAGCGTGTATGTATGCCCAGGCGCCATTTGCCATATGGGAAGTTGCTGCCGGCATAACGCAATTCCTGAGTGAGGTGTTATAATTATCAACACCTCTCTGCCTTGGGCTTGGCCGGAATCGGACAGCCCGAGACGCCATAGTCACCACAGCCGTGAGAAGCCGACCATCCGGGGATGGGATTGCGTCTCGACTTCTAGTCATGCGAACGGCTCTGCAACTGAGGACTACCTAAATATATATTATTAGATATATGCCACCCACTATTTTCCAATGACTAACCACGTGGGGGCTACACAAGCAACCCCCTCCACACACATTTCCTCTGCATACACACATACGCTGCGAGAGATGATGCACCCCTGTGAAACGCCAGGCTAAGATGGGGAAGATGCGACGCGGCCAGCTTTTCCCCGCGCTTGGCTTACGAAATCCTGAACACTGCACCGAATATATCAAGAGGCTGCCCGGGATAAACGGCATGATTTACCATGATTCAGGTCAAGTGCATGAGAGAGAGGCAGATTGCTGCACATTGACGTTCTGACAGATGGAATGAATAGGCGTGATATGATGTTTGATTTTGCCGACGGGTTGATGTGCTGCAGATCATCCCGCTGCCATGAGTAATTTGGAGATGGTAACGTGTTGCTCTAAAGCCGCTTCCGCCGCACTACGGACTTGAGTAATAGACTCGACCCTAATCATGGATCAACGCGCTGCATATATATGCAACGGCTTGTCTGACTCCCCTGGGCAAGTATTGCTCGACCATGTCAGAAATCTTTTGTTTACTGTAGGTAAGAGCTAAAACTGCTTGGGCGGAGTGTTAATAGACCTTGCACATATCGTCCAATCTGTGCAATGCTTATCGTAAGGGGGATAGGTTGTTTAGAATCTGGCAGCCTATCCCCTTGATGGCTAGAACGCTGCTTTTTATTATATATAACGTGGTTTACTATTGGGCTGCGTATATTATTAAACTGTGCATGTATATAATTTTTTACTATAATTAAACTTTAATGCGTAATTACTTAATAATTATAATGCTTATTTAATTACAAAAAGATTGTATTCTTTTAATAATTTAAGCGATACGTAACGGAGTAAGAAATATTAGCTAAAGGGTAGCTATAAAACTTTATAACGTCCCTGAAGTAACTTTACGTGCCCGAATTTATAGTACTTTATTTTAACGCGATATTTAATATTTATATTATAAATTAAATATAATTAAAGAGGAAGTGTTTTATAAATATATAATTAATTTAAATACCCGAGGAATACCTCCTAAAATAGCTAGTATAGAAGATATAATTAATCTCCTTTTATAATCGCATAATAACGAGCGCGTCAATAAATATTAAATTAGATAATTTATCGATCGTAACCCGGACTTAAAAATTAAAATAAACCGGAAATATAATTATTAAAAAGCTCTTTATAAGGATTTAAGTATTATTTCCGGTTAATTTCGGTTAATTATAAATATAAAGGCGAAATACAGGATTTAAAAGGACGATATCTATAATTTCGACAAGACCGGCTTTATAATAGGTATTATCGGGTTAATACTCATTATAACACACACCGATAAACGTGGGAAAACGAAATTAATTTAATTTAATAATCGGGAATAAATAACGGTAATTAAATATATTAATTTATAAGGCTGGTACTTCCCGCCGTTCCTAATTATTTTAAATTAATATTACCTCACGAATTAAACGTACGAAAGCGACTTACTAGGCGATTAAATAATTAAACCGATATTTAACGGCTAGACTAATAATAAAATAGGCCTAAATTAAATTAAATATTTCGATAAATATATTAAAACGCGAACGAAAGGTCGTTATTACTTTTTAATTTTAAATAGTTATAAAAGTTATATTTCGGCCGAATTCGAGGTATATTATAAAGATAACGGTATTATTATATTTAATATACCTCCCTATTTATTTTACCTACTTTAGCTATTAAATATTACATTTTATTCACTATTAAAGCATATATATTTAAAGGAAATCGAATTATTTATAAAAGCTTTAATAAACTATATTATAAAACTCGAGTTCTTTATCGCCTTTAAGGCCGCGTATTTTATTATTTTTATAAAAAATAACATTAAATCTAAATTTAATATATTTAATTTAATACCTTATTACCCGAACGAGGTAATTAATAAATTAAATATACGTCTCCGGACGTTTATACCTAACTTATTATATCCGGGGATAGCTAGTACGTATAACCCCTAAACCCCTTTAAACCCTTAATAAACGGTCCGCTACTTTTCTTTTCTTAAAAATAGGATTTTAACCTATTAAAGAAGCTTTTTAATATTAATTTTAAACGTTATAAATTAAATAATAAAAGGTATATAAGTTATAACGAATTAAATAACCTTTATACGGGAGGAGCTTTATACGCTTTAAAAGGCTAATTAAATATTAATAAAACGTCGAAAAATTAAAAGAATACGAGTCCAGTTTAAAGGAGCCCTTACGATTAAAGAATCGTAAGCGTTATAAAACGAGAAGGATAAGAATAAACGTTTAATTACCGATAAAAGCGAAAATAAAGGTCCGTTAAAACGGAGAGCGAAGGGTAACTAATATTATAATAATTATAATAAAACTAGCTATAATTTAAGGACTTACGAAATTATTATAGAATTAAGTAATAAATTAAATAATAATTAATTTAAATAAATTAATAACGTTTTAATTAAGTTATTTTATTATATAATAGCAAGAAGTAGTAGAGGTACGTAGCTTAATAATACGCGTAGCCTAATAGTAAATCACGTTAATCGAATTAAATTCGCGGTTATTTCCTCTTTAAATAAATAACGTTAAAGATATAGCGAATCGATTACTTTATTAACGTGACGCGGGACGCGTCGGCGTTAATTAAGCTTTTAATTTCGTATAACGGTAATTAAACCTCCGGACGCGTTTTAATTAAGAAATCGATTATTAAAAAGTCCTTTATAAAGATCCTAATATATATTATATATAATTTACCTTTATATTATATATAATTTACCTTTATATAAAATATAATTTATAAATATAGGATTTAAAAGGAGGATATTTATAACTTTAATAAAACCGGCTTTTTTATAAGTTAAATTTTATTTAAAATAATTATTATTACCTCCAATCGACGCGAAAGGTTTAAGATAGTATAATAAAGGAACCGGGAATAAGTTATAATTATTTAAAGCGTTAGATCGTCTAATTACATTATCCCTTTATATATTATATTTATTAAAAAAACGTACTTTTCTTTTAATACGAAAATAATTTATTATCGAAGGATTAAATAATTATAATTATTAAAAACGATTAAATTATAAACGAGAGAGGCGAAAATTAAATTCGGTATTTCAATAAATATACGAAGTTTTATAAAAAAGGTATTTATTATTTATTAATTTTAAATAGTTATAAAAGTTATTATTTAATAACCTTTAAATTTTATTATAAAGAGAACTCGATTATTATACTTTATATACCTTTTTATTTATTATATAAACTTTAACCTTTTAATATCGGTTATTTTTATATATTAAAAAAGTTATATAAGAAAGAAATTAAAGGTTTTATATAGGTATATATTATTTATATTTTAAAGGAGGACTTTTTATTAACGTTTTTAAAAATATTTTAAATAATTTTTATTATTTTAAATATTTAAGGAAGTTTCTAAAGGATAGGATTTATATTATATAATCCGGAATCTATTATTTTATAATTAAATATAAAATTATATACGCCGATATTATTAACGACCTCTTTTAATTTATTTATACTTTAGGAATTAAAGACCTTAAATAACATAATTAAAACTTAATCTTAAACCGAATATATTAAAATAGTTCTCCAATATTAATTTTTATTAAATTTAATTAAATCGTGAAAGGTACGATATAGATAATATATTAGCTCGCTTTATTAAAAGGTAAAGTAATTATATTACGAGAGGTAAATAAAATATTTAATCGGCGCCGTTATATAAAAAAGAAATAATTATAAAATAAAGGATTATTTTATATATAAATTAAAGAAGATTTATAATCTTAAAGAGATATTAATAAATAATTATAGGATAAATTATATCGGAATAATAATTATACGAGAAAGTTTAAAACACGCTCGCGGCGTTATAGAATCTACGGGGAGCCCGGGTATAATATACATACTTATTAGAACGATATAGATATATTTAAAGATAAGGATTTCGATTAATTTTAATATATTAAATATATTATAATAAAATTAATTTATACTTTTTTATATAAAATATTAAAAAGTAATTAATTTATTTATATAATTATTTCATTTATAGATTATATTATATATTATTTTATTAATCTTTAAAGTACTTTAGTTCTAATTAAAAATATTAATAAATTAAATAATAATATAAAGATTTATAAAGATTAAAGGATTTTAATATTAATTAAATATTAATTTATTAATAATATAAGCGTTAATATTATGAAAAAGTATTAATATAATATTAAGGTTTTTTTAAAAAGAAATTATATTCTTTTTTAAAATACCTTTTAAATATAAAAGAGCTTTGAAATTTAATTTAATTCCGTCCTATAAAGAACGTTAATCTATTAATTATATTATAAAAAAAATTATATAAAACCTTTAACGTGATTTATTACCTCGCGGATTATATTACCTTATAAACCACTTTTTTAATTTTATAACTTAATTAAATTTTAATATATAATAATTTTATAATTATAATATTTAATTAATTTAAAGAAAATCGAATTATTTTAATAATTTAAATAATATAAAATTTAATAAATCTTTTAAATAAAAAAGCTATTATAAAAGTATATAACGTCCTTTATATAACTTTATATTATTAAATTAACGGCCGAACTTTATAACGCGAAATTTAATAACGATAATATAAATTAAATTTTATTAAAAAGGAGGTATTATAAAAGTATATAATCGATTTAAATATTTAAAGAATATTTTTTAATATCGTTAATATAGAAAATATAATTAATTTTTTTATAAGAATATATAGCGGCGAGCGCGTCGATAAATATTAAATTAAATATTTTATTAACCGTAATTTAAATTTTAAAATTAAAATAAATCGGAAATATAATTATTAAAGGGCTTTTTATAAAGATATAAAGGTTATTTCTAATTAATTTATATTAATAATAAATATAAAGGTTAAATATAATATTTTAAATAAAGATATATAAAATTTTAATAAAATTAACTTTATAATAAACGTTATTAATTTAATATATATTATAATACGCGCCGATCGATATAAGAAGGCGAAAACGGTTTAACTTAATAATTAGGAATAATTAATAATAATAGAATATATTAATTTATAAAATTAATATATTCCGCTATTTTTAATTATTTAAAGTTAATATTACCTTATAAATTAAACGTATAAATATAATTTATTAAGCGATTAAGTAATTAAATCGACCTTTAACGGTTAAACCGATAATAAGACGGGCTTAAATTAAATTAAATATTTTAATAAATATATTAAAATATAAGCGATAGGTTATTATTACCTTTTAATTATTAACGGTTATAAAAGCTATATTTCGGCCGAATTCGAAGTATATTATAAGGATAACGGTATTATTATATTTAATATATCTCCTTATTTATTTTACCTACTTTAATTATTAAATATTATATTTTATTTATTATTAAAACGTGCGTATTCGAAAGAAATCGAGTTATTTATAAAAGCTTTAATAAATTATATTATAAAGCTCGAGTTCTTTATTACCTTTAAAGTTATATATTTTATTATTTTTATAAAATATAATATTAAATTTAGATTTAATATATTTAATTTAATATTTTATAATTTAAATAAAGTAATTAATAAGCTAGATATATAAATTTAAATATTTATACCGGAGTTATTATATTTAAGGACCGTTAATATTTATAACCCTTTAACGCCTTTTAACCCTTAATAAATAATAAAATACTTTACTTTTATTAAAAATAGGATTTTTAATTATTAAAGAAGCTTTCTAACGCCGATTTTAAATATTATAAATAAGTTAATTAAACGTATAAAATTAATAATATATAAAACTATAATTTTATATAAACGGGTATAAACTTTAAAAGCGGTTAATTTAATCCTTTTAAAACGTTAAAGGGTTAAAAAGTTATATATTTAATTTAAAAAGGCCTTTATTATTAAAGAATTTTAATAATTATAAGATAAGAAAGTAAAAGGGAAGTATTTTATAATTAATAAAAATAAAAATAATAATTTATTAAAACGACGTATAATAAATAATAAATATTATAATATTTATAATAAAATAGGTTATAATATATAAATTTATAAAAAGGATATAAAATTAAGTAATAAATTGGATAATAAATAATTTAAATTAATTTAAAGCGTTATAATTAAATTAATTTATATAAAAGTATTAAAAAATAAAAAGAATAGTTTATAAAGTAATATAGTCCGTAAGGTAATAAATCATATTACCTTTTATTTAATAAATTAAATAAATATATATATAATTATTAATTAATTAACTATATAATAACCGATAAATAGCTTAATTAATAATAGCTTATTTAATTAAAGGATTACTTATTAATTACGCGCTAGCTCCCGTTTATCGATACCGGCCTTTTAAAAGTAATTATTTCGCGATCTTATTATATTAACGTTTATTATAAATATATAAAAGTTTTATATCCTTTAAAACTTTTTTCCCGTTTTATAAATATATAAATATATTTTTTAATATTTAATAATTTTTATAACGTTCTTTATCATTATATATTCTAAATTTAATATATAAATTAAATATATAAAGAGTTATATATTATAATAAACTATAAAATAAATTATTTTATATAATTTCTAATATTTTAAAAAAAAGAATTTAAAGCGTTCGAGTAATATAATACGTTAGTCCGTGCCTACTAACGCCACGCTAGTACGGATTAAGTCCCGCTCCTATACCTATTTTAAGTCTTAATTTAACTCTAATTAGATTTATTCTTTTTTCTCTTCTTTATTATAAATTATATTATTTTAGGTATTATTTATAACTTTACTTTATTAAATCTTAATTCCGTAATTATTTATAATTATTAATTATATTATTTAATAAAACGTTATTTTACCTTTAATTCTAAATAAATTAATATCGATTTCGTTATAATATAAAAAATAATAAATTTTAAACCGTATATTAAGAGCCTTAATATATAATTATAAAAACCGAATTAAATTAACCTTTATTACGAATATTATAATATATAACACAAATAACCGCGTTATTACGGTATATATTTAAAAATAAATTTAATTTAATATTAATATTTAAAAGAAATTTATTAAATCTCGCGTTCCTCGCGATATTATTAATTTCGATCGCCGTTCTTATAAACGATTTAATATTAATAACCCCGAAAATAATTAAACTCTTAAAGGCTTTAATAATAACCCGATTAATAAAAATACCGACCGAACTTATAAGGTGTTCGAGTAATAATAAAAGGATGCTCGTAGATTTTAATATATTATAAATATCAATAAATTAAATAGCGATAATTTATAATTCTATTTTAATTAATATTTTAATATATATAACGTAATTTACTACCTCGCGGACTATATTACCTCGCGGACTACTTTTCTAATTTTATAACTTAATTAAACTTTAATATATAATAATTCTATAATTATAATATTTAATTAATTTAAAGAAAATCGAATTATTTTAATAATTTAAATAACGTAAAACCTAATAAATCCTTTAAATAAAAGAGCTATTATAAAAGTATATAACGTTTTTTATATAACTTTATATTATTAAATTAATAATCGAACCTTATAATACGAAATTTAATAATAATAATATAAATTAGATTTTATTAAAGAGGAGGTATTATAAAAGTATATAATCGATTTAAATATTCGAAAAATACTTTTTAATATCGTTAATATAAAAAAATATAATTAATTTTCTCACGGGAGCGCGTAACAGCGAACGCGTTAATAAGTATTAAACTAGGCGTTTTATTAATTATAATTTAAATTTTAAAATTAAAATAAATTAGAAATATAATTATTAAAAGGCTCTTTATAAAGATATAAAGGTTATTTCCGGTTAATTTATATTAATAATAAATATAAAAATTAAATACAATATTTTAAATAAAAATATATAAAATTTTAATAAAATTAACTTTATAATAAATATTATCGGCTTAATATATATTATAATATACGCCAATCGGTATAAAAAAGCGAAAACAGTTTAATTTAATAATCGGGAATAATTAATAATAAAAAAATATATTAATTTATAAGGTTAATATATTCCGCTATTTTTAATTATTTAAGGTTAATATTATCTTACGAATTAAACGTATAAATATAATTTATTAAGCGATTAAATAATTAAACTAACCTTTAACGGCTAAACTAATAATAAAATAAGCTTAAATTAAATTAAATATTTTAATAAATATATTAAAGTACGAGCGACGGGTTATTATCGCCTTTTAATTATTAACGATTATAAAAGTTATATTTCGGCCGAATTCGAAATATATTATAAGGATAACGGTATTATTATATTTAATATATCTCCTTATTTATTTTACCTACTTTAATTATTAAATATTATATTTTATTCGCCGTTAAAACATATATATTTAAAAGAAATCGAACTATTTATAAAAGCTTTAATAAACTATATTATAAAGTTTAAATTCTTTATTACCTTTAAAGCCGTATATTTCACTATTTTTATAAAATATAATATTAAATTTAAATTTAATATATTTAATTTAATACCTTATAATTTAAATAAAATAATTAATAAATTAAATATATAAATTCGAATACCTATACCGGAGTTATTATATTTAAAGACCGTTAATATTTATAACCCTTTAATACTTTTTAACCTTTAATAAACGATAAAATACTTTATTTTTATTAAAAATAGGATTTTTAATTATTAAAGAAGCTCTCTAATACCGATTTTAAATATTATAAATAAGTTAATTAAATATATAGAATTAATAATATATAAAGTTATGATTTTATATAAATAAATACGGATTTTAAAAACGGTTAATTTAACCTTTTTAAAACACCGGAGGGTTAAAAAGTTATATATTTAATTTAAAGGAGCTTTTATTATTAAAGAATTTTAATAATTATAAAATAAAAAGGTAAAAAGGAAGCGTCCTATAATTAATAAAAATAAAAATAATAATTCGTTACAACGGTATATAACGGGTAATAAACGTTACGGTATTTATAATAAAATAAATTATAATATACGAATTTATAAAAAGGATATAAAATTAAGTAATAAATCGGATAATAAATAATTTAAATTAATTTAAAGTATTATAATTAAATTAATTTATATAAAAGTATTAAGAAATAGAAAGAATAATTTATAAAGTAATATAATCCGCGAGGTAATAAACCACGTTATATATAATAGTAATAGACTTATTTTTCCCTTTTCCCTTTAAATTAATCCCGGCGTTATTAAATAATTTATTAAAAATAACCTTATTATAATAAAGGAACTTAAGAATATAAATAATAATTTAAAAGAATTATTTAAAGAAATACGATTTATTATTATAATTATTAATACCCGGATTATATAAATAATTAATTTATATTAATACCGTCTTATAGAGGATATTAATTTATTAATTATATTATAAAAAAAAGATTATATAAAACACTTATTTTTTTTTAATAAATTAAATAAATAAATATATAGTTATAAATTAATTAATTGTATAAGTCCTACGGAAGACATTAATCTATTAATTATATTACGAAAAAAATATTATATAAAACCCTTACCTTTTATTCGATAGAGTAAGTAAATAAGTATATAATCTAATTAATTATATAATAACTAACGAATAACTTAATCGATAATAACCTATTTAATTAAAGGATTATTAGTTAACCGCGGTTCGCCCCCTCTTTTTAACGTTAACTCCCGTTTATCGATATTAACTTTTTTTTCCCTTTAATACGCTTAATTAATTTATAATCTTATTATACCAGTGCTCGTTATATTAATAAAACTTAACGTCCTCCGAGGTTTCTTTCCTATTTTATATATATATAAATATACTTTCCGTTATTTAATATTCTTTATAAAACTTTTTACCGTTATTTTTCTTAAATATAATATAAAGATTATATATATAAAACATTATATATTATAATAATTTAAAAAGTTTATTATTATATATAATATTTAATATTTTAAAATCGAATTTATTTAAAGTAATTATAATTTCTATATTATAAAAATAATCCTTTTTAAAAATTATAAATTTAATAATTACTAGTATAATTATACCGGCTTTCTCGGAATTACTCGAGGCGTTCTTTATTAATATATATAATACAATATATATTAATAAATATTAAAATTTAAATAATCGTATATATAAAGGTATAAAATAGATAATAATAACGAATATAAATATATATTTATATATAATAAAAAGGAAAGGATATTATAAATTTTAGAAAATATTTATTTCGAAATTTTATATTTATATATAAAAACTTTCTTTAATAATTTATATAAGACCGGTATTTCTATATTTTAACTTTAAGAACTTTATTACCTAAATATAAATAATCTTTAATAAATCCTAAATCTATATAACGCGAATAAATATAATAATTCCTTTTTCGATATTTAAATATAATATTATCGCGAAACCCGGGTTTATTATAAATCCTATATTATAAGGGATAATAAGGTAATAGCTAAAGTCGATAATTATAATAGAAAGGGGCTTAATATTTATTATCTATTATTATTAAAGGCTTTAATTTTTAATTTACTTTTAAAATACCTATTTATTTTAATACGGAGTTATTATTAATTTATATAACCTTCTATTTTTATTATTACTTATTTTAACTATAAGAAGCTTAATAAAATATTAAATAAATAAATATATTTATAAAATAGGAAAAAGACCTCGAAAGATATAAAGTTTTTATATAATTATAACAAGCGTTAATATAATAAGATTACGGATTAATTACTTTTAAAAGGGAAAGGTTAATAAATAAAAGATAACGGAATTAAATAATATAGTACGCTAGTCCGTGCCTATTAGCGCTATATTAATACGGATTAAACCCCGTTCCTATACCTATTTTAAGCTTTAATTTAGCTCTAGCTAGATTTATTCTTTTTCCTTTTTTTTATTATAAATTATATTATTTTAAATATTATTTATAGCTTTACTTTATTAAATTTTAATTCTATAACTATTTACGATCGTTAATTATATTATTTAATAGAACGTTATTTTATTTTTAATTTTAAACGAATCGATACCGATTTCGTTATAGCGCGAAAAGTAATAAACCTTAAATCGTATATTAAGAGCTTTAGCGCGTAATTATAAAAACCGAATTTAACCGACCTTTATTATAAATATTATAATATATAATAAGAATAATTATATTATTATAATATATATTAGAAAATAGGTTTAATTTAATATTAATATTTAGAAGAAGTTTATTAGATTTTATATTCTTCGCGACGTTATTAATCTCGGTCGCTATTTTTATAAATAATTTAATATTAGCGATTCCGAAAACGATTAGATTTTTAAAAGCTTTAGCGATAACCCGATTAATAAAGATATTAATTAAATTTATAAAGAGTTTAAATAATAATAAAAGGATATTTATAAATTCCAATATATTATAGATATTAATAAATTAAACGGCGATAATTTATAATTTTATTTTAATTAATATTCCGATATATATATATAATAATAATAATAAGCCCACCTTTACCTTCTCCTTTTAAATTAATTTTAATATAATTTAATAATTTATTAAGAATAGCCTTATTATAATAAAGGAGTTTGAGAATATATATAATAATCTAAAAAAATTATTTTAAAAAATACGATTTATTATTATAATTACTAATATTTAAATTATATAAGTTATTAATTTATATTAATATATAAAGTTATTCGATTTCTAATAAAAATCTATCGTTTTTTAAGTTAAGTATTTCGCCCGGTTAATTAGGGAATAAATATATCGATTTATTAAAGGCGATAATTTAATTAAAGATTAATATAAGATAAATAGTTTAAATTAAATCTCTTTTTTTTTAAAGGATTATTGTTAAGAAATAGGTTAAAAATTTAATTAATATAAAATTTGGATTTAAGAAAAGATATTTATTATTAAGGATTTTACAACCGATTTTATTAAAGTTAATATAAACATTACTAGTTTTTAAAAGGAATTATATAATATTAACGTAGTTATTATTTAATTTATATAATTTTGTTATATCGATATTCTTTTAATCGTTATTAACGTCGGAGGTATTTATTATAAGAAGAGCCGTAAGGTCGATATTAATAATTTCTATAATAATAAAGATAAGGATAAAGTTCCCTTTAAAATTTAATTTTATTAAATTAAGGATATATATTTTAAAAATACTGATTACTTTATAACCGAATCTTAAGTATTTAATATTATTCGTAATTATATTAAGGGACCCGCCGCTTTAAAATTCATATTTTTTCTTTATAATAATTATTTAAATTAAATAAAAATACTTTATAAATTTCTAAATTATTTATAAAACCGTTATTTTAATTATATTTTATATAAGAAAGTTAAAAAGGAATATAATTAATTAGAAATAACTTCTTTAATTAGGTATTAGAAGTTCTTTTTAAATTTTATCTAATTAATTAAAGAAAAGGAACTTCTTTAAATTTTTTAAAAGGAAGCCTTTTATAATAAACTTATATTATAAATTATATTAATTATTTTTATTTAATATTTTAATAAAAATACTAACTTTAACGTATATATTAAATATTATTAATTAATTATTCAAAGTTATATTAACGTTAATAAGAAGAAGAAATATATTAAGAAAGTAATTACTTTTATTAATTTTAAGAATAATAAGAGCGATAAAAGTAATAGAAATTCCGGTTTTAAAAGTAATAGAAATAGCGGATTATTATTTAAATTAATTTTTATCCCGACCTTAATTAAGATATACCCCCCGTGTATTATTATTAAGGAGATTTAAAAATTAATTAAAGAGGGACGATACTTTAATTATTATTAAACCGGTTATTAAAAAAATAAGTATTTTTTAAATCTTTATGATATTAATAAAAGGAAGCTCGCCGATGTTAATAAGATTTATTAATATTATAGAATCCTTATTAATTTCCCTTTAAATAATTAGAAATTTAATTAGGTTTTAATTAAATTTAATAAATTAAAAAATTAATCCTAAGGAATAAAAACTCCTTTTTAAAATAGGTATTAATTAGCGTTAAGGACGATTTAATAATAATATTATTTAAGTTCTTATAGCGATGAATTAAAAGATCCTTATTAATTTTTAAATATATTATAAATAATAATAAATTGTTATTATTTAGAACCGTAGCGTTAATTTATATAAAAGTAGTTAATTATTTATTTATTAATATAAAGTTTATAAATAAATTAATTAAACGATTAAGAATTTAACGTAAGACCGGATTCCGGTTTTATAAAATTAGAAAATTTAAAGGAAAGTTTTTCTAATATATTAATATAATATTAATTATTAAGATATATATTTATTATAGGAATACCGGGTTAATCCCTTTAATAATAATTAATATAAATTATAATATAATTATTAAATAGAAATAATTTAAGGAATACGATATAATTATTTATTTAAATATTTAATATTTAAATTACCCGGACGATTAAATTTTAATTATAAATATTAATATCTTTATAAACGGTTCCGGTAAATTACTTTATTACCTTTCCTTTTAAAAAGATATAGACGCCCGGGATAAAGTATTTAACGTTTAAATTAAAAAGGATAAATAAAAAAGGGACGGTTATTTCTTTTAATTAAAATCCCGCTTTAAGGAGGGGGAGGAAATTAAAATAAATATTAAGATTTTAATTTTAATTCCCGGAGACGTTAAAAGAATTTTATATATAATATATTAATTAAATATAAAATTAAATAAACTATAATATAACTTTAATAATAAATTAAGGATTAAGTAATTATTTAATATTTCTTTATTATTAAGTTAAAAATTATAGAAATTATATTATAATAAAAAGGATATATAAAGGTAATATCGCTTATTATATAACTTTTTTAAATAATATAAATAATAAATACCCGATTTTATAATTGTTAATATTAATAAATTTTATAAATATATAAAGAAGGACGATTATTAAATCGCCGCGGTAACTTTATATAAAATCGATTAATTTATTTAAAAGAAATAATCTTTTCGGGATAATTCTTTATTAAAAAATAAAAATAAATTACGTTATAACGTAAAAAAGATAATTTCAAACGTATATAAAAATTATTATTATATTTATAATAAGGTTTAATCTAATAAATTAATTAAATATCGCGATCCGATAGATTATAAGATTAAATTAAAAGAAGGAGTTAAATTAAATAACCTTAATTATAATTTATTTTATAAAAAAATTTTTAAAAAATTAATTATAGTTTGGAAATATATTATTAAAGATTTATAGAAAGGGTTTATTATATTTAATAATATATTATAAATTATATTAATATTAATAGCTTTAAAGGGAGATAGCGGCCTCCGATTTTATATAGATTTAAAACAATTAAATATTATTATTAAGAAGGATTAATATCCTTTCCCGTTAATTAAGGAGACTCTTAATTAGATCTTTTAAATAAGGATTTATATAAAGATCGATATATATTAAATGTTTTATAAAATGTATTTAAGGGAGATAGATAAGGACTTTATAATATTTAAGATTAAATATAAAGTATATAAATATCGGGTATTTTTATTTAAATTTATAAATAAACTATTAATTTTTTAAAGGTTTATAAACGACTTATTAAGGGAGTATTTTAATAATTTCTATTATATATATATTAACGATATCTTAATTTATTTAAAAGACTTATTAAAATATAAAACATATATTTGGAAAGTATTTTAAAAGTCTTTAGAAATTAAAATTTAAATAGATTTTAAAAAATATAAATTTAATATAATAGAAATAGAATATTTCAGTTTTATTATTCGAATTAATAATATCGCGGTCGATTTTAAAAAGGTTATTATTATAAAGGATTAGATATAGCTTACGGGTATTAAAGTAATTTAATTATTCTTTAGATTTTATAATTTTTATTAAAAATTTATAGAGAATTATAATAATATAATTAAACTTTTAATTTTTTTTATTAAAGCCGATTAACCGTAGGATTAGGGCCTCGATTAATAGAAAGCGTTTAATAATTTAAAGGTTATTTTAATATAAACGCTCGTCCTCGTTTATTTTAATTATAAGAAAGAGATAAAATTAGAAATTAATTCTTTTAATTTTGTAATAATTAAAGTATTTTTATAGAAATAAGATAATAAAGATTAATATTTTATTAAATATTATTCCGAATCTCTTTAAAGCTTAGAGTTAAATTATTTAATTTATAATAAAGAAATATTAATTATAATAAAAGGACTTTAATATTAATAAGCCGAAATTATAGGCCTTTAACGTTTTAAGCCTTTTACGATTATTACCGATTATCGTGCTTTTAAATATTTTAATATTAAATAATATTTTAATTCTCGATAAATATATTAGATAGAGATCCTAACGTAATATTATTTTATAATTATTTATTAACTTAAAAAAAAAATATAATTACCGATAAATTATTTTAAAAGGCGGAGGAATTAAAAATTTTAAAGGTTAGGAAAGAGAACGAGGTTTATTAAATGATTTTTAAATCTTTAAACTTTATATTAAATTTTAACCTTAAAATAAAGGGTTAACCGGAGATTATATTATTAAATAATAATATTCCCTTATTAAACCTTTTTGGAATTTTATTAATTAATATACTTTTAGAAACGAATTAA
The DNA here is from genome assembly GCA_038363915.1 of Apiospora saccharicola. Lineage (NCBI taxonomy): Eukaryota > Fungi > Ascomycota > Sordariomycetes > Amphisphaeriales > Apiosporaceae > Apiospora > Apiospora saccharicola. Next base: position 8,336,670 of record JAQQWM010000001.1, read on the forward strand.
TAAATAATAGATTTCGAAATCTTTTAAAGAAAAACTTAATTAAAATATAAAGATTTTAAATTAATAAATAGATTATTTTTATATAAAGGAAGGTTACTAATTTTAATAACCGATAACCTTAAAATAAAATTTATTAAAGGTATTTATTACTAAATTATTATTATATACCCGGGAATAAATAAAATAAGGAAGTTAATTACCGGAAGCTATTAATAACCGGGTATAATAAATAATTATAATATTTTTATAATAAATTATATATATAAATCTTTAAAGGTCTTAAAGATAAAGACTTTTAAGAAATCTTAACTATTTCTTATATTAAATTAATTATAATAGGATATTATTATAGATTTTAAAATTATAATTCCTTTAAATAGATATACGGGATATAATATAATTATAATTATAATTAATCGATTAATAAAGCGAAGTTAAATTATATTATATTATAAGAGTATCGGTATAAAAGAAATAGTTAAAATATATTATTAAGGTTTATTTCGAATTTATAAACTACTCCGAATTATTATAAATAATAAAGGTATATAATTTATTTCCTCGTTTATAAATAAAATATATAAGATTTTAAATATTAAATAGATATTTATTTTAACGGCTTATTATAATATAATAAAATAAATAGAAATTATAAATAAATATATAAATTAATAATTATAACCTTTCCTTTCTTATTATTAAAATAATTAAGTAAATGTTTTATTAACTTTAAATTATATTTAAATTATAATTTTTTATAAATCGTTAGGAGGAATAACACTTTTTAAAATAAAACGAGGTTTTAAATTATAAACCTATTTTAATTAAGAAAAAAGGATTAAGAACCTTTAAGGTTTATTTTTAAACGAGAAAATAAACCGGGAATAGATATAATTAAACGTTTAAATAATTAAAAAGTATATTAAAATTATAAAATCCGCTTTTATTTTAATATAAAATTATATAAAAAATAGGTAAATTATTATTAAAAAGAGCTTAACTTTAATATCGGTAATCGAGTATTTATTAAAAGGGTTATAAGATTTCAAATAAATAAATTAAATAATAAATTAACGTTTTTATATATTTAATAATTATTTTAAATCCTTTTTTATAATAATTATATATATAAATTAAATATTCCTTATTCCTAGTTAAATAATATTTATTACGCCGATCGATTATTTAAGGATTTAGATAACCTTTTCTTTAAATAAACTCCCGAGTAACCGGATACTAAAATTATAAATATTAACGATTTTAAATAACTAAAATATTAAATATTATAAGTTAAAGTATTATAAATTTATTATAAGAAATTTCAATATAAAGTCGATTAAATCGAATAGGAAAACGATAATATATAATATTCTGTTTCTAATTTTAAAAACTTTATAGATTAATTAGAAAAATATTATCGTTAGAATTTAAATAAGGCCGGCCCGCCCGTTAAATTAATCGAATAGAAACGCGTCGTTAAAAAAGATCGTTTTAACGATAATTACCTCGATAATAAAATACCTATATTAAAGGAAGTCCGGTATTTAATATAAAAGAGAGTTAAATAAATAATATAAATAAATTAATTAGAATTAAGGAGAAAGGAGCGATTAAAGGTTTATATTAATTATAATAAAAGGATTTTATATAATAAGGTATAAAGAAATTTAATTATAACGTTATAGGAATTAAATCTTTATAATTAAATAATTAAATAAATACCCGAGGCTATTCCTATTTTAATTAAAAAGTATTTATATTCGAATCTTTATTAAAGCTTCGATACGCCGCCTTTTTATAAGGGGGGGTAATAATATAATATATTAATCCGTACTTATTAACGTTACATTAATACGGATTAAACCCCGCTCCTATATTTATTTTAACCTTTAATTTAGCTTTAGCTGGATTTGCTTTTTTTCTCTTCTTTATTATAAATTATATTATTTTAAGTATTATTTATAGCTTTACCTTATTAGATTTTAATTCCGTAACTAACTACGGTTAATAAGTAATATTTTAATTAAATAAGTTATTATCGATTAAACTACTTATTAATTAAATTATTTATTAATTATTATAGAATTAATTAAATTATATATATTTATTTAATATTTTACTAAGCTTTTTATAATTAAAATAAATAATAAAAAATAAATAAAAGGTTATATAAATTAATAATAACTTTATATTAAAATAAGTAGGTATTTTAAAAGTAAATTAAAAAATTAACACCTTTAGCGATAATAAATAATAAGTATTAAACCCCTTTTTATTATAATTATCGACCTTAATTATTTATTATCCCTTATAATATAGGTTTTATAATAATATTATATTTAAATATTAAGAAAGAAATTATTTATTTATATTATATAAATTTAAAATTTATTAAAAGTTATTTATATTTAAATAATAGAATTTTTAAAATTAAAATATTAAAATACCGGTTTTATATAAATTATTAAAGAAAGCTTTTAACGTGGTTTACTACCGAGTAAGCTATATTACCGAATAGGCTACCTTTTTTATATTTTATTACTTTTATATAAATTAATTAAAATTACTTATTATTTAATTCGTTATTCGATTTTATATCCTTTTTATATATTCGCGTATTATAACTTGTTTTATCGTAAATACTATAGCGCCTACCGCCCGTTATACGCCTTTTTAATAAATTATTACTTTCGCCTTTATTAATCGTTAAACGCTTCCCTTTTACCTTCTTATTTTATAGCTCTTAAAATTCCTATATAATAAAAGCCCCTTTAAATTAAATATATTTTTTTAACTCTTTAACGCTTAAAAAGTATTAAATTAATTTCCTTTAATATATATATCCGATTATATATAAAAGTTATTTTATAAATTATTTTATTTATACCTTTCGTTATTTAATTTATAATATTTAAAATAAATATTAGGGAGCTTCCTTAATAAGTAAAAACTTTATTTTTAATAAAGGTAAAGTATTTAATCGTTTATTAAAGGTTAAATAACGTTTAAAGGTCGTAAATACTAACTATCCCTGGATATAACGGGCTAGGTATAAATATCCGAAAATATATATTTAATTTATTAATTACCTCTTTTAAATAATAAAGTATTAAATTAAATACGTTAAATTTAAATTTAATATTATTTTCCGTAAAAATAATAAAATATACGGCTTTAAAAGCGATAAAGAACTTTAGCTTTATAATATAATTTATTAATATTTTAATAAATAACTCGATTTATTTTAAATATATACGCTTTAATACCGAATAAAATATTATATCTAAAGGTTAAAGTAAGTAAAATAAATAAGGAGGTATATTAATTATAATAATATCGTTATTTTTATAATATACCTCGAATTCGGCCGAAATATAGCTCTCGTAGCTATTTAAAATTAAAAGGCGATAGCGATCTTTTATTCGCGATTTAATATATTTATTAAAATACTTAATCTAATTTAAACCTATCTCGTTATCGGTTTAATTATTAGAAATCGGTTTAATTACCTAATCGCCCGATAAATTATATTCGGTAATTTAATTCGAAAAGTAATATTAGCTTTAAACGATTAAAAATAGCGGAATATATTAACTTTAAGAATTAATATATTTAATAACCGTTAATTATTCCCGATTATTAGATTAGACCGACTTCGCCTTCTTACGTTAATTAATATATATTATTACGAATATCGACCCGATTATACCTATTATAAAGCCGGTCTCGTTAAAGTTTTATATATTTTCGTTTAAAATACTATATTTAACCTTAATATTAACGATTAATGCGAATTAATTAGAAATAATATTAATATCTTTATAAAGAGCCTTTTAATAATTATATTAATAATTTATTCGAGTTTTAAGGTCCGGGTTATAATCGATAAAACGCCTAATTTAATATTTATCGATACGGTCGCTATCGCGTAATTTTAAAAAGAGATTAATTATATCTCTTATAATATTAATATTAAAAGGTATCCCTTAGGTATTTAAATTAAATATATAATTACGAAATACCTCCTTTTCTATTAAATTTAATTTCCGATTATTCGATCGGGTTTTATATCGAGGTTCGATACTACGGAGTCGATTATTTAAAGTAGCTTAAGGGATATTATATATTTTTATAATAATTCTTTAATTAATTCGATTTAAACCTTTTCGTATCGCTTAAATTACTAAAACGATACGATTTTTTTTAAATTAAATTAATATAATAATAATAAAGATATTATATATTAAAGTTTAATAAAGTAGGTTAAAGGGAAAGGTAGCCTATTCGGTAATATAGCCCATTCGGTAGTAAACCACGTTATATATAAATATAAAATCTTAAAATAAATATTCTTTAAAATTTATAATATTTCTCTTTCCTATTCTATATAAATATATATTTATATCCGTTATTATCCTTTATTTTATACCTTTATGTATTATTAAATATATATATAAATATTTAAATTTTAATATTTATCGATATATATTATATTATATATATTAATAAAGAGCGCTTTAAATAATTTTAAAAAGGCCGGTATTATTACGCCGATAATTATTAAATTTAAACTTCTTAAAATAAATTACTTTTATAATTAGAAAATCGTAAACGTTTTAAATAAACTCGATTTTAAAATATTAAAGATTATATAAAACAGTTTATTTTATAATATATTATAATATATAATTCTTTATATATATAGTTTATATATTGAATTTAAGGTATATAATAATAAAAAATATTATAAAAATTATTAAGCGGCGGAAGGTATATTTATATATCTATAAAATAGGAAAGAGGCCCCGGAGAACGCGAAGCTTCTATTAGTTTATGTTTATAATAAATGCCGATATAATAAGATTATAGAATAACTACTTTTAAAAAGCCGGTATTAATAAACGGGAGTTAGTATACGGTTAACGAATAATCTTTTAATCGGATAAGTTATTATTAATTAAGTTGTTTATCGGTTATTATATAATTAATTAAACTATATACTTATTTTTTTAATCTATTAAATTAAAAGTAAGGGTTTTATATAATTCCTTTTTCGTAATATAATTAATAGATTAATATCCTCCGTAGGATGAAATTAAATTATATATATATATATTTAATTTATTAAATAAAACGTAAAGACTTTATATAAGTTTTATTTAATATAATTAATAAAGTAACGTCCTTCGTAAGATAGTAATTATTAGATTTATTATTATTTATTTATTTAGGATGTTTCTAAGCTTTTAATAATTAAAACAAGTAATAAAAAATAAATAAAAGGTTATATAACTTAATAATAACTCCGTATTAAGATAAATAGGTATCTTAAAGGTAAATTAAAAAATTAAGCCTTTAGTAATAATAGATAATAAGTATTAAACCCTTTAATTAAACTATATACTTACTCGCTTAATCTATCGAATAAAAGGTAAAGGTTTTATATAATTCTTTTTCATAATATAATTAATAGATTAACGTCCTCCGTAGGACAATTTATTATTATTAAATAAAGGTTTAATATTCTATTTTATTTTATATATTACTTTTAATAATATATTTTATTTATAATAAAAAGTGAAGATTTTATAAAACCAATATTAAGTAATTAAATAATAAATAATAAATACGGTAAATTGTAGGATTTAATATTTTAACCTTTTAAATAAAAGCCGTTAATATTTATTTAAATCTTTTATAACCGGTAGAAATATTAAAATATTAATAATAGATTATTAACGTTATTAATTAAATTAAAAGAGTATATAATATAAAGCTTAATTAAATGTTATAGTCGATAAATTTAAATAATTTTTATTAACATTAAATAGTTTATAATAAAATTGAAATAAATTTAAATAAATAATAAATAAATACTTATATTATAAAGTAATTGTTTATAAAATTAATATTTGTTAAAATAACTTTTACCATTTAATTTAATATAGAAAAAAAATTATTAAAAAATATAGCGATTAATTAAAGTGGTCTTTATTAATTTTTATACGGACCTGCTGATCCCCTGGTGCTATACTGTACGAAAAGTAGCGTTCCAGCCATTAAGGGGATACGTGACAACTTGTAAGCAGGATGAACCACACGCATATGCGCAAGACCTATTTGGGGTAATATGTCACGCGAGCCACCGACAAGTATGTAGACACGGGACATCCATGACCAGACCCAGACAATATTGAATGCGCATTCCTTACTATAAATCCGAATGGTGTGCGCATACGGCAACGCAGGAATCGAATTTCTTGCAACATCGTACCCACAGCACCTGCCCCTGAAGCGGAACTGGAGGTGATATTGCCGCAAGGGACACTTTCCGTTCTCAACGGCATCGTGGTGCGGACACCGGCGGTACTTCCGCAACACAGAGGTCCAGTTGGGCGGTTATGGGAGGAGTCAGTGATCCGCGAAAAGTCTGATATCCTATCCTGCCCATCCAGTAGCCAAGGAGAGTGGCCACAGGAATAGGTGCTGACGAGGTCCGGTAGTCTGATGCATGGGCCAGACCAGGACATCCAGTTAGAGCCCCGATGACTTGCCTATTCTGAACATAGTAGAGATGGGATTCGTAGCCAAAAGAACGTGCTCGCCGCATCGTGTGGGGATAATCCAAAGAGGAGCAAGGAGGTGGGACGGGTGGTTTTGGAGCGAGCAGCTCGGCGTAATTATCACACCAGGTCTTGCGTTTTTTTAGGAGTTTTCATAGCATCCATCTTGTAGTGGCGGCTCTGCGGGATCTGGGTAGTTCCACTATGCAGCAGCCCGGCCGACGTACACTATACTGCTCTGGGCAAGACAGTGTGGCATACAGGGCGGTGTTCTAGGTAGGTCGGCATGGGCAGGTAGAATGGATCTGTGGATCAGCCTATGTATACTCGAGAAGAGCGGAAGTACCTCCCGACCTAGGTAATATCCCCCAAGATCATTGATCCCCACCGATCTGTACTGAGATTGAACGGTTTTGCTAGCAATTGCGGCAGGCGGAGTCATGGGCGCTGTGCCGCAGAAGGCGTGTTCATCACAACAGCATGGAACGAGGGTGCAGCAGCTGCAGTACAACAACTGTAGTGGGCAAGCCGTCCTGGGCAGTGATGCACGATCGAGATGAGAGCCCGTGACGCATTTACCTGTAGGTTGCTCAAGTTGCCAAACGCAAGTCTGGGAGAAGTAGAACAAAGAAGAAAAAATACATATTGGAAAAGAGACTGAATTGGTAGTAGATGTGGGCAGACCAGCGAGGGCCCTTGCCGAATCGGTCACCGACGGCGGGACCCACGATTGGGAGACACGGGGGTCCGGCCATTGGGTTGAGGCCAAAAGGGTAACACAGCACGCGAGCCACTAACCCGCTGGTCTGGTTGGCTGGTAGTGGACTGCCGAAGCGGGCGGCATAGCTTCCCACTGCTGCCCATCCATCGTCTTAAGTGCTGACATGCTGACAGGCGAATTGCATGCATGCATGAATCCAAACATCGAAGTTCTGTACGTACCACGTCACGTCACCTTATACCTCACGAGAGCAGTTCTGATCTCGACGCCGAGTCAAGCCCGTTGCTGCTGCCAGGAAGCTCCTGTGTTTTGTTGCGCGCGTTAATGACCACACTGGGACGAGGTCCTCGTCTCCTGACTTTGGGCAGAGAGAAAGGGTTACGTGGTAATCAAACCCACGTCCACTAACAGAAGCAGCCGAGTGGAGGCCAACGACAGCCCCTCCTAGCTCCCTCAACTTCTTCAAGACGGTTAACGGGTCCTAAGTCCGCCCGCGACGGGGTTTGGTGGGCTCGGCCTGCGTTGGGACGGAGCGATGGGATTGCCATACCAAGAAGGTGTCAAATTAAACACCTCTTTGCCAACTTAGCCAATCCACACCCCAAACCACACCCTTTCTTCAAATAGTTCTATAAAATCAACAACAGTAGATATAAAATCAGAAAAAGTCATGTTCAATTACGAATTACCTAATAAGCATTCAGTTATTTTCTTTAATATTTTTAAATGTATTTTAGGTGCAGTTACGAGCGTGGAAGTGATAAAAGAAGAATTCCCAGCTTTGGGCTAAGAGGTATTTAATTTGACACCTTCTTGCATACATAGCAAGTAGGGGGCAATGGGGGAGGAGGAAGAAAACCGCCTCAGCCAGCGATCGGTCGTCGCTATGTAAGCAGCAATGCTTTCTTGGGGAAGAGAGGTGATTGGGCCGGGAGATGCAGCAGGCAGAGCGGAATTGGATGGAGCAGGCCGGGGTAACATTATTAACGGGCCCCGGCAAGGTTCAAGTATATAACCTAAGCGATAAGAGTGACAAGTCAATAGCGCCGAGCCTGTGTCCAGACTCCAGACCGACTCCATGCTCCAAGAGCAACACAAACCAACCCTCGGTAGAGAGGGGCATCCTGCATTCATCAGGACACCACATTTGAGTAGAAGCGTTGTCATGCCCGTGGCCTAATTGGCCACGCCGGAATGGCGAAAGCGAAAGGGTATCCCCAGCAGTGCAGAGTGCAAACTTAAGGGAAGACGCTGCAGTCTGGGTTGACCTTGTGTTACGATGATATCATACCTACATATGATATGAACGGACAGCACAGTCCAATCTGCACAGATGATGGCTCCCTCGTACAAGTAACCCATCCATCCCATGCTTATCAGAGATCAGAGATCAGAGCAAAGATCGGAGGACGGACGCACGAGGATTTATTACTTAGCCTTCGCCCACCTGCCCCTGACGACTCGTTTGCCACATACTGCTTGCTGCCTCTCTTTTTCTTCTCTTTCCTCAACTCGACCGTTTCCTGCCTTTGCCTTGGCAGGGCGCCCCACCCATTCGACTAAACAGCTCCAAGACAGCCGGCACGTGTTGTGGTTTCTGGGCGTCGTCCAGACCCCTTCCATTGATTCGATTCGACCATTCTCTTTCTTTCCACATACTGCCCTAGACTATTGAGGTACCTACCCGTCCCTACTACTCAAACAAAAACCCTCGTGCACCGGATTAGGAAGGAGTGGGGGTATTGCTTGGCACTCGTTGTTTCCCGAAAGGATCTTGAGACTTCCGAGAAGGAAATTTCAGACTCCGCAACAAGTTGGAGTGTCGATTACGCAGCACCCGTCTGTAGTTGCTGCTGTTGCTGTTGTTGTTGTTGTTGTTGTTGTTGCTTTTCGGTCTGTTGTTGTGACTGCACGTGCTCATTTTCCACGACAGATTTGGGTTCGTTTGGGCTGGTTCAGCTATTTTAGTTGCCTTGGCGCCTGTCTCCCAGACTCCCACCCCCAGACTCGAACTGGAGTCGGTTTCTTGATCTGAGATCCCGGTGGCTTATTGCCCTGCACCTGTTAGGCTTTTTCACCCCCCTCATTGGTTCTCTTTTCGACTCGCTCCTGGCCTCTGGTATCCATTCTGCTATTTACTGCAAGTGGAAAGAAGACGAGAAATCCCTCTCAAAGCGCCCCTCCGCCAGTGGATCGAAACCCAAGACAGACCTGACGGAAACGCCGCTACTGGACGTCATCGCCCCAATTGACCCGACATACCGGCCCCATCCTCCCATTGGCGAATTGTCGCATCCTTATCTCTGACCTTCCTGCATACTTCTCTGTATTAGGTACTCAACTTCTGTGGTGTACATGCGTACTACTTATAAAGTCTACGCTGCCCCGAATCGAGTCTTCTAATTGTGCCGTGTTTGCATTGGATCGAAACGGCATCAGCTCCAGCATCGAATCCGAGTTACACTGCGACAACTTTCTTGCTTGCCAAGGCTATGCTGGTTGGGTTGACTGTCCACCATGAAGTACGGTGATTATCTTGAGAAGGAATCCGTCGCTAGATGGAGCCTCCACAACATTGATTACAACACCCTCAAGCAACTGATCAAGGTCAACACCACCAAAAACCAGGCCACCGCTATCGCTATTCCCGGTCAGACCGACCTTTCGCTCAAGAGGTTTGAAGACACTCTGTACCATGAGCTGCTCCTCCAACACTCACGCGTCGATCTATTTGTGTCGGGCAAGGCCGACGAGCTAGCGAGGAGGTTACGGCACTTGCACAGTCTTGTCCACATCCTTATCCTCAAGTGTACCGATCCAATTGGCGTCAACACCAAACGCCAGAAGAAGTTTGTCAAATACAGGCGTCAAATCGAGGAATGCAGTAACGACATCAGTGACCTGAAGCGTTTCGTGTGGGCGCAGAAGGAAGCCCTGCGTAAGATCCTCAAGAAGTACAAGAAGTGGACTGGCTCGACCACTCTCGGTGCGAGATTCCGTGATAATGTACTATCCAACCTGAAGAGCTTCACCAAGCGGGACTTCCACCCCCTCGAGCAGCAATACCAAGAGCTCCTTACAACCTTGAGGGCCGCCTCGCCTCCAGCCCTATCCCCGCACGCGCAGTCCGATGCGTCAACCTCGAGACAGACAAGTCGTATATCATCCCCGACAAGACAGTCACCCGCGCCCCTACAGACGTCTGCCGAGCCCGAGACGAGGTACTGGAATGAGTACGACAATGGTAGCGAGGTGGGTGACGAGGAATACACGCTTTTGATAAACCCGGATGATTCTGGCAGCTTCCCAGGCTTTGGAAGTGTGAAAGGCATGTTCAACGGATCGGCCCGCAAGATCCGCGGCTGGCTCGGACACCAGGACAAGGACGGCGAGCACCAATCGCTGCTGCATGCAAACCAGCACTCGCCTACAGACTACTTCAGCATACGGAACTCGGCTCACAATACCGACAACGAAGCTACAGAAGACGAAGACGCTTCTTCCGTTGAGTATCCAATTAGGGGGTATGCGGCGCATTACGCTGCGCTTCCTAGCATAGAGGATCAGCGCGTGACCCGCTTCAGGGAAAAGGTAATGCACCGTTGCGCCGTCGTCAGTTTCCTCATCTCCATTGTACTGCTCCTCGTCGCAAGTGTGCTGGTGGCGACGGGCCGCCATAAGCTGCAGGTGGAAGTAGACGTGGGCGTCACGCTCGCGGTTGTTGTCAGCTTGTTCGCCAGCTGTACCGGTCTCGGCGCCATGCTGTACCGGGAGGACCCCTTGGGTCTCATTTACCAAATGGTTGTTTGGTTTACGTTTATTGGTATATGCGTGCTTAACGGCATGCTGCTGGTCCTTGTGGCAGGGGTCAGCGGGTTATGATATAATACAAAGGTCCGGAAATTCGATCCTCGAGAGGGAAAATGCCTCCTTCTCCCATTGAATATTATGCCATAAGCGGTATCCTCCTCGAAGAGAAGACCGCGCCCCCGACCACAAGCTGGAAGGCGGCATTTCGGTGTCACCCTCGAGCAATCCATATAGTCAGCTGGTTTCGACTCGAGCGGTGGTGGTTGCTGAGACCAGCACCCTACGCAGTAATGCTTTGAAGAATCCCATACATCGGCCGCGATTGTCATCTTTTTCATTTGTCATCATGCGGTCATTTACGGATACAACTGTATAGCAGGACACAACAGCGGCATGAGGGGGACAGCAACTGGGTTTGATGGGGAAAATTGGCAATTTTTGGTTACTGTATAATTATTATGGTCTGCCTCCATGGCTATGGCGTACATCGATCGAGATTGGTAGATACATGTGTGGTATAGGAGAGAGCCTGGCTATTGCGGCTCCGTGGCGTTGCAGGAATGGGACATGTAGGATAGTTAGTAGCACACAGGGGTTTCGAAGCCAGTTAGTATAGCAATGATACCAACCTAGCGACTACGGAAGGGCATTTGATAATCAACATCATGGATACATTCGGCATATATTGTCATTAAAGCCATTCACTTGCTTGAGATTTCACCTGCTCAAAGTATTGGATCATATTTGTCCGCCAAGTATTCCATGATATGTTTGTCAGAGGTAGAGATTGTCTTGTCGCATAAATCAGGTTGATTTTCACCGTATTCAAAGGCCCCAGTTTAAGCCCTACAAATTTGAGGGAAGAAAGAACGCACTTCTCCTATGAGATGTGTCACTGCTATGAGGTGTGTGAAACAAAATATGGGGGTATCAATCCTATGAACATCAACTCAGCGCATATACTCTTCGCAAATATAACGTGCTGATATGCCCCTAGATCTCCACCTGGGAAGCGTTGGCAAGAACAAAATAAGCCAGATAGATAGAGAGAAGAGTCTGGATCATATACACCCTAACAAACCAATTCTCTCCGTCCGCCTTCGTCAGCTCATATCCATCGGGCTCCACGAGTTCGGTACATTTCCGTTTGTGTGCGGGGGCGGCGGCACCGTGGCAGGCTGCCCAAGGTTAGGCAGTACATTGTGTTGGTGCCAGTCAACACCATATGCCTCATTTAGTAGGCTCATCATCTTTTCTATAAAGCGTGAACAGGCACGTCATGTTGTCAGTAAGTAGCCCGACAGTATATAGGGGAAAACAAGGATTGGTGGGGAGGACGGTGATGATGGTAGACGTACCGGCGATGCCCCACCGACACCTGAAAATCCTAAGGCTCTTGTATTTATCCAGAATCGCGTCCTGGCACTTTTGATATTCTTCGGGGCAGATACTGCGCAAGCCTGTGTAAACCTTCACAACTAAGAAGCAGGTCGGGGCCGCCAAGACTGCCAACTCGCGGCACGATAGCTCCTTGTCCGGGGCGCTGACCTCGCTGTTCATTTTGCATGTAATATCAGATGAAAGCTGGGCCGCAAAACGTAACGCAGCCAGGGCCGTCCGCAACTCGTTATTGGCGTTAATCTGCGCGGTCGTTTGAGACTCGAGAATTGGGAGGAAGGGAATATACAGCGTGAAAAGCGCCCTATATTTTTATATCAGTTGATGTCCGCATCCGAGGCGATGTGCTACAGCGACATGATAACAGGCCGCCGAAGCCATGTAGAGAGGCAGCGAGAGTGAACTTACGAACAGCACATGGCGAAGCAATCCAATGCATATCGCCAGTCAGTGGCGTCTTTGAGTAGTGTTGCGGTCACGTTGCGAATCTCTTGGTCAAGGGGCGCGAAAGTTTCGACTGGGGGTAGCGTGCCGGGCATCCTCATCCTCGTCTCATAGTTATGTCGTAGAGCGCGATGTAGTAGGCTGGCCACTTTTGCAGATATCTGAAAGGACTCCATCGAGGCCACGTTCACGCTGGCGCTAACGGGCAATTTTCTGTTTGAACCCCCTAGCGACTCGGACGAAGATGGCCCTGACTGGTATCTTCCTGTCGAGCATTGGCCGGGCTCTGGCAGAAGTGTGATGGGTTCGGGCGATTCGAGGATGAAAGGCAGATGTGTTGATGCATCGTCGCGATGTATGAGCCTGTTTTGAAAGTCAACCATCCGTAATACGCCGTTATTCTGGCCATGTATGACGCCGATGGCAACCATGGCAGCTCATATGGGAACCGGCGACTGAGACCCGGCATCATCAAAGACAGCTCCTGATAATACCCCACCAGATACACCAGGCTCGTGTGACTTACTGGTCGATAATGAACGATGACCACCAAAGTGCGCTGTTCTGTTCCTGCTCCATGGCACTTATGCCGTTGATGTTCACATGGTCTCGATCGCGCGTGCAACCGGGTCGAATTCCCAAAACCCTTGCCGCCGCTACCGTCTCGCTCAGCGTTCTATAGGCCAACGCAGAATTACTATGGCCATATTCATAGAGCGCGAGCAGAGCACCGATCTGAACGAACTCTATCTTTGGTGACGTTGTCTCGGAAACACCGAGTGCAAATGCACGCCTGGCGACCCTGTATAAATTGTCGAACATGGCCCTATTGCGGCCGCTCTGTGTCGAGCAGGTGCGCGCGGATAGATACATGGCCAATATGAGCAGAGCCAGCTCGCGGCTCATTTTTGCCGACACCAGACTCCAATCTGCCGAACCTTGGCGCAGGGTGAAGCTGCTGCACCCGGAGAAGCTGGAAGAAGAGCATGACGAAGGTTCGGCTGGAGAATCCGCGGAAGCGCATAGGTTCTCGATGCGAGAATCGAACAAGCCGCGGTGGACAACCGAATACCATTTGTGGACACAAGCATAGTAGGCGCGCACGCCATCCGTCCAGTCCAGCTGCTCCTCAGGTGCAGCATCGGCGGACACAAAGGACAGAATTAAAGGTGCTGTGAGCTCCGCCAACGGGTCCGGCGCGCAGAGAAACTCGGATTTGGACAGTGACTGCCATTGTAGAGAAGCCAGGGGCGCCTGGTTGGTTGCGGCGGTAGGCCCCGTGATGGTGTCGGCTAGGTAGACGCATGTCGCGCTGAGTCTGCAGGCTCCTTGGTTATTACAGCAAAGCAATAGAAGAGAGGTAGGTGGTAGGTCGTATACCTTGTACACCTCGTACAGTTAGGCAATGCCTATCCTAGTTCGTCAGCAAGTGTGAGGTCTGTGTCGAAGTGGAAGCAAGGAGGAAGGTGGAAAGGGAAGCAGCTGAAGAAAAATGCAGGTGAGGTCTCTCGCACCTTATCGCAACGTCTTTTGGAGGCTCTACATTTCTGGCAGGCGCGTTCTGAGAAACCCGGGGCGAAGGGGCGCGGTGCCCCGTTCCGGCTATCTCTATCTCTATCTCTACCTGGGGAGCGGAAGGCGGAAGAGGACGACTCGTTGGTGGCCGTATCCGAAGCGGGCGAGAGGCCGGTGAGATTGAAAGTGTGACTGATGGACTGCATCCCGAGGCCCGGTCCTGCGGAGTCAGATGGGGCTAACAATGGTACAGTATCAACAGCGATGCCACCTTCTCCTGTTTTGCTACCTTGAGGTGTGTGTTTACATCTGATTTAAGGTTGTGACAAGGGCAGAAGATGTTGGGATGGCTTTTCGACCAAAGGCACAGCATCTGAACTGGGCTGGGGCCGGAATTGCATTGCGGGCATCATACTGTAGTAGCACTACTAGTGGGAATCTCGTTAGAGTTCAGGGCTACCTGCGAGGAATTGAACGAGGCTTAGCCGTCACTGCCAGAAGCATGTCGTAAGAAGGCCTAAAGCAAGCTAAAAAGCCAGCCAGTCAAAGCAAGTGCAACAAGACTGGAAGGGAGGGAGGGTCTAGGCCTGGACAGCTTCCGCGGGAATGTATCAATGTGCATGGGCTCCAATGTACATGGGTCTAGAATCCCATCAAATAAATCGGCCACAGCGGACAGTAGGCTATGTCTCACTGCCGATTGGACGCCCTATTTCTAGACTACAGCAGGGAAGCCGCCACCCGTCTCTTGGTCGCAGAGCTACATTAGGTACATCATGCATCTATCTATTTCCAGTCTTCGGGAAAGAATGTGACAGCAGAGCATCAAAAGATATGGGAATACTATGGTGCATCCATCGCGGGTTTTGCTTTTCTTTTGTAAAACACTATAGTAGATTCCACTATTTGAGTGGGGCGTAAGGAGGCGTAAAGAGGTAACTAAGACTTACCTCCTTTGGCGTGTAATCTTCCCCTTGCATTTATTCAACCTAGCAAACGCTGCTTTGCGAGGATCCTTTTCGTATTATTAATTAAGCAACCCCTCGGATCGAGTCTGGTTCGGCAAGGGGCGCATTGTGCTGGCTGAATTATGACTGTGTCTGTGTGTTCTGCCCGTAGTTGCCAGTTGCAACGCCAGGTCTTGTAGATAGAGAACTAGTACGTTCAGCCTGGAGAATTCATCCATCATGGTGACGCAACCCAGCTTTGCTTAAATCGTGAAGTCAACCCATGACCATTTTAGAAAACATTCACTAATCTCACAGTAGCTCTCCCTACTGTCAACAGAAAGCCACGGAGCATGTCCGTCATCCAAAGGTCTAGAGCCGATACGGCACTCTCAAAGAAACCTTCTTTCTGTTTACAGTAGAATGTAGTATACTCCCAAGGTTTCCTCGCTTCGCGCCCAAAGACGAATCACAAGTCGAGGCCACCTCGCAGCGGCAGCTTTCGACTGCTGGCACCGACCCATAGATCGTAGTGACCCTTCTGAAGAAGCCACTTTTGTGACAAAACATCCCACACACTGAGATCTCGCCTGTTGAGGTTAAAGCTCACGGTGGCCGATTGCGTGGCATTTATGAAAGGCTTCTCAAATCCGCGTAGTTGGCGGACGGGTGCTCCTGGAATACCGACATAAAGCTGGGCAGCCTCGGCACCATCGGCTGCTCCTGTGTTTCGTATGTCTGCGCTCACTGTCGCCACTGTATGCCAAAGATCAGAGGGTCCCCCTTCCTCAACCGGCCCAGATGGGTAATCGTCCGTAGAGCTGCTGGTGTTTCTGTCGACCTTGAGATTCGAGTAACTGAATGTCGTGTACGATAGACCAAATCCAAACTCGAAACGTGGAGTAATGTTCTTCGCATCAAAATGCCAATAATCGATGTAGGCACCTTCGGTAAAGTTTGACTGGGGAAATATCTCAAACTGTCCTTCTGGTAAATCTGGCTGGAGGACATTACCATAGTCTGATTCATTGGCCGCAACTGTGTAGGGCAACTTCCCAGAAGGGTTCGATTCGCCGTAGAGTATCGAAGCAAGGGCGCGTCCCGACTCCTGCCCTGGCAGGTGTGCGAATATAACGGCCGTGACATTGGGGTTATCAATGAAATCCTCCACTAGGCGTACCCCTGCATTGTGAACAACCACAATCGTGTTATTGCAGCTTTGCGCTATATGCCGTATTTGGCCATCGCTATACTTGTCACGGATTCCTGGCCGATCGTAGCCTTCGGACGCGAAAGCATTGATCATGATAATGCAAGCATCCGAAGCAGCATCCACGTATGGCTCAGCACTGGTAAAGTCCCAGAACAACGCTGTTCCATCATCGTAAGCACGAGAGTTGAGTGCATCGAATGGTGAACTAATATAGGCGGGCGTTGCTGCACCAGACCCTCCACCACTTATGATCGTGCCATTGGGTGCTATTTGCGGCAGTAACTCCTGGGACTCGAGCGCAAATGCTCCAGCAATATCGCGTCCTTGGTAAGCTGATTCGCCCCCAAAGCTCCAAGCCGAGACGCCACCCATACCATTGTAATTCCACTGGTCGGGGTTCCTGGCAGAATAGCCATATAGTGAGAGCATCCGAGGTTTCCGAAGAGGGAGAGCGTCATTGATGTTTTTGACCAGAACGTGTCCTTCAATGGCGCCATCAAATAGTATCTGCTTCGAGGAGACATTTCTGGCATCGACGATTCGATGTGGCTTTGTCAAGTCTGAGGGCATCCCAAAACCGGGTGCAGGGAACTCTTGATCCTATAAGACAGCAATGAATGCATCAGCACATCATTCGATTTGTTCCTCCACGCAGCCGTTCTGGCTCATGACCCAAAGGACTCACCTGCTTCATTTGATACCAAGAGGCAACAATTCGGATGGCCATATCGTCCAGTCGCACTTCAGGAACCGACCCGTTCCGCACGGCTTCAACGAGCTTATTTCCCCATAGATCAGAACTGGGCATTACCATGTCCATTCCAGCAAGCGCTGATGCAACACCTGAGTGCTGTGCGCTCCAATCGGAAACGACGAACCCCTATATAACCTTGGTCAATCTAGGCACAACGATTGATCTGGTGGTGTAAGACCTACCTGGAAGCCAAGTTCCTTCTTGAGTAGGTAGTTCTGTGTAAAGCTATTCTATGCAGCAACGTCCAGTCAGATCATAGTCCGCAATTGGGTATAGTTACGGCTTACCTGGCATCCATATGAGTTGTTGACTCTGTTGTAGCTGCACATAATATTACCAGAACCGGCCCGAACTGCATCTTGAAATGGCCTGCTTAACATTAGCTCATGATCCTAGGCGCTCGGTAGTAGTCCACAATACCAAAGATAAACCTCGTGCATTGTCTTGTCGTCAATGTTGGACGAGACTGATTCCTTCCCGTTGGCAGGTACTCGATTGGTCTCTTGCTCGTTCCCAATGAAATGCTACATCGTTATTAGTGTCGTGCGTGGCAATACCGTCTTGCCTAACGAACCTTGGTACTGGTAATGACCCCAACCGACTGAATCCCCTGTACGGTCTCGAAGGCAAATGCACCGCTGAGCCAAGGGTCAACAGTAAACCCTTCCCAGTTGCGACCGCCCTGAACAACACGGCCGATAGGCCCTACGACTGGCCCTAGCGCAACATTGACACCTTTGGTTCGAAATTCCTGTCCCATGTTGACAGCTCGCTGCTTGGCAAGAGCTCTGTTCCAGCTCGCCCCAACATGTATGCCGCTCGGCCACCCACTCACGAAATCGGTCGTCCGCAGCCCATTGCCGGCATCGCTTAGGCAGAGACCCGGGAATCCCAAGCGAGATATTGGAGGGATACTGCCGGAACAACCGGTTCCCGTAGATGATCCTGTGGTCAGGCCGACCTTCTCTTCAAGTGTCATGTTGTGAACCATGGCAACGGCTTTGTCAACAGCATCGGCCCAGGTCGTAACGACGGCACTTGTCAGGTTCGCTAGAAACTCACGAGTTAGAAGCTGTAAAATCTGGCGGGCAGACAGGAACTACTCACGTGAGGGGTAGTATGGTTGCGACTGGCCATAGAAATAGTTGTCATCCTTGATGGCGTTCGCATTACCACCTGAACAGTTGCCCGATTTGCAAGTGCCATCGTCGTTGCCATGCTTTCGCAAAGCTAGTAAGCCTAACAGGCCAAATGGTAGCAGGCATAACACTACAAGCAAGACTTGAAAAGGTCTTTTGGCTAGGATGAGGAAATTCCCCTGAAGCGAAGACCAGCAGCCTTGGCGAGGGGCAGCTGCGGCAGGACCTGGCTTGGTCTGCTGGACGGGATTGTATGCAGCCTTACTGCTGTGGCTTTTACCACGTAGAGGGTTGTCGTCAGCCATGTTGACACATTGGAAATGGCATGTACGCGCCTAAACGCTTACAGGATAGCTGTCGCGAACAATGGGAGGAACGGGTTGGCGTGCTCCCCGGATGCGAAGTTGACGCGAAGACCGTAAATGCGCAATGTAAATGCACGTCTATCGCGTATAAAATGTCGAGGAGAACTTGCCAGCTCATGCCAAAAACCTTATGCACTTGAGAGTTTCTGTGTTGAACAAACTTGGTGTAGCATAAAGTAGGCAGGCCAAAACGTCCCGACGTTATTATGGCGATCGACTCCGTAAAGGTAAGTGTAGGACACCCTTATTAACCTTAGGTGACTGGTATTGACATCCCGACGTCGATGTTTACATTGGCGTTTTTTGTTGTTACCCTGGCTGAATGCGCCTTCCCTGTAATCGCCTAGGTAAGGTCGAACTGATCAATCATAGCCCGTCCCTTGAAGCCGCCACCTGATGTACAGAATGAAGCTAACCTCCATGTACCTCGTTCAACCCTCGCCAGAGAAATCCGACATTTATCTTCTTATGTTGATATACCTAGATAAGGTAGGTAGGTACCAATTGCATCTCACCTCTAAAATACAGCCACCGAGTCTTTCTCCTAGGCCCGGAATACTATACGTAAAACCGAGTCTGGCAAAGGGTAGAGCATGCAGTTCCCCTTCAAATTACTGATTCATACAGCGGGAACAATCCCCGGACCTACGACCCCGTCTCTCCCCCACGCGGGAACAACGCCCACTAAATCGGAGGCGGACCGCAACTTGATCGACGCAATGCAAGCGGGGCGGGAAACTAGTAGTGGTACCAACAAGAAGTCATATCTAGGTCTTACCTATCTTAGTATGAGTAAGTATGCATGCAGGTGAGTAGCCCATTAAACATGTCGGAGCCTGCAAGCCATACCGAGCGGCTGGCTGAAACAGGAGGGGTTCGGTCAATCAGCCAGCTAACACTTGCAGCTCATGACCGCATGATGATGACTGACAGCTATGAGACATTATGAATATTATTAACATTAAACGTGATATATACTTCACTGTATGAGCATGCTATTGAAGTTGTTAGCTGGGGCATACAAGTATTAAAGACTCTTATAGGTGATGTATATAGCTGTGAGATTGGAGACACGCTCTTTGCCCCCGTTTATTGAATGGTATTATCTACTTTACATCGACTTCGCTCACACCGTTAATCATGATGCTATGTCCACAGCTAAAAAAAAATAAAAATGAAGAAACGTCAAGAGGTATCGATCGTTAGAAACAGAACAAAAACAGTTGGGAACCATGTCGAAGCATGACAGACCGCCCACTGCCTGCCCGATGCAAGATAAACCCATTGTACCTCGAGCCCCCACAGCCTGCTGCTTGAGCTGCTGTGTCGTCCTGAAGAAAGGGACCGTAACCATGCCAGCGCGATCATTCAATGGGTATCAATGATCTCAATTTAGTCAATCATGTGCCGCCTTCTGGGCCTGTACTGGTCCCGCTTCCGATATAGTATAGACATCCGAGAAAGAAAAAGGGTGGAGGTTTCGTAGTATGATAGCACAAGCTGGCGCCAGTAATGGAGATGCCGCCTCATCGGGCGGTGTCATGACCGGGACGCGGGTAGGTGTATTAGAGATCGACCTGGTTGGCCCTGATGGTGATTTGTATAACGGAGCGCGACATCATATCCTTTAGGTCAAGTTAGCAGTGTGCTCTGTACTAGTTTCTTTCGCGCAAGGATGTGTTTTACCAGGCCCCAGGGCATATCTGAGGAACGAAGGACAGCCAGTTCCAAAGCCTGAAGGCGAGCGAGCCGCCATCAACCAGATGGCGCTGGCTCCTTCTGGATTGCGCTTGCAATAGGATTGCAGTAGCCAAAAGGGAACTACAAGGAAACCCACATGATTATTGATTGACTCACAATATGAGTTGTTTGAGGTTGCGCTGGATAATCATATCCTGCACGGAACCCATGGTGATCTTCAGGAGGTTGGTGTCGGTTGCGTTGGTGAAATGCCCATATATTTCCTTCTCTGGGTTTCGGTTCAGAGCTCTAAATTTGTCCATGAAGTATTTGCTGGCCTGCTTCCAGTCGTCGACTGGGCCTTGGTAGTCAACAAAACCGTGGCTCGTGATCGGGCTCGCCGCAATCTTCTCCTTGAAGAGATCCATTTTGTTGAGGAAGAGGATAAGCGCCGACTTGGTGAACCAGTGAGAGTTCGCTATTGATTCCCACAGCATTAGGGCTTCGTTCATTTGGTTCTGTTACCTTTGTTAGTCATCACCCCTAACACATCACATATGCTCGGGTTGAGCTAAACTTACACCGTCTTTGTCCTCTACTAGGCACTGGTCGTATCCGCTGATGGCGACAAGGAACAGCAAGCAGTTGACGTTCTCGAAACAATGTATCCACTTCTTCCGCTCTGATCGCTGGCCACCGACATCGAACATGCGATATGTGAGTTGCCCCAGATCGAAAATGGTCTCTGTTATACCTGTCGTCCTTAGCCGGGAGCGCAGAAGATCTTGGTCGTCAGGGATGTAGCCCTTCTGCCACAGTCGGTCGAGACTATTGCAGAAACTATAGACTCGTGTGTCAGCAGGATTTTTTCGGAAGAAAAAAACAAAGATGTACGCGGCACCAGAAAAGGCGAGAGTAGACTGGACGTACTATCCTAGGTTATCATGCAGGGCGTATTCATTCCCCTTAAGAATGGCCTTCTGCACACCTGAATCGGCCCACAGCGACTTGATTGGATCGAGGTAATCTTCGGGCAGCGAGTCGTTGGGCGAGATTTCGTGGTCGGCAAGTACTATCGCTTGGTTTTTCTATCATGTGTCAAGATCAATTGGTCAGCGCCAGCCGCAGGTTTCCACTACTACAATCCAAAGAGGACTGGTAGGTCGGAGCATTCCTTACCTCGTTGTCCTTGTTCTCAAACTCAATTCCTTGATCTGACATAACATCGAAGATGGTCCGCATGGATTGCACCACGTTGTTGAATACCACCGGTTTGCCTTCTAATCTTTCGTTTTTGCTGAAGCCTTGCGCATAGATCAACTTCATCTGCTTGAGCACCGTCGATTTGCCCGACTCGCCAGCTCCTGTTTCAGCGGCCTTCGGTTAGAATGCTGTGCGCCCACCAGAATATAGCGATGATCCCTTCCGGGTCCAGTTACTTACCCAGTAGCAGCAGCTTTACTTCTCTCGCCAGTCGCTTCTCATCTTGACGGATTACTCGGTCCAGCTCGCGTGAGCGGTTGAGCCCCTCCTCGTCCTGTTTCCGGCTTCCGAAGCACATTCTGGCCAGTCGTCAGGAGTTGGTCCCACTAGGCAATACCTGTTTGTGGTATCGATAGGAAGGGTCGCGTCAAGTCGAAAGCACGGCGCCGATCTTGCGGCGGCGACGAGAGCGGGACGGATTTGGTTGCGTCGTGGAAGCGCAGCTTGCTCGTTGTTGTTGTTGTTTTTCCCGGATCCAGTGGAAAGGAAGCCCGACACTCGATAAAAGGGAGACGACTCAAAACGAGTCAGTTGCGAAAGGGAAACGGGGAAATTGTGGGTAGCGGTTCCCGCCAAATTAATAGTCTGATGGTCTGAGGCCCACGCGATCGGTGCTATGGCCGGGTTGCGATTGGGAGTCGAGTTGACGATGGACAAGGCAGCTTCACTTTGCAAGATGGGTTTGGACTCGAGAGAGTCGGCGGGTTGTTATGGCTATCAGCCAGCGTCTGCCAGATAGAAGAGCCGGCAGGATGGCGTCTACTTGCCTAGTGGTAGCGCAAGTAGGTAGCTGGGACTGTGCGTATGCAGCCTAGCAGGAACTGGAGAACGGAGCATCAGCTATGGGGTTGAGGGAGCAGACGCGTATGAGATGTGATTGAGGGACGGAAAGTGTATAAAGCCCGCCAATGAAACTAACTATGAGACTGGTCTCTCTAAGCCCAACCGGTCCTGCAGCACGAAGAAGCAAAGAACAAAAACCAGAAGGAGAAAAAAGCAATGGCGAGAATAGCCTGAGCAGAGACTAAGAGACTGTAGGCTAGACTAGAATCCGATGCGACCGTTTTTAGGGGGTCCAGTTACGTTTTAAAAAGTCGGCCGGCAAATAATACATGGCGGGCGCGGGTATCTGCTGCTACCACTACTACTACCACTGCAACTGCACTAGGAGGTACAGAGAGGAACTGCACTTGTTCCAAGGCCAAGGCTCCGCGGGTGGCGGGCCATCCATTTTCGGCGTTGGGGGGATGGGGGCGTTTCCCTTGCAGACTTGTTCGACACGGCTCAATATAACCATCTTGTTTCTTAGACGAGCGTCCTGCGCATCTCCCTTTCGAGGCAAGCGACCGTGGCGATCGGCCATGGGCCTTCCCAGGCGTCCAATGCAAGTGGGTGGGCTCCTCATCTTGGCCTTCGACGGCTTGACCTACATCACGTACTTTCTCGCTCCAGTACGACATACATACTTGGTGCGTTGCATCCTGAAGCTTGCGGTGGTGGATGCACCTCTAAAAATGTTCACTAGCAGCGACGCGACGCTGGAGATGGATGGGACCTCGTCTGCTGCAAGTCTAGGATGGGCAGAAAAGCAACGACGAGGCTCATGGGCTTACAAGCAAGCAAACTCATGGCAAGATAAAACACAACACATGGCGGAATAAGCGAATGAGCCAGAGACTCGAGCGGACGGGGATATCATGCTGCCCCTAGCTGAAGCTACAAGGTAGGTACCGCAAGGGTCGGGGGACGGGGCTCAATCTTCCCATAGTCGATACTGGAAACCCTCCCCCCAAAAGCCCTTTCTAATTTCCAATGTCAATGTGATGTTGCTGGGACCAGCCCAGACAGGAGATCATTCATCGGTCCACGATTTCTCTCTCGCTGTAAGCAATCCGCAATCTGCTAACGCACATGCACCTCGATATCCGCCTCCGCTCGAGAGATGCAGGCCGTGAAGCCGGTTCATCCGTGGGCAGCACGTGGGAGAAAAGGTGCGTCTTGATCTGCTTACGACAGGCGCATGCAGATAGATTGGGTGGTCCATGACCCATCTCCAATAGCTTCTCTTGTGCTTCGTCTCCTCCATATTCGATGACGGTTCTTTTGCAAAAGAAACAACTGCATAATTTCTGCAGGTAGGTGGAGTGGCTGAGTAGTACTGGGCTTCCTTTAATAACCGACCAGGGCATCATCTTCTCGCAGATAATCAGGCAGGCCAGGTATTACGAATGTCGACGGAGTTCGCATCCATCCTCCACTAGTCTCGTAGTGGGATTGGTGCATTGATTTCTTGATACAAACTTGCAGTACAGACCATTCCATTTTGCACTTCCCTACATGTAGGACTCAACGTAAGAACAGTATGGGTTCTGTTGTGGCTTGCTGATCCACCTCATTATACATATGCATGAATAAGGAGCAGAGCATGCACCCCCGGGCAATGCGTATTAGATGGAGATCTGGGTGCCATTCACTGAGATCAGAACCGAGCCTTGCTTCTCGTCAACGCGTGAGCCTGGCCAACGGCACAGGCATCGGTGTAATATAACATGTACATCCAGGTAACCAGGATGGAAACAAATCGAATACTAATACGGGTGCTAAGTTACGAGGCGTCCGGTATCCGCTGGGCGCAAGAACTTCCGAAGAACCCCTTGATTGATGTACGTACGCCCGAGCCATCAACCGGAGGGAGGCATCCTAATACAAGTAGATTGCTGAGACAGACGGCCGCGGTGTCCTGGCTTAGGTACAACTAAGTGGCATGCGAAATATGTGCCAGAAACGGCCCCCAATACGACTATCTGCTAGATATGCGCAACAGTAGGAAGGTGGTGTAAGGCGGTTGGTTGCTGCTGGCTGCACACCTTATTAACCGTTATGTTATGTGTAACCCAAACCCGTGCCGACCATGTCAGCAGCATACCGGCTTTTTAAGCAGATGCCGACACGATGAGAAATCGATGAGGTAGCCAACAGTCCCCAACAGGGGCGGCAAAAGCAACGTCTCCCAGGTCATCTTCTCTCGGTTGATCAGTATGTCAGGCTACGGTTCATCTTGGGCAGCTTCTGGTCGCGAACGCAGGATTTCTTCGTCCGATTCGGCTTGCAGCAAGTATTCATGGCCTGACCCATTTGTCCGTGCTAACGTCAGCTGGTTAACGTGCTGGAAAAATACATGCATACTGGCGCCGTTGGCTGCTCATGGTGCCTTGTGAGGTTGGACGGGTCCTGTCTGACATGGATGCATAAAACCAGTATTTGCTTAGGTACGCACAACTAGTAAGCTTGCTTGGATGGTTCTGTAATCAGTGAAGTGTTGCTCATACTGCAGGCTATGAGTCAGTCATAGACACATATGGCTGGTTGTGAGATGCATATCAATCACATCCTACTAAGCTTACCTACAGGAAGCAAAGGTGAAGGAAGACCTTAAGTTAGGTTGTTAGTTGGGCTGCGCAAATGTGGGTTGCGGAAGATAAACATTGAAACGCCAATAATGGGATCCAAAGCGGAACCGGCCCGCAAGCGCTAAATGGCGATAAGCGATATCCGTTCGTAGCGATTCCCTTCGCGCAATAATCGGTGCTTGGGGCTTGCTTTAGTGAGGTGATCCGAGACCGAGACCAACGCTGCCCGTGCTAGGTCCTAGAAAACGGTTGATTGATGGCTCATCCTTTTGTGCTGTTTTCGGGTTACCTAAGGCAACATAGTGGTAACATAGTATCTGAATCTACTCCGTACCTAAGTATACATAATTCGACGCACGTGGTGTTGAAACATTAGTAGCGTGGCTCGCAAGAGTGGTAGTGGTAGACTACGCCAGCGCGACCGTGTCTATATCAAAAGTTACATTACTTTAGGAGGCGGATAATGACTCCTTTCTAGTCCTACCCGATCCCCCAGCTAAAGGGGTAGTTACGTGCACGCCACAGAGTAGCTGCACGGATAATATTTTTCGAGTGGCTGTACGGATGATATTTTTCGCGTTTAATTTTAGATTTTTAAAGAGACTTTATTACGTCTCTATATTATTAATTCGAGATTCTTTATACCCACTTACTGTTTTAATTAATATTTAATATAAAGTTAAATTAAGCCTTTTAATATTTCTATAATTAGGTAGCGTTTTTTAAGAATAAGCGATATATTTCTAATTATATAAAGTATATATACTTTAAGCGTTAAATTAACGTAAGATTAATTAAGAAATATATAGCCGAACTATATACTCGGCTATTATCTATTACGGTTAATAGGACTCCATCTTTAATCCGTTTCGGGAATAATTAGGAAAAAGTTATTATTAACCTTTATTCGCGGATATAATTTATTAATAATATTATAGGAAATATTATTAAAATCCTCGCCTTTAGCTTTATTTACATTATTCGAAAGTTTAATAAAATCCTTTTTATTAAAAAAAAAGATTATTCTTTCCCGTTTATAATTTAATAATTTTTAAAGAATCCCCTTTTATTACTCGTAATTTCGGAATAATTATAAAAGCTTCCTCTTTAGATAACGTTAATAAATAAATTAATATATATAAATATTTAAAAATTTAAATAAAGAAAGAAATTATAATATAAATTAATAAAGTAATTCCTTCTTTTTTTAACCTTTTTAATATAAATTCTCCTATATTTAATTTCATATTTTCATATTTTATAAATAATTAAAGATTAATAAATATAATTTTACTTTCGGATATATTTTAATATCGCGCGTCCTTATTAAATATAAAAAATTAATATTTCAAGAAACCTTTATTAAGAATTTAAAAGCTTTTATTAAAAGGATTATATTAATTTATTTAAAGATTTATTATTAATAAAAATTATATTATTTTTATTTTTATATATTAATTTAAAATTTTATAATTAATAAATTCTATTTTTTAAAATACCGTAATTATTATTACGAAGCCGTCGTTTCCTTTATCGTCTTTATAATTAATAGCTCTCTTTTAAAATTATTAAGAAAACTTTAGTTTTTAAGGATAATAAAATATTTATTATTAATTAATATAATTTTTTAAATAAAGATTTTAATCGAGGGATTTTTTATTTCCTTAATCTTCTTTATTATTTTACGTATCTTTCGTTATAAGTTTAAAGAACCGTAAATTACCGAATTTTCAATTAATTCCGGAATTTTTAAGAATTAAATTAATTACGAAATAATTTAATAAACTCTATTAATAATTTAAACTTATTAATTATCCGGTTTAAGAATGTTTATTAAATAAAGTAATCCCGGTAATTAATATATTATATTCGATAAAAGCCGTTACTTTTTTAAATAATAAATAAAAGATTTAATCTACTTTAAAGAAATTTAAAAGCCGTACCGTTATTAAGGAAAATTTAAATATTTTAAAAAATATTTTAAAAAATAAATTCCCCGTTAAATTTATTAATATTTAAATAATTTAAAAAGAAGATTTAATAAAATTTAAATAGAAAATTAATAAACCTTTTAATTAATATTATTTAAAAATCCTTAATATACTCCGGAAAACCGGAATTTAAAACCGTCCTAAAGGATTTAATGGAATATTTATAATAGAAATAACCTTTTTAAAATTTATAATTTCTAAATTTATAAAAAACTTAAAGGATTACGAATTAAAGGAAATATTTATTAATTAACGGGTACGTTTAGCCGAAACTTTAAGACGTTATTTCGAAATAATTTAAGAAACTTTAAATATTTTAAAATATCGAAAGCGAATAACGAAAGTTAAAATAAATTATATATATATAGAATAAATTAAGTTTATTTTTAAAAGAAACGGAAGTTTATATAATTAAATAATTTAAAATATAAGATGTTTTTAAATATATATAAATTATTTAAATTTATAATTCCTTTCTTATTTAAGAAATATATTTTAATAATTATTATTATAATAATATAATTAATAATAAACTTTTAATATTTTATAAAAATTTCTTATTTAATATTTATTTCCTCTTTAATATTAATAATACGGTAATTATTATAATATTTAAATATAAAGTCCCTTTCTTTCTTTAAAACTTTCTTAATTATTAATTATATTTAGTCCCGCTTTAAGGATTAAATAAACCCCGGAAAGGATATTTTAAATATAATAAAGAAGGATATATAACGAGAGATTATTAAGGAATTATTAATTAAATCCTTAACGGTAATTTTAAAGAAACCTTATAATCCTTATTCGATATTAAATTTCTTATAGGAAATCCTAAAATCCTTAACCGATCTAAATTATTTAATCCTTATATTAATAATTTATTTATATTAAAATAAAAATAAAACATATATTTTTATTATAAAATTATTAATTATAACGTCCCCGGATAACGTGGTTTACTACCGAATAAGCTATATTACCAAATAGGCCACCTTTCTTTCTAACTTACCTTATTAAACTTTAATACGTAATATCTTTATTACTATTATATTAATTTAATTTAAAGAAGATTATATTATTTTAATAATTTAAGTAACGCGAAAAGGTTTAAATCGAATTAATTAAAGAATTATTACGAAAATATATAATATCCTTTAAGCTATTTTAAATAATCGACTCCGTAATACCGAACTTTAACGCGAAATCCGATTAAACGGTCGGAAATTAAATTTAATAAAAGAGGAGGTACTTCGTAATTATATATTTAATTTAAATACCTGAAAGATATCCCTTAATATTAATATTATAGGAGATATAATTAATCTTTTCTTAAAATCGCGCGGCGGCGATTACATTAATAAATATTAGGTTAGGCGCTTTATCGATCGCGACCCGGACTTTAAAACCTGAATAAACTATTAATACGATTATTAAAGGGCTCTTTATAAAGATATTAATATTATTTCTAATTAATTCGTGTTAATCGCTAATATTAAAGTTAAATATAATATTTTAAACGAAGATATATAGAATTTTAATAAGACCGGCTTTATAATAAATATAATCGGGTCGATATTTATAATAATATACGTTAATTAATATAAGAAAGTAAAATCGGTTTAATTTAATAATCGGGAATAATTAATAGTTATTAAATATATTAATTCTTAAAACTAATATATTCCGTTATTCTTAATTATTTAAAATTAATATTACCTTTTAAATTAAATTATTAAATATAATTTACCGGGCGATTAAGTAATTAAACCGACTTCTAATAATTAAATCGATAATAAAACGGGCTTAAATTAAATTAAGTATTTTAATAAATATATTAAATTACGAATAAAAGGTCGTTATCGCCTCTTAATCCTAAATAATTACGAGAATTATATTTCGGCCGAATTTAAGGTATATTATAAAGATAACGATATTATTATAATTAATATATTTCCCTATTTATTTTATTTACTTTAACCTTTAAATATAATATTTTATTCGGTATTAAAGCGTATATATTCGAAATAAATCGAGCTATTTATTAAAGTGTCGATAAATTATATTATAAAGTTAAAGTTCTTTATCGCTTTTAAAACTATATATTTTATTATTTTTATAGAAAATAATATTAAATCTAAATTTAATATATTTAATTTAATACTTTATTATTTAAATAAAGTAATTAATAAATTAAATATATATTTTTAAACGCCTATACCTAACCCGTCGCGTCCGGGGATAGCTAATACCTATAACCTTTAAACATTATCTAACCTTTAATAAATAATTAAATACTCTACCTTTATTAAAAATAAAGTTTTTACTTATTAAAAAAGCTCCTTAACGTTTATTTTAAATATTATAAATTAAATAACGAAAGGTATAAATAAAATAACCTATAAAATAACCTTTATATATAACCGGATATATATATTAAAGGAGGTTAATTTAATATTCTTTAAATATCGGAGAATTAAAAAGGTATATATTTAATTTAAAAGGGCTTTTATTATATAGGAATTTTAAAAGTTATAGGACGAGAAAGTAAAAGGGAAACGTTTAACGGCCGATAAAGGCGAAAATAATAATTTATTAAAGAGGTACGCGATAGGCGGTAAGCGTTATAATATTTATAACGAAATAAGTTATAATACGCGAATATATAAAAAGGATATAGAATTAAGTAACGAATCGGATAGCGAGTAATTTTAATTAATTTAAAACGTTATAATTAAATTAATTTATATAAAAGTAATAAAATATTAAAAAAATAGCTTATTCGATAATATAATCTATTTAGTAATAAATTACATTATAAAGTTTTAAGGTTTAAATAATTATAATTATAAAAATAGTTATATGTTTATACTTTTATTACCCTAGTTAAGAAATATAATATAAATACTTCCTTATTAGAAAATAAAGTAATTACCCGATTAATTTAATTTTATTATAAATTAATTTTAAAGGATAAACCCGTTATTAAAATATTATCTTCCTATACCTTTATTAATACTTCCGCTTTAAAGAATATCGATATATTAATATTAAATAAGGAGATTAAAATTAAAATTATAATAATATAATCTTATATTTTTAATTTAATCGAGAAGTATTTAAAAAAGAAAAGAAAGATAAGTAATAAAGGTACTATTTTTATTTCCTTTTTATTAAATAATAATAAAGAAAATTAAGATAAAAATAAGGAGAAGTCTTTAAATAATATTATTAAAAAAATATTTAAATTTAGAAAATTATAAAAAGTTAGGGATCCGGATAAACCGCCGAAACCTTTTAATCTTATTCGATCTTAAAAGGACGATAGTCCTTTTAATTATTAATATTTTTTAAAGGATATAAAAGTTATCTTAACCTTAAAAGAATTAATTTAAATTAATTTAAATTTTAATAAGAATTTCCGGTATTTATTTATTAAATAATTAAATAAAGTTTTTAAAAAATATAAATAAATAACGGAAGGAATAAAAGTCCTTTAAATTAATCATTTAAAGGCTTTCCGCTTAATACTTACCTTAACTTTTTAAAAAGATAATAAAATTATAATTATAGGATTTAAATAAAATAGTAAATATATTAATTAAAGAAATAAAATTAATATTATTATATTATTTTTAATTAACCGGATTAACTTTTTTAAAAGACTTTTATTTTATATAAGGCTTTTAAAAAGTTTTAATTTAATTAATTTATTAAGAAAGACTAACGTGGTTTATTACCTCGCGGACTATATTACCTCGCGAATTACTCTTTCTATTTTTTAATACTTTTATATAAATTAATTTAATTATAATACTTTAAATTAATTTAAATTATTTATTATCCAATTTATTATTTAATTTTATATTTTTTTTATAAATTCGTATATTATAATTTATTTCGTTATAAATATTATAACGTTTATTACTTATTACGCGCCGCTTTAACGAATTATTATTTTTACCTTCGTCGGTCGTAAAACGCTTCCCTTTTACTTTCTCGTCTTATAATTATTAAAATTCTTTAATAATAAAAGCTTTTATAAATTAAATATATAACTTTTTAACCTTTTAACATTTTAAAAGGATTAAATTAATCGCTTTTAAAATCTATACCCGTTTATATAAAATCGTAATTTCGTATATTATTAACTTTATATACTTAATTAGTTTATTTATAATATTTAAAATCGGTATCGGAGAGCTTCCTTAATAACTAGAAATCCTATTTTTAATAAAAATAGAATATCTTATTATTTATTAAAGGTTAAAAGGTATTAAGGGGTTATAAATATTAACGGTCTTTAGGTATAATAACTCCGATATAAACATCCGAATTTATATATTTAGCTTATTAATTACCTTATCTAAATTATAAGGTATTAAATTAGATATATTAAATCTAGATTTAATATTATATTTTATACAAATAGCGAAATATATAGTTTTAAAAGTAATAAAGAACTCGAGCTTCGTAATATAATTTATTAAAGCTTTTATAAATAACTCGATTTCTTTTAAATATATATACTTTAAAAATAAATAAAGTACGATATTTAATAGCTAAAGTAAATAAAATAAATAAAGAGGTATATTAAATATAAAAATACCGTTATCCTTATAATATACCTTAAATTTAGCCGAAATATAGCTCTTATAACCGTTAATTAATAAAAAGTAATAATAATTTATTATTCGCGCTTTAATATATTTATTAACATATTTAATTTAATTTAAACCTATCTTATTATCGGTCTAATCGTTAAAGGTCGGTTTAATTACTTAATCGCCCGATAAATTATATTCGTATATTTAATTCGTAAAGTAATATTAACTTTAAATAATTAAAAATAATGGAATATATTAGCTTTATAAATTAATATATTCTATTATTATTAATTATTCCCGATTATTAAATTAAACCGTCTTCGCTTTCCTACGTTAATCGGCGCGTATTATAATATATATTAAACCGATAACGCTTATTATAAAATTAATTTTATTAAAATTCTATATATTTTTATTTAAAATATTATATTTAACTTTTATATTTATTATTATTATAAATTAATCGGAAATAACCTTTCTATTTTTATAAAAAGCCTTTTAATAATCGTATTTCTAATTTATTTTAATTTTAAAGTTTAAATTACGATCGATAAAGCGTTTAATTTAATATTTATCGACGCGTTTATTATTATATATTCCCGCGAAAAAGTTAATTATATTTTCTATATTAATAATATTAAAAAGTATTCTTTAAATATTTAAATCGATTATATACTTTTATAATACCTCCTTTTTAATAGAATCTAATTTATATTATCGCTATTAAATTTCGTATTATAAGGTTCGGCCGTTAATTCGATAATATAAAATTATATAAAAGACGTTATATATCTTTATAATAGTTCTTTTATTTAAAGGATTTATTAGATTTCACGTCGCTTAAATTATTAAAATAATTCGATCTTCTTTAAATTAATTAAATATTATAATTATAAAACTATTATATATTAAAGTTTAATTAAATTATAGAATTAAAAAAATAGTCTATAAGGTAATATAGTCCGCGAGGTAATAAACTATATTAATCTATTTTAAATAATATAAGTTTATAACGTTTATTATAATATTTTATTTACATTCCTATAGCTTTTCATTAATATTCTTTTATATCGCTATATAGTATTTAAAGCTTCGAAAGTCTATTTTTTATTATAGGTACCCCTCCTTTTTATAAATTATCTTTAATAAATATTTTACAATTAAATTAATATCTATAATTTATTTAAAATAAGGATATTCTAATTATAATATTAATTATTATATTTATTATAAAGAATATTATATATAAGAGGTTTAATTATAATTTTAATTATTTTATTATATAATATTAAAAGTATATTTTTAAAATCTAATTTATTTATTCGGTTTACCTATTTATTTAAAGATAAAACGCCGTTAAATACCGTAGTTTTACTTTATTATAGAAATAAAATTACGATTAAAACTCGTTTATAAATACCGAGTCTTTATTTAATATAATCCCTTTAAGGGCTTTAAATTAATATTTAATCTTTTTATAAAATAGCTTAATTAATTTAACTATATTAATACTTATTAATGTTAAAAAGAAGAACGATAATTTAAAGAATCGGTCTATAATTATTAATATTATATTAATTAATTCTTAACCTATTAAAGTCTTTAATAAATCTATAATAAAATCTATTATTTACTTTTCTTTAAGGCGAGAAAATTAAAATAATAAAGAGAGTTCGCTATATAATCGATAATATTTTACTTTAAATTTTAAATATATTATATATTTATTAATATAGTTTTTTATATCCTATTTTAAGTTAAATTAATAGAATTTCTTTTTTAAAAGTTTAATAATATAATTAATATTAAAATAATTTATTTAAAGATTATTATAATATATCTTAAATAATCGAGATCTTAAAGCGGCCTATTCCGGAATATAAAGTTTTCTTTTATATAAAAGGATTTTAAAGTTTATAATAATTTAAATTTCTTTCGAAAAAGTTTTATTAACTAATCCGGCTCGTTTCTTTCTATATTCTTTATTTAATTATTATATATTTTAAATAAAGGTTTAAAATTTTTTAAATTTATTTTTATATAAATATCTTTTAATATAATAAATTCTTTTACCTTTTAATAAATAATTTATTAAATTAATATAATTTAATTTTAAAAAGGTTTTATCCTATATAATATTTATATAAATAT
Source organism: Apiospora saccharicola (assembly GCA_038363915.1). Classification (NCBI taxonomy): domain Eukaryota; kingdom Fungi; phylum Ascomycota; class Sordariomycetes; order Amphisphaeriales; family Apiosporaceae; genus Apiospora; species Apiospora saccharicola. Next base: position 8,370,638 of record JAQQWM010000001.1, read on the forward strand.
ATAGGATTTAATTTTTAAAAAATTCATAATTATTATTAACTTCCTTTATAATATTAATAATAATATTAAATTATTCTCTTTTTTAAAGGTATAATCGGGATATTTTAAAGGGCTATTAATTAGGTTTCTCTTTCCCGGTTAATACCTAATAATAAAATTAAGTAAAGCGAGGTATACATATTATCGCGTTTAATGGCCGTTAAAACAGTCCGTCTTTATAAAGCTTTAAAGGTTCTAATAATTAATAAAAACTTTAATAAAGTATTTTAATCCTTTAAAATAATATCTTTAATATTTAAATAATAATACGATTATAAATATTTTTTAATTAGGTATATTATAATTTTTTTCTATTTTAATAAACTTCTTTAAAAAGAATATAATAAAACGTTAATACTTTATTAAACCTTTTTATAATAAAGTTCTATTTATAATAAATTATAAGGCGTCTATTTTTAATTATATAAATTTCTCGGGATTGAAATATAATAAAAGTAATACTCCTTTAAAAACCTTTTTAATTACGTAAACGCTATATATAAAAGGGTATTAAGGATTAATTATTTTAATTTCTCTTTTATTTCGTTATTTTCTAATAATTATATTAATAATATAGCGATATAAAAATACCTTTTTATAAAATATTAATAAAAATTATAAAACTTTAAAAAAACTTAAATATTATAAATAAATTTTAACTTTAATTAATTTTATATTATATTTATTCGGGTTTTATTTATAAATATTCTATTAATAAAGATAAAATACTTAAAGAAATCTAATTCTTTTTAAAAGAATAAATATTTAAAAGTTTTAATATATAAATCCGTTTATAAAAGCTTTTCTATTATTATACGGAGGTATTTCGTATAGGTTTCTTTATTTAATAAATATAGAAAAAGATTATTGAAATATATTATATAATAAATATCTATTAAATTATTTAAATTATAAATAATATAATATTAAAAAGTAGTAAGGGTATTAATTAACCTTATCGCTATTATTAAGAATTTATAATAATTATATTTTATTTAAAAAACTATTTTCTATTTATCTCCTTTTTTAATCTTAATACGATAATAGGTATTTTTTAAATTAATATTAAAAAAAACCTTTAACTTAAAGACCTTGTTTAATAATTCCGAGATAAAAGGTAAAATATATTAATTCTTAATAATTATTTTATTAAAACTTTTATAATTAATTATTATCCGGATTAAACTATCTTTCTTAAAAGTAAAAAAAATTGACGTTTTAGCTAGGTTTTAAGATTCCTTTATTTTACCTTCGGCCTTTGTTTTTTCGAGAAACTCTTTAAATATTTATAATTCCTTATAAAAAAGTAAATAAATAGAACGATATAATAAATATATATTAAATAATAAATCGATTATATATTTAATAATTTTAAATAAGAGGATAATATAATTTCTAATATTAAAAAAGATATCGAAATTATTAAAATATTTTAATATTATTTTATTTAATACTTTTATATAAGATTCGGGTAATTTTAATATAAGTTCCGTTATAAATACTATTAAAAAATATATTATACTTTCTTTAAATATCCGTTTAAAAGGACGGGGTTTAATTAATTATATTTAAACCGATTTTAAAATAAATCATTATTAATTCTTACTTAAATATATTATAATATTTATTTCTTAGATTATTTTAAAAAATAATAATAAAGGAGATCCTTCCGGCCGGGAATTGTAATTAATTATAATATAAAGTTTTCGAAAATAATAAATAATATTACGGGAATTTATAATTTGAAAACTAATTAAATAAACTTTATAAATAAAAATATTTAAATTATTAATAAAGGAAATAAAAATAAATTAAAAAAGAGCTTATTAAAGTTTTAATTTTAATACGAAAATATAATTAATAAAATTAACGTTAGAATAGGTATTTAAATTAACGAAAATAAAAATTAAAGGTACTTTTTAAAAAAAGGTATAAATAAAGATAAAGGTATAAAAGGTTTTAAATATTTTAATAAAAGGTAATAACGATAATATAATCGTTTTATCTATTAGGACTCTTTAGCTTTTCCCGACGGTCGAAAGGCCGAGCATTATTTAAGGTAATTATTAATATAATAATATAGTTTATTTTCTCGCGGACTATATTACCTCGCGGACTATTCTTTCTATTTCTTAATATTTTTATATAAGTTAATTGAATTATAATACTTTAAATTAATTTAAATTATTTATTATCCGATTTATTATTCGATTTTATATCTTTTTTATAAATTCGTATATTATAACCTATTTCGTCGTAAATACCGTAACGTTTATTATTTATTATACGCCGTTTTAACGAATTATTATTTTTACTTTCGTCGGTCGTAAGACGCTTCCTTTTTACCTTCTCGTTTTATAATTATTAAAATTCTTTAATAATAAGGGCTCCTTTAAATTAAATATATAACTTTTTAATTTTCCGGTATTTAAAAAGGGTTAAATTAACCGCCTTTAAAGTCCGTACCCGTTTATATAAGATTATAGCTTTATATATTATTAATTTTATATATTTAATTAATTTATTTATAATATTTAAAATCGATATTAAAGAGTTTCTTTAATAATTAAAGATCCTATTTTTAATAAAAGTAAAATATTTTATCGTTTATTAAAAATTAAAAAGCGTTAAAGGGTTATAAATATTAACGGTCCTTAAATATAATAACTCCGGTATAAGTATCCGAATTTATATATTTAATTTATTAATTATTTTATTTAAATTATAAAATATTAAATTAAATATATTAAATTTAAATTTAATATTATATTTTATAAAAATAGCGAAATACACGGTTTTAAAGGTAATAAAGAATTTAAGCTTCGTAATATAATTTATCGAGGTTTTTATAAATAACTCGATTTCTTTCGAATACGTACGTTTTAATAATAAATAAAGTACGATATTTAATAGTTAGAGTAAGTAAAATAAATAGGGAGGTATATTAAATATAATAATATTATTATCCTTATAATATATCTTAAATTTAACCGAAATATAACTCTTTTAAACATTAATAATTAAAAGGTAATAATAACCCGTTACTCGCGTTTTAATATATTTATTAAAGTATTTAATCTAGTTTAAACCCGTCTTATTATCGGTTTAACCGTTAAAAGTCGGTTTAATTATTTAATCGCCCGATAAATTATATTCACGCGTTTAATTTACGAAATAATATTAACTTTCAATAATTAAAAACGGCGGAATATATTAATTTTATAAATTAATATATTTTATTATTATTAATTATTCCTAATTATTAAATTAAACCGTCTTTACCTTCCTATATCGATCGGTATATATTATAACGTATATTAAGTTAATAATACTTATTATAAAGTTAATTTTATTAAAATTTTATATATTTTTATTTAAAATATTATATTTAACTTTTATATTCGTTATTAATATAAATTAACCGGAAATAACTTTTATATCCTTATAAAGAGCCCTTTAATAATCGTATTTCCGATTTATTTTAATTTTAAAGTTTGGATTACGGTTAATAAAGCGTTTAATTTAATATTTATCGACGCGCTCGTTATTATACGCTCCCGCGAGAAAATTAATTATATTTTCTATATTAACGATATTAAAAGGTATTCTTTAAATATTTAAATCGATTATATACTTTCGTAATACCTCTTCTTTAATACAATTTAATTTATATTATTATTATTAGATTTTACGTCGTAAGGTTTAACCGTTAATTTAATAATATAAAATTGTATAAGGGATATTATATATTTTTATAATAGCTCTTTTATTTAAAGGATTTATTAAGTTTCGTATTATTTAAATTATCAAAATAATTCGATCTTCTTTAAATTAATTAGGTATTATAATTATAAAACTATTACGTATTAAAGTTTAATTAGGTTATAGAATTAAAAAAGTGGTCCGCGAGGTAATATAGTCCGCGAGGTAGTAAACCACGTTACCCCTTTTTCCGATAATTATAATAAATAATTTATAAAAGATCTATTAATTTTTCGGACTCCTTTTAATCTCTTATCTGTTAATTATTAAACTTTATTTCTTTAATCTCCTTCTTCTTTTAATATATATTAAAATTTAACCCTTTCTTTATTTTATTTTATTTATCCCGATATTTTAAATTATTAATATCGGGTTTATTATATTTTTATTTTATAAGGGTTTCGGAAGATTTATTAAACCGTAGTTTATTTTTTTAACATTTAAGTAATAATTCTTATTATTAAATTATTAAATTTGATATATTATTATAATAAAAGGCTAATATATTATAATAATTTATAATATTTTCTTTTAATAAGTTTAATAACTTTTTATAAAAGAAGAGAACTTATTATTTATTAATATATCGGTTAATTTAAACCTTTAATAAAGCTAGATATTAATAGAATATAACGGGAGATTATCTTAATCTTTAACGTGTATTCTTTAATTAAGAATTAATTATAGCTTCTTTATTAACGGCTCGTTAAATAACCGATTTTATCTATTTTTAATAAGTTTCTTAATCGTTTTAAAATAATAATTTCTCCTTATTTATACCGAAGTTCTTTTTAAACCGATATTAATATTTAATAAATTAATATATTTTATTATATATATAAAGAATTTATATATAGGCGCTTTAGAAATATTTCGGGGAGCTATTAAAGATTATTTTTAATTCTTTTATTTAATTATCTTAATCAATATAATTAAAAAAGGAATTAAACTCTTTATAATTAAATCGGATAATTTTAATTAAATTGATATCCTTATTATTATCTTTTAATTAATTATTAGAAAAGCTCGGGCTTGGAAATAAATTAGAATTTAATAATATTATATTATCTTTAAAATTTATTAAGTCCTCTTTAAGCTTTTATTAAGGTTTCTAGATAACCTTTACGGGATTGTATCCACGCTTTCTATAATAATAAGCGGACCGCCATAACTTCTTTTTAAATAACTTTTATATTACTTTTAATTCCGTAATTTATCTTTATAAAGCTTTTAATAATTTTATTTATATTATTATTATATCGTTTATATTACGATTTTAAATCGCTATTTTATTAATATTAACCGGCTTTTTTAATAAAGGATTTCTATTAGGATTTATAGGAGGTTCGCTCCCTTTGTCCTATAGATTTAACGGGGATTTAATAAAAGGTCCCGGTTTAATTACCGGTAGTTTTTTTTTCTTTTTTTAACGATATTTTTAATAAGTTATTAATAAAAGCGTTAAAATTATAATAAAATTAATAATTTAAATATTACTTTAATCGTCTAAGTATAAGGGGGTAATAAAAACAAAGCTAACGCTTATCTTTTTTAATTAATAGAATAGCTTACGGTACTTAAATAATCCTAAAACGAGTGTATAAGCCCCTTATAGTTTAAGTGGTTTTAATATTATAACATTTTAATTATATTATATTATTTTATTATTCTATTTATATAATATATTTAATTATTTAAGGGGTATAATTAAATAATATATTATTTATATACTATATATATATTATATAACGTTAATAACGATCTAGCGGATCGATAGTGCCTCTAATATGGACAGATTTATTGCTTGGCCACGTGAAGTGTGAAGTCCTCACTTACTCGTTGCTGCCCGTCGGCATCGGCATCGGCACCGGCGTCCGCATTGTTAGGTAGTTTCATGACTTCACAATGTACAAAACGGAAGGCGCCGGGTGGTGATGGCCTGTCACTGCCCATGGGAATTTCCGAACACTACCTACCTACATACCTTAAGTATGTATGTATGCCTACCTTTGATCAGGTAGGCACATCACTATCGCACTTGGGCTTGTATCGATAAGGCGTAGTCTAAACTGTGGTCCTATGCAAGTCTGCGCAAAACCGTCGGGTCCGGTTCAAGGTTGGGCAGACATCGGCTGCTTGCGGAGACAGTTCATATGCAATTATTCGCTCAACGGCTAAAATTTTTCCAAAGGGCAGAATCAGTTCTGGCTCACACAAACCGGGGCTCTCAGAAACGACACCTCCAACTCCACTGTTCTTCAACTCGTAGATACCCCTCATATCCTGATAAAACACCAAAGAAAATCATACCTTGGAGTCGTACAATTTCCTGGGACCATACACCACCGATATACAAAATGTCTGAGATTACGCACCCCACGATCAAGGGTAAGTCACTTGCGGCTGGTGTTATGCTATTATTTGCGCGAGATGGTGCCCTTAACCTAGGTACCCTACTTGTCTTGATCTGGGGATACCCTCGTGTCGTTGAGCTTGGAGGGGATGCCCTGGGGCATATTCTTATCTTGTCTCAAAAGACATGGATCCCTTTCATTGAAGTCCATAGATAGCAGTCATCCTCGTGGTTGCGATAGTTTACCGGGCTAACAGTTTGCAGATGGCTGGTTCAGAGAGATCTCTGAGATGTGGGCCGGTAAGTCTATGCCACTACATTACTTTTACACGGAGCAGATCTCATTACTTACACCGTAGCAGGCCAGGCTATGACCCTGAAGGTCAAGAAGGTGCTCCACCACGAGAAGAGCAAGTACCAAGATGTCTTGATCTTCGAGTCGGAGAAGCACGGCAACGTCCTGGTTCTGGACAATGTCATCCAGTGCACCGAGTACGATGAGTTCTCCTACCAGGAGATGATTACCCACCTGGCCATGCACTCGCACCCCAACCCCAAGAAGGTTCTTGTCATTGGCGGTGGTGACGGCGGTGTCCTCCGTGAGGTCGTCAAGCACGAGTGTGTCGAAGAGGCTACCCTGTGCGACATTGATGAGGTACTTTCCCCCTTACTGGTCACCTGTGTCCCATGATTGAGCCAAGGCAACCTTGTTAACCACTGAACAGGCTGTCATCCGTCTCTCCAAGGAGTACCTGCCCAAGATGGCCGAGGGTTACAACCACCCCAAGAGCAAGACCCACGTTGGTGATGGCTTCAAGTTCTTGAACGACTACAAGAACTGCTTCGATGTCATCATCACCGACTCCTCTGACCCAGAGGGTCCCGCCGAGAGCCTGTTCCAGAAACCCTACTTCCAGCTTCTGCACGATGCTCTGCGGGACGGCGGTGTCATCACCACTCAAGCCGAGAGCCAGTGGCTCCACCTTCCTCTGATCACCAAGTTGAAGAAGGACTGCAAGGAAGTCTTCCCCGTGGCCGAGTATGGATTCACCACGATTCCCACTTACCCCTCGGGCCAGATTGGCTTCATGGTCTGCTGCAAGGAGGCCGGCCGTGATGTCAAGACGCCCCTGCGAAAGTGGTCCGCCGAGGAGGAGGTCAAGCTTTGCAGGTACTACAACTCCAAAGTTCACGAGGCTGCCTTTGTTCTGCCCACCTTCGCTGCCGAGGCTCTCAAATAGGTTACATCTTGGTTAAGGTATTAGATACTGCTCTTAGGGACTGGCATCCGGATTGGAAAAAAAAACAATTTTACCAGTTCAAAATGATCCACCGTCTTGAAATACGGGACGGGCAGAAGAATATTGAGGATCTACTTCTTCGCAAGCCGCGACGATAGAGAACTTCTTATCTAGCAAACTACATACCTACCAATATAACCAATGCACGTACTTGGTCTAGTCTGCAAGCAACTGGTGCTGCCGTATTCTTCATGCTTTCCAGCACAGCCCATGCCAATGAGCAGCGCTTGACTGTCGGGCTGGATCAGTATAAATGCTCATCAACAAACGCATGCATCAGCTTAGGTAGAACATGAATTGCATCACCGATACCCCACTAACGCCGCGCCTTATCGGGCTGCCCCTCTCAAGTCGGCCCTGGCAGTCCCCCAATAGCCTCAACCGTACATGTACTTAGCCGGCAATGCATCCTCGCCAACCACCATGAGACCATTCCTGCGGTCCCCAAGCCTCTTCAGTAAATTTGTACCTTCTCTGTCGCCCGCCGCCTACTTCCGAGGGCCACTAGCACGCACCATGACGACCACTACCATCCCCTCGCCCGTGCTCAAGAAACCTGTGAAGCTGGCCTGCATTCAGCTTGCCAGCGGGTCGGACAAGGCCGCCAACCTGTCGCACGCGCGCGACAAGGTGCTCGAGGCCGCGCGCGACGGCGCCAAGATCATCGTGCTGCCCGAGTGCTTCAACTCCCCCTACGGCTGCGACTACTTCCCCGCCTACGCCGAGACGCTGCTGCCGAGCCCGCCCCCGCGCGACCAGGCCCCGTCCTTCCACGCCCTGTCGGCCATGGCGGCCGAGGCCAACGCATATCTCATCGGTGGTTCGATCCCCGAGGCGGGCCCGGAGTCGACGACGACGAGTGCCGCCGACAAGGAGGGCGAGGAGGCGGATGGAAAGAAGAAGAAGAAATACTACAACACGTCGTTGACGTTTGGGCCGGACGGCGGCCTGCTCGCAAGCCACCGCAAGGTGCATCTGTTCGACATTGATATCCCCGGCAAGATCACGTTCCGCGAGAGCGACGTGCTGTCGCCGGGCAACAAGGTGACGCTGGTGGACCTGCCCGACTACGGCCGCATCGCCGTGGCCATTTGCTACGACATCCGGTTCCCGGAGCTCGCGACGGTGGCGGCGCGCAAGGGCTGCTTCGCCCTCGTCTACCCGGGCGCCTTCAACACGACGACGGGCCCGCTGCACTGGCGCCTGCAGGGCCAGGCCCGCGCCATGGACAACCAGATCTACGTCGCCATGTGCAGCCCGGCGCGCGACGAGACGGCCTCCTACCACGCCTGGGGCCACAGCCTCATCGTCGACCCCATGGCCCAGGTCCTCGTCGAGGCTGAGGAGGGCGAGACTACGGTCTGCTGGGAGCTCGACAACGCCAAGATCGAGGAGACCAGGAAGAACATCCCCCTCGTGGGCCAGAGGCGGTTCGACGTGTATCCTGACATAAGCCAGGGTAAGGTACGATTCGAAGAGTGAGATATACTGGGCAAGGCATGAGTTTCTATTCATGAATTGGTTAAGTACCATGCGTGTAAATATTCTGTGATGCCCCAGACTGTTGAGCGTGTTGAAATTTCAGTCTTTTTGAAGATATACACTGTCTTGAGGTGCCATATTGATCGCTATATTGTGAGGAAACCAGAGCAACTACCATGAGCTGAGCAAAACCATGTTGTCTATCCATGAACGCCACTTTCCCGAGATCTTTAGAAGTTACTTGATAATTTTCTCACTGCGGGTCCTAGGACCAGTCGCAACTCCTCGCCAGGAGCGCCGCCAGCTTCTCCAGACCGGCCTGGTCGACCTCATCAAACCCGTTGAGACAGGCGCAGTCGATGTCAATGATGGCCACCACCTTGTCGTCCGCCACGATGGGCACGACGATCTCGCTCTTGCTGTCGCCGTCGCACGCGATGTGGCCGGGGAACTGGTCGACGTCGCACACCAGCTGCGTGGTCTTTGTCGACGCGGCGGCGCCGCACACGCCGCGACCGAAGTAGATGGTTTGACAGGCCACTTTGCCCTGGAAGGGACCGAGTATGAGCCGCGGCTTTTCCGCCGACCCAGTCACATCAAATGTGTAGAAACCTGCGATGGTGGGTGTGACCTGGTGAGAAAGGGGGCAGAGAAGAAAGGAAGGCGACGTAAAGAGTCAGGGGGAGGGGGCACCGTACCTGCCCAATTCACATGGGTACTAGGCTCCGGGAGGGACTTGTACGCGTGCCATAGCAATGAGGCAGCGTTGGATAGGTTACTGGTTCTCCCGTTAGGTCCAAGGGGATGTTACATTTACACCCAATAGGCGGCCTTCGGATGAAGAGCGTGCTCACCAGACCTATGCTCCGAGCCGTTGAGTCAACACGTATTCATTCTGCCGCACATAAAAAGATAGACGCATGTCAAACAAGAGTTGGTTTGATTATCCAGAACTAACCCAATTACGTTGGCCGTCGAAAAGACCCTCAGCCTGCAGCAGGACATGGTCGTAGGCCTGCTGTTTCGTGACGCCCTGAGCAAAGTTGGAGGCGTCGGCGTGCACCTAGCGAATGTATCATCAGCTCAGCTGGTTGGTGTAAGTGACGCGCATTTCGGAGCAATGCGACTGGGCCGTCACACCTCACACGCGCGCACACGCACACATGCAGCAACTGAAGGGCACTAACTAACCATTTCGAATATCTTTTAAATTCTAGGCTGGAGAAGCCGCTCAAAAAAAGGCAGGTCTCAAAATGAAATAAGCTCGAGACGATGTTCCAACCTCCGTTCACCGACAGTTTCGAAATATCGGTCTCTGACAGGTTTTTAGACGCCCAAAGCTCATGTTTTAGAAGATTTTGACAGTACGCTACGAAAGGACCGTTTGTGGGGGAGCGACCTCACAACTTCCCGCCGCTTCCCGTGTCTCGTCCGCTCACTAATGAGAGACAGACACTACTTAAGTAATAACCTAATAATAAACTGGCTAACTGGCCAAACTTACCTAACCAGAACATTGAACCCCACTTGGCAGAGAGGGAGAGTCACGTAGGTGTACCGTCAGCAACAACACTGTCAACAGGCAATACACTTATAAGTTGAACAAAAGCTACATATCTAAATGTATATGTAGTCAATAGGTATTTATCATATTTGAATACGAAATATCATTCTACCGAAAGTACTTTATGCTGACGCTGCCGAGGAGATGTTAAAGAGTGTATAGCTGCACCTGACCCAAGCCCTACCTACTTGAACGTGCTTATTGAGAGGAATATTATGACTTCGACGGGGTACTGTCGAGACTGCTTCACCGGCACGCTCCATGGCGACGCTGTGATAACCGGCCATGTCGAGCATATCCACGGCTTGCCGGTTTATGTTGCTCAGCCAGCAGCGGGTGCTAAGCCCAAAGCACTCATTGTCATCATTTCTGATGGCTTTGGCTGGGAACTTCGCAACACTCGAGCCTTGGCCGACAGCTATGCCAAGCGGGGAGGGTTCCTTGTTTACCTGCCCGAGTTCATGGACGGTTAGAAACCATCCCCAATCTCGTACTTAGTTTGTTGTCTTCGTTACTTGAAAATACTGACACGGACCACTGAAAGGGGCGGCACCACCTCAGTCCCTCCTGGCCGATATAGACGGGCTCATGGCTCCATCTCCAGATTGGTATACTACTCTAGTGATGAAGCCATACTGGGCCTTGAAAAAGATTGCTGTAATGGCACCGTTCGTTTTTCGAACTAGGCGATCGGTAACACAGCCACGGATTGTCAAATTCTTTCGAGACTTGAGGGCGAGCCCGCCACCCTTTCCGACCCAATATCTGAAGATCGGCGTGGCCGGCTTCTGCTGGGGCGGCTACCATACCATCTTCCTGGCACAGGACAACCCCGAGACTCGGGCAACCCCTCCAGGGTCTGCGAAGGGAGTGCCGCTCATCGACTGTGGCTTCACAGCCCATCCGTCTTCCGTATCTGTTCCTTCGGACATACTGGCTGTCCGGTTGCCACTTAGCGTCGCCAATGGGCCGGACGACGCCCTAATGGGCAGAGCCAAGATGGTACAGTTGACGCAGGTCCTCGAGGCCAACGAGGATGCGGCGCACGAAGTTGTCCTCTATGAGGGCGCGAGGCATGGTTTTGGCAACCGAGGTGACCCTAACGACCCGAAGCAGGCAGAGATGGGCCTACGGGCTGAAGACCAGGCGGTGAAGTGGTTTAGTAAGCACCTCAGCTGATGGGCTGTGGCGTTTGTGATATCGAAAAGGCATTTTCCGCAGCGCGTGTGGCCGAGCAAGTCGGCTGTCGTTAATACGCTCTGTGGGTTCTCGCCCGATCTCGGTTCTCGGAGCTGGTGCCGAGCACTTCCAAAATCCCGACTGGTGCATGTTTGGTTTGTTTCAATGCATATTTACGTACTGCCTGTACTTCCACCCCCAAGACTTGTACGATCGGTCACATTATGAGGTGAATATACCGAAGTATCCGTACTTATTACAAGACTATTCGGGGATAAGTAACAAGTCACATGCCGTGATGGCACTGCACTCCCTGCAGCTCTCCCTTGCGCGCGTGACGCCGCAACACGATCTCCACAAACCGCTGCCTATTGTACTGTTTGCCTGCTGTGTTTGTGCAGTATCTAGGTTAGTTGGCGGAGTATCAGGTTGCCAAGCGAGACTTTAGTCAACGAGTGAAAAGGCTGGTTGCCATGATCATGTTATGGATCTCATCTCATGATAAAGTGACAAACATCGCCGTGAGGGGCCAACGGCGAGTCAAGTTCATGAACGACTCTTAATGATGACTGTTAGTTGTAACCGGTCATGAACATGCATAGTAAGTAGTATACGTTGTGCGCTTGTTTGAGTGGAGGTTGCCTTGAACGTTACACAGCGTACTCGTCAGGGTAGGATAAGCTAAGGAAGTAGTCCATGGCGGCAAGGCTTGGCGAGGCCTGGCCAAGAGCAAGTGTCAGCAAACGGCAAGTCAACCGACAACTGGAAGCTTGTATATTGGGAAGCTGTTTGCCATGCCCATGCCCATGCCAATGTAGTAGTATGATGATGATACCTTGACAGGCTCGGGGTATATATCCCTAAACAGCAATTCCGGAGAAATATACAAGTGGCAGGTCAGGATGCATGCTTGCAGCAAACAAAACACAACCAGCTTGCCAGTTTACCAACAACTGAACAACCCTCGACCCGCCAACTTCTACAACCAGACCCCGACAGAGCCAGTCTACAGCATGGTTGTAGCAAGGGGCGACTGACTGATTTGTACTGATGTCGGGCCAGGTAAAGTACCGTGCATTGAAAGTCACAAAGTGCCCCCAGTTCTGGGTTGGTGAGGTCGTATTTGTCGTATTTTTAATGTCTTAAGCACCATTCGGCAATCTCCGCCAGAATCTTATGTTGGAAGGTTCCGCCTCTGGGAAAGCTAGGCAGTCCCACTAACTGACCTCACTCTTGTAACACTGACAGCGCTTATTCTCCAGTTGTCATTGTCCCCCCCATGCTTGCATACCCTGCTAATGCCCTGCTACTGCCCTGCCCATGACGACCGGCGCCGAATTTCGCGGCCATGACTCCGGCCCGATCCCAGGCCTTAATCTGTCTGAGACTCGAGCTGCGCTGGGCGGAAACAGCGCCAGGGACCGGCCTTTGTGCTAGGGAAATCCTTCGAAGTTCGGGGGAGTGCACTGCACTTGCTTGGCTTTCATGCTTGGGAGGGGGAAGATGGTGGCCTAGAACCCAAGCGCCTCTGCCTTTTACCCATGGTTCCCCTGGAGTGTGATCGACGTGAAGGGACGCTTGGCCCCATTGGCCGACCCGCAGTGCGTGTGCGTGGTCTGCAAAATGTGTCTCTACGGCGGAGCAACGAAGGTGTTGGCTCTTTTGCACTTTCAGGATTCAAATCAAATGCCCCCGAAAGCCCACCGCTTATCAACTCGCTTTAATCCTAACCGCCCAAGTATTAGGTCAAGCCACCACTTCGACCCGACAATGTGGTTCGCCATTCACACAACCCAGGACATGTCACAACACTCGCCATAGCTAACCTCCCGGGTTTCAATAAACAAAACAAAAAAAACAAGATTGAAGCGGACGGCCAAGCCGTGGGGACACTCACCCGGTTCAATATGTGAATATTGCCAGTGACGACTCGCAATTTCCTAGGTACTACACCGCTTCCACTCTTATACACCCGGCCTCCTCGCTTGAGTTGAGAGAGAGACAGAGAGAGACAGAGAGAGAGGGAGAGGAAACAAAAAGAATAACCCTCCTTCACCAAGTCAATCGTCGTCGATTTCGGAAATCGATTATGACGAAGAAAGTCGCCGGGTCTTTACCTGAGAGCGGCCTTTCACAGACGGAGGGAGACTCTGGTGCCCATAGCAGTGGAGCTTCATCGTCCGCTGATAATCTTGGTGCGGGTGAGACGAAGGACAGTGCATCTCACACCGAGGATGCAGAGGTCGAAGAGCCGGACAGTGGACCGAGCAAGGGGAAAGGGCTGAGCCAAGAAACCCCAAGCACGAGCGGCGGGACTCAGGATAGCGAGGCCACCTCCTCTGATAATGCTTCACTAAGTTCTGACGATGCTACACCCATAGCAAATGGCAGCGTCGCGGGACTAGAATGGGCCCAGCCGGTAATTAGCACCTTGAACTCCGTTGCAAATGCAAATCATCATCCCTAGAAAAACAAGATGCTTATGACTGGAAATCTCCATCGCAGGATCATGATGAGGACCACTTTGACGACGCAGACTCGGCCCTCGGGGACGATAGGTAATTACAGCAGCAACTTATAGTCCCATCGTATCCTGGCCAAGGCTGATAGAGAGAAAACAGTGCCAGCTCGACACAGTCCCTATCATCGAGCATATTACAGTATCGCATGATCCACGGACGGAGGTATCATAGCCTCCGCGGGGATGGCGACACAGAATATTGGTGAGCTTTTGAAGGCATATTCGGCCATAGCGGCTTAGTTGCTGATGCCTCGCAGGCAGCCCAATGACGAGCAACAGAACTTGTATGCAGAGTATTCGTAAGTTTCCATACCACCAGACTGTGTCCAGCGAACCCAGCCAGGCTGAGTACTTATACGATCTGCAGACACCACGCAAACTTGTTATTACTAGACGGCAGGTTGTTCCTCGCCCCCATTCCAGAAAATGTCCAGAACGTCCTCGATGTTGGTACGGGGATCGGACAAGTAAGTTCCTATGGTTACTACACCCTATTGAACGGTACTGACTTCTCCTTGGCACTAGTGGGCTATGTATATATGTTCCTATCTCAATGCCACCTTCCCTTGATGCGATGCTGACCGGGTACGTACCCAGAGATTTCGGAGATGCCCACCCCCACGCTCAGGTAAGGGGCGTCGACCTTTCGCCTATCCAGCCAGCCTGGATACCACCAAACGTCCTTTTCGAGATAGACGACATAGCTCAGGAATGGACGTACCAGCCGAACCACTTTGATTTCATATACCTCCGCTCCCTCCATGGCTGTATCAAAGACTGGGACGCCTTCTTCCAAGAGGCGTACAAGTGCTGTAAGCCCGGCGGCTATGTCGAGACCTTTCACATGGACCTGAAGCCGCAGAGCGACGACGGCTCGGTCCGACCTGGCATGGCCATGCTTTCCATGTACGAACATCTCGTGGACGCCGGCCGTCGTATGGGGCGGCCCATGGACCTGCTACGTCATCAGACCATGGTGCGGTCCTTGGAGGCGGCGGGTTTCGTGGATATTCGCGAAACGAATATCAAAAAGCCCTTGACCGGCAGTTTCGGAGACAGGAAACTGCGTGAAATTGGCGGGTTCCAGCACGCTGCCATGACAGAAGGCCTAGAAGGTAGGCTTATACACACACTCGCGCACACACACAGGCAAGAGGTTTCTCTTGGTGGCACCGAAAAAGAATTATTATCCCGTTTTATTTTTAGTAAGGCCGGCTAACAAGTTGTCATCTTCTTGCCCCCCATTTAGGTTTCGTGCTATATCCTTTGGGCCAAGTACTAGGATGGCCCCTCATACAAATACAACTGATGCTGGCCCGCGTACGTACGGAGCTGGCTTCACAGAAAGTCCACCCTTGGACTCGCGTTCAGATCGTCTATGCGAGGAAACCCGAGTAAAAGGGCGGCACAAGAGTTCTGCGTGACTCTGCATTACGGTAGCGAAGCATAAGGCGGGGAGGAAGGGAACGCCGAGGCAAGATACTTGCCCATTAAAGGGTCATCGTCGCCCGGTTATATGGGAAACATCTGGGTCAGGCAAGGGCATTCGCAGTTATATTAGGAGGGACGTGAGATACCCGGTAAGGCACGGCTCCTTGCACCAGCATCGGATCCTAAGCGATTGAACGGTGTTGATTTAGATACATACTTTTTATACCCTGTATATGCTCAGGACCTACCTACACTATCTAGTGTGGGGGGCATACACATATTTGATATACCATCAGTCAGAGAGAGAGAGAGAGAGCACTGAAGCCCATATGCATTTAGCGACATTTGCTATCACGCAGACGGGGTCGGTTTCGTACAAAGCCTGACACCCATCAACGAAAGTAGAGGTAACCCTAGCTATTAGGCAATGGATGACCCAGCGTGTCTGTCACCCAAATGGTTCTCGTCCCTCGCTATGCAATTGGGCGAAATCGCAAGCTGGCAGTACTTGAGGGGTGACAGTTGTATATACGATCGCCATTCGTTCTTTCTATAAGTAGAGGGCAATATTTGCCACAGTAACCCATCATCACATCGAAGACTTTGCATGTATACGCGAGCCTCACAGTTCAGAACACAGGTCTAGTATACTGGCCTTTTCTCGTTTCCAGCGGCCATATAGATGGCTTTTGATGGAACGATCGCTGCGTCTGACTGCAGAAACATATGTTCATGAGCACGTTCACTGATATCAACATTCTAGACAACTGGAGACGTTCAAGCAATTGCGTACGTTATGTAATGTAATGTAATTTACAGCCATTGTTTGTTCTATGGCTATGACCAAATGGCTTGGGCATCTGGCCGTCCCTTGATTAAATCCTGTACGCGCAATGCGTGCCCAGACAGGGGGAGCACGTGATCACACAGGTTGTCCATCGAATCAGGTTTACGAGGCCCAGCTATTGCGCTACCCATCCATATCTTATCCCTTCTCAGAAAAACGCCAGTCGTCATGAAATACAATATGTTTTTGCCCGAAAGGATACTGAACGCAACCAAACTCATTACGTATGCTCCTTTACAGCACAAGGGTGCCAGCCAGGACGAACAGACCAGCAATGCTGGAAACGGCGAGCATGGTCATGTCCATAGGCGGGGCAGGGCGGCCTCCCTCACTCTTTCCAGATGAGGTAGCCTCCACGGAGCCGGAGCCAGGAGCGGCGGTACCAGTGCTAGTAGAGCCAGAGTTCTGGGAGCCGGAGCCCTTCAGGCCAGGGCCGGTACCGGCACCATCCTTCATGTACTACATGGATTGTTAGTTACTGTGCTGAGATGAGTAGACTTGTTTAAGGGGGGAACTTACCTTCTTGGCAGCATCAGGGATGGCAGGGAGAGAGTCGTTCTCGACCAGCCAGTCATCATCCTTGGGAGGGCACTTGGAGGAGTGAGTGGTGGAGGCGGCACCACCGTCACCAGTGGGCGTGGGGTACTTCTTGAGGGCATCCTTGAACTTGGTGAAGTCGGGACCGGTGACATCCTTGCTCTTGGCGTCAACGATTCCGTATCCATTACCCTCCTTGGTGTATTCGTAAAGCAGACCACCAGAGTAGACTCCGGTCATCTCCTTGTCCATCAGGGCAGACATCTCCTCAAAGTTGCGGCCGTTGGTGATGCAGCCCCACTCGGACAGGAAGATAGGCAGGCCGTAGTCCTTGAAGCTCTTGACCTTGGCATCCCAGCCGGAGGTCGCGAAGTCCGAGGGCGAGCACCAAGAGTAGTCGTTGAAGGCGAAGAAATCGCTTCGGGCGTCGTCGGAACCGCAGTTGAAGTAGGTAGCAGTCTGCATGCGGTTCTTAGACACATCAGCAGCGGAGTAACCCACAGGAATCTTGCGGTAGCCGCGGCTGCCGATGTATTGCTTCATGTCACGGGTGGTGGCCTTGACGAAGGGAGCAGACTTGGTCGACTCGACCTTGTCGTTGATGACCTCGTTTCCAGAGAAGAAAGCGAGAGTGTTGTCATACTTGTGGAAGGCGTCGATGGTGGCAAATACGCTTTGCAAGTAATCCGCGTTGTAGGACGGGTCGGGCTTCTCGCGGTTAATGGAGTACTTGGGGCTGTTCACATCGAGCACCAGGTAGATGCCAGCGTCAGCCAGCATCTTCATGCACTCGTCGTGGTTCTTGGAGTTGTCGACCATGTAGACACGGATGGTGTTGACGCCAAGATCCTTGAAGTTGGCAATGTCCTTCTTGCAAGTATCGGTGTCGGCGAGAGGGTCGGCATCGCCAGACGAACCACCGGGCTGGTAGTCGATACCGCGAATATAGAAGCGCTCCTTGCCAGCCCAGAAGGCGTTTCCGGAGGCCGTCACGGCCGGGAGCGAAGCAGCGCGGTTGGCCAGCTCAGGCTCAGTGGGGGTGGGCCCGGCGACGGCGAAGCCGGCCGTCGCGAGGAGGGAGAGAAGCTCGTGGGATCGCATCGTGACAGATGTCTGTGTGTTTGTTGTTTATGAAATTGAGTTCCTTCCAAAATGTGGCTAACTTAATATCAAGTCCGTGGTCAAGAAAAGTGGTCAATCAATCCCGAGAGAGTGAGGGATGTCTGATCGAGTCCCCAAAACGAGATATGTGCAGAGAAATGAATTACAATGTTTCAGTAACTTATAAGAGAAGAAGAGGCAACAAGAACGAGTGAGCTGCCGCGGGAGAAGTTGTTGGGAGGAAGTAACGATTGTGTCGTGGGAGAGTTTAGGATGGGGAGTAAACAGGAAGGAAGGATTGATATGAGGAAGACAAGCCCAAGAAATCCAAACAGAAGTCAAGACCAAACAAGCTCTCAACGGGTGATCAAAGGGGAGTGATAGATTACGTGGTATGCACCTTGAAGGAGTGGATTACCCATGATTGGCCAGTCATCGTGACGGGCTGCGGGAATCCCACAAGTCAAGATTCCAGTCGACCCCTGAATCCCCAATCGAAGGTTCGGGTGTTTGGGAATTTGCATCTCATTATTTTGGAGAACAGGGTGGTGTGTCTAGCAGCCACAGCAAAACAGTCAACAACCGTCGCGTACTTCAAGACTTCCTGCAAATCAGAGCCGTGAGACACGCCGAATCAAGGTGTAGCTCTCCCGTAGCGCAAGAGGAAGGGGGCGTAGCGTTAGTGACCACGGCCGCGGGCGCGCGGCGGTGGAAACGCCAGGCGCAGAGCCAGGTCCGCATTAACACAGCGATCGGCCCAGGATGCAAGGGGCACTGTCGAGCAATTCAGGCGGCTCCTTGCTCATCGCCATATCAGCCGTTGATTGACCAGGTGCCAGCATTGACTACCTACATGACCTGTTCTCATATCCGCAACGTCGTAATCTAAGATGCTTTTTTACAGTACGTTGTACGCGAGTACGCGTACTGGCTGGCAGGGAACTTTTAGAAAGGAGTCGCTGCTTGCCACCATTTAGCTATTGGCCTCGCTCAAAGAGCACTGTTAGTAGGTACTTGCTACTGCATGTCGTATCTGTAGGTAGGTACTCCGTAGGTCAACTAGGAAAAACATCACCCACCACTGCAAAGTTCATATCCACAAAGCCACCTAGGCCCATTGCATGCCACGAAGCACCCTACACACATTGCCCGACATTTAGACTATGTGCCCTAGAGAGCACTGCCACCTCTCAAAACGGGCCTCCCGACTGCTTTGTTTCAAATACACCTCTTGCCCGCCACAGTGTTGCCAGGCAATGGCACCTTGAGGACTTGATCTGATGCTACCTTTGCCCCGATACACCTTGCCAATGACGCCAGTGCCCCAAAGCACACCGTCGGTTGGTTTGGCTACCGAATGCCCAAAGAATTGGAACCCCAGCTCGGTGCGGCTCGAGCAGAGCCCATTCCTCCAGTCCTCGAGAGATCGTGGGGCCGGATGGTTACATGTTTTTATAGCAAGTGGAGGTGGCAGTCGTCATGAGGCCCGTTTCCGACCCAGTTTATTCCAAGGCGTCAATGGGAAGCACAGGTTCCTTCCAAATGCTTGTTCTGGGAGCTAGAGCACCCTTGGCGATCAAAAACCCTAGCAATCCGTACCCATGCTGCATGCCCAGGGAGCCAGGTCAGTCAGTCTACCTGCTACCTGAGCCTGGTTTCTGGCCCCCATTCAGAGTGTCAAAATAGCATCACTTCTACTCGGTTCGATACTCCCTTCTTTCATGGGAGACCAGTAAAACCCAAGCAAGGTTTATACCGTAACAGGGAACTCGTTGAAAAAGTGGAATGGTGTTAACTGGCCGAGCAGGTCCCATAAGGTCAGAATAAGGTCCGGCGTCTGGTGTTACTGCGCAACCACAAGGTACAGGTCTCAGGGATAATCTAACTTAGTACGGTCCACAGCGTTGATCCGTACACTGCACACTGAAATATTATAGGATAGATACGGCTTCGATATCTTATCAAAGCTGGGTCGGTACCGGTCCCAGAAGTTATACCAGAATTATCCCAGATTTGCCCATTTATACTGTTGATCTGGTGCCGCGCTAAGTTAGATTATCCCTGAGACCTGTAGGCTCTGTTTGTTTGCGAGTAGCTGAGGCCATGCACTGATGTTAACTCCGCTATTACGGGCGCCATTTTACCAAGCAAGCTGGTATGGTATCTATTGATTCCAGAAGACAATATTCTATTCTGCCACGGATAGTGACTGCTTCGGCTGACTGTAACTGGCGATTTAGGTAGTGTGACTGGTGCTGCTGGCTGTGTTACTACAGTCCTGATATGTACCTTGCGCGATCACGATATGCCTCGGAAAGAAAATTAAGAGTGACATAAGCTAATCTCGGATGTCTTCCCAACGGTCTAAGGGGTCTCAACCCATGAAGTCGGCGTCTATGTAGATGGTAGGAGATTAGAGCAAATCATTACTTTTCTACCTTCTCTTATGTAACAGGTCAGATCAAGTTTAAACGGGAGGGAGGCCCGACGTACTGGGTATGGTTTTCCGTGAAGAACCGACCTCCCGACCTCTCCAAGCTAGTGGTTCCACCAGCTTACGAATGCGCTGGATACAGCCAAGGCGCTCAGTACGACCCAAAGTTGGTTCAGCAGGCTGAAATAGAAGAAGGTGTTCGAACCCATCCAAGTTTCTTGTTTTCTCCCATCAAATCTCCAACTCCCACCACCGTATCTGCAGTCTTGCTGCAGAGTAGGTAGTAATAAATGCAAGCGCACTTAGCTGTACGACCTAGGCAGGCAGTAGAAGCTGCACTGCACTTGGAATATTACAAGATTAGTAGGAAAAGTTGGTGGAACTATTGATAGTGACCATTCTCTAAGCACCCGCCAAGGCAACTACAGGTCGTAGTATGACGACATAAACAGGTTCGCTGCCCAGGCTACAAGGATACCCGCTGCGCTTCTCTGCTTTTCTTGCTGGGCTTTGCCTTTTTTCTTCGAGTGCAGAACATGGCCGATTCGAGTTCATGTCTAGAACAGGATCTTATATTCAAAATGCAGGCTATGAAAATCACATGCGGGACAATGCGTGAGGCTTGTCCAATCATGTCTGCTGCACATTGTCAGGTTTCTTTCTTCTAGAACATGGATGTCAGCTCATCGAATGGGTGCAGGTGGTCTCAATCATCGGGCTAGCTTCTGTCAGCTCGCCCTCGCCCTCTCCCACTCTGGTGGTTGCCCGTCTCCCGCCATAGCATCTCACACCGCAAGGGGGGCTGTACGACTAAATGGCATTTCATTCCCGTTGCTCTGAGTGAGCGAGCCCGATGATGCTGAACATCATCTTGGGGCCGGCGTATATGGTCCGTGGCCGTCCGATGAAACATATGGCACCCATGAATATGGCCATGCAGATGTCGTGAATGATATACTACCTTGTTTGCCATGCCACTTTGTCTTGCATGTACGGATAGATGGGGGAGAACTCTCGCTAGGGTGCAAGCGAACGGGAGAGAACCAAGCAAGCAAGCCGGCCAAGTTTAGTCGATGACAACCAACAATCATCAAAACACACTCTCAACACGGCCGGGTGTTTGGTCCTTTTGTATCAAAGGGTAGTTTGCGTACATATACCAACGTACAAGAAATCGTCCGGTTTGGGCCAGGCTGCCAATTTCCCAGTCACATTGCCCCCTTCTCGTCTTACGCTGTCATCGCCGAATTGAAATGCAAACCTGAACAGTAGCCGCCAGCCCGTCCCGTGGTCTTGGTAGTGGGAGTGTGTGGATTGGGGGAGGGGGGGAGAGAGAGAGGCTTACCATTCTGCCCAACCAGCCCCGCCAACTCCGGCTGCTGCATGACATAGATACTATCATCCCCGCTCCCTCTTCCAGCCCTTTCTAAATCGTCTACTATACCACACCACATCACCGGCCTCTTTTCTCCAAATATATACTGCTTTTGTGCCCATCTGCTTGATCTGCAGGTGCCTGTTTGCTGTTTCTCCGTGTTTGAGGCTCTTCCACACCATTTGTTCTATTTTGCAGGGTCCCCACGTATTTTGTGACATATCTTGGCGGTCCCTCGCAGGCCCCGCGTCACGACGCTGCAAGATGTCGTCGTATTATGAGAGAGACTACCGGTACGCCCGCGACGATCCCCCCTCTTCGGACGAAGACAAGTACAAGAGCACAACAGTCCGGCGGTACAAGGTCGGCGGTGGTGGCGGGAGTTCGACATCTCGTGTTGAACGAGTCGAGCGCTATGAAGAAGTCGAAGACGATCGACGATCTAGGTATTCTACACGGGACGACCTTCGCGACAACCGTTCCCACGTCGGCCGTCCTTCTGGAGAAGTTGTGGAGGTTGATCGCCGCACCGAAAAGACCTATCTGCCCGAGCGACCCCGGTCCGCTTTCGACCCTCCTGTGGAGCGCGAGCGCCGTGTCGTAGAGAAGAGGATCGAGCGTGACGACTCTGGCCACCATGGCCAGGATCGATACTACGAGAGAGAAACGGACTACATTCGAGAACCCGCCGACCGCCGTGACACCCGTGACAATACTACTGTTATCCGCGAGTCGCGCGAGACTATCGAGCGAGACCAGCCGCGCAACTACTGGGACCGTCAATCTCGGATGCCTTGGGACGAAGGCCATGAGGATGTTCGCATAGAAAAGCATATCGAACGTAGGTCGGGCGACCACGTGGACGACATGAGAATCGAGAAGGTCGTAGAGCGGGATCACGATCATGATCACTATAGCCACCACGAGCACCCAGGGGCAGTCGAGCGATATACCAAGGAGACCGAGTATTATAGCCCGGCGGACCCTCCTCCTCAACCCATTATCATCCGCCAAAAAGCCCCGGAGCCCCAGCAAATTATCGTTCAAGAAGCGGCAGCCCCGCCTCCTGTGATCATAAACCAAGAGCGTCCCGAGCCGGGCTACATTGTACTCAGAGAGAACCACCGCCAGGTTGCTCGACCTGAGCCTCCCGAGGAGTACTATTATCGTCGCGAGGAGCGCGATAGCCGTCACAGAGAAGATGACTACGCCATGGAACGATATGACCGTCGCCACCGCCGAGACTATCCATCGGAGGACGAGGATTACTACGTCAAGAGGACCATCATACGTCGCGAGCGTAGCTCCAGCTCGGACCATCACAAAAAGCGGCATCTGGCCGAGGGCGCTCTGGCCGGCGCTGGCCTGTCAGCATTGCTGTCCAGCCGACGCGATCGCGAGGGAGATCTCCCTGAGCACCGGGGCAAGAAAGTGCTAGCCGGTGCAGCCCTCGGAGCTTTGGGAACCGAGGTCATCCGCCGGGCCCGAAGTGCCTATGAGGAAGGTCATTACGATGATGACTATGATGATCGCCGCCACCGATCACGCTCCAAATCGAGATCCAGGATAACTACAGGCCTTGCACTAGTATGCAAACCCCCATTCGATTGTTGATCTGTTCGATGCTAACAGAAATAAAATAGGGAGCTGCTGCGCTTGCTGTTGCCGGCGGTCTCAAGTATATGCAAAGCAACAAGATCGAAAAAGAGGAAGCCACGAGAGGTCGCGCTAGACGTCGATACTCCGACGACGAGTACTCCCGCTCTTCCAGCCGAGTCAGCCGAGTTAGCCGAACTGTCAGTCGAACTAGCCGGAGCAGAAAGCGTAGCAAGTCGAGTGTGGCAAAGGCTGCTGCGGCCACTGGGTAAGTCCAAGGAGCAACTCGGGCAACTCTGCCAGTAATACAACGATCTGAAGCCTGTACTAACATTTGGCGATGCAGTGCGGTTGCTGGTTTGGTGCAGCATTACCGAAGCAAGTCACGTGGCAAATCTCGAAGCAAGTCGAAGGTTCGAACAGGTAAGTATCAATCATGATGACATTTGGGTTGTGGCAGTCGGTTTGACCATTTCTTGGTGCAGGAGCCGAAATTGCGGCAGCATCTCTTACAGGGGCTGCGGCAAGTAAGCTGTGGGAACGCCATAAGGACAAGAAGGAGGCACGCGAGCGGAAAGTCGACGACGATGAAGAGTACTACTCGGATAGAAGCCATCATCGTCGCGGGTACAGCTCGTCGCGCAGCCGTAGCCGCAGCCACAGCCGCAGCAGCAGGTCAAGGGCCCGGTCCGTCACCATACGAGAGGGCGCTAATCGGGAACTAGGCCTCGTTGAGTACGGCAACGATCCCTTGTCGCCGACCGCAGGCTATGTGTCGGCTGGCGAACCGCGCCAGCGACACCATCGCCGCCATCGATCGCCCTCGGTGGCATCGGATCCAGAGATCAAGCGACAGAGGAGCAAGAGTCGCCTCCGGGAGGCTGCAGCTGGTGTGCTAGGGGCCGGTGCAGCTGCGATTGGTCTGAAGAAGTACAATGACGTTAAGAAAGAGAAAGAAAAGGAAAAGGAGAAGTCTCGTGAACGGTCGCGAGAGAGGTCGGTAGGGAGATCGATGGAGCGGGAGCGACAGGAAGTTGAGGATGTCCGGCCCCCGAGGGAGGAGCGCAGACGGGATCGACGGTCTCGAGAACGACAGCGACAACGTGAGTTTTGCTCGGCCTGTCCTGAGCCCCATTCAATTAATCTAACCCCTCTACCAGGTTACGAGGAAGAATCCGACGCTGGCGGCTATTACCCTGGTTATGAATACGATCCGGAGGCACCTCCTTCGCCTCCAACTGCATCAGGTGGCTATCCTCAACCATACACGGGCCCTCCCCCGCCAGGGCCGTCTGGACCGGCGCCACCGCATGGGCCAGCAGGCTTTACTCATTACCCCAACCCTTCGCAGATGAACGTCAACGCCTACCCGCCTCACCCTGTCTACAACCCAGCGGATTACCCACAACCGCCTAGGGCTTCGTCTGGAGGACCTCGGAACCCCTATCCCCCTAATGCACCAGAGTCGGTGAGTCGCGGTGACAATCCAAACCATTCCCCTCGTACTGCCCCCGACCCTGGCGGAGCTCCTGCACAAGGTGTGATGTTCCCCCGTGTCGTTTGAAACTAAATATTCTTTCTTTCCATCTCATTACCCCTCCACTCATTTGGCAAATTCGTGAATCTAACTTGGTATGCTAGATGGTCTAAACTCCCGCCGCCGGCGGTCACGTCGATCCCGACCTCCGAGCAGGTCTACTTATGTTAGCTCGGAGCCTACAACACCACCTGCGTCACTTGCAAGGAAAAGATCTGTCACTTTCATACCCTTGTCGCCACAGTCCAGCCAGACTTTACGAAAACTCCATGAATCTCAGGAGCGGCATTCCGACTCAGACCTCTCTTCGGACCGTACTGTGACCCGAAGACGCGGGAGAAGACGAGACCCGGATCTTTCATCGGAGGAGAATGATGTGGAATTGATGCCCGACCGTTTCGATACCTCGGGTCGCCCGCTCGAACCTGGTGATCCAGGCCGGTGGATGACCAAAGGAGGAAGCTTCGAATATCGACCGCGAGACAAGGGGACCCAAATGCAAGGCGCATGGGGTGTTGGCGGGACCGATGCCGACATGGTCAATCGGATGGCGGAAAGCGTCGGGAGTCTTCTTGAGGGTAAATCAGGGTGTCTGGGAATTCTCGGCAACGTTCTCTCTCATTTGCCCAAGAGCGATGGTGTCAGGGGCGCGGTCGAAGATGCAAAGCATGACGAATCGGAGGACGAACCGGAAAGGCCAAGACGTACGAGGCGTAGACGGACTCGTGGGGACGATGCATATCTCAAGTGAGTTGGCTTCGGGAGTATCTGTTTTTCTTTGATTTATGAAAGTGGATGGAATATTTATGGATGACTATGTGTGCACGACATGTCACGATTTACGAACTTTCCTAGAGTAGCGAAGCCTTTTAGTAGAGATGGTACTGGCTTATTTTATTATTACGTTTCTGTTTCTTCAGACAGGAGTTTTTTACATTTCTATACCTCTTGTGTTCTTATAGTGAAGTTGTTAGTGAGCTGTGGTCGTGATATTTGGGGCTTTAGTTGAATTACTCGGACACAGTCAAGCCCCTCTATTTCTGGAGAGTATTGATTCCCCGGGTACATAAACGATGCCCATCTGCCAGCCACGAAGGTATATTGAAACTGAACACGGCTTACATGTGGAGTTTGGAGGCGTAATCCTGCTTTGCCGCACACCGGAGACATTTTGAGTGTCTGCATTGTGCTCTTCCGGAGACTTTGCGGCTGCTTGTACGTGATCGATGTCTTATAAAGTATCCGAACAGCTGTCCATTTAAGGGCAGTCGTATCAATCGCATAGTGAATATCAACAACAGCAAAACCGTATACTACATCTGACACTTTTTATGACTCGTGTGTCCATATCAGCTTATCAACTACAACTACTGCCTTGCCCCTATTATCCACGCCGCCACTCCCTCCAATT
Organism: Apiospora saccharicola; assembly: GCA_038363915.1. Classification (NCBI taxonomy): domain Eukaryota; kingdom Fungi; phylum Ascomycota; class Sordariomycetes; order Amphisphaeriales; family Apiosporaceae; genus Apiospora; species Apiospora saccharicola. The sequence goes on from JAQQWM010000001.1 coordinate 8,397,108, forward strand.
CTGTACAGCACAAACACCCTGCCAAGCACACATATATTTGCTACGTCCTCCACCAGCATGGCCCCTCTCGCAACAAATGACGGCAAAAGCCTAGCCGAGAACCTGCAGGACCAGTTCCGCAGCGTGCCCGTCACGGCCGACAACGGCGACGCCAAGCTGGCCATGATCCACGCCATGGGCTTCCCCGGCGAGAAGCTCCTCCAGCAGGCGGGGCTACTCCTACCTGATGACGACGCCCCGAAGCACGAGGACAAGAACACGAAGAAGGAAGAGCCCTTCGCGCTGTTTGACAACGCGTGCGGCACGGGGCTCATCGCCGGCCTGCTGCAGAAACGAGTGTTGCCTGCGGTGCTGCGAGAGAGCCGCTTCGTCTGCGCCGACCTTAACGCGAACCTGGTCGACATCGTCAAGTGGCGGGCCGAGAGGGACGGGTGGCAGGGGACGGTTGAGACCGCGGTCGCGGACGCCCAGGTGCGTTTTTGCTTTTCTTGTCTTATTTCTCGTAACTGGAAGTGACCACCAGGAGGTGGTTGCTGTCTACTCCTTTTCCCTTTGCTCCTTCTTCCTCCAGCTCATCGAGTTGAACAAACAGGACACCGGCCTACCAGCCTACCAGCCAACTCCTTCTCCCACGTGGTCATCAACTTCGCCATGCACATCATCCCCAAACCCGACGTTGCGCTCCGAGGTACGTACATACACTCCTTCCCTCCCTTCGCTCCATATGACTACATTTCAAGTCGTCCGCTAACTCCAACCCCCTACTTGTAGAAGCCTACCGCCTCCTCCGCCCCAACGGCACCCTCGCCTTCACCGTCTGGGCCGCCGACAACACAGGCTGGATCCCTGACATGCGCAGCGCCTTCGCCGCGCTCCCTTTCGCCGCAGCAGCTGGAACCCCCTTGATGCCTGGCCGCGTGCCCATGGCCGTGCACGGTCTAGACCAGTGGGTCGACCCGGCCGGTATCCGCGCCGAGCTCGTGTCATCCTCCTCGGTTGGCTTCGAAGACATGCGCATCGAGACGCTGGAACACACGAGCCGCATCGACAGCGCCGAATACTTTGTCGAGGCTTTTGACATGATGAGGAAGTGGATGATGCAGAGTTACTGGCCCGAAGAGGCCCGCCAGGCGGCTGCTGAGGATGGAGGTGCAGTTATGTACAAAGTCATGGTCGAACACTTGCAGGAAAGGTATGGCGGAAATGGCTGGGACATAAGATGGAAATCAGTCCTGGTGACGTGTCGAAAGCCATCATAAGTGATCAAAGTTGTTGTTATATTCAACAACCACTATGAAGAAACAGAGGTTCAAAGTGACTTCAAGGCAGCCCAAAATATACAGAAGTAGTCCGGAAGCAATTGAGGGATCACTGGAAGATATCAAATGTATCTATCAACCTTTCGCGTGTGGCATAAGTTGAACAGTAATGTTGAAATTGTAGACTTATTTTGTCATTAATCATATGAATGTGGTATCGTAATAGAAAAGGCTATTAATCATTCTTCCGTTCCATCGCACCATGAATTTAAATTCCACTGTGCTTCTCCTGATGAGTCTGCGTAGAGTGTCTCCGCTCACGGTCATGAGTGTGATCGTCATGGCTCATAACGGGTGCACCAACATGCTTCTGCATCACTGAAGGAGGGACCTGGGCAGCATCATGAGGATCCTTGTGGCCAGCGCCAGTCCTAATCGTACTCGATCAGCACCAGTGGGAGACAGGCGGGTATATTTAGGCGGCTTACGACTGGTAAGTCTTGTTTCCGCCAACAGTCTTGGAACCGTCAAGGTCGCTGTCAACGCGGGGGTCGACCTTGTTCAACATATCACCCTTCTAAAACGTTGTTAGCATTATGTTCAGTGTCATGAGGTTCATGAGAGTCATCGGGACGTACATGAGGTCCAGCGGTGTTGGGAGCAGGGCCAGGCCCTGAGCCAACGTGGGAGGTACCCTTATCGCCGGGGGCACCACGGTGGTCACGGTCCGAATCAATGCGGGGGTCAGCCGCGTTGGCCATCTTGTTGTTGTGTGTGCCGTGGGTGCCAGTAGGCGCGTTGTAGGCCTGGTGACCTTGGCCTCCAGTTACCGGGTTTCCGGAACCGGCAATACCCTGTTGATGGCCCGTGTGTTGAGCGCCGGTGAGACCGGACGCAGCACCGGTCATGCCGCTGGTACCGTGGGTACCGTGGGAGCCGGCCAAGCCGGAATCGTGAGTGTTACCAGTAAGGCCGCTGGTGCCGGTGGTACCGTGGGAGCCGGTCATGCCGGAGCCGGTCATGCCAGAGCCGGTCATGCCAGAGCCGGTCATGCCAGAGGTACCGTGGCTGCCGGTCATACCGGAGCCGGTGTGGGATCCAACACCGGAGCTACCAGTCAGGCCAGTGCCGTGTGTGTCCATGCCGGTACCGTGGGCACCAGTGTGGGGAGTGGTACCAGCGGTACCTGAAGAGCCGTAGGCATTACCAACAGTGCGGCTAGCATCACGGTCTGAGTCGACACGAGGGTCGGCGGCGTTGGCCACACGGCCAGAGTGAGGACCGTGGGCACCCTCGGGGCCGGAGCCGGAGCCGGGGTAGCCTTGACCGGCCATGTTACCAGCGTGAACACCGGAGCGGTCGCTGTCGATTCTGGGATCTACCTTGTTGCCCATGGCAGAGTCATGGGGGCCGTTGTTGTGAGCGCCAGTGCCGGTGGTGTGTCCGACACCAGTACCAGTGGTTGTTGAGTGGCCAACACCTCCAGTAGAGTGTCCAACACCTCCTGTGGAGTGACCAACACCGGTACCAGTAGTAGAGGAGTGTCCTGTTGTGCTGGCGGGGTTGGCGCGGTGGTCACGGTCTGAGTCGATTCTGGGGTCGGCAGCGTTGGCAGCCTTGTTGTTGTGGGTTCCGTGGGTGCCCTCGGGCTGCTCGTGGTGCTTGTCGCCCTTAACGGCGTCCTTGACCTTGTTGATGATGGAAGACATGATGAGTGGTTTGGAGTATGTTTTGGTTGGGTTGTTATTGGTGAATGGGTATCAAAGAGGTGGTTTGTTTGTAGGATTGGGGTATCAAATGTTGTTTGTGTGAGTGAGGATGATAATGATGAGAGAAGTATGATGATGAGGGGGGATGAAGTGTCGTATATGTACTGACAAGAGAGAATGTCGATGGGTTTGAGGCCTCTCTGGCACTTCCTTGGTTTGGCTGTTGCATCATTGTGGAAATCTCGATCTGACGGGCATGCAACGGGTACGATGGGATTGCTCCTGCCTGGGTGTGCGTTTCTCAGCTCCCTCAGTAATCCGTTTCGTACAAACCCCAACATGCCCATGTAACAAACATGCTACTTCCAAGGCCACAGGGCTGTTGGACAGAGCAAAGGGGGTCGGCTTAGATCAACTCGTCGTCATAAGTCTCAATGGTACTGGGCCATGGTTTCCTGTTTGGGCCATGCAGATTGGAATATCGGCCGGTGCTTTTAGTCCGGAAGGGGCCCCCCAGCTATGAGTCTTTGTTGACATGCTCCCGAACCTTTTCTCTTTAACCCCGCCCCCGCCAGTTGGTGACTTGCAACCGGAAAAGGCCCAGCAGGGAGGAAGTGGGAAGTAGCTCGCACATTCCTGTGGCTTCAGGAGGTACCTGGCTCCAATGTTAGCAGGCTAGCTGGGCCGAGCAGTAGTAGGATTGCCAAAAGACTGCACACCCTATGTATACCACTATGATGGTCTATGTTTAGACGCGTATTAAGAGCCGCAATAACAATAGATAAAATCTGGAAAAATACTTATTATATAGCCGTGACTTTAAAATACGTTATACACGTTTTTACGACTTATTCTAATACGATTTGGCTGTATTATCCAACTTCAAGTAGAGCTGTACTTGGGTGAGAGACCTGGGGCTGGCAGTCTTTTGGCAATCCCACTGTCTGGGCCGAGGGCGGGCGTTGGGGGCGTTCAGAGCTGGGCCATGCGTAACCTGCGTCATAGTGAGACACCAAGGACTATTTGGATCTGTGGCGGTGACGTTTAAGGCTAGATGCTAGGAGGCAAATCAAACAGCAAACGTCCTGAAACCTGGCAGCTGTGGGGTTCTAGACAAACCCATCCTATTGCGGCTCAAAATTAGATGGATACAAACGTGGATACATAGTAGTAGCTCATCGTTGATTCATGGGTAGCTTCACTTCAGCCTAACCTAGTGAGGGGAAACATGCCGCACTCATTGATCAGTCTGCTCTATCAAGAACCAGGTACGGCTTTATTGCTCTGTATTGTAGTGGTATGTAGCATGAGGCACGGAAACCAACACGGAGAGGCCGTTGGGGATCATTCTACCTTCCCTGTTGTTGGTGCCCCGGGTCAGGTATGCCAGCCAAAGCTGCTGCAGAATCGGTCTCTTTAGTCACCCGCGCGTGTGCCAGTGCCTACCTAAAAGGCATCTTTGGAGAGCAATTAGGTTTTTGGTGGCAGCAGCTCTGTGAAGCTAGGTACCTTGCAAGCGTCTTATTCGTCAAGGAAATTGCTGTTCAATCCAAAAGGTTGTTCAGGTAGGTTGTTGCTTAGGCTAAAGCTGGAGGGGCTTAGGGGCCTAGAACTCCGCGATCTTCTCCAGGAACAAGGTCTTTGTGGGTGGGGACCTGGATCAAGAAACGGAAGTGAGAGCGGGCTGGGTTACCCGCTGGCGTGACGTACAGCAGGGCCCAACCATTTCGCTTTCCCAGATCGACGATGATATGTGGCTTGCGCGTCCCTCTTGGATGTCCGGCTAGACGGCACTAGGCCAACGAGGTAGGCTACCGGTCGGAAAGATAAACTAGTCAACCCTCCCATACAGCTCAATTCAGTAAAGCAACAATTTTATTACCAACTCGACAATAAATTAGGGAAAATTATAGGAAAATCTCAAGTAGATAAATCAGCTAATTCTGATTTTTAAACCATTTTTCTTAGTAATTTTAGATATAAAAGGTACTGAGTTAGTGTATATAAAACATGTTAAGCCATTTGGAGGGTTGACGGGTTTAATTTTCCGAGGGGGAGGTAGGTACACGCTGCGCAGCGTGCAGCACCTGCAACGGGAAACAACAACGCCCAGCTTTGCTAGCTTGTGGCGTCACCCCGGGCCATGTGCAGCTGACGTGCCTTACGGGAAACCCCACCACGATGCGGTCATTGACTGCCAGGTTTTCCTACTTTCCCATAATTGTGCCAAGAATTATGTGGCTATGCAGCAAACACTTGCACCGATCAATATCGTGTGGCGCCTCCCTCTAGCCACATCACGAACGGCAAGACGTCTAATTCGGAGCAAGGAGGTACAACACTAACCCGACCAACCCCTCCATCGCAGGAAAAAAAAAAAAAAAAAAGCAAATGTACTACTATGTCGGATTTCACGGATGTAACCCCAGAGCTGACCCGAAGGAGGGGTGGCTTGATGGAGTATTGGCAGACATACGATTATTCATATCGTCGTACAGCTTCCCACGCGGGAAGCTGTACATGATGTCAATTCGTTGTCGAACTTTCGTATTTCGGGCGTCTCTCCGCCAAAGTCAAAATGGACAACCTGTCAGCAAAGAGCAATTCATTTGAATTTTCAAACTTGCACACCACCACATTTGTCGTGGGGCCAAGGTAGTCAGTCTTATGACGTATCCTGCGTTTAACGCCAAGTGATATGCTGCGGAAGAGAAGTGATATGGGGTTAGCTGGGCGGCTATCGGCATGTATTGTCACGGAGGGAATGGCAGCAGCGGAATGTTACTTGTTAGTAATCAGCGCATATCAAATTGAGATCAGAGCACCATATCTAAGCCTTGGACACATACAGATACTCGCAAAAGAGCACTGACAAAAGACAGAAGCTGTGAACATATTATACACTCCGGTAGATTCAAAGTGATAATCGCCAATTTTGCTGTTACCATATAAGGGAGTTGGAAGCTATCAATTAACGCCAGCTGAGGTACCTTGGGTACGTAATGTTATAAATATGGGCAGTACAGGGTATCAATTTCGTAAATCATCGTGCATAGGTAAAACATCCAACAAGTCATATCTCTGAACGCAAACTAATGCTTGCTCAACCATTAACTCCTCCGCATCAGACCGTGGTGGTAAAATGAATAAAGAGCGAAGAAGGCACATGACGCTGTAGTTGTCGTGAATGTTGGGAAACAGGCCAAGGGGCGAAAAGCGGTGTTCCGGGTGCAGCAAAACAGCCCATCGTCAGGGCCATTCAGCGAAGGCCTGACCGATGACCACAGCGTGGCTGCTATATTCTCAGCATCAGGAGGTGCATTGGCTGGGTCGCCTGGGTTGGTAACCCGTCACTTAGACGCGAGAGCGGCCCCAGGTGCGGCGACGGTAAGCGCGGCGCTCGTGGTCGCGCACCCAGATGATTTCGATGATGGCAGATGCGAGCCAGCAGATGGCCGACAGGAAGCTGAAGGCGATGACAGCCTTCCAGTTACCACACTGACCGACGCCGCGCAATGCCAAACCGCCCCAGTCGAAGACCTCGCCACACGAGTCGCCGATGAGCTGCGTTGCGTGTTAGCATCAGAAAGCCGGTCATATATATACCCCGTAGAGGAGAGAGAGATACTCACATTGACAATCAGGCCAAAGGCAACGAACCAGCAGATGGAGAGGACAAGGTCCACGGGCCAGTGTACGAAGGCTCCACTGAAGGGGAAGAGCCAGATGAGCGCGAGGAAGATGGCAATGCCGGCCACGACTTCGGTGTAGATGAACCGGCCCAGACTCCAACTGTCCACCCCGTGCATCCGGTGCAGGTAATGTCCGTTGATGCCGGCGACAATGGTGGCAAAAGCCAGCTCTGCCAGGCGCAGGATCATGCCAACGAGGTCGGTCAAGATCATCTTGGCGGTTTGAGGGGGAACTGAAAGGTATCTTTCAGTCGGTGTTATTGTCCTTGTAAATCTTATTGGCCAGATGTGCCAACTAAAGCAATGTATGCAATACGGAGGGAATCCGTTACTTATATATCCTTGAGATATAGATATGTAGGAGTAAAGAATTAGAGAACCTGGTGATGTCTAGGTGGGAGACAGGCCCGGCAATACGATTGGTATTTATTCGACAGCCATTATTGGCAACAGCACACCGCATGAGCAACTATGACGCTGCGCGATTACAGCCCAACCAACGGCAAGGCAGAAGAAGAAAGTGAGGTGTTCAGGATTGCCAGGCCGGGCAAACCTGCAACAACCTGCAAGAAGCATGCCACCATAGCCAGTCATTCATTCCAGAGATGGTGTTACCTTGGAACAGCCATCGAGACCAACAACGAAAAGGGAACATGGACGAAACAAACCATGTCTTGCGCGGCCACAGCAGATCTTCTTCCTTGGACTGCCACAATTGCCTTTTTCGCGATTACCAAAGGGGCTCTTGTGACCATGGATGCTTCCAGCAAGCCCAGCTCGGCGAAAGGTAATCTCGCGATCGGGTTCCATGCCAGCTCAGCTGCCTTGGCTTGGCGTGCATTGGCGGCATGGGGAAAAGAAGCAGTCAAGCGCCAGAGCCCAGAGACGATGCTTGTGGTCGTATGGGATCATACCACGATCTGCCGCCAACGCGAGGTGATAGTTGAGAAAGGGAGCAACAGCAAAAAACAGGGACGGCTCGACGTGGCGTCCAGTCAGAACAGCCCAATCTCACTGAAACAGGCAATGCGGGCGGGGGATTGACACGCCCTGCCACCTTTTTAGAATTCGGATATCCCTGGGCTGACAGCGCACCAGCTACCGGCATAAAGAGACATACACACACCGGAAAGTAGGCAGCAAAGACAACGATAAAGGGGCCTGGCGAAAGTTGCCCAGCTTTGGTGACTGGTCATTGACGGTATACCTGGGGTGTAGCAGCACCACCGCGGGACAGATGGCGGGAGAGGCCGAGCCTTCACCGAATGCAACTGATGTATGGCCCAACCACGATATATTGATCCGTCGCAGCCGGAATTCTCAGATGATATGTTAGTAGACTGCATATGCAGTGCTTCACCAGGATTTTGGACATCATGTGCCAAGAGCAGCTTTCCTGGTTGCCCGAGAGAGCTGATCTCGTAAATGCTGCTGCAAAAGACGATACGATACGATACTAATACAAGTCGTCGTACGTGGCCCGCATATGTCCGAATATCTCGAAGAACCTCGAAAACCAAGGAGTTGATTACAGGATTGACTGACATGCGATAACTGCAAAAAGAGGGATTCTTGACTCGGCTGGGGCTCGATCCCAGGACCTTCAGTGTGTTAGACTGACGTGATAACCAACTACACCACCAAGCCTTGATTGCTTATTGAGGAGCTGCGCCCTTAACATATATGCATGTCTGTAAAAACAGCACGAAGGTCTAGAAAGGAGGAATATGGTATCTCAACAACGCTGAAATGATCAGATGTTCGAGCTTACAGGGAAGCAGAATGATACTATTCAGTTGCATCTAGCAGATTTATCAGATTTGACTATACTATACAGCATGCGGCTATGGCTACTTCAGCGCCATGCCGACTCAATAGTAATGACCTATGACTAGTCGCCCCCCATGCAAAACATCTACCTACACAAGTCCGTCTATCAATGAGTATAACAGGTTGTAAATCATTTTGTGAAGACTCCTAAAATGTGAGGCAGCGTGTGATGCCACTGCTCGTCCTCAGGATGGCCGACATCAATCTTCTCCCACGGCCCGGCTTCGCGCAACCACTGCTCAGTAGGCCGACACAATTGGCAGCCGCCAAGGAAATGGGGCCAAAACAGGTTCACGAAAGCTATAAATCAATAAAACGAATTAGCAAGCTCCTTCCTTTAATATAGTGAACTGTGCAGAAGTGTGCGAGAGAGAAGAGGGGGTTTTGGTCTTCTGATCTGCCCCCTTGAGCTCTCGAGGAAGCGACACGACATGGCAGAATGGAAGAAGAAAACCAGAGAGAAGAAAAGAAGAAAAGAAGAAAAGAAGAAAAGAAGAAAAGAAGAAAAGAAGAAAAGAAGAAAAGAAGAAAAGAAGAAAAGAAGAAAAGAAGAAAAGAAGAAAAGAAGAAAAGAAGAAAAGAAGAAAAGAAGAAAAGAAGAAAAGAAGAAAAGAAGAAAAGAAGAAAAGAAGAAAAGAAGAAAAGAAGAAAAGAAGAAAAGAAGAAAAGAAGAAAAGAAGAAAGAAGAAGAAGAAGAAGAAGAAAAAAACCGCAAAACTCACCCTGATACGTCCGCATCCCCCACCCCTCGTCCCTCCGCACGTGCTCGTAGACGTACCACCGCCCGCCCTTCTTGAGGTAGCCGTACAGCTCGCGGGCATTGTCGCGCGGCTCGGGGATGCTGCAGAGGCAGAGAACAGAAACAATGCAATCAACACTACCCTTCTCGACGCGGCTGCCCCATTTCGCGGAATCGCCCAGGTCCTTGATGCCAACCGGCACGATCTCGTAGACGCCCTCGAGCCCGTTCTCCTTCACCTTGCGGCGCAGGCTCGCGTGCTGGTCGCAGTTGGGCTCGACGCCGTAGACGCGCGTGATGGGCTCGCGCGCGCTCTTCTTCCTCTTCTCGCCTCCTCCTCGCTGAGTAGCGGCTGTTCCTGTGCCTGTCACCTCAGCACCGCTACTCCCCACCCTCTGAGGGGACCGGCTGCAGATACTTATCCGAGAAGATATCGACCCAGTTCCCGCTGCCGGCGCCAATCTCGATGACGGTGCCGCCGATGCCGGGGCCGACGGGCTCCTCGACGACACGGCCGCCCGTGGCGCGGCCCTCGAGCAGCGGGATGACGCGCACTCCGGCGTTGAGCCGAAGGTTGGGCGCGAACCAATCCCAAAAGTTGCTGAACCAGGCGTCCTTCAGTTTGGAAGGTGAGAGGAGCACGCCGAACTTGCCATCCCGGACCAGGCGAACGACCGTGCCGGGGAACCAGGAGGCGGCCATGAACATGAACTGCCACGGGTTGAGGAAGCTCAACAGGATCTCCTGGAGCTGCGCGAAGGTCGCCATTGTGTTGGTAAAAGTTTCGCCTGTCTACTTTCTGAAAAAAGATATGTTGTTTTCTTTAGTTGCTGGGGAATGAACGGGGGATCATCTGGGGAAGCGGGGAAAGTCTCACCTATGAGAACCAACTTGCTCGACGACAAAATTCAGGAGAACACCCAAAAACAATAATTCCAAGGGCAGATGAACAAGGAGATGGGTTTATGAGCCCAGGGATGAATAAAATAACACCGTACAAACTTGCGGATGTATGGATGGGATGGGTAGGGGAAAAGCCAAAGGTCTTTGGTGAGATATTCACTCCTAGGCACAAATGGGAAGGGAAGTGTGGGAACAGGTTCTGCGACGAGGGAAGGGGGAGCAGCTTCTATATACTTGGGGCTCGGGGCAAGGATAATGGTCCAGGGGCCAGGCTCCGGTCGACTTTTGATTGGATCGGTCAATACGGGTCAGCTATCGAGAACGTCGGAACCCACCGCGCTCCTATCGAGCTACACAGGAAATGTTGGACGCCCCTATCACACCTCAGACTAGACAAAAACAGGCAGCTGGTTCTTTACTGAAATATTATTATGATTGATTCCTAACGACCCCGATACTCGATGTAGGTGAGAAAAATAACGCGAGTATAAGGCCGCAAATCGAACAAGATGGTATCAGGTATCATCGTAGTTCAATCAACCCGGCGCCCGCGACAACTCCTCCGCCCCCCGCTTCTCTAGATGATATGCACATCCCCTGTAATGTGACGCCCAAATGTAGCATAAACGTCAGCGGCTGGTCTCTTTCCGACCGACTAGTCCTAGCAGTCTATCAGGAGGACAGCCTGCTCCAAGTCGCCAGAGACCCCCATCCCCTCTGCGAGGCTCACCGTGTCCTGCAGCTCCCGCATCCACTTCCCGCCCTCTATGATCTTGATCATGTCCCTCTGTCCCGCCGTCAGCGTGTTCACGGCCGCAAGGAACTGGGACTGGTAGCGGGCCAGGCACTTTTGCGCCTCGTCGCCGGCGTGGGATGTTGTCGGCGTCTGCATGACGGCCTGGACGATCTCCCGCATCACCGTGAGGATGTGCACGCGATTGGGGAGCGACGTGTGCTTGGTCATCTTGCCGCCCAGCTTCTTCAGGATTCGTTCGACCTGGCTGGCGGCCAGGACCGCCATGGATCTCAGCCGGGTCTCCGTGTACTTGTTGGGCTTGTCGTACTTGCCGGTCCACCCCAGTTCAACCTCTACCTGGTCGAGCAGCCATGTGAAGTTTACGGGCTCGTCCTTTTGCATGCTAGGAGGGTCATGATTGTCTTCTGTGATTGGTGCTGGACTGGGCTCAATCGACTGCGAACCGAATCCAGCTGGTTGCGGATTGGGGTTTCTCGGAGCAACTGATGAAGGTTTGGTTTCTACGACGTTGAAGGAAACCGCAGGAGCTATCGGGGAAGATTCTACCGAAACGTTGGAAGCAGTTTCAGGCAATGGTCCCGGCGGTCGAGGCTGTAGAGGAGAGCTCTTCTCTACTAGAGTCATGCGATCAGAGTCTTTATGTTGAGTTGGCGAGTTTTGCTGAGCAGCGGCCAACTTAATAATCTCACTAACGGAGAGCTGGCCATACTCACCGGCATACCTACTTGTCAGCCAGCAGTCATCTTCTTCGCTGTCGGTTTCACAACTGCTGGAGTCGTCGTTCTCCTCCTCGTCCATACTGGCCTGGCGATTGAAAGCGTCTTGGACTATCTTGCGTGCACGTTCCTGTTGGCTGGTTGGCTTTTTATCGACCCAAGTGCACATGGTCGGAGAGTCCGATACGGCGGTAGGTTGTGAGAAAGGCTGTGGTGCATTCTCGGGCGTGGTCTGTGGTTGTAATGTGGCCTGCGAGTGAGGCATGGTATGAATTTGAGATGAGGGTTGCTGTAAAGGCTGAAGCAAAGGCTGATGGTTGGCTTGAGAGTGAGGTGTGGCCGGAGGTGCAGTCGGAGGAGGCATTACGCAATGTACGTTTTGCTGTCTCTGAACCCCGAGTTGCAGACACGGCAGACCATTAGGCGCCATGTTCGACGATCGGATCTGACTTACTGACGCTGGTCGGGCTTGGGGCTGGGCCTTGGGATGAAGCGGCGCATATACGGTGAGTCTCTGAATGTCCGCCGCTGTCTCCTCATCACGTATGGCGGCGTCTATCATAATTTGAATGAAAGGGAGTGGAGTGACCTCGCGAGGATCATGCTGCCTCAAGATATCAAGGAGTGATTTTACTTCTCGCCGTGATTGCCCAGGTTGTTGGTGCCAACCCTGATGGTGCCGGCGGTGCTGCCGCTGCTGTCGCCGGACGGTATGAGGGACCCAGTGTGGCCGAAATGCAGCATGAGCAAACTGTCCCGGCGCTACAAGGCGTTGTTGATGGACCTCGGATAATTCTTGGAGCGGAGCAGTCACACCCGGCGGTTTCAAGGACCATGTTGTATTCAACTCAGGGCCTAGGCGGTGCTGGTCCAGAGACCTGATGGGAGTGCCTGCCACCGTAGTAACAGAAGAAGCAGTAGCTGCAGATGCGGCGCCTGCTTGGGACACAAGGCCCTGGGCAAGAACAGGCGAATCTGTCCCCGGTGAACCTAACGGAACGAGGCCGTCCTCGTCCATCGGCTCGCACTTGATCTCCGGGCTCGACGGCGCCGAAGGAACATACACATCGTTATCAACGAACAGGGAGGATTCTCTTGCAGTTTCCATACTGGCCAAGGAAAGCAGATATCTTCAAGCTTTTGCGTAAGATAAAAATAAGATATATCGAATGTTACGCGTAGTAACTTATGAAGCAGTCCCAGTGCGCCTCGAGACATATCAAAAACAAACTGCATCATCAGCTACCGGAGAACAGTACGTCAGGAGAGCATCATTCTTTGGATATAACCCCGCTTACTGGGGCTTGCTCAGGTTGACTCATGGCAAGGCCCAGGGCCCAGGTTAACTCTACCTAATGTAAGGTTCGGATCCGGAGCGGAAACGGTTATATGGAAGCTTATATAGCACACGAACTTAATACGATAATGACTGCCCTTACTTCACAATATCACGAAGAGAGACAAACACAAGGTAACAAACGAAAGCAATCTTCATTCAATGGTATACTGCCCTAATCCGTAACGCCAACTACCAGTGGGCCCAGGTTTCGCCAAACCGTAATTGCCCTGTGCTGCCGCTGTGTGGGCTCTGAAGGCACACTGCGATGATGGATAGTGAAAAAAATTATATGCCAATTGCCCATTCAGGGCATCTCACTCGCTGCCGACTCTTCTTCTCGTGGGTCGAGCCCACTCTCCAGGCAGCCAAGTCGCGACCATACTGGCTGCCTTTCCTCCTCGAAGCCTGCCTAACATCATGTTTAGGCCTAGTCACCCACTCCCCCTTTTCCTCTACCAAGAAAACCATAACTTAATCCGACTTCCAGTGACTAACAACGCCACCATCATCATCGTCATGGCCTAGGTAGAGTTCGATTGCGTATAATGCCATAGTGGTAGATACGTTCACCCATCGCCATACGTTGCCCCCGGAATCGCCGTCTTTAAGGGTCCACCCCTCGTCCCCGTTGGTGGAAAAGTGCTGAAGCAACAGACTGGTGTATACGGCAATGAGGATCGATGGCGAGAACCAGGACAGGAAGCCCAACAGCCGGTTTGCTCCGTCCGAGTCGTCCAGAGACGGCTCGTCCATGAGCGCTCTCGCACCCGACTCCCTAACCGCGGGGATGATGCGGGTCGCACAGTAGAAAACGATGATCCGGTAGGTGAGAGAAATCATCACGGAAGGCGCAATCGTCTGGAAGGCGGCGTGGAGGAAGCTGAGGGATGAGAAGACCGCCGAGGGCAGAGAGCCCAGCATATGCATCATAGTCGAATAACTGGCCATGATGATTGGCGGCAATGGCGGGAAATCGGCCTGGCTTGACGCTTGTTCCGCAGCAGCAGCCGCTGCCTCCGCAGACTGCACATAGTCCGTAAAGATCTGGTACACGCAGAGCACAACGTAGGCGAAAAGGAGCGAAGATTCAACGGGGTTTCCTCGCCCCGTCCCGATACCTATAGCGCACAAGAAGAAGGCCGTTGTCACCGTCACTCCGATCATGATGGCATCGACGTTGTTGACCTGGGGGAACAATGCCACGCGCCAGAGGAAGTAGACGGCGCTGGCAATGACAGAAGCCGAGAAGATCAAGAGTATAAGCTGTCCATAGAGAGTTAGCACAGTGTATTTTTTTCAAGCGACAGCGCGCAGTTGAGAGTGAACAGATTGCGTACGACCCAAGTATCACTCCTGCCCCGGTTGACGATCCATCTGGTGATTTGGCCGGCGGCCTGGATGACCAAGAGGGTGCAGAAGCCTTCCAACATCTGGAACACCGGGCTCGAGTACCGCAGGCTCGAGTCCCAGGCCCCGATGGTCAAGTCCTCCACGACACCACCATCGCCGAAGAAGTATTCTCCCCAAGTGCTGTGCTGTTTCCTCCCGCCTAGGGCCCAAACGGTCCTCGTGACCCAGTCGGCGTTGTTTGCGTCAACGGCGAAGCGGTGCAGGGACCAGATGAGCAGGCCGGGGATGACGATCCACTGGGAGGACTGGATGGCCATGGAGATGGTCCATCGGACGCGCGACTTGTCGGGGGTGATGAGCTTCAGGGCGCTGTAGAGGATATAGAAGAGGAAGAGGGACAGGCTGTAGACCAGCCCGCTATCGCGACCGCCGACATCGAAAGAGATGGGTATGGACAGGACGATAGTCAGCAGGAAGACGGAGCTGAAGACGATACGGAGAAACCACCACATCGGCGCGTTGGTGGTGGCTGCTGCCGCCCCGAGCTAGCGAGGCGTCTGGCCAGGGCTGTCGAGGTATTCTTTTTTTTGTATGTGGAGTCGGACAGCTGACGATGGCTTGGGGGGGGTTTCCTGCCGGCCAAGTGGTTGCGGTTGCGGGTGGGTTTTTTTGGTCGGTCGGCGAGATGGGGGAGTCTGACTCGCCGGGCTGTCGTCGAGGGTTGCAAGGTGGTGGTTCGGCGATTACAGGAAACAGCGTGTTGCTGAATCTGTAGTGGGTGGTGGTAAAGGTTTCTGTCTGGTCGAGGCCGCCGAGGAGAGTAGAGATTTGGTAGGGTGGTATCTGGCTTCGCCTGGTGGCCGCCCTCAATACGCCAGATGTCCAGGCGCGCGTGCTTTTTTTATGGGCAGGAGGGGTTGGGGGAAATGGATAATTCTTCTTCTCTGGCTTCTACTCTCCAAACATCCCTTTAATGGTGAAAATTAATTAATTGGTATAGAGTAGAGTGTTGGACTAAATCGAAACGTTGGCTGAATTGAAGAAAAGAAAAGGCCTCGGGCGTTGGCTAGGAGCTCTCTTCAATCTCTCTCGACTTGTGCTTGCTCGCTTGCTCGCTTGCTCGCTCTCCCTGCTGCTATTGCTGCTGCTTTTTGGTGGTAAGCTCTGCCTGCTGCATCCACTTGTCCCAAATCTTGGTGGTGTTGATTTACAGTCGTGTGTACTGTACTTGCATGTATCAAATTGTATGTATTAATCAATGTGTCAGTCATCCAACTATCGTTATCTCCACGTGGGACGGCAAGGAATAAGGACGAGAGGACAGGCTGCAGAATCTATCACGCAAAAAGAAGAAGTCGTTCGTTCAGAGCAGATCTGTCGTTGGATGATGCAGGGGGAAATCTAACCGTGATGGTGAATTCTTAGGGTACATGATGCATGCATATCAAGCAGTCTGATTTGCTCCAGCCATACAACGTGCGGTGCTGTTGCGTGCACGCACTGCAATCCCAAACCATCATTACTACTAATATAGATAGGTAGTGTGCACCAGTTCACCAAAACCCCCAAAGCCAACTCGAGTTAGACTTGGTTCCTCTCGGCCATCCCTGCTCATCTGCCGTCACACCCTCTTAACCTCAATTGCAGTAATAAGAGAGAGACAGAGAGAGAAAGGCCCATCCGCACATGTCAAAAATCAAGGAAATCTAGCCTGGCCGACCAACAAACAACCACCACCTTGCGGTCATGGCCGCCGACTCGTAATGACGGAACAATCGAAACGCCGGGTCAAAGAGCCCCGTCTGCTTACGGATTAGCGGCCACAGTTCCGTCCATTCTACGGGATGGACCGTTCAAGCGTTGCGTCGGCCACCCTTCCAGGCCATCCTTCTGGCCCATCTGCACTACGTCGTGTGCTTTGTAGATCAGCTATCGCAGAGGAGCGGTCAGCTGTTTCAACACCCCCCCCCCAACACTCCTGTCTCTCAGGGTACGGGGGACCAAAATGTCGGTTTGGTCGGTTCTGCTTGTATATAGATCTGCTCACACTTCTTAGAGATCTACAATACAACGTGTACGACCCCCAAAAATGAGGCTTGACGTCATCTGGGGCAATCAGCTTTAAGAGGTTAAACTGGGATGTCCACGCCATCGCTGGCGGTGGGGTAGTGAACCCAGTGCCTCGGGTATCTAGCTGTGCACCTTGCTTTCTTATGTGGTAAATGCAATGAGACTGATGATGCGACTCGGGTCTGTAGCTCTTCAGTTTCCTGGGTGGGCCGTCTTCTGCCTCAACGCAGCGGGCAACATGAGCTTCCCAAATCGAGGAGGCCGGACAGCCTCGATGGACTCGTCTGTGTTGGTCCGATCCTTGAGAATACGACCCTTCTTGCTGCTGTCGCTGTCGCTGTTGTTGGCATGCCCCGCCTTATAGTCGCAACCCTCCTGGTCTCGATATACCTTCAAGTAGACCCGTGCCTCCATGATGTTTTGTCCCTCCAGGTAGTTGTATCTCTCCTTCTCCAGGACCAGCCGCACGGCGTCGGCAATGCCCCTGGCATGATATGTTGGTTGGTGGTTGGGCTTGGTGCCAGCCTGGTAGACTCCGGTCTCCACAAGAACACTCTTCCATGTGGCTCCCATTTGTGACTTGTACTTGTTCGCGCCGACGATGTCGCTGTCGGGGTTGTCACCGATCATATATACCGTCCTGATCGCAGTAGCGCCTCCGCCGCCGCCGCTCACGCCGCCCTCCATGGCCTGGATCCTGGACATCTTCTCGTGGAATCTTTTCAGTATCTTCTCGCCGTACATAAAGGTGGCTTCGCTGGGCTTTCCAATGCTCGTGTACTCGAGCTTGGCCTCCCCCTTGGTTGAGTAGCGCCAGAGGCCCTCGAGGCACTCGCGAATGGCGCCCTGGGCGAAGCGCGGCTGGTGGTAGTCCGTCACCCACTCGAAGTCCGGGTTGGAGAAGTAGAGCTTGGGCTGGTTGTCCTGCAGATAGCCGTTGTTGGGCAGCGTCACGTCTCCGGCCTTGACCGACTTCTTGCCAAAGACGCCGCCACTCGACAGGAGCAGGTCGTGCATGACCTGCAGGTCTAAGCACCAATCGCGCGACGACGACCAGACCAGGATGGCTGCGATTTCCTTCGTCCGGAGGTCGGGCGTCGGACGGCCGTGGGCGCTGTGGTGAGGTGCGGATACTTCGGGGAATGGATGGAGAGTCCTCCACTCAACAAACAGATCCGAAGAGGTAATCACGTCATTGAAACCGTATGCTTCGGCGACATGTCTTATCTGATCGCCTTCGCCGCCGATTACTAGAATCCTCCTATTGCGGTACAGAGGCACCAAATCGTGAAAAGGGCTGTGCGACTGGACGAACTGGTCCGGATCGATGTCGACATTGAGACGAGAGCTGACCTTGGCGGCATGGTCTTTCTCAGTCAAACCGCCGCCGTTGGTCAAGAATATATATGGAATCTTCAACCTTTGAAGCAGGCGCAGGGTGTCGGCACCCCCCGGGAGGGGATCTTTGCCCTTGACAAAGACTCCATCAATGTCAAATGCGAAGGCAATGGTGGATTTCTGAGCAGACTCCCGAGGCGTCTCTGGGAAATACTGCTTGATCATGGTTGAAAGGTGCGGTGTCCCTCCGCCAGCTGCTCGCGTGCAAACCTTGCGGCTCATGTTGTCAGAGACCGCCAGGGTCGTATAGGTCTTGGATGAGGAGGATGAGGACGCCATATTCGGCTCTTGGGTGGCGTTTACTCGTCGTAACGTTTAACCAGAGACGTACTTCCAGAGTGCCAACGGTCGGGGTGTTTGGCCTTTATTGCTGCTCTCCGGCGCAAAAGGATAACGACCCCCAGGTAGAAATCTCTTTTATTTTTTGGTAATTGCCAGCAAAAGTGGCAAGGGTCAGGGTGTCTGTGAAAGGTAAAGCTTCTGCTCCGTGACTGGGATATGCTGTCTTGACAGATACAGTGGGAGTGGGCGACTGTTTGCTGCCGAGCGGTTCGATTGCATGAAGATGCCGGTTTTTATTCTGTGGAGGAAAGCAAAGTGTTCAATGCGAAGTTTGGGATGCGTATATAATTGACTCATGAGCCAAGGCAAGAAACAATGTTCTGTCTGTTGCAGGGAACCGTGACGACGGCAGTGAACAGATGATCCGAATAGTCACATAGTATGCTTATACTTGCTTTGTCCCCGTCAATCCAACTGTCTCCGCCGAGTCAGTCGCCAACGAGTTCGATTCAAGTCTAGAGTATCAGATGATGCAGTAGCTGTCCACCCCAAGAGTTGTGCTCAATGACAGGTTCCAGTCTGGGGGCTCGGCTTTGCCGCAGAAGTGCTGTATATCCACACTGTTGTGCCCCTTTTGAATCTAGCCCTTTGGCCCCTGGCGCCCATCAAGTCCTTGGAAATGCTTATATTCACTGATCACTCCAACAACATCAAACAGTCTGATTCCAGTCGAACGAATAAGACATGGCTTTCAAACAGATCAACATACACCAATCTTGGCGGCTTATCTGCGATAGAGTGCTTTTCCGCGATGTAGTAGTTCACGTTGGTTGGCCGTGGTAATTGTCGTTGGACTTCAGCTAACTCTTGTCTGGCGACCCTATCGTCTAAAGTTCCGTCAAAACAGCCACATTTTGGTAGATATACGCACTCTTCCATCCCATATGCAAGTCACGTTGGTCAGTTGTAGGCTATTTCAGCAGAATTGGGAGAACCAATGCATCGATTTGAGATGACAGAAGATAAAAAACTATCTACGTCGGTTTTCCCATCTAAGTCCGATGCACAAATCGTGAAGGAGAAAGAAAAGGGAAAAACAAGATCGGAGAATGTCATCGCAGATGAATCATGATGCTTTTGGGGGTTTCTGAATCAGAAACCACGGGACTGGGCAGCCCTCCCCCTCGACCATGACGGTCATTTTTGAGGTCCTGCCGCAGCCCCAAGCCTCTCCTTTCCTGACCGACCGAGAAGATCAGTCATCCTCCAGGGATAAGTGAGGTTCTGAGGGTGATGAAAGGGAAAAAATAGACGCCGTCCAGTAACCGGGTATGCATCGCCGTGCAAACGCCCACCCCTTTCCCATCCGTGTCCGATTTTTCCGAAGAAACTCCATCCGTCCGTCCGGAGAATAAGAAGAATACAGAGGGGGGTATTGAAGGGGATTTCCATTTCCATCGCCATCGCCGACCGTAAAAGAGGTCATCGCCGACCAAATAGGCCATGTTGGGGCATCAGTATGTGCGCAGTCGACAGAGAGTTGCCCCTTCTCGACCAGCTAGCACCAGCCGCCGTCACGCAACTCCGTAGAAATGCAGATAATGTCAATGAAAGTGAAGGAAATGTAAAAATCAAACGCTGAAGGGAGTATCTCTAAGTCATAGAAATCCTGTTGACTGATCGTGCTAACCCGCGATGAGTGGGATCGAGGTATAAACATCGCCGAGTGCCCTCGGTCCTGTCTCTACCATTTCTGTTATTGTTGTTGCACATATTAACCGAGGAAGGGTATGTGCCCCCGTTGTAGTCTAGTTCGTTGTTCGTAAGAGACAAATAGGAGAATGAGAGAAGAATAGACACGAGCGCATCTCCTCCGAGAGATAGTTGTGTCGTGTTGGTCAATATATCGATACAATAGGTGTAAGGAGCGAGAAATGAAAGGCCCAAGATGAGCATAAACGCATTAGCGACGGGTATTGTACATCGACATCGACTGCATGCGGTTGTGACCGAGCTGGCTGTTGTCGAAGGAAGTGTTGCGCATTCCAGAGTTGTGCATATCGGCAGGTGAGCTTCTGGGCACGAGCTGGGGGACAGCTGAAGTGCTTTGATGGCGCGAGTGTCGCACGGAACCGTATGCCGAAGTAGGGGCCTGAGCAGGAGACGCCCAGAGCTGCTGGGTCTGGTACTGGCGGTTCATCGGCATATCGTCGTAGTAGCCGGGCGGGCCGGTGGTTGAGCCAAATCCAGCATCGTTCCGCAGGTACGTGTTGTCGTAGGCAGTAGGGTCGGGATAGTTCTGGGGCATTGTGGGATATGAGACGGTAGATGGCGACCGAAACGTGAAGTTGGCATTGTTGTGCTGGAATGTACCCATCTCAGATTGGGACCGTTGGTGGAGGGGTCTGGGCGGCTCCATCTGGTTCGTCATGGCTGCCATAGGCTGACGGACGGCGGACGGGGTGGGAAGAGGTCCGCCAAGACTGTAGTGAGAGTTTCTACCGTCATCTTCCTCGTAGAAATTGTCTTCGGTCTGTGTCTCCCGGATGTTTGCAAAGGCAGGCCGGTGAGGCAGTCCGTGGTGCATACGGCCCATCGTGGGGACGGCTCTCTCGGGAACCTGAGCCAGACCAATCGAAGGGCGACGGTCGCCATATGAACCACCAAAGTCTGCCACTCTCTGGCGCTTGTCGATGGGAGAAGTGTGGAGGGCATCATAGTAGGTTTGCTGGCTGCTGCGTCGCGTCATAGGAGGAGGCAGGGGCACACCAACTGACTGGGACCGCTTGTGAGAGCTGGCGTTGCTGGTCTTGCGCTTCATAACTGCCTTGCTCTTACCATCCTCGGGCATGTCGGTACTGATGTTGGGCAAGATCTCGATGTCGGGAATCTGGGTCAGGCGATTTTGGTCCATCTCGCTCTTGAGGTGGGCCACAATCTCCTCGATCTGCTCCGTGGCATAACCGGCGCCGCATTTGCTTAGCAGCCAGGCAGGAACCGCAGTGCCGTTGAGGACTGCTCGATCAATGGCATCCTCGTCGTCCTCGCTCTCGTCGTGGTAGGGCCGCTTCTTACCGGAGGTACCCTTGTCGTCCAGACGCTTCTGCTCGCGCTTTCGTACAGAGAGAGACCAGTCCTGAACGACACCGGACAGACCAGCTCTCTTGTTGTCGTTGCTCCAGGCCTGGACTCGCTGGATCTGCTTCTGCACCAGTTCGCACTGGATCTTCGCCCACTCTTGCGCATTACGATAGCGGCTGCGTTGATAGTGCTTGCGGCAGAAATGAACCCACACATGCTGAGGAATCATGCGAGTGCATAACTTGTTGCGACCGAAGATGTGTGAGATCGCCTTGCGAGGCTGGGAGCCAGTGTCACAGTTTTCCATGTACATACACGTTATGTCTGCGCTCATGGAAGCGACAGTGTTGTCGACTGGCGAAGCCGACAGAGCGTCCATGGCATAGCTAGAGCGAACGTCGCCTTGATGAGAGGGAGGTGGTGTTGGCTGAAATGTCTGAGGCAAGGAAGGAAATATCTGATCTATCGCGCCAATCGCTGCAAAGTCTGGAGCAGAGAGTGCTCGCTTGTG
Source organism: Apiospora saccharicola (assembly GCA_038363915.1). NCBI lineage: Eukaryota > Fungi > Ascomycota > Sordariomycetes > Amphisphaeriales > Apiosporaceae > Apiospora > Apiospora saccharicola. Next base: position 8,418,744 of record JAQQWM010000001.1, read on the forward strand.
GACTTTGGACAGGTCTGGTGGTGCAAGGTAGGATAAGTCTGCTCTGAATTCTCTGGGACTGGAATAGTGGTCAGTAAAAGATGCCTCGAGTCACAATAATGATGAATGAATGCAGATGTAGGTGGATGTGTGAGTGCGAATGGACAGCTGAGAGATACAGAGCCCTGGAAGAGGTTGGTGGAGGGAAGGGCTTGGGGTGTGAATACAGTCGACGATTAAAGGAACTGATGAAAAGGGAATCGACAAAAAAGGAAATCGGCGTGTGAATACAGTCGACGATAAAAGGGAAGCGACGCTAGAGGGGAATTACTCGGCGTCAAAATGGAAGGCACGAGGTGTGATACTCGGCGAAGGGGAAGGAACGACTAGGGAGGTCGGCGCCAAAAATGGAAGGCACAGAGTAATCCTTCGACGGTAAAAGGAAGCGACGGTAAAAGGGGAATTGTACAAGCGGGCAGGTTTTCGGTACCATAATGAAGGTACGGAATAAGCCACTCGGCGATGAGGAAGGTACGGGTAGGGAAGACGAAATAACCACCTCGGCAATAAAAGGAAGTTGGGCGGTGATTAAAATCGGCGATAGAAGGAAGGCACGGGTTAACACTCGACGATAGAAGGGGCAGGCACAAATAAGAAACTTCAGACCACTCGCCGATCAAAAGGGGAAGGACGAATGTCTCAGCATTGGGCCACTCGCCCGTCACAGAGACGGCACGCTGATACTATCGTCAGGCTAGTCGCCGACGAAAACTGGGGGGGGTAAGGGGTAAGGGGTAAATCACCACAGCTATGGAAGAAACTTGAGTCTTCGTCGCCGATGATAGGGGGAAAAGCGCCTGTCCAGAACAGCCTTTTGGTACGACGGGGCGAAAGGCTTGGGAGAGAGACACTTGCAACTGGAAGGGGAATTAACTTGCCAACTAGCTACCTCGCTGCCAGCTGTGATAGGGACTGGTGGTGTATGGCGATTGCGACACAGACCCCTATCACGCAGCCAGGATGGCAGTCGAATAGCTGATGTGCCAACTTCGGCTACGGATAAGACAATTGATTCTCGTATTTTGGGGATGTAAAACAACGAGGACTTCACAAGCGTATCTGATATTTGCAAGGGACAAACAAGAGAGTCTAGAGTTGAGAAAATGAAGGATTGGATGTTGTGTGTGGATGAAGGAGCAATCGTTTGGAGGGTAAATAAACGAACGACGGGTAATGGGGAAAAGGGTAGGATGTATTCACTGTAACCAGACTATAGTCACAATTGCTTCATGTGAATACATCGGCGACTGGAAGTGAAGTTCTGTGACCGTGAATGATGGATGTGCTGTTCAAGGCAGGCGCGTGGAGGACTGCCCCCCCACTGCTCATCCACATATTTGGCAACCATTTGAAGTCCTCATGACCGCGGGGAAAAGGTACCAATTCAAAGGAGGGGCAGCAAAAGCTGATATGGTGTGATTCTGTTCAACTTACTTTGTCATATCTTGTGGGCTCATCCGATCTACCCCCTGCATGCCCTGCATACCCCGCGACATCAGCATCGCGTCCGAAGGCGAGCCGGGCCTCCTGCCCCCCTGCTGCGGCATCGAGGTCGGATCTTCCGAGCCCATGCCGGGCGAGAAGCCGCCGTCCCGCGTCGACGCCCTCCTCGCGTTATCCATGACGGACATGCGGCTCACGGCCGAGTCCAGGTTGTCGCAGCTCGTGTCGAGCGTGACCATATCGGTGATTCCCGCACCAATCTGGAACCCGCTCACGGTGGACATGGAGGAAAACCTCGAGTGCGAAGCCGAGTTCGCGGACGAGGTGTACGACGACAGGCTGCTGTGGCTGTCGGAGAATTTGTGCCTCAGGGACTCAGGGCTCGCTGTGTCCACTGGGGAATCGCCCTGTATCGCCGTCGTCTGCACGTTCGGCTGTGTTGATTTGATGTCCAGTGTCAGCCCCAACGAGTATCCACCGGCGTCCCATGGTGTCCTGCTGCGGTTAGAGGCCCTCGACTCGCACGTGCGCCTCGGGGGTGTCTTTTCTGGCGATGGGGTCGGGACTATCGACGAGCATGCCGTCGACCCGTCTATCACTGACTGTGTGGGCGTAGGGCCGGAAGAGCCCTCCTGTTCTGCTCGTCTCGCCGCTCCCGACGTATTCAACATGGCTGTAACGTCCATTATGGGACTTGAGGACGGTGCGAGCTTCGCAGATGTCGTTAGATGCGGAGCAACCAGTGCTTTCGAATCCGGGCCAGTGTCAAACTGAGATGTGTTGATGTTTTCGTCCAGAAACAATCCGATCCGACTGAGGTATTCCACCGAAACCTGCAATTCCTCCAAAATCCCGTAAGCCGAAGTGTCCAAAAGCACTACCAGGCTTAATCGTCTCCTCAAAAATTTCGATTACGCTCAGCCCAGCAGCGATGATGATCGTCTGATGTCGTTTCCACGCAAAAAGTCGTCAGCACGTATGGTCCAAGCTCCTGGATGTCGTGCTATACTGTCAGTTGCTGTCGTCGTGGTCGTCGTTGTATATGGAACCTGATCCGGTATTCTTCCTCTCTAAGGTCGACAAGGTTGCTAGAGCACTCCGACTACCAGAGGGAAGATGTGCTGGTGAGACGAATCCAAGGGGGGTTAGTTGGTGCAAGAGGTAGGAAAAAGAGGGACCCTAAGCGACCTATAGATGTGGGATTCGTCTGTCTTTTGATACTCGGACGGGGGGTATTCCTGTGGGATAAGATTATCAGAAGAGTGGTGGGATCGACGTGAACTGTCCGCACTGACATGGGCAAACGGATCGAAACAGCCGAAACAACAGCATGGGGCAGAGCAGCTATGTGGATGCGAGAGTCTAGATACCACAACCAGGTAACCAGCCCGTGCTGATGAATCGGATCAACGGAGAACCGAAGGAGGGGAAACAAATAGCAGAGATGGCCTCCTTATTGCTGTTTGACGGAATATACTTGAGACGTACGTCTTATTCAAGAGTGGCCGTGTCGTTTCCCTGTGCAAATCCAAAGAATGGAGAGAGAGAGAGAGAGAGAGAGGATGAGATGAGGGTCTCTCTTTTGCACTGATCCCGTCCAACTCCTGGCTGGCCGACTCAAGTACTATCTGAAACAAGACAGGTGAAGACGAGAGAGGTACAAGTAGGGAGAGAGCAAGGGCGAGACCGAGAGCGAGAGTTGATTCGGGGTGTGGGCTCTCCAGAGCACACTAGTGAGCGATGATAGTCAGATGCGGCCACTGTCAACAGGGCCACACTACACAGCAACGATATTGGCACGAAATGAAGAGGTCCGCTGCAAGTACAAGTTGGACCAAGGATAGGGCGAGTAGGACAAGCACGAAGATGGCCAAAAAGAATGGACAGGGTATCGATCTGAAAGGCAGGGAAAACGGGGAGGCTGTGCTAGTGTTGCATGAACATAGGGCAGCATCTGAAGACGATAGCGGTTTGAAGTCGTGGGTGGGAGAGGATGACTGGGGTATCCGTAGAGGAACGGAGTCGTACTCTGGCGAGACTAATGCTTTTTGGGCACTAATAGGAAAGTCTCTTGCGAAGTGTATAGTCGAGAACAGTCTAGAGTCGCAGAGGAAGGGAACAGACAAGAGCTTGTGTATGAAAAGAAGGCAACGCCAGGCCATGTTCGGCGTGCAGCGCAGCAGGATCAAATTTTTGGGTATGAAGGACGACTACCTACCCTCCAGCGTTCCCATGGCTAGATACTTAGTCAAGGTTCCTCCTGCGGCTACACAGAGATACTTCACACTATGCATTGCGTCGAGGGGGTGGGCAGCGATGTTTGGCCTTCCCCACAATAGGTTTGGGCCTGCGGTCAACAATTCCCCGGTTGGCTGTTTTAGATCCAGGCCCCAGGTAACTGCCAGGATAGAGCCTGTCGAGGGTTGCGACAGGGGGATGCACTGGGTTCTGCACTGGAGGGGCATCGCGCATCCTCTTTCCGGCCTGGCGGTGATTGTGTGCTGTTTTTTGTCTGATTCGGGCCTGACGAGAACATGCCGGTCGTTTTGCAAAGAGCAAGAACCCTGGCGCGCTTTTTCCAAGGGCGAATGGTCCGTCAAAAGATCATGGCGTCAGGTTGCTCTCGTCTGAACCGTGATCAGCGCAGGGTACGGCCCGACCAGGGGTGTTTGAGAATGCCCAATTGGGAAGAGTGCCCCTCAGACAAGGCCCCTCCGTCCTGCTCCGGGCTCTTTCGGTTGGCTGTGTCCCTGTGTCCTGAGGCTCGTAGAAGACGACAACGTTGTTCCAGAAGAACGCCCTGCTCCGTTCATCGTGCGACCTAAGAGTCGATTGCCAGTAGCAAGAATAGTGGGAAAGGCAGGAGCGAGTATGCAATAGTAGAGATAATAATCTTTGCGGCGCAGCGTTCCAAAAAGCAGAGATCTACAGGCTGAGACCTGGCAACCGGCTTGAAACCTCAGTACCAACGACGACGCTCTTCTCTCCTCGATACGTCCTACTGCCAAAACTACGATACAATCGAGCTGCGCCGCACATTCCCTTCTCCCAGCAGACCCCCAGGAGTCCAGGGCATAGCCAGAGAGTTGCGGCGATCTGTGACCGGATGCTATAGCCTCTGGCCGATAGAGATGCCCGGATGCTTGCATAGAGTAGGTATTCAATCCGGTATAGGGCAAATAGGGCGAATCGACAATTGCAATTGACCGGGAGAAGCCGACTGTGCCCACCACCACGACTCCCTTGGCTGGGAGCTAGGCCTGGGATCGCGCTACCGGTTGATTCGGAGTCGCTGTAGCTTAACTGTACGGACGTGACTAAGGAACCAGTGCGCTTATTAGTACTTATTAGTCGCAGGAAAGGCCGCACCCATTACCGCAGCAATGCACTGGGCAGCAAATACATAGATGGGCTGTCGACATCGACATCGACGTCGATGCCGACCCTGTTTGTTGCCACTGTCACGGGCTTTGCCGACTAATTGACCTATGGAATGAATTAATCGGATATATGCACAGCATGCAAGTGCTGGGCTGGCCAAGGCGCGCGCCTTGCCCTGCCCAGTGCCCTGCCAAATGTGCCAGTTTGATGTTTGACACCAGCCATCAGATCACCATCTCCATTGATCAATCTTAATCAAATCAAATGCATTCGGTACCTTGAGTTATTAATGTTGGATATTAGACTAGACAGGTACATACGTCAGTCACTAGTTGATATGCAGCCACACGCAGTGGCCGCAGTAGCTTCGCGGTGAGGCGGCAGGTTCCAGTTGGGCAGTACCACCAAGTTTACTAACCACTACCGTCTTGTCAGGGTTGTCCTGTGGTTGACCTGCAGTAGTCTGCGGTCGAGGCTCCTATTAGCTCCCCCATCAGACCCTTTGAAATGCAGCGCAGATGCGTCTAAACATGCATTCCATTCGTATTCTTATTCCTATTCTCCGACTCAGGTACTAGAAAGTCGTGTGACACGCCAGCAGACCGTCCGATCGCTGCGAGACAGGCAAATTGTCGTGCTCGTTCAGAGAACGGTCTGATCTAGTTGACGGGCAAATGTTGACATGTGTACTCCCTTGTAGTTTAGGGGTTCTATAGCCTGCTTTCTTCTTCGTGCCCCCAGGCTGGTTGGCGCAAGAGCTTCAGGAGTCAGTCCGGCCGCTGTCGAGTACGGCCTGGTACACCCAAGATCTAGCAGTCGTCAGATAGGCTCACTAAGACTAAGATTGATGTTTCTTTGATCTCATCTCATCAGCACCGCTCCGCTGCACCAGCGCCGATTGTTTCTTCAACCGTCGCTCCTTGCGATGGGACGGAGCAGGTCCCCTTTGAAAGTTGAGGCCTTTTTGGCGACCTAATGCACATGGCTTCTATACCGGATCCGGTAGAGCCTGACGATACAGCACATATGTAGCAACTAGTCATGGCCACGATCCGAGAACGCGTCCCAGCGCAGATCGGGGAGAAGAAGGTACAAGGTTCCATGGTAGGGACGGATGAGAGATACGCTGAAGTCTGAAGATTCATCAGCCAAGCTTCATTTGATAGCCCGCAATACTGAAGATGCGATTGGCCCAGTGGAATAAAAGCTTATTTGGGGGGTTTCCCGTTTCCGTCCGTCCCTTCTGTCTTCTGTAACGGTAACTGGCGGCCGGGACAATGTGTGCTGATGTTGGCCGTGTTCCAGCAGAAAGGCTTACCCTTGCCGCCTGCCAACCTTGCCTACTGGGTATTTCTTTTTCTTTTTCGCTTCTGATTTACAGGGGTGGGATACAAAAATAGCCGTGTTTGCTGATGCCACACACCTGCCACCATGCACGGAAGAGGCTGGTTCGAATCTGAGGTGGCATCGCTACTACTTGCTGTTGAGAAGATGCAGCCTTGCGATAGGAGTGTCATCCCATGCTTGGGGGCGGACCAGATGACGGGTGAGAAGTGGATGTCGAGTCGCGGAGGCTTGTCGTGTTTCAGCTGAATTTGATGTCAAGTCTATGGGGTCTCCGAACTTCATGCGCTCGATGCAAGCCTCCAGCTAGCGTTTGGCCCCTGTAGCGATGAACCTAGGACATGCGAAGATCAGGCCATCCACGCCGATCCGATGGAGACTAGTCTGGCTATGCCTTTTACTAGATCTACTGCTTGTACGGGAATGGCATCGCAAGAATTCCGGCAATGGCATGGGAAGAAGAGGTATCATTTCAAATCACGATATCAACCACCTTTCGCGGTGTCTAGAGAGGCAACGAGGGTACAAAGATGGGGTTGTTGTTCAGGTACATACATACATGTAGACAGTGTTGGATACATCAATGATAGCTCATGACTGAGTCTCCAACTTATCAATTAGATTTCGCCAAGTTCCAGTATAGCACTGTGATGGTGGCCGTTACCATCGTGAGTACTAGTAGTATAGCACACCTACTTACCTACTATAACCCAGGTGTGCTTTGCTTACATTGACGCAACTGTATGTAATCGCCAGCCCTAAATGGATGCTCGTTCGTCTCGGTTTGCCGGCATGCATGTCACACCCGCCCCCCACCAATTTCGCCCTGTACCAGCAACCAGCGACCCAAGGATGCACTAGCAGCCCTGAACCCGCCTTGCCTTGCTTTTCTGGCCCTTGCAGACCAGACATCGCGGTGGGATGGTTGGACTGGGAATGCAGTTCATGTCATCGCAGTTAGCTGGCGCAATGCGCATTGTTTGATCACTCCTCACCAACCTACCCGACCTTACTAACTTGTTGGCTATCCCGAACCACCAAATGCATCGAACCTCCATCCCTCCATCCACCAGCTTATTTGAAATGCCGGGCTAGAATAAGGGTATATCCCTACGGCTAGTGAACTATAGTGCTGCTCTACAATATTGATACATGACTGCTTTGAATCGCATTGGCTAGGCGGGTTTATTATTAAGGTATCGATGCATTAGGATCTTGATTACACTTCGTCACTACTTGGAAGTTGGACGTACTGTACGCGGAGGAAGAATTAAAGTTACGTGCTGCTTCGTCTCTTGCTTGGCTCGCGCTCCTCTAGACCAGACATGGTAGCCGGTGATCCCCCAGGACTCCGATTCTTTCCTTGTTTTTCTTGTTCATTCATTGCGATTCATACCTAAGGTGAGAAAAAAGAAGAGCCACTGACACACGATTACCAGCGAACCAGCACACATATGCACCCACAAAGCACGCCCGCTGTACATACTTCTTTTGGTGTGCGTATGTAACAAACTGATACCCCCCCTGAGAAAATCCTCCTGGACAACCAACCCGATGTGAATCCTGGGTGTGCCCGTTGTTGAGCTAAGAACTATCCATACCGAGCGCAGCGCAGACCGTGCTGACTTGACATCCTGTCGGTTTCATCTCTTGACCGGGGTGGGACCGGGGAGTGGTTTGGTTTGAGAGGGTCATTGCTGAGTAGCTGTGTGTGCCAGGAAAAGAGTAAGAGTAAGAATAGCGAATGGGGAAAAAAAGGGAAAACAGATCGCCCTAAACCACAATTGTGACCGAACGGCGAAGAAAGAGAGGGAGAGAGGGAGAGAGGGAGAGAGGGAGAGAGGGGTAGAGTCTGCTACTACTCCGTAGAGATCGTCTCTTCGTCTTCGGCTAGTTGATACAAGGCCTCCCAACGTGGGGTGAATCTTCGGCACTCACTGACTCGTCCGGACCATCAGGCCAAACGGCGCAACGACTCTATTTCTTTTGGCCCACGACGTCGAGGCCGTCCAGCCGTGTCTGGAATGGCACGGGGTTTGAGAAGTCGAGATGAGAATTGATCGTTTCAAACTACACAGCTAGCGCGGGGGAGATGCTCAATCTTCGTCATAGCACACATCGGTTTTGCTTGCCTGGGCAGAGCCTGGCTTTCTTTCTGGCTTGCCCTTTTCTTTTTGGTGCCGTTTTCCCCCTACTACTTTTCCCTCTCTAATAGATTGCTATTGTGAGTTTTAAGGTTAATTCTTTTTTCGGGAGTGACAGTTCATGCGTTTCGGACGTTCCGGATCCTAGACACAAGACAACGTGGGTTCCGTTGCGCACTTTAAACGAAGGGGCACTGACTTTCCTACCTGGCCTTGGACGACAGCTTTGAGGCTTTTCGAGCTTCCTAAGTCTGACCAGGTCGCGACAATTTCGCAAATGCTCGTATTGGCCTGTCACATTGTTCTCAACCCTTGTTGTTTATCAACATTTCCTCTCTTCCCCCAGAGCGTAGGAGGTTGGTGTAACTTGCGTGACTTGCACTGTCCCACCCCGCCAAACGTTACGTACCCGTATTCTGAAGGTAGCACGCGCCCAAAGAAGGAGCTTAAGAATTCTCCCTGTACATTCATGGCGGGCTACGGCTTTGACTTAATTTATAATCACGGTTTACCGTTGCTACGACAAACGGCCCTGCGTGGCTTGCTTGTATGTAGTAGAAATCTGTAAGCACGAGTGGCTTACGCCAGAAAACCCCCTAATGTTGGTCCAGAAACCGGGAGGTGATCTTGGAGTGCTTGTGTAGTTTGGGCCAATCATGTTGGTCCGAAGGCGCCTCGTCTGGTCGGAATAGGAAAGAAACATGCTGGGGGCGTGGGACGGGGTGAACGACCTCCCAAGACGGCCACCAGGTTTTGAGAATATACGATATTGATCTCTCATGCCAATTGCAAGCGCTTTTGTGCTGTATGCGTTAAATAGAGTGATTGATTGATTGATTGGCTGATATAGCTACCGCACAAATTACTAAATATGTCAAATAGTTGTACATTATCGCCATTTTCCCAAAGGCTAATACTATACATAATCCTGCGCTGGCTGGGGGCTCCCTCACCGATGCACTCTAAATAGATGCATCCTGCTTTAGGTAGTCTACAGGGCAAGACCATACCTATTCCTTATGCGATAGCAAAATGCTGCTTGTCCTTGCACGCCGAAAGTAGTAAAGTTATACACATCCACTTCCCATGCTCCGCAATACTCTGAGGAACTGCTTAAGTAACTCATGTCATATTACCTAGCGTGTCCAAGATCATCTAATACTCTCTCCTCTGTGGTTCGTCCCTTGCCTGCAGACATGGGTTAATCTGGTCCCTTTAAGGCTTATATTCGTCCGCGACTCGATCTTCTGATGGCAGAAATCGCGAGTGCTCGCCGTAACTGACCACAGTCATGCCGAGCGAGTTCGGTCAAGTACAAACATGTACTTCCATACCGGTGATGCGAAGGAGGGTTGAATGCACTGGGCCGCCAATATGATAGACAAGGAAACCAACTCGGATTATCGTTCAGTCTGGCAAGTGATGAAGGATTCATTCTTCAGCGGTTACTCACTGCATGTCACATCTGCATGCGACCCCCGACAGCTTAACACCAGCCCCCTGAACCCAGCCTGGTGCGTTAATACACCTCCAAGTCTATTTGGATTTCTCGTGGTCTGACCGGTTCATTCGAAAACCGAAATAGATTTGGGCTTTTCAATTCCCTCCAAGGATTCGCCTCGGTACGAGTGAAGACCCAGAAAAACGGTAAGTAGGTGAAGCACGCTCGACATTCACTTCTTCATATTTGACTTTCCCGGGCGATCCACCAGGAGCAAGCAGCCCGATCCTACCTGGAGAGACTAATATCTTTTTTGCAGGCAGGGCATACGGAATCAGGTCGTGTAAGCATGAAATCCTGGCTGGTGACTGCGAACCAGTAAGTGCTCCGATACTGTGACAACCAGCTGATTCCCAGAATGCCATCCCGCCATTGGACACTCAGTCTCGTATGCATGTCTGGCATACCGCCCACAGATTCGGCGTTGGAGATTTCCTGCGCAGAAAGGGCAATGATATCCTCATTCTCCTTGTCCCACTCTCCAAAAGTTGGAGGCGCGCAAAGAGCAGCGTCAAGAAGACATCAAATGGGCACTGCATTGATGGCAGGCACGAAAGTCACTTCTCCATAGGTAGGTTGGTAAGTAAGTAAATGCACAACGAGTGCACACGAACGTCCCCACCCGATGACATGTCTGCATAAGGCAAGGCCGGGGGGCATGGCATGACAGGCAACGGTTCACATGCAAGAAAGGCAACCGCGCGATGATGCATAACATCCAGGGCACTCCCCGGCAAGGATGTAGTCAGTCAGTCAGTCAGCCAGTCCTCTCGCCTTGCCATCTCAAGCGCTGCCGCCGCCTCCCGTTTTCTTTTTGCCCGACCAGTAGAGCCACGTCATCCGAAGAACTGGCAGACGAGGGAGGGGCGGGAGGCGACTTGACGTGACGGATTTGAGCCTTTTAAATAGGAAAATAAAAATGTGTTTGTCGGCATGTGGCCGCCTGCTTCCCGACCGGTGGGTGTATGTTTGCTACCCCTTCCCTCCCGGGCCATGCCATGGCGGCCAGGTCTACACGAAGTGCATGAAGCCTTGTGAGAGCGGGTCTTCTCTTCCGAATCGCCCATCTCGAGGCGGTCAAGCAGCAGCAGCAGCAACGGTAGACGGTAAACGGTAAACGAGGGCGAAGGGAGAGACTGGGAATCCCGCTAGAGTGCGCGGGTTGAGACAGGAGCAAACAAAGATGGCTCCCCAGGGTTTGCGTTCCCGCCGCTACTTCTGCTCCGGCTCCTGACCTGCTCTTACGGGGCCTTGGCAAGGGAGGACATTCTCAGCGACAGCTCAATTCGTGGGACGAAATCGACCATGGGCGCTGCAGCTAGCCTCTCGGAGATTTCGTGGGCAACGTGTGCCGCCACGCTCAGCTGCAGGCTGCAGGCTGCAGCGTCCCGTCCAGCGCCACGCAGCTCCGTGGTTGGGCGCCAAGCACCAATGCAGGGCTCCGCGTGGCCCCCGTTGACCTAGGACGGTTGACGACTCACTTTATGTTTTTCTTTAAACTCGCTTGCCCTACATACAGGTTAGTTGGGGGGGAGGGAAGGGGGAGGGAAGTAACGAGAGCGACACGATGTAACGCAGCAAAAGTCAAGTTGAAGAAACTTCGAGGGATCTTCCCAACCCCCCTGCCTCCCTCCCTCACCACCTCTATCCCTATCCCACCCTCCTTCCCGTAGTTCGTCGGTAGAATGGGTAGTCAATACAGTAGATGACAATAGTTCGGCCGAGGGGGTTGCAGTAGAAAGCTGGGATGAAACTTTGGATGATATGCATGGCACTGCACTGCATATACATGGGTGCGGACCATGAGAATCTGATAACGGGGGATGGAAACGGCAGCTACAGTAGATCCCACTCACATGGTGTGCCTCGATTGGTCTCTGTCCATATCATATGCAATTCAGATACATATTGAGATAAGTCGAGTACACAACAACATCTCTTACTCAAGATTATTGGTTTCGATCGGAATGCGTGGCTCTTCAAGGTTCTCCAGTGGTCTACACGAGACAAGACATGGACTAAAAAGAGGAGTGGCTGGTGGGATTATTGTTGTGACGAGCAGGCTGCCGAAGGTTCAGCCCGACTATTCCAAATCGTAGAGTCAGTAAATGCCTCGAGAGATGGCTTCGTATTCAAAAGGCTGAAATAAGCCTCCAAGAGGAAGAAGGGAAGGATAAGCTAAGTAAAGAATAAACGGTCCGGTGTGAAGATGGAGTTGAGTTCGGAGATCCTACCATGGGCTTGGTAGGTTTACGGTTTGATCCGCCCAACTCCTTCCTGTTTACTTTAACACATGCACACAAAAGCATAACACACCTTTTACGCAGACCCATATGGAAAAGAGATTATTGAGCACGAGAGCCAGCAATGGGGTCGAGATTGGGAAATAGAGTACGTCCGAAACATTATCGAACGGTCTGTAGACCCAAGACGAGACAAGCAAGGATGTAGCATCAATGTTCTGACGGTAACTTGGAGGATTCGTGAATACGTCCACTGCATACTACTCGATGCGAATGCAATATATAGGAGCCAAAAGTGACTGCTTGCTTTCTGAACCCCTGAAATAATCAAGTACAGACAAAGAATCGAATGCCCTTTCTCCCCCTCCCCCCTTTCCAGCCCCCCCGTGTATGCATACCCAGCTACGGCGAAGAGAAAACTCAGTGCAGCTTCGCGATCCTCTCGGCCGCATATTCCGCCGCCGCCACGATCATCGACGACGGGTTGCCCGTCATCATGCCGGGGAAAATGGCGGCGTCGACGACGAAGATGTTGTCGGTACCGTAGACCTTGGTGTTGAGATCGACCACGGCGGTGCCGTCCGGCTTCCGGCCGTCGTCGGGACCCAGCTTCGCAGTTCCTAGTAATGGGGAAGAAGACAATACTGTTAGCCACGAGTGTTTCTATACAAATTGGGAAGGGGGGACAAGAACGAAAAGGATGGGGGCTCACCAATCCAGTGGTTCGACCTCCGCGCAGATGCGCTGACGACCAACGTGTTCAGATATGCCTCAGTCGTCACGTTCTTCGCCGGCACCGACCAGGTCAGGTTCGGGTAGTTGCCTAGCGCCGAGCGCAGGTTATCCAGACTCTTGATCACAGCCTCCTTGTCGCCGGGGGTCCGGAGGTACGGGTGCTCTTCGACAAAGGTGCTCAGGTCAGGCCTGATGGTCATCCTTCCCTTAGACGTGGAGCCACGCCCCAGATACTGGCTCATGATCATTGTGTCTGGCAAAAGGTTCAACGTTAGCATACCATTCCCGGATAGGCGAAGGTGGATAATTTTTCGTACCATTGGTTCCTGTCTTGTCTGCTCCCTCGACACGCGCGGTGTACTGCAACTGTCGTACGATGCCATCCGAACTTTTGATTTCGTCCCAGAACTGATCTAATCGTCAGTAACCAGGAGGTTTTTGACGACATGAGTAAACTCACCATAGGTCCAATATTGGGAGCGGACTGAGTGAAGATACCAGTTCGGTTTGCTATACAGCCCATTAGTCCTAAAATTCATAAGCCAATACAGGGGCGGTCGAATACATACCAAAGTAGCTTGCCTCATCGGACGCATTGGGATCGGTCCAAGCCTCATAGAAGTCGTAGAAAACGAAGCCAGGGTGGGTGACGTAAACATCAGTCTTGGGGTAAACCACGTCAGAATCTATAGGAGTAGCTGGTGTCTTGAGGCACTTACGTTGAGATGGTCAGCGAGGTTGTACCCAACAGGCAGGTTGATCCAAGAGTCCTTGGAGATCATGGTAGGTCCATCAGTTGAGTTGGCGACGATGGCGAGCTGGTCAGCAGGACCGATACCACCTAGGACACTATTATTAGCATGCACGTACAGTCTCGCGATTCTCGATATGGAAAGGCTGCTTACTTCGCATGAGCAACTTGGCGGAACCAAAAGTACCAGCAGCCGAGATCACCTTGCCGGTCTTGGGTGTCAAGTTGATCTTTCCGCCGAAGCCGCCCTCGCCGTTGCACTCGAGCTCTACGCCTGTAGCATGGCCTCCCTCTCTAATGATCCGCTTGACGGCAGTGTTCATATAGAGGGAAAAGTTCGGCCTCTGCAGCGCCGACACCAGGTAGGTTGCCATAGGCCCGCCTCTCTCACCGTGGTTGAACATGTACTCGGTGCGGCCATACGTGTGGTTCTTCATCGTGGGCTGTTTGTTAGGTTCAACGTTTGTCCAGCCAGCCTTCTTGAAGCCATCTGAGAGGATATCGAATCCTTGACGCATATAGAGAATACCATCCTGCGAAGGATTGTTGGTTCCAGGGATGCGCTCGAAAGTCCGCTTCTCTGCAAGAGCAAGGTCCTTCGACTTCCAGCCCTTGGGCCATTCCATGTCCCAGTCAAGGGGGTTAGGCTGTCACCGTCAGATTGCTTTCCCGTGGGTGTGGTAATGCGATCGGGGGCCACTCACCCTCCACCAAAGCCCAGCATTGACGGCTGTGCCGCCGCCGAGGACGCAACCTGACATCTGATCTGTGTCGGTGCAGGCGACACCTGCCGAGTCGACCCAGATTTGATTGCATAGACCTGGAACATCAAATCGTGTCAGGTTAGTTCCCTCCAGCCATTCGGGCTTCAAGGTGCCGTTGTAACGTCCAGAGGAGGGCGGTCCCTTCTCGATGAGCAGCACCTTTTTCCCTTTCTCGCTCAGGCGGTCCGCAATGGGAATACCGGCTGCATAAATGAAGTTAGACAAGAGGACGATTACGGAATCATTTATGGGCTCAAAGGTGACTTGCCTGCACCAGCCCCGACAACGACATAGTCATACGTAGCCTCCGTTGGTGTCGGGCATGCCACTGGGGGTGATGTTGGCGTTGCTGTTGGTGTCGTCGTCGTAGACGATGTTGTCGTGGTGGTAGTTCCACAGTCGCCATTGACGGTCTTCGTTGCCAACGCTGCCCAATCAGCGTATTTCTCATTATTCGTGCCGTCGAGCTCCGCACCGAACTGCCCAAATGAGGTATGCTGTCCGAACTTGATAGCGGCCGGGCAGGCAGGATTCGATGGCGCGGTGTTGGCTGTTGCCCAGCCGAGGACCAGGAAGCCCTCGCTCGTGGAAACAGACCCAGCCGAGCCGTCCTGATCCCAGGAGAAGCAGTTTTGGCAGCGGAATAGAACCTCGAAGGTCGAGCCGTTGATGCTCGAGGAGATCTGGGTCAACTTGGCATCACCAGTGTAGGGCGCCGGCATACTGTAGCCGGTGGCGTAGCGGAAGGAGGTCAAGACCTCTTCTTCATGCGGCCAGGCCATCAGGAGCAGAGCTTGGGTCATCTGCCCTGACTGGCCATGTGAAAGTCCGCACCAGCCCCCAGTGCATCTCTGAAATAATGTCTTAGAGTACATTCGAAGACATACGCAGCTCCAGTACTTACCAACAGACCAATGTACTCATTGGCGGCGGTGGTCAGGGCATCACTAGGAAGGGCTACACCGAAGGTGAAGCCAGTGCCTTGTGCCCACGTGCCGAATTCGATGCCTGTTTTGGGATCGGTATACGCCGTCTTCTGAGCCAGGATTGGCTCGAAGTCTACATACATATAGTTAGTATATAATTATGATTAGCTGGTACATGGAATGAACATACAAGAAGCTGCTAAGCAGGCCGCGGTGAGCGCTGCGAATCCCTTCATCTTGGGAACCGTGACACGGGCCAAACTGAATCTGAGCTTGGGGCAGTTGAGATGCAGCTGAAAGAGGCAGGGCATGGAGGTATTTAATGGCCGGAACATCCATAGGCAGCAACTAAGCCGATGCTGATCCAGGCATTACCAACAGGACGGAATAGACGGTCAGCTCCCGAGTCACAAGAGAAGGCTCAAGGGGCACTTGACCCTTTGGGTATTAGCCGGAATCATGGCTTGATGACTGCAGAGGGCTGGGCATCCAACGTCTTCCGGGAGACAGCAGAGAATAGATTGTGTCGATTGGGGAGGCGGCCGCCGGAGAGGCCCGGCTTAGACCTAATACAGCTCGGAGCCATCTTGGATCCTGGCCAGGCCCAAGCAGCCGGGAAACCACCAATCTCGAGTATATCACACAACAAGTCGCCTCCTGGGCCACAGAGGCTGCGGCCGCCGGATTTGCTAAGTCATTATGTCGACTGGCGTGGTTTCGAGACTTCAAGGCATCGGGCTTCGAACACGTTGCACTGAATAAGGCAGCGAATTTCGGCAATATTAAAGCAGCGAGTGCGCCGAGACCACGGCTCTCGGCATGCTGGCTGGCTTGGTTGGCCTAGGGCGACTTGGCCAAGCCAAGACACGGAGATAGGGAGGTAGCAGGCGTCATCAAGAGAGGATCTCACAGCGAAGCGGTATTGTCGGCCGTCTCGTCCGATCTAAGACCAGCTCCTGCTGGTGAGTCAGGTACTGGTCAGTCAATACTGACCGTAGATTGGTGAGACTCGGGCTCTCGAGTTTCCAGCTGTGTCTCGGATGTTTTCTCCTTGGGGGTGGGTGGACCGAAATTGGGACCCCACGTTACCCCAAAAAACAAGCCCGGGGTATTCGGACCAGGGTGCGATATGATATAAGTATGGGGGGGTGTGTTAATTGCTCCGCTGCAAGGCAAGGAGTGCGGCCGCCGGCCTGTTATGCCCTTGTGTCCTTGTGTCCTTATGCCCCCCTTACTTAAGTAATGTACGCACGACTGGACTTCTCCCAGGGAGAGAAGGACTGATCACGACGGCCAGGTTGACAAATGCCGCCAGGGAATCTTGCATGTCGTGGTTCCCGCCAGACGGGCCGGCGAAATCCCGGGCCGCAAACCGCCAATCGGCAAATCTGCCGGCCACACCCTCCCCTTACTTTTGGAGGCAGTGCAGACGGAGCATGTCCAGGGGCGTTTGACGAGCCAAGATTTGCCCAGATTGGAGAATCGATCTGGATAAAACACGAGCTTACCCTTTTATATTTCCTTATACGACCCCATGCAACCCCAGAAAGACCCAGCAGCCTATACCAGCCGTGCCCATATGGGCTTTCACCACTCTGTCGAGGGCTAGCTTCACTGGCCGTGCATGTCAGTGACCAGCCAAGGACTCCTCTTCAATGTTATTCTCATGGTGATTCGTCGCACACGTTGTCGCCTCATAAAGCTGATGCGAGTGGCGCTCCCAGTCGAGCGGGAGCAACGCGTCTATTGATCACGTTGCCGCGAGGTTGCATAGAGGACAAGAGAGCAGGCTGTTATCTGAACCCAGTTGGGCTGCAGGAGAATCGCTTTCCCTTCCGTATTTCCTCTTAAGGCCAACGTCTGTGTCACTGTTACGCGATAGCGGCTAGAGCTGAAATGCACCAGGGAAAGTGGTACATGCAGATGAGCTCCTCTCGTGGCGATGTTGATAATCGCAGCAGATCGACAATCATCCGGCTCGTCCTTCCGATGAAAAGGGCCTTTAGTAGTCGCCATCGTCAGCAGATCTGGGAAGGGGAGGCATTGAGTATGTTCTTATGGCAACACATGATCTATCCAGCACCAGCTCTGAAGTACAATCAGGGCAGGAGATGTAAAGAACAGAAGAGAGAACTGTCGGCATAATATTGCTAGTTACTCCTACCATCAAGGTGGTTCATTTCAATAAGGTTCGGTCCGGTGATGAATATATTATCTATCAGCTCAGCAAAATGTGTTGGTGTTTACCAGTGCGTTGGGGAGCGCACTCTTGTACCACACTGTCGGAGAGAGGAAACATCACTCGGCTGTAGCTTCCTGCATCTTACATAATGCTGGGTCAAGTAACACTTGACGACATATACCGAGGAAGTTGATATACCCCGTACCTGAAGGAGATTCAAGTCGTGGCGATGATGCCACCAGGCAAACATCTCCATTGTTTCAGAATAGAATATATCATGAGATGTCTCTGACGACGTGGCGGAAATGAGCTGAGCGCCGCCGTGCCGGTTGGTGAGTTCTATCGTGGATGCACTTCTTCCGGCTTTTTAGCGCTGTCGCCGAGTCAATACCGCTTCCAGAGGTCGGCAAACCAGACGCACGAATCAGAGACCATGACTTTGCGTGTAAGCGTGTTGCAATCAGGAACAACCTCGAACGAAGAAGCAATTGCCAAAGCTCGAGTCCCGTGGGATGAACAGGCTGGAAAGCTTAGCTGAGCTTGTTTTTTCTTCTTCCGTTCCTCGCTACCAACTGTCGAGCAGAAAGTATCAAGGGCGTCTCAAACCGGCTCTTATTGAGAGATTGATTGATTTATCTGCAACGAGCCATGCAAGCCCCCCTTCGCTAAACCACTTACAACGTTAGCCCACTTTCGTCTGCCGATCAACACCTTTCTCGACCCTCTTTCGGCCGGTCCACTCACCTCTGATTGCCGCGATTATTCTATACGCTTTCCGGGAAGGCGGAGACACTGGGGTCCGCCTCACGACAGACTTGAAGCCGGGACAAGTCCAGCTAGAGAGAAACCAGGGCGGGATAGCGAAAGTGGTGTTATGCGCACCATTACGCCATGACCCCAAATCTCGTTCGTCTCCCTTCTCCCTTCTCCCCGTCCTGACATTGAACATTACGGAGCCCCTCTTGACAGGTACAGCAGTAGTCGCACTTCTGAAACCGCATCTCGTCACGAGCATATTGACTATGGGCCCGCTAATACCAGTACCCGCGTCAACGGTTCAAATGCAGCATGCTAGGTAGGTAGACATGGACGACCCAACTTTCGAAGGAACAGCCGACGATGCCAAGTATATAGTTCGCCCGGCAGCCGCCCCCTTGGCGTCACTTATGCTTTTTGCCTCAAGCCCGCAAGTGA
This sequence comes from Apiospora saccharicola, assembly GCA_038363915.1. NCBI lineage: Eukaryota > Fungi > Ascomycota > Sordariomycetes > Amphisphaeriales > Apiosporaceae > Apiospora > Apiospora saccharicola. Next base: position 8,437,391 of record JAQQWM010000001.1, read on the forward strand.
AGCTCTACACCCCATTCTCTTGATATCTGCCAAGTACACACACTCTTTTCTTTTCAAGATGCATGGCCCTCTCGTTGCCGCATTGGCTCTTGCCGGTGCCGTTACTGCAGGCCCCGTGGCGAAGCGGGCCGGCGTCCAATACTGTATGTTTCCAACCCCCCTTCTCCTGATGGCACACAGGATCTAAGCTGACCGTTCACAGTTGGAGTAAACATTGCAGGCTTTGACTTCGGATGTAGCACATCGGTATGCTTGATTTACCCAATAAATGCTTCCTCTTCCATGCTGATAGATGGCTGACATAATCTAGGGAGCCTGTGACCTGAGCCAGGCACTTCCCCCGATCGCCACCCTTAACGGCCCCGATGGACTTGGCCAAATGCAGCATTTCGTCAAGGACGACCACATGAACGTCTTCCGTCTCCCGGTGGGCTGGCAATATCTTGTCAACAACAAGCTTGGCGGGAACCTGGACGCGACCAACTTTGGAAAGTATGACCAGCTGGTCCAAGGTTGCTTGCAGACTGGTGCTACGTGTATTATTGATGTAAGTCGCCATATGATACATACTGCTGTATTTATTCCCAGTGAGGAGTCAAGGAAACTAACATTTCTTGCCAGATCCACAACTATGCCCGTTGGAACGGCCAAATCGTCGGCCAAGGCGGTCCATCCAACGACCAGTTCGCCAATCTCTGGATCCAGTTGGCCCAGAAGTACAAGGGCCAGTCCAAGCTCATCTTCGCCCTGATGAACGAGCCGCACGACCTCGACATGACCAAGTGGGCGGCGTCGGCCCAGGCTGCCGTGACCGCCATCCGCGGCGCCGGCGCCAAGCAGACGATCCTGCTGCCCGGCACCGACTTCACGTCGGCGGGCACCTTTGTCAAGAACAGCGGGCCGTTCCTCCAGAACGTCAAGAACCCGGACGGTTCGACGACTGGCCTCATCTTCGACGTGCACAAGTACCTCGACTCGGACAACAGCGGCACCCACACCGAGTGCGTGACTAACAACATCGACTCGGCTTTCTCGCCCCTGGCCGACTGGCTCCGCACCAACAAGCGCCAGGCTATGAACACCGAGACGGGCGGCGGTAACACGGCATCGTGCCAGAAGTACCTGTGCGAGCAGATCGCCTTCGTCAACAAGAACTCCGACGTCTTCCTCGGCTACGTCGGCTGGAGCGCCGGCGGCTTCGATGGCAGCTACGAGCTCACCTTGACGCCCACCAAGAACGGCAACACCTGGACCGACACCTCTCTGGTCAAGTCCTGTATCAAGGCGGCTTAGAGGGTGGCAGACGTCGAGGGGGCAGGCGGGAAATCCTGATAACCTTGAAGAGCTTCAGCTATATTTTGAGCTCTGGTTTCTTTTTGCCCACCCACATGACGCGAAATTTCTCCTTCATGTATATATAACTTTATCCGGACCAACATGTATATCAATTATAAATCATATTGTATGCGTCAAGCCAACTGCTGGCATCATACCGTGGTGCAGAACAGCATTGAAAAACAAACATTGAAATCAAATCAAACATAATTGCAACTTTGCGCGCAAAAGTGCAAATAGGGACGCTTTTGACGATATATAGCAGTATTCATTCGTGATCTGGATTCTTCATTGGATTGGGCACCCCGATGCAGTTCGCGCATGGCAGGATGCGCTAATGCAATAGTATATTCCCATTATACAGCGCACACATGCAGCGCACAGCCCACATGGGGTGCGTAAGCAAAAGAAGTATCGGGGAGGCGGGCCGGAATGGAACCTTGTGTCAATATATTTAGGTGTGTGGGGAAATATAAGCCCTCTCCAGAAGGGGGCGGGCCAGATATGAACGAGCCAACGACATATGCAGGGCCAACGTGCGTAACCGCGGTAGATGAAGTTGCCCCTTTAGAATGTAAGAAGAGGGTTGGCAAGCGCGCATGCTCTAACGCATTACTGGCTAAGGGAAGTCAACCCCCTTTCCTAAATGACTGACTGTGTAGCTCCCAACGCCTATTGTAGATCAAAGTTGCTGTTGTATGAAAGAGCTATCCAGTACGAATAGTACGTTGCGACCATGGTGTCGGGTTTCTCTGGGGTATCATCGTCCAAGTTCCTTGAAAAGTTGGAACCAAGGGGGAAGAGGGTGAGTTTAGAGCCAACACAATCATCCTTTCTTCGGACTCCTTTTCCGCCTTCCTTCGTAGAGGAAATCCCGTCGGCCCTCACGAGCTATTGCCAAAGAACTGAGTGATCTTTCGAGAACCGGTCTGCTTCGACTTCTCGGGACTTTTCGTGCCATTGCTCGTAGCACTGATCTTCGACCTAGTTCCTACTCCTTTCTTCTGGGGTGAGCCAGATGAGGCAGGGGGCTCGGCCTTTGGCGCAGGCTTGGCAGCTTTCTTCGGGGGTTCATCACGAGAAGTGTCTTCTTCCGCTTCGCGCTTCACTCCAGTAACTAGTTTGGCTTGGCCGTCTTCGGCATGTTTCCCATCTTCCCTCGCTGCTTGACCGCCTTCCTCGACTACATCGTCATCTCTCGAGCCCTCTTCGACAAAGCCGGTCTCCTCCTTGATCTTCACTTGTGGCTGCTTCTGCGGCGGCGATAAAGCTTCGGTTTTCGTCTTGGCGTTCGAGGTACCTTTGCCGAAGAAATTGGCAATATTTGATTTGTTCTCTTTGCTGTCTATGGGGATGAGGAAGGTGGGCGAGTTGTTTCCCACCTTTCCGACGTCTTTGCTGACTGGGTATACCTCCAGTTCCCCGTCAAATGGCTTCAAAAGTGACTGCAGGTCTTTGGACCACTCGTAGCGCTTGGGATCCAGCCAAGTCCGCAGCTCCTCTGATCCATTGTTCAGAATGACGGGCATCCGGTCATGAAGGAACTTCAGCTGCTTTTTCGAGTCCGTCGTGATGATGGTATATGTGTAGTGTTTCGTCTCGTCGTTCTCGTATTGCACACAATCCCACAATCCGGCAAGACACATCAAAGCCCCGTCCTTCTTCTTGACGAAGTGGGGGATCTTCTCCCGGCCGCCGTCCTTCTTCAGCCACTCGTAGAAGCCCTGGGCAACGACGATGCAGCGCTTCCGGGCCTTCATGGTGTTCCACATACCGCCACTTTGGGCCAGAGAATCATCACGGCAGTTGATTGTCTTCATCAAGCTCCCGTAGTCCGGGTTTTTCTTGTTCCAAAAGGGGATTAGTCCCCACTTCATGCTCTGGAGTTTGTAGTTTACACCGGAGCCGGCGCCGGCATCATCGCCACCACCACCACTTGGGGATGTTGTTGGTGAGGACTGATCAGCGGCCTCGTCGGCTGCCTCCGTGTCGTCGCCGGCTTTCTTGGCGTGCCGATATGGGCCAGCGCCCCAATCCGGGGTGTCAGCCCGATAGACAATGCCATGATAACCAGGTGCGAAATTGTAGGATTGGCGGGGTGCGCCTTCTCCTTCATCCTCAGGGGCATCATCCACGGGCATGTTGTCCTGTTGCAGCATATGGCGGACCTGGGCTGGTCTCTGGAGATATTGTTAGCTTTGACTTAACTTCCAAAGGACCAGCAAAGGCACATCCACATACCAATCCAAGAGAGTAGCGCCCGCACATGATCGGATCTGTGTTGGCCGTTATCGATGAGAGCTATTTGAGTTGCTGCTGTTATCATAAGGATGGCAAGTTGCCAGGTAGGAATGGTGTCGTCGATTTGGTGGCTGGTTCTGGATGATGATGTCGTCAGTGTTAGTGAGAAGCTCCCGTGTTTAGTGGAGCTGTCGATATTCCCGACCAATTAGCAACCACGTCTCCAGGCAGATGGACAAAAGCATCCATGCCCTCACATCCAATGCAAGATCAGTCCAGCATCGGGATAGCGTCTTGTTTTCTGTCTCTCTTGCTTAAATGCACGTTGAATGACTGAGAGTCTGAGACGGTACTGTCGGAAAACCTTGACAATTTGCAGCGGCCTGATTCAGGATACTTTGGCGCAGCATGTGCACCGGAAACGTTCTCGATCTGTCTATTTGTTCGTCCCATGTTGTCGTTGGACAGCCGTCGGTGTTAAAGTTTTATCTTGTCGATGCAGTTTTTTTTCTCTCTTCTACGCTCATTTCTACCCCGATCCCTCTCTCAAAATGGAAGAACCCGAATATGAGAAGAGAGGGACAGCTGATGTTCTCGACTGATTATCCTCCTTTGTCGCGCCCCTGCCACCTCGTCTGGGTAGACATCGTGCCATCAACGTGGGTTGGCTTGGTCCGCCGAGTGTATGAACAATGAACTCATCTGCTCCGTTTCCTATGCCGGGCAACGATGGGCCCTCCAGGGCGTTTGGTGGCCCACTGTCGGTGCTTGGGACCGACACGGGCTTGGCCACCTTCTTTCTCGGCTTCACCGTAGCAGCTGCCGCCTTCACCTTCCTCCAGGGCATAAAGCAGACGCGCGGGGTGTGGTCTCGCTCCAAGAACCTTGACCGTAGCCCCTATATTATCATGCTATGGCTGGAATGGACGGCCGACGGCGCCATGGCCATCATCACGTACTTGCACATCACCGGCATTATCCCTGGCAGGTGAGTATTCCGTACGAACCAGATATGCCATGCCTAAATATATTGATACATGGATACCGGAATCTGCTAACAACTGGGCTATATATCTGGAGACGTGCAGACTGCCCTTCTACTTTGCTATCGTGCTACTATGGGTGTTCCAAGTGAGCTACGACCTCCTTCCTCATACTGTTTGCACTTGCTGCGTTTGACGCCCCGGTTCTCCCAAGCAGTGATGGCCAACTTACCCACCTACCTACTCATGCGCCGACTAACTCATGGTCTGGCTGCAGATACAATGCATCATGGGAATTCTGGTCAACCGGGTCAGCCTCCTGATGTATAATCCCCGAAAATCGCGCCGTCTCAAATGGAGCGTCGTCGCCCTGCTCGGCGTCATCAACCTCAGCGGCTTCTTCATATTCATCCCGTCCCAGCTCGGCGTAAACGCGACATGGGTATTTGCGGATGCTATATGGGACCGGTTGGAGAAAACCATATTCGCCGCCCTTGATCTCAGCCTCAATCTCTACTTCATACATCTGGTCCGGGCCAACTTGATTGAGAACGGTCTTTTAAGATACAAGATGCTGTATTGGGTCAATCTGGTCATGGTTTTCGTTTCTATCTCCCTCGATGTGTGTACCCATGTCTTCGTACTACATGATAGTCTGAATTTGTGACTAATGCATGCGACCAGGTTATTCTCATCGGTTTGATCTCAAAGGGCTTCGTGTAAGCAAAAGCCTACTAGTTGTGGGGAAATCAACATCGCTGCACAACTGTACTAACGTGCTGAGTACTCCCCACAGCTTCGTGCAGTTTCATCCCATATGCTACCTGATCAAGCTGAACATCGAGATGAACATGGCCGACCTGATCGCCAAGATCGCCAAGGCGTCCCGGAGAAGGCTGGGCATAGCAGCCGTCCATACGTCGCAGGTCCGCATGACTCCAAGGCTTGTCAGCGGCAAAGACTCCTTCTCCCTGCGTTTCTCGGGCGGCACGAGCACCACCAGTGGGGCCCGGTCGTCGCATCATAGAGCAACAGAGATGGGTGCTGCAGCGGCTGCAGCAGTTGTCATGGAGAACCCCTTTGAGAACAATCTTGCCCCGTTCGAAAACAATCTCAAGGACGTGCGTTTCACGGATGCCGGTAGACTACTAGTCAGTAATGACGATGCACGTCGAAGTACAGGGACAGGAGGGACAGCGGAAGCAGAGGAGACAGAAGAAAAGGAGGCAAAAGGAAAGGAAGCAGAAGGAAAGAGGTGGGAGAAAATGACCCAGCAAGACCAACAGAGGTAGCAATGGCTAGTAGTCCTGACCAGGACGCTCCCAAAGACTTAAGTTCATGTTAGCTGAGAGGAAGAGAAGGAATTGATACCCATACCTGAAGAAAAAAGCACCACTGAATGTTGGGCCCTTGAGCGCAGTCTTAGCGCCTGTAAGTGTACTGCCATATTTGCTGTTTTATCAACAAGACCTATTCGCTGGTCCACTGGTACCATCGGGGCTACATGGTAGTGCAGAGCCACTGTGTACTGTTTACCAACGACAAGAGGATCGAGGTTTATCAAGTTCGGTGTCTAAGGGTTGTTCTAGAAAGAGGCATGAGAAACCATGTAGTAAACTCAGTGGTATAACTGACGGCTAAGAGCTAGCAGCCGAGCCTACGTGGATGATGGAGTACTATTGCCATGTTACAAGGATACTCGAGTAATGAATCAGGTTGCTCGGAAAATGTTTACTGTATTGTCGAGCAGAATATGATCTAAGTCGACTGGCTCACTAGTGTTCACAGTATCAAGTGAGATGAACTCGTAGGTTGGGTAATTGCGTTCTCATTCCATGAAAATCATTTTAGGTACCATTCCACGCCAGACCATGCCGAAACCATTCGTGAAAAAGCAGAAACCCCTTCCAGTTACAAGCGTTGCGCGTGGTATATCGGAAGAGACGTGACACATGACCAAACCTAGCCCAAACCATATCCAATGGCTTAGACCTTGAAACCGCGAGATCGGCGACGACCACGGGCCTTCTCGAACTTGCGGCCCTTGGACTGAACGTAGGGTTTCTAGACGAATTGTTAGTACCAGTTCCCGACTGTTGTATCAGATTCCAGCATACCTTGTGCTTGTGGGGGCCCATGCCGAAGTGCTTGACGGCCTCACGGGCGTTCTTGGGACCGCGGAGCAGCAGGGTGTTGCTGCCGGTGGGGGCACGCAGAGCGAGCTGGTCCAGGGTGAGGGTCTCACCGCCGGCAGCCAGGACGCGAGCGCGAGCAGTGGCGGTGAAGCGCAGAGCAGCGATGCTCAGCTTGGGGACCTCAAGAAGACGGTTGTCATCGGTGATGGTGCCGACGACAACAACGGTCTTGCCCTCCTGGCCCTTGGACTGGCCGACAATGCGCGAGATCGAGACCGGGGGACGGTTGATACGCGACATAAAGAGGCGGCGGAGGATGACCTTGTTGAAGGATGACTCGGTACGGCCTGGAATCGCACACAACATTATTAGCTACCATCGTCCCCATATGCAATTCGCATGGGTGTGGGAATTTTCCTAAGACTTACGAGCCAAGAAGCGGTAGAGCTTCACAAGGAGCTTAAGGTAGACATTGTCGCTCTTGGGCGCCTTGCGGTGAGTGCTGCGCACGTGGTGGCGGTCGAGATCGATACCTTTAATATGAAAGCCTTCGTTAGCTTTTGTTCAAGCATGCTCTTCAGGACCTTCATCGTCCACTCAAGGACGAGAGGTGCCCACGGACATGGAGGCAAGAAGTAACAGGAGCAAGCAAGACAGCAGACGTCGAGCAAGCATATGTCCCTTCCCAACCTCCACTGGAATCTCATCAACCGCCAGCGGAAGAGAGATGTCCTTGGTCGCAGAAAACGAGCTCGGCAAAAGCGACGACAATGATCATTGCAGCGCCATCACCTCGCTCGCCTCCACTTGCACACGAAGACTCCAAATTGTAAACGTACCCATTTTGCCGATGACTTTTTACGATTGGCGATAAATCGAAAGTAAGTCAATGGGTGTGAGGTTGTCGTCGGGAAAATAACTGGGCGTAAGAACAACTTCCAGATGCAGTGGCTAGCCCGCGAAAAGTTTGGGAATTGTGGTAGACTGCTTGGAGGGGAGCCACTGTGGGTGGGCGGTCAAAAAAGGCAGTTAGGGTAAATTGTTCAAGTGCACTTCTTTTGACCATACAATCAAGGGTGGGTCATACACCAGCTGTTCCCAAGTGTCAATTCAAAAGCTGCCTTTTACATAATGGGTCAAGTCTGCAAGTGGGGAGCCCATATTCTGACCCAACTACATCTGGGATAGTATCTACATTCCATCACACTCGATCTCACATGCATCAAGTATCCACATATACTACCTGAAGGGAAGTCGAGCTCACAGTTTGTTTGAGCACATCCCATCCTGAGTCGGTAAAGATACGGGTATAAACTTTGTATAATCCCACTCTATCAGTTGCGTGTACGCGCCGTCTTATATACAATTACACAAGCTGTCCGAGCCCAAAGCTTGGACGATAAACCATCATCAGCTGTCAAGTGTGGCTGTTATCCCCACCCCCAAAATGCAACAGCGCCATCCGCGGAATACTCTTCTCTATGCTTCTATCTAGCCGTCCTAATGACTATCAAGGCAATACAATCAAAGCCTCGTACCTCAGGCCTCCCTGGAGGTTGGCCACTCGACGTTTATCCGTGCCTATTAGCGGTGAAGGGCTAATGTCCGGCAGTGTAGCTGGTCTAGTATGATGGATAATGTTTACAGGTGGATGGAATCCTGAATGGTATCCAACCAAAAAATTTGGGCATCCCATCTCTCTCTATAATACCACTGGCTCGCCTCTCAGACCCACCAAGAAATCACGAGTCATCTCGAAGCTGAGCCAGTTGGCCGCCATGCTCGGGGCGACTTTGAGCAGGTTGGGAACGAGACCCTTGTAGAGGCCTCGCCAACCTTCTTGTGCCACGATGACTCGTATGGCGTCACCTATCGACTTGTATTGATAACCCATGCCTGACATGGTGTTAATTTGGAACCTGCGCCGTAAGACATCACTGATATCCAATGTCAGTACGCATGCACGCGAGATGAGGCTGTCAAGGATACTTACAAGGGGTAAGTGCAAGTCTGCGCAACTGCGCCGGACACTGCTCCGGCAAGGAGTTTCCGCACCGCGCTGGGATTCTGGTCTCCCTCAGGGGTAAGGTATTTGCGGACAAACTCATAGGTCATAAAGTTCAATCCCACCTAGGCACGTTAGTCTCTGAGGGTGCACGTAGACCCATTATGCGGCTGGTGCTTACGTATGGCGCAACGCCCGTTACGGTAGGTATGATGCCCCGGTACAGCGCGGCAGCTCCGCCTTCCTGTTTGTACATGGTGACCAGAGTTGGCCACATACCCGGCAACTGTTTTGGCCTATCGCCGAGAGCAGCAAATGATGCCGACTGAATGGATAACCGAGTACGGACGATATCTAGTGGGTATGTGAGGAAGACCGAGGTAACACCCGCTATACCACCACAAATCAAGCGCTGGAATGGGCTCAGGGATGCACCGGGGTATTGCTCGAAAAATGTCTGTAAGAATCAGGTCAGTGGATGACCGGTCTGAAATCGGAGGGAGGCGTATGGTGCCTGGCCGGACATACTCGCTTGTAGAGGTTGTAACTGCCGAACTGCACGGCCGAGTAGGGAACAATGCGAATGCAATTGGTGCCGTTGCCAGCCATGAAGCCCCTCCAGCCCTCTTCTTTCCACATCTTGGCCAAGGCCTTGCCAACGCCAAGCTTGTATTCGTTATGGCCGGCGCTTTGTACCTGTAGGAGGATCTTTAATCGCTCGAGGGGGGACACGACGGTTCGTGAGACGGCGCCAGCAACGCCGCCAGCGCAAAAGGCAGCGACCACAGGTTGTGAAATGGTATCGCGGAGCTGGGATTGATTTGCCGCCGCCTTTGCGGCCTTGATGGCATCTTCTGACGACTATAAAGACTCACATGTCAGCATATCACACTTGCTATTACTCCCGGGAGTTATGTGCTTCCTCCCAGCAAGCGCCGGGGCACGTACGGCTGTCATTGTGTTTGGATCGGTGGTTTCCTGACGTGGAAGCAGCCGGTGATGCGCGGGAGGTTCGCAATTATTACTGGTAGTGCTGTATGGAGGCGGCTAATCGAGTGAATCGCCTCGTAGCTGGAGTACGGATCATTTAAATAAAGCGCTTAGGATAGGTGCTGAGGCGTGTCTGTACGGATCAAATTTTGGCGGTAAGGGGAGGTTTTTTTTCGAGGTCAAGCTTCTCATTGCAAGGTGTTTCGCGATTCCAGCAACATCCTCGAGCGTCTATTGGGAGAAGAGATCTAGACAGCAGCGCATAACGAGCAGATCTGCGCCGGTCGGTGGAAACTTTTGGTCGCAGCAATTCAGCAGCGGGTCTTGTTCTGCCGAAAGCCGTATCAAAAGTGATCAGCTTCTCGGGACGAACCTAGGATAAGACTATGCCGGAAACAGAATGTCAGAACATGGAGATGAAACGAGCGTCGGCCGGTCCTGCTGCGGGAGAGAGAGAGAGAGGTAAAGATGCAACGGCGCACGGAGGAAGATGTTGAGGGAAAATCGAAAATACGAAGAATCCAAAGTCTGACTATGCTGGATACATGTATATAATCACAAGACGCATTGAGTAGTAGAGCAGAAACAGGGGGCGTTCAAAAGAATCGAGCCCATGACCTAGGAGCCTTAGTCGGTAACATGTAGTGGTCACTAACCTTAAAAAAGATGCCACTTCCCCAGTGGCGCGGTATGAGTCGTCCCTGGGGCGGCTCGGTTTTGGTGACTGAGTTGCTGTCCAGCTGTCAAATCAAGCGTCAAGCGACCGTGCCTTGTGGGGTCCTGCCTGTCGCCTGAGCCTCCACCAAGATGTTCAATGTCTTTTCCCGCAACTGCAATTGGCCGTGAAAGGAATTGGTTTTCTTTGGGCGAATGGGGTATTTCATCACAGGCGCAGGTTGCTCCGTACATGTAGGAAGAGGGTCAATGGCAGGTTTGTAGTCAACATCAATTGTACATGAAGTAGGTAAGCCGTAGGTTGTACAAACAAACAACAGTTGCCATCTGGGCGAATAGCTCATTAACTCACCCTGCCTGCTGACTTCAAGGCTGGCTCGCGCTTCCACTTTCTACATTTGGCGCCTGCAGATCCAGATCCGTCCATCATCGTTGATTCCATTGGCAGCATAAGCGAATCCCAGCCCACATCTCATCCCAGCCTGCTGCTCAAACAAGGGTTACGTTTACTCAAGCACCTACTTCTCTCCTGTAGCCAGGGGATCATTTCTCGGTAAAAGGCAAACCTGACAGAAGCCAGGTACCTACTCCGTAAGCTTTCAAGTAACAATAATGCCACGTCTTAGAAAGCCAAGCAAGCTAGTCGATGCATTATGTAATATACGTCAAAACTAAAAGTTAAGAGAATCCTCTTACCTGTATCGTGACTCCCAAAAACAAGCGCTTTGCTGATGAACTTCCCCGGAGACCCAACATCCCCTCTCTCGACTCTCTTTGGAATAGCCGAGAACCGGTTCCTCCCGGAGTCTAGATATCCTGATCGTGAAGTCTAGAGCTCGCCCAGGGCTTACCAGCCTGTCCCCGGACTCGACCTGTCATTTGTACATGCCTAGCTTCAATGTTCCGATCATGAGTCCACTATCGGGCCTGGTGGGCGGGTCCCGCCGGGCGATCCCTACCAGATATCCCTACCCCAGGTTGTTGAAAGGTATCGTCAACTTTGATGCCATTAGTCCTCTGCATATTGCTTATGCCCTTGGCTACCATGGGATACCTCCCTCCTCTCACGTCGTGAAAGTGATAACACATTTGATTTAATTGTTACCATTGCGTTCTTTTACAGGATGAAGGCGTATCCAACAACCGACCATCATTAGGAAATAGCTTTAACATCTAAACATTCAATGGACAGGATCACGCAATCAACAACGGACATTTGGGGATTCCGAGGAGATATTCTAGCTCAGACCATAATCACGGCATCAAGCGATTTCGGAACAACAATCTAAGTAAAAATACAAGAAAAAAAAAAAAAAAAAAGGATTTTCTATCAATTGCTAGAGAACGACTCCAGTTGCATAACGTGGACCGTTGGGATTCCAGATGGAGCAGTCGCTACGATTTGCGTCCATGACATCAGTCTATTATTTCTTGCTCTATCGTGCAAGGCGAATGAATATCGTCGAATGGCCGGGACTAGAAGATGAGTGAAACCCCATGAAGCAAAAACAAACCCAGAAGACCAGAAGATCCCATATGCTGACAAAGAAAAGAGCCTGCCCATCCGCCAACGTCGCCGGAAGGTTTCTAGTGGTTGCTCCGGTGTCATACTTATCACTACTCAGCTACGCCTAAGAGCACGGTTCGTTGATCGAATCTACTCGGCAACGTCCAAGTCCTCCTGGGGAGGCGGGGGGGCTGTCAAGGGCTGGAATAGAATATTAGCTTGAGCCGCTCGAAAAGTCCATCCGGGATAAAAAATACCTTTTCTCTCATCGCCATTAGTGCCGTTCTCACGGCGGTCTCTGTCATCACGGTCATCCTTGCTGTCTCGGTCTCGATCACTTCTGGACTTGTTAGCGGTGGATTCTATTGTGGCAGGCACATAGATATCGAATAGGGTGAACTACCGAGGATCGGGGCTTCGAGAACGGTCGCGTGTGTCGCGTCGCTCTCTGTCATAGTCTCTGTCCCTGTCGCGGCGGTCGTAATCACGGTCGCGGGTGTCCTCCTTTTTGGGCGAGTACTCGCGAGTGCTACGGCGAGGAGAGGGGGAGCGGCCACGACGGGGAGAGCGAGCACTGCGGCGTGAGTCACGATCACCGCGTCCGTCGCGATCGCGACCAGAATCGAATCGCCACGAGGCAGAGGGAGGGGTGCGAGCCCACTGTAACAAATGTCAGCTAGAGTTAACGCTCCATGGACAACTTTGTTTGAAGCATACCTCAATCTTCAGAAGATCGTCACGGCCAATGCGCTTATTGTGCATCTCATGGTAGGCATCATCAGCATCACGTCGATCCTCATACTCGACAAAGGCAAACCTGGGGGGCAGGGTTAGCGGCGCACGGCCTGAGAGCAGTGAGACAAGAACTTACAGTCTGCTGGAAGCAGAACGAGGAGCAGGAATGTCGCAGCGGACCAGGCGACCATAGCTAGAAGGGGGAGTCAAGTCAGTACGTACGTTGCAGACACAAACTTCCCAGTTTTCTTTTATATTGAATTCGCCGTATCAGGTGCGTGAAGAGTATCGGGATCCCGCACAGCTGGCGGGCGACTCGCGCGATGCAGATAGAACTGCCCGTCCGACCGCTCGATCGAAGGAGATGCTGATTTAGATGGACATGGAAACGGTGGGATAGGTAGAGCGAAGCTAAGGAGACGGCTCGAGAACCCGATCATGGACGCGAACGAGAGGCTCGAATTGAGGACGAGGATGGCAGGGAGGTAGCTGGGTGTGGGAGGCGGGCATGCATCGAGCATCGTAGCCAGGAACGACGGTCGATCGAGTCACCGATTGATACTTGTAGTTGACATACCGTTCGAATTCGTAAGCGAGGTCGCGGGCGCGCGTGCCGTGGCTGAAGCCAGTCACGTAGAGGGTGGTACCACCGCGAGACATGATGTCTGCAAAATCCACCTGAAGAACCAGAAGACAAGAATGAACGCGACCGTGTCGCAAGTAAGAGTGGTACTAAGGATGGGGAGAGGCGACGCGCCTTTGTGATGTGCTGATGGAGTGAAGTCAACAATAAATCGGTGTGGTGGTGATGATGATGATGATGATAGATGGTGCTCGAAATGGAGAGCTTGCACTTTTCTGATGACCTGAGTTGGTTGGTCACTTTGTCGGGTTCGGTCACTTGCAGCTTGGAGGAGCTAACATGACCTTGCAGCCTAGCTTCCAAGGTGCAAGGGCCAGCCGGATCAATACGGCTCCGGTTCCGTGGTTCCGGGCTGCCGTGCATAAGGCCCATAAAACAGGTACCTAATGGGCGACTGCCGCCTGTAGGTGCACCTGCTCATTCACTAGGTAATAAGAAACCATTAGGCACTACACATACTGCAAGCAGACCTTAACTTCAATCAATGGAACATTCAGGAGTAGGAAGCAAGGGAAAGTAGTCTATCTTGTCAGCATGTCTTATGTTTCTGGGGGTTTTCCCTGTTACTGCAACGATTATAGATTCTTCTTCTTACAAGTAAACTATCTATTACTTGCTATCTCGCTTAGATTATATACGTAAATAGCTATCATGAGTTCGCTGTCAGGAGGCTTTGCTTGTTCGGTGCACAGTATTAATGTTAGAAGGGTTTGAACAGCATTTATTCTGGTATGTCCAACCAGTTTGTGAGTATAGTTGTTCAGTCTTCCCTCTTGTACCAAGTTTGCGTATCCAGTCCCTCCTTTACTCCTAACTCAAAACAGACAAATAAGCCCAACTGCCCCCAAGGCAGTGTTTTCCCTAATATCGACGTATTTGTTTGAGAGGCCCGTCTTGTTCCTCGCCCCTGCTGCTGCCGCCGCCGCCCAGCAAATCGTATATCGTACAAACGCCTTGATTCCGTCATACCGATTTTTTCATTCATATCCATTCCTGTTGCCGACATATCCTTTCAGACTTCCCTTCTTTGCAGATCGTATCAGAGTATGGCCTTTACGTTTTGGTTTTACGCTAATAACCACGATGGCGCCTGGCTCGTCCAGTCCCAATATCAATGCGGCTCATCTCTTCCATAAGTGCAAAATCATCGTGGGCACCCATACCGTTGTGTCCCATACCGCCAGCTGGTCCCATGCCGCCGCTCATAATAGGAATTTTCGCAGGGATCGGCGGCCCTGCGCTTTGAAAAGAGCTCCGGTGTACCATTGCCGTCGATGCATCGAATGACGGGGTATGGTTCTCATAGTCAAACGTACTCGCACGCATAAGTGCCCGTGGTGGTGTGCTATTGCGTTGATACGAACTCGCAGGGCCGAGAGGGCTGCTCTCTGAGGAGACGGGAGCAGGAGATGCGGAAACTCTGTAGGCCTTCTTCTGCAACCGATTCCGGCCGGTACTAACCGGGGGCAAAGGCTGTGCGTCTCGAGCATGATAGCCTGATGGAACCACGGCCATGGAGTTTGGCCGCACTGTGACTCGCAACGCCCGACGTCCTGACGATGGCATTGGCTGCGCGCCTCCAGGGGTTGGGCGCGATGATTGATCATCCTTCTTCGGCCCTTTTGGCTCTGGCTCTGGCGCCCAGGTGTCCATGGGAAGATGGTCGGAAGGATCGACCTCGCGGCCATCGGACGTAACAATCTTGCCATAGGCATTTGTGTATTCGCTGGAGTTCGGATCATTGGCCGGGTTAACGGATGGATTCAACTCATCGTACGAATCTGGACCAAACGGGACGCCAGACAGCCGGCGATGTTCTTGCGGAGGCGCAGGACTAACAGACTTCCGCCTAATGGTGTGGTTCGTGTTTGGATTCGGCGAGTGAGCACGGTAATCCATAGATGGGTTGGGTGAATGAGCGCGATAACTCGTAGATGGGTTGGGAGAGTGACCACGATAGCTCGCAGATGGATTGGGGGAGTGGCCACGGTAGCTTACAGATGGGTTCGGGGAGTGGCCACGGTAGCTGGCAGATGGGTTAGGAGAGCGGCCACGGTAGCTCGTAGATGGGTTAGGAGAGCGAGCACGGTAGCTCGTAGATGGGTTAGGAGAGTGAGCGCGGTAGCTCGCCGATGGGGAAGGCGCTGGCGGCGCTGGAAGGGCCGGAAGGGCTGTTGGGGCACCCGAGTATGCACTAGGGGAGCCGTTGTATGTGCCAGGGGAGCCGCTGTATGCCATTGAGTGGTTTGAGGCGCGGCCCGCCGGCACCATTGCCATTGCATAATTTTCCATTGCATAATTGTGAGGAGGCTCACTGTGTTGCCTGCCCCGAGTGGGAGTGGAGATCGGCAAGGGCTGAGTCTGAGTATACCGGCGCTCCTGGCTCCTTTCTTCATGAGGCCGAGTGGACATATCCCGAGCCAAGACAGGGTCAAACCCGGGAACAAGCGTTGCTGGTACCGGTGGCAGAGTGTAAGTCGAACCGGGACCTTGGTACCGTGTGAGTTCCATCTCGCCGTGGTTTGCGTATGGATCTTGGCCATTGTACGGGTCAGCCCCATATGAGCTCGAATAAGACTGGCCTCCGGGGCCTCGACTGTCCCTTGCAACTACTGGTGATGCAGAGATGCCATACTCATTGCTTGGGTGTTGCTCGTGAACCTGTCCTGGCGAAGTGCTCTGGTACTGATCATGCGCTGGTGCAGGCGAAACGTTTTGGTACTGATCATGCGCTTGTGCAGACGAAGCGTTTTGGTGCTGGCTAAGCGCCTGTCCAGGAGAAGGGCTATGATATTGCCCAGAAGCCGCACTTCCCCGCCCGCTCAAATTGAGTGGTGCCGGGCTCGACACTTGGTTGTAGCTCACATCATCGTACTGCTCCAGTGTTGAATTGTGTCTGGACCTCCCATTGGGAGGTGTCCAGGACTCTGGCACATCCTCAACCGTCGGTTGCAAAGACCGGGGGTGCGACTCGTACGAAGGATCGTAGGACTGGTGCCTAGGCGGTGTGACTTGTGCTGGCTCAGCATAAACCTCCTTTTGCACGTCAGGCGCAGATTCGAAGGGACGATAGGTAGGTCGCCCAGGGTAGCTGGATGTTTGAGCAGGTAGTGAGTGGCGATGCGCCTCGCTACGTAGCACGTCATGCCTCATTGTCATGGCAAGCGTGGCCTTCTGCTGTTGCATGTCAAAGCCGTTGCGGTGTACCATCTCGGCACTCCCACTGTTGTTCCTTACGCGATGAACAGGCGGTGGTGGAGGCCGGTCATCGTCTTGAACAGGTTGTCGCTGCTGCTGCTGCTGCTGGACTGGGGGTATCGTTAGGTCATATGTGTGCTGGTTGTGGGGGACTAAAGTACGCGATTCCAGCTCAAACGGCTGAGCGTAAGGATCCGAATGATGGCGGCGGCCGTCATCATAGGACATTGCATTTTCGGCACCCTCTAATGGACGATGACCCTGTGGTGACGGCCGGTGGCTGGGCGAAGCTCCGTACCCATGATCTGGGCCAGAGGAATAGTGGTCTGAGTGGCTGGCCCGGGGTAGTGGGGGTGGTGTGTTGTATTCAAGAGCCTGCAACGGAGATTGCTTCGGAATAAATGAAGTCCCAGGGGGTTGGCTGCGCCCGAGGCGGTGTCTGTGCGTGATCTGGGATTGCCTTAGGCGATGGTGCAGATTCGGTGCCCGGATTATTGGGCAGCGGCCTCCGCTTGACTGCTGTTCGTGGTCCTGATGGCCCCGAGACCGTGGCTTCCTGCTCAGGTGTGGCAGCAACGGGTTTCGGTTTCGTTACTGGCTTTTCGGGCTTAGGTCTGCTGTCGTAGAAGGTGACCTCGATCCTGATCTCACCAGCATATTTACCCTTGCAATTCAAGCTTTGCCACTGATCGTTTTGCCCACCACCTGGCAGAATAATGTCGCGCAGGTCGATCCATGTCTCGCCAATCAAATCGGTTCTCTTGTCATCGTTGAAGACCGAAAGTTTTAGCTGGTAGTAATCTGGCGAGTCGTGAACATTGAAGCGTAACTCCTGGTCCCTACGGGTAAGACGAATATGTTAGATAAGGCTGTTTTGCGATGCATTCTTGTGCGTTAGGGACAGCAGTCTCGCGAGTCCGACTCACCATTTGGGCGTCTGTCCACCACGAATGTCGGTTGTCGTCTTCTTGGCTTCTTTACCGAGTCGAGCCGCGCAATAAGGGTCCTGCTTTCCAATCGTCTTCCTGTTGGGAAGGTTCTTTGCGCGGTCCACAATGACCACGAGCGTGCCGATGGGCGGGCCGTCGACGCTCATGTCTGAGAAGATGCCCGCGGTATGCATCCCATTGAGCGGGTTCGTCTTGACGAGTTTGGCGGCCATCTTGACTCTCTTCTCAATCTCTCCTCCGGGGAAATCGAGAAGGCTCGAGATTTTGGTCCTCCAACAAATGTACGCCCGAAATCCGATTTGCTTGCTGGTGCTGAGTACAATATGAAAATGTATAAGTGTGCATGTAGGTAAGGTCGAATGTAGCGTAGGCGGGCGCGGCCACGAATAGGTGATGAGGGCAGCGGCTGTGCTTTAGCGGGCAGATCCAATTGGTTTGTTGACTTTGCGTCGTAGACTATTTACGTCCCCAGCCACTAAGTAAGCAGGTTGCTGCGCAGAACGCGGGTACCTGAGTGGTCGATAAGCCGCGATAAGAAGGAGTGGATGGCGTGAGATGAAGGAGAAATATTTGAGAGATCAATCTGGAGAATATAAGCATGAGATTACAGTCAAGTAACCCATGCAGTCAGTAGAGTAGAATCGTAGAAAAACGAATGCAGGGGTCGGTCGGTCGGTCTGGTATGTGTCCTGCAAATGCAGAAACGAGGAAGAGAGTAAAATGAAAGAAATGACAAAATGGACTTGCGGGCCAGGTCAGGTTGTGGTAATGTCGAAGTCGCCAAAGCTGATTCCAACCCAAATGCCATTGGCAGGCTGGTCATACGAGCCGGTGGCTGGGAAAGTGTTGCGTTGCAGTGTTGCATGGGAAAATCAAGCGTGGAAACTGGAGGCTGGTGTGGGCAATGCCACTATTGGGGGCACACCACAGCACTAAGACAGGGATCACTGCTTCACCCCAAACTGCCCCGGTTACTCAATTCAGTGGGGGGCCAGCCGCCAGAGCCAATCGTTCTGCCATCGACCCCTCACTAGCGTTGTCAGCTTCTGTCTTCCGTCCTTGGTTACCGGCCAGGGCCCCAAAGTCCATGCGGGGACGGGGACGGATGGGCATGTCTGTGGCCTTGTCCAAGATAGAGGGAAAAGAAAAACAACAATAAGACCTCGACAGTATTGGTCCGTTCGGAAGGACACTTGGACGCCATTTGCCAATCCATCAAAGACATTTGACAAACCGCCTAGCTACATGTGGCCGCTTACATGTACTTGGACACGGATCGGGTGCATTCGCGCTCTTGCCTTGCAGGCATTGTGTTTCAAACATCCGTTTCCGGTCCACCGAACACACCACGACTGAGGAAAGTTCTGTCCGCTCATTCTCGACGCGTTGCCATAAGGCGCAAGGTGTCGCCAAGCCGGTATGAAAATGACGTGCGAACGCAGAAGTTGACTCCTCCTGGGATCCATTGATCTGGACGCCTGAACGCCTTACAATCAGCCTTACAAGTACCATCTCCACCTTTGCAGATCGGGTTTCCATTTATATCAAATTTTGAATCTAACCAGGCCCAGCCCGGACAGCATGTTGGCCCCGTACCGTTGATGCCTCACGATTGCCGGTCTGCCCGCAATTACTTGCAATCTTCGATTGTCGCTTACATAGGGCCGAGGATATATTGATCTCCTCCCCCGACACCTCTTTATTTCTTAACATCTATGCCCAGTTGTGGGAAGCCTCGCAACCCGACCGATGACGTCGGACTCTTGTTTTCGCCGGCCTGTTTACCCCTCCACCCATCTCCCAATAAGGGTCCGCTTCGACACTTCATCGTGACGTCCAGCCAGCAGCATCGCATCTGCATCGTGAACTCTACTCTATATGCAGGGCTTTCGGGTTTACTCAATCTTCATCCAATCGAACCTTCTTTCGGTCCCTGTAGTATGTATTAGGGCTGCAGGTGGGGTCCTCCTTAGCTCCAACGACATGTGAGCGTGGATTCCACTGCCAATAATCTTCGACTTACTTGGAATTGCCAGCCCGGTGAACTGAACAGTCCATCGTGCACGATACCAACAACTCCGGATACTGCATATGCTTACTCAGTGTGTTAGATTACTGCTTGCAATTTGAACGTCAGTGTACTCTCGAGAAACATGATATGTTTAATAGCGTCCAGCGGTGTTTACAATTAATTGTAGAACATGGATATAGATTTATTTACGTATATAATAGACTGTGCTTTCTTACATTATTATTATTCTAATAGATATACATTATGGAGAAATAGTTACTATAATTAAAGAATAATAGTTAAAATAACATTTTAAATACTGAATGTTGGTGCAGATATTTCGATCAAGTATTCTCCTAGTACGGAGTTCGATATATCCAAAACATGGGACACAGACTTATCGCTTTCATATAGCAAACGAATCACATCAGTAATTTGGGAATAGGTGCGAGAGAAGAAAGTCCACAATAAATTTGAGGTTCTGCTCCTAAAAACTAAGCAAGTATCTGGTAACTGGACTGGGTAGATGCCCAATGTCGCATGTGCAAACTTCGCTTGCCATGGCGGACATGACGGTCTAGTTCTGCATCTTCTCAAGACGCTCCTGCAAGTGTACCGTGTTAGCGAGTGATACATTATAACAAGTTTGACTTGCTGCGACATACCTCGGCGCTCTTCTTGGCCTCCTCGGAGACGTTGGGGTTCTTGGTGGTAGCCTTCAGGCCACCGATGACATTGCCAGGATTCTTCTCCTTGTTGTCATCGGCCTTGGGTACTGTGTAATTATGAAGGTTTAGTAATGGATCCGAGAATGGAGCACAGATCATTGAGGTTATATCGTACCGTCACCGCCGTTGAACTCGTTGTCGAGAATCTGCTGGGAGTTCTCCTTGGCCTCCTTGGAAGCGTTGGGGTTGTTGATGGTAGCCTTGTGGCCGCCGGCAACTTGAGCATCAGTAGGCATGTTGAAGGTTGGTGGTAGTAACGAAACGGTTAAATTGAAGTTGGTGTGTTGGGAGTGTTGAGGGTGAGAAGAGCTGTGATGATGAAGATGGGAGAAGTTATTGAAGTTGGGAGACTGACAAGTCTTTATAGGTATTTCCTGGTGACACGTTGCACTACACAACCAGGCGTCTGCGGATGGATAAAACACTGAAGTATGTCGCCTTGTTTGCTTTTCCCTATCGGCATTTGTGATTCCCATTGTGAAATTCGATTCCCACAGATCAATGATCTCATGACCCTGTTGGCTCTACTGACTAGTCCGACAGCCTGCTCTATCAAATGTTTACTCTTTCGGATCACGATTAATTGCAGGCATTCAGCTGCTTCCGGGGTCTTGGGCCCGACCAGTCAAGTCATGACGTCCTCTAAGTTGGGAATCATGTCCGCTCAACACTACAGGAAGGAGCAACGCACAAGTCACCCACACTGTACTGCATAAAACCAATCACCTTTTCTGGTTTCCAGACCAGCTAGACCGTCGTCAGATCATCATCTTTTATCAATTGGAGCTATCATCTTCTTCCTTTTCTGGTGCTCAGTATGAGGCCCAATTGGACCCTTCGCATTATCAGTACGATGCTGCATTGATCATCTTTCCGACCACATTATCAATACGATGCTGCATTGATCATCTCTCCGACCACATTACCAGTACGACCAGCTGCAGTCACCGATCCGGATCTGACCAGATGCATCACCATCCGATCTCTTCACTCGCAAGTCACTCGTCCACTATGGACCATCCTTCCTTAGATTCATCGTCCGCTTCCTAGTACGCATACTTCTCTTCTTGTCCGTGGGAAGACTTGGTGGATGTCTCGTCCTCACGTTTCCTGGGCCGTCGGTATGGTATCACCGTCGTTTAAAAGGTTAGCTTAATAAGCACCTTTGCATTAGGACTGCCTCGTTATCGGAAGGAAGGAATCATGGAGGAAAGGAAGGGCAAGGAAGCAAGGAAAGAAGGAACCATGGAGGGCAGGAAAGGCAAGGAAGGAGGCAAGGACTGGAAGGAAGGACAAAGGGAACGCGGGGCGCGTTCTTGGTATTGATGGACAAGGAAGGAGCAACGCACAAGTCACCCACACTGTACTGCATAAAACCAGTCACCTTTTCTGGTTTCCAGACCAGCTAGACCGTCGTCAGATCATCATCTTTTATCAATTGGAGCTATCATCTTCTTCCTTTTCTACTGCAAACGGGCTTCTGACCCATGGGCGGATGCCCTGACAAAGGAAGCAGTGAGCTTGACCGTAACATAGACCGACGATGAGTAGATGTCAATGCCCGGCACTGTGCTCGAAGCATACCATTAGCTTGACCACTGGTCACAGTGCACCTCGATGCTACCTACCAACAACACCAACCTCTACATATGATACACTCGCGCAACCACTAGGCCAGGAACCATTTGGCCGGGCTAGGACCTCTGGACATCCGCGATCTTGTTTGACCGTAAGTAGCAACGAATGGGAGACGCTTCCTACGAAAGGATCGGGACTGAGACGTCTGGGGAAGGCCCTATTACGGCTGTAGAAGGCGCCTCGGCTAGAGCTTAGGCGCCTTTAGTTCAGCCGCCCCTTGTCACTAGCAATCGCCGTACAAAGTCAATGACGAACATGTGGCAGAAATGCCGGTGTTTGCCATGGCAAACAGCCCACATGGTTTATGGAATGCCGAGGAGCGTAGAAGAGGAACGATCCAGGCGCAGAGATGCAGAGTTCCTCAAGCGACAAGCTATGGTGAGCTGACCGCCATGAGGGGTACGAAGTCCGTTTCCCGGATATGGCCTGACTATGGAAAGTTCTTTGGCCTCCCTTATAGCAATATCGAACCATTGGCCATGAAATGTCTACCCGAGGACTGCATTTCCAAAATACGGTGAGTGATATCGATGCTCGAGTATATGGTCAAATCCCGATCGATCTTGCTCTTTGGGGTAGCGTTACCTAATGAGACAGGGGCCCGGAGAATATCATCCGCGAAATAATAAAGGAAGAATGCAATATGGTAGCCATCCGACTGTGCAGTAGCCCGTTTTTCCGTTAAGAGTTGTCCTGTCAGACCGCATGGCCGGGGAAGTGGATCAGGGGATCTATCCGATCTGATCCATCTCAGATCCCGTAGCAGGGGTTGTCAACCATTCGATTCGGCAGACTAGCAGATGATTGTACAGTGTAAATCAACCAAAAAGCCTCTTACCCTTCTATCTGCCTATGCGCTGGTATGGGATTCAGAGCATATTGACATTGCTTTTTGGTGTTTTGATGTGCTGTGCATGTGTTTGCTGGTGTAATGAATCATCTACGACGTCATGACTTGCTCGAGGAGATGATTGGGTTAAAATGTTTAGATCTGGCGAACGTTGAATGGTTAATTATAGCAAACCTGGTAATCCCTGAACTTCAACTCGTTGGCATCTTATTGCTCATTTTATAGCACTGGCCAGTTTTTTCGTGTGCTACCTAAGAATGGACGAATTCCCGTGACGGTTCAACGGGTTCAACGGGTTAGGTAGGGTTGCCCTGTGGGCTTTTCCAACCAGGGTACCATGGGCTCTCGCAATAGATTGGGAGGCCTTAAACGAATTGGAAGAACATAGGAACCATTCTATCATTCCAAACATGAACTGTTGATTAAGCCGGTGACCAGGTGGTTGTGCCCAAGTTTAGTACGATACGATATTGGTTGAGCCGCAAGGTCTGTGGGTCGAAGCCACAACACCCGCCACAAACCATCTGGTGCGACGACGCTATGATCCAACTGGATTGAGGCTAGAATAGCTCCAAAGGCACTCAAACACTCAACTGCTACCGGTGCAAACAAACAAGACCCAGTACCATAATCACTTACTCGTAACTTATAGTAAATTACATGCCCAGCATGTCTACTGCAGCTTCGGATCCGCAACCGCCGGCCTTCAATTATGTTCTAGGATTTATGATGGTCGGTATAGCCTGGGGCTTTACCACTCCGTTCATCCGCCGAGCTGCCCGGGACCACAACCCACCGCTTCACCCCATCCTTGAAAGAGAGGATATCAAGTCGAGCGGGTGGAAGAGCAAATTCTACGGGGGAGTCTTCGCGGTTCTAGACCTTCTCAAAAACCCTCGATACGCCCTTCCGCTTCTGATCAACTTGACCGGTAGTGTCTGGTTCTTCTTGCTGATCGGACAAGCTGGTATGTTTGACCCGTCCTGCCTGTACCGGCTCCTTGGAGTATTTCTGATTGACTTATAATACAGAGCTGAGCTTGACCGTTCCGATTGTCAACACTCTAGCGTTCCTTTTCACCGTGCTGGGCGATTGGTGGGTGGAGAAGAAAGTTATCAGTAAAGGTAAGATGAGAGACACCCCTTTTTGCCCGCTCCTCTGACCGCTTCGTAGACACATGGATTGGAATGGCGTTATCACTTTGTGGCATTGCCCTCTGTGTACACAGCAAATCTAGCTGATAGCTGTGCTGCTGTAGTGATTAGATACCCCCCTTTCTTGTCAGGGGCCAAGTCCTCGCATGAATTGAACCATCAATCTGATCATATTCGAATTTTCTCATATGGAAGTACTGAGGATCACTGCATTAAGATGCGGCGAGACGTTGGTAAAGCACATCGATCGTACACTGCGCGTGCTGAGGTACGGTATAGGAATTGACGGATCTCATTTCACTTTCTGTCTAAGCCAATCATTGTGACCTGATAGGCACGTCGATCTGTGAAACCAAGCATCTCTTTGAAACGAACAGCTCAAGCAAAACTGCGCGTTGATATCCCTGGAAATAGCCCTGGTAGTATACGACCGTGTTTGCGAGGCTTCTTCTAAATCATTGGCATGAATGAGTGTGCTATATTGAAGTGGTAGTCAAAACGAGCAAGCCCAGGCTCGCAATTACCCGTGGATCCATGTAATGGTTCCTGAGAGGTCGCCAAAATGTAGACGCATGAATCTCTTGTCGAACCCAGTACGTGTAGCCGCGTGACGGGCCTTACTCAGACGGCTGCTGATACTTCGACCAGTGATCAGGCGGATGACGGCCGGCCCGAGAAACTGTCGTTTGACAGCCCCGTCTTCTTAACAAATAGCGCCATAAACCTTCAATATCGCGGGGTATCAGTCAAATCATCAAAAGAGTCCTCCAATTGCAGTTTCATTATTGGTAGATAGACTCTGTATATCAGAGACAAGGGTATGATATGCATGCGACTGCGAAGTAATACCCTGTCGCTCAACTCACCTGAAGCCTCCTACGTCCGATCTATTGAATATGCTTGGTCTCATCCCAAGCCAGAGTGGCAGACTCTGGCCTTTCATCTGATGTTTTCCGCTCGAAGAGGACGGCTAAGATATGCGGGACGGAACCTTCAAATATAGACTTCAAAGTTATGAGCTTGTACGGACCGCTGCCAAGCACACTACTTCGCAATCCCCAGCACGCTGTGCGGTGAACTATCGCGTGGTTGTGTATATATATATACTTATGAGAACTCGCCCTGAGTGTGCGGTTGGTGTCATCTTCATGACTTACTAAACATCTCTAGATATTATTTGCATCCTCTTGAATAAGGACACGAGCGCGACTCAACACTTTCGTCATTATCAAGTTGGAGTCACCATGCTTATTAGAACTTTGTTAGCTGCTTCGGTAATCTTAGCCACGAGCTGTGCTATTCCAGTCGAGACCTTGCTGTCACCTGAGAACGAGCGGTAAGTAGTACTGTCCCCTAACCTCACCCGGCTCCCTTGTTAGCCCCAAAGCCCACTCGAGCCCTCTTGTAGATACAACAATCTCTTGAGACTAGCATCAACTGCTGACAGGGAACCCGCATGGGCTGTGGAAACAGCAAGGGGCAAGCCCAGTGTAGCAACAATGACTGCAAGCGACAATCGGACTCGGACGGGGACGGCGGCGATATCGAGGGCGAGCTGATTGAGCTCGTCGACATCGTCCTCGAGATCACGGAGCAGGCGCTGGGCAGCAACTATTCCGGGACCGGGTCTGGTACCTTTGTCGGCGGTAATTTCTTGTCGCCTACGATCGTCATCGACCCGAACTATGGGTCGAGTCCTTAGGTCTGTCTGCAACACAGAGATTGCTTCCTGCAATCTCATGGGGAGAAGAGAATGTTTGGTCCAATTTCAAGTGAACATTCGGTGTCAAGAATAAGGGCTAAGGGCCGCGGACAGTAGACGGTGGGCATAGAAAGAAGTACACAGGCCCCCTGTATACATTTTCCCAATGTTCTGGGTCGAAGGCAAACGGAACAGAAGATGCATAGACGAAGACCAAAGAGAGCAGTTGAATGAGCAGGACTACATGCGAGAGTATTGAGGGAAGAAACTTGGCTTAGAAATCCACAAAGCAAATCATCATTCGTTTTGCCATCCGACTTCGCCCTGTTCTCTCGCCAAAATTGTTTACGTGATTTCGCTCCCACAGCCTCGTTAATCTCCAAATCCGTGCGATGCTGCAGACAAACTCAGCCTCTACGCCAACTGCTCCAAAGTTTATGGGAAGTGTACGGCTGCCTCGGCCGAAGCCGCCTGCCTACCGCGAGGAAGCATACTCTGACAGCTGTCTCATCTTGGTCTAGGCAGATCTATGAAACTGATGGGGGCAAGCTTGGGCCATTGCCTTCTACTCCCATACTCCCCTTTGCCACATGGTCCTACTTCTTATGAAGACCGCGCGATACGCAAGTTAAAGGCGATAGGTAGTGATTTGGTTGGTTGGGTCACTGTAAGGGCTGTTCTGAGAAGCTGGACCATCGAACATTATTCTGGGGAGCCTCGGAATTAGAATCGCGTCAGGAGTGCCTGTCTACTATGCAACTTTGGTTCATCTAATTCGACCGAATCGAAGCGGTTGGCAGGTAGTAAATAGAATGACACGGCATGACTCGCGGCTGCGACCTTTCGGGAACCCCATGCTCAGCCGAAGACGGTTCGAGGCTACCTAATCGGCCTTTCCATACCTCCGTGAACCCGGGATGTGTTTTATACACACGAGAAGATGCGTACATTTGGTAGGCGGCGGTGGCGGCACAACGGACTAAACATAAGTTCATACACTGGCATGACTTTGGTGGTCTTCCAGATAAAGTAGATGGCATATCCTAATTACTCCACAATCGTCCAGAAACATGCGAAAAAAGCCATGGGCTGGAGATATGGCTTTCTGGGATGCGTATCCAAGCGGCGCGGCGCAGCCCTCGAGATCACAGTTGCTAGCATGGTGGTTTTGTCAACTCGAAACGTTAGGCCAATCATGCTACCGTAGTTGTTGAGCCGCTTGGTTCTAGCCAGGTGCCGTGCCCCTAGAACAAGCGCGGGTCGTACCTAGCTGGAAGTACCGGCATCCCATAGCACACCTGGGTTCAACGTGCGGGCTAGCTCGCTCGCCGACCACAAGGCTGACTGGTTGGCTTATCAGCATGCTGCACGCAATGAAGGACCCCCCTGGCTGACACCACAATGTGAGTCCAGCTCCGATGGAGGGTAGCGGGAGGCAGAGGGCGACCTGAGACACGCACTAGAAATAGAAGTTTGCGAAATGCGCGTGTGTCTAGCCAGAGCCGATACGAAATAAAACATTTGCCTTGAGATCTGCGGCTTTGACATATTTTCGGTCGAAACCTTACATCATCCTAACAAACGAAGGGCCAACCCAATGGTTGCGGGTGCTTGCTTACAGTCGCGAGCCAGTGCATACAGACAACCAGGACCTCGCAGCTCCAGGATGCCAAAAGACTGGGTAATTGCCATGGGTGGATAGTAAAGAACCCCCAGAATAATGGAGCACAGTTCTTCCTTTCATCTCATGTTTCCCAAAGAGTTCGAACGATGAAAGCCTGAGTCGGCCATAACTGACCTTGCATGGTTCGTCCCATGGAATACGAGACGATTCATGTGTACATCTTGGATGCATAGGATTTATGTGTAAGCTGACTGACTGGCGTTTTGTACATAGTTCGAATAGACTGCAAAGGAGCCGCTATCAATCGAAGAAGCCGTTGTCGTGGGAGCCAGGGCCGCCCCCTTAATTCGCGTCTCCCCCTGGCACGTTTCCCGCAGAGTGCAGGGGATCAGCAGTTACCATGTCTCGATGGGGGATGGCGGCCCTGGGCAGCCCTTCTGGAGGTGTGCGCCTCGGCCATTGCTGGGCCAGAAACGGGAGAAACAGGCAGAGCCAGTCAGCCAGTCAGCCAGTCAGCGCCTTGATTAAACGCGTATTTCCTCTATCCAGATTAATGCGACTCTGTTGTTATACTATGTACTGTGCGTTCCAGGGGTCTGTGAAATCTATGGGGCATTGGGGACGCTGGCTAACGCTCCGGAATGCTAATCCACTGAACAGTGGTTGCATTGGATCTACACAGGAGAGAGCGGTAGATCCTACTTAAAAGACCATGCGTTTCTCACCGTTCTGATAACTTTTGTAATCTGCAGGTCTTGCTCGAGTCCTTTAATCAACCATCTTACACCCACACATTCGTTCACATCACCGTCAAGATGCAAATTTCTGCCGTATTCGCCGCTCTGGTCTTGGCCGTCTCGGCCAGACCCCAATCCATGTTCCGCGTCAAGGCGACTATGGACTACAGCTGGGAAGTCTCCGAATGGACCGGCAGCTGCCCTAACGGATCATGCAAATATGGTACGTTTGATTGTCCAGATCTTGGTCGCCCGGGTATCGCCCACTAACGATTTGGTGCCGTAGACTTCAAGGTCACCGGGACAGAGAACCTCAATGGCAACCCGAAGAAGCCGGGTTTCGTCGCACACTGTGCTGGCGACACCGAGGGTACCCCGTACCGACTCTGCGACATTCAAGATGAGTCCGCGACCACCCGCCGCGTTGCTGCCAAGCTTCAGCCGTGGACGACCAAGCCGGCCAACTCAACGGCGGCTCGGATTCAGGTGTCTCTGCAGTACACCGACTTTGACACCGAGTGAGTGCTCCTCATTCCAATGAGGCCCGAGAAACTCGGAAAGGATTGCGCTCGCGAGGGGGCATATCGATGCTGAACATTTTGCTAACATATCTCTTCCCAGCTCGATGTGGTGGAACTATACGGGTCATGCCGAAACCAGATACACGCCGACTCCCTTGAACTTCAAGATCACGCCCGATGAGATCTATGGCGTTGCTTAAATAAGAGCCATATTCGTGCGATAGACCGGCCTGTCGGACTTAATTTCCAATGCAGGGAGACGGTTACCTGCATAAACAAGCGCGATCTCGTGTGTGACCACAAAACGCTGCGATGGCATCAGGCACCACCCTTGCCGCCTCCAGCTCGATACTCTGCAGAGTGACACACGGTTGTGGCGTTTGCCAATCAAGAGGCGGCTACAATTGAGAGACGATTTTGACGATTGACGATTGGCGATGCATGTGCCATCTTAGCTGTTTGCTTGTGGAAGCAAGCGAAGGGAATGTTACATGAGTTGTGATACACCCAAGCAGCAGTCATCCGGGTCGAACGGATGAGCAACCCAGGAGAGAGGAGTGCCTCGCTGGCATGATGAAGGTCAACTAGATTCACGAGCATTGCGCATTTTCATTCAATACGAGACTAAAACGTCCCACTAATGAGACGAACACATCGTGACATCCAAGAACGCGCAGCAGCGCAGGATAACGAGTGGTACGCTAACCATCTTCCTACCTCTAGAGAAGAAGAAAAATGGAGATATAGAAAATACAAATAATCATAATAGCTGGGGGAAAAACAGCAGAGAGAAGAAGAAAGAATTGCAGAGTCTGCCCAGTATGCATGTAACCTGTAAATGTAACCTCATGTAAGTAGCAGGTTACCTTATGTTCTGTCGCTACTGATTGGGCCCCGATTCGTAATGTTCAATTGGATGGGTACCAAGTTGCTGTAGAGTATTGAGTCAGTCAGGCAATAATAGCTGCTGGTTTCTTGGCTGCGTCAGCCGAAGTGGCTCATCCAGTGCTCATCCCCTGTTACGGTGATGTAATGGGGCCTCCAGAGCTCTCTCACTTGCAACTCACAGCTCCTGTGCTCTCCTGTGCTTGGCCCGTAGCTGGTCGACTCCTCCAAAAACAGAGGCCCCGATCGCCCCCCGCCCCCGCCTGCTCGCTGCCAGCTAACATGAACCATTTGCTTGCCTGGTCAACATTGAACTTATCCGACCCGAACCATCTCCAAGGGTTGATAAAGCCCAGGAAACTATTTTAACGTTGCAGCAGACTTACAGTAGGTAAACCTTTTGCCTCTTTTCGATCCTTGGCTGTTACCTGGAACTGCTCGGAGCCCGACTTACGTTGCGGCTTACATACTTACTTTGCCCACTTGCGTTCATCAGGCACCAACTTAGCATCATTCGCACTGCTTTGCGAACAGTCGCAGCCCATATATCGCGCTGGGCGAGCCGGTCCACTCAATCCACACCAATACACCTCTCACCGCTGAGAGCACATCATACCGTTTGGCTTCTCACCATCGAAACCAGAAACAACTAGCGACCGGCATCATGGAAATGATAAGGCTCCAGAAGTAAGCTTTCTCGAGCGTTCCCGCGCACCCAGCGCATCCCGGCGGCAGCTAACGGTCCCAACAGGAAGTTCCCTCAGTTCGAGCAGGGCGACATCTTCGGCCTCACTGACGCCTTCCGAAAGCTCGACGTCGACGACAAGGGTTACCTCGACGAAGCCACCGCGATCAAAGCAACCCAGCAGAGTGAGCGCCAGCCATACGATGTTGTCCGACAAGCCCTGAAGGAGGTCGAGCTGGATTCGTCTCGCAGGGTCGAGCTCGAGGATTATGTAGGAGTACGTAGGAACAACACCGCATTCTTTGTGCTCCGGCTTCGTGTGTCCCATTGCTAACGTTCTGCGACATGGCCAGCTCATCGCCAAACTCCGCGACTCTTCCCCCGCGCAGAAGCGTATGAACACAGGCGGTGCCGCACCTGCCGCCGCGCCCGGCGTCGTCGCGCAAAGAACGGGCGGCCATGCTTCCAAGGGAAGCGTCGGCAGGATTCAGGTCCAAGGCTCGAGCGCCAACGTCACCCATACCATCAACGAGGATGAGCGGACCGAGTTCACGCGTCATATCAACGCCGTTCTGGCTGGCGACCCGGATATTGGCAGCCGCCTGCCTTTCCCTACTGACACCTTCGAGATGTTCGACGAGTGCAAGGACGGTCTGGTACTGGCTAAGCTGATCAACGATAGTGTACCGGACACCATTGACGAGCGTGTCATGAACGTCCCCGGGAGGAAGATCAAGAAGCTGAACGCCTTTCACATGACGGAGAACAACAACATTGTCATTGAGTCAGCCAAGGGCATTGGCTGCTCCGTCGTCAACATTGGTAGCGGCGATATCATTGAGGTCAGAGAGCATTTGATTCTTGGTCTTATTTGGCAGGTTATCCGAAGAGGTCTTCTGGGCAAGATTGATATCAAGCTGCACCCTGAGCTGTACCGACTCCTCGACGAAGATGAGACTCTTGAGCAGTTCCTGCGCTTGCCCCCGGAGCAAATCCTGCTCCGATGGTTCAACTACCACCTCAAGGCTGCTAAATGGCACCGCCAAGTGCACAACTTCTCGAGCGACGTGAAGGACGGAGAGAACTACGCTGTCTTGATGGCACAGATTGGCCACGAGTACGGCTGCAGCCGTGCTCCTCTGAAAACACAAGATCTGCTTCAGAGAGCAGAGGAAGTTCTGCAGGACGCCGACAAGCTTAGCTGCCGCAAGTTCTTGACTCCCACCTCCCTGGTTGCTGGCAACCCCAAGCTTAACCTTGCCTTCGTTGCCAACCTGTTCAACACACACCCATGCCTTGAGCCGATTACAGAGGAAGAGAAGCTGGAGGTGGAGGACTTCGATGCCGAAGGCGAGAGAGAGGCCAGAGTTTTCACGCTTTGGCTCAACAGCCTCGACGTCCAGCCCACCGTTGTATCATTCTTCGACGATCTTCGCGACGGCACTGTTCTCCTTCAGGCCTACGACAAGGTCATCAAGGGCTCAGTGAACTGGCGACACGCGAACAAGCGACCTGCCCACGGCGGGGAGCTCATGAGGTTCAAGGCTGTTGAGAACACCAACTATGCCATCGAGCTTGGCAAGCAGAACGGCTTCTCTCTGGTCGGAGTCCAGGGCGCGGATATCACGGATGGTCAGAAGACGCTTACATTGGGACTCGTATGGCAGCTCATGAGAAAGGACATCACGTTGACCCTGGGTGCACTTGCACAACGGCTCGGAAAGCGGGAGATTACAGATTCCGAGATGGTCCGATGGGCCAACGAGATGAGCAAGAAGGGCGGCCGCAACTCGGCGGTCCGATCCTTCAAGGACTCATCCATCGGCAACGGTATCTTCCTGCTGGATGTGTTGAACGGCATGAAGAGCAGCTATGTTGATTACGACTTGGTCACTCCGGGTGGCACGGATGAAGACGCATACCTGAACGCCAAGCTGAGCATCAGTATCGCAAGAAAGATGGGAGCCACCATCTGGCTGGTGCCCGAGGACATTTGCCAAGTTCGCTCCCGACTGGTGACTACTTTCATCGGTAAGTTGTTTGCCCTCCCCGCTCGATGTGATGACAATATACTAATCGTACCCCCCTTTAGGTTCTTTGATGGCAACCTACGAAAAGATGCAATAGACGAGTATAGCTCTCGCTTGCTTAGTTTTTCTTACCATAAACTTTTGAAGGGTGGGAAAAAGGTAAGAATCAAGAAAAAAAGGCCGGAGGGTTATGTTTCGGTGTGCTGCTACCCACGACGAATGAGCTACGCTGCTTTTCTTCTTCGAGAGGATAGATCGATCTTCTCTTTTAGCATTCTTCTAGCCTTGAGAGTATTCGTAGAAAGAAGCCTGCAAATAGTTTATACAAAAAATTGAAAGCTTCCTATTATGGAGTCTGTTAGGCATGGAAAGTAGTAGCCTACATGTATGATGATTAAGTGGGCGTGACTGGCGATAGCCGGCAGAAGTCGGCATGCCTTGTGCAAGGTGGACGGAAATCCGGATGCCTTATGCCCCCCCACCAGCGTTACAGCGTTACAGCGAGCGATCCGATGGTGGAGTCCTTCTTTTCCCCGGCAGCCCCCTGGAAGATGGATGAAGATGATAGATAGTGGGCTAGGTACTCTAGGTACTTACTGACCGCTGCGAGTTGCCACTGGCCAGTCTAACTCAGCCCAGAAAATAGGTTACCTACGTACCCGCAAGAATTACGTCGTTTCGATTCAGTTGAACAGAGGATTGCAACCGATCCCCAACCTACCTAACAGAACACAAGCAACCTATGTAGTCGGAAGATGAGGAGAGAGAACGAGAGAGAGTGCGCAAGAAAGCCCGTTTCATCACTCTCCTTTTCGGTGAGCGCATGACGGACGACAAGGGAATAAGTATCCAGTCTTATTCGTAATCCCAATCAAACGAAACGAGCGCCCTGACCATTCCTGCCGTTTCTGAAGCCTGAAGCGCGGCGCCCACAATCCACTTGGCCATGGGACTTGCCATTGCCTTGCTTTTTCCTGTCAAATGAATTGATTCCGAGCCCGAAAAGTCTAAAGCAAATCCGGCCTGTCCGTTTTTGCTGAGGTGATATCACGCGGAGCACAGCCAGCACTGCCCGTGTCTTCCGCAAATCTCGTGCAACAAACCATCGTCAAATTTAATAGAGATTACCTTTTCTTGTAAATGTTAAAGGAGCTTGTGGGGGGTTTCTTGTCTTCTTTTCTTTTCCCAACTGCAAAGTTTCCACACAAATCACAGTAGTGTATTGCGACGAAACGTCTGGAGTGATACTAGGTATATACTTCTGATACCTGATAACCGGCCTTCTTGTTTGCCACCTATACTGTATACTCGGCCTGATCGGCAGGACACGTGAAGGAGGGACCGGGCCTTGATTATCATCTCCGGCTCCGATGCGCACATATCCATCGTCACCATGCCTGAGTCAGAACCACTGAACGCAAGCGAGATGGACACTAGCGCAGATGCGGGCGGTCCCAACAAGCACCACAACGGTGTGAATGGCGATCCCGTGCAAGCCAATGGCCCTGAGGGCTACTTCCCAGCGCAGCCCACAGAAGACGCGGCAAAGGCTCCGGGGGCCGCGAGGACGCCCAATGAGAGCACGAGCGAGGAGGAGGACTACGACCGGCTGCAGCTGCAACAGCAGCAGCAGAAGCCAGTGTCGGTCTACCTGCGGCGGCGGGTCAACCCAGACTCGTACGATAATTCCGCCACGGCCACGCCTGATGTCGTGCACCTGGGCGACAAGTCCAACTCGACTGGAACCGAGAGCTCCAGCTATGAGAACCTGCCGCCCTTGGCAACGCGGCCATCGGCAAGACGCAGCAGCAAGACGTATGTCGTGGCCGCTGACGATAAGGAGCTGAGAGCCATCTTACGAAGGGGGCTGGAGAGGGTAAGCTGCTTCCTTGGACCGAACCTGTTCCCGTTCCTGTTCCCAGCTAAGCTGAGCTGCGTTTGTGCATGCGGCCTGGATGAATGTCAACTAACTGTATTTTCAGGAAGAGGAGAAGAAGCACCCAGGACGGAGAAAGCCTCTACGAGACATGGTGTTCACACGGCAATTCTCTACCTTTGACAGGCAGAACCAGAGTGCTGCCAACAGTGTATTCCATGGATTTTACACGTTGTTCTGGATCTCCGTTGGCTTCCTCATCCTAAAGATGGCGGCCGACAACTGGAGGAAGACCGGGAGTCCGCTGGGAACCAACGAGATCATGAGAAACATGTTCCGAAGAGATGGTAAGTCGCCTGGTTCTGTACCGCGCAGTATCCAGTCTGGACTACACTGCAGGATCACGTGGGCTCACATAAATTTTAGTTGTCGTACTACTCGTATCCGACGGCGTCATGTGTGGTTTGACAGGCTTCGGCTGGATTTTGCAAAGGCTCGTCCATGTCCAACATATCAGATGGAACAAGTCGGGTTGGATCATCCAAAACGTAAGGACGAAAACTGTATTGTTGGTACTCGGTGATGGCTAACTTGGTAACCTTCTCCAGATTTGGCAATCCCTTTTCATCGGCGGCGTCATCGGCTTCCCCTTACTTCGCGACTGGCCGTGGACACATACGGTATTCTTTGTACTTCAGTAAGTTCAAATTCTGCGGTCTTGCGATACAGTTCATGTTCGCACGCTTTTATAGGCAATATCGATATCATTGCTGACACATGCTTGTACAGTGGGCTGGTGATGTTGATGAAGCAGCATTCATATGCATTCTATAACGGCCACCTATCAACCCTCTATGAAAAGCGGGCTGTTCTGCTACGACAGCTCAAGCAACTGGACCTGATTAATCCCGTCACTTCGCCGACTCTGGCCAGTCCGTCCATCTCCGAGTTTTCCATCGACCACCTCGCCAATCAGCCCTCGGCCAGCGTGTACAAGGAGAGACGCCATTCAATCCACCAAGGTAGTGTCACAGACGGCATCGAGCAGATCTCCGCCACGATTGACTCCGGAGAGCCCCTCGACACGGATCAGCTGCAGCTCTTTGAGCGCATGATCAAATGGGAGACGGACGCGCTGACCGACGAGCTCAAGGGCAAGGCGACAGATCCGACTCGCTCTTACCCAAACAACCTCACATTCACCAACCACTACGAGTGGATCGTTTTGCCTACTCTGGTCTATGAGCTGGAGTACCCTCGCTCGGAGACCGTCAACTGGTACTACGTCGCCGAGAAGGCCACGGCCATGTTCGGGCTCATCTTCGTCATGATCATGGTGTCCCAGGCCTACATGTACCCCGTCGTTATGTTCACTCTCAAGATGAAGGAGGAGGGGTGGTCCACCTCTCGACGCCTGCAGGAGTTCCCCTGGATCTTGAGTGATCTGGTGTTCCCCTTCATGATGGAATACATGGTATGGATAATTCCTTGAAATCTAACATATGATGTTATTGACTAATGTGCCCTTATAGCTCGCGTGGTATGTGATCTGGGAGACGTGCCTCAACCTGCTGGCCGAACTCACATGCTTCGCCGATAGAAGCTTCTATGACGCGTGGTGGAATAGCGGTAAGCCTCTCTCCTCCCTCCCTTCTTGCTTTGGATGAGCCCAAAGCTGATTTCGTCCTTTTGTGATTTACCAGTCTCCTGGGATCAGTTCGCCCGCGACTGGAACCGTCCCGTCCACAATTTCCTCCTGCGCCATGTGTACCACTCGTCCATCTCGTCAATGCGGGTCAATAAGTACCAGGCCACCCTAATCACCTTCTTCCTGTCCGCGTGCGTGCACGAGCTCGTCATGTGGTGCATCTTCAAGAAGCTCCGGGGCTACCTCCTGATGATGCAGATGTGTCAGCTGCCGCTGGTGGCCCTGAGCCGCACCCGCTGGCTCAAGAACAAGAAGACGATAGGCAACATGACCTTCTGGATTGGCATATTTACTGGCCCCAGCTTACTATGCAGCTTATATCTGGTGCTTTAGGATATGTCACTTGGGTTAGGCTGATTCAAAGGACGTTCGGCCCTTAATGGGATTTACTGATTTGGATACACGGAGGGGACTAGATAGACACCGGCTCGCAAATAGCCAAATTCGAATTTTCCCATTTTCTTGACTAATCGTCGCTTAATATCGTCTTGACTAATTCTTCTATACCCGGCACAAGGCGATTTCTACAACATAACATCCTCCCTGCTACAGTCTTCCCACCCTTAAAATAAGCAAATGCCCTACACGTGATCAAGATATACCCTGCGCGTCCTCATGGGACAGCATGGAGCGCACCGTGTCCACCACGCTCTCCTCGAGCCCCCGATACTCGATGCCGAGCACCTTTCGCGATTTGCCGCTGTCGAACCCGTAGATGTCGGCGGGCAGGTCGTCGAGCGCCTCGCCGATGTCGGCCGGCAGCCGGTCCCGCAGCTCGGGGAAGTGGCGCGCCACGGCTGCCGCGATGTGCTGGTTCGAGAAGTAGGACCCCACCATGTAGAACCGGTTACCCCCGCCTCGGGCACGGTCAGGGCCCGCAGGTGCGCGAGCGCCACGTCCCGCACGTCGACAAAGGTGAAGACGGGCGCCGTGGGCGGGAGGCCCGGGTTCGACCCCTGGGGGCCGTTGACGCCTAGCACTAGGTCGCGGATCCGCGCGTTGGAGGCATTCACGGACGAGAGGCGCGGTAGGCCCCGCTGGATGGGGCCGAAGTTGTATGTCGGGTTTAGGGTCACGAGGTCGAAGTTTGGGCGCGGGTCCGTGCCGTTGGCGATGGCCCAGGCGGCTTTCTCGGAGAAGACCTGTTAATGGGGTTGTTTGGTTAGGTAGGTGTTGGTTGCACGCCAAACGGTGACATCTTGACTGAGGGGTGCTTTTGGAGGCAGACTAAATCAATGACTTACCTTGCTGCAACGATAGGTGCTCTTGGTGTCCATGGCGTCCTCCCAGGTCACCGGCGGCCAGTGGGTCTCGTCGTACACCTTGGCGTGGTTCTTAGGGTTGATGACGGCGGCCGAGGACGACGTGATGACGACCCGCCTCACGGACGGGGCGTGCGCTAGGATCGACTGGAGCAGGCCGGTCGTCCCCTTGATGGCAGGGTCCAGGAAGTCCCTCACGGGGTCTTCCACGTGGAGCTGGTACGGCGATGCCGTGTGGACTACGTAGTCGAAGGGCTTCTCCGCGCCGCCGCTGTCGGCTGTCGACTGGAAGAGCTATGCGGCACGCACCAGGCCCAGTCAGCATTGAGCCAGCATGAAAGCGAGCACGACTTCTTGCACGTAGCTGGGGTTTACTGCGGTTTGCGCCAGTGGAGATGCACCTACTGCATCATATGCGCCCTCCTTGGCGATGTCCTCCACTACGGCAAAAGAGCAGCGATGCGAGGGGTCCTTGAGGGTCTTGACTATCGTCCGGCCCTTCTCCTCGGACCTGACAGTAACAACGACCTCAAAGCTGGTAAGCGGATTTTCGTCAGCACGGTCCCGTGTCTAGACGTTCTTTTTCCCTTGCGGATTGCCTACCCATAATCCAACAGGTGGTCTAGTACGTGAGAGGCGATGAAGCCACTTCCACCTAAAGGGTCCGGTTAATCGCCGTCTTCTTACATGGCGTGGCAGTATACTTACCAGTTAAGAGAACCTTGCCCTTGCTGATTTGCTTCTTGTTGTGCAGTTCCGGACGGGTCTCTAGTAACGCAGGCATCTTCGAGTATTCAGGTTGTCGTACGATGTGTGTAGGCGGATAATGCAAGAGCTATACAAAAACGCAGGCGATGTGTTCCAAATGAAAGGCACGTTCGAAGACAGGGCAAATAAATGTATTATCAAGGACATACCAAGGACATACATCCATCCCTGCAATGTCCGTCCCAGGAACCCGGCCTGGGGTCGACCGGCGTCCGAGTGAGATCTGAGCTGCATAATCCGTTCGATTCCCGGGAAAAGATCTAATGACAAGGATTGCATCTCTACAACTAGCGGCCGGGCAATCGCTAGACGTCTGATTATGCATATCATTGCCCGCTCTCACCGGGCTGCCCCTATACTAATGGCTAATATCGCCCTGAGGTGCTGCGCACCCCCTGTGTTACTATTTTCTCTAAGAGCCTGATGATGCAAGAGGGTCTTGGTGGCCAATCGTCAAAGCATGGAATCCTTGCAAAAGGTGCTTAGACATTTGGTCACTCGATCTGCAGCCAGTGAAGAACGGGATGGTCGGACCCTGTCTTACCACTTCGGGGGTCCGGGGGACGACCCCACATAGCACCCCGATGGCAGATGGCGCTGTTGATCTACTCTTCGACTCTTCACAGTTGACCAACAGACGGTCTACCATTGATTAATACCGCATTTTCTAGAGACAAATACACTGTGAATTTAAACGCCAGGAATTTGTTACTATCAATGTCGTGTCTGGGTTAGCTGCTACACTCGACTCTCTGACTGGCTAGGAAACCTGCGACCCTTCTGCAGGCATCTGTCAGAGTAGAGTCAGTATATATAGTTCTCATTGGGCGCATTAGGTATAAGCCTGTGTGGCTTATCACGCATCGTCTTTTTCTGACGACGACAACAACAACAACATTAGACAGTCATAAACACATACAGACCGGGGTTCCCCAAAGGCGGCAAGCATGCTCTCACCTCCAGACTCGACCCGCAGCTCGCGGCTCCACGTCGCCATCATCGGCGGCGGCATCACGGGCGTCACGCTCGCGCTGGGCCTCCTGAAGCGCGGCATCGACTTCACCCTCTACGAGCGGGCCAGCGGCATCAAGGAGATCGGCGCCGGCGTCGGCTTCAGCCCCAACGCGGAGGAGGCGCTCAAGCTGCTGGACCCGCGCGTGCACCAGGCGTACAAGACCGTCGCGACGCCCAACGGGGAGGACTACTTCCAGTGGATCGACGGCTACGGCAGCGACGAGGTCATCTACAAGCTGTACGTCGGCGAGCAGGGCTTCCAGGGGTGCCGGAGGTCGGCCTTCATCGAGGAGCTGGCCAAGCTGCTGCCGGCGGAGAACATCAAGTTCAGCAAGGAGATCGACTCCATCGTCGACGATGGGAAAAGCAGGGTCGAGCTTAAGTTCAAAGATGGCACCAGTGAGGTGACGGATATCGGTGAGTCCATGAGCGCTTCTTGAGCGGGAACAATTCAAACTAACGAGGGATAGCGATCGGTTGTGATGGTATCCGATCGCGTGTTCGGGATATTCTCGTCGGCAAAGAGTATGCGGCCTCGTACACCCAAAAGTTCTGCTTCCGGGGTCTGGTACCCATGGAGAAGGCCCACGAGAAGATCAGCAAGTACAGGGCGTCGACGCGGTTCATGTACAACGGCCCCAACGCGCACTCCATCACCTACCCGGTGGGCGAGTTCCTGAACGTGCTGCTCGTCGTGTCGGACCCGGAGCCGTGGCAGGCCCCCGACGGCAAGCACACGGCGTTCGGCCCCAAGGACGCCGCCATCAAGGCGTTCGGCGACTGGCAGCCCAGCGCCAGGGACATCGTGGACCTGCTCCCTGACAATCTCGACAAGTGGGCCGTCTTCGACATGCTCGAGCACCCGGCCCCCTACTACGCCCGCGGCAGCATCGCCATCGCCGGCGACGCTGCTCACGCGACCGGCCCGCATCTCGGGGCCGGGGCCGGCTTCGGCATGGAAGATGCGCTCGCGCTGGCCGGACTCCTGGAGGCCGTGGACCAACAGTTGTCTCCACCATTTGCCATCACCGAGGCGTCATTCCCCGGGCAAGGGACCGACGGCGACGGCGGCAAGCCTGCCACCAAATCGGAGCTCGTACACAAGGCCCTCGCGGCGTACCATGACATCCGGTACGAGCGCACGCAGTGGCTGATCAAGGCGACGCGGGAGGCCAGCGAGATGTTCCAGTGGCAGTACGAGCCCGTCGGGAACGACCCGGTCAAGTTTGGCGAGGAGATCACGCGGCGATTCTACCAGATCTGGAACTATGACGTTCATGGCATGGTGAAGGATGTGATAGAAGATTTCCACAGTCGGGTTGCTTCGTCAAAGCAGACTATTTCTTGAGAAATAAGTTGCCTGTCGTGAGGTGTCAGTGGAAAGGTGGGGAGGCAAAGAAGGAGGGTAGAGTGATGCAAGGAATGGCCTTGTAAATGTGCTAGGAAAAAGATAGCATTGGGAGGTACCCCACATGGCGAATGCATGTCTCCCGTTACTTTCAACATGGCGCGTCTCAAATAAAACGTCATCGCTTTCAAGGTGTCAAATATAGTAAAGTAAGTAAGAGAAGTAGGAACGTTGAAAAGATGTGCAAAAAGAAGGATTTCGGTATTGAATCTCTAAAAAAACGACGCCTGCAGGATTCGAACCTGCGCTCCCGAGGGAAATGCCTAGACTAGTACGTGTATACATAGCAGGGCATCGCGTTAACCACTCCGCCAAAGCGCCCGTTGATCACCCAATTGAATGACTAATCAATTGATGATGGTCTTATTCTTATTTCAGCAGTATATCCTGCTTATAGAAATCGAAACCACACTCGCCACGGAAGTTTCCATAATACCGTCTGTGTTCGTCCCCTCTGTCGTACCGGGCCCAGCTCAACGACCCATTCGACTTCTCTAGAATGTAATCATCCAGGGCGAAAAATACCCCGGCCCTTTGGTAGTGATCATCGCATGGCCAGAGGACCACGATACAGAAGTTGTTGGCTTGGAACGCCGGCAGCGTCATGCCGTCGATCGCGTCCCGGTCGAGCGAGCCGTCGTCGTGTCTCAATCGGTGCAGTATATGGGCGCCACGACCTATCGGCCTCCTCACGTAGGGTGCAGATTCCTGCATGATGTACCGAATGGTGATCTCGGTCATGCGTGTGACCCTCAACCGAAGGAGGTGGGATCCGGTCGCGTAGCGTGCGCATGTCTGATGCTCGGTCAAGTATCGGTCGAGAGTAATGGCAGTGCCGGCATCGTCCCCCTCGGCACGTATCTCGACACTGTGGCAGTACGAAGGTTCCAGTAAGGCCAGCATCCCTGAGCCTCGTGTGGTCAATAGAGCCGGCCCAACCGCTCCAGGACCAGCTGGGGAATCCAACCCGGCGCTCGCTTGGGGTTTCGTGGTACCAGCAAGTGAGCCACATCACGGGCATAGCCTTGTTCAAACAGTTACCCTGACTGACCGCGGTTCCCCAGATATGGTAGATCGGAGGGTTTGCAGCTGAGAACATGCCCAGGATGCCCAAGAAGGCCTGCATTATATCGGCTTCGAATGATAAAGTTCTCTCAGAGTAGCTGCAAATTAGTCGTACT
The DNA here is from genome assembly GCA_038363915.1 of Apiospora saccharicola. NCBI lineage: Eukaryota > Fungi > Ascomycota > Sordariomycetes > Amphisphaeriales > Apiosporaceae > Apiospora > Apiospora saccharicola. Next base: position 8,478,570 of record JAQQWM010000001.1, read on the forward strand.
AGCAACTGTACTTTCTCATCCGCATTACGTTGCGCCCCGATCAACTGGAATGCCGGTTTGGGCCATTCGGCAACTGGCGTCGGTGACGTCTCGGAATTGAAGAGGTAGTCGGGCCACCACACCGATTCCATGTAATGCGCGGTGTTGCATTGGAAGTAGACCTACTGCTCGGTGAATATGAGCCTCCGCGTAGGCAAGAGGCCCTCTTGGTACGTCCATCCTCGGCTTCCCCCTACGGAGCGTTGGAGCGCCGTCCGAGCATCGGGAAACATGTTTACAAAGGAGTACTTCCCGACGGTGACGCAGCCTTGCTCCTCCCTCGCTCGGGTCCCTACGCCAGGCAGGCCGTATTCGGCATCTTTGCCAGCCGCGGCAATGATTGTGAGCTGTGAATTGCCGTAGACCAGATGCATGGAGCTGATCGTGGCGTGTTTTCCTGCTACATCATTTTGGTCGATGCACTTTGTGGGGTGCGTCAGTTGACGATATCACCACCCGAAGCAAGGAAGTTGCCACGTGGAACGCCGTTGAAACTCACATGTCGGTCGACCCAAAGATAGCGATAGCCAAGCTCTCGTACCACGGTTATACTATCCTCGACAACCATGGGAAATTGTCCCGGCGCGTTAGGATTCATTGCTCTCGGCTTTTGCTCGGTTTCCCCCAGACATACGACAATGCCACATACTGACAATCACCAGGGGCGCGAACGATCTGGCGCGTGACGCAGTCGATAACGCGGAGCTCAAAGTCCAATGCAGCGCTTGGCCGTTGCAAAGAACACGCTTGATGCCCATCTCTGCAGTTGGCAATCCAGCTGTGAGCGATCGCGTAGTCGACGGTTGGTCTGACCCTCCGTGGCCGAACCAGCGGTTGTTTCTTGCTGGTGTGACTGAACATGCCAATTGGGCTGTGAGGTGTCGGGTGCTTAGGGCCTTGGATATCGCCATGAGGCTCTGATCGAAAATCTTGGAACGGTTGAGTATCGTTAGCCATCTGAATATATGTATAAACGGCGGTGGCGATGATGAACGCGGCCCTGGGAGATATTGATACAGTGAGAAATATGCGGCAGAGATCCTAATAAAGAAACCTGCCACTATAAAGATAAGTCAACACAAATCGGCTGATACGGGTTATGATTCCGATTGGACGACTGGTCATACTCGAACAGGGGTCACTAAAAATAGTAGAATCGGAAACTTGATAGGTCTGAATATAATAAAAATATACCGAATATCCACAATATTGCATTTAAAAGTACACGTCGACTATAATAACAAAACAATAGCTTAATTAACACATAGAAACTAAGTATTAGAAATCTGAGCCAAGAGATTTAGAAATCGTGCCCCTTCAGTCCCGAAGAGACATTAGGACAGACATGCGAGTCTATTGACTACAAGATCAGAAGAGAGCGACGAGAGCGCCGAAGAAAACAAGAGCGGCGCCGGTGGCACCGTTGCGGACACCACCGCTGACAGGGACCGCCTCGCCGGCCGGGGTGCCGTCCACTGAGCCAACGTTCTTGACGACCGCGTTCGTGCCGTTGAACAAAGGCGCCATGGGGGCGGTGGACGCGCTGGGGCCGACGGGAACGACGTTGGCGGTGACGTAGACAACAGTCTCTGCTACGTCGGAGATGGCCTGCTGGGACGCGGCCGAGGCCGACGCAAGCGAAAGGTGAACGGTGGCTGTCGCCGTCTTCCTCACAGTCGAGAGGACGGTGGTCGTCTTGTCGCTGTCGGAGCCGGCGTCGCCGCTGGGGTTGGCGACGGGGTAGACGTTGGTCTTGGTGCGGACCTCGGTGGTGACCGAGCCCATTCTGGCGGGGCAGTCCGTGACCGTGGGGGCGCACGAGGTGATGGTGTAGACGTTTGTCACCTTTTGGGTGATGGTAGTCGACGCGGGCTTTTCGGCCACACCGCTGGGGCCGACGACGGAGTAGACGTTGGTCTTGGTGTTTTCAACACTGGGACCGACGACGGCGTATGCGTCGGTCTTGACTACGGGGATGAGCTTGGTGGTGGTACCGATCTCGGTCGTGACCTTGCCGATTCTGGCGGGGCAGTCGGTGACCGTGGGGGCACACGAGGTAATAGTGTAGGTCTTGGTGACGTATTGAGTCTGGGTCAAGAATGCCGGAGCCGAAGTCGTCGGCTTAGGCACGTGGGTCTCACCAGCGACAGGGCAAACGGTAGTGTAAAGGGCAATGGTCTCAGTAGTCACTCTGGCCGGGCAGTTGGTGACGCTGGGGGCACAAGATGTAATGGTCGAAATCTTGGTAGTGAAGACTGTGCTCGTGGTCATGGCGTGCTCGGACTGGTTAGACCCAGCTCCCGACGAACCAGAGCCCGACGAACCAGATCCTGAGGAGGCGGATCCGGACGTGGTGGGTAGAGCAGTGGGAGTGAGACTCAACTGAGGCAGGCTGATGGTGCCGTTCTTGTATGGGTTGTAGGGGAAGGGAGCACTGGGAGCACTAGCAGTGGTGAGCGCCGAAGTGGACTGCTGAGCGTTGCCAGCCGGAGTGACACTCGCCGTGGACACCGCGGCCGATGGTTCAGTGATGGCAGATACCGGGGGAAGCCGGAGGCTGAGGCCGACGCAGCGGAGGAAACCGAGGCCAGATCGGAGGCAGTTCCAGTGGCAGAAGATGAGTCGCTGGTAGAGGGGCTGGCAGAGCTGGGGGCGGCAGAGCTGGGGATGGCAGAAGTGGTCGAGACGACATCCTCGGTCAACTTGAACACGGAAATACCCTTGACCTTGAAGTAAGAGTCCTTGAAGGCACCAGCGTTCGCGGCAACGTGCTCCATGCATGTATCATGGCGGGTGCTGGCTTGGCAGGTGGAGTTCCATTTGTCCTATAAAGCGGGCATTTAGCAAGTATACTTTGGATTGGGATGTGATCCTCGTGAAGTGGGAGGGCTGGTAGCAGCTCCGCAAGACGGGTGTTTTTCTTTCTTCAGACTTACACCCTGGGCGGCAACGGAACAGAAGTTGATGTTCAGGACGAAATGCAGATCCGCAAATGACTGGTCAATGTTGCAGTCGCTGACTTGGAACATGGGCTTTCCCCACGTGGAAGGATCCGGCTTGCCGGCGAGCACGTCGGCAGGAGCAGTCTTCCAGGTCCATTGCCTGATGTACTCCGAAGTCCACTCGGTCGCGTCTTCATCAAAAGTTAGCACTGACTTGGCATTCTGAGTCGTTGGAATCGAGTTCGGATTACTTACAGAGACCACCCGTATTAGAACCAAAGACGCCATCATACGAGTGGGCCGAGCAAGCCTGATAGGGATACTGGCCAGGGGCGTTGTCGGCACAGTTCTTGGTATCGATCTCAGCGGTCATGTCGGTTTGCTTGATGGTGCAGGATTGGCTGGGGTCGCCGGTATGGGCTGTGATACGGTTGAAGGGCAAGTCGTTCCAGTTCTCGAGGAAGTCGAATTCACCCTTCGATCCGAACATCCCTGTTTGCCTATCAGTACATGTCGGCCATCATTGAAAACCCAATCATGACTTACAGAAGGCAGGCCATGTTCCGCAAGTGGGCTTAGGGAGATGGGAAAAATCGCCAATGAAAAGACCGTGGTTGTAGGATTCACGACTCTCCACTCGTACGCTGTTGCGTCCATGGTACTTGGTCCAGTCTCCAGGCATGGGTGTCGTGTAGTCAGCTCCGAGATAGAAGTCATCCTTGTTGATTTGGACAAGGTTGCCGGCCTGAGCCCCTTGCTTGTCCTGGTATGTGCTATATCCGACGTTGGGATCGGCCTGTTCCAGACGGAGATATGAGCTTTAGTTCACACATAAAAGCAGCATATGGGAGACAATCTATAAGCAAACTTACCGTGACGAAATCCCACTTGTCATAAAAGTTGGCCGCGTTGAATTTGTCAGCGATTTTGTACGACTTGGTGGCCGAGGCGCCGGCCGCGAAAGCAGCGGCCACGGCGACGGTATTAATTAGGGAGGGAGCCATTGCTATGGCTATGGAATTATATTATATAATGAAGGACTCTGAGTTAATGAAAGGATGACGTGAATACGTCGTGTGCCGCGAATATGCTCGGGCTTGCTTGTTGACGAACGGAGTGGCCAGAGAAAAAGATCCTTGAGCCAGATTCGGGGCGGCTAAGGGGTCTTATTAGAATCGACACACACCAGCTCCCACCCTCAGCTTGCCTCCCGCCCCTTTGACTGCCTGATCTAGGAGGGCCAATTTCACCATGCACACAGCCCTCAGCCGTAGAAGGAAGTACAGCCAAATTACTCCGGCAGAGAGGCCAGACCTACTCCAGAGAGGGGTCGCTAGGTGCCAAGCGTGCCATGACTGGCCGGGGGAGATAATTCACACTGCTGGCAGGCGAAATGATTGCCAATGAGAGGATGGCTAGTGTGCAGGTATCGCCAGATTTGGCCGTCACGCCGGCTCCGACTATGGGGGTGGTGCTGACATGCACCGGACTAGCAGTTGGATATGGACTAGGGTCTTGCCAGAAACACCCGCGGCCTTTTACATAACTGCAAGACTGCAAGGATGGGGCCGATTAGGCAACGGTACCTGCATCAGCCAGCAAGCCGGTTCAAAGCTGTCAGAATGTGATGGAGTTGAGGCCCAGCACCCAGTGTGCTGTGCCCCATTGCGGTTAAAAATGCATCTGCAACTGGCCCTCCTCACGTCGTGAGCAGGGCGATGTTCTCATTGATATCAAGCAGTCCTGATCATACCAGCAGGCTGCCAGGCTCTCTTTTCGTCGAAAGTAATTGTGTGAAGAGTATTGCAAGTACAAAATCGCCGGCGCAAAAAGTAGAGGTTTGTAATCACATGGTTGATCGCTGCCGCCTGCCTGGACGGTGGGCCATGGCAACAAAGAGGGTCGAAAGATCAGTTGCAAGGGTGGAGTCACAACATCAGCAAAGCTCTGCTGCAAAAAGCAGGCCACCTTCCCCCTCCCATTGCCCCTTTTCGATAGTACCACGAGCTGTTTGGATTAGTGAGTCTGCTTTTGGGGAGCTGAAAAAAAAGGACGATGGTCAAGTTCAGCTCTTAGCAGGAGACGGCTTCTTTTTGACGGACTTACCTAACCATACTAAGTAGACTGGCACACCTACTGGCCTTAGGCGATGAGCTAATAGATAAGCTTCCCGACAGTCGGGACGATCAGTTTGTGTCCAACATTGTGATCCGAGCTTCCCATGTGTTGGGGTTGGGTCCATGTTCAGTCCAACGGTGATTTATATTTATCATATGTCCGAAAGAAGGGTGGGTGTGCGTGACATGGTCTGTTCAGCATGGGGATGGATGCAAGGGCTAATGGATCGATACAGTCAATTGTGACTGAGGATTGATGCAGGTGCTTCCGGCTCTTTGGCCCGGATTACCCCTCCGAATCGGGTCTAGGCCCAGGCAGGAAATTACTTGGAATATCTTTGGGCAGGGGTCTGACAAGCATCTTGTGCTGTGCAGTTAGTAGTGCATTCATTAGTGAGTAGGCCAGATCTGCTGTGCTACTACGACTATGCGCGCCACTTACACCATAGCGGACGACGACGTGTGGAAAAGTTCTAGATGCTGGAGCATTTTAAAATTGCCATGTACAATGATGCATGCCATAAGTCGCGAAGGCGTTGTGGTGACGCCTCTTTGTGTCAACGTGTTGATGTCTTATCTGGCGAGTCAACAACACTCACCACAAAAGTCAGCAAGTGTCACTCGGGATGACCTCTCGCCTTATCAGCATTGGTGAGTACTGCGAACACCTTCCGCTCCATCTTGCCCATTGGAACAAAACTTCACTCGAGCATAATTCGACGTCTTGTGCCTGGGCTCCCTATCATGCCCTCGTGTCAAGGGCAAGACATACCAAATAGTCTGCAGTGTCTTTGACACAACAACAGACACTCTCCAAAGCAGGCTCACTTTTGGTTACATCCATGAATGTCTGGCGCATTGCTCTTGTAGACTCAGAGACGGGTTGTAGATAGCATCATGCATATCATGGAGTGTATTTATTTAGTAGATTCAATCAAGTCGTTCGGCCAGTCTCGTTTGCCCCAACCGACTAACTGTGAGGATCTGGTTCACTCAATAACTGGTTGCTTACCCTGAAATTGATATTACTGCACCTGCCAAATATTTCTCTCCCAGCTTGGCGGCTTGTGGCATCGACAAACTGAGTCTTGGTAAAAATAAATGTTACTTTTGGCTTTAAACAAGACAAGCAGAAATCCGACTCGCAGGTATACCACGCTGAGTAAATATCACCATGAGGAACCTCGAAAGCCTGCGTTGGAAGCCGGCATTCGTTGTAGGCCTACTGTCCGTCATCGTCTTCCTTGTCCAGATGGGCTTGACCCTTACCGACATTCCGTCCATATCCCTCGTTCAGGAGTTCACCTGCATTCGGCAAAATCCAGGAGTCGACCCGGACACCCTCAACCCCGAGCAATGCCAAACCATCTCGGTGAATCGCGAGGTCAACTTGATCCAACTGCTGTCCACTTTGACCACTTCGGCTCCGGGTATGTGTGCCAGTAATCAAACATATAGCTTTCGGGACCAACAGCCTTCTTTCTCTTCCAGCAATCCTGACGGCGCTGATATATGGCGCCTTGGCCGATAGCTTTATTGGCCGTAAATTGGTATTCTTAGCCAGCCTGTCAGGTATCCTGCTTTTCCAAGTATTGTCAATGATCTTGGCATTAAGACTGCCGTCCATGTCAGTGGAAACATTGTCTGTTGCCGGGCTTGTCCTGTTCATCGGGGGTGGAATTGGTGTCGCAGAGGCTATGGTGTTCACCATGATATCTGATGTGACCTTTGACCGCTGGAGGTAAGTATAACACCAGCCCCTGTTTATCTTGGTTGCATGCCTGGGGTCCACCCTGACGTATCCCCGATTCGAAGGACCATTTCTTTCCAGATCGCAATCTGCAGCGTACTCCTCGCCGATATCGTAGCCGCCGTCAGCACCCCGTCCTTGATTTCGGACTCGGCCTGGACGCCCCTGGGACTCGGAGCTTTGTTCATTGTCATTGGATTTCTGCTTCCCTTCGCGCTCCCAGAGACTCTGGATATCCTGCTTGCACCCTCGTCGCAAGACCGGCAACAGAAAACAATCCCCACCCTTGCAGAGCTCCGAGCATCCCTGGCCCACCTCCGCCGCAACGGTGCCGCCATCAGCCTCCTGACCCCGGCAGCCGCCCTCACCCTGCCCATTGCCACCACCGCCGCGTCCATCCTGTCCCACACCACGCCCTTACGCTACCCGAACAGCTTCGCCGCCTCCTCGACCCTCGTGGCCGTGCGCGCCGGCGCCGGGCCTCGCGCGGGCGGTGCTGTCGCGCCTCGTCGACCCGGCACACCGGGGACTGCTCTTCGGGCTGTGCTGGCCGTGGTGGAGCAGGCGGGGTTCCTGGTCGTCGGGCTGATCCTGTCGGGCCTCCTGGACGCGGGGTTGCGCAACAGCGAGGGACGGGGCGGGAAGCAGTGGCTGGGCTTGCCGCTGTATATTGCGGCGTTCCTGTTCGCGCTTCTGGCGTTGGGCCTTTGGCTGGCCCGTCCGCGAGAGCTGCAGCAGCAGCAGACGCCGCCGTTACCAAATGAAAGGCAGGATGGGGAGGGAGAACCGGAGCAGGTGGACTTGGGTAACCTACAAGAGAGGCAGCCAGAAGGAAGCAGTCCGAAACAGCCTCACCAGTGACCGAATCAAACGATGCCGATGAGCTGAATGAGATCGATTTGGGTAGGGTACCTTGCTGGCTGGTGGCTTGGCAGCTGAACCGAGAGCTGCGCTGTAGCATTACTCTGGAGAAAGAGAACAAGTTAATCTGCGCCTCAACTCCTTACCTACAGGGAGAGTTCTTATGGGAAGAAGCCGTATCAGGGTCTCCAAGGGCCGAATGCACACATATGTCAGGCACTGACTGTCAGCAAGGGAAAGATGCATGGGACAAGTAAAATGGTAAAGACTCAATGCGTACTGATATTGATTTGAGCTTCATTACATGCTAAAGTATGTACATGAAATCTATCTCGCTACACCATAATTACAAATCAAAATGTCTAGTGGAGGTTGTTTGGCCTTTGGCCCTAAAAGTAAAGCATTGTCGGTTTACATGACAAGAGCGCAGGCAGCGATGATGCCGCTGAAAAGGGAGAACGCAACGTTCTTGGCAGAGCCAGCAGTCGCGGGGCTGGGGGCGATAGGAGACTCGGTAGGCTGAGCAGCAACAGTGTACATGCCAGTGCCGACGGGGGTGGCGGCGGGAGAGCCGTTGTTCTGAGCCGTGGGGTAAAGGGGAACGATGGTAGTCGCCGGGGCAGCCGCCTTGGATGAGGGGCTCTCGACAGCGTAGCCTGCAGCGTTACCGCCGTTGGAACCAGCGTTGGAACCAGCGTTGACACCAGTGTTGCCGTTGCTGCCGTTGCTGCCGTTGCTGCCGTTGCTGCCGTTGCTGCCGTTGCTGCCGTTGCTGCCGTTGCTGCCGTTGCTGCCGTTGCTGCCGTTGCTGCCGTTGCTGGAGCCGGAGCTCGAGCCGGAAACGACGCCAGAGTCGGAGCCAGTGTTAGAACCAGTGTTGGAGCCGGTGTTGGAACCAGTGTTGGAGCCAGTGTTACCGTTGGAGCCGGCGTTGGAACCAGTGTTGGAACTAGTGCTGGGGCCAGTGTTACCGTTGGAGCCGGTGTTGGAACCAGTGTTGGAGCTAGTGTTACCGTTGGAGCCGGTGTTGGAACCAGTGTTGGAACCAGTGCTGGAGCCAGTGTTGCCGTTGGAGCCGGTGTTGGAACCAGTGTGACCGTTGGAGCTGTTGCTGCCAGCGGGGTAGGTAGGAACCGGGACGCTGTTGCCACCAGTGGCAGTGGCATGCTCCTGACCGGAGACGGGGCACACGGTAGTGTACAGGTCGATAGTCTCGGTAACGACAGAGCCCATGCGTGCGGGGCAGTCGGTGACCGTAGCGGCACAAGATGTGACGGTGTAGACCTTGGTAGTCTTGACGGTAGAAGTAGTCATGACGGGGCCCGAGGTGGTGGCAGGTCCGGAGCCAGTGATAGTAGCGCTTTCGTTGGAACCGTTAGATCCAGTTCCGGTGGCAGTGGCAGTGGCCGAGCCGGATCCAGAGGCGCCGGTGTTGGAGCCGCTGCCAGAGGTAGAGGCGGCGCCGGTGGCAGAGCCAGAAGCAGCACCAGTGGCAGAGCCGGAAGCGGCACCAGTGGCAGAGCCGGAAGCGGCGCCAGTGGCGGAAGCCGAGCCGGAAACAGCGCCAGTGGCGGAAGCCGAGCCGGAAACAGTGGCACTGGCGTTGGAACCGCTGGCAGAACCAGAAGCAGCACCAGTAGAAGCAGCCGAGCCAGATGCAGAGAACGATCCAGTCGCAGACTCAGTGGCAGAAGCCGCGGAGCCAGTGGCGGAATCGGTAGCATTCGCCGGGACAGAGGCGGTCATGGAGACGGAACCGCCGTTAGTCTGCGAGGCGCTGGCAGTCGCGCTGATATCGTCGTCGCAGTCCTCCTCGTCGTCGGCAGAGGCGGAGGCACTGGCGGTAGTGCTGGCGGTAGCGCTGGCAGAGACGCCTGAGGGCATGGAGGTGATGGAAGCGGAGGCGCTAGCAGTCGCGCTGACACTCGCGCTGACACTCGCGCTGACACTCGCGCTGACATCATCATCGTCTTCGCAGTCGGCATCATCGTTGTCGTCGTCAGACGCGGTGGCGGTGGCGGTGGCGGTGGCAGTCTGGCTGACGGAATCGTCGGTGATCGTCGCAGAAGGAGTGATCGTGGCAGAGTTGCCAGTGGCGGAGGCATCAACTGTAGAAGTGGCACCGGAGAGAAGAGAAGAGAGCACGGAGCTGGCACCGGAGATGTCAGCGGAAACCTTGGAGGCGCCGGCATCAACCACAGAAGAGACAACGGAAGCATCGGCGGAAGCCTTGGAGGACACAGCATCCAGCACAGTCGAGGTAACGGCATCGACCACAGAAGAAACACCGGAAACGACATCGGAAACCTTGGAAGCCAGGGCATCGACAGTTGAGGTAGCGGAATCGGCAGCGGTGGAAGTGGCGGCGATGCTAGTGGCGGCGGTGCTAGTGGCCGCGATGCTAGTGGCCGCGGTGGAAGTGACCGCGGTGGAAGTGGCACCGTTGACTACAGAAGCCTGAGACGGGGAAGTCGAGGGAGAGCAGACATCCTCCTTGCAGCCACCACACTTAAGGGCCTTCTTGACAATATCATAGTAGGTCTCCTTCTCGCAATCCTCGTTGTGGAGGGCGAAGTAGGCATCGTAGAGCGAAATACCATGGAAGTTCTTCTTGTGCTTGTGCTTGCAAACCATTTCGGTAACCTCAGTGGGGTTGAGGTAACCGTTTCCAGCAGCCTTGGAGCTTCCCGGAAGACCAACGTACACCTCAGCGTTCTTGCTAGGCTTGTCATGGATGAAGTCGAACCATGCATCAAGGTTCATACCCTTGCCGTTGGCATTGCAGCTAGGGTTGTTGTAGAACTGGATGAAGAGCTTGTCGAATTGAGCCTTGGCCATGATCGAGTCCATCTGGAAGTTGTCGGAATCCAGAGGGCACTGGGGAGACGCCGTGAGGACCATGTCGGACCCGGAGTCCCTGATGAGGCATCGGAGCTTGTTGATCATCTCAACGTAGGGCTCCTGGTTGCTGAACTTGGTCTCAATATCGAAGTCGAAACCGTTGACAGCCACATCGCCGAAAGGACGCACGCCCTTGTAGCCCTTTCGCTTGGGGCCGAAGATGTCAAACATCTGCTGGCCAAAGCTTATGCCAGCCTCGACGGAAGAGACGGTGTAGTTGCTCTTGTCATTCACCTCACCACCAATGGAGAGGTAGACCTTCTTGCCAAGGTTCTGGCACGCCTTGATGTCCATCTGGATGTCGGTGCATCCAGTGAGAAGCTTGGTAGCCACCTTGGTTTTGGGGCCAACCTTCTTCTCGTAAACGGTGGCAGCACAGTGGGCACCGAAGTTGGTTCCCGGGAAGCCCACACCATTCTCGGGGGAGTTGTTCACAAAGGCAAGGGTAACATAGTCGATGCTGGAAGACTCGCAGTACTTGGCAAGTCTGTCGGTTTCGCCGCCGCTGAGGGGGGCCTGTCCCTGAGGGTGATGGTGAGCAGGCTGTTGTCAGGTATTCAAGATATAGATTGTGAAAGCTTACGAAGTAGGCGTTGACCTTGCACTCCTTGGTGAAGGGTGCCGCTTGGGGGAGGTGGAGGAGTGCGAGTTGTGTCCGTGTGCCAAGCTAGGGGCAGCGGTGGCAGCAACCACAACGACCGACTTGTTGATATGCATTCTGAAGTTAGGAGGGCGATTATAATAATATTAAATGATTGTGATAGGACCGTAGGCCGTGTGGAAGGAGTGCTATGATCGAGGACCAACGAAAGGACGCGAACCAAATTGGTTGCAACGGCTGGCTATTAGACCGTGTCTTGTCAAGTGCCGTGTGTGGGTGAGAGAGAGAAAGGAAGGCATCGAAAGAGGTGACATCGCAGCCTTCAAATACGAAGACGTCTCATCGCCCCGAGTCGGGCTCAGCTGGGCGAGGCATGCCTCTCCCTCTCCCCTCGCCTCTACGAAATTGGACGTACACAGTCTATTGCGCTCCCGATGCGTCTATGGAGCCCAGCCTAACGAGCTCCAAAAGGGGGTATCTCCTCTTTCTCACTTGCCCGCCTACAGACAATCTGACTTGTTCACTCTAGAAAGTGACCGGTAGGGCCAGCCGCTCGCTGTAACTGCAGCCGCCTGGCTAGAACCTCACGATGGTGGGCTGGTTAGTAGTGAGCTGCGGTGCATGCTGGACCGGACGGAGTGCTGTGCTCTAGACTATATCGGGATTGGCACAGGCCTCATTCGGAATCGGGAAGGCAGCTAATGTCAGGGACAACTTCTAGCGTCGCTCAATAGTTGCATGCCGTCTGCATTCTAGCACTCAGCACTACTCTCCATTGGCCGGATGCGAAGTGGTCGCCCACGCGTAGGCGTACATGCGCAGCTTTTTTTTTTTTTTTTGCCTGGAGTCAGTAGATTGGCCACGAGGGGTCCGTTCCACTAGACGTCTTGTTCAGCCAGCCGCTCCCCAGTTTAGCCTGGAGACTAGATCCACCGCCCTCGCGGAGATCCTTGTACAAACCGCCTGGGAGCTGATCACTGCCAATCTCGTTTGCTGGAGTCGTTCGTTCTAAGGTTGTTCGATGGAGTTGACAGGAGTCTGAAATCGCGGACGGGCGATATGTTGTTTATCGCGCCATAGCTGATCCGAGCCGCCGGGTTATCTGTCCTGTTACGGCTAGGCTCTGAATATCCCCGGTCCCGACTGGTCGAATAGTTGCACAGCTGAAGAACTTGTTCCCCTAAGAAGATGCCGACACTCCAAGTCTGCAATGGACTCAACCGCCGTCTCTTACTACTGCAGCACAGAAATTGCAATTGGTCTGGCTGCGCCTATCAGGCAGCGTCATCGTCAAGAAATGCATGTAGTACTTGTATGCAAGCTGATGTAAAGCCCCTGACTCTGACTCGGTGATACACCAAATCGACCGGCCAATTTCATTGGGGCACAGCCTGCCAAGCGAGCGGCAAGCTGGTTTTCTTTGCCTCATATGCTGTGCCTTGAGTCCAGCATGGCATGTTTCTCCTGCAGTGTCTTCTGCGATTGGGTGGCTTTCTCCTGCATGTACGTCGAACAGTAGGAACACCAACGGCGTCCTGTGTCGGCAAGCTTTGTTGGGCATATGTATATATTCGATCATGACCATGCCTGTTACGTTGATGTTTTTTATTTCCATGTCTTCTCGGGATTATCGAGCGAAACCGAGAGCGCCACTCATTCTATGGCCACACCTTAGCCGATGCCCAAATGCAGCTCATATTGCGTCACCATGGGTGTGGCGTATTACCAACCTGGTCAGAACACATGCCATAAACGCATATGCATGCACACGACATGCTTTTCTTTTCTTTCAACCGGTGAGATACTACGAATTAATACCCCAGTATTGGAATATTTTGTTGGTCTTCAGAGTCTATGCCCATCATGCCGGCGTTTTTGGAATGGCACAGGCAGATAATGGCTGTAATCGTCGGCCCTACGACTAGCAACAGGGTACCACTGCAATAAAAGCAAGATACATGAGTAGGGTGCTACAGGGGAATTCTTGACCTTGTTAAAATGAAAATTATCCTTTTTGGCGGCACAGCTTGTGGCCCAAGACCTTCCATTTCAGCAGCCCAGGTAGCGTTGTACAATATGCGCATAGTATGCGAATAATGCATTATTCAACTATGCCCCCTGAATAGTTGAATATTCCATACAAATGGAATAATGGAATAGTATGATGTAATTGGAGCGTTTCATGAAATCTGATCTCGCGTTCCGCCAATCCGCCCTCTCGAAAGGGAGGGGGAAGTCACGGGGGTCACGGGGGTCACCCTCGGACGATGCCAACGCTTAGAAGGGACGATGCCAATTTGTATAGCGAATTTACTGAAATCGTCATTAATTGCCCGAGCGTCTGCATACTATGCATCCATGCGAATAATGCATTTTGCATCGATGCGAATATTGAATATTCCAGCCTGAAATGACAACGCTAAGCCCAGGACGTTCGGCCTAGTTCCTGCGCATCTGCGGGGCAATCACAGAGCACCGTTCGACTTCAGACGGACGGACAGGAATTGCTCGCATGTGCCATTGACATTCTCAGTTGGACAAGGAATTCCCTCCTCTGCAGTCAATACATTGTTAAAACGTATGCAGTACAAAGGGGTACCACCCCAGCTCTGTGCAGATCCGTCGCCTTCGGTGCTGGCTCCAGGTACGATCCCGCTGGATTGTGCGTATCACTTTCACCAATGAAACAACATTGTAAAATTTTGGTGGGCACTAGGATTTGGTTGCCTCGTACAGGTGATAACTAGGTACACCGAGACTTAGTGATAATGATGGGCATATTTCTATGCCGCTCGCTCTGTGCGGTGGCCACCTTGGGAAAAAGCCGTGCCATTTTTGATATACAACCTCATGAGTGTAACTATAGAGGGGCATAGGCCCGGCAATTTCTCTTTGCCAGGTAGCCACATAGCATCGATTGCCCCCTTCGGTTTGTTTTAATATCAAAAAGTTCCACACTAATCCGGCAGTCATGATGAATGAATCTCCAGGTAGCAGCTCCCCAATGGAGTTGAGTGAACTTTATAAAAGGGCCATGAGCCATTGGCTAAGCTTTACCAACGGTCGTGCTTGGCCTCAAATGTGTCGGGAGCGCCTGGGGCGTCTCTCTTGACAGTTATCTATTAGCAGCTTAGGTTGAAGTTGAAGAAGAACAATAGTTTTAACAGTCATGAATTCATCCTATGTACAGTTCGCTTTATATTCAATGCAAAGTTAAACCCTTATATATACACGCTAATTCCCTTGCTGGTAGAATGCCGATACTTACTCCGTATCGAGTACGATAACTTCGGCTTCAGCATCACCAACACTCTCAACGGAGAGCTTGTCGCCAGCCCGCAGGTTATCGAGGAAAGCGCCATCTCCCTCGCTGTAAACCTCCTCTCTCCCATCGAGTCTGACCTTGGCCTTGCCACCCTTGGTCATGGGAATATGAATGAAGACCTTGCGCTTCGGGTTGTCGGTGGCATTGGCGCCCACGATCCACTCGAACTTGTTTTGGGGGGCAATGATGCCAGCCCCCATGACGAAGTCGGCGTGGATGGGGATGGTGTCCGCGATCCGCGGCTCGGCCTTCTTTTCCTCCTCGGCCGTCGCCTCAGGCCCGCCCTTGAGGGGACTCAATATCGGCACGAACGCCTTCTTCTTGTCCTCCTCCGGGAAGTTTCGGGTGTGGTAACGCGGGGGAAGACCGCGCTTCCACGGGATGGCCCAGATCTGCAGGAAGTGGACGGTGTCCTTGCGGTGCTCGTTGAACTCGGAATGGGCGATGCCAGTTCCGCCGGTGGTGAACTGGACGTCCCCGCGGTTCATCTTGTAGAACTTGTCCGACTGGCCACCTTCACTGCCCTTTTGCAGCATGGAGTCGCGGTGCGTCAACTCGCCAGACAGGATGTACGAGAAGATCTCAAAGTTCGCATGGGGATGTGTGGGGAATCCGGTACCGGACTTGACGCGGTCCTCGTTCAGCACCCGGAGCGAGCCGAAGTGAGTGAAGCGGGGATCATACCAGTCGGCGAAGGAGAAACTGTGGTAGGTGTTCAGCCAGCCATGGTCTGAGTGCCCGCGAGTGGCCGAGCGGTGCGGCGTCAGCTTGGCGTGGGAAAGAGTCTTAGACATGGTGTTCTTGACCGCGTTCATAGACCCCGGTAAATTTGTGTTGTCTGTGTCCGTGGGAACAGACTTAAGATCCGATGTGGCGGTGATCTCAGCTGGTGTTGCTTCTTTTGATAGAGGCGACAGAGATTTGTCCCTGGAAAGGATATCCTTGAAAAAAGATGCGACGATGGCGGAGTTGTATAGAAGTACAGAGATTGAAACCACCAGAATGGAGGAGACTAGAATTGCACCCTTCATATATACAAGTCCAGAAACGGGGTTCTGGAAACCACAGGTTGAGTCTGGTTTCAAAATGATAAGTAAACGATGAGTGATGCTTTGAAAAGAGATGACCTAGAAACCCGCCCTTATTGGAAATCATGAATAAATAACTGGTTGCGCAGTCGAGCCCGAGCGAGCTGTCATGCCATTTGGTGATCTTTCCACACTATGACGAGGCTTTTCCGCCCCTTAGCGCCGTTGTCTTGCTTATGGACGATTAGCTGATCGCTTATACAGATTACCGATACCCCACTTGGCCAACGGTGTGGGATGACTAAGGCTCCATAAGTGCGGTGGCTAGAGGTCTCGAGGATGTTTCTCGACTGATGGACGTTACAACGATTGGTCCAGGACGATGATTGGTTCAAGACAAGGTCTCGTAGTATGAATAATCATGCAAGCCATCGCTTGGCTTTATATCGATGTATGCGAGAACGAGCAGAGCAGTACGCCATGCATTGGACAGGTGGGAGCTAGGACTAGAAGCTGAACCTTAACGCAGTAAGGTATTCCGCTTGAGGGTATGGAGCCTTGACCAGAAAACGAGTTGGGTATCCTGGTGGTAGGAACGAAGCTCTTTGGACCTCGACCGGTAAATATTTCGTTCCTACGGCAGAGAACAGGACCATCCGAGCCGAAGGCTCGTATAGTAGGTTATGTCAAGGCTGGCCAGCGCACGGGCCATGCGCCTCAAGCAACGGGTATCGGCCACCCACGCCCTTATACAGAACGCCCGCACTTCGACCCCCGACAACTCGAGATCCCGGGAGACGACCGACCCTGAGATTTCGGCTACCCCCATATTTCCGATATTTCTCTCTCGATCTAAGCCGATAAACAGCAATTAAAAAGGCTTCTTCAAGGAGAAAAGGGGTTTCGAAGAATAAAGTGGAGAACGCCGCAACTCTATTTATATAGGACGCCACAGAACTAACCAATCACGATTTTTACGCAACTTTTAGCGGCTTTAGTTCAACATTGAAACCCCCCCAGGAGCGATAGTAAAGATGGAACTTCGTTCCAACAACTAAACTGGAAGGGGGGAAATCTAGAATTAAATGTAATAACTGCATTAAGTAGAAAGCCCTTTAATATAGGCCATAAAAATGGAAGCTATAACGTCAGTTTTTAAAGGAGAAGCAAATGTAAAGAGACAGCTCCTTGGGTGCTGAGCTCATGACTTGCTTACTTATCATGTATCTTTCTCCTTATTCTGCTATGAAGCATCTTATCCCCACTTACTGCCCCTCAATAAACAAACATTTCCAAGCTCCCCATCTGCAAGTTGAGGCTGCGTGCATCACCACCTTCACTTACGGTATACCTTTCAACACTGATAATAGGTAGTATCCTTTATCACTTGCTTCCAACTTGGTCTTGGGCGATTGATGAGGATAGCGGGATATTGTCTTCCCCGGAAAGTCATGGCGAAATATTTTCTACGTCAGGGGCGATTTATGTCTCCTCTAGGTCTAGATCCCACGTACGTGCCTGCTTAGCACTTGACGCCATTTCGCGACAATGATATCGATGTATATTTATACTTGGGTCAAAGACAGGCGTTCGTGTGCAATCAGCAATAAGCCTTCCCAAGACGGTAGCACAGCCTGAATAAGAGCAGCATAGTACCTCTCTTAATCGGAGAGAACCATTACAGGTTGACACTATTTGATATCACTGCATCTGTCAGCTTGTTTTCCATACTCCAAATCTTTATATCTTGTATACCTTTACCACCGCGAGTCACCTAGACACTGGTCAGAATACTGGACAACGTTTCCACCAACTGTAGCATTGAATCAGATATAGGTAGTAGTCGTCGTATTCCATTGATGAATTCTGTAGGACTCGCGGTCCTCCAACTATGGTTCATACGGGACGAGAGAGAGAGAATCGTCTTTCAGGCAGACTCATCAACTTAAGAGACTTGCGGGCAGCGTGAACGTGGTAATCGTTGGAGATATGAAGGGCGTCTAACCAGGAGGATACAACAGTCATGTTAGTTCTGATAACCCGGAACTGAATATCTCTAAGTACGAACTCCCAGTTCCAACCCGCCCCTTTTCAGTGACTTGTTCCATGAATCACTTCAATGCCACAAAGCCAGCGAATCCCACCGCACATGCAATTCCGTCAGCCTGCTAAACTGTATGAGTGGGGAGTTATTGTGCACATGTAACTACACAGACAATGTAAATAGGGAGATCTGAGTTGGTTCTGACGATACATATACCTAAAGTACCGATTGTTTCATCAGTCGGCCGTCGGCTTTTGGTTCAGTTGGCACTTCAACAATCTGTGATTCATTTCACCTTGCCACATGGATAGGGTGGTTTCTGACACCTAGGATGTGACTGTGAAATTGTGAGAAGTAGGTATCTAGCCAGATTTCCAATATTTAGGAAACTTATGCACCTAACCTAACCTAGAGAATTTGAATTGCGTCCGAACCAACTAATTAGAATTCAGAGATACATATCAATAAAATCGACCTAGAAGGAGTTCCCATGCATAATATGTCAGTCAGGTTTGGAAGGTATGACACCACCCGCAACAATCTAATATTTAGACACCCACCAGGCAGGCACCCACTTCCATATCTTGACGGCTTTATCACCATTCGATCCTTCATGTTTTACCCTTCTTACTTTCTAGAATCTTGAGGTGGAAAGCCAGAAATTGCCTTGCCGTGTCCCGGCTTCGTTTCCCGGTTCGTTCGCGTCGCGTCCGTAGCACCCTCATCCGTTTTCGTTGTCGTCAGCTTCGTTCTCGGCCCGCTCAATCGCGTTCAACGCCCTAGTCGTTGTTCAGCGCCCTTGTTGTAAGTCCTCGGCTTCATTCTCCGATATACTCGACCCCGTGGAGGGCATCCTTGGCTGTCCCGGGACCTTCCCGGCTGTATTCCCCATCACGCCCATCTTCATACCATTGTAAGCCCCATTCTCGTGACGCTCAATTGCGTTCGCGGTATCCGTCTACGTCGACCGCGGCTTTCTCATCTTCGGTCGGTCCTCGTCCGCAGCTTCCTCAACTTCGGTCGGGACTTGTCCGCGGCTTCCTTATATTCGACCGGGTATTGTCCGCGGCTTCTTCAACTTCGTTCGCCGCCGCCGTTGTTTTACCGCTAACATACTTACCTCAGGCACAAGCACTGCCTTCGATTTTCCGTAGCCCCCTTTCCACTTTTACTTGAATGACGCCTTACCCTCTTCCCCTATCTCGCGAAGCCCAAACCACCCGCCATGCAGACCCGCGGCGCGGCAAAAAGAGCTGCAGAGGATGCGCAAGTCCAGAAACAGGTTCTCGAGAGCGAACCTAAGTTGGATGACCCAGAAAAAGATGCTGCCAATCACGCAGCCGCCACACTCGCTGCATCTTCAGATCCCACTATTCAGACGAAAGCTACAGTAACCACAACCATGTTGGAGGTAGTTTCCAACCCGCCAAGCGATCCCGTCCCCCGCACGATTGGAGCTGCGACTGCTGTTCCCAGCACCACCACAAGGAAGCGGAACAGGAAAACCTCGAATGTACCTGTTAGAGGCGGTTGGGACGTATTGCCGCACAATTTAGGTCAGCTATGGGCACCCAAGGATGCGGCCAACGAGGAGGCAAATAGTACAGAAAAGAGCAATCTGCATGAAGATACTGCGGACCTACCACTCAAAAAGAGACTGCGCAGTTCCAAAACCTCATCTAGAAATGATGCTGTTCTCACAGTGCCCGCAGTTCACTCTTCGGCGAGCCACGAGCAACAACTACAGGTTCGCACGCAAGAACAGGAGGTTAAGGAGAGTGTGGAGCAGCAATCACCATCCAAAGTCGAGCAGAAGACACCCAGACGAAAAGCACGGAAGACGAAGGATAATCCGTATGGCCTGACTCCAGGCGAGACACCATATCCAGACTGGCAAAGTCCCAACCCTGAGCAGTGCGAGGAAGTCTACAATATCCTTGCCGACATGCATGACGATGTTCAGCCCCTTCCACCGCAAAAAATACCGGCCCCTTCGCTTGAGGTCGCAGGCTGCGGCGAGGCCCCTTGCGTCCTCGATGGTCTGATTCGAACAGTCTTGAGTGGCTCAACTACATTTGATACGGCGGACAAGATGCTGCAGGCACTGGTCGAGAAGTTTGGTGTCTCGGAAGAGGGAACTGGTGCTGGCAGTGTTAATTGGAACAACATCAGAATTGCGGACTATGATGATGTCTATCAACAACTGAAGTCAGGGGGTCTGGGGGCCAACAAGGCAAAAAATATCCAGGCCATCCTAGGCATGGTCTATGAAGAGAATATGCAGCGGCGTGCTGCCTACATCGAAGAACAAGCAACTGGCAAAACAGCGGATGTTGTTTGTGCTTCCTCGAAGACAAAGGGCCAGAAGGACCTCGAAATCCTGAGAGCAGACCAGAAGAAGCTCAACCTCGACTTCATGCATGACATGACAAAGGACGAAGCTTTACAGCATTTTGTGCGATATCCTGGCGTTGGTGTCAAGACCGCGGCATGTGTAACACTGTTTTCGCTGCAGCGACCTTGCTTTGCGGTGGATACCCATGTCTTTCGGATGTCGAGATGGCTAGGTTGGGTCCCTCAGAAAACCAACGAAGATGACACATTCAGGCATCTTGAAGTCAGATGTCCTGACCATCTCAAGTACGGTCTTCATCAACTTTTTATCCGACATGGAAAAACATGCTACAGATGCAATGATAAAAGCTTCAAGGGCACAGAGGCATGGGATGAGTCGGTTTGTCCCTTGGAGCAGCTACTGGACCGGTTCTCTAAGCGTCAAGCAAAGCCGAAGGAGCTGAAGAAGCCCGAGACTGAGGTTAAAGACCAAGATAAGAAGAACAAAGCTCGTGAAAGAGGGGGGCCCAAGAGCAAGAGTGAAACGAAAAGCTCCCCCAACGACGATACCGCCAGTGAAGTTGACGGAGGGGAGACATCTCACAACAGAGGCACCGAGAATACAATGACCAATGACGATGCTGCACCGGATGGTAATGCGCACACTGATAATAACGATGGCAACCAAACAGGAGATGAATCTGAACTTTCGGAGCTCGACAGTTCGGATCTTGAGCCAGAAAGCCCTCAAACCTAATCGTTGGCTTGCAGCAAGCAACTACAATACTGTATGGATGTAGATAGATTTTGTGCTGGAGATAAAAGGGGGCACAACCCCAAGTGAGGTTCGCCCTTATGCGATTTGCACCGGTATTCGGCGTCAATGTCGCTTTGCACTACGAACTGTACTTAACCGAGAGGAATTGCGCTGAATTTCAGCCACTTTGTTCAATTACTTTTACATGCATTCTGGGGACTCCAAGTAAGGGATGTTAGACACTTGAAGTTGCCTAAACCTTGTCTACACTTGCAGGGGTTAAGTGTTGATCTTATCGATAAAGCGTGCCAATCGCGCTCTGGCTTGGGCTGCATGCTCTTTACGCGCTGATAGGGCGGCCTGGAGACCTCCTTGAGAGTGGGAAAACACCGGCTGTAACTGTGCAGTCAATTTATTTGCCTGTGGCAGTGGAAGGAGCAACCACTCCTGCAGCGCATCATCATTGTTGTCTTTGAACTGGCCTCGCATACTTCCCGGGAGGGAGACCGCACTTTCCTTTCTAGGTGGGTTTAAATGCTACAGTTGAAGTGCTACTGTGAATTGTTCGTTCGTTATATTTCGTTAATTTGGTACACACTTGGTCCCCTTTCACCTGGTGCCATTTGTATCTCGGCGATACCGACTGCGAATCTTGTGAGCATAGCAACATCAACTTCGCCGATACTCTGGCTCGCCGACACGCTTTCTCCCGGCGACAACTTGTACGAGTTGCCTATTACCATAATTTATTACCATTCAAATCGGAAGTCACAAACCAATCACCACCCAATGGCAACTGCGGCAACTGTCATCTCAACCTCAACCTCAACCGCAACCGCAACCACACTCCATCAAACTCACACTTGCATCACCTCATCACCACCGTCGAGGCTATTTTCTCAGGACCACAACCCGACTTAGCAGAGACACCAGATTTCCATCTTCTGGAAATTTGTTGGGTTTGCGCGCATTCAGCCAGCCTTGCAACTCGATTCGGAGTTTAGACCGAGACCGAACACGACCCCCAAAAGCAAAATAATAATCTCGACCTAAGGCAACGCTTCTTCCTACAACTTCTTTCCTCCTCCGTTTCCACAATCGCCCTGCGCGGCATGCTACTATTCCAGTAGCAAAAACCCCGGACAAGATGGCGCTCGATAGCAGCATGAACGCTTTAGGGCGAGCATGCGAGGAATTCATTGCCATTCCGCCCGACCTGCATTTGATGTGCCCCAAGACCTCTGATAACGACGAAGAGGACTACGATGATCTATCGGAGCCCGGCGACATTGGAATTGACCAGAAAATGCTAAGGGTTGAGGAGGGTTCGACTCGTCTCGATGCCACTTACCGCTGCTCTCTCATTCTGGGCTTCTCCGACGAAGCCTTCAAGGAAGTGCAAAATGTTTTCAAGACACGATCCAACGAACTCCTTACAAGCTGCTCAGCTTGCGTTCGCGGATGGCACCGAAACCGGAAGCGTTTCTTGAAGTACCTCTCAGAGTATGTACCTCTTTCAGTACCCCTCCATTGAATTGCTGCTTCATGAACTCGATACTAATAACTATTCTTCCTACTAGGGCCCATGCCGATGACGTCGTTGCCGCTATGGAGGCCGAGCTGAACAGATTCGACGCTGAGCGCATCACCCAAGGTCTTGAAAATGCCAAGCAGTTTATGAAGACCCGCGAGGGTGCCATTGATCAGAGAACGTTCATAGAGGAAGGTCACATCGAGTACCTAATAGCGTTGTACGAGGCGCTATGTTGTATCACGTATCTGAGTGTACCAGAAAACCGAGTGGCCTTCAACTATGTTTTCAAGCGGGTGCAGGAGCGCCGCGTTCTGAAGTTGGGCGAGGTGCTTCCTACAATGACCTTCTTCCTTTTCGATGAGGACGATGTTCGTCACAAGTTTGCCACGACCTCCTGGTCCCGTAACCTCAATGTTACGGCTGACGATTTCCAATGGGCTGTCAAAGAGAATCTTGAGGATGCTATCAGGAAAATTGCCGTTCCGAACACTCCGTCAAAACAGGTGCAGCGTTTCTGGGAAGGCCTCAGTCTCATCCTGCACGCTCTCGATAAACAAATCGTTGTACAGGCCTTTGGTGCACTGGACGTTCAACCCAGTGTTTACCAGACCATGCTTAACCACATGGGCATCAATTCCGTGCCCAACCTGGCTATTGTCCTTAAGGTGTTCTGTATCATCTTGCAGAAGGGACCCAAGGGTTTATGGGGTACATTCGCAAACTTTTCCCCGGCCTCTGTCGCCGAGCAAGTTTTCGCAAGCTCGGCCTACCTTCCCTTGCTATCTCAAACGAAGCATTTCGCTCTTTCCATGTCCGAGGACGAGAATCAGGTAGGCCCAGTAGCCGCTGCATGGGTAAAGCCTTTCCTGGAGTCGATTCCTGCAACCCAGCGGGGCGATGCTTGCGACTCTATCTTGCATCATTTCCTTGACAGGATTGCTAGGGATAGTTCAATACCAGGTGATGGCCGCGAAGTCTGCTATCGTGGTGCCTCCGAGGCCTTGTTGTCGACAATTACCGCCTTCCTCTCGAAAGATTTCAAGATCAACGCGTCATCTTCTACAATCCACACTAATCGGATCCTGAATCTTGTAATCAAATACAAAGATATGCTCACGGGCATGGCCCGGGTCTCGCCTAGGAACCAACCCAATGGCCACATCTCACACATCACGCTGTCAGTTATTCGCCAGTCACTGATGCTTGACTCACGAATTACGTTTGAAGAATTCCAGGCTCATCAAGTGAATGATAACCTCGTCCAACGCGAGATTACCAGGGATTCGTCCGCCATTTGGGACGCAGCCTTGAGCATATTGCTCCCGGGAGCGGGCCAGCTGGCAAGACACATGCTGGCTGCAACACTGCCACTCATTCAAGTAGAGACATTCCGTCCCAAGAAGCTGGAGAAATTATCCAAGCCCAAGGAGGACTTCAACAAGTGCCTCGGCAGTACGAATGAAGTTATTGGACGGATGATTGATCGGTTGGCCGAGTTCAATTACGCGGAGCTCACCGAGCTTTCCGCCAACCCTCAGACAATCCAAGCTATTGTCGCTTCGTTAATTAATGGTGACCCCGCCGTTCATACGGCTGGTGTGGCGTTCATCAAGACTTTGACAGACAAGGATAGCAGAAGCGACGCGATCCTAGACCTTGTAGATCGGCAATTCTCTCTTGCTCTCGTCTCCTTCACTCTAGCCGTCTCTAAGGTGGTTGCTGGTAAGAGTCTTTGGTCGCCGCAAATTCAGATACATCGATGCTCCAAAGATTTCCTAGCAGCACTATGCGATCCTGCCACGGGTCTTCTTCGCTCCAAGAAATTGGACCAGGGCGAGCGCGATGCTGTTAGAAATTGGTGGGTCTCTCAGTGGGCCTTCATTGAGACCGCTCTGAATGATCTGGATGCCTGGAGTAGATTGGTTGACACCGAGACGATGAAGAACTTCTGCCGCGACGTGATGGAACTAGCAGACGCTCTATTGGCTCAAGATGGCCTCCTGTCATCGGCGTTGGCAACCCCTTCGAACAAGGAGGACCCGACTGAAGGTGACATCAAGGGATCTTTAGCAGAGCTACTTGAGGAGCCACGGGTCAAATGCCTCGGTATGGTGAAGATGTTGCGTCTCAAGGATAAACATCTTGTCAGTACAACAGTCAATGGCTTGGTGAAACTCTTTCGGCGTCTGGCGGAGAACCAAATCGAGGTTGTTAACACGGCCTTGCAATATATTCGCGAGACCTGTATACGAAATTCTACTGGCAAGTTCCGAATTAACACTAACCTGGACGACCAACAACGTGCCGAGCTTCTCCGGGCCTTGGGCGAGGACGAGGACGATGTTCAAATTCTTGAGGTGAAGAAGGCCGATGCTGTTAAAAAGCAGTCCAGCCTCGACGCCTGGTCAAGATCGGGTGACGACTCCTCAGGGTCTACCCCCAAGTCTGCAACGACCACTTCTACTTCGGTCAAACATGACCTGAAGGATCTAACCCCTGGTTTGAACAAGAGCCTCGATGTTCTGGCCCGGATGAAAGCACGGAACGAAGAAAAGGCCAGAGTCAAAGCCGGTGCTTTAAAGCCTACCGCTCCGAAGTTCGACCCGGCGAACGCGGCTAGGATCCGCGAGAAACGCCAGAAAGAAAAAGAAGAGAATAAAAGGAGAAATGCAGAGGCTGTCGCACGAGCCCAGGCATTGCGAGGACAAAAGCCCATCAATTCTGGGGAAGGCTCTGGCCTTCAGGGTCTGTCTGGGATCCAAGGCAAGGATCATGCACCGCAAAAGAGCGAGATCATGGTTGGCTCTTCGTCAGAAGACGAAGATGATTCAGACGATGATGCGGCGTTCTTGGCACAGACGAGTGCTGGAAAATTGCGAGCCGAAGACGCCTCGAAACGAGCACAGCTGTTAAAGAAGCAGGCGCTTGGCCCGGTCAAGAAGACCAAGATTCAGCGTTCTGCTAAGGATATGCGAGCACGACTGATTCCCCCTATGGACGTTCTCCACCAGGCCATTCTCGAGTGGGATATTTTCCATAAGGGAAACGACCCCCCCAATGGGGTCACTTGCTCCAAGGTCACGGAAACCTATACGGATCCATCGCAGTATAAGAAGACCTTCCTGCCTTTGCTCATTTACGAAGCTTGGCAATCATTCGCTACAGCTATGGGCGAGACGACGTCTAAGCCGTTCGGGATCAAGATCCAGAACCGTATGTCGGTGGACAAGTTCTTCGAAGTCAGCACCGTTATGCCCATGGACAAGACCGACAAAGATCGATGGCTTGCTGAAGGCGACATTGTTCTGCTTTCCGCATCATCCCAGCCGCTTCAAGCGCCTAACGATCCCCATTGTCTTGCGCGTATTTGGCGCACCACGGTACGAAATGGAAGTCTTGAGGTCTCGTATCGTCTGAGCGGGAGGCCCGGACCTATCATCCATCTTCTCGTCCCCCAAGCCGAGTTTTATGCTGTGAAAATAACCAACATGACCACCATCGAACGAGAGTTTGCATCACTTGAAAGTCTCCAGTACTACGACTTGATGCCCGAGATTCTGGAAGGAAAACCGTCTCCTATGCTGACGTACAGCCGTGAAGCCGTTGAGAAAATCATGGACAACTACCAACTCAACCAGGGTCAAGCAAAAGCCATCCTGAATGCGAAGGACAATGACGCCTTCACCCTTATTCAAGGTCCCCCAGGTACAGGAAAGACCAAGACGATTGTAGCCATGGTTGGTGCCCTGATGACAGGCTCCTTCCAGGCCACTACTGGAACGATGATCAAGAAGCCGGGCGTCACTGGTCCGAATCAGCCAATGTCCAAGAAGTTGCTGGTGTGTGCCCCCAGTAACGCTGCTGTTGACGAATTGGTTATCCGATTAAAGCAAGGCGTCAAAACGATAAATGGATCATTTCACAAGATCAACGTCCTTCGACTTGGACGTAGCGATGCCATCAATGCTGCTGTCAGAGACGTCACATTGGACGAGCTTGTGAAGGCGCGCTTGCAAGGAGACAAGGAGAAGAACGGTGGTCCGACTGAGCGACAGAAGCTCCACGAAGAGGCAGGCAAAATCAAACAGGAAATCACTGATCTTCGACCTCAACTGGAATCAGCACGAATCTCGGACGATCGCCAAGTCGCGAATAGTCTTCAACGCCGCTGGGACGAATTGAAGAAGCAGCAAACATCCATCGGAGCAAAGATTGACGCCAACAAGGACAGCGGGATGACGGCGGCTCGTGAAAATGATATTAGGAGGAAAGCGGTGCAGCAAGAGGTCTTAGATGGCGCGCAGGTGCTGTGCGCAACACTCAGTGGATCTGGTCACGAGATGTTCAAGGGTCTCAACGTTGAGTTCGAGACGGTCATTATTGATGAGGCGGCTCAATGTGTTGAGCTCAGTGCTTTGATTCCCTTGAAGTACGGCTGCTCCAAGTGCATTCTGGTTGGAGATCCCAAACAGCTTCCCCCGACAGTCCTCAATCAGCGTGCCGCTAGATTCGGCTATGATCAAAGTCTGTTTGTTCGGATGCAGCGCAATCACGAGAGTTACGTCCATCTTCTCGACACACAATACCGCATGCACCCTGAGATCAGCAGGTTTCCAGCTCAAGAGTTCTACGAGGGTAAGCTGCTCAACGGCGGGGACATGGCAAGGCTTCGTCATCAACCGTGGCATCAGCGTGGCCTGCTTGGGCCGTATCGCTTCTTCGATGTTAAAGGTACCCAGGAAAGGGGTCATAAGGGACAATCTCTTGTGAATCACGAGGAGCTGAAGGTTGCCATGTCGCTCTACGAACGCTTCCGAAAGGACAATCCGAGTGTGGACACGAAAGGCAAGTTTGGTATCATTACTCCGTACAAGGCGCAACTCTATGAGCTCCGAAATCGGTTCACGGGTAAATATGGAGAGGGCATCACAGAGGAGATTGAGTTCAACACCACCGACGCCTTTCAAGGTAGGGAGTGTGAGATTATCATCTTTTCCTGTGTGCGTGCAAGTCCTACAGGCGGTATCGGTTTCATGACCGACATCAGGCGTATGAACGTGGGTCTCACACGTGCCAAATCTTCGCTCTGGATCCTTGGAGACTCGCGAGCCTTGGTCCAGGGTGAATTCTGGAACAAGCTTATCGAAGATGCCAAGGTCAGGGACCGATATACGACTGGCAATATCGTTGGCCAGCTCGGTGTGCCCGGTATCAAAGTGCCACCTCCAGACTTTGATGAGTATTCGCCTCCTCCCGTCGAGCCCCTACATCCTCCCAAGGAACTCAAAGAACAGGAAAAGCCCAAATTGGAAGACGTAGAGATGACAGATGCTCCTCCTATTATGTCAAACCTGCCCCCAAACGGAAAACCCCACAGTTGCCTCAGACGTATACTGTTGTTGGCAGTGGGAGTCATGCACCCCCCCGGCAGCTTCAACAACTACCCTCCGCGTTATGCGGGATTGGATGAGAAGGGCGAGGCGGTGTCGAATCCTGGGCAGAACAGCGAGCGTCCGATTATTCATTCATCGGGTCGGAAGCGCTCTCTTGACAACCCTGAAGGTTTACCACCCGCCAAAAAGGTACGCACATCACCCCAAGTACCTGATTATGAGATATACCTGACTAATCAACGTAACTCGCTTAGATTCCCACCGGTCCCAGCGGCGCTGGTGGCTTCCTTCCTGGCAAGTCTAGACCCCGCGCTCCTCCGAGACCCAAGGACCCCTCGGCCATGTCAGTCTTGGGAATTGAATCGCAGGGAGGGTCGTCTTCCTCTGGCCCGGGGAACCCCCGCCGAATGCCCCAAAGGTTAGTTGTTCCTCTTCCTGGTTATGATTAAGTCTGCTTGTTGCTAACAGCACCATGACAGGGACCTTCAGCAGCACGTCGGCCACCGCCTAATCCCATGGTACAGCGGAAGAAGAAGCCGGCTGACCCCTTCATCGCACGCAAACCCGGCAAACCAAACTAGCGTAACCCCATGACTCCATGGTCCGGTCCAACCTGTTATAGCAGCTGGACGCTAGGTACGATAGCCAAGTCGCGTTAAGATGATTTCCATGTATGTATGTATATTCACGAAGACGTGCCGTAGACGAATTACGGGAGCGTCTAGGTAGAGCGAGCTTCCGGTAGAGGAAATCGTGTAGGATATAGGAGTAGTAGCAGCCTCACAAGAAGGCCAGGGCGACGTTTGCATCCGGGTTCCTCAAGGACTCTATGATGTTCTCTTCTCGTCCCCTGATAAAGCTACAAACTACGTTGCATTAAGCGACAGACGCGATAGACGGTTGATTTCCCTTGGAGCTAGACTTTTGACTGTTGTCTTCCAATCTGCCGCTGATACGTGGAGGACAGGCATAGGCTGTGGCTGAATCTTCGATTTGAAATGAGCCTGGTCTACGGTAGGTTGGTTGCGAGTGATGCAATTCTCGCAGAGTGCATGCCATAAATCGGGGGTGTTCCTGCCTGCTGTGCCCCTCTGTCGCAGTGTCCCAGAACCGTGCCTAAGTGCGAACGCATCTCTGAGTCGCTCAAGTGGTGACACGCAGTTGTAGTGCTCCAAGAGCCTCTCCTCGGAACGGCACCTACGCTGCATCACTCCCATGCGTCTATGCGGTGCTTTGAGACACTGTCTTATTTCTAGAACTGCATATCCAGCCGTCCGGGACCGGGTTACATGTTCCAGAAACTGTCTCGCATATCTTTACGACCCCTATTCTTCTCCCAAGACATACATGAACCACACTCTCGGCACCCCAGCCATGCATGTTGCCACCATTATAAGGACCATACAAGTCCGCACAGTCAGTGTCTTTCCAAGGGCTGGAGTTCCCAGGCCGTGTCAAGGCTCCACTTTACTTGGCTCTCTAGGTAGACATTATTCGATTGAGGTATTCTTAATAGTAAAAGTACAATCATCTTTTTTCTCCCATAGTCAACTCCTATCCAGTACGCCGCCATTCAAAGACATCGGATATATCCTGTCCGTTGTACCTCGAAACGACTTGAACACATGAAACAAAATTGGCCGCAGCAAATGCCGTGTCGGATTCCGTCTCCAATCCATTTCAACATCTCTAGAACAAAGCAAACCTGGCGTCTTCTTCCTCCTCCCCTCTTCGCCGCGCCCCTTGAGGATACTGCTGCTCTCGCCGTTGGCGACGGCTAGAACTATGCAGCCCTCCTATTAAGGCCTCCTCGGCTGGCCGAGCCTGGCGCTCTTGCTCAATACTAACAACACTGATGTTGTCGTCACTGCCCTCCCCCTCCTCCTCCTCCTCCTCCTCGCTACGGCCCGCACGGTATACACGCCCTTGTCGGCGCTGTTGTTCCTCTAGCTCCGCAATGCGCGCATCGAGCTCCTCGTCCCTAGCCTCTCGCGCCCGACGAGCTGCGAGCTCCCTTTCAAACTCCGCTTGGAGCGGCGAGATGCGCCTTGCTGTCAAGGGAGTCCCGCCCGAGGACCCTCGCAAACCGCTACCGCCGGCCGTCGGTTGACCGCGGGCTGTTGAGGACAGTCTCGGTTCCGGGATCTGGATGCTATGGGGGCGAGGCCTGCTAGTCTGGGCTTCCTGTTGGGACTCGGCAATGCTTGCCGGCACAGTGGCCATGAAAGACGAGGGACGCACGCGCTGGAGCGGCACGTCGTGGCTTCGGGTCGTCTGCGTCCGGAGCGGTAGGTTTTGGTAGAATTGCTCCTCCCGAGGGCTGAAAGCCCGCTCAGTAGCTTGCTCTGAAGGCGCCCTTGGTACTGGCGCACCTCCTTCGGCTTCGGCAAACGACAGGCGAGAGTTGATGTTGCGTTGATAAAGGTACTGCTCTTGAAGCAGACGGCTCAGGCCCTCCATCAATGGTACGAGTGATTGGAGCCAGACGTCGCCATTTCTCTCGAGCCGACGCAGCCGTTTCTCCATGTCGCGGTGGCGTTGTTCGCGGACGTCATCGTACCGTCGCATCAGCTCACGCTCCCGTGATGGCATTTCCGAGACTTGTGGCGTCGGCTGTTGTTGCGAGAGCTGCTCTGAAGAGGCTTGCGCTATCTCCCGTGCCCTTTTGGCTTGTTCGCGCTGTGTCCGTCGCTCCCTGCGCCGGTGTAGCGAGATACGGTCCGAGCCTGTAACAAATGACAGCTGGGAGGACAAAGATGAACGCTCCGTTGTCGGGACGGACGCCTCCTCCCCTGGGGGTTGCTGCGGCGTGGTCAACTTACCGGCCGCTCCTACCGAGCCGGGAACGGGTAGTACCGCTGACCTGGCGACTGGAGCGTCACTCGATGTGCGTTCAACAGAAGGTGACTCTTTCGAGTCTCCAGAAGACTCTGCTCTTTGAATGCGACCAAGGACCGGTGATTCTGGCGAGATGCCAGTACTACCGGGAGCAAGAGAGGACGTTGCTCCTGTTATGTCTCGTGATTTCCTTGCGTTCACCCGGTCCCGGCGAGACTGGACGCTGCTCTCGGCCACTGGCTGCACCCTATCACTAATTTGAGCTGGCCTGCGAACGCCAGAGATGGAACTGCCTGACAGTCTGTCGGCTGTTCGCTGAGAAGGAGGCCTAACAACGATGGGTATCGAGGAGTATGCCTGCGCTGTCTGGGCATCGAACACCTTCGGCTCGGATCCAAGCGAACCCAACGATCCGATACTCTCCGCCATCGACCCTCGAGCGCTGTATATTCTCGGCCTGTCCTGTCTCTGTGGACTATGGGTTCCGCTCTGGCTAGGGATGAACGGACTGAGCGGACCAAGTATATCGTCTATCGGCGTTGTCACATTTGCTATTTGCTTCCCTTTCCTGCTGGATCCCCTTGGCGGTGTGGGGAACATGAACCGACCCTGGGTCCCGACACTAGGAAGAGTACCAATCTGGGTGCTCGGTCCCGCAGAAGGCCCTTCAAGCGGACTTTTCGGGGAGGCAGATCTGCTACCAGGTTTTTTTTCTGGCCGCCCAAAAGGAGAAAGTCCGTATGCGGATTCACCACCGGTCAGCTGTTCCTCCTCCCCCGTAGTTGCTTTTTCATCTTTGGAAGAACTCGGCGTGTGCCTAGCTTTCCCAAAGTCTTTGATCGATGACCCTTGTTGCACCGACGACGAAGGCAGGCCTTGTCGGGGTGGCGGCGGGGCGTGGAGGGCTGACGGTCGGTCTTGCGGTATGGATGAGTTGTGCGATCGCGAAGTTGGCTCAGACATGAAGGATTCACGGTCTTCTTCGACTGGCCTCAGAACGGTTACAGCGCCTCGCTCTCCCATGGATGTGCGTATGGGCCCGAACCTCGCCTCAATCTCCCGCACCAAGTCTAAGCTGGTGGTATCGAATACTGGATACTGGGTGGGAGGGTCTGGACCAAAGTGTGTATATTCCAGGGGGATGGAAATGGCAATGTGCCGATGCCCACCCGTCGTCTGCCCAGCCACGGCTGTGTCGGGCAGCCTGATGATGGGAGTATTGCGTCTTTTCCTCCTGGAGTTCCTCTTGCTCCGGAAGACTTTGAATTTCTTTTTCCATCTCTCGTCCTCTGACGAGGAAAGGCTGAATCTGTCTGGGACCGACATGTAATTGTCAGGCGGCGGTGTGCGTCGGAGGAATTCGAGCATATCCAACAAGTCATTCTCTCGACCGGTCTCGCCCAGAAGTTCGCGAAACTGCCCTCCCGAACGGCCGCCGGACTTGCTAAGCCGCACCGGCGGTGTATCCGCGCGACGCGGCTCTGGCTTCGTCCCATGTTGTGCTTGACCAGACATGGACCATATTATGGAGATAAGAGAACGAGGAAATGCGGTCAATCTTCCATCTCGACTCCTGCGCCGGTCGCTTGTGTGCACGACGATTTCGCGGTCGACTTTGATCCCAGAGCTGCGACGCGCCACCTCGGGCTCCATCACAGAAAAAGTGTCGTCGAGAAGCCGATCATAGCCTGGGCTCTGAACCTTATTGGTGAATATGACGTTTTGGTGAACGACGTGATGCGATCATGCTTGTTGGAGGGTTGAGAAACTTAAGGCCAACTCCGCATGCACATGGCGGACCGAGACGCAACTGGCGACAGACAAAGATAGATAGATGGGACGAGGTTCGAGAAGGGCGCAAGGGAATGGATGGGACGACCCAGGACTTCTTGAAGACCATGACTGTCCCGCGAAGGGGACTCTCCCGGGGACGGCTCGCTGGCAAGCCACATTGCCTGGCTGGCGGCAGAGAAGCAATACGCGTTGCGATCCCCAAACACTGGAAGGGACCGGAAAACCACAACCAAACCCAAGACGATGGAATTAGTCCATCCACGGATTGGGAAGTGACGCAGTAGTGTCGACCACAAGCGCAAGGCACACTACATCCTTCGACCCGAAATAGGCATAGCAGTTAGGCTGGGGAGGCCTGATACCGAGCTACTATTCGACAAGCTTCAAGCCCAGTCCGTATTGACCGAGATGAGGATCATTGGGTGCAGAGGCTAGCGCAACATAAGTTTGTAGCGGTAACGGGTGGCATAGTAGTACTTTCACAACCCATCAGTCAGGCAGTTTGTCTGTCAATCTTCTGCAACTCTTGCATCTTCAGCCTTCCAGAATGCGCGGGACATGAGAAGGTGAGACATGCATTTCAGTGATGTAGCCAACCTGTCATGGGTAGGTTCTTCAGGAACTTTGTTTTCTTTCTTCGCGCGCCCGAGAAGAAAAAGGGGAAAAAGCAAAAATCGATTTGCTGTTGCCGCGGTTCCCCGTAAGCGTAGGCACCATCAGCGGTTAATGAGCATGGCGCCACAGCAAACAAAGCATTGTCATTTCAGGCCTGCCGAGAAAAATGGTCTGTAAAATAAAAGAAAGAAAGGAAGCGACCGGCGGTGATAAGACATATTGAGTTCGGATGAACAGGAACCCAAGCAGGCCCGAGAGTTCCTTCATGTGTAAATCTCGTCGTTGGAGGCATTTCTGGGCTTGTTTGAGAAGTAACCACCGAGGCGGTCCGAGGAAGTCGCAGCTTCCATGGCTGCAAACCAGTGGCTCGCCGTTGGAACTTGCCAAAAGCTAGAACAACAAGATGGCTGCGGTCCTGTGGCGGGATCTGTAGAAACGTAGTGTCGTTGTCATGGCCATCTGCCACCACTGTCGCCTACCAAAATGCACAGTCCTTGAGAGATAATCATATGGTGGATATAGCATACTACTCCTCTCTGAGTCTCCGCTTGTGGGAATTTTGTCTTCATGTATCATTCATCACCTGGCCTATCATGCAGGTGCTGTTTGCTAGTGTCACTGTTATCAAATTGACGGGATCCTGCCGAACCCTAATATGACTCTGCTGGCGGTCATCCACTTGCAGGGTGCTTTTTGCAGTTGCAAGTATCCATTGCCGAACCCGGCACGATCCAAGGCCAGCTTGATAGGGATCAGTCAGAAGTTTCACTATTTACCTAAGCCTGTCAGTTTGCCAGGTCTCACCTGGACCGCTGCTGCCATCAAGAATGCCTAACTGGGAAAGTATGCTCTATGCGTGTATGCGTCTGCGTGAACTTAAGTCATCTGTTTCAACTATGGAGCCAATATATGATATTTCACAGTGAAGGATGTTATAGAAGGGTTACGCCGTGTGGGTGTTGGAATCTCGGCCTTAAAGAAAGAACATCGAGATGGGATTAGAGAACCCTTAATAGGCCAGCCAAGCAGGCAATGGTATGAACTAGAACTACATTCACAGCCCCAATTGATATGTTCAATCTGCTATTGTCGTATCTCAACTAGAGCAGCCTCTACGGAAATGCGTAGAAAGTGTTCTAGGGCAGAAGGACGTACATGTAGACTCGGTAATTCATGAAAGCCATTAAATAAGTTTGCAATATGTCACTGAAGTTTCTTAGTGACACTATTCAAGATGGGCATCGGACTTGTCTTCTCTATGGTCACGCCAGAACTGGTGAGATAGGAAACATCTATGAGAATGTCACTTCATATAAACGGAGAGATGGTGCTCATTACGGAGATTATGTGGCGTGAATAGCGTTTTGATTTCAGGGGCTATATATCTATGTAGGGTCGTCCATCGTGGTCAATTCTATATGTTCAACCACTGGCTGTGACCCGATATCGTGATACCCCAATCCCAGTAGGGGATAATGACTCCAAAGAAAATTTGTAAAAGGAGTGAATGAGTGGGTATGCGGTCGAACATTCTCTTGCCTCCCCCTTTTCGGAGCGACAGCTATTGGTGTTGAAATCCCCAAGGGTACAGCCAAGAGAAGTTTGGTTTCTGATGTTGTTTGGGTTAGGCCGGATCCCAGAGGCCCAGTGAAATCCGTTCATGATATGTGTTTTGACAGGTCTTCCAGAACGGGTTATGCTTTTTCTCATTTGATAACAGGGGTTTGCCTCTTCGGGCTTTCGTGTGACAAAGCGCGTGGCATGACCGGTGTGTGGCTTGGGAGATATGATGGCTAAGCAGGTAGTGCACGCACTCATGCTTCTGCCATGTGTCATCTCCCATTTGATTATCCCAGTGGCGGAGAGGCGTTGTTCTGAGCGCTTCCATGGAAGAGGAGGAGCTCCAAGCTTCGCCACCACTTATCACCCATCTCCCAGCAAGAGATTTGATCGTGTGTCATCGGTTCATAGCTGTGTCCCGCCTCTCCTTCTCTTCCTCGTCCGGTCTGGTCCCTGGGCTCATACGCATTCTTCCTTGATCCAAACTCGGTACGACACGGCAGCATCTTCGAGGGAAACCAGTTCAATCGAAGGATAGTCTCCCCCTGAAGGGTCAAACACAGAATCCACTGATTCACAGAAACACGCCGGCCATTCCGGGCTGTGGGGGGGGCGTCAACAAGCGCGCCTCCTATCCGGGAGATCCAAGGTGGATCTAACAACCAGACCAGAGGCGGCTCGGACAACCGCTCCTGCTGCCTAAGATTCTAGGCCGGCGCAACGGAAAGCAAAGTGGCAGTCGACGCGCAACGGGGAGAGTCCTCTCGAGAATCGGCCTCTATCGTAGGAGTCATGTCGGGTTTAGTATATCTCTTGGTGGAACGTGTAGAGCTCGGGGATATCATTCAGCTCAGGAGAGAGATAGAGAGAGCACGATCAGCTCTTCTGCTCTCCAGGTCTTGGGTCCATGTTTGGCAATTCGAATTGATGACTGTCGGCTCGGGGATGGATGATGAAAGATAACGACTGGTAACCGTAGTCAACGGGTTGCTACTGCTATGTGTTTGCGTGGTGTGTGCATGGCGACTGACAGTCCATCAGGTCGCTGCATCGGAACTTGAGGCTTGGTCCATTTTGGTCACACATAGCAAGCATAAGAAGAAAAAGGGAAATACAGTCTTACGATACCCAGGGCATGTACTTGATTATAATTGCATCTCCACCCCTGCCAGCGCTGTGGCTACGCGGTTGTCCACGTCAGGAACCAGGGGTCGAAACAAGGACTCCAAGTGGCATATTTACTTTTGCTTCTTCCACAGCGCATCATTGGCTATTTTTATCACTGCTGTGGCTTGGCTCCTATAGCAGGAGAGGCAGGTCGATAAGGGGGAGGCAGGAACGAGCATATGTGGCTGGTTATTCGTTGCATGCATGGTCCAGAGTTCTCAGCAAACAAGCAAGTTGGATGGAAGCCAAAAACGTGTCGCCCGCCAACCGCCCTGTCGTTCGTTTCCTTTCCCAAGTGGCCAGTGCAGCCAGCCAGTCTCGTCTGGACGGACACGCCAGCCGGTTTTATGCATGTTGATGACTGACAACACAACCACATCATACATACATTTGTATCTGTTTGTCATGTCTGTTTTCTTCTGCCGCCGAAACGATTGCGGAATTTCCCTCTTTTACGGAGTTTGTTGATCTTACTCGACTGTGTCGCAGCCAGGTACGGGCATCACATCATGGGACATACAGATGACTTACACGAAGCTGTTGTTTTCTTTCCACCCGCCCCGCATACGTCATCCACGCACGCAGCCCAAATCTCCAACAACCGGTTTTTGGGTCCGAGATCTGAGCTGCTTTCGGAGCTTTTGCACCGCGCTACAGCTACACACACCCACCGCCCTCACATCCTAACCACGGGCCACGGCATCTTGTCAAATTTGGCAATGCCAGGAGCAGGGATGAGTTGGGCATGTAGGGTCGAAAACAGAAATATCTTCGCTTACAGCTCCTGGTCAATAAATCAATTGCGGCGGTCTGCCATGGTTTTTGCGTCCGTAAACAGCCTAAGCCGGCATCTAGACTAGCGCATACTTACCTAAGAGGGCCTAACTCTGAAAGCCGGTGCAGCGCCACAGCGGCAAGTGTGTGCTGTGCTTGCGTACAGGGCTGGCTGGCAGGGAACTAAAACAGACAGCCCACGAGGAGCCTCAAACCTCACAGCAACCCAGCGACCCACAGCGGTTAAGGGAGGAATTAGGACCCCCTCCAGCCAGTAAGAATAGCAGCAGGCCCCTGTCCTGTAGCACGACAACAACGGGCCTAGACTTTTTTTTCTCCTCCTGCCGGCCATCGACGATGGTATCCTCCCATGACGTCAAAATCTTGGTCTCTTGTGGCTGCAGGCTCAACCACCCACCCCAGCCCACTGTCGATCCCGTCTGGGATGAGTTCGATTTCTGCGTCACAGTCGCAGCAGAGACTGCAAGGCCCCATGGGCTTTACTCAGAAACGTATGCAATTTTAATATGACATTGCAGAAAAGGGTGGGCAGGGCAACAAAGTACCCCGTCTCGTTCGAACCTCCGAACTGCTCCTCCCTCCCTATCAGTTTCCCCCGAGGACCAATAGAATGTTCGAGACAGAGCTAGCGAGAGCATGAAAAAGCCGTTTTCGCTTGATACGAAGGGAACCTGAAGTAAGGGTCTAGCTACTTAGGCCTCTCTATGACATCGAAATATGTGGATTGCGGGTAGATCAGCTGCATTCGGTCATCGTTCATTTCAGTCTCCTGCTGTTCTTCGGCTAGTCGAGTGTGCTTGTTGGTTAGGCAAAAGA
Source organism: Apiospora saccharicola (assembly GCA_038363915.1). Classification (NCBI taxonomy): domain Eukaryota; kingdom Fungi; phylum Ascomycota; class Sordariomycetes; order Amphisphaeriales; family Apiosporaceae; genus Apiospora; species Apiospora saccharicola. Next base: position 8,515,781 of record JAQQWM010000001.1, read on the forward strand.
TGTCATGCCATGGATGGACCTCCCTCCCTTGGGCCCGCCACACTTGTTTGGGGTTAGGTAGGTTAGATACTGACTTAGATTTTGTTACATGGGTGCTTAGCTGGTGTGACTGACCTTGACGAACCTGTATATAAGTGTTGACTGCCAGACACCCTTCGAACTCCTTTTGTGACTCGACCATTCACAACATCAACAAACAACCAAACTATACACCAACCTCACCTAAACATCTCTACCCAAACAAACCACCTCATCAAATCATCCAAACACAACCGCAAAAATGGGTGCCGTCGTATCTTGCGTAAGTCTCAACCACCGAAACCTAGTCACGGGTTGACTTCAGCCCTACATGACTCGGCCTTCCGCTCTCTGAAAGGAACTCTAAACTAATGATTTCCCCTCCTACAGATTAAGAGCTGCTTTGCTACAATCGGCAGTGTCCTGATGGCCATTGTCAACGGCATTGGCTCCATCCTGACCGCCATCATCCACGGAATCGTCTCCTTCCTGGACATCCTCATCTCCTTCCTCACCTGCGGCTACTGTGGCGGCAAGCGCAAGAGCCGAGGCCACAAGACGCACACCACCACAAGTCGGATCTAAACTCCGACTAAAACATGTGGAGCAGTGGGATGATCATCAGAATCAGATCTGATTGATCAGCAGGCGCAGAGCACAGGATATGATATTGTTCTGTGGTGGAAATTTTTGAGAAGAGAGCTGGCGATAATACCCTTACGATACCCCAACCGAACGTTTCGTTGTAATGGTTACGATAGCATGAAATGAAAGCATGATTCATTACGATCTACATACTTGGTCTTTTCCCAGTGACATGAAGCTGATAGTGATTTGTTCAGCAGATAATGCATGAAACTAAGTTGAATCCCTCTGAATCAATTATATGAACATCTTGAACATAAGGATACGAAGCGCCGACTCGAAAGAATATGCTTTAGACTTGAAACGATGGTTAACCTATTTATACCACACCTTAGTCTAAATCTACGAGGTTTCTAGCAAAGAACCGCTCGACTTGTCGCCCAGCCTCCCTCCCAATCAGGGGCTCCAAGTCCCTCTCCGACATGTTGGCCACCTCGCGCACGTTCTCGCAGCCGAGGACGAGGTGCTTGACGTTCTTGGGCGTGATACCGGGGACCGCGGTCAGCATCTCCTGGGGCTCGAGGTTGAAGGCCTGCTCCTCGGCCGTGGCGTTCTTGTCGAGCCCGGCCTGGACGGCGGCGACAGGGTCGGGCTCGTCCTCCTGGGTCTTGAGGCCCGCGAAGATCTCGGCCGTCTCGTAGGGGCTGCTGCTCCAGATGATGCGCAGGCGCGGGAACGCGAGCGTCAGCATGACAATCTTGGACTGCAGGTCCGAGGGCCCATTGGCCGGGTTCACCGACGACAGGTTGCCCGACAGGTCCGCAAACGGCGCCAGCGTGAACGACTTGTTCTGGTCGAACTCGATCAGCAGCATCGGCTTCTGGTAGTGCTGGAACATGGTCTCGCACTGGTTGAAGAGGCGGCCGTCCTTGAAGGAGCTGATAAGATCGCTGATCGACTTGCGTTCCACGCAGATGGTGGGCGACAGGACGTAATCCGCCACCGTCAACATGCACGGCACGATGACGATACTGCGCCCGTGTAGTAGAGAGGGCAAAGAAGACCGGAACTCGCGTACGTCCACCACCACGCGAGGAGGCTGCGCAGTCGCGGCAAGACGCCCACCTCCTGCGATACGGGTGTTGACAGTACGGAGGAAAGCCTCTTGCGGATCCTCGGTGCCTTGGGCGTCGGTGGTCATGACTAACGACATACTGGCCCGCTCTTTTATCAGCTTGGTGAAGGCGTCCTTTTCTCGCCGGACTGTGGCCAGGTACCGCTGCTCCTCTACCGACCCCCCATAAAACATGAAATATACTCGGACGTTCCTGTCGTTGTGCGATGATCTATACACCTCCACGCGCCGGATGAAGGACGCGTCGGGCTCGTACATGATAATGTAACGCGGCTTCACCTCCTCCAGAATGTGCTCGTCTTGGTCTCCTTCGTATGCATGAATCACAACCAGATCCTGCATCTCGTAGAGCTCAAAGAAGTCTTCCATGTCGTCCAGTGGATCAGCCAGAATTTCAGCTTTCTGCTTCGCTTCCTCTTCCGTGATTTCGACTTCTGCCATCAGGTCTGCTACCTCCGACGGCTTCTCAATATACTGCACGAGACTTCCATTCGCAGCCCGTCCAGATGCCACAGATCCGACGCCGCCCCCTCCTCGTTGCCTCCTCCGTTTGTTGGCCGGAGGTCTACCTTTGTTTTGGGCCAGTCGTGGATCCGCAGCACCCTCGAGGGCCTTCTGGTTCTCGGCGAAGAGCTTGTGGCTAACCTGGGCAAACTCCCTTTTCCATTTGAGATAATCTCGAAGTCTCCTTCTCATCATAAAGGCAGCTGATGGTTTGCTCTCTTCGTCTTTGTCCTTCTTTGCGGATGGATCATCGGCTTTGAGTTTGACGTGCATAGTCTGCAGGAATTCACGCAGCTGACGGCAGGTTGCCGTGTCTTGGCACATTATCAGAATGGTGCCATTGGAATCATCCTTCATAGGAGGTTCGAAGTACAAATCGCGGTCTATCTCCTCTAGGATCTCGGCGAGCAGGGCCCATTTGGGCTGTTCTTCCAGCACGGGGCGCAAAGTATCGATCGGCGTGTTTTCGGTTGCCTTGATATTACTGGCGTACACCCTTTGCTTAGCCGAGCTGAATATAGTATGCGCAGCATCCATGAACATCCATGGAGATTGACTTTGTCGGTTTGATCCTGGCTGTGGCGAGTGTGCGGCATGGATGGTATCCAGATTCTGTAACAACGATACCGCGTCATAAGCCAGAACCGAAGTTAACATACCCCGAAGCACTGTAAGATCGTTGACTATCTGTTTCGTCTTCCAGCTGACCCTGTGCCAATTAGGATCCAGCTGCCGCCGCACCATAATGTCGAAGTTCTTCAGTAACGCACTGTCTAGGTTCCAGTCGTCCATCTCGAGACCAGGGTTGCTCTTCTTGAGTTCTTGAATACTGACTTCGACGCACTCCATGATGGCATTTTGGATTTCCCTCATAGAATCCGTCATGGGCACTTCTAGTTCGATGACTTCGGCTTTCTTCTTGCCCTCGAGTGATCCGGCCACCGTCACATGAAACCGGGGCCATAGCGAGGCTTTCCGTAGGAACAAGTTCCTCATGATGGTTGAGAGGGGAGAGAACCCATAGGTAAAGGGGTCTGGGTTGTCCGAGAAAGCCTTCAGAAAACCCACCTTGTTCTTCTGCCGGTATATTCGCAGGATGAACGCCTCGAGCGAAGTGGCAATCACTTTGTCCGCATGCAAAACTACGAGGCCGGTGATTGTCTCGGGCCTGAGTAAGGTTGTCAAGAGATCAACCACGAGGATACGAGAGGTGATGCTATAGATGCCACCTGTAGAATACACCTTTTCTCTGACCCCGACACTTGTGAAGTCGGTGTTCACGATAGTCAGGCCCCTGGCTTTAGGAGACATGCTGATGGCTGCCTGTTCTGCAAGAGCCTCGCCGATCCAGGCATTCTCCCGGTCCTCGGCACCCACAACAATGATCAAGTTGTTCCCTGCAGCATCGTAGCTGTGTAGGAGGTTCGTGACCAAGCGCATAAGGCCGAGGCCCTTTGCGAGAACGACCAGCTCATCTTCGCCGCGAAGCTCCTCGAAGAGATGTTGCTGGTACTCCTAGTGGTGTGTTAGATCTCATATAATAATGATCGGTGCATGGGGAGACAACAGCGTACAAGTGGCAGCGAGAGCTTCACGTGTTGAGGTTGACTATTGGCAGCCATGCGGGGAGCCCTTGCTGTGCATCTGGGATGAAGTCACGCGTAACAGTGGAATGCACCAGGCTCGGCGACACGTATATTCCCGGCTGCTGCTTAGCAAAGACGAGACGGCTGGTTGCGGGTGTGGACAAACTTGGATTAGACAAATCGGAAGACTAGTTGATTGGTGGTGCTGATCTAGATTTCCAAGCGCAGATGCAGAAAATCTGGGGTTTGAGTCGGGTGCGAATCATCGGCCGGATCGCGCGCCACCAAGGACGCCTAATCACGGGTTTCACAGCGGCCAGATACGTCATCAAGCAAGGCATACAGCAAAGCCGCCAGTTGAACCAAAGAAAGTGCAATATAATAAGGGCACTTTCTGCATCCTGCTGCATCCAAGTTCCTTTTTTTACACCTTCTATCAATCCCATCATCCTAGAAAGAAAAAGAAACTCTCGGTTTAAGAATTCAATACCCAAGATCACAACTATCAACATGCCTGGCCAAGACAACAACACCCCGCAGGTAAGTACCACATGCAGCCTTCGATCCACGTAGCAATATGTTTCATTGGATTATGTAACTAACTGATCCCCTTAGACTGGCAAGTCGGATTTCAACATCCAGCCCATCGATCCCAAGCCCCAAGATGCAAAGAACACGGGCATTGCGGCCCAGGCTCATACGGCCCACCCCGGTCCGGCCATCCCTCAATCCATGCCGGAGCAGGAGGGTACCAAAGAGGAGAGACTGGCTAAGGCCAAGGAGCTCAACAAATAAGCACCCTCCTGGTGATTAGTGGAGTGGGCAGGATCTTTGATTAGGTAGTCTTGTGGAGGTTTTTACGATTATATTTGATTGCGACGATAATGATGCCAGCGCGTTGAACAGGCAACACTGCCGGACATGGCACAATAAGATACCATATTTAAACCCCTTAACCGTTCTCTGATCTGTGCGTCTCGAGTGAGTCTGTCTTCAGGAGTCGTGCGCGAGTATAGCATGACATTGGGCAGCATGTTTAAATCAGCAGGTGCCTACTTAAAGTACGTGTTAGCAAGCCTGTATTTTCGCCCGCGGCGTACGTCAGCCCTGGCAAGAAGCGTGGCCTTGGTAGGTAGGTGCTGGCTTAGGTGCTTAGTCACCAGGCATTGTAAGTATTTGCACATCATACCGATGATCAGGTAGGTAGGTAGTTGGGTCGGGTCACAATACCATTCTTACCAATACTGTCAGTCTTCACTCGGGATGAATCTCTCTCGATAGAAACAGGGGCTTCGTAATCCGAATCCGAAATCGCTGGTATGAGCTACATACATGTATGTAGATTCGTCATTTCCGTACTGCCCGGCAGCTCAAGGCTGGAACCTTGCAAAAAGGCCCAAGTGCAAGTCAAACATGGAAACGTCTGGAGTGCCCACTGTAAGTCGCCAAGCCCCAGGCGGCCAAGCACTGTTACCCAGTGGGGGAGCTGTTCTAGTAGTAAAGTTTGCTGCACACCTAGCAGCCTAGTGACGGTAAAGTGGCATTCCGTGCACCTTTCGCCTGCTGTTGTCGTACGCAGTTTCTTCAAACATCGATGGCTGACTGTTACATAAGGTAACAACGTACGTTACACCTCATTGGCGACCATACCTACAATATTGAGGACCACCTACCTACCTAATAAAATATCGGTGGTCATTAAGTAACCATACTGACTTGGTTATGGATGCATAGTCGATTCCAATATACGCTCACCCAGATTCTTACCGACTTATACATCCCAAGGGGCCCTATCATCATCCACCTTGGGCTTTTGTCCAACGGATACCTACTCTCTATTCTGGAACCTGATGGACGGTAATGTGTGTACCCATAGCTTCGGGACCCATTAAAAGAAAGCCCCCCACCAAAATAGCGGGACCTGCTGTACTTACCCTCGCTCGTTACCTACTGACGGGGCCTCCAAAAGACGCTGCAAAGCACCGCTCTTGGCCGCCTGGACACACAAAGCGAAGACAACCGGGCTGGGCTGGGCTGGGCAGACGGGGAAAGGCACAAACAAGTGACAAGCAAGACCAATAATACCGACCAATCCTTCCGGCTTCTGACAGCAACCGTCTTGATCTCGTTTGATTTGATTTGATTCACTCACGACCAACGCAACGCAACGCAACATAGCCGCCATCCTTGCCATCCTATTCCGCTAGTAATAAGCGCCGCCACCACTCTACGCATTCTCATTGTCCGCAATATCTCGACAAATCCGAAGCCAATTCTCGACATTTGCTGGTTCTTAACCTCCAACAACTGCACCCGCGCCTCGATAAATGCCTACCTCATAAGAGAACATTGCCGCCACCAAGGGCTTGTCGGATCCAGAGTGACAGTGCTACGGGTGAGGAAGGCACCTCAAATGGGCCTTTTTCCTTCTTCACTCACCACATAAACCAACACCGCTTCGACCTCGACGATGCCTTCAATTCTAAGCGACGAGGACAAGGAAACGGTGAAACGCACCGTTCCCAAACAAACAAACAAAATCCAGGCAGTGGCCGTTGCCAGGCTCTATGTCGCATTTCCCAACCGGTCGAAATGGACATATACCGGTCTTCAAGGGGCTGTCGTGCTCGCCAACGACCTGGTCGGAAACACCTACTGGCTCAAATTGGTAGACATATCTGTATGTTGTCACCCCAGAGCACCCATGGCATATAGGACACGTTCAAGCTGACCTCTCGTATCTTAGCCCTCTGCTCGCGGGGTAATATGGGATCAAGAAATATTCGACATCTGGTCGTACAACCAAGACCGAACCTTCTTCCACACATTCGAGCTTGAAGAATGCTTGGCTGGCTTATCTTTTGTCGACGAGAAGGAGGCGAAACAGTTCAAGAAGAAGATGGACGAGCGAGAGAAGAATGCCAGCAAAGCTACAAGGAACACCCCCTTTGGGGGCTCGAATCAAGCGCAACCCGCCAAGCACAGTGGCCTCTTCGGTGGCATCTTTGGAGGGCATAGACACTCCTCCGCCCCTAGTCCCCCGGAGTCGCCGAGAAACGGCGGTCTTCCGCCTCCGCCTCCGGCTCCTGCCCCGACACATTCGAGGACATCGTCGACCAATGCCAACGGCGTCCACAAACCATCGTCGGAGTTTGCTACGCTGGAGGCCTACGATCCCCCTCTGGCGAGAGAATTTCGGGAATTTCCTGACTGAGCAGGGACTGACCGACGAGTTCATCAAAGAAAATCAAGAATTTATCGTGGGTTTTTTACAGGAGCAAGGTGGCGAGGTGCCCAAGTCTGCAGCTGCACCTCCCCCACCTCCGCCGCCCGTCAACGGCCATAGTACTCCAGGCCATGGTCGGGCACCTCCTCCACCGCCCCCACCACCAAGCAGCAGCAGGCCAGCAGCACCAGACAGCTCGGCCGGAACTCGTCGCGGCGTGCCTCCGCCTCCACCCGCACCGCGAAGGTCGGCCAAGACCGATACCGTTACGCGAGAACCTACACCTCCGCAAGAACCAACACCCCCTCGACCGCGATTCAATGCACCGCCACCGTTGCCGGACGCCGGGAAATATGCCCATATGGAGACCCCCCAGAGGAGTGCATCAGCGGCGCCTGCTCCGGGCCCGCCGCCTCCCCCGAGACCACCCAAGACACCCGTGGACGGCCATGAAGACTCGAGTCACAAGTTCGGCGTGCCTCCCCCGTTCACCGGCCAGCGCCATAACAATGCGCCCCCGCCGCCGGCTAGAGGCCCGGTGCCGCCACCGCCTCCGAGAGACACACCCTCTGCGCCCTCACTTCCACCATCACTGCCGCCAAAGGTACCGGGCTCGAGCGCACCAGCGTTGCCACCCTCATCATCGAGACCCGTTCCAGTACCCCCACCAAGGAATGTGCCCGCTCCCCCCCTGCTCCAGCTTCGGGAGCACCTCCGCCGCCATCTCTACCGAAATCAAGTGCGCCATCACCACCTCCTTTGCCGAGCTCGAGCGCACCACCTCCTCCTCCCCTACCGAGCTCGAGCGCACCGCCCCCGCCACCTCTACCAAGCTCCGATGCACCGCCGCCACCACCGGTACTGAGCTCAGGTGCACCACCTCCGCCGCCACCGCCGCCGCCGATGCCAGTTGCGTCTGGAGGAGCCCCACCACCCCTTCCTCCACCTCCACCTCCGCCAGAGGGTGCAGGAGGCGCACCTCCGCCTCCACCTCCGCCGCCTCCACCGCCCGCCAACCGAGACAGCGGATACGGATCTGGCGTACCTGCTGCGGCTATACCTAAGCCCGATACAAGTCGATCTGCCGTGCTCGGCGACATTCAGAAGGCTGGTGGTATAGCCGCATTGAAGAAGGTAGACAGAAGCCAAATTCGTGACCGAAGCGGTGCAACTGTCGGTGGAAGTAGTGACACAGGCCCACACGGTAGTGGCCTTCCGCCTGCGGGTGCTTCCTCAGGAGGAGGCGGCATGGCCGACGCACTTGCTGCAGCGCTGCAGAAACGGAAACAGAAGGTCGGCGATAGTGGTAAGTTATTAACACAAAACCTCCAACCCAAGCCAAAGCGGTATATACTAACTATCTTACAGACGACGAAGGTGATGATGACGAATGGTAAAAGGGTAGCGCTTGGTGCATATGAGCTGGGTTTAGGAGGAGTAGCAGTACACTCATGGTGGTTTGTAAGATGACGATTACCATGGGAGGGTGTCCAGTCTGATTAGGAGAAGAGGCTGGCTTCAGGGGCAAAATACCCAAGCTGGATGAGGACTGGAAATATCGCATCTTTTTTGGGCCAATAACCCGTATAGAGCTACGAGAAAGCACAACAACGCCTGACGAATCCCGGAGAAAGCCGGATTGCCGCTGTTATATTTCAAAGAGATATTGTCTCGGTAATGGCACGCATGCAGAGGCAGTTTCGGAGATGCTCATGGTCGATTTGGGAGAACCAACCTGCGCTGTCAATAGCAGGCGCGTGGTCCAGGAAGGGGTTTGGAATATTAAACGGCATTGTATGAACGGACGGTTGGGGAAGTATGGGTCATTGAGAGAGTACGGGCCCCCTTCACGAATGTCGCTCTGTGTCGACAGGAAGATGATCGAAAAGGGCTGTGACAACGTCGGGGGTGAGTCTTGGCCAGAAGTTGGCAAGAGGAGCAGCAGTAGTACGGATTAAAGCAGTAGTTGCAAAGAGTAGTAGTTTAAATAAAGATGTCGACTCTTACATGATACTGTACTGTTTTGGGTGAATGTAAAAAAAGGAGGGAGAGGGTCAGTATGCCAATACGTGTGGATGGGTTGTACGGACTGCTCGTCGTCCTTTGCGAAAATCTTGCTTATGATGTCACCGATGTTCGCTGTTTGCGCTCAAGTTAAGGAAGGTATCTTATATATTGGATATGGGCCAAAGCAAGTATATTAGGTCTAATGCATCATTCATTACTAGAACCCAGGACGCCTGCAAGTCCCCAAGAATGTTTTCAGAAAAAGGAGCCCCCCCCAATGGCGTATCCCGTTTCACGTCCCCGGATCGAATCTATCAGCACGGTCAAAGAAGTACGACCATGACGTCTCTCCCACCATGGCCTTGGCTCCCCAACATCGAGTGTACTGTCCAACTGTCGCGGGACTCGGTGCCATCTATAATAGTGCCGAGTTGGAGAGAGAAGACAGCTTTCCCTGATGGCATGTCTGTCTGCCGACGCCACGCTCTGAAGGCGGCGCCGAGGCGGAAGACCCAACAGGTGGACAATACATTTGACCCTTTTGCGGCTTTTAAATGTCGTCAATCTCGATCTCCTTGCCGCCAGTGCCAGCGGCCTCGTCGTCGCTGGAGTCGGCGTTGTCGTCGCCGAACTCGAAGTTGCACTCGCCATCCTCGTTGGGGCCGTAGGTATCGGTCTCGTTGATCTTGGCGGACTCGGGCAGCTCGCCGTAGGACTTGAGAGAACGGGCTTCGTCGGCGTTGTACTTCAGGATAACGTCACCCTTGTCGTCTTGGTAATCACGCAGAGACAGCAGGATGATATCGCCGTTGTTGATCCAGACCTTCTTTCGCAGCTTGCCTCTGATATGGGCAAGGCGCTTGGTACCATCGAAGCACTGTATACGGGGTCAGCAAATTTGTCTCGGATGTTTAAGAGCGGCTACACGGGGTTCGGCTTACGTAGGCCTCGAGGCGGCCGTTGCCAAGCATCTTCACGACCTGGGCGTATTCCTGACCATCTTCCTTGAAGGTGAGCTCACGCTTTTCGTCGTCGTTCTCGTTCTTTCCACGACGTCGGTTCTTTCCTCCCTATTGATTTACTTGAGTCAGTATGGTGTCACCGAAACGCCTCGTAGGGTTTGGTCCTCTGTCTCAGCGACGTCCATAGAGCCGTGAGAGGATGGGGATGGACAGGAGTGCGCCGATGCGGTGCATCGTCACTACCCTCAAGTCGCAACAAGCGCCAACCAGGACGGCAACTGTAATGGAAGTGGGCTGAAGAGGGATGGGAGGGGTACATGGTGGGAAAAAGGACCCCGCCAGAACAACAAAGTTGGATGGGGAAAAATATTTACTAACCTTTCCCTTGTTCTTAGGCATATCTGCGACTGTTCTACTTTCTCAAATGGTATGGTCGGGTAAGAAAAGGTCGTAAGAAAAGAAACAGAAAAAAAAGTTGCAGAGTAAGGTAAGGTAGTCACTGAGGGACTGTTGGTGGGTGTGTGTGCGTGTTTCCTGGGCCGGGTTTATTTCCCTCTGTGTGTGGAGTGGGAGTCAGAAAGGTGGGATGCTGTGGTGACGAGTGGCATTTTATCTAATGCTATTGGAACAGAAGCAGGGCGGCACCCATTCTATCTCCGTCATGGGCTGGACAAAGCCACCTGCAACTTTACCTTTGACCTGCCTTAGGTACCTGCAACTTTGCTTACTTTCCATAGATGCAGCCAATCACCGGCAACCAGAGCAAAGCAGACCATGCCTTTGTGAATCCATCAATAAGTACGCAGACCAACGGGGCTGCGACAAAGCGAAGCGCTCTGAGGGACCAGAGAGTGAATGCAACATTACCTCAAGCATAAGCGTGTTCATTATTATGTAACTGAACTGAAATGACCCCCCTCTAAAATTGGAAGTGCCTATGTGCTCCAGATGTGCTTATCGTTATCGTCGGGTACATGTTTCGGAAGCAAGGATGACATAGAGCTCCGATACGGGTGAATCAGGAAGCTTGTCGCAATGGTTCTGCGACTTCCAATTTGGTTGAGCGGCTTTTTCCTTTTTTTTCTACTACTCTCCCCTATCACGACAACTTCATATATACGATTGTCCAAACATATCAGTCATAAAAAGAGAGACTGCACAAAGTCTAAGAACCCTTTTGAGACTGGGTGACACTTTGTAGAGTTGATCAATTGAGTATATTGCTGACAAGCTCTATCCCACTTTACCAACTCTGTTCTGTACCTGTACAAAGACCCTTTTTCGAACAAACATTGGAGGAAACAGCCAACAACCGTCCGACCGACCGACGTCACGTCACGCGCATCATGCTTCGATCAGTAAGAGCTACAGCTACGGCTGCCGGCTCAGCCAGAAGCCTCCTCGGCTCCAAGGCGGCGCCGCGGTTGGCAATTGGTTGCACATGCAAGACCTCCGCATCTTTCAAGTCGACCTTCTCTACTGCCATCCCCTCCAACGCCTCTTCCAGCAGCATCTCTATTCCCTCTTATCCCCTACGATTCCAGCGCAACTTGCACGCAACCGCAATCAGGATGGCGGCCAACACGAGAACCGAGACCGATGCCTTTGGTGAGGTTCAGGTCCCTGCCGACAAGTACTGGGGAGCTCAGACCGAGCGATCTCTCGAGAACTTCAAGATCAACCAGCCCCAAGACCGCATGCCCCCGCCCATCGTCAAGGCCTTTGGTATCTTGAAGGGTGCGGCCGCCACTGTCAACATGCGCTATGGACTCGGTATGGTTTAGTTCCCCGTCTGATGTCCCTACCTGATCTACACCTCTCAACACTAGCGGCGCAAACTTACCAGTATATCCTACAATCCAGACGAGAAGGTCGGAAAGGCCATTCAGCAGGCCGCTGCTGAGGTTGCCGACCTCAAGCTGATCGATCACTTCCCCTTGGTCGTCTGGCAAACCGGTTCCGGTACCCAGTCCAACATGAACGCCAACGAGGTCATTTCCAACCGCGCCATCGAGATCCTCGGCGGAACCATGGGCACCAAGAAGCCGGTCCACCCTAACGACCACGTCAACCGCTCCGCCTCTTCCAACGACACTTTCCCCACCGTCATGCACATTGCCGCCGTCCTCGAGCTCGAGGGTTCGCTCCTGCCGGCCATCAAGTCCCTCCGGGACGCCCTGCAGAAGAAGGTCGACGACTTCGAGGCCAAGAACATCATCAAGATCGGACGAACGCATTTGCAGGACGCCACTCCCCTGACCCTTGCCCAGGAGTTCTCGGGCTACGTTGCGCAACTGGACTTTGGCATCAAGCGGGTCGAGAGCTCTCTTCCTGATTTGAGGCTGCTGGCCCAAGGAGGTACCGCTGTGGGCACCGGCATCAACACCTTCGAGGGTTTCGCCGAGGCTATCGCCGAGGAAGTTACTAAGATGACTGGTACCGAGTTCAAGACTGCCCCCAACAAGTTCGAGGCCCTTGCTGCACACGACGCCATTGTCCAGGCATCCGGTTGCCTGAACACCCTGGCCGGTTCCCTCACCAAGATTGCTCAGGATGTCCGATACCTCGGCAGTGGCCCCCGATGTGGTCTTGGCGAGCTGATTCTGCCCGAGAACGAGCCCGGCTCCTCCATTATGCCTGGCAAGGTCAACCCCACGCAGTGCGAAGCTTTGACCATGGTTTGCGCCCAGGTCATGGGTAACCACGTTGCTACTACAATTGGTGGCATGAACGGCCAGTTCGAACTCAATGTCTACAAGCCCCTGGTCATTCGAAACCTGCTCCACAGCAGCCGCATCCTGGCTGATGGCATGGCCTCGTTCGAGAAGAACCTGGTGGTCGGTCTGCAGGCCAACGAGGAGAAGATTGCCAACATCATGAAGGAGTCGTAAGTTATATACCATGTCAAAGTTAGAGGAATTGCATTACTAACCAGCGCAAAAAAAACAGACTCATGCTTGTTACCTGCCTGAACCCCAAAATTGGGTACGACATGGCTAGCAAGGTTGCCAAGAACGCGCATAAGAAGGGTCTGACCCTGAAGCAAAGCGCCATGGAGTTGAATGCCTTGAGTGAGGCGGACTTTGACCAGCTCGTTAAGCCTGAGTTGATGGTCGGCCCTTCGCCTTACAAGGGATAGGCAGCTAGAATAGAAAGTTACCCGGAGTACAAAATCATACGGCTCTGTTTCGACAACATTAGACATCATTGGTTATCGCGATGAGATCATCTGTAGTTCCGACTGTACAGACCTGTGTATACCTACCTGGCAATGTATAAATAGGCATTCGGCGTGGGGAAGGGAGAAGAAAGAGGAAGTAAAAACAAAGCTCCATTAGATGTAAATACATTTGTATGAAACAGACGGTACTAACCATTTCCCCACGGACAATATCCATCTAACCCAAGACGCTTGCAATATCTTTAAGTTTATATATGTACAAGTAAGTGAGTATATTGAGTATAGGTGGGATGCCGCCTATAACGAGGCCACTATCAAAGTGCATTTGACATCCATTCAATTTCTGCACTAGGCCAGGGTATCAATTTTGGAGCTGGCCAACCCACTGTACTCAGGTACAGAGAAACCTTATCTTCCACCCGTTTTCGTCTACAAGACGGGTACCTCGATCAAAAACTCCAACCTGGTCGCACCCATACCATACATCTTCCCATTTATCTGTTTTCCTGCCTGCATAGTAATTTTAACCGTTTGCGCTGGGTGACGTTCGGGCTTGACCCAAAGTCATGCACCTTTGCCACGTCACAATCCGGGAGGAACGGTCGAGGTCATGACGGGCTTGCAGCTTTCGAGATGGCCCCGTTTTGCGCGCGCTCCGAGGCTTGACCGTATTGCTGAATCGATCCGTGGTATCAGCAGCAGCAACAGCCATAACATACCGGCTCATGGCAAATTTTGGCGCAAAAAGCTTCCCACCCCCAACCGTGATGACGCCGGCGGCCCTCGCGCGCTTCCGGAGCCGACGCTGTTCGGGAGCCACCACCTGAGCAAGCGGTTCGACACGGGCGGCGAGGTCGCCGCCTTCTACCGCACGCACCAGGTGTCGCCCGCGTTGCACATGAAGAACATCCGGGTCCCCCGGGCCAAGATCAAGGGCCTCACCGTCCAGATGTGCCCGCGCCACTGCCTCGACTCGAACCACATGAAGTACATCGACAAGGTGGAGCACCCGATGCGCAAGACCATGTTCGACATGTACGCAACCTGGGCGGACCGGCCGCTCTGGTACAGCGGCGCGGCCCACGGGGCGGCGCCCATTGTGTGCAGCAAGGCCAAACGGTGGATCCAGCGGGGGCTACGCGAGGCGCTGCTGGAGCGCGGCTACGACCGGGATGGGAGGGTGAAGCAGGAGCAGACGTCGTCGGCAGGGCGAGGACGAGACGGCAAGGCGCCGCCGCCGACCTTGTATGGTACGCTGAAAGTGATATCCCATAACCCGGAACATTTATGCCAGCAGGCGTTTCCTGAGGTCTTGGAGGCGATGAGACAAACGATCGCTGCTGCTGAACCGTATCTAGCCCCCAACCGACCATCTCAAAGCAATGGCAAACGGGACCACATGCAGCATCACAAGCAGGGCAATGGAAACCCCTCCAGGTCTCCCCAGGCATTCAAGAAGCCACCGACCTCGAAGGCCCGGCCGGCTATGTTGATTTGATGGCCGTCACACAGTACCAATAGAAGAAATATAGCACTGGTCATGTAATTATATATTGAAGAGACCCCCGATAGACTGCATAGACGCTGCTCCAATTATGCCCATTGCTGGTTCCGATCTTGTCATAGAGTGCAGTCTTGAGAATGTATGCTTACCTAAAGTAGTTCATTGCTTTTGGCGGCACCGATTTGAGTGAGATCAGTTTGACAGGGGTCCAAGCTTGAAGCTTGGTTAGTGGTCAATCATCCCTGCGTTTTAATTAATTGGGATAGTCCGTCGCTTCGAAACAGGAACAGAAAGCAGGAACACGAAGCCAACTTGGTTGCTCTGTTTGGACAACCACCAAATTCTTCTTCTAAAAACAAAACCACTGCTGGACAATCTCGCAACTCGACATTTCCTCAGTCGTCAGACGCGCAACACACTTCTATTCAAAATGCTGGTTTCACTTACCGTCGGCAAGGTCGACGCTGGCGTCACTGTGCTGCTCACCCCCGATAAACGATTAGTACGTGTCCCAACCTCGGTGTCCCAGAGGTTCACAGGTTCATGCACTGCCATCATCACGGCCCAAGTCCCGCATCATTTGTGGTCGCAACCTGTCGCGGGCACTTTTATGAAGATGGCCAGGCCCCTGCATGTTTCCATTGCCATTGCGACAAGCAAACATGCACACACACTTATCTGGGTTCGTTTGGCTGACAAGAAGCAACTACATAGATCGAGTTCCCTTCCATCCTCTTGCCTCCCAACATCGCTTCGGGCTCCATTGTCGACATCACCGTAGCCCGCAACCACGGGTCCGAATCGGAAGCCGACAAGAAGTTCGCCGCGCTGCAGGACCAGATCTACGGCGCCTTTGGTGCGGGCGAGCCGTCGGTCCCCGTGCTGCGATGCCGTAATGCCACGCAGACATCGGTCGTGCTCGAGTGGGACCCCATCGAGCTGGCCACGGCCGATCTGATCTCGCTCTCGCTCTACCGGAACGGGCAGAAGGCCGGCAACATCCCGCGGCCCCTGCATATGCACAGCACTAAGATATCGGGCCTCGCCGTCGACACCGAGTACACCTTCCACCTGGTCCTGCGCACCAGCGCCGGCACCTTCAGCTCCAAGCAGGTCACCGTCAGCACCCACAAGATGACCGACCTCAGCGGCATCACCATCACCACCGGCATCCTGCCCGGCCCCACGCGTGACGCCCTCGGCACCGCCGTCGAGCGCATCGGCGCCAAGATCGTCGACGGCGTCCGCATCGACACGACGCACTTCGTCACCACCGAGGGCCGCGGCATGGCCTGGGAGAAGGCCGTCGAGATGAACATCCCCGTTGTCCGCCCGGAGTGGGTCGAGGCCTGCGAGAAGCAGGGTCGCATCCTCGGCGTCACCAAATTCTACCTGGACGCGGTGCGGCCAGGGCCTGGCGACGATGTCAACCGAAGCCGATCGGACTCGATGGCGCCGCCACCGCCGCCTCAGCAGCAGCAGCAGCAGAAGGAGCTGCCGCCGAACCCACCTAAGGGCGATGACGAGAACGCGGCGGCAACGGAGTCCAAGAGCAAAGACACGGACAGTAGTGACGATGGCAGCGTTCACGATGACGATGGCAGCGACAGCGACAGCGGCGATGAGAAGAACGAAGACAAAGCGAAGGTCAACGACTCGGAACCGAAGATGCGACGGGAGGATAAGAACGGCCAAAAACTCACCTTGCGGCCAGGTCAGGGGTCTGGACCATGGGCAGGAAGTGAGGATAGCCCACAAGACAAACAACCGGTGCCGTTGACACCTGGCGACGGTGCCAGTTTCCAGGATGTGGCTTTGTAATGAATCAGACATGGAGAATGAATACCTATGGTGGACCAAAAGCATTGGAGTTCATGGTATGGTTTGTTTCGTAGCTGTTCAGGCGCGGACGGAACCACGACCGTTCAATAGAGGCCACTTTCATTCTATACGATATCCCCCTTTTATATTTGTTCAAATATCAACATCCCAACTATTTCGGATAGGTTTATGTGATTGTTGCATTCGCTTAGTCATCTCTAAATACGTGAGCCCAATGCCGAAAGTGTCAGAATAATGCATCAACCCTTTCTTAACGCCAGTGTGCCTATTCCCGCTTCTTTCCTTTTTGTTTTACCCTTCACGGCAAGACCTCCTCCCCCTTCCAGTCCCAGCACTTGCCCCGGTGCAACTCGATCTGGGCCTGGGCCACGACGACGTCTACGAGCCGCTCGACGGCGTAGTCGACGCCGAAGAGCTGCTCCTTGGGCACGTGCGTCCAGAAGTCGCGCGTGAAGTCGGTCCGCACCGTGCCCGGGTGGTACGCGATGGCCATGGCCTTCCGCTGCGACCGCTGGCCCGCCAGGTGCAGGTCGAATGTCTTGGTCAGCTGGTTCACCCCGGCTTTGCTGGCGCGGTAGCTGTACCAGCCGCCCAGCGTGTTGTCAGCGATGCTCGACAGGCGGGCCGAGAGGGTCGTCCAGGTCGCGTGGTTGGGCGGGAGGGTTAGCATCTGTGACGGCGATGAGGATGAGGA
Organism: Apiospora saccharicola; assembly: GCA_038363915.1. Classification (NCBI taxonomy): domain Eukaryota; kingdom Fungi; phylum Ascomycota; class Sordariomycetes; order Amphisphaeriales; family Apiosporaceae; genus Apiospora; species Apiospora saccharicola. The sequence goes on from JAQQWM010000001.1 coordinate 8,533,025, forward strand.
TGCGGATGAAGGAGGGGCAGGTGGAAGGAGGAGCTCGGTCCCTTTCCGGGGCAGGAACCGGTCCGCGAACCACTTCATCAGCATCAGCGGCCCCAGCGTGTTCACCTTGAACGTCTCGAGCGCGGCGTCGTACGAGACCTGCTGCGGGCTGCGCTCGGGGGTCAGCACGCCCGGCAGCGCGAAGCCGAGGTGCATGTGCCACTGGCCCCTTTCGGGGGGAAGAGGGCCGCGGCCTGGTCCGATGCCTTTTGGATGCTCGGTTCGGACGTGACGTCGAGAGGGAGCACGGTCAAGCGGTCGTGTCCGTGGTGGCCATGGTCATGTGCAGACGATGAAGAAGAAGATGATGATGATGATGATGGAGGTAGTGACAGGTCTGCCAGTAGCGCCTTCTTGGCCGCCGCGGGCGAGGTGGAGCGCGACGTCGCCACGATGGGCAGAGTGGTCGTCCGGAGGAGGTGACGGGTGAGCGTAGCCCCGATGCCGCGGTTCGCCGGGCTCACGAAGATCCAAGGCTTGGACATGCTTGCTTGCTTACTGCCTTGTTGATCGGCCGATCAGGGAAAGTCAGTCATTCAATGCCTTTCTGGGCGTCCTTCTCTTGGCGTAGCGGACTGGGTATGTAATTGTAGTGATCCAGCTGTTCCTTGCCCCCAGAGATCGTGTAGCTATCGATGCACCACAAGGATGTACCCAACTTATGATGCCGGCCCCTGCAGCGTCCTAGCTTGGCCTTGCAGATGCTGTTTTTGGACGGGGTATTGACAACGTGGTAGTAGACGACTTTGTAAGATGATTGGCCGATCGTAGTAGCTTGCCGGTTGCCGACGCCAAAACCCGCCCGCAAGTATTATATGTATCTTAAGTATCCCACGTGTATAGAGCAAAAGGCCCATCCAATGTAGACCCGGGTGCTCGGCATAGAGTAAGTTAGGATAAGATGGGATAAGACAATTACAGTTCTGTTTTATTCCCCCACGATTTGCTCAACCTTGGCGGATTAGTTGATCAACGCACTATTCTTATCCAGCTAACTGAGACGAGTGATCAGCAACTCTAATGATGAATCATCGATGGTCCGTCCACCCGATCCAAACGACAACGCCGAAATCAACAATCGAAGTCAAATCATTCTGCCTTCTCACTTGATTATGTAGGAAATTGGTGTAGGCAGGTATGCCTTCATCACAACGGCAATTGGGCGTCACTCGTTGGTACTTCGTGGGGATTCGGGGGTTGTTTGAGTATATCTTTTGGCTGTTTCTATGTATTTCGTACTTCCCCGAGACTCTCGTCGTACACTCACCACAGATGAGGAAAAACTGGAAACTGTGAAAGTACACAGGGGGACCCAACATGTCCCCAATTAAGCTGGTGTCCTCCATAAGCCGTCTGAGAACGCCGTGCATCAGGAAATGGCAGTCTGCGCCCCTTGGTATATACAAGGTCAAACAACAAGAAGGCGCATGGCTTGGCTTCGCGAACAATTCTAGGTATGCTGTATGGGCTTGCTTGCAAATGAACCCCCTTTCGAAGAAAGAATAGGTGAATGTCGAATCCTCGTATTTTCATGTCGTTCCAAGGACACCGTTTTGTACCGGTAAGGAAATTATGCCAGTCAATGGCAAACGGTATCGTTATGAGGTAATAGGTCCGGATCGCATGGGCGATCGATGTCGGGAAGAGAGCGGGTCAAGGGCGTTTGGCCCTTAGAATTGCCGGGCACCGTTCTTCTCATCGATGTGTCGGAAGCGCTCACGCTCCTTGCGATCCTTCATCAGGCAGGCTGTTGCCAGGATGAGCAGTACGTCCACGCCGACGAAGGCGAATACAGCCGTGAAAATGTTGTCGACGAAAACGTTGGTGAAACTTGTCAGGGGCGCGGCGCAGCCCTTGATCAACTTGGCAGCAGCGGGACTCGGGCATGTGGCGTCTGTAATGAAAGCAGGCGAGGTGCTGTTGAAGTAACCGCAGCATTGGAACTTGATGGGTAGTTAGTACAATACATCTTAAGGATTGTTGTACGGGGGTTTGGGAAACACGCACTCTTGTCTGCAACAGAGACTGGACCTGAGGTGTCTGCGAGGTCCAGATCTCGAAGAACTCCTGCTTTGTCTTCAAGGTGGTGATCCACAGGTCCAAGCCGATAATAAGACTGAAGACGGCGTTGATGGCAATCATGTAGCCGGCAGTCTTCAGCAGTCCTCGAGCGGGGGTGGCGAGTGCCGGAAGAGTAAGAGCGAAGTTGACGAATACCATTACAGCATTCGCGATACCGGCTGTGTCATTTGTTAGCTCAAATGACCTCCTTGCACATCCTATCCCCAAATCCGCACTCACCTTGCAGGGGAAACCGCCGGTACAGTAGGTCTCGCGCAGCTCCCTCTCCTTCAGTCGGCGGGTCGAAGCAGGTGTTCAACACGACAACGGAAAAGCCCATCATAATAGCACCGGTAAGGGCGAATAGACCATCGGCGGCCACGAAGGCGGCCATAATTTTGTTAACCATCTTGTCGATTTCCTTCAAGGAGCAGCCAATATGACTCTGGAGTTGTTGGTCCCCGGGGACTTGGCTGTCCAATCTCTCCTCCTCGTAGTTCTTGGACTCGTCCTAGATCCCAACTGATATCGTGAAGATGATGGCGTAGATTTGCTGACGACCGGCGTCTATTTTGTTGTTTTTTGTAATGATATAGGGCGGAATAGAAAGTAAAGGCTGTCGACAAAGCGAGCGAATGAATGGAAGAGTCGAGTTGTCTGTCTATACCAACCAGCAACACGACAAAAAGAAATATACGCCTTCGACCGGGAAGCGAAAAGGTAAATGGAGAATCGAAACGAAAGGTAACAACCAGCACAACGATTAGGCAAACGGTAGGATGAAAAGAAGTGAAATACGGCTAAAGCGTAGGAATAGAGAGAAGAGAATACAGAGAGACAAGCGCCAGGCCACAACCCCGTTCAGAAAAGTAATGGCTAGCTAGGAGTTCCTTGGAGTGGAAGCGCTGCGGAACGATGCCAAGAAAAGGGAAGGAAAGGCGACGACAAGGACAATGGTGTCGAGACAACACGACGGACCACCATTGTGGGCTTACCACCAGCAGAAACGCACAGGAAACGCCGTTGGACTCCACCGGCCTCGAGAAATGCACTGGCAGACCCGGGCGCTCTGCCTCAATGAATGGCGATGGTGGGATCCCTGACACATGAGGTTTCAAAGTTGGTTAGTGTCACCAGATCTGAAGCAGTGCCGCACCTGCCACTGCTGCTTCAGCGCCTCCATTTTGCTCCAGGAGCTGCCGCAGGGGCCAGTCTTGGGGACGTGTGCCTTGGGAGCCGCACCTCGGCAGCCAATCATGGCGGATCCCGTCTCGAATCCCATCCATGGTCCCCTCCAAGAACAAGTCGAATCATGTTGTATGTATTCGAGCCTCCCCGATCCCTGGAGCCCACCGTGGTGAAATTCCATCGCGACTTACCGCTTTCTTTAACGCCGTGACAGCAGCCGTGCGACCCGAAAGCTGCCTGCTGGTCTGCTGGACAAGCTTCTCGAACGGGTACCGGCATGCTACCTGGACAAACGCTCGACGAGTCCATTACTCAGTCGACTGTTCATCCCAGGATCCCGTCTCATTTGGACAGATTTGGGCAGATTTGGGCAGATTGGGACCCCAAAAGGAGGTCACCCTAGCAGTGCATGGCATACACATACTGATATATTCATACCTGTTGGTGGTGGCTGTATACGGGCATGCCATGCTATCTATACTGCAGCCATCGTGCATGCATCGCTCGCTTACTTCAGTTGTGCTGGCTAGCTGTCTTTCCTCCTTCCGTCTTCCGTGCTCTGTGCTGTCGCACGGCTGATGGGGTGGGTTTGAGACTGAAGGCAGTCTAGCGGGAATAAGAATTCTTGGGTATTAAGGATTGTCCGGCCGCACCGCAAGGGTCGCAACGCGAAAGGTCCAAACCATCCGACCGTCCAAGTGACAAGATTTACATAACTGCGGCATGTGCTTCAACTTACCAGGAGGTGCCATCATCCCAAACCTTCTAAACATAAAACATCAAGGCTTTCTTGAACCTGTTCAGGTTGGTTCCTCGTCGTATGTCGCTGAGACGACGCGTGCATTCCGTCCCATAAGGTGGTAGAACCCCAATCCCGCGGTTTTCCTGACCCCGATGAGGCCGAAGAGTCCGACGTACAGGTGGACGACGAGAAGCGTGGCGTGACACCACCGTCAAACACGCGGACTGCATCTCGGTCAAGATGAGATAACATCATAGCATCCATGAAGAGATTCGACCGCAAACAGAACCGCCATCTGCCGGAACCACTGGTTTGATTTGAGGGTAGATCCAGAGGAAGGACCGTCACACGGAATATCCTGAGTACCAAGAGGTCGTGCTCGCCGCCGATTCTCGTAGTTGAAGAAGACCAGTATCGTTGGCTGCCAGTGCTTGCTCAACTTCCTCCCTCGATTGGCTTGCCAGCGCTACGGCCCAGGAGCATCTTGCCTACCTTGAATTATTCAACAGCGGGAGGTTTCCTCATAATGGCCGCTGTACCTAATGTGGAACGGCAGTCGTGGTTTAACTTCCGGCATGGTTGCCAAGCGACTCTTTTGACAAGAGGTGGTGATGTATGACACTTGAGACAGTCTAGTTTACTGGGCTTTCTGATGAGAACGCACCAGAGAAACAAAGAAGACACTGATGCATATATTTTGGGGGTTTCATCCAATACTTTGAAATTTAAACCCCAGCGATCTTTGTTTCTTCCTTTATTTCTGTAACCATATTTGAGTTGGCAACGACATGTTTCGAGATATCACTAATACTGGAAACTGCGGAACGCAATTCCTCACCACGGGTACCTACCGTACCAAGACATAGACCAGGGTGTGCCTAATCTTGAGTGCTTGCTGTCTTCAATCATTGTGCTTTTTAAACCCCGATGCATCAAATTCCTACCAAGTTGTCCATCGAGAGAAAAAGCTCGTCGTTGCAAGTTCAGAACTCTGTTTACCTTAGAGAGGACCATCCCTTATGTGGTAGGACCTTGCTACCTGAATTCTTCCATACCCTCCTTGTTCGCTTGCGGAAGGCCGGTAACCCCGAGGCCATTCCTATCGAGTTCAAGAGAACAAGTCAACGTTGACGGATAAAACCCCGTCAATGGGGAATCCCATTAGAGCCAAACAGGCATGGCGAGCGAAAGAATAAAATAGTGTTTACTGACGGGAGTGTTGCGGCTCCTGTCCCTAGCAGGACCTGATGAGGGAGGGATGAGGCGCCGCAATGGGTTAGGATCTTACCTTGCGGGATGCTTTATCTTTAAAACTGCACGTCCACATACTACTCTATCCCGGCTACTGCCAGCTGCTGAGCCAGCCCTGTGGTGGTGTTTACCAAAGATCACGTGGCTTGGGAGGTACCTTAGGTAATTTCAATGTTGACTACAGTAATCCTTTAGAATATTCCGCGGACTTGTTCATCTAATGAGAATGACAAATCGTCCGGTCTGGTATTGACAGGACTCCTAAACTCAAGTGACGACATGATATCCCACTGTGCTCTGCACAACTCCCTCCATACTACAAAGCTACCTACAAATCCTTAAGATACGCCCGATCATATGTTGATCGATCGCAATCAGCAAACTCCGGAGAGCTTTGTCCATGGGCACTCCCACATGGACACTCGCACCCCTTCATTACCCGTTAACCCAAGAACCAACCTTACCTTGGTTGCTTGGGTGGTTCTCTCTTTCCCTCGTCCTCTTCCTCTTCTTAGCGACGGGCCTCTGGCTCATTGGTCACTACCACTAGCGCTATCAGGCAGCTCCCCGCTTCATTTCCCCTGTCAACGGCTTTTTATGAGTCCCTAATTTTGGCATCCCTGTCATGCTTGAAATGATAGCCTGACTTGGCACCGACGGAAGGACTTTATTTTCAACCAACCAGTACACATATGGATGCACGTACATATCTGTTCCCGGGTGATGTTGAGCTTGAGTCACTGGGGACTTTATTCCTTGCGTTCCAGTAAGTTCGTGGCGGCACAGAGTGATGTTCAAGTACGGTACAGTAAGAGTAAGAGTGAAAAGCATGGCATGTTCAGGGTTATCTGGACAGGCCATTCGCACATATTTGCATCAGCAAAAAAGATCCACGGTGCAATGGAAATTTGACGTGGAACGGCCAGACGGATACTGCCAAAATGATTCCGATCCTTGCCCATGCCCCCGGTCTCTTTAGTTTTTTAGTTGCAGAGCCCATCGCCATTGTGGGACTATCTAGCTTCAGCGTGGCCTATCAGGCAACACGGTCTTGATGGTGCCTACCAACTGGTCGCTAACACGACCAAATGCTTCTTACATGGGGGGTCAATCTCGTTGGTGAAAAAAAAGGTCTTTTGAGATGACAAACCCCACAACATGTACTCTCCAGCATATCCATTCTACAGGTATGCTGCCAGCCCGCCCGTGACCTACATACCTTGATTGCACAATTCGCCCTGCAGAAGTCGATGAGTGCCGGGGATGTGTCGTACGCGAAAGAGATCCCTGCCCGGTCAACATACAATGACAGCAGCGGCTTACCTACAGTACTACGGCCATGGCCATCGCGATGTCCATAACTATTGACAAGGTGAAAGTCATGTCAGGGATTCGGTGAATCTAGCATGGAACGGCCGAAATCCTCCTGCGCAGGAGAAAGGGAGAATACTACATGACCAACCGGCCTTCAAGCCGTCTCGGAGGCGCACTTCAATCAATGGACTGGTGTATGCAGCATGTACGTACATACATGATATGTACACTGGTAGCAGCGATTGATTGCGTCTTATGGGGCCCTGTAAGCACTATCAATCAGAAATCCTACACTGCGCCTGTCAGCTGGGACCCGACGCACTAAACTTACTTGCTGGTACTACGTGCGATGGGTAAGTTTTGACACTCCGTACGGTACTCTTGATCAGTGCACGCTCGAGGCTAGCCGTAACAATATAAGTGCGTATACATATAGCACTCGCCGAGAATCGTACCCAAATTGGGTATAGTTGTATCGTGAACGCTAATTCTTCCACACGTTGCGGAGTGTTAAAAACTTCGGCCTGGTACCAAGTAAAGGTTCTATGTTGCACTGAGCGGTTCCCGATCCCACGCAACCACGAACAAAGACAGTCGTTCGCCCCACTCAACTTTGTATCGTCACTGTTCGTGGCAGCATAGCTGGTTGTCACTTCGCTAGCACCCCAGGGTCGGATGGATACTATGTAGGAATTCCCAAGACACGACCGATCTCCCCTCTTCGATATTAGTATGTGTTGGGAAGCAGATGGTGTTGCTGCTGCTGCTGGCTGGCTGGCTGGCTACCCGTACAAACCAATATGAATCATTTGTCAAGGTCTACCTTTTTCTTGACATGCTGCCCCAAAGGTTCCTTACTCAAGACCTTGACTGGCTGCAATTAATCGAGAAGCGAGCTAAGCGGCCGAGCGGGCACGACGCAACAGTGACACTCGCCTTCGCAAGGCCAGACCGCGTGCAGTTGCTGCCGCTTCAACTGTCACGACCAGGGGCCGTGGCCTGCAGCAGCTTTTGCGCAATTGGCGCCGCCCAGTGCTGCACGACATTCAAGGAACTGGTAGATATGTAAGTACCCAAGCTTGCCAAGCTAATGATACACTCATCCATCCAGCATGCCTTAGCTCTAGGATACTGGATATGGGCAGAGAGTAGCAGTAGGAGCTCCCGCGGCTCATGGCATCTACGGTATGGACTTGGCTTTCCCACTATTCCTAACTCATCTTGCTTTGCAGATTACAGGCCAGGGTTCAATCGCGGTCAAGGGAAGACTGGGTGGGTGATCGATGGAGCTCCAGTCTCTGGACGCGGCAGGCTGCGAAGTTACCGGAGTACGAAGGAAGAGCCGCCCGTAGGCTCGTATGGTGACAGACGGAACATGTGTCTCGTCTCTTTTTAGATCACCTAGCACCGAAGTAAGCATTGTCTGTCAAATGCAGCCACACCACGCTCTGGCTATGTAAGAAGGTATGACACTGCTTAGTCGAGTCATCTTTTGACACTGCCGGCAGTGTCAAGCTCCGAGTACGCAGCTGAGGTTATACTCTTTTTTTCCTCTAATCATCTTGCTTTCTTTTCTTTTTGATACATACACATGTGCTTGCCACATCAACGTGTCTGCCCGTCATGTGTTACCTACCCCTTTGAGTCTACTGTACTGCCCAGAGTCTCGCGGGCCGTCTTCTCACAGTGTCTTCCCGAGGAGGTGTCCTTCCCCTTGGGGGATAGTCTGACTCGCAGGGCGCAAGGATGCATGGGATTTGACAAATAGAGTAGACAGAGGCTTGGGTTGGGGGCTGGAATGAAGCTGATTGCTCGCACTCCTCGACGTAAAATGCACATATTGTATTATCAAACCGACACACTGGCCATAACTCTGACATATGCATTCAACGTACTACCTCTGCTCACATAATCGTGACCAACGGATTTCGTGAAACGACTTCCCTTCAACCTTGTTTTTTTTTCCTTCTTTCTTTCTGTTGCCGTGCACTTCAAACTTATTCAAGTGCTGTAGTGTCCAAACTCAAAAGCGACGCCCCCGTTTCGCGATTGCAACAATGCCAACGGAACTATCAAGTTCCATCTATAGACTTATCAGATAGTCAGAGTCGATGCAATAGATCAGTCAGCGAGCGATACTGCGACAAGTGCCTATCTATCAATCGATGCAAGTACCTCTTATACCACGGACGGACAGTATGAAATGTTCGTGTTACAGTTGAGTAGCATGCCCGGTCCATCAAATGCACCCGACCCCCATCCACCACCCAATCCCAGCCCCCCTTTTGGCTGCTTTCGGGGATCCACCCACACTGCACTGTTCATTTAATGGTTCATGGGGTTTGAAGAAACGAACACCTGGATTGAGAGCCGGGGGTGGTACCCATCAAATGGGCGAGCAAGCGTGCGAGAGACAATCTCTTGGATGGGGAGAGTCTCCATTCGCTAGCGTCCAGACTGGAGAAGACTCCTCCCTTGGATTAGGTAGAGGACTAGGAGGGATAGGACAGAACCCGAGAATTGGATATTCTCCAAAGGCCGCCACGTCCCCGCCTTCTGCCTTTTAAAGTGTCTGGTCATGACCGCAAGAGCCCGTGTGCTACCACCTCGCTATCCTCTTTTCAATCATCCCGCATTCACCTTTCCTGAATTGATACTGACATCGAATTCCGTTTGGTTTCTTGTGTGTAAAGATACCAAGAAGGGAAACAACACCAGAAATAATAAAGCGTACTGTAAGTGCATACTACCGTTCATCTACATATCTATCTGTCTATCGTTTTTGTCTTTCTTCGTCAGTCAGTCGGTCAGTCAGTCTGTCTGTCTGCTACACACCTACCTGCCTGCCTGCCTGGTCTGGTCTGGGTATACTCATATATCAAATCATTCATTGCCTCTTATTGGAAGTATACACACCTTTACCTATGTATGCTTCTTGATAAGTTGTTGATGCTGACGAGGATGATGATGTGTATGGGTTTCTCTTTTCTTTTGCTTTACTATCCCGCTGCCGTTGGTCATCACTGCACAGTTCGGGTCGAATTCGCTCGGCTGGTCGTTGTTGATCCTCTCTATTGCTCTCTCTCATCCTCTCTTTCTTTCTGATATCCAGTCACCATTGCCAACGGCTGGTTGCAACAATGGACGGGTCGGATTGATTGATTGATCCGAGTGACTCTTGATGGTTTAAACAAACGAACGAACCACCGGCCCGAGTCCTTTTTTATATATTGATATATATGTATACCTACGACAATGTATCATTACACTGCCCACTCATTGTTCCCGGGTCCTGTTTTGGCGTTTTCTCTCTTTTTGGTTTAGGAGGGACATGTAACTGTGGTCGCCCGATCCAGCCCGCCCTACTTTAAACTTGACCTGTAGCTGCTTGGTTTTGACTGACAAAGACACGCGTAGCAGAGAAGCACAGAACCTGATTGAAGACACCACACACCCCGAAAAATATACCCGTACCCCATCCATCCGCCCAGACACCCTCGGGCGACCCAAGCTTAACCAAAGCAAGCTGGAACCACTGTCATTCAATACCCCATTAGGAATTCTGCCACGGCCTCCCCCCTCAGCACCTTCATCAACGCCATCCGCCTGTCAAACAAAGCAAGTAGTCGAGAAAAAAAATCTAATTAATTCTGGCATTTTCACTGGCTTTCCGTTCAAGCAAAGTAGGTCTCCACCTTTTCCCAGAGTCAATAGGGCATCCAATCAACCGGGCCCCCTTTCGGTCCATGATGAAGATCGATCAATCCAATCAATCAATCCATCAAATCAATAGGCGGCAGCAGTTGGGAAGATTGACAGCAACAAGTATTGATTGATTACAAGGTACAGGCCCAAAACCCACCCACTAGGCACGATTCATACGCCAAACCAGTCCTGCCTGCACTTGCGCTACGCCCCTACCCAGAATACCCACTCCGGTTCCAGCACCAGCGCCAGCACCACTGAAAGCACGCACCTACTCTACTTACACTGGGGTTCTAACTTGCAACCCCTCGACACCCACCGACCCAAGCAACAGAAAAAGGCGCAAGCACCATTTCTGGACCTGACCATTCCTCACTGGTCACTTACGCTTTACTTCCCTCCAGTCCCAAGAGGGAAAAAACCCAGACACAAAATAAGCACAGGCTGCAATTGCCTGCCACCCACACTCCATTCCCGCTCAAAACGCTGCCACCGCCTGCCTACTACAACAAGCTACCACCAAAGCAGCTTGACCCAACTACCAACTACAGAAAGAGGCTCTCTCCGCTCGAGGCCAGATTCAGTATAGGTCGTCGGCACCACACTCAAAACAGCATCTCCACCACTTTTTTTTTGCCTTTTTCGTGATACCCTCGTCGTATCGCCCACACAAAAAGCCATGGCCGACATCACCGACCAACACGACCAAACGTCGCCCAACGATCTCGACGATGGCCATGCCGTCGGCAACGGCAGCGCCGAGCCTCGTGGTGTCAAGCGCGCCCGCCCTAGTGTAGCAGACGACGACGACGACGACGACGAGAAGGGTGGACGCGAGCGTCGCAAGATCGAAATTAAGTTCATCACCGACAAGTCGCGTCGCCACATCACCTTCTCGAAGCGGAAGGCGGGCATTATGAAGAAGGTACGTTTCAGCTACTAATTGCCCACCTACTTGAACAATTCCATCCATCAATGCATGCAAGCCATACTATACATTTGCGCGTGGGTTCGACGCGACAGCTTGCTGCTCGCCATTCGACCCAGCGCGATTCCCCCTCTCGATCGGGTTTTTCACGCGATTGCTTTGCGGATCATCGTAAATAAACACGTCTAACATTCCGCTATTTGTAGGCTTACGAGCTCTCTGTCCTCACAGGCACGCAAGTGCTTCTTTTGGTCGTCTCGGAAACCGGCCTCGTCTACACGTTTACAACGCCCAAGTTGCAACCGCTCGTCACTAAGGCTGAGGGCAAAAACTTGATTCAGGTACGGAATAAATCATCACGTCTACAGTGTTGTCCAGCTGTTGCAGAACTACCTGCTAACTCATCTGCAGGCATGCTTGAATGCGCCTGAACCCAACCCTGGCAATGAGAATGGTGTCGACGATTCTAACCAAGTCGAATCGCCCGAGGAGCCACCAAACCAACACCTGCCTCCTCAATCGAGCCGGCCGGGCATGCCACCGAGCCATATGCCCCCTCAATACGGCATGCCCAACGTGCCTATCGACCCTCAGCAGGCACTGGCATACTCAAGCTACGTCCAGCAGCGCGGTGCGCAATACGCCATGCCTCCGCAATCAGGCATGCCACAGCACACCTCGCATCAGTCGTAACGACGATACTGTGACAAACTCGATTTGTTCTCACCTGCGCCAACCCTGATACCCAGAATATAATTGCATTCACACGAGCCTCTCATTTCCTACCGAACTTTGATAAACCATGCGTCATAATTTTCGAGGCTACGGTGCGGCGTTGTTCGGTCGCCTTGATTCTACTGCTCTTTTATTCTCCCTTCTTTTTTTGTTCTTTTGACCCCCGATTACGACGATCCTGGTCCTTGTTCTCTTCTCCTTTGAACACGTATTACCGCGAGCTCTGCCTCGGAGAATTCGGACGATTGCGCCTCACGTGCATGGTCCGATGTTTCAACAAGTTAATCTCAACACTTCTCTTCCGAGACCATGGCTTCTGCATGGTCTCATGGACATTGGCGATGTCCCATCATCTCGTCATAAGGAGATATATAACCGTCTGTGCTTGTCACCGCAGAGCACGTGGCTGACTTTTTTTTTTTTTTTAATCCAACGTTCCATCTGTCTGGTTGCGGTCCGTCTGGAGAGGGGGCGCTGAACTGGTCGGTGACTTGAATATGGCGCACATCGACTCAGCTTGTTCTCTGCATTACCCAGGGGAGGAGCCGGGGGGGGTTTGCGTAGGGATTACGACGGACGAATCACGATTCATGCATGGTGTGGCTATGATGGCAGGGGATTGAACCCGTGTGCCGAAAGGTCTATGAGTCGGGAGCCATCGGCGCATCACACATTGCCATATTTCTCATGCCTCCTGCGAAGGTGCCTTTTCAGTCACTGATTCGACGGGTGGCTTGGTCCAGCAATGTTTCCTATACCAAAGATACCTATTTCGTCGTGGATTCCCATGGAAAAGGCGGAATGTATGATAGTAACTTTCGCATTTTAGAGTCGATCACACAATGATATTGGTAATCGTGCTCCATTCTCCTGTTGTTGTTGTTGTTGTTGTTGTTGTTGTTTTTATGTGACTTGATAGACCTTATGCTCGCAACCCTCACCTGTTGGACAGGCTGTGTCTGGTCAATGCTGTGTTCTCGTGCCCCGTCGTTGTTTGTGTCGCACCTCAGTCACAAGATAATATAACAGTATACAGGTTGTACCGGATGTTGCCGAGAATAGGGCAACCTGCTAACAGGTGATCTGGGTCGTGATACAGAATCGACGGATGGCCATCTGAGTGTGACAAGGTTGCTGGCTGGCTGGTGCTTGACCATTTAGTCTGTTTGGCCGTCATTGTTGCTTCTGGGAAGATACCAGGACCCGTGGAAATTTACCAAGATATTGTTCAAAGTTGGCAGTGTTCCGGTTATAGAGTGAGCGAGTAGGTATCATTGGCATTCTGCCGCCTTCAGAATACCATTATCTAGCTGTCTGTTGATTCCTGTCAGCGCGGGTGTTGAGGAAGAAACCCGGAAAAGTCCGCGGCATCTAGATGTAGGAGAAGCTAGGAGAGAAACACGATCAAAGGAATCTGGGGGTGCTGTTCGTATAAGTATTAAATAAGTCTTGAACCGGACCGGGTGGGGTGGTTTAAGCTTTGTCCCTCTCTGTGTGTGCCACTTTCACTCTGTCCGAAGAGGAATAGACAGGGGATGATCTTATAGTCAAAAGTGCCGGATGCGGGTGCGGCAGATGTTATCAAGCTACATACATATATACGGAGGTTTGTACTGTATATATAATTGTATCGGTAAAAGAACCGAGGTCCCCACGTTTCCGGCAAGGTAAAGAATGAGGAGGGCCTCTTCTTAATACGTTAACGGCTAGTGCGTGCATGTTGTTGTTCGGGGCCCCAAGTATTGACGCAAACGCATAGAACCAGATCCCGTAGAAGCTAGGTAGGATCGATCTCCTACGCAATCTACATGTACCTACGAAAGGAATTGCTCTTCTCTAGACTTGGCCGTTACTTACCTAGGTACCTTTCCGTCTAAAGAGACTTGCTGGTATTTGGGTTGTATATTACGGTACTTGTATAACAGCCTCCCGTCCTCATTAAAGTGGTACTGACCCTGTGCGGGAACGCAATACTTACCTATACTACAGGTATCCGTACACGGGTGTTTTATAAGAGCAATCAATGGGCGAAGCTTCAGTCAGACTAACAGGGTCCTCATGCTTTGGTACCCAATCCAGAGACGGCATCGAGGCCAGCTGATTCAAATAGATTGAAATGCGATACTGTGTAATGTGATGCCGTTCGTTATCTGATGATACAAGGTGCGGCTGTTGGAAGACAAGGTTTCAAGGCGCCCGCTTTGGGGAGCCTCAGCTTTGGCGGATCCCGGGCCCTTGACTGCATGTGGTTGGAAGCTGTCGGAGCATTTTGGTGAAGTGGAGCTTACGGGGAAGTGTTCTTGTTCGATGCTAGCAACTATGTAGTCTAGGTAGGCAAGTGGGGGAGGATCGGGGAGGAGCACACACACTCTCTGCGCGAGAATGAGCATGTTTCTGCAACACTACCCGAGTAGTGGCTACCGAGTCCATTGTACCGGTACTTTGGAACGCTCTGGATGGCTGTTGTTTGGGGGGCGTAGTCACGATGATGCTCAAAAGTGTGATGGACGTAACAAAGTCCCGAGGAAAGGAGGCTTTCGAAGTAGTATGATTGACGACGACGATAAATCCGCATGTAATATGCCTGTCGCTTCTTTTCGCCTAAAGCCCTCTCCCATCCATCCCCCCGTAATTAATCATCAAGTGCCTTTTCACTTGTCCTATGCTCGACAGAATGCCCCGACCCCAACCCCCACCCACATCCAACCTGTTCAAACGGGTATTCGAGCCCATATTGAACTTTCTCATCTTTAATTCGTGTTTAATCATTATCAAAGTCGTATCCACAGCAGCATCCCCGTCACCTGAACGACTAACTGACTGAGATATCCAACTTGGCTCAAGCCTAGTGCTCTGCATTGATAGTGTATCGGCCGACCAAAAGACTGCCCACAAACACACCGCCAAGCACCGATAGGAAGTATCCGACGTTCATCGTCATGACTGCCAACATGCTGTAAAGAGAACAATGAGATTAGCTTGGGGTGACATGATTGGAACTCGGCAGGTTGGTGAGAAAACGTACAGAAGATAGCCAACACCAGCGATGACGGTATCAATAACGGCGCGAATGGGGTCGACGCTCAGCCGCCAGGGGCGGGCGTGGGATGCGACCTTCTTGACGACCATGACGTTCTCCTCGACGCCGTTCTCCGAGAGCGTCATATTCTTGGCCAGGCTGTCGGCCGAGACGCGCTCGGCCATGGGCAGCTTGCCCTGGACGGCGACGTAGCGGCGCTTGAACTCCTTGTCGAGCCAGCGGGCCTCCTGGATCGACTTAAGCGCCAGTAAGCCGCGCAGTAGTGTGCCCAGCACGATGAGGAAGATGCACGTGGCCGCGTAGCCGCCCACGCTCTGCGGCGTCCAGGCCATCGAGTAGAGCGGCGTCTTCTGCGACGTCTGGAACACTGACATCATCATCATCATGCCGCCCGACGAGGACGACGACGAGTGGCCCATGTCCATGCCGTCCATGCCCCCTGACATATCCATGTCTGCCATGTCGCCGTGAGGTGCCATTGCGTGTATAGGTATATAAATATTACGTAGCTGGTGCAAAAGGGCGGGTGGAGTGGTGGGTATTATTAGTACGTAGTCGCGTGGAGAAGGCAGGCACCAGTCCTGTATATGAGTGTGATGTTGTTCTGTGATGTTGTTGTTTTTCTGGTTTTTGAGAGTGCGCAAGAGGTCCGGCCTAAGTGATGAAAGTTCAAATAGAGAGAGAAGCGGTAGCCGATGATAGTTCTGTTAGAGAGAGGGGGGCGCGCGGCCGATGGGTTTAATATATTAAGCGTGAGCAAGTTTGCTCTCTTTTCCTCCCGTGTTATGTAACACCAGATTTGGAGGCTAGTGCGACTGTCTGGGGGTGAGATAGGACGGCACCAGACAAGACTCGACCCCCCAAGTCGTCCGAATCGTTTTGAGAAGGTTATTCAAACGCGCACCACGAACACCCGGACGACCCTGGCTTTTCTGGGCAGCGGCAAGGCTAGTAGGTGGCTAGTCGTACACTTGGTCGGGTAGGTACGAGCTAGGGGCCGGGGTCGACGAGCCTGGACGGGCTCTCTTTTTCGCATGAAAGATACAAGAGTGCTTGACGGCGAGATTCCAAAAGGCTGGGACAGCTTGGCACGCCGGGTTCTTCTGGTTCCTGGGGAAGCGAGTTCTCGGCGGTAGGGCAAAGAAAAGCTTCGTGTACGTGGCAATTCACCATGTATTTCCTTTTCCTCTTGGCTCAAGTAAGGTTGTTATTTGAGAGGAGCAATGGGAGGGACAGAGAAAGAAGCAGGGAAGGGCACGGGGGGATGAGACAATCTGCCGCCTCTTTCTTTCAAGACAACATTACCTTCATTACGCCAGGAAGCTAGCAGGTACTATTGCTAGCAAGACTCGCTCACTACCTACTTATCTACCTACCTAATAATAACTTGCATAGGTATCTGGCAGAAACCCGAGGATATGGTTAGCTTAGTGGTAATTACTTCCAAATTCCAGAGAACCTTCAGTCTTCCTTCCTCCAGCGGCTACTACTAACCACGTGCAGTGCTTGTTTCTTATTGCCTTGCCGCCGTCCATTCCCGACTACCGCAGTCCCGGATACTACTATACCGCCATCATGGAACGTTGTCTATGGGCTTTGTTTTGCGCAAATGTGCTCAACAAAGGGTTTGGTTGCTTAGAGAGACGTGAGAAAGGGGCGCAGGGGTCGCAGGGTCCTGAAGCCAAGTTTGGTTTCGTCCAGGCCCGAACCCGCTGATTTGCCCATCGCAACTCCACCTTCCCCAATCCAGCATCTTTCTCTTTGTTCTTGTAGAGGTACTTACAAGCTGGCTGACCGACTTACACGCCCGCCACTGCAGAGCACGACCATTCCATCAGTAAGCGGTTACATGGAGTCGGGCTTCTAGACCGTCAACATCACGGCCCTTCAGCTTCGTCTGTGCTCCATACACCATCCCGTCTGCTCTCCTGCGATCTGAGGCTGAAACAGGTCAGCCCGTTATCTGGCGACGTATCGGACAGACGATGGACTGACATCATGCTCAATTGCGCGCGTTCGTCTGTCGTCTGGTCCCCCCGTATCTTTTCTTTTCGGCCTGCTTAACGAGCCTGTGAAACACGGCCATGTCCATGCGACGATGGCGCGCTCTCATCAGTCTCTGCCACGATCGCAGCAGCCACCTCCCATCATCCGTCTCAAAACATTCTGGCAGCAGCAGCAGCAAACACGCGCTCGCCGCGGGCCCGGGACCCGCACACTTTTGAAACAATCACGAACACTTCTCGCCTGGAGCATGATGAACGAGTTCTGGGGTTCACGATCAATGGGTTCGCCGGCTATCTAGTAGACCAGCAATCATCCTGTCCCAACTGGGCCTTGCATGACAGGATGTATTGGGGATTTTTACGCGACGTAGGCCATGCCTGCTCTCGTTGCTCATTCTTGAAAGCGGGCACGACCCGTTCACGGGACTCTGGCCCAACGAGGTAAGGTCCCTTACGGGTCTCGACGAGCCTGTATGCCAGATTTATGTTGCCATCGCTTCACAACACGGGCGTATCCACGAACAGCTTTGCGTCTTCTTTGCCTCTGCAATCGATGGCAATATTTGGCCCCTTAGGAAATAGTTGTGTTGATGACAGGACTATCAGATATCCATCAGTTGCTTAAACAGGTGATCTAGCTTTCAGGCGATAATAACAGGTATGTCCTAACAGGTGCGTATCCTATACTAGCCGTGAAGGTGTTCCCGTCTTAGAGCCCTACTTATGAAACATCATGATTTCGCATAATGCTAGAAAGGCTGCGATTTGTTCACCATACTGTCACTATCTACTAACTCACTTAATAACATGCATGATTCTTGTGGTTATTCATTACAGAATGGCAGTGGTTACAAGGGACATATAAGAGAGCCAGTCACGAGTAAAGTCGCAGGGTAACTCACACCTTAATGTCGCCCCTGTGCGAAGATGTGGGCGCAAAATCCAATGTCCATCTGGCGTATCCGCTTGATACCGAAAACTAAGTTTTAGATATAAAACCAGTACCATCTCTGAATGATCGACAGGTCTGTCGATAAAGCCAGGCATTGTAATCGGTACGGTATGATCTTGTGGAAGCAGCACTTCCGCCGGGAAGGGAATACACAGAAGCTTACAGTCCTAGAATATCCCCCTTAGTATCAGGAGAGTGAACATGTTGTTGGGTGTGTTACCTTAGCTTTCACCATGTGGGCGTACGAGTCTCTGGTGGCGTACATTTTTTCTGGCTTGTCGTGAGGAAGATTGCTACTGGATCTCTCCCGTCGTCTATGGATATCTCGAAATGATCGGCGAGGTCGAGGTCAAGGTCACGATCTCGTACAAGGTCCATTCTCTAGCGTTGGCCATTGTCATATCATGTAGACGCGTCTTGGGCAAACTAGTAACTTGGAAGCCATGACATCTATCCTTAAGGGGCTATATTTGTGTCTCCCTATCCAGTCAGGCCCATGGGGAATAGCAGTAAATGACAGGGCCAACACGGCCCGTGGCAGCCATGAGCAGAATTTAGAGTCTACACTCATCGATGAGGAGCCCAGTCGTAAATATGCCTACCTAGCATGCGGGGCTAAGAGATCCCAGGCGCTTTGGGCGTGTTTGTCCCGAGACTGACCATTGGAGAAGCCTCCCCTTTCGACCAAGTTATCCAATTTGGATGTCGGCAATGTCTGCTGCCGGTATATGTAGAGCCCAGACCAATAATTTCCAAGCACTGTGTGCAAGATATTGCAGACAACACGCTTCTTAAAATGGACAGTACATATGAAGCAGATGTTGCTCGCCGATACCGTGATGAACATAGCGAAGTCATTGGAGAGTTCCGGAAAGTTGTCAGGCCTGGGCAAGAAGAGCCCATAGAGGTCTAAGTAGCTTGATGGCACTGTAGCTGCTTCACTATTGAAATCCCATGTCCGTCTGAAGACCAAAGACATATGGGACACTGAGCGCACCAACGTACGTAGAGCCTCAGGCCGAGCAAATGGACCATAGGTGTGCCAGTGGCGGTCAGTAATAGTACTGGAACAACCAAACCGACCAAATCGTTCTCGGCTCATTCCTCATGTTAGAACAGCCATGATGTGCGCCGTGCAACTGAACGTTCAGAGATCATAAAGGAGCTTTGCATGTGCTACGATAGCGGGAAGTATGCTCACAGCGAATCATCAATTACATCACCTTCGATGCGAGGTTTTGATAGAGTAATGAGCCACAATTCGGTTATGCTATAACACGTAACAAGCTTCTTGTGATGTAAGTGAGGTAGTTTCGCGTCCTGGGCATCACGTACAGTCCCCAAACTATGCCCCTTTTTAGGAGACAACTATCATGTATTACCCCGGCCGAAAACAAGATTGGCATTGAGCAATTCATATTTATGCGCATGTAGATACGTAGACTGGTTGCAATCGCAGAATCTGCTGAACTTCGATCGTCGCCTACCACACTAAGTATCTACCATACGACACCTCATAGTGCCTTTTACAGACTCATTTCAACAACTCGTCAACAACCAAGACAGTCTTTGGTAGTATAGTGGTCAGTATGCGAGCTTGTCATTGATCTCTGACCGGGAATTGAACCCCGGTTAGGTGAAATTTCAAACGCTCGAGACCGGGGTTCAATTCCCCGCCAGAGAGACGACAACGTGCTTAACGATTTTTTTTTTTTGGTGTTTTGGTTGTTTATCCTCGTAGGAAAACATCAAGAGGACGAGGGAGACCCCCTACACAGACAGACCTGCAGCGCATTAATGATACCTTACGGAGTAGACACAGATCAATAGCAAGAGAATCAGACACACCAAAGCTGCCTAGGAAATAGGTGATAATTGATATCGATACCACTCTGATCTTGTCGCCGCCGTCAACATGATTCGCCTCTGAGAATCTATGACATCTCTAGCATGAGGGATCATAATGCCTTGTGCAAACTTGTCGCATGTTTCCTGCTTCTTGCTCCGCACCAGGTCCCGCCTGGTGCTAACTGCCACTGCCCATGTAGAGAAACTCCTGTCTTTTCGTACAAAGTGTGGCTCTCGCTTGGCTAATGGCCGGCAAATGCGCCATGAACACCTCTCCGAACGCCCGAGAAAGCTGGCTCGCTTGGGGAAATGCGGTTTGTCTTTGTCACCACTCACCAGGGGCCATTGGAGTGAGAATTATACGTGACCAACAACCCGCTCTGGATGTATCGATATGATGACTTGACCTGGGGCTTGATGAAGCCCTTTCATGAAGCTCACTTGCAAGACCTGACATGGCAATTCCACCACCATGTCATCAAATGCCTAGACAGGCTGCCTACTGCCCTCTATTCGCACATAACTTTGCCCCTTGGAAGTTCTTATGGTAACAATCACCAGAATAGCGATATCGAAGTGATGCGCGTCCCATCTTCTCGAGGCGACTGCTGTGCCAAGTGTTCGCAGTATCCGCCTGGGTATAGACAGGAACATGCTACCACCAGCGGCAGTATTCCCAGCGCGTACACCCTGTCTGCTGCGTATGCGGACAAGGGGCCAGCATCATGCCAGCCTCTTCGGTATACACGATGATGCCTGCTCCGCACTGTTATCTTTGGAGTACCATATCAGCATACTCTTATACTCAAGAAACCTCCGCGATCTAGGTTACCTGGTATTTACTGCCCCTGGAGCCTCCCCACGAGTATCCAAGCCGTAGGGACTTCGTAGGTTAACGAAGGTAGGCAGGTAGGCAGGTAGGCAGGTAGGCAGGTAGGCAGGTAGGCAGGTAGGCAGGTAGGCAGGTAGTCAGTCGCCTTGCCCCCAACAGAGCCAACAACACCCACAGTCATGCATCGAGTCATTAATAACTGACGTGGCATGGCCAGCCAGCGGTTTAGCAACAAGTACGTTGAATGTGTCTCAGCTGCCACGGTGAAAAAATTGCACATCTCTTTTCAAACACGGCAAGAAAAGGCGAGTTTCCAGGCCCGGCCGTTTACTTTCACACGTATATTTTTGTTTTTGTTTCTTCTCCCACCCCCCTATGCTTTGTCTCATACGCGCGAAATTGGTGACGGACATACCCCACCCACGCACGTTGATGATAACCGCGTGCAGTGCAGTTGCAGTTGCAGTTGCAGCAGCAGCAGCGACTGCAGTGCTTTTGACATGACGGCGAGACACCTGCGCAGAAGGGCAAGCGGCGGGGGGGGGGGGGTAAGCGACCCCCGGCATGTTTCCCTTCCCCGAAAAAGCAAATATGGGCAGCTTCATGGTTTCGGAGTCCAAAAGGTCGGTCTCCTAAGGACGGTGGTGATCGGCGATGCAAGGGAGGGCATGGGCATGCCAGCCAAGTTGAATTTGGAAAGGTAAGCCTTTTGTTTTCTTTTACCTCTCTTTCAGATCTTGCCTTGAGGTGTAATAGAGCAGGAGGGCCGGCCTCTCTCATAATCAAATAGATCAGCTGGGCAAATTTGAATAAACGCTTAAACCTTGCAAGGTATGATGCATGTAGATGCCAATACAATTTTATTCCTTTTTAATCTCGTCAACCGAACCGGAAGGAAGAGAGGAAGAAGAAGAAAAAAGACGAGTCTAATGCCATGCAAGATGACAAGCTGATAACCCAATCGCGGCTGGTCTCTCTCTGGTCAGCCCTCGCCCATTTTATTCTATTTCTATGCCTAATTGAGACGAACCTTGTTCGCCCGGAGGCGGAAAACGAGATTTGTCACAATGCTATATGTCGAACTGTGTCCGCACCATGTCCGTCGAGAGTCAATTCCAGACGTGAACAAAGAAGGAAAGGAGGGAACGAGGTGGGAGTGACATGGAGAGAGGGAGGGAAGGAGGGAGATCGGCGCAGGGATCTAGGGTACTGTTACCGGCGCCCGCAGGCCCGTCCCGAACTAAAGAAGGACGTGCTGAACGATCCAATCTCCATAATAATTCCAGTATTTGGTGACTTGGGCGATATCCAGGTCATGTCGGTAAGGGACGCCAGGGAATGGATCATCTTGGATCCTGCACGTCTTTGTTGCATGCGATGTGCAAAGCCGCCATGGTCAGCCTCATCCTATCCAGAGCGACTCAACGCAGCTTCCTAGACATGTTATATCAATACATATGCATTAGTCGCAACAGACTTGGCCAGGAACCCCTTAAACTATTTGTCAGGCAATGTTGCGCAGAGAGCGGTGTGATCCGATGCATTGGCAGCCAGCCGGGGGCCTCATCCGGTTGTCTGGGCGCATGGTCGTTGAGATGGGTGCGTGAAAAGCAAAAACAAAACTGCTCTTTGGCTCTCGCTGGATAGGTTACCCGCGACCCGAATAGGTCTGACGACGAGTCTCTGCTGTTAATTGCAAATGTCTGCCGTCCAAGCAACCGTGCCATCTCCAACAGACGACCAACACAGCATTTGGAATACTCTACCTTCCGGA
Source organism: Apiospora saccharicola (assembly GCA_038363915.1). Taxonomy (NCBI): domain Eukaryota; kingdom Fungi; phylum Ascomycota; class Sordariomycetes; order Amphisphaeriales; family Apiosporaceae; genus Apiospora; species Apiospora saccharicola. Next base: position 8,555,440 of record JAQQWM010000001.1, read on the forward strand.
TGGGTCAAGGCAGTCCAGCCATTCCTCACCACGTTGTACATACAAGTCCAGAATAGGTAGGCAAGGGATCTCGGAATCATGGACCGAAGCCATCAGCAGCCCGATCCGCAAGATCTGGGAGGCGCCCATTTGTCTGCAAGCCAACCGTAGCTCGCCTCATCTTTCCCCATTGCCACATTATTCAGAGGCACCCAATACACGTGCCTTTGGCCGAGTATCAAGCATTTGCCCTGTCATCTGAAGAGTGTGCACCCAACAACGGGTATTTAAAAGGAGAGATCCTTTCCTGGCTGTATGTATCACTGTTACCGTACAGAGCATCCATCGGTTCCTCTCTGTGCGTGCATAACCACACCAGACCGTTCCCCAAAGGGGCAATGCTCAACGACATATGAAGGCTGAAAGCACTATAGAGATGGTACCCCAGTTTTGCGTGCGCGCGGAATGATAGCGGGAAAGGAAACCATGCAGCAGGAACAGCCATGGAACACTGCATACTGTAGAGTTATTCTTTTAGAGGCCCAGGATATCCAAGCATTGATTTACGGAGATCTTCATGTTGCACACTTCGCCGACTACTCCGCATAATTAGTCGTAAGATTCCGTAGGATGGTGTGTACATGCTTGATGCGTATTACAGATGACAAGTTGTTGGGGATATTCATCGGTGGCAATCTCTGCCTTGGCCTTGTGCTTGGCCCTGGCCCTGGTATACGAGAGTTCTGGACGAAATACGATTATGCCCGTTTACAGAAGGCGATCGTCACCTGATAGATATCCTGTCGGACGTGGCGGATTCCCGTGACTCCCAAAAATGACCTCTTTGCTCGTGCTGACGCTGGATCGTGAGAGGCCAATTGCTGAGAGCAGCGCTCATGCGATCTCGGGGAGATTCAACATGAGAAGAGAAATCACCATCACCACAAAGGTTGGGACAGGCACATCGACAGCGAATGTTATCTTAGTTCCTCATTAGGAAAACACTGCATGGGCTAGTTCATCCGCTGAGATGATAGCGCCGCCATCGGCTTGGGCTGAAGAAGGTCTTCTAGAATCCAAAACCCCCATGCTCATGCTGCATGTGTTGCTGCAAGAGCCCTGGCTGAAGCCTGCATCGTTACGACGCGAGCCACACCGTGGTTGCAGCACTGCTTCGTGAAATGTCGTTGGTGAGCCATTCGGGATTATGCCGCCGTGTGTGCTCAATTGGACTCGTGCGAACCACGGTTGGGTTGGGCTCGCTAGCGAGGAGCGATTCGCGGTCGCCTAGCCGGTCGCTCTGAATCGTACGTAGTACCTACCTAGTAGATAGCAGTAGCCGACCGTGTTGTCGCGCGATCTCTCTCCCCACAAACGCTTGGGCTGGGGCCAGGAAACGTGCTTCAATTGTGTGCGTGTGTTGTCTTCCCTGCGACTCGGTCGGCCAAACAACCCGGCTTACTCGCTGAAAGCATCGCAGAGTAGGCTCTGCTGCAGGATCTGCAGCTCACCAAAGCCCATCTTAAGGCCTGACTGGCTGGGACGACCACACTCTACTTATTCCGCAGAACCTGTGGCCGATCGCCCAGCGAAGGGGATCGGGGCTTGTAGGGAAGTAAGACGATGTATCTCTCGTAAATATAAAAGTCGAGGCTGTGATTGGTTAGGCGGGAAGGGGGTCAATGGATGGCAGGAAGTGTCGAGGGGGGTTGAAACGAAACTAGTTGGTTGACAAGTACCAATCATAACATTGCAAAGTTCTCGGTCGGCTGAGGCGGGCAGATGATACTTCGGGCAACCATAATGTTGGCTACTGCTTCCTTGTATGTAGGTAGTACGTCTGACACTTTCAGGTTGCGTCGGAGAAAAGGTCAATGAGTCGAGCCGGGTCAAATCGAGTCAAGAGAACTAAAGAGTGCGAGAGGGAGGGAAGGAAGGAAGGAAGGAAGGAAGGAAGGAAGGAAGGAATGAGGCAGGCAGGCAGGCACTGTCCCTGTGTCTGTGTGCTGGCTGCCGCGTGCGTGCGGGTGCGTGTTGGAAATCCCACGATGCTCGATTCTGACCACCCATAACGAGCAGGTACCAAATGGGCTTGGAGGCGCCGAAGCGACACGGGGGTTGGCATGCATATCCAAGTCGTTTCAGCTTTTGAAGAGCGGAGTGAGGAATTATATGAAGATGCAGCGTGTCTGTTTAACCTTGTTTACGCCATGCAGGTGCCTGTTAGTGCTTGGGTCGGCTCGAGGTTGATGTCAAATCCAGGCATGGGATGGCATGGCATGTCATCCCATCTTTCTTGAAGGTTGGTGGTGGGGTCATCAAGCAGTGCTGCGGGTGTGTTGAGTATGTATGGAGGAGGTAGAGGTAGCAGGTAGGTAGGGTACTGTACCGTACCGTTAAAGTCTTGAGCAATCCGATCCTCAACGAGCTTGGCTGGCTCTGACCCAACCTTACCGCAAATGGCACACTATGGCGCACTGAGCCGTGAGATCGGAGCCGAGACGCCCCATCATCGTGTGTGACCTGTCCGTCGGCGTTCATCCCTATTGGGGAGTTTGGGCCTTTTCCTTTGGAGCGGGGGGCCGCATCCCTGTAAGAACGAACGGTCCGCCGCCATGTCCTGTACTCGCCGGTAAGGATGATCTGACGGGGACAATTGACAGAGGTAGGTAGTAACCTTGTACGTTTAGGTTACCGTACCTTCCTAGTTCGCCAACAAGAATTGGAGCTTTGCTCTGCAACAGCGCATTTCACTTACTTTGAATTATACACATGTAGCCATATGTTACCGTATTCTCTCAGAAAATTGAACGATTGGACCACTTTTATTCCAAAGGTCTGATTGGGTACAGCCGCTCTTTTAGTGGTCAGATTTTATCGCTGAGCATCACCCCACGAAAGTGAACCAATTAGAGCTCTGTAATAAAAGTGGTCCAATCGTTCAATCTTCTGAGAGAATACGGTATTAGGTAGGTATTATGTATCCTATATCATGCCGTACTATGACCGTCTTTGTTCGTGCGCTGCAGTCCATTATGTATGTACTATGGCAACGCAATGAATAAAGTTCAATGTTCTGGCCCTTTTCGCTTCCGCGCTGGGGGTTAACTTGATTCGGGGGAGCACCTGCAAAGAACCATGTAAATCGGACATGTCGTGTTACACGGAGTCCAGCTCAGTCCATATATGCCCTGATGCCCTGAGAGGAACCCGGTCCCAATTATGCACTGCGGAATCCATCACACCTATTATTGATGCTATGGTAATTATTGCTAATATTGAACGACTGTTAAAACGAGACATCCATGCTAAAAATGGCATCACGACATAGGGTACGTGACTGAGTAGGCTCCAAGACCAATATATCAAGCATACATATTGATGGAGAGGGAAAGCATATCGGGTGCCAACCTGTTTTTTAATTGCCTCCTTGTTGCCGTCCATGCCAATCGTGAGAAGGAAAAAAAAAAACAGACTGCGAGGTCTTGATGAAGGGCTGAACAAGCGATACGATGCAATAGTTGCAGCTGATGAGTTCCGGACTATACATCGTATGCTATTCATTAATGTCTTGGAGAGGAAGCCACAGCCGTTACAGAAGCTTGTTATTAGCTAATCAATAATGTCCCACCGCACGTCGGAGCTTCGCTGAAGGGCGCTATATGTCTATCTCGACTTCGACATGTAGAAAATATCAATGGAGGCCTATCTTTTGCTTGTCGCAGTACAGGGTAGCGGAAATTTCCCCTCGTCAAAAGCTGCCGGAACGAGCTAGATACCCCTACTCCGTACAGTCGCTACAGCTTGTTCAACCACTATTTGCCTAGACCAGTCCTCTTCTTGGCTAGTCTTGGTCTCTTCACTACTGGGGATACAATTTCAGATAGACAACTACTTGACACCGACTCTTCAGCGATGCCCACGGCATTCCTGGATTAGCCGGCCTGCGCAGCCTCAATTAAACCCAAGTAATCCACAAATCAGACGAGCTGCGCAGTGTGCTGCAGACTTGTAGGTAGGACCAGGTCTGCTGGAGAGGGGCGGTCGGTTGACGGAAAGAAAAAGCATTGTGGCAGAACAGCTCCCAGGTTCCGATCGGATCAAGTCATCTCGGCTACGTCGTACAGGGGGAAGAAGGAAAGGAAGCCGCCCGTTACTGATGACATGTTGAAGACCATCATAATGTCAGCCGCATCCAAATTGCACCTTTTCAGTATAGATTCCCTGGACCTGGCATGCTTCCATAGAGAGGGGGTACAGCTTGAAAGTTAATGGACGGTCTCCAAGTAAAAGCTAAGCGTAAGCAGGCATAAGCATCCATGTAGTATACGGTATTGCGGAATTACCCGTCAGTCATATTGGACACATTAATGATGCACAGCTAGCAACTCCCCAATTGCCAATATACCTACTTCTGATACTAGACTCAAGTTTGCTCGCTAGCATAGGGCGATTATGAGCGGGCGCCTTTAAGCGAATAAAAACAATAGGAATAATAATTAAGGAAATGGCAAGAAGGAAAGAGATGAAACGAGAAATCCCCAAGTTTAGGTGTGCTGTGTCTTCCTGTACTTCAGCCTCTAGCCTTCGCTCACCTAGAAATGGATTTGGAGAAATCAAGCAGCGAGTTCCCAAGCCCGGTAGTATACGCCACGGCCTAGACTCTTTCTTTGCCATTCGAGGTTCTATCCAGCTGCAAGAAATAAGCTCCAGGGCCTGGGGGTAAAAGTCAGAGTACGCATGTCGAAGCGAACCTGCTCGCAGTGACGTATGTGTGGGCTTTTCGCAGTGACTGCATACATACTACTGTGCATACCAGGACTCGACTATAACACTCAAGTTGACGCAGCCCAATTGTGTATATTCCCCTTCCTATAACCATGGAGACCCCATTGGAGATCCAAGTTGGTAAGCTGCAGCCCAAGATCGAAGAGGCATGGTTGGCAGATCCGGAAGCTCGCAATCGGCTGCAGGTGGCTACAAGTATTGGTAGGTGGTAAGCAGTGATACGAAGCGGGCTGGAACAATTCCAGACATGAACAGAGGAGAGCCTCGCCGTTTTGGTGGCCGATTCACCCACGAGATCGCATCACATTGCATCGCGTCGATCAAGCCCAATCCTGGTAGCAGGTAGATCGCTGCCGACAGTCAAGCGGAATGTGGGATTCCAGCCGCAACAGAGACATGGCATAGCATCGCATGGCACCCACTTGGACGGGACGAGAGACCCCAAGCTAAATCGCGGAGCTGAAAGAACTAGTCCGGTCGTCCTCCAGGCAGTCCAATGGTGACTGCTCCGCCAAGACAATAAAGAATAGCAGGGGCAGAGAGAAGGAAAAGAAACCAATTATCTCTGCACTCTCTTCTCTGCCAGGATTGGCACCAATTGTCAAGGTGCTTGCTGCTGCTGCACTGCTGCACTGCTGCACTGCTGCACTGCTGCACTGCTGCTGGCTGGTCGGAATACAACGATTATGTACTGACCGACTGACTGCCCTATTGAATTGATGCCTCTTTTATTTAACATTCTGTCATCTGAATTATTGCAAAGTAAAATAGAGGTAGGAAGGAAGGGAACCAGGCAGCCTGGAGTTTCTTCATGGCTACGCTGCACGTACTGGATACTGACGAGGTCAATGCCAATTCGCCTAGCCCATGGTTTGATCAATTATGGGCCAGCTTGAACCTACTTTTGTAGCCTATTCCATGGGTCAGTGGCCGTGCGTCTTGATGTGTTCCCCCTCAACTCTTCAACTCAACCCAACCTTAGGCAGCTCAGAGGCCCTTCTCCCCCTACCCTACCCTTGTCTTTGCCTGCACCTGGGAAGGATAACCACCCCTGCCACCAAAGTGCAAATCCGCTGGAGTGACCCCCATGCTAGCTAACTTCGCGCTAGGGCAGGGGGGGTTGACGAGGGAAAGATATCCTGGTTGGAGCCGAACAGAACACCCATCGAACACACGTAAACGCAGTACCTCGCGTCAGGTATCTATCCTCTTAGCCCAGAGAGATTACGTCCTCTTGTCCCAGATCCCTTGTTAAGCTGCCATTACTTATCGCTCATAAGTAAGCGCTGGCCAGGGACTACCTACTTCTAAACTACCTACATACTACAACGGATGTCAGACTCATGGGGAGCGAAGGACCACCACGCGCTGTGGAATTTCCGACCATTCCGTCTTATGTGACAGGTCTCGGTCTCAGCTTGCTATTTCTATTATTACCTTGGCCCGACTGGAGTGGGCTGGGCCAGGCTACGAGATTGATTGCTGGGGGTGCTCTCTCGCTCTCTTGCTCACTCACTAGTTGCTGGAGCGCAAGCCTACATCATATCATTCCCACTAAGTTGGACGTTATCAGTGTGTCAGTCACGAAAAAATAAAATAAAATAAAGGTTGCAACAATGGGTGTGCATTAAGCAATCCCGGAATCTTGGGTGCATGGTGGACATGGGAGGGTCGCCAAGACCAGGGTTCTAGCATCCTCTTCTCCAGTCCGGCCTGCTAGCTTGAAGTAGTGCGCTGCGTCTGCCCCTACTTTCTACTTGCTACATGCTACATGCTACATGCTACTTGCGACTCTTTGCTCTTGCTCTGCGCTGCTCTTGCTCTGACATGATCCACTGCTCACGGCCACTGGACAGCTAGTTAGCGAGCTGCCTCTGCCTCTCTGCCTCTGCCTCTGCCTGCCCGTCCCTCGGTCTCTGTGTCGGAGGGCAAGACACAAATATGCACACCATAGACTCTCAGACTCCTGCCACTAGCAGCCAACCACAAGAGCAGTCCCCATCTTGTCGTCACCGGGGATAGATCCCGTCACCCTTCATCCAGATCAGCTCCAGATGTCCTACGCTACGTGACTAACTGCCAGGTCTCATAATTGTCCAATCCATGGATTCTAGCTGTTATAAGTTGTAGTCATTGCGGCCTGCAGCCCGGCTGAGGCCTACCTAGCATGCACTCTGACCCCTACCGGCACTTGTTCAGCTGTCCTTGCACCATAATAATAATACCTGGCTACTTTATTACTTAACAACTGAACACACCCGATCTGGGCACGCCACCACTCCTCGGTCCCTCAGAGAAACTTCACCTGGTCCCTCGTCCGTCATTTTTTGGTCTACGTGCTTGAAACTCGGGAGCAACCTCCCCAAACCAACTAATAGAGGCTACAAACCTACACATGAAAAGGGGGAAGACGACAACAAGGGGAATCAGAGTTTCCTGGTACCGAGCAGATACCTCGGCGCGCAGTAACTGGCTCAGGGGACCAAGTTGTCATGGTCAGGTCTCGAACGCCCAGTCCGGCAACCATTTCAGCCCAGCTCAGCTAGACTGAGCCCGAGTGAACTACTTTAGTCTGGAGACCAGGTCATCCAAAGTCGAAAGGAGAGAGATCCCGCCCTAGGGATCCAAAGTAGCGTGTTAGCGTACCTACTACCCCCCCAGTGCAAGAGCGAAAAGTAGCCACAGAGCCAGCCGACAGAAGCAAGTTGCAAAAGAGGCGTACAGTACAGACGTACCACAGATACGACCAGGATCCCAGCTGCTACTACCCAAAGAAGACCCTTTGACATATAATCTCGACGACAGGCGCCTCCCGGCGCCATCTTGGGTGATCGACGTCTCCACCGAACACCTTCCACCAACTTACCTTAAAGCTCGTGAACCCACCAGCAAGGCAACCTCCATCTGGGGATTCCAACATCTGCATACCTAACCCGTCCTTAACTACAAAGCACAACCGCATTAGCAAGCCGTACTCTTTCTTCCTTGGCTGTTTTTGCCGTCAAGCCATAGCCAGCAGTGGTTGCCGTAACGGCCAGCCCCCATTTCCGTAACCACCAGAGACAACACAGACAACCACCACTTTAACAACGCCCCAGCCTACGTGCTTCCCAGATCAGATCCCAGAAGGATAGTGACGACCAAACCGTCCTTCCCTGACCAAACCAGAAGCAAACCTCTTGTCGACCGACTGGTGACTGGTCCTGCTTGTGGGGCCCCAACTGCAACAATCACCTCTAAGCTCCGGCATCCCCATGGTTATTATATTCCTTGGATAGCGCCTCCCCGTATGCATCACGAACTTCGCTGCTTTTGCTTATCGACACCCACGCTTTCTTCCCGGGCGTAGCCTCCCAGGAAGTACTTTCTTTACTTCCCCCCACACACATCATCACTCGGGTCACAGAGCGACATAGTCAACCGAAGCAACCAATCGCTATCTTGGAGTGTAAGAGAAAGTGTTCTGGCGACACGGGTGCCTCGAGCCTTCCACGAAAAGACTCGGATAACAGCCAGGTACGACGTTGAGTCGAGCCTTCTTTCCCATCCGGGATCCTCAAGGGAGAATGGAAATCGCAAGTTTCACCTCTCGTAGACCAGCTGCTGGAGGTTTGCCTCAGTTCCACCTTCCTCCGCCGAATTCGCAGGTGGATGTTCAAGTTCCTAGTATGGTCCCTCCTCTTTTTCAAAGTCTTTGATGCCCAGCCCATATTCCCATATTCTCCCCGCCACCACACCTTATCACCTGCCAGAAATAGTTACCAAGTATCGTCGCCAACGATATTGTCTAGAAAACACTTTGCAAAATGGTTGAAAACAGGCGTCTAACATGGAGTTCAGGAGTTACTGGAACCGACGGCCTCAGCCCGCTCTCATCCAGCGTGCATAGTGGCAGCTCTCAGAGTTCACAGGCTGGCGGCATTCCACCCTACAACAATAACCCCCAAGGAAATTGGGCTTTGACGCAAAATTCCTCGTATACCTACAGCACCCTGGGCCAGAGTCAGCCGGGACTGATGCAATCGAGCTACAGCGGCCGCCAGCAGCTATATTCGCCCTCTGGGAACACCTACGGCAACCGAAGCTCCCAGTCGCCCGCAACAGGAGACGGGCTCGTGGCGCCTCCATACGACAGCGTCGGGCCAACTTTCCCTTCAGCGGTCCCGGGAGGCGGGTCTGGTCACTCCTCGATGCTTTCGCAGTCCTCGCACCATACGCCGATGCCAAACTCCATTCTCAGCTCCCAGACCGCCGCCTCTCAGGCACCAGCTTCGGCAGCTACATCAACTACGGACACGTACTCTCGATCGTCGACAGCATCTGGGTATTACGCGCCACCATCGTCCACACCACAACAGCCTTCGTACCCGTCTTTCTCGAATACACATCATTCGCCCACGCAGTCGTCTCCCACCACCACAGGGGCTATTCCCAGGGGAATACCATCACTCAGCTCACATCATTCTATGCATGCGCCGACGCACTATTCCGGTCGTCACTATGGTGGATATGGAGCTCTAGCACCCCCGATGAGTGGTGCTGTACTCTCTAACATGGCAAACCCGAATGCACCGCCAATACTGGTCGGGGGCATGCACAGTACCATGACACACGGCTTTCCACCGCACATGGCACACCACCATATGTACTCTCACCAGCCCGCGCACCAAGAACGGCCTTTCAAGTGTGACGTGTGCCCACAGTCTTTTAACAGAAACCATGATCTGAAACGCCACAAGCGAATTCATCTTGCCGTCAAGCCTTTTCCTTGCGACCATTGCGACAAAAGCTTCTCACGGAAAGACGCACTGAAGGTAATGATACTCGCTTTCTATACATACTTTGCTTTAACTAACACGATGGTAGCGGCACACTCTGGTAAAAGGATGCGGCAACGGTAAGAGTTCACCGACCGAGAACTCGTCCCCACACCGCGAAATGAAGCCGGATCCCGATAGCCAGGACACCAAGGGAAAGATCATATAGAAAAACGTTTGCCTGGTTTTCTTTTACAACGAGGGCTCTGCGTCGCTCTCAGGATCGACTTCAGCGACGGCCAACCTGGTGCCAAATATTTCCAGGAATGCATGCCGAAGTCACAGCCTGGGTTCTTTGGGTTCACGCATGAACCCGCTGAACGTGGAGTCTTATTAGAGTGTCTCCCATCGAGGCAACGGAGCCGCGAACCACATAGCAGCATTGCGTGGGCGCGTTTACTCTCCGACGGACTGCTATCGACAGCGGTCGTTAGGCAAACGCCTTTGGCTCTGCCTTTGGGGTGACTCCTTTTTGGAGGCCCCGGCACACCTGCATAGATACGCCAACAGCGAATCATTACGACGAAGCGAGACTTGTGGGCGGCTATATATAGCGGCCATTTATGGATTGATTTGGAGTACTGGCATACGAAAAAAAAAATTGATTGGGGTTTAACGGGCTCTACGGACTGTGGTAATCGGAAATCGGAAATCGGGGTTTGGAGAGTCTAATGGGCTCTGGGTTGTTCCGGCGTTTACTCAGAAGTTTTTCAACTATCGAGATCATCTACTTGCTCGTGGGGATTGGGTCAAGCGATAGGGAGACATGTTTACATAGATAGATGGCATGGGCCGACTATTCTGGTGTACTTTTAGGGACTTATTCTTCGGGGTCAATGGGCAGGAGAATGAAACGGGATCGATCCTTATGTATGATGTCGTGAAAGCACCTCTCTACACAGCGGAAACATGAATTCAGTATATTTGTAGTTCTTTATTTCTGTCCTCGAAGGCAACTTGAGGTAACTTGGATAGTTTAAACCAACTCGGGTTGAGGTTTTGTTGTTACGATGAAAATCACGATATCTATATTTGTTGTGCCTAAAAGGGGGTCCTGAAATGGCATTATCACGAATGGACATAGACCGGATATATTTCTGTATTTTTTGACCACAATTGAAATTCGCTCTGGTTGGAATCACGAATAGCCCGGTCGTCAATTTATCCTTACAGGCTCCAACGCGAATCGATGTCGCCACCGACAACGTTCTGAAGTCTACTTCGGGATGGCTTAACCTAGTATAGCCAGATGGGATATCGCGGCAGGACACGACGGAGGCAAATCCATGGTCGGACGTCACATGCTGTGGCGAGGAGACCGTTGGCCCCTGGTCTCATCTATTTGACTAACATGCACGACATGACAGCACCAAAGGGCCAATAACCTCATAAACCAGACTTGACTCAACTCAAAAAAAAAGAGTCACCTCGTGCATCTGGAGCCCATCTGGTAGCAAGCAGGTACATTTTCAGCCAGCTTCTCCTTGAACTCAAACGGGGATCACGGCTCAGAAAGGGATGAAAACCCACGCTTAAAAACTCTCTCGCTACGAGCTTCTACCAGCGAATCGGACCAAACGCCAGACGTTATTCTTCTTCTTTCTTGTTTCCTTCGTCCTGTCTGCCTGACTATCTCCCTTGCTTGCCTACTTGTTTTCGTGAGGCGACGATCAGTGTTTCAGTTGCAGGACCTCTTTTCTTCTCTCGTCCTTGTCGTCAACCCAGACACGCATATTTCGGGGGAAGGGGGGGCATGCGTGGGTTACTAGTAGGGATACGCTAGCAACTCACTCACTCAGTCACTCGCTACCTTTCTACACTTTGACGCAAGCCCGAATACGTACCGGCCTCCGATCACTTCGCTACTAGGTGTCCAAAGACTGAGAATAGTTGTTCGTTAGGCTTTTCCGAGGTGGTCACGACGATCAGAGTTCAAGTGAACACATCTCTAGCTACATCTCTAGCTGCCTTAGTTTCCCACACTTCAAACAACTCGAAGGGACATGATGCAGGTATGTATGTATGTATGTATATGCGTGTGTGTGCGCGCGCATATCACACAGATGACACTTTTCCCGCTGATTCAGGACTGTGAAAGTTCTGCCCCCAGGTGCATTGCAGTAGTCCGGGGACAGAAAAAGAGATCTGCGAAGGCCAGTGGTGCTATCACTCGTCCAGTCTCGTCGTGTGCTGTCATTCGTGATATTGGCCCCCCCTTCAACGCCTCCCCTTCCCCCTTTGTGTCACAGATCTACCTAGTTCCCTGCTTGTTTTTGATCTTCACCGTAGCCTCTAGCCTCTGTACACATCAGCTGCGTGTCGCCGGCGAGCATAGCCGACTGGGGGAACATGAAAGAGGTCACACTTGGTACTAACACACATAGCTGTAGGCACCTAAGGTATGTCTTGATCCGTACCCAGCCAGCAGTGGACGCAACAGCAATCCAGACCCCATACGCGCCCCCCTGGAAACATGAATTCTGGAGGAGGACCCATATCATTCACCCCCGCACGCTCGGGCTGTACACTGGCGTACTGTGTGTCCCAAGCCCTCTCTACCGATGTATCAGTGTCGGGTCGGGCAGTCCGGGGTTCTGGATCCAGCCCATCCAAGCAGTAATCCGGGGCGCTCAGCAACGAGGCGTTCGCTCGAGCGCGGTGGACTCTTGGTGGCGGACGCTATCTCTGTACAGCTCCGCAGTGACTGGGCCAAGGGAGACAAGAATCTCCCACTAAAGCCTGTCAAATGCGCCTATCCCGCGAGCAGTTACGCGGACGACTTTGTTTGTTCAATTTCTGAAAGAGAAACTAGACAGATCATGGCAAATCACCGTTCCAGCTCTTGGACCACGGTGTAGCAAGTCCAAGTCTACGCTGCTGGGAAATAAAACCAATAGTTCGAATCTAATGCTGCTGCAAGACAAGTATGGGATACATGGAACATTCATATCCTTGCCTATCCCGTATTTATTTCTATTACCTGTTACCTGTCCGACCCAGCAATACGGTGAAGCCAGAACGATGGCGAACGAGCTCGTGTAATGAACGACGCCACGGCCCTGAGGTTGAACCCCAGGCTTGCTGTCCCAACCGGGCGGCCCTGGTGGCGCTGAGCTTGAATACTGACAGCATTGTACTCTGGTTCTGCCGATTACTTACTGTTACCATTCAATCCTAGATCCAAGGCCGGTAGACGGTTGTTTGTGATAGGCAGAACCAAAAGGGGGAGGGGCATTGTAAGCCTGGTGCGCAAGTATGGAAGAAGCCGAGCCGGGGGGGCGTGAGAAAGAACGAACTACCACCATCCTCCTTCCCTCTTTTCCCTCTTTCCCCATACTTGGTCTCGACGAGAATACAAGCCCACGCAAACACACACACACCCACCACACACCACCAGACGGTACCGGCCAACCAGCCATGCCCGTCAGCCATCGCACTCCCTCCAGGCTAGCCCCAGAATCTCGCGAGAGCGATCCTACCAAGTGGACAAATGAGAGGCTTCGGTTAGGGCTTCAACCAGCTCACCGGATCCTTCCTCCCCTTTTTTTTTCTTTTTTTTTTTTTTTTTTTTTTTTTGCCTCCTCCTCTTCCTCTTCCACCACCTCTTAGTGTCATGTTTCATGTACAAACATGCAGTCAACACTAGGCACACGCTCTCTCACCGGCCCAGGATCATATTTGCGGTCTACGTAGGTACTCTGGCCATGTCTGGGTAGCGTTATCGTGATGTGTGCCAATCCAATACCACTGCGAGGCACCCTGCCTGCCACCCCCCCAACAGGAAAAGAAAAGAAAAAGCAAGGCAAAGCAAGACAAGCTAGCTAGGCATGTTCCTTTATTCTTCTTCTTCTATGATGTCTTACCAAGGCCCGGGTCTCGATAAAGAATACTTGGCGTTGCGATAACCGGCTGGGCGGCGATGCTGAAAATTGCCTGCCAGAGCGAGCGAGCCTTACGGGAGATACATTAACTGCAACTCTTGGCATTGGTTCTATGGTTGCAGAAGTACCCCTGCAAAACTCTTGCCTGTTTTGTTTGGTTTCTTTTGTTCTTTATATCTCACCTCGTGCTAAGCTCCTCTGGAACTCGAAGGGGTGTGCGTGCCGATTGGGGGTCAGGATGCTGGTCAGAGTGGTTGACGTATGGGCCAATACCTTATCCAACTAGTAAGTACAATCCAGCTGGCTGAAAAGCCACAGCCGCTAGGAGATTTGATTAGGTGGTCAACTCATCCCTCATTCTTTTTACTACATGCTTGCTTAATTTTACATCCTCAGCCTTACGGTAATTTGATGCATTTCCTGGCCTTGTTTGCTACCACGTCCCTAGGCTTGGGGGCTATCAGCGAGCTGCGTAGGTCGGGCGCATTCGCGTGGGACGAGCCCCTGATTGATTGCCCATGGACCCTAGCCTGGTAAGAATATAGTACGGTATGCACATGTTGTCTCTAAGGCTCACTCAGCGCGCGCAGAGAAGCGACTGGGTAAGCGCTCAGGCCAGTCACGAGGCACGGGGGGTTCTCGACAAGTCCCCTATCTACACGTATGGGAGGCCAAAGCAACCGACCAAGTCCGGTCAGCGGAGAATAGTGTCACTCCCCTTACCCCCCCTTTTCTCTCGGTGTACGTTTGCCGTATCTAGAGATAGACGAGATGCATGGCCAGGCCGCCAGATGGCTGTGGACTGGTCCTTGTATGCCATCCTTCGTCCCTCCCCACGGTGTTCTGCCAAGTCTCCTTCCTCTCTGTCCATTCATTCTAGTCCAAGCAAACACCTAACTACTAACTACTCACCGCTCTGCTACTACTGTCTATTCTAATGTCCTCTGGCTTTCTTTTCAGCTCTGTTTGGGATACTGCATACTCAGATCTCGAGAATGAAACCAGCCACTGGGCGACGCGTTAATGCCATTGGCGGCTGCGCCCTTCAGCTTTCCAGCCCGACCGTATTGCGTGACTGTGCGACAATCGCATAGCTTACTGCTTCTTTCTGCCATGCTGTCTGGTGAGAAGATAGTACATATCGTGTCCGAGCCAGCCAATAGTTCATGCGGCTATCGAAGCTCGCACGTAACATGTCTACGTACCGTCCTCCCATTCTTCCCGATGGCGGGAGACGCTCCTTTCGAGACACCCTCTTCAGATACATTGGCTAGACGTTATCCCACACAAAATCATAGTAGTATCCTCATTGACCGATGACATTGAATCAGACGCATTTAAGTAATCCTTTCACGGTTGCTAATTATAGCTACTTGAGTCGGCCCACTGCGTTGGAATCGCGTGGCCGAGAAACATCATGGTGAAGGATGATGATGGGCGATGGATGATGACCAGCAGATTACGATTGAACCAATTTGTTTAGCTGTGTACGACATGGCCGGGCAATATGTGACACCCAGCCAATACACCAAGCAATATATCCCCGATCCAATACTTGGGCAGCTATCGGTCGCACAACTACGTAGTGGCATGGGGGAGGTCAATTACTTTAGGTAGCCATAGTAATATAATATTGATATATGCATTATCGAACAGGCAACCATTGGCATTCCTTCTTCCTCGGTGTTGTTGTTGTTTCAGCATATCGCATACCTGCCTGTTCTTGTTGTCGTGTCGTTACCTGCGAATTGTTGGCATGTGTCAATGCTCTTCGCCCACCTACACACAGGCTTTGGAAGAAGGGTCGTTAATTTAGGCTTCGGGTGCCACACACACGCGCACACATGCACCAAATAGAGAATTTACCCCGTTCGTGGATATGTGTGCGTGTGTGCATCCACAACCTTTGTCCCGGCAGCAATCAATCCAGTGCGCTCGGGTTGGTTCGCCCGGCCGGCATTCCATTCCGCCTGTGGCCCACTGTACAGACGAGACGGCAAGAGGCTGGACGACCGAACCCCCTTCTTGACAAAAGACTTGCCACAGACATTCGGACGACGTCCGACGTGCCGGGGCAAGCGGAAAGGCACAAGGCAAACAGTGGGTAGAAGCAGGAGTCCAATAATATTAAAACACCGTATATATCCAAATATATATACGGCTGCTCGCACTTACCAACATGCTAGGCTAAGTATCCGACCGATGATGACGGTTACATGCAGCCGGGGGGGGCGGCCGGTAAACAGGAATGGGCACCCAATACTAAACCGCCATAAGAGAGCTCAAAAGCAAACAGGAACAAAAAGAAAGTAAACATGAGAATCTAGGCCAGGCCACACCCCCCATCCTTTTTTATTCTGCTTTTTATTGGTGACGCGACGTGCTTACTGATTACTGATTTATGTTGCGGCTGCTGCTGCTGCTGCCCAAAGGGCATGCATCTTCCCATATACATGTACATATATCATGACTGCGATGCCCCCAAAAAGGGGGTGAGAGAGCCCAACGTGAAATCTGCCAGATGGTATGGTTTCGCGTAAGGTAGCCAGCTCCCGGCTCCCTTCCATGCATAGCACACACACATTATGGGCGGCCTTTCCGACTTTGTTCATCTCACCTCGAGGATTATCAATTGTACGCCCCCTGCTGCGCTGCAGGGTGCGCGCGTGTTGGGTCAGCCGACGACGACTGCAGTCGGGCACCCCATACTGGTTGCTTCGTGTAAATGAACCAGAGCCATATATGTCGATACCAATTGCTGCATTTGACACGAGGTGATTTTTGTCAATTAGGGAGAATCAACACGAGATGGCTGCAAATAGGGATAAACATCAGTACCTCCTGTAATCTCCAACTTTACTTGAAGTTCAAATAAGCTTCTTTAAGCGGATACCCATTAATGGCCACATGATGTTGCATTGCACCTTGAGCTGTAATGCACTTAGTAAGTCCCCCAAAAGCATGCGTATATCCGGATATCAGAAAGGGGACATTTCTACTCTGGCTCCTTACCCCTGAATCTCATGTATTCACTCCGTCCCCGTCTCCTAGATGAGGCGACAGAGCACGGTTCGTAGGCAGTCGACAGCACATGCGTGAATGTGCTCGTCTCTGAATAATTAGGTATGCCGACATGATGTATAGTGAACGAAGCAAAGACGTGGCCCAAAAGGGGCGGAGGGAAATCGTCCCCTTGAACATAGAAAGCCGATGGGAATCCCAAAATGTGTTAATAACGAGAAATATATGACACAAGAGGCACCACGGAGGATCCTTCTGCTTCCTACACAGAACAATGGGGTGTTCCATAGATCCGTAATGCTCTTGTGAGGCCTTGCCTCTTTCACTTTCACACGGGACTAACTCTTTTCATCGTAAGACATCGTATAAAATGATAGGTTTCATTTCAAGGAACTAAGAACAACCCAAGAGGGAACTGCCAGTGGCATGTCTCATACAAAACAGATATCTTACTCAGTACATGGCCAACGCCCAACAACCAATTTGGTTCGTTCGCCCTCGCGTCCGCAGCATCGACCTCCCCTCCCCGGAACCTCACTCACAGCTTGCTCGCCGGTTTCGAGGTGCCCACGGCCGTGATCTCGTTGTAGAGCAGACTCGTCAAGAAGTCGGCGTAGTCCTCGCCCGTGACCTGTCCCGCAAAGTACTGCGCCGCGAGACCGTACTTGTTCCCCTGCGGCGCCTTGCTCGAGAGCTCGTCGGTCTGCTCCTTGAGCAGCTTGAGGGCGTAGGCCTTGTCCACCTTCTTGCCCTCGGCTGTCGTGACGCCGTGCCGCACCCACTGCCAGAGCTGTGACCGCGATACCTCGGCCGTAGCGGCATCCTCCCTGTGGTACTGTGAGCATGCGCGAGATGGGCGAACCGGCTGGGAGGTGATTGGCGACTTACATGAGATAGTTGATGGGCACACAGCCCACTCCGCGGATCCAGGCTTCCATGTATCCCAAACCAATGTTCAAGTTCTTGCGGATACCTTCCTCCGTGATCTTACCCGGGACGTTCATGTTCAGCAGATCGTTCTGGCCGATCTGCACATCCTCCCGGCGCACGAACAGCTGGTTAGGTGTAGGCATGTGCTTGTTGAAGATCTCGGAGGCAATGGCAGCCAAAGCGGGGTGAGCAACCCATGTTCTACATCAGCTGTTAGTGAGTCGCGGTTGTGCGGGCCCAGGGGATTATCACATACCCATCGTGGCCTGCGCGGACCTCGCGCAGTTTGTCGGCTCGTACACCGTCCATCGCCTTGTCGTTGGCCTCCTTGTCGTCCTTGATAGGAATTTGGGCAGCCATACCACCCATGGCATGGACACCACGCTTATGGCAGGTTTGAATGAGGAGTTTCACCTGTGTAAGTGTGTTAGTCACCATCCCCAGAGGTAACTCGGCTCGAAGCCGACTTACATATGCGTCCATAAACGGAACAGTCATGGTGACATTGCCTCGATCGGGCAGGATGAAATTGCTGTTCTGGCGGAACTTCTTGATAACACTGAAGATGTAATCCCAGCGCCCACAGTTGAGACCAGAGCTGTGGTCGCGGAGCTCGTAGATGATCTCATCCATCTCGAAAGCAGCCATAATGGTCTCGATCAACACGGTACCCCGAATCGTCCCCCGGCGCATACCGATGTAGTCTTGTCCCAGGTTGAAGGCATCGTTCCACAGACGGGCCTCGAGGTGAGATTCCATCTTGGGGAGGTAGAAGTAAGGGCCGAACCCTTGCTTGACGCTCTCGAAGGCATTGTGGAAGAAGTAAAGACCGAAGTCGAACAACGATCCGGAAATCGGCTCGCCGTCCACAGTGACGTGCTTCTCCTCCAGGTGCCAACCTCGAGGCCGCACAATGAGCGTTGGTAGCGTGCGGTCGGTCCGGATCTTGTACTCCTTCTCACCCTGCTTGAATTGCAATTGGCGTCGCACGGCATCGTACATGTTGACCTGACCGGTGATCATGTTATCCCAAGTCGGCGCACTCGAGTCTACGACCGGTTAGCAACTTGCGAAATCCTCGATGAACGAGTCTTGTCCATCAGTTGAACACAGCTCTCTGTGGGAAAGGGGCAACGCACCTTCAAAGTCGGCCATATATGTCCACACGTCGGAGTTCAATGCATTCACAACCATCTTGCGGTCCGTCGGGCCCGTGATCTCGACTCGGCGATCCACCAGACCCGGAGCGGGCGGCGCGCCTTTCCATGCGGCATCTTCGCGGATGGACTTTGTCTCGGGCAAGAAGTCCGGCAGTTGGCCCTTGTCCAGCTCAGCCTGTCGAATCTTGCGGCGCTCTAGCAGAGCCTTTCGGGTGCCGTTGAAAGAACGGTGTAGAAGAGCCAAGAATGCCAGGGCATCTGGCGTCAGGATCTTTCTGTGCTCAGGGCGAATGTCGCCGGAGATGGTGACACCCTGCAGGATTGTCTCGGTAGTCGCCATGTTTGCTGTGACGATAGGGGCTAGGTGTAAGTCGCGTATGAGCCACTATCTAGACGAGAGTATATGTCACCAATTGGAATGTAGATGGGCGTGATATGGATCCGAAGACAATAGTAGAGTAGAGGTTCTATCACACGACTGATAGCTTTAAGGGGAAGTTTGGTTTCATATGATGAGGGTTCGAAATAGGACTAAAGCTGGGTGTTTCCGGCTTGAAGTATGACTGGCCCGGAGGGGATGTGAGGGGGCTTTTCGGGTATGACGAAGATGGTACGGGCACCCCAAGTTATCTCCAAACTTCGGCATTGAGTCTGGTGGACGCCTAGCTGGAGCTGGCCGTCTCCAGGTGATGATGAGGTATGACAAGGATAGGCTAGCATGATGTGCAAAGTACCTTTTTGGCTATGACTTACGCGTGGGTGTACAAGAGGCCCTGCTTGCCGTCCGGCCAAGTCGAGAATTAAGCTCGGCGTCAGAACAGAGTTGGCTCGTTTCGGACGGAAGGGTTGACGTGAATGGACGGTCTAGCCGGCGGGGTGACGGAAGGGAACGAGCTTGTGAAAGTGTGGGGGAAGGTGAATATCAGAATGCTTTTTGGCTAGTCGTGCAACCCAACTCAAGGTTCCAGCAAATAGCAATGTCGCGAGTAAAGACGCATGTGCTCGTGCTCTGCCATTTTATGCGCGGTACCTGACCCTTTATTCAATTCCACCACGTCCCGCTCCGTAGTAGCAGTAATTGTTCCCCAGGTAGGCATATTTTGCCAACCGAAAGTCATGGCGGGTTCCGCCCGACCGTACGGGAAATCCCACGAGGTTGATCATGACGGCATCGGACCCGAGATGCCTCGAGACCTTTGCCACACTCAGATTGTCGAGTTCCTTGTATGGATGCAATGCCCCCTATCAGGTACGACTCGCTTTCTGCATGGCAAATAGCTTATATTCCATCCGACTTCGGACTGTTACTCGATGGAAATGACCTATGTCAAGCGATAAGGGAGGGCAAGCAGGAGAGTTAGAGATAGCTAGCCCGAGAATAATAGTGGGCGGATGAGTAGTTGCCGAATGGCCGAGACCTATTGGTCCTGCCGAGGGATAGGCAAGCCCACTAAACAGTTACAGCCAGGCGGTACGGAGTACCTACATACAATTTAGGTCGTCAATGCCGACTTCACGGATACACATCAATATGGGCCGGCTATTCCCGACTTGTAATTCTGGTTCTGCTTTATTTGAAGTATCGCTATTTATATATAGAGAGGTAGATAAGGATGAGAGAGATCGGTACCATAAGTCTATTGGATATCGTCAAGAGATTGAGAATGGACCAAGGGATACCGGCTCAATCCCAGCTTAGTGAGTTTTACACATGGAGGGAGTCTCATACAGCTTGCGTCTTTTTCGACAGTGCTTCTCATCCAGTGCTTGAATACAATTCTCATTTTCGAGGTCCAGATTGCGATTTCCTTTGGAAAACACATGGATCAACGTTTTCCTCGCGTTTCCACTCCAACCGAATGTGGGTAGGAAGGCGTGCAATAAAAAATATACCCAGTGCCGGAGATGGGCTAGTACCCCATCTACATCGTGGGCTACCCAACTCGACCGGGTGGGTCAGGTAATGTTATCCCCTACAAGAATTGAACAAGAACCTGGGCCGAGGAAAACATCGATGCTCTGTTCGTAGGGTTGGTGAAGAGTCGAGTTATGGGCGATGCCTTATAACCAAGCCCAAGCTTGAGATCAAAGCTTTAGCAGTAACTTCAAAGAACAAGCAACGCCGCCCAATGCCGCTTCTTCGGGTTGGCCGGTCCAATTGCCAACGAAATCGTACAAAGCCTCGCTTCTGCAGGCATGGCATTTTACTTCTTGTTGTTCTTCTCTGCTAATTCTTGCCTGAACTTCTCGTTCTCCGCCTCTCTCCAGTCCTTGGGCTCAGGCTCGTTGCCGTCGGTCTTCCGTACCGAGCCGGCGAAGGCGGATCGGCCGGCGTACAGTTGGTAGCCCTCGCCCGAATCGCTGGCCTCGAGGTTCTTGAAGGTGATGGGCTGGTTGCCGCGGAAGCGCTTGCGCATGTCGATCATGCCTCTCCTGCACTCACCAAAGCCCTTCTTGAGCTGCTGGCACTTTGTCGGCAGGGTCTCGGCGAGCGGCGCGCGAAGGCATTCGGCGGCGGTATGGCGCTGGACCATGACGCATTCGGACTCCTGGAGACATTGCGCCAGTGCGGCTCCTACCAAATGCGCGGCACGGTTAGTTGAGGGACAATGGCCGAGTGCGAAAGGGAGACTGGAGACGATGACCACGTACGAATTTCTTTGCATGAACTCGGCATCTTGAGGAATATGAGTAGACGTTGTGATTGGCAGGCGCCGCCTCTAGGAATGGGTGAGTCTTCTCGATATCGAATCGGCGCAAAATACAGACGGATTGATTTTCAGTTGCCGGTGAGGCGCCACCGAGCTGTGATTGGCCAAGCTCAGCCCCGATGCATGACAGCTGTAGCGTAGCGACAAGGGGGTGTCTACGTACTTTTTTGACGGCTCTGTTACCTGTAGCAGCAAGTTGCAGTGGGGGAGCTAGAGCTCTCAAGCCAAGCTCAGGTACGGGCGCGACCAGTGCAAGTCTCACAAGCAAGCTCCAGTTGCTGCCCAGGTGGGACTGATTTCGGACGAGATCCTGACATATTTATGATTGTATACATCTCGATATAGTGCTTCTCCCACATGTTGTTTGTTATTTTGATAATTTCCCTTCTCCATGATTATATGGTGTAGCTTACTGCTTTCTGATATCCTCTGTTCGCATCTTCATTTCACCTTGTGATACCTCTTTGGAACAGACCCCCTGTTTGGCAGCTACCCAGAAGGGAAATTGAGCTGGATTTATTTTGCATGTGACGACATCATCCTCTGGACAAGGAAAGCGCCACTCGACACAACCGTTGGCAACTTTGACAGCGCCGATCTCTCATACAACCATTTGCAAATACACTTAATAGCATTCTAACCCTACGATCCCCCTTCGACGGCAAGCAATGCCTCTCTGGGTTGCGATATTGAAAGCATAGAGATAGAGAGACTCTTTTGTTGGTGTTACCAAATCCCGAGCTAGGTGCTACACACGTAGTGGGCGCGCCCGCTGTTTACTTCCCACGATGCCTGTTCCTTTCATCGGCCGGTTGAACCCGTAAGTTGCGATGAGCCGAGGCTCTGAGAGACAGTGTTGGGTGTTTGGGTGCTAACAATGAAGAAGGGCCGAGTATATTGCGCTCGTAGGCTCTTTCGTTCTCGTTGGGCTCGAAGCCATCATCCGAATCCTCACCCTCGCTCTACGTACGCAATACCAATATTTCCTAGGCGGCAAATTTCGTGGTACTGACTTACGATGCAGCAAACACCCTTCTTTCTCTCTTCTACGCAGCTTCGCGACGGCTCTTTAATAGGTTTACGTCGCCGGCGCAAAGGAGGGCGGAACAGCGACGAAAGTGTAGGTCGAACCGGCCAACCCCGCTATTGTCGCATCGCAACTAACACACCTGCTACTTGCTAGCCATATCAACCTCGATCCGAAATGCCTCCGATTTTGTCGACCTCTGCGCCGAGTTTGGCTATACTGCTGAAGAACATGTCGTACAGACCAAAGATGGCTATCTGCTCGGCATCCACCGCCTCCCGTGGCGCAAGGGAGAGGAGGATATGAAGGTCAACAATGGATCGCAAAGTCTGCGCAAGAAGGTCGTATACCTTCATCACGGCCTTCTCATGAACAGCGAAGTATGGGTCAGCTTGACGGATGCCCAGAGGTGTTTGCCGTTTGTGTTGGTAGAAAGGGGCTACGACGTTTGGTTGGGCAACAATCGCGGAAACAAGTATTCCAAGAAATCCGTCAAAATGTCTCCTGCGAGCATCGAGTTCTGGGATTTCTCCATCGACGAGTTCGCCTTCTATGACATTCCCGACACCATCGAGTATGTTCTTCACTCCACCGGGCAGTCGTCGCTGTCGTACATCGGCTTTTCGCAGGGCACTGCCCAGTCCTTCGCCGCGCTGTCTGTGCATCCGAAGCTCAACGATCAAGTCAACGTCTTCATTGCACTTGCACCTGCTATGTCACCGGCCGGCCTTTCTAATGGAATAGTCGACGCCCTCGTCAAAGCTTCTCCGCAAGTGCTGTTTCTTCTCTTCGGACGCCGGTCGATTCTTGCTTCGGCTACGATGTGGCAGTCTATTTTGTATCCGCCCATCTTCGTCCGCGTCATCGATATTGGCTTGTCCTTCTTGTTCAACTGGAAGGCCAAGAACATTTCCCTGTCGCAAAAACTGGCAGCATACCCGCATCTCTACTCCTTTACCAGTACCAAGTCTGTAGTGCACTGGTTCCAGATCATCCGCAACAAGTCGTTCCAAATGTTCGATGACGACGTCCATCCGCCACTTAGTACGACGCACAAGTACACCAAGGTTGCCAAGTACCCGACTCGTAACATCAAGACCCCTATTGTGTTGGTCTACGGTGGTAGCGATTCCCTCGTTGATATCAAGGTCATGCTGCGCGAGCTACCGAATCGGACTGTGGCGACCGAGATTCCCCATTATGAGCATCTTGATTTCCTGTGGGCACGCGATGTCGATACCCAGGTTTTTCAGCACGTATTCGATGCTCTGGATAACTTCACCGATGCGGAGCACTCCAAGGAGGAATTCGAGAGTTATCGACGTGCCCGCGCTACTAGCCTTGGCGCGTCGGCATCTTTTGGGCAGTAAGTGCACGCTTCTGAGAGGATAAGTGTTTTACTTCACTAAATAGCATCCAGCAAGTACCGCAACAGCGATGCCGTTGAATCAGACATTGCGTCTGTGAACAGCCAGGATCCTGCTATAGAGGTGGCACACAAGGCACGAGAAGATCTCCTAGACTACTCGTCGCCGCCCTCAACGTCCGGCCCTTCTGAGGCTGCTGAGGCCACTGACACAGGTCCGATCGCAACCCCAGAAGCCAAGCCTCAGCCTCACGCAATCACAACAATCGGCGAAAATACAGTGACAACGCCTATTAAGAGCTGGGGTGGTGTCGATGGCGCAGATTCGCCATTGTCTGCTCAGGAACTCAAGTCGCCTTCGCCGATTGGTAAAGGGGCCAGGACTCACAAGCGGCGCGGTAGCGGAGCCAGCAATCTAAGCTTCGATGCAGCAAAAGATGGCAAGGGGCGAGGAGGTGGGATAAGAATTGGAGCGTCCAAGCCCATAGTTGGTGCCAGCGTAGGCAGTGGGACTGGTGGCAGTACCGATGACAGCGTCCGCAAGAGAAACGGCGCCTAGGTTGAAGATAAAGGAGGTGCAAGAGCTATAAACTGTCGAATACCCTAGAACCTTGGTTTTTTTTTGTTTGGAAATAGGGGTAGTACAAGCTTATTTTTTCGGTGCATACTGAGCGTAAAGGGGTGCTGGGAACCGTAAAGATGGATGTGGTGATCGTGACAGTACAATACTAGAATTTAAGACCCTGGCGGCTCCATCCAGTCGCCGGTAGGTCACAGGCCGCAATCAACTCCGATCGGAAAACGGACATGAGAACAGACTTGCATAAGCTTGTACTCGACAGGTGGCATGGCTCCAGCTCAAATACTCTCGAGCATGAGGCGTGCTGTAACACAGGTGACCTTCGGGAAGCACTTCCAGGGGTTGCCTCGCACACGGCACACTTCGTAGATGGAAGATAGTCGGGCAATTTGTTTGACGGGAAGGCCCTTCCGCCGCCATTTTAGTTTCACTGGAGATATATCCAGTAAGCAGCGTCCGCACCATTTGATACATATTACTAGCTACGGGATCAAGCTTGTTCTATTTTTGAGGGACTTCTGAGGATTCTGGAAAATATTTGAAGGAGTACAAAAACACCCAGCAAGCAAAGTGTAAGCAAGGGGTTTGTTGGAATCCGATGAATCCACGTTCGGTCTCTTAGTGGAATCAATCAACTAACTGGCACAAGGAGTCGAGTTAAGCGACCTTCTCTATATGTTCAAGTTTGGGTGTTCCCAACTTGACTGGAGGCGTTTGTGCGTGCCGTAGATAGACCATTAACAACTAAACATTATGAGAGCCCTAAATGACCATGCTAGCCAAGCCATAGCTGATGGTGTCAACAAAGTCGAAACCGGACCCCCAAGCACCGCCGCTGCTGCTATGGCCTACAACGACATTCCGAGGTCCAAGCCCAAGTCGCCTGGGGCAGCCTTCAGGTGGATATAAGCCGGCTCTACTTCATCACCCTATTCGACGCTGCTCTCGAGAAGGCCGTCCAGCCTTACCTCGACAACAAATACGGCGTGGGGCAGTACCGCTTGAGCTGGTCGTCCGATGGTTCCGGAACCGGCGCTGATATCGAAGCAGTCAGCCAGGCCCTTCCTGGAATGGGAATCCAAGGCTCTCTCTCTCTCTTGTTCGGACCTGTCTATGATTGTGATAGTCTACTACGCCTCGACGCACTATGATGTACCTACCCAATTAGGGAGCCAAGGGCTCAATACTCGCACCGGAGGAACTACGCAAAACCCGATGGGTGTAGCTTAGCAAAGAGGAATACGAAGAAAATGCTGAGAGCGGGTATTTGGTGTATGGAGGATTTCGATTTATCGAAGAATCTATAGATAAAGGTAGCCATAGCCAAAAGCGACTTTTTCCCTTACGTACTTTGTAGTGTTACAAACATCCAGGGGGGCTCACTATATGCAAGTAACAGTAGGGACGTTACAGGAAATGTTCACAGTAGCATATAAGACAAAATTCGGTTGAAAGTGAAGCGCGAGGCTACTTTGGGTTGAAAATTTCTTCTACGAGGTATTAACTATTAATATACAAAAACACTCGAAACTTTTAAGTTCGGGGTCTCCCTTCTCGCTTTTCATACCCCCGTAGTATGAGTATGTGTACAGATAAAATATGGAAAATGATGCAAAGTTGCCGAGCCGCTGATGCGGGCTTGCTGTGATGATTGATATTTGGGTGATGCGATTGGGTATATCAATTACCCCCTTCTCGCCTGTCTCTCCGAAAACCTATGTTCGGTAGAACCAGTAAACCGTGTAAATGTTCTCCGTATAAGCGCTATGTCGTAAGGATCGTAAGAAGTAAAAATGGTACAGGGAATGTCAACTGGGAGTTATGCTTGTCAACCCCTTACAGAGCAACAATGGCGGCGATGAAAGCGCCGAAGGCAATGCCGGAGCCGATGCGGCCAGCACCAGCGGTGACGGGAGCGGTCTGACTAGCAGTGGCAGAGGGGAAGGCAGCGCCAGTGCCTTTAGGCTTTCCTGGGATAATGGTCATGGTGGTGGGGTAAGGAGCAGCGCCACCGTTGTTGCCAGCAGGGCCGGTAGGTCCAGCAGGGGCAGTAGCGGTAGGAGCAGGCTCGGCCTTGTAAGTGCCGGGAACGACACCGACACTGGGGTTGGCAGCACCAGCCTCACCGGTGGTGATGGCGATCTGGGGAACAGTCATGGTGGTGCTGATGGTAACAGTGCTGCTGGAAGAGGGAATCTCGGAGCCAGCCTCGTTGGTGACGGGAACGACAGTGGTGGCAATGACCGAGATGGTGGTGTAGCTAGCCGAGGGGACGGGGGTAGGCTTGGCGGTGATGTAGGTCAGGTGGTCGGCACCAGTGGCAATGCCAGGGTTGGTGGGGATGAAAGGCGCGCAGATACCCTTGAAGTACTCAATGGCATCGGCAATGGTCTCCTGGCTATCACCGTGGGCAGCCATACACTCGTAGATGGCCTTGGTGAACTTGGAGTCGGGGCAGTAGCAGGCAGCATCAGTGTTGTCCTTGCAGCCAACGGAGAACATCCAGGTGTTCAGGCTAGTTAGTCATAATGTTAGTCTTGGTTCTTTCGGATGAGTTGGAGCAGAGAATCGACTTACCAAGAAGGAACGACGGCGGGGCAGGGAAGAGTCTCAACCGGGCCGGCAGGGACAGCGGGCTTGGAAGAGGTGGCGGGAACGGCAGCAGTGGAAGAGGCACCAGTAGGCTTGCCAGGGGCGCTCTCGACGGGCTTGCCAGGAGCAGACTCAGTAGGCTTGCCGGGAGCAGACTCGACGGGCTTGCCAGGGGCGGTCTCAGTAGGCTTGCCGGGGGCGGACTCAACGGGCTTGCCGGGAGCAGACTCGGTGGGCTTGCCGGGAGCAGACTCAACGGGCTTGCCAGGGGCGGTCTCAGTAGGCTTGCCGGGGGCGGACTCAACGGGCTTGGTGCTAGCGGCAGTGTGGGTCTCAGTGACGGGGCAGACGGTGGTGCCAACGGGGACGGTGACAACGGTAGTCTGAGTGGACGAGGCCGGGCAGTTGGGGACCTCGGGGCCGCAGCTGGTGACGGTGTGGACGGAGGTAGAGTACAGGGTGGAGGTGGTCATGTAGGTGGTCACGTGGGTGGAAGCAGACTGAGCCGGGACGGACGCGGAAGGAGATCCGGCCGGGGTAGACTTGGAGGCGCTGCCGGAGGGCGAAGCAACGGGGACGCTGTTGGTCTTGGAAGTCACAACTGCGACGCTGCTGGTCGTAGCTTGGACAGAGCTGGAGGTGACGACGGGAGTAGAGACCTTGGCGGTGGAGGCAGAGGAAGCAGCAGAAGTAGAGACAACAACCGAGGCGCTGGAGCTGGCAGGGGTCTTGACAGCAGCAGAGCTGGAGGTGGTGATCACGGGCTTGGAAGCCGAAGAAGCCTGATAGTGGGTGCTGCTAGGCTTAGGAGGGACAGTGGAGGACTTGGAAGCACAGTCGAAGGTGATGGAGTGGAAACCGAAGCCGCAAGTCTCCTTGGGGACAGCGGGCTGCTTGGGAACGACGACGGTGACGTTCTTGGCACCACCACACTGGGAGTTCTGGACGTAGGTACCGGACTTCTTGCAAGGAGTGCGGTGCTTGCAAGTAGAGCCATCGGGCATACCGTAGTGGAACTCCAAGTCGCAGTCGAACTCGGGGGTCACCTGGAAGCCGCCAATGGAGGTCTTGTCGATGTCCTTGCCGTTGCAGCCGAAGTTGGAGGCCTGCTTATGGTCGTGGTGGGCAACACCGCTGATGCACTTGTCCTGGAAGCCGAAGGTGCGGGGGGTGAGCTCGTCACGCTTGGAGAACTTGTTCTCGCAGGTGAAGCCCTTCCAGTTGAATCCACCGTAGCTATCGAAAGAGCCGGTGGGGAGATCCTTCCAGTCGAAACCGGGGACCTGCTTCTCGGTACACTTGTTGTCGGTGTTGGCAGGGCAGTTGAAAGCAGGAGCGCTTCCCCAGCTACCGAAGCCCTGTGAGACAGGTTAGTATATGGCTATGAATATAGAGTATAGTCGAGTATAGTATAGTGGGACGTACAGTAGCTGCGACCTGGCTGAGGCCAGCAGCCAGAGTGGCGAGGGTTGCCGTGTTCTTCATCTTGAGTCTGATCTGAAACGAGTCCCTCTTTTGCAATAGTATATTAGAGCGAATGTGGTGGTTATTCTTGAGTTAGAAAGAACGGTGGTTAGAAGCAAGGATAATGAATAGCCTTGAACTTCTTAGAAAGAAAACAGATGTTTTTGCAAAGAGGAAACGAAAGTGAAGAGAGACTTGATGAGGAGAATAGTAAAAAAAAGAAGGAGCCTCGGGCGGCAGCCAACAAGCATATATAGGTGTGTCGAAGACATGTACTTGATGGCCACCCATCTGCTGTTAGTGGTGGTGGTTGCACAAGACAAAGGCGCCCCAGCGAGGGAACTTGCAGGGGGGAGGGATTCTTCAGAGAGACCCATGTTCACCACCGTACCCCTTGCCAACCCTTGTCCAGCTTGCCAGGTAGACTTGTAGCCTTGTAGCAGTGTGTATGGAGCCAACGGCGGAGCTTAATCCGGACATTGACAGTCACCCAGTCGGTCGGCTTTACGTTGTATGGCCAGGACAGAGACAAAAAAGGAAATACCAGGGTGTGGACATGGGAAAGATGAGCCAGAGGGGGTCCAAGAGGCGCCTAAGGAGCTGTACCTGCGCGCCCCACTCGCCCTACTACTACCTGCAACTCACTAACTGACGGGGCTAGCTGGCACACCTGCACCTATGGCCTCGGGTACTTTTACTTTTAGGTAAGTAAGTCGAGTATACGTAGCCAGTAGAGCGCGCGGTTGGCCATGTAGCCTTTAAGCGGGCGTCCAAGATTGTGCGCCTACACGTCTTCTCATTAGCTCTGAAGTCCCAATAAGAAATAAGTTATTGCATTGAGTTCAATAACCCATTGCTGATAGGTAGGCTGCTGCATGTAAACTTGTCAAATCACATTTTACTGGTCATCTAGAGCTGAGGAGCTGAGTAGTAGAGTCATAGGGTGTTTCCTTGCTAGCCGTACATCCAGGTGCCAGCCAGATACGCGCAGACGATTTCTGGGGGCATCTGGAGGTTCGGGGTTCTGCAAGAATCGCTTTTACGCTTCTTACCATCCCAGCTAATAGCAGTCCTGGCCCCCTTTCGGTGCTGGCATAGTAAGCTGGGCGGCAAAAGGGCAGGTACGCTCAGCTGACGGGTACGATGCGCCGAGAGATCCCAGAGGAAGCAAACAGGACAGGGGCTGTCGGCCTATTGTTAGTGACATCTGCTACCAGAAATAAGTATCAGCATTCGTGTGCCCGGAATAATAGAATGAGCACCGAATCCAGACAATTTTCGATGCCCTGCGTAGAATGACTTCTTTTTCCCATCCAAAAAAGGAAGCCCCGTCAAAGGGAAGGACGCCCGCCAGTTCTCCCCAGTGAAACACGCAGAGCCATCTGCCCTGGCATAATGGCAGTCGGTCGTCCAAAGGCAGCTCAGGCTAATGCAGGAACAGGAACAGAGGACCAGGAACAGCAGCCATCAGATCATCTTGACTCTTCATAAATCCAAACCCTTCTACAAAAGCCATCCCCGGCTATCCTGTCAGGGGTTTGAGGTACAGTAGTGCAAGAGTGCTTGCCACCTAACCTAGGCTGGTTTTTAACCGGGTCTCAGGCGGGAATCGGCCTTGTCCAAATCGGTCACCTAGTCGTCGTTCAACAATAACAATCCGGCGTAGAGGTGCGGTCCATATCGGAGGGATAATCGATGGGTTGCGTGCACATCATCGCCCATTTATGCGGGTCGTCTGATTCCACTCATGTTTACCCGTTCGTCTATATTACAACATGCTATACAACGTGTTTAATGCTAAACGTTTTCTTTATCTATCTCCTTATGCCTGTGATCAGTTCGCTTGTCTTCTAGCAATTGCAATGGTAAGGAAGGTGTTCCCCAGGTTGTCAAGAACTCGGAGCATGCCCGACTACTACTACTATGCTTAGTAGTGAGCAGGCAGGCAAGCCACCCCCATTGCACTTGGGAGGCCAACTGCCAATGTCCGCAAGATAACATCGACAGAGGGCGTTATGCCAAGCTAGCCTGGTTACAAAAAGTAATCTTGCCATGAGAGACACAAACGGCAGCAGCACCGGTAATGGAGTATGTGCCTTAGCAAGTGGATAAGTGGTATCGAAGGGTCCTGAGCGTTGCAAGGGCTGCGAATACCGCTATTGCGGGGCTCTCTCAGTACCTACAAGCAGAGACAAAGATTTACCGAGATATCCCTTTTCACTGGCTGCTTTTTCGGCTTGATTACCGGCCATCCACCCAGCTGCGTAGATGTGGTACAGTATAATTGATTTCAGTCGCGACTGGACCTCATTACTGTCTGGTTGACGAGGTGGGATGCCAATAATAGGGTTAGAGTAGGTACCTGATATCGGCAGGAATTGGGTTCGTCCAATCAATTGTTGACTGCTGCACGTAAATACAAAGTTTGCTGAGCTCGATCGGTACCCTAGTGTACTAGTTCCTTCTGCCCGAGGGGTTTACCATCAATGTCCAGCCTAGTTGCTAGCAGTAGCACTACTCTTGCCGGCCCAGGATTAGGTAGCTGCGTCCAATGACGACAGACCTGAACGCCAATAGGAGAGCCCTAGGCTGCTTGTGTTCTGGCTTGTGTCTTGGAGAGCCTCTCTCGTCCTCCTGAGTCTGCATGTTTCAGGTTTCAATCCACGAGAGCCAATCGGCTGCCGTCTTCGCTCTTTAGATCTGTTTCACCTATTTTTCTTCGGATTTACACAAACGATCAGCACCCATCTACAATACCCTACCATTCATCACGCGTCGCGCTTCTGCCAGACTCGCCTGGAGCGAACGGTCCCTTGGTTCATTTGAAAGTGGGATATCGGGCTCATTCCACCCAGTCGGTGGCGGCCGGCTCACCACATCCGTTCTACGATACTGCTGGGCCGAATGTTGAACAATGCACGATGCCTCGAACATCGAAAAGGTCGAGAGTTGTGCGCAGCGCTTATGCGTTAAACATTGATCGGTCCGCTGGCCATACCGCCTCTTCCGTTCATCACTATTTCGTGGTGCACGTCAACTATATTTCCCCGTCGAGATTCAAGGCTTTCTAGTGGTCAATAGGTAGTCAGTGGTCTGTGAGCTTCTTCAACCCTAAGCGTTGCAATTGCGAGATCACTGCCATCATTTGCCTCGAGGAGGCGTTTCGGAACCCGTTGCCCGGCGCCCTGTGTTTGTTTTCGAACATGCTTATTAGCAAGATTATCTTGGTTTCTACCTATCAAACTCTTTGGCGAGTCCTACTTTGAGCCATCGCCACTTGACGTGTTGAGAGCTCATCTCCGTTTGTAGGACTGTGCGTTCAGCCATCAGCCAGGCGCAGCCACCTCCCTCTTGATGGGCCAGGCCTGGCAAGACCAAATGATCATCAAATCTCTCGGGATGGAACCGAGATGCTCGAGCAGCCCGGTGCCCGTATTCCAGGCCCCGGTTATTCCATCGCTAAGCCTCGATTTGAACCCCACATCATTGATATCCGATCACCTCGGGACCCAGAAAAGCACATTCGGCGGACTGGTCAGCGCTGTCTGGCTGGATGCGAGCATTCTGGGAACTGACTGTCACCTCACGTGGTAAGTTGCTGAGGATTCGCACTCTCGCTAAATCTGCACTCTTTGGGCTTGGAGCTCCCACCACTGTCCCATCCTCTCGAATAGCAGACCAGGCTACCTACCATCTGGGGATCAATTCCCGAGGCTATACTACGTGACAATGTGACCTGCATGTCTGCCTGCCAGTAGAACCACCCAGTTGCCAGTTCTATTGCTTCCCACCATCACTGTTACCGTCACATTTGCTGCCTCGTCACTCGAACCTACCATCTGGTAATGGCTATGTCTCCGGCGTCACTGGCATTATCCCTAAGCTGGCCCATTCACAAAGCGGCAAAGTCGCCGGGAAACAGCGCATGCATGCCTGTATAATTCTCCGAATCATCCCCATCGCATAGGGGTTCCCTCGTGGGAAAAGCCCGGGGCGGTTCTCTGCGACCCATAAACGATCAAAAGCATTCGTCGGGATCTTTGCTTTTCATGACTCGAACCCAACGTTCGTTCACGTACAATCGCGTGTAGTCGGGTCGTACGTAGGCACATGGTGTCCGACGACCAATCAGAGCTGCGAAACATACGATGAAAATGAAATTTACCAAAAGTCGTAGGCCTATGGCTTCCAATTGCCCAGAAAGAGCTTGGAATTGGTATATCGCCAACCCGTACACAAAGTCGTCGTCGTCACTCTAAGACAAAAGCTGGACAGCATCCCGTCCATTCAGGCCATCACGGTCATTGAACCTAGGTAGGTACTCAGATTTGGCCATTGAAAGTATTCACGCGCACACACAAACACACGTCCGAAAGGGTGCTGGTCTGTGGGCTTGAAGAAGCAAGCCAGCAGGTACTGTCGCATTTCAGGTACCGGCGTGGACAGGGGTCCTGCCTTCCGTTTTTTGCGGAGTTTCAGGTAACGTCCTGCACGGAGACGGCTCTGCTCGTGTTCTCAGGACCTGCAAAGAGAGTTACATCGGTAAACACTCCAGAACCTGTTCGTCCGGCCTTCCCCCTGTGCCTGTTAGATTGAACAGAGATAATCTGACGATTTACCCCTCGAGAGGAGGGGGTTGACCGGCCAAGCTCGCCACCTCAACAACACACGAGTCGTTTTTTTTTTGGGGGGGGTAAGAATTGCGAGCACTACGGAGTACCATTGTGATGAATCAGAATAGAAAAGGCCCCCAAAACTCTCAAGAGAGACATATGCGGCCGCCGCATGGCGTAGGTACCGGTACCGTCCAGGCGCTGGCAGCGGACAGGGGTAGGCCGAAGTGTGTGGGTGACAGGCGTTGGCGTTGGGCAGTTGACATACAGTTGGCGGTTACCCTTTTGTATCATTGGGGGCGGCATTCTTCAGCGGGACGGGATTGGCTGCACGTCTAAAAACAGACCCGACCCATCCACCCAGCCGCCGAAAAAGAACATCAACTGCGACCGACCCGGGGGTTCAAACCATGACGGAAGAAACAAAAGTATAGATGCGGAGTCTTGGCTTTTTTTCTTTCTTTCTCATCGTGACATTGTCATCCACTTCAACTACCGGCGCCAAAGGGTGTTCTTCGTTATCACCTGACGACTTGGCGGATAGCTGTCACATATATTAGGCGCCCTGCCAGATCATGTGCCCAGTGCCTCGCGGTTGCCAGAATCTCGGTAAGATCTTGAAGATCTTCACTTTTTGTGGGAGGGAGAGACGGACGGGCGGGCGACGATGGCCCAAGTCAAGACAAGCATAGCGGCTATTCTACCATGAGAGTCCTTTTTCGCCTCACTAAAACAAAACAAAGACGTTGGGACGCAACGGCATCCACCGATGGATGCGTGTTTCGCCAAAGTGCAGCAGCTGCAAAAGGGAAAGAAGCTTAATAAAACATGCTGTCTGTGCCGTGCGGGAAGGAATCCATCTGCGTTTTCCCAACCCGCGTCCGTGGCCCCCAACTCATCCAGAAGGAATGGGGGCATCGTCTTCAAGCTGACAGACAACTGGACCCCGAAAACAGGATTGATTCGAATGGCGGGCGACAGTCGCCCCCTACGGCTGTGTAAAGAAAGCAGCAGTAACGAAGTGTTTGCCCCCTTTTCTCCGCGTCTGCGCGAGTCAACTCGGAACGCGTCGGGCGGCGCAGGCAATTAATGAATGAATGCAGATGCTTTTGCTTACATGCATGTATGCCAGATTGATATTAGAGACGTACATAATAGAAACATGCATTTTCCCTTTCGTCGCGTCCGCTCCCGAACCGCGACTCACGAGTCAGGAACGAACAGATTCTATATTGCAGTCATCAACTTGAGTTTCTTTTCTCCAAATCCGCATATTCGGCCAATACTCCGCCCCCTTCGTTCTCTATGCGTGTGTGTGTATGTTCATCCGAACCCCCGAGGGTGGGGAGAGAGAGACAGAGGGGGGAGGGAGAAACGAGGCAGTGGTGCATAATCTATTCTCGACGCGCAAGTCAAATTTGGGGGCCGGCTCCTGCCAACAGCCGAGAATGACAAGCGCGGCTTATGTCGTGGGGTGGGTGGTTGGGCGGAATAACAATTATGGTGACTTACATCTAAATATAATTACCAACATGAACGGCGTTGGTTTCGGTTTTATTTTTCATAGGAAGGGGCGCCTGGATCAGATACGAGGGATGGTCCGCGGTGAGGACGCCGAATAGGTTCCGAGCAGAATCCCTTCGGGGTTGGACTAGAGGGCGATCGTGGCTTTTTGCTGTCATAGGAGGAGGACAGGGAGGGTGCAAGACACAGAGCGAGTGGGCTCCTTCTTCACCAACCACAGCGGTATGCATAATGCAGCATCGGGAAGCAGATAGAAAAGTCCCTGGTTGGACGAGTCATGGGAAGGACAGGCTCCCAATTTTGCCTGCTTTTTGACAACCATTCACGGTTTAGATCAATTGGTGTCCTCGTGATGATATATCTGCGATGGTTGCAAGTTCGGTTACTCCATCATCCTCTGTAATTCGTGAGCGACAGCGGCCACGGCATGGCAACTCATAAGCGAGTGTGGAGTAGATGAATGAATAGAGTGACCATCACACTTTTTGTATTTCTTGCCGTACCTGATCGAATGTCCACCCAGTTTCGAGTGTGCATGTATGTATTAAGCCATAGATGCCGAAGATTGTTCTCGAAGATAGAAGACTTGACACGAAGTCAAGCGATGGTCACTTTAGTTATATTGATGACCAGAAGAGTACGAGAGGACCATTGCAACCTCGATTCCCATCGCACAACATCAGGGAATAGATACTGTTGCCAAACAACGTTATAGTCGCCATTGTGTTATCCTCAGGCAGTGGGATATTATGGAACCGGCTTTCCTTGATACCGGCACTCAGTGGTCATCTGGACTGGAACTCAGGAG
Organism: Apiospora saccharicola; assembly: GCA_038363915.1. Taxonomy (NCBI): domain Eukaryota; kingdom Fungi; phylum Ascomycota; class Sordariomycetes; order Amphisphaeriales; family Apiosporaceae; genus Apiospora; species Apiospora saccharicola. The sequence goes on from JAQQWM010000001.1 coordinate 8,590,701, forward strand.
CATAGAATATAGACCATTCAGCCATTCCATTAACACGTAGTCTACACATGGCAAACTGGATTTCGGTTTCGAGTATTAATCGTAACTTTGAGGGCCCAGATGTATTGTCTGGCTATAGAAGTAATCATCATCAACCACCCCCCTGCATGCGCTTAATTCTCTCCTCGGCAGCTCTCGCCCGCCTCTCGCGGTCGAGTCTCATCTTTGCTCGGGCGTCAGCCCTCTGGCCTCCTCCTCACGCTTCTCCTGAGCCGTTTTCTGCAGCCCGCCCAAGATGCCCTTGGCTTTAGATGCCTTCTCCGTGACCTTGGGGCCCTCCACCTTGAGCCGGGCTTCTTCGGCCTTCTTTCTCTCCGCTTCCTTGCTCTCGCTCTCTTTGCGCTCACGCTCCTCTCGCTTATCAGCCTCCGCTCGCTTCATGGCCGGAGGCACTTTGGCGGCCTCCCAGTCCCACTTCTGCTCGCCCAGCTCATCCCGAGCTACCCTGAAAGCATCACGCGTGGCCCGGTCTCCCGCAAGTTCGAATGCTGTCTTTCCCTCTTTGTTCTTGAGTGTGGGGTCTGCCCCGGCTTTTAGTAACAGACCGGATACAAGCGGTGCAGAGTTTTGGCTGGCCGAGAAGTGCAAGGAAGTAGGCGCATGGTGGTTTTGCTGTGAGTCGGCAGGCTGGAATACGAAGTCGGGCTGTACATCATTGTTTTTCAGGTACGCAAGTAGTGCAGGTAGCTTCGATCTCCGAATGAAAGCTTGCAACTGGTTTGTGTGGAGAAGGGCGGTTTCCTCTTCTTCGGATAACTTGGGCGCAACTGGTTTCGCCGGCTTCGAGGGGGCAACTTTCGTCTCGGCATCTTGTTGCGCCTTTGCAACCTGAGCGGGATCAAACTCCCGAACTTTCAACCGCGTCAACTCGATAAAGCATCGCATCAACTCATTCTGTGTCGCTCGCCGTGTGCTAAAGGGAAACCCTCGTATCCTCGGGTCGTTAGCCCTCATTACCTGGTCTTCATATGGTCCAAACAGGGTCCTTCGGTTTGTCGCGCCAGTCGCTCGTATAAACAGTAGATCGGACGTGTCAATAAGCCCCTTCCATTCCTGCAGTAACAGACGGACTTCGTCGATCAGAGCCTGTTCGTTGTACCGACGTATGCTGGAACCAGCTGAGTGGGCATTTCCCTTTGCATTGTCATTCGCAGACTGCGAACCACCTTGCTTTCTTCTCGTAGTGTACCTGTGAAAGGTCTTGTGTGCCAAAATTGTCGCCTCTCTGTTCATTGGGCCTGACGAAGCGTGTTTTGTCTGTCTTGGCGCAAGTGACACCACCATGGCGGCGAAATGACCTCCGCCGATCATACACATGAAAACATGAGGCCCCTTGTATGCAGCTGGGACAGCGTTACCATCCTTGTTAGGCTTGGGAGCCGGTATGGGATCCAGTTGCTTCTTCCTGATGACCTCTACCACTTCACCCTCGTTACGGGCTTGTTCGGGTGTTAATATAGCGCGGTACAACCCGAAATAGTTGTTTGGTGGAAGAACCGGAGAACTGAACCAGATCATCGGCGCGTTTCCACTCCCCCGTTTCTTCTTTCTCGCGGAACCATCTTCGTCATCTTGATCCCCGCCTCCGTTGTTGGCACTCCGACTGGCCAGGGTTGCCTGTTTCTTTAAGAGGGTCGTCAGGGTGCTTTCTTGTTTGCCCTCATCCTCCTCATCAGACTCGTCGGAGTCCGAACCCGATAGACTCTCGTCTAGATCACCAATCAGACTCTCGAACTCGTTTTCTGTGACGGGCTTATTGCCGCGTAATTTTTGTTTCAGGTTGTAGTGGTGTAAGTCGGACTTCTGGTGACTGCGTTGGTCGTCGACTGAAGTGAAGGTGAGAGCGCATAATGAACAGCTTTGGGATCCAGCGGTGTTGTCGTTGGATGATGATTGTGATGCATCGGGATTCGGCGTAGGATCCAAGGGAAGGCTATCGGGCACTTCGGCGGGAGATTCTTTGAACTCTAGTGTACTGAGCACCTCGTGAGGCAGGTCATAGACTTTTTGGAAAAGCAGCTGTTAGTGGGGTTTATTCGAGCTTGCGCGAAGAGATGGGATGGGCTTGTCGCGAAACACATACCATAGAGCGGCCGCCGCAAGATTTCGTCTGTCTTCTTGTCCATTTTCCGTATGTTAGTCAGGTAGAAGAGCTGAGATGTGAGTGCAAACAAGTGATTGGGTTGCTGTCGCAAACTTGAGCTGCTGCGATGATGTTATGGTGGGGTTAAAGTACCTACAGCCTACGGGTTGCAGGGATCATGTTGATTGATTACCTAAGTTCATTCCCGCTGGGATGACTCAACGGGCAGGCCAATAGCGCATATCAGTAGCGTCTACCTTGCCGCCCCATGCCCCGCACTCATCCTCACCCACACCATTTCATGTTGGATCAAGATATGTGGCGGTTGATATCGGTTTCTTCAAACTGATGCATTATCTCACAATAGTCAGACCACACCCATTTTGCAATTCAACACCCCCAAACACTTCCATAACGAGCTGAAAAGCTGACTGAACCCCTTGAATGTCCCCAACGGCCAAGCCGACTATATGTAGGCTTGAACCGCAGCTATATTCTGCATAGCAACTGTAACGAAAGCGCCGTAAGTGTTTACAGTAACCATGTCTTAAGGCTGTCGGTTATGCCCGCAATCGACTAGAGATTCCGGTTGGGCATACTCGCATTCGGGGATAGTTCTAGGAAAGGAAATCAAGAACAGCACTCAGCCTCTTTACGGAGGTCTTCTAGCAATGCCAAACGCCAACTTCTTGATTCCCCTGCTTATACAGAGCCTGTTGAGCAACTGTCCCTGCAGGGAAGTATTATCAGGCTGAAAGTCAGGATATATACGATAAGACAGGCTCATCGTTAAGTTCCAATGTCGTTCTCTTTTGTCTGTTCTTTCCGGTTCGCCAACACATACATAAGTATGTATGTACGCCTCACTGCTTATCAAAATCAGATTATACTATTCATCGTACGTCTCACATTTGAAGCGTAAACAAAGATGGCTCAGAACAGCACAAGTGTTAGTCCCAGCACAGAGCGCAGCACCCATCATTCGACTACTCTCCCAGAGGTCTATACCGAGCCAGGCTTGCTTGTTGTGCCTCCTGACTCAACATTGGAAGCATGCTATTCGCGAACTCCAGCTTTGAGCAACGAGAAGATTTCGTCGACTAATGAGCCCCTCAAACATTCGGAGTATATATTGCCCTGGTGGAGAACGCATTGGATTTGGATCATTGCTGGTGCTATCATCATCGCTGGTGGCATTATCGGTGGTGCTGTAGAAGGGACAATGGGCAATAGGTTTCGGTACGAGACTCCTACAGAAGTCCTCTCGAGCTCTTCTTTGTGAGTCCTATCCTCCACCAATGACACTTACTACTCAGAATTATATGTCTTGTTTCACCATGATAGATAGAAGCACAGCTCACGTCCCGTCAATCTACAGAAGCATCCCTAGACCAGCATCACCCAATACCAGTATATCCTCGGTAACGTCAACGGCCATTACTTCAGCATCGGCCTCCGCCTCCTCTACCAGGACAACGCGGACAGGTACTGTTCGTACACAAACACCAGCCCCATCAGCCACGCCCTCGAACCAAGTCTACGTCGGCAAACTTGACGATGACACCCCTATCGGCTTTGTCGTGAATGGCTCGTCAAATGCAGCTTGCGCCTGGGCTGTGAACCATGTGCCGGACGGACACAATCCATGTGGTTCCGTCTTCACGCTGCCGGACGGTTTCGAGTACGTCTGGAACGGGTGTGGCGGCGACGTCTGGATTACCTGCTGGAACCCGAGCAACCACGACGAGGTCCGATTCCAGGATCTAGGAAGTCCAAGAAGCTGCGGCTATGTACCTATGACATACAAATGCGGCACGGTAACGATACTTGCAGAGTATATATGCCCCAACCACACTATTGGCGGGTAGTCTCTGCCTGGCTCGGGATGACTACATGTTCGCGGCCAGAAACCCGACTCACCCATACGCGGCGTCGAATCACCCACTTTTGGGCTCTTCACCTCTTCGGTGAAGCTATAATTCTGGGACGATAGACAGCAGATTAGGTTATTATTTGAATCCGACTTCGCACTGCTTTGTTAGAGGATGGTGGGAGTTTGAATAGCTTCAAAAACAATACCCCCTTTACTTCCCTTGCTATTACCTAAGTGGCGCCGAAATGGTGAACGGCAGTCTTGAGATTACCTGAGGTGTATTCTTGCGGTATTATCCAACAGTCCAGCCGAGTTCACAAAAAGGCAAGAGAAGTCGTCAAGGTTACCAAGAGCCTAGCCGCTCCGAACAAAGGGTTGAAAAAGCGTGTTCTTTGGACTGTTACGTTTCTTTATATCCGTATAGTCAAGGGGCTCTTTCAGTCTTGGGCCCATTGTGACTCCTTGATAATGACAACCCTGCCGTACAAAACCCCTGTTGCAGACCCCTGTCTTTGGTTCTAATTCAGTGTTTTTCATCCCATCATTCCCAAGCAACCTATTATAACAGTTGACCGGCTCAACTCTTCTGGGGAGACACTTTCTGTTTTTGGTCTCTCTGGCACCCATTATTTGTATTCCACCCCCCCCTTGTTTCTGTATATATACCCGTATATAAAACCCCCTCGCACGGCCAAAATGTGCGACTGTAAGGTAAAGACGTACAAGTATACTGCTTGTCAACACCGGTCCAAGACCAGAATCCTGTGCTGGAAGGCCAGCTGGAGGACGACCAACTTCCTCTGCCTGGGCCAGGTCCTCTCCCGATGTAAACCCAAGAAGGAGAAGAAGGAGCGGTTCGGCCTCTGCACGCGCTGCACCCACCACTTCCTCCCGTACCACATCAACGACCCCAGGTACGTCCGCCGATATCTGGAGTGGAAGCAGCGTAACGGATACGAAGGCCTCAAGGTAGATGCGAGGATCGTGCCGATCGAGGCCGTCTTCAGCAACGTCAAGAACAGCAACAAGCAGGGGAAGTTCCGCCAACAGTCGCCGATGCTCGCGCAGCAACAGCAGCAGCGGAGCGTCGAAAGCTTCGAGTTGGCCGCCGCCGGGGCCCTGGACTCCGACTATGCCGGCAGCGCGCGCTCCCGCTCGCCCATCGACCTGTCGGACCTGGTGAGCGCTGATCTCGGTCCGCCCTCTTTCAGGGGCCGAGCCCACGCGGGCGGCCGGATGCTGGATCTCTACCGCGACAGCAGCAGAAGCAACACCGACGTCCGCGAGACGCTCCTTTCCCTTACTCCCCGCAAGGAACGCAAGCTTTTCGAAGACACCAGCGTCCGGCTGAACCCCGCCCCCCCAAAGCCCAGCTGGCGGCGAACGTCGGATAAGGAGGGGAAGAAGGTCGTCGTCGACAACGGCCACCGCGTCTCGCAGACCTTCTTCGTCGTGGCGACGCCGTCGCCCGCCTCGCGCACCGGCTTCGTCGGCCACGTCCGCTCGCGCAGCCACACGGCCGTCCCCGTGCCGCCGCCCCAGCCCGTGCGCGAGATCTTCATGGGCTGCTTCGAGCACAAGCTCGACCGCCAGCCCGCCTGCGCCCGCTGCACCGAGGCCTACTTCCGCGAACGCGGCGTCCCGGACGAGACCTACATCCGCAACTGCCACTCGGCGCCCCCCTGCCTAATCCGCGTCCGCACCCCCTGCGACCGGTTCACGTCGGCGCCCCAGGCGCTGTGCCTCTGCGACAAGTACGGGCGCGACAACTGCCTGGCCTGCCTCGAGAAGGAGCGGGAGAGTTTTCAGACTCAGGCGAACTGGATTTGAGAAAGTACAAAGGTGCGTATATATATATAAATGTGTGTGTGTGTGCGTGTACGGTAAGTTGTTGTAGAGCGAAAAAGAAAATGAGAAAGGTATCTTTGTATTTTTACAGTCGTGGCGTATATAGGAGTCTGGGACCCCTGGCTTGTTTCTCTACGGGTACATATACAGTAATTACTAATAGTGCGGTTCTGTTTACTCGATGCTAGCCATGCGTATACACATACACCTTGTGATCAGTTACTGCGTGCTGGAAAGTGCCCATCCGTAAGTCGTCGCTTGGTTAATCCCGGTACAAATGGCAAACGCAAGTCTCGCATTGTCCCTACTTGGGCTGTGGTACAGAAATTCCGCCTCGGGCTACGTATACATCATTGGACCTTATTGTCGAGTAACGGTAGATAGGCATCGCCTCTTTCTCGTGTGTTTCGTATTGGGTGTGCCGCGTACTGCGGCCGAGTCAGATATTGACTTCGTGAGGGATGACGTTGGAGCACAGGCTATGCAGTTCAAAGTTTGCATGCAGTCGCTTGGTCGATCAACCCCGGATAGAGTTTCTGTTTCCCCATGGGGTAAACGGCGATCAGCCGTCTGATATCACAGAGAGGGGTTCGACTCCAACTTTTCAGCAGACCTGTGTCAAGTCTCTCTATGGGAGGTGGAGATGGGAACACAAAATGCCCGGGTATTCTCTTTAGTATGTATGTGTGTGGCTGTTCAATTAATCCCGACCTCCCCCCCCTCTCTCCTCTGCTTCCATTTCATCCCGGTGAAAGAATCTAGTTTCATCAATCAACCCCGAGACACCCAACAAAGACATCAAAAGGGGTTACGTAGCAACTCCATATCAACCGTACGAAGAACAAGATAGTCCCCAAGTCGGAACCACCATCACCATGTCGAAGGCATACCTGAAAGCAAAGGAGAAGTACAACGAGATCATCAACGACGCCGGCCGGGGCGATTGGTACTGTAAGCCTACAACACCGTCCATCGTTTCTTAATCCCTTCCTCCAAAAGGGGGAAGATATGGAGCTTGACTGACCCGAAGTGCCAACGACGTTAAGGTCGAACCAACCGCGTCGCGCCGTCTAGACTCCCGTCCAAGGGCAAATGTGATGTCGTGGCCCATGTCGCCCACCCTCCAAGCCGCCGTGGCAGCACAGGGAGCATGTCGGACAAGATCAAGGACTGGATGAATAGGCCTGCCTATTAAGAGACTCAAAATTGGCGTATACATCAGTGGCTTCCTAGTTTCTATGTCACATGCACATGTATTGATATCTTGCAAATTAACAACTTATCTGTGTATTTCTCTACCAAAGTTATTTATATCCAATGCCATATACTATGTATGCTCCGCTTGCTATGCGTGACCGACCGGGTATAATCGTAAAAGAAACCCATGCGTAAACAATCTCAAACCAAGAAGTTGAAGAAAAACAAGTATGCCCCCCATGAACTGCGTCGTTGTCTCATCCCCATTTGACCCATCCCTTCTCACCAAGCAGCCTTGGCGAGGAAACCGTTGGGGTATTTGCGGACCATGTACTTGCGTCCCTCATCCATGATCAGGATGAACAAGCCGAACGCCATGGGCAGGAAGTAGTGCTCGGGGGGTACCTTGGAAGTACCGAGCACCTCCTGGAACACGGGCACATACAGCCAGAAGATGGCCATGACCAAGGCGAAAGCGATGGCGGGGAAGAGGGCCAGGTTCTGCGAGTTTTTGTTGAAGGCGGGAGGGTGCTGGAAGATGCTCCAGCGGCGCGTGCGGATGGCCATCAGGTTGAACCATTGCCTATAGGACGCATATAGATATATTAGTTCATGGAGTCTCGAAGAACATGGCTGAAAAAGAAAGGAGGTTACTTACATAACGACGAGGTTGACAAAGTAAATGGACGAGGCCTCGTTGAGCCGCTGGTTGTAATAGTCTGGGTCGATCCAGTCGGGCAAGACGCCGAAGCTGAACCAGAGCACGCGGAACGGGATGCCGTTACGTTCGAGGTACCAGTAGGCCATGGCGAAAGAGGCGACGGTTTGGATGACGCCGAGCACACCGTAAGCCATGGTGACAAGCTGCCAGTTAACCAGACGGTCCTTCTTGACGTTGCGTGGCTTGCGGAGAAGCACGTCGGCCTCGGGTTTCTCATATGACAAAACCGTGGCGGCGGCGCAGTCGGTGAAGCAGCTGTGACAAAACGCATTAGTATTCCGTAAATTGCTTAAGAGAAATACTCGCCAATGGTCATAGTCCAAGACGAGTCTACGTGATAGGGAAACTCACCAGATAATAATCATAAGGAACGAGGACAGGATCTGCGGCAGTCCGAACAGTACATTCGTCATGACGGGCCAGAACTCAGCGAAGGACCCGGCGGGCAGCAAGTAGCAGATGACCTTCTTCAGGTTGTCGAAGACGACGCGGCCGTACTGGACGGCCTCGACGACGGACGAGAAGGAGTCGAGCAGGACCATATCGGCGGCCTCGATGGCGATGTCGGAACCGCCGCCCATGGCGATGCCAATGTCGGCCGCTTTCAGGGATGGAGCGTCGTTGACGCCGTCGCCCGTCATGGCCACGACTTCGGTCGTCTGGAACTCCCGGACGATGCGGAGCTTCTGCTCGGGCGTGGTGCGCGCAAACACAATCTCCTCGTACTCGGTAAGGACCCGCCACTGGTGCTCGTTGAGCGTCAAGAGTTCCGGGCCGCTGAGCACGATGGAAGTCCGCGAATGGGAGGACGAGGCCTTGTCTTCGGAGATGGAGCCGGCGGGGGGCTCGCGAGGCAGGTTGGACACGTTGTGAACCATGGAGGACGGAGTGCTAATGATACCGGCATCTTGGGAGATAGCAAGGGCAGTCAAGGCGAAGTCACCAGTGACCTAGGCCGGGTATATCAGCACAACTCAACTCCCGAATCAATACCGACGGGTTGTAGGCAATCCTGACTTACCATAAAGAAACGAATTCCCGCACCCCTCAGGGTGGCCACAACGGAGCGAATCTCAGGCCGAAGGGGATCGACAATGGCAAGGAGACCGACAAGGGTCAAGCCAGTCTTGGCCTGCTCGAACATGGCATCCTCAAATTGAACTGTACCGGGCTGATGCAATACTTCTGCCTTCGAGACGACCTTACGGGCTAAGAGGATGCACCGTTTACCCTGGCTGCTGTAAATGTTCTTCAACTGCTCGATCGTGGCTTTCATATCCTGATCAAAGGGATGAGCATCTCCATCGTTTGTGGTGTAGTGTGTGCAGCGTCCAATTAACACGTCAGGGGCTCCCTTAATGGTCAGAAGCCTAGCAACTGGTGTCAGCGAGTGGTTCTTCGGGACCGCTACCTCTGATAACGTACGTGTCTTCTGCAGTAAAGGTCTCTGCCTCGGCCTGAGGCAAGGTGGTCGACAAGAGGTCGTCTTTGAACATGGAAAAGGTCCGAATCATGTATTTGTTCTTCGAGTTGAAAGCAAGCTCGTATGTCCTCTGCCAGCTCTGGCGCAAGTGATTCACGGAGCCAAGACCTTCGGAAAAGCGAAGGATAGCCTGGTCGGTTGCATCACCGTGAATGCGCCGCTCCTCAAGCGGAAGATTATTGGTAGCAGCATCAAACTCGGCCGCATTGCAGAGGCCTGCCATGGCTCGTACTTGGCCAACACCAGTTGTGACGATGCCTGCGACAGCTGGAGTCTCACTCACGTCCAGTTCATTCTGTGCGGTATCTTGGTTGATTGTATGGTTGCCAATGGTACAATCCGTGACAGTCATGCGGTTCTATGAGGATATGTGAGCGAGTGGGTGCTAAGAAGCGTCATGGCTAGTACTGACCTGTGTGAGAGTCCCTGTCTTGTCCGAGCATATCACAGAAACAGAGCCAAGCGTCTCCACAGTCTTGAGTGACTTGCACAGCACGCTGTTTTGCCGCATGATATTTGCAGTAATCGTCAGGCCTGCGGTCAGGGCGATAGGGAGACCTTCTGGAATGAAAGCGATCGCAACACTGACGCAAGACACAATGAGGGTAGGTACAGAAATCCAACCCGGGTGGTCCCTTCTCAACCACGCGCCCCTGAAAAAGATTGTCAGCGATATGATATTGTGCAAACACCCATGCGATAGTCTCACCAGACGACTAGCACAATTGTAATCATCGTTATCATGATTGAACAGATGATCACAACAAAATACAGGATTTCGCGCTCAAGGGTCGTCATCTTCGTTTTGGGGGAGTTGGTCAGGGTAGCGATGCGACCGAAGACGGTACGATCACCCGTGTTGACAACCAGGCCGGTACATGATCCCGCAGTGCAGTGAGTACCCTGGAGACCGATGCAGCGTGTCTCAAGATAGTTGTCATCGGTAGAATCCACGGCCGCCGCCAGAGGCGCCGACTCTCCAGTAAGGATGGATCTGTCGAACTTGGCGTCGCTGGAGACCTGGAGGAATCTGACGTCGGCCGGGAGCTTGTTACCGGCCTTGATATACACGATGTCGCCGGGCACGAGCTCCGAAGCTGGAAGCGATTGTTGCTTGCCTTCGCGGACGACCATTGTGTTCTCTGGCAACATCCCAGTGATCGACTTCATTACGCGCGACGAAGACCAATCTTGCCACATGTTGAAAGCAGCCTGGATGAAGAAGACGGCAAGTAGGACAATAGCCAGAGCCTGGAAAGATGTCAACTAGAGTCTATACAGCTTGCTGCCATGATGCAGCTTACCAAATTCGCGACTGCAGGGTTGGGTTCGCCCAGCGGCTTCCAGGAGACGAAGACGAGGATAGATCCGATGAGCAAGATGGGCCCAAAGCCCTTGAACATATAGCCCAGGTACTTCTGTATGGTATTAGATTTAGGAGGTGTAGGGGCATTTCGACCGAAGTCCTTCAGCCTTCTGGCAACCTGGTCATCCGAGAGACCCTGTTCCATCGAGGCACTGAGGCGACGGAGTGCCTCTTCAGTCGTGATGGTGTGCCATTGAAGGGCCGATAGCTCTGTACCGACATGTTAGCCGGAGGTTTTGAAGCCAGAACTGAGTTTGTATATGGATATCGACCCTTGGCAGCAGTATCTTTCGCTTTCGATATTTCGACGACATCCTTGGCTTTCGATTCTTCGATCTGGAAGGAGCTTGAGTGGTTGTTAGTGATGTTTGGTTGCTGTACACAGGCGCTGAAGTATCATGGGCTAGGAAGACGACGAGGCCTTGGTCACTTACACGGTGCGATACTGGACGGGCAGAAGAATGGCTGGATCAACCTCGCGCCGCGATCGTACGCTCCTTATGGACATAGAACCATTGGAGTGAGTCCGGCGCAGGTTGCCCGGGCGAGCTGGTCGCGATGCTTCTCCATCGTCGAAGCGAATGCGATCAGCCACAGGAGATTTTAGATTCTCTTCGTCCATTCTTTGCAATTCCCTAGGCTTGTAAGTGAAGAATGTGCCCGCACTTCACTGCAAAGACGATTTTCCCTATAAAACAAGGAGGTAACAGAGCCAGCGGAACAAAGATAAAGGAAGATCGAGACGAGTCAAAGGCGCATATGTTTTTGTCATTGAGTAAGTCGCACTGATCTACTATCTAATATATACCAGCCCTGCAGGACCCGATAGCCTGGTGGTGGCTGCGATTGTGTTGATGGCGAGAGTTTCTGAGAACCAAATGTCAAAACAGGATGCCATACTGTTGGATGTCTGGCGTTCTGAGCACAAATCACAGTGTGAGATGACTTCGACCAACGCAAGGTGATTTTGGGCCCATCACATGCTGTCAGCACTGTGCCATTCTTGGGGGAGCTTGGAAGAGCGTTCCAATGAATGAGCAAGGGCGTACCTACCTAGACGAGTCTGTTAGTATCGGCATAGCAAAGTCAAAATTGAGGAGCGGGATGTGGGAGTGTTGGTTGCTAACCAGATTGATCCAGTCAATATGGTGCAGGAAATTCGCGCACCACTTCCGGCATGGCCCCGCGGAGTGCGTGATATTCCCCTGCTGTTTGTCTTTTGTGGCTGGGCCGCTGATCTCGAGGGGGGTGGCCTGTTTGTGAAAGCTGCTTTGCAGTTGAGTCCAAGTCATTTTGATGGGATGGGGGGAGGGCAACTTGGCACTTGGGCGGGATTTGGGGGCCAAGCTTTCAGCTACTGTTGCTTAATAGGTAGGCAGGAATGCGCGACTGGCGGTTTTGCGGGGAGCGAGAAAGGCGGGAGTCGCCCACTGGAACGCTGGAACGTCACCAAACAACGGGGAAGCAAGAAGGTGCAATAAAAACAACAAAGGCGGCCTCCCAATTTCCAAGCCAACCACCCAATCATATCCCCCCCGCAGCTGCAAGAGACCTCAAGCGATCACTCAGGGTCTCCTCCACTCCGCATGGCCTGGGTGACACAGCCGGAGTAGGGTTGCAGACCAGATTCCGACTGCGATCCTCACGCTGCAAGACACTGGAAGAGACGAGAAATGTTGATTGGCTCATGGGCACCGATGACTTACACGGCTTGCCTAAACAGGCAACCCTTCCACAGTGCCACTAATGCATCCATACCACCTTTGTTTGGCCCGTGAGGCTGCGGAAACGCCAAGCTGGGTACACGGAGTTAAGGTTTTTCTTGCTATGATGGATATAGTAACATCTGCACAGGTCTGCATCCTCGATGCATGCATGGAATGACATCGTTGCGCCAATCCGCCGTGCCGTGAAAAGGCCCAATCTGGGGATGGACGCCAACCGAGCACCCACCCACCCTGCAGTAAGGTCCTATTCGGTTATTGCCTGCCTTGCAAACCGATTGGAAGAGTCATCCTTGCAGTCAAGCGTGAGACTGGCCAGACCGGCTTACAGTATACAAACCCGCCGAATCCGTTGTGTAGCGAGCAAGCTTGGGTGCGCACAAAGCATTAGCCACACGAGTATCAGTGAAAGAGAGCAGAGCTGATCATGGCGGCTACTTCTGTTCCACTTTTAGCAGAATAAAACGTAAATGATTCTATTTCGAATCTATTACGTTGTAACAGCCAACCAATAACAAAATTCGCGCAATAGGATACTCAGGCCTATCCATGTCGAGTCTGGATGCTTCTTTTGACCACGGTGATTTGTCGTCTACATGTACATGTATATGACTTTCTCACCTGTGGATTCTCCTAGGCGCAATTTCCTGGGAAAAGGAGGACGATATGGTCATCATTTGTCATTTGCATATTTCAAAACTTCTGCTGCGGGAATGTCCGACTCTCTTGTCTACGTACGGGTGGCAGAACATTAACCGAGTCTTCGGGACAGTTAGAATGCCCTTCGTCGCGTCCAGAACAACGGGATTACGGCGCGATTGAGTTGGTTCCCTAGCTGTTTTCAGAGGCTCTCTACCTACAAGTAAATGTGCACTTTACGTCGTTACTCGCGATTCCCCTACCTAAGCTTCCATACCCCTTTACGCCTCCATAAGAACCAAGATCTCTGACACGTCCAAGTATATCTATCAGCTGCTGATTGAGCTGATTCCAAAGGTGAACTTCATAGCCTTCAACAACCTAACGTCATCAGGATGTATATTCTGCCCTCGAATTGGCAATGTCGGCATCTCTACTTGATAGTAGCCGATTGTCTTATCTCACTTGCTCATTTCACATTGCGCTTGCAGCACGATTAACGAAAGTTCTGGCTACCTGATTCCAGCTTACCACGAATCGCCCATCTTAACCCAGCGATTCCCGCTACCAATGCCAATAGCCATTACCCGTAAGGCCGGTGCGAAAACGAGCACCACTGCCGCTCAGCCGGTTCGATCGCCTTCTCACACCGCTGGAAAGACAAGACCGGCAGGTCAAGCCAGCGCTGTTGTACGGCGTGCGATCTGGATCGAATCCTCGATCAAACAGATATCGCGAGGCTGATACTCCGGGTGTGTGACTACCACCACCAACCGCCACGAAGGCAGTCCAAAGTTTTTCGGAATCCCCGTCATGCAAGCAGGGCGTTACTAAGGCTGGACGCCGTTCAAACGTTCTGCATGTCTTGGTGTGGCCTTACACTTATTTTCACTACCAAGGTCTAATCTCAAGCCTTCGGGCATTTGGTCTATTGAAGCACTAACCTCAACCGTGGCATAACGCCCACGATGTTCTGGCCGCTGGACTGGACGAGTTTGGTTTGATAAGTCTCCGAACGGGAATGCCGATTTCCAAATCAGATTGCCTCGTGTCGCATTTCGGTCTCTTCCGGCGCAGAGCAATTGTGAAACAAGATGACAATACTTCGGATGAGGAAAGCCTTATGTGACGTCGCTGCAAGCCTGTGTGTCTGCGTTAGCTGGCCACGTTGATACACCCATCAACCTAAAACCCCGGGGTTACATTGACATGCTTGGCACCAAAGCCATTCTTTGCATTTGTTCAAAAGTTAGGAGCTATAGTACTCCACGTAAGTCCGTGGTTGGAGTCGACCAAGTCCCTCGAAAGGGAAAAGAGGGTATTCGGGAATGCGATTGGTGCATGGCATATAACGCGTGCATAGCAGCCCCCGGCCCCTCGCACGACATCCGCCTGGAAGACGGCCGCTGAGGGAACCTGGTCAGCGGCCGGTAAGGAGATGGCGCGTATTCGGATCGGGCATCGTTGGGACGGAACCCCACTGACATTAGGTGTATGCGTGCCACTCGCGCATAATTCACCAAAAGGGGAGGGGTGGCCACCAAACCGTACTCGCGAAAAGAAGAAGATCAACGGCGAAATTTTTGTTTTGCCCAGCTTTTCTTGTGTCGGAGAGCATTACGTCAACCTCGTCACTGTTTATTAAATCTGCAGTTCTACTTTGCGTCTTCGTCTCTACATACTTACTTATATATGTGACTGAGCTGCTCCGTCTCAGCAAGATATGCTACAAACATCTCTAGCTAATTCATGCGCGACCAGCAGAGAGACACCTAGAGTCTATAATATTGCGAAATATCACGGCCATCGACGACACAAAGAGGACTGCCGAAAAGAATAAACCACACACGGTACCCGGCAGCACCAGTTTCAATAAATATTAATACATATTATCTTTATCTCCATACCAGTTTCGATTTCCACCATGACTGTAGGAAGGTTGCGGCTTAGCGCGGTCATTCCCATCGTCTGTTCGATGGTGGCCTTCGCGCTCCTGATCGTGTTGGTCACCGCCGGAACGAAACCGGGTAGGAACTCGGGATACTATTTACTCTCGGTAGGTTGATTTCTGCTCCTCCCCAAAGTCTTACTTGCAAGCGACAACGATGTCGCCACGGGCAATATCTGACTGACTTATGTTCTACTCATCCTTAGCTGAACACATCCGAAGTCGGAACCAACCTCGTCGAGATCAAGTCGGCGAACACCTCGTCTACTACTGCGGGTGGTATCATCGGTGGCATTACCGGGCTGATTCCGGGCCTGGATGGCGCTGTCAATAACCTGACTACCGAAGTCAACCAGGGGCTGCAGGACATTGTGAATGAGCTCGTCAAGGAGGCAACCGAGTCCATCGGGCTCAAGGACCAATATATCATCTACCTACAGAACATATGCCAGGGGAATCTCAGCGATCCGAACAACCCCAATTCCAAAATAAATATCGATTCATGTCCCAGCTTCAAGAAGGTGGGAGATAGTAAGTTCTTTTTCTATTGTCCTGGCGAGACTAAGAGCCCCCCCCCTCTCTTTTGACCCACCTCGTATGATTCCTAACCATGTCACAGCCATCGGGGGCCTCACGAACATCACCAGCTACGTCGTCGTCGGCAACACCAACGTCTCCTTCCCGTTCCTGCAGACCCTCAGCTCGACGGGCGAGACAACAGGCGGCGCCCTGTTCGCCGCCACCACGGCCAACGCGGCCTTCCTCTACGTCGGCCTCGTCGTCTCGGGCCTCGTGGTGCTGACATCGATGCTGTCGCTGGTGCTGCCGCGCGTCCGGCTCCTGACGCTGGGCAACATGCTCATCGCGGGCCTCGCGCCCGGCTTCCTCGCCATCAGCGCCATCGTGTCGACGACCGTCGCCTACGTCATCCACACCGTACTCGAGAGCTTCAACAGCGCCTTCACCATCGGCTCCAAGGTCGGCGGCTCCGCTCTCGCGCTCGTCTGGGTCAGTCTGATCCTGAGCATGGTCAGCGCGTCGTACTGGGCCCTCGTCTGGTTTGTCGACGCGCGGCAGTCCTTCTGGGCCCGCTTCCGGCGCCCCGTAGAGCAAGAGGGCGAGTGGAAGGCCACGTTCCTGGCGTCCTGGAAGAATGCGCGACTTCATGACGATGTGGCCAAACATCCCGAGGCAGGGGACGTCCCGAAAACGAAATATCCGGGAGGAGGCATACTGGCTGGGTATCCCGAGGGAGGTGTCCTCGACAAGAATGCTGAGAAGAAGAAGCCGTCAACTTGAAAGTGCGGTCGTACCAATTATGGCCGCAGCACACGATGGATATGTTGTAATTTTAAGGAGGCGGCGTGGGAAAGGGGGGTTAACAGCGTAATGATTAATACATTATTAAGGACGACTTATATTATTATAATAATACCTTTAACTTAATTAAAATAATCGATATTATAAGGCTTATTAATACTTTAATAATATAAAATATACTTTTAAAAACTTTAATTAATTATATATTATAAATTATTACATGCCTTTATTAAGAAAGGAGTAATATATAAGTTATATATATTATATAATATAAAATTAATTACCTTTTCTAGTTTCAAATTAGTTAAACACTCGTTTAATTATTATCTTTTATTAATTAAAGTTATTATTACCTCTCTTTTTTAATATATTAATTTAAAGTTAAATTAAACCCTTTATATTATTAATATAATATTATTTTAATTTTCTCTTTAAATATAATACTATTATTATCTTTCTAATTATATTATTAATATAAAGTAATATAATATATTAGTCCGTGCTTATTAACGCCACATTAATATAGATTAAGCCCCGCTCTTATATTTATTTTAAGTTTTAATTTAACTTTAATTAAATTTACTTTTATTTCCTTTCTTTATTATAAATTATATTATTTTAAGTATTATTTATTGGTTTCTTTTATTAAATTTTAATTCCGTAATTATTTATAATTATTAATTATATCGTTTAATAAAATGTTATTTTATTTTTAATTTTAAATAAACCGATATCGATTTCGTTATAATACAAATAATAACGAACTTTAAACTATATATTAAAAGCCTCGGCATATAATTATAAAAACTAAACTTAATTAACTTAATATTATCAATATTATAATATATAATAAAAGTAATCGCGTTATTATAATATATATTAAAAAATAAATATAATTTAATATTAATATTTAAAATAAGTTTATTAATTTTTATAAATTCTAAAGTTATAACTCCTTTAAATTAAAATTAAAATTATAACATAATTATAAATATAATTAATCGATTAATAAAACGAAAATAAATTAAATTATATTATAAAATATTAACGTGGTTTATTATATACTGGGTTATATTATATAGTCGGCTACCTTTTTCCCTATATAAAATAGGTCCGTGTATAACCGTGTATTATAATTAATTTTAATTAAATTTAAACCGTAATTTTAAAATTAAAGTTTAATTTAAATAGAATAAATAAAAAGATTTTTTAAAATTTATATTTATTTTATTATACCTGTAAATAATAAATGTATTAAATTAATCCTTATAATCTCTATTTTCCGCTTTAATTTATTAAATGAACTAATTATAAAATTAAATAAAATAGATTTAATATTTTTATATAATTAAATATAATGGGTTAAAATTTTATAAAATTTAATAAAAATTTAAAAGAGTTATAATTTATATACGGACGTTTTTTATATAGGGAAAAAGGTAGCCGATTATATAATATAACCGAGTATGTAATAAACCACGTTAATATAAAAGAAATAATAAAAATATATTATTAAAGCATATTCTAAGTTTATAAATTGTTTTAAATTATTATAAATAATAAAAATATATAATTTACTTTTTTTATATAAATAAAATATATACAATCTTAAGTATTAAATAGATATTTACCTTAATTATTTATTATAATATAATAGAATATATAAATATTATAAATAAGTTAAATATATAAATTAGTAATTATAACCTTTCTTTTATTATTATTAAAATAATTAAATAAACGCTTTACTCGATTTAAATTATATTTAAATTATATTTAAATTATAATCTTTTATAAATTATTAAAAAGAAATATACCATTTAAATTAAAATAGGGCTTTAAATTATAATTTTATTTAAATTAAAAAAGGATTATAAACTTTTGAAGTTTATTTTTAAATAAGAAAATAAATTAAAAATAGGTATAATTAAATATTTAAATAATTAAAACATATATTAAAATTATAAAATCTATTTCTATTTTAATTTTAAATTATATAAAGGAATAAACGAATTATTATTAAAAAGAACCCGATTTTAATATAATAATCGAATATTTATTAAAAGGGTTATAAAGTTTAAAAAAAAGAATTAAATAATAAATTAATATCTTTATATACCTAATAATTATTTTAAATACTTTCTTATAACAATTATATATATTAATTAAATATTCTTTACTTTTAATTAAATAATATTTATTATATTAATCGGTTATTAAAAGATCCGGATAACCCTTTCTTTAAATTAACCTTTAAACCTTCGGATATTAAAATTATAAATTTTAATAAATTTAAGGAATTAAAATATTAAGTATTATAGGTTAAAGTATTACGGATTTATTATAAGAAATTTTAATATAAAGTTAATTAAATTAAATAAGAAAATAATAATATATAATACTTAGTTTTTTATTTTAAAAACTTTATAAATAAATTAGAATAATATTATTATTAAAATTTAAATAAAACTAACCCGTTTATTAAATTAATTAAATAGAAATATATTATTAAGGAAGATTATTTTAATAATAATTACCTTAATAACGAGATATTCGTTTTAAAAGAAATTTAAAATTTAATATAAAAGAGAGTTAAATAAATAAATAATCCTATAAAGGACATTAATCTACTAATTATATTATTAAAAAAATTATATAAAACCTTTACCTTTTATTTAAAAAATTAAATAAGTAAATATATAGTTATAAGTTAATTAATTATATAATAACCGACGAATAGCCTAATTAATAATAAACTATCTAATTAAAGGATTATTCGTTAATCGCGTGTTAACTCTTATTTATCGGTACCGGCCCTTTTTCCCTTTTAATATATTTAATTAATTTATAATTTTATTATATTAACGTTTATTATATTAATATAGAAGTTTCACGTCTTTTAAAACCGCTTTCCTATTTTATATATATATAAATATACTCTTTATTATTTAATAATCTTTTTAAAAATATTTATTATTATATATTTAATATATAATATAAAGATTATATATATAAAGAACTATATATTATAATAATTTAAAAGGCTTATTTCTATATATAATATTTAATATTTTAAAATCGAGTTTATTTAAAATAATTATAATTTTCGTATCGCGAAAGTAATTTTTTTTAAAAAATCTAAATTTAATAATTATTAATACCGTCCTACGGAGGACGTTAATCTATTAATTATATTATATAAAATCTTTTTATAAAACCTTAACTTTTAATTTAATACATTAAATAAATAAATATATAATTTAATTAATTATATAATAATTAATAAATAATTTAATTAATAATAATTTATCCCGTCCTACGGAGGACATTAATCTATTAATTATATTATAAAAAAGAATTATATAAAACCCTTACTTTTTATTCGATAAATTAAATAAGTAAATATATAATTATAAATTAATTAATTATATAATAACCGATAAATAGCTTAATTAATAATAACCTATTTAATTAAAAAACTATTCACTAACCGCGGTTCGCCCCCCCTTTTTAACGCTAGCTCCCGTTTATCGGTACCGGCCCTTTTTCCCTTTCGGTATACTTAATTAATTCACGATATTATTATACCGGCGCTCGTCGTATTAATATAAAAGTTCTATATCCTCCGGGGTTTCTTTCTTATCTCGTATATATATAAATACGCCTTCCGCCGTTTAATATTCTTTATAAAACTCGTCGCTACCGTTTATATTAAATATAATATAAAAATTATATATATAAAAAGTTATATATTATAATAACTTAAAAGGTTTATTATTACGTATAGTATTTAATATTTTAAAGTCGAATTTATTTAAAATAATTATAATTTTTATATTACGAAAGTAATTTTTTTTTAAAAAATATAAATTTAATAATTATTAATATAATCGCGCCGGCTTTTTTAGAATTACCTAAGGCGCTTTTTATTAATATATATAATATAATATATATTAATAAATATCGAGATTTAAATAATTATATATATATTTAATAATATATAAAGGTATAATATAAAGGATAATAACGAATATAAATATATATTTATATATAATAAAAAAGAGAAATATTATAAATCTTAAAGAGCGTCTATTTTAAGATTTTATACCTATATATAAAAGCTTTCTTTAATAATTTATATAAAATTAATATCTTTATACTTTAACTTTAAGAACTTTATTACCTAGGTATAAATAATTTCTAATAAATTTTAAATTTATATAACGCAAATAAGTAATTCCTTTCTTAATATTTAAATATAATATTATCGCGAGACCTAGGTTTATTATAAATCCTATATTATAAAGGATAATAAGGTAATAATTAAGGTCGATAACTATAATAAAAAGGGGGCTTAATATTTACTATTTATTATCGTATAGTTAAAAGCTTGATTTTTTAATTTATTATTTAAAATACCTATTTATTTTAATACGGAGTTATTATTAATTTATATAACCTTCTATTTATTTTTTATTATTTATATTAGCTATAATAAGCTTAAAAAAATAATAAAAAAATAATAATTTATCTAATTAAAAGATTACTCGTTAATTACGGTTCGCCCCTTTTTTAATATTAATTCTCGCTTATTAATATCGGCTTTTTAAAGGTAATTATTTCGCGATCTTATTATATCGGCGTTTATTATAAACGTATAAAAGCTTTATATCCTTTAAAGCTTCTTTCCTATTTTATAAATATATAAATATATTTTCCGTTATTTAATAATTTTTATAATATTTTATATTATTATATATTTTAAATTTAATATATAAATTATATATATAAAGAATTATATATTATAATAAATTATAAAATAAATTATTTTATATAATTTTTAATATTTCGAAATTAAATTTATTTAAAATATTTATAATTTTTAAATTACGAAAGCGATTTATTTTAGGAAATTTGAATTTAATGATTACCGGTATAATAATATTAGCCTTTTCGGAATTACTTAAAGCGTTTTTTATTAATATATATAATATAATATATATTAATAAATATTAAAATTTAAATAACGTAACCTATAAGCGAAATAATTATATAAACGAAGTAACTATTTTCGTTAAATTTTATATAAATAACTTTTATAACTTAATTCTTTTATTATTTATTATAATTAATATTTAAGAAGAAAGGTAAATAATTTTAACGCTTTAAGCGTTTAAAAATAATTTAAAATTAAATCTTTAATATATAACCCGAACGTATAAAGTCCTTTATATAACCCTTCGTAACCGATAGCTCGGTATTCTTATAAAACGCGAAATATCGGTTAATTTTTAAAAATTAACGGATTTTAAAGAAAATATAATTATATAATATATAATCGAATTAAATTCGCGGTTATTTCCTTCCCGAATAAATAACGTTAAAGATATAACGAATTAATTATTCCATTAATATAACGCGGGATATATTAATATTAATTAAGCCTTTAACTTTATATAACGGTAATTAAACCTCCGGATACATTTTAATTAAAAAATCGATTATTAAAGAGTCCTTTATAAAGATTTTAACGCGTATTATATATAATTTACCTTTATATAAAATATAATTTATAAATATAGGATTTAAAAAGAAAATATTTATAATTTTAATAAAACCGGCTTTTTTATAAATTAAATTTTATTTAAAATAATCGTTATTACTTCTAATTAATATAGAAAGTTTAAAATAATATAATAAAGGAATCGGGAATAGGTTATAATTATTTAAAGCGTTAGATTATCCGGTTATATTATCTTTCTATATATTATATTTATTAGAAAAATATACCTTTTTTCTTAATATAAAAATAACTTATTATTAAAAGATTAAGTAATTATAATTATTAAAAATAATTAAATTATAAATAAAAGAAATAAAGATTAAATTTAATATTTTAATAAATATATAAAGTTTTATAAGAAAGGTATTTATCGTTTATTAATCTTAAATAGCTACGAAAGTTATTATTTGATAACTTTTAAACTTTATTATAAAAAGAATTTAATTATTATATTTTATATACTTTTTTATTTATTATATAAACTTTAACCTTTTAATATTAATTATTTTTATATATTAAAAAGGTTATATAAGAAAGAAATCGAAGGTTTTATATAGGCGTATATTATTTATATCTTAAAGGAGGACTTTTTATTAACGTTTTTAAAAACGTTTTAAATAACTTTTATTATTTTAAATATTTAAAGAGGTTTTTAAAAGATAAGATTTATATTATATAATCCGGAATTTATTATTTTATAATTAAATATAAAGCTATATATATTAATACCGTTAATAATTTCTTCCGGCCTACCTATACCTTAAGAATTAAAAACCTTAAATAATATAATTAAAGCTTAATTTTAAACCGAATATATTAGGAATTAAATTGCGCGATATTAAAATAACTCTTTAATATTAATTTTTATTAGATTTAATTAAATTATAAAAAGTATAACGTAAGTAATATACCGGCTCGTTCTATTAAAAGGTAAGGTAATCGTATTATAAAAGGTAAATAAAATATTTAACCGGCGCCGTTATATAAAAAAGAAATAATTATAAGATAAAGGATTACTTTATATATAAATTAAAAAAAAATTATAATTTTAAAAAGACATTAATAAATAATTATAAAATAAATCGCGCCGGAATAATAATCGTACGAAAAAGCCTAAAACGCGCCCGCGGTATTATAGAATTTACGGGGAGCCTAGGTATAATATACGTACTTATTAAAATAATATAAATATATTTAAAAATAAAGATTCCGATTAATTTTAATATATTAAATATATTATAACGGAATTAATTTATACTTTTTTATATAAAATATTAAAAAATAATTAATTTACTTATATAGTTATTTCGTTTATAGACTACGTTAATTATATATATATTTAATAATATATAAAAGTATAAAATTAAATAAAGGATAATAATAAATATAAATATATATTTATATATAATAAAAAGGAGAGAATATTATAAATTTAAAAAAGCGTTTATTTTAAGATTTTATATTTTTATATAAAAGCTTTCGTTAATAATTTATATAAAATTAATATCTTTATACTCTAATTTTAAAAACTTTATTATTTAAATATAAATAATCTTTAATAAATTTTAAATTTATATAATATAAATAAATAATTCTTTTCTTAATATTTTAATATAATATTATTATAAAACCCGGGTTTATTATAAATCCTATATTATAAAGGATAATAAATAGTTAAGTTAATAATTATAATAAAAATAGGGCTTAATATTTATTATTTATTATTGTTAAAGGTTTAATTTTTTTAATTTATTATTTAAAATACGTACGTATTTTAATATAGAATTATTATTAATTTATATAACCTTTTATTTATGTTTTATTACTTATTTTAACTATTAAAAGCTTAAAAGAATATTAAATAAATTATATAAATAAATCGATTAGGATTAAGGAAGAAAAAGCGATTTTAAGGTTTATAAAAGTTATAATTAAAAGACTTTATATAATAAGGTATAAAGAAATTTATTTATAATATTATAAGAATTAAGACTTTATAATTAAGTAATTAAATAAATATTTAAAATTATCCTTACTTTAATTAAAAAGTACCTATATTTAAATTTTCGATATACCGCCTTTTTTTATAAAGGGGGGGTAATAATATAATACGTTAATTCGTATTTATTAATATTATATTAATATAGATTAAACCTCGTTTCTATATTTATTTTAAGTTATAATTTAGCTTTAATTAAAAAGAAATCTTTTCTTTATTATAAATTATATTATTTTAATATTATTTATAACTTTAATTTATTAAATCTTAATTCTATAATTTATAATTAATTATAATTATCGATTTAAATTTAATTAGAAATATTATTATTTAATGAAATCTCTTTATTTATAAATTACTTATTTATTATAAATTATCTTTTTTTAAATTTATTATAACGTGGTTTACC
This sequence comes from Apiospora saccharicola, assembly GCA_038363915.1. Taxonomy (NCBI): domain Eukaryota; kingdom Fungi; phylum Ascomycota; class Sordariomycetes; order Amphisphaeriales; family Apiosporaceae; genus Apiospora; species Apiospora saccharicola. Next base: position 8,614,913 of record JAQQWM010000001.1, read on the forward strand.
ACCGAGTAGGCTATATTACCGAATAGGCCACCTTTCCCTTTAACCTACTTTATTAAATTTTAATATATAATATGTTTATAATTATTATATTAATTTAATTTAAAAAAGATCGTATCGTTTTAATAATTTAAGTAATACGAAAAGGTTTAAATGGAATTAATTAAAGAATTATTATAAAAGTATATAATATCCCTTAAATTACTTTAAATAACCGACTCCGTAATACCGAATTTCGATATAAAACCCGATCGAACGGTTAGAAATTAAATTTAATAGAAAAGGAGGTATTTTATAATTATATATTTAATTTAAATACCCGAAGGATACCCTTTAATATTAATATTATAAAAGATATAATTAATTTCCTTTCGGAATTATATAGCGGCGACCGCGTCGGTAAATATTAAGTTAGGCGCTTTATTAACCGCGACCCGGACTTTAAAACCCGAATAAACCGTTAATATAATTATTAAAGGGTTCTTTATAAAGATATTAATATTATTTTTAATTAATTCGTATTAATCGTTAATATTAAAATTAAATATAATATTTTAAATAAAAATATATAACATTTCGATAAAATTAGTTTTATAATAAATATAATCGAGTTAATACTCGTAATAATATACGTCGATTAGTATAAGAAAGTAAAGTCGGTTTAACCTAATAATTAGGAATAATTAATAATTATTAAATATATTAATTCTTAAAGTTAATATATTCCGCCGTTTTTAATCGTTTAAAGTTAATATTACCTTTCGAATTAAGTTATCGAATACGACCTATTAAGCGATTAAATAATTAAACCGACTTTTAATAATTAAATCGATAACGAGACGGGTTTAAATTAGATTAAATATTTCGATAAATATATTAAATCGCGAATAAAAGGTTATTATCGCCTTTTAATTCTAAATAGCTACGAGAGTTATATTTCGGCCGAATTTAAAGTATATTATAAAAATAACGATATTATTATAATTAATATACCTCCTTATTTATTTTATTTACTTTAGCCTTTAAATATAATATTTTATTCGGTATTAAAGCGTACGTATTTAAAGTAAATCGAGCTATTTATTAAAATATCGATAAATTATATTACGAAATTAAAGTTCTTTATCGCTTTTAAAACCATATATTTTATTATTTTTATAAAAAATAATATTAAATTTAGATTTAACGTATTTAATTTAATATTTTATTATTTAAATAAAGTAATTAATAAATTAAATATATATTTTTAAATGCTTATACCTAACTTATCGCGTCCGGGGATAGTTAATACCTATAACCTTTAAATACCGTTTAACTTTTTAATAAATAATTAAATATTCTACCTTTATTAAAAGTAAGATCTTTATTTATTAAAGGAGCTCTTTAACGTTTATTTTAAATATTATAAATTAAATAACGAAGGATATAAATAGAATAATTTATAAAATAACCTTTATATATAACCGGATATATATATTAAAAAAAGTTAATTTAATACTTTTTAAATATTAAAGAATTAAAAAAGTATATATTTAATTTAAAAAGGCTTTTATTATATAAGAATTTTAAAAGCTATAAAATAAAAAGGTAAAAGGGAAGCGTTTAACGATTAATAAAGGTAAAACGAGGCGTTCGTTAAAGCGAAGGGTAATCGGTAAAAAGCGTTATAATATTTATAATAAAATAGGTTATAATACGTAAATATATAAAAAAGATATAAAATCGAGTAATAAATTAAATAATAAATAAATTTAATTAATTTAAAACGTTATAATTGAATTAATTTATATAAAAGTAATAAAATATAGAAAAGGTGGCTTATTAGGTAATATAGCTTACTCGGTGGTAAACCACGTTATCTCTTTTAATATATATATTTCTCTTTTTATTTATAAAAAGATTTAATAAATATCTTATCCTTATATTTCTTAAGCGGTTAATATAATATTTATTATTATTTAAAAAGTTAATTATAACGAGAGTAATATAATGCGCTAGTCCGTGCCTACTAACGCTACGTTAGTATAGATTAAGCCCCGCTCCTATTACGGATTAAGCCCCGTTCTTATACCTATTTTAAGCTTTAATCTAGTTTTAATTAAATCTACTCTTTTTTCATTTCTTTATTATAAATTATATTATTTTAAATATTATTTATAGCTTTATTTTATTAAATTTTAATTCCGTAATTATTTATAATCGTTAATTATATTATTTAATAAAGCGTTATTTTACTTTTAATTTTAAATAAATTAATATCGATTTTATTACGGCGTGAAAAGTAACGAACTTTAAACCGTGTATTAAAAGCTTTAACGCGTAATTATAAAAACCGAACTTAACCGACCTTTATCGCGAATATTATAATACGCGATAAGAATAACCGTATTATTATAATATATATTAAAAAATAACTTTAATTTAATATTAAGATTTAAAAGAAATTTATCGGATTTTATATTCTTTATAACGTTATTAAATTTAGTCGTTATTTTTATAAACGATTTAATATTAATAACCTTAAAAATAATTAAACTTTCAAAGGTTTTAACGATAACTCGATTAACGAAAATATTAATCGAATTTATAAGGAGTTCGAAAAATAATAAAAGGATATTCGTAAATTCCGATATATTATAAATATTAATAAATTAAACGGCGATAATTTATAATTCCGTTTTAATTAATGTTTTAATATATATATATATATAATAATAATAAACCCGCCTTTCCCTTTCCCCTTTAAATTAATTCCGGTACGGTTTAATAATTTATTAAGAATAGTTTTATTATAATAAAGGAATTTAAAAATATATATAATAACTTGGAAAAGTTATTTTAAGAAATATAATTTATTATTATAATTATTTATTTAATATTTTATTAAACTTCTTATAGCTAAAATAAATAATAAAAAATAAATAGAAGGTTATATAAATTAATAATAATATAGAATATATAAATATTAAATATTCTTATTTAAATTTAAAAATATATTATTAACCTTTTAAAGGTTTATAAACGATTTATTAAAGGAATATTTTAATAATTTCTATTATATATATATTAATAATATTTTAATTTATTTATTTATTTAGTATTTTATTAAGCGTTTTATAATTAAAATAAGTAATAAAAAATAAATGGAAGGTTATATAAATTGGTAATAATTCTATATTAAAATAAATAAGTATTTTAAAAGTAAATTAAAAAATTAAAACCTTTAATAATAATAAATAATAAATATTAAACCCCTTTCTATTATAACTATCGATTTTAGCTATTTATTATCCCTTACGGTATAGGATTTATAATAAACCCGGGTCTTGTAATAATATTATATTTAAATATTAAGAAAGGAATTATTATATTCGTTTACGTTATATAAATTTAAGATTTATCGGAGATTATTTATACTTAAGTAATAAAGTTCTTAAAGTTAAGGTATAAAAATATTAATTTTATATAAACTATTAAAGAAAACTTTTATATATAAATATAAAATCTTGAAATAAATACTTTTTAAAATTTATAATATTTTTCTTTCCTATTTTATATAAATATATATTTATATCTATTATTATTCTTTATTTAACTTTATACCTTTATATATTATTAAATATATATATAACTATTTAAATTTTAATATTTATCGATATATATTATATTATATATATTAATAAAGAACGCCTCGGGTAATTCTAAAGAAGCCGGTATTATTATATCGATAATTATTAAATTTAAATTTCTTAAAATAAACCATTTTCGTAATTAAAAAATCGTAAACACTTTAAATAAACTTAACTCTAAAATATTAAAAATAATATAAAATAATTTATTTTATAATTTATTATAATATATAATTTTATATATATATAATTTATATATTAAGTTTAAGGTATATAGCGATAAAAAACTTTATAAAAATTATTAAATAAGGGAAAGTATATTTATATATTTATAAAATAGGAAAGAGGTTTCGGAGGACGTAAAACTTTTATACGTTTACGATAAATATCGGTATAATAGGATCGCGGGATAGTTACCCTTAAAGGGCCGGTATCGATAAATAGGAGCTAGCGGAATCGCGGTTAATAAATAATCCTTTAATCGGACAGGTTATTATTAATTAAATTGTTCGTCGGTTATTATATAATTAATTAATTTACGACTATATATTTATTTATTTAATTTATTAAATTAAAAGTAGGGGTTTTATATAATTCTTTTTTATAATCTAATTAATAGATTAACGTCCTTCGTAGGACGATATTTTAATTTATTTAAAAGATTTATTAAAGTATAAAATATATATCCGGAAAGTATTTTAAAAGCTTTTAAAGGTTAGAATTTAAACGGACTTTAAGAAATACGAATTTAATATAATAAAGATAAAATATTTTAATTTTATTATTTAAATTAATAATATTATAATTAACTTCGAAAAAGTTATCGTTATAAAGGATTAAATATAATTTATAAATATTAAAATAATTTAATTATTCTTTAAATTTTATAATTTCTATTAAAAATTTATAAAGAATTATAATAATATAATTAAACCTTTAACCCTCTTTATTAAAGTTAATTAACTATAGGATTAAAGCCTCGATTAATAAAAGGTATTTAATAATTTAAAAGCCGCTTTATTATAAATACTTATCGTCGTTTATTTTAATTACGAAAAAAATTTAGAAATTAATTCTCTCGATTTTGTAATAATTAAAATACTTTTATAAAAATAAAACGATAAAAATTAATACTTTATCGGATATTATTCTAAATTTCTTTAAAACCTGGAATTAAATTATTTAATTTATAATAAAGAAATATTAATTATAATAAAAGGACTTTAATACTAGTGAACCGAATTTATAAACCTTTAATACTTTAAGCCCTTTATAATTATTATCGATTATTATACCTTTAAATACTTTAATATAAAATAATATTTTAACTTTTAATAAATATATTAAATAGAAATAGTAGTATAATACTATTTTATAATTATTTATTAATTTAAAAAAGATAATATAATTATTAATATATTATTTTAAAAAGTAAAGGAATTAAGAATTTTAAAAATTAAAAAAAGAATAAAAATTATTAAACGATTTTTAAACCTTTAAATTTTATATTAAATCTTAATTTTAAGTTAGGAGGTTAACCGGAGATTATATTATTAAATGATAATATTCCCTTATTAAATTCTTTAAAATTTTTATTAATTAATACGCTTTTAAAAATAAATTAATAAACGATAGGTTTTAAAGTTTTCCGGGGAAAAGCTTAATTAAAATATAAAGATTTTAAATTAATAAACGGACTACTTTTATATAAAGGAAAGTTAATAATTTTAATAACTAATAACTTTAAAATAAAGTTTATTAAAGATATTTATTATCGAGTTACTATTATATACCTAGGAGTAAATAGAATAAAGAAATTAATTACCGAAAGTTATTAATAATTAAATATAATAAACGATTATAATATCTTTATAATAAATTATATATATAAACCTTTAAAGGTTTTAAAAATAAAGACCTTTAAGAAACTTTAATTATTTCTTATATTAAATTAATTATAATAAGATATTATTATAGACTTTAAAGTTATAATTCTTTTAAATAAGGATACGGGGTATAATATAATTATAATTATAATTAATTAATTACCGAAATAAAGGTAAATCATATTATATTATAAAAACATTAATATAAAAGAAATAATTAAAATATATTATTAAGGTTTATTCTAAGTTTATAAATTACATTAAATCGTTATAAATAATACAAATATATAATTTACTTTTTTATTTATAAATAAAATATATAAAATTTTAAATATTAAATATATATTTACTTTAACGATTTATTAAAATATAATGAAATAAATAGAAATTATAAACGAGTATATAAATTAACGATTATAACCTTTCCTTTTTTATTATTAAAATAATTAAATAAACGTTTTATTAATTTTAAATTATATTTAAATTATAATTCCTTACGAATTATTAGGAGGAATAATACCTTTTAAAATAAAATAAGGGTTTAAATTATAAACCTATTTTAATTAAGAGAAAAGGATTAAAAACCTTTAAAGCTTACCTTTAAATAAAAAGATAAACCGGGAATAAATATAATTAAACATTTAAATAATTAAAAAATATATCGAGGTTATAAAATTCATTTTTATTTCGATTTAAAACCGTATAAAAAAATAAGCGAACCGTTATTAAAAAGAGTTTAATTTTAATATTAATAATCGAATATTCGTTAAAAAGGTTATAAAATCCGGAATAAATTAACGTTCTTATATACCCGATAGTTATTTTAAATTTTCTTTTATAATAATCATATATATAAATTAAATATTCCTTATTTTTAACCGAACGATACCTATTATATCGATTAATTATTTAAAGATTTAGATAACCTCCTCCTTAAATAAACTCCCGAACGATTAAATATTAAAATTATAAACCTTAACGATTTTAAATAATTAAAATATTAGGTATTATAAATTAAAGTATTATAAATTTATTATAAACAACTTTAATATAAGGTTAATTAAAAAGATTAAAAAAAAAAAAATATCTAGCTTTTAACTTTAAGAACTTTATAAATTAATTAAAAAGATATTAATATTAAAATTTAAATAAAGCCGGCTTACCTATTAAATTAATTAAATAAAAACGCGTTATTAAAGAGGATCGTTTTAATAACGATTATTTTAATAACGAGATATTTATATTAAAAGAAATCCGGCGTTTAATATAAAAGAGAGTTAAATAAATAATATAAATAAATTAATTAAAATCGGGGAAAAAGGAATAATTAAAAGCTTATAAAAACTATAATAAAGGAATTTTATATAATAAAATATAAAGAAATTTAATTATAATGTTATAAGAATTAAAGCTTTATAATTAAACGATTAAATAAATACCTAAAGCTATTCCTATTTTAATTAAAAAGTGTTTATATTTAAATCCCTATTAAAACTTTAATACGCCGCCTTTTTATAAAGGGGGGGGTAGTAATATAATACGTTAGTTCGTACTTATTAACGTTATATTAATATTTATTAACGCTACGCTAGTATGGATTAAGCCCCGCTCTTATATTTATTTTAAGTCTTAACTTAACTCTAATTAGATTTACTCTTTTTTCTCTTTTTTATTATAAATTATATTATTTTAAATGTTATTTATAGCTCTACCTTATTAAATCCTAATTCTATAATTACTTTTATATTAAAAAGTACCTTTTATACCTTATATAATATATTTATAAAGCTAGAATTAAATTAAATTAAGCTTATCTTAAGCCCTTTAAATCCGACTTATAATATCAATTTAATAAATACCTTTATATTAAAACTACCTTATTATTAAAAGGAAGGAATTATAAAAGAAAATAAAGTTAAAGAAATTAAAGAATATAATAAGGCCACGAGGTTAGCCAGTCGGCTATAATCCGTAAAAGGTAGTAATACTTTTATATTTAAGAGCACCTTTCGTATTTTATATAATATATTTACGAAATTAGAATTAAATTAGATTAAGCTTATTTTAAACCTTTTAAATTTATTTTAAGCCCTTTAAATCTAGTTTATAATAATTATCTCTCCCTTTTTAATAAATCGTCCTCGAGCCGTTTTAATTTAAATATTTAAAAGGAGTTTTAATTCTTTAATTATTAATTATTCGTTATTAATTACCCCTCCTTTTAAAGGGTTTTTCTCCTAACCTTTAGCTAGTTATTATTAATAATTAGGAAAGGGGTATATATATATTATATTATATAATAATATTTCGTATAATTAACCTTTTAAAACGTATTATTAATATTTAAATTTTATATTAACGGTTTTATATAATTAATTAAAGTTAAATTTAATATTATAACCTTTAATCCTTAAGCTCGTTAGTATAACGGCTCGAATTAAGGATTTATTATTTTTATAATTAAAATATAAAAGTATAATTATAACGAGGCTACGAAATTAATTAATTAATTATAATCTATAAAAGGTAATAATACTTTTATATTTAAAAGCACCTTTTATATTTTATATAATATATTTACGAAATTAGAATTAAATCGGATTAAGCCTATCTTAAACCCTTTAATAGACCCTACTAAGGGGTTTATCTAAGGAAGGCCTGGTTAGCCTGCTATTCCTAAATAGGAAAGCGATTAATTTAAATAATAATAATTAACCTCCCTTATTTAAAAGGCTTTAACCGATTTAAATAAATAGAGCCCTTTTCCTTCCTATTCTATTTTTATATTAATCCATTATTTAAATTATTCCTATCCGATCCCTTTAAATTAATAATATCTTTCTAACCTTAATCGATTAAAAAATAAGATTATCTCGGCTTAATAATTTTATTAAAAATCTATTAAAATCTATATATTTAAATATATCTTTTAATAGCTCGAAAGTAGGTTTATATATTAAAACTATTATTAAATTAATAGATCTATATATTTAATATATCTCTATCGATTATTATCGGAATTAACGATTAAAAGTAAAATCTATATATCTAATACGTCTTTCTCTTTTAATTTAATATATACTCTTTACTTTAATTATTATTCGTATATTTAATATACCCGGTAATTATTTATTAAATTAATTTTATACTTTAATAAAAGTATTTTAAAAACGCGATACGTTTAAATAAATAAAAAATCCCTTATAAATACGATTTAATAAATTATTTAATTAATTAATTATTCGTTTATAATATTTAATCCTAAATAACTTTAATTATTATAAACGTTACGGTTTCCTACTTAAATATCGGTTTATTTAAAATCTTTATTTAAATATTATTTTATAAAAACCTTAATTTAAATATCGTTTAATCCTAAAAGTTCTATTTAAAAAATTTCCTTATTATTTCTAATTTATTATATTTATATTAAATATACTTTAATTTATTATTAATTACTTATATATAAATAAATTATTAATATAGCTAAAAAATTAATTACCGATCCTTTTTTAAAAAAGGAATAAAGTATAAATAAATAATCCGAAATTCCTAATAAATAAATTATTTTAATACTTTAATAATTTATATATTTTATTAACCCCAATACGATACTCCGCGATAAAATTATTCTTAAATAGATCGCGATTTTAGGATTTTAAAACAATTTATATTTAAGAAAAATTAAGCTTTTAAATTCCTTATAAATAAATCCTCCTTTAATATAAAAGCGAGTTATTTTAATATTAAAAAATATAATTATTTAACGAGTCGAATTATTAAAATATACGATTAACTTTTAAAAATTATTAAAATCGTATATAATAAAAGCTAAAATTACGATTCTTAAGAAATATATCGGTCGTAAAACGGATAACGATTTTATAGAATTCGGAAATAACCCGATTATTATAAAGTATTTAAATGTTTAAATTAATAACCTTTATTTAATTTAAAAAGAGGCGATAATAGAATTATAAAAGGATTTAAAGGAATCTTTATTAAATTTAAATAATAATATAAAAGGTTTTATATATAATCTATAAAACGACTTTTATTATAATATAAAATAAATTCGTTTATATTTCTAATAATTAAATTAAATAACTTTATAATTATTTTAAAATTATAATTCCCTTTTTAAAAACGTTACATAACGTCGAAAAGTAAACGATCTTTTATTTAATAAATTAGAGCTTATTATAAAACCGTATCTTATCCCGGGAGGTCGACCTATTTATATATACTTTAAAATAATTTAACCTTTATTTATAAGAAAGATTATTATTTTATTAATTAAAAAGGATAATTTTAAATATAACTTTAATACCGGCGAAAGGTATCTTTAAGAGAATTCTTAATTTTAAAAAGATTAAAATTAATTTATCTTAGGTAATTATTTAAATCCTTTCTTAATAAGTTAACAATAATATAAGTAAATCCTTTAATATATATAAAAACCCGTTAATATTTTTAAATAATAATTATAAGTTTAATTATATAAAGAACCTATATATCTATTTAATAATCCTTAACCTTAAATATAATTACTTAAGGTATCTATATAACCTTTAATATTAATCGTTAAATTATTAAACCCTTTTTAACGTTCTTTTATTATTATTTATAATCCTTAATTTAAATATTTATTAAATAATTATAAATAATTAGGATTTAAAATTAAATAAGAGGATATTAAAGTATATAATCCTAATTATTTAAATTTAATTAAATAAAGCTTAATTTAAAAAAGGAAAATAATTATCTTTACGGATATTATATCGTTTATATTAAGAATTATTAATTTTATAAAAGGTAATTATTTTAAAAGTTTTATTATATAAATCCTTAATTTCTTTTAAATCCTTTTTAAAGGACAAGTTCTAATTTAATAGAATAATAAAGTCTTTAACTTTAATAAGGTTTCATTAGAATCGAAAAGACTTTATTATATTATAAAAGCCTTTAAAAATCGATTTAAATTAGACGGAGCTATTAAAATAAAGAAGTCTTTAATTACGAGACTTTAATTAAAGGACCTATTAAACAATCCCGATACCCTAGAATATTTCTTTAATTAAATAATTAAATATATTAAAATTATAAAATCTTTAATATTTAATAATATAAATATAATCGGTATTTTACGATAAACTTATATTTAAATTAATATAAAAATCTAGCGATTTTTATACTTTCTTAAGGACGATAATATAATTATCTTATATATAGCTAAAATTAACGAAGTACGTAATACCTTAAACTTATATATTAAATAATAATTAAGGGGCCGAAGTCGATAAATATAAAATATTATTTAAACCTATATTAAACCTAGGTTAATCAATAAATATATAATTAAAGATAATTTTATTAAATTTTAATATAAAAAACGTAATAAACGTATAAAAAAGAAGGAATATCGATAAAATAAAGTTTAATTACGAAACGATCCCGATAAAGATTACGGAAAAAAGAAAGATTTTAAAAAAAATAATAATTTTAAGAAATCCGATTATAAATATAATAAGAATAATAAAGATAATAAGAAAGTTAATTTTATATATAATAATTTATCCTTTATATTTAATTCGTCGGACTTATTATTAAATAGGGAATTTAAATACGAATCCTTTTATTTCTATTTAATCTTTAATTAAAATATAGTTTATAAAAAGTATTATAAATACGACTTTATTAATCCGGTATAAAGACGATTATATAAAAAGAAGTACGACGGTATTATAAAGAAGTTTAAATCCTTAATTTTTATATAAAAATAATATATTTATAATTATTATAATTATATATTTACGTTATATAATTTAATATTTAAATATATTAAAGATTATAATAAAATCTATAATTATAAATAATTTATATTAAAGGAAAGAAATACCTTTTATTACTTTAAAGATAAAATTTATTTAATTAATATTAAGAAGTTTCTTATTTAAAATAGGATTCCCGATATTAATTATAATATAACGGAATTAGGTAAAGATATTAACGTAGTTTATTACCGAGTAGGCTATATTATTTAATAAGCTACCTTTTCTATATTTTATTATTTCTATATAAATTAATTTAATTATAACGCTTTAAATTAATTAAATTTATTTATTATTTAATTTATTACTCGATTCTATATCTTTTTTATATATTCGCGTATTATAATTTATCTCGCCGTAAATATTATAACGCCTTTTATTAATTGCCCTCCGCTTTAACGAACCCCCCGTTTCGTTTTTATTAATCGTTAAACGTTTCCCTTTTACCTTCTCGTTTTATAACTTTTAAAATTTTTATATAATAAAGGCCCCTTTAAATTAAATACGTACTTTTTTAATTTTTTAATATTTAAAAAATATTAAATTAACTTTTTTTAATATATATATCCAGTTATATATAAAGGTTATTTTATAAATTATTTTATTTATACCTTTCGTTATTTAATTTATAATATTTAAAATAGGCATCGAGGAGCTCCTTTAATAAATAAAGACCTTATTTTTAATAAAGGTAAAGTATTTAATTATTTATTAAAGGTTAAACGGCGTTTAAAGGTTATAAATATTAGCCGTCCCCGGATACGACGGGTTAGGTATAGGCGTCCGAAAATATATATTTAATTTATTAATTACCTCGTTTAAATAATAAAGTATTAAATTAAATATATTAAATTTAAATTTAATATTATTTTTTATAAAAATAATTAAATACGCGGCTTTAAAAGCGATAAAGAACTTTAATTTTATAATATAATTTATTAACGCTTTAATAAATAACTCGATTTATTTCGAATATATACGCTTTAATGCCGAATAAAGTATTATATTTAAAGGTTAAAGTAAATAAAATAAATAAGGAGGTATATTAATTATAATAATATCGTTATTTTTATAATATATCTTAAATTTAGCTAAAATATAGCTTTTATAGCCGTTTAAGATTAAAAGGTAATAATAACCCTTTATTCACAATTTAATATATTTATTAAAATACTTAATCTAATCTAAACCCGTCTCGTTATTAATCTAGCCGTTAGAAATCGATTTAATTATTTAATTACCTAATAAATTATATTTAATAACTTAATTTAAAAGGTAATATTAACTTTAAATAATTAAGAACGGCGGAATATATTAATTTTAGGAATTAATATATTTAATAATTATTAATTATTCCCGATTATTAAATTAAACCGATTTCGCTTTCCTATACCGATTAATATATATTATTATAAGTATTAACCCGATTATACTTATTATAAAACCGGTTTTATCGAAATTCTATATATCTTTATTTAAAATATCGTATTTAATTTTAATATTAACGATTAATACGAATTAATTAGAAATAATATTAATATCCTTATAAAGAACCCTTTAATAATCGTATTAATAGTTTATTCAAGTCTTAAAATCCGGGTCGCGATTAATAAAACGCTTAACCTAATATTTATTAATATAATCACCGCCGCATAACTCCGAAAGGAGATTAATTATATCTCCTATAATATTAATATTAAAGGGTATCTTTTAAATATTTAAATTAAATATATAATTATAAAACACTTCCTTTTTTATTAAATCTAATTTCCGACCATTCAATCGGGTTTTATATCGAGGTTCGATATCGCGGAGTCGATTATTTAAAATAGTTTAAAAGACGTCGTATATTTTCGTAATAGTTCTTTAATTAATTCGATTTAAACCTTTTCGCGTTATTTAAATTATTAAAATAATACGATTTTCTTTAAATTAAATGAATATAATAGTTATAAAGATATTATATATTAAAGTTTAATAAGGTAAATTAAAGGGAAAGGTGGCCTATTCGGTAATATAGCTTACTCGGTAATAAACCACGTTATATTTATATTAATAATTAATTATATATAAAGAAATTTATAAAAGTAATTAATAATTATTTTAATATATAAAAGGATTAAAGTATAATTAAAATCCTTAAGGAATAATAAATAAAGATTCTTTTAATTAATAATTAATAAAATAAAATCCGTCCTACGGAGGATATTAATCTATTAATTATATTATAAAAAAGAATTATATAAAACCTTTACCTTTTATTTAATAAATTAAGCAAGTAAGTATATAGTTATAAGCCCTAATTAATAATAACCTATCTAATTAAAGGACCACTCGTTAACCGCGTACCAGCTCCCGTTTATCGGTACCGGCCTTTCTTCCCCTTTAATACGCTTAGCTAATTCGCGATATTATTATACTAACGCTCGTCGTATTAATAACCTAATAGAAACTCCGCGTCCTCCGAGGCCTCTTTCCCGTCTCGTATATATATAAATACGCTTTCCGCCGTTTAATATTCTTTATAAAACTCGTCGCCGCTATTCGTATTAAATATAATATAAAAATTATATATATAAAAAGTTATATATTATAACGGTTTAAAAGATTTATTATTATATACGGTATTTAATACTTTAAAATCGAATTTATTTAAAGCGATTATAATTTCTATATTATAAAAGTAATTCTTTTTAAGAAATATAAATTTAATAATTATCGATATAATCGCGCCGGCTTTTTTAAAATTATTTAAGGTACTTTTTATTAACGTATACGATATAATATATATTAATAAATATTAAAATTTAAATAATTATATATATATTTAATAATATATAAAAATATAATATAAAGGATAATAATAAATATAGATATATATTTATATATAATAAAAAAGAGAAATATTATAAGTCTTAAAAAACGTTTATTTTAAAATTTTATATTTATATATAAAAACTTTTTTTAATAATTTATATAGAACCGGTATTTCTATACCTTAATTTTAAAAACTTTATTACCTAGGTATAAATAATTTCCGATAAATTTTAAGTCTATATAACGTAAACGAGTATAATAGTTCCTTTTTCGATATTTAAATATAATACTATTACGAGACTTAAGTTTATTATAAATCTTATATTATAAGGGATAATAAAATAGTAATTAAGGTCGATAGTTATAATAGAAAGGGGGCTTAATACTTATTATCTATTATCGTATAATTAAAAGCTTAATTTTTTAATTTATTATTTAAAATATCTATTTATTTTAATACGGAATTATTACTAATTTATATAACCTTCTATTTATTTTTTATTACTTATATTAGCTATGATAAGCTTAAAAAAATAATAAATAAATAAAATAAAAAACTTAATAATTGAAGTTATTTATTAAATATTAAAGATAAGAAAGTTTTTAATAATATTTATAATACCTTTTATAATAAAAGATATATAAAATAAATAAACGAACCGACCTTATTCGCGATACCGCTTTTTATTATATAACGATAAATTAAAAGTAAAGAAAAAGTAAAACTTATTATAAATTTAAAATTTTTAAATAACGTAATAATCCTTAATAATTATTTATTACTATTATAATTAAAAGTAATTATTCGTTTTTAAAATAAATAATTTATTATTATAATTAATATAATAACTTTCTTTTATTAATTTTTTATTTATTTAAATTATTAATAGACCCTACTAAGGGGTTTATCTAAAGAAAGCCTAGGTAGCCCGCTATTCCTAAATAGGAAAGCGGTTAACCTAAGTAGTAATAGTTAGCCTCCCTTATTTAAAAAGCCTTAACCGATTTAAGTAGATAGAGCCCTCTTCCTTCCTACTCTATCTTTATATTAATCTATTATTTAAGTCACTCCCATCCGGTCCCTTTAACTATTAAAATAAATTTACTTTTATAAATTTATAAAGAATAGAGAGATTTATAATAATATTAATAAACTTTAAGAATATATTTATTTACGTTTAACGATTTATAGATAATATTTTTAAAGAATTTAATAATTTTTATAAAATTTTTATTAATAATATTATTATTTATTTAGAAATTATAAAAGAATATTTTAAATATTTAAAAAAGGTTTTTAACCTTTTTAATAATAAAAATATTTCGATTAGCTTTAAGAAATCGTTTATCGGTTACCTTTTAATAGAATTATTTAATTTTAAAATAGACGCTTTAAGATTAGGAATAATTAAGGAAAGGGTCGCTACTTATTATTAATTATTATTTCCCGTTAATCTTAAATTATTTAAATAATATATTAATAGTTTTAAATTCCTTCGTTATTTAATACTTTATTATATTTAAATCGTTAAATTATTAAAAAAAAGAAAGGTATTTTTTTTAACGGAAAGATATAAATAAAGACGAGTTATTATTAAAAATCCGAATAAACGAATAACTTATTATAAATTAATTAAATTTAAATTTATAAATATTAAATATATATCTTTTAAAGGAATATAGGTTTTTATTTATAATAAAGTAATTATATTTTATTATAATTTTAATTAAACCCTTTTTATTTAACTCGATAATTTATTTAAATAAGGATTTAAATTAATAGTTTTTTATTTTAAAGATAGAATTAAATAATAATTTAATACTTTAATTATAGGAACTTTAATTAAATTTATTATATATTTTAATCGATATTTATTTTAATTCGAAATAAAATATAGACCTTTAAAATTCGAAATTATATATTTAATATAGGTAATTAAGAGATTATAAATAATAATTTAATCGAATTAAATATTTATTATTATCCTTATTAATTACTTAGTTATAAAGGGTATTTATAAAGCTATAAGTTTAAATATAATAAATATTAACCGATTTAATAAGAAATTAATTAATATTTTAATTTATTTTTCGTAATATAAATTTTAAATATATTATATAATTAATAAAATTAATTTTATCCTTAATATTCTTAATAGATTAAAGATAATTTAAAATACCGATAAATATATTAATAAACCCGTTATTTTAAATAAAGTTTAATTTATAACCGATAACATTAATTATATATAAATTAAAGCTATTATCGATAATAAAATAAAATAGAAGTTTTTAAATAGATATAAAATTAATATTTATTTAACCTTTATTTTTAAGGATTTTAAACGCTTAATTAACGTTAACGAGGTTATTAATAATTCTTTTTACCCCGGGTACCTTTTTAAAATTAAAGAGAAGCTTTTATATTATATCGATTATTTAGGAATATATCGACTTTATATTCTTTATATCTTAATATAAGACTTCTTAATTATAACTTATAATAATAAATATTATTTTAATTTAAAACGAATATTAGAAAATCTTAATACTTTTATAATTAAAAGTAAGAAGAGATTAATAAAAGATTATATTATATATTATTTTAACTATAATATTAATCGAACCGATCGATAATTAGGAATAAGTAATTATAAATCTATTTATAATAAAGACCTTTTATTTATATATATAATTATAATAAACTTTATTTTAATTCTCTTATTAATAAACTTTAAAGGAATACCTTAATAATTAAAAGGGAACGAAATTTATTATAATATATATAATTATATAATAACGGTTTTTTATTTTATTTTAAAACGAATTATATTAATTTTAAAATATAAGAACTATATCGTTAAAAATTAGATTATTATTTTTATTATTTAATTTATATTAATAAATTAGGGAATTCTTTATAAAATTATCTTTAATTAAGACTTTACATTTATTAATAAGTTTTAACGAGGTATTTAAAATAACTTAAATATTCGATTATTAATAATAACTATTTAATACCTTTAAATAAACGGATTATTAAAACGAAAGAATTAAAATATCGAAATTATTATCCGATATTATTATTTTACGTATTTTAATTATAAATAGATCGATATATTTCCGGTATTTTAATAAAATATAAATAGCGTTTATAACCGAACGACCGAATCGACGCTTTATTAATAATTATTTCATTTTAAGCTGCCGGAACCTTTCGATTTAATTATAAATATCAATATTATTAATAAAGTATTTAAGGATATAAACTTTATAAAAAAATATTTTAAATAAAACGCGCGATTAATTATAGACTTTATAATTATAAATATAAAAAGATAATATAATCTTAAATACCGGAATATTTAATTTAAGGAAGGTAATAAAATCTATCTCTATTTTTATAAAGGTTATTATCTTTTTAAGAAACTTTTAAGGAAATTATTATAATAATAATTTAAATTTTAAATAATAATTAAGAAAATTAATAATTTAATATATAAATTATATTTTCCGGAAAAAAGTTTTATTTATTTTATAATATTAATCGAATGCTTAATACCTGTTCTTAAAAGTAATAATCTTTTTTATTATTTATACTCTCCTCCTAATCCCGTTAATATAAATTAATTCGGATATAAATTTAATAATAATATTTTACGATATAAAATCGAAATTATTAAGGATTATCGATTTAATCGCGAAAAAGACGGATACGAATATATAATAAAGTGGAAAGGTTTTAATAAATAATATAATACCTAAAAACAAAAAAAGTTTAAACGGTTTTAAAGAAATAATTAAAAAATATTAATAATATAAAGGTAATTAATTATCGCGAATTTTATATAGAAAAAAGACCGATAAATAATTAATAATATTAAAATAAAAGCTAAAAAGACCGCGAAAGATTTAATATAAAAATAATTAATTAATCGCTTTTATATTAATTATATTTAATATAGTTTATAAATAAAATAACTATATAAGCGAATTAATTACTTTTTAATACTTTATATAAAAAAGTATAAATTAATTCCGTTATAATATATTTAATATATTAAAATTAATCGGAATCTTTATTTTTAAATATATTTATATCGTTTTAATAGGTACGTGTATTATACCCGGGCTCCCCGTAGATTCTATAACGCCGCGGGCGCGTTTTAAGCCTTTTTATATAATTATTATTTTAACGCGATTTATGTTATAATTATTTATTAATATCTCTTTAAAATTATAAATCTTCTTTAATTTATATATAAAATAATCCTTTATTTTATAACTATTTCTTTTTTATATAGCGACGCCGGTTAAATATTTTATTTACTTTTTATAATACGGTTATTTTACCTTTTAATAAAGCGAGCCGGTATATTATTTATATCGTACCTTTCGCGATTTAATTAAATTTAATAAAAATTAATATTAAAGAATTATTTTAATATTATACGATTCGATTCTTAATATATTCGGTTTAGGATTAAGCTTTAATTACGTTATTTAAGGTTTTTAATTCTTAAAATATAAATAAACCGGAAGAGATCGCCGGCGGCGTTAATATATATAACTTTATATTTAATTATAAAATAATAAATTCTAGATTATATAATATAAATCCTATCCTTCGGAAACCTCCTTAAATATTTAAAATAATAAAAGTCGTTTAAAATATTTTTAAAAATATTAATAAAAAGTCCTCTTTTAAAATATAAATAATATATATTTATATAAAACCTTTAATTTCTTTTTTATATAACCTTTTTAATATATAAAAATAATTAATATTAAAAGGTTAGAATTTATATAATAAATAAGAAAATATATAAAATATAATAATTAAATTCTCTTTATAATAAAGTTTAAAAGTTATTGAATAATAACTTTCGTAATTATTTAAAATTAATAAATAATAAATATCCTTTTTACGAGATTTTATATATTTATTAAAATATTAAATTTAATTTTCGCCTTTCTTATTCGTAATTTAACCGTTTTTAATAATTACGATTACTTAATCCTTTAATAATAAGTTATTTTTATATTAAGAAGAGAGGTACATTTTTCCGATAAATATAATATACGGAGGGATAATATAACCGGATAATCCGACGTTTTAAATTATTATAATTTATTCCTAGTTCCTTTATTATATTATCTTAAACTTTCCGTATTAATCGGAGGTAATAACGATTATTTTAAATAAAATTTAATTTATAAAAAAGCTAGTTTTATTAAAATTATAAATATCCTTTTTTAAATCTTATATTTATAAATTATATTTTATATAAAAGTAAATTATATATAATATATATTAGGATTTTTATAAAGGACTTTTTAATAATTAATTTTTTAATTAAAATATATCCGGAAGTTTAATTATTATTATATAAAGTTAAAGGTTTAATTAACGCCGATATATCCCGTATCGCGTTAATAAAGTAATCGATTCGCTATATCTTTAATATTATTTATTTAAGGAGGAAATAATTATAAATTTAATTTAATTATATATTATATAATTATATTTTCTTCGGAATCCGTTAATTTTTAAGAATTAATAGATATTTCGCGTTTCGTAAAAATATCGAACTATCGGTTATAAAGGGTCGTATAAAGGACTTTATATATTTAAATTATACGTTAGAGATTTAATCTTAAGTTATTCTTAAACGTTTAAAGCGTTAGAATTATTTATCCTTTTTCTTAAATATTAATTATAATAAGTAATAAAGGAATTGAATTACAAAAGTTATTTATATAAAATTTAACGAAAGTAATTAATTCGTTTATATAATTATTTCGTTTATAGGTTACGTTATTTTTAAACCTATTATATTTATTCCGTTTAAACTTATTATTTAATCGGTTATAGAATTTATTTTTAAGGAATTAAAGGAGGCTTTTAAATAAAGAAAAAGAAAGCCTTTTAAATTAAAAAATAAGAAATAAAAAATCTTTTTATTATTACGATTAATCTATATTATAATATATTTAAATTAATATTATATATTTTATATAATAATATATTTTAATAATATATTAAATAAATTAAATAAATATAAAGGATTATTAAAAATAATAAGGATCTTTTTCTAGCCCGGTAATTTAATAGACTTTATTAAAGGATTTATTTAAGGAAAGCCTAGTTAGCCCGCTATTCCTAAATAGGAAGGTAATTAACTTAAATAATAATAATTAGCCTTATTTATTTAAAAAGCTTTAGCCGATTTAAATAAATAAAGCCCTTTTCCTTTTTATTCTATTTTTATATTAATTTATTATTTAAGTTACTCTTATCCGGTCCCTTTATTTCTTTAATTATTAATTTTTATTATTAATTACCCTTTTTTTAAAGGGTTTTTCTCCCGACCTTTAATTAATTATTATTAATAATTAAAAAAGGGTATATATATATTATATTATATAATATTACTTTATATAATTAACTTTTTAAAATATATTATTAATATTTAAATTTTATATTAATAATTTTATATAATTAATTAAAATTAAATATAATATTATAACCATTAACCTTTAAGCTTATTAATATAACGATTTAAATCGAGGATTTATTACTTCTATAATTAAGATATAAAAGTATAATTATAACGAGGTTATAAGGTTAACTAGTCGGCTATAATTCGTAAAGGGTAGTAATACTCTTACGTTTTAATTATAAAAGTAGTAAATCCTTAATTTAAGCCGCCGTATTAACGAGCTTAACGGTTAAAAGCTATAATGTTAAACTTAACCTTAATTAATTATATAAAACCGTTAATATAAAGTTTAAATATTAATAACGCGTTTTAAAAGATTAATTATATAAAATAATATTATATAATATAATATATATATATCCCTTTCTTAATTAATAATAATAAATAATTAAAGGTTAGGAGAAAAACCCTTTAAAAGGAAAGGTAATTAATAATAAATAATTAATAATTAAAGAATTAAAGCTCTTTTTAAATATCTAAATTAAAACGGTTTAAAGACGATTCGTTAAAAAGGGAGAGATAGTTATTACGAGTAATCGGATTTAAAAGGCTTGAAATAAGCTTAATCTAATAAATTTAAAGGGTAAGGGGACCGGATAAGAGTAACTTAAATAATGGATTAATATAAAGATAGAATAGGAAAGAAAAGGGCTCTATTTACCTAAATCGGTTAAGGCCTTTTAAATAAGGGAGGCTAATTATTATTACTTAAGTTAATCGCCTTCCTATTTAGGAATAACGGGCTAATTAAGCCTTCTTTAAATAAACCCTTTAATAAAGTCTATTAAATTACCGGGCCGGAAAAAAATCCTTACCGTCCTCGGTAATCCTTTATATTTATTTAATCTATTTAATATATTATTAAAATATATTATTATATAAAGTATATAATATTAATTTAAATATATTATAATATAGATTAATTATAATAATAAAAAGATTTTCTATTTCTTATTCTTTAATTTAAAAAACTTTCCTTTTCTTTATTTAAAAACCTCCTTTAATTCTTTAAAGATAAGTTTTACGACCGATTAAATAATAAATTTAAACGGAATAAATATAATAAACTTAAGAATAGGTATAATTAATATAAAAACGATTAATTAATTATTTTTATATTAAATCTTTCGCGGTCTTCTTAACTTCCGTTTTAATATAATTAATTATTTATCGGTCTTTCTTTTCTATAAAATTCGCGATAATCGATTACCCTTATATTATTAATATTTTTTAATTATTTCTTTAAAACCGTTTAAAATATCTTCTTTTCTTTAAATATTATATTATTTATTAAAACCTTTTTACTTTATTAAATATTCGTATTTATCTTTCTCGCGATTAAGTTAATAATCTTTAATAATTTCGACTTTATATTATAGAATATTATCGTTAAATTTATATCCGAATTAATTTATATTAATAAGATTAAGAGGAGAGTATAAACGGTAGAAAGGATTATTACTTTTAAGAGTAGGTATTAAATATTCGATTAATATTATAAGATAAATAAGATTTCTTTCCGGAAAATCTAATTCGTATATTAAATTATTAATGTTTTTAATTATTATTTAAAATTTAAACCGCTATTATAATAACTTCCTTAAAGGTTTCCCGGGAAAATAATAACTTTTATAAAAATAAAGATAGATTTTATTATTTTCCTTAAATTAAATATTCCGATATTTAAAATTATATCGTTTTTTTATATTCGTAATTACGAAGTTTATAATTAATCGCGCGTTTTATTTAAAATACTTTTTTATAAAGCGAATATTTTTAAATACTTTATTAATAGCGTTAATATTTATAATTAAATTAAGGGGTCCCGGTAGCTTAAAATTAAATAATTATTAATAAAGCGTCGATTCGATCGTTCGATTATAGGCGTTATTTATATTTTATTAAAGTACCGGAAATATATTAATTTATTCGCGATTAAAATATATAAAATAATAATATCGGATAGTAATTTCAATATTTTAATTCTTTCGTTTTAATAATCCGTTTATTTAAAGGTATTAAACGGTTATTATTAATAATTAAATATTTAATTTTTTTTAAATACTTTATTAAAAATTATTAATAAATTTAAAGTTTCGGTCGGAGATAATTCTATAAGGAATTCCTTAGTTTATTAATATAAGTTAAATAATAAAAATAATAACTTAATTTTTAACGATATATTTTTTATATTTTAAAATTAATATAATCCGTTTTAATATAAAATAAGAAACCGTTATTTTCTTTTATTAATTTCTTCTTACCTTTAATTATAAAAGTATTAAGATTTTTTAATATTCGTTTTAAATTAAAATAATATTTATTATTATAAGTTATAATTAAGAAATCTTATATTAAAGTATAAAGAATATAAAGTTAATATATTCCTAAATAATCGATATAATATAAAAGCTTCTTTTTAATCTCGAAAAGGTACCCGGGGTAAAAAAAATTATTAACGACCTTATTAACGTTAATTAAACGTTTAAGATTTTAAAAGATAAAGGTTAAACGAATATTAATTTTATATCTATTTAGAAACTTCTATTTTATTTCGTTATTAATAATAGCTTTAATTTATATATAATTAACGTTATCGGTTATAAATTAAATTTTATTTAAAATAACGGGTTTATTAATACATTTATTAATATCTTAAATTACCTTTAATTTATTAAAAATATTAAGGATAAATTTAATTTTATTAACTATATAATATATTTAAAATCTATATTACGAAAGGTAAATCGAAATATTAATTAATTTTTTATTAAATCGGTCGGTATTTATTATATTTAAACTCGTAGCTTTATAAATACCTTTCGTAATTAAATAATCGATAAAAATAATAATAGTTATTTAATTTAATTAAATTATTATTTATAACCTCTTAATTATTTATATTAAATATATAATTTCGAGTTTTAAAAATCTATATTTTATTTTAAGTTAAAATAGGTATTAATTAAGATATATAATAAGTTTAATCGAAGTTCCTATAATTAAAGTATTAAACTATTATTTAACTCTATTTTTAAAGTAAAAAACTATTATCCTAAATTTTTATTTAAATAAATTATCGAGTTAAATAAAGAAAGTTTAATTAAAATTATAATAAAATATAATTATTTTATTATAAATAAAAGCTTATATTTCCTTAAAAGATATATATTTAATATTTATAAATTTAAACTTAATTAATTTATAATAAGTTATTTATTTACCCGGATTTCTAATAATAACTCGTCCTTATTTATATTTTTTATTAAAAAAAATACCTTTTTTTTAATAATAATTTAACGATTTAAACGTAATAAAGTATTAAATAATAAAGGAATTTAAAATTACCGATATATTATTCGAATAATTTAAAATTAATAAGAAATAATAATTAACGATAAATAGCGACCCTTTCTTTAATTATTCCTAATCTTAAAGCGTCTACTTTAAAATTAAATAGTTTTATTAAAAGGTAATCGATAAACGACTTCTTAAGGTTAATCGAGATATTTTTATTATTAAAAAAGTTAAAGACTTTTTTTAAATATTTAAGGTATTCCTTTATAATTTCTAAATAAATAATATTATTATTAATAAAAACTTTATAGAAATTATTAAACTCCTTAAAAGTATTATCTATAAATTATTAAATATAAATAAATATATTCCTAAAGTTTATTAATATTATTATAAATCTCTCTATTCTTTATAAATTTATAAAAATAAATTTATTTTAATAATTTAAATAAATAGAAAATTAATAAAAGAAAGTTATTATATTAATTATAATAATAAAATATTTACCTTAAAAACGAATAATTATTTTTAATTATAACGGTAATAAATAATTATTAAGGATTATTACGTTATTTAAAAGTTTTAAATTTATAATAACTTTTATCTTTTCCTCGCCTTTAATTTATCGTTATATAATAAAAAGTGGTATTGTAAATAAGGTCGATTCGTTTATTTATTTTATACGTCCTTTATTATAAAAGGTATTATAAATATTATTAAAAGCTTTCTTATCTTTAATATTTAATGGATAACTTTAAATATTAATTTTTTTATTTTATTAATTATTAATTAAAGGAATCTTTATTTATTGTTCCTTAAAGATTTTAATTATATTTTAATCTTTTTATATATTAAAATAATTATTAATTATTTTTATAAATTTCTTTATATATAATTAATTATTAATATAAATATATATACTTTCCTTAATTAAAATCTTTAAAATCTTTATTAATCTTTTAATTTTTAATATTAAATAGGATTTATTTAACTTTAATTTATTTAAAATTAGAATATAATGTTTATTAAAAATTAGAATTCTTTCGTTTTTATAAGATTTAAATATTAAATTAAAGATTTAATTAAATAAAGGAATAATTAAAAAGGTATTATTATTCGGAATAGAATTAATTCTAATTTAATCGTTAACGATTTCTTAAAATTCCGGGATTAAAGTAAATTTTATATTTAAATCGATATAAAGTTAAATATTTATTTAAATATTCCTGGATATTTTTAAAATAATCCTGAATATATTTAGGATAATCCCGGGCGTATTCGGAATAATTTTAAGTATATTCGTTATAATAATTATAGGAATATCTCTTAAATTTCCGATAATTATATTTATAACGGTTCTCGTTATAACGGCGAATAATTTAAATCCCTTTTTAAAAAAATTCCTTATATAATTAATGTTTTAATTTTTTTATATTTAATTAATTTTAATCTTTTTATTAATCGTAATCGATTTTTTAATATTATTTTATATTATTATAATTTTAATTATTTTTATATTTATTAAAATATTTATAGTATTTACGTTTTAAAAATAGAAATAAAAGTTACGTCCTTTAAATAAAGGTTTATAATTTATAATTATAAAAATAAATTTTTAAATAAAAAAGTTATTTTCTTTTATATTATTATTTTTTTAATATACGGTTATTTATATAGAGTAATTTTAAAATATATATTAAATTTATATTTCGGGAATAAAATAATATCGGTATTAAAATCGATATTAACTTTAAAAGGTTTAAGGGTTTAAATATTAATTAAGGTATTAGGCTTAAAGTTATTAATTACTTATTCGCTTTTAACGAACCTTTAAAATATAGGTTAATTATCGTTATTATATCCTTTTATATAAATAATAAATATAATCTATTTAATTATTTTAATTTATTTCTTAATTACGATTTTAATTTTAATTCTTTTAAGAATTATAAAATATTCCGTATAATAAAGGAACTTTCTATTTATTAAGTTCGAATTAATATTAATATCGAGATAAATATATATAGAAATAGGATTATCTTATATTATATAAATATTAAATTTAAAATACATAAAGTTTATAATATTTTTATTTAACTCCGTTATATTATAATTAATATTAAAAATCCTATTTTAAATAAGGAACTTTTTAATATTAATTAAATAAATTTTATTATTAAAATAATAAAAGGTATTTCTTTCTTTTAATATAAATTATTTATAATTATAAACTTTATTATAATTTTTAATATATTTAAATATTAAATTATATAATATAAATATATAACCGTAATAATTATAAGTACGTTATTCTTATATAAAAGCTAAGGATTTAAGCTTCTTTATAATATTATCGTATTTCTTTTTATATAATCGTCTTTATATTGGATTAATAAAATCGTATTTATAATACTTTTTATAAACTATATTTTAATTAAAGATTAAATAGAAATAAAAGGATTTATATTTAAATTCTTTATTTAATAATAAGTCCGACGAATTAAATATAAAGGATAAATTATTATATATAAAATTAATTTTCTTATTATCCTTATTATTTTTATTATATTTACGATTAAATTTCTTAAAATTATTATTTTTCTTAAAATCCTTCTTTTTTTTATAGTTTTTATCGGGATCGTTTCGTAATTAAACCTTATTTTATCGATATTCCTTCTTTTCTATATATTTATTACGTTTTTCGTATTAAAATTTAATAAAATCTTCTTTAATTATATATTTATTAATTAACCTAAATATAATATAAATTCGGATAATATTCTATATTTATCGATTTTAACCCTTTAATTATTATTTAATATATAAATTTAAAGTATTACGTACTTTATTAATTTTAGCTATATATAAAATAATTATATTATTATCCTTAAGAAGGTATAGAAATTTAACGATTTCTATATTAATTTAAATATAAGTTTATCGTAAAATACCGACCGCGTTTCTATTATTAAATATTAAAGATTTTATAATTTTAATATACTTAATTATTTAATTAAAGAAACGTTTTAAAGTATCGGGATTATTTAATAAATCCTTTAATTAAAGTCTCGTAATTAAAGACTTCTTTATTATAATAGCTCCGTTTAATTTAAATCGATTCCTAAGGATTTTTATAATATAATAAAGTCCTTTTAATTTTAATAAAACCTTATTAAAATTAAAAACCTTATTATTCTATTAAATTAAAACTTATTCTTTAAAAAGGGTTTAAAAGAAATTAAAGATCTATATAATAAAATCTTTAAAATAATTACCCTTTATAAAACTAGCGATTCTTAATATAAACGATATAATATCCGTAAAGATAATTATCTTCCTTTTTTAAATTAAACCTTACTTAATTAAATTTAAATAATTAGGATTATATACTTTAATATCCTTTCGTTTAATTTTAAATCTTAATTATTTATAATTATTTAATAAATATTTAGGTTAAGGATTATAAATAATAATAAAATGACGTTAAAAAGGTTTAATAATTTAACGATTAATATTAAAGGTTATATAAATACCTTAAATAATTATATTTAAAGTTAAAGATTATTAAATAAATATATAAGTTCCTTATATAATTAAGTTTACGATTATTATTTAAAAATATTAATAACCTTTTATATATATTAAAGGATTTATTTATATTATCGCTAATTTATTAAAAAAGGATTTAAATAATCGCCCCGGACGAACTAGCTTTAATCCTCTTAAAATTAAGAATTTTCTTAAAAACGCCTTTCGCCGGTATTAAAGTTATATTTAGAATTATCCTTTTTAATTAATAAAATAATAATCTTTTTTATAAATAAAGGTTAAATTATTTTAAAATATACGTAAATAAATTAATCTCCCGGGGTAAAATACGGTTTTATAATAAACTCCGATTTATTAAATAAAAAACCGTTTACCTTTTAACGTTGCGTAACGTTTTTAAAAAGGGAATTATAATTTTAAAATAATCGTAAGGTTATTCAATTTAATTATCGGGAATATAAACGGGCCTATTTTATATTATAACGAAAGTCGTCTTATAAGTTATATATAAAGCCTTTTATATCGTTATTTAAATTTAATAAAGATTCTTTTAAATCCTCCTATAATTTTATTATTATTTCTCTTTAAATTAAATAAAGGTTATTAATTTAAACGTTTAAATACTTTATAATAATTAAGTTATTTCCGAATTTTATAAAACTATTATCCGTTTTATAATCGATATACTTTTTAGGAATCGTAGCTTCGGCTTTTATTATATACGATTTTAATAATTCTCGAGGGTTAATTATATATTTTAATAATTCGATTCGTTAAATAATTATATTTCTTAATATTAAAATAACTGGCCTCGATATTAAAAAAGGATTTATTTATAAAAGATTTAAAAACTTAATTTTTCTTAAATATAAATTATTTTAAAATCCTAGAATCGTAACCTATTTAAGAATAATCTTATTATAGAGCGTCGTATCGGGATTAATAAGATATATAAATTATTAAAGTATTAAAATAATTTATTTATTAAAAACTTTAGGTTATTTATTTATATTTTATTCCTTTTTTAAAAAAGGATCGGTAATCGATTCTTTAGTTATATTAATAATTTATTTATATATAAAGAATTAATAATAAATTAAAACGTATTTAATATATATATAATAAATTAGAAATAATAAGGAATTTTTTTAAATAAAGCTTTTAAGATAAAGTAATATTTAAATTAGGGTTTTTATAAAATAATATTTAAATAAAGATCTTAAATAAATTGATATTTAAGTAGGAAACCGTAACGTTTATAATAACCGAAGTTATTTAAGATTAAATATTATAAACGAGTAATTAATCGGTTAGGTAATTTATTAAATCGTATTTGTAAAGGATTTTTTATTTATTTAAATATATTACGTTTTTAAAATACTTTTATTAAAATATAAAATTAATTTAATGAATAATTACCGGGTATATTAAATATATAAATAATAATTAAAGTAAAGAGGGTATATTAAATTAAAAGAGAAAGATATATTAAACGTACGGATCTTACTCCTAATTATTAATTCCGATAATAATCGATAGAAATATATTAAATATACGGATTTATTAATTTAATAACGGTTTTAACACGTAAACCTACTCTCGAACTATTAAAAGATATATTTAAATATATAAATTCTAATAGATCTTTAATAAGATTATTAAATCGAGATAATCTTATTTTTTAATCGATTAAGGTTAAAGAAATACTATTAATTTAAAAGGATCGGATAAAAATAATTTAAATAATAGATTAATATAAAGATAGAGTAAAAAGGAAGAGGGCTTTATTTACTTAAATCGGCTAAAGCCTTTTAAATAGGGGAGGCTAATTATTATTACTTAAGTTAACCGCCTTCCTATTTAGGAATAGCGGGCTAACTAAGCCTTCCTTAAATAAACCCCTTAGTAAGGTCTATTAAGAAATAAAGCTCCTTTTAAATATTTAAATTAAAATAGCTTAAAGACGATCCGTTAAGAAAAGAGAGATAGTTATTATAAATCGGATTTAAAAGGTTTAAAATAAACTTAATCCGATAGATTTAAAAAGTTTAAAATAAACTTAATCCGATTTAATTCTAATTTTATAAATATATTATATAAGATATAAAGGGTACTTTTAAATATAAAAATATTATTATCTTTTACGGATTATAGCTAATTAACTAACCTTATAACCTCGTTATAAAGAAAGAATAAATTATAAAAGGTAGGAAAGATAAAGAAAGAAATAAAGATTATAAAGAAGGAAAGAAATATAAAGCGCGTTTTTAATATTAATAAATAAAGAAGGAAAGAGTAATATATAAGTTATATATATTATAAAATATAAAATTAATTACCTTTTTTAATTTTAAACTAGTTAAATGCTTATTTAATTATTATTTTTTATTAATTAAAGTTATTATTACCTCTCTTTTCTCCACCTTTAATAATAAAATACCTATTAAGCTTATATAACTAGGTAGCGTAATAAATAAGCCCTTAAATTCGAGATAGAATCAGGGTCCATTTTTTTAAATACGTGATTTGTTTCTCAGCCCTATGGCTAGTGTCAGAAGTCACCTTGTTCCAACACCGGGAGTCGTATATGCTATATAGACTGAGTTAGGTTCGATTCCTAGCGGCGCTAATGGCTTTCGGTCTTTAACCTCTTTCTCCAGCTAACCACGCTACGTACGTGACGTAGTAAATAAGGCATAATAAGATTGCATGGCTATTAGTTTGGATGAAGTCGGGTCTTTGCTGGAGATTTCAACACACCAGTGTTAAGGAAAAGGGGTTCATGGGGACCCCATGACACGCAGATAGGAGAAGCCACGAACACAGCGAGTTGAGTTAGCATATATTTATTCAACCAATCAGCACCCAACGAGCGGTTAACACAAGTAAGGTCAGGAAAGTTCCTCATCATCATGCAGGTTATATAGAACCAAACCAACCACCCTGTTCAATAGGTGGCGTTTGTGCACGCCCAGATCATCATGGCAATTGCACTTTTGGTACATCCACGTAACTTTTCGTTTATGGACCTTCGCCTTCCTCGTCGAATAAGAGATATATGCCTCTAACCTCTCATCAGTTAAGCCTGAGAATATTTATTTGCCCCTGAGTTAACGCCATGCTGATACCACTATTACAAGTCCGAAGGTAAACCACCGCCGAACCAAATCACCTGATACCTAGAAATCCTATGCCGAAGCCTTCAGGGTGGTAGCAGCACGCTCCAGACCCACAAGCTTCTTGAAATCCAGGTGCCGCGCCTCGGATGGGACATGCTCGCCGCTGGCAATGCACAATACTCGCATGCGCGGGTCGTAACGCAGGCCTGTCAGCAGCTTGGGGGTGATCAGGAAGTACTGGCTCGTATGTTCGCGGCATGCAATCTCGACCATACGCTCGTGCACCATGCGCTCGTTGCGCGGGTCCATTCCTTGATTGATCTCATCCACGACACGGAAGGGTGCTTGTGCCATGGACTGCAGAGCCATTAGGTAGAAAATCGTCGACACGGCGCGCTCGCCACCAGACTGACGATGCTGATTAAGTTGCTGTAGAGTCTCGTTCTCACTATATTTGCAGTTAGCTAAGCAAAAATAGACGAAGGTGAGCTGACTCATAACGTACCGAAATTTGACCTTGATCTCAATAGACCACTGGTCGAAGTCCTCTTCTTTATGTACACCAACTTCGCCAGCGCAACTGATTTGCTGAAAGTTGTAGCTAAAAGCATCATTGATACGAGAAACCAGCTTATCAACGCTGGGCTCCCACTTTTGCATCAGCTTCTGGATCTGACTGCCGACCTTCTCGAGTTTCCGAGCCTGGTCTTCCTTTCTGTTGGTGTAGTCTTGGATCTCCCGGTTCCGCTTTTCGTACTGGCGCAGGATTTGCTGATCAACCGGCTGGATCAGACTGTAGTTGGCTTCTTCAGCCTCAATCTCCTGATCAATATCCTCGGGCGTTTTGCCAGCTGCTTTTTCGCGGAGGTGTTCGATGTCATGCCCTTCTTGCTGAAGTTCCCCTACCTTATCCCTCACATTTTCGGCCTCTTCTTTAGCAGCAGTAGCCGCCGCCTTGTGATTTTGGATCTCCTCCTTGGTCCTATCAAGATGAGTAGTGATATCACGATTGCGATCCTTCAGTCCCTGGATGTCAGAGGTAGCCTCAATAAGGCGAATGTGGGCATCCAACAGTGCGAGACGAGCATCGCGTATGTTTGACATAAGTGCTTTGTGACGAAGAACTAGTTGCGCTTTTTCGCAACACATGTCGTCGATGTCCGACGTGAGTTGCGCGATGCGGGATTTGCACTCAGCAAGGCTTTCCATCCTCTTATCTAAGTTGGCTTTCTCGGTATCTTCAACAAGGTTAGCGGCATTCAAGTGATACAGGTGAATTCATGAGCCTTACCGATCTTCTCAGGTAGCGCTGACCAAAGGGTAAAGGCTGTTTGCAATTTGCTCTTGTCTGACCTGAGTTGGGTCTTGGAGAAGTTAGCCAGGATACAGTAGTATATACCAAGTGACTTACAATTTCTGCGACCATTTCATTTTCCTTCTCCTCCAGTTCGCCCAACTGATCTTTGACCTCCTGGAAAGCCTTGATGAGCTCCTGCTTCTCTTCTTCTTTTGCCTCCAGTTTATTTTGAAGCTCGGTCTTTTCGGAATTATCCACAGGTTGGTCGGTCCAGAATTGGCCTGGCCGAACCTGCTTGGTGCTAGTAGTTTCGGCACCAGGACCGTACTCTCTTCTCCGAATCACCTGGAAGCGTGTTGAACCTGTTGCCCACTGTGATAACTTCTGCCCCTCAAAAAGCTGCTTGAACTGCTCAGCACTGGCCTCCCGAAGGGCGATACCTGAAGCATGCAGTCGTTTGTCGGAGCAGAGCGTAGCTAACACGGGGCTCGGCCCATCAATGTAATCAATGGCGAAACCATCGATACCAAGCTGGCGTGCCTCTTCGGCTGACATGGGTGACTTGAACTCTTCAAGCTTGTTGCCGCATGTCTTGATGGTGACTCTCAATTTCATCTCCTTATAGAACTGGTCGCTTAGCTTTTGGTGGTCTTTCCTTGTCTGCGTGACGAAACAGAGGAAGTCGTTCCTTGCCAACATGGACTGAACGAGGTCCGAGTACCGTTTGTCCTTTAGGGAGCAATTCAGCATGGGGGGTCCGAAAACCTCTTCCTCAAATTCGTCGCGATGGTCCTGCAACCAATCCCAACCTTTGGCAACATGTGGGTCAATTCTTCGTAGGTAGCTCACCAGCTGTCCTTCCTGTGAATTTAGATCGTCGATCTCTTTCCTGAGTTGCTTTGTTTCCGCGTTGACAGCCGTTCCATTGCGTTGGACATCCGATCTACGAGTAGTGGCCTGACGCTTTTGCTCGGCGATCTCGCGTTGGTCATGCTCCTTTTGCCGCTATATCCATACAAAGTCAGTACATAAGACGAGGAGCTTTCAACCAGTAGTGACTCACAATTTGATGGTTCCACTCGCTGGCAACGAACGCTGGAGGCTCTTGCTTGTGCTTCGCCTCAAGATCCCTTATCTTCGATCTGAGCTTTCGAATTTCTTCGCGTCTCTCTGCTATGGAGCCATGTTCTGCGGCGATCTTACTTTTCTGTTGTGCTATGCTATTGCCTTGTTTCTCGATCTCGATTAGACCTTGAGCAGACCTAGCCTCAGCATCCTTGAGCCGCTTCTCGCGATCTCTAACAACCAACTCGATCTTGGTCTTGTAGTCCTCCTTGCTACTTACAGCCTCAAGTGCTGGCCCGCAAGCTCTCTCGAGGTTGTGAAGCCGCGCCGTTGCTTCTCTGGTTTGTGTTTTAGCTGTTTGGTACGCAGCTCGTGCGACTTCGTATGAGGCGCAGATGCGCGTTTTCTTCCACTCCTCGATCCTCTCTGTGATGGCCTCGCGCTCCTTAAGCCTGTCGACATCAGCTTGCTGGGCCTGTTGGCGGGTTTCCAGCTGCTTGAGAGTCTCAGAGGAAGCATCAACATTGCCCTTGAGCTTCTTGTGCTCCTGATGCAATTCCTTCAACTTTGACTGCTCCTCGATCGTCTCCTCTGGTGCAGCTGCTCGTAAAGTCTCGTGGAGTAGATCGATCGGGGTAAGACCCGCGAATTCTGCAACCTTATCTTGGGGAAGAAACTGGCAGAGGTTGTCTATCTGAATTCGCATCTCCTTGGTCAAGCCATGCACGGCCTTCTGCGTGGATTCCCTGCCATTAAGCCACCACTTCCTGCCGTTATCTTCGCGTGAAATTTGCACGCGAACAATGGGGTTGCTGCGCTGGTTGGAATTCGCTTGTAGTTCGACTTCAATGACGGCATAGTCTTTGCCGTGCTTCACGAACTCGCCGACATGGCCAGCACGGCCTAGGTTTCTGGGGTGGAATCCCAACCCAAGGCAGATGGCGCATACCAGTGAGCTCTTGCCTGTTCCATTGGGGCCGATGACCATGTTGAGATTAGGACCAGGGAGGAATTCGGCATGTTCGTACGTCACAAAGTCCTCCACCATGACTCTGACGATGGCACCTGGGTGGTACTCTCCCACGTCGTTGGCCCCATTTTGGGTTGAGGCACCGTTTGTCTGAGTGTGAGATCCATTTACTTCGCTGACATCGTCCTCTTCGTCATCGGCTTCGTTATCGACTGTCTGTCTTCTGCGACCTTGGCGCTGCCGTTTTGCAGATTCGGGAATTGGAGATTGAATGCCGTCCTCGTCCTCGTAAACCGAGCGCGAGCGGCGGCGCGACGTAGTAGGGGGCATCTCGGTAGCCGGGCGGACGGTTCTTGTGCGACGCAATACTGACGTATATGTAAGAGCGGCCTCCTGGCAAAAGGATTAATCATTCATGATGGTGCACAAGGCTGACAACGTTCAGACTGCAATAGCTGGGGCTTCAAGAAATTGTGCTGCGCAGAAGGAAACACACGTGGGGTCAATCTAGGAATAGGTAAATTGAGGGTCAACGCGTGAACAGTGTTGGCTTGGCGCGTCTGTTTTAATGGGTGGGGTTTGGGATGGGTGCCACTGAATAAAGTTGGCTGTGTGCCACGCTTGTGGTTCCTGGCCAGAAACACTCCAATCGTCTTTTTAATAAACATCAACCAACAACTGCATGCTAATGTTCAAATGGCTCTCGCTCAATTTATTCAATGGATTCATGGGGATTCCACGTGCTGTCACGAAACAATACTCCACCTCCCAAGGCACGTTAATCAAAACAGTTGTGTAGGAAGGTGATGAGGGGCTGTGCAAGTATGTTTCTTCAGGTCATCATTTATGTATTGATGCAACACCAATATCACTACGGCAATTTCGGGTCCACGGCGTTATCCCACTCTCCAAAACATGTGTGCTATTTTGTTGATTTAATTGTTTACAGACATCTGCCAAGGCAGTGTCCTCGTAGGTGCAGTATTCTGGACCTTATAATAGCAGTGTCAGAAGCTAACAATACCTATTCCATGGGCCACGATGCCATCTACAATACTGGGGTTGCAACAGTTAACAGAGAATCGCTCGTGGTCTGGTTTTCTGTGATGGGTCTCTTCCAGTACCTCATCTGGACCAAGTTGAATCAAACCACAGAAGTACGAGATCACGTATCCTTGTGAATTTACAACATCACAATAGCATCTAATCATGTCCTTGTGTATTACAAGTATCAGGGAATGCGATGCTGCTAGCCATGAAAGGGTTATACACTGCCCATGCTTGAACATTACCTTGAGCTTCTGCCAGCAGAGAGTAGCAATCTGGGGTGATTGATACTCATGTTAACTCCTCCAGAATCATCATTTGTATTAGGGCTCTCGATACTAATCTAGGCATTTCCACATCTCCTACTCATGTATGGGCCACAGGCCCATTCGGTTTTCTTCCTGTCTTCGGTGGCATTTTATACGGCCAGAGATGGAGGATTAGAGAAGCTACCCGAAGGGTCATTAGGAATAATGAAAACAAACATAGAAACGATTGTTTGTTGCGATATGTTATGAATAACCCCTGGCCTAGGCTGAAGGCAGGTACAAGACATTCAGTACTCTTATCCGGAAATTTTGATGTTCGTGTTCTAAGAGAGGGCTCACATGGTTACGATACCCATGTTGTTGGCAGTCTACAAGGTCTCAATATCTGTATTCTCTAGAGTCCATGTCAATTGGGATTCCAATGCCTTGTATGAGTCCTCTGGCCACTATTCTTTTACCAACTTTGCGGATTGCCAAACACGAAGTATCAGTAGAGTACCTAGCCAGAATGGCCAGGTTTTAGTTCTATCACGCAGTATGGCATCAAGGGATAAACCACAAAGAAAAGCGTCCAGTTACCTATCCTTATTTATGTAGAGAAGCTGGCCTCAAGACAGGTCATAACCTGGAAGCTTGGGTTTTTTTCTGCCTAAAGTATTCGAACGGGAACGGTTATGCCATGTAGTTGCATGCTTCAACTGGACATCCAGTTTTGAATAGAAGCTTCCATCATAAGGTCCACGTCAAGCAGGCAGGTAGGTAAGTACCTCGGAGCTCCCAAAGCCCCCACAGCCTCATACTAGGCCAATGGCATGAATGAGGATAGGAGGAGGCTAGCCCTTTCGGCCAAAACATCGCGTTCCTACCAACTCCCTCCCTCTCATATCACCGAGCTCCCCTACAGAATTCCTGGCGCCATTATTGGTACGTCCAAATTGGCTGCTTGTCCTTTCCTGTCCTCTACTTCATTTTTCCAATCTCTGTTTGCTGTGAGCTTGCCCCAAATTCTGGTACAGCTGCACGTAAGTCGAAAGTCGTGCCACCCAAGTACCTTCCCCTCGAAGGTCTGTCCTACTCCCAGATGCACTTTCTCTGATACAGCTTTTGGCCCCCACCCACCTTGCATTGGTGCACAACAAGTACTTTGAGGATTGACCAAAGAGGGCGCCACTCATCGTCTGCCCTGGTTCTCCATGTGCTGCAATGGACAACCGCGATATGCGAAGGTCGCAGCGCGCGAGGCCTCCTCTGAGTGACGCGACTCATCGTGTTGTCAATGCACCCACACAATACTCAGAGAAGCCCATATCACAGGGCCGTCCCGGAGAGGATAGTGGTCCCAAGCATCGGTCTAGCTCCAGAGATCATCGTCGGATCGCCGCTCCTCAGGGCGAAACCACAGTTCCGAGACGTGGCTCTGCCTCAGCAGTCTCGCATAATGTACCTGGTCCCAAGATTGAACATAATGCCAATAAGCGTGACTCTCAGATCTCTACGTCGAGCGGAGCGTCAAGCAGTAAGCGGAAGACTCATGTTGGTCCATGGCATCTTGGCAAAACCCTGGGAAAGGGTTCAGCTGGTAGAGTTAGGCTTGCCAGACATTCAGAGTCTGGAGAGGATGCGGCCGTCAAAATCCTTCCCAAACACGGGGTCCGTTTGACACAGGCTGGCAGCCTCCAAGACATCGATGCCTGGGACCAGTCAAAGGATGAGTTCAAGCGGCAAAACCGCATGCCCCTGTCCATCGAGAGAGAAGTGGCACTACTGAAGCTCATCGATCACCCCAATATCATGAAAATATATGACATTTGGGAGAACCGTTCTGAGATGTAAGTAAAATACACAGCCTGTGCCAGGACTATACACTAACATCATCCCAGCTACCTTGTGCTTGAATATGTCAACCATGGCGACCTATTCGAGTACATAAACGAGTACCAGTGCCTACAAGAAGACGAAACTGTATTTTTCTTCCGGCAGATTATCAGTGCCTTGGACTATTGCCATTCGTTCAATATCTGCCACCGAGACCTTAAACCCGAAAACATCCTGATTTCAAACACTGGCCAGATAAAGATTGCTGATTTCGGCATGGCAGCGATCCACCAAGGCCCGACACACTGGCTTCAAACGGCATGCGGTAGCCCCCATTACGCTGCCCCTGAGCTAGTGAACCAGAACCGAGGGTATCTTGGTCACAAGGTCGATGTATGGAGTGCCGGTGTCATTCTGTATGCGTGTCTATGTGGGCGCCTTCCGTTTGATGACCGGGAGGGCAACTTGAAGAGATTGCTCAATAAGGCACAGCTCGGAAGATACGCAGAACCGGAACATCTGAGCTGGGCCAGCAAGGATTTGATCCGACGGATGCTACAGCCCAATCCGGACAGGCGGATTTGTATCAGAGACATATGGGAGCATGACCTTATTACGGCATACGATACATATGATGACTTGAAACAGCTCAGCAAGGATGATTTCCAGCTGGACGCTATCCGCCAAAGCGGCAGACAGAGTCAAGTGGCGTTGGAGGATGTTGACTTGGACATCGTCCGGCAACTCAAGTCAATGTGGCACACCTTCAGCGAGGAGAAGATCATTGAGGAGCTTATAGGTGAAGAGTGAGTATCCGGGCAGACTTAGTGTGGTATTTGGGCTGTTGCAGAGACTGATTATTATCCCCTAGGCCAAGCGACAAGAAATTGTTCTATCACCTATTACTTCGGTATATGGAGAAACAGCTCGAGAACTACCGGTGTAACATACCACACTCTCCTAGCGATTTCCATCATCTGCAGCCTGCAACATGGAAGCGGAAGCTCACCACGCTGGAATTCCCTGGGCGGCCTGGGAGGGTGCCGTCCAGGTTTACAGTCATTTCGAACGTTGCTACCGACGACAATGGCATGGAGACCGCGACAGATGCCGGGGGCACAATCCGGAGCTACGATCCGTTCAAGTCATCGCGAATCATGGGAGAGAACGAAGCGAGCCACGCTAAGATTACTGTTCACCGCAATGGAAGCGTCGCGAAGAGCTCCATCAGGGTTACCAACGGAGGTAGGATCAGGAGTGGTTCAGTCAGAAGCAGTTCGACTTATTCGAGGAATGCGAGATACAACAGGCGCTTAGCTACTACGCCCGGCCTACACTCAACACGACGTTCGCTCACCTCTCTCAGGAGTGGAGATGGCACTCCTTACAAGCGAAATGCTTCGCGACATAAGCGCGGTGTTGACTTCTCTCGTATTCGCAAACAGCCAGGTAAAATACCAGCTTCAAGCTCCAAGGGTACTTCGAGTATATGCGGCGACGACGCTACGTACGTGCGGGCTCAAGAGCCATATGGTAATCCCATCAGACAGAGTAAACGCTCCAAGGAGGCTGGTAGTGGAAATCATGGGCCAAAAACTATGGCTGAGCTCTCTAGAGCTAAAGACACTGGTTTGGTTTGGAACGATGAGCTCCGTCACTTCAGTCATAGCATAGCAAAGGATTGTGACCAAGCTTTTAACAGCTCTCTACTCCTTCCCGAGTCTGGAGACGAGGCATCGATGGAATCTTCGCCAATGCCGGCCAGTACCATGGGGGCTCATCAGGACGCTAAATCTTTGTCTGTGGCTATGGAGACACCGACTCAACTTCAAAACAATGGGCGAGCTGCTTTGCGGAACCCACGCCAATGGGACACACGACCTTTGCCTCCCGCACCGCCTCCAACTGAATCGAAGCTTCACGAGGTTACGATGGCGAAGAGAAGGGTAGAAAGGAGACACCCGAAGTCCAACGAGTTTAAGGGGCACGTGGACCGGATGGTGTCCAATCTGAATAAGCTTGTTCCTTCCTCGAAGAAGGCAGAGGAGGATAGGCGGGCTGTTTCGGCTCCCATTTATTCAAGGTACAGCACCCAATGGGGGAAGGATACTGTTCCATTGCCGTCCATTCACGAAGCACAACGCGTCAACACACGCAATTCCTCGGCACCTGTTCCTGGAAGAACCACGTCTGGCAACTCAACCGACGACAAGGCTCTCGAGTATCTGGCTCGTCAAGAGAACACTATCCGCGTGGTACAATCACCTTCTGCGAAGCGTAGCCCGGTGAAAGCACCAGCACCTCTCAACATTCGCAAGTGTTCTGCAAACAGTGCTGCACAAGTTCAACCGGAAATAAATTTACGTGAACAACTTGCACACGACGAACTTACGAAGACGATTCCCGAAGAATCTGCTACTCTCCCACAGAGAAGCTCTTCGGGTGGTATGAGAAAGAAGTCTTCGTGGTTCAAGAGATCCTCCAAAGACAAGGAAGACGTCTTCAAATCCCACCAAGTTTCTACTTCTGGACACACTGAAGAGCTATCATATACAGAAAGCAGCGTCTCATCGGTTCCGGGTATGCCGCCCACTAAGAAGAAAAGTTTCAGTTTCGCCTTCTGGCGTAACAGCAAAAATGAGGATCAATTGCAGCTCTCACTCGCAGGTAAGTCCTTCGAAAAACGATACACTGCCCCGTACTTCCCATGATTCATGATCGCATGCTTACCGATTACAAGGCCCTGAGTACGATGACTCGCCGAGTCCTGATAATGTCCGTGTGCGCAATCATCCGTCACGGGCACCTCGCGCAGACAAGCGCAATGAAAATGTTGCTACTCGCAACATCGAGCCACAGCAGAATTGGCTGGCTCGCTTATTCCGCGTGAAGCCTGCAACTGACCACATTTGCTTCAACATCTCTCGCCGCCGAGCTCGTCAGGAGATTGCCATACTCCTTAAAGAATGGCGCCGATATGGTATACGTGATGTCCAGGTAGACAAGGACAGAAACATTGTCTTTGGTCGCGTAGGCTTCCATAATTGTACGTTTACACTCATATACTCGTTTCGTCCATCATGCGACCGATGGTGGGATTCGTCTCCTATCTGATGGCTGGGGCGTAGAGTCTTCTCATGCCCATTCGCCCGAGACATTGAGCATCACCCCCTTCTTTTGGATATACCACTAACAAATTCATCTGCTCAGATCGTAACATAAAGGAAGTCTCGTTCGCCGCAGAGATCATGACGGTCATTGAGCACGGCAAGCGCAACCCGCTAAGCATAGTCCGATTCACACAGGAACGTGGTGCTGCTAGCAGCTTCCACAAGGTCGTCGAAGCTATGCATGCAGTCTTCGACGTGCGAAACCTGCTGGTGACGGACAAGCGCAAGATGAAGATGATGATCAAAACATTGAATGCTTAACAGCCAACGGGTCCGTTGACTTTGTAGCACATTTTCCTGGATTCGCGTACTTACGCATTCTTGGACCGCTAGTATTTCTCTACGGAACTGTCCAGAGTTGGCTATTCAAGTTGAGTTGGAGGCATCTTTGCATGTTGCCTCTGGGCGTTTTGTTGTGCTCTAGGCATTTCTTACTCCCTTGTATCGGAGACTTGTATCTTTACAGGTTTCAGGATCATAGAAGGAGTTGAGGTGTGACTAGTATTTGCACAGCAGCAGCGCTCATGGTGTTGGACTACTTCTCTTGAATGATGTACGAACATGAATACCACCGGTCAACCACGGTTGGCCATGGAGAAAAGGAGCAAGAGAAACAGATAGATTCGGATTGGCACTGAACGGCGTTTCCGGTATGAACGGACATGACAGGGGCGGCTTCGGATAGGATTTGGGCCAGCTCTCTTTCTCTTTCACTCAGACGTATAATAGGACCGTAATAGTAGATATGGTTCATAATAATGGAGTGGTTAGTGTACATAGATGCAGGCCAGTCCAGTTTTGCGCAAACGCAGATGACAAACAGACGAAGCTTTTTGACCAAGAGATCTGAGATATTCCGACCCATGCATTCATTTAAGGCACTGTAACCAGGTAATTAGATGGCCAGGATGTGTGCCCTTTGACTGATATCGCAATGCGGACGGGTGATACCGATTGGCTGGCGAATCTGGGGGCCCGCTGTTGGCATGATTTCTTAACCTTCTTTACATGGGGATACAAGATATCACAAACATGCCCCCTTTCCCAGGCTTCATTCGCCCAATATGCCTCAAAGTATCGTCATGCACTCCAGCCGCTCGCAGGTTGTCTGCTTCGAGGAGGAGAAGCGACTCCTCATTGGAACATGGCAAGGCAACGGTTGAGACGGCAAACCGGGTTGCTAGCGGTTATCTGAATAGTGGTTCCTATCCTATCTTGCCTAGTATCCAGCACCAGTCAATGGCATGGGTTGTCTATCGCCTGTGGCGTCTTTTCCTTAACGATCTTCGTCACTGTTTTTATTAGGCCTCCGCAGGCCCCACCGAATCAAATGCCAATTGGGTTTTGAGACAGTCCCAGCACAACAGAATCCAGTGGTGCTCGTGATGTTACAGATGGCTCACCTACCACTGCCTGGTTCATCCTTTCTATTAATCACCCGAAACACCACGCACGCCACTGCCCCGAGAACTCGCCTAGTAGAAAAGGCCGCCGTGCTATACGTGCATACATAGGAGTTGACAAGTTTCTTAGCTTTTGCTGATCTCCGGCAAACTGCTCAATACAAATCACCCTGCAAGGTTAATTGTGCCGCAATACCTCCAACGGCCTATGTACAACGACGTCAGCGCCGCCGCTCGCTAAACCTTCAGACGAACTCAGCGCCGCCGCCCCCCCATGGCGCTCTCCGCGCGCATCCCGACATCATACCTCAACCCACGGTACCGAAGGCGGCGCCTTTTCGTATTCGTCGCCGGCCTGTTGATTCTCAGTACTTTTTACATGTCCTCGCGCTTCGACATGCCCGATACGCCAGACGCTGCCGCCGTCGCGCAGAAGCTGCACTTAGCGACGCACAGCACGGAGCAACCGAGCGAGCCGCCCTCGGTCAAGGACGAGAATGGCAGCACCGACAGCACCGAGGAGATCGCTGCGCCCCTGCAGTTCGACGACAAGGTGTTAGGCACCGTGACCAACAACGATATCAAAAAACAAATACATCTCGAACCTGTACCGCCTATGCTCCATGGCACATCGGTACCGCCCTCATCTAAAAGCGCAGTCACCGTTGCGATGTTACCGCCAAATCACATGCCCAGAGCGGCCGCTGGGTCGCCGCGTCTCATCATAATAGGAGATGTACACGGACAGTTAAAAGAACTGAAGGCGTTGCTCCAGAAGGCCGAATACAGCGCCGAGCGCGGCGACCATATGATATTTACTGGCGATATGATCAACAAGGGACCCGACTCGGCTGGCGTCGTCGCGCTGGCTATGGAAATGGGTGCGTCGGGTGTACGAGGAAACCACGAAGACAAGGTACTGCTTGCACATGCACAGGAGGCCGTTGATGAGTCCGAGTCCGAGTCCACGCCCAAGAACCCAAAGCGCGAAGAAGCCGAGACGTCCAAGGGCGGGAATGCCGCCCTGGCCACGGCCCGGTCGCTTAGCTCCGAACAACTCAAGTGGCTCGGCGAGCTCCCGGTAGTCCTGCGCCTGGGCAAGATCGCCGACCAGACCAGCGGTGAATGGGTGGTGGTGCACGCAGGCCTGGTCCCGGGCGTGCCGCTGGAGGACCAGGATCCCACCGCCGTCATGAACATGCGGACGCTGAGGTTCCCCGGGCGCGAGCAGGCGCGGCAGGAGGTTCGGCAGGACCTGGAGGACGCCGCGGGGGCCAAGCAGAAGAAGGTGGTGGACGTCACCGAGGGCGCCGTCGAGGCGGCCTACGAGCGCGAGGAGAAGATCCTGGAAAGAACGGCGTCGCGCGCAACGACATCGACATCGCGGTGCCGACCGAGGCGCGCGACGGCCTGCCCTGGAGCGAGGCCTGGAACAAGGCCCAGAAGGCCCTGAAGCACAAGAAGGAGCGCGTGTCCGTCGTCTATGGCCACGACGCCAAGACGGGCCTCAACATCCGCCCGTACTCGTTCGGCCTCGACAGCAGCTGCGTGCGGGGTGGCCAGCTCAGCGCTCTTGTTTTTGAGTCCGGACGGTCCATGATTGGGAGGCACGTGGTGAAGCACCGGATCGTCAGTACGGACTGCGAGAAGGCTGCGTAAAAATTTGATGTCGATTTTCATTCATTCGCATTCCTTCATTCAGGCCGATGGCGTTGTAGGCACTGAGCACTTGGCTTTTTTCTTCTTCTACTTCCTCCCCCAATCGGGGAGGACTGCGTGGTTTGGCATACTTCAGGCATTCTACAGGCGCAGGTGGCTCTTTTTTCTCATTGAAAAACGAAAGGCATCGAGTTTGTTTTCTAATATACCCCAGGACAGAACGGGCAACTGCATGACGATAGACGGGGCGAACGAGACATACGAACAGGTTCGGGACCATTGGATTCCTAGATGGTAGATCATGGTGTATTAGGCTTATCGGAAAGCCTTTTCTTTTGCTTCGTGCTTCTATGCAGCATTCATTGGTGTGTCCCATGATATATCCTGTCAAGAAAAGGAGTGTGACAATGCCATTGGCGTAGGCCGGACTGTCTCGTCGACGCCACAGGGGCTCACTCGACTCGTGTACTGTACACCGCGTTGTAGACAGAGACTTATTTCGTTGGACAACACTCTACCGGCGCTCACACTTTCGACTTGGTCCTTTCCGGGATTTCTCATGCTGCTGACGTAAGGTCGAAAGAGTTTGTTGATCGACAGGAACAACATGAATCGTGCCATTCTAGTCCGAAAAGAATGCTAAAAGCAAGCTCATGAAAGGAATGGAGCTCCCCGTCCCTTTCAAAAAATAGGAAATGCTCCATCTTAGTAATGCTCCGAACTACGTAATCCGGCAGAACTAAGTAAGATGCTACTGCGGCTGTCAT
The DNA here is from genome assembly GCA_038363915.1 of Apiospora saccharicola. Taxonomy (NCBI): domain Eukaryota; kingdom Fungi; phylum Ascomycota; class Sordariomycetes; order Amphisphaeriales; family Apiosporaceae; genus Apiospora; species Apiospora saccharicola. Next base: position 8,659,003 of record JAQQWM010000001.1, read on the forward strand.
AGCCCCGGCGCGGATATCGAGGCATGCTAATCCTGGTCCTTTCGGGCCGCCTCGCTTGGGGCGGTGGAACCTCACAAGAGGAGCCAGGAAAACTTGCAAGTTGCTGGCAGACGGCGGCCAACTGAGATTCGTGCTTGATGGGCACCGACCGACAGGTCGGAATGGCCGGAACCTGCTCCATATCTTTTGACCGCATGAGCCGCCAGCAAGGTAGGAAAGGCGAGGCTGGCAAATAGCAACTGGCTGTCACTTTGGTAGCAGATCTATATGCGTTCCTGGTTCTCCGTTCTCCTGGTTATGGTGTTGGTTGTCTCGGCGTTAGGCAATATGTATGTTGCGCAGATAATCCCCGAATCATTCGACATCTTGATAAACATCCAGAAGGAAGGACTCTCGTGTAGGGTTACGTGTATCGCTGCTACATATGTTTATACGGTCACGAAAGCGGTGCTCTCTTAACTCTCGAGTGCCCTTCCTATCAGGTCTCCTTGATAACGAGGTGTACTTCCACATGGGAGAAGACCTGGAACTACGTTATTCGGAGTCCGAAACGGTATCTACCGAGCAAAAGCAACGATAGGCCAGGGATATGTTGAATTGTATTGATTCAGTTACCGCTGGCGGAGACCCGCTTCATAACCAACTTGTATACATCCTCCATGTCCGTACTTGCATCTACCCGGATAAGGCAGAGAGGGGCAATAGCGGGGGAGAGCTTGGATGCGTGCATATGTAACTGTGAGAGGAAGAACACCAAGCTGTATAATAATACTCGATTTATCGAATGGGTAGGTAGAACGAGACAAATCAATTTCTGCGCAAGTAGTCAGAGCTAGCTAGCCTGAGCTATACTTGTCAATTATAGAAAAGAGCGGTGATAGGGACACGAGCAAACATTGGACTAGAAGCATGCTAGTCGCATAACCTAACCGCTCGAGGCTCGAGCTGCTTTTGTTGCATCCTCGGTCAGATAAAAGCAGTTGTGATACATACTACCGACGAGGCGAGCATGAGCCCAAACGCCCCAATTAGAAAACACCATGCAAGGGGAGCAGCCACGTGTAGGCGGATAGCGCATTTCATAAGTTCAAATCTTCGATGTTGGCCAGTTGGCCAGGCATCCGGATGCTGAGTAAGTGTCCAGAGGGGTTCCTTAGCCATCCGCCCAGCCTATTTTGCCAGCGAAAAGCGGATGCGTATCCGCCAGTCCGCAAGATGCAGCAAAGATGCATACCTTCTAATAGCTGTATCTATCTTATCATGACTCCAGGTTCCTCGGTAAACCCGGGGATAAGCGACAGATGCGAAAGATACGAGAAAGACATCCATTGAGTTGCTTCGGAGAAGATCTGGGCGGACTTGCAGGCATAAATACCATGGGATGTGTACACATAAAAATGACGAAGGCGCAAGAGACAAATATCGTCATGCCACTAGACACTTAGGGAGGCGATGGAGGGGCAAACACCGACCCCCCTCCAAGCAGCCAAGAGAGTGCCGGAGCCATGGGCATGTTAGGTGTTAGGTACCTACCGTATGCGTACTGCAGTGAGTGCTACGATGCACTTTTGCGGACTGCTGTGGTCCGACTCGGACAATAGAAAGCAGAATAGAAGGCTCTGGCAATAGACGGCGGGCATCCCACAATAATACCTCATTCGCTAGCCGGAAGGGGCTATTAAGCTGGGCCACCTCGGAGCTGCAGTACCCACGTTGACGTCGCTTTTCCAAGGAATCGCTCAGTACATCGTGTACCAGCCGTAGCAAGTCTGCAACTGAAACTGCAAGTTGCCCCGCGCCCATTGAATTTTAAAGAAGAAAGACGGGACCCCTACAAGTAGAAGAGGAGCTAAGCCCATCTCTCTCAACAACCGACTCAACAAGACGACTACAATAACCACTGCCCATCCGCTCCCAATCTTCCCATCGTCATACCACAACCCATTCATCAATCAACACCAAACAAACTTCTTCATACCGCAATCATGTCCAACTCTCTCGATCAGCTCAAGGCCACCGGCACCGTTGTCGTCTGCGACTCCGGTGACTTTGCCAGTAAGTTACATCATAACCCCGCCGCTGCCGAAGAGGCCCGGATCCGAGGAAAAGGAAAGCTCGCTGACTTTTTCCTCCTTCTCCCACAGCCATCGACAAGTACAAGCCCCAAGATGCCACTACCAACCCCTCGTTGATCCTGGCCGCCTCCAAGAAGGCCGAGTACGCCAAGCTCATCGACAACGCCGTCTCCTACGCCAAGCAGAAGGGTGGCAGCGTCGACGACCAAGTCGACGATGCTCTCGACAGCCTCCTGGTCGAGTTCGGCAAGGAGATTCTCAAGATCGTCCCCGGCAAGGTCTCCACTGAGGTCGATGCCCGCTTCTCTTTCGACACCAAGGCCTCCGTCGACAAGGCCCTTCACCTGATCGAGGTTCGTACCAATTCATTACACCCTGCCCTTGTATGAACCTAGCTAATCTGTTTTCTCCACCCAACAGCTCTACAAGCAGCAGGGTATCGGCAAGGAGCGCGTTCTGATCAAGATCGCCTCCACCTTCGAGGGTATCAAGGCTGCCGAGATCCTCCAGCGTGACCACGGTATCAACTGCAACTTGACCCTCATGTTCTCTCAGGTCCAGGCCATTGCTGCCGCTGAGGCCGGTGCTTTCCTCATCTCCCCTTCGTCGGCCGTATCCTTGACTGGTACAAGGCTGCCCACAAGAAGGAGTACACCAAGGAGCAGGACCCTGGTGTCGCCTCCGTCAAGGCCATCTTCAACTACTACAAGAAGTTCGGCTACAAGACCATCGTCATGGGTGCCTCTTTCCGCTCCCTGGGCGAGATTACTGAGCTCGCTGGCTGCGACTACCTCACCATCTCCCCCAACCTGCTCGAGGAGATGATGAACTCCACCGACGCCATCCCCAAGAAGCTCGACTCTTCCCAGGCCGCTTCTCTGAGCCTGGAGAAGAAGGAGTACCTCAACGACGAGCCCCTGTTCCGCTTCGACTTCAACGAGGATCAGATGGCCGTTGAGAAGCTCCGCGAGGGTATCAGCAAGTTCGCTGCCGATGCCGTCACCCTGAAGGACATCATCAAGGAGAAGGTCCAGAAGGCTTAAATTGCATTTTATAGGGACGGTGTACAAAAAAGGGACCGCTAGGATGACAAACTTTTACGATATTAATGAATGAAAGAAGAAATTATAAACAAATAGATGGCGATAGTAATGCTGCATTATACCAACTCAATATATTGTTCATGTGATAGTACTATATCAGAGAGAAAGAATTGCGCCTCACCTTGACCATGTCATCTGTGTATCTATGTGCTTAAAGTTTATATTCATGATTTATATCTACTTGTGCTCCCCCTTTATACACGCAATAGAAGATAACCTCATTTATAATCGGACAACAGCTCAGTGCGGCTGTCATAGGACCCTTCTTCCAAGCCTGCCTTTGCCAACCAAAGATACCACAATCGACTCTACATGGCTACTTATTGATGGTCAAAGCATTCAGGAAACTGGCAGTCACGGCTACTCCCACCTCGTCCAAGGCCATGTCCGAGACGCTGTCCGGGTCGAAGTCGGCGTCGAACACGATCCTCTGCATCAATTCCTCTATGGCCTCGTCCGTCTCGTAGAGCCATTCTTCTTCTTCTTCCTCTTCGTTCCCGCCCTGGCTCTGGGCTTGGGCTTTGGCTTGGGCTTGGGCGTCGTCCCTTTTCTTCTTCTTCTTGGCGTACAGGGGCCGGAGATCCTCGGCCGTCTTGCGGCGCCCGGCGCGGGCGAGCGTCAGGAGCTCGCGCAGGGTAGGCAGGTGGTGGCGGTGGCCCGCCAGGCACATGGCGATGAGGTCCCGGAGCGCGCGGTCGAGGCGCTCGTTGGCGAGGACGAGGGCGTGCGCGCCCGTGGTGAAGTCGTAGGGGTCGAAGACGGCGCTCCGGCCGGCGCGCCAGACGCGGTAGTCGTTCTCGCGGTACAGGTCGCGCTAGTTGGGGACGTCGACGAGGTCCTGCAGCACCCAGCCCACCCCGGCCAGGTTGTTGGACAGGCCTTTCAGCTCCTCCCAGTACGGGTCCGCTTCCGGGTCTTCTTCGCGGCCCCGTCCGAAGTCGATCAGCTTCAGCACGGGGGCCAGGCTGTGCTCCGCGTCGTCTTCCATCATGTCGCCGATTAGGACGTTGAGGCCCTTCCACGAGTTCTGCGTGATTAGGCTCGGCGGGTCGTCTTTGGCGACTTCGCGCCGGCGGCGGCCGTCGAGCTGGTCGGGGTAGGTTATGGCTGCTACGGCGCGCAGCACTGTAATATCGAGACAATACAAGTTATTGAAGGTGAACCCCTTGCAAGTGCTTTCATTCGTACTGATGTACACGAAGAAGGCGGAGCTGGGAAGGGACAAAGGGGCAATGGGCGGCTTAGATGACGGTAGGCTGGGTTCAACTTACTGCATAGGGCAAAACTCCAGATGAGACGCTGGGGAATCCGGCGCTCGATCTTCCCGAACCGGTTGATCAGCTGATCCAGCGTTCCGTTTTCCAAATACTCCATGACGATGACGGGATGGGCCAGGAGCGGTCCCCCGTCACTACTTTGGTTCTTCTTGGTCCGCCACAGGTGGTTGTACTCGGGCAGGACCTGGATGATGTGCTCAGCGCCGGCGAATTTGCGGAGCCAGCGGAACTCGTTGCGCAAGTCCTCGTCGTTGTCCGAGGTCGCGTCCTCCTCCGTGTCGAGCGCGTACTTGACCACGAGCTGCCGCCTCTGCATCGTCGGCTCGGGCGTGGGGGTCGGGGTCGGTTCCGACGGCGCCTTCCGTTTACTGCTGCTGCTGACTGACATATCATCTTGGTACTTGGGCGCCGGCACCGGCTCAGGCTCAGGCTCGACGGGTAGCCACTGGTCGAAGAGAACTGCTCCGCCATGGTTGCCCTGGGCGATGACCTTGCGGAACTGCAGGCCCTCGTTGGTGAAGTACCTCTTGACCTCCAGAAGCCGGTTGGTCGCTCGGTTCTGGTCCAGCGAAGAGCCGCCCGAGCTTGTGTTGATGTCGTCAATCGTCTCGGAAAAGGATGTCATTGCTCATTCCTATATCAAGTGGACGACGTTAAGGGGCACCCAAAGGGTGGTCACAGGTACATTCGCTTGCTTCGCTTCGACTCTCTTACGTATATCATGTGTGAAAACATTGGTTGGTACACAGTGCACAGTAGTCGTTTTCTCCTGGTTGTGTAGTCTGTCAACCGAAGGGAGTTGACACGGAGGTTGTTGAAGTGCCAACTGAACCAAAAGCCGACGGCCGACTGATGGAATCAATCGGTACTTTAGGTATATGTATCGTTAGAACCAACTGAGGTTGCCTGTATTATACGCCAGCGGCAACAGAGGTATGCCAGAGGAAAAGCCAAGAAGGTCCCCCTTGCGGCAGCAGATAATGCGTTACATCTCCAGGGATGTGTTGGAGAGACATGTATATTCCATTGTTATCACTGGAAAGCATTGTCATAAGTTCAATATGTGCGGTCTTTGTGGCTGATGCCGCTTGCGAATTGTTTAGGCCAAATTGGTGACAAAGCATTTGCTTTGTCGGCCTATCGGGTAGCATATCAATATCCATTCGCATCAACTTGTGCCAGTAACTGTCAAGCAATGATTAGAGAAGGGAAAAGAAACTTAGAGCAGTGATCTAACGTTTCCAGGTGCCACATGATGTACATTATGTGTGAAATACCCCTGGAATATATGAGCTACCCCTATTCAAAGAGCCATGGGTGATACATGAGTAGTTCGTATATTTCAGGGGCTTAAATTTGGGTGTATGTGTCTTTGGGAATACCTACACCCCCTAATCGCTATCAAGCGTCACCTTGGAAAAGTATAAGCCCGGAATTGGTAAACACATATACATCTAACGTTTGAATTAGCATGAGAAATTGGGAATTACTTCACATTCAAGGGTTCACCATGTCTGCCCATGGAAAGTCTGGTCATATGGGCTTTACTTGCGCAAAGACAATTTATATCAGCAAAGACAGTAGAAGTTTCTATTTTTTGTTGGTATGGATGGGTTTTGTTTGTCCCATCATAACATCATGTACAACTTTGTATCAGTCTCTTCTACTCACACGTACGCTGGTACATCTAACAACAACATCAATTACACGACTCACCTGTAGATAGATATACCTGGCCGATGCCGCCTGCCAGTCCTGCTGCTACTTCGGCTCAAGGCCAATTGCCCTCTGGCGGCTTCTACTTCGGTCCCGAAGGCTTCTCTCCCATGGCCTTCTCCTGTTCATCACACCCAAAGAAGTGTCCCTTATCTTCCACCAGGTGGACGCTCGGCGTCACCAGACGAGCCGAGTCCGTCGCTGCCGGCGGCGCCGGGTTAGCGGTAGAAGTCTCGTCCTGCTGAACGACAGGCGTTAGTGTAACGACAGGAGTGTTGCCAGGAGGCTGGCCATCATCTCCGAGCGGGTTCTCCCGAAACGTAGTTGTCACGACGCAGAGGCGATTCGCCAACTGCGGTCGGGGGTGGAGCGCCTTTTCTTCATAGTCAATACCGTTCGCCATGGTGGTGTCCTCCTCCGAGGTCTGCGCGGTGGCCGTGGCGGAAGAGGAAGCATGGTTCCGGGCTTGAGGAGGGGCTGTGCCGAAAAACCACGATCGCAACCAAGACAATTTAGCACTGTCGCCACTGCATTCAGGGCAACCGTCGCGAGAAATGGGTACACGCCGCCACGGTCGTAGCGAGGGGCCGCCACCTAGCGGTGTCAAGACGGCTCGCCGATCCTGGTCTTCGACACCTCGGGTACCGGTTGAATCGCTGATATTGGCGACACGCACAACAGTCGCGATGCGCTTAAGCCTTTCGTCTTCGCAGCCGCTTTGCATTAGTTTATTAATATCCTCGAGGTCGCGACGAGCACCGCTAGGATAGGGGGGGCACGTCAGTACCGCATGTCTCGCAGACGTAGTAGATTCTGACAGCGTCGCGCTTCATTTTGACTGGAAGTAAAGGCGAGGGAGAAAATACTTACCCGGTATAGGTTTCGATTGACGTGATCTCAGTAGCCTCTGGAGTTGACACCACGTCATATGGCTGGGAATTAGCATCAACATTGTTTTAAGCATAAAAGGGGCATACGACAACCGAGATAAATACCCCATTACACTGTTTGGTTATGGCTCTGTGGTGAACAATGTCTTTAAGAGCCTAGCTGTTGGACGATACTATAGTTCTGCTACAACAATGGATCATTGGAACTTTGGATACGTCAAGGTCGAATCCTGAAATATCCTTGCTCAGCTAAACAAAGGAGATCACACGGCCTTGTCACCCGTAACGCCACCATGGCAGATCACATATCAAGATACGACAGGGAGTTTTTACGTTTGATGAATTAGCAGTCAAAAGACGGACCGAGTTCTACCTGTACATGCAAAGAAGATGGCCACCATAGAGAACCTAATCATCCGTTGTTTCCCAAGAGGTCACCATTTTCCATACCGGCTCAGTCAGGGTTGATCAAAGGGAAAGAAACTTTTTTTTTTCATCGATTCCGAGGAAATGTACAGACATTGTGCCTCATATTTTGTGTAACTGGATGGCCACCAGTGTTTGCGGGGCCAACCACAGCAAATCTGATCCACATCCCGGGACAGAATATAGACATGACTCGCGAGATATCTGGTCAAACAAGTGACCTATGTTGTGGGTGTGCCGCATTTTGGCTTGTCACGCGTGACAAGCAACCGACCGAGAGTGCTCGATACGTTTAGGCGCCCAGGCTGGGGAAAGCGGACTCGTCCTTGGTGTTGATGGAGGAAGTGTTGTCACGACCACCACGTCCGCCACGGAACTCGCCAGCGCCACGGAAGTTGTCACCTCCACGGCCACGTCCACCACGACCCTCGCCACGGCCACGTCCGCCACGGCCCTCGCCGCGTCCACGGCCGCCCTCACCGCGGGCACCACCACGTCCACCACGTCCACCCTGGGGGTGGCTGGGCTCAACGTAGCGCTGGTCGATGTCGAGAATTTGCTTCTCCTTGCGCTCACGCTCACGCTTGGTCTTGGTGGCAGTGGCGGAAACGAAGTCGGTCTCCTCCTTGACGAGAGGCTTGGCGCTAGCCCACTTCTTGTCAGCCTTGCTGCCCTCGTTGGGCTTGCGGATGTCGGGACCACCGCCGAGAGCCAGCTTCTTCTCAGCCAGCTGGGCGAGGTACTCGGTGTACGAGACGCTCTTGTCCTCCTCCTCGGGGACCTCAGCGTCCTGAGCATCCTCAGCGGTAGCCTCCTTCAGCTCAGACTTAGCAATGGCCTCGCCAGCCTGCTCATCCTTGGCCTCGGCCTCGCCTTCCTGGGCACCCCAGCTGGCAGCAGCCTGTTTCTCGGAGCCGCTGGGAAAACAATTAGCGTGGTTTCGAGATCCATGAAATAGATGAGCCATACCTGGGAGCGGTTCGGCTGTGACGGTCGTCACGCTCACGGGGGTAACGGCCACCGCGGCCACCTCGCTCGCGGGCGCCACGGCCACCACGGGGACCACCGCGGGCGGCCTCATCAGTGCCTCGGCGCTGGTTGTTGGAGTGACCGGCGTTCTTATCGCGGAAAGCTGCAAAATTCCCATGTAAGTTCCCAATCTTGATTTTTTTTTTTTTTTGCGACCTCGCTCTTGTACTAACCTCCCTCGTTGCCACCAGGACCACGGCGAGCACCGGTGGTAGCGGTAGCGGGCTTGGCAGGAGCAACCGGCTCGACAGTGCGCTTAGTGGTGCGAGTGGTGTTCTTGTCTACCGTCTTGACGGGCCCGGAAGGGCTATCGGAGTCTCCCTCGACATCATTGCCTGCAATTTTTTATTTAGGTTAGCTCATGTACCCCGCTCGAAGCAGCGCTTCCTCTTGGAAGCGGCCGCCGGGGCGAATAGGTTTCAATCGTACCGAGGAGGTCGAACAGGTTCTGGAAAGTAATGTTAGCTCAGTGCTCCACGAGAGACATCGGATCAATGGCGGTGGTGTAGAAAATCTCGACGGAAGCGGCCACAGCAGCTCAAGGCGACGTGCGAAGATCGCAGTGGTGCGGAGTTGTCTAATGCAGACAGGCATAAACACACACGCACACAAAGGCATACACACTCAGAGGCAGGTAGGTGTATATGTCTTTTCTTGCAGCTTCACTGAGGCTGGATGTGAGGTGAGGGGTCATGTTGGATTTGGAATAGCTTCATGGGCGAGGGCGCAATGGACGATGGGTTGCGAAATTTTACCCGGACGTACCTTGGACACGACCGACATGGTGCCGTCAATTTTTATCGCCTTTCAGCAAGGCGTAGCTTTAAGGACGACAAACGAGTCAAAAAGAGACTATCAAGTCGATACAGGAGAGGAGTGAGGAAGAAGACGAGGAAGGATACAAGCCTAGCAATAGGTCATATCCTGTAAGGTGCGATATGGAATTGAAATCTCTCTTCGTGGTGGTCGACCTAGTGGTTCCGCCGATTTCAAGGATTGGTTGGGCCCAATGCGTCAGGTCAATTGGGGCCTTTCTTCACTCTGGGCACTCAGGTTTCCCCAGTTTGGCTGCTCTGTGGCGTGGCTGGCTACCAGCTGCTACCTCAAAACTTCTTGACCTGATGTGCTATTTTTTGGTGCGCAGGCACGAATTTCGCTGTCCACACAACAATCAATGCCCATGGGAAAGCGAAAAAAAAGCCCCAAAGGCCAAAAAACGACCGTAGCGGGTGGCCCGAGCGTCGAGCTTCTGTGAACGTAAAAAAGGGCGCCTTCCAGCCTAAGGTTGCTGGAGAGGTACGTCACGACCCGCTCTTACCTTCTTGTTGACGCATTACCCGGGCTACCTTTCCATCAATACTTTACATGGTAACCATTTCACACCGATAACATTGTGTGCAAGTTACATTTCACCGCCGTAGCCACACTACACCTATGCACTACGCACTCCGACAGCTTGATTCAAACATCCCATCTTGCTCTGTTCCAGCATTTTGAGGTTCAATAAGCTGCCTATGTATCTAGGTACTGACCCAGAGCTAGAATAATGCCGTTCGGGCATTGGAAATTTGGGTTCGGTTAATACAGTGGCAGCTCTATTAGGGTTTCGACCTGCTGCAACGCAAAGCCAAAGCCAATTATTACGTAGACCCGGGGTAATACCCATTTTGCTCACTGCGGCTGGTAGAATGTGGCAGAGAGTGCCATACTCGCCATAGAGAGGTATGGGCATCAGGTCAATCAACAATTGCCATGGAGGAACTCGTGAAACAAGTTTGCGTTATCTCGGTGTATATGTGCTCAGCAGAGCAAACATAACCAATGCGCCCAATCGTTTGCGACTAATAGATGGCAGATGTGGTTGGCATCTGTAAGAGAAACAGAGGCTAGGTATATGTAAGTGGCATTTCACGATAACCACCCGGAGCGGCGAGCGCATGGTTTCCTCTCGACTGCATAGGTACAGATGCAGACTGCAATGTTAAAAATGCACCGTCGCATATACGAGATTCTCAGTCTCTCCATGTAACTCTTGTGTCGTCTAAGGTCTTCAAGTGTCATGCCGAGGTGAACAAAAGAATACCACCTACTACGTACGGTAGTACACAGATAGGGCGATTTGTGGGCTAGCCAGGTGTGGTCAAGCCACTGCCGACGGTTTTTAAACACCTGAACCCGTTGTCACTGTCGGAGATATGTACCCCATCGTATCGTGGGGTGTGTGGACGACGTCTGTGTTCGAACTTCTGGGCCAGGCATGTGTAGTAGCACCCGGCGCGTGGGATTCGTCGGGGGTGGTTTTGGGTTGATAATAGACCGTCCCTTATCTCTGTCTCCCGCGGCGCCTTGACATTACACATGCCGGAAACAGGTAGGTCTGCGGAGAGATAAGAGACAAGTCGACCAGATAGTCCAACCCTTCTAGGCCTCTTGATAAATAGACCATCCCGCCTTCTTGTCTGCTCAGAGAGCAGATGTTTGTTCTTCTCTCTGTTTAGTTTCGCCCATGTCCGATTTCTACGAGGACATTCCCATCGCCATATCCCCTTCTGGTTCAAAATGCCTGTGCAAGTGCTCAGAGCTCAATGGCGTCCGTCGCCGTTCATCTTTCATGGTACACTTTCTTTGTCATCGGTGTGGTAGTCCGCAGCACTAAGCGAGAATCAAGTTACATACTCCCTACTCTTATGGACATGAAAACGTCCAACAAAGATCCCTCCCATTAACTGGCCCCATTCAAGTCAACCCTCGAGGGCTCGTGCCTCTATTCCCCAGCTACGCTGCCAGTCCTTCTTCAGGAGTCGGGAGGCCGTGGGGATGGATGACTACACGTTGACAAGCGTCAATCACAAGGAAGGACAATACGCGACCCTTATGACTTTCGAAACCTGTTCACGATGAGGACGTTACGCAATACGTCACTTGGCACGAGACACTGTTACCTAACAACGATGCATATCGCCTGGTAAAGAGCGGCTCGGAGATGAAAGTCGGCCTGGTCGGCATTGCAGTTGCAGTTGGAGACCAAAGCGGTTGCAGACCAGATTCATGGCCTCTCCAAGTCTCCAAGATGACTACTCCAACTTCGACTCCATGTCTGTGGAGTAGACCATGGATTGTGGCTTGTGCTGTGGGTGCATCGGAGCAGGTGGACGAATGGGGGTCGCTCTCCTCTCGGCCTTTGCACCGAAAATCCACTGCTGGGCTACGGCAGTCTAGACCAGCCGTCTGATTCGTACTATGGAATGGGGATGGTGTTCGCCAAGGGCACTGGAAATTGTTGGCGGTCACGAGAACGGCCGTTGAGGACTAGTTCGGAGGAGGTTTGAAGAAAATGGCTGACCAGCATGATCACGAGGTGCGAGGGTAGCTTGCTTCGTTGTTGAGTTCAACGTCCAGTCCGCAAGTGCCGGGCGTGTGATGTTGGTGTTGGTGAGGATGCATGACTGTTGTGTGAAGGTTGCGCGTGGGCCTATCGAATGCCCTTCGTTACTCACGATGCGCAGTAGCGTGGGATTGCGCATCGTATAGCTAGAGGGCCAGTCAACAGCAACATCGTGATCAAAGCCCGGGCAGAGTTGGAGCCATTTCACCGGCCTTTGGACCGATCTGGGAAGAATGCGAGGGTTGGTGGTTGTTGCTGTTCGTACAGGCTACTAGCGGGTAGGTAGCTGGCCCCCAAGCTGCAACTGGGCAGCGTTCGCGAACGAGCCATCTAACCAACCCCTCCTTGGTCACGAACCACGAACCTCGGTCGGTCTGCACGGCACGAACAACCACTCAACCCACCAGCCACACGAAGCTTTCAAAAAGTACCGGTACAATGAACAGTTCCAAGTTGCGACCCACTCGCTCGGGGTGCGAGGAATTTATGAGAGTACCAACTTATTCGGCTGTCGCGCCATGACTCCGCTTGGGAAAACCTCGTCCGATGGAGATTTTGATGCCAGGGTTGCTGTCCTCTGCCAAGGCCGGATGACCGTTCAACACCATTAAAGCCGATGCACGATAATGCGCGCGGAAGGTGCTACAATGAGTTGCAAAAGAAGCAATTTGGGGACTGAGCGAAGACATTCAAAGCCTCGGACCTCCTGGATGGAGAAGCGCCCATGTCTATGCATCGTGTTAATGTTGATGGCGGAGGGGCGGCGCGGCGCGGGTACGCTTATCGGCGGTCTAGTTGGTTGCCGCACCACACTCCATCTCACATAAGAAGACGTTGCTGCAATATGCAACATGTATATGTGCGAACAAGGATTCTTGGAATGTTCGGGGCCTGGGAAGCTGAAACTTCCGGTGCCCGCAAGGTTGCGCAAAATCAATGTGGGCAATGATGGAAGATGAAGCGGAGCGGGAAATTCGAGTCAAGAATCAAGTTAGGTAGTAATCTCTCTACCAGTAGTGCTGGCAATGCACCCACTGAGACCAAGATACAACATGATGCTCATGGTGAAAAGGAATCTAACCAACCAATTTCCTATGATGTATGTACAGCTTGACCTACCTAGGCATCTTTCATAGACCTGTGCCGTGAGCCGGGGAATCCCACGCACTTCGGCACCGCATCGTGAATCTCCGCCCTCATTGAAGCAAATTTGAAAGACAGTAACTACAGGGGTACAAGCATATTAGAATAATGCCCTGCCAAGGAAAAAAGATATGTACAGGCTTGAAGCTCGTAAACCATCGGCCATGCTTGAAAATTTCGAGGCCACCCTTCTTTTGAACTGAAAATAAAACAACGAAAACAGTAACTTTTTAGGGTACCCCATACTCCTATATGATATGATCCGTGCCGTCCCTTTAGGGATTGCGACACGTTGGGGATATATAAGAAACAAAAACTTTTTTCTGCCGGCAAATGGTCGTGAACGCCAATATAACCGTGATTTGTCGCAAGAATAAACCAGTGACCGCCTTGCCATGGGTATCGTATCAATGCCGTTTCTCTCCTGTATCCCGCGTGGAAATTAGCCCGTGAGTATTGTCGGGCGCAGACGCCATCTTTTCGGAAACCGGATGTTCCCAATATGGCGAGAAATCAAATAGTGGAAGGCCTAACCCCCTGCCAATGCTTTTCAACATCATCGTCGTGCCATTTGCTGTCAAGTGCAAGTTGAAAAGCATGTAGATCACAACATAGCTCCCTGTTCCATAGCAAAGCGGTCGAGGTGAAGCCCAGGAGCCTCTTGGGATAGACGTGGTTGTTGGGCCAGCTGCCCGCCTCCTGGGGTTTCAGTCGCTATCGCATATTGCTCGTGTCGAACGAGAATTGGGTCGGGAATTGCATTGAAGCGCTCAAGCCGAATGGGTCCCAATCGAGAGCGGGGTCCAGTAATTGTGTCATGCTTGGATAGCCTTGCCCCTGGCTATGGCCAGGTTGCTGTTCCCCTTGCGGCATACCTTGCTGTGCCGATGCCCCTCCCGCCACCGAAGGCATAGGCATGCCGTGCTGCTGTTGCTGCTGCTGTGGCTGGTGGTGGCCCTGGTGGCCCTGGTGCGTTTGCGGCTGCTGGCCGCCGGCATACTGGTTCGGGTAAGGGCCTGGGCCGGGCGTGTCCGGTTCGACTTCGTCAATCATATCGTTTGGGGCATCATACTCCTGCTCTGTACAACGGAATTAGTCTAGGACGCCAAAGTCCCATCAGACAGACATCAATAGAACGGGTCAGCTTGCCTAGTTGCTCAATATGGTTCTGGAAAGATGGTGTTGGATAGAAAGGCGCTGTCCGCGCAGTGGGATTGGCACCGGGATTGGCACCACCGCTTGCACCCGCCTGCAGCATTTGCTGGCGCGCGGCAGCTGCAGCCATTGGGCCTTGCATTGGAGGCAACGGTGGTCGCATTGGCTGGGGTAGTGCCGATCGTACACCTGGCTGCTCGGTCGTGGTTGGTGACGTTACGGGCTGGCCAAAACTTGGATTTGGATTCGTAGGAGAAGCTGCGTGAGAGGGCGGCGTGGGCCTCGTCTTTGGGGACGAGGTAGTCTGGACCCCATGAAGAGGCGGTGGCAGAGAGCTCGCTACGGCCTCAAGCTTTGGGGCAATGCTGGAGCCGGACCTTCGTGAATGGTGGTGTCTGTTGAACATAGTACGTTGGATAGGCGGAGGTTGAACCATATTCGGCGCCATGTGTGTGGGACCAAGATTCGGACTGCCTGTCTTGGCTCGAAGCTCGGCTTGAACATCGATACCTATGTTGATTTAGCTGGTGTTGCGACGATAATAATTTCAGGTTTAGTGGCTACCTTTCTCCAAGAGAATTCTCTCAAGCAAGGAGTTTTTATATCGTAACATCAAGCACTCATCGGCGGCACTGCGATGAGCGGCTTGGAGATTGGTCAAGTTGCCCTCATGCACTCGGATGGTTTCCTCAAGCTGCTTGATGTACTCGGTACGCCGTTCACGGAAAGCAGCTTGCGCTTGGCGATTTCTCTGCTTCCTCTCCTCAGAGGTGGCATATATCTAACAGTAAACACGTTAATGAGACGCGACTTTAAGGCAGCAACCTCCAGCACCCGAAACACATTACCATATTTAGAGAACGTGTAATCGGTGATTTAGAGCCGCTAGATTGTCAGCATGGGGGACTCGACTTACGGGTTTGCGCCCGCCCTTCCGCTTGGCTGGTTGGTTCTCCGAAGGGATGGAAGGACCAGCTTCATTCTCGGGAGTTGAAACGGGAGACTCATCCTCCGAATTCTCCTTGGAAGGGTCTTTTTTATCAATGGACATCTTGTCGGACATGTCAATTGCTGACTTTAGGAGACGATTGCCGGTTTAGTCGGCAAGCGCCTCTCACAAGCGAGGTGAGAAAGCAACGATGATACAAAGTTATGTGGGATGCCGAAGTTGGGCTTGAGTGAGAGTGGGTTTCCCTTGTTCGGGCAAAACTCTGTGTAAGTGATGTGTACCAGATATCGAGGCAAACCACCAAAAACAAAAAGGATAACACAGCCAGCGATGGCGAGACACACCAAAAAAATGTCCGAATCCAGGGTTTTCGGCACTGAAGCGCGTGTATGCAACGCTAATCAATACATAATCTGGGGAAGCCGGGGTCCAACAACGCGGGAAGGGGGAATCTCAGTTGAGACTCAGAAGTGATCCAAGCGGTTCCGGGGGGGATGTAGAGCCTCAGATTAGGTCGTTGGGCGAAGACACTCAGAGATAAGGGTGGTGGTGTTTGTGGTGACAAGTGATTTGGTGTCAAGAAGAAACACGGCGGACTTGGTTCTTATGTAATGGTTTGTAACAGAATTGCGAGAAGGCCGCTGAGTTGCCGGAGAGCCAGTAACAGAGAAGGAGCCGGTATAGAGGGGAGAGTGGAAGCAGTATGTAGAATATACTATGGTGTATAGAGAACTCTTGGAGTTTCCGCCCTCAGGTCTCGTCCCAATGCTGCAGGCAGGTAATGAATGAATTTGATGTATGGCACTGAGAGCTTGTAAGTTCCAAGGTCTTTTGGCTGCAAGACGACCACAAAACTTTTCCAGTGCTTGCTTGGCTCGGGAGGTTGCTAGGTAGAGGTAGGTAGAAGATAGATCCGCTTGATGTTGCGCGGCAAAACTGCAGGGCCAGTTGTGTAGACTAATATGGGGATTAGTTGTGGCGTATACGCAGGCGTACTGGTACTTGCAGGCTAGGGGTGGGACGGAGTAGTTGGATCGTTCGATAGGATACCCTGGGCCAAGCAAATAAAACCACTGCAAGCGCTGCACTACGTCTCCAAATTGAGGGCGAGGGCGATCCACTCGCAAGTCAGCCTGCCTTTTTTTATGCTCCTCTTCT
This sequence comes from Apiospora saccharicola, assembly GCA_038363915.1. Classification (NCBI taxonomy): domain Eukaryota; kingdom Fungi; phylum Ascomycota; class Sordariomycetes; order Amphisphaeriales; family Apiosporaceae; genus Apiospora; species Apiospora saccharicola. The sequence goes on from JAQQWM010000001.1 coordinate 8,675,309, forward strand.
GGGATGTAGGGATTGATAGATTCTACTGAATCTGGTAGGTACACTCCAGCCGAGCGAGGATCGTAGTGAGCGTAGTACGGAGTAGTCGAGCACACGTACGGAGTAGGTAGTGGCAGACCAGACCACCTGGACCACCAGCTGCCTGCTGCTTTGCTCAGTGGGAAATATAGAGTTCGGACTTTAGCAGTGGGAACAGGTTCGACGAGGGTCTCAGTCTTTAGTGGAGTCAGCCGTACAGCACTGGGTTTGCACTGAAGACACCGACACAAGAACATCCACCCATACACGCGGACGCAACAACGCGGTGAATGAGTTACAAGTATCGACTCGGGGATTGATGAGACAAGAGATGAACTCCAAGTGCACTGCCAAGGACAGGCTTTGACAGCACAAACGATGCGGCCTTCAAAGTGGTTGTGGAGAGTGGGTAGGCAGACATGTCGTGTCCAGTTGAAATTTGGAGGGGGTCTGGGGTCAATTACATTAAGTAAAAGAAATCCAAAATACAAGGAAAACCCACCCGTCGTTGCAGCTTAACAGCTGCCACCTCCATCCTCTCCCCTACATACATTTCCGTACCTGAATTCAGCCCTGCTACTCATGGCACGCATATCAATATGATGATGGATGTACATGGTGGCCATATACAAACATTGATGTAGCTACTAGGGCTTATACGGACTACCTACATACCTACTATGTATGCCATTATGCATTTGGTATTGGACTCGACAGCCATGAAACACCCTCGTAGTTTTGTCTTACTCCTCTGGGGTCGTCTGGATAGAGAAGAAACCTCGTTGAATACTTCAAGTACGGAGTACGCCATTATGTGCATTCCCTCCACAAGCCACTGGCAACTTACGTTCACGTCGCTTCACATATTCCCTTCTGAGTTCTCAGCCTTGTTGTTCGATTCATAAGTGGATATACGTGAGCGACAGTCCGTACGTGAGCGACAGTCCGCACTCGTGAGGCGGTGACCTCCGCCAGATATTCTGTCCGATTCCGGAGACTCTATTCCATGAACGACCACATATGCCTCATATACTCAGCACGTATGTGCAGAGTAAACAAGTTGATATTCAAGAACATTGACCTTGTTGAAGCGCTCTATCCAATTGTATCAATACGATCGTCATTCTTTGCAGTAGAAGCAATGTCTTCTCGCAACCCATGTACCCAGCACTGGAGCTTGATCTGGCGGCATAGGTAGGCGAGTCTGTTTCTGCCAGACGACAAACCTGAGACTATTGAGACTCGTTGCAAGACGTCCCGCAACGGCATGACGTTAGAAAGCATTGATCAATGGAGCGTCGCAAGCAACCAGCAAAGATCTCGACATGAACAACAACATAGATCGCCGCCCAGACACACGCTAATCATTGGCCAGTCTACCAGTATATCTTGTCTTAAGGCTAGGTACAAATCAGCACAAAACTACCATCGTTGGCCTGCCGTTGTGTTACGACGGATTACTGTGAATCCGGGGTAAAGTCGGTGTCCCCGGCGCCAAGACCTGTAGAGGAACATCGCAAGGCGCCGAAAACGGCTTCCACCTCCAGTCAGGTTCCCTGGCAACACACCTCAAGAACCTGCATGATTACCCCCCTGTAGCGCTGCTGCTGCAACTGGTTGTTTTCGTGATCAGCTGGTTTTTTTTTCTTCTCTCGGCTCCCCAGGGCTGGGAAATGATGGAGGTGGCTACCCCTCTTTGCAGACGTTCCCTTGTCTTTGCCCGTCAGGACATCTACGCTTGAACCATCCTATACATCACCAGCAGGTACACTGGTCGTACCGAGCCGTCCTCTGCCTATGATATTTGGCGGTATGTATTGTATTATCTGAAGTACCAACATAGCCTTTTCTTCGTGGAAATGTTGGGGCCATCAACATGACGCCCTCGCTGTGTCGACCCCCAGATGCCGCCTTTACCATTAGCGGCCGGCCAACCTCATATGCACGAGCAGGTCCAACCCTTGGCTGCCTGCCTCAATCCTTCTAATAACGGCTCGCTAGGCGCTCGTGACCAGCATACATGGACGATACATGGGACCAAGGTGAAAAGGGATCGTCTTGTGGCTTGCGTTCCTTGGGAGATTCAACGCAAGTGAGACGGAATGGTGACATTCGTACGTGCGGCGGCCAAGGATGGTGGCAGATTTGAATCTTATATCTCCTCGGAGCTCTGCAACATGGCCAAAGGAGATCCATAAATGCCCTATGCGAGCCAATCAAGTGCTTCCTTCACGGCTCCTACCGGTTTAGGTACTCAGAGTAGCCAAACCCAGGCCGTCTTTCGTAGCGGATCCTTTTCCGTTCACCGACCGACCGGCATGGGGATGTGACTCGGTGTTCGGGTGTCGCTATGTTTGGATTTGCAACATGCACCCCGACCACCTTGAGTTTAGAGGCGGCGACTACTACTACCACCACATAGCATACCACTACGAACAGATGCAGCCAACAACATCATCGCCTCGTGCATCATCTTGCGTCGGCGCTAGAAACGGTAGCGTGAATGATGATACGCCGACAACTTTGACAGCCACACCATAGTTGTTCAACACGATCATCTCCAATCGCTTCACTGAGGAACTGAAGGGCTAGGAGAAGCCTGCATGCGTTGTGTACACGTGAGTAAGGCCGGTGAACGTGTCAGAACTTCATTTTTATCCTTGCACGTTGCACAATGACGCTGGCCTGTCGACAGCCCATGATGTGATCAGTTGCCGGCATCTCACACCACCCACCACCACGCCTCGAGTCGGCTCTCGAATGCTTCTAGCGCCATTCCAGAAGGCTGGGCTTTTGCAAGGGTGTTGCGTCACTCTGCTGCGAAGCTCATTGCCTATTCGGGCGCCATGTTCAACCCCAACAACCCTTTCGGCTCTTATGCATGCGTGGCCCAGAAAGTCACCCCAGCGGCGACCAGGCTAGTTCAATCGCTGGGTAAAATCCCACGAACCCATGTCAACACAAGCAGTCTTGTTGTGATGCCGCCTCACTTATTGGCTATATGGTTCCCAACACCATTGTCAGGACATGCCCGAGGCCAGGCATGTCGTGATCTGCGTGGGGTGTATTGCGTACCTGACATTAGAACGCCACCTAAGATGCGAGATATATGGCATCTCCGGGGCAGGGCGACGACAAGGGTGGTCCGGAGCTGACCGTTATCAGTCTCCGAGGCGATATCTGGAAATGAGGCTCGGAGACACTATTACCCAAACAATCACCGAGAACTATCACCACCATTTTTGACCAAGGCCATATCAGACCTCTTACGAGCGAAAGGGCCCGGGTGTTGCTAATCGATCCCAAGAACTCGTTTCCGGAAATGTCTTGATTGCAGTACTGGTACATGCATTTTTAGCTGGTCTCAATAGTTATCATCTTCTAAAATCTTCTCCTGCTCTAAATAAACCATGTTACTATATGTTTTCAGTGCCGCCAGTGCAGCTGAATTAATGATTATGATGATGACAACGCTCTGTAGCTATGTAAATCCATTTGCTAGAATAACAGTAACGACGTCACCTAAATCGAGTAACGAGGGCTAACTAAAAAATAATTACGTAGTTGTGGGATATGGTACCATACGCCGTTTACCTCTCGGATCTGGCCCTAATCCCACGTCCCAAATCGATAGCCAGGGTTGCCGCCAGCAAGACAGCATTAAAAACAGCCATCATATAGAATGGTGCACCCGTACTCGTGACATCGAACAGGTACCCGCCCAATTTGGTGAGCAGCAGGATGGCCGCACCTCCACATAGGGAGTACACGCCAGCTATGGATCCTTTCAACTGCACCCTGGAGGCTACAAGCCCGTCTCCCGAAGTGGCAGCCCCGTTCGCACCTTCTAGGAGAGGAGCGTTCTCGTCTGTCCCATCCGTCTGAGCCCGCGAGGCGGCTGGTTTAGAGATGTCGGCTTTGAGCACACCGCGGCCCAAGGAGCCGAGGCTGGAAACGATGGCTCCGATCTGGCTGATGCCGAGTAGTGCTGCGACGAGGAAGACATACCCGCTGCCACCACGTCCGTCAACATCTTTGAACTCGGGGCTCTGGAGCCTAGGGAATACCGAGTAGCCGATGACACCGCACAACGTGGCCACAGTAACAGACACATTCATACCTCGCCAGCGTTTCGAGCTGAGGTATCCAAACACAGGAGCACATAGCAGTGCCACGAACTGTGCCACGCCCGTCAAAATGGAGGCCAAGACATAGGCAGCCCGGCACTCCTTCTTGAGCTCGGGCGATGGGTCATGAGGCGAACCTTGGCAGAAACCGTTGCCAATGAAGAAGGTGTTGACGTAAAGTGGGATAAACAGGCTGATAGCCACGGTACTGGCTCGGGCGACGAAGCCACCTAGGTAGCCAAGGGCGATATGCGGGTCAGTGAACCCCAGCCGAACAGACGAAAGGAGAAGACGGTGATACGGTAAAGGCTTGTGCGGTTTGCTTTCGTGAGCCCCCGAGCCATGCGACTCCTTTCTGCGCAAGCCGAGGAGCATCCGCCAACCTTTACCTTCCTCGCCCTTTAGGCCCCGCAGTCCGATGAAGACAAAGACAGCAACCAAAAGTGCCACGACCGCCACGACGTAGAAGCTGTAAGTGACGGCATCTGCCAGGGTGACGCCCTCACGCTTTGAAAACTGAGCTGGCAAAGGTAGGAAGAAAATGAGAGACACCAGCGCGCCACACCCGGTGAAAAGGCCGACGAGCCCTGCAAGTGCAGACGGCTTCCTTCCCGAGCCTTCCGCGTCAGTCTCTGAGCCCACAGCCGCATCGTCCTCGGCCGTTCTCGTGAAGGTTTCTGGCGTGATTGTGGCGTCGCTCTCGAAGCTCATGGCCACACTGTCCCTCTGGTTCGACCGGGTAGGTCCCCTCGAGGCCACGCCGCCGGATGATTCTCCGGCCGCAGCCCCACCAGCGCCGTGATCGTCCGTCAACACGGGCAAGATGGCCGTGACCATGGTGGCAGCGGCGGTGGCGCCGAGGGCGAAGAGGATGCGGGCGAGGACAAGGCTGGGGTAGACATCGCGGGCCTGGACGAAGACGGCGAGGGCGAGGGCGATGACGGCGTAGCCGAGGACGGCGACCCAGCGCACGCCGAGACGGTCGCTCGCGAGGCCCCAGACCGGGCAAGCGACGAGGGCGACGAGCTCGTCGACGAAGCCGAGGGTGCCGACGATGTCGCCGACGCCCTCCTTGAGGCCGATCAGATCGGTAATGACAAAAGAAACGGCACTGTTCAGAAAGACGAGGAAGGAGATGCTGAAGAGCGAAATGCCGAGCAGATAAGTCGTGGCCTGCAGCGGCGTGGTCGACGCGCTGAACGGAAGCAGACGCGCGATCCGCTGCTGCAGACGGCGACGCCGCGGCTGGTCATGATGATTACTCGGGGTCATTGTGTAGGTGTTTGTCCCTTGTCTCGTCTCAACGTGAGCCCATCAATTTCATGGTGTTGTTTGTTTTGTTATCTTCAGATGTCGTACGAAGGTCGGGGGTTCCCAGCAGCAAAGCGTCGTCATTGACGCCCGCTAGCTAATCGATCCACTCCAACCTTAGCTAGCCCCGATCCCACCTAACCTTACCATGTAAGAAATGCTCCCGACTCTCCGGGTCCCCAAATGCCATCTTCATAATGGGTGTCGTCCCCTAATGATAAAAGTACTGCTTCTTGTATAACATTTCCGGACACTATGTACGCAACGAGGAAAGTATCTCACATGATACCAATTGCACCAAAACTACCTACACGATTCCTGGTCTGTATAACAGGGCATAATTCGGCAAAGGCAGCACCTCGTCATGACGAGGATACGTCTTATAGATCGGCTAACTTCACATGTGTCGATATGTCAACAGTCCTACGAAAACAAAATCTGTTATTTGGCAGCACGTTTCATCAGTACGTCTTGCTCTTCCCAATCGTGACTTATAGAAAGGCTACGTGTAATGAAAGTAATATTACGAACCTTCTCTTTCTATGGTACACGTTGGAATTAATACCGGCTGTAGCGCCCCTTCCCATTCCAATTAATCTATACACTCATATCATGTGACCAGCTCAAGCTCAAGGCCATGGCTTAGTGTATTTGTTAGTTTATGTGTACACTCGGCTGTCATCCTTCATGTTGAGCTTCCCGTAGTTCCTATCGCGATTTGCTTGCTGACACTGCCATACTTGGCTTGCCAGGCATAAAAGTACATAAGGGCAGCAAAAGGCTGCCCGAAGATAGTGAACGATACCCAGAAAATGCAATTTCCGATCAACTTCCAGGTAGGACCCTCTTTCTTGGATAACGGGAGTGTTATAGTGATCAGTGGAAGCTGTAGCAGCATGCCGAAAAATGCCACCCCTGTCCATTGTGTTAGTTTGTTCGGTTGCCCGCAGCATAGGAACGTTACTTACCAATGATATTGTGCGTTGGCACACCCACAGCCAACTCATGCAAAATGGCGGATATGAAGAACACCACTACACTAGAAGTGAAGAAACTGTATCCGCGTCCCACCAGAGGAGAAAAGACATGGCGCTTCATAAAGTGCGAGACAGGCTTGTTCCACATCCGCCAATAATCGGCCAGACTGCCAGCATTCCACCAGTCGTCGTAGAATGACCGATCGCCAAATCGGGTGACCTCGGCCAAGGCATTCAAGGTGGATTGGAACAAAGCAAAGAAACCGGCCAGCCATATGACCAGGGAAATCGTAGAAAGCTTCAGAAGTCTCTCCAGAATCGAGACAAAGTTCAAGGAGTTGATCTTATCATACGAGTTCCTCAGCACTGGCGCAGCATACTGTGCACTGCAGAACCAGATGAAGACACTCAAGCAGACCGCCTCACCGACCCGCTTAAGGACGAAGAGCCATCTGATCTTCTCCGTACGTGGGTAGACGGGCTGGTACACCAGTGTTGGTGCCCACCAGAAGTAAGCCAGATTGGGCATGGTGATGTTCTCGGGATATGGGCACTGGGTGTATATTTCGGGCAGGGATGCCAGCTCGCCCCTGATAGGATGCAGGTAAGCATGACGCAGGTCTCTGTTGGTGAGCGCATAAGAAGCTGTTTTCAACCAGACAACGATGGCGTGCAACTCGGTGAGTGTCCCGATTAGCGGATGGTGAATGTAGTTGTAGACCACAAAACTTGTGACGGTGAGAGACAGGGTGGCGTTGATGCCATGGGCCCATCGAATTCTCCTCCACATGATCCTGAAGACCTGCTGCTGATCGACGGTTGGGCTTGACGACCCTCCACGACTGATGGCAAGTGCACGGGAGGCCTTGGCTTGTTGCGCCGCGTACAGTTCAATGGAGTGGGCAACCCACAGAAAGCACGGGATCAGGAAGTAAAGAACAAGGCCTAGTATCAGGTCTTGGCGCCTGAAATCATGACACGTCAGGCATACCAGATTGCCGTACTAGATGATGTGTAAGTACGACTGGCCACGCAGCTTTGTGAGCTTCAGTAACCTACCTTTTGGAGGTTTTCGATGATGAGGCGCACATTTCCCACAACTGTAGATCGTAAGTATGCCGAAGGAACTGTATGGGAGGATGACACACACCTAACACTATCACCATCAGGTTTCGAAACCCGACGAAACTTGGTGTAGCAGCAGAATCATGGCTAAGAGTTGAAGGCCGAACTTTTGAGTGGATTGCCGCAACGTGCCGGTATTTCTTGATGAACAGCTTGCCCTCGAATGCTGTCCCATCTGGCTGAGACTCATTCTTGACAGCTCCGGCAGCGGCTTTGTCGGTTCTGCGCAGTGAAGCAGAAACAGCAGCCGTCTCCACGGCAGTTGTCGTAGCGGAATCCATAGTGTATCAACGTTGTTGATTGCCACCAATTGTCACGCTCAATCGGCTGACCACATGAAGCGTAAACCGGCAAGAGGAAGGAGTATTATAGTCGAGCAAAACAGATAATTAGAACAGTTAATAAGCCTCTTCGCAAAAGGCACCCGTCAGTGGCGTCAAAATCCCACCCAGCGCCGGACTGCTTCCCTTGATGAGGGGCCCGAGCCTTCAAGGTTTGAGTCTAATAAGCTGGGTTTGGTTGGCTTGAGTTGCAATATGGGGAAATGAGCTCTTTCCTCGTCGTGCTTATGGCTATGGCAGTCGGCTGCAATTGGCAAAACATGAAGGTATTAGATTAAAGGATGAAGGGGTTGAAAAGGTTAAAACCACATCATTCTCTACGTCCAAAGCAAAACAGGGCTTGGTGGTGGGTGTCGGGTGTCGAGTGATGGGGATTTATCCTGTCCAGTCCTGGGCGGAGGGGCGAGGACGTCAAGTATCAGGGGGATATACGTCAAGTTGGCTAAGAAATCAAGCGGATGGAGGGGAAGCCGCAGCCCAAAGATCACCATTGGTCAATTGACCTGGAATGCTATGAGGTCTCCTGCAAGCTGCTCAACAATAACAACATACATGTAGGATGCAAGTGTGCCAAGGAGATATATTTTACTGCGAATCAATCCAGTTTAATTATCGCCATGCAAGGCGCATCGGAAAAGGTAGGAGGACCACTACGCTCACTGTGCAGTGCAGTGTGCATTGCGTCAAAAGACCCTGGCGATTTAACGGTCCATTTGATGTCGGGTCGGTCGCAGCGACGGGTGGGGCTGACATGTGCTGGTGGGAACATTGAATTCAATTCATTAATGGGCAGACCTGAGCTGCTCATCCCTCGCGAAGCATGACCGGCCGATAGATAGGGGGCGAATTGAGATGGCTTGCTGATGATATCCATGGAGTGTTTTCCCTCGCATACTATCTTACTTTGTGGAAATAATGGCGAAACCGAAAGGCTACGTAGGCCGAAGCAGAGTTCGAATTGATGGCCGATTGATGGAATGAAGGTCATTTCAGCGTCCCTGTGTAATACCAAACTCCACATTCGCAGGACTCTTGTCGGTTGATGGATTCTCCGTTTACCTACATACATAAGTAAAAGGCAGGTGGAGACTGCCTGGGCTTGGAGTCTGTTTACGTAAGCAGCCGGTACGTATAGTTTGCGGCTGGGACCTGTTTGAAGGAGAAATGGATCTCAGCCATTTGAGGCTCAAACCTGGGCAATTCAATTGAACTGGGGCCAACATTGAACATCAACATCACGCTTGCAGCCTCATGTGACTTTGTCATGCATTCCAGCCCGGTTTACTAGCATTACCTAATAATTATTCTAACCAACGTCTGTTGGATGCATAAGTAACGCGCTGTGCCACGAATTGTTGCTCAGTAGGGTACCCCGAAGACATCTCGCTGCAGTTTACCACCTTGGTTGGCACGCGCCTCTTTGCTTGTCCATGAGATAAAGCACAACATCATGTCCTACGACACGCGTGGGGATTACGGAGGGGGCGGAGGAGGAGACGACGGAGGCAGATTCGTACGAGCACGCGGTCGGCGGCCAGTTACCGACTATGGCGCCACCATGGCCCATTGGATGCGCAACCGCAACCCTCGGTACAAGGGTTCTTTCCAAGGCGAAGCTGAGCGCCCTAGTGCCAGTTATATCGTCGACGTAAGTGACTGCTACGGACCCCATAGTCTATGTAGCCGATACTGATTTCCTCTCAGATGTTTCCTCCGCTGGCGCGAGTTACCAGCCCTGCGGACTCGGTGCCCGTGAAGCACCTACACTCATCCCTCAATAAGATCAAGCACCCAGTCAATATTGTTCGCTGGACGCCCGAGGGCCGTAGGCTACTGACTGCCTCCAGCAGTGGCGAGTTCACCCTCTGGAACGGCACCGGCTTTAACTTTGAGACTATCATGCAGGCTCACGATGTTGCCATCCGTGCGATGGCCTATTCCCATAGTGATGACTGGTTAATCTCAGCTGACCATGACGGTACCATCAAATATTGGCAGCCCAACTTCAACAACGTCCAGGTAATCCATGGCCATCAAGACCCAATAAGAGATATCGCCTTCAGCCCAAATGATGCCAAGTTCGTCACAGCGTCGGATGACTCAACACTGAGAATATTCGATTTCAGTGGAGGTGTCGCAGAGAATACACTACAAGGACATGGCTGGGATGCAAAGAGCTGCGATTGGCACCCTAATAAAGGTGTCATCGTATCAGGTTCCAAGGATCATCTGGTGAAACTCTGGGATCCCAGATCAGGACGCTGTCTGACTACCCTCCATGGGCACAAGAACACCATCACAAAGACCTCGTTCGAGCGGGTCCGGGGTAACTGCCTTGCCACATCAGCTCGAGATCAGACCGCTAGAGTCTTTGATTTGAGGATGATGCGTGATGTTTGCTTGCTAAAAGGACACGAGAAGGACATATCCACCTTGACCTGGCATCCTACCCATCCAAACCTGCTAAGCACAGGTGGCTCTGAAGGTTCTCTTTTCCACTACATCTTAGACGAGCCCAATACGCCGGCCGGACAGCCTATCAGCATCAGCCCTTACGAGAGCTCCGATCCATTGTCTGCACCGTCGCAGACGATATACCCTGCCCACAAGATACCTTACGCGCACGACTTTGCAATATGGTCGTTAGACTGGCACCCGCTAGGCCACATACTTGCGTCAGGCTCCAATGACAGGATCACGAGATTTTGGTCTCGTGCCCGGCCCGGCGAGACCGAAATCTTCCAAGACAGGTATCACATAGGAGAGGCGGCCGCTGAGGCGCAAGGAACATGGCACCGACGAGATGGTCGCCGCCAACGTCAAGAAGAGGAGGAGCAGGAGATAGAAGACGAGGCAGAGGGTTTGGTAGACCAGAAGATGCCTATCAAGCAACTCGGTGGAGGATTGCCTGGTCTGCCTGGCTTGTCGCTACCGATTGGCGGCATTCCTCCGCCGCCCCAGATCCCTGGTGTTGGATCTGCACCGCCGTCTACTATTCCTCTTCCCTTCCCACTACCGGATATGAACGGGGCTGCGCCGCCTCCGCCGCTGCCAGGTATGGACCCTACCAACCCTGCGGATTTCGCCAAGATTGCGGAAATGATGCAAAAAGCTGGCGTTCCTCTTCCGCCACCTCCCGGCATGTTACCCCCCGGCTTCGCTCCTCCGGCGAACTTTGTTCTACCTGCCGGATTCCCACCGCCCCCTATCCCACCCGGAAACTCGGCAATGGATAATGCAAATGCAGCACGCCGGAGAGCCCCCTTCCTAGCCAAGAAGATAGCCTGCGTGCAGAGCAGAAAACAGGAAACTATACGAGGGTACGGTAATGGGAGTGATGTTATAGTCGAGAAGCTTGGTGCTTCCTAGGAGCGGGTTACCAGGCATGTAGTGTAACAATAGTCACGTTTTGGAAACTCAATGATCAACTTAATACCAGCAAGGGTCATTCAGCTGGCGGAGCAAAGCGTTTTAAAAGACTTTGGCTTCCTATTCACTATATCCAGATACAGGGCATTTGATATGTTCCGGGTGTTTCATGGAATTATGGCACGATGGACTCTGAGATTATTACCAATATAGCAACATATGCCATCTGGTTTGTCAATGATATTATGCTATGATATGATGTGCTATGCTATCTATCTATATGTACACGATACACCCACCCATTCTCTACTTCCCCCTGTCCAGCAAACCAATAACTGTGCGTTGCAAATGCAGGCGATCTGAAGCCTTAACGGTAGTAAGATGGGCCGCTCCTTCACCAGGCCTGGGGCCGAACCCAAATAGGGGAAGAACAAAGAGGCTTTATGCTATACACCTTGACAGCTTAAATTCCAAATGTGCAAGAAATGCATGATACAAGATTAGAGTTAAGGTTCCATTCCACCTCTAGTATGCGGGCGAATCCCCTCTGATACCCATTCTCTATTTACAGTTGCAACCCCTGTTCTTCTGTGCCATGGGGGACCACGTTAACGCTTCGCAGGAGGCTTCGCGAAAGCCTTCTGTCGGTCCGCATAGTCCTTGATGACGAGTGCGCACGTCGTGTCAGCGCAGAGGCGCTTGCGGCGCTGGACGGGCAGCTTAGAGGCGAACTCGAGGCCGCTGGCGCGCTCGACGGCCTCGACGGGGACCTCGAAGTCAGTGATGGGCTTCTCGTTGGGGATAGGGGCGTTGGGCAGGACGAAGGCGCCGATGGCGACGTTGCCGCCGACGGCGCCGTCCTCGGCGAAGATGACCTTGTAGAAGTGCGTTGGCACAGCAACGTTGGGCGGGTTGCCGATGACCTCGTACTTCACGTACCACTTGTTGTCGGCCGGGTCTTTCTTAGGCAGGTAGAGCGGGCCCGTCACGATGCGCACCGAGGGGTAGCGCACCGTCAGACGCCGGCAGAAGTCCTCAAAGTGCGCCCAGTAATCCCGGTTGAAGCCCTCGCCCACCTGCGGGCACATGTTGGTCAGGAAGAAGGTTTCGTCCATGGCCGTCTGGCTCCATTTCGCGTCCGCCGCGGGCACCTGGTGGCCCCGGTCGTAGCCCGAGCGGTAGTAGTCCTTGAGCTTGGCGCGGAACTTGTCGGGCACCGCCTCGTCCTCGTGGAAGGTGCTGTGCTTGCGGTCGGCGTCCTTGGCCGCGAGCGAGGCCGGCGTGATGTGCTCGATGACCCAGTGCGGGTTGCGCAGGCGTCGGTCGAAGGAGGAGACGAGGGCGGCGCGCGTGGCGATGTCGGCTACGGGGCCGGGGAAGCCGTACTCGAATAGGCCGGATGGGTCCACCGGCGCACCGAAGAGTGCAGCAGGTGCGGAGGTTGACAGGCCGGTCTGTTGCACGTTGGCGGGCTTGAAGATCTGGTTAGCGGGGATAGGCACGGGTGCCGAGGTAGCGCCAGTTAATACGGTAGTTGTAGTAGTGGATATTGTCTTTGTGTCGAGCTTGCGATCGGAGAGGGAGCGTAACGAATACATTCCGGCTGTGAAGGCGGCGCCAGCTCCAGCACTGGCAGCGATAATGGCAAGTGTAGATTTAGACATCTTGGCGACTCTTGACCGGCTCCCGTAGGGAGCTCGCTGGCGGTATCGAGGTTTTATACGAGAAAGAGGGAACTAAGGGATCGTATTGTGTTAAACGAAAAATTGGTCAGGCGTTGGGTGGTTGTGAGAATATGAGCAACACGCGTGCACGCGGGAAGGTGCAACGCCCGCTTTCTCGCTTTCTCGGAGGTCCTCGTGGTGATGGAGGGGTGGTCGCTGTTCCGAACCTGGTCTCGAATGGGGGCACTTGGAGGGAAAACTCGCCAAATTTCTCAGCCTCGAGACGAGTTAGGACAAGGCTAAGGGAAGTCGGCTGGGCTGCAGGTACGGCACTTATCCCTGTTGTTCGTGATTTGGCGCCGCGACCATGGGAATGTTTAGAGCACTTGACTATTGATGCGAGATCGAAATCGAGAATGGAGCATATAACTCCTCGATCTCTCCGAGCAATTGAATGATGGCATTTGCAATCTATATCATCTTGGTAATCTCATCTACTGTCTGTTGACTCGGAGGGGTCACACTTCTTGACCTTGTGCAGCTTGTTCATTAGTGCAATACATGGTACCACCAGCCAGTCATCCAGTTGATCCCGTCCAGTAGGAAGGGACATTGACAAGACACCGACCGGACTGGCCAAGAGTGGTACCCTTACTTCAATAGTGAGGTCGTCCATAGATTCAACAGCCACCACAAAATCGAGGTGTGTACCTATATCGTCTACGGAGCATCTATATACTGCAATGATTATTCTATACGACTGGAGCGTACGCGCCGCTATGTGAGCGTTGGAAACTCGCCGTTGTGTACTAAAGTCTGGTTAGTCACAGAGTCTTGTCAGAGGCACCAGCTTGACTGATCCATCCACTGCCAGCCTATGGACAGCGTGCCGAAGACAATAGTTGGACTATGATTCGCGCGGGGGATAGATGCTTGATACCTACCCGTGCGTGCAGGGAACCCCACCACCTACCCTACGACATAGGCGGTTAACGTTAATTGATCTCCCGACGGCCCTGGTTAGCACCGATCTGCCCTGCCAATGCCATGCGCGGTTGCTGAAGATTTTAGTCGCAATCGCTCCTGCTCTATCCTATCGTGTTTCCCTTCTTATTAGCGCATGTATATAAGAAAATAACCTGACCAAGTTCAGTCAAATGGTTAAAACTGGGAAGAAGAGAAAAAGTATAATTCAGACGTTATCTTCTCACCGACCATTGGCAGGCGTTCTTATTGCGTTGATCCCTTTCGATAATGGCCATCAAGGTACTTGTAATGCAGCTGAGGCGGGATGCTTGGCATGCCATCATAGGTCCAAACGCATGCACCCCCATGTACAAAATGTACAAAACCGCCTTGTCGCGACTAGCTGCCCGCCTCCTGCCTGCTACTGCAAGCCTGCAACGACTCATTCTTCTGGCAGGTACCCCCTTTTGTTGATGATTTCATGTCTGCTGATGTCGTGAAGCTGCCTTGATCTTACTCCTCCTTTACTATTGTACATATACTATACAAAAAGGCTGGTCCGTTCACAAGCACTTCTTTGTTCTTGCCCACCTCCGTTCCACTGAAGTCCTTTGACCAGCGCGGTCTGTTCACGTTCGCGATCCTACCCAGCTCTCCGGAACGAACCACGATTAACGAACGATACGCCGATGCTCCCCTAGATACCAAAGCAGCCACTTCTTTCGCGAACCCGATCGAAGGGTACGGCTACTGCAAGGCACCGACCGACTAGACGTCATTGACCAACCCAATCATGGAAGCCATGGATGGAACAGGTCTCAATAACGACACGAGGGGGTGGATCATGTGTCTCGTGGCCGGCATTGGTGAGTGACCAACACCACCCACACACTGTATATCATTCGCCTGATATGCTGACTCTTTTATTATAGCTTGTGTCTTCGGCGCGAGTATCATTTTTGTTGACAAGCTCGTCCGCCTGTTCCCTGGGAAGCGGGACTTCAGCATCCAGGAAAATAGTACTTTCCTGGCCTGCTCGTTGAGTCTGAGCTTTGGTGTCATGGTATGTACCGTACAGTCCTGCATGCCGGCTGTCTACGCAGGTGCTTTTTCTTGTAGTATATTACTTACAAGGCCACGCCCTAGATCTTCATGTCGCTGTACAGCATGCTCCCTGAGGCCAAGAGCTACCTTAAGAAGGGCGGCATCTCGGAACAAGCCTCTGGTTTCATACTGATGGGATGCTTTATTGGTGGATTCGTCGGCATACAAGTACTATCGAGGCTGTTTCATCAGCTTTTGCCTTCGCATGTTGTCGACTGCGACCACAGCCACGATGATCCCGCTCATGAAGGACACGCCCATGCCCATGATACTACTCGGAGGCAGTCACGCGCACGCGCCAGAAGCTCCGATAAACGCCGCGAGGCCCCAGATGGGTACCTGAATGGCCCAAGGGTATTGTCCATAGGCGCCAACGGGCACGCCACCGAATCTTCTCCTCTACTCCCAGCGGAAAATAGAGCGAACGGCCAGCCAGCTGGACTGGCAAGACCGGAGACCGGGACCAGTGACACCATGGCTCAGCCTTCTTTCTTTAACCGTACCATTCGGAGCAAGACTGCAACGCTGGAAAGAAGACCTTCAATGCTGCAGGTACAGAAACGGGTCATGTCATTCGTGAAGGACACTAAAGCCAACTGTGATGAGTCGGGACCTTGCTACGGTTACTCGGATCCCTGTGGCCTTGAATGCTTCAAACACCTGAGTAGTCGCACTGTCTCTCGTGCCTCGACACTTCTGCGTACAGCAACGGGTAGTTTCTATCCTGGGGCACATGACATGGCGAGGCTGGACGAACAACGCGGCAACGATGAGGGCCACAGCGTGGCTCTTACAAGCCCGAGCTGCCGAACAAGCCGGACACATTCCAGAGATAGTCACCATCACCATGCAGATCACTGTGAGGCTCTCGAAGACTGCCCGGTGAGGGAAGAATGCGCCTCCATGCACTCCGAGGACCTAGAAGCTCAGCACCATCACCACGTAGCCGAGAACGCCTTTTTGTCGATCGGACTACAGACATCAGTGGCCATTGCTCTACACAAGTTCCCCGAAGGCTTCATAACTTATGCTACGAATCATGCGAATCCAGGCCTAGGCTTCAACGTCTTCCTTGCACTTTTCGTTCATAACATCTCCGAGGGCTTTGCTCTGGCTCTGCCGCTCTACATGGCACTTGGTAGTCGTGTGAAGGCCATGCTCTGGTCTTCTGTCCTGGGTGGACTAAGCCAGCCACTGGGCGCGGGCATTGCCGTTCTGTGGTTTCAGCTGGCCAAGCGGACGCATATGACTCCCACCTCTGTGTTTTACGGGTGCCTTTTCGCCGCCACTGCCGGAATCATGGCGAGCGTGGCCCTGCAGCTCTTTGTCGAAAGCTTGAGCTTGAACCACAACCGAAATATGAGCATTTTCTTCGCCTTCTTGGGCATGTCCCTTTTGGGACTGAGCAATGCTTTTACTTCTGATGCGCATTAGCTTGGGGGAAAGGGGCTCTGGCGTTTGGTTTATCGGATCGTTTACTATAAACTGATGTTCGCGGAAATAATAGGTTTCGGCTCTATACCGCAGTATAGTTTACGGGCTTCGCCCGCCATATTCGAACGTGAACTAGCGCAATTGCTGCATTTGCATTAGGATGGGAGTTATTGGTGGTTGAATGGGTTTGCATAGGTCTAGGCGGCTTGCGATTTCATTTTCGGAACGGTTGGACATTCTTATAGATAGCTTGGGCATTCCTTTTCTCTCCGCGTGTAGCATCACGCTCGCTGTAGGTCGGCCCAAACTTGGGATATCTTCAAATACACAAAAGCATTGATTACAAAATTGTCTCTGATGTGCCGTGCAAAGCATCGTCACTCATACTGAAAGCATCTAGCAGCGAGCGGTTTCTGTCTCCAAAGGATCTGAAGCGTAGTGGATTGGATATTACATTCTGTTCGTCACAGGTCCCCAAGACCGCAAACGTAGCGTCTGCCTTCAAATTACATACATACATACATCAATCATCATAGCCTGCTCTGTTCCAACCTATTACCGCCCAGTGCGCCGCTCATCATGACTTCGCCGTCCCGTTTATTATGGGAGGGAGTGGCTTGAGCCAACAAGACCATCTCGCGCCCTCCGCCGATGCCCCACCAGGCGACCCCGATGGCCGCACGCTCGACGTCCATCTCGCCGCTGACCAGGACGTCCCAGAAGCGCTTACGCACGACCTCGCGCAGGGCCGGGTCCGCGACGGCGTTCATGGCCTCAGCGGTGCGGGTGAGCCAGTCCTCGACGATGGGCAACGGGAGGAAGGGGAGGGCGTCGACGAGGGAGAGGACGAGCGTCGTTTGTTCCGAGACGGGCGGTAGCGGTTGTTGTTGGTCGCCTTGCATGACGTCTGCAGTAGTGGCCGCCGCGAGGCCGGGCTCGGCGGGCAGCGGGTGCGTCGTGGCGGACGCGGCGCGGAAGTGCAGCATCTCGAGCAGGGTCTCGGCGAGGTGGGGGTGCGAGGCCGCGATGGGGAAGGGGGGACTGGCGATCTGAACGACGGTCTTGAAGGCGAGGCGGAACTGGCGGGGCGAGATGCGGGCCGGGAAGGAGGCTAGCAGGGTGTCGATGTAAAAGGGGATAACGGAGATGGTGAGGGACGCGTGCTGGGGGCAGGAGAGTACCGAGAGGATGGAGGCGTGGGCGGCCTCATAGAGGGGGAGGGTGAGCGAGGTCTGAGGCGCGGCGGGCGACGATGATGTGGCGGAAAGGTGCGCGGTCGCCAGCGTCAGCACGAGGGTCTCGGCGGCGGGCGTGGGGAGCGAGAGGGTGAGGTGCTCCGCGGTATTTAGGTAGAAAAGGGTCAACGCCTGGTCGAGCGGCGTGAGGGCTGGCGAGTTTGGCTGGCCCGGGGCGTTTGGTTGCGCCTCCTGCAGGAAAGCGACACAGGTGTCAGGGTAGCGGGTGATGATGTCCAAGGACGTCAAATACGTGAAGACGTAGACCTGGAAGGCGTCTGCCTCTTCCCTTGACGATATGAAACAAAGGTTCCGTAGAGTATGCAGTGTTTTAGATGCGACCATCGGTGCGATTGCATCGATACGCAGGCGAGGGTCCAAGAGACACCGCCCTATCATAGGCTGGATGGTAGCAACAACGGTGTACATGATCTTTTTCAAAAGCCGCCAAAGCATTGCCCAGGGGCCTCGAATCATATCAGGAGGCAGGACAGCAGCCTCTGTCGATATATCGACCGAAAAGAAGGGGCAGTGCCGCCACCTTTCTAAGAGGCCAGCCGTGAACACAAGAAGCCTTTCCTGCGACTCCAAGACCACCCTAGAGTCCGTTGCATGCTGCACAGCGAAGGCGGCGAGTCGGGACAGGGGTCCCATATTTTGAGGCAGCGGCCGCGACTCAAGCTGCTGGACCTGGGAAAAAGATGACGGAGACGCCCTATAGAATGTCTCATGGCCCGCCACGTTTCCCGCCGATATGGAGCGCAAGAAGTCGCCATCCTGGAAGCCTTCCGGGCCGGTCATAGCCCGTACCGCCGCCGGCAAGACCAAGTCGCAGTTGAGCATATGTTTGTGGTGATCCGACAAAACGGGAAACACAAACGCCAGCGCCAGGATCACCGTGTTGGACCCGAGTTCTCCAGTAGTATGTAGCATCATCCTTTTGTTGTTATCCTCAAGGGCCAGGTTCGCGGCGGTGACAACGGCCTGTTCGAGGGTCGCACGCAGGCCGCGCGACAGGGCCCGGCGGTCCTCGCTCTCCATGCCCATGAGGGTGCCGGTGAGCACGAGGAGGTGCTTCCAGCGCTCGGAGCGGTCGTCGGCGCCCTTGGCCACGGAGCGAGCCCAGGCGTCGCAGCGCACGCCGCTGCCGACGGGCGGCTGTCCCCATCGCAGCTGCGCGTTCTCGGCCTCGTTGCGCTGGACGTGAAGGGCGGCGGTGTTGTAGACGCTAAGGATACGCAGACACGTCCGCAGACCACCGCCGTCTAATAAGGGCTGCTGATCCCATATCGCGCGGGCGGTGAGGAGGTGGGAGGTCAGGAGCGAGATGTTGAGGTGGTTGTTGAGGTTGCTCAACAGCGTCGCGGTGCTCGCGTACAATCGGTCGACGTTGGCGGGCTGGTGCGGCTCCTGGTAGGCTCGCAGCGTAGTGGTTAAGAGTCGGTCCGCAGAAGACATTGTTACATGTTTGTGCGTCAGCACCGCGCGTTCTACATGCGGGTTGGTAGATGGATTGCCTCTTTTTTGTTCATGTCGACGATGGCAAAAGTCCAGTCAGTAAGTAAGTGTACGTGCTGGCTCGGCGACAGCTCCTACCAATTTGCCGAGGCACGACGTCAGCCCGCCCAGAGCGCCCAAGCCACCGCTAAAATGACCCCAGAACAGGGGCAGCTTTCAGTTAGGTAATGCGCCAACACCCCTACCGTCCCTACCTAGCACCTACTTTACATAACAACGCCAAATGTTGATCATCAATATCAAATCAGATCATTCGCACTGCATATTTTCGGAGAGACAAATCTGATGGGCAACCAGACGTGAGTCGCGACAAAAGAGGATTCCAGATCCGTCGTTGGGAAGAATATTTCAACTAAACTTTGGTCCAATACAGGTCGGTTCAGAGATCCGCGCGCCCCGATTGCCCGCCCAGCAACTACAAGGTCCCGGCCTTTCCCTCTCTGTCATGGCCTCCGGAAAGTTGTTACTATGCGCTCTATAACATCTGGGACTCGTGGCGCTTTACATTACTATGGACGTTCATTCTCTATGCCATATTTCATATCGCGGCGGCGGCGGCGGCGCTCGCCATGCAGATTGGGAAGAGGCGTACGACCTGGAAGTATATGTGGACCGTACCCGTCATCTACGCCCTGATAGCTGGTATTGAGGCCCTATTTACCGGTACCGTCACAGGTGTGGTGTGAGTTTGTCTCTGGACTATTCGGTTTCCTTATGTTCATGTGTGTACTGACTCGCTTTGCAGTGTCGGTGCAGTCTACCTTAACGGGAACTTTGTGCTGTCAACCTGGGTGCCCTTCATCTGGGGCTGGATCAACGTTCTCGTGCTGGTCGTCTCGTCCTTCTCCATTCAAGGCGGTCTATGAAACAGCTATCACCATTTTCTTACGTGGACTCGGCGCCAGCAATCCCCGAACCCTTCTCTATGGCCTGGGGCGAAGCGGCAGCCTTCAGGAATCTGGCCGGGTTGCCCACTACGACGGTATACGGAGCGACGTCTTTGGTCACCACGCTACCCGCGCCCACCGTTGAGCCTCGGCCAATGGTCACGCCAGCCAGCACGGTCACGTTGCCCCCGATCCAGCAGTCATCCTCGATGGTGATGGGCGCACCCATCTCGGGGCCGTTGTATCCGTTGCGGACAAACGGATCAATGGGGTGGGAACCAGAGAAGAAGAAGCAGTTGGGACCGACGAGGATGCGCGAGCCCACGCTTATGGGGCAAGTATCAATCCAGGTACTGTTAGAATTGACATAGGTATTGTCCCCGAACCTGGTGCTGGTTAGTTCATCGTGGCTGACAGACGGGTGCAGGCAAGTACCAACGTCACGTTGCGGCCGTAATCCATCTTGATCGGCCTGTCGCACCAGACATATTTGGCCAAAAGGTCCTCGTCCTCTTCGGGAGTCGGGGCTGGTGGTGGGAGAGGCGACTTGTCATCCTGGATCCTAGATAGAGGAAGCATGTTCAGGAAAAAGGCAGCATTGGGTATATGGTATACGGGTATATGGGGTATGGTCTCACATCTTGAATAACTCTATCAGACGCCGACGGGAGACGTCACCAGCTTTGTTGAACTCTTCACTGGCAAGTCGGCATCGTCTCCGATCAGCCACCAGGCTGGGCGTGAAAGCGTGATACAGATCTCCTTTGCGCATGCGGCGCAGGTTCTCCTCCTCGTCAATCTCCCTAAGGTTGATCTGTTGCATGGCGACGGCTGGACAGAGGGTCTACTATAGACCTAGGTACGGTATACTAAAAGTGAATAGACCTCCAGCTCCTGGGCTATGGGAATTCGTCAAAGTGTTGTTGTGTCATTAAATAGTCCCATGTACCCCCCGCTTACTATCGGAGCTCGCATGTTAGGTATTACATCTCAACTCGTGACTACTACACACCCTGTATATTCCAATCACGTACGATCATGAGGCTATTCGGGGCGAGTCCTCTGTACAGTGCTCTGCAGCATCGCGACTTATTTTACGTACAGTCTACCTAATTATTCCCTTACAACTGTGACTATCTGTTTATTTAAGTCTTCCGCTTGCGGATTACTTAGATGGGATCTACCTTCTTTGGGCAATAAAGTACACCTGTACTTACTGCCGCTCTTTTCCGCCCATTGTTAGGCCTCCTGCCCCAAAGGGTCCTCTGTACTCCGTACAGGTGGTTTCTTCTTAGGTAGGTGCATTCAATGTCAAACTTGATACTGCTTTAGTGCCACTAGTGGACACAACTAGAATGCGGCTCACAACTAGGGCCAGTCACTCGCTCACTCACTCTCAACCAGCTGCTGCCAGTACATGCATACATACATCTTAGACAGCGTTGATATCGGATGTGTTTGTGACGAGGTTCATACCAGTTACATCCCATCTCTCTTTGTTCACAAACGACCTGCACTCCACCATATGACCTCACAACAACAAAAAGAAGAACAGCTTGTCTTTGTGTGACAACGATGCAGTCATCAGGCAATGGGTAAGCCATGGTTCCCTTTTCTTTCTCTTTCAGACAGGCCCTTGACATGGCCCTTCTTCCGTGTCATGGGTCTCCTTTCCCTGGAGGATCACTTTTGAGGCATTCCTCTTCCCCAGTCGTCAGTCGCTGTGACTGTTTCACTGCGGGTCTGTGACACACATATAATTTTTGGGTCTTGTTGGAAACTACGCCACGCCTTGATATGCCCGATACTGGTCCGCCTTCGCCGTCTTTGGGCGAGCCCATGAGGCCAGAGGAGGATACCTCCGACGAAGATGCATCTGGGGAGGATATGCCTACCAAAGATGCGCTTGCGCCACCACCGCTGTCCTTGACCAATGATACGGAGGCCGAAGACTTGGTCTCGCCCATGATGCCCAACTTCCCGCCCAGAGACGTCAAGATCGAGGTCAACGGCAATGGCAATGGCAACGGGAGTGACAGCAGCCCCAAGGGTGGCTGGGCCAGCGGCAGCTCGTTTGGCGAGTGGGCCGAAGGGGGGCCGCCGATGACCCCCATCAGCGCCAGCCTGAACAAGCGTCACCTGCGCCGGAACTCGCGCCAATACCCCAACATGGTCATAGACACGTCCAAGACCAAGCTGCACCCTCCTCTTAACCCGCAACCCGCCTCCGAGAAAGACCCAGGTGCTAACCCGACTCTGCCTCTCAGCGCCCTGCCGCGGCCCCCGGGGCTCGAGTACCACCCGGGCGGAAATAAGTCGCTTGAGGGCATCGCCATGCGCGCCTTCTGCCTCGGCAACGCCCTGTCGCTCTGCCTGTCCCTCGTCGTCGCCATCCTGGCCTTCACCTCGTCTGCCCTGTGGCGCATCCCCTTCTTCGTCGGAGCCCTGGCCCTGTTCCACTTCCTCGAGTTCTGGACGACGGCGCGGCGCAACACCAAGGAGGCCGGCGTCAAGGCCTTCCTGCTGACGGCCAACTGGCCGCACTACGCCATCGCCCACTCGGCCGCGATGCTCGAGTGCCTGGTGACCAACATGCTCTGGCCGCGCCGGTCCTGGGCCCCGCTCTACCTGGGCCCCGTCCTGCTCCTGCTGGGGCTCCTCCTGACCTTCATGGGCCAGTTCATTCGCACCGCGGCCATGCTGCAGGCCGGCTCCAGCTTCAACCACATCGTCCAGACGCGCCTCGACGGTCACGAGCTCGTCACCACGGGCATCTACAGCGTCATCCGCCACCCGGCCTACTTCGCCTTCTTCTGGTGGGGACTCGGGACACAGCTCGTCCTCGGCAACCCGATCTGCTTCGTCGGCTACGCCGCCGTGCTCTGGCGCTTCTTCAGCATCCGCATTCGCGAAGAGGAGATCTGGCTCGTGAACAAGTATAAGGAGGATTATCCCGAATACAGGAGACGTGTCCCGACCAGGATACCGTTCATTGGATAAAATGTTGGGAGAGGGTCTCTTTTTGGCCGGCGGAGGTGTGTAAACGATACGTTTTGCTCGGCTGATTTTCGGTTGGGTGTTATAGGTGGTGTCACGTGGTAACGCCCCCGGAAGGGGTTCAAGCGAAGGTCAAATCTCTTTGTATATGAACGAGGAATAGGTTTTTGCTGAGAGATATGCTTTTAACACCCAGACTCTGATGTACTTACAGCAGATATCACTTACTCTAGTCTATATATAAGAAGACTGCATAACCCCCCTTTTTTACTCCTACTCTAATAAGACTGTTTCGGGATGTGCTTGACGGACATAACATCTTATTTTAAACCCCTTTGATCTGGGCAGACGTCTAGCACATTCCAGAAGACGTTTTAGTAGTGCGCTTTCGTGTCCGGTATTGGTCAATTATCTTTGCGGGATGGAAGAGTGCGCCTTCACGAGTAGTGCGTGCCTCTTCAGTATACATGACCATCCCAGAGATCCCCCTTTTGCCCTTAGTTGTCGTGCTACCCAACACAAGCTGCAGAATAATTTCGACTATAAAAGAATATAGAGACCCTGTTGTATAGCTTCGCACCATGCCAGTGTCACCAAGGCTGGTGCGGTATACTTCGACAACGACCACAAACCCACCAAAAATGCTGACGTCTGCTTCTGTGACCGTGCCGGCAGCTGCCTACACGGGTTCCTACAGAAACCCCTATCATCACTAAATCATGTGCACATGCCCTGGGTTATAGCTTATTGACGGAAACATGGTAGGTCAGTATGGAGGCAGGCAAATATATCAAACATGAATGAGGCAACATCTAATAAACGTTTGACAAGGGGTTTCTTAGAAAAAAGAAAACTACTACCGACAAGTGGTTTCGTAGCCTGGCTTTGCTTCCGCTATTGGAACTATATCCTGTAGAAAGTTGGAGCTCTCTCCCCTAGAAGCCCCTGTACCACATCCCGTGGGCTCGCACACTCTCAAGGCGTACAGTCCTTGGTACGTCATGTATGCCCATATGGCAGCATTTTTTATTCACCGTGTAGCAGTACAATATGCATGAGATGGACGAGAAGCAGAAGAAGAAAGGTAAGTGTGGTCATAAACGGTCATCATGGATAACTCTCGTACTTTCATAAAGCCTCCTGTTCTTTGACAGGGCGACGTCCTGTTCTCCTGAATGGTGTCCCCATCGACCGCTAGTTGCAACCCAAACCCACACGCGGCGGGGGGCCCCCAGGGTATATGGCCCCCTTCTCTATAGCCGCTGTTCCGGGTTGCAGATCCGCTTAACTAGGATGAAGTCACTTCTCCGTAGTATACTAATAATAGCTCTGTCAAGCTATATTCGCCTGGTCCTATCTTCCACCAAGGCACGAAAATGTAATCATCCCAACTGCAAGAGCCAGTATTACAGCGGTGTATGTATAGCTGCTCGCTGATCAACATCCATGCAAGCCACAATCAAGCTTGTGGCAAAAAGCGCTGTGGCGAAGTTTTCCAACCCTTCGCTTGCAATAAATTTTGTCGGGGGCGGCTGTAGCAGCAGTCGTTCATGTTCGGCATCCATACGTGTCGTTGCTCGCTAGGCCTCGTCATGAGTTTTCCGTCTTCAGGACAAGACTACCAGCTAATGCCGGCATTGTGAACGAGCAGGTCGTGCTGTGTAGTGGCTGGATCATAGGCGCTTCTTTCATCACTCAAAGATCCTGTTTCCCCAACCCTCTTCATCCCCCTGCTCCTGAGTCTCCGCGTGACGGCGAACTGCTGCCCTTATGCCGGCGGAAGAGGTTCAGCGCGTTCATGCGAAATCTGCTTGGCCTTTTCTTCAAGGATTTGTCGTCCTTAGCCCCGTTGAAGAGATCCTCTTCCGAAGTCATTGGCTCCCCTGAGGGCATGGGCGGTGCCAGGTGGTTACCGTCGGAAGATGCCATGCTGGCAGCCTGAACGTCTGATGGACGCTCCAGTGATTCCTGGCTGATAATGCTAGTACCCTGGGTACTGGGCGATAACGGCATTTTCCCCGTGGTAGCACTTGTCGCTTGAGATGCCCAGTCACCCGCTGAGTACGGGACAGAGTTGCTACCCTCGGTGGTTTCGCTACAACGCTGCTTTCCGCGACGTCCCACGTGATGTTCGGCGTCGTTCAGACTGAACGGGTCGCTCCCACCAAAGTCACCAGCAGATTCGAATTCGTTCGATATCCCATCGATTTCTCTGTACTCTGGTAGCGAAGACCCCGATCCCTTCATTGCGGTTTGGTGGTCGTTTGTGTGCTGTACCGGCCCCAGTGTCTTGCCCGACGAAGAATCTCTCGAGTCCTGTGGCGCAATGGCGATGCTCATACTACGTGGTGATAACGTCCCTTGCAAACGCTTCTTCCTGTCTTCTTCCATCTCGGGCAAATCCTCGATGGCCGTCTCGAAAAGTGTTTTATTCCCTTCCAGTTCGTCCACGGCATACTGCATGAAGGGCAGTAAGTCTGCGACTCCCTGGAACAGAGGAATGGCGAACATATTCATAAACCCAAGCTGCGCTTTAGCCAGTGAAAGAAAATCCTTCCGCGGTTCTGAAATCAGAGACGACGAGATACCGATTTGGTTCTCCATTGAGGCTTGCCTCGAAAATTCGTCGCAGAGAATGTACATCCACTTCAAAGCAGTGTCGTATTTCCGCGCCTAGGCACATTCGTTTAGTACACCTTTTTGGGGGACAAGGAGGACTGTTAAAGAGAATCTGGACTTACGACGTTGCTAATATCCGCACATTTGATGATAAGAGCGCATAGCAGTGCGGTCTCGGATTCCAGCGTACGCCCATTCCATCCGTCAGTCGAGTGGTTCTCCTGAAATCTGTCCTGAAGGTTTCCGAGTTTGGTCATATAATCAAAGTGTAATCCCATGTCAGTGGCAAGAATAGAGCTAATCATTAGGCTCCGCATCTTTGTATTTTCGAAGGCCAACGGCCAATACCTTCGTAGAATCTGCGAGTAGGCGGCGCAATGGAAGGACTCGAGAACGGATCGATCATTGTAGAGCTGAGCCAGCGGAGCGTTGAGCACGACAAGGAAGCCATTGTTCACCCCTGGGTGGCCGACATCATGGCCAATGGCACTGATCAGAAGTGTCAATGCCTCAAACGGCTTCAACAGGGCTGCGAGAGGCGATTTCGGCGTGGGGGCAACATCAGCCCCAGACTGGAGAGGATACGGCGGCAGCGCACCAATGCGGACTAGAAAGTTGAAAGTGGCCTGGAGAACGTCGACGGCGTGGCGGAAATTATGGTAAGGAACAAACGTATTGTACGCAGCACGGCATGCGACGAGAAACGTCGTTAATTGATCTAGGAAAGCATGAGCTGAGCACACTCGGCAGTGACGGAAATTTGGAAGAACTCACCGGTTGGCAATCGCCACTGCTCAAGTTCGGGCATAGAAAATGCGTGCTTGAACATGAGACTGGCGGCAACGAGAAGCTGGTCATCAGAGAAATCATGTGCGCAAAAATGCCACCTTCCAATGGCTTGGGCTATTTCAGCCCGATTATCGGCAGACACACAAACTCTAACATTACCAATTCCAGGTAGGTCCTCGTCACCAGATTTGCAGATGCCAGTCATCAGACTCGACACCATGGCCTCACGTAGGTAGGAGAAGGGAGCCTTATCGTCATGGACACCCACCCAGGACCTCTTACGGCCCCTGGTAATTTCGAGCTGTGCTTGTTGCTCTCTGGCGGCTTCTTTATGAGCACGGTAGGCGTGCACTTCGAGTGTCGTCATTGTCTTGGTATGCAGAGGACTGGCCATGATGTCGACGGCGCCGGAGTCCAAGCATGTCCTCAAGATCGTGTGATTCGACGGTAGCCTGGCCGTGTCCGGTGATTGGTCCAAATCTTCCGGGTCTGTGTGCTGCTCGGAAGCTTGACTGCTCTCATTGTCTTCTGGCGGCGGGCTCTGCAGCAAAGGAAAAGTGACGACGGGAATAGGGACGACCAATTTCGAAAGGTTTCTCGAGTGTGTTTCGTAAACAATCCTGTCCAACAGTGTAAGTCCGTAAGCCTCGTCATCCACACACACCTCTGGACTGGCTCTATCGGACCCCTGCGAATATGGTGACGGGTCGCGAGAAGAATTGGATGCCAATCTCTGCTCGTCATGCGGAACATCTATAAGTACTATCGTGGGCTTCAACTCGAGCATAGCAGTATCGTGTAATTCGAAGAGGGTCGAAATGCACGCAGCTCCGGTGGAACATACATGTGCTACAAACAAAATCCCCATGTTAGCAAACACCGGTCTGGGAACAGCCAAGGAAAACATAGATACAAATGACACAGACGTACCGTTCCCAAAAGCATACAGTATGAGCTGGACATTGGTGCGTAATTCGCCGGAATCGCCCAATGCCGTGCCAATGTCCTCCGCCGTGGAGGAATTGGCCAGCTGTGTATCGCATCGCACATTGCGATCAACATAGATCACATTACAGGTGGCACTGTCCATTGCGATGGTGTTGGTCTGGCGACGGCCACCAGTCTTGCGACTGGAGCACACCTAAGCTCGGGGTTGCGACGGCGTGTCTCCTCTCGGTTTCGACGGGCGTGTGTCCGAATGCGACCAATTGCGGAAGGAAACCGGCAGCCTTGTGGCTCCTCAATCGACCCCCAGGAAAGGACGTTGCCTTGACAGGCTGATGGACCACTTCTGCAGCACAGCTGAGAGGGTGAATCATGCGCACGTAGCGACCACGCATGCGGCAAATGTCGGGATCGGGCAGGTCGACGGGTATGGGCCGGTGGTTATATAAAGTCGCAAAAGACCAGGCAAAGAAATCTCGAGTCGGTGCGAGAAATTGATGACATGGAGTATATCGCGCGACGGATGGCTACGCTGATCGGTAGTGGTGGCAGGTCGTGTGGGCGGGAAGGGGGGCGAGGGCAATCTGGAAATGAGGTAGAAGAGAAGACGACCGAGTCCGAGTCGAGTCGAAGGTTACACTGCAAGAGAAATTGATGCTGTTGTTTCAATGGGTTTCTAGCAAAGGGACTGGAATGATGGTGGTGGTGCAGTAACCGTAGTACTTGTACGTCGTAAGTCCCGGATTGGACGTGGTCGCATCTGAGGGAGTGCTGGGCCTGTAGCGTCTTTGTAGCGTCTTGTAGCGCGTGTATGTGTGTGTGTGGTTGTGTGGTAGTAGTGTGGTGTGTGGGCAGCAAAGAGAGAAAGAGCCGATCAATCTAAAACTGCGCCGAATCCCAGTAGTACATACAAGCAATTGCAAGATGCCGGGTCGAGTGCCTGACAGCACGGAATGGCCGTCGATGACTGGTTAAGACAGCATGCACAAACAACAGGGCGAGGTGCAAGCGCGATATAACCAACCAGCAACCGTATAAATGAACGAATGCGCCCGTCTGCTTGAATTGAAACGAATGGACTGATGGGGGGGGGGTTGATTGGGTATGTGGCCCTTTTTTTCGATGCTGTTGCAGTCGAGTTGTCTTGTCGACCACAAGTCAATCGAGCGTGCGTTCGGTGCGGGTGGATGGGGTGGATCTCTCTTTCTCTGTGTCCTGTCTTCAAATGTCTGTTCTGGCCTGTCTTGTCTTGGAGCACCGGATCGCTGTCTGCAGAGTAATGGATAAGGATCTGTGGTCGGCCGCCTTTTTGTTTTCAATTGACTTTGGCAGGGCGGTTTGCTATGATGCGCAACCGAGTCCAATGTCTTTCTTTCTCTTTGTCGCTCAATCAATCTCTCTCTCTCTCTTTTCTCTTTCGTCTAAGAAAATGGGTCCCAGGAGGTTAGAAGGGCAAGAGGCAAGGTAGCATACTCGATCGAGGCAGGTATGTATGTATGTGGTAAGAATTGGGACACGACCCGAATAATATTGCCCCAATGAATGAATGCATGGGGAAAATGGGCAGTGCTAAGAGCAAACAAGACGAGCGGATGGGGGCTTCTGAGCAAGGTTTCCCACACACCTGCAGTGGTTCATGGGCAAAGCACTATGGACAGGTAGCCTTGATAACTGCATACAAAAGGTACATGTGGTTAATAACCTAGGTAGGTTCCGTTAGGAGGTAGTACCTGTAGCGGGTAGGTGGTAGCTGTCGGGTGTAGTATCCAGCGACTGTCATAGCGTCCAACAGACAAGGCCAACAATTGCGACACAATCCGGAGAGATTGTTGATACGATATATTAACCTATTGCCTTTCAAGAGGGGATATTTCGTGTTTCTTACCAATCTCTATCTCTTTCTGTCTTGACACCGTAAATCTCGCACCAATCTATGAATACCCAAGTTACCGAACGATCTGCAAGTCAACAACAAACTTGCAGCGGAGCAGAAGGACAAGTTTGATGCTACTTCCGGGGCACCTTGCACCTCTTCAAACAATACCAATCATCGAATGATCAGCATACTATACTCGGCAAAGGGCTCGCCACCGACTATTGTACGAAATAACATCTATCTGGCCGATCCGCGAGCGAGGGCAGGGTACACACACCACGCCCTACCAGTTAAAAATCAAATGCCTACCTACGTACATAGGGAAGCTCGATGAGGACGAGACCAGCCCTCGATCGGCGTTGCTAAACAGGCAAGGATTGTACAAGGGCCGGCATTTGCTGGACGATCCACCCCCTCCGTTAATACAGCTCCTGTACAATTGCATACGCCCCGTCTGCTTGGAGCCTTGGTGCTTTCCTGCGCCGCTGTCTATCTTCTCCCTTCTTCCCCCAGTCTGTCAGTTTGTGGGCGTTATATGTGCGGCACAACTATTGATAGCGAGCAAGAGCACGGGCGGCTCGCGGGCTTGCTTCTTTTTTTAGGTTGACCAAGTGCGTGCCGACTCTCTCTCGTCTGCCGTACGTAAAGCGTCGACCGCGAACCCCATTTTGGTCTACTCTCGCGCGGTAGGGAAGTAAGTTGCGGGTCCTCGTCCTCCTTACACGTAACCTCTTCAGAAAACAATATGCAAGCCTCATCTCGATGGTGACCCGTATGCGATATGTGGACTAGAGCTTTTGATGATATAAACCTGACGATTAGGGCTCTCTATCTGTCCCGTAGCAGTAGTAGTAAGTAACCATCGGTATGTATGTATCATGAACCAAGTTGAGTGTTTGCCAAGCGTTGAATGCGATAACGCGCTGTACGGCAGCGCACACACAGGTTTTGAGGCTACTGCGGGCTTGTCTCTCGTAACTGATCATACCTACTGCATGTGGCGACAACCTTGGGTTGAATGCTATCAGTCGCATATACATGCATAGGTCTGATTAGTGTGCCTGCCTCTTCTTCAAGTGTGTGTCTCCAAGGGATGACATGACACACTGGAGGGTGGAATTGTACGGTAGTACAAGTACCCGGTTGGGCGCGTTTGTCGGGGCTCCCATCCACTCAGGGTTTTGCAATCAAGCTTTCGAGAAGAGTCAGCAAGAGCAAAGGCGCGACGTTGACTGGCTGTAAGTAATGGGGAATGGATGATGGGTGCATGTGGGCACCCCTGTCGCACACGCACACGTACAGCTTTGGTGTGGTGTAGCGTGTGTAGCTCAGTGTAGCACACGCCCTAACTGAGCTAACTTGAGCCTAACCGGCTTCTGTCCAGCTTCTGTCCAGCTTCTGCCCACCTTCTAGAAGCCGCGTAGAAAGAATGGGCGGCTCATCTGTCACGGCCAGAAGAGCCAAGCGCCAAGGCAAGACTAAGGCGCCATGCGGGCCAGGGCGGACAAGACGGGTTTGCGCACCATCAGTCCACCCAGCCAATGACGCTTACGACCGATCAAGCTCTCCTCAAGTTAAAATGCACACCCGCTAACACCACAAGTACTCTCTCTCAACAGGAGGCTGTGTCTTAACTCATAATGCTATTAAAGAATATTAAAAAAATGTTAATATATAGAGAAAGCAATTATAATTAATAAGACTATTTTTCTAATTTTTCTTACTATGCAAGTTTCATTAATTATACCTAAGAGAAAAGTGAGGTCTTGATGTGGTCAGAGATGTGTGCATTTTAATTTGAGGAGAGCTTGCCGATCAGCATCAAGAACGTTAATTGTTAGTAACCCCGTTTGTTTCTACGCTTGTGCCCCAGTTGTACGTACAGGGCAAAGAACGCATCAGGACGTCCGTTGAAGTCGACGTACAGGAGCGCTATATCATTAGGGTTGTGACATGATACCCAATATACTATTTCTGGCATCCTCCGGCATACCCCTTTCCGTCTGAAATTGCACTTGCATGTATCTCACCCTGTTGCGCTTGCTGGACTTTCTTTGGTTCTCCTCGTCAGTTGAGGCAGGTGCATTCGGCCCGCTTAGCTAATGGGTCTGATACCGTCGTTGGTAGCGTGCTGCTCGATCTCTATAAAGATGGGGAATGCAGAATGAGGCGGAACCAGGTAAATAGAGTCAATGAATGTGAAGCAGTCTATTCCGGGTCGTTGGCCAACGCAGACCCCAGAAGGGCAATGGTTGAGAAGTTTTGGTATCGGACACTGCATCCCGTTAATGTAGATGCTACGCCGTACCGTCTCCGAACGATGCCGGCAGAACGGGAAATAAAGAGCGTCATTCGGCAGCTCAACAATACTGATATGTGTGCCATTTGGGCCGCTACTGTGATTGTAAGCATGATCTGCAGCTTCACTTACCTCCCAGAGAAAACATGATGCGATGTGGTACAGCAAGGTATCTGTATACAGAATAGACGGTGCCTAAAACACCCCGACAAGGACAGAAACTGCTACACATTGTGCTTCCAAGATATAATAGTTTACACGTGGTATGCATCAAAAGGGTATGCAATATAACTATAGTATAAGTATTCATATAGGCATATATACCATTTCCATGTTCAGCCACTCGTTGAATGCAGATAGTATTGATATATATTACTGTGCTATATTATCTTCGTATTTGCATTTGCCTCCCCACTTCCGCCATTGGCTTCTCGCCAACGACCAAATCCCCAATTCGAAACAACGGTGTCGAAAAACAACAACGCTGGCGTGCATTTCTTAGCATCACCACCTTCCCGTTATAGCGATTGTTTTCCTTCGTTCAACGTTACTCAACTCATCGCAATCTTAGCTAGACTGTCGTGTCGACCCTCTCGGTGGGAACATTGAATCGTTGTGGAAACGCCGAGTACATTGTACATATGTACGTACATTGAACCTTACCTGGTATGGATTATGGATGATGTCCTGCAAGAAATTTCTTTGCTTACGGTATGTATGTACTCTTTTTCTCAATATGCTTTTTCACGTTTTTGTTTTATCTTCGGTGAACTCACAGGCGACTAGCCCCTGTGTGATAAGTAATAGTAATCAAATAATACTCAAGGTGTACATAAACGCAAGCGCGCACCCGGAAGTCCCCCTCGACAACCAGCCCCGGCCAGGACGCTACCTATCGTGAGCTGCTGCAGAAAAACCTTAACTTCTAACACTAGCCCCGGGCTACTCGCCTAGCAGGTGCGTAAGGTGGCTCCCCCCTTTGAAAAGGCTACCTAACCCTCAAGGTTTTCCAAGGCGGTCCGGCCAGCAACCGACGCGCCTCGTCAGCGTCCAGCTAAGGGCGCCGGTCGGTTCGTAACAGCACCTCACCGTGTGCCTTGCTGGCAACAATAGTCGCTTTCGGCAATGCCGTTGGTCAGCAATTGGGGGGATTGGCCTGCCTGTTACCGTCACCCTGCTAAGCTGCAATTGGTTTGTCTACTACTATGGATGCAGATAAACCACCTTCTCAATCCGGGTTACGGGCAGCCGGGGGGGACGGGTAACGCCAATACGAAAGTGAACGAGTGACCCGAGACCCACAGCGGTCGAGGGAAGGGAAAAAAGAAAGAGGTAATCAAAAGAAAGCAATAGCAAAACAAAAACATCGGCACCGTGTCCATCTTTCACCTCCGATGCAGGATCCCGGGGCCTCGTTGCCTTGCGAGCCAGGACTCGATCATACGGTTTTTCGCGACCAAAGAGTGTGTGGTGGCTCCCCCGGTAAAGCTGGCTCGGGCTGGACCTTTGCGCCCCCGTGGTGCCCGATTTGTCGACCTGCTTATTGATCGCTTACGCAGCTGGACGTCACGATGCGCCCTTACTTACTACGGGTTTTAGCACTATGCTTTTTCTTGCTCAAGCGCGACGACGACAGGATTATTTTCGAATTTGCACAAGTACTTAGGGGAGGTTTGGAGGCATAGTGATTAGATAAGGGGCGTGCGGTGTAGGCTGGTAGGGTACCATCGCGGGTTTGTGCCATTCTTCAAAATGCTTATTCGTAAGTCAGTAGTCAGCTCGCCAGTTCGTCATTCTACGATTCGATTATTGATTATGTCGCGGTCGCGACTTGCGAAGGTGCTGGGCATGCTGGGCATGCTGGGCAGACTGGGGACTGATGGAGAAAAGATGCGATAGGTTTGGCAGCTAATCTCAGGGAGTACCATTGAACATGGGTCCTCGTCCTCGTCTGTCCGGCTTGCGACCATGTGTGACCCGCTGGGCGTTGGCACATCACATGGGACGATAACCGTTGATCGTCGACGACGCAAGGGTCAACCGGGCGGGATCTGGATTGGGCATCTTCGCCGATGCAGGCCTCGTCACGCCCGAACCACCCCAGACCCGGGATTTGGTGGGGTCAGATTTGACGATTTCTAGAAAACTTCCATATCCGGTGTAAGATCGACCAGGCCTGTCTTGTTGTGTCATGGACGGAGGCCGGATGGTGTCAGAGGATCCATGAAGTTTCTCTTGAGCATCAAGTGTCAAGGGTTGAGGGGTGGCGCTCTCTGCCGGACGGGTGGCGGCTTGGTTTGCTGTTTGTTTGGTTGTCCAGATTGAATTTCTCTCTCCATCTGCGAAAATCTACGACTGCAACGCCGTCAACCAATCCAATTGGAGCACGCCACCAAACCAATCGTGAAAGAGGCGGCTGGCTGCGCTCCCGACTTATGGTAGTGGAGCGAGCGCCAGTCTTGTGCGAAATTACCGGGACACTTGTCCAGATCGATTACTCTCCGCATCCTAGATTCACTGCCCATACTACCCTGTGCTGATAGGTGGCTGCCAGCCTCGCTAACACACATCTAGGCGCCGGCCAGTCAGTAAACGCACCAAACGGGTACACGGTAGCCGACGAGGCGGGGGTGGTCGCAAACAAGACAAGATGTGGCGGGCGTCTGTCTGCCAGAAGGCATGCTGTCCCATGCAATGCATGCCAGAGGGCTCCCTGTACGGCCTCTTCTTGCCTTGGCTCCCCGGCTCGAATGGAAGAAACCGCGGAGTGTCAGTTGAACATTTTGGGCAATTGGAGCCAGGTATTACCTCGGCGACACATCCGACCTCCCCACATCACGTCCACCCTGGCGGGACCCTGCTGCTTGCGACACTCCCTCTGTCTCTTGGCCCATGAACATACCCCTCGACTGACTCGTACTGCTGTTAAAGATAGGGAAGCCATCCCCAGTCAAACCACATCGCTCGCTATCCAACACTAAATGTGGGCAATTCCCGGGTTAAGTGAATCCTACACAAAAGAATTGGCAACTGCGGGATTGAGGTTAGGTTAAGCGAACCAGTGTCTATGTACGTCCATCCGCAATGACATGCTGGCATTACTCAGAGAGCAGAGATCCTTATTTCAAGCATGGTTCGATGACCTCCCCCGAGCTATGAGGTAGTGGACGACTCCTGGTAGACCTTTTGCCGCCGTGTAGCAAGAAGGGATAGCAAATACTAGTCATTGTAAGGCTCCCTAGAGAATCCTAGGTGGAGCGGTTGTATAAGTATATGCAGTTCTATTTCGAGGGACGCGAGCCGTACAGGGGCCATGGGGACTGCGCAGCGACCAACGCGATTGAGTATATAATTCGCAAGGCACGCGTGTCTACCTCGTGCTAATAGATCCCTCTTCCGGGCCACGGCCCCAATTGTCGAAAGCAACACCCGAGCATTATCTCCGTGCTATCTACGCTGACCGGATCGTTCTATCTTGGAGACCGAACCTTATCTGACCACATCTAAGCCAGCCCTATCAAACGTAGCGGGACTGAAAATCGGCACGGATTGCCCAGTCAGAGCAGCTCACTCGTTCGTCCCATCTCTTCCACTTCGGCCTCGCCGGCAGCATTAGGTCTGCATACGGAAGCAAACGCGTAGCCTACCGTCGCTCCACATCAGATGGTGTTATGTGAGTTCCTGTATCTGGTCTGTGGGATAGGGGAAAGTGGTCGAAAAGAAGGTTCCGGGACTGGACAACGGCAGCAATACGGGGTCCTTGATGGGCTAGATCAGCCTCTTGACATATCTAGGACACAGTCATCAAGCCTCCTGACACGAATAACCAACCATTCAACATCCAGGCGTGTGAAGTGGTCAGCGTGTTAGTCAGCACCCTGTCGTGTTCGATATCCCTCTGCTCCCCGATGAGTCAAGTAGATTACATACGTCTATCGGTTGGGGACATTAGTGGTGTAGAACCCTCGAGCCAGCCTTACTTCTCCTCGTGAACGACTAAGCGTATGTGATTGGGATTAAGAGGCAAACTAGCCAGGCCCATGGCTCGAAGAGGCTTGGCCTGCGGCCACCCAGTACTCTCCCCTCAAGTTGACTGTCTGTACGAAACGCTCGGGGCGACGAGTTCAGCCATACCTCTTGGGCATCCCACGTATCCTGATCGCTGGCTTTCCCGGCCTCGTATCCCCGAGGCCAGTGGAACAGCATACCGCGGCTTACCAATGCCGGGACCACGATGAGCCGTCCCTCCTCTACCGAACTGCAGACGCCGAGTCTCACGAGGATGTCTACCAACGTATCACATTTTGTAACTTGGTCATTCTTCATGAATTCGATGAATTCATTTTCGAACTGCTTGGTGGCTGTAAGGTAGAACGAAGACATCAAATTGGAGACAATGTGCCCAAGCAAAGCTTTTGGGATACTATCAGAATGCACATTTGCCGTTACATAGTCTTTCATCACCAATTCGCATGTTGGTGTGCATGGCGACTCGGGTCTGCAGATTGTCCGTTAGAAACCGACGGACAGATAAAAGCACCACGTAGTGAAATATTTGGCTCTTCACATGCGACTGTATATGAGTTCTCGGGTCAGACTTACAAAACTGGCACTTCGTCGGACCCTGGCGGTGGTGAATGTAACGACTCATCTTCTTTCTGGGGATAGAAACACCAACTAAACGGCAACCCAAAGGTTATCTCATAGTACACGGAGTGAAGACTCGTCGGTTCTATTGGAGTCCCACGTATCCTGTGAGCCTTTCCCGAGGGGTTTGGAGGCTATTTATAATAAATGTGTCGAGGTATCAACCAGGCCTGGAGAATCTCAATGTACGCGCACACACTGCCCTCGGCGCAATACCCTAAGATCCTGGTTATTGGCAGACTGCTTTGAATCATTACCGGTCCCCATTTGTCGACCATTGCAATACACGAGTAGCGAGTGAGGCTAATGATGGACTGCAGGACTTCAATCAACCTTTGGTCGTTGATAATACCGGGAAGTTGAAATACATTGAGGGGTCTGACCAGTGTATTCTCAGCAGTGTTGCGTGAATGGAGTATCACGTAGGTTAAGGGGCTCAGTCTTTGAACCTTTAATCGGGTCATGTCGCCATCACACTGGATCATCGCCTTGAAACAATCGCCTGCTATCTGCGCCGTTTTCAGCGCGTCGGGTTCGCGATAGGCTAGCTCGGCATGGATCTCGAGAAGACGGGAGACAACGAATTCATGGCGATGTCGGTGCTCCTCTCCTAACAAACGGCCAACCCCAGCTCTCAGGAGCGTCATGAATAGTGTCAGTCCGAGTTGTGAAATACCAGCAGACTAGTGCAGCTCCCTCGTACCAAAATTCTGGCACACAAAGCCCGCTAGAGTGAGGACGGCCCCGGTAAAAACTATCATGTTCTGAACTTGGCTTGGAGGGAAGGAACGCCGTGAAGCAACATAGTGAGCGTTCGGTTCAACAAGTTTAATAGCATATGCAGGGATATTCTGCTCCATTATTGCTTCCTGGAGCAGAACGATGCTGGCCGGTTCGTCATGTGAAGAACAAGACTTGAAGGCGGTCCTCCGAGTACTGTTTCCGATGGCCCATCCGCATGCACTGATGCCCAGGTTGATGGCGACTGTACCCGTGAACCAGATAGGATATCGGTAGCTGGCAACAACCCTCCCGCTCCTCGGCAATTTCCACTAATATGCAACAATGGTGATAATCACTAACACTAAGGCTTGAAGGGAAAGCCCAATGAACGCCCAGCCGACAACCATCCGTTTATTCGGGATAGCACCTTGCACGTTGAGAGT
Organism: Apiospora saccharicola; assembly: GCA_038363915.1. Taxonomy (NCBI): domain Eukaryota; kingdom Fungi; phylum Ascomycota; class Sordariomycetes; order Amphisphaeriales; family Apiosporaceae; genus Apiospora; species Apiospora saccharicola. The sequence goes on from JAQQWM010000001.1 coordinate 8,712,723, forward strand.
AATGTTCGGCGATATAATGTCAGCATGGCCGCGCAGTGTCGATTTGGGGGTTATTGCAGAAAGCTGCAGATGGGGTCGCCTTTCAAGGTAATTGCTCAGTGAAATTAGGCCATATCGCGGATACAAGCCCTGGGCATTGTTGGTGTGCCGGTTCAGGTTAAACATGAATACCGTTGTTTTGGATGCCCCATTCTGTCTGATGACACGATTTCCTGTCCAAATCCCCCGGACGTTAGCCGAAGTTGAAGAGAGTAGATATTTCTCCTCGTCATCGGGGGAGTCTCGAGCCCTGTGGCAATTAGAGCCCATTGCTAAGTTCTACTGCAGGTAGGATGCATCCATGAAATGCTCACCGGTCAATGACTGACTTCATGAGGTAAGACCCCCCAACGCGTATAGCAGATACGGTATCCGTCATGATCCCAATCGGGGCAATCCCAAGTATTGCAGCGTCTGGGATTCCCATGGAAATAGCGAGAAACTGCTTGGTGACTTCATTGCCGAAAAGGGTGAGGAGAGGTGCCAAGTTGGTAAAGGCGTTGTTGGCGAAGTTGTCCTGGTCGACAGTTGCGTTCGCTGCCATTTTGATACGAAGCGGCAGGAAAAGACTGCTGAATCTGACAAGCGAACATGACTCTGGTGAGAGGACAGCAGCACGAGTGTTATGAAATCTCAAATGACAGCATTGCCTAGTGCTACTATCGTACACCCAGGGCAGGCTGCTTTGTCCCGCGATGGATGGTGCAATGGCCATCACACAAATAAATGTCGGTAGATATGATGTCCACTTAGATCTCGTCGTTTACTTGAGTGCGTGTGCACATTTTGATCCAACTGGTTGGAAAAGGTAGGCTATGCAAGCCATGCATGTGCAGCTCAGTTTTGCAGCAGGAAGAGGGAGAGGGGTACACTCCCCCAGAGTCTGATAGCTTGTAATGGTCCTTTCTGTTTATCACCTTGTCCCGGCACTGGCCAGCCTCACCTACCCGTTGCCCAAGCCCCCCAGCCCCCCACACAACTCACAGCCAACAAGACGGCACAGGACCAGAAGGGGAAATCGCCGAGAATACAGTTTATTGTAAACAATATCTCAAAAGGAACCCCCGCCAGCCTTGGCTCTACAGCAAAGTCCCTAAGCGCTGGTGGCGGTACACCGACAGACAACCCCTATATACGTACCGTCTAGAGCAGCAACTCGGTCGCTGTTCTGTGGTAGTTGGAATAGGTAAGTGCCACCTTATGCCATTCCCATTGTCTAGTTCATGTCTTCAGCTCGTCCGTAATACCATGCAAGACCGCCGTCGTCTCTCATCTAGCTCTAAACATGCTGTCGTAAACATCAACCGTAATGCTGCCTCCGCTTGTCCTACCCTTTCGTTTCTTGGGTACACCCATCATTTTCATTGCTCATCATTGTCTTTTTCTTTCCTTCTATCGGGCCCAATAATCTTCTATAGATATAGGTGTCGTTTCCCGTCTTCTTTCTCGACGGGGCATACAAGCATCTTGATAACCCGTGGCAGAAACCGGGAGGTGGCTCTGGTACACTTCCAGGCTATGCAAAGTGTCACCCACATATAGCGGACGGCGGTGGGCTAATACCCCCGTCGGCTATTAGGGGACACAATTCTGGAAGTGACAGTGGCAGTATTGGATACCTAGTCCATCTTGTTTCTGTCGTCTTCATCAAGATGGATCTCTGCAGCCTCTTCCGAGTGTTGATCACCTGGCGCCGGAACGTTGAGGACATCCTGCTTGTCGTCCCAGATGCGGTTCATGTCGTCCCGATCAAGCTCCGCGCGGGAATCCGGCGGCGGCAACTCAGTGTAAGCTGGAGGCTCGCCTTCTGTAGACGGCCCGAGCTCATAGTGACTGGCACCGGGTATGTCCGTATCGGTTTCGGGGCTGAAGGTATTGCGAGAACTGTGAAGTTGCTCGTCACCCGATGAGTCATGCTGAGCCTCATTGGTGGCTATGGAGTCGGCCGGACTACCCGGAACACCACTGTCGTTTCCCGGCTTCATGCTCTCGGCAGTGAGCAATGAGTCGAAGTTCCAGTCCCCCGCCAAAGAGGTATGTGTGGGTTTGTCCGCCACGTCAATGCCTTCATCCTCTATACTTGGCTGGACTCCCTGGCTATCGAAGTTGATCTTGGATAGGGAAGGCAGATCGTCATCGCTTCGCGTGCCGTTGACTAGGCCACCGTTACCACCAGTTCCTAGACGGCGCTGGGGAATAGCTGCGGCTTCTTGCTCCTGGAAGGCGCTCGGCGACCCAGTTTGGGAGGAGCCCTCGCCGAGACGCTGTCCTTCCCCCGCTTCGTCTATCTCCTCTCCTGCAGCGGGGTGGTCCAGGTTCTCGATAATCTCCTTGAACCGTGGCCCGCCAAGAGGTTGATCAGAGCGGCGGCGATAGAACAAGAGATAAGCAGACGACTCGACAATCTTGTCAGGTGAGGTTCTGCTCACCGAGGAGTCTATTCGCGGGATGTGTTAGTAAACATGATGATAACCTCAGACAGCCGATGCACATACCATTGTAGGAGTACCACTGGTTGTCCACGAAGTTGCGTGCTCGTGCTGTGTAGTGGCCTCCTCCAAGTCCTCCCCAATGATCATCCACTCCGATCAAGTCGTAGATCTCATCTTTGCCATCTTCCAGATTCTGGACCCGGCGAGTAAGGTCAAGGCCCTCGAGTGGGAAGTCCACAAAGACATCCAGCTTGTCTCTTCGATACCCACTGGAGCTGAATCGTTTCAGGTGGACAACTAAGACGTCCGGCGTTTTCCAGAGGTCGAATTTCTTGGTGGCACGTTGGTGCTTCTTGCACCGGGGACAATACCACATGTCATTCTCTGACAGAACCTCTTGACGCTCAAACTCGTCCAAGCAGTTGTCCAGCGTGATCCCATGCTTGCGTCGGCGTTGCCTAGCTGCGATAGCCCGATCCAACGCAGCATCAGGCAGCTCGACGCCTGTATCCCAAGTAGCTTGGCTATCGACAAAGAGAGCATTGTAAGCATCTTCACTCCAGTCCACAACAATTCCCTCCCGGAGGCGAATAAGTGTGCCGGCTTCGGCTTCGGAATCAGGCATTTCTGGCGGCGTCTGAGGCTCCACCTCGGCTTCTTGTTGCATCTGCTTCTCCTTCCAGTGCGCTTGCTCTCTCATGCGCTTCTTACCAGCCTTGCCGCCTTTGCCACCTTTGTACTGACGAGGCTTCGTCTTCTTCCGTCCCCCGGGGCCCTTAGTCACGGGTTTAGGTCGATGTGCGACCTGGTTGTAAGTTAGTATTTTGCGTTTCTTGCGTAGGCTTCCAATAATGCCGTAATGCCCCGAGTTATGCGTTGACCGTGGGCGTACCTTAACAACAGGAGAGTCATCTTCCTCTTCGCTTTCCTCGGCCATGCGTGTTTGGTGGTTAGAGAGACTTGGGCGCGAAAGCTCGTCAGAACTGCTATCTTCGTTTGACGCTGTGCCATTTGTAGCATTGTCAGGTGCGTCTTCCGAGTTAGGGTCCACTAGTCTTGACAACAGCTTGGGGTAGTCCTTGTCTTCTGTGACCGCCTGCATGCCATTGGCAAGTAATTGCCCGCCTTCTGTCCAATAGCTGAGTTCAAACATGTTTTGCAGCTTAGGTTCCAAGTACTTTTCGACGTCCACCCATGCTGGTGGGGTGGTGTTGAAACGGTAACCAGAGGGCGTCCTACAGGCAAATATGTCAGTTTCTACATCCTGCGACTTCAAGTTTCTTGGCGGGGAGGGCATACTCAGCAGTGGGAGCACCGGCATCCTGCATAGTGACATCAACCATGTCATCTTCGCCTTCGACAGACTGTGCCGTGACTTGGACTTTGGAAGCTTGCGACTTGGTCTCGGCTTCGGTTCCATTCAGCGTCACCATTTCAGGCTCTGTGTTGTCAGAGGTATCGACTTCTTCTGGTGTCTCAGAAAGGATCGTGTGATCCGAAAAAGTTGCCACCTTCTGAAGGATTTTACGGCGGATGATATCCTCATTGCGGGCCTATGACTAGCAAGTTAGCTCATGCAGATAACGTGAAGATGTTTATGCAACTGACCTCTTCTGGTGTAACCATGATAAAATGGGGGACACAAGCAAACGACCATTTATGGTATCCGTATGATGTCCGCGAGGCATACGGTCGCCGGTGAATGACAGGCACCAGCATGCGTCCAAGCACCTTCGACCCAGGTGATTCAGCTTCCTCTACCATAGAGCGTCTGTTCTTAGTAGTACCCTCCAGTTGCTGGCTTTCGACAGAATTCCAGTTAGTTGGCTGCGCTTCCAGTTCAAACACCCAGGCATTGTCACTTTGGCCAATCTCATCAGCCACACCTGCACCGTTGGCATACTGTTTGTAGAACTTCCCCTTCCATTCCTCCGCTCCGTGAAGACGTTCCGGCGGGACGCCCGTTCGGTCAGAAACATACTTCTTCAACATCTGGATCGAATCCGTCTTATTGAGTTCCACACGGATGTTGATTGGCCTGTCGTTCAGAGGAAAGTATCTGATCGTGTGTGACCACTTGTTTTCGATGGGCAGGGGAAGAGTCAAGTTATTGAATGGGTCAAAGGTGATGCTGACCTTTTGACACTCAGGGCAAACCAGTGTTGATTTATATAGGCCGGTGAAAAGATCAGCGATGACAGAATCGTCCCGCTTCTTCGTGATATCCCACACCTTCTCGGCCATTTCCCGAATGGCAGCAGGGTCGTTGACCATTTCGTCCGTCGAGTCAGGCTTCTCAATGTACGGCTTTTTCTTGATCCGGCTAAGATCCTCTTGCAAGCCGTCCAGCAGGAAGCCAAGGAATTCTTGGGAATCCTGTTGACCGTATCCAGAGAAGGCCGGGGCGTATCGACCAACTGTGTTCTTGAACTGCCTAGGTGTAACAGAGTTTGGCGGCGGCTCCTTGTATATATCGTGTAACAAATGTGCATATGCAGCTGCCACATCACCATTGTGTGCCAAAACGTTGTCACGGTTGATCTCCTTTTCCCATTCGCGGGATAAGAAATACTTAGTTAACTCTTCCACGCTCCGTATACACTGTAGAGCAGAGTTCATGTAACAAGTGTTGCCGAGATTGGACAAACCGGTACAGCCAATAGCTCTACCAGACTTCTGTGCCCGTCCTCGTGTCACTGGTCCCGCGATTGGGGCAGGGCTGGTGCGCCCACTCCTGGCATTGCGGTTTACCGCAAGACTGGTTGAACTGCTGCGCGCAACCGTCGACTTTGCAGGGGCTGATGCTATAGTAGGAGAGTAATTGTATGTATACCATGTCCCCTCAATGTGCTCATCGAGGACAACAGCCTGGTCACTGTTCAAGCCCAGCTTGGCAAGGTCCATATGCCCGTTGTAATTTTGATCCACAGTGACATCGCGGAAATCAACCTTAACACGGTCACTTGGGTCCTCTAACTCTATAAGCTGAGTAACCGATACCAGAAGAGCAGTCCACGAGTCCTGTGGGTTTCGAGGATTGGCAATGTTACTGGGCGATGCAGGAGGTGTAGGGGCCGAAGTCGCATCTGGTGGACCTGCTGCCAGTTTTCGAGGTATGCTCCATACTTGGACACGATCTTTCAAAGGAATGTCCGTGACATTCTTTGCCTGGGCCAGGAAAGCCCTCCAGGTGCATGTGCTACTGCGTGCTAGCTTCAATGGAGGAGGTCGAGGCTCGGCCTTGAGAACTTGGTTGACAGGCTTTGGACTGCAATCGGACCATAAACGGTGGATAGTGAAGACTGGCGGATGGAACTCAAACTGGATGTTGGACTGAAACTCGTTGTCCGAAGTGTTTCGGGCAGTTCTGACGATGGGAAGCTGCCCGGGGGCGAGCCCAGGCCACTGCTTGACGAGCTCCCATGCAGCCGAGGGGAAAATCTCGAAGTGCTCGGTATTGCTAAGACCAGGCTTTAATCGGACGAAAAACCTTTTCAAAGCATCGGCCGTCTTGCCCACTGTCGGATCCTCGATGGTTTCCCATATTATATCCGAGTTGTCTACCGGGCCGACGTTGCTTGTGTCCATGGCCGCAACGTCTCCATGTTTGGCATGTCGCTCATCGCCAATAACTGACGTGACCCATTTTTTGGACACAATGTATCCTTGCTCTCCAGCTTCCAGAGGCCTCGTGGCCATCTCCTCGCACAAGGCCCGGATGGATTTTATGTGACCTTCTATGGATTGGGGTGGCTGAGGGGCTGCACATGTATTGTTAGATCCAGACATGGAGAACCTGCTCATACTTGGCTCCTACATACCTTCAGTCATTGTGATAGATGGAACGCCTGGTTCCTGTGAGCCGTTGGCTTCGATCGTCATGATTTTGTCTTGCTGGGCCGGAGTTTGGGATTGCGACGACATCTCGGATCCATTTTGTGCATCTGCCTGAGCCATCTCAACGTCTTGATCCCCTGTCGTCTGTGTCAGCTCCGGGCCCGGATCCATGCTGGAAGCCCTGCGCTTTAGCGGTGATGAACCTCGATCAGAATAGTCAGCAGCGCCGCCCATAATAGCCCGGTGGTGGCTGGGTTTGACTGCAAAGGGCGACGATCCACGGGGATCCAGGTGCCCTGTCGCGCCTGCCGAGTTCGGTTCGGCACCTAGAGGACTGTCCCCTCCTCGATCGCTGTTGATGCTCAGGTCAGCGTATGCACCCGAAGGCGAACTTGCTGCCGACGAAGCGTAGTCTGAGTAAGTCGTTTGCAGATGGGCCGGAAGACTCGAGGCTGGAGGCACGGAGTCGTTGCGGATGTAGGCAGGTGAGCGGCTGCCCGTTGGAGGGATTGGTGTGGTCGAAGTGAAGGACAGGCTCGGGTCGGGGTCGATCTCGGTCTCGCACGACTGTATCGGAAAGTCTGGTGAGCTATGCCGTATTTCCAAAATGTCGCCTCTGGCTGATTGCCGATTGGAGATCTTCCGTTTCTTTGAAGACGACGTTTTGGCGGCGAGCTGCGAACGCAGCTCTAGAAACTTCGGTGTGTGTGTGGGTGTGTAAATGGTGGGGAACAAAGTGTGTGTGGGTGCAGTTTTGAGGCGATTCACTTATGACTTTAGTGCTGTTGCTGGTGTGCCAAATGTGCTTTTTTCTACCACCCTCTTATCTAGATGGTGGAGGAGGCGAGGGCTTCGTGAGAAATGCCGACAAAAGGAGAGTGGCAGTCGCGGTGGTGAGCACAACGAGTGAAGGTTGAATAACAGAATTCCAAGGTGGTAAGGCGGGATGCTGGAAATATCAGACACGGCTGGAGCGACATAACCTAAGTAAGTGTGTAGTGCAAGTAGGTACATGCATGGATCAAGAAGGATAGACGTTAGTTAGGTCCGGTCCACCAACCACACTGCCTAAGTCCTGACTGACATGGGCTTAAAATCAATCAATCAGCGGCTGTCCTACCCACCTGACCCTGGAGTTTGGAAGGTGAAGCAAGCACAGGCGGTTTGGTTTTTAGGTACCCCTTCTCATGGAAACTTAGTAGGTAGGTACATTATGTAGGTGGAAGGAAGGTATGATCCGGGGCATACCAAAAGCATTCATTAGGTAATTACCAGACCTAAATCGTCTAAATGATGCCCTAAGTTTTGGCAACCACCATCTGGTTGCTGGCCTGTGGATTATTAAAGTACATCGATGTATTCAAGTCTTTACTCAAGGTAGGTATATAAGAGAAAGCACCTGTTAAATAAAGTCCTCGGTAGTCGCCCGCTGAGTCATTCGGTATTAAGAGTAGCTGGTTTCATTCAATGGTCTTGTTGCCTTGGGTAGGAGCAGCCGCCACTGGCATGTGTGAATACTGGCTTCCATTTTTTGGCCCAAGTACAAGTGGTGCATGCAGCCCGTCCATCAATCTGGCTATAAAAATTGCTGCATTCAAGGGATCTCCCTAAATAGAAAGATCTAATCTAGGCTAGTACAAATCTACTAATTAAATAATTTATAAATAAGAAAACTGGGCCCGGTATAATACTACTATAATACTTATATAGGTATTAAGTACTTAAAGGATTATAAGGTAGTTATATATAGATTATTATTAAAAATAATTTATAATCTTTAAAAGGGTAATATTATATATATTTAAGGTAAGTAGATAATAAGTTAATATAGCTTAAATATTATTATATATACTTATAATAATATTAATTATAATATATAATATTTTTTTAAAATAAACCTTACTTTAAATATAACTTTTATAAACTAATAAATAGAATTAAATAATATGGTTTACCACCTCGCGGATTATATTACCTCGCGGACTACTTTTTTAATTCTATAACCTAATTAAACTTTAATATATAATAGTTCTATAATTATAATACCTAATTAATTTAAAGAAAATTAAATCGTTTTAATAATTTAAATAACGTAAAACTTAATAAATCCTTTAAATAAAAGAGTTATTATAAAAGTATATAACGTTCTTTATACGACTTTATATTACCGAATTAACGGCCGAACCTTATAACGCGAAATCTAATAACGATAATATAAATTAAATCTTATTAAAAAAGAGGTATTACGAAAGTATATAATCGATTTAAATATTTAAGGAATACCTCTTAATATCGTTAATATAAAAAATATAATTAATCTTCTCACGGGAACGCGTAACGGCGAACGTGTCGATAAGTATTAAATTAGGTGTTTTATCGATTATAATCTAAACCTTAAAATTAAAATAAATTAGAAATACGATTATTAAAGGGCTCTTTATAAGGATATGAAAATTATTTCCGGCTAGTTTATATTAATAACGAATACGAAGGCTAAATACGGTATCTTAAATAAAGATATATAGAATTTTAACGAAACTAGCTTTATAATAAACGTTATCGGTTTAATATATATTATAATATATACTAATCGGTATAGGAAAGCGAAAACGGTCTAATTTAATAATCGGGAATAATTAATAATAATAAAATATATTAATTCGTAAAGTTAATATATTCCGCCCTTCTTAATCGTTTAAAGTTAATATTACCTCGCGAATTAAGCGTACGAATATAATTTATCGGGCGATTAAGTAATTAAACCGACCTTTAACGGCTGGACTAATAATAAAACCGGTTTAAATTAGGTTAAACATTTCGATAAATAGATTAAAACGCGAGCGATAGGTTATTATCGCCTCTTAATTATTAACGGTTACGAGAGTTATATTTCGGCCGAATTCGAGGTATATTATAAAGATAATAGTATTATTATATTTAATATACCTCCCTATTTATTTTACCTACTCTAGCTATTAAATATCGTACTTTATTCGCCGTTAAAACGTACGTATTTAAAAAAAAATTAAATTATTTATAAAAGCTTTAATAAACTATATTATAAAGCTCGAGTTCTTTATTACCTTTAAAGCCACGTATTTCGCTATTTTTATAAAATATAATATTAAATCTAAATTTAACGTATTTAATTTAATACCCTATAATTTAAATAAAGTAATTAATAAGCTAGATATATAAATTCGGACGCCTATATCGGAATTATTACGCCTAAGGACCGCTAATATTTATAACCCTTTAATACTTTTTAACCCTTAATAAACGATAAAACACTTTACTTTTATTAAAAATAGGATTTCTAATTATTAAGGAAGCTCTTTAATACCGATTTTAAATATTATAAATAAATTAATTAAGCGTATAAAGCTAATAATATATAAAGTTATAATCTTATATAAACGGGTATAGACTTTAAAGGCGGCTAATTTAATCCTTTTAAAGCGCCGGAGGGTTAAAAAGTTATATATTTAATTTAAAGGAGCCTTTATTATTAAAGAATTTTAATAATTATAAAACGAAAAAGTAAAAAGGAAACGTCCTATAACTAACGAAGGTAAAAATAATAATTCGTTAAAGCGGTATATAATAGGTAATAAACGTTATAATATTTACGGCGAGATAAGTTATAATACGCGAACCTATAAAAAGGATATAGAATCGAGTAATAAATCGGATAACGAATAATTTAAATTAATTTAAAGCGTTATAATTAAATTAATTTATATAAAAGTATTAGGAAATAGAAAGAGTAATCCGTAAGGTAATATAGTCCGCGAGGTAGTAAATTATATTAACCTTTATAAAGTATTTATAAAGTTATTTAAAAAATATAAAATATATTATTAAATTAAAAGCTAACGGCTAATTAATAAATTAATCGATATATTTAATATAAATATTATTAAAATTAATACTCCCTTTAATTATTATATAATAATAATCCTTTAAAGGTATTAATAAGATTATACTTCCTTTAACTTTAACTCTTTAACTTAAGCTTTATATAAAGTAATCTTTATTTAAATAAAATTATTTTTATTTATAAAACATTATTTATAAATAGGGTTTAAATATATAATTTATAATAAGTTATATATATCTTTTATATATAAAGAAAATATTATTTAAGTTTATAACCTATAAAATATATCGTTAAATTAAAAGTTAATAGTTAATTAATAAATTAATTAATATATTTAATATAAGTATTATTAAAACTAATAAGAAACCTATAATATGGACTAGGATATAACAATAATTATAATTAACCTACTAATATATAAATTATTTATAAAATAGGCGGGGGTTGACCTTACAAGACACGGGTAGCGATGTGGGCATGTTCTGTATGGTATTTTGTCTATAGGTCTGTTGCGTCGTGGTCTTGGCTTCCAAGCTGTCGAGGGTGGCACCATCATTCTCGCACACTACGGTCTATACTTCACGCCGTCTTAGGCCTCGTGCTACTGGCATGCTCTGCCCCAAGTCTTTCTGGTCCATGCCATTGCTCGTAACTCCTCTGCATGTAGCCACGGCCGCCTGTTCTGCCAACAAGTACCGGCTCACTCCCCTCCTAATCTGTGTTCAGGTCCCTTCTTTGACTCGCCCAAAAAGTAGGGCAACGACTCAAGTCAACGTTGTCGACACCAGAACAGATAAATAGCAATGCCAGATGCAATAAATGCACTTGCAGTATGTTTGCTGCGTGCAACACGAGGCCGTTGCGAACACTCACTGGTAACCAACCATATACGATCGGGTACGGAGCTCACAGTTTGGCATCAAAATCCTCGAAGTCAACAAGCTCTCGTATCGGACGGGCTCCAGAGCTGGCAACCAGTCGAGACTTGTACTCTCTGACGTCTTCGATCAAGTAGGGAACAGTCCCATTATTGGGTACAACCTCTGGTTCCTTCTCAGACGAGGCCGCCTCTTGGGTTTTGGTACTTGTGCCCTGGGCCTCCAGATACACCACCAACTTGGCCCTAGTAGGCGAAGACGGTAGGATATGGCATGAGTAGAAGTCGATCATGTCAGACTTCGTAAGTCGCTTCACATGAGTGGCATCTTCTTGCGCTAATCAGGGTATTAGTTATCAAGTCAATATTATCGGTATCGGGGAATGGGAGACATACCAGCTTCAAAGTCATAGTACTCGTTGGCGATTTGGGCCCAGTGTCGTCCGGTCTCCTGGTCGAGATTCTTCACCTTCTCGAGACGTTTGACTACAACGGCTCTCTTGTGGCTGTCAAACTCGGAATCACTCATGTCGTTCAAAGCGGTAGCTTGGGCGTTCAGGAATGAATCGATACGTGACTCCAAGTACTCGGGAGTTCTCTCGCTCTGGATGATGAACCGGAAGCCATATGTTGTTGAGCAGCCTCGCAGGCCACTGAAAACAACATAGCCAAGCTGCTCCTTGGTGCGCAGCTGGTCGAAAGCAGGTTCGTGGATCATCTGGTCAAGCAGCTGCGTCTTTGCTCGCACCATGCGGTCACCCTTACTGCCGATGTGGAGGTAGTATTCAATGCAGTGATTGACGTTTGCAGGATCCATGAGTGTCTTCTTATAAAGAAAGTTGGCACCGGCGGGGAACAACAGGGATCGAAGGATTGGGAGCTGGTCCTTGGGTAGCACTCGGGGCTTCAGTGTGTTCTCAATCATCGTGGTCAGCTTCAGGGCGTCCTCCTTATACAAGTTGCCGTGTACGTAAGCTTCGATATGCATTTGGGAGATGAGTTGTTTGTGGAAGGCCCTGGTCGCTTCAACCGTAATGTCGGGCAGCTCCGCCTCGAGTTGGTCAACAACGTAGTCGTGCTCAGATGTGAGCCATGAGATGTAATCACCGATCTGAGTGAATGGTTGCTGAAGCTCCCAGTTCTTGTAACCACGCGACAGACGCTCTTTGACGATATCAAAGCGCTCATCGCGGATCTCCAGGTCGCGCATGGTGATCAGAACTTGCTCCAGCAAGACTGGGAGTTTATCATTGTAGCCTGACACCTCAACAAACATGCCCCGAGAGTCCAGAGTGACGTTGTATTGCAAGCCTGCCAGGTCTGCGTCATAGGAGTACTCCTCCAGGGCATCCCGGACGAGGTCGGTGTACAGTTTTGCCTTAACCGAGTTTTCTGCGGTGGCAAAGATAATGGGATTCTTGCAGCTAACCACGAGGTTTGCCTTCGGCACCCAGAAAGTGTCGTCTTTCTTGAACCAAGTTCTGGCTGCGTTGTCGTTTCGTAGTAAGCGCGGCACCAATGATGGTTCCTTGACTTCCTTCTTCTCGACTTCCAGCTTAGTCGGGATAAACTGGTTCTTGTGCGGCAGATGCAGTTGAGGCAGACGCGTTTTGGCATCAGCATCGGCGGCCTTTGCTATCTCCGCCAGGAACTCTTCGGGGATCTTCTCGGCCTTGTACTCGGTTCCGTACCACTTCTCCTTCTGGTCCCAATCACCAGGGTAGTCTCTGGAGACCAGGGTCATTCTGAAGTTGTCCGGACGAAGACAGTCTAGTCCCTTTGTAATGAGATCCGCGTCAAACTTCCGGAGTCGGCTCTGCCCACTAAGGAGCCACTCTCTCGGCAACGGCTTCTGCATGACGGCGGCAATCTTGCTCGTAAAACGGCTGGCAGGTGTTTTCTGCTTGAACTTGAAGTCCACGTCGGCCATACCCTTCTGCTCCTCGAAAATCCACTCCTGGGGTGGCGTTTCTCGAAGCAGAGCAACGTACTGAAAGAAGACCTTGACGATTTCCTTGTAGTTCATCAAGCCCTGTATTTCCGGAGTCAGCCTATGGAGTTTAACCAATAATGTCAGGGGAGATGGGTACTTACATCTTTGGTGAGTCTAACCTGGCAGTCAAACACACCAGGAGTGCCAGGGCAGATAGCATACACACCAGCGCTCAAGGAATTGGCCCAGCCTTTCGATTTGATGTAGGAGAAAACGCTACCAGGTCCCTCATGTCCAATCAAATGGCTGATGTACCGGCTTGGCTGTGATTCATAGAGCTTCTCCTCGTCCATGAATGGGAAGAACAGGTTGAGCTCCCTCGAGTCCATAACAGGCTTCGCGAAACATTGCCACTTCAGCTGGTCCTTCGCAAACGGTACTTCCTCTTCCCACCGGTTTTGAGGCAGATTCTTGTTGGGCACAGCCGAGAAAAGCTCTGCTGACCAGCGTTCCAGAACATCAAGAGGTTCACGGCCGAGCACACATAGCTTCATTCTGTTTGCCGAGTAATGCTTTCCATGGAATTCCATGAACTTAGCGCGCACGTCGATACCGCGTGCTTCAGGCTCAGTCTTGAGGACTTCAAAGTTTCCTGTGGAGAAGTGGCAGTATGGGTGTTTTGGGTTTGACAAGCTCTTCTCGAGTTGATGCAACCGCCATTGATCGCTCTGCAGGTTCTTCTTGTTCTCAGAGTCAACCGCTTGCAGCTCACGGTCCAGAGTCGATGAGAGGAACAGCGGCTCAATAAAGAATTGAGCGAATCGGTCCAGAGCGCCATACAAGGGAGACTCGGATGCTTCTTCGCCCTCACTGGGCTTTGCGCCTACCTCGAAGAAGTAGTTTGTGGAAGTTGCACCAGTATAGGCATTTGAGTGGCCTGAATGCGCCGAGAGATACTGGTTGTATGCATTCTCCACCGGGTACTTCTTCGTCCCCATGAACAAGAGCTAAGCAGCGTCAGTCAGCAACTGTTGATGACGACATCTTAACAGAATAGATATACTTACGTGTTCCACGGCGTGAGCCATGCCCGGCATATCCGCCTCATCACTGAAATTGCCCACATTCACATCCAAGGCTGCGCTTGCCTTGTCCGTCTCCGGGTCGTGAACCAAGAGGCATTCCAACTGGTTAGCCAGACGAACAACGCGGTAACTGCGATCATCGAGTGATGGCGTCTCCAGGTGGTCCGTAATCCGGTCTACGGGTTGTTCGCTTTTGTTCCGGATCGGAACATCATGCACAACCGGCTCCTGGGAAGGTATAGATGGCGCCATGATGTAGGGCCAAGAAGGTCGTTGCACACCTGAATGCGCGGGCGGGTATGTGCAAGGGAGATGGACGAATTTGCAAGTTGCTTGGCTTGTGTGAGGGTCTCTCAATACCAAGTATTGCGCAACGGGTCTATCAAAAATAATGTAGGATCGGATTGATGTAAGGGCTCTCCAATCATGCAACCCGAAAGATGAGCCAAAACCAAGTTGATTCGATGGATGGAAGCGGCCTGCCCACACAGCTCAAGTATGTAGGATCGGGTCTGTGCTAGTAGGTAATGGTGGGGTCGCCTAGTGCAGACGTCGGCCGGAACTGATGAGAAACAGAGAGATGGAGTGAGAGGGATGAGTCTTGAGAAAAGCAATACTAGTAGGCTAGTCGAGGTATGAGGAGTAGTAGTTCGTGGTCAACTTGTGGAGCTGAGGCTGTGTTGCATGTAATTGTTGCCACAAGGCCGTTGAGGAGGCACCGCGATCGTCACTAATGTTACTTTTGGGTAATGCGACTACCAAGCACTCAGTAGCACGTTGCTAGCTGGCTGTAGCAGGTGTAGTTGTAGTTGTAGTTGTAGTTGTAGTTGTAGATTGCGCAACGTAGCAGACTCTCTTCAATTCCCTGCCTCGTTAATGCCGTTTTGGGAAGGGCAGGTATGCATCAGTGCATTCAATGGTGATTGACCTTAGGCTGGATGGCTCCGATACAAGTTAGCCGTGTGCGCCGAGACGACCGAGACCACACACATGGGTTTGGCAGCTAATGAATGTGTTTCAACTGAAAATGATCGGGCCGTGTGGGGTTGGCGGTGATGGTGGTTCAGAGCCTTGCAAACCTTAGGTAATATTGAAGCAGGTCTGTAGCCTTAGGTTCCTAGGCCAATTGCGCGGTGCGGTGGTCGGTGATGCCGTGTACGTGTCCTCTGAGCGCTGTACGACAGGACAACTGAAGAATTGGCTGTGCAATGGATGTTTGTCAGTAACAGCCTTGCGATGTCACTGGGCGGAAGGGGGGCTCTAAGAACTGGACTTGGGTCTGGGTACCGAGTCAGTGCTTCCAAGATCGGTTGGCCGGCTCCAGCTGCAACATTACTCCCGCCTGTTTGTGCGGCTATTTTGGCTTGTATTTGGGGGCAAGGCCGGCAATTCACGTGGTCATTACGAGTAAGAGATTCAAGGGACGACTTCTAAAGCGTTGTGGTCCGCTATAAATGTGAATTGAACGCTGTGGAAGACTGGCAGGAAATCTTCTGCCACATGGTCCAATCAAAGTACATGAGGTAGGTCTGGTAAAACAGCTGCAAACGATCGTCCTATGTACACGTAGGACGGGGGCACCCCTTTGCCAGCACTTCCTAAGGCTGCGAATGTTACTTTTCATTGATGTGACTGAGAATATTTCTCGCGATTGAACACCAACCTATCTGCAAGGCGAATATTAGGGATTGCATCGATGTATGCTGAGGGTACGGGGTAACGTTTTCGGCAGTGCGGGCATATGATGTAAGTATAGGCCATCCGAGCCCTATCAAACCCCCCCCCGCCGAATCATGTACTTCGGGTACCTATCTGACAGTATTTGTAGTCAATTTAAGATTGATGTCTTCCATGGGAGCTCTTGGTCCTGAGGATGGGTGCAGGTGATTTCACCTGATGCCAAATCCGAACTCTGCGACGCTCTTTCATCAAAAATTTTCTTTCGCCATATGGAAGGCGGTCTACATCAGTTCTGAACTACGACGTTGCGCTGCACGATGTTCGTGCCCATAATGCAATATACGAGCTAGGGTATATGCGACTTCAGTAGTGCTTGTTTGTGAAGCGGTAAGGCAAGTAGGGCAAGGATCAATATGCGTGCAGTTAGTATTGGGGCGGCTTGGCCAAGGTGCGGCCTGGACGGGTTGCCGCCGAGGTTGATAGTCACGACAATCAATATACATTCCCTGCCTACCTCTTACACCACCTATGTACATAAGTTTAGGACATGTTCTGTCGGTTGTCGGACAATCCGGGCACATTGCTTTTTACAGGAAGACCGCTGGGTTATGTCTCTGTTCGCTGGAAGGGATTATGTAGGTATGATGTTATTCATGTCTTAGGTCCTTTTGGTAACATCCACCTAACGATGAACACGACGGGGCTGATATAGAGTTGGGCTGAAATCTCTCATGGGTTATTAGATGTGAGTGTCGGTTCTGATGACAGCGACAGCACTGACGGGACGACTACGACTTAGTATCGTCTACATAAGACTGTCGTGGCCCACTACCTGCTGGAGGCTGACTACCATACGCAAAGGACGATGAGCTGTTGACTGCCGACTTGCCCACCCGTCGACCTACTCATGGATCATTGCCGATTCTTTGCACATTAGGTATTTGTGTACAACCACCTAAATGAACATATTGTTTGAGATTGGTTGACAATTACAAGTACTATCATAGACGCAGAGTTCCGTCTTAGAATGCCAACCTACGTATAAGTCAGTATGCAGCCATAAGCAATGAAACGCTGTATACATGTATGTAGACATACCTGAAGGAGCATGAACTCTGGAAGCCGTACTGGTCGGAAACCGTTTCCCCCGCCAATTACTTGCTGTCCGACTACTTCATTATTAGTGCCCGGATGCCTTGCCGTTTTCATGTCTCAACTGAGTGCCATCAAGGTTACAACCAGAGGGTCAAGCAAGGCACGAGTCAACAAGGTCTTACCTAACCTATATCGATAGGAAAAGCCCACCCGGCGACTCATGCTGCAAATCGGTGGAGAGCAAAAGATACGGTATCACTGTGAGATAGAACCGGATACTACACGAATCCCCGGGGCCGGAGGCCAGCTTGGATTATTCGTTTCTTTTTCTTAGTCCGCCGGACTATTGGTCGTTAGCAGGGGGGACTGAATGCGCGTCTAGTCTTGTTTCTCTATACTACCTGGACTACACTATTTACTGCTGCATAGTTGAAAAAGAGGAGCCGAAGAGACGCATCGCTTAGAGTAGAAACAAACATCCCCCGCAAGTCGGGCTGACTCGTTGAGCATGCTGGAAGCGGTGGGTATAACCCATTAAAAAAAAATACCCCGAACAGGCCCACAGTGCCTTTCCTGGGCTAAACACCACCCCCTAAGCCTGGACGATTGCTTCGAGATCACCCAGACTTGATGATCAAACCGAATCGGGTTGATTTGCAGATGCCATGTTACGCAGAGTCCGACTGTGTTTCCTCTCTATAATTGGCCGTTATGCAGGGATCGCTGTATACTAACATGATAAGCCATATCCGATCCGACATCGCAACCCGGAGGCAGGGGGAGAGAGTCTCGAGCAAGAGCGGGCGGCTGCACTTCTCCCAACATATATGAAAATCAGCCTTGGCGCGATGCCTGTTCTGAAGAAGCGACCTCCGTCATGGATCATGCCGCATAAGCGCCACCTGCTGTGTCCCAAAGTTGGATCTGGTTTGTCCATGTCCATGCATCCATCCGCATCACTGTCTCGTTGCACCCCTTATTGCTACTCCGTGGTGGCGGGAACATCTGCAAGTTGGGAAAAGGGGTCGTATTTCCTTCCATAAGTGATGCAGCAGAGAACACCCCGTACTTGGGATATTCCGTGATGGATTTTGACTATTGATAAAGCTGAATTATGCATAGAGAAAGGGAGAGCGACATGATACTTTCAGGTGGGACACCCGCTCATTGCTGTAAGGGAGAACACAGCCCTGGTATCTTAGGTCTAAAGCCGGGGCCGCTCTTGGGAGAACCGAATTGCCGGGTCGAAAGTGACAGAAACTGGAAACCTCCTGTTGCTACTATTGGTGGAGGGATGTATGTACAGTACCTGGCCCGAGGTCATGATGGCTAAAATTAAGATGAAAAAACACGGTCCATTTCCAGCTTACAGGGGAAGATCGTTGGTTTATGTTTCCGTGCTTCAGTCTAGGGTTAGCGATTTGAAGGGCGGGTGGTATTACAAAGTTGTTCAAGCAAGGCTGCAGCGTGCAGTGCGTTCGGATAATGGTTTGGATGGATCAGACTACTACCCATCGAATTAAATATACTATTTTACTCATGTCACACATGACATCAGTCTCCAACAACGCAAGGCGTTGCGGACCGAACAAATGTGTGATGTGGTTACTGCTGCAACCCGCCTACTCGCAGACACGTCTGTCCTGTTGTGGCACCCTCGCCATCAGACGAACCGCCAATACTGAACGATGCCAGGTCGGAAATGTGGCAGTAATTGGCGCGGCAGAAGTGATGTATGCCCTGGCTGGTACTTATGTGTTGGCTAGCGACCAGATGTGCTACAGCACTTTCCTCATATGGGTCTTCAAAAATTATACTAATCCCTCCTTTTCACTATCTGGCAAACTGGGCACAGCGGGTAGTTGCATCAAACGTCTCTTTCCGAGTAGTATGCGGCATACCATCATACTGACTGCGGCCGGATGCAGTCCCGTTAGCAGCTAGGTGTAACTTTTCATCACACAGCGTAACGAATCTGTGGCTCTGATAGAATGCTGGATCACGTCGACGGGCCCACACCCTGTAAGGAGCACTCGGCTGCCGGACTTTGTGCTGTCTAACAGCAGCTATGCGAGGGAGACACAACCTACTAATGACTTGACGAGATCCCGGTCTTCGGGAAGAAGCTCAGCTAACCGAGCAAAGGTTACTCAAAGTATCCGATACTAAGAACCAGTTTTTGTCCTGAAATTCTGCACCTTGCGAAGGAAGACAGGTACACCCACTAGTTCAACTTAGATCCCAGGCGAATATGATCCGACAGACCCCATAATGTATGGATCTGCACCGGATAAGGGCTCAGGTCTGCAAAGTTCAGTGTCGCTTGTTGGGACAAGACTTCAAGGCATGCCCGATCTTGCCACAGCCGTGGCATTTGAAAGAGGGACTGGCTGCTCCGGGCTGCCCTTGTCGAGAACCTGACGAGATTCCACCACCGGAAGATATCGAGGAAAGGCCGCCACCACCTAGTCTGGGCTTCGGCGAATTCAGCTTGATTTCCTTCTTGCGTCTCTTCTCTGCTAACTCTCTCGCTCTCTCCCTCTCGGCACTCCGTTTGCGGTTTATTTCCGGTCTTGGCGTGTTAGGGGACTGCTTGCCACCGTATGATTTGCGACCTGGGCCGTCGTCTTCTGAAGAGTCGGAATCTGATGCAGAATCTTCGTCGTCGTCAGAGCTTGCATCGGACTTATTGGACTTGGTTGAGACCTAAATAAATGTAAGTATGGAAGAGCATTGTCGTGACTTCAATGCGCAAGTAGACAACATACCTTTTTCTTGTCCTCCATATTGTAGCGGCGGAACAGATGACCTCTTTCAAGTGAGTCACCAAGTGAATCATCATCGTTTTCCGCGACATCTGGGGAATCAATATGCGCATAGCCGACCTGGACCACATTAAGAGGCTTTTTCACCTGATACAGTGAGTTGAAAGAGCTGTCGGGGACGTCTAGTACCCATCGGGCATCTCCAAGTTCAGCTGCATGCTTTACGATTGCTTCCTCGCGCTTCTTCTCTCCTTCGTCTATGGCCGCTTGAACCGCCTGCTGATTTACCATGATATCAACGGGAGCGTCGGCGGTAGATTCGTGAGACACTTTGCGTCGTTTTGACGACTGCTCGTCGTTCTTGGGGCTGGCCGTGGGTGTCGTTGGCGCAGAAGCAGCAGCTCTTTGCATGAACTTCATCGTCAGAAGGCGAGAAGACATGGCCTTCGGGGGCGTAGGCGCTGCCATGATGTTGATATTGATGTGTAATTGGGTAAGCAAAAAAATGCAACTCGATTGGCAAGTTGTGGCTGGGTAGTCGCTTGGCAGCTCTGACTGTAGTATTCACGGTCGCTGAAGAGTTATCTCGTGGCAAGCCCAAGGATTCCGTTGGGCGTTTCCCTGAAGCTTCACTGTCGCAATTAATTTTATTGATTTGGCCGTCATCTGGTTGCAGCTTCCACCGTCCAGCCAAAATTCCCACGGCGGGGAATAATGTTTACGCTTAGTGTACGTACCTAAAACTGTGGGTCGTGGGTTTTCCCAAAGAGCACGGACCCCGACGGCTCAGGTTCCATTCGCTCGACGGCTTCGGCATTGTCGATATTGACCTCGCCGCAATTCCTATCGATCCCCGACGACGACGACGGCAATTGACCGGCCAAACTCGCCCCGAACGAGCCAATTGGCATACAGAAGAACACCACGACGATCACCATGTTGCCCCGCCTAGCAATGAGGTCGGCGCTGCAGCTGCCGCAGCGCGCCTCGGTGGTCCAGCGAGCCGCCTTCTCGACCTCGTCTCGACGCCTGGTAAACGACGCCAAGACCGCCATCCTGGAGAACAAGGCCGAGACGACTCCGGAGGCGAAGAGCGAGGAGGACTCGACCGGCCTGGCCGAGAATGAAGCCCGGGGTTTGATGCAGGCACCGAACCGCCAGGAGATCTGGTCGCGGAGCCAGCGGCCGAGGGCGAAGGCCATGACCGGCCCGCGTTTCGAGCAAACGGACTTCGATCTTCAGGTACGACGACACTCCCTCTGGGGCCCCCACAGCTCCGAAATCAACAGATAGGGTACTAATGATTGTGTGCGCAGCCTCAATCCAAGGCGGCCATCGAGCTGATTCACAAGCAACCCGTCCGCTGGACCCATGACCGTGTTGTGGCCTGCGACGGTGGCGGCGGCCCTGCGGGACACCCCCGCGTCTTCATCAACGTCGATAAGCCCGAAATCACACCTTGCGGATACTGCGGACTTCCCTTTGTAAGTTCATACATACTGTCGGGCGAATCTCCTAGCTTCAGGGGGTTCCTGATGCCATTTGATAATACTAACCACACCACGCAAACAGGCTCATGAGCACAACCGGAAACACTTGGAGTCCCTTCCCGAGACATCCTACCCGCTTGCATAGACAAGAGGAGATTTAACCTCAGTAACATACGGCTTGAGGATGAGGGCTTCTCACGCTAGAAGTATCCCCGGCGTACGGACTTGGTGCCATAGACCTGTACATAACAAATTGCCCTCCCAAAATGAAGCCTTAGACTCTCCGACGGCCAGCTGAAGTTAGAAGGACGAGCAAGGACTGTGTCTTATAGTCAAATTGATTTAGTTGCTGACAGGCGATCAACTTGTAAATTCGTCACGTTGAGGACTTGTCCCGGAGTTAGTTGAATGAGATGATGCAACCCCCTGGATGTGCACCTATCATTCAATCCCACCAACCGCGCATAAGGAGAGCTCCAGTTGTTCAAGAAGCTCGCTCCAGTGACCCCACCATGCAAACCACCAAAAACCAACACGACTATGCCGTCATCCACCGAGCACCTATTGACCATCAGCCTGCTACTACTCTTCCTCGTCGGCCTCTTCCCCAATCTCTTCCACTATCTCCTTTCGCTGCCCGTCACCGTTCTGCTATACCCGTTTTCCTACCTCCTAAGTAGCGAACCGCAACCACCACCCGTAGTGACCAACTGTAACTACGCCAATACCCCACCTACAACAACCATGTCGTGGTCGCAGAAGCAGTTCACCCTTCCCTCGCGCTCGCGCGGCTCCTACCTCGTGACGGACCACGTCGTCGACAACCTACCCGAGCTGAAGGGCTACAAGGTCGGCCTGCTGAACCTATTCGTCCAGCATACGAGCTGCGCCCTCAGCCTCAACGAGAACTGGGACGACGACGTCCGCGCCGACATGAGCGATGCGCTCGACCGCATTGCGCCCGAGGCCGGCCCCAAGGGCCAGGACCTCTACCGCCACAGCGCCGAGGGACCCGATGACATGCCGGTGGGTGCTTCTTCTTTAACTCCGCGGGAACAAAATAATAAAAACGGGCGACCCGGGTTTATAGGGTATAAGAGCTAATAGACAGCACGCAGGCTCATATCAAGAGCGCGCTGATTGGAGCAAGTGTGACGATTCCGATCAAGGATGGCAAGCTCGTAAGTATCCCTGACCGGCGTCCATGCCGCTACTATTCCGGGAAACTCACATTATCTACAGGCAACCGGAACCTGGCAGGGCATCTGGTATCTCGAGTTCCGCGCAAGCAAACACTCGAGGCGGGTAGTTGCTACGATCCAAGGAGAGAAGGCATGATAAAACAGGAAACGTATTAGACATATTATAGTAAAAGAAAAGCTGGAGTGGACCAATTCATCGCTATCGAGCTGTATAGACCACCCCCTCTAAAGTTCCGGAACGCCAAACGTTTCTTAAATCCCTTTTGATTGCGCATTATTGTACGCATGTATAACCGCATCGTCTCTGTCATGCAAATAGAAGCTTTCTATCACGGCGGTGAAAAGGCTCCCTCACGGACTACGAGTAGTCCACATTCATAAAAGCCTTGACCTTCTTCATCCAGCTTCGGTTGGGAACCAATTCCTAAATGTAGTCTCGGCAAGTTCTTGTTGGCCAAACATGCCTTAACTTAGTTTGCCTTGTTGATGCGCAACAACAAAAACCATCTTGAAAACCCATACTTGAACTTTAGAAGTAGCCCAATGCCATCCATTCGTCGAGGGTACTTCGATGGTTTGAGTCGTGTCGCGTTGCAAGTCAGTCCCCCTCCCCTAAATTAGACTCGACTGAAATCCATTTTCCAGGCAAATTCGTTGATATGTCCGCCAAATTACGAGACTACTATCGTCGCGTTTTCGGCCCATTGTATGTATGTACGCATTTTTACACGCGCCTTCACTCCTGGGTAGCAGCAGCACCGTCGTCGTCCCGCATATCCTCATCGTCGCCTGCCAAGACCTTGGTCTGCGGTTTATATCCGTCGGGGGCGGAACCGGGTGTTGCAGCCACAATCTCGCCATCCTCGTTGACGAACTCGAAGTTGTATCTGCTCAGTAGATGGGGAATAGCCGACAGCTGAGGGCCGTAACGTTGCGTGTTGTCGTAAAGTTCGAAGAGAGGGACGGCAAGAAGCTTCATGTTCTTGGGGACGCTAAGTACCTCTGTTCACAATGATTAGACATGCTGCCCAACAATGCTGGGAAGGAAAGACAAGGTATACATACTGGTCTGAGGCAGTTGGATAAAGTAAAGCTTCTTGCACTCCTTCGGGCGCGTGACATGGGCCGGGATGAAGGGATACATGAAGGTCTCGAAGTTGGGACGCCACCATTGAGCCAAGCAATCGCCCACCTGCCAGTCGCCAGCCTCCTCCCCCTCACCGAGCCTACCGACGGGCGCCAGGCGCTCGTCCAGGCGTGCTTTGAAGCCACCAAGCTCGTCGTCCTCAGGCTTGAGGTAGTCGCCAGGGAGCTTAAAGAAAGCATTGGCGATCTGGAGCATTAAGATGTGAGGGTGGTTGTGCTCGTGGCACACCAAGATGCCCTCGCAAGTGCGGCGCATTCCATGAGCGGTGAAATGCTCCTCCAAACGTTTCAGTCGGGCCAGAACTGAGGGATCCTCTTCGGGTTGCGTCTCCTTGACACCGAACGTGTAGTTGGAGAGCGGGTACAGGCGGATGGAAGTCGGCTGGTTGGCGTTGAACTCCAAAGGGAGGATGGGGGGCTGCGCCGATTGCTGCGCCGAGGGGGTGATGGTCGACATCTTGCGCGAGATCGTTCGACTATAAGGGGGTTGACGATGTCGACGACAGGTTGTCGCAAGTGACCTAGAATATTGTCGTGGAGTATTAAGCTCTTGATGGTGATATTGGGATGCTCGGGAGCTGGAGCTGTTGATGGCAGCTACTTGACCTGATTTCAGGTACGCTACCTCCAGCCCCGAAAGCTAAACGTATCGATGTACATGCAGCCAATACGCTTAGCCAGATGCGGCAGCTAGAGTGGGTCTATATTACCAGGCATAAATCGCTTACACCCGCCTTAAGTATGGGGTAACTTCCATTGCCTCACCCGACCTTTCTTACCAACTTATCACGGGAGTCTTCTTACCGTAGATCCAGTCTTCATTACAGGTCTGGACAAATAGTATTTAGACATATGATAATATTCAATTTTATCCACTCATGTATTAATTAGTGTTGTACCTCCTGCCCCGAGTATTATCAAGCCCAACCTATCTAGTATTCAGTATGTTCTTAGCTACTCGGCGAAAAGATGACGCTGTTGGCTTCAATGTAGTAGATACAACTCAGCGCTGATTTACTATGATCCAAGCTACAAGACATGCTTCCGTTTTCAGGCTGGGCTTGGACGATAGGAGAAGTTGATGGTATCACGATTATAACATAACATTTCTACCAAATATTATTGCAGCGCTTCCGGTAAGGATTGCGTCTTCTAGCCTCGGGTATGAGTGAATGTAAAGGCCAATTCGTCTGAGAATGCCCTAGGACGAGGCGGTTATAAGTAATGTGCTCCTGGTTCGAGTGAGGTAACCATGATGGTGGCGATGTATGCACACAATGACCATCGATATTAACGAGATAAAGGCAACAATTGCAATATGTTTATGTATAGTCTAATTAATAGTTCAAAAAGTACCAGAGTAAACTGGTCGACGAGTTGCTTCTGTATGGTCTGCTTCTGGCTTTGGTAAGGCAGCTACAATGTCGACGATATATATGGGATGCATGTGGGCACATATCGCCGACATCAAGACGACAACTGCAACTTCCCAGTATGATTTGAGCAAGCCTTTAAGGTAATAGGATAGTTAATGGTTTTACTACATTCAATTCGAAACCAGCTCTTACTCGTGCAGTCTGTGAAGTACATCAACCTTCACTAACCCAACATCTTGCCACATCACCGTCATTAACCTTGCATGGAGTTCAACCCCATGAACTTCAAACACTGCATCGTGACTTCGAGCACCACTTGAGACCTGCCTAGGTAAGCACATCGTATTTTGTTTTCTCTCAGAAAGTGAAGGACTCACTTGAGAGCTCCTTCATTGATACCCAAGCAAGTTCCATGCTTTGATCCGCACCACACACACCCAAGAGCATCCATCAAAAATGCAACTCTTACATTCCTGCCTTCCTTCTTTCCTTATTTTCTAAACCTCACATCTTCAGCAAATCCCTCAAGTAAACCAAGAGTCACTTGGGATATTTACTTACCAGGTAAGAGATTTCGCCCGTGTACGTTCTGTCTCCAACACATCCGCCACTTACCATCTCGCATCACCAAAGTCATCGCCATCTGATGAGAACTCTTCCCTAATCATTTTCACGAAACTCACTACTTCACTGTATCTCCCAGAATGCAAGCCTGGAAGTCTCTTACATAAGTAAGTACATCAGGTCAGTTCTTAATCATTGCCTCACTTGGGTTCTGGCACCTGCCTTCAACACGGTAAGTATCCTACCTCCTCGCCCTCTTCTCCGCACCTTCATTCATTGGCCATCACTTTGATCTCTCAAACAATTCGCCTACCTACCTATCTCTTAATCCGACTGTTGAAGCCCAACACATCAATACTTTCACCTTCTAACACAGTCTGATTTATCAAGTTTAGAGGCGACCATCTGTAAGTCTTGCCGGGCACGTTCCTTCTTTAGAGGCTCAGGACCACATCGCCCTCTTCACATGTCCCTCTTCACATCCTCTTCTTCGCTCCTCCCTCCTCATCTCTTCCAATTTTCGGTCGTCAACATTCATCTTCCACTGCTCTACCTTCTAACCATTGAAGGAAGAGCCTATCCTGACCACACCACTCTTCTCGTCATACATACCAATCTACTTCATCAAGGTCATAAGGCTTAATCGGTAAGTTTCAGTAGACAGGTACAGTAATCATATTTCACCTTTTCATGTTCCCTTCATCTCAGATTCAAGGACATATCTCATCCACATTTCAGTTTCAACACCCAACTAATATTCATCACCAGCTATCTCGATACCCATACACATCTGTCAAGTGTCCTGGGAGCCGCTTTGGTTTCTACCTTGGCGGACCCCACCACTCACACCGCTGGATTCGACCAAAACGAGGCAGTCGCTGCACATAAAACACGATCCGAAGCGGCTTCGAATCAAATCAGCACTGAGCCGTTGTCAGATCTTCACCTAAAGGGAGAAGCCATGCGGCCAACAGAGGATACCCCTCCAGTGGGTGTCAAGGAGGAGCCTGAGTCTCCCCGACGCTTTACGATGGGACTTCTATCAGAGACACCCGAGCCGGCGACGCACAGCGTGTGCGCTTATGCACGCAAGGCATTCTCAGAACATACGACTGAAAGTCTGGAACTGATGGCTATATATGCCAAGGAGAGCTTGAAAAGGCTCGAGGGGCCTTTGAAGAAGGTCGTCGGTTCCTCTTCAGATGCGAGACGTACTCTCGACAACATCAAGGAGATCCAGAAGCGAAAACTGCGTGTACGATCACATATAGGTATCGTGGGAGGCACTGGAGCAGGGAAAAGCTCCTTAATCAACGCAATGTTAGGGAAAGAGTGTCTCCTGCCTACCTACGATGGGAAGGCCTGTACAGCTGCAGTCACTGAGGTTTCATGGAACGACTCGGAGGAGTCGGATGAACTCTATAGAGCTGAAGTTGAGCTTATTACCAAGGATGAATGGCTCAAGGAATTGCATGACCTAATAGAAGACATCAAAAGTCCCGCGAGCGGAGATGGAGACGATTCGGAGGACGATTCTGAGAAGACTGAAGCTCACATTTCCTGGGCCAAGATACAGTCTGTTTATCCCCATCTGGATAAAGAAACACTTCTTCAACGCGACGCATCGAGTCTGTTCTGCAACGAGACACTCCTGGGTATCCTTAGTACCGCTAAGAAGTTCAAGGCAGACAGTGCTCTGGGATTGTATGAACAGATCAGGCCGTACATGGACAGCAGCGATAACTCGAGAGAGGGAACATCCACAGAAGGTGAACAGCCAGCCGCTTTGTGGCCTTTGACCAAAGTTGTCAAAGTATTCACCAAAGCAGATATTTTATCCACTGGTGTGATATTGGTGGACCTTGTAAGTGCCCATAACTACTGTTGCAATACCTGAGTATTCTCTCTAACTCATGAATAGCCCGGTTGTGGTGATTCAAATGTTGCTCGTGGGGCTGTTGCTGCAAAGTACATGGAGCAATGCACCAGCATATTCGTCGTTGCACCAATTGTACGTGCAGTAGACGACAAGCTCGCCCAGCACCTACTTGGAGAGTCCTTCAAGTTGCAAATGAAACTTGACGGCCACTACGCTAAGATGACCTTCATTTGCTCGCGTACGGATTCACTCAATGTGAAGGAAATGGCCAAGAGACTTGGGCTGGGTGATGACCTTGCAGAATATGAAGCAACCAAGACGAAAACTGATGATATCATTGCTTCGGAAGGGACAGAGCACAAAAAACTAAAAGATGATATATCCTACCAAAAGACGGAGAAGCAGAGACTTGAGAAGCGTATAACACAATACCAAAAGCTCGAGGTAGCAGCAGCTCAGGGCAAGCCCGTCTTCGCTCCTGCGCCTAACGACAGGAAGCGAAAGTCGACTACTGATCAGAACCAGCCTGCAAAGAAGCAGCGCGGTTCAACGGGAGCCTGTCCCAGCCCCATCGACAGCGACAGCGACAGCGACGAGGATGAAGATGACAATGATGGACATGAAACCAATGATATTGGTACGGCAAAGATCCTGACCTTGGACGATATCCAATCGACGTTGAGAGAGCTCCAGAGAGAGAAAGATGTCATCTCTAAAGACATCAAAACTAAGAAACACAGATGCCAAGCACTGAACCGCAACAAGGTTTCCCTAAAGAAAGATGTGGAAGAGAAACGAGTAAATCTCAGATCAAAATGCATCAAAAGACGGAACAGTATCTGTCGCTCTGATATCAAGCGAGACTTTATTCGCGGTCGCAAGGAGTAAGTAACTATGGTATGGCATGGTATTATCGATGAACTGACATTTGGCTCTCATAGGCTTGACCAGAAGACGGGTGCTCAGGCTCGAAGCTGTGGCTATGAAGGTGAGAAACCGTCCCATGACCATGAATCCATTGGCGACAGATTGCGCGTTTTTTGTGTCAGCAGCCTCCAGTATCAGATAAAGAAAGGATGGTCGACCGAAGATGGAGATGACGGCTTCGTTACGGCGGATGACACAGAGATACCCGAGCTATTGAAACACACTAAAGAGTCCGCTGGGGACGGTTCTGCCGCAAACTGCAAGAATACCGTAAGCAGTTCACTGCATGTATTGGAGTCCTTGCACAGCTGGGCCACCCCAAAGGACAACGAAGATAACCTCAGCGATGAATCCATGATGGAGGAAGAAGAGAATTTGAACCAAGCTTCGGAGAACGTTGCAAAGGTAAGTACACAGAACGGTGGGCAATAGGGACTCTGGTCTAACCAATTATACAGGAAGTCGCGAAGATCACCACTGGTAGCATTGGCGAATGCAAGAACAGCTTGAAAAGGAACCTGTTTAATCAGTTCACCAAAGCTGTTCTCGTAGCCTTCGAGGACATAGATTTGATCCCCCGAAAATGGGCTACGGAGAAAGTTGATGGCCGTCTTCGATGCCCCCCCTGGGACATATAAAGCTACACTGCGTCGCTTGTGAGTTTGCATGCCAGAAGAGTTTATTCCAACATGAACTGACGAATATAGTGGCAAAAATGACCGTAAGGGTATCGACTTCAACGAAGGTAGGGTTATCGCATCAGTATCCGACGGCAATCGAGTTAACTTTTGAGCAGATCTTGCAGTGCGCCTGAAGGAGAGCACGGCGGATGCATGGGAGAAGACATTTCAGTCTCAAATACCCGAGATATTGGATAAGTTCTGTGGCGACATTGAGAACAAGTTGATGTTGTTCCACGATGCCGTGCGTTTGCGTCTCGAAGGCACTGCCGCCGAAACTCGTGTCAACTTGCTTGAGGGTCAGGTCAGGGCCTATCATATCCAAGGTATTAAAGACCTCGTGGACATCTTTCGCTCTAAAATCGAGAAAAAGCAGCGCGAGGCAAGCCGAACGTGGACGCCTAAAGTTCAAGAAGCAATGAGATCGACCTACGAAAAATGCTTAAAGCATAAAGGTACGGCCCAGAACTTACTCATGCACATATTCAGACTCTCATCAAGACTTTAACCATATTATAGGCCGCGGTGCTATTAACAAAATGCGAAAGGTCATGAATACCAAAATCGTCGAAAATGGCAAAAGGATGTACACTGCCGTCACTAAACAAGTGAAGGACAGCTTGACCGAGATGATCGACGAGTTTGCGAAAGAAATTGAACCCATGGTTGATAATACAATCGAAAGCATGACCTCGGATTACCGAAGCTGCATTACAAGGCGTGATGAGCCCGTTGCTCCACGCGAAGTTCGTCGCGAGATCCTTCGTATCATCTCCAATACCGACGAGGAATTTCGACGTAGATATATATCCGCCCCTGGAAAGCATGTCCCAGAGGCCACAGCTAGTATGGATATCGATACAAATTCCCATGTCAACTGCGCCGCCGCCACTGCTCTGGACGGAACTTCTGTCTCCGCATATCACACCGAGGTCAAAGGCGAGCCCGCGTCTTCACAAAACGAACAGACAAACAACTCGCAGAAGTCTGAGGACAACGGTTCGGGTCCCGTGGACCAGGTAATGGGTGGCACTAACACATAGCCTTGCCGAACCTCCATCAGACACTTCTTCTTCTTCTTGCCACCGTCTCATCTGGTAATTCCCTCCTGGCACAACTCTCTCGTTCTGGCCTACACCACTTGCGTGCGGCCTTGTACAACATCTACACCTAGCTCATGGCATCTGTCATTTCCCCATTCTCGTCTCCGTGACGATCGAACAGGGCGTCAAGTGATACTACACGAATATGGACGAGCTCACGATTTTACGTTACGATCTTGATACCCTTTCATTCCCCTTATTCCCGGCGATAGCCCGGTTGATTTGAGGAGATCTCATTCTAGACTTGCAGAGACACACACAGGTATGGGACGCGGGAGGGAGAGACACCAAAATGCGATTAGGTTCGGTCACCTCGGAAGAGAAAACAGTCTGGACGCTTACCACCGACATGTTTCTGACAGAGCACGACCTTCGTTTCGGGGGTGCACCCATCAGCAGCAAAGGCAAGCATCAATCAAGTTCTCTCACACCGTCGTGGCCGACTCGAACCATTCATTGCATCTTCACGGGCTCTCCTACCCTACCCAATCTGGTTGACATCATGGATTCTATTCTTTTATACATCTGCGCGGAGGCAGCAGATATTTCTTCAGATGTATTTTTAGACAATAATAGATTTCCTATCTTACATGCCAACCACCATTTAGCGACTTCCGAACAGTAAGTGTGACAAGTCCAATTTCTTTTCCGCCTCCCCCGGGAGACAGACATGACCCCCCCTAGTTTACTTCCCCAGCATAGCCGATCCCACCATGTAGGTATTGTATTGTAGGGACGATGTTCTGCTGCAGGAGTTTCCAAGCAAACATCTGGGGGGGACGCCCCGGGAAGTGACTCCCGCCCGAGTTCTACGAGGCGACCCTGCAAATTCCAGACCATCCCTGCCCTCCCCCTGGCCTCCCGCTGTCGTTCTGTGGGGGGCGCGCTAAGGTGCGGCCGGCGAAGACAATGGCTAATGCAGTGCGACTTTGCTTCGACGGGCCGGATTGCCAGAATCCTGTCTACACGAACGATGGTGACGACACAACGGTAAGATTAGGGGGCTGTAGCCTAGGTTTGAAAGCGCTAACAGAATTGAGATATGACAAGAGGTTGAGGGCGATATCCGGCTGACCGGTTGTTTGGTGTAGATATTGACATACTACTGCCAAACGAGCTACAAACTACATATTACATGGGTGTCAATACACGGCGGCAGGATGTCTCCCCGGAACGCGGGTCCAGGTGGCTGCAGTGGATGGGGGGGGGGCGACATTAATTGCATGCTTGCAGCTTAGTATTTGCATATGTAAGCACGGTGCAATATGACTGTTATCGTGTTCGTCATCTAGAACCTCGTTTTGTCTATGTAGTTTGCTACTCCTTATCGACAGGCAGGCGCAGGCTCAATAGTGAGTGCGTATCGGGTTTCATGCAGCCACCATGAAGCAAGCCACGGTGGGGGTCAGTCATAATTGAAACAACCTTACTCGAAGATGAACGAGGTGGTCGCTCTCGACCTTGACCGATGTATGTAGGTCTTTGGGGGGGCTTTGGAGTCCAGGCGACGATCTCGCGCTCTCTGATGGATGGGATGAACTGTTGAATCTTCCGCCTTCTCCCGGCTGGTTCACCGGAGTGGACGGATATCCAGATCCGCCCCGCATTGCATGCGGCTCTCTGGGCGCGCCCGGAATAATAGACTCGTGAAATATGTACCTCGGTTATGTGGTTATGCCTCGCTTGCGAGCTTAATCGTACGAGCGAGTGGCAGATTTAGGGAATCTCGATAGATCTTGCCGGTTTCAAATATCTCGATTGACTCACGATGCCCCGGTCGAGATCCGG
Organism: Apiospora saccharicola; assembly: GCA_038363915.1. NCBI lineage: Eukaryota > Fungi > Ascomycota > Sordariomycetes > Amphisphaeriales > Apiosporaceae > Apiospora > Apiospora saccharicola. Next base: position 8,744,501 of record JAQQWM010000001.1, read on the forward strand.
TCATGTGTGCAACGATCAATATATGCAGGCCGGCAGATCGAAAGAGGGATGACTCACGAGAGAAACTACGGGTGCTGCAGTGCTAGACAGCGTAGCGACCCGGGCGTTTCATTGCATGATTGCATCAAACGGCCATGCAGATGGTGTGGGCTAGGGTGGGAAACAAGCAACAGTCCGGGCTGGTTCTGGACAACATAATGGTTGCAACCAATGACGACAACCGCGGAGCTTCCGAAGCGAAGGGGTGATAATGGTTCACTGTCCGGGGAGATACCCCGGTACGACGTAAGCTCGCCGTTTGAATTGTGGCTTTGTCAAAAAGCAGCCGCCTGCATATATACTTAACTATGTTGGAAAGGAAAGGTCAGGACTTTGGTGCAGGATGGCGCATGTCAATGCATTCCAGAAACCTGGTTGTGGGGCCCCTTTGTGAGGGTTGCTTGGCCACAGGGGACGAGAACCTGCCATGGCGTTTGTCGTCCGAACCTGCCTGCCTGCCGTCGGCGGAAGAGGCCCTCCTTGACTTCTCGTGTTAAACAAGACTTCGCTGCCGATAGGGATGGGCTGTTCCCGCCTTCTGCAGTGACATCTGCAGCTAGCTGCTTTCGAGAACCATAGCCTGTCATATCGTGCAACGTGAGGCATGCGCTAGGAGCAATGAGATGACAAGACCGTTTGACGTCAGCGGGAATAACCGATATGCAGATTCAAACTAGGGGGATGGGTTGGAGGCAGAATGCTTAGCCACAACTCTGAACTATGTATGTACACGACCTGTGGGGAGAGGGTGGAAAATGTAGTTCATGGTGGCTAGCTGTTTATCAGGGGTGAGGGGCTGGTGGCGACCAGTGGCGTTAGCGATACAGGCTGTAGAGGTTCCCGCAGAACCAAAGAATCAAAGAGTAAACCAGCATTATTATTCAGGTGCATACGTGACTTACTGAGCTCGAGTAAGATGTAAAAAAAACAGACAGCCGACCTTTCCATGATTTTGCGACGGCAAAGACCCACACCATATGCCAAAGTTCACGACAAACAAGGAGAAGCCGGATGTACTGGGCGTTGAAAAGACAAATGACCACCAATCCTTGTCTACTCATATTACCAGCCAACAGTAAGGATTAAGAGCATGCCGTGTGTGTGCTGCGATCGGAGTTCGGTGACGGGGTTTGTTACTTGGTCTTCTTGCTGCTCTCGTTAGATCGTCGGGATGAGCCATCGGCGATGACAACGCCACGCTTTGCTTGGGATTTGTCCTTCTTTTCGTACGTGAGGGTCGAGGAAGATCCATAACTCTCCTTTTCCTTTGATGGGCGAATGATGTCCGTCTTCTCGTAAGTAAGTGATGAGGAATATCTGGAGCTCTCCTTTTCCCTCGCGGGACGCGTGCTGTCCTTCTTCTCGTAGAAGAGGGATGAAGAGGATCTGGAGCTTTCTTTCTCCTTAGATGATCTAGTGCTGTCCTTCTTGTCTCTTTCCTCCCGGTGCTGCTTGCTTGAATGATGGGAATGATGATGCCCACTGGATGCTGGCTTCTTGGCATGGCGCTTTTCGCTCCGTTGGCGGGGCTCTTCACCCTTGGAGACGCCTTCTTTAGCCATTTCGACTGTCAACCTCATTCCACCGATCTCTGCTCCATTGAGTTCCTTGACCATACCGCTAGCGGTTCGTTCGTCGGAAAAGGTAACCGTGGCATGACGTCTACCGGATGACCCATCGCCTCTAGTAGACAGGCTGATATTGATGAAGGCGGCTCTGTCCACCTGGAGGCTAGCCTTGGTCATGAGTAGCGAGCGAACGTGCTCATACTGAGCCCAAGTAGGCAGGCCTTTAATGACAATTTTTCGCCATTCAACTGCGACGGTACTGGCTTGCTGGGCTTCGTAGGCGGAAGATGGTACGTTAGAAGGGGTCCGTGTGTTGCGATAATCCGTAGAGCTGTAATACGACGCCGGAGACTGGTACGACGCATTCTCGTAGTACGGAGCCATTGAATGGTTCGACTGCATAGAAGCGCTTGGTTGCATGGAAGCACCACCCGAATACCAAGGTAATGCAGTTGAAAAGCCAGGAGAGGCCACAGTCGACATGGAAGCGGTTGACATAGTTGTAGAATAAGGGACATAATCTATTACAGGACTTGCGGCTGCTGGATATGCGGGCGCAGTGTTCCACTAAAAAGTTCAGTCAGCGTACCGCAGGCAACTCGGCGAAGACTTGGCGCTCGCTCACCTGCCCATATTCTGCGGATGAGTGCTTCGGAAGTGCTGGAGAGCTGACTGAGTACGACACCGGTGGTGGTGTATACCTGGGAGTCTGGGGCGAACATGATGTCGGATCTGACAAACTCGTATCTACGAGCTTCTTGATGGGAATTGACTGCTCAGCATTCCTCCCATCGGCAAATGTTGGGCGTCCATTGAACAGTTCCGTGCTCAGAAACTCTAAGAAAGATTAGACACTACGATGAGGCCGGAGTGGTTTCACGATGCAGGGACACATACGCAGTGCTAGATCAAAGCTCTCCCGGCCTCTCACTGAGACCCATCCGCTGGTGCTCTCATTGAATATCTCGACTCTCTCAACCGCACAGACGGTCCTTACGTGATCCTTGACTTGTTGCCACGAGGTCTGCCAGGGCAGCTGTTGTGACTGTGTATCAGCAAGGTTCTACTAGTGAGATAGTCGATCCGACGGGCGTCCATACATTGGATATCAGGATGTAGTACAGTCCGGTCTGATCGCCTGGAGGCACGGAGACCTGAACGGTATTGTTGATTGGGACCTGGGGCGTTGTCTTGGACATCGCTGCCGCCATTTGTACCGGACAGCTGCAGCACACGGTAATCGACCAGCAGAAAAGGCAGGGTGTCTATCCGAGGAGGAAGATTGTGTGAAACATAACAATAAGAGAAGGCCAAGGCAACCTATATAAGTTGCACGAGGCTGGCCACGCTCCATCAAGAAGGAAAGAGCCCGCCCCTTCATGATGAAATACCCAATACAAGATCTATCAATCCAGGTCAACGAACATCATCGAAAGCTCAGACTACATCACAGCACCCAATCGTATGAGCAGAAACGCCTCCAACGATAGGGGATCCAACGCCATCCGCGTTCTCCAATAGGGTGATACCGCGGCCGGGTTCAAGGCTGCATGTTCACGATACAAAGTAACACAAGCAGCCGGCCGAGTGTAGTAATTGAGCTTGGCCGCTCGCTACCAGGGCCTTGAGACCGCAGGCAGAGAGCTACCGTTGTGCGCAGTCCAAATGGGGATACCTGAGCGGCCGGCGGCAAATAAAAGGCCGTACTAATCCTACGACATCACGCCTAGATGAACAATGGCAACTTAAGATCGGCTGAAGCCGCGATGGCGCCCCATGTTTAGCTGCTCTGGGGTATATCTGGGCTAACCTGGATTGCGGTATGTCTCAGCTCCGATCTCCAATTAGCGTGTGCTCGCTTGTGGAGGCTGGCTTGCCGGATGGGGATGACAGCTTGCCCATTGGGGGCTCAAGTGGTACTGGTCCAGGCTCCAGACTCGTAGGCAACATATCCTTTTTGGCCGCCCCTGGTTGGTGAAGCTCGTTGGTACTTGGCTGCTTTGGTCCGGACCAACCTGCGCCATCCGCTATATGCAGGTTGAAGTTGGAGCGTTGGAGCTGAAGAATCCCATTTGGACATAGCTGGAAGCAAACATTTGTGCATGCCAGACAACGGTTTCATTGATTAATGAAACCTTCCGCGTCCGTCGAGACGCATATGCCCGTTTCATCGCAATGACTGGGTGCTATGTGTTGAATGTGATCTGAAGGTTTTAGGATGTAGTGGCACGATAGGCGTTCTCGGTAGGAAGCTCGAATGAATCTGCATGTGACTTATCACTCGGTCCATGCATCTGGTCGGTGTCGCTGAGAGATGCACTATTGGTCAAGCCCAGCCCCTCTTTTGAAATGAAATGTGTCATCCAAGTCGCCCGGGTCCATGTCAGAGTCCTGGCTGTCGCTTTCTGTAGCAGAATCATACGCGTCATCCCGTGGTCCTTCAGCCGGGTGTTCTTTCCATGGTATGTCTTGGTCCATGTCTGCAATAGATCCCAACATGCAGGAATTGCTGTCTGTTAAGAGTATTGTTGGCGCTTCCGAGTCTGATTTGACCCAAAATGACGATACCCTGCCGTTTGTTATGCCGCCAGCAAAACGTGACTGAAAATCAAGTGTACGGGGGCCATCACTCAACGGATCCCAGGCAAACACTAACCCACTAGATCTATCGCCTTCGCACTTGACGAACAGAAGCTCCGGTTGGGCAGGATGCCACTCAACTTTCGACACATTCGAGTGGAAGATGAGGACCGCTCGAAGCTCCAACGCGGCAACGTCCCAGACCCAGACTGTGGTGGGCGCGTCTGCCAGTATAGTTGCAATTGCAGCCGAGGAACTGTCAAAAGCCATGTAGTCACAGCCGGTTCTCAGATCCTGTGAGGTTTTTGATCCCCGCCCAGGTGGTGCGACTGCTTGGGTTGCCTTGATGAACTCTGACACCGTAGCATCTTTCTCTTGCCAGACCTGTTTCCGTTAGACACAACCCCATGGTGCAGAGGAATGAGAGGCTTACCTGGAGTGTATCTCTAAGCTCGATAGAGCCCAGCGGGTGAATCAATTCGAGGCATTGCATCAGATTTGAAGTAGACAAAATATACAGGCTCCGCTCATAGTCTGCAACAGCGACATGTTGACCGTTATGGCTGAAGGTCAGCTGCTTGACGCCGACGTGTAGCCCGTAGTCCATGCTCTCCGGTGAAGCTGGCTGAGGCCCTGTCCAGTCTCTGTAGAGATTACCGTCTGCCGTGTAAAAGAGCATCCTGATGCCATGGGCAGCGGATTCCCATACCACTAGCCACCGGCCGTCAGGCGCCCAACAGAGACCCTGAGCATCTATCACATCTGGACTCCACGACCTTGCGACTGCGCGGTTACCTGGTGAGTGGATGCTGATCATATCTTTGCCAGCTGTTCTCGTCAACAGAGCCAGATGACCGGATTGGGAGCGGAAAGAGAATCCATGAGCCACAGAAGAAGGGGTGTAGAACTTGGGGTTATGGACCTCGACTACCTGAGACGAGGATAGCGGAAAGATGGACAGCTTGATGCCTAGGGCCGAGAAGACGAAGACTTCGTTGTCGTTCTGGCCAAAGTCTACAAACACCGACTTGGCGCCAGAGATGGCGGGGTTGCGTATTGTGGCATGATACTCGCTGGTCTCTGCGACGTCAAAGACATGGATCTCGTCTGCAGATGCGAGAAGGAGCCTCTTAGAGGACGAGGACCACGCAAACGTCGTCACACTGCCCGCCACCTCAGCTGGCAACCTGATGGCCCGAACAATCTCCAGTGTGGCAACATCTCGGATGCCGATGCTTGAGACTGCTACCGTGGCAATGTATTGCCCATCAGGGCTCGGCAAGCAGTGAGGTGAAGCTGTTCATTGAGGTCAGCACATGCATGACTGGACCTGGGTTACCGAGAAAACCAAGGCTGACTGGGTTGGAGAGAGGGAGTACCTGCATTTTAAGACCGGGGAGTAGCGCATCGTGAATTACCCGAAAACGCTGAGCGGGCCGGCGCGATGCGAACAGACCTTCGTTTGTATATCCCTTCTCCTTAGCGTAAGCGATGTGGCTGGTACTATGCTGTCTGCAATGAAGTCTATTTGTGGGTGGGATCAATCATCACGTTGTTCCAACGTCATTTGGTCGTCAAAGAGATTGAGGAAGGAATCTAACTGGGCGAACAGAGGAAGGCGCGCAGTTTTGCAGAAGTAGTCGAGTGGATTCAAGGATCCAATTGTGAAAAAGTATTATTAGTAAATGCGATGGGGGAGTGTAGCACTTTATTCTAGGCCTCAGTATTGTTTAGTAGGCTGTTAATACAGTAATATATAGAAATGTTTGTTGATTTTATTGTTTTTGGGACTCTTTGAGACGTATGGCTTCAATAGCATTTTGGAGCAGTCAGTCGTTCCTGCCCAAGCCACACTTCAAATGTTTGGCCGTCCACTTGCGCTATGATGCTGCTTGGTGGTGCCTTCCTCGCTTATGGACGGCCCATCCGGAACGAAATAGCACATAAACAACTAGTTCAATGTTCTGTAAACTAGAATATATTAGATGCAACACGTGGCATACTGCACGATACGAATAAAGACCATGACAAATACCACTATCTAGGCGACAATTTCCTCATATGTAAGAATAATTCAAGTGGAGCATAAGACGAATATCGGTTATCAGAATCGGCCGGGCTCGGAGTCTTTGCGCAGAGTTCGGCATCGGACAGACGCCCTATGACAAGCTCCAGCCGACTGACGCTTACTCAGTGCGGTGCCATCTCCGCCTCTCCAGATTCGCCATCCCACACCCAACTTCTATATCCCGTGTTGAATTCCCCAAATCCTTTTTTTTTCTCGTTTTTGTATTTGATGATATATGATAGTTCTGAGTCTACTGAATTGGCCATGAGAAGTGTTTAGTAACTTTCTAACCCCTAACCCCTCTTTCCCCACCTGGGCCTTTCCGTTCCTTGCCGGAAGCAACGCCAAGATGCTCACACCAACGGGCCGGGCCTGTTTCTCTCTGCCGCGCGTCGCAGCCCGCAGCGTAAGCCGCCGCTATAATTCGCAGGCACGAGGCATCGCTTCTACTGCGGTCGCTCAGGCTCCTTCTACGACCACCACGGACGATGCAAGACATGTCGAAGTTGCGTCTTTTCCCGAGGGCGGCTCCCGCCGGGAGGCGATTAAGTCAGCGAAGCCGTTCTCTGACTTCCTGACGGACAACTACAGCCGGCAGCATGACTACCTTCGGATATCGCTCACCGAGAAGTGTAACCTCCGCTGCGTCTACTGCATGCCCGAGGAAGGCGTGCCACAGTCACCTCAGCGAGAGCTCCTGACGACGCCGGAGATCGTCATGCTCTCTTCCGTCTTCGTTTCTCAGGGCGTCAACAAGATTCGGCTCACGGGAGGCGAGCCGACTATTAGGAAGGACATCCTTCCCCTGATGCAGCAGCTTGGCAACCTGCGCCCCTACGGGTTGAAGGAACTCTGCCTTACTACGAATGGCATAGCACTTCACCGGAAGCTGGAAGGTATGGTTGAATCTGGCTTGACTGGTGTCAACCTGAGCCTTGATACGCTTGATCCTTTCCAGTTTCAGATTATGACCCGGAGGAAGGGATTCGAAGCCGTGATGAAGAGTATGGACAAAGTCCTGGAACTCAACCGTCGCGGGGCGGGCATCAAGCTGAAGATCAACTGTGTTGTTATGAGGGGAGTAAATGACCGTGAAATCCTTCCCTTCATCGAAATGACCCGGGAGAAGGATATCGAAATCCGGTTCATTGAGTACATGCCGTTTGACGGCAACAAATGGAACAAGAACAAGATGGTTAGCTATTCCGAAATGCTCGACCGCATCCGGGAGAAGTATCCAACTGTGGAAAAGGTCCAAGACCACAAAAACGACACGAGCAAGACGTGGAGGATACCTGGCTTCGCGGGGAAGATTGGGTTCATCACGAGCATGACGCACAACTTCTGCGGCACATGCAATCGATTACGCATCACCAGCGACGGGAACCTGAAAGTCTGTCTGTTCGGGAATGCCGAGGTCTCGCTCCGAGATATCATACGGGAGTCCAACAATGGCGACCCCATCGAGGCAGAAGCATACGAGGCTATGAAGCAGATCGAGATGACTCGGCGTCAATCTATGCTTACGGAACCGGCAAAGCCGCTGGGGCTTGCCCCCAACGAGCATCATCTCCTGGATATCATCGGCATGGCCGTGAAGCGGAAGAAGGAGAAGCACGCGGGCATTGGTGAACTGGAACACATGAAGAACCGACCCATGATCCTTATAGGTGGGTGATCATACCTCTACGATCATTTACCTGAACGTCGCCATGGCTCGCCTCGCTGCTACGGGAGAGAGAGTGTGCGTACTCAAGGTCTTTGGGGATTGGTCTGCTGGAAGCGGCATACTCTGCTCACACACCCGCGAGAGAAGGTTCAAAGGTCACAACTAAGAGATTGCCCGGTAGATCCAATAGGCGTTTCGCTCACACGGCCACATAACAATTTGCGCCGCGTAGTACCTGGCATGGGGAAAGCACCATCATTATATCTTCCGATGTCACAAAGCACACTGGGATCCCAACAACTTCGTTTCTTCTCGCACTCTGCTGCTCGACTTGAAGATGGGGAAAGTAGTAAGCCCAAGCTCACACATGTGTCCCAATCCGGCTCTGCACACATGGTATCGATTTCCGACAAGACGCCAACCAAGCGGACGGCGAAGGCGGTCTGTACTGTACGATTCACTAATGAGGACGCCGTCCGGCTCATCCAAGAGAATCAGATGAAAAAGGGGGATGTATTGGGCGTCGCGCGTATAGCCGGTATCATGGCTTCAAAGCGGACGTCGGATCTGATCCCACTTTGTCACCCCATCGCTATATCCAAGGTGACCGTGGACGTCTTCATACAGGAGGGAAGGACAGGGGCAACACGGGATACTCGGGACGGCGGCTCAGCCCCCACGGTGAAGATCGAAGCCACCGTCTCCTGCGAAGGCAAGACGGGCGTCGAGATGGAGGCACTAACGGCTGCGTCAACAGCCGCTCTCACGGTTTACGATATGTGCAAGACGGTGGACAAGGGAATGGTTATCGAAGGCCTCCGAGTCGTTTACAAGGAAGGAGGCAGGAGTGGGACGTGGGTTGAGGGTGCCAGTATGCAAGGTCATGAATCAGTGTTGAATTGAGATAGTCGCATCAGGAGCCTGGGCATCAATTACTAGGTATGCAGTATTCGTTTGTTCGTTACGAGGACTGATGTATGTGGCTACATAGTTACGAATAGACTGCACATCTCTACGTCAGAATCTCTCTATCCTTCTGGTGTAAAGATTGGCGACGGGGAGGTGGCCGAATTATTCTTGCAGATCTATCTACCGGTGTCTATATTCTTCCGCGGAGACATCTACCTTACCATTGCCCTAGTCAAATCGATCGTGATGCAAGCAAGCTGGAGCTACCGTTACCGCCCATGCTCGATTGCTGAGGCGATCTCTACGTCAGAAATTGGGGTCTTACTTTTGGGGGATGATAGTGAGCCGGCAGGCTGGAGGGAGACGACTCAGTCAGACAGGGTAGGGGGGGGGGGTTCCGATCGAGATACCACCTAGACCGCGCTCGGAGTCGTGTGTCTCTTTACCATCTTTGATCAGCAAAGCCATCTAATCAATCTGATTGATCAATTGGCTTTGGCACTATGATATCTGATTCGGTAGTGTCTCTGATAATGCGTTACGACGGTAAGAATGATGAAACTTGGGATCGCCGGCTTCTGGTTATCTACCATTACCAGCTCCTTCACTGCCTATCACTCACCAGATCGCCGGGTCTTGCCACCGTGATTTGTCCCTCGCCCTTGCTCTTGTTACCTTTGGAACCTGATCAGCTTGCAGCTAGAGGATGCGAGTCAGTCGCTTCAGGATCGCGCCTTGGAAGAAGACGAAAGAATGGCCAAACCATTGACGGAACCGCCGCCAATGATCGCCCTCGGAGAATTTGCGGCAAATGGGAGGGCAGGGAAAGGGCTGTCGTAACAGCCGTAACGGCTACTACGGCATCCGGCGCTGGGCTGCAACTTGGCATCTTACCTGCGTGCTTGGTGCGTGTTGCCGTTTCCTTGTTGCGGTGGTTGTACTCTTTCAGGGACTACCGTTCGGGAAGGGTAGAGCAACCGAGAAGAGAGCCCATTGAACAATGCGCCGCTTGCTCCTCACTCCTCCCTGCTCCAGTGCACTCCTCTCTAGGCTCAACTCCATCCTCCACGCCCACATATTCTCTTAGTCGCTGCTAACGACCCCAGTAAGCGGCGCTACTATGCGGTCCCACCCAGAGCTAGGACATACCATTTCGGGCAGTGGGTGAACGGCGAGCCAATCAGCACCAGATGATAAGCAGAATGTGTGCTATTGGTTGCATTGGTCAAGACCCTTCGAGATTGGAATAGTGGCTCGACATGGGTCGCCTGTCGTTGCATGCATTAGTCGGACGCACTGTACGGCACTGTATTACCGCCCAATGAGATATTTGTAGAATTTAGTTGCCTCTTCCTTCTCCTCTTTCAAGCTGGGTGGTTCTGCTGTGGTTCTGCTGCTTTCGTCGCCTAGCAATCTAAGAGTCTAGCTGCATTGCCCCGCGAGCCCGCGGGGTTGAATGAGAAGAACAGACATGCCCTCATTTTACCATCACCCAGGATCAATCACTATCACATATTAGTAATATCCATTCTCATCGCATCGTATGCAGGTATGCTTTGCTAACTCGGATGCTACAGAGTATATGCCTGTCATAATGTCCCCGACTCCGCTCTCGGTGTGAGCGGTAACAGATGTGCGTTTGACTACTATCACCGCCATTTCTGACAGATTCACAACAGCCGTGGTCCCTGTCGAGCTGTGTTTGATGAGGCTTTGGCTTCTTAATGATCGTCATTAGGACACGAACGTCACAACTCTCGAACCCCATCTCCATCCACCCATGGGCAGAGCATCGATCTCCACCGCCACGATAAGCCGAATATCGGTGATTCCTAATGGCTGGAATCGCATGGACCAGGTATCGACCAGTGCTCGATTTTGCTAGAGGCAAAGAGGCTGGCGCTTTCGGCAGAAGCCCGGCGAGGGAAGTCTAGGAAGGTACAGCCTCTAGTATGCGTGTAGCCTCTGCTCTAGTAATAGGTATGTAGAACCTCGTTAAGTAAACTGGTTAGTGGCTTGCTCCATCAACGAGCATGCTGCATGCATTCAATCAAACCAAATAAAATACGGAAGTAATGCAACGATATATCTACCCAATATCCAGACTACTGTGTTGGTGCCCATACAGCGGAACAAGATTGATACGATGGATGTCAGCTCGAGGCATGTCCATTGCAGCAGAGCCTCCTCGCCTGCCAATGAGCGGAGCAGAAGCTGTAGACCAGCCAGTCAGCGTCGCATCGAAGGGTGAGGCCAAACCATGATGTAGCCAAGCGCGAATAAACCGCATGTCGGTCAGCACTTTCGTGCATAGACGGGGTACGACCACTCCCCAGCAACTCTCCACTGGCCTTTGCCGATACATCCATTGAATGCGACTTTGAACCCGCCTGTGCCAAACGCGGCTGACATTTCGACACTATCATCATCAAATTTCCGACTGAACCGCATCTTTTGCTGCTTAAGCCCGAAAGGGGAGGCCCAGTCTCCCCGAGGAGGCTCTTGGCTCGCGTTGACGAGTTTAGATTGATCGCGTTATGTGGCCCCTTCCAACCCAGGCAAACGCACGCACCACGACCTCGTGTGGTTTGGTGGTCTTGGACGACATGTGTCGCTCCCGAGGCATCGGTAGAATTTATGGAGCGATAGATATAAACTGTTACAAACAGAATCCATTCTGAACGGCTCGCTCATGGCAGGGCCCCACCGACATCTAACCAGTAACCACTAGATTGGCCAGAAAAGGCCGAGCGTGTAACCAGGCGAGCTTGTCGCAACTGTGAACAGAAGAGCCGCCGTTCGCATGTGCAAATTCAAGGTGGCTCCTCCCTTCCCTTCCAGCGCGGGGTCTCTCAACCATCGTGAGACCGTGTCCCGTCTGCCTTTTGCGCCTTCGTGCCCTGCGTCTGGGAAATGAAAGGCGACGATGCCCGCGCTACTTGAGGGCGTATCCTCGGGATCGTCAACAGGCGCCGGTGGTATCACGGCCTGAAAATGGAATCAGGGTCCTCCTCGAAACCAATACCACCAAAACTTTGTATTCACCGACTCCGTTGTTGTTGATGCTGAACTTGATTTCCTATCGCTCAATCATTTGCGACAACATGGCACACAACACTCACCAGCATTCTGGCCAAGGGAAATGGACGAGAAAAAAAGTAACGGAGCCGAGTCGCGAGGTAAACATGTCAAGGTGTTCGGCCCAAGTTCAACCTCCCGACCCACGGTAAATGCCGGCATGGCACAGGCCACAACTGGCCTTGCATAGCAACGAAGGCTGGAGACGACCTGCACGCATGTAATGAACAACCCACCTTTTGGACAATGAGGGTCCTCGGCGCTTCGATATGCTGGGGAACGCCCGCCTCGCGCGCTCAATGCCCATTGCCCACGATGGTCCGTACCTCGGTTATCCCACTCTCTCGTTCTCGTTACTAACGCCGGAAGATATCGTTTCAGGATGGGATAATCAAAGATGGTATCAACGAGATATGCGTTGGTAGTAGCGTGTTGAGTGCATAGTATGGGTCCCATTTCTGAGGGGCGCGAATTGCTTGTTCCGCCATCGTCTTTTCTAAAATGGGAAACTTCAGAGTTGAAAAATGCAGGAGTTGCCGCACTAAGCCTTGGCGGTGTCCCGAGACTATCTGTTTGACGTTCGGTCAGACTTCGAGAAACAAGACGTAGCCTGTCAATGTTGAAATCGTATCGGGGATGCCATACGCCCCAATGTTAAAGTTAATTTACGCTTCACTTGTTGATCAATATCGAAAAGTCGATCTCGGATGGCACGAAAGACATTGATTGCCTACCAATTGAAGACGGGACCAGGGTGACCGTTGAAACCTTGACCGCTGACGTACGGGAGAAGGAATCCCTGGATTTGCCATGAGGCGCTACGCACACAGAAGAGGAGTTGCAAAAAAGCATTGAGAGACCCCTCTCTTCCCTCCGCTATCTCACTCTCCTCAAAAGTATACAGTTCATCCCTTGGATACTACGACTATAAGAGTTTAATTTTGACTTTTAATTGTAAAGAAAGAGAGTATAGATACTCCGTAAGCTCATAAACATAGATCGAGCTTTTGAATCGTCGACTAAGAATATGCATGGTCTTAAAATATCCAAGATGGAATATTCTATAGCTTCTCTTAAGGATCATGGGTATTGGGTTTCGGCAGTATGTTCAAGGGCGTGAACCACCAACCAACCTTCCATGTCCATGTCCTTGCCCCATGAAAAAAAAGACCCCGAACACAGGGAACCACCGACCAATGCCCAATTCGGCAACTAAGCATTTGACATGTTCTTTCGCCTCGCCTCGCCCCAAATGCTATCAGCTTGAAAAACGGTGAAAGTGGTTGCATCCGTGACTGACTCAAGTAGCCCCAACATCTCAACGGCCGCAGGAAAAGCAGTGGAATACGTAGTTACATGTCCCCGTTTGCTTGTCTGATAGCCAGTAATTGATTATGCTCTCAGATCGATAGCAGATCTTCTAGGGGATTGTCTGCAATAGAACAGAACATAAGAGCAGCTCACGGACATAGTGTTCCGCACTCCGCTCAGATACCTGAAGCAGCACGTTCCGACGTCGCACAGGCCTGCCAATCCGACGACGATCTTGCTTGGTGGGAGAGGCAGTCGTAGTTGAAGACCAGGGAGGCCAGGGAGGGACTGAGCCAGCCAGTAAACGACAACATCACTAGAATTACCTGCCTGCACAGTGCTGCTGGGGCATTCGTCTCGGCGTCTCTGCGTCTGTGAGTCTACCATGTTGCCAAGCTGCATCTTTGACATGGTATCGACCAAGACTAGCGAACCCTGCAGTCGAAATGTCTTCAGGAATATCCCGGGAGGTCTTGCAGCAGGCCAATGGCCCAGCAGCGAGAGCGCGGAATTAATTGACGAGCAAGTGGATAGACAGTTGAAAGTGGGCACGCGAGGAGAGATACATACGTCTACGTGCAGTCGTAGTGGGAAATCTGGATCTCCACCGAGTCGTCTCGGTATCTCTTGGGTACTGTTAACAGAGGACCCAGGGCACCGAACGGCCTGGGCACCGTACGTAGCCAGAGCCAGACAAGTCAGACCCGTTCTCGTGGGATTGGAAATAGCGGACCCAGGTGTAGCGATGGTCAAGGTGTACTCTCTTTCGCCCATGTTCTCGGACCAATATCAGACTGGCTCCCCCAGACTCAACTGCTTGTCTTGTTGATATGGTTGTCTATTATCTTCAGCCATATTGTCACCAATTCTTATTTCCGCCCTCTTGAAACGGCATAGTGACATCGGCTTTGCTATAACCTTGCCTCACCTCTCGCCTGTTGTTCTGTTCGCTGGACCTTATCTACTCTCCAATTCCCCAATCAGAGCACCGTCATCATCCGCAGCCAAGCACGTCGTACGTTGTTGCTTATTATCATTGTTCTGTCGGTGTGCGTGCATACACACATCGCTGCTACCGTACATCTCAATCTTAGCTGCAAGCTGCTGCAAGTCCTTATCATAAGAGGTGGCTGAGCCCGTTCTTTGCTTCTTTGGCGCCGATTCAGGACGTGCCTTCTCGAGTCGAGTACTACATACGACCATTCGCTACGCCGCTTCCCGCCATTCGCCGAGGATACCCACGCCCTCACACCACCACCAACTTTCTCAAATAAGCTCCTTTAGCCGGACACAGTGAGAAAAGCAATCGAGAGCGTACTTCCACCTCATTCGACTTCTTTTCATCCTGTCAGATTCTCCTGAGACAAGAAGACCATCAATCATATCCATCTTTTTCATAAGTTCGATATATCCGAGAAATAACGGGTTGTACTGTTGAAAGAGCTTGTGGCGTGACCGTAAATCGTCCCGTCTCTACATACCTACTTTCCCGATCCCAGGCCCAATCAATCCAAGACCGCCTGTAGCGCAAGCAGTACCCGATAAACACACTGCGCATCGCCCTGCCTGCAAGCACCCCCTGTAGAGTCTACTCTCAGGTTACCTTACCTACTAATTCTCACCACCATCCGAGCACGCGAGCACCCTCCAACACCAACATCAACTTTCTAAAGGAAGAGACAAAGGAAAGAGAGAAGTCACAAAGACTTATACGAATAGTACCGAGTGGAGGCAATATTTTATTATCATCACAATCATGGCTACCGAATTAATTATGCCCAGGCTGCCGGATCAGCAGCAGTCGTTCGCGCACTTCTACACGCCCAATTACAACCAGTACAATCCGCAATCGCCGGGGTTTCAGTCGCAGACCCAGACACAAACACAACAAATCTACACGCAGCCCCAGATCTCCCCACTTAGCACCTCCAACAACACATCGCCCACGTCACCCAAGTCCTATCACGGCCGACAGGTACGACCCCTTTACATGCCCGCCGTCCTGCGACCGACCGAGCGGCAAAAGACGCGTGGAAGCATCTCGGGAAAGAAGACGGAGGACGACAACGAGAGCCTGATGAAGACCAGCAACAACAGCTTCATCAGCTTAGCCGGTCTGGGCGCGCTGGGAAGACTCAACCGACGAGGAACTGGCGACAGTGGCAAGTGTGTCGACGAGAACGAATGGAACTTCGCCCTGTTCCCCCAGCCCACGGCGCAGCCCACAAAACATCACTGGAAGGTAAGCTTCAATCCTGTCGCGTGTGTCCACAACCATGCGAGATCCCTTACACCATGTCTCATCCCGCGACTCTTTCTGCACCCCTCTCGTTCTGCGTAACGCCCCTTTTTCCAACGCTCGTGTCTCGACTTTGCATGCATGTAAATGCTAACGTTCCGACCCTAGTCTGATGCCGACTCCACGATCTGCGACGAGCCCTCCTGCATGCGCCACTTCAACTATTGGACGCGGCGCCATCACTGCCGCCGCTGCGGCAACATCTTCTGCGACCCGCACTCGGCCTTTGAGATCCCGCTCGACCAGGACGCCAACTATAACCCGCGCGGCACCATGAGCCGCGCCTGCCAGCACTGCTACAACGAGTTCAAGTCGTGGCGCAGCCGCACCAACAGCCAGGCCTCGTCCATCAGCAGCGGCAGCAGCGATGCCGGCTCCGCCTATCACATCAATGGCTCCTCGTCGGACCCCTCCAGCCCCGTCGATGCCACCGGCGCCGCACCCATTCCCGCTGCCAGCGGCAAGGGGCGTGTGCAGCACAAGGAGATTGCGGCCAGCGTACCGCGTGATTGGAACTGGAGCACCTTCTGAGCGTGTAACAAGCCTTCCATGCCCCCTCCGACTGGAGGGGCTTGGATTTTATACAACCTCACACACCCCACATACACGACATGAGTGCTGTTCCTTCTTGCGAGAAGACGCCAATTAGCACCTCTTGTTTTCATGGCGGTGACACCCCGTTGCCACTCCTGTGGCAAGGGACTATCGAGACTTTGAGAACATTTTACCTGCCATGGGTCCGAGATGGGCACCATTACCGGAGAACCTAGAGAAGATGATGTCGGAGCACATGGCACAAGCCGCGGCTTTTGAGCATGCGGACGAAGAAGATGATGAAAGGCCCATGAGGTCTGAGGCAAAGAGGGAAACCATCTTGCCTTTTGTTTCTGTCCACCTTGATGGCACCTTTGCGCTGTCGAATTGCGAATAGTGGGTAATAGAAGCCCGCGCTTAGATTGGCATCGTACCCGGACATAGGTAACACTTGGGAGGAACACCCACCTACCTGCCTACCCATTCATTGGGCTAGGTTTGCTTTTTTATTACTCGGCGGAGCTTCTATCTGCCGCCGAGGGAGTTTTGGAAGACAATAACTGGGGATCTGCATTGGTGTTTTTGGAAGGGGACAGCGATTTGTTTTTGGTTTGCTTGCCAGTCCAGTTGGGCTGAGCAAGGGGGTTGGTTACACTATATACCTTGGATCTATGTTGGCATCAAATGGGACAGGGCAAGATCCCCTTTATACTGGCGTTTTTTACACATTGCCCGGTAGTTGGCATGGTGGTACCACAGCCCCTCGAGTCAAGAACTCAAAAACGTTGGCTATAAGACGAGACAGAAGAATTTGAAATAGAATATATTGGTTTTACCAAAACAACATCCTCCGATCCTTGACTTAAATTATAATAAACCGTGACTTGCTGTATCATGTGACTCAATATCCACTCCTCTGGGGGGCTTCTTCTCCTTAAAGCCTGTCTGATCTGAGGCGCTTCAGTCCCGGGGATCCCAGTTATTCCTTTCTTGAGATGCCTATCTTGTTATCACTCAGAGGGCTCGCACAACTTATAGAAGTGTGCAGTTATTACGAATACCCGGATAAGACGTTACGTGAACCGCATCACACATACTCTGATAGAATGGCCACAAACCGGTTCTCCTTTACTATTTCGTCTTGGCCCATAGAAGCACTACTGTTGGTAGAATGAGACCTTTCGTATGATCGGTTGACCAGTTAGTTGATCCAGTGTGGAAGAAGCCGACCAAGGTAATATCGGACCACATTGTCATGGGCCTCTATCCGGCATGTCAGAAGAACTGTGTCCAATCCTTGTTCTAGGGGCCAAGGTTGATCTCAACCACTTGTACGTCTTTGAAAGCCAGGGATTCGCCGCGAATTGTCTTCTCGACCGTGGTTGTGGCTGCCAGAGAGCCGTCATGGCTCGGCCCGCCTCGTTTTGCATGCCCTTGGCCTTCTGACGCAATATGTCGAAGATGGCCCGTTGCGCCTCGGATTCTTGTAGCACTAGCATGAGAGCTGATGATACCATATCCCACGGAAGAAAAATCACACCAATGGCACTCAAAGATCCTTGATAAGTTCAGTACGCCATATACACGTGGGAACAACGTTTTCGTCATATGCTATCCCCATGAGTGCAAACCACCCGGACGTATCATCAACACATGATCAAAGCACACTCTGCTGCAGACCCCGTTACTGACAGATGAAGTACCGTGACAAGGTAATGCTCAGGTCAGTTTTTCTATCACGTAGGGCACCCAACATCAACGAGACACGGAAGCAAGCTTTAGCAATATACATGGTTTCGTTACAACTATATACATGAACGACGTAAAGTCGTGTTTCCTAGTACCATCGACTTTTCTATACACTGAATATGTAAGCGAGAAAGCTGTGAAACTACAGCTGTGCGTAAAAGTGCGTATAGCACTACGCATATCCATAAACAATTCCATTTAACTCCCCTTTCCCACCCCCAGCCGCTCCAAGCAATGCAAATACAGATGCGCGATGGTTAAAAAACGCTACGTGGAAAACAAAAGTTGCGCTTTGCATATCTGCTATGCGCATGTATGTCCATCTTCGGACAGAACTGATTTCAGTTGTGTAACAATAAAACATAACCCATTTGAGTCATGTTCACTGTCTCGCCGTTTACCTGGTGGTGCGGCTTCGCAGAGCTTGGGCATAACTCTTGCCCTTGGTCTCGTCGTCGTCGTCGACAACGGCAGAGTCGCCGCCCTGGTTGTAGATCTCCTTCTCAACTCCCTTGGCAGCATCCCAACCGGCCTTCTCAGCATTCATCATAGCGTTGCTCAGACGTCGGTCGGCGCCGTCAAGCTTCTTTTGCTTGTGGGCGCGTTCAGCTTCAGCGTTGCTACGCTTGACGTAGCTAGCAATGAAGAAGGAGACGAAGAGGTAGGTGAGAGGTGCAAGGTAGAGAACGTTCAGCCAGATAGCAAAAGTTGATCCGCTGCTAGTGATGCAGGGAACCGTCTGGTACTGCGTTTGGTACATCAGCTCTTGCGCAGCGCCGGCAGATGCAGTATTCGAGGAGACGATGGCGTTGGCGTTAGCAGCCTCGGCAGCTCCGAATACCATGCTCTTAAGCGAGCCAAGGACACCGCCGACACTGGCAGCATCTGTAGCAGCCGCTGCCACACTAGAGGCCACGGCCGCGGCAGGCTTGTGCACGGCAACTTTGACCGGGACGGTGTAGTAGACGAAGGAGTGTACCATGGCGTATGATGCGCCAATAAGGAATTGGGTGATCTGCAGTGTCGTCAATGTGCGCTTGATGGCCGTAGGTACGCGGATGTTGAATGCGGTGACAGTGTAGTAGGTGTACTGGGCGGCATGTTAGTAAACAGTCCAACGTATAATCGTTCAAGCAAGGTTAGGTACTCACCATCATGGCGTGAATGCCAGAGTTGACAAAGACAAACATCCAGATCGGGACAGACATGAACCGGATGCCGGCCCACATGCACATCATAGCTCCGGCGTGGTGGTAGGTTTGCAGAGTAGAGCTCAGCTTGCCCTTGGCCAGGATGATGAAGGTGTCGAGAACCTCGTAGAACTTGCTCAGGTAGAAGATCCAGCCATAGAAAGCCAGACCTTCGTTCCACAGACGTCCGGCGTCGACACGGCTGGGGGTACCTTCGCTCGTGAGATAACCGCTGCCAAGCGTCTCCCATTTGCCCTGGGGCCCGTTGAAGGCAACACCATTTCCAAAGCCACCAGGTCCGTGGAACTTGCAGAAGCTGTCAACGGTACCAGCAAGACCATTGGGACCCATGGGGCTCTCAATGGAGGCGCGCAATGCCGTCAACATACCCCAGAAGGTCCAAGCCGAGTAGACAGCCAAGAAGACATTGTGGAGTACGACGAAGAGGCGGAAAGGCGCAGTCTTGCTGATGGCCCAGGGCTTCTTGCCGTGTGATATGTTGTACTTGTTCAGCAACTTGGCAGTGACAGCGTATACCGTAGCAATGGTGATGGGGACTCGGTAGTCGAGAGCTCCCTGGTACCAGGCATCCGGAATGGTGAATGGGTAGTCGAAATGTGGCGGCGGTATGGGCAGAGGCTCGTTCTCTGGGAGTGGGAAGAACTTGAAGAGGGCGCTCTGCGGCGAGTCCAGGAAGGCCTGCGGATATGAAGGCATATTGGGCAGTTTTCACAAACTCTCAGCCATGCAAAATTGGTATTGGTGGTGGTGTAAGTAAGAAGCAACTAAGTCAAGACTTGCGATCCTCTTATGGTAAGTAGTATGTGAGATGGACAATGGCAATGGGTTCGATTTTGGAAGAGACCTGGTCAACAAATATGAAGTGCTCCGGAAGGTCGAGAGGGGAAGAGAGACAAAGATGTCAAAGTTTGCTCAGTGTAAGACAGCAAGCAAGCAGTCAAATGTAAGTGTGTAAGTGACGCCCCAGGATATTTCACTGATTTTCTAGCAGGCAAGCGAGTAGACAGGGAAGTATGTACTTAAAGACTAACAAGAGGCAGGTGGATATCTCTGCTGGCAGCTACCCACTCGCGCGCTGAGATCTTTTATGGGTGCCGGGGTAGAGTTAGGATGGGAATGGCCTAGGTAAACTTCTGGAAGTACTTCGATGCCCATGCCCATGCCCATGTCGAGATCAGTACGGACATGTGGCATGGATCCGAGCCAGCTTGTGATGCAGGGGAAAGTATGATGATGGTTGAGACGGACGAAAAGAGCAACAGCATTCAATGTTCTCAATGAACGGTGAGAAGGGGAAGAAGGTACATGTTACGAAGTGTCTGCCGCTTACAGGTAGGTAGTAGATCCCTCAACAAGGCCTGTTGTGTGCATACCTTTTGCTCCGGGCGAAGTGGCACGGTGCGGTATCAGATACTGCCAGCCCCAGAAATACAGGGAAGGTAGTATATCGTACAGCATAATGATGTATTTTTTTTGTTGGCGCCCGTTGATGCAACTCCAAAAACTGTTTCAATTGTGTAAAGAGACAGGATCCGCCCGGCCTGCCAGCCGTATTACTAGTAAGGAAGAGCGAAAGAAAAAAAAGCCTCGGTTTGTTTTGCTACCAAGGGACAAGCATGCGGTCCAATCAATCCATTCTCCTGGACAAGTCCCGGAAACCGGCCAGCAGTGGTGGAAAAGAGTGGACGTTGACCTCGGGCCCTCGGAACCGCTGGAATTGATGTAATGAACTCAATTGATGTGGCATGACGGCGGTTTCTAGAATAACATGCGTATGGGTAATACCTGTTTTGTTTGTCTGGTTACATGCGATGTGATGCGTGTGGGCTGTCCAAATTCAACACACCACCCGCCCATCAATACTTCGTCATTCATTTGCCAATGGAGTAGATTCACCGAACCTCGTCGCTACACTCACCTACTACTAGACGTGGCATTCTGGTTCGCAGCAAAAACAGACGAAGCTCCTACGACCCCACGATACATCTTGGCGATTCACCTCTTTTTCGAATCTTGGTCCCTGAAAAAGAAACTTAGCGAGTGCGGGGCAGGGGAGCGCGGGTGTTTGTAGAGGGGCAGACTTTTTTTGTTGGGAAAGGGAGCACGCATCTCACCTTCCGCTAAGCCCGCCCAGTGAGGTTGCAGCCGCATGGATGGTGGCACAAGAATGGGCAAAGCAACCTTGGCACCATCCAGATCAGTCTTGATATATGTCATGTATCCGTCCCATCGGTTTGTTTGGGTTCGGAACCACCGCCCAATGGCGAAAGGGCTGCTCCTAGTATACTACTTCGCTTGACTTATCGACGGACTAGGTTATACAACTTGATATTATGTATATCGTTTGGCTCGCCTTAGACATTGCGCCAATGGCATTGCTATGTAAAATCACCCCTAGTTTGTTCAACACGGTATGTTCGTGATAGTATAGTCCAGTGGGAGCCGCGCTTTCGCCATCCAGGGGGTCATCATGCCACCACGAAAGCTTGAGCCGCCTGAAGGCACGACGAAAATCTTCAAGAAGCATGGTTGAATTCCTCCCTACCCCACAGCCTAGGTATGCAGGTAGGGCTGACGACAGGTTGGTGACAGGGCCTCATCGTGCCTTGTTCGTACGTTCGAATGCCATTAATCTTGCTCATCTACGCGGTGTGCACACCAACCCAAGATAGAGTTGCGTACCTCTCCATAATATCTGACCTTAATCTGCATTGCATCTGGGGAGGCTTCAAGCATCAAGCACCAAGCATTAAATGAATTCCTAATGGGCACCTTCATGAGCTTTGGCTAGGGGGAAAAATCACATAACATCGGGCGTCGCGACGAAGCGTTGTTGGTCTCTCTCGGCTCTGCGCTCTTCCCAACAAACCGGGCCTGGCTTCCTGAAGAGGAACGCAGGGTCCTAGCCTCCCCCAGCGAGAAACCCACATGGAGCCCATCACATGCTGGTGATCCATGTTTACTGAACTTTCGCATGTGAGCGGAACATCAGGTGGAATACTCCGTCCTGGACACTGATAACCTAATGGCCCATGTGGGTAGCAGCAAGGAGACTCGCCAACATGTTATCCAATTCGCAAGCCGCATTCCACCGTACAGCCTTCCCAAGATACCAAGCCTCCGGGAGAATAAACCTGTCAAGCCTCTGTGGAAAGAAACGGGGGTTTGTTATTATTACAGTTCGTTTATCCCGCTTATGCCATCGAGAGTAAGTGGGGTAATCAAGACAGGTGCTACAATGGACAAAGAGATAGGTACGGTTTATTCCAGCGGTCGCTTGATACCTCGACGCATAATACTTGTCTATGCCGATTCTATCTCGAGCGCGAAAAAGCATAAGGTGGAGGATGCGAAAGTTGCGACCCGCTATCACAGACTACTCAGTTATCGGCGGCAGGGACCCATGGACCTCACGTTTTGAGCCTCAACCTTCGCGGCCCGACTTCAAGACAAATTTGCTTTTCGTCCTACTACGCCTTATGGGTAAGATTTCAACCTGCATGAAGTCACGAAGTCAGTTTTTGCACGGGCAAACCAGCTTGGACGAAGAGTATCCTTCTTTTGTAGAGGTATCGCGCTACGCATCTGATCTTTCGCTACCTTACAGGGGGTTTAAAACTTATACCTACTACGTCGTATGAATGAGTTTTATGACATGTGCATGCACGTCGTGGTCTCTCTCGCGCCTGTGTCCAGATTGGAGTAGTACATTGCGAACCCAAAGGGAATGACCAAATTCAAACAACAGGGCAGTGTCTCAACAACATGCTGGCCTGGCTAATTGGATTGGTGCACTAATACTTACATTCGTAAGAAGCTACGGCCCCAATGTCGCTGAATCAACATCCTTTCCTGGGAAGAGACTTCATCATGGCACAGGCATCCAAGACGCACCCGCGATATCGGTGATGATTCTTATGGTTGGCCCAGGATTCTCCTCGTGTCATGTCCAAAGACAAGAGTGCCTTATCGGAGCCGTAAGACACGCTAGCAAATAATGGACTGGCTCTTCACTCACGAGACCGTTCATGCTATTGATTTGATGGCATCTTGTGTGACACGACATCTCACTCGTCCTCTCATCGCAGATCTATCGTCGCTGTGTCTGTCTGGGCTAGTCGGCAAACTCATATGAGGGTTGCGATATGACAACATGGCACATACTCCCATACTATACGGGCTATGGTTTGGCTGGTAAGACAAAAACAGTTGGCTGTCGTTCGTCGCGTTCAACGAAAGTGTAAATGGATCAATCAGATCAGATCAGGACAGCCGCGGACAACGTGCTTGGCGTGGGATGTCTAGGCGGCGCGCCCATGCCACGCGACGGCACGGGCGGTTGGATGTAACCCTAAGTACCCAACAGCTTAGTTCACTCTGCTAAGTCAGCACGTCAACCTAACAAAAGAAACCAAAACATCCAACCTTCAGTGAACGTTCAGGTTGGTAGGAGTCAGGGTCCTGTCATCTGATATTCACTTTATTGACTATTGGCGACTGGTTCGGCTACCCCTTATTTTCGCTGGCCGCGCAATTCGATTCCTTGCATACTTCATTCGCGCCAGCCCTGACGTGTATACGCCTTAGAGCCACCGATTTGCTTTGGTAATCACTGCTGCTGTCTGTTCACGCTGCTTTCCATAATATCTTGACAGGCATGATGGCGACACAAGAGCGCTCGGCGCCTATACCAATCCCGAAACCCATCCCGATTACGGGTGACGGGTTGTTCTCAGGGCCCCAATGGTCCACCTTATTGGCGCTTGTCGATGCTGCCGTTCCTTCCATCGTAGTGGCATCCTCGGCCGGTGGGAGCGGTAAGCACATCGAGATCTCCGAACAGCAGTATAGGGACACCTATGAACATGTCCGGGCGTCTATGGCCTCTCCGCCCTCGTCCGATGAATTCGAGGAATACCTGCGGGCCCGGCCCAGTAACAATCCGCACTTTGTGCAAAACGTAAAGAGGACTTTCCAGACGATACCTGCAGTCCACAGGAAACGCCTCGCTGGCGCTTTAGATCTTCTAGAGTAAGCCCACGTCTTCCTTGGCTACATATATATGTGCGTGTATGTTCAATGGGCAAGTAGGCTTATCATGTGCAAACTCCAGGACGCGACTCGGGAGTCTGATAAGTACGGGGCATCTCACGCCCTTCAGTGGACTCTCGCTTGCCCAGCAAGAGGCCGTCATCCAGGCGTGGATTACCTCCTGGTCGCCGATGTGGCCAACATTCGCCCGCATAGTGTTGAGCCTGGCGCAGAATTCGTTCAGTCAGGCGGAACCTTTATTTCAACGACTGATCGGGTACACGGACTACCCTCGCGACTATAAAGCAGGGCCCGGCTTCGACTTCGACTTTCTGCAGTTTGAGGCTCCCGGGGAACCGGGGACTATCGACGCGGACGTCGTGATCGTGGGGTCCGGCTGCGGCGGCGCGGTGTGCGCCAAAGTGCTCGCCGAGGCCGGGCACCGCGTCCTCGTGGTGGATAAGGGCTACTATTTCCCGCCCTCGCAGCTGCCGATGGACCAGGAAAGCGGGACCCGGCACCTTTTCGAGAGCCACGGCGTCCTGAACAGCGAGGACAGCAGCACCAAGATCCTGGCCGGTAGCTGCTGGGGCGGCGGCGGCACCGTCAACTGGAGCGTCAGCCTGGAGCCCGAGGAGTTTGTCCGCCGGGAGTGGGCTGATCAGGGCCTCCCCTTCTTCGCCACGGGCGAGTTCCAGGACAGCCTGGACCGTGTGCGCGAGTTCATGGGCGTCAGCGATGCCAACATCCGCCACAACCACGCGGCGCAGGTGCTGCTGGACGGGTCGCGCAAGCTGGGGTGGAGCGCGAAGCCGACGCCCCTGAATACTGGCGGCGAGGATCACTACTGCGGGCGCTGCAATCTCGGTTGCGCCTCGGCGGGCAAGAAGGGGCCAGTCGTGAGTTGGCTGCCGACGGCGGCGAAAGCCGGGGCGCGGTTCATCGAGGGCTTCCACGCTTCCGAGCTGTTATTTGATGGACCCCCGGGTTCTACCAAGAAGGCCGTAGGGTTGACGGGCACTTGGACCGCAAGAGACCAAGATGGTAATGTGGCAAATCCCAAGAGGAGCCGGCGACAGGTGGAAGTTAGGATCAATGCGAAGAGGGTCATTGTGGCGGCTGGATCGCTTCAAAGCCCCTTGTTCCTGCTAAGAAGTGGCCTCGAGGTAAGATGATCATTCGTATCCCCTTCCGACTCCAGTCTAGGCTAGGTATCTGACCAGATTTCGTGACTACAGAACCCGCACATTGGAAGGAATCTGCATATACACCCCTGCTACCAAGTCTTTGGGCGCTTTGACAAAGACATTGAGCCATGGGAAGGAGGCACCATCACGGCGGTGTGTGACGAATACAAGGACCTGGACGGTAACGGCCATGGAGTGAATCTAGAAACTACGAGTATGGTGGTAAGTCACGATTTCTCTTCTGTCCTCTATCCCCATGATGGAATATAGCAAACTAATGATAACCGATGGCAGCCGTACTTCGCCCTATCCACGCTCCCCTGGTACACCGGAATCGACTTCAAGCTGAATGCGCTGCAGCTTCGTAGCTTGAACTGCTTCATCAGCCTGACTCGAGACCGTGACTCGGGCCGCGTCTACACCGACCCGGACTCGGGCAGGCCGCGGGTCGAGTACATCACCTCGGACTTCGACCGCGCCCACGCGATGGTCGGCGTCGTGGCGCTAGCCAAGCTCTGCTACGTCCAGGGCGCGCGCGAGATCTTTGCCAACCTGCCGGGGTTGAAGCCCTTCGTACGCAGTGGTGCGTTGGCATCATCAATGGCGCAAACCTCCGAGGGGGTCGACGAGGAAGTCCGCCCGGGCAGCGGCAGTAACACCCTCCCCGAGGACGACCCGCAATTCATGGCCTGGCTCGCGTCGCTCAAGAAGGCGAACAATAAGCCCCCGCGCGCCGCCTGGGGCTCGGCGCACCAGATGGGCACCTGTCGCATGAGCAGTGGCGAGGATGCGGGCGTTGTCGATGGGCGGGGTCGGGTCTGGGGCACCGAGGGCCTGCTCGTGGCGGATTCCAGCGTGTTCCCAAGCGCGAGCGGGGTCAACCCCATGATCACGGTCATGGCGATCGCGGACCATATTGCCAGGAACCTGGCAGAGGAATTAGTCGAATCCTGAGCTGTTGGCAAGCTAGGAGGAAGAAGAGATAGTGAGTGGGGGTGCTCTGAGAGGGGATATCAGTGTCCCTGTAGCAGTTCAGGGTGGTGTCCCTTACTCTGTAGGTTTCCCTGAGCAACACGCTTGCATATACCTAAGGTAGCTATGTAACTTATGGACTTCAGCCATCCTTAATCGTTATCGTCCGATATCAGCATTTCGCGTAGGTTGATAACCTCGCGTCACCTGCATCTTCTGAAGCAAACCCGTATTTCAGGAAACACTTGGAAGAAAGGGAAAAAAGAAGAAAAAGAGAGAGGAAAAGAAAAGACAAAGGAAGAATACCTGCCCCCTGCCCCCTCCGCACCCCTGGGCTATGTCACAATGTCCTTCAACACGCGTACCCTAGAAGTTTGGCGTTTCCACAGACGCTACTACGTCTGGCGTCTTCATACACGCACGACAGAAGCCCCAGAGGAGGCATCAGATCCTGAGAGTCCCGGCGCCCAAATTGTAAAAAGTATCCCTACTATCCCGAAGAAGTACAGCAGTATGTATCTCCATAATAACCGAACGACGAACTGCAGAATGGCTTCAAAAGAAGCGAACACAATATGCGACCACGGAAGACGAATTTGAGGCACACATCTATGGGCTTGACGGCAAAGTCGTCGATGGGGTGTATGTCAAACCCGACACGCCGTTCCTTTACCATCGGCGAGACATACCCGACTACGATATGCTTGCCGCAGACGACGTGACGCTCCCTTCCGAGCTACCACTGCTGGCCGGCTACAAGGCCGACAACGTCTACATCATCAATCTTGATGACGAGATCCTGACCATCAATTATGGCATACATTGGAAGCTGAACAACATTCCGCGCCAGGACAATCTGTGGGCTCGCGCCGGCGTGGCCAGCATATACCCGAACAAGCCCACCATCTCTCTCGATCTCTGCTCAGAAGAGCACATTGCCGCTTCACTGGCCTTGCCACTTGCCGAGAAAACCCCAGTAAGTGACTTCCAGTGCTTATTCCGCCTTCTTATTACACCAGTTATTCCCCGCGACCCTAGTGCTTGCTCCTTACTCCTCCAGTGCCTCAAGGGTTGGATGCATCGTTTATTTCAAATTTCCATTTGTTCCTTCTGAGATTTCCTGTAGTTCCTATAAGGATAAATACTAACAAAGAGGGTCGATAGGTGATCGGATACAATTCCCGCGCCGTGGCCCCACGGACAGATATTGACGGGGCTCGAAAGACGCTTTTCACATACGTCTTGGCTCGGAATTTTGTCCAATACAAGGACGCGATCGTTTCGTTTGGAAGGGAATGGAGTCCGAACTCGTTTCCATTCCGCGAGCTGGCCTTTGCCATCGTCTCGATTGCTTCCCATCAGATGAGGTTCCATTCCAATCCTCCTCTGCGCTTTCACGAACAACACTCTGGACAATGTGATCGGACCTGTAAATATTGCGAGCAAGACTCTGATGATTACGAGCGACATTCTGATGATTGCCTTCGGAACTGCCAGATGGATCATCTGTACGATGTCTCGGAGTTGACATGTGACGACGACTTCATTGGGTGTGGACGGGGGTGTGGACCACCGCGGGCTGGAAATATCTTACCATTGTTGGAGTTCTGCTCCATGTCACACTTTCCTGACCAGGTCCCGGGAGTGTCGCCCACCGAGACCACATACTGGATCAAGGAAGTACTTGTTAGCCTTACCACGGTCGTTGACGGCAGAGCCATCACCAACGCTGTTGAGTATGGTGTCAGCCATGGACGTACCCATTTCCAGCTGGTCGTCATGTCACTGTTAGACGTAGCCCTCGCAGAAGTGTCCTTGGACAAGAATGCCAAACTCGTGGTAAGATTCAGCGAAAGCATCAGCCTTTCTCCCCTGCGCCCTGAATACTGTATGAGCACGCATCCTCGTGAACGGCCAGAGCTGAAGCCCGGAATGACGGCCCTGCCAGAGGCAGACGAGCTTCTCATACGGGACAACTGTACGGGGTCCCCCCGCAGACTTCGAAAGTACTTCCCCGGACTTGCGGCACTCCTCAACTTCTTTGACGTGGCTGCGGATCGCCGCTTGGTGTCTCGTTCAACTGTCACGCTCCCCGCGGAGCTCTACGACCGGATCCTCGATTTCACTGACTTCGAGGCCTGGAAGAGCTGCTTGGGCGTGTCACAAGCGTTTCGTTCCAGCTGTTTCCGCAAGTATAGACTTGACGAGCATAAACGGATCGTGGCAGGGCCGTTCGTGAGACTGAACAGATATTGCTACATGGAGGACCGCGTTCTCGCGTTCAATATTGAAGACATGAAAAGGGGCGCGATCTGGCCAATCATGGAAGAACGGGGGCTTTATAGCTCTCGAGAATTCTGCTGGGCGCCGATTATTGGCAGTGGCGAGCGGCAAGGACTCATGTTTGATGTGCGGGCCCAATTCGACCTCGCGTGGAATCCGCGAGTGGAAGACGACAGCGAAGATGGCGACCCTCTTGAATAATCAAAAGGCTGCTATGCCATAATACGGTATAACTGTGTCATCCGGGACGCGTCGTGAGCCTCACACCAACGAGACTCCCTGCCAAAGTAAACGATTAAGCGTATCCGAGCGTATGCGATACGTTCACGGAACAATGATATGCCTACCAAACTTTCTTGGTATGGTATAATGGATTATCCAATGGAATAACCGTTATGTATAATGTGTGTTCCCCCTTCCCTAGTCGTGCACCACATGGCGCCTACTTTCTTGAACATCCAGCTGACTACAGGAAACAGGAGAGCCGTTGTAGGAATTTGCATTAGCCTGTGGCACGCCTCTACCGGAAAAGATCTGGTCCAAAGTCTAGTTCGGCAAGGCTGCCAAAGCTCCGTTATTGGGTACTGCTTCTAGCCTGAACGATTATGTCTACACTTTTCGTTGGAGCCTGACGAATGGAATGGCGTACCTGCGTCAAACTTCCTCCCCGGTCTGTGGGTTAGTTTGCGGCCCTTTCTTGTTTTAAGAGAGACAACCCCCCTCCACACCATGCCATGACAGCAGCAGCCTTTTGACTAGTTCCCTTTATTCGGCCCGGCTGCAGGGAAGGGACTGGACTGCTACGGGTGATGGTCTTAGTCAGGTCTGGGGTATTGTTTCCGAGTATGTCATAGTTTGGCCAAAAGCACTGGTCACTATATGTAGTTAGCAGCAATGAATGAATGTATGCAGATGAGACGATATCAAATTGCCGTGACCAGCCGACTCCAAGCGCACCTTTCCCAGACGCCCCTGGGCAAGGACAAAATATGGACTTCATAGGCAGCTGTAATGGTTTCCTAAACCTGCCGGGCCGAGTGGTGGCGTGCGAGCGGGCGGCTTACACCCATGACCTCTAATTAGACTTTGAAGCCATGCGAAATCTTGGATCAAGGATCGATGCTTTGGAGCGGTCTAAGTATGTAGGTAGGTTGGTATGTACCACTCAAGAGAATTGCCGCAAACACTGCAGTCCTTACTGACAGGGCATACTGGTTTTTGACAGCCTGGGCTACTGCACTGCCGGCAATTTGACTTTGCAGCCATTGAAGACACCCATCAGGTAAACCTTAGCAACAAACAACCGGGCAAGGCGAGGCGGTGTAGTTCAGGAAGTGCCGAGCCAATAATGCTACTGCGAAGCAAGCCTATGCATGGCCTGTCGTTTCAACCAGATAACTAGTATAATATAAACGCCCACACACGAGGTGGTAGTCGTGCCGGAAGCATTCGATCATCATCATGCATGCGGTTGCGCTCTCACTTGCCTACCTTATTAGGTAGAAAGCAAAGTAGTTTCGGTTGCGGCGTCAGCCGGTTGACTGGCCGGGACACCGACCTAAATCTATTTTCTTGGAGTGCAGTGAAGAAGAATTGCAGTGCATCAGAGGGTGGTATCAGGCAGGCGAACAAAGTCCTCTGCTGCAGATGCAGAAGCAAGGCAAAATAGAGCAAGCAAATAAGTAAGAAGACGGCATACAAGTCGGAGTAATTAGTAGGAATGGAGTATTGATCGGCCACTGCCGTTTAATACCTACCATTGCCCCTATCTAGTGGTATCTCTTTACCCCAGCCTTACGGCTTACCCCGGATTCAACTAGCCAGATTACTGCTTCCCGTATTCCAGCCAATAGGGATCGATTACTGGGGGTTACGCGGATGACTGCAGTTGGGTTGGAGATGGCGTGTGTGTGGGATGCCCACTTACTACATACTACTCTATGCAGTAAGATCTTGTCTGCATATTATCCACCACTGCGTATATATTTGGGGTTACGGTGCGCTTTTGGCCGAAGGAAAGCAAGCAAGCAGGAATTGGCGCGCCAACAACGGCGCAGGCGTCTCGGCAGGTAGGGGGTGATGGCAAGGTAGTGGAGTGGAAAGACTGCGGGTAAATCTTGTAACAGCCGCGCGAGAGAAAACGAGTTCCAGGCAGCCATATTATTTACTATCAAGCTTGCCATGTGACTGATCTGCGCATTCTGCCTTGCTGCCTCGCTGAAGAAAACCAACCATATTTCCTCCACCAACAAGATGAGGGCAGTAGTAACTCGGGTATCGCAACCTCCCGCGTGCGGTCTCCCGGACATGATGCTGCGAGCAACGGACAGTGGCATTGCAGGAACGATGCAGTAAGACGACAACGGTGTGTAACGAACGCCCCCCAAAGCTCAGGAAGTATGGGTAGATGTAAGTGTATGCATATCAACCATTTGATTAGAATACCTACCTACTCGGTGTGTCAATCGGGCTGGATCTTCCATGTTGAGGTACAAAGGGGCTTGGGAGAAATCACCATCTTCTTCACATGCATTAGTAGGTGACCTAGCCCGGAGCACAGTAAACGAAAGAAGAAAGTGTCACATAAGCTACCGTGGAATAAATGAAGCAAAGGCAGGGGGTAAAGGGGCGAGACCTTCTAGAAAAGATCTCCGAGAAAGAAAAGCAAAAAGCACTTAGCTTAAACCTGCCCAGGGAGGTAGTAGGTTTGTTTGTCAAGGTGTTGTTGGGCTTGGGGGCAGAATACCGCCGAAAGAAGTACCGGGTTGCATATGTGTAGTCGTACTCGTACGCCCGTTTCGATGGCGCACACTTAGTTTCCTGTTAGACCTTGGGGGTGGAAAAATAAAAGGAATATGGCAATACGTTGTACAGCGTCGTTGACTAGGGGTATTCATTTATTGAATCCACAGTGGATGTCAGAGAGCCCTAGATCAGACGTAATAGGATCGACAGTACCGGCCGGATCCTACTCGTTACACATTCAGTGGCACGTCACTGGCAAAAAGGGGCACAACACAAGCAATGAATTTGAATATGTTCAAATTAAGTACTAAACAAAAACAAACAGCAGAGTAAGGTGCGTTGCGCTTTCATCGCCTCCTGGGCGTGCGTCAACCGAAACACCTAGACCAGCATCCCATGCCACATGGTATTTGACTCTCAGGCAAATCACTGCTCAGCAGGACTGTCCGGGTGGCTTCCATTCTCGGCCCCCAAACGACCTGTGGTGCGCTCAGGGGGAGTCCGGGTGCAGTGGGATGAGCTACAATTGTCGCCTTCGTTCCTGGCCCTCCCCAACAATGGCACCGCGAGGCGCGTCAAAGTCTTCTTCTCTATAGCTGAAACCATCCACCCCCAAGACGTCGCATGAGATACTACTCCGAGCTTGCAGAGTAGGCTCATACCGGCGAACAATCTCGGCGCGGCGTTTACTCTGCTCACGGACAACGGTGGCGCTTCCGGAACAGGCCAGGGAGGACCAGCAAGATGCAACAATGCCGGTTGAAGGGCCATGCATCTTTTTTTTCTTCTTCTTCTCTTGCCCAGCAAAAAGATTGTATAATGATGCCCAGCTCTATATCCAAATGAAAACCCAACACTGCATCAAATCCCTTTCGCAACCCAGACTCGGACCGAGCTAGCGGTCATTTGCCATGGGAGCAGTAGTCTTGGTTAATTGACAGCCAGCGCCTACCTCGACACCATTATCACAGATAATGGGGCCGAGGCTACGATTCATGTGGAATCGACCGTGTATGTATGGGTATTGCGTGGTGGGATCCTGTCCCGCAACCCCCGAACCCATTATCGTCGCTTCGATCGTCCTTTGCGAACAGGAGTGCCAACATCAAGCTGGCCAGATCTGATTCATTGCGAAAGTCGTCATTAAGCTCGTAGGTATCCGTCATTAGGTCGTTCATGATGTCGTAAGTCAAAGAAACCAAGGCCGGGGAAACAAAAATGTTTCGTTTGAAGCGAGTGTGTGTCGACCATAGTTGTCGTCTCGTATCGGATCATATCGAGTCGTCGGTCTGGGGTATCACCAAAGAAAGCCGCTTCATACCGTATGCCAAACAATAGAAAATGTGACAAAAAAAACAAATCCGGAAATCTCTGTCCCGGTCTCTGCCGGGCTTAGGGTGGGTGCATTGCTGCGTGTACCTCTTATTTTTGATGAGATGGAAGAAGAAAATCCTGTCTTCTAGATCGAAACCCTGCCATGCTTGTAAATGCAATCAAGAAACCCGCCCGGACCCAGCCATGTGGTGGTTGAGAAAATAGCTTTCGACCGAGCTGGCGGGTGTGTTGATTTGAGAGTTCCCCCGAAAACAGACGCTCGCTCGCTATAAATTGGTATAAACAAATGAAATCCCCAAAAAGATAAAGAAAAATAAATAAAGCAAGTGTTGTTGATGATAACAATGATGATGCTGATGATGCGGTCGAAGAATTGTCGCCTCCTGATTTGATGCAAAAACGCCGATATGCCTTTGGAAGATGCGATGAATGCGTTGCGCCGCGAATGCCGTGTCCCAAGCGGGGAGAGATAGAAATACACAACGATCTTCTTCACGAAGTCGTGACAATGGGAGAGCGTTGCCCCTCGGCTGAGGTTGGTTGTCACATTGTCGTGGTGTATTCCTGATAGCGATCCCAGTTGAAACCACCATAGCCGATGTTGACACCGCATTGAGGTGCCAGCATGCTGGGAAGTGGCAGCGCCGGGATCGGGGCTGACACCATAGGCGAGCTGTAGAAGAACCCGGCAGTGGTGAAAGGTTGGCTGTAGGAAGGTGTCGGCGGCGAAGGGATTTGTAACTCATTCATGCCCATGTTGGCCCATATCGGAGTATTGGAATCAACGGACGTCGATGTGCAGCTTGGGCTGGACGGTAGGACCCTCCAGGCGTCGACCGGAGTGGGAGCTACCGGTGAAGGCGTGTTCTGATGAGCCCACATGTTTGCTCCGGCCGGCGAGCTGGGGAGCAGCGGAGGTTGCCGTACGACATCGACGATTCTTGGCGGAGGTGGCAGCAGCGACTTCATCAATCCGTTAATGTTGTTCTTGACCTCTTCGCTCTTTCCGCATAGCAGTTCACCTGCGCCCTCCTCTTCAAGCCCTTCGAGAGCAGATACATGAGTCCGGAAGACGAACTTGTTGATGGCCTGGATGAAATCCTCATGTAACTTCTTGGCTTGCTGCTCTTTCTCGGACCAGTCATAAATGCCTGCTTTGGCGTCGACGATGTGGATGTCTTTGTGATACTCAATCAAGGCCTCTATCGACTCCGGTGTTAGCTTGAAGGCGACTTCGTTGCGCAGGACCATGTCCACATGGACGATGTAGGCTTCGACGTGGAGGAGCTGGTAGTTGAAAAGGGCCTCGACCAGGGGGTTGGAGTCCTGGCGCAGGTCGACCTCCGGGCCCTTGGGGAGCATCATAGAGGTCAAAGTCCAGATGGCGTTTGGCGAGGAGAGGGTTTCTGTCAAGCACCGTTGATGTTGCGGTACACTGTTGAGGGGGCGCTTAACCCTGTTGATGCGCTTGAGTGTCTGTGTTAACCACGGCTCGACTTTGTTGCCCAGGACGACGTTGACCGAGGAGGCTCGAGGCGCAAAGGCAGCGGCCGATGCCGGTAATAATTGTGGAGGCATGACAAAGTGTTGGTGTGTGAGTGGTTATATATATAAACTTGTTGGAGACGGGTTGGCGTGAGGGAAGTTGAACACAAGGAATAAACAGCCAGAAGCGATGGGAACAAGCGCTTGGGGGGTGGTGATGACTTGACGAGGGTATGATATGGGAAAGACGAATAGTGATAAAAACGGATGACGGAGCTAGGCGGTCCCAAGAACACGGGAATCAGCTTGCACACCTAAGCCGCATATAAGAAGAAGTGAATGCCGGACGAAGTATTCGTAAGGAGGAAAGAGGGAGGAAGAGATTGATGATGAGTGTGCGCAGGTGGGGTGTTATAGCAACTCCTCACCTCATCATCCTCCCGCTCCGACCCGGGCATACATATAGCATGGCAGTGGCAGCAGTAGCAGTATTAGCAGCAGGGCAGTACGTACTGGGTAAGGATACAAGTTCTGGTAGTATGCATGTACTTAGCCATCCATCCTCTCCATCGCATGCATGGGACGCATGGCATGGTACTGCGAAGGAGTCACGCTCGTTTCTCTGAATTCTCCAGCCTCTGTGCAGTAGTCGGTTGTTAGAGTGCCCACCATCGTGCATGAGTATGCAGGCTGGATCAGCAGGCATCAGATTTTACCAAGGTGCCATTCTCCATTGTGGGTAGAAATCCAGAGCAGAACGCAGTCGCAGCGCCCATCCATCCCGGCCAAGAGCGGGCAAATAGAGTAGGGCAGTGGGCTGTAGCTGGATAAGTCGTATTGGGACTGGGCTGGACTGGATGGATTTGACCGGGGGGGTTCGAATAAGATGGATGGCGGGTGGGCTGTGCATGCGACTTGCATACTCCCAGTACGTACACACACATTTTGATCTATCTACACGCACACACACATGCACACACACGCAACACACAATCGCCCACCTTGCATCCCATCCCACTATGGGCATGGCTTACGTACTACACACGACTTGTGATGGCAGGGAAGGGAAAGGCTTGACGGGCGGAAGTAGGCAAATGGGAACCGTTGTCCTCGTTGAACAAAATCCAGGACCTAAGCTGAAAGCTGCATGAGCTGTGGCCAGTGCAGCGCCACCATCCAGTTGATCAAAGCAGCCGGCCCTCCCAAATCGTACCGGTACTTTGCTTTCCCTGCTTTACAGTACTGGCTTGTTTTAGTGGACATGGCAAACTAATCTAGAACCGGGCCTAACCCCGGTATTTCTCTTCTTGGGCCTAGCGTAGATCATCTTTCAGAGGGAAAGAGGCGTTTTTGTCAGCCAGCCCACAAAAGAGTAAAGGCCCGGAAGTCGTGGTAGTAGACACTCGTAGTCGTACTATTACCTGTTAGTGTGTGCTATATTAAAGTAATTACCTAGGTACGTACGGGTTGTTTTGTGGTTAAGACGGGGAGAAGCACAGACGAAACATGGAAACATCGTCATTCCACATCAAACGTATCGCGGCGCAGTGCAGCAGTGAAGCTTTGTCTTCGTCCGTGATATCTCTGAAGAGCACTAGACACGTTGGAAACTCTGAGTTGTTGTTAGTTGCCTCACTGTGTGAATGAGCTCGGCAACCGGCTTGGCCTCTCTGTTCCCGTCATCCAACGTCTACGGGTATTAGTCCCACCAGTGACCAAATGCACTCGCTCCATCGCAAAAGTTGTCGAGAAGCGAGGCCGAATCGAATCCATCATGATACGTTCGGCAACTTTATCAAGCCACTGTGTAACATTGCTGGTCACTTTACTGACTGACAGGCGAGACCCCTTGTCCGAGGCGTCCAGATATCATGACGACGATCAGGGTTGTAGTGTCTGCGACCTGTAACCCATCTCGCCCCTACATGCAGTACGTAAGCCTGGCTCTGCGCAACATCCGCCATTGGTAGACGCGCGAGAAGCCGACTCCCTATCACTATTGCGGTCCACCAAGGAGCGGCCTTTCACTTCACCTGCATGCAGTCAATGCATCATGGGAATAATAGATAGTCTGGAACAAGCTCGACAGGTCCCATGCTTGCCCGGCATATGAGCTTCGGCCGTTGGGACCAATATCCATAGCTGCGACGGTAGACCTCGACAGACAACATGGCTCTGCCACCTTTCATTCGACATCGCAAGATTACTTCAAACCTTCCTCCGTCACTCGAAATTGGCTCCATGGCTCCATCGCCAGTAGTCTACCACCGAGGACTGGCTGAAACGAGTCAAGAAATGACAAGACCCAAAGCATGCAGAGGATCGCCGCGGGGCCTAGGTTTTTAGTTCAAATAGAATCTCTCCTAGACGTTGCAAACCCTCTCCTGCGTGCATATGCAGAGTATGAATCGACCACGACGCTGCAGAAGATGCCTAGACGCCTCAGGATGACTTGCATATCTGCTTGCTCACGGGGGGGCTTTGTTGGTGATTCCACCATCTCTCCTCAATCACGGGAGAGACCTGAAACTTGGCAGTCGAATGTGAAAGAAGGTTGCTCGAACATCAGTGGGCGCACGCGTCAGAAGATGTGATGTACTGTGCGGTCCAACGACCGTAGAGTGCCTCCTTTTGGAACGAGTTGCAGCACCAAGTGCGGCCAGTCGGTTCAAGCTGCTATCTGGGCCCGAAGTGCAACCTGTTACCTACGCGTGCTAGAAGAAGAATGAGACGATCCCGGCGCCATGTTCCTGCAGCTCTTTGCAGCTCTAGGTTTAGTGACAGTCGTAGAGAAAAGGGGGGGGCATAATTATCTAAGGTGAGACCATCCGGGGTGCAGACGAATAGCAGGAAGCTCCAAGCCGAGACTTTCAGGAGTCTCATATCCCGTAAGGATCCGGACGAAGGCGCTTATAGCGTCAACGAACCGTCGCGGAGACGCGCCCCGCTGACTGACTCTGCTTCTCCCCCCTTCAATGCGTACGGTGCAAGTGCAGTGCGGTTACAGTTTCGATATAACGAGGAGGGTTAGATGGGAAGGGATGGGCAAGGGGGGAAATGACCAGTTTGATTCCCACAAGATGGGTGGTTAGGGATGTGAGCACTATTGTGAACAAACGATAACCTATAGATGGCCTATCGCAACAGCTGTCATCCTTGCTAGCGGCGGACGGTGAGCACACCTCGAGGGTCAAGGGAGCGCTTCTGCCATCTGATTGGCCGGCAGGGGTACGACTAGGGCGGAACCTCTTTCGCCAAAAAATGGCCGAAGGTCGAATTTCCATTGGCTGAAAATCCAAAAACCAGGGAAGCCGCCTGGAAACGGCTTCTCGGAACGCTGGCTGGCTCGTTGACGGACTGAGCATCGACGCCTGCAAAGACGAAGCGAAGGTTGTCCTGATAACTTGATGTTTCACTCATTCCCCCATCCATCCAACCATTCACCCATCGTGAAGTCATGAGTCGATCATCATGGAATCAATGCGTGCTGTGGGGGAAAGGGGAGAGGTGCGGACTTTTTCTTTTCTTTTGCCCACCCCGCAAAAATGGTGCTACAGGGCCCTTCCATGTTTCGGCAGGACTTTTACTAGCTACTAGTCGTGAAGCTCGGAACACACTTATTGCACCGTCTACCACATGTCAACAACTTATTAGTAGTAGCTTTAGACATGCAGCCTCCGCCTTCCGCGTCGTCGTCCGTCTGGCTGCCAAGGCTGATACTAAACAAGAATTTTCGGGGCTTAATAGTTGCGATATTGGAGGCTGAAAGGGCAGGTGGGGCCCCCATAAACACTCGAGATATTAATCTACACTTTGAGCTATATCAAATCTATCATCGCATGGCAAAAAGATCAAGTTCGGTCGGAGATATTGCGAGCGTGCGCATGCATCTCATGCCATTCCATATTGAAAGTACCAACTCGCGTAATATACTGTCCCGAATGACAGACCTGGACATGGGCATCATCAGCTGACTACCGGTGGACGCCATATGATGGTGACGGCTATCACAACAGCAAGCACATCCAGGAAGGATTCTACCTACATCACAGCACATTTGGTTTATGTCTGCAAGTGCATCCACGGCTACATACCGAGTGGACGGTGCAAAGTCTGGTAAAAGCAAGGACTACCTTGCCTATTTTTGGCTCCCACAAAACAACCTTACTGCCTGCTACTGCTACTCTACTGCGTGCTACTCAAAGAAAAAAAACCATATGCCTGGCTACATACAGCCAGACACCACCAAGAGGCAGCCGGGGAGGGGGCAGAAGGGAAATGCGGGCAAGCGGATACCAGCGGCTTCGCCGACCCGCCCATTAACGCCCAGCAGGCCCTTGTCAATTGATCGATTTTGCACCCCCACCACGAAAGGGGAAAAAAGGCCAGTGTACAGATACAGAACGTCGAGTACCGTACCACATGTGAAAATCCCAGGAGACCCTGACCAACTGAGGCGGTGCGCGATCTACTGCAGGCGTCTGTACACGCATTGGCATTTTGCAGCGCGCGATATCTTCCATTCACGGACCAGGCTGATAGACAGTCAACCACAACCTGCCAAATCCCAACCAACCGACGAGATGCAGGCAAGGAAGGCATATGTTACACACGGTAACCATCACTTGATCATCTCTGGTCACATGAGCGCCCGGAGAAGACGTCACTCGTCACGCGCGCCGAATGTGGTAATCTCAGCCAGGGGTTACGGGTACAGCAGTAGACACGTTACAATAGGCGCTGAGCTCCCCGAGAGAGCGACCTGCGAACGTGGGTCCAGCTGTATTTTCCTGCCGGTTGACCCTAGCCGTCAGGAACCGTCATGACAGTCGAGGGAATCCCTTGCTGTATGGACTCTGGCTGAGTCGTAATCGAATCTCTTCATGCACCCTTCAGGAGGATTTCTGGGTGTATCGAGCCCAGCTGCACCGGCTGTCTCCCAATAGACAAGCCAAGATCGGGACATTTGGTCGAATCTGATACCGAGCTTCCTTTGAAAGCAGGAACCTGGTCAATAACAAATGGCTACTATGGCCCGAGCCGATGCTCGCCTGTGCTACTGCAAACATAATATGCTAGACCTTGTCCTAGCAATACTCAAAAACGAATACCCGTCGAGCTATGGCTACGTGTGAGTTGCAAGGGGTGTCGCCACAATTATGCTTATAGGTCAGAACACTGTTTAGAGGATATCCAGACTACAGTATCCATGTGCTTTCTCATTAATGACAAGTATCTTCCCAGGTTTCTTCTATTCATAGCCTCCCCCATAGCGAGCTTGTTCAAAACAGTATCGCCGGGGGATGCCATACGGACAGCGCACTTCCGGCAGATGTGGCCGTGGCCATACGCAGTGAGCCACAGCAGAAAAAACGGGGTCTCCTCTGCCAACTTTTGGAGAAACGAAAACACGAGCCGACTTTGAAGTTGTGGCTGAGCTTTCGGCAGTCGAGAAGCCCCCCCCGCATATCTCCCCGCTTCCAGCGATCGAATTCGTACACTACGTACCATTTTGGCATTCAGGTTTTTGCTACCACCTAGCCACGCCATCTTCCAGCGGAAGGGATCCTTCGCCTCTCGCCGCTCGCATGCTACTGCTTGCTGCGACAGTACTTTACTTACCAAAAAGGTCAATTGCATCGAACGAGCGTGAAGCTAACGGCTCTTGCATTGTCGCATTCCTGGATTCCCACCATGCCAACTGTCAATTTTGCCTCCCCTCCGCCTCTCCCTCAGCAGGCCGGTTGCTGGCAGATCCCATAGATCTCGCTAGCCTCACCTCGCCTAACGCCCTAGCGCACTCGCGCACTACCCTCAGGCCCTGGCCCAGCTGAAAGAAGCATCGGAGCCCCGCCGATCCGCAACCGCGGACGGGTCGGGGTGGCTTGTGTTTTAACGGCGGCGGCCAAAGTGTCCAACAAGTGTCCAAGTGTCTGTCCCTCTTTACGTACGTACGGATACGTACACGGCAAAAAGCGTGCAGGTATACCTTACATGACTACATGCTCCGTACATGCCAACCCAAATACCCAGCCACCATTCGACACGTTCCACATATCTGTGGCCACGACATCTGTGGCCACACTTTTTACCTGCGCTCAGTACCCGACAGCCCGAGTCATACCTCGGTGGTGCGCTTTTGAATGGAGTTGCCCAGCGATTTTTGGAGAAGACTGAATTAAAAATAGAGTGCCGCTACGAAAAGCAAGAAAAAGACCGTTGATGTGTTCGGCGGATGTGTTGCGACGCCCCACGTGCAAAGACAGCAATCGGCCGCCGCTGCGATGCTCGACGTTTTTGTGGCGATATATGGCTGATATGCTGGCTGTCCTTGGCAGTTTGCGTGGGCCGGCCGCCGCACTTGGGGCTTTTTTGCGTGCCTCGGCCAAAGTACTGCCGTCGTCCGCTCCTCCCAATGCGTTTGCGCTTACGCAAGCACTGCGCATCCGCCTTGCCATTCATGATTCACCTGAACGCGAACACGCAATGAATGCTTATAGGACCACTGACCTGGCGACCCCAAGTTTGGCATATTGATTTGCTACCAGAACATGCTTCACTGTGGCAAGCGATAAAGAAGAAAGAGGCCTCCCGCGATGTTGTTGAGGTTCGTTGGGCGATGCGCGCGGGCGGCCAGCGATGCGGCCCCATCCCATCGCATTCGTGCCCCCCCAAAAACGGTCGGCCCACGCCGCTGGGAGGGAGGCCTTACAAGATACCCATCCGTGGATGGAGACAAGGCAAGACAGCAAACCTGGGGGTAGTTCTTCGGGCATTGGGATCCCTCGGGACAGATGCCCAAAAGCAAGAATGAAACAAAAATACTCGATAAATTACAATTATTACGGTATCTGAGCGCTTCGTCGGCACTTCAAACCTAGCATCGCGACGTCATCGGCACTGGTCACCGCTCTTCTGAGTCAAAAAGTTGAAACTTATGAATTTTCTTTTCTTCAACTCGACCCTTGCGCCTTCGCGACGGTGAACGGCGACCCCGCGAAAACATCGATCACGACGTAGTAGTAATAAGATAAGCGCCCGCCAGCTGCTTGCCGACTTTTGAGACCTTCGCGAAAAATTCGGCGCTCCACGTAGAAGAAGACCTAACCTGCTCACGGGATGAACTGATGCCGGCAGCCCAGCCCAGTCAAGCCCACCGTAGTGTCATCGTAGAATCCTGGGCTGGGAAGCCAAAAGGCATGCATGCTAGTACAACCCGACGGCTCCGTATCTGATGTAGGGCTATATGCGCTCGGAGGTTTCGGGTTTCGTTTGTGACATTGTCCTTCACGTGAAGTTTGGTACTCAAGCTCCTGGCGGTCCCTGGTTGCCTTTGCTCCATGGCAGGCTGTTATGCATCTGACGATCCTGGCGGGACTACCGCATTGCCAATATGGATTTTAAATCATAGGAAAGTCGCATAAGCTGAGCTTGGTTCGCAGAAGCAAGTTTTGCTGTTCTCGGCGAGCGAAGATGCAAAGCCTCAAGAGGGTTGTGCGTGCCCCTTTGTAGGGCATATGGCCTTGAGTGCAATCCCATATCCCACCCCGAAGGATATCTAAATGTAGCTTTGTGAGTTTCCATAGTATCATATAACCTCGTCTCGCATGGCCTATCATGGCATCCCGTAGAATCAAGCCTCAGTAAAGGGGAGGGAGGCTATTGTGAAGGTCTGCAAACCCCTTGCCCGTATCACCTGTTCTTTACCAAAAACTTGTCCCTGATGTTTCTTTCGAACTGTTGCTTTTTGTATGTCGTCTCTGAGGTAACGAGTGAGCTGGGCCAGCGATAATCTTGTTCTCATAGATCATCCCTTGCGAATAAAGTCCTATACAATACAGCATCGAGGAGTATACAATACAACATCGGGCAACATAGTTTGTATTCCAATCTGTGCTATTCAATGCTATTAAAGGATATCTCAAAAGGGAGACTGCAACAGTACCGAGCAAGCAATGCAGACATGAAATGACGTATCCCATTTTCCCAAATGACTTCGTAAGAGGGGAGGAGACAGAAAACCCGAAAGGATAATTCCTAGTAGTGTGTTGGCCGCCCATGCATTTCTCAGCCAGCCATCCGTGCAATATTTTCAGTAGCAATCTTGACCGTCCTATGCGTTAACGTGTGTCGTTTTTCGTCTAACGTCGTGAGCAAGTAAGAAAGAAAGACAAAAATCATTGAAGTCGCTTCTTTCCAAAATCTACCAATTCAACCGCCACGACGAAACAAGGACCCCTTTCCTGAAGCCTCAGCATACTTCTTGCCCACTCCGCCCCTTTTCAGTAACGAGCCGACAGAAGGAAGGAAGTTTTAGCAACTTCACATGCCCGTCTTACGCATTCCATCCTCGATCTCGGCTCGCACATCGTAGCTGTAGAGGAACTGACGGACCGGGGCGCTGAAGCCGTAGGCCTCGCACGGGTAGAGGCCGTCTCCCCACAGCTCCTCCGCCTTCTGCCGATACTCATCGTACATCCCCGGGATGGTATCCGAGAGGTGCTGGACGACGTGGATGTGCTTCTTCATTACGCTGTTGTACACCTTGAGCCGGCCCGCGACTAGGTCTTTGCCGCTGACCCCCTGAAGAGCGTCTCGAGGGCGGCCGCTTCCTCAATGGCCAGCACGGCGCCCTGCGCGTGCGTGGGCGGGATGGTGTGGGCGGCGTCGCCGAGAATGACGGCGCGGCCGCGGGTGTATTTGTCCAACGGGTCCCGGCGTAGGAGCTTGTGTACCTTGATCTCCTCGGCCTTCTGCAGCAGCTTGCCGAGAAGGGGGTGGTAGGGGGACACCACGTTAAGAGCATCGTTAACCGTCGCGGGAGAGTTCCATTCTTCCTTCTTTTCATGATGAGGCCGCGTGGTATGTCGCAGCGCCACGTTCATTAGCAATTTTCCACGGCGGGTACGGCAGGGGTAGGTGACCATGTAGAAGGTGTCTGCAAGGCTGCACGGGACCCAGTAGCCAGGCGCTTCTCCGTCGAAGAGGTCTCTAAGCTCCGTGTCTGCGAGGACTCTATCCATCGGAATGAGGCATCGGTACACCGACCAGCCCAAGTCCTTGGCCGGTTCCTTTTTGCCCGTGACGTCTTTGATGAGGCTCGAACGGATACCATCCGCAATGACCACGAGATCCTTGCTCGTCGACCTCCCGCATTCCATGCAAATGACACCATTGTCGCAATCAACATGCACGACCGCCTCGCCAAGATAGAGCTTGACGGGCTTGCCAGGCTGGCTGCCGTCGTTGCTCTGGGCCATTTCTCTCAAGACTCTGTGCAGTTCGGCTCTATGGAAGAAGCCCATCTTGGACCCGAACTCGTCCTTGAGAGAGTGGAACTCTTCCGTCAGCATGGGCTCGAGGTCGTCGGCATCCACCATACGCATGCCGGCGGCCTCGACGATGTGGGCGTCTTCATTATCGAAACCCCAAGAGTCCAGTATGCGAGAGCCGTTGGGTGTGATGGTGATTGCCGCGCCAACCTCATCCGCAAAGGTTGACCTCTCGAAAACCTACATACAGCTCGCAATCAGAAAGTTACGAGTATGCTTAGGCTGGTACAGAGTCTTCGTGAATCGCCCAGGATACGCGGGTCTTTCTGTACCACGCGAGACGGGGAAGGAAGTGACAGAGACAAGACCATCTTACCTCGACGTTTGCCCCTGCACGTCGCAGAGCGATTGCAGCACTCAAGCCACCAATACCTGCGCCAATGATGCCGACTTCCAGTGGCATGTCTCTGACACCGGTGGATAACGTGAGACAAGGTTAGGGGATTTGTGGCGCGTGTCGTTGCAACAGCGGAGGCAAGAGAGGTACACAAGCTACCTAAACAATGCTGTTTGAACCCAGGCCAGACTGATACTCGCGGGGCGGTTCCTGAAAAAGGGTACTTCCCGGCGGTGTGTCTCGCGTCTGTCAAAATAAAGATGTCTAAGGTCTCAGAGGGCAGGAGAATTCGGAAGACAGGGCAGGGATCAGTCTGTCCT
This sequence comes from Apiospora saccharicola, assembly GCA_038363915.1. Classification (NCBI taxonomy): domain Eukaryota; kingdom Fungi; phylum Ascomycota; class Sordariomycetes; order Amphisphaeriales; family Apiosporaceae; genus Apiospora; species Apiospora saccharicola. The sequence goes on from JAQQWM010000001.1 coordinate 8,788,543, forward strand.
TGTCCCCTTGTTGGGATTAACTTTTCTTTCTAACGCTTCTTATTATGTGTTTTGAGTACAGTTCCGACGGCAGGAGCAAGCCATCTCGGCCGTAAATCGGACATGTGACCGGCAAACGCTGCTTCCCATACCTGCCGAAAACAGAGACGTGATGATTCTGATTAGAGCAATTGATCGTCGTAGATACCATGATTTCGGCAATTTATTGGCAACTTGCATAACTTTGTGATTGCAACTATATTTTGCAAGCACGATAAACCAGTTGGCAAATAGATCAGTTTTGCTGCAGCTGAACATATTGGCAGCAAAATATGGCATAAACTGTTTGCTGTCCGCGACGCAAAGGTTATGGCTTAGGTTTGGCAAACCATCTTATCAAACCACCATTAACCATACGGGTGGCTTTAGGGTAATGTTTCTAAGCTAAGTTCGGTTTAAGGGGTTGTTAGGTTCAATAGCCGCGCTACTAACGCAACCAGCAACTCGTTGCGTATCTAAATCTAAGGAATAAAGCCTATACTACAACTACCAGACCTGAGGCCCAAACGTCTCCCCCGGCGGCAGCTTCACCTGCACAGCCGTGCCCTGGTAGTCCATGGTACTCTCCACCACATTGTTGCCCCACCAAGAAGGCGGCTTAATGTCATGGAGCGTGAAGGCGAAGAATATGACCAGAGTCGCGAGCGCCAACCCGAGGTCCAGACCCGAAGAGGTCAGGAAGTTCAGCCGGCTCCACCACCGGAAATGTCTCCTCTTAATCCAGAACTGGAACACAAACCCTACGAACCCCCACGATAAGTAGTTGAGCGGAGAAGCAGGGGGAATAGAGCCGGCGCCGCCGAATATGAGAGGCGCGATGAGGAACCGGGTGAAAGACTTGGGGTGCTTCTTGGTGTAGTAGTAGATCACGATGGGGGTGATAGCACCCAGCAAGAAAAACCAGAAGAGCCCAGAGTATATTTGTCCCATGGAGAATATCCTGGCAGGGCCGATGAGTCCCCATATAACCGACGCTTTGCAAGACGTTAGTGCTAGTTCTTTTAACATCATTGTCACCGGGTATTGCTGACCTGAAAAGAAGACTCTGCCACCAGGGCACGAAAAGTGTTCTGGCTGAGTCGGCTCACAGACGCCTTCGATATTGGCAAGCGCCAAATTCAGTACAATAATCTGAATAAAGCACGAATAGGTAGTAGCCACAACCTGGGACATGAACATCGTCCGAGGAGGTATTTTCATATAGTGGCCAAATTTGAGATCGGCCACAAAGCCCAAAGCTTGTGACATTGTAATATAGCCGAAAGTTTTGAATCTACTATGATTAGCCCTGTCCTTCATTGCTTCGTGTCCAAGAAAGAGATGGGCGTCTTACATCATCAGGGCCAGAGGTCTCCCGGGTTGGATATAACCGTATACAAATTCGGTCAGAACATTGAGGCCGATCTGAGTATTCGTTACGGCTTGAATAATGCCAATGGGGAGCGAAAAAGCGAAGGAGATTCCAACGGCCAGTAGGAAAGCCCACCACGTGAGATTGGTAGGGTAGGCCAAGACCGTGTAGAAGCCAAAGAGAAGAACCTGTGCAATTGTAAATAGGTCGAGCTTGCTGTTAACACTCGAATTCAACCTACGATTGCGAAAAGACCCGTGTACCACCAGGTGGGCGCCTCAATGTACTTCCTCATGAGTTTCAAATGAATATCAGGCTTCTCAGTCGTGCTATTCTGGTACTGTCGCCAAATAGTTTTGCGATGATGTAACCACGTATACACGATAAGCGATGTTATTGCAGCAAATGAAAGACCATAGGCTATGGCGAAAGTCGTGCTATGGCCATATTAGCACTCAAGATTCTGAGAAGTTGTTCGAAGCTGCAAATACCTAATAAATAAGGGAGAATAAGCCTTGTAGGCTTCCTCGTCCAGGACGAAGTCCTTCGTAAGAATCCTAGTTGTATTGTATGGCGCACCAGTGTTGTCATATGTTGATGCGTCGCTCATTGGCAGGTACTGGGCATACCACACGCCGGTATAGTGCAGGAACGAAGACATTCCCAAGAAGAAAACGACCACTCCGACCAAGGTGTTGGCAATGGCATGCCTGAGGAACATATAAGCCGGAGATTAGTTATTTGGGAATATGTACAGCTCGTGACTTACCAAGGCGGAATCATTGGAGATCCGACGAACCCAGCTATCTGGGTCCAGTCGAAGGTAATAGGCAGTATCGACAGCCCGCTGTTACCACCAAACAGCTGGTTTACGACCGCGTTGTTCGGGGCCATCCAAGTGGCAAAGGCGAATACACTCAGAAACTGCGCAAAGAATCCAGGGATAAAATAATATAGAAACGAACCCAGGGTAACCAAGCCAAACCATCTATACTTGGGCATTGTGCCTCCGATAATTGTTGGATCTGGCGGCCCCGGTTTCTCGTGCATTGCGTTCAATAAAGCCACTGCGACCAGGTTACCTGGCCAAATCATAGATGCCGGGTATACTTTGGTGGGGTTAGTTAGCATGGCTTCAGAAGATTGGGGTGGTATATTTACCAAGGAATTTTCGCATAGTTCCGGCGATACCATAGCCAAGGGATTGGGTGGTGATGGTCAGCAAGAGCTGGAAGACCATGCCGAAGTCCTGTTTGTAGAACACTTTCTGTGCCAGAATGATATCGGTGGCATAGGCAACTGAGAATGATACGTTTGCCATCACGACGATAACCGAATGTTCCTTGACATTGAAGGGACCAGGATTGAGGCTCCACCTCATACCAAATGTATGAAAGCGTTTTTCAGGCACTGCCTTCTCCCAAGCTTTGCCCATTGGCCACGCGATAATCTGTGCGATCAAGGATCCGAGGCCAATTGTTGGACGTCGAAGAGAGAACAAAGTGTTCATCGATGCGCCCATCGTAACCAGCGTCAGACCGATAGTCCAAGCCCGAACCGTGTTGCAAGGAAGGTCCTCGTCATAGTTATGAACTGCAGCACGCACCTCGGGATATGGCGAGTCCTCCTGTTCCTCGCCCACCTTGAGGTGAGCTTCTTCGTCATCTGGACCAATGGAGTCCTGTGAGCCAGCCCTTCTAGAGCCCGTTTCGTCCTCGTTGGGTAGATTGGGATCCAGAAGCATCTCGTATTCTTCGCCCTCCTCGTACGGTTCACTGTTGTGGGCGGTTGCATCACCCCAATCGGAGAGCTGCTGCTTGAGCTTGTCACTGGGGTCCTCGAATCTCGAAGTGGCTCCTGCGGCATCTCGGCCGCTCGACTCTGCAGCACCATCATTATCGCTGCCACGAGCGACCTCATCTCGGTACTTCCGCCCAGCAGACGTACCGGACGGTCCCGGATTTGGCGAGGCGCTCATTCTGCACCCAATAGCGATTCTGAGTGGCCCGGCACGCTATCGAGTATGCGGCAATGCACACACACACACACAAATCGTTATCCGAACGAACCGCCAGATTAAAATCCCAACGTAACTACAGATTCCGTCGCGTTCATCGCATCTTGAAATGAGATATTGACTGGCCCGAGATGTGAAGAGCGTATGTTGAATAACTGTTGATGGGCCTTAAGAAAAACCGCACGCTTCCTGTGCTTTCAGCCGAGATGATATCTTCAGATGCACAAGTCCGGCGTGGTGGATTGACAGATCACCAAGAGTCTGCGTCGCGATCACAGGATCTGATGTCACCCGAAACGTGTCCGAAGGAGCTGGATGAAACCGATGACCTGCAGCCAGAAAAGGAGATAAGCGAGCCGCTAGGCGCCGCCAGGAAACACCGTGCTTGGGATAAGGATCATAACCGAGGAGCAAGTGGAGGAATTAAGTGGCCGTGTTATGAGGTAGCTGTGGCTATAGTTAGACGTGTCCAACTAAGTAATGTGTCTTTTTCCAATTGTGGTCGTAGACAACGACGCTGAGTTGTTGCAATGTGTTGAGGTGCATGTTGATGTTCCGTTCAAGCTTCAGCTGAGGTTGGATTAGGACCCTTGACCCACTACAACTTCCAGGGGTGTCAGCTTGGACCTAGGCTCGATCCAGATAGCTCTTTAACTCAGCGTCCAATTTTATACACCTAGCTGCAGCTTGCACAGGTATATCAAGTATTCAGCATCTCCCAGCGTCAAATAGGACTGTCGTCGTCGTCCAAACAAGGCCCGTCATCCTAATATGATGTACCAGGAAGCCACCCTATCCCAACCTGCTGTTTAAAACGGCAATACCGGGAATGCCATGCGTCGGGTAGTGGTCACGGGGCTAGGTGCCGTAACACCTCTCGGCGTGGGTGTGAAGCGGACATGGAAGCGCCTCCTCGAGAGCCATTGCGGCATAGTTAGTATCGCCGACTACGAGCCACTCAAACAATGGCAAGAGCTACCGAGTACAGTTGCGGGCATCGTTCCGAAAGGGGGCGTCAATGACGGAGGATGGCAATCGAGCGATTGGCTTACGCAGTCGGAGGAACGGCGGACGTCATTGTTCACGCAGTATGCCATGGCGGCTGCATCGGAGGCATTGATGGACGCAGAATGGTCACCTTTGAAGCGTGAACAGCTTGAGATGACGGGGGTCTGTCTAGGCAGTGGGATCGGCAATCTGGATGAGATATATAAGACAGCTCTTGCATACGAGAAAGGTGTATGTATTCCTCTTTCTTTTTCTTCATGTATACGTTCCTGCTATTGACAACCAGAGGTGCTAATCCTGCATGACAGGGCTACAAGAAAGTCTCGCCCATTTTTGTCCCCAAAATCCTCATCAATATGGCAGCCGGCCATATAGCCATGAAGTACGGTTTTCAGGGGCCAAATCACACTGCAACAACAGCCTGCACGACAGGCGCCCACTCTATAGGAGATGCATCGCGCTTTATCGCGTGTGGCGATGCAGACGTCATGCTGGCCGGGGGCGCAGAAGCGTGCATCCATCCTCTGACCTTTGCCGGATTTGGCAGGTCCCGGTCATTGTCGACTGCCTATAACGATGATCCATCCGCAAGCTGCCGCCCCTTTGATCGCGGGCGGGATGGGTTCGTGGTGTCAGAAGGCGCGGCTGTGGTCGTTCTCGAAGAGCTGGAACACGCGAAGGCCAGAGGCGCCCGCATATATGCCGAACTTCGAGGCTACGGCTCCAGCGGTGATGCGCATCACATGACGGCCCCCCGCGAAGACGGCTCGGGTGCTTTACTAGCCATGAAGAAGGCCTTAAAGTCGGCGGGGCTGAGGCCCAACCAAGTCGACTACGTGAACGCGCACGCGACAGGGACGGCGATCGGCGATGCTGCCGAAACTAGAGCCATCAGATCGCTCATGGCTGGCCCCGAAGGATATGCAAGCGAGTCAGAAGTCACAGTCAGCGGGACCAAGGGTTCCCTAGGTCACCTATTAGGAGCAGCAGGTGCTGTAGAGACCTTGATATCGGTTCTTTCGGTTCAGAATGTAAGTCAGCCCGACCGTCAGGGATCAAATTCAAATCTCTATTGCTAACCCCTAACAGAACGTAGTTCCACCAACTCTGAACTTGCATGAGCCAGATGTCGTCCCGAAATTCAATCTGGTACCGAATCATGCTCAGCAGAAGGAGGTGGAGGTTGCCATGACGAACAGTTTCGGTTTCGGCGGTACCAATGCTTCGCTGGTATTAGCCAAATACCATGGCTGAGTCGGGTGTACAGTTGTATTATCATTGTATGATCATATTCTGAGCCGGGGAGCAACTTGTTTGATCATATTGAAACCGACAGATACCTAAAACGGAGTATATGGTTTTAGAGGCGCCTTATATCAGCCGGAACCTTTTGAGGTGAAGGAAGCATTATATGACCAAGACATAGTTCCCAACCGGGGCAACTGTATTACAACTCGATCAGACCACGCAACTCTCTGCTCAATTGGGCAGAAAAATAAGGAATTGACTACTGTTGAACGTTTTGCATTGGTGATTAGTGGAAAACGAAGGTGTGCTCTTAGAAGATGCCTGCTTGTGAGAGGTCCCTTCAATTTTGGTCTCTAAATTCCCTGGGGGGCCGATCGCCGACCACTAGTGCCCGCAAGCTCTCAACTCCACGCATTTTTTTGCTTGAGTCGCAATTGATACTACAGATTTCGATGACGTGAAGACCTTAAAGTACCGTACACCCACCACCATTTACACACACTTGCTGCTACGGTTTTCCCAAGGCCTTTCAAGCGTCATATCAACTTCGCAACAATGGCTTGCCGGAGCTGTAGAACTCACGTCGGCCAATTGGCTCGACAGTCGGCACGCTTTACTTCAAACTCGGCGGAAGCTTCTTCTGCGTCCACGATATTAGCCGCCTCCCGACTAGCAACGGTACCCAGCCAGATCTCCCAACGCCAGCCGGCGCAGCAGCAGCAGCAACGGCGAAATTTCTCGAGTACACCGCGGTCCCAGGGAATAGTCCCCGACTTCATCAAGAACGCCGTTGGCTCCATCCTGCAGTCTAGCGCCCAGCCCTACCAAGTCCACCGAGCGACCGAGATCATCTACAAGACCTGCGCCAGCCAGGCCACCTACACGATTTCCGAGGATGACAAGCGGAATGGCACAGTACAGAAGACGGAAGACGGGATCGAGATTGGCGTGGGGAAGACGATGTGGCACACAGGTTCGTAACTCTTCTTGCTCTTTCCTCTATCTCTCTTAGCCGCGAACACCGGGAACTAACTATTGCACTTTTCTCTCTACACTAGACTTCGCCCTCCCTGCAACATTCAGCTCCTGGTCGCAGGTGACGATGCTCCACATGTACCTCGTATGCGCGCGCCTGCGCAACCTGGACCGGGACGCGGCCAAGTCGTGGCAGCAGCAGCTGGTGGACCACTACTTCTTCGACGCCGAGGAGCGGATGGACCTGACGCACGGGATCGCGTCGCGCGGGGTGCGGCAGCGGTACCTCAAGGACCTGTTTGTGACGTGGCGAGGGCTCTTGGCGGCGTACGACGAAGGAGTGGCGCGGGGCGACGCGGTGCTGGCGTCGGCCGTCTGGCGCAACGTCTTTAGCGCCGCCCCCGACGTCGACGTCCGGAACGTCGCCGCCGTCGTCAGCTGGATGCGCCTCACCCTCAAGATGCTTGACCAGATGCCCGACGAGGCCCTCTTCTCCCGGGCCTCGGCCGCCTTCAAGTGGCTCGCCAAGAACGAGCTGAACGTCGTCGACAAGCCCGTCCGCGAGCTCGAGGGCCTCCTGCCCGATGCGCCCGTGGCGGCGGCCAAGGCCAAGGCGGAGGAGCCTGCCGCGGCACCCATCCATAAAGTGGCGGTATAGGGTTATCTACCCCGCGCCGTCGATGTAAAATAGTGTAAACAAAAAAGGCTTTGGTTGGGGGAGCACGGCTCGGACATTCCACTTTGCATAAAGCACTTAGACGGACGGGGGCTGTACGATGAGACCGAAGCGCCATCGCTTATTATAGATTCCAGTTGCTGTCTAATCAAGTCGCTCCCACATCTGAAACTCGTACTTTGTCCCGTTCTCCTCCTGCACGCCCTCGGGCACCGTCTCCCCCGTCCACGCATCCAGCTCCGCCTTGGACCGCTGCGCCCACTTCTTCCAGTCCTTGTCCTCCTGCTCCCCGGACGACAGCCGCAGCGGGAAGAAGGTGTCGCACTCAAAGTCATCCATGACGCGCGTGAGTAGAACCCGCTTCGCTTCCGGCAGCGCCAGCGACGCCTCGTAAATCTGGGCACCGCCGATCACAAAGGCCTTGGCAGCCGTCCCCGCGGCCGGCTGCGTCTGCGTCTTGAGGTACTCGAGCGCCTGCGCCAGCGAGCTGACCTTGACGGGCTCCTTCTCCGTGTCCACAACGGCCGCGCTGCCGCCGTCCGGGTGCGATCGGCTGATGACGATGTTCAGACGGCCCTTCAGGGGCCGGAACTTGACCGGGATGCTGTCCCAGGTCTTGCGGCCCATGATGACGGCGTTCATGGCCGGAGATTGCGCCTTTTGTCTTTTGCGTTAGCTCAAATAATTCATTTTCTCGTTATATAGAGATAGAGCTATGAGTTGCGAGGAGTGAGGAAATATAGGGAGAGGAAGAAACTTACGTCGACAGGGAGCCGTTTGGTCACGCGTGCAAAGTAGGCCATCTCTTTCCTAAGGCCGGTCCATGGCAGAGTGCCGGCGCGGCCAATGCCCATGTCTCGCGTCGCGGCCACGACGAGTGTCAGCTCTACGGGCAGCATGGTGTCGGCGGTGGTAGTCCCGGCGCTCATTTGTCCGTTCGTACAAGATTGGTCTATCGGACTCGGGGTTGATTGATCCTGAGTTGAAGTCGAGTATTTGGAGGCTTGAATTTCGCCCCAGGTAATTGATTTAGTTTTAAGTATGTGGGGGTGGTTCACTGCTCCGGGACTACACCTAACAAAATGGAGTTCAGGTGCTTGTAGGAGACAAATTGCAGACCAAGGACTTACTCTCAATTTCAGATGCGATGCAGATTCTTCAGTTAAGACACCCTCAAACAGGGAAAGGGTTTTCTTTCAGACGACATGCCTGGTTCGATTTTCGTATATTCGTTGCTTTGCTTATAGTATGCTTTGTAGTTGCCAGTCTTCCTTTATATATTGCTTGTATACCGATTCTTTCCCGCTCCCCTTTCCAGCTCTAGACAGGTATGTATACCCAGGTGGGTATCATGCCGTAGCGGCAACGCCCTTGGCCTTCTCCAGCCTTTGCAGCTCTTTCCTCTTCATCTCCTCCTGTATCCTAACCCGCATGGGGACGATCGCCTCAGGTGGCATCGTCGGCTTCCAGCCCTTCATCTTCTCAGGCCCACCCACGCTCTGTATCGTCTTAAGCTCGACCAAGCTGTACTCGCTCCCGTTGTCGCGGTCAAAGACCTGCGGTGCCAGGAAGCTTACAAGCGGGTTGGTGATGATACGCGCGTGGCGGAGCGCGTTGCTGGTCGCCGAGTGCATCATGAGCGGGTGCAGCAAAAACACGTCGCCGACCTCGCCGCTCGCCTCGACGAACTCGTCGCAACCCCGCGCCAGCTCCAGGTACCACTCGAGGTTCTTCTCCTTCGTAAAATCCGGATGGCCCCGCGGCACCATGCGCGGGGACACGCCCTCCGGGTGATCGTAGAGCCAGCGCGAGATCTTGGGCACGGCGTCCGGGCAGAGCATGGTGCCGCCGCCCTCGGGGGGCACGTCGCTAAACAGCGGGATCACGAGCAGCGCCTGCTCGGGGCTGTCGAGGTAGTGCACGAAGAAGTCGCCATCGACATGCCAGTTGTCGAGCTCGCGCGGCGGGACGGGCTTACCCTCGCCCGCGGCCGTGCCCAGGTTCACGATCAGGCTGTCGCGCCAGTACCGCGAGCGCTCCTCGTCGACGCGCTCGGCCCCGCCGCAGAGCTCACAGATGGCCGACCAGGCCTTCGGTGCCAGCGCGGCCGCGTCAAAGGTCCGGTGCGACGGCATGTTGACCTTGTGCTGCGTCCAGGTCGACTTGTCGTCCGCCGACATGCCCAGGCGGGTCCAGACGCCCTCGGTGACCTCGGCCGCTTGCTCACGCGTGAAGCAGCGGCTCAGCTTGATGTAGCCATGCTTCAGGAAGAACTCCTTCTGCTCTCTCGTCAGAGGCGCCGGTGAAATCATCTTGTATGACTACCTGTTTGGTCAGGTCCAAGCACTTGGCAGCTTAAGGATAACGTGTGGGTATCACTATGTCAGAATGTAGAACAACTGGTTTGAGTATTTGATAAGCACGCCAGGGCTTAGCTGCTCAACATGTATTTCGCAGTGAATCCCCTAATGAGCCGCCCTTTATATGATTCGCTTGGCGACGCCGAAGCCACGGAAGGCCAAGCTTTCATGAAGGGAGTCCGATGACCCGTTCAATAGTCAGGTAGATATACAGCAGTGGCCTGTTTGTGGGGATTGGGGAACTGCGGGGGAATTCAACCGTATTTAACCTGAATACTCCCATTGGACCATCTTATGCAGCTACGGCGTAGTGAACTCTTACGATCTGTAACTTGACTTGGCGATGAAGCGCGCCCGCTGCCAGGGTCGTATCCGGGACGGACTTCACCCGAAGGATCAATAGCATGAGCATTTCGCTTTGTAGGAAGACGGGTACGTTTAACCATTCCGTATACCTTAGATCTGACTAGTCAGGTTTATCAGATCACTCGGGAGCTGCGTGAGCTGCATAGTCGATTGGTTGTTGCCGATTTGGCAGACGAGCCGGGATCACCCTGAAAGGGAATTTCACGGACAAATGTCTATTCTATATTCTATTTATATCATAAGAACACTTCCGGATACCGTCTTGTGAACCCATCTCACTTCTGCGCCGCGCGTAGATCGCTGAGCTTGTCAGCGTAGTAGGCCGGGACGAACTTGGCATCCTCGGCCTCCCACTCCTCCTTCTTGCACACCCCGGTGAGGACAGCGAGGGTGCCGCCCAGACCCCCTCGATGCCGAACTGGATATCGGTATTCAAGCGGTCGCCGACCATGCAGGTCCGGGCACGGTCGAGCTGGAACTTGCCCTCGATCGAGTCCATCATGGCCTGGCTAGGCTTGCCGAGCGCCGTCGGCTGCTGGTCCGTCATGTTAATCAGGGGCACCGAGATGGAGCCGGCGCCCGGGAAGAAGCTGTGGGCCGTGGGGAAGGTGCTGTCCGTGTTGGTGGCGAGGAACTTGGCGCCGCGAGCGAGGTACTGGTACGCCGTCGAGAGCTTGAGGTAGTTGACGTGGAAGTCGAGGCCCGCCAGCACGCAGCCGACCTCGGGGTCGAGCGCGGATCCGTCGGCCAGCCCGTTGAAGTCCTCCTGCGTCATGTCGCGGCGCAGGTTGGGGTCGGTGCCGCCGAGGAAGGGGATGCCCTCGGTGGCGAGCTCCGACTCGATGCCGCTCTCGCCCAGGACGAAGACCTTGTTCTTGCCGGCCGGCAGCTTCAGGATGCGCGAGATGTAGATGGCGGACGAGTACGCTGACGCGAAGATCTCCTCGACCTCGCTCGGGATGCCCAGGCTCGCGAGCTTCTTCTGGTAGTCCTGGCGCGACTTGGTGGAGTTGTTCGTCACGAAGACCACTTTCTTGCCTAGTGCGGAAAGATCAGCCCATTGGCTTCCAATGCGACGCCATTATTGTCAGTTTGTAGAAGACTAACCCTTGGATCTCAAAAAGTCCAATGTCTCAACGATACCCTCGAAGAGATGGTCACCAGACCATAAAACGCCTACGTCATGACATTAGCTGTGAGCTCGACGATATATGTCGATGATGTTTCAAGAATTACCATCGCAGTCAAATAAGAAGACCTGGTTTAGTTCATTAGCAAGTGTACCACGTCAATGATATTTCCCTTATTGCAGCGACTCACATCGAAGCGGTCAATGAACTCGTTTATTGCCGCAGTATCGCCGGTAAGGTATTTTGATGTTGAGGCCGGCATGGTTAGATTCGGAAGATACGAACCACTTCTGTAATGATCTAGCAGTAATTTTATGTCTATGGGGGACGTCGGAAGAAGATTTTGTGGCAGTCTGAAATCGATAAATGGTATATATGAAGTCCGTAGCGAGTAAGCTGGATAAAACAGAGGGTTGAACTGCAGTATTATCTGGAGGTATTTCCACACTAAAATGAACGTTCGAGGGACGTCCAATGCACGTCAAAAATAGAATAAACGTTCGCATATTTTCTAACGCTTGAAATTTCTAGCACTGGAATAACCGTTTATTCCGAGTTATACTAATGTTTAAGGGTTGGGAAGTGTTTATTCCAGTGTACAGTTCAACTGTACTTAGTACGTGCGTTGAAAAGATCCAGGCTTTTCTCCTACGGGTGTTGCAGCTTCAGGCAGCTTGATGCATTTGGCGCTCCAGAATTCATTCGGCTTTGTCGCCGTTTCCACTCCGCAGAAGGACCGGCCGGAAAGAATCTAACCAAACGGAAAGCGCCCTACTATGACATAGGTGTGCCGCGAAACAAGGCAAGCGGGTTGATTAATTGACTAGATGTCAAGACAGGTAAGTTATACTCGCATGGCCTAATTCGGCCTGTACCAACATGGATCGTGATAGTATTGTATTGGTCAATACTCTAGACTGAGTACCGCTATAGCAGTCCTCTGAAATGCCTACTTTTCTTTTAGCGCATGCGCCACTGAAAGTTGATATAGCTTATACCAGCTAAACATGACGAAAGAACACTGGCATCCGATGTATTTAAGGTCCATGTTGCTCTTTGCGCAATTGGAATCAATCTCGCTGTTCATTCCCCCGGCGTCTTACCGTACTGCCTAGGTCTCCCGTTCAGCGTTTCCCCACTATTGTACCTCGGCAGAGGGGACTCGCAGGGCGGCTGTTGTCCCGGCGTCAACCTTAATGATACTTTGGGGAAGCTCCTACTTGTATATATGTTTGTCTAGAGACACGAGGTTGCCATCAATTGAATCTACCTTATACACCACGTTGATCTCTTCCAGCAAGGCTTGACACTAACATATCATCGCGAAAATGAGCGGCCCTGGAGCTGGATTCGAGTACCCTGCCAAGGAGGTGTCCTGGCTGAAGCGCGATGCTCTTCTGTTCGCCGCCAGCATTGGCTGCACCTCGGATGAGCTCCAGTTCCTCTTTGTAAGTTCCACAACGATTGGGGCGTTTTCGCATAATGCTCGATAGTCTGACCGTATTCTAGGAGCTGGATCCCAACTTCTCCGTCTTCCCAACTTACCCGGTTGTCCTGCGTAAGTACAAGCATTCCCGCCTAGCCGAATAAACGACGGACCTCTCTCGCTAACTGACGACATCGGCACACAGCGTTCAAGAACGATGCGCAAGAAGTAATCGACTTCTACGCCGCCCAGAAGGCCGAAAAGATCCCCGGCGTCCCCGAGTTCGACGCGCGACGCGTCGTCGACGGCCAGCGCCTAGTCCAATTTCTCAAGCCCCTTCCTCCGACCTCGGCCGGCCAGAAGTTCGAGATCCGCACCAAGGTGCTGGGCGTGTACGACAAGGGCCGCCCGGGCACCGTGGTCGAGACGCAGACGGACCTGGTCGAGGCCGGGTCGGGCGAAGTCTACTCGCGCGCCATCGGCAGCGCCTTTTACGTGGCGCAGGGAAACTGGGGCGGACCCAAGGGCCCCGCGACCGAGAACTTCCCGCCGCCCAAGGGCAAGAAGCCCGACGCCGTCTTCGAGGACCAGACCACACAACAGACGGCGCTGCTGTACCGCCTCAACGGCGACTACAACCCGCTGCACGCGCACCCGGAGCCCGGCAAGAAGATGGGCTTCGGCGGCGCCATCATCCACGGCCTCTACTCCTTCAACTCTTCCTGCCACGGCCTGCTGCAGAAGCTGGGCGGCAGCGACCCCAAGAACATCAAGGAGTTCCAGGCCCGCTTCGCGAGCCCCGTCAAGCCCGGCGACAAGCTCGTCACCAACGCCTGGAGGACGGGCGAGATGAAGGGCGACTGGGAGGAGATCCGCTTCGTCACGAGCGTCGAGGGCGGCAAGGTCTGCCTGAGCAACGGCCGCGCCTTGATGAAGGTTGCTGGGGAGGCCAAGAGCAAGTTGTAAAATTAAGCACGAGTTTTTCCATGAAGTAGCAAGCCTTTGAGCCAAGAATTTACGATGTATTAAAAATGCCCACACTATAAGGATAGTGCTCCGTATATATATCCTAAGATTGCATGGAGTTGAGATGGTACTGGCAATGATTGGTGATAGTTGCTGTTGCCTGGGACCCTGAGAGTTTCCACTGCCCCCAATCGACTTAGCTTCTATGTAGACTTGCATTTGCACCTCTGACAAACAACATCGCCCATGGCACTAGCACAATGAATTAAACTGCGTTTAGATTCTGCTGAAAGTATGACATCGAAGGTAAAGGTAGGCGACCGGTTGTCCTACGATGGCGCCATCTGCACCGCACGGTATATCGGTGAGGTTGCCGGCACCACAGGGAACTGGATTGGAGTAGAATGGGACGACGCATCCCGAGGGAAACACGACGGCTCGCACAAGGGGCAGAGATACTTCACCTGTAAGCCTTTTCTTCTCAGCAGGCGTGTGCATTGATCTTGCTTACTGACACGCCCGCCTGCTGGCTGGCAAAAGGCAAATCCAAATCGCCCACCGCCGCCTCTTTTGTGCGTCCCACCAGGACGGCTGAGCCGCCCCGGAGCTTCGTCACAGCCCTCAAGGAAAAGTACACGGCCGAGATCGCGACGGGCGGCATCGAGATCCGGTTCTCGGGTAAGCTCGCCGAGGAGGTCGGCTTCGAGAAGATTCGCCGCAAGCAGGCCGACCTGGCCGAATTGAAGCACGCCATCCTCGACAGCACGCGCGTCGCCCGTGCGTACGACGACGGCGATAAGGGGGCAGCGACGAGCAGCGCATAGGGGAGACCTGCCCCAAGGTCATCAACCTGGAGCTCAGCCGGAACCTGTTCACCCATCTCGGGACGGTCGTCGGGATATGTTCGGAACTCCCTGGCCTGCGAAACTTGCGACTGAAGTAAGAGAAATCCTCCCCTGTAGGCATTGTATTCGTAACTAAGTGCTAATTTCATGTGTACAGTGGTAACCGGTTTCAGGATGTTTTCCAGGATGAAGGGCTTCAAGATGCCGAAAAGGTCTTTGCGAATGTAACTGAGTTGGCCCTGGAGGAGAACCTCATGAACTGGAACGAAATATGCCATGTGGCCACCAAGTTTCCTGCGCTGGCGAATCTCTCCTTGGACTTGAACCAACTCTCAACATTACCGGCTGTACCTCTCAAGTCACTATCTAAGACTCTCGTGTCACTCAACTTGGAATTCAACGAGTTTACTAGCTTCATGGACATCGCCAGCCTATCGGAGCTGAAGTCGCTACGCAACCTCCACCTGAAGGGGAACAACATCAGCGTCATCACCTCCAACGTCGCGGATCCAGCTCCCGTCCTCTCTTCAAGTGTCCGGTTCTTAGACATTTCTTACAACCAAGTGTCGGAATGGACGTTCATTGACGATCTGTCAACTACTTTCCCGGGGCTAACCTCACTGAGGTTCGCTCACAATCCCATATATGAAAACCCTGACCCCGAGCTTTCGGCCCAGTCCAAGTCGATTGGGGAAGATGCCTATATGATTACGGTGGGCCGCATTTCCCAGCTGGAGAAGCTCAACTTTGGCAACATCACCCAGACCGACCGGCAAAATGCCGAAATGTTTTACCTCTCCCGCATAGGAAAGCACCTTGCTGCCGTCCCGCCAGGCCAGGAGGCAGAAGTGCTCAAATATCACAAGCGCTACGAGGTGTTGTGCGAGCTGTACGGGGCCCCAGCCGTAAATCGCACAAAAGAGATCAATCCCGCCTTTCTGGAGGCGAGATTGATCAAGGTCCAATTCATTTACCATGCACCACGTAGTGCCGACAACGAGGCCCCGCCATCTGAGAAAACGAGCAAGATACCCAAGAGCTACGACATTTACAGGGTCAAAGGCATCGCCGGCAAGCTGTTCGGCCAGAAGCCATTGGATCTCCGCCTCGTCTGGGAGACGGGTGAATGGGATCCAGTAGCCGGCTTTGACGATGAAGTAGACGTCGACGACGACAGCGGCGGCGAGGGAAATGATGCCGAAGAAGAAAAACAAGAGGCAGCCGCAGAGGCAGCCGCCGGGGGCGAGACGCTGCAAACGGAGAGGAAGGTGGGGAAATGGGTTAAGCGGGAGGTTGAGTTGCGAGATGGGCCACGGCAGCTGGGATTCTGTGTGGACGGTTTGGAGGCAAAGGTCAGGGTGGAGGTTCGATGACTGTAGTAGGCCCAAACGGGCTTTGTTTGCGGTCTCAGTGCCAACTCAGTGCCAACGGGAACCTGCTTTCATGCTTTCTGGAAGCAGATATATATTTGAGAGCCATCCCGCCGTATAACGGCCTGAAGTATTGTAGGCTATACGTTTCAAAACAAACACTGGCATTATTGATGCGTATGGTTATTTGGTTGACTGATTCCCCTGACTATTTGAAG
Organism: Apiospora saccharicola; assembly: GCA_038363915.1. NCBI lineage: Eukaryota > Fungi > Ascomycota > Sordariomycetes > Amphisphaeriales > Apiosporaceae > Apiospora > Apiospora saccharicola. Next base: position 8,804,538 of record JAQQWM010000001.1, read on the forward strand.
AGTTCTATCTACTGACATACAGTTTTGTCTCAGCAGACAGTGATAGCAGTGCTTGTTGCTTGACGGGAACAAACGGCAAACATACACACACAACCGCCGGAATCTACCAAATTTCAACCAAGGGATCTGCTGAATGTAGTATATCATTCCGTCATCATGTCGCCTCCCTTGAGAAAGAAGAATCGTACCTCTTGTAAGAGAAGACGGCATGAAGCAGACAAGAAGAGGAAGACTTCAACTCCTGCAACTGCTCCATCCAAACTCTCTAAGAAACAAATATTGTCGCTCTCACGTTCCGGCACTTCCGCCTCCTCGAAGTCGAAGTCTCTACGTCCCGACCCAAACAAAGGAGGGGACGACAGCGCATCTGACACCACATCATCAGACACCACCGAAACAATGCAGCGAAGCATACACGCAGGAGGCGGTAGCAGCAGCACGCGCCTGCTCCAGCCGCTGCCATCTTACAACGCCGCCCACCCGTTCCCGTTCCCGCAGCACTTCCTCGTCCGGCCCTCGAGCACCAAGCACACGGCCTCGGGCACCATCACCACGCCGGGCCCCATGGTGCCCCTGATCGCCGTCGACCAGTTGCCCGAGTGGATAGACATCGCCGGCGTGCCCCGTGAGCTCACCGTCGAGCAGACCATGGGCCTGAAGAATCTTGGCAACGCCCACCCCGAGACTGTTGACGGGCATAAGCCCTACTACGATATGTGCCTGCACCAGGGCTTGCAACTTGTCACGTCTTCTGATTTTACTCCTGCTGCTTTGGACCTCAAGCATCGATCCGGAGCCGAGGCCAGAGATGGCAAGAACGGCAGCGCATCTGTTGATGCCTTTGACACGGACCTACTTGGCAGCGTTAGCAGCAGCAAGCGTAGCCAAAAGAAGCACGGCGAAGTGATCAATGAGCGCCGCGGCAGCCACATGAGTTACATCGAGGACAGTACCAGCAGTGCCTTGAACAGCTCGTCAGACACCGCCTCGTATTCTTCTTCTACCGAGACGGCTCCCAGCAACACCTGCGGCATGAAGACGTCGACGATGACGAAGAAGGGAAAGGAGAAGGCCGCCAAAGTCTCCAAGACCGAGACCGCCAACAACACCAGCAAGCTAGGCATCAACAAACCTGTCGCCATAGCCCTGAACCCGCGCCTCCCCACCCCGCCGCCGCCCACCGTACCCATCAACCCGTACCCCCTCCTCCGCCACGTCCGGGGCGAACCCGCACCGCCGGCCCACCACCCGGCCTCGCGCCTGCTCTCCGCCATCAGCTCGGTCCCGCCGGGCTACCAGCTCTACTCGCCCGCGCACCCGCAGCAGACCGCCACCGCCAACCTCCAGCACAAGTCGCAGTCCGCGCGCCACCAGCGCGTCGTCGTCCACTGCCGCCACTGGTGCCACCACGGCTCCTGCAAGTACGGCCCGGACTGCCGGTACGAGCACTCGATGCCGCGGACGCACGAGGGCCTGCGCGAGGTCGGGCTGGCCGACCTGCCCAACTGGTACAAGGCCGCGCTCGAGATGGCGCGCGACATGCAGCAGAAGCTGAAGAACAACTCGCGCCGTGCTGCCAACAAGGTCCAGGTCCAAGGGAAAGGGGCCTCCTCGGCGGTGGACGTCATGACGACAGCGGCCATGGTGATGGGCGAAGGCGGCGGCAATACTAGTAGTGGTCCATCTCGACGCAAGGTAAGCAGCAGTAGCGTCGCCGTCGCCAATGACGTCTCCTCTCCTTCGACTGTTGCTCATACTACCAACAGTGAGAAGAAGAAGACAGTCTTCGTGGAGGAGCGTCTCGGACGGCTAGCCAGCGTCGCGAGTGGTGACGAGGGCGACGGAAGCAGCAGCAGCAGTGCTGGACACGGAGATCGCGAGCTGGAGGTGCACCAGAAACCCGTAACCAAGAAGCAAGACATGGCCGAGGACATCACGGCGCCTGTCGAGAAGTTGGTGGATATTTAGGTGTTGGATTCTCGAGCCAGGGTTTTTGTCATACTTGCATCTCCCTCCTTAACGATGCAGTAGAGGGCGTATCTGGCATCTGAGGTTTGCAACATGTCGCAGAATTCCGAGATAATGAGATCAATGAAGTTAGTATTTAGTTCATTTGCTGTATTGGTTACTTTAATGTGACACTTGAACTCCATCCATGCTCAAAACACAAAGGAACACGGCCAACGTACAGCCATACCAGACATAATTCCGGTGGCAAACCGTAACTCGTAGAGAATTGGTACAGTCGTCTCTTCCTCTCTCCCCTCCTCGCCTTCGCCTCCTCCCATAAACCTAAAAATTCGGATATCAACCTCCAGACACACCATCACTTCTTAATTCGGGATGACTTTTTCTAGAATGACATCTCCTTCTTGATCTCAGCAATGGCCAAACCGGGGTTCAGGCCCTTGGGGCAAGTCCTCGTGCAGTTGAGGATGGTGTGGCATCGGTACAAGCTCATCGAGTTGTCGAGGGCGGCCTTGCGCTCACTCAGGCGCTCGTCACGCGAGTCGATGATCCATCGGTAAGACTGAAGCAGGATGGCAGGTCCAAGGTACTCCTCCGAGTTCCACCAGTACGAAGGGCAAGATGTCGAGCAGCAGGCGCAAAGAATGCACTCGTACAGGCCATCCAACTTGCGTCGCTCCTCCTTGCTCTGTCGGTACTCCTTGCCGTCAGGAGACGGGGTATCGCGCTGCAGGTAAGGCTTGATGGACTTGTATTGCTTGTAGAAGTGCGTCAAATCGGGCACCAGATCCTTGACGACATAGGTGTGAGGCAGAGGGTAAACCTTCATATCTTGGGTGTCGGTGGGGATTCGGCCTGCAATCTTGGTTAGTAACCCTGTCGTGTCGATCTTGGTCAGGCACACAATATGCCTGCCAAACCAATAGGTTCATTCCAACATACACAAGCAAGCCAGGGTGTTGGTGCCGTTGATGTTCATGGCACAGCTACCGCAGATACCCTCTCTGCAACTTCGGCGGAAAGTAAGAGTGGGATCGATCTCGTTCTTGATTCGGACCAGAGCATCCAGCACCATGGGTCCGGTCTTGTTGAGGTCTAGCTCGTAGGTCTGCATCTTGGGCTTCTCGGTGGGCTGGTCGGGGTTCCATCGGTAGATCTGGAACTTCTTCATCTTGGAGACATCGCTGTTCTTGAGTTCGGCACCGTTGGTGGCATCGCCGAGCGTGGCCATGGAGCGGGTGAAGACGGCGGGCTTGAAGGCCGACCGCGATGCGGTGGCCAAGAGCCGGGACGAAGAGCGGAGAGCTGCCATTGTGGGCGAATTTGATTGAACCTTCGAAGGGAAAACTGCAAGACGGGGGGGCAGATCTGTATTCCAAGACGCTTGAGACAATTGAGAAAAAGATGGGGAGAGGATTGAATGCCCTCGAGGTATAAGTAAAAGCCAGCCAATTAAGGGTCGAAACTAAGTTGCGACGGCTCTAGGGCGTCTTGGTGGCAAGAGACTGTGAAAGTCGTCTACTGTATTTGTTTGGAGAAGATGTCTTCATCATCATCCAATTCAAGCGTGACCCGTGAAAGGAACCCGAGCTATTCCCTCGGCTCTCTCGGCCAATCAGGAGCGAGCCTTTATAAGCTGGCCATACTTTATCTAACCAGGCCTTGGCTGCAGAGTTCCGCCATCACCCTGTGTGCGTGTGCGGGCGTGCGTGCATCTGCATAATCCAGCTACTTTTTGTTTTGCAAACTTCATCTTTTTTGTTGTTGCTTCTTCTTTTTCCTCTTGTCTCTTTGCAAACAACTCAAATACTCTCTGAAGATGCCAATTGCGTAATTATCCGACAATGGTGTGCTTCTTAATACAACGTGCTGGGCCGATCTCTCCTGCGAGGTCTATCAACATCATGTTGCCATTTCCACTTAAAACCCTCCACTGGGCTTCTGGCACTTGGTGACTGGCTCTAAAACTTTTAGCACCGACCAGCCGACCCTACAGCGGATGGCAGCCGAGAAAACAATCCCTGGCCACAACCAATTCCCTAGGCCGCGAAAAGGCGCGATAAGGATAAGGCACAATGGTGGGAAAGCCCAGCCAACAACTGGAAAGCTAGGAACCCAGCAAAGCCAGAGCGAGCCCAGAACCAGATCAGATCAGATATGGATTGATATGGGCCAGTAACTTTTCACTTGGCCCAGCTATTAGTGATGTTTATTCTACTCGCTGATGACACTGGTAATAGAGATTAATTAGAGGAGCCCTTTTTTACTATTTCTTCGTTCCTCAATTGTTCTGCGCTTCTCCCCTTGATTGTGTCCGTTATTATGCCTCTTTGAAAAGAATCTCATATAGTTTCCGGGGATCCCACCATCCCTATCCTTCTACCCGCAGACACCCGAAGACATGGCCTCGACGTCATCACGACTGCTGCTACCTCAAATGAGGCTATTCGCGCAATGTAAGTCCATGCGATTGCTTGCTCAGTAGTCAAGCAGTGTTTTCGCCGGCGTCGGCTGGGCTGACTGATATAACCCAAAATATAGTGTGTTCTCGAGGCCAATCGCTGCCCTACGCACCTCGAGCCATATCGTCCTACCCAGGTCACAGCGGTCGGTATCGATATTTCACAACGCTACTACCTCGACAATCGCAAAGCGCGGAACCCAACCCCATGCAAAAATTCACATACCACGCGGCGGCATCTTTTAGTGGCAAGGGGAAACGATTCGATCCCAACTCAAATGTGTTTCAATTCAACCCCTATAACCGGGTGCAACCCCAGATAAAACGCCCCAAGTCGAAGCGACCTGCGAGCGGACAAGATGCCTTTTTCATAGCCCGTAAGGGCGACACCAACGACGTCGCCTTTGGTGTAGCGGACGGTGTCGGCGGCTGGGAGGAGAGTGGTGTCGACCCGGCCGATTTCTCCCACAGCTTCTGCGACTACATGGCGCTGGCGGCCTACGAATCGAAACCCGACAGGCTCCTGACCGCCAAGGCCCTGATGCAGAAAGGATACGACGCCGTGTGCCACGACAAGAGCATCCCGGCCGGAGGCAGCACGGCCTGCGTAGCCATCGTCTCCGAAGACGGCGTCATGGACGTGGCGAACTTGGGCGACTCGGGGTTCGTGCACTTGCGACTCAACGGCGTCCACCACTCGTCCGAAGCCCAGACGCACGCCTTCAACACCCCCTACCAGCTGTCCATCATCCCGCCGAGTATGCTCGCCCGTGCCGCCGCTTTCGGAGGTGCCCAGCTATGCGACTACCCCAAGGACGCCGACGTGACAGCGCACGAGCTGAGGCATGGCGACGTTCTGGTGTTCGCTAGCGACGGGCTCTGGGATAATTTGTTCGACCAGGACGTACTACGGATCGCGAGCCGGGTCCTGACCGGCAGCGGCGCATGGAAGGCGACGGACGGCGGCATCCGCGTGGTCGACGACCTTACGCCCTACGTGCAAGCCCAGGACTCGGATGCGGATGCGGCGCAAAAGGCCGCTACGCTACAGAGCGCCATCGCCATCGACATCACAGCCACGGCGAAGCGGGCCAGCATGGACCAGCGGCTCGACGGGCCTTTCGCGAAGGAGGTCCAGAAATACTACCCGGGCGAGGACTGGCACGGCGGCAAAGTCGACGACATCTGCGTGATTGTGGTCGTTGTGTCTGAGGACGGCAAGTCCCAAGCCATGAAGGCCAAGTTGTAATTTTGGTTGCGGAAAGGAGAACTTGCGCAAGTGGTTTAATTATGGGATAGATGACTTATTACACTACATGGGGGATCATCTTTGCATGGCTTTGGGCGTTGGGTCGATCGATGGGTAACATTCAGCATGGAGTATAAACGCATCCAAGAGCGCGCTTCTGTCTCTCTCTTGTGTATAACAACGAAACGTAGGCCCCCCTCAAATAGAAGGGGGGTTCTTGTCGGTCTGGTATGGGGGAAGATAGTAATTATTACACTATCTTCTGAATCAGCAGCTGTTGCTGAATTTGGCAGTATATATCTAGTTTACGTAAACAATAAAACGAATTACGACACAAGAGGAAGCTTTGATTCCTTGTGATGGGTGGTACTATTACACGGCCCATATTTGGGTGTCACTGGTTGAATATAACCACTGGTCGTATTCTCATAGCCACAGAACAGCTTCGAGAAAGCCAAGGCAACCGATTAAAAGATCATATAGAATGTAATCTCCCAGATCACGTACTTGGGCCATCGATGAAATAAATACTCTAAAAATGCAAACCGGCATGAAGACAAATAACGCCGCCGGCCAATGACGAACAGGAGGGCTGTATGTACGTAAGGCCGCACATGCAACCAACGCAGCGGTTCAGGACGTGGTGATCCCCCGCGGCTTATTATTGGACGTATGTATGTAAGTTAGCCGCATCGGATTGGCAAATCATATTACATAGACTATACCTTCCTATGAGATGAGAGCAAACACAAAGCAAGCATAAAGCAACCCAACTGCTAGGTAGGTAATAAGCCGGAGAAAGAACGCATTGATGGCCCCGGCGGCCGGGCGGTCCGCCCTTAATGATCGATACGAGCACACGGGCCAAGAGAGACGGGGGCATACAAGCATAACATTTAACATTACGGCGACCGTTACGGGGTTCCTTTGTGCAATAGGAAAATAATGTGTTGAATAAATCGTTTCCATCGACAGTAAGCACTTGCGAGTGGTTTGGGCTCCATAACCCCACGACACGACCCGATCACCAAGCGAGAGCGATACAGTAAATCGGGCGGATCGGTCGACCGAACCCCAGACCCAATTCCCCCGCGATATCCAACGGCTCAACTCCACCGACCGAAACGCGCGGGCCATGACTCGACTACATGTCATATAGGAATGTCGGGCATCTGCGAGTGTGTTCGCCCCCAAATAGCTCGTCGAGAAAGCTGATGCGTGATGTGCACCGGGGCCACCTGGCCTGCTGAGACAGTACCCTAGCCTCCAGCCAGCTTGCGCGGGCGCCCCGGGACCCGAGACGGAAAGTCGGCAGGTTTCGACCGTGACATAGCACCCAACGACGACCTCACCTTGGCCAAACACCCATCTTTCCCTTTCCTCTACTTTCCGGTCGTAGATTTGACGAACACACAGCGATCAGCAGCTCGACTACTGCAGATAGCTTTACCTCATAGTTGTTGGAGTGCCAACTGAACCAAAAGCCGACGGCCGACTGATGGAATTAATCGGTACTTTAGGTATATGTATCGTCAGAACCAACTATAGTATGCAGTTTTGGGGGGTCTGGTATGTACGTCGCACTACTCATGCTGCACAGCATCATCGGCAAGGAATCGTATACATAAAGTTTTCCACCGCATCCGACTTCCTGCGGCCTGCGGCAGCCCGCGTGCCCAATGACATACTTGTTAACATGCGACGCGACACAAGCAAACTTTTTGGGGAGCGAGCGGCAAGGGGTGCCAAGTGCCGTCGCCGTTACCTGTCAACCATTTTCAAAGCATCTGGCATCTTTCTAAACAGGGGTCGTCGTGTAGCAGGTCAGGAGGCTATCCATGCGCGCTGCGCAGAGGCGTGACCGTTTCGATCCAGGGATGGGGCCTGCATCCAATTAGGATACGACAATGCACACATAAAGGTCATACACGAAGCGCGAAGAAGATTTCTGCAGGAGAAAAATAGAGGAATTAGACAGTTCATTGCGTTCTCATTAAGTATTGTGAATACAATACGTGACTCGTGGGTCAACCACACACAGTTGGAGTGTGATGTACCTTTAGCTGAGCAATATATACAGTGTGAAGAAAATATGCATGTACGCAAGAACGGTACCCCAAGATCAAAGTGATCATGCTTTTATGCTAATTTGACCAATTTACAGAACCATAGCCAGGGCTCCGAAAAGGAGGGCGACGGGGGCGAAAGCGCTGCCAGCACCGTTGGTGTTGGGGAGCGTAGTAACGGTAGGGGTAGCAGATGCGGACTTGGTGGCAGAGGCAGAAGCTGTATATTCTTATTAGTGACATGTTCGTTTGAGACACCTGGAGGGACATGAACTTACACTTGCTGGCAGAGGCGCTGGCGGAGCCGGAGACGGACGCGGAGGCGGACATCGAGGCAGAGGCAGCGGACGAGGCGGCGGAAGAGCTGGCAGCAGCGGAGGAGCTAGCGGCGGTGCTGGTGCTGGTCACCATAGTCGAGACCGGGTAGCTGGACTTAGCAACGGTGCTGGTCACGCTGACGGCGGAGGTAGCAGCAGCAGTGCTGGAAGGGGCAGCCTCGCCGCTTCCGAGAGGGAACTGGGAGCTGTAGTTGGGCTCAGTGCCATCGTTTATCTCGAAGGCGTAGGTGTCCTTGGGGAGGGAGTTGTCAGGAGTCCAGGTGAACTCAGTTCCAGTAGCACCGGCTAGTAAATTGCGTTAGTTACATCTCTCGCTAAAGATGTCAACGGCTCGGAGTAACTTACAGGTGAGGGTAGAGACGGTCTTCAGGTTGCCGGAAGGACCGCTCTTGAGGAGGATGCTGACGGGGCCGGAGGCACCGGTCCAGGTGAGCTTGAAGGGCTTGCCATCCTGGACGCTGAAGTCGGTGTTGGTGAACGAGGCCTTGGCAGCAACCAGGGCGGCGAACAGAGCGGGGGCAATGAAGAACTGCATTTTGACGGTGTGTTGTTGTTTGTTGTTGTTTGGTGGTCGTTGATAGAGAGTGTAGAGAAGATGGAGAAAGCTAACGGTTACAGAAAGTCAACGACTGTGCCTGCTTAACGAAGGAAGAGGAAGATGAAGCACGAGTGAGAGTAGAGTGAGTGGGTTGGGTGAGAGTCGGGTGATGCGAAACAACTTTGGCACCCTGTTCAAAACGTGCGATGCGCCTGGGGTTTTGAGGCGGGTGGGAGATAGATTGATCAATGGTAGGTAGGCGCCAACCGCGAATAGCACGGTAGGTAGGCGGGTATGGAAAGAGGATATCACGAAGGAAGCAGACTTATTGACTTACTGGCTGTGGAAGGCGCGTTGGTATTAGAAATTTGTATGGTAGTGAGTGGAAATGACAGGCGACTGAGAATTATTAACGACCGTGATGGTTGAGGTTATTAGATCTGGGTGGATGAGACAAAACAAATCTTGGGGAGGGGGGAACGGCGAGGATTTATCTATCAATCGCGAAGTCGTCCCAGTTCCCTTTCCTAACCCACGCCCACTCTACACCCAGCTACACCCTAGCCGAATATGCATGTACTATGCCTTCCCTTAGATCACGTAGTATTCTCATCAAGTAAAATTACAAGGGATGTACCGAATTACAAGACCTTGGGCTAAGGCCTGTACCGTTCTGGCTTCATGGCGCTTCAAGGCGACCCGAGAGCCCGCGCGCATTGCTACCTTCCCGGTAGTCTCTTCTGTGTCTGGGGAGGTACATCATGTCGCAATAATCCGGCATGGACCAATAACATAGCATTCAATTGAACCTTGTTGGCCCAGGAGCGGCATTAGGAAAAGTAATAGGCACAAATGAGAAAAAGTTGGCATCAATGGCAGGGCCCGCCCCGTTTCTCAATAGCTGCTCGCCCAAGGTCAGGTACCAGAGCTGTTCAATACGTTGTGCGCTGCTAACATAACATTACAGCTTGCCTAGTGGCCCTCTAGCAGCAGACCTGGAGTACATAAGTGTGGTCTGCATGCGCGAACCCAGCCTAGCGTGCCCCGTCTTTCCCGATCAGGAAGCGCACCGGGTCTGGAAGCCCATTCCAGCCGGCTTCCCCTGAAATCTTGCAATTAAGCAGTATTATTAGAGATAGGCGCTTTTGATTGGCCATTTCGCCGTAGAACCAAGTAGGTCATGCGACCGTCCTTCTAGCCTCATCGATCTAGAGCGAATGCAGTGCCATTCTGGCCATTCCTCCCTTGCTTTCAGGCGAGGGCTGTTATCTGTCAGCTGCGATTGAACATTCATAGCACGATGACGCTTGATAAATAAATAAAAACCACGGGGGATTTGATTAGCCTGTCAACACTAGGCCGAGAACTGCGGGAGGAGACACATGAGCAGCTCCATCCTTTCCAGGGCTAGCAGGGCAACCAAAGACAGCCCGTCACGCTCGGGGCGGACTACCAAGACTACCCAGCGTGCCAACTCCCAATGGAGCCCGCCGGTTCTGGAGCTGCTGTCAAGATGGGATCGGCCCATATGCGCACGCTTAGCCAAGATCCGAAGGATGGCCTAGACTATCTGACATTCTCTAGATAGCTTCGGACGAATAAGAGACAGAGGCGCTTACTCCCACCACGGCTGCCGCTTACCTCGTGTTCTTATTAATTTGCCGCCGCGGTGCAGGCACACCAGAACCTCGCTCGAAGCTCTAATTGATTAATCCAGGATTTCAGAGAGGTGAAGCTTGGCTCATCGATGTTGGCACCGACGATGAGGCATGTCAATCTGACATATGTGCCTGGAATATGCTAGGTATGCAGGAGTTTAACCTCCAGCTTCCCTCGTACCTGCAACGCAATGTGCATGCATATGACCATTGTCAGGTGTCAAAGCGCCCGCATTCGCATACAACATATTCAATTCTCCCATCACGATGACTATGTGGAAGCGGCCCCCTTCGGCGATGTCCTTGAGATCGGTTGTGTTTGTGTAGTCCTTGCCTACGGAGTAATCACCAATGCATTGATGGGTGGGCGCGGCGGACGTTATTCAGATATCCATCGAGCGGGTTTTTACTTCATGGCTCGGCTGCAGTGCGACGGTGCATTACATTACAATGCGGTGTGAATGAGATGAGGCTGCGCGTTTCTATGTAAGTACATAAATACATATACATTAATACCCTACTTATGTACAGTAGGATTGCGCCGGGCTGGCGTCGTCGGTCGCAATTTCGCCTAAAAGCACGTTGCGGCTTTTTCATCCACAACATTGATGATTTGGCGCTAGCATCGGCCTGCATCGGGCATAACCCGCCGAATTGCATACAAAAGTAGGCTCATGGGCCCAAAGTAGACCCATGGGCCATGGGCAGGCAATGGGTCTTCCCCGGAGATTTCCTCTCTGTATCTGCCGGCAGTGTACGGAGCATGCCAGCCCCAGCGGTCAACAGGTATGGATGCGTGACGAGGTGACGAGGCTTGAAAGACATGCAGACATATATCCAGTAGATATCTCGATCACCGAGGGAAACCAAATATAACAACACCGCTGAGACCGTTGCGCTTGCGGCTGCCCTCTCCACCGCTCGTTCTTTTTGATGGCTTACAGCCAGGGCTTGAGCTGAGGGCAACTGTTCTGGAAAGAGACCAATGACAAGGGCCCGATACGCGTCGGCAATTTACGCGATTCAGCAAATCAAGGTTGTTAATTGATGGTAAACTCTGATAAATGGACTCAAGCCTTCTGTTCAGGCATTCCCTTTGCGCTCAAGCTTTCAGCTGGTGGCGGTCGGCTATCAATCAGTTCTGGGCGTTTAAGACCGTGGCTGTGTCATGAGGCCATACCAAGAGGGTTTGCCCCCGGAGCGCCGAGAAACACATACTACAGCATTGGCCATTCTTGTCGCTGTAAAGCGCCCGCTTCCCCACCGAAATGTCTCCGGTCTACTGAGCAGGCCGGGGCGTCGAACACACTGGCTCAGATAGCCCGTTGTATGGCTTCCATAGTATTCGATCCCCGACGCGCGCATCTAGATGCAGGATCGATCCGGCCAATCCAGGGCACAGTATCTGACGCTTGCATGCTTTGGTGGTACTACGCAGCTCAGGCGTCGACACTGGCTGCGCAGCAATTCACTGGATGAGAATTGGAAGAACTGTATCTCAGGTCGACTATGGATCAACTCGACAGCCTTGTTGGTCAACGAAATTGGCCGATATGAGCCTCATCGCTCTCATCAATGATAGGATGGTCCCATGATAAGTTTCCCGGTGTCTACCATGCGGGGACATCGGTCAGACGAGTAGCCCTGGGCAGCAAGGGGGCTTGGCAGGCTGGTCTCATTAAGGAAGAACACATCTGACTACGCCCCTCCGGACACCGTCAGTCTCTTCGCGGACGTTTTCGACCTTGGCGCCTCGCTCTCTAGCCTTGGAGACGAAGTCGTCGAGTGAACCTCCAACCCCGAAGTAGAGTTTCTTTGCGCCTACCAATAACTCTGCAGTGTTCTGGAGGGCTTTCTGCTGCTCCATGAGTTCAATCGTGGTGTCGGTAAAGGACTGGAGAGCAAACGGTGAGTAGATGGTCTCGGCGCCAATTATGATGGTCGAATGCTTAGAACCGCTGGAGGTGACTGTTGTCTCGGTAGGCTTGGACATGAGCCCAACTAACTCAGGCGACCAGGCTCCAGAGAACAAATTCAGGTCGATTTGGCGTTCGGCCAGATACCGTTCGAACCCAACGATAAGCTCCTGGGTTATTTCCAGCTCTCCTTCGGATGCCAGTGCATCTACTGAAACACTGGAACCTTCAGAAGCTTGCTCGCGAACCCATGCTATAAGAAAGTTGGGTAACGTTACAAGCTCGAGGACAGCCGAGTTGTAGTCGGCAAGAATGATTGACATAGGCGTACAACTCTCCGAGTTTGTTTTCTTCTCAATGGCCCATTGGAAAAGAGCCAGCGAAGGGAGCGCTGTGCCACATCCAAGCTGCCAGTTGTCTTCCGTTAGCACGTCAACCCATTCGATATGATAGCTTGGTTTACGGGGATGCGTACCTCGATAACACACGGGGTGGCATCGGCTGGCTCGAGGAACGACTTGGACTGAGCCGCCAGGACCTTGACTAGATCTACACTGCTCTCCCAGCTTTTGAAGCCACCCTCGTAAACGCCGGTCTTGACGTCGTGAGAACCGAGACCGGCCTCGGAATCGCCCCTATCGCCATCCTCTGCCATGATCTGAACTCTGACATCCCAAAGCTCGCGGCGTGGCAGCTGTATGGTCTCGCCGCTGTCCAGCACGACGTCCAGGAGGCTGTATGCGATTGTAGAAGGCAGCCTGTCCAATACAGACGTCAGATCCAGATGTGACGGCGGCAGCAGTGGTTTGCCAGCAACCGGGAAAGCGCTGGTGGCAGGCGCTGCGGCGACACCAGCAGCAGCATCCTCAGTTGGGAGTACCCCCGCCGGGGTATCTATCTGCTCGTCCTCATCTATGTCGTCGCCGCCGAAGGAGAAGGAGAAGTTGCCCGACATGGTGTACGAATTGGGTTTCAAATCCTTTGTTTCCCTATATAGCGCGGATGATAGGCTGATGAACGAATTGTTGCAGGATTTTGATATCAATCATCGGATGGTGGGGGAAGGATTGTAGTGGGGCGCCCTTGTGTCGCGTTTTCTCCCGTCCGCCAATCGGTCCCCTAAAAATCATGAATTTGGTCCAAAATCGCAAAGGCACGCACAAATACTCTTTGGCCAGGACGTCTGTCACCAGATTCAGCCCATATCTCACCAACATAATAATGCAGGTTGGCGTTGCTAGCATCTGATATTCAGAGTCTCTTCAAGGTTATTACTGCAGCTAATACCACTGCAGAATACTACTGCAGCTGACCCAAGAGAACAACCCGGGCCCGATCTACAGTGATAGTCGCACCCTGAACACAAAATACATGTTACTCAAGTAGGTGCCATTTCATTCAATGATTGGCATGGATATCTCAAATACCATTGGCAAAGTCAATACCCCTCCATGATCTGCATGTGCGATACACAGCGACTCCGATCCCGAGCACCGACCTGTTATAGTTGAGATGCATATCAATCACCAGCACCCTCAACTTTCTTCATCGCCGAGTTGCCCGTGGCCAAAAGAAGGACGTACATACACCACTTGATGGCGTGCATGCAAGCTAAAGCCCTCGGCCCGCTTTCAGCTTCTCAACAGCGCCGCTTATGATTTGCCCGTCCAGATGAAGGTCTTGGGTCGATTGTGGGGTTGTCATCTTCTGGTTGGCCGGTTTACGACTCGACTTCAACCTCCGTACATGCTGCGAACCTCATTCCGTCGCAGCCCCAGCCCGTCATTGGTCGCAACCGACCCGGGTTGCTGGGCAAAGACCAGGATCCGGGGTCCTTTTCGTACTTGGATACAGTAAGGCATGGCCATTCGGACTAGTCGGCCGCGAAATGTAAAGGGTATGCACTTCTTTCTTCTCTTGTGTGGAAATAAGCGAACACCCGGCCGGGCTCGGATACGGGCAAGGGCAAAGGAGCTATGTAGATAGCTATGGGTACGGCTGAGCAGCAACCCCTTCAATAGGTGAGTGGCAGAGTAAAAAGGCATGTGAGCCGTGTCCCTTCGTAAGGAATTCGCCGCCGTACGTTGATCCTTGCACCGCATACACGCATTCAGCAGAAGAATGCGATTGCCGGCCTTGCCCATGGTAGGTTGATATACGTGATTGCCCTTGTTTGTTGACTGGGCCCGGTTCATATCGACTCAAATCGTATTCTTGTCTTGCATTCACTATGGCACACGTCCATACCGCCATGTTTATCCTTCCGAACTCCCACTCGGACTATAAGAGTCCCATCAAGTCTCCTGTAATGGCTTCATCCCGAGTTCTAGAGAGCACACCTTCGCAGTATCCTCAGCCGATCATGACCCGCCTCAAAGTATCCCACCAAGCCAACGGCATCTTCAACGGAGCTTCCTCTCAGACAGCAACGCCGCCTTACACAGTCATCGAGGAACCCATCGGCAGTACCAAACATGTTCGCATTGTGGGCATCGGCGCCGGAGCCAGTGGGCTCAATCTGATCAGGACCCTGCGGAAGCAACTCACCGACTACGAACTGGTCATATACGAAAAGAATCATGATGTCGGTGGCACCTGGCTCGAGAACCGATACCCAGGGTGCCGTTGTGATGTACCTAGCCACAACTATCAGTTCTCATGGCGACCGAACCCGGAATGGTCCAACTTCTTCGCATCAGCCGAGGAGATCAGACAATACCTCTGCCGTATATGTGATGAGGAGAACATGAGGGACTCCATCAAGACGCAACACCGGGTATCAGGGGCTTGGTGGGACGAAACAAGAGGGCTGTGGGACCTCAGCATCCTGAACCTGACAACTGGGGAGGAGTTTCGGGACGAAGCAAACTTCATCGTCGATGGTTCCGGTATTCTTAAGTAGGTCCTACCTCGGCAAGGGATGGTTTGATCACTGATCACAAACTAATCACGGCAACGCAGCAACTGGAAGTGGCCCGATATCGAGGGCCTGCAGGCATTCCAAGGACAACTGATCCATACCGCCAGCTGGCCAGAGAATTTCGACCATGCTGGCAAGACTGTTGCGGTTATCGGCAATGGCTCTTCCGGCGTTCAGCTTGTGCCTTCAATACAACCAGGTATGACCACCACACACCTCTACACCCAAAGTGGCTTTCAGAAGCACTTATACTGACAACGCACGCTACCTTAGGTGTGAAGAAACTCTACCATTGCATCCGTACCCCCACATGGATCATTCCGCCACGAATCATGACTATGAAGGTCTTGGGAGGCCCTGTGATGCAGAATGTTCTGGGCGAGGTCGAGATGGACGAAAAGGAGAACTTCAGCCAAGCTCAGATTGAGAAGTTCAAGTCACAGCCTGAGCTTTACAAACGTTTTGTCAAGACTGTGGAGAAGGACATCAATGGAACGTTCCCAATCGTAAGGACCGCCAACCCCCTTTAGTATTACTGCATCCTAACATGGCAACTCCAGGTACTGAACGGGGGCAAGATGCAAGCTTTCTCGACGGAGAAAGTCGTGCAGTATATGACAGCATGTCTTGGCGGCGACAAACAGCTATGCGAGACGCTAATACCCAAGTTCCCCCTTGGAACGCGAAGAATCACGCCTGCACCTGGTTATCTCGAGTCCTTGCGGGTCCCGAACGTCGAACTGCTCCATAATAGCATCTCGAGGATAGTGCCTGAGGGTATCCAACTGAATACAGGGGAAATGATCAAAGTCGACGCCATCATCTGTGCTACGGGCTTTGACAACTCGTTCTGCCCCCGATTTCCGGTCGTGGGAAGATCCGGTAACCTCCAGGACCGGCTGAGGACGGAGACACCGAAGGCATACATGTCTTGCGCTCTTCCGGGTGTGCCCAACTACTTCAGTAAGTGATCTATCCACGCCCGTTCCAGCTTGTTGCCAAAATATTACTAACAATGACCCCTAAAGCATTCCTTGGCCCTAACGGACCTATCGGACACGGAAGTGTCTTCACCCTGAGCGAGCACATCGCGAAGTACATGACCAAAATCATCGTGAAATGCCAGAAAGAGGGCATCAAGGCCATTGTCCCCTCGGACGCGGCCGTAGAAGACTACAACCAGCATATCGCCGCGTTCATGCCGCGGACGGCCTGGCAGTCGTCGGGGCGCTCCTGGTTCAAGAACGGCCGTGAGGACGGGCCCGTCACCGCCCTCCACCCGGGCAGCCGCCTCCACTTCTTCCACATGCTGGAGCAGGTCCGCGGCGAGGACTGGGACTACGTCTACGACAACCCCTCCCAGAACCGGTTCGCCTACCTGGGCAGCGGGTTCTCCACCAAGGAGCTGGACCCCGAATTCGACTCGACGTGGTACCTCGACGATCCCGACAGGCTCTGATTATGCACATACATAGCTACTGCATTTAATACTAAGACGGTCGGCATGCAATGGAGGAAATATGTGCGGCGGTGTTGTTGGCGGCATCCTTATATGGTTGGCAAATAGGCGTAAGGTGGCAACTGTCCCACGATACATAATGACTTGATGACCCCGACCCTGCCTTTGATACTGATTCTCTGAGTGAAACCCCCCTTTGCGACGCTTCTCCTTTTAGATTGGCAGGCTTACTTCTGTTGCTCAACGGTGTAGGACTATACTTAGTGACACACAACCTGAACGTGCTGTATAGTATGCGTGCCAGTTGGCTGGCTCTTTGGCCGGCCCCCTTATAGACAACGCTGATATCAACCCTCAGCTTATTCATGATGATGTTTTGACCGCCACATACGATTTACCGTACCACCCAGAACATGGATAGACCCGACTCGGTGCATATGTTGTGCTACACCTTCGGCTTTTATTACCGACCACTAGCTGTTAGGTTCATTGTATGCGGTGGCGTTCTTACAGAAAAAACCACACACGATATCTACATATACTCGGCTCTCGTGTCGAGGGGAGGTGGCCAACTTTTTCTCCCATTGGCTCTGATGGGAGCCGACCGACGGTCCAATAACAAGAGTTTGGTCAGCCTTTAAGCAGGCGGAGTTGCATGTGTACGCATGATCTTAGTGAGCCTGGTGGTGGTGCAACAATATCCCATCTCTGTCTGGCTGGTCCTAGAGCCTCATATCAGATACATGTTCATTACATGCAGATACGGATGTGTGCTGCTTCGCATTGGAAATTGAACCCCTGATCTGAAATCACTACATGCCTCTTAAAAGCTGGAATTCCATCCGAGGCTACATGCCTGACTGATACCTGTCTACCTACCTCGAAATTGGTCGTTTGTTTGGTCCGGAAATTGTCGACAAGACACCACCGTCATGGCCGTTACATTTCGTTCCTGTACTTTTTTACTTGCAGATGTAATGTGTTGGCCGGAACTCGATGATGTGCACAGCAACAATGGCATTACACGTGCAAATTACCATTTTCATCCGTGGTAGGTAATGCCAAAACCTGGCCGTCAGCTCCGTGAATGTAACCTGGGGCGGGGGGCCAAGCTCATCACCTCGCCGTCCCGGGGGGCCGCTTTCGCTGGACACCCCTGCCGATATGTGGCCGTGTTATATAGGTGACGCAGAGTGCTTCCAGCCCGGAACTTCTCCAGCGATCGCAAGTGCAAATCAATTATGGTACTGCACACTCAGATGCTCACACACTCCTGGTCCCGGAGGGCTGTTAGCGGTCGAATCTCCGGTGTGAATGGCGGTAATAGGAATTGAATTGATCATCATGCGTCAAACGCAGGTACTCAACCGGTTCCTGGTACCTGGTGCTCGCTACTCAGGGCCATTCTCTCCGCACTCAACGGCCGAGCGCATGTTAGTATCGTATGCCAAGACCACATGACCTCTTCATCGTCCGTCATCGATCTATCATACCACATAGGGAGAGTCGAGGTAGTGATCTCGAGAACTGAAGGCATGCCAAGAGTGGACATTAATGAGGTCATACCCTCTCTCCGGGCGCGTAGATATGCCATCGTTATCTCGACCCTTCCTCAATCGGGCTCTCAATTCCGAGGGCTGAGGTCCCGGCAATGTGACAATGGTCGGGCACGGCCGGTACCAGTATGCATGACCGGCCGAGTCAACATCACCCCTTGAATAGTCGATCGATCTTGCCTTCATACCCGGGGAAACGGGTTGTGTTTGCGTTCGATTTCTCAACCGTTGGATCATGGCGCCAATCTTGCTGCTATTGGAGCATGAAGCTGGGCGCCTAATAGCCTGGGATACGAAGCTATGCAGCGTATATAAAGTCCAGGTCTGCTGATGCAAAAGAAGACATCAGCGACTCACAGATCACCATCACTAACTCCATTCTGTCTCCCGAAATGACACCAAAGCTTCCTATCACAATGCAGATCTTCGCTGTCGCCGCCGCCGCCTTCGCCGGCCTCGCCCTGGCCGCCCCGGCCGCCGAGCAGCTCGAGTCCCGTCAGGCTGTGTACACCCCTTGCACGCGTTTATACGGCAGCCAGCAATGCTGCGCTACCGACGTCCTAGGCGTTGCTGACCTGGATTGCGGCTCGCGTAAGTGACCTCCTAGAGTTCCTCCCCTCACGAACCCAATCAGTGATAGAATAACACGCCAACTAACGTGCTTTCGTCCGCCGCAGCTCCCAACCCGTTCGAGACTGCCGATGAGTTCAGCGAAGTCTGCTCTGCCATCGGCCAGCGCGCTCGCTGCTGCGTCCTACCTATCGTGAGCTCCTCCTCCTTCTTTCTTAAATCACCACACTCATATGTATCCGGGGATCAATGCATTAACACAATTATCAGCTCGGCCTCGGTGTCCTATGCCAGACGCCTGCTGGCGTTCAGGGATGAACAGCGATATATTATACCGTGGGTAGTAGTGCAACGCTGAGATGGAGTTTCCCCGTACCAAGGGACTATTGGAGAATTGTAAACATACGAAGATTATGATGGCATTTCGTACTTTACCATGAAACAATTAGAAGAATGATGCGAATTCATTAAGCTATATCGATGACGTTACAGTGCGCTTATGGGCCTGTGAGAGGAGACACTGTGCCGTACCTGACCCACTTGGCGGCGCTGGATTGCCGAAAACATGCTGATTCATTCACTCATGCGTCTGTTGCACACAGTACGGGTCTCGTGCATGAGAGTGAGAGAAACATGCATCAATAAGTTGTATTATAAACCCGAGTGTCACACATTGATCCAACCACATAATACTTCCGGGTCAACTTTCTCTGCCACTTCCGGAAACAACAACATAGTTGAGAGATTATCTCGACGCAGACACATACATTCAACAAGATGAGGCCATCAATACGGCACCTCGCCCAAGCCGCCTCGGCTGCCGGCGGCGCCAACGCCCTGAGACCCGCGCCCATGATGGCCCTGCTGCCGCCCATCCCCCTATACCGCCGGCTGCTGCGCGCGCACCGGAAACACCTCCCCTCGGAGATGCGGGTCCTGGGCGACTTGTACATCAAGGCCGAGTTCCGGGCGCACCGGAACGTGGACAACCCAGCACACATGGTAAATAAGTACCTAGAGAAGCGCAAAGCGCACAAGACCCCTTGTCGAAAACTGGTTGACGGTATCTATAGATTGGTTTCCTGACGGAGTGGCAACTCTACGCACAGAAAGTCGAAGGCGAGGCCTGGAAGGGCGAGAAGATCGACCAGGCCAAGGTGGAGAAGATGAGCGGTATGCATCCCCCTTTCCCTATCTACTATCTCGCTACGATCGAATGCCGCTTTACTAATGAATCTGCTTGTTCCCCCCCCGGAATGTAGACCAGCAGATCGGGCAGATGTATGAGCTGATGATGGCCATCAAGAAACAGAGTGAGGAGGATGGGCAGTAGGAAGGGCATGTGAGAGAATAACAAATGCCAAGTGCTTTTGAATCTGGGTGGTGCGTTTATTTAATTCGGTTTGTGACCTATGGCTTTGAAAGTGACCGAACAACAACTGTGACTATCCAAGGAAGAGCCACCTGACTTTGCGCCAGTCAGATCAGGATGATATATGGATCCAGGAATGATAGTCCGTCATCATTGCAATCAAACGTATATCCATAATCCGTATGTAGTAATCATAAAAGTCACTGTACATTTACGTGTCCTTGCTTCTCAGCCACGGGCTAGTAGTAGGATAATGCGAAAGGGGATCACTGGCAGTAGCGGGATATCTGTGGACGTAATAACTGGCGGTAATAGGATAAAAATGGAATAACTGATAGTGGTGGTATGTCTGGCAGTGTAATGACTGTCAGTAACGAAACAACTAGTAGTAACAGCGACGAGATAACTAGTAGCAAAATTGATATTTAGCAACGTATATGCGAACATATGACGACCACTGGAAGTGAGCTGAAGCTCTTGAAAAAGGTGAACTTAGTAAAGATCTTAAGTCGATATCATTAATTCATGTTTTGTTTAATAGGAAACAACTCTGGGAATTTTATTTTCACTCGATGGTGGCCATGTCGTCATCGTTGTCAACGCCGCGAGCTTCTGCCGCAGCGCGGCAAACGACTTGCCTTCTCGGCCTCCTCGGCCTCGCCATTCATCTCAACTATAACAACGACCGTGCCGTTCTACGCAAGGGTACTAAAATCCCTATATACTTTACCATAGAAAGCCTCCACGACAAGCGTGGCATCTATTACATCGAACAACTCATTGATGTGCTGCACGACCGAAAAACTTAGAAGCTTCCACGAGCACAACAAGTCCAAGCCTACTCCTTCCCCTTCACGGCCTTCTCGGTCTCCTTCTTCTACTTCTTCTACTTCTTCTACTTCTGTATTCGCATGTTGGCATATAGCTATAAAAAGGGGTTCACTACAGCCAAGGGTTGGAATAGCTGGTCGCAGCTAGGTAACAATGGAGTGACTGGAAGCAACGGAATAACCAACAAGCATCAACGGCATAACCGATATCAACATGACAACTGACAGTAACGGGATCGCTGGGGAGCACGGCATAGCAAAGTAGTAACGTAACAACTAGCTAGCGACAGGATAATGGCAGCACCGTAATAGTTAGTAGAGTGGGAATAGCTGGCAGCAACGGGATAGGTGGCAACGAGACCAGCTGCCTGGTGGCGGTGTTATTCCTGGTAAGCGGCTACTAGATTTGGGGCAACGAAGTCTCCTAACACAGTGTACCATTTCAACAGAGCGGGCTTTATAACTTATATTAATCGCTTATCCCATTGTCTACTACTTCGTCAAGGCCTGGATAATCCAGTCCGCCTGTATAGCGCTAACCTTTTTGGCGTAATTCTTTTGCGTAAACACATGCTCCAAAAACATAATCGCCTCCTTCTTCTGTCCATGCAGCACACTGGACGGGTGAATAGAGACCAGGTGCTTGCCGTGCGTGGTGACGTAGCTGCTATCCGGGGCCAGGAGAGCGCACTTGGTGACGAACCCCTTAAGGAAGCACTTAAGTAAGGCCTCGCCCTTCTCAGGGGTTAGGGGCTCGAATGGCTGGGGATCGGGCAGCGGCTTCTCTTTCATCAGCTTCTCCTTAAGGCACATCCCGCGAAGCTGCGTGCGGATGTTGAGGGCCTGTTTCATGTTGCGCAGGTTGATCTTGCGCTTCTTGCACCACTCGACGCGGTCCGCGTGTTCCGCCGTATACCGTTGCATTGCAGTCAGGTATGTGAGAATGTCACCCTCTCGACGGTAAAGCTCCTTGCGCAGCTCCTCCACCTCTTCACGCTCCTCTTCCATCTGCAACTGATAGAATATGCTCTCACCGGAAGTGATGCAGGAGATGATGTCGATCACTTCCAAGAGACAGTCGTACTGCGGCTCGGAAGCCGCTAGTAACACTCTTCCGTATTGTGCCGACACGGGAAACAACGCGAGTTTTCGGCCAACCTCGGTGATTGATCCGTCGTCGGCTATAGCATCCAGAAAATGGAGTTGTACAAGTGCCTTTTCAACAGAATCGACATCGGGGAAGTCCATCAAAGGGAAAGAGAACACATCGTTGATACCACGGGCCTTCATAGTGAGGATCGCCCCAAGAACGTCATTGCGTAGAATCTCAGGGAGATCAGCCTCGCTGAGTGATTCATAAGCCTCTGCTGTAAATAGTCTGAAGCATTTACCGGGCCCTTCACGACCAGCACGACCAGTCCTCTGCGTAGCTGATGATTTCGAAATAGGCTTGACGAGGAGAGACTCCATGCCCAGACGTGAGCGGAACTGCTTGACCTTGGCTTTGCCCGAATCAATAACGAACCGAACCCCAGGAACGGTAACCGAGGTCTCCGCAATATTGGTTGACAAGATAACCTTGCGCGTGAATTTCGGAGCGGGTTTGAAGGCGGCCTGTTGCGCTTGCATTGACAGTTGTCCATATAATGGGCAGGGCAAGAGCTTGGGGACATTAGAAGCAAGGCTGGCGCCATAATCTTCTATGAGTCGCTGCAGAGCCTCAATATCTTCCTGTCCGCTCAGAAAGGCGAGAATGTCTCCTGGAAGTGGCTCTCCTTCGTGGATCTGAGTGATCTGTTTGTATAGCGCGTCTCGGATGTTCGGTACGGGCCGTTCTGTGTGCTTGATCTCGACTGGGAACTGACGTCCCTTAATTCGAAGAAGCTGTACGGATTGTTGAGATTTGGACTTATCATCAGATTCTGGTGAGTCAAAGAATTCCTGGATTCGTTCAACATCTGCCGTTGCACTCATGATAACGACCTTCAGGGGGATGCCTCCACGTCCCTCCTTGTTCCCAGAAACGATCTGTTTGAGGAAACCAGCAATCATATCAACATCAACACTCCTTTCGTGGATTTCGTCGACGATCACAGCGCTGTATTGCCGTAAGTTGGGATCGCGCAGAAGCTCCTGCAGGAGCATACCCTCGGTAAGGAACTTGACCTTGGTGCCTTTAGGTACGTTGTGATCGAACCGCACGGAATAACCGACATGGCCCTCCTTGATCCCCGGCACAAGCGGCGTGCCCATCTCGCGGGCCACTCGGTTGGCCAACGTGGTAGCTGCGACTCGTCGCGGTTGCGTGATAGCAATCATGCCGCCGACGTTCACGGGATCGCTCTGCTCCGGGACCTGGACCTTCTTCCGGCGGCACCACTCCTCGTTGCAAAGGAACTGCGGCACTTGGGTACTCTTTCCGGATCCAGTCTCTCCCATGATCATGAGCACATCTTGGCTGCTCCCAATGCTCGAGAGGATATCCTTCTGATGCGCCCAGATGGGCAACGCTTTGCGCGCCTTCAGCAACGGCGTATCCTGCTTGGGCTTGCCGCCATTGACGTTGCGCTTCTTCGTGCTGGTGCCACTTTGTTTCGTCTGATCAACCTTTGGCAATTCCGGCCGCTCCTTCTCCTGCTTGGGCGTTGATGCTGTTGCTGCTGGCGCCGGGGTTTTTACTTTATTGAAACCAAAGTCGACCATTCGGCCCCCAATATTTATGAGCCCATTTGCAGCCCCATTTTCATTATTCTTACGCCGTTTTGACGGCCTTTCAGTCGTCATATTGTATAGAGTAATACGGGCGCGTTGTAGTGATGGAATCCGGATGGCAGAATGAATAAAAAAAGTACGGATACCAGAATAGATTTAAGTTTAGCTTGTTTTTTCCAGTTGCTGCTGATAGAGACCCACCATAACCGACTGGACTAGCCCCGGCCTGTAGCTCGACCTGCATGAGGTCCCGTCGCTTATTCTGGAATGATCATGGAAATAAACGACATCAACCTAGACTGGCATGCACGCCTACTATGGCGGGATAGCTTGAAATTAGATAACTGGTAGCTGGCAATAGACAATTGTACTAATGCAGTTGATACTGGTTGGAATAAATGATCAGTAGCGGAGAGTTGTCCATGGTGTCAACAAAGCACTGGAAGCACCCAGGTATTCGCAGTGTTGCTTGTACGAACATACATAGTTCTTCCGGTCAGAACCAATGACTACTTGTGCAGCAGAGATAATCATAGAGAGTATTAAACCAGTGGCATGAAAGGAAACTTGTATTCATTCATCACAACGCTTGTGGTAGGGAGATCCAGTTTGAAATGTCCCAAATCCGATCTATCTGAACAGTAAAACACAAGTCCAAAAGAGCACGCGTAATGCCTTCATTGTATCAATCTCATCATCTATGGCCAGGATCCCGCTATCCAACGGCATAGCTGCGGATACCAGACGTGACCGAACCATGTGCCGTATTCTAAACCCATAGAAAATCCCCCAAGCGCAGCACATACTGTGCTGGCGCTTGGTCAAACATCTCGTCCTCTCACTTAACGGATGCGCTTCAGTCTCTCCGTATTGAGCCTGGCAGCGTCGTCGAGCCGGACACTCTAGATGGCTGTTAGCAGGTAACCGTGTATGGTGTTTCTCGTAAAGACGTACCTTGTCACCCAGTCGATCTATGAGCTGGTTCTGATCCTCAATCTCCTTGCCCATCAACTTGGCCACGCTGTTTAACGTCGTGACGTGGCCAGCAGTGCGCGCCATGGCGTCATCAATACGGTCCTCGTTCTGGTCGTCCTCCGAGTCGTCTTCGAATGCATACTTGGACTTCTCGGCTCCACTGGACCGCGACCACTTTTCGGAGCTTCTTTGAGCCTTGTCGATCTCCTTGAAGCCCTGCTCCATGCGAGAGTTCGAGTCGTACCCGGCTTTGCGAGTGGCGTCGCGCATGTCTCGGTCAGCTCGGTGATTGCTCAAGGTGCGTTCTTCCATCTCCTTGGTACGCTTGGTTGATGTAAATGGATTGTTGACGTGCACAGCGAACATGCTGCGGTTCAGACTCTTAAGCTTCTTTGTAGAGACATCGGCCTCGCGTGTAGATGTGCTGGCCTTGTCAAGGAGTGTCTCGGTGTAGTTGAGGCGCTCATGCTGGGCGCCAAGTCTGGCGTAAGTGCCCAAGGCTGTCTCGACGGCTGAGGCGGCAATGCGTTCCGAGTTCTCGGCGGAGTTGGCAGACTGGGACGGTCAGCGGATGAAGCTAGAAGTATTAGACTCGGGAAATTCGACTTACGGCCATCTTGGTTTCTTTGATCTGGCGCTTGACATCCTGAACCTCCTCCTCTTCTTGCTCTTCGGCGGTCAATTCACGGTGCTGGTTTCAAGCTTTTGTTAGCACGCACTGCCCTCTCAAGCCAGGAGCGAGGGACCTAGTTCTTACCTCGCCGTAGCCTCCATAGCTAGTACCGGAGTTGCCGTAATCTCCAGCACCAGACGGAGGTAATTGCTGTTGTCTCTGAGCACGCTCTTGTGCCCCTGAGAAGAGAGCATCTCTGGTGGAGTCATCATTGCCGCCGAGGCCACCGTAGCCTCCGGGGCCTCGAGCGCCCCTGCCTGCGCCTCCGCCGTTGTCGTACCGCGAGCTACCGTAGCCGCCAGCGGATCCGAACTTTTCGTTCGAGTATCCGCCCGAGGGTTGACTGTTGTTGTTGTAGGGTGGGGGAGCAGTCTCATTCGATGCGACACTGCCGTTGCGACTGACCGGTGGCGCGCCGCCACGGGGTCCGCCTGGAAGACCACCCGGGGTGGCACGAGGACCGCTGGGAAGGCCGCCGCCGCCGTATGGTTGGTTTTTGTATTGGTTGTAAGTCGCCTGGGCACCTGCAGAATGTTAACATACATGGACGGGTGAGCAGCAACGTAGGGAGCTCATCAAATTTACCTGTCATGGGAGTCGCATAAGGGTCGTTTCCTCCGGACTTGGCGTATGGGTTCTTAGCCTCCTCGTCCTTCTTGCCAAAGCCAAATCGCCCCATTTTGTAGGATTTTCCGGTCTTCGAGCCGAGACTAGTCGAGGAGAGGGAATAATCGATGCAAACACGACCTGCAGGTGTGTTTCTCTATATTTGGGTTGCTGTGAATAGAAGGCAGTACGTTGTCGCCTTAATGAGTGGAATGGTTATTAGGTAAAAGACGTTGTTGTTGTTCAAGTATGCGTCTGCTTCATTAAAGGCAAAGGGGGTGAGCTGGGCTGGGCCGACCTTTAAAGGGTAATGGTGGGGCTTGAAAGGCGGTTTTGGTTTGTCTTAGGTGCGTTTCGTAAGAGCACCACGGGCACCCTCCAGCAATGCTGATCCACTGATCACCCAAACCGCCTTCTCCAGTCCCCTTTTTCAGGGTTCTCGCTTGCAGATTGGGCACCTGTCGGTACATACATGCAACAAATCCCCCTTCCAAATCTTTCGATGTTGATACATTCGACATCAAATATATTCCTTCCCCTTTGTTCAATTACCCCTTACGCCTTTGCTCAACATTTGATATTGAATGGACCAGAAGTCCCAATTCTAAGCCACGTTTGTACTCGTCAGGCTCCCAATTGCGCATCTCCGTTGACTGGGGTACGCCGTAAGGCAGACGCATTCTTTTTAAAGGTCCTGTGGCAACACGAAGACTAGAGCTCAGCCACGGGAGCCAGAGGCGATTCTAGCAACAAGGCCCCCACTATCGGAACTCACACCACTCTGGAATACGGGGTGCATGTGCTGTTAGACGAGCAAAGGAGCAAGCGGTAGTGACAGTACATGCATAAGGACGTACCTGAAATGCATCAATCATGATCGGCTCGTCGGTTGGTCTTTTGGAAACACCTGGCGCCTAACCCGGTTCCAATAAAACTTATCAATTGAGTCCAATTGTTGGAATTTACATCTTCATTTCTAAAAGGGATCGATTTCATTGGGAAGTGTTCTGGAAACCGTTAAATTCTGTATCCGCAATTGCAAAGGTCGATCTGTCCATGCACTTGGCACATGGGATGGGGCCAGTTTATTTTTACCACATTCAGCTCATAGCATATAGGTGGAGGATGGGGAGCACTGAAAGAGTGTGCTCATGTCCATAACTCTCTCCCAATCAAGTAAGCACATCAATGTATATGACGAATGTCATAGGCAGTTGATACTGCCCATGCTGTGGCTGTTAGTCCTAGAAATCCCGAATGGCATTAGCATCAATGGGAAACTGGTGATTGACTCCTAAATCGAATGCTTTTCTGAACGGGGTTGGAACTCAACGGGGTGACTGGTTCACCGTTACTGCCCCATCAACCAGTAAGTGGGTGACGTGGTACTTCCCCTGCATAACATACTCCAGCGGGCATTTTCAGCCGTTGCTCTTTCCACATTGCTTACTTGTTGCACCCATTTGAACCCGGAGTCGGAGCTATCATGTCGACTCATCAATCTCTCTAAGAGTACGGTCTGACTTAGGATCTTGGCTCGTGAGCTTTACTTTGAATGCATCGAATCCTTATATACTGTATACACTGGCAACATCACTTTTGATTGTTTGCTTATCGAAATTATGCTTACCGACTTCCCTGCATGATTGATACAACTCGATTTCTTCAATAACTTGACGTCCCCGGGAAATATCCAGACCATCAAGAACCAAGCACCTCATTGTCTGAAAATGATCACTCGTATAGCACAGTACCCTATTCCAATAAGAACCAAAACGAAAAATATACTACTTAAACTCCGTGTAACAGGACTTTGCTAGGAGTGTCAATCAGTATCGGCCGCGAAATAACCATTGGCTTAGCTATTCCGGGATAGTAGCTACTTGAGGAGGAAGGCTCGGGACAAGATGGCTTCTGTGTTTACATTCGACCCAAACCCCCTAGGGTATCGTCGCCCTGGCTGAGAACGGAGGAGTCTGCAAAGAACTCGGGAACAGGTGGCTCATCTCCTAGCAGCCATGATGAACCAAACCAGGCCGGCGAGCCAGATCTTGACCGGCTGGAGGCAGAACCGCAAGAGGGGCCGATCGAATACAAGCTCCATCTTCTGCTGCGTGGGCGCAGAAAGTACGAGGTGATGAGCACAAGTATTAAGGCGTCAGGTTCTCGGTCGCGGCCTTTACGACAACCGGCTGCGAACATGAGTCAAACTCGCCAGACAAGGCTGCAACAGCTTACGACGCAACTACTTTGGAGACTGCAACAGTCTTCCCCGAACCATGCGAAAGCCAGGGGTGATCTAGTGATCCCTAAATTGCCCGAAGACCACGAAAGCCTTGATTTCTTACATAAACCTCAAAGACTACTTCCTGGGCTCGAGGAGTCTAACGGTGCACTGTATGAAATAGGGGTGGCCGATGATGGCGAATTCATCGGGCTCACTAAGGACGAAATGGATGAGAGCATGACGACACTGAAGATCATTGCGGCAAGTTTAGGTTGCCGAGTTGATGTGCAGCGAATGAAGGTTGTGGGCAATTGCGAGTGGATTGAGCAGCCGTCGCCAGGCCAGCCGCCGAAAGACCAGGTTCGACACCATACCGACCTCTGGGTAGCTGAAGCATTGGTCATTCCTATACTTGAGCCTCAAAAGGAACTCAATGACGACGGTGATCAGGCTCAAGGGCGACAGGGCTCCTCGGCGGACCCTGCAAAGGATGCGTCGCAAACAGAACAACTCCGCGTCTCCATCATTGGGCCAACTACATCTGGGAAGACCACACTGCTTGGTACGCTCGCGAACGGCACCCTCGATAATGGACGTGGGAGCAGTCGCATTAATCTACTGAAGCATCGACACGAACGAGTTTCTGGCCAGACTTCGTCTGTGGCACAGGAGTTGATTGGTTACAAGGATCAGGATATCTTCAACTACGCCAGTGTTGACATCGAGGCGTGGACGGACATCCATGACCATTCGGAAGCTGGTCGAATGGTCTTCTTCTCCGACTCTGCCGGCCACCTGCGTTTCCGTAGGACTATCATGCGAGGCCTCGTTGGGTGGGCACCTCACTGGACGTTCCTCTGCATCACAGCAAACGGTGGAAGCGTTGCAGCACAGCCCGGTCATTCCTTGTCTGGTACTACTGATGACCTTGGCGATATGGCCAATAGCCTCAATCTTGCGCTGACTCATTTGGACCTTTGTCTACTATTGGAGATCCCGATGGCCATTGTAGTAACCAAATCTGATGTTGCGACCAAATATGCCTTGAAAAGCAACCTGAACCAGGTCTTTTCCAAAATCAAGAATGCCGGCCGAACACCCAAGCTGCTCACGCCAAATGCTGCCAACAACACCGTGCTCACACAGATCCCAGTTTCAAGTCAGCAGCAGGTTCAGAGAGAAGTCGTGGAACCTATGTCGAGAACTACGAGTCTACTTTCCATAGTGCCCGTTGTCCTGGCAAGCGCAGTGAAAGGGCAAGGCATCGATTTGGTTCACGCGCTGCTAGCAAGCCTACCCATGCCACCTCCACCAACAGCACGAGATTATGCTCCCCTAGTTTTGAACCCTGAACAGCCGGAGGCACTCTTTCACATCGATGATAAATACGAGCTAGAGTCACGCGTCGTACAAACATCGACTCGCGCCTCTGATGGGAAGGCCATTGTGGTTGCTGGCTATCTACGATTCGGCCGGATATCAGTGGGTGATCGGGTGGCCATTGGACCTTTTCCGGCGGACGAAGATGAAGCTGGCGGTCAGATACCTCGTGATCACCCTACCCCAGGATATGGCCTGTCTATATCACACCCTTCGTCAAGCGAGCTCGCACGCATAGCCTCGCGGAATGCGGTCCCAGCATCAGCCGTCAAGGGAGAGTGGCACAATGCCAAAGTGGTCAACATCCGTAACCTGCGGCTCCCAGTACGGACCATGGGCCCTGGCCAGGCTGGCACAATACAGATCGTGCTGGACGACGTTGGCACTCCTGCAGACTACGACTCCGAAGTCGAGCAAGTGAGGGCATTTCGTGGGCTTATTCGGAAAGGCCAGGTTCTTGCAATCCCTAGCCAGCATATGTTAGACACTGGACTCTCGCTGCAAGCGGCTTCGGGATTCACTGCAACCTTCAAGGACCCTAGAGTCGCAAACCTCACCGGCAACGGCACTACACTCGTCAACGTCTATGTCGCCACCGTTAGGACTGCCGCTCGCATCATACGAGTGTCGCGTAAGCTACCTGACAGAGCTAGCCCAGCCGATAGGGAGGCAGATGACGTCTTCAACATGGCCGAGAGTATTGAACTCGACCCTGCTCATGGCGGCAAGGACGACTCCGACCTGTCGAACTCGCCTGAGTATATTGTCACGATGGAGCTTCTGTCCAGCAGGGAATGGATAGAAATGGGGTCTAAGGTGGTCTTGATGGAAGGGAGTAATAGCGTGGGTTTGGAGGGTTATGTTGGGAAGGTCGTCGAAATCGCTGAATGATACCACCACGAGGACGTGGTACCTACATTAGCGATTTCTTTTAGTATAAATATATTGGTTACTTGTGAAGTTAGAATAGTATAATACCAAACAGCCATCACATTACCAGCAGCTTATTCCCAGCCCTCAGGATACATATACCATGTCTATCATCACCAAGGATTGAGATCATACAGCTGTTACTTCAGAGTAGGAGATACAGTCCATGCGCATTTCCCTCGAGGCTTTCTTTCTTTGTCCTAACCAAGTATACTATCATTTTAGGTGATCATAGCCCCGTCATGAGTCTCCTTGAACGCCCAAGCCCAATGAATCGACCCCGGTGCTTCCATTAAGCCCTCACTAACCCGTAGAATAATGTCCACGTCAAGATATACCCGGCCATTCCACCCATGACGCCGCCAGCCCAGAATTCATACTGTGTCCGGAAATATCTGCTAGTATCGAGAGGTCCCAGCCCAGACTTGAGTGACGTGGGAGCCACGCGAAAGGTATAGAAGAGTATGGTCGTCAAGACGGTGAAGATGAAGTAGAACAGGAAGCCGCTGTAGGATTCGAGGCCCAGGATGCCCGCCGCGACGCCGAAGATGGAAGCAGTGAGAGACTGCAGGTTCGAGAGCACCTGCGCGCATACGTAGATGATGATGTCAGTTACCAGCTACCCAATGCCGTCATTTTCTTGCTTGCGACGCCATGTGCGACAGCAACTGCGGCCGCTGTTCGTCGTACTTTGTGTTTGGCCCGTCTGGTCGTTTTCGTTTTCGTTTCGGGGCTGGTCTTGATTCATGCTCGGCGGCCACACCACCACCAGCAAGATGCGAAACAAAAAGAAAAGGTGGTCATACCTTTGTGTTGTGCATCACCGATTCCGGCACAATCGGCGCGACCTGAAATTCCCGCTCGGTAGGCATGTTGTTGGCTGTAGTAGATGCGCTGTCGTTTCGCCTGATATTGCTGTTGGCTGTTGGCTGTTGACTGCTGACTGCTGTTCTTGGATCTTGACGTTGGGCCGTTAGTTGGTCGCGGCTCAATTGGCAGGACCGAGGCCGGGCTGCGGCCTGCGTGGGCGCTTCAGTGGTTCAAGGTGCCTGTTATTGGTGGGCTGGTGGGCTGGTAAGAGGGCCTGGGGGTCTCAGGTTCTCAGCCACGCCGGAAGGCCTACCGACCGTAGGTGGAAAGCTTAGGAGATGGGGCCAACGCCGAGGCTTCTGGAATAAAAAGGTTGACAGGATGCAGCTATTGAATTCTGTTCGATCCCATTTGGAATTTGGGTTAATTGACAGATTGACAGTGGAAGATGGATAGGAAGCTCAGCAGTCACAAACAACTTTGACAGACACTTTTGGCTTCGGGTAACTAGTCTAAATGACGGCCGCGATGCAAGCTGACAGACAGGCGATGAAGCAATAGTCCGGAAGAATAGTCAACGTGTTGGCAGAGAGGCTTAAGCCCACGAGAGCCACTTTACTAGCGCCGGGCCGTGGACGTGCGTACCATTAGAATGCGATGTTATGTACAAGGGCAAGCATGCATTATCCGTCTGGTAGTACAGAGAGAGAGACACCTGACACCGGCACATGCTGCATGCGTGCATCTACATACCTGACATATGTTAGCAGAAGCCACCGCCCGAAAGAAACTCCGTCATGTCGCCTCACTGATTAGATGTGGTACTAGTAATAAACGAGAGCGACTCAGCACAGGAAGGAGGTCGTTTCAGCGGATGAAATAGGGCAAACGAAACGAAAGTCAATTCCAGAATATGGCAATGCTCAGGTTCACATGCAATCAGTGCCTCGAGAAAGAAAGCATTTGCTGCGTAATCCGCAGCGAGGAAAGGGTCTTGTGGTCCCCACTGGCAGGAAACAGCAATTTGCTGTCATTGGACATAATTTAGGACTTCTCCAAGTATCCGGGTACGGCCCTGGCATCATCAATGGATCTCGCGGATCATCATCCATGATCCAAAGTAACATGGCAACGATGGTAGCTACATAACTCGTGCCTACTGCTCGTGCTACTGGGTGTGCTACAGATGCTACTGCAGCTGGCCTGGGTGGCCTGGCTAAGCTGTACCCAGTTAGGGGCCCCGAGCACGTTTCCAGAACATCGATGATTCGACTGGCGCTAAGCCATCCGTCGTTAATGAGTCGCTCTGTGGATAACATGGGGAAGGTTGGTTCCTCCCAAGCCTCCACGGCTTTTCCTTACTCGAACAGGAGGCTCATCTCGGACACTTTAAGATGAAGCTGGTGACATCCATGCCTGCACGGTTAGCCTCTCCGTCCTGAGCGTCCTGAGTTCTGACCATCCTGGGCCGTCCATAATACAATGCAACATATCCACCGGGGCATCTTTGTTGAATAAACAATACATTTCACCCTTTTCCCGCCGGGCCAAAGTTCGACAATACCCTTTCAATACTAGTGCCTATTCTCTGTCTTACCTGTCAAAGGGATCGACAATCCCATCTAACACAATACATACTGCAGCTTTCTTTGTGTGTGAATTATCTCAGACAGACTCCGTGACGCAAACCCTCTACGGCCAGGACCAGGCATTGCCGCATTACCTCCTCCCTCCGCCACACTCGACGACGAATCTCCAGCGTCCATGGTAGCGAACCTCCGTGCCACATTTCGATTTAACCCCCGTAAGATTGCTGCGACACATGGACCACAGCGATCGTGCAACCTCGCAATTACATGGAGACCTCTTATGAGCCGGGCGGTCCTCACGACGAGTACCAAACCTCTTTTGAGGGTCAAGGTATGATAGCGATACCATGGCTCTTAGTTTAGCCCGCTCTATGAGCCTGCGCCGACATGCTGTCAAGAACCATATGGCTTGCAGACGTCTAACACTACCGGTGTATCTAGGCCATGGCATTGTAGAAGACACCGATCACGAGTCCGATGACCACGAGCAAGGCGAGCTGTCGCCCGAGTTTCAAGAGTCGCCGCCGACAAGCCCGACCAGCCCGAAGCCGAGCTTCGCTCCCAGCGGCCAGGCGAAACCGATCAGGAGGTTCAAGAATCGGATACCGAGCCCGCTAAATCTGGACATACCGAAGCTGGATAAGTTTCAGCATGCCTACACGGTAAGAAAAAGGACCCCTTATTATTGCGAGATGCGTTCGTCGCGACTGAGACGGCCGAACTCTTAGAAAGCAGTGAAGACTACGGTGGACGGCCATGGCAGCCACAAATTCCTCGAGCAACTCCAGTGGATCATCAACTCATCGCAGCTTCTCGATACGCATACGTTGCCAGCATTCGCCTCGACGCCCCTCCCGGTCGACCTGCCTGTGCCCGACTTACGCGAGGGCTCGCAGGGTCGGCCATGGTCATCAGAAGGCGCCATCGTGGCAGCGGCTCTGGGAATAGGGACGGCCTCTCTCGTTCGCTGGTTCTACATCGGAGGCGTCTTCACCTTTACGCTTACGCGGTTGGTGGTGGCGACAGTCGCTTTATGCTCGGTGGTATTTGGGTTCAGTGTGTACATGCGCCGGCAGTGGCTCAAGTACATCCATGTGCAGACGCTAGCTCAGGTCAAATTATTCATCCAGAACTCGGCCGAGCTGGATAGTATGGCTGGGGCAGCTATAGGCTTCATCACCGAAGTCGAACTTATCGCCCGTGGATACCGTCTGTAAGTCGCACTTCCGATGTCATCTTTGTTTCTGTGCCCGCCGGTCTAACCTAGGATACAGATCACTACCTCTTCCCCCATCAGCCGCCTCGAGGGCAGCGGGCAAAACGTGAAGAGCGTCAAAATCAGGCGAGAACTGAATGCTCAGATGCTCAAAATAATGAATCGCTATTTCACGACAGCTCGCGCGGTTCGGGAGTTCAGCAACCAGGACCTCCTGCGTTTCCACGAGCAAGGGAAACAATGCGACCCTGAGAGCATTGCCTCTTCTCTGGACGACTTCAGAACTGCCGGACTCGAGGTTTCTCAAATGACCAGCAAGCTCAAGGAGTCGTATGTTACTGTTCAAGGCCTCCGCAAGATGTTTCTGCTCAGTCTGTTTTGCCTCGAGCCGCAAGATGCAAGCAGCGATTATTTGCGCTTCACCACGGCATTGGAAGGTCTCCGGCTCTGCAACGACGTAACGGAAAGCGCCACTGCGCAAATCCAGAGAGCGCTGATGGCCGAAGAAAGTAAGTTGGAACATTAGTGACGTTATGCATTAAACCCATGCTAATATGTGGTAGCATTCAATCTCAAGAGCCCAGGCATGCCCCTTAGTCCAGACCGCGAAAAATGGAAGCATCAAGTGAGAAAAATTGGACTACTGAACAATAGTATTCGCGGTCTTCAAGCAAAAATGGTCCTCTTGGCTGAGGAATCCAACAAAGTCATCGATGACGAACATGGCGACATGTCACATCTGGGGTCTACGTTCATGAGCCAATACGAAATGATCGGGAAGGACCTGAAGGCTCTAATGGAAGCATGGGAGATTGGGAAGGCAGCAGTGGCTTCGGCTATTAACCGAAATGAGCGCAAACGGGTTTCGTCTGCCAGTCTGCTATCCCCGGTAACTTCCACAAGCGAACTCGCTTCGGTTTCCGAAGAGAGTGACGGCCCGGACGCAGCCCTCAGGAGGCTTGAAGGCGACCACTCACCGCCAACAGAGCCTGGCAGTCCGAACAACTTCACGACAGATCCCGTCGAATATGAGGCGATTGCAGAAACTAATACTAAGCCGAGAAGCACAATGAGCCGAGAGGAGAGGATCAGATCGATGCAAGCAGAACGGGCATCGAAGATTGCTGCTCGAGAGAAGGCGATGGAGAGCGGGTGGTTTATGGGCGAACTCAAAAGCGTCTTGCAACATCGTGGCGAGGGGGAAACCCTCGCGCCAGGCCACCGCAATTCGAAACGGAGGAGTCTCGGTGCATCGCCAATAGGGGATGGCACGAGACCGCTGACCCTATCCGCCTCTTTACCTTCACAAGGATAGTATGATCTCCCTCCTCCGTGACTCTGTGAGAAGGGTGGTTTGCTTTCCCTGTGTCGATTTTCATGACCACATATTAATCACGCCCTGACCTGTTCGGGCGTTCGATACGCATTATGACCAGTGATTATTATACGGGCTGCATCAAGGAGTTGGATTAGACAGCAGACTGTTGCAAGCCTCGTACGACGGCGGACTTGTCCATTTTTCCTCTTTTCCGTATTTTTTCATCTTTTACTTGATGACTTTTAGGCGCTGGCAGGGCATTTTTGAGCAAGCAAGGCATGCATAGCTCTGGGTCGCAAAAAATAACACTCACACGATCGTTTGATTTTCCATGTCACTTTTTGTATATAATTCCTATGCAACAGTACCTACATACTTTTAGCCAGCCATTACATACTCAGATTAGACTATAATGTTTCAAAAGCATGAACGATGCAAACCAACAAACTTGGGAATTTTTAACGGATGAAGAGATTGGAGCTGCCCCAGGCCATGCTAGTTCTTGCATGAAGAATATTGAGCATATCAATTGCGTTTGCCTAATTTACCTGTTATTAGGTTACTTGCTTTTCGATAGGGTTACCATGTATGCATTTTGGCTTACATGGCCATGGGCAAGCAGCCAAAGAAGAATACAGGGGTCTCCGAACAGCGTAGGTGGCCTGAGGAGGTCCGGGTGCTTAACGCGAAAATAGAGGCTAAGGGCAACTGAGCGCGTCTGGGCCAGGCAGTCAATTAAGCATCCAACGCGTAAAAAGCCCACTTTGGACGCGTCGGGCCCAGCATCCCACCCACCTTTAGGAGGAAATATCGTCTGCCTACTTGCTCTCCAGACCAAAAGCTCAGTTGCCAACTACCACAACACCATCAACCATACCAATCTCACCACATTTTCCGCGACCTTTCTTGATACCCATCTATCTCATTGCCTCGTCTTGCAACATCGCAAGGCCTCTTTACTTCTCTTTCTGTAATTACCTAATTCATTCACATCACCGCCATCATGTTGGAAGCCAGACTCGAGCAGGCTATGCTGCTGAAGAAGGTGGTGGATGCCATCAAGGACTTGGTGCAGGACTGCAACTTCGACTGCAATGACTCCGGCATCGCGCTGCAGGCCATGGACAACTCCCACGTCGCCCTCGTCTCCATGATGTTCAAGGCCGACGCCTTCAGCCCTTACCGATGCGACCGCAACATCGCTCTCGGTGTCAACCTGGTGTCGCTGACCAAGGTTCTGCGCGCCGCCCAGAACGACGATGTCCTGACCCTCAAGGCCGAGGATGCCCCAGACTCCCTTAACCTGCTCCTCGAGAGCGTCGAGAACGATCGCATCAGCGAGTACGACCTCAAGCTCATGGACATCGACCAGGAGCATCTTGGTATCCCCGAGACCGAGTACGCCGCCACCATCCAGATGCCTAGTTCCGAGTTCAAGCGTATCTGCACGGATCTGATGGCTATGTCCGAGTCCGGTAAGCATTTCTACACCCCCTCATGGCTACGCTCCGGTGGCGCTCTACGATTATGGTTCATGTATACTGACGCAAAAATTCTTCACAGTAACGATCGAGGCAAACAAGGATGGCATCAAGTTCGCGGCAAACGGTGATATTGGCAACGGTTCCGTGACACTTCGATCGCACAACAACGTCGAGAAGCCGGGTCAGAACGTCGATATCGAGCTGACCGAGCCCGTCACCCTTACCTTCTCTCTCAAGTACCTGGTCAACTTCTGCAAGGCTCAACCGCTTTCCGATCGGGTTAGAATCTCCCTCTCTAGCGAGGTGCCTCTGCTGGTTGAGTACCTGTTGAGCAACGACAAGAACAGCGGTCACCTGCGATTCTACCTTGCGCCCAAGGTAAGTCGCTTAATTCATTTTAGCCTATCTTGTCCTGCGATGTATCCGGTTTTACTAACTATCTTCCTAGATTGGCGACGAGGAGTAAAGTAAAAGAAAAACAAGCATTCCGGATTTAGTGACGAGGATCATGAGATAATACCATTTGGTTGGCAAAGAGGCGAAGGTTAGACTGTTGACCCATGTTGCCAATGCAGTTTTAATACGAAGAGCATTGGTTGGCATACGAGCTATTGATGGGTTCAAATTTTGGAGTTTTTGTGTGCCCATGGGATTGACAAGGTACCTTGGCTACCCCAACCCTCGGCACGCCCAGGTCTGTTTTCGTCCATTCCCGGCGGGATCGATGGTAGAAACCTGGCGGTTGGGTCGCAGAGATGATGCAGGGGAACGCACGACTGGGGCTCGAGGCTATCTTGGGACATAGATGTGCACCTCGATGCAGAATAATGTCAATTAATACCACCCACCACAACCCCATACTGTCCCGAATCTGTAGAGTAAACACCAGGTACACTGAACGAGACTTTAACCCTTATAAGTTTATTCCCAATGATTGATCAGTATGCTGGCAATGGTTACAATTACACAATCTACATGTGTATTGTGACCCTGCTCAGTAATGCGGGGCATTTGCATGGCGGGGTATATTCGGAAAGTCACCCGGAGCATTAGGAATTTTCGAGTCATCCTCCATGATCTGGGCTGATAGCGGCTTGATACGGCCTTGCTCAATATTTCCATCTGTAATTCTGACCTAAGACGTATTCAAGAACATTTTGGGTCTTTCATTTTCACAGACCGACTTCAGCAATTGGAGAAAAGGCCGCAGGTTCTACATTCAAGTCTGCCCATACATTACGTCAGACAGTATACCGCAGTTAAAGACGTCTGCATCACAGTCCAAACAATGAGTTCAGAACCGCCGGTGCCGGAGACGAGTGTTCTAGCTGTCGCAAGCCATGTAGGGAAACAGTTCGTCCACTCACACACGTCGCGGAGCCGTAGCTAACCTCATCGCGAAGGTTGTGTCGGGGTAAGTCCCTCTATGCTGCCAATACCACTTGCGCTAGACTCGCACATGGCTGTTGCTAACATACTATATTACAGTAATGTAGGAAACAAGATCGCCGTCTTCGTCCTGCAGTCGTTGGGCTGCGATGTGGCGGCCTTGAATACGGTACAATTCAGTGAGCAAGCCACCGTTTCGGTACCCCTTATAAACTCATATGCATCCCTGGGTCATTAACACACGTCTCCCGTCCGAAAGGCAATCATACCGGATACAGACAATGGAAGGGCACCAAGGTCACGGCGCAGGAGATCAATGACCTGTGGGACGGCTTGAAACAGTCGTACCTCGACCGGTTCGACATAATGCTTTCCGGATATGTCCCCGGCGCCGCCGCGGTCGAAGCCGTGGGTAGCATCGCAAAGGAGCTAAAGGAGAAGTCGCAAGCGAAGCCCGGTAGCTTCTTCTGGGTGCTCGATCCTGTCATGGGCGATAACGGAAAGCTCTACGTGGCGGATGATGTGGTGCCAGCGTATCGGGGACTGGTCCACCTCGCAGACCTGATATTGCCCAATCAGTTTGAAGCCGAGTACGTCGTCGCGCTCCTACCGTTTGCTGGTGACCCCATAATCCCCTACTGACATACGTTGTGTTAGGTTACTCTCTGAAGTCAAGATTACCGATTTCGCCTCGCTTCGTACTGCCGTTGAGACCCTGCACTCCAGATACAACCTTCCGCATATTGTTATAACATCCGTATCATTACCCCTGACTGCTGAGCAAGCCGAGCCGGAGAGCCGGCCTCCGGCGCACACCATGTCGGTGGTGGGCTCCACCCGCACATCGACTGGCAAGTCGCGCCTGTTCAGCATCACGTTCCCCGTATTCGACGCCTACTTCAGCGGCACCGGTGACATGTTCGCGGCGCTCATGGTGGTGCGGATGCGCGAGGCCGTTGCGTCGTCTTCCTTGAAAGACAAGGCCAGCTGGCTCAGCGACGACGACGTTGACGCGCTCGACCTCCCCCTCGCTAAAGCAGCAGAGAAGGTACTGGCGAGTATGCACGAGGTCCTGAGCCGCACATGTGAGGCCATGCAGGTAGAGTTGGACAGAGAACTTGCGGATGACCCGGCGAAGGAGGGGGGACTGAGCGGGGAGGAGCGTGCCAAGAAGGTGCATCTCCTTAAGTCTAGAGCGGCAGAGCTTAGGTTGGCCAGGAACTGGGGGTGCCTACGGGGACCAACCATTGAATATCGTGCGGTGAAACTGGAGTAGTTCTAGGTAAAAGGGAGAGGCATACAAAAGCATTGCATACTGCCTAAGTAGGCATGCTAGAAGGCAAAGGAGCTAGAGAGCTAGACCAAGACTACAGGGGGTTAGACAGACATTGGGTTGCATTCACGGAGAGTTTGGGTGTATTGTTTTGCATTTATTTTGGCAATTAGTTCGCTCTTTTTGATTTCATCAACTGCCTCCTATTTGACATTGCTGACTCCAGACCTCATCACCGTCTGCACCTTGTGGGGATTGGGCCGATGCATCTGTCCTACTCTATACCTCTACTGTCGGTCTAAAGGTCCCATGTCCGGGACTATCAAGTCTCCTCATAATAGCTTTAGCGCTTTGTGCACCTAATCGGAAATCTTGCATAGTATTTTCATCCATTGTCGTTATACCTTGGCCTCGG
Source organism: Apiospora saccharicola (assembly GCA_038363915.1). Taxonomy (NCBI): domain Eukaryota; kingdom Fungi; phylum Ascomycota; class Sordariomycetes; order Amphisphaeriales; family Apiosporaceae; genus Apiospora; species Apiospora saccharicola. Next base: position 8,844,436 of record JAQQWM010000001.1, read on the forward strand.
AAGCCAAAACGATTACCCAGCTCGACCAAGAACACTGCTTCAGGCCCCTTTATCAACGGAAGGATGCGATTGATCGCAATCTCCGCTCTTTTCCGAGAGCTAGGGGCTTCCGAGGCTCCTACATCGGCAAGTGCCCAGGCTCTGTGTCTGGGGCTAACATGAGAGTGTAAGCAGCTCTTTTTTAGTTGGCACCAGTACTGCCGAAGCCACCGGCGCCGCGGACGCTCTCCTCGAGCTCGGCGACCTCAACGACCTCGGGGGTGTAGATGCGCTCGATGATGAGCTGGGCCACGCGATCACCCTCAGCCACGGCGAAGTCGGCGTCGGCGTGGTTGAACAGCAAGACCTTGACCTGGCCGCGGTAGTCGGCGTCGATGACGCCGGCGCCCGTGTCGATGAAGTTCTTGGCGGCGAGGCCGCTACGGGGGGCAATACGGCCGTCTGTTTGGTGGGGGTGTTCGGATTAGTGAAAAGTGAGAGACAGGAAGAGACAAAGGGACACGGGTAGATAGCACTTACAAGTGCCGGCGGGCACGGCGATGGAGATGTCGGTGTCGACGAGGGCCTTGCCGCGCGCGGGGATGGTGGTCTCCTTCGCGGCGTACAGGTCGTAGCCGGCGGCGAAGGCGCTGCCGCGCGTGGGCAGCTTGGCCTTGTCCGAGAGCTTCTTGATCAGCAGCGGGGGCTCCTGCTTGAGGGTGGGCACGGCGGTGCCGTTGTTGCTGGTCTCGGGGGCGGCAGTGGTAGAAGACATGGTGGTGGCGATGGTGGTATCGTCGTCGTTGGTGGTGGTCTTGACTCGCTTCGAGGGGGGAGAGGTGGGTGGTGAGGTTGCGCTGTGGGGGACGGTGCTCATGTCTGCGAAATATCGGGAGTTGTTGGTTGCTTGCTGCTTATACTGCTGCTGAGATGTATGTCGGGCGTAGGCGAGGACACGGGGAGCTTGGGAGAAGAATCGGATAGAGGGTACGACTACTACTACAGGGTGGGCTGGAGGGGTAGCGACGATCTGGGTTAAGGCGGTCAACACGAATTGTTGCTTTTGCGCGAAGAGACGCGTCTCGACGCGGGGCATCTTTACACGACCAATTGGCTTCTGGAGCAGCATTGATGGGGAATATGCATTGCTCGATTGTTTATATATGCGTTCGCTACTATATTGAAGCTAACCCAAACTCATTGATCAGAATTGGACCTCTTTTCCGAGTGTGCAATCGAGCTTCTTCGCCGTCGCAAGATTGGTTATCCCCCCCAGACACGTCGATGCCAAGCCCTGGCGAGTTTAAGTGGTTTTCCAGATTTCGAGCTTTGGAGCCAAGACCCCTGCTATGCCCCACCCCCATCTGCGATAAGATAAGACTAAAAAAGTTCAATGCAATATCTAAGAATGCTCATGCAGTCTTGAATATTTGAGAAAGCAGGCCAAACGACGGACTGCTGACCCAACATCAAAACACCGACTTCAAGATGGCCGGGTCTCAACTTAAGAGGCTTAAAGCCTCCCTGCATAAAGAGGGTCTGATTGGCCCTCAAAAGTCCAAGAAGGACAAGAAGCGCGATTCTAAGTCCGGTGTCAAGCGGATGGACAAGAGGGCTGCACTGGAGGGCATCCGGGAGCAATTCAACCCCTTCGTACGTCTCTCTGCTGCCAACCTGCAGTATTCTCGGCTAATAGATTAATAGGACCTGAAACACAATGTCAGGGGACCCAAATTCGAAGTGACAAGCAACCGACCAACAAACAAAGCAATCCATGGCCGACCGATGGAAGCCAGGAGTGCCGCTGAAGAGAGGCGTAAGCAGACGTTGACGGTCGACGCACAGCGAAAGAACAAGGTCGGAGGAATCATCGATCGCCGTTTCGGAGAGAACGACCCAACCCTGGCCCCCGAAGAGCGCATGCTCGAGCGTTTTGCGCGGGAAACTCAGTTGCGCCACAAGAAGAACTCCCTGTTTGACCTGGAAGATGACGACCCTAGCGCCATGCTGGCACTTACACATGGAGGAAAATCATTATCGCTCGATGGGCCCGCTTTGATGGACGACTTCCAAGAGGACATGGGAGCCCTCTCCGACGACGACGAGAACAGTGAAGGAGCGAGAGCCTACCTCAAGCGGAAGGCTCTTACAGACGGCGAAGACGTCGATTTCGACAATGCCCAGCCCGAAAGGAAGAAGACGCAGCAGGAGATCTACAGCGAGATCATAGCCAAGTCGAAGGCCGGCAAAGCTGCGCGACAAGAGGCCAAGGAAGAGGACGAGGATATCCGAGAAGAACTCAACAAGCAGCTTAATCATATACGCAGCCTCTTGTTCAAGACCAAGGATCCTCGAAACAACGAACCTCTCGACAAGGCTGCGGAAGACGCCGAGCGCGTGAAGATGGAAAAGGAGTACGACTTGCGCGTGCGGCAAATGCTTCAGGACCGGAGGGCGGCACCGACAGAGCGAACCAAAACGGATGAGGAGCAAGCTGCCGCAGCTTCCGAGAGGCTGCAAAAGCTTGAAGAGAAGCGACAAAAACGCATGCGAGGCGAGCAGGAGAGCGAGAGCGAAGACGAGAAGGAAGAGGTGGAATCCACGGGCGACCCGATGGAAGAGGACGATGAGGATGAGTTCGGTCTCGGTCGCGGTATTGCTAAAGAGCCGAAACTCGCGCCTACAGCAACGGAGCTGGGCCATCTAGACGAAGACGACTTCTACATCGAAGATGAGATTGTAGCCAGCGGTTCTGACATTTCATTTGATGAAGAGGATGAGGACGAATCCGACGAGGAGGGCGGGGACGACGATGAGTTCACAAAGGGTTTGCTGGGCGAGACTGAGAAACAAGACCCAGCGTTTTCTAAGGACGATGCGGATGGAGTACCGTACTCTTACACGTCCTGCCCAGAAGCCCACCAGGAGCTCCTGGATGCTGTCAAGAATGTACCGGTCGAGAAGCTGCATGTCGTGGTTGTGAGGATCCGTACAATCTTCCACCCTCAACTGGACGCCCAAAACAAGGAGAAGCTTGGCAAGTTCACTTTGACCTTGATCCAACACTTACCATACTTGGCTTCTCAGCCGAAACTGCCACCTTTCAGTGTCTTTGAGCAACTCATACGACATATCCACTCCTTAGCGAAGACGTATTCGGTTGAGGTTGCTGGTGCATTCAGGTCTCACCTCGAGGACTTAGCCAAGACGAGGCCTCTCGATCCTAATTTGGGTGACCTCATCATCTATACGGCTATTGGGACAGTGTTCCCCCCTCGGACCACTTTCATCAAGTGGTAACGCCTGCGCAGCTGGAGATTGCACGGTTCCTGGGGCAGAAAATGCCAAAGCAACTATCGGATCTTGCCAAAGGTGTCTACCTGTCAATCCTGATTCTCCAATACCAACAGGTCAGCAAAAGGTACATGCCCGAGCTCATAAACTTCAACCTCAACACCCTCCTGGCGTTGGCCCCTCAATCCAGGAAAAACGTCCCCTTCCCTATTCACGAGTTACCTGGTGGCCTCCGAGTGAACAACTGCCAGTCCGTGGAAGTTCGCAAATTGAATTGTTACGACTGTGTGGAAAGCGAACGGTCGGCCAAGGACCAAAACATCTTCAAGATTGCCATCATCGATTCCACAATCAAGGTGCTGGAGGCCGCAGCAACGCTATGGGCGGACAAGTCGTCTTTCTTAGAGACCTTTGAGCCATTCAAGCAGCTTCTTGAGCATTTGGCGTCAAAGTCTTGCCGTTCGCATTTCCCCGACTCCCTCCGGGACCGCATGCGCAAGGTGCAAACAAGAATGGAGCAGATGCTTAAGCTTGCCCAAATCCAACGCAAGCCTCTCGAGCTCCACCACCACCGCCCCTTGGCGATTAAGAGCAACATGCCCAAGTTCGAGGACTCCTATGATCCCAACAAGCACTACGATCCCGACCGCGAGCGCGCCGAGGCCGCGAAGCTCCGCGCCGAGATCAAGAACGAGCGAAAGGGCGCCATGCGCGATCTCCGGAGGGACGCCAACTTCGAGGCCCGGGAGAAGCTCCGCCTCAAGAAGGCCAAGGACGAGGCGTACGAGAAGAAGTACAAGAGGATCATATCGGATATCCAGGGCGAGGAGGGCCGGGAAGCCAACGCGTACGCTCGCGAAAAGGAGGCCCGCAAGAAGGCGACCAAGAGGTCCAAGTAGATTACTTAAGTTATTTGCTAGGAAAGACCCTGGCCGATTATACCACTGTGGCGTTCAGGTGCTGCGTGTTTTCTTCTGTGCTAAAAATAATTCCTTCATCTTTGCCGCTTCATTCTATCGTGTTAGCTACCCCACAAGTATACCTCATTAATGCAGGTTCCCATGACGAAGAGCAAACACAAGCTGGGTTGATATTCCTCTGTAAGGACTTACAAGCTCTCTTAATACGTTGAGGGACTCGGCAGTACAGGTGCTCTGTATATTGAAGAGTAACCGTCAACTCTCCAGGGCCGTCGAACAGTTTGAATATGTACCCCATCAATAGATCACAGGACCTAGTTCGTTTGCATGCTCATGATCCGTCATGCACGAAGTAAAGACGGACATGTATGCAGTGCCAAGCTGCAACGTTGGATGCTGGTACGTATATACACTATATGAAGAATGGAAGGCAACAGCAAACGGAGAGAGTCCACTACTTAGTATCCAACACCCTCACGTCGATAAGATTCCTTCGAGATCGAAGTCGCTGACGAGGTATACCCTATGCGCACCAATCGAAGGGCTCCGCTTACGGATATCATTTATAGCAACCTTACCGACCTATATCTTCAACAATCATATACGATCCGTTCCTGGATGAAGTAGAGCCTCCTAAAATCAAATTGAGCTCAACAAGAACGACCACCATTTCGCCAAATCAATTATGTGTATGAATGTTCTGTGAACAATCATCCTCAGTAATAAAATATGTGCAATGCCCCAGCAAGAACAGGTCACAATTGGTACACACAAGAAGACTAATTATACACACGTGTTCCATTCAAGCCAGTCCTTTTCTTCTCGATTTCCTTACTACTTTCCCTCTCAGACTTTGTGACAGATCTGCCGCATACTTATGCTGAAAACCTTTTGGGTGTCATGCTCCCCAACAACACCGTTCCTAACCTGAAGCCTCTGTCCTTTCATCACCTCTCTCACTCCATATAAAACAAACACTTCTCATTTCAGCTTTTCACTTGATCCCTCAACTCAACCGTTCACCTAATTGCTGTTGCCAAGTTCCAGCTCTCTCTTCTTCTGCGTCAGGGCAGACATTCTGGCGTCTGGGGCAGTATCGCGCGTGGTTTCGACGTAAGTTGGTTTATCACAATTTTGCAATCCTCGAGGCACTTCCCCCTCCTCTGCATCACATCATTGAATCATAATTCGTCAACTTGGCACTTGAAGATTCTCCATGAGAGATGATGTTCCCTTGCCCAATCAGCACTGGCGACGAACTGCTTTTCATGTTCCCCTGAAATGTATCTTCATCGCGTATTCTCACTCACGAATTTATGAAGCAAAACGCGCTATCTAAGTAAAGGTGTTTTGTTTATTTATTGTAAGAATTGGAAGAGCTCACTCATCACGAATTTGCAGCAGTTCACCGGTTCTTCCACCAACATACAATGCGTATATTGTTTGTCTCGGTCGGACCTGCCGCTTCCTATTCAACCCCAAGCGCGCCTGCATTTTGATTATTCTTTCTTGCCAGCCTTAACAATAAGGCATTTTCAGAAGGTGAAGCTGACTTTTAGTTCAACAGACGCAAACAAACCTTTCACCGTCTTACACCCGACAAACCAATACCTACATCCCCCTTCGAGTCTGAAACCTACTACCATCTTCCGCAACTTCTTCTCAGGCTGCGTCACACTACAATCACTTTGTTATACTTTCAGAGGCTTAACATCATCAACCCAAACTACCAGCCATGTCTGTCTATACTGACGCGGCGTCCGTTGCGCCCAACGCCAACGCTCATCGTTCCATGATGAGGTACTTCCCAGACTGGACAGAGCAAAACCTCGTACCCCCAGAAGCTAGCTCCCATCGAGGTGCTTCTCAATATGGATCGATGAATGCGGTCGGCGATAGTCAAGTGTATCATGAGTTCCTGCTCTCATGCAACTGGGTCCTCCGCCCCGATGGTCTTCAGGAGTTCTTCTCTGAGTTCGGCAAATACTCCCTGGTAGGTCACTGCCCGCGCCAAGCAGCCTCCCATGATGTAAGCAGAATCTGTGTTGTTGTACTAACTGCAAGAATAGAAGTCGGAAATGACGTGGGATGCTACGCTTGGTTGTTTCCGAGTCAGATCACCCCTTGATGAAGGGTCCAAGCTTATGGTTGCAGTACGGGATATTCTAGACCGCATGGTGCAGCCAGAGATTGATCATGATCCGGAGTCGGAAGGTTATGGCACACTCAATGTCAGTCTACCCAGTCTACTCTCGCTGAACTCTCCGCTGACACAACTTAGGGACAATCGAGTCAGAAGATCCAGCATGCCTCCGAGTGGAGAGCCGTCACACTTGAGGAAGATGAGCGGAGAGAGTATGATAAATACGCATATCCTCGAGAGCTCATGGAGATGGGTCATCGGGATACATGGCATATGCCCAGTGGACATGTCAACGCTGGTGTGACACTCGGCCGTATTCTGCCAACGAACCGACTCCTGGACGAGCTTCAGAAGTCGTCTGGCTGCACTGTGCTCGTTGGTATGGATGGAAAATCTCTCCAGATTGGAGGGGTAACTGAGAATGCTATCGAAGTCGTCAAGAAGAAGCTTGACAGACTGTTGAAGTACTACGTGAGTCACATAGTTGGATGAATCAATAACGGCCTCGAGATTAACCTCGTTATAGATCTCATCCTTAGAGTCAGGCGCGCCAAGTCGGCATGTCCTTTACGCCGGCAGTGAGGTGACCTACCTGGCTGAGATGCGCTACATAGCCCATCTCAACGAGAGCCTGCTATCTACGACCTTTCTAGATCGTACCAGGTACTCCATCAGCAAACCCGAGAAGACCGCATATAGCAAGGTATTCTCCAGGGGAAGCGTCGTGGGCAAAGCGCTCTACGACTATGCTTCCAGTGACTATCAGTCGACTCCACTTCCCCCCATCTCTCCTGCCTTCGAGAAGAGCACGGCCGCCGCGGCATTTATACCTTTCAAAGGCTATACATACTTGACCAAGACTAGCACATGGGTTCCTGATGATTCGTCTGCCCATAATTCTCAGCCTTTGAGTGGTGTTCTGGCTGACTTTTCTAACGTCAACCCACAAGCTGCACCCGGTGTTGTCCCTTGGGTAAAGAAGACAGCTCTTGAGAATGACAGAGACGAATACTTACCAGATCCTACGAACAACTCTTTGCACCCACCGCAAGAGATGAAGCGGGGTGGTGCTCACGGAATCGATCCATTAGGCACGCACAGCTCAATGACCGCAAGTCCTAAGACTACCAATGCAAGCAGCTTGCAGAAGAAAGCACCCCTTCGAGACTTACTAGACAGCCCAGTGCGTGCAGGGCAAGTCGGCCTGGGTCTCCATCCCTCGGATGACAGCAATGCGGATCTGATGAGCTTTTCGCCCGAGAAAGGCAGCGTGCCAGCCTCGGTATCATGGTTGCTGCCGCCCCTAGCACCTGGAAAGCAAATCGTGGATGGTGAGCAAAAGTCCAGGAGGTTCCATGCTACAATGGATCAGCGAGCACCATCAAAACGATCACAAAATCGGCAGGCCCAGAGCTCTACTACACAGAAGCCGGACCCTAACCCCGAGGTGATCGGAAAGGTCTCTAACAAGCTGGTGAAGATCTTGGAACCCTTGAGGATGTTCCAAGGCGCAGTCTCACTGAAGGCTGAGTTAGGTCGCTTCATCTTCACCAACGTGAATTATGCACACATCAGCTTGCCACATGATGGCAGAGGGACCCCCGCGGCGCAAAAGCCCGGCTGATATGGAGACGAGTCTGGATCGTCACTCAGACGACAGAGCTCTTATTTTCACCAAAATAATCAGTCTTTCTGGAGGGGACATGAATTACATTGGCGACCTCCGTGAGCCCGGAGATGCGTCATCCCCTATGTGGAAGCCATCACGCAAGTCCGTTATATACGAGTTTAGATGTCTTACATCAACCGTGGACAAGAAGTCCAGGGCCTGCTTCATTGTCGACGTCAACGCCGAGGACTTTTCGTTCCAACTTCGCCCTGACCCCAAGGACAGCAGTCAAGGTGGCGTTTTCATGCACTGCCTGGGCCGGACATTTGATATCCAGTTTACAGTTGACACTGCCCCGTACTTGTCGGACACTAGCAGAGCTTTCGCCCAGGAACTAGTAGACTCGCTGACAGTCAAGTACGTATAATCATAAAGACTGATGGACGCTGAGTGGTGCTAACCGGCAAGTCACAGGATCAACGGCACCGGCGTTCCAGAGCTCTCCTTCATCAACCACGGAGACTGGCATGCCGTGGTGCGAACAGTTAGAATTCGACGCACAGCAGTCTATTCTAGCACTAAATACCAGTGCGAGCTAGAGATCACCCAAGTGGGAGACATGCGCCACGTTGTGGAAACCGTCAAGGGCAAGGTGAACTACCTCATCGCGACAGAGGGCGACCCACGCCCAGACCTTGGTATATTCCCGGTATTTTACGAAGCTTGCATCAAGTCGACGGTGGCACAGCGAGCTTTCGCCGAGAACAAGACGCTGGAGTTTGCCGAGGAGGTCGAGTGGACCGGCAAGGACCTCAAGGCCGCCGACGTCTTCAAGGACTTGGTCACGTCGGCCACCGATCTCGTGAAGCAGATGGACGCTGTCGGCTACTGGTGTGATAACCAACAGAAGGGTATGGTTCATGGAAAACCTCCCGTGAGCACTGCCGAGGCGCGGAGACAAGCAGAAGATGAGTCTGCCAGCCAATACACCTATTGGTGAGAAGGGACAGGAACTTTGTTTCGTAGTCCTACCAGTTGTGTACATCTTTTTGATGGAACTTGCGATGAGTTTTATACATCACATACCATACCCTTTGCGCCTAGTCAGATAGCTATGCGGATCATGAATATTTGGCCGCCACAAATTGACAGATTTCCCTCAGTGTTGAAATGCTAGATTGGACCGAGTTTGTCAGTAAAAGTCACCAGTCCGCTGACTTGAAAGGTAAGTAAGTTGTAGTGTCATGTTTATTCTCATTGATCTCATATACCTATGTACAATCTCAACCCACTCACTGTTCCGCTCACCATCTCCGTTACTGAGAGGTTCTTTGACAAATCTCCACGCCAACTCAAGCACTTCGAAACGTCCGCGGTGTAGCAGCCCAATGCCGTGGGGGTTTTTCTAACTACCGAAACAAAACTGCCCTCATCCAGCTCAGGGCCAAATGCTCGACCCGCTTAATGTCGCTTCATCTTGGTCCCCATTCTCCAGAGCTTCAGGCCCGAATTCTCGGTGAAGCCCCTCCTCCTCGATGTCACCCCCGCAGCATCCGGGTTCTTCCCGTGGTGATCGCGCTCGTTGCCCGCCTAGAGCACGCTGAGATCCAACGGGACGCTGCTGCCGCGCCCGGCACGGTACTTCTTGGCGCCGCCCTGGAACGGCCGCGGCTTGGGCAGCGTGGCCTCATCGACGAACCTCCAGCGGTTGTCGGTGATGATAATGCGCTCGCCCTGGCCCCGGGGCGTGTGGGTCCCGCTGTGGCTGCCCGTTCCGGCCGTCGTGGCGGACCGCGTGGGCGAGGGGCTTTTGTTGCCGTTGTTGTGCGCCGAGAGGGTGTAGGCTGACGGGTCGAGCAGCGAGGTCCGCAGGTTCGAGGGCGCACGTGACCGGCTCGGAGGCGCCGAAGAAGGGGGTGGTGGCGGAGGCGCGGGTGGAGCCCCTGACGGTGAGGAAGAGCGCCCAGCTTGGAGGGCGCTGGAGGCCGGCGGTGGCGCTGAGGGAGCCGAGGATGGCGGCGGTGGCGGCGGTGCTGGTGGTAGTGAGGGTGCCGATGACGCCGGTGGTGGAGGGGCTCGTGCGCCGGGCAAAGGGGGCGCTACCGAAGGCTTGCGTGAGCTCGGCAGGGGCGGTGGTTTCTTGCCGATCGGAGGTGGCGGTCCTTTCATGGACGCGGAGGAGTTGGGCCGGGGTAGAGTGCTGGGCGTCTTTCGGAGACTAGCAATCGACGGAACCGTGGGAACTGAACGCCCGGGTACATTTGGGGCAGCGCCTGGCGGGGGCCTCGGCGCCGACGGCGGTTTGGGAGCGGTTGACCTGCTAGATGCTGACTCGGAGTCCGAGATGTATGAGGAGCTTGAATCCGCTGCGCGTAGTGATGGGTTAGTTACAAGAGTCCGTATCCGTGATGAGCTCTGGCGGCTCGAGCTTACCTCCTGTGTCTATTCCACCCCGTTTCTTCAGTTTGGGCATGCCCCCTGCGAACAAGCCGCCGAGTTGCGGAGGGTCGACGGGCGCGGCGGCTGCGGTATTTTGATCGCTGTTGCTCCGTAGTCGGTTGGCGCCTGGCACCGGAGGGGCACCGAGGCCCGGTACTGGAGGAGCACCAAGACCCGGTACTGGAGGCGCGCCTCCGACGGGAGCAGCGCCGCCTCCGGCTGGTTTCACTACGATGGGTGCCGATCGGTCGTTCGTTACGGCTTTCTTGAGAGCCCTTCCTTTGGTAATGTCGGTGAGCAGAGCGCCCTATACGAAGATAGTTGTCAGCCAAGCCAGCCCCGTCGTTATCTTATGATCCGGGGAGATGTTGTCGGGTAGCGTACTCGCCCAGCGCCAGTCTTTGGCGGTTTGAAGCCTCCCGGGGGAGGAGGGGGAGGAGGACCGCCAGCGCCTGGTGGAGGCGGCGGCGGCGGAGGTGGTGGAGGCATGTTGTCGTTTCGAAGATGAGCGTTCGTTATCTATGAGCGGGAGGCGTCGCAGTAAGGGAGCGTATGCCGGTGCCACGCGCGGGCGGCGTTTTTGTTTGAGAATGGGTGTGTACTGGATAATAGCAGCAAATATGGGTTGTTCTTTATTGGGCCAACGAGGGTAAAGTCCAGAGAGCGAGTGGAGTCAAATTCAGTAAGTGGTATGTTTAGTATAAGTAAACCCGACAAGAATGAATTAATTCGAGGCTATAATATGAGACTGTCTGTAGTAGCGTGGGTATGTTTAATGGTAAGTTTTAGAAAAAAGAGAACTGCAGATCGACAGTTACTACTACACATGCGTCATCCAGCGAATATCGAGGCCTGACGTTGTTTGCGGTGGGATGGTATTGGTTTGGTTGCAATTGCAGCCTGGCCAAGCCAATCCGGCGCCCCCAGCCTTCCTCCCTTACGTACATCTACTTACGCGTTGCGGCTGTGCATCGAATCAATCTCGACCGGCCAGGGGGCGATTTAGTACAGGAGTACCTGCGCCTAATGGTCCAGTTGGGCGCTGATCCGGGCCCCGTACATTTACTGGGCCCGTGGGGAATAGCGCCGGCAGACTGGGTTGCAACTGACAAGAGTGCATGGGGCGGTCGAGGCCCTACATCAAATGTGGCTGCCAAACTTCTTCTTTATTAAACCTCTGGAGTGATATTCGAGATTATTTTGTCTGTAGTCGGCAAGCAACTACTGGAATAAACCGTATACTATTATAGGTAATAACATCCTATTTATATTAATTATTCCGTTTACTCCTTATAATAATAATAATAAAATAAACGAAATATACTTAACGTGGTTTACTATATATTTAATTATATTATATAGTTAATTACCTTTTTCCCTATATAAAAAACATCTATATATAAATTATAACTCTTTTAATTCTTTATTAAATTTTATAAAATTTTAAACTATTATATTTAATTATATAAGAATATTAAATCTATTTATTTTAATTTTATAATTATTTTATTTAATTAATTAAAATGGAAAATGGAAATTATAGGGATTAATTTAACGTATTTTTTATTTAAAGGTATAATAAAATAAATATAAATTTTAAAAAAAAATTTATTCTATTTAAATTAAACTTTAATTTTAAAATTACGGTTTAAATTTAATTAAAATTAATTAAAATATACAGTTACGTATAAACGTTTTTTATATAAGGAAGAAGGTGATCGATTATATAATATAACCGAGTATATAATAAACCACGTTATATAATAAATCACGTTATCCTTTCAGATATAAAAGTATTACTTTTTATATAATAATTTTAAAAAAGGATTAATATAATTATATATTAAAATAAAGTTTAATTAATTTATTATTTATTATATTAAGTTAAATAAATATTTTAAACATTATTTTAATTAAGTTAAAATATACTTTACTTATATAATATATTCTTTTTAATAAAAAGTAATAATTTTATATTTAAAGGGATATTTATTTTAATATAAACATTAAGAGGTATATAGCTAACTATTACCTACTATAATAATCGTTTAACTAGAATAATAATGTCTCGATCTATTAACTTAGCCGGTTTATTCTCGTAGGGGCTTGTCGGCTCGTTTCTTACCACCTCGTTACTACTTAAGATAATCTCGATTATAGTCAGGTCTTCTCTAACAGGTAGAATGTAATTCCATGGTTTCGACTTACGGGCTTCCTTCATGTGCACTGTTGGAACAATGACCGCATAGTCAGGTATCATGAATTCTCTTGGCGTACATACTACATACTGGCTGGGCTATCCTACCTAAGCGTGGTTTAACCTGAGCACCGCTCTGGGCATTCGTTCACTCATTCTTCATGGCTGGGTATGCTCGTCTTGCCTGCGATGGCGCTCCATGTTACTAACAGGCATGGATAACCCATACCAGATGTTTCCCCCGGAATCCTCTCTGTTTCCGACTTGAGAGTCAATGCTCCAGAGAGAGAGACAGGAAGTGAATCACCAAGAATAGGACGAGACGATAGATAACGAACGGGGCGAGGATTGGCTGACAGTTGACTGACTTCAATTGGTATTCGTGAGTGAGACACAACCAAACGCATGTTCTTGTTTCACGTCATTTGATGACGAGCAGACATGTACGCGTTGCGATATTGTGTTTTTTGTTGTCGGATTTGGTGTCAATTCATCTCGAAGTCTAATGTGTTTCCCAAGAAAAGCGGCAGCAGCAATCAGCATCAAACATTCCACCGCTGCCCAGATGAACAGAAGACGACGTAGTTTGCGCCAAGAGAGCTCCCAAGAGTCCAAGACTCTGAGCCGCCCTACTAGGTTTTTTGTTTTGTGCCCAAGACAAGCGTCGTCGAAATGACCGGTACTGACGTCCGCGGGCTTGGCCCGCACTTGGCAATCTACAGGATGTTTGCTTTTGCCCGTGGCAGAAATGGCATGGCATTTTCTACACCTGATGAACCGAGTAAAGTGCTGCCGAAACTACCGTCTTGGCTCAGAATACTGTGAAAACCAAGCAATGTTCCAATAAGGAGGCTGGAAATGGGGTCTTTCTACGGCTTTGTCTACTAGAAATGAATTATCAGGACACAACAGGAAACAGCCGTACAATTAGTCTCACCAGCAAGCAATAAGACTGGCTACTGTAAAAGATTAGATGTAAAAGAGCATGTTGTTAAACCATTGGCTGCAACCCCCAGTCAATGGAAGGATGGAATATTGGGCGATCTTGCTACGCTAAAGTTGGGTGGGACACAGAATTTGGAGCAAAAAGAAAGAAGCGATCCACTTGCGCCGCAAAGCGCGCTCCCCAAGCACCAATCCCACGTCGGCGATGCCAACGTCAAGCTTCAATTCTGCCTGTCGCCATTCAGTAAACATTCCATCCAGCATCTATTCGTGACAGCAGCTCGCTCATTCATGTGACCACGGTATTCCCGAGCCAAGACGTTTTGCAGGACGTCCTGTCCGAAGAAAAAGATAGAGAGCCAACCATGCCTCGACCCCTCCGAATATGCCAGCTATGCGACGCTGTTGCAACCAGTCGCCTGAGAACAACCAAGCCCACCTTTACTGCGTCGAGCCCCCTCAAGTCTCAAGGACTCCTGTTTGGGGCCAGCCGCGGCGTCGCGACAAGAACAAGCACACCAGCCAATTCGTCATGGCGAGCAGCTGCTGCCGGCAAGGGCCCGAAGGGCGAAAAGACCACCGTCGCATCTGAGTCAAATGGAAACTCTGCTCGCCTTGGCGGCAGAGAGACGCCATCGAATCCCCGTGCAGCGAGAGCGGAGCTGTCGTCCCTCACCGATATGATGGCATACCTGGAGATCAACAAAGTCAAGGTTACTGGGCACGACAACAGGATACCCCCGAGGCCGACGTAAGTGCGGCTCTGCAGGCTTGCCGCGTCGTCGCGGACTACATCACAGACGAGTCGGTCCAGCCCCAGATCCATCACATGGTGACTGAGCTAGACTCAACTGCCGCCAACCTGCTCTCGCTGGAGGAAAACGAGCGCAACTCGGGCGCCCCGGTGCCGTCCTCCCGGTCCCCCAGCAGTACAGGCGCTGTGGACGGCAAGATCTCCACACAACTTAGGCAGATGATCAACAAGATATCGGATACGGCATATGCAACTATTGCTCATCCAGCCGTGTTCATCACGCCAAGCCTGCTACGACAGTATGTCGAAGTTCAGGCTGTCCTGGGCAAACCTGAGACCTTGCCGAAAGTCTTCCAACTCTACGTTTCTAAACCAGTGCCAAGTGAAGCTTCTGGATCTGTCAGCTACGCGCAGCAGAATCCTAGCAAGGCAGCGAATGCCATAGACTCTGAGGTGATCGAAACTGCGCTTGACACGGCGGTGGAGGCCAGGAATCTCGATGCCGCAGTGGGTATCATCGAAAATAGCTACACTACCCCAGCTTTCATACGGGCTAAGTTACTTCGAAAGGCCCTAGTCCCATGTACTGCCCTGGCCGCGACCCCCTCGCAGCCTATGGTTTGGCGACCAACTTCTCCGTCTTTCAGAGTGCTATGGACCCGGCCATGGCCACCAAAGTAGCCTTTACTGGCATCTTGGCCTATGTCGGATTCACTGCTTCCATTGGCATTGTTGCTATGGCTACTGCTAACGATCAAATGAAGCGTGTCACCTGGGCCCCGGGCATCCCCCTGCGTATGCGCTGGGTCAGGGAAGAAGAAAGGGCGGCGCTGGACAAGGTGGCCTGTGCATGGGGGTTTGAAGAGAAATGGCGTCAAGGCGAAGAGGAGGGTGCCGAGTGGGAGTCCCTCCGTGAGTATATTGGGCAAAAGGGCATGGTTCTTGATAGGACCGAGTTAATGGAGGGGATGGAGTAGATAGCCCGAGGTCCCGAAGCGGAAAACAAAAAGAAGATGGGAAAATTCCCCTAAGTTGAAGGACGCCTTATCCCAGGTCCTAGTTCCACCCACTTGCCGTTAGCAGAGTATGAGTCGACACGAGCTGTGGCTGAGTCAAGCCTAGTCCAGTCCAGTTCAGTTCGGCGCAATCGGGGTACCTTGCTTCCCGAATTGCTGTTTACTGTGCATAGGTAGTTGAAGCTGTTTCTGGCTTGACTCTAACCGCAGAGAATATGATACTGTACTGTACTCTATCTGATTCTCCCGCTCACCTGTAGGTTTGTTCAACACATACTACCTCTGTACAGTTGTTGATGTGCTAACCTGCCCCGAGTATAGCGGCCTCACGCCTTCCAGTCAGAGCCGTAGGCGAAAAGGCTGGGTCTAATCAACGCACGACCTAACTGCAGTTTAATTGTACACTGGAATAAACACTTCCTGAATTATTAAACATTGGTTATTACTGGAATCAACAGTTATTCCATCGTCGAAAATCCGAGGCGTTAAAAACTATATAAACGTTGATTCTGCCTGTCGGACGTCCCTCAAGCGTTGACTCGATGTGCAAATATTTCCAGATACCGGTACTACAGTTCAACGCTTGATTTTATCCAGCCTACTCTGCTACGGAACCTTGGAAGATGTTTGACATCTGGAGTCTAGCCACATGGATCAATTTGTCGGTTTCGATGCATAGCTCCCGCGAACGTGATTGGCCTGCATTAGGCGAGTGACGTACCTGGAAGGCGCGTTCTAAGTGCAAGCATCGTCACTAGGATGCTGAGGATCCACCGGGATGCAATCGGGCAAGAGCCAGGGCCCCCAAGAAGAAATATGCAATGCTACTTCTGCTCCTCCGATGGGAGTTGGGTAGAGATGGGTAGAGATCTCTTGGCGGCTCTTGCATACTACAGCTAGCGGCGGCATCCCATCTACGCCAAGGCAGGGATCAGCAACGTTGTCCCACTCATCCTCAGCCGCCAAGCAACGACATGTCAGGTCTGAAAGGGGATAATGTCACACAGTCGGTAATCCGAACCTAATCTTCCCCTGTCCTTGTCCACCACCTGCCGCCAATCCCATCAGATGCGGCTATCCACTTGGCAGCTCGGAGCGCCTGGGCGTTTGGTCCGGGCAAGCCACCGGCCTCCTTGGGCACCCCTAGCCCCGTCGGCCTGCTCTTTCTTTGTTGCTCTGCATACAGTTTGATGAGTGAGCAGGTAACCCACCATAAGGTTTCACTCAACCAAGGGTCCCAGTAGATCTAAATAGGCAGGCATGTTCTTGTAGATACGCAGCCTCCGCCTTCCACAAACGCCAAGAACGCCCCCATGAGCAACATGAACGGAGCATTCGTTAGTGTTGCTCCTCGTCACTGGGAGGACCGATCTCACCCCAGATTTGCTGTCTCCCCGAGTACTATATACATGGGGCCATATCCCGCACTTTTCCAGCATTCTGGATGGCCTATATCCAAAAGTTCTAGAAGGTGTCGAGAGCCAACACCAGCAGCAAAGTCCAAACGGTTCTCAACGGACGATTTACACTTATCGCAAACAGCAATTAGCACTCTCTAACACACGCACTCTCTCTATCTCTTTATTCACACCGCTCGCTTTCGCTTTACAAAAGCGGTATACCACGCCAACGACAGCAGCAATGGCTGGCCACAACAGTTTCCAGCCCTACGACCCTGGTCGATGCGAACACTATGCCAAATTCGCTTCAAAACTTGACAGAACCCACTTCGAAGGGCTGTACTGGCTCATGTTCGCGCTCGTGATATTCTTCTTGTTCTTTGCGTCATGGATCTACCAATGGTATGTTAGCCTGTCGGCTGCGTCTTTTCCATAGCCGGAGCCTTCCCATGTTTCCCCGATAGAGGAGGAGTCTGACACTGACCAAACTTGCCTGCAGGACGATGTGGTACAAAGAAAAGCCCGACTTCGACATGGACGTCTTTCGGGTAAAGCTGAAGCGCGCCCTGTGGGCCACCATATTCATCTTTCTGGTCTCTGCTGCTACCGTCGTCATCGAGACGTTCTGCCTTCTTGCGCTACAATTCTGCGACGGGGAGGACCTCATGTCATTGTACTGGTCCACCTGGACTATGATGCAGGTTGGCTCTCAGATTGCAATTGGCGGCATCGTGCTGGCGCTTTGGCACACCATTTGCAACGTGAAGCATCCAATATGGGCACTCGCAATGGGCACACCGGTTTTGGTGGTGGCTGGTCTCGGCCATGTCATCTCCCTCTGCCTCCACAGGATGTACAAAAAGGCCAAGGCAAAGCACCATGCCCGCAGCACACGCGGCACCTCTATTAAGGAACCGTCCGAGAAGACTACCGTAGAGGATGCGGCCACCACGGAGAACATTGGTGGAGCTACTCTCAATGGGGACACGGAAGCGGACGCAGACGCAGACGCAGACGCAGACGCAGATGCAGATGCAGATGCGAACGCGAACGCGAACGGAAGGCAGAGCCTCATCACCATTACCAACGAAGAGCGATTCTTCTTCGAGATCGACGTCGGGACCGGCAACTCGGAAGTCATTCGGCAGTGGCCGAGCTTCGTGAGCATGAGCGAGGGCAGGGCCCTGATACAAGCTGTTCTCATGCGACCGGGCTCCGATCCGTTTCTCGATAGTCGCCCCAACAGCCGTCTCTGGTCACCACAGTCACCAGCAACCCCTAGAGGGTTAGTCTAAGCGTATGAGGAGCAGCCCTCTTTTTGACATTTCATCTGCATTACTGGAGCTGGGCTTTTCGGGCGTTAGTTTATTGGAGTTTACTGGTGATGCTATCTCACCTTCTGTCCTTCGTTTTTACTGAGTAACAAAACAGGAATAGCAGGAGTCATAGCTTCGTTTATTCGTAACGACTGATGGGATAAACGGAAATATATGGCATTTACTGGGAGCGATACACTGCCGCTTGGTTAATCCGAGTCGGGCAAGAGGAAGCATTGTTTAGACATGTTATTTTTGTTTTGGTTTATTATACCTGTTCCGCTGGAGAAGCGTCGAACATGCGGTAGTAGTTACAGTGGGAGAAATGGGTGTGATCAACAGTTCAGTTATACACTAGAATAAACAGTTCCCCAACCCTTGAACTTAGTAGAATTCGGAATGAAAAACAGTTATTCTAATAATAAAAATATGTTTGTCACATTGAATAACCAAACGCTGATTCTTCTTTTCAGTGTTTATTCCACGATGTCACAGTGTATCTCGAGAGATGAAATGATCGCTTGTTTGTGAAATTTCCATTATTCCCTCTTGAGACCATCTATTTATTCCACAAGGAGCAAATACTAGCACCGAAAGCCAATATCAGGGAACGTTTTAGGCCGGGATGAACCCAACAGAAGAAATACAGTACAATTTTACCCTACTCGTTCGTCAGATTCTAGCTCTTGCGTTTTATGAAGTGTTTCGCCCATTCTGACGAAACAAACAGCCTACAGTAGAACAAACAAGTAACGAGCACCCAGGGGAACTCAAGAAAACCGTCACTACGAAAACGCGCGACACACGAGTCAGAAAAATGTTTTCTTCAGACACCCGCCATCTCCTTTCCCGTCGCATCATCATTCTTTGAAAGACACAAGTATGGCTGGCATGAGGACGGGGGGCATTAACCAACCGCAGCAGCCGGAGCCTCAAGACAGCCATTCAAGGAGCAATTTGCGATATTAGGAAAAAGAAAGCATGCACCTAGGGACATCCACGTGAAAAATGAGGCGCATTTGCAGCCAATGGTTCCTCGGCCCAGTACCACGGGTCTGTTAATCTGTGCCCGACATATGGGTGTGTGCTGCACGACATGGGACATCCTCGTCCCTGGCGCTCTCGTGTGTCTCGTCTCGTCCCAACTCTTAGACGCCTCTCTGTTGGGTGGCTTGCCCTTGAATGCCCAACGGGTTCTAGATCGATCCAAAATTTTGTACGAGCACCTATATTATGGGTTTTGATATATGCCCTCCCAATACTTGGAACCAGCTGCAAATTACTATAGCTTGTGGTCCCGTATTGGAGCTGAAGAAGCCAGAGAAACAGTCACATTCAGGTTTTGTCGGAAACCACGGCCCGTCACTTCCTGATGACGATCGTATTCGAAGACAGTACGAACGCATGTGCGTGCACACACACATGTGTAGTTACACAACGTTGTTTCTACTGCCCAGGTGGTAGATAAAATGGGTTTGTTATCATCATCCGTCGTCGTCATAAGCAAGGGAAACAATCAAAGCTTGGCGACTCACTTATACAGCCTTCACCACCGCACCGCACCGCACCGCATACACTATCTCTCTGTCTCTGCCTGCCTTGGCGGTGTAGCTCGAATATACACATAGAGTGTATGTTAGCGCTGCAGCGCGATAAGAGGTGCAGATGACGGAGAGTCCACAACATGCTCTCACCTATCTTGGCGAGACATAAAGGAACGTACACACGATCGGCACGCACCCGGTTCATCGAGCAGCCAGCCAAGCCCAAGCCAAGAACGAAACGGGGTCGGGAACCATTGTTGGCCCGAACACTCCTGAAAACGTACCAAACAACCAGAAAGCATAGACTTTTCCAACGATAAGCCCAATTTATTTCTGTTGTTTTGGAGATCCCCCGTCAAGCCCTGTGGTGTTCAACGTGATAGCGAAAAGGAAGCCCATACGTAATCTTCGGCAGTGGCTTGTGGAAGCCAAGAGGAAGCCTCTTTTCTTATATTTCCTTTTTGCTTCCTCTGCCAAGGGGCTAGATAAAACCATGGCGAAATGATCCGGTGTGATTGCGTTTGCAGTATGTGAAAAAACATCATTCGGTGATCACAAACATGGGAGGATGCAGAAGAATACGCATGACAAGACTTTCTCTCATAGGTGAGAGATACACAGAGGAAGAGAGCACGCAGCCTGGTGGTTTCTGTAAGGGATGCGCTCCTCCAACGGGATGTAACGACGGGACAACCCATCCAGCCATTCACCATTCACCTTTCACCACCACCCCAAATAAGGTACAGGTAGGTACCACCCCGTCGGCCCCCGTCCGTCCCTTCCCCCTTTTTAACCGCGCATGATTTTGTGACTAACAACCTTAACTCTAAATGCTTAAGTAATCTCTACCTAAGTTTTATGGCTTCGAGATTTTCCCCGGGTGTGGATTTTGCCGGATCCGTGAGAAGGATACATACCTACATGTAATCACATCCAATTGGCGGCCAGCGTTTAACGAGATACGCTGCGGCACTCCCCGGGTCACTCACCCACTGCCGAGCGGCTGGCGGAAAACTCAACTTGAGATGGTAAAAAGAAAAGAAAAAAAAAGAAACCAATGAATCAAATCTGCGGGGGGCACGTGTTGCTGCGTACTGGCAGAGACGTGGCTGCCCGCTCATGGTGTTTCTCTCAATGTCACATGTGTGCATCGGTCCTTGGCCTTTACATTACGGTCAATTGCCTGGTCAGATAAAGGGGGGCCTTCCAGGGTAGGTCGCCGTACGGACGGCCGCAGCATCAAGAAGGCCCCCATAATATTGATTATAGACATGCCCAACTTCGGGGATGATAGTACCTATACATAGGTTCATCCCAAGGCGACTCCTTTTTATTAATTGTCATCAAGCAGAAATGCGTACTTGAGTGGATGCATGTTCGTGGATGGTTATGATTCATGACCGTTCGCTGGCGGATCCAATTCTGGACCACGCATTCTGAAGCTACAGAACTAAAAACATGAGCTCTTAACGATGTATCATCTTATCTATCGCTGTTGTTGTGCACAGCCTCAAGAAGCGTATGCCGATCATCGCCATGGCGTGTAGTCGATCACCGCTTTCGCAACCCGAGGGTTGAGAGTTAGGCTACCTTGAGCGCTGCCAAGCCCACCGTCTCCCAGCAGCGCATCACGGGTCACTGCTGTTGCCAATCCGCCGAAGGATCTGCAAGCGATCCTTCACCCAAGAGTCCTCCCCCAAGACAATAGTTTGTTACACAACCACCGTCTCGAGGCTCGCCAAGACGGCTTCGGGCGTTTCTTATTGACTTTTTGTTTCTTTCGCTTTCTCTTTCAGACGAAGTATGGGAACGTGCAAATGTTGGTTGCAGTCTACTTTCATCTTTCAAGGTAACCGGTTACACTCGCCCTGCGCGGCCGATCTGCAGGATCTCGCCAGTGGTCTGCTCGTCACTGCGGAGAACAGGCCAGCTCGCACCGTCGGCCTTGTGCAGGCTGACCTCGAGCTTGGTGCCCAAAACCTTGCAGGTGCTCTTTTCCGTGTCGATCGCGCCGTAGAGCGGAACCGTAGTCTTGTAGCGCTTGGGCACCGCATCGCCCGTGACGAGGTCCAGCACCAAGCCCTTCTCCTCAAACTTGACCGTCGCCGCGGCCTTGTCGATCTTCTTGAGGAAGAAGGACGCTATTACTGTAGAGGGGGTCTGGTAAAAATCGTGTCGCACCGTGTCCAGGGACTCCTCGCCGCCGGCCTGAGCTGGTCCGCCACTGCCTCCATTGCCCTTCTTCTTGTCCTGGCCGGAGCCGATGAACAAATGCCGCGGGGACGTCTTGCAGCCCTCGAGCTTCATGAACTGGTCAAACTCGAGCACGCGTCGTTTGCAGCAGCTATACCCTTTGCTTCCCTCGTGGAAGATGGGGGCGCCAGGATGGTGGACGCATTGCTCGTCATCCGACCGATCTTGGCCCTTTTTGTACGTCGCGTGGCAGCCCTTGCGACGGCACTCTTTGCCCTCGGGAATCGCGAGAGACGGCTCGTCGTCTTCGGACTCGGGCGGCGGCGGCGGGGCTGTCGCGGCCGGTTGGGGCGCGAGCGGGGCCCGGGTAGGCAGATCCGTCGGGACCTCGGACAGCTTAGATGCGAGGGACTGGTTCAGGACATTGTCGGGCACCTCCTCGACCGTCTTCTTCTCAACCTCCGGCGGCAGATCGGTGGTGCTGTGCTTGCCTTGGGTGCAGGGCGGTATCTCCAAGAACTCGTCGAAGGTCAGGACCCGGGGCTTGCAGCATTTCCAGCCTAGTAGTGGACCATGTCATGTTTCAGTACTTGAAAAGAAAGAAAAAAAGAAATAACAGTAATACTGCGTGTAGCGTGCAGCGCCATCAAGGTTCGCCTTCGGGGGGCAAACCGGATACGACCACAACCACTTTCACTCACCTTTCTGCCCCTCGTGGAAAACGGGCGGGCCCGGATGGTAGTTGCAGACCTCTTCCGGGTCGGAATACTCCTTGCTGCAGCCCTTGTGGACGCACTTTTGAGCCATGGTGTCGTCGGTGTATGGATGCCTGATACGAATTCCAATACCCGAAGATGAAGAGATGACTCGAATTGGCCGTAAATTTATCTGGTGCTTCTGAGATGGAAGTTCAAAGGAATGCCATAGAAACAACAACAATATTGTTCAATTGTTGGAGGGGCAGCCTCACCGCCTTCCGGGATTGGTCATAGATTGGGCGATGACGCTCTGGCGACAGGGATCAAGCTGACAATGGCTTGTCAATTGCCGGCTGCCTAACGGACTGGTTTCCGGGGAGGCTCCACCTCTCCATCTCAATCAGGAGATCCCATCTGCAAGGCACAACCAATCTTTGAGATCATTAATCGCCTAACATTACTGACAGAACGCACTGTCTTCACTGAGCGTTGCACACCCTTACTTGCATAATTTCAAATTTCAGCTTTATCTTTGCAACCGACAGTATGCGGGCCACTACCAGACTATTTCAAAACGCGTGTCGGATCACGTTGTTTACGCGTGAAAATTGCGGTCTCTGTACCCAAGCCAAGTCCGTTCTGTCCAACGTTTGGGATTCCCGCCCATTTGATTATGAAGAGGTCGATATTATCAAAGATAATACTATTCCTCCTTGGAGAGATTTGTACGAGTTCGATGTCCCGGTGGTATGTCGTCAATGCCCATGAACTATGTAGCTTGCTACATAATACTAAACCACGGTATGCAGATACACGTGAGCAAGGCTACCGCACCTAAGGAAGACCCCAAGTCAGCCTCCAAGGCGTTGAAGCTTATGCACAGGCTGAAGGAGGTAGATGTTCAAGCTAAGCTGGACGCAGCCGAAGCGGCTTGAGTCCGTCATCGTCAATCTACATACAAAGTTCCCCCCAAGCCTGCAGTTCGTTGCCTCTTGCATCATACTCGGTGCAGGCAATGTCACGACTAACACATGATCGTCATTGCACAAATCTCAACTGGCACTGGAAGAGGAAGACTGATTTGACAACAATAAATCCAACGGATAGCACGCGTCAGCAAAGTGTCCTAAATACCAATTTGCCATCAGTCCTAGTATCTCCCCCCTGCTGACGGTCCATCGAGACCACGAGCCGAGTTCAGAGACACAGACATTGTTTGCTGCAAGGCAGTTGAATCTAGAGCGACACTGATCATATCAAACCCTTTGCCGGCATATTTCTTTGCCTGTGCGCCACTCGTGGCGAAGAAGGCGGCTTTCTTGCCTGCTCCATGTGCTACCGTGAGAATGCGATCGATAGCCTCTTCCAAGCCAGCTTGCATCACCCCATCGAGGATGGGCATGCCAAGGTTGTTGCCCAAGTCGAACGGCCCAACGAAGAGCAAGTCAACGCCTGGGACAGCTGCAATCTCCTCGACAGCTTCGAGTGCCTCCTTGGTCTCTATCTGCACCATGGTGAGCAACGAATCGTTGGCGTTCTGGAGGTATTCCGTCATGGTTGGAACCGGTGTGAAACGCTCCATTGCGAAAGGAGAGCCAAGACCACGCTGTCCCAATGGCGGGAACTTGACCGCTGTCACGATCTTTCTCGCCTCTTCAGCTGACCGCAGCAATGGTATCAAGATCTACGCCCACCATTAGCCATCGTTTCGCACATGTTCGGGGCTATTATTGACTGACCCCATGAGCCCCCGCGTCAAGTGCGCCTGGAACACGCTCAGAGTTAGATCACAAGACACAGACTTCTTGCTCTTGGTCGAACACAACATACGCTTGATCATCCAGCCCTGCATGTCCGGCAGTCTCACCAAGGGACTGACTCCACACGCCGCGATAGCTGGGACGGCGTCATGCATTGCGGCATCTGAGCGTTTCCTTGTCAGTGACATTTTACGGCTTCAACGAGACTTAGATCGTAGAGGGCGGGCTATTCTTGGCTCACCGTCGATGTTTCCATGCTCGCAATCGACCATGACCCAGTCGATGCCATCAGCTCGTGCCAAGGTCCTCGAGATATTGGCACCAGGGAAGGTCTGCCAGAGCCCCAGCGACGCGCCGTTGCTCTTGGCCAGGGCCTCTCTCGCCTTACAACCTTGGAGCATGTTGCCAAGACGCCGTGTTTGAAACTGCCTGGACAAGACTCGTGTAGGCAAAGCTAAGCTCTGTGACAGCAAGCTCTGTGACAACAAGCGCTGTGTAAGAAGTATACGAGGATGCATAGGAAAATGTCTGGCCCAAGCGTCGGTTATATGCTCTTTCTCCTCACGTTTGACCCAGCCATGCCATGTCTCCTCATCGAGGCTCGGGGCAATGATCCCCGCAGCCCGGAGATACCAACTGAGGAAGGTAAACCCCCACGTTGGGGGACCCTTGGCAAGTTAATCCCCCGCAACGTGGGGGATCAGTGCCGGGTATGCGGTTGTTGTCATCTCCAATGCCCTCAGACGAAACGCACGAGTCAAAATGTTTGTAGTTACCATCTTATCAAACCCGTCTTGTTTCACTGCTGGGATATTGGAGGGCACGCACCGTATTTCCCCCGACAGGCTAGAGTACACCCTGTCTTGTGCTTTTGGCGCAAGGACGACTGCGGGATCGGAGTACATGGTCATGCAACGCATGTTACATAGGTTACCTGCTCCTGGCCAGGCCAGGGGTGGGATGGGATAACCCAATCCGTTTCACGAGAACCCCGGTTTTTTCAGAAACCAGGGCTTGTTTGGCATCCTGTGCTGCCATCTGACGTCAACCATGAAGATAGCCTCGGTAATGGCTTGATTGGTGGCGGCGCCGGAGACGTCTCCATTGAGGGCCCCTCTTCTATTACGGAGTTGGGCTTCAGGGGCCCCGATACTCGCGGATGATTCTCGACAAGCACATGGATCAGGTCGCTTCAATATCTCTGCCTGCCAGGTTCCATTCTGCGTACGATTTGCCTTGTCTGGGATATACAGAGCCTCTTATGCAGGTCCCATTCATGTGGCCCTGCTGTCTCTGGACCCACCGGGTTGAGAGGCCGCCGGGCCGTTGAGCCTCGGTGGCTCATGCAAGGTTACTGTTTCCATTGTGTCAACTGATGTCGCAACGGGTAGGAAGAACTGGTGCTTCGGGGCACTATCACAGCTTCTACAGCTTCTGGGCTGGACTGACTTGAGGATCATGGATCGTGAGTATATCAAAACGTCACAAACGAAGTAACAGTCCATATATTCACTGATGGGGACGACTTCAGGCGTGGTCGGTCAGTGAATTGATTGGCAAGTGCAGACAACAGATGTGGTTTAGTGCTGAATCAATTTTTGGCATCTTGCGAGCGTCTCTCGAAAAGTCTTTGACTCCCTAATATACAATATCCTACACTACCCAACCGGGTAGAAAGAAAAGGGGTATAGAAGCCAAGTAGAAACCCGAATAAAAGAAAGCAGAGCCAAACACCTCTCTGATATGATACAGAACCGGGCACACTTGTTGTGCCCACTGATTGGAAGCCTCCTATACGTACAAATATATTCTTCTTTTGATACACCCAGCCCCTTCACTCCTTCGATGGCAGACACCAGGCGTGCAGGTGCCGCCCAGTGAAGTAGGGCACCAAGCAGTCGCGCCACGCCAGATCGTTGGCCGTGGTGCGGTCGAGCCGGAGGTCGAAAGTCCGGAGCATGGTCGACAGCAGGATGTACATCTCGCACCAGGCGAGGTTGGAACCGGGGCAGCTGCGCGGCCCGCGGCTGAAGGCGACGAACCACTGGTCGAGACTCGCCGCTCCCTTCTCGTTGTCGTCGCCGCCGCCGTGCAGCCACCGGTCCGGGTCGAAGTGCTCCGGGTTCGCGAACAGCGCCCCGTTGTGGTGCACGTGGTAGATGGACATGCCGACCGTGGCGCCCGCGGGGACGGCCTGGCCGTCGATCACGGCGCCTTCGGCGGGGGTCACGCGGAATAGCGGCGAGGCGATGCCCGGGGCCATGCGCAGGGATTCCTTGATGGTCGCGGTGAGTAAGGGCAGGGTCTCGAGGACCTCGAGGCGCGGCGCCGCAGAGGCGTCGGGCCACACGGTCCGGATCTCGTCGAGGAGGCGCTCGTACAGGACCGGGTTGCTCAGGATGTGGAACAGGCCGAACATGGTCGGGTCGGCGACGGTGTGGGTCGCCTCGAACATGAGCGTGTTGGCCTCGTCGAAGAGGACGGCCTCGCGCGAGGCAACATTAGTGTTCTGGGCCTCGGGGTCGAGGAGGCGGTGGTACACGGTCGGGTGCGGCTTGGCCTTGAGAATCTCGGGGTGCGTGATGACGTTGCTCACCTGCTGCCGCAGCATCTGCTGCGTCCGGGGCAGGCCGACGAGGTCCGGGTAGATGGCGCCGATGAGCCAGGGCGGCAGGTGCAGCGCCACCTTGCGCAGCAGCGGGAAGTGCTTCATGACGGCGAAGCCGGGCAGCGCGGCGTCCATGGCCACCAGCAGGGGGGCCCGGAAGTCGGGCACGTCGAGGGCGTCGAGCGAGGTGCCGAAGCAGAAGTCGGTGGCGGCGTCGAGCGCCATGCACCGGAACGCCATGAGCAGATCCGAGGATTTGCCCTCTTCGTTGCGCTGCTGCAAGACTTGGACGAGGTGGTCTACTTTGCGTCGCACCAAGCCCTGGAGATTTAGGACGGCCCGGCGGGAGAAGAGGGACTTAAGGACGGCCTTCCGCTGCTTGGCCGCCTCGTAGGGGATCAGGCTGACCATGGAATGGTCCGCGCCTACGGACTCGTACTGGACCCGGTCCTTGTCCCAGCGCGCCGACGGGTTGTAGATGTCGTGGTAGGCGGTGGCGGAGGAGAAGTGCAGCTCGTTGGGCCGTATCCGCACCACGTCGCCATATTGCTGGTGCAGCTTCTGGAGGAGATGGGCCGGCGACTCCTGTCGGAACACCTCCATGTACAACTTCCACCCGTTGCTGGCCCGGGCCGCCAGCGGGCCGGGAAACTGCCTCAGCGGGTGGAAGTAGATATTATACAGGGCCGTGAGCAGCCCGTAGACGACCCAGCCAGCGAGGCACAGCTCGAGTAGGGTCGGGACATCAACTAACCCCGATAACATATTTGCGATGATAGACTCGGACTCGCTCTCGAGGGGTACGAAATAAGACAGTTTTAGACACTCTAGTTTGAATCAATGGGATGAACACGAATGAAAAACGTGAACGCTAGTATAGTTCTTGAAGGAATGCTTATACAAGACCTAGGTAGTCAGGCCACGAAGGAGCCCCCGGGCCGTATATATA
Source organism: Apiospora saccharicola (assembly GCA_038363915.1). Lineage (NCBI taxonomy): Eukaryota > Fungi > Ascomycota > Sordariomycetes > Amphisphaeriales > Apiosporaceae > Apiospora > Apiospora saccharicola. The sequence continues at coordinate 8,872,200 of JAQQWM010000001.1, forward strand.
GGTCCCATACAGACCAGACCATGGCCGAGTATGGAAACACAACAACAGGCAGATGCTCCCTCCCTGCGCCCCCGTAAGACTTATACGTCGTTGGTCACCTGGGAAAAGGGATCGAGCCACCACAGCCCTACGCGCAGCTACACTCCCCTCCCACTCCCCGGCCCGTACCCAATCCGCGTAGCCCATTTTCGTGGGGGAGGTTAGATTTGGGGGCATCGGGTTGGGGCTTGGCCATGACCCAAGATCAGTTAGACAGGCAATTGAATCCTTATAATGCGGGTGTAATCACACAAGTATACGGATCCCCGCCCTCGATGGCAGGCTCCCATCGAAAAACGATATTGGGGCACAGTATATGTTCCTCGTGGGAAATAACCGTATGTGGTAAATTTTGGTTTAGCGGGAGATTCAGCTAGCTGTCGAATCATGCATACTTACCTACATATACTTAGTAGTTCGTCCAGTGTAACAATCAAAGGCGCCACCCTAGCCCTCTAATATCAACTACTCTCCTTGAGCTTGCGCAAACACCCAGCTTCCCATGCCCAGATCCAAAATATGTACGAGCAAAGAAAAACAAGAGAGATCTCACAGTGCGATCTACGCCTTGCTGCTTCCTCTTGGCTCGGGGCTTGTCTATATGGTCAAGTACACAAATAGCCCTGACGGACCCTCAATCCGTAAGCACTAGAAGGTCAATTCAGAAACACCACTTTTAATGGCAACCTAATATCATCATCATCAGCAGCATTATCATGGCTCTGTTTATAATCTCATGCTATGATTTATCTAGTTCAGCAGTCAGTCTTTTGCTCAGCAAATTCCAGAAACGACTCCAACATACGAGAACAGCGGGGGCACCGCACCGCCTGGTTCTGTATTTGGAATCACCCTCACCCGGGATCTGGATCATGACTGGTCCATTGTCGCGATGTGTCAGACGACGAGCGAATGACTGGATTGGGGACCTGGACCTGACTGTATCGATCGGCCAACCAGAGAGCACATGGCCCGTCAGCTCTCCCCCAAATCTCTCCCCATGGTTGGCAAAAACGTGGGTTATTTTCGCACCCTTTTTCTCTCTAACTGCAGATGCAAACAATGTGACGGGTGCTGACCCTTTTGGTCCAATGAAATGCATCGGGGGCTCCGACGACGACCGATGCGTATCTGCAGCCATCGATTATTTCTGATTGCATGCGTCACGGAGAGTGACCAACTGCAGCTTTCTTTAATGTACCCGTAGAGAGCCAAGGGGCCAGCCAAGCTGGCGCACACGCACACCATACCACCATACTCGGGGGAGGAGTACAGTAGCTGTAGAGAGAGTCGCAGTCGCGGCGACTTCAGCCCGCCCCCATAGGGTTACCAGCTGGGCGGCTCGCGAATCAAAGTCCGCCCTATGGGCTGACAAGGGGGAGTGGATATTTGTGGCGGTTAGCAAACACGTTTTTTTCCTTCTTTCTTCTCTTTCTCCGTTAATAAGGAGGTCTCTGTGTCACCCCATCTACGTATTTAAATGAATTTGCATCGATTCTCCCGCGCCTGCGCAGCAAGTAAGGCTGTCTGGCTGGCAGGCATTCCGGCCTTCAAACAATAAATAGGTGCCGTCGTGCAACGCACCCACCCCGGTTCGAAAAAAAAAGCCCCGGCGTAGGGGGAGGTGCAGATACAGCTGCACCCACCCACCCCTTGTAACTAGAGAGGGTGACTTACTTCCCTCCCCCTGCCAATGAAGATCGTAGAAAAAACATGGCTTTTCCGCAGCCTTGGGGGCGATCCCACGTTTTTCTCGATCAGCCCCAAACCCACTACTGCTTGTTGCAACCACCACGGCCCTGACCTGATGCGGCGGATTGAAAGTTGAGCGGAAGGGGGAAAACAGGCTAACCTCCTTCGCATACAGCTAAACTTGGAAACAATCAGGGGCACATGGGCTCGTACTTCGGGTCCGCGAGATGGAAATAGGAGAAGAGAACACAAACGCAAGGAGGGCCAACAAGCCTCACCTGGTTCGCGAGGAGGCACTGCAACGGGATAGTAACCAGTAGGCTGTGTGATAAAGAAATGAAAGCGTTAAAGAAATCCCCCAATAAGTTGCGATATCTCCTCCTTCCGGCGCATATGTATGTGTCAAATACGAGTGTGCAAGTCCAAGTAGCTCGGCTACATAGCCAATACCAACTCTCTGCAGCACATGTTGTTGGTGATATAGTGTCACTTGCATGCCCAGAGGTGTAGGCAGCAAAAGAAGTTCCCTTGACCGGCCCAACCCGCCCGCCAACGGAAACAAGAAATCACAGCATCCCAGGAGCCGATCCGGGTAGGGCTGGGGTAGCACCAATCAGACCTCAGCACCGGGCTCTGTGGTTGGTTGATAATCGCGACCGAGAGATGACGTTACAAATACAAAGTACAATAATACCCCGTGATCATGGATTACTCCTGCACGATCAGCTGATCTCGATTCGTACACAGCCCCCGAAAACGTGAACAGAAAAGACCCCGGTACCTGCTGATAAAAGTGAATTATAGGCGCCCCATGCAAGTGCCTGGCTGCCTACGCATGTCCCGGCGAAGTCGCCGAAGGGAGGCGCCGGAAAGCATTTTATCCAACACGAAGTCGTTCGGTCACCTCCGTCTTCTAAGACATTTGCATTTCGTGACGGCTCACAGTCACTCGCCTTCCAAGGCACGCTTGCCCTGAAGCAATCTTTGCATCTGCATCTGCACCTGCACCTGCACCTGCACCAAGCCCCATATTCAGGTCGCGTCCCTTAAACATCAACTCAGCTGCAAGGGGAAGACTAGGCCATGTGGCGTTCATGCAATATCGGTCGGACCAAGCTGCAGCCGTTCTCTAATACGATGTCCCCTTGACGGCGACAACTCTGCATTCTGATTTCCGTAGAAGAACGACAAGCCATATTATCGGATCAGATGACATGAGCTACTCCATGCAGAGGAACACTATGGTACTGAACGACCCCTGATCCGTACAGTACGTACGACTTTAGCATGGTGAGAGCATCGCTTTCGTCATTAAATGAAAGGCAGCCAATGTGAGTTTGTGTGTGAATTTATTGGAAGACGAAACGCTTAATTTCTTTAATTACAGAGTCCGATCTTTCCTTGCACCGAATTCAAGCTTTCCTTGATTTGGTTTATTGGTATGACTTGACCAGTTGTTTATGACTTGGCCAGCCAAGTATTAGGTGCTGGCGGGCGTGCTTGAACAGAGCTCGCTGCCTGTTCTGTATATTGAGGAGCAAAGTACTCGATTTCCCCGGTTTCCTTTGCCAGGCGTATATGGTGTGTCGTTTTGGGTACGCATCGCGTTATACATCCATAAGGTGCGCGGGAGACCAATTAGTGCTTAAGAGCTCTTTAGAGCGTAAAGTTGCTCAAGTCTTGGCTCAATGTAGTACTGGAGTCGTAAAAGTTCTTGGTTGCCGGCGGCGTCCCTTCTTTCCTGTTTCGCTAAGCCGCTTATCGAGGAATTGATTCCGAAGCCTCCGAATCTCCTCAGGATCGGCCTCGGGGATACTGGCGGGACTGCTGCCCGTCCAGGTGCCGCTCGCATCCGCACCAGGAGTCGCCGTAGATGACTTGGGCTCCTAGGCTGTAGAAGGGTATAGCGTCTCTTCTGTGTTCGCCGGGGCCGAGTCCTGCGTACCCGCACTAAGAGTAGCCGTAATTGATTTGGGCTCCCAGAGGGTAAAGGGGTAAGGCGTCTCTTGTGTGTTTGCCGAGGCCGAATCCTGCGTACTGTCGACTGCATGGCTTTCGGAGGCCAGGGAGGTCGGGGCGCACTGTTCTGGCGTCCTCGTGCTCGGAAGCAGGGTCGAAAAGAAGGCAGAGATTATACCGGCCATCTTCACTTGCTTCAAACCATTCAACTTGGCTCTTTGGTGAGTGAGGTATCAACTGGCTTGTATATGATGGTCGTTGCGGATACTCCTTGGCGACCAAGTGGATTTGAGCTGCGAGTATGAGGAAAAAGTCGGAACAAGGCCGAGTCTTCCTCGGCTGAAAGATTCTGAAGCAGTATGTTCAAATGAATGAAGAACTCAGCTGAACCGACCAACCGACCAGCGACTGCTGTTGACTGATATGTAAATGTTGGTTTGACGGCGCAGTGGACCAAAAGCGAAATTGCAAGCGGCGCGGCCCCCACCACAACATCCATCGCGTTCTAGGCAGACATGTCTGCCTGGCAATGATACGAGCCGAGCCAGTGAATCTGGTGAAATGGAGTATGTGGTGGAACGAACACCAACTAAGCGGGCCGCGATCCCGAAATCACCGCCGCGGTCAACATGCAAATATTTTGCATTCAGCTTAATCGTGCGATCTTGTTAGGCAGATCTTGTTTATAGGGAACAGCGTACTGATCCTCCGCGGCATGATAATCTGAGTAGTCTTTCCAATTCTAGTCGGATTGATCGTCTCAACATGAACAAAGCTCCATGGGGGTTTGCTGACCCCAGGAACGCGCAAAAGCCCTGCCTGTCTTATCCGATGTGGACATGACCGCAGAACGGGAATAATTTCGGACTTCAGTCGACTTGAGGTATAGGTAGATCCAGTAGATCCATCAGCATCGCCGAGTCTGGTGTGGCCACGGCCCTCTCGACGAAGGCCAGTAGTACTTGTGCAGTATCGTCGTCAGACGAGGCCGCCTCGCCATTGGGAGACGGGTCAATCGAGTTGAACATCCGCGTAAGCACCTCAATGTGCGACAGAACTTGCTCGCTTCCCCGACTGGTATCGCTTGTGCCTTCTTCATCCAGATCGACCCCCCCAAATTTCAGGAGGGATAGTGTCCCCCTCATGCAAGGCAACCATGACCGGCCACTGCAGCCGAGGCCACCACTCCTCGTCGTCAGGATCAAAGAATGAAACAATACCCATAACCTCGCGGCGGGCGACACCTTTCAGCCACCACACCCCGCTGTCCAGAACTTTTAGCAGTCCAAAGAAAGTGGCCAGAATGACCAGTGCGCGAGGTCGCTTCGCCTGCAGAAGTTCGACATAGCGCTTAGACACAGTGGCGAGAAATACCATGGGCGCTCCGGTGCGCGGTACTTTGTGAGCCCAGTTGAGGACTGCAACCGCGTGTTGGTAGGCCTGTCGGGTTAGCGTGCGTGAAGCTGCGTCGGGCTCAGAAGCGTCGAGCTCTTGGTCGAGCCCGTCCAGGAGGTGGCCAAAGAAAGTCGACTTGGTTGCACTGAGATTAAGATTCAGGGAGGGCTGAGATTGGATGATCGGTATTACTATCCCGCTGGTCCGCAACCACTGCCAACTCGTAGCCACGATCGTCTTGACACCTTGGAAGGCATGAAACCACGATATAGGCAATACATAGCCGTCGCTTCGTTCGCGGACGTCGCCGCCATCGTCCCGAGTGAATATGCGCGAAGCTGTAGACTGGAATGCAATCAGTGCGGCGGTCAAGAACAACGCTTCGGCGTTCGACTGGTTGATGCCTTTGCTCAGCGCAGCACTGTACTCGGAGAGACTGGCGGCCATATATGAGTGACTTGCACGGATGAGCTCCCGATCGTTGGGCGACTTGAGGCGGAGGTGCAGGGCGGAAACGGCAAGGAGACCATCCGCAAGGAAGCTGGCACCTGAGAAGGCCAAGTGCGGGACCGTGTCCCTCCAAACCGCCTCGATGTCCGGATTCTGAAGTGACAGTGTTTTCGATGTGATGGTGGTATAGTTATGCAGGAGCCTCAACTCCATCATGCGGTTGTTCTGTGAGGCTTGACTGATTGGCGGGGGGTCTGGGTTTCGATACAGGGTCATCGGTCTAGGGTGCAACATCGGACTCGCATGGCGTGAGGAGGTAGGTATAGAAATTGGGATGTCGGGAAAGCTAGGCGAAGTAGCGGCCGTGAAGATGGGCGAAGACGTTCCTAGGGAAGAGAGAACGGGCGAGAGCCCCGTGGAAGGGTCAGGGGAAGCAGCCGAGGTAGCAGGTGTGTCGGGCACCACCAAAGATTCTGCAATGTCTGGGTTTTCGAAGTCGCAAAGAACGCCATGCTTGAGGCAGTTGCCGCAGCGCGGGTGTATCTCATCGCACTATCGGAGGGAGGGTTAGCAAGATACCAGAATGAGAGCATGATGGTGGTTCCAGGGTGGCGCTGGAAGGCCCAGGTAACGTGCTTTTATCTTGCGACTCTTACAGCGGCGGCATCCTCTCCTCGACTTCTTGTGGGATCTCCGTGGCGGCATTATATGACGTTGTTTCTTATCTTCCGTTGCCGAAGTGTTGCTTGTCTCTCATACCGTTCCGTATCGAAAGTTGACTTGCGATCCATTCAAAGGCGGGCCATCTGAGGCGTAGGGAATAACAACAAAGATTGGGGCGAAGCGGGTATGCTGCCCATGTCAACGCAGTAAGTAGCCAATGTCCCTTCAACGTTCGTTCGATCGTTCGTGCAGTTAAGCCAGACCCTGATATGCAGCAGTATTCGACTTGTTATACGGAAAGTACATATCGCAGTGTACGTAGCATAGCGCGAATACTTCAGGAATGGTTCGAGGGTAAAGGTGGTAGAAGAAGTAGGGGGGAGGAAGTGGTGCAAATAGCAAGTGCAGTAGTCTCTCCTTCACCGTTCACGCGGGTATTGGAAAGCTCCCAATCACGGTCAAGCTAATTCGCAAAAGTACCCTGATTGACGTGCGATCCCCATCAGTCAATCAATCAATCAGTCAATCTATCAACCATCGCTGGATTGCACTAGGTTAATCAATGAACGGGCGCTGCCTGTGGCTGAGCCGCCGTCAAGACATTCCAGTAACTTTGAAGGAAAGCTACAACAACTACCCAGGTGGACGTTCGCCCCGTTCCACGTCCCATGTTATGGACTTCGGACGCTAGAAACGACCCCGACGCGTGGATACTCGGAGGCTAGGCTGCTTTGGCTGGATCCAAGTGGGATGGGTTCGTCTTCGGGTTCGATGTTCGATCTGCTGCAGAATGATGTGCCTGTCGAATAGTATTCGATGTGTGCCTGAAGCTATCCCGAAAAGTAGAGTGCTTATTTTGATTGGGAGCACGTTGGAGATCTTAGATCTGTCAGTTAGCCATCGACGGCTGTTGGTCGTTTCCCAGTATTAGCAGCTACCTCGAGCTGTAGGTACTAACTACATACATGTAAGGCAGCGGTGCAACAACCCGGCCTGTTGAACCGCCAAGCCCCTGCGAGAATAAACTGGCCAAGTCCAACAGACCGGGTCGGTATTATTCCAGCTAAACGATTATTACAGCAGGCAATAGTTAAAGGTACTTACCGCAATAAGTATTAGTAGGTATAGGTGTATTTCGTTTATTCTACTGTCTTAATAGGGAGTAAATGGAATAATCAACGTGGATAGGCTGTTATTACCTGGGTAATACGGTTTATTCCAGCGGTCGCTTGCCGCACAGGCCGTTGACCCCGCCGTTTGTGTGTGGTTCAACAGGGCTATCATTCAATTGATTTGCTACTTTCGTGCGGGATCCTCCTCACTTGTGATATTCGTCTGGTAACAGACTTTCAATGCACAACATCCTCAGCCTGGCACCACTGTAAATTCAAACACACAGCCAAGAATCCGAGCATAATGTCTCGGAAGGAATCCCCTAGCTTTTCCCCCGATTCATCTCATTCTCTCGGGAACTCGTATTGCACTCTAGGCATCGAACAGGTGATAGCTCTGTTGTATGGTCTAATTGATAGTTCAAGACAAGGAATAATTTCTATCCAAGAGACTACGTGCTAGGTATGTATCCTGACAATACTACATGCCGACACACATGTATTCAGCAATCAGCCGATGCTTTATCGCCGACCCTTATCATTGGGGCCTGAGCCATAAAACCCCCGGCTTCTTCGGAAGTGACAGGAGTTGCGTAGCACATATGTGTGCCGAAAAAGACCTTGCCGTTAAATCTTCTGGTTTTGCTAAGAGTCGCGAACGGTTCTTCGCTCTTGGCTGCGGTGTCTTGGTGGATGCAAACCATGTGACATCTGCGGCAGGACCCCAGCATTTGGAACCGATGGTTCCCTATCGTCAAAGCAGACCAATGATCTTCTGTGTACGCGAGAAAGTCATATTTCTGGCCAGAAGAGTCTAGAACTATGTTGGCTCGAAAGACATCTGCAGAGACCGGCTTACCCCCCGATTCGTTATCTCCATGTTCAATGCTCTGAGGCTGGCTGTATTGATGGCAAGGAGCGGGCTCTCGTTGGAGAGCAGCATCCGTCGTTGGTCAAGCTCCGAATCAGAATCGGGCGGCGTATTGATCTCCGTTGGGAAGGCTCCGGGCACTCTCCGTCTCGTTTTGTGGTACCCTGCTTGGTGCTGCTGAAGCTGTGCTTTGATATGACGCATGCTCTGGCCTTGGCCGCCGGAGGGGAATCGGGCCAGAAGACACGGCACTCCTAGGATTTCAGAGAAAAAGTTGTTGATGATGGCGGACGTGTACGTATGAGCAAGGATCTTCTCACCGCACACTCGCGATGTGCGCCATTTTGTGGCGTCGTAAGAGTCGAAATAGGCTGGGTCTGACGACAAAGGTACTGTGATCTTGGAAGGCAGATGTTTTGGCGTTTCGCCAATATATGATACCTCTAGTACACCCTTTTCAAAGTCGATGTGTGGCCGTAAAAGAGTCATACTTGGATAGCGCTTCTGGCTCAAGGCTTGGCTAGTACCGAGGTGAAGTAGGCACCATTCTCGATCCCATGCCAGGCCTTCTGGCTTGACCTCCCATGGCTGCCCTTCTGGTATATGGAAACCACCACAGCTCTTTATGGGAAACACTGTGATGCTGGTCACCACGAGATCTGGTACCGACGTTGACCTCATCTCGTCCCTAGACTGGCTGAAGGTTGACCCATCTGAGGATTGATAGAATTCGTGAATGAAGGCCTCAAATCTGTCCACGTCTGAGACTGTACTCATAGCCCCAAGACTAACACGAATGGTACCGGTAGGTTTTCCTCCCAGGACATCATTGTCATCCCCGCAACGGAATCCGGATGAGAAATTCCTCTTCATCTCCCATGGCATGAGATCCAAGGCCGCTGCAACACCCCCAGGATTACAGAGCCCGCCCGTCCGTATATGGAACCCTTTGAGAACTGCCGTTTTCTCAAACTCAGCTAAGCTAATCCAGGCACCAACTTCATCTTGGAGATTGAATGACACGATGGGCCCAGAAACCACTGATTCAGCGAGGTGCTTAAATACCGGGGAATATAGCTTGCATACACGTCGCCCGTTGCTATGTCGCATGCGATCCAGCTTATCTTGCAATCGCTGTGCAAGGTAGGATGTGTGCAGTGAAATGTCAGCCATAGTACCAAAGAGACGATGATGGACTGCCAGTGCAATTCCCAATGCCACTATGCTGTGGATGGGCAGTGTACCATCTTCGAGAGCTTCATGTAGACTTTGACTTTTCGGAGCATGCCACTGTTCCCCTACACAGACGACCATGTCAACTGTGCCGCCTCCAAAGTATTTTCGATGCTGGAAAACAGGCATTGCATCCTTCCGGACTACCAATGCCCCCAAATTTGGGAATCCAAATATCTTATTGAAACTCATGACTGTGAAGTCAGGCGCACTCTCTGGGTCTCCCAGATCAAGTGGGGATGTTGCCACGTAGGCTGCGGCGTCCAGCAATGTAAGAAAGCCAATGGGAATATCCTTACGACGTCGTAATTTCTGAGACCAATCGAGTGGAAGCCGCGCCCCATCCATGTTGGACTGTGCAGGATAACCAAATAGTAAAGGGGTTCCAGCGGATGTTATCTCATCTGGAAGAGGGGCGCCATCGACCCAGTTCTGCACTGTTTCGGTATCGATACAGATGCTGGCCTTGGATTCTTGCCGAACGCCTACCAAGCTAGTATGACAAGCTTGGTGGTACATGAAGGAGAACCCACCAGGAGCGGATCGCAGAGCTTCTGCGACAAGCTTGATTCCTGCGGTGGCGTTTGCAACAAAGACGACGTCGAATTCTGTTGGGTCTGCATTGAGCAACTGCAAAATCTGAACCCGAACATCGTCAATACGAGACATGGACAACTGCGATGAGCCACTTGCAGAGTGCGGGTTTCCGAAGAGGTTCGCAGTCATATCCGCAGCAAACTCATCAACAAGAGACTTTGCATACAAGGTTGTCCCAGCATGATCAAGATATGTGTTATTATCTGCGGCGGAATGTCAGCTTAGTATCCGTAGCAGGAACGAGAGTACAAAACACACCTTTCAGCATGGGATATTCCTTTTCTCGAAGCGCTTCGATGCGACCATTATAGGCCAAAGCATCATAGTCGGCCATACTGTTCATCCTGGCGCAACAGACGAATTCACTCCCACAGACGTCGATCCTTGTCCAGCGAGCATACTGCGACGTAGGTTCGCAATAACAACTACTTATCACGGCATATTCAAGTCGAACATTTGACAAATACACGAAGTTACCTGCCCAAATAAGGATGAAGTGAGGAGTGGCGACGTCGGAGTCAACTGGAATGATAAGAGAAGTGGATTCAGCACCGCAATCAAGCAACTAAGCCGAGCGGCCGGCTGACCGCGGATTGACGGAGATCGCCCTGTTCCATTTGAGGCTCCGGGGTCAGGTGCTGGGTAAGTTCGGGCCCCAAAAGTGGCGCGTCAAGGGAGGTGCACGTGCCACATATCTGGGCCAAGCTACAAGCTACCAAGGGGCCTAGCGCGACGCGCTCCCTAACTTATAAGAAAAACCACTTTAATCCCGACGCGTTTGATCGCGGGCCACCCAAGACCTGGACGCGCTGCACCGCGCATTCCCGTTTTTCCTTATTAGAACGCTAGCATCTTGAGACAGCCAGCATAGTACTTGCTCCCCTTTCACATCAATGATCCATTGGGCGTAACTTGCAACTCTGCACCTTCACAACATTAAACCTTCTTTCTGCCTTCTTCCTTCCTGCTCAATTGCACTTCTAGAGTCATTTTACGTTTCTTATACACAACCAAACCATGGCACGCAGTGTACTTGGAAAGAGGACCCGATCCTCGAGAGAGCCTGAAGTCGAGCTTTCCACAAAGCGAATCACACGTCAGACTCGCAGCCTCCTGATCAATGACGAGAACTCAGACCCTACAACTGTCACCATTGCAGAAGACTCGCAGGAGGCGGAACCAACAGCAGTGATAGAGGAAATCACCGAGGAGTCTCTCGCACGCACACCTTCCAAGGAGGCCACTTGTCCACCACCACCACCAGCGAGTACGAAGGCCCAAAAGGATCGCAACCCCCTCACCCCAAGCACGCCTCGATTCCGCGATGCACTTGCCAAGGCACCTGTCACGCCTCGCCACCGTGTAATGTCCGTGGGGAAATTCTCCAAGCGCCTTACTCCCCAAACACCTTCCACGCCAACCTCGCAACAAACAATCTACCACCTTGCACGGCAATTATTCTCTCGCAGCTCCGATCCGGGTCAACTGGTTGGAAGGGACGATGAGCGCCAGCAACTAAGGGAATTCATTGGGCGGTGCTCGACAGCTCAACCGAGTGGCTGCATCTATGTTAGCGGGCCTCCGGGCACCGGCAAGAGCGCAATGGTCAATGAAATCACCCAAGAAGTGGTGAAATCTCGCGACGTGAAGAAGGCCTACATCAATTGTATGAGCATCAAATCCTCCAAAGACCTGTATGCGACTCTCCTCGATCTGCTCTGCCATGAGACCGAAGCTGCAGAGGCCGACGCGGCTGCCACCCTCCAGAAACTCTTCATGCCTCGCAAGAAGACCTCCGATGTCTACCTGATCGTCTTGGATGAGATTGACCATATCCTAACGCTGGACTTGGAAAGCCTGTACCGAGTTTTCGAGTGGTCGATGGGGAAGAACTCGCGGCTTATGCTGGTTGGGATTGCCAATGCCCTGGACCTTACAGATCGATTCCTGCCCCGACTCAAGTCCCGAAACCTTAAGCCTGAGCTTCTTCCATTTCTTCCATACACCGCCCTACAGATTAAGACCATCATCACGGCGCGACTGAGATCTTTGGTACCGGAGGGGGCCCCATTACCTTTTATCCACCCAGCGGCGATTGAGCTGTGTTCGCGCAAGGTGTCAAGTCAGACGGGGGATCTTCGCAAAGCCTTTGAGATCTGCCGCCGAGCCATCGATCTTGTCGAAATGGAAACCAAGCAGAAACACGAGTCGGAGATTAGGGAGAAGATCCTCCTCGCCAGCCCATCGCGCAAAGTTTTGGGAGAAAACATCAACCTGTCGTCACCATCTAGAGGCACATCGCACAAGGGACATGCCGAGTCGTTACTTGCTTCTTTAAAGGAACTTTCCGTGGAAACAGCCCCTCGAGTCACAATAGCGCATCTCAACAAGATAACCGCAGCTGCGTTCAGCAACGGAACTAGCCAGCGTCTCAAGACCCTTAATCTCCAACAGAAGGCAGCGTTGTGCTCCCTGCTTGTTTTGGAAAAGCGCAACCGGGCATCCAAGGCGTCGTCTATATTAACGACTCCATCCAAGCAACATGTTACCGCACCTAGCATCAAAACTTTGTATGACGCATATTGCCTTTTGTGTACACAAGATTCCGTGCTTCATCCTCTCTCCAGCTCCGAGTTCCGGGAAGTGATGAGCAGCTTGGAAACCCTATCGCTTGTGAGCGCTGTCGATGGCAAGACGGGATCATTCATTGGGTCACAAACACCAAGCAAAAGAGGCAAGAAGGCAGGATTCGGTGCCAGTGCCGGGCTTGCTGACGAGAAGAGGGTGGCTAGCTGTGTTGGTGAGAAGGAATTGGAGCAGGCAGTGGAGGGTGTTGGTGCTGGTATTTTGCAACGCATTCTGAGCGGGGAGGCGTTAAACTATATTTGATGGTTTGGGCTATTTGTTTGATAAATTGGGTGTCTTTCAGCGCGGCGTTCTGGCTAATTCTTGCCATTGAAGCATGGTGGGAGTTCACATATAGGCGTGTACGTCTAGGTATTGACGGATCAGGAGTTTGGTGTTTTGATACCGAAGAGGGGATGCTTGCATACTGCAGTAGAGTAATAATGAACAATCAACGACCATCTACATTGCCCCTAAAGTTTTAGTCGTTTTATGCCCCTGGTTCTTCTGATTTCGGCCCCTTGCGTTAAAAAAAACAAGCAAGCTTTGCCAAGCTTAACATCATCAAGGGGGCTGCCGCCATTACGCCGGTCATGTGTTACTTCAAACTCAATGGTTTCCTATGAACGCCACAGGCAGGACCATGGCAAGTATAATTTGGATATATCCCCACAGGCCATGTGTGATGATCAATTTTCCACCTAGGGAGTATGCTCATCATTGCTATAACAATTAACAATCGAAACCAAACGTCTCCAGCTCCAGGCAGCTGATGATCCCGCACCATCCTTCATTCCTCTGGTACATACGGCACGGCCTTTCCTCCGACACTTCTGATTCGCCGCTTGTGCGTTGTGCATTAAAGTGGTAGACGGCTCGTAAACTGCTCTTAGCATCAACGCCCGCAAGTGTGATGCCAATAGTGAGGTCAAATTGGAGTATACCGTCATTGGATTTTCTTGGCTTCCTGTCCTGGACGTTTCGCTACAGTGACTATTGTCCGACTAGTAGCATGTTTCATACTAAAAGATTCAGGTGTGCTCGATATAGAAGTGGATTATATAGCTTCTACTGTAATACCTCGCGCTCGGAGGTTTGTTTCGGGGATAAGGCCAGTGACGGCTGGGCAGTTCATCATGTAGTCATGGTTGTATGGGCAGCAACTTGTCCACCTGTTATTGAATCGTGAGCTGCGAATAGTAACTTTTGAATGACTGAAAACCGGCTTCGTTATCCACATCCCAACCTGTCGCATTTCATCTATTCTACCAGCATCCACTCTGGTACCTTATTCAAATAGCCAGGACCTTGTCTACAGGCCCGTGGAAAGTCATGTACCTGAATAGATAGGCGCAGAGATTGGTCAGTAAACGTGGTGAACACGTTTTTAGTAAAACCTGTCACATCGCAGCATGGCCGAAGCACGACTACTATATCGCGTCGGACGGGCGGACGGTTTCCATCACGTAATCTGGAACAAGTCGCTAAAAAGCTTGCATGGCTGGAGGACGGCCGGACAGATGCTTTTCTTGTGGCACCGCATCAACGCATGGGAACGCATGGGTCCACAACTGGGACATCAATCGCCGTTAGACGGTCCTAGTTCGACCCGACGGGGGAACCATCGTACTACCTACCTACTTATTTTAGGTACACGCTACCGTACACATCGTCCGATTGAGAGGACCATTCCCCAACAGAGGTAATATTGCCCTGATCCCACATGTTGTTCAGGGCCCGCGTTACAGACGATAGATAGCAATCCATCAAGTTGACAAGCCACAACTGGATGAAAATGGATGCGTAGAGGCTCGCTCTGTAAACATATATGCGGTAAATATTGCACAGTATTGCTTTTTTTCTTCTTTCTCTGGCTGGGAATAGGCCGGGATTAGACGAGCGACGAAAGAGAATCTCCGGATCCTCGTAAGGTTGTTCCGACCGCTTGGCTTTATACGTACCAGCCAAGTACCCGAAACGTGACAAGCGCCAGGCGTGGATTTTCCTGTGCCCCCGCGATTGAAAGTCGGGCAAGTCAAGACAGCGAGAAGCCCCCAGAGCCCCTCGAGTTATTAATACCTAAGGTGATGGCTATCTCTTGGCACCCGCTGCCCAGTCTTTCCTACCAAGACCCTCCTACAGCTTGGCACATGCAACACCCAAGCCCTTGTGAACCCGAACTGATCCAAGAGATAATTGAATCAATCAACTGATTCTCGGCATTTTCCTGCCCGCCGGCTATTCTTGTTCTTTTGCTACCAATTCGCTTCAAGAGGCCGTCTCGCTGTCGCTGTCGGCGTCGCTGCCTTGACTGCGCGCGCAGCCCCCTTTAGGCCGGGTTCGCTCACCCACAGACAGCTGCTGGGACCATCGCCAACGCCCGCCCGCCCGAGTCAGACGCGTGGCCCCCCAAGGAATGAATGGTCGCGCGACAACCTCCCACCACCCAGCGCAATCCACGATAAACCCCATCCATCCATTATCCCAGAAACGAGAGCGCGTGAACGACGACAGACCCTCCTCGTGTGGTGTCATGTGTGGCACGCACAACGTCGTCCGGGTAATATAGAGAGAAATAATTAGCATAGATGGGTGCTACGGTCGACCGAACTGCCGACCTGCCGCTTGAAGATCAGCCGTCAAAGGCCTCGTCGTTCTTCTCGCGCTGGACCCTGCCCCTTCGCTCGCGAACCCGCAACCTCGCCGACTTTCATGTCCGACCCGACGAGCCGCATCGCCAGTACTCGGCCGGCGATCATGTCACCGGCTCCATCGTCCTGACCGTCATCAAGCCCGTTCGCATTACACACCTGACGGTCGCCCTGCATGGCTTCGTCCGCGTCTTCAAAAACGCCGGGGCCGCCGCCCAACTGGCCCCCATCAATCCGGCTCACATACCCCACGACGGAAACAAGAACTTCCGATACTACGGCAACGGGCAGGCCTCGCTCTTCCAGGACGAACAGGTACTTTGCGGCGAGGGCAGGTTGGCGGCAAGGAAATGGGAATTCAAATTCGACCTCATCTTTCCATCCAAAGGACTGCCAAGCAGTATTGATGTAGGTTCCTCTCTTGCGCCCCTCACTACTTTGGCTCGTTTGCTCATCGCTAGTAGTTTGAACGGGGCACGATATCATATATGATCACAGCTACATTAACGCGGCCAACCACCATGACGCCGACTACAAGTGTGGAAAGGAAAATCGCCCTGATAGAAAAAGTCGACATCGGCTTACTGTCGCCGCCGCGGGACAGGAACGTAACGATGCAAGCAATGCACAAGCGGGCGAAGCGGAAAAGGGCTACTAACTCAGCGGCGACAGGGACAACCCAAAGAGACTCCGCTTCAACGGATACCCCCGAGCCGGCTTCTGATATGGATTCAACAAGGGCCAACGAAAACTCGAATGATGGCTCGGTCACAGTCGAAGACTACGCTCGTCCACTGTATGATGGGCTAGGCCTACCGCGTAGTCCCATTCAGAGTGACATGCAGAGCGAGATCAGCGGGGAGAGCGCCGCTAGCAACACTAGCAACTACTTTAGGGGAACCGAAGTCAGCGCTGGGTCAGCCAACGGTAGCAAATACTCGGGGCCTGCAGCAGAGGTTACAGGCCGTGAAATTACAGCTACTGTGGAGCTTCTCAAAGGTGGTTGTTTACCGGGAGATTTGCTGCCCGTCAGGATCAAGATCAATCACAACCGCCGCATAAAGAGTCTTCACGGCATTATTGTCACCTTTTACAGGCAGGGCCGCGTCGACTATGCACCGCCGGCATCCATGTTCAAAGAGCTGTCCGAGGAAGATGCGAAACGTCTCGAGCGAGAGGAATACTATCCAAAATCCAAGACAGGGTTAGGCGGCCTGTCTTTGTCATCCGCGGGGTCTTGCAGCGTGTTTCGAAAAGACTTGTCCCAGTCTGTTGCGCCTCTAATCATCGATCCGATCAGTTTGTCGGCAAATATCACCACATCAGTGAGGGTACCCGAGGATGTTTTCCCCAGTATAAGGGGCGTCCCGGGTGGTTTGATCAGTTTCAAGTACTATGTCGAAGTTGTGATTGACCTGGGCGGAAGGCTGGCTGGTCAAACTCAGCTTGGGTCACAGCCGGCTGGCCGTATGGGGTCTGTGTCTATACCCGCCGGACCTGCGTCGCCCTTGGTTGGCTCCCAAGAAAACAACATCAGCAGGCTTGCCAATTGGAATGGGACTATCGTCGATACAGACCATATTCGACGCGAGAAGGGTGTCATCTATGTTCCCATCGAAGTCGTGGTGGGCAGCGTCGATAGCAACAGGACACGGGGCAAGGCCGTGGTACGACCTGAACTTACGCTACAGTCCCCTTCCAACCAGGGGTTTACCACTGAAGCGGACCAACCCGACTACACTTGGCAAAATGCCCCCGATGACGAGTACTATGACGAGACGGGAGAATACATTTCTCCGTTCGACGATACGCAGAGTTACTTCCCCTCTCCAGGCACACACCCAATAACATACAATGAGCTCCAGCGGCAAGAGTCGCATCGGATAGATCCGCACGACTCGCAAGCACCGGCCTATGTAGCACCACCACAAATACCTGATCCGACTGGGTTGACGGAAAAGGAACGTGTGCGGCAAGCCGAGATGCGACTGTTGCCTAGTCAGCCCCCTCTTGCGGGGCCTGAGTCTGCCGCTGGACCGTCCCGTGCATCGGCACCAGGTGCTTCTACTGCACCACCTATGACACTGGGTAGCAGCCTAGATGGTCCTTCGGCGCCTACCCTGACAGACTTATCATCAGCAGCAGCTTCCCACCCGACAGAGGATAAGCACGAGATGGAGAGGCGCCGCTTGTTGGAAGAGGCCAGTGCACCTCCAGAAGTCCCGGAAGAATACACTAACGGCGGTCCTTCGGCGCCGCCACTGGATTTTGCGGGGCCTTCTGGAAGCCAGGGGCACGAACCTTCGGCACCGAATTTCGACGAGGGAGGCGCATATGGTGCACACGACCTCCCTGGCATTGTCGCGGGCCCTTCTAACAGCCATCCCCCTTACCGAAGCAACCACGGGAGGGAACCACTGCCGAAATACGAACGATGATTTGACGTCTGGGCGTTGTTGGGTGTTAATAGACTTCCATGGAATTTAGCATAGCGAATTATTTGATACCTCGGACTGCGTATTTCTTATGAAAGCAGCAAGCATTTGAAACAAATCTTGTTTTGCCAAAAAAGGAGTTGGGTTTTTGTAGCATATCTTGCATGGCACGAAGCCAAGGGCAGATCTCCTCCCACGATCACAGTATCGAATGGGGAAGGACGGATACAAGACGGGTGGATCTTGTTTGTGGATTACCTTCAATGTAGAGAAGATAATAGAGACTTATCTACCAATGTGTGGTTTAATGATTGCTGCTGCTGCTTGGGCTTCTTGTTACTACTTGATAACAACTCCCAGTCAGTACGGTCTTTACAAGCAATGTGATGTCCATGGTTGCGATGCATCGATCTATGGCTTTTACCAACTTTATGTACTTCAACTCCCTAGCCAAAGTGGAAGGATCGATTCCTCAACTTGACTACGACTTCTTCTTCGAATCCCTTTCAATTGCATATCGGCTCTCCTTCGCGGTTCGATGCGGTGGCTTGAGGTAAATGCGCACCCTCCCACCCCCGAAAGAAAGACCATCGAGTTATACTGGGGTGCGTCAATAAAACCAACAAGGCCGCTGCCAAGATTGAAATTTACCAGGAGCTGACGCATGGAGAGCGTGAATGAACCGGGCGGTTTAGCTTGAAGTACAGACAGACACCATTCAGAGAGCTTCTTTTGGTGTTCTCCCTTCCAGGGCTGGTAATGTTTCACACCAACTGGATTCGGGGACGGTAAGTCCTTCTTTCTGCTACTGGACATCCTAAAAATGGACGCTGATCAGATTGCGCAGGTTGAAGTCCTTTATCAACCTGGTCAAGAACTGTGGGTTGGTCTTTGTCAACTGTGAGGGACTGCATCAGCCCCTCTACGACATCGAGATATTATGTTGGGCAAAGTCGTCGGCACCATCGACCTCATGCGCGCCGTCTTCGGCATCTCGGCGGACCTCCTGCAGCCCCTGGACCTAGACCACTACCGCGAATGCCTCGAGCTCTTCGCGGAGCTCCTGGACATCGCCAGTATGGTGACGAACGAGGAGGACTTCTGCAGCTTGTTCGCGTTGGAAGTCGATGCCCATACGCAGCGACACCGCAGCACCGGAGATGTCTATGGAGGTCTGGCGGGAGTGGTGGAGTTGTGTTACTCTGCATGCGTCAACCCCATCGAAACTTCCGGAGGCTCTGGATTCTGATTCCCTCCCAAAAGCCCGCGGCCGTACGCAATGGACTATCGAGCCCAACATACTGGCCAACCCCAACCTGTATCTAACAGCGCGAGAGAAAGGGGCGAGATCCTCCTGGTATCCACACCGCACGACTCAGGACGCGCCGTCGCCCACCACAACAGACCACGGCACAGCACACTATGGTTACAATCAATCCTAAGCGCCGATTGCCTTCGTCAAGTAACAGGGGATGGTATCGTAGGCTGTTTCCGCGGCTGGTCCCCGACTCCCATCTCGTTTGGGGGTGTTGTGGTTGTTCCACCGGCCGTTCGGGGTTCCCTCCGAAACATCATCTATCATCGCCACTTTCCACTTTCCTCTTTCCTTTTTCCTATTATGCGGCAATACACGGCCCCTGGGTGTTCTGCGTCAGTAAGGGATTCGATGTACGACAACAACGAGGCGTGGATGCGTTGGATGAACATGGCTCTTCATGGACCGAGAGAGCGAGTCTGGCTAGGCAGGCAGCTAAATGGCCGTGACTGCAGGTGAGGGTACCTGATTTGGATCATGTAGTTTGATATACCGATGTATATATAAGACTTTGGAATGTATTTGTTGTGACTATCGTTATTATACCTTTCCTAGCCTTGCACTTACGGCAGGATACAGTGGGATCAAGCATGGCAGGTTAACATCACACAGAGATACAGCATCCATCGGGTCAGCATGTACATCGTCCTGATCGGAAATGTTATGTCTCCAATATTTGTACGCATAGAACAGACTGTATTTTTGCCAAATCATCCTTGTTCGTAGCTACCAGAATACTATTTGACAGAGTATTCTGATAATCTCATTGTGGTGAGGGCACCTGGTACTCATGGAAATCTAAGCCGCGTAACAGGTCTGAGATTCATTGGACATACAAGCAAATGTACAAATGGTATCTTTATAGATGGACGCTGTCCACTGACGAGTGGGAGAGGTGGTACGATACTACATACTCATGCAGGCCAAGACGCATATGATGTGCAACTGGTTCAACCTTGACAGCTCTCTGCTTCACATGGATGTTGGTGTACGGCTCATCTAGCCATCGTTGTATTCATTTTCGATTCAAGGCCCACGGTTACTTGTTGTGTGTACTCCGTATTCTTTGCATTGCTTTGTTTGGAAATCTACAATAAGCATACACTGGTCTATATATCTAACAAACCTGTTAAAAACTAGTTGAAGCGAACTATATACATTTTTGCGTGTACGCACGTGTGACGTAGGCTATAGCAGAATACTGTTTTATCAGCCGCACTACGTTATTCGGCTGTGAGGCATGGTATCATGTAGAACTTCAGCTACGATCGTGCAGAATAGGCTTATTCCCGAAGACCCGGGGAGGCGTACCATAGAATGCAACGCTATCATCTGCATGTCGCCGGAAGTAGTAGTTGTCTATCAAGACGACCACCATCCAGCCAACGGCAGGTGGATTGATAATATGTAGGTAGCAGATGACGCAAAACCTGGTAATATACAAATCTACAGTTGAAGTTTTTGGTGTTTTATTGATTTTCGGCTATTAGTTAGACGTTAGCGTTATAAAGTGTATCTCTATAACGTATTACAGGGCTTAAATTAAAATAAAAGGCGAAAATGGCCTATATTCCTAATTAAAGTAAAGCGTAACGATCGTTATATAATATATTTAAAAGATAGAGGAGGAGAGAAGGAAGGGTTCCCTTATTAATTAGTTAGTAAGGTAAAGTGTACGCTAATAGTAATTCCTAATATCCTTTTATTCGAAAGAAATAACGTCGTCCGTAATATTAATTAAAAGCCTATCTATTTCTATATTATTATAATATTTTATAATTATTATTCTTTTATATAAGTTATTCTTAATATCTTATAATTTATAATCTTTTAATAAATATTATTACTTTATATATTTCTTACGTCCTCTTATTCCTAAATATTATTATCCTCCGTTATTAATTCCTATATAAACTCGAAATTAACGTCCTTTAATTCCTTCTTTTTAACCTTTTTATATAGAATTATAAATCTTTTAAATAACTTCTTTATATTACAGTCTCCGGTAAAATATTTATTTATTTTAAATATTACCGTATTTATAAATATTAAATAAAGTTCGTTTATTATAAATAAGAAAGCTTTTAAACCGGTAGGTAATAATTTAATTAATATAATCGAATTAATATTAAAATATACGTTATTAAAGTATATATACGAGAATATATATAAAATGGATTTAAGATTATTAATTATAATTTAATTATAATTAAATTCGCGAAGTACGGTAATATCGCGGGATTCGTCGAGAATTAGGATAGTTTCGATAAATAATTGGATATTCTTAATAAAAACTTTAATATTAAAAATCGTATTTATTTAACTTTTCTCTTTCTCCGAATTATATTTATTTATTTTATTAAAATATTTCTTAATATATTCTATATATATAATTTAATGTTTATCCTTTAATATAATTAAATTCTTTAAAAGCTTTTTTTAAATTTCAATTATAACGTGAATTAAAGCCCTAATTATTATATTTCGAGTATCGTTCTTTCTATAATTTTCGACGTTCGCCGGTTTATCCGTTTTCTAAATAATTATTCCGATAGGCTAGATTTTAATAAAGAATTTATAATAAGGTCCGTATTTAGTCGTACTCTAGTTTTTAATTATATTTAAAACTACGCTGTCGATAAAATTATTAAATAAATAATTAATATATTCGGAGAAACGATTAAGGGTTAATTATATAATTATTAAAGCTTAAGCGGTAATAGGTTAAACCTTACGTTATTTATAATAATACTTAATATTAATAAAGAAACGGCGGGGTTCCTAATTTAATTTATCTTTAATTTATTTATTAAATTTCTTCGTTTTTTATTAAACTTCCTTAATTTATATATTTTTAATATTTAAACGTATAACAGTCATTAAAATACATTTAAGGATCGTAACGTCGAGACCCAGAATTACGGAAGAATTATTAACGATTACCTTATTTACGCGACCTATTAATTATTATAAAATCTTACCCTTAATATACTTTAAAATAATATTTTTAAAAGTAATAATAAAAGTAAACATATCCTTAATATCAGGTTTAAACTTTTTTAATTTAGGAATAATAACGTTAAGGAACATGTATTTATAATATTCACGGGTATAATAAATTACACTATAATAAATTAAATAATAAAATTAAATATTATATATCCCTTTATATTTAAAACCGTAATAACGATTATAAAATTCATAACGTTTAATTTAAATTAAAGTATTACATATTTTAGAAAACTTTCGTTAATCGACGATAATATTTATTATAAGGTTTCCGATTTTATAATCTCTAGTTAAAATAACGGAGGAATTATATACGGTTATTGTAATTATACGAATTTAAGAATAAATTATATTTATATGGTTATACTTATTAATAAAATTTAAACTATTTATTTAAATTTAATTAAGAATAATAACGTTATCTTCATATCCTTATAATCTATCAGTAATATAAATTCTAATTCCTTTAAATTATTAAGATATTTTATTAATATACTTAAACTCCATAATAATCTATTCAAGTTATTTAACGTATATCATAATAATTAAAATAAAAATACAACATCCTTCTTTCTTTATAATCGATAATTTAATAAGAGTATTATAAAAGTATAAATAAAAAATAAACTTAACGATATAAATTATATATAAATAATTAATAAAACTTTTTCCAATTTTTCGTTTATATAATGCTATTAAATTAACGTTAATTATCGGGTTATAAATCGAATAATATAAGAAACCGTTAAAAATATATCGGAATTTATCAATAATTTCGGTATAATTTAAAGTTATCTTAACCTCGATTATTATATTATTATAAAATTTCTTAAAATAAAATATAAAAACACCTCCTTTAACTTATTAATTATATCGTAAATAAATAATATTAATATTAACTTATACCTATCGTAAAATAAAAAAGATTAATAACTACTTAATAAATATTAAATAAAAAAAGGTTTTAAATTTCTAATTATAATTAACTCGGAATAAAAACATTAATAAACTTAATTATTCTTAATCACCGGTAAAGGAACGAAAAGGGATATCTTTAAAAGCAGATAGAATTATTAAAATATTTAATTTAAATATACAGAATACTTTATTAATAAAGATATATAATATTATAATATTAATATCTATTCATTTACTTAATTAATTTAAAGCAATTAATATACTAATAATATAATCGGTTTAATTAATAATAATTATTTTTAATATTATAAATAATTTAAGAATTAATTTAACTTTATTTTTTATAAAATTAACCGGATCCCGTTTATAAGATTTTATAAAAGTAATTAATCGCTTTATTTTATTAAATATATTAAAGCTATTCTCTTTAATTATATCGATAAAAATATAGATATAATAAGTAATATTATAATTATCGCTATAAATAATATATTTCGACTTTTCTATAACTATTTAAATTATATTATATATAATATATTTTATAATAATTAAGTCGAGATTATTATCGTTTTCTATTATTTTATTAAATTTAAAGAATTTACTTATTATTAAGCTCTTTATATCGGAGCGTTTAATACTCGTTAATATAAAATATATAACCTTTATACCGATTTTATTATTAATTTCGGTATTAACGCTAACGACTTTTAGGAGAATATTTATTAATTAATCGTAGGTATTTATTATAATAATTACGGTACCCTTCCTTTATAAAAGTTAACGGATAATTTTTTTTTAAATTTATTTAATTCCAATTATATCTTTAATTAATTAAAGTTTAAATAATCCTTCTTTTACAAATTAAATCTATATTTAAGTATTATTAAAAACGAATTTAAATAGATCGGTTACTTCCTATATTTATTAGGATTTTTATTATATAAAATCATTTTAACCGGATTAAATAAAATTAAAGGGATTAATTATTTCTTATTATCGATCGGATCTTTTAAAAACGAATTTAAATAAATCGATTACTTTTTATATTTATTAGGATTCTTATTATATAGAATCGCTTTAATTAGATTAAATAAACTCGAAGGGATTAATTATCTTTTATTATTAATCGGATCCTTTAAAAACGAATTTAAATAAATCGATTATTTCTTATATTTATTAGGATTCTTATTATATAAAATCGTTTTAATTAAATTAAATAAATTCGGAAGGATTAACCATCTTTTATTATTAATCGGATCCGCCGGAAACGAATTTAAATAAATCAGTTATTTCCTATATTTATTAAGATTCTTATTATATAAAATCGCTTTAGCCGGATTATATAAGTTATATAATTATTTATCCGCTAGCTTTTTCGTCTTTAGATTTAACTTTAAAACCCTTTATATTAAAACTTAAAACGTTTTTATAAATTATTTTAAAAAGCTTATTAATATTTAATAAGAATTTTATATAAGTTTTATTAATTATAATTATCGTATTAATTATCTTTATAATAAGTTAATTAATAAAGTTATCGGGTCCTTTCGCGATATATTATAATTTATTTATATTAATAAACTATACTTAAATTATCGTAATCTTCTTTAATATTATATAAATCTTTCTTAAACCGGGATAATTAAAGACGATATAAATTCCGTAAAGGCTAGGACCGGTTAAGAAAACCCGTTTTTAATAAGGATTAAAGGAATTATAAAAGGAAAATAAACGGTTAAAGTAATTATAATTAATTCCGGGAATAACCTTAAAGTTATTCTTATTTAAGGTATTCTTGTTTATTATTATATTTAATTATTTTCGATAATTTTAAAACTCGAACTTTATTTATCTCTTTTTATTAAATTTAAACTTAAATAGGGATAAAGGATTGGTTTCTATTTAAGGTTTAGAAACTTCCTTCCATTTAATTTCCTCCTTTTCGAGAATAACGAATTTATATTCCTCGAATTTCTTACCCGTTAAACGATTACGAAAATAGGTTAAGATTAAATAGAAATTTATCGCATTTTTTATATCTTTATAATTAAGGAATTTAATTAATTAATAAAAGAATTTAATATAATCTAAATTATCCATTATATTTAAGTTAGTTTTAACGATATTATTAATTTAATAATTAATTATCTCGTTAAAGTAATTATAATAAATCTTAAATTAAAAAGACTTTTTATAAACGGTTTTTTAAATTAAAATATTTCCCTTTTTTAAATTACTTTTAAAATTAATAATAAGTTAAGAAATATCGATTAATAATATTTATCTTATAGATAATAATTAATGTTTTTAGGAGGGGTCGGTAACGAGATATTAATAAAATAAATAATTTATAAATTTAAAAGGTATAGTAATACGACGCGTATAAACGGTAAAATATTCGTCTTACTTTTCTTTAAATTATTAAAAATTATCGATATACTCCTTTATTTATTTTAAAATTTTAATTTTATAATCTTTAAATAATTTATATTTATCCTTTTCTTAACGAGATATAAATAATTTAATATTTTTATTTAAATATTCCTCCCGTATTTCCTCCTCTTTAATTATTTAAATTAAAATTACGTAAATTTAAAGCTTCTCTTTAAAATAGGTTACTCGTTAATTATATTTTTTAAATTAATCCTTAACTTCTAATTAAGCCCTATTAATAAAGCATATTAATTAAACTGCTTTTTCCTCGTTAAAGATAATTAAGTTAAAGGGAATTTATATTTTATAGGTAAAATAAAGGACTAAATTAAAAAACTCGTTTAATTTAAGAAAGGCCTCGATATTAAAAAGTTAGAAGTTAAGTATAAATCCTATTAATCGTCCGGTTATAATAAGATTTAATATTATAATATAAATACTATTTATTATACGAGTTTTAAGGAATTCCGTTTACGCCTTTTTATAAATAAAGTCGTCTCGTACGCTATAAGAGAGTCGAACCGTACGTTTTATTATATCTTTAAATATAATTTTATTATTTTCTTATTTCTCCGGTTTAAGTTCGTTTACGTTTATTATTTAATTAAGATTAATAAAAACTTTAATAATAGGGATTTTTATAAATATACCGAGATAGGGGTCGTATTATATACGATAAGTTACGTCTTTAAACTTTAAAAAGGTTTTAAAATATTAATTATTAAAATCGAGGAAAAAATATATAAATTATAATATTTTATTTTAATTAAATATATTATTAATTACTTTAACTTTATTAAAAATCTAAGTTAAGTTTATAATTTTTATATTCTTTAAATTTTTATGAAATATAAAATAACGTATATTATTAGACTTTATAATTATCGATATTTAATAAATTAGAACTTTATTTAAATTTACTCCGTTCTAAACCTTTTAAAATAAAAAGAGATTTATATCTTTATATCTTTAAATAATATTATCGAAGAGTTTATCGCTTTCTCCAGTTAAGAAAGCGAATCTTTCGGCGCTTAAGTATACTTTAATATAATATATATAAAATTCTATAATAATAAATAGGAACTCTTTATTATTAGGAGTATCTTTAATAAAATAGAAAATCTTTATCTTTATATAATTTATATAAATATTAAAAAGTTATAAAATAGAATATAATTTAATTATATTTTATATATTATTAATAAAAATAAGGTAAACGTTATTATAAGGAAGGGAAATAATAATATTAAAAGAGACTTTATCGTTATCGTTAATAATTTCTTTTTAAATAAATAAAATAGATAGGAAATTTTCGAAAACGATAATAATAAATCTATTATTATAAATATTTATCCTTTTAATTACGAAATATTATTTTTAAACTCCTTTCTTTATATTATTAATAATAATTTAAATATAAATATATCTATTCTCTATATTAAATTCTACGATATTAAACTCGGGATAGTTAAATAAAGTATCTTTTTCGTCGTCTTATTAAAGTTAATTAACAATAGGGTTACCGTATTTATTAAATTATTAAAATCTTTAAGCGATTTTCTATCCTTAAGTATCGTATTCTTATATATCGTTTTATTAAGATTATTAAACGTTATTATTTCCCTATTTATTATTATTTTATTTTTATAATAATAAAAAAGGGTTAAAGGGAGTTAATAAGAATAGTTAAAAGGGGTTAAAGGAAGTTATTTCGTTAATAAAATTAAGAATAGGATTTAAATCCTTATTAACGGATTTCTAATTATCGTTATTTTAATTATCGTTATCCTAATTACCGTTATCTTAAATATTAAATAAATCCTTACCTTTAGATTTTTAAGTATCGGAAGAATCGTTATTTATAATAAATTTTTAAATATTAATGAAAATCTTACCTTAAAATTCCTAGCTCTTAATACAATAAAGGAAATTTATATATATTTATTTTTAAATATTTAATTCGGCCTTTTAGGTTTTTAAATTAACTTTTTAAATACTTAAGTCCTCGTTAAACGGGAATATATAATTACCGGTTTAATTATTTGCCGAGGGTATAAATAGGTTAACTTTAATAATTTACTCGGGGTCGGAGATATATCGAGCTTTACTCTCGGTATTAAAATTAAGACGACGAGGGTTATTAAAGACCTTCTAATTACGTAATTTTAATAGGTTGCCGTTAAGGTTATTAAGCTTAAATATTATAATTATTAATCTTACGGAAGAAGTAAAGGTAGGATATATAAAGTATAAAAATAACGAGATAGGTAGAAATTTATTTTTAAATACAGGTATATTTAATAATACGAGAAATTAAAGAAATAAGGGTTTATTTTTTAAATATAAAATAATAAACGGCGAGAAAATAAAAAGATATAAAATAAGAAAGATTTTTTTTAATTAAAGAAAACTTATAATAATTATATAAATAATTATAGGAAAAGGTAAAGTAATAGTTATACAGGTAATTTATAAATATAAAAGTTAATTAATATCTTAAGTAATAATAAACGGAATTTTTAATCTATACCCTACTTTAAAATAAAAATAAATAAAAATAATATAATAAAAAGGTAATTAACTTGAAATTAAAAATTTAAATAAAGTAAAAAAATATAAATAATACTCTTAAAGATATAAGAAATAACGGAATAAGGCTTTAATATTCTATTACGCCGTTCTAATATAATAAATAACTATTATATTTTAATTATAAAAAATTACTTAACGAGCTAAATCCTTATTAAATACGAATTTAAGGTATACCTCGTACTTTATATAATTATAATATAAAGGAGGTAAATATAATTATTTTCCTTACTTATATCGTATCTTATTCCCGGTAATATTTCTTTAATAATTACGGAACATTTTTCTATAATTTCGATTCGGGTTTTTATATTATTTTATTATAATTTAATTAATTAACTCTATAATACCGTTATTCTTTCCTATTACTTTCGCGTCTTATATTAATATATTTATAAATATTATTAATAATATACTTGTTTATACTATCTTACGTTATCGAACCGGGTAATAAAATCGGTCTCTCGAATTTATTAATTTTAAAGGATTTAAGATATTCGATTAAAATATCTTTATTTTATTTAAACTAAGTTAATAAATTAATATAATACTTAAGGTTACTTAAATATTTTAATATTTTAAAAGGCCCCGTCCTTCTATATAATAATAATATTTAATTATTTAAATAATAATTATATAAATCGTTAGATTTTATAAACTTTATAAATATTAAATCTCTTTCCTTAATCGTTAGAGGTTTACGATATTTATTATTATAATATATTTTTATTCGAGTTTATATTAATACCGTAACTTCGAGTATTTTTTAATATAATGTTTATTAAGCTTTTATTTATAATTTAAATAAAGTTGTATTAACGGGAAGGAAGGATTTTAAAAATTGTTTAAAAAGTATTATATACGGATATTATTTTATTATAACGGATATAAAGGTATTATAATAATAAATAACGTATAATAAGAAATTTTCCTAATCGTCGAAATTTAATCGGGCGCTTATTATCGCTTTTAATCCGAGTTTAATTATTTAAATAACCCTTTCCGTTTAATCGTTTACGGATTAATAATATATTATTATTATTTTAATTTTTATATCAATAACTTTATATAAATATATTTAAAATTTCGAAATAAATTTAAGATTTATATTCGAAATAAAGGCGTCCGGGAAATCGACGATAATATATATATATTTAATATATTCTCTCGTTTATTATTCGATATCCTAATTCGAACGGCCGATTATTATAAATATGAACTTCGTTAATTTATAAATAATTATTAGAATAACGTCGTTTCCGGATTTAAATATAGGTAAACCGACGATAAAATCTATATTAAGGATCGAGAGAGGGGTTTTTGGAAATATAATAGATTATAAATCTTTAAACAGTAGCTTATATATTAATTTAACGAATTTATAATTCGGGTATTATTTATAATAATTATTAATATATTTTCTTATTTTTAAGAAATAAGCGATATTTTTAAAGTAATTATATATCCGCGAATTTTTTATATATATATAATCGTTATATATTAATTTAATTATCCGTTTTTTTAATTCGATTAAAATTATTAAATGGTTTTATCCGCTTTCGATAAAGTATAATAACTTAATTATTAAATTTAATTAAAAAAAATAAAGGTATAATAATAGTTTATTTATATTATTCTTTATATCCTTTATTTAAGTAAGGAGACGTTTATAAATAGCTTTAAATATTTTATCCTTTAATAATAATTTAACGATATCCGAAATTATCCTTTTCGTTATTTATAAACGAAAATAAATTTAGCCTTTAATATCTCTTAAAATAATTTTAACGTCCGTTAAAAGTTCTTCCGTTAAATCTTTAAATATAGCTTTATTTATAATTTCTAGAAGTTATATATTTTATAATTTAATAAAAGGTAATAATTTATTAAAATCTTTTACCGGAAGGTGCTTAAAAACCTCTATCGGGATGTTTTAAATTGGATCCTTTATTATAATTTTTACTTTAAATTTTATAATAACGAAATTATTAACGAAATTATTAATTAATAAGGTTTATTTAATAAACGGGGTTTTAATTTTAAATATAATTATTTTATTTTCCTTAAATATTTCTTTAACGGTTTATAATAAAAATCGGGATAAAGTATCGACGTTTTATATAGTTTTATTAAGAATATAAAGTATTTTAATACGATATATATATTATATTAAAAATAAATATTAATTTATTAAACGGTATATTCCTTTTAATATTTAAGGTTTTATAATAAAGGCTTTAGCGATAGCTTTATAATCTATTATTACCGTTATATCGTTATAGTCGAGGTAGTAAGTAAATTTTTTAAAAGCTTAAATAAATCCTAATATTTTTAATTTATAAGCTAGGTATCGATTCTTCGTATTTAAATATATTTTAAATAGGAATGATATTAATCGAATCTTTTTATTTAATTATTTTTAATATAATACGGTACTTATACCTATTTATTTATTAGAATTTATTTATAAAATAAAAGGGTGGGTATAATTAGGAAACGTTAAATTAACCGTAATTATTAATTTCCGTTTTAAAATCTTTTAAACCCGTTTAATATTTTTTTATAATTTATTATATTTGTTATATAAATTCTCCCTTTCCGTTATTTATTCGGGGATTAATTTTAATAATAAGGTAAAGGGTATTAAAGGAAAAGAGAATTTTCGAATATAGATTTCGCGAATTAAATTTTTCGGGGGCGTACCTTTAAATCTTAAGGATTTTAAGTTTTAAAGGGGTATTAATAAGATAATAAAATTATAAATAAAGGAGCGGTAATAATTTATTAAACCGAGTCCCAATTCTAATTCCTATAGGTTTCTTAATATAATTAATTTTAATATAGTTTTAATCTTTTTATTAAATATATTTAACTTAAGTTTAAATATATAATAGTTTAAAGCTTTTAAATTTAATTAAACGAAATAATATTTATTAAATAATATTATATAACTAAATTCTATTAATACGTTAAGGTAGATATTTAAATAATAAAAGTAATTTTCTATAATATAAAAGAATATAATAACGTTATTAATATAAATAAGAATAAATTATTATAAATAATCCTTAAGGAGGAGCTTTATTCGATATTAAAAGAAGGCGGGCGATATTTTAAAATTTATAATATTTATAATTAATTATTTATAACTTTTATACGAGGAGATAAAAGTGGTTTTCTATTTATCTTTAATTTCAATTTCTTATTAAAAAAAACTTTTTATAATATTAATAATTATAAAAACCTCGTATTTATTTATAACTTTTAAAATTTTATTTTATTAGGGTAAAGGGTATTTATTTCCTTTTATTTTAAAATTCACTTTTTATATATTAATTACTACGTATAATTTATTGTTTTTATATATTACGAAAGTAGGTAATATAATTAATAAAAGTTAATTAAAAGGAATATCTTCAATAACGCTTATTTCTTAAAAGGGATTTAATATTTTATTTATTTTTACGCGATCCTTACGGAATATAATATAAAGTCGTTATATAAAGTTATTTATATTTATATTTTATTTAAAGTTTATCGATAATTTAATTCTATTATTAAATCTATTTAATTTAAAGTAGAATAAATAAGCGTTTTTCTTAATAATATTCTTTATTATAATTCGGATTTCAGGACTTTAATAATTTAATATATTTACCTTTAATAAATTTAATTATTTAATTTCTTTTAATAGATTAAATAAATAAAAGGGATATTTATATATATATTTATTATTATTTTTTAAATCCTTAATAGGAATTTCTTTAATAAGATTTTTAAAAGGAATAGTTAAGTTCGATTTAAATATTATTAAGAAATTATCGACGGAACGGGTAATTTCAATCTTATTTAAATAATTAAGGACCTCTCCTTTATAAATAATTATAAAGACTTTATTAAAATTTATAAACGGAATATTATTTATTTAACCGTTTATAATACCTTTAATTAATAATTTATAAAAGAGTTTCCCGGGATCTAATTTCGTTACGGGATCGATAAAGTAGCCGTAATACGTAATAGGTAATTCATAATATATTATTAAAACGTTTATATTGTACCTTAATTTAATATATAATATCTTAACCGCTTATATAATAACTTTTATTTATTAATTAAAAGATTTACGTTTAAGGAATTAAGTATTTATAGTTTATATATATCGATTAAAATCGGTAATATAGAGATAGTTATTTTATTTTAATCCGCCTTATTATATATATAATAAATTCTTCTTTAAAAAGTTAATATTAAAAAGAAAACCGTAAGATAGTTTATTTATAATAAAAATTATTTTTTTAATTTAAAAAGGTTATTTATTAATATTAAGAAAAGAGATAGATATTTAATAATTTTAATATATATTAGATTCGGTATTTATATTATTAAGCTAAAAAGGTTAATATAATTTAATTAATATAATATCCGGAAACTTTATTACGAGAATCGAAGGGGTTATTAGAAAGGGGGGTAAGTATATATTTAAATATATTTTTATAAAGTTATTAAAGGTATAAATTATTATATATAAATAAGAAATTAATTCTTATTTATAAATTTAATTTTTAATTATTAATAAATACGTAAATTTTATATATATATATTTAGGAATATATAGATTAAAACCTATTTATATTTCGATTTTCTTAAAAATATTATTAATTATTTTAGGAACTCTTTTTATAATTCGTTTATTTTTTTTTTTAATTTTTCTATTATAGGTATTAATATTTCTATAATCTTATTTATAATTATTATTAGGATAAAGGTAATAATAAGGATTTTAAGGGAATTCGGCGTAAATATTATAAATAAATTATTCCCCCGGGATAATTACCTTAAACGTTTTCTTAATTAATAATACCTATATCCGAATTATTATCGTTTACGCTTTCCTTTTTATCCTTTAAATTATTTAATTAATCGATAATATTTTCCGGGATTTAAAATATTCCGCCGTTATTTAAATCTTAAATAAGGAGTTATTTTTCGATAAAGTAGGTAAAGACCGTTTTAAAGGAATCGTTTTTCCCGTTATTTTAATTATTATTTTTCCTATTATCTTAATTATTATTCTTAAATTTCTAATTATTATTCCGTCGCTATAAACGATTTTAAGATTTATCGTTATTTTATTTATTAAATTATAGTTTTTTATTTTCCGAGGTATCCTCCGTTTTAATTTAATCGATATTTTTTTATTTTTTTAATAATTATTTTTAAAAGGTATTATCCGTTATTAATATTTTTAAAGTTTTAATAATAAAGGGAGTAAAGTTTATAGCTTATTATTAATACCGGGTTTTAAAAGTATCGGTATATAATTTAGCTTTAAATTCCTTAATCCTTTTATCGGACGCCTTTCGTTATTTATTTTATCTTTCCTATTCCTTACGAGTATTATATTTTATTTTAATTATTTCTTTACGTAAATCTATTAAATTATTAGAAGGGTTATATTTAAACTATATACATTATTTAAGGATAGGATTAAGACCGGTATATATATAGCGTATTATATTATTTTTATCTATTTTATTAATTTTATAATATAAATTAATATATTTATTAAAGTAATCGTTAAAATTAAATTAATTTTCTTATCTGAAGTTATAACGTAGCTTATTAACTTTTCGGAACATATCGCCTCTATCCTTCCGGAAACGATCGGTTAATAAATCCCGCCATATTTATAAGTTATTTATTATCCTTTCCTTTTCCTTTACGGATATAGAATTAAATTATTTATAACTTTTTAATTTAAATTTAAATAAAATATTTATATTAAAATAATTTAAAATTGTTTTTATTCTTATTATATTTTTATAATAATCGATTTTATTAATAAATTACGAAATAATTAACTTTCCGTTATAAATAAATAATTCCGGCTTTAATTTAACTCCTAACCGGTTATATAAAAAGCGTTAATTATTACTTAATCGGTAAAATATTTATTTATTCATTTAAATATTTTAATATATATTTATATATTATAATTAAATTAAAAGTTAATTATAAATTTAATAAGCTCTTTATAAATAAGGAAGGTTATAATTATATTTAAATTAAATATAGTTATTATAAACGTTCTATTTATAATAATTTTAATATTAATTTACGGATATTAAACGTTTTATTAAAGGGGGTTATTAAAGTCCGGATAATATTAAAGGGACGATATATATTATTCGGAATTAAAGGGCCGGAGGTAGGTAAAATTCCTTTCGTCTATTTTAATAAAATCGATAAATAAAAGAGGTATATAGGTTATAGCGGGTTTCTTAATTAAAGTTATATCGGGTTATTTTTAAAAGTAATTTTATATTTAATCCCTTTCGGAAACGTTTCATAAATTTTATAAACTTTACGTAATCTCTTATTATTCTCGGAATATAAGTTAATACGAATATAATTAACGATATCTTTATAATTTAATTATAAGTTATTAAAGTTTAATTAATTACGTTTTATAAACTTAAGTCGGTTATATAAATAAAATATCCGTATTCGCTTAAGTTTATTTTATCTTTAAGCTTTATTAAAATAACGGTATTAAGAAGTTATTTTAATATAATATATAATAATTTTATAATTAAATATTTATTTAAGGAGTCCGATTAAATTAATATCTCCTTTTACTTCTTTTTATCCTTTTAATTTTTTATATTAAAAGGTATATTCTATTATAAGCCGGGGATTTATTAATATATTTAAAAATTACGAATATCCTATCTTATATCTATTTTAAGATTAACTTCCTTTTTAAAGGAAAGGCTAATTATATTTATTATAATACCCGATCTTAATAAAATAAAGGTAAGGAAGACTTTAAGCGTTCTTATTTAAGGTAATTTAATAAAAAGATTAAGTTTTCGATAGGAAGGTTAAGAATATTTAAATAATAAAGTCGATTTAATAAATATAAAAGATTAAAGATTCCGATAATATTAAAAAGTATTTTTAAACGATTTTCTTTAAATAAAAATTAAATAAAAAAGTATATAGGAATTACTTTTAAATTAATTAAAAATTAAAGCTTTAATAAAAGTAGAAGGGGTTTTTATAATAATTTCTTTTTATAATTCCGAGGAAACCTTATTAATAGGAAGGTTTAAATCGTTTTTATACTCGTTTTCGTATTATTTATAAAGTAGGGTTAAATTCTTTATTTAACTCTTTATATATATAGAATTTATAAATAAGTTTTTTTAAAATCGATTTAATCGTAACTCGCAGTTAAGAAACGGTAGTACTCGTTTTATATTCGATAAAATTAATAATTCCGGTTAATTTTTTATAATTTAAGGTTAAATTAGGTTATTCGTTAAGGCCTGCCCCGCGTTTTTATTAATTTTAACGGACTCCGTAGGATTTAAAACGTTTAATTCGTTTAATTTAGGTAAAAGTATTAAGATAAAATTTTATTTTATTTTAATAAATCTTCTTTATATATCTCGTTATCGAATTTATTTTTTCTTTTTTATAAAATAATTATAATAAGGTAGCTTTAAATTATTAAATAAATAAAGGGAAGTATAAAATATAATAAATAACGATTATTAGTTTATTTATTAATAAAAAGGTAATTTTATATTAATATAAGGGCTTATAATTATATAAAGTTATAATTAAGTTTATTAAAGCTATAACCTGCTTTAAATAAATATTAATACTCCCGGTTCTTTTATTAATTTATTAACGAAATAGTGTTTTTCCAAAGGCATAATTAAATTTAAATTAATTAAAATAATTTATAACTTAAAAATATTATTATATAATATATTATAAGGTTTAAATTAGAATAAAGGGCGAAAATAACCTATATTCCTAATTAAAGCGAAACGTAACGATCGTTATATAATATATTTAAAAGATAGAGGAGGAGAGAAGGAAGGGTTCCCCTACTAACTAGTTGGTAGGGTAAGGTATACGCTAGTGGTGGCTCCCAACAATCTCTATAGAATTTTACGATATTCATACAAGAATTCAAACTGACGACACAAGCAAAAAGTCGAATACCAAGTTAGACTGTAAGGATGCCACCCATAGGTTACTACCACAAACATGGGCAGCTAGCAGAGGTACAAAGGCTTGCTTGCACCGACAATGCTCCGAGATATTATATCGTTGCCCTTCATTGCTTTGCCCCGGCCGGAATATGACATCTACTCTGGATAGGAGTGTGATCATGATGCAATCTCTTGCGGTAGGCTTCGGGGACAACATATCTGGCAGTTCAAATTGGCAGGGGCCAGAAGGGCTCGATGTTTGGATCCCAGCTCTGATGAAAATCTACCGAGGGATGCCGCCTTGTTACCCGATCGTTCCCCCTTGGCTTATTTTGCATACCCTTTTGCAAACAAACATATCAGTAGCAATAAAACAGAGTGCAAAGCAGCCTTCCAGGGCAGGAGCTAGTCATGCTTTTGCCATTACGTGAGTTGGTGAAACAACCTAGAGTATCACCAGCTCTTGCCTTCCCAGGGATAGAATCACCTCTTTGTGGCCTGACATCAACTCCCGACTATGATGTAACAAAGTAAGGGAGAGAGACTTTTGGCAACCCATGGTATAAATAAACTCAAAACTTGGCTATATTTGCCAAGGGAGTAAGCAAGAACTGCCGGTGCCCGGCTATTGAAGCTTGTTGCCGCAAACTTAGGCTGCAAGGGTCGGTACATGTCCCGGAGGACGTAGGAGATCAGGAGTCTCGTGTATATCTAGTCTCAGTATGGAGGGATAAAGTTTGTTCTTCTGGAATTGATTGCGCGGCTGAGTATAATTATATCAAATAGTAGGGATCTAGAAGCCTTCTACGTACGTCTGTGCACGCCAAACACACACACACACAAACATAACCCACCCCTGCCAACAAACCCTGTCCGAGTCGCATGTCAATCAGCTTACCGATCATTCCGAAGGGATAGAATTCCGGGATTGCTATACCCGCCGGCCAGGCCCCCAGCATGCGCGCCGATAAACCCTAGTTCCAAACCGCCCTGCCGAGTATACCTAAGGAAATCAATCAATCATACATAGTCACGAGTGCCGGCCGAGACTCCACATCGCTAAAAATAGAGAACATGACCATCCCTTGCATTCGAAGGGAGATTCACGAGGGTTGCGGCCAGTGTTTCTGAGAAATGACAGGAATGGATCTGCCAATTGACCACGCGATCCTGGAAAATTCCGATTTTTGTTTTCTTTTTCCCGCCCCCCTAATCTGCAGTTCGTCGGGGAGAAACACGGGAGTTCCCATGTGCAGTTCCCGTCCTGTTGTGTGCGTGTGTTGTATTGTGTGTGTACAAGTAGCGTGTCGCCAACCGGTGAATTCCTTTCCGCAGCTTATCGCCCTGCAGCCAGCCGCCATGACAACCTATAGAGACCTGCTGCCGCCGGTGGTGGCACAAGCTGGGGACGACAATATGGGGCCGTGTGTTGATGAGTCTTACGACGACGGCGACAACAACAACAACGAAACCCTCATCTCGAGGGCTCCTTTCGCACAGGTCGTGCCGCGTCGGTGCAACAGAGCTAGTAATTTCTTTTTGGATGCCGTCCCGCCGAGGGACCATACAGCGAGGAGGACCAGGAGCAGGAGCCACCAGCCGGTGCCGCCGTTACACGACTCGCCCTACTCCTATAATGCAAACCTTAAATCCTCACGCCACTACTTCTTCTTCTTCTTCTTCTTCCGCTGCAACAGAGTTTTCACGCGTCGTCGTCTCGAGAACATCCATCTGCTCGCCAGCTCGCTGATTATTCGCATTGCCGGCCTGTCTCTATCTTCTTCTCCCTCTGCTTATGACTCATCTGCTAGCCTCGCAGCCGCAGCAGCAAATTCTTCCACTAGCACAGATATGCCGGACCCCCAGCTGCTCAAAGCGTTCCAAGATGAGTACGACAGACAAGAGCGGTGTGGTTGCTGGCCGAGCGAGTATACGGACGCCATACTGCATCTGCGACAACCAAGGGAGCGTGGGGCACGGGAAGCCCGAGAATGCCTCATGAAGGCCCGGAGCGAAGGCCGGGTCAGGGTGGAGGAGGCGTCCTTTCCTCGCGCCGCGCCGAGAACCGGCATCATCAAGGTCACAACGGTATGCCCCCGGGCGGCACCAGTGACCCCAACAGCAGACCTTGCATAGTCTTCTGTCACGGCGGCGCCATGGCCGGGTCCGACCGTTACGTGGGGCTTCACGTCAACGGCCCGATATGGGCGGAAGCCTTGGGCGCCGTCACGGTGAGCGTCGAGTACGAGCGGGCCCCCGAGAACCACGGCGTGGGCCTGGCCCGGGACTGCTACGAAGCCCTGGTCTGGTGCTGGGAGAATCTCGAGTTCGACCACAGCCGGCTGCTCCTATACGGCGCTTCGGCGGGCGGTGCACTTGCCGCCGGCGCCGCCCTCACCCTCGTCCACGAGCAAAAGACGACGGATAGTCCCGACTCTCTGCCCGAGCTGTGCGGCCTATTTCTGGAAGCCCCCATGCTGGACTGGAGATGTGACACGGATTCCATGCGGCGCCTCAGCACCAACGGGCCCTTTTTCAACCGGGAAGCGTGCGCTTTTGCGTGGGAGTCGGTCATACAGGGCAAACAAGTCGAATTTTCCGACGTTGTGTCCCCGGCCGAAGCACGAAAAACCGACCTCGCCAAACTTCCCCCAACGGCCGCCTACGTGGGTGACATGGACCCGTTGCACGACGAGGTGGTCTGCTTTATGCAAAAATCCGGACGGCAAGATTTCACATGCAGGGAGTTCCAGGGCGTGCCTCACGGGTTCGACGCCATATTACCTGCAGAGCCCATCTCGATCGAGGCCAAAGACTGGCGGTTGCAGTGGATCAAGAACAGATTCGGAATCAGCTGAATCATACTAGCCACATATATGCTCCTGTCGAGCTTGTACAATAACCCACATACTGGCTCCTCCTCAAAGTTCACCGAAGCCCCTGGAGTTTGGTGTCATCATTGCTTTACACATATCCCCCCTGTACCACCAACCACCATAGACTAGATATTTCATCAACCAAGATACCAAAACAAAGGAGAATCAGTTCTCTGGTAATGGTTTGCAAACTGCCGCTTTCAGCGCCCGATACTCCTTTTCGTTCCACGTGAATAGTCGCTCGAACCACGGCCGACGACGCGGCAAACATGGGGAACGGGTTCCAGGGGCATAGCCCGTAACCCGGAGCCGGAACTTCTGGAGGTTGGCGAGGTGGCACTCCAGCACATCCTTGCACAACCATTCCCAAAACTCCTCCGCCTTGACGGGGTGTGCGCCGACGACCGTGATGTCGAGATCCAGCTGCTCCAGCCTTGGGAACAGCGTTTGGAGACTTTGTATGGCGCGCTCGAACGTCTTCTTCTCCTCGTACGACTCCCACTCGTGATAACTGAGCGTGAGGGCGACGTGGACGAACCGCACGAGCCCCAGGCCCTCCGGGCTCGCGTTCCGGCCGAAGTACCGCACCATCTGGGCGCCGACGAGCGAGATGGTGTTCTCGGCGTACAGGCGGTGCAGCAGGTCGTCGTACACGGCGTGGCAGGTGCGCATCAGCTTGGCGTAGCCGGGGGGCGCAAACCAGTCCCACGAGACGCGCTCGCGGGAGAGCCGCTCCCAGCTGCCGTCGGGGCGGCGGCCGTAATTCGGCGCGTATAGCAGGCCGAAGGCGCGCACTTTCAGCACGGTGCGCAGCTCGTCCTCGCTCGGGTCCTCGCCCTCGTCCCGGATGCGCTGCCCCGGCCGCCAGTGGCAGGGCCGCGGGTGCCACTCGGGCTTGCCGAGGTGCGGCTCGACGAGGCAGGGCTCGCCGAGGGCGAGGTCGTAGATGGCGAGCCGGAGCTCCAGCGGCAGGTGCAGGAACGAGGCCGGCGAGGACGCGTCGACCGCGTACTTGGTCTGCTGCTCCTTCTGCGCGATGGGCCCGCGCTTGGGGATATGGCGATTCCGGACGCGCTGCTGGCGCCAGGCCACGCCGATCTTGCCCGGGGTCCTCTTTGCGTGCTTGGCGCAGATGTACAGGCCGCGGAGCGGGTAGTAGATCGAATAGCAACAGCATTTGGCGGGCCACAGCCACAATGCCCTTTTCCACCCATTAGCAGATATTGCCATGATGATAACAAGGATGGACTCGACTGGTTGATGAATTGAGGCTTGTGAACCATCGAGGATGAGGCGGCGGCGGCGGACAGGCCAGTCTCGAGCAACGCTCGGTGAGCGATTGCGAAGGGCGAAGAAGAAAGGCCCTGTATCCGACTGATATTTAACCACCCCTTGAGCTTGGAAGTCGGAACAATTGGTATCGCGATGGATTGTCTGCGGGGTATGCAATTGATAAGTCCTACATGGCCCGAAAGGTCCTGGCAGTTGTTGTTGTTGTTGTTGATGTGGCAAGCCACACAAGAAGCTGGCGCCTTCGTCCTACAGCTTTAGCTTGGCTTTCGCTACTTTTAACTTTTCTGGCTGCGGATTACTCCGGGCCGCACTGCATGCAAGGGAAAAAAATACGATAGATGTATGATATCTTGAACGCTGGCTGCTGGTAATGCACATGTAGCCAGGATGCCTTGGGTCATACACGGCCATGGCACACAAGCTGAATACATGTCTTCCTATACATAGACCAAAGTAGTAAATGTCAGCCTCGTTCAGGTGTATCTGCCAGTAGCACTACGAGATACACATAGCTTGAGGCGTGACTTGGGTGCTGCTGCCTTGAGGCTATCTAGGCTGGTGCCTTGCTGGGCTAGTCCTAGAAGGAGCTTGGAACTCTGGACGGTTTACAATTGATTCATCGCCCATGTTTCTGGGTAGATTCCGTATGAAACAAACCTGATGTGCAATCTAGGTAGCGCTTGTGACAGGCTTCAGGGATGAAAAAGGGCACTGACAGCTATTGCCCCCCCCTGGGATTTAAGCCGATCAATCGTGTAAGTCATCGACTTGAAAGAGCTAGGACTTGCATACACAAACAATCAGCCCTGCCCCCACCCTTGGCGTTGGTCATAGACTCATTAGCTGCCGTGCATATGGGCCGGATTTGGTGCGATCACGGGAATGGGAGACGGGACAGTTGTTGGGAGTTAGTTGCGAGCATTCCAGTATGGTGTGCATAAAGAAAAGTCAGTCGATGTTGGAAGGTTTGCCAGCATTCTCGGCCAAGGAAACTCTTTCGTGTTACACGTTGCATGGTCGAGTTTGTTGGTGTGGCATGAACGGCTCAAGTATTCCGAGCTGGCCAACCCAACCCTAGGGCGAGGAATTCTGGATGAGTTCCTTCAATTTTGCGACACCTTCTTTACGAGCGTGTCGTTTTCGAAAATGTTGCGATTATATTATTGGAAAGTCGCGTTGAGCTTCATTCAACGGTCCGACATTGCTGCTGCAAGTTTCGAGTGAGAGTCGTGACGTCTCTGCCGAGGAATAACCGCCAGCATCGCCCAAGCCAAACCAAACGGCAACTCTGTTAGCTTCGAAGGGCGAGGGTACCTCGTTTGCAGCACAAAGTGCTAGCTTTGGCAGGTAACTCGCGATCCACCGAGTAACACGCCCTTCTTCTTTTGCAATCTCTCTGCCCAGCCTGCCCCAATAAGTCCTGAGTCCCTGAGTCCTGACGTCGGCGACGGAACTCTTTGAGCACCGTTCAACCGGCGAATTCATCTCTCTTCTCACCGGCCCATCCTCACTAAACCTGGGGAAATTGTTACCACCCGGCCCAGTCCCAGTCCAGTCCAGTGCTTCGGGAGACTGAGCTCCATTTGCTCCGCCATGGACGAGCACCAAATTGATCCTCGACTGCGCGAGGACTCAATTGTCGTCACTAACCCGACCGATGCACAACCGCCCTTGCAATCGGCTGCTCACCACCACCAACAACAGCAGCACCATCAACAACCACAACCACCACCACAACTACAATACCAGCCGTCGCAACCGCCAAGCAACCACAGCTATGCAAGTCAGCCACCTGCAGAAGCCGCTTCAATCATCGAATCGCCAAGTGAAGGCCCATCCCCTGTAGGGCCGCCGTCCGCCCACACCTATGGCGGGCCTCAGACGCCTCTTACACCCACTGGGTCGCATTTGGCGCTGAATCATGAGACTCCTGGCACGGATCCGAATGGCAACCCCAACGACCCCAACGACCCGAAGCGCCCGCGCGCATGCGAGGCCTGTCGCGGATTGAAGGTCAAATGCGAGCCCGATCCGGCCAACCCTGACGGGCCATGTAAGAGATGCGCCAAAGCCGGTCGCAACTGCGTCGTCACCCAGCCCACGCGCAAACGCCAAAAGAAGACGGACAGCCGCGTGGCGGAGCTCGAGAAGAAAATCGATGCCCTGACGGCCAGTTTGCAGGCCACGCGGGGAGGAGGTCCTATACATCAGCCATCGCCCGACGAACAGAATGGATTCGTTAATGCGCAGTACCAAGCCGCTCAACGGCCATCGTGGGGGCCTCCTCCGGCGCAGAACCCGCCGCCACAGCAGTATGCGCCCGACAAGCAAGATAGCATATTCACTCCGCCGGCCACGGCTGGCCAGAAGCGGAAGTTCACCGAGCCAAGAGACAGTTCTCTCGACGTCGCGCAAAATTCCCCTGGGCGATCAAAGGGCCACGACTATTTCCATCCCGATGTTGTTGATCGCGGTGTTCTCACAATGGAACAGGCCGATCTCTACTTCGCCCGCTACAACGATCATATGATAGCGCACTTGCCTGCCGTGGTTTTCCCTCGTGAAATGACCGCGGCGGAATTGCGAAAGTCCAAGCCGCTCCTTTTCCTGTCCGTCATGGCAGCTGCGTCTTCCGAGGTGTACTCGGTCCAGCGGCCCTTGGTCAAGGAGCTGACCCAAATCTTTGCCGAAAAGGTCATAATCAATGGCGAGAAGAGCTTAGAGATGGTTCAGGCTCTGCAGGTCTCTGTTATCTGGTACTACCCCCCTGAACATTTTGAGGAGCTCAAGTTCTATCAGATGGTCCACGTTGGCGCGGTCATGGCCATCGATATTGGATTGGGGAGGCGGCGCAACAACCCGAAATCCAGA
Organism: Apiospora saccharicola; assembly: GCA_038363915.1. Taxonomy (NCBI): domain Eukaryota; kingdom Fungi; phylum Ascomycota; class Sordariomycetes; order Amphisphaeriales; family Apiosporaceae; genus Apiospora; species Apiospora saccharicola. The sequence goes on from JAQQWM010000001.1 coordinate 8,915,238, forward strand.
TTCGTGCCTTACACATGGCAGAACCACCCGTTAAGGAAGGACCCCCTTCCGGACCCGTCAGCCATCGAATGTCGACGAGCCTGGCTGGCCTGTTATTTCCTAGCCTCTAACGTAGCTATGGCACTACACAGGCCCAACCTCGTCAGGTGGACGTCATTCATGACGGAGTGTATGGACATTCTGGAATCCTCACCAGAGGCTGCCCCTACCGACAAATATCTCTGCCACCTCGTCTGGACCCACCGTCTTGCCGAGGAGGTCGGCATCCAGTTTTCAATGGACGACCCCAATGCCATTGTGAATGTTGCCGAGCCCAAAGTGCAGTATGCATTACGGGGATTTGAACGAGATTTGGCCAAGTACAGCGAGAATATTCCGCAGTCGGCTAAACAACGTAAGTCAAAAACATGAATCACCCACGCAAGAAGTCCTGGAACTGACCATATACAGCATCATTATCACTAAGCTTCCATGTTCTGAGCCTCTATATGCACGAGATCGCTCTCTATGTTGAAAAGCCGAACGAAGGCATGCAAAATTTCAACTCTGATTCCTTACAAGACCCCGTACCAGGTCTCAACGAGACGCTGACTACAGCCCATATTGGAGCGCTCTCATCTTGTCTGACGGCCATTGACGGGATTTTTGAATCATTTCTTTCCATGGACGTTCAAAGCATACGGTGTCTCCCTGTTTTCAACTTTGTACGGGTTGCTTACGCGGTTGTTGTTCTTATTAAGATGTACTTCAGCGCTAGCACGCCTAATTCGGAGCTCGGCAAGGTGATTAACAAGGACCACATGAAGGTGGAAGAGTATATCGAGAAGCTCCTCGACAAATTCCGTGACACGGCGACGCATGAGAAGTCCCGCCCTGCAGGCAAGTTCCTGGTGGTACTGGTCATGCTCCGGAGTTGGTTCCAGAAGCAAGGGAAAAATGACCAGGCGAAAAGGGAGCAGTCGGCAACCAGTCCCAGCAACCACAACAGGTCGAATGAGAATGCTGCCTCCCTGTCCCAGCAGCAGCAGCATCAACAGCAACCACAACAACCAAGCCAACAGCAACACACGCCGCAGCAACAACAATCAACACCGCAACAGCAACCTCCCAACCAGTACAATCCTGCCAATACCCCATTACAACTACTTTCCGAGATCGCCACCGGCAATGGCGCTGCCGGCGGTAACAACAACAGCAACAACGGGGCCAGTGCGACGCCAGCCAGCCACCTGCCACCTTGGCTTACGTCTGGCACCAACGTGCCACAGCCCTTCGTGTACGACCCGTCCACCACGACGAGCAGCGGCGTGCCGCCGTCGGCGGGCCCTGTCGAACAGGACCCCAACTTCGCCCTCGGCATGCAGAACGTCATGCCCTACCTCAACAACACGCTGACGTCCGACTTCGACTACAACTCCCTCGGCGACGGCTTCGAGCAGGCCATGGACCTCACCTTCGGCGGCTTCGCCACGGGGCCCGCCCCGGACGACTACCTCCGCTGGGACTCGCTCATCGGGTCCATGGCCATGACCAGCGAAGGTCTCCCGGGATCCGATGGTGGTGGTGGTGGTGGTGGCGGCAGCGGTGGCGGCGGCCCCGCTGTGCCTTATCACTTTGGATAGACACAGACCAGAAGGGATGTAGGGGCTGAAAACTTCAAACCCCCTTGCATCGCCCCCTCCTGCTATACATGCGTGTAGGCGTGTGACATCGACCCTACTAGCGCGGCATCAGAGGGGGGAGGGAGTGAAGAAGAGGAAAGACGTGTACGAACAAGCCCCTTTACTACGGGGCCTAAGTGAAAGTGTATGTGAAGATAAGAAACAGATACCAAAGTGAAGGCTTTATGAGTGGGGGATTATTAACTGTGGTTCTATTAATTTTCTTCTTAAATGGGAATATTCCTCACCCTGTTGGCGTGGATATCCTGTAGCGTCGAGTTCCAACAAGACATTTGCAAGACATCATGTGGATGCATGGGGGAAAAGGGATATATCTATTTTTATTATATTACACCGGGATACAGCACGGAGTTGACGGAACTCGACCTTGCCTCTTCTCTCTCTGTCTCATTAATGATATCAACATTCTCGAGAAGCAATACAGATGCAGTACAGACCAGCAATTGTATTCGCTTCAAATTAATCATCACAATTGAGGTTTCAAGTTGCACAGCCATGACTCGGTTTTTGAAACCACAGATTTTCGTACTTCATTTTATTATTCGTAGCCCAACGAGATGTTCGTTCATGCCCTTCTCGAGTACCCTCGACTCCCAACTTTGTGACATTCGATCTTCCGTATCATACAAACAAAGCTTCGCTGTGGCATACATGATCCGTCCCTTGTGTAGTCCAGAGCGCAACGCCACAAACATGTAACTAATTTTTTGCGAAGAATCAACTCTGCTCTGTTCGGCGTCTTTCTACGCGTAGAAAGCAAAGTGCCATGCATGTCTCCGACCGATTATCTTGCAAGTTCCTCTCTACCAATCTGAAACCGCGCGTGTCATTTATAGACCGCGGCGATTAAGGCGATTGCATGTGCCAAGGTTTCCTTAGCTAGTGCCGCGAAATGCTGGTTTGGTTCCTGCATAGACCATCCATAGTCCAACGCCAGAGGTCATTATTGAAGCGAATGACGTCAATTAGAGGGGCGTGAAACAGAAACAACAAAGGCGAGTGATATCTCCAAGTCTGCAAGTAGGTAGCGCAATTGCCTTGCAGTCTGCGACAGAGTACCGTGATATTGCTTCATGCCTTCGCATTGAGGTATTGAGGAGTATAGGCTGTCGATGGCATTTTCAGCCACTGGGTTTTCTTTTCCTTTTTTTTATTTATTTGTTTAAGCGAGAAATGCAATTCAATGCACACACTCGCTTGCAGCTGATGATGCTTCATCAGTCCATGTAGAAATCGCCCTTGAGGATGCGCTCCTGCATGGCGTCAGGCTTGCGCTGAGGAGGCTTGGGCTTGACAGCGGCTGCCTGCTGGGGCGGGGCCGGCATGTCGGAAATGGACTTGGCTCGGTCATGGAAGTTGTTAGATGCCCGAGGGGGCGAGCCATTGCCGGTGGATGCAAAGGATGGGCGGGCGCCCGAAACGCTGCTCTCAGCGCGGGATCTGAGTTGCTCGGACCAATTATAGACTTGATCTGCACGAGTAGAAAAACGCATGTCAGAAGGGGTTCTCGTATGCAGAACAATGCTTGCCTGTGAACTGTTCCTTCGACCCGCCGATAACGGAGCCGAAGTGGACAGAGACGGGCGAACATTGCCACCAGATGAACATCTCGCTAGGTCAGGCCTACCATTAGAGCCGGGGCTTGTGCCACCAGGCGTACGCATCGATCGCATTGCTTGTGCACCAAAGCTCATCCGACGAGTGAAGGGAGTGGTGGGAGCAGTGCGGGACGTCTCGTCGTCCTCGACCGCGTTTTCATCAATCGAGTCTGAACCGTTCGTAGAAATGCTGCCACGTCGTAGGGTTGCGAATGGCGTAGTGGCCGGGGCAGGGCCTGTGCCGGAGAGGCCAATCGTCGTGACAGACAACCGCCGGTTCTGGTCCCTACCTATCGAGATGGGAGCAGTAGCACCGTTGGTTGACTGAGACGTGGAACCGCTGCGTTGGAAGAGGTTGGAGAAGGCTGTCGAGGTGACCGATGGTCGACGGTTGCGAACAGCCTCATGGGGAGGGCTGCCATCTCTGTCGGTGGACATGGTGGGCAGAGTTGCAATCGTAGGGCAACAGGAGAAATTGATGGGGAAGTAATTTCCAAGGTTATACAGGATCACGGGGCGATGTTTGCGATTGTTGCAAGAGATGGAAGAGTGTGTGAGAGGTAAGAGGGAGGGTGGTAGAAGATGGGAATCCCAAAGCTGATATGTAATTCAGAGGATTATGTCGAGAGAAGAGAGCGAGTCCGAGCTCCCAACTAATAAGAGGTGCAGTGGACAGGAACCCCGGGGAAGTAGCCGGTACAAAGTCGATCAAAGAGCCCTGGACGAATCAAAGAGATGGGCCCCCTAGTCGCTTTGTCGAAGTCTACTTTGTAGCAGGTACAGCTACCGTGGAGGTAGCAGCAGATGGATGGAGTGATTGATGGAGTATGTACCTAGGTAGGGAGAGATGCAAGTCAGGTAAGACAACCCCAACACATCCGACCACCGCTATTAGGCTCTAGATCCAAGCAGAGGATCAGACGTCGGAAGGTTCTTGGAAACAAACAAGCCTCGTCTGCGCCAGCAGTTAAACGAGGACGTAGTTTGCAGTTATATGCTAGGTCCAGTCCCCAAGTTGTAGGGAGTGTGTATAGGCCGATAGCTTGGCTCTTCTTGGCTCTTGGGTCGAACGACAGAAGGGGGAGTGAAGCCAGGGAGAGAGGCGGGGTAGATAGAGTGGTAGAATCGTAGTGTGTATTGTGTGCTGTAACTCGTACACTTTCGTCCACACTTCTGCGCCGCGTGATCAAAGGACGAACCAACGAATTGGGCTGGATACGCTAAGATGGAGGTGGCCAAGTATGTCAGAATGAAGCATGGTTGACTGATGAGAGAGGAAAGGATAAGAGAAAGGGAATGGAAAGAGAATGCAATCCAAAAACTACAATTAATAGCAACCCCCCAGAAGCCCATTGCCAATCGCATTTCCATCCCACTGCCGTTCGATTGCTGTGTAGAAGGGCCGGTCTGTAGGCGCATCCGCTACAGTGAATCACAGCAATGGGCTGATGCTGGGCTCATTCATGATGCCTCCTCGGGAGACATGGGGCATTTACGACAAGGGTGAGCCAGGGTCTCCACAAGTGTCAGCACAGGGCCAATCAGAGACGCTACTTGCCCATCATGGCCGGTGCAGCAGCAGGGGACCTTTCAGTGGGTGCGAGCTATTCAATAGACATGTAGCGCTACTTGTTAGCAAGTGTGGTGCAGTCCACAGCGTTCTCTCTATCAGCCAAGGGTTGGATGTCTGCGTGTGTCGAGGGGGCTAAGGGCCGCCAGTCGCTGCCCTCCCTTGCTAGCGACCGGTGTCCCTGACTCGCCCAGTCGTGGGCTCTCTCTCCGCCTCTCTAGGCTTCGCTAGGCTTCGCTAGACTCTCTTGGCTCGCAGCGACGTCACCTCCCCAGTGTATAGACTAGTGGCCAAGGTACTGCTACCGGCTGCATCTCCAGTCCACCTGTCCAATTGATCTCAGTCTCAAATTTCAATCTCGCTGCTGGCCCTAGTCAAATGCGGGGAGATGCACTAGTCAGTACCCGGTACCTTCCTGTCCTCCTTGCCGTTCTTGCCTTCTGTTGCTGATAACAGGTGGGAGTTGACGTCCGTCTTATCAGTCCCTTCCTGATGGAAATTCTAATTGATGGTGATCAGCATCCGCTTGCATCATAATCCCACTACGCCTATCGCTCCCATTCGCCGTCTCCTGAGGCCACGCCTGGATCAGCGAGAACCGTTCTGATCCGTCTTCTGTCTATTCTCGGTTTGGCCATTCTAGACTGCTAGACTTCCAGCTCAGTCATGCAGGCCCAGTAACATGCCCGTTCTTGCGCCTCGCGCTCCTCCAGGTCAAAATGCCACATCACCTGTTTTCCGCTGTTTACCATGTTTATCGACATTGGAATTTATACCTTGGCCCTTAATCCCGATTTCGAGAGTTCCTCGGAAAGTTAATCTTGCTCTATTCGTATCTTTCTTACGAATCTGTAATAGTCTTTTTCCAGCTTGGGAGCGGTAGCTGAATGATAAATGGAAGTATCCGAGGTGTGTGCATTGCATAATTTGGGGGAGGAGTAAGAGAGAGACGCTTGTGTTGGTTCGTTTGCTTACGTTTTATCAATGTCAAACTGTCTTGTAAGACAGACAAACACTCTCATCACTCCAGCTATGACATAAGACTGGAGCACAAGGGGCCCTTCCCCAGATTTTGACCCTCCGCCTCCACTCACACCACGCACACCCGCGAAGGTTCTCTCTCTCCCAAGCGACTACTGGAATAAACCGTATGCTGCCCACAGGTACGGAGTAATAACAGCCTACCCACGTTAATTATTCCACTTACTCCCTATTATAACAGTGGAATAAATGAAACATATTTATACCTATTAATATTTATTCTGGTATAAGTATTAATTATTACCTACTGTAGTAATCGTTTAACTGGAATAATAGCGTCTTGATCTGTTGGGCTTGGCCGCTTTATTCTCACAGGGGCTTGTCTCCTTGCTCCCTCGCTCTCCTTCTTGCGAGGGAAAGGGGAAGGTGACATTAGGCTGGACTCCAAACACTCGTTGGCGCTCGACACGATGTTCGCTCTATTGCCAACTCTATTTAAGTTATGTATATCCTTTGGCCGCCAAGATATGCAAGGTAACCGTAGTCTTTGCGACTAGCCAACTTGGCGCATGGCGAGTATTGGGCATACTCGTATATTCTTGGTAGGGCATGCCTTTTTCTCCCTCACCCCCTCTGACGACTTTCGACCCCCCATTGCGTGCCGAACTTGGCCACCATCCCAAAATACCTCGAACATCCAGCCACGTAGTAAGGGTGGAAGAGATATGCCGGGGAAACTGGAGAAAGCTGGGGAAAAGATGGAGACGACGGAGTCCGGTCCTGCTTCCAACAGGCTCGCTTTCTTGCAGTGTGTTTGATGTACGAAGTATATGTAACAGGTAAGCTACAACCTGCATACCGTACTTGCCCGGATTGGGTTCGCCTCATGTCTGTGGGTTGCTTCACAGCTCGAATCCGGGGAAGTCCCAAGTCATGGAGAGCATCTGGCCGGTGGCCAGAAGCACCGAAGACCGAGTATACTCGTCCTCTCTTTGGGTCAGTCGAGTATAAAAAACCAGAACTCTGTTTCATCACGACGCACCCACCGCCCGGTCTCCATATAGCCCGCGTCCCCGCATTTATCCTTATCCTGTCGTAAAGCCATCCGTCCCATGAGCTGCTTTTACGAACCGGATGCGGGAGGAGCGGGTAGCCGGTTTTCGAGTTGGAGTAGCGCAACGCTCGACATCACCAGCACCATCGTAATATACTGCCGCCTGCGATCTGCTTACGACGTCCCGTGGGCTGTTCTCCTGCAGGTGCAGATGTAGGTGCAGACCTGCAATCCTGCAATCCTGCAATTCTGCCGATCTCTGACGTGTCCCGATATTCCCTTTGCGATCGACCGCGCATATTCTCGGGAAACCCAATGCCCACGAACTGTCTCATTCTTGTCGATAAACAGCTTGCTTGCGGTTTGAGACGTTGCTACAGACGCCTTGGTTCCAAGAGCGTGCAATTGTCAAGCGACTGCTGGAATAAACCGTACACTGCCCATAGGTAATAATAACCTATCCACGTTGATTATTCCACTTACTCCCTATTACGACAGTGGAGTAAACGGAATAAACACCCTTTCTTTTCTGTCTAGACGATGACGAGGTAACATCGCTCAAGGTCTCTCTACTCACCGGTGCAAGTCCATCGTCTAGCGTATTCTCCAGTGGGTAGGTTGGCTAGGTGCAGTACAGCGCTCCCCATCACGAATCCAAGGAAGGGGGCCTTTCTGAGGCGAATGATACGCTGGGTCGGGACTATGATGTGGAAGTCCTGTTCTATTGCATGACGCTTTCGCCTAGCGCTCCTACGTGCTTGTGAAAGCCTAAGTTGCACCATGCTCGCTTGCAGATTCAGTAGCTTGACAAACAATGAGGCCATGCCAGGACGTGACGAAAACAAGAAAATCAAAGCCTGTGGATTTCGGGGTGAGTGGTAGGGGGAAACCACCGTTTCTCTCGATAGCTCTATGGGCCGACGGCGATGACGAAGAGGAGGAAATCGTCTATGTCAAACAAAAAAGGGAGAAGGAAAAGAAAATCCATATCTATCATAATCCGACATTGTCATCCTTAGCTGAAGCTGGCTAGTTGCTTTCAGTGATGGCCGTGGTGCATGTAAGCCAGCGACTGCTGTGCCCATTACCGGAAGAAGGCTTGCAACACATCGGCCACCTCGCTGCTCTGCGTGATGGGCAGCTCATGCCCGGCAGCTAACACGGCATACTCTACCCCGTCCTTCCCCAGCACGGCCTCGGCGTCCTCGATGGTCTCCCCGGGCACTATGACCGGGTCTTCCGCCCCGAGCACGAGGAGCACCTTCCCCTTCTCGAGTCCACCACGTCCTTTCTTTTCTTCTTCTTCGTCTTCTGCCCCCATGTTTTGTTCAGTATCCGTCTTCCAACCCGACGTCGTCGCCCGATTTCCCCGCGCCTCGGCGAGCAGCTCCCGCAGCACGCCCCAGTCCCCCTGCGGCGCGTAGATGGGCGCGTGCCGCATCGTGCTCGCAAAGGCGTGGACGAAGCCCGCGTGCGCGTCGATCTGGTGCGCCACCACGTCCGCCACGCTCACGCCCGGCCGCCGCCGCGAGATGGGCGCGCTGTCGAACCCCTGGCCGCCGTTAGCGTCGCCGCCGGTGGCATTTCCGTAGTGCGAGGACGACGAGGACGACTTGCTTTCGGCGGTCATGACGTCGGTCCGGGATGACGATGATGATGTGGTGCTGGGACGGATCCGACGGCGCCTGTGGGGTATGTATGTGTGTACGGTTAGCTACCTACTTTACTTACTACGTACCATATCGGAAAAGGGGACAGATGACACTTACACGACCCACTTGACCAGCGTCTCGGGCAGCAGTCCGGACTGGTACAGCAGCCAGCCCTTCCAGTCGACGTGGTGGGGGCGGATCAGGCCGGCGCCCGCGACGAGCGAGAGCGAGGCGAGGCGGCGGGGGAAGTAGCGGGCGAAGGCGACGGCCAGGCAGCCGCCCAGCGAGTAGCCGACCAGGTGGAAGCGGTCCCAGCCCAACGGCGACGACGCCAGCACGAGCAGGATCTGCGCCACGTAGAGCGGGGAGCCGTACTCGAAGTCGGCGGGGGCGTCTGAGTAGCCTCGGCCGAAGTAGTCTGTTCCATGGTCAGCGGGACTCTTCCCCTTGCCATTCTCGCCGTGAAAAGTGGACGTATCAAGGGAAACTGGATGGGAAGGTATCAGGGGGGATGTAGGTAACAAGGACAAGAAAGGCTCACCGAACAACATGACCCGGTACCCCCGCTCGCTCAGATCCCACGCCAGGTCCCCGAGCGAGAGCGTGGGCGTGCTGATGCCCGCGACGAGAAGCACGCGCTCGCCGTCCGCGGGCCCCCACTCGTAGACGCGGACGGAGCCGTACGGCGTCGGGACGTCGCGGGCGCCGGGGAGGGCGCCGTCGGGCGGGTACGGTAGGGCCTCGCGCCCGGTCTGCGTCATGCTCCTGAGGGCGGCCAAGGTCCGGGGCGAGGGGATGATGTTGTTACTACTACCGCCGCCACTGTGGCCCACGGCAGCTTCGGATCTCTCGGCTTTTGCGAGCAGCCCCCGCAGCCAGGGCCGGAGTAGGGCACAGCAGCAGCAACACAGCAAGGCGCCGCCGAACCAAAGTTGGCTTGGCGGCGACGACGGCAGGAACCACGTTGAGAAGCAGCTGCCCCATGGGCCTACGAGCGGGGTCCGACTGCTGTGTATCATGATTTTGGATTTTCGTTGTAGAAAAGTGCTCTGACGTAGAAACAGAAGGGTGAGTATATATAGCAGGATGCTGTGTACGCTTGTCGTGGTAGAGTATCAATCCATCGTGTCATGGGGTTGCCTTGTGGTCGATATATATACCTACACACACGCGCGCGAGAAGAGCTAGATAGTCTAAATAGAGACCACTTGACTTCCCACCAAAGGTAAGCAAAGCTGTGAACTCGTCTTTCGTACTCAAGAAATGAACTAGTCACTCGTCCATTAACTCCGAAGCCTCGTTTCCTGGGGCCGAGGGTGGGCTTGCGTGAGTTGGGTTGGGGAGGCGGCGGCTTGTCCTTCTCCCGCGGTTTCTCGAAAAGTCGCTGGTAGGTGGAGAAGGGAAAAGATAAGCGCATCCGTTACGCCGCCGCCGCCCGCTGTTGCACTCGGCGCCGGCCCAAACGGTGCCTCCTCACGTGTGACGTTACGTTACGGCCGGTTAGCCCCTATTTTACCATCGCAAGCGAGAGAGAGAGAATTAGTCATAATCCGCAGGTCACCCCATTTGTAACATACTTGCAGCCTCGATGGAAACGGCCGTAGCTTTATAACGCCACATTGGCTCACAAGTCAGTGGCACACATGGCGCCGTTAGGCTCCCATTCCCGCGTCACTTCTTACAATTGTGCATATCTATCGTAAATCGCAGTATTCCCGAGGCCAAAAAATCACGGAATCGGCGGATGTAAGGTTCATGATGCTTTGTTTATATTCAGATAGTCCCGATTGCCAGGCTCGGGCTCAAATCACCGCGACCTCGCAAATCGAGTTCAGGCTATGTACAGGCTAGATTCGTTTTTTTTCTGTTTCGGCGACACAGTAGGGTCGCGAACCGAACGCCATTGCACGTGAATATCATAGTTTCCTTCGCAGATGTTTCGCCAGACGCTGTGCAACATGTCGCATGATAAGCTCAAATCCAAGCCGTCGTGAAAAAAAAAAAATAGGTGCTGCCGTCCAACTCCATAATCTGACGTTCGCTCATCTTAGTGTACATCAGATGCTAGCAAAAAGGAATCGACTGCCTCTGCCGCATCCCCTTCAGCATTTGCACTCGTCCTTCGGTACATCCCGACGCGTGAAACCCTTTTTGGCTCGTAACTCGTGGGATACTCTGCCGTGCTTTTGTGTCGTCTAGCCAAGTCCGCACTCTCTCATATTAGATAATAGGAAATGACGCCACCAAATTCTGAGTTAAGACAGTTGGCCACTCCAAGTCAAGGAAACCCCAAAAATGCTCGCCGAAAGATGTCATTCGGACGTGGGTATGGAAAAATAGGAAACAAGAAACAGAAAAAAAAACATGGGATATCTCCGCCGCAAATGGTGTTGGTCTCGTCGAGTCAGATTTTGTTGACGATATATAAAGCGTAAAAAGAAATAGGCTCGTCAGGTACGCGTGCCCTTCGCACGACCTGATCGTGCTCACATGCGAGTCTCATCACGCAGACGGCTCTTGGACCCTTGATGATTGAGCATGTTGTTCATCATCAGAGAGCTTTCTCTTCGTTTTGATTTGGCCGCGAAGTTCTGTTCATAGCCAGCCGGGGCCTGTGCCTGCTCGTAACTTGCTGGGTAGAGCGGCCTATCATACCCCGGTGCCTGTTTACCCATGGCGGCAGGCTCGTAGGTCGCTGGCAGTCCGTAGCCAGTGCCCTCATAGGCAGGGCGGGCGCTGCTGTTGTAGAGATGGGCGCCCGTCTGTTGCGCCAAATATGACGGGTCGTACATGTTCGGACGTGGGGCTGGCGGTGCTTGCGGACGACCTGGCGGAGGAGTTGGTGTCGAGCGTTGCTGCTGTTGCTGCTGCTGCATGTCTCCTACGCGTCGGTGGGGAGACGATGCCACTCCTGTACCATTGGATGGCCGCCGAGGCTGAAGATCAATGGAGCGAGCATCCGACTCAGAAGCAGGAGACGGAAGTTCGTACTCTTCGGGATTCATACCAAAAATGCCTTCGTAGTTCTGCAGAAGCAGGGCAAAGACCGGAGCTGGTATGTTGAGTGTTGGGGAGAAGACAATGCCAACATTCCTGACCGTCATCTTGTTCACGTCCGAGTTGTTGATAATCTTGATGAGGAAGGCAATTAGGTACCGTAGCAGGGTGCCGTTCGCCTGCGGAAGATGTTGTACCAGTTCGGCCAGTGCCGCAATCTTCTCTGGGTGACTCGTCATCTCGGTGACGGACAGGAACTGCAGGTGCAGGTCTCTCGTCAAAATCGTGGTGGGCAGCTCACGCAGATACAGCTTCAGTAAAGAGGCTACTGCGTGGATGTCGTAGTATGTTTCGTCCGTCACGAGATTGACGTCGCCCTCCACATTGAAGCGTTCACGGAGACCCTTGATAACGACATTCGACCCACTGAGTCGGAAGATACCTTCTTCCAAGACTGCGTTCTTGGAATCCAGATATTGGATGCATCGGAAAACAACCGAAGGCAGGGGCACGTTGACATCGACGGGGCCGCTGAACCGGACAGCGTCACCAAGCGACGAACCAAAGACCTGATGTTGCGAGATTCGAGGCTCCATGCCTTGCATAGAGGATCCAGCGCTGGACCCAAAGAGCGAGTCCTGGTCATCAGTTGATGAACGTTGCTTGGGGCCAAAGCCGAAGAAACTTCGCTTCCTCATCTTCTTCTCTTCCAGGGTCGGTCCAGGGGCGGTAAGCGAGGCTTTTGACGGCATCTCTCGCGGCGCGGGCATTGCCCTTGCTGAAGGCGCTATCCGCTCCTGAGAGTCGGGCGTTGCTGTGGTCCTCCGTCTCGCGCTATCCGGTGGAGCATCGGCTGGCTTAGTGCCTTCATAGCTGATGCCGATCAAGCCATCCTGGCTGGAAGTGCGCACGGCCTGAGGCTTGTGAGCACTGCTCCTCGACTTCTTCCCGTTCGTCGAAGCACTTCCACGTCTATCAGCATGGCTGGCCTCCTCGGGGTCGCGGTAGTCAATCCAACGCAACAACGTGTCGACCCATTGATCACGCTCGATGTCGCTCTCGGCGCAAAGCACATGTTTGACGTGGCTGGTAGAGTCCTTCTTCTTCGGCTCAAGCACAAGGAAAGCGTGTCGATACTGGTTGTCGAGCTCCTCGTTGTTGGGACCAGACGCAGGCGATCCATCTTGGTTCTGCTGCTGATGCGACTGCTGCTTACCGATCTGGGCATTCTGTAGTTTGATAGTGCCCAAATGCGCACCGCCCGGGGTCTCATAGTACTTGAGAAGAGGCCCGTCCAGTACAAAGAACCGGGCTTTCCAGCCGCCAAAGTTCTTGCCTCTCTTGGTCAGATAGCCCGTCTTGAACGGCCGCCCGCCTGCGCCCGTCTTCTGCGTGCTTGTGTCGACCTTGACCTCGGCAACTGATCCGGTATCATCCGAGTTGGGAGGCAAAATGTTGGTCGACAAATACTTGCAGAGTTCCACGGCAGTCGGCGTATCTAATGGTGTGTTCAACGCTTCTTCGAGATACATGTTCAAGGCAACGCGCCTGGCATCCAGCTTAGCGGGGGCGTGGCCTGTGAAAAGGGAACGGTCTGGTGTTCGCCCGGTGAAGGCCTGGCAAGTTTTCAGTCGCTGGTCAAGCTTGCCGAGCGACGCAATGTCCTTCTCGCAACGCCAAAGCTCGCCACCCTCGGACCGTAAGTAGACAGCCAAGGTGAACACAGGATCCTCTTCCAGCTGAGTGAGCGAAATCAGACTGGCCCTTGACGGCTTCATGCGAGACGAAGCGACCTTCACGGTGATGGAAGGAAGAGCATTCGGGGGCAAGAGAAGATCCGGATACTCCTCCGTGGTGAATCCCTTGTAGACTTTAGTCCGCTCTGTGGGGCTGTCTAAAGCTGGTGTAGGGCTGGTCTGAATCGGCTCAATTCTCAGCTTCGAGACACTAAGCGGAGCAGGTACGGACCCGGGTGAGATAGACATAGGAGACCCAGGTGCGTTGGGCGGGAGTGGAATTGGTTGCCTGGGAGCGCGTGGCGACAGGTGGCTCGCGGACTGAGGTGGTGACTGAACGTTGCCCATGGGCCGGGGGGCTAGCGGGAAGCCCAGGGCTCGGGAGAGGGGCCGTCAGATAGTTCTTCTGGTCATCTCCATTGAGCACGCCAGCGAGGGAAGCAGGTGCATGACTGGGAGGGAGGAGTTCGCCCGGGGAGTTTGTGGTGGGTAGTTCGAATTCGGCCTCTTTCGGAGTTCCCTTTTGGCTCCCCTTCTTGCTCTTCTTGGACAAGCTACGCCTCTCGGCCTCTTGTAACGCCAACAGCTCCCTCACCCTATCGTCTTCCTCCCTTGTGCGCCTTCGTCCCCGTTTCTCGGTGGGTATGGGCAACTCGTCTACCTCTAATAAAGAGTCAAAGTCTGAGTCTGTGTCGTTCTCTCCTTCTGGTGAGATGGAAACGGGCGGCTTGTTCTCCATCCTCAGTGCCAACGGCGCTGGCGGCGGCTTGCGTGGGGGGCGGAGCCGACGGCGGCGGGAAGTTCTCAAGAAGGGGGCTTCCCGCAACCTTGGTAGACTTGACTGGCGGGGCAGGAGGCGGCATCCTGGGCGGATCACTTGGTGGGCTTCGCGCAGGGGGCAAGCCCACGCTCAAAGGGATATTCTGGCTTTCATCGGCAACCCTCTTCGCTGCGTCCGCTGCGTCTGCTACACGATCCTCCTCTTCGTGATCAAAGTGGCCGAGAGCATGTTCCTGCGGCTTAGGCATCGCATGTGACGGGTTGAGGAGATCGCCAACTGCTGAAGTAGGCCCATTGGACATCTGGTCGGCAGGCGGTGTGATTGGGTACGGCGCCATGGCCATGTCAATGGGAGAGTGCTTCACGCTGTCCGAGTCTAGGTTAGAAGGCGACGCTGGCACATCGGCTTCCTGCACCGGGGCGGCATTAACGTCCAAGCGAGGAATGTTCGGCGCTTTCGACGACGTGGATGAGGGAGCAGCCGTCTCGTACGTGGCATTTGAAGCAGCCATCACCTCCTTCATCTTTTTCCGGTACTTCTCCTTGTCTTTGAGGGCCCGCTCTAGATCCTTATTCAACCCCAGGATCATGGCTCTTTGCTTGTCCACTAGCCGCCAGAGTTGAGCGTTTTGTTGTGATTGGGATTGCTTCTCCTTGAGCAAATACTGAATCAAGGCTTCGGGGCTGCCAGCTGTTTTTATCAGATTGGCGACCTCGGCCGCCCCAGGCAGGGCGTCAGTAGAGATTTTGGAAGACATGGCCGACGCTGACGAGTCCATAGAGGCCGTCCGCGGCGGTCCTTGGATCTTCTCGATCTGGGCTGGACTTGAGCTACCCGCCATGGTAGGCATCGGATTGGCGGGATGGCCAAGGGAAGGCGTCGAGGTCACAATAGGCTCGGAGAGGCTACTGGTGGCATTCGGGAGGAACGGTGCGTTGATTGATCTGTAGAAGTTGCCCTATGTTAGACTATCCGTGTATACTAGTGTGGTGCACCTAGTATATAGTGTGTGCTTCGGTTCAACCCAAAACCTTCGGGTCCCATCGCAGAAGGGAATTGGTACGAACCCTGGGAGAAAAGTAATTGGCGTCGCTGGAGGAGACAATTGTCCCTGCGTGTACGGATTCTCGAACGTGCGAGACCGCTGCTTGAGGTTGAGATGCCCTATGCGGGCAAAGGCGGTTTGCTGCGCTGGCCCTCTCACTACTTCCTGCGTTCCTGGCGACGGCGGGAACGAATCATGAACGAGTGGTGAAAATGCTGATCGGCTTGGGCTTGCACTAGGCGGAGGAGAGATGGCGAAGTTTGTATTTAGAGGACTGGGTGCGGCTCTTCGTAGTGACCTGGTGGGAGGCGGGGAATATCGAGCGTCAGCGATGGTCTCTCGAAGAATGTACTGTATTTGCTTCTTCCCAATGGCAACGGGCCGGAAGATTGTTAGGCTGGGCTGGGCGTGTGTGTGTGCGTGTGTATGTTGCACCAAAGTCTGGTTGCAGTGCAGCGGCGCCCAAAGACCAAGAAGGGTAGGTAGAACCTGCTTAGGGACACCTTCTTTGTAACTCGAAGCCCTCCAAACGGATCAAAAAGAACGAGTTTCCTGTCACACAGCCGGTGTCGCGAATAAGGAAGGAAAAAGCAGATAGCTGTGGAATGGGAGGAAAAACAGAAGTAAAAGACTGGCCGAAGAAGCAACGGGGGTTATGCGGGTCGGCAGGCCAGAGCCAGGAACAGGAACAGGGTAGTATAGGTAGTAGCAGTAGGGTGCAGGAGTGGGAGTGTAGGGGTTTGGCAGGTGACGGAAGAGTATGATTGATGATAGGATGGAGATGGATGTGCTTACTTTGTGCCCAACGGCGATACCAAGGGCGAATGGTTGTCAAAGTCGTCAAGGGCAAGAGGGTCGGGAAGCACGAGGTTCACCTGCTGAACTCTACCTATGGTCGGGCTGTCCTGGTCGGGAAAGTAAGTTGAGTAGCGACGGTTGTCCTGGTCCGGGAAATAAGTCGAGTAACGACGAAGTTGAGCGGGCGATGGGCCATCGCTACAATGGAGCGCATGCTGCGACATGGTGGTCCACAATGCAGTGCTCTTTCTTCCAAGGGGACTTAACCCTCCGACAGCCAATTAATGATGCGGAATGTTTGAGGGTCAGAGCTCGCTCGGCTTGCAAGGGGGTTTGAGACGTCCAACGGCCCTCTCTCCAAGCTGGGTGGCCCTGCTCAACGTCGCATGTATTTTAAGTCCTCTAGGAGCCTGTCGGATCGCCAAGAGTTCACACTCCAAGGAACTGTCGGTAAGCAAGCGATGGATCTGTAATGTATGTATGAAAGAATGAAGAAGTGTGCTCAAGAAACAAGGTAATGAATGAATGTATACATCGAAACAGAGCAAGCCTTTGAAGTGCCACTCAGCAGCTTATTTCCAGCTGGGATCCGAGTTTTGTTGGTTTGGCGTACTTCTGTTGAACTTGCCCAACTTGTAGCAAGCAAAAATCCAGGCCGGGGTTAGACACTCGGGGGGTGGTGAAAACGCTGGAACCGCTATACAACAGCGGTTCTATTATAAGCAACAAGCAGAAGGAAAATCACGAAAGTTGAGAGGAAGAACAAATTCAAACAGGACGAGCAGAACGGCTTTCAATAAAGGGTCTTCTTCAATAGTTATCAGAGCTATCATCACCGTTATTTTCTCATCGTAGCCGTTCTCTTGTAAATCGACCGACCCGGTGGCTAGGTGATTGCATGAGGATTAGTTCACAGTGCAGCTCTACAGGCGGCGCCACTAAAGCAGATTGCATTCAGCACCGGGCCCGATTGGCAGGACAGATGTGGCTAGCTCTTTGCGTGATCAGTCACGATAGTGTCCCTTCATGAACTCATCATTAACAAGTCTGCATTTGCGCACTGACTGTGGAATCCTCCTAGTATGCACCAGACCGGAGAACTGTCAAAATATGCCAGGTCGGGTACCCACGCAAAACGCCATATGTGCACTGTTTTTGATCGACGGTGACAGGTAACCTTATAACAGGTTGCAGGAAGTGAGTGGCAGTATACCAGTGTGCCGGCTGGCATATAGCTAATCAAGATCCAACACCAAAGAAACTTTTGTCAAACAGCAGCACACGGACATCCCAACAGTAGCGAGGCCCTAGGGCGCGCCACAAAACTGACATAGCAACTTGCACCAAGTATAATAGCAAACATACAGGCAACGTCGATGCGTCGATGCGATACCTCAGATGCATATATAATGCATCCGACTTACAGACTAGCTGACCAATGCGAGTCGGTTGTCTAAAACCATGCGGAGTATACTACTCCAAGCAAAAGTGCTTGAAAGTGGATTGCGCAAAGCGTCTGGGTGGACAGGAATGTAGAATTTGAGACTGACTGATGATGAAGATGAAGAAGAGAGACACGACACACGTAGCTATGAGTTAGCGCTTCGCAGCTCGCAACACACTTTAACGGTCGGCGCCCGGGTAGCCCTGCACTTGACCCTGATGTTTAATTAACCTTCTTATTTTTCAGATTACGGATTGGCCGTTCTCGCCGCCTTGAAGCAAAAAGGTCAAGTGCCATGTTGCACCTTTTTCAGCACTTGACAATGGTGTGAGCAAAGTACATCCGTACAGCCATTGGTTGTTGAGGCGTAGAGCTTGACCACACTAATTCGCATGGGGGCTCCCTGTGCCTGCAGGAAGCTATTTTTGACGGCTCCTAATTGATATGCACATTTGAATTTCCAGCGTGGGACGCAGGGGAGGAAAAAGGACAGGGTTTCAAAGCACCTTATTAGTGTCCAGAATACCGATCTTCGCATGTGGTACGACTACATCATTGATGCGATTTAGTTAATGATTCAAAACCTCCTCCAGGCGATAACAGTCTTGTCTGGGTAACGTTGCCCATATCAGATGATTCCAACTCGGGTGTACAGTACATGCATTTCCCCCGCATCTCGCAGGCCCTTGAAAGCGTACCTGCAGAAGCCGCCGCCTTGGCCACCCACCTGTGATGCGGTCTGATCCTGTATGCAGGGGAACGGGGATTTCTCTGCCGGGCGACCTTGACTAACAAAACCACTTTAGGCATACTTGGCTTGCTCAGTTTTCATCGTATCACTGTCGAAAGCAGTCCGGGAAGCGGGAGATCGTATCACTTGCTGCAGTCCGTCGCGCAGGTCAGTATTTCCAGAGGGGCTTCAAGAAAACAGAGCTAAAGTAAAAGGAACCATGTCACGTCACTCCCTAATCGAAAAAAGCTCGGGTTCTTTAGATTGGTCCCATCACAATCCGTACGATCCCCCCCCAAAATCCTCCGAGAAGAGACAGAGGGGCGCGAGCTTTTCTTTGGCCAGTATCGACCCTGCCACCCGCTGGAGCTTGTTTGTGATTGTGTCCAGTCCCAAATGGTTTTGGGAAGCCTTTGGCTATCATTACTCGAAGACTAACAAACCGCATACTGGGATGATGCCGTGTGTCGATCATATCTCTAAGATACACGGGGTAGATTGCGAAATCAAGGAAGGGCCCACTGGACTATGTGGATGCGATGCCGTAGAAACCAATCTACAGTAGTGACCCCTGTTAACAGATGAGACTCATCCAACGAATATTTATGCGATACCCCCGATATATCTACTTTCCCGTTTGGTGTAAATAGGCCGCCAAAGCGGTAATTTCGGGCAATATCAGGGTACGTACCGAAATACGTACCGATCCAGGTCCATTTCGGGTCCATTTTAGGTCCACTTACACCCCGGAACCCCCTGTTAAAGCCCCTGTAAATACATATTTCGACGAGGTATATCTGTTGTCTGTTTATGCGTTAACGTCACCAAAAACGCTCCGGCCGGCCAAAAAATATCTGCTACACCCAGTATATCTACTATACCAGTTATCTGTTAAAGGGCACAACCCCTGTACTACTATTCTGGGCTACTGCACTGCGCGTTCAGCTCGATGATTCGTGCGCAATAATCATTCCTCTGAACAAAAGCGCGGGGCACGAGTCTGGACTGTATCACCATCCATATCTATATCTGGCTGTGCGCAGCGAATCAGGCAATAGCCGCCGGGCGCAACCTTGACAGCAAGGGAACCGGCATTTGCTGTCGCAGGCCAATCACGACTCAGCAGCCACAAAGGCGGGAGAAGGCGGTGTGATGGATGGTGCCTCCCTTCCAAATGCCACGACGACATTTGCCTGCGTTCCGCAAACCTGGGGTTTTGCGCCGGGTATGATATGATGTGCGAAATGACCTTGGAACCCGAATACCACGCTCAAGATTACTATGCTGCAGCATTCTGGGTCCGTCGTAACAATTACTATTTCGGCCCTAGGCTAGCACTACTTATAGTCCCGTTATAGTGATCATGCGCCTGATCTGTATGGGACCATAGCGTCGACCCTTACTCAGGGGTGGACCTTTCAGCCTATGGGATTAAGGGCCAGGACATTTAATATCTCAAGTGAGTAATTACTAAAAGAAGAGAAACACGCCCTGCGACACAAACACACACACACTCAATTCTAACGGAAGCCTGTGCGTGTTGGTCTTGTCCGATTGTCGCCTAGATAGGAGAACGTGCGTGTGACTCTTTTGATTCCCTCGTAGCTGTCAAGAGCAGCATCCGGCGAACGACTGGAGAAAGGGCAACGAGATGCCGGTAGATCTACTACCTAACCTAACGGAAATCCAGGACCCTTTTTCTTGGCTCTGCCCCTTTCTTGATAAGCGATGTCCGCTGGGAAACCAATCGTGGCTGGTGGGTGTCCCCTTCAAACCAGAAGCGTCCGCTCCATAACCATGACCAACGTAAACTCTTCCGTCCCCGAGTCACCCTCTCATATGAATAATGACGGGAGAACGTTATCCGGGCTATGATCTGCAAGAGACGGCCGCTCGGAGTGGCGTGCATACTACTCCGTACTGTCTGTGTACATGCCGCCCAGCCTTGCTCTACTTTGCACGCAATCACAAGACATGAGTTTATCAGTGGCAAACTTATTTTAGCAATGCCAATCCCGCCAGCCTCGCGGCGATATTATGGACTTCCTCTGCACCAGCCTTGGAGCTTGGGGGGGGCACCAATTGGCAATGCTAAGGAATATTTTCCTGTAGCAGCTTAGATTCGATACGACCGGAGCACGGGACTTAAACGTCCCCAGTCTGAGGTACACTTGTCGCAAACACCAGAAAAAGGGACATCGGCCCATTCCAACCTGCCCAACTCTAACAGGCTATCAGGCGCTCCATTTCGAGCGCTCCCCCCCAAGGACCCCCTCCCCTCGTCGAAAATCCATCATTCATGGCAGGCTTCCCGAGGGCTGTTACTTAAGTTCAGCGAAGCCTCGAACGGTTTGTGACCCTAGCTGGACTGTGCCAAGCTTGCCTGCTACCAGACTACTACCAGACCTCCTGTCCGTTTGGAAGGAAGGGCAATGCTTTTTGGCGCGCCCCAGCTACGGGTTATTAGCGAGATGGGGACTCGCAATACTACCCAGTACCACCCCAATGCTACCCTAAGCAACCACCCACTAACACCCTCCCAAGACTCAGGTCCT
Organism: Apiospora saccharicola; assembly: GCA_038363915.1. Taxonomy (NCBI): domain Eukaryota; kingdom Fungi; phylum Ascomycota; class Sordariomycetes; order Amphisphaeriales; family Apiosporaceae; genus Apiospora; species Apiospora saccharicola. Next base: position 8,935,861 of record JAQQWM010000001.1, read on the forward strand.
CCTCGGGCGCCAGCGACCCAGCTCAACGCAACCAGACAGCAGCCCGGGCTGGTGCAAGCGCATTGCTACAAGGTTCAAACCAGCGGGGATGATCGTCGAGAGCGGAGGCGCATTGTTTTACCAAGGCCACTGAATTTGTTCATGCGAATATCAGATGACACCTTCCAAAAAGAAATGTGTGGCGACAGTGTTGCGGCACAGGCGGGCTACCGCGCAGTGCGCAACCTGGTTCGGAACCTGGCCTGCCAAAACTGAACTGCCTCAGCCAGGGCCCGGTCGCTTCAGCCGCGGGCCCGCCACAACGAACCTCTGCTCGGGGTGTGCCGCGGTCTGCCGCGCGCTGGGCTTGCATTGAAAATCTTCATGGGAGGGCTAGCCATACGCGTTCGTTCGTGAAACGGCGAAACAAAAATGGAAAACGCCTCATGACGAACTGGCCAAACCCCAATGTCAGTTTCGGGTTGGTTTCAGAAAAGATGACCACCCCCCAGCTTGGGCCAGCATGCCGTCATTCCTGCCACATGCCACATTGGCGCGCTGCGTCGCCAATTGGCTGCCAATGTCGAATACACCAACACAGCCGATATGCAAAACACCATGGTGATATGGACCGTTATGCTTCTTCTACTAGTAGAGAAAGAAATGCCGTCCGTCCCTCAGCAGCTGCACGAGATATGGGGTCGGTCTTGGGGAGGGTCCTGGGTTCTTGCTTCTGCTTGCAGATGGATGTTGCACTGCAGCTCGTTTTGAACGGGGCCGTTGTCCCGACTGTCGCGCAACGCTTGGCACATGCACATGGGTCCGGATAGGTGAAAGCCCCGGCAGCCACGAAGAAATCATAACTCCATACCTTTTTCTCTTAGAGGGAGAGATGAACTGACAAGGTGAGCCTTTCAACCCGACCGACCTGTCGTCCGATCCGTGCGGCCGGAATGGACGTGTTCCGCTCCGCATCGCCCATGCAGGTATCAATCGTGTATGAACCATGATCCCATTCCATGTATATTGTACAGTAGCAGCTGTAGCTGTCCCGTTCCCGTGATCCCGACCGCCCTCTCTCTCTCTCTCTCTCTCTCTCCGCCTGTTCTATCCGAGCCGGAAGCTGTGGCAGACCGCCATATTGGTACTGCGTCGCATAGCATGTTGCCGCCCAGAAAGTGGCGCGATATATCATCTGCCGGTCGGAATAGGCCAACCTAGGTCCTTGTAGCAGTAACGACTACCTGTCCGACAAACACCCCTAATCAGGCCAACGTAGTAGTCGTACCGTCATCCGTCTGAACTTACTGGTCATGCTACCTTATCTGAATCGCGAGCTTTGTGACGAACTAGCTGGTCTGAAGTCCAGAACCAGGCTCGTGCCGTGGTATACTACCCTCCAAGGGTTAGTTTAACTCTTGCATGAGGTATTCACACTAGGAAACTGTCTTCAGCACAGAAGAGAAGATGAGATGATCCTCTAGAAAAACATCGGCCTACAGTGTGCTCCTGTAGATTCACTATTGGTAACGCCCCCGCAGTACCTGGAAGGGGGAGTTAAACATTACCCTGTAAGGTCGTATTATGCCCTGTAGAGTCTAGATGTCCAGTCTGGAATCTCCCATCGTTTTGTAGTAGCTGATGGCTGGAAGTGGGGTCTGCTCCGGTATGGAAGCGTGACTAATGTTATCCACCACCATCACCACGAACTATCACCTCTCATCACAGATCACCGTCAAATACGGCCTCCCCTGGCCTCGTCGGCATCCCGTCGGAGCAGAGCGCCGCCACCACCCCGCACGGACCAAAACACCAAAGGATATCACGAGATGACAGTGGTTGCTTGTTGGTCTATCTGCAGCCTTGGTTTTGTAACAATGACCTAAAGTTGCTTACAGGCGCACGCGCGTAAGGACAGAGACGCTGGGGCTGATATTTGTTTTGGCCGAGATAGACAACTATAAGCACGCCTGTTGTATGAATCGTGCGCAAATTAGTATGCTACTTAATGGATGAACATGGTTTTCGTTGGTTTCGCAGGTCAGGTCACGCTGTTCAGGGGCTTAGCGGCTCCCGGCCTACTCGAATCGCCAGCTGGACATTAGCCTGGTTCCGTAGTACGTAGACGGTAAGGACCAACTAATTAATCAATCAGTCTCCGTGGCCGAGCAGTCCACGCCTTCGTACATCTCCTCAAAGGTCCATCTTGAGCAAGGTTCCTGGCCATATCGTCCCGTTCCGGCGCCTCATCTCAAAATCCCCTATGGCACTGAAGCCCTGCCGTTCGTAGTATCTATCGATGGGATGGTTAGCGGTTACACTCCAACAAGACGAGTCAAGATAACGAGGGTATCCTACTTGGCGAGATTTCTTCCATTGCCAGCCCAGGCATCCACGTACATGGTCCGGCTCCCTTTCTCCCTGTAATGCTGCTTGAGTAGCTGAAGCAGCGCGGCCCCGGCCCCTCGATGGTGTCGTCCGGTCCGGTGGTCCGCCACCATGACCTCGAGGTACGCAAAACCTGAGTCACCGGTAGTGCCCTTGCCCTTGCCCTTGCCTTCCTCCTCCCCCTTGCCCTCCTTCGGAAGCCGTAGATGCGCCTGCGAGCGGACGTATTCGGGCACCCACCCCTCTCGAACGCACGCCGCCGCGACCGCGAGCCAGACCCGACCGTCGTCGTCGTCGGCCCCGACGCGCGTGTGGAGGGTCCCGGTCCCGGTCACGGTCCCGCTGGTGACCTCTTCCTTGTCCCCGTCCACGCCGCCGATCTCGACCTCGGCGATGAAGACGCGGACCTTGTCGCCTGCGCCTGCGCCTGCGCCTGCGCCGGCGGCGGTGGCGGTGGCGGTGGCGGTGGCGGTTCGGCGGCGGTACGACTCGGACTGGGTGATGGACTCTTGCGTCTCCGCCACGAAGCCGTCCTTCTCGGAGAACGGCGTCGGGCCCCACATCTCGCCCCCGCCGATCGACTGCAGATAGGGCAGCGTGGAGTCGAAGGCGGCGACCAGGAACTCGGTGTCGTTTGGTAGCAGGCCCGCGTCGCGCATGTGGAATGGATGAGTATCCGGCATGGTAGATGTTGGTATCAATTTCCTTATGGGGGTAAATGAGGGAGCGGGGTGGGGTTTGATTACGATCGGAGGAGGCAGGGGAAGCTGGTAAGAGACGGGGGAGGCGAAATAGCTGTCATTCAATCAAGGGAGGACGATCAATTGAAGCTTTTCGGAGGATGGCAAGTGTTTGCAGATTGTCCGTACGGCGTGCAGAAGTACTTGTTGGTTTACAAGGGAAAGCTCTCCAGGCAGACCGGTGCCGATTGGTCGGTTCCCTCCCATGGATGCTGACCACTCGCCCCAATAGAGACGTCGAACCATACTTTGGTGCTACGTCGGATATGCATTCGAAGCTCTTTACGGCGACAGATCACTCGAGCAGCCCCCACTGCATTATACGGTATGTGGGACCGAATGGATGAGGTATGGTTCAACTACAAAGGTGACTTGTCGAGAGCACGCTCTATATATTCAATTAGATGTTTCAAAGGTGTATCCCACCCCTTTCGGTGTATTTGGTGTAAGGGGACCTCATGGTAGGCTCTACCTGCGTTTCCAACTCTAAGCTGATGACAGTCTAGAGTAGGAGGAAGTCGTAATTCCAAAATCGTATCCTCAGGCCTCTTAAAGTCGATCTCTCCTCGAGGATTATGGATGATCGGTTTCAGCGAGCTGGCGATCGCGATATACCGACCCTGAGAATTTCGTCAGTACGTGGTCCAAGTTACAGCCAGTGTCAAGAATCAGAAAGAACAGGTCAAGCAAGACTCTGACGAAGGGTTGGTGCACCGAGACGCCATCAGCCTCAGTCGACGCACTCGTGAGGATTGATCAGGTTTCCGATGGGATGAAGACGATATCGAGCAAGACAGAGCAGGGACGGGCGTATATAACAGCCGAACTATCCCCATCGATGCTCTTCAATCCACTATGCAAGCATAACATCCATCATCCTTAATCCTTCTAAGCTGCTAGTGCTACCCCCCCCTTTTTGCACGCGCCACTTCACTCTATTAGAAAGCATCAACATGATATCCTTCAACATCTTCGCGATCGCGGGCGTTCTAGCCTTCGGCAACGCTCTTGTGGTCACAGGTGAGCAGAAGCTCTCCCGCAATATGTCTGACGGGTTCTCAGAGGCTTTGTATGTCTGACTCTTCTTCACAGGTCGCGCCGAACCCGATGCCGATGAAGCCTACGCCAATCCCGTCCGCGTTGATCAGCAAAGTACGTCCAAATTGTATCTGCTGCCTGGTGGCGGTCCAAAACGGGATTTCTTTGCGGAAGTCCCATGATGGGACGATCAAGCCATTCTTCATCAATGCGTTTGGCCTACGACATGTGCTGGAACTGGACTTGTATTGGCTGCGCTCGCTAAATTTCAGCCGTCTGTCGTACCATAGGAACGGCTGAACTACTTCATGAAGCATATGTCTGGACGGAGAGCGAAGGGGAATGGCGTACTGTGTAATCAAGTTAGGTAATACTGGGTATAGTCCTCCAATCTCATCCACTCTCTATGCTGGTAAATACATTATGGCTTGATCCATAAAGGTCAGCCATTGCATTCGTTATATACATAATAGGCTGCTCTCATCTTATTCTACAAGAGCCGATCATCGTGAAGTTCGCTCTGAGGGCCGTTACGTAAACGAGCCAGTTACGGGTTACGGCGCGCTCAGGATCGCTTGCCCGCGGGGCGAATGTTTGAGCAAATTTAAGCAAATCTGAGCACAATGTGTATCACACTTACAGGCGCACGATGACAAATGAAGGTAGATGGTTGGGAGCAAGCGGGAGACATGACGACTCGGAAAATATGTATTCTAGTGGCAAATGAAATGGTACATGTCTATATAACATCAGTATTTTGTATGACCCCTCTTCCCTGCCATATCGAGCCGTTATGCCAATCCTGTAAGTCGGTTGTAGTGTCTCGCCGGAGTATGCATCCATCCATAAGAAGGCCCATAATTGAGACTTGCATCCCCGTCTTCATCGTGATCCCTGTGCTACTAGCAAGTGAGCAAGAACAACATGGCCCAGACCGAACACACGGTCGAGAGCAGTTGGCCTGTCGCCCTGGACTTGAGGGCGCCCTCGATGACTACGGGCCAGGTGTAAGCGGCCAGGAGCATCTTCGTGACGCTCTTGAGGAGCTGGTGCACGTAGAGGGTCCAGATGCCCAAGCGCTTCCCTGAATGAAGAGAATAACATACCTAGATGAAGGGAGAACATACCTGAATGAAGAGGAGATACACACACAAGCGCACCTCATCGATGGCCTGGAATCTCTGCCGATGCAATGCCACTACGAGTCCCACTTACCCTTCCCCAGGGAGGAGCTCGAGAAACCCCCCCAGTCAATGTACTCGCCAACATGACGAGATACCGCCAACTACCGAAGGACCATCCCATATTACGAGCTGGTACATATGGGGTATACCAGTGATTGCTTGCCGAGAAGGCTAGAACGAAGACCCGCAAACCCGAGGTTTGAGGACCGCCGTCAAAGGCTTCTTGACGAGCTGCTACTGGTATACCCATATACACCAACCCGTAATATCGAATAATCTCCCGGTAGGAAGATAACATCACCAACTGCCGGAGGACCATCCCATATTACGAGCTGGTGCATATGGGGTATACTAGTAACTGTTGGCTGAGAAGGCCAGAACGAAGACTCGTAAACCCGAGGTTTGAAAGCCGCCGTTGGGGGCTTCTTAACCAACTGTCACTGGTATACCCATATACACCAACCCGTAATATCGAATAATCTCCCAGTAGTTGGTGAGGTCCCTTCATGGTGATGAGTACATTGACTGGACAAGTGCAAGAGAAAAAGATGAAGAAGGAAAGGAAAGGAAAGTAGGATGAATGAAGGTGAGATTGAGGAAGGGCAGATGAGTCCGAAGTATCATTGCACCAGCAGACACCCGAGGCCAACAGTAAAGAACGATTGTGTGTGAAGAAGGAAAGGAAAGAAAAATTGAAAAGAGCAGACCAAGGGAGATTTATGTATTGCTCGAAGCTGAACTCTCTTTTCATATCTTGCTCACATGCGAGCTTCAGCGGTGGCTGGGAGGTGGTTTTCATCGGTGGTTCAGGGAAAACTGTAACTGCGTACCACGATGATCTCAGAGTATATACCCATCCAGACCGTACCAAATGGATACCTGCAGTGAGTCATATATGATACCGGAAGTGTAAATGGTCTTTAGATTTTTTAGCAGACCACTGCCAACACCCTTTGGAGAAAGCAAAAAGCAAAAAGGGCCTTCTGGAGGTAATAAGAGCGCAGCAGCGTGGCAGAATTTATTTGTTCGTTAGATTAGACAGCAGAGAATGCATTATTCTTCTCGTCATTGCCAAGCCCGTTCGACGTGCATCACGTCCTCGCGTCACTGTCTAGAAACCCCATGAGGTCGTGTAATAACATGTGATATGGAGCATCAACCGCTCACGGGGTGCCGCTACACCATCGTCGGGGACTATCATGACCTCCGGACGAAGCCGAGGATCCTCATAGAGCCCATCGCCAACCACCACCCCCGAGGCGTAGACGCGGGTGTTATCGCGGTAGAAACCATCCGGATCGAGCGCTTGATTCAAGAGGAGATCGACCAGATAAACCAGCGACGCAAAAGAGACGATTGGCTCGACTCCCAGTACAAATGGGACAGCGAGGAAAAAGGGTGGACACGAATCCCAAACGCTGAGCCCCCGCCGCTGATTCGAAGGCCTACTCGTTACGACCAGAAGCCAGATCCCTCCGCGCGGCAGGTGAAGAGTGACACTGATCTGCGGGAGCTGTGGGAAGATGAGCAGGATGATAAGCAACCAATTACTGCGCGGAGGGTGCGCACCCACGAGCACCCTTTGCACAACCACCACCAGACTGACAAACACAGGCCTGCCCATGAGCATCACACCAAAGACGTTCAACCAAGGCACGCCCACGGTCACCAACCTCAACCTCATCACCGTCATCACGCACAGGCTCATCACCAACAAAAACAAAAACCACAAGCGGAAAACAGTCGGAAACAGCACAATCAGAACGGCAACATGCAAATCGTTCTGGAGCTCACAGCCCAAGCGCTGAATCACGACCGTCCCCAAGCCCCTACTCAAGAGCATCATCCCGAAATCGATGATGTGCTCGATAAATTGTTTCCTGACGACGACGGCAATGACCAACCTAACAAGAGTCCCCCACCGGCCAAACAAGCCCAGCCGCGTCGTCAAACCTCCAGGCCGGTCCTCCACCGAGCGCACTCCTCCAAAGTCAGGCTTGCTCGACACAACCGCAACCCACCACGACCACAGCGGCCGATCCTGCGTCGCACAGAGACGTACCTCGAGAACCTCCCCAAACGCAATGCGAAGCAGCAGAGTTCCAAGCATCACGCCAAGAAAGCCGTAAAGTTCTTGCCGCTTTTGCCTCATAAAGGGGACGATGTCACCGATGGACACCCCACAACCACCGCTCATCACAAGAGCGAGGGAAGCCCGGACCCTAACGGACACATCAACTCGGAAGTTTCTGCGCAGGAAGATCGCGAGACGCCGCAGCACGATGACGAGCCGCACTCTAGTCACAGAGAGGCCATCCCGTGCCCCAGCCCAGGCGGCCGTCCTTCGACTAGTGCCGGCAAATCACCAATGCCACGCACACGCAGGTCGACTTTCATCATCGGACCTGAAAGTCACAGCAGCCATAGCAGTCATAGCAGCCACTCCGATTCTGGTAATCATCGGGATGGTGCCGCCACTGGAAAGGGTGCCGAACCCGAAGCCGCCAACAAAGCTCAGCGCGAACAGAAGGCGACTGCCGGTGCTAGCCGAGGTGAAGAGAAGCAACAACACCTCGATGCAGTAGAGCGTCTACGACTGCGGCGTAAAATCACCTTCCAAGACGACTATGACGAGGTCGAGAAGAAGAGCAGTGTTAAATGTCCCAAAGCCCAGGCACCACCATCACCACAACATGCTCAACCTCGTCCTTCGAGTCAGACGTCCAAAGCCGCAACCCCACAGCAGCCCTCTGCTGCTGACCGGGGCGGCAAACCAAACGAGAAAAGCCCCGACACCATGAAACAGGAGCTCCGACGCCGCATACTAGACGAGGACAACGAAGACCCCTTTGGCTCAGATGACGAGGAGAGCGAGACAGACGAAGATGCAACCCCCAAGGCACGACCTCTGCCGCCACATCTGCGCCGGCACCAAGAAGAGCCACGAGCACTGGCCGGTCCCTCGAGCCAGTCCAGGGCCCAAAAGCAAGATGATGTGAGAAAGCGACTCCTCGATGCCATGCACGCTGAAGGAGGCAACGCGCAGTCCGCCATCCAGGAAGCGGAGGAGGAGGATGAGAACGCAGCGGGACGAAATGTTCCTACCACCCGTGTTTCTGGGGAAGAGAACCAGCCCAGCTCCCTGCTAACGCAAGGCCTCATGGCCGAGAGAGCACAGAAGGCCGAGAAGGCTCAGAAGGCCCGGAAAGCCGCCGCTGCCGCCACTGTCCTCGATGTCGATCCACATGGCTGGCTAAAAAAGAAGAAGCAGCAACAGCAGGGAGAGCACGACCACCAACCTCAAGCAGTGCCACAACAACAGCAACAAAACCCCTCGACGGCCACCACACAAGAGCAACCTCACGACGCCACGGAGCAGCGCACTCACGAATTCGTCATCCCCATCTTCCCCGACGCGCCGGCCAGGCTGGCGGCGCAGAAGCGGGAGACTCGCGAGGCTCGCAATAAGATGGCATGGTGGACCTGGCTCGGCCGCCAGACGGGCCTCCCGTTGCGGCGGATCGAGGCGGAGGACGATCGCCGGAGAGAGGAGTACGACAGCAAGAAGAAGGCGGAGGAGGAGGAGGAAGCCCGACAGCAGGGCAAGCAGCCAGGGGAAGCGGACGCCGCCACGGCGGCGGCCGAAGAACGAGACTTCAATGCTGCTGCTCACGCTTCTGCTCACGCTGCTGCGGTGGTGGGGGGTGCTGAGGAGAGCCGCCCGCCGCGCAGGGCCTTTTATATCGGCCACCACATCTCGGATTACCGGCACGATGACCTGCAATCGCGGCCGATGCCTAGGCGCGAGTGGGGTATTCACTGGTGAGAGAGGGAGAGAAAATTGGAGGTATCAGCTCATCTGGGCAACGGGTGGCAGGATACCAATCGGTTTGTACCCAGGTTTGGCGCGCTCCCCTCCCAGCTCAGGACCAGAAGTCATACGTAGGTATGAAGCTATGGGTAGGTATTGGTTAACCCTCTGGGGTTATTTTGCTGTTTGGGATATCGGAGTTCGTTTGGATTGGTTGATACCCTTTGGTTTCGAGGGAGTTATAGCGCAGATGATCTGAAAGATTGGATTATGACCTTGCTGGAACCACCATGTGGGTTCAACAAAAAGTCACCAATATCGATTTAAGGCATTTGATGTATGGATACCACATTGTAAGTGTGCCTTCCCTGCCCGCCCCAGTGTGCTGTGATATGTAAGTATGAAAAAAGGCCACGATACGCCATGCGTATTTCCGCTTATAAGAACGGAAGGAAGCATTGGAAATAAGGTAAGCATGTAAGGAATAGGTAGTGGAATCAAACTCAGGCAGTGTACATTTGTGTCCCCTTAATGGCAACCGCGCTGCTTTTGGGTAATACATTCTGTGAATTATTAATAGGTCAGTTCACCCCATTGGATGTGATATTAATTAAATGCTAATAAACATCGGAATAAACATTATTACGAGTAGCAACAAGTGGTCCCTGGTATTTATAGTACAGCACACTCTGGTGGGAGCAGCGGTTACGCCATCGGGGAATAAGAATGAAGCCTCGAACACAAATGGGTAAGACATAGAGAAATAAAATAAAAATACAGCAGTGTATTGATGTCAGATAGGCAAGGAAGACCGGGGACGTAGATTTGTCTCACTTAGCAAAGTACTGGTAATTGATTGGGTTGTTCATAATATTCATTTCCATCGTAACAACTGCTGCTGAGTGATCGCAGAAGTATCGCATCAAGGGGTATCATTCTCTCGTCTCTGTAGTAGACGCCAGACGCCAAACGCCAAACGCAAGCCAAACGCCTTTTCCTAGGCTCCAAATTCCATGGCGAGGCCCATCGCACACATAGCTTCGCCTTTACCAAACAATCTCTCATATCCCCAGTGTCATCAGTATGTACACTTCTCTCCGTTTCTACAGTGCTATTAATTTGTACACTTCTCCCATCTCCGCAGTGTCATTCTTTTTTGACACTTCTCCCGTTTCCATATATACAACCGTCCCCTTGATTCGTCTGCTTTCCTCCCCCATTCAATCATTGATGCCAGTTCAGTTGTCCAGGTGCAACAGATGCAGCGGGTGTGACAAACTTTCGTCCTCCTCGACGTCCACCACGCTTGTTGTGACGCTTGGCAACGCCACCATAACCGCGTCCTCGTCCCATCTCGGCCTTGGGCTTGACCTTGTCGGTGGCTCGGATGGCGCGAGCATACTCCTGGCCGTCTGTGGTCTTGACGTACGACTGGAACACAGGGTGACGAAGCAGCTTGGGTGCAACAGCCTCGCCAGCATCGTACAGCATCTTCCACAATCCGGCGTGCCACTCGTTGCGGTTGGCTAGCTTGACTGCTCGGATCAAGGAAGCGAGGTGGGCGCGCTCGCACTCGCGCTCTGCGCTCTCTGGGAGAGCAATGAAGTGTTGGGTCAACTCATCGGTGACCGATGCAGCTTTGGTGACTGCGATGCTCTTCATAGCGTCGATGCCGAAGTGGTGGCCGATCAGCCAGATCTTGACGCAAGAGAGATAGGACATGTGGAGCTCCCATGCCTGCTCGCGGGTCCAGCAACCGCTGTAGCACACCTCAAGGGTGGCGTAGAAGACCTCTGGGCTGTCACATTCGGAGAAGGTGGGTATGGTGAAGATCTCGGGGTATGAAGTCTCGTAGTCTTGCAGCATATCGCGGAAGACCTTGGATCCTTGCTTGAGTGTCTGGGTGTTGCAAGGATATTCGATGTTTTGGTACTCCAGGCAGACATCATCTTCATCGGTGAGATCATCTTCATGAAGCGTAGAAGCCTCGTTTTCGTCGACAGCGGGTGCGAGGTGTGCGTCAGCATCACCGGAAATATCGATATCAATGTCGAAATCCATGTCGAGGTCGAGGTTCATGACGTCTGAGGTTGTGTGCTTGCCAAGGCGGTTGATGGGGTGTTCCTCGATGGCAGACATGGTGAATTGTTCAGCGTGGTTGAACATGACGAAGTTGTTGGTTTTCGCAGATGGAATCTGACTGGTGGTGGTTTGTTCGACGTTCGTCAAGGTGACGAAGGTGCTGGTGTTTTTTCTTCCTTGCAGATGAAGCGTGAGACCTGCCCAACGTTCGTGATGATGAAGGAGATGTTGGTTTTTCTTTCTCCCAGGTGATATCTGACGGGTGATGGAACGTTGAACGCTCGTGAATGTGGTGAAGGTGTTGGTTTTTCGCCTTCTCTGAGATGGAAATTGACTGGAGCGAGTGGTTTGATGAGGTCTGATTGATGTTGTTGATGTGATGTGCGAGAGAGCAAGTGGACGAAGAGGAGAGGGGATTATGAAGGTTGGTCAAGACCCGAGAAGTTGTTGTTTAAGGCAGCAGCAATCTCCAACGGCTTGTGGGTACGAGAAATAAAACAATCAGATGAGAAGAGGTTTCTCCGTTGGACCTTGATTGTTGTCCCTCTTCGTAGGTTGGTAAGTTTACAACAATCCAGGTTCTTGACGGTGGAAAGGTAGGTGCCCAGCCACACTGCAAAAAATATGTATGAACCGAACAACACAATGCCTCGTCGACGTGTTTGTTGATGTCCCCCGCGTTCAAGCTAGGTGATTATCTTATCAGGATGAGTCAAGCTCCAGTACACCTGCCTACCTCTTGGGGGTTTGCCGAGTACTTCATATCCCTCGATACACGCCAACACACCTTCATGTTACAGAAGCATTCCTACCTAGCTCAGTTCTCAGTGTCATTTGTACGGGATTATCCATGGGATGATCCGCCCAGCAAGACTCCGATACCATACCGCTTGAATCCACAGCGACCCGATGATGGATGTGCGCAAGATAGAGAGGGAGGAAAAGTCAAATGCTAGGCAGATGCAAACAGGTCCCTCCTCCCGCTCTCTTTCATTTATTTTCGTCCTTTTCCTTCTTCACCTCGATGAGCCCGATCCTCCTGGCCTCGGGTTTCTGGCGATACCATGATACTCGGCCTCACTTGCCCTTTCTCGCTTCACTTCGGGTAAGGGGACGTGAATTCGCAGTAGCAATACATTGACAGAAACTCAAGGTTAGGTGAAACGGGTTCTTGGGGGTGTTTTTTTTATCTCCATTAATTCAGGGAGCATGGTTGATATCAATGTATTGATGGCTAAATTCTCAACACAGTTACGATGAAACTTTGGCAATCCCATGGGCCCATCCATGATACCGTGTCTACTGACAGCATTGCACATACATCTGATGCAAAATCACACAACCACCTAACGTCAAGCCAGGAACTGGGAAGGCAGGCATTTGTTGTTCGAGACTAGATCACTAGGACAACCTTGTCTCATTGAGGACCACTGAATGGCAAGGTAAAATAATCATATGTATTCAAGTAAATTCTTACAACCAATAGATCTGCCCATATGATTCCCTGCAAGCGTACGCTTGCCCGACAGTGCAACGTAGAATGGTAAACCACATCTAGTAAATGCATATAATAATTTCAAAAAATACCACCCGCCAAGTCGTTCCCATCGAAAACAAAAACAAAATACATCGATACGCCATCTAACTCCTTGCTTTCCTAGATAGGGCAATTCCCCTCACATAGTGTGCCCTTCATAACATGAGACTCGTTAAGCGTAACAGCATAGATAGTCCACCCAGCCCAGCAGGCAGCTTGATCGATCACACCACCCTAGTCGCGGTGATAGTACTGCCTGCGACGCCTGTCCTCGATGACGATCTCGCGATCGCGCTCCTCGCTGCGCCGACGGGGTTCAAAGCGACGGGGCGCGTCCACGATGCGGTACTCGGGCTCGGGAGATCGCTCGCGCTCCCGGACAGGGTAGGGGACGGGGTAGGGGACAGGGACGCGGACGGGCACCAGCTTCTCGCGCTCGATGATAACCTCGCGCTCCCGGCTGTCGTAGCGGTCGTGGCTGTGGCCGCGGCTGTGTCCCCGGCTGTGGCTGCTGTGGCTGCTGTGGGAGGACTTGACGCTCTTGGCCGGCTTGTGCGACGACTTCTTGCTGCGCGGCTTCTTTGAGTGCGACGGCTCCACGTCCACGGCGATGACCTCGATCTGGTCGAGCTCCGGCGAAGGCGACCGGCAGCGCGGCGGCGGTGGCGGTGGCGGAGGCAGCGGCTCAGGCTCGGGCAGGCATGGTGCGGGAGGTGGAGGCGGTGGGAGTGGAGCGGGAATAAAGACTGGCGCGGGAGCTGGAGTAGGCTCTCTCTCGGGAAGGCAGGGTGGTGAGGGTGGGTATTCGCGATAGACTGGGGGCGGGGGAGGAGGAGAGGGTGCAGGCACAATGGTGGTGATCCTCTGCTTGATATGCTTGTGGCCGTGGTTTGGGGGCTCGAGGTAGACCACCTTCTTGTGGTGGTGCCTCTCTCTCCGCGGCGCTTCAGTGACATACATGGTCAGAATGATGAACCCGAATGAAGTTTGCGGTCTGTTGATGATAGATGGAAAGTGGTTGGAAAAGGGTGTTGAGGGGGATTATGCAAAAGTAGCGGCTTGGGGAGGTTATTATGCACACCTGTTGAGATGTAGTAGCAAAGCATGCTGAAAGGCGGTCTCGGTCGTCTATGAGTTTCGTATCCAAGCTTTTGGCGCGGACCGTTTACGTCACCGTCGTCGGCTGTGGCCCAGGCGCTAAGAGATGCGGCAGGGTTCAGGGTCCAAACACGAGAAAAGGTAACCGGAAAACTTGATGAAGAAGCGATCCAAGCAAAGGAAATCTTGAAGTGGTCAGTAGATTCCCATGCGACAAGACCCCAGTGGCGATGCGAATAGTTGATGAGTTGCCCAGCTTCCAGAAACAGAATTTTGATTTCGACTCGGGGCAGACAGGTGGGCTATATGTATGTGTGTATGCTCGTGTCGAAGTCCCTTGCTGCAAGTGCCCTGCGCGAATCTCCCGAATCGAGGAAGCGGCAAAGTTGGACAGGAAATGAAAACCCATGCTTTGCTATCTGGCAGCCGACCACCCCACACTAACTGCAACAGCAGAAAGCATGTCTGCATGTCTAAGACCTTGATTCAGAATGCCCTTTCGAGCGCGACGTGAGGCCATCACGAATAACCACCCTGGACAGGCTGGACCCCAGTTTGGGTGAATTGGGCAGAGTAGCCATTGGCTTAGCGAGGAGGGAGGGGCATCGGAGAGGGTCGCTAAGAGGCTGGAACCCTGGCAATGAAGGGGCCAGAAGGGGGGGTTGCATCTCCAAACGACTTGTCCGGATGACGTTGGGCCCGCATGACCCCAACAAACAAACTCGGCCAACCCTTTTTACCCTTATTATTGATAGCAATAGTAGTATTCTTCGAACCTTCGAAACAAGCCGCCGGCTGCTGCCGTTGGGCGATTTTGGGGTCCCTGCAATCCTGCAACTGCAACTGCACAGGCCCGCAAGCCTGCCTGCCCGCTGATCTTTGTCCGTATGCGGTTCCCTGCAGCCTGTACGCCATCTGTTCCTCCTTGCTCCCCGTGTCCCTTGGCCCCAAAATATACCAGTCACAGTCCAGCTTTCCGGCCATTTGGGCGAGGCTGATATCTGGCATATGTGAGACCCTGGACCCTGAAACCTGCGCGACATGGTCCAGCCTGGTTCGTTGGGTGATGTGGCATCAATAACCACGGGCAAATCTGGGCAAAATCTGGCGATCGCGTTCTTTGCCGATATCCACCTTGCGCTCCCTGGAGTGGTTTTGACCAGGAAGGACCCTGGCCAATGATCGAGCCCAATTGCCAATCCTTTGGGGTAAGGCTGCAAATACGGATGGCGGTGCTACGGTGTTGCGGTACTGCTGCTGCACGATTGTACAGAGATGGATGGCGATGCTTTTCGGGCCCGGCACCGTCAGCTTGTCCGACGTGGGACGCGTAGCACCTCAACAGTCGTCGTATTTCGCGGTACACCGGGCAGCGGAGCGTCCAGATCCCGCAGCGTTGCTTCTTTCAACGCCAACACATCGACCTATGCCGAGGCAAAGGGCAGAGAGGCCTGTCGTATTCGGTGAGGAGGCTGTGGCATACTCCGGTGGCGATATATGGGCATTAACGCAGCGACCTGCGACCACGTCCACAAAACCCAACCAGATGTGTTGATGGGCAATGATACCAACACGGCAAAATAAATGCTTACGGAGGATAGCTGCATGTACAATGCATAGGAGATATCTACCGGCTTACACTCCATGACTCACGTCCATCGGCGACTCTTTTCTTGACGCGTAACAGCCTCCGCCGCTTTCGATGCCATGCTGCCCAAAGATGCGAGCTCTTCATGGCCAATTTGCATAGGGTGTAAATTCGCTTGAACCTGATATTCCATATCTTTCCCAGGAGGTCTATAGCCAGCTGTCTCAGAATACCCACTCTCCGCTAGACTATAGGAATTCGGCCACGAGGACCTCAAGCCCCGTGAAGTGCACCCGGCAGAAGGCGCATCCGTAGAGGTCATGTCGGCTAAGTAAGCAGTGTCTAGTCCGCCTTGTTTCTAGAAGTATCGTTAGATACTCCACTGATGGACGCATTGCTTCTTCCATTACGGAAAAGGGCCTTACAACTAGACAAGACAATCCAACGAAGTGGATTGGTATAGATCAGCAGCAGAAGCTCGAACTTGGACCAGGTAAGCATTGTAGCCTAATTCCATATAGTATCAACTATCAGAGAGCTGTTCGAATCGTTTGTATACTGTTTGCTGGGCAACTACCCCCCGCATCATCTGTCTGCTTAAGGGGTTCGCGGTGACGTCGACCTGCTTCACTTGCTATCAATTCTATCCGGGTGGCTCCCTGTTCACCAGGGGCTCGCTCACCCTTGCCACGTCACAGAACTCTAAAGTCCCTTGATAAAGGGTTGACTCCCGCGAATGACACCCTTCAGGGTCCCGCCCGGGTTGCCTCTGGTAGTATCTGACTGGTGCGGTTGCGGGAACTACCTTACACACGCTGGGTAGGGGTTCTGGACAAATCCTGGTCGGGGATCTTGCCCTCGCCCACCAATAGAGACCAACACATGCCGTCCGGTTGCATTTACGTCATAGACTGTAACGTGTCGTGGAGATAATGCCCCGTAGATTGTCGAGACGGGACGATGCCTGCCCAGCAAGCTGCGATGGCCAGTCGAACTGCTCGTGCGGGAACTTCGGCCTGGATTGATGGCCCTTTTCCAACCTGCCTCAATAATATCTGCAATATAACGAGAACCGCTCACCGACAGTCGGTGTTGGCTTCAGAAAGTTTTACCAGACCAACCACCATTCGGGTTCGGCGCCCTAGTGTGACCCTGCGCTTACATGCCGATTCCACGATGCCCCTCGATAATACCCCAAACAAATACCGACGGCTAAGCAATGCGCCTGATGAGTTCTGCATGTGACCAGCACTACTCTAGGTTGGCGGCGGTGACGTGTTATCTCAAAGGTCGCGAAGCCAATCTACTCACCCGCTGAAGCCTGGTGTCCGCATGTTGCCCTCCCAGTGAAACCGCACCGCGATTGACGCAACAACAGGCGGATGACGTCGTCAACCCAGTTTCTTTCTATCTTCAAAGCAGCCTTCGCCAAGTCATAGGTGCTGTGCTGTCAGATGGCATGAGTCGTCCTATCGACAGGAAAGAGAAGCAACCATCTGCGGAGCATCTTCAGATAACCATGAGATAGTTGAGGTCCGTTAGAATCGATCAAGAGACCTTATAAGCATTTATGCAGCCCTGAACCTCGCTGGTTCATGACTTGCGGGTAGCTTGCAGTACTGTCTGGCAAGTTGCGACAGCAACTTTGCTGTGCCTAGACGTTAATTGTGCCAACCAATCACACACGCTACAGTCCCTAGGTAATGCATCATGTCGGGATCGCTCCTTTTATTAGTATACCAAGTGAGCAAGGAGACGTATTGAATAGATGAACATAATGAGAGTGCCTTGGTTTTGATATGTTGTAGTTTTATTCTGGGAAGGGATGATCAACCCCCTTACTTCCAACTTAATTGCTACGGACTAGGTACCAGGCCGAAGACAACTGAGTTGTATTAGTTCCCGGTACCTACTGATTGATCCCAGTTTCATTTATAAATACCTGGCTGCGATTAGTTTACGGGGTTGAGGGAGCTGTATGGTTCAGTAGACCTGGTGAAGCTTGGGACGTAGAGCCCCCACGTGCGACATTTTACCGGCAACCCCCTGAGTCCGACTGTCTCCTTTCGGGCTCGACAAGAACGAACTCGATCCCAGCTTCTTTGAGAGGTTGGCCGTCATTATCCGACCAAAGAAGTCGACATTGGTCGTCGGCATCGATTTGAATTGTGGGGTTTGGAACGATGCCCCGTCTCAGCCACGGCCGACGCCCAGCTAACCTCACTCTCTCACGGAGGTTTCTTATCCTTCTCTACAAATCAACATAGGTAGCCTCGACCAGTACACTGACGCTATATAACATGGTTACCAGAACCTCTGATCACGGCTAGAGTGATGGTCAGGAAGAGGACCTCCAAGCTTGAATACACCCAGAAGACTGGATGTCTAACTGGGAAGACACGACTATCAGAACGTGTCCCAGAAACTGTCGGTTCCCAGCCCTGCGTGCAAATTCCTTTGCTTATGGACGCCTCGTGGTACATTTGTAGGCACGCATACTTCGTACCTAGGCTATAGGTACTCTCTTCGTAAGTTCATCCATCCATCAGGCCCATGACCATGTTCGGTGTACAGTTCCTCTGTATCTGCTGACCTCCGTTTCTTACACCGAGCCTCTCTAAGACGACTGGGTACCATAGATGTTGTCAGAACGAAAGCATCCAGACACTGGTCGCACATCAAGCGCCGCCCTCACGGAGCCTATCCAAGATTACGGTTTCATTGGCTACTTTTTATAACTACATGGCGTATAAAGGGGAGTAGGGGGCCGTGGGCATCCTATTTCGTATGCTCACTTGAGATATCTACAATAGGCACATGAAGTCACCTGCTCTCCAGAAATCGAATAGCCAGCCCACGATCTCGAAGCCAGCATTGGAAATACTCACCAGGGTAACTAAGCTCGCTTTCTATCAACATGGCAACATCCTCAGCAGCTCCTGAGGAACACCACTGAGTGCTTGTTGCGCTAAGGAAAAGGGGCTCGAACTTGGACACCTTTCTGTCGTTGCTATCAATGACAATCGCTGGATTGGCGGCCATGCGCAGTTCATGCAGAGCGAAATGAACGTCACCCACAATATGCATCTGCTGCATTCGGAACGACTTGCCATGTACAGGTCGCGGAAACATCGCCAAATTACCTGTCCTGCAGAATGATTTCCACAAAACGTCTCTCGCATGCCAAGAGGATAGTGAGTGGCACCAGAACACACACAAGAATTGGGGGTGCTCATATGGTGAAAAGGAACATCCACAGGTAGTCCGCTCACACATTCTTGCTTCAAGGTGGTGATCCTAAACCAAACCAAACATTTACGTGGGCGCGGCACAGCACGGGGTTGAGGTGGATGTGTCGTGTCGAAGCCGACACTTTTCATCTAACTGATGCGTTTTATAGTGAAGCCCACACAGTATTGTGTTGAAGGACTCAAGGGGTATGTATGAAGAGTCCTGCCCATTGATCCCCACTGGAGGACAGAATACAGTGGCTTCTGCTTGATAGAGTAGGTACATGAGAAGAAGCAAAGGAGCCTCTCAGCCTCACTTCCATTAGTTCACCACGTGTAGTCATCGAGCACTCAATTTAGCTGATAGATCCAGCCCGTCTCGACCGTTGTTGTGTAAGAATTAGGAAGGCCGTTCCGCGGGCCTTCATACGCGGGCCAGGATGACTTCCGCAAAAGAGCCCGTGTGCACGTATCCTGGTGATAGCTGCTGCATGCATCTTGTACCACATGCGATTGCATACATACATATCTATCTTAGGTAACTACACACGACTTACATACTACTGGCTAGGACAAACGCCGATGGACTCCCGGCCAGGGGTAAGTTCTATATCAGGGTCACGGTCACCTTTGGAACATGGACTAGAACAGGCACGATTGTCACCAACCTGTGCCACGTCAGGGCCGTTTATCAACAGAGAGGCAAAGACAAGGGATCCGGGGGGTGTTTCCATCACCGGCATGTATTTTTTCACTCTCCTGCCTCTTTTGCGAGCCATGGGAAACGCTGCTGGCTGTTGTTTTGTCCCTGTGCATGCGGGTCTTGGGGATACAGTCTCCGCCACCGGACGGGGAGTAAGTGGTGTACTCGACCCTGAGAGTCCGAGAGTCTGAACCAGATAGGCAGCAACGATACTCAAGCCGAACCGACCTGGTCGACGAGAGAAGACATCCGCCACACTAGAAACGGCGTCGGTCGAGGTGAAAGAGGGGGTTCACCGCACACCTTGAACTCCTTATCAGCCACCAGCCACTACACACACTTACATTCATACATATAGCATACCCAAATATACTCAAATAACCAATATCAAAGGAACCACCGCTAAATCACACCGATCTAGGCCCTATCGAAGTAACACAAGCATCGTTATCGTCGTCTTTTGGGCTGAACTGCCTGCTAGCCAACTACCACCAAGCACCCCTGTCACATATGTGAACCACAAATATCCGTTAAATCAAGAGAGCGAGATGAACGGCCCGCCTCGAACTTGGTCAAAGTTGGCCAGTTACCCTGTCAATAGCACGCCGCTATAGCGCAATCCAATTTCAATGGGACGGAGAGAGTGAAGACCTTCGCCCTTCCCCTGCGCGTCGCATCTGGGGCCGGGATGCCAGACAGCTGCACTACTACCTACCTGCTCCGATGGGCGACAGGCAAATACCGGTTTCACGATACCCGAGCACCCCCCCCAATGCCAATCTTGGTGAGTTGCCCAACAAGTGGTAAGCGGTTGGTCATCGACTAGTCCCCCGGGGCTCCAGAGCTTGGAGCCAGGAGGTGGACAAGGTCAGTATTAGTGCCTCCCGTCATCTGCCCGCTCACTCTTTGTGAGTATGCGATGCGTATCTTGGCGTGGAAAATGCGGATTGCCTCTGCCTCGGAGACCTGTTTTGACAGCTCGAAACCGCATTGGATGCAATTTGAGAGGAGGTTTGGAAACCGAATGCTGGATCGGGGAAATTAGGTTCTGTCATCATCACCAGGGATCGCACGAGCCATGAGTTGCACCGGAGAATTATTACTGGTTGGGTTTTTATCAATCACGACAAAACAGGCACATCCTCTAACATCGAGACGGCATGTTCCGATGCCTAGCGCTTTTGCTTCATAGCAGCATCGTTGCAGCGGATGGTAGCAGTCGCTTTTCGAGATCACCGCTTGCACTAGCTGCTGTCACGTCGAGAACCGCCGAAGACAATGCATGCAGTTGATGTTGAATTGAGCCGACCTATCCGTTAAACAAGGCCCTGGAGATTGGGAAGACCCTTGGTCATGGGTTCGTCCGTTTTTTTTCTCTTTTCTTTCTTCAAAGGCTTCGAGAAGAGCGGGTATGGAGAATGCACAGCACGATTTCCGGGAGACCTTGCCAATTGAACCGTCGACGACAGGGACAGGGTGACCATCGAACCACCACCCATGTTCAAATGATCTGCGAAATAGTTGAGCAACCTCGCAAACCCCCAGCACCAAGCCAACAGCAGCTTCGCTCGTCGAGAGGCCTCTGAGAGGCCCGTTCGCTGCATTTGAACCACGATGGCTTTGGTTAATCCCCCGAGCCTAACCCAGGGCCGTTACCAGCCACGACCAAAGTCTGGACGACTAAAACTGCCCAACGTTATAGTGCCGACGACGATACTGCTTAAGGGCGCGGAATATACTGCTCAACTGAATGTTCACGTGGGGGTGCAAGGTTGCATTAGACTTTGGTGAATTCCAGGTTCCCGCGCAACCCGGTGTTGTTGCTGTATCACATTAAGCAAGCAAGCCACTTGGCGATACCGGTATTCGATTCTCGCAAGGCAGCGAGCGAGTGAGCGATCGAGTGACCACCGGAGATGAGCTCCTCATATTCATGGCCATATGATTCGTCGGATAAGACGAGGCCAGAAGAAAAAGGGTTAGCCGGCCTATACTATAACCAAGTCTGATATGGCTGGCCACCTCTGATAATGCTGGCAGTCTCCGGTTCTCGAGATGGTTCTGTAATTACCTGCGGAATAACTATGGCTGCCCTCGGTGACGAATCAGCAGTTGCTGTCCTTTAAGTTTGCCAGAAGCGGCAACATACTCGAACCATCCGCGACTACGCCGGCCTCGCCCTCGATGAAAGGGTGGCTCTGTAGCTGAACTTGACTTGCTGACCTCAACTGCCGCGGTTTCAGTGTCCATTCACCGCCACACTAGGTATAGAGGGAGGGAGGCGCGAGGACAACACGATGGCAGTGCAGTCTGCATTGAAAGTCGTAGCAATGACGGAAGTAAAGCGTTAGCTGAGCAAATATCAGGAACTTCGTCCCATAGGGTCCCCTATGGGGTGGTAGGGTCAAAATCCTGCTGAGTGTGCCTCCAAAAGCTGACGAGGCGGACGAGGGCTATACGACAGCGATGCTTAATGCGATGGCAACCGCGCAAGCTGGTTGGCTGGCTCCCCGAGTCAGACAGATGGCGGCGGCCAGCTCTCTCTCCTTCCTTCGGATAACCCATCCGGGTAGTCCAAAGGTGCAGTGACTGGATAACTGCCGAAAGGTCAAGCTTGCATCCCTTTCTTCTTCAGCTATGCGGCTGAAATGGATTCAATAACGCCAACCTGCACCTGCTGATGCCCTTTCAAGCCCCCGGGCAATCCTCCATGCCCCTTCGGCCAATCGCCGTCGGCTGGGGTAAAGCACGCCTCGGCGCCATCGTTCGCGCCTAGTTGCCCACTCTCAGGACGGGGCTTGCTGCATGCAGGTCATTCTCTTATCGGGGTTGTAAGTATGTCAAATTGCCTGGAGCAAGTCCCTTTCGCTTGACCACTGCATATCGCAGTGAAGACATGCTGCGGAAGGGGCAGCCATGGGTAGCCAACGGCCAGATTCGCAGGTATCTCTATACCAGATAGCAACCGCCTGCGGCCATTCCCCTCTCTGCAGCAGCAGTAGCAGTCTTCAGGGTGACCGGGGTTCTTCGTCCCCTCCACACCACCAACTGTCATCACCCAGCTCGGTGGATACAGGAGAGGGATCAGACCTCTTCTCTCATTTCCATTGTGCCACACCTGATGGCGATTTTTTTTTGTTCTCGCCCCAGTAGCGGTGCAAATGTAGAGTGTGTGGCCGCAGCTGAATTGACTCTCTCTTTGTCTGCCACCTGCGTTCTGTCTGTCTCGAAAGAAAATGGCGGTGAGTTCTGCTTTAACATGGGAGCCCCAGGCTTCTGCCCAGGAGCCTGGAAGACGCTAGGAGTCAACCCTTCGGCTAGCGTCCTGGTTTTTCCTTCTTCCTGCTGCAAGAAACCTGCCAAGGCATGCAAGTTAGTAGACTGTTTTTGTGAAATGAGAGCTCGCAGTGCAGTCGAAAGACGCGCTGCGCTGTCTGTATGAGGTGTATTGTGAACCAACTTTATGGATCAAACTAGTACAAAAATGTTAGAAGTTATGCGAGGAACTACTCTATTTTGGACTTTCTGTTACGACGGACTCGCATTACTATGTCTCTAGTCCGTCTCCTAACGACAATGTTCTCCTAACAACCGTTGATGATGGTATTCTCCAGAAGCTCCACCGGCTAACTAACCGACTGTTGAGTTTCGG
Source organism: Apiospora saccharicola (assembly GCA_038363915.1). Classification (NCBI taxonomy): domain Eukaryota; kingdom Fungi; phylum Ascomycota; class Sordariomycetes; order Amphisphaeriales; family Apiosporaceae; genus Apiospora; species Apiospora saccharicola. Next base: position 8,958,891 of record JAQQWM010000001.1, read on the forward strand.
GGCGAGGGGCGACCCGAACATGGGATTTCCCTACATACAGCATGTAGATCCACCTAAAACCCTCCATGACCGTTTTGCACATCAAAAATTATCATTTGCTGGGTCGGCCATTACCTCATACACAGAGAAGTCAGCTCAGCTGTAAGGCAAGCTGTAAAGGATAGGGTGTGTGTATTAACGATCCCTTGAAGCAAGGGCCGCCGGACCCGAGTTCTCCTCTAGTAGTATTGTATTGTACTTGTATTGTAATGCAGGCAAGCGCTGCCTCCTCACCTTTCTGCATTTTGCTTTTGCGCATGCGGCCGGCTGCTTGCTGGTTACGGCAATGTGCAGCAATGTGAATTGAGTGGCACGCATACAAATTGTCTTGGGAATTCTTTTTTTGGACAAGAGGGTGACACCGCTAGGCGCCGTGACCGCCCCCCGACAACGCCGGCTGGCCGATCTTCAATGAGACGATACATACACACACATGCAACTCGAATTCGGGTTGTTATGCCTGTCTGGGGTAATGCAAGTATGTATGTCTTCCTGATGCATTTTGTTTGCTCCTCTAGCTTTCAGGACGCAGTTCAAGGCCCGAGTGCGAAGGCTAGGCCAGCCACTTCCTGGGAAGAAGAGTAAGACATACACACACTCTCACACACACACACACACATTCACTGATATGATCAACTCTCCGTTCCTGTCATGCTTTAGTAGCGCCGTAATGCATGCATTGGCAGTCATGTGGCAGAACCCTCCACACCACCACCGTCGCTAGTAATCTTGATATCGCAACCTCCAGCCCGATGTCGTGACCATGACTGACAGGGGGGCGTGAAGACTCTTATGAGACAGGCTGTTCGTATCGGTGCTCATGGCTGACTATGCATGTCTCAACCTTTAAAGTGGTGAGAGGAAGTTGAACAAGAGAGATAGAGAGAGAATGGAAAAAGAAAGTAATAAGGTAACTGCCGTCTAGAAGAGGGGTTGAGTCTCTGAGCCAATCCGATGCTGTATATGTATAGCATGACCCGTCCGTGATAGGTTGCGTTATATGCAACAGGCTGCAAAGGGTTTAAGTGGGTGCATCTCCTTCTGCGCCCGCGAGTGCCATATTGGGAAATCAGAGACACCCAGGCCCTCAATCGAGAGTCGTGCGGCTGTAGGGTATTTGCAGCGTGCACACTTGACTAATCGCAGACATAGGCACTCGCGGCGCGCTCGCTCGGGATATCCCCTATCTGGGTTGGTATCCAGCAAGTGTGTGCGTCAGTACATAAACGAACAGTCATATGTAGTAGTCGTAGTGGCATGATAAAAGTATGATCCTTGTTCGTCTATTTACGTGCCTCTCGCTTTCGGGTTTCTGAGATAGGATAAATCAATGTCTAGTGGTGAGATGATTAGTAGCGACGAAATAGTTGGCGATAGTCAGTCATAATAGCTGCATATACTTTGGCGGTATCTCTCTTTACACGATTCACGGAGTGTTGCTAAAAGTGGCAAGCTTGGCAATTCACTTTTACGATGCAGAGCTAGTATCGTCTTCAAGACATTATCTTATCCTGCCACCTGCCACTTGTCATAATCCATAAGGTTCACGAATTGACTTATTATTACAAGACATTCTAGAGAGGAGGTTCGGGTCGAGGTCGGTTATGTGGGCGTGACCCGACCGTGGATGATCCAAAACAGCCGTGATCTTGGCGGGGTCGGGTTTTTTGGGTAGCATTTCTCGTCGATCACGAGGGGGTTAGGGAGATTACCCAGTGACGATGCCATGACCTGAGATGCGAATGGTCAACTCTTAATTGCTTATTCGGTGCGTTATGTGTTACATGTTCGGATATGGACCGTTGAACGGTTCTGGGCTTTTTCTTGACGAATGCAATCCTTAGGTGGCTAGCACACACCGCGCCGGTGCTGTTACCGTACACCGTAAGTCTGCCAGAGCCCAGCCACCACACCACAAAAAGATGCCCGGTTGATGCAGGTCTGACTCTAGCCGGCCATGTGTTGTCAGGTACCTTGCAGCAGCGCGGCCCCATATCGTGGCCCCAGTGACAAATCGCTGCTGGCACGCGAATGGACGTGGCTTGCAATGTGAGACTGGCTCGGCTGATAGAAGGAAGCCATTCACGCGTTGGGCCCAATGGCGGCTCTCCACGATGATGATCTGACATGAGGCTTGTTCATGCGATTGGTGCGGTGAGAGTAAACGATGTTGGTCAAGTGTTATTATTGTCAGCAAACACATGGCTCGCCTGGACTTTGCCAATAGAGAAAAACAACAACAACAGCAGCAACATGATAGCAGCAGGTCCAGTAAAAGACGCAAGCGGTACGATGTTGGGTTACAGAGCTGCACAATGCCATGCCGTGTCATGTTAGGTACATAGGTTCGCAGATTGTAAGCGGAGGCATGCAAGTTCCCAAGCATGCCGATGTAACTCTCGATGCGTATGGCATCTCGGGGCACTGCGATTCCGTGCTCTTAGGCCTGAAGACTCGTATGTAAGATGCCGATACAGTTCTTCCGATCAATGACGGTGATGTGAGTGGCATCGTCCTAGGGTCACCCACAATCTGTTATCTGTTACAGCCCAACCGAAAGCTAGGTAGGGTTAGGTAGGCATAGTTGCGCCTCGGATAATTATGCTCATGAGATGTATTAAAATCGCGACTTATCGATATCAGTAATCCAGGCACGAACCATTGAGCCGATTTGAGAGCTAGGTAAGCTAAGAGTATGGGTTGCTGACCGTGTTTCGAACCGGAAGAAAAACGCCATTTCATCATTGTGATTCGCCCGTACCCCTCTCTGGGCTAGCTGCCCGGCACCCCCTACTATTTTCTCACCCCACCCAATATGCAAGTCACTAACGAGCAAGACGCTCTTGGAGACTCCCATTCGTTCCTGGCATCCAAGCCTCCGGTTTCTGTGCCTGGCTCCTGGCGAATCGTTGCTTATGACCTGAGGCTCGCGGGCACAAAACACCTGGCACCGTCTAAACCTTGTACTCGATGGCCGTTCCTTCGACTGGTTCGACTGGTTCCTTGGAAGAGGTTGGGAAGGAAGCTAGCCCTGTGAGAGCCCCAGCATCCCAGCACCAGCAATCCTGTGTGGGTTGTTCCTAAAAAGGACAATTTGCAAAGGACAAAGGACTCCTGGCGAGGCGAGGCGAGGCATGTCGCAACGCACAGGCTTTGCTTGCTGCTCAGCACTAGCCAGTAGTATGCGAATAGAAGCATGTCCTACTACTACATAGGTTAGATGAACCACACCACTAGCCGAACGCCCTACCCACCTTCTCCCGCTCTCAAGGTGGTCCTTTCTACTGGTACTTTTCGGGCTTGCTCTGAATCTGCACCTGGCTCCTGCACTCTGCAACCAAGCCCACGACCCACGAGGAGATGGGGCATCGACCCCTTGCTATGTGCCTTGGATGCGGATGCAACCCTGTCCATGTTTAATGTTGCTTCTGTCATTGACTGTCCGATCACACCGCAGTGATCGCCCGCAGCCCTCTGTGGCCAGGCCAGGGATATGCCACTGCCAGGTCATTCATAATCAGCTTGGTTCCGCCCAATGGGCAAGCCTCGTACAGAATGCTTCGAAACAAGCCACCACCCCGGGGCTCCATCGTGGTGCTTTAGCATTCTTTCGACTGAGCTACCGTCCTTGGACACTTTAAGTGAATCCTCCCCAGCTATTTCACCCTCCCGCACAAGCAAGAGCTCTTCCGTCGTCCGAAAACTTGGAATCGCGAGCCTCTGCTTAAACCACCCGCAAGGCCAGCCAAATACGGGCTTCAGCCAACTAACGAACTGCCGACCCAGCCAAGGAAATCGAGCTCTTCGTCCATCCCAAGTTCGAGTTGCGGGCAAGCTCTTGTCAGCCCGCTCCACACTTGCTATAGAGCTAGCTTGTTCTCGACTTATAATGCAGAGGAAGCCTGCGCTCTCTTCCTTTCATCACAGGAGTACGGACCTCGTGGCGCCCAGGCTCTTCACGGTCTCCATCATAGCGAACCGACATCTCTGCAATTCTCACCATCCTCTTCGATCCTATAGCTTGACGCTTCGTAGGAAACCTACTGTTAGTTGGCCCCCGATGTTCCTTTTGTGATTCCATCATCGTGATTTCAGGCAGAGCCTCTCTCTTCCCTTCCTGTGCCCGCAGGCAATGTCAATCAGTCACTTGCCTGCTTGGGCTTTTATATTCCCTTCTTGAGTGCCCATTTCCCCGCAACCTGTTGTCGACCCTCTGCCCTCGATGGCATGACGTCTAGTTGGGATGACTTGCAATGGTCAACCCAAAGCGAGTCATGACAGTGTTCTCACTGTATTCAGCAGGTGTCGGGCGGGCCTCGTCTGCGGGGCACCAGGACGGCGAATATGGTCTGTATAACTGACTATGATGAGACGGTGCTACTGTATATGGAGTGTGTGCTAACTATCATGAAGGAACCCGAAGAAACGTTGCTGTAAGAGTCTTACCTGGAGGTGCTGGAGGCCCAGGTAGACCAGGGCCGGAACCAAGACCAGGACCAGCTCCAGGACCAGCTCCAGGAACAACTCCAGCTTCAAGACCAGCTCCTGGACCAGCTTCAGGACCAGAGCCGGGACCAAGACCAGCCTCGCCAGCCATCAATCCGGCAGCTCATCCAGATCCTCCGGATAGGCCGCCGCCGCAACCACAACCGCAACCACAGCCACAGCCGGATCCACGGCCGGAACCAAGGCCGGAACTGCAAACACACCAGGACCCGAAGCCTCAATTACAGCCGGAACTGAAACCACAACCACAGCCGGAACCGCAGCCACAACCGCAGCCGGAACCAAAGCCAGAGCCAAAGCCAAAGCCAAAGCCAGAGCCAGAGCCAAAGCCAGAGCCAGAGCCAGAGCCAGAGCCAGAGCCAGAGCCAGAGCCAGAGCCAGAGCCAGAGCCAGAGCCAGAGCCAAAGCCAAGACCAGTGCTAAAGCCAGAACCGAAACCAGAACCGAAACCAGAACCGAAACCAGAACCGAAACCAGAACCGAGACCAGAACCGCAGCCAGACACGAAGCCGCAACCGCAGCCGCAGCCAATCCAGGTTGTCACAGAGACGACAGCGGTGGTTGAAGAAACTCGGTCGTTGACACAGGTGACAACATTGACACAGGCAACGACGTTAACGCAGGTGGTGACAGCTCCACCTGGAACGACGACACTGGTCATTCAGACTACTGCCGAGCCCGCCCCTTCTACTACATTCCGTTCATCGGTGACTCTTTCGACTTCTACTGGTTCTTCTCCAACGTCTAAATTTGATATTTCCAAGGCATCTATGCCAACCTCTACTCCTTCTCTCACAGGGGGTGGTATTACGTCCACGGGTCTAGGTAGATTTGCTTCGCCTACAGCGTCGCCAATTTCCGACTCTATGGCAGCAGACAACGATAAGGCGGCCAGCAACCGCACCCTGGTCATTACTCTCAGTACGGTCCTTTCGGTAGTGGGTGTTACAGTGTTAGCGATCGGTTTATATTTTTACCTACGAAAACGTCGCAGACGCTCGCCGTTGTTCAATCGCGGTATTACGCCCATCCACGATGATGAGATTGCGACCTGGAAAATCAACAGGACTGCCAGTGAAAAGAGTGTAGAACGTTACACAACGCGAAACTCGACGACACGGGCCTCGACGGCGCATACGCACAAGAAAGCCCCAAGCCAGACTCCAAGTCTCATCCAATATCAACAACCTCTTGAAAGGCACTCCTATGATTCCATAGTCCAATCACCAAGGTCGTTCATCCAGAGGCACAGCACGGATCTACCTCAAGCACCACAAAGTGTAATCCTAGCCAAAGCCCCGAATGCCAGGTCTGGGTTGACGGATCAGACGGTCCCGGGAGATGACCCCTTTTTACCAGGTCCCAAACGGCAACCGTCAAGGCTACACAAGCTCCCGAACGCGCCGCCGCCCACTAGTGGCAACATGCGGACGAGGAGCTCCAGAAGCAGCAGCATGCGGAGCTATGGCGATGCATGGCACGGTGACAACATAGGGATGCCAAGGTCGCCGAGGGCGTCCAGTGAGGCCCATAGTGCCATCACCCGCACGACGTCATCACGGATATATTCGACGTCCACAGTGCCGCCTCGGTTATCTTTGAGCGACCACAACGAACCAGTCCATTTCAACGGGCTTTCGCCGCCCCCTCTGCATAGCACCGAGATAGGGCGAGCCATCGGTTGAGACGGATGACGTTTTATTCACTTTCCTTTCGCATTTAAGATGACTGCGGGGAGCAATCATTACAGTTGTTTCATGGCTGTGGGCGACGACGGCTCAGCATGTAACCCCCGGGAATTACGGCCATGGCATCCTTGCGACGAGTCAAATCCCGGGTTCTGGCCCGTGCCACACACCTTGAAACGCCTCAACCCCAGCTCTTTTTACGGGTTGCGGGCAACGACACCCTTTCGAATATGACGGCTGCTTGACGAACGACCCTCAATGACAGACCCGAAACGACTTACCAATTTCTTCTTCTTTACCTTTACAGCAGACAAGCTCTGCCTCTTCTTCCACGACCCACCCAGGCCCCAGGGACCTTTCTCTTCTTACTCTATTCTCAAGTAGCCGATTCCCCTGGAGTTGCAACATAGTACTAGACAGTACATGCTTACATACCACACCATCATTTTTCTTCAGTTTTTATACTATTCTAGGGATTTCAATGGAGTTGCAAAGGACCATATCTACGATTTAAAGTAGTATAGGAGGATATACCCCACATTTTCTTACTGTCATTTTTGTTTTGTTTTTCCCTCACTCAGGTTCACCTTCTTCTTCGTAAGGTCTCGGAACTTTCGTTGCTTGTTGAGGCAGAAGCTGGATCGAATGAAGCTATATTCGTGGAGGGATGCGATATCCAAGCTTGCTGGACCAAGGAAGCCACCCAAGTTATAACACCGTCCTGGTGGGGGAGATGGCAACCCGTTCCTCCTTACGCGGCATGCTAGATGACATATTACTCTGTAGCCAATGAAAGGGGAGACGGGATACGCACTTGCGACCCACCGCCCCCGATTACCAATTTACTTTACGGCCTACCAGTGAAAACTTCCCCACATGTGTATTCGTGAATAATACGGATGGCACGGGACGGGGCACACTGCCCATGTCTGCCTGTGTCGTCAAAGTCCGGCGCCATATAACGGGAGACCCAGGAGCCAGACATATGCGAAGAACTCCGGACCCCGGTACTTAACAAGTAAGCACGATAGACCAGGACGTGGGTATGAAACACGAGGCGAAACGGCTAGATATGTAAGATAAGCTTACAGCTTATCGTAATGCAGACCAGTCAGTAGTCTATTCACCAAAACACTGCACGCCCTATATATTTCATTAAGATATACCTAAAGTTATACATTTTAATAAACCGGTAATTAGTACTCCGATACTTAATTTACGTTGAAAAAAATATTAAAATTTAAATAATTACTTATATTTTAATATACTTATTTTTCTTTTTTTTTATAATTTAATTTAATAATAGTACGCTATATTAAATATAAGGAAGAAATAAAGCCCCCTTTAAAGTTATAATCTAACCGGTTAATTAAGCCGGATTAACTTTAAATTAAAATAGCTTAATTAAATTAAGTCGGATTAAGTTAAGAAAAATAGAGATATATTTAAAAGTTATTATAATAATAAAGGAATTTTTTTTAATTTTCTTTAAAGATATGGTAGCTCTAAATAAATACTTAAACATAGAGCATTTAGGTGGTGGGAGGGGTGCGTACAATGTTTTGTTAAACGCACTTCTGGACCAGTCTCTTGTACCACCCTTCCCCAGCAAACATACATCCGGGGAGCGGGGGTCCTAGGCGGCAAGACGGGAACGAACAGCAGACAGGCTGCATACCGGTAATAAGATGTCGCGCAGATCTACCCAGATTCTTGGTAACGACGCCCCCTCTTCTCCCCTCTCAAGACTAGGGGTCAAGACTAGGAGAGCCACCCTCACTACTCGCTACTCGCTCTCTTTGAACAAGCCCTGCTTGTTTTCGGGTATGGGATGGGGATGGGGTCAGGTCAGGATGGAGATGAATGGGTCAATAGGCAAAACGTATCGGGTTCGAGATAGATAGATGAGGACCAACTTGCCCGCCTGCCTACCCGTTCACGAGGAACCTCCCGGGCGGCTCGTCGGGCGGGGAGTCCCTTTGTGTGCGGGCTGCATCCGACGACCTTGCCAAGAACGGCTTCAATGAAACTTGGTATGAGGATGCGTTCTCGTGTCTGTACTTGCCTTCCTCCTCGCTTGGCTCTCGGTTCCTGGGAGTTGTTAGACATATCCCCAGGTTTCGCTGTTGCAAAGGGGGGTCTCGTGTCCCTTCCCCCGCTTCGCGAAACCTCCAAGTGGGAGGGGTACGGGATACGAAGGCGGCCGGAGACGAAGTTCATACTACCTCACCATTGGGAACCATGGGGTTTCGAGGCACTTTGTGATGGTTTAGTATCATGCGCACCCGAGTGTGCTTATATGCTATATGCATGCATGCACATATATAGACGGGCTTATTGCTGCCATCAGTCACCGAAGCCTCTGCGAGGCCCCCATTGTGTTAGTCCACTCTATATACGATAAGATCTGGAGATAGAACGAGCCGTTTGATTCAGAGCAATATGAAGTTCGGTATTATTAGCAAGTGGTCCAACGCCAAGCTCTTGGGAAAAGAAACATCACAGCCCCCATCAGCATCACGGGTTTCCCAAGATGTTCTTGATAGCTCCGAGAGGGAGGGACAGTCGGCGACGGTGAAGAAGGCCGACGGAGTATATATAATTAATATTGACACCTACAAATTTATATGGAGAGATGGCACCACTGATCAATGTCCATCGGCTATCCATTACCTAATCATGGCAAAGATGCCATGGAGTAAGATATTGCACATATACCAATAAAATTGGAATCCTCTTTGTTACTTATAGCTGGCGATAAAACTATAATTAATCGCCAGACAGTATGTCTTGACAGGCACTGCGTAGTAGCAGTCAGGAGATCCGTGGTTAGTAGTTGGTGCTATACAAAGGTAACCTCTTAACGCGTCCAACCCTTTTTGTAAGTCGCGACGCGTCTGCCCCGCGTTTTTGGTTTAATTGATTTAACGTACCTGCCGTGCCGTACGCCTACAGTAAATACCTACCTAATGTATACATTGATGTGGGCAGGAACTCGAGTGCTTTAAAGAGAGGCGCTAAACAGGTACTTGCCAAACCCAACGTTGTACGAAAAAGAAAGAAAAAAGGCATTCGCCCCGTCAGGTATAACAGCTGAAAAATGCCATAGCTCCTCAGCTACAGAACTTCACAATCAGACAGTCAGTCCATCATACTCAGCTTTACAGCCATCTACACAATTGCATCTCATACTCGAGGTAGACTTCCACAAGCGACTTGGACAATTTCAGCTGGCGGGTGTTACCTTCGTCGCCCCACCCTGCGTTTCCTGACTTGGGAATAACCCAGCAAATCTCGACATCGTGATTGGCTTCGGATCCGCAACGCGACCGACCCAAGTCTTTTTCTAAGCTTCCAGGGCCTGGGCTTGGTCACGTCAGGTAGTAGTCTGTTATCCACCCTACCCTCTCTTACCGTTCATTCGAGGTGGCCATGCCGCGTAAAAGCGATCCCCGTTCTTCTACTGCCGCCGCTGCTGCTACTAGACGGAACCACGACGTGTCTCTGGCCACGTTCGTCCTCGCCGACGACCAAGAAGAAGAGAACCTGATCCCGAACTCGATCCAACGACGCATGGAACCGCCCTTTGCCCACACCATTCCCGCTCCAGCTTCCGCTCACACACCGACCCCGAAATCAGCCCCCGTGCTCGCCCCGGCTTCGGCTCCGATCGCCATGGCATCAACAACACCCATAGAAGAGATGGACACGGACCGGCCCAGCGAGTCGGCGCCGCCCTCCGATAAGAAAGGAGGAGCAGACCGGGATACTGTGGCTATCGAGGTACGACTTCCTTGTTATATCCCCGATGGTGTCTTGCCCAGGTGCAGCACTTGCGAGGCGGGAAAAAAGAAGAAGGCCATGTAGCCAAGATGCCGGGAGAGGAAGAGAGATAACTGACCCCGAGCTTGAAATAGGACCTCAACCTCCCCAAGTCCATCATTACGCGCCTGGCCAAGGGCGTGCTTCCGCCCAACACTCAGATCCAGGCCAACGCCATATTAGCCATGACCAAGAGCGCGACTGTTTTCATCAACCACCTAGCCAATGCGTATGTACCCTTCTTTTCGGTGTGGGCATAGCTTGGCCCTGTAAAACTAGCTGCTACGAGGGTTTCCACTAACGCAATTCTCATGGCTTTCGCACAGCGCAAACGAGCGGACTCTGTCTTCTGGCAAGAAGACCATACTACCCGACGATGTCTTCGAGGCCTTGGATGATATCGAATATGGCCAATTCCGCGATCGGCTGCAAGCCGAGTTCAAGAGTAGGTCATCCCTGTCACTTCTGCGCCTTCGACACGAAGCTCTCGGAGACGAGAGAAAGGATGGTGTATTCTCGTGGAGCAGCATCACTGATACGTAGGGTTTTGCAGAGTTCAACGAAACACGTACCACGAAACGCAACACCTACCGCCGCCGGGTAGCCGCCGCCAAGAAAGGTATACCTTTCCCCGCCGATCCCAATGCCTCCATGATGTCCAATGCCACGTCCGAAGGCGCCACGGACGTAGGCGACGTCTCCACGGCCTCAGCTGCCGGCGCCGGGGACGCTGGCTCTTCCGACCAGCCGCGGTCTAAGAAGGCCAAGACGGGCGGCGCGCCCGGCGAGGACTCCCAGATGGACATGGACGACGAGGCCGGCGGCCACACGGAGCCCGAGGACGAGGTGGACGAGGAAGACGAGGAGGAAGAGGACGAGGCGAACCAGGACGATGAGGAGGAGGAGGGTGACGAGGACGAGGATGAGGAAGAGATGCAAGACGCGATGGAGGAGCGCGAAAAGGCCGGCGAGGACGATGAGGCGCTGGACAACGGGGACGACTCCGACGCATGAGAGAGGGGGTCATATACTCTTCCGGGTGCGCAAAACAATGACGATTCACACAATCTTGACAGGGCGGCAACGTAGCCCTGGTTTGACATGCGCGTGGAGTTTTGCCGAGGGCGCCGATAGGGAATATGCGGGCCTCCCAGCAGCTCTCTCGATTCTGCCGCTGCTACCACGCATTATGCGCCATTCTACAAGCGATTGCCATGTGACATAGGGGTTCTAGACCCAAAGAAACGACCAGGGACGATTGTCGACAGGCTCTGGTTTTGCCTTGAAAGGCTCGAAGATGAGCATCACGAGATATGCATCTGGGGAAGGAATGCAAAAAGTGTATAGAGATCAAGCGTTTCTGTTATTTCACAAGAGGGATTCTAGCTATTGGATCATGGGAAACAGTTCCGAAAAGCCCCTAAATGGTACCGACGCGGTCCAGAGCATGAATACGTCCATTTTTAAATACTCCTATCGATTTATTCTAACCCTCACGTCATTACTTGTGTCCCTCGGTTCTATATAACCTTGACCAGCTCCATCTTGGCCCCCCCTCTTGCCCGTCGCCTCGTCCTTGGCGTCGCTGATGCGCACAATGACCTTCTGGAAGAGCTCGACGGAGAGGTCGCGGCTGCCCGAGGTCTTGAGGACGTAGTTCTCGGCGTCAAAGGTGCTGTCGGGCTCGGGCTCGGCGAGGTCGCGGAGGCGGATGACGCTCTCGATGCCGAAGCGGGGCACGAGTACCACGAAGCCGTTGCTGAAGATCTTCATGACGAAGCCCTCCTCGTCGGCGACGCGGCCCTTGAGCGCCTGCCCCACGTAGTAGGCGATGGAGGCGCGGCCGGCGAGCTGGGCGTTGCGGTGGCGCACGTTGATGTTCTTGCAGACGGCCTCGAGCTTACCGCGCGACCGCACCGCCGGGTGCATGGGCTCGTAGTCGATGGCGGCCGCGAGCTGCCGGTGCGCCACCAGGTCGGCGTACCGGCGGATCGGGGAGGTGAAATGGGTGTAGATCTCCGAGGCCAGGCCGTAATGCCGGAACTCCGGGTAGGCCTGGGTGCCTGCGCAGAAGTACTCGGCGCTCATCATGCAGCGGGTCGCCATGATGCGGATCAGCGTGTTGAAGAAGGGCTCCTTCGGGTCAGTGCAGGCGTCCAGCGAGTCGGCCAGCGCACGGGACGAGTCGCATCGCAGTTCCAGGCCGCGCTTAATCTTCAACTGGTTGGAGAGCTCATCAAAGTTGGTCTTGGGTGGCGCGCCATGGCGACGCAGAATGGCCGTCTGTGGGAAGGATTGGTAGATCTTGTCCGCCACGCTGATGTTGGCGAGCAACATGAACTCCTCTACCAAGGAGTTGGTGTCTAGCAGCTCCTTGGTCTTCACGTCAATCGGATCCGATGTCTCGGACTCCATCTGAACCTTGACTTCGGGCGAGGATAGACTCAGGGCACCGGCGTCCATGCGCTTCTGTTTCAGCTTCTTGGACAGCATGAGCAAAGTTCGCATTCCTTGAGTCAACTCATCTTGTTGGGATGCATCGTCAATACGCAATTGCGCCTGTTCGTAGCTGAAAGCCTCCCGTGACTTAATGACCGATTTGGTGAAGCGCACGTTGACAATATTTGCGTCAGCATCGATTTCCCACAGCGTTGAGAAAGCGTACCGCTCGACGTAGGGCTTTAGAGAGCAAAGGTCTGTTCCCAGAAGCATCGGCAACATGTCGATACGCTTGTCCACAAGATAAACCGTCGTTCCACGAATGCTAGCCTCGTGGTCCATGGCGTTGCTAGGCTTGACGAAATGCGAGACATCGGCAATATGAACGCCGACTTCGTAGTTACCATTCGGTAGAGGCCTTGCGTGCAAAGCGTCATCAATATCTTGACAGCCGACAGGATCGATACTGCAGATAATGAGGGGACGAAGGTCTTCTCGGCCTTTCCATCCCGGGTCGTCTGTGCTTGTCGGCACTCTCCAGTCGTGCCCTTCTTTGGGGAGACAATCCAACACCGTCTTAGGGAACGGACGGTATTGGACATCGTACTCGAGCAATAACGCCTCGGTCTCGGCTGCCTTGGTCTCTAGTTCGCCCAACGAGCGTACGAAATGGCCTATCGGGTGTCTCGAATCTCGGTCCCAGGAGTCTATGGTAACGAGAATTCGCTTGCCCAGAAGCTCTCCAGCTTGCCTTGTGCGAATTCGGATCTTGGGGATCTTCTTGTCCATGGGGACCAAGAATACAGACTCTTGCTTGCGGCCCTGCTTTGCAGATTGGCTGACCGAAGACTGGTCGACATGGCCCACATACTGGCGCCAGTTGCGCTTGATCACACCGACGACCTTTGCTGTAGGCTGAGCCCGGCCCTCGGTGCTTGTGATGTGTGTCTTCTTGACCTCCTCCTGGAGTGCGCGTCGCTCCTTCTCCGTCACAAGGTCTTCGCCTTCGTCGCCATCCGCATTCTCGTTTTTGGTGACGGCCTCTTCCTCGATAATTTTGGTGGATGGCTCCTTCCACTGGTCCTTTGGTAAGACTTCCACTACGACCACATCGCCATCGACGGCTCGGTTGATGTTGTCTCGGCCAAGGATCAGTAGCGCCTTGGGAAAGGCTGGGACCTTGATAGAGCCCTCTAGATAGTTATAAGGTGATACGTTAAATATGCCCTGGTGGAGCATGCCGTTCTTGACGCCCGTCATCATCTTGGACAAGCTGAAATGCTCGGGATAAAGGAGGTCCGCAGCCTTCTTATCTCTGGAAATTCCCTTCTCCTGAGACTCGACAATCATATCAAGTAGTCGCTCTCCATTCTCAAGGCCGCTAACGTACTCTCGAAGCCGGGTAGCCGGGACATTCTCTGCCTTTGCCTTCTCGATATTGCCCCTATCGTCGGTGAGCATGACAACAGTAGGCAGCTTCTTGCTCTTCGTTTGCGCCAAGTGCGAGTTGTACCACTGCACCGCGCGCCGCACGGCTCTGTCGTTCCGGTCATTGATGCTCTCGCCCTCCTCTCGGGTAACATAGGTCTCCAGTCTGAACTCGTTGAAAAAGACATAGAAGCGCTTGTCCTCGCTCTTGGTCAAGCCGATTAGACGGTTGTAAAGAGGTAACGACCTGTTGCGCAGCTCCTCTAGAACTGTCTGCAGGATGATGACATCATAGAATGCGGTACTCTGCTCAAACAGATCCATCGCGTTCAGTAAGGCGTTGGTATCTGGTACCAGATAATGCCCCTGAGGATACTCCTTGGTTCCTGCTGGCTTATCGGAGAGCACAAACGGGCTCACTACAGCGGCGTCAGATGAGTTCGATGGACAATGAGTGGGAAAGGAAAAGAACTGTAAGCTTACCAACGCCAACCGCGTTGGCAGGCGCTGTATTTCGACATCTCGAACATAGCTTGGACGAGCAGGGGATATCTTGTCGCAAGTAGACCTCGCGGACAATCTTTTGGACCTTACCACTCTTGGTCGAGCGGACATAGGTCTTGCTGGAGAAATTTGCAGAGGCCGGATCGGACTCTAACGATCTCTTGAGGCTAGTCATTTTGGCTGATATCTGGTAGCCACAGCCTGGATATTCAATGTCGCGTTTTACGTTACGTTGACTTGTGTCCGGGTCGATTAATCAATTCTGATGAGCTCTCTAGTTGCTGAAAAATGGTCTCTGACGCGACCAAGGATGAAAACGCGCCAAGGTGACCAATTAGAGCTCCGCATCCAGAGAGTGGAGATAATTCTCAAAATCAAGTTCTTATCAGCCGCCAGCCGCTATCCGACAATGCACTTGAACTTTACTTGCAGCTACTTAGCTTAGCTAACCCCTGCCCGGACTCCAAGCAGTAGCAGTAGCCAACTCTTCTGCGGGGTTGTTTAATGGTGTGACGCCACCCACCACCAAGACGGTCGGCCTGTGAGATGGCTCGAAATAAAATGCACATACGGAGTACCCAAAGACCCAATAGACTAACCGCCTTTCCACGTCTCTCAGAGTGTTGTCAGTGTGCTCTTAAAATGCTTAAAAATATAAGAAATTATAGCATATTTTTATATTTCTATATACTTCCCTTTAGGGCTTAATTGGGTTTATTACGAGGTCGTAGAAGAAAAGCGCAGTCTTATTATATATAGTTAGATAGATATATTTTTCATTTAACACGCGCGAGATGGGATGTACTCCAAAGCTGGGTTAATCTGGCTGCAGTACCAAAACTTCATTTGGCGCATAGTGAGTCCCGATATCCTGGACCAACGGAACCTTAACTTCATAGTCAAGATATAGCAGATCAATTAACCTCAGATATCATCGTCCTTATATATGTAGGATTAAGCTCGCCGTGACCATTGACCGTCTTCAAAATCATATCCTGTAATGCTGGTATATATCTATAATATATAGAAAGGGGCCAAAACCACCAAACATATATACATTGCATCTTTTGTTCACATTTCTATGCCCCTTGGGATTCCTGATGCTGTGCCAAACGGCATGTAAGCACCCAACGCCCTTGCGACCTTCTTAGCTCCAGGCACGTCTGGTATGGACAATATCGCACACGAGTAATGCACTGATCAGCTTAGCGGATGATCCCATGCATGTTGTGATACGAGCGATACTCGAGCCGCTCAACTGATGACAGCTACAAATGCATGTTTCAATATGTGAACCCCAGCCCCATGTGATCCGCGCGTACCTAACAATTCTACCGAGCAATTCATCCATATTGCCCATCTGTCATCTTGCACACAAGACGGGCCTGGTTTGATCGTATCATGAATACACAAGACCTGTGAAGATCGGCTTTGCCAATCGATTTGCCGAAAATAGAGTATGCGCTTCCGCCGTATTATAACACTGGGCAAGTTTATTTCAGCAACAGGCTCGACCGGGAAGCCGAGCATGGCAGCCAGCGATAATAACCTCTGAGACACTCGACATTTCTAGTAACTCCAAGGGCAATCAAGGTTCCAAGGTTCACGCACTCCAGAGATCCAACTACTAGCAGCCCCATACCTATCTAGCGTGTACTAGTTTATCCTCCGGGCAGCCAGCCTGCTTGTCTGATTTGCTAGTCAGCCAAGAGCCCAACTCGACTAGACCGGCAAACTCCAGGTAAATATCATACCATGCATACGCCTGCGTTTTAGGTGGACAAGCGGGCCGATGGTGACATTGCGATAAGAGAGCCCACAAGGGATCGATCCGGTGACCGGCATATCAACTTGATCAGCATCTCGAACCGAGATCAGATGCATATGTCAGTTAACCGTCATGTCAACGTCTGCAATTAGGCGCGACATGCCAGTCAGGCCACATCAGTCCCAAGCTCATCGCAGCTCTGGCTATACTGTACCCACTTGCAGGCTTGCAGTGCGTGTAAGTGTAGGTAAGGGGGTGGTGCTCCGAGGTTCGCATGGTAGTTTTCCGAATGTCTTTCCTTTGGTTACCTAGAAAACTGGTTTACGCTAGTCGGCAGTCTTGCCGTGTATCACTCACACAAGGTTGAAACTTCAAGACTGTCGCTAATCTTCAGACTATGTTGTGTTCAAGTCAACAGGATCTTTCCGAATGCCGTGTCACCCTTCAACGAGGCGTAGCGGCTGAGGAACCCATAAGCTTCAGAGCTGCTTCCGGGGCCATCGTCACTGACCCTGGACTTCCGCACATCACGCGGTGACCGCCTGCGATAGTCGGATGGGTTTGCGGTGCACTGGTTCATCTAAATATGTATGTCTTTCCCCGCCTGACACTCCCAAGCGCACGACCCAGACGGGTGGCGACATCGGGATATAGCGAGGAGAATAGGGAGAAACTTCTGGTGTAAGTGGTGTAAACTTGTGAGTGGACAATGTGACGCGGCGATACCTGCAAGAGCGGGTAACAAGGGGTCTCCCGCGTGGCGTGCGTGGTAACGGGCAAAGCAAGCAGATAGTGCAGAGTGCAGAGTTGGCAGTCTGGCTGGCGTCCACAGAGGAAGCCGAGGGAGTGGTGGAGGGGCCTCCGATCGAAGTGAATGGGTGAGCCAGACCGGGGAGGCCTGTGAATGGGATCACGGCAATTTGGTCTATCAGGCAGCACTGATTGAGTGCGTATGTGGTTAGCCGTCTCGCCATGGAGTGATGGCCTATCAATGGGTCTGGCCCGTTCCGACTTGAGGCTGGCCAACCCACCCATTAAGAAGTTGAGGATGCACCGAGCTCCGAGCTCCAAGCAGCACCAAGCAAGCCACACACTCCCTCCCGTCAGCACAGGGCAAGCGGGGAAGGGTTACTTTGTGGGGAGAGGTGGTCGTGCTGTACTTGGTGTCTTGCGAAAGTTTCGACCCCCCAGACAGGTACCGCGCACGAGCCAGATATCTGAATATCTAGAGCATTTCGGCATAACGCAAGCATAACTACCCTGTCAGTACGCGGTGGATAGGCCAGAACTTACCCATCACACGTAGTAGGCGGCCGGCCTTGCGTGCTTGGGTGCCAGATCGGCCATGGCAATATTTAGAAATCTCGCAAAGAGGGGTTCCCTCGCAGCGCAGCAAGCGGCGCAGGAGAGAGGGATGCCATGCTCTGGGCATGGCATCCTCCATGGCCTCCATCGAAACAAACATGCTCCGACCCCTTGTCGGGTTTGGTCGAGGGACAGTTCTGGACAGGGGGGAGCAGGGAGACAGGGCAGTGGACAGGGGGCAGGGAGGAGGTTGCGCAAGTCGCATCTGGAATGCTTTCATGTCAAGCGGGTTTATTGGGCGAGATGGGCGCTTGGGCGGGACCCGCAGATTGCATATGGGGCCAACGGCTTCCCATGATTTGCAGATGGAGTCTGTGCCATTTCAAGTCAGCTGGGCTGGCTCCAGCGACCCACCCGACAGGGGGCATCATAGCCAATGACGGGTCATGTAATCTGCATGTACCCAATCCGCAAAAGTGACCTCTAGGCAGCTCCTCCCCAAATGTCTGTCATCGGTCCCAGTCTTTTGCCCCGTCCGCAATCCTTCACACCCACAACTCAAGTCATCTCAGGTAGCATGTCTGTCTATTTCCATTTCACCAACAATCCTCTAATAAACTCTGGTGCACATCTGTCTTGGACTCTACGGCCTCCTATTGATGAATCAGAGGTCTACTGAGTCACATGGCCATGTCGCACTGGTCATATGTGGATTAAGCTTGTTAGTATATCAGTTCATGGCCTGATACTACCTACCTACCTACTAGACTCCATCGGGATAGCTACTGCGCAGTGCCGCAGTAGTTGGGTTGGTAGTGGCTCTGTATAGAACCTGCCCTGCCCAGGGTCCGTTGGAGAGAGGGGGTAAACAGCGAGGTGACGGCTGCTAAGGTGCCGAGTCTATCCATTTTCCATCTCCGAGTGAGCTCCGCTCAGCGGCCTTCAGCAGTTCTCCAGCAGTCTCTCCCCTCGCTCTGGGTGCTGTGACATGCAGTCCGGCTAGTCGAATGCGCCCAACTCTGACCCAAAGAGCAATCAAGCTGAAACAATGTTTGTCTTCATCCGCCGCGACGTGCGGGTCACGCTCATTGCCAAATTATCGCGGCAAGATCGCATTCGACTGCTAAATGCGCGGCCGGCCTTGGAAGTACATGCGTTTCGCCGTGAGCCCTGAGCAGGTGGTTTCTTATCGCTAAGGTAGTCTCGAACTCTATGCTCCCAGTTGATGTCCTGATCCGGTGAGCAGCTCGGTGCGGTTAGTCTTAGCATCTTCATCTTTTTGCCTGATTGAGACCGAGTTTCAGCTGTGGCGTTTCGTCATGTAAAATTCGGAGCCGGGATTACCGCCCTGAAGCCAATCATGTCTTGCATGGTGGTATTCCAGTCCATGAAATACAGTCAGCTTCCTCCAGCGGCCGACGCGTTCTGATTGGCCATGACGTTTGATGACGCTCAAGGCTCGGGGCTCTACCATCTTGATCGAGCATCTTCTCCGGAGTCGTGAAACCTGCGCAAGGCCAAGTTCGATCTTGAAATCTTTTCATCACGGGCAAAGACGACCGGCCGGTGAGTGTGTAGGTAGCAATTTTGGTGTACCCATCTCCTCGGATCTTGCTTTAGGCCCCCACTTGTCGCTGTTATATCACGGGAAAAGAAATGCCCAGATGGAGAAGGGAAGGGAAAAGACTCAAGATAAATCAAGGCAAAATCAAAGAATCGCGTATGCATATGTAACCCGCCATGGTTAGATCCGTGATACCCAGCTTATTATCCATCGCGTATAGATGGAGTGAGTGGATAAGGACTGTCGATTGTTCGTTTTAAGCAGCGGCCGAGACTTGGGCCCTACGACTATGCTAGTCTGCCCCAACAAGGGAAGTCGCGAGTGGCACGCTTCTGCATCTCGACAGATAGGTTGAGTCTAGTGCTTGGCTGCAGCATCGTGCAGATATCATTACAACACCGTGCTACCTGACCGTTTTGGTCAGTATCACATAGTCATAGTAACGTGCCACAGGCAGTGCGCCTTCTACCACCTGCGATACGGGCAGTCGCAGATGTGGATCTTTACCAAGCCCTTTCTCACCCAGCAGGGCCTATAATAGAAGGCAATGACACTGTACACCAGGCTCCACGGCTCAGTGACTGACTGGCAGGAATGTTTAGCTTAAGGGGTAATCCAGTGTGAGTCAACGACCGCCCAGTCTTTCAGACCGGTCTGTTCACGCCGCGTCAATAGTCATCATTTCGTCGTAGTACATCGAGGTTCCGTACTGCATAGTCGGACTCAGCAGCAATGATGGAGCTCAGTAGGAACATATCATGAACGAAGTTGTTCACCGGTTGACCAGAGAGCCCGGTTTGGGTTAGCTCGCCGAGACAGATTCGCCGAGGACTCGTAGGCGATACAACGCGTGTCCGCTCTTGCACCTGCATCGGCATTCGAAATATATCATCTTTCCCCGGTGTTCGAAAACAAGATAGCGTGTATCGAGCATGAAAAAGCAACATATTCAGGGGAAGACACGGCCAGAACTGATCGACACTGTGTCGTGTGGTACCGCACGTCGAGAGGAGTTCACCCGCTGCCTCTCGAATCTCCGGGCATGTTGTTTTGCCGATTGAACTAGATGCTGACCGGAAATAAAAAGTCGTAAGAGAGTGGAACCGAATCGCTCCAGATGTTTCTACAGGATGTGTCATGGAGTGGAAAGTCAGGCATATAGATGGCCCCGTCATTGGTATCGTGGACACTTCAGTGCGAATACCGGTGATGGCAGCGGTTACTTAATGCCAGGTGTACAAGGCTTTCCACTTTGCTGTTGTAGGCTGTAGTTTCTGCAGTCACTTCTGGCGAATAGAGCAATGTGGTGTACAAGTTCGTAGGTGGACAATGGGCGTTCATGTCAACTACACCCAGATAAAGCATGTGTCTGAGTGTGATAGGGAAGCGAGGCGAAGGGTTCAAACAAGCCAAGTTGCTTCTTGTATCATCAAACATTTTGACATGTCGAAGCGATATCAAAAGAAACACATCACGTTCCTCTGACAGTCATCATGCAACCGTTGGTACTAGTGTTTGCCCTGCGCATCCACGTTGGTCGATATCTCGCATTAGTGCTGCAAATCAAAATGGACCTTCAGTTAGGCCTAGGGAATTGCAGACTCTCGAGGGAGGAACTTAAGATCCAACACTTCGATATTTTCCCTTTGGTCAGCTTACAGCAACTGCCTAATTACAGTGTTCATTTATTGTTGTTAGGTATCTGATCCCATCGGTTACGGGCAATTCGGCAGTGTCACGCATTGGAGCGCCTCTATATACGGCTTACTACTTACATAACTGCTGTAGGTATCCTTACATGATGGAAGTGGCGTCGCGTTATAGGGATTGCGAACCTAAGGCGTCAGCTGAGAAGTTACAGAAGGAAGAAGGAAGATACTTGACCGTGGACGATAGACATGATCCGACATAGCGTTTCCGCATGCTTCGAAGCAGTGAAGCTGTGTTTCGCTTTGGGCGCTCGTAACTTGTCCCCGTACTTAGGCAACCTTTGTGATACATTCTCAACTGTCTCACATCTAAGGCCGACTATCTCCTTCGAGGACGGAGGGCTATTCGCAACAAGTTGAAACGTTCTTCAGCGAAGCAATGTGCAGCAACATATTCGGTCCTTTCCCAGCAGCTTTCGCCATCGGCTGAGTATCTGCATCTGGCCAGCTAACAAGTGCTTGATACGACCTTCCACAAATAGATACGCTCACGTATTCAAGCGAGTAAGCCCGCCACAAAGATTGAACCCCACAGCCACCTGGGAGTTTCTTACTTTTCTTTTCTCCAACAGCAAGTTGCAACAACAACAGCAGCACCGACAGTACGGCGAGACACGGTTCTGGTCTGTCAAGGGGTAGCAGCTCGAGACTGTTGGTTGACGCTAAAACGTATCTTGCATGCCCCCCTATTTTGATTTGCCGGTAGCTTGGGGGAAAAAGGCCAAAGTGTTCAGTTCGACAAGCTGGAGAGGCACGTAAGCTATGTTCTTCCTCTTCCTGTTCCTCTTGCTCTTGAAGGTAAATACAAGGTTCGATATTGGCAACTAGGTCTTTCAAGGTGGCTATTAGATTGTAGACACTGTACGAACATTCAACTGAACTGAAATGAATTTAGGCGGGTCAATGATCGCTGGGCTTCCCGCGCTCTCCACTTTCAACCGGCCGCAAAGACCACCTCTTCACGAGGTCCCAAAGTACCTGCCGTTTCGAAAGTACTTCCAGGTCTACTTGTACATCGATCCCATGCCCCTAGGCGGAGCCTTATATGCGCCGACGTACTGACATTGTAGATACATCGTGTACATGCACTTGATATGTGTAATTTCTAGGTCAGGTATGGAATAATGTCAATTGGTATACCAAAAAAAAGCTACTTCGCTCAAATGAATGTGGAAAGCGAACTGGCTGCTGCATTCCAGACTGGTATGAACGTGAGTACGATAGCGAGGTTCTAAATATCTATTTGTAGACAATGGACGCTGGCGGGAGTGTCCCAAAGATAATGTCCTGTCGTAGCATCAATCATTGCTGCTTGCTTGAAATGTATCTCGGATCGCCTCGACGTGCCCAATACCCGACGCAAACTCGTATCGCCCATGCGAGACAAATCATTCAACCGGAATCTCCATGGAATAGATGGCTGATGATCGTCAATATTCGCCAGCTCTGGCTTGCTTTGGCTTTCTCCCTGGAAGCCGCTCAGGTGTGCCGTATGCTGCCCAATTAGGACTGGTTGCCATCATCTATTGCCTTATTTATCTCACTTACATGCAACTGGTACTTTGGCGTGATCTTCTACCCCGTTGGACGCCCCGGCAAGCTCGGTGTGTGCGTACTGCGGCCATCTCTGTACTTCAACCAACCCGAGTTGGCCTCGTAAACTGCCGGTGCGCCAAGTATCTCCAAGCCAAGGCTACTTATCTTACATGTATCTGCCTTCTCACCCTGGACCTTTACCTTGCCTTAATAATGCCACCAAACCAGCGGGGTCAGGTCTATCGAGAATAACGCAACATCTATTGATACCCAGGTTCAGCAGCAGTCCAGTCAGAATCGCAGTCCACAACCCCGGCCTCATTCTCACGTTGTTGCGGACGTGCGGTCGCGCATTACCTACATGGGAATCTTCGAAAAAGGCGCCTCTGTTCAACCTCTGTTTTTCTACCAGCCAAATAGTTCTGGGACTTTGGAGTGGAACAGCAAGTCGCGTTGTCATCACGGTCATCAACAGAACATATCACACCAACCTCGGTCATCAACTATCGCCGCCGACCTGTTTTCACCCAGCCAGATACGACGCGCCCCAGAGAGGACGCTTTCGACTCTTTTGAGGATCATCTCCCTGTCTGAACAAACCCCGGGAGGCGCCCTCCTGTTTTTTCGCTGATCGATTTCGCAACTTGAACCCCCCTGCGCGGCCCATTCTTACCCTGGTCCCTGTTGCTGCTTGATCCTAGTCAGCATTCTTCGCCCAGAAACTAGAAACGGGGTCACTGTTCGGCGTTGCGGCGCTGCCTTTCCATCTTCTGTCCATCGCGCATCAGCTTGCAGTGTGCGCGCGCTTTCCGATTGACAGTCTTCAGTCCGTATCCCTCCTCACTTCTTTCCTCGGCTGCTGCGGGGCCCTTTTTAAAGCTCAAGGCTGCGCGTGCGAGTCCTGGAATGCAAAGATAACGAGCGCCCACTGCGTCGCTTTGCAGCTCAGAACGCGGTATCTCCAAAAAGAACCATCCCACTATCCCACTATCCCAGCGTGTGTCACGACGACTCCAACTTCCCTGGACAACTGAAAGTGGGTTTGGTCGTGAGGCGCCGTCATACATGACATGCGAAACTTGCAAAGTAACTTAACTACAGCTGCAGAAAAAGAGGATCAACGGATATCAATAGCAAGATATACATACCTACCACACACCCAGCAACCTTAACTGACAGGCATATCCGTCCAACCCATTCCCAAACGGACGCATCCCAAGACGCAGGCAACCCAGGAGATCTGCCAGACAGACGCAAGCAACCACCCATCAGATGTGTCTACCCTATCCTAAGCACTCGGGTCATTCAAGATAGCTCGGTAGCCTCCACCATCTTGGAGCTACCCGTCCATCCACACACACCTCTTCCACTTACATACTTGCCGTCGTCACGCATTCACGTCCAATCCTTTCCTCGTCTCATCACCATCCCACCCACCTCATCATCGTCGCTCCGTTTGTTTACTGCAATCCACTGCCGGGTCTATCGTGGCAGAGATCAAGGAGCGAAAGTTGCTACACAACTTGAGCTGCCCAAAAGCCGCGACTGCGTGCGCCATCACACAACCACCGTTGCCTGCCTGGTCTTATCTCTCGACCAGTCATAGCCGCCCCTCAAGGCTCGAGAACCCTTCTTGATCTGCTGGGACAGCACCTGGCCACACACCCCAACCCATCCCCCCCCCGCCGCATGTGCACAAGAGGGAGTACCATTGCCTCTTACAAGTACCACTCTCGGCGCATAGAGAAGAAAAGAAGAATTCACACACGGGAATAGTTGACTGGGATATAGAGAGGGGCCTTATTAGCAGGTCTGCCCTGATACGCCACAGCCCTCTACTACCCCCTCGTGTTAAGAGACAAGTTCAGATCGCAGCCTCTTTGAGATTGGCTCACTTCACTATTCAACAACTTTGTTTCGGGCAAGGTTGCTATTAACTCCTAGCCTTGAACCTGCGCCAGCAGAGACGCTACCAGCCATATGCATGAATAATCCTACCTGCAGCACATTACATACATACAATACACTTTCTCGGAACCGCGAGATCAACAGTCGCCTCTTTCCCTTTTCTGCGCGCTTCGCCATCAGCTTCTTTTTATCTAGTCCAACTATATCAAGACACGTCGTCCTGCAGGCACCAAGCTTCTCCACGCTCAACACGATCCTCCCCCGTTCCGCTGCTCTTGCAGAACGTGTGTGGCCATCGTCGCCTGGCAGCCCGAATGTATTCTACGCAGCCTAATGGCGCTGAGGGTGCGACCATCAATCCCGCGACCATCAACCCTGCCGCCCTTAACTCTGGTAAGTTGCGCCTTGCGTCGTTGTCACTTTTTTATTGCTTGTTCCTATCTTTAAGGAGTTTTATGCGACCATCATGCGTCCACGTCCAGTCCAGTCCAAGATTTCAACGATCCCAGTGGATCCGAGCTCTCAAAAGAAACGCGCATTGCTGCTGCTGCTACTGCTTGCTCCTCCCTGCGCGCGCAGACTGCTGTAGGCGCATCCATTCGGCGCGCGCACTATCTCTCTCTTTCTCTCAATCAATCAATCAATCGATCATATGAGACCATCGCGAGGGATATTCGTCATGGACCGTCCATCGTATCTGCGCACACACACACACTTCTTTTTACTATTTTACTTGAGCAGACAGAGACAGCGCTGCGGCAACTCGGCCGGCTGGATGCATACAATTGCAATGCAAATGTAATGCTTCTGTCATGAATGAAGCTATATGATTTTCTATGGGGCAGCTCCAGTCGTGATCCATCATTGCTATCATTATTGTGCACTCTTATTCGGCCGGCTGTTGGCCTGATGTTGGACAGAAACCGGAGAGAAGCTGCTTGAATCTTAAGTCGGGCTTTTCGGTCAGCATATACTAATGTACGACTCATGATTGCACAGAACTGGTTAATCCCAACGCACGTGGACTGAAGCGCAGTCGGTCGCCAGAACCCTATCAAGACACACAGGCTTCTGGAACGCCTGGAGATGATGGTAAGTTACGCTGAACTCTCCCATACTTCAGAACTCTTTGTGTTGCAGCTGTGGGGCCGCGGCTTACTTAGCGGCCCTTCGCGATTCCACTCTGAAATCACTCGCAAGAGTCATGGATGGGGAACGAAACAAGTTCCCGTTGATAAGCACTTGCTCAACTTCACGTTACATGGACCCTCGTCTACCTCTTGTCGTGCAACAGTCACTTGTCGCATCGACTATCACAGTCCAGACGTTGTCGCGCGCCCCCTCCCCGGCGCGTCCTCCAACTTCATCGGCTCATTAACAGCTTGGCTAACCAGCGCATTTTCTTTGTCGCGTCACAGGTGTCGACAACCCGCGCAAGCGTGGACGACCGATGAAACCGCGAACTTCTGCTGGACTCCCCGAACCGCAACCCCGTCACCCGTCATCGCATATCCTGCCGCCCAACATGTCGCAACACATGGCGCAACAGTCACCGATGCCTCCGCACACTCCGCAATCGCAGAACGCGCCGCTGCCCGGCCAGAACTACACCCCAGGCCCCCAGTCCTCCCCGCCGCCCAAGACCACGCCTACCAAGACCACGCTCAAGGCGCTTCCCACGGTGCGCGACCATACGACTGACCAGCTTGGCCCTGGCGGCGACGAGTACATACCGCGCGAGATTGATGATGCCGGCGAGAAGAAGGTCATGCCTAATGGGCAGCTGCTGGGCAATCGCGAGTACCGATGCAGAACGTTCTTGGTCCCTAACCGCGGGGATAAACTCTTCATGCTAGCAACCGAATGCGCCCGAGTTTTGGGGTATAGGGACTCTTACCTTCTCTTCAACAAAAACCGGTCCCTCTTCAAGATTATCGCGAACCAAGTCGAGAAGGATGATCTAGTGCAGCAGGAAATTCTCCCCTTCTCCTACCGGTCGCGCCAGATTGCCATTGTCACGGCACGTTCTATGTTCCGACAGTTCGGTAGTAGAGTGATTGTCAACGGCCGTAGGGTGCGTGATGACTATTGGGAAGGAAAAGCCCGCAAGCAAGGCTTCACCGAAGCGGATCTGGCCGGCGAGAAGAGGCCAGGTGCAGCCAAGGCCAGAGAAGCAGCTGCTGAGGCGAACAACAATCCTCCACCGCTGGTCGGAGGTCCTCATGGCGAAATCGTCTACGCCAACACACCCCAGTTTGGTGGTGCTCCCCCCAACCCCAACTCGTTCAACCAGGTATGATAGGAGCACCGCCAGGAATCACGACGAGAATGCCCATGATAACATCAGGACCAGATTTGAATGACACTCGGACGCGAGACTACAGCAATTTCATCAAGGGCGGCCCCCGTCAGGAGATCGCAGGCTCAGCGTACCAGGACAGAACCCAGTCGAGTCCGGTAACCGAAATCCACGCGCAGGCCCACCATGCTGCCGAGTTCAACCGTTCCGTCAACCAGCAGCGCGAGATACGCGCCGACTATATGCAAAACATATGGCGCAGACCACACGAGCAGCCACAGGGGGCCCAACCACCTGTAGGGTCAAATGACAGCTCGTTACCATCGACCACCAGGGCAGGACAGTCGCCCCATGCAGCGCCGGCAAGTATTCAGCAGTCATCGGGCATGGTTCCCAACCAAAGCCCCCAGATGATGATGACGGCTGCACCGTACTCCCAGTCGCTGCATTCTCAGCAGCCCATGAACCAGGCGCCGATGCGCGGTATGTCGCAAGCACCCGCCCCCAAACAATCAAGGGCGCCCAGTCTACCTTCTGGTGGTACCCCTGGAAACATTCCCCAGACCACAGCTCCCTCGTACAACTATGGCAACCAGAACAATAACATGTGGAGCCACCACCAAGCGCCGCAGACACCTCAGCATTACCCGGGCTACACCACCCAGACCCAGCAGTCACCTCACCCACAGCAGTCGCCTGCTCCTCAATTACGGCACCCCTCAGGCGGTACTCCCCAGATGCCGCAACCGAACACCATGCAATACCCTGGCATGCCGGGCCTCAACCAAGGCTACCCCAACCCCACTCAGGGCATGTATCCTCCAGAGCAGACGCCTAGGCAGTTCTTGCCACAAAACCCTGGCGCAGCACCTGCAGTCACCCAAGGCTGGTCCAACCCCCAAACATCCTCGACTGGTAACTGGTGGGCAAACCAGCCCCAATAGTGTGGCAGGTGTGGCAAGCATCACCTAGGAATTTGTGGCACAGGGACAAGTTGCATGTCTCGCTTTCGCAATTTACTCCCAAGACGCGACTAGACACCCTCGCAGCTGTCGTGTTGCTGCGATGATTCCAAGCTACTTCATATACGCAGGGTTCTAGCGACCTGCTGATTGTATGTAACAAGCTGAGATTTCGGCACAATATGCCGGAATCCTTTCTTACTTTGTTTCTTTAATACACGGCGACTACAGGCGGGCACTTTGGCTTGCGGATGGTACCTGTCACTTCTTCACTGGAAGGATTCCGAATCCATGGTCCTTCATCCCATTTATCTCAATAGGGTTTGTATGCGCTGGTCTTGATTGTATAAGTCCAGTGTTCACTCATCCGTCGTCATCCGCACACACACACGTTCGATACCACCTCGCACCTGTTTGTTATTCGACCTTCCCCACAACGTACGCAGCCGCCATCTGCGGCTGGGGGGATACGGGACCGATGCTCTGGGACGACTATCATACATTTTGCTGTTTAGTGTCCCACTAGTTGTTCAAGGAGACATGGAAGAATCATTCATTGTTTGTTTCGTAGCAAGAGATACCCCGGCTTCGGCACATTCACACCCTTTTCACAGTTCGAGACGGGCACTCCTGTGCTATGACGGTACTGACCAGTCGACTCTGCTGCAACGGAGTGCCCGAATCGAACACGTATATTGAGATTATAGGATCTGCTTCTTCGTATATTGTTTGACGATGCCTCTGAACATGCATGCATTGCTTGGCGAGAGGCAGTTATGTATTCAGTTTTGCTCTGTTTTTACTTTTCCGGCACTTTGTTCCTTTGCATTCTTAAACCACTGTTTGCTGCTCTAATCTTGTTCTGCTCTTGAATTCGAATGGGAAACCCCATACTCGCGCACCTCGGGCTTTGCATTGGGGGAGTTTCTTCTGATTTTGTTAATCCCAGCCTCGAGATTACGATTCTGGGCTGCCGCGTCTCCTTACCTCACAGATCGGGCATATTGTATTTGGTTTCGAAGACTGCGTGGGTCTGTCCACCTGGGAGGATTTATTGGCTCATTGAATGGGCTGGTTGTACAGGCCTCCGCTGCCTAGCTGTCTTGGGTTTTGGCAGCTTCCCTTGAGTATACAGGATATGGGAGAAGGGAGGAAAGGGGATGGGTCTTTTGCATATTGGTTGGGTTAGGGTCGGAATACCTCCCATACACACACTCTCACACTCTCACACACACATACCATCACTGCCTCTTTCCTGTCTAGGGGTGATGGGAGGGAACTATGTTTCTTCACTGTTGTTACTTCATTCGTCGTTGCTGATGTTGTTAGTCTTAGTCATCATTGTTGATAGGGTGCAAATATCTCTGGCCCTCAAATTCATTTTATTTTATTGCGCATTCCCAACCAAGAACGTCCCCCGCCCGCTGGAAAATTAATATCACATGTGCCCTCTTTCGTTTCTTGCAAGAAAAGACGAGACCTCCTACGACTGACTTCGCTACGAAGGGTGACTTGCTTCTGTCCATAGATGATGATACCTAAGACTTCCTATTCGTTTATATGTATGTAATTTACTGATACATCTTCTACTTCTGACTGGTTACATTCATAATATAGTACTGCTATATATAGCCCGTACATATAACCATGTCATGATCTGCCTGGTAGTTGGTTGCTTTAGGGCAGTCAGTTGGAAAGGTTTAGGGAGTTTTCTATTGACTTCGGTGTATACGTATTCGTTTCATAGTGAGATGAGAATACCTAGGTATGCTCACCACGTCCGTTACACAAGGCATGTAGAGTGGAAGTGACTACACATCGCCCCTGTCTTTTCAGACTTGCTCAATGGAACGAAATTCCCACCCAGATAGATATGCCGCCCCCTTCCCCAGCCTGTTGAGGTCATGACTCGGGCCAAGCAGTCGTCTATCTATCTAGCTACGCAGACAAGGCGTTACAGGAGTTTGACGATACGGCGCGTTGCAGTACATTTACCTCGGCTTTTTGGGCTGGAGAGGATCGCAAGAATGCGCGCGAGCAAGCAAGTACCGGGGAAACACAAGGACAAGAGAGAAAGGTAGGACTGCTCGTAGCCAGCATTGGCATGATCTTCGAAACGGCAGATAGAAGACCGAACTGTTGACTTGTCGTCGTCGTCGTCGTCGTCGTCTACCATGCTCTCTCGTCGCGACAGACGGGCCTAAAACTGGGAACGGAATACGCTCCGCGTAAGCTGTGTGTGGGCGAAGGCCATGCTTTGCGCGTGGCGAATTCGATGCGATGCGACTTTGGGGTTCTTGGCTTTCTGGCTTACACAGGGCGGACGCGCTGGCGAGGGACAACAGAGCTCGGCTCCCACTTGTATGTCCGTATTTGCGCGTAGCGGCAACCTATCATCGACCTTCATTCCTCTTCTCGTTTCAATTTAGGCAGGCAAGCATACAGCAAGAGGAGTAACCAGGACATTCTACAGAAAGGAGGCCAAGAACCTCCAACCTTGGCTTGTAAGCATTTGTCATCCATGTTTACGGCGAGGCTCTGGGCTTCACAATATACAGGTAAGGCGTTCCCCCTTCTAGTAGCGGCCCAATCTCATTAATACCTGGTTTTCATTCCCAACCAATTTTGAGGGGAGGAGGGGGGTAGCATCAAAGGGTCGTCTTCATCAGGGGGGTTGGTTCGTTCCGCTGTGGGGTTGGGGAACTTTCTGCATAGGTTCTTCACACCAGTCATCGACGTTGCAGTGGTAGCCACCCCGTCCATACGCGCAGCAGTAGGACAAAGGCATGTTATATGGTGGTGTGTAAACCAGCAATCAGTAAGCGACATTAAGCGGCAGCACCTCGCGCTGACGAACAAGGAAAACGTGGAAAACAGGGATTATATCAGGGCATCATTAATGTTGTGGCTGTGGTTAGTTTTGTCATGGCTCGGTAATCGTCCATGATTACTGGTTGACGCGCCACTTCCCACTCTTGCATCCTTTCGACCTGAAATGCTGCATGGTCAGGCAGGGTCATGCATTTCACCGCATGTGTGTTATCTGTTGTTGCCTGCTTGAGTCAGATATTATTGCTGCAGAGAGCGAAAGAATGGTACCGAGGGGGCCCTGCTTACGACCGCTCCTGCAGCAGCAGCAGGCGGCGCTGTGTGTTCCGTGTATATGTAAATACTTTCCATGAATGGTACGGTGATGCTAGGGGTCGGTGGATGTACATTATGCATGTCAGATACACACGCAAGGTTCCCCGGGGTGGCCATGTGTACAAAAGCAGGAGTCAGCCCAGTCAGGGTAATTGAACCCCCTGAGGCGGGCATTGTGGGGAAAGCATCGTGATTGATTCTAAAGATAACAACCCAGCACGCGGCAGAAGACTCTTCCAGGCTTCTTCGGCATCCTCGGATAGGTGAAAGTGAGTAAGACTCGCGAAGAACCCAGAGAAAGTGAATGGCGTGGGGGCCAAAGGAAGGACGTGACGGAGATGGCCCTGCTAGTCGACATGTGGTATCATCGTCATCATCCTCCTTTTTCTTCTTGAGCAGATGCCTGTCAGGCCTTGGCTGTGCTACTGACAAGATGGTGAAGACGAGAGCTAATTAATGAAGAACTATATCAGGTCGGCAGAGGATGAGGGTGTAGTATCCAACCAGTCGGTAGAATGATATCGACAGGGTTCGGGAAATCCCTCCGAGAGGCGTTGAATGTGTGTTCGGGTAAGCCCTTGGCCAAATGAGGATGTCGTACAACTGAACGTTCCGTCAGCTTCGCATCTCTGTTTATTTACTCACCCATCCACTCATAGGGCAGTAAGCAGTCAGGATTGAAAATGGTTAGTAAGTCCGCTGATGCCCCAGGTCCTTATGCTGACATGCATTCGCTGCGAATCTCGTGATAAGACGGTGTTTTCTACATCGCCTTGTCATGTTGATATCGCTTAACTAGAAAGATTATCTTTGGTCTTTCCTGCTTTGACCGGCATAGAGAACTCCTGCCGAGACTCACCCGGAGAGACGTAGTGCTTATGTCGTCCATCATCCTGAAGTTCGAGAGCGAACAGACTGGCTTTGGCACAGCCGAGTCTTCCGGTGCGGTCCAGGCTAACTACGACGGAAAGGACGAGGAGACCCAGTGACCCAGTTAGATATATATCTTGTATTCGACGTGTCTCCTTGACCGACAAACCGTCTAGGCCTACGGAACCCCCGAGTCGAAAACTTAGTCGATGTAAGCCCGGGAACGGTTCAACTGGCTGAGGAATGTGGCAAGTCATCAAGTTCGAGAATCATAGGTCTATAGCTTCACTGGTGATAAGATTAGTAGAGCGGCGAACAAGCAGGGGGGCTCGAATTTTTAGTGGTATTGCCGTGAAAGCTAAAGTCTTGAAAGTCAAAATCTTCATTGGCAGTTCGTGCGGTAATATTCATGTTCTATAGCGAGGCTCCCAGCTGTAAGCATTCTTTCGCTGCCAAGTTGCAAGTGAATCCA
Source organism: Apiospora saccharicola (assembly GCA_038363915.1). Lineage (NCBI taxonomy): Eukaryota > Fungi > Ascomycota > Sordariomycetes > Amphisphaeriales > Apiosporaceae > Apiospora > Apiospora saccharicola. The sequence goes on from JAQQWM010000001.1 coordinate 8,990,854, forward strand.
ATAAGTCTCTCCAACATTACACACAGCTATCAGGCCTGATATCCACAACGATGGGCTAGTAAATAACCTCCCCTGTGATGGACGAGGATCCAATGACAGCGATAAGCAAGCCCTCTGCTCGTAGCTCGTCTCCGCTATCTCATGTACAGCCCAGAATCCTTCTGCTCCCTCCTCTTCCTCAGAAACTCCTTGGCCGAGCTATCCTCCAGCCCAACCTGAATAATCCCCTCCTCCACCACCAGGCTGTTAGCCGCCGTCGTCTCCGTCTTCGCCGGTGATACGGGGCTGAACCTGAGCGAAGCCGAGTCACCCTCGTCGTCACTAAAGACGAGGGGCACGTCAATGCCGACGTCCTCGAGGATGGCGCGGCAGCGCTCGTCGGCGCCGATGAGCGTCTGCTTCGAGACCGAGATGATGTCCTTGGCGCGCCGCAGCCGCTCGTCCAGCTGGTCGGCCTGCCCCCGGCAGGCGGCGCACCGGCCCTCGACTTTGACCGTCGCCAGCGGGTGGCCCCGCGCCGTGTCGCACGGCTCCCGCGCCCGGCCTGCCGCGTAGTCCCGCTGCGTCGGGCACTCCCGCGTCGGCTGGGCCGACCACTGGGAGTGGTTGCAATGGCTGTAGGTGGCGCGCTTGTAGTAGCACATTTCTTCCCTTCTCTTCTTCTTCTTGTTCGGGCAAACCACAGGGGTCGCAGTGACAGGATTGTTATAGAGACTTGGGGGCGTGGAGCTGCTGGGTTTGTGTGTATTCTCCGGATTTTGCTTTATCCGACGATGGTGATGTCCCAGTAGGTAATTACTGGTCTTGATATACCGTCTCTCGTCGTGGGGGCGTTTGGGTTATCATCTAATTCGAGCCCTGGACGAGGCAGGATTTGCAATATGCTACACATATGCTCTGTAGTCGCTCAAAGAATCACCTCATTGTTGCCTTTGTGGACGGTTCAGCACCATACAAGACACCCGCTTTGTAACAGTCAATATGTATATGGATGTGAACTTCTGGTGGCGCTCCTTTGTGGTAAACCCGAACAGTCTGGCAGCGTAAAGTAGAATTCCTCTACAAGAAATGCAAACGATACTGGAGGTCTATGTGTGTAGAACTCTCGTTCATGTTTTGTTTTGTTTGACCCGGTAGTCATCCGGTGATCATATACAGCTAGTAGTTTATTGCTCCCGAATCGTAAAGGAACGAGGCCCATTTCGGTGAGTCTTCCGCAAACTCACAGCGTGAACGCGACGTGTTTCTCGACCTCGTGGTAATTAGACGCCCAGGAGAGGCGGCTGCTGCTGTCTTGGGCTCCCGCGTCAGTGCTATGAGACACCTGCTTCCCGATCCGCCCCAGCGTTTGGAGCAGGGTTGAGTCTTCCTTATCCGAAATTACGACCCCGCGGTCCGCCCGAAGCAAACACTCGAGGTCCGTGATCGAGTCGCCAAAGTAGAGCGACGGCTTTCCCTGCTGGAGGGAAAACTCCTCGGCCTGCTGTTTCAAGATCGCCTCCACCACCGCCAACTTGTCGCAGGAGTTCGTCAGGTTCCTGTGCTGCTCGCCAGCGCCATTCTGTTGGTTTAGAATGCCCGGCCCCGATATAGAGCCGTCGCTGCGCACCGTATTGGCGATAACGGTAACCTCGGGACAGCCGAGGGCGCCGGCGATAAACGCGGCAGACCAGTTAACCGAAACGACCCAAAGCCGCCACCCTTCCGCCACCCTCGCCTGCACGAACTCGCGGAACCCGGGCCTCAACTTCACCGTGCCGTCCACCTCGACCGCCCGACGGCCCGCCTCATAAAACCGCTCGGGCGCGATATCGCGAAACACGCCGCACTCGTGTATGCGGACGAGGGACTGGAGCTCGACGGACTTCATGTCCCTGAGAAACGCGACCTCGTCGTCGACGCCGCGGCGCCGCGCTTCTTCCACGCGGTACCCCTCGACGTGGCCCCGGTAGTCGTCCAGGTAGGACCGGACGACGCCGTCCCAGGCCCGGGCGAGGTCCTGGCCCTCGTCGGCGCGGACCCGCAGGGCGAAGTTGGCGACTTCGCCGATGGTGTCCTGGACCGTGATGGTGCCGTCGAAATCCAAGAAGATGCTCATTTTGTGCTTTTGGTGGTGGCTGAGGAAAGCCAACAGAAAGAAGAAAAACCGACTGACAGCTACGGTGGCATATGTTTGAGTTGTTGAAGAGCCGGGTCAGATTGCGGGGGCTTCCAACGAACGGATGCTCCACTGAACAGTAGTACCGGTATGAGTCGTGAGAATTGAGTTGCCGTCTGTTTTGAGGATCAAACTGCGCAACGGCCGATAACCTGATCGTGAAATTCAAATACCGAGCACTCAAGACCGGTGCCTTCTGGAATTGAGAATAATGACGTCACTCGGATGTAGCAAACTACAGGTCATCCTTGCTATAGATGTCCTGGATGGTTCTTGTGTTAGGTAGGCATATGTGCACATGTAACCCGGGCCCCTGAGATCCCTGCCGGTCCTACGAGCGATTCTTTCTGCAGACTTGCCCCGAATCTTGCCCCAAATTGGTGGCATTCTATGCTGAGGGTATAGTTCTGCTATTCCTATATTTACAAACCCCGATCCGAGGTGCCACCTACCAAAACGCCGTAGCCTCTGTTGTCAGCGAGCAACAGAGCAAAACAGATACCACCCACTAGAAATGTAGGACCTAGAAAGGTGGGAACCAGTATATCCGGTTGTGTACGTCCTCCCGTTCCCTTCGACCGACTTCCTCAAGATAGTCCATCTCCCTTTGCACCTCTTCCTATGAGATTCTTGGGACGTCTTTCACGTCATCGACTCTCGGGACGTCTTCCACGTTATTGACTCTTGGGACATCTTCTGCGTCATCCTATGAGATTGCTGGGACGTCTTCCATCTGGATGTTCTCGTCATCGTCATCACCGTCAAGCTCAGAATCGTCACCACCAATGTCGCCGGGTGCAGTGCCCGATTGAGCCACATCGCTAGCGTTTGCCATATTCCTGTAGATTTCTGAGAGCTCCCAATGGTTTGCAAAGGGACCACTCTTGTGCAGAGTGGCAATCCCTTCGAGGCACTCGCGCAACCAAGCCTCGGGTTGGTTTAGCTGTTGCTTGAAGGCCTTCATAGTCCAGTAACGCCACTTTCTGAAGCAGGCAGAAAGAGCATCCATAAGCTGGGGCTTCTCCAGACGGGCAGCTCTCTCCGGCGCTGCTTTCCTGGCCTTCTCCTTGCTCTTGGCGGTTTGCTGTATCCTGTAGTTAGCATCCTCGTTGGCTCATCTGAAAAGGATGATATGTGAATACATACGATAAAGCTGTTCGCTTTTCCGCCAGGCGGCGCAGCGCCAGCACTCAGGATATTCTTCGTCATGGCCCTGGTTCCAGACATTCCCGACATCATGCTGGTAGTGGCCTTGGGCTTCAGCGCGTCGCTCGCCCGCATGGCCAGGACATGGCGCGTCTCCATAGTATCAGCTGGCTGGCAATTCAGTTCGTACTTGAACCTGCCAGCCAGGACTGTTTTCTTAGGGATGGCCTTCCGGTAATATGGCTGGTATCGCTTGCGGCCCCCTTCCTGCTTGTTGTTATCTTTATTGTTATCGTTGTTTCGTTGCCTGTTCCGCAGGTGATGGGGGATGTTGCTGTTGGCGCCCTGAGACTTGGACTTGAAGCCCGGCAGGTCTGCCTCGGTGAACAAGAATGTGTTAAGTAGGTTGTTGTCGCGCATCTCAAAATTGTACTCCTTGGGTATGGTCTGATGGGCAGGATTCTGCACGTCGAGCAACATGGCCATCCGCTCGCGCTTCTGGCCGTTTTTGTCGGTTTCGATCCAGCGTCTGACTTTGCCAACCTCAACTTCCTCGTCCTCCTTCAGCTGGGCCCATTGGTCGTAGAGATACTTGGGCACATGGGTGAGAAAGAGGTTGGCACTGGGGTCGGTAGGCGAGGTTGTATCGTAGAATTCGAGATCGCCGGCATCTTCGTAGAGCTCGTCGTCCGACATGACAGCAGGCGAGGCAGATGCATCTTCAGGTTCGGGTTTGACGCCGGGCTCAGGCTTGACGGAAGACGCCATGGCGATGGTGGCAGCGTAATCAGAAACCGGGTAAAGACGAATCCAACTAGAGAATTGTAGCTTGGGTCGCGACGGTGAGGAGGAACAGAATGCACTTGTAATAACGATGGTAAAGGAAAATAGAATAAAGACGTCGCAAAGGGAGGGAGCACTGACCGCAGGCAGGCAGGAATGATGTAGCTTAAGCTGAGCTTAACAGTCGGTAGCGAATCAGTGGAATCAAGCACTTGAGGTAGCTGCAACCGTATTAGCATCGAAAGCTGATTGGATCCAAAACACGAACCACGTCTATTATGTAATCATTTGCACCACTAAAATCACGTGGAACTGAGGGATGCAGTCTCCATTGAAGGAAGGTACCAGGGTTCAATGCAACTCTCTACCTCATCCTGACTTTACATCCGATCTTCAACTTCACCACTCCTACTGCTTCTCTGATAGATTCAGTATTCTTCGTGCTGATTGAGTTCTGCCTAATTGTTGCACCTTCCATTCTATCATTAGATACTGGAAAAGCCCTTAGGAACACAGCTTTGTGGCGATAGTAAAAGAAAGCGATTTCTTTATCACCCCGCCACTATCTCTGATCAAAGGATCCGGCTGTCAATACAAACAAGGACAAAAAGGTAAGACCGTCTGTACCAAGGAAATCGTTCGAGTCATCGCAGACCCTATAGAAAGTGGCATATTTATTACAACTGCTGCGTGGCGCAAAAAGCGACACAGAAGCACACGCCTGGGCCCAAGATCCCTGTCTGTTCCTGTCAACCTGCGCTTGCCAATTGGTGCAAGGAGCTTTTGTAAAAGCCGTGTGTGGTGGAAAACCCAGGAATCGACGACCTGCTCTTGTCCCAAATTCAATCTCAACCATCCATGCTGCAGACATACTACGCCATCTCCGCGAACCATCTTCCCTCATCCATTTTTTGCACCTGCATTCTTCTACCCCCCTCGCATCATCTTAGAGATCTAGGTCTGAAATATCAAAATTCCAGCAGCCAATATGTCGACGGCCGAAGAACAAGAGCTCATGGCTCAGATCAGCAATCTCGCTGGCCGCATCAATCGCCATAAGGCACAGCAGACCGGCCAGCCGGGACATCCAAACCGTGAGTCATCTACAACAAGAGACCGACGTCATCATACTTATTCCGTCTCTCAAGATGCGACGCATTCAACCCGAGGCGCTTCCCGAGTAGCTCCGTATCCTCATGGCAATTACCGAGGCGTTCGAGGAGGTCGTGCGCCTGCCTACAGAAACAAAACTTTGGTTCTTAATGGACAATCTCGACCTGCTACCAATTCCGACGATTCGACTCCCACACCGACAACCCCGAATGGTTCATGGGTGACCAAGACTGATCGCCACTTGCAACTGATCAACAGCAATGTTTATGAAAAGGAATCCCAGAACCGCGCCAACGCTATCGAGCAGACCCAACGCAATAAGGTGCTTCGTAAAGACCACGCCGAGAAAGCTCGTCTCTTGAACTACTTGGGCAAGACATCCACGATTGGCGTCGCGCCTGCCTCCAATACGATCGCGACCCCCCCGAGCTACGAGGTCACTGTAGACGGCATTCGCTTTCAAGTCACCCGAGAGGGCAGTAAGCTTGTCCGTGCTCCGGGTATGTTATGGCGATCGCAAGCAATCTTAACTAGGCCTTGCACTGAGAACACGACAGGTGATCCGAACCCTCCCACGGCAACTCCACGAGTAACAACCATTGGCGGGGTCAAATTCTTCCGCACCAAGAATGGCAATCTTATCCGACACGGCGTTGCCAAAGCACAGCGGTATGTCTTCCCGACGACTTTTGGGTGTATACTAACGATTTCTACAGACTGGCTTACGGTGTCAAGAAGGTTGACGAGCCTTGCAAAACCTTCTCATGGACCGGTATTTTCTTCTCCAACAAATTTATCAAACTGCCAACTTTCAGCATCTGAAGGCTGTGCTGTGGTAAGCACCCCAAAGGGCACATACTAACCGAGTCTTGTAGGTTCTTGTGCGAAGGGCCCCCAGTGCCGTTTTGTCCACGACCCCGCCAAGGTAGCCATTTGCCGCGACTGGCTGCTCAAGGGTCAATGTCAGAAAGGCGATGCCTGCGACCTTTCCCACGATATTACCGACGAGCGTATCCCTCTTTGCTTGCATTTCGCCAACGGAAACTGCAGGAACGAAAAATGTTCCTACCTGCATGTTGAGCACTCCCAAACTGACCTAGTCTGCCGTTCTTTCGGCTTTTGTGGCTGGTGTGACAAGGGAGCTAGCTGTGCTGAGCGGCACGTTTTCGAATGCCCTGATTTCAGTAACACCGGTGTTTGTAAGACGAAGGGCTGTAAACACCTTCACAGGGAGCGGGCAAGTATGCTTCGCAAGGCCGGCAACAAAGACAACGCGGCTCAAGAGGGGGAATTAGTGACTTGTCGAGTGACGACGATGATGACGACGCCAGCAACGACATAGACTCTGACGAAGTAGAAGAGTTTATTGGAAAAGACGATGAAGCCCAAGATCTGGACTTTGCTGCCCAGAAGGACTACATCGGCTTTGCCTAACCTTTGCTTACCAACTAACCATTTAGGAAATGACCCGACGACGAGCTAGCGTCCGGCCTTGAACGCAGCTCTCCAGATCAGCATATTATCCTTTATGCGTTGTTTGCCGTTATCCCACCGCGTCAGTTTGGATGGAGTTTAAGGAGATCTTGCTTTACAGCGGTTGATTGGGCGTGTTAAAAGTAACGCTGTATTCGTTCAGCAACTTTCGTGATACCCCCTCCTAGGAGATTTGATTCTTTTCGATTGCCGGCGTTCCAGAGGATACGAGATCCGGACCGGCAGTGTAGAAGGGAAAAAACAGAGAACAGCAAAAGTACATATGGAGCAGCAAGAAAGTCAATAGAGAAATATTTTAAGCAACCGAGTCTGATTACATGTGTCTATCTATATATACGAAGTGCGCCAGTGTTGGCTTGAATCAGCCCTTTTGATAAGTCAGTACGAGCCAAGCTAAATACCTAGCCATGTAGTGAAGGCATGTTTATTCGCCATGCAAAAGACCAGACCAGTCGTATGTTGATCCAAAGGCCAAGACGCCTGGAGGTAGTATAAGTTTGACAATGGATTTGGTATCTAGGCATGATAGGTTTTCTCCGTTATCCATTCGTCTCTTACCACGTATGGTCCGAGGGAGGGAGCGACAAGACCTTGAGGCTATCTGTCGTCCGTGGCGTGGGCGGGTGTGCGAGTGGACGTGAATACCGGATGATGAAGTAGAATTTGCGGAATAGCATCCTCCACCGGGCAAGCGACCTAGATAGTTTTCTCTCACTCGCGTCGCTCTGGCGGTCTTCGTACTTCCTTAGGCGATAAGGGGCGTAGCAATTCGGGGTCCGTCTCGTTGAGCGGTCCCATGCTCAAAGTTCTCCCCAACCGGACTGACTGTCCCAAGCCCGTCGTGGTGGCGATCGCCGATGTGTGGGTCGTAAGGGTAGGGCTAGTAGTAGAGCTGGACCCTCTGGAATAGGTTGGTGGTTTGGTAGGCAGTAGGATCGTGATAGCCGAGCGCGTCCTCTATCCGCTTCCACTCGCGCCATTCGCGTTCTCGCCGCTTGCACCGGTACTTGGACCTGCAACGGCAACTGCACTCGTACCTGCGCCGCCACTACCGCCGCTGCTGCCACTGCCGCCAATCACAAAATAACCCGGAGCGCCCCTGTTCCGAGCCCGGAAGTTCTGGTTCGAGGTGGTACGGTGGTAGTACGGGTCCCGATCCTCACCGTTGTGGTCGAGGAGGCCACTCGCGGCGCCCATAGCAGCGGCGGTGGTAGCGCTCGCCTTGCGCCGCAGCCCTCCGGCCTTGAGGGAGCGCGCGCGCTGGTACGAGCGCTCAATCTCGTACTCGACGGCGCAGCGGATCTTGAGGGCGCAGACGGCCGGCCAGACGGAGCGCTCGCCGCGGAGGATCCAGTAGTCGAGCGTCTCGCGCGTCGGGGTCTCGAGGAGGCGGAAGAAGTCGCCAAAGGTGACCTTGGGGACCAGCGTCATGCTGGCGCTGGGCACCTCCTCGTCCACGAGGAACCGGCGGATGCTGGCAGGGAGGAGGCGCAGCGTGTCGAGCTGGCGCAGGCGGTGCCGGATCTCGAGGCCGACCATGCGGATGATGTGGCCGGCGGCTTGGTTACGCTTGTGGCGTGCCGTGAAGAGAGAGGGGCCATGCATGTCGGACTCGAGAAAGGGGATCAGGTAGGGGCGTGCCTGCGAGACGATAAAATGGTTTACGTTGAAGAGCTGGGCGATACGGGAGAGCGGCGACTTGTGATCTTTGTCTGAAGCACTAGTCCAGTGGCGAAAGGTGTCAGCCGGCGCCCATGGCACGATGTTGCCGTGGACGTCTTTGCAGAGTACGGTCGTGGCCCTGCTTCCATAGAGCGAAGGCGTTGAGGCGTTAGAGGCCACGGCAGCGGTCCATATCAACTATTACGGTTCGCATGAGCCTTTGAACCATGAAGAATCAAGACAGACAATGGAAAGGGGACCTACCACATTAGGAGCGGTGATGTAGTTTAGTACAGTCGGCACTCCGCCCTGGCTCTCGGTCGCCACTGTAATGTTAAGAACTCGTTTGCTGCGGTTGTACGCCTCTTCGAACGTCAGATCGCCAACATTGTCCTTGACACAATCCTCGAGGACTTTCACGTCGAGGAAGTACCCCTCCCTCCAGAACCTCTTGATACGCCGCACCAACGTCTCCACGGTCTCCCAGCCGTACCCTATTTCCGGTTTCCCCTTCGCTTGATGTCCATGGTGTGAATGTGCCTCGAAGGCCGAGAGGTCGATACCCTCTCCCTTGAGCACATCGGGCAGTTCGTCCTCGGTGTGGATAGCAACGAGACTCGCAATAAGAGCCCCTGTTGCAGTGCCGGTGATGATGCGCGGTAGCAGTCCGCGCAGGAAAAGCGCCTTCACCACGCCCAGATGGCACAAGCCGAAAATCGCCCCTCCCTGAAGTACCAAGGTGGTACGGCCGAAGGCTTGTCGCGTATCGTGCAGGAAGTCCAGTTTGCGCTGTGTCCCCAGGTGGGGACTGTGGTTGATGTCCTCGATACAACCCGCCACATTTGCGATATACTCTTCGATCATGTACTTTGTCCCGCCAAAGGACCGGTTGAACAGCCGCGGGTGCGTGATGTTCCCAAGGTTGCGCACCAAGCCGGACTGCACCAGATCGAGCTGCGCCTGCAGATCGGCTTGCTCACGAGCATGTATGATGTTGTCGAGCCGCTCGTTGATCAAGCCCCAGTCATATGAGCGCGATGATGGGTCGTTGCGCCTGCAAGTCAAAGATTGGGCAGTCAGCAAGTGTGTCCAAGTGCTCGTTGGGCGGCGCAAGGAGGGTGCACCATAGATTCAGTTCCTTGATATTATCAAGGTTAAGCGCCGCAAGCTCCCACTGCTCGAAGTCCAGCGCATGCCGCAGTTCGTCCAGCCACTCGTCCACGGGGTTCCTGAACCTCCACCAACCGCCAAATTTACCGCCAAGTTTCTGTAGCATTCTTGTGTCAACGCATTGCTTTTATATAGATGAGAGCGGGCTTGCGTACTTTGAACCAAAACAATATCACTTCAGCGAGTAATGCGCAGACAGCCCACACAAAACCAAAGAGGGAAGTCGCCATTCTGGCGGTAGTAATAGCCTACCCCAGAACATTCGATTGGCGAGGAGGGCGTTCCAAAATATGCGATAGTCAGAAGAAGGAGAATAGAATAGAGATATGGTCTCGTGAGCGTTGAGAGGCCGATTGGAAAGGGAATGAGCTAGAGTTCGGGCCTGGGTGACGCCATCATTTTATGTCAATGCCGGGTACTTGCAGTGGTTCGTTCGGCAAGAGCGTGTGTAAGATTGTCTCATTCCAGCACCGCACGACGCATCACAAGGTCGTAGTTACACCAGACTGGATCAACAACAACTCATGTGGTCTTACAGCGCGGAAGCTAATTTTAGGTACGATATAGTCCATAGGCAATTTACAAGTGCGGCCGTTGCACGTTGTAATCCGATTCCAAGTCTTGATGCTAAAAAGTGTAGCGTGCGAAGGGCCGTTTGGATCTTCTGTACGTCCCCCAAGGCCTGCTTGCATGTGAAAGTACTGGGGAAACGGCACTTGCACCGAGCCACTCCACCTACCTGCGTACCTTTAAATAAAATAGGCCACTAATCCCTGCAGGCCATGCACCACCATTCGATAGTTGGAAGATAGGCCATTTGCAGTATCCGCACTGCCTGTGTCGGTTTACACCATATCCAGGCATATTGTTAACCGGTCGTATTGGGCTGAAATGCCCCCCCAAGACTGACAAGGAAGTAGATTTCACTATGCGAGCTTGGCTCCAGTGGCGCGCGGGGCAAGCCATGTGGCCAGTTCATGTGGCCTGAAACGGTAGTTATTTATATCGGCTACCGAATAAAGAGTCTCAATAGTATACAGAAATGGTGGTATTATGTTTTTCTGGAGTGCATTCCTCGCATCTTCCAAAAGATTACTCGCTGTCATCGTCTACTATGTGGCGTCTACGGCCGCGGTCTGCAGCAGGGGCAGCATCATCGGGGTCCGCATCTGCGTCAGCTTCAACGGTCCGCTGTCGCTTGCGCCGTGGGGCCTCCTCTTCTTCCTCGTCGTCGTCGAGTAGATCCTCTTCGTCCTCCTCAATGTCGCTTGCGCCTTCCTCGTCGCTGGGTGCGATGAAGTCGTCTTCGCGGTCGTATTCATCGCCGCGACCGCGACCAGCCGGAAGATCGTCATCCGAGTCATACTCAGGCTTTCGCCTCTTGATCCGCGACGCTCCTGGTTGTCCTCGCTTCCGGCCGCTGGCCCCTGCTCTACGACCGCCCTCGAGGTCGCCAATCGACAAACCGGCGCTTCGGTAACCCCCGGTGCGAGTCTCGAGTTTGGCGGCAGCGTTCTCACGTCGGCGCTGTGCCTTCATTCGCTCCTTCTCAGCCATCTCTGCTTCTTTCCGCTGCAGTTCGGGGTCTTTCGTAGCGGTGAAGATCTTGTCGGCTCCTTGGGCTTTGCCCCGAGCTACTTCGGCCATTCGGCTGGCGAATACGGCAAGGGCGTCATCTTGCAAGTTCCTGTTAGGTTGAACCGTATACTGCTCCGTCACATGCCCGACTGTCAGGAAGAGATTACTAGACAGCGAGGCTGCCGCTCCGTAATAATGTGCATCCTGTCGTTCCTGGTAGGGCTTGTTCAGAGGAGGGGCCATCTGCTTCTTTGTGATCTCGTAATGCTCCGTACCGACTGAGACGGTCATGGACCCATCGCTCCATCTGTACACGACGGCATTGCTCTTCATTTTGCCAGTAGTGGGATCTCTCTGGTGCCTGATCTTGACCTTGGGGTTCTCGCTCTGGGCGTTGGCTAGCTCCTCTTGAGTGACCTCGTATGTGTCGGGATTGTACGTTTCGGCGGCGACTCTGAGGAAGCTGGGAACTTTGAGAGATTGTAACTGGTGGATTCGTCAGTTGCAATTCCATGGACCCACCAGCTTGTAGAGTTGGCAACTTACTGTTCCATCTTTGCTACACGGTGTGCGATGGCGATACATGGCTGTCGTCATTATTATGCGATCCTGTACCTGCTCTGGCTGCGCGTCCATGTCCACGTCGGCATCCTCACGTTCGCTCTGCTCATCCGCGTCCTGGTCTGAGGCGAGGTCTTTCTCACTGACGACACGACCATTGCCAGCCTCCGACTGTAGGTCATCATCGAGATCTCCATCTCCGAAAAGATCGTCGCCGCCTTCGTCGGCAAGATTGAGGGGTCTTCCACGTCGGACATAATGCTGTTTGCGACGCGCAAAAGAAGCGCGCTCTGGGACTGCGAAAAAGGAAAGTGTAGGGGGTCTGGACTTGTTGCACTTGGTAAGTGAGAAGTGGTGCAACGGGCCTTGTTTAGATTATGAGAAGTCGTAAAAATGTGAATGCAATTGATTATTGTTGGTTGATAATAATAAAAAACAAAAAGCTCAAGATATGGCTTCAATGGGGAGCTTCCTGATTGATGGATCTGCAACGCGAGGCTAAGGCTGGTCAGTGGTCGTGGAATGGGCCAAGCCAAAACTTTTAGGTAACCTGCATCTTACGGAGTACAGTTAGTAGGTATCGAGGTCCCTACCATTGACCTCCAGCACAGTGAGGTTTATCGATAAGCTGACACCCTGGTCAAGAATTCCCCGGCTCAAGCTCCTCCCTCATCTCCTTCACGGAGGCGGCCAAAACCTGACACTGAGGCTCTTCAGGCCCGTGCGCAGGGTGATCTGTCTCGGAGCAGTTTAGCGCAGCGGTCCCTCTGCACCTCCTTTCTATGCCCTTGGCTCTTGGGCGGTTTGAACCAACTCGAGGCATCGGGCTCCCAATATCAGGATTCCCTCTCACTCCCCCATCCCGCCTCTTTAGATTCCTCAAATCTCTTTTAGATCTGGCCTTCATCTTCTGGGCGTTGCACTGATCTGTCCAGAAACACACCAGACCGCTGCCACCTTTAACACCGACCTCCGGGCTGCTGTTTTCCCTCTGGTTTCTGTTGTCTCTCCGCTCATTACCGTCGCCCTGCCTGGCCCTCGCAAGCGAAAATGTCGAACCTCTTTTCTGGGATGTAAGTGGTACAAATGTTTCATAGCCTCTCCAGATCCGAAGCCATTTGCAGGTCGGTTCATGTCATGTGCATGGTGTCCTCCAACCGGCCTATCTTGTATTTTTATGCCGTTTCCGCTTCTTGGTTCCCCTAGTGCAAAGTGGGGGATGAGCTGCCTGCTTCAAGTGAGGCGAAGGGCAAGGCACTGATGATCGTTGTGCATTGTGTCGCCGGGTCGCCTCCATCTTCCGTTGCAGTGCCCATATTTCATGCTGGCATGCCGTCCACCACTCGGGACTGGTTGCGCTACGCGATCAGCACAACTTGATACCATACCCGCCCGAGCTATTGACGGCCCCTTGGGTCAAGTTCAAGGGTCTTGTCGCATCACGTGAGCACCAAGGGTGAACCACCCAGCAACCAGCAGTGGAGGAGAGTCAGTGCTGCTTGTCTCCCAGGAAGAATCCCTTTTAGTAGCACGAGCCTTCACTTCCAACCCTGAGTTTTGTCGACTGGTGATACCTCTAGACCTGCTTCTGGACAAGTTCTTTGGTGTCATTGGACTCCATTACCCCTCAGTTGCTTCTCCATATCAGAACCCATTCTTACGACGCCACCTCATTGGCGCCAACAAACTGTCAGAGTCAAAATCACACAAGGGGCACGGTCTGGACTGGGTGGTCAGCTACCTCTTTTTTTCTCCTTCTTGCCCCGAGATATTGCTATAGCATCATTCCACCACAACTACCTACAACAAGTGATTTGGCCACAAACTACTTGCCCATTTTCTTCATCAGGACATCTCGACAGTAATCCCCCAAGTGGCCGTACTAACATCATTGTCTCAGTAACGCCCGCTTCAGGGGGACTTCGAAGGCTCCATCAGGTTCAGGTCAGAAGAGCTCCGTTTCCAGCAACAGCGGTCAACCCATCTCTCCCACCAACCTTTCTCAAGGCAGCCAGTCTTCCACCAGTCTAGTACCCAAGATCCCTCCACTCCAAAGCTCACCGTCCTTAGCAATGGGCATGGATGACAGCACAGCCGCCTCCAACGGCGCAGGTGGCGATGATGTCTTGGGCGCATACCATCTGCCTCGCCCTCTACCCTTGTGGCTGAATCCCGGCTACGCGAAGCACATTGTCAAAGGCAACTTCATGACACTGAGTGCACGCCCCAAGACTGTCGACCAGGGAGAATGGATTGCCCATCAAGGTAAGTCTTGTCCTTCTGGCGCTGATTGATCCAAAAAGCACGTTACTGATAAAGAAATCTTAGTTGTCGAGCACTACAGAAATCTGTGGAATTTCGTGCGGGTTATTCACGAAAAGGAGGAAGACGGCAACACCATCTGCAGTGCTAAGACATGCCCCCGGATGTCCGCTGGCGCGTATGTTCCAATGCCCTCCCCTGAGCCATTTTCTGGATGCTGATGTTTTGCAGAAACCACTCATTTACTTGGCTCAACAAGGAGCGGGAGCCCGTTGAGCTCCCTGCCTACGAGTATATCACGCTGATGCAACGTTGGATCTCGGGGAAAATCGATGATACCAACATCTTCCCGACCGATGTCAGCGGCGTTTCGTTCGCACACAACCCATCCATCACTACCACGCCACTGGCACAGCTGACCAACCCTGGTGACCGGGATTGGGTCGGCAAGCGAAGTGGTTTCCCGGAAAACTTCATGGATGTTTGCCAGACTATCTTTAGACAGATGTTCCGGGTCTATGCCCATCTCTACTGGGCTCACTTCATTGACCCCTTCTATCACCTCAACCTCGAGAAGCAGCTCAACAGCTGTTTCTCCCACTTTGTTCTGACGGCCTGCGCTCTTGACATGCTTAAGCCGCAAGAGCTGGAGCCCATGCAGCCCATGATTGACTTGTGGGCCGCCAACGGGACATTCCCCGCCGGGTCGAAAGCTTACGAGTATGCCAACCACAGGGCTGGTGATCGCTTGATGCAGCTAGGCAATGCGTCTTGAGTCATTTCATTTGCCCGTTGAATAAAATCGATATTTTCGAGATAAACATCGCATGTCTGGATATTTGGGTTGCTTTGAGTCGAGAGGCAAGGTGAAGATCTGAGCGCCTGCAAGGCATTGTGCCCGAAAATGGGCTGAATATGTCCCCTGGATCTTGCTCCTGGCCGTCACTGCCCATGATTTCATACAATGTGCGCAGTGCACACGGCCCGTATCTTCTCTTTGAAGCAACGAACCAGGCAAATACAATTGCAATTTGCTACTATGCTCATTGCGAGATATTGTGCTTGTCAGCGGCCAACCTGGTTTGTTCTCAGATTAACAGGGGCAGGGCGCATGGCCAGACAGATAGATGCTCAAATAAATATTGAGATGAAGATCAAGCCGCTTGATATCTTTTCGGGGATTCCTTGTGCCATTCATGTGAGAATACCTCGTAGCACCGATATAACTTACCACCACAATCCTATTTGAAGCATCTACTTGTCTCCAGCTAGCACAAACAATGTATTGTGTGGCTGGCTTTTTTATTCGAATGATATTCCCTTTCGAAGGACATTGGTGGCAATGCATACCTAGTACAACCCTTAGATTTTGATTTGCTGTAGAGACGTCGACAAGGAGACCTTTCTGTACCTGCGCTAAGACAGCGCCGGCTTCAATTGGGACCAGGACGCCGCCGGCACATGGGTCGTGGCGATCACGGTCAAGGTTGTATTTCGACGAGCATGCACGTGTTAAATTAAAATCCCTTGGACCAGCCATTCCCCCACGCTTTCTAAAGCGCCGTCGATATATTTCCAAGAAATGTATTAATAATTCAGTATCCGTAATATTTTGTTAAGCGACTTAATTTAGATTTATTGCATGGTTGTGGAAGAAAAGTGTAGTCTTATTATAATTCTATATTCTGCGTTACATATTAGCATCAACAGGTCCTTACCATTTGTTTCTTGGACCGTGCTGCTCTCCTACAACGAAACTCCTGGTCATGCTGATAGGGAATGGCGAGAAGGGATGATGAAGTGAGGTATGCTGACATACATTTCCAATCTACACTGCTTCTATTGAATGTAGCCGACCTCGGGTGTACCAATGGCATTGAAAACCCCGCAACGACGCATCTACACAAATCTTGCAGCATCCATCTTTGTCTGCACGCTTTCTTGTTAAGAACCGGATGCGAGTTCCCTGCAGCATGTACCGAGGCAGTGCGTTGGATTCCATTGCTGAATCCAGTACGAACAGCTTGTCCCGAAGACATGCTCAGTATCGCTTTCCTTGACATTGCGCGAACATATGTCCCAAACCATACTGGGTTGACGAAGGTTGCGCGCAACTGCCATGCCAGTAGACCGAGCAGCTTCCTGAAGTGGGCATCGTTTGGTGCTGCAAAGGTTTGGTTGGCCTTAAGAGGCATATTCGTTGCAGAACTCCGCAAATATCCAGCCTATCCTCCAAGATTTGTATTGGACTGGCACACATGAGAGACCGTGAGGAGGATGCTGGAGTTTGAAGGATTCCACGTAGGTATTTAAGTTGCGAGTTGGGTTTGACAGTAATGGAACAAATTATTACACATGATGAATAAAGATGGATATAGCTTTAGTGGGAATAAATAATATTGATATGATCTGATTTGACGGAGGCCCGAGGGTAGTCACCCAGAACTAACAGGAGGAATGATGGCCACCTCGTCGCCTTCTTCTATGGTCACTTGATTGCGATCGTCGTCCTTCTCGGGAATGTCGACATAATTCAGGTTCACAGTCACAAGGCAGGAGTTGAGAATCTTGACTTTGATGCCAGGATGCTTCTTATCCAAGGTCTCGAAAAGTTTACGCAGCGGAAGGGGTGCCGGCAAAGACTCGCTCTCCATAGAAGTAAAAGAGTTGGCACTGGCAAAGTAGAGAACATTGAAATGTCCCTTGGGTGGCTTGGGAGCCATCGCAAACAAGATGGGTTGGGACAAGTGACTAGACTTTTAGAACAGTTAGCTTCAGTTCCAATATGTGTATTTCAACAAAAGTGGTGTTGGAGGGGTCGTTTGTCAGAGATCTTGGTGATAAATATTACATCAGGTAGTCAGGTAATACATGCTATTTTTATGCATCATAACGACAGTGAAGAGATGAAAAAGGGAATTGTTTGACTTACCAATTGTTGTCCAATGGTGATTTGTGTTTGAAGTGAAGTGAAGTTGAAGAAGATGGGAGAAGAAAAGTTGAGAAGAAAAAGTTCTTCTTATGAAGGTTGGCCGAAGATCCGCAAACACGTGACACAAGATTGCACCGATTTGCTGTGACTTATCGTGATTTTTTTGATATGGCAACCTAGGAACGACCCATTGCGATACCGTAGCTCACTCGAGCCTGCTAGCAGCAGTCGAGCATGCCATACTGGTTCCAGCCTGTCTCCTTGCACATGCAACACGAATTGGGAGGGTCGGCGTTTCACGTAATCGTCGGATTCGTCGCGTGAATGTTGTCTGATTTTTGTCTTCAGAATGCCCCTAGAGCCAGATGACGCCCTACCAAAAGTGATGCGCAAAAATGCAGTACCATACTGCAATGATGGGACAGACTTTTCCGAAGCCTAATAAAATAGATCCTTCTCAGACGCCCATTGTCCCCAATCACCGATTTTCCCAGCTTATCGGAGTCTGCGAGCCTCACGCTCGGACTCGAGCAGGCACAGGATGTCGTTCTCACGAACTACAGAGTCATTTGGTCAGTATATCACTCTCGCTTGGTGTTTGTGGTGCGCAGTTCGAGATCTGCTCGTAGGAGTATTCATACCGGGTCCCTTGACCTATAAGAGAGCAAAAGGTTAGCCAACGCTCGTAATAATTCCCAAGTACAACGGGCACGTACGTTACGGATAATGCTTCGGGTCTGGTCGTCCATGAACTCAACACGGACTTGGGTGACACCACCACGAGAACCTGTTGCGTTTTAGTATTTCCGATCTTCCACGTGTCTGTAATTTTCTGAAGAGGTTCGATTCGTACCGGTACGGCCGAGGACTCGCGTCACCTAAAGGAAGCCATCGTTAGCAATATTTCGGGATGTTGCTGGTCGAAAGCGACAGCTTGGGCAGTTCCAAAATTCCATCTGGTTGTGTGTGTGCGGCTGTGCGCAAGATCGCTATTTCGACGGAGTGGGCGCTTACCTTGACGAGCTTGACGGGTTGCTTGGAAGAGGCATCCATTTTTGCGATTTGGACAGCAGGTCTGTTCTGAGTCTAGGAGGATCGGTGGGAGATGGATGTCGTCGACGAGGAGTGTAGTCGTGGAATTATGTCAAAGTCGGTAGTATGGTATGGAGGGACTTGACTGACCGGGGTCGCACTTGGGAAAGGGTAATTTTTCGCCCACCAAAAAATTTACTGCCAATTGGAAATAACAAATCCAGCAGCCCCACTTTGCTGAATGTCAGCCAGCTGGAGGGCACTTGCACCTAAAGTATCCTAGCCACGGTTAGTCATCAGAAGGCACCCGCCTCTCCGCTGAAGTCAATGTCGAGGCTCGCTCATGTCATTCTCCATTGATGACCGTAACAGAGTAGACTGGATAAAAATCAAGCATTAAAATGCACTCTGAAATCCGGTCATATTTGCAAACCAAGTTAATGCTCGAGGGGACGTGTAATACACGGCGGAGAGAGAATCAACGTTGAAATATTCCTTAACGCTTCCGCTTCCGATTGTTAACACTGGAATAACCGTTTATTCCGAATTATACCAATATTTAAGAGTTAGGGAGGTGTTTATTCCAGTATACAGTTGAACTACGGCTGGTACGTGCAATGAAAAGATCCAGCCTTTTCTCCTACCTGGGGAATTCCATTAGCATGCAACTGTTGATTACCTAGGTAGAGATCCATCGTCAAATGCAGCCTTTCCTACGACAATAGGCAACCTAACATGCACAAAATGCTTGAGGAGTATCAGTTACGTTCTGTCCGTCTGCACGTAAATTATTAATTCATAGTCAGGTCAATATCGAGGGTATCAGTCATTCTCTCTCCGTAGCAACTTGAGCGCATCTAGACCGAAAGGGCAATTACGACAATTTGGCAACCTTGGCTTCTAGATCCTTCACCCAGCCCTCTACCACCTTCATGTTAGACTCCATAGCACCATCGCCATCTCGCATGGCACTCTCGATTTTCTCGAGCCCGCTTCTCCACTGCTGGATCTCAGAGGCCATCTCGCCCTGCGAGGTCTCGATGCGCTCAAGTGTTTCGCTTGCCACTGCTGCGTCCGCATGGATGGCTCGGAGCGATCGCAGTCTATCCAAAAGAGGGGGCAGTAGCGGGCTGAGGTTTTCGATCGTAGGCAGCGTACCGTACAGTGCATTGACTTTGGCAGTCTGTTCCGGGCTGTCAGAATCCAGGGGCTCGGCAGCACCACTTCCTGGGGAAGCAAGTGCTTCCTGGGCGTCCTTTGCTGCTTTCCTATTCTTGGCCAATTGTTCGGCATCTAATGCCAGGGTCCGGACTCGTCTGCTGATGCTATCGAGAGACGTCGTCGACGCCTCTGACAACGTGAAGATCTGCTTCTGCAGTGTGTCCAGAGTCGGCATTATAGCACGCGGCATGCGGCCGTCTTCGGAATCGGGCAAAGTGGCTGAGGCGATGCCAATGGCCTTCTCTAGAAGGACAAGGCGTCGGTCGAAGTCCGCCGCCTTAGCCAGCGCATGACTTTGCTCGTAGTCAGGTGCATATGTGACTGTATAAGTAGCAGCATTGGCACTGTTGATAACCTCTGAGGCCGTCTCGGTGGGTTTCGTTACAGGCGCGTCCGTTGAGGTGGTTCGTCTTGTGGGCGTCGAGGACATCTCATCCAAAGCTCGGCTCAGAGACGACAAGTCCTCCTCTTGTACGTCCCTATCACCACTCGTTTGATCATTCTGCTGCTTGCTATACTCTTCCTTGGCTTCCTCGATCTCGCGCTTGAGTCGCGCTAGCTTTCGTTCCAGGTCCTCGCTCTCATCTTCGTCGCTCAGATCGCCAATCTCCTGCGTACCATCTTCAAGAACCTTCCGACGGCGGCTAGAGGTTTTGTATGATTTCCGTTTGATGTTCAGGCGGTCTGAAAAGTCCACGTCGCGGGCATCGACGCGCGTGGGCATGAATCGTGAGCGGGCTTGATCTATGCGCAAGCGTGAGCGAGAGATGCCGTCTGTATCATCGTCGTCATCGTCAAACTCTTCGTCTGAATGGGGCCGTCCTGTAGTTGTCTATGATAACTTAGAATATAATTACGGGGTGCTTGCATTTTGTTGTAACCCACCGGGACAGTAGAGTTGTCGTCTGTTAGCTCGGGGGTCTCGTAGATGTCCGGGGCAGTGTCCTGGAGCTCGTCAGTCGCCAATCAGGGGTGCGCCAAATGCTGCCAACTCACTAGATCCGGAAGCGCAGAGTATTTGCGATTGAGGGCCATTGCGATCAAGTAACGCTACCTTGCGTATTGTTTCAAAGCTGAAAGCGACAGGGGGTATATGGCACCTATGCAATATTGCGATGCGACCGAGTCTCTTGTGGTTCACTTGAGGGTGTCCGGTCCAAGTCGTAGATGTTGACGTTGGCGTTGACTAGCAAACGCCTGGAGCTCAATGTCGGGTTGCAGGGATGGCGATTGGTGGTTGCGAAAGCGCGGAACTTCCCGCTAAAAGCTCCCGTCGCGTCGCGCTGCAATTGCACTGCTAATACTGCGTAAACGTCCAGCTAATCACTGTAAGTACCCTGCATATGCTCAGCATACCAATTGTTTAGACCTGGTCAGACCTTAAACAATATCAACACATCAGAACATATGACATTGCTGCAGTCTCCTATTGATCATTGATGAAATCCCGAAGCAGCTTGCATGCGTGGAGTTGAATTGGTCAACTGTGTACCTACCTACGTTCCTCCGATCAATACGTTGACTTCTCACTCTCAAACGTTCCTTCCCCCAAACTTGAATCTCACATAACCTCCTTCCGCATCCAATTGCCTCGCACTGATTAGTGCACGCTCTAGCTGTTAGAGCTGCCAAAATTACTGAAACACGGGCCGCCTGGAGTGGCTCAATTTAATGAGTTGGTGTTGTTATTCAAAGCCTTTCTCATCTTGGTGGTCGATGCAATGAAGGATCGAGTTCTTGGGCTCCCCACAAAGGGTGTCGAGTCTCTACTCTCAACTGATCGACCAGGTCCAAAGACCAAGATGGAAGATATTGAAGATGTCACTGGTCCGCCAGAGTCTAGTGATGACGAGTCGGAGGCGCCACCAACGGCCGCCCGCCAAGATTCGGACTCAGACGATGGGTGGCAGAAACCCAAGGATATAAAACCGACTAAGTTCGTTCGGGGGAAGCGAAGTCGTTCCCCAGAGCCCGGAGTTCACAGAAGTGTACGGCCTAGAACCACTGTATCTTCAAGTCGCCGGAACGGGGGCGGCCACTTATTCGGGTGTCGAAAGGACCCGTGCGCGCAAAGATGCCTCCAGGGGGGACTGAAGGGGAACACCTCACCGACCAGATCGGCTTCACGAAGCAAACCAAACCCAATAAGTCCAAGCATACGTTCAGTAGGAAGAACTCCCAACGGTCGTCGCAAACCTCTACGACGAAATCTCCGCCGCGACCAGGTCTGTTATCTAGGTTGCTTCTTCAAGCACGATATAGCTAACATCGTGAGTAGAACCGTCCAAGAGACCCGAGCTGAAGATACATAGCCTCTCCGAATCACCGACTGTTTCACCCAAGAAAGAACCTCCGCCAAAGGCCAAGTTTATTACGCACTCACCCATCAAGTCCCCATCTAAGAATCTTACCAAAGTTGCTTCAAAGTCCAACCTAAAGCAGCGACCTTCATTTAAAGCACCCGAAACTGATGATCCAGACGAGTCTGATTCGATTCTGGATGATACAAAGACACAGAAAAGCCGCAATGACAACGGCGCCGCTACGGTTGAAGCAGAGAAGCCCCTTAAACAACCTGCATTCAAGATCCCCCAACTCGAAGGACTTGCCTCGATGGTAGATAACCTAGAGGGAGTTGAAGTTCTTAGTACGCAGAAGCTGGGGTTTATGGACGGTGGATTGTTGAGTGAAGGCTTAGATTTGGGGCTCAGTAGTGACGAAGATCTACCTGGAAGTAGTAGTCGGCAAGGGCTTTCACTTACTGCAAGTTGCCCAATGTGTGGCCAGACGGTGGACTCCGAATTACTGAAAAGGTACACCACCCAAGGCAGAATGACTATCAGGCAACAAACAACATTCTGCAGGTCACACAAACGCAAAGAGGCCGAGGAAACCCGGAGGAGCAACAATTATCCGGATGTCGATTGGGATGGGCTCGAATCTCGCTTCACAGATCATAAGGATTTCATTAGGGGCATACTTGAAGGCGAGAGGCCGTCACATTTCGCCTCTCTACTCAGTAACAAGGTCGAAACTGGGAAGGATAGGACGTTACTCAAGACAGATGAGAGTCTCACACCAGGATACTACGGGCCGCGGGGGCTTAGACTGATGACTGAACTCATTATGCATTCTTTCTCGGATACTGTACGAAAACGGGCTATCGAGGATCACTTGGTTGCTGCCAGAACATACACTGGATACGTACAGTCTGTCCTGGTTCCGGAATTGGCGGTTCGTCTGATTATGGACGATATGAATGTCGACGAAGAAGACGCAAGGAAGATAATGCAGGAAAGTAGCGGTCTGGGCGATGTTTTACACGAGGAAACAAGAGACGTCGTTGTCAGGGAGAGCGACGACGAAGACTGAATGATATCACTCAGATCATACAATGCTTGCCCCCTTAGAGTGTGGCAAGTTTGCTTGGTAGTACTGCATATGTTATATGCTGCAGGCGTTACGTTTGTCATTATAAATGCTTGGAGCGTCTATGCTCGATGGCGTAGTGGGCCGATACAGTATACACACCAGTTAGCATACCTCAATCATATAGCTGGGATAGAAATCTAGCCTGAACTGCACAAATTAGTTTGTAGCCTGAAAACAATAGTAGTATAGAGCTCTGAATTGAGTTCCACTTTCTGATGAGAACCTAGTGTGCTTGTCAACGGCATTAAAGATGTAGGCAAACAAACTGTGGGAAGACCGCTCTAACCTGAGTCCTCAAGACGATGCCTGTCTAGTGCTTGAATGTCGTGTCGCCCAATTGTTCCGCATTGCCCGAAGCTGCTGGCCGAGTTCCGAAGCATGGACGCTATGGTCAAATCCCCAAACATATTTTGCAAGCACATCGAACGCGGTCTGCAGCAGAAACGCGCCGGCTTGCCCCGTATGGGCAGAAAACATTGTTTCCACCCTCTTATGGCCGGAGGGACCCGAAGGAGGAGGCATAGGCGGCTTCCCTTTGGTTCGGGGCGTAGTCCTGTGACCGTCACTAGGCTTGGTTGGTTTGGTTATGCTCATATGTGTGTAATTACATAAGCGGGGGATCCCCTTAGATGAACAAGCTATAAGCAGGATATTAACTTCCTATCCCCTTAATTGCTAAATACGCCTTTAAGAATGGGGTAGTTTCTATATTAATAAGATTATTAGATTCTTTTAAATACCTTAAATTTAAATATAAGATATATAGAAATTAAAAGATTAAATAATATTAACTTAATTTAATTAAATAATTAATAAAATATTAACTTTTCTATCCCTTATACACCTCCTTTTTAATTAAATAAAAATAAGGCTTATAATATTATTTTTCTATAGTCTTTTATAATAACTCTTTTAATAAAGGCCGATATAATAAAAATAAATATTATACTTTTAATAAACTTAAAGAGAGCGCTTTTAACTTATATTAATTAATAGATCTCTTAAAGCCCTTTTAATTTTCGGCTTATAATACTTATACGATAATAATTAATCGGTTTTAATTTAAATATATATTAAAGAATATTAAAATCTAGCCTGCTTTTCTTTCTCTTCTCTTAAAACTATTATTATTAATTCTTAATTATTTAAAAATATTTTGTTTTCTAAGCTAAAATTAAAGATCTTCCGCTTAATTCACCGGCTTATAATACGTTAATTAACTATTAAATAGCCGTATTTATTAAATAACTCGTTATATATCTTATGCTTAAATTTTAATTATATTATTTTATTTCTAATATTATTAAGCTCTTTTTCTTTAATTTTATATATAATCGATCGATAAAGGAAATATAAATTAAAAAGAATAATGTTATAACGAGGCCACGAGGTTAGCTAATCGGCTATAATCCGTAAAAGGTAGTAATACTTTTACATTTAAAAGTACCCCTTATATCCCGTATAATATATTTACGAAGCTGGAATTAAATCGGATCAGGCTTATTTTAAGCCCTTTAAATCTAACTTATAATAACTATCTTTCCCTTTTTAATAAATCGTTCTTAAGCCGTCTTAATTCGGACGCTTAAAAGCTCTAGCTTTTTAATTATTAATTACTTATTATTAGTTACCCTTTCTTTTAAAAGGTTTTCTCCCGATCTTTAGCCGGCTATTATTAATAATCGGGAGGGGGGGTATATATATATTATTTCGTATAATATTATTTCGTATAGTTAACCTCTTAAAACGCGTTATCGATATTTAAACTTTATATTAACGCTTTATTTAATTAATTAAAGTTTAGCTTTTACGACTTTTAACCCTTAAAAGCTTATTAATATAGCGGCTCGAATTAAGGATTTATTATTTTTATAATTAAGATATAAAAATATAATTATAATAAGGCTATAGGGTTAATTAATTAGCTATAATTTATATAAAGTAATAATACTTTTACGTTTAAAAGCACCCCTCGTATCCCGTATAATATACTTATAAAGCTGGAACTAAATCGGATTAAACCTATCTCAAGCCCTTTAAATCCGACTTGTAATAAACGCTTTAATAAAAAGAAGAGTTAAGGTCGATTAATTTATTAATTCTAATATATTTACCTAAAAGAAAATTAAAGTTTAAAGCCTTCTCTCCTCTTTAATATAATCGGCACTCCTTTTAATCTATCTTACTATTTATTTAATTATTAATATTAATACTACCTACATAAGCATTATATTAATTAATTAACTTATAAATCGGTAACTCTATTATTAAAATAAAGATTAACTTAATTCGCTATATTCTATTTAATAAATCGATTTATAAGGCGTTCTTAAATACCTTCTTTATTATTATTACCGATTTAAATATTATTAATAATCGTTTCCTTACTTTTATAATATATTCTTTATTAAAAAAGAAAGTTAAAAGAAGAAAAACTATTACATTATCTTTAAAAATAAACCGTATTATTTTTAAATTCTTAATAGGTTCGATATATAATAAGCTTTATAAAATATTATTATCCTTTTTCTTTTTTAAATTAATAAAACGCTTATTAATAAAGGAATAGCCCGGCCTCGTAATTTTAATTATAATAATTCCTATCTTTTTTAAATATATAAATAATTAAATAATAAAATAGAGATTATTATAATAAACGTAATAAATCGATTAACAAAGCTTATTATATTAACGTTATAAGAGTTTAAACAATTATTTATATAAGTATATTATAATAAAATAAATTAATACTAGCTTTAATTATTAATTCTTATCGATTTTATTAATTGTAACCTCCTTCTTATTACTCTTTTTCTTTAAAAGCCTTATCTTTATAATATTATTAAGAAATTTAACTTTTTCTACTAATTAATTATTTTTATTAAAAGTATTAAGTTTTTTTAAATATTAAAATTAATATTAAAAATATTTAACGTTTATAAACACGCGCGTTAAAAAGCCGTTAAAGATTAGCTTACCCTTTATTTTTAAATTATAAAAGTCTCTTATAAAATATAATATTATAATCTTATCGATTATAAAAGATTTACCGATATTTTAAAGCTTTTAATTAATTTTAAATATATATTAATTAAAAGATATAACTTTCTTAAATATACTTCTCTTTTTTAATTTAAGCTCTTTAAATAAGATATATTCGGCGCTATCGTCGAGATCGAATATTATAAGGTTATAATAAATTAATTACTATCGGTTTTAAAATATATATTAATTTAATAAGTAAATAGGTATTCTTAAAAGAGTTAATTTATAATTAATAAACCGTTATTTAATATAGACCTTTATATAAATAACGATTATAAAAAATATATATAATTCCTTAATATTTATTTAAAGGCTATTAACGAACTTAGATTACGGTTTAAAATAACTTATTTAATGTATTTTAACTCTTTTATTAATTTAATAAAAGTTATATAGCTACCCTATTATTAGGTATATATTTAATTTAATTAGCTTAAAAGGCTAGGGCTTTACCTTAGGCTTTATATTAAGACCCTATTACTTTCTAGCTTAATTAATTTAATTACTTTAATTTCTCTTCTACTCTTTAATTTAATATATTTCTAATTTAATTAATTATTAAATCGTATATATTTACGATATATCGTGTGATTATAAACTTATTACTATATTAAATTATATAAAAGGAACTCGAGAAAGATATTAAGAAAGTTATTTTTAAAGTATTAATTTAAAGGACCGCTAGCTTAATTAAAGTTACTTTAAAGCCGATTAAAATAATTATTAATTAATTAAAATCGAGTATAATTAACATTTCTAGTATTCTTTAATTAATTACTAGAATTATATTAATAAATAAAGGGAGGATTTTTTTAAATTTTTTTACTATCTTAAATTATTTATTATATCTTTTATTAATAAATAGAATCGTTTAAATTAGGAGTAAGTTAATTTATAGGTTTATTTAACTTAAAAGGGGTTTAATTAAAAGGAAGCTCTTCTTTAAAAGCATTAACTATAATAATTATATCTTTAATAATAAATATAATATAATTATTAATATTATCGTTATCGTCGTTTAAAAAGGTTAAAAAGGCGCTCTTTAAATCGATTACTTAATCGGTTAGATCGAGGCTTTAAAAAAAGTTTAAGATTAATAAAATCTATTATAATACGTTAATTAAATATATAAAAATATATTAATATATATATATAGCATCGATTTTAATAGAAATTTTTTTTTATATACGCGTTAAGAGAATAAGACTAGTTATATCGGCGTCGTTTAATATAATATTTAAATAGAATATTATATATATAAGTATATATTTTATAAAAGACTTTATTTTAATAAGAAAACTATTTAATTTAAAAGAAGTTAGCTTAATTTTATTTATTTAATTAATAATAATTTAAACCGTTAATTTAATAGTTAAAGATATTAATATATTACTTTACCCTACTCTTAAAGGCGTATTTAGTAATTAAGGGGATATTAAGTCCCTAGCAGCATTTCGTTAGGACGACGGAACAACCACTCCATCCTATGTTTTTAACGGGTTACGGGGCCGAGTCCGAGGCGAAAAAAGGAAACTTTCGCTAAAGAAATATCAGGCACAATACCAAGTTCCAAACTACCAAAATACGGATTGCAGTGTATTGGTCGGTTTTGTCGACTATCGAGCCGGTCCCAAGCAAAGACTTTGGCTGGTAGGGCACGATCGGGTTGTCGATGACGCACGGGTAGATCATATTTGATGTCCAAATCTGATGTAACGCAAAACCCCGGGTCGGTGATGGGGGATCGGCAGTGTCCCCAGCATGGACCATTTCATGCGTGACTTGCAGCGACGGCGATTTTCTTGCGTGTAGAAACCCGCGACCCGATAAGCGGTGTAAGTCGAGTATCATGCATGTAAGTAGGAATGGCATGTGAGGAGACAGAAATGGAAAAATGGAAGCACGGGGCGAACTTAGTCTTCTACAAAGCCTTTTCAATGGCTCCCCTCCATATGACTGACTGAGCCGATCGATTCGATGAACCCGTAAAATCGGATTCTGGTAGTGGTGTGTAAGATCGTACAGGCATCCATTCAATGGCAGTATCGTTATGGTTACATACAAATACAGCAGACTACGCTTAGGTGGTATATGATGTAGCTTACGTCGTGATACAGACAACCGGAATCTTGGGGGTTGCCCTTTTCAGATACCGAGATGCGGGAGCGCCTTTGTGCGGGATGTGGTGTGCCGCATGCAGCGCAAGCGTGTGGCCAGAGGGAGGAGAATCAGCGATTGGGGATCGGGGTAAGGGCTTTTTGCTGCCAACACATCACATCACGTCTGGGAATAACTAGCACGAGACGGTATCTTTGGCCAGTCATTGCAAAGGAGGGGATCACATCGCTTGTTTTTTGTCTTTTGATGGTCGTATCTTCTGATTCGGGACAGGTCTTAGCTACTCCTTCCTTGCTTGTATTACCTATATAACGGGATGATTCAGACGTAAACCCAGGTTGTCGGGATACGAAGCTGTTTGGTTTGTATACGACACGATCTCACGATGTATGCCTAAGCAGGTAGTTTCGATATTACGTCTCGCATATACACCTATACTGAAGAAATAGGTCGATAATACTGGGCATGCGCTTGTACCTGTGAAATTATACCTCTACATCTACTTAGCTTTTCGTACATAATGCCCAGCTCATGTTGAAACCTGCCGGGACGATCTGACAGCTCACAGGCATTTCGGCCATAGGCTTTGTCGCGTTGTAACAGGAGGTTTCTGGACTCGTTATCCAGACACAGCCTGGACCTTTGCACCCATCCAACCACCAAACTGGGCAATCATGTATCAACGGATCAAGTTAAACATAGCGCATTGTGGCTTTAATTGCCCTTTAAGATGTATGGTACACGCTATTTCGGTACTACCGTCTATTGTACTGTAAGTGTCCACCACCACCCGTCAATCACTGAGGACCCCTCAAGTTGGGTTCCAGAGTGGAGGCCACTTCTGCGGGAGTAAGACCCGGCAGCTAGAGGGAAGGGACACCTAATGGCCCATGCTCGATTTGTCTCGAGATGCAAATGCTGTTGTGGGTGGTGTGTCTCGTCTCGCGGCTCGCCAAGTCTCGTGGGGTATCGCTGGCAGCAGTTGGGGGGCGAGACACAAAAAGACAAGACGGGCAACGCAGCATCCCGCCAAAGCCCTTTTTACGGTACTCAGAAAGCGTCCGGAGTTGCAACTCTTGACAACGTTAGCTGCAGCGACACCACATTCACAGGTTTCGTTTAATCTTTTCCGGAGAGGGTCCTTCGACGTTCGTTGGCTTGAGACTTATTTTGGGTTTACCTTTACCGTTGGACAGAATTGTGACGGAACCTAGGCTGCTAGGTGAGGCGTCTCCTTTAGACTCCTCCTCCCTCTTCTTAGTCGACACATCAAAATACATCATGTATCTGCCAGGTAATAAAACAATAAAGTTTCGTATCCTTTGGGCATAACCGACCCATCTAAGTATCCCCCGTTGATAGATGCCACTGCTGTCATACGTGATGTGATGACAGAGCTCTCTTTCTTGTGTTGTGTTGGTCTGGGCCAGGGCTGTTTCGCGCCGCATATCTTTGAGCCTGCTTGCGCCAGCAGTCCACCCCGGTTACCAGTTTGCAAATGCAAAGGTGGATTGGTGATCTTTGTGGGTGAACTTGCCCCTCCATCCAATTGGTCTCCATGGGTCTCGACTCTCGTCAGCTTTGTGGTACCTCGCCAGGAGCACCAATCAGACGGCTTCCCGGGCGCCTCTCATCGAATTCCTATCTGCGAAATCCCACTCACTGCGCGACGAGACTTGCCTCCCACTCATAGGCTGGCTTCATGAGACGAGCGAAGCCTTTTTGCGGGACGCACATATTGTATGTATCCCATATCGATGGAAAGCGCAAGTCATGGGACGGACAAAGACAACCAACACAACCAGCACTAGTGGAATTACTTGTCTCGAGCTGGTCTCCCGTCCTCTTTGTTGAGGCAGATATGTAGCATCTATAGACATACCTATGGCAGGTATAGATCAATGCGCCTGTCTCCATTCACAAGTAGAGCCACATACATCAAAGAACTCGCGCCTGGTCAAAAGATCCAACTACATGTAGGCTAGAACCTGTCTTAGCTGTCATGTGTACATTATCCAACCCCGTACCAATCATGCCCCCCATATATGGTTTCTCTAGACCAAATCAATTTAATTGCGCAAGTCATCAAAATGGTCAATTGAGGAGTAGCTAAGCAAGCAAGCTCAAGTGCAGTAGGTACATTTCCTGTAGGTATAGAAGTACTCGCATATACCAAGATCAGCAGCGACGAACAGTCTGCTGTTGCGCTTAAGCACACATCACTTCGCATGCCTGCCACTGCTACATACAATTACATTACCTAGTGTAACCCAGCTGCTCGTTGCATTTCAAAATACATACGTCCTACCATTTGCCCGCGTCCACACACTCACAACCTAAGCCGCATACCTCACCTACATAACTACATACCCAAAGCCATTGATATACCCAGCCGCTTCTTGTGCACAAAACTCACCTCAACACCACCACACACATACACATACATACATACACACACACACACCTAGACGCGACAATTCCCAGCGATTGATTGCGCCGACCATATACGCATACGATACCAATTCCCCGGAGCGATGACTCTAGCTAGCCCGCACCACTCTCACTACCATTGATGGCGTCTCCTTCCTAGTGGAGCCCCCCATGAGGTTTTGGCGACACGGTCTGAGAGTCTGGTCCCAGTCCGACGACAATGACGAGAGATGATAGCCAGGCGCGAATCACCTCATTCGCGAGCTCAAGCAGCGGACGATCGAGCATGACGCTGAAGCCCGGGCCTGGAAATGAATCGCCCGCCCCCAGTCGTTCGGCATCCGTCTCAGCAGTCTCCAAGAAGGCAACACCGAAACCGTTGCGAGTTAATGAGAATGGCAAGACCATCAGGTGGGTCAATTGTGTTTCCCTTTGCGCTACACACTACAGTCCAGTACACACCATCTCCAGTCTTTCGGGGGCCTGTGTCCATGCCTAGGTTCATGTCCATGTCGAGTCTACTACGTATTGATTTCCTATGTCATTCCTGTTCAATGTAATGAAGGGCAGAACCGTGGTGTTTGATGCTCCTCTTTTTTTTCTTTTCTTTTTGTTGTTGCAATTGCTATTCGATTCGCTTGCGCTCGCCACCAGTTCGAGGAGGATAAGGCGGCCCTTGCATTCTTTCTTCTTCTCCATACCCAAACCCTATATTCCTGTATTTCCGAGCGCCAAAGAGCTCTGTCTCGCTCTCTCTGGACCAATTGTCAATTGCGCCGCCCCATGGACGGACAAAGAAGGAAGCAAACGAGCGTGTTATGATCTTCATTATCCCTACGACTGTCAGACGTTTGCGCGCTTGAATCATCGACTGGGCCGATGAACCCGCTACTGGCGCTGTGCTATATACGAGTGTAACGAATGTCCATCGCAACTGACAGCTTCCCTGCCTCGGCTCCCGTCTAGGCCGTTCAAAGAAGATTCTCAGATCTCGCCGACCTCAACCACCGGAAGCCGTACCACAATTTCCCCTGCGTCTACGACTTCGAGCAATTCTTTTTTCGATTCGCGCCGCCGAAGCGACCTTACCAATTACCGTCGCGACCTCGCCGTCCTAGATCCCTCTGGCGGCCGGATTCCGCAAATACAAAAAGAATCGCCTTCAGCCAGCCCGACACATAACAGCATCTCACCGTGGCTGTCCATGCCGGGAAACGGTGCTGCGACGTCCAATCCGCCCTCGGGCATCTTTGGGACGACCTTTTACAACGATTCGAGCGATGCGCTATCGACGGCTTCGCAATTATCTCCAGCCTTCCGACCGGGACCAGGAGGAATTGGAGGTGCAATTTCGCCACGAACGACAAACCCGAGCCAGGCGCCGGGAGCATCGACTTACGAGCTGCCAGAAGGTGCATTTAGCGACGACCGACGACCCTCTGTAGCGAGCACAACCACTGCTAGCAGTCAGGGATCCAAAGCTAGTGGCACTAGAGGTGGATTAAGGAAATTGCAGGGATTCTTTGGGGAAGAGTTTCCTGGTCGCGATGGATCAGAAACGAGCCTGCCTGCTAATGCAACATCCAAAGACGGTCAACGTTCCTACTCCTTCAATCGACCGCATCGCGAAAGGAACTACTCGAACGCCACAGACCACACCCGAGACGCGTCGCCGTCTTCCTCACGCCCCCGCACACCTGTTCCATCGAGCGATGTAGTGCCGTTTCTTTATCAGGAGGCCAACGACATCGCCAAATACGGCGAAGCACCAGTCCGCGATATGCTCGCCGGACCTGATAAAGAGCGCTATGCGGATAACGCCGCTGGCCAAATCCCGCCCAAAACCTCATCCTCGTCCCGATCCGGCCACTCGATAGTGCATCTACCTGGCCACCATCGGCACAATAAGAGCAATGAGGATGCAAACTCCCTGAGACCCGTCGTCAGTCTCGACGAATCCATGACGGGCAGCAATTACGCCATGAAAGACCGCGCTGGCTCCGCGGGAAACCCCTCGCGGCAGAGAGCACAAAGCCCAACACCCAGCACCAGTAGTAGACTTGCTTCAGTCGATGGCCAGACGTCTCCAGGGGGTCAACCTCAAGGCAAGCGGGGCATCTTCGACCGCTTCCGAGGGCACAAGCACAAGCAGAAAGACGATACTGCACCGTCCCGACTCAGAGAGTTACCGCAATCCAGCCGCTCGTTGGTTTCCGGGTCGTCGCGTGTAGATCTGTCGCTGGGAGAGCAGACGCCTTATAATAATAACAACAAACCCTTACCTCCCATAAACCAGTTCGACCAATCGCAGGGGCAGCAGCAACAAATACAGTATCAGCAGCAACAGCAACTACGACTACAAGAGCAACAGCGGCTGATGCAACAACAACAAATAGACAAGCAACAGCAGCAGCAACAATCGCCCCCCTCGCAGCCGCCGTCAAATCAAATGCCACCGAGCTCCAGGCCATACCAGAACAACCGAAATGCGACCTTCAACAACAAATTCCCCTTTTCCAAGAAGAATCGGGCGCATAGGCCATACGAAGACGACGATGAGTACATTGGGCCGACCGATAGAAACGATCCAGGCAAGGTGTTCCACCTCGACACGAATCTGAGCGACATGGAGGGTATTTTAGCACACCCTCCGCCTCTGACCCCAATGGATCCCACCATTTTTTTGAAAGAGGAAAGACAACCCGAGATTGATCGGTCCCGAGGCGGTGCATGGAACGCACCTGACAGCTGGGCTGTCCGGAAGAATGCCGATGAGCAATCTGCACACGCGGAGGATGTAGACCAATCCGTCACCCTACCACGGCCTGAAGAGAAAAAGGCCGCCCATTGCATCCGTGTGTTCCGTGCCGATGGGACATTTGCGACCATTCAACTGCCTCTCGACTCGACAGTATCCGAGGTCATGGCACACGTCGTTAAAAAGACGTATGTCCAAGATGGCCTCGAGAACTACCACATTGTCTTGAAAAAGCACGATCAGGTTCGAGTACTTGCGGCTGTCGAACGCCCGCTGCTGATTCAAAAGCGTCTTTTGCAGCAGGTTGGTTACGAAGAGAGGGATCGCTTGGAGGACATCGGCCGTGAAGACAACAGTTACCTCTGCCGCTTCCTATTCCTGTCTGCAAGAGACAGCGACTTCACAGTTGCCCCTCATGATCTTGGGCTTGGTAGGACCACCAAGTTCAACCATGTCGATCTTTCTGGGCGCAACCTTATCACGATACCTATCACGCTGTATTCCAAGACTACCGACATCATCTCGCTCAACTTGTCTCGCAACCTGTCCTTGGATCTGCCTCGGGATTTCATCCAGGCGTGCCCCCAGCTTAGGGATATCAAGTTTTCCAGCAACGAGGCTAGAAAACTGCCAATTAGTATCGGAAGGGCGAGCCGGCTCACATATCTTGATGTTTCCAATAACCGGTTGGAAGAATTGCAGCATGCCGAACTACACCACCTGAGTGGCTTACTAAAACTGAGCCTGGCCAACAACCGCCTAAACAGCCTTCCTACCTACTTCTCTGGTTTCAGGTCACTACGATCACTGAATCTGTCATCGAACTTTTTGGACAAGCTTCCGCCGTTCCTCTGCGAGCTCGACAGCTTAGTTGACATCGATGTCAGTTTCAACTCGATTGCAACGCTTCCGGAGGAGATTGGAAAATTGAGGAACCTGGAGAAGTTTGTCATGACAAACAATAGACTGGCCAACGCGTTGCCCTCGACTTTCAGCCGGTTAACAAACCTTCGCGAGCTGGATCTGAAGTACAACACCCTCACCTCAATCGATGTAATATCAGAATTACCGAAGCTAGAGATCCTTTCGGCCGACCACAACATGATATCGCAGTTCATCGGTACTTTTGAGCGGGTGCGAAGCCTCAAACTTAACTCTAACCCCATCACCAAGTTTGATATTGCCAGCCCTGTTCCAACGTTGAAGATGTTGAATCTCTCCAATGCACAACTTGCCAGCATTGACGGCTCGTTTAACAACATGCCAAACTTGGAGAGACTCGTCCTAGATAGGAACTACTTTGTCTCGCTTCCAAACACCATCGGGAACCTGAGAAAGTTGGAACATTTCAGTATTGCAAACAACTCCGTAGGTGAGCTACCGCCGGAGATTGGCTGCATGAACGAGCTGAGAGTCCTGGACGTAAGAGGCAACAATATGCGGAAGCTTCCGAACGAACTTTGGTGGGCAAACAAGCTGGAATTCCTGAATGCTTCATCCAACGTGCTTGACGTTTTCCCAAAGCCTGCTTCACGCCCCCCGCAGGCGCCAGGAGAGCCGACGCCAAGCTCGTCAGGATTTATCAACAACAAAGGCGCGAACGGCCTTCTCTCCTCAGCTTCTAGTACGGAGGAGCTTATGCCTGATGGATCTAGGCGGCCAAGCCAAGCATCGAGTACACTGCTCAGCGTAGGTCCTTCTCCAGTTCCGGGCGGGTCAGACCGTAAGAGCTCTGTGGTTTCTGTGTACGGAAAAGGCGGTCGTAAGACATCTGTCGTGTCGCGAAGCACGACACAAGCGTCGAGTGGCACCACAGTTGCCCCTTCGATGGCCTCCAGGAAAGACTCGGGACTCTCTGCGAGACTAACGAACACATTTGCCGGGTCGCTGCGAAATCTTTACCTCGCAGACAACCAGCTCGACGATGATGTCTTCGATCAGATCACCCTACTTGGAGAGTTGCGTGTTCTGAACCTATCTTACAATGACCTAAGCGACATGCCTCAAAGAACCGTCAAGAGTTGGCCGCAACTTGTTGAACTGTATCTGTCTGGTAATGACATGACCAGTCTGCCAGCGGATGATCTAGAAGAGTACAGTCTCCTTCAAACCCTCCACCTCAACGGCAACAAATTTACAAATCTGCCGGCCGATTTCTCCCGAGCCAAGAAGCTGGCAGTACTCGACTGTGGAAATAACTCCCTAAAATACAACATCTCCAACGTGCCCTACGACTGGAATTGGAACTTGAATCCTAACTTGCGGTATCTCAACTTGTCCGGGAATAAACGTTTGGAGATCAAGCAGACCGGCTTTGGAACGGGCGGGCAGAACCGCGAGCAGTATACCGACTTCAGCAGGCTCCAGAACCTTCGTGTTCTTGGCTTGATGGATGTCACCCTTACGCAACCAAGCATTCCAGATCAAAGCGAGGATAGACGTGTTCGAACTTCAGGTTCATTGGCTGGCCATCTTCCTTATGGCATGGCTGACACGCTAGGAAGGAATGAACACTTGTCTACAATTGACCTGGTTGTTCCCCGGTTCAACTCATCTGACTCGGAGACCCTTCTGGGACTTTTCGATGGCCAGGCTCTCAGCAGTGGCGGCTCTAAGATCGCCAAGTACCTGCATGAGAATTTTGGTCACATCTTTGCCACAGAGCTCAAAGCTCTGAAAACCCGGCAAAACGAGACCCCTGGTGATGCGCTTCGCCGAGCATTCTTGGCTCTAAATAAAGATCTTGTCACCATAGCTTACCAACACACCGAAGAGCGGCCATCCGGCGCCCATAGAGGGTCTGCAGCCCCCTTGGTCCTCAGCAAGGAAGATCTGAATTCTGGTGGTGTTGCCACGGTTGTCTACCTGCAAGCACAAGAGTTGTACGTTGCCAATGTCGGTGACGCACAAGCCATGGCCATCCAGTCGGATGGTTCTCACCGGATGTTGACGCGAAAGCACGACCCAGCGGAGCCTGGAGAGCGTCAGCGCATCCGAGATGCTGGCGGGTGGGTATCTCGACAAGGTCGGCTCAACGATCTCCTCGAGGTTTCGCGGGCATTTGGCTACGTAGACCTGATGCCTGCCGTCCAGGCAGCTCCCCATGTCGCCAAGATGAACATCACGCCACAGGATGAAATGGTGCTCATTGCGACAAAGGAGCTGTGGGAGTACCTCACACCTGGTTTGATCGTGGATGTGGCTCGATCTGAGCGAGGTGACCTTATGCGCGCCTCACAAAAGTTGCGCGATCTCGCCATGGCATATGGTTCTAACGGAAAGATCATGGTCATGATGATCAGCGTCTCGGATCTGAAGCGCCGACAAGAACGGTCCGCACGCCTGCATAGGGGCCAGAGCATGTCACTGTACCCATCCGGCGTACCAGACGATTTCCAATATCCTGCCAAGCGGGGCAAGAGAGCCAAGGGAGAAGTCCAAGATTCGACACTACACCGGCTGGAAGCAGAAGTCCCTGCTCCCACTGGCAAGCCATCTATCGTGTTCACCGATATCAAGAACTCGACTAATTTGTGGGAGATGTACCCATCCGCCATGAGATCGGCCATCAAGCTGCACAACGAAGTAATGCGGCGGCAATTACGCCGGATAGGTGGTTATGAGGTCAAGACTGAAGGCGATGCCTTCATGGTGTCATTCCCCACCGCAACCTCGGCCCTCCTTTGGTGCTTCTCGATACAAACACAGCTCCTCGAGGTCAAATGGCCGCCAGAGATCCTGAACTCGGTCTCGTGCCAAGAAGTCTTCGACAACGACAAGAATCCAATCTTTAAGGGACTGTCGGTTAGAATGGGTATTCATTATGGTGAGCCTGTTGCTGAAATAGATCCCGTCACGCGACGCATGGATTACTTTGGCCCCATGGTCAACAAGGCGTCCCGAATCTCATCGGTTGCCGATGGTGGACAAATCACTGTGTCGGCGGATTTCATTTCCGAGATCCAGCGTTGCCTAGAGACATATCAAGAAAAGGAACGCGGCGGAGCTAGCGGTGCCGAGGACGCTTTTGACGATGACGCTGTTGCGGCTCAAATTCGTCGGGAGCTCAAGTCCTTAAGCTCTCAAGGTTTCGAGGTGAAAGAGATGGGCGAGAAGAAGCTGAAGGGTCTTGAAAACCCGGAATACATCTACTCACTTTACCCACACTCCCTGGCTGGCCGAATCGAGTACCATAACCAGGATGTTCGTGCGGTCGAGGTTGCTACTCTGAAACCGGCGACGCTCGAGGCAGGCAGCGAGCTCGGGTTTGACCCAGAGATGATCTGGTCGCTGTGGAAGGTCAGTCTGCGCCTCGAGATGCTATGCAGCACCTTGGAGGAGGTTTCTGGTAGGGGCCTCCAACCTCCCGAGACGGAGCTGTTGGAACGCATGAAGCAACGTGGTGGCGAAGTCACCGAACGGTTCTTGTTCAATTTTATGGAACATCAAGTAAGCCGTATCGAGGTAAGCTAGGCTCACAGTTCCGTTCCGTATACCCCCCTTTTTCTGCCGGTCACTAATGATTGCGGGCAGACTTGCGTCACGACCCTCTCGGTCCGACATATCGCAGCTGGTGGAGGGACAATCACGAAGCTGGATGACCTCAGGACGCCCATGCCAGAGGTCCTGGATGATCTTGCGAAACAACTCAAGCTCCTTGAAATGTATAAGGCCAAATACGGCCCCCTGAGCGACATGGAAGACGAGGGCATTGATACCGAAGAGGAGTGATCCTCCCCTCGAGCAATCGGCCAAGATCATCCTTGACATCTATATATACTATACCCATCCTCGGCGGGACCCCTAACCTACGCTCTTCTCCAATCTCTTACATTCTGCATACACTCGTCGTGTTGCTTCTTCGCATTACCCTTTTTCCAGCGAACATCCCGTTACAACTATATACCTACCGACCTTTGTAATGCGTCACGAAACATTTCTGCTACTGGGAGGCACACCTGCATTTCGAAAGCTTGGGAGGGGGTCGGCTTGTTTTGCCACTGATACCATGGAACGTTGGGAGACGGTTTTTGTTTTCTAAGCGCTTGTTTATCGCCGCTTTGGCTAGTCATGGAGGCACCATGTCACTGCCACGCCAACACCAAACCGCCCATTGGTATATCGGGTTGGCAACATTAGGCCACTTTTTATCACTACTACAACACTATGTAATCCGCGGAGGAAGGAGAGAAGGCAGAACTTCTGCCTATCTTGGCGTTTTTCGTCGGAGGAGATAGGCTGGTTAGACTACAGGTGACGGTGGCGGTAGGGGGGAAGGAGACCAATCAAATGGGTGGGGAGGGAAGAGTTACGACCCGCGAGACGAGGGGGGACTCTCTCCCTCTCCTCCCCCCTTTTTGGTCGAGTACGATTGAATCTGACTTGGCTGGCGGCGGCGGCGGCTCATGGTCAAGGAGGCTGTTTTATATTTTCCTCTTGACCTACCCAGTGTGTAGATCAGCTGGCAAAAAAAAGGGGGGGCAAAGGGAAATGGCTGCTCCATGATGGGAAAGGAAACACGAGACGGATGGCCTGTCGTCTGCGGGAAGTGGCTGGGGTCATGTAGATACATTTGTGCCACGGGTCACAGTGGCGGGCTATTATGACCGAAGATGTAATTGATCGTATTCAAAGTGGATTTGCCTATATTAGGTATCCTGTTTGTGCGTGTGCGATTTCCGTAGATGTTCGAGTGACAAAAGCATGGGCGCGTACCCGGTAGGCGACCTAGCTTGGTTATTCCACTTACTCCTAATTACGCCAAGGAAGTAATGTATATAAACCTTCGTATAACCCGGCATAATATTATAAAGATTATTTCCTATAAAACGATCGATAGGATAGTCGATTTAATCGGGTACTACACCTTTGTAGTGGCATACCTTGGCTAAGTCATCCCCAATATATACAGTACGGCATAATCTAGTGGGATCAATGCTTTCGCTATTCACCTACGACTATAATACGCTAGACTATATTTTTCTACTTATGCGGTCATTCTTCGTGTGATCGTATTGTGCCTTGCTGCCGCCATAGCCACACACTGACTACATTCATCCAGGGTGATGTGTTGCTCTTCAAGCTGCTCATCTTTGATCTTTTCGATCCATATTCGCATTTCCAGAAAGCTTCTGCCTAAGAAAACCGTGCGCTCGATTGATACCGTGAGTCTATGAATATACTGTGAGTGAGAGCACGCAGAGTAATTGCGTATTAGCACCGTGTCTGTAGATTTCATATTTTGTATCGATGGGTGCAGCTTCCTCTCTAGCAGGGAATAATTTTCGTAAATGACTTGAGGCCCAGACTCGGAACTTGTCAGCTTCTTGGCTGCACCAACATCCAGCGTCACTGGTATATCGCGGTGGCTGAACATCAAACCCTGCGACTGAAGCGCGCCCAAGGTCCATATCTTGCACCACGCAGGGCTCATTGTCTTCTCTCTGGAAACCGTACCCCATGAGACCAACAGCAAATATTTCCTTGCTGGCATATTGCCATTTGTTGCTTCTAGGGAGAGAGTGAGTATCCCATCAGAACGCACGCTCGTATGAGGCGGTGTAGGCTGATGCACTATGACACCACCACGCAACTGCGGCCATGATTTGGTGATGTGATACACAATTTCAAGTGCCGGCAGTGAGGGTGAATTGGTATCCACGAGGTGCAGAAATGGCCGCGTTTGGAGGCGCTCGTCTTCCCGAGACGCCGCCACAAGGGTAATGCGCTCACGTCTTGCGGTCCCAATCACAACTATTTATTTCTCGTTAGCATTCTCGGATAAGTGCCGCGCTGGGTCGTCGAGGGAGAATGGCTATCGAAGGTGCATGGGAGTTATAATATGATGCGACTGGACTAGTAACCAACCAGAAAAAGATGGGCGGCTGGGTACTCTGCTCTGACCTGCCGGGTTTTTGCCTCCATAAAGCGCGAATGTAGGATTACTCTTCGACAGAGTGCCCGCATGTACACGGTAAAGCTCATCATGATGCTCCCGTCTGTATGTGGAGTCATGCTCCTGACGCACGAGGATTGCAGGACGAGCAAGATTGTCATCGTCAAAGGAACCGTCAAGCACAGCATAGAAGAGACTCGGCTCCCCCTCGGGGTCACCAGACTCCCCAATCCTGCTTCTCAAGGAGTCGGATAAGTAAGAGTTGGAGAAGTGAGTGTTGGAGGTATCGTTCCTCATGGACGTGGCGCATAAAATCACCTCCAGGGTGATCCGGTCCTTCTCAAACAGCATGCGTGGGCGATCGATATTCCATTCTAATACTGCTGGAAGCCTAAGAGCGAAGGCTTTGGGCTCCGGTGCCTATCCGTGTGACCGCATTAAAACTGCCAGTTCCAAGATATGAGCTCTTTAAGAGGAAAGATAAGGTAATGCATAAGGAACAACGGAATTTCTTACTAGCACATTTGTGGGTGATCGACACATGTCCGCAAATACCAGGATGGACGTATCTGTGGTCACTTTGATAATCTCTTCCTGCAGTCGTGCGAAGGCCTTGCCGCCTTCCCCGTACAGCAGAGGGATGTTGACGCTGAAGAGTCCCATGAGGCAATATGCGGCCTCTTCTGAACGGGTGGTCTGGCGCCCTGAAGCCCAAAACATGCGGCTGGCGATACTGATAGAAGCCAAAATATCCTGTATCTTCGTCTCGGGGCGAGAGGCCATTGGGTCGAGCAAGCAGCGAGGATCGATGTCATCCTCGTCCTCGAAGTTGTGTAATAGGACGTAGTCGATCCCCGTAATGGACTGAAGGTCTTCCGCCAGGCTGTTCCTGGTGCCTATGTAGTACCAGTGCATATTGTAGAAGCGAACACGTGCAGGGGCGATCAATTTCTGTAGTGTCCATCCCCTGCTGAGCCACTTGCAGCCCCTGATGCTGCTCCCCTTCTCGCCAGTGATGTCAAAGAGGTAGGCATAGCAGACGGCGGAGCACTCGTACCATTTGAACATTGAATTGATGGCCTCAGAAAGCTCGGCGCTGCTGCTCTTGTCGATACAGAGCGTGTCAATCCATATGTATTGAAGGTTGTCGAGACGTGCCTGCTCGGCGCTTTGCCGTACCTTCTGCGCCCCTTGCTTCTCGAGCCAGCCGCTCGAGGCCCAGTTCTTAATGTCGCCGAAGGTGATCTCCTTCTCCCATGTGTGCGATAGGATGACATATGGAGGAGCGCTCCTCTCATCTGTGAAGGTCTCCAGCCGAAGTGTTGATGTGTTTAGCAGTCTCATCTCGCGTTATTGAATGAATAGGTACTGTAGAGGGACAGAGATGAGACTCGGCTGTAAGGCAGCTGACACGAGGGCATATGCAGTGGCTGTCCGGCCTGGCCAATAGAAGGAAGGGATCGCAAGTGACCACTGGAACAAGTTGTACTTTGCCTATTAACAGCGTCTATGTACCCTAATTACTATTCCACATACTCCCGACTACGACAGAGAGTTACGTCCATAACTGGGTGCAGGTATTCACTCACGTGATAAGTCAGCTTCAGTAACAGTATCAGCCAAGAAAAGTTCATAAAATGTATACATGCATCAGTGTATGCCGCGGCCTCTGCAAATAAGCGCTGACCTATTAGTTTGAAGTAATAGCATTGTGTCTATTCTCATCTCCCTCTATATGCTTGGCCAAGTCAGACTATGCATTAATGCAGAAATGCAGGAATCGCGCAAACCCCCAGGTGTCCCCCCCGATGCATTTGTCCGCTCAAACTAGCAATGCGAATGCCTAAAACATCTCCATAGTGTAGGTCCCGTTCCCGCGAGCGACGAATGGCCGGCGCCCATCCCCGCCAGGGAAAGACGCCGAAGGCCTTGCGTGCTCGATGGGACCAAAGCCAACTTTGGGTCCCATTCCTTGGCGTGCCCGCATATGTAGCTTGATGAAGCGACTCTCGTACAAGTCTCTCTGTAGGGCCAGACCAGCTATGTCGGGCTTAGGCATATGCAGAATCCAAGCGTTTCGGGAACATAAGTTCATCCCGGAGGTGTCGCTTATAGGGCCCCCATGGAGCAATCTCCAGTGATAGATATAACTCGAGGAGCCTTTCACATGAAGTCATCACTAGTAACATTGTCAGCATTGGAGATCCACAAAGGGGTTGGGTTCGCGAAGTGATAACGTACTCGCCAAAGTCCTCCTCATAAGTCGCAGTGTCGGCGGCAGGGTTGGTTCTGCCAATCACCACGCTAGTCTTGGTCTTCTGGGCCTTGCTCTTCTTGCCGCCCTTGTCGGCGGCCTTCTCCTCCTTCATCTTCTCGTTGCTGAGAGTAGTCAGGGTACTGGCGATCTTCTTGATCTGGTCGCTGGGCAGATCCTTGGCCAGTTGCTTGGAGAACTCTTGCAGGAACAGAGTGTAATGGGCCTTCTTGGAGTTGCCGCCGATGATGGGAACGAGAACGTTGCGCATGTTCTCAAACTGCAGCTTGGTCTGCGGGTTCATCAGCGGGAGATTGCCCAGGTTGACGGTCTTGCTGGGGTCCTTGGGATCAATGGGGATGGC
Source organism: Apiospora saccharicola (assembly GCA_038363915.1). Classification (NCBI taxonomy): domain Eukaryota; kingdom Fungi; phylum Ascomycota; class Sordariomycetes; order Amphisphaeriales; family Apiosporaceae; genus Apiospora; species Apiospora saccharicola. The sequence continues at coordinate 9,033,262 of JAQQWM010000001.1, forward strand.
AGCGCCAGCAGACACGGCCTTGCGGTTGGGGTTGACACCAATACCACCGAAGAGATCGGCGGCGTGGTTCAAGTCGGACTCGAGCTCGGTGCGCTTGAGACGCTCGCGGCGCTCGGCCTCAGTCTCATCATCGCTGTCATCGCCTTCGGCCAGCATCTTAGCCCGCTCGGCGCGGAGTTCCTCGATACGTTGCTTCTTGGACTTCTTGTTGGCAGCGGCCTCGGCGTCGGCCGCGGCCTTGACCTCTGCGGCCTTCTTGGCCTTCTCACGCTCGACCTCGGAATCCTCGGCAGCATCCCATGACTCTAGAACCTGGAGAAGGGGGTTTAGTATGTCGCAAAAGGTATAGGGCTATCGCTCAGCATACATCGCTATCATCCTCTTCGTCATCGAACTTGCGGCGGCCGGCAGCAATGGCAGCGGCCTGAGCCGGGGAAACAGATGAGCTGCTGGAGTCGGACTCCTCTTCGTCTACATTCAAGAAGGACAAGCAGTCAGCAGAGTCCATACATAGCCGAGAAGCTGCATGATCCAGATGCGCCAGAACTACACTTGGGAGTCGCATATCAAGCCATACAGGGAGGCAGCTGGTGCCCACCATCGAGTCCTGTCCGTCATTATGTGCTGCAAGCGTCCTGGTGGTGCAGGTAACGCGCGCGACAAAGAATCACGCAGTATGATGACTGGATCTCAGCAAGGTGGCCCTTTGCTCGCCGCCACCCGTATGCACATTGTGTGCGCCTTGTACATTTGCGCCCATTTCGACTAGGAGGGGTACATAGTAATGTTGAACTTACCCCACTGCTTGGGGGCATTTTGACAGCGAAGATCGTTTGTCAGGTAGAATGCGACGAGGCGATTTTTTCTGGATTTGCGAGGAAGGAGCTGGTGTACAGTCCCTATTCCTTTTTATAGGCGTGTATGGGTTGAAGGAGTCGGTCGGTGTTCCACGGGATTTGGGAAGGTAAAGAAGAAGGAAACAATGGAATGGACTGGCTGGTCTTCACAAGCCCTGGGCGGGAAATGGTCAGATTTTTGGAGGGGTCACTGCTGGTTGGGCACAAAAAAATTCGTGCACGACCGCCCTACCTGATAAAAGGCCGGACTGACTTGGGACTTCTCCAAGGCACCCCAGCTATTTTTATATCCATCCTTACTGAGAAGAAGAACTATTACACGCCTTTATGGCAACTACACATTCTTGCGATATGGATAGCAAACCAGTAACTATTAACGTACATTATGAAATGGAATCTAGAAAATAGGGATTACGTTTGTATAACACAACATCAGTAGACCCTACCTAAGAACAAGGGGTGCCTGAATTCTATCTTATATGTATGTACCTGAGCCAATGCCCTGTATGACATCACCTTCCTGAACCACATTCAATGAATCCCTGCAGCAAAGATGGAAGCAGCATTCCAGCTGTTCGGGTATCCTTTCATGCATGCTTCCACTGGAGTCGACCAGAAATGTGAGAACATCACTCGCTTCGTGAAACACCATCTGCCGAATGACAGCCAGCTGATGATTACTATTCATGGGCTTGAAAAGACTCGCTGTAATAGCAGCAAAAACTGTCGAATTATGGACTAAAAGCCATGAATAGCCAAAATGTCCGAGCTTCCCCTATTTGGCCGGAAGTATCGACATAGGTGTAGCTTGTATATTTGACAACATCTATTCTAAGTCTCCTCGGATATGTTCGAGTTATTGACTTCTTGTTGGACATTAACTCAGAAACCCCGCGATGTGGCTGGCCCATGGGGGCGGGGCTATTTCCCCCAGGTATACGGGCCGGCGTTAAAGGGGGGGTCATGCTGGCAACTTGGCCGTGTCAAACCCAGAAAAGATGGCGTCCTCATATATGGTATGGAATCAGGTATCCCTGAGATTGAACTTGTCTCGGGGTTTTTATATGGCAGCAGTCTCATTCCCTTTTGGACTGTGCAATATTGCATCTCCTGGATGCAGAACGCAAGCTCATGGCTTACATGGAGTGATTGGTCGAAGGGTGACTCATTCATACCCTGCCGGTATCTGCTCGCTTAATATTGTAGCCGACAAATCTTCGAACTTGCCGCATGAATGCATGCTCTATAAGCTTGGTTATCTCAACAAGATATCTTCAGGGCCTCTGCCACAATCTGCTTGCTCTCAGGCACCATTGAACCGCTCCCCGAAGCAGAAGAGCACACGCTGGCTCGGCGAGTACGGGATCAGCTGACCCTAACACCCTACGCCGTTTCGTCCCTGACGAAACTGAGTGGGGGCACCGCCAACTTCCTGTATCGAGGCACCCTCCTCCAGCCCCTGGCCGGAAGCACCAAGACGGTCGTGGTGAAACGCTCTAAAGACTTCGTCGCTACTAATCGCGACTTCCCCCTAGACATCACCAGGTGCAACTACGAAGAGTCCATGCTGCATGCCCTGGATGGGTTTCCACGGTCCATCACCACCGCTGGTGGTTGCACAGTAGAGGTTCGAGTGTCACAGCTCTACTACTTCGATCGAGAGACGCACACACAGGTTCTCCAAGACTTTGCCGACACGACGGACTTAACCACCGTACTGCTGCAGCCCCCCCTCCGCCGCCTTCGCCGGGAAGAACCTGCTGCCGGGATCGAGCCCGAGGACTGTCGGACAGGCACTGGGCTCCTGGCTACGCGAGTTCCACAGTTGGTCGTCTATGCCCGCCCAGAGGCCCCTACTGGCGCAAATAGGGCCGAACCCGGGAATGCGCCGACTTAACTGCCTTATGACCTACGATAGCTTCATTGAGATCCTGGAGCGTCACTCGGAGCTCATCGATGGCCACAAGAGCACACTGGAAGAGGTCCAAGCTACTTTCAAGCAGGAGTTCGAGCAGCCACCGGTCGGAGGCGACAAAGCTCGGGGCCTTATCCATGGCGACTTTTGGTCGGGCAAGTAAGTGAACGACAATGTCGAATGCAGTTATGGTTTTCTGATCATAGGATCTTCTTGGTAAAACAGTGTTCTACTCCCCAACAGCCCCTGGCGCGACAACGCGCCGCAGTCCGCCCAAGACGAAGAAACCCAGCGGCTTTTCATCATCGACTGGGAAAACGTCCTATACGGCCACCGCGCCGTGGACATCGGCGGCATGCTGGCGGACCTTTATGAGCGCCACCACTTCAGCGGCGCCGGCGCCAGCCTTTCCGTGATCGAGGGCTTCGTGAAGGGCTATGGCGGCCCATTACTGAGCCACGACGACGACTTAGCGTTCCGGGTCGCCATCCATGCCGGCGTGCATCTGATCTGCTGGTACTACCGGCGGGACCGCAACGCGCCCCTCCCGTATCCCTTGCCGACAGTCCTATCGGCCTTGACCCTCGGGCGGGATATCGTTTTGAAAGGCTGGGGGAAAGACAAGACGTGGTTCAAAGGCACTTTCCTGGCACCTTTATTTGCGAACAGCTAAATCGAAGATGGGTGGAATACTAGTGAGATAGTGAGTAAGATCTTGCCAAACCACATAGACTATGCATAGGTCTAGGCCACAGATATCATGACATAGACCCGAGTCTTGATGGTACCGCCCACGCACGGCACCTGAACCGGTCGAAAGAAATGCTCCGGTAAAGTCAGCCAACACTCCAGACCGCAGCTCTTATCACACGCTTACGTTAGATTTGCTGATTACCTCTGTGCCTGGTCATATATCAGCTTGCAAGGTCGGGGCCTGGAGATCGGGACGCGAGTAATAGAGCATGGACATAGAGAGTGAGTGCTACTAGAGATAGATACTTGACATTTTTATAATACTGTTGCTGTAGTGCTGTAGGGGGCTATATACAGATTACATTTGCATTACAGGTGGGCAAAGTTGCTATTTAAATCATGTAAGACACCGAACTCGTGTATCATGTAAGCCGAAGGTCTTAGGTTATGCTTACCCAGATTATAGCGTAAGGTTTTACGGAATAAGTAGGTAAGCAAACTGCATGCACGCTTCCATTCAACCAATACAGCAAGCATCATTTAATCCACAAGCACAGACCTTAGAATAGCTGAGATAGGCAACTCGCATCAGCCCCACGCATGAGGCTGTAGTCGGGTCATCTACGTAATCGAAGGCCGAGTGACCATCGGACTTGGACAACTCCCTTGAGCAATAAACCCGACACGAGGGTGAAAGAGCCAAAAGAAAAACAATGGTACTGGTTTTATTAGCACGGATTGGCGATAACAGCTAAAGCTAGTTTTGTTGCCTCAGCTCCCTCCACGAAAACTGGCCGGAAGGGGCCTTTGTGTGGGCATTGGGGCACTGGGCCAAATCCCACCCCCGTTAGCTCCCGATAATCTCAAATTCCAGATCCCGCGGCTGACTCACCCGTATCCCTTCCTACACTCAAAAGATCTGTTTCAGCCAATTTCTTTTGGTATTTATGGTAATTGAGATAGATAGCATATATCCTTTGGACTGAGCGAGGCGGCACGTTCAGATTGACTGGCATAAGGGGTGGAATTCAATTGCTGGGGAAGGCGGCAACCCGGTATAAAAGATGCGGCTGACCCGAGTGGCCGGGAAGTGTACGGCGTTTGCTTCCCGTGGCGCTTGCGAGGCTAAGACCTTATGCAGCGGTCCGACTACCCCCTACATCCAGTTTTTTTTCTCTCACTCTACGAGTCACCAGACCATTTGTTGAATTCCAGTAATCCGGGTTGGCTTGGCGCGTTGGCTTCGCCGGTTCAGATTCTTCCAGTACGTATCTCGTCATGGACCAGCAGGATAGAGGGGCCTTTGGCCCTTGTGTAAGATCATATAAATCCCCAGTCGTCTCAAGGGACATCCCTAGTTTGCCACCTTGGTCCCGACCCAGAGTCAACACAAAGACACATCGCTTACCTCGATAAACATCATCATTACTCTGTTCCCTACTCCACGACATCCCACGTCCCCTACTCTACTCTCTTCCTCATGTTGTCAGTAAGAGTTCAACCGAAGCTCTGTACGCCAAACCAGGCCCTTCAGCTATCCAAAGCGATAGCTCCTCTTCTTCACAACTCCAGCCTTGGGTACAGTGCTGGCCCGAAGGGGACCACAGTATGCATCCAACAGCGCGGTAACTCGAGAGCCTTCTCTACGACCCCGGACCGCAAACTCCGCGACTTCTTCCCCGTCAAGGAGACGGAGCACATCCGACAGACGCCACCAGCATGGCCTCATCACGGGTACACCGAACAGGAGATGCTCGCCGTCGTTCCTGACCACAGACCCCCTCAGACCATAGGCGAGCGGGTGGCCTGGAAGTTCATGCGTTTCTGCCGCTGGGGCATGGACTTCACCACCGGCATGCAGAAGGAGCAGAAGGTCGACAAGGCAAATCCCACAACGTCCATAACGGCGATCAAGCCCCTTACCGAAGCCCAATGGCTGATCCGCTTCCTGTTCCTCGAATCAATAGCCGGCGTCCCTGGTATGGTAGCAGGTATGCTGAGGCATCTCCAAAGTATCCGACGACTCAAGCGTGACAACGGCTGGATCGAAACGCTCATCGAGGAATCGTACAACGAACGAATGCACCTGTTGACATTCATGAAGATGTGTGAGCCGGGGTTAGTATCTCCTAGCATCTCTTTTCCCGGAGAGTCCCTCGTTGCTGACAGCGGTCTAGATGGTTCATGAAGTCATTCATCGTCATAGCCCAGGGTGTCTACTTCAACTCCATGTTCCTGTTCTACCTAATATCGCCCAAGCTCACCCACAGATTCGTCGGCTATCTGGAAGAGGAGGCCGTCCATACCTACACCATGTGCATCAAGCAGATAGACGAGGGGCAGCTGCCCAAATGGACCGACCCCAACTTCAAGATCCCCGAGATCGCCGTCAAGTACTGGCAGATGCCCGAGGGCAAGCGATCGATGCGAGACCTGATCATGTACATCCGAGCCGACGAGGCGTGTCATCGCGGTGTCAACCACACTCTTAGCAACCTCAACCCAAAAGAGGACCCGAACCCCTTCGTCAGCGAGTACAAGAGCGGCCAGGAGCCACCGCGACCTGCTCTCAGGCCGCAGGGATATGAGCGGGCGGAGGTCATGTAATGAGTACGTGCTGTGGAAAAACAACGGTGGTCAATGACTTCGGGCCAGCGACGGACAGACAGCTAGGTGTTGGGCTGAAAGGACACACCCCGGACATGGTTTGGATTTCCTTTTCCCTCGTCTCGCAATTCTTTCGGAATACGAGGTTCTGGCTGGGTGTGAGTTACTCTTGCATGGCGTTTCTGGCGCTGGCGTTTTACTGTATCCCTAGATAGATACCTCTCAGCTCTGGTGCAATTTTTGTTTTGGTTGTTGGCGGACTTGCGGATTCTCAGCCGCCCCTAGTAGACAAATAGATAGACATATTTTGATCCTCGCAAGAGTTATTCCTAGAATAGAACATGCATGACCGGCCTTAGTCTTAGTTCATGGGGGTTAGCCAAGGGAGACGAATGCGTGATTTGAGAAGGCGATCAGTTCGCCGAAATATCGACTCCGCCGCAATGCGTATGACTCGAGGGATCAAAAGGCGCCCTCGATGATCGACCGAGCGCTTGAACAGCGAACGAACGCAATGGATTGAGACGAGTTCATGGTGCCACGAGATCGTGGCTCATGTCGGCCGCGCTTGTTAAGGTGGTTGACAGCAGGGCATAAACGGATTATAGGTTAGGTTAGGTGGAAATCCAATTTTGGAAACAATAAGCTTCCCACAGCCGCCGACAGCCACAATACCCCACGTCAAGATAAACGCGCCCGTTTTGCCTTTCCTTCTTTGGTCTGGTGGTTTTTAGAGGGGGCTGTGCCTCCTGTAGCTAACGCACTGCACTTCTTCTGCACTGTTGCAGTGGTTACGACATGTCCAGACTCCATACCCTCCACCCAACCCGGCAAGCCGGGCTCCGGGAGATCGAAACCATCATTGATAGAATAGCAGAAGCCCACCGGCCTATAGTAGTATTCATAGCTGTCTCTACCGGTGGTGCATCTATCTATCTGCTACATACAAGCTGGACGGTTAGACTTACCTGCTTGCGTATGCCCAGTGGATGGGGGGTGACGTGTGTCAGATAGAAAAGACATTCATCAAGATTTCATTTCTCTGCCCGTCCGTATGCTGTCTCTGGTGCGAGGGGGCAGATGCCAGAGCGGCATGGGGACGGTGATCTGTATTTCCCTCTCGTCTGCTCCCACGGACCACACACGCCTGTCGGCCAATCACTCCGGCATGTCACCACAGCTGCCTCGAAAGAGCAAGCTTCTGTCATCGTGGACACCCCGCCAAGGCCTGTACACGTTTCGGACGCGCTAGATGCACGACTCGAGCATAGCTGACGAACCCCCCGTCATCCCTTGCTCCCTTGTTCGCTTAATGGCTCCGGTTGTGTATGCCCATCGGTAAGGATAGATTGCCTGTTCGGCTTTCATATCTCGTAGGCAGGTCGGTAGGTAGGTAAGTACTGCGGCACTTGCGGGCCTGCTGCAGGAAGCGTGTGCTACTTTTTTGCTGCCAGAGGGGGAACTGATGGTGGGTTTCAAGGGCCCAACGTTTCAAGGATCCAGGCAAACCAAAGATTTGTCAACCTCTCGCAGATAGCTACACTCCGATATGGTGATAAAACTCGATTTCATTTTAGTGTGCGTCTGCTTGTGCGTGTGTTATGTTATGCATTGTCCTTTCATCGGTACCCATCATTCTTGTCTGTCTAGACTTACTAGACTTATTGGGTTTCGATGGGGGGACCTGGGCCAACTACAGCGTGTAAAATTCCGTCTAGTTACGAGATATATCTCCGAAATTCCCACCGACTGCCGCCTCGGCCAATGACAGCAGTGTGGTCAGTGACAAGTTGTGATATCCTTGGGCTGCGATAGAAAAACTCCGACGTTGTGGGCGATCTGCGTAGTTGAGTCGCATCCTTTCCGGAGCTCTTTCGCAAGCCTGTGGCTCGTGAGCGTGTGTCGTCAATGCGCGCGATGCTACTGCTACTCCTGCTTGTGCCCATGTTCGGGGACTACTCTCTCACACACGCGGAAACGGCCGATTCCTTCTAGAAGGGTGTGATACGGGGAGGAGACTCGCGGTTATGGGGAAAGCGGCTTTCACCTGACCGAATCAAATGTCACCTCGGATCCTGCCTGTCTAGACTGTCTACGACGCACGCTGGTCTCGACCGTCTCAAGCTCGTCTCATTTGCACGTATCGAGATAGGACCGTAGTCCCGAATCTTGGCAATCAAGCGCCTTGACATTTTCTCTCTCTTTCTCCCTCGGCTCGTGACTTCATACTCCGCACCTGGGCGTCGAGTCGGGAGAGAAAGATGAGAGACAGCAGTCAGTTTAGTGTGCTAGATAGATTAGGTAGACTCTCTAGCACGTGTGCCTGCCTTCCTTCGTTTGGTTTACAACGGCTGTCGGTCACCTTTCATCCCGCCTCATTGCGTCGGGCGTGGATATGGGATGACCGACCAGTAGGTTTGCGAAGCCCTCTTTCCTATTTTACATGCTCAGCCAGTGGTATTGTGAGAGTCGTGACGGCGGGCGAAAAAGGCGGGAAGCCGTAGCAGCGGAAGCCAGCAAGTGTGTGCTGGACGCATTGCGGTAGGGTTTAGCGTCTCGATTCCAAATGCTACCAGGCCAGACATGATGTACACTCCTGGTGGTTAACGGTGTTACAGTACGTGTAGTGTAGGTACTACTCGATAAGCGCCCGACTCCACGGCCGACTGCTGGTAGGCAACTTTTATTGCTCCGACTGGAGGCAGATCGCGGTAACCCTTGCCGGTCATGTCATATCATGAGTACGGTTCAGAATACGGCCCTAGTCAGCACCAATTTCCCTCCTCTCATCTCGCAATATCGATGGTGCTTGATCAGGGAGAGACTGGTTGCTGACTTCCTCTCTCGTCCGTCAATTACCCCGGTTTTCATTTCGCTATCGTGTGTGGCCGGTACGAACCGTCTGACATACATAAATGTGTGTGATGTAGGTAATTGTAGGTAATATAATTGCAGATTGTGAGGGTTAGCCCAAAGCGTGCCTACATGACCCGAATAATCATGGACAATAGCCAATGGATCTGTCGTCTGCCCCGTCTGTGTCTATACCATGTCCAGGGGTGTTGCTTGATGGGCAAATAGTATGTATTTTTTGCAACAGGCCATCCTCGCCATCTCACTCAACCCGTAATCCAAGCCCTGGTCGTATACTTGAGCCATCCGGCGTTACACTTGTCCAAACTACTACATAACTTCACATGCTCAGCACCTGTATTGCTATATCATATGTGAGAGATACACTTGATGTAACCTGTCATTTGGTTTAAACTTTCTGGACGGTTCACTCACCGTTGACCATCTCTGGCCGGCCAATAGAGAGGTCCATCGATGAACATTGCTATTACAGCCATTAACACTAATTGGGCTTACATCAATAACTAATAGAGGGGGTTAGGAAAAGCAGATCAGGTCGGTCGGTTTCTAACATTAGACAGCAGAGACCCGCTTGAAGCCCATCTAATAACGACTTGATGAGCTTTTGGCCTAGCGCGGGTGGACCAACCCCTCTCTGTCACTCACTGGCTCTGGGCTACAGCTTCGTGAACCGTCCAGTAATGTACTGGTATCATACGAGGAGGGCCCTGAATAGGCGTGTGTGCTAGCTGGCTAGGTGCCCAGCAGGTTCGCTAACTGCATTGACTGATAGAGGAGTACCGAATAGACGGGCCCCCATAGCTACTGCAAGTACCTGCTTTTGCTGTACTTGACGACGTATCCGGTGTACCGCGTATCAAGTTGGGTGTTCAACCGAAGTAGGTAGGCTGTGCAGAAACTGTCCTCGACGAATCTGATGGTGCGCCTGTGACCGAACACGTCAAGACACATTTTTCTTTCTTTCTCGTTCACCCTGCAAAGTTGAGACCCAAGGTGCATACCATATCCCCACGTCATGTTCCGCCGGGGTCTTCCTTACCTTTTGGCTGGGTTGTAGACAATCTCTTTGTCCCCGGTGCCGGGCAAGCAGCCGCTCTCGCTCAGTTTTCCGAGGGGGTGAAGATGGACGGTTGTGGAGAAGACGAGACGAGTTTGGATCACCCTGAAAAGTCCACTGCATCGTGCCAAGGCCCAAAACCCTTGAAAGGACCTCTTTGCGCCGAGAAGTACACTCGCACGGCAGGATGGTGGTGCAGGTACCTGTCCAGGTAGAACCTGCTTCAAATACCCACAACCCCTACTGGGGTTCGCTGGGTGGATTGGGCACTCGGAGGGCACTTGGAAACAGGCACTAGGACGACTAGGACTGGGCGCACCAATCCCACTCTCTCCCACTGGGCTGATGGGTTTGGGGGGTTATCCTCCCTCATCACTCACACGCACTCTACTTTAGAAGTCCCGAGAAAGTGTGATGAGACGAGCTGTCCTTCTTCCCCCCCTTCCCCAATTGCGAACTTTCATCGCATAACATGACTTGAGACAGCGGTCGACCTGTCTACAACCTACGCGCAACGTCTCGCATACGTAACTCTACAACATCCATTCGTCTGCACCTATACCCCCCTAGGCGCATTCTGCTATCCAAGGGCCAATCCCAGCGCTCGTCTCACGCTAAGAGGATCGCGCACTTTCGGGGCTGTGCCCGTTGCATCGCCACGGTGCCAGCGTGCCTGAAAGGCTGACTGGCGATTCTGCCTCGCGACACAACGTCTGCTTCCGTCTTTAGAAACATTGCTGCTGCGATGGATCAACAAGCTGCACAAGGAGCCCATGCGGCTCGTGGCCGGTCCCCATCTGCCGGCCATCAGCAGTCTCATATAAGAAATAGTCATTCTCCTTCGCCTCATCCCTACCCGTCTCCCGATGCCACTATCGGTCTCGGACTTGGCCTCGACAACTCCACCACGAACAACCTCCAGCAGCAACCGCAGTTCGCATCCACCGACTTCAACAATTACAATACCACTGCCGCAGCAAATCAGTTCCTAGATCCGACGCAGGGCTTGGCTGACACATCCTCCTTCGACACGACCTTCCCTACCCAGACCCAAGCCGGCTTCAACCAGAACCTGCTCACCCCCGACTTCAACGGAGGCGGAGACTTCTCCCTCTTCCCACCGACCACCCAGGGAGACCAGTTCAACAGTCCCCTATTTGGTGGTAGCGCGCCGTCTGGAACCCCAGATATCAACAATATGACCTCGCCCCAGATACATCACTCCCCTACGCCTCCTCACCACCTCAAGCCAGACCCCCACCAGCCTGGTTCCGCACATCAGTCGCCGGCTTTTAACCAGCACCACTTTGCTTCGCCCTCTCCTCACCAGCACTCGAGGAACACCTCGCTTGGTCCTGAAGCTGCCCTCTTAGGTAACCAGGTCGATTGGTCTGCTGCGCAATTCCAAGGGCACCGCCGCTCCCCCTCCGAGTACTCGGACGTCTCATCGGCCCAGCACTCGCCCAACTTAATTGCCCACGACACCTTTGACAACGCCCATTCCGAACACGGGCATTCCCCAATGCAGCGGCCACAGGACGGATTTTACGACGGCGTGAGCCAGGGCCTGGGCAACTTCAGCATCTCGGATCCTCACCACATGGCGCAGGGCCGGAGTCCATCACACAGCCCTGCCATGTCCCCGCGCATCCCTCCGCAGCAGATGCCAGACATGGGCCAGCACAATCAACACTACGCCCTAGGCGGCCAGTCTCAGGGCTACGTGAGCGCGCCGACAATCAGCTACCCGGAGGCATTCCCCTCCCTTCCTGCCGATGTTAGCATGGGCCAAATGCAGCCTCCTGCCATCAACATTGACTTTGCGCCCAATGCCAGGCAGGGTGGCGAGATGCCTAAGCAAACAATGGACCAGACTTCACTAACGCCGCCTGACAGAGGTATGCTATACGTATCTCCACATGTTTGAATTCACGATGACTAACTGAAGTACAGGCCGAGCGCGTGGTCGTCAACGAGCTGTTACTGACCCTTACAACAGCGGTGGCCCTGGCATATCTCGGACAAGCACACCGGGAAGTTTGTCCAACCATCTGGGGGCCGATTTGGTCTCGCGCAGCCGCTCAGGATCCGACTCCTCGCGGTCTATTTCACCGTCGTTATCGCCAGGCGACCGTTCCGGCAGTGCTAGTGCTGCATCTAGGAGGCGGCAGTCGATGTCAGCGGTTCCCAACAACGTCATTGCTCTCCGACTTGCAGACCCCGAATATCAGGCTACGCAAGAGAGTGGGAACTCCAAGCGTGTCCAAAAGCACCCGGCTACATTCCAATGCACCCTCTGCCCCAAGAGGTTTACGCGCGCATACAATCTGCGATCGCACCTTCGTACTCACACTGATGAGAGGCCATTTGTATGCACGGTATGCGGCAAGGCTTTTGCAAGACAGCATGACAGAAAGCGTCATGAAGGCCTCCATTCTGGAGAGAAGAAATTTGTCTGCAAAGGTGACCTCAAGGCAGGAGGGCAATGGGGTTGCGGCAGACGCTTCGCGCGTGCCGATGCTCTGGGGCGGCATTTCCGGTCAGAAGCTGGCCGAATATGCATCAAGCCCCTGCTCGATGAGGAGATGCTCGAGCGCCAACGAGTATGGCAAGAACAACGAATGCATAGCATGGCGCAAAACATAGCAGCACAACAAGTTATGATGGATCCCAACGCCTATCCGTCCATGGACCAAAGTGGCTTTGCTTTGCCAGCCTCCTTGCTAGCACAATACCCTGCCCTAGCCCAGATGAATTGGCAAACCCAGGATGTTGGTGGGGTGGAAGATGAGCTCAGTGGCCGGTCTAGCTTTGACGCCTCAGACTACGACGAAGGTGACGACAACGGTTATGTGAGTGGCCCAGGCACAGGTTTCGGCGAGGGCGGCATGCAGCAAAACTTCGGCGAGATAGGATACGTGAGCGACTATGGTGGTCGATAGAAAAGGGGTTGGTTGATTGACCTTCATTCTTGGATTTGATTTTTGAGGGGTTTCTTGGGTTTATAACGATTTTGGGGGGGCAAACAAGATGCGCGGGCTTGAATTCTTGCTTCCCGAGAGCGTGGACTGATGGATGACATGGACAGCGATTTTGGAAAGGATTACTCTTCACGGCTGAGAATATTTACACGACGGGTGTCGTGTGGGTGGAAGCGGCTTCCAATTTTTCTTTTTCTCTTGATTCTATTCAGATCACGATATGACTAGACGGCATTATTTTAGATACCAACACGGAGTTGCTCTGTTTTCTGTTTTCGAATATCCCCAGCTTGTTACTGCCATCTTCACATGAGCCTGACTTTCCTTGCCTTGTTACTGAGGAAGAGGTCTATAACATACACGCGGTACCTTACATACTCCTTTGATGAAGAACGAAGAAGGGATAGCGGGGTTTATCTGGTGACGAACGACCTAACGCGGGGTCTTGATCAGATTAACCTGATCCCACAATTCGGTTAGGCAAATAAGGTACTTTGGGTGCGTATGTAGTTTGACTTACACAGGAATAGGAATGCTTGAGGACAATTCCCGCTGTACCATCCCGTGAATTAGCCCGGCAGTTGATCGTGGCATCAAACCGCTTTATAGATTAGTTCCTATGCACGTCAACAGCTTCAAGTGCTACCTTTTGCATTGCACCCACCAGCGTCTCATATGTGGTTTGCCTTGGATCCAACATCGAATTTAAGGCATTATGAAGGCGGAGCCCCGTTCGGCCCATTAGCTCAGTTGACATCCATCTCAGTTGGTACTCGGGCTACGTAAGTACTTGCTGAATCAGGAAGGTTGTCTTATCACAAGGCATCATGCGCATAACAGAGAGAGATGCCAGGATAGATATACGGCACAATCGAGCTTCCCACGACCCGCACTCGACTTCTCTTTCATGGATTTTGACAGGAATCAATATTAGATAATCGGGAATAAGCAGTTCTGTTAAGTCCCAAACTCAGTACAAGCTACATGTAAGTCAAAGCGATATACTCATGAGCTTCATAGCCCCGCCATCCCTCAGCAGCGCGGCGGTACTACTAACAAATACCCACAGCACACTTCACTGGAAAGGGATCACACTCATTCCTCTACGCACTTGTACCAAATGGCCACCCCCACCACCATCAAGGCCATCGTGGCCGTCGAGAAGGGCAAGGCCGAGGTCCGCAACGTCGCCATGCCGAAGCTCCGCAACGATTACGTCCTCGTCAAGGTGAAGGCCGTCGGTCTCAACCCTACGGACTGGAAGCATGTCGACTTTGGCCTCGCGCCACCCGGGGCCCGCGTCGGCTGCGACTACGCGGGCGTTGTGGAGGAGGTCGGTCCGGCCGTCACGAAGGACTTCAGGAAGGGTGATCGGATTGCGGGGGTGGTGCATGGGTGGTGAGTTTGCCTTATTTTCCGTTTTCATGGGAGTTTGTATATTTTGGTTCTTGTTGCGCGGCGATGTGAAGAGGGCGTATACAATGACAGGAGGGAATGAATCAGACGCTGACTTACGAATTGCCAGCGATGCTACGCAGCTCGAGAACGGCGCCTTCGCCGAGTATATTGTGGGCAAGGGCGATCTCCAGATCAAGATTCCGGATAACCTCAGCGATGAGGAGGCCGCCACGCTCGGCATATCCGTCTGCACTGTTGTATGTAGCCGTGATTCTATGCCCCCTTTCGCTGGTTACCATCCTTCTTGCTCACACCCAAACCTTACAGGGCCAAGGTCTCTACCGCTCGCTCCAGTTACCCCTCCCGCCAGCCTCCTTCCTGGTCAAGCAACGCATTCTGATCTATGGCGGTAGTACCGCGACGGGCCTCTTGGGAATCCAGTTCGCGCGCCTATCGGGCCTGGCCGTACTCACGACCAGCTCGCCGCACAACTTTGAGCTGCTGCGCTCGCTGGGCGCGCGCTGGACCTTCGACTACAATGCGGGCCCGGAGTCGTGCGCGGCCGACATCCGGCGCGCCACCTCGGGCTCCCTGCCGCTGGCCTGGGACTGCACGGGCCTGGGCGCCGAGGTGTGCGCCGCGGCGCTCTCGACCGAGGCGGAGCGCGACCAGCCGACGTACGGGACGATTATGCCCATTGAGCGCGCGGTGCTGGTCCGGGTCAACCCGGCGGTCCGGGGACCGCGCGAGACGCTCATGTATACCGTGTTTGGGGAGCGGTTCGTCAAGGGCGGGAAGGAGACGCCCGCTGATCCGGAGGAGTACGCGTTTGCTAAGGAGTTTTGGGAGCTGGCGCGGAGACTTCTTGAGAGCGGCGACGTGAAGGCTGTCACGCCGGACGTGAACCGTGGTGGGAAGGGCGGGCTTGACGGTGTGCTCGTGGGACTGGATGAGCTTCGGGCTGGCAAGGTCAGTGGGACGAAGTTGGTGTATACTCTGTGAGAGGTGGGAGGGTAAGCGAAGGAGAACTACGGTGGATATTTCAAGCATTATTCTACGATTTGCTTGTGTTGCCGTATGACAGCGGAGGTCAGCACAGGACTATATTTACATAAGAAAGGTATTGTCTTGCTGCCCATAGAAATATTGTTGAGTCGAAGTCAGCTAGGTAACTCTTGAGACTCTTATCATAAGTTTTACGAGAAATATTCCTTTCGTCCCTCATATATTAATCGTGGGTGCGCTTTCATCAGAAGACTGGATCATGGAATTGTATAAGATTTTGAATATCCCGAATTGATGATGTATACTTTATATATTTACAGATAAAAGAACCATATCCGAATGTCATTTTGCCCCCGAGAAGAAGACGGTGGGTTATCTTGCCTCTAGTAAGAATAGGGGCACCATAAGTCTCGTGCACATCCAATAGAGATGCCTGCTGTGCTGCAGCGTAGGCCTAGTTGAAAATGCATGTCTGCGTATACTTACTAATTATACTTCTCTTCTACTTAAGTAATTTAGCCCAAGGCTCGGCTTTGTGGTGTGAAGAATGTACGGTAGTCTGATGTATGTCACGGGCTACAACCACTTGACAATTTCGCCTGATGGCTGTGGATTGATAGATGATGTGAAAACTGCAGAGCCTCCAGTAGCGCCGTGCCCAACCTGGGGCCAGTATCTTCTACTTCCAAAGCACACGGAATGCGCCGGACAGCCCTAGCATAAGGCGTAACTTCAGCCGCCGATCTGTCGACGTTCTTTCAGGGGTTTGTGAGGGTCGCCCACCAGTCTATGCGCAAACAATCACGAACGATTCTCAAGAGATCACTCTGGCGAGGTCCGAAAAGGGTATACAATGCAGAGACCAGGATGCTCTCATCGATTCTCACTATCAGACACGTGGGAATTGAAACTCAAAAAACCCCCAGAGTCTAGTAGCAGGCAGGTAGGTCTAGGTTGACGTGCATCATCGTCCAGAACGCCCCCTTGTAACGTTCTAGATCGGGACACACACGACCTGCCAACGACGGGCCTCGTCCCGCTAAAGCTTAGGGCCCGTTGGGAGGACCCGTTGCTGCTGGGCTGGCAGGGCAGGCTTGCCACAGACCTGGGGGCGCGCTGACCGCTCGACGGGGTTGATCCCCGCTGGTTCGCTTCTGGGGGCCTGGTCGCTCTCGTCATACAAGCTTTTGTCAGATGGTAAAAGTAAAGAGTGCTGAGCAGGGTGCCAGTGTCAGCCCGTAGCTTATTTGTTAGCGATACTACCTTGGGGGCGGCGACAGCTACTAAGAATGATAAAAACCGCTGCTGTTGCGGCTCTCACCCGTTTCTCATCTGAGATAATCTCTGATGCATCTTCCCATCTACCCTCGCGCATGTCTCACTGTCGTCCACAATGGCGGGCTGGCTGGGGTAGTGCGGAGGGACCTGTGCGCCCGTTCCGTCATCAACCTTACCTAAAGCTTGTTCCGCCGGACAATCCCAGCAAACACGGACGCGACACGAACACTGATGACAGAAGAAAAAGAAAACTGCGCCTTCCCGATGGTTTGCTTGCGCTTGTTCCACGTTCATTCCGGGACGGCGGAGATTATGTAGGGTGGTTTGTTGCGTAGTCCCCGCGCCGCGTCGTCTCACCGGTTCATCTCAAAAGTAACAAATTGGTCATATCGAAAAATGCCCCGAATCGGCGTGCAGCCTCGTCATTTCGGCCCATTGATGCGCATGTCCACTTACACGCAACCTACTAACACAGTAGGCGACAGTAGGAGTAGTGTGTGCTGGGTTGGGTATGAATGGACAGACGAAGCCGTGCTAAACGTCATGCTAATGGCATCGTATATGAACTTGCATAAAACCATGCGTGAAGAATGAGGGCCTTTTGCGAGGCTATTCGTCCACTCCAACTTGCGGTCTGCGAGAGGCAATGTTAAATACAACAGCCTCGTTTTGGAGGGTCGCGACTCTCGCATCACGGATTATGCCGACGGACTAGGTCGCCACTTGGATCTGACCGCCGGACAGTCTGTAGGTCATGAACGGCGTGCAATTGGTGTTGGGTGTTAATTAGGTGGTGTTATAATTGTCAATTATCATGTGTGACAATGGAAGAGGCCCCCAATGTTGAAGTGCCAACTGAACCAAAAGCCGACGGCCGACTAATGAATCAATCGGTACTTTGGGTATATGTATCGTCAGAACCAACTCCCAACCCGTTGTTGGAGGCTGAGACGAGGTTCCGCCCCCAACCAGACCACTTGGCTGGAATGGCCTCGACGCGTCGCCCAGGAAGGCTGCGAGCTACATTGTCTTTTGTTTCGCATTTGGAAAAATTTCCTTTGGTTTTCACTGCTTGGTTCTGTACGAATCAGCTGTCCACTTTTGGAGTGTGTCGGCTGTTTGTTTGGGCTGAACTTCTAAAGCTCGCTCCGAGCCTCGTCGTGCAGCATGTTGGAAGCGGTGTAGATGCGACGATGCCTATTTCGGCCAAACGGGTGGGAAGGCGCATCAGAGATCTGCCCCTACCGGCTCCCACTGGGCGGGACTGGGACTCTGGGAGAATGCCGTGCCCCCCAAGAAATCGCGGGAGGAGTGTCGATAGAAACTCGCATTAGCTACCGATGATGCCCGCGCGAAGAATTTACCCATCCACGACGCAGGCACAGTACAGTAAGTCAGTGAATGCCATTACCCTACAAGTTATCCGTACAACCTTGGAATGGAGGGCTAT
Source organism: Apiospora saccharicola (assembly GCA_038363915.1). Classification (NCBI taxonomy): domain Eukaryota; kingdom Fungi; phylum Ascomycota; class Sordariomycetes; order Amphisphaeriales; family Apiosporaceae; genus Apiospora; species Apiospora saccharicola. Next base: position 9,051,377 of record JAQQWM010000001.1, read on the forward strand.
GATATGCCAATGGGTCCTGTCTATGCCTAGTAGACGCTCTTGGAGCCTCGATCAACTCCACCGTTGGATGGGGCATCGAACAACGTGGACGGGCATCGATCCAGAAAATCGGTTGGGAGTCCGATACAGTACAAGCTTGCAGGCCGCATCGCTGCCCAGCTGTCATGTATCGCTACTGCTTGTATACTTGCCTTACTTGGTGTGCAGTGCAGTGCATTGCAGCAGCCGGGCAGCATCTCTCAATGGATCAATGGAATTGTGCCAGTCGCAAGCTGGTGGTTTGGTAGAGGAGCCGCTTCGTGCGCGTAGACGACGAGGGATATGCGCAAGGCCCGTCTGGGCTCTGAGGGGGCGACTCATTGGACTGATCGTTGCATACATCGCATGCACCGCGCGTAGCGTTGCCATTTCAGGCTGGAATATTCAATATTCGCATCGATGCAAAATGCATTATTCGCATGGATGCATAGTATGCAGACGCTCGGGCAATTAATAACGATTTCAGTAAATTCGCTATATAAATTGGCATCGTCCCTTCTAAGCGTTGGCATCGTCCGACAATGACCCCCGTGACTTCCCCCTCCCTTTCGAGAGGGCGGATTGGCGGAACGCGAGATCAGATTTCATAAAACGCTCTAATTATATTATACTATTCTATTATTCCATTTGTATGGAATATTCAACTATTCAGGGGGCATAGTTGAATAATGCATTATTCGCATACTATGCGCATATTGTACAACGCTAACCGCGCGACTTACTTACAAAGACGACCCCCCTCTTAAAACCGTACCTACATACATATTTGGGGCGATTGGTCCCATTACCTAGGTACCACAGCGATCTGATGTTTGCGTGTTTCTGGACATTCCCATGGCACTGTATCCCTTCTTCCTTCCCTCAGCCGTATCCTTCTCAGACATCTACTGTTTACACGTATAGGCTCTGAATATCGGATAAGGGCAAACACAGCAGGGAGCCGTTCCAATGATAAGGGTAACATTCACAACAGCCGAAATGAGAAATGATTAAAATAACCAAAAATTGGCGAGCCCGTTCCTCAGTCGAGGAACAAATCCCTTTTGGCAAAAAGGAGGGGTTCAATGAATGTCTCATAAGAATTTCCGAGGTGGTTGGGCTTGGGGCAGCTATGATGTCGGTCGATTTTTTTCTATTAGCCAGGGTGCTACTTCCCGTACCATTTGCGCGCTAGACTCGCCTTCCTTTCCACGCTCGAGGGAGACAGTCAACGAGCTTCGATCGTGAGCTGGGGCGACAGAGGAGGCAAAGCCCCTCCGTTCTCGACGGACGGACATGATATATCAGGCGCAAGTGCAGTGCAGTGCAGTTACATGTTGCATGCACCACAGTACGTACACTCTTGGAGGGGAGGGGCCGGTACTTCGGTGAATGACCTTTAGGGAGGGGGGAGAGGGACTGGGATTGTCCATTGAAGTTTGTGGGTGGGAGTAGTGGATTGGAGTGTCACAGAGGGCCCGGCCAATCAGGCGGGCGATCGACCCTCCGCCACCCCAATTTGCTATCTACGCACACCCTCCTCCCGGGCCTGTGTGTTTCGTTCCCTGACCTTCTGACCATTCACACGGCTACGGTCATTGTGCATGACCCTGCAGACAAGTCCCATACTCCTACATAAGACCAATAGAGTAACCCTCGCTCCCCATGGATCTGGTGTTTACGCCCCCGTTGCCTACAGGAGAGAAGCCGACTTGACTGATTGACCGATTGAGCAATGAGAGGTGGTTCGACTTTGCTTCAGTCGACATCGCCGAGTCGTTTTTAAATGATTTGATCCGCGCCCCGACCTGCGCGTAGTAACTGGCCTAGCAACCGGCTCACTTCCAGAGCTAGCCATTTGCCTGGTTCATTGGATCACCGGCACGACCCAAGAAGAGAGAAGGAAGAAGGGAGAGAATATACCAGGAAAAAAGCAAAGGCGTCTGTGAGACAGTCGACTTGCTACTAATTCAGGCAGGTCCCTTTGCGCATTGCGAGAATTAACTTGTTAGACAATCGACCCTCGAAATTTGGAACCTGCTTTGCTTGGGAGAGACGTGGAAGACTCGACACTATACGCCATTTGTTGTCGGTATATCGATTCGCCCACAACCGACTCCACGGACGACTCGACTTCAGCGCCTGTCCAAGACTTGCCGCGGCCAATGATTCATTCACCCTTCCAGCATCAGTTGAGCTTAATCCGTCAGAATGGCTACTGCCGAGGTTGCAATTGCCTGCGGCAGCTGGACAAGAAGCGCATCTGGCTCGTCAACGACCCAGCCTTCGACGAGCTCGACTCTATGGGATGATCTGGATATCGAAGTGCGACTGAACCTCATTGCTAGAGCATGGCAGCTCTCGCAAAAGAACGCGGTATGTCACCCAACAAGGCCAACTTCGAGTCACGGTGCCCGCACACAAACAGCCGGCGCCAAAGTTATTCATCGGCTCAATTGGGAAATCTTGGTTGAAGTAAATTATATAAGCCCGGAGACTAATGTAGCGCTTCTGGAGCAGAACCACCCCCTCACCACCACTACGTCAGCATGCCATATTTAAACCGTTAATCGTTCCAAACGCCAGCCCTAAGCAATCTCGGCTTTCGGCGCAATGCGAACCTCCGAAGGCCATCGACGACACTCTGCGTGACCCGTCTCGGACGGGTCATGCTGCTTGCCAACGAGCTCCGGCTCCGGAGGAAAATGCACCTGCACCTTCCGATCCAGAGACAACAAGCCGTCGCAGTCGGGAAGACTCCATATTTCGAGACCCCTCCATGGATGTCCATATCGACTTTTCGTCTGAAGAAGGCTTTTCCCAATTCGCCAAGAAGAAGAAGAAAGCCCCCGCGCCGGCTGCTTTCAACTGGGGCGACGAGCTCAACAAAGGTGACGGCACTGCTGGCGATGACGGCAATGGAGGAGACCAGAATGGTGGTGGTGGTGGTGGTGATGCGGCAGGGTCCGGTAACGGTGGTGATGCCGGCGGCGGTGGAAGCGGCGGCGGTGACGACGATAAGGACAAAGATAAGGATAAGAAGGACGACCCGGCACCAGAAGACCCATGGGGCGCATTCGAAGCGGCCGGTACGAAGAAGAAGAAGGGGAAGAAAGGTGCCGAGCCCGAACCTGTCCCTGAACCTGTCCCCACGACGTTCGACGATATCAAGTTAGACGACCCCCCACCAGATGAAGGCAAGAAAGAAACCAAAACTGGAGTCTTCGCCTCATGGGGTTCCAGCTGGCTCACCGGTGGCTCTGGGACCAAGGCTTCTGACCCCCCTCCGAAAGTAGAAGAGAAAAAGGAGGAGGACACATGGGGCATCAATCGGCCCAAACCCAAGAAAGCGACAACAGCGTCGTTCATTTACGGTGATATCGACGAACCTGAACCCAAACCTGTCGAGAAACCGAAAGAACCAGAACCAGCTCCAGCGGATGATTTCTGGGGCGCTCCCGTTTCCAAAAAGAAGGGCAAGAAGGGCAAAGTGGTTGAGGAAGTCAAGGCGCCTGAACCACCTCCACCTCCGCCTGCGCCAGAACCACCCGCCGAAGTTGAACCAGGCGATGAAGACATTTGGGGATGGGGTGGTTCCAAAAAGGACAAGAAGAAGAAGGCGGAGGAACCACCACCGCCTCCGGAGCCAGTTAAAGAAGAGCCACCTGCGGACGACTTTTGGGGGGCTTCTCTTTCTAAGAAAGACAAAAAAAGAAGAAAGGGGCTATCGAGGAGGTTGTGCCAGAGCCCGTACCGGAGCCCGAACCCGAACCAAAGCACGCAGCTGATGACATGTTCCCTTCTTTTATTGGCTCTGGCAAGAAAGACAAGAAAAAGAAGAAGGGTGTCGTCGAAGAGCCTCCCAGAGTGCCCACTCCCGAGCCTGAGCCGGAACCCGAGCCTGAACCCGAACCCGAACCCGAAAAACAGGAGGAGGATATTTGGTCATTCGGTCTCACTTCCAAGAAAAGCAAGAAGAAGAAGGGTGTGGTTGAAGAGAAGAAGCCGGAACCTGAGCCGGAGCCGGAACCCCCAAGGAGGAAAAGCCGGTCGTAGAGGATATTTGGGCCTCCTTAACCTCGTCGAAGAAAGACAAGAAAAAGAAGAAGGGTGTCATCGAAGAGCCCCCTAGAGTGCCTACGCCAGAGCCTGAGCCGGAACCAGAACCCCCTAAAGAGGAGAAGAAGGCAGACGACGACTGGTTGAACTGGGGTACTACCTCCAAGAAGGACAAGGACAAGAAAAAGAAGAAGGGTCTTATCGAAGAGCCCCCCAGAGAGCCCACTCCAGAGCCCGAGCCTGAACCCGAGCCTGAACCGGAACCAGAACCGGTCCCGCCCCAGAACGACGACGATATATGGGGACTGAGTGCAGGCAAGAAAGACAAGAAGAAGACAAAGGGCGCCGTGGAGGAGCCGCCCAAGGAGCCAGAGCCGGAGAAAAAGGCCGACGACGAATTCTGGACCGGTCTTGGGCCCAGCAGCAAAAAGGACAAAAAGGACAAGAAGAAGAAGAAGGGAGCCGAGGAACCTCCACCACCACCGGAACCGGAACCGGAACCGGAACCGGAGCCAGAACCGGAGCCGGAGCCAGAGCCAGTCAAGGAAGAAAGCAGCATTTGGAGTTTCTGGGGCGCAACCAAGAAGGTTGCCGCTCCCAAGAAGACGAGCAAAACTAGCAGTGCACTGGTTGAGGTGGAAAAAGCGCCCGAACCTGCACCAGACCCTCCCCCTGCAGTCCCGGAGGCTGATGAAGACGACGGCGAAGATGGGAGTGGTTCATTCTGGGATAGCATCGCTGGTGCAAAGACAGACAAGAAGAAAAAGAAGAAGAACGCCGATGGCAGTCTCAAACCTGACTCGATTGAGGAGCCCAAGACCGACGACATCTGGGGTCTTACCGCCCCAAAGAAGAGCAAACACAGCAAAAACGCACCGGTCGAGGTTGATGGTTCTTATTTCGATGCAGTTAAGCCGGATTCGGTGGGGGACCCCGCTGACGACGATGATTGGGGATGGGGAGCCTCGAAAAAGAAGAAGAAGTCCAAGAAGGACGAACTTGCCGAGCCTCCGCCTCCAGCCCCAACCCCTCCATCTCTAGACATGGATGAGCCAGCAAACGAGCTCGAGACTAATGTCTGGGGAGAGGAGGAAGCTCCAAACTCGAAGAAATCCTCCAAGTCCAAGGACAAGGAGGATAAGAAGTCCAAAGAGAAGGAGCCCAAGCTCAGCAAAAAGGAGCTCGAAAAGCTTGAGAAGGAGAAGAGGAAAGCGGAGAAGGAGCGCGCAAAGCAGGAAGCTCGGGAAGCCGAAGAGCGTGCAGCTCAAGAAGCCTTGGAGGCTGAAGAGCGCGCCGCCGAGGAGGCTCGGGAAGCTGAAGAACAGGCTGCTCGAGAGGCCGAAGAGGAAGCCGCCCGCGAGGCAGAAGAGCAGGCTGCTCGCGAAGCAGAAGAGGCTGCCAAAGCTGAAGCCGAAGCTGCCGATATTGAGCAGGAGGAGCGCGAGCTAGCTGCACTTACAGCCAAGCAGGCGCGACGCAAGCTTATGAGGAAGGATCAGGAGAAGTTCGATCTCTTGACCGAAAATGCGAATCGCCGCGCCGCTGAGCAGGCCGACAAGGAGGCCGAGGAAGAAGCCGAGCGCGAACGCATTGAAGCTGAAGTGCAAGCTGCTCGAGAGGCCGAGGAAGAAGCCGAACGCGAACGCATTGAAGCTGAGGAGCAGGCTGAACTAGAGCGGATCGAAGCTGAAGAGGCTGCCAAGAAGAAGTCGAAGAAGAGCTCATCCAAGTCCGACGACAAGAAATCCAAGTCCAGCAAGGACAAGTCGTCCTCCAAAGACAAGGATAAAAAGTCCTCCAGAGAAAAGGAGAAGGAAGCGAAGGAAAGGGAAGCAAGGGAAAGAGAAGAGAGGGAGAGAGAAGAGAAGGAGAGAGAAGAGAAGGAGAGAGAAGAAAGGGAGAAAGAGGATGAGAAGGATCCGGATGAATATCCAGATCCAGGTGATTTTGATGATATGGACTTCGACGGCATCGAACTCGACGAGGCAGAAGTCGACGAGTTGTTGTCTCCACCACTCCCAGCTATCACAACGGCTAGGGAAAAGCCCGACCCATTCTCTTTCTGGGGTGCAGCAAGCAAAAAGAAAGGTACGTCGCCTCAGGTTACTGCACAGCAGATTTCCAAGGCTAACCCATTCCCAGCATCGCCCGAGCCCGAGACATCCAAAATTGCGGAGGATGCAGCCAATAAACCTGCATCGCAACCAAAGAGAACGTCTGCAATTGCTAACATACTCAAAGCGTTTGAACCCGCTCCTGAGCCAGAACCAGAGGAAGACGAGGAAGAAGATGAGGAAGACTTAGAGGATGCACTAGCCCCACCGCCTCCACCGCCTCCACCGCCTCCACCGCCTCCACCGCCAGCGCCTACTAGAGAGGACCGGAAGAAGTCCAAATCATCCAGAAGAGAGAAAGCAATCGTGGACGACGAGGCTGCTCCACCCAGGAAAAGCAGAAAGGACAGGGATCCACCTGGAGGCTTCCCTATGGATGAATTTGACGACGAGATTGTTGAGATTGTAGACATGGCCCCAAAGAAGTCCAAGTCCAGCAAGAAGAGCAGGCGAGCCAAGGAGGATGAGTACGTACCACCACCACCTGAGGTACCTATGGCGCCTCCAGCGGTGCCCGATGTTCCCTTGGCTCCACCTGCCGATAGAAGTTCCCCGAGGAAGGACCGTGTCAAGATCAACCGGGAGGGGGCCTCATCATGGGGCATGTGGGGTTCGAAGGACGAAAAGAAGCCTTCCAGGTCTAGAGGCGAAGAAAAGCGGTCACGTTCCGATCGCAAGGACAGGGAAGAAAAGTCATCGAAAGGATCAACTTCCGACAAGGCTGATCAATTCCCCAATGCTGCATCCTCTTCTAAACCTCGGGCTAGCATGTTCAAGAGCACCCCGCCGTTGTCGCGCTCAATGTCGACGCGCGACAAGCGCCTTGACGGGAAATCGAGCTCACGTCGGCACTCATTCGATATGTCTGGTGGTCTCGGATCGCCGCCTCTGGAGGAGGAGCCTGCGCAAATGTCATCCAAAGCCGCCAAGATCCTGGGTGTAGACAAGAATAAAAAGAGCAGATACCGCCGCCACGAGAATGATGATGACATCGTCATGCCTGATCCCTTCGAGGCAACTCCCGGCCCAGACAAGTCGTCGCGCAGGAGAACGCGCACGAAACCGGAAGAGGACCTTGTCATGGACGATCCTTATGGCCCTGTCGAACCTCCCCCAATGAAGCGCAGCATTTCAAATGCCAAGAAAGGATTTTCCAGTCTCTTTGGCGGGCTCAAATCATCTGCGAAAGCGGAACCTCGTCCTGACGAACGGCCAGAACCTCGTCGGCGACACACCATGCACTCAAGCCATCCTGAAGATGAGATGAGGGCCGGGAAGAAGTCGAAGCGATCCTCGCGAGATGAAGCAGAGGCAGCCATGACGGATGCCGACCATGACGCTCGCCGGGCAGCAAGGCACGCTAAGCGAGCTGAAGAGAAGGCTGCCGAGGACTCGCGCCGTACAAAAGACTCATCTAAGCGGGACCGTCGTAAACGTGAAGACGATGAGGAAGCCCGCCGGCAGGACGACCGCGAGGCCAGACGCGCTGAACGACGTGCTGCACGGCAAGCAGAAGAGGAGCGCCGTGCTGCCGAAGAACACGAGGCGCGGGAAGCTGCCCGAGCTGAGCGCAAACGCCAGAAAAAGTCAGGTGGAGACGACAAAGAAGCACAACGCCGCCGGTCCACGCGAGATGAACCTCGGCGATCGCGCCACGCCGCCGAAGTACCAGACGAAGAAGAGGAGCGCAGGAAGCGACGTGAAGCAAGACGTGCTGCCCGCGCCGAGGCTGAAGCCGAGGCCGCTGCCGCCGAGAAGAGCGGGCGACACCGATCGTCCCCTCAAAAGGACTACATCTTTTCGTCCAAGTCTAAGTCCAAACATCATACGGATGATGAACGGCACAAAAGTAAGCGACCAGCCTGGCCCCACTCAGGTACCGACTTTTGGGTGAAGGAACACTCCGATGCTGGGCCCCCTCCTGACGATGGCCCCTCTGCAGACGCACCAGCTCCGATTGACGATGATGAGGCACGCCGCGCCGCGCGAAGAGCCCGCCGTGAACGCCGAGATAACGGCGATCGTGAACGACCACGAGTTGCATCCGACGGTTTCGACAACGCACCGCCCCCGCCCCCACAGCCTGCATTCGACGCCACACCTCGCGGCAGCTGGTGGAAGAAGATTACAGGATAAATGATCCAATAGGTTGTGAGATTAACTTGGTGGTTGGATACGAAGATGTGATATTACCTAATTTGATTGAACAGCGTTATGGTTATTATGATGTATATGGCATTTTCACTGGTGTAGGAAGCAAGTGTGAGCAACAATTTGGCATGAAGGAATGATTGTAACGTCTTCTTACCTGGGTTTGGGTTTCGGTGGACTCTTTGTTTGGTTATATGTTAGGTACCCTTCCTCGTGTGGGCGTTTGCAAGACGCAGCGGCTGGCGGGCGGGGGGGTGTCTACATACTTACCTATGATGTTACGGGATCTAGAAGGGTTACGCCCGTGTTTGTTGTTTTGATTTATATTGATGATATACCCCCTCCTACTTAGACACATGAAATACACAAGTGTCTACACCGTTCAAGTCATGGATATCTCAATGTTCCAGTGCATATTGTGATTGCTCTCCAGCGATATTTAGTTGGTGCAGCAAGTAGGGAGAAGCAGCCTCCTCGGATGGGAAACTCCTAGGAGGGCAACGTAACTTTGGAGCGTTTCGATGTTGCAGTTGATAGTAGAAGCTGGATCTGATACAAGGACGCCTGCAGTAATGTGCTCTACGTTGGTCAATTTCTCAGTGAACAGGTGGGGTGATGGGGGGCAGGGTGACTTACAAACGCGAGTCACCTTGCCTTAGGAAAGTGCCATGGATGTGAAGGCGCGGTAAGGGAAGCTGCATACTTCCAAACAGAACCATCATATAAGTCAGAACAAACCCTGATTCCCATAACCAGCAGCACCACAACAAGCTGGCACCCGTGGCGTAGTAGTTAACGTACTCCTCCCCCATTCAAAGGCGAAGGAGTGACCCGAGTGCAAATCTCGGCGGGTGCATGACCGAATCCTGGTGTGAGCATGCTTTTTTTCTTTTTTCTTTTCTCTTTTTGTAACTTTCTCCCCATTGATCTTCTTAAAGTCATTGCACATAATCTGACCAATCGATAAAGGCTTTCTGTCTGTCTATGCTGCCTACGGTGGACATATGAGTTCCTACTTATTCATGCAGTGTACAATGGCTTGCCTTCGCCTGTTTGATATATCACATCGTTGGCTGGCGCCACTGACCTATTGGAAGTGATATAAAATACAAATATCCACCATAGGGCTATTTCTTTTTCACAGCTTAGGTCAACGATTCTCTATATGGATTCTCCAATTGTTAATTCAAAATATTTATCTGGTCTCGTTGCCTCTAATTGGTGGCACATACACTCATCACCGTTGACGATACCCGGACGTATCAACGGCAACCACCTTCCCAGGCATGCTGGTAGTAATGTAAAGCACATGCCTATCCCATTCCGTCCGACCAAATGCCGCCGCCGTATCCCCTTTCCCCACGTCTGAGCCCGCACCTCCCAACACGAGCACCACCTTCTTCCCGTTGGGACTGATGGCGTACGTCGTGTTGCCCTTGTTGCTAGCCGCCCAGATGGTCCCGTCCGCACCGAAGGCGAAGTCGTCCAGAAACACCTCGCCCTCGACGGTCGCTACCGTCTCGACCTGAGCTCCGTCCGCGGCTGACCCGTCCGCGGTGATTTTGATCCGGTAGATGCCGAGGGTGACGCTGTTGCTGAAGTAGAGGTAGCCCTCGTGGACCTTGACGCCGTTGATGCCGGTGAAGGCGCCGGGAGGGTTCCCTTGCATCTCCGGCACCTTGATGGCGATGTCGTAGTGACCGGTGGCGGCGTCGACGCGAAAGACCTGGCCCAGGAGGGAGTCGGCGACCAGCAAGGTATCGTGACCACGGCCACAGTCGGGTAGGGCGGCAGCGCCGTTCAATACCATGGCATCAGTGAGGTTGGCCACGAGGCGGGTGGAAGGAGTCGTAGCAGCAGTGGTGGAGTGCGCGGCGTTATTGAAGTCGACCTCGAACACGGCCGAGGCGTTGGGCTGGGCCGTGAGGTTGGTACGGGAGCCCGCCACCAGGAAGGTGTCGGGCTTGGTCTCGGCGATGCCGAGCAGGCCCTGGACCTGGTCGCGGAAATCGTGCACGAGCGACACGGACGGCTCGTCGGAATAGGGGCGCTGGATGAGGTACAGTAGCGCCGTGGGTGAGAGGATGGTGACGAGCAGGTCGCCGTTCGGGCGGACTGCCATGTTCTCGACCCAGGTCGTCGGGCCGCTGAATTGGTAGACGTCTCGGTATGGCAAGGGAAGGGAGCCGCCCTGAGCTCTTGGGGTTGCTGCTGCCATGGTCAACCCGAGAGTCAGGCTCAGGCGAGCGAAGCGTTTGAGATCGATGTGCATTCCAGCAATGGTCGTCAAGCAGGTTTCTGGTTTCTGGTTTCAGCTTCTGATTTGAGGACTCATTTGCTTTGATACTCACAAAGACAGAGGTTTGATGTTGGCATGATGCCTGGCTTTATATTCCTCGAATCTAGTGTTATGGACGGAGTGGCTCCCCGCATCTGACACATCGTAAGCGATACTGTTTTTGTTTTTCAGTTCATGTTGTCGCACAGGTTCGGTGCTGTTTAAACGACTTCAATTTACGATCAGCCCTATCGGGATCCACGGGGACAGGGTTCTGTCGTATGTAAGCCGGCTTAGCGGGAGATATCTGCATTTAGGGGGGAGGTTGGGGGCCAATGTAGATATCCCGGCGAGCCGGATTAGGAAATGCTCTAGCGGTATGACTCGCAGGCCGTTGCTTGTTATCTGGGGAGGGAACAAGGCTGGCGGAGATACATACGTAAGGCATGCTTTATTTAGCGTATCACATCGTGTCGATCTCGGTACAAGTGTGAGAAATAAGCGAGTTTCTTCGGTTTAATTGGCGCCTCCGATACGATACCTGCTAGTTCCAGGGCTAGGGGAACTGCACTTGATTTCAGGCTCGGGCTATTAATTTGGCCTGGTAAAGAATTATATATCACTCCTGAAACAAATGGGCTACTTAAATGACAATGTAATTATTCTGAGCATGACTGATTTATGATTATTGAGATTAAAACTTCTTTCTCTCCTCCTTGGTTGACGGGTGACCTATGCATAACCTATGGACAAATGGCAAAAGTGTGTATCGGGTATCATGTTAATTTATACAACTCCTGAATGCGTGCGTAATTTGGCCGTTAGATAGCAAGTGACGCAGGAAGCCATCACTCCTGACGAAAACCCTGTACCTTGATCCATCCGCTAGTTCCAGCCCCAAACGAGCATGATGGCAGCCGTGGACGAGACCAGGGCGCTGGTGAGCAGCGGTACATGTCGTCCTGTCCGGCTGCTGGCGCCGCTCTTCTCCGGGGCTGCGAAGGGGTCGGTTTGCAACTTGTCTCCCTTGCTGCCGTCGACGACGGGGCTGCTGGAGGAGAGCGGCGTCGTGGTCAATGGGGTTCCTGCCGGCGCTTCCGGTGACGCCGAGGTCGACGTGGAGGTGGTGGCAGGAGCAGGAGCAGCGGTGGTGGTCGTCGGCGATGACACGGGGGAAGCCGTTGTCAAGGGCGGCGCGCTGGGTATCGCCGTAGTGGTGCGCAGGGTGGTTGATGACGAGGTACTAGTATCAGTAGCCTTGGCAGTGGTAGTGGAGGCGCTGGCACTAGCACTCTTCGTCGTCGACGAGCTGGGCGGCTCCTTGAGCACGGCGTTGCCGTTGCGGATGGCCGAGTTGGGGATGGGCAGGCCGAACAGCAGACAGCTGGTGCGCAGGGGGATGAGCAAGGTGCCGAGCGAGAGGGAGCTCTCGCACTCGTCGCGGATGCAGGCGGCGACGGTGGGCAGGAACTTGTCGTCCTCGCGCGTGGCCCGGCAGAGGCACTTGGTGTCGGTCGCTCTGCAGGTCGACGCCTTTTGCACGCAGTTGCCGACGCAGAAGGGCAGGGACAAAAGCCCGGCGGCCTCGGCTTGCTGGGCCGACAGGAAGGAGACGAGGGCGACGGCGAGGGGCAGCCAGCGGCGGCGGAGTATTATCATTGCTTTGTTGGGGGATTATGTAAGTATAAACAAGTATAGAGAAGAAGAAACAGAAGTGTATAGTATAAGCGCTAACCAGAGCGTGGGCAGGGTTCCAGCTACCAGATGAAATTATAATGGGATCAACACAAGAATTCGGATGAAAACATTGGTAAAAACTATAAATGTTCGAACAAGCCGGCAAGAAAGAAGCGAAGACAATCTAGGCTACATAAACGCATGAACCCTCCGGTCGGCGTCATGGCCGAACCAAACCTGCACGAGCCGAAGATGTTTGATCGACGCTGTCACCTGTTCCGGAGGGGTAAAGAACCGCGGTGCGGGATCGACGCAGGGCCATGATGAAACACTGGCAACACCAGGAAGCTTGTCAAAGGAGGGCGAGCCAGCCAACCATTGTGGGTTGCCCGTCCATCGCCAAACGGCCTCCGCCAACTTTCTCAGCTATATAATCAGTCAGTTAATCATTCTTGGTCCCTGGATACTACAAAAACACCAAAACAATTCAGCAAGCCAGCGGCAGGAGCAGTTCGCTACCACTTTTAAGTACGGTTACCCCATACAATATAACATTACATGCCCTGTGCTGTTTGGTCGCTCGGTTAATGATTCTTGCGGATGCTCATTGCTGAAGGAAATCCTTGTAGAACATGCAAAGCTCCGGCCGCTTCTCGTCATCTTCCGACTCGGGCACTTTGGTCCCTCTTGCCTCGAATCCGCATCGCCCGTAGAAGCTGATGGCAGCCTGATTGGTCTTGTAGACCTCGACGCCCAGCCGGCACTCCCGCTTCTGTCGCCGGGCCTCTTGGCGCGCGCACTCGACGGCCGCGGCCATGAGCTGGAGCCCGAGGCCCTTGCCGCGCGCCTCAGGGCGGGTGTAAACGCCCGTGTTTTGGTAGAGTAACGGTGGTGCATCGTCGTTGTCGTCGCATCCATCATGGTCATGATACCGATGGTGTTCGCCTTCTATTCCTTCTTTTCCTTCTTCTACTTCTGTGCCCTCTCCACTTTCCTTGCGACCGCTGGTGGTGGTGGTGCTGCTGCCATTGCTACCACGACCGGACGATGCCGTTTGAGACAGGAGGGCCTGCGTGGGATTTGACAGCAACTGCTGCCCCGCGTGGGGCATGGGCCCGATCAGCGACACGGCCGAGAGGATGCGTCGGTCACGTCGGCGCACCGCGACGAACGTCTTGACGCCTGGGTTGCTGAGTCGCTGGTGCCAGGCCTCGTCCGGGAAGGCGGCTTCCCTTGCGTAGGTTGACCCGAAGGCTGAAATGCGGCAAGAACGATAACAGTTGCATATTAGTTGGTGTCAAAAGTAGTTGCGTGCATTGCATTGTCTTGGTGTCACGTTTCTCCTCGTCTGCCTCTTCAAACTCACCATCGGGGTCTTGCTTCAACGCTGCGAGGCGGAATGGCTTGTACTCTGCCAGATAGAAGGCCCGACCTGCGTCGGTGACTGGGATCAGCTCGATGGCCCAATCGCCCACAATGTCGCTGTTGGAGTCGGCCATGATGCCAGTGACTAAGTACATAGTCGACGCACTGGATAAAGCTTGGTATGCGACTAATGTGGGGTTACTATAATCACGACCTTATTAATTTGGATCTACCGAGAAGCTATACTAAAGCTAACGTGGATAGGGATTCTTCAGAGTTGGTTTATATAGAGCATGCATGAGTCACATTGTCTCGATTGCGAAGCTACATAACTGTGCTGAAGAGTCACCCGAGCACCGAGGTCCGGGTTGCGAAACCCCCCCCCAAAATAAGCCCTGTAAGCGAAATACCGAAGGCGGCAGGATCGGTCCATTGCAGAAGCGCTCGACGTTGGGAGGCTGGACGACTTATCATACGGCCAGAAATAGCAGCACCTGCAGGCTCCCCATGTTCGCTAATGGGATGCAGATCGCCAACTGCATACAGCCATATAGTAATAATATCGAGCACTAGCCCTCTTTGGGACTGACCCCCAGCCGCCGGGGACAGCAGCATGCGACCAGCTGAACACCAATATGTCTTTTATTTGTACGACAGCCTTGCCACGTCTCTCGTCAATTGAAAACACATTCATTTTTTTTATTCCGCGGTTTTCATCAAGTGAAAAGAGTTGAGAAACGGGCAAAACGATGGAAACTGCATCGTCTAGTTCATCATCTGGGCGGGGCGTACAGTTCTCCGACCTAGATGACCAAGGCATCTTCGACCATGCCGAGAAGTATGCGACAGCAGAAGGCTGCAAGAACTTCATGGTAGAATTCGGACCCAACGATGCGCGCATCGCCTACAATCTTGGAGACCCGGACATTGAGGAACGCCTCGGTGCGGATCGCGATAAAGAGTATCCCATTCGCTGGATGTAAGTGCTCTCCATTTACCGGAGAAGGAGGGCCATAAGGCTTAGCACAACTCAACCATAGTGCTATTGATGTATCTCCCATATAGCTCATATCCCTCTAACATGTTGTAACCAGCAATATCTGGACGGCGAATGATGAACACAACAGGGCCCTGACTTTGCGCCTCGGCGAACACTATGGCCTATCGAGACGATTGACGAGTCTCATGACCCGGCCCCGCAAGGAGTCCACCTTACCCCCGACCAAGGGGAAAGACCCGGGGGTTCTGGCCGCCGCACGGAAACCCAACGATGTTGAGCAAGGACTCGGGGGCACACAGAAGTCCATCCGGCTAGAGAACCTGTCGCTACCTGGCAACTCGGCGAAGAGCCCATCTTCTTCTACCCCCGCAGCCTCTGGCAACGACAGTCTGGATTTCTTCATGATGATGAAGAACACGGTGAACTACTCGGATATTGACTTGAACCCGAAGGGTAAGAAGCATTGCCCAAGCTCGGGGCCGAAAACCTCCTCCAAGCTAACATGGCTATAAGCTCTCTGTATCGGTGCTCACTGGCTACACCAACGGCCCAGGTTGGATGAGCAGTTGGCCGACACTCGCCCAGACAAGGACAAACACAGTATCATGCCCCCTCGGCATTACCGTTGGCTGGCCGTGTGTCATGACAGTAAGGAGACATGACCGACCTCCTGGCGTGGATGACACAGCGAATGCTAATGGGCATGATAGGCACAGTAATATCGATACACGACAAGCCAGACTGCGAGGCTCCTGAGTCCGAGAGCGCTTGGCGAGCAGCCGAGATCCAGAGCATGAGATCCAACATATCCACCGTTTTGATCCAACTATCGGAGCTTGGCTTCAAGAGGTTTGAGGACCAGCCGCACTACCAGGCGTCAGTCCGCCAGTCTTTACAGGCCATGTCCCACCACCCACGGGAACGAGGTGAAGGCGCCTCGGACCTGGCCTCCGAAGGGACCAGCAACTTGTTCTACTACCTTTTTGAGGACTATGTAGCCGCAGTGCCTCTGAGGCTCTGTGCCAGGAAACTAGTGGACATTGTGAGTCGCCCAGCCATGTGCCATATAGAGATACATCATCGTGAAGGCTACATTTGCTAACTTGTTCCAGACGCCCAAGATCTTGCATAGCGCGGTAATTTGCATCACGACGCACCATGGATGTTCCTGACAAGTTACTGATAAAACGTCAGACCCGGAAAAGCAAAACCAAGGCCACGGACATCATCCCCGTGCTGCACTACCTAACCAAAGACCTCCGCGAGCTGAAGCACCTGTTTGAGGGGTACCGCTACCTCATCAACAAGATCATGCGCACGAGCGACAAGAACTCGGAGCCACTCACGGAACGGCACTCCATCCCACGTCTCAGCCGAATTAACACGGCAATCGAGGCCGACGAGACGGCGTACGCACGGGTCATGTACGCCCAGCACAACCGCAAAGTGTTCCTGTCCGAGTCAGCCCTGAACCGGTTCGACCGGCTCGCGGACCGGCTGCGGTGGCTCATGCTCAACACGATCGAGGGGTACCTCGAGGAGATCAGCGCGCTGTCGACGACCTACTTCAACCTGACGCAGCAGAAGGACTCGTCGGCGACGGCGCGGCTCACACGGAGCGCGACGCTGCTGGCCAAGCTCAGCGTCTTCTTCCTGCCCATCAGCTTCATCACGAGCTACTTCTCCATCCAGATCGAGGACCTCTACAAGTGGTGGGACGGCAACACCTACTGGTACACCTTCGCCGTCGTCGCCACCATCTCGTTCCTGAGCCTCTTCTTCTTCAGCCGGCTGCTCATGTTCTTTAGTGATGTACTCGACGAGTGGGCCGAGGTTATTTCCGGGTGGCCGCGGAGGTTGGTGGCGATTGTGTTTCATCGGAATATTGGCGGGGAGGATGAGGATGATGATTGATTGACGGAGTGAATGAGATGGTAAGGGGTTGAGAGGGGGAAAAGAAGGTCATGATATTCCTGACCGGGTTAGGGGGTTACTTCATGCTATTTGGGTAATATTACGATGGGATGATATACTCTCCGTTAGTTACTGAGTATACGCTACTTATATAAGTAGGCATAATAGCAGGATAGGTGTATTGGTTATTGTGAATTCATTTGCTTGTGCGTATAAATGTACACCTGCGAGTGTGTCTGTGTAGTCAAAGCCAGCGAGTTATCTAACGTCGTCGCATGCAACAACAGCAACACAGCCGGATTGCTTTCCTCAGCCATCCACCGACGTCCGGCTTCTCGTCGGCCCCCGCGGAGGCCCATCATCATCATCATCATCGTCGTCGTCGTCGTCCCGACGGCGGTAGTAAGGCGGCCGCTGAAGAAGCGGGTCCGTCGCCCTGCTGCTGCTGCCGCTCCCGCTCCTCCCGCTCCTCCCGCCGCTGCTACCGATCCGGCAGCTTCGACACACGCCGCTGCGGACAATGGTCGTGAAGGGCCGCTCGGACGCCCGCCCGCACGCGCCGTAGCGCTTCTTGTGCTTCAGCACGTCGAAGCACTTGTGCTGCAGCCGCTGGGGCCGCCGCGTCGGGCTACTGCGGCATTCGGAGCAGACGGTGCCGAGTTCCTCGGAATAGCACATGTGTTGGTTGGTTGTCTCTCGATTTTCTTCTTCGTGGGGTCGTCGTCGGTCGTCGGGCCTCATGGACGGGATATTGGCCACATAGTTAGTGTGTTGTCGGTTTTCTTTTTCTCCCTCTCCCTCGTGGATGTAGGCGGTACTGAAAATAACTTTCGCACTGCTTTAAGAAAGGGAACTGCACGCTCTATTAATGCACCGCAACCTCATCGACTCCCATTGTTTCCGATTCTCGAGTTCCACTAGTTTCAAGGCCTCGAGACTCGAATAAGGAGGCCCTGCGGAACAAAGCCAGGTGGCAAGCCTTTGTGGGTTTCTTTTGTCAACACGGTAGCCTCATACACCTGAGGAGTTGGGAGACCCAAGTATTCGGGTTTTATTCCACTCTTCCAGCCATAGTCTGTTACGGGCCGGATTGATCTCAGGTTATGTATGGAAAGAGAGAAACTGATGCCTGGCAGATACTCGATGACCAGGATGCCTTGATGACCTCATATTATAGAGCATGGCTGCCAGTATTTCCAAGGGCGTAAATAATAGCAATGTCCGGCGATGGTGTAAAGCAACTTGGTCTTGACTGTCACTTATGTATCCTGTAAAAGGCCATCGTCTTCCACTCCAGGTCGCAAAAACGTCGGCTACTTTTCGGTATTAGATGCTCCGTCGTATCGTAGAAAATAACCTCCTTACCCAGCGTTTACCCACCCACTTTCCTCCTCAGACCTAGCCGGCCCCCGTTCCGTAACACTTTGCATTTGATAAACTTGCAAAGCAGTCAGTTCTCACATGAACAGGACGAACGCAACACCCAGCCCAGCTAGCGTGACCAGCCCGCCGGCATTAGCCGCCTCGGTCGTGTGTCCAGCCGCCCTGACAACACCTTTGGTACTATTGCCACCAGTAGAGTTGCCCGGCATGGAGCCGGAGCCGGAACCAACCTTGGTCCCGGCGCCGCCTGAGCCTGAACAATTGCAAGTCATGCCTCCGTCATGGGCAGTGTCGACTGCCTTGGTTGAGTTGCCTGCTATTTCCCCGAGAGAGAAAAGAGGGGGTTGGGTTAGCTGCTGCGACAGAAGAGCGAATAATGATCCACAACTTTTTACTCACCTTTGGACTTGGTGGCAGCTGTCGAGTTGCCATGCCCCGTCGCGCCATCATGCGCTGTTGCGTGACCACCCGCCGTCGAGTTGGCGGGCTTCACACAGTTGCTTTTGGAGCCGGACAGATGGTTCTCGGTGCCCGTATCAGGGGTATGGATTTGCTTCATGCACACGAATTAGCAGCACTCTGACGAGTGCTAAAGTTTGGATAGGAGGAGGGAGGAAGGAAGGGGGACACACCTGGGTGTAAGCAGTGGTGAATGCCACAGCCCAAAGGAAGATAGTCGCGAACTGCATCTTGACGTGTGCACGCCTGGGATGCCGTCTCTATGACCCTTGTTTCTTCCTTTGATTATAACTCCTCGTTGTTGTGTAAGGATTTGAACCGAGTCCTTCTACAACAGCAAGACAAGAAACGATGATACTAGCAGGACATGGTATACATGCCATACTGAGCAATGTTCGATCCTCAGCTCGTAGGCCATAATGTGCTGTATATATATGAATCATCGTGAAGGAGGTATGTCCGTGGGAATCAATCATTCATTATTTCCCAGCATCGGGCATTATCAACCTCATCGGGGCTTGACAGCGTCTACGTAATCTACCTCACGTTCCCTCTTGGCAATTGGACCAGATCCAACAGGGCTTGGCATGTGAGGTGCTTCAAGTGACGATCAATCGCGCCTTGAATATATCCTGCTGAGGGCGGACCAAAGCGTTTCAGAGAACGCCAAGACGAGTCTCTGCGTCGACAAACGATTAGGTATTGCTAGGACAAGTGCTCTCACGACTCAATTCAGCTGTCAGCCCTGGGCTCAGGCTACAATCAAAAGTATAGCTGACTCAGGATAACTAGCTGATCATCATGTGAGATACTCGGCCGCTGTCACCTCTTCTTGGCGGCATGGCAGGTCGCGAAAGGTCCAAACAACCATCAGCCGGGGATACGAAACAAAATAGCAAGCCAATGAATGGTATTGGGTCATGCTAGTCATGTTTTCAGGTAGTGGGTGCACTGGCCGCTGAAACATCTTTGGAACGGACCTTTTGATAATATTGTGCTATGCCGTTTTGGAACAGCTGCAAAGCCAATACCATATCGCATTACTCTCGGGGTCTCTCAATCGTCAAGTGCTAAGAAGTAGAAGAGCAACAAATTCTCTCGCCACTTGCGACATCGAAACACATCCTCCATATTGAATAAAGTATCCCACGTGTCGCTTGACCAATTCGTATCACGTACTAGTAGTACTCGACGCTCCAGCACTGAGTATATGCTCGAGCATGGCTCGATACTTACCGCCGGTTCTCTGCATCCGCCCTACTGATTGCGAGGCTTCTATGTTTTGCTCTAGAAAGGCCCGGGCAACACCTTCCGCCTCCTCTAGCTTGGAGGTTTCCGAATCAGACAGCTTGGAACATGCTGCTTCCAGGTCTTCGTTGCGAGCGAGAAGCAGTATGATGGACTCTGCTCTCTCTACAACAGCGTCGTCAATGCCGTTCATCGCCGCGCATCTGCTGCCAAAACTGGACACGCTTCGCCCTGGAACCAACTTGAAAAGGTATGTCACCTGGTCCTCATATGAAGATGTGTCGAAATCGAGGTGAACATCCATATGAGCAAATGCCAACTCAGTACTTTCTGCAAGGAAGCCATTCTCGAATATCTCATGAAAATGAGTAGCGGCAAGCACCTTGGGCCTTTCGGGCCCCAGTCCTGTGAAATGGCCTAGTAATGCGGTGAGCAAGCCAGCACCATCCTGACTATTTGTGCCTTTTCCAAACTCGTCAATGAGAACGAGGCTTCGTCTCGTTGCGAAGTTCATCGCAAAAGCCGCCTGGCGTAAGTCGATGGCGAAGGCACTTTCCTGCCTCGTCACACTTTCGCGAGTGGCAATGCGTGTGAGGATTCTGTCGGTGACCCCGATGAGTGCTCGATCAGCGGGCACGAAGCACCCCAGATGTGCCAGGTAGACAATCAAGGCTGTCTGCTTCAGATAAATGCTCTTTCCTGAATGGTTGGGTCCTGTCAAGATCATGGTACTCGGTAGGCCGCCAGGTGAAGAAGACCCAGCCGCAGCTTCATCAGAGGAGTTGCTTTCCTGTTCATCCCCGCTGCCACCGGCCATTTCACACCCGTTTGAGATGAAGGATGGTACCACGAGCTCCTGTAATGGATGTCGTCCACCTTCGATTTGCAGAACGTTCTCGGTAACAACTTTAGGTGCCACCCATCCATATTTACCAGACCCAACAGCCATTGCTAATAGACTATCGAGTTCGCCAATAACATCCGACGCTTCACGAATGGCATCCTGGTGACCAAGAACGAGGACTGAAAGCTCGTGAAGGATCTCGATTTCTCGGTCTAGGAGTTCTTAGCATTCGCCAGTGGAGGTAACAGCTCAAAATTCTTACCAATGATCATGCAGTAGGTATCGCCACAGTATTCGTCCATTTCCTTCATTCGGCGGTTCTTACAATACACCTCATCCTCCGTGACAAACATCTGCTCCCAGACGTCGTTCAACCCTTCTCCATCGTAGTTAGGCTTATGAGTCTGTTCGTTCAACGAGACGACCGTGAGAAATCCAAGTTGAGGAAGGAAAACGCAGGTTCGTACGTAATGCTGAGCCCACTCAGGGATGTCGCTTCGCATCTTCTCACTAACCTCGGTGAGTAGATGCTCCATGCCATCATATTGTCGTTTCATCTCGTCAAGGTTGGCATCGATGCCTCTTTTCACTGCTGTTCTCTGTCTCTCGTTTGACTGTTCGAAATCTATAGTCCTACTGATGTTCTCGCCAACATCGACCAATGGTCTATGGCGAACCCTCTCTAGGACTTGCATAATAACCGGGATAGTTTCAGCGGCCGCCATTTGTGCAAGTGCATCACGTATCCTGAGGGCATAGAGGGCAAAGCGCTGGAGAGATGCCCAAACACCATTTCGTATGGAGACATTGCAGCCAGGACTATCCACACCTTTTTCTAAATACGCAATGGTTGCACGCATATTCTTGACTTTACGAAGATCTTGGCCGAGGTGCATGACCGTTTCTGCGTTCCCAGGACGTAGGAAAAAAGTGATAGTTCGCTGACGGATTCGAATAAGGTCAGTGTCGATGCTTGGTCGCATAAATATCTTTCGCAGCTTGTGCTTCCCCTGAGGCGTGCAAGCCAGATAGTGAAAGAGTCCATAGAGCGACAAATTCTCCTTTGCCCCTGAACTCGATTTGTCCGGCCCTCGCATTTGACTGTTCGGATGATACTCGGGCTGGATGATCTGCAGAGACGCCATAGTATCTGCGTTTACAAACATGGAATCGAATAGGGTGAACATGGCAACTGATTTCACCGAGAACGTAACTAGTGCATCTGGGTCATTGGGAAGATATTGAGTAGTTCTTCTGCGGTGAAGATCCCCGAGCACAGCACCAGCGCAACCAATCTAGTTTTGTGTATTAGTTGCACATTACTTAATGTCTCGGAGAGTTACTTACGGCGAGACGGCTCTCCAGGTTAATAATTGTCCCTAGTCTCATTCGAGACTCCTGTTGATATCCATGCTCCTGTTCGAGATCATATTGATGAAGCATTTCATCCTCCATCGATCCATGGCGCATGTCGCGGCGCATGTCGCGGGAAGCAGCCACTTGACTCTGGACACCGAGAAGCTTTTCAACTCCAGCATCGTACTGAAAATCTACCGATTTGAGGGTGCGCAATATGTACGCTCCTTGCACGCCATCTATTGAGAGTCAGTACTTTCTCCTTCAGAATTCAGCATACAAATTACCTTGAATGCTTCCACCCTCACTATGCGCTCCACGCTGGAGTTTATCATGCGCCTCCTGAGACACACGGGGTGGTACCATGATGGTCGTTGGCTTTGCATGGAGAAGCAGGGTGTCAACGATCTCCATGCCAGCCATTGGAACATCTTCCATAAGAAAGAGGGCCTCCTCGGAAGTAACGTAGTATGCACAGCCGATATTACCATTGCCCTTCATATCTAGAGCCAGGATGACCTCGTTTAGTGCGTCGGCATCATCGACACCAAATGGAACATCGTTATGGCCTTGCCCACGATTTTCAACCTCAGAAGAAGGACTGCGACTCGAGGAGGATCCTCGAAGTGACGATGGTCGCAATGACAAGCGTGGTCTTGGAGGATGTGGCGGCAGTTGAGGAGAGTATACAGATGCACGAGATACGGCTGCAGGACTCGGGCGGGATCTTGAGCCTGGCACCAATAGACTTGATGAGCTGGCAAGTGGTGGATCATTCCAATGGGGATTCGAACTGGAGGATATTGGTCTGCGTGCCATTTCAGGCAGAGGGGGCGTGCTGCCAAATGATTCCCGAGGAGACTGGGACTGTGCCCCCTGGTATGGGGTACCACGCCTTTGTGCCATTTTGACGTCAAATCCTCGAGGAGGATACAGAACCGACCAAGGGTGACTCTGACCAAATCAAAGTGGGAAGATATCACAAACCTGGCTAGAGAAGGTGCCAAGTACGACTGGAGTATAGTACAGAAATCAATGAGTTCGCCAGAGGAGATGTTGACGAGGTCAATCACCATGTAGCAGGATCACAAGTTGACAAGATAAATACAACCCTCCTTGTATGCGGGTATCCCCGGGCCTTGTCGAGATTGAAGAGAGTCAAGTCAATTAGCTTTGCAGGATGCCCGTTTGTGCCTGCCATTGAACCTAGGTATCTTAAGCATTCGGTGCCTTCTACAGTGATATCTACCTAAGCAAAGGAAGCAGCGAGCCTCAAACTGCCCCAGTCCCAGTTATATTCAAGAACGCGCCTTCCTGTACAACGTGGCATTAGGACTGAGCAAGGCCAAAAAGTCTCTGGCTGTCCTCCAAAGCCGGCAATGGCTGCAGAAGCGCAAGGGGCCCAGAAAGAATGCATTTGATGTAGGCATCGCAGCCCCCTGCAATTATTATCGCTTTCAAACTGTTGCAGCCCACGAGATGCAACGCAGACAGCGTTTGGCACTTTTAAAATGAAATTCGTCCTTTTCATTACAGGTCATCCATTCTTAGCAGGAGAGCATGCGTTAAGGCTGCTTTGACTATGCGGAGCGCTGCGCCAGGACCTCGTTATCCGCAACCCAACCCTTATCTTTCGTAGCAACGAAGCAGTTTTTATGTGGCCTCCGCTCTTCCTCATTGCTGCTTCACCCACTCCGCGAACTCCTTGCGCTGCTTGCGAATATCCACGAAGCCCGGCCGGCTCTCGAGCAGCTTGAAAGGGTTGCCCACGTAATCCTTGTCGACCTCGCCGCTGCTGTTCCGGGCGCCCTCCTCGCCTGCGCGCTCGATGTGGCCCGCCCAGACGCGCCACTGGATCGGCCGCAGCTTCTGCGTGTTCAGCACGAGGCCAAGGGTGATGATGATGGTTGCGACGATGGTCTCGAGGCTGATGTCGAGGGGCAACGAAGAAGACGCCGCTGCTTGCTGTGTGGTGGCGCTCAGGGACGAGAGGGACGCCGCGCGGTGAGACTGCAGGGCCGAGTGCTCGTAGGCAGAGTAGCAGCTGTGAGAGGGTGTGTCAATTGCTGCGAACAAGCCAGAGGTGGCAGTGGTGGAGGGAATGCATGTAGCTTACGCGTGAGCCAGCAGCAGGAACCCGAAGGTTGTCGTTGACTTTGAGAACCAAGTCATATTCGGATTTGTTCGACGTCTCACTTGGGAAGTGCTGTTCTTGTCTTTCGGTCGCAATTCAGTAGCTGGACGTCGATTTGATGATACCATGGCCTTGTAGCTCTAGCGTTGGGGAATGGCACGGGCTTAACCAAGCTTGGATTTAGCATCCCCAATTGAAGAGCCGAAGTTTCCCCATCTGATGTGTCCATCCAATCAAGATCACCATCCAAAGCCAGTAACGTTTTGTGGTAGACTGCTAGAGAGCATCCATCTCTATATTTTATATAAACTGCTACCTCAATGATTCATGTGGTCCACGACGCAATTTGTTGTCTTTACGGCAGGTAGTCCTTTTGAACCTCTAGCAGCTGGCCCTTCTTTATGTTAGTATGCCTGCCTAATACTTGAATCGGATTAGAAAAGAGGAAAGAACCCCCCTACTTAACGTCTTTCCCCTTCCCTTTGATCTCAGGGCGATTCCTCACTGCCCTAATTTGACAAATAACGATGAGATATCCAAGCGTGCAAATCTTACTTTCATCCTCGTGCCAGACTTGAAGCAGTCCCTCCACTTGAGATAGGATATGGTCAACCCCTTTCAAGAGTTGCAGCATTCTGAGACTGGAGCGCATTCCCCAACCTTTTGCGGCCAGTCGCAGACCTGAAGATCTTGGTCCCATACCAGGCCATCCGGGCATTCAAATTGATATGGCACGCCTTCCAAGCACACGTAATAGCTGGTGCAAGTGGTGCTGCAAGGATCGGGGGCATATACGGTCTTGTCCATGCTGTCCTCTTCGGGACATATAAGGTCGCAGGTCTCATCGGCGTCTTGGCGGCTATCAAGTTGGGTTTGTGTTGTTGCCGCTATTGCTACCACATGAATAACGGCGACGAGACAAATTCGAGCAAACATTGTGGCAATAGAAGATCGAAGGTAAAGCAGTCTGGCAGACCGTAAAGCTGCGCATTGAGCTGGTTCTTCTTGCTTTTATATCTGATGCGACGCTGTATTGGTGCTGGTAGTACGACTGCAGATCATATAGGTCGCCATTTGTTCTGTCTATATAGGTATTTACCTATATACACGAGATATGTGACTTGAAGAGGCATGCCACTGAGCTGCTGAGACCATGTAAGGCGTTCGAGACCGTTTTCGGCCATGTACATGTCTTACCAGGTCGTTGGGTTACTAGACATGTTCTACTGCGCTAAAGGATATACTGGAATGTATAAGTTGAGCACCTTAACATGTTCTAGGCCACGTGTTTATCTCCTTAACTAGCAGTTTGCTACCGGCCGCGATGTGAAGGAATTGCATGTCCAAATCCTGGATTTCTCCATATCCCGGCTGGCAACGACATATGCCAGCAAGCATATCCTATCCAGTATGAAAATATCTTGTGGAAAGGGGATCGCAGTGAGTATGTCAAATTACATTCTTTAACAGCTGCAACTCTATGTAGCGACTCTCAGACACTGCTCATTCAAACGTGGCATTGCACATGCCAACATCTTTTCCCCATCAACGAAACAGAAGGCCAAAACCACCCCAAGGAAAGTCAATATGAGTCTATAGATTTTCAAATTAGACATATGTCGTCTTGACACTACAGTTTCTAGATTTACCAAGCTTGGGGCAATTGCCCGTCCGGGGTTGAATTGAACTCACATCCTTCCGACCCGGTTACTTTCCGACTACCTGCGTATTTCCCACCAGAACATCGGAAGACCACGCACCCAATAGTTTAGGTAAGGTATGCAAGTTGTTGCTAGTAGATCATTGAAGTAAGCCCGTTTTGCACAGAACAGGGTATGGCGATAACGAAGATGCATTCGTAATTCGAAAGCGAACCTCCGTGGTATCGGATTGTTATCAAATACGGAAAGTTGCGAGGGTCTCATTCACGCACAATCTACAACCGCACTGATGCCCAGTCGCATTTATTTATTTACGAATGAGCTTAGCTCTAGACGACGCGGCGCGTCCCGTATTGTTCAGGAGGTAAGTGGTTGTTAGTCCATTCCTCCTGAAATTAGCCTTCTCAGGTGGCTGAGCCTCCGATATCACGGCGAACTCAAAATATCATGCCGGGTTCCATGGCGATCGCTGGTGGCCCGGAACACGAAAGTTTATCCTGGAAGTTCGGATAACAGAGGATCTTAGATGGCTGTATCTTGCTACGATATTGCTGTACTATTCAACTAAGCCGTCTACCAGATATCCAAACAATGCCTCCCGACTGTTGTACGACCATTTAGTCGCCCAGTCAGACATGCTGTATGGACCAAGACGAGTATAGAACCCACGGAAATCCATTACCTGTCCAACTATATTGTCTCGGGCCACTGCCACAGCCTTGTGCGCTGCATATGGCATTCGTCTAGAAAGTCTCTCGATTAGACTCAAATCGGCCACCTGATCTCCCCACCTGCGCTCGAAACGGGCGCATCCCCTCTCAGTCCTGCTAGGTGATGCCTAAAATGGCAACCGGTGCATCATATCTGACTTCGTTAGCTCAGTTTGGCTTCCATATGCAGTGGCTTGCGTAGTCTGGTCCTGGCCAATACTCCTCTCATCATCCTTCCGAGTAGGTGATGTGCATATCGACACAGATCTGTTCTCTATGCCTACGATCGCAACATGGAGATATGTCTACATGGACTCTAGGTTTGGGCTGATATTCTTGTTCAAGCTGACCCTCCGAAACTGCATGCCTCAACTGGCCTACAGCGATACGAAGTATGCATGGACACGAGATAGGGGAGTCTGGGGGCAAAGCAATGTCCTCTAGACCTCCGTGTGTTCCATAGTACATGGTTGAGTATCCAGAAGCGTTGTTAGGACGTCGTTAGCTTCGATCTCCCCTCCTCTGCTTGGTCTGGCGCCGTAGCTCTAGCCGTTCGGTTGCTCGTTATATAAGGAGCGCTTCCCCAGAGGACACATATAATCCTTCTCGCCAAGAAGTATAACATCTCTAGCAAGCAAAAGTCTTTGGTCCATTTCTTTCTTCCTCTTCAAATCACTATCGTTCAATATACGCTTTGTCAGCTTCCTAAATCTTCCTGTCAAGATGCAGCTCAACACTCTTCTCTTTGCGGGTATGCTCGCCCTTACTGCCAACGCGGCAGACTCGTCATCGTCCAAGGATGTGAAGGAGACGAAATCCACAGCCGCCGCCCCTACCACCACGGTGGGCCTGACCCCTGAGCAGTCAGCCATCACTGCTTGTCTCGACGCTTGTAAGTTTGGAAATCCCCCAGGGACCACAACGAGTACACCCGGATGATCGATGCTTACATCTGTAACAGGCAAGGCTGGCGACGTGGACTGCCAGTCCAAGTGTATCGCAGTTCCCAGCCCGAACACGCAGCAGGTCAACGCCACCAACAACTGCGTCGCCGCCTGCCCCGTCGGCAAGGGCACCGCCTCCGAGAACAAGGACTACGAGACGTGCGTCAACGACTGCATCGGCAAGTACTACTACACGTCGACGGGCACCCCGGCCCTGACCACCAAGGCCGCCAAGGTCGGCAGCGACCAGCCGAGCGCCACCGAGGTCGACGTCGTCTCGACCATCACCAGCGGCGACAACACGTTCACGACTACTATGCACGAGACCAGGGTCGCCGCCGCCTCCAACACGCCCGACAGCACCGACTCGGCCGCATCTGCTTCTTCTACCCACAAGAACGCCGCCCAGGCTATGAACCAGCTCGCTCCCATTGGATCGGGCATTGGTCTGCTGGGCTTCCTGGCTGCATTCTTTGCTCTGTAATCATTGACAGGTGGATGCTTGTGACGGACGGTATCTGTGGAGGGTTATATACTTTACTTAATGGTGCATCGGTTATGCTTTTAGGACAATACCAAACATACCCTGCGTTATAAGGGAGCGCCGGGTGGTTTTTAATATATGAGTTTTATGTAACATTCCAGGACAAAAACTGAAGAATCTTAGTACTAGGATCATTGCTCTACCTATCTTCCCGAGGATGTGACCACCTTGGAGACGTTGCTGACCCATGGGAGACCAAGTTGTTTCATCTCGACAGCCAATTGGAACAGATAGTCAAGACTATATATGCGGTTAGCACTATACTTACAAAACATTCTGAGACTTTTCGCTTACCTCTCGCACATGGTCTTGGCCTTGTGGACGTTGTCTCCCCAGACGTAGACGCCATGCCTGCGAACCAGGACAGCATATGTGTCAGGGTATCTCTCCATGGCCTCCTCGAGGAACTCGGTGAGGTCCTCCTCATGCGAAGTGTTCTCGATGACCGGGATGCGCAGCGTATCATGGTAGTCCAGGTTACCCTCTTTCTGGTAGCCGCGGCCGAACCCCTTGACCTGCTCGATGTTGTTGATCTCGAAGACCTTGTCATTTTCAGGACCCTGGCTTTCCAGAATCAGGGTCACCAGCACTGCCCAGTGGGAGTGCGTGTGGATGCAGCACCCGGCTCCGCGCTTGGTGAAGGCGGCCATGAAAAGGGGTGTGCACTGCGAGGGCCGGCCAGCCGGCGGCTTGTGCAGGTAGACGCGGTTCTTGGGGTCCGTCTGCTGCGCAACCGAGAGCACGTAGAGGTCCGAACTCTTCATGAGCTCCTTCTGCACGCCCGAAGGCGCTAGCCAGACAAGATCGCTGTCGGTACCAAAATTAGCGACGCTCTTTCGTCTGGCGTGACAATAACATAATATCCCGCTTCGCCAAGGATGGCGGCGCAGTTGGGGGCGGCATGTCTCAATCATCAATAGAAAGCGGGGGGGAGGTCGGCCTACTCATCACGGATGGAGCAACCACCGCCAGTGCCCGTCACCCATCCCAGGGTCCAGAATTTGGCACACAGTGAGGGGATGAGATTTGCTGGGTGGTCATGGTCATGCGGCTCGGGGTGGACTAGGTGGGCGTTATCGCCATTTTCCGAAATTTCGAGACGGCGACGCTTCTGGTCGGCATCCGGCATTTGGGAATCCAGCGTTCCTTCGGGCCTCTTGCTCATCTTGACACGTAGACTAGATTCCTCTCTCGACCCTGGAAAAAGCTGACAATTGATTATATTTGGTCAATTATTGGCGAGTTCTCGGCTCTGGCAACTTTACCAAGACCGTTTTCTCAAACCTGGCTCTCGAGGCTAAATTCGAAAGACGTTGTATGCTTTTAGGGTGATCCACCCGCGACTCAGGATTGCGGAGGCTGTGATTGGCTCGGAATGAGACGAAGCGATCTCCAAATACCCAAACCACCACCGGCAGAAGCCCCGTGCATAAAATGCCGACTTTGAGGAAACCACTTATTCGTGTGGTTGCACCTGCATACCTGTTCATTTTGGCAATGCCGCCCACCATAGTCTCTGGGAATATGGACAGGTGGCCAGTACATCTATACTTGGCAACATGTCAGAACTGTAATTGAGTTTGTCGAGGACGAATGAGGAAGATAAGATTCGAAGCAAACCCACTCCTAAAAATACATCATATTAAATGCATTCAATGGCGTTACATGCCCAGGTCGGTTGGCGGCGTGGTTTTGGAAGATGCTAGAATAGAGGGTATTGGCAAGCGGCCGCAGGAATAACCCGTATTCTGTCCATTAACAGCACCTATCTTAATTATTCCACTTACTCCCAATGAGATAAGCAGAGTAAATGAGCTGGAATAATATTAGGACTCCTTATTTTTGAACAGACCTGACCGTTTTATCCTCACAGGGAGGGGCTTGCTGGGAGATATGCCCAGCCAACCGGCTTCGGCGAAGGGAAATGATCTCAGGTCATACTAGGATATATACTCCGTACGACTCACAAATATAAAAGTACCAACCTTCAGTATTATAAATTATTACCGGAATATTAATCCTGTCTGCGGTGACCCTTAACCCAAGCATGTGTGCCCTACAGTGCATTGCAACTTGCTATATCTCAATGCTGGGCAGTTTAATTAATGGTTAGCGCAAACAGAGTTTAAACCCGATGGCTGTGCCAATGTGCCAATAGTAAGCAGCACCGCAGCCTTCTTGTGTTACAAGATTAAAGAAAAGCGCAGTGGGAAAAAAGAGACATGCACATCAGCATACTTATAAGGAACATGTTCATGTAATATAGATTGGCCAATGGCTGGAGATGCATATCTTGAATGGATGAGAACATGAAGAGAGTTGAATCAACGTGACATGTTGCCCATACCCATATCGTATTCAATGACCGATGAGCAAAGGGCTGGTGAATGAATTCATCTAAGTGGATACAATCCCCGCACCAGAAGCCAGCTTTAGTGGAGCACGGGCCAACCGTAGGCTTTCTGGGTCGGGCAACCTAGTCTGTTTCCATTGAATACAGCTACTGCTAGTGAGGGCGTGGGTCCCGACGGAAGCTCTCAGAAGGGACCAATCTGGCCACGTTGTTGCAAACTGCCAACCAGTGAAGCGGCAGCAGATAAAGCTACTTATTGCGATTACCACAACTCCGAGAAACCTTCACCACTTTTTCCTCCTCTCTCGACATCAAACATCTTTGATCGCCGAGCTCTGGGAGCATCTTATTATTCCTTTTCCCATCCAAGGAGAAGTCGAACATCCCCAATCTGGTTGTTTGTTTCAGCCCCATCTGACCTGACAAGCTCCCCCGTTGGGACAGCTACAGCTCGCTGGTCTAATCGATCCTCTTGCTTTGCTCCCTCCAATTGTTGTTTCACCCCAACAACACCACATCACAAACTTCACAATGAAGTTCACACCTGCCACCATCGCCTGGGCGGCTGCCTTCTTCTTCGGCGCTGCCCTCGCCGAAGATGCCCAGAAGGTGCTGCAGGACGAGAGCTCGACTCTGGCCGAGGCCGTCTCAACCGCAGCCTCCGCTAACCTGCCTACTTTCACTGTGAGTATCAATCTCCTGTCCTCCTCAACCTTAGATGGCGCTTGCGGACCCAAGTATCTGCTCGGTGATGTCCAAACATTTTTGTTCATAGATTTGAAGCTAACCACAAGTTTTCGTATAGCCCACAAAACTCAAGGCTCCTTTCCTTGAGCAGTTCACCGATGATTGGGAGAAGCGCTGGAAGCCCTCGCACGCCAAGAAGGACATGAAGGGCGCCGATAACGCCGAAGAGGAATGGGCCTATGTTGGCGAGTGGTCTGTTGAGGAGCCCGAGGTCTACAAGGGCATGGAGGGTGACAAGGGTCTTGTTGTCAAGAACGCCGCCGCCCACCACGCTATTTCAGCTAAGTTCCCCAAGAAGATTGACAACAAGGGCAAGACTCTTGTCGTCCAGTACGAGGTTAAGCTTCAGAGTAAGTCGAAAGCATACTACGCCACGCCAAGTTTCATACTAACCCATCTTTCACCATAGACGGCCTCGAGTGCGGTGGCGCATACCTGAAGCTCCTTCGCGAAAACAAGGCTCTCCACCAGGAGGAGTTCGCCAACACGACTCCTTATGTCATCATGTTCGGCCCTGACAAGTGTGGCCACACCAACAAGGTTCATTTCATCTTCAACCACAAGAACCCCAAGACCGGAGAATACGAGGAGAAGCACCTCAAGAGCCCGCCCACTGCTCGTATCGCCAAGACTACTGAGCTCTACACCCTCATTGTTCACCCTAACAACACCTATGCTATCAAGCAGAACAACGAGCAGGTCAAGGAAGGCAGCCTCCTGGAGGACTTCAGCCCCTCTGTCAACCCTGAGAAGGAGATTGACGACCCCAAGGACTCCAAGCCCGACACCTGGGTTGATGAGGCCCGCATCCCCGACCCTGAGGCCAAGAAGCCCGAGGACTGGGATGAGGACGCCCCTTACGAGATTGTCGATGAGGCGGCTACCAAGCCCGAGGACTGGCTTGAGACCGAGCCCCCTCACCGTCCCTGACCCTGAGGCTCAGAAGCCCGAGGACTGGGATGATGAGGAGGATGGTGACTGGATCCCTCCCACCGTTCCCAACCCCAAATGTGCCGATGCCTCTGGTTGCGGCCCCTGGACCAAGCCTATGATCAAGAACCCCGAGTACAAGGGCAAGTGGACTGCTCCTTACGTTGAGAACCCCGCCTACAAGGGTGTCTGGGCTCCTCGCAAGATCAAGAACCCCGACTACTTCGAGGACAAGACCCCTGCCAACTTTGAGCCTATGGGTGCTATTGGATTCGAGATCTGGACCATGCAGAACAACATGCTCTTCGACAACATCTACATTGGCCACTCCATTGAGGACGCCAACAAGCTCGCTGAGGAGACTTTCGGCCTCAAGCACCCCCAGGAGCAGCTTCTCGAGCTTGCTGACAAGCCTAAGGCTGATGATAAGCCCAAGTCGCCTTCTGACCTGAAGTTCTTGGACGACCCCGTCTTCTTCGTCAAGGAGAAGTGGGATCTCTTCATGACCATTGCCCAGAACGACCCCATTGAGGCTATGAAGTTCGTTCCCGAGGTTCCTACCGCCATCGGTGGTCTCCTCGTTACCATCATTGCCCTCATCGGTGCTCTGTCCATGGGCGGCTCCGCTCCCGCCCCTGTCAAGAAGGCTGTCGGTGACGCTAAGGAGAAGGCCAAGGATGCTAAGGACAAGGCTGCTGAGGCTGTTGCCACTGGCGCCGAGAACGTCAAGAACGATGTCAACAAGCGCAACACACGCAGCCAGTCGTAGGTGACACGAACAGGGATGAGCGGGTGTATTTGGCATGAAAAGAAAAATGCGTGGAGGTTCAGGGCAAGCTGCGATTTCATAGTTTATACTATGCTTGCTATTATATCAGGCGTTGTGATTTTACCCAGTTAATTGTGATTTCAGTTCACTCGCATGGTGCAGGTGTACTTCAGGCCAACAAATAAAATGACAAGCATTTTTGGTAACCAATAGTGTGCCTGCTCTCTTAGTGAACCTGTTAGATTGATACATGTCTTCTCTGAGTATGTGCCAAATCATGCCCAAAGAAGATGCGATGCGTTGCTCAAGATCGAACTGCTCTGTAGAGTTGTTCCTCTGTTTAGCCTTGATGTAAACAGTATGATAGAACCCTTCCTGGCCAACACACCTTGAGTTACCAGGCCACTTCTAAATGTCTGCTTTAGTAGCGGCTAGGAAGAGGGAAGTCATTTAACAGGCACATGTTGTTGCCGAAAGAGAGATGCCACTTTCTACCAATCGAATGTCAGTGGATGCCGCAACTCAGACTGTCTTTTTCTTTTTTTGTCCATCCCTTCGGACAGAGCCGCGGCAACGTCCTCGACGGTGGTCCCCCTCTTCCGATTCCCGATCTTCTCCTGCCCGAGCTCGGAGTCGGCGACGGCCTGGAAGACCTTGGCGGCGCCCTGGAAGGAGTCGGGCGCGAACCCGCCGTCCTCCTCGAACGTCAGGGCGATTTCCTCCATCTCCCGGACCCAGCGGTACGCCTTGGGGGCCATGGCGGTCACGCCGCCGGCGGCGCGCTCCCAGGCGCCGCGGTCCGAGAGCTCTTGCTTCAGCTCGTCGAGGACCCCGAGCTTGGCGGCCGTGGTGAAGGACTGGATCGCCAAGGCGGTGAAGCCTTTCGTGGTGCTGGCGAAGCACATCTTCAGGCCGCTGGCGGCGCCGATGCCCGGGGAGATGTGCCGCGTGTTCAGGGTCGCGGCGAGCTTCTCGCCGTAGATGGGGATCTCGGCTAGCTGGTACGGGCCCGAGGTCGGTATGCTGGGGCGGCTCCAGGATATGTTGTGGACGTCCTTGTCCTCGTCCTCGCCGGTGTTGGCGTTGGTGGACGACGAGCCCTTCTTGATGGAGGGGGGCCCGCCCAGGATGCAGCCGTCTACGAACCGGATCGGCGCCCGCGATTTCGTGATCAGCTCCGCCGTCTGCCGCGCCGTCGAGGGCGCTACGGCGTTCAGGTCCACGAAGTAGAGCGGGGACTCGCGCGAGGTCACGCCGACGAGGGACTCGACGACCCGCGTCACCGTGGACAGGGCGTCGCGCGGCGGGACGACGGAGAGTATCACGGAGCAGGTGTCTGTGAGGGCCACGTCGGACTTGAGGACCTCGACGTTGGCGGCTTGGGCGCGGTCGATGGTCTCTTGGCTGTGATTATATTAGCTGTCAAGGGCCAAGTATCCAGGATGTATTTTGCTTTTTATGCATCCGTTTCATCGTAAACGTACCTGCGGCCTTTACAGTTTGTGGCGACGGCGAACCCATTGGCGATTAGGAGCTTGGCTATGCCCATGCCCATGTCGCCGATGGACAGGATGCCGATCTTGGCCAGAGTTGCGGGCGCTGACATCTTTGCTGGTGGATGTATGCAATGTAATGCTTCTTATTGTAAGTGAGAAATGGTGAGTGTTCAAGTGGTGGAAGAAATGTTGGTATTATTACGAGCTCTGTTGGATAGACTTGCTGATCACTAGGACCAATAGTTTGATGATTACGAAGCGATTCAGGCGATTGACTCGCATCACAGATATGCCATTCGGCACCTCTGTCTTTCCAAGTGTTCAACGTATATAACCGAGCTGACCCCTCAAATGAACAGACCCCTAGTGAAACAGCTAAATCGGGCATATACCCCCCTAAGACGCACCTTTTTAATTTTTATATTATAAAATAACGAAGAATGTTAAAAATAAAATTTCTATTAATAAAACAATTTAAATTATTAACTGATATTATTATATAAGAGTTAGTTTATTAATTAATTTTAATATTATATTGTGTTTAATTTAAAACAGTTAGAAGTATTATATTATAATAAATTTATTTATAAAACTAATAATAAATTAAATAAAATAGATATATATTTAAGTACTTTATATATTATAAGTTAATATTTAAATATTTTATATATATAGTTTAAATATTTTATTATATTCTAGAATATTTATTATATTACTATAGAGTTACTATATTAATATCATTACTATAAAGTATAATTTAAAGATAATATTAAATTAAAAAATTAAGATTTCATTTATATTTCATTTATTATTTAATTTAAAAACTTATATTAAAAGTTAAATTTATTTCTATAAGAAATAGATATATTATAAAATTATATTTTATATAAACATTTTAAACACATCTTAAAACTTAATTTTAAAATAATTAAAATAGGTATTACGATTTTATTTTATACTATCTATAATATATACCGTAATAAATAAGAAATATCTTTATTTTATTTTATATCTTTTAAATACGATTTTATACTAGTTCTATAAGTTAAAATTATTATATATATAATATTAATTTAAAAACTTTATAATTAAAATTAATTCATTTAATTATTAATAGTTATTAATAATTATATACTGAAATTATACCTTTATATTAAATATTTATAATTCTATAAATTATATTTCTATATAATATATATATTAAATAACGTGGTTTACTACCGAGCCGGTTATATTACTAAGTCGGCCACTTTTTTATTTAACTTATTTAATTAGATTTTAATATATAATATCTTTATAACTATAATACCGATTTAATCGAAAGAAGATTATATCGTTTTAATAATTTAAATAACGCGAGGAGGTTTAAATTAAATTAATTAACGAATTGTTACGAAAGTATATAACGTCTTTTAAACTATTTTAAATAACCGATTATACGGTATCGATCCTCGACGCGAAACTCGACCGAACTGACGGAAATTAAATTTAATAAAAAAAAGGTATTTCGTAATTATATAATTAATTTAAATACCTAAGGAATACTTTTTAATATTAATATTATAGGAAATATAATTAATCTCTTTATCGCGTTACGTGGGGGCGACCGTGTTAATAAATATTAGGTTAAACGCTTTATTAATTGTAACCCGGATTTTAAAACCCGAATAAATTATCGATATAATTATTAAAAAGCTGTTTATAAAGATATAAGTATTATTTCTAATTAATTTATATTAATTATAAATATAAAGGTTAAATAACGTGGTTTATTACCTCGCGGATTATATTACCTCGCGGACTACTCTTTCTATTTCTTAATATTTTTATATAAATTAATTTAATTATAATATTTTAAATTAATTTAAATTACTCGTTATTTAATTTATTATTCGATTCTATATCCTTTTTATAAGTTCGTATATTATAATTTATTTTATTATAAATACCGTAGCGCCTATTACCCGTTATATATCGCTTTAACGAATTATTATTTTTATTTTTATCGATCGTAAAATACTTCCTTTTTACTTTCTCGTCCTATAGCTATTAAGATTCTTTAATAATAAGGGCTCTTTTAAATTAAATATATAACTTTTTAACCTTCCGGCGTTTTAAAAGGGTTAAATTAACCGCCTTTAGAGTCCGTACCCGTTTATATAAGATTATAGCTTTATATATTATTAATTTTATATATTTAATTAACTTATTTATAATATTTAAAATCGGTATTAAAGAGCTTCCTTAATAATTAAAGATCTTATTTTTAATAAAAATAAAGTATCTCGTCGTTTATTAAGGGTTAGAAAGCGTTAAGGGGTTATAAGTATTAACGGTCCTTAAGTATAATAACTCCGGTATAAGTGTCCGAATTTATATATTTAGCTTATTAATTACCTTATCTAGATTATAAGGTATTAAATTAAATATATTAAATTTAGATTTAATATTATATTCTATAAAAATAACGAAATATATAGCCTTAAAGGTAATAAAGAACTCGAGCTTTATAATATAGTTTATTAAAGCTTTTATAAATAACTCGATTTCTTTTAAATATATACGCTTTAATAACGAATAAAATACGATATTTAATAGTTAAAGTAAATAAAATAAATAAGGAGATATATTAAATATAATAATACCATTATCCTTATAATATACCTCGAATTCGGCCGAAATATAACTCTCGTAACCGTTAATAATTAAGAGGCGATAGTAACCCGTCGCTCGCGTTTTAATATATTTATCGAAATATTTAATTTAATTTAAACCCGTTTTATTATCGGTTTAGCCGTTAGAGGTCGGTTTAATTATTTAATTACCCGGTAAATTATATTCGCGCGCTTAATATATAAAATAATATTAACTTTAAACGATTAAAAACGGCGGAATATATTAGCTTTATAAATTAATATATTCTATTACTATTAATTATTCTTAATTATTAAGTTAAACCGTTTTCGCTTTCTTACGCCGATCGGCGTATATTATAACGTATATTAAGCCGATAACGCTTATTATAAAATTAATTTTATTAAAATTCTATATATCTTTATTTAAAATATTATATTTAACCTTCGTATTCGTTATTAACGTAAATTAATTGGAAATAACTTTTATATCCTTATAAAAAGCCTTTTAATAATCGTATTTCCGATTTATTTTAATTTTAAAATTTAAATTATAATTAATAAAGCGCTTAATTTCATATTTATTAACGCGTTTATCGTTACGCGCTCCCGTAAAAAGATTAACTATATCTTCTATATTAACGATATTAAGAAATATTCTTCGGGTATTTAAATCGATTATATACTTTTATAATACCTCCTCTTTAATAAAATTTATTTTATATTATTATTATCGGATTTCGCGTCGTAAGGTTCGGCCGTTAATTCGATAATATAAAGTCGTATAAAGGACGTCGTATACCTTTATAATAGCTTTTTTATTTAAAGGATTTATTAAATTTTACGTCGTTTAAATTATTAAAACGATTTAATTTTCTTTAAATTAATTAGGTATTATAATTATAGAATTATTATATATTAAAGTTTAATTAAGCTATAGAATTAAAAAAGTAGTCCGTAAAGTAATATAATCTGTAAGGTAATAAACTATATTATAATATTTTAAATAAAGATATATAAAATTTTAATAAGACCGGTTTTATAATAAGTATAATCGGGTTAATATTTATAATAATATATATTAATCGGTATAGGAAGGCGAAGTTAATATAGCTTAATAATTAGGAATAATTAACGGTTATTAAATATATTATTTTATAAAGCTAATATTACCTCGCGAATTAGTTTTATAAATACGATTTACCGAGCGATTAAGTAATTAAATCGATTTTTAATAATTAAACTAATAACGAGATAGGTTTAAATTAAATTAAGTATTTCGATAAATATATTAAATTGTAAATAAAAGGTCGTTATTACTTTTTAATCTTTAACGGTTATAAGAGTTATATTTTAACCGAATTTAAGGTATATTATAAAGATAACGATATTATTATAATTAATATACCTCCTTATTTATCGTATTTATTCTAACCTTTAAATATAGTATTTTATTTAGTATTAAAGTGTATATACTTAAAATAAATCGAGTTATTTATTAAGGCGTCGATAAACTATATTATAAAATTTAAATTCTTTATCGCTTTTAAAGCCGTATATTTTATTATTTTTATAGAAAATAATATTAAATTTAAATTTAAATTTAACATATTTAATTTAATTCTTTATTATTTAAACGAGGTAATTAATAAGTTAAATATACGTTTTCGGACGTTTTTATCTAGCCCGTTATATTTAGGGATAATTAATATTTATAACCTTTAGATATTATTTAACCTTTAATAAATAATTAAACATTTTATTTTTATTAAAAGTAAAATTTCTACCTATTAAGGAAGCTCCCTAATACCTATTTTAAATATTATAAATTAAATAACGAAAGGTATAAATAAAATAATTTATAAAATAACCCTTATATATAACTGGATATATATATTAAAAAAGGCTAATTTAATAATTTTTAAGCGCCGGAGAATTAAAAAGGTATATATATAATTCAAAAGGGCCTTTATTATATAGGAATTTTAAAAGTTATAAGATTGGAAGGTAAAAGGGAAACGTCTAACGATTAATAAAGGTAAAACGGGAGGTTTATTAAAACGGAAGGCGGCCGGTAGAAAGCGTTATAATATTTATAATAAAATAGGTTATAATATATAAATATATAAAAAGGATATAGAATCGAGTAATAAATCGGATAATAAATAATTTTAATTAATTTAAAGTATTATAATTAAATTGATTTATATTAAAGTAATAAAATATAGAAAAGGTAGCCGACTTAATAATATAGCCGGCTCGGTAGTAAACCACGTTAAATTTATATTTAAAAAAGTAAATTTTTATTATTATTTATTAATTTATTATAAGTTTTTAAAAAATAGTTTAAAATTACGGCGAAATTATTAATAAATATATTATATAAATTATATTAAATGTTTATTAATTAAAATATAATATTTAAAATTAATATTATCTTTTATAAATTTAAACTTAAGTTAATTTATAATTTAAATATAAAAGAATTAAAAATCTAATTAATAAACCTTTTAATTATTTAATTATAACGTTTTTAAAACAGTATATATTTCACCGTTTTCGGTGTTTCACTAGGGGTCTGCTTATTTAAGGGGTCAGCTCGGTTATATACAATTTCTTCCTGTATATGCCTAAGTACTTACTCTATACATTTTCATAATAATTCTTATAATACATTCCCGTATATGTCGTTACGTTCATATAGCTATGTTTCTGATCGCATACCTAACTCATAAAGTGTCCTTATCATTGATCCATCATTGACTTACTGGGGGAGGTCCCTCGGCACTTGGAATAGCCGTGTACATTCTGCAAGCTACCGTCAGCTATGCCAAAATATAGATGGACGTACGCATATGCATCACCGACATGTTTCAAAAAGAAAACCTCGAGTCAATGTGGCCTGGGTAGCGTTATATGTGTCCTCTTCTATTGATCATTGTTGAAGTTCCTTCTTGCTTCATATTCCCCTCCAGTTAGGAGAATAGCGGGGTAATATCGAAGACATTAACATCATTATCACACTTTCGCTCTCGGACGACAGTCGCGGCCGCCGGTATACGCTAGATTATGTAAAACCCGAAGCTGACAGATCAGCCCATAACGATTTCGGTTTCCCGTCCTGGACTTTTGATTCCACCACAATCTCATGCTTACTTGCCTAGAACGATGCACTGTCGCGAAGGGCTGCATACTAATAAATTCGTCAACCCCCACCGGTTGGACACCCGGGGCTCGCTGGCCGCTAGGTCGCCCCGTTTCCAGTTGGAGGTGCAGCGTCTGAGCGTCTTTCCCCGATTTGGCAAGGACTTCGCTACCCCCCCCTGACGCCCAGAGTGCCTTCTTGCCAACGCTCGGATTTTCATTGGCTTGCCGAGTCCTACCATGGGCGAAACAAATTATTTTTCTTTTGCCCATATCCCAACCTATTCGGGCATATTCCTCGTCTTCAGCAGACCCCATGGCGCGGCACGGCATAATTCGCTCGGTCTGACTTTTGATCACGACGATGAAGATGGGAGCATACCTGCTATTACGCTGTGATGCAAAACTTGGTAGGTGTTGCGTGTGTCCGAAACTCGCGCTTCTTGCTCTGCCATCACTGGTGCGCTTGAAGCTCGAGGTATGACGCGTCAGGGACATGCCTTGCAAAGCCATCGTCGCCTTATTTATCATGACGCAGAACTGAGCTCCCACAGGCGTAGGGCGTATGAACCAGATAAACTATTTGGATCCTATGTCACACTAGCTGAGTGGATATGCCTAGTCTACGCGACGTGGGGTGGCCTCTCTCTCAGCTTGTCGTATTGTATGTAACGCAATCCTCGCCTCCCACCCTAAGTAAGACCAGCGGTATTGGTCGAGCAAAAGGCCGTTGATGCCGGTCGATTGCAGACATGGTAACTTTTCCTGCTACTACCTCAACATTTGGTTATCATACATTGCCATTGACATTGACTAAAGAGTCAAGGCGACTTACTTGGTCTAAGATTAGTTGCCTTCAGGGGGGGGCTTGTCTTACCCACATTCCTAATTGTATAGTCTAACACAACAAGCTTTACGGGAGCTGTTTCGGATAGCTACTATAGTCCGGTTACGACAACGGCCGACCCGTCGAGCTGGGTCGACGTGCTGAAGATTCTCAACCCCCC
This sequence comes from Apiospora saccharicola, assembly GCA_038363915.1. Classification (NCBI taxonomy): domain Eukaryota; kingdom Fungi; phylum Ascomycota; class Sordariomycetes; order Amphisphaeriales; family Apiosporaceae; genus Apiospora; species Apiospora saccharicola. The sequence goes on from JAQQWM010000001.1 coordinate 9,092,315, forward strand.
ACGATCAACTTGAAACCTTACCTACTCATACTTCTTCCTTTTAAAGGGCAATACTTCCCAATCACCTCGTCTGTTTCCTGCCCGTAGCCTATTTCCGGAAACCAGCCCATCAGTCCGGGACAAGATGGCACTGGCTTGGCGTCCCCTCACGGCCGCGGCGGCTGTCATTGCCTACACGCTGGTGGCACGACAGGCTGAATGGACCTTGTCGGGGTTCGTCAGAACGTTCTGCGGCCTCTGGCTCTCCGGGGTCTTCCTCTGGGTTGTCTGGACGGTGATTCTCTACCCTAAACTCTTCTCGCCACTGCGCCATCTGCCCAGCCCACCCGGCGGCTCGTTTTGGAATGGCCACTTTGACGCAATTAACAAGCATCCTACGGGTATCCCTATGAGAGAATGGTAAGTATACACGTTACTTTATCATGAGGTCCGGACGCTGATCTTGTTCCAGGATCAACACTATACCAAACAATGGACTCATCCGCTACGCGGGTATCTTCAACCAGGAGCGCCTGATGCCAACTTCTCCCAAGGCACTGGCTGATGTCCTCGTGACGCGAAACTATGACTTTGAGAAGCCTTCTCAGATTAGGAATTCGATCGGGCGAATCCTAGGCATAGGGGTTCTTCTGGCTGAAGGAGATCAGCATAAGTCCCAACGACGAAACCTCATGCCCGCGTTTGCGTTCCGGCACATAAAGGACCTGTATCCGGTTTTCTGGCAGAAGAGTCGCGAAGCTGTTCAGGCCATGACCAAAGAGGTCAACGAAGGGGTCAGCAAGATCGCGGCTGCTCAGAACGGCGCTGAGGGAGGCGAAAAATCATCGATCAAAAAGGGATGGGCTTCCTTCGAAGTCAGCGAATGGGCGTCGAGGGCTACCCTTGATATCATTGGCGTGGCCGGACTTGGTCGAGATTTCGGAGCTATCCACAACCCGGACAACGAGCTGAGTTCGCGTTACCGGGTCCTCTTCCGGCCATCGAGGCAGGCTCGCCTGTTGGGCATCCTCGGACTGTTCGTGCCGACCTGGATTACTAACCGTCTTCCGGTCAAACGCAACAACGATATCGCTGCAGCGGCGAGATCCATCCGAGCAGTATGCAGCGACCTTATCAAGGAGAAGCGGGAAAGGCTGGCCCGGAAGGAGCTCACGGATGTGGACATTTTGTCTGTGGCCATCGAGTCCGGTAGCTTCTCGGACTCGGACCTCATTGACCAGCTGATGACTTTCCTGGCCGCCGGCCACGAGACGACGGCGTCTGCCATGACGTGGGCGATCTATATGCTCTGCCTGCACCCCGAGATCCAAACCCGTCTACGACAGGAGATCCGGGAGAACCTGCCGTCGATGGAATCGGACGACAGCACCGTGTCCAGCCTCGACATCGACCACCTGCCGTACCTAGGCGCCGTGATCAACGAGGTGCTGCGGTACTACGCGCCCGTGCCGCTGACGATCCGGGAGCCCGTGGTGGACACGGTGATCAACGGCGAGCACGTGCCCAAGGGGACGCGCATCATCATATGCCCGTGGGCCGTCAACTACAGCACCGAGCTCTGGGGCGACGACGCGGCCGTCTTCAACCCGGAGCGCTGGCTGGCCGTGGACGAGCGCACCGACAAGCGCAAGGCGGCGAGCGCGAGCAACTACGCCTTCCTGACGTTCCTGCACGGGCCCCGCAGCTGCATCGGGCAGGCCTTCTCCAAGGCCGAGTTTGCGTGTCTGTTGGCGGCTTGGGTCGGGCGCTTCGAGTTCGAGCTCAAGAACAAGGCCGAGTACGATGAGCGGAATATGCTCATCAAGGGCGGGATTACGGCGAGGCCCGCCAAGGGGTTGCATGTGCATGCTAAGGTGGTGGAGGGGTGGTAGGGTTGTATTATTAATAAAACATATAGACAAAATATTTACGAGTTAAAACGTTTTCTTAGATTGACTTCGACTATTATTTAGAGATTCTCAAACTTTCAATTACCGTTACTCTCGAACTCGCTCACCGTTTCGTATATCTAGGTACATGTAGTCAACCCCCATTCTTTTTCCCGCTCTCTAGGTATATAGCTCTCGTAACCAGCCATACGCGTACCTAGAGGGACCTCGGGAATCCGTTCAGACCAATGAGGAGTTCGGGCGTGTTGGCTATCTCCTCCTTTCTGGCCACCAGCTCATCGACGTCCCACGCCGCGAAGACCAATTTGTTGCGCAGGAAGTCTGCCTCGTGGCTCGCAGCCCATACGAGAAACTGGGCGGGGAGGTTGACTGGTTTCATTGAGTGGTTAGCATTTGTTAGCTACTTAACTAGGCAGCCAGGGTGCTTTGCTGTCCCCCCTGAAGGAGACAGACACAGTGGATTCCCAGCAGACCACGAGGAGCTAAGTAGAAAAGAAGAAGCAGAGCAAGAAAAAGGGGGGGGGTACAACTTACTATCATCGCCCTCCCAAGCAATACCGCTCTCCCTCACCATCTCCCGCCCCCCTCGGTTTCGGGGAAAATGCCCGGGTGCACCGACAGGACGCGCAGCACGCCGGGGTCCGTCTCGGCCCCGATGTACTCCATCACTTTCACCGCGGCCAGCTTGCTCGCGGCGTAGGCGCTCATGGGCAGGGCGCCGTTGGCCGGGAACAGGGCGCCCGCCGTCGAGAGCTGGATCAGCGTCGTCGTCGTCGGGGCTTTGGCCTTCTCGGCTTCAATCTCCCTGTCTTTTGTCTTGAGGGGGGAGGAGGAGGAGGAGGAGGCATGGCGGACGACTAGTCGGGCTAGTATGGCGGCGCCGCGGACGTTGATCTCGAAGGCAGTCCACCTGTGGGGAGGGAGAGACGGGGTCTCGGTGTTAGTAACTGATGTTGATTTGGGTTTGTTCTATTTAAGAAGCCATATAAAAGGTGGGGTTTTTTTTCTTGGGGGGTAGGGGGTTACATGCCAGTTCTTGAAGCCATCCCCGTCGAGAGTCGCAAGAGGCTTCAGCGACCCACCGGGGGCGCCAGCGCAGTTGATCACGATATCCGGGGCGTTACCGCCGAACGCCTTCTCCGTCTCGGCGAAGACGCGTTCCATGCCGGCCTCGTCCGTGATATCGACCGCGAAGGTGAGAATCTGGGCAGCGGCGTTGCTAGTCTTCTTCAGCTCGGCGGCGGCCGTGGCCAGCGCATCTTCGCGCCGGCCCGTCAGGACGAGCCGCGTAGCCCCGGCGGCCAGAAACGCCCAGGCCGTGGCGCGGCCGATCCCCGTGGACCCGCCCACGATCAGCACCGTCTTGCCGGCGGCGGAGAGATGGGGCTGCGTGGGGTCGATGCGCGGGTACGGGGCGCGGTGGGTTTTGGTGGTGTAGGCGGGAGACATGGTGGTGGTGGTGAGTTTATATGTGTTTGGTTATAAGATTGGTAGGGGTATTATTATATTTTGGATATGATGGCGAATTGGGATGGTTTTCCTCTGGGTTTCTCGAATGATCAGGAGACTCGGCTCTGTTAATATATACATTGTCTTCCTCCTATTCCTTTGCACTGCTGCGGGCGACATTCCGTCTCTCTCGTGATGACATGATCAGAAATATTCATTCCGCTCAAATATCCACCGTATAGTATAGTATTGATAATCGTACCTACTCTTCGTGCCGTTTTACTACGTTGAAGTAAGGGGGTTGCTGGGCCATGTAGCACTTTACTTAAGCAGGCACTCCTTTGTCAGCTTCCACGGAATTAGTTCCGTGCAGGAAAATGACCAATCGAGGGGCAAGACACACCCTCGTTGTTTCCTGATTAGGATAATCTGGACTTAAGGTTTGGGACAGGAAGAAAACGCTTGATACCGCATAAATATTAGATTCCAGTGCGATACACTGCTTTTCATTACTTTCGAGATGTCTGAATAGCTTGGGTGTTGTCGATTTCTTATGGTTCCGCTGACACCGAAGATATTAATTGTACAAACCTGGCAGCATATCCGTAAAACGAAACGAGGCGGCATGCTGCTATGCAGTAGGGGTACGTTTGTTTATCAGAGCTACCCAGCTGTGCTAGCTAAGGGTGTCATGATGTTATCTCATCACTTGCTGTTGCCGTGTCAAGAGGTTTGGCTATCCACAATGAAGCCGATTCCGAACATCATGTGCGCATGTATCGGTGTTTCTCCGGACGATACCAACGTCTTAGATTCGAGAACAGTTTGTCCGACTAGAGGCTATGCCAAAACAATACATTCGGTTAGGAATATATGAAGTCCAAGGATACGCAAATAGGTCTTCCTCGGCCGAATGATCACCAACCTCCTTTCCCATCTCCATCTATCACGATGTGAAGCCGTCTGATCCGGCAACCACACACAAGATAAGCACATGCATGTGAATCATATCTTGCATATCTCGATGAAAGCGATGTGGGGATGCCGCCTAGATACTAGATAGAATTTGATGTTACCATCTTAGTGACTGTCTTCCCCGCAGATTTCAGACTTGGTAAGGGACTGGGTTAATACTGCCCGAGTGCGTTGAGATAGGCATAAGCCAGGTTGAGTATGAAGCCTCGTAATAGAGCCGAAGTAGTATGGCTCTAGCCTCATGATAACGCAACTATCATGAGGCGTACTCAACCGCGTGACAACGTGCCGAGATAAGTCAGCCCTAGCTACAAGAGAGGGGAGACTCGATCTAGCCCTTGTGCTCTGAACAGAACCGTAGTTCATCATAATGGTCTGATGGCCAAGCCACACCTGAAACGATCGACATAATGCAATGCGCCAGGTTAGAGTTGGCGGTATCTCTGGGACTGTCACGTCTGTTTTCTTCGGTGTCAGCTGACCCGATCAAGTCCTCATAAGCGACCAGATCAGCCCTATCAGGTACAATGTCCGATACCGACGAAGAAGAGGTGTAACGTGGGATCTTCAAACTTAAAGCGGGTGGCTTGGTGTATGTTTATGTTGCTTCGTTCCGTTTCTACCGATTCCGAATAGAAGAGGCTGCGGGGAGGCTGTGGGGGGATCACCCTAGACGAACGAAGCTCAGCGCGGACTTGCATCTTCTGATGCAACGGCCCGCAGTGGCAAACATCCGCGCTCGGGTCCGGTGTAGCCACAGGTCATGCTACGGGTCCCGGCACAACGTGTTCTCTCCCACTATGCGTAGCGAACCCATGTGGGAGGGCGCAAAAGGGCGCGGCTTCATCGGATATCGGGGGACAAGATAGTCGTTGGTGACGGTAGTGGCTAAAGTCTGGACTACTAGCCTGGGAGGGGTATTGTTGACAGCTAGAAGCAACATCTCTCGTCTAGCCAGGAACAAACAACATCGAGATGCGTATAGCCAGCTTCGACTATTTTGGTTCCCCTGATCTCTGGGTCTGCTGATACTAATACCAACTTTAGGCAAAACCACCATTGCAAATTGTAGAGAGACGATTGGACGTCGCTCCCGACTGCAGGAACATAGTTAACCTTAAGGCCAGACAAGTTGCGCATTGTGTAATGGTTCACCATCCTGCTCGCTACCACGTGTACGACTAAGACTTGACCGCTCCCCGAACAATTTCTCCGAGTTATACTCCTTCCCGCCTCAACGCGATGATGCGATGAGCTAGCTTGGGGTCAGATTTGTGTACGGCACTAAAGACTGGGGTGAGGGGGTGGGACGGCTCAGCGGCTCAAGCAACATCCATAGCCCAGGCAGCTTCAGGGCTCAGGCAAGCACCTGAGCTCTGTGCACACGCTCTAAAGCCTGTGCCACTGGTTGGCAGCTGCCTCTGACGAGCCTTAAAACAAAGAAAGTTGGCACCTGCCTTTTTTTATGTTAGCGGCGGCAATTTCCACTCAGCGGCGGCCACTTCCATTTGCCAGAAGCGGATGCATTAACTCACTTTGAGTCCATTTTCCTGCTGATTTTGAGGACCTTGATGGCCACCCAATATTGAAGCCAAGGAGAAAAGCACACCAAAGAACACACACACATACCAGAGGTTGGATAGCAGGTCAACAGCTCCGCAACCGCCATCCACCAGCTAACATGAGCCTACCCAGTACTGTACCACTTGATCGTATTGCCGTTTTGCCTGCTCCATTACTATTATTGCGCTCAATGCATCGGACTCACGCTGACTTTGGACGATAGAACGTGCAACTGAAGAAACAGACGGCTTATGATGCAATGGTAGATGGGGGGTATCCTCGCCGTTCAACTCTCCTGCCAGCCACAAGTCGCATACTCATAGTGCGCCTTGCCGTTAGCTCTTGAAGACTGGAGACTACAGAATCGCTTCAGCCTGGCAAGATGGATGGTTGATGGTTTTTTCTTAGTGACGGACGAAGTGGCCCTCAAGGTTCTCGCGTTTCTGCGGTCCCCTTGCGATCTACCAAGCCTACCAAGTACCTACTCATTTTGAGCGATCCTGTTGGTAGGGTTCGGCCATTGACGCAAGTAACCCGATTCTTCCATCTTCAACTGGAATGACCCCTCGCAAGACGCTCAGACCGTCCTATTTTCATGAGGCTGAAAACGAATCCATCATAAACTTTGCGGCGTTCCAGAGAAAATCTGGAGACTATAAACACACTGTTATTTTTATCAGTGATAACTGCCGATCGGTCCGTTGCCCTGCGCCCATCTAGTCGGTAGCAAGAAGCAAATATAGACCTCGTCCTGCCCCGGGTTCGACTTGTCTCAGCAGCTGCTTCTCTACCGCTTACAGCAATCATCCTACATGGCCAAGACATGCAGAGATGAACGACCCTATAGAAAACCTCGACTACTATGGCCTGGACTCGTTATCGCCCGACCTCAAGAGTCGTTTCGACAACCTCAACACCACAGGCGATAACGACATGTTTGTGGGAAACGAGTTTATGCTCGACTTGAACTCGTTCGACGGCACTGACTTCAGCTACGGCGCCAACCACCCCCACGACGATGGCTGCACCATCCGCTGCCCGGAAGATTCGAACTCTGCATCCCAGTTCCGAGGCGCGGTACCCCCCGTATCGTCGTACGCCAAAGCTCGCGCTGCCTCGGTCTCACACCCACCTTACTCATACGGACCTGACACTCACGTTTATCCGGCCGGCAGCCATCTAGGCTTTGAGCAGATGATGGGCTGGGCCTCCCAAGACCCCAAACAAGAGTCGGAGGATGGGTTCAAATTTTTCCCCGGGTATGGGGTTGAATGTTCGGCGGCCGGCTGTGCAGACCCCTACTGCACCAGCTCGTGTACTCTCCAGCACTGTGACAGGGCCAACCAGGAGTGCTCTACTGAGGACCAATGCAGTGAAGCATCCTGCCATGAAAGCGAGCATTGTACTCCGGTTTGCGAGGAAGAAGATTGTGCAGAGGGAGGCTCTCCCTGCAACGACCCCAGTTGCCTGGAGCCCGAGCAGATACAACCGTTTGGCACTATGTGGGATCACCACCAGCAATGGTGTGAGTTTGACTATTTACCCCCGGAGCAATTCTTTTCGCACACCCAACAGTGCAACCATACGAATACGGAGCATAGCGTAGCCTTTACACTGGGGCACCTGCGCGACCCAGGGCCACAAGACCAGCCTCAGGACCCCAACTTGGTGCAATTTGGATGTCCTATTTTTGGCCAGAATGGTTCACTCGATAAGCTATGCGGAGTGACGCAGCCGATCTCGGCAATGCTCGAACCCCCTCCTCTTTGCCCAGACGTAGCCAACGACAGCCCGGGCACTCTCACAGAAAACACATCACCCAAGTCTGGAAAGCAAATTTCGACCGACAACAAATGCGGATGGCTGATAGGAGATGCGAAACAGTTCAGAAGGTGCGACCATGTATTCGATACTTGCGAAGATCTGCAGAACCACGTGTGTGACGAACACGTCAATGTCCTCTCAAGCAAAGACAAGTACATGTGTCGATGGCACGAGTGTAGCCGGAAGCACGACGCCAGCTTTGCTTCCAAGAACAAGCTGCGACGTCACATTACGACACATACGAACTATAAGCCGTATCAATGCCTGGAGTGCGGAGAGGGCTTCTCGGCGCGACAAGCCTTGGAGCAGCATGAGAGGTGCCATTCCGGGGCGAAGCCATATGTATGCGATGTTGTTGGCTGTGATAAGGCGTTCAAACAAAAGAGTGCTCTGAGTATGTGTACCTCCTTTCCACAACCTCTCGTTTCCTCCTACTGACCCTCCGTGTTAGCTATGCACAAACGCACCCACACTGGTGAAAAACCACTCCGTTGCGAAACATGCGGTAAGGCGTTTGGAGAGTCCTCCAACCTGTCCAAACATCGCAAGATACATGACGTGAATAATAAGATAAAATGCCCCGAACCCAACTGCGAGAAAGAATTCATTCGCGCCGACCAACTTCGCCGCCACCTAGAAACACATGAAAAGAAAAGGGAGACACGGCAAAAGAAGATCAAGGCTCGGAACAAGTCGATCGGGAATCAAGAGGATGCCATGATGGCGGCCACCATGGCTTCGGAACCGTATCAGTTCCCGCTACCCATCAATGGAGCGCCACCGATTTGATGATCCGAGTACAAGCTGCGCTGGCTGTACTCCAAGTCTGTCGCCGAGCATCAATTTCAGGAACACCAAGCTGGAGTCAATGAAGATGTGGTCTTAACACCACGCATACTGGCAGCATGAGTATTGGAGTAAGGGGGGAGAGTTTTGCTTTTGGTCATAAGATACCCCTCACGTCAGCAAGGCGTCATGTTGATGCAGCGACATGTTAGATTCTGGGAATGTTTGGAGCGGGAGAAGAAGAAGAAAAATACGGCGTCGCCCGTGAGGTGATTGCCACGTTGTGTATATATGAGGCTATAATCGAAGATGAAACAGGCTGTCTAAACGACGAGCGATTTGAAAGGAGGAAAGGAGGTAGGCAGGGAGAACGACGAGAGTTTTTGGCGGGGATGTTGGTGAGATTACGATGAGCCTCTTGAAATATTGCAATAATAAATAAGTAAAAGTTTGAACATACTATTTTCACCCTCAGCGCTCAGCATTTTGTTCTCTTCTCAATGGTGTTCTCTTGGAGTCAATTGAGTGACCACACTGCCTGTTTTGTTTTGTTGGAAATAGTTGGTTCTGACGATACATATACCTAAAGTACCGATTGATTCCATCAGTCGGCCGTCGGCTTTTGGTTCAGTTGGCACTTCAACAGAAATGTCATCTCTTCAGCCCGGAGCACCTGCATGATGAGACACATGGGCTTCTCTTCCAACAGCAGTGAGTGTGTCCTACAGCACACTAAATATGCGGCTTGTGTTTCGGCATCCCCCTCGCAAGTGATGTAGTGACCTGATATTCCTACCCCCTATATGACCGTTCGTGTTACGTGCGTTGTATGGAGAGGGGAGATTCCTATTAATCAAGATCAAGGGCAGCCAAGGGTGGCCGCTCGTGTTCCCCCTTTCGAGTCGAACTACGTAGCTACGTCATGTTTCTGAGAGTGTATTACTGGGTATGGATGATTGGGTGTCATGGGCTCGGAGGAGGTTGCGGACGTATGGGGCCGGCGGCATGCCCGTCTGTGCGACATCACAAATCACCTCGACGGCTCCGGTCAAATAGGGTACATACATAATTGTGCTTTGGTGGGTGGGACGTCATTATGGTCGTTAGATTGGGCAAGCGGCTCTCTTCACGATGCAAGCCAAACTGTGATATCGCAATATAGGAATCGAGTGTCGTCACTGACGGCGAGAACGAGTCTTCATGAACATTTCAAAAACCCTGTGGATGCTCCTGTGGCCGCTCGAAGCTTTCAGACACCAGTTTGAGCAGCCGGAGCAAGTTGTTGTGTCGATATTGAAAGCAGGAGTTTCGAATGTCACGCCGTGGATCACCGATTCGGGAGGGGGTCGTAACACGGCCAGTAGGACATTCCTTCATAACGCAAGTAAATGCGCAATTCATTTTGCAGCTATAAATTTGCTGCGTAGAATCGACCTCATAACACCGTGACCATTGTTTGATGAACCGAAAAGCCGTGTGATGCCATGCAAAGATCAGATATTCCCTTTTTGCCGAGGACAAGGATACTATTTGCGTTCCCCGTTTGCCTCGTATCATTCATCTATAGCCGGCCGCGCCTCCATCACCTAGCACGTACAAGCATCAGAATTCCCCATCGCTACCGTTTTACCCTAAAGTCATTCGTTTATGCGGAGGCCTGCGATTTGTCAAGTTAGCCCACATGGTTCGACCCACCGATGAAAACTTCGCCTAGACAGACAAAGTCTTCACTCCTCAGAGAAGAGAGGGACAAAGAAGCGAGTGACCACATACCTTGACGGCGTACTTGCGCTGAGGGAAGTGCGAGTTGCGCTTCTTGGTCTTCTCCAGCTGGGCGCTGGCATCCTCAGGTGACAACCGGCGGCGGATGGCACGGGTCTGCTTAGCGCGTAGGTTGAGAGGCAGGTACTTCTTGTTCTTGTAGAAGAGACGGAGCTGGTTGCGTTGCTTGATGTTGATGACGGTCAAGACGCGGGCGATGGACTTGCGGAGATCGTGGATGCGGTTGAGCTTGGTGCCGGAGGAGGCGATCTTCTGGATGCGCAGCTGGCCGAGCTCAGTCTTGAGCTCACCGAGCTGCTTCACCAGCTCGTCCTTGTTCTTGGACCACAGGGTACCGGCCTTAACCTTGGAGGTAGACTGCGAGGAGAGAAAACATTTTTGTTAGCCCCAAATGCCCCGTACAGCGAAAATCATCTCGAAAATTTGTCTTCATCGGTGGTGGTGATGGTGGTTTGTGTGTAATGGTGCGAGCGAGTAGCGATGGAGGTGTCAAGCCGTGGTTTGACAGCACTCCGTGAAAATCGGGACAGGCATGTCGAAATTTGTCTTGATCTTTTGTCGTCGAGTGGTATCGCCTCTACTGCGCGTGTACACCGAGAGAGGGCATGGACAGGTGAATCAGGGCAAAAATGATAATTGACTTACCATTTTGAGTCGTCGCTGCTGGAGTTAGTTAACAAAGGACTGAGGGTTGTTGCTGTGATGCAGGAATTGACGGTGGCCTCCTCGTCGGTTTGGATTACAGAATTGACGATTCCTCCTAGTTCGAACGGAAAAAAATCGGGGTCAGCCAATTCGGGTGCTGGGGGCCGGCCAAATTGTGCTTTCTGGTGCGGAAAACGAACTTAGGGTTGTGTGTGGTGCAGTTCTCAGGCGATTGCAGTGCAATCAGTTTATCAGCTGGTATCGGTATCTTGGTGGGGGTGGTCCATGCGCCACATCTAGTTGATACATGTAAGACGTGCAGGCGCTAAGCCACAGTTGCCAGCTTGGCGGCTTAGGTCGGGTGACGCTGCTTCGATGTTTCGTCGGCATTACGGCGTTTCAATCTTACCTAAAGTCCATGCCATTTGATGCACTACGTAGCCCGATGGATGCTGGCGCATGCTTGCTGGTACGATACGACAGCAGCTCGCCTGGCCTGGTGCTTGGACAGCTCCTATTGACCAGACTATTGAATCCGACTGGATGGGCTGTCTTCAACCTGCTTAATCCATCAACTTTCCTTATTACCCTTGCTACTCCCAAATAAAAGTCGGTCGGATTGAGCTACGACGTAGACATTGGATGAAAGAGAAATAGCAACCGTGTTTCAATGTCTCCATTATCCTCGTCCAATTAGTGCATACCAACCAAATCAACAACTATCCACCTTTGGCAGTTACTAGAGCTCGACGCATGTGAACCTGTCCAAACTGGCATCCAATGTCATTGACTAGCCCAGTACAGTCTTGGAGTACTTGAGCATCGATTTAACATAATAAGCCAATTGCTTCCTCAAGGCGACGACTCATACGCCCATCCACAATAATGGCCGCTTCAGGAACTCCGGGCTGGGCCCAGTTGCGACAGCAAGCCCGAGCATTAGAAGCCCAAGTAAGCACCGCGCTGGAGTCCCTATGTATCCAATAAATCACACATGCTGACAAACTACCAAAGACGGAGACCCTTTTCCACACATACTCGCAGTATGCCCAAGTCACCAACATACCGCCGAAGCCGACGCCCGAGGAGCGCGAGACGGAGGCGAAGCTGGAGGAGGTGATTGAGCGGCGCGAGGGCGTGGTGGCGCAGCTGGCGCGGCTGCTGGACTCGGAGATGGGCGCGTCGGCGCTGAAACAAAACAACCTATCGCTGCTGCGGGAGAAGCTGACGGAGCACCGGCGGGACCTGGGCCGGCTGCGGTCGAACCTGGCCGAGGCGCGCAACCGCGCCAACCTGCTGACCAACGTCCGGTCCGACATCGACGCCTACCACGCCAGCAACCCCGAGCAGGCCGAGGCCGAGTACATGCTCGACGAGCGCGCGCGCGTCGACAACAGCCACAACATGGTGGACAGCGTCCTGTCGCAGGCCTACGCCACCCAGGAGAGCTTCCACCTCCAGCGTGAGACCTTCGCTAACATCAACCGTCGCATCACCCTTGCCGCCAGCCAGGTGCCAGGGCTCAACTCCCTCATCGGCAAGATCTCGGCACGGAAGCGAAGAGACGGCATCATCATGGGCTCCTTCATCGCGTTCTGTTTCTTGGTGTTCTGGTTCGCGCTGTAAAAGAAAAGGTGGGGCAATGGGTATTTTGGATTTACTGATTTACGGTCGTCATCGTGGTCAGTGGTGGCTCGGCTGTCACCTCTGCTCGCCCTCCGAAGTGAGGAACTAGACTAAGCTCCGGCGACGGTGGTGGTGGTGATGGCCATGGTGGCCATGAAGAAGGAAGAGGAAAGAAAGAAAGAAAGAAAGAGATATTGATACCTCTGACCTTGCGGTTTGCATGGGCACTGGCGTGGCATGGCGTTCCGGTTTCATAAGGGCAACAGAACAGGTTGTACTGTAGGCTATAAAGGCAGGATACAGCTGGAATCTCTCTACCAGCCTCTCTGTATATTGATTGTTATTCAGGTCGTTCCAGGTCCGAATCCCCGCCCTTGAGAGCACTGTAGCCTGGTAGCTCAGGCGGCCCCAACCAAGCTGTGCTTGGGGCACCTGCCTACCTGATTGTCCCCGAGCCCTGATTGTTCCCTACACAACTGAGCCGAGGGGCAAGCTACCTTCAAATATCTAAAATCAGCTCTCCTCTCCCATCATTCAAACAGCAGGCCAGGTGGTGCAGTGGTAAGTCAGCTGGGTCCCATGCCGAGGAACAACAGAGGTCAACGGGCGCCAGCGTGCCCTTCCCCGCGATCATCGGTCTCGGGTTTAAAACACGGTCGTGTCGAGCTGCCTTTGACAACCCCGGTTGGGCAGGGCGGCCCTGGTCCACCCCCGGGGTAACAATCAGAAGGCCCTTCCTCCATGTAAATCCGTAGTGGGTGGTGGTTGTATGTAGTTACAATTGCTTAATCTCCTAGTACCTTCTTCTTCTGATACAGACCATGGACGACACTCTTGGATATATGCAATCATTATACCACAGTAGGTTCCCCGGTTGGCTAAATCTTATTACCTCTAAAAAGCTGTTACTTTTTTTTTCTTTCTCTTTCCCCCCTCTTAATAGCAGTTCTACTATATAATATATATTACTTTTATATTAATCCTATTTATATAGATAATATAGAATATTAATCGATATATTTATAGAAATTTAAATATCTTTTTTTATTTATAAAAATATATAGCTATAATATAGCTGGATATAATTATATAACGTGATTTATTATATATTCGAATATATTATATAATTAAATACTCTTTTTCCTATAAAAAAAGCGTCTATACGTAAATTATAACTTTTTTAATTCTTTATTAAATTTTATAAAATTTTAACTTATTATATTTAATTATATAAGGATATTAAATTTATTTTCTTTAATTTTATAATTATTTTATTCAATAAATTAAAGCGGAAAATAGAAATTATAAGGATTAATTTAACGTGTTTTTTATTTAAAAGTATAATAAAATAGATATAAACCTTAAAAAATCCTTTTTATTTATTATATTTAAATTAGACTTTAATTTTAAAACTACGGTTTAAATTTAATTAAAATTAAATAAAATACATAGTTATATACGGATTTATTTTCTATAAGGAAAAAGGTGTCTAACTATATAATATGTCCGGGTATATAGTAAACCACGTTATAGTATATATTATTTTCTTAATATATATTTTACCTCATCTTTCTGGCTGGCAACTATCTTTACAGACCTTTTCTCTCTTCTTCAAGGAGCCTTTGCAACCCCCTTCTCACGCCCTCCCGCTCCTCATCGTTAGCCTCACCACTGCCAGCCCAGCGGATCCGGCACAGACTGTCCACCAGGTACACATAGCCGACCTTGCCGTTCAGCAGGCCGACGTTCTCGCGGATCTCGTCCGAGAGTGGGTTTTTGATAATGAAGTACTTGGACCAGTTGGCCTCACCGACCTGCTGACGGATGCCGCCCAGGAACAGGCGGATAAGCATGTGCTTGAGGCGGTCCTCCTCGACGTTAACGTTGACGTGCTGCGCGATGTCCCGGTTTTCCTCGAACAGCTCCGCCAGGGCTGGGTTCTGCAAGGCGCCCACGAACGACTTGACCTGGTTCTCGGCCCAGGTCCCGCTGAAGACGGAGATGATGGACGTCTTGCCCACGAGCGTGGGGGTCGTGTCGCGCTCAGGGCTGCCCTTACCCTTGAGCAGCGTCCGGCCGTACAGGTTCGGGAAGTAGAGCGAGACGTCTCCCTTGAAGGGCGCGGCGGCGGGTAGAAGGTCTTGCCCTTGTGGAACTGCAAGTTGCCCCAGTCACGGAAATAGGGTCGGCGGAACTTTTCCTTCCTGTAAAAAGTAAGGGAATTAGTATTATGTTACTTAATTACCCCTTTCCCAGCTACCACCCCAACCATATCCGCTGCTATGGTGGTGGCCGGGAGACGTTGTAGTGGTATGATGTAGCGAACATACAATTCTTCTCTCCTCTCCAGATGCTGAGACCAGCGAGCCGAGCTGGACATGGTCGAGAACTCCTTGCGGCGCTGGTTCCAAGTCCTCTCGTCGATGCCCGTGTTCTGCCCCTCTTCCGGGGGTACGACATGCCGATCGGCCGGCCCAGGGGCACGGGCGTGAACTCCTCGACACGCTTGCCATAGCCGCGGGGCGCAGCGGCGAACTGCTCCGAGGGCGGCGGTACGACCTGCCTTAGCTGCGGAGCTTTTCCGGCGGCGGCGGCGGCTGTTTCTTTGGGGGAGGGGCCGCTCGTCGGTGTTGTGGCGGCCGCGGCCACTTTCTTAGTACTATCGGCAGGCTGTTGTTGCTCTGCGGCGAGCCACCGGTACGACGCGCTGAAGGACCGGCTTTGGCACAGCCGGCAGAGCAATTGGCGCCGGGGCGCGAGCAACATGGCGCTGCTGTTTAGCATCTCGTGCGAACGGGGCGGGCGGACGGAGTTAAAATTGCGCAGCTTCTATTTATGAAAAGTCCCTTGCAATGGCGATGGGAATTGACAATTTACATATTTGGAGCTAGGATGGAGCTGTTATCGGGCACACTTATGCCGCTAAGATAAAAGTTCTATTTTGCTGGAGCATCCCTGTACCCTGCTAAACCCCATGTTAGTAAGAATGCCATTGTCAACTAGCCCCGAGCTCAATTGCTCCAAGAATTGAAACCGAGGTCATGAGATACCATATTAGCACTTATACCGTTCCAATGCAGTAATTGGCAGGTCTGGGGATTTGGAACACAGCAAGGTGCCGTTCCAGCTAAGCCGAGCACCAGGCTCTGCAGGAACGGCACTAACGTCACAGGGCATTACAAGGCCGAACAGTTACCCGGCTCTCGACGGCAGAACCCCAGATTCGGCTAACTGCGGCCCCTCGCGGGGTTGGTTGGCTTTCCCCAGGGCGCGCGCCCGTCATTCCCCTGGCACTCCAATTTCCACCGCCAGAGAGACAGGGCGGTGCTTAGAATGAAAATGAAAGCGTTTTTTCACCAGTTTTCTTATCTCTTCTCCCTGAAGACTATGTAGAGAACGTATAGAAAGATCTCTCTAATATATGCACCATGTTTCTCCAGCGAAGTTCCCGCGCAGTCCGCCATCAATGGCACTTATACAAGGGCCTAAACCAGGCCATCGTCGGTAGTGGTGCTTACGGCCATCAGCAGCAACATCTGTCGTGGGCGAAGGGGTTCCATTCCACGCGGCGGATGCAGGTGGTGAAGCCCGTCTTGCTGGCAGATATCGGTGAAGGTAGGTCATGATCATTTGTTCTCGTTTTCATACTCAATTGGATTCTTAAAAAAGCCGCGACTTACACAATATACTCTTGTGAACAGGCATCGTGGAGTGCGAGATTATCCAATGGTTCGTCGAGCCCGAAGCCCGCGTCGAGGAGTTCTCCCCACTCTGCGAGGTGCAAAGCGACAAAGCCTCAGTCGAGATCACAAGTCGGTTCAGCGGCGTGGTGAAGAGGTTACATTATGAGGCAGGCGACATGGCCAAGGTCGGCAAGCCGTTTGTGGACATCGACATCCAAGGCGACGCCAAGAAGGAAGACCTAGAGGCATTGACCGTGCCCGAGCCTTCGCGACGGGAAGAAGCCGGCGCATCACCGCCCGCGGCGAACGAGGAGTCAATAAGTAGCAAGCCCTCCGAAGTACAGAAAGCAGCAGCAACCCCGGCGCCCACGGAAGCCTCGTTGACCAAGGGCAACGGCCTGGCCAGAACGTCCAAAAACAACGGCACATACGGCTCTCTGGCGACGCCGGCGGTGCGCCACCTTTCAAAGGAGCTGACAGTGGATATCACGGAAATACAAGGGACGGGGAGAGACGGACGCGTGCTGAAGGAGGATGTCTATAAGTTCGCGGAGAGCCGCACAGCGGCAGGGGCGACGACGCCGCCCCCGGCGCCCGCGAACCCATCATCGCCTGGTTTCTCTTACCCTCAGATACCGACGGACGCAGCACAGGTAGAAACACCTACTCCACTCACGAATGTGCAATCGCAAATGTTCAAGGCAATGACCCGCTCCTTGAGCATACCGCATTTCATTTACGCCGACGAGATTGACTTCTCGCGGCTGCACGGCTTGCGCAGTCGTCTGAACGAAACACTCGCCAAGGAGAAGGGCGCGTTGGCCAAGGTCTCCTATCTCCCCTTCATCATCAAGGCTGTCTCCATGTCCTTGTACCAATACCCCATCCTTAACGCCCGAGTCGACATCGACAGTAGTACCGAGAAGCCGAGACTGGTGATGCGCAGCCAGCACAATATCGGCATCGCCATGGACACACCGTCGGGCCTGCTCGTGCCGGTCATCAAGAACGTCGGGTCACTGAACGTGTACGCGATCGCGACTGAACTCGTGCGCCTGCAGAACCTGGCCACGACGGGGCGGCTCTCGGTGCAGGACCTCAGCGGCGGCACCATCACCGTCTCCAACATCGGCAACATCGGCGGCACCTACCTGGCCCCCGTCATCGTCGACAAGGCCGTCGCCATCTTAGGGGTCGGTCGGATGCGCGAGGTGCCCGGCTTCGACGAGCGGGACAACGTGGTCAAGAAGCAGATCTGCAACTTCAGCTGGAGCGCCGACCATCGCGTCGTCGATGGCGCGACTATGGCTCGGGCCGCCGATGTGGTACGCAGGTTGGTTGAGCAGCCGGACCAAATGATCCTGCATCTCCGGTAAAAAGAGACAGCTCATTTCTGATATTGATGGTCAACCTCTATGGTACTTTACGACCTTCGGAAGACTTTGCTCTCTCTCTGAGTGGTCCCCAGTGGGGTATCAACCAGCGTGTGGTCACACCTTCATTGGAGACAGTATATAATCGACTCATTGCGTCGGCGGCGCTCGGACTGGTGTGCCATTCGACGGTACGAGGCGGCAAGGGTTCGGGCAGGGGCGGCACCGGATCCAAATACTGCATGCTGTCTGTTGTCTGCAAGAGCCCGCATGATGAGTTCAACGCGGGGATGATCTGATCCAATCTGATATTTCAAGGCCAAGGGGTCTTATAAAAGGCATTTATGCATTAGAGCATTTACGTAGAACAGGGAACTGGTCGCACCGGGAGCAACGACATGGTCGCATGGACGTCCGGCGTATGCTGGCCCAACGCATGGGGGAAGGAGAGAGGGGGCCTCTCTGTAATCAAAGCGTAGATTGTTATAGTATAGTCCTAGTAAACAAAAGTCCCAGTACCAATACCCGTACAACTTCATTTTATCTCCTCGAGGAGGTTAGGCAAAGCAGTTTTATGTCCATGTCTATCTATCACGTATATGCAAGTTTACCACGTCAAACAGGGGGGACCGACGAGGCAATACAAATGGGAACGAACATGCAACCAGTCCAATACAGCTACAACGACTCTATTTTACCTTGCCTTACCATGCAAGTAGGCGGCCTGACCACACTGACAAAACTGCAAGATTTAACAAACGTGGTAAGGTGAAACCTCTGAAGACGCGAGAATGGTTCACCGAGGATACTTGCAATATGTGCCACCCCTGCATGCCCAGCCTACACCGGTTGAACCAGAAGAAAAAGTGTGGTTCAGTAGGTACTTAACGACTTATTAGCCCAACGTAGGGTTGACGAGCGCGCGGTACCGACCCTGTGCGGCGGCGCGGGCACGCAGTGATTTTGCGCGCTTAGCTACAGACAGACAGACAGACAAGGACTTACATACTTTTCGACATACATTGATCAAATACGATACAGCGGATGGATCCATCCCCTCCCTCTGCATCAAATGGCTGCACCGGCTTCTTTGCCCGCCCCGTCTTGATTGGCTTCCCAATCTCCAGGGAGACGGGGATGAGGAGGGGGAGGGGTAAAATGCCTCCTCCCCCCCGTCACCGTCACCCTATCTGTCTCTTTCTCCCCCATTTCTCTCCGTATGGGAAGAAGTATTACCCAAACAAAAATATTATGTATGTAATCCGCAGGGGAGGGGGAATAAGGCCGGTATGCATCCGAACGACAGATTCCTCCGGCCGGTATGGCGTGGGTAGGAGGTAGCAACAGGGTAGGTCCCTTTAAAGTGCGTAAGCGAGAAATGCAGCGGCGGCGGAAATCCGATTTTGGGAACCCCGGAAGATCGAGCTAGTACAAACACAACAAGGTCGCTCCAGGTTCACTGACTCACTCAAGGCTACCCGGGCAGCCAGCGCGGTATGATGTAAAATGGATATCAATTGTCTTTCACGACAGAAATGGTAAATGCCTGCAGCATCTTATATACGCCTTCCCTTCTCAGCTCCACCGACTTCCTCTGACCCTGACATTGCCCAGGTACAGGAGTTCGTCTAAAGGAAATGTACAGTTCCTCTTGCAGGCTCAAAAAACCTAAAGACCCAATGACGGACAAGAACCGGCCGTAGGAATTCGCTCATGCGACGTAGCATGTCCGTCATTGGTGCGGAAAATGAACCCCAAAAATCCTCCTCTAGCCTCCACGCCCATAAAGACAAAAAATTGCCATGGGCAAATCAAAACCCGAAATCCTCCGTAAACGCCTAGTATGCCATGTTGGGGGCCCGGAGCGCCGTGCAGATTCACCAGTCGTATATCCTGTTCGTATTCGTCTCCCAACTTGCTGAACCAAAAGAGTAAAAAAAGGCGCAAGTCCCCGAAAACTTGCCTCCACCGTCTGTCTCTGCTGCCCGGGGGGGGGTTCTATGCTGCCTGGAACGCCGGCTAAACATTGCGCCTCGACTGCTTTGGGGGAGGCACCGGTCGCACAGGGAAGTGGAGTTTGTGCAGTCGCTCCCGCAGTAGTTCCGTTCTACCCATGCTATCTGATCTCATGCAGGAGAAGGTGTTTGCTTATGCAGCCTCGTCGATCGTGTGAAGCACCTTGTCCAACGTTTCCCGCTGCACTTCTGCCATGCTTTGGCTCACGTCAATGCTGATCACATCCGTCTCCTCTGCACTAGGCGGCTCCAAAATCTTGAACTGGCTTTCGACCATGCTCGCGCCAAAGAAATGGCCTTGCCGTCCTGCCACTCGCTTTTGCAGCACATCCGCTGGGGCATGCAGATAGATAAAGTGTAGCAAGACGTCATGCGAATAGTAGGGTGCGACTCGGATGACGTCGCGATATTTGCGCTTCAGGGCAGAACATGTGAGGACCACACTTTCGTTGCCCTTGGCCAGCTGCTGCAGCGACTCCTCGCGCAGCAGCGTCAGCCAGTCCCATCGGTCTGCGTCTGTGAGCGGGACGCCGTTGCGCATCTTCTCAACATTGGCTGGAGGGTGGAACTGTGGCACTTGTGTTAGCCATATTTTGATTATATTAATATATTCCAGTATCGATGGATGGCCTACCTCGTCTCCTTCTATGAACGGTACACTGAGTGTTTCTGCGATGTGCTGCGCGACGGTGCTCTTGCCACAGCCAGCAGGGCCTGTGACTAGCCAGATATGGTGGTGTCTTGGCGCGGGTCGGCCATTGCTTGCAGCATTTGATACGTTGGGAGTCATGATTGTGTTAAGAGGCTTCGGGTCGGCACCCAAAGAGTTCATGTTTGAAGCCATGTTCGGATGAGCAGGCGTTGGAGCACCATTCAGTGAGGAAATCTTGTGGTCGTAGGAAAGCATTGTGCCAGAGGAACTAAGAGCCGATGTGTGTTGATATATCATCCAAGAGGAAGCATGCGCTGGCACCTCCGGTGTACTAGTAAACGCCCGCCAAGCCAAGGAGGAAGAGCTATCGGGTAAGCTCGGTGTAGCAACAAACAACTGGTCACTCAATGGACGGCAAAAGAGGGTTTAACAGCCCTGGTTGTGGTCTCTGGAGGCAGTAGAGAGTATGCAAAGTATGGAAGAGCTGTGTTTCGGTGTACAGGTTTAGGATCATACAAACGAAAGAGGGCAAACTGTTTGAATAAAAGGAAAAGGAGAAACGGGAAGGAAACTTCGCGGTAATATGAGTTGGGCAACAAGAGGGTGGAGCTGGAAGGACGCAAGGATGGTGTTATATGTATAGTTGATGTCAGAACCTAACAGCCGGTTCTTCCCCAGCACCAAGCTCCCTAGCCCCTGGGTGGATGGCCATAAATTTTTGCGGGAGCCATGGAATACGGAGAATGGGGGGTGTGTGTGCATGTGGCCGCTAGATGTTGCTGGAAAAGCGTCACCCCATGGGCGACGGTCCGCAGAGTCGTAGTGGCAGCGTACCTGGAACTACCAGCTCCGCCAGATTTGTTGGGCTGGTTGGCCAGAAGCTGGGCCATTGGGAAAAGAACAGAAGCCTGACCGAAGCCTGGCTGGCAGGTGGGAAAAAGCACCTCATCAGTCTGGGCTAGTGGTATGCACGTCAAAGATGGTAATTCCCAGGGTCCACCAGCGAATCAGATGGACGGGCAGGACGACAGCTGGCCCAGTAAAGAGTTTCTGCGTATCAAGGGGAAGGGGGTGTTGGGCGAGGGTGCAGAAGTTGATTTCAGCATGACATGACGGCATCTTTCCCGGTAGGATCGTCTCAAAATTAGACCCGACCCCGTGTTGCCGCTTGCGCTGCTGCGCACACTTGGATGGAGTCCAAGTGGGCTGCTGAACAGGTCCAGTCCAACACGAATAAACCTGTACATGGAAGCTAGAAGCCCAGCCGAGCTTCGAAGCCGCCAGTCACTTTACCTCTTGTATATCCCAGCCAGTAACAGTCGACCACGAATAAGACCAAGGCATGTAAGAAGTAAGCACGCTCGCTCGACATAGATGAGGGAGATTGAGCAGAGCCATTTCTGCCGCGCCTGTGACCTACGAGCATGGGAGCGAAGGGCGAAGGGCGCAGGGGAGGGATCGAATTAATCAATACGGCAGAAACTAAGCGACCGGGATCCCATCCTCAACCACCCAAAACATGCCAGGGGTTGTTTTCTGGAATTCTTCGAATGGAACGGATTCCCCGGGCAGGCCCTCAGTTCTGCTCAGGGCAGCGCAGCCCGCAGCGGGCAAGACCCCGACGGAAACAGGGAGACTTATGTACAAGTACCTACCAAGCCATGCAATGGGCCTAGCGTGAACTGCTCAGCCGATGGAGATTCCGACAACTGGAATTTCAAGTTTGTACATGTAGATGGGAATGGGGGTTTGCGTGGGGGAAAGAAACTCCATGGTATGATAACCCGATGTGTGATCGGCTTTCAGAGGCGATCAACCGAATAAGAAAAGTCGTAAACATACGACTTGTATAAACGGTTATGCACAGTCAGCGGAGGTCCAATCAATTGATGCCAGATACAGTAATCAAGCTCGACGACACAATTTTGAGCAGTCTCGTGGGAACAGCCCCAATGTAGAATCTCTGTTTCGTGGTGGAGGACAAAACGTGGTCAGTGGGGGGCACCTTACTGCACTTGCCTAAATTAGCCATCGAGCTACCTGTGTGACACTGGGCCAGTCAGAGACGCCCGCGACGGGCAAATTAAAATGACGTCTCGTGTAATTCTTTTCCCACGATCACTCGCAAACCTTACCTCACATATCATGTCCGATTTACGGGGAAGAGAGTGCTACCATATGGGAAGCCTGCATTGCCCCGCGACTCAGAGTATGTATTGATTGATTTTCTCCTACACGTCTTCATGGCATGCAAATGCCGGTCAGCCTGCGATGCAACGTTCGGTTTTTTAGGTTTTTTTCTTTTTCTTTCGCTGTCCACTATGCAGTCGCTGGTCGCATGACCAGCAGCAGATGCAGCGTCGTAAATTGCGTGGGCGGCCTCTGGCAAATCGCAACAACGCTGGCAACAATTTGACATCATCACCTTCATATTGAAAATGTGTAACGTACCCGTCCTATCAAGCTGTTTTTGACCGGCTTGATTTCGTCTAGCCGTTCGATCCCGTCGCTCAATGCTTGTCGCAGATGCAGGTAGGGTATCCCTAAACTGGGGTCGGTGGTTGCATCACATCTCGGTTCTCATGTGGATCAAACTTGGGCTGCAATGAGCGACTGTCGGTTCAGATATGTCCTATAGGCTGTCGATTGTTGGAGGCGACGTGGACTTCTTCATCGCTTCCCAAAACCGGCAGCGGTATATTTATTCTTCTCTTGGCTATTGCTTGAGATATTTTGCCAACTATCTCTGCTGTCATCCGGTCGTTTGATTGATACACTCGTTTATTCCGGAAGTTTACTATACGGCAAATGCTCTTTCATAGATACCAGAGGATCTAGTTACATCGAGTGGCTTAACTAAACACTCAGTACTGGGCAACTAATCAAGTCATAACTCAACTGGTATTGGCAAATCTCACAACTGCCACTGAGATTGCACATGTGAGGATAAATATAGCCCTACTTAGGTATACGATGGTTCAAGCCATACTTTGTATAGTATCCGCTGCTTGGCCGTTACCGAATTACCTCAATTCGGATGCCATGCCATTGCTTACATAAGTATTCTTTTACCCTGAGACTTAGCATGTGGTTACAGCCCAAACGGCGGGCATAAAGGGCCAGTCTGTACCGTCATGTCGGTAACAAAATCGCGAAGTAATCTGCAAAAACAGGCATATTGAGAGTCGTTGAACCAGCACGAATCTAGTCGTTCCAAAAGCTGGGAGCTGTTGTGCTGCAGAACCACATCTTTTTACCTTCATGAGGCATCAACTCTTGCAGATGGGCATGCCTGCCTAAGTACTCACACGGTCGAGAAACACCTATATCCATGTACAGCACATGCAAACTACGTCTGCACCATATTACATATATATAAAGTACCTCCCCTGTAGGAGATCTGGGCAAGCTATGATCCAGCGCCACCATTGGGATTTTGATTGATTATTCTCACCATGAGTTGGTCAAGGAAGTGTTGAACTGGCTATGGCTGACTCCGTAGATGTGGCACAGCTCTTGTCGCCGTGCCTACTGTGGCTGATCCGGGCGCTTGGCTCCTACTTGGCTCTTAGCACTCGATTCTAGACCATGAGGATTGCCGATCCTCTCGGGCTCCTCTCGGGATCCGTCTTGCAAGGCTGGTTTGGTGAGAATCGTTTCATGGATGATTCGCAATTGACAATTGATACCCAAGAGCTTGACAAACAACGCATTTGAAAGAACCAGAAACATCAGACGGTTTAGCGCTGCTGCAGCTTACGTGTGTGACTAACAAGCTGTAGCCCGCCTGCGGAGAATAAGACGCAGAAAGCTTATTGGGCCCCGGCTCGGCCTATGTAAGGAAGGCATTGAATGAAAGTGGAAAGGAAGGCGGCTACGGCAAACGACGGCGCGCCGACTTCAACCCCTCTCCCTCAATGACCATTTCAACCTTTCCTCGAAGTCTCCTGAGACAAGGCCTTTCGAGATTTAGATTTCTTACTACTGCTGGCAGTTTCTCCCCCGCCATACGTCTCACTGCCGCTGCATCGCAACCCAAGAGACACCAGAACAAGCAGCATCTCTGGGCCCGATTCTACGCAACGCCCTCGAAAATGCACGCCGACGATCTGAAACACTACCTGGCGGACTCCCCTCCCAGCATTGTCCGACTGGAAATCGAGAAGCACTTCGAAGCCCTGTCCAACAAGCAAAAACGATATGCTCACTTCATCAGCCAGTAAGCCCTCCAATATACTTGATCCCTCACCATAAAAAAAAACATCCGTACACGTGACATGTGGATCGTGCAGGTGTGACTTCCACTGGCGTAACACTGACACCTCTCTAAAGAGCCTCATTCTCGGGCACAAGAATCGTGTTACGGCAGATCTCGCCCGAATCTGAGGCAATCTACGACTTCATCGTAGCACTGCATAAGAGCACCGAGGGTGACTGGAAGGCTCTGCAGTCCAAGGCTGGCATTTCGGAAGAGGAACTACAGCAATTCTTGGAGTACAGCGCCCAGTTCCTCGGTAACAATGGCAACTACAAGAGCTTTGGAGACTCCAAGTTCATCCCGAGATGCCCTGAGTCTGCAGTAGCTGCCCTTGCCGCCACCTCCCCGGAAGCAAAGAGGTTCTACGAAACCACCAAGGGGGT
Source organism: Apiospora saccharicola (assembly GCA_038363915.1). Classification (NCBI taxonomy): domain Eukaryota; kingdom Fungi; phylum Ascomycota; class Sordariomycetes; order Amphisphaeriales; family Apiosporaceae; genus Apiospora; species Apiospora saccharicola. Next base: position 9,117,218 of record JAQQWM010000001.1, read on the forward strand.
ATCTTCTCATCAGACAAGCCTGGTCTCATGCATCTGGGATATCCGCAGGAGGGTCACATGACCACCTACTATCCCGAGTCGTCAGACATCACTAAAGAGGAAATCGACGCTGTTGCTGATTGGATGGGTGACAAAGGTCTCCTGCCCGAGAATACAAGACTCGCCAAGAAGAACGATGGCAAGGTTTTTGAGATCTTGATTGCTTCTGCCGATGTCAGTGTTCCCAAGGAAGGTGGTGATATTGGCAAGGAGACCCAGTTCCAAGTCGATAAGGGTGCGCTGGCAGGAAAGACCATCAAGCTCGTCTACGGCGATCATTCTAAGGAGATGGCTGCGATCACCCACAACATCATGAAAGCCGCCGAGAACGGCCACGACGAAACTCAGAAACAAATGTACGATGCATATGCCAAGTCCTTCAAGGACGGCTCGCTGCTCTCTTTCAAGGACAGCCAACGCTTCTGGATCCGGGATAAGGGCCCAGCGGTAGAGAGTAATATTGGCTTCATCGAGACCTACAGAGATCCGGCTGGTATCAGGGGCGAATGGGAAGGCTTTGCTGCCGTCGTAAACCAGGAACGGACCAGGGCATTCGGCGCTCTGGTCGACGCTGCCCCAAGTCTTATCCCCCTTTTGCCATGGGACAAGTCCTTCGAAAAGGACAAGTTCCTCGCACCCGACTTCACCTCGCTCGAGGTTATGACATTTGCTGGGTCGGGTATCCCTGCTGGTAAGTGCTCGCCAGGCCTCCCGCTCGAGGGAGTTATTGCGAGTCACTGCTGACATAACCAAGGTATCAATATTCCGAACTACGACGACATTCGCCAAACCGAGGGTTTCAAGAACGTATCTCTGGGTAATGTACTATCCGCCAAGGCACCCAACGAGAAGATCCCCTTCATCGCAGACAAGGATTTGGACCTGTACAGAAAGTACAGGGATGCTTCGTTTGAGGTCCAGGTCGGTCTGCACGAGTTGACTGGGCACGGATGCGGAAAACTGCTGCAGGAAACGTCGGAGGGCGAATACAACTTCGACAAGGAAAACCCGCCGGTGTCCCCGTTGACCGGCAAGCCAGTCACTACCTGGTATAAGCCTGGCCAGACTTGGGGCTCCGTTTTCGGTAGCATCGCCGGTGCCTACGAGGAGTGCCGAGCGGAGCTGGTGGCCATGTTCCTCAGCTGCGAGTTCCCCGTGCTCAAGATCTTTGGCTTTGGTGATGGTTCCGAAAACATGGATGGCGAAGCTGGTGACATTCTCTACACTTCGTACCTGTCCATGGCCAGGGCCGGTCTGGTCTCGTTGGAGATGTTCGACCCCAAGAGCCGCAAGTGGGGACAGCCTCACTCTCAGGCTCGATTCTCGATCTTGCAGTGCTTCCTTGAGGCCGGCGACGACTTTTGCAAGCTGGACTACTCCGGTTACGATGTGCGGGACATCAAGATCAACATTGACCGCTCCAAGATCTTGACCACCGGCCGCAAGGCGGTCGGCGACTATCTCCAGAAGTTGCACATCTATAAGGCCACGGCGGACGTTGACACCGGTATCAAGTTCTTCAACAAGATGTCGGGCGTTGATGCCGACTACTGGGGCAAGAAGGTCCGCGACGAGGTCGTCCGCAACAAGCAGCCCAGAAAGGTGTTTGTGCAGGCCAACTCGTCTCTGGATGAGGCATCGGGCAAGGTCACCATCAAGCACTACGAAGCTACCCTTGAGGGCATGATCCAGAGCTGGGCCGACCGCGAGACTTGAACCCCTAGGCCACCTGAAACGGCGAGACTCTGATCCAGAGGGACGAGTATATTGCTACCTCTCTTGAATGACGTTACGGCAGTTAGTTAGAGAAAATACATAAAGGGAGTTAGACATATCACAGGACATCAGACCTATCATGTTATTCGTGATTATTTTGATTGACGTCACCACATGAACGCATAGCAGGAGGTCTGCAATATGGATTACGGAGGCACCCGCATGGTGTTGGAGCATTGTAGCCCAAATCGATAGGTGTACCATGGATCACATGTTCCCATTCCTCATTGAATAACGCCATATGCTGTGTAGTCATTGTAAACAGCCAGAACCGACCAGAGATTTGTCATATGCTCTCTTTTTGTTTGTTGACTGTAAACCTCATTACGGACGCCAGAATCAATGTATGACCGAAATGACCATCAACGTCCAGATGCAATTGACAAGCCCGCCCACGTTCTGCAAGCCTGTTCATAGCGACCTTTCTAGTTGCCTTTCGCCCCTAAAGTAACAAATCATCCCATGCGACGAAAGCTCGCGAGTTCTCCGAATCCGTGCCGTTGTAGAGGAGGTGGGTATCTACCACTTCATCTCGTGGGGCTTGTCACCCTTGCGCAGGCTGAAAGAGCTGGCGAGGTAGCTGGCAAGCATATCGACCTTCTTGATGCTGGCGATCAGGGCCTTGTCGACAGTCTTCTGGTCTGCCGCTCGGCTGCTGCTGATCTCCTTCTTCTGTACGTAGTTTGTCAGTCCCCATCCCGTCTGTATCATGGAAGAATCCAAACATACCTGTGGCTTCTCTCCCTGCTTGAAGAAAGCCTCCTCACCGGCCTTCTCCGCGGTACGATCGCGGGCGAAGTACTTCTCGGAAGCGATCTCGTCAACCTTCTTGCTGTCGAGGCCGGACAGGTCGATCTTGTAAGAGGTGGCGATGACGTATCGGGAGTTGACGCGGCGCAGAGGGACACCGTTGATCTTGAACGGGCCAGTGACCAGAAGGACACCCTGCTCGAGGTTCTTGAGGAGGACAACGCGCTTGCCGCGGAAACGGCCAGCGAGCAGGATCAGAACGGTACCGGGCTGGAGGGTGGAGCGGGGAGCCCAGGCGCGGACAGTCTTGCGGACCTATTGAAAAGCCAGTCAGTCAACAATTCCCACGAAGAAGCATGTTGCTTGGTCCATCGCATATCGAAGTGGCGTGGCATCTTGTCCCGCTGGCTCGTTGATTATATCCTAATCCGTGCTTTGCTTTGGGTGTCCCGCAATCTCAGCTCAGGTGCGAGCCCCAAACCATGTAATTTAGGGCTTCCCACCTGAGCATGAGATATGCCCAAGTCCCATCTTCTCTTCCTCCCAAGCGCTATAACCAAGCCCAGTTTCGTGATTTCGTATGCCCCTCGGAGCGCCGGGGGAAATTTTCAAGAGCCAGGTGCCAATTCGATATCGTGGAAACAATTCATGCTGCCGGATTGGATCGCATTGTAACTCACCGCCTTGGGCTGAGCCTCGTCATCGGCAGGGTACCACTTCTGGGCCTTCTGGGAGTGGTGAGGCACCTCCCGGGTCGACTTGCCAAACTTCTTGCTGGTAGGAGCCGACATTTTGACGATTTGGTCGATTGTCGTCGTGGGGGAGAGGATGGTTGGCCGAAGGGAAGAAAAGAAAAATAAAGAGAAGAACCGAAGTTTCTCTGTCCTACCTGTCGGGCGATTTGGTGTATTGCGCGGGTGTTGAGCGTCGTGGGTGGTGATGGAGACTAACGACTTTCTGGCTATCCCAACGCACACTGTCAAAAAATCAGGTAAAATGTTTGTGGGTTTTTTCCCTATTGCTTCGACGCCCCGAAGCCCCCAGCCCTGTGGCAGAACTTCCTGGCCCGTGCACTTCTGATAAGATAAGCCGGCTGGGAAAATCATCGGGACCGACTTCAGCCACAATGCGCTTTAGTGGGGCAGCTCCGCAGACCCCAGCACTTATGTCATCGGGTGACTAAGTCCGCTACTGTCTGGGGGTCCAAGCTCCAATCATCTTAGCCAACCAGCGCATTGATTCGTTTGAACTCGACCTCACAATTGCCTGCCTACGAAGCACCGTGGTAGCCTTGCAGTACCCAAACCGACTGCGTTGTGATATCTGTGACAAACACATAGAAGACCCTTGAAGTTGTCATCCTCACCCACCATACGTACCAGCCCTACCACTTGTTTGCTCCTTTTCCGATCATCAGCCCAGACTCGCCCACCATGTCCATCAACCCCATCATAACCTTCAAGGCTGGCATATGCGACATTGATGTAAGCTATCCCATGTCCCCTACGTCAACATGGACTTTGGCCGCTAACATCCCAGCCAGACGTCGCAGAAGCCTTACAAGGTAACAGCAAAGCCCGAGCCGGGTTATGTCTATCTCTACTCCGAAGATGGTACGTCTCAACATCACCTTGCTGCTGTAAACCAGGCCTGGTCCTCTAACAGATGCAGATCTTATCCATTTCTGCTGGAGAAAGCGAAGTGATCCCCTAGACAGCCCCGAGCTCGACTTGGTTATGGTGCCCACCGATGGCCACTTCGTTCCTCATGAGTCCGACAAGCAAACACATTCGTCTTCCAAGACCAACGGCCGAGTCTTCGTCCTTAAGTTCATGTCCTCGTCTCAGCGTCACATCTTCTGGCTCCAGTCAAAAGCCCAAGGTCGCGATGGCAATGCAAGCTACTTCAGCCCAAGGGATCTGAAGATTGGACAGATCGTCGACAATCTGCTCCAGGGAGAAGAGGTGAATGTGAACGCCGAGCTTGCATCGATCAACAACAGCCGACCATCGCGCCCCGATGACGACGATGAGATGATGGAAGATGTTGAGGGACCTGGCGACTCCTCTCGAGGCGGCGGCGCTGGCGGCGCTGGCCCAGGGGCTACCGGTGGCGATGTACGAGAAGAGGGCGAGGGTTCAAGAGAAGGCGGTGCTGATGGAGCAAGAGCGTAGGTACAATCTCATTCGAGCGAGTCATGGTGTTGCGGTGCGAATGCAGGAAGTCAGTCACGAGGGGATCCTTGCATGGCACGTGAGAGATCAGGAGGATAGAAGCACGAACCAAGCGATGGATATTTGTATTTGTAGAGCTTGGTGCTAAATCAGCAACCACAACAAGAATGTGCTCAGGATTCAAGCAAATACTGCCAGAACTCCGCTAACATTAATGTCATAGTGCTGCAGGTGGTTCCAATGATGCTGCTACCGCCGTAAGAAACTTTCTCGATTCACTAAAAGGAGGTGCTGGAGCTGGTGGTGCCAACCAGGGAGAGGGCAATTCATTCCCGCTCCTGTCCGACCTCCTACCCCCTCCCGCGACCGTTCCTATGGCAAGACAAGCCTCCGAGGAGGTGATTGACAATCTCCTGAATTTCTTGCCCCCGGCGGTGCTGGTTCTCGCCCAACAATCCAACGCGGGTGACAGCTCCACGGAGCCTACGTTGGCTGCGATCGAGGCGGCCAAGCAGGCCATGAGCCTCGGCCAGAAGAAGGCACTGTTGGAGAAGGTTCTGCGGAGTCCACAATTCCACCAGAGCCTCACGAGTTTGACTATGGCTATCCGCGATGGTGGACTGCCTAGCATCGCCGATGCCCTATCAATCAAGGTGGAGAACGGAGGCTACATGAGGGGCGGCAGCATGCCCCTTGGCGGAGGAGATGCCGTCGAGGCGTTTGTGGAGGGCGTGAAGAAGACGGTCGAGGAGAAGAAGTAAGATAATTGCTTCACCCTGGCATTCTTCCGTGTACGATATACACTACACCAATCGGTCCCCCAAACAGTCGTTGGGGCTCGATAGTAACGACAACCAACGAAGTTATTCGACATCCTAGATATGAGGTTACACGCCGGGCCACAATAGTGCATCCATATGAAACAAAACCCTCTGGGTTGATGGCCGTCTTAGTGCTATATACTCTACCGTGCTAATCAATATAAACACTCGATACTAACTTTAGGCAGTCACAATGTCTATCTGATAACCATGTAGAGGATATGGAGCGTTTCACCGCTTTTGCTGTCATGTGCTAGGTCTACGGGAATTCCTTGGCACACATGGTTATGGAAAGCGGGATTGTCCCTGGAAGCGGTTGGTGTTCGTTTGACCATCGTACTCCTTGAAGATGAAATGTCAAACCCCATAGGCCAAGTAAGGTTGCATTTGTTAATACATGATATACTCCTGTCAAACACAGACTCTGCACTTGGCATCGTAGTGACCAATGGCCAAAGGTGAAACCTCGAGACTTACTCGAAATTTTTGGGTCTCGTAACTGTCTATCTTTACACGAAACCAAGGGAACTTCCACAATCCAAAATCAGTTTGATTATTAGACATAGTTGCATATTCGGGACGCGTCTGTCGGAAAATCCGAACTGTATCATGTCTACCATCTGCAAACCCTACGAGGGCTGGGAGGGTCTGGTGTCCATGTTATTCCACACTTTGTTATATTGAAGTCGAACGACAACATACCCCGCCACAACCGATTGCGGGGCACCGCCGCTATATGCCGGGCTATAAAGCGGGCTATTCCCCATGGAGGAACCCGCGTCTTTCCGCCAAGACTACCCCGGCGTGTCCGCATGCTCTTGTCTCGTATCATGCATGGAAAGAGTAAAGCACAACTCGCTGGCCATTGCCGATCAGCTGAGGTCAAGTATCGGTGACCAGACGCTCTTCGGCTAGTGGTAACACTCGTTGTCTATAACCATTGCTACGTCAGGTATGCAGCTTCCCATGCAGCGGGCACTGCAGCTGCAACATCAATTTTCTCTCCTGTGACTGAACTGACTTGACTGAGCGGCTGCTGGCCAGACCCCCCACCTAGCAATCTGCCCACTTTACACACGTCTTGCTGTATACTTATGTCAGCGCTGGTTTCTATTTACCTAGCATATCCAATGGAGGGAGAGACTACTGACTATCGAGATATAGCTCTTTGCTATGCTGTCGTAATATCTACATCGTGAAAAGATCAAATACTTTTGAGAAAGTCGGAGGAGCCAAGACCACACGAACGAAACATGAAAACCATCTTTGGTCCTGCGTATCACCTGTCTGCAGCACACACCTGGGCAGTGTCACATAGCAGATAGACCGGACAACTATGCCCGAACCGATTATTGCGTCCAATCAAACGGCCCTGTCAACTTACTTTGCGGCTCGCACTTTCCCACGTCGACAGCGTCCAGCAGAATGGTAGGTAGTGCCATGTATTAGCTGCCTGAGAGTGGGGAGTGCCGATTCCGGCAACGAGCAACCACTAGGAAGTCTGCAAAGGCTCGCTTGTTCAGTTCGGAGCCGTGTTTGAAGTCCCCTTTACCCAGAAATGGCCTGCCTGCTAGCGGGCGTAGTCAGTTGACTGACTTCCAATGAATCAATTGCTGCAGCCAACGTCAATCCTCACTCCCGCCTACCCTAGGGTTTGCATACCTACTTACGTTACCCGTACCTACAACCTGCCACCTACCTACTACCACCTAGCTACCTACTGTACCTACTGTACCTACTGTACCTACTGTACCTACTGTACCTACTGTACCTACTGTACCTACTTACGCAGGGTCCACGACCTATCGGTTTGGGTTCTCGTGCTTTTGACTCCAGGGTGCCACGGAATTCCCAAGAGAATAAGAACACTACGATACCCCTCCCTCTCACCTGCTATTTCTGTTCTGTCTTTTCTACACACATTCTTTTGCAACACGCCTACGATTTCCCAAGGCTTTAGACTCAAGGTTTGATACATTCAGTCAGTTGCTTCCTTCTTTAAAGGACCCCCTCTACTGCACACAAGACTCCCCCTCTCTCTGGTACCCAGACTTGACTTCCCACCTCTCATCGCAGACCAACCTGCCTTGATGCTGCGCTGGAAGGAAACACCCCTTTCTGGCATACCAAGAGACACATACACACAAACACACACGCTCTTCACTGCCTGGCCCTGATCTGTCATGTCTCTCTCCTACACACATGCGGGCCACGCCCCTTCGAGCACCATGGTCGAGATGACTAAGGGCAGCGAGGATGGGCTCACCATCAGCGTGTCTCTCAGACAAGATCCTCTGTCCGTCACACTAGACGGGCCGGCCATCTTCACACTGGCTATCGGTCTGATTCTCGGTTTGCAGTTCTTGCAGCCTTCCGTTATTGTCTTTCTCATTGGCCTGGTGCCCGTCGCCCTCTTCATCCGGAATGATTACTATAACTACCTGAAGCTGGGACCTGGGGGGACACCAGCTACTATCCAAGGCTATCTACGCATCAACTGGTTCAAGCTCTGGGCGTTGCGGGACCCCCTAGAACCGCTTCGAGAAGATCCAACATTGGAGCCGGCCGCTGGTCTACTCGGGCGCTCCCCTCTCCCTTATCGATGCGGACCACGGCCTACGGTTGTTGGCATCGCACCTCAGCGACAAGTCGACCAACAGGGCTCACAGGAGTGTTATCTGAAGCTTCGGAAGATCTTGGAACAGCACAGTCTCAAGAATAAGTCAAACATTGGAATTGGCACATCTTGCTTCGAAAAGCACGGCATGGGACTATTTGCACGCTACCCCTTCAACAACACCTGTCAGGGCGAGATCTGTCATGTTCACAACACAGACTACGCCATGCATATGAACCTTCACCCAAACGACGTGAAGGAAGTTCTCAAGAAGGGTTGGGCCCAACGTCATCCACTGGCATGCGAGACAGGCTGGCTCAGGATGCCCGTGCCCAGACAATTTGTGCTGGTGTATGCGCCGAGGAACATGGAGGAGCTGAAAATAGTGTGCAAAATAGTAGAAGCAGCGGGTTGGTGGGTCATGGCAAAAGAGTATGAGATTGATACTCTGGAAGATTCTGGCAGCTGAGATCCAAGAAGCCCAGCAGACTGAGCGACTGCCTCATTAATGTATTCTATCCTATACCCAATGAGTTCCCGAATAAACCAAACACCGATGCTACTCAGTCATGGTGACTGTGATTTTCGTAACCTAGTGAGACACGTTATATTGAACTCAACGTGTGCTTCCCCCAATGGCATTTTGTGAGGTGACGGATCATTGCTCTGTCATAATGTCATAGGGAGGTTGACTTACACCGAGCTGCAAGGTGGGGCATAATGCAGTACCTATTACCGGCCTGCATTGCGGGTGGATCCAGGATCTTAGGCAGGTACTTGCCAAGACGTTGGAAGTAATTCCGCTCTATCTTCGGACTGAGCTCAAGTTTACTTTTTCCAGTGTTGTACCTGACTACAAAAAAAAAACTTTCCCAGCATTGGATTACTTCCACCAAAGAGGAAATCATGGCGACAGAGGCGCCTCCGAGCTTGTCGTTTCCGATCGACCCCCAAGAATTCGACAGTGATGAGCGCATCTCCTTCTCGCGGACGGACAACAAGTTCATCGCCGTCCAGGATGACGGAACCGAGTTTGAATTTGACTCGCAGCTGAAGCGCTGGATTCCCATATTCGACGAAGAGCTCATCGCGCAACAGCAACAAGCATACGGCGTGAACGCCGACCCCGCCGACGACGAGACCACAGCGCAAGTGAGCCGGAAACGGAAGAACGGCGGCGGGAAAAGCGACCGACCCCCGAAAAAGCCCAGGCAGAACACGGCGGTATATGTCACCGGACTACCCCTAGATGTAACGATAGACGAGGTGCATGATGCGTTTTCGAGGAAATGCGGTGTGATTGCCGAAGAGATTGACAGCGGGCGCCCGCGCATCAAGCTGTACACCGACGACAGCGGCAACTTCAAGGGCGACGCGCTGGTCGTCTTTTTCAAGCCCCAGAGCGTAGAAATGGCCATCATGCTACTGGATGACACAGACTTCCGGTACTCGGCGTCAGGGCTTCCGAGCGGAAAGATGCGCGTCCAGGCGGCCGATTCCAGTTACAAGAAGACGCAGCAGGAGACGGACGCAGAGAAGGATGCCAAGGCGGCGGCAAAGGAGACAGACAAAGTGGTCTTGACGAAACCGAGGGACCGGACGCGCGAGCAGGACAAGCAGAAAATCATCAAGAAGACGCAGAAGCTGGACGCGAAACTGGCCGACTGGGACGACGACGGACCCTACGCCGGGCAGCTCGAGACCAACGTGCGGAAAGAACGGCTGGTGATACTACGGCACATGTTCACGCTCCAGGAGCTCGAGGAGGACCCGGCCGCGCTGCTGGACATCAAGGAGGACATCCGCGAGGAGTGCGCGCGGCTGGGCCAGGTGACGAACGTGGTGCTGTACGACCTCGAGGAGGACGGCGTCGTGAGCGTCAAGTTCAAGACGCCCGAGGCGGCGGAGGCTTGCGTGGAGATGATGGACGGTCGGGCCTTTGACGGGCGGACCGTACGGGCGACCGTGGCTTCGGGCCGGGAGAGGTTCCGCAGGTCCGGGAAGGGACAAGACGACGAGGCGGCGACGGCTGACGCTTGAAACAAGTAGAAGGGAGAAAGGATCGCCCCTTGTAATATTGGATGTGGTCTTGACATGGGACCGCGCATTGTACTCTATATACCTAACTCTTTAGACGCGGCATCTATTGCGCGCGCTCGCGGCTGATTACTTACCTACTCTTGCGCGCCTAGTGGAGAATGCCTTATAGTTGTTGTCAAGACGATAGGCAGTTGAGGTGAGCAAATCTGTGACTTTGAGATAGATAGTCAAACCACTGCTATTTTTATCACTCCCACATGTTTTTCGGGCTTGAGTTGTTGTCTTGCACTTGACTATTGGGAAGTGGTGAGACTCGGTACATGTCGCATGTATATACACTAAGCTGCATCTTGAGTCGGTAGAGGTCAATGCTCGTAGGGACGCTCGACTCAGTCGTTGTTGCGAGGCGAAAAGTTGCGACGATGAACCAAGAACTGATGGGCTGGAACAGTGTCTCTAGAAGCAGCCAGAGTCTTGTATGGATATCCTGTCGTCCCCTAGTATCACCAACTGTGGCTGTCGTGGCTCAAGCTAATGGATCAATTGGAATGTTCTGGGCCTTGAAATGTTTAAGGTAGCATCTAGGAATAGAATAAAGTATTTTAATAGTTCATTCCCACACAGCCTCGTGGTCGCGCTTCTTTTAGCGACGAAAATGAAGATGATCGTCAGGAGGGAAGATCATTATAGTATCAGTGGGTTATCTAATCACATACAGATTATAATTCCTACGTCGAAACAAGGCCAAACCTGAACTAGCCTTGGTACATAGTGCGAGTCGTAAGCTACTTTTCGCATTGATGTAATACTCCAAGTTGTTGCACCCTGTATTGTCGTGTTTGTACTTGACACAAATACGAGCCCTCAATTGTTCAATGCGTGCATCACCAATGTAAGGAGGAGGTAGACTCGATATTTCGAGTTCGGCTTCTCGTCCCGTTCCCGTCTGTACCACCCACCGGCCTTTGACCCCCTTGTGCTGTGTGGTGGGCGGCTGGTCGGTGGGCTGGCAAGAGGCGGCTGACCGAGTGGGACAAGCAATCGGTGTAAGGGTTGCTCCTGACAACTGCGCCAAAAAGAGGATGACGACAACCTTAGTGGGCGCCAAGAAGTCTATCTGATCTGTGACAGGCTGGGCCGCACGCTGCCCAGATAACCCAAGATCCACAGGGATGCCTCATTGGCCGGGAGATTTCTCAATGCTCCTAATGGAGCCATGGGCGTTGGTCAACTGAGAAGGTCGTTGGCTGGTTATGTCATGTTGTAAGTACTGGTAAGTGCGTGCCCAGCCAGACAGACACGAGGTAGCTACCTAGACAGAGTAGGTAGAGAGGGTCGATCCTGTCCGTGTGTATGGAACTTGTTCTTTTTTTTTCTTCCTCTTTCCTTTACTTCACCATCATTACCCTTTCTTTGCGATCGGTTCTGAAACTGGTTAAACGGAAAGCAGCAGTAACTCGTGACTCGGCCCCAAAGCAGCGCAGCGACCGGTCGCGTCGCATCAACCTACTCAGTCCATCCCCCATTGTGAAACAGCAGTCGTCAATAAGTGACGTGCCGCCCTGTAGGACGGAACCTCTTTTATTTGTGGACTGCGACTCAACGACTCGAGACATCGAACAAACTGGGCCATTTGGTCTAATAAGCTTGGTCTCAACTATCAGACGAGTTTGCAGGAACCTTTTTGCCCTGTCATCCCGTCTCAATCTGCGCTCAAATCTCGAATATACTTCCACGACTGCCGAGCCGACCTTTGTGTTGTTTGTTTGTCGTACGTTGTTGTCGAGACTGGCATGATTGTCGCGATTACAGCAACTTACGAGCTCTGGTCTGGTTGAATTTTTAGAAAGCAGAAGATAGCTTTCTAATACACAAGGTATGATTCTCAGTACAGCATTTGCTGCATTCACCGTGACGTATAGGGGGTGAAACTAATGTAGCATGCATACATATAGGATCGATCATAAAGTGTAATTGGATCACCACAGCCGCTCCCAGCCCTTCTCTGTTCCAGCCACCCCTCATGGGAGGTCTCTCCCTGAATCCGTTGCGCTCGCGCGACGTGAAATCAAAACTCCCAGTCTACGAGAACCTCAACTCGAAGGAGCGCGACTCCAACGACTACACAGATGACTCCGACTACGAATCGGGCTACTCCGTCACCTCATCACCCAGCACCGGCAACTCGCGGGTGACTTCGACCTCCTTACCCTCCTCCCAGACGCCCGTCATGGCGAAAAAAAGGTTTGGTCTGCCGCGGCGGCCAGGCAGATCGCTAGGCTACCGGTTACCCAACAAGGTAGTGCGGTACATGTGCTTCGGCTTGGTGTCGACCATGCTCCTCTTCATATTCAGCCTCATCCGCGCCAGCCAGAACGACAACCGGAGGCTAACGAGCGGCTTGATCTCGAAACGACCGCCGCCGCCGCCGGTGTGGGAAAAGTACCCCTTTCTGACGAGGTACTATGGAGGTGTGAGGAATATGGTATCTTTCCAAAAGAACGAGCCTGAGTACCCTCGCCCGCAGGACGAGCCGCCGATTGACAAGTTGGCCTTTGTCAACTTCACCTACTCGGATCCAGAGTCCGTAGGCAAGGAGCCCGATCTGGCCTCCCGGGACCGACCCTCGAGCAAAGAGTTCGCGAAACACCCTAAAAGTATTTTCAACATGGCGCCTGAGAACCTCAACGAGTGTTTCTTGGACAAGGAGAAGAAGCTGCGCGTACCCCCTATTCGATACCTGGACGGAAGACCGAACGGATTCCCTGAGGCAGTACTTGGCTCCTACGATTTATTGAACTTCAGCGAGGACATCTGTTACGAACGGTACGGCCGATACTCCCCGTACGGCATGGGCTACTCACAGCGAACGGGCGGCCTCGGCGTGGGCGAAAATGGCGAGAAGGAAGGCATGGATATTACCTGGGAGAAAACGCCCAAGATCGACTGGCGAAACATGGACTGGGCCGACGCTCAGAAACGCTGCTACCAAGCCAATGCCCCCAGATACAGCCCTGTGCCTAAGCGAATTTCTCGGCCGCACGGTTTCCACATCATGGACGGCGTTACCGAGCTCCCAGATATTGCCGCAAAGATCAACAAGACGATTGCTACTCGTGATGCCAGCCCTGACCTGGCTTCGGCAGAGGGCAAGCCTACCCTGGACAAAAACACTCTGGACAAGCCGGCCGGCGACTCGAAAACCAAGGAGAAGGCCACCGAGAAGATCTCCCGTACGGCCGTTGTCGTGCGCTGCTGGGACGAATACACCTGGCGCGAGGAAGACATTATGTACATGCGCTCCCTCATCACCGAAGTATCCTTGGCATCCGGTGGTCGTTATGACGTGCATCTTCTAGTTCAGGTGAAGAACGAGGCGAAGTACCCTGTCTGGGCCGACGCGGAGACTTATGAGAAGAGAATCAAGGAGGCCATTCCTCAAGAGTTCCAGGGTCTCGCTACGCTCTGGAGTGAGACGCAAATGCTATCGCTATACCAGGGAATCCACGATCTCTTTACTCGCGGACCCGACTTGCCCGTTCACGGAGTCTATCGCGGTCTGTCGATGGCCCTGCAATACTTCGCCGACCAGCACCCCGAGTACGACTACTACTGGCAATGGGAGATGGATATCAGATACACCGGTCACTACTATGACTTCTTCACCAAGGTCGAGAACTGGTCCAAGGAGCAGCCGAGGAAGGGCCTGTGGGAGCGCAATGGCCGTTACTACGTCCCCTCGGTCCACGGAACCTGGGAAGACTTCAAGCAGATGGCTCGCGTGCAAGCTGAGATGGGAACCGCTGACCCCAACAACATGTGGGAGGGCGTGCTTGGCAACAAGAAGGGCAAGGGAAAGCAGCCGGCTCAACGAAACAGCCTGGTGTGGGGACCCGAGCGTTCAAGCGACTCCGAGGATTGGTTTGAGCCCGAGAAGGATCCCCAGCCGCCGACTTCGATGGAGAGAGACAAGTACGTCTGGGGTGTTGGCGAGGAGGCCGACTATATCACCTTCAACCCTCTCTTCGATCCCGAAGGCACCACTTGGCTCCTGGCAGACGATATCACCGGCTATAAGGAGAAGCCCCCACGACGAGCACAGATCATCACGGCTTCCCGCCTCTCGCGGCGTCTGTTGATGACGATGCACCGCGAGACGGCCTTCAAGAAGCACTTTGCGTTCCCCGAAATGTGGCCAGGTACCGTGGCGCTGCAGCATGGCTACAAGGGCGTGTTCGTGCCGCACCCGCTCTACGTGGACCGCGAGTGGCCCACGGCCGTGCTGGCAAGCACTCTCAACAACGGCAAGAACTCGGCTACGGGTGGCGCGCGCACCTCGGTCTTTGGCCAGCGCGAGCACAACCTCCGCGGCATCACGTGGTTTTACGACTCCGGGTTTGCGCCCAACTTGTACCGGCGCTGGCTCGGGCTCAAGGTCAACAACGACGGCGGCGAGGAGTTCGAGCTCACCGAGGATAAGAGCAAGAACGGTGCCACCGTCGGCGACATGCGCGGCGGCGAGGGCCGCATGTGCCTGCCGCCCATGCTGCTCCACCCTATTAAGGATGTCGAGCTGCCGGTCGAAGCTGTCGTGGTCGAGGGTACCGAGTTCCCCGAATCGGATCCTAATGCTTAAATCTGTGTGGAGATTCAGGCCGTGTGTGTGAAAATAAAAATAATTTCGGTTGTATATTGTTGGTGTGTTGTGTATAATGGTTGGTTGCGAGTATGTAAGCGGAGCGGAGCGGCCTTTGATTCAAAAAGTGGAAAGAAACCGGAGCGATATGGGTTCGCTTTCTGATGAAGAAGATTTATGATGTGATGAATCGGATCTCTTGCCCGCATTTTTCCTGTTTTGGAGAGGAAAAGGGGGGCCGTATATATAACCACAGAATCTTCCCTTTTTAAGAAGGGAGGGAGATGGAAAGGCATCGGGTATGACGGTGTTCAGCATGCATATTCTCTTTTCACATCTGGCAGTCAGACAGGCGTGCGTGCTTGTGCCGGATGATGATAATGGCGTTTTGGGGATTGGGATGTTTGAAAGAAGGAAGGGTCGATGATGAGAAAGCTAGTTTCGATAGCAAAGAAAGCAAATGAAGGAGAGTTTGCATACAGCCGCCTTGTTTATCGCCTTGCAACATGAGATGGTTCTTCTTCCTGTGTGCGATGTTTATTGTGGTGTCTTGCAAAAGTTGTATGAAAACGGGGACAACGAGTGGTTCGAGGTCCTAAAACAACACTGGTAGGAAAACAATATATTGCTTAGAAAGTAAACAGATGAAGGAGCTGAGACGTAACACTGTCAACCCGAGTTGGCCTGGTCAACCTTGTTTTTACTCCCTTGATGGAGAAAGACAGCTTTGGTTGATTACTCTTAGGCAAATAATTGAGAGGCGAATGCATATAACCAAACATGACATCTAGCAAATTATCATTGCTTTGCCAATAAAATACATTGCAGGATGAAGTGACTGCAGCACCGCCGTTGCCATCAAGCGGGTACCGGATTCCCTATTCCCCTGAACAGATGACAGGGGCTAAGGCAACACAAACTCAGGAACACGATTACGATCCAAATCGGTCGGGGAAAAAAACAGAATAAAACTGCCCGTTGAGGGATCAATGACCATTTGCATAATGTATATGTACGTTTTCTATGGCTCTGTAAAATGAACGCCCACTCAAGGTTGAACTCCTAAACCAACCGACCGAATTTGTCCCCAACCAGAAATGCAATCTCGCACTAGACCTTGATATATCGTACCACCCCCCTTATTTTCTCAGATAAATAAGCTAGGTACCTGTAAGATTTAGGCAGGCGCGGTACCCTTCCAGTACTTGCTCGGCACAAACGGCATCTTGGTGACAACGGCCTTGCGCTTGCGGCCGCGGACGAGGACCTCGAGCTCGGTGCCGGCCTTGTGGGAGCCGTCCTTGACATAACCCATGGCGATGTTCTTGCCGAGCGTGGGGCTGGGGCAGCCGCTGGTGACGACGCCAACCTTCTGACCGTCGGCGCCAACGATTTCAGCACCTTCGCGGGCAGGAGCGCCCTCCACAACAAGACCGACGCGGCGCCGCGAGACGCCCGCACCGCCCTTACTCTTGGGCGTCAGCTGCGGCAGGATCACCTCGGCGCCGTGGAAGGGGTGAGCGGCTTTCGGGTCCCGGCGGTCCTTGCCAATGACCCACGACAGGGCGCCTTCGACGGGCGTCGTCGTGTCGTCGAGGTCGTGGCCGTACAGACACATGCCGGCCTCGAGGCGCAGGCTGTCGCGGGCGCCCAGCCCGGCGAACTGGAGCTTCTCGGGCCCCGCTGTCTCGAGCAGCGCCTCCGTCACCGCCACCGTGTCCTGCGGCGGGATCGAGATCTCGAACCCGTCCTCGCCCGTGTAGCCGCCGCGCGAGACCAGGATGGGCTGCGACAGCTCGCCGCCCTTGACTTTGACCATGACGGGGCGGCACTGGCCGAAGTAGAGCTCGCGGAGCTTGGACTCCTCGGGCGCCACGAGGATGGCGCTCAGGATGTCCTCGGCCAGGGGACCCTGCAGGGCCACGAGGCCCCAGCCGTCGAGCACCTCGTGCTTGATTTCGGCCCCGTTATTCTTCTTGAACTCGGCCAGCTGCTCCCCGAGGTACTTCAGATCCTTGTCGCGGCAGGCGGCGTTGGTGACGACGTAGAAGGCGTCATCGGCCAGCTTGGTGATGATGGTGTCGTCGACGATGCCGCCGGTGCCGGGCCAGAGCAGGGTGCTCAGGGTGCTGCTGCGGATGGGCAGGGGCCCCAGCGAGGCGGGCGTGACGCGCTCGAGGAAGGCGGCGGCGCCGGGGCCCGCGAACCGGTGCTGGACCATGTGGCCGACGTCGAACAGCGAGGCGTGGGACCGCGTGAAGTGATGCGACTGCGAGACCGACAACCCACTGTACTGCACCGGCATCTCGAAGCCGCCGAAGGGCACCATCTTGGCACCGTGCGCCAGGTGCAGGTCGTACAGCGGCGTCTTGCCGAGGGTTCCATCGGTGGCAAGGGATGAGCCATGTCGCCGGCTAGCCTTGCATGACGACGAGGATGTGAGGCCGGAACGCGGGGAGGGCTGGTGTTGTTGTGCGACTGCTGAAGCCGGCGATGATGGGTTAACGGCGGCAGAGAGGGGCCGCGATAACAGGGCAATCGAGCGGGTGGACTGCGATTGCAGGCTTGGGACGGCCTTCCGGCCTCGCTGCAGAGCTCGTACCAGCTTCATCTTGGCCAATTGATTCGAAATACGGATGGAAGAAAACAAATCGCGTTTTTCTGCACAGCGAAATAACAATATTGAATGGGAAGGAAGCTCCCCAAGAATATTGGTCGGCGGGGTGCTATGCTACCAAAGTCCGGTTCGTACTGATACGGTAGTAACCGGCAAGCCGATGAATGCCGATAGCGGACCTGTCGACCGATTGGTCAGTGATAACGCGATTTGCAAGTACGTGGATACTCGGCCGTAAAATACATACGTAAAGCTGAAGCAGGATAATGAAAAGAACCTTGAATCATGAGGGTTCAGCCTGCGCCAGGGATATCAGAGAGAGCGAAATAGATACACCAAGCCTGGCTGAGCAAGGCAAATCCTCGTTTATGCATAAAAATGCCGAGATCGCAGAACTCAATTCGAAAGTCGACCCTGAAAAAGTAGGGTGCGCAGGTATCGCATCGTAACGGTGGTTTAAATTTGGTCACAGGCCGTCATCGAGTCAGTCAGTGTATCGCAAAAAGGCAGAAAAGCCGTCTTCTCATTTTGAGCTTCCCATAATATCAATTCGTACATAAGCCATCCCGGTACGCCCCTTTCCTCATTCATCCGAAAAATCATACTTCCGCAATTCATGATAGACCAGGAGAGCGTTACCAGAATAATCACCAGAGGATGGGCTTTTCCGAGAAAAGAGGGAGAAGTGCGTCATTGATGGACTGCGTCGATTGCACCTAGCCGGCGGAGAAACGACTTGGTGCTTAGATGCAACCATCGGTGAAATTATCGAGGGAGACGAGATGGGCCCGCGAAACATGAGCCATACCCATACCAAGCTTGTCTTCTACTACCCCAACTCTACTGGTGTCCGGCCTTGCGGAGAGTAGTGGCCAACCACTCGAGACCCTCGTAGAGACCATCACCCGACGTAGCGCAGGTAGATTGGATGTACTATACATCGCATTAGCATCACCGAGATTTTGGTCAGGCTCGTTGAGGGAAAAACATGGATAACATACCCAGGCGCGCTGTCTCAAGCTGTGAAGACCAAGCTTATCTGTGATCTCGGCAGCGTTCATGGCGTTCTGTAATTTTGGTTAGCTTTAAATGCACATATATGATCATGGAGATTCGAGTGCGCAACATACGGGCAAATCCTGCTTGTTGGCGAACACCAGGAGGATGGCGTCGCGGAGCTCGTCCTCGTTCAGCATGCGCTGCAGCTCTTCGCGGGCCTCGACAATACGGTCACGATCGTTGCTATCGACGACGAAGATGATACCCTGGGTGTTCTGGAAGTAATGTCTCCACAGAGGTCGGATCTTGTCCTGACCACCAACATCCCACACGGTGAACTGGATGTTCTTGTACTCGACAGTCTCGACGTTGAATCCTGCATGGCGCGAAACAATTATTAGCGCATATAACAGGGAAGATATCGCCGACGTTCAGAGAAGAAGCGCCGCGTAGATGCAGGGAGCAGCATACCAATAGTGGGAATGGTCGTGACAATCTCGCCGAGCTTGAGCTTGTAGAGAATGGTGGTCTTTCCGGCAGCATCAAGACCAACCATCAGAATTCTCATCTCCTTCTTTCCCCAGAGCTTGTCGAACAGCTTTGAAATGTTGAGACCCATGATGACGGTGTTCGGTAGCGAAATGCGATACAAGTCTATGTGGATGTTAATTAAGCTCAATGGGAGCGTTCTGTCTATGAGAACCGGTTAGAACAAAAGGCCAATGTCAACCGCCTTTGTTGGGATGATGTATGATGAAAATAGAAGATGGAGGGGAGAGGTGGGTTGGTTCTGCGACAGGCCAAGCGGATTGTTGCCGACGAACAGGAATGAGCAGAATGGAGGGGGTGGCCTTATGTGTTTGATCTCGGAGGTTGAGGAAGTGCTAGATGCCAAAGTGAGGACAGATGGACAATTTTCTGCGACGCGGCGCTATGATTTCCAAGACGCCTTCTCTGGTCGAGTCTGTTCCCAGGCTGCCACTATTAGGGGGACCCCAGGTTCAAGGAACGACAGGTCAGGCGTGTGCGTGTGCGGGGTGGACCAGTACGCTTGGGAACGCAGATGAATAGAAGGGAAACGCAATCCCAACGCTGATATGAACCGACTTGGTGTTTGAGTTTATCGCCATCGAGGGTTGTGCAGACTCGTCGGGGGATATGGGCAGCGCGCAGAGGTTGCGGTGCGATATGCCACCTTTTTCGTGTCTGGTGTCCTAGTCCACTGGACTGGCCTGCCGAAGCACAGCGCGTGGAAATAGCATAGCACCGCATGCGATAGAGCAGAGAGTAACGAAAGTCAAGGCAAGCGAATACTTACAGTATTTCTCGATTCGATATTGCAACGAGACCTGCTCCGAATGACGAGAAAAGGTCTATTGCGATGCTGCGATACGATGAGATGTGAGAGGGTCGTGTCGTCGTAAAGGGGGGCAAGTTGGGTTGTTGTCGGTGAAGACAGATCAAGAATGCCGGGTGGGAAAGTAAGAGAGGCGGCTGGACTCTGAGTGGATTGTTTAAGGTTGAGTTAAAGTGGCAGTGGGCCGAGCGAGGGAACACACACAAAAAAAGTGTTCAGGTTCTCCCTCCTGGGCAGGCAATGGGAGGCAGCGAGAAAAGGCCACCTGGAACACTACAGCGTCGATTGGCTGCCTCTGCTTGGGAATTGTGGGCTGCTAAACATGTTCCATCTCCTACGGTAAATACTACTGCCTACTACAGGTTTATTATTACGAGTCCCCGTTCAGTCTATGAATACTACAGTTGAATGGCAGGCATTTGAAGCTCCGATTGCATCAGAGAATGCAGACGCCCATCCATTGCCAGGTGCACTTTGACATTGGGTGCATGCAATTGCGTGCCTTTGAAACCCCCCGATGCGATGCTGCGTTGCTCACTCAATTCTCCAACATGGAAGAAGTCTTATTAGCTAGAGGTATCCGTACCTAACCAAGCAAATTGAATGCGAACACCATTTGATAGGTAGTCGTCAATCACAAGTACTGTCCTAACCCATGTCTGTAATTGATCTGTTAGCCATCACATCACATGTAGATAGCATCTCTACCTGACCCTTTCGAAATACGGATAATGAAATGTGGATGTGAAAGTGGGTGCAGATGACGAGACCAGTGCCGGAACTTGGCAGATCAATTCCAGAGTTCAGAAGATCCAGTCAATTGCTACATCAGATTTGCAGCAGCCTGCTGATAAAGGAAGCGCTAATAGAGGCTTGCTCAGGGAAAATCAGGGGGTTAGTTTTGGAGCACGAGGGGGGACACTTCTCACTGGCCCGTCCGCCACAAAACATGCCCGCCCAGTAAGTAGTAGCCAGCCACGCAACACCACGGCAGCACCACAAATACCAAACAGTGGCCTGGAGGTCACAGCACGTAACCCCACTAATCCCTTTGAATCACGCTAAGCCGCCTCGAGCCTCAGCATCCAGTGCAACCCTTGTTTGGGCAAAGTGTCAACTCCAACATTTCGAGCTTGTGAGCCACAGCTGCGTGTGCATACGAAGGACCGATCCCAACGACGACTAGGCTGCACCATTCTGTTTCGTTTCCCCTTTGACGAAAGGTTGTAATCCCCCGATCGCTGGGCTTAGCTTAGGCAACAACAATAATGCAATTCCTCTCCGCCGTAGCGTTGCTGCTGTCTGCCAGCTTCTTCCCAGCTGCGCTAGGCCACAACATTCAGCTCCCTGCCCATGGCCGCGAATGCTTCCACGAGGAGCTTCACCGGGATGACAAGATGACCGTCACCTTCCAGGTCGGCGATCGCGAGTTTGGCAGTGCTGGGAACCTGGACATCGACTTCTGGGTACGTCTGTGCTTTTTGCTTTCGGGTGGCAGGCCTCAAGGGGGCGGCGCAAATATGGTTACGATGGCTAACAGGCAGCTTCTATTTTCCTCTCCGATAGATCCAGAACCCGTCCGGCCAGTACGAGACCTTCCAGAAGGATGTGTCCAACGGCGACTACTCTTTCGACGCCAAGCACGACGGCAAGTACCTCTACTGCTTCGGCAACGAGCACTGGGGCGCCAACACCAAGGAGGTGTCCTTCAACGTCCACGGTATAGTATACGTGTCTGAGCACGAGGCCGAAAAGGATCCCCTCGAGAACGAAGGTACGCAATTATTAGGGGCGCTGGTGGCAATCTGGTCATACATATACTAACAGTCGGGGTCCAGTCCGCAAGCTTTCTGATCTCCTGAACTCCGTCAAGGACGAGCAGTCGTATATCGTCCTGCGAGAGCGAACCCACCGCAACACGGCCGAGAGCACCAACAGCAGAGTCAAGTGGTGGAATCTGTTCGTTATTGGCGTTGTCATTGGCGAGTCTGTCTTCCAGGTCTGGTGGCTTCGCAGGTTCTTCGAGGTCAAGCGCGTGGTATAAAGGGGTACAAAGTCGCGACGACTATTCGGAGAATATTTTAACGTCAGGTCGGGGCTCTGGAAAACCGGGTCACACGAGACACGAACAACATTGTATATTGTACTACCAATCAGAGTAATGGCTTTTTGATGCACGCTGGAGAGTTGCTTTTGCTGTTTGTCATCTGTCTACGTTGGCTGCATATATCTGGCTACGTCCCAGGACTCAATTCCATGAGCGTATGTACGGAGCAGTGTCTTGCGATGACGTACGGTTTCCCGTTGCTTATAGTCGTTCGAACCAAAAGATCTCTCACAAGTCTCGAAACCACGTACAAAAAGGGGCTATCAAGAGTAGACCATTTGTTCCACTCTGGGATGATGCGCCCGTGATATGTACATATCGTGGGACTCCAAATGCAACCACCAGACAGCCCTGCAGCCCGGGAGAGACCGGATCTATTCACCACAGGCTGAGCAGTCTTCAATAAAGTTCTTTGAACAGCTCACACTCGCAGAATTCGCCGCAGTTTGCTAAGTCATACACTTGGCAGGGCACAGATGGGGTTCAATGAGGTCGCACAGTCCCTTTGTAGCGCTAGTTGCGATTTGCTGCTTGCTACACAGATGGTAAACATTTAGCCTCAGAGGCTCTTCGTTCAGACATCGAGGCCTAATAGGCAAATCACACGGTGGAACAAGCAGCTTTACCTAATACCTTTAAGCAACGGTTCTTGGCCCAATTGATGTCGACTTCTACTTGCCCCCAATACTATGAAGTCCCCAAGACTTCATTCAAGAGACTCAAGGTGTAACCAGAGGTGTATCAAACTCTTCGATCGGATACAGGCATATATCACAACTATCATGGCCCCCAAATTTCAACGCTCGTCATGTCGCGGTGAGGTCTTGCTTGCACAGATTGTCGTGCCGTGTAAAGCAAGATATATGGCCTGAACTAGGATCTAGGTATACTGCGCTTTGCTTCACTATACATAGTGCATTCATCCCAAACAGACTTATCTTATACTACCTGATGCTAACTCACTTCGTACAACCACATCGTCATCAATCAAACGTCGTGTCTTTCCAATTGCAGAAAAAGCCAAAACACCGAGCAAACAAAGATGAAAATGAAGCACTTTTCTTTCTTGGGGATCGATGATGGCGGTTCAACCGATTGGGTAGTCTCACCGCCTCCCCCTTTCCTTACCCCCTGAGCGACGTTGATAAACCAACCACTACAGGAGCACGACACAACGCACATAGATTCCGCCGGGGAAACCATCCGAATACAGATAAGAAATCAAAAGCCTGCAACGCCGACGCATATAGAGAGACCTCAACAACTTTTCTTTTCGCGTTGGTCAACAACCGCGGTGGAACAAGTCTAAACCTCCAAATGTGACCGCTTCGCCCCCCTTTTCTCAACGCCCTGCTCAGGACGATGGATTTCGACGAGCTGCCATCGTCACCGGTGAGCATGCTTGCAAGAATCGTGACGCTGCCAGTCAGCAGCGCGACCGACGGCTAGGCACCTCTGAAACGTATAGCCCACTCTTTTTCGTGAAGCCTTCCCTTCCTCTCTCCCGCCCCCCGCCCTTTCTGAGGTTGGGTCGGCTCTGGAGAAGGAGGCCCCTAATGCCGTCGCCTATGCTGGGTCGCATAGCCGTAGGGGTTCTGCTGGTGCTGATGCCCATACCCCCTGCTGCTGGCGATGGCCGAGGCGCAGCCGTCGCAGAGCTGGCCGTGCTGCCGCCACGAGTTCCGCAGCACCTTGACGCCCAGGCACTCGTGGTTGGGGTCGTTGCGGGCGAAGTGGCAGTAGGACTTGAGGCGGACGACCGAGTGCTCGCAGTCAAAGAGGAACTCTTCGTAGTCACACATCTTCTTGGTCTCAACGAGGTGCGTGTGCGGGGTGATGTAGAAGATTGTGAGAGGTGGCGTTTCTGGCGAGAGAGAATCTTTTGGTAAACAAAAAGGGGGCGTGGTTGGGTATGGGAGTAGGTAGATGATGATAATATGCCAAGACCGAGAAGTGCAAATTTGATGGTGGTGTGTGTATTTGTGCTCTTGATGTTCTGCCCTTTTGGTAAGTTTTGGTGATATGGAAGTTGTCCTCTACGATCTGCAAGCCTCTTGGAGATAGTAGGTGTAGATTGAGCACCGAATAATGATGATAAGATGAAGGCTGTAACCCCAGAGAGCCTCGGGGGGCTCGGCAGCCGTTTAAATACCTCAATTTTCGAACCATCTCTTCCACGAGATTACTGATTGCCACGTCTGATGTGTTCCATCCAGATCTGGAGACACTTACAGAAGTATCCCTGGGACGAGGAAGTGCAAGGAAACCTCAAACCCATGCTTATTGCCCATCTGGCGGCGAGTGGACCTACACCCCAAGTGACGGCCATGATGCATGTAATCACCGATACAGCGAAGCTGGTGTAGCCTCACGACCAGGAGGCCGGGCTGGCTGGCCTCTCACGACGCAATACCAATGGTTTCCTTTGATTGCTTGCTTGCTTCCCAACACCGGATGCGAGCGGCGGCGGTAGATCATGTACGTGCTGCTACGACATGGGTGTGTGTGTACGTTATCCACTAGACTCAGAAAGACCCCCCCCGTTGATAGTATTGGTTCTGCCGACTGATCTGAAGATGGAATCGACTGCAGAGTGATAAGTCACATACATTCAAGGGGAGCGAGAGGCTCTCCACGACGCCGAACGCCCAAAGGAGGCCGATACATGCAAAAGGCAGTGGGGGTCTGTATACTGTAGTCGAAGGGCATGGTATGGCGTGGCGACATGCTCCTCCTTTTAGCTGACTTACGATCGACGAGCTGACTCGATAGCTGAGGTACAAGACGAAGGGGAATCTGTTACTATAACGGCGCTCTTTTGTGACTCATTGGTTCTCTGATTTGCATTTGCAAAAATATCATAATAACCCATCCACATATGCCTATATACGGGCATGGGGGGGATGGGCTTTTGGGACCATAAACAAGGGAATTGTATCTATCCCGGATGCTTGGCCATTCATACAGAATGTCTTACATTGATTCGATCCAGACATGATAACAGAAAGTACTATCCTGATAAACGAGCCATTATCCAGATCCTGGTAGCGTGCTTGCATGCCTTGATCAAACGGTTTGCTGCAACCCGGACGGGCTTCAACCGGGGAAGAGTTTGTATTGGACCCGAGTACCAGGTAGGGTCTACGCGAACCCTCAGCTAACCTACCAGGGAGAACTCGCAGTAGACTCGCAGCGCTTATGCAGTCGAGGGCGAGAAGGAAGCCGTTAACGAGCGGGACAAGCTAATGTCAGCGGGGCGGGCCGGTTTCTAGACAGGGACAAACAAGCATGCATTGGCGAACTGAGACCACGGACGATCCCCGAGCGAGGATGGCATGAAAGGGAGCGAGCACCCGGAGTTCATATAGAAGACAGATATAGGTAGGATATATATATATATATATATATTTCATGATGTCACACCGAGTCCCTAGAGTAAACATGTTCGGGGGTTACAATATCTAGCCAGGGACAGGAACTAGGTTGAATTTGCGTGGAATTATTTGCCTACATATGCCCAGCTTATGACGCTCGTGTTGGATGTTAAACAGATACAACATGGATATGCTGACCGGGTTCTAGGATAAAATCTGATGCAACTTCCCTTGACATTCCCTTTATTTGCCCTGTAGCCGCATCATCCAGAGTGCCAGAGAATGTCATAGGCAGGATGCCGGTGAGCCAGGGGCATTTGCAGACGGCGGACCAGCCGGAACGCTCAGTCTTGACAAATACCCATGTAGTGGTCGCTCGTTAAACTGTGTGACCAAGGTTGTCTGCATTGCTGCGGCCGGCAGGAAGGAAGATTGAGATCTCAGTCCACCCCAAACAGAAACACGATGCTCCCGTTTGTTGAACATACTCAACCATGCGGCTCATCAAGATGCCCTGAATTGTGTGATCAGCAACATGCTTGGGTAGGTAATGATCTCTGGCCTACTAGAAACCATACACATATACCTACCGTGGGATCATGAAATCGCATTACACAAGCGGACGACAAAGGCGTCCGTTGAGCAAAACTCTGTGTCAGTGATGGTACGTTTCTAATGCACCTAAGCACATGTTCGTTCGATCAGAAGATGAAAAGTAACAAACATCCCCAAGCGACAGATACACACAGTAGCAGTCGATACTCGTTCGTACTATCCGGCATACGCACATACGCACATACTCATCGGTAATGTCTTGGCAAAATTACTCGTCAGATCTGGCGTAGATAGTAGTATTGCGACATATGTGATAGACAGAGAGATTCGTCATCAATCCCGACAAAAGAGGAAACGACGACAGTCTAAAATATAGTGGACTGGAAGAAACAATTAAGAGTAAGTAATTATGAATTACTTCATATACGTAGTACGGTCACAATGCCATGCTGCTGTCCAGTGTAGACGAGGGGAAACTTGGAGCGTAAGCTGGATGTATACAAGATGAATCGGAAGCAGCACGGGAGTGACATGACAAGCTCACCGCTGACGGTGATTGAACGGGCCAGCCATTTCATTGCACAAACTGCTCCTCTCACGCGCAGGAAATAGGATACACCTGGTGAGAGCAAAGAATGTGCGGAGAACATACTTATTCTGAGATCGAAGAATGCATCTAGGGCTGTCAACCGTCAACTCACCCCACGTGGCAAGTGAAGACCTAAGTGAAGACCAGAAACAATCGGGGACACAATTCGGCAGCGCCGGAGTGCTACGAACAGTGTGTGGAAAGGCATCACTTGGTTCTACCCGATGTCGAATGTTTGTTTGGATGGAAAAGATTCATCCTCCATGGAGATTGACGTACCGGTTGCCAAGGTGTTGCGGTTCTCGACCCCCGGAGTTGTATTGGTGCGCTGCGGCAGCAGATTGGAGAAGCACTTGAGGCACGTTTGAGGCACACAGGCTAATTCAATATTGCTGTCGCCTCTTTTCCCCTTCTTCTTTTCCTTTTCGATATGTTTGCAATGAGCCGCCGACCGGATCTCGATGATGGCGAATCAGTTACCAAAAGCGCGAGACGAAATATAGGTGGCAGATATACCCTCAATGAGGCCCATTTCAAGATGAGGCCAATTGCATGTGTAATTGGGCCTCATTGGGCCCTCGGGATTTGAGAGTAGCAGATAGGGATTGATGAGATGCAGCATACATGTCATGTAGTCTCGGCGACTTGGAAAGTAAATGAGCCGTCTTGATTGGTCCTCCCTTGTCCGACTCTGCCATCAAATGACTATGGCGTGGACGGGATGGGCACACAAGACGCCACGAAATAAGGCAACCAAATCCCCCCTCTGCCTCACTTTTTTTTCATGCTGGTTGCCTTATGACTCCGCGACTGCGCCCAGGTGCGGTTGAGATGCGAGAGACAAGAAAGCAGCGACAGCACAGCGAACAATTCGCATTTTCTCTAAAAGCATCAAATCTCACCCTGCCACGTCATTATCCATTTGCAGGATTTTGATTTGATGCATTCTTGATGTCCATTTAGGAGTTCCGTCCCATCATTGGTTATTTGGGGTGGGTTGCGAGCAATCGATTGACAATCATCCTGTCTGTCTGTCTTGCCCGCCTCTTGTCTCTGTTTGCCCTCAGAGAGTTGCAGTGCGCCTAGCCTAACCTAGTGCCCGCCGCTCCCTCGTCTGCCTAATCGGATTCGACCTGGAATTCTCGCAACTGCGCAATTGCGTCTCAACAGTGTCAATCAAACAACTAACTGCACATACGCTGACTGCATGAGTTCCGATCAATCTCTCGAATTGAATCAATAATACGATTGTACACGTGTGTTTTGTCCTTGTCGAGGCAAGCAAACAGCCAGCAAGTCTGAAGATCCAGAGCTGCCTATTTCACTGAAATGTCAGTTAGCCTCATAGCGTCAACTACCTTACTTTTTGCCTGTCCTTCTTCCTTTCTTGCCACATCTAGTAGAAGAGACGGACCGCGATATGGAATAAGGCAGAATCAGCCCCAGACTAACAGCCCGCCATCAGAGCGCCTCGCAGACTCGCCTTTTGACGCCCGCGCAGAGTGCAGTCGCGTCGCATCGCTATCTCTCTACTTACTCATTGACCTTGGACTTAGCCGACCGTGTTATCTATCAATCAGCTGACTACCTGGGAAGCCTTGACGTATTACCAGGCTGCACCGGATCCGGGACCAACCAGCTTAGTTAGCGCTATACACCAGCCAGTCTATACTCCGGGCATCCGTTTGATTCTAGGCACCAGCAAACCTCGTCTGATATGGATGACCGTCCCGGTATGGGCCCCGCCTCCGGCATTAGCGGCTCTGCGGGGCCCGTGGATACACAGATGTTTCCCCGGACTAGCCGCCCGACCAGTCTGTCAGAGGTTGATATGGGCATTCTGACATCCTCTTATGCTACCAATAGCCAGGACTTGCTCGGCGCCTATGCCCACCCTCGGGGCATGCCCGCCCACCAGGACGCCATTGCGAATTGGTATGCGGGCAACGATGGCCCGTGGATCCCCAAAGGCCTCGCGCTCCCAGACGATGATGACCGTAGCCCTTCTCGCATCCATAACATGAGCTTCCAGGGACATATGGGATTTCCTGGACAGTACCGTGAGCGATATGTCCCATCGGAATGCGAGACTAGCCCGCCAGGCTTGGCGCCCTCTGACTCGGGCTATGGGAGCCACGCTACCAAACACAGCGTGACTACGACATCCGTCTACGATGAGCCTATGGATCGGAATACAGAGACACAGAGCTTGGCCGGGCATCTCTCAGAATTCCATTTCCCCACGTCCTTTGGCCCTGGAATGGAGTATATGGCCAAAAATACCCCATCAGGAGCCTGGGACTTGACGCCTCAACAATCTCTCCAACATTCAGCGCGTCCCTTTGAAGGCAAGGGAATAATTGTGTGTGAGACTTGTAAGAAGCAAGTGAAGACCAACTCGGAGCTCAAGTAAGCGAGGCGAATCCAAGACCCTGCGCCGACTCCAAATAGGTCGACTAACATCTCCCTTTAGAAAACACAGGCAAAGGCATACCAAGCCTTTTACCTGTGATGTACCTGGTTGCGCTCGAACCGAGGGGTTTAGTACACCAAACGACCTTGATCGCCACAAGCGGAGTGTCCATCCCGACGAAAGTCCCGATGGCAGTCGCTTCCAATGTCCTCATGGCGGTTGCAAAAGCAAGGACAAGATCTGGCCTAGAGCAGACAATTTCCGAGCCCACCTCAAACGCGTTCATCGGATTGAGAATGTCAAGGACGAAGACTTGGAGGGAACTATATATCAGTATGTCGATTTTGGAGATGACCTTGCCCCTATTGTGTTGACTAAAACTATGATAGACCACAAGCCCACCCTCCTTCTCAGACCCAAGATATGCTGCCAGATCTTGCAGGCGTGCCTGAACAGACTGCTGGGGACTACGGCGAGTTTCAAATTAGCCCAAGCCTAGATAATGGTCGTTCACAATCTTGGCCCTATGACGAGGATCATGCAACGGACGAGGGTATGCACCATACTGCGTCCTCTCAAGCAGACTATCCCCCACCTCAGTTGGATGACACAAGAATGGCATTGGGTCATATGACCGGTGGTACTTGTGCATCGAATGAGATGGTCCAGCCGGCATCCGAGGATGAGCGACTGAGTATGCGGGATACTCTGGAGGCAATCGGGCCCATCCAGCATCACCTGAGCCAGTCGATGCGACCGTCGATGCAAGATCCTCCTGAGCAACCAGACCTAGAGGAACGTAACTCGCAATTCATCTCGCCGGGGGATCTTGAACAAGAGCACCAGTCCTCTAGTAGCTCGAGGGTTTCTAGTACCCATACAGAAACCTCACGGAGCTCTGTATCATACGAGGATGAAGATACTCAATCCCCCATCGTGGGAGCAAAGCTCCCAACTTATGACGGAAGCGTGAATTCTACCTCTATGAGAGAGTCTGGGAAGCAGGAAGCAAGTACTACTATCGCACAGCAACCACAAGTCGTTTCAGTATCGGACATATCGTCCCTGCAGCTAGAACTTAAAGACCCAGACAAGCGTAGAAAACTTGTCGAGGCACTCCAGATGCATGGTATCCTTGAGGAGTTTGGGTTCAAGAAAGAGAGCTCCCCCGTCGTCGAGACAAGATCGGAAGACGTCTCGCAGGGCATCAAGCCCGAGAATTACCACCCTTGCACCGAGTCAGGCTGCGATAAGAAGTTCATGCGCCCGTGTGAGTTGAAGTATGTTGTTCATCTTCCCAAGTATCGCTTTCAGTTTGCTAACGTTCTATAGAAAACACTTGAAGCGTCACTCCAAGCCTTATGGTTGCACATTTCAGAACTGTTCCAAGAGATTTGGAAGCAAAAACGACTGGAAGAGGCATGAAAATAGCCAGCACTTCCTTCATGAAGCCTGGAGATGTGACATGCAGCGTAGTAACAGCAGGTCTCCCGAAGTCTGTGGTAAACTTAGCCACCGGCGTGAGACTTTCAAGGAGCATCTGTCAAAGGTTCATAGTCTTCAAGGAGATGAGCTTGAGATCAAACTCGAGCATTGCCGCGTAGGGCGGAACTGCGAGGCAAGATTCTGGTGTGGTTTCTGCGAGAATATCATCGAGATCGAGCGCAAGGGACTGGGGGCCTTTACCGAACGCTTCAATCACATCGACGACCACTTTTCTGGACGCGATGGACTGCCACGCAAACAGATTGACGACTGGAAGGGTGTCGATCCAGATGCACCGCCAATGGAAGCTCTAAGCTCCGATTCAGAGGACGGCGACTCCGCGCCCCCATCGCAGCCAGGACCCCTATCTGCACCGCTACGTTCGGCAAGGAAAGGAACCCCCAAGGAGCAGCATAGCCACCTTGCAGCCCTCAAGAAGCGAAAGCGCGACGAGGAAGAAGTCGTCGGTCACCATGCCAAGCGAGCAAAAGCTCCTGCCTCCACGACGTCCGTAGGGGTTGTCACGCGATGTGTAAGTGCCTGATGTGACTATATTTATCACCGAGAGGAGATCCACTGACGCCGGGGGTTACAGTGTCAATGCGGTGAAGGGAACAGTAGACAGACAAGCCCCCAGTGTGTGAGAAGTACATGTCAGCACAAGCTTTGCAGCAACTGTTGGTAGAGCGGAATTGATGTTTTGGATACCCAGATGGATAATTACAGGGATTGTGGGTTAGGATACAAAGGTTAGGCTCGGTTAGCTGGCGTTAACGGTGTTACGTTCCATTATTTCTTCTTTCTTCACCTCGTTCACCATCAATCAGGACGAGTTCCGATTCCCATCTAGCAGTATGTCCGGCGTCAATCATGAGACTGAAAATAGAAACACTAGCAGTTCTACTAGCTCTGCGGATGTTGAGTAACTGACTATTGCAAACACCATTGGGGTCAGCCTAAATTTGGGGTGATCGACAGCCGCCATTAGTCGTCTTACGGCCGTGGTGGCTGATGGGGGACCAAGACGAGAGCAAGGGGCTTTTTTGGTCACAAAATCGAGATTCCTCGGGATCTCCCACATGGCTTTTTCTAGAAGTGCCATGACGAAATTTGAACACCGGTGATGTGCATAAGGCTTATTCGTTTTGCTGTGCTTGCTTCGAAGTTCGGGGGAGGCTGTGTCACGCATATAGCTGAGGATGTAGGTCTTAGGATGGAGGTCTTGGATCTTGATTTGGGCCCAGGCCAAGTTTGCCAGGGAAAAGAGAGCCCATTCGAGCCATGCGTCTGAAGAGATGAAATGCGCCTCCGGCGTCTCGTTGTCAACCAGAAGTAGATGGTGGGCACACCAGGGTGGCTCATCCATCCCCAGTGCCGCTGCGGAAGCTGCAGTTGGGCGGACGGGCTGGGTGCTCTCTGCCTTCCCAGCCCGCATGTGTGCCATGTTGCTTCTAGAATGAAGTAAAAAAAGAGACAACAAACCCTGATGATGAGATTTCTCCATACCACACGCGATAGGACCGATAAGACCCATGGCGATCAACCGGAGGAAGCAGATTTGGTTTCGTTTTGCCATGGGTGCTGCTTACTGCAGTGAAGATTTGGCGAGAGAGGCACAGTCGAAGCGAGTGCAACTGCAACTTGCAAACTGCAAAATTGGCGATGCCAAGCGACCGCGTTTGACGGTTTCCCTCGATGATGCCGAGAGTAACGGTGTCGATTCATTCCTTACCTAGTCCTTGCTTCTGCTGCTATAATGTGCTAATGCTACGATCCATCGCCTCGAGACTTTTTCTTTTCTTTTTCGGTCAAGGGCAGTAGTAGGTTTTTTCCCGGCTCTCTCCTTCCGGACATGAAGGAGGAGGTGGTGAAGGTGGAGAGCTATGTGGCATTCACCATTCAGGGGGGCTGAGCAGCTAGGTCGTGATATCGAAGGCGGGCAGCACATCTGCACATTGATCCATGGAAGCCAAGTACACTGGACTCGATTGGACCCGACAGTAGGCATTGCTATAGCAGGTATACTTGACCTCCAGCTGTCTGCCGACCCGTGTTGGTGCATGCACGTTCGGGGCAGGCAACAACAAAAGGCTCCCTATTGCATAACAAATCACAATGAAACATTGCGAAGCGAAACATTTGTGAAGCGGGTAGATAACGTAACGCAGCTATGTAAGTCAGCAGAAGTTGGAGAGACCACCGACCGACCAAAGAACAATGCATGAATAGCAAAGGCACGAAACATGTGCATGCACGGATAGGCAGCGAGGGAAAGGAAAAATAAGGCAACTTCATTAATACGGATTGTGGGTGGTCCTCACTCGTGCCTGCACTGCACTACACTTGACACTATGCACAGTCTAGGCGTAAAGGGGGGTGGGTAGGCCTTCTGAGTCGGCAGCTGGGGTTGCACATCTGGGTTAATAATAAAACAATTGCTTCAATGATCGTCTCTTACTCATTAGAATATACTACTCGCATCTGAAACTGGTAAGCAATCAGCGCACCGTGCCGCTATCATACATCATCACAGTAGATATACGGCTCGGTGAGCGAAACCTGATCGTCGTTGCCCGTTGGACAAGTGACAAGTATGGAAGTGCGGAAGTTGGAGTAGTCGGGAACGGCAGCACGGCAAGGTGGGCCTGTAAGGCCTGCCAACTTCAGTCATAGCTTTCTGGCCCGAAACTACAATGCATGTCAGCAATTAGACCCGAGCAGACAACAAGCAAACAAAACAACCAAAAATCGTCCTTTATCACCCTCGTACGACATAACCGGCGCGCGGCCATCTCCCAGGACAGGACCCCCAGGCGACCCCCCCACCCCCAAAAGGCCCACCGCCAACGCCTTCAAACCACAGGTCGACTTAGCGCCTGATAACATCTCACATTCCATCCTCCTCCCCCGTCAAATCCCAGTGCTGCCCCGCACACCACGATTAATTAATTACTTAGGTAAATACTTCCTACGTGAGAATGGAGGCACTCTAACGTGCATACGTCTCCATGGTACGCCACGCTTACTGTCGCTCCAAGTCGGATGGATGGTGGAGCAAAGAAAGCGTGTGCGAGAAAAAGGAAGGGGTCTCTGAAAGCTGACACTCATCCAATGTTTAATCAGCAGTGAGATGCGGTCACCCATTCTCTCTTGGTCTTACCCGTCATTATATCAAACGGGAAGAAGGGCAGAGACACAAGAGCCGCAATCAGTAACATCACTGAGTGATTAGGCAAGTAGGTATGCCTACCCTTGATCCCATATAGATTGATACCAGCAGGTCGGTATTGTATCTCGAGTAGGAGGTCCCTAACGCCGACCAACTGCCAACCTTCCCAAGTGGGCAATGCACGCCTCGCGCCTCACATTTCTACATCTAGCTATCTGCAAGCAAGCATTCGGTTCAGCTCTCAGATCCATGGGTGCCCGGTTTCTGCAGTCGCCATGATCCTGGGGGCTGGCAAGTCTGATTGGAAGCAGTTACTTAATTGCCCAAGACAAGAGGAAACTAAATTGTGCCCCATTACGGGTTGGGGGCCGTTTCGATCGGCTGCCATGCCCTGCGACATGCCCCAGTGTTACGTCTTCCCTCCCGGCAAACGTCCAGGGTACGGCAGATGGCGCCTTACGACAAAGCATGGATATTCATTAGTAGATCCAACCAACCGGGTTGGGTAGTAACGGGTGAAATACAAGTACTTGTATGAATTCCGAGGACTAGACCCATCAGAAAGTACCATGGCGAAAGCAAAAAGAAACATGGAAAACATGGGGGGCCGGTTACTGCGGCCCCTCCAATCCTCCTGCCCTACCTATCCCGCCAGAGACGATTGGCTGGACCATTAAATCGGTTTGATGAATATGTAATGGCTTTCACATAGCATATCACACTTCCCACTTCAGCTGGGCGTTCTACTCGATAAGGCAAGGTTGAAAAAGGGGAGCAACAACGCAACACCAGAAGAAAACCCCATCACCCGGTTGATGATTGGAGATCGGACGTCGTTCTTTTCCAGCTTGGTGCATGCCAAGATAAAGCTAAGTGATGTCCCTGTAGTAGTCAAGACCCGAGGCATACTCTCTGAGCATTCATTTCGGCGTCCAGGCAGGACGGACGCCCCGTTTTCTACCCCTGACCCCAGGCCGTTTTGCTGCAAGTAGGTCCTCCGGCGTGTGATGGCCGAGGACTGGGTAGGTACCAAAGGATACTTGAATGTGTATCCAGTACTTCATTGAGGCTCTTCCCTTCCCCTCCCGCGTTCCAGCTATCTTACACGTAAGCGACGAGCACCCATGAATTAGGAACTATTATGCCTCCCGAATACCATGTTCACTCCACATCGGCATCCTTCATCTCTTCGGGAATTGACCGCAAGACTCACCCTCTGCAGTATAGCGTCCCGACTGGATCCTGACAGTCGTCGCTCTCGGTACGTCAGATTCTTACTCTCCATTTGACCCGGAGAAGCAACGAAAGGAGCGAGTGAAAAGAAAAACGAACCGATTTGGGGTCCAAAAACTGATGGATGGTTCGCGCACCATACCACGAATCGGAAGCTACCACGGTGAGCAGCTGGTAGATAGAAGGTAGAGGTACATCCCACCTACCAGCAAACACTTCCTTGGAGGTGGGTAGGTTATATGCTTGTTGGCTAACCAAATCACACACATTCGTGACTTTTCTTTGTTTTTTCTCTTCCTTTTTATCGACAGGGTACGTACCTACTGCTGAAGATCGGCACCCTCCAAGCTTGTCAGCCGCTTCGTTGGCTCGATGGTAGGTACGGTGATGATGTCCAATCACTGGAGATTAGGATGGTATCGCGCTTGTAGGTGTGCCTCAAGCCAAGTACATGCGGCTCCGCGTGGAGCTCTCCCCCAGAGAGCAGAGAGGATGGGTGAAGTCGAGGAGCGTCCAGGGGAGGAGGTCAAACTCGATGACCCCCCATGATGTTGATGTCTTAATAAGTTAAGTTAATCCCCATCCCCATACCTTTGCCAATGCAAGATGATTCGATCCAAACGCAGCTTCGCCTCTTTGGTGCCTATAATTATTCTTGACCTTCCCACCCTCGAGGACTCTTCTGTTGGTTCGTGGGGCCACTTACATGTTATACCAAGTCTTCGGTTGAATCCCAAGTGCGATATGTAAAGACGCACGTAACGGTCTCATATCTGGTCACGTTCCGTTATTTTCATCACCAACACCTGCAAGCACCAAGCAACATCTGCTTTTGGTTTCCAGATTAAAAATCCCATCTGATTTTCATATCCACGGCTAGGGATCTCGGATCAAGTACCACAAGATGGCGTACGATACTTTCCCATTCCACAGTATGCAGCAGCCGGTCTATCACTCAACGGACCACATGGGTGAGGTGATAGACCCGAGTCTGAGATATTCACCCTTCGCAAGCTTCGAGCCGACTGCATACTATTCTCAAGGCTTCCCGCGCGGTCCAATGCCCCCAAACAACACGCCTTACTTCATCAATCATGCCTGGGGCAGCCACCAACCTGATGGAGTTACCACTCCAATACACTCTCAACCGCCTCTAATGTTTGCTCGTCAAGAAACTCCCTCGGATGAGCACTCCTCCTCGGCAAGCGGCAGTGAACACACACCTTCAACACCCCCTGACGAGACAACGTACTGCTTCCACAACCAATGTGACCCATGGAGCTCGCAGACCCATTCGCAAATGGTTCAAATGACGGGCATGTCTGATGGTGTCAAGTTGGGCGATGTCAACTCCCTTGACGACGAGCTCCAAGGATTCCCCGAGGAGAAAATGACAGAACTACCCCTTCGGGGCTACACTATGTCAAGCATAGGAAGCAACCTCGAAATGGATCACATGGGCCCAACTGAGCCCATCCATCTCATGCGACAAGACAGCCCTACGGCTATTACTCCCCGTGTCAAGGAAGAAAACTGCATCCCAAGCAACTATCCATCTCCTGACCCTGAGGATGACACCAGCACAAGCATGGACGAACTTGAGGCACCTCCTCGGCCTATCAAGGACGACGAAGATGACGAGGACTACAAGCCGAAGGGCTGTCAGAGGCGCAGCTCTGGTGCAAAGCGCAACCCTCGGGGTCGGAAGCGTAGCAGCGCAGACCATCCGAACCAGCAGCAGAAGAAGATCAAGACCGAGCCTCGACCTTTGGGCAACAAGAACCGACAGGCCGACAAGTCAGCAATTTCGGGGTCATTGTCCAGCTATCCCTGTCCTGAATGCTCCGATGTTACCTTCAAGGACGAGAATGATCTCCAGCACCACATCAACAAGAAGCACACACGGCCCTTCGTCTGCGTATTTGCTTTTGCCGGGTGCCCCTCGACTTTCGCAGCCAAGAATGAGTGGAAGCGACACGTCGCCTCGCAACATTTGTTGTTGTACTACTGGCTCTGCAGCCAAGGAACTTGCACGAAAGTCTCCAACTCCTCCTCGTCCTCGATTCGCTCCCCTCAAGCACCCGGCCTTCCCAATGGCGCCATCTTCAACCGGAAAGACCTCTATACGCAGCATGTCCGACGGATGCATGTGCCCCCAGCCATCAAGAAGCAGCTCAAGCAGAAGAACACGATACCAGAATGGGAAGACTGTGTGCAAACTTACCAGAAAGAAGCCCACAAGCCCCGCTGCAGCCTACCCGAGTACATGACCTGCCCGGCGCCAGGGTGCTCGCATGGATTCAACGGGGCTGGCGCCTGGGACGAACATATGGAACACTTGGCAAAGCACCTCGAGAAGTCAGCTACCGGCATCGAGCAGCGCATCGACTTCAATGGCGAGAACCATCCGACTCTGGTCTCTTGGGCATCGCGCCCTGACGTCGCCATCATTGTCCCCGACGGGAAAAGGGGCTGGATTCTGAACAACCCCCTCAAGCCCGAGAAGAACGGCAAGGCTCCCCGTGCGCGACACTATGAAGACGAAGACGAGGACGCGGAAGGAGAGGTGGTCGACGACTACTAGACACGATGATTTTCGTGTCCATTATTTACGTTTGGATACTATTGACATTGGCGGATGATGTGTGGAACCCCTTTTTCTTTGTCTTCGTCTCTTCTTGGCGCATATTCTTTTAGGGACGGGCGGTCTCCAGGGAGTTTGAGATACCTTTTGCGACGGAATGTACAACCTTGGTATATATGATCTCACAACACCATTGGGGCGTCCTGTTGTGTTGGGAAATAATGGCTCTATCATTAAGTAGATTCTGGATATATAAACATGGTCATGATGTTCACGATTTCCAAACAATACCCCTTTTCTTGCAGGCAATCTCAGTGCTGTTGATGTTGGACCTGTCACTCTGACTTCGTTTGCTACTCTCGTGAAGACACAATCTATCTCGAGAGGCCTTCTCGGTGCGTGCTGCCCTCTCGGTGCTGCCCAACACAGCGAGGGCTCGACTAAGAAGATCCACTCGATCTGGCTGGAAGCCGATCTGCAGCATCTGTAGCCTAACGGCTTCCCATACTTAATGTGGGTTTGGTGTTACTATGTATCGTACGATTTCTATAGGTTGGGCCGCAACGAATCATCGGGCTCGGCAGTCGGTTCATCCTTCATCCTGTATAGGGCAGAACAAACAGGGTAACGGAAATCCCAGCGGGTATGCGTCATGCAGGCTGACCGGTTCTTTGTGTCGTTCCTTGCCTATATTCCTCTTGATCTCTCCCCGGACTGGACCATTCAGAAATAGAAATATCCGAGTCTGGTGGCAGTGTGAGTGGGCTGAGCTTGTCGATCTATGCAGTAGTAAGTAGATTAAGTAAGTAGGATGGTTAACCAAGCAATATCACGAGCTTGCCTAAGTATCATCACATGTGTAGGTAGGTATACATACGAAAGGGCAATGCAAGGGAGTAGGGAAAATGAAAGATCGACCGTACAATGAAGAGAGAAAGCACGGTTTGGACAATCTATTCTCGTGCGTGTCAGTGGTAGAAATTGAACCATTCACGTGCAGAAGCAAAGAAATGCCAAAATCTACGCCTCCAGCCCCTCACCACTCACCCCCCCCTTCTTTCTTCCACGAGCTGTCCTGCGTGCATACTGCCTACTCGATTGCCTGCTCAGCCCTATCTATGTAGTCCTGGGTCTTCCATTCTACGCCTGCCACTATGCACTTGGGTTAATTTACTGAAACTGCTTCTGCTTCCAGCCGCT
The DNA here is from genome assembly GCA_038363915.1 of Apiospora saccharicola. Taxonomy (NCBI): domain Eukaryota; kingdom Fungi; phylum Ascomycota; class Sordariomycetes; order Amphisphaeriales; family Apiosporaceae; genus Apiospora; species Apiospora saccharicola. The sequence continues at coordinate 9,155,753 of JAQQWM010000001.1, forward strand.
GCGCCACCACAATCTGCACAATCTGGACTCTGCAATCCCGCTTGCCTTGGCCGATCTCTTTGAACCGCCCACAGCGCGCCCGCACAGCAAAGAAAAGGCAGATGGACGCCTGCAGCATCAAACACACGCACATGACGTGTCTTGCCTTGTCTCGAGATGAAAGATGCTGAGTGGTGAAGCTCCGAAACAGCCGCCGCGCCTGGCTGCAAGCCGGAGACAGGACAGGATTCCCATGACCCAGCTTACCGGACCGGGCGCTTGGCTTTTCGAGCAGAGACAGAAGAGAAACAAAAGAAACTCTAGCGAATGAGAAAGCAGCCTCACCTGAGTCGTATTCTCGTCGCCGTCCCATCTTTTCCTCTGGATGGAACTACGCGAGACAGGCGGCTCGGGGCGAGGAAGAAGCAACCAAACCCACCTTCATTCATACCCTCTCCTCTCTCCTCTCCTCACCTCCACCTCCACCTCCACCTCCCCCGTCGCTATTTTTGGTCTGACCATGTTCATCAAACAGGGACACAGCAGAATGGAGTAGACGAACGAGACAGGAAGGTCGTCGCGGTTGCATGGGTTTTCAGCTCTCTGTCTCCATCTATTTCGCTGACCACCTCATTGATACAGTGCTCCCAAAGTCCTATCATGTCGTCCTTCCCCCCTTTTGCTGCCCAATTATCAGACCAGAAAGGGAAGTCCAGGCCCGAGCACACACGCGCTAGCTAATGCAATCAGGCGCTGCCCTGCCTTGCCCGGTACAATATAGTATAGCATGCGTGCCCTGCCTCCTTGCTTTGTTCCTTTGTTTGTCGATATCCAATCGGGTCTTCGAGCGCGATCCGCTAATCCTCCTTCTGCGATGTAATGTATGTCACGTTGCGGGCGGAGCGAAAAGAACGAGATAAGCGATCGTCTCTGTCTGCGTGGCCCTGCCTGCCCTGCCTCCTGCCCGCTGTTTGGTTTCGCGGGACCTGGTTGCTTCTCCGGCCGCAGCAAACCCTACATATGCCCCGTCCGTGTTAGTGTTTCAGTCGATCCCGAGACCAGGGACAAATTCTCCTGGCGTACCTACCCAGCCTGACGGTTTCCCTAAGTTTCGCGGTTCTCTCGGAGTTTCTCAGTGATAATAATAACAATCATGGTTCATGTACAACATATGTATTGATTATGTACATGATGTACATAAGAACCGTGTCACGAAAGTCATATATGCAGTCAGCAGCAACCCAAGCCAACCCCCTTTTCCCCAGGCCGCCGCGGTCTAAACGTCCTTCGACGTTTGACTAACGTAACGCTGCGACTTTGACGTGACGCCCCAGGCGGCAGGGGCTTCTGGCGAAATGTATCAATGATTGTTAGACCTATAACCTTTCTCCAGAGAAGGTACGGTAGGTCGCCGCCAATGAAACACTGACCAGTTGATCGAGAGGGCAAAATGCAGTCAGCCTTGCTCGGAAGAAAAGGGGGTGGGGCCGTTTGTTGCCTGGCAAGCAAGGTCTCTCCTGCCATCTGCGAGCTTGTACCTTCCTGGTCTTCTTATCATTGCTTAATTTCGGTCCAAGTGATTAGAAAAGCACCCAGAAGGTTACATTGCCGGCCATCGTACCGCGGGCGGCAACGTCATGGACTGACACCAGGCACCTTATCCCTGAACCATGACCGTGTTATAGTACCTGTTATATTCAAGGCATCCTACGCACCCCCACGCTTATCTTCTTAATGCAATATCTTCCTATCGAAATCATCGTTGACATCTGACATGCCACGCTCCTATTTTATGCCCGCCAGCCAGGGGTATACCTTGCTCCATCATACCTCCACCGCCCTAACGGCCCCACGACCTTGAATTGGTTATCCAGGCATAGAGCCAGTAGTCATACAGGGTTGATCCTGTAGGTATGGACTTTCGTCGCTTGGGTTCCTCGCGTAGACAATGTCCCGATTTATCGAGTCAACCTGGTGCCCTGAAACAGGTGCTTTTCTATCTGCCTGGTGAAGCTGTGCCGCCGTGGACCACACAAGTGGATGAAGCAGGTGCTTGGTTCTGTCCTAACAGCTCTTTACCATCTTGCCCGCCAGGGCGGGCCCCGAGGCGCTCGTCGCCTATGACCTGCATATCCGTTCTCAGCGTGTCCTCACAAGTTGCTTTGTCTGGGACAAGCAGTCGCGGGGCGCCATGATACACTCATCTCTAGGAGGCCAGAGGCATGTTCCACGCGTATTCTTCCTTCCACTGATTTGCAACGATGTTGTGTCAGTTCCTCGAACTCTGCGAAATCCATCGATCCCTTTCTTTCTTTTCTGATGCCAGTATCAGCGCTAATCAAGGCTACTGTGGCGTTCTCCCTCGAAGAATAACATCTCTGGATGCGTTAGGAAGTCCATGGAATCTTTAGGGGTTCCGTATGCGACACTACTCAACAATACACGATGAAGCCAGAATGATCCTTATCAAGGCTACGTAGCTAACTTCTGGCATCCTGTCATATAAACCGAAAGAGCTTCTCGAAGGCCTCCAGAGTTTCTTCCACATGGTCTAAGAGAGCGTATAAACATGCATTTTGCTAGAACCTCCCCGTCAAATTGGTCCACTGTTTATAATGCTATAGGATGCTTCGGATCGAATACCTCCTGCTGTGCTCGTAGGATTGGACCATGGTGCCACTGATTTCCAGAGGCCAGAGTCCATGAATCCTTCAAACGAGTGGTGCAAGTGGACGAACCTTTATCTTGGGAAAGTCACCTAGTCCTGCTCGATGAGCTTTGGGCCTGATTTCTCCATATCATGCCTGGGGGAGTTGAACCATTCAAATGTGTGGAATCATCACCACCGATACCGTCTACGTATTTTGGTTGGATTGATCCCGATACCCGTACAACATGCTACTGTGCGATTTCCGATGACTTTACCAGGTCATCAAGCAGATGGGACCATGGTAGAGTTGCCTCAACGTCTTGGTCACCTACGATGGGCCAATTGTCGTAGATCCAACAGTTGCTGGAGTACGTATACTCGGAGCGAAGACCCAAACGAAAGAGAGCGGCATACACGGGCTTGTAGCCGTCTCGTGTTTTGACGAGCCCGCCGGATGGGGACCGTGATTAGCCTAAAAGATAAAGAAGGATGGTTCGCTTGGATTCGCTCCCAAGTAAACTTCAGTGCGTATCTAGAGAAGTAGCATCCAGGCTGTTGACAGGCGCCAGCATATCATGAGTGCAGGTTCGCACTGTATCTCCCCTCAATCGGCAGGCAGATGTGGCCGCAAATTCGGCCTATAGAATGCTGGTGGCAAACCAAACCACCCAATAAATTACAGTGAGGCGAGCCGCCAAATTGGCAGATCCTTCCATACCGTATTTGATTGGATCGAGGGCGGCTTTTGACAACACTTCAAGAAGCAAGAGTGAATACATTCCCAGATCAACGGCAGCTAAACGCTCCCATATTCGGGAGCAGTCAACACTTCCTTTTTCATGTCTTCCGATAACTCTAATGGTCCGTCGGCGACCGACATAATCACCTATGTCGGCGTGCCCCTAGCCGTGGCTGGGGTACTCCCTATTGCCTATACTGCTGCCACAACTTTGATTTTCCGGAGACAGCTTTTGAAAAAGCTTGAAGGATCACAGGCTGGCACGATTCGTTCCACCGAAATCTTGAACCGTGTTGTCGAGGTCCAATATCCACGATATCGGCTAGCGGTATCTCAACTGGCTGATAACCCATCTGGCCCAGGGATCCAACCAGAAGACATTTACCCACGAAGCTGGCTTTCGGGTGGCAGTTGGACTTTCTTGACCTGGCATCGGCAAGAGATTGGCTCGAAGATCCAAAGATTGACTCCGGGAGATGCGCCATACCAGCCTCAGGCTGAGATATGGTTTTGCGATTTGATCAATCGTCTTTACAGGTTGGGGGCTGAAGTGGTTCCTTCCCGTTGGAGCGACCTGCGCACCCATGGGACATGGGCTCGAAGAGGTCTCGTCTTGATGAGAGTAGGCACTTCAGATGCCCTCGTTATAGCCAAGTCAGACGATTCTGATGGGTTTCTGGCACTACAGCTGGACAGTGGTGTGGACTGGCCAAACCTTCAACGACAGCGAGGATATACGTTTTCAAAGGCGGACACCATTCTCATCCAACCAACTACGTTGAAAGGCCATTCCAATAGAGTTGACGCAAATGATCAGCCCGAGACCGATGGCAATGTAAAAGTACAAAGGAGCATGGAGTTGCCACCGCCAGTCCGAGATGACAACCAGGAAACTTCCACGGGCCCGGGTAGTTCTTCTCCCGGAACAACCCAAGCAACGCCCATTCTTTGTCATTTCTCGAGCAAGGGGCTCACAGAAGCTGAGTGGCATCCGGCATCTGGCAATGATGATGTGGTCAACAGGCCGCGCAACATCCCTGTAGCCCATCTAAGATGGAGAGAAGCGGTTGCAAATCAAGCAGTGTGGTTTGCCAGCTGTGCCACTGCCTCCCAGGCTAGAAAGAACTGGCCAATAGTATCATACTGCATTCCGGACTACATTCTCCACGTCGCACAAGTCAGTGGGCTTTCCTTTCGTGCCCTCAGAGCCTTGTATGAAAGCAGGATCGTTGTAAAACAGTTCTACTGGGACAAGGCATCAGAAAGAAGCTCGAGTAGTCCAGATTGCTCTGTGGAAGTAGTGGCGGAACGCGGCCTTGACTGGCTCAGGTCAAAGAACAACGAGCTCGCCGACCTCAGCCTTGAGGACGTTGGTGCTACCGTGCTTCACAAAATGATTGTGGATCCGCAGTTTGCGAAAGAAATCCGTACTCAGCTGGACGATTGGAAGGCGTATACAGACAAGGCTGAAGGTGCCCCGATCAAGGACGTGGACTCACCAAAAAGGATCAAGATATTCGTCGAGGCGACTTTGCTTCTCGTCCTGATTAAACGGATGGCATCCAGTCCACTGCCGGATGTGCAGAAATGTATCAGTACTTTCAAGTACGTAAAGCTAGGATAGACTACATTAGTGTAACGGGTATTCAAGGTTAGATTGCAGCATAAGCGAAAACCTGTGAAGTTTTCGGCAACCCTCTTTGAGTCGAAGACGCCAACACGACAATAAAGAAGTATGCCCATAGCGTCGTAGCTGCAGGAATTTGTTTGAAGGATTCTATACTTTACTACGAACCGTGGCGGCGGCGGGGTAACAGGCCGAACCAATGATAGGGGCGCGCCCGCGCCCGCGAGGCAATCCCAGGGCTGACTGCACCGCCCGCCCGACGGCAGCCGTCAAACAGATATAACTATCTTCTACCCAACCATACTTTACTTGTGAAAAAAATGCTGGCCGCAGCCGCCGTAGAACCGGAAATTCCTACTATGGAACACGCCTCTATTGCGGAGGAGGCGCAGGCAGCGGCACCCCCCAAGGAAGAAACGATAGTGGGTTCTGGGGAAGTGGATCAAAATGCGACGGGGTCTTCTGGGGCATCTGGGAACGACGAATTACCGCCGCCGTCGCCACCTACCCCGGATGATGATGGCTCCAGCAGCAAGGGGGAGACACTTGAAGTGGACAATTCACCACAGCCGTCGCCCGCTGAGACGGAAGATACTACTACTACTACTACTACTACTACACTCACTACTGCTGCAACTAGTACTACCACAACTACAAGTCCTGGTGACACAACGAGTAGTGCTCCTCCTCCGCCAGCAGGAGTAGAAGAGGAGGAGGCGCCCAGTCCTGCTGGGCAGCCGGTGCAGCCTGGCGACCCTCGGTGGGCATACTCGTCCGATCGGCCGCCGGCAAAGCTGCCTATCTACTTCCATGATGCGGTAGGGCGGGATTATACTTTTCCCTGGGAGAAGGCGAAGACGTGGGAGGTGAGACTGCTTCTTTCTTTATTGCTTCTCTGTTGGCTCATGTCTTTGTCCTATACAATCCAGTTTGACATGAGCTCTCTCTGGTGGTGGTGATGGCGACGGAAATTTGCGGCTGGGCACCTCCGAGCCTTATAATGTGGCCTGTGTTTTCATCTTCCATCTTGTATCTCGTGATGCTTGGAACCTCTAACCTCCTTCTTTTCCTTCCTTCAGGGCATGGAACGCCTTATCAAGGCATGTTTCGCGCATGTGACGCCCGTGACCTGGTGGGTGAACCAGGGTCGATACGATCTCAAAGTAGTCGAGCCCGGCTCGCCGGATGCCGCCTCGGCGGTCCCGGCGATGACTGGCATCGCTTCGCAAATGTTCACCACGGTGGTAGCACCGCCACCGCCGGTCGGCGGCACAGAGGCGGCGACAGCATCCACCGGGGCAGGGGCAGGGGCAGGCAACAGCTTCCAATCGCCAGTCCTGCCACAGCAGCAGCCCGCGGCCGGAACGGGGGCGCCATTTTTGCAAACAGTGGTGCGTCTAACTTACATATCCTCTTGGTATGCCTGTGTGAGGCTTTGCCCCTTGAAACTAATACGATCATAGATACTACCGGAGCTTTGGGATGACCTCGTTGTACCGGGAATGACGGTCACTATGACAATGTGGTGAGTAACCCGTCCACGTCGGTTTCTTATACACAAGCCAAGGGGCCAAACCCCTTCGATCTCTATTCGGAGATTGGCCCCTTGCTATAACTCGACCCCCCTTTGAGATCACTTCCTGCCGAAGTGAAAGAAAGCTTACTGATAGGTAAATAAAAAAGGCCAAAACAATCCTACTACGACACGGTTCCGCCGCCACCGCCGCCGCCACCCCCCGTTTCGTACCCTCAGCCAGTTCCGCCCCTCCCGGCGTCTATGGCCCCGGATTCGGGCGCGGATTCGGGCGCGGGGCACCAATTCCGATGGGTATGGGGATGGGCAGAGGGCGTGGGGCGCCGGCCAGTACTAGGTGGTCGTCGTCGTCTAGGTCGCCGTCGCCCCCGCCCCCGCGGCCCAAGACGCGGAAACGACAGGGTGGGGGTTGATAGAGGGCTGTCGCATGTGAGTGGGGAGGCTTTGTTTCTGGCATATATTCGCAATTACGTCTATCCTACAACAGTAGGACTCGAGAACAGTATATGGCAAAGGGGGGAGCATCTCCTTGTACGGGTCACATACTTTATGTTGTCCATATTAGAGGTGGAACGTAGGAGCAAACATTTACTACCTACATACGAAAGGGGAATCGAGGGTGTCAATACGTTCACAGATTGTTGCTTCTTGTGCCGGTGGTGCGGAAACTAGGATATGAGCCGTGAAGCATGGCAGACAAAAACTCAAAAGATATCGGCTATGGTTGGCGGAGAGTTTCGTATATTTGTTGCAGAAAAAAGCAACCTACATGATAAGAAAGCAGCGAATGATGTTTGACGTATACTATTCTCTTGTTTCGGGCATTACGACCCTATGTGCGTGTAATTAACTCCGCAAATCAAGTATGGCGTAACCAGATCAGATGTATCTCCCTTTCGAATATACATTTTCTTTTGATTGCGAATCGGGCCATGATGCAAAGGAATGAGGCCACTTTGAAATATGCTGCGGTCTGTCCAGGAAAGAGTAAACTCAACATCCGGATACCTGGTTGCTGCAGATGGTCGTCATTGGCAAGAAAGCAATACTCTACTGCGCCGCTTCGCAAAGATCAGCTCCCCTTACCAAATTCACTTGGATCGAGTCACGCAGTCAATCTATCCCAAGCAAGGCAGCCAAAGAATACGAATGACACGGGACGGGACGATTGTGAATCAAACCGTGAGGCTGAATGTTGCATTTGAATCGCGCCGTGCAGCTCAGACTCTTCCAGACCGAGCTGCCACCAAGGCAAGGCCCCGTGGCAGCGCAGCGCTCTTGGGCGTTGGAACGAGTTAGAATTGCCGCCAGTAACCTAAACATTAATCAGGTGCTACTGCTGTCGCTTCCTCTGAGTAGAATGAGCAAAGATGATGGCATCCCTTGATTGATCCTTTCATGATAATGCGTGTCATTGGCCAATACGAACGGCGCAAACCGCAGGGTATGGGGTCTGGCCTCGGCGAGTTGGCGGCTCAACTCAAAAATGTCATCGTATCACTGGTGTCCGGCTGACTTATTATTATTATTATTACCTGGGCTTTGTCATATTTTTGCTTCTTCCCACGTTGTGTCCCTGCAGGAAGTGCGATCCTGACGTGACCCTGAGATTGGCATTCATGCTCGAATAAGCAACCCAATCGACTTTTTACCAACTGGGGGATATGCCTAATGTACGGTCGGAGGGTAAATCATCACCGGATTCGAATACTTACATGCGTGTGTGTGTGCGCGCGTGTGTATGCGGAAGGAAACGGCTGAACGGGCAGAGACCGAGACCAGAGACAGACGGGTGAGTTTGCTTCGCGGGTTATCGGCAACCTGCCACCCATCGGTCATGCATCCATAATGCGCTGCAGCTGCAACTTGATCGGAAGGGAGCTGCCCTCGGCTGATTGGCCGGGATACTTGCAAGGGAGTCACGGGGTAAGCAGCGTGGGCAAGATGCGGAGAGATTCCCAGCGTTCAGGGTTGGGGGGATAATCATTGCTCAATCCGCGTATTACCCCGGGGAAACGAAGTGGGCCGGTGCATTGAAAATACAACGTAGTAATAGTTCTTGTAGATAGTCGCTTTTCACAGTCATTGATCGAAAGATCAAGTACCTGCAGTGTTAAAGTGGATGATTAGCGGGTACTTGTTTTTCGGTTTGATTATCGGTGATGGTTCTCGCATATACTCGAGACCCGGTAACACGGAGAACTACGAGTTTTCAGCTCACTCAATACCCCTTGCTAGATTTGACTGCACATCAGAGCTCATCAGCTGTCACAGTCACAAGTCACACACAAATTGCTCGGTAAACTTCCTTACCCTCCTCACCGTCCTCCATGACGTGCCAGCGGGGTCTGCCGAGCGAATTAGTACTGGGGCAAGCTTACATATTACGCTCCCGACATTTACACCCGAACCCGCCAGACGCCACAGGCCTAGGAGCCATGGGAGCCCTGCCAGTAACTTCAACATCACTCCGTTTGCCAAGCTGCTGCTACCCATCGCCAATGGAGGGATCGGCAAAACAAACACCCAATATGAAAGGCGCCAAGAATAAAAAGAACGGGTCGATGGCAAAGGTTTTTGCCCGACGGCACAGAGCTGACGAAGATCCCCCTGTTCCCCTCCCCCTCATCTCCATAGGCTACCCCATGGCACAGGTCGGGGTATTTTGGAGCCCCTTGCTCCAGTTTCTAAGGTTGAAAACTTGGGGGAGAAATGCGGAGGTCTTCAAGTCAAAAAGAGGCACTCGTCGAAAAACCAGTCGGCCCAAGCCCAGCCCAGTTCCAGCCATAACAACTTACCTATTAGATGGAAAGCCCGCCCCGAATGGCTGCAAGCCCTCCGCAGAGCCGCAAATTATTAAAACTACATCCGTCCGATTGACTAATTTAGGCCCGTACAAGGAGACTGATACGCCGTATGTCGACTTTTGATTACTTCCTGTCAGACTTTTTAGTAGGGGAAAGCGTGCAGCTCAAGCGGCAACAAGGTAGTAAAGATGGCGCCGAATCCAAGTCGTCTAATCTCCCCCCCCAGTAACGGCACAGAGGCAGAGTCTCCGCAAAGAGACCGCTGCCGCCCCAGTTCCCAGCCAAGATACCCAAGAGTGGAGCCACGAACTTGGCGGGCTTGTCCTTCTTGCCCTCCAAGACAGCCAAGACATCCAAGGAAAAGTTGTTTAGTCCAACCGTTGACTGCCCGGGCCTACTCTCACGCCTCCACTTGTGTAAATGGCTTACCTACAGACCAAGTCCAGTACTAGAGCAACCAGGGATTGCGGAGAAGCGTTTGTCGAGTGGATCGGCCAGTTGCAGACCGATGCTCTTGTCTATCGGATACATGATGATGATGAGAAGAGTGCGTGCGTACTTCGCAAGGATGGACTGTAAACCACCACCCACCCCCGGTCCGCCACTGATTTGGGACGACAGAAAGACGAAACTTCAGCCTGTCCATCCATTCACACATCATTATCATCCCTCACCCCAGTCGACATCGACATTTTATGGGGTCATGGGGAGCTGTATTAGCTCTCGCTTGCTTGCTTTCAGTATGGTGGTGTGGGTTCTTACTGCTGAGACCTTGCATATTGCACCAGCTGGGTACAGTAGTATATGCGGATAGTAGGCCGTGTACTACTCTACCTACCGATGGAACCTCTATACTTTGTACATAATAGATTTCAAGCCAAGTGATAAGTGTCAGGCAAGGAAACTAAAATCCGGCAGGAGACCAAGCATTCCAGGTAAGATACGAGCATACAACAGTCCTGGGCTAGGCTCTTTCCTTTTTCCCTTATAAACGGCATCCCCCGGGAAGCTCGATTCAGAAAAGGCCTCTCTTCCCCTACTCTCTTGCTGCGGTATCCCAATCACACATCTCAAGTCGTGTGAAGTTCCTTGGGTGACACATTCAATCTCGTCGTGTCGTGTCTACAAGACCCAGTTTCGTTTCACAGCGAAGCTTTCCCCAAGAGCAATACCAAGCTCATCGCAAGACATAACAAGCTGCCCAAGCTTTCTCTTGTCCTCCAGCCACCTCGCAGACAAGACCTTGGCATTGGCGCATCCCGCAAAAATGGCCGAGAAGCCTGAGAGGATCGCCTCGACCGACATGTGGGTAACGCGACCCCGGCAACATGCCAATCATGCTAATGAAACGACCAACAGCCCGTCAAAGGGAGTGTCGGACACTCAAATCGAAGATAATACACACCACGGTGTCGATGATGTCGTCAACACGAACCTCGAAGCCAAGTAAGCAAACCGGTTTCAACCTTTTTTTTTTTTTTTTCAATCTCAAGGGAGAATCGAATTCGGGTTTTCTAACACTGGGCTCAGGATCAAGAACCCTCTCAAGGGAGTTCCTTATGACCAGCTGATGCGCGATGTCGAGGCCTTCGCAGAGGAAAAGGGACTGACCGAACACGTCGCACTCTTGCGAAAGGGTGCCCTTGTTGCTCAGGACCCAACGAGCTTTGGCGAGAACCTCACGGGCGAACATGCGCTTGATGAGGCTGAGATCAAGGCTTTGCGAGAAGAGGTCACCCACAAATGGCGGCTCCCGATGAAGCTTTACCTCACCATCGCCACCTGCTCCATTGGCGCAGCTGTGCAAGGCTGGGACCAGACTGGATCCAATGGCGCCACTCTCTTTTTCCCTGCATACTACGGCATTAAACACAATGATCTGGTAAGAAGAACTTGCAGTGCAGATACTATATCGAGGCCTAGGCTAACGCTCTCGTCTTGCAGTTGGTTGGTATGATCAACGCCGGTCCCTACATCGGTTGTGCCCTGCTCGGTTGCTGGCTTTCGGATCCTGCAAACAACTACCTCGGTCGTCGCGGTGTCATCTTCGTCGCTGGTCACTTATGTATATGGCCTGTCATCGGCTCTGCGTTCTGCGAGACATGGCAACAACAGTTCGCGTGCCGCCTACTTATGGGTGTCGGAATGGGCATCAAAGCTTCTACAGGTTCGTCTGCGATTCTGTTGATATATAGAATTGCATTTGATCTAACATGATCTAGTACCGATCTACGCTGCCGAGAACTCACCTGCGTCCATCCGAGGTGCACTCGTCATGTCATGGCGTAAGTCCTGGCCCTTATACACCAAATCAACTAAATAAACAAAGTCGGTTGGATCATCACACTAACATTGGACTAGAAATGTGGACTGCGTTTGGAATCATGCTTGGAACGGCTGTCAACTTGGCATGCTTTTACAACGTACACAACTGGAGACTTATGCTCGGTTAGTAACCTTCAAGTTTGACTATTCTATAACGAACCAAAAACTAACCTGCCATGAAGGCGCTCCCTTTATCCCGGCTGTCCCTCTTGTCTTCCTGATCTACCTGTGCCCAGAGTCTCCCCGTTGGTTGATGAAGAAAAACCGTTACCCTAAGGCGTGGATCAACTTATGCAAGCTTCGAAACCACCCTATTCAAGTCGCACGAGACCTCTACTATATCCACGCACAACTCAGCATCGAAGAGTTGATAACGAAGAAGAGCAACTACCTCACCAGAGCCGGTCAGCTCTTCACGATCCCGCGAGTTCGGCGTGCCAATATTGCAGCGTTCACGGTCATGCTTGCCCAGCAAATGTGCGGGATCAACATCATCGCCTTTTACTCAACCACCGTCTTCGAAGCTGCCGGCTCCACCCAGTTCATTGCGATGGTCAGCTCCTTCGGCTTTGGCATGGTCAACTTCCTGTTCGCTTTCCCGGCATTCTGGACTATCGACACATTCGGACGCCGATCCCTCCTGCTATTCACTTTCCCCAATATGATGTGGTCACTCCTGGCTGCTGGCCTCTGCACGCTTATGGATGACTCAAATCCTGCCAAGACAGCATGCGTCGCCATATTTGTGTACATATTCGCTGCGTTTTACTCGCCGGGTGAGGGTCCTGTACCTTTCACGTACTCGGCCGAGGTATATCCGCTATCCCACCGTGAAGTTGGTATGGGTTTCGCCGTGGCCACCTGCCTGGGCTTTGCCGCCATTCTTGGTATCACCTTCCCCCTAATACTCACCGCGCTGGGCACCGCGGGGGCCTTTGGGCTCTACGCCGGGTTCAACTTCGTCGCCTTCTGGATGATCTTCTTCCTGGTGCCCGAGACCAAGCAGCGGACGCTCGAGGAGCTGGACTACGTCTTTGGTGTGCCCATGGGCAAGTTCGCGAGCTACCAGGTCACCAAGGCGGCCCCCTTCTGGTTCAAGCGCTACGTCTTCTTCCAGAAGGACGCCAAGCTCGAGCCGCTCTACCACATCGAGAACGAGGAGCACGACTCCTCCTACTCGGACCGCGCGGAACAGCGCCACCCCATGCGGAGCAGCCCGGCGGAGCTGGATGTCGAGAAGAGTGCGCGTCCGATGCCCGAATCGCAAGGGAACGAGAAGATGTAAGCCATCGAACCTGTGATGTTAGGTTAGGCTACTGTACTTTGTTGTTGTTACTGGGCGGCACGACGTTCCTTCCCAGTTTCACGGCTTTCTATACGGTTCTGAGCTGCCGAGGAATATGCTCGTATGGTCGTTGTCAGCGAGCGACTTTATGCAAATGCGAAAGTTTGGGGTCGCTCCTTTCCTTTTTAAGTCTATAGTTGACCTGAGTCTACGGACAGTCGGTCAGAGAAATATACCCCCGCCTATTGGCTATCGCTCTTTGAATGTGCACAAGTCTCCCTTTTCTTCGTCTTCTTCTTCTTCTTCTTCAGAGATTTGACGACAGACATGTTTGATATGCTAATCGGTGGGAAGAGACGGATGGTTTTGATAGTACTCCAAGTATGTGCTATTTCTTGAGAAATATATGATGTTTAATAGCATGAATTCGATCAATTCGGTGGTATTAGTCCAAAGGGATCTTTGGTGTTGCTTCTCTTCGAGTAGTGAATATCGCTCATGGCCTCGGAAACAACTTTCGTGTGTTGTTGTTGTTGCTCAGTGGAAAGCAGAGAACCGCAGAGATTTGGACACACTCGCGTACGATCATCACACCACCATAGACAGACAGGACTGCGTATTTGCGATGACGACGAAAGTACACCACAGCGACTTACATAATACGGCGTATGCAACTAAAATCCTATTTAAAAAATATACATGTATGCACTGAGTTTATAGAGGAAGACGGGGCTTAGCGATACGATCGAAAATAAGTATAGGCAGAGGCTCACCTTACCTAAAGGGTCATGTATATAGACACTATACCAGTTGTGATAGCCTGTCATGCGGCCGATCGCCAGGGCCGCCAGCGGGGGTTAGAGCGATCGATTTCAGCCGCCGCCTTCACCGTTGGCGCCTTCTTAGAACCAGTGGCGTCTAAGAGCATGATGGCGCTTAGCTTGGGTGAGTTTTAAGACAGTTAGTCTCTTGTCCTTTTCCTTCCGCGACCCATCTAGAAAGCGACAAAGATCCAACGATAACCTTGACTAGAGTATGCATTGACGATGGCGTACGGACAATATCTAGGTAATTGGGTGAATTACTTATCTATCATTATGAATTCTATCTGTGTTGTTAATATATCGTAAAAATATATTTAGATGCGTCATCTTGGGTTCGTCATATCGTCAAGGTATGGGGTTTTTGACGATGCGGGCAGGTGGAGTATATACCAACCTACATGTATGCAAGTATGTATCTAAAATGACCAACGGTCGAGTCTCACTTTGCAAAGAAGGAAGATTCGAAGGTGGTTTGAGTCAACATTAGAAGCAGCTGCAAGAGACATTTTAGGGGCGTTAATCAGAGTTTGAGGTAAGTGGTAGCTGGACCAGCGCACTGGGAACAAGTCACCTGCAGGCAAGGTCCGATCTGCATCTACTGTTGGATTGTAAGGCACACACCACCATGATGCCAAGCCATTTGACGGAGACCGATACTCACTCCCTAAGTCCGACTTCAACATCATCAACATCTTTGGATATTCACACCACATACGGAAGCATGATGCTTCAAATGGCAGAAACGATACCAAAAAACGTGTGCATGGCCCGTTCCCAGCTCCTAGAGCTGTATGTGCTGCGCCCTTTTTGTGGTGTTGTTGTACACCCACATGCTTGGGGCGAGCTATGATGTGTCCCGGCAGGGCTTATTCTCTACTGCAGGGGTAACGACCCCGCTAAACACGCGTGCTTTCAGGCACTTGGGACGATCCAGTTCAGCAACAAGCTCCAGCCGTTAGTAAGGAAACCGGGAAAACACATCACGATGGGGAGGGTCTTCCAGCTGGACCCTGCCCCAAACGAGTAAGTATATTTAGAAGCGGTGGTCCTCTCGATACCTCGTATTCCAACCCAGCCTCTGCTTATCGTTGGATCGATTGCTCCGTAGATCATATATATTGTTGGAGGGTTTCTCTGCAGCTTCCGGCGGTCTCTGAAACAAAGAGTTATCGAATTGGTGGTACCCCTCCTCCTTCGAGAATACAAAACAGCTCCCTCCCTTGCATCTTACGTCACATTGTGGTCGATTAGACAACGACAGGCAATAAGGGGAATCCACAGCAACGCCGGCCTCTACGCAATACGCAACAAGCTGCTGAGCAAACCATTATACTAGCCGCGTCTCCTCATACCCTTTCTTTGTTCATTCCAGAAAATCCCTTGTTTTTGGTTTCCAACATCAATCACATCCCAAAAACCTCGAGACTCAATCAGTCAGTCACCAGGTAGCCCAGCATGGAGACCTTCGGAAAGCTCAAGCGTCGTACGACGGATCTCATGGAATCAGCGCCCAAGAACATGCCTGCTATGCCCGCCATGCCTCAGATGCCGAATATGCCAAAAATGCCCAAACTGCCTGCCATGCCAAACATGCCACAAATGCCTCCGATGCCGCAAATGCCGAATATGAGCTTCAAGTCCTCGGAGCCCTCGATGAAGGGCACCTGGCAGCACATCGACCTTCCTCCCATTCCGCGCTCGTCTCATTCTCTCAATGTCGTCGGCGGATCGGCTTACATCTTCGGCGGCGAGGCCCAGCCCAACAAGCCCCTCGACAACGAGATGCACATTGTCGCCCTCCCATTCAGCGGAGCACCCGCCGACTACTACTCAGTGCCCGCCCAGATCTCCGCCAAGTCGCAAGTAATCGAGACTCCCCTCAACACCGTGGGCGAGGTCGAGGAGTCCGCTGCTGCCGCCGCGCTGCGAGAGCCCCTCACGGATCCCCTCACGGACGTCCCTCTTTCCTCGTCGCCTCCGGTGGCAACGCCCACATCTGAGGCCAACCCTCCGAGCCCGACCGCCGCCGAGAAGGGCAAGGGCAAGGAGCTCACGCATATCGAGGTGCCCGCGCCGCGCATTGGGCACGCCACGGCCGTTATCGGGACCCGCATTTTCATGTTCGGTGGGCGCGGCGATACCTCGCAAGAGGCGACGCTCGACGAGGGCGGCCGTGTCTGGGTGTTCGAGACCAAGACGCACACGTGGTCGTGCCTGCTGCCCGCCTCGATAACGGGCGGCATCACCACGGACCCCAGCAAGGTACCCGCGCCCCGGTCGTACCACGCGGCCGCTGCGACGGATAAGCCGCGCGAGTTCACGGGCATCAAGCCGCTGCGCCGCACCGAGTCGTGGAAGCAGTGGGCTGAGGGCGACAGCGCGGAGGTCGGCATCCCGCAGCGGCCCGTCGCAGGCCACATCGCCGAGAATGCGCGCGACGAGGAGGACCTGGACGCCGGGTTTGGTACCCTCTTCATCCACGGCGGATGCCTGGCAGACGGTAGCCGTACCAACGATATCTGGGCCTTCGACGTGCACAGCCGTATCTGGAAGCAGCTTCCTGCGGCGCCTAGCCCTGCGAGGGGAGGTGCTGCCCTTGCCGTTGCCAAGAGCCGGCTGTACCGCTTCGGCGGGTTCGACGGCGAGTCCGAGCTGGGCGGGCAGCTGGACGTGCTGGAGCTTGGTGTCGACCAGTTCGACGACCACGTAAGCCGCGGTGAGGTCAGCGTTGTGGCGCGCGGCGACTGGGTCAGCCTCGTGCCGCCCACGTCCCCGACGCTGCAGGGCAAGATGGCCCCGATCGAGACCAGCGCGCCGCTCGTCCCCACGCAGGACCACCAGCCCTGGCCCGGTGCCCGCTCCGTGGCGGGACTGCAGCTCGTTCTGGGCTCCCAGGGCCGCGAGTACCTGCTACTCCTGATGGGCGAGCGCGCGCCCACGGCGGACGGCCACGAGGCCGCCGGCGCCTTCTGGGATGACGTATGGGCTTACCAGGTGCCGCCCCAGGGCATGACGGCCGCCAGCTTCGCCGACGCGGCGCTGCGCTTGGCGGGCCGCAAGACGGGCGAGGGCCGCTGGACCCGCGTGACGCCGGGCCCCTACGACGACGAGGTCGACATGGACATCGAGGGGCCTGGCGCCCGCGGCTGGTTCGCCGCCGCCAACATGGGCGACCTCGAGGAGGGCGGCGTCGTCTTGTTCGGTGGCAAGAACGAGGCGAATCAGCGGTTGGGCGATGGCTGGATCTTCCGGCTTGGATGAGAGACGAAAGAGAGCGAAGAAATCTAAATTGAAAAATATCCAAGAGGGGAATTGTCTTGCATGAAGATTATGACCGGTTATGCGCGGTTTTCTGATTTTTACTTTTTGGAGTTCATTGACGAGGAACAATTGGGAAACGAATGAATAGCGTGTGTTCTACATTGGCATACTGAAATGGTACCTACAACAAGAGCAGTTCTGAGTACTGAAGGCTGGCTTTCAATGCTCGGTCATTTATCAGGTACTACTCAACTACAAGAATGACAATTTCAATTCGATAAATTAAGCAGAAAAGCCATGGACAGATGAAAGTGTTGTCTTGTTCCATCGTGAAATCTGAGTTCAATCAATACACATACGGATCTTATGTACAATTACGCCGGCACCCCTCTGATGTGGTGATGCTTGTTCTTGCTTCTCTATACCTTGGGGCTTTTGATAAAGCTCTCGCCCCAACAGCCATGAGTTCCGCTTTCTTTCTTCTCCCCCGTACGTATGCGTTATACCACCGAACTCCCGCCCGTCTTTGCCGAAATTTTTCGTTATATGCTTCGTTTTGTTTTTACAGATCTGACCGCGTGGTCTCGGTACCCCAGGGCTCGCTCGTCAGGTTGGTGGGGCCGGCGCTGTTCTCGCACGTCTGGCGGCCGCTGAGGGGACCGGGCGAGGGGACCTTGAGGGTGGTGTTGCCGGAGGCGGACTCGCGGAGGGCCTTGAGGAGCTGCTTGGTGGTCTCGGGCGTCAGGTCCTCGTAGTAGTCGTCGTTGATCTGGACCATGGGTGCGTTGACGCAGGCGCCGAGGCACTCGACCTCGACGAAGGTGAAGAGGCCGTCCGGGGTGGTCTCGCCGCCGTGGTGGACGCCGAGCTCCTCCTTGACGGCCTTGACGATGACGTCGCTGCCGCAGCCGCCGAGTTGGCAGGGGGTCTAGGGGTTTGTTGTGTCAGCTTCCTGCATTTACCAAAAGAACCGCCTCTGGGATCATATGCTCCTCTCTTCTATTCTCTGGCAATAAATGCCTACAGAAAACCACCAAACTCGCTCATCATGGAAATAACCCGGTCTTGCTTGCTTGTGACTTACCGTGGTGCAGACCTGGACGTGGTACTTGCCGACGGGCGTGCGGTTGTACATGGTGTAGAAGGAGGCGACCTCGTAGACGCGCATGGGGGGCATCTCGAGGACGCGGGCGACCTCGTTCATGACGCTGATGGAGCAGAAGCCGTGCTGGCGCTGGCCGAGGTCGAGGAGGGGCATGACGGCCGCCTTCTTGTACTGCGGCGGGTAGCGCTTCAGGATCTCGGCGAGGATGGCCTCGTTCTGCGCGGTGAACTTGAAGGGGATCTCGGGGTTGTTGTCGGGGGTGTTGCGGTGCTGTTGTTTGTGTCGGGGCAATTAGCGATTGACCTTCCTTTTTATTGTCATGGGTCCGAGAAGCTCGGGATATCTTCCCCCATTGCTAGATGATACGAGGGCCGGTATATAGCTCGAGCCTCATGTATTCTACCCATCCCGTCGTTTTGTCTCGTGGGGTTTGGGTTGCCAAACTTACCACATTGAGGGAATCACTCCGTCGTACCGCCGCGGCAGTAAAAGCCCGGAATTGGGTTCGGGGAGCTCGAGGGGCCGCGCGGATGGCTGTGCGGAGCAGCATGGGGCAGAGTTTGGACGCCATGGTGCCGTTGTGGAAGCTCAATGGCAGAGAATCGCGGGGGAGATCTGGTGAGAGCTTCTTGGGAAATCAATGTCGTCGTCGGGTCCAATTGGCTTCAAAGATTCCCGACCTGGACCGAAAGGTCAACGATTGATTAGAATCAACCTGATTGGCTCAGCATGTGGATACTGGCGGCGAATCTTCGGTCTAGTAAGGATCCGGGACCACGAACTCAGACGGAAACACTTTTGTACCAAAAGAATTGCGGTCAAACGCTGGGGATTTCATGAGCGTATACTACAACGAAGGCGCTTTTATTCAATTGATTGAGATGTTACTGAACTGTAAGTATTAATATTGATGGACGTGTGCAGCGTCGGGCTATGTGATGTCGCAGCCATCCGTGATGAGCCAGCGTCTCGAGCAACGGCACTCAATTGAAGAAGCTAAGGAGCAGCAACTTTCAAGGTGAACAGACTTATTCAATTACTTGTTTTAGTTATAAATAAATTGAATATCCTTTAGATTACCAACGCCCTCATATACGTTTAACCCCCCAGCACAGAATGATATAAGGAGATCCGTCGCTGTTCAGGATACGAAACTCTTCCTGTTTATCCGCAGCATACTAATCCAACACTCGATATTGATCATATATAATTCCGCAAAAGATTAACTGGCGGGCTCCTTAACAGCTTCCTCGGCTTCCTGCGTCTTTCCCTCCGCGACAGGGTCTCCATTGGTCACCGTGGCCTCTTCAACCGGCTTCACGGCCTCGGGCTCTTCTTTGTTCTCAGCGGCAGCAGCAGGCTCAGCAGATGCGCCGCCAGCAACCAGCTCCTTCACGGCGTCTACCGTCGCGGCGGGGCCGCCAGGCTGGGCGAGAAGGACCTTTCCAGTCTTATCAATGGCGAAAACGCCGCGGGTAGTACCCTTGGGCGCCTTTTTGAGGCCGATGGCCCCGATGAGCGTAGCACTGGGGTCGCACAAAAGTGGGTATGGCAGCTTCTGCTTGTCCTTGAAGGTGGTGTTTGCCTTGGGAGAATCCGTGGAGAGGCCGTAGATGGTCAGTCCGTCCTTGGTAAAGGGTTCGTAGTTGTCGCGGAACATGCAGGCTTGGTTTGTGCCTTGATATCACAAACGTTGTCAGAAGCCAGCGCATTATATGTAGGACACACGGACGGACACACTGAGCACCCAACAATACACACGAAAAGGGAAATAACATCAAACATGAGAGTAATGTACATAGGTGTATGAAACGCGCAAAAGAGAGAGAGAAAAGAAAGTCTAGGCACTTACAGCCAGGCGTGCTCGCCTTAGGATAAGTAAATAGGACGACGCCCGACTTGCTCTCGTCGACGAGGGCCTTCAGGGTGGTCTTTGCGCCATCGTTGGTCTCAATCTCGCCGCCGAAGCCGTCGAGGGCGATCACGTCGCCGACGACGGGCTTGGCCGCCGCGGCCTTGGATGCGCCATTGGCCTTTTCGGCGGCGGCGGGCTTGCCCGTGACCGTCTCCTTGACCTTTGCGACGGCCTTGGAGACCTTGGAGGTCTTTTTAGCCGGCGGCTCTGGCGCGGGCGGAGGCGCTTTGCGCTTGCGCAGCTCGGGGGCCATGGCGGTGGGGGATAGAAGGGTATATAAGCGGCAAAAACGGGGATTTGAAGAAATATCGGGGGTCGCGAAGGTGTAGGGACTGCGTAGGCGCAAAAGCTGGACAGACAGGATCGAGTCTGGATGGAAAGGGAAGAGGGACGTTGGTGGGAGATGGTGAGCTTGAGGTCGGCAGAGGTCGCAGGTAAACAGGAGGTTGTCTAGGCCGCTGGCCAATAGAAAGCGGTCGTGACGGGAGCTTCCTTCTATGAGCAGGGATTAGACTGCTTCGATGATATCGGCCCCCCGGAGTATGTGGAGGTGCAGCTGGGTGGAGGTGGTGGAGGAAGGAATGCACCACTCACGAGCATTCGTTCCCTTCACACCAGTCTGGTTGCAGCTGTGTGTACCCTTTCTTCCTCGTCTTCTTCGGCTTCTTCTGCTGGCAGTATACGCTCCAGCAGCAGCACACTAGAGAGTATTATCGCGAGGCAGACAAAAAGAAACGAAGCGACGATCATCATCATCGTCGACAGCGCCCCCTCTCTCTTTCTCGCTCTCTGCACGTCTGGCTCTGTGCAAACTTAAGCGCTTACATCACACGTTGGTTGTTTTTAAACCCGTTTGAGCCAGCCACCACCGGACGAACCTGAAGGGCCCCGTCCACCTCCCTCTATGTCCCTGTCTGTCCCTGCGCTGCCCCCTTCCAGGTTTCCTCCTTTTTGCTAACCTACTGCATGCATCAATGCTCGGATCGCATGTCGCAAAGTTCCAGGAGTTGGTACTCCGTACCAAGTAACGATTGCGTGTGCCTCACGTTTCTTACCCATTACAGGTACTGACTGCCCACTGCCCACTGGCCCCCAGCACATTGGCGAGTCCAGAACCAATATTTGTGGAGCGCTGCATCTAATCTTTAGTGGTCCATTTCTAATTGCGGCTTTCCCGTTTCCCACGTTGCATCTCCTTGGAATGTCAAGCCAGCGAGCCAGCTAGCAATCGGAGCCTCGGGCGGCTGAGAGCTGTATTTTCCATGAAACTTTTCCCAAATTGCCTCCATGGCTCTACTACCAAAAATTACACCGATTACATATCTACATACAATACCTCACCTTCGTCGGGCAAATACTCGTAATATTAAGATTTAAAAAAAAAGGAGACGAGGAGTCGTTTGCAATCTTCCAGCCCGAATCTGGAAATTGCATTGCAATCGCATGCCGTTGAGCTTACCTAACCCATGCTGCTGAACGGGCAGCTCTTAGGTAGGGCTTAGCACCCTGTAATAACGCGTTGCTCTTAATGAGTGTTTGAACCAGCAAGCTGCACGTTTCTCACAAGCAACAGCACAGCACGTAAGCCGCAGCAGACTCATATTTCAAGTCTCTCTTCTTATTGGTGTGACCTGTCTCTCGATCGAGCCTCATGTTTGGCGCTCGAGCCTGGGTCGACATCAGTAATCCCAGTTACAAAAAATGTCACAAATTTTGAGTTTCTTGATTGCCGCCGTTTTGCGCGCGTTACTTCGCCATGCTTCACATAGATCAACTATGGAGTTGAGAAAAGAGTAGCATTAAGCATACTGTGCCTATATAATCTATGAGCCCATCAAGACAATCCATCCTCATATCTGCAATCTCAGGTCGCTGGCATCCTATAGCACTGGCCCGGTTGCGAATATCCCATCGGGGCGACGCGCATAGTGGCTGCGTATGTAGAAAGGACGTGTACGGCTTCACTTGGAACAGCCTGGCAACAAAGCGCTTTTCGCGAGATCTTTCGAACCGTGAAGGACGCGGTCCGAGACCGTGGTCGATTCAGTCGAGATGCAGAAAGCAGGTAGGTCGGTGCTGCAGAATGCTTGGATGATGGTCAGCTGCTTTGCTGCGCAGCTTCCTATATATAGAAGGAGCAAGCGAGACGTAGGTAGGCCTGTTAATCTATTTATTCGTTCCAAACAGCGGTCCTCCCCCCAGGTGGCATATGCGCGCCATCATGTGCAGCTACGTAACATATCAAATTGGTTGGCTCCTGCGCGTGGGCTTGCTGAAGAATTCCCTCCCTTGAAACACATCATTGATGTATATTCGTTCGCCTTTGTTCTTTTCTGCGTAGCGTAGCGTAGCGTATGTAGGCAGGCTCCCGTTTGCTCGGCCTCATCCCTAACGGCCCCGGCGCGCCCTCGCCCAGCAGTTTAGTTTGTAGTCGGTTGTACAGGACCCAGCCAGTGACCAAGGAAACTTGTTTGCTGTACCAAATCGTAATGGCCTTGCCGTCATCGGGTTGGTGTCGTGTCACTTTGTGAGAGAGGGAGGGAGAGAAGAACCTTTCGAAGGTTTGGTGCATATAGCCTTGATCTTGGCGCTTCTTTCTGTATACTGCATTCGCCGACTTGAGAGAGACTGGCGGACTATTGTTATAACCTATTCTAGCAACAAAAACAAAAATGTATTCCCAACCGTCAGACTATTACCGTAGTTCCAACAAGTTTCCCTCCTCGTTGCCCAAGATACCATATGTCAGCAGCAGCATGTCAGGCCACTCCTTATCGCTGCGGATTCACTTCCCACAGGTGCAACAACGACGACAACAGGCCTCGACGGCTCCCGTCCCGCCTTCGTCCAACCATCAAAGTTCTTCGGTGGCGACAACACCAGCAGTATCATATACTCCGTTGACGACAACAACAACAACAACAACGACGACTGCTGAAGAGAGGGTCGTCTTCGTCTTCTGCATGGTCTGTTGCCGGATGACCGAGACGATGTCGAGGCTGGCCGTCGTCTACGTCCTGCTCCATGTGGGTGCCGAGAAGTCCTCCTCAACTCGTCCGCCGACGAGACTACACATGCGGATCACAGGATCGAGCAGACCGGACATAGCTATAGCTTGGCACAAGATCGACAAGTAATCCGGACAAGCAACCTGCTCACTGGCGGATGTCAAGAGAGCAAGAGCATGGGGTCCGTCGGAGATATGGGGTTCTCAAGACGAAGTCAACCAGCATCTTGTCATGGAAAGAGCATTCTGCGCTGGCGCTATTATCCTCTATTAAAGAACAAGATTGCTTGACCGTCGGCACGCAAGCATGCCAGAATGATATGAGAAGAGGAATGGTATACACAACGCCTCATCTTTCGGCTGGCATATGCCTTATGGGATATATACACAGATAATATATGGCAGAGAAATTACTATCACCATTCAAGTATGTTCCAGTCTCCCGACCTGGATATTTTGACCAACGACCGCCCAACCAACCAACCCCCTGTGCAGTTTCCAAACCACTGCCAAAGAAGGAAGATACAGTACCCAACTATACAGCGAACCTGAACCCGTGGGCAGCCGCTTCACCTGGCAGGGCGTTGATGGCACCCTCGACGAAGATACCCTGCTCGAGTTTCCTGTTGAGGCGCACGAGCATGAACCGCAGCGTTATCGCGGCCAGGATCGCCATGAACGAGGTGGCGCAGTTGACCGACATGGCAATGACGTAGCCCGGCGCCGCGCTCTTCGGGTACACTGAGAGAGAGGCGCGAACGTGGTTAGTATTCTTCTTCTAATTCAAGCACCTTTCTTCCCTGTCTCTTGGAGAAAGGAGGTCAAGAGCCCCAAGGGTCAAGGGTGGTAGCGACGTACTGTAGGAGGCGTAGATCGAAGAGCTGTTCGAGACGGCATTGATAAAGGCCAAGGCAGCGGCTCTCTTGGCCGGCGGCCGGGGCAGGGTGTTGCTGATCCACGCCAGGGCGACGACGAAAGCACTATACACGCTGGGGACCTGTTTCATGACATCATCCAAGTCAGCATATACACCGCAGCGAGATAAACACAATAAACGAATATACGGGGCAAACATCGCATACCATCAGCATCATGGATAAGTACCGCGGGCCGAGTCCCGTCGTCGTGGCAGCAATGATGTTGGCGGCCATGTTGACGACGAGGGGCAAGACAATATGCCAGAACCGCTCGCCGGTGCGGTCGGCGTGCCAGGCGTTGATCATGGAGGCGATGACCGTGAGGACGTAGGGCGGGGCCGTCAGCAGGAGCGACACCACGTTGTTATAGCCCAGGGTAGAGACAACGGTCGGGAAGAAGTTGGTGACGGAGCCGCTCGCGACGATGCCGAATAGGAGCACAAGCTATAAATAACCCGCCAAAGATTAGTCAGTATACTTTGCGAACCCCCTTTCTTCGATTCAACGTACCAAAACATAAGTCTTCACATCCGCAAACGCCTGCTTGGCGCCGCGCCAGAACGATTGCTGCTCGCTGTCGACCCAGTCGTCCTCGCCGATGTCCTCCTCGAGCCGCCAGACGGCGAGGGCCTTCTCCTCCTCGCTCAGCCAGCTCGTCGTGCGCGGGAAGTTGGGCAGGAGCGGGAAGGCGAGGAAGGCGATGAAGATGGTGGCCGCGCCCTCGATGATGAAGAGCCAGCGCCACGCGCTCAGGCCCCGGGCCCCGTCCATGTTGCCCGTGATGCCGGCCGAGATCAGGCCCGAGAAGGCGCCCGAGATGAGGGCGCCCGAGTACAGGAACGCGGTGCGGAGGCCTGGGAGGGGGCAGGTTAGCCGGGTTGGTTAGGTTGATCAGGGTAAAAGGAGCAGCACGTATATCAGGACTGAGTTGCCTGATCGGGGTGCTTACCTAGCTCCTTTCTGGTGTACCAACAACTCAGGTAGTAAAGGCATCCTGGCTTATAGGCTGTTAGTAGACCAAGCCCCCAATCTTGGTGTTGCAACTATTATGGTATCTTACAAAGTAAGCAGCCTCAACAAAACCCAGGAAGAAGCGAATTGCCAGTAAGCCGCCGAAGTTCTTGGCTTCGGCAGTGAGGGTCGAGATGACACCCCAAACGATCATCTAAGATGTGTCAGTCTTACAGCATCGACTCGGGTCTTCTTCTCCATGGTTACGTACACACATTGGCAGATACAGCGCGGGCTTGCCGATCTTGTTCAGAAGCAAGTTGGACGGGATCTGCATCAGAAGATAACTGCAACCTAGTCAATATCGCGAATCTCAAAGGAGGATTTATAAGCACCTACCCGACGAATAGAATGCTGACAGTCGTCTAGGGGTGAGACAGTTAGTCAACTAGCTTCGCCACCAGAAGAGGATGTTTCGTTAACCTACCTGGAACTGTGTCGAGTCTTCGGGCATACCCAAGTCTTTTTCGATATGGGCCAGCTTCGCGGCCGCGATGTTATTCCTGTAGTACCATAATCTATATTAGCCGTCTCTTCTTTTCGGGACGAAGTTCCGAAGTTCAGTGTGCGCGCGAACTCACCGGTCAATGTAGTTCATGATATACATCAAGACTATCATGGGCAACAGGCGCCAGTCGATCTTCCGGACCAAACGCTTCTCCAGATCGGCGCGCTGCTCCGGCGACATCATGGCGATGATTTCCGGCGGCTGCAGCAACCGCCTCTGCGCGGCCTCGAGGCTCGTCTTGGCGCCGAGCGCCGGGACGGGGGTCTTGTGGTCGCCATGGTACTCGTTGGACGAGGCATGCTCTACATCGATTTTCTGGTCTGCCGGGTCCGACGACATGGTGGTAGGCCAGCAGCAATTGGGTGCGAATTAGGTATATAATTATGTATGTATGTCGCTCTCAGACTTGAGGAGATCGACAGGGAAAGAAATCAGAAAGAGGAGGGACACCAGCAAGCTGCCTATTTCACGCGAAATGGCGAACAGTGGACACGATAGTACGAGTTTCACTACCCACTCTCTTTCTGCTCGGCTTGCGATAAATTCCGCGTAGGATTTCGTTCTCCGCGTCGCTGCTGTGTAGGATCAGGAGCAAGCAGCCCTTATCTAGTAACCTGCATCGTAGGCAACGCCCGCTCTTATATGCGATGTGACATTGTCGACTGCCATCCCGGCTGCAACTGCAGCGATGCCGCAGGGTGGCGGATGCGAATGCCATGCCGTGGCATATCGAATACTGCTAGGCAGCCCGCCCGAACACCCGTCATTGTGAGCTCTATACGTAATTGACTGGGCGTGCGCGGGCCAATACGTAAGTACCGATAGGAAGCGGTCCTTCCTTCCCTCCCCCCTTAACAAACCATTGGCTGCGGTTAATACTGTACGACCATTGATTGAGAGTCTGAAACTGCCCCAGTAGGACGCCATAGATACCCTAACTCAACTAGTCTACCTAGTACAAGTGGCTTTATCCCCGCGTTCTTATTTGCGGGGGCGGTCTGGGGGAGGGGGAGGGGGGTTATGCGGGGGACTAACTTCTCTTGGCTGTCTATAATGTCCGCTATTGAACAGGGGGTGGATGGGGATGATGATCCTTCGAAAAAGAATCGTCACCGAACACTGGTTCTCGGTCCTTCTTTTTCCTCGTAGCCCTCTTCCCCCAACAACTTTGCTAATGTTCCGATTGAAGGAGCTGCCAAACAGTGGTGAATCAGGCCTCGAGCTCGGGTCCCCGGAGTGTAAATGTATGTAGGTAGCTTTAAGACTAAGGGAGGTGCAACGGCAAGCATGCATGCATGCAGTACGCTGCAGATTTTCCAGCCGTACGCGGGTCTCCCGGATGGCAGTTGATAATATCCCTACTAAGGTGCATACATATATCTGTGTGGAAGAGCACACCATCTCTCTCGCCTTGATTCTCGAGAGGATCACAGAGCTGAAAAGACGGTAGATTTCAAGCTCTTTTGCGGCAATGATTAGTGCTGTTAGTGAGCCATTGAAACAAGAACGGCACTACTCGCAGTACAGTACGACTATGCAGGACTATTCACCCCGCGATTCTGACTCGCGCCAGTGCCCCGTTGCCGCCCGCCCCTCTAAGCGTGAGGAGCCTCGTCTCGGGGTGGTGGATGCCAGTACCGCCCCCAGGTGATCCAACAACCTTGTATATTACCGGCACATTTTCCTGGAAGCCGGACTTGTTGCCCGGCTTCTTTCTTTCTATCAGCTGGTAGCGGTAAGTATATGTGGGATGGAGGGCATGCCGTATTTCCCGGTTCTCTGCCAGCCTCTCTCTCACATACCCGGCGTTAGTGGCGTTTGTCAAAGAAATGGCGATACACGGAGCAATGTCAAGTTTACTTGGCCGGTTCTGGAATTGTTACTACATCCACGTGGGTTTGTTTGATGGCATTGCACATTAGACCAAACCAGGTTAGGCTTCTGGCAGTATGGGATGGCATTATTTCCAGGAAGGAGAGGTTTATTTGCGACGACTGCCGGATATGCAATGTGTCAGTATACGCCACCGTCTATCAACATATCGATTTCTGCTCGAGTCACCACATGAGAAGGAGTGAGCATATACGACTCTCATCGTGGCGAGCTCCACTCCCCGTGACAGACCACGAACTTGACATCGTCTAGGTCCCTTCCTCGGACGTCTGACTCGTCAGTGTCGAGACAGAATATTTCCCTCGAAGCGAATGGTGACGGTCTCAATGGAAGAATGAGAAGCTGACGGCGTGTGGCCACAAGCTTTGCAACTTTCTGTATAACTAAACAAGAGACTCATGATTACTGATCAATGATATTTCTGTGTGTCTTCAGGGTGCAGTCACGCTGCATTCAGATCTACTTATTCCATCACCAGGTCCCATCGCTCGCCAATATCTTGATAGATGCATTGCTCCGTAGGGATGTGTTCTCGAATACCGCAACGATTGGCGGACCAAACCCGAACGCGTACCCTCAAAACAACAGCGAGATCATCAGCTTGTTCGGGAATTTACTACCATGACCCGCAGTCTTATTTGTCGTTCCGTCGACCAGCTCCGTAGCCTCCTAGTCTTCTCGAGCCACTCCCAGCAGTGGCAGGGTCCACTGAGAGAGTTGGCGAGCTTAGGCTAGAAGGAGACTCCAATCCTTTATGTTGTTGAACTGTTCCAGATCTTCAAGTACACGCTCTATTGGCCAAGATATATCCGGGCGATAAATCAACCAGGGGTATGGATTTTGCTCCTTGAAAATGCGGATTCTCTGAGGCGATCGCTCAAAATCCAATCCCGAGCTTAAGAAGACGTCAAATGTGTACCGGTTTATCTTGGAGAGAGGGTTTCGTTGGATGGTTATCTCTCCCATGTGAGTATTCTGGCCCACACGCGACTGTTTGATGCGCGAGATAACGTGGCCGATCCAGCAAAGCGGATTGGGTGCTTCAGCAATGCGGTTGGCCTTGATTCTTTCACCGGGAATCCAACAGCCAGGCTCATATACTTCCACGGAGAATTTATCTTTTACCGAGTTCGCGTAGATATATCCTCTGTGTTTTCCCAGGAGAGGGTCGTGTGGCGCAGGAGTATCCCTGCAGAAAGACTCGCCTTGATCGCGGCAAGAGATAATGCAGCACAAGCCCCAGTTCTGAAAACCCGGCCACATGCTTGATATCGGAGCATTCTGCCGAAAGCTCGTGTCCTGATGACTCTCCAATGCATACAAACGAGGTGATCGAATTACCAGAACCTTCATTACAACATCGTAGTAGGACAGGGCAGCCATACGGCTATCTGTGCTGATGCTGAGAAAAGGTGACGCCGTGGCATTTGCACGAAAATAGTGTTCACCTAATCTAGAAAACAGTGAGATGTTTCGCCTGTAGCTTGCTTCCTTGATGGCGTATTCCCACTGCAAAGCTCACGTTAATGAACTCTCGGATGAGATGACCGAACGAGATGGGATTACTTACAATATGTAGGCGCAGCTCTAGAGGGAGCTTCACAAAGTTGGTGAACATAGACATCGCGCCAGAGTCAGCTGAGTGCAATCTGCTGAACAGGCAGAGAAGTTGATAGGACTGGGACAGCACTTCAAGACGAGAGGAATCAACGATGTTTGACAGAAGAAAAAGTTTGGGCATATTGTTTTTGCATTAGGCTATTAAATCATGGTCTTGGACCAGTGCCTCGCTGAGCCAGAGACGCCCTGGCAACAGTCCTGAGACTGACCGGGGCAACGAAGAGTAGAAACCCCTGGATATCAAAGGTATCAACTGCAACGGCCAGGCCGCAAAGAGTTCCCCAGGCATACATAGGCTACTGAGTTGACCACCCAGCTCCCACTCAGGCATCACGATACATGCAACAGCTCCTAGCCTGAGGAGCTCCTCGTTGTACTCCAGTACTTGTCGCTTTCCTCTACCACGATCTTCCCCTCTGCCTCCAGCGGTCCAATCACTTCGATATCCTTCTGCGGGCACCCCTTCAAGACATCTCTCGTGTGCCAGTCCATTGTGAAATTCTCTTTGTTCCCGGGCCCAGTCAACTCATACAACTGATCATTGCTGCCGGCAAACACGATCCGGCCAATATGTGCCCACTATTGTGCCTTGGTCATCAGTATTGTACCCTACCATGTCTCTAAGGCAAGGTGCTACATGGCGCCCAGGTTGGCACAGCCAACACAGCCCCTCAGACATGCGCATACAAAACAAGGAAATAAGAAACCCACATAAATAGTCGCCGTACACATCCCGCAAGGCTCCCACGTGCTAACCAACGTGCAGCGCCAGAGGAACGCCTTGTCGTAGTGGCAGTACGCGAGGCGCGCCAGGGAGCTCTCGGCGTGGTTGACCTGGTCGACGGACTGGTGCGACAGCAGCACGGTCTCGTTATCGGGCCCCAGGAGCACGGCGGCGAAGGGCCGCCTCCCAAACGTCACGGCGCGGCGCTGCACCGCCAGGGCCGCCTCGACGCCCGCCGCGAGCTGCGGGGGCGTCATCGGGGTCCGCGCCGGGAAGAGGGAGGTGAGTAGGGGGGCGGCGGCCGAGGGGCCGGTGCCATCGGTCTTGGAAGTTGTGTCTTGGGTAGACATGGTTATATGATTTCAGAGTTCCTTGCCGTTGCTTGCCCGTGTTTATCAACGCCGGAGCGGGCAGTTGATACGTCAATGGATTATATCCGGGACCACTTTTCTTAACACTGGGAGATAACGGACCTTCCGGTTGAGTAAGTCGGACTTTGCCGGGAATGTCTCACGAGTGTGCATATAAGACTTAACGCACAAGACGGAGGCACTCTAGTAATAATCATATCACACTTGCCTTAAGCACTCACTTTAGGTAATAGCTAGTTGGCTTGATGGCTTCTATACGGCCTAATCTAGTGGAATAGCTGGAGTAAAGACTAGATGATGACAGGAATGACTAATGCCATAATAGCCGACGACGGCATAACTGGTGATGGTATAGTTGGCAGTAATCAGCAGTAACTGTGTAAGCTCTGAAATATCTAGAATAGCGGAGTGGAATAACTGGATGTTATACAACTCACAATCACTGATTAATTGTTTGCCTGCACATAGCATATAAGTTGGCCCAGTGTCGTAACCGAATAAGAAAAAGTAGTAATGCTAGCATAACTACTGGCACTCAACAAAGTGACTCGAATGGCCTAGCTGGCCTGACGTGTGATAATGTGCTGGCATTTGGGTATTAATCACGAGTTATCACATGGAATAATAACAGCAAAACTTGTTATGAGAAATTCATATAGCTTGGTACTTCCATAGCAGTCAATGCTGCTTATTCAATTAAAGAAGCCTGTTAAATCAAGCGCGTTGTCCTGGATATCATGTCCCGCCAAAAACGCCATGCCCTTGATGTATCGTATCCACTGATGCTAATAAACACGGGTCATTCCTTCCCTGCTTCCCTTCCTGCTGAATGACATCGCTCCCTCCTTTCCTCCTAACCCCGGCGCGACTGCGCCTGCTGCCGCTCCTTCCACGCGTCTCGGATACCTTTGGCAGCCGCCAGGAGCTCCTCCTTGGTGACACCATCCTCGATACTATCCAAGACCGACTTGATAACCGAAATGTGATTACCGTTCGGCTTGTCGTCTCGGAACCGGTAGAACCGCCAGCGCTTCTGTTCATCCATGTAGGCCTCAACGATACGCTCGTCCAGCGGCTCGTTCAGGCCCTTGAGCTCCTCCCACTCCTCCTCCGTCATGTACATCTCGCCGAAGGGTCGGTACGAGTCGGGGCCGTTGCCACCGTGGTAGGCCAGCATCTGGATCTGGGGCAACTCGTGAAACAGCTTGTAGGGCTCGGTCCAGCCCTCGGCGATGTCCTCCTCGTCGGGCTGCATGACGGGCCACTCGAGCTTCCAGCGGAAGTCGACCGTGTTCTCGTCGGCCGCCTTCCACTTGAGGATGTGCGGGTCGGTTCCCGGCTTGTACTCGCTGCCAAGGCAGGTGAAGATGAGGCCGTCGTTTCCGTGCTTGAGCTTAGCAATGACCTCGCGGAACATCATCTCGATGCCGTAGGCGACCTGCATCTCCTTCATGCCCAAGAAGAAGGCCTGGAAGGGCTTCTCGGTCGGGTACTTCTTGTACAGAGCCTTGTAGGGATTGTAGATCCACTCCTTGAAGTAGCCCAGACGCTTCGGCAGCTCGCGCGACATGAGGTTCTGTCCGTCAAGCGCCAGGCAATCGAACACGAGGTAGACCGGTTCCTTGCGGCCGTTGCCGATGTCGTCCATCACCAGCTCGCCGTCGAGGATGGTGTTCTGGTGGAAGGTGTCCTCGCCCTTGGTGGTCGGGATGTGGGTGCTGGCGGTGGTGACGTACCAGTAGTCGTTGCGGCGGTCGATCATGAAGTGCGCCTCGGATCCGTCAGACGGGTTTATCGTGAGGTAGAGGAGGTATCGTATGCCATCCGACTTCTCGCAGACGTAGTAGTCCTTGGAGCGCAGCTCCTTCAGGTGGTGTCGCGCGAAACTGACGGGCTGCGCGCCAGGAAAGTCCCAGCGCTCGCGTCCGAGGAGGCGCTGGACTTGCTGCCGCAGAACCGCTGCATCCTCGCTGGGTATCTTTTCGCCTGGGACGTCGATGGACTGGATATGTCCGTTTTCTTCGGCCATGGTGAATCGCAGGAAATGAGGGCTTCACCAGACGGCCTGTGATGTTTTTTGATAGATGGATGGAGGTGGAGCTGGATCCTGGAGCAAGCTGCAAGCTTAAATCGCCGACTGAGCGAGCAGTTATGCACCTAATACTACAGTGGGGCAGCCACCTACTAATGCATTGACGGCCAATCCAGGCACCTGCATTGGATGGTCGCCAATCCAGTGCATGCATTTATTTACTGGATGTTTGCTATAGGTAGTCGATGTACTGTCCAGTCTAGCAGTATAAGTTTACCTATGGAATAAGACACATAGTAGACATGGGATAACCGGGTTTTAACGGAATAGCTGGTGGTGATTATTATAAGTTACCAATATTATAACTGTAGTAATTCCACCTTAAGGTAAATCATTATAACCTAATAACCGTTTATATAATTAAATAATTATATAATGTTTAAGGTCTACTTTCTTTTCCTAATAGTTATATATCTTTATTAGAGTAGGATAATTATAAGTAGACTAGCTTATTAAACCTCCCTTTATTATTAGTAAGGCTATAAAATAAAGGTAATTAATAGAGTAATGGTTAAAACATATATAAAAGGGGGTATATATCAGCTAAGTTATGTATCTCATAATAAAGGAATGAAAATAACAGCCTTCTGCTGCCGTAGTGCTTCTAATAATCGTTCTCTAGACCAGTTACAAATCGTTTATCATAACCCTTAACTGGCTTGACTTCCCCTTCCTCCATTAAAGACGGGCTCGCGGTCGAGTATCGCACATTGAATTCGTGCGTCGTAAATATCTTCATCTCCACCCCGGCCGCTTCCCCGGCCGATTCGTCGTGTTTGGGGTGAAGTTCCTCAACCGATTCGGAATGTTTGTGTTTTGATGATGCTGAAAGTGTGGTGCCCGACACCTCGTCGTCGTCCCGTCCTGTCTTGATCGTGGTGCCGTGGCCATACGACCGGCCACTGCCCGACTTTACGTAGTCTCTTTCGTTGATGTTGTTATAGCTGTTATTGTTGTGGCGCAAACGCTCCGAGTGGCCGCGTCCACCTACGCGAGTGACGGCGCCCCGCCAGGCGCCCGCCAACCAGGCGTCCAAGATAGGGAGGTTAATGGTGATGATGCCGATGGCGACATCGAGGGAGGTCCAGATAAGGAGCTCGGCGTAGTCCCAGGTGAGGTCGCCCGTGAAGTCGGCACGGATGAGGCGCATAAGACCGCAGAGGACGGCAATGGTGCCGCTAGCCCAGATGATAAAGAGGCGCATCTTCTTGGCTCGGTCCATTCGAACGCGCCACAGTATAATGACGGGGGATGCCAACAGCATCACCCCCTGCACCACGTGCGTAATGTTGAAGAACCTGCCCTGGATCCCCGCCATGTAGCACACTGGGGGTTCCTCGAGCTGGCCGCTATAATGCCGGTCCCACTGCGACTGAAAGGGCGAGCAAGAGAGAATGTCCCAAAAGATGGCGAGGCCAATGTAGACGACGAGGGTGAAGATAAAAAAGTCGCAGAACCAGCGCCAGAATTTCGAGATGTTTTGCGCTAGGCGGCGTATGAATAATGCGAGCGACAGTTTGACGAAACCGACGGTCAAGTAGAACATCCACTTGTCGATGGTTCCGTAGTAGACAAAGGTATTGTAATCCTCATACTGTTCCAGAAAACAGTCAGTCCAAAGAACCATAGCTATATTCCATCGCTATTGCCTGTAAAGTCCAACGTACCGTGACATCCCATATATGGTTTCCCCCGCCCCTGAGAGCCATCTGTAGTTGGCATATAGTGTAAGTCAAGCCGAAAGCCTGATAGGTAGGGGAAATATCCAGTTAGCTTTTCATCTCCAGAAAAGAAAGCAGCAAGACCAACGGAGATAAAACACAGCATATGGTAAATAGAAGGCATTTCTTGATCAAGTAAACTTACAGCTGCAACAATGCTTGCCCAATCATCCGCGCCAAACCGTAGCTGCGTCATCGATATCCGGAGAGCCAGCCTCGACACCGTAACCACCGAGATGGCGGCTATGATAATGGTGAGGCCGGCGATGATGCCGGGTTGCTTCGAGGTATATTCGTAGCCCGGGTAGGGCGGCTGGGCGGCCCGTACGTAGCCCAGGGCGGGATCGGCATTGTTGAGGCGAGCGGCACGGAGAAAGCCTCTCACGATATAGTAGTCTCGCTCGGTATTGGGCGGCTGGCCTACCAAGGCCGAAGGGCCTTCTGAGAAGTTCATCGACGTGATGGTTGCCGCAACCCTCGGCAAGTACCGAAGCCCAAAACTCTACTACCGCTGTTGTTCGTTGATGTGTAAACAGTGGTTATGTCCTTTTTCGGGAGATGTCGCCATCGATCCTCCACATGGAGGAGGGACCGCAGATCGCTATAAAAGTTGTGATCTATCAAACATCCACCTTCCAGATGGGTAAGGTTGGTCGTGGGGTAGACAGAGAGACAAAGCAAGCAGTCCGTTCGTTAAAAATGAATGTAATAAATGAGTGACATAGGACTCCGAGCCCAGTAGAAGACCAGGGATTCACTACTTAGGGAAGCGTTGGTGGCAGATCCTCTTGATATAACAAAGACTGGGCCAACACCGCTCGCGCTCGCAAGCTTGACCGGTAGTGACCGGTAGTGCAATAGCAAGCGCTATTCTTCATTACCGAAGGGTCCAGGCACCCAGAGCATGGCAGTGCCTGGATTAGGTAGCTGACTCGACCAATCTGAGACGGGCAGCCACGATGTCTCGGAGGGTTTATCTTTTATCTGGAGCAGAAACTGGAGCACGAAGAGGCGGACAGGGTGCGGCTTGTCATGCCATGCCATGCACGCCGCTGCAGGTACATACTTCGATCTGGCCATCTCAGCCGTTCTGGGGACCACTCCCTCCTGGTTTTAACATGGGAGTTCCGGAGGATGATTGCCCTACAAGGTATGGGACATCTTTCGAGTGGCTAGCTATTAGTTCCTGGCGATTGTGGCCCTCCTGCAAGGTTACGAGCTGCAAAGTCCTCCCACGACTATACTGCGTCCGGGATAGACGAGCTGGTCAGGCTCGCTTATGCCCTGATTGGGTGGAGGAGGGCCTGCCAAGGATGCTCTCGTGGGGTCTCGTTTCTTCAGGGAGAAACCCTGTACCGATCTTAGGTGGCATTTGTTCTGGAACAACCAGAAAAAAAAGTTGATCGGGCACCGGGGCGCCTTCCAAGTCTTCGAGCAGGTGCCACAGCGTCACCTCGACTGGTGACTCGCCCGATTCGGCACGCGATAATAACATGGTTATGGTTCGCGTGACATCGTGGCCCATTCCTTCTTTCCACTGCCACTCATTCTAGCGGTAGTCGGAGCGGCAAGGTTGGACCTCGCTCTTGCTCTGCCGATTTTAAAGTTCACATTATTTAAGTGCCGTGGCTGAAAATTGGTGTCACTTCTTTTGTTATTTTGGAACTGGCAGCTAGAGGGGCAGTTACATGCACGCCACAGAGTGGCTGCATTAGATAATATTTTTTTTCGCGCTTAATTTTAGATTTTTAGAGAAACTCTATTACGTCTCTATATCATTAATTCGAGGTTTATTATATCTACCTATTATTTTAGCTAATATTTAATATAAAACTTAATTAAGCCTTTCGATATTTCTATAATTAAATGGCCTTTTTTAAGAATAAGCGATATATTTTTAATTATATAAAATATATATATTTTAAGCGTTAAATTAACGTAAAATTAATTAGGAAGTATATAACCGAATTATATACTCGGTTATTATTTATTACGGTCGATAGGACTCCGTCTTTAATCCGTTTTAGGAATAGTTAAAAAAAATTATTATTAACCTTTATTTACGGATACGATTTATTAATAATATTATAAAAAATATTATTAAAACCCTCGCTTTTAACTTTATTTACGTTATTTAGAAGTTTAATAAAATCCCTTTTATTAAGAAAAGGATTATTCCTTCCTATTTATAGTTTAATAATTCTTAAGGAATTCCCCTTTATTATTCGTAATTTTAGAATAATTATAAAAACTTCCTTTTTAAATAACGTTAATAAATAAATTAACGTATATAAATATTTAAAAATTTAAATAAAGAAGGAAATTATAATATAAATTAATAAAGTAATTCCCTCTTTCCTTAACCCCTTTAACGTAAATTCTTTTATATTTAACCCCGTACCTTTATATCTTATATATAATTAAAAATTAATAAATATAATCTTACTTTTAAATATACCTTAATATCGTACGTCCTTATTAAACGTAAAAAGTTAATATTTTAAGAAACCTTTATTAAGAATTTAGAAGCTTTTATTAAAAGGATTATATTAATTTATTCGAAGATCTTTTATTAATAGAAATTATATTATTTTAATTCTTATATATTAATTTAAAATTTTATAATTAATAAATTTTATTCTTTAAAATATCGTAATTATTATTATAAAGCTATTATTTCCTTTATCGTTTTTATAATCGATAGCTTTCCTTTAAAATTATTAAGAAAACCCTAATTCTTAAAGATAATAAAATACTTATTATTAATTAATATAATTTTTTAAATAAAAATTCTAATTAAAAGATTTCCTATTTCTTTAATTTTCCTTATTATTTTATATATCTTCCGTTATAAATTTAAAGAACCGTAAGCTACCGAACCTTTAATCGGTTTTAAAGTTTTTAAAAATTAAATTAATTATAAAATAATTAAATAAATTTTATTAATAATTCGAACTTATTAATTACCCGGTTTAGGAACTTTTATTAAATAAAGTAATCCGGGTAATTAATATATTATATTCGGTAAAAGCCGTTATTTTCTCAAATAATAAATAGAAAATCTAATTTATTTTAAAGAAATTCGAAAGCTATACCGTTATTAAGGAAGATTTAAATATTTTAAAATAAGCCTTAAAAAATAAATTCCCCGTTAAATTTATTAATATTTAAATAATTTAAGAAGAAAATTTAATAAAATTCGAATAACAGATTAATAAACCTTTTATTTAATATTATTTAAGAATCCTTAACGCACTCCGGAAGGCTGGAGTCCAGGATTATTTTAAAGGATTTAAAGGAATATTTATAATAGAAATAACCCTTTTAAAGTTTATAATCTCTAAATTTATAAAAGGATTAAAAGATTATAAATTAAAAGAAATATTTATCGATTAACGGGCACGTTTAATTAAAATTTTAAAATATTATTTTAAAATAATTTAGGAAATTTAAAGTATCCTAAAAGATTGAAAACGAATAACGAAAATTAAAATAAATCGTATATATATAAAATAAATTAAATTTACTTTTAAAAGAAATAGAAACTTATATAATTAAATAATTTAAAATATAAAACTTCTTTAAATATATATAAGCTATTTAAATTTATAATTCTTTTTTTATTTAGGAAATATATTTTAATAATCGTTATTATAATAATATAATTAATAATAAACTCTTTATACTTTATAAAGACTTCTTATTTAATAATTATTTCTTCTTTAATATTAATAATACGGTAATTATTATAATATTTAAATATAGAATCCCTTTCTTTCTTTAAACCTTTAATTTTAATACTTTCTTTAAAACTTTATTAATTATTAATTATATTTAACCCCGCCTTAAGGATTAAATAGACTTTAAAGAAGATATTTTAAATATAATAAGGAAGGATATATAACGAGAGATTATTAAGGAATTATTAATTAAATCTTTAATAATAATTTTAAAAAAACCCCGTAATCTTTATCCGATATTAAACTTTTTATAAGAAACTTTAAGATCTTTAACCGATTTAAATTATTTAATCCCTATATTAATAATTTATTTATATTAAAACGAGGATAAAGAATATATTTCCGTTATAAAATTATTAATTATAACGTCTCCGGATATAAAGTTTTAAAGTTTAAATAATTATAATTATAAAAATAATTATATTTCTATACTTTTATTACCTTAATTAAGAAATATAATATAAATACCTCCCTATTATAAAATAAGGTAATTACTCGATTAACTTAATTTTATTATAAATTAACTTTAAAAGATAAACCCGTTATTAAAATATTATCTTCCTATACCTTTATTAATACTTCCGTTCTAAAAAATATTAATATATTAATATTAAACGAAGAGATTAAAATTAAAATTATAATAATATAATCCTATATTTTTAATTTAATTAAAAGATATTTAAAAAAAAAGGAAAGTAAATAATAGAAATACTATTCCTATTTCCTCTTTATTAAATAATAATAAAGAAAATTAAAATAAAAATAAAGAGAAATCTTTAAATAATATTATTAAAAAAGTATTTAAATTTAAAAAATTATAAAAAGTTAAAGATCCGAACGAATTATCGAAATCTTTTAATCCTATTCAATTTTAAAAGGACGATAATCCTTTTAATTATTAACATTTCTTAAAAGGTATAAAAGTTATCTTAACCCTAAAAGAGTTAATTTAAATTAACTTAAATTTTAATAAAAACTTCTAATATTTATTTATTAAATAATTAAATAAAGTTTTTAAAAAATATAAATAGATAGCGGAAGGAATAGAAATCCTTTAAATTAATTATTTAAAAGTTTTCTATTTAATATTTATTTTAACTTTTTAAAAGGATAATAAAGTTATTATTATAAAATTCGAATAAAATAATAAATATATTAATTAAAAAAATAAAGTTAATATTATTACGCTATCTTTAATTAATTAAATTAACTTTCTTAAAAAACCTTTATTTTATATAAAGCTTTTAAAAAGTTTTAATTTAATTAATTTATTAAAAAAAATTAATATAATTATAGAATTTATAATCTTTAACGTTATTATTAAGAAAATTAATTAAATAATTTAATACTTTATTTAATTTATTAAAGGAAGAGATATTACTTTACTCCTATTCGAATTATTATAATTTTAAGATATATATATTTAATTTTTTATTTAAGAAAATTATATAATTATTAAAAATAAGGATAAGGATAAATATTAAATTATTATTTACGAACCCTTAATATTTATAGGTTTAAATTATAAATTAATATTTATTTTTAAAATATTAAAAAAGGATAATAACTTTAAAAAAGAATTAAATAAATTCGAGTCTAATAAAAATTTAAATAGCGAATCGGAAAATTAAATTTCCTATATCGACCTCGGCACGTTATAAAACTGCTTTAAACGGAATCGTCTCGTTAAGAAACTATATATTAAAATCTTAAGGATTCCATTAAACTCCTAATACTAAGAGAAGGTTTAATTCTCGACGCGGTTATTTTAAATATTTAATAAATATTTATTAATAATAATCTCTTAAACTCTATTTAAACTAATTATAATTAATTATTTATTTATACCTTTAAATTAATAATTACCTTTTTTAAAAAAGAAATATATAGGATAATATACTCTTTATTAAGAATAATTCTTATTAAAATCTTAAAACTTAATTAATTTATTATTTAAAAGGAAAAAGGACTCTTAAATAAATAGGAATAATATATTTAAAATTTATTTCCTTATATAAATTATTAATTTCTTACGGACTAATAAATAAAGAAATACCAAATTATTATATTTAATAAAGTTATAAATAAAGAAATAATAAAACAATTTAAGAAATTAAACTTTAAATTCGGACCCTTTATTTTAAAATATAGATATATAAGTTATATACGAGTTTAATATATTTATCGGGACTATAATATAATTAATATTATTAATATACGGACCCTTATAAATTTATTTATTTATAAAGTTAGACTTCACGTTAATATAAAGCTTTAAAACCGATCTAAAAGGAAAACCTGGACGGATCTTTAAAGATATTAATTAAATAAAATAGTTACCGAAATAATTAAATACGGATTATATAAATATATTTTAATAATAAATAGTAAACTATTAAATTAAAATATATAACCTATTTTAATATTAAAAGATTAGGATAATAAAAATGTTTAAATAATTTATAATAAAGAATTTAAATTAATTATTAATTATAATAAGGTTAAAGAGGATTTTCCAAGAACTAATCTTCCTTTATTAATAGATATTTATAATTAATTATCGCGTTTATAAATCGATATATTCGGAAAATTTAATTTAAAGTATAAATATTAAATAATTCTAATATATAAAGATTATAAATATATCCTCGCCTTTAAGATCCCCGGATTTCCTTAATTATAACCGACCCGAATACCGTAAAGTATTTAATTAATAAGATATTCCTTTTATAAAATTATAAATATCGTTTTTAATTTAATTTCAAAACCTTTATTTAAACCTAGCTTTTTAATATTATTTAAAAATAATCCGGAATCTATATAACGCTTATTAATATATATTAACGATTTTATTATTAAAACGAAAATAATAAATAAGTTATTAGACTTTATAAAAGATTATTTCCTTTTTTAAATTAATTAAGCCCTCCTTAAGTTATTATTCCGGAAATATAAAATCGGTATAGAATAAATTAACGCCTTAAAGGACGTCTATAAAATTAAAGGTTATATTTATATTATTAAAGTTAGATTAATTAAATTAAATAAATAAATTATTTTTATAAATATTATAAGAGTTCGCTTATTCTTAAAAATTATAAGCTTAATACGAAAATTTATTAAAAATTTCGCGGAAACTTTACGTCCTTTTATACGCTTAATAAAAAATATCGAATAATAATAAAGTTTAATTAAAGTATTAATATT
Organism: Apiospora saccharicola; assembly: GCA_038363915.1. Classification (NCBI taxonomy): domain Eukaryota; kingdom Fungi; phylum Ascomycota; class Sordariomycetes; order Amphisphaeriales; family Apiosporaceae; genus Apiospora; species Apiospora saccharicola. The sequence goes on from JAQQWM010000001.1 coordinate 9,196,615, forward strand.
TTAAATCCTAAAGGAGAAATATATTATTATTATAAATATATATAAGTATAATCCTATTTATTTAATTTATATATTTATTAATATTTTTAAATAAACGGTCGGATATTTTATTAAATAAATAATTTAAAAGGTTCTTAAATCTATTATATATAATTCTATTTTATTTATTAAAGTTTAACGAAATTATAATATATATAAACGTAAATTATTTAATATTATTAAATTTATTTATAAATATTATTATTATTTCTTATATAAAAACCTTATATTTATTATCTTTATAAATTATAAACCTTTAATATTTTTTTATATATTATTTAATATAAAAAGTATATACGCTAGGTAAGTAAACGAATTAAAATTAATTTTTATATAAATCTATTATATTAAAAGGAAAAGGAATAAAGTTATTAATATTTTTTTAAAAATAATCATTTTAAATTAAAATTATTAAAATATAAAATATTTAAAAGAATATAGAATAATAAACGAGCTTAATTAATAAATATAAAAGGACGGGAAAGAAAGTTATAATAAATTCTTATTAAATCTCTCCCCGAGGGAAAAAAACGAACTTATCCGGAAGCTATATATCGCCGATTAAAAATACTTTAAAATTATTAAGGAAGAAATAATATTTAAAGCTTTAAAACTTTAAAAATAATCGGATAATTTAAATATTAAATACCTTAATATATTTAAAAGTATAATATATTAAAAAGATATAAATATATTTAAAAAAGAAATATAAATTGTTATAAAAGCCTAATTTATTTTAAAGGTATATATAATATTAATATTTAAATTTTATTTATTTAATAACCCGTCTTATAAAAAAAACCTATAATATTATAATATTTAAGAAACTTTCCGGAACGATATTAACCCGGATAAAGGAAGACTAAAAATTTAAATATTTATAAAAAGGTATAAATTATTTTAAATTAAGAATGATATTTTAAAATATTATAAAAATAATATATAGCGGAAATATTTATTTCCTTACGAAATAATATAAATATTATAAAAAGCCTATAATAAAAACGGCCACTTCTTAATTATAATTACGTTAAAACGGTTAAATTATTTAATCTATTAACTTATAATAAATAAAGATATTATAAACTATATTTTTAAATATCTTTAATATACCCGTTTTAATCCTACCTATTTTAAAATATTTAATCTCCTAAAAACTATTTATAAACCTCTTTAAATTCTCGTTATCGATTTTATTAACCTATTCGTCGCCTTAGGAAACGGGAATCGCTATATCTTATATATTATCAATTTATTCTTTAATTATTAATAAATATATTTAATTAAGGATATAAAAGTTATTAATATATTTAAATACTTTAAGAAATAAATAAATAAATACGGAATATATCCTTTAACGGTATACGCGGATCCTAAATTAACATTTATTGGAACGGAATTTATTCGAGATTTAATATTTATAAAGGTTTATCCCTTAAAAAGTCCGTTAACCTTTTATAAAAACGTTAAATTTATAAAAATTTTTAATCGTATAATATAATCCGTATTTAATAAAGTCGTCGCTATAGAACGCTTAAATAACCCTTTTTTAACTTCTTAAGATAATAAATTACCTTATATAATAAAAAGTTTAAATAATAAATATATAATAAAATTTAAAATATCCCTATTTTAATTAATATATAGCTATCCTCCTCGAAAGCTTTTTAAAATATTTAAGGGCTTCCTAATATCGAAAGAATTTATATTATTAAAAACCCTTTAAGAAAATAAATATATTATTCCGGAAGGAGAATATAAGTTATAACTTTAACTTATTTATATAAAAAGAATCTAATATAAATTAGAAAATGCTAAATAAGAAAATAAAAATAATTATATATTATAACTAACCCGTTATTTTATATATTAATTAAAAAAGTAAATAAAAATATCCTTCCCGTTTATCGGGGATTTAATTATAATTATTTAAAAAGGGAAAAATAAGAAATTAATAATTAAATAATAAGGCCTATTTAAAATAAAATAATTAATAGAAAGAATATTTATATTATTAAAGAACTTTAATAATACGAACATTTAAAGAAATAATAAATATTATATCGATAATATTAAACTATTTATACTTAAAACCGGATTTTTAAAACTTCCTAAAGATTATTTATTACCGTTCCGAATAAACTTGCGGAAAACCGAACCTCGATTAATACCTCGAGGAAGAGTATTATAATTATAATTAATTATAAATAGTTCTTAAATTAATAATATAAAATATTTAAATAAAGGGAAGAAAACTATTTATAATTTCTTATATTAAACTTTCGGGTTACTCCTTTTTATTAATAATTAATTTAAGTTAATAGAATAAATATAACTATTAATTAAAAAAAAAAAAAAACCTTTTAATATTATTACGCGAATTATAACCTTTTATCCATAATTTATAACTCTTATTATATAAATATTATTAACCTTACCTCCTAAGTATTCCTCGTACATAATAACCGTCCATCTTTATTAATCCGTTAATAGAACGTTATTTTCTATAACATATTATAAGTTATTTTTAATCGAATAATCTCCCGTAGGACATATATAAAATTCTATAAACGTTAATTAAATATAGAAATTATAAAATATAAATCGTTAAACGTATTAATATCTTTTATAAATAATTATAACTATTATACCTTTAATAATAATTAAAAAGTTCTTTAATATTTATATTATTAATTACGTTAGGTAAATTTTATATTAAATTTTTAAAGGAATTATATTAATAATTAATAAAATCTTAAAATTAGAAAATTTTTATTATTATATATAAAGTATTTCTCGATTATTTTACCTTATAATAAAAAGTCGATAACGTAAAAACAATATCGTATTCCGATAAACTACTTTTTATAAAACGTATATAAAAAGAATTTTTATAAGAATATTATTATTTTTAATTAAAATTTAAAAATAATTAATATAATATTATAAATAATTATATTTAACCCGAGTTCCTTTAAGGAATATAACCTTAAAATTATAAATATAAATATTCTTTAAAAAGATATAGGACGTAAAAAAGATTTAAATTTATTATTAATAATTTTCTTAAAATAGGAACTCCTTTAAAAAATTCCTATTTATAAAGGTATAATCCTTTAAAAAAAGGAAATCTTTATTTATTTATTAAACGGAAATAATAAGTTCGAGGAATTTATAAACACCGATATTAAATATATATCTTAATTAATAATTCGGATTTTAATTAAAATAAATAATTTTAAAATAAATAAAAATAACGAAGATAATTTTAAATATATTTTAAATAAAGTCGTTAATAACCTAAGAAAGCATAAGAAGGATTATATATCGGAAGGAATATTTAAAACCTTAAAGTTTTACGACCTTAAGGAAATTCCCCTTAAATTTAACGAATAAGAATTACTCTTATTCCTTAAATTAAACCTTTTAAAAGAGGTACGAGAATAAATATTTTAAGAATTTTTAAAAGTAGACGGGCTAGCCGTAATTAATATAAGGATAATACTCCTTAAGCCAGATATATTCCGGAAATAATTAAAGAAAATAATAAAAACCTTAAGATTTTAAAATATTTAACGTTCCTAATAGGAAAAGATAGATTTTAAAAATATAAAGGAATCCTTAAAATAAAAGTCCTAATCTTTAAGATATAAACTTAAACCTTTAAAAAGTAAGAATTAAAGAATTAAATTTTATAAAAATATATAAATATTTAATTATAAATTATCCGGGAAGCGGGAAGTTTCGATAACGATATTTCCCCCTTTATTAAGGAATATCCTAGATAATTTTAAGAATAAAGAATTAGAAATTAAGGAGGATAAAATAAAAAAGCGGATATTTAAGGAAAATAAATAAAAAAATAATAATTTAAAAGAAAATAAATAGGAAGAATTAATTAAAGCCTTTATTAAAAAGAATATAAAAAAGGTTAAAAAGTTACGAAAAATAGCGGTTAATTAAAACGCTTTAATCGAATCGTTTAAAATATAAAGAAAAATAGATTTTCCGGATAAGTATTTTAATTATAAATATATTATAAAACCGATAAAAGAAAGTAAAAGAAGAATAAAGCTACGGAAATTATATTTAAAATATAAATATTTATCTTTATAAAAAGGAGAATTTAAAGGTAAGTTAAAGAATTATAAATATCGTAAATTTATTAAAAACGGTATAAAAGATTTAATTAAAAAGTCGAAGGAATATAATAAGATATTTATAAAATATTTTAATAAGTTTAAAAAACTTAAGGACTTTAAATAGAAAAAGAAAGCTAGTTTTATTAAAAATAAAAAGCTTTTATCGATTAAAAATAAGAAATTAAAGGAATTATTTAAATATTATAATAAATAATTTTAAAGGGATCTATTTAATAAAGGAATCCCCTTTAAAATTATACTTTTTAAATAATTAATAAATAAAGTAAAAAAATACTTTATTAATTAATATATTATTAATATATCTTTATATATTAAATTTATAAAAAAATTAAAGGAGATTCGGGACGCCGCCGAAATATATAAATAAAACGATTAAATATTTATATTTAATAAATTTCTTAAGCCTTCCGTCTTAGAAATCTATTATATAATTAGAAATATAAAGAAAGGTATTAAATTCCTTTTAGAATTATTAAAGATATTATTAAAATAAACCGGTTTATTATATCTCTTAATTCCTAAAGAGAAACGTATTATTCTTATATATTAAAAGAAATAATTCGATAAGGAAAATATCCGGTATAATAAAGTAAAATATTTAAAAAATAAGGATTTATTATTTAAAGGAGCGTTTAAGAAATTATAAATAAAACCCTTAAATATAAAACCTCGGGTTAAAAAAATTAAAGTACGGGAATAAAATTTTAAAGAAGTTATAAATAATGAAGAGGACTTTAAACTTAAGCCTTAAAAAGGATATTTCCTTTTTAAAAACGGAACGAAGATTTTATAAAAAATCTTAAAAGCTTTAAAAAATAATATAATTAAAAATTTAAAACGTTTTAAGATTATAATTTAAATTCTTAATAATAAATAACCGGGAGTTAATAACTTTAAATTATTAAAAATAATTAAGGATTTAAAAAATTATAAGATTTAAATTAAGGAAAAATAAGGAAAATAAGCTAAAGAATTTAAAATTTTTAAAGCCCGGATTAATATATTATAAAAGAAAGTCGAAAATATAGAGATTAAATATTAAGAAATTATTAAAAAATAAAAAATTAAGATTAAAAACTTTAAAGAATTTTTAATAAATATAATAAAGAAATATATAGAAATTTAAAAATAAAATACTATTAATATTTAAGAAAATTTAAGAAAGGATTAAATTATAATATTAAGAATATAGGATATTTATAACCTAGATATTATTTTAATAAACGCCTTTTATAATTTTAATAATATTTATTAAAAACTTACCGATACCTTTTAAAAATTAAACCAAATTATCTAAGTTCTTAATAATACCTTTAAGGAATTAAACGATATTTTTCGGGAGATAGCTAACGTTTATTAAGAAATTAATAATATTCTTCGATAATTATATAAAAGCCTTTAAGAATTTACAGATTTATTATATTTAATTTAATAAAAAATCATAAGATTAGGTAACGGAGGAGAGCTTAATTTTAATAAAATTTAAATCCTTTATTTATAATAATACTTAAATATTCTATTAAAATTAGGAAATATTCTTAATTAAAGAAACGTTTAAAAGGAAAGGAATAATATATTAAGGGAGATAGAACGCCGAATAATATTTAAACTAGGTTAATTTAGGAAATTTATAGATATTAATAATTTCGTGTTATATAAGAATAAGGAAAGGCCTTTTTTTAATAAGGTATAGGTATTAATTATTAAAGCGGATTAATAACGGAAAGAAAATGGAAAATTCAGATAAGGATATATAATTTTATAATTTGGAATATAGGAGCGTTCTTTATTAATAAGTAATTAATTAGAGGGGCAATTATATACACGTTATAAAATAGCTATATTAAATAATATTTTTTTTCGTATTTAATTTTAGATTTCTAAAGAGACTCTATTACGTCTCTATATTATTAATTCGAGGTTTATTACATCCACCCACTGTCTTAGCTCTGGCGGACACGCCGCCGATACGCCAACCGGCAGTTCGTCTTCGAGACATGATAATAATCCCGTTGTCCCGTCTTTCCATCGCACTGGTGTTATGCAGGACATGATGCGCAGGTTTGCGGACGCACGAAGTCCCAGTTTGTCGGGTCGTCCGCGGCCGGGGGTGCCTGGGTGCTTGCGTCTGAAGATCACTTCCCGTTTGGCAGTTTCATCCTGCTGTGAAAAAGGTCGGGTACGGGATGAGATAACCTACCTTGATACGTAGCGTCGAAGGAAATAAGCCCATGTCGTAGGTATTGTATGCCATTCAAAACCTGTCGGTTCGCGGCAGCCACCTTTGCCACGAGAGACAGCATGAACATGCCAGGGTCGGGATCTTTAGGATCGAAGTGACACTGGCACAATATCACCGCTGCTATGAAACTCTCGGCCAGGGTTCGTTTGGGAGAAAGGGCTGCAGGCTGAGGTTCTGTTAAATTTACTCTAGACATTCAAATCTGCCTTCCAACTGGCAAGTGCTACAACGGCAAGTAAAAATAATCCTCTGAGTGAAAACACCGGCTCATGGAAGGCGCTTCCTGTCTTGCGATGATGGTATTAGCGTCCACACCGGTGTAATCTCTTTTCCCCCTCTTCCGGGTATATCCCGCCATGATGCCTGCGCCCGTCTCTTCATCTCAACGATCGAGGCCTATTAGGTAACATCATCCCCAAAACTTGATGGGGCATCATTATATCAAGAGACGCTTATGAGGCATTCACAAATTTGACCGAATGAACTCGAGGTGTTGAACCATGTTTTTCTCGAGCTCCTGCTGGTTCATTACTCAACTTTCGGCCGATGCTCTTCTGATGCAACATGCGGGTCTCGATCGAATGAAACCCTCTTGCCCCGGCCAGGCACGGGCATTAATACGAAAAGGGTCAGTGGCACGTAATGAATTAGGCAGCGTGTTTATTCTGGGAGCCGTCTACCGGAGACCACGGGAGACAAAAACTCCTTTCTTCAACGGCAGGGCATCGCAGCGATTTTCCTTTGGGCTTGCGAAGGAACGGATGTTTTTAATTTTGGGTATATCCATTGAAAGTTTTTGTCCTTCGATGAAAGGGCGACCGGCCCCTAGGTAGGGATACACCATGATACTAGCTCGTGCCGCCGTCGTACGGAAGCCCGTGTAACCCGCGCACGAGACGGGCCGCCTAAATTTAGTTTCATGGGCAGAAGTCTCTATGGGCGCCAGCCACCAGCTATTCTAACTTTTTTTGTGTATGCGATTCTGGTGAGTGCGGTTGTGTGGGAGCAACAACGTCAACCTGCCAACGCGCTGCGCCTCATGACGACGTGCGCAGAGTTGTCTTTGGCAACCAACATGCAACTATTGTACTCGTCACTCTCGTTGTCGTACGATTCATGGACATATGGCATATGCAGGAACACGTGGGGGGGGGTCAGATCAGGCACATGCTTTGGTGGTGAAGCACTCCCGAACCCAGTCTGGGCGCGTTCAGGACCGCGCTGTCACGGACGGGCGGGATGTTATGATTCGACTGCTTTGTCTTAGCTGGTCCCGACCTCCTCGCGGGCAAAGGCTCTTCTTGCCTTGTCTGACCGAGTGTTTACTTGCAAGTATGTATGATAAATCTGCGCATAATGACTCTCGGGGCTATTCTAGTGTTTCCGGAGGAAAATCAAAGCGCACTACTACCCTGGCGAGGCGAAACAAGACAGCGACGGGTAGTTCGGTTCCTTAGACTGTTTGATAGACGTAAATCTTATTATATCGTACGTGTAAAATATATATAGCATCCAAGCCTGTTAAGTCATAGTACTTAGATGCCACATGGTATTAGTGCCGATTGGCCATCTAGCTTAGACATTACAGCTTCTTCGCGTCCTGCTTCTTGATCCAGCCCTCAACAACCGCGGCAATGTCCATGTTGTTCTTCTCCAGGTGCCCAAAGTGGCCGTTGCCGTGGATGCCCACGTCGGCGAGCTTGATCCAGTCCGGGTTGCCGCCGGCCTGTTTCAAGAACTCGATCACGCAGTGGTCGTACGTGGCGTGGACGCTAGCCTCGCCCGTCGTGCAGAGGTACGGCACACTGGCGATCTTGGGCAGCTTGCGGGCCGGCTCGGCCTGCAGGTGGCAGTTTCGCAGGGCCAGCGTGTCCTCGCCGACCACCTCGACCTTGAGCTCAGAGGGGTCCGACACGGCCGGCTCGTAGTCCAGGCGCGTGTTGGCGAGACCCCAAGGGCGCGCGGCCGAGCCCGAGTCCAGAGTCGAACCGTAGTTCCAGAACGGCTGCGTCGAGTGCTCCAGGTTGATGTTGCCGGCCACTAGCTCGGGGCAGTCGTTCGAGACGAGGATCGGGTACTGGGCGCCCGACGAGTGGGAGATGAGGTACGAAGCACCGACCATCGACAGCATGTTGCAGATCGAGGCGCGCATCGCGTTCTCGCCCGCCACCAGGCTCGTGGTGTAGGGGACGGTGGCGTGGGCGAAGGCCTCGAAGATGGGGTCGCCGACTTGGCCGCTGCCCGGCCATTGGGTGTGCAGCGTCGCCTGCGGGTACCTGGGCGCGAGTTCCGGCGCGGAGAAGCCGCCTTGGACAACCTGCACCGTGGTGCCGTTGGCCAGCGCGAAGTCGGTGGTGTCCTGCTGGGCAGAGCGTCCCGTGGCGATCTGGTCCACGAGGTAGACCATGTACCCCTTGGCGAGGAAGTACGAGGCGAACCCCTTTCGGTTGTCGGGGGTGTTGAGCCAGGTCACCGCCGAGTTGGCGCCTCCGTGGAAGAAGACGAGCGGGTGAGGCTGCTTGACGCCGCAGGTCGGCGTCAGCTTCTCGACGTAAACCTGGTCCGCGAGGATGTTTCCACCGCCGCTGGGGACCGAGCGGCCGCCGACGTAGAAGACATCACGGAAGTACTTGGTCTCGGCCGACCGGCACTTGGGGCTGATGGCATTTACGCCAGTACAGTCCACAGATGAATTTGCCGCCGCTGCCACTGGTGGCAATGCATGTGCACTAACAGCGCCCGCGAGGCCGAGAGCAGAGACTACCGTGGAATAATGCATTGTGTTGTTGGGTTTGGTGAGTACCGCTTCCAAGGGCAAATTCCCAGGCTTGGAGTACAATCGTTTTAAAAGAGCGACGATGAGTTAAACAATAGTTGGTTGATCGATAAAAGAGAGGAAGACAGGATATTCACGTCTATAAGTTCGCCAGTCACCACTTAAGCAGAAGCACTTTCGACCCGAGTGTTTGGTTCCACGTGCGGCGGCGAGGATATCTAGATCTTTGCGTCGCAGAGGGGCCGGTCCTGCCTCACTTGCTAGGTACACCGTGAAGCAATTTGGCCATTCTCGTGGGTAGGGATTTACGGCCTGGCATAGTGGGCAACCTTGCCAGGGTGAGCTCTTCGCCATCGGCCGGTTGTCCGCAACGGGGCCTACCTAACCTGCAGGCTTTGCGATGGGTCCTTGATATGAGCAAATTAGTAGTAGCATATAGAGCATACACCTAGCCCATATGTCTTTTCAGTCGGCCTCCAACTTCAGAAACGATGGTGTAGACCACGTTGATCAGTATGAGGTTCAAGCAGCGGGACGGGACGAAGACGTTGGAAACAATGCCCTGTGAGGCCCTTCCAGCCCGTCCCGTCCGTCTGAGGGAGCTTGGTTGGTGTTGCTTAACTAAACGGCGTTATGCTGGCATGGACCCCTGGAATTTGGCCCGATACTGTAAGTACAGGCCACTGCGGGGCGGCCGTTAGTGGAGACCATCTGTCCATCTCATCTCACGGACGATGGATCAATCAATTGACGGTCATGGTGCGATTTGGCCTTATACCGCAAACCGCCGTCTTTTTTTCACTTGCACTGTCAGCACTTTACTAATAAGACAGTTACCCTTGCCAAACGTGCTGCCCTTGCAGATATGCGAGTTTTTCCGTTACGGATATGGGTGTTCTGAGCCACTGTACGAACAGCGTAGATCCTGCGTGTGCCGTCCCGATGGCATGTTCCGCTTGACATGGCCTGTATATCAGGACATGAAATTGCTGCGAGGCTCAGTACACAAGACTATTGAAGTTTTTTCCGAGGGACTTTGTTGAAATCCAGGTAGCGAAAAGGAGACGTATGAGATGTAATCATTGCTCAGTTCCAGTGGCTGAGTACAGGAGTCGAGGTGAATAAAAGGGCCATTGCCATGAACGAGGTAGTCAAATGTTAGTTTGGAGACCATATTTGCTAGCAAATGCCCTCAGACCAATGATGATGTGGGCCTCATTTCCAGTATGTCCATGCCGGACAATGTGGCCATTAAGTTCATGTAGTTGCGGACTCAGAACGTTGTTGGATATAGCTTACCTTGATAACTGTAATGGGCACCAGCTTCATAGTCCACCTGAAAAAGGCATAACAGCCTCTTGAAAGCAACTGCGAGGGGTTGGGGGAGTAATAGATCGTGTGTTTCAAGTAGGCCAATTTTTGAGCCAAAGTTGACAAGCATTCGATGATCCGAGTCCCTTTCCCGGGACCTTTGATAAATTACAAGTTTCAACTTCGAGTAGCTTTATGGTCTTCGCACTGAGATAATGTCTTAGCTTATAATTGCCGGTCTTCGGAGTACTTGGTATACCATGTATCGGAAATTCTAGAGTCTATATTATCGTGTTTACCACAGTAACTTACATTTCAGGAACTAATTTCAGCTTCACAAAAATAACTATAGAAGGCATTTGATCTTGGAGCAACTATTAATGATCTCGAGGATATATATGCACTCAAGTATGCAAGTTCTCCAAGTTGTCATGATTCGGCGAATACTCATCGGTCTTATACAGGTACCCCTGAGATGTAAGACGTTCATCCAACATCCGGTTATGACATCGAGTGCAGCGCCCCCAAACGGCTATCCACCAGCACGCCGTTGCTCAGGGACTCATCCCGCTGCCTTTATAACCCCCCAGTCCATGTTCTTCCTCTCTTAAGCCAGCATCTAAATGTGTAGCTGGTGAAAACTGTCCATTTATAGGTTCATAATCTAAAGCACTGCCAAACAAAGATGCAAATAGTTTAGGTATTCTCATAATTAACTGCGTCCAAGTATGGGATGCATAATTCGTAGGTTCTAGAGTAGTAGTTCGCAATCGGCTCGCGCTTTTCAATATAAAATGCCATACTTACTACCTCTAGCTAATAATACATCCCCTACGTACACAAAAAGTGAAATACGATATGGGAAATAATGATTAACAAGTGCTAGAGTAGGCATGGATACTGTGTTAAGAGAATTCGAGATGATTGTACCAAGGTAGTGTGATAGCTGACGGTTGGGACTTGATGTCGGGAGCCGCCAACCTTTGGCATGTCGGAGTCGTGAGATACCGGTGGAAGGGTTTGCCAAGACTTGGGTCAAGGGTCTGTTGCACACCAGGAAAACGCGACGCGTTGACTTGAGCCGCGACACTCTTTCGCAAGCAAATTCCAAAAGTGGGTGTATATTTCTGGGAGAGCTTCTTCATTCCAAGATGCAAGAGATGTACGGTCGTCTATTGAATTGATGGCAAAAAGAGTAAATTTTGTTATAAGTGCCTGCCAAGACTGATTGGGTGCTGAGCAAAGATAAGTAAGTGTATTGATGCGATTCGCATTATGGTAAGTCATAGAAACTTGTATCTTTGACACGCAACAGGAATTATGCAGCAACCAGCATGGGTGAGACGAGAAAACGGATTGGTATTCATGGCTCGGCCTTTGTCTACTCGTAACATGAAGCTCTCACGGACACAACGAGAGCTGTATCAGGACTCGACATGCTAAATCGTAAAGGTGGAATATATGCAGTGACATAGCTTTTGAAGCTTGGGCCATTTTCGTTGCCGTTGACGTTTCCAATGATCAAGGGGAAAGCTAGAGCTGGCTGGGACTAATCTGATCGCGTAAAGCCAGTCGGTCGTCTGGCCCCTACCTAAGCTTACCACCTCTCAGACCTCCAGGCTATTGGACCAACAACGCGTGGACCAATGATCCCGTCTCAATCGACCCGAGACGCTAATCGAAAGTCGCGTAGTACACCCTTCCATTTCGTCAAATCATCACCCAACGCCTGATGCGCCGCTGTCTCTAGACTCATTGACCCTTTGTTATCGCCAATCCCAACCGTGCTAGCCACTTCCCAAGCATCTTGTATTCCTTTTTGCAAGTATTTGCGCAAAAAAATTGATACATGCACCGTCTTTTTCTGCATGCTTTGACCCAGCAACACCGACTTGCAGGCGGCTAAGTTCTAGTCGGAGCTGTCACGTCCCGCCCTCGGATTTTCCTTCGACGCCTCCCCACGCACCAACCAAGACACGGCTCCTTTACCATCGCCTACACTAGAGAATTACGTCCATCATTCACCACGCGACTCAGTCGCCCCAACCCACGATCAAGCCGACCAACACGATGGCGCGTACGCGGGACCAAGAGCCTGAAGAGGACGAGCAGATGGAGGATGAAGAATTGGTCGACCTGCAGTTCAACGAGACGTTAACATGGAGAGCGGGCAAGCCGATCGCTACGGGCGAGCTCTTGCGCCGACTCGAAAAACTGTCTAAGGAATTGGTCGATATGGAGCAAGACACAGTGAACAAGGAATCTCTTCACGAAATTTCGAAGCAGCTTGCGTCGCACAACCTATTGTCGCATAAAGAGGCAGGCGTGAAGGCGTACACCGCATCTTGCCTGGTCGATATTTTGAAGCTATGCGCTCCCGACGCGCCATTCACACCCTCACAGCTGAAGGTTTGTTCGGCCCTTCGCCTTTCGCGTTGCGTCGACCTCGTGATCTCTAACTGAACGACTTATTAGGATATCTTCCACCTTTTCATCAAAGTCGTCCTCCCTGCACTATGGGATCCGACACACCCCTACAGCAAGCAACACAAATATGTCCTTATGTCCTTGGCTGATGTCAAGAGTATTCTACTCGTCAACGACTTACCTAATGCCGAAGACCTCCTACTTGTCCTCTTCTCTTCGGTTTTTGATGGCATATCTGGGGCTGCGAAGTCTACATCGGGAGAGCAAGTCGCGAAAGACGTCGAGTATCATATGACCGAGATACTAGTGACCTTGGTCGATGAGGGTCAAGGGCTGCCGCCAGCCGTACTGGATGTGATAATGGCACAATTCTTACGGGCGGCCCCTCCAGGTGGTGCCAAAAACAAATCCGAGCTGAACGGAAACCAGACAACCCTTCTACCAAAGCAAGAGCCTGAGGCTTATGTCATGGCAAAAACCATTTGCAATTCTTGCCAGGACAAAATGGCGCGATACGTGAGCCAGTACTTTAGCGACGTCATCATGGACGTAACTACTGGCAAGGCGGCTGCCAATGGTAACGACGAGGAGGGCGAATCAGAAGACGACGAGCCCAGTGGCCCCTCCGAGGCCGACTTCCGAGAGTTACGAAAGGCGCATCTACTTCTTCGGGAGCTTTGGCGTGCAGCCCCTACCGTGCTCCAGAACGTGGTGCCGCAGATCGATGCCGAATTGTCTGCTGACAACATCCAGCTCCGTTTGTTGGCCACAGAAACACTTGGAGACATGATATCAGGCATTGGCGCTGCTGGCCCGCCTCCTGCGCCTACGCTGGACCCAGCGGCATATCCGCCCTTGAGACTGGACGACGATGGCCCAGAACACCCTGAACTGAGCATTTTGAACACACCTATATCACCTTTATCCTTCCCGCAGACTCATCCTCAGGCCTTTCACAATTTCACTGGGCGACGAAATGATAAGTCGCCACTCATCCGTTCCGCCTGGACTACTGCGGCAGGCTACATTGTCTCGACTTCAGCTGGTGGCATAGGTCTAAGCCGGGAAGACGAAGCTACATTTCTCAATGGCTTGCGGGACCGATTAAATGATAGTGATGAAAAGGTCAGATTGGCTGCTGTCAGGTCGATTGAGGTATTCAGCTTCAGGGACATTGTGATGAAGCTGGGATTGAGTGGGGGTGTCGATAAGCCTGACTCCCTGCTCTCGACCCTTAGCGATCGGTGCCGTGACAAGCGACCGGCGATTCGAGTCGAGGCCATGGCTTTGATTGGCAAACTATGGGCTGTCGCTACTGGCGAGCTTATGGCTGGGAACGAGATAGCTAACGTTCTCTCGGGCGTGCCAACCTCCGTTCTCAATGCATTCTATGCCAATGATCCGGAACTCAATCTGTTGCTGGAACGGGTCATATTCGACTGTCTTGTTCCATTGTCCTACCCGCCAGCCAAGGGCAAGGGCTCTAAAGCTAACGGCAACTCTCAACCGCAATCACAGTCGCAGTCAGCAGATCAAGCTTACGATCCCGATAAGATTCGAGCCGAACGGATCCTGCTTCTCGTGAGATGTATGAGTGACAAGGCGCGCCGGGCCTTCTTCGCAATCCAGACGCGACAGCCTCAGTTCGCGCTGGTAGTCGAAAACTACGTTCGTCAATGCGAGGCGTGGAATGGTGGTACCCCGGAACGGAATGCGGACATGACGAAACAGAATCTGAAGAAGACGATACACTACATCTGCTCCTTCTTTCCAGATCAGCCCAAGGTGGAGACCGACCTATACGCCTTCGCAAGTCTGAACGATCGTCGAAGCTATCAGCTAATCAAGTTTGTTATAAGCCTTGAGAGCGATTTCAAGACGATGCACCGGGCCATCAAGGAGTTCAACAAGAGGGTACAAGGCTCTACCAAACCGCAGATTCTGGACACGATGGTCCCTCTGCTCTACCGCTCTGCGTACATCATGTTTAATAAGAGTCACCTCTCGACTTTCATCGAATGCTCGAAGAATGACAAGAATGGTCTAGGCCCCGCGGCCCAGCAAATCACGAATGAGATCTCTCAGCACCTTCCCGATCTTTTCAAAACACACATTGGGGAGCTGTGCAAAGATCTGATCGAGTCAGCTCCGACTGCGACCAAAGAAAACGATGTCAGCGTGGTCGAAACCTTGAAGGCATGTTCCTCGTATTCGCGCAAATATCCCGAAAACTTGCCCGAAGATAGGAAGTTTATACAGGCATTGACAAACTACGCCCTCTATGGCCAGCCTGCCAAAGCTGCCAAGTACGCTGTTAACATCCTGATGGCGCGGAAGAACGACAAGAGCATGGTGTCTGCTACAGACCTTCTCGGCCGGATCACAAAGGACTGGGGTCCAGGGAAACCTCATTTCCTGACCAAGCTGGCTGCCGTGAGCCAGCTAGAGCTGCTTGCGCCAAAGGTCGCTGCGGATGCTAATGACCAGATCATGGAAATGATACTTGAGAACGTCCTTCAGAAACTGCGAACAGAGGCAAAAGAGGACGATCCTGACTGGGTAAGCGATAGTGATATGGGCGAGGAATGCCAGGAGAAGTGCTACGCAGTCAAAATCCTCGTCAACCGGCTTCGCGGCATCCAAGAACCCAGCGAGGCGAAAGACATAACCCTCAAAACATTCAAGCTTCTCCGCACACTAGCCCAGAGAGATGGGGACCTTTGCAAGACCGCAGACACGCCTGCGCCTCATAGGTCGCGACTTCGATTACTTGCTGGTCAATCATTCCTCAAACTCTGTACTGCAAAGCAGTTCGAAGAGCTATTCTCCCATGCTGAGTTCAATAGGCTGTCGATCATAACACAGGACCAATGCGCGGAAGTACGCCGTGGGTTTGTCACCAAGCTCCAGAAATACCTCGTCAACGGCAAGTTAAAGCCACGTTTCTACACCATGATCTTCTTGACTGCATTCGAGCCTGCAACCGAGTTCCGACAGCAAATCGAGACCTGGATCCGGTCGCGAGCACGTCACTTCCGCGAGAACAAGCAAACTGTTTTGGAGGCTACGATGGGCAGACTTGTCTCCCTCCTGGCACATCACCCAGACTACAATGAAGATGCAAACGACCTCATGGATCATGCTAGGTACTTGGTCTACTACATCAACAACGTGGCCACAGAGCAGAATTTCGGCATGATCTTCAAGTATGCAGAGCGCGTGAAACAAACCCGGGATGGTATCAATGCTGCCGAAAGTGGAAAACTCTACGTGGTCAGTGACCTGGCAACGTCAGTCTTACGAAAGTGGCAGGAGCGCAGAAATTGGAGCTTCCAAGCCTACGCTGGCAAGGTTGGGCTTCCAGTGGGGTTATATGCTGCGCTGCCCGACCATGACACTGCTCAAAAGATTGCCGAGAAACAATACCTACCCGAAGGCACTGACGAGAAGTTGGATGAACTACTACGGTCTCTAGACAAGAAGGTACGCTCGCGATTACCTCCACACGCCCCTTTCCTACAAGTTGCTCTCAGAATTGACATCATCGGCCCACAGAAGCGCAAAGGCACGGATGAACGCGGTGACGGTAATCACTCCTCCGCCAAGAAGACTAAACTCTCCCAGTCGAGAACCCCCAGATCAAAGTCCAAATCAGCAAGAACCCCCACAGCCAAGAGGTCAGCGGCCAAGGCCAAATCATCACGTTCGAGGAAGGCTGCTTCCTCCTCATCCCCTGGGCCTGAGTCGGGTGAGCGCCGCCGCAGTGGCCGTAGCAAGGCAAACTCGTCATATATCGAACGCGACTCGGATCAAGATGACGATGACATGCTTGAGGGTGTCTCCAAATGGGAATACTACGACGAAAGGGGCCAAAAGGTTGAAGGTGATGATGACGATAGTGAGGCAGAGTCATCTTTGACCGAGGTTGAGGAAGAAGAATCTGAGCCGGAGCCGGAGCCGATGGAACAAGACGGCGACGACGGTCAAGGTGAAGCTGACTCGAAGGCACCTGGCAAAACTCCCGTGGAGGAGAGTGATCTGAGTGAGCCGCCCGCAGAAGACCCTGAAGATGAGGTGGAGCAGGTCGAGGCCGAGGACGAGGCAAAAGTAGAGGAAGAGGCAGCGGAAGAGGAGATAGAGGAAGAAGAGGTGGAAGAAGAGCCTCAACCTCGCGCCAGCTCACGGAAGGGTAGAAGTGCTGCTCCAGCAAAGTCCAAGACCACTCCAGCCAAGCCAGCTAAACCAGCAGCCAAAGCAGCCGCTGCTAAGGGAAAGAGCGCAGCTGCCAGCAACGCCAAGCCCCAGCCTGTTGCCTCTGGTCGTGCGACGCGAAGCCGAAGGGCTGCGGCCGATGACACGGAATAGTGTAGTACGTTTACGTCTAGCCGATTCCAACCACGTTCACTCCCATCTACGGTTTCATAGGTGGTGGTTTTGATGAGAATGATGATTTCAAGTTTTGGTAGTGGGCAATATTGATTTCTGGGCAAACGTACTCGAGAGTCTGCGTCTCTGCTTCGGTTCACACAGAATGGTTCTCTCCTCGACATTTCTAGTTCGACGGAGCAACAGCAAGTGGACGAAAGTGCCTTTATGGCAACGAAGGCTGGGCACTTTGGGCCTGAAGCCGTGCTCAAAAGTGTATGTATTATGGTTATACCCTTTCGTATGCGCTATTGTACCTCGCTTTTTAGCTATTTTGTATGTAACTCTCTTATGATAATTTATCTAAGCCTTGGGTGATTCTCAAATGTTGCGTGTTTGTGGAGTGACATGCGGCGAATCCTGACTGCACTTGTGAGCAAACCAACCACCGGGCACCCTTAATAAGCGTGCCGCCTCCGAGGGGCCATGCCACACATACAGCTGGTCCTTGTCCATGTCCATGCCCATCTTTGGGTTACTGCGGGACAATCTGAGATCAGTGTACCATGCCTCAATTTGGCCGAATAATTTCTCCTCGAGTGCCTCATCCTCTCGAGCAGAGACAGGCTCGCCCAACACCACTCGAATATCATCTCTCATACAACCTCATCGGACCTGGCCGGAAGGCTCGAGCCGCCATATTCCGAAGCACCCAACTAGACCTAGAACAGTTCAGACTGGACATTCTGGACAAAAAGCAAGTTGATCATCAGGGTGGCATTTGATAACACTACAGTCTATAGGATTTGTCTGCGCTGGCGAAACTGTTTGGGCCACTCGATCCCAGTACGTGACCTTCCAGAAAGACTCCCAACGGTGCAGGATAGTGACTGCTCCTTGATCTTTTTTCTGTTTATTGTAGAGCCGGGGAGTCTGATGGGTGGGTTGATACGCTCCTCGCGCTCCTTAAAGCATTTTGCACATTTCCTATTACAATATATTTTCTTAGGAGTTGTATTCAAATTTGAATTCTGTTCTATTTTCATTTTCATAACATTGAAGTGGGGTTTGTTGACTTAGGGATGATGGTATATTTTATTGAACTATGGATAAGAGTGAAGAATGTATGCATTTTATCTTCAGGACCGCGAGGCCCTTGGTCGACTCTCACCTTGTCATACTTGACAGGTGGAAGTGTTAGTTGTACAATTAGGTAATAGAGGTAGTGACCGTGGATGGAGGTAGTGTGTGCCATTAACGGAATTGGTTCGTCTTCCTTTTACCTGCAATATCAGACTGTTTGGATGCAATGCCGTTGTAATCACTTGGCTACTTGGACTCCAGTGTCACTAGACGGCCACTGGCATCATATCGACTCCTTCGAAATAAAGGTATTGACTCGATATGTATTCCCGAGGATCATTCCAGACTATGGCCCATCCCATATAAAGACGTACATACGGCGTCAAGGTGACAGTGGCTTATGAGCAGGGCATTATCTTTTGGTCCAAAAACCAGGTGCAACTCCATATCACCCGTGGGAAGGTCATATGTACAAGTCAGCAGGCTTCGTGTCATGTTAATACATATCTTTAAAGTCATTAAAGCTGGCAATGTCTACATGTTGTGGCACTTCTGGGAAAACTGACCTGCCCTCTGCTAGTGCTTCTGCAACATATATTCAGGGGTTATCGTAACTGGAAGTACATATTGAATGGATGTCCTTGGGACCACCTGTGTAGAGAAATTCTCAAGCAGGAGAACCAGATCAGTATGGTAGATTAATAAAAATATGTTATTTTACCCTACCTAGGTACAAATACCTATCATTTGCTGCTGATTATAGCAGAGTGGACGCACCCCATTGAAGGCATTTACAGTGACAACAACTACGAGATCACTCTTCGGTCACGTAGGTGCCTAAGAACAATCGAATTCCCCCATCAAGGTGGTCTGATCCTGATAGTGACTCTTTCATTCTGTAGCCCATAAAAAGCCTCCTCTCCTGCAAAGCTTCCCACTCACCAACCAAGCTGTCCACCACAATCGTTCATTCTCCATCACCCACCCCATTCACTCGTTTGGATTCCCTCTTCAGGACCTGCATTATTAGAATCTTTGTATTCTTACTGTACATTCGATTTTTTTTTCGTCTGATAATCTGACATCGTTTATTGCACTCGGCTCACGCACTTGACAAGGTATGCAAACTCCCTTCCCTCCCTTCGCCGATCCATCTTGCTATTAATACACTCGTTTCCTTCTCCCTATTGCCCAAGCCCAGGCATGTTCGTTGTATTTCGATGCAGAATTCGAGTTGAAGGTAGGGGACCAAGAAACAACGTTGGTAGCAGATTTTTCTGTATTCTCGTAGTTGTTGTTCCACACCTGCGAATCTTGAACTTCACATCCTCCTCACTCTCCCTCGCCATCCATCTTCGCACTTCGCCCACACTCTTTTTTCCACATTCACTTTCACACCCACCCAAACCCACAGTCGTTTCGTTACATTCGTTATTCATTTCTCTCTTTACTGACTTGCAACAATTAGCACATCACATCACCAAATTGTGACGATGCCTTTCTTCGCAACTCGAGAGACTGTCCTCCCTCCTAACATCAAGGAGGGAGCTGACAACTCCTTCTACAGCGATGGCAACACGCTCACTACCGACAGCGATGGCAAAAAGAAACAGCGTCGTAAGTTTTCTTCACATCTACCAACTCGCCTGAAAACAATTTCTGTCCATACTGACTATCCAATTCCAGTCCCTCGCAGCACCCCTGTCCTGCTCACTATCGTCCTGGCACTTGTGACCATGGGCGTGTGTGTCGCTGCTGGCATCTGCTTCGTTCTGCACATGCGTAAGTACTTTCATTTTTCCGACTTTCACGATCGGTCTTTCTAATTCTTCTTGCAGGTCTCGTTGACAATGTCGACAACTTGATTGCTGTCGGAAAGATTCCCACCGCTTCTACCAACCCCCAGATGGGCGGCCTGGCTAAGCGAGCCCACCCTTACGGTTATCATTCGACCAGTAACACTACCTCGGCTGTCTCGACTACTGAGGCTTCGACTGTCACCTCTTCGGCCTACACCAACACCACCGAGACTGTCAGCATCCCTGCCACTGTGACTGAGACTGAGACTGCCACTTCGTCTTCCGATATCACCTCGACGGTTACTGTTACTTCCAGCTCATCTGCTCACACCACTGAGACTGTCAGTGTCCTTACCACGTTGACTGAGACTGCTACAACTCACCATCACATCACTTCCACTGTTACCGGCTTGAACAACGGTACTGTCGTTGTTACTGCATCCAACAATGGAACTACGTCGACCTCCTGTAGTACCTCTGTCACGACCGAGACCCCAGCCGTTGGAACTACTGTGGTTGTCCCAGGAAGTAACTACACGGTCACGCTCACTGGTTTAACCACTCTGACTGTGACTCCTCCTGGTGCCCAATCTGTGACTGTGGTCACCAGTTCTGATCCGGAGGCCAGCTCTTCTACCTCCGCCACTGAGTCCACTTCTGGTAGTTCCTCTACAGTCTCTTCGTCGGCCTCGAGTTCCACTCCGAGTGCTAGCACTAGCACGTCTTCCTTTGTCTTCAGCAACTCGACTTCTTCCACTGTGACCATTACAAGGTAAGCATTATCTGCCCTCTCTTGTCCAACGGCACCCTGTTTTTTGTCCATGCTAATATCAACAGTGTCGATGCTGTCAACACTACCAGTTCCAGTTCCTGCACCGAGGAGATCACCGACAGTTCTTCCAGCACGTCTGTCAGCACCTCGAGCAGCAGCCCTAGCGTGCTCACCAGCATCCTCACTACCCGTACTACCACTGGGCTTCCTACTCGGACTATCACCACGTTCATTACCCCCACGGTTCCTTCCACCGTCTCTGAGACTGCGTCCGAGTCATCTTCTGTTGAGGAGCTCACCAGCACCAGCGTCGTTACTCTCACCTCCGGTGCTGTTGAAACTGTTACTGTGGTGATCACTGAGGTTGCATCCGACTCTTCTTCCACAGAGGAGTTCACAAGCACCAGCACTTATACCCTCAGTTCCGATGCTGTCCAGACGGTCACTGTTGTGGTCACTGAGACTGCCTCTGAGTCATCTTCCATTGAGGGGTACACGAGCACAGTTACATATACCGTGGGCGCCAGCACTGCCCAGACGGTCACTGTCGTGGTTACTGCAACTGCAACTGAGACTCCATCTACATCGGAGACTACTGATGTAGTTCCCCAGACAGTTGCTGCAACTGTTACTGCCTATGTCGCCCAGACTTCCTTTGTCACTGTGACTCAGTCGATTGCGGGAACCTGTGGGCTGAGCAATGCCACTGTGACCGACACCGTTGTGCCCGTCCCTGCCTCTACATCATCATCAGCCGCATTTGCTGCACAGGGTGTCCCCACGAATTCCTCTGTGGGAACTATTTCAACCTCAGCTTCTGGCTCGGATTTCAGCGTGCCCCTCGTCACCATCGGTCCTAGCACCACTGCTCTTGTTACTGCCAGATTTGACCAAGGATTTGACACGGCTCCCTGCAGCGAGGGCGCATCTGATACTTCCGTTACCTCCACCGAAGCCGTTGATGGCGCAACTGCACCTGCCTCGACTACGGACTCCAGCACACTGCTGTCGCACAGCATCTCTGAGTTGACCTCTTCCTTCACGGTTACTGAGACCATGACAACCGGCATGCCAACTGCCATGAACATGACCTCGTCGATTGCCGGCACGGGCGATTACCCTGGCACAATCATGGCTTCCAGCACTGTCACCGTCTATGCCAATGCCACCAGCAATGCCACCGGCACACCGACTCCCTCCGTTGTCACCTCGGACTCGGACAAGACTCCGGCGGCTCTTTACTGGGGGGGCACTAGCAATGGCGGTGCTGCCAGCTGCGCCGTCATGCTGGTCACTATTGCCATCCTTCTCTGCACTTAGACGCAGGTTACTTCTCGTTCCTGTTTCCACATACCGACTGATGCCTGTCTGTGACTGACGACCAGGTTTGGACCCACCAGGTTGGCTGGTGAGATGAAGGGAACTGGGAAGCATGCAAAGGTGGTTGAACACACTGATATCTGCGGAGGAAATTCACATGATCTCAACGGGATCCCATTGTGGACCTATTTCTCCCCTGATTGCACATCGGCGTTTGCACTTGATGTAGGATAGATCGGATTGCCCAATTGCGGCCAGAATACCATGCTCACTTGTTCATAATTGCTAAGTGTTTTTTTCCGTGCATGTGATGTGCCTCTAATCCCTTGCTGTCGGTGTAAATGATTCAATTGATAAATGTAGTAAGAAACTGATGAAGTGTACCTAATCTACTTAGATTCTCTTCATTGAAAGGCGTTGGATCATGGCAGTGCTGGGCTGGCTCTTCATTCTAATCCAAGGCAGGACACGCTTACGGCGGCGACGAATTGGTCCGTCTCCGTCGGAGCCGGAGACTTCTAGGATCTTGAAGGAAGACATGCCTGGGCCACTTACGTTTCCAACCAAAACGTCGAGTAATTCTTTCAGACCAAAATGCACGCAAATGAAGCACTAGGGCTTGACACATCTTCTCAATTGATCTGTGATTCTCGTGAAGGTATTCGCGTTTGCGACCCTCCTGTTACCAAAGGTCAGCTAGATGGACTCGAGTACATCCCAGCAGAGAAAGACAGGCCCGCGGGCTTGCCTGACCTGCGCCAAGGCCAAAGCCAGATGCATCCCATGTAGCAATCCCCTGAAATGCGAAAGGTAAGAACAATTTTTGTATATATTTGACAGTTTTGATTCCAAAATCACCCTTCACGACTAAACCTAAGAGGCACAGATGTGAGCGTCTGAACAAGCAATGCATTAAGCAGGTTCCGGCTCCGCCAAGGTTACGACGGGAGCCCAGGAATACGAGCATGGCTGTGACAAGGGAATCAAACGTGGCCGTAAGTCACCACGAGAAACCGGCATGCCTGCCGTCTCGAAGGACGAGGCCTTGTGGTGCGAGGATGCGGCATGGCATCTTGGTCATGTTTCCCGAAGACACATCTCCCAAATGTGTACACCGCGATGGTGGGGATTCATCGGAATGGCCAGTAAGTATACATGCAGCCTGATTGGGTTGACTGCCCCTACCTAATATCTGCCTAGTATACTGAGCTTTGAACTAGGAGTTTTCTGGAGACACCAGCCCTTCGGAGGAAGGAACCAAAGCCACGACTCCGTCGGCATGGTAAGCCACTCTCAGTGTATATTTGTCCCCTATGTCGGCGGTTATTCCTTATCATTTCACTGTTATCGGGGTAAGATGGCATCGTGTATTCTGAAACCTGTGTTTATTCACTCCTGGGACATCCTGTTTATTACAAATGAGTAAATACTAATCCCGAGAGTCGATAGGCCACGAGGGGAGGAAGCCGAAGAGAAGCTGAACTCCTATCGGAATGACATGATGCGCCTGTTCCCGTTCGTCATCGTGCCATCCCATATGTCTGCCGCACAACTGCGCACTGAAAGGCCCGTTCTCTGGAAGGCCGTCATGCTCCAGGCCTGCTTCCTCGAAGGAGGCCGACAGGTCTATATGGGCCGAAAGCTACTCCAGGAGCTGAGCGAGGCCCTGTTAACCAAGCCAAGGAAAGGCCTGGATGTACTACAAGGGTTGCTGTTATACATCGGCTGGTAAGAGACCGAGTCTCATTTTAGTGATGGACCACCAGCATGCTGACCCCGATTAGGTTCCATTATGCGTTGACAACCTTCCAGGTCACCAACCTTTTGGGTCTTGCGCGCTCGCTGTGTACCAGTCTCGGCTTCAACGAGAACAAGACGGAGATGGAACCCCAAGACTACGGATCCGAGAAGCTTGACCAGATGCGCGCCTTTGCAGGCACATATTACTTGAGCACATAGTAAGGAAAAGGGCGCCCCTGGAAGGATTTGTCCCGTCTCAACTCGCTGTTAACTTTGAGGCACGCAGTACTTTCCTGACAAGCAAACGGCCAGATGCACTCTGTAATACAGCCTATCTACAGGTTGTGAGTCGAATAATCGAGGCTAAGAACGAATATCCAACGGACGCAATGCTTGTTCGCCTGCTTGAGATACAGCAGATTGCACATTCAATTTCTCTGGCCTTCGTCGATGGCAGCAACGGTCTTATGCGCCCAAGATTATCTGCGCTTCCTTTAATTATGATCGTGAAAGGGTTCCAGGCCCAGATTGAGAACTTCAAGTCAAAACTGCCAACTGAGTACCTTGTAGAAAACGGCAAGTTACGTTTCTCCAGTCTCCCTAGCCAAAGTCTCAGCATTGATGATGACAGTTGCTAATTACTCAAAGTCTCTGGCAGCCCCCTTATAGCGCACGCTCAAATTGCCGAGATATTGCTATACGAGGTCAGCATGCAAGAGAGCTCATGCGCGGCCGGTAAGCTCTCTTGTATCGACCGCATAGAGCTCCTGTGGTCCCTCTTCAACACGTGCAAGGCCTTCCTCGCTCTGCGGCTACAGTCGACGCCGCAGTTTGAGCCCCGGTTTCTCTGTATTGCAAGCTACGACTTCATGTACGCCTTCATCACCTGTCTGAAGCTGACCAACCTCAACGACGTCCCCGGCTGGGACCTCGGCCACGTCCGGCGGGACTTACGCTTGGGGTACCTCATCGAGCAGCTCACTGGTCAGATGCAAAGCGTCATCGAGCGTCGTGAGAAAGGAGGGTTCCATTCTTGGTCGCCCGAGGAGGACCCCTATCGCCGGCTCATTGACTTGCTTCATGGCTTGAGGGGCTTATTAGCTACCGTGGACTCTGCAGCGAGAACTCAACCGCAGCTACTACAACAAGGATGTGACAAACAGAGACAGCAGCAGCATATGGTCCAACAAGACGAAGACCGGACGATGGAGGATATCGTGCAGATACCCACGCCCTCGTCCCAGGACACTGTGCGGCAGACTAGCTTCAACGAGTCCTTTGACGTGACGGCAGCGGCGGTAGCAACAGGTTCGGAAACCGGAGAAGACGTGGGTAACGGCGACGTTATGCAGACTTGGGAAGAGGCCTGGAGCGATATGGTGTTCGGCGTGGACGACTGGAGCCAACCATCATCACTTGGTCACGATACTCCTCTGCCCTTTGGCTTCCTGCCAAGCTGAAATAATGGTTTGTAATATCAACATCTTGGTGGATGTACAGTGTCGTTCTATAACGGCCGTTCCATGTTTTTATAATGTTTTGCTACAGGGTGCGGCTACGAGGTAACTAACAGATAGACCAAGAAAAGAATGGGAAAGAAAGAAACAGAGATAAAGGAAGGAGAAGAAGAAAGAACTACATCGCACCATAATCGTATAAGTATGTCGACTTGCGTACTGAAACACGTATCCGGGTACAGTGATGGTGGCGAGAGGGGCAGCGCCGAACGAGGTGATAACCCAGGCGCACGCGCAGGCGAAACAGCCTTTCGTTTCCGGGCGAGGGATCTGCCCCGAGGGTCAAGGAATTGCTCCCCGGGCTCTGCGTCCGGTTCGATGTTGGAAGACGGTTGGGAAAACTGAAAGAATTGAATGAATCTGGAAGTAATTGGTTAGATCGGAGCTATTGAGGCTACTAAGCCGGAGGTATGGTTTTGGTCCCACAGCAGCAGGGCGCGGGCGACCGCGTGAGTGAACTTGCTGGCTAGGAAGAGCCGGCGGACCTAGCCCAGCGCCCGGTCAATCAGGCCGAAGACCTGCAGCTACGACACCTAGACTGGGATGCCGGTGGTACCCTAGGCGTCGGCATTATGCTCTCCACTGGTGATGGGGATGGAGATGGGGATGTTGGTCGGGGTTGCGGCGCGAGCGGTGCTGCTGGTGGCGTTGTTGGTAGTGATGGAGGTGCCTGGTATAGCTCCGGGGCTGATAGACAGCATGCATTTCAGATGCTTAAGTATAACGACAAAATACACACCAAGTTTGATAAGATACACGAGTCGATGTTTAATAATACAGCGTGTACATAGTTTGTAACATCGCTTTCCCACTTTTATATGACCATGTCCATGTACCTAAAACTATAGACTATTTCTTTTTAAACAAAACGCAATTGCAAGGTAATCCTCTTTCTCTCTTTATCTCTATTTACTGCAACATGGCGTCGAGGGATTCGCCAAGAATCTCCTCGATGCCCACGATCCACCGCTGCGTCTCCCGCTCGACCTCCTCGTCGTCGTCCTCCTGCAGCTCGCTGATGTAGGGCAGCATCTCGGGCAGCATGGCGAGCCAGTCCTCGCCCAGGCGCTGGGTGAGGCTCTGCTCGGCCTTGACCGCGGCGAGGCGCACGGCGGCCGTCTCGGAGCGCAGGTGCTTGAGCAGAGAGCCGTTGAGCTCCTTCTGGTGCTCCTGGGAGTCGGCGGCGGCGGCCAGCTCGACCACGGCGGGGACCAGGTAGGTCTGGATCTCGTGGCCCGAGTAGGGCACGACGAACTGGGCGGCAAGGACGGGGCATGCCTCGTTGAAGTGGGCGGGCGCCTGCCAGAAGTCGTCCTGGTCGTGCTCAAAGGACTTGGTCAAGGTCTGCAGGACCTTGCGCCAGAGGTCACGCTGCTGCTCCAGGCTCTGGGCGTTGGTGGCCTTGAGCACATCGACCGAGGGCTCGAGGGTGTAGGACGCATAGCTCGTGACAATGGAGCCGAAGCGGTCGAAGAAGGCATACAAGAAGTTGAAGACGCTCTGGAGGCGGAGGTTACGGCCGACAACATCCGACTTAGGAAGATCCGAAGAGGCCCAGACCATAAGTTCGGAGAAAATGGGTCGAAAGGCAGCATCGTTAAGCTTCATGATCATGCGAATGGCGACGGCATTGACCATTTCTTCGGTCCGAGCCAATCCAGAGTTGCTCGAATTGGCGTCATCCTCAACATGCTTCACCCGGCGAAGATCGAGAGCAGCCATGAAGATGCTGGAAAGCGAGCCAACACTCTTGGAAATATCGGCCTTCGTATGCTTCTCAATGGCCATTCCGAGGATGTCCAGATACTCCTTGATTGCCTATTTAATTTGTTAGTATTCGTTTGTAATGACCATCGATCGCGTATGAACTTACAACAAAGCCAGTCTTGGACGCCACACCCCAGTTAGTCTCTAGTGCTGTGAACATGGACTTGCTATCAACGCGCTTAGCGATGAACTGAAGACACTCTTGGCGCGTGTCATTGGTTTCGGAATCAAGCTTAGCTTCAGCAGAAGCGCTGGAGATAGCAAGAATTTGTCGGAGGTACTGTGTAGAGATCACGTAAGGGAGGTGTTCAGCAAGCGCGGTGATGAACCTGAAGGCGGCGCTGTGGAGCTTGGTGTTGTTATCCGACTCCGAAATGCTTTCCTTCATGTAAGCCAGACACTTCGAGAAGGCCGTAGGCAGAACCTCGAGCATGCCATCTTGCAGAACATCCACAATAGATGCCAAACACAAAAGTGCCATCTCGCGGAGCTTGTTGTCAGGCTGGCCGAGGCATTGGTCGCCGGCGATGATCGCGGCAGCCGCAGTGACAGCCTCAGGATCCTTCTTGCCGTACTTCTCCGAGATCTTGTCAACACACTCCACAGCGACATACTTGTAAAGTATATCATCGGTGGTACGGAGGATGGCAGTGAGCTGCGGCAGGAACGCGAGTATAGCGGTTCTGGAGTTGGCATTCGCCTGGCTCTCTTGGTCAATTCGTACCTCGACAGCTCGGAGCACCTTGCGTCGAATGACAATATCTGGGCGATCCAGCAAATTCTCAACCGCCTTGATGAACTCCCCAATGGGAAGAAGGTTGAGGAGCTTAGGGAGTGTGTCGCCGCAACGCACATGAAGAGCTTGGTGGGGCTTCAAGTTCTCCGCCAATGACAGCAAATCTTCCAAAAGGGTAGAGTACAGTTCACGAACTCTGGCAGCATCCATATCGTCTGATTCAGTGATCTTCCGGATTTGAGCCGTCAGCTTCTTGCTGGACAAGAGTTGAGGAGGCAGATCAAGTAGCGAGGCAGCGATCTTTTGGGGGTCCCGGTTGCTCTCCTCACTGGTTCCAAGAAGAGAAGCCGACAGACCGGGCTTCGGTTTGAATAGATCGCCGATGAGATGGAGAAGCTTGATGAGCGAATGAAGCCCAATCTCAACAGAGAAGTTGTTGAAAATGCCCGTGGAAAACGACAATACATCGGCAGTTGAGCCATACTTGTCTGAGAGCATCGCAAGCAGTGCGAACAGGAAATCCTCCGCTCCGAGTGTCTCAAGCAGTGAAATGAACAATCCCAGCCTCCTGTGAGTAGGGATATGCTCATAAGCAGTGACGAAACTCAGAAGAAGCTCCGAAGCACCTGCGATGGGGCTCTTCTTTCCCTTTCGAAGAGACTGGATCAGTGGAGGCACAACCTCCTTGACAATCTCATTAATGACATGGGCGGAATAGTTGTCGTTGTTTCGGAGGGTAGAGCTTCCCATGAATGTGAAGATAGGCATAACGCTGTGGAGAACCAATTCAGGAGCAATCTTGGCGAGGCTTGCGACCAGAAGAAGAGCCTTGTTTTGGACAGCAGGGCTGGATGATCTCTGGATGCAGTTGACCAGAAGGTCACCATGTCCCCCGGAGCTGTCGATTTTGAGGTCTTTATTATCTTTGTGTGTTTCAAGGATAGAGAGCAAGCTTTGGAGAACAAGGCTCTGCAGGTAACCCAGCTCTGAGCCCAAGATGGCCCGATATTGCTGCAGTTGCGACAAGGTGTTGAAGAGAGGGTTGAGCAGAGACGGGTGCTTTCCAGCTTCTGAGCCATCCACGAGTTGAAGAACAAAAGTGACTTGCTTCAGTGCCAGGCTCAGGTCC
Source organism: Apiospora saccharicola (assembly GCA_038363915.1). Classification (NCBI taxonomy): domain Eukaryota; kingdom Fungi; phylum Ascomycota; class Sordariomycetes; order Amphisphaeriales; family Apiosporaceae; genus Apiospora; species Apiospora saccharicola. Next base: position 9,225,801 of record JAQQWM010000001.1, read on the forward strand.
GGCACTTGGACGTTTGCCCTTGAGTCAGATGTTGAGCTTGTGCGTCGCCGCTTGCCAGCCGGTGGCTCTGTCGCCAGCTTGTCGGTGCTTTGCAAGGTGTCCAAGAAGTGATGCAGAACCTCGGTTGGCAGCTCTACAGTCCTCAACAGGTTTGCAGCCTCGGTAGTTATGATGCTTCTCTCATCTAAGGGAGCTTCTTGAGCAAGGGCCAAGAGCCTCTCGGCGGCAGCGTGTTTCGCATCAGACTTCATCGCAGGCCACATCTTCTGTATATGTTCAAACAGAACTTGGACGAGACCCTCTCGTGCACTCAATTCCGGTTTGTTGATAGCTTCGAACAAGAAGTCTAAGCCAGCATTGTCGTTGGCTACTACAATCTCGGCAATTGCTTTGTTAAACATCTGAACATCAATGTGCTCAACTTGGCAAAGGCTGTTGGCAGCATCTGCAGGCAGCGAAATCCACCACTCTAGAAGAGGAAGCAGCATCGCTGTTCGGTTAGTACCAGAAACACTCTTCACTTGGTTCAAAGACCGCAGGAGACGGGACTTGACAAGCAAGATGGGGGTTTGGATGATATGGCCAGCCAGACAGGTCATGACCGATAGTCTGGTGTTCTGGGATAGATGTGCTTTCTTATCCTTAGAAGCTCCATCAGACGTCCTCGATTTGCTGCTGTTGAGGCTTGTTTGAATCACGGCATTTATGTGATCCGCGTTGAGAACACATTCTTCCAGTGTTGGAATTAAGACACCCTGCAAGAACTTGCGGCTTGTTTCTGAGGACATCCACTCTATCGCACTTGTGGATTCGTACAGTTTGTTGCCTCCCCATCGAGTCAATGTTTTGGTATCATTTTGGCCGTAGTGTTCATCAATAACTGCCAGGAGATCTGCAGCTGCACGTCGTACCTTTCTAGCCGGATCGTTGAGAGCAACAAGAGAATACGGTATAAGCGCCTGTGGGTCATACTTTCCACACTCAGTAGACTTGAGGCGGTTCTTGACCATTTCCAGAGCGTTCACTCGTGCCAGGGCTGGGTAGGGACCGCACCACATTCGCATGAAGAATGTGAAAAAGAAGGGGTTCGAGTGCGCCTCGCTGCCCTGTAACGGGGCCACTTCCTCGAACTTTGCAAGATGTTCTGGGTTTGTGACCGCCGTCATGTATACAGAGCAAATATCGGCAAAAACGTCAGGGGGCGAAGACAACAAGCATGAAGCTATTGTACCTGCTCCTGCTTCATTCAGGCGGTTGAAGCCGGTCTCGAAATCCTCAGAAGGCGCAGAGATCTGCTTGTCCTCATCACCATCCATTTGTACATCCTCTTCAGGCGCAGCAATAGTTTTTGGTCTTATTTCCACATCAAGCTTCATCTCGAGCTCCTCAATGTCGACCTCGAGGTCTGCGATAGCCTTGGTGAAAACTTCACCATTGCTGCCACCAGTGTGGGACAATCTAACAATGGTCGAGGCAAGAGCGTGCCTAGCTTGGCCTTGCTCATCAGTTTCACCATCAATTCTATGCGCGGCCAGCAGAAGCGACTTGAAGATAACACCACGTTGCAAATCACTGAGGAGATCCTTCAAGATGATGGATTCAACAAGGGGGAGCCCGCGGATCTCTGCCTTCTTCCACACCCGCTCGACTGCAGCTACACAGAACCCATTGCATAGCCTCTCTGTATTGCATTCGGTGGGGAGCTCGTCGAGCATCTTTGGAAGGTCGTCGATGTCGAGCAAAGCCTTCGTCACCTTCCGTGACAGCTGCTTGGAGGATCTGTATTGCGCAAGAACTGAGAGCGTCGCGAGACCCGGCCGGACAGTCTTGTTGGTCCATCCAATCACCAACTGCTCCATCAGGGCAGTGATTGCCTGGTCTTGGAGGTTGCCCTTCGCTGCAAGAACGTACACCACGGTGTAGCATGCCACCTGGATCTCTGGAACCGTCTTCATCACCAATGCTTCACTCAATATGGGTCCAATCTGGTGCATCAAGTCCTGGTCGTTGGTCAGCTGGATGCTGCGACGGCCGGAGCGCATTTTGTCCAACATTCCATTGACAGCCTGGGTCATCAGATCCCGCCACAGGTTGATCAAAGCAGCATGGTGCTGCTGGTGTCTGCATGCCTCCAAAGTGTATTCGGAAATCGACGCGAGGAATTCGGAATGGTTCGTCGCTTGAAGTACCAGGACAGTTTTCGGAAGCTGTGCTCTCGTGCGTACGTAAGGATCCAAGAAGCGGAACTGCTGCGGCAGGGTCGCGGGCAGTATGGTCAGGAGCTTGACAAAGAATAGTTCGGTGTGGTACGGAAGGAAGGTGGTGATCAGGGCAACTGTATTGAACTCGTGGATTCTGCTCAAGTTAGTATAATCGAGGCAAACAACGGGGAACGACATTAGTGTGAGGTATTCCTTACTTGAATCTCCGTACGAGCCATTCAACGGCATAGATGGCAGGACTGATGCGAAGTCGTCCACCAACAAGGCGCAGGAACGAGTCGATCTTGCTATCCAACTCCGCATTTTCCTCCGTGGTCATTTGTGTACGATCCTCATCCCGGCTTTGCTCGCTGAAAAGGGTGTTGCTGTAAGCGAGAAATCGGCCATCGATTCGGCATAGCTCGTCGTATTCTTGACGACACTTGGTGTAGAGCTCCTGGAAGTTCTGGGATGCCGCCTCTCGTGCACCGGATATCAGAGACTTCGTGTGGGCAGCCTTTTGCGCCTTCACGTCTAGTGTCGCCTTGGAGCTGGCAGCTATCTGCTGCAGCTGGGCTGCAAGAGAAGTCGCCATAATGCTGGCCTTCGTCTAGCAGCAGGTAACTTAATAATTCGTAGTGTTCATTGAGACAGTAATAGGAGGTAGGTGGTAGGGCAATAATGCGACGATGCGACGAAACTTAGAAAAGATCAGATATCGGAATCTTGCGCTGGCTTCCACTATCTGCACTTACAGACTTCTGCTATCCAGGAACTTTTTTTTGTTATCGCGATTCGGTCGGTAACCAAGTTTCACCGACTTTGATCCACTCTGGGAACTGATCGTCCTATCATGCTCTTTTGATACAGCATCCCTGCATTGACTGCCCCACGCTCTGCCCCTCCAGGAACCCACTACCTGGTACCACTAATGACCATGAACCGCCTTGCGCCTTACGGTCCTCAAGATGCACACTTCCTATTACTTACATGCCCATACATCTTATGTAGGAATCTTTCAGCGGCTAACTCTCAAATTCCTATATATATCGAAAGCTCGAATCTGGTTATGTTCTACTTCACTCCCTATACATTTGAAATGGGTTTTGCCAGACTTGCGAACGGTGAATTCCATTATTGAAGTACGGAGAAGATGAATGTATGTGCATTTTATCCCGAGAGGCGCGACCCGCAGGTCACCAGGACTCAATAGCATTGAAGTGAGTTGTAGCATTGCTCCTAGGGGCTGCGGGTCAATGGAGGAGACACTGCCGTTATTTACGTTTCTTTCTATCAGGGTACACATCTCCATTGGTGTATGAAATAGCTTGTGATCAGTGAATGTTGAGTTCATTCATGGAATACCACCTCTTGTTCAACGAGGAACCCAGGGATAGCGCTACCCGAACAACCAATTCGCCCTCAAACTCTCCAGTCGAATGACTTGTCGTGCTACCCTAGTGCTGGCTTTGTAAGAGCAGCTACATCATCATGTACAACAGCTCGCTCACTGTCTGCACGTGTGTGTTAATAACGTCTCAAGGTACTTTCACTACTGCTTTCACTGCTAACGGGCTACACCATCGGGCCTCACTGAACGCGATTAGCCAAATACAGCGGTAATTTTATTTAGATCGAGCCTAGTTAACGCTGATGCCAATTGCTGCCAAAACTTGGCTGGCAGGTCAGGCGCTTTCAAGACTCTAGCAAGTTGGATATGGGTGGCCGTAGTGAACTGGCTTCATGGCTGAAGTATCGTTGTCTTTCTGATTCAAGGACTGCCCATCTTGCCATCAAGCAAATGACCGCTAGGGAATTATTTGCCGATAAACAAGGAGACCAATATCAGAAGACAGAAGGCAGAGACTGTTTATGTACTTAGATGGCGAAAACATGTGCCTTTAATAGATCCCTGCACACTGGGGAATTCCCAGGCCGGCCTATGCACCTCAACTAGATTAATGGATATCAATAAGGTAAGTCCATGCCTCCCTGCCTCCGAGTACTCTTTCTCCATTTTTGTTTAGCTGGCTCACGGAGCGTTACCTGCTTATTCGCTGAGGAGCCATAAGGTTCTATTGCAGGTACGTCTTTCGCTAGCGACAATACTTACTTCTGCTGTTCAGCAATGCCCTACTCCCTTGGCCTGTACCCTGGACCTGACTGTACTCTCTTGAAATGACAACAGCCTTCCCAGCCAAAGCAACCAAAGCGACTCCGTGAACTTGGATTGGGTCCTCCGAACTACATCCATCATCAATAATCTTCTTGTTCCTGCTCCCCCCCAAGTGTGTGTTTGTATTAATATTCTGCTCAGCAGCACCCAACACCAAACTCTCGACTTGGCCTTTTCTCACACTTCGTTTGTCTTAGAAGCGTCTGTCCAGTCAACTGACTCCATCCCACTTCTTGTTCGATCCCTCATTCCATCTGCCTGCCAAACATCCCAAGCACGCCCCTCGAATCCATCACGCCCATTGTTCAACTTGGAACATCCACCGCGACATCTTCCTTCGCAGATACGCCCGTAGCAGCCCCTCGACTCCGAAAGAGAGAAAGAGAGCGCTTTCTATCGTTGCACCGTAGACCACTCTTGACCACGACTTCCAATATTATTGTGCTGTGTGCCACACAGTATTCCGACCACAAACATATCTACGCCAATACATAGCCCGTTGGCTGCTGTCGGAAAATAACACTGGTCCCAGCGAAGAGACTGTTTTACTGACGCCTACCTTGACAAAATCATAAAAAACACGCACGATCTACACTACCTCGAGACCAGCGTTCTGGTTTGACCGACGGAGGTTTACAATACGTACTACCCGTTATTACCATACGAGTACATTACAGACGCTAAGCAGGCATCGTCGCTCAAGACCGCAGGGTCTTCTGCGATGAGGCGGAGGCGGTGGTCCTCATTCACGGCTTCAGAGTTCCAGGTTGTACCAGTGATCAAAAATTAAAGGACTGCTTGCGACATCTTCGGCAATCATAACACCCTGCGCTGTCGGATGGGCCTTGGACGACTTGCTTTAACACCACCTCAGCACCCTGAATAGCCATTGTGAAACTCCTTAACCGGACGATCCAATCCAAGCAACGTCGACCACCGTACCCTGCCTGATCGAATTTAGGAGGCCAACATTCACGATCTTAGGCTCACTTTGAGGTCGGGCATGGATTCTCGGTTCCCTATCTTTCGTGAAGAATTATATAGTGTGCAGATGGACGTGAAACAACTACATCTGGTGCAGAACAGCCATGCTGAGAGACTTCAGCGTCTTGAGAAACGCCAGGCTGACGATGCTGCTCTGAAATCTGTCTGGAACTCGCCCTTTCCCAGCGCCCTCGGAGGAACTCCGCAACACGGTGCGTATCTTTCCACGCACAGAGATGGCACATCTGACCTGAAAGCTGTAGGCCCTATGCAAATGCCAACAAATGACTTGTTTGACGACTTCGAAGAGCAGGGTCAAAACTTGTTGGGCAGTTTGCATTTGGATGCAGAAGACGAGCCTGCACGACGCGGCGCGGCTTCTCGAGCCAATAGCGTCCGCTTCGACGAGAGCGCCTTGCAAAGCTCCAGCTGGGCACAAAATGGACGGCATTCTGGCGACTTTGGCCCCATCCGCCCTGGAAGCGGCATGGGCAATATGATGGAGCGGACCCTTTCACACAAGTCAGATGGACGACACAGCTCGGCCGGCCATTCCGTTCATTCGGTACATTCCCATCACTCTATGGCTTCAGGTCATGCCAGCAGCCTCGGGCTTGACACCACATTTGCCACAACTGGAACCGATGAGGACTCCCCTGTTGGTGTGCCCGAACTTCCCCCTGGCTTCATGTTCCTGGGCTCGGTGCCCTCCATTGTGCGTTGCTGGCTTACACCTAATTTCGCACATGACACACTTCTGTATGCTGTTGTATGCTCTGGCTCTCAGCACTCCTCGGTAGAGTACTCGCTTGTCAAGGAGTTGGATCTGCTTGAAGAGATACACCGTGATCTAGATGGCGTACAGCGTCTTCGACTACCTGTCTATCTGGCTGAAGCCACAGTGACGCAGCCTAATTCAAGAGCTGCAAGTCCAGGACCTCAGATGCCAGAAGTACCTAATCTGATGGCAAACTTCGAGGTCATCGGTTCGGATCAAGCAGAAATCGCGGAGACGAAGAAGGGCATACAGATCTTTATTGGCAGCGAGAACTTGAGAGAGCACTCGGCCGACATCCTCCTTTCACAGAACCGAATGGTGTTGTATGGCAGTGAACGTGAGAAATTGTCCGTGCCCTTTGTCCGGCCTGAGGATAATGGCGTTTTCAAACACATCCGTACCCTAGCGGTCATCCCAGAGAAACCGAAGCTGAATGCTACTGCACGGCCATTCGTTTTTGCCGAGTCCAAGCAAGGCGCCTCGGAGATTGGGACTTCGAATGATGCCGACAAGGATGCCTCGACGGGTCCCGATTCACAAGGACTGGCGTCTCCAGACTCGGAACTGCCCAAGAGATCTGGCGGTATCCAGGGCGTCAGCACGGCCTCGGAGAGTGGAACTGAGAGTGATCGCCAAACCAAGGAAATTGGTACGAACCAAGGTAGGCAATCAGAGGCAGCCAATGATAGCCAGTCGGAATCTCATAGTGAGGGTCACCGGCGGGAGTCTACTGCTGGTGGGATCTGGTCTTCTTGGAGACAGGGTACTTCAGCCAACGGAAACGATTCGAAGGAGAACATGCCACTGAGCGGGTACCAGCCACCTGGTCGAGCCAGGAACATGAAAGTCCTCAAGCCGAGCAAGGCGAGCACTTCCTCGTCAGCAAGAACGGGTGCTTCTTACGAGCCACCTAGAACGAGCAGTGATCGCCGGAAGAGTCAGCCGTTAGGAGAGGGTGCCTCGGCGGGCACGGTTCGATGGAAGTCGGACGGGGCTGTTAGCATCAGTGGGCTCGATTCGAAACAGATGGGCGCAGCCACGCCGCGAGAGACCACGCCGCGAGAGAGTCGGAATGCGCCTGGCGCACCACGGACTGCAGCCAATCCAGTTGGAGGTGCTTCGGCATTTGCTTGGATGAGCAGACCCAAGACGCCTGCCACGGCAACTGATTAAGCCCTGGGTGTTGTTATGGTGGAATCCCTATCATTTTGTCAAGGGGGTTTATAATAGGCCATGGACTTTTTACCCTATGATAGCACAAAGAAAATAAAAGTAAAAACTCGGCTTCGAGGCCAAGAATCAATAACAAAACAAATTGATATGAAAACCGAGATCATTGATTGGACATCTATAATATGGGCATGTATTAATTGGTCGAAATGACGTATCCCAAGCTTAATACTTGAGCAATGAAGGCGTATTCTGAAAAGCCTATGGGAGAGGTCCAATTGAGGGGTGGGGCTTTCTTGGGCCATTAACCCCGTAGTAAGGCGTTACAGTACTCGTACCAGCAGCTGCGACTGAGTCTACGACTAGGTAGTCAACCCACTCACACTACCCTACACGCTCCATCGTCACTCATATACTTATTTCATCGTTGTGCTCTCCACAGAAGGACGGCCAAAGATTAAAGACAATGCGTAAGCAGGACGTGGACTACTCCCTCTATTTGGTGACGGATTCGACCCCGGCCATCCTCGGCACGAAAGATATATGCCAGGTCGTCGAGGCGGCTTTGAAGGGCGGCGTGACGTGTGTGCAGTATCGTGACAAGAAGAGCGAGACCGGAGCCTTGATTGAAACGGCGCGCAAACTGCATGCCATTACGAAGAAATACCATGTGCCTCTTCTGATCAACGACCGCGTGGATGTCGCCTTGGCTGTCGAGTGCGAGGGCGTACATATCGGCCAGGATGATATGAGTAAGTCCCTTTTTTATTTCTCGTGGATTTATTTCCTTTCCTCTCTCCTCTCCCCCTATCTGAAACCAGATGAGCTACGATGGCCATAAAAGGGTCTAGACTATAACGGTAGCAAACATGAGTAGGGCTTGTATGTGAAACGAATGCTGACGTATGATACGGAACAGCGTTGGTGACTGCGCGGAAGAGTCTGGGCCAGGATGCCATCATCGGCGTTACGGTGAGCACACTTGAGGAGCTGGACACAGCATGTCGTGGCGGCGCCGACTACGTAGGAATCGGAACCGTATTTGCTACGGCTACGTAAGACTTTCACCCCTTCCCTTGGGCGTACTCTCCCATACTATGACTAACCAAGTACTTCTGTCGACAGGAAGGATGACACCAAGCACATCATTGGCATAGAGGGCGTGCAGCAGATGCTGTTCTATCTCTCCTCCTCCAGGTCCAAGGTCAAGTCCGTGTGCATCGGGGGCATCAACGCGGCCAACGCGTCGCAGGTCATGTGGCAGAGCATGGCGAAGCAGAAGACGCTGGACGGCGTCGCGGTCGTGAGCGCCATCGTGGCGGCCGAGGACCCGGAGGCGGCGGCCAAGGACCTGACGCGGCTCATCAAGACGCCGCCGGCCTTTGCGACGCACGTCAAGGCCGAGGAACAGTACCGTTCGGCCGAGATCCTGGAGCTGGTGCCCGAGATCATCCGGGCGGTGCACGAAAAGAAGCCCCTGTCTCACAACATGACCAATTTGGTCGTCCAGAATATCGCCGCCAACGTCGCCCTCAACGTCGGCGCCAGCCCCATCATGGCCAACTACGGCGAGGAGGCGAAAGATCTCGCGGCCCTTGGTGGTGCGCTTGTCGTCAATATGGGCACGGTCACGCCCGAGGGGCTGGAGAACTATCTCAAGGCCATCAAGGCGTACAATAAGGCCGGGCAGCCTATCGTCTACGATCCAGTTGGGTAAGTCTTGTGTTACTACTGCATCTATCGGATGGTTGAATATGTAGGCTAACCAAGATATCAAACATTCAGAGCCGGCGCAACCGAGGTCCGCCGCTCTGCGACCAAGCGCATCCTGGGCGCTGGCTACATCGACGTCATCAAGGGCAACCAGTCCGAGATCGTGTCGTGCACGCCCGACGGCGCCCAGCTGCAGCAGCGCGGCGTCGATAGCGGACCAACGGGGACAGACTACAACGTGGCGAAGTTGAGCAGTGTGGTAAGTCACTTTGGAATCTTTATCACCTCTGAAATCAGTGCTGACGCTAAGTCTAAATAGGTGCGGGACCTGGCGACCCTGCGCAAGAACGTGGTAGTCATGACGGGGACGACGGACTACGTGACCAACGGCAAGACCGTCTACGCCGTTGGCAACGGCCACGAGTACCTGGGCATGGTCACGGGCACGGGCTGCTGCTTGGGAACGACCATCTCGGCCATGATCGCCGCCTACCCCCAGGACAAGCTCGCGGCCACCATTGCGGGCCTCCTCCACTACGAGATTGCCGCCGAGCTAGCCGCCGAGCGCGACGACGTTCGGGGCCCGGGCACGTTCGTCCCGGCATTCCTGGACGAGCTGTACCGCATCCGCCTGGCGACGGTGCAGGGCGATCTGGCTTGGCTGAAGAGGGCGAACCTGTGGGTGGTCACTTGATCTCGATGCGTGCGTTACATTCGGCCGAAACCGGTTCCCAGAAATAGTATGTAGCTATGGCAACTAGCGGGCGCAATGATATCAAAAAGTCGTGAACTATATACCATATATCGTATCCCGCAGGTATTAAGGGACCTGGCAGTGAAGAAAACCCCCCACATGATCCCAATAGGGCGTTTGGGCGTATATCTGTAACCTGTTACCCCACCATCCGCTAACCCAGGACGACCCCTCCATCCACTCCGTCCGGCGTCTCTCCGACGATTCACCTTCGCATTTCGTTAGCGCGACGGTAATAAAAACAAAATATCTGAGAGAAATACTTGAGAGCACAGGAGGCTGCATGCTATGATATACTCCAGGTGTATACGACCTTTGATTCTTACCCCCAGCAAACAATATTCTTCAACAGCTGTTCTTCATCGTCACTTCCCCATAAGCCGTTTCCAGTGCAGCAGCAAGAAATACTCATCGTCTTCTGTTACCATGTCGGACACCGTTACTCCTAGCCGGCGCATGAGTGAGTCTTTTTCGTCTGTCAAAATCTCGTCGTAGTATTAGGATGCTAACACAGTCTCCGAAGAGCGGCCTGCTATCTTGTAAGTCACCGTTATTCCCACCTCGCGGAAAGCTCCATACATGAGGGCCTTTTTGACTGGCGACCAAGTTGCTGACCCATAGTTTCCGGTTGTCGGCAACAGTGTATGCGACTTGCAGGACAAATTCCGCAACGCCATCTGGCAGTTCGATAAAATGTAAAAACTCCTCAAAACTTCGAGGGCGGAGTGAAATACCTTTTGCCTAAGTCATCCCGGCATGCGAAAGCATATGTAATAGACCTCGACTAACGGTATATACGAATGACAGTCTCCTGACCACGCAGAAAGTCCTCCGCGCGGCCGAGATCCTCCAGATCCCCGTGTACGCGACGACGCAGAACGCCGCGAAGCTGGGCGGGACGGTGGCGGAGCTGGAGCCGCTGCTGAAGTCGGCCGTCTGCATCGAGGACAAGACGCGGTTCAGCATGTGGACGCCCGAGATTCAACAGCACTTTTCGCTGCAGCAGCAGCAGGACACGGGCAAGTCCGAGATCGTGCTCGTGGGCATCGAGAGCCACATCTGCATCACGCAGACCACGTTGGATCTGATCGCCGAGGGCCACACGGTCTACGTGCTGGCCGACGCGGTTAGTAGCTGCAACCCGCAGGAGGTGCCCCTCGCGCTCGATAGACTGCGCGCGGCGGGCGCGGTCGTGACGACCAGCGAGAGTTGGTTGTATGAGTGTATGGGGGATGCGGCGATTCCCGAGTTTCGCGATATTGCGAAGGTGGTCAAGGAGACAGGGGCGGATACCAAGACGGCGCTGGGCGGGTTGTTGAGCCGGATGTAATTTCAATATACAAAATATGGGATACAGATGGCTATATGGACAATAGAAATTCCGGTTCAACGATCATGATATATGTTCGTCTGCCAAAGTACTTGGTGACACGTGGTGGAGGTAGGGCTCCGTCGATATATTCACACATAAATATGGTGGTACAGGCCGATAGATACGAATACTACATACATACCCAGCATGGTTCTCTCCAGTTGGCGGAGGCTTGCTTTGCGGACGTGAATGTACCCCAAGATACTGTTTATAGATTTGATATTCATATATTCATATTTATTATAACCCCTTAAGCCCTTGTTTGAGCCCATACTTTCAGTTCCAATTTTCGAAGCTACGTATTTATAACGCATCTTAATTTCAGAGCACCCCAGAGCTCATGACGGTATTTGTCCTCTGTGGTTTAGGTACCGACTTACTTTAAGTTTGTAGCTGTTTTGAACGAGACACTGAAATCAATCATTGCTTGGTCTCGACGTGCTTGGTATCATCTTGCTAAAGAATTGGGGAAGAGCCCCTTATCGATCTGCGACATCTGGCTCGCAAAAGGTGAGACCAGGAGCTTCCATGAGCACCTTGATCCCACTGGCTGCATCTACTCCTATTTCTTATCGCGGCGGAATCCTGTTGCGCAAATGCAGGCTCCAATGCTGACCATGAATACCGCGAACTTGGACTCGGCCGGGTCGTAGCGGTCTAGGGCGGATCAGCATAGGAAGAGCTTGACGTCCTGCGGCTAACTCAGGCTGTTGGGGATGGCAGGAACGTCCTTCCTCTTGATGCAAACTTCGGAGGGGAAGGAGCCGACTTTTATTGCGAAGCTGCTTCGCGACGTGAGCTCAAGTATGTACCTAGACGCTACGCGCTTGAACACACGCTTGGGAGCCCGGATTATGCCAACCAACTTCCGGAACTTCCTCCGGTATTGCTTCTCGGTGTGCTTTTCCTTGTTCGTTGTCTTCAACAATGTGCGCTTTGCATCTCCCCCAAGACAACCAGGTATGATGGAGAAGAGTATAAGATAGGTCTGGCCGGATTCGCCGACTAGATGAACTGAAATTTTGATGCACTTGGAGAAGCTTGGCTCCTGAGGCAGCATGTCCCACTTCGAGATGTTCGACTCTTGAGGTAGCTGGTCCATGTCCTTTCACTCGAGAAAGTAAGTTGGCTCAGAACGTGTGTCCCGACCGGCCAGCGAACTGCCCGGCATCGCTGTGGATATGTACGACAAGTTGCTGGAACTTCTGGCCAAGCAAAAGCACCGGCCAGACCTTCTCTTCGACCAAGTTCCGGAGGGTATCGAGGGCATCTAGTTTGCCGAATCTGTCCATGGAGAAAGTTATCGTGGCCCTGGTTGTTAATCATGCCAAGAGCGTAATCAAAGAACTCGCCGATGGTTGCCACGCTCTTTGACAGCGAGCCGATGGCGACATAGTCATCCTTTGGGTCGGCCTTGTCCATGAAAGCGATGGATGGGCTGTTTTGCTGTGCGCACGCTGTGAGGTAACAAACGCACCGACGCCATTATCTCCGTCTTTATGCCACCCTATTAGTAAATTTGGGTAGTGGGCAATAGCGAGCAGTTCATCAAAGATAGGGGCTCACCAACCATCTCGTGAATGACTGATACCATCTCGTCTTTGACATCCAGAATCACTGCTGGAGCATCGTCGCACAAGATTGTTCCCATCTTCATCTTAGCGTTGTACAGCTCGCCGTAGTTGCGCGCCATGAATCGGGTGAATGATTAATATAGTTCTTCTGATACCACGACAAGACACTCTGCCGGTTGTTATAAGACGGAATTGTAGTTATTGGGAATCGAATAGGATATAATTCCAGGCTTTCTCAAACGTATTCTTATATTTGTAATAAGTCTACTTTAAGGGGTTAATTCATCTTCACATCGCCGTCGCTGTCATCACCATCATCATCATCGCCATCTTCCTCATCCGGCAATCTTCGAGCGCCGAAGCGACGCTCCCACCAAAGGGAGGGATCCTGATCGTCCACAAATCCGCTAGCCCAGCGGCCCAGCTCGCGATTGGAGCAGAGCTGGTCCAGCACGGCGCTGTCCGCGCCGACAAGCACAACCCAATCGTCGCCGGAGCCCCGGCGGCGCGGCAGGATGTTGACCAGGCCGTTCTCCATCGCCCAGGGCTTCCGGACAAACCGGGCACGGCCGTCGGCGGCACCAGTGCCGGGGATGCCGAAATCGATGTCGGCGCCGCCGGCGTCGGCCAGGGAGCCGACCCGCACGCCGTACTTGTGGCTCTGGATGGCGCGGCGGCTGGCGACGGAGGCGTCCAGGGGCTTCTCCAAGGTCGTGTAGAGGGCGAGGCGGTCCTCGATGGTGTCGGGTTCGACGAGGAGGAGCGATTGGCGGATCTGGTCGGCGCAGGTCGCGATGGTGCTCAGTGTGGCCGGCGCGAGCCGAGCTGCGCCGTTTCCGGGGCACTCCGTCGTCTCCGGGTGCACGAGGTTGCGGATGGCCATGGTGGCGACGGCGACGTTCATGGAGGCGTTGCCGAAGTAGTCGGGGGCACCACGCCGTCCGAGTCCCGCCGGCGCAGGTCGGCGGTCGTGGTGAACAGAGCGTCTCGGCTGTAGTCGGTGACGTTGAAGCGGCTGTGCCGGGCGCGGAGGAGAGATACCCACACCAGGGCCGAGAGCACGTCGGCGGTGCTGAGGTATACCTCATCAGCGTTTAATGCTCCGATGACGTAGGCAAGGCACTGGTCTTTCAGCTCGGCGATGGCCTCGGCGGGGAACTTGATGAGGCGGCTGCGGCCGCTGTGGGGATAGGCGTAGACCGGCTTGCTCTTGTCGAAGTCCAGGCCAGGGAAGCGACCCTCGTCCCACAGATGAGGCATCTCCTTCAAGTCAAACTCGCAGGACTCGGCCAGGTCTCTGGGTTGTATGTATGCGTTGATTTCTATTCCAAGGGTCAGCATGGATCAGTCTATGGAGAGTAACTGGAATCTCCTTTAGGAAGTACCCGAGGTAGCTAAAGAAGGGGGGGGGTTAGTACTTACCATTAATAGCGCTCGAGTCTCGGATTCCTTTGGCGAGCGTCTCAATGAACATAGTGATGGAGCGGCCATCTGCCACCGCGTTGTGAAAGGCGAAACAGAGCACCAAGCCGCCGGAACCGAGGAAGGTCGCTTTCAGGGTGACGGCCGGGACCCAGTCCTCGTTCTTCCAGGACATTGGGGCAATACAGAAGTCCTTGGTCTTCCAGTGGGATACGGGCATGTTCATGTGACATAGCTCGCGGTAGCTATAGAACCCGGCGGCCTTCTTGCGGTAGCTGACCTGGAAAGTGCTGTCGGTGATCTCACAGGCCACATCTGCACCCCCCGTAACGGAGCGTGACGAGGTCGCGCTCCTTTACTTTGGTATCGTCCGGTCCCACGAGGCCTGTCAGGTGCGGATATGCCTTGAAGGCCGTCTCTAGTCCCCTGCGAAGCGCGGAAGTGGCTTCGGCACGTCTGGTCCTGTCCGGGAAGTCGAAGATGAACATTCTTCGGGCGTAGTCTCTGGGCACTGTTGATCATGTGTGTTAGTTTGGTGCGACCGTGACTTGCAGATATTTGCGACCGGTGGGTGAGCAGGATAACTTACCAGATTGGTCCATGTCGGACAAGTGGTGAACCAGCTTCAGCTGCTCCTCTGGCTTGCTGATGGTCTCCATCTCTGCCATTTGGATATGTCTCAAGAGATATTCAATTGCGGTGCTGGGGTGGTAAAATTGTGTAGCTGCGCCGACTGTACCTGTTGGTTGTTGTTGTTCACCAAAGACTACCCAGCTTCAAGATAACAATTCAAGCCGCACAGAGGTCGCAACAACCTATCTTTAGCCGAAAACGATTTTGGTATAAGTGTTATCGACCGTTTGCGATGCCGAAGAGTTGAAATGAGTCGTTACTGCGTGGTGAACAGGAGTTGTGGTTGACTAGGACCTGCTTTGCCATATGGTTGGTGTCATTAACCAAGGACTACCCAACTTCAAGAAAACAATTCCAGCCGCACATAGGTCGCAACAACCTGTATTTAGCCGAGAACGATCTTGGTGTAAGTCTTATCGACTGTTGGCGACGCCGCAGAGTCGAAATGTGTTGATATTGTGTGGTGAGACGGAGTTGTTGTAGACTAGGTAGGTTCAACTTCTACCAGGCGAATGCGGACGCACAATGGTCTTGATAACTTGGTTTCAACCGAGCGCGAGCTGATTGTTAATTCTGTTGACAAATTTCGATGCCAAAGAGTTGGTACTGTGCAATGCAGAAGTGCATTTAAGTGTTTGAGCAGATGCGACGCGCTCTTGAATGCGGTCCAAGGCGTTGTATTTTGGTCGACAATCGTTCAGAACTTGCTCATCAGCTGGTTTGTGTTCACATTAAGCTGCTTGAATAATATCAGAAAAGAAGGATCACAATCGTGAATTTATATAGCAACTGCGTTCCTATAAGTAGCTACATAGTCGCAGTGGTCGCTTCTATCATGATTTCAGTGCTACTCCTTTGTCAGTTAAAATACTTATATTCACACAAACAATCGGCACAAAGTGGCGCATGGCCTATATTCACAACCGGTAACAATGTTGGTAGGAAAAGTGACTTTATAATATAGCGCTCTCCTGTTCTGAGAGCCATCTTGGCTTTCGTCGCAATGAACCTTTCGAATTCAGTACATCTCTCACCTTGTGTAGATACTTCCCATCCGATATGACTGCTTGCACTCACATGTACAACATGTGTAGAGGAAACACCACTCTCATGATAACACCGTTATTCCTTTTCGTCATGCGTAGTGTCCCCAGCATTTGTAGATGTTTTCAAGCTGATTTGTGCCTCACTCACGGCGCTGTTGTCTAGAGTTTGTCAACCATGGAGTTGCTAATACTTAACCCTGCGACGACGTGGCGAGAATTCTGTTGATCCTGCTGGCTTGTTTGAACCTGCATCTAATAATCTTTTAGAGGCTCATATTCAGCACCCAACCGAGGGTCATCGCCGATGTCCATATCGAAACAGTTGGCGCCGGGACAGCTAGTAGCGTAAGGACTGGCTGTAAGAATCATCTGAATTGGGAGGTCAGCTACGTAGTAATGAAATTGTAACCGTTATGGAATTCAAGGAATGATATTTGGAGCAAGGTGTTGGGAAGCGGCGCTTGTCAAGTCCAGATGTCCCAACTTTGTATAATAGGGACTATTCTAAGTGACGTTATGACTCAAGCTTCGCATCTGTTGTGTTGTCAGGGGAAACCCCCAGGATCCTCACGTATGCGATCAAAGTTTGCCGATGGTATGCCGGGCAGCTGGGACGTATAGAGTTGCCATTACCAACCTGCTTTTCAGGGCTGGGCATTAAACTCTGTCCAGTGCATTTGCTGCATGTCATATGACAGCTAATCCTCGAAACCACCCTGCTGGAGCTAAGACAATAGGTGGGTGCAAAGAATCTCGAATTAATAATGTAGAGACGTGATGGAGTCTCTTTAAAAATCTAAAATTAATCGCGAAAAATATTATTTAATATAGCTAACGTAATTTATAAGTGAAATAACTATATAAGCGAATTAACTATTTTCGTTAAATTTCGTATAAATAACTTTTATAACTTAATTCCTTTATTATTTATTATAGTTAATATTTAGGAAGAAGGGTAAATAATTCTAACGCTTTAAGCGCTTAAGAATAACCTAAAATTAAATCTCCGATACGTAGCTTAAACGTACGAAGTCCTTTATACGACTTTTTATAACCGATAGCTCGGTATTTTTATAAAATACGAAATATTTATTAATTCTTAAAAGTTAATAGATTTTAAAGAAAATATAATTATATAATATATAATCGAATTAGATTCACGGTTATTTCCTCCTTAAATAAATAATATTAAAGATATAGCGAATCGATTATTCCGTTAACGTAACGCGGGACGCGTCGGCGTTAATTAAGCTTTTAACTTCGTATAACGATAATTAAACCTTTAAATACGTTTTAATTAAAGAATCGATTATTAAAGAGTCCTTTATAAAGATCCCGACGTATATTATATATAATTTATTTTCGTATAGAATATAATTTATAAATATAGGATTTAAAAGGAGGATATTTATAACTTTAATAAAATCGGCTTTTTTAAAAGTTAAATCTCGTCCGAAATAATCGTTATTACTTCCGATCGATATAAAAGGCTTAAAATAATATAATAAAGGAACCGGGAATAAGTTATAATTATTTAAAGCGTTAGATTGTCCGGTTATATTATCCCTTTATATATTATATTTATTAGAAAAACGTACTTTTCTTTTTAATATAAAAATAGTTTATTATTAAAGGATTAGGTAATTATAATTATTAAAAACAGCTGGATTATAAACGAAAGAGGTAAAGATTAGATTTAGTATTTCGATAAATATATAAAGTTTTATAAAAAAGGTATTTATTATTTATTAATTTTAAATAATTATAAAAGTTATTATTTAATAACTTTTAAATTTTATTATAAAGAGAACTCGATTATTATATTTTATATACCTTTTTATTCGTTATATAAGCTTTAACCTTTTAATATCGGTTATTTTTATATATTAAAAAGGTTATATAAGAAAGAAATTAAAGGTTTTATATAAACGTATATTATTTATATTTTAAAGGAGGACTTCTTATTAACGTTCTTAAAAGCGTTTTAAACGATTTTTATTATTTTAAATATTTAAAGAGGTTTTTAAGGAATAGGATTTATATTATATAATCCGGAATTTATTATTTTATAATTAAATATAAAGTTATATATATCGATATTACTAGCGACTTTTTCTAATTTATTTATATTTTAAGAATTAAAGACTTTAAATAACGTAATTAAAGCTTAATTTTAAACTAAGTATATTAAAAATCGAATTATATAATATTAAAATAACTCTCCGATATTAATTTTTATTAAATTTAATTAAATCGTAAAAGGTATAACGTAAGTAATATACCGGCTCGTTCTATTAAAGGATAAGGTAACCATATTACGAAAGGTAAATAAAATATTTAATTAACGCCGTTATACGAAAAAGAAATAATTATAGGATAGAGGATTACTTTATATATAAATTAAAAAAGATTTATAATTTTAAAAAGATATTAATAAATAATTATAGGATAAATCGCGCCGGAATAATAATTATATAAGAAGGTTTAAAACGCGCCCGCGGTATTATAGAATCTACGGGGAGTCCGGGTATAATACGTACATTTATTAAAACGATATAAATATATCTAAAAATAAAGATTCCGATTAATTTTAATATATTAAATATATTATAATAGAATTAATTTATACTTTTTTATATAAAGTATTAAAAAGTAATTAATTTATTTATATAATTATTTCGTTTATAAATTATATTATTTTATAGCGTATATATAATTACCCTTTTAGCTAATTATTTATTAATAAAGAACGCCCCCGCGTTCTAAATTATAAAATTATATATCTACGTCCGCTATCTTCCTAAACGAATTTTCCGTTTTCCTTCCGTTATTAATCCGCTTTAATAATTTATACCCGTGCTTTATTAAAGAAAGGCCCTTCTTTATTCCTATATAATACGAATTTATTAATATCTATAGATTTCTTAAATTAACCTGGCTTAAATATTATTTAACGTTCTATCTCCCTTATTATATTATTCCTTTCCTTTTAGACGTTTCCTTAATTAAGAATACTTCTTAATTTTAATAGAATGTTTAAATATTATTATAAATAAAGGATTTAAATCTTATCGAAATTAAACTTTCCTCCGTCGCCTAATTTTATAATTTCCTATTAAATTAAATATAATAAATCGGTAAATTCCTAAAGGCCCTTATATAATTATTAAGAAATATTATTAATTTCTTAATACGCGTTAACTATTTCCCGAAAAGTATCGTTTAATTCTTTAAAGGTATTATTAGGAATTTAAATAATCTAGCTTAATTCCCGAGAGGTATTAATAGGTTCCTAATAGGTATTATTAAAATTATAAAGGGCGTCCGTTAAAATAATATTTAAATTATAAATAACGTAATTTACTACCGAATAAGCTATATTACCGAATAGGCCACCTTTCCCTCTAACTTACTTTATTAAACTTTAATATATAATATCTTTATTATTATTATATTAATTTAATTTAAAGAAAATCGTATCGTTTTAATAATTTAAATAATATAAAAAGGTTTAAATCGAATTAATTAAAGAATTATTATAAAAGTATATAACGTCCCTCGAACTATTTTAAATAATTAACTTTATAATACCGAACCTTAACGCGAAACCTAATCGAACGGTCGGAAATTAAATTTAATAGAAAAGGAAGTATTTCGTAATTATATATTTAATTTAAATACCTAAAGGATACCCTTTAATATTAATATTATAAGAGATATAATTAATCTCCTCTCGGAATCGTACGGCGGCGACCGCGTTAATAAATATTAAGTTAAGCACTTTATCGACCGCGACCTGGATTTTAAAACCTAAATAAACCGTTAATATAATTATTAAAAGGCTTTTTATAAAGATATTAATATTATTTCTAATTAATTTATATTAGTCGTTAATATTAAAGTTAAATATAATATTTTAAAGGAAGATATATAAAATTTCGATAAAACCGGCTTTATAATAAATATAATTAAATCGATATTTATAATAATATATATTAATTAATATAAAAAAGCGAAATCGGTTTAACTTAATAATTAGGAATAATTAATAATTATTAAATATATTAATTCTTAAAGTTAATATATTCCGCCGTTCTTAATCGTTTAAAATTAATATTATCTTTTAAATTAGATTACCGAATATAATTTATCGGGCGATTAAGTAATTAAATTAATTTCTAACGGCTAAACCGATAATAAAACGGGTTTAAATTAAATTAAATACTTTAATAAATATATTAAATCGTAAATAAAGGGTCATTATCGCCTCTTAATCCTAAATAATTACGAGAGCTATATTTCGGTCGAATTTAAGGTATATTATAAAAATAACGATATTATTATAATTAATATACCTCCTTATTTATTTTATTTATTCTAATTTTTAAATATAATATTTTATTCGGTATTAAAGTATACGTATTTAAAGTAAATCGAGTTATTTATTAAAGTATTAATAAATTATATTATAAAGTTAAAGTTCTTTATCGCTTTTAAAACTATATATTTTATTATTTTTATAAAAAACAATATTAAATTTAAATTTAATATATTTAATTTAATACTTTATTATTTAAACGAGGTAATTAATAAATTAAATATATATCTTTAAATACCTATACCTAACCCGTCGTATCCGGGGATAATTAATACCTATAATCCTTAAACGCTGTCTAACCTTTAATAAACGATTAAATATTTTACTTTTATTAAAAATAAGGTCTTTATTTATTAAAAAAGCTCTTTAATACTTATTTTAAATATTATAAATTAAATAATAAAAAGTATAAATAAAATAGCTTATAAAATAACCTTTATATATAACTAGATATATATATTAAAGGAGGTTAATTTAATATTTTTTAAACGCCGGAGAGTTAAAAAAATATATATTTAATTTAAAAAGGCCTTTATTATATAGGAATTTTAAAAGTTATAAAATAAGAAAGTAAAAGGGAAACGTTTAACGGCTAATAAAGGTAAAAATAATAATTCGTTAAAAAAGCGCGTAATAAATAATAAACGTTATAATATTTATAACGAGATAAGTTATAATACGCGAATATATAAAAAAGATATAAAATTAAATAATAAATCGGATAACGAATAATTTTAATTAATTTAAAGCGTTATAATTAAATTAATTTATATAAAAGTAATAAAATATAAAAAAGGTGGCCTATTCGATAATATAGCTTATTCGGTAATAAACCACGTTATCTTATATTCTTAATATTATAGCTTAATCCTTTCTTAAATCTTTTTAAATATTAATAATATTTTATCCTCGAATCTCTATATATTTCCTTATTATATTTATTAGAAATTCTTCGAGGTTTTTAATTTTAATTTTTTATTTTTTAATAATCTTTTAATATTTAATCTCTATATCCTTAACCTTCTTTTATAATATATTAATCCGGGCTTTAAAAGTCTCAAATGCTTTAGCTTATTTTCCTTACTTTTCTTTAATTTAAATTTTATAATTTTTTAAATCCTCGATTATTTTTAATAATTCGGAATTATTAATTCCTAGCTATTTATTATTAGGAATTTAAATTATAATTTTAAGACGTTTCGAGTTTTTAATTACATTACTTTTTAAAGCTTTTAAGATTTTTTATAAAATTTTCGTTTTATCCTTAAAGAGGGAATATTTTTTTTAAAGCTTAAATTTAAAATCCTCCTTATTATTTATAACTTCTTTAAAATTCTATTCCTATACTTTAACTTTTTTAACCCGAAGTTTTATATTTAAGGGCTTTATTTATAATTTCTTAAACGCTCCTTTAAATAATAAATTTTTATTTTTTAAATATTTTATTTTATTATATTAGATATTTTCTTTATTAAATCGTTTCTTTTAATATATAGGAATAATATATTTCTCTTTAAGAATTAGAAAATATAATAAATCGGTTTACTTTAATAATATCTTTAATAATTCCGAAAGGAATTTAATACCTTTTTTTATATCTTTAATTATATAATAGATTTTTAAAACGGAAGGTTTAAAAAGTTTACCGAATATATATATTTAATCGTTTTATTTATATATTTCAGCGACGTTTCGGATCTTTTTTAACTTCTTTATAAATTTAATATATAGGAATATATTAATAATATATTAATTAATAAAGTATTTCTTTACTTTACCTATTAATTAATTAAGAAATATAACTTTAAAAGGGATTCCTTTATTAAATAAATCCCTTTAAAACTATTTATTATAATATTTAAATAATTCCTTTAACTTTTTATCTTTAATCGATAAAAGTTCCTTATTTTTAATAGAATTAACTTTCTTTTTTTATTTAAAGGCTTTAAATTTCTTAAATTTATTAAAGTATTCCGTAAATATCTCGTTATATTCTTTTAATTTTTTAATTAAATCTTTTACACCGTTTTTAATAAATTTATAATATTTATAATTCTTCGACCTACCTTTAAATTCTCTTTTTTTATAAAAATATATATTTATATTTTAAATATAATTTCCGTAGCTTTACTTTTCCTTTACTTTCCTTTATCGGTTTTATAATATATCTATAATCGAAATATTTATTTAAGAAATTTATTTTTCTTTATATTTTAAACGATTCAATTAAAATATTTTAACCGGCCGTTATTTT
Source organism: Apiospora saccharicola (assembly GCA_038363915.1). Lineage (NCBI taxonomy): Eukaryota > Fungi > Ascomycota > Sordariomycetes > Amphisphaeriales > Apiosporaceae > Apiospora > Apiospora saccharicola. Next base: position 9,248,256 of record JAQQWM010000001.1, read on the forward strand.
TCGTAACTTCTTAACTTTTCTTATATTCTTTTTAACGAAGGATTTAATTAAATTTTCCTATTTATTTTCCTTTAAATCGTTATTTTCTTTAAATATCCGCTTTCTTATTTTAGCCTCCTCGATTTCTAATTCCTTATCTTTAAAATTATCCGGGATATTCCTAAACGGAGGGGGAAATGTCGTTACCGAAACTTCCCGTTTCTTATAAAATTTAATTCCTTAATTCTTATTTCCTAAAGATTTAAGCTTATATCTTAAGGATTAAGACTTTTATTTCGAAAATTCCTTTATATTTTTAAAATCCTTAGAATAAATAATTTTCTTTTTATAACGTTCGATTATTATATAAAGGTCCTCTTTAATAATAACTCCTATATTCGTTTATATTTTAATAATTATAATATAAAAGGGCGGGTATTTTTAATCTATTCCGGGCTTATTCGGGATAATTAAATTATTTATATTCTTATTTTCTTTTAAAGAAGTTACCTTTTTTATATTTCTTATATAAAGGGGTCTTTAAAGTCTATCTTTTCTTATTAAAAAAGTTAAATATTTTAAAATTTTAAAGTTCTTATTATTCTCTTTAATTATTTCCGGAATATATCTATTTTAAAGAGTATCGTCTTTATATTAATTACAACTAACCCGTCTATTTTTAAAAATTCCTAAAATATCTATTTTTATACCTTTTTTAAAAGGTTTAATTTAAAGAATAAAAGTAATTCCTATTTATTAAATTTAAAAGGAACTTCCTTAAAATCGTAAAATTTTAAAGTTTTAAACCTTTTTTTAATAAATAATCCTTCCTATACTTTCTTAAATTATTAATAACTTTATTTAAAATATATTTAAAATTATCTTTATTATCCTTATCTATTTTAAAGTTATTTACTTTAATTAAAATTTAAATTATTATTTAAAATATATATTTAATATCGATTTTTATAAATCTTTTAAATTTATTATTTCTATTTAATAAATAAATAAAGATTTCCTTTTTTTTAAAAAATTATACCTTTATAAATAGGAATTCTTTAAAAGAGTTCTTATTTTAAAAAGATTATTAATAATTAATTTAAATCCTTTTTATATTTTATATCTTTTTAATAAATATTTATATTTATAATTTTAAAATTATATTCTTTAAAGGAATTCAAATTAAATATAATTATTTACGATATTATATTAATTATTTTTAAATTCTAATTAAAAATAATAATATTCCTATAAAAATTCTTTTTATATACGTTTTATAAAAAGTAGTTTATCGGAATATAATATTACTTTTAAATTATTAACCTTCTATTATAAATTAAAATAATCGAAAAATACTTTACGCATAATAATAAAAACTTTTTAATTTTAAAGTCTTATTAATTATTAATATAATTCCCTTAAGAATTTAATATAAAGTTTACCTAATATAATTAATAATATAAATATCGAAAAGATTTTTAATTATTATTAAAAGTATAATAATTATAATTATTTATAAAAGATATTAACGCGCTCGACGGTTTATACTTTATAATTTTTATATTTAATTAACGTTTATAAAGTTTTATATATATCCTACAGGAGATTATTCGATTAAAAATAACCTATAATATGTTATAAAAAATAATATTTTATTAACAGAATAATAAAAATAAACGGTTATTATATACAAGAAATGTTTAAAAGGTAAGGTTAATAATATTTATATAATAAAAGTTATAAATTACGGGTAAAGGGTTATAATTCGTATAATAGTATTAAAAGGTTTTTTTTTTTAATTAATAGCTATATTTACTTTATTAACTTAAATTAATTATTAATAAGAAGGAGTAACCCGAAAGTTTAATATAAGAAATTATAAATAATCTTTTTTCCCTTTATTTAAGTATTTTATATTATTATTTTAAGAATTATTTATAATTAATTATAATTATAATACCTTACCCCGAGGTATTAATCGAAGTTCGGGCTTTTATAAATTTATTTAAAACGGTAATAAATAATCTTTAAAAAGTTTTAAGAATCCTATTTTAAATATAAATAGCTTAATATTATCGGTATAATATTTATTATTTCTTTAAATATTTATACCGTTAAGGTTCTTTAATAATATAGATATTCTTCTTATTAATTATTTTATTTTAAATAAACCTTATTATTTAATTATTAGCTTTTCTTTTTTCCTTTTTTAAATAATTATAGTTAAATCCCCGATTAAAGGGAAGGATATCTTTATTTACCTCTTTAATTAATATATAAAATAACGGGTTAATTATAATATATAATTATTTTCGTTTTCCTATTTAATATTTTTTAATCTATATTAGATTCTTTTTATATAAATAAATTAAAATTATAATTTATACTCTCTTTCCGGAATAATATATTTATTTTCTTAAAGGGTTTTTAATAATATAAATTCCTTTAATATTAAAAAGCCTTTAAATATTTTAAAGGGTTTTCGAAAAGGATAGCTATACGTTAATTAAAATAGGGATATTTTAAGTTTCGTTATATACTTATTATTTAAACTTTTTATTATATAAAATAATTTATTATTTTAAAAAGTTAAAAAGGGTTATTTAAACGTTCTATAACGATAACTTTATTAAATACGAATTATATTATATAATTAAAGATTTTTATAAATTTAACGTTTTTATAAAAGGTTAATAAACTTTTTAAGGAATAGACTTTTATAAATATTAAACCTTAAATAAACTCCATTTTAATAAACGTTAATTTAAGATCCACGTATATTATTAAAGGATATATTCCGTATTTATTTACTTATTTCTTAAAATATTTAAATATATTAATAACCTTTATATCCGTAATTAGGTATACCTATTTATAATTAAAGAATAAATTAATAATATATAAAATATAACGATTCCCGTTTTTTAAAGCGATAAATAAGTTAATAAAATCGATAACGAGGATTTAAAGAGGTTTATAAATAGTTTTTAAAAGATTAAATATTTTAAAATAGGCGGGATTAAAATAGATATATTAAAGATATTTAAAAATATAGTTTATAATATCTTTATTTATTATAAATTAATAAATTAAATAATTTAATTACTTTAATATAATCGTAATTAAGAAATAGCCGTTCTCGTCGTAAGCTTTTTATAATATTCGTATTACTTTATAAAGAAATAGGTACCTCCGTTATACGTTATTTTTATAATACTTTAAAATATTATTTTTAATCCGAAATAGTTTATATTTTTCTATAAATATTTAAATTTTTAATTTTCCTTTATTTAAGTTAATATCGTTTTAAAGAGTTTCCTAAATATTATAATATTATAAGTTTTTTTTATAAAAAAAGTTATCGAATAAATAAAATTTAAATATTAATATTATATATACTTTTAAAATAAATTAAGTCTTTATAATAATTTATATTTCTTCCTTAAATATATTTATATTTTTTTAATATATTTTACCTTTAAATATATTAAGGTATTTAATATTTAAATTATCCGATTATTTTAAAAGTTTTAAAGCTTTAAATATTACTTTTTCTTTAATAATCTTAAAATATTTTTAATTAACGGTATATAACTTCCGGATAAGTTCGTCCTTTTCCTTTAGGAAGAGATTTAATAAAATTTTATTATAACCTCCTTTCCTGTCCTTTTATATTTATTAATTAAGCTTATTTATTATTCTATATTCTTTTAAATATTTTATATTTTAATAATTCTAATCCGGAAAGATTATTTTTAAAAGAATATCGGTAACTTTATTCCTTTTCCCTTCGATATAATAAATTTATATAAAAATTAATCTTAATTCGTTTACCTACTTAATATATATATTTTCTATATTAAATAATATATAAAAGAATATTAAAGGTTTATAATCTATAAAAATAATAAATAGAGGGTTTCCGTATAAAAAGTAACGATAATATTTATAAATAAATTTAATAATATCGAATAATTTATATTTATATATATTATAATTCTATTAAACTTTAATAAATAAGAAGGAGTTATATATAATAGGTTTAAGAACCTTTTAAATTATTTATTTAATAAAATATCTAGCCGTTTATCCGGAAGCGTCGATAAATATACGGATTAAATATATAGGATTATATTTATATATATTTATAATAATAATATATTTCTCCTTTAAAATTTAAAATATTAATATTTTAATTAAGCTTTATTATTATTCGATATTTTTTATTAAACGCGTAAAAGGATATAAGGTTTTCGCGAAGTTTTTAATAAATCTTTATATCGAGCTTATAACTTTTAGGAATAAACGGACTCCTATAATATTTATAGGAATAATTTATTTATTTAATTTAATTAACGTGGTTTATTACCGAGTAGGCTATATTACCGAATAAGCCACCTTTTTTATATTTTATTATTTTTATATAAATTAATTTAATTATAATATTTTAAATTAAGTAAAATTATTCGTTATCCGATTTATTATTTAATTTTATATCCTTTTTATATATTTATATATTATAACCTATTTCGTTATAGATATTATAACGCTTATTATTTATCGCGTGCCTCTTTAATAAATTATTACTTTTACCTTTATCGGCCGTTAAACGCTTCCCTTTTACTTTCTTATTTTATAATTTTTAAAATTCTTATATAATAAAGGCCCTTTTAAATTAAATATATACCTTTTTAATTCTTTAATATTTAAAAAATATTAAATTAATTTCTTTTAATATATATATCCGGTTATATATAAAGGTTATTTTATAAATTATTTTATTTATACTTTTTATTATTTAATTTATAATATTTAAAATAGGCGTTAGGGAGTTTCTTTAATAAGTAAAAACCTTACTTTTAATAAAGGTAAAGTATTTAATCGTTTATTAAAAGTTAAACGGCGTTTAAAGGTTATAAATATTAATTATCCTCGGACGCGACGGGTTAGGTATAAGTATTTAAAGATATATATTTAATTTATTAAATACCTTATTTAAATAATAAAATATTAAATTAAATACGTTAAATTTAAATTTAATATTATTTTTTATAAAAATAATAAAATATACGGTTTTAAAAACGATAAAGAATTCTAACTTCGTAATATAATTTATTAACGCTTTAATAAATAGCTCGATTTACTTTAAATATATACGTTTTAATATTAAATAAAATGTTATATTTAGAGGCTAAAGTAGGTAAGATAAATAAGGAGGTATATTAATTATAATAATATCGTTATTTTTATAATATACCTCGAATTCGGCTGAAATATAGCTTTTATAATTATTTAAGATTAAAAGGCGATAACGACCCTTTATTTACGATTTAATATATTTATTAAAGTATTTAATTTAATTTAAACCCGTTTTATTATCGGTTTAGCCGTTAGAAATTAATTTAATTACTTAATCGCCCGATAAATTATATTCGGTAATCTAATTTAAAAGATAATATTAATTTTAAACGATTAAGAACGGCGGAATATATTAACTTTAAGAATTAATATATTTAATAATTATTAATTATTCCTAATTATTAAGTTAAACCGATTTCGCTTTTTTATATTAATTAATATATATTATTATAAATATCGATTTAATTATATTTATTATAAAGCCGGTTTTATCGAAATTTTATATATCTTCCTTTAAAATATTATATTTAACTTTAATATTAACGACTAATATAAATTAATTAGAAATAATATTAATATCTTTATAAAAAGCCTTTTAATAATTATATTAACGGTTTATTTAGGTTTTAAAATCCAGGTCGCGGTCGATAAAGTGCTTAATTTAATATTTATCGATACGATTACTACCGCGCGATTCCGAAAGGAGATTAATTATATCTCCTATAATATTAATATTAAAGGGTATCTCTCGGGTATTTAAATTAAATATATAATTATAAAATACCTCCTTTTTTATTAAATTTAATTTCCGACCGTTCGATCGGGTTTCGTATCGAAGTTCGGTACTATAAAATCGATTATTTAAAGTAACTTAAGGGATATCGTATACTTTCGTAATAATTCTTTAATTAATTCGATTTAAACCTTTTTATATTATTTAAATTATTAAAATAATACGATTTTCTTTAAATTAAATTAATATAATAATAATAAAGATATTATATATTAAAGTTTAATAAAGTAGGTTAGAGGGAAAGGTAGCCTATTCGGTAATATAGCCTACTCGGTAGTAAACTACGTTAATCTAACTTTAATAATATAAATACGTCCTTTAATTTTATAAACGTCCCTTAAAACGTTAATTTATTTTATACCGATCTTATATTTCTGGAATAATAGCTTAAGGAGGGTTTAATCGATCCGGGGGAGGAAATAGTTTTCTATAAAGTCTAATAGCTTATTTATTATTTTCGCTTTAATAATAAAATCGTTAATATATATTAATAAACGTTATATAGATTCCGGATTGTTTTTAAATAATATTAAGAAGTTGGGTTTAAATAAAAGTTCCGGAATTAAATTAAAAGCGATATTTATAATTTTATAAAAGGAGTATCCTATTAATTAAATATTTTATAATATTTAAGTCGGTTATAATTAAGGAAATCCGGGGATTTTAAAAATAAAGATATATTTATAGTCCTTATATATTAAAATTATTTAATATTTATATTTTAAATTAAATTTTCCGAACATATCGATTTATAAGCGCGATAGTTAATTATAAATATTTATTAATAAAGGAAAATTAATTCCCGGAAGATCCTTTTTAACTTTATTATAATTAATAATTAATTTAGGTTCCTTATTATAAATTATTTAGGTATTTTTATTATCTCGATCTTTTAATATTAAAATAGATTATATATTTTAATTTAGTAATTTATTATTTATTATTAAAGTGTATTTATATAATTTATATTCGATTATTTCGGTAATTATTTTATTTAATTAATATTTTTAAGGATTTGTTTAGGTTTTCTTTTTAGATTGGTTTTAAAGTTTTATATTAATATAAAGTCTAATTTTATAAATAAATAGGTTTATAAGGGTTTATATATTAACGATATTAATTATATTATAATTCCGATAAATATATTAAATTTATATATAGCTTATATATTTATATTTTAAAATAAAGGGTTTAAGTTTAAGGTTTAATTTTTTAAATTATTTTATTATTTCTTTATTTATAATTTCGTTAAATATAATAATTTAGTATCTCTTTATTTTTTAGTTTATAGGAAATTAATAATTTATATAAGGAAATAAATTTTAAATATATTATTTTTATTTATTTAAGAGTCCTTTTTCCTTTTAAATAATAAATTAATTAGGTTTTAAAACTTCGATAAGAATTATTTTTAATAGGGAATATATTATCCTATATATTTCCCTTTTAAAAAAGGTAGTTATTAATTTAAAGGTATAAATAAATAATTAATTATAATTAATTTAAATAGAGTTTAAGAAATTATTATTAATAAATATTTATCGAATATTTAAAATAATCGCGTTAAGAATTAAACCTTTTTTAATATCGGGAGTTTAATAGAATCTTTAGGATTTTAATATATAGTTTTTTAATAAAACGATTCCGTTTAAGGCAGTTTTATAATATATTAAAATCGATATAAGAAGTTTAATTTTTTAATTTATTATTTAAAGTTTTATTAAATTTAAATTCGTTCAATTTTTTTTAAAAATATTTCTTTTTAATATTTTAGGAATAAACGTTAATTTATAATTTAAATTTATAAATATTAAAGGTTTATAAATAACAATTTAATATTTATTCTTATCTTTATTTTTAATAATTATATAGTTTTCTTAAATAAAAAATTAAATATATATATTTTAAAGTTATAATAATTCGAATAAGAATAATATAATATTTTTTCCTTTAATAAATTAAATAAAGTATTAAATAGTTCGGTTAATTTTCTTAATAATAACGTTAAAGATTATAAATTCTATAATTATATTAATTTTTTTTAATAAATTAATTAAATTAAAAAATTTTAAAAACCCTATATAAAATAAAGGTTTTTTAAAAAGGTTAATCTAATTAATTAAAGATAATATAATAATATTAACTTTATTTCTTTAATTAATATATTTATTATCCTATTTAAATTTTATAATAATAACTTTATTATTTTTTTAAAAAATTAAAGTAAATATTAAATAAAAAGCTTTTAAATAATTAATTTAAAGGACTTTTATTCTTTTTATTATCTATTTATATTTTTTAAAGACTTTATTTAATTATTTAATAAATAAATATCGGAAATTCTTATTAAAATCTAGGTTAATTTAAATTAACTCTTTTAAGATTAAAATAATTTTCGTACCCTTTAAGAAATACTAATAATTAAAAGGATTATCGTCCTTTTAAAATTAAATAGAATTAAGAGATTTCGGTAATTTATCCGGATCCTTAACTTTCCGTAATTTTCTAAATTTAAATACTTTCTTAATAGTTTTATTTAAAAACTTCTTTTTATTTTTATTTTAATCTTTTTTATTATTATTTAATAAAAAAGAAATAAAAATAGTACCTTTATTATTTACTTTCCTTTTCTTTTTTAAATACTTCTCGGTTAAATTAAAAATATAGGATTATATTATTATAATTTTAATTTCGATTTCCTCGTTTAATATTAATATATCGATATTTTTTAAAACGGAAATATTAATAAAGGTATAGGAAAATAATATTTTAATAACGGGTTTATCCTTTAAAATTAATTTATAATAAAATTAAATTAATCGGGTAATTACCTTATTTTATAATAAGGAGGTATTTATATTATATTTCTTAATCGGGGTAATAAAAGCGTAGAGATATAATTATTTTTATAATTATAATTATTTAAACTTTAAAGCTTTATATCTAAAGACGTTATAATTAATAATTCTATAATAGAAATATATTCTTTATTTTCGTTTTAATATAAATAAATTATTAATATAGGGATTAAATAATTTAAATTGATTAAGGATTTTAAAGTTTCTTATAAAAAGTTTAATATCGGATAGGGATCGCGAGGTTTTTTTAAAATTACCATTAAGGATTTAATTAATAATTCCTTAATAATCTCTTATTATATATCCTTCCTTATTATATTTAAAATATCCTTTCCGGGGTTTATTTAATCCTTAAGGTAAGGTTAAATATAATCGATAGTTAATAAGGTTTTAAGGAAAATATTAGAATTAAGGGTTTAAAAAAGGAAAAGGACTCTATATTTAAATATTATAATAATTACCGTATTATTAATATTAAAGAGGAAATAATTATTAAATAGGAAATCTTTATAAAACGTAAAGGGTTTATTATTAATTATATTATTATAATAACGATTATTAAAATATATTTCTTAAATAAAAAGGGAATTATAAATTTAAATAGCTTATATATATTTAAAGAAGTTTTATATTTTAAATTATTTAATTATATAAACCTCTATTTCTTTTAAAAATAAATTTAATTTATTTTATATATATATAATTTATTTTAATTTTCGTTACTCGCTTTCGATTTTTTAAAATATTTTAAGTCTTTTAAATTATTTTAAAATAATATTTTAAAGTTTCGATTAAGCGTACCCGTTAACCGATAGATATTTCTTTTAATTTATAATCCTTTAATCCTTTTATAAATTTAAAGATTTTAAATTTTAAAAAGGTTACTTTTATTATAAATATTCCTTTAAATCCTTTAAGACGGTCCTGGATTCCGACCTTCTAAAGTACGTTAAGGATTCTCGAGTAATATTAAATAAAAGGTTTATTAATCTTTTATTTAAATTTTATTAAATCTTTTTTTTAAATTATTTAAATATTAATAAATTTAACGGGGAATTTATTTTTTAGGGCTTACTTTAAGATATTTAAATCTTTTTTAATAACGGTATAGCTTCCGGATCTTTTTAAAGTAAATTAGATTTTTTATTTATTATTTAAGAAAGTAATAGTTTTTATTAAATATAATATATTAATTACTCGGATTACTTTATTTAATAGGAATTCCTAAATTAGGTAATTAATAAGTTTAAATTATTAATAAAGTTTATTTAATTATTTTATAATTAATTTAATTTTTAAAAACTCCGGAACCGATTAAAGGTTTAATAATTTACGGTTCTCTAAATTTATAATAGAAAATATATAGGATAATAAGGAAGATTAAGGAAATAAGAAATCTTTCGGTTAAGATTTTTATTTAAATAATTATATTAATTAATAATAGGTATTTTATTATCTTTAAAGATTAGGTTTTTTTTAATAATTTTAAAGGAGAGTTATCGATTATAAAGACGATAAAGGAGATAACGATTTCGTAATAATAATTATAATATTTTAAGGAATAGAATTTATTAATTATAAAATTTTAAATTAATATATAAAAATAGGAATAATACGATTTTTATTAATAAGAGATTTTCGGATAAATTAATATAATCCTTTTAACGAAAACTTTTAAATTCTTAATAAAGGTTTTTTAAAATATTAATTTCTTATGCTTAATAAGGATACGCGATATTAAAATATATTTAAAAATAAGATTATATTTATTAATTTTCGATTATTTATAAAACGCGAAAGTATAGGGTTAAATATAGGAGAATTTACGTTAAAAGGGTTAAAGAAAGAAGGAGTTATTTTATTAATTTATATTATAATTTCCTTTTTTATTTAAATTTTTAAATATTTATATATATTAATTTATTTATTAACGTTATTTAAAGAGGAAGCTTTTATAATTATTTCGGAATTATAAATAATAAAGGGGGATTCCTTAAAAATTATTAAATTATAAACGGGAAGGAGTAATCCTTTTCTTAATAAAAGGGATTTTATTAAATTTCCGGATAACGTAAATAAAGCTAAAAGTAAGGGTTTTAATAATATTTTTTATAACGTTATTAATAGATTATATCCGCGAGTAAGGGTTAATAATAATTTTTTTTAATTATTCCCGAAATAGATTAAAGACGGAATCCTATTAATTATAATAAATAATAATTAAATATATAGTTCGGTTATATATTTCTTAATTAATCTTACGTTAATTTAATATTTAAAGTATATATATTTTATATAACCGGAAATATATTACTTATTCTTAAAAGAGGTTATTTAATTATAGAAATGTTAAAGGGTTTAATTTAACTTTATATTAAGTATTAATTAAAATAATAGGTAGGTATAAAGAATCTCGAATTAATAATGTAAAGACGTAATAGAGTCTCTCTAAAAATCTAAAATCAATTGCGAAAAATATCATCTGATATAGCCACTCTATGGCGTGTATATAACTGCCCCTCTAGCTGCTGGCTCGCTTCGCGGAGGCTAGAAGAACGTGGCCCCGAAGTCTATCTACGTTTTTAGACTCACTCTCATCTTAAATTCGAACCAGGCATGTACGATGCGGCCGCAAATCAATAGCGTTGGTGAATCTCATTCCAAGAGCAAACAGTATCATGTAATACATCACGTGGTTGAGATGCTTTTTTCAGGGTCTAAGGGGATCGGGATTTGAAATGGAGGTTGGCAATTGGATGTGCGCATATGCAGGTCAACGCAAGAAGGGACTCCGGGTTGGGTGGCGCAACAATTGCAGGTCTGTCAGCACACGGCGGTGACAAATTATCGGGGGCTAGCTCCCAGCTACCGATATAGGCGGACTTAAGTGTAGCAAGGGGCTCTGCTTTAGGTAAGACGGAAGCAGCCTGGCCAATGAGAAACGGCGCAATTACCAGAGCGTGGCATGATCATGGTGCGGTAATTCAACTTTTAGGGGAGAAAAAAGTCATTGACGACCCCTAGGAATCTTTTGCTGCCACGCTGCGACGGTAGATGAGTGCAATTAGTGGGACGGACAGGTAATGTTCCTACAGTAGCAGACGCCGAGAGTCCGAAGACATCCACTGCGAATGCGAATGTCAGGCATGTACTTACCGGCTAGCTCGTTGTGCTACCTCTTACGGCCCCGATCTAGATTCCATCTGCTTGTACGTACATCCTTCTTCTGTTGTCGTCCAGTTATTCGACGGCATTGGATTTCTGTAGAACATCAATAAACTTTCCGAGGTCTAACAAAGTTTAATGTTTTATTCCCATTCAGCCCAGCATTGATTGGATATCTAATGCATGCAGTCAGCCCAGGAGGTAGTTTGTAAAATCTCAATACTACTCGTAGAGAATGCGACCGCGAGTAGTTGTTGGACGGCAGAGAGAGTCTTCATTCGTTGCTTCGGCCGATCTTGTCTGCATGTACTTTCAGAAACACCATCCCCATCTTCCGCGGCCCAGCCTCAAGTCAGCGAAAAGCCCCTCAACCCAGCACCCCGGTCGCTTTAGTTCTTTGGTGCTTTTGGTGCTCGCTTTCCCCCACCGACCGGCCATTTACCACGTCGCCGGCTAATAATAAGTAATAGCATCAAACCGTCATCCTCTCTCTTTTTTTCTCTTTTGCTACATACACACACACTTTCTCACCAAAACAGTGTTTTGACCAAATTAAGCCACCCGTACTGAAGTTGCACCCAGCAGCACATTGACCCATCATGGATACTGTTCTTCGACAGTCCAAGGCCATGTGCCCCTTCCTGAAGAAGACCTCGACCACCACTCTTCGGGCTCTCTCTACCTCGACTCGTCCCCAGCAGGCCTCGCCATGCGGCGGTACCATCTCCAAGCTGCAGCTGCTTGGCCAGCGCTGCCCCGTCATGGGCAAGGCTCTTGCCATCCAGTCCTCGCGCGTCGGTGTTACCGCCCCCACTGCTGTCGCTGGAATGCGCAGCTTCTCCGGCCACACCAAGTCGGGCAAGGCGAAGATTCACACCAGTCGCCCCAACGAGGCCAGAGCTGTCGAGGCTCCTATCCTGGCTGGTAAGCATATCCAATGGGATACCTACCCCTTATCAATGGACTGGCTAACAATGGTTTCGCTATAGATCAAATCCCACCTGCTGCGCCTAAGAAGCAGGGCAATTCGAACCTGCCCGGCCAGCCAGCCAACGACGATGCCAAGTTCAACTACGATGGCTTCTACCAGGCCGAACTCGACAAGAAGCACAAGGACAGATCCTATCGCTACTTCAATAACATCAATCGCTTGGCCAGGGAGTTTCCTCGCGCCCACATGGCGAACAAGGAGGAGCGCGTGACTGTGTGGTGCGCCAATGACTACCTTGGCATGGGACGGAACTCCCAGGTCATCAAGGCCATGCACGAGACCCTGGACGAGTATGGCGCTGGCGCTGGAGGTACGCGCAATATCTCTGGCCACAATAAGCATGCTGTAGAACTGGAGGGCACCATTGCCAAACTGCATGCGAAGGAAGCCGCCCTGGTCTTCAGCTCGTGCTACGTCGCCAACGATGCGACCCTTGCGACCCTCGGTAGCAAACTGCCCGACTGTGTGATTTTGTCGGACAGCCTTAACCACGCCTCGATGATCCAGGGTATCCGCCATTCGGGTACCAAGAAGATCGTCTTCAAGCACAATGATCTGGAGGACTTGGAGGCCAAGCTGGCCTCCTTACCCCTGCATGTGCCTAAAATCATTGCTTTCGAATCCGTATACAGCATGTGTGGCTCCATTGGCCCTATTGAGGCGATCTGCGATCTTGCTGACAAGTACGGCGCCATCACCTTCCTCGACGAAGTCCATGCCGTCGGCATGTACGGGCCAACCGGTGCCGGTGTTGCCGAGCACCTGGACTTCGAAGCGCATCAACAAGGCAAGCCCCAAGGTACCATCATGGACCGCATTGACATCATCACCGGAACATTGGGCAAGGCGTACGGCTGTGTAGGTGGATACATTGCCGGAAGCGCCAGGTTCATCGATGTGATCCGGTCTCTGGCCCCTGGCTTCATCTTCACCACTTCTCTCCCTCCCGCGACAATGGCTGGCGCCAAGGCTGCCATTGAGTACCAGGTGGAGTACACTGGCGACCGCAGGCTCCAGCAGCTTCACACTCGTGCTGTGAAGGAGGCTTTGGATGCTCGCGACATCCCTGTTATCCCCAACCCTTCGCACATCATTCCTGTCCTTGTAGGCAATGCTGAGCTTGCCAAGCAAGCCTCTGACATGCTCCTTGAGGATTACCAGATCTATGTTCAATCTATCAACTACCCTACTGTTCCCGTTGGCCAGGAGCGTCTCCGCATCACGCCGACCCCTGGACACAAGAAGGAATACCGCGACGAGCTTGTCAATGCCATTGACGAGATCTGGACCAAGCTCGGCATCAAGCGCACCTCGGAGTGGGCCGCCGAGGGTGGCTTCATCGGTGTTGGTGAGAGCACCGGTGCCATCGAGGAGCCTCTGTGGACTGATGAGCAACTCGGCATCAGCCACCAAGTCGCAAAGGAGATCAATGAGTCCAAGCCCGCTGGCCAAGGCTTCATCAACACTCTGCTTGAGCGCGAGACACAGCAAGCGGCCGTGAGCGCCGCCGCCGCCTGAAATTCTTCCAATCCAACTGTTTCGCAACCTTGGCCTAGAGAAGAAGAGTAGGGGGATGAGAGGGGAGCTCAGCGGACCCGAAACCACGTTCATTAGAGCGATGGGCCTTGTGTAAATTGCAACCACGTTCGAGTCACTGGGACTGATAATTGATCTTCGTTTCGACACATACAAACAAACCCCTCAAAGAGTTAACACACGTGTAGACTCGGGGGTTTAGAAAGTAAATTCAAAGCTTAGCATGGGGCCATGAAGCTACCATTATCTGAGATATATCATGCAATAGAATCAGCAGCGCCTCCTCTTCTGGGGATTGGCTTCTGCATGTTCACCTGCACATACTTACTGGCTTGCGTACACTGATGATTTGTGACGTTTCGTTTTCGATGTGATATGCTACTTGACGCCCTCTTAATTCTACAACTATGCAGGTTTGTCCTGCTGTCTGATTGGCTGGGATCTAACGACTAATTGTACCGAGTAAGGAAAGGTTATATGACCCTATAACCTGCCCAGACACTTGCATATGCATCCCGGCATATGACAGACAGGCGAGCAAGAGAACTCTGTGGGTTTTCAGTCCGGCTGCCTGCGCATGTCTATGGCGCGACGACATTTCGTATTTCTGATCCTCCTGTGCTTTAAACCCGGGAATAGATACTCCAAAGGCTGATAATGTAGCCATTTCGAAAAGCGCATGCTTGACTAAAGATTATTGGAATCATCTCAATATATAAAGAATGAAAGGAATGGACGTGGGACCATTGTTTATATATACAGAATTGTATAAGTGAGTCGCTAAAAAGAAAAAGGAGGAAAAGAAAAAAAAAAAAAAAAAAGGGACTGCCCACAGAAGCGGGCTCGACAAAGTGACCGCAGAAGGAGTTGAACCCTCTTGCCTTTAAGTACAATATGAATAACAATACTACCGCTAGGCTACACCGGCCCGGTCAAGGGATCTAGGGATCATTGCGATTTATGAACCTCTCGTTCAAGGGGGGAGTGAGTGTGTCTTGCGTGGTTTTGGTGGTTGGGGGGTTCTGGTTGGGGGTGAACTCAAATGCCAAGGGAAGGGCGAACCCCTTTTTCTTCTTTACCTTCCACTTTCGACAGCTGTTATCTTTAATCTACGCCTGTGGTCACATCACATATATAAAGAAGTGACACTGTCTATGATTAATAGCTATAGAAGATCTGGCTATTGCTCACATGGAGAGATCCCGTTCCGAGAAATAATCCTATACAACATCTCTGGTACCGGTTCCTCAGCAGTGAAGTCGGGCAAGGTCCGCAGAGTGCAGGCAGGTTGCGGACTCGCCGCCATGGGATACAACTTCGGAGGGACAGATCGCAACATCACATGGACCGGTCAGTAGTGGTCGTATTTGATCGATCAGTGGAAGAGCCACGGTAAGGTTGGATACGACGGCATCAAAGTACAGGGCGGGGCCATATTGAAACACCATGTCAAGGAAAAGGCGCGGCGCGATGATTTATTACAAAATGCAGACTTTTCTAAATCCCATTAGTTCCCATGTAGTTATCCAAACACAGTAACCCGAAGGGCCCCCGTTGCCCACGTCTTGTTTTCCAGAAGCAAGAGGCCATCATAACTTCGCAATCAAAAGATACCAGCTCATTCACCCATTCAAGGGGCCGAAATGACGCCTCAGGAACCGCTGAACTTGCGGGTCCCCACCTATTGCTTTCTCCAGCCCCTTGACATCGCCATCAATCCTGAGCCCCTCAAGTCCAGTGGCTCGGGAAAGCGCTACGTAGACTTGACCGACCTCAAACGCCTTCGAGAGGTCGACAATGACGCGGTCCAGGGTGAGGCCCTGGCTCTTGTGGATGGTCGTAGCCCACGCGGGCGCCAGAGGGATCTGCGTCCGCGATAGCAGCGAGTAAGGCTTTACGTCACCAACCTCACTAACAGAGCATCCAGCATAGATGACGCGAGTTTTGCCGTTATGGAACTTGACGACAGGCCACTTGCGCTCGGCATAGGGGCCTCCCATAAACTCCTTAATCTCGTGCTCCTTCATGGTAGCGAGGTCGCCATATAGGACAGGCCCGTCTTGTGGAGTCTCCCCGTCCTTGTCCTTGCCACGCCTCGCCACCTTAGGCATCTTGACGGCCGGCTCAAAACCGCAGAGGATACCCTGGCTGCCGTTACAGAGTCCGTCTTCCAGGCTGAGATTCACGAGTAGTACGACCAACATTCCCTTTTTCAGTTGGACACATTTGTCGAATCGATGTTTTTCCAGAGTTTCAAGGGGACCATACCCCCTGGGTCCAATATCAGTCTTGCGATAGGTATTCTTTTCTAATGCTGGATGTATCTGCCGCTGCCACCTAAATGTATCGCGGGCCCAGTAGGTATATTTGAGGCTTTTGAGCTTCCAGAACTCCCGCTGGTTTACTTCTGCGACATCATCGCGGGTGGCAAATATTTTAGTCGCGTGGTGCACTTTGCAGGGGTGGTCCATCAAAAGTCGCTTTTCGCTCTCAGATAGTGCTTGGCCGACTCGACATTTGTTTAGAATCCGGATGAACGCACGATCACTTTGACGGTGAATTGTCTTGAGATTGACATGAACAAATTGGCATTGGAGCCATGCATCGCTCGCAAACGCCCATTTGTCCTCATCGCGCCAGGCGGGATGGTCAGTGTTTGAACAAGAGTAGGAAGGTGCAGCACCCTCGTTGACGTCCTTGCGGAGACTATTCCCACATTCCATGCAGTGTTGAAAGGGGCTGACTGGTGGTAATTGACAGAAGTCTCCAGTTACGACAACTTGAACGCCTCCAAATGCCTTTTGAACGTGCAGTCTGGGATCATGGCGCGCGTCCTGCAGGATTCGATTCAGCCTTTCAAAGTGTAGGTTTTCGACCATACTAATCTCATCAATGACAAGCACATCGGTCTCGATGAATCTCTTCCACACTTTCTTCCCGTGTGAAGCTTTCTGGAGCTCTTCTAGAGCTTCCTTGTGGGAATCTGGTGTCCACCCTGCATAGGTCCACGTTGTAATTCCGTGGACCTGCAAAGCGGCACGGCCAGTTGGGGCGACGACATGCACCCTCTTCCCCATATCCTTCAAACGCTTAGTGAATGCTTTCAGAACCGTCGATTTTCCACACCCGGCAGACCCAGTGTAGAAAACATTGCGCCCAGAGCAGATAAGGT
Organism: Apiospora saccharicola; assembly: GCA_038363915.1. Classification (NCBI taxonomy): domain Eukaryota; kingdom Fungi; phylum Ascomycota; class Sordariomycetes; order Amphisphaeriales; family Apiosporaceae; genus Apiospora; species Apiospora saccharicola. Next base: position 9,265,889 of record JAQQWM010000001.1, read on the forward strand.
CAACCAACTCGGCCTGCTCAGGACAAAGTTCCGGCTCGGTGACATCCGAGGGCGGAAGCGGCTCAGAATGAAGGTCCGGCTTGATGGCTACTGGCGGCGGCAACGGCTCAGCTGGTGGGGACTGAGAGCCAACCGGGTTATAAGGCTCGCCGGCCAGCTTCGCCTTGAGCATGAGCGCTGATTCTGATATGACATAGGGCTTTTTCGCTGCGGGAGTATTATACCCATTCTTTGGAGAGAACGACGGGAAGTCTCTATCAAACTTTGCGGTGAAGTTTTCTTGCTTAACGTGACGGTGAAAGCCAGTCTGGTTCTCACGGGAAGATGATGGATAATTATTACCAAAACCTGTTTCGAAGCTTTCTTGCTTGACATGACCATCATTTCCCTCAGGAGGCCGAGGCTGGGTTTGTGTTGCACGTATGAAAAGTCTTGGCTTTACTGTCCTAAACACACGGCCAGGCGGATTTGAAGCTGTGTTCGGTAATGCTTGAACTGGGCTGTAATGGGAGCCTGACGGGGAGGAATTTGGAGCGATATCTAGCCGTCTTCTCTTAGACGTAGGCGGCGATGGTGCGTCTTCTCCGGATTCGCTGAAAGCTTTCTGAGAAGTACAGAGGATGGCTTTCGCCTCTCCAATGAATCGGTCTCGCCGTGCCTTCTCTTGCTGTGCTTCACTCCACGCATGCTTATTTGTCGACGTACGGCCCGTAGCGTGCGGCGGGCGTGAAGCAGACCCGGTTGCCCCATGGGGCGACCGTATGAAAGCCGGAGAGCTATGAGGCGGGGGCGTAGAGCCATAATAATCCGCGGGAAAGGGAACAATATCCAATGAGGGGTCAACCCTGGATGGGAGTGTGTCGTGTTGAGCCGGTCTCTGGTTAGGTGCTAGGTAGTGCCGCGAGGAGACGCGATTGTGCGGCGACGACACTGGCGGATCCAAGATAATAATTTCATCATTATCTAATAAGTCGGGAATGCTTTGGCTGGAAGACATGGCAATCAAGTCCAAAATGTATGCGAGTTACATGTGTGCCACCCCGCGATGGCATCCAGTCGTTGTTAGTGCTTCTCGAGTCTGCCGGATAGGTAGGTTCTAGATTCGCGTAGCTGCCGAAACCGCGTTATGTCATGCCCCTGTAAATCAACGTGATTATGACCCCTGTCCCGGCAGGCAGTTGGTGCCCCGCTTCTTTCTCGCGACCCCGTAGGAGCAACAGGCTGATGGCTGTACGCCAACTAAACAAACTCTTCCAACTACTGTACATCACTTGTGTTAGGCTATGCGTGCTTACTTACATGTAGGTATGCTCACCCTTTCCGAGCTCATATTGGCCTTATATGCACATATCTCGAACTCACAATTATCTAGGTCCGGCAGTTTTTACGTAGGCTGGGCGCAGTAGTGTGTCATGGCATTGACCTGTATACGTTCGGGGGTCATATGCCTTACCTGCTGCTTGTATAAGACCAATCGGATTGGTATGCACTCTACCAAATTAGCTCAAGAGGCCCTCCCAAAAGAGGGCTTCATTCGCATCGGATTGTGAGGGGTATGTGCAGGGTGTGGATGACAGGACAGAGGATTCTGCCTTCCTGGCTGCGCTGTATAATATGAGAATAACCTTCACTTACAAGTGGAGGGCCACCCAGTACGGCTTTATCTGGTATCACTCGCACTTTGCTCTGCAGGCCTGGCAGGGCCTCTTCGGCGGTACCGTCATCGTCGGCCCGGCCACCGCTAACTACGACACTGACCTAGGCCTGATGTTACTCAACGGCTGGAGCAGTTCAAGTTCAACCATCAATGAACCCATTAAGTGTTACGGCGTAAGTCGCTGGCCTATTATCGGCGGCGGACCTCGAATCACCTGATCAAATGTATTCACTATGCACCTCAAGTAATAGGAACTAATTCCGGTACTATGAGAATCATAATATACTCCATTTCAGTCCTCAGAGACTGCTGATGATCTCGAGGACGTACGGTATCCCCTTGATTGCGGCAACGCTGCTTTCCACCAAAAAGAACGTACTGTACGGACAGGAATTATTTTAGCACGATCGGAGTGACGTTTAAAACGGTTATCCCACTCGGTGCGGTACATAATTGGTCAGCTAGACCCTGCTCCGGCACGCACGGTCATGTTAATTATTCTTTGAAAGTATTGTACGGAAAGCAGCGTTACCGCAACCAAGGGGATATACCTATCCGTGTAACGATCCTAAAAGTCAGCGTGCATTATCTTGAGGAGCCCGAGCCAGACCTTCGCATCAATCTTTCAGTTTTGGGTATATCTACGCTTACCCCAAGATAGGTTAGCTCCGCTCTCAACTTCAATCGCCCCATCTTTTGATAAGGTGGGGTAAAAGCAGCGGCGGTCCCTTATTTAGAAAAATTGACAGGGAAAATGCGACGGCGATGCTGTGCGCGTGCAGTAGTAGTAGTAGTAGTAACAGTGGTAGTAGCCCGTTGTGCTTGCCATTTACATGTAGGTAACAGACCAGCGTTATCAACCTCGTCATACATGCTTTTTTTTTTGCCATAACTCTAGCCCACATCCCCGAAGACTGCTTCTCTGCGCCAACATTCTGGACTCTAAACCATCAGTCGAAACGGCATTGGCCGCCATGTTTTCTGCTCCACGGTAGCAATGTTGAATTCTGCTAGGAGCCATGTAGGCGGCGCATCTACGACTGCGAGCTTCGTGCGCCTTGCCAGACATCGAGCGCAGCGCCACCATCCGCGACAATTCCTATTAGTGTCGCGACCTTGCTATCAAAGATGGCAGTCAACAGCCGCTGCCACAGCGCAACAACCTTCTACCGATGCTGATGCGCACGACCAAGCGAATTCTACGACGCTTGCCATCTCCTCCACAGCCCGCTTCAACGAGATTGGCGTGCAGCATCTCAGTGAACATGTCTACAACCAGGTGTTCCCCAATGGCAGTCAGCCGCCGCCGAAGGAGCTTGTAGAGCTCTCGCAGGAACATCTGCGCCGGCACAATTTACTGGGAAAGAATACCGACAACAACGCACCAATCGCTTTCGACTTGCCTCCTATCCAGGGGAAGACTCTCGACGAACACTTCCACAAGCTGGGGGTGGATAGCGCCGAGCCGTTTCTCACACATGCGAAGAACTTTGCAAAAGACAATGCGCCGCCACGGCCGAGAAAATGGGTGCAACAAAGCGGCTGGACGAAATACTACCCTAATGGCGAGGCGGAAAAGGTCGAGTTCCCTGACGAGACAGCGTTGTGCTTTGATACGGAAGTGTTGTGGAAGGAAAGCTCGTTCGCTGTCATGGCCTGTGCCGTAAGTCCCACGGCTTGGTATGCCTGGCTATCTCCCTGGCTACTGGGCGAGTCGGAAACAGACAAACATTTGATCCCTTTAGGAGATCCGACCAAGGAGCGCATCATAGTTGGGCACAACGTAGGGTACGATCGCGCACGGATATTGGAAGAGTATGACTTGAAGCAAAGCAGAAACTCCTTCCTGGATACCATGTCTATGCATGTCGCAGTCAATGGCATGTGCTCACAGCAACGACCGAAATGGATGTGGCACAAAAAGAACAGAGAATCGCGTGAGAAGGATCCCGAAGCTGCGGCTAAGGTTGAGCTGGCGGCGATGACCGATGGTCGTTTTCGGGATGAAGAGGAGGACTTATGGGTTGAAAGAAGCTCGGTCAACTCCCTCAGAGATGTTGCCCAATTTCACTTGGACGTTACAGTGGACAAGGCAGCTCGCAATGAGTTCGGTGTACTCGACCGAGATGGAGTTGTGGAAAAGCTGGATTACCTGCTCGATTACTGCGCAGCTGATGTTGCTATAACACACCGCGTCTACAAAATCGTGTTTCCCAACTTCTTGAGAACATGCCCGCACCCTGTCAGTTTTGCAGCCCTGAGGCATCTGGCTGCAGTTATTTTGCCTGTTGACCAGTCTTGGGTCAATTATATCAAAAATGCCGAAGATACTTACCAGAAGCTGTCGCATGCGATACAAGAACGGTTGGTTGGTTTGACAGAGAAGGCGCTCGAACTTAAAGATGACGCCGAGAAATGGGGCAAGGACCCTTGGCTGAAGCAATTGGATTGGTCAGGGCAAGAAATCAGGATGGCCAAGGGCAAAAAAAAGGGAGACCCTCCGAGGCCTGCTCTTCGACAGAAGTTGCCTGGCAAGCCCAAGTGGTACAAGGCTCTGTTTCCAAAAGTCGATGAGGACACTCTGGAATCAACCGAGAACATTCTAAAAGCGATCGCTTTAACAGTGCGAACACGAATAGCGCCACTACTGTTGCGATTGTCTTGGGATGGATATCCTCTTGTTTGGACTGATAAATACGGGTGGACGTTTCGAGTTCCCATGTCGGATGCTTCTAAGTACGCCACAACCCAGTTGGTTCGCTGTGATTGGTCAAACGACACGAAAGACGACGCGAAAGACGACACAAAAGACGACACAAAAAACAATGCGAAAGACGACGCGGATGAGGTCTTTCGAGAGGATACGGGGGGTATTTATTTCAAGCTACCTCACAAAGACGGTCCCATGGCGCGCTGTACGAATCCCTTAGCAAAGAGCTATCTGGTATACTTCGACAATGGGACACTTTCATCGGAATACGCATATGCCAAGGAGGCTCTGGAGATGAATGCATCATGCTCGTATTGGATCAGTGCGAGAGACCGAATTGATTCGCAAATGGTAGTGTATGAAGATGAGAAGGCACCAATCCCCGAGAAGAGCAGAGGTCAAGACGAAGGCAACAGACCAGGATACATCCTTCCGCAAGTGATTCCAATGGGCACCGTCACGCGGAGAGCGGTGGAGAACACATGGCTGACTGCCAGCAACGCAAAGAAGAACCGGGTTGGATCTGAGCTAAAAGCGATGGTGAGAGCTCCGCCCGGGTACTGTTTTGTTGGAGCAGATGTCGACTCGGAGGAGCTGTGGATTGCCAGTGTTATCGGGGATGCCAACTTTAAGCTCCATGGCGGCAACGCAATTGGTTTTATGACACTCGAAGGTACCAAGGCAGCAGGCACAGATCTGCACTCACGGACAGCGGGTATATTGGGTATAACGAGAAATGACGCGAAGGTCTTCAACTACGGACGTATTTATGGCGCTGGGCTCAAGTTCGCTGGGACTCTCCTCCGACAGTTTAATCCAAGTTTGTCAGAGCAAGAGACCATGGACATCGCCGGCAAACTCTACAAGGAGACCAAGGGTACTAAAACAACTCGCAAAACGCTAAGCAAACGTCCCTTCTGGCGCGGCGGGACCGAATCGTTCGTGTTCAACAAGCTGGAGGAATTTGCAGAGCAGGAGCGGCCACGCACCCCCGTCCTGGGGGCTGGGATTACAGAAGCCTTGATGGGACGCTATCTCAGCAAGGGAGGATACCTGACGAGCCGCATCAACTGGGCCATCCAGTCCAGTGGAGTCGACTATTTGCATCTACTCGTCGTCAGTATGGATTACTTGGTGCGACGCTTCAATATTGACGCTCGTCTTTCTATTACTGTCCACGACGAGATCCGATACCTCGTCAAGAACGAGGACAAGTACCGCGCCGCTATGGCTTTACAAGTTGCCAACCTCTGGACGCGGGCCATGTTCGCGCAGCAAGTGGGCATCAACGACCTACCACAATCGTGCGCGTACTTCTCCGCCGTGGACATCGATCATGTTCTGCGAAAGGAGGTCGACATGGACTGCATCACCCCGAGCCACTCGACCCCAATTCCCCACGGCGAGAGCATCGACATCACACAGCTTTTGACTAAGGGCTCCGAGGCGTTCCTGGACCCTGCCATCATGCCGGCCCAGAACGCGCCGAATCTCGATAACATTGAATACACACCCCGCATCCCCGTCATGGAAACCCTGAACAAGGCGTCCGTCGATCTGCGGTACTTCCTTAGGGCACAGATCACCAGCGACGACACCGAGCTGCGCGAGATTCTACGCGACCAGAAGAAAGAGTACGCAGAGGCCGTATCGAGCATAGGCGATATCAGCGGCCGCAGCAATACCGGAGGCGGCGTGGGTGGTACTGGTCAGCCACGCAAGGTGCGCTCCCAGAAGCTGGTCCCGTACAGCAGCCAAGCCAAGTTGATGCCCCATTTCTACCAGCCGTTCGAGACGCCCAAGTTCAGCAAGCAGAAGTTCCAGAGAAGAACCAGCCCCGACTGGGGGAGTGGGAACCGGAACAAATGCCGCCCAGGACTGGGTCTTACAGGTCTAACTAGTCGCAAGGCTAAACGTGCCTTTTTCTTTTTATGTCACGACGACATGATACCCCAGGTACATTTCCAAGGAGTATTGTCGCTTCTCAACTTCTTTTTCTTATGTTTGTACTTGTAACTTCAAATATTTCTGCATAGTTAGCGTGGGCATGACTAGGATACCAGTTGGGGAAGGAACTGGGGGTGACGTAGGGTGGCTATCGTATGCTGGCGTCAGGTGGCATGGCTTTGTTTCTTTTGAACATGTTTGGATAACGGATGCCTTCATGGTTGTACGTATGATGCAAAATGTGTATATGGTCAAAATCAAGGGGATGAGAGGAACATTGGACATGTACAATGAATCACTGCTCTGCGTATGTATGTACTTGAGGCTATCTTGCAAATGACGAGTTGCCTATCAAACTCATGAATTATTCGTATGACGCATCGTATCTATCTATCGTCATGATCTTTCGTGAATCGTAACCCTTCATCAACATACCGTATTTTTAACTTATCCTCTTACTCCAACACCTTAACCTGATACCCACAATGTATGACCAACAAGATCCCGAAATTTTCCCCTTTTTCGCCTTCAAGATGCTGACTGACCCCTTCCAAATGCGGTTCAGAATGCAAAAACAAACCGTACAGAACGGATGCAACAGCACTGACTCCTGATATGCCCCAACTCAGCAGAGTGGTAACCAAATCTTCTTCAAACCAACACCACATGCTGGTTGTAAATCACAAGATGATCCAGGAATTGAGGGTTGCCCCCCAGCTAGCTAGTGAAAGCAATCCAGATAGAGGAGTGCGCGTCTGACAAGAGAAAGGTGAACCGGTGAGAGGGAAATAGGGAGGGGGAAACAACACGCCGCCAATGAGAAAACCGAAAACCGAAACCCCTTTTGTGACCTGAACTCCGAACCGAACATGAGAAAAGAAAAAAAGGAAAAAGAAAATAATAGTACAATCAAAGGAGAAGTCCTCGCCATTCTGTCCCGACCCGACAGGATGTTAAGAGGAGACACCAGCAGCGGCGGTGCGAGTAGAGACCGCACTTGAGGCAGCAGCCTGCTCAGCCGCAGCGGCATCTTCTTCCTCGTGCACTAGGCGCAGGGTAGTACTGAGCTCGCTCAGTAAGCGGGCATGTCCGCGGTGGCCATTTTGCCCTCCACGGTTGTTGGTGGCGTTATCCGGTGTTGTAAACACCTGCTGCTTTTGCACCTGTGACGCCGGCTTCTTATTGGTATAATCCGTTGTGTCGGCGCCAGAGGTGTCATCAACAGAAGATTCCGATGAAGTTGCAGAGGCAAGAGACGCCATGGTGTCTACGCTGGGCAGGCACTGCGAGCTGGCGTAGCTGGGTGGCAAACGCGGCTGGCCGGGAGAAGGGGTAAAAGTAGATGAGAGCACGCTGGCTCGGCCACCACCACCGCCACGGGTTGGCGAATAAAATGAAGAGACGCCGAGTAGGAACGAAGAGCGCCGTTTCGAAGGCGATGGGGAAAAGCGCATACTTGAAAGTGAGGACCGCTTCCTCGCGCCCATGGTACCTGACGGCAAGACGGGGTTTTGAGGCTTGCTTCCGATCTTGTGGCTAGCTCCAAGAGAGCGCCGATGCGAATAGGAAAGGGGGATGCGTGAGGGCAGCACGGGGAGCGGTCGTTTCGGTGGTGAACCAGGGGGTGGCGGGCCAGAGGGAGGTGGGGTCGGGGTGTTGCGAGAAATCTTCACAGCGTTTTCCTTCTTTTTATTCACTGTCTTCTTGCTGTCACCACCCGAAGAAGACAAGGAAGTGGTGCTGGGATTGCTGGGATGCGATTGGTTTTTGCTTTTCTTGTTTTTGTTGCGCTTGGATTTGTGACTTTTGCTGGCGTTTCCTCCGTCACGACGCTCGGAAAGCACTGACATGGCCGCGACTGTAGGAGGCGGCGTGATGATACCTATGTGCGGGGGAAAGAAGAAGAAAGATCAGAGTTAGTGAAACGATCGCCACTCCATCTCGGACAGCCAAAACGGCCTCGAGTCCTCGCTGACAGTAGGGGAGCGGGAGCGGGAGCTCCGGGAAGGGGAACTCCTGCGTGCGGGGCTATCTGTCGCCGCTGTCCCGTTCTCGGACTGCGTGGCAGGGGGAATCAAGATGACGGGAGGCGGCAAGACTAGGCTACTGGGGCAGGGGCTAGGGCAGGTGTCGGTGGTGACACCGAGCAATGGCTGGACGACTGCGTACGTAGACGTGTTGGTATACTTCTGCAGCTCAAATTGTAATAAAAGGGAATCATCATTTGACGGCTTACCTGTACTCTCCTCCACGGGGGTGGTGGTACCTGTTCGATCTGCCAGGATAGTGTGAGTGACCATATCGCTGTCACTAATAAAGCTGCGGTTCGCGGGCGGGTTGCTGGCCGAGCGGCGCAATCTCGTCTTGTCGATGCCGTAGCGGGAACTCAGGCTATCGGCATCAGCGTACGATTCGCGGACCGAGTTGCGCTTGCTGACAGCCAGCGGCTGGGGAACCAAGTCGGGGTGGGAGGGGTTCGGACGCATAGGTGACAGGCCAGTGCGGATAGACAACATTGAGGCTCGACGCCTGAGGGACTCGGCCTTCACAGAAAGCCTCCTCGTCAAGTTTCTCTTGCCGCGCTCGCTGGGACTTTCGTTTTCGTCCGCGTCTGCAATTCGATCGGTGGATTTCTTGCCCGGTGTGTCGAAGGGTGAAGAAGCGTTACCTGTCGACTCCTCGGGGATCGTGCTGGGCGGCTTGTAGGATACGACGGTTTCGCCCGACTCGGCAGACTGGTGAGATACCGATCGCGCACGTGAATGGTACTGCGTGTGTTGTAATCCAGGAGCAGCACGAGGCAGCGTGCCCTGCAAAGTAGAGCCCGAAAGAGGTCGCGGCTCAACGGGAGAAAAACTGCGGAAACCGATGGGGGTGGGAGTTATGGAGTCGTGAGGGTTGCCGCTTCTCAACATATTCAGGGCGGGAGGATAGTGCAGATTTGCCTGGGGTGGGTTGAGCACTGCATTGTGGTCGTCTCTTGCTATATCACGCGTCAGCCAAGTCATGTGTTTGAAAAAGAGAGAATGCAAGACATAGAGAGTCATCGAGACAATGCAGTGAATATCACAACTAGATGTATTCAACATGTAGTTGCCATCAACTTGGAAACCTCACATGCTACGCGTTCAGAAATAGTTTGCAGGGGCCTTTGACTTACCCCATGCTGACTCCCTCTTGTTTGCTCCCGTCTCCAGAGTCTTCACGCGATTCAGTCCATCCTGAAGCTCCTCCTTCATTGCATCCACCTCAGCCTGACTGGTCCTCAAGTCTTGGAGCATGGTGCCCACCTGCTCGACATCGGTCCTCTGGACGCGTTGCTTGCGATGCCGGCAATAGAGGAAGATGCATGCCCCTACAGCAATACAGAGCAGAGGTAGTAGCACGGCAAGAACCAGCTTCCAAGTTTCGATGCCATCGGTGTTAGGGGCGGAACCCCCATCCGCCGGACTGTCGTCGGACATCGTAGGTAACGATGACAGTGGTACAGTAGGTGAGGATACTGTGGGATCGGTTGGTGGTGGCCTAGAAGGCTTAAAGAAGCTCAAGGCCGTTTCCGGAGTACCAGGCCTCCAAAAGGTCAAGCTCGGCTCCTGGGAAACCTCTACAGCTAACTGTGAGAGAGAACTGGTGGAAGAGTCTGTAGGTGAAGACGCGAAGGTCCTTTGAGCACTAATGTCAGCGCGGGCCCCACGCGCCACCTGGGCTTGAGGATTTATGCAGGTATTGGTTGCCATCTCGCAGTTCTCTTGGTTTCTTCTTTCTCGCGATCGATATCATGGCGGAGAAAACAGTGATAGAGGCGAGGGGCGTACGGGAGCGTGGCTATTTCAAAGAAATGGGTGAGAGTTTACTTACGGTGAGGGCAAGCGGGCCTCGAGTAACGACAAGCAATAGTCTGTCAGGTATTCGCAGGTTGTTGTTTACTGATTTGAAGCCGTCATTAGTCATTCACGCCTTCAACGTATGAGGTGGGCCAACATCGCGAGGGTGGAGGGCGGAGAGAGGATGGTCGTAAATATCCTTGAGTGGTGTAAACAAACGTACCAGTCAAAATACCATCGTCTCAAAAAGACGCGTTCACAATAGGCGATTTTTGCAAATCGAAATGAAAGAAACACAGACCCCTCCAGGCAGTGATCAAAAAAACAAAATCAAGCGAGTGATTGCAAAAGAATGTGGGCGAGGAGGATGGATGACAGGAGAATGAGGGACGCGCAAAAGTAAAACAAAACGACTTCGCGAAGCAACCCCAGACCTCTTTGGATTAGGGACTAACTCTGGCATCAGGAATTTTGAGTTAGAAGGAATTGGGACCAGCGACAGCGTGCTGTAGTTGAAGTCCCTAGAGTTGGCCAAAATTGGGGCTTCAGGTGGAATAGGGGGAGGGGGACCAGAAGCTCGTTACCCTGCCTACAGCTTTTTCGCAGTACTTGCAACCTCTAAAAACACGAAAAACAATAGCAAAATAAACAAGTCGCAATGGGTTTTTATTGATTGCATTTCACAATTGAACTGTATGCATAGATATTAGGACTGAAGGCACAGAGATAGCAGACGGCGTCGTTGGCGGTTAATCGTCCTCATCGCGTGTAGTAGCCCAACCCCAGACCTAAGGACTCACACTGCTGCAACTCGACGAACGGTCCCTGGAAGCTGGGCCACTGCAGTGTCCTCATCGTCATCGCATCTTTTGTTGCCGGCACCCACGGCCCTGCTATCTGGATCTGCCTGATCGTGTTCTCGTAGCCTCTTGCCCGGAGGAACGCCAAGTCCGCATTCGGGTCGTAGGTCCGCGCGAACGAGGCGAACGAGTCCAGCACAAACTGCTGGAATGGCAAATCGTGCTCGTCCCGCAGCGGCAGGCCCTGGCGCGCCAAGTTACCGAAGGCGTAGTAGAGCTCCCCCGAGTGGCATTTCAAATACTCCCGATCCGGGTCCCCAAAGGGTCGCGTCGGCGTCTTGGGCGGCTCGCAGGCATCCAGGCCCGGCCAGCCGCTCGTCTGGTACGTGCGGTTGAACTCGTAGAAGTACACGTCGGGGGCGAAACGCCCCGTCTGCAACCCGGCGAAGACGGTCGCTTGGTCGATGCAGCGGAAGATGCCGTCGGTGGCGAGTCGAGAGCTCATGTTGAACAGCGCGAGGGTCTGGTTTGCTATCTCGGGGATGGGGAAGAGATTGGGCGATGGGATGGAGAAACCCAAGGACTCGAGATAGGCCGACTCGTTGGTGGTTTGCGGGTAGCTGATGAAGGGCGCTCCGTCGTCACGAACGATGCCCATCATGAGTCTCACCGGGATGCGAGGTCCATCGAGTTGCAGCTCGTCCGTTGTAAGATACGTACCATCCACGACCAGGTACCGTGCGACTGTGCTGAGGCTCGCCAGTGTCGTCGCCGGCACCTCTCGCAAGCAATCGACCTGGGAAATGGCCTTGGTACAGTTTGTGGCACTCAATATATCGTTTCCTGCGGCTTCCATTTCCTCGTCAATAGTGTAATACTTGGAGTACGTAGTGCCATAGTTGATGCCTCCGAGGTTGGACAGTGGAATAGCTCCCGCAAACTTGCCAACGGCCTTTGGCGATGCCATCAGTGCCCGGACGCTTGCGGCTCCCGCAGACTGGCCGAATATGGTGGTTTTATTTGGATCACCACCAAAGTCTTTGATGTTCTTTCTCACCCAGTCAAGGGCGTTGATCTGGTCTGCTAGCCCAAAGTTCCCGTTTGTCTTGCTGTCGTTGAGAGCAAGAAACCCCAAAGTTGACAGCCGGTAGTTGATTGCAACGACGACCACATCGCCTCTGGAGGCAATGTTACCACCATCAAAGGTAGGGTCGTTAGCTGTTCCGCCCGTGAAAGCCCCGCCGTGAATCCAGAACTATGTAGATATCAGTACCCAGCCCATGGTCATGTCCCTGGCGGTCTAGCTTGGTGCTGTATCGCTTACCATGACGGGTTTGAGACCAGGCCTGAGCGAGTCCGACTTCGGTAGGAAATTTGTCCATATATTCAGGAACAAGCAGTCCTCGGAACCCGAACTGCCTTGGACGCACTGAGACCCATATTCAAGCGCGGAAACCTTGTCCCCTTTGCCGATATAGGGGGTCGAGTAGGTGAAGCGTTTCGGCTGCGGCGCATAGCGGATACCGAGGAAACGGAAACTATAACGGTCTCGATATCTACTATACGGTTAAAGAATGCGCATATGGCAACGAACAGTGCATACATACCCGGCGAGCTCTTCATCATTGGAGTGAACCGTCACTTGCCACTTGCTGCCGGTATCCTGGCTTGTACTGTTGGAGACCGGAGCAGTCTGCGTGCAGAGGACTGGCAACTCGGAAGTAGAGCCCAGGGCTGAGACTGCGCCATCGATACTGATGGCGCGGTCTACCGACCCCTTCGACGCAATCCAGTACTTCGCCTCCCGTTTGGTTGCGTTGATGAACTTCAGGTAGTTGAGGCTGGGCTGTATGCTTGCCGTCTTGAGCTCAGGTGACCACAGTTCTTCTCCCAAGGCCTCGCAAGCACTTTGGGCGTCATTTAAAGGCCGGGCTCCCAGTACAATGACGCCGGAGTCTGCCAACGGACTGATGGCTCCTTTATTCATACAGGTTAGTACACGGGCATCAGGCAAGTGGCAGGGGCGCTCCTCCATACCTTGCAGGTCATTGTCAATGACGATAGTGATATCAGAGTTCAGGCTCTTTGGAGATGGGATTGTTGTTGCCTGAATACTTGTGACCAGAAGCAGCGGCGCAACTAAGGACAGTAAGCCAACCATAACGGCGAGAGGGAAATACGACAGCTCGCACAAATTGCAAGTAAGTAGGTAAGCCAAACAGGGTAGAAGGGGTAGAGGCACCTCGAGCGCCAAGGCTCGGCCCTTTATAACATATGAAGGCCACCCATCATCAGGATTGATACCTGCTACTCCCCCACGGTATCCATCACGTCAACGATTCATCCCCCCCTGCCACGAGAACGTACCCTCTCCGACTCGCTCGGCTTTCCAGATTGCCGGGAAAGCAACTAAGCATCGTTGAGGTGGCATCGTGTCTCCCCGCAATACCGGTATGCAGCACCTAGCGCAGCGTGCGTCTTTAGCCTAAATGCCGGCCTACTATATCCACCCCTGTACTACAGTGGGCTAGAGTTAGGTACGTATGTTGTCCGCTTGCTTAACACCGAAACTAGTATACCCAAAGGCCGGTCACTGATAGTATATGTTAAAGGATATTCCATGCCGTAATTAGTTATGTGTCTGGAAAAGCGATGGGGAAAGCAAGCAACATGAAAGAGGTGGCAGATAGGCAGGTGCCTGGCAAAGACTTGACGTATGCGACTTGGTCAGTGTCAACATAGGTAAAGAAGACCCAGGGTGCTAAACTGTGTATGCTGATTACTGAGTATATATATGAGGTATATGTACATAATGTATTAGTCGTAGACCCAGATCGGTATTTTTAGGAATAAAGCGAATGGTTCGTCAAACACTTCAGACAGTACCGTCCATAAGGAATACACTGGCTTCCAGCGGGCGAGCATTAATCTGTAAGACAGTCAGCGATTATCCTCAATCACAACCACCTCATGGTATGGACAGGTAGACTTACCAAGCTCCGAGGAACCTTCCTCAAGTCCGTGACCCCGGCCTGGGCCCCATCATGCACAATCTCCGTCTTGAGGATCTGGATGAGCTTCTCCACTCCCTCGGTGCCGTAGCAGTTGGCGTACATGAAGCTGTGTTCATCCCAAGTCAGTCAGTCCATCCATCCATCCATCATCCAGCAAGAAGAAGAAGTGTTAGATTAAGTAGTCAGTTTCACTTACGGTCTTCCCAACCCCACCATCTTCACCCCCAGTGCCATCAGCTTGAGCACGTCGGTGCCGTACCGCACGCCGCTGTCGGCCATGACCTCGACCTGCTGAAAGACTTGCGGCGCGTTGCGGTAGATCTCGTAGGCGATCTCGAGCGGCGAGGGCGAGTACTCGAGTTGGCGGCCGCCGTGGTTGGAGAGGTAGATGGCAGACCTGCTGGAACATCACTTGCGGCCCGTTCAGGGTGTCATCATGTTTCTGGGCTGCTAGCTCCTCGATGGTCTTGGTGGCATACAGGGCAGCCTGTTGACACAGTATATGTCAGTCAACTTTGGTACCTCTTGGGGTCCGTCACGGCGAGAGAGTGGTGGTTCACATACTGTGTATAGGATGTTCTCCTTAGCGGCAGCATCCACAAAGTTCAACTCGGCTCTCTCGGGGTTGGCGTAACCACCGCGGGCAGCCGGGGCAATGAAGATGGGGGCACTAAAGTTGTAGCCCAGAAACGTGACCCTGCTTAAAATCAGAATAGCTCAAGACCTAGAGGCAGCTTCCCAATAGAACAGCTGCTTACGGCAGGGTCTCGTTCAGTTTAGAGACATCGTGCAGATGACGGGGACGAAGCATGACTTTCTTCCACACGTCCAGGTTATTTCGGTAGCCTGCAGTAACAACAGGTCAACGCCACGCATCCGGGAAAACATGCCGGTTTTAACTCACTCCACTCGCCGCCGGCAGCCGTGCGGTAGAAGGAGTATTTCTGGTTGTCCAGGAACTGATGGGCCGCGTAGTCGAAGTCCATCACCGCGCGCATGTCCTTGAGCAGCGGCAGGCTTCCCTCGGTGTAGTTGGTGCTGAACAGGAAGTCGGTGAGACCCGTGTCCACCTCGTTGATCCACGGCTCGGCCGCGAAGACCACGGCGGCCAGGGAGCACACGTAGGCGAAGGAACGCATTTTGGCCGGGCTGGGGATGGAAGATGCCGGGGGACTGGTCACTACAGGGGAGGCGTGGCAACTGGTAAAGAAGGGTTGCAGGCAACCTTTGCGGCGAGCATGGCAGTGTCGAGCTCTTCTTATAGGAGATCCTGTCACGAACTGCTACCCCAGTCTTGGGCCCTTCAATATAGCTGCACAATTCATAATATGAGTACTACTTTACCTCAAGCTAAACATTGGAGATCTCGCGGTATGCTCGCCGGGATTCGACCATGACTCCGGCGAGGTCAGTGACGACGTAGGTGATTGGTGGCATTGGCCGGCACTCTAGTAATGTGCAACCTTTGGCCGTGGAGGGTCTCCTCGTTCGTAGGCCAATTTTCTTGGCCTACATGTGCCTGCAGGGTGCCTTCTGCGGCGATTTTGCCTTGCTCGTTGCTGGTTGAGCGGCATCGCAGCGAAATAGTCCCCACTACCTGTCCGGTTTTCTCCAGACTCGGCAGTATGCCAAGAACTGCAATTTGCCCCAGGCCCCGAGGGGTAGACTGGCCAGGTTTCATTTTCGGAGCCGGGGGTCGCATTGGGGCATATCGGCCGGCAGTTACCTGACGCGGATGTAGATGGCAAGCGGCCGCTATAATAAACCGTACTTTGCCCACTGGCATCATCACCTACAGGGGCTTGATGGGCACATCGCAGAAGTATCATGAAATAGACACAGGAATGACCATATCAATTTTCGATGTCTAAAGCACTCAAATAAGATAATCAGCAGTCAAAGCACCCGATTATTATACTATACGAGTGTAATAACCCGATTATTACTCTTAACCCTCACTGTATTTATTGTTAGCTATTGGAGAAAGCCTGGCTGTTTAGTTAATCCGGTGTCTTATTAATGTCCCTACTGGAAATTAAATGAAGCTACTCAACAATAGCGACTCTGATGTTATTCATTGTCCTACTCAAATCTCTTGAACCCGGAACTCCTACCAAACCCAGAGTCCTGCTCCTGCCGGGTCCGGAGTCCTGCCGAAGCTTAAGCATAAATACGGGAAGCACAATGCCCTAAGCAACAGAAAGAAAGCATTAAATACAATAATATGTTGCGTGTGAACGTACAGGCAGGAAACGCCCTATAAATACATACATATAACAAAAAGTGCCAACTCAACGGACTGCAAGCGTTCTAGCAATCATTTTTACATTTTCTTATAATAAAATAGTGCACAAAAGAATGAGTCTGCCTAGAATTCTCGAACCTGAAGGTGTGTATTCCGAGATGAAGTCCATATCGGCAAGATTGTGACGTCCTTTGTTACATACACGGAATGCACCCGAGCCTACTGGGCGGTGCCTTTGGACATATGCGGCGTGTTGGGAGCCACCACTAGCGTACACCTTACCCCACCAACCAGCTAGTGGGGGAATCCTTCCTTCTCTCCTCCTCCATCTTTCAGATTCACCACACAACGATCGTCACGCTTCGCTTTAGCTAGGAATACAGGCCATTTCAGCCCATCATTCTAGTTTGAGCCCATTGATACGTTATACGGCGAGTGCTACTGTCGAGCAGGCGGCCAACGTAAGTAGTAAGAGCAGAAACTTCCCAAAAGGGTGCGACAGGCAAGTGCAAAAAGAAAAATAAAACAGAAAGGGCGCGACAGGCAAAGGGGAGAGGGGCTACTTCTCGCTCCCGATGTCCCATGTTAGAGGCGAGAGGTGTTCTTATAAGAGGGCCTTCGTGAATTGGGTATTGCCCGGAGCGGAAACTCGAATCAATCCTGATGAGCCAGGTTTTGGCGTGTGTACGCCGTCGTCGAGCGGTGCTTTCCCATGGTAGTGAACCGGTTGATACGAACGCAGCCCAAATCACGTGCAGCCCCCTTCCAGAACCACGCAGTGCGCTGGGCAGGTTGATACTACCTAAGGTGTATTATAGAAATCAAGTAATTGCTATGAGCCTTGAGGTGATTGTAAACCCACCATCTCACTTAGTTCCGCAGTCGAACCGCCACTTCGTGTGCTTCAACCGTGCCAAACCATGCCCTGCCATTATGTCGATAGCAGCAAGCGGGTGGGTACGTGTTGGCCTTCAAAGACCAGTGGAAGCACTCGAGACACGTCATGTAGCCCCAGGTCGTGACTGAAGAGGAACCAAGCCGCGAACGGATGATGATGATGATGAGGCAGCAACCTTCAGATTGCTGCCCTTATCGCACTTTGGAGATATTGATACTGTGGCTGGAGTCGTCCGCCCAAAATGTGTAAGCCACCATCGACGGTCATCATTGACTGCTTCCCATAATGAACGGATCAGACCCCCAGAATAATGATGGGCTTATTCTTCGCTTCTTATATGTATACTCCGGTCTGCCGCCACTAAGCGGAAATAGGATTCAGTCAGGTAAGAACTGGTTAGAGCCGCTGACAAGGTGAATGTGTGCCGCATAGCACGGCGGTCATGTGGAGAACCAGACGGAGAAAGAACAGTATCCCCAAAGTGCATCATTCATGCATTTAGCTGCTAGCACGTTCTTGGTCCGTCAGGAACACATTCCAGCTGTGTAAGAATACCTGGTCATAGAATACATTTGATACTAAAGTTGTCGGACTGTCATTGATATTGAAGACTTGCGGCATCTTTTTACTCGTGATTTGTGGCTGAAGATAAGTAGTTCGCATTTCATATCGAGGAGCGTGTGGTGAAGGAAGCGCCGGAGAAGATATGAGGCAATGAGGTATGTGGCATGATGAGAGCAATGTTCGCTAATGGGGTGCTAGCCCTGACTGAAGCTCTGCCGATTTGGCGGAGTTTGAACTCCGATGCTGTCCAACTCTCGTAACGTTACGAAAGATGGGAGACGTTTCCTCTCGCGTCCCCTTGATGGTTGAAAATAAATCGCGAGAATTTCGTTCTTTTCCTATTACATTGGCTTTTCATGAAATGTCTTTGGGGATCAGACGGTGGTAGTGGGGGAAAGCTGTGAGAGTCGGAGTTCTCCCGATCTGCGACAGCTGCCTAGCAGCTGTGGCAATACCTACACATTTTATACCTAACACGCCCGGCACTCGTAAGCCGGAGGAACTTCTGTAACCAACAGCAATACAGGTGAAGTTCGAAATAATAAATCCTACTCTTGTGCTGCTATCATACGTATGTGTTATGACGAGATTTGAATGCCGGCGACTTCTACTGTTCGGGCAATAGAAAGGGTACGGCGATACCTCAACGTGCCGGAGCCAATCCGGCGACCTATGCGGGCAGCGTCCCCGCCCATGCCCACGAGATTCAGAACTGCACTACTGCAAAAAGGTGCATATAGACAATCAAGGATGCTGGTGGATCAATAATTGTGTGACTGGTAAGAATTTGGGGGGAATGATCATCTCCGATGGACGGGGGTGGTTGCAGAGGCACCGTGATACCACACCAGTACCGTACATGCACGATGCAGTTTCGAGAATTGGAATGTTTCGGTGCAAACGCAAGCGATGTTCTCTCCTAAATCGTGGCACTCGCTAGCGCAATGGCCAAGATTCAAACATCAAGAGAGTGAGCTGGCGAGGTACAGGCTGTCAATGCATGGTATTTTGAGAAACCGGTGGGATAATGCGATAGGCCCACCGTCGGTCAGCATTTGGCTGACCATATAGCTCAGATATAAACGAGAGCAGGAAAGCGAGCCTCAAACTGCGAGATGAGTCCCGAGTTTCATGGCAAGCAAGAATTGTTAGGGCCGGTGATAGCCTTTGCGTATGTAGCTAGCTAGCCCACTTGGGACTTTACGATTATACGACGTATCGCGACCAGACCGGCCGACCTTGTTGGTTCGGGATGGGTTCCACCTATCATGTGGCCGGCTGACAACAGAATGTAATAAGACAGGAGGGCCATATTGTATACTTACCTAGCCGGTTCTGCCGTATACGAAAGCCACTCATAGGAAGTGTCCAGCGCCCCCCCAAGCGTTCTTTGTTTGTCTGATCACCGTGCAGCCGGGAGGTGGAAGGATTCAGTTTCGTGGCGTTATTCCGGGACAGGATATTGGTTTCTGGCAAAGCCGTGATCGCCTGCTGAGCCGAAGATGCATTGGCCCTTAAATATCGCAGAGGCTAGGCCGCTGATTGGCCCATCCGCTGCTTCATGCAGCAACTCTGGACGGATTAGGCAATTAGTACTTAGAAAGCCCCAAATGCTGGCTCGCGGCACTCATCCAACCGGTCACCCAACCTTGCACGGGAGACACATAAGTGAGAAAACTCAAGCATCATGATACGACAGACGACACAGAAGCCGCCCCCCCTTGGTGTAGTACAAACGTTAGCACCGTATTCGGCAAGCAAGAATGTGTACCTTTTCTCGCCTCTGCCTCTTTCCCACCCCTTCTTCCTTTTTGCCCTCAGTCGTCCTACTAGGCCAGCCGTCCGGCGTTGCTGCTGACTGAGAGATAGGCCGGCAAGCGCGGTGGGTCGTCGCAAGGGTACTTTTCGACGTGGTCGATTCCAGGGAGTCGAAAAAGTACCCAGCTGCTGTCCGTTGCATTAAATGGATGCTTTACGGCTGGCGCTGGCACTCTCAACTTGATCGGCTTACATCTTGGAAAAGACGTAACGTACATAGCTTGCGAAGCCTGATTTTATCCCATGCGCCATCCATCCATGACTGGACCCCCCATGGTTGACTCCGTCGTAGAGAACAATAGCGGCGAGGATATATACGGGAAAATGTCTGGATTCAAATACACGTACAAACCCCCTCACTATCAGAAAGAAGCCTGCTCATTCATTACATTACTTGCTTTGCTTGACGGTACGCATGCACACCACCCACATCCAATATATGCCCACAGGTGATACCACCGTCACGCATACGCAGAGGCCATCATCGTTGAGGCCAATAGCTCCTTACCTGCATTTCCGTACTTCTTTGCCTTACCTAGTGTATCCTGTGCATCTGTGCGTGTGTGCGCATCTGCGGTTCTGTACTTCGCTCGTCTTTTTTAGCGGTTTGCCCAGCCGAGTTTTCCACTCGTCGGGAAGCTCCTTGGGATAAAGCAATAATAATACATCCGCCTCCCTCTCGCTATTCACTTCCCCAAAGGCTCCAATCCCAGCTCCGTTCAGCCAGCCTTCAAAAGCCAGGGCTTCTCTTTCCCCGCCATGATCGAGGAATGCGAGCCTTTATCACTCGACAGCGCTCCCAGGCCGGCAGTTGATGATAATACCGGATACACCATTGTCGCCCCTCCCCAGGAAATCGAGCTATCCAGGAGCAATATACAGACCGATTTTGCTGATTGCGAGCAAACGATATCTCAAAGAACTTGGGAGGATCGGAACCTCTGGAACCTTGCGGGAGACAGGGACGGAACGCGGCCCAACTGCCAGCCTACAGTCCATTCATTACCTATCCATTGATAATCCACACCTACTGCGCAAGGAGTCAAGTAGCCTAGGTTTAAGTAGGTAGGTAGGTCGGTCCTCAGGGAACCCTCAATAAACGATGAGCGAAGAAAGGCAGTTACGATCAATGGCGAACTTTCTCAATCTTGTGAATGCCTTTCCAACCCCAAGTAAGTCAAGCCCAGAAAGTGTTTATTATTCCCTAGCCGATTGATGCATTCAATGAGTGCCATGGCATTATCTTCTCCCTCATGAGCTGAGAGTTATCCAATCTTCCAACTCCTCGTTGTCTATAAAATAAAGAGAATCACATTACTCCGTACTTGCCGCCTTACCTTTTACTATTTTCGTCTTACTATGCAAGGAACTCCCTGATAGCCTAACAATTCTCTTGTGTGCTATTCCTATAGACGACTTCCTAGCAGGCGGAGACATCATCAGCCCCGGCGGCGACGACGAGGGCATCTTTACTTCAGCAATGGGAAGCTACCTAGGGCCTGACGGCTATTTTCACTCTGCCTCGATCCCTTTCCCGAACACGACAGTGGATTTCACCTTCCCTGCGACGGCAGACACGGACAACAGCAACTACTATTACCCCAGCAGACACAACAGCAACAACGATAATTTACCATCATTCCCCGACACATTTGGCCCAACTACTACTGCTACCACCACCTCCAATATTAGCCACCCGGATTTCACACTCCAAATCCCCTACGGCGGATATTGCCCGGGCTTTGATCCGCAGTACCAATTCCGACAGTACGCGGCAACACAGACGCTCGGCCATCCTGCGCAATTTCAGCAGCCGTCATTGCCTTCTCTGCCTCACCTGCCTCTACCCAGTCCCAATTTCGGCGGCGGCAATACCCATTCATTCTGTGGCGGATTTGATCAATCTGAATCGCCCTCGGGGTTAATCAGCTCAAATCCAAGCCAAATTCCGTCGCCGCACTCAGTTCCCAACCAAGGCTACCATCATTCTCATCCTCTTTCTTCCTCGTCAGCCTTTTTTCCCGCCCAGGAATTCGGCAACCCAAGCACAACGAGTCCAGTCCAAGACCAAAGTCAAGTAGTCCAGCAATGTGCAGGCGCCCCACATCGGCCTCAGGACTCAGTTGATCCGCCTTCCAACTCGCCTTCACGCTCGTTCGACAACAACATCGACATTGGCAGCAGCAGTAACGACATCTATCATCTCCACCAGCGTAGTCACAACCATCAACCCCCCACTATCTCCGGAACCTTCCTACCTCCAACCCAACAACAACAACCGCCACTACCACCACCACTTTCGCTCATTACCCAAAACACCAACTTCGATTCAATTTCTTCCGCCAACATTCCTTCTGCAGTCAACACCGCATCTGGCCAGGAGCCAGGGAGCGACGATTACTACGTCTCTGCTCTCGCATCGACTAACTTCTCGTCACCGTCGCTTCCGCCACTGAACAGCAGTCCGTTTACTGCCGCCCGCACGCAAACAACTCAACTTACCGATCCCTCTTCATTTCCACAACCCGACTTTGGAAGCGAAATGCCTGGCGCTGCGGCTTCGTCAACCGGGCTCGGGCCTAGGCGGTCTCGCAGGCTAAGTCAGGTGGTGGACTTGACCAAGGAAGAAAATCGCCAGGACATCAACTTGTTGTCATCCTCGCCCGCCCCCATGGGACCCCCGCCGACCACCTCTACGAGAAAACGCCGTCGATCGTCTGCTGCAAATGCATCCGCCAGTATCCGCCGGACCTCGGTATCCAATTCACAACGGCCTGTACGACGCTCTCGCGGATCCGCACGACATGCATCACCCGACGGATCAGTATTTGGGGAGTCTTCGCCCGCTCCGCAGGCCAAGGAAGAAGACCTCGAGGTGCTGGATTTATCAAAAGCGGACGAGGTGCCCAAAGAGTTGCAGAGGCCCGCGATAGACAACCGGGTCAAACTGTCCAAGTTCCAGTGCGTCATCTGCATGGACGACGTGTCGAATTTGACCGTTACACATTGTGGTAAGTCCAGCTTCCTTCTCTGCCCTTTGGATAAGAAGCTCCTCCCAACTCGCGCATCATCGTTCCAAAGTGCTAACATGCTACTCCTAGGTCATCTCTTCTGCTCTGAATGTCTGCACTCGGCTCTGCACATCGACAGCAATAAGAAGTGCTGCCCTGTGTGCCGCTCCAAGGTTGACATCAGGTCTACCGGCAAGAACCTCAAATCATACTACCACCTCGAGCTGAAGGTTATGACGGCGACACGGAAGGGGAAGCAGCCCGTTGGACGATAGGGTACATTTCCGGCCCCACAACGAGGCATACCCATATCTCGCCATCACCCAATACGAATGTGGTGAAGACATCGTGGGGGAGTGGTGGCGATTGTACACTAGGAGACGTGGGCTGGATTGCAGCTACTCAAGGACACACACCAACACTGGCAGCACCAGATCATCTACTGCCTCATCAGGAAGAGCCTGCAAATGCTGGTCACACGAAAGACATGATTTTACGGAAAGGAAAGGGATCTCATTGCATCGCATGGGGAGTTTTTGGTTTGCACAGAAGAAGGAGAAAGAAGACAACATGATACCCCGATATTGCAGCATTTCGACGGGCGGGTCGTTGCATTACATTCACGCCGTGGTTTTTTTTAGCTCGAATAGGCACCGTTTACAGGACAGCAAGAAGTCACACGATTTGGTCAAAGGGACTTGATGGTGCAAGCATTAGCTTGTGGCTCTGGAAATGCCCTTGACGAGGGAAACGACGACGACTGCTCTGCCATTGCTCGAGCCTCTGGTTTTTTTTAAACCAAAGGGTAATGTAATAAGAAAATCGATTGATCAATCTTGGAGTGCCTTGTGATATATTGACGGCGGGTTGACTATCTGTTTTGTGTTTGTTTTTTGCTCTACATCTTCGATGGGAGCACTCCTTGTTTATGCTGCTTGTGGTGTGCATGTGTGACACTCATCCTGGGTATAATTACTGGGACCGACGGCTAAGGTAAGTTAAGGGGCTAGCTGGGCTTCTTTGACATGGTGTAGTCACTTGTGGGCCCCTAAACATCAGAAGGTGAGCATTTCCTTCGAAACACATCGTTCCTCTGTTTCAAGGCGGCAGAAGCCTCGACTGTCCCGCACTATCCTGATTGCAGGGCGACACGCTGCAAGAGCATATAGAGGAGCAAACACAACCACATCAGAAGCAAAGTGCCGATAATAATGATTGCATTCTACATAAATCAATCCGCTGCTATCTCTCTATAATACCACGACCCTCGAACCCATTCCAAGGTCCCCAGGTGACCTGCTACCATCGTCGCCATCCTCTTCGAGCTCATCGTCATCCGCACTATCTCGGCCCAACAACCCGCGCTCCTCGACCCCTTCGCCCATCTCCCGCGTACGGTCTCCAGCTGCCGAGACGTCGCCACCAGCGGCACCGCCGTCGCCGGCCGTGCGGCGCGTCTCCTCGGCGCCGTTGAGGACGTACCAGCAATCCTTCTTGGTGAGCAGGCCGACGAGGGACCCGCGCTCGACGAAGAGGACGTAGCGGACGCCGAGCTTCTGGAAGTAGCTGACGGCGAGGTGGAGGCTGGAGCGGGCCGGGAGAGTGAGCGGGGTCTGGTCCATCCAGGGGCGGAGGTCGAGGGTGGAGACGGGGTCGGCAAGGGGCTGGTGACTGAAGAAGGCCTCGGTCTCGGGCGGGAGGGAGCGGGGCGGCTGGACGGCGCTGGCGAGGTTGTAGGCCAGCTCGGCGCGCGAGATGTAGCCCAGCAGCAGGGCGTCGCGCGGGTCGCGGACGACGGGGAACCCCCGGTAGTCGCACGAGTCGAGGATGCGGCGCAGCGAGCTCACCGTGTGGCCCGTGGCCGTCAGCACGACGAGGTCCTCGATGCGCGTCATGATCTGCCCCGCGGGGATGTCCGGGACGTGCAGGCGGCCCGCGCCGTCGTCGCCGTTGTCGAGGAAGGGGTACCCGTTGAAGTGGATCCAGGACTCGTAGATGCCGCGGCGCGAGAAGGCGTCGCCGACCCACTTGGCCAGCATCACGGCCACCATGATGGGGAGCACGTAGGTCAGGGCGCCCGTCAGCTCGAAGGTGATGACGACGATCGAGACGGTGAGCCGAGTGACGCCCGCGAGCGTCGCGGCGGCGCCGATGATTGCGTACGTGCCGGGGGTGATGCAGGGGATGTCGGGCTCGCAGGAGGCGAAGGCGATGAAGCCCGGATGGTTGTGCTGCCAGATCTCCATGATGATACCAACAGCGCGTCCTGTGAGAGCGCCAATGGCCATGGAGGGAAGAATGATTCCAGCCGGGATCTGTAGACCGAAAGTGATTGCGGCCAAGAAGAAGCCGAGAACGGCAGCGAAAAGGAGTAATATGATAGTGCCTGCAGTTGCAGCACCCGTCTTGCAAAGCCCAAACTGATCATCGAGCATCTGCGAGCACTGAGAGAAAAGTTGCGATACTAGGTCGGAGTTCTGAGCCCGCATGTACAAGTTAGGATAGTTGATAAGGGCTGTGAGGAGCGCTACAACGCCAACTTGGACGAACGGACCAGGCAAAGGCAGATTTGTAGACTTCTTCCACTGCTGCACACGCATGTTGGCCTTGATGAATAGGCCGCCGTATATACCTCCAATAACGCCGAGCATGGCAAAAGGCATAATCTCAAAGCCGTGCCAATGCGACGTGTACTTGACCTGGTATAGAACCAGCTTTCCTGATCGAAAGGGGTCAATGGCCTGCACCATGACGGCAGCGGTCATGGCGCAGACGAAGGATTGCCACATGGTTTTATCGGGAAAGTAGTAGGATAGCTGCTCAAGAGAGAAGAGCACGCCGCCGATGGGCGATCCGAAGGCCACGGAGATGCCTGATGCCGCCGCCGCCGAGAGCACCTCGCGCTTGCGAGCCTCATTATTGTTGATACTGGGGAACAGCTTGATGAAGAGATTCGCGCAACAACACGCGACGTGAACAAGAGGACCCTCCTTTCCCAGCCACATGCCAGATCCGACTGCGAGGATCTACTTAAGCATTAGCGAATTATGAGCGGGGTATAAGATGCGACCTTCTCAGACTTACAAGGCCCAAAGACTTGGTGACCAATGTCCAAACCCCCAGAAATCGTTTTATGATGAATCCACCTAGAACGGTCTTGATTTCTGGTATACCACTATGCTTCGCGTAGATACCATACTCCTGCACCAAGATACTGGAGCAGAGAGCAAAAGTGACCGCATATAGCAAGTAGAAGAAATAGCCGATGAACCACCTCCCGCCAGCGTTTCCAACACCGAGGGCAGTAGCCCATGGTTTCCATCCGAGGCACTTTTCGCCTTGGTCGTATCCCAAGCAACAGAAGTCTTTGTTGAGATAGAAGGCGCCGCCATCCTTTCCAGACGAGCAATACCCGACCTTCAAGTCTCCAAGCCAGTCGGTGGTGACGCCTATGCCTGCCGCAAGAGCCCCGACCGCAAGCCCAGTCAAGACCAGCACGACCCAGACCTGGCTCGCGTCGAGCAGCTGCTGTACGTATCCGACGACGCCCGAGGCGCTCGAGTATAGGACCCGCAGTCTTTGTCGCTCTTTGGTGTACTCGAAGATCCAATCGATGGCCGTCATGTCCTCATAGCCGACGCGCCGCCCGGGCCCCTCCACGTACCAATCAACCGGGATTCCATCTTTCGGGGTGTTCGCGTGGCCATTCTCGCTCCTCGTTCCGTCGAGCCCCTGCAGGCGCGTGGGTGTGTTCCTGCCGGATAAAGAGGAGTGCGGCGATCGCGCCGGCGACTGGGTGCTGCCGCCAAGACGGTTGCCTGTTATCGCCGATAACAGGCGCGCGGGCTTGACCAGTATGCTCTGCTTCTGCTTCCGTTTGAAGCTTAGGGGCGGCTCCCCATCGTCGTCGAGCGGGTCGTTCTCGAAGACGCCCGTGTCTTCGTCGGCGTCGAGGAAGTCGATGTCGTCGTTCTCCTCGTCGGTGCTGTCGAAGTTGTCGTGCTGCTGGTGCAGGGGCGACCGGGGGAGGTTGTTGGAGGAGGGCTCTCCGCTTATGTGGTTCCTGCTAGCCATGGTCGCAAGCTGGCAGAGTATCCAGCCATGTCGCGATTGAAAGGGTAATTGGTTTTGTTTTTTGGGGAATGGACTCAGCTCCGTAGACAAGCTGAAAGCTCCGGTTGCGACGAGGCTATGGAACAATTACAAGGGTCTCTCTCATGTCGGGTGGTGATAGACAGGGTCCACATAAACACATGCAGTTACATTGAAACTGGGGTAAGGACAAGTGTTACACCATCCCTAGCTAGCGTGTGACCGTCACAGCGAGCATCCAGTACTCTAAAACTTCCAGAATTGAGGATCAAATAGTTGCTCCACAAGAGCGACGACAACAGTGAAAGAGCACATTGCGATCATGTTTGTTAGCCTTTCTTTGTTTTAATTAGGTCATCTTTGGATTTCGGATACCAAGCTGCCACATGCCCGTTGCCGGAAGTCTAAGCCATGGATTCACCCCAGAAACCTTCGGGGAGCCAGGAGGACGGCTCCACACCAAATCCTCCTCAGTCTGAGCAGATCACGAAGATCCAGCAGCTCCTGAGCACCAAGGACGACACTTCCAGATTTGTTGGTTTGGCATTGCTGAAGTCAACATTGGACAACTCGGGGGAGATTAGAGAGGATAAGGAGGTTATTTTGGCGCTATGGGGTTCTATATCTGCCAAGTTCCTTGACCGACTCCTGAGGACCGGCGCAAAGCCGGGGTCCAAACAAGCTGATGCGCGGGAAATGCTGGATCTCGCTACTAATGTCATTTACACATTTACAGTGCTTCTTCCTGCTGAGGCGCATGCCAGTACCAAGCTGGTTGGGCGGATACCTAGACTAATCGAAGCTGTACTGAGCAGGTTCGTGGCAATTCCATCCATGTCCGTGAGAAAGGGGTCGATAGCTAACAGCTTATAGCTCCGGGGAGACTACAGATAATATACTTAAGACCCTACTCACACTCGTGAGTAATCCCGAAGGTGGGAGGGCATTCTCAGAAGCGGAGGACTGGACTCCCTTGATAGAGATTGCACCAAAGCAACCGCATGCACTGGCTATTCTCTCCTGGTCGTGGCTATATGCCGCCTCGGCCACGGAAGACCGCGCCAGTTTCAGAGACCGGATCGATAAAACGATATTTGCTCTCATCGCATCGTATAAGGGAACAGATGCTGTTACCCTACTCGACTTCATCGACAAAGCTCTCGGCCGTTTGGATGATGATGTAAGTTGTTGTCTGTTATGCTTCTCGGGTTATTCTCCCAGCTAAACCATGTCTTTAGTTGATCCCCGCAAATCCGCAATGGCTCGGGCCGTTGATCGAACTCATAAGGAACCTCGCAACTGCCAGGCCTACCGCCGCTGGCCGCGAGGCGTACACCAACTGTACCGCACGTATCCTGATTACCTATTCAGACTCGGTCCCGAGACTCTTGTTCCGAAATGAGTCGTCTGACTCCTCCAACCCCTTTTCATACCTCTTTATCAGCCTTATTATCGTTGACCTCAAGGCGACACTCCCTTCTCTGTTGTCCAAACTCAATACTCCTGAGTACCCTTCGATATCGACCAGGCTGACATCTGGGCTTCTGGTCTTGTCGTACTTTATCAGCTTCCTGCTTCAGCAAATGGACGCGCAGATTAATGCTGGCAGCGGTGCCTCTAGTTTCGCAGACGCGTTCCAGATGCCACCAGATCTCTTACTGAAGCTCAATAAGTCGATCTCTGAAACACTTTCAATTATCATGGAGTACCTGAGGGATCGCTGGGACGCCGCGGTCGCTGGAGCGTATGGACTACACCCGGAAGCCCGATCTGGAGAGTCCCACACCGCTGCCGGGTCTCACCTTACTCTAGCGTGGGATCAGCAGGACGTGGCTCCGGCTGAGGACCCCCTTCTCCTCGCCGCGCTCCGCGTGCTCGGGGAGTGGATCCGAGAGGATGACGGGGAAGTCCTGCGGAACGAAGCCATCACGCTTATGGACTTGCTCGTAGAGCTCTACCAGACGAGCTCGGGCCCGAGCGGTAGCATCGGATACCGCGCCCTCGTTCTCGGGGTGCTTCAGGGCGTGACGCAGACTGACGATGGTATCCGTGTGCTACTAGAACACAACGGCTGGTCGACTCTCAGCAAGGATATGCTGGCGGCCCTGAACCGCCCCTCAGTGGCAGTCGATCTCTACGAGTGCGAGCTCGGCTCGCAGGTGGCCCTGCTACTGATGACTCTGACGGAGAATCAGAGCGCCACCTCGGAGGAGTGGTTGGACCTGGTGACGGGAATTGCCGCTTACGATGTACCGAACATTGCGGACGCCCCCGAGCCTCTGCAGCGCTTCTGGGCCGACATGCTCCAGCTCGCGGCAGATCTCTTGGCCAACACGACGCTGGGCGTGCGGCGGAGATACGAGCACACTGCCGCATCGGTTCGCGGTATAGCCGCGACCGTGAAAGGCAAAATCACGTCTACGGAGGCCCAAAAGCAATTGGAAGAGGCCATTGCGATTTTGGCTATGTAGTGATGTCTGTATCTTAGCTTGTCACGGGAAAATGACAATTCAAATAGCCTAACCCGCCTTTCAGTTATGAATCCGAATTATGGTTGTACTATGAGTTTCTGTCAAGGATTCCCAAGTACACAAGTTTTTGTTTTGTAAATGCTCATGAGACTGTGCTTAATGAGCCTACGCGCGTAATATGCAAGCCCCAAGCGAAGCTACCAACACCCGCGAAGCCAAAGACAACGGCCCGTCCCCGTTTACTGTTCTTCTCTATTCCACCTAGCGTGCCCCCCTAAATCCGACCTTACCACCCATTAGCCTGGCGAAGACAATTCCGTCGTTAAAATAGGAACTGTCTACAGTACAACACATCGCGCCAGAGACACAGCTGGCATTGGAGAATCAAGGGAACTGTAAAAGCCATAGAGTACAGAAGATGTTCAAATTATATTCTTCTTTCATCATTAAGTCATCTATCTATCTTGAAAGGGATAAATATGCCATGCTTGTTTGCTACATTAGTAAAAAGCAACGGGGGCGATACTGTGCCCCGGCTCAACAATAAACATAGAGACAGTGCTATCTTGATATATACCAACTAGTCTAGAAGAGCCAAGACACGAATCTCCTGTAGAACTGGCTCCCAGCATCCGGACCCCGCGCCGCCTCGCGAGCCGCCTTGTCGGCCAGGAAGGCCTCCTCCTCGCGATCGATAACATCCTTGCCGGTGTAGAAGTCGGCCTCGTGGGGGAGACGCCCTTGGGCCAGACCTTGCCGTTTTTGAGATACAAATAAGTCTTGTGGCCGAAGATGGCGATGAGGTAGACGGGGATGCCGAGGTAGCCCGTGATGAAGGTGGCGTACTTGGTCTTAAAGTCGCCCACAAAGACGTCGTAGTTCTTGGTCAGCGCGATCAGGATGCACATGGCCAGCGCGCCGTACGAGCCGTAGATGCCCAGGGGCGCCACGTAGGGGAGCTGCGCGTTGGTCAGGCCTTGGGCCTTGCGGGCCCGGCACCACCAGATGTGCGTGACGAGGATGGAGATCCAGGTCATCAGGCCGAAAATGGTCGTCAAGTTGACAAAGTAGCCAAACACCGTGGCCGAGTTGCTCGACACGTTCATGAAACCGAGGCAGCCGAAGCAGGCCGACAGAGCCAGAGCGGGCACGGGCACGCCGTTCTTGTTGGTCTTGCGGAAGATGGCGGGGGCTGAACCGTCCGAGGCCAGGCCGTACAACGTACGGCTGGCAATGTACAGATCCGAGTTGGCAGCAGAAAAGACAAAGACGAGGATGCAGGCATTCAGAACGTGGTCCAGGGCCTTGATCCTGGCGTTCTGGATAGCCACGACGAAAGGCGAGGCAGCGGCGCTGTTGGCCTTGGAGTTGGCAAAGACGAGGTCCGGGGAGTTATAGGGGACACACATGCCAATCAGGAGGACGGAGATGACGTAGAAGAAGAGGATTCGGTAGAATGTCAACTTGATGGCACGGGGCACCGTCTTGCGAGGGTTCTGGGCCTCTCCAACCGTCACACCAACCAATTCTGTACCGAGGTATGCAAATGTGGCCGTGACCATGGTGCTCCAGAAACCGAGGAAGCGACCAGCAGAGCCATCTTTGATATAGGGCTTGAAAGCACTGTTTTTCATAGGTTAGTTGACACTGCAGTATAACAAGAAAGGCAATGCTTTTTGGTACTCACCCAGGGTCTTGCCAGTATCGGAAGCCTCTTCGGTCATGATCAGGAGCACCGCCAAGAGCAATGACCAGAGTCAGGATCATAACACCAATAACAACAATAACCTTGAAACTGGACAGCCAGAATTCGAATTCACCGAAGAAACGGATGCCAAAGTAGTTGATGCAGACAATGATGACGAGGAATACGGCGATCCATACTCCTGGATTGACCTTGTCGCGAGGGAGCCAATACTGAATGACCAAAGCGGCGGCGGTAAGCTGGTTGGGCGTGACAATAATATACTTGAACCAGTAACTGTGGGAAGGAGATCAATTAGCCAAGGGTCTCTCTCTTTCACCCGCCTTTCGCTCTGTGTGCCTCTCGTGTTCTCTCTCTTTTCCCCTTCCTCTCTTCGTCCTCCGTCTCTCTTTTCTGCAAATTTGCCGAGCTCATTACACGTAAAGGCTTGGTTTGCTTGGAGGGTGAACCCGTTACATAACTGTGTGCAAATAGATGACCATCATGGGGGCCTTTTGGGGGCCTAACGCCCGTAGTGCTTCCCCACGGTGGGGTAAAAATGACAGTCTGGGGTAACGCATAGGCATAAGCCAAGGCGCTGGGACTCGCACTGGCACTTGCACGCACACCATTGGATGACATGCGCGCACGACGAGGAAATCCCGGGAAACTCTCCAGCTGGGAAATGGGGAAGAGGAGAAAACGAGAGAAAAGCAATTGCGGGGAAGTGGGAAACCTTTTCGGGGGAACGACCTGGGGATCTGGGGGATCTGGGGTTTGCGCCACCAAACAAAACGTACCTCCAGCCAAGAGCGAAGCCAAGCGAAGGGTCGCAAAATCGGGAAGCGTAACCGGTGAAACCAGCCGACATGGGCAGCCACGCCGCCATCTCGCCCAGTGCAGCCATGACCAGGAAGACGATGAAGCCCACGATGGTGTACGAGATGAAGACGGAGCCGGGTCCGGCCTGCGCGAGCGCCTTGCCCGTGCCGATGATGAGTCCTGTACCAATCGCGCCGCCGATGGCAATCATGGTGATGTGACGGGCCTTAAGCCCGCGGTGCAGCGACGTCTCCGCCGACGTCTCAATGCCGCGGATGTGTCCGACGGGCTGCTCGACGCCGTAGCCATGGTCATGGTGTTGGTTGTCGCCGCCGTAGGGTGCGCCGCCCTTTTCCGTGTCATAGGCGGCGTTGTTGTGGGAGGTCGACCTGTCGTCGTTGGAAGACGAGGAACGGTGAATGACAGCCATGTCTTCTTTGGCCTGCCAGCTTTGTTTTGCTCGACTTGGGCTTGTTTTCTGTTTCTCTCTCGAAGTCAAGCCTTTGCCTAATCGAACGAGTGGTCGGTTAGGTTTGCTTAGCAGCGGCTTGGTCTGCTTCTTATCTCTCTCGTCTTCCACTTGGCTAACCAGTCCTCTGCAAGCGAAAAGGACGGAAGCGGCGGTAGAGGAAGTGAATAGGAGGGGGAGAGAAGCGGAAAAGAGAGCTAGAAAGAGGCTGAGAGAAGGTATAATATAAGACACGGCACGCACACACACGCCGCGCGCACCTACTACCACACGGCCGGCTAGCTGCCTCTCGAATCAGCTCGGCATAATCAATAATCTTCTGGCCAGACACGGCGCCAAGTCTCGGCTGATAGTCGTACTGGGCTCAGCTGGAGTGCCTAGCCCACCCGTTATCAGTCACCGAGGAAGTCGCCGCGGGTGGGAAATCTACCCAGTGGCATGGTATTGCAAGGTAGGTGCAGCTAAACCACTGGAACACCCACCTCGAGTACATGCCGTGCTTGCTGCATGTTTCTCGACTCCGCCTAACAGCGGGTTGCCCCAGACCTTGGTCGGGCGGACCATGCCCCTTCTAGGGTAGGTTGACAAGAATGCCTGTCAGTGCCCAGATTCCACCCGGAATGAGCTTCTACATCGAGCAAGGCGTTTTCTTCCCTTGCGTGACCCTATCGTCGAGAATGAAGTGTGCCAAGGTCCGCCAAGGCCTGCCAAGCCAGTCCGAGCTCCGCAGTGCATGCCGCTGGCCAATAGCCGTCAGTGCGGATATCGCAGCAAAGATACTGCCAGCACGACAATTATCATCGCATTACCAAACCCCAGCTTGTCACCATGTTGCAATCGCTTTAATCTCTGCTCTACTTTCCCCGTTAGGTCTATTGGGTTTTCGGGTTGGCTGATGTTCTTCCGCACATTTTACATTGGTATGGGCAGTGCCTTGTCTAGCTTATTTTGGTCTTGCCCTCTTTAACAACGAAATCTTGGACATGAGTAAATCCCCGTCAACATCATTATTTGTCCGGAGAAGCCCGAAAAAGCAACGCCAATGCGCATCATTAAGTAACAAAACCATCTCCACCCATTTCCTCGCTTGACTATGCGTGTACAAGCCTCAGATGATCCTTCTTCTATGCAGGCTGGTGTCTAAGTGCTTTGGCAACTTGCAGCATTTCTTCTCATCAAGACAAGCTAGTGGAAAATAACCGTACTAGGCTTCTGCTGTGTCTGTGTTGCACCCTCTTCGTACTATAGTGGTAGTATCATGTTAGCTTCTGTACAAATCTAAGGTCGCGTGCCAGACAGGCGCCACGCGAATGCGGCTCTCCGGGGGAATGCGGGCATAAGCTTACATCAATAAACCCTGTCCTTAACATCAAGACCATGAACGCTTCGGCCAGTTCCTCAATCTTCTCCTCCAATTGGGCGTCAGTCTTGATGCCGCTAGCGCCAATGCCCTGAGACCTCTTCAGTACTTGAGTTACGAGCATTCTATGCTCAGTCAGGAAGCGTCTGCCCTGCAGCACATTGTGGGAACCCCGGCTGACAATGGCAGCTCCAATAATGCGCATGACCTGAACCAGAAGGGTATAGTGGTTCTCCAGCACCCGTGCATCCGACGAGCTGACTTGCAGCTCAGGGTCTGCAGAAAACAGCCCCGACTGCTCAATAGCCCGGAACAGATTGCTGTGCAGTACATGTTTGGCACCGTCACGTGTCTGGCAAAGTTGGAGTAAGAGCGCCAATTTCGCGTTCTCGTACATCTTCAGCTCTTGGTTTCCTATATTGCGTATTAGTTCGTGGTTCCGGAGTGAATGTAGCTTGAACGATTACGTACCAGAACGATGGATCTCTACCCAGTCGTCCATGACATTGCGTAACGAGTCGACAAGAACACCAATGAAGTTGAGGCGGTTCAACATCTCCACAATGTAGTTGTCGCATTCGTGCTTGCCAAGGTTGACCAGAGCGCCTAGCAACACTAAAGCCGCTGTTTGGCAGCCGGCGTTGCCACTATAAGCATCATCGC
The DNA here is from genome assembly GCA_038363915.1 of Apiospora saccharicola. Lineage (NCBI taxonomy): Eukaryota > Fungi > Ascomycota > Sordariomycetes > Amphisphaeriales > Apiosporaceae > Apiospora > Apiospora saccharicola. The sequence continues at coordinate 9,299,938 of JAQQWM010000001.1, forward strand.
AGACCACATTGATGAGTCTCTCACCGTAGGCCTGTATGGATTTTGCTACATCCTGGTTGCCGGAAAGTATATCCTTTCCATGGTCCACAAGTGTCGTGATATATCGGAAACATATGCTGTAGTAGACTGTCCGTAGTTCCGGAGTCCCTGTCCATTTCGCGATAGCATCGAGGCATATCTGCAAGAGCTGGAACAGCTTGTCGCTGACCAGGCTTCCAATGGCCCGACTTTGCTTGTCGTTGTGAGCAATGGACGTGAAATCTAAAGTGAAGAGTAGAACCTTTGCCAGGCTTGCCAACTCGTAAGCAGCCTCCGGGAGTTCAGAACCATAGAGCTCGAGGCTGGGCAGAATGGCCTGCAAAGTCTGCAGAATGAATGAAACCCGATTCGTGCCCTTCAGGTCATTCGATTCCGCCATGACCATCAGCAATTTGGTCCAAGCTTGGAGGACTTTATGGTTATAAAACTTGACCTGCTTAAAGCGGTTGAGCCAGGCTACATATGTTTGTACCACGGCTTCTTCTGCTTCGATCGGGGCGAGTTCTTGCTGAGGTACCACCTGGCCCGACAGACGTGTCTGGTTTCGCTTCAAAAGCAAAATCTCTTTCACTTTGCCGAGGCTGAAAGACTGGTTTCCTTCGTCGTCATCCTCAAGACAGGGGCGCAAGTCAAGGTCCGCATAAGCCGTCAGCACTGGGGCGGGGGCGAAAAAGTCTTCTTCTTTCGAAAGAACCTCGTTGAAGTCGAAAACTGACGGGACTTGGAAGGTCTCGCCATTGTCCATTGGAATTTGCCCGCCTAGAGCATCAAAAATGCGGCGCTTCAGAGCAGGTAGATGGCTTTGGGTCACGCTGCAAAGCTCGTATGCAATGTATTCCAAAGCCATCGCTCTCATTGAGAGATAATCAACATAGCCCGGTGCTCCTGGCAGCACTAGGAAATCTGCGCCAAGTGATGTTTCTGTGCCATCCCAGATAGCGTCGGGTTGGACCACAAACCCTGCTATTAGCAGATGGAAAAGAAGCTCGTTGGCTCTAAGCTGCTCAAGAACAAAACCTGCGGATAAGCGGGAGCTCCAGAGGGCCTGGAGAACCTTCGTCGCTTTGTGTTTCAAACTGATAAGCCAGCCTTGCATGCCATCCTCATCACTAATAGGCACTTCGGTAACAATACCCACCAGATGATGGAATAACGAGGCACCTTGATCGAATGCGCTGTCAGGCCTGATACTCAACGATTCAACCCCGCAACTAAAACCAAGAAGAAGATGAGCCACAGTTGGTCGGCCTGGATTAGCGCGGATAGTCGAGGAGAGGAAATCGAGTATGAACATCTTGCTTTGATAGTTCGACGACTCGCTTTTCTGGAAATGGTCGAACGGCACATCTAACTCAGCCATGAATGAACCGGCAATGGTATCGGCATCGCCATTCTCCTCGAGGGCTACGATGGCAATGTTGCGGCGAATCTGGCGCCCAGGTCCCATCTGCCACGCTGAAATGATCCTTTGTGAAGTTGAAATCTTTTCTAGCAACTTCAAGCTTGCATTGGTAAGATCAGAATTGCCAAGACCGCAGTAATGTCCGAGATCAGAGACGATGTTTAGATTCGTCATGATACCATCCTCAATGGTAGCAAATGCTGCATTGGACGATGGAATCGCTATTGATCGACTCGAGTGCTTGGCCTGTGGCTTAACGACAGCCCGAACCACGTCGAGATAAGTCGCTTGGAGATCCAGCACCTTGAGTATCACTTCTATGCCACGTAGAATGCTTAACATAAGTGGCGAGTCGGGCGCAGCCTTGCCAATATCATCAGAGTCCTGGTGAATGGTGCTCATAAGAGCCTTAATGAAGTGGCTGTCATACATCCACTCCATCACCCGCGCAAATGGGTGCAATGTGACATACGTTCTGAGATCTGAAGTCGATATGGCGGCATCGACCGGGATATTGGTCTCGTTGCCAAACACGATTAGATCTTCATTGAAAGTGGAGAGGCACGTCAGTGAGAGTTCGAGGCATTCGTATCGCAATATCCTCTGTTGAACCACATCCGAGTTTTCTTGCGATTTAACCCCAAACACATGGCCAAGAGAGTAATCGATGTATGGCTCAACCCCGGCACGCGTTCGGAATGTTGCACCAAGGTCTTCCGGGAATGGCAGGGTGTCGTTTAGGAATTCGTAACCATCTGGTAGACACAGTAGACCACCAAGGAGCTGCATGAATGACAAAACTTCCTCAAAGCGAGGGCTCATATCTTCAAACATGGCTTCCATGAAGTACGATGGTACTGAGGGATTTGATGACGGGGATTGTGCCTTGAGCATCGAGGGCGACATGAAATATCCGCTCAAGCACGAATCGAGATACTCCCACATATGCCTGCTTTCTACCAGCGTCTTCCGGCTCATGAGGGCATTGACGACCTGGAAGGCACAGGCTCTGAGTCGGAACGAAACAGGGCTGCTGATGAGTTGGAACAGCAACTCAAGTAATTTGGGCTTCTCTGACTCCAGTAAGAACATCCGGGCTGGTTCACTTTGGCGAGCAAGTGTCGTCATCAGTCGCAAGTAGCATTCGAGCATCATGTAAAATTCAGGCTCTGTCTCCGCCTGTTCATCGTGGTATTTTCCGGCCTTGAACGCCTGGTTTTGTGTCGTCGCCGTTGGCTTCTCCCGGATCTTGTGCGTGTAGAACTCCAGCTCCTTCAGTATCTGCGACCAGCTGAGCGAAGAACTCTTCCTCATCTTGCCAGTAGCATGATGCGCGTCATCCAGGAGGAATTCATGAGCTGCCGTTGCGCATTCGGCATCCTCGGACAAAGATAACAGCATCTCGCAGAAGGCGCTTACCAACGGGGTAGATGCTCTTCGAGAAGCCCATTGCAAGAACCCTGCGAGATTACTATCGGGATCCGCCCAGAATTCGCCTGCTGCATCGGGGCGACCTTCGTAGGCGTAGGCAATGACCAGAAGAAACCTTTCCAAGTCCAGGTCCTGTTCTTGCCCAAGCTTCATCTGACGCTGCTCATCCTCCTCCGTGCGAAGCTTCCGGAGAATGTCGGGCAGGTTTGATATCGAAGCATCCACAAATACTTCAATCTGCGTCGCGAGGCAGGTTTGGAATACCTCGGAGAAAGGAACTGTGTCAACCGGAAGAGAAGGCGACTTTCTCTGCAGCCACTGTCGGATGCCTACCCGAGCAGGATCTTGCCAGTCGGATGACTTCACGTCAGCCGTCACAGCAAGAATCATGTCAAGGGCCCCATCTTTCAGGGACTCCATGAAGAGCTTTGATCTTTGCGTTTCTTCTCTGTCGATAACATCAACTGGTAAGCCAGCGCTGTGGGTGGCATCAACATACCAGCCGCTGTACTCGGCGAGCCACCAGGCCTTGATAGCAGCTTGGAGACACACAAACGATCGGGAATCATCTTCTGACGTTTGACACACAATGTCATTAAGCTGTCTAGCTGTAGTCAAGTCGCCATTGCCTTCTGTAGAACCAAAAACGCTAATGTATGCGCCCAGAACGGGGAAGAGATGAACTGTTGTGACATGTTAGGGGTGTTCTCTACAGCTGAAAGCTAGAGTCTGAAGGGGGCGTACCTGTTGAATAGTCGTACCGGTCGATCTTTCTCAAAGCCCCTATAAATTCGGTAAAGTCTTGTGTAGTTCCCACACGTCGATCAATGCAGTGGCAGGCGATTACGGCAAGTAACTCGTGTTGCTGAACAAGGCTGTATCGTGAGTATTCAATCATCTCACGGAATTCATCCTGGCCAGCGTTGCCGAGGACCTGAGCTCCAACCACCGTATCATATATCCTTTGAAGCCAAGCTCGGATGTCGCGCATTGCCGCCATACAACGCGGTAGGAGTTTTGGCGTCTTGGTCGACGGACCAACCCCGACAATGAGATCATCCACATTGGAGCCTAGCCAATCCTCGATTTCCTCGGGAACCTCTCCAAGCCTGGACAAATCTAGTAGAAGTCGGATAATATTCAGGACAAACATCCGTTGGCGGTGAAATCGGATGATGGCGCATAATCGTCGGGATCGTCCGTTTGTCGCTTCGTCCTTCTCCGAGTCCAACAGGAGCTGGGCAGCCTCCAATTCGTCTAGGTCGAGTTCGTCGGCAACTTGCAGTACCATGTCCTGGAAAAGTTGGTTGAAGGCGTACTCCGTCCCATGGATCTCGACCTGGCCTAGATTTTACCATGCATCAGTCATAGCTCCAGTGTTTCGACTGCCTTCAAGATTACACGACCTACCTGATATTATTCCATCGCGGCTGGCTTTGCTTCTGCCTGGCTTGTCCAATAACCCTTTGAAAACGCCCCCCAACTCTTCTAGCGACGGACCAATTAACTGTGGCAAGTCGAGCCGCTCATCTTTAGGACGTCCTTGCAAGGACAACAAATTTCTCTGAAAAGCATCTAGGGCTTCCAACAGCCCGCGGCCGGATTCAGCCATTGTCGGGTGCGGCTTCTTATTGTAACATGGCGCAGTCGCCTAGGTCGGAAGAGAACTGCCCCTCTGCCGGGTGTTCGTCGCGATCTCGACGCGAACGGTGTATTAGTTCAAATTTCGCAGGGTATGGCCTCAAGTAACGGTCGGTTAATCGCACAGAAGGGTCGTGATGATGTGTTGTCGTTTTGTTTTCCGTTCGTTGCGAAGTAGGCCGAGCAGTGACGCAGGTTTCACCAGGGAAGGAAATAGACGTGTTGAAGCTATGGTCAGTTCTTCTAGTTGCGCCAGGTGATGATTGGCTCAATAAATTTTTGGCAGGGGTCGAGCTGTCTAGCGCATCTCTTTCCGCCCGAAAGACAACAAAGTCGCTACTTTATTGGGAAGGTGGTGAGGGTTCTGCCGCTACTTCCCAGTAATGTAACGGGCAATTGCAGTCCTAGAGGGCTGAAACTGGGCATGTTACTTAACATCGGTACCTGGGCTTAATAAAGTGATCAGCAGATAGACGTTCGCCTGGCAGTTGAACTGAGCAGGACGCGGTATGCTTCAACTTATACCATCCGTTTTCCAATCCAATATATACCAGGCCCATGTATCAGCGAGGGCAGCCCAGTCCTAAAGTTTACTGGTCAAACTTGAGCTGGAGCCTTATTGGCAACCTGATGAGTCTCTTTTGCCAAGCCTAGAATCTTACTCTCGTCTTCGATCAGTGGCGGCTGCTGTCAACCAACAAAACATCAACTTACTGGAGGCCCAAGTGAAGAAAATGTGCATAGCCTTCTTTGATACTGCACTACTCCTCTTATCTACGCCGAAAGGAGACTTTAAGTATTAAGTACTTATGATGCAATGCAGCATCCCGAAACAATTGGTCTCATTATTTTCCAATTGTTTTGAAGCAAGTCATTATGGCCCCGTCCACTAGGGTCAGGGGAGAAAGCATAGAAGATGTGAGGCGTGAGTTACACATTCGTTTTCGAATTGTGAAATTGGCTGTATATATGCTAACACCATGCGAACCCAGAAACCATTGATAATGGAAATCTCAAAGATCGCCAAGCAGCTCTAGATGGTGAGTTAGTTCTAAGAAATGGAAATGATCTAAAGGGGCTCTCATTGACAAGCGTGTAGACCTCATCTTCTTCTTCAGTAAGAAGACCAAGGCAGCAGATTTAACTGCTCTCAACGACAAACACTATCACCAGATCCTGGATACCCTTTTTCGATGTTCCCTTTCCGAGAAACAATCTTTTCTAGGGGTTAAGAAGTCCGCTCGAGGAAATGCTCCAGCAAAGCTGGCAAAATGCGCAGAAGCCCTACGAGTAGTCATCGAGTCTGGGGCTTCCAGACTCAAGCGGAAGACCCTAGTAGCAATCATCGACCACATTACCCAGACACTCCCTGGTCCTGATGATGGCCTGGTAGAGCCTCTTCTACAAGGGTACATCAAGGCCCTCATGGCTCTGCTAAGCCATCCGACCAATGTGGAACTTCTGGCCACGTACGACGCCGAAGGCTGGTATGACTGCGTCGACTTCAGCTTGCAGACCATCACACGCTATATAGATGTTGGAGACACCGATTCCGACACATTCCGGTCATCACCAGCCCCCACCGGGCAGACCTTCTCCATGACTTTCTCGACTCCGCGGTCCAGTGCAATATCGTCACAACAGCGCGGCGGTAAACACATGGAAAAGAGTCGGCTCCATGACCTTCTAAACTGCCTCTTGTCGCTGATGTCAGTGGCCAACGCACCACTACAGAAGCGGGTAAAAGACATATCGTCCATCAGTATCCAAGTACTCAAGCTGCCCTCGTCTGGTGTGGCTGCGAGCCTTCAGATTGCCTTCTCCATCGTCAATATAGCTATGAGTTATGCTCAAACTGACGACGTCGAATACGCAGGGTTGATGACGACGGAGTTGGTCCCCCTTATCGGTCACTGGTGGCAAGCTAAGATTGCTTCTAAGGATGATGCTCTCCTCAATAATCTGCAAATCGAGATGCTCAAGGCGCTATATAGCATGCATATGCAGCTGGAGAGTTTGGTGCAGAAAAACACTCCGGATATTGTTGCCAAGGTTGAAGACTTGTGTGACTTGCTTTGGTCAGCATATACCCGAAGAGATAGTCGCAGTCAGCTACAGCAGGACGATTTGTCCTATTCAGCAGTTCCCCGGCATCAACATTCTCTAGCCACCTATGTGTTCAGTCTACGTCTCCATAATGTCGAGGCGGAAAGAAGATGGGCCGTCGTACATACCCTATCACTCATGGAAGCTACACTGTGGAGAGCTTCAACTTTGACGCACTCCCGAGATGAGGATGAACAAGACCAGCCACGAAAAAAGCGCCGTATGGCATCAGGTTATAGTCGACTTAGGCAGAGACTACTATCTCCTGATGCCAATGTGCAGCTCGCTGCTTTGCAGGTCATTCCCTTTTTCGTTGCTAACGTTCGGGTTACCGAGGCGTTCATGGTCGAAACCCTGTCATCCTTGACTAATTTGACAGCTCATAAAAACGCAAATGTTTCGGACTGGGCCATGATTGCTACTGCGAGGTAAGTTCGCATATACTGACATGGGTACGGACGAACCATCTAACGTGAATTAGTCTTGCTCGAACTGAACACGCCCAAACGGAGTCCTTGGCCGCATCATGGAAGCAATTGTGGTTCATCGCTTCACGCAACTTAAGCATCCAAGGAACGTGCCGTGCTGCTTGCCTCCTCCTGCATATGATACTGTCTCGGGACCTGGTACAATTCCACGACATCTCGGATGATGTTCACAATATCGTGACAGCAGCGGACGTTAGCGGTCCTGCTATATTGGTAGACTCCTCCATTATATTGATGACGAAGCTTCTTCAACTTAGAAACCATCATTTACCAAGCGCCAGCTTCTCAACATGCAGCCATGTAGTGCGCTGGCTTTTCCTCAGGTGGGACCCAGGTGAGATTTCCTGCGAGATGATACTGCGAAAACAAAAGTCCTAACGTTTGTAGCCGATCCGATCTTCACCTCGTTCTACTCTACCCTCGTGGAGCCGATAGACATCCTCAATCTACTCCGAGCCACTTGCGGAGTTCCTCATTTGATCCTGACTTGCTTGCCTCAAGCTATAGTTGGTCCGCTCGGCGAGGCTTGGGGCCTGTTACAAGAGCGAAGAGACATTATTCGGTACCTCCTCCTATTATCAGATGACAGCAAAGCCACCTTTAAGGCGCAGAAGCTACAGTATTTCGAAGCAGCCCCGACTTCCCGGGCTGCCGAGACGTCCGACACATATGCTGTCAGGAAGCTTATTGCGGAACTGCTCTTCCCTAGATTCCAAGAGCTAGTAGCCTTATGTGCCACCTGGAATACGCGTGGCGATGGCTCATCTCAGATTTCTCCGGAAAAGTTGGAGAGCGTGCTAGGTTTCGTGACTGCCGGCTTCTTCTGTCTTCCGCTCCTGACGGAAGCCCATGTCCAACAAACGCAAAACCTAGAGGCATCACTATTCGAATTGTTAAAGAATACCTTGATTGCTGCTTCCTTATCTGCCGATAGTCGATTCTTATACGAACGAGTATTGCGGATCATACGGCCGTATATCCCCAGCTGTCGAGAGGGCGACATAAGCAGTTTTGCGAAAGAATCGCCTCAAGCCCTTAACTTCTTTTCCAAACTCTCGGACGAATATCGGCAGATGGACAAGCTGATGAGCGGGCATGACGACGATGGGATGGACTTGGATGATGAGTTTGGTTCCCAAGAGAGTCGTTCAACGACCATGTCAAAGGGACAAGATATCTCGCGACGGGAAACTGTCATGCTCGATGCGAACTCATTTCACACGGACACGAAACAGAGGCTACACCTCCTGAAAATCATGCGAGATGATCCTGGGCAGGCTGGGCTCGTTCCCCAGTTATTCCTTGATGGGTTTCTGGCGTTGTCGGACGAAGACCTCCTATTGAGTAAGCAACTTGGCCGCGAGTTACTGACTGGGGATGCTGTGATCAGTCCAGATGATCAAAAACTTCTCATCGAGCGATTTGGGACTATCATGGCAAGCAGCACGTATTCCAGCTGTGAGATAGCACTCGCGCTGGTACTAGATGTCATCGAAGGACTTATGCCGAGCTGGACTGACAAACGAAGTGGTATTTGCGACGAGGTCGGCGACTTCTACCAGTTCTTTGTGAAGAGCGCTCTACCCAACAATCTCTTGTCGGGCAGGATTCAAACAATTCTTGCACGTCTCCTGTTCAGCTTGACTATGATCGATGAGAAGTACCCGGAGGCGCTAGGGATTCCCAATACGATCCAGTCCGTACTGGGTATATTAGAGCAGGGTTCAGTACCTGTCAAATTCTACATTGCCAAAAGGCTTCCTGTGATATTTGGACGATTCGTCCTCAAAGCACACGACGATGTTTTTGCCGAGTCTATACTGCATAACTTGCCCACGGAGCCCGAATTCCCAGAAGGTATTTCTTTCAGACTCTTTGTGCTGGCAGAGCTGGCTCAAAACTGGCCTACTCTACTCCGTCGCTGTGTCTATCACATTTTTGAGACCGCCGGTCAGATTCAAGAGTCTGCAAAACATGCCAGCTACTGCCTCAGGAAGATTGCCACCTCGCTCCATCTTGAGAGCTCTCGGAACCTTTTCAAGTTGTTTGCGCCACAGTTGCTCTATACCTGGCTTAGCGAGGATTCAATCGAGAATATTCCCTTTGAAATATTTGGTTACGCAAGCCTCGAGGAGCTACTTAAGCATGCGCAATCGGAAGCAGCGGCCATTATGATGATGCGCGGCCATGACCAAGAGCTGGCGGCCCTCGCCAGGCATCTTGGCGTAGACCCTGTGCAGTTGGTGCAGAGGTCATTCTCCAAAGTTTTGGCATGCGGCATCTCCAACGATCTAAGCACGCGCCAACCCGAAGGTGTGCAGAAAGCAGAAAGCCGGATTCGCAAACTGATGGGAAGGGAGTCGTATCTTGAGAATGTCTACATCAACTTCGCCGAAATCATCGCCCAGTTCTTCCTTCTCATAGATCAGGAAGGCCCAGTGGAAGTCTCCTGGTCCAAAGATGAAACTCTTGTATATGCCGCCGAAGCAATGGCTGCGATTAAAGGGTTTGGTCACTCAGAGGTCGAACTAGCTCCCAACCAGCAGCCCACATTCAAAGCCAAGCACTTGAGCAGAGAACTGGCGCTTCTTTGCAGTAGAACAGAGTATGAGTTGCAATCTCTATGGACACCTGCGCTTGTTGTTTCTGTCGCAAGAACTCTTTTCAACTTGGTACATTCAGCACTTGGTCCCTTACATACCTGTTCCGTAATCAGGAGAGTGCGTGTGCTGGTCTGTCTCGCTGGTTCGCATGCATGGGATCCATATCCTCTGCAGATGCTACTACAAACGCTACGGCCATTTCTAGTTGATCCGGAGTGTGCGGATGATTCCCTTGGGATGACACAATATCTGCTCGTAAATGGACTACAGGTACTAACTGAGTCACCATCATTTCTTGCTGGCTATGCTCTGTCGACCTTGGCGTCTCTCCGGGTCTTCCTGGAGTCCAGTCAAGCGAGTACCACTCAGGAGAGCCAGTTCAAAGCGACAATGAGTAAGGCTCAAAAGTTTCATTCGTGGTTCACAAAGTACTTAGAGCAGTACCATTCGCCAGTGCTTGAACATGGGCAACAAACCGAGGCTTTCAAGGCCATAACATATGCAGCCTCTCATGTCAGATCGTCGGGTAACGCAGAACGGGGAACCCATGAAAGCAATCTGCTGCTCGAGATCTTGCGCGACGAGGGAAACAAACCCCAACTGCTTAGCGAGACGTCTCGAAAGATTGCTCTGGGCATATTGTGCAAGGACTTCCACATCCCCGACTCATTCAGGAGTGATGCCGTGAACTCAGATGACGACGCAATTGCCATCTCAACTGCCGTATGGAAGAGCTCATCCCAGGCAGAATCGATAGGCGATGACTATCTGGCATGGGCCGCACGCGTTGTTGGCAGAAGCTTCTCTGCTTCAGGGAATATCGATTTGACCCTCCTACGTGAGTCCCATCTGACAGATTACCTGCAGAGGTCATCCAATGGGGATAGTTCCGAACAAGGTCTGCTGAAATTGATGCAGTCTCTTACTGGGGATATTCACTGCTCCACTGCTGGCATTGTAGAGTCGTCTCTGCGGACTATCGTGTCAGAGGCTGCGGCACAGGAAGACAATGAGTTACTGGAGGCGTGTGGGAGAGTTCTGTCACAGGAACTCTTGTCAGCTTCGGATTGGCTTCCCTATCGAACACCCCCTTCAGATAATAGTCCTGCAGAAGCTCGCCCAGAAAGCGCCGTGTTTTCCCCAGATGCATTTGAAGACCCTGCTTGGGCAAAGCATGTGACAATCCACCTTATCCAGTCAGTTCCTGGGAGCATTATCTTGGATGCCATGCCCCAGGTTTTAGAGCATGTTCAAAATTTTGCGGAAGCAGCATTCCCCTTTATCATTCATCTGGTACTCCTTGCGGAGCATGGCCAGCGACAATCTGCAAAGAAGTCCTTCTCCGCAGCCTTGAGAGAATGGTTGAAGCTGTCATCGTCCAAAGTCAAGGACAATCTGAGTCTCATCATCAACATGCTGCTCTTTCTAAGAACTCAGAAGTATCCTGGCGAAAGCTCGATAGCCGACCGTTCGCAGTGGTTAGACATTGATCTCTCGGATGTGGCTTCGGCTGCCGCACGTTGTGGTATGCACAAGACTGCTCTCCTTTTTGTCGAGTCGTCGGCAAACGAGGGATCCCGACAGTCTCGACGATCTTCTTCCGTCCGGGCCCAGGAGTCTACGGACGTACTGTTGGACATATTCGAGAATATAGATGACCCCGATGCATACTATGGACTACCTACCAGCGCAAGCCTGGACAACGTGCTGGCCCGGCTAGATTACGAAAAGAACGGCAGCAAAAGTCTTGCTTTCCGTGGAGCACAGCTTGACAGCCGTATTCGTGAGAAAGACCCCAAGGCTAGCTCAGATGGAAGGTACCTCGTCAGCACTCTAAGCAATCTCGGCCTCGCGGGTCTGTCCCACTCCCTTATACAGAGCCAACAAAGTCTACATCCCGATTCCACATCCGTTGACAACACATTCAACAATGCGAGAAAACTTGAAATATGGAATCTCCCGGCGCCACCCCTCACCAACAACCCAGCGGCCATATTATACAAAGCATACCAAGGCTGTTATCAGGCTGTCGATATGAATATTGCCCGGCAGTCCATTTACAGCGGATTGAAATCGATCATGCGTAATGCGGTCAGTCGTGATATTAGCAAAGCCAATGTTCGTCACAATGTAGCTGTACTGGCTGCTTTGACTGAAATGGATGATTTACTTCATGTCGCTGATGTAACGGAGCTTGATGATATTATGGCGTCGTTCGAGGCTCGATCGCATTGGATGAAGAGTGGAAGGTTGGTTCACCAGTATAATCCATACGATGTATTGTGCTAATTGTGATAGGTACGCGGATATCATGCAGATACTATCTTGCAGAGAAACTACGTTGAGCATGCTGGGCCATACTCTGCCAATCCGGACTGCCGGCACGTTTAGCAAACCTGAGACTAGGTTGGCAGAGGTGAAGTCCATGTTGCTGTCGTCCAATGTCTATCGTTTCCACCAAGCAACCCAGGAGTCGCTTAACATTGCGACCATGCTCAACGGTCTTATATCGCCGAGTTCAGAACTTGGCCTTGTCATTGACGCGGCTGCAAAATTAGAGGCCGCAAATGCATTGTGGGATCATCAAGAAATGGTTTCCTCGATTCGTATGCTTCAGAGCATCGACACGACCTCGGATTTGAAGAAGCAGACCGTCCTTGTCCAGCGGAGCGACCTTCTTGCAAAGATCGGCCATCAAGTATCGGTCGCCAAACTAGAGAAACCGGACAATATCCAAAAGAATTATCTCCAACCTGCCTTGAAGGAACTTCGAGGTCGAATCGATGGACAGGAAGCTGGCAAAGTCTATCACCAGTTTGCCATGTTCTGTGACGAGCAGCTCCAGAACCCGGACAGTCTCGAGGACCTTGCTCGCCTGCAACATCTTCGAAAGGGCAAGAATGACGAGGTGGTTCAACTGAAAAGTCTTGTCGCCAGTGCAAAGGACTCGCAGGTGAAAGGCCGCTATCAGGTCCACTTGGCAAAGGCGAAGCAATGGTTCGATCTTGATGATCAAGAGCTTCGTCGCGTTGAGCAGAGCAGAAGTGAATTCGTTCGCTTGAGTTTGGAAAACTACCTTCTTTCGTTGACTGCCTCGGATGAGCATAACAACGATGCTCTACGGTTTACTGCCTTATGGCTTGAGCGTTCCGGTGAGGATATGACGAACGAAGCAGTCAAACGCTATATTGACAAGGTACCGACGCGAAAGTTCGCCGCTCTGATGAACCAGCTCAGCTCCCGGCTGGTAGACCAGAGCCACCAATTCCAGAGGTTACTCATTGAGCTTGTATATCGCATCTGTGTTGACCACCCTTATCATGGAATGTACCAGATTTGGTCTGGTATGAGATCTCGTACAAACAACAAAGACGACGTGGCCGTCCTGCGCCAAAGAGCCACCGAGAAAGTGGGAAAGAAGCTCGGTCAAACACAGGGCGTGGCAACTATCTGGACCTCGATCGACAAGACGAGCAAGTCGTACCATATGCTGGCTACCGAACGCGATTCTTCGCGCTATAAAGCAGGGCAGAAGATCGCGATCAAAGACTCCAGTGCAGGACTGAGGCTTCTCCAGGATCTTACGAAGTACCAAATCCCTCCGCCTACAATGCAGATAGAACTGTCTGCCAACAAAGACTATTCACGAGTCCCCTATGTTACTAAATTGGAGGATTCCATGAGCATTGCCTCGGGCGTAAGCGCCCCAAAGATTATTACCCTCGTTGGCAGTAATGGAGAACGGTTCAAGCAGTTGGTGAAGGGCGGCTCGGACGATCTTCGCCAAGATGCCATCATGGAGCAGGTATTTGCAGCTGCTTCTTCAGTTCTCAAGCTGCATAGGTCCACACAGCAACGAAACCTGGGGATCAGGACCTACAAGGTGCTGCCGCTAACAGCATCATCTGGCCTGATCGAATTCGTCCCGAACACCATTCCGTTCCATGAATATCTGATGCCAGCGCACGAGCGCTATCATCCGAAGGACTACAAAGGCTCACAGTGCCGAAAGGAGATCTCGGGGGTCCAGAACAAATCGGTCGAGACAAGAGTGGCTACCTACAAGAAGGTAACTGATCGCTTCCAGCCTGTCATGCGATACTTCTTCATGGAGAATTTCTCTGACCCGGACGAATGGTATGCCAAACGCACGGCGTACACGCGTACCACGGCAGCCATCTCGATTCTCGGGCATGTGCTGGGTCTTGGCGATCGTCACGGGCACAACATTTTGCTGGACTCGGTGACTGGCGAGGTTGTCCACATCGATCTTGGTGTCGCCTTTGAGATGGGTCGGATCCTCCCGGTCCCAGAACTTGTCCCCTTCCGACTGACACGTGACATCGTCGATGGCATGGGCATAACCAAAACCGAAGGTGCGTTCCGTCGCTGCTGTGAATTCACTTTGGACGCCCTACGGGAAGAGACGTACACGATCATGACCATCCTGGATGTGTTGCGTTATGATCCTTTGTACTCGTGGTCCATCAGCCCGGTCCGGATGGCCAAACTCCAAACGCCTCGGACCGACGAGGGAGTGGAAGGGCCGACTGATGCCGAGATCGACTCTCGGAAGAGGAGGGGTGTCGTCAACGAGCCTAGCGAGGCAGACCGTGCCCTCGAAGTGGTCAGAAAGAAGCTGAGCAAGACCTTGAGTGTCACGGCTACTGTCAACGACTTGATTAACCAGGCGACCGATGAAAGGAATCTGGCAGTCCTGTATTCTGGTAAGTTCCTTCCCTCCCCCTTAACTCAAGAATGTTTACCTCATATATATATTCACGCTAACTTCTGACACAGGCTGGGCTGCATATGCGTGAAAACTTAACATTTTTATAGCTCGATACCCCCTGTACTTGTAGATGGTGTTTATATGTTTATAGAAGGGTTTCAATTGTTGGAGGACTATGATGTGCATCTCTTGTAACTAATTTATGTCGATCGTCACTGGCTTCTATCCGGATCCGTGCTACAATGGAATGGCACAGGACACGGGTTTCACAGTATAAACATGTAATCAAATATACGAATTTTCTCACTCTGCGCCAGCAACACTCTAAGTGATCTTACAACTATACTATTTACGAGTAAGCCCCTCCCCCCCCCCCATCTTGTTTTTTGTCGAGGGAGGCGAAGATAAGGCTATGCGGTGGTGCGGTCTCGAGGTGATGGTAATTGATTCATGATGTATTGTTAGTGATGATTAATCGCAAAATCAGCACCTATGGACGGAAAGCCAACTTGTTATTTCATGTCAAACCGCGACCTCCTCCTTGCTTGCCACATCCTCCGATTTCCTGGCCGCGGCCTCGGCCTTGGCCCGCTTCTTGCGTGCCCTCCGAACCTCAATTTCCACCTGGGCCATTCCGGCGTTGATGCTGACCAGTCGGGGGATGATTTCTTCGACGGCCTGGACGCTCTGCGCTTGCGCCTGTCGAAGCGGCATCGGCGTGATAAGGCCGAACCAACGCAAGGGGTCTTTGCTCTTCTTCTTCGCCTTCGGTTCCGACGTCTTAGGCTTCGTTTCCTTTGCCGAGGAAGCGATTGGCTCTGCTGTTTCCTCCCTCATTCCTTCTCCTCCTTCCGGTCCTTCCGCCGCCTCCCTGCTGCTGTTGACAGCACCCTGCGCCACTTTCTCCTCCCCCTCCTCACTGGCGACGACCTCGCTCTTTGAAACGGACGACGCCTGCACAGTATTCTTCTCCGTGGTGGTGGTTGCATTGTCTTCCTCTACTTTGACCACCTCGAAGGTGGGGCAGACAGAGGAGGAGGGGAGCGCGACTTTGACCCTTCGAGACGCTTGCATGCGGTCATCGTACTGATCCTGGCCGTAGCGCATCCCTCGCTCGGCCGCGAAGTTTGCCCGGGCGAGGTTCTGGTAGAGGCCCGCCTGCAGCTTATTCAGCTCGGCGTGCAAGCTGGTGTACTCATGGAGCAGGTAGAGGTACTGCTCCAGGAGGTGGTCTATGGTCCTCTCTTCCATGATGTTGTGTGCAGGCTGGGTTACACGAGTTTACCCTCAACTTGTAATAGAATCGCCCGGAAGTAGATGGTTGATACACAAGTTGTCACGTGAACGTTTGCAACGGTGGTGTGATGGCTGATATGTATTCAGTTGTACTTACCCCCATGAAGTTGGACGGACTTGAGGTCCACCCCACTCGCCCTATGCGCCCTGCAGCCACAAGATATGTGTGGCTCGTGTAATTCGGCAAGATGCACAGCCACAACATGCTGTCATTCCTCCCGCGCAGTCACCTTCCAGTCGTTAGAAAAGAAGTTGGGTGGTAAGTACATTAGTCTCGCTTCTATTTTAATCAGACGAATCCGATCATGCCCGGCGCGCGCAAATATTTGCGCGTGACAAATCTCATTTGACGCCGTTCAGGAACGAAGTAAGGGTCACGAATTGATAGGGGGACACAGATCAGCCACCGAGCCGAAATGCGCAGGTACATTGATTGGGCTTTGCTTGTTTTCGGAGGGGGGGGTGATTCGTTTCAGGAGCCTGTAGAAAAACCACGCTGGGTTGACTGACGAGATCCCGAAGGTGATCTCTTAGGGCGTGGGAGGTAGGGATTGCGAGGATTGTCAACGTCACTCTCGTCCGTTTTTCTTCAGCGTTCCCTTACATTCCCGATCACGCATGGTTGCAACAACGGTATCTAGTTGGCGGCTGGCTGGTTGGGCTCTACCGAACGAGTCCCTCCTTGTGCCCGGGCTTGACTTGACTCCTGAGAGCTGCAGCAGGGCAGGGCCTTGCATGCTACGTAATTCGTTCACGAGAGTGCAACGGAATGCTGCTGTCGTAGCACAAATGACATCGCCATCTTGCCTCTCACCCAGTTGGACCAACGCCTTGAGGTTGCCTTGCAGATAGTCTGAGTTGTCCGGCATGTGTCAGGCAATATTTGAAGGCTTCTTTTAGTCGTCTAGCGGGAACCTGCACCACCTTCTACACTGGCAAACCTCAACCGTGTCTGGGTGTGCTGGAGGATACCCCTGGCAGAAGACCCCTAGGCCAACGTCTAGTGCTACGACGTAGAAGGCATATGTTTTTAACCCCTGCAAGGTAACGAAAGATCAGATGCGTAGTGCGATACCTCTACAAGAGAAGGATACTCTTCGTCCAAGCTGGATTGCCCGTGCAAAAACCGACTTCGTGACTTCATGCAGGTAAAAAAACTTACCCATAAGGCGTAGTACTACTCAATCACCAAACCTTTGGATTTGATTTCCAGCTACGGAATATTCGCAATAGCGATGATGCAAGACGGAGCCATGAATCATGTATGGTGGTGCTGCCAGTGGCGGCCCCGGGCAGTGTCCTAAAGGTCCAACATGGGATGGAGAAACGCCTGTAGTCACTAACCCGTCTGATGTTGACGCCAAATGGCTGCGCTGCAAACTAGGTAGTCAGCTCCTGCAGTGCAGTGCAGTGCAGTGGTGATGAAAGGGTCCCATCTTGTCGGTAACGACATCCGTCGTCTGATTCCATGTACCAATTGCAACACAACCTGCAAGGACTGAGCTCCGAACATGCGCAAGACAACTTTTACCAACCTAACGGGGCCGGGGTTGGGCAACGGATTGCAGCAGAAGACAGAACAGCTCATCCAATCCCACAACGCAATCAATACTCCGGATATGTGATTTTCTTGAGCTTGGGCAAAGGCTAAAATAAAATAAAGGCGATATGCTGATCACCCGCCAACCAATCGCTTGACTCGGCCCCGTACAGTACTAACGAGGGAACAGCCAAGAGGCCGCAGAAATAAACCGGTCTCTTCTCCAACAGGACGTAGAGTTATAATTCTCACTTCGTCACCACAATAGTAATAGAAAACCGTAGAAAAAATTACCTAAATATAAAGTAATAGTAGAAGAATATTATTCTAGTTTCTTACGAATTATTTTCAAGTTGTAATAGGGGGCAATTAATGTAAGTAAGTGTTGTTTTTGGACTGAGACCGGTTTATTTCCGCGGCCTCTTGCAGCGAGACTCCAGAGACGGAGAGACCTCAAGGATGTGCATCCATGCCCACCCATGTCAATGTCCATGTGTCTTTGAAATAAAAGAAGGATTGAGGCAGAGCAGGGCTCGCCAGAAGGCCTGCGCTCCCCGACAATGTAGTCTCTGCGTTTCATTTCGAGTCCCTGCCGCTAGTATCTTTCTATCGATGGTATATTTCCGAATGGAGATCAATAGGCTTAGGGGAATTGTTAGCGACCATGTTGGTTTGGTGAACGGCTATCATCCGCGGGAGAATGAACCCTGCAATGGCCCTCTATCTGCCTACCCAGGCCTAGGTGTTGCAGTGGCAGCAGCAGGCAGATAGGTTGTGGTGAGAGATACCTTGTCGGGGTTGAGAGGGATTGAGAAGTTCGAGCGAGAACATTGGCAGGCGGCAGCGTGTTCTGAACAAGCAAGGTCGGAATCCGGAGCCACATGCAACTCAGAGACGTCCGGGCTTCGTTTTTTTCACTTGTTATTTTAAATTTTTCCTCCTCGTCTCGCCCCGACTCCTTTCCAGATCTTGGCCCTTTCGAGCAGGTTGGGAACGCCTCCAACCATCCCGAAATTTCCTTTTCCAACATTGGAGCATGTGGTTGTCTGCTCATATCAGATTGACACAACCAAGCTGCTGCCACAGGGGTACAGAGCAGGCCACCGGTAGCAGATTTTATCAAGGTGGCTGCAAACGACCCTCACTACCCTCCCCCGCCTACCAATGTATAGGCGCGTAATGAAGAGCATATGTCATGCATGCATGCAGAAATGAGTATGATCGGATGGCGGCTGTTATTCTTACTGCTCAATAATATATCCCGAGCTTACATGCATCTTCTTTGATGAACGGACGAAGAAGAAAAAAGGCTGCAGTAATAATACTTGGAGTCTGCTGTAGGGGAATTGTGTGTAAGTGGTTTGACGCGTTTTCTCGGGCGGCATGTGCCGGGTAACGCGATCTTGGAACCACCGCCCGGATCGGGACCCTATTTGTACACGGGATATATACGACGCAGCACAAGGCAGGATATATAAATACACATTTGCACATAAAGCTGAGGTGGTCACGGTGGATAGGCTGACTCTGGCGTCAAGCGGGAGCCAGATACGAGACGTTGCTGGGTCTCTTCACCGACACATTGCAGGAGTAGGTATACTACGGTTATCGTTATGCGCTGCGCTGCTATTCGAAGCTACGTGACGATAGACAGATAGGGTCGTGTATGTACCTACACATTGCCGATGTACTTACTGGAAGCTACAGGACTAACTCAAACAGCAGTTTCCCGATCCGAGTGGGCGGGAAAGAAGTCAATCTAGCGAGGCTGAGCCAACATCTTGCAGGACTATGCAAAATCTTGCATCTTGAGACTGGAATTGTCGTCATCCTCTCATCCCAAGCTGGTCCCCTGGTTTTTTGCTTCCCACCACCCCCTCTTGGACACGACTGCTGGGTGCCACTTGAATCTACATCGACCAAGCCGAGAAGCTCTGACTGACCTTCTCATGTGTTTGCTGTCCCACTAAACAACACCCATCCAAGATTTGATTTGACTGATCCATTTCATCGGCTTGTCTCGCAAGGGAAGATTACGGCAACTGCAGGCCTGCAATAATAAAAACCCCAGCCTGCCTACTTCTTAGAAGGAAAGGTGGGTTTCTGTCTGTCTGGACGGTACATGCATCCAATGCACTCTGCACGTTCACTGAATTATTCTTCCCAGCCTGCCTACATGCACCTAAGCTACCTCGACTCCTAGCCTAGCACGCACACCTCCTGCTCCTGTGGTCCTCCTCTTACTCTTCCACCTAACCCACTACCTACACCACTAACCCACTCCTCGCGCATCCAGTCCCGTCCTGCCTAGGCCTAGGTACTCTCGGGACTTCTCTTAATTGATTTGGGATACCTAACTGGCTGTACCTACGCTCCTACGCTCTCGCTGCCCGTCTCCCTTTCCCTCTCTTGCCTTCACTCTCGGTTTGCATTACAACACCAACCGCAACGCCTGATTGACAAGTGTGCACTGGCTTACTGCCCGGCCTAATTGTGACATTGCCTGCTACCTACCGTCAATTTTCGCCCACCCCCTTCCATCTCGTGCACCCTCTGATTTCCCGTCTTGGACACAGTGCTGCTTCGTCGACCGAGGGACTTTTTCTTCGGCCTCTGCCAATACTACCATCCTCTTCCCCTTCACATACAATCATTTCTGGCTGTTTTATTTGTCGAGTATTGCCGCACTCGACCAGTCTCCGTGACAAAACCACAACTGACTCCCAGCCTTTTTACGGTCTGAGACAACGGGCGCGAAAAGACCCCCCCCTCTTGAAGGAATTGTTTCTCTGCTCCGCACAGCGACTTGGGCCAACCCAGCACTCTTAGCACGAGCACCACCAAGCATCCAACCAAAGCAAAAGCACAACGCAGCCATTGGCAAGGAAAGGACCCATTTAACTGCGCCCAGAACGTCAGCCTCAAAGCAGCCATCGCAGGAACAACTGCATCCCGTTCTTCAAGCCAAAAGCTCCTCGGCTCCCACTATCGCTTCCCCAGAGACACCCCATTAACCCTCGCGATAAGGAGTTCGATCATCCATACTGTTTTCCAGTAGGGTCTTCCTGCATACCTTTTCTGCTCCTTTACAGGAGCACATCGGCTGGACAAGATGGTGGTTGCTACGATCAAGTGAGTTACACGACCTCGACGGCTTGGCCCCCTTCTTTCTTGCTCCGTCCGCCTCGAATCCCTACCCCTTAGGGGCGGGCATCCTCTGCCAATCCTCAAGGGCCCAAGACGACACCGCACTTTGCGACTATGCGCATCTGCTCTTCACAACCATGCGACGGTCCTTTGTCGCTTCAGAGACGTGCACGGAGAACGCATGACGCGTTGCCGCTGCTCCCGTCGTCATTGTCGCCATGCGTTTAGCCAAGCCGCATTACCCAAATTACACTCCCACTAACTCGATTTCTTCTTCCTACCTAGGTGCGTCGTTGTCGGTGACGGTGCTGTTGGCAAAACATGCCTTCTCATCAGCTACACGACAAACAAGTTCCCTTCGGAATATGTCCCGACAGTCTTTGACAACTATGCCGTCACAGTTATGTGAGTCTCACTCCGTTCAATTCCGACACGCTTTGTCTGGTCTTGAGCAGACAGCACGGTCTCGCTCCTCGCGAATGCATCCCTGCATCATAGGGACTAGAGACTAATACGCCATGCGCTTCCAGGATCGGAGACGAGCCGTACACTCTAGGATTGTTCGATACCGCTGGTCAGGAAGATTATGACCGTCTGCGACCCTTATCGTATCCCCAGACCGACGTCTTCCTCGTCTGCTTTAGCGTCACATCACCAGCCTCGTTCGAAAACGTCCGCGAGAAGTGGTTTCCCGAGGTCCACCACCACTGCCCCGGCGTACCCTGCCTCATCGTCGGTACCCAGACCGATTTGCGAGATGACCCGAGCGTGCGGGAGAAGCTGTCGAAACAAAAAATGCAGCCTGTCCGGAAAGAGGACGGCGAACGCATGGCGAAGGAGTTGGGTGCGGTCAAGTACGTCGAATGCTCGGCATTGACTCAATACAAGCTTAAGGACGTATTTGATGAGGTAAGAATATTCCCCCTGACGGCCTACTATCCTTGTCTGCTAACACAACACGCAGGCCATTGTTGCAGCTTTAGAGCCGCCCGCACCCAAGAAGAAATCACACAAGTGCTTGATCCTGTAAGGGATGGCATGGGTTTCTTGAGCATGCGATTTTGTTCTGGCACCGAGGAGATAATAAACAACGGTGCCGAGACCGAGTTCGCTGGCTTGTTTACCTTGGCGTCTTCCAAGCCACTTTTGATTTTTCACCATCACAGCGATCTAGACTTGGGAGGGAGACCTGCGGTTTTTTGTGAAGGGTTTTCAGGAGTAAACCTGCCGGAGAAAACAGAGATACCATTACGAAGGAAGATAGGTGCTTTTTAAGGCGCAGCCGTTGCATACCTTTTCGGGTGGCCTCTACAGGTAGGGGCAGCGATAGGTTCCTCGCCTAAAGAAGGGAAAAATAGTCGGCCCCTCGAAGATGGAGAGAATTCGAAAGAAAGAGCGGTGATCTGAGGGCACTGTTTGGGCCAGGTAGATACCATGCATGCTCTGTCTACTCTTCTTCCCTTTCCCCATCACCAGGTAGAGTGAAGTCAGATTCACCAGGCCTCCCATTTTCGAGCGGCACAACAACATGTACCTAGGGAGTAGAGAGCAGCAGGAGATTCCACAGATGCAAAGCGCAATTTCGATAGGACAGTTTGGCGATTTGGAGTGCATCTGAAATTGAGTGTTTTCTAAGAATCATACCAGAGCTCGCTCACGCGATCTATTGCAATGAAAATCGAGTATGACGTCTCACGGCGCAAGTCTATGGGAGCTAAAGACTGGCAGTTGTTTATTAGGTGGATTTGGCCATGCCTCTGATGTTACATTTCGACAGATACACATGGTGTACAACCTATAATTGATGTCCAGAGCATACCTACCTACTCCCGGTCGGGCTTTACAGAGGCAACCATTTATAACAATACGAATTCACGATCACTCCCGTTACTTGCTATTCTGCTAACAATACAGGACCGGACTCATCAGCTTGCCTGGGTTTCAGGCCAGTCATTCACCCTCCCTTTTCAAAGCTTTAATTTTGACAGTCTTCTGTAACATTCCCTCGACGACAATCCGATGCCGGTTGGGTCTTATCCAAGCGCTAGTGCAGCCGGCATGAACCATTGACACCCGACCACCCCAAAAATGCATTGGCAGCATAGGGAAAACGGCGGATTTATTGCAAGGAAAATTGGGACTCGCCGTACAATTGTTCGCCGACAGCAACAATGCCATTGATTGGCATGACATGGGGACCTCCCTCCTACCTCATACCTCCCTTTTCTCAGACAGCACGTGATGCGACGTCACCCAAAATATGACATGACCTATCGTTTCTCGACAAATTCAGCAATCTCAAGTTGGTCAGTAGCCGCTTGTTAGAAGAGACCACTCATAACTGACTGATGTTCCCGGCTCATTCTTTGTCTCGTCGGCCATGCCCCGAATCCGTTACAAAAGGAAAATAGGACGAAATCCACACTCCAGGGTGCAAGCTCCGGAACGGAGGCGGAGAACCCACATGGGAACAGGACCCAGCCAATGGCATGCCAAGCCGAGGGCCAGCTTATCTTTGCTGGCTATTCCATAATGTCAACTCCTCCCTCCTCCCTTGACTACCTCTCTTCAATGCGCGCGGAGTAACGCACCCACACAAAAAGAGAGCAGGATGACGGATGTCGGTCCTTAGTAACGAATAATACCATAAGCTAACACCGACACTTGCTTACTCGCCGGCCGCCCTCCACCCATTTACATATCTACGTGTATCCATCTGTCTACTATCTGTCTATCTACCCCATGCAACATGCACTACACTAACCAAGCACCTTACTTAGCCAGAGCGGCACTTTGGTCATATGACCTACTACTTGCATTACCTATTATTCATCGTAGTTAGGAATCGGAGAGCGATTGGAGAGAGCCGTCGGGGAAAGGTCTGCTTGGGATATTCCAGGTTGGACCTGCCGGGTTCGGTATCGACCTCTTCTTGCCAAGACTAACGTCGGGCATGACTAGTATAGCTTTTGACTACACTTTACTACGAATTTACTGTATCTCTATCGGTATCTAGGTATCTATAGCCATGCAAAGGGGGGTCCCAATAAACAACTATATCTATCCTACTGCTTGCTTCCCTTTTTTGCTTCCCTTTTTTGCCTCCCCCCTTGATCGGCGAGTCTTCTAGAACTTCACCCCTTTCGGTATTGTCTAGCGAGCCAAAACACACATTGCCATCGTCATTATGAGGTGTACGTCATTAGTCAGTTTGGCACTGGCCTGCCACTCCGCTACCGTCCTGGCTTGCGGCGGTCACAAGCATGGCGATCGTGAATGGACACAGGCGGAGCTCGATGAGCTGGAGCGGAAATGGGGTACTGAGGTAAGCGATCATCGCCCAACGGCGCTCTCCCGGCTGCCGCCCATGGAGGAAGGATGAGTGAGGTTCATGGTCGACAGTCTTGCAATGGTCAGGTGTTGGATCTCACTACGGAGATACTCACCCTTTCGTGCTATGGCGGCATCATGCCGATGGAAATTGCAATACTAACTTCGTCATAGTTTGGTTATACGGGCATCGGATCGTTTGCTCACTTGAAGCACGCAAAGTGCCTGACCACCCCAAGCGAGCATTACGATATTGCCATTATTGGCGCTCCCTTTGATACTGCCGTGAGCTACCGGCCAGGTAAGCAGCTACCACCTCTGTGGCATTCTTGGCAGTTTGCATGAACTAACAAGGGCAAAAATAGGGGCTCGCTTTGGACCCCGCGCCATCCGGCAAGCCTCGTCACGCCAGACGTCGTTCAGAGGCTACAATCAGCGGGCCAACATCAACCCGTACGCCAACTGGGCGACCATCTTGGATTGCGGCGACGTCCCCGTCAGCCCGTTCGACAACGCGCTGGCCCTCACCCAGATGACCGAGGCCTTCGCCGAGCTGGGTAACCGCGCTCCCGTCTCGACCCAGCACCTCAGCCGGCCCAAGCTGATCACGTTGGGCGGCGACCACTCGCTGGCACTGCCGGCGCTCCGTGCCCTGCGCGACTCCTACGGCCCCGGTCTGCGCGTGCTGCACTTCGACGCCCACCTCGATACCTGGCACCCGGACAAATACCCCTCGGCGTGGCCCAGCACCCAGGCCCGCTTCAACCACGGCTCCATGTTCTGGTTGGCAGGCCAGGAGGGCTTGGTGTCTAACTCGTCTTCCAAGCCCAACGTGCACGCAGGCTTGCGCACGCGCCTCTCGGGCCTGGATGATTACGTCGATGACGACGCCCAGAACTGGCACCGGATTGTGAGCGACGACATGGACGACCTTGGCACCCGCGGCGTCATCGACCGGATCATGGATACCCTGGGCACCGAGGACCCGGTCTACCTATCCCTGGATATCGATGTGCTGGACCCCGCCTTCGCGCCGGGGACGGGTACCCCCGAGCCGGGCGGCTGGACTACGCGCGAGCTGATTCGGGTGTTGCGCGGGATTGAGGGGTTGAACCTCGTGGGGGCGGATGTGGTGGAGGTGTCGCCGGCGTACCAGGGCGCAGGAGAGGAGACGGCGCTTGCCGCGGCGCAGGTCGTGTTCGAAGTGTTGAGTTCTATGGTTAAGAAGGGGGCGGCGCAAGTTAAGGGAAAGGAGGGGGCGAAGGAGGAGGTGGGACGGGATGAGCTGTGAGGGGGAAGGATATAGGAGAGGGTACAGGTTTCTACCCCTACATGTTTCCAATACCTAGGTAAGCACTGATCAAGTATCTGTAGCATAAATACATATTCTGGTACACGCCTTACGAAACTAAGATCGAGCCATCCCTGCCAGAGGTCTCTTCGGTGCGTGGAATAAACATCTAGCACTCTATTTAGGCCTTGAGTAAGTGCATAGCCCCCTAAGCTCTTTCCAGGTTTTGTTACTGTATGCTGTTCTCGAATGTCTATCGCGCTTTCACTTTATGACGTACACATATACTCAACGATAGGCCAATGGGCAACCCTCGGCGGGAATGAACAGTTGACTTACAACGTCCGGGAGACATGGGCCTGGGCTTGCTTAGCCTACAGAGTCACACGCCATCCATATCTCAACTCCGCCACTAACTTTCATTCCGACATCGTCATACTCCCTCTATTCAGAGATTATCATTCATTGCCGTCCGCATTGCCCTCTTACATCTTGGTAATCTCCAATACACATTCGTGGAATCATTTTGTTCCATTCGCAAATTTACTGGATGGTGGAAGTAATGCCAGGTGGAATGATGGGTCGCGATTGGCATTGCAAGGCGAATTGCATGCCAAAACGCGTGCCAGATCCTGATCCGTATCTGTATCCGATACGCATGGCTTTCGACTGGTCTTCGGTGCCCGACTTCACTGTTGAATGCCAGGGTTGTACATTTCTTCTTCACAAGAACATAGTCTGCTCACGATCTAAATGGTTCAAGACTTTCTTTCTTTGTTCCCAGGACGTAAGTATGGAGGCGGAACCTATTTGCTGCCCACACGTTATGTTTTCCGTGCTAAAAATGTATTCCGCGTGCTAGGGAAGAATCTACGACAACGTTTACTTTGGCGGCTTGGATGCCAAAATTCTGGAAAAGTTCTTCCGCTACCTGTATACTGGCGAGTACAACGATGGCTCGAAGCTGGCATACCAACCATCATTCCCTCCCTCAATGTCCAAGCCCATAAAACCCGGTGACCGGCTTGCCAGGATACCCGGCGGATCTATCTAGGCAGATAGTACGTCGACCCCCAATGCAGAATACGGATTACTCAGACGCTGGGTGCCGGGTTGTCATCACCAATGGGGCCGACCGAGGGATGGCATTTTCAGAGGGCCAGTACAACCGGATTGTGGGAGATCTTGCATTCCAGTCCTCAATCAGAGCCTGAATACTGCTCTGAAAATGCTCGCTGTTGCGGGCTTCTTCTCTGTTGACAAGCTCGCCGTCGAGGCCACCGAGAGGTTGTGCTTCGCTGCAGAGGCTCTGAGCTTACACTGCCGCTGCCATGGCAAGGTACCGGCATCCCCTGCGGGTATCCCATGCCTCTGTTCCTTGGCCACCTGCGACTGCGAGATTGGGAAAATCTGCAATAATGTGCTCGTCGAACTATCCAAGAGGCCCCAACATGGGGGATTAATCGAGTGGATGCGAACGTTTTCCGCGGCGATCGGGGAAATGCATTCACTAGAAGAACCATTCGGATATGGTCCACGTAGCACCACATGCGGGCTGAAGAAACAGGCCGCCCTGGACATCCGTTCCGAGCCTGCATATCAGTCCAAGAAGTTTGAAATGCCACAAGAGCTGAAAGGACGGTGGCGCGATTACATTAAGCGCCAGCAACGACAGCATCAAATGGTGCCTCGACCGGCGAAACAGCTTCGTGCTTAGTTATACGGCAAAGGCTTTGGGAAGAGCGAGCTCACGTGTATGTATGACTTACAGGATCACTGTCGATATTCATCATAGCGGGCAATTCTTAGAAGCTACATAAGCACAGCGTATAAATACATGAGTTGACTACTTATTTCGGAGAGGATGCTCACTGTTGTACTATGAAGCTTTCCGCTAGGTGCCTATAGACTCCCGGAGCAGACGACGAAGTCAAGACACCAGGGCCACTCAGGCACACGCGCAGTAGTGACACCGCCGCTTCGCTATCTCGTAAGTATGCAATCACAGTACATGTCCATAAGCAGTGGTACTAAAGCATTGCCGAATGGGCAAGAAGAAGATAAGGTAGTACTCCTTGAAACTGTTGACCGCTTCAGACCCTGTCAGACCTGACGCTTTTGGCCGCCGGATGAGACATACTTTATCTATTGAAAGACGATACTCAGGGCCCGAGCTGCCAAAGCTGTCCGTTGCCGGCCTGCTTCCAGTATCTTTCCAGGGGAGTAATAAGCCGGCGATGACTCATGCTAGCCAATCAAGTCGCTATCAAAAAGGCCTGGGCTGAAATCAGAATGGCCGATTCGAACCCCACCATCCCAAGGTCAATTGTCCCGCTAAACATCGAATTCATCCCACCAAACCCCGCCACAGTTTATCTACATATCTGCTTGCTGGTGACCAAGCAGTACGTTGACAAACCCCGATCTCAAGTTCGAACAGAACAGTTTCTTGTCAATACCTTCCTGCGCAATACGCGAGCCTGTCGTAGCGACCGACCCCACCACACATTATGGCGGCTGTTCAAGAGCTCGCCGAGCGCATCAAGAACGACGAGAAGTGCTACATTGATACCGATGCTGGCGTAGACGACGAGACCGCCGATGGATCAGAATCTAAGCCCTACAAGTCGCT
The DNA here is from genome assembly GCA_038363915.1 of Apiospora saccharicola. Taxonomy (NCBI): domain Eukaryota; kingdom Fungi; phylum Ascomycota; class Sordariomycetes; order Amphisphaeriales; family Apiosporaceae; genus Apiospora; species Apiospora saccharicola. The sequence goes on from JAQQWM010000001.1 coordinate 9,327,616, forward strand.
TCCTTTTGCCTACATCCAGAACCATGAGAAGCCCGCCCCTCAATACCAGATCCGTGCCTCGGTAACAGGCCCGGTTGGCCCCGAGGAGGACCCCTCCGTGCGACAGCAATGGAAGGATCCGGCCAAGAGCGCCGTCAAGAAGGCCCAGGGTGCCCTTGATGCCCACAAGAAGAAGATGCAGAAGCAGGCGCAGCTTGCTGTCGAGGAGGAGAAGCAAAAGAAGCAGCGCATGCAGAACCTAGAGGATGCCAAGAAGGTTGTCCTGAAGGAGGATGCCTCGCTGCCCAAGGCTGTGAAGATCAAGATCAACCGCAAGGACATTGAGCTTGGCGAGGGCGACAAGAAGGGCACCCGTGTCGTGGTCATGGGCCGCATTCACCGTCTGCGAGCCCAGAAGCAGGCTACCTTCATCACCCTAGTCGACGGATACGGTCATCTGCAGTGCGTCTTGGTTTCGGGCGACCTGACCAAGACCTACGATGCCTTGACCTTCGCGCAGGGAACGTCGCTGGCGTTATATGGTGAGATGCGCAAGGTTCTCGAAGGTCAATCGGCCCCCGACAACCGTGAGTTGCATGTGGACTACTACGAGGTGCTCGGCGCCTCGCCCTCGGACGAGGATGCCATCACCAACCGAGTGTCGGCCCAGCAGAACCAGTGGGATGGTCAAATGTTGGACCAGAGGCATCTGGTTCTCCGTGGTGACAACGCCTCGTCGTTGATGAAGATCCGTGCCGCTGTCGAGCGCGCTTTCCAAAAGGTTTACGACGACATGGAGATCACCAAGGTTTCCCCGCCTGCCCTTGTCCAGACCCAGGTCGAGGGTGGTGCCACTCTTTTCGGTTTCCCCTATTACGATGAGCAGTCCTACCTCACCCAATCGTCCCAACTGTATCTGGAGACTGTCATTCCTAGCCTGGGAGATGTGTACTGTATCGAGAAGTCTTTCCGTGCCGAGAAGAGCTTGACCCGTCGCCATCTTTCCGAGTACACTCACGTCGAGGCTGAGTTGGACTTCATCCAGTTCCCTGATCTGCTGGAGCATCTGGAGGAGATCATCTGCCGCGTTATCGACATTGTGTTCGAGAACCCGCAGATTGCTGGTTACCTCAAGGAGCTCAACCCTACCTTCCAGAAGCCCACGCGCCCCTTCATGCGCATGAAGTACACCGATGCCATTGACTGGCTCAACAAGCAAGAACCTCCCATTCCGAACGAGGAGGGCAACCCCCACGTATTCGGCGACGACATCGCCGAAGCCGCTGAGCGTAAGATGACTGACGCCATCAACCGTCCCATCTTCCTGACACACTTCCCGGTCGAGATCAAGGCTTTCTACATGAAGAAGGACCCCGCTGATCTTCGGGTTACCGAGAGTGTCGATGTGCTGATGCCCGGTGTGGGCGAGATCGTGGGTGGCAGTATGAGAATGGAGGGCTACGAGGAGCTGATGGAGGCGTACAAGAAGCAGGGCATTGATGCCAAGGACTACTACTGGTACACTGACCAGCGCAAGTAAGTGACACCAAATTCCCTTCCCACATAACTGAGTTCCCCCTTGTCTGACTGTTTCCCAGGTACGGTACCTCTCCTCACGGTGGTTATGGTTTGGGTCTTGAGCGATTCCTTGCCTGGATTGCCAACCAGCACACCGTCCGAACCACTTGCCTCTACCCTCGCTTCATGGGTCGCTGCAAGCCTTAGACGGTCTGGATTGTTGGGATAGAATCCGAGTAGATCAAGGCGCAGATAGGAAGATGCACCAGTCTGTCCGCCATCACCAAAAAGAAAAGGGGGTAAACAGGGACCATGTTTTCGGGACCTACCGTGTCTTCGTGTATAATTCGCGGGACGACTGGAGGTCGCTATTCTCCGACGACCATTGTGCACACTGTAGGGTTGACTGTGATATGACACCCACGATACGTTACGTAGCAGCCGATTTTTGCTCATGTTACAAATTCGATATGGCACGCGATTCCAAACCAGCAGTCTATTAGGTTGGCAAGCCCCTGCAATAATCAACCGGCCAACATTCCACTTGGACCACTATTTTAAAGCAAGAAAATTATTTTATACGTGTTGGATACTGATACCAGATTATACGTAGGCGTATTTCGCTTACTTCCCTCGTATAATAGGGAGTAAGTGGGATAATTAAGGTGGGTTCACCAGACTAGTCAGTGTGTATCCCGTGGAAGAATAGAAGCCGCTGTGAAAAGTCTAGCTACCCGCCGACTAATGGCGTTGAAAACTCGGGTGGGGCTGATAAAATAAACATGCGCTAAGCTTGCGCCTTCTACCAGTAATACCGGTAATATAAGTAGTGAGTCAGATGGGTACCAGAGTTTTACTGCACCACTGACGGTATCGATACATTTTTCGCTTCATTTATAGAGGCAACACACGCCCGCAATCCGCAACACTTCTGATTTCGCGGGGTATAATTTTTTACCCCTCCAACATTTACGCGCACCGCTAAATTTCTCGGTACGCCGCCGTAACTACCATCGCCATGGCACCTAACACCGCGGCCGAGTCGCCTCACAGCAACTTTGACGTACGTACCCTCAGTCAGAACCCTATAGATGGCTGCAATGGCGAGCCTGGCAACCTCACCTGTCCCGCTCTCCACGACTTGCGATCTTTCATGGTACCCCATATGGAGGACGTGCAGACGCAATCGGTTGATAAATAGGCGAAGGATACATCGGCTGACACTTGATATTCTAGACTATACTCGTTCTCGACTTTGGCGTATGTAAATTTGGGCTTTCACTGCCCACCTATCTTGACCTGTCTCGGAAGCACTGAAGGCGATAACGGAAGCCTCATTGTGCTTGCCTGGCTTCTGAGACGAGGTCCCTGTGAATTGCAAATGCTGACGCCCGTTCTTGAAGTCTCAAACAAGCCATCTCATTCTGCGTCGACTTCGTGCTCTTGGCGTCTTTGCCGAGCTGCTTCCTTGTAACACCAAGATCGCTGAGTTGACATGGAAGCCCAAGGGAATTGTCTTCTCCGGAGGTACGAAGCCTTTTGATGCATGGTTGCGCCAATATCTGATTGAGTTGTTTAGGTCCTGCTTCTGTCTACGACGAGGTCTCGCCCCGTAAGATTCCCGCCTTCCAAACGATGTCATATGAACTGTACTCATGTTTGTAGATGTTGACCCTGCTGTGTTCGAACTCGCGGTGCCCATTCTGTGAGCAGTTTCTACCCATTCCTCATAATATGCGGATCTGGACTAACACCAAGTTATAGGGGAATCTGGTATGGCTTACTTCAACTTTGACAGACTGCATATACACACTAACACGAGTGACCCAGCTATGGTTGCCAGGAGATCGCATGGCGGGTCGACTCAAAGAACGTTGCCCGCGGAGAGAAGCGAGGTTCGTAACCTGTGAAACACTATTCGGAGCCATCGCTCACCCTTTCACTGCAGAGTATGGTCACGCCGACGTCAATGTCACCAAGGTTAACAGCCACGCCGACCGCCTATTCGCTGGCATGGGGGATAAGGTCGCGGCTTTCATGTCTCATTTCGACAAGCTAGTCAAGTTGCCTACTGTAAGTGCAATGCGATACATGCTTCCAAGACAACTTACTAACTGTGATAGGATTACGTAGTTATTGCTAACACCAAGAACTCCGAGTTCGCTGGCATTGCCCATAAGGAGAAGCCTATCTTTGGTTTGTCTCCCCCAAGCTATAACTAAATAATGGAGCATTGAGGATGATGCTAATGCAATGCGATCAGGCGTCCAGTTCCATCCCGAGCTTGAACACGTTAGTCGCCTCAAGGCCGTTTGGAAACTGAAACTTTCCCTAACATCCAGATCTAGACACCCTGCGGAGAAGCCCTCCTCCGCAACTTCAGCGTCGATATCTGCGGAGCTCAGCCGAACTGGCAAATGGGCGACTTTGTTCAACTCGAGATCGCCCGTATCCGGGAAACCGTCGGTGACCGAGCCCTTGTTCTTGGAGCCTGCAGCGGTGGCGTCGACAGCACCGTCGGTGCAGCCCTAATGAAGGAAGCCATTGGCGACCGCTTTAAGGCGATACTTATCGATAACGGCTGTATGCGTCTTAACGAGTGCGAGGAGGTCAAGAAGACCCTCGGAGATCACCTTGGCATTGATCTCACTGTTGTCGATGCCGGAGAGATGTTCCTGAGCCGCCTTGCTGGCGTGACGGAGCCCGAAAAAAAGCGCAAGATCATCGGGGCAACTTTCATCGACCTCTTCGAGCAAGAAGCCATTCGGATCGAGAAAGAGGCAGAGAACACCCCCAACTCCGGCAAAGTGGAGTGGTAAGCGACTTTCGGAGTTTATTCCTTCCTGTTTTGGTGTTTATTTCACGATATCCTAGCGTTTCCTACGGAACTGAAGGGATGGAACAACTGCTCACGAGAAATTCCCATGATTCTCTCTTGAGACATTATGTTCACTTCACACAAAGAGTAAATACTAACGCCAGAGTCAGGTTCCTGCAAGGAACGCTATACCCCGATGTCATCGAGTCTTTGAGCTGGCAAGGTAAGCGACTTTCAGTGTCTATTACACGATATCTCAGTGTCTATCAAGGGACTTAAGGGGTGGAATAACCGTTCACTTTAAAAAGAGTATAAACTAACGCCGAGAGTCGATAGGTCCGAGTCACACCGTTCGTGCCGCCCCTTCTTTTTCTTTCCCCCTCCTTTTTATTCTTCCTGCCTACTCCTGTGAATATTTCTACTCAGCCCAGTGCTTGCCCTTCACTATTCTAATGTCCTAATGGGCTTGAATGCACTCTCCAGTTACCCTGTATCCGCACTATACACCCCTAACCCCTTTAACCCCTTATCCCCTTAACACATGACGTTCATTCTTAAAAGAGCTTCACTAATAATAACTTTCAACAGATCAAGAGTCATCATAACGTGGTTTGTGTTAACCCCCGCTTCTATTATTTCCATTCAAGTGGTGTCCTTAGCATCTTTGATCTTACGAGACACCCTCTCCCCCCTTTTTTAAAAAAAAAGGGAGAAGGAAAATCATTGCTAACACTTAGAATCACCAGGGCGGATTGCCTCAGCGCATGTTGTAAGTCGATATTCTCTTTCTGTTGTACATATAGAACTATATACTGACTAACATAACACAGGGATGGCCAAGGCCTGCGTCTTCTCGAACCTCTTCGACTCTTGTTCAAGGATGAAGTGTAAGCATATTCTGAAGTTTCCTCTTTATGCTCTTATCCCTTTGGTGGTAAAAGCGCTGCTCCCACCAGATTATGCAGTACTGCTGCATACACCAGGGATCGCTTGGTGCTTATTCCATTGATATAATATCCAATTGGATAAACTGGGATAAACTGGTCCGTCAATCAATCACAGGAACTATCATACCAAAAGCAGCGCTATCGCCAACAAAGGGATACCCAGGGGAAAGGGTTATTTTTTACTCAAAATGCTTCTTCTATCTTTTCTCAAGAAACCCTGTTCATTTTGGCAAGGGTATAAATACTAATATTGGGATCCGACAGTCGAGCAATTGGCCGCCAATTGGGCGTTGACGAATCTTTAGTTGGTCGTCATCCATTCCCTGGCCCCGGTATTGCCATTCGAATCCTTGGCGACGTTACCAAGGAGCGAGTCGAGATCGCCCGCAAGGCTGATCATATCTTCATCTCCATGATCAAGGAGGCCGGTCTTTACGATCAGATATCTCAAGCCTTTGCTGGTCTTGACACCAACCGTAGCGTTGGTGTTTTCGGCGATCAGAGAGTCTGGGGTTACATCATCATTCTCCGCGCTGTTCGCACCAAGGATTTCATGAGCGCTGAGATCTTCAAGTTCGACCTGGAATTCCTCGAGGTAAGTCTTGACGTTTTGGTTACACTTGGAACTCTCCCCAAATGGGATCCGAAGCTACCCAACCCAATCCCTAGTACCATTGCTTCCCATACTGACTACTCTCTACTCAGAATGTCTCGCGCAGAATTTGCAACGAGGTAGAAGGCGTGTCTCGTGTTACCTACGACCTGTAAGTGAAAAAGTCCCCTCCGTTGATCCCAAAGTCTCAAGCTGACCTGTCATCCAGGACCTCCAAGCCCCCTGGCACCATTGAGCTGGAATAAGCGTGGTTTGGGAAGGCAAACAGAGTGTACGGGAGACTCCTAAAAGGCATGAGACAGAGTCAGTAGAAAACATCGCATCATGAAGCTAGCGAGCGGTCTTACGTAAAGGAGAGACGCCAATATTGCAGTCACGAGATACGATAGAACAAAAAGACAAATGTTCTTTATTATCCTGCAAGAGCGCGGCTTGGCCGCCGTTGTGGTGATGGGTAACGGTGATAGCGGTGACGAATGTCAAGCCGCAGGTTCTGGCGGTGGTGAAACGGTGGTGGTGATAGCGATGTCGAACGTCGCTGAATGCTTCTATATACAAGGATGCACGTAAGGGGCGGCCCTTGGGACTTGCTTGTCAACATCTTTTGGACACCTGCCCCGGGTGCTAGTGATCCTCAATCTACATTGCCTCCTAACACTTGACGACAGTCTCCGTAGTCAAGCTTGGAGATGGACAGGGTATAATGTTGCTATAGCTAAGGCACCTGTTCTCTATATCGCCGTGGCAAGCTAAGCTGGGTGTTGCGCCGCATGTGTCATTACTCATGTCACGGCTAGGCCTACGCAACAAAATGCGGTTTTTGAAAAGCCACCCGGGTATTTCCCTGCGTGTCAAATTTCTGTTATTTGCTTTAAAGAAAATGCCCTGTGGCTGCGTCTCTCCGGTGCTGCCGAATGATACTATGCATGTGTAAATATAGCGCTGAGACGAACTGTCAAAGGGCGGGACACGATCGACACACCATGACGAAACTGGGTACTGAATTGGTTTGGGGAGGGGCATAAAATCAGTGGCGGCTCCAGCCCAGAAGGGAAACCGACGAGAACGACGAAGTCGCGCAGTTGAGAAGGTTTAGCCGTCTTCTTTCCCACTTTCGTATATTCTACCAGATGAGACGATGATACGACATGGCACGTGGGAATATCCATGGCGAGCCAAGGATGATGGAGGCGGCAAATGGACGGTTTTGCAGGGGTCGGGATGGATCATCCTCGTGCTCTCGACTAAACCTCTCTCGATAGAGCTCTGTTTACCAAAAGAAGAAGATGGATGTTGGCTGTTGCGACGTGTGCCAAATGCCAAATGCCAACCAGATACATAGATGCATGTTCCCTACAAATGAGAAAAAGTCCGACCTACATGCCTAACAGCCGCCGACCATACGGAGTACACACACACATGATTACCTCGCTTTGCATCCCCCCTGACCTGATGAGATGCGCGCCATGGAGGGTGGTATGCATTTTCATGCATAGGCTAGCAGCGCGCAAGAATGGACGGGTACCTTGCCGTAGTCCACGCCAGAGAAGGTCTCGCTCTTTTTCCCTTTGAGCCTTTGGGCTGCTTCCTTGGCGCAGGGGTCTTTTATGTGGAGATGGGTGCGTGCGTAACCCGAGCACGTCAATCCATTGGTTTGGGTTGGGGGACAGGAATAGGGGTTGTAACCTGCATAGACGGTGAAAGGGAGTAAGTCGGAGGGAGGAGGTAGGAGGTTTCGTGGTCATCAGTTGTGTTGCTACGGTAGTTGGGCTCTGCTGGCCTTACCACCATCGTATTGTTCTGAAGGGAGGTGGTTGGATTTCTGGATAAAAATGTGTCTCTCTCCCACCCACAGTCGATGGGGGCGGCCACTGGCCGCAGGCTGGCATTTCGGGGAGGGGTTGTATGGTCACAGTGGGTTGCGCATATACGATGATAGGGACAGGCAAAAAAGAGGGTGATGTGGTCCGAGAGTTCCTTCCAACTGTCCATGTCGCCCCCCTTTTTGGACCCTCGATAAAAGTAATAGTGGTATAGACAACCCCAAAGACGATCTTTTGGGGGTTACGCTACAGAGTATCACGGAACGTTCTGGGGAAAGGAAGGTTGTGGTACCAAGACTATCTTCCCTTAGCTTCCAAAACTACTGTAACTACATGTAACCTAGGAAGCCGTCGGGCTTTTGTGACAAGGTTGGTAGCTGATGAAGCGCAGAGACGAATAGAAATAGAAACTGGTGATTGAGTCTAGACATTCAAGTTGCGCGATGAGGCGAGGGAGGCGAAAAAGAATAGTACATAAGGTATGCAACTGAAACGTCCGGTAACAATGCCTTGTGCATTGTTGGCTCCCTCAGGTACGAGGGGGTTTCAACTCACGCCTGTAACATGGGAGAACAGAGAGAAGGGAACCCACTGCATTGATCAACTGCCCCGGCGCATGCCCCGTGTGCCCGATTGCAGACACGACCTTGGGGGCGGTAGTGGACTCTCCCTCGCTCTCGGAGCTTCCCCTTATGATGGTGGATGGTAGATGCGAATGGCAGATGCATGGGGGAGATGGACAAAACCTTCTGGATGAATAATAAGGGTCGCCTTCGTTTTGGAGCCTGCTGCCCGCGCGTGACGATCTGCGGCGGCGTTGGGAAAATGCAAGGACATCGATGCTATGCTATCGATGGGACCGCTGAGCCACGATTGGGAACAGAGATTCAGCACTGTCTGCCCTGTGCCCGTCTGTCCGTCTGCAAGCAGAAACCAATTAATGGATTTGCCGGCCGAATTCGTGGCTACATACATGATATTACGAGAGCACTCAATCTGGACCGCGTGGCTGCGTTAATTCGTAATTGGGCTTGCGAGATGCAGATTCTGATATGCAGGAACGAAATAGGGACCGACTTGACCCCACGAAAGCCCATTGATCAGATCCCCCTTTTGTATGGCAAAGAACGTGTGTAGTACATCGGCACTTTTTCATTGGTGGCATCCTCCTTTCGGGGCTACGCATACATACGCGAATTACATATGCAGGAGGGATCTGACTGCAGGCTGGCAAAAGGAAAAAACAAGCCACCGTCATATAATGAGGCTTGCTGGGCGAACATGACTCGTCGCCCGGGCCCGGAAAACGCGAATGGGAAGACAAGGGACCCAACGAGTAAGTAGATAGTAGTAGTAAACTGCAGATAAGCCGCATACACATATCGTGCAGTTTAATTGACGCCAGCGCCAGCGCCAGCGCTTCCGCTTGCTTGCTGGCAAGGCAAGGCAAGGCAGGCAGGCAGGCAAGCAAGACAGATAGATTCGCGAATCACCAAGCCAAACCCACACAATCACGTCGTACAAGACTGACACCGCACCGTACCACCCTGGCAACCGTACCTACCGCCGGTATGCACTTACTACAGCGAAGACCCTTGCGATGATGGAGATGAGCACGTAGGACGAGGCGGCATGGTACCTGCTTCTTCGAATCGAGAAATGTGCCGTCAGCGGTAATAACACTCCTGAACTATCTATCGGATGTGGCAATAACCAACTATGCAGGTATGCTAGTTGTTGGCTTCTTTTGTTGTTTCTTTTGAAAGCCGGGACGTAGATTGCGCCCGGTCCAATCAATGTCTGAATTGAGTTGGCGTTACCGCTCCGCAATGTATTCTGGTCGTGGGTAAAGTATATAGGCCGGGCGTTTGAGAGAAAGCAGCCGCTGTCAAGGTGTCCTTCCGCCTGGGACAGACATCGGGGACGGCTGAACCGCCAGATTGCACAGTAGGAATCGGACCAATCTTGTTGGTGACCAATAACCCCCCTCTTCTTGCCCCCTTACCTCCGTGTCAAAAACGATCAACGACCAGGTAATTGGCCATTGATATGCGAGGCGCCTATATAGGCGTGAGTAAGCATATATGAGGAGGGTCCTAAGGAGTGGCTGATGGGATATGGCAATTTATACGATCATGTAAGTCTCGACAAGGACAAGACAACAAACACATATATCACTCAAGTCTGTCCTTAGCAGCGCCGTTGTTGGTTACGATCTGTTGGTGGGCCTTATCCTCCCTTTCTGATCTCAACTCTCTATCTATCTGTCGTCGTCACGGCGAATAGAAGCTATTGAAAGGTCGACCGACCTGAGGCTTGGCATGGTTTCCCGAACTGACTGCATGGTGAACTTTTTTGATTGATCCAAAAGTCTGCTGAGCGGGAAAACATCCCACTAGGCCAATAACCCCTACGCCGATGCAACGGGCCCCCCTTCAGGCTCTGGTGCGCCAACAGTCCCGATTACTGGGTCTGGACCAGGTCAGGAGCCGTCTCTTCGTGCGTATGGAGAAAAAACGGCTTAACGGCACTTGCCTTTATGTTGTATCCCTCACGAGCTAAACTTGTCAGTTGAACTGGCCTGGGCCTGGGTTCCGTTACGGCTTACCCTGACTGGCATGTACTGTGTGTGCGCGCAATTGATGGCTGTCCGATCAATCCTGTCATGCCTGTACGGGTAATACCTATTCGGAATTGGGTTGACAGTTCAATTGACGTTTTTTTTAGTTCTTATGTCAGCTCTGTCGTGTATCGATCAAATCAAACCCAGTTGCTCGGACTAGTAGTCAATACATTGGACGTTTTTTTCTGCCACAACGCACCTCTGCGACATCTGTACATACCTATCCCCATCGTTGGAAATCGATCTTGATCAACATATGTGTCTTGAACTTGCAGGCGACAACAAGCAAAAGCGCTGTTAATATGGATAGATAGACCCAGGGAAGAAATAATAATACGTGAATTGTGCGGGTTTTTCTTCTTCTTTTTCCACATACAGTGCACATTCGCAGCCCAACCCAGGTAGCGGTAGTAGCCATGCTGCTGCTGTATGCACCTGCATATACTCCCACCTCCAAAAAGCCAGGCCCGGCCGCACAGTCGCGTGATTGATGGGATGTAGGTACCAACCGAAAATGAATATCGATGCAAGTTGGCGATGCAGGTACCCTGGCAGCGGACGGAGTGGGACAAGATACATGCCTCCTCCAAACTCTCACCCCCCTGCCCTTCCCTACATGCCCCCCCGAATCCCCTGCTCCCCTGTTTTATCGCGCTAGACCTTCCTGCTAAAGAGAGGGACCAAAATGATCCCTGACTGCTCTCATTAAACTAGCAGCCAATTCAGGCCCGTTTGGGTAATTGGGTGACAAGGACCCGTCCCCTTCCTGCCCTTGGTGCCCCTTCCTCACACTGCCTCCTTACCGAGCAAGAAAATCGTGGTTCGTTCGTTCGTTCGACCGACCACCAAGCCCAAGCCCGCCGTCCAGTCCTCTCCTTCACAGCGCATAGCATAGCACTTGCACTTGCACTTGCAATTGAGAAGGTCCCCCGTTTTGATCCATCTCTAATCCTAGACCGTATGTAGTCGGTACATTATCTTTTGGCGATCCTACTCTTTTTTTCATCATTTCCCTTTTCTACTTCCACTCTCTTCCCTCCTCCTCTCCCTCCCTCCTGCTTTGGTCCTCCAGTCCTTTTCACCCCGACGACGACCTTCGTCAGCCTCGTATCCAGCTTTGGATCTTCTCTCTACCGCTTTCTATTTACCTACACTCGTTCATTCGCGTATAGTTTCTCTTAATATTTCTTATACCTTTGCCCACAACCATACCGCTGCTTTGCAATAGCCGGCTAGCTAGACCGCCAAATCCAACCCAAGCCCACTCTATTCTCATAGGATCCTTTCGAGAAAAGAGTCCCACAGCTTGCTGCTATATTTTCTCCCACCCCCAGCCCAAGGCAATAACTTAAGAAACCGACGAAACTATTTTGTGTGTGTGTTCAGCTCGAGACAACGGGACAAAGGAAATCTGCCGTCTGGTCGACCTTCGACGCTCGTTTCAGGCAATCTCTTCCATTCGTTCGCTTTCTTTGGAGGATCTTATCGTCGCCCCAAATCTTTGTTCGACGGAGCCGTATCGACAACCCAGATCCACTTGACTTGTCCTTAACCGCCACGTCAAAGAGACTCGAACCCGTCCATATCCTGCCGTCAGCATTCACGACAATTTCTCTCTGATTCTACCCTGACCAGCTTTGGGTATAGCAGTGCATTCGCCAACAAGATTACCGTTGCACCCCTATCTGTTCGACATAATTATCCATCTGTGTTCAGCTCTTTTTTTTTTTTAGCAGTGGCTTTCCCGTGCCTATACTGAACCCTATCGCCAACCCATAACACAAAAATACGGACGCCGACCTGTTGCACATAGTCCCTCCGTGCTTGTTGCTGAACGCCCAGCTTTTCGTCACCCTTTTAAAAACACGATACTTTGAGATACCCCGTCATCTTCGGATCTGGTCTCTGCTTGAACAGACTCGGAGTGGTTCAACTTCGCCATTTTGCCTACCAGCTTTATTAATCTCGTTCCAAACCTTTGCTTGCTACGTTGTGTGAGCCTGCAGCGCATTTCAGACGAGCCGCTCAATTCTCTTCCCAAACCCTCAACTCGGTGCCTGATCTCTCGGGCACTCGCTAATCAGCCAAAACGGCGGTTCTATCTCACGTCCAGCGGGACAGCCTTGTCCCCCCTCATCTACTCGGGATGCAGGACCTTCAAGGATCGGGTATTCCCACCGGGCCCGCCCAGGGCGGCCCTAACCGTTTCGGCCACACGTCCAAGCCGTCCACCAGCGACACGGGTTTCTCTCACGGAGCTTTCACCTCTAACATCTCCGGGTTTGCGGACCGACGACGTGGCAACATTCCTTCGATCAACACCCAGCCCGCCCACCACCAACAGTTGGCCCCCCCCGACCCAACAAAACGATTTGGCTACCCCTGGTACTGGCTATGATATGAACTTCACCCCTCTGCTCCCCTCCCAGTTGCTGCTCGGCAGTCCCTTCCAGCCCGGCAGCCCTGGTACCTTCCAGAGCCCTCAGTTCCAGAGCATGCCTCAGTTCCAGCAGCAAAACGGCCAGCAGCAGCAGCACCACCAGAACGGCATGGGTAGCCCTGTTCAGCAGAACATCTCTCCCCAGAACTACCAGGCCATGGTGTCTCCTTCCACCTACGGCGCGCCTCAGTTCTTCCAGCCTCAGTCTCCCACCGGAGCTTACAGCCAGATGGGTGGACAGATGCCAATGTCTCCTGGGTCTCCCGTCCCCATGAGCCCTACTGGTATGGTCACCGGCACTAGCCGCACTGTCTACCTCGGTAACATCCCCCCCTGACACGACTGCTGAGGAGATTCTCGGCCACGTCCGCAGCGGTCAAATCGAGTCGGTTCGTCTTCTGCCCGACAAGAACTGTGCCTTCATCTCTTTCCTGGACGCGAACGCCGCTACCCACTTCCACTCTGATGCCATCTTGAAGAAGCTGTGCATCAAGGGCCAGGATGTCAAGATTGGCTGGGGCAAGCCTTCGCAGGTTCCCACCTCGGTGGCCCTTGCGGTTCAGCAATCTGGAGCTTCCCGCAACGTCTACCTTGGCAACCTGCCTGAGGATATTAGCGACGAGGAACTGCGTGAGGATCTTGGCAAGTTCGGTGCTGTTGACACTATCAAGATTGTCCGGGAGAAGAACATTGCCTTCATTCACTTCTTGTCCATTGCCAATGCTATGAAGGCTGTGCAGCAGCTGCCCCAGGAGCCCAAGTGGCAGACCCCCCCGCCGTGTCTACTACGGCAAGGATCGATGCGCCTATGTTTCCAAGACCCAGCAGCAGAACGCTGCTCAATACCTTGGCATTGCCCCTGGTTACGCCCACATGCTTACCGGTGCTGATCGTGAGGTCATTTCTAACGCCCTGGCCCAGCAGTCTGTTGCGGCCGCTGCTGTTGCGACAACTGCTGGTGGCATTAACAACCTCGGCAACCGTACGATCTACCTGGGCAACATCCACCCTGAGACCACTATTGAGGAGATTTGCAATGTTGTCCGAGGTGGTCTGCTTCACCACATTCGATACATTCCCGACAAGCACATCTGCTTCGTGACGTTCATCGATCCTACCGCTGCTGCTTCTTTCTACGCGATGAGCAACATCCAGGGACTCATGATTCACAACCGTCGCCTCAAGATCGGTTGGGGCAAGCACTCCGGAGCTCTGCCGCCGGCTATTGCCCTGGCTGTCAGTGGAGGTGCTTCGCGAAACGTGTATATCGGAAACCTCGACGAGACCTGGACTGAGGAGCGCCTGCGACAGGACTTCTCCGAATTCGGCGAGATCGAGTTGGTCAACGCCCTCCGCGAGAAGAGCTGCGCTTTCGTCAACTTCACCAACATTGCGAACGCCATCAAGGCCATCGAGGCCATTCGCAGCAAGGACGAGTACAAGAAGTTCAAGGTCAACTTCGGTAAGGATCGCTGTGGCAACCAGCCCCGCCAGATGCAGCAGAACCAGAACCAATCCCAGTCTCCCCGTGAGAATGGTATTCCGTCTCCGCCTCCTCAGGGTAGCCAGAACGGCAACTCGCCTACTGGAGGACCTCAGTCGCCTCAGTCCGCCAACGGGAACCCCGCTATGTTCTCGAACGGTAACAACCCTTTGACCCTGTACCTCAGCCAGGTCTCGCAGCAGGCCCAACAGCAGCAGCACCACCAGCAGAGTATGCTGGTCTCGCAGCAGCAGGCTCTCTTCGGTACCGCCTCGTCGTCGCCTAATGAGCTGTCGCTCGAGGTTCCTCAGCAGGGACACATGGGCCACGGCCAGTCTGCCAGCATCTCGAACGGACTGGGCCCCAACGGAGCTTCGTCTGGTGCTACCACCATCGGCGGTCTCCTGGCTCCCAACTCTCGCGGCCAACACAGCAGGGCCGTCAGTCTGCCGGCATTTGCACCTGGCTTTGAGAATGGTAACAACAGCCCCGTCAACGGTATGGGCAACGATGATAGCCAGCGCCGCGGTCACCAGTACCAGGCCAGCTACGGCGGCATGGGCTCCGGTTTCGGTCTCGCTATCCAGGGAGGTCTCAACGGATGGGTCGAGGAAGAGGTTGCCAACTAGGCTATGATGCCAGAATGAACGATTTCCGAGATGGTGTACTGTGTCCAGGAAAGACTAATACATTGTAATTGTTGCGCTGGTTTTTTTCTGCCGGGTTTCTCTTTTCGATTTCACTGATCACTTTTTCATTTTCTGTATGATCTTTGTAACGAGCCCTTGCATCAATCTTTCCTGGTCACACAGCCATGCTTTACGAAGAAGAAGAAAGGACGATACTATTGGACGTTTAAACGGAGACGTCGTATGAATACAGTGATGGAAGATGGATACTGTAACACCCTCGGGTCTCTGAAAATGAGATCCCACCTAAGCTATCACATGTGCATAGTTTTCTGACGAGAATGTGGAGTCATGAAAGAAAGAAGGGACAAAGTACACAGATAGGACACATCAGGTAGCCCCCGATTTTTCGTGGGTACTGGAGTGGCCTGCTAGCTATAACATCCTAATAGGCATTCTATTCGGGTGTGTATGGATGGCAGGGTTAAGGGAAATATAATCAACATCTAAACAAACTGCCTCGACTTGTTACTGTGAAAAACCGTTGCTAATGATGTCCTTGATACGCTTAATGTTGTTGTTATCTATTCAGGGTCTATGTCGGAGGTCTTCTAACTAGTAACTTTATGTTTATTCAGTCTTCTATAACCAATCTTGACTCCAATAACCGTCTTTTAATGAAGCCAGAATGCAGCCAGCCCAGTGTTCGAACGCCTTCATGCTTCATGACAGAAAACAAGTATTTGCAAGGTATGTAAACATTCTAGGATTAATAGGGATGCGGCAAGTATTGTCATTGCAAGCGAGAAAAGGGGTAGGGGGAATAGGACTAAACGGCCTTCAAAAGCACTTCCCTCCTCACCTGTCCGCCGTTAGAGGTTTGTTAAGTGTAACTTGTATTGTATGTTGACGTGTATAAGCACCATGATGATGTCGGCTGTAATAAGTAAGACCTAGGTGTGAACGACTTTGAACTGCGTTTTAGTATCCCGCAGGTTCCGGCTTGGTGGGGAAGGCGGGCGCGCCCAGGTTGGCTTTGCACTCGGCCTTCCAGTCCTTGGGGACGTATTTGTCTACGATGGATTTGAAAGCCTCCTATTTTCAAAAGTTTAGCACCAGGAAGGAAGCAATATGGAACCAATACCAAGTTAAGTATGGGTGAAGGGGGTAGACTTACAAGAGTACAGAAACTGTCATCGCCCTCGAGGTGGTTTCCGGGCTTGGCGCAGCCGGGCACCTTGACGACGGCGTCGTTGTACCGGAGGCGCACGTAGTAGCCCTCGAGCTTGCGCTTCTCGTCGGCGGTGAGATCCGTCGTGGGCTTGCGGCCGATGCCCGGGGGCGGGGCGCCGGGTTTTACGGAAGAGGAGCCACCGAACCAAGAGGTCAGGCCGCCAAACCAGCTGTTTCTGGCGTCGGAGGTGGTGGGCTTGGCCTCGGCAGGCGGTATCGTCGGCATGGGACCTGATATGCTAGATGCTGGCGAACGCTTCTGGTCGGCCTTGTGGAACATCTCGATGGCGATGTGGCTGGTGTAGGGCGGCCACTTGTCGCCCTCGAAGGCGCCGAGACTGGCGAGCACGGCTGCGAGCGTGGTGTCGTGGCAGCCGCTGAGGCCGAAACGGATGGGCGTCGCGGCGGTGCCCCTTCTTATGGGGGCGGCGCTCAGGTCGTGTGCGCTCTCGTACTCGCCGTCGGCGGTGCTACGTTCGGCCGAGCCGACCATGCGACTCACGACGTCGCCCATCAGCCCCCGATCCCCAGGGCGCGATACTCCCGACTCTCCTTGTACCCGGCGAACCACTCCTCGACGCCGATATTTTCGACGATGGCGAGGCCCTTCTTGTCGTAGAACTTGGAGGGAAGCCGCGTCTCCGGGCCGTGCGCCAGCGTCGAGTTGATGGTGTCCATGATGCCGCTCAGGCGGGGCTTGCCGTCGACGGCGACGCGGGGGCTGTCGTCGGGCATCCAGGCGCCGTACAGCTTGTTCAGGTAGGCCATTTCCGAGGTCTCGTTCCAGCGGTCCGCCGCGCGCTGCGCAAACGCCCGCGACAGCGCCGCGAACCGCCGGCAGTTGCTATCGTTGGGGAACAGGGTCTCGTCGCCCGGGGCGCGGGTCAGGATGCTCGGGCCCGGGAAATCGGGGGACCGAGTGTGTGGCGGGTAGAGGCCCGTGAAGGTCTGCTTCAGGCTCTCGAGGGCGCGCGGGATGGGCGTCGCGCGCAGGTATAGCGAGTCGGCGTCGGCGATCGCGGGGGGTAGGTAACCGAGCTGGTCGATGTAGAGGTGGCGCAGGCGCGCGCCTAGGTCGTAGGTGGTGATGCGGCCCGTGTCCGTCAGCATGCCCATGTCGCAGATGGCGTCGAGCTCGCCTCCCGGACCCCGGGCGATGACGGGCTCGTCGTGGGGGCCGAAGGCTTCGAGGCGCCGCTTCCACTCCAGCGTCGTGAACTGATGCGGGGTCGTCGTGTTGGCGGACCTGTCGAGCACGGCGCCCTTGAGCTGCGTCACGGCGGTGCAGTAGGGCCAGAAGGCCGGCAGGCCGGCGTTCTGGAACCGGGCCGAGACGGGGGAGCGCTCGCCGTGGCGCAGCAGGATCTGCACCAGCTGCAGGTCCAGGCCCGGCGGGTAGAGCGCCTTCAGCTCATCTTGGGTGTAGGGCGGGCGAGGGCTGAGGGTCGTCATGGTTGCTTTCTTTGGTTGGAGGGGCAGACAGGAATAAGAAGATAGGTAAGCAAACAGCCGATGTCAGGCAAACCTTGGTGATTGCTATCGGAGGTATGTACTGATACTTAGGCTCTTTTAGGTAGGGGGACCTCAGTACTTCTTATACTGGAGCTTTATGAGACCGAGAAGTATTGGATAGCTATCTCCAGGACATGGGAATTTACAATTAGCCTTGGCCTCCGGGATTTCCTAACCTGGCCTCTCCGCCTCATGCGATCCTCAAACGAAGCTCTAATGAACCTAGCCCTCGTCTGTTACGCAATCCCGGACGCTGGGCCGAGCTGCCAAGGAAGGACAGCACCGATATCGTGCGTCATGCAGGAGCGTCATGGCCCGCGCACCACCGGTGAAGAGTTAGCTATCCCATCAACGGTACCTAGATAGAAATACAATTAGAAATCAATAAGAAGGAGATAACCAAATGACTTCGTCTAGATGCAAATGTAATCCATAGTGGTTTTATTTGGGCAGCTGCAACCTCTTGGCACTTTGGGATTGACCAGGTACCCAAGGTCCATTGATGAACTGTAGTTTCCACTAACCGCCAGCCTATCCCACTAAAACAAAGTCCGGGGCCGCTTCCCTTGCAGTGGATGGGATGGCAAGTCTAGCTTTTTAAAGTAAACTCCGACTACCGCCGGTGGCCTTGTGCGTGTGCGACCAGAAAAAAAGTTAAGGCGCGTCCCCCGCGACCCCAAATATCAATTGAATTGATTGACAGTCGGTATCGGGTCCAACGCCTTTCTAGTCGCTGTTACGCGCACCTCCTGTCCGTATGAAGGCGCCTTCCAACCCCATCTGCATGCTATGTAGGCATGCACTCGCCGCCAGAGCAGCCTCGAGGCACTCCGTAGCACCATGGACCTCCCAAGCCTCCTCCTACTCGACCGCCGCAGGCTCCCCTGCACCTCCACCAGTTGGCGACGGAAAGGTGCCCTCGACAACCACGCCGGCGCCGGGTGCTGGGAATACTGAAAATGGCTCGCAAAACGGCGAAAGGAGTTTCCGACCGGTTCTCAGCAGCGAACGACCGGGCAAGCCTTCGGCTACGGTGGTCAAAGAGGCCGGGTATTTGCGAAAAATGCAACCCAAAACGGACTCCCATATGAACGCCTTGTTCCAGCAGATAGTCCACGAGTCACATGATAAGAGCGCGGCTTCTTCTGAGGCCCATCATGCTCGCAGTCTCGACCTGGACTTGGTCTCGGACATCGCCCATCTCGAGGCCATGGTGGACAGCGACCAACCCGTCTCGGAAGCCTATCATTTGCTGAAGACCAAGATATATCCAGTCATCCGCCAGGAGGGCGTCAACATACCTCAGATATTCTTCCCTGTTGCTAATACCTTGTTGCATAAGGTTATCGCGGAAAAGAGGCTTGAATTGGATCACATAGGGAATTTATCTGCCGCCAGCTTGCCTCCGGTCGCCGAGATCTTCCGCGTCTGCATGGATGTAGGCAAGATCGATCTTCATCGTTGGACTCAACTGGTGGAAAGGCTAGTCAAGGGCCTCTGTGGAATGAGCGTGTCGCCTGCCGACTACCCTTCAATCGAGGCCTACGAAAACCATCTTGCCACAAGAGACGAGATGCTGACCGATTTGGTCGAATCATGGAAGGTGCTCTCACTCCCAAAGGACGCCATAATCAAGCATGCTAGCAAGGAAAACGATATCATTGGCGGATTCTGGTTTCTGAGGGTGGAAAAGTCCAGCGCACGCAGATTTGCCCAATCCGGCAATTTTGTTTCGGCTTTCACTGGCTTGTTTCCACAGCATCAATCTATGAAACAGATGGGCACTCGGGTGAGTATTCTGGCGATTGCTACATATGCGCTACTCTTGGATCGTCAAAGAAGCACCGCCAACGTGAGACAAGAAGCGGCTAAGTTTATGTCCGTGGTCGCCTTTATGATCGGTTCCGTACGCCTGCTCGGCAGTAAGCTGGAGGAATACTTGGCCAAGGCAACACATATATCCCCGGCGACGTCTAGATATATTATGGAACAATGGACAAACATCGATGAGTCTTTGGAAGACGGCACCACGAACAGCAACATGAATGTAGACCCGCGGAATATGGGTTCCCGTGGCGGGGCAGCCGGCCACGCGAAACCACCCAGTTCCCATCAAATGGTCATCGAGAAGCGTTTGAGTCGTGCCTTTGGTACGCGCCATCTGGAAGAGGTGGATCGCGTTTGGCGCGATTTTATTGGTAAGCCAGTCGACTTCACGCCTCAGCGAGTCGCTGCGCTCCAGGGACAGCAAGATATATTTGATTCTTTTATCAACACGTACATGGCTATGGATGACCCGGACAGGGCCATTGTTGTCTGGAACACTCTGCCCAGGGTGGGGCTGAAGCCGACTCTCAAGACTTGGAATGTTATGCTGGATGGTTGCAAAAAGTCCCGAAACATAAATGCTTTGAACACAATATGGTCTAGGCTTCAGGCTTCGGGGCTGCCCCTGGATATCCCGATATGGACGACGCGAGTTGCTGGCCTGATTGAGTGCGGTCAGCCCAAGGCCGCGATCGAGGCGCTGGAAGAGCTGGTAAAGCGTTGGCATATGGGCCAAAAGGGGCAGCAGACGGATGTCTTGATCCCTACCATTGAGCCCATCAACGCTGCCATGGGCGGTCTCGTGCGTCTCAACAAGCTCAAAGCGGCCCAAAGCCTGCTCTCGTGGTCTACCAGGCAGGGTATACGTCCAGATATTGTTACGTTCAACATCCTTCTGCGGCCGCTTGTCCGCGACGGCCGGGAGGAGGAGGTCAAGGGCCTTCTCAACACTATGAAAACCCTGAAAATCGAAGCCGATGCCGCCACCTTCACTGTAATACTCGACGGGACGTTAGCCCATGTCCCGCTCGACGACATTCAGGCCCAGGCCGGGATCGTCAAGGCCGTCTTCCAAAAGATGCACGAGGCCGGCCTCAAGTCTAATCTGCACACCTACGGCAAGATGATCTACCTGCTGCTCAAGTCAGGCGACCACGCCCAGGAGGCCGTCAAGCTCGTCCTCTCGCACCTCTGGGCCCAGGGCTACGAGCTGAGCCCCCACATCTACACCATGCTGGTCGAGCACTACTTTGCGCGCCGGCCACCGGACCTGGACGCCGTCAACAAGCTGCTGCTGCGCCGCCGCCTGTTGGACTACGACGACATGGACCGCGTCTTCTACAACCGCGTCATCAAGGGGTTCGCCCACGTCGGCGAGCTCGGCACCGCCCTTGACATCTACCGCAAGCTGCACGCGGCCGGGTTCATGGTCGAGCTCGACACGCAGCACGACCTGCTCCGCGCCCTGGTCCACACGGGCACGGAGGCGGGCGAGATCGAGGCCCACCAGCTCGTCGAGGGCACGGTGGCGCGCTTCAAGGAGCTCCACAGCGATGATTGGCAGTCGCCGCAGCACTCGCGCTTCTGGGGGCACGCGTTCTGGCATTTTGCGGTGGATTCGGGCGCCTTGAGGGAGTTGCCGGTGTTGATGGGCGGTATGGGGGCTGATCAGTATGCTGGGTCTCGTGATTGTTACTAAGAAGAGTGTGCTGGGTGTAGAGGCTTGGGGGGTTGGGGGAAAGGGAAAAAGGGGCGGGGGTTATATAGAGAACCAGCCGCTCCTATAGATATACATCCATGATACCAATGTACGACTCTTCTCTGGTTACCTACATATGACTACTTGATCCAAATAGAGCAATAGCGATGGCTGGTCGATTCGGCGTGATTTTTGTGTTTCTGATGCAAAGACACGGTGAAGTATGGAAGAACCGTGGAGAGTATAATAGATAGTGAATTAAAACATTTGCAAGGTTGAAGTCAAGAGATACTATATTGAGGTACACGACAGCAACGACAAAACGCTTTCAGCAGCCAACTTCCCTCCATGCACACCATCAGTCTGTCCTATCCTGTACGCTTTCATCCATTCATCACACCCATGTCAATATAACCAACAACCACACTCAATCCATACCCTTTCACTGCACCCATCACCACACGACACAAACATACACAGAAATCTCGCTTCGTCGTCGCTTCGACAGGCTCTTCCATAATAGCGTGAAGAAGAAGAAAAAAGTTCTTTGTTACTACTACTATCTACTAACTTGAAACCACCCACACACTCTCTTCCAGTGAAGTTGATCCTCCGAATTAATTAATCGAGGACGCGGCCAGCGACACTCGACGAGCTGGCATCGCGAGTCTTCGCCTTCTTGAGCATCTTGCCGGCTTGGATCTCGCCCAAGAGCCCAGAAGGACGTCCGCCACCAATCGGTGGGGCTGGCGGGCCGCCTGCGGCAGGCGGCGGCGGGGGAGGTGGGGGTGCACCCATACCTGGAGGTGGCGGCGGTGGTGCAGCGGGAGCTCCTCCGGCAGGGGGCATGGGGGGTGGCGGGGGAGGGCCGGAAGGCGATGACTCGGGCATCGGAGGTGGTGGCGGAGGCGGCGGGGGAGCACCGGTTGGGGCACCATCGTCAATAGAAGGAGCTGGGGGAGGCGGGGGAGCACTTGAAGGCGTATCTTCCTCCGCAGCGGGAGCTGCTGGTGGAGGCGGAGGCGAGGCGATGGCCGGAGATGCAACGGCAGGCGAGTTAGTCTGCGATCGGTTGCCGGCGGCCGACAGAGGTCGCGGCGGACCCATGGAGCCAAAGAGCAGAGATGCCAGCTGAGCCGCACCAGCTTGAGGACGGTCGTCGTCTGAGTCGTCATCCGATTCTTCCTCGTTACCAGAGCCCCACTCGTCGTCAGTGTCGGGCCTCTTCCTAGAGATATTACCTGTCGGCTGAGGCGCAAGCGGGGCGGCTTGTGTTGTCATCCGGTGGAAGGGATTTGTCGAAACCTCAGCTGGTGCTGGTGCTGCAGGCGCGGCGGGAGCAGCGGGAGCAGCAGGGGCCGTGGGCGCGTTGGTCGAATCCGTCGACATCATGCGGCGGTAGGGGTTGCGGCTTTCGCTCTCTGAGGGGGGACTAGTCACGACCGTTGGCGGGGCCGGAGCTGAAGACGCCGGGGGCGGCGTGGCCTGGCGCTCGATTTCCTGACTACCAGCGATAGTGGGAGTGGACGCCTGAGGAGTGACTTGCTGAGGACCCTCGTCGTCATCAGAAGAGTCATCGTCGCCGTCCATGGCCTCGAGTTGACGCTGGAGCTCCAATTCGCGTTGGCGAGCAGCCTCGATCTCGGCCCTCTGAGCAGCGAGCTTAGCTTCCTTCTCCTTGGCCTCGGCCATGGCTGCCTTCTTCTTCTTCTTCTCCTCTTCCTTCTTCATTTTTCCGGCCTTGACCTGCTCCTCCAAGGCCTTCAGGCGGGCGTCAGCGGCTGCGCGCTCCTTCTCCAGTTCACTCTCCTGCTCTGCGGCTTGGGCCCTGCTGATTGTTAACGCTGGAATCACTGACACATCATTAATTACATACTCGAGTTCTTGGGTCTCTTGCTGCTGCGCCTGAGACTCTCGGTTGAGGCGTTCTTCTTCGGCCTTCTTGGCAGCCTCTTCTTCAGCATTCTTGGCCGAGTCGTCGTTCTTGGCGCCCTTCCTTGTCGGCGGTGGTGGAGGCTTCTTGCCTACCGCCTTGGGTGCTTCATTAGCGGCCGGGGGAGGCACGCCCTGTTCCCCGGCGATCCTAGCTTGCCGTTCGGATTCGCGGCGTGCGTCCTCTTCCTCCGCTTGACGCAGCTTGGCGGCGCGTTCGGCACGCTCGCGCTCCATGCGCTGCGCTGCCGTCTCGCCAGGCTTGCTGGGCGCCTTGATACCGAGAGCCGCAAGACGCTCTGCCATACGTTGCTCGGCCTGTTGCTTAATGAAGGCCGCGCGCTCCTCGGGTGTCTTGTAAGAGGCGTAGGAGCCGCCACTAGCAGGCGGAGTAGCAGTACGCGACGTAGCCGGGCTTGCCACCCGTGGTGGGGCCTCCGCCTTGACAGGCTCGGCAGTCGCCTTACGGCCACCACTGCGATCTTGGGCTCGGATGCGCGCCGCACGGCTATCGCGTTGGAGGTCGAAGATGAAGTCGCGGACCTCGTCCTCAACTCCCAAAGCATCATTCCAGCGGCGAGTCTCGTGCTCATTTGCAGAAGTCTTGCCACCCTCCTTAAGAGTGTCTTCGATACCCTTGGCGAAATCCCGAACGCTGTCTTCCACATCCCGCACCATACGCTCGTTGTTCTCTTTCTCGGTTCGGGCCTTCAGACTCTCTTCCTCCAATCGCTTAGGGGCGTCCAGATCGTCACCTGCCGTCTCAATCTTCTTGCCGGTAAGAGCTGCCGTTCGCTGCTGCATCATCGCCTTGGCTCTGGCCTTCAGTCGGTCAGACTCAGTGATGGCACCACCCGGACCAGTTCCAACAATGGTGGATGCACTGCCAGGGTGAGCCTTGGCGTCCTTCAAGCGGAAAAGCTCAAGCTTCGCTTCAGCAATAGCCTTCTCCGTCTTGCGAACTTGAGAGGCCAGTTCCGGGATCTTGTCCGTGAGGTTCTGCAGTTGACGTTTGAGTGATCTTCTCTCGGCCTCCGAGTCGCCGCTCATAAGCGCGGCATCAGGGTGGTTATCGATGTCCTCTTGAACGCGTCGGATTCTTCGGTAGAGCTCATCAGCTTCACGGCGGTCCCGCCTGTCAAGAATATCGTCTTCCTCCATTGCGGACTCATCCTTGAAGTCCATAGCGTCAAGTAGAACCTTCTTTTCCCGAATCTTCTTCTTGAGCTGCTCAACTGAGAGATCATCATTCGAAGTCACCGAACCAGGAGATTGCGGCCTGGGGGATTCACCGCCAACTCGGCGACGCGCGCTTGACCGATAACCAACAGCTTCATCATTATTCTTGAAGACGGTAGCGTCCTTGCGGCCGCCCGCGCCAGGAGAAGAGCCGCCCCTAAACGAGTGATTCTTGAGATAGCTGACACCAGTCTTCTGCGGCAGCAGAGAGGCGCCCGAATTCTTGCGGAAGTCAGCTTCCTGGTTCAACATGGACTTAACGGCACCCAGTGACTCTTTAAGGTTGCGAGTAGACGGTGGTACAAGCTCAGGAGGCAGCTGAGCAGGAACAGGGTATCCGTTTAATTTTCTGTAGATCAAATGCATGGCGACCGCAAACTCGTCCAGGTCAAGCCGTCCCTTGTTACCGTTGTCGGCCAAAGTCCAGATACGTTCGAGATCTGGCTTGTCCAGACCACTCTGGCCCATGATTTCGATTGCCTGATCACCGGTAACGTAGCCCTTGTGTAGACCATCCCACGCCCTGAAAATCTCATCGTAGCGCTTCTTCTCGTCCTTTGTGATGGCCCAAGGAATAACGGCATTGCCCGAGAGGCCAGTCGTGGTGTAGTCTTGCTGCTCGCGGCCTTGTTGGGGCATCATGCGAGCGGTTAGCGCATCAATGTTCGGGAGTCCACCAGCAGGGCCATTAACCAAACCCCATTGTCCGGGTCTGCCAGTAGGTTGTGCGTTCAGAGGAGCAGCGCTGGGAACCCCCAAGCCACCGCCAAAGCCAGTAGGCATCGGGGGCATAGGAGGCATTGGTCCATTGTAGCCAGTGGGCTGGGGGTTGTTCATGCCGCCGAAGCCAGTCTGCTGAGGCTGCATACCCTGGTTCTGCATGCCCTGATTCTGCCCAAGAAAGCCGGTCGGCTGAGGTTGCATTTGAGGACCGGGGAATCCAGTCATCTGAGCTTGCAGGATTTGCGCGTTCGAGGCCTGCGGCTGGGGATGATGGATAGTCGGGGGCGTCGCAGTGTTCTGTCTCGTGAAGTCCGAAGTGTTGTTCGAGGCAGTGTCTTCGGGGATGCTGAAACTAATGATATCAACCATGCTCGATACTTCGTTCCTAATGTTTTCTGGGAGACTCGGTGGCAGCGTCTTGCCAACCAGTTTCAAGTTGCAAAGATACATCGATAGCGCAAATTCAGGGAAGAAGAGCTCGCCGGAACGTGTCGTGTCTGACAAGGTCCTGTTCAAGATTGTGTTAGATGTCATATTGTGGTTATCCCATTACAAGCCAGGGGGGCATACCAGATATGGGACAGCGCGTCACCATCAAGCCGCGATCGTAGCAGAAGATCCCTTGCCTTGTCGCCGGACATGGTCGTACCCTCGGTCACGGCCGACTTAAACAGAGTTTCGAATTTGGCCTGGTCCGCCGCCGTGATGAAGGACAGGCGGATGTTGGGAATCTTGTTGGCCTGCTTCTTCTCTGGGACCGGCGGCCCCTGGTTCTGGTTTCCGCCCGTCTTGAACGAGTTCGCCATGGCCTGGAAACCGGTAGGCTGGGCCGTCATAGGCTTGGGCGGCGGCGCGGGAATGCTCGGGGCGGGTGACGAGAAGGAGGAGCCGGCATTCGGAGGTTGCTGCTGCTGTTGCTGCTGATACTGTTGCTGGAACTGCTGAGGCATCTGCGGCATAGGCGGTGCACCCGTCTGGAAGCTCTGCTGGGGTTGAAGCTGTCCGGGGAAGCCAGTGAACTGTGGTTGCAGCCCCTGTTGCGGTTGCTGTTGTTGCTGCGGCATACCAGTCGCCTGCGGTTGCATCATGCCTTGCTGCGGCATACCGGTCGCTTGCGGCTGCATCATACCTTGCTGGCCCGGGTAGCCCGTATACTGCTGGGTCATGGGCGCCTGACCGAAGCCCGTCGGTTGGGGCGCGAAGGGGCTGGGCTGTTGACCCGGCTGCTGCTGCTGTTGCTGCTGGCCCATACCGAACTGGTTGTTGCCATACTGCTGCTGCTGACCTGGGCGCAGGCTGTTGCCGCCGCCCATGAAGGAGTTGGAATTAGAATACATGGCGCCGCGGAATGGCTGCAAAGTGGCCGAGACCAGGTGAGGATTAAAAAAGAAAAAGCTCAAAATGAATACAAAGAAGAGCAACGAGGCTCCTCGGTTGGTGGTGAGAACAATATTCGCCCGGGTTGTTTGTGTTGTAGCAAAGAAGAAGGAGGATGACGAAGCTCCTTTCGGGCTCGGTTGGCTGCGTTGCGCGAAACAGAAAGCTGGGTTGGGGGGGCGCCTGCCAAGGAGTCGCTAACTAGCAGGCCGCTCCAGTCCGAATTGAGCAATAATTTAAGACAGAAATCTGTACGGTTACGTTGGGCTACAGGCAGAGACAGGGGGCAGCTTAGCTTCTGGGGGAGAAGCAGCACAGACCATCCGCTGTCGCGTTTGGCCCCTAATGCCCAATCGAGAAAGGGCAATTTGAGGTCCGAATTTCGAGATCGATGGATGATACGGAGTACACGTACAGGACGGGCAGTACAGTACTGCAGGATATATTAATTGATGCATCTCATATATGTCTGTCTTCTCGCTTCAGCAGGGCTTTATACTCAATGGCAAGCTGGATCTGTCTCGAGTTTTTGGTGTGGTTGGGTCGAACGGGCTGTTTCGTATACCGTATAAGCGCCATTGGGGTAATCGCGACAAAAGGTTTCACTGCATTCTAGACACGCCAGCGACAGTCTACGTAACACGTATGGCGCGTAAGTACATGTGGCTTTATATCTGTTCCTTCGCATCCATGTTCTCTTCCATGGAAGGACATTTAAAGCAAAGATTTACACAATCGACTCTGGCGATTAGGTATGAGTATTCAAATGATGCTGTCTATCGATACTCCTCGTCTCAGACGCTCATCTGAAACATTTCCACCGGCTTTTGCTGCATACCGAAGTATAAACTCCCAAGGGCCCCTAACTAAGTATGTATGCAAGACAGGTAGGTTAAGTAAGCGCATAACGCATGTGCTCCTGACATGTCTGAATGAACGCCCAGTGGCAAAACCTTACATCAAATCCTATCCATACAGGTCGGCCGTGCAGCCCGGCTCATTCTCAAACGCAGCAGCGTCCATACACCCCAACTAGGGGGTGCTGCTGGTCGGGAACTGGTCAGCATTCTTCTTAGCCCATGCCTTGAAGTCCACTTTGCTCGCATTGAGTGCTCCTGACAACCCGTGCTGGGTTTCGATGCCCTCGACACGGTGCGTTGAGTTGAGATTCTTGACCAGAACGATCTGGTAGCAAGTAGCAGAGCCCTGGCGGGACACAATGGTAGAATAGGCGAGGAAATATTCCCAGATCTATGTTGCGTGGTTAGTTATAGTCGTGCCGTCAATTTCGACCTGGGCGACTTACGCGGAACCATCGCTTTCCGTACTTGGCTTCGACCTTGTCGCGGTTGGCCATCCAGTTTCTGTACCATCGCCAAAGTGTGGCCGAGTAGTGAACGCCGATGGTGTCGATGCCCTTGATTTCCCAACCGGAAGCCTCGAGCTTGTCGGCAAAGAAGCCAAGCGGAGTGGAAGCGTCTGCCCCCGGGAAAATGTACTTGTTCATGAACAGGCCCCAGATCAGATCCTCGTACTGCCATGGCTTACGCAGACCCGCAATCTGCAGGAAGAACACGCCATCGTCGTCCGTCATATCGTAGACCTGCTTAAGGAAACTCTGGAACTTGCGGACACCGACGTGCTCAGCCATCTCAAGACACGTGACCTTCTTGTAACCGCCTTTGGGAACTGGAATATCGCGGTAGTCCATGCAGAGGATCTTGCTCTGCTCCTCGGGAATACCAGCATTGCGAAGAGCCCGGTTGCCCCAAGCTGTCTGATTGCGGCCCAGCGTGATACCGGTAGCATGAGCGCCAAAATTGACACTGGCGAAGCGGGCTAAGGTCCCCCATCCGCATCCGATATCGAGGATCGTCTCTCCCTCTTTGAGGCCGATCTTCTCGCACACGACAGCCATTTTATTGTCCTGGAGCTCCTCCAAGCTCTCCTCCGAATCAATATCGCTGATTACGCCTGAAGTATAAATCATGCGAGGGCCTAGGAACCAGCCATAGAAGTCGTCACCTCGGTCGTAGTGGTCACGCACCTGCTCCTCGTCTGTGTTGGTAGTTAGATATATGGATGGCCTCCTTGCGCTACAGGCGACGCATGCTTACCTTGAGAGCGGGAGTGCATGATAACTTCTGGGAGCATGCCAAACAAAAAGAACTTGCAGAGGCTCAGGGTGAAACGAAAGCTGGCCCAGTCATGTCTGTACTCCATGACCTCGAGGCAGTCGCCGTTAAAATCGACATCGCCGTCAAAGTACATTTCGTGGAAAGTCTCCATCGGGATCTTTTTCCGGCCAAAGTACTTGTCCTGGTCCGACCGCTTCTTGAAGTTGAGGTAGTGCTCGATGGGGCGACCCGGGTATCTGACCTTGTCATTCTTGCGCGGCGACATAGCAGAGGCGAGGATCCAAAAGCCCGCAAATATCGGGAGGCTCGTGAAAAGTCCAAAGAAGATGGCCGTCTTAGTGCCGCCGCCGAACTGCCATGACATCCATAGCGGCACGCAGGCGATCAGGGACAGGAGGAAGCGGGTCGAGAAGCTGTTGCTGCCAGCAGCATCGGCAGGCAAAGGAGCATTCTTGATAGCCGGATACTGTCAAGCAGAAGGCGCAATGATTAGTTCGCCGTTGGCGCTACTTATAGTGGCCGATGCAATCACAGAAGCGGCCGGCTAATGCTCACCGAAGTAGTTCGCACACCACATTCTGCGTGTTTCTCAAAGGTGGGAGTGGGTGCCCGGGGAGTTTCGATGAACTCAAACTCCGACTCGCTCCCGGTGGTGCTCAATGATTTGGACATTGTACAGACTAGAAGTTGGATTCACCCCTTGCGAGGACCGCAAAAGATCTGGGTTGAACACCTTCAGAAGACTGAGGTCTTCTGTAAACTAGATGCGGTCCAGAGAGGAAAACAGAGGAGCCCCCCAATGTCTGTGTCATGTGCTTGGGCACGAAGGTGAGCGGTTCACTACGACCCAAAAGTCATGCATGCGCATGCAAAGCGCCGTCTTGTCAAATCGGCTTGTGTCAATCAATACCTCCCGTCGTTCCATGCGCCTGCTCTCCATCCAATCTAAGGCCAGGTTCGTCCCTTCTCTTGCCCAGAAATACCTTCTTCCCCAGCCCTTATTCGTATCCTACTTACCTCTGGGCAAAAGTTCCGTGCACATGCAATCAGGAAATACTGCCTGCATGTAAAAGATATTGACCGCCAATTACAACCAAATCGCAATGCCCCAAACCGTTCTCCGAGATAAATTCATCGTTCCCACACAGTAAATAAAAATCGGTTTCTAATCCATAGGAGGGATAATGTGCAAATTTGAGCTACAGGTCATATCTAACAGAGTGCTGAAGATTATATCTCTAGAGAATCCATGCTGGGCAGAGTGAATGTTCAGTAGGTACGTAAGTACACACCCACGTAAGTACATGCAGGTATGCGTTTTATTTCAAAGAACTCAATGCCCTTCCTGCCTCTCCCCTCCAAACATGGATTGCCCAATTGCAACAGCTGATGGGGGAAGCCCCTGGGCATATCCTAAGAGCCAATGAGGTGTTGCTATCAGGATACATGTAGGTACCAGCCTTTCGGGCGCAAGTTGTTTGCTCCAAATGTGTCTCTCCTCCATCCATAATATCCCGGCGTACGGAACATTACCACTATATATACCTAGGCTCAGTGATCATTATATACAATATATTCGTACTTTAACCCGAAATCGAGGTCAGCCGGTGTCTGATTTTCGATTTATACACCATTCGAACGTCCGTTGTATTATTTATACTTGACCTGGGTGTCTTTTTGATGGCTGTATCTTTACATCTTGTTATTTTTGTAACCCCTTTCCTGGCCGCTAGCTAGCAGACCACCGACTCCCCACATTGGAGAAGCATCAACATGATATCCATCAAGTAGTACACAATCGATCTGACGTTGGTCTCGCGATGCGGATTGCCGCAGCAGATGACATTTTCCTTAGAAATACCATCCACGTTTCTGGGTGTGGAGATATTCTCAATAATGTAATACGATAGGTCCGCCCTGAAGCCCTTGCAGGGGGTGGTAAAAATGGGCACCTCTTCCCCTGGGAGAAGGGTCTTCCGCCCCAAGACGCCGCGATTCGGTAAGCCTGCACGATAAGAACACGCAGAGCCCCAAAAAGGACAAACTGCAAAAATAATATCGTGAGATTATGCTGTGTGAGGGAATCGAACCCCCGCCTCTAGCTTGGAAGGCTAGAATTCTACCACTGAACTAACACAGCTTTTTTCATGGTGATTTGGGTCTTGGATGGAAAATCTTGCTCGTAAATGCAACTATATCCTATGCTAGACTTTTGAAAGCTTGAGGACCATCGGAAGCCAAAGTAACGACACCAGCATGCACGAGACATACATTTACCGGATACTCAAGGGATGCATCACGGTCTTCGTCTTTGTTTCCATCCAATGTGATCCATCAATTCTGGCGGCCTTTGAAGTCTGGCCCTGGTCCGGAGTGGTTCGCCATCAAGGTTGTTTGGTACCATACAGAGCTACACATTCAATGGGCAGCGCAAGTATATTGCGCACACCTCTTGTCGCGATATCTTGCGACGTACGCCTTTTCTCTATGATGATGTAGCGGGCTTGGTTCGCACCTTGATCAGCGATCCATCTCTAAGGGTTGGTATGCGCATGCCTGCAGAGTCTTCTTTATCTCCTTCACCCCACGCCTGTTCTAGTAGGAGGATATATGGGTATACCAATAAGTCATGATAGGCAGGCTTGACATCACCATTTGCGCCATTCGCATGCTCCAAATGTAGCTTCTATATCCTACTTGGAAGCTAACAGTGGCTTAGAGTCTCCTGCCTATTGGTTAGATCGCCGCACAATGTTCTGGGCTCAGGCTTGCCATCAAGGTGGTGGCTATTATGCCTCTGCAAGGTCTTTTTGAAGCTTCAGAGACCCAGTTGCGATGGTATTATGTAAGTTGACCAATTTAAGTCACAGGAGATGTTGTTTCTCGCCGAGGCCTGTCCCCGTTGTTAGATATATACACAGCAGCAATTTACTCGAAGGAGCTCACGTATGTCAACGTTCGCTCAGCTCGCTGTGTTTAACTATACTGTATGACGTTTGCATCGCTTCTTGAGCTTTTGATTTCGGTGATGCCATATTCGAAGGTGCTGTGGCAGGACAAATGTCATGGCGGTTGCGTCCTGGACTCCAAGACGCTCTGGACTGCGCTACTCCCAGTCGGTTGGCCATGTGCTGACAAGAAGTAGTATGTAAGGGCAGAATATCTTATATCAAATAGCTCTTCAAGAGGCGTTGTTGGCGCTTCGATCCCCTACAGTATCTCGTTCACCGGGAGGCACGCGATCTCGGGGTGGCTTTCTGGGGACTGGAGTCGTTCGCCCGGAGTCTGGGGCAATAGATGTGGGCTGCATTCTCTGGGGCCTGGAAGTTCCGAGTAATACGGTTTATAGAGTCGACTCACTATCGTATGTAAGTATATTTACGTTTTTGTCACTTCTTGCTGTCGCTATCGTGACTCACTGTAAGACCAGATGACGTACGGATGTCAATAGGCGAGTTGTCGTTAGAAGCGAGCGTGGTTTGCTCAAGCCCCTCGCGGCCGATTATCATCAGGTGCTGCAAAGATGCAAACGGACCGAAATGTCACTCTAGCTACACACGACTGCTGTCTGGCAAGATCCAGAGCGGACAGCTGCATATACGACACCCCCTCACGCAATAGGAACCATGTGCGAGAGCCGGAGCAGATCGTATGACTTGAGGGGTCTCTCTCTGTACCGACTTCTTTCCCCAGGCGCCACCATCATGGGGTAATCGTGGAGTCCAAGGATAGTCAATGGCAGACTGGTCGAACTATTTTCATATTGGGCTGTTTTAAACTTTAGGCCTTCTGCGGCTACCCGAGCGAGATTGAGCGCGAACTTGGTGGCTTGGTTTCTGCCAGGTACAGAGCTGGGATAGTCTGTCGTCCGGGGTTGCAACATCGCTTGTGTTTCTCTGATGATAACAATGTGAACCTGGATACCCGTTTCTTCCTCTCGGGTCCCTAATACCAGACCAGATTGGCGAGACACCCGCAGATCGTCGTTGTTCAGTCGGAAACATAGTCAGGTTAATCTACCATGCCATGAAGTTTCGATGTGAAGCTACAAGGTGAAAAGTCTCTCAACACGGGAAAGCCATGCTAGGGTCACGTCTATACTTCTTGTCTGCTGTTCTAGCTCGGCATCGGAGCCTCAATGTCCCTCGTGTTTAGTCATACCAAGCCACGTGAGCCGGCCGATTCTGCCGTTCTGCCGTTCTAGTGCGGCTCGTTGCCATGAGGCCCGGCAGGGTCTTAGCAAAGGGAGAGCTGTGATTGGGTACCAAGCCTTCCAGAGCTGGCCACGAGCAGGTCGCGGCCGTCTATGTTCCATGCCAAGACCTTAACAGACCTGGCTAGCAAACCACGAGGCGGCTCCAAGTCTTGCCCCGAACCTGAGTGATTCGGAGCTACAGAACCAAGAAGGACGTCGGCGCTTCCATGTTCACCTGATCTAACTAGATACAGCGTGAGGTCAAGGGCTGTGGCAAGAGTGGATCGTCGGCTGACTGAGTGTATTAACATACATACCTTAGCTAGGGGAAGCTGGAGCCCTGTATAGAGATGAGCATCTGTGTAGAACTATGGTAAACTCTGAAGGAAAGTACCTCAATCTCGTGACGTCTCCGATTCTGACTAGCAGAGCTATATCTGTTTCTTGGTCTATATATGTGTGTATGCTCGACCTGAATCCCATCTAAGCCATATTAGCCAAACGTTAGAAACCACCAAGAGAAACAGCCAACAACCACACATTGTATATCACCAAGAGAAATAACCACCACTAAGCACCAGGAATACAACATGAGTCGCTCCAGGCCGTTACACATATCCAACATCCAACTGCGAAGGACCTCCAGCAACAGCATGATGGACGACTCGCCGACCCTCCCCGGCGATGCCAGCCGCGCCGCCGAGGGCGAGAAGAACATGACCCTGAGGGAAGCCTTGCGAGTCGGTAAGAAGGGCATCCTGTGGGCCATCGTCTGCGCCTCTAGCACCATCATGGAAGGATTCGATCTAGCACTGCTAGGTGGCTTCTATGCGTTTCCAGCGTTCCAGGTCAGTACCTCACACCTCCGCCCTTTACTCTCTTCCAAACAGAATACCAGAAGGCCATATGAGACGGCTCATGAACGAGGCTGATCGTGATATACACAGAAAAAATACGGCGATTTACACATGATCGATGAGGACGGCACGCATCACTATGAGGTGCCTGCGAAGTGGCAGACGGCGCTGTCGGCCGGCGCCCAGATCGGCCAGATCCTAGGCCTCCTTATTTCCGGCATGGCGGCCCAGAGGTTCGGGTACAAGCGCACGGTGATAACGGGACTCCTGTTCATGATCGCCTTCATCTTCATCCCCTTCTTCGCCCCCTCCAAAGAGGTGCTGCTGGCGGGTGAGATCCTGCAGGGTATTCCATGGGGCGTCTTCGAGGCCATGCCGGCATCCTACGCCGCCGAGGTCGTCCCCCTGGTGCTCCGTCCCTACATCACCACCTACTCCAACCTGTGCTGGGTGATCGGCCAACTGCTGGCGACCGGCGTCCTCCGCGGCTGCTTGAGCATGGGCCGGGACAACGAATGGGCCTACCGGCTCCCATTCGGGCTGCAGTGGATCTGGCCGCCGGCCATTCTCATGTTCATGGTCTTCGCCCCGGAGTCGCCTTGGTTCCTGGAGAAGAAAGGGCAAGGCGAGCGCGCCAAACAATCGCTTCGGCGCATCACCAACTACAACGAACAGCAGATTCAGGATGCCTACGAAAACGTCAGGCACACGGTGCTGATCGATCGGCAATGTCAAGACAGCAGCGAAACCAGCAGCAGCCCTCAGGGGGCCATCAAACATACCCTGATGGAATTCCCCCGTTGCTTCAAAGGCATCGACAGACGCCGTACCGAGATTGCGTGCGGCACGTGGATAAGCCAGTCGCTCTGCGGATCCAGCCTGATGGGCTTTGCCCCTTATTTCTTCCTGTCCGCCGGCCTGTCGCCTGAGTCATCCTTCAGCCTGCAGCTAGGTGGTCTGGCATTGGGCGTAATGGGCACCGCAATGGCCTGGTTCCTCATGACCTACATCGGGCGTAGGAAGATCTATACCTTGGGCCTTGGCGCGCTCTTTTCCTTGCTGCTGCTCATGGCGGTACTGAGCTACGCAGCAATGGAGAAAGCGGGTGTCCCATGGGTCGTGGCGATCCTTGTAAGTTAAAACACCGTCATTTGGCTCGAACCCTACTGACATCATGACTAGCTCGTCGTATACATTTTCGTCTACGATTCAACTGTGGGGCCATGTTGTTACAGTATCGTAACGGAGGTGCCTTCTGTGCAACGCAGGGCGGCGACAGTCGCCCTGGCCAGGATATGTTACAACATCTGTGGTAAGTACAGAAACCATTGGGATCCGCACTCAGACTGTCCAATACTTACTTCGTGACAGGCATCTTCAGTTTTATAATGAACCCACTGATGCTGAATCCTACCAGCTGGGGCTGGGGCACCAAGGCATCCCTCTTCTGGACAATACTTTGCGCCTGCTGCCTGATCTGGACTTACTTCCGACTGCCAGAGACCAAAGGCCGGAGCTTTGCTGAGCTGGACCTCTTGTTCCATCAAGGGACAAATGCACGAAAGTTCCACAAGACGATTGTTAACCCATTTGAAGCTCGTGTAGTGGGTGTGGGAGCGCTAGATGAAGGCTCGTCCACCCCGGATAGCCATGAACAAGCGACTGCAGAGCACAAAGCTTGAAAAGTGTTGGAAAGGCACGAGGAGCCATAGACGTCTATTATGGGCCTTTTTCTGTATAATATTGTACAATATGTGTTGTAATGCGTCTTGGCGTATCTGAGATACATGAAGATTACTGTACGAATAGACTTTTGTTATTGAAGACCGATGTGTTCAGACGTACAATGTTCTGACGTGGGTTATGGCGTTAATGCTCGCCGTGTCTGTACGATAGGCGATTTTCTCGATTTACTGGGCACAACAAGTACATAAAGCAGTGGTAAAATGCAGCGTATGATCACATGACCGAAGGCGTATTTCTTCTAATTTCTCCAAAATATGAGCGATTTGTAGGAGGTAATGCCTATATCCTTCAACTGCTGGGGTTTGCATGCCTAAGGAAAAGGGCTGCGTGGTGTGTCATTTATCGGCGGGAGTCCCGATGTCGACGGCTGTCTCGATCTCGGTTGTCGTATCTCCGACTATGGTCACCATGACTCCCTCTGTCACGTTCACGCTCGCTTTTGTAGCTGTGTGAACTATCCCGATGCCGCCGCTCCTTTTCCTTCTCCTTATCACGTCTGTATTCGTCAAGGCGTGGACGTCGTTCTCGATGGCCACGCTTTTGGGCCAACTCGGCTTTCTTTATCTCCTCATCCTCCTTCGCTCCGAGACCTAGTAGAGCTGGCCTCCGCTTGACTTCTTTAGGCCGGGAACCCTGGCTCTTCCCATCGAAACCCATTCCGCGGAGCATCGCCAGACCAAACTCGCCATCTGGGATTTGGTCGTACTCTTCCAGGGTGGATACATCTGCCGCACTTTGGTAGTCCCTTTTGAGGGCGTCGTCCTCTGTTGTATTGGATGCGCCGGGAATGACAATCTTCTTTTTCCGCCCATCGTCCTTGCCCATTAATGCGTTTAATGCATCCTGATCCGCATCAGGGCGTCCTTCTGTGTTCTTGGGGCCATCTTCCTCATGTGCGATATTGTCAGACGTCACCGGAGTAGGCTCCGGTACATCACCCTCGGCTGGTGACTTGTCCGTATCGACGGAATTTTTCGTGACTGTAAGGCCCCATTTGATCTCCTTGTCCTGATCCGCTGGCTCTGTTTCCTTTGACTGGCCGGCGAAACGAGCCTCTTTCTCATGTGGCAACGCTTCCCTCCGAAGCCTCTTATTCTGAGATTGTGCATTCGCTTTCCAGTCCCGATTGTCCTGGCATGCTATGACGAGTGGACCGGATGCTGCGCGCCCTGACTTTCCTTCTCGAGGTTGCCTGTCGTTTTGTGCTCCTCTGGCGCCGAAGGAGGTTACCGTTTCGTGCTTTCCTGAGAATGTGTCGTCCTCCGATTCCGATTCACCGCCCAGGGCATGGGGTCGAGGCCGCTTGCCTAGTAAAGAGGAAGGCTGAGGTTTCCTATTGTTGGTCGGCTTCGATGAAGCGGACGGGGCGCCAAACTTGATCGCTATCCGGGGCGCTTGTGTGTGGTTCTGGGAGCCCGACATGGTGAGTTCGCACCCGTATGATCGTGTTGTGAGTGCGTTCGATCGACAGAGCGAGTGTGGTGTGCGACGAAGGTGGCCAAAATCAGATTTGTATGACTGAAGATGTCCAGTAATGAAAATGTAAGGTTATGTTCACATTAATGGCCATTACACTGAACCTCGGGACCCTGTTAATAAGTGCATTTGAATGTGGATACCCCTAAGGCAGCCTTGGTTCCATGCTTTCGGAGATGGTTAAATAATCCCTGCTGGAGTGTGGCTTGTGTACTCTATATGTATACTGTGGCTGGAGCTTAATCTAATACCCCGCCACAAGCACGTTCAATTCAAGCTGGGTCAGAATATTCTCTTTGGATTCTGTTTGCTTCCAATTTTCTCTGTAAGAGACTGATGGTGTGCTAATTTTCCATGCAATTTACTCGGGTCCGTTGAGAGGTAGAATCTCATCGGAAGTCACCTTCGGTCTTCAGTAAACTTTATAAGTGAATCGTTGAAAAGACCCATCGTTCGGGAACGCCCGTACGGATAGACGTACGGATACATGTAGTACATGCATCCGTTGATCAATCCCATAGTAACCTGCCATGGACGGTTGTTGAAACATCGATGAGGCGCAAAAGATCGATCCAAGATATTCACTCGCAATCTGGCTGTGCCCCTTCCATCCCCAGAAAAACCACGACTCGTTAAATTCAGCTTGGCACTTGACTACTACCTTGGGAAAGGCTCGCCAACCCTACTGCGGACATGTATTGGATGATCATCTCGAGATATATTGCCCGAGTCGTATACTTACACCCCATTGGCTTACATGACTGACCCGGGACTGCTTTTTCGCCCCGTTTTGAAACGTTCCAGCTATGAATAATTCGAGGACAGACGGGTGGTTTTCAACATCAATAGCAGTGGACTCAGGGAATGGCAAGACGAGACGTTTCGAAACATCTAGGAATGCAGCTATTTCCTGCAAATATATTTCCACCGGCTTTGAGATAAGACTTTCTAGACGATATTGACAAGTTGGCAGATAGATCGTGCTCCCTTATTAGAATGCACACTTCATACATTCAGCCATGATTCGCGAGCATACTCACCAATGCCATATATCTTCAAGATCATTAATAGTTTATCGACACTTAATTTTGTTCTCTTACTATTCCTGCGCAACTGAAATCATTCGATAAGGAATTGTGTATTGAATCCGAGGCGTGTATGTTAGCTGTATCTTGTCTCGACGCTAGCCAGACATAGGTTGGTCTGCAGTAGTAGTAATTGATTCATGAGGCCCGTCGACCACGTTGCCAAATCAGAAAAGTATACGAATTCGAGAGAGTCCCCAGTATGCCCATATTATTTTGTGTAATCAATCTGCTGATTGATAACCTTAGTCCATACATCGGTCTGAATAAAGTACATAGCGTATGAAGCTTCGCAGCATCAAGAGCAAATATATGTGTAATAACGAAGCGACGCATTCTATCTTTCGTTGACTATTTGCAATTACCAATTAGTTCTGGATCGATGTGATTTATTTCCGCATTGGGATGCAAGGTGATACCTCTATGGTTTACGAAAGAGGTGCTGCGATAATGCAACTGACGGAGTAGGTGTCATTGTGGATAGAAGTGTCCAATCCAATCCATGTTTGCTGAGAAAGACTAATGGCAGGGAAAGCAGCCCAGCCTCCAATCATGTCATTCTCCCAAGCAACCGACGCAGAGTGCAGAATGAATATTCGGCAAACCGCATACACCATCCAAATTCCATTGGTTATATGCTTCACAGCTAGAAAGCCCGGGAGTAAGTTCAAACTCAGAACAGTAGCTCCAGCGTGGTAATGTTTTCGATTGCTTTTACAAAAGAATGAAAAAGTTTGCATGCCATATAAGTGACAGATAACAACAGGATGGATGCCACCCATATGCAATTGAATCGTCTACGTACCGTAGCATCCATCCATGCCCCCAGCAGATGTACTGTTGTTCCCTCTCCCCTCCCTGTCGGGGCCTGCACGGTTCCAATGAATCAATTTCATCCCCTCCTGCTGGTAGGTGTGCAAGTTACTTTACTGGGCAGCCCAGCCTTGCACTGGGCCTATTGGAAAGCCGCCGGAAGCTAATAAGGTGCTAACAGGACTTTGCCTGCCCGCCTACGACACATTGATACTGCTAAACTGACTGATGCCTGCTCCTCTCTGGAAATCAGCATTTCGGGCAATTGGCACCACGCAACACCATCACGAACACCCCGGTGGATGAAAAAATCAATCGGCCTCATTGACCAAACACGTTTTCAATTGTTCAACCTCAACGCCATCACTTTTATCCTCGAAAAACACGGCGTTCGTCTCCCACAGCTCCATTAAGTTTGGGAAATCGTCCGCTTTTCCTTCAAAGCGGATGTCGTCGCCGCTGATGCTATGACTGAGGTCGTACCAGCCGACCACACGCCGCTCTTGCACGAAAAGCGAGGTCATCTCAAGTAAGTCGTGCATCAAATGATAGAGCTCAATTAGCCGATCATTTCCATACCATTTTTGTGATATTTACCATTTGTAGTGCGGCTGTACGATCGCGGAAGAGGAAGTTGAGGGAAGTCTATGCGGTCGCGACCGTTGATGATGGCCTCCCCAATATCAGTCTCCTAAACCCGGACGCGCCATCCACCAACGTCGGTGAATCTCGGTTTCTTGAAGTGTCAGACATCTTACGGTACGTCTAAACTATACCTGTACCAATTTGCATCACTTTGCGACCGCGTCTTCACTTGTTCTGCGCATTCCTACTGACTTAACAGCTACAGAGGACGCCGTTTTAACGAGTCGAGTATCCCAGCTAGACCTACACCTCGCCCAGATGCTACTCGCCCACCGGTCACCAATGGCCCTCCCAATACAGTCCAGCAGCCAACCATACATGGACAGAAACCTCCAGTAAGCGGAGTTCAGCGCCCTGCAAATCAACACCATGGGCCTCCCGTCGCTGCAAGACCCAGTCCTGGGACTCCCGATGTCCCAAGACCTCAGGGAGCTGTGCATGCTGGAAACCAAGCGACACCTCTCGGCCAACCGAAAACGACTCCCGCGCCTCCCATGCGACAAAGCCAGCCGGCTCCGACCATCCCGGATCAGAATGCACGTTCTGGAGTGCGACCAGTCTTCAAACCCATCGATAACCAGCCGGTGCAGCAAGGAAAGCCCGTTAAGAGCACTCGGGCTGATCCTAGCAGCCTTACCGCGCAACCAGTACCATCAGCGCATCCATCTATTGCAAAAACTGTCGCTGCGCCACGGGAAGCTCCTAGCACAAGTCAAAAGGATAACCTTCCGGAGAAACCACAGAGCGCCCAAACCCACAGCCAAGATGGAAGGCAATTGAAACGAGAGGGTTCGGCTGCCCCTGGGACGCCGCCTGTTGCGGAGAAAGCTCAGTTGTCGCTCAACGTGGTGCCGCCGCAAGATGCTCGATCTATGGACACATTCTCATCTCCAGGATCTACTGCGCAAACCGCCACGACACCAGCAGTTGCCGACACGTCGACCAACACTAGTCCGGATCACGATGGAATGCAGGGTATCGAGAAGATTGAAGCGGAGCCCATAAAGTCAAACGGACTTGTTACGCCGACTGCTGAGAGACATATGCCGACCGAAACCCGGGGGTCTGTGATGGCTACGTCGCGAGAGGTGGAAGCGCAATTACTTCGTGATTCAGCCGAAGCTGCCGAGGCACGATTCAACCAGCCGAAGGAGTCCGGAGCGGCAGTACCCTCACCGCAAGTGCCTGCAAACATTGCAGGTACTCGAGGGTCTGAAAGCGGAAAGCCCGTGCAGGTGACGGCGGCGGCAGCGAGCCAGCCTCCTCCGAAAACTGACGGGGATGTCGTCATGACGGATGTACCGGTGTCGGAGCAAAATGTCGACGGTCAGACAACGAAGGAAATCAAGCCCCCAAGTGAATCGCCCAGGTTTGACCAGGCTGCTGCAGAGCCGCCGAAGACCCAGGAATCTCATGAGTCGACTTCGTCCACTCCGCAGACCGAAAAAGCTGTTACACGCATTGCTTCAGGGGCTGCAAAGCAGAGATCCGTACTGGAAATTCTGGCTGGGGATCCCGCAAAATCGACAAGTATATCACGCCCTTCAAGCTCAGGAGGACAATCTCAGATACCGATCACGCCAACTTCTCAATCCCCAAGGCCT
Source organism: Apiospora saccharicola (assembly GCA_038363915.1). NCBI lineage: Eukaryota > Fungi > Ascomycota > Sordariomycetes > Amphisphaeriales > Apiosporaceae > Apiospora > Apiospora saccharicola. The sequence continues at coordinate 9,368,590 of JAQQWM010000001.1, forward strand.
CGTGGGCGTAGTCTGGTCGACAGAATCCGAGCCAAAGAAAAGAGCAAACTTTCGACGGTGGTTTTTGGTAAGCAGTCTCGCAAGGCTTCTGATTCTTCGAAATCGCTGGTCCATACCCGGTCTAAGTCAGTTGGTCATATTCCAAGCGATGATTACTTTACTCCTCTCTTTGTCCAGGGATTTTCGAACGGGAACAAGTGGATGAAGCCGCTGGAGCAAATACTACACCATGCCCACAAAACCGTTTCCACGCCGGATTCTTATACCCAGATTCTTGACAATCAAGCATGCAAGGTCCTTAGGAGGGTCTACCAGCTTCAGCAACAGGACAAGTGGTCATTGAGGCAACCTAAACGATGTCCAGAGCCCACGCGCCCTACCTCTCACTGGGATGTGATGCTCAAGGAAATGAAATGGATGCGAACAGACTTTCGAGAGGAAAGGAAATGGAAACATGCCGTTGCACGTAACCTGGCCAATGCTTGTGCAGAATGGATCTCGCTGTCGAGCAACGCTGTCGAGCAACAGTTGTTACAGGTCAACACCAAGACGCCCACGGAGCCCACGAAGCGTAAATGGGAAAATGGTGAACCGGTAACGATAACCGAGGACTCAAAGATGGCCGATGGTGTCGAAGACCCGAGTTCAGACCACCATCCGACTCCAGAACTTGTCGCCTCTGGTGATGCCGATTCACCACTTGACCATGTGGACGACCCTACCGAAATGTTCCTAGACACTGTGGCACCTTCGGCCATTTTCGCCCTCGAAGACAATGATGTGGTGTTCGGTCTTAGCCATTCTCCTAATACGGACCGGCTCTTAGACGAGCTCCCTATGTACGGGTCGCCTCTGAAGGTCCCGGAACCGGATCTAGTTGCTCTCAAAACAGACCCTGATGCGCAATGGAAACGAGAAGCGTTGCCTTTGAGCAAGTACGTCGAGGGGCGTATAGAGCTTGAAGCGAGCGAGCCTCCTCGCAAGCGAAGCCGTTATCAGTACGTGCAAGAAGACGAAGATGACGACGAGGTCGTTTTCTGTCACCAAGCGAGCGATTCTTCTCTTCTGTCTCCCGAAAATCCTGATGTTGCTTTATTCCAGCCTGCAAACAAGCCAATTAGGGACCGTTTACATGCGGGTCACCAGTTCCGACCACCTAATGAGCACACGATGCCATTCCAGAGCTTCTATGAATCTCGTAGCTGTTCACAGTGGACCATCAATGAAGACGACGAACTTCGATCTTTGGTGCGGGAGTACTCATACAACTGGTCGCTAATATCCAACATGCTGTCTACGAAGTCAGTATTTGCTTCGGGCGCCGAGAGACGGACGCCTTGGGAGTGTTTTGAACGCTGGGTAATGCTTGAGGGGCTACCTCACGATATGCAAAAGACACAGTATTTCAAGCTGTGGCAGGGCCGCATTGATTCAGCGCAGCAGACTATCCGACAGCAAAACCAGAACGCACTGGCGCAACAAGCACAACAGCAGCAGCAGCAACAGCCGCCTCAGCAATCTCAAACGCCGAACGGAGGCAGCGGTCCAGTCACGCCAATTGTTCGGAGGCGCCTTTCGCTGCCGGTCAAGGTAGAACGCAGGCGCAACCAGAAGCATCTTACCATGATCGACGCGATGCGGAAGCTCGCCAAGAAGCGGGAAACGACGGTTCAAAAGCAGCAACATGCTGCCGGCATTGCAGCTATGCGCAAAGCACAGGAGCAGCCTCAGGCGAGGGTCGGTCCCATCAAGACACCTAGGGAGTACAGCATCATGCGCTGGGAACGGGATCAGGCAATGGCAGAAAGACTGGCAGAGCGAATGGCACAACACCAGCAACAACGCGCCGCTGAGGCGCAGCGTAGAGTACGAAACGCCGCCGTTGCTGGCACAGCATCAAACAGTAACACTAACCGACAAACACAGGCTCAGCAATTGCAAGCGAGGGCACAACAGGGACAGGCGGCACAGTTGGCAGTAGTTGCACAACAAAATGCCCAAATGTCCCCAAACCCGACGGCGCAACTGGGAGCTACACACCCCCATGCTGCTGTGGCCCGGCCAAACTCTGCCAACCATATGGCGGTCAATGGTCAAGCCCGACCACGCATGCCGATGCCGGGAACACCTAATGGCAACGGGGCTCAGGGCCACGTTGGCAGTGGTAATCTCGTTGCACCAATGCAGATGAATGGGAATGGTCAGATGCAGGTGCCTGTTGTTAATGGTCAGGCGAGAATGTCGATACCGGCGACCCCAGATCTTGCCACGGTGATGCAAGCACAGCGAATATCTGAACAGCAGCGGCAGGCTGTGCAGTTGCGGCAAGCACAGCAGCAACAGCAGCCACACCCGATGCAACAGACAAATAGCATGCCACAGACATCTCCGCCTGCCAACCGTGCTACGATAGCCAACGGTGTGAACCAGAAGAGTTACTTGAACAACAACGCTCAAGCAATGCTATTCAACGCCTCAAACTCGGCAGGATTGTCGACTCCTCCAGCGTCGGGACTCACTCTGCCAGCCGGTCATTCTGGTTCACCAAGACCACAGATGCCTCCGCAGATCCATCAAACGTATCTTACCCAACTCCAGCACATTGAGAATCAAATCCGGCAGTCGCATCCAAACACGCCCCAGGAGATGGTCCGAGAAATGGCACGACAACTGTTACAGAATCGGCACAATAACCTTGCACAGTCGGCCAGAGAAGCTATGAATGCTGCGGCGGGCGGGTCGGGACAGACACCTGTCGCCAATGGCCCTCACCAGTACGCACAGCTTCTCAGAGCTCAGCAGCAAGCTCAGGCGGCGGCAGCAGCGCAGGCTCATCAACCCCACCCTCAACATCCCCAGCACAACTCTCCCCAGTCACAACAGTCACAGCATAGCCCTCAACTTCAACAGCAGCAGTCGCAGCAGCAACAGAACGCCCAGCACACCCAGCACCCCCATAATGCTCAACAGCAGCAGCAGCAGCAACACCCGCAACATTCGGGGCAGAATGGGCAGAAGTCTCAACTTAGCCCTCAGCTTCAGCAGCAACAACAACCACAGCAGCAGCAGCAGCAACAACAACAACAACAACAACAGCAGCAGCAGCAGCAACAGCAGCAGCAGCAACAGCAACAACGCAATGCTAGCGCCGGTAGTCCAACGCCGCCTGTGCCAGCTGTGGCGAAGTCGTAGAATAAAAAGAGGCCATGCTTGTTATGGATGTGTGTGTATGTACTCCAAAAGGGCCCGGTTTGTGGCGGTCCTTTCAGGGGGTCTGCAGGAATCGACCTTGATGGTGGGACTTGGGCTTTGACCTGACAGACGCAAAAGAAACGATGTTCCGCGGGAACACCATCCGCGACTCATGAATATAACACTTTAATGATGATTGAAAACGATACCAAATCTAGTTCCTCTTATTTAATTAGACCCCTGTGACTGTTACATTTCTACGTTAGTGTGTTGGCGATGCTTTAGATAAAATGCACATACCCCAAACGACCCTTCTTCATCTCAAGTCCCCGTCCTTAAGCTGCAATACACGTTTCCAAGTCGCTGAACATCAGGGTAAAGTGAAATTGAGCTTTCGAATACTGGATAAGAATCCTACCAAGCAAAGACCATACGCATCATAATTTCAATCAGAAGCCCGAGATGGTAGACTGCCCCACCGTCCAGCATCTTCAACGTCTACCAGCTAAGGTTGTTATCGATAAGTAAAACGCAGAGGACCCACTGTAACTTTTTGGGACTTTTTTTGTTTCTTGGGTCATCTTGGCGGAAGCCGAATAGCATAGGCAGACAAGCCTTTTCTTACCATTCCCAACCAAATCATCCCCGACCTCAACTATGGCTAAAAGAAAGAGAAACAACGCGCCTGCCAGCGCTCCGGCTGCTGCTGTGGAGGAACCGGTCGTCACCAAGAAAGCAAAGAGCTCCAAGCCATCCAAGCCCTCCAAGAGCTCGGCGCCCGTCACTCTGCAAATCGTCACCGGTTCATACGATAGAGTATTACATGGCGTCACCGCTACCATCTCGGCCGATGACCAGGTCGAATTCGCCGACACCTTCCTCTTCAACGCCCACACCTCCGCCATTCGCTGCATCGCCCTCTCGCCCCCCACGGCGCCCGAGTCCGGCAAGGCCCAGAAGATCATGCTAGCCACCGGCGGCACCGACGAGCGCATTAACATCTACAACATCTCGGCACACCCACCCGCGCGCAAAGACAAGGACTTCCTGTCGGCGGTCGCGCCGCGCAAGATCCTGGAGAACTCCAAGAACCGCGAGCTCGGCACCCTGCTGCACCATTCATCCACCATCACGAAGCTCGCCTTCCCCACCAAGTCGAAGCTCATCTCCGCGTCCGAGGACTCGACCATCGCTATCACCAGAATTAGGGACATGTCCATGCTGTCCAGCATCAAGGTTCCCATACCGAAACCTCAGGGCCGGCCGAGCGGCGACACGGCGGCTTTGGGCGGCGCCCCTTCGGGCGTCAACGACTTCGCGGTCCACTCGAGCATGAAGGTCATGATTAGTCTTAGCAAAGGCGAGCGCAGCATGCGGTTATGGAACCTTCTGACGGGCAAGAAGGCGGGTGTATTGAACTTTGGCCGCGATCTCCTTCAAGAGATCGGCGAGCCCCGGCATTCAACGGGAGAGGGCAGGAAGATTATCTGGCACCCCAACAGCGAAGAGTTCTGCGTAGGATTTGACCGGAACCTACTCATCTTCGGCGTTGATGGACAGCCCAGTTGTAAGGTCATGGCAGAGTCTAGGACCAAGATCCACGATTTCTGCTACATGTCTACAGACGATGCGGACAAGAGCATCTTAGCCGTATCTACTGAGGATGGACGCATAGTATTCCTTTCCACCGATGAGCAAGACCTTGTGCAGGCGGAGGAGGCCACAGACAGCAAAAAGACTACTAAGCTACCTACTGCAAAGGTACTTGGCCAATTGGGTGGCAAGGAGGGGGGTGTTGCTGGCAGAATCAAGGCTTTCAGTCTTCTTCGACCCGACGAGAGGAAGGACGAGGTATTTTTCGCCTGCGGTAGCAGCGATGGTAAGCTCCGGCTCTTCCAGGTGACCATGAAGGAGCTGGTGAAGTCTCAAAAGGGCGACAAGCCAGCGCAGGTTGGGAAACTAATTGGAACCTACAACACCGACAACCGGATTACATGCATGGAGGCGTTTGTTATGATACCTAGGCCGGAAGGCGTGGAGGAGAGCGACGAAGATGACGAGGAAGACGGCGATCTTTCCGGAGACAGCGGCGACGAGGAGGATGAGGAATAGAAAGTCAAGCAAAAGTGGTATGTCTATGTACAGGTTAAGCTTATAATCTTAGAGGGCAACTCAGCCTCGAAATTGCGAATTGGCAACGTGCCATGGTACATCCAACAAAAACACATGTTTTCTCGCTTGTTGTGCAGACCGGAGTCTATTTCATCTTGGCGGGTACTGCCGAACCAGGAAAACGAAGGAACGGAATGATGATTGGAAGTTTTTTGGGACGTGCCAAACGTTCGAGAATGGTGCGAGGAATGGATGAGGAACATTAGGACGTACGTCGTAAAAGAAAGGTAAGCCGGCAATTAGCGAGATTTGAGTGAATCCTGGCCGGCAAGCGGCCGGAGGAATATACCGTTGGTACCTTGCCTATAAGCACTAAGGCATGTACCTACCGTAACCATTCCAATTACTTACTATTACGATTAAGACTTAATAAATCGAAATATAGTATATATTAAAATTCTTTATTAAATATATTATAATTCGATATATCTTCTTTAAGCTCTAATATAGCTATTAATAAACTATAATAGTAGCTTTCAGGGTTTGCAGGATGGCATCCATCAGTATATCAAGGCAATCAATCTATCCGACCGAGATCCACCGGGAGTTTGTGCAATTGCGTTGGGGATAATGATGCACGCGACTGACGAGGATGTCTTGTACGCGCACCACGCACTCTACGACATACGATTAATTCTGTGCATGCTGGCTTGCATGGAAATCCTGCGCATCACATCGCATTGCATCGGGATCGAGGGGGCTTGCATTTTGTAGCAAACAAGGCAGAGAGGCAGGCCGGCAAGCAAAGCAAGATGCAAGCTGCCTGACCTTCCGAAAAAGAATCATCAGGTTCTTTTTTTAAAGTTGAAAGGGCAAATGAAAAACGCTGCTCATCATGCCGCCGCCCCTCCTACCATTTCCCCTCCCCATACTTCCAAGCAAAGACTAGAGTAGATCGTGGGGTAACGAGAAGAGACGCAGATCAACTTGGCCGGCCTGCAGAGTGGTTTCGAGTTGGCTGGCCAGTCATGAGGGGAAGCGTCAAGCGCTGGATCCGCCAGCACACCCAAGCTGCCAAGGAAGTGAGTATTGGAGAAAGTCGAGGGTCGAGCATGTGATTCTTGCTCATGCTGGTGGGTACCCATGGCAGGGACTAGGGATGGTGACTTTATGTAGTACAGCAATTCTAGCGCCTCGCGCCTGACTCTTTTTTACCATTCCGTACTTTCCAATTGGAGCAGACTGTCTCGGACGCCATTCCCTTCGTCGCCTTCTCCTTGCATCCCCTCTTCTCGTTCCATTTTTATGTCCATACCGCGAGCACCATGAATAAACAACGACTCCACCCCCTTGGTCACCGTCCTGGCTAGTCGTAGGTGGTGGGTGGGTACCACTGCATTTTGTACGGTACATACTTGGCTTCCCGAGAAGAAAGACGAAGCTCTCTCCGCTCAGCAAATTGCCCGTCGTATTCGGTCTCGTCTGTTGTAAGAGTGAGCGACTGTATTGGGTATTGTTAGAAAAACACTAAACCTAGGTGGCTTCTTCAGCTCAGGAGCAAGTAGGTGATGGAGTTTGAATTTGGCATTCGATGTAGCCAAGGTACATGAAAGGCAAGAAGATCAATTGCACACTACGTAGATGTGATACAGAGACAGGTCAGCTGCGAACGGATCGAGACACGAGAGACATAACATGATGGACCGGGTCTGGGCACACGTTGCTTGCGTGGTACATACACTTCATACTTAGCAGAAGTATACCGGACCAGCACTAATGCAACCAATCAATTGACATGATTCTATTCGCTGGCTGAATGTCTTGTATGGTCTTGAACTCCTCAACCGTCGAGCGTCGAGACCACACACACACACACTGACACACACGACGCAGCTCGTTCATGGCATTACATATCTCTCAGGCCTGCAACACATTATAGCGGCTCTCGCTCCTTCTTTCCTTTTCTTTCACTCTCTTTCCCCTCAATACTTATTTGCTGTTATTGAACCATTGATACCTTACCCACCGACACGATCAAAGTGTCTGGCGTATTCGCTCTCTACATTGGTCCTTGCTGTATCCGCCAACAGAGTTCCCACGATTTTTGTATAATTAAACCTTAGAACCTTAGGTAATAGGTTACTTCCCCATCACGTCAAACGGCGGCATTATCCAAGGGACCAGTATCCAGTTTATTCAGCCCCCCTCGAGCCTGGGTCTTCTTGTACGATACATTAATACGGAGTTAACCCCTCGACAGACTGCTAGACTCATACTGCTACTTGGTCAGTATCAATGCGATCGAACCTCTTGCCTCCGAAACGATAATCGTCTTGCACGCCAAGAGAGCCACGCGACTTACGACTAGTCTTTCTTCCGATCCGCACCCGGAACCCACCTAGCCAAACCCTTAACTCTCTCTGCCTGTATCCAGCCGCCGCCAGGCCTCCATTGAAAAATAAAACTGGGGTGGAAGTGACATACTTAGTCCCGCTACCTATCCAGCCGCCTTACTTACCGACCATATAACTACGACGGCGCACTCGTTTACCTAGCTTCGACCCTCCAAAGACATTGTTGACGAGAAGACGAAAGAAGACCGGTGCTAGAGCAAATAAAGAACGATATACAGCAGCTATACACCATGTCAAACTCACAAGACCATGACGGTCCTCCCATACTCCGGCCGATCCCCCGCCGACCCTTCAATGTCAACTTCACCGCGCCCCAGAACGAAGAACTCTCGCCGCCGCCGAGTCCCCATCCGCGCAGCACCCCGGCCATGCTGAACCTCGATTTCATCAACTCCAAACTGCTCAATGCCCGCCTCCACAGCGTCGTGCGTGGCGACGACTCGTATGCAACCGGATCCGGCTCCGGCACCATCACCCGCGCCCAGTCTGTTAAGAACCTGACGAGCTCGACGCTGTTTGGCATCTACTCGCCCTCGACAACGGGCATCGCTACACAGGATGAGCCGAGTACGCCATGGGGGCTGGAATCGCCCACTGTGCCACCGCTCAGTGCAGAGGACTTGGCCTACGCATTACAAAAGAACCCGGCGCACATCCATATGGGAAGGCGGAGGTCTTCAGCGCACGCGCCGCCGCCTTTGAGGAAACCTCTGTCTAGACCGCTCATGGCATTCCACCTGGCGCTGAGGGCGACGCTCCTGTTCGGCCTGGGCATCCTCTATGGCGCGCTGGTGGCTCGGTTCCAGGACAGACGGAAGTACGCGACATCCCAGATGGAGGAGGCTATGGCGCAACAGCCCTTGGCGACCACGTACGACGTGCGGTACATGGCGTTCTGGGGCGTTTCGGGCGTCGTACTCGGTGGGCTGTTGCCGCTGTTCGACGGCCTGTGGGAGGATATGTGCGGGCGGGACTCCGCCGTGGAAGATGACGACCTGATAGATCAGACCAGAGATGGCGAAATTGTCTCGAAGGGCACGACATCCTCCACGGACTGGGCGTTGGCGGCCAGGGGCATCGGCGCTTTCATTGGAATCGTGTATGCCATCGTACGTTGACCCCATCAAAAAGCCCCCAATTTTCGCCTCGCTTGGTTGGTCAAAAGGGCCGTTTAACGGTTGACCAAGATACCTATACCCTGCTTGTGCTCTGTGCGCGAGCGCGCATTGCCAATATAATTGCTAACTCCCTCTCTCTCTCTTTAGCGTAAATCAACATGGACCTCGACACTCCAGGTGTCCCTGACACTGGCCCTCGTCAATCCATTTTTGTGGTACCTGATCGACGGCACCCCGGCGGGATTCCTTTTCTCGGCGGCGATAGGCCTCATGGGCTCCCTCGTTTTGACGGGTCTGAAGGCGGATATGGTGCCAGCGCCCGCCAGCGCCTCATCGATCTGGAATAGCTTCGGCGCCGCCGAGTACGGCCAACTCAACGTGTCGAGCTCCGCCCACGCGAGCCAGCAGTCTTCTAGCGGTACGCTCGTGTTCGGCGGTCTAGCGACCAAGGAGAGCGTCGAGATGACCATTTGGATGCTGAGCGTGCTCTTCTGCTGTGGCGTGTGTTTTGGAAACATCGGGCGCCGCTTGACGCTCTGGAAGAGTCGGGGCGGGAAGGGCAGATGGGCTGAGGGGACCCTCCGGTGAAGGGAGGAGACATTACCCTTCGGCCCAAGACCCTGATCTTCATTGTCATATATTGAATACTCATCTTTCGGTTTTGGCATCATCTTATGCGGGCGGAGTATGGTGGGCGTTTTCAACATTATCGTCATTATCATCGTCAGGTCATGTTAATCTGGGGTGCACCGCATTTTACGTTTCGGAGTCAGAAGGAAACCCGTCCATTGACGGGTATGGATGTCCTTTTTGTGTGAACATTGGCCACTTGACCTGAAGCTAGGAAGGGCATTTTCGGATTTTCATCGTTTGGGGAGTATATTCCGGCTCGGCGGGTTGGCCAAATCTTCAGCATTTTCTAAAATGGTACAGGGTTTTTGGGTCGAATAATTGCTTGCTTTGCCAGCCATTCGCGATTGTTGTTGCATTGGGCCGGTTGGGAACTTTTTGGAAAAGGAAAGGCAAGGAAATATCCCATCCTGATCGGCGGCGGTTTATATCATTTGGAAATTGAAACAAACAGCGATGACTTGTGTAGCAGGGTTTTTTTGCTCACGAGGTACAAACATCGGATACCCCCTTTTTGACATTTGCAATTTCTCTCTGGCTTCGTTGGCGACTGGTTTTTACGACTTGATGACTTGTTGTGTTTTGTGTGTGTGAATAGGGTCTTTTGGGTTATTTGTGCGAGAAAGACGAGGCCTGTTTCTGATTGATCATTGGGGGATGATGTTGGCATTTAATGTATTACATGACTGGCAGCAGCTTCAGGCGGTGGCTTACTTGGAAACAGTTTTGGAATCCAATGGGGAATATAGATGCTTACTATATATCTATCTCTCAAGATCGATCACTAACATATTATGTTGGGAGTTAGAAAAGTTTCGGCCCTGATGAGTTGTTGATATGAGTTATGTTGGTGTGTCACGACACAATTTTGACATGTCACTCTACTACATTGCTGCCACTTGCCTCTGTGTCTAGCCGTAGGGCGTGATGTTGACAATTTTGACAGCTAAGTAGTACTTGGGTAACGTAGATGTCGTACAGCAGCCCCTTCGGGTATTCTACACAATCTGAGCTGCCTGATCGGAGTGTGCAGCACCGGGCAAGGATTAGGTGTACAATTTGTTTCTTTACTTCCATTCTTCGTATTGGGTATCTTATTGACTAGTCTAGTTGTCTCCCTGTCCGTTTCTTAACATACCGAACTCAGATCTTACAATGAACTGCCCACACACAATTAGGGGCCGCTTCTATATTTCCGCTAGGTGCTAGTCACTACTGTCCTGTGAGAGGGGAAATGCATAACCTTGTTTTGTTCCTCCGCCTCACTTGGGATGGAATACTCGCTCCTCTCTGGATAAGAGTATAAGAGCCTCAGCCGCGAGGAGCTCATCCTCGCGATATCGATGTTGATTTTCCGAAATCTCAGCCTTCTACGCCTCGACCGGGGCAGCACCGTTGGTCTGCGCCTCCTCTCCGCCATCCGCATTAGCAGCAGCAGGGGCGGCAGCGGTGTCGTCATCGTTGTCCTTCATGGCTACATCCTCCTCGCCCTGTTCCTGTTCCTGTCCCTGATCGTGTTCCTCCGGGGCTGCCGCAGACTCCTCCGGGGCAGCAGCTTCTTCTTCTCCGTTGACACCGTTCGTCATTTCGACTTCCGGTGCAGGATCACTACTATCACCGTAGATGAACGCCTCGAGGGCCTTGCACGCTTCCTCCAGGTCGTCGTTGACCACCACCACCTCGTAGGAATCACCAGCCTTGGCTTGCTCGACTTCCTCCTCAGCGGTCTTGAGCAGACCGGGGATCTTGTCCTCCGCATAGCTCCCCGAGGCTTTCAGCCGCGCCTCAAAGGCCTCGGCGCTGCTCGGCGGCGCAATGAAAACAACGCGCGCGTCGTACAGGTTTTCCTTCACGCTGTAGACGCCCTCTTGGTCTAGCTGGACAATGGCCGTCTTCCCCGATTCGCCAATGGCGTCGACGCTGCCCCGGCTCGTGCCGTAATCGGCTCCGTCGCGGGTGACGAAGGAGAAGAACTTGTCACCGTCCAACAGGGCGTTGAACGGCCCCGACTCTACAAATTGGAAGTCGTCTCCGTTGACTTCCCCCTCCGCCGGTTTCCTCGTGGTGTGCACGGCTAGCTTCTTGAACACGCGGGGCTGCCGTTCCAACAGCTTCGAGACCAGCGCCGATTTCCCGGCTCCGCTGGGTCCCGAGATGATGATCAGGCGCTTGTCGTCAGGCTTGCGCCCCACTTCGCCCTCTTCCTCCTCGGGCTCTTCCGTTGCTGCATTTGGGTCTTCGAAGACGGCGTCAATGTTCTGCCAGTCATCAATCTTGTCCAAGGCAGCAAGTCTGCTCCGCCTGGCAAGCCGCAGAGCTCTCCAGGTTTTGCTGGCTTTAGACTCCATAATATCCGCCCTTTCCTTGTCGGATTTGGCAAAATCGAGATTCAAGTCATCATCGGCTATCTTGGCTTGGAAGACGGCCAGGTCGGGTAACTGATACCGCGCCGGATCCTTGAACTTGGCCATAGCCGTTTCGCCGTCCTCTTCTTTGAGGAATTCGAGGTTCAGAGACCCCATTGGATGCGGCCTTAAGCGCTTACTCGTTGCCATACGTTTGGCAGCGGCGCGAGCTTCATTGAACTCCTCTGGGGTAACGGGTTTTCTCGATATTGGTGGACAGCCCTCCATCTTCCATCGCGTCCATCCTTTATCACGCGACGTAACAGACTGAATAATTCGATGTACATATTGGCCGTCGGGTCCGCTGAGTATGTAATCGTTGATCCTCCTTTTTATGGAGTCGGCCCATTTGTCCTGAAGTCATGTTAGATGAGAAAATGAAAGCCATAACACGGGCAACTTACATCGTCTTCGCTAACAATCTTGTCGCTGTACATCACCGATCGATTTGGGTTGGAGATGTTTGCATATTTCGTCCTCGCACTGGCAGTCAAAGACCGAAGAAAGTCCAATACAATGACTGCTTGGATAAGAATGTGACGCCTGAAAAACAAATCGCTGATCTAGATCACAGTAAGAAGTATGCTCGTAAGCTACACAGGGAAATAAACTTACCTCCAACTCAAATAAGTCCCTACTAGTTAAATATTTCGGATTGAAGTTGCTGTTGTCAATGGAGTTGGCCTCAATTCGCTTGCGCTTCTTAGACGCATCCTTAGTGTCGTCCGTAGCTTTCAAGCCCTTCTGGCCCTGCGTAACCGACTCGAAAGCGACAATTGTTGCTTCCAGCGCTGACTTGAACTTGGCGAAGTTTTGAGTATCAAACAGCTTTGTTGGCTGACTGAAATACTCCTGTAACGACCAGAATATGGGATACAAGGTGTCCATGTCGAGCGGCTTCTCCTTTTCCGAGCTGATCCTATTTCTCGAATCAAAAGAAACTGCCTTGGGCCCATTCCCTTTCCCATCTTTGTCGTCCTTGGTTGGCTCTGAGTCGACGTCCATCTTGTCTGTTGCCCCGTCTGTCTTGGGAGGGATTTTCTCGTACGTCGTGACATTCTCGGTATGATACTCCCCGCGTAGATTGACGCCACTTTTGTCGCCCAAAGGTGAGCCCTGAAACAAGAAGATGAAGACGCGTCCACAGAAAGCAATGTCTTCTGCGCGCGAGAGTCTGCGCAGCAACTCATTGCAAAACCGCAACATGACCAGTTTCTTCGAGCTCGAATGTTTGGGGACAGCGTTCAGGCGTTCGCGCCGCGACTCGAGGTAGTCGAATGTTATGCGGCAGTCCTTGATAGTCTGGCTATCTAGCAGCGATTCGACCAGTGAAAGCGTAAGCGCGGGATCGCAATTCTCGTTATCAGTCAGGGCCGTCACAATGTCGAGCAAGTTCCACATGTCCACGAATTCGGGCTGTTCGACGGAAATCGAGGCTACCAGGGTGTTGAACTGGTTGCGCGCGACGACCTCGACAACGTCGTATTGGCGCTTCTTCCTTGGGTCGACCGTCTTGCCATCAGGTGCTTTATTTTCAGGCGCAGAGCCATCTTCGGCATCGTCGAGAGGGAAAATGGTAGGTAGCTGGGCGAACAGATCGTTAAAATCGGCTCTACTGAGGGCAGGCTCGATGGTATTCGACGTCTTGATTTCGCGCGCGTGTTCGAGGGCCGTCTGCAAAACCTGGGAGAAGGCAGCGGCCTGTGGCACGCCAATGTCAAGGGAAGACATTCTGACCAGCCGTTGACGAGGCGGCGGTGATGTTGCGATGGATCGATCACCTAAATCGTAGAATGTCGGTTGTGTTGTACCATGTTACTGGGCGAGATTCGTAGACCGCAAGAAGATATAGTGGGTATGGAGAAGACCAAGGATCACCGGAGTGGGCGATGTGGTTGCAATGCAAGGTGCAATGCAGTTGAGTCGCTCTTTGTTCGTGTGTTTTCGGGCGACGCTTTTTCTATGTAAGAGACTCGAGTTACAATTCCAATTAATGCACCTACCTACTGGCTGGACAGGTAGGCCCAATTATCGCCAAAGAGAGAGCTGGGGTGTAGGCTTTGCCGCTATTGACCGCCCAATCCAGGTGTGGCTATAGTGAGGTGCCTGCAGAGTGGGCCTGGAAACGACAAGATTTACGGGGTCCTACCAGGCCTGCTAGGTTAGATAACAACAACAAGTCTCAACTTTAGCTATGCGCCACACATCAAACAAACCAACACTCCCACTCCGTCCACTCAGAACGGCAGCTCAGCTCGCGCAGCGCCACAAAAAATAATCGATTGACAGAAAGCCTTCGAGAGCTTGCATAGCCTAAAAGCCTAGGTTGGAAATACAGGCCCATCGCGACGCAACGTGCATGTAGCCTGCTGCTGTTGCTGATAATTTTGTTTATTTCTCTCCAACCTCAAAAGGAGCAAAGGGTCAACGCGTCGCATAATCTCCTTGGAACGTGCGATACTACTGGCCTCGCATACATGATCGATCATATCAGCAACCATGCCGAATGCGAAGCGGCTTAAGGCCGGCGACTCCAAGGCGGCCCAGAAGAAAGCCGACACTGCTCGCCCAACTGCCGCCGACATCGAGGGCGGCAGCGAGTTTGCCCAATTGGCGGAAAAGCACTGGCTAAAGACCACCAAGAAGACCACCAAGGTCAAAGTCAAGGACGATGTGCTGAAGCGAGAAATCTGGGATGCCCTGGAGAAGGAGGCTTTCCAGTATAAGTCACTGTTGGTCTTGGAAGGGCTGCAGATCCTCGAGAGTTATCTTTGGCCAGGCTACTCGGACGATGCCTCCAATTTCCACGTCCTGCTGATCGCCTTGATCACTAATGTTAAGGCACGCGAGCACCTCGAGACCTGGTCTATCTTCGAGAACCGCCCCCTCGACTTCTCCACCCTCTTCCGGCGTATACTCTCCATGACTCTCGACCGCACCCTGTCGTTCCCTCTCCGGACACATCTACTGTCCTTCATCATCAATGCCTTCCAGAGCTTGGACTGCGGTATCGTCAGAAAAGAATGCGCGCCACTCGTCTCCATCTCTATCTGGCATAACCTGTCCACCGAGACCAAGAGAGATAACGCCCTGGAGAAAACACCACATCTGAGGAAAGCTTGGAAGGCCGCAGGCAAAAGATACGAGTCGGCCGACGATGAGACAAAGGCTCGCTTACGCTTCGAAAGGGCATGGCTCTATACTCTCACTCTGGAGTTTTTAGCTCTGCTTCATGAGCCTAAGAGGAAACCGGAACATATCATATATGCTGAACATTTCCTCGAACTAATTACCGATCTGCAAAGTCAACTGCCAACAAGGCGTTATGTCAACTACATGCTCCAGGACCTCCATCTGTTGGTTGCGTTAGCCTTCTCACCTATGTACCAGGATGAGGAGAACCGGTTGTTGCGTGAGCAATCGCGCCTGCTACGTCATTATACGTATTTCAACATCGAGGACCAGACTGGTGTTCAAATGAGCCGCTCGGAGACCTATGAACGCCATTGCGCCTCTCTGGCACAGCTACAGCGTGTAGCACTCAGACATTTCAAACAGAAACTGGCAGTGCTAGCCCTTTCCAACTATGGGTCGATCGATAAGAGGCCTGAACTCAAGAGTCTGCTTGAACCCTTGAGTGATGAAGAGTTATTCCAGCTCGCGAGCCTTCTCGAGTTGCGAACGGAGTATCCTGCGTCAGCCGGAATCACCGTTAGCAGAGTATTTATAATGGAAGTACTTCTCGCTACATTCGAGAAGCGCGGTATCTTCCAGGAATCTCTCCCTAATATTGCGCCTACGGAACACGATCTTTATGAGTTCAACTTGCAAGGCACTGAAAGTTACGATGGTTCTCGACCCCTTGCTCTTCCGAAACTCAATCTACAGTATCTCTCTGTCGGTGACTTCTTATGGAGGTCTTTGACGCTTTATCGATATGAGGCTTTCTACGGTATCAGACGAGATATTGAAGATGCCTTGAAGAGGTTGCGACCCGAGGTTAAGAGGACGGGGGAAACCAACTTCGCAGGCTTCTCCAAAATGGCATTGCCGATCTCGAGGCCTTCGCTCTTAGAAGTTGTTCCGGCACTTGTTGGAGAAGACAAGCCATCAGCCGTCAAAGTAGAGATTTCAGTCGATGTGAGACGCCTCGGGGACCGAGTTCGTCGTGAGTGGGACTCACTAAGGCCCGACGACGTCGTGTTCCTTGTGTCTGTAGATGCTTCTACATCTGAAGAAATATTGAACGGAGGTGCTGCACAGCTATCAGAAGCTCAGAAGTTAGGCTTGGTGGCGGTCAGAACTGCTGAGGTGGTCCACATCATGGACGACAAGGGCCGGTATATTCGGGACCCGTCGGCTTACTTCCAGGAAGGCGGCAGGTCCCCTACACGAAGGATCCAGTTGAAGCTGGACTCCGCTACCTACAAGAAGGACATGGATAGAACATCAGCCGGTAAGCCAGATGTCTACGAGAGCATCAACCTGGTCATACGGAGAAGTGGCAGGGAGAACAACTTCAAGCCGGTCTTGGAGTCCATTCGCAGTCTGGCCCTTTCGGAAGTGCCACTGGCCTCATGGTTACATGAGGTCTTCCTTGGCTACGGAGATCCAGCCAGTGCCACGTACAAGAATCTGCCAAACCGCCTCAACAAGGTTGATTACCGCGATACCTTCCTGAACTGGCAGCATCTCGTCGAGAGTATGCCAGGAAAGGCTGTTGAGCCAGGGTTCGACGTGACCGGTAGCTTCGGGCCACCCTATGTGCTCGACTACGTTGGTAAGGCGGCCGAGAAGCCGAAGTCAAAGCCATCTAAGAAGAGGAGAAGGGACGCAGAGCCGGCACTGAAGGACGAGGTTGAGACATACAAGGTTTCTACTTACGAACCGCCCAATACTGGTCCTTATCCAATTGATGCTCCCAAACTCAACACGGTACGTTTCACCGCTGCTCAGGTTGAAGCTATCATGTCGGGAACCCAGCCGGGCTTGACGGTTATTGTCGGACCCCCAGGAACCGGCAAGACGGACGTGGCGACGCAAATCATCAACAACATCTACCACAATTTCCCCCAGCAGCGGACACTCCTCATCGCACATTCCAACCAGGCCTTGAACCAACTGTTTGCCAAGATTGTGGCTTTGGATATTGACGAGCGTCATCTCCTCCGCCTGGGTCATGGCGAGGAGGAGTTGGACACAGAAAGCAACTTCAGCAAGCATGGACGTGTGGAGTCGTTCCTCGAAAACAGAGATCGCTATCTGCATGAGGTCAACCGCCTAGCAGCAAGCATCGGTGCCCCTGGTGCTCACGGCAACTCGGCCGAAACAGCTGGTTACTTCAACTCTGTCTACATCCTGCCGGCGTGGGCAAAGTTCACCGATGCCACCAAGTCAGAGGATGTCTCATCGGAGGACATTGTTGCGGCGTTCCCATTCAATGCCTACTTTGCCGATGCACCACAGCCGCTCTTTTCGCCAGATGCACCCCGAGACGAGGTCTTGAAGGTTGCCAACGGCTGTTATCACCATATATCCAAGATCTTCGTCGAGTTGGCAGACGTTTTACCGTTTGAGATCCTTCGACGGGACCGGGACAAGGCCAACTACCTGTTAACTAATGAAGCCCGCATCGTTGCCATGACGTCAACCCACGCGGCCATGCGACGCAGTGAGATTGCAAGTCTTGGCTTCCATTATGACAACGTCGTCATGGAAGAAGCGGCTCAAATCACCGAAATTGAGAACTTTATCCCCCTGGCAATGCAGAAGCTCAAGAAGGGCCAAACGGCGCTGCAAAGGGTAGTCCTGTGCGGTGACCACTACCAAAACTCCCCCGTCATTCAAAATCTTGCCTTCCGGCAATACGCCAACCTCGAACAGTCCCTCTTCTCCCGTCTTGTTCGTCTTGGCAGCCCGGTCATTACCCTTGACAAGCAAGGTCGTGCGCGTTCGTCAATTGCCTCCCTTTACTCGTGGAGATACCCGAGCATGGGCAACCTGCCTCACGTCGAGTCGCTTCCCGAGTTCCAGGCGGCCAATGCTGGGTTCAAGTTTGACTACCAGTTCATCAATGTGCCCGACTACAAGGGCCGCGGCGAGATGGAGCCGACACCTCACTTCATCCAGAACCTCGGCGAGGCCGAGTACGCTGTCGCTATCTACCAGTACATGCGGCTCCTTGGATACCCTGCTTCCAAGATCAGCATTCTCACCACGTATGCCGGGCAGCGCGCTCTCATCAAAGATGTGCTGGGACACCGCTGTGGAAAGAACGCCATTTTCGGTTTGCCAAAGATCGTGACCACGGTCGACAAATACCAAGGCGAACAGAACGACTGTAAGTTGAAGACGACCCCTTAAGTTCACTTGAAAATTCCAGAATACTGACCAAAATAACAGATGTCATTCTTTCACTTACCCGCACAAACCGTGTTGGTTATCTACGTGACATCCGCCGCCTCACGGTCGCGCTGTCGCGTGCTCGGCTGGGTCTGTACATTCTAGGCCGACGCGAGGTGTTCGAGTCCTGCTACGAGCTGAAGCCCGCATTTGAGCTCCTGCTGTCTCGGCCGGATAAGCTGACCCTGGCGACGGGCGAGTTGTGGCCGTCGCAGCGCCCGCTTTTGGCGGACGGAACCGAGGAATCGGACCCGATCCCTGGTGAGGCTGTCATGGAAAGCGTCGAGCACTTGGGCCAGTACGTGTTCGAGATGACCAAAGCTAGGGTCGAGCAGTTGCGCGCGGAAAAGGGCCTTCCCGCAGCCCAGGCCGTCGAGGTGCTCGAACCGGTCAGCGAGGAGCAGGAGATGACCTACGGACAGCCTGCTGCTGATGGCGATGCCGAGGAGGAGGATGTGGAGATCAAAGACGGCACTGCTGTTGGAGACGGCATTTGATATGATAGTGTGGTGACGAGGAGCTAGAGGCGGGAATGGATGAGTATTCCAATATTAAAAAATGTATTAACGTTTTCCCATAGGTGAGTTGGGTTGTGTATGAAAAAGGATCAGAAAGAAATATGTATTTCAACCTCAAAGGGGCTCTAGGCTAAGCTCTTGCCTGGTATGTGCTGTAGACGCACGTATGGAACCAGGGGCAGTTTAGAAAATAATGAAGATTATGGGCCAAGCCCTTTTATCAACCCTCATGTAGACTTTCTACTATCGTGTTATATCCTATACATTATCCAGACCGACCCAATACTGCTATATCTAATAGACTGATGATACGATAGCCAAGACCTACCCAACGCGGCGACCCCCCTTGATCTCATAAGGTTACATCCCGGGCAATCACACTGCTTCCCTGGAATGTGATTGCCTTGGTTTACATCCGATTGGCAGGTAAACTCCCAACCCAACCCACATGCGTTGTCGATCCTACGCCCCGCGAGTGAACCTTTCTACTTCCTCTATATACTGGTGCATTACAAATGTTTTTGATAGGAGTGGCTTTCCCGACTCGTAGTAATATATTCATCTGATATTCGGTACTCTTGCAGTGACCATGCCGTCTCCCAAACAGTTGACAGCTTTGACTCTTTCTTTTATCGCGGTATACGCTGCCAACCCGGACGAATGCTCCGGCTACACTGCCTCGGATGTGGTTGAGGGCCCCTCGTCGTTTCAAGCGGAGCTGCGTCTGAACAAGCCGCCTGGGTGTTCTATATTCGGGCCGGATCTGCCACAACTGCGGCTTCGGGTCGAGTATCAGACTGGCAAGTATACCTCGGTGTTTTCCTATACTACCGCTCAGGACTATGCATATGCATATATGTGTAGAATGAGCGGTTATGATCCGTTTGGCTAGTTGTGTGAGCTGAGCCCGATCCAACCAGAATCCCGTCTTCGCGTTTTGATACGCGCCACTGGCGACGTCGATGACAAAAGGTCAAGCGTGCCCGAGCATGTGCTGCCACTCCCCGAATCGGACACATCCATCTCACGCGAGGACTCGCTCCTGTCCTTCAGCTACGCGGCGGACCCGTTCTCCTTCCAGGTGACGAGAAAGGCCACCAGCGATATCCTGTTCGACACCGCCGGGAGCCCGCTGGTCTTCGAGCCCCAGTATATCCGCATCCAGTCGCAGCTGCCGTCCGGGCCCAACCTCTACGGGCTAGGGGAGCACATGGACGGCTTCCGGCTCCCGTTCGGAGACAACTATACGCGGACCATGTGGAACCGCGACTCGGACGGGGTCCCGTACGGCGAGAACCTCTATGGTAGCCATCCCGTCTACTTTGAGCATCGAGGCAGTGGTGGTGGTGATAGTAATGGTGGCACTCACGGGGTCTTCCTGCGGAACTGCCACGGCGCCGACATCAAGCCGAATGAGGATAGCAGTAATGATGGAGGAGACAACGATAAGTATTCGATCGAGTACATACTGACGGGCGGTGACCTGGACTTCTTCTTCCTCGCCGGACCCAGCCCTGTCGAGGTTTCGCGGCAGTACGCCCTGGTTGTTGGCACTCCGGCCATGATACCGTATTGGAGTTTAGGTGTTAGTTTTTACCCCTTTCCAAACCTTTTGCGTCTTCAAAACCAGACGTACCAAAATCACCTCTTCCGTCAGTTTCACCAATGCAAGTTCGGCTACCAAGACTGGTTCGATGTGGCCGAGGTCATTTCCAACTATTCGGCCTCGGGGATCCCCTTAGAGACCATGTGGACAGACATCGACTACATGGACCACCGGAGAGTCTTCTCCCTTGATCAGGAGCGCTTCCCCCTTGAGCGAATGTGGGGCATCGTCCGACATCTCCATGACCACCAACAGCGGTACATGCTGATGGTCAACCCGGCCGTGGCCGACTGGCCATATCCCGCCTTCGAGCGAGGCGTCGAACTGGACGTGTTTCTCAAAAGAGCTCACACTCACAATGACCATGAAAATGAGTACTACAGAGGCGTCGTCTGGCCTGGCGTCCCAGTGTTTCCAGACTGGCTTCACCCCAACGCGAGCATCTACTGGGATGAGCAGATCAGCGATGCATTCAACCCAGAAACTGGGGTCGATATTGGCGGAATTTGGATTGACATGAACGAACCAGCCAGCATGTGTAGATACCCGTGCCTAGATCCGGCCGCTGAGGCCAGGAGGATTGGGGTTCCGCCTGATCCACCGCCTCTGCGCGAACCACCTCGAGCACTTCCGGGCTTCAATACTTCCGGAGTCGAGCACCCCTCTTACACATTCGATAATCCGTATCCCCAGGAAACGGTCGTCGATTTCGAAACAGACGATGGGCTGCAACACATTCTTGGTCCTCGAAGCCGGGATGATCAAGAGGATCTCCTGGAACCCCCTTATAGCATCCACAACGGAGGCCCCTCCGGTAAGATAAGCGACCTCACCGTGCCAACCAACATAGTCCATGCCAACGGCATGCGCGAGTACGACATGCACAATCTATATGGCATGATGATGGGAATAGCCACACGCCAGTCCATGCTCAAGCGCCGCCCCGGCCTAAAACCCTTCATCATCACCCGCAGCACCTTCGCCGGCGCCGGCCGCCACGTGCAGAAGTGGCTGGGCGACAACGCCTCCCGATGGGACCACTACCGCTCCTCCATCGCGGGCCTCCTGGGCTTCGCCTCCGTCTTCCAGATCCCCATGGTGGGCAGCGACGTCTGCGGATTCAAGCCGTCTCCCTCCGAAAAACTGTGTGCCCGTTGGACGACTCTCGGCGCCTTCAGCCCCTTCTTCCGGAACCACGCCCACGACGAGGCGCCCCCTCAGAAGCTCTACCGGAGCCCGCTCGTCGCGTCGGCCGCGAAACACGCCATCGACCTCCGCTACCGCCTGCTGGACTACCTGTACACAGCCCTGCAGAAGCAGTCCCACGACGGCACGCCCGCCATCAACCCGCTCTGGTAAGTCAACCCCTAGCCTGGGTTTCCCTGCCGCATAAAAGGAGATGCATTAAAATTGAGTCCACATAGGTTCATGTACCCCGACGACCCCAACACGTACGCCATCGACCACCAGTACCTCTTCGGCCCCTGCATCCTAGTCTCGCCCGTCACCGCCGAAGACGCCACCGACGTGACCATCTACCTGCCCGACGACGTCTTCTACGAACTGGGCACGCCCGACAACGCAGCAGTCCACGGTAAAGGCGCCTCGGCCCTACTGCACGACATCCCCTTCGACCGCATCCCGCTCCACGTCCGCGGCGGCTGCGTCGTGCCCATGCGGGTCGAGTCGGCCAACACGACGGCGGAGCTGCGCAACAAGGGCTTCGAGCTGCTGGTCGCGCCCGGCCTGCTCTCGCGGGGCAATGGTAGTAGTGATAGTGGTGGTGGCGGCGGCGCGGCGGCGGAAGCGGTTGCCGCAGAGGGAGAGCTCTATGTGGATGACGGGGTGTCGCTCGATGGCGGCGCGAACAAGCTTGGATTACACTTCCGCTACTACGACGACGAGGAGGGCGGCGGCGGCATCGTCGAGATCACCGAGGTTGCGGGGCGGTTTGTTGGCGCTCAGCAACAGCACGAACGGCGAGACGGCAAATCGTTGCAGGCCCTGATGGAGGAGGTTGGCATCCAGCTAGATCGTGTCGTGGTGCTCGGGGCTGGCCAGGGGGATACCTCCAGCCCTCGAGTTGTATTCAAATGAGACAATTGGTTCTATGATTACCCTCTGTTGGCTGCCGGCTGTCAAATACTGCTTTGGTCAAAACCGTCAAGATACTCTGTATGTAATACAGGGTTAAATTCGATTATAATGTAAAAGACCCAAGTCCCGCTTTCCAATGCTTGATCGTAGAGGATACCCCTGTCTCGTGACCCACACGCCGTTTGGCGAGAGCCTGGCTTGTTGTTGTGCCATCGATTATATTGACTACTTAGTATTTGTAGGTATCTGGCTTTCATGAAGCATTGCTATGCGGCCGCGCATCTGAGTGGCCGCCGTCCACGTGGGCGAACTCAGAGAACAGCACCAGATCGTCGAACCGCCGTGCCAACGACTGCGTCATCGCGTCCGTAGGGTCCGTCATGACCAAGTCGAGATCGAGCGTAAACGCAGCCCCGTTCATGATAGCCTCCATCGTCTCCTCGTGCCTGTCGGCCGGCACATACTTCTGCAAAAAGTCCTGCGCCTCCTTAGCCGACAACGCCCCATCTCGCAGACCCATGGCCAACGTGCCCTGAAGGATGGGGCCGAGAACATGATACCACGTGAAGAGCTGGGAGCCCAGCATCAAGCACAGTTCGAAATAGTGTTTCCACTCAGCATCATCGACATTATTTAAAAGGCCGCAGAAAATCTGGACAAGCGCGCTCGACAGAAAAGGAGACCGGTCGATCGGCGGATGGTGTAAGTGGCTCAGAACCACCAGGCGTTTCATTTGATTGAGTGATGCCACGAAGGCCGTCGCGGGGAAACTGTCGGGCGAGGCGAAGGAGCCCATTTTGTAGCCATGCGGACGGCGTTGAAAGGGGCGAAAGACGTTCAAGACAGCCCCGTGAAAGAACATGCTATACATCTCATGGTCAGCTGGGTCACATTGCAGTACACCTGGGCAGGTTTCCAAAGCTCACTGGAACAGCAAATTGTTCGCTGGACTTTGGTGCCCGTAGGCATAAGTACTTGCCAACGTGTCGGACCATGCTAGTAGCTTCTGGTATTTCGACTCGGCAAAGGACATAGGTACTCTGTCTGCTACAGGAGTGTTCGACTTGGCGATGTAGACCACGGCAACCTCCTGTACAATTGTCCACAGTTTACATAAGGGACCAAACGTGTAGCCAGCATAACCGGGTAGTGGATGCGCTGGCCAGGCGACACCGAATCTTTCGACCTCATCAGTCACGTTTTCACCAGGTATCGGGGGTATAGGGGTATTCGGTATGGCGTCGAAGGAGGATTCGAAGATGCCGTAGAATCTGTATTTTTAGGGATGGTCAGCATACCAGTAAAAGAACTAGAAGGGCGGAAGTACCTACGTCAGCCAGTTGTAGACACCCCAAGCAGTATGCGCTGTTGCCTTCTTCCATTCTGCGGGCAGTTTAGCAAAGAAAGACGCATTCTCGGCGCTATGAGCAACACCGAATAACCTCAATCTTCTGGCCATGAGCTTTCCCTCATGGCCAAACTCGATGGACTCGCGATCTCTACTTTGAAGGAGAGCCATGATGCGAAGGAGTTGAGTGCCAGCAACAGTTGCCAGGCTGTCAGAAGCCCGTTCTGAAGTCCATAACATTTCTGCCTCTGCATAGAAAGCGTTGGCAATTGCCACTGTTCCGGGATCATTGGCAGCATATAGATGCTGTTTGTTGCGTCAGTTGGGAATAACACGATGCAGTCGACTAACTTACACATGCATAATACATCAACGCAGACAATAGAAAAGGGGTGCAGAAGCGTAGGCGCCTCTCCACTAGGTCAGTAACGAAGAGGTCAGCATCAAAAAGACCCAGCATGGGATGTTCCCTAACCAAATACGAGGATATAACACGTGCTGCAAGTTCATCACTGATGGGAACTCTGGTCCAATAATCCATGCGCAGCTGATGAAGACGACTATCACATAATGAAGGGTTCCGCACATGATCCATCGCCGGCGACAGAGACGGCGAGCCTGCCGACCCACGCACGGAATAAGGCGAACCTGCGAAAGCTGCATTTGGGGCCTCTGAGGCATTCAAGCTTGACAGGCGCGATGCACTGTCTGAACTGATCAGGTCACCTTTGGCAGACATGAGCCCGGTTTGTGGTTCAAACCTGCTCCGAGATTCTCGGCATATAGCCCTGATATCAATTGGACTTAGCCGCGGGTAGGCAATGGGGTGCAGTGAGGATAATTCGGACTCGAGCTTGGTAAATGACGGCGGTGGCTGAGACCGGTTAGCAGCACTAGAGCGCGCCTTGTCTTGGTTGCCGATGCCGGTGGACAAGAGCACGGCAGACAGGTCAGTTGATTCCCTCAATCGACGCAGCAGATCCAGGGCATCAGCTTCGGGGGCACTCGACAGGCGCTCGATGAGCTCGATGTGGTCTAGCCAAGGGCCTCGCGGGCCGTCTTTTCGCAGCCTGTAGATGCATTCGGCTTTGCGATCCACACACGGCGTACACGAGGGTCGGCTGCCATCGCAAGCGACTTTTCGGGAGCGACACTCTTCGCAAGCGGCGCTGATGCGGCGCCGTTTGGGGGCCGAAGTTGGCTCGCCATCGGGGTTTTGGCCCTGCCGTTCAGAAGGGGACGCGAGGGCGGCTGGTCTGATAGGTACGTAGCGGCGCTCCATCTAACAACGGGCGTTCGGGCACGCTATATCCTATAGATGTATGCCTAGCGACGTCAGAGCTCCATATATACCACCACCTTATCTAAGGTTTCATCTCTAGGCCGATGCATGATGCCGGCCAGAACGGGGTAAACTGTCTATCGACAAGCAATGCATCATGTAATGCGATTATGGGATTTCCATTTCAGCCATTGAAGGAACGGCCACGAACAGGTGTTTGGTGGATTTCCAGATATGCAGATGGGTAGGGGGCAGATGCACAAGGGGAAGAAGTCCCATAAGTTTATACTTTCGCCTACAGACTGCCCAGCATAGGCAGTGCAGGAAGGCACAGGAAAGGACATGAAGACGGTAACGGGAAACAAACGAAACGTTGATCAATCAACCAAATAGGAAGGAGCACATACCAGGAGACGTTGAACTTTATGACTTATGCAAGGTATGTAGGTAGGTAGTGCT
Organism: Apiospora saccharicola; assembly: GCA_038363915.1. Lineage (NCBI taxonomy): Eukaryota > Fungi > Ascomycota > Sordariomycetes > Amphisphaeriales > Apiosporaceae > Apiospora > Apiospora saccharicola. The sequence goes on from JAQQWM010000001.1 coordinate 9,394,173, forward strand.
TGCGAAGATAATACCGTTGTAGCCTGTAGCTCTAGGGCAAGTGGTCTTATTCAACGAGATATACCCCTGCCAAGACTCCGAGACCAAGACAGGAGTAGCATGGAATGCTAAGCAGGGACGGCTTAGGTCGTGCCTTCGAATGTCGGCCGTGCGCTCTTCTTGCATGGATCACGATTCACAGGTATCTGTAGTCTGTCTAGCCCAGCTCACCTCGCACTTTCCCGGCTGGCGTCCGGAGCGCACTCCGCGCTGCAACGTGTATGATTGGCTCGGGCTGACTGTGCCACAAGATCCTAGTTAGCCAATGTTCTTCCTAGCTTCTCTAAGTCCCCAAAGATATACCGACCCCCCAATCGCAGCAAGGCAACAGCATCGCCGTTTAAACCTTTAACGCAATCATGCCAGGTAGGACTGGACACTGGACGGACTTTTATGTGCACGGGAAGTAGTCGATGACGCCAGGTACATGACTACTTACTGGGTGTAAGCACTTACTTGCCTGGGGGGCAACTGGTGCCCAAATTATGCTGTGTATGTCGTCGAAGGTGGGTGCTTGAACTGACGATGAGGCGAAGGTTGTTATAGTCTGCACCAGGCTGTTTGGGACATGGGTTTCCTACTCGACCTTTTCTTCCCGGGTCTGACGAAAGATATAGCGTACGGGGTGACCAAACTGTTTCTTGTCAGGCGGGCTGATCTTACATATAAATGGGCAACCTAGACCGATTTAGAGGTAGCTTCGACGAGCATCCTTGGATTCTTGGTTCTTGGTGGACTGCTCGTGCTACCGAATATCTGGACAACCTCCGATTCGCCCAGCCCTGCAAAGGAACTGCCTGGATCCTGGACGAGAGTCAGAGGCTTACCGGTTGCATTGCAGCCCAGGTGCTGTGTGTGTGTCGCTCCCCTTTTCCTGCCAACATACCCAATGGTAGACCGCCGCAGTATTCTGTCTAGGGTGTGTCAGAACTTTCGAGGGTCTGCAGGGATCAACGACATTTATATGGGTCTTGCTGCATGGTATCGATCTTGCTCCTCCAGCGTAAATCTGTGGTGGTCTGGATGGAAAACAATGGATCTTCAGAGGGTTCGGATACATCCGTATGCGCGGCCAAACAAATGCTATCTCTTCAGCTTGAATTAGGTCAGTATTACACCCGTTCTACCGAGACCACGTACAGCGAAGGTCTTACAGTACTGCGGTGCTCACCGAAGCTTCGGGCCATGGACGGTATCTGTATACCTGTCCCCGTTTCGGCATTTGTCGCCCAACCACATATCGTATGCCTGCGCATGCTCCCCAGGGTCCAGCAAGGCCCCAGCAGAGCCCCAGCAGGGCCTCCGCTTGGGTGGAATGGGACATACCTACTCCGTAGATCCGCTACTATATTTTGGTCGCCCATCACAATATCTGAGACTGGCTTTACCCGCTAACTCCCAAGTGCACGGCACAGGTACACAAACAACCAAAACAGGTCGAACATTACCGCCACAGGCGGAGGCTGACGGGCAAGCTTTCTTCAACAAAAGCAAGACAAGCATACTGTCCGGAGTCTGCGCTGTCGAGGGCGTGTGTGGCTTCTGATGCACCTACCTAATCTTTCCTATCTTGATGTCTTGTCGTGTGGGTACTGCCACACCTGCCAGGCCGTCAGATAGAGTCTCTCGCCTTGGCACAGATTCCTAGAACACGCCCCTCCTCCCCGCTCCAGTCCACCGACTCCTGCTTCGTGGGCTCGAACTCGGATCCAATGGACTTCGTATGGTAATCTGCCAATACCAATGGTTGGATCCTACTATCCGACCCTTTCCGCTATTCCTCCGGTAGACAGCGCGAATATTCTCAGGGACATAAGAATACACTCGGATGGCACTCACTCCCTTGACTGAACGGTGCTGCCCGCTTTCCGCTGCTCGATGCCCAACGCAGACCCAACTCGCAGCTGGTGGACTGCTGAAAGCGTCATAGAAACTGACCGAGAGCCAATAATTGTTTGTTCTCCCAGACACGACAAGACATGTTGGCCGGCATACGTACCCGAGCAGCCCGCGCAGCCGCCTACCGGACACACCGAAGACCCCCGTCCCTGCAAAACAAAAACCATATATACATATCGAGCCGCCTAGATCACTATCGCAGATACTTGACATTATAAGTTTCAATCGAGATCGTACTCCCGCCTCCGCACCTTTTGCTCCAGTGGCCATGGCCATATATTCCCTGATTGGGCCCGACTTATTCCCAGTGTCGAAATACCGCTTCGACTGTGAACGCGAACCTTCAATCCTAGACATCATCTCCGACGTGCGCTTGGCAAGGAAGCGGGAGAAAAAGAAAATACCATTGAAGAAGGCAAATACTGGGGCTAGACTCGATTAGAAGTTGGGGGATGCCGAGGCTAGATCATTCCAACCGGAGTGGAGGTTCTGTATACGTCTGCTGGAGAAACGCTGGTATATGCTACCTCATATCACGTCAAATTGAGCCGTGATTGCCAAGCCTAGCGTTTTATTTCTTCCCTTTTCTGACTTCTCAATTTTCGCGAATGATGATATGAAGATGTTCGGAGTTGTTCTCCCCATAAGCGCCTGGTGGACCCCCTGAAAACCCTTCTCCAAAACGAGACATTGTTACGGCGGAACAAACAGAACTTAACCTCGATGTGAGCTTGGTAATCCATAGAGATACTACCAGACGAAAATCGTCTAGCTAGGGTATGCATGGGTCTGGCCTAGCGACAGAGCTCTGCGTCCTTCGTACCACTCGGGCTACTGTTACTTCTAGTCAAGTATTTGACAGCGCCACGATACTACGACTAGTAGTATTCTTGCCCAATCTGGGGGTAAACCTGGATCAAACTGCTGTAGATTCCAATCTGATACTATATTATATGCACGCTGTGTGGAGGCTGGCTTCGATTCCAAGGCATCTCTACTCAGAAGCTTGGCATCGCAGACTTTCGGAGGGGGTGGAAGTGGAACACAGATCACATGCAGTGCCGGCTGCATGACACATCATACCTTCTTCTACACTGGATAAAACTGCCCAGTGTCCTGTTCAGCGCCCAAAGTTCCCCAGTTGCATATGATCGCCAATCCATCCCTGTAGCTTCCGTTGTCCACAAGAACACCTTGGACCCGGGTACCTATCCTTGGCCGGCTCATCCTCGCGAGAAGCACACGCTAGTCATACTCAGACATGGCATGCAGGTATGTATATGGTTCAACGCTGGAGAGAAAAGACTCGAGAGGCTCGGAACAGATATCGTCAACGGCAGTGGAGCCATGCAGGCGGTCAAGGGGAAAGAGTGTGTGTGAGAGAGAGCGGTCCAGGCTCACTCTTGCCAAGTTTCTGCTCCCGAAAATGTCGACATACAAAGACGGGATCATGCCACGGACCCTAAAGAGACCCTGAACTTCTAGTAGTGGAACCTGGAATCAGCCGCATTTTCAAATTGCTCCCTTGTGTGAGCTGGCATTTCTAGATATTGACCCGAAGCAGGTGCATAAGCGTCTGGACGCACGCCTCGGCCCTGAGGACCATCACAATACCTACATGTACCCAATTAACACGCCTTGACTGTGCTTCCTACATTGATATGAGACAGCCCGCACATTGAATGCGTGCGCGCAGGTTGCGCGCGACCTTGCTTCGTCTCCTGGTACACACACGCTTCCTGTATCCATGCTGACTTTGCGGCTGCTCTTGGCTTGCGCTTGCCAATAGGCCATGGCTAGGCCTTTCCAGATTGACAACATACTGTACATGCCTAGCTTAGGTATGTAGACTATCGTCAAGCGCATAGATCTTAGCTCCCCCCATGCCCTCCTAGTAGATTCAACTTTTCTGGGGAATACTTGTCTCGTGCCATCGCAAAACCTCATCCGAATAAGCGTCTCAGGACAGACGAAAAGATTGCTCTCTTTGCGTGGATGCCCAGTGGAGCGACCGGTGTGATATCTCGCGCAAGCTGGGTGGATAGGCCTTGGAAGCTGGGAACTTCGACGTCTTTCGCTATCCATGGACTTCCAGGGCTCCCTTCGCTAGTCAATTGGTTGCGGAGCTAGTTCCGGGCGAGCGATCTCTTCAATCCCATCACAAGGACAAATTAAGGGTGGAGTCGCAGTCAGTATAGGAGGAGGTAAAGACCGGAGGCACTACTCACGAGTCTCATGGAACGAGACTGTAGCCGACCTGGAACCGCGACGACCTGTCGATTACTACCGAGAGCCGCAAGCAAGAAAGCCTGCTGCTATAATGTCGATCTGACACCGATTTACCTCGGGGGCCGCCGTCATTCATCCCGAAAAGGCGTTTCCACTACGGTAGAACTCTCTCATGCTGCTCGGAACAGCCGGCCTTGCTATTTAATGGTACGGATCGACATTTCCTTCGCTTGCGGAAACCCCAGTTCTGGAGAACTCGAACATCGGCGGAGCTTGCCCTTCCCATAAACTGATCGTCGAGGAAATGCTTCAATGATGAAGGTAATCAATACCTAATGAGAGCTCGAACTTGCCAGGTAAGTGCATGCAAGTGCCTTGGTAATGGCACCCAGCTTTGTTTGCCATATAGAGTTTGCTCCAAGTCTGGTACGATGCCTGGCGAAATGCAGCGACTCTTACATCAATCGCATCTCCCTCCCCTTTTCGGCTAACGATACCTACCTAGTCTGCCTGGAGTGAACCGACGGCAATAAACAACGCCATGCCTTAGGTAACATTGGGTCCAAAGAACATGACAGCCGACCACAACCTTCCCAGACTATGGGACGAACACAGCGGCCTGCATGATATTTGACCGAGCGGCGTGCAGCCTCACCTCAATATGATCTAGGCCGTCCGCGGAGCCAATTCCTTCACCCTGTTCCGAGGCAGTGGCTTTCGTTCCAACGCTCCCAAGCGGCTCATCTGTCGCTGTAACCAAAACGAGCGTGCGCTCCAAATAATAGATCCGAACAACTGAGAGATAACCATGCCATCAGCTGTAGAAAATGTTGGCAGTACATCAGAGAAGAACGACGGAAGACCCGACTCTCAAGCATAACGCGCCATACGGCAACACCAGGATACGCCACCGGTTCGTGCCCGGGTCTGACGAACATATAACCGATATAACTTGGCGGTACGACCAGGCACTCCAACGCCGCGCTCGCCTAGAGAACGCTGAAAATAAAAGAATTCCCCCATCAGAAAGGGAATCAATAAAACGCAACACTCTCGTCCACAAAGGAACGTCACCTGAGCGTTGCTCTGCAATACCCGCCCTGCGAGTGCGCTTGGTGGCTTTAGGCTGTGTAACATCGTTCGATTCGACGCGGCCCAAGCCCCGTGGCCATTCGTCGTATCAGCATGATGCATGATGCATGCTCTGGTGCATATGCTTGCTCTTTCTTTTTTTTTTTTTTTTCTAATATCCTTGCAGTGAACGGTTGCTTTTTCGCGATTGCATGCGGGATGATGGGCTGAGGGGTAAAACGCCGGGGCGCCTCCAACAAATCTCTCCACCCCGCCTTACCGATGTTCGATATCTCTCCCCCAACCGAGGCGCGGCACGTTACGTGGTGGTTTACCGTTTGGGATCGGAGGGGGGCCTATCACGAGATAGCGAATTACGTGCATCGGAGGTGGAGGGGACTGCTTCCTTCTTGTTTGACCCAAAAGGCCATTGGTCGCGTAGGCCCATTTGACGAGATATTTCTTTTAGCGAGAACTCCTTAATTCGTTTCACAAAGGTTCGTGACACCACCGCCGAGGAAGCAAGCGAAGCGTCGTCTACCGTGCCACGGATATCTTGGCGGGATTCGGGGACTCTTTCTTATCACGCCATTTCGTACACGTCATGACGTCCCTAGCAAAGCGCGCGAGGGCTTGGCGCCCCTATCTCCAATCCAGCCGCTGCTGGACCGATGTCCGGGCCACCCACCCTATCTCGCCGTCGACCCCGGCATCCACGGCAGCGAACAATGTGCCGCGGCACTTCGCCGCGTCCCGGGGGCCTTACCGTCCGGCGCAAGGTATTACGGTGGCGGTGGCGGCGGCGGCGGCGGCGTCCGACAAGATAAGCTGCCCTTGAAGGTGAACCCGGAACGGCTGATGGAGACCCTCCACGAGACGTGCGCTTGGGGAACCGGCAAGCGATGGGGCAAGGCCGCGACCGAAACCGGCATGTCGCGTCTCACGCTGTCCGACTCGGATCGGGAGGCCCGCGACTGGTTCGTACGAACGGTCGAGGGGCTGGGCTGCCGGGTCACCGTCGACGCCATCGGGAACGTCTTCGCGGTGCGGCCCGGGCGGCGTTCGGAAGGACCGGCGACGTTCGCGGGCTCGCACCTGGACACGCAGCCGACGGGCGGCCGGTACGACGGGATCCTGGGGGTCGTGGCGGGAGTGGAGATGCTCCGGGTTTTGTACGAGAACCACGTGGAGACCGAGTTCCCCGTCGGGGTTGTGAATTGGACCAAGTGCGTAACTCGCCACCGCTCAATCCCGCGCAAGGTGTATTAGGATGAAGGAACCGAACGACCTTTGTTTTGCTAACTCACAGCGTGTGTAGCGAGGAGGGTGCGCGGTTCCCGTATAGTATGATGGGTTCGGGGGTCTGGGCCGAGGCCTTGCCCCTTGAGACGGCTTACAGCCTCCGATCTGTCACGGGCGATAGCGTCACGCTGAAGTCCGAGCTCGAACGGATCGGCTATCTGGGCAAAGTGCCTGCCAGCTACCGCAGTATGCCTATGGGCGCCCACTTCGAGCTGCACATTGAGCAGGGTCCTATCTTGGAGGCGGAGAAGCGGAAGATAGGCGTTGTCCAGGGCGTCCAGGCTTATAAGTGGTTCACCATTGAGATCGAGGGTCGAGGTAGGTGCTATGCTATGATGTCCATTGGCCAAAAACTAGCTCGAGCACCCAGCTAATGAGGAGTGCACACACCTTGCGCGAAAACAGATGCACATACGGGTACGACTCCCTTGGCGAACAGAAGTGACGCTTTGCTCCTGGCCGGCAAGCTCATGGTGCACGGCAACCGGGTGGCCACCAAGCACTCGGCGCTGGTGTCGACGGGTATCCTGACGCTCTCGCCCGGGTCGACCAACACGATCCCCGGCAGCGTCCGGTTCAGCCTGGACATCCGAGCCCCGCGGAACGAGACGGTGGACGAAGTCGAGGCCCGGCTGCGGCGGGATTTCGCCGCCCTGGCGTCCGGGGCCGAGGACGTCGGCGGCCTGCACGCGGGCGGCACGCCGGGCAAGAGCGAGTTCTCGGTCTCGTGGCACACCGACAGCGAGACGACGGCGACCGTCTTCCACGAGGACTGCGTACGGTGCGTGCGGGAGGCGGCGGAGGACGTCCTTGGTGGCGGCGGCGATCCAGATGGGCGGCGGCGGCTCGTGCGGGACGTGGTTTCCGGGGCCGGGCACGATAGCGTCTATGCCAGCCGCGTCTGTCCTACGACGATGATCTTCGTGCCCTGTCGGGACGGCGTCAGTCATAATCCGGCGGAGTATACTGCTCCGGAGGATTGCGCGATTGGGGCGGAGGTGCTGATGCATAGTGTGCTGAGGTATGATGCCTTGAGGGGTAAGGGGGTGGGTGCGTAGGGGATACGGCATTTGTGAGGAGTACAGTGCACACCCTGGAGTTTCAAATGCCGTGCCTGATATACGTGATGATTTATGAGCCTTAACCTCATAGGTGTATTTAATCAAGTACATACCCGACCCTACACTGGCCTATATCAGTTGTCGTCATCATATTCAGAGGCCACGACAAACGTACTGTGTCTCTTCAGCCTTGATATACGAAGACGCGATACGAACCAGAAGATGGACGATGGCTTTTCAGATCGGATGGCTGCCGCAACAGAATTGATACATCTCGGTTCTGAACCCCAACCCAAACCCCAACCCTAACCCTCCGTCCTGTACTTGACCGGATACTCTTATATACTGCCTGTATTAGTGCCCCGGGACACAAGAGCATCCGATATAGGTCCTAGTTTAAGATGACCAATCTCGATCTCTGTACGCGCTGGAAATTGGTTGATGTACGCTGCCTCCACTCTTCTTTTCGTACTAAGCAGAGAACTCTGGACTAGCTAAGGGCATTCTTGTAGATGGGGATATTATATCAAGTCGCAAGTCGAAAGGCAAGAAAGAAAGGAAGAACAACGATAGTAATATGTATATCAAGTTAACGATTGTTTCCTTAAGCTCCAATACAATGGGTATCATCTGGTCTGACCGCATGCCTGCCAATGGGTTTCACGAAAAGACGACTTATATATATAAAAGAAAAACATGAATGCCCGGAAAGTAGAAGATGGGGCACCCAAGTATGCATGTATCAGTGACGGGGGAAAAAGTCAGTCGCTACACTAGTTGCTGTTGCTGGGCAGCGCCAACAGCGCAAAGTGCCCACCCACCACCGGTCGCGCATTGAACGTGATCCCGGGGAAGTCGCCCGTGTTGCCGTCAAACAGGTCGGACATGGGCCGGTTGGTGGGCGTCGCCGAGACCCAGTTGGCCAGTTTTTGGATGAACATGTCGCGGGTGTCGGTCCCCGCAATGGCGGCCGCCCACATCATCCAGTCCGACTTGACCCAGGTGTGGCGCGTGTCGAGCGGGACGCCGTACTCGAGCGCCACGGTCGGGTAGAAGGCCGACTGCATGTCGTAGACGGACTGGGGCACGAAACTGTTACCAAACCCAAGCAGGCTGTTGGCGTACAGGTTGTACAGGATGCCGTGCGAGTCGGCGTCGCCGTAGGACAGGGTCGTGTGCGGCGGGTTGGCGGCGCTGTTGGTGCCCAGGCTCTGCCACTGCGACAGGTACGAGGTGGCGGTGTCGCCGAAGCGCTTCTCGTCGTCCGAGTTGCCCGTCAGCTTCGCGATCTCCGACATGGCTCGCAGGCCGATGATGCCCTTGATGGCGAGGTTGGTCTGGTTGGCCAGGGACCCGGCGAAGTCGTCGGTGGAGATCTGGTTCGCGGGGACGAGGGAGTCGTTGACCAGGTAGCCGGCCCACTGGTTGAGCAACTTGTAGTGCTTGTTCAAGTAATCCGTGTCGCCAGTTCGCTGGGCATAAACCAAGGTCATAATGAGCATGTTGCCGCACTCCTCCAGAGGCATCAGCTCGTCGTTTCCGGCGGGGTAGCCCTTGGCGTTGGGGAAGGTGCCCAAGTCGTGGATGGCGTTGGTGTTGGGGTAGTGGCCGTTCTCCTGGTTGATGTACAAGGGGTCCATCAAGTAGGCGAGCAGCTTGGGGTTCGTGTAGACGAGAAGAGGCATAGACGGGAACATGACGTCGACGGTCTGGATGTCGCTGTTGGAGCTGATCTCCTTGAGGAACACCAAAGGGTCCGATTCCGTGCCGCAGAACTGCAAGGCACCAAACGTCTGCCTGACACTGAGACTGGTAATGGTGAGGTAGTCCTGACCAGCAGCAGCCAGAGAGTCGCTGGCAACTCGGTTGTCGAGGTCCGTGGAAAGACCCGACGCCGTTGAGTAGTCGTTGAAGAAGAATGTCATCTAGGATAAGTTAGTACAGGGCTCCGGCACCATGCTTGGTGAAGTATACATACGGCGTCAAGACTGCTGGAAAAGTAACTCTTCCATAAAGACGGGACCGAGGTCAGTCCGTCACCTTCGCCAAGGAACGAGATGGCATTGTCCTGCGTCAATCCGATGGAGAAGAGAGTTGAGACGCTTTCGCTACCAACAGCCCCGAGCCCCTTGGTGAATCCGAAAACTGGCCTGGTTGGGAGGTTAGTATATGCTTCAACGTTGCTAGATATATGCCAGATGTGACTACTACGTACCAGTTGTCGCTGACTGCGCGGAAATTGCTGTCCTTGCTGTTGGCAAGAACTCCGTTCTTGGCAAAGGCGGCTCTCACATCCACGTCTGGCCCGCTCTGGTAGGTGAGCTATGCAAGCTTGTTAGCAATGAATCGGGTTCGGCGTGTTTCGCAAAAAAGACTTACACCGTCACCATCTGCCGTTGACCAGTACCATGTGCCCCAAGATGCCTGCTCACTATTCTCGGCGAACTCGTTCTGCTGCTGCCGAGTGATTGTGTGGTAAGCAACGCCGCTGGCAGTGTTGTAGTCCCACTGAACGACTGCGCTGTCGTCGCCCGATGCCCATTCTAGAACGTAGTTAGTAAACTAACCAAACTGAGTGGCTTATAACTTCATATAGTCCAAACTCACCACCACTGATATCGGTGTAAATCTCAACATCGTGTGTAGAGCCGTCCAGAGAGTGCACAGCGACTTCGAGGTACGAAAAGGTCAAGGATTGCCTTTTTAGGTCGTTGGGTGTCACCGGGGACATGAAGGTAATGTTCATCCCGACTTTACCTCCAGCGCTCATGATGAAGGTACTTCTGGTGGAAGTGTAGGAGAACTCCGTCTGATCTACCGCTGCAGGGCCATTGGCGGCGGCACCCATCCACGTGTAAGCGGTGCCATCCACGCGAATCATTCCAACCCAGCCGTTGGTGTGCTGACTGTTATACTTCGTTAGCTTCAGATATTCAAATCATCGCCATCATCACCCTCAGTAAACAACAGCATGAACAACAGAAGATCGTACCTCCAGAACTGGGGCCATTCTCCAGCGAGATAGCCACCATTGCCGCCGTCCTTTCCTACAGCCAGCCAGGTGTTGATGTATGGTGACCGGACTGCTAGTGGTATGGCTGGCGGGCGTGCCGGGGAGAAGGTTGAGGCAGCATGTACTAGCCCGCCAGTCAGCGCCCATTGGGCAACTGCGGCGATACTGAGCCTCATTGTGGATGGTGCCGATTCAACAGAACAGTTGAACTACCGGGGGAAAGAAGAGAGCAAAGTAGCTAGGTAAAGAGGCTGTCTATCTTATAAGAATATAAGGAAGGGCAGAGAGAGAGCAACCAAGACGGGCAGAAGAAGTAAGTTTAGGGCGATCTTAAACAAGGGCGGGAGGGAGTAAGGGCAATTACATATATGAATCTGATTCATAATGGGAAAAGTGAGTCCTTGCCGGTTTCCGTAAGTATAGTCGACCCGACTGGGGGAAGAAAGGATCTTCTCAGTAAGAGATCAGACCATGCAGCTAGGGCAGAGAGAGTATGTCGAGGCCGGGAGAGGCTGCCAAGTGGGTTGTCGGGTGGCATTGCATATCGAGTCGGGGGCCATACTCGGCCAGCTAGGGGGTGAGAAAAGAAATCATGAGACTTGCTATTTTGTATGTACAACACGGTCCTATTTGTCGGCCTGACCGCAGATGCCGTTGCATTAGGAATGGACTCATCTCCGCATGTCAGGAGGGGCATCTAGAATGGCGAGGGGAGGATTACTCGCGGTGTAGTAGTAGAGTAGTAGGTAAGCGGGTTCGCGATCTGCCCATGCGCTCCCTCCCCATGGTATGGGAAGGAAGCCTAGCGGGGGGACCGCCAAGACCATGTTCGATGACACGAGAGAGTCAACAACAACTCATTCACTAACGAACAAGTACAGATAGACCCAGGTATGTGGGTTGAGTTTAGATATCTGGACATGCGGTAATAAGACCCTCCTGCACCGGCCTCGTTATTGGGTCGAAATGGTGGACATTGCAGGTCTGAGAAACATCCCGAACGGGGCCTTGTAAGTGGTGTAACGAAAATTAGACTACGTGCATCTGTCTGGCTAATGCGTGCAACCATAGGGTGGTAGAGTTCGATACGTGGCCGGGTTAGGAAAGTGATCTGCCAAGTCATGGGGAGGCAAAAGAAAGAGGTAGCAAGGTAGCATCATTAAAATCAAAGACAACCCCCAGCATCGGTCACTCGACACGACAAAATGGTCCAAAAATGGTCGGGTGGTGGCTGACACCCATCGGAACGCATTGCAACTTCCTGAATTGAGCGCCTGGGACGTTTTGGGGGAGAGCAGTGAAACAAAGTGAACGGAACGAAGACTGTAATTTTTCAGCGCTGAAGTGTAAAAGGCCGATAGGCTACTAGCCTATGGTACGAGCCGGCGAAAACGGGCACGGGTGTCGGCCGCATTCCGGACGAACACAAGAAATAAGCTTGGTAAAATAGGTACAGCCAATTTCAACGGCGTCATTGACCGGTGTCTAATCTCTGCCAAGGTTGGTAAGTAAGAGCCCCCAACTAAGCAATATAGTTGCCAAGTAAGGCACACTTCTTCAGGTGCTGTTCGTCCGATCGAAGAATTTCCAATACAGGACATTCGCACCCCGTCGTTTCTTCTGGGCGAGTTCGCGACTACTAGCGGGATGCCTGGTTGACCTGACCTGACCGCCTGTTTTATATTTCATGTACTACCTGATTCATGGGAGCGCATGATTAGGTGCATATCTAGATCACCCCTTGGGATGTCGTCAACGCGACTGGCGACCTCCGTAAGTCCGTAGGTAAAAGCAACCTTGGAAAGGTCCCACGGCTCTGTGATTTGTCCAAATCCAGGTCCAGGCAACACTGCAGCATTGCCTCGACGCGATGACCCTGTAATTCGAGGTGTGCCGTTGTCAGCGTCTGTCCCGTTTCAGCATCCGCAATGCGGCGTGGCTTATTCGCATCGAGTCGTTCACGGCTGCCGCATTGCGAGGGAATGCATGAACGAGGGAAAGAAAACCACCCCTCCCCCGCCAACTCAGATATGCCGTCATCGCAATGGAAGTTATATCATATGGGTCCTCAAACCAAACGGAAGAACCGATCCTGGTTTTCATGCCCATGACTCCCCGTCCTTGAACCGAGCACTCACCCCTCTTATTAAATACTACCTCAGTCAAGGACTAGACGTTCAGCTAAAACGAGTTGCACCTAATCATGCCGGCCCGTCTCTCAAGGGTTCTTGGTTTTCTTGTGGGGATGAAGTAATTCCCTCTCCCTTTCCTTGGTCTTTTCTCAGCCGGGGGTACATCGGGTCTGACTGACACACGACCAACACTCTCGCCAAGAATCGACCAGAAAGCCCACGAGACGGCTCAGGCGGTTTTGTTCATGTCTGAAGCTGCCGCCGCCAGTTGTGACCCTGCCTACTTATCTTACGCTACGGCTGTGGCGGCGTGTATATGCAGGCGTGTAGCGAATGACATTGCAGCATGCTACCTACCAAATTACCTATACCCCGGCTGGCTGTTGATATTGGCCAGGCGTTAAATTATGGTTAGGCGTACGCTTACTTACCCCAATTCTTAGGTGAGTATTTAGGCAGGTGCGCTCTGTGAGATAGGTAGTGGTATGCTCATCAGGGCCGGCCTGAAGATCCTGGGGAATCCTAGTTCAAGTTTGTGGGGTCTATCTAAGGTGGGCAGTTGGGGGGGGTTGCACCATGATCTCGGTGGAGGCGTTGGAAAAACTAGCGCCCGCCCAGGCCTCGGCAATTGGCTACATGCAATCCGTGTGCGCCTGTCACAGCCCAAATGCAATGTCCGAATGGCCCTTCTTCACATACGCTGACACGAAGGCATTTGGCTGCAACTATTTCCTGGTTTTTTCAGTCACTACAGAGAGCAGTGTCTACCTCGCTCGCCGATCGCAGTATGTCTCTCAGGGGCCCAGGTACCCGTTATCCCCAATATTCCCAGCCTGCTGCTGGCTTTCTGTTACTCACTTACTTGGTGCAGTATCCGGTGGCTGGCGGCTTTGCTTAACCATTAGTGATCGACAACCAGATCGCCAGCTAGCAGATCAACCACCGATCCGTCTCGTAAGCCAAGACGAAACAACATTGAAATGGGCTAACGTGGATTTCTCTGCAAAGTTCTCTTCGAAATGACAAATGATATGATACCATTAGTTCCCTTCCTCCTTAACCTATCAAGAATCGTCTATTCGGTATTCGGTCACCTGCTGGAAGCTAGTGAGATCACGGGCACGTTGCGTAGCTCCATTTTCGCGGGCTCAATTCCGTGACAAAACGTGAAAAGCCGCGCCGGTCGCCCGCGGCACTCACCATTAAGCAATTACCAAGTGACGGGAAGAAATTGACAAACTCAGTCAAGACGGTGAGCCAAGGAGCTACCCAAGAGGATTGCCGGCTGGGCGTGTGAAACCACCAACCCGCCGACCCCCAAACCCCAGCCCGATTGTTCCATTTCCTGCACTTCCTGTTGTTTTTTCCCTTGGCGACTCAGGCTTCCATTTCGAGTATGTAGTTTCCGAGTTAAAGTCGCATTTCATTGCTCAAAGTCCGCAATCCCAAGGAATATGGTGTTACGTGACCAACGAACGTCTGGGCAAGTTGCCTATGAACAACACGTGAGGAGTGCATTTCCGAACTACTCAAATCTCATTTGTCGACATGTTCCGGATTAGGAAGGCGAACAGGATCGAGAGCTGTCAAGCGGTATGTACAGGCAGGTCACTGGGTCGGCAGCCTGCTGCGGGGGATGACGATCATCCAGACAGCCCTACTTTGATCCCAAGGCGTCGGGACTCTGTGGTTCCCTACTTCTAAAAACCCCAGATCCTCGAGTGTGGTTGGCCGGCTCCGGTATGCCGGGTTCGTTTAATGGGGCCTAACGAAAGGCATACTCGAATGTACCATTGTGCCAGCGTGACATGGAAGGATTCAACGTGCAAATTTCCGCTATAGAGGATCATCCTCCCCCCTGTTTCTTTTCTCCCCCATAGCCTCGCCGTAACCCTGCCGATATTGGATCCTCACCGTCGGCGCGGGTCTGTTTTTGGGGACATGCAGTTGGGGGAGAGAAGCAAGTACCCGGCATCAAATCTCGGGTCTCCGGCCGAACGCCCGACTTCGAACGAACGATGGCTGCATACTCTACTCAGCTGACCGCATGCATATTTCCCCCGGCGAGTCGCGCGACCGGCGACTATAGATGAACACACCCAGCTTTTGGCACTAATGATCAAGTCGCATTCGCCTATAGCCTTATCAGGCTTATATCCAATGCTGCAGTAGCCTGGCATTGGTACATTTACATCGCATGATGCCACCGCATAGCACGGGAAACCTCGCAGGACCGTACCCAGAGAGAGAGGCTGTCTGATGGTGAACATAGCCTTGGCACTTCAGCTACTCGTCTCGGTATCTTCGAGATGACCGAGCTTGCGAGGATTCCTTGGACCTTGTGGCCCATTAACCTGGAGGATTGTTTGGCGTTAGATACCGCCTCTTTCCAACCTATATGACCGAGTTCTGCTTCGAGAACTAGAGTCAAAGTGGTGTTTTGTTGATGTGGTCATCTTCGTGGCCAATACTCGGCTGGGACTGTAGAATATGCGGGAAGTGCCAGTCCCAAGCGCAACACGGTTATTGTAGTCGTCGGGATTTCGTAGAAACGCCTGCTGTCCGTTGGGTAGTATGAGCCAAGAACAGTGTTTATCCGGAAGATGAAGATCATGTAGTTCCAAATACTCGGTTGATATCTTGACATTCGGGGGTGTTTGTCTCAGATATCCGGATCTGCAGATCTGCACACACGTTGTGATGTACCTTATGCCGACCTCACTCCTCCAACATACCATGGGAGGATCATTGAAGATCACTAATCAGTAGCATTTCGAGCCCCGATTTCGCTTAAAGAAGCACCGTCTGCCGTTTGTTGAGTCTGTGAAGAGTGAAGAAGACGTTTTGCATTTGGCCACAGGTAGTACGCATCATACCTCTTTTCTCAGCTTTCAAGGTTATGAGTGACGTCTTTGAGCAAATTGTCTGTCAATTTATCGAAGACGACGCCAATGCGGCCGTAATCAAACTTCGAACAGCCGCAAGATGGGATGTGAAGCCAGATTTAACTCATATTCAAGACAGCAAGTCCTTCTCTCCACAACTAAACGTCAGATGCCAAACTAGCTTTTTGACAGCCAGAGGCCAATCTGCTAAATGACGTGAATGAGTTCTGGTGAGACAGCCCGGCTTCGTAGGGCGTTGTACGTGCTCTGTGCTGGTGAACGATGACAGCCCCTGACTGGGAAGTCGGACATTACCATTTATCAATATCGCAGAACCATCGCATCGGGATGTGGTTCTACATGAAACCACATCACGCATGTAGCGCATTGCAAGTGACCGACAACATACCTGTATGAGATATCATGAGACGGCATCTGCTATTTCGCAGGTAGAGTGTAGCCTGGTTCTTTTGCTTGGCGCAGGAACGCCCATCGGCCAAGTGAAATGAATCAATCAATCCTAAGCGCTCAGTTGCGTCGAATGACGGTAATTGCGATTCCTTGGCCGCTAGAGCATGTGCGCTCCCAAAGGCCCCATCAGGTAGCGCGTACGTCTGCGTTTCAGATAAGCAGATAAACATTGCGTACTCTAATCCATCCGAGCGCCTCTTTGGGTATCCGCCATCCATAATCGTGAAATGTTTGGGACGGGATAACTACCGGGCACGGTGGGACCATGACGGTGAGGTTGGATATCTATCCCAAACTTGACATGAATGATGTGGTATGATGACTCGCCCAGTCTATAGCCTTTTTGAGAAGGCGCGCCGACCGCTCTCCTGGGATTGAGCTTACGACTTCTCAACCGTCGGGTCTCCTTCCATGGGACCGGGCGGCGATGCGCCCCGTCCTGGATCTTGGTTTGGTCGGTCTCCTGGGCCTCATCGGCCGAAATTGGTATATGGGGAATCGGGTCAGGATAACACCCCCCTTGAAGAACGCGTATTGTCGGCGATGAAGTGAGCGTCAACCAACTTGAAGCACCCAGCGAGATGGATTTGTCAACAAAGCGCAGCATATCCCGTCTTGTGCTGTCGTCGGATAGATCAGTCAATGATTTGCAGGCAACATCCCGTCGTAGTTGGGATCGGCCCCTATTGCGGCTATTAAACTTCGGACTGTTCGTCCCAACGCTGAGAAAGATTCTTCCTTTTGTCATACTGCAACTTAGACGCTCTCCAGGTTCGGCTTGCCAGATCCTTCCAGGTTCTGCACAGTGGAGGCGGGCAAGAGGTTCCGCATTCAGGATTCCAGGCCCAGACATTGATGTTTTTGTGGGTATGGATGTTGCTCAGCCGCCTCCTAGCTGGGGACAGGGGTTGAAACGAGGCTCAGCGGGAGCAGGGGTCCGACTTCAGATATACAGATTGCTACGCTCCGACAAGATATTCTCCGTGGGTAGGCATGGAACAACGGAGACGGAAGAAAAAAGAAGGCAAAACTTTTGGAGGGGGGACTGATGCGTGCGTGTCCGAGTAATCTTCGGCAACTGACTCTCTATCTTGATTTCTCGTCCAGATAGGTGGTATAGAGGCCCACTCTTACTATTGTACAGTAAATGGGAACACCCTCATCGGCGTCAGTGCAAGAAGGCTTCCAATCCCAACCACCGACTGGGCTGGCCGATTTTATTATTAGATGCCTGGGTGGACTGTTGTTGGCAGAGTGTCTGCTCCTACGGCCAATTGAACAGTCAGCATGCAATCCTTCTCTGTAGCTAGTTCCCGAGGCCTATCACTAGCGTATCGTCGCCAGTGTCCACCCGGGTTGAGCGACACCACGGTTCATGTAGCCGCGATGGCCACTTCGGGACAGATTGCCGCCGTTGCTATCGATGAGGATACTGCAAGACTGGCGTGATAGGGCGGTAGCATCTGCACGCAAGACATGTTCCACCCACTGGTGAAGAACGGTATCATGAGAACGAACCGACATAGCCACTGGCACCAGACCATTGAGTGATCAGCTCTAGGTAGGCGCTGCCGCTACTGCTGCCGTGGCCGGCTGGGCAGTTGAGGATTTGACATGCTGTAGTAGCATTGAGTCTAATCCCCCCCCGCTCTGAAAGCACACTACAGGTCAGACAGCGAGTAGCGATGGACCAGCCAGCTAGACGCGACTGCTGTGGACTCGATGTTTTACAATGGTGGTAGTTGGTGGATCTTCAGGGCCTGTCCAGGGTTTACCTTCCGAGGCGCCCAGCTAGTTCCCATTGGCTGCTTCATCTGTATCGACAGACCCACTTGCTTGGGCCCAGCGTCAAGTACCGCAACCTAAACCAGCGGCCCAAGTAGGAACCCTTGATCAGATCGTAGTTTCCGCGCACGCTCGCATGAATTCGACCAAACCAACCCTGGTCCATCTATCTACTCACGGCAGCTTTCCCGGACCTCTGCCCTGACCTGGCTAGATCGCGAGAGTCTCCTCTCTGACTGACTCTGCCCAGCGCCCAACTGCAATGTAACCTGAGAACCGTCCTATCCACTTCCAATCAATCCTTGGCAGGGGTAAACAAGCAACAAGCACCATGCCCGCGGTTCTAGAAGGCCCTCAGCACCTGGTTTCCGAACCTCGATATTGTCCCTGCGCGTTTGCAACTGGGTATGATCATCGTCCCTGGCCACAGAGGAAGACGGCCAATGGGCCAGCCGTCTCGATGTAGCATTGCTATCGTCAGCACCGAGTGGAATCCAACCCGCAGTGTTTCTTGATTCAAACTGCATCTGGTTTGGTAAAAGCTTACTGACCGACCTTAATCCAAGTATGGGATCTCGGTCGGGGTAATACAGTAAGGCGTGCCGGTGCAAACGACGGCTTGGTGTCAACCAAAGCCTCTATAAGCCCGTTCTCAGTACCATCATGTCATAAACGGAAGCTAATGACGCCGCACAACTGCTGATCGTTGCTGTATGTCTATTAGTGCCTAGTCCTTGATATCTCTACCGGCCTGGTAATCACACCACGCCGTTCTCTCTACCGACGGCTGCGCTTGCTCAGAAGCCTGGTCGGACGAAGGCGCAGCCATGGCTCCACTATCTGGTGCCTGGATCGATGGTCAGGATGTAGGCGATCTCTCACACAGCTTCTCCTGATCGGAACCCCTGGCAAGAGCCTTTTGGGAAACACCCTGCCCGAGAGGCTTGCCGGAGCACTATATGCCAAGCTCCACTATAGGGCTTTGGCGCGACTAAGCCGCCTAGTACGGGATGGAGATGATTACAGGGGTAATGGAGGTTCGTTGCAAACTCGACTATCAAGACGAGACAGGTTGAGGATAGGCAATGAGGTCAGAAGTATTAAAAGATGCAGCTTGACCTCATCACATTCACTTCTTTCCTCTCATCATCGCCTCTTGTTTCTATACCACTCATTCTTGATTCGGGTTTTCTGTTTCTATATCTGGTGTGCTCAGTCACCCATTTCTCTCTTTCTCTTCTTCGTCAACTAGCTTGATCTTTTCGGACTTTTTCCAACCCACACCTTCACCATGTTGTTCAACACTCGCAGCGTTTACGCTGCCCTTTTCGTTCTTTCTCACGAGGCCCACGCCGCAATTGCCGGTAACCAGACCCAGGCTGCTGCCCCCGCCGGCGGATACCCTGTGGCACCTCCCCCGCCCGCCGCCGCGGCTCCTACTTCGCTCTCCTCCTCAGTGGCGCTCACATCTGCCGCCGCCGCCTCTCTGTCGTCGGCTCTGACTTCTGCCGCCGCCATCGCTGCTTCATCCTCCTCCAAGGCAGCCCTTACATCCGCCGCCGCCGTCTCTGTGACATCCTCGAAGGCTGCTGTGTCATCCGCCGCCGCCGTCGTTGCTTCGTCCTCGAAGGCAGCCGTGTCATCTGCCGCCGCCGTCGCTGCTTCATCCTCCAAGGCGGCCCTGACATCTGCCGCCGCCTCGGTCTCGAAGTCCGCCTCCGTAGCCGCCACCTCGCAGTCCAAGGCAGCTGTGGTGTCCTCGTCAGCAGCCGCCAAGAACGCGACTGCCCCGGCGAGCGCCTCTTACCCGGTCGTCGCGGCCCCTAAGGCCAGCGCACCTGTGCCTCCTCCTGCTGCTGCTGAGGGTGCCGCCAAGAACGGAACCGCTCCCCTGCCACCAGCTGCTTCCGTCCCTCCCCCTGCCGCGAAGAACGGCACTGCTACCCCGCCGCCAGCTGTCGCTGAGGGTGCTGTGAAGAATGGCACTGCCACTCCCCCGCCTCCTGCCGCTGCGAAGAACGGCACTGCTCCTCTGCCTCCTCCCCCGGCGGCTGTTAACGGCGCTACCAACAAGACCTCCGCGGTTTCTCCGGCTGCCACCAGCTCTGGATTGTTGTCTGCCAAGCCCTCTGCTGGAGTCGCGACACCTTCCCCTGCTGCTGGTGCTCCCTTCGCCAACGGCACCGCACCTTTGTTCCCTAACGCTACTGCCATCGCCCCCGCTGGAACCACTACCCTGGTTGTTGGTGTCACTCAAGTCCACACTGTGATCTCCTGCGCGCCCACTGTCACCAACTGCCCTGCTGCTACCCAGACCGCGGCCGTGTCTAGCGCTTTCGCCAGCTTGCCCAAGGGTGCCATTTCCAGCGTGGTCATCACCAACGTTATCGACCTGACCACCACCGTCTGCCCCGTCTCCAACGCCGCGTCTATCTCTTCGGCCGTCATCTCGAGCATTGCGAGCAACCACCCTGTCCTGACGACGACGGCTCAGAACGGATCGAAGGTCACCGTCACCGTTACTCCCGGTATGGGCGGTCTGCCCGGTGTACCTGCCGCTACTCCTGCCCCTGGCGCCCCTGGTGCTGGCACTCCTAAGGGTCCTGGTGCCCCTGGTGCCGGTGTCCCTAACGCTGGCACTCCCAAGGGCCCCGGTGCTCCTGGCGCTGGTGCTCCCGGTTCTCCTGCTGCCCCGGCTGCCCCGGCTGCCCCTAGCGTCATCACTACCACAATCGCTGGCGGATCTGTCGTCACTGTTACCGTCACCGAAGTCATGACCCACACAGGCGTCCTGACTGCAACTGCCACCGATGGAAAAGGCCAGAAGGTTACGTTGACTGTCACCGCTAGTAACGTCGCAAGCACGTCGGCAAATGACGCTGTTGGCCAGAACCCTGCTCCTACTGCTCCTGCTGGAGGCAACGGAGGCTCTAACGGAGGCTCTAACGGAGGCTCTAACGGAGGCTCTAACGGAGGCTCTAACGGAGGCTCTAACGGAGGCTCTAACGGAGGCTCTAACGGAGGCTCTAACGGAGGCTCTAACGGAGGCTCTAACGGAGGCTCTAACGGAGGCTCTAACGGAGGCTCTAACGGAGGCTCTAACGGGGGCTCTAACGGAGGCTCCAACGAAGGCTCTAACGGGGGCTCTAACGGAGGGGCTGGTCAGGTCCAGCCACCGGCGGCGCCTTCTACAGTATACATCACGGCGCCAGCTCCCCCTGCTGCCGTCGCGACTACTGTCTACATGACCGCACCTGGTGGAGCTCCTGTCCCGGCTGTAACTGTGACCGCCTCGGGCGCTGCGGGCAAGGTCGTGACCGTGACTGCTTCTGGCGCTGCGGGCAAGGTCGTGACCGTGACTGCTTCTGGTGCTGCACAGGTCGTCACTGTTACTGCCTCTGGTGCTGCTGGAGCTGGAAAGGTCGTCACTGTTACCGCTCCCGCTCAAACAGTCACCCAAGTCAGCACCGTCACTGTCAGCCCTGTGGCTGGTGGTGCTGGCGCCGTGTGCACTTGCATGCCGGAAACTCCGGGTTCCAAGGCGCTGGAGCAGCTTGCTGGTCCTCCCGCCGGTCCCCCTGCCCCTGGCAAGCAGCCTCCCCGACCTATGGCTCGCCGCTCGTTCGCCCACCACCGCATGGCGTACGCCGCTTAAGCTAGTCACATAGCAAACATTTAAAGGGTTTTTGTAACCCTCTGTATCTTTTTATCTCTTTGCTGTCACATTCTTTCGTTTTCTACGTCCAATGAGCTACTACGGTATTCGCTGAGGGTGGGGAATGACAAGATCAAAACACGTTCGTTACGATATTCTCACTTTCACGACTCTCTTTGATGAAAACCTTTTTACGGGAACTTTTGGCGTTTTGATATACACGGTCTTTGCTTGACATTGTGAAAGGACGATGGGCAAGCCGCGCGATTCATTGTACATTATACTGGGAGCAATCCAGAACACACGAGTCAAATGGGGGAGGAGGATTCAGGAAACTGGTCCCAGTCATTGGGCATCGCCAGGGGCGGGCCAGGAACGCGGGAACGGGCGGCATCATTGGGTGTCGACCACTCGTCTTGATTCTTCATGAATTCAAATTATCAATACCCATGCACAAAAAGGTCTTGTTACCCTGAACCTACCCTGTAGCCTACCCGGTACTTGACTCGTTCATTGTTTGCCGTGACCTGATTTTGATTTGTGACATCTTAGTAAAAGTACCACCAATGAACAAGATTCTGTAGATCTCGTCCGAATAGTCCGGGTAGGCCGTGCAGATTTCACCAAACCCATCTCTTGGAAGTGCTTGATCTTGCCTGCTGGGTTTGCCAGCAGGCCAGTCCAGTTCGTCTGGGCATTGATCAGCCGCTTTGCTTTGCCGTGGATCAGTTCATATGAAGGCTCGGTGGCTGTGTATTGCAATTCATGCGGACCACGCGACCCCATAAGTGTGTTGTGCGAAACTCGGCCATTGGGCTCTAGCGGCCGAGCTAGGTTGTTTCACTACGCGATCAAATCTCATTAATCTTGAAGATCCCGAATCCCGACAAGTCAAGATATATGTCAAGTATGATAACTGTCAGGCGTGAGGCACGCTTCGGTTGATTGCTTCTTCCAACCTTCTGTCGCGGGTGGTGGCTATGGTAATGGCATGACGTTGTGTCGAGAAGAAGAAATATGGGGGTTTATACTTAATGGACCCTGAAGGGAGGGGGTTTCGTTTCTTGGCAGGTACAGTGCCGTAGGTTCGTCTTGCCAAGGATGAGATGAAAAAGGCCTGGATCGACCTGGGGAGATTCCCGGAATGCGAACGGCAGATCCCGAACCTCGTCGGCGGCTGTGTGATCACCTGGTCTTTTTTCTCTCCCCCTCTTTCTGCGTCTCTCGGCACAACGGGACCTTCCCTGTGATATCATCTGCCTCAGACGGTCTGTTTCCATCCCTTGTCGATGATGTAGCTAGCTACCTAATCAATCCTTTCCATTTCGCTACAATTGAGTAACCTGATTGGGGAAACCGGCTCGAAATGTCATTTTCGAGCGAATGCAAATCATCGTGTTGTAGGGATGCGTGATCCTAGCGACAACTGCCTCCATTATGTCATAGGGGATACACCGACTCGTGAAGGACGAACTTAGGCACAGGCGAGAAACTTGCCGGGAAAAGGGGCATCATCACGATGGTGGGGTTATGTTTGAGAGAAGTGACTACGTCGGTATTAACTTTGACTCTTGGAGCCACTCAAAACCAGGGAGGCTGCCATTAGCACTTGAATTTCAAACTCTTACTACATCGTTTTGTAAGTTCGTTAGCCGGAGTGGTGGTAAGCAAGTAGTCGTAAGAAAGTACATAAGCAGATAACGTTACGTCTACTGCAATAGTGTCTTGGATGGGGTGGAGGGAAACCCTTATTTTCTACATACGATGCGGCTGCAGGAACCAACTCAGTTTGCCAACATGTCAATTGACAGCTTGGATTTGAGTCTTGACATCAAGTCTGCCTGTTTTCCATGTATGGCGACCGTTCCCTCGTTATCAAAGACGTATATAGTCGTGTGCGGGGAAATGGGATGGCACATATACAAACATGCATGAGACGTGCAGCCTGGACAAATCAGAAGCTGGGAAATGCACGGCGTCTGCAGTGACCGTTATCCGGAAGCAACTGCAGACTCGCTTCTATGTAAAATGCGAAGGGGTCGAATCGGAGGTGGTGGCACACCACCACCAAGGCCATCTGCTTGTCTGCCTACCTTCGAAAGAAGATGGGCGTGGAAAGCCCATCTCTCAGCCTGGAGGGGGTGAAGGGTGGCATGCAAACCTGACTGCCTTCTTATGTTTCTCGACCTCTGCTGTATCTGTTTGGGCGATATGTTCGAGCTGTATCGCAAGGTGCGCAAGTTTGTAAAGTTTATACCTGTCTCATGGCAGAAGTTGTTGGTGTTTTGGGGTCCATACTTGGGATCGCTACCAGCCTGGTTTCGTCCACTCAAGTCTTGCGGCGAAGCATCAAGCAGGCGAAAGCGGCCCCTAAGGAGATCATGTCTTTCTGTAACGAGACCTCCTGTCTGACCATCATGATAAAAACCTTTTACAGCCTTGCAGAAAAAGCGCCGGAGCCTGAAGAGCAAAGCGCGCTAAAGGATCGCAGGAGACTTTTGGTCTATACAAGAAATAATTGCAATGCTGTCCAAGACGGTGTGGATGAGCTGGTCTACAGGTTTTCTCAGACATACGGTACAGGTTACAATGAGATAAGGATCATGACAATATGGACGCGCATGATTTGGGTAATCAGGAGGCCCGACATGGAGGAACTACAACTTAAGATAAACCAGACTAAGCAGAACTTATCTCTGCTTACCGGTTTTTTCATGTTGGAAGAGGCAAGGCGACAACCAAATAACGACGATAAAGTGTACGCTTTCGTTTCTCCGTGTTATATTATTTCGGATAAACTAATTGTTCGAGTCGTGGTTGTTATAGTCGAGAGCTTGAGATACTGCTTGAGGAGGCCAGGGAGTCCTGCAAGCAAGCCCGGAGGGAATTGCGGGAGTATCATGACAAGCAAACCAGTCTCAACAATGAATCGCAACAGAAAATTGATGACCTGCTCATCAGCACCAAGGCGATTGAAAAGGCCGTTTCCAAAGCCTTGAAGACAGGGGATCGACGCCAGAAACGTGCACGCCGAGAAATGGAGAGGATGTCGCCTGAGTTGGCAGTGATCAGTCGGGACTTGAGACCGCCTGGCGAAAAAACACCATCTCCTCTGCAAGGCGACCCAAGGGAACCTGACGTCAGATACCGGAGATCTGGACGACCTTGGCCAGGGCCTCCTACATGGGATCCTGGAAAGGGTGCCTGGGTATCGGACCTCAGGCCTCAACACGTCCAATCAACGGTCAATGGTGTACGTCCATATGAGTTTGTTGAAGATTCTCGATCTCGAAGTATTATACCCACATTACAGGAACTCCAAAATCGTTCGCCTTCACCACCGCCGTCTCCCCCTACAGTCCCCCCGGGCAACGATGCACTCCCGGGCGAGTTAACTGAAGAGACGCAACCTCGAGGACCCCCAACCCCTCCGCCTGAAGTACGACAGCACTCACCTGTACCACCATCTATTGCTGTTCAACTGGCCGATGATCTACTTCGTGATCAGCGGGTGGAAGAGGCACGGCCGCCGGGACCCCCTTCGCGCACATCGCTCGAAGTAGAACAACCCAATGCATCACCTCCACCTACACCTCTACTTCCCCCACCAGCACCTTCACGTCGTAGGAGACCTCGTCGAGCCGCGATCTCGGAGGAAAATGGAATTCGGCCTGCGGATGCCAAGAACTATACTACGAACACCATGACGCGCAACGTCTCACCACCGAGAACTCGATCGAAAGAGGAGGAAGAGGAACCACAGAGGTCAATGAGGCTAGCCAGAGATCAGAGACTGTGGGAATCCCAGATACGTGGGAAGAAGGGGAAGTGGCAGGCTCAAGTAGAGGATGCGCCCCCGAGTCCGCCACAGGAAGCGACCAGGCGGGGGCCAGCTCTGGAGGAGAACATCCCACTGAGCTCAAGAGGCCGCAAGGGTACAAAGGTGGCGTCTTCGTCGTCACTCCCCAAGGATGAAAAGACTGGTCGGGATATCAAACATGAAGAAAATGCGCGGATGCCTGGGCTTGATGGACTGGGCTGGAATGAGTAGGTGACTAGACATCTATACATGTACCGACATATTACTCGTGGTTGGTACCTGTGTCGGTTTCTACCCCAGTTCCCATCTCAGTGGTATGTTATACAGAAGCAACGGGAAAGGGCACGTAGTCATTTGGTCATTTGGTCAGTGTCATCGTCACTAACAGCAGACTGGACAATGGTTCGCATCCTGGCCAACGACCTCATTGGGGCTTTCCTGGTTTGGCCAAGAACGGTCATATATGTGACCAGACAATCACCAAAGCTCCTTCGTATGTTACAATGCTTGTCCAGGATGTCGAAATCTGAGCAGATCTATGGTACAGTGGACTTCACAGTCCGAACCCTTTTGATCATATATCGTCTATGCTGTTACTGTAGTTTAATATATAAAACGACCACACAACATCCATTGCTCCCAATTTGATCTGTTATCCGATTGGCAAGTCAAGTGCAATGCATTTCTGATCACAAAAATGTGTATATGCAGCTCGGTCACAGCCTATGTCCCCATTGGACTTCCCCAATCGAATCATGCAGGATATTACTCGAAGCTTCTGTCTTTTATTGTCAACCAAGAGGGACCCCCGCGTCCACAGCACTTCATGATGCACCATGCCGCAAAGAACATATCATGAGCCATGCTCTGCCCCAACACGACATAGAAGTAGCCAATGAGTACATATTCGACTGCATAGAAAATGCAGTTGGTTGCCGCCGCGCAATACTGTTGCATTCCGGGTGTCGAGGATATACGCCAATGCTGCCCACATCACCAGGCGTTTCTGCAAGGCGTTCTTCTCAGGCCGCAACGCGGTATGTTTGCTGTTTAGGTCGTTACTCGAGGATACAAAACCAACGTGAGATGACCACTATTTGACCTTGGGTTGGTAAAACGCGTGTTTTGTCCTCTGACCAAAGAGATTGCTCAATCTGATCATTTTCAACTCGAGTCAAAAAGGTCTTCGACATGATGGATCCTTTCTCGGGCGTGACTGCCCTGTTACCCATTGCCCTTATGCTGCTGAGCGCAGGTCGTCAGTTAAAGGGAGTTGTTCGAGAACTCCGCACTGCTCCCGAAGACGTCAATCACTTCATGGACGAAATGATTTTCTATTCGAGATTCCTGAGAAAGTTTCACAGGACCATACATGAAGCAGGTCATAACCTTGAGCCCGAGGAAGCTGCTGAACGCCGGGAGCTGGTTTATCATGTTGTCCGACAAGCCGCAACCGTGATGAAGGGAGTCAAAGATGTCTTTCCGATATTCGAAGCTGTGCAAGCCGAGGAGAACCTGTCGTCTACCAGCTTCATGACGCGACTAAGATGGTACTCGAAGAAGTCAGAGGTTGCACATTTGAGAAAATGCCTGGCAGATGCCAAATCAACTGCCCAACTACTTCTAAGCATGTTCAATTACGACCTGAGCCGGCGGGATGGCCCGGCCTTGCAAACAATCCTGAGGGCAAGCCAACATCTCCCGCAGAGTTTGTAAGTGAAATGGCAATCCTGTGTTAGATCCGCCATGTGCTAACCCATGAACGTGTAGAACCAGGCAACGACTCCTGCCACAGAGTCAACCGCGGTTAAAAATTGATTCCCCGGCGCTGCATCCGTTAACTGTACATAATGGGCACCTATTGGCAACATTTTCAATTGAGATCAACGATGACGACCAAGAGTCAATAGAGAGACCTGAAGCAGCCAAAAGTCCCAAATTATCTAAGCGGAAACAAATCCTGGGCTGGCTGGGAGTGCAGCAAGAAGACAAAGAGAGAGGGGAAGATGAAGAGTCTGATGATGAAGACGCTGTATGGCATCGAAATTACGACCGATATAGAGACAGGTATGTTGTCCATATAAAGGCCACCACCCCTTTTATCGAAGCTGGCTGCTCAAACTTACCACCCAGTTCGCCCAATCACAGTACTAGCGCGTTGAGTGCCTTCGAGTCTACAGACGACGAAGATGGTACTCAGCAGAGACCACTAGAAAGCCGGCCGGGCATCGCTAGCCGACTGAAGAATGCAATTCGCAGCAGCCAGAACCGGCGCGGGTCCCGGCTTACGAGATCGCCTTCGGAATCCACGGGATCCTTGGATTCCGACGCGTCTCTCAGCAGCGCGGCGAGGACAACATCAGCCAAATCGGCTGTAAATCGGGATTCGAAACAGCGGCCCTCGCGGTTGCGTACTTGGCCCTTCCGTCAAAGACTGTCTCAAAAAGTGAATAGGTCCAATAGCTCGTTTGACCTTTATGCGTCAGATCGCAGTAGCGATTGAGCTCCCTTGCTTGGTGGGAAATGCAAGCACTTGGACTGGCATGGGCTCGCTCATTGGCTTGCTTGTTGGCTTCATTTCAATTGCCGACAGATTGATGGCGTTTAGGGGGCCACCAACGACGGGCAACTGATCGACTACATACTATGTATGTACTAGATCATGGCCGCCGGCTTTAATTTGTACCGGCCTATAAAATAGCCACTTCAATCCGAACCCTACCCTTTCATGCGATGAGTGTACGCGCACGTATTGAAAATTATAGTATGCGTTGCCCTTTAGATACGTCGAAATCCTCTGTTCTAATGTGGCGGTGATGAATCATTGCGGAACTGACAGCACAGCAAGCTTAGTGCTTGTGCTGTCAGGTACCCAATTCATGCTGGCGGCCATCCAATGAAGCATTAGCGGCACCTGGCAAATCTTGAATAGCGTAGCGAGCCGGCGCTATTTCACTAACACCAGTGGTGATCCCTGTACCCGCTACACCCTCGTGCACGCCGAGGTCAATTGGGCTTTTTCTCTGCAAGGAATCTTTTTATCAGCCCCTGGCCGGCCCATCCATTTAGGAAATTTGGGGCCTCGATAGCCTATCAGCCGGGGGGCGGACTGGAAATTGTTGTATATTTGTTGTTTATTATTGTCCTTTTTATTGCGGCTTCCGCTATTACTCTCTCTCTTCCCCATTCCCACCAAGCCCGTTGTACATAATAATACAATACCTCCTTTTGTGTCCCCTCGGTGCGGAATCCTTTTCGTCAGACGCGCATTGGTTTGCCCGTCGTTCCATTCCTTTCTCCTGCATCGTTTCGGAGCATTGCGCCACTTGGCTTTTACACGGGATAAAAACAGAGTAAAGATGTCGGGCAGATACTCCCTGCGCGAGACCCCTCGGTATGTTGCACAACCTTCCCCGTTCTTGCTGGATTTGATTTCTGGGTTGGCACGAATACGAAAAACGTTTAATTATGCACGGGGAATATCAATTGAGGTGACAAGTGTTGAAACGGTGCAGCTGTAGTGCAGCGGGCTCTTGTTTCGTGCAAACTTATTTTTTGCCCAAAGTTGCGGTCATGTAGCTCCATCATGGCTATGTTTGAAGCAGCCAAGCTATGGGCAAAACCCACGGCACCAGGCCATGAGCCAGACCTCCGGTTCTTGTCGCACAGGAAATCCAAGACGTGCAGCGGCTAACGGGAACCACGATGAATAGCAAGAAGGAGTTGTTCGAAGGCATGGTCCAAACCCCCGGCCGCCGTGTCTCGGGGCGCAAGTCCAACAAATTCCCCTCGGTCGAATCCGACGAAGGCGACTCCAGCTCCGCCGCCGAAACCACAAAGTCCGCAGCCGCCACCACCACCGGTAGCAAGAGGGTGCTGCGACGTCGCGGTACCAGCAAGTTCGCCGAGAACCTGAGCGAAGATGAGGAGGTGTCGTTTAGGGAGGAGGAGTTCAGCCCCGTGCCGGACGACAAGCTGATCAGCATGCTGAACGGCAACGGCAACGGCAACGGCAACGGCAAGACCAGCAACTTGAACCCCGAAAACGGCTACAATCACGGAAATGCCAATGGAAACGCCAGCGTTAAGATCATCGACGGATGGGCCGAGGGCCAGGACCCCAAGGTCGACTACTCGGGAGAGAAAGAGTTTGGCGGCAGCCTGGGCACCCTGTGCCTCATGATCGGTTTCCCTGCGCTCATGTACTACATGTGGATCGGATCTACATACTACGACGGCAAGCTGCCTTTGCCTGCCGAGGGCGAGTCCGTGGTCGACTTTTTCAAGCACTTGGGAGACCTCATCTACACCGGTGCCTTCCCTCACTTCAGGGCTTGGCAGATCTACTGGACATACTACGTTTTCGAGGCGGCCTGCTACCTGTGGATGCCCGGTTTCTGGGCTTACGGCAAGCCCCTCCCCCATGAGGGCTGCAAGCAGCTCCCCTATTACTGCTCGGCCTACACTAGCTTCTACTTCACCATCCTCGTGATGGGAGCTCTGCACTTCTCTGGCTACTTCCGCATCTACACGTTCCTTGACGAGTTCGGCCCCATCATGTCGGTGGCCATCCTGTCCGGCTTCCTCTGCTCTTTCGTCGCCTACTTCTCCGCCCTCTGGCGCGGAGCCCAGCACCGCATGACTGGCTCTCCCATCTACGACTTCTTCATGGGCGCCGAGCTGAACCCGCGCATGTTCGGCATCCTCGACTTCAAGATGTTCTACGAGGTCCGCATCCCGTGGTTCATCCTGTTCGGCCTCAGCGTGGCCGCCGCGGGCCGCCAGTACGAGCAGTACGGCTACGTGTCGGGCGAGGTTCTGTTCCTCGTCATGGCGCACTACCTCTACGCCAACGCGTGCGGCAAGGGTGAGCACCTGATCGTGACCACCTGGGACATGTACTATGAGAAGTGGGGCTTCATGCTCATCTTCTGGAACATGGCCGGCGTGCCCCTGTCGTACTGCCACTGCACCCTCTACCTGGCCAACCACCCGCCGGCCGAGTACGCCTGGAACAAGTACGCGCTCGCCTTCCTCTTCGTCTCGTACCTGGGCGTCTACTACGTCTGGGACACGTGCAACGGCCAGAAGAACTCGTTCCGCATGATGGAGCGCGGCACCTTTGTCAAGCGCAGCACTTTCCCCCAGCTACCCTGGCAGGAGATCAAGAACCCGCGCGTCATCGAGACGGACTGCGGCGACCGCCTGCTGTGCGACGGCTGGTACGGTCTCGCCCGCAAGGTCCACTACACCTGCGACGCCTACTTCGCCATCACCTGGGGCCTCGTCACGGGCTTCAGCAGCCCCTTCCCCTGGTTCTACCCCGTCTTCTTCTGTGGCATGATCGCCCACCGCGCCATGCGCGACATCCAGCGCTGCCGCACCAAGTACGGCGCCGCCTGGGAGGAGTACGAGCGACAGGTCCCGTACCTGTTCATTCCCGTAAGTTCAAAACAAGCCTCTCATAATTTCCCATAAAGAGCAGCCAGAACTAACCATATTTCATAGTACGTCTTCTAAGCTCCAAAACGGCGAGCCCACCGAGAGATAACAAAGACCTGAGCAATTGCTATGGTTTCATGAAGATCATCTTTTAGGATACGTACCCATACTTGCTCTTCCCTGAGCAAGGTCTATGGGCAGGCAGTAAGTAGTTCAACGAAAAGCTCGCGTACTAGCTTGCTTGCCCGTGGGAATGGGAAGGCAGGGGGGGAAGAAGCGAAATCTTCGCCCCTTCGCAAAAAACAAAAACAAAAACAAAATTCATCACTTTCTCTTCATTGTCTATAATTGGAACAGAACATAATTTGTCCGCAACCTACAACCCCCTTTAATAGTCCCGAGGCGGCCGGACGGGCGTGAGAGGAAAAAGCCAAAAGGGGTAGTAATAACGACCGGGAGAACAACACAACACATCAATGCTGTTCGTGTTCCTGGGAGAAAGTGCTGGCCGACCTATTGAATTAGGTGGTCAACTGATGCGGCATACGATGAACGTAATTAATACAAAAGAAATTCAAACAAAAAATCTTATGTAATGTGTTTACTGCATTTAAAAGTTCCTACAGAGCACGTACAAAATCCATCGCCTAAGTATCATATAACAATAATCAAACTATACTGCCTAGGAGAGCAAGTATATAGTTATAACAACAGCCGAAATATACCGCCGGGGAGAGCATGTATATAGAACCGTTAAAGTCTGATCTACCAAGTGTATATGAAGATACCGCCGGCTGCTGAGCTGAGGGAATTTTGTAGACCTTTTCATGTCATACACAGGCATGATTGACGAAATCTTCTACATTCAATGTGTCCCTCAGGCAACGAGGCATGATGGATCACAGCATCAACCCGGAGTCAGAGGCCCAAGTCCTTGGAACCCTTCAGTTGTGCGTAATCACGGTATTACAAACATTGCGACAGACCTGAGACAGCGTAAAGCTTAAGGGAAAAAGTTCAATTACCAGCCTAACGTACAAACCTTTCCCCATCCAAACGTTCTATGATGAGAAACCGATCCGAAGTGGTAACACAATATGCAGCAACAACAGTAATACATATGAGCTTTTACTCATCACCACGGCACACCTGAACACCCTTCCGTCTTTCCCGCAGCATCGCACACGTAAGAGACGGCTTGACAGCCGCTCCTAACCTTCCACCCCCTTTATCGTAATATATTCTGGAAATCTGTTTCCGTGATAATGCAGTCCCAGATCTCCTTTTTGCTGTTCGCATCGATTTTCTCGAGGGCGTTGAAAGCTCTTTGTCATCGTAGATACAACTTGTCGGGATCAAGCGCTTCTTTCCTCTCGAGACATCGTGCTTGCCGCGGTGCAACTTAAATTACACTCCCGACTTGTTGAGGTAGTCCTCGTTGCGCGCTTAGCAGCTGGCGTCGATGCTGGCCTTGGAGTTCATGAGCAGGGCAACAATGAGACCGTAAAGACCCAAGACTTCGGCGAAAATGAGAATCAAGATCATGCCGACGAAGAGACGGGGCTGCTGAGCGGTTCCGCGGACACCAGCATCACCAACAATACCAATGGCGAAACCCGCAGCCATACCGGACAGACCGACGGAGAGACCGGCGCCGAGTTGGACGAAACCAGTGTAGAGGGAAGACTCCTGCTTAAGACCGTCCGAGATCAGGACGGAGACGACCAGACCGTAGATACCGATGATACCAGCCATAATGACGGGAACAATGTCTGAAGGTTGAGGGTCAGCGATGAAACAAATCACGAAGCTAGGTGGAATCTAGGGAGAGGGATTTCGTACTCTTGACGATCAGATCAGGTCGGAGAACACCCATGGCGGCGATACCAACACCAGACTTGGCGGTACCGTAGGCGGCACCCAGGCAGGTGAAGACGATAGCGGCCGTGCAACCCATCGCACCGAAGAACGGCTATATTAAGCATGTTAGCAAATCATCAAGTCTCGTGTTGATGCTGCACGCCCCCGAGGCTTTTTCCTGATCGATGAGGCGTCGTCGGGAGAAGGAGCTTTCGATGACTCGGGGCGTGTTGGGAAAGGCGAGCGAATACTAACCGCGTAGACAGGGCTTGAGGGCGACCATAGTTAGCAAAACAAGCTCAGACATGATGAATAGGGAGATGGAAGGGGCGTTTGCAGGCCTCATGGCGATGCTGGGAGCTCGAGTGGATGGAGCTCGAAGCTCGGCAGAAGCCATGGGCGAAAAAAGGCGCGAATGGATCGATTACGTACCATGCCTCAGAGAAGGTTATGGTTCCCGACGACATCTTGAGGAGTGTAGTTGGTTATGTGAATTGGATGGATCGAAAGTGAAGAAATGGAAAAAGAGGAATGGAAAAGAGAAGGACTGGCTTCGCGACAACAAGTAAACCGGGGAGGTGGAAGAGATGAGTGGTTTGGTTGGTTGATGGGGAGTTTTTGTTGTTGTAGGTAGCTTCGACTGAAGGCGAGTTGCGGCTTGTGCTGGAGAGCAGAGGTCAAGTGTTCCAAATGCGTTGCTCTGGCTGCTGGCTCTGGCTCGTCTGGCTCTGCTCTGCTTCTTCCAAGACCCCCGGCAGGGTCTGTCTGCAGCTTTGATTGGGCCGAAGGGGGCTTCGCTCGAGTCATTATGTCAGCCCGTGGAGCTTTTCGGTAGCCCGGAGAAATACTAGGCCGACTCAAGCAGCGCTGTTAGCGGGAGTCCTCTGCAAGGCCCAAGAGCCAAGCAAGCAACTTTGATGCAGCACTAGCGGCACTCTCCACTGACCACCAGCCGCAGGGTCAGCCTCGTAAAAACAACACAGAGCACAGCCACAAAGATACGGCGCGGGCTCCACCTCCGATTGCTGGGAGCTTTATCATTTGGCGTAAATCTTTTTTTTCTTGTCGCGAAGAAAAAGTTACGATTCCTGTCTCCAACGAACTATCTCACGTCTCTCAAACCACTCCCTTTTTTTTCCCGTGCAATTCCTACAGGGCGAGCAATCGCAAGGAACCCTGACGATATATTTGTCCAGCGCTTCAGTCTATTCATCTTAACTGAACCGAACATCTCATCAACATGTCTGCCGACCAGAACACCTCTGCCGCCTGGCCCTTGGCCTCGCCCCAGCTCGCCCAGGAGCTACTCGACCTCACCCAGCAGGCCAGCCACTACCGCCAGCTGAAGAAGGGTGCCAACGAGGTTACCAAGACCCTGAACCGCGGTATTGCCGAGATTGTCTTGCTCGGTAAGTACACCTACCCTGTGTGTCGATATCCTGGGTCACGATAGGGAGCAGTAGCCTCTTCTATCTTGGCCCAGGATAGAGACAACGGCCTCTATTTCGAATAACAAGCTAACTTGTGATCCAGCCGCCGATACCTCCCCTCTGGCTATCCTGCTGCACCTTCCTCTGCTCGCTGAGGATAAGAACGTCGTCTACGTCTACGTTCCCAGCAAGATCGCCCTTGGCCGTGCCTGCGGTGTCTCCCGAGCTGTCATTGCCGCCTCGATCACCTCCAACGAAGCCTCTGATCTCAACAACCAGATCCGCTCCATGAAGGACAAGATCGAGCGTCTCATGATCTAAGTCGCCAATTTATGACTGGTAATAGGCATATATTTTGTGTCGACTTGGAGGAGCTGGTAGCATTACATGCATGTATGGACAGTCTGTGCCGAACTTGTGGGTTATATCCGCATCTCTAGGTATTAGTTGATAGCTGCAATGGACTAGGAAATTGCCCTGAACCTGAAACCGTGTTTTGTGACGATCTTTTTTCCTTGCTGTATGAAAAGGCAGGTATATGAATGGTGTAATAATGCCATTTGTAGCGACACATGGTCTATTGTGTTACATGTGATTGGGTGTGGTCTGCAAGCCGGATGCCTGATGCTGTCCCAACAATGTATTGAAAACCCCAAACCCCCCACCATGCACGCCACGTATAGTACGTTGACGAGCTGAGCATCTGCCCCACCATCGCTAAAGATCGATCGTTATGTCATCTGGCGCTCTGTAGTAGCACACCATTCAAGACACTATTACCTCCTGCTCGATACCACCATTCCCTCCCCTCAACATGTCGTCTGACCTCCAATTGGGTTTCTTTAATATATATTACTGTTCGAAACACTGCACCCTCATCTACTTACTTGCGACTTGCCCCTCAAGGCTATACAACCTTTTGTGCTGTCCGCATACTTTAGTATAAACTTGCAGTTCAAACTAGCCCGTCCACCTCTGTTACGAAAACATCATACCATGATCAGGCCGACAAAACACCAATCCTCGCCCAACCGAGTTTAGAAATCATAGAAAATCTGTTCAGCAAACAGGCAGTCGCAAACACCCGTAAACATGCCCGCCCCCTTGGCGCGAAAACTCCTGATATGCGCCGCCGTCGACGGCCTGGTCATCCAGCCGCTCGCGCAACAAAAGGGCCAGCGAGCGCCCTCGCCGCCCGTAAAGGTCCGGTACGGCGAGACGGCGACGCTGTCGTCGCTGCCGCGGGACCAGCTGCCCGACGTCTCGCGGCCCAACTCCTCGTTTGAGGCTTTTGGCGTTATCGGTAGGAGAGCCCCGTCCCCCCGTTCGTTCGTTGCGGGGAAAGTGGATGTTGTATAGTCGCTTAAGCCACCAAGAATATCTACCCAACTATTTTGGGCTTTTGGCGCATAGAGCGTAGAGGGGGTGCGCACCTATGGGAGAGCTTGTTCATTGTCTGTTGAAAACTGGTAACTGACTTTGGAACTGTGAGTCCCCAGGGCTCTTTACGGTCTCGCGACTCTCGTACCTCATCACGATCACCGGCCGCCAGCAGGTCGCGCAAATCAGGGGCTACCCAGTCTACGTTGTCACCGACGTCGCGCTGACGCCCTGCACCACCCAGACGGAGGCCGAGTCCGCCATCCGCCACACGAGCATTCAGATCCGGCGGGCCAACCGCGCGCGCGAGGGCCGCCAGGAGGGCGACGGCATGACCGACGACTCGGACTCCGATGCGGCGTCGATGCTGGACACAGGGGACGCGGACGATGTGCAGAGCGACAAGGAAGACAAAGACGCCAACAGCGGTAGCAATGCTCATTTGTCATCAGATGGGCCCCCGGGGCGCAAGAGCTCAATCGCCCAGGACGTGATCAAGCGGCGCGGTACGTACGGTCGCTTTGCGCAGCGGTGGTTCAGCCAGGCCGGCTGGATGCAAGAGCAGCAGCGCAGCTTAGGAGTCAGCGACAATGCGCCAGTCACCCCACCTGCTGGGTCGGAGGGACAACAGCAGGAGGCCACAGGTACTGCAGGCAAGGCGGACCGGCGCTCCCAGAAGGAGGGCAAGGAAGTCAAGTCGGACAAGGAGCTCGGCCAGGCCGTCGTGGCCGAGACGGCCGACAAGGGCGTGGCGACGGCCGTGTCCACGGCGGAGAGCCTGCTGCCCAAGCTGCTGCGCATGGCGCATATCTGGTTCGGCGAGAGCAAGAGCTTCTACTTCTCCTACGACGTCGACATCACGCGGAGCGTCGAGAAAAAGGGGGCCCGCGTGGCCGATGCGCCGCTGCACCACACGGCCGATCCCCTCTTCTTCTGGAACCGCAACCTCCTCCAGCCGTTCGAGGAGGCCAACGAGAGCGCCCTGCTCCTGCCGCTGATGCAAGGGTTCGTGGGCCAGCGCCTGTTCGTGATGGACCGCGACCCGCCCCAGATGGACGACAGCGACGCCGCGCCCAACTCGGTTGAGATGAGCGCGTGGAAGCCCCGCCAGGACTCCTCGCTGGACCCGGACAACCCGCCCGCCGACGGCGACCTGCGGCCGAGCGAGCAGAAGTTCCTCATCACCGTCGTCTCGCGCCGCAGCACCGAGCGCGCTGGTCTGCGCTACCTGCGCCGCGGCATTGACGACGAGGGCAACACGGCCAACGGCGTCGAGACGGAGCAGATACTCTCGGCGGCCGACTGGGAAACTAAAGGGGGCCGGGTGCACAGCTTCGTCCAGACCCGCGGCAGCATCCCGCTCTTCTTCACGCAGTCGCCCTACAGCCTCAAGCCCGTGCCCGAATTGCAGCACTCCGAGGCGACCAACTTCCGCGCCTTCAGTCGGCATTTCGAGCAGCTCAGCGCGCGGTATGGCAAGATGCAGCTTGTGAACTTGGTCGAAAAGCACGGGGTCGAGTCCCTCATCGGGAACGCCTACGAGAAGAACGTCGAGATGTACAACCAGGAGAAGGAGAAGACGGGAGCCAGCCAGGAGGAGCTGGCCTTCGAGTGGTTCGATTTCCACTCGGCCTGCCGCGGCATGAAGTTTGAGAACGTGAGCTTGCTGCTCGACATCCTCGGCCCGCGCCTTGAGGAATGGGGCAGCACGGTGGTGGCGGCGGAGAAGGACGGCAGCAACGGCGATGGCGTTGTCCAGAACCAAAAGGGCGTGCTGCGGACCAATTGCATGGACTGCCTGGACCGGACCAACGTCTGCCAGAGCTCGTTCGGGAAGTACATGCTCGAGCAGCAGTTCAAAGCGGAAGGGTTCGACATGGGCGCCCAGCTGGACCAGCAGACGAGCTGGTTCAACACGCTCTGGGCCGACAACGGCGACGCCATCTCGAAGCAGTACGCCTCGACGGCCGCCATGAAGGGCGACTACACACGGACGAGAAAGCGCGATTACAGGGGCATGGTCAACGATCTGGGCCTGTCGCTCACTCGGTTCTACAATGGGTAAGACATCATCTTTCTCTGATTGGAGAGGTCACTGAGATGGGTGTGGGATGCTAATGATTCTTGTGATAGTATGGTCAACGACTACTTCAGCCAGGCCGCCATCGATTTCTTCTTGGGGAACGTCACTGCGCTGGTCTTCGAGGAGTTTGAAGCCACAATGATGACCAAGGATCCCGCGGTCTCCATGGCCAAGATGCGCGACCAAGCGATTGAGACGTCCAGAAAAATTGTGGTCGAAGAAGATAAGGAAGACTTCATTGGTGGCTGGACCGTCTTGAGCCCTCACCAACCGGATTCCATCAAGAGCCTTCCGTTCGAGGAAGTCGTGTTACTTTTGACAGGCACAGCGCTCTACCTTTGCCGTTTCGACTGGAAGCTCGACAAGGTCTCCTCCTTCGAGAGGGTCGACATGTCCCACGTCCTGGGCATCCAGGTCGGCACTTACATCACGACCACCATCTCGCCTGCGCAGGCCGACGAGGCGAAAAACATGGGGCTGGTGGTAACGTACGAGCCGGGGGAGAAGGATATCCGCCGCGTCAATACGCGATCGCTATCCAGCGTGTCCGGACCGCCCCCACATGATGGCAGCGACGACGCCAGTGGCGCACCGACCGGTGCTTCTCCTTCTTCTCCCTCCGGTGGCGGAGGAGGAATCCTCGGCCCGATCTTCGGCGGAGGGCGCAAGCAGCAGCAGCAAGAGCCGAGGCAGCCGCCCAAGAGAATCGCGCTCAAGGCCTTGTACGCACAGTCGTCCTTCCAGGATGCGGCAAGAACCAAGACGATGGCCAACAACAACAGGGACTCCAAGGTATTGACGGAGGCGCAGCAGATCGACATGATCGCGGCCGAGATCGAAAGGCTGGCCTTCGTCAACCAGCCGCTCGGCAGAGTCGAGGGGGGCGAGGCGGAGCGCAAGAGCATTGTCGAGAGGAAGGACATCATTTCGCTGGCGGAGGCGAAGAAGAACACGGGGTTGTTAGAGCAGCTGGGCCATTCGATCAAGAAGCTGGTTTGGGCATGATCGGCCATCTCTTTGCAGACGGGCCGAGTTTGAAAATAGAAGGGCATTAATAGCAGGCATGGCATGCAGAAGGCGGCGTACATATACTAGAGGCAAGGAGCATCGATACGCATGGGTACCTGTAGGGTTCAGCCGGTTTCGGTGATGTTCTCTTCCTGAGAAGTAGTAGCAGTAGTAGTAATAGCAATAGCCTTGTAAAAATGCATTTGATACCGCATGTTCTCCAACTGGAACGGGTAGCGCAGCTCCGGCACCATGCGGAACCAGATTGAATCGTGTGACTCCAACTTCTCCCAGCGGCAGCGACGAGCAGTGTTTGGCTGTTGTGGCGGCTGCTTCTTGTCGACTGTCATCAGCGTGTGGTCCATCAACCACTGCATCGGGTACTTCTTCTTCTGGGCGTCGTCGCCCTTGCCCACGGCCGCCTCGGAGTAGCTGCCCGGGCTGTCGACGACGAGCAGCAGCGAGCCCTCGGGCACGCAGGCTGTGAGGTTCCGCAGGAACGCCGTGGTGCGGGCGATGCCGCCGCCCGTGTAAAGCTCGTTGAGCGTGAACAGGAGCGTCACAAGGACGGGCCCGGGCTTGTTGTTCTCCTCCCCATCCTTGCCTTGCACTGCCTCGGTGAGCTGCTCCGCCGTCATGGCCAGCGCGTCCTGTTGCGCAAAGCTACACGCGAGCCGTGTGGCCGGCGCGATCAGGGCCCTATTCGCCTTTCGGGCTGCGTCGCTGGCGTGGATGGACAGGCGCGGTGGCGTGGTAAGGCTTTCTTGCAATTTCGAGACTACTGGTCCCCAGGGACCCGTGTCCACGAGGTGGATGTCACCTTGCAGCGGTTCCTCGCTACTGCTACTAGTGCTGATCTCTGCATCGTCTTTGTTGCTGTCGCCGACGGCATCTCTCAACAACGACGCAAAGGCGACAATCTCCGCCGCACCACCGCCAATGGACAGCATCCTCAGGGGCCGACGGCTAGCCTCCTTAGTCGAAGCCACATCCACGTCCTCGCCCTTGGCACGCAGACGACGGATGCGATCCCCATCGACGACGAGGTCCTCGAGCTGGTCCCGGATGCCCTCGAGGACCTTGGCGTAGCACAGCGTGCGCGTGGGGCTCCAGCGCGCGGCGTAGACCTCGAGGTACTGCTCGTTGCCGAACGCCTTCTCGAAGTCCCGGTTGTAGAGCGCCGACTTGACCTCCTGGAGGACCGCCGTGAAGTTGTCCAGGCCCAGCACGTCGGCGAAGGTGTCGCTGAAGACGTTGAGCAGGGACTGCTGCTGCTTCAGTTCTGCGGGCGAGATCTTCAGCGCTTTGGGGGCTGGCTCGGGAGCTTCCGATCCCGACACTTCATCCTCCTCCTTCTTAGCACCGGCTTTCTTGGCCTGGTTTTTCTTTGACTTGGGGGGCCTGGGCGGGGCATTCTTTTTTGGCCGCCGGCGCCCGGTCTGGCAATTTGTTGTGTTCTCTCGCCATGTTAAATCTGATTAGATGCCAAGACGCGAAAAGAAGAAAACAGGCTTGCGAGAAAAAGTACGAGTTTTCTCAAGCAATTCTTTACAGGCTGGAGAAGTTTGGGATGCTGCTGGAATTTCGTCAAGTTCTACATAAGTTTAGTGGCGGTGGGGCCCGGCAAAAATGAGCAACACGTCAAAAATGGGAATCAAGTCAGAGGCAAAAGAATTATTGTTGTTTTGTCATGGATGTATTAAATTGTATTCTAAACGACACTAAACATTCTTGTCTAGTAATAGTATGTAACCTCTACTGATTCCTGGACTCTCGTTGAAATACAAAACGATCTCTCGAGTGCAGGCGCCCAGTAAAACGGGTCGATATAATCAATCTTGGCCTATAACCGGGACACTCGCACCATAGAGAAAAGGTTGCGAGTGCCATGTTACGCCGAAGCGTGGTTTGGCCTGTTCAAAGAACATAAAGCATTATTACAATCACTAAGCATTCTAGATAGTGGAAGCCCAAAAGGGGGCAGCAGAAACTGCCTGTTGTCAGTATTGGGGAATTCTAGTTCCCTTTGATACTACCTGAAGTTCTACTGATCTCGGCCATCTTGGATGAACCGAGCTGCCTGCAACAGCGATACACGTCTGTTGCAACTGGCCCCAGAGCCGGCCACCTCGGCCTGGATGAAGAGGGCGATAGGCAGTACATGTAGACGACCAAGCCCTAGAAGGTTCGGGTACGCCCCTTGAGAAACCCTCTCAGCAATACCCAGGCTTACAGTTGCATAGAGCAACGAACGACCCAGTCATGTCATCTGTTACCAGGTCAGCGATAGCTCTTTTGGTTGGCGTCCCGGAATTTGAGAAAGGGTGACAGACTTTCAGAGAGAGTTGAGAAGATTATTTGATATGCGGGTTTTATCGGCATCGGCACTCAAGACCTAGCAAGCTAGGTTTGGCGCACTAGGCTGGCCCCCGCGTATCTCATCATGCAAGTCGGAGCAAGGCATACGAGTTAACATACCTTTCAGACAGACTCAACCTTCTGGAGTGGCATGGTCTTGCGTTGATGGACGATATGTCCGACGCGGTGGTTTGTTGTTCTTGAGTTTCTGATGGAAGGTCCATGGCATCTCAAGTATCGGGCTCAACCTTGCGCCTCTTTTCGCGCATGGCCCTCAGCTTGTTCTTATCTTCCTCAAACTCTGCCAAGAAGGCAGCCTGTTCGGCCTTCTTCTTCTCCCGCAGCTGCCAGCGGTAGAAGTTCTGGGTCTCGCCCTTCCTCTTCTCTTCTCTCTCAAGCATCTTCCTCTTGGCCTCTTCAGCCTCATCCTGCCGTGCAGGTGCCACACGACCACCACGAGTGACTGTAACGAAGCCATCCTCGTCGGGCTCGTTGCGCAGCTCCCTAGCCAGTCGCTCGGCCTCGGCCTCCTTCCTGTTGTAGACAGTGAAGAAGGCATCCACGACGGCCTGCATAGCGGCGTTGCCTGGATACACGAGCTTGTTGTGGGCCTTGAGCCAGTTGGAGCCAAGAGCCGGTGTCTTTTCGCCGGCGCCTTCGCCCCAAACAGGGTACTTCTTCGTCTTCTGCAGCTTCTTGACGGCCTTCAGGACAATGTCAACGCTGCGTTCATCGGCTAGCATGACGACCGCTGAGCCGCCACTTCGGTGGAGTGGCCGACTCCAGGTGGAGGGCATCTCAGCGGCCACCTCGTCTCTTATTTGTTGGGCTTCTTCTTCCTCTGCGCGCTTTCTCTTCTTCTGGAGCGAAGCTAATCGCAGAGCCTGGGCGGGCTCGATGGAAGTCTTTGCAGCCCTTGCGTCGCACTCGAAAGTAATGGTCTCGAACTTTCCAGCGCCAACCAGAGAATTGAAGAGCGAGCGGAAGTGAGGCTCGGTGCTGTCCACGGGGGCATTTACGAGGTATAGACTCCGCTTGTCGTCCCTGGTGAGAACCTTTGCATTTCGGCGCAGGTAGATGTGATGTATCGTAGGAACGGGGAAAGAAGGCAGTGGAGGGATCGAAATGGGAAGAGTCAGGAACTCATCCTGTGAAGAAGTTGGCTGCTCAGCCATGGTTGATTGGGGGGGCTTGAGGATTACGACAACCCGAGCATGTTGTGTTTGTGAGACGATTGGAACGAGACGTTGCAATAGGAAAAGATTGGAAGAAGAAAAAAAGTTCGGACATGGGCCAAAGGTTTTTTGAAGCTCCGAGTGGGGCGCCCGATAAGATAGGTAGTAGTAGATTGAGCCGGTCTTCTGTACGTCAGTGGGGTCCAGGCGTATGCATGTGCAGTGGAAAAGCTAAGGCTCGTGCATCAGTTCAGTTGACATCAGTATTCCGCTTGTGCTACA
The DNA here is from genome assembly GCA_038363915.1 of Apiospora saccharicola. Classification (NCBI taxonomy): domain Eukaryota; kingdom Fungi; phylum Ascomycota; class Sordariomycetes; order Amphisphaeriales; family Apiosporaceae; genus Apiospora; species Apiospora saccharicola. The sequence continues at coordinate 9,436,553 of JAQQWM010000001.1, forward strand.
TTCAGTAGATGCATCCGATCTGGAGCTGCTTAACCTCCTGTCCCGGTGTCTGCGGTCTGGGCCGTCTTGGATTGCTACTACATTTCCATCCCATGTCGCCCAATACGTAAGCTTCCAGCCATCTTCAAGGGCTCACAATGTGACCTGGTTGACGCGTAGATATGCCATCTCAAACGCGGCAAAACTCTGTGCACTAGGACCCCTGGCGAGAGAATCCCGCTTCCGGCTACGGTTACTCGCCAAGACCATACCTAGCACTTTAGCTGTTAGAGCCAAACTCCACCGGCACCACCACCATGTTGAAGAAATTGATGACCACTCCGAGTTCCTCGGGGGAACATACTGGCCACTGACGGTTGTCCACAATCGGGCGGACCCCGCGGGACCGATGTATGCTTAAATATATCAACGAAGCAGGTTACTAGGTTGAAGTACTGTTGCAGATGGTAATTCGGTTCTGTTTCGTTTTACATATTAACATTATCTCTACATCATCCATTTCATTAAAGACTGCACTACTCAAGCAGATGATTGTGTATGCTTGCGTGTGTATGTGACTAAAATTCGAAAGAGAGGACAACTGATTTAGGCTCTGATGGCTGGTCTATAAAAGCAACAAGTCCCGGGTTTCCAGTATAGTACTAACACGATGCGTGCCGTCCTCGCCCCCATCTGGCAGTTCCTGTCCGGCGCGCCCCAGGCGGGCGCCGGCGCCGCCTCCAAGCCGCCCTTCCTGCTCAAGCAGCGGTCCTCGTCCTTCACCATCATCCTGACCGTGTGCCTGGCCATCTTCACCGACATCTTCTTCTACGCCCTGATCGTGCCCGTCGTCCCCTTCAGCCTGACGGTCCAAGTCGGCCTGGGCGAGGACCAGGTGCAGGAGTGGACGGCGATCCTGCTCGCCTGCTACAGCGGCGCCCTCTTCGTCGCCAGCCCCCTGGCGGGCCTCTACGCCGACCACACCTCGTCGCGGCGCTGGCCCCTGCTCCTCGGCCTCATTGCCCTGGCCGCCTCGACGCTGCTGCTATGCTTTGGCCATTCCATCGGCCTCCTCGTGCTCGGCCGGCTGTTGCAGGGCGTCTCCGCCGCCATCGTCTGGAGCGTGGGCTGTGCCCTCCTGGTGGATGCCTTGGATACTGCCGTCGGGGTCGCCTTGGGCTACGTCGGCATCGCCATGTCCGTAGGCTTGATCGTGGCGCCGGTTGTGGGAGGTGCTGTTTATCGCGCTGCGGGCTACTATGCCGTATACTATATCGCTTTTGGTATTGTAGCCCTGGATATCGTGATGCGGTTCTTCATGATCGAGAAAAAGGTCTCACGGCAGTGGATAAAGGACGAAAAACCAGTCTCTGCCGCTAGGAGTAACGGAGACGTAGAGAAGCAAGCAGACTCGGCCGACGATGCTGGTATCGAGCCCACGAAGACAGAGGCAGGTACAAGCAGTACGGGGGCGAACACAACGGAGCCGCCGGTAAAGGAGAATGGTACTCAGCAAAAGGGGCCACCGGGTCAATCCGTTGCCGCAACACCTGCCTACAAGCGTTCCAAGTTACGGCCAATACTGGTCCTAGTCAAATCGCCGCGTCTGCTCGCTGCCCTATACGGTTTATTCGCCCAAGCCGGCATCATGTAAGTTCTTATATCCCATTGGCCGATCACTCTCCCTCGCCTGAATAAGCTGCTGACCACCAACTTGCTCTACTCCGCAGGATGGGTTTCGACGCCGTCCTAGCCCTCTTCGTCAAAGAGACCTTCGACTGGGACTCCACCGCTGCGGGCCTCATGTTCCTCGCCATCTTCCTCCCCGGATTCATCGCCCCGGGAGTCGGCTGGCTCGCCGACCGGTACGGGGCTAAGTGGCCGTCCCTCGGCGGCTTCATCTGCTGCGTCCCCTTGCTCGTCTGCCTCCGCTTCGTGAGCGAAAACACCACGGCCCACAAGGTCCTCCTCTGCGTCCTGCTCGCGCTCCTCGGCTCCGCCCTCGTCTTCTCCAACACGCCCCTCATGGCCGAGATCACCTACGTCATCGACGAGAAGGAGGCCGAGTACCCCGGTATCTTCGGCGAGAAGGGCGTCTACGGGATAGGCTACGGCTTGTTCACCATGGCGTTCGCATTGGGCGGTACTATCGGCCCGTTGTTCGCGGGCTACGTGCACGCGGGTCCGGGCTGGGGCACCATGACCTGGGTCATTGCTATCTGGGCTGCATCGGGAGCTGTAGTCGTATTCTTCTGGCTTGGCCGCGAGCACAAAAAGTCGGGAACAGACACAACACCTCCCAATGGAAATGCACCAGAGGCGTTGAGGACCTCAACATAAATTAGACAATTATCATGCAATAAGATCTGGGTCGAAACCCAATAATAGAACTCCGTTCGAAATCTTCTAGTAGAAATTATAATAGTATAACTCTCATTTGTTCATTCCCCCTCTAATGGTAGTTCAACTTCGGATTAGCCCTGAGATTGCATCGACATCGACATTCCGGTACCGGGCATTCAACGTGACGTGCGAACCACTGTCGCGCATGATCCAAATGCAGTACGTGCTCGCATTTCAGGCAGAAGGTTGGGAACCTAGCCGCAACCTTCTTTTCAGGATCTGTGGCAGCCTCGGGTTTGTCACTACGGGAAACGCCAACGACCTCAAGGCAAACCACGCAACGGGGTAGGTGTCGGCCACAGTTTGGACACGCCACGCCGGATTTCATGCTAGTCGTCATAAGAGGGTTTCTGAGGCCTGTGACGGGTGGCTGGCTGACCCCTGATTTGGAGAGCTCGTACTCAGCATCACAGTAGACGCAGCGAAGCGCTATCTGTCGCGAGGGCGGCTTTACTGTGGGAACCCCATCGCGTTTGCTCTTCTTGGTACTTTCAACCTCGAACTTGGTACGGTGATAGAAGGCTTTGTGGCGTTGAAGATACGCTCTGTAGGCATTTCGCCATGCATGGCAACGGTAGTCGTCGATGTACCGAGGCGCGCAGATCGACGTAATCAAGGTTGCCGTCTGAAAATCGTTGAACTTCTCAACGTACTTGGCCAGGATATCCACTAGCCTCTCCGTGATTCCCGTCAGCACAATTCCCTCGACATCACCTGTGTGCACGGCTCTGGCAACTTGCTTATCGAGCCATCTTGAGAGGGTCTCGTCATCGAAGTACCGGAAGGCCACAAATGTGCGCTCTCTCAACGGGAGCGAGTCCTGGTTGGCAATTGTTTCCCAGTTATTCGTAGCGATTAGGGATGATATCGCTCGCAGATACGGATCTGTTTTGGAAGCAACGGCGTCGTCAAAATCGAGTTGTTCCTTGGCTAAATCCACGTCCCCACGCCCAATGAGCTGTAGTGCAAGTGATACAAACAAAAGCTCTGGGAACTCCGTGCTGGCACGCTTCAGAATCTGAATGGCCTCCTTTGTATCACCCCTGAACAACGCATGGGCAGTCGCCATGGTATGCCATGAGGAAGTACGTTCTGATACTGGCGTCTTGGTAAAATCAGTGAAATCGGTCTGGTTGGACCTGCCCCAGCTGCAGACACGCATGCAGGCTTGTCGGTGGGCTGGCCACTTTGTCTCAGCCCCTTCGTATTTTGGAAGACCAAACGGCTTGATGATAGACTGGAGGCATCGTTCCCAAGCTGCCCTATCAGGAATAGCCATTCCTTCAGCTAGTCTCCCCTCGTTTCGTTGCCCGAGATCATTAGCCCAGATGGTGCGGGTCCCCATGTAACTTAGATCTATTCCCATAGCCGTCATACCTTCGTCCTCTGCATCTTGCTCAGCACCAGTGATCCAGTCCCACACATCTCGAATCCAAGGATCGTCCGACACCAGATCTCTATTCGCTGCGAAGTTGAACAAATACTTGTCGCTCGCTCGTAGCAATGCTACATGGTCCAAAAGAGCATGAGCGTCTTTGGGGAAGCCTGCGGTCTCCTGTGTTAGGCTGAGCAGTCGCTCGTGTAACTGCCGATTGGAAGGCGGCCCAGGGCGATCTGTCGACAAATTATCCATATCCTGGGTTATATCTTCCACGGTAGAATGCCGTTTGCCGCTCTTGCCATTTGACTTGGTTTCTCTCGAAATCTCTTTGGAGAACTGCCTTAGAGCGCGTAGTTTCTCCGCCATAGATGAGCCGTTTGTGTACGTTTCAGGCAAGCCCTTGTCACTTGCTTCTACATCATAGGTTTTGTGGTACTCCGAAGGTTGCGACGATAGAGTATGGTTTACTATCGCATCAACATCTGCAGGTGTGTCTCCGAAAATAGGCACGTCAGACAGTGCCTCATGCACGAGGAGCGGGCCAACCATCTCCGGGAACTGCGATGCATCGAACTGCATGAGGTCATGATACGAGTCAGACTCTGTTATTTGTCAGCGGTGCTTGTTTACAAGGTTGGATATATTGGCACTAACCTTCAATGCCTCTGTATGGCGCTTGCCAGGGAACCATATCATACACATGGTCGGTGGTGTGCGAGGGCTTTTCAAGGATATCAAAAGCACCGTTGGCACGCAAAACGATAGCCCTTGGCGTTAAAGCCGGAGAATCGACAGTCACCCAGTCGAAAGACACTATACGATCATTCCTCTTGTCGTGGCTAGAGTAGCCCAGATCAAGCTCGTAGGACCTTCGCACCTGCAGAAGTTCAGGGCTACCTTCATATTCCATATCAGGCGTCGTGAATTCTCTGTGCAAGTCCAGAACCTTGAGCTGACCAGTGCGAGATAACACTCCGAGCAAGCCCCTTTGATTCCGACAAAAGCGCAAAGAACGAATTAACGAGTGCTTATCTGCAAACTGTTCTGGCTCAACGTCGATGGCCAGATCTAGCTTCAAAGCAGCACCCCAAGGCAGATCATCGTTATCCACTGCTTCCAGGTACGCCGGAGACGAAGATGGGCGAGAGGTCGCCCGCCGATCCCAGATGACGACACTCGGCTGATCCAGAGCCGTTGACGCAAAGTAGTTGGGATCTTTGTAGTCAATAGACAAGTTGTTGTTCATCTTGGTTGGGTAAGTGATGACGGCACCGGTGGGATCTATAAGAGTATTAGTAATCGGTATAGTCTTCGAGTACTTATGAACAACGCACCTCGAAGGTCGTAAATACGAATGCCTTGGTTTTTTATTCCCGCGGCCAGCGTCTGAGGTGAATCCTCAAAGAACTTCACACTGGAGACAGCCACACTTGGCTCTAGTCGATGAACAGGGTCAAGAATACTGGAGTTGTCTAGGGCGAAGCCGGGGATATTCGCATCAATAGGGGAAACGCGGCTGACGTCCCATATATGAAGACATTGGTCATTTCGGACACGCTCAAGGCCGACGGCCAGCAGACTGCCCGTATTGAAGGCTACCGCATGGCACAACCGAGATACACGAAGGTTCAGTTCCATGTAAGCGTTCGAGTCATCATCCACTCGAAGCAGGTTAACAACGCCAGAAGATGTACCAACGGCCACAAGGCCTGGTATGGAAGGCGACCAGTCATATGTGGTTAGGGGAGGGAAGTCATCATGCTTGGTGCGCTTCTTGAAGTCGAAATGGCCACGCTGTGCATGGCCGGTAGCTTCATAGAACTGAACAATACGATGTTGCAAGTTAACATGAAGAAAGCTGTCGTATGCGGAGTTGGGTGACCATTTGATCAGTCCTGGCTCGGGGCGATCCATGGTTCTGGTCTTCCAAACCCTGTCTATAGGGTCATACAGCGAGAGTGGACTGTGATTCCCAACACGTTCAACAGCGCCTCGATTGCCTATACAATGCAAGTCATATGGCCTCGGAATTGGTGAACGGATTTGACTAGCATGTTTCTCTGGCTACAGAAGAATAGCGAATCTTATGAAGCACCAAGCATTGCGAATATATTGAGCACTTCAATTGAGCTGGAGGTATGTCTGGTATGGGAACCTTACTATCAATCATCCACCGTGCAGCGGGTACCTGGCAAGCTGCCCGTGCATGTACATGATGGGATAAACGGCGATACAAACTATCGCTCATTGGTTAAGTAGAGCTGGGGTTGTGTGGGTCGCTAGCGGAAGCAAACGCTACTTTTCTCCGGGGCCCGCCTAAAAATTCCCAAAAGTTCAATGGCCATGGGCAAGTGCGATTTACATGCTGCTGAAAGAGGCTCCTCCAAACCTATTATCGCCATAAAGTTGCAGCAGAAATCGCAAACAAACAACAACGAAATTTTTTTCTGGAGGAAAACGTGCAGCCGAATTGCGCTAAGAAACAAGTCATTCCCAGAAAATTAGACATGGGTGGCTTTAAGAGAAAGCACTCCGATGGCGATGCCGGCGAGAGCAAGCCTCGCGAGTATGTGCCCGGCTTGCAGGCACCGAAGCGACGCAAGAACAAGAATGGCAAAGTGGTGAAGGTCCGGCCGAACAACCTCAACTGGGTCAAGAAGCGCGCCCGAACCATTGAGCGCCACTTCAGGACCGGTCAGAACCTGCCTGCGGACAAGAGGAATGACCTCGAGCGCGAACTCGCCCATTACAAGCAAAAGATCCAGGAGGCCAGCGGTGGAAAGCAAAGGAAGCAGATGATCAAGAAGTACCATATGGTGCGGTTTTTCGGTAAGTTTTGGTCCTCAATTGCCTGTTTGAAAGCACGGGGCTAATTCAATCCACAGAGCGCAAGAAGGCCGACAAACTTGCCAAGCAAATTAAGAAGCAACTCGACGCATGCGAGGACGACAAGGAGCGGAAGCAGCTGGAGAAGGATCTTCACGTCGCCGAAATTGACGGCCAATATGCCAGAAACTTCCCCTTTCTCGAGGCCTACGTCAGTCTCTACCCGGTCAAATCATTAGGCCTCACAACACAAGGCGGCGAACAACCGGAAACCGCGAGCACAGCAGCGCAAGCTTTGAGAAACGAGAGACCACCGCTGTGGCACACGATAGAGCAAGCAGCGGCAGAGGGCATACCCGCACTGATTGCGATCCGAGAACGCGACATACACAAGGGACATAGTCGTGCTGGAAAGAAGGCCAAGGCCGAGGACGCTACATCTTCTTCGACAGGTGGCAAACAAAAGGACGTGAAGATGAAGGACTCAAATTCTACAGCCCAGGCCGACGATGACAGTAGCGATGAGAGCGATGGTGGGTTCTTCGAGGGGGCGTAAAAAGGCGCCGTGAAGGAAACCCCCAAGACAATATCTGTATGCATGAAGATCAATTGATACCCCAAGCGCCCAAAAGAGGCCGCCTGCAGTTGCCATAGTCTGAGTGTGGTCTGGAAGACGCGGGGTGACGGCTCCAACATTCAGCACTAAAGGGAATGAGACCTGCGAGTACGACAATATTGGTGAAATTGGTCCCTGTTGAAAGTCTATCCTTTCGAGCCGTTTCTCGAATGGTGGGTGAAAGCAAGTGTAGGAAGCTGTTGAATGTACATGCATGTTATGTAGCCCAGCACTGCCGGGCAGGCGATAGAAGGCAACCACAACTCAGCCCCTAGATGGCCGGGATTGAGCTGGCCTGAACGTTGAGAAAATATGCCTAGCTGCCTGTTGTTCGCATTCGAATTTCTTCCAGGTGGTGGCCGCTCAAAGAGGTAGTCGTAAGTGAGAAGTGGTGGGCCTCCCGCAGCTTGTATGTAATATACATCGAGTGCCTGTTAGTGACACTCAAATCCAATTGATATAGAATGCATTATCCTCCTCCCATGGTAACAACTTACAACCAAATCCGTGCCCCTCCGTTTACAATTTTGTCTACTTCCGATTCCTTTGCAAACTCTTCTCAAGTCCTCCATAGCCAAATCATTTTTACTTCGTGGCGACATATGCAACCTGATCGCCGCCGCATTATAACAAGAAGCCTCCGCATCTCATCAGTTTCTCAAGGTACCTTAACTTGACCAACCCCACCATCAATCCGCGCTTATACGCATCTCTACCTCCCGCGCTCTGTTGATCGATCTCATCAGTGCTTCGTTCATTGAAGAGCCTACTTGGTATAAGCCCAACTTGGATGGTCATCTCGTCAATTTCATCTTCATCACGCGAAGAGAGGTGTAGAGATTGAGAAAAGAGACAGCGCGCAAATATGTCTTCTTCGCTCAGCGCCAATATCTACAGTGACATCCTGCAATGGGTCAACATGCAGCAGCAGCTCGAGATCTCGGGCCAGGTCTCCACCATGACGGCCGCCCAGCGCAAGGCCGTCAAGGACTTGCACCAGCTCATCAAGCCGCGGGGTCCCATCACGGAGCCTGAGCTGGGGAGACAGGACTGGATCGGATTGCTGAACCGTGAGTTGATACAATCTTTTTTTCTTCTTCTTTCCCCTTAGTCCACATATGATTTTCTTTCACTTACAAGCACCCCAAGGTTACCGTCAAGCCAAGCCCGAGTCGCACGGGGTCCAGTTCACCGACGAGCCGGTCGAGGATCCCCCGGCGCCCCTGCGCTGGCACTGCTACTGCCTGATCGGCGAGCACCGGGAGCCCTTCCCGTGCGCGGCGCGGGGCCTCGACCCGGACTCTGGCCTCCCGCCGTCATTTGCTAGGAAGCAGAGCGCTAAGCACTACGCCGCCCGGTGCGCCGTCGAGTGGCTCGTGCAGCAGGGTCTCATGCCCCAAAAGCTGGCAGTGGAAGTTCCAGGCGCCGCCGATCTGAGAATGGGTCGGGTCTCCTCGTCGGCGACGACGACGCGGCCATTGCCGGTATCGTCATCTCCGTCCTCGCCCGAGGCCAAGAGGCAGAAGATGACGACATCGGATCCGGAAGAGTCGTCGTCGTCAACATCGTCAACATCGTCAACTTCGATAATGAAAACGGAGGCGGAAAGCGACAGACCTACATCGTCGAACGAGGATGACGATGACACCAACATGATGGGAGGATCATCCATCGGCAACCAGCAGCCCCGGCCCTCCCTCATAGAAACCCCCGCCGTAGCCAAGATCCCCCAAACCCACCCGTCACAGCCCCAGCCCCCCCTGATAAACCTCTTCACCACCTCATCCTCCTCCACTGACAGCAGCGCGAGCAACAGCAGCGGCGGGACCCCCATCGTCCCTCCCTCAGAGCCGCGCACCTCGCCACCAGCCTCCACCATCGCCAACATCAACATTAACGCCACCAGCCCAGAAAATAACAACAACAACAACGCCGGCGAGAAGAAGGCCACCGCGCAAGTGGCCGAGCTCTCCGCCGCCCTCGGCATCGGCGCCCCCCCGCTACGAGATCACGCCGGACCCCGAGAACCCGAACTACTTCTCGGCCCAGCCCATCTTCCTCTCCCTCCTCGAGGCCGGCCACTTCCCCCACAGCACCGGCCACGTCGCCAACGTCTTCGGCAAGGCCAATGCCAAGGAGGAGGTCGCGAAGCGCGTGCTGGCGGAGCTGCGCAAAATCAAGCAGCAGCGCGACGACGTCAAAAGGGATGTGCTGGGCAGCTTGGGCCCGACAGTCGGCTGAGAGAAGAGTAGAGGGAAACCCCCGATAAAGTAAAAGATAGAGATGAAAAATACAAATCATAAGGAGATTGTCCAAGAGGGACGTGGATTATATTGTTAGAGGTCTCTTATATATTATAGGGTCGGTTTCTACTGCTGTTGTTTTGGGTCTCTCACGAAGCTACGACGGATATGAATATTAATGAATTCCTGAGGCGTTTTGATGTCTACTCAGGGGGGCTATTACTCTGGTCTCATACTAGGTGGTTAGGTACCAGTTAATGATCACACGCGACGTTGCGAGCACAGCTGATGATGGTATTGATGACGTAGCATTCAAGCTATTTGGTTCTGATCTGATGTGAATCTGGCCATGACCGTGTAATCCTGATTTCATGCAGTTTGCCGACCAAGAAGAAATTTTACCGCCGGCTCCCCTCCTATGTATTGTCTGCTGGCAAGCTTTCCAGAATCTTATGCAAAAATCGAACAAAGAAACAGGGAACCAAAACAGTCTATTCTACCGGGGATTCCTGCAAATTCGTTGTTGGTCTGGGGGGTGTTTCGAATGTATACGACTTGTTCCTTCTTGCAAAGCATCCGTGCCGTTGTCAAAATGCTCAGTATGCCTACTTCTTCTTTCCCATGTCGATCTTCCAACTCACTGGCGCTGCGTAATATGCTGTAGCTCATAAAATCTGGAGAACCGTCCAACGCGCCAAAGCACTGAAAACCTAAACGCGGTCTTTCAGGGGTATCATCGTCAAATCAAGCACCTCGCGCGCCTCGGGTCCTTGCACACCTTTGTTGTCCTTTCCTACCAAGTGTCCACCAGCCTCCAAACCCCGTGTGCGTCATCATGCCAGGCCTCGCCCTGCTTCAGTGCTCGTCGCCTATTCGTTCATTTGACACCAAGGGTGGTCAAGTACCTGCGTAATATCGTAACGTTGTGATACGTCTCGGTTGAGCATGCATCGTATGAGATCAATACTCTCATCACTGATGGTGTAGGGAACCCGCAGATCACGGTCCATGATCTCGTCGATGCTGTAAAAGGGGTTCTCCTTGTAGATGATGGTGTAAAGAAGAATACCCAGAGCCCACACATCTTGCTCCTTGCCACCATAGGGTTTGCCTGCCAAAACCTCGGGTGCCGCATAATCTGCGAGCTGGTTAGTACACGTCTCGGTAATAGTAGAAATGTATGGGGTTAACGTACCTATGGTGCCAACGAAAACATCGAATGGCCCACTCTTGATGTATGCAGCACTGCCGAAATCGATGAGCTTGATATGGCCCTCACCGTCCAATATCACATTCTCATCTTTGATATCGCGATGCACAACCTTGGCCTTGATGTGGAGATGGTGTATAGCTTTGGCCACTTGGACAAAGATGCTGCGACATTCGTCTTCTTCCATGTTGGCGCGCAACTCAATGTAGTCGAAGAGATCCATTCCCGGCAACCCGTGAGGTACCATTTCGATATAGTAGTTGATGTCGTCCTCAAAGAAGTCTTCCATCTCCTGGATGTTGGGATGCTTGAGTCCGTCTCTCCCAAGATAATCCAAGACGTGAATTTCCAAAGGCACTGTACCCAATCGTCGATCTCTAGTCCAGGTGTCGACCAAAATGCGCCGCTTGGTAACATATTTCAGGACAACTTTTCGACCGTCCCCGTACTTGTAGCGGGCTAATTTGACTTGACCGTAAGCACCCTGGCCCATTTCCTCCAGAATGACAAAGTCGTCGATGGATTTCTTGCCATGGGGTGGCTCGACGACTTGCGGCACAGGTGCAGCAGGCATTGCTGGTGGCTCGGATTTCGTCGTGCCTGTGATTTTGGCTGCAGCGCTCTTCGCAACCTCCTTGAGTTGTTGAGCCAAATTTGTAGCTGTCGATGGTTTGCGAGGTTCGTCGGAATCAGACCCTACGTCCTGTGGCGTTGGGGCTGCCGTCTGTCCGGGAGAGGGTTGGTGCAGTGGTGTTGCTGAGCCAGATACAAATGGTGAGCCAGTTGCGGTAGCGGTCGTTCTCGGCGCGTGAAGGTGTCTTGAATAAGTTATCCATAATGCATACACTATCTCAGGGCCGTGTGTGGTTATGGTTTCCTCTATCGGAGAAGACTCATCGTCACTAGCGCCACTGTCATGGCCAGATTGTCTCTCGCTCTTGACGACTCGCATTTGGACATCGATCTTGAGCGATGTCCCATCCCTGTGCTTGGCTGGCAGCCCTTCAGGGTTGAGAAAGTTGGTTGCAGCATTGGGCCGCCCATCTCTGACAGCGTGGAATGCGGCTGCTTTGCGGAAACTGTGCTCGGGTATGACGATGCCGTCGTGCAAATCGACACCTTCCTGCTCGATAAGTATTCTGACGATCCTGTCGAAATCGGGGATCAATGTATTGATGGGGAGGCCCTCCGATTTCTCGTACCCGAAAAGAGCACCACAGAAGACCGAATTGGAGCTCTTGATCTTCATCTCATCCGGCTCCACAACCACGATACCCGCAATGTGCGGGAAACTTGACACACGCAGTTCCGGCTCGCCTTGGGTCTGATGAATGGTGGCCGGGATATTGGCCATGCCACTATTGCGGCAAGTAAAATATCTACGTCTTTCGATTTGCGCATAATCAATAGCACCATAGCGAGGATCAATTCCTTGGCGGGGAATTCGAGGTATAAGCCTTCCCACATCCATGCCAGGTTGCAGCATCTCATCGCCAAAAAGAGGTCCTGTTTCGCCCTTGATCTTGACAACAGTACCCTCCTCATCCAAAGTCAAAAAGGCGACATCCTCGTGGATCTCTTCGAGAACCCATATCAGACCTATTCTTTTTTCTTTCACCCAGAGACTTGCTGATCCGGTTGCGCCATTTCGTTTTTGGATTGGGACCACATCGCCACACAGTAGAACACCTCTCGATTTTGAGGAGCCGTGGCTACTGTCAACCCGCGGCTTGGACGGCGTAGTATCTCCGCTGTGGACGGTTTGTGCTCGGCGGGATGGAGCTTTGGCGGCTGCGCTCTTGAATTTGGCTTGCTTAACAACTGTGCAGTTATACCTCCACGACCCCCTAATAAACTGGATCCGCTTGTCGGCGGTGATGATGTAGGAGCTTCTTGGGTCGAGACTTTAGTCAACTCAGGTTCGGCATGCGATAGCTTGCTCTCTAACCAGGCTCGCCTCTCCTCTTGCACGACTTCCAAGATGCCCATCTTCCGAACTTCAGCTTTGGTGACACCAAATACAAGACAAGCCAAATCATTGGCAGCTACGATCGTCCATGGGGGCTTCGATTCGGTGGTGAAAATGGCCTGCGCAGCGGGAACCCATCTTGTAGAGTGTCCATGTACCGCAGAGCCAAGGCCTAGAGGACCATTGAAAGCAGGCTGTGAAGACAGCGCCGGAGATAGTAACGCCTCGGGATAGGCTGATATTGTCGACCCAGCCTGACCTTGTACAAAAGGCTGGGCCATGGCATCCATCAGCTTCTGTTGCATTGAGACGGGAGCCACGTCTGTGTAGGTTCGTTTCAGGCTAGGCTTTCTAGAGCATGGCGGCGAAGTCTTGGCGGTGGTCGCAGTGGCGGCACTTTCATTGGTAGGGGTGCGAGATGAAGCTTCGGAGTCTGTCTGGTTTTTTGCCGTGCCGAGTGGTTTCGAATCCTGTTCGTTGTTGGCCTTGGCAGGTGTTTCCGCTCCCGATTCCTCCACGCGGGTTCTTGAATCAGCAGGGGACACCATGGGAGTCAAGAATGTGTCAGGACTACTCGTTCTGGGAATGAAGTCCCGTTCGAACACATTCTCTCCGGACACTTCAGCAGGGCCAGTCAACGCTCCGGATACGAACGCTGACTCCGAACTCGATAGGTTACCGGCACCTACCAGCTGTGCCTTTGCCAGCAGATCGAGCATGCTCTGTGTCTCTACATCACCGGTCAATCTAGCCTGTGCGCTCGCCATTGCCGCGTTCGAGGCAGCGGCCCATCCCATTTTGTCCCTCATGAACTCTATCGACCGCTTCAGGACATTTTGGCGATTATGAATGAAGTCTTCGGACTGGTGTGCAAACGAAAAAGAGTGCAGAGATTCGGATGGGAAGCGCGACAGATCCTCGGTGAAGCTGGGAGAGGCCGGGCCGGATGATAGGCCTGAAGGCATCATGGAGATCATGGATGACGACCTCGGAATGCCTGCAGAGGGGCTTCGGGAGGATGCAGCAGAGGAAGGTAAGGTGGGAGTACGCAAGGGCTGGTGCTGACGGATGCGTCGCAGACCAGATAGACCGAGGCCATGATCGTGGTCTGTTATGAGGGAAGACCTATACTCGCAAATCATCAATACAACATTCGTGAAGAGATATATTTATTTCTGTCTATGTGCCATTGACATGGCCAGGTGCGTAAGGCAATGGCTGTGCAAGACGCGGAGTGTGACCAGCGTAAGCAAGTGCAGGCAAGGGACCCGGTGCATGTGATGTAGCCCAGGTGGTGGAAGGACGGTGTACAGACGACTAATACAGCTGAGCCAGCGGGCACATGTCTGCTGCTCCAGGGTACATTGTACGGTGTGCTTCGGGGAGAGTCAAGCTCGGGGTATAACCGTTCGGAGGGGCGGCAGTAATGAAGAAGATGGAGGGGGATATGGGACGTTTTCGCACCTTGTGACCGAGTCATAGTCTGCACCAAGCCCTGATCCCGCGTCAAACGAAAAGCGCACTCTCGATGTCGACTCCTGCTGCTGCCTGTCGAGGGACTCCGTATCTTCGGTAACGACGGCGAGGTTGCCGGTGCTTTGGTTTTTGGGAATCTGCAAGGTGGGCGAGAGCTTGTTCCGGCCGCGGCCGCGTTGGGGCTCTCCATCATGAAGCGTGTCGTCGGAGTCGGCGCCTTTTATCGAACCATGTCCATCAGTGCCCATTCCTAAAAGCTGCGAGGTTCGAAAGCAATGTTTCTTAGGAGGGGTTCTGGGACCAGAGTGGAAATTTGCAATCGCCGAGGGGAAGGTTGAAGGTGGTGTAGGGAGTGTGTAGGTCTAGAGTCGCAACGATTCCGAAACTCACCGTGTCCCTGGTTCCCCCCATGAAAATGTTTCATAATTGATCGCAAGTAGAAGCTTTATACAAGGAGTCCGCGTGGAAGCTCAAAGGAAGAGCAAGCGGGGGGGCCAAGTCGTCTTTTCCGAGGAGGAGGAATGGTCGATGGAGGATTAGGGTAGGAATCGATCCAATCCAACCAAGCCTCACGAAAACGACAATGGGCGGGCGGGCAAGCAGGCGCAAGCGGGTTGGGCCCAGTCAGTGCACTGCAAAGACAGACAGTCAGGCGGATGCAGCACTGACGAGAGTGGCGGCTACCGGGTGATGGGCGTCAAATGCAATGCGCGGGGTAATAAAGTCCAGTAGGTTAGGTGCTTAGGTTCGGAGGTTAGGCAGGTAACCTTTCTTTTAGTGGTCGGGTGCCAGCGACGGAAGCCTTGAGGAATGGGCTGGTTGTCGTACAAGTTTAAATGAGCTGGGACTGGAGCTAAAAGAAAGTAGGCCAAGAATGGAGTCAGTCCGAGGTCCAGCCAGGTGGTTGAAAAGAAAGAAATTGTGCTCGCTGCTCTCTTTTCATATACTCGTGAGAGAGAGGCGAGCGAGAGAGAGAAGAGAGAAGGGCAATAATAGCGGATCCTCGTAAAGGCAAATGAATCCCCAGTGATGATCACTTGTTGAGGGTATATTAAGTAAGGCGAGGAGAAAAAAGTCTTGTACAGACTTGTAGACGCTCAGGTATGTACCTTCAATAGATCTGTAAGTACTTAATATATACTTGTACTGGACTTCCACGAATGCGATGAAGTGATATCGAACAATGTTTTTGGAGGTTGTTGACTGGGCTTGGTTTTCTTCGTCTCATGAGCAGTCTCGGGGAGTAAAGAATTCCTGTCGGACCTATGATTGGGTCCTCGTCATGTTAGCCAGGTGCTTAAAACTGCTTCACGATGCCTGCTGCTTTACCAACAGCAGGGTAACGTGCGGAACCGATTCCTCAAACTCACTCGCTTGTCACTATGTAGGTCAGGGTTTTCCGGTCCCAATTGCTTGACCAAGCAGCTGCACTCAAGGTAGGGGATCCTGTTCTTGGTGGACTTGGCTTCTTCTTTGTGTCCGCTTGTTTGCACGTAACAACGTACCTAGTAATAGGGCTATTTACTTTGCCTCGCAAAGTAAAAAGATTGCAGGTGCCGGTTTTTCCGTCTAACACAGCACGCCGTTGGTTGGATGCGCTGCTGCACGTGTAGCGATTAGTATTAGTCCACTTGTCAAAACTCTCGTGTTAAACAACACGGCTAGAGCCGCACCTTGTATCATGGAAACCATAAGCCCACTGAGTGATCCCGTATTTATAATCTCCGGTTACTGAACCAGATAATTGGCTAGTCGGTGAGTTTTCTGTGATGTCGGTCTCTTGCAACAAGAGGAGAGGAGGTCAACATGAGGCAGGCTACAGGAGGCATCCAGCGCAACGTGGATCTGGCGCGATGGCTCGCGAGTCCAAAGCGAGCAGCTGTTTGCGTGCTTCCGTCCTTCCTTCCTTCCTTCCTTCCTTACTAGACCCTTGCGTCAGGGTCTTGCCTGTCGTACTTTCAGTAGTCTCCCGTCTCAGTGGGGAAAAGTGAGGCTTGTGAGAGAAGAAAAAAGAAAAGAAAGAATAAGCTGCGGAATCAATGTGAATGAATAGCTTTGCAGTCGAGAGTGGAATAGAGGAGCCAGGCACAACAACCCGATTTTCCTGATAGGATGACAGTGAATATGTGCTATATGCCCCAAAATACTTATATTTAGGTCAAACAGGTAGTGTACGTGCAGTTGTTTCGAGACAGCAAGTAAAATGTCTCAAACCCGACAGATGCCTTGGAAAGTAGATATATTAATCCATTCTCACAGTAAATCAGTATTGCTGGTTCACCGACAGTAACATCCAATCGAGAATGAAAAGCCGTCATCGTGTGTTATGTCACCCTGCACGTCTTTCGCGGGATGATACAACTGCAAAAGGCTAGAGGTCTTCTACTCTTCCAAATCGTCTTCTGCTCGGACCCGCTTCGCGAGTACGCTGCTAAGTGAGTAGGGGTAGACCGTAGGCGGCCTTCGATTCCCCACTGAGAACCCTTCTCGAAAACGTGCCAAGACGCGCGCCACAGGCGGCTTTCGGAGGTAGAATATGGAGCAGATAGGTCGGGTCAAGCTATCTTGGTGCTAGAAGAATGCAGCAGTACATCATTGCCGTGGTACAGAGCCGCTCTGATTTGACCGCGGAGGGTTGCCTTTGCAGCTGCAGTATGTTGTTCAATACAATTTGATAGGCGCAACACTTCTAGACAGAGATTTAACGACCCAGCTTCCGTCAAGTCGGTTGCGCAAGTGAGCATCATAGTCGGGGAGTGTGGGGGCACGGCTCGCCATCCTCGAGGGGAGATGCAACGCCGAGAGTTCAGATCTTATACCTCAGATGGTACATTTACCATGCGTTCTCCAGCCGCAAGAAATTATTTCATTTTTGTCAAGAGAACATGTAACTGAAGTCCGAGTAAACATTGATGCTTTCGAGAACTTGCAATAGATACAATCGAGATCCTTGACTCAGTAGTGGCATTATGCGCCTTTTACCCGAGCAGCTCCTGATGTGGGGTTGTCCTGATGTCCGTATCGACATGAAGTCAGCCTACTTACTTCGAGCAATGGATCTTCGCAGGTCTCATGATTGAAGCAAGTCAATACACACCCATTGGGAAATGGAGGGAAGCGCAGAGACTACACATGCATTAATCAGGCATCACAGGTAAACAGTAACACGTTTAGCATGAACGCCGCGATGTACATTAGGTACCTTATGTATCATCACAGCCTTGATCACCCCTAATGGCATATAGCATCGAAAGGAACATGTAGGCGGCAACTGACTATAGCAATCTCAACATTTACTACAGGCGTGAGCGGGCTACAATACTAGGGGACAATTGGTGTGTCGATGCTGCTCAAGGCCACGTATATACTTCGTGTCAAGTGCTTGCTCTATAGGGGTATTGTTTGACTCAGGGGGTTGGTATAAAAACAGGTTCCATTGTTATTGCCAGTTGACTATCATACCCTTCGGTAAAATTTACAGGAATTAGTGAGATAAAGCACACCGGTTTATTATTGGATATAACAACTACTCTACCCCCTCTCAAGAACGCAGTCTTCCTAATTATGCTAAGTAGTATAGGTGGACTCAGTCACACGATGTTATTCGTTTCTTGAGGATATATTGTGAGCAACATGCTTGCCTTAACAATCAGAATATGAGCTTTATCAGCTACCCAACAGTATTGTATGCCGTACTACTAAGGAGATAAGGTCTCGACAGCCTTGTATCCTGAAGACGGGCGTGTATTGGATGCTTGCGACTTTTTAACATTATATATTTGAATTCCTGTTATCTTTAAGGACACTCAAATCTTCACAACCCCCGTTTCAAGCTTCTGCTCATTGCGAGTCAAGATCGCTTTGAGCCAACCTCGTCTTATACCCCTATAGGTTGGAGTTCTCTCCATGATAAGCTGTATACTGAAAGCCGCCCGAGCGGTCAAGCGATTGTCACGAGTCATGTTATATCCACAAAATGCTGCAAACACAAAAACACAATCCTGCTGTGCTCAGCAGTTGGCCATGTAGAGTAGATATACGGTTTTTGGCCCCCAAGTTTCTGTTGGCGGAATGCCCGCCGCTACATTGCGTAGTCTAGGGTTTGGAGGATAAGGGTTAGTAAACGATGCCTTTCTCCAACATGGAAGATGGGGTATGCAATCGCCTCTGGGGCAAACGAAGTCTATGTGCTAGCAATGGCAGGAAGCACTCATCCCATTGAGATGGGCAACTCTACATACGATATAGCCACCAGTGGTTTCGCACCTTGACCATCCGCACCGACATATGCAGCACTAGTATTACTTCAGCCAATACTAATTGTTATGATTTTTGGGAAGAGTATAACCTATATTATGTCCTTAATAGCGAAATATTAAATGTTTAACCCCCAAGCATGCTCTTCATGTTAGCAGATAGAGAAGCCCGGCCAATGCCAGTCTGCTTCTTGCCTGCTGGCTGGGATGGAGCTAGCAGAGAGAAACTGGAGAAGCAGGTGGGGCTTGTACTGCCCCAGCTTTCCAGCCCTCGCCGATTGCGCGCCGTCTTCAAAGATGCTTCAGTCTAGCGGCTCAGCATTTCTTGAGACCGAACACTAGCAAAAAGAAAATGTGTGTGGTTGGATTACACGATATCGCCAGTAGCAGCTGGTTCTAATTACATATGATTATGATTTGCACGCATAATATTTAGCCAATGTGAGAGGTGTGCTTTGGATCGAGCGAAGCATATGTGGCTTGCTTGAGAAGTAGGTCTCATAGGCTTGAACCCCTTAACCTACGGTAGCGTATCTGTACGAAGGGACCCCGTTGAAGGCCTTTCTGCAGCCAGCTGCATGAGATCCCCGCATATCAATTTCTAGTGCTTGGAGCCCAGGTGCTATCGAAAAAGATAGATGAGGCACCCAGGCCATTATGGGAAGGTGGCGGACAGTTCTTGTTGCTGAGCGTCGCCATCCGGGATCCAGCCAGACCAGGCCGTCGCTGGACCGGCACGACGGCCAGACTCGTCCATACGGTTTGTGGCTCTATTTCACTGAAGGTAGAAGAGTCGGGGGTCCGAGTCTGAGCCTTACATGTAAGGTCAGCAAGCATAAGATCACCTCAGATCAAACATGGCGGGCCGTGCTTCTTGCCGTACGGTTTCTTCCGTCGCAGCATATTCCAACTAGTCGATTTATATTATGTTCATAAGGAAGTCAAAAAGAGACAGTTCTGAATAGTGAGACATCTCCAAACCGGCGTTACTTTGGTAGATGTCCTGATGATCAGGTCTCGTGCCCATGGTTTGATAAGAGCAGGAAGATAAGGAGAGCCGATGGCCATCCGGGGCAACACGCATGATCCAACCCAGCCTCTACTGTACATGCTTCTGACCATCTGAACCACTGCCACCCGTTTCTCAGCTGGACAGACACAGTAGCTGGATGGGGATTAGGATAGAGCAGCCGGGGGGCCGGTGGACAAAAAGTCAAGCGCACGTCTAGCATCACATTGGAAGTTGATGGAGGAGGTGTGGAGGATGAGCAGCGCCAAGACACACCATGCATGGAACAAGAGCATTCCTTCCCTATCCGGGCCCTCCAGTAGGCTGCCCCCTGCCGACTTTCTGGTTCCCCCTCACGGGAAAAACAGGGGTCTTCGGTTCTGGATGCTCACTCCCCCACCATTGGCGTCCCTCCTTTTTGCTGCCCCTCTATTGGATGCCCTTGTGTTTGTTTTCTCCACGATAACGCCAGAGGTTCTGGATGGTTGGATGTTTCCCATCCGAATTGCAATGGCAATGGTCAGATGGCCAGAAATGGGGCCCGTTACCTGGTGTTGTGTTCCACCGAACATTGCCATGTTGATTGTAGGCTTCTCGTGATGAGCCCATTACATCTCCAGGATCAATCACTGATTAACTGCCCTTAACTTTGCTTTGCTTCCACCGAGCTTCAACAAGGTGCATCTATGGGGGTACAGGGCGGCTTATCTCGAACCCATCTGTGTGCACCTAATATTCTGCTCACCCACTCGTACATATAACCGGGCGAGTCAGCTGAAATCGTGCCGTCCTTCGTGTTCGAACCGACCGAGTCAACTACTAGAGCACAGTAGCTGCCACGCCAGACTCAACACGAGCCAAGAACAGGAGACAGGCACGTCTTTCCCCGGGCCTAACCAAGAACTTCGACCATTCACACCTCTATATCGGTGGATCTGTTTTGAGGTCTTTTTCAAACGGTTTTGGCTACAGGCTATTATATATCCATCTGCTACTACTAGTTGGAGCTGTCTTCTCCCACGCTCCACCTGCACCTCGCCTCGTCGGAATTCTCAGCCTCTAGTTTATACAAGTCTCAGGCACCCCAAACTTGCTCCATCCTATCTTCCCTTAAAGAACATCCCCCTCGTTCATTCTCCATCCGTCTAGATATTCCAGGGACCCTATGTTCCTGCATCTACAAACCTAACTGGGACAGCACCGAGAGACACCATCGGCTTTTAACTCTTTTGTAAACGTCAATCATTCGCTTCCAGTCTCGTTCGCTCTCCAAATACTCGCCCGCCCCGCTTCCAAACCAACCCTTCTGGGTTGTCTGTCCTACCAACAACAGTATCTACTGCTGATATCTTGGGAGGGAATGCTGTTGTGAAGGGGCTTATCTGGCTAATCCTGTCCTTTACAATCGCATCGGGCGCCTTGTTTTTGTCAAATCACTGTGCACACACTCCTGCTCAACACTGCAGCCATGGCGGATATTTCGGCCGATACGCATGCCCCTCCGAGCCTGGTCGAAGAGATGGTCAGCGAGGATGCACCAGGCATAACTCACCCCGAGGGTCCCATCAGAGGAAAGCGTCGCCAACGGCTTCTGCAAGGGATTCAACGTATCTCTTCGTCCTCTTCACTGCGCCAGTCGAAACGCTCTGGCTCGTCTCGATCGCCCTATGCCGCTCGTGGCAGCTTGTCCTGCGTCAGTCTCTCGGGCAACTCGCCGTTTGCTCAGTATCCATCAGGCACGTCGTCTCCTGGATATCTTGCCCATACATCTCCCGGCACACCGACGACCGAATTCCCCGGCTTTGGGGAATACGAGACGCGGCTTGCCGTGCGAAAACTTGCACATGGATCCTCGCCATGCCTAGCACCGAGCTCAATCGCATTGCCTGCCGACTTCGTTGCGACCCGCTCCCGCTCCGGCACTACTCGAAAGCCACTCTACGACTTCTGGGCTAATATGCCCGACGAGATACGGGTGCAGATATTGTCATACTTGGAACCGAAAGAGCTTGTTCGCATATCAATACTCAACAAGGAGTTCCACAGTTATTGCTTCGATGGCCAGCTTTGGACCAACTTTGACGCTTCGGACTTCTACCAAGACATCCCTGCTGAGTCCCTGGCCAAGATCATCACGGCCGCCGGTCCGTTTATCAAAGACCTCAACTTGAGAGGCTGCGTCCAAGTCGAGCACGAAAAGAAGACAGAGGTTGTCGTCAAGGCATGCCAGAACCTGATCAA
This sequence comes from Apiospora saccharicola, assembly GCA_038363915.1. Lineage (NCBI taxonomy): Eukaryota > Fungi > Ascomycota > Sordariomycetes > Amphisphaeriales > Apiosporaceae > Apiospora > Apiospora saccharicola. The sequence continues at coordinate 9,458,162 of JAQQWM010000001.1, forward strand.
TGCAACTCTTGAAGGCTGCCGCAACCTCCCAGGAGCCACTTTGCATTCTCTGATCAAGACCAACCAACGACTTACAAACCTCAATCTTACCGGCCTACCGGCAGTGAGCAACAGTACCTGCAAGATCGTCTCCCAGCACTGCCCGCAGTTAGAGACCTTCAACGTCTCCTGGTGCAAATCAATGGATGCCAAGGGCATCAGGATGGTGGTCCTTGGCTGCCCCAAACTCCGGGATCTGCGGGCTGGGGAGATTAGGGGTTTCGACAACCTAGACGTCGCCAAGGCCATTTTTGAAACGAACAGCCTCGAGCGCCTAGTCTTGAGCGGCTGCACGGAGCTGAATGACGAGGCACTTCGAACCATGATGCATGGTATCAGACCCTCGGTAGATATCCTCACGGACAGGCCAATTGTACCGGTGAGAAAGCTGCGCCACTTAGACCTGAGTCGCTGCAAAAACTTGACCAACCATGGTGTCGAGGCCCTGGCCCATCTGCTGCCAGAACTCGAAGGGCTGCGACTCAGCGGCTGCAGTGCCATAACCGACTCGGCACTGGAGCTTATTGTGGCCAGCACTCCGCATCTTACCCACCTTGAGCTGGAGGATCTAACCGAACTTACGAACGGCTTTCTCTCTAAGCATCTGGCTAAAGCTCCCTGCGCGCCGAAGCTTGAGCACTTGTCTGTTGGCTATTGTGAGAACATTAGTGACACGGGTATGATACCGGTCCTGAAAAACTGTACCAGCCTCAAGAATATCGAGATGGACAACACACGCATCGGTGATCTTGTACTGGCAGAGGCTTCCGCAATGGTTCGATCTCGAGCTGCCCGCTCCTTATCCCGTGAGGCTCGACCGTATGTTGGCTTGCGCTTGGTTGTGTACGACTGTTCCATGGTATCTTGGACTGGCATTCGTGAGGTGCTCTCTTGGAACGCCGAGATCCGCGGAACCACGCCAACCTACCCGACCGAGATTATTGGGTTGAAGTGCTTGTACAGCTGGCAACAGACCGTGGACCAGCACACACAGAGGGTCCTGCGAGGCGATTTCCTCGCTGCGGGCCGACTGGAGCGAAAATGGGCCGACTACATGCAGGCCATTGAGGAGGCCGGTGCAGGCGGCGCCGGTATCCGACGCAGGAGACGCAGAGCTCGGGAGGCTCAGCAGTTGCATGCGGATGAGGAAGGCGCCGGCGCTGGTCGGCGGCGCGCCAGGACAATGGCATCGTCTTGCGCTATCATGTAAACTGGATAAAGCTGGGTGGCAGCTTTTGATTTTTTTTCTCTCTCTAGGTTTGGTCCATGGCGCAACAGGGCGAACATGATACATAGGCAGGGTCCTCGGAGTCGTGGGAGATTTCTTTGATGAGCGTTACGCAAGGAGTTATCATGTATAGGAAGGAGGCTGTTTTAGGAATTGCTCATTCTCTCTCGAGGCAATTTGTATGGGTCTTCTCAGGGTTACATATTCTAGGTAGCTATGGAGAGTTAGATTATTCTTATACGACCATCATCATCATCCTCTGCAACGCTTGGTATCATCTTGTCATCTTGTGCTGTTGCGTCCTGTTAAAGTAGGAAAGTAAGGGTTCTATAATGACTTACTACATGCGGACTCGAAGAGGCGAGTTGATTGGTTGAGCGGAGCCGAGGTCCGATTGCTTTATTCAGTCCACGTGATCCACTTCTAAATGCACTTCTACCTTCTATCGTTTCCGTGATGCGGAGGCCGCTCCGCTCAAGTCGGTGTCGGATGAACTGGGTTGTTGTCTTTTTGCTTGATCTCGATATCATTCATCACTGGCCACTGTCATGATCAGGGGCGAACGCCAGTCTCTACCAACTGACTACTACCACATAAAGAAACAAACGGGGGCTTTTCTTTCCTGCTTAAAATAGCGAGGTGCCAATCACTACTTCATCGCGACTGCTCTTATCCCTGACGATGTTAGTCGAGTTCATAGCGCAACCACCACCACCACAACGAGTTCCAGGCTTGCCGCAAGCCTTCTACTCCTCCGCCCATCACGCTTATTCCGCGCATTCCACCACCTTTGCTTCTCGAAAAACTGACATTGGGCGATAAAGTTTCCAGAGGCCTTTTTGTCGAGGGGTTCTCTCTCCGGCGTCTAGTCTTCTTCTTCTTCTACAGCCTACCTACGGATCAACTTTCCTGGCTGGTTGTCTTCTCAAATGTCTTTAGAGGTCATCTACGTGACCCGGCATGGGGTAGGTACGATGGTGTTGGGGTTATTTGGAGTTTATTTTGGATGAACGTGTTCGTTCGTTCAGCTGCAGCATGTCTTCTTTCACAGCCCCTACTCACAATCTCCCCAATGTCTCAATCTGTTGCCCTGCTGCTAGTAGATATTGCCTCAAGAAGATGCCCTGGGCTGAGACTAATGCGAGTCCCCCTACGATCTGACACACGGAGCCACCACCAATACCAAGAGAATATTTGGCCGATCGTCTCGTTCTGGTCTGGGATGGAGAAGAAGAACGAAATAGGCTGACGATTGATTTGATTCCCAGTTTCGTCCGGCCTTCAATGTCGACCCGGCCACTGGGACGTACTCGCTGGCGATACGGTCGCCTACTGGCCTGCCCACGGATCCGCCCCTAACGGCGCATGGCGTCGATCAGGCCAATGACCTGGCGGGGCACTTACTCCAGGTCGATCCGCCAATAGATCGGGTCTACTCTAGCCCCTACTATCGCTGCCTGCAGACGATTTCCCCCTTTGTGGCAAAGCTAAAGGAGGGGGGTGGTACCGCTGCCACTACTACTGCGGCTGCTGCAGGTGACGGGCGCCGCCCCCAACCACAACAGGCCCCCGGAGTCACCTCCCCAGGCCCAGGATCAGGATCAGGCTCAGGGGAAAAGACAGGAGGAGGGGGAGGGGCAGGGACAGGAGGAGTGGGGATTCGCGTCGAGGCAGGCATCAGCGAATGGTACGGCCTCGCGCCGTGGGAACACCCTACGTCCGCGCCCCTGGCGGAGCTGACAGCGCTGTTTCCCCAGTCGCCCCTGGACCGATCCTACGTCTCGTGCGTGACCCCGCCACGGCGCGGCGAGTCCATCACGCAGCTGCACGAGCGGGTCGCGGCGGCCATCGCGGCCATTATCCGACAGAGCGATGCGGAAGGCGCCAGAGCCGTGGTTCTCAACACCCACGCCGCCGTTCTGATCGCGCTGGGGCGGGTCCTGACGGGGCGCATGCCGGACAGCGTCGACGAGGAGGACTTCAAGGCCTTTACTTGCGGGTTGAGTGTTTATCGTCATCGTCGTCGTGGACGGGGAGAGGTACGTCTAGTGATAATGCTTACGAACACATGAGAGCGCAAAAGAAACAAAAACACAGCAAAAACAAATACACACACACACACGCTACTCTAATGCTTATATGCACGAGCTCATTACTAACTACCTATTTCTGTTCGACTTGCATGAGAGGTCTGCATGGGGAGATCTGGGGAACATCTTGGCTAATTTGATTTGTTTTTGTAGACATCGACGACCGAAGCAGATGCTCGCAGCGTAGTTTTGCCCGAATCGACTCAAAGCAGCTGGGCTGATGGATCTGGCGTCTGCGGTGGCTGGGACTGCGAGGCGGATTCAGACTGCTCCTTTCTACGAGGTGGCGAAGAGAGAGGATGGTAAGTGTTGGATTTATTGTTTACTCATCTTGTGGTTTTTGTCTCGTTTCTTATTCTGCAACTCTGGACTTGTCCAATGAGGCTCTGACACTGACTGACCCTACTTACTCGTACCAGGCGATTCTCCGGCGACGAGGACTTTGTATCGTCGCTTGGCAGCGGGACGCTTGAGGACGCCCGTGCAGGACCCGGCGTCATTGTCGAGAAAGGGGATAGTCACAGCCAGCCGCAGAACGGCGGTGGCGGTGCTGCTGCAGGGAATACCGGCAAATACAAGCTTTAGATGGGTGCTGCTAAAATGATGACATGGGGAGGGGAGAGCAGAGGGCCTGTCACCTGGTTCCTGCCTGCCCCGGGCTTTTAGGGTGGGCGCCACCACCGATGAGAGGGAGAGGAACAAGAAGAAGAAGAAGTCCCCGACCGGGTTTCCCAATCCATCCGTAGCTTGGGCGGCGGGGCGGACATATGGCCGATTCCTCTGAGATCTGTAGAATCGTGAAGTTGCGTAAGCCTCGATGTGCGTTTTTCTGTAAAGTCCGGGATTCAGATCCAAGATCTCGAGAATCTAGTGGTCGATCGATAGCTTGCCACCATATTCAGATCATGTTATGTGTATATGACATGTCGCAGATGGGTGTCTCCAAGACAATGCAGCCAGCGGAGGTTAGCTCGCTTGTCACGGTCTCAGCTGAAGGATTATCGTCTTCTTCATCCTTCCTTATGCATACAGTATCCCATCTATCTACAATAGCGGCAAGGGCCCTAGTCCGCTGCTGGCTGGACTAAGGATGAGACAAAGCACTAAAACTCAGGGGGTAAAGGGCAGAGTCGTAAAGCAGCAGGTGGTTTAAGTCCGATGCTGCAATAGCCATCACAAGTGGGCTTCGTCAGATCATCTTGCTCTCTCTCACATCGGTGATTGAGATCATATGATGCAATCGATGTGCCGTCGCCGGCGACGATGCTTGCTTTGGCGACGACACAGTTGACGACCCCAGCCTCGATTCCCCCCACATACCTACCACAGAGGCGGTCGGTCGGTCTCCTGTCTCTCTCTCCCGTGGCATGACGCTAGTCGGGGGGCACGACGTGAAGAGGCTGGTCGACCGATTGCGTGGGAACATGGCAACGCGTGGCTGCCGATCCGGCACTCTGCCACACATCTAAGCAGCTGCAGGTCATTCTTGTCCTACTCGGCTTGCTGCTTCTTGCGTAGTACAGCTTATGATGCTGTCTCGGCTTTTTTTGGTGAGGCGCTAATCCGCCCATCCTTGACGACTTTGTTTCAGCTCTTTCTTTCGTCCAAGTCCAAGTTCAGGAGCGAACAGGGCAGGCAAAAGCCATGGCAGGGGCCTTTTTCTCGGTGTGTTAAAGTGAGAGAGGGCGTTCGATTTGTCGATCTAATGACATCTGGTGAAAAAAAAAGCAATTATGGTTTCACAATGGGGCCGCGAGCTAAGGCTGTCATTGACAATCGAGGTTTCTAGACAGACATATTGATCTGACTTGAATAGCCACTGCTAACTACTGTTGGTAAATACCCCGCGATTTCATGCCATGGCGAATACTGACCCTCCGACGACGGTTTTCTTTTCTTCCCATCTATTGCCCTCTGCAAGTTGGCAATAGTCTGGTGGTGACAAGATTGGACCGTTTGAAGATCCAGAGGTCGTATGGGTGAATGCCAAGATGCTACACTTCATGAGCTGACAAAGTACATATTGAAGCCAGCTAGTAGGTAAGAGACTTTTAAACTCAAAAGATACACATCGAGATCTGGTGGAGATGATAATGGGAGATGGATGAGGCTCGGGGTGGACCTTTGGGCTCCCGGTGGCGGCAACGTTTGTAATAACGTGCAGCAGCGTTTTCGTCAGTCAAACTTTGTGTCCTAGTGCTACCCTATTATGTCTATTGATAGCATTTCAACGGGGGAGATCTGTGGATGGTGCCTGCCATTGGGAAATGGAGGGCTTTTTTTTTTTTTTTTTACGTATGGCTCCTTCTCCTTCTTTCTTTTCGTCCACCTTTCCAAGTGAGCAACAATCGGCTTCTTGCCGGCATAACCGACCAGTGGGAAGTGCTTACATTGATTAACCTACACAATCCCACAATCCAAAAACCACGATCCGCGCCACGTTGCTGTTGGCTTTGCACTTTACTAAAAGTCCGCCGTACACGATATATGTAGGTATGCTTACTCCAAATATGCACACATGGCTTGGGATCCAAGTCTCCGCTTCTAGACTAGAAAGTGCAACCACAAAGGCTTGGGGATGCATTCACCGGTCGCTGGTCGTCACGATCTTGGGAAACATTGAACTTTGCTTTTTCCCGCTGGGCCCTTGTGGGATTTTGACGATCGATGCCATTGTCACGCGGACACAATGTAAGTAAGTGGCCTTGGGTAGATACATCGCCTCTTGTACTTGGCGGGGGGAGGTGATGATAGGTGATTCAATAAAATTCTACGACTTGTCAGAAATTGGCCAGTGGGCGTCACAACCCTGGCAAATCATGTCTAACCAGATCCTGCTTGGCTGCAGATACCTAGGTAATCTTCATTGGAATGGGGGTGCCAGAGAGAGGGGGAGTGCATGAGCAAGAATATTGGGCGCGACAACAGCAATAAGAGCGACATGGGGGTCGAGGTCGGGGGGGGATGAACCGAAATTGTCCAACCTCCCGTCACCTCCCGTCAGCCCGGGCCGAGTCTCGACCCAGTCTAGACCTCCTCACTTCGGCTGGCCAATGGGCTGCCGTCGGCTGCGCTTACGGGCCTTTGCCGCGCGCTTTTGGAACCTACGTGGTCGTTCGACGTTGGGGGTTCGGTTTGCCGTTTGCTACTGCTGCTGTTGGTTATGCGCAAAGCCAATCCTTCAGGGCTCAGACGCCTGTTCGGGCCAGATTTTGAAAAAGGTTTGCCAAAAATGAGCCTCGGTCCGGATTGAAATGACTTGCCGCCCGGGTCGCTCGTTCGCGGGGGCTGGCAGCAAGGCTCATCAGGGAAGCCGTGAGCTGTCCTGTCCTATCTCGTGCTCGGGCTTCGAACCAACAGCATATTTGCTCTCGGTCTCGCAACCCCAAAGTTGTGTTGCAAGGTCGCAGAGAAACTCCGGCCCGTCTTTTTCAACTCATTAAAGACGCGCACACATATAACCCGCATACGATTGCTCCCCCTTTGGGACATGTTTCCAGGGCTGCGCCGTGCTTACACGCGCTTTCATTGGTTACCGCCAACACGGGTAGGATTTCTACAGGCCCATCCTCACCCATCACATCGCAGGTGCCCAGGACTTATCTGCACAGTGTAAGCTGCTCCTGTCTGACACTCGAAATGCGGAGATGGTATGATCGGTCAAGGCATAACAATGCTGCAACAACCTCCTCTTCTCTTCTCGCATTTGGCTGCGAAAGAAAATAGAAAAAAGGAGAGGGGGGCCGTAACCATCGTGGTCATGGTGGCACACGCTACGGACAACGGTAAAGGCAAGGATCATTCAAACAACAATAACCGTACTTGCCAGAGGATGATGCCCTTGCCCATGCTCATGGCTGTCACGTACATGGGAAGGCGTCGTTGTTAAGCATGGCCCAAATATGCCCTGCCCTGCTCTGCTATCGATATCTTGCATGGGGTGGGATGCATCATGTCGACCGGTACCATTCAGAGACAAGGGTCTCCTTCGGCCCAAGAGTCCCCCCTTGCGTAAAAGATACATGGATCTGGCACATGCTTACTCGCTTCGCCTATACTTGGGTGTATCCACGACTGCGGGCTGCTTTTGCCTGTACTACTAATTCCTCCGCGCAGCAACTTCGCTCTACTCCAGCGCCATCCTCCCATCTTTGGGTGCTGGTGCAGAAATTGGCTCAACCTATCCAGAAAAGAGGCTGCGACATTTCTGGATCATCATTATAATTCCTCAAGTATGGCCCTTTGTGCTTTTTCTTTCTTTTGCCTTGGTTTCGTGTACGTACCGTTGCCAGATCTCGAACCTGACTGAACCTGAGAGTGCGGAGAGACATTGCCGCTGTCATTTGCGCTGTCAGCACCCCCCGGGGCGTCCATCTTTATTTCCCTGGGGCCTGGTCGAACTCGACAATACATTGCCCTCCAAATCGAGTCACACACACACCCTCTATAGGCGAACCTTCCTGTCGGTAACACTGCTGGCAGTCTATATTAGACACTGGGGTCTGCCATCCCCATTTGTTCCGCTTCTGTCCCTCTTCCGTGCCATACCACACTAGTTCGTTATAAACCCCCCCGATTCCTCGTCATCCATCACCTCAACCATCGGTGTTGATGCTGTTTTATCGTCCAAGAGTTTTCTCATATTGTGTTGTACCCTTTGCAAGTTTTCCTACCCGTATCCCTGCGACATGGTGATTGTGCGCCACAGCAGCTCAGCAAAGATGAGTACGGAGCCGCATATACAGAACTTGCCGATGCACTCCGCTTCCTCTCTTCGCCCGCTGGCTCTCCAGGCTATGCAGAAGGTCGACGAATCCAGCGCCGTGCAAGAATGGAAGTATAGGCGTGACTCCACGCTCTCCCACGACTTCTCAGACAGCTCATCCACCACGCCAGGCTCGGCACAATCCTGCTACACAGAATCGGACGCCGCATCGACAGCGCCCTCCTCACCTCGCACACCACGCCGGAGGTCAGAACTCCCGGAGTTGAACTTCTACGCCCTGCCGTTGGAACCAGCCCACCACAAGTCATCACCACCGTCAAGCCAGATGTATTCCAGTCCCGGACCGTTAGGACTACTACCGCCGGTTTCCTCGGAGCAACGGAGAACCTCTCTGCCTGGCCCGGCGCAACTACTCAGTTCTTCTGCTAGACAGACGCCCTCTTCGTCACCCGGTCTGGATGCCCAGCTTGACCGGCGCAGGAGCTCGACAGATGTGTCGGTAGCCGAGGATGCCACCGGAACTTCCACCCCGGACCAGTCTGCGGACCCCATTGCAGCTGAGGCCTTGTCGAGGCTTTCACTAAGCCGTACTCTTCATCAGAAGCCTAGACACCGTGTATACAACCGTGGGCTCTTCGGCCGCCGCAGCTCTGCACTAAGCTCGATAGAACATCATCCATCCCGCTTTATCAAGAGGGAGAGCTACAGCAGTTATCCCTCTGAATTTGGTCGCTACCATGTACTACGACACGTGGTTGGTGGGCATGTCAAAAAGGAGAGGCTCCCGCCATCACCACCCCACGGAAGAAAATCGAAGAATCAGGGCCACTGCAACAAACCGTACCCGTGGGAACAGACGTGCTGGATACGGTATCAGTTCGAGGACCTGCGAAAGCCCTGGACCGTGGTCGAGGAGCTGTTCGACATGACATTTCCCGACCCGGACTTTGAGCGCACCAGGCAGGGCCTGCAGGGCTCCTTTTACCGCCAAAACAAGATGCTGCCGCACCTCGACCAGGAGACGGAGCGGTATATTGGCATGCCGAATGGGCACGTCGCGCTCGAGGTCGTCAAGAAGCGGGAACAGAAGAACCGGAGGGAAGGGTTCTTCAACTTTGTCAACTTGTATCCCGAGTGGGCCGTGGTCTACCCTTGGGTTTCTGAGGAACACAGGCAAGATGCATTGCGGCTTCGTAAGTAGCCTACTCTCCTTTTCAGCTGTGGCATTTCCAGCAAGCTAACGTGGCTGTTTTCCAGTGGATTTGAGGACGCACGACCGCGAAAAGATCAAGCAGGAGGCTATGGATGCCGGTCTATACGTCGAGAACCTGGGCAAGGACGAATGTTCCTGCTGCGCCCCGATGAAGTGGCTGACCAAGGACGAACCGCGACAGCGAACACGGTCTACCACTCCAACTCGTCGACAAAGCCTCTAGGGGTCCATCACTACACCATCGGAATCACACGCCAGTTCCAATACTTTTTCCTCCCTACCACTTATTCTTCGATTCTACCATATATGGCTGCTACTAAGCACCCTCGAGCCTATATATAATTACCACCGCAGCCATCCGATGGCTGCTTTCACTCACACACTGTTATATTTTATCACAACGACGAACCCGAACTTATGAACGGACTTTGGAACTTATTTTTCATGGATATTGATGAACTTCGTGTACTACTAGGTAGAGACTCATGGGTGGTTATGGCAAGCGCTTGGATATTTGTTGGGTGGGCTAGTTATTGGTTTGGTTCTACGGGTACAATTTTTCTTTGTTTGGTTTTACTTCAAGCTGAGGTCTACAGCAAGATACTGAAAACGGGTAATCCTCGTGTGGTTTCTAGAATGGCGTCGTTGGTCCAGGGGGTTACAGGGAAATTCACGGCCGGCCCCCTTCAAATTACATTACGAAATAGTTGACACGGGAAAAATAGTGATTGGGTGTGTGCGAAAAGGAACAGAACAAATAGCTGACTTGTCATGTTCATCAAGAATACGTGGAAATATTACTATTACTACACAAAACAACAGCCAACGTACAAGCTAGAGGAATGTCAAACAAAACCTTCAACGCATCTCAGCCAGTAGACGGCACACACTGTGAGCGTGTGTGTGTGCCAGGAGAGCAGGAGCAGAATCTTACCCGCATTACTGCCCGCACACACGCCTCTGCAGCGGCGGTTAGCAATCCAGTCGATCATACCTACCGTAGCTGGTCCCAGAACGCACGGGCAGGGCAAATTCAACAAGCAAGCAAAGCACAGTCACTCATGAGTAAGTTAGCAGGCGGCAAATCGCCACTCCTGACAGTCCCCGGGGGTTGGTTCTGCCCTACGCCCCGCCCCCTCCCCCTGTTCGTCAAGCCTTCAGACGATACAGGGAAACCTTGGAACCCGATAATAAGGAGTGTCGATATATGGGTGAACGGGCGCAAGTTGTTGGACCGTTTTCTCTGAAGCAAGGAGTTTTCCCCAGTGGAGAAAACATGGGAGTTATTCCTCAACGCAAATAATGGTAGGCGAGTAGAGCACCGCCAAGTCCCCTGCACCGAAGGGTCCCATGGCCCAGATAGGAATAGACCCCCGAGCGGAGGGTATGGGAAAGAAAAAGGGCAAATAGAGTAATACAGATACAACAATCGTCCGTCCACGCAGAAGTTCCGCGGCCCCCCTCCTCGCAAACGGAAAACCAACTTGACATTTCGACACACGCGCATCCTCCCATCCTTGCAGCTGGGTCTAAGGATCATTATAGCAAACTACATAAGTACAAATCCTCACAATTGCCTCGGTACTGCCTTGTGCCCTAACCACAGACAGCAGAGAAGAGGATGAACAAGGATTCTGGGGTTGCAGCTCCCTTTCTTCACCTGCCCATCGCTACCTATCACGTACCCCTGTCCTATGCCCTATGCCTGTATGCCCGCCTGTCCATCTACCTACCAGTGATTGGGAACTTTCAACGATCCCAGGACAGGACTGTGACCGACTTACATACAACCAACCAGAAAAATCCCAATACACAATTCCTTCTTTGATTTTGACCCGATGGAGAAACACCCCCCGGGAAATATACGCTCAGAAGCGAGCGAACACCACCCATCATCCACCATCCTTCTGAAAGACAGGTTTCGGAACAGAACCAACACGGCGCTCCCATAGGGCCGCGCCCGGAGCAACCCTTCTTCGGGGCGAATTGCCCCCCATCCCATTGCCTATCGCAAACAGCTGCTGCTGCTGCTGCTGCTGCTGCGCATTGAAAAAAAAGGGAAGTTGGCCCGTCCGTCTGGGCCTTGCTCTCGTTCGGCCCGGGCTGCTCACTCGCTCACGCACCGCCATTCGAAAGCAGGGCAAGGCCCCCCCAACCCCATCGACCCGAATGCATAGAAGCGAAGTTAGATGGCATTTTTCGTCACAGATTCATCACAGAAGAAGAAGAAGAACGAACAACTGTTCCGTCGTCGTGGTTCAGAAGGCGAGAATGCAATGCTGGGGCCATGTAAGTACCATGCGACACCCCTCTCAATGCAACCCCGATTTACACGCTCTCGCAGAACACGCGCATGCATTCATTAATTCTCTGTGCACGCGCGCACCGCAAAATGTATGTGGTCATATTGCTTCTGATTTCTGCTGCACTGCTACGGAATATAGCAAACGGTTGTCGTCTTTTCGGCCGCCAACGGGGCCGCATGACATGATATGACATGACTTGACTTGCAAGACATTGATAGGAATAATACATGCATTGCAGGCGGTCGTGGCCTGGCGAGGCCCTATTGACCAAGATCCATTTTCTCCAAGGCAAATACATGATATGACAGGCCCCACGGACGGGTTCCCATTTGCTTGCGCAAGCGCTTGCTCTCTCCTTCTCGCTCACCTGCTCACCCGCTCGCTTGTTTCGTCCTTTGTTTCTGATCCTTCTCTATTGTGTGCCTCATGCGGCCCGTCGGGAGGGGGGGGCCATTCTCGTCAGGACTCCTTCTTGACCAAATTTGCCCGCTTCCTCCTCCTTGAACAAACACGAAAAATTAGGAGTTTCGCAACAGAACCAACGACAGTATTGGCCACTGAAAGATGCAGGCTGGATGCTGGATGGATTCTCTCGTCCTACACACCTACCTACCTATAGTGCGTAATGCTTATGCATGCGCGTACCTTGTTTTCCACGTTCGCGGCAGGCTTTTGCAGATCCTCCCAAAATGACAGACAACAACAACAACGTCCATGATCACCAAGGCTGTGGCTGGCTGGGCTGGGCTGTGAGAGGGTGAGCCTAAGGAGCAAACTGCATACCTACTTACACCGTCTACCTACCGATGACTTCCACTTGCATAACCCAAAAGCAGCCGCCGCCTTGGTCAATAACAAGCAACAGGGCCAACGCAGGTACGGCGGCGGCGGCGGCGGCTCTACAAGAAACAGGAAGAAAAGGTAAAAAACATATCAGGTTATTTTTGGTGTACGAGGAGGTTAGGTAGTGGAGGGGGCGACGCAGCCTCTCTCTCTTCATTTCTTCCACTCGCTCACTCAGCCTGTTGTGCATCCCTAATATCGGTTTCACCGCTTCTGGGGGGATTTGTTGGATTTGTTGGATGGGGGTCAGTAAGCATGATCACTAATTACCTCACGGGGCAACAAGAGTTGGAATAGAAGAAGAAGAAAAAAGCAGCATTGAATTGGAAAACTACCGCCTGTGCCTCTTTGGAAGAGGCATGTTTGCGTAGCACCGACACTCTTTGCAATGCCATTCGCCCAGGCGTAGAGGATGGCTTCTATGAGAAACGCCTACTCACTGGTCCGATCTGCCAAGCATCCCAAGCAGGATCACCCACAAAGAGACAGGTCAGTAAATAAGTGGAAGAAGAAACCAGTGTGTCAATGGTAGTCCAGCCAGCGTCAAAGGTCTTTCTCCAGTCTTCCAGCCAATCCTCCTCCTCAATATCAACCAGGTTGGGGGGCACGGGGGCGGTCTTAGAATCCGGGGATTATTAGTGTGTGGTCTGCGAGTCTGCCCGGTTAGTTCTCCCATTGCGAGCGGTCCGCTCCCTGGGCGGAAAAAGAAGGAAAAAGAGGGCGGACTTACGACATATAATTGCTTTTGGGGCTGCTTCCACGTATGTAGCGACTAGGTAATCCACGATCCTGCACTCGCGTCCCGGAACTGCATAGCGCCATGCGAGATGTACAACGGCCTTTTTCCGACGAATTGCTTCTTTTTATTTTCCTCTAACATAAGCCTTATACATATCGTATGTATAAAACGTATACAAAGAAGTGCGGTGACGGCGTCGCTGCTACAAAACCCGTCCCGTTGTTCTGGGCTCTTCATTCATGACGAGCCGAGAAAATGGTCCGACAATGACATTAGCTCCCGAAGATGGGACGTTGGCTTACCCGGTACTTGTGCTTTCTTCAAGGGACCTCTCTCTCATCGTCGCGGTGACATCCTATCTTCCTTTCAAGGTCTACTACGCTAGACAGGGGGCTGGGTTCTTTTTCTTAAGTGACTAACTATGTAAGTACGCAAATAGAAATTGGCCCAATGATGTGGCAATTCGCCCTTATTTAGCCCACTTACCTGTTCTCCTTACTGGAAATATCGGTGGGCATACATACGTAAGTACCCAAGTCCACGGCTTGCAAGGTATGTGTATTTGCCTGCCGAGAGTGTTGAGTGTGTTTGTTCTTGCATCCAGCACATGAAAGTAAGTAAAATAGGTTGCTAATCCCTATCCAGGGAAGAGAGGACTGTCAGCTGGAAAAAGCAAAAGCAAAATGCTCATTTTGTTGTTTCTGCTTCATCACGCATACGCATACGGGGGCACAGGCAATCATGTGGCGACGACCCCCTCATCGCCAACCAAGATCCTGGGGATCCTTTTCGTATCGTGTATCAGGTGCTGAGACGACTTAACGCAGAGTGGCAACTAAGACAACGACAAGTCGGCCCGTGACGCCGCCAACCCCAGAGAGGCCTCACAGCTGCGTCGACGACTGTGCGTCAAGCTGTTAAGTAATCGTCTTTCCACCTGGGTACGCTGTTCTTCTAGAGGTAGGTGCCGCCAAATGCAATCTTTAGGCTGAAAGTATATGTAATCATAAGGAGGTCGGTCGTAAAGGCAGACAGCGATGAAAAGAGGCATACGCAACAGAGAGCGCGTGCGAGAGAGAAAATGGGAGGGGAAACGGCACATGTGGGCAGCATAGCACATACCGGCCCTCCAGCAAGCCAGGGATACTGGGCAAATCTGGCGCATGGACATTCAGGCGCTCCAATGGTGGATGAAGCAAGCAAGGGATAGAGAGAGAGAGAGAGGAGGGTGGACGTATGTACGGAGAGACGAGCCCCAATGAGGAGAGGCCGATGAGCCTTGTTGAAGACACACACACAACAACGACCGCGGCACTTTCACCAATCAATATTCCCCGTAGGGCTAACCGACCGCAAGGAATGACTCGACGAGAGACGCGGTGCTACCGCCATTGTTCCCCAATCTCGCGTACTCTAATATCGAATGAGCAAAGCCCCCGAGGGTCATACTTCCAACTTGATGAGGCACATATCCTTTCGACGGGGAGGACCAACATACATGTACCTCTATTGGCCCATACATAGCGTATTCCTGATCAAACTAGAGGAGGAATTCGTGACCATGTTGTTGTTAACCATTAGGATCATCATCATTGCATCGACAGGTATCCCGCAAGGGACAGATGAGAAAATACCATACATACCTACTTACTTACCATACACTCCGCCAACGAACTCACCCCCTGACCTCAAGCTTTTCCAGTGCATCAATCAACCTAACTACCTACACCTAAAATGCAACATCGACTTCGCCTAATCATAAGAATGGGTAAGTAGGTAGTGAATGACAGATGGGACGATGGATATTCATGCAAGAAATAGATGGGGAATCAATCGTCCCAAACGCCAAACCAACCGCATGGGTTTTCATCCCCGTGACCTCGGTCGAAATTTGGCCTTGGCCTTGGCCCCGGCCCGGAAATAAAAGTCTCAATGCCTACCGAGTACCCTCGTCTCGTTTGAAGAACCAACTGTAGTCAGTCAGCCATCAGTCAGTCTTCATGGAGGAACCGTGCCCTTTACCGACGGGTTGGTTCGACCCCTGAGCCTGAGCCCCCGGAGGAGAAGGCCACGTACAGAATCATCGCCGCCAGGGGGTCTCCTAACGAGACCCTCGGGAGAAACTAGAAATCGTGATTACACTCATTGGGGTTCGTCCGTCGTCCGTGCCAAATGATTTGAATAGAAATCTCTAGTTCCAACGGCGCCACTGTAGAATAGGAAGTGATGCCTTGCTGTCCGCCATGACCGCCATGGATCAACAAATACGACAAGGGATCACACGAGTCGAACAACGCCCAAAAGGACCTTTGAGTTACCTGGCGATGTAAGGTACAGACGAGACTACCGTACCTCGCTGTGGTAATTGAATAACCTATGGCACCAGTCAGAGAGATGCCATGACTATGCCGTACGCGTCGAGGCAAGAAGATGGCTTCACGCGAGGGAAAAGTCTATGTGGCTGTCGAGTCCTCTTATGTAGTCCACAAGAATTCTTCTATTATAAGGCACTCCGTCTGTGCCCAATCGCCAAGTTTGCGAAGGACGATGAGATGCTCACCATTGGTCTGGAGCAAGACAGCGGACGATGCTAACCATGAAAGCGAAGTCAACCCCATTGCTCCGTCTCTGGTCAACAGACTAAGGATTCCCAGACGAAGCTTGCAAGCCATCGGTATTACGAAAGGATTTGTCTGTGTTTGTATTGTCTTTGATGCCATCACTCAGGGGAAAGCCCGAAAGTTGCACATTGACAATGCTCTACCTGTCCGAAATGCCACCGGAACCAAACGCACGAAACAAGGGTCTAACGGCCATAGGACGAGATGAGTTACGACTAGAGCCGTAGAATCCCGGCTCGGACCGGACCCCAGACGACGGGGATCATTGTCTGGATTTACGTCCAGTTATTCTAGAGTCTAGAACCTCCACGGCGACAATGATCGCCTACCATGGTTTTTGGAACAATGGTCTAGAGGTGAGCAAGAGTACCTTTGGCTTTGGTGTCCGCTCGGACTATCATCGCGTCAAGAGCAAGCGATACAAAACGATGCAGTACCTTTCGCCAGAGCATGCCGTCGATCTACTAGTGCGACGAGGAGGTGGAGGTGGCAGATGACTCTCTTAACCCTAGAATACATTACAACCTACCCATCTCTACCTCCTCCATTTCGTCGTATTCCCCCGCCACCATATGGCATACACACCGCAGTCGGTAGAGTTGGACTTCTGCGGCAAGGGCCGGCGGCTGCAAGCCCAGTTCTGCAGCAGGCGTCCGGGCGTCCGGCGTTTGGCCCTTCACCACCACCGCCTCCGCCTCCTCCAATTCCCTCTCTTGTGTCCCGCGTGTAGATGAGACCAAGACAACGACCGTAACCACCACGGCATCAGTCATTATCTGGCCGACGCCTTCAGCCGCCGCAGATCCCACCTTGGGCATCGCGTAGACGAGAAACAGCGAGAGGAGTAAACATGCTTCATGCGACTGGAGGATAAGACGGACGGCGCGCAGTACAGACAGCCAGTGTACTGCCGCCGCCGCCGCTCCCGTTATTGGCCAGATTGGCTATACCCTGACGATGCTTAAACGGCCCTCGACGCTTCATGATACGGAGATCAAGCTACACGAGACAACCCCGTAAGAGGGGCCTGGGATAATCTGGAGATGTCAGATACAGTCTACTGTGCTTCGGCTAGGCTAGTCGTCATGTTCTAGTCGAATAACCATGTAGTAGTAGTAGGATAATGGAATAAGCCAAAGCTATGTATGACACACGCGTTATTCGGTCTTCTCGGTGGGATAGGAGTATTGAAGTAATTAGCTGAAATTTGAGCTCGTTGCTCACGACGAGTGGTATCAGGAAATGGAAGACTGCATTCAGGGTATTATTGCAGACGGAGGTATTTCGCAGGACGCTTCTGACATTTATACTGAAGCTGGGATTGCCTTAGCTAAGATACAGTCTGTCTATCCCGGTCTGGATAGAGATGCCCTTCTTCGAACCAGCGCAAAGGAGCTGGTAACGGGACCATCGAGCACGGAGTAGCTGGCGGCACAATTGAACTGATAGTTACTTCAGCAACGGAATAACCAGTGATTACATATGGAGTAGTCGATTATTGATGCGGCAATTGGCATCATGTATTAATATTTAGGTGGTGACTCCATGTAGAGTAGCACTTTAGAGTAATCTTAACGCTGCAATAACCATCAAGGTAAGGTGGCTCCTGACCTTCCTTACAAATGCTTCGATAGCAGACCATCCGGACCCCTGAACGCCTTAAATCCATCCTTTTCGGACTCGTCATCATCCAGGTCATACTCCTCGACATCTGAGGCGTTGTTTCTGAACGAATACGGATTCAGACCAAACTCATCGTCCGAAGCCACCTCATCATCAGGGTAGTCCGCCGTGTAGTAGTTCTCTGCATTCTCATCTTCGTCGTCCTCCGCCCACTCGTTCTCGCTGTCCGAACCCTCGCCGTAGAACAGCTCCGAGTCGGGCTCATCGTCAAATACGAGAAGACCAATGCTTCCTGGGGCCACGTTCTGTTTCTCCATAGCGCTGAGCGGGACGCGGATATAGGTCTCAATGATGTAGTCGCCGTCGTCGTCCGTATCGCTGAATTCAGGCTTGGCGTCCGGCATAGCCTCTTCCTTCACTGGTTCTGGATGTCGTTCCGTGTAGCGCTTTGCAGGCACCTTGGGCTTATATTTGAGCTGTTGTGACCGTTTCGCAGTCGCTGCCTTTTCCTGCTCCTTTTCTTTCTCGGCTTGCTGGAGATTCAGGCCGATTTGTTGCATCGTCCAGGCATTCATGTCGTCGGTGAATTTGTCAAACTCAACATTCCGCCGGTCCAGCATTGACGGTGGCAGCTCAGGCTTGGCGGTGACACTCTCAACCTTCTTCTGATTTCCTGTCTTCTGTGCGAGCCTGTTCAATCCGGGCTTCTTGAACTTCCGAGGTTCCAGCTGCTCTGCCTCATCCGTATCCATGTCCATGTCAACATCCGCAGGTGCTTGGTTGGGGATTTGATTGATCGGTTGTTGGATCGTGGAAGCAATGCTCTTAGAAGGCAACCGCTTGATCCTACGCTCGACGAAGAGGGCCGGCGGCGCAGGGCGCTTTCTTGAACCGCCATTGTTGCGCGATGTAGGGTATTGCGAAGCAGCCAACATCATCTCTCTCTTTGACATATGAAAACGTCGAGGCTCGGTGCTGGAGGAGTCACCAACAGCAGGCAGGTTCTCATCTTGTCCATTCTTGCGCTTGTTGTTTGGCTCTGCTGGCTGGAATGCGGGATCTTGGTTTGTTGGCTTCGAGCTGCTGTGAATGACGGGTTTCTGCAAGGCCGCGGGGATTTCGGCGAACACTGGCTCCTGGCGTTGGCGCTGGTAGACGTAACTCTCGCTTCTGTGTCTCTTGGTATCTTGAAGGCCTAATCAACAGAAACAGGTATTTGTCAGTATCCCATATTGCCCAGAATGCGAATGCGACGGGGGTCCAGTGATTGTAACTTACGCAGGTACGAGACTGGTTCTTCGTCACCAGTTGCCTTTCGCTTGACGCGAATAGTCTGCGGAGGCACCGACATGTTGATGGGTGGATGGATGGATGCGGCTGCACAGTGTGTATGATCTCTTGAAGTTATTGGCGTAACTGCAAACAAGGTGACTGGCCTGAAAGTAGGTTTATTAGAGTGATGCAATTGTTCAATGGCGCTATGCCTATAGGCTAGGTGGTAGATCAATTAATTATCCTACGCACGAGCCAACGGTTATTCAACTGCTCCAAGTCGAATAACTTCTGGAATAACCACCTAGGTAAGAGTTAACAGTTTTATTATTCTGGAACAGTATAGTATTAATACTTAGTTATTCCGTTATAGTATTAGAGATATATTAACTGATACTCCAGATATTAACCTGGTTATTCCAAAGTTTAACTTGTTATCCCACAGGGACGGAGTTGAACTAACAGGTAGCAACGCTATGTTGATAGCGCCTTTGCGCTTATCTGTCGCCCAAATAATAAATTATGCCGTTGAGCACCGCCTAGCCCCAAGCATCCATGGTGGGGTTGAAACGCATTATGTACAGTTGTTGGCTTCCAGCATGACCTGCTGAATTTCCAGTGAAGTAGCAAATAGGCATATATCTAAAAACTTGTGATATGTAGCATTATCTCAAGACTATTATTATATGCAGATTGAATCAGGTAAATCCTTGTGCTATAAATAACTGATATCGTTTATTGTTGGCTTATGCATCTCACCTTGTTTAGGCGTTGTGCACTCCGGGTACGTACCTACCTAAGGCTAACTGTGGGGTAGAGGAAGCGTTGTGCGGGGTCCCCAGGGAGCGTTGGATTTGACGATCCTCCCTGCAGAGATCCGATTTGAGCCGATGCAGTGTAACTGCAAGCTCGGCAGGCAATAGGTAGAAGAGAGCGAGCAATCAACAATATATCGATTTCGAACCAAGATGGTTGTGCAAACGTCGACATAGTCTTGATGAATTTCTTCTGGTTTCCTAAATAGCCGCCAGATATTCCTGCAACGCCCGATAGCTGCAATTGCGTGGCAGTAGGAGTGGGCGTTTCCACTAACGTCAATGTTCATATCTAACTTCGGCTAGAGCATGCATCTTGAACACTCGAACAGGAGATACAGGTTGGGAAAAGGCGGGTACTGCTAGGGATGCTTCAGTGCCCAAGGACGCGGGGTGGTGGATTCTGGGCCACTTCTTCTGCAATTCAACAACCACCGGCTGGCCGAACGTTCATGGGTCTGTGGGGAACGATTGCACTCTGACGTCCATATCAGGATCCCCAGCATCCCCAGCATCCCCAGGAACTGTCCATTTCGTGGCCGATCTTTGCGTACAATCTTCAGGGGGAAGACCATCACGACAAGTAGTCTAAGATAGGACAGGACTATATAACTTCATCGCTTGACTGATTCACGCATTCCAATTATCTGGATCCGAAGGCCAGTAAAGAGGCTCAAAAGCTCCGGAATCATACAAGCCAGAAATGGCCCCATGCCGTCATCCTCGGGCCCCGCCGTCGTTTCATAGTGGCGTTATGTATTGGTCCTCTTAACGTAAGCTAGTTGGGGAACTGCTGCAGACGTGACATATATCTATTATAACCCTTGTCTTGCTCGTAGATACCCGGGTGTAGATTTTATTCACTCAATCTCGATTTGTCTCTAGCCGCAGGCTTTACAGTACACACCCAGTCGCAATAAAAGGGAAGCTCCCGCCGACATTTCCCAACGCGCTCTTCCCCAGAGCCTACATCTTCGGTACGCGGTCCGAAACACATACCCAATAGAACCAGATCGCCAACATCTTTAGGCGGAAGGAGTAGATTGCCCGCACTTATTTAATACACTCTTCTGAAACACACCTGGTGTCTTCGGCTCATTCCATTCGACCTCTTCATTTGCCCTGGAAGACAGGCTACCCGAAGTTTACCGTTAGTCGCATCTTCAGATTCAAGACGACGGACTAGTTTTCCCGACGAACCCGCCTCGTCCGCTGAAAGTCTACTTCTTTCAACAACACTCCTGTATTCTTTCGTCATCCCATACCCACTTGTTTTGGGGATCTTGTGAAGAAGGTTCACATGCAGTCCTCGACCAAGAACCGCCAACCTACGACTACTGCCAGTTTCTCCAACTCAGCCAAGTGCTCAAAACCTTGAGGCCACCTTTCGAGTTGACAGGGCGAAAACCTTGTCGAAACACACATTCCATCTGTCATGAGTGCGTAGTAATCGCTATCTGATCAAGATGTCCGCCATGGCTTCAACGCAAGTCCCAGTCACCATCACGTACCGGAAGCCCGGCACTAGCCCACCTGTCTTTATATCAGGCACTTTCAGCGACCCCCCCATGGCAGCCTAAAGAGATGTCATGCGTGGTTGATCACGACAGTAATCACATATTCCAACTAGAGACGTCTGTTCCTGCAGGGTCCAAGGTTGAGTATAAGTTCAGACTCGGTCCTGGTGACTGGTGGGTTTTGGACGAGACAGCAAGCACAGGTCAGTTACAGCGAACAGTGCGCCCTACTCGATGTTGGCAACAATGTCTAATACTACCTTGCAGTGTCTGATGGTCTTGGAAATCTGAATAACGTCATGACGGCCCCTGCTTCAAACGGTGGTGGAAACGTTGACGATGAGTTAGATGATCTCGCCGATGAGGACACAGCAGATCCACCCATGCTGTCTCATGAGACTTACAAGCCGGACGACATTGAGGAATGGCCCATCAACTTGCCGACTACTGATCAGGAAGTCTTCGGCAATTCGGGGAAAGGCGACGAGGAGATCGACGAAAACGACCCACGCTTTGAGCACTTCCCCCATGAGAACCGCAACTCAATCATCGCTGCTCTAAGAAAGATAGAGGGCAGCGTGTCAGAGGATGGCGCTTCTATCGCAGCTGATTTGGCTGCTCACGGCCATCCACTTTCGCCGCAGATCTCCCCAATGACCCCAGACCCATCCTCGTCGCCTAAGAGTCAACGGCGGAGCTATAAGCTGGATCCGCCAAGTGACCACACAGGGGATCTTCCGCGCTCACCACGTTCGCTGGCTTCTCTTCAGTCAATAGAGGAGACCCTCGAAGAAGAGCCAAGTGACACTATCGAGGGCAGAATAGCTGAGATTGGCCCTGAGGAACACGTGCTGCAGGATAGACATCAAAGCAACAATGTGTCGCCAGGCTCGGGAACCACCCAGACGATCAAAGGCCCAGTTGTAGCCCCACTTGAGTCTCGTGATTCTGCCAGCAGTGAAGATGAGGGTATTTCGATGGCACCGACCCGCAAGGAGAACGACACGACTGGTCTGCGACACCGGAACAAAGCGGAGCTTCCCACCAACAGTCGGTCTAAGTCGCCTGCTAGTGTTCACTCTATACACGGAGCCAGCAACAACGCCAGCAGCAACGGTACCTGGTATGTGAAGAGTTTCACAAATAATGTGCAGGGCCGTGACTGATTGCCACGATCTATACCCAGGTTACAAACATTTCTCCATGCGGTTTTCGTGGATTGGGTGGGAGGTTTCTTTATCCATTTCTGGAACCGATTCTTGCGCGGAAAGAAAGGACAGACGTAAGGAAAAGCCCAGTGCGAACAGCTACATCCTGATTTATTTGCTTTTAACCACATGCAGCAAACGAACCAGCCTGGTGGTTAACCTTAATATCACAGCGTGCTGGCTGTTGGCACGGCTGGGTTACTTGTAGGAACGCTATCGAAGGAGCGCATACTGAAACTCACTGGCTCGTGGTGGCATTGGTTGAAGAGCTCGATGTAACTTCCTACACCTATGCACACTCGCTTCTCTTTTCTTTCTATTCAGGGTGTTACGGGAACGCGCAGAATGGATGGTCACCGTCACGGCGGCGGTGGCGTAGTGTCGCTTGACTGTATAAAGTCACCAACACTGTATTAGTACAAAAGCATACAACTTACCTAGTATGAATAACATTATATGCATTTCCTACTATTTTGAGGTTTTCAGGAGCGAGTCAGGTTGTGAATGAAGCGGTATGTGTTGAGGTTTTGCCCTTTTTTGAGGGGATATGCACGACATATAGTCCATGCTTCTGAGCCCACCGCCTGACCTTCGAATTCTTCTCGTGCTTCGCTCTTAGAAAGGTGCCGTGCATCTCTGGAGAAGTTTTCATAGTAGTAGCACTAAGCACCTGTGTCGGTATGTTTTGGCATATGTCTAACTCTGGATGCATAGGGGTTGACCTGGCGCATCGTGATTTCTTTGTTCTCTTGACGCTTCAACCAACGGACGGCTGCCAATCATTTGGTCCTTTGCCGCTCCCATTTTGATGAGATATGACTAGACAAATCATATGAGATCTGATCCATGAGCCTTTCGTGGTAATATATCTGTTGCCCGCGCGAGTTGTCACGGCGCCTACCTCAGTACTTCCCACTTCCAGGTCAGTGTGTAATAGCTTCCGGTTACTTTCAATACTTAATGCGAGTGTCCATATTTTGTACTTACCTTCACCTGAACCCCCCTTCCAGAATGTTCTTAAAAAGGGTTCATGCAAATGACCCCTCTCGGCGCCCAACAGACCAAAAAGGCCTTGGAGGCCTGGTGTTTGCTGATCGCTGCCACGTGTATACTTCGCGGTGTCGCGTATACTGGCCGGATATCAGGCCCGTGAAGAGCTCCGAGGTCTTGAGGCCGGTTGATGGTGCAATACACTTAAAACGGCTGAGGCCAGTTTTTCAGCAACGCCGGCAGAAGCGGCCGCCGCAGCCCCAACGCGGGAACGTCTTGATCTTGGGCTGTAAGGCGGTGGCGAGAGTGGTCTGGCGCCGCAGTCGGGCAGGAGGCGCAAGGTTCGGCAGCAGCAGCAGGCCCGAGGTGATGATACCCACGGTGGTCATTGGGGTTGGGTTCGACAGCGTGCCGCCCGGCAGCAAGTATAGCGCCTATTTGGGCAACCACCAGTCGCTGACGGAGATCTTCGAGGCGGTCCGAGACGCCTTGACGGAGAAGGGCATTACGGAATACGGGCTCGAGGTCACGCTTTTGGGTTTGTTGCCGACTTCTTTTGCGGAGGCAGACGACGGGCTGCTGGATCATATTGCCTGTGTCATTTCCAATGAACGAGGCAGTTGAAGATGTACGAGTCTGGGAAGCCCACGGAATGCCTCTCCCTGCCCCTGTTGCAACTGCAGCTCATCCAATGAGTTGAGCTTGTGGACGGCCAGACTCATTTCATCGTCTCTTCAGACGCCACCAAGCTTAACATCCTGCTGTGTTACCACATTTACCAGCAACAATCATAGTAACGAGTCCATGAATTACGTTAAATTAAATAAACATCATACGAGCAAGCCGATGCGGTCCAGATGCGTTAACATTGAAGAACTGAATACGCCACAGGCGGGTAGATATGCACTTAGAGAAAACGGCGGCGCAAATGATCCTTGCACAGACCCACAAGCGCCCCCGTAACGTCATATGGTTCCCCCAACTTTTTTTTCTTAGCCGTTCTGCGGGCTGCGGCGATGGGAAAGGAAGGAATTTGTTTCTATATCTTGTGATAATTTCACAGTCCATTCATTTTCTTCAAATACAGGATGCAGTCTATCGCCACGGCGCGAATATGCCCGCAATGCATGTTCGGCATGGCCGCGAGGTCTGCGCAAGCCCTGGGCCGACCCTGGCTTGCGCCGGCGAGGTACTACGGAGGAGCCGCGGGCGGAGGACGTAGTAATAGCCGGCGGCCCTCGACCCCGTCTCGTATGGTCCTTTCCGACGACGTCTCGAGATCCCCGAGCTCGCGCTTCGGGCGCGGGCGCGACAGCGAAAAGCCAAAGCGCAAGATCGACGGGCCCTTCATGGCCATGAACCAGACCAGCTTCCGCGGCAGCAGGGAGGGCGCATTACCGAACTCCAGCAGACCGTCTTGGGGTAATAGCAGTAGCAGCAGTGGCGGCGGCGGCCACAAGAAGCAGGATCGCAGGACAAAAGCCATGAAGATGCAAAGCTCGCTGACTCCGGTATCCTATGGCCACCGGACGCGAATGAAGGAGAACATCAGCGAAATTGAGTCCTTTGACCAACTGGACCTTCTCCCGTCTGTCCAGACGGCCATCAAGGACGAAGTGCTCGCTGGAATGGTGGATATCAAGCCCACGCCGGTGCAACGGCTCGCCATCCCTGCTCTGCTAGGGCAGGAGATTGGGCGGACCAAGAAGAAGAATAAGACAGGCGGACGGGAGGAGTTCCTGCTGGCGGCAGAAACAGGGTCTGGCAAGACGCTGGCTTACCTCGTCCCCATAGTGAACGCCATGAAGGAGGCCGAAGCTGCCGACCCGGCGATCCAGAAATACCGCGCGTACTTCGAGAAGCAAAAAGCAGCCATGCAAGAGCCAGACTACACAGGGCCGCGGGAGTACGACCCCCACCCGACCGCTGCCCGTCCCCGGGTTATCGTATTAGTTCCTACGGCGGAGTTGGTCAATCAGGTCGGCGTGGTGGCGAAGAAGCTGTCGCACTCGGTCAAGTTCAAGACGGATCTCTTCTCAGCAAATGTGGCCGCCAGGATCATCGAGAGGAACATGTATTCGCCCGGAGGGATTGATTTGATCATCTCGACACCGCATTTACTGTCATCGATGGCCGATCAGGACCCGAATATTCTGTCTAGGGTTACTCACTTGGTCATTGACGAGGCGGATTCTCTTCTGGACCGAAGCTTTTCGCCAGTGACTACGTCTATCTTGGATCGTGCTTTGCCATCTATGAAGCAACTGATTCTTTGCTCCGCCACGATCCCGAAGCGTCTGGATAACTACATGGCAACCCAGTTCCCCGACATGGTTCGCATTACGACGCCCAACTTGCACGCCATCCCACGTCGTGTTCAGCTTGGTGTTGTGGATGTGTCCAAGGATCCCTACAGGAACAACAAGAATCTCGCCTGTGCCGATGCGATCTGGTCCATCGGAAAGGACGCCGCACGGCACGAGAGCTCTGTCCCAGGGGAGATGGACGTCAAGCGTATCATGGTCTTCGTGAACGAGCGAGAGAAGACGCAGGAAGTCGCCGACTACCTGGTCACCAAGGGCATTGACGCGGTAGCTATGCATCGCGATACCTCCGAGCACCGCCAATCCGAGATGATGGACTCTTTCACCACCAAGGACCCGCTCAAGACGGAGTCCAAGCCGCTGTCGACGCCGACCACTCCAGGAAAGCGCTCTTTGCCCAATACTAAGGTCATGGTCGCAACTGATTTGGCGTCGCGAGGTATCGATACCCTGGCCGTCAGACACGTTATCTTGTATGATGTGCCTCACACCACTATTGATTTCATCCACCGTCTCGGACGTGCTGGCCGTATGGGACGTCGTGGAAGAGGCGTTGTGCTTGTTGGAAAGGACGATAGACGGGACATTGTTGCCGAAGTCCGCGAGAGCATGTACATGGGACAAGCGCTGATTTAGACAAAACAAAAGAAAGAAAGAGAGAGCAGGTTTGAAGAGTTAGATACGCTGTATATCACCTCTCATGTACTGTATGTTTGTACGAAAAGTGTACGAGAAATGCGATACCACCCCCCAGCTATGTAGGTAGATATGTACCTTACGATGATTGTACTACCACAAACCATACCCATCCTCACTCCTCCAACCACCAGAAAGTATCATGGGATAAGGCCAATCAGCGACTTTGTTTTATCACTGCGCAATCTATTTAGGGTTCTTGATGGCCTTGACGTGGTGGTGACTTCATTTAACATGGATGCAGGTATCATCGATCGTTAGGATCATAGCTCAAATGTGGGGGGCCTGGCCAGGGTAGCTTAGCTGGGGTCTCAAGTCAATAGCTTGGGAGGTTCCTGGCACGCGTGACGCGACTTTGCTTGCACTCCCCTGCGTGTTTCTCCCACCTTTTTGTGTCTCGACAGCCCACCCACCCTAAACCCCGAGAGCAACAATAATAATCCAGTTCGGTTCTATGTACATGCATGCGTAGCCCTACGCCATCGCAGTATATTCCGGTCAAATAATCTTTGGAATCTTTTTGTCAATTGAGAAAGACCTTCGACCATCTATCGCTTGTGTTCACACATACGAACCCACATATACCACAAACACAATGCCGCGTCCGAAACGCACGCGGGCGGTCGCGTCGACGAGCAGCGCCGCACCCGTCGCCCAGAAAGAACCAAGCCCTGCACCGCTTCCGGCCGCGCAGCTGCCTTCCAGCTCCAGCACCGACATCTACGACGTAAGCGACCGCGAGAAGCAACAGGGGGAGGCGATCAACGCGTTCCAGCGCAGCAGCGGCAACCAGGACTAGTGCAGTTGCACCATCAAACCCGCGACAGACGGCCGCCCTCAACGCCTCGAGGAAAAACCGCGACTCCGCCATGCACCGGCTGGAAAACATCACCTCCACCGCCACGGGGACGACGAGCAGCACAGAAGATGATGTGGAAGATGTAGACTTAAATCTGGAGATCTCGGCCGATATCGAGGTCGAGGTGGGCCGGCGCGCCGATGCGACGCCTGCCCGCGCTGCCGCGGGCGGACGGCGGACCGCCGACTTCTCGGGCCTGGATCTGGACGACAGCATGTTCGACGACCTGAACACGACGATCAACACGGCGGGTCCTGCTAGTGCGCAGCGATCGCTGGACATGTCGACGCTGACGGCCAGCCACTACAAGCGACGGCCGCGCGGCAACAGCTTCTTGAGCAGAAACGACGGGCCTATCCGGCCCAGCAGTCGCGCGGGCCCTACCACGCCTGGTTTCCATTCGACTTTCGACATCACCAACTTCAGGAGACGCCCGAGGGAGCCCAGTATCTTGGGCACGGCTCAAAAGGAACGCCCGCAGAGACCGGAGCCCGAGAGCGACAGTGGCGAGAAGCCTGATGATGAGGACGAATTGGAGAGTGATGATGATTTGGAGGACCTGGAAATGCCCGAGCTAGAAGCAACGCCTCCCCGGAGGCGGTCCTCGAGGCGCTCTGCAGCAGTCGCACAGGCCCAAGAATCTTCCCCGGAAGTCTCGTCGAGTGTGAATCCGCGCAAGCGCAAGTCTACCGAGTTGCATGAGCATAGGCCTCGATCTTCTCCCTACGCAGACAATCCTCTGGCTGCGGAAGAGTCTGAGAATGAGACCGCCTCGCAACCTGGTAGCCTGCCACCCATGGATGTCCGACCATCAACACCCCTGATGGACGAGGAAGAGGTTGCTCCGCCATTAAGCAGTTCCTCGGAGGAAGAAGCCGAAATATGGCCCCCCTTGAAGTCTCTGGCCAAGGGACGCACGAGACGAGCCCCCTCCGCCCAGCGGAGGACTCCCGTGCGCGACATTGGCGGCGACAATCTGTCTGACATGTCATCGCCCCCCTCTCTTACCTACTCTCCCAACTACGACGAGCCGTCTCCGCCGCCCCCGCAGCCCACGGTGAAGACGCGCAAGGCTGCCAAGGCGGAAGCCAAGCTCACGACCGCGGACCTCGCGGCGCTGCTACCGCGTCGCCGCCACAGGAGCCACAGAGCCGACCCCTTTGCGGTCGACGACACGGAAGAGGAGATCGATGCCGCGGGGCTGGGCATCGACGACGACGAGCTTCACCTGGCGGTCCGGTCGTCGCGGCGGCGACCTGCACAGCCCCTGGCTCGTGCCGCCACCAAGAAACAAAACGGGGCGGCCGCGGCAACCAGCAAACCCGCGGCTGCGAGTCAGTGCAAGGGCAAGCAGCCGGCCGCCGCCGCGCCTACTACCACCAACAAGAGGCAGACGAGGAGGCGGACGTACGGCAAGAACTCGGACAAGGAGAACGAGGAGGGAGAAGATCAAGATCAACAAGAGGAGAACGAGAACGCAAACGAGAACGAAGAAGACCCGTTCCGGGAGGAGCAGACTACTACCCCTACGGAGAACAGCGACGAGTTGTTGGCGCGCGTGGGGCCGGAGCTGAAGAACGCGTCCCGCAAGTTCAAGGAGGTGGACAAGTGGGAGCTGGCTTACGAGGAGATGACGCAGAGTAGCTCACCGGGCGGTGGTCGGTGATCTACATTTAACAAGGTCACAAGCGAAAGAAAACGCACAGCAGCATACTTGGTCGGGGGCTTGGGCACAGTGTTTTGATGACTCATGTCCATTCTTGTTTTGCCTCCGTATTTTCCGGGAGGGCCAAAATTTTCTCATGTATCGATGCTACGGGTCTATCTCTAGTAGTCCTCGCGGTCGAATCAATTAGTCTTCTGTTCCAGTTCTGTTCTCTGGTTAGCATCACGATGCGGGATTGCATGGAGGGAGAGGGTCAACAAGCGGAGTTGGGGAGTTCAACATACCTTTTTAGCCTGGGGCATGCAAGCCTGGGCCGTATTCAATGCAAAAGCTACATGTAATGACAAATGGAGGTCTCTCTCCCCTGAGCCTCTGATATCCCTTTTCCTCTTATCCTTTCCTTTGTTTGACCTTTCCTAGCAAATCTTGAAGTTACGCATGTCCATATGCGTCATTGAACGCCAGCTGTATAAATGGCAACATCCTCAGAAATGTCGCCCTCTGTATTGTACATGTGTAAGTTCGCCGTGCAATACCACAGATCTCAAATGACGGTAGTGCCAATATCCCTTGAACCATGGCCCACCAAATTCGGGCAGCCTTGAAGTTTCTGGGAAAGGCATAGACGTGTGTCACTTGTTCTGGGAATGCATCTCGAGTTTTCGGTGTTACTTTCGCAGTATATCACCACCCGTTCATGGCTTCTTCAGGACGACGGCCTCGATGGTCTGATCCAGGATGGGCAGCACCTCAGCGACCTTGTTGCCGTCGCGCATGGCTACGGTGACGGCATCGGGGGTCAGGCCGGACATGAGGAAGGCCTGTATATACGAGTCATGATGAGCAAAGGGAAGGGGGAAAGAGAAAGATCCAGAAACTCACCTTCTTGAGCTCCTCGTACGTGTCCTCCTTGACCGTGTACTCCCGAACGACCTCGTCCGTCTCGAAGTCGACGTAGACGCGCGTGTCCCGGACGCGGGCGACGACGCCGTCGAGCCGCATAAACAGACGGCAGAGCAGCAGCATCCGCTTCTCGTGGACGCGGACCTTCACGCTCAGGATGGAGATGCCGTTGTCGTCGAGCTCGGACTCGTAGAGCACGACCTCGTCGAAGAACAAGATGGGATCCCGGCGTTTAAGGAGCTCGATCGGGATCGAGTGAGCCGGGCGGGTCGGGTCGTCCGGGTGCGGGCCCACCAGGCGGAGGCGAGGGGTCATGTCCTGGGCCACGAGGTTGAACGAGGAGGGGTTCTCGTGCGGCTCGCTGAAGAAGGGGTGGCAGGTGCCCTTGTACGTGGTGCTGTAGCTCCAGTCGTATTTTTTCACGACGTCCTTGATGCCGGCCGCGCTCGACTGCTCCCGCGAGGCGCTCCACGACTTGGCGTACGCCACCTGCAGCATGTGCCGGTCGGTCTTATCGACGGCGTCGAGGGCGTCCTGGGCGGTGAACTCGATGCGCCAGCCGCTCGGCGCGTGCTCGACGGCCACGACGTTGTCGCCGAAGATCATCTCCGGGACCGGGATGCCGAGCGTCGACTCCATGGCCGAGATGGCGCCGGACTTGCTGATGGGCAGCTTGCGGGTCGTGATGGTGAAGCGGCCCTGAGTGTGGTTGGTGGTTGCGGCTTCCAGGTCGGCGGGGGAAGGGTACGGTTCTTGCGCGGAAGTGACGTGGCCGGGCGGACCCATGCCGGCGGCGGGCGCGGAGGTGGAGGCTGGGTTGTTCTCGCCGGACATTGCGTGTTCGGTGTTCGGTGTTCAGTGTACAGGTTCGGGTTCGGGTTAGGGGTTCGGGTTGATGTTCAGGCCTTGGGCCGAAATTGATGCCGTCCGATTGACGAAAGTGTGCTGCGGCAGGACGGATGGGGTGGTGCAGCAGGAAAGAAGGATCGGACGTTGGTTGTTTGTCCGTTGTGGTCCGGAGGAGAATGCCGCAAAGAGTTGGAGGTGGGATGAAGTTGCAAACCGGCAATCGGAGCTCCAAGGAAGCTGTTTGTGGAGGGGCGGAGGGGTAACCAAGCTCCGTTTCCAGGCCGGACCCGCCGAAATTTTCGGCCCATTTGTTGATCTGTTTGCGTGTTAAGCACCGGATATCTCGGGGGGTTCTTACTGATCTGGAGCGGTAGCTCCGTATTATTAGCTCCGTATTATCGGAATTGTTTGATTTCAGTCTCACTCTTTCATCACGATCTGTGAATGCCTGCACACAAGGTCACCAGGATGGTTGATATAAGTCTCAAACGCTTTGATGTCTTTCTAGTCTTGTGAAACAGTAGTTGCTGATGTAGGAAATATGTATCCCGCTTAGACGCCCCCTATTTCGCTTTTTCAATGCCATGACGCAAAGAGGCCCTTCAAATCAAGTGTTCCTTAGAAGTAAGTGTAGTTGACTTGGTGCCACAGGCACAAGTTACACCTCGCAATCGTATGGTCTCGGGAAAAGACAGCATGCTCGGCATGGGCATGCTCCGTCATGCACTGACCTGCAGCACACTCACCATCCAGCGGGGCATCTCCTCTGAAAAAACCCCGTACTGTTGCTCCAACACCAGCCCCCACTGCCGTTTCACCCTCTCTACGGTTTCGTCCAATCCCGTTGGTGGCCTTGGTGCGAAAAGGTCGGCGGCCTCGGTGCGAAAAGGTTGGCCACCGGATATGCCGCCGCCGGGAAAAGGGCCTTCTTCTTCTTCTTCTTCTTCTTCTTCTTCTTCTTCTTCTCCTCCAGCACCGCAGACTCGTGAATCTCGATGAACTCCTCCAGGCCCTCCGGGGCAAAGCTATTCAGGCCTCCTTTGTACTTGTTGATGAACTCATCCACGAGCATCCACGTCGTCGGAGCCGAGGACATGCCAGTGCCTATCTCGTAGAGAGAGCGTCGTGGCGGGGCCACCGGCGTCAGCGCGAGGCCCGAGTAAAAGTCCGGGTTGGATTGGACGCAAAAGTTGGGGTCCAAGCCGACCAGGTCGGGCAGCCACTGGGCCCGCAGCCTCTTGTGGTCCGGGTGCTCGGTGTGGTACGGCGACCGCCCGCCCAGGAGGAGGCGTTGCTGCTCCGTCTCGAGCAGGGCCCAGTCGCCCTCGCGCATCTGACCGGTGCCCGCATTGAACTTCCGCCGGAGCAGCAGAGGAGCCCGGCGCCGGCCCTCGTTGAGTTTCGTCTCTTGCCAGACCCGGTCGACCATGATCTTGAGGATCTTGAACTCGCGCTGGCGCGCCTTGGCCCGTTCCTCGTGCGTCTTCATCCCCGGCCGCCAGTTCCGTTGCGACCTGCTGAGATAGGGGTGCTTCATCGAGGCGGCCATGGAGAAGTAGCAGAACTCGAGCTGTTCCGTCAGGTCGGCCGCTTGGTCCCTGCCGAGCCAGGACCGGAGGAGGTGGCACCGGTGGAGGGTGTCGAGCTGTTCCTCGCGCTCCCGCTCGTTGGGGTTCCGCTGCAGAAACCGCAGGTCGCGGAGTCCCATGCCGTACAGGCGCACCAGATAGTTATTCTGCGGGTTGAACGGCTCGATCTCGCACAGGATACCCTGCTCGAACAGGAAGACGTCCAGCGCGATATTGGGACCCAGCCAGGGCCAGTAGCAACGCCCCTTCCGGGCAAAGTCGACCAGGTCTTCCACCGGCTCGCCCAGCAGGTTCAGTTCGAGCCCTGCGACGGGCGCCATGGCGCGAAAGCCCTCGAAGATGTAGCAGCAGCGCCACAGTATCTCGGACAGAAACTGCAGGAGGGGTAGCATCAATACGACGCCCCGGTCCTCCCTTTCCAACTCGTCCCGACAGGCATCGAACAGTTGCCCCAGCTTCCCCAGATCGACGAAGTTGACGACGCCGCTGGGCCAGAAGATCGGCTGCCATTCACACCAATGCACCAGTTCCTCTGGATTCATGCCCGGGGTGCGGGGTGCGGCGCACCGTAGGAGGAGAAGGCGGAAAAGCGAGGTGATGTCTTGCGGCCATGTGCTATCGGGCCTGTACTGATAATTGAGCGGAAACCGCGCCTTCTTGGCAGACTTGAACGACCGGGCCATGCCGCAGTCCACTCTACCGAGGGTCAGGGCGGGTGCATCTTGGGTGGCCGGCTGTTTGCCTTGGGTATCTTTGCCTTGGGTATCTTCCTTGTCTGGGAATTTGTCTGAGAACCGCAGCCCTTTGAGGCCCATGGCAGCCTGAGCCGCGACCCAGGCCACTTTGGAGTTGGGCGGGAGCCGCACGTCGAAGGTCGTCTCGAGGTGGTGTCGTACGATATCCCATGGTATGCCTCTCGCGTCGCGTAGTGGTGCAAATTGCTGGTTTGCATCCTGGCGGCCAAGCCGAGCGGCGATTTTCAGCGTCTCCGGCCACTGGTTTTCGATACCCGCCGGTGTTGGCGTGACCCCTGAGCTCTGTGAGGAGGAGCAACTGCCTGCGCTCTCTGGGTTGTCTGGCCGGGGCTCTGGTCTGTCTTGCTGGGCAGGTTGTTCGTCTCTCCACCAAGGGGCAGCCAAATCTCTCCATCGCCTTTCACTATCATATAGCGGTGGGCAGTAAACGGAGGAGGAGGTACTGAAGATGTCGGTGCTGCCAGGTCGTAGCTCGAAACTCGATGGGGTCGATCCGGGATACGCCATTGTATGGATAAACGAGCAAAGATGCAACTCGGCCTATGTATAGCGATTCAAAACCAAAAAGGGTATTATAAAAGAATGGAAGTGATCAATGAAGGTGGACGAAGCTCAGCATTAACACGATCAATGTGTATCGTATTTATCTAGGTACTTTGAGGGCGACTTTCTGGTAGGATATATAGTGAAGTTGGATGTTGTCTCCGGTGATGTCTACTGATAGATGCCATGGTTTCGGAGATGCGTGGGCGTCTCGACGTGGATGCCTCAAATGGTACCATGGCGTAATGGTTTCGGAGGTTCCTGCCTGTACAGGAAATAGAAATATACGAAGTTGAATTCCCCCAAAGTGCATCGCCGGTGTCTTGGTGGATTAACCGGCAAGCAAGTAAGTAGGTATGCTTGGTCACACCTGCCAAAGGTCTGGCGCAGATAATTCAAAAACACGGAGAATAGACTCTACAAGGGCCACATCCAGGTCCACGATGCGTTGAAACTTTCATTGTGACACTATATATTGCCGTAGACACCAAATAGCTACCTTGCATAATATAATGCATGTAACGGTCTGTTGGCGAGCGCATTGTTGCGTCGGTAATACCTGAAGCGCCCTGTGTTACTCCAAGGGGTATTCCTCGAGGGCCAAGGGGTACGAGCTGGTCTGTCGAGTGGTATAGCAGTACTGGCGATCATTGCTTCGCGCTTATTGCAATACCTTTGTCCACGTTACTGCAGGACCTGGTTGGCCCGGTACTATTTGTAGATGCCGTCCAACCACACGTTACCCTAGACTGCTCCTAATGGGCATGCATCTATTGAGTGTCGGGGTTGGCAAGCCAGGCGTAATGTCTTCCATCTATAAAACCATTATATCACCGAATGTTAAACTAATCGGTTAGGGTATACCTTGGTTCGATTGGTACAGGTAACGATTGGTTTGATCGTGTCCACCTTCGATATTTTGCAGCCACTTCCTGCTTGGTACTCTAGGCAAGCAGTCAGAGATATCGCAGCTTGCAACAAGCTTGGCTTAACGGCACACCATCTTCCAGGTCGAAAAGCTCACCGGGTGAGCATCTCGTGCCGTGTTTGTGAGCTTAACAGACCGAAGAATGCCATAGAAAGGCTGGCTTTCGGACGCTGGGCGACGTGACATCTCCAGATGACCAACCATACATTTCCGCCGGACCCCGACCAAAACCTCAGCATGAACAGAAGTGATGGGTGATTGAAGATTCTGAGCGCTCTCACACACGCTGGGCCATACGCGCCTTGCGCGCGTCGTCGTCCCTCTTGGACTCGACCCGGGCCAAGAAGTCCTGCCGCGAGGTATACGACTGCTTCGACTTGCCCGCCAGCTGGAGCTCGTCCTTGATCCCGGCCTGGTCGACGAAGCCGGCCCAGTCCATGCGGCTCTTCTCGACCACGTTGAGCTTCTTGGCCTTGGCCTGCTGCTCGCGCAGCCGCAAGCGCGCGGCCACGCCGAGGTTCAGGTCGCCCCGCGCCGTCGTCAGGCCTTCGATGACGGGCTCGAAGATGGACCGGAACGCCTTCCGCGGCTGCCGCTTCGACGGCTCGTCGTCTTCTTCGTCATTGTGAGCAAGAGCCTCGTCGGCACCGGGCCCTAGCGAGTCGAGGTAGACTTTGGCTTCCGCCGAGTCGCGCGGCACCATCTTTTCTTCCGTGTGGACCTTGCCGGCGAAGTTGTAGGTCCGCTTGATTCTGATCATGGCCGGAGCCTCCTCCGGTTCGGCCGCGCCCTTGTTTGCCGAGGCCTCGGTGGGCGCGGCGGTCTCTTTGCCGCCATCAGCGCCCGGAAGCTTGTCGTTGGTGGTGGCCTCCTCGGCGGCGGCAGTCTTCGAAGGCACGACCGGGCCGGCCATCATCTGCGCCCAGATATCGTTGACATCCACGGTAACAGGCCCCGTCACGGCGTGGGATTTGCGCTCCGCCTTCTCGGTGGCTCGCATGCTCCGGGTCTTGACGAGGCCGCCCTCGCCACCTTCGTCATCGTTCGTTGCGGCTCCATCTTTCGCTTTGTGCTTCTTTTGCTGCCGTTTCTTCCCTTTCGAGATGATGAGCTCGTCGCCCGAATTTTCGTAGTCGTCGCCCTCTGCGTTGTCGGGCTCCGTCGCGTCGCGCTTCCGCTTCGTCGTCGTCGCCGCGGCGGGTTGCGCGCTGTCGTCCTCCTCGGACTCGGAGGCGTCTTCTCCTCCGTCTTCCTTGTCATCGTCTGCGGCTACGGCATCGGGGGAGAAGTCCGAGTCCTCCTCAGAGGCGTAGTCCTCGTCTAGTAGTGGTTCTGTAGACATAGCTTCTTTGTGTTTGTCGAAAAAGAATGCTTGCGCTATGAAAACAATACGTGAAATTTGGCTGGCCTACGGGACGTTGAAATGCGACAATCAGATTGATGCAGGGATTAATTTACAGGTGCTGCCTTTAGTGCCTAGCGGCTGCTCGGGAAGCACTGATGGGCAGGCTCAGCACCTTAAGACGACGGGCAGCGAGCTTGGATGAGACCCGTCCAATCAAGGTCGGTAGCTTCAAAAAACCTCGGTCGGAGCTTATTGCTTACTGCTTACTTGATTACCTGCCCGACGGTGCAACGTTGGCGCGGCGGTGAGACATTACAATGATAAGTCAAGCGAGGTTGGCGATAACAACTGATAGGAAGAAACTTTCAATCTTGGACGGCGTAATTTCATTTTTAACGGTTCTATGGCCTTTCGTTATTCCCAATTGCAATATCCCCCCATCGGTCGGAGCTCAAGGTTGGATATTTCTGCAACATATACATAGTGGTGACATAAATTACAGTTCGAGAGGACCACGGTGCCGAGTATCTTTATGTATAGCTTCCATCCAATTGATTGACATTGTTTCTCGGGGATAGCACCCGAGTAACTCCGGTCGCTCTGGGTGGGTGCTGTCTATTGCTCAAAACTCATTTTCTTCGTAGACTTCGTGAGGCTTTTAATGTGCAGCCTCAAGCAGCGCAGGCCTGCTCTCTGCCGGTGTTGTGGCTGCGTGCGGGACTTCTTTTTCTTTTTCTTTTTTTAGAATCCCCAGAAGCCCTTGACGAGGAAGGCGGCGTAGCCGGCCAGGCCCATCATGGAGGCCAGGGTGCCGTAGTAGCCAACGGGGCGGCCGAGGCCGAGGGCGTCCTCGCGCTGCATGCCGAGCTCGGCGTGGAGGACGCGGAAGGCGAAGAGGGCGCCCATGGCGCCGGTGAGGATCTTGCGGTTGCCGCCGTTGAGCTCGACGACGGCGGCGAGG
The DNA here is from genome assembly GCA_038363915.1 of Apiospora saccharicola. NCBI lineage: Eukaryota > Fungi > Ascomycota > Sordariomycetes > Amphisphaeriales > Apiosporaceae > Apiospora > Apiospora saccharicola. Next base: position 9,494,810 of record JAQQWM010000001.1, read on the forward strand.
GCGAAGGCCAGCGGGACGTTCTCGGCGAAGTTGGAGTGCGCGCGAGAGGCCACGAAGAGCTTGCTGTCGGACAGCTGGTCGCCCCGCGAGGAGCGGCCCGAGGACGAGGTGGAGCTCCTGCCCGACGAGCTGCTGCTCGAGGAGGAGCTCTTGCTCTTCTGCGAGCCGTCGCCCAGCGGCTGCTTGCCGTCGAGGCGATGCTTGACCACCCGGGCGCTCAGGAAGGCGAAGTAGGCCGTGAAGGGCACGGCGAAGCTGCCGGTGATCGGCAGCAGCGGCACGAGGACCGGGTTGTTGAGGCCGAACTTGAAAGACATGATGTAATGATTCTTCTGACTCTGGAGTATGTATGGTCTGGAGTAAGGGTATGGTACGATTGATTGGGTAGCTGGGTGTGCTGTGACTGTCAATTGATCTTTGTTTATGGAGGCGCAGACCTTAGATTACGCGGTGAGTAAGTCCTGGAAACGTCCATGCTTCCCCAAATGTGGTTCCTCTGTCGGCACAATATTGTTCCCGCCTTTTGGGCCGCCATGAATTTCATCATACGGTCGAGGGGCCGGCGATGATGACACTAGGACGTCTAAGAATCCACATGAGCTGTTAGAGGCGGACTTTGCAGTTGGACTCCCCGAACGAATTCGGAAACGATGCCTAACGAAATTCCAGCCTGACATCATTTTTTCAATACATACAGTCCCCATGCAGTCGTGTCGTGGATTGAGCTATGACATTGGGAAGCTATGACATTGAGACCCGATATTAGTAGATCAGGCCTGAGAGGCTTGGTAGAGCCTCCTTCGAGATCGACCAATGGCTGAAACTAATGGAATCTTCCGAATGAGATCGTCTTGATAATCATCGCGAATACTGCATACATTTAACATTTATTTGGCCCGTTTGCCGTTTGTCGCTCGTCGCTGGTCGAATATGTGCCAATTTTGCCCCTCATAGTCATGGAGTATAAGAATGCAGTATTTTTACTCGCAGCGAATAGCGTTGCCTGTTATTGTAGCACATAGCAGCAACAAGATCCAATTGTACATGACGAGCAATTACGCTTGTTTCAAACGATTAATTGGGATCACTCCAGTGCTATAGATAGAAATAATGATATTGGACTTCAGCCTGTCACTAGGCGAATAAGGATGCCGAGCAACTCCCGCTCGTCTGTTTTTGAATGAACCCCACTAAATCACCGTCAGTATGTATATGCTGCCAGATAATATGACGTCAGCGTATACTCCTACGTCATGACCCTTTGGGAGGCGCAAAGCAGCGCGACAACGAGTCGCTTGCTCCGGAGTGGCATTGTATTCCCCAACCGTCCGGCCATCCATCGACTCGTACAGACCCGGATACACCGTAGCATTTGCCTCAATTGCCAAACCACCTAAACCTAACCGACTTCACATCATTCCGGTAGACCTAACCGTCATGTCTTCCAACGAGAACACCAACAACGCGCAACCCGGCCTCGTCGCTGGCCATGCCGAGTACGTCAAGGGCGCTGCCGAAGTAAGTCCGCCGTTCCCGGCAACTTCCAGAAAACCTGGGGTGATATCCAAAACCAAACTCGGTTTGCTGACGGGACCCTGACGAACAGTCCACCATTGGGAGCGCGACTGGCTCCACCGCCTGGCAAAGCTCAGGCGAGCAGGCCAAGGCCCACGCGGTCGGCGTCATGAAAGCCGCGAGCGAGGGTCGCGATCCGACGCAGGGCTACGGCAAAGTCGAGGAAACAGCGGGCAAGGTCACAGGATGCGAGGGCATGCAACAGGAGGGCGCGGCCAGCAAGAAACCGGAATAGATGCATCATCCATAATGAATGGTCCTCGACATCGGATATGCCATGCCGCACCTGGTCGCTGTTGTTGCGGTTGCGGTGTCGGAGGGATTGACTGACTCGTCAGCGTGTCCAAGAATCCAAGACAGTGTTTGTATGTATAATGGGCGGATTGGTCTTAATGAGTTATGAAATAGGAAATTTTCAAAATTTTCACAACCACGAGCAAGCCCGGTGGGCATCATCGGGGACGGATGCATTCCGATACAAATTTGCTGCGGCCAAGTCTCGATATCCAGCAACCAGGCTGGCCTGTCGCATGACATGGATGGCGTGTACTGTACTGTCAGGGACCACTGGAGCTTCAGACCCGTACTAGCCGATACCTATGTACAGCAGGGTCGACTTACGTACGCTGGTATGGGGGTAAAACCCACTGCCAAGAGGCACATATGGTTTACAAAAATACACGATGCCAACTTGCCAATGGCATTTAACAAACTTCGCATAATAGCCCACCTTGCGGTGACATGGTCACGAGTCACAAGTAACGCAGACGATTGCCCAACCTCGCCACGCGTTTGAGGAGGCTGCAGGAGGTATCGTTACGGGGTAGACCCTGATTCTGGTACTTGTCAATGCTTTGGACCCTGATTCGTGATGGGAAGCAAATACAGAATCGAGAAGTCGGAAACGTCCCAGAAAAAAAAAGATCCCAGTACCGTAATGCCACAGTGGACACAAACATTCGTACCTGTAGGCAATGGCATGGCTGTGATGACCCGCAGACGGTTCCGCCAAGCTTTCCGTTAGCTGAACTCAATTCTCGATGGAATACCACAATTTGAAGTTCATCCACGGGCTGACTGAAAACAACAACATGAACTTAGCCGAGTCATCGCATCAGTACATCATCCGTTACTTAGATAGCTTACTTGAATGCTGGCGTGCTGAATAGGACCAGCGCAGGCCAGGGCTGGCTCTTCAGACTTCAGCCACTCGGCTGGTGCAAAGGCTAGCTGACAGGTCAGCAAGTCAGATAGCCAAGAGGGATCGGCTTTTCCTTCCCATATACGGAGGACTAATACTCGGGTCCATGTGGCCGGTGCATGCCTCTCTCCCGTCTTATACTGTAGGAGCGTGCTTTGAATATATCGGATCAAACTCGCCTGTGTTAGTGGCAGATAGCGCTAGATCTAGTGTGCGCTTGCTCTCCCCTACAGCAGCAGCAGCAGCAATAGGTACATGTACCTACCTACCTGGGAGTTGAAGAAGCATCAAAATGCATCACAAGAAACGCGGCAGGAAGGGTACAGCTTAGCCCGGCAGTACCATGTTGGAAGAAGCAACTTGCTTACGAAAGAAGCAATAGCCGCAATAAACAGGTCGGGTGCAAAGGTTGTCTCTTTTTGGGCTGCATCGGAGTGGAATCTGGAGAGCTGTCCGCGACGACAACAACGTCATTATCATGAGTTCCATGGCAATTACCCAGTAAAGGCGCGCCGACAATACCTGTCAGGACCAAAAAGGGACCCCCCGGGACGACTGGGACAACTGGGGACCTGGTAAAGTAGCCTCTTTTGGGCCCCTCCTGCTCGTCACGTGGAGAGTCGATTTTCAGGGTCGCCCGCACAAGGGTCTTTTTTTCCCAGTAGGACCCCTAAAGAAAAATCCGATGCTGGGATGGGCAGGTGCGGGCGACACGACACTGCGATTTTCAATCCCGCATATCCCATCCCCCCATATCTCGCACGCCCCTCCTTCAAGTTCCTTGAAATCCGATCCTGGAAATCCAACGCCGCCTACCTACCATACCCAGTCGCCTCTCCTGATTACTCTGCACACTACCAACTCCCCAATACTACTACATGCCTGCACTACCTGCTAGTTGGTATTAATACCCTTTTGCTGCCGCACGTCATAGGGTCTAGACACTTTTAGTTCCTGCTCTAGTTTATCAACCCTCGGAGAGCCGCTCTCTCCAATTTCGATGCCCTATTTTTGCCACGGCGTCTTATCCTACTCTTTCTTATAGCACCCTACCACCTTTGTGATCAACATCAGACAATTCCCGGCGCGCAGGGCGTGTTGATTCGCTCTGTTCCAGGTTCGCCTGTTCCACGAAACGCTCCTCGACCTACACGGCGATACTTAGCCCCTCCTTTTGCGGGAGGACAACAGGACCCCTTGAATGCTACATCAAGCCTTCGTCCGCTTCTAGGCGCTTTGGGATTTCCACTTGTTTGGTTTTCATGTCTGCGGGCACTCAAACCACTCCGGTACGAAGAAAACTTGTCCGAATCGGGTTTCCCCGAGCTTCTACAACTCAGCAAAACCAACATAAGTAACCCCATTGGGAGGAACAAAGATTTTTGCTCGAGTGTTTCCAACCCACCCCCACCCAAGTAATCGAGCAGTCTATACGGCACAGGCTCCATTCAATACGGTCGATGTCCCCAGTCATAGCACCAACCCACTCGAATCAGACCCCTGCATAATGGATAGCGAAAGCAATCAGGAAAGCGACTCCCGAATTGAGTTGCTGCTTGAGGAACGCCAGCAGTTGACTGACGAACTTGTGCGCGAACCCTATGATTTCATCCTCTATCTTAAACGCGCGGTTTGCTACACGAACCTGGCTTACCCAGATCTGGCAGCTGGCGATGCTTATAGGGCATTGATGCTGACGGACGAGGCGCGCGATGAGAGTTTTGAGTATCATGAGCAAGTTCTCGAGGCTCTGCAAAAATATGGCATAGATAAGCTGCCCGAAGTCTTCGACCACGGCCTGCTGTTGGATCTGGCCCAGGATGTTGCGCACGGTCCGACGCTGCTGGCCAACCTGGGTGCAGTTCGGAGCTATCAAATCCTGGCAATGGGTCTGCTGCTCTGCGGTAGTCTGCAGAGCGCCTACAAGTTCTGCCAGCGCGGCCTCGAAGCTGCGCCCACAAATTCGGAGCTCCGCCACATTCACGGCTACATAGAAACTGTTGCCAAGCGGAGGATACGCCGCGACATCAACAGCGTGCACGACCTACCGGACTGGGGCATGGTTCGACGAGAAGTATACCCATGGAACAACTACGAGCCGGACCGCTTCTCCCAGGACTCGTTGGGCTTTCTAAATGAGAGACTATCGGCCATGGCCCCCAAATGCGCGGTTCGGGTTGCGACGCTTCCCGTGTTGCTCGAGAACGCCAGCAACACGGACGGTTACGAAGTAATTCCAACTTGTAAACAGCTCGGTGTCTTCGCTACAGAGGACATTGCAGCCGGAGAGACGGTTCTTGAGGAATATTCTCTCATTACTGCCAACAACCGTCTGAAAGACACTGTCTGTGACGCATGCAGTGGGGAACTTCCTCCACTTGGCTGCGACTCCCAGGCCGTAAACTGCCCCGAATGCTATGACACAGTATTTTGCAGTCAATACTGCTTCGACCAGGCACAAGAGCTGTACCATCCCGCCGTATGCGAAAAGGAGGTGGACGCCATTGCAAAGGATACCGATGCAAAAGATGCCGACGAAGCTCTCCATCTACTGCTTCTGGCCAGAGTGCTCGCCATGGCCACTCATCAAGGAATCCACCCTCTTGAAGTCAGCCAAATAAAGTACATCTGGGGCGATTTCGTTCCCACTAAATGGAATGAGATCGATCTGTCGCCGAATGCTGGCCCACCACCAGACTGGACTCTGCCATTTTCGTTTAGCTTCAACATCGAGACACCTCTACACATCCTCGAGAAGATGGACATTGACATCTACTCCACCCTGGCAGAACACGACCTGTGGGTTTTAAATACACTCTACAGTAAGACTCGCGGAACCGCTTCAGCCCGCAAGAATCCCCGCGATGGCCGACCGGATGTTGCAGCCGTGCACCCATTCTGGTGTTTGGCCAACCATGACTGCGACCCGAACGTCACTTGGGAGTGGGGAGGACGAATGGTTCTTTCTGCCAGAGAAACGCGCGTAGTTGGTGACCGACCAGGCGGAATCAAGAGCGGCGAGGAGATCCTGAATCACTACTGTGATGTCACACTCCCCATGCGCGACCGTAGGGAGTGGGCCTCTGGTAGTCTAGGGGGCTGGTGTATGTGCGAACGGTGTAGAAGAGAAGCGGGAGAATCCATATCTAACGGGGTCTCTTCACAATAAACTATACCACTGCTCGCCCCCTAACAGCATCAGGTAGATTGCAGAGCCAATACGCCTGCAAGGAATGCATCTGCAGTAGGCACATGCAGGAGAAGTACGCGACGAGGAAGCGTTTGGAGGACAGCGATCCGATTTATTCACCAAGCCAAATTTCCTTCCGTACACGATACCCAATCTTTACATAGGCTTTTTTGATATGCGGGCGAGGCTGGAAAAGCAGAGGCATATACGAGACGAGCACCAGGAAACACGGCAGATATTGCCACCATCTCTGTGAAAGAAATGCAATAGCAACAAAGATAGTTACAACAAACAAACATCACGCAATGTCATTAGATGTCTGTCGTTCAGATCGCGGGTCTCGATCTTGAGATATGAGGTCGGTATTAACCTTGGCAAGTCGTAAGCTAACCCATCCTGTGCCTGTGGAGAAACGGAGGCTGAAGATGCCCTCAGTACAGTCGGTTTCCGATTAGCAGTACAGGCCTTATTGTTTGTGTTCATGTGCTGCTAGGCGTCAAATGTAATATTCTCAAGTTGCCCATGAGAAGGCGCATATAATGTTTACATGCAATTTGACTGCTACGCTTGCAGCCCCCTCCCCAAAATTCGGACTCAAGCTTAGTCGTATCGAGCATGTCAAGACCTCCGTTGTTGGGGTTGCAGCAAGGCACCTGAGAGACACGGGCGAGCGTTTGCGCTATACATTGTAACAGCGGATTAGTCAAGTCGTATGCATCGCATGCAGGGTCATCACTAGAGAAGATGACGACAAGTTATTGTTGCTAGCATGTGCCGTACTATCTGGATTCGATTTATAGCCGTCTATTCTCAGGGGTATCATTATTATGTATTCGCCTTTGCCTTCGCACGAATATCTGACCACAGCTTGTCGATGATTTGGAAGACGGCCGTGACATCTCGTCGCACGGAATCGTCGAACCCGGGCCCGAGCCTCTGCTGGATCTTGTCCGGGTGCCATCGGACCCGCTCCTCCTTCAGCTTCGCGAGGAAGACCGACTCGCCAATATCGATCGGGTCTAGCCCGTTGACGAAGAAGTCCCGTACGGTCTCGGAACTGATCTCGGCTCGGTCTCCACTGCTGCCGCTGCCGCCGCTTCTGGCAACCGGCCAGCTCATGCCCTCAAGAGTGCCGTCCCAGTGGGCCCAGGCCGCGGCGTACTCCTCGTACTTGTCCCGCCAGCTCCGCCGGCGGCGCCTCTCTTCGCCGCGCCGGAGGCTCTCCTCCATCTGGCAGGTGAGCCGGCGGGCCTCGGCCTCCTTGTCGTCCTTGGCCTTTTTAGCATCTTCGCGCCGGGCGCGCTCCTCCAGCAGGCCCTGGTGTGTCTTCTCCCACATCTTTTGACGGACGTAGGCGGCATACTCGTCTTCCGTCATCTGCTCTAGCTCGCCGCCCTCGGTCGGGCGCGCGTTGGCGTACACGTGGATCGGCTGCCCGTACACCCCCTCCCAGTACGCCGCGCCCTCGTCGTCCGCCATGGCGTCGAACAGCGATTCGCGAAACGCGGCTTCTGGGTCCAGCGGCGGCGGCTCGTGCGGGTTCGGCGGGGTGGGCGAGCGGGTGTGGGTGCGATGGCGGTGCCGGCGCCGGCGGTGTTTGTGGTGTTCGCTGCTGTGGTGGCTCCTGCGATAGCTTCGTCTTGACTCGCGGTCTGGGTCGTCGTCATCTTTCACTCCTTCTTCCTCTCTGTCTTCTTTGCTTCGCTTGGAGGGTCTCCGGTCTTCTTCCTCGTCCCGGACCCGGTCCCGGTCCCGCTGACGGCGGGCGTCATTGTCATCGTATTCTCGTTCGCGGCGGCGCGACGAGCGATGTGAACTGGAATGTTTTGACTTGAAGCGGAATTTGGTGGCTTTGCGATCGCGATGCCTCTTGCTATCGTTGTTGCCGCTTTCTGGGTCTTTAGAATGTGACCTCTCGTCACCGGCATCATCTGGAAGATGATGCAGGTTGCTTTTTGGCGGGGCAGTGTAGCTGTCGGCACGATCCTCTTGTTCGGGCGACAGACGAGGCAGGTCTGGATTGATGGACGACAGGATATGTCGCCTCCTGGGAGACGACGGTTCCGTTGTCATCGCGGTTCGTTCATTCTGGATTTTGCCGGATATTGTTTGGCAATGCGACAACCTGAGGCGTACGTAAAGCAAGTATCGAAATGTTGTTAAACGGATGGCGACACCCCTGCTAGTAGTAACTCCGATAAGCTTTATCAAGCCAAAGCACCCCTGTCGCTAGGCTGTCATGGGTGTGGGTCTCTGTTTTTGGCTCTCCCAGGTTAAACATCCACGGCAAGCAGCAATTACCTTCACCCTCCTCTACACCATTTCTGTAACATCGCAGCCACTTTCGCACATTGACTCCCTCCGTCTCGATATCCTCTCGCCAACATGAGTAAACCGGGTTTGTCATACGGTTTAAATCTCAAAAAAGCACCAAACTCCAAACCTGCGCCATCCAAGCGGAAACCCATCTTTGGAGGCGATGACGATTCAGACGACGATGGTGCCAACAGCAGTGGCCCCCAGGCCACCAAAATCACGGAACTTGACGACGACGACTTTTCGTCCAAGCCGTCGGCGGTGAACAAGAAGGGCGCCAAAATTCAAAGCAAACCAACGCTCAAGAAGAAGCCGCAGCAGAACACCATGTTTGGCGACTTGTCGAGCTCTCTGGAGTCGCGCAAACACAAAGAGGCCGCAGAAGAGCTGGATCCTTCGATTTACGACTATGATGGTGTCTACGATTCGCTCAAGCCGGAGAAGGTGGTCGCGCCCGAAGACGTCGACCGGCGGCCCAAGTACATGAAGAGTCTCCTACAATCGGCTGCGGTGCGCAAAAGGGATGCGCTGATTGCCGAGGAGAAGAAGGTCGCCCGGGAACGAGAGGAGGAGGGCGAAGAGTACGCGGACAAGGAGAAGTTCGTGACGGAAGCCTACAAGAAGCAGCAGGAGGAGAACAGGCGCATAGAAGCTGAGGAGCGAGTGAAAGAGGAAGAGGAGGCCAAAAAGAACAAGGGCGGCGGCATGACGGCATTCTACAAGGACCTGTTGAATCGAGGCGACCAACGACATGCCGAAGTCATGAAGGCGGTGGAAGATAAGGCGAAATTAGGCCCACAAGATGCGGAAGACCAGCCCAAAGACCAAGAAAAAGCAAAGACCGAGGCTGATATGGCAAGGGAACTCAATTCGAAGGGAGCCTCGGTGGCTATCAACGATGATGGACAGGTCGTCGACAAGCGCGAATTGCTCAAGGGCGGACTCAACCTGGGCACAGTGAAGAAGCCCGAGGTCCGTAGAGACCAGCGCGAACCCGAACGTAGGCAAGATCGCGCGTCTGGTGGTTTCGTGGGCGCAGGGAGCAAACAAAGCATGCGCGAGCGACAATCACGTATGATGGAGGCGCAGCTCGAGGAGTCGCTCAAGCGGTCCCGGGAGGCCGAGGCCGAGGAACAAGAAAAGGTCGAGCGTGCTGCCAAGAGCAGGAAAACGGAAGGCGAGATCTCGAGCGCAAAGGAGAGATACCTTGCTCGAAAAGCCGCGGCGGCTGCTGCTGCAAAGGAGACGTAACCTGCACCAAATCAAGATACCCAGAAGCCGTTACCCAGGCAATGCCATATTATTCATGTTGCCGCCCGAGACGAATGTGATAGTACATGGCGATCTATGTGTGTGGGGAGTCCGATGCCCGGAAATGCTCAATGGCAAGTCCTGAAACCCAGCCGATATCCTCCCCTTGTGCTGCAGGAACTGCAGCAAATAATATACAGTGTAGCGCGGCGCACCCAATGGTATTGTTGTTCTTGATCCCAACTCTATTGTCCTCCCTCGCGCCTTAACCGGGTGATGTATGTGGTGCTGACCTGGTTCCATGCCGACATGTACTTCTCCATGCACTGGGTGAAGCAGGCCTGCTCGCCGCTCGATAGGGAAGAACCGGGCTTCGGGACGCACTTCTGGAAGCAGTGCTCGTTGATTTTCTACGCAAAGTCGGCCAATTAGTCTCTGGTATACCTGGGAACCAGCCGGTCTGGCAGTCTCATACCTCAATCAGCTCGCGCGCATTGTTCATGGCATATTGCGTCTGAACCTGCTTAATGACTTCTGCCTTGACGCTCTCGGAATCCATGGTGGTGGATGTTGGTACTTGGGGCTGGTCTTGGTTGTGGTGGTTTTTCTATAACGACCGAATTCTTCGGGGTCTTCTTGTCTTGTACTTTATCCAAGCAAACCTAAAAGGAGGGATTGGGTCGACGGAAACAAGGCCTAGAAGCAATTGATGCAATTGGAGGGCTCAAAATGTGACTGTATACTAGAGTAGTTGCGGCTATCAATGATGCATCTTCGGGGCTAAGATATTTATTCCTCTTGGCTAGCGCATCCGCAGGGCCAGGCCGAGCCGTCATTTGATGCAACGGCCCACTGTACCTAGCGAGCTAAAATGTGGCTTTGCGTCCTAGCTATAGTGGGGGGAGGTGGCTGAAGCTCTATCTCTCTCGTTGGGTGCTCAACTGGTTCCTATTGTCAGGGCCATCCACAGTTGATATATCGCCCTTACCTAACAACATGAAGTGCGGGCTTTGGCTCTCTCATCACTTCTTCTCACATTTGGCTCCGTAGATCTTGTCCCCTATGTCTCCGTTGGTGGAAGGAACCAGATGATCGTTGTCATCGCACTGCTCGGCTGCCTTTGCCACAACTAGGTACTTGACAACCGGGTGCGCCGCCAGTCTCTTTAAGGCGACCGGTGAAGCGTAGCAAGTCATGATGATTACACTCCTTGGGGTGCAGCCGGGCATATCCAGGAGTTGGTCGCACAGCTTGTTAAGAGTATCTCCCGTGGCGATGACAGTGTCGAGGAGAATGAGCGGGCCGCTGTCCTTGATATCCTCTAGTCGGGGAAGCGGCTTCCTGATGAGCCATTCCACGTCCACATCGCGACTGCCCTTGAACTTGGATCATCGCACCAGGACGCACGTGGAAGATTGAAGGACGGACTGGGCACTCACGTACATGGGCAAACCACCCCGCAGGACTGGGATCAATGTTGCTGCTTTGGCGAGGCCCCACGGGCCTTGTCCTTGGGCATGGAAGATGATCTTCCGAGTGAGGGCGTGAATGGTGCATTGCATGAGATGATGCGACGAGCTTGGGGCGCAGAAGTCTTCTATTAGAGAAGAAACCTTGCGCTCTATGAGGGTTAGGATAGGTGCTTCCTTTCGCTGATTTGACGACATTGTTCAGGTGGAATCGGGATGTAGCAACCCATTGAACAGGCCGTTGTATGGTGCAATCGATTGTAATTCAACCTTTCCAGTTATCATGTGGTGACTGGTCTGACTGGTATGTTGACTAGTTGACTGCCCGTTAGTATGATTGATTGGTGTTGGGTGGCAGGCTGGAGATTGAGCATTAACCAGATGAGAAACTCTCTCGTGAAACCTTCTCAATCATGAGTGTAAACAATGAAATATTGCTTGCTGCTGGAGAGAAAAACCTCGTCCTATACACAACCACGGTGCAAAACTTGGCCAGTGAAGAGACACTGCAATACAGGTACATATGCAACAATCGAGCATTATCCAATTGCAGACGTTCTGAAAACTGTTCCGGATTACCGTATCAGAGTAGGCTGCATATAATCAAGCCTTGAACTACAGTACCAATATCTCGAATTATTTCCACACCAAGTCGACACTCGACGGACGTTCAATACACACTAAACGCGGAATCGGCGCTTCAGATTTTCAACGCTGGCATAACCGTCTATTCCAATGTCAACTAACGTTTAATAATTCGGGAAGTGTTTATTCCAGTGTACAATTGAACAGCAATTAGGTTGTGCTTTGATCGCATCTACCCTTTTCTTCTACGGTATAACTCACCTACCTGGGGAAACATCATCCATCGCGAATCTCTACCTACCCCAAGGCCAACATGCCGCCGATCAAACTCGTCATCTTCGACTTTGATGGAACCTTGTTCGACACGCACCGCTCCATCTCCCACTGCATCAAACTGACCTTCGATAAACTGCTGCCAGCCCAGGCACCGTCCGAGGCCGAGGTGCACAGACTGATCTCCAGCGGTGCCGGACTCCAGGACACGTTCAGGGCACTGCATCCTACCGCCACCGAAGACGCAAGCCATGGTGACAGCTCATTCGACGTAGATAAATGGACAGCCAACTACCGCGTGCTCTACGCGAACCACGGCCAACCCCTGATCACTCCATTCCCTGGGGCTGCAGAGTTGCTGGCCACACTGCGGGCCCGCGACATCCCGGCGGCTATCGTCAGCAACAAGGGCGTGAGGGCGGTCGTGACGACGCTTCGGAACAATGGGCTAGGTGATGGCGTTGGGGAAGACTTGATTGTTGGGGACCAGACGCCCGGCGCCACGAGGAAGCCAGATCCAGGCAGCTACACTAACGTGCTACTACCAGCAATGAGAGCGCGCGGGTGGACCAATGCTGAGGAGCCTATAGATGACTCTAGTGTGCTGGTCGTCGGCGATACAGAGGCGGACATTCAGTTTGCGGCCAATATCGGCGGCGCTGTCTCGGTCTGGTGCCGGTATGGGTACGGGGACAAAGGTGCGTGTGAGGAGCTGGGGCCGGGGTTCACGGTGGATTCTCTGGGGGAGATAGAAGGGATCATTGATGGTTTGTCGTGACAGGCTTAAAATGTGTATGCCTGAAGCATCCCATTATGGTGATTCTTACAGAGTTGTTCACGTTCAGTCGCCATCATCCTCTTGATGGTAATAGTACTGCTTTTGGTACAACACATCCCGTGAATAACCCACAGGCCAGTTTATCTAACCGGACATCATATTAATGGAGTGAACATCATGCCAATAGCACCAAGTGAATCCTGATATGTACAGAACATCCCAATCTGGTGGGAGCAGCACTTTCGCCCTCAAGGGGATACAATCATCCATCCTCTTTCCCAACCTTGAGGGTATGTGAGTAACGCATTTACTTACCTTATGATATAAGGGGACTGTTTCGTGCTTGGTTTCCAGTTTGCAAGCCATGCACTCTCCTATATGATTGTTGCTTTACTAACTTGGCTATTCTTATTGTACCTGGTATTAGGGCAGCTCCGTCTCCGCCGCTGTGATCACGCATTCATTAGTTGGTAAAATGACGCTCGAATCTGTCGGAACAATGTCATGTACTACTGATAAGGGAACTTCGTTGATGGTTCTCCAAGAACTGCCCCTTGATTTTGACCCATCTACACAGTGGCTCGATGGAAGCTCCCCGCAGCATCCACACTTCAACGAGGCAGGGAGAATGCACTACCTCGTGAGCCTCATCAAAGGGGGATCTGCTAGACTGCATTCTTGAAGGATGTCACATCCTACTCCAGCGCAACAACGCCAGAGAGCTGCTCCTAACGTTTGAACATGATGCGCAAGTCTGGCGAGCAGCCGTATCGATGCACATGTTTGGTGTTGTCTACTTGGGAAGCAGGACAGACTGTCGATACGAGTTCATGGCCGTGCTAGAGTCAAACAAGGAACTCTTTGCTGCAGTTGATTCATTCTTAGGCTCAGAACGAAATGCGATTCGGGCTATCAACTATGGTGTCCATCGATGGATCGCAACGAAGAACTCGAAAGTGGAACATCCAGAAAGGCTTGTGCCTTCTTACGCTATTTCTTCCATTGATATCCATCATATTGCTGTCAGACCTCAGGATGTTGAAGGCGACAGCGTGAGCTTGCTCGACACGACCGAGGCACTCTGGGACCTCCACGACTTTGCACATCATACCGCTGCTGCCCTATCGCCGCACCTGTACGGCAGCAAGTACTTTACCCACCTGATCAGGCTTCCCTCTCGACTCACTGCCCTCATACGAAGCTCTGCAATGAAGACAGCTAAACCAAACCCCCTTTGCTCAGACGGCGTGATCTTTAGCGAATTGCTAACACCCCTGATCGAAGACGAGCTGCCCGCCATCGTCAGGGGACAGCTAACACATACCTACGTGTCACTGACCGACCGTCTCGCCGAGTCGCTGGCGGACTACCTACTGCAGCAGCGTGCGCTACGGCACAACACCACCGGTGCCCTACTCACAATGAAAGTCCCCATCACACCAGAACAGCTCGCGATACTCGCCCAAAACAAAGCCTACGAGCTGACGGCGTCGGAGATCGAGCAGCGGGTAATGACACGCGGCGGGCCGGCAGGCGATGAAAGAGATGCGCTTGACGCGATGTGCTCTGCAGACAAGATCCAGTACCTGGCGGCATCCCGTAGCTGGATGTACTTTGAGGTCCGGAACACCATCAAGCACCGCGCTCAGAAGCTGGCGTACCAGAAAGTTGCCCAGCGCATGCTCAGCAGACCGGAAGGAGAGATGGGCACGGTGGATAGGGAGTTGGTGCAGTTGATTATCAATAGCAACGAGTACGTCGGCTGGGAACGGGGGCAGGTGCCGAATTTGTGGGATGTGTTACTAGACAGGAAGACTATATAATAGCATAATCTATTTAGACGCAATACTGCGTCACAATATAATAAGTGTGCTCAACTAGCTACGATACAATCCCCTTTACTCCGTATCAAAATTGAATGTAGTATAAGGTGTAGGGGCTAGACGCCACTTAAGCCACACACTAAAAGGTAGACCAAACAAGCTCAGTTGGACCCTGTTGGGCTCCAGTTGAGCTTCAGTTAGCACCCGACTTCAGGTGCCTCGGCGCGCTCAAGATCAATGTAAGTACAGCCGTACCGGGTTAGGCATTAGGGGACGGGGTACGGGAAAGTTTGAGACAAGCTTGGACTTCTGACCATTGACAGTCGCACGTTCTCTCCCAAGACCCAATTTTATTTGCAGCTACTGTTGCTTCGATGGAGGACGGGCAAGAGGCCAGCTAACGATTGATAGAATTGGTTTTGTTTCCAGTCCGCACACGACCACGACAACAAGCTGCCCATCGTCGCATAGCACATTTCTCCTAGGGGCCTTCTTGTGCGGCAGACGCGTAACAGCATTCTCACATCTGCTCACCATTCTTTCTTGCCCTCTTGTTTCTCCTTGCCTACGGCTTCTCCTTACCAATTCTCCTCCCTCGGCTCAACCCACAATGAGGTGGCTCACTTGGTTGTCGTCGGCCTTGGGGCTGGCTGCAACTGCTTGCGCTGCAGTGAGCCATGATGAAGATGGAAACATTCGCAGCATTTCGGTCAGTTCCATTGCCTGTTTGCAGTCTTTGACATCCCTATTAGCATCGAGCTAACATGGCTCGCTCCGGCACAGCTGCGAACACACACACTAGTACAACCGTACCTCGACTCGGATATGGCCAGTCGGTGGTATGAGTTCGGAGGTGATACCATCATCAGGACAGATTCGTATGCAACCCGGTTCCGAATGCACGCCGGAAATCCCGACAAAAGGCTAACCCAACGCTAGATACGTTCGCTTGGTGTCAGACCGTCCCTCGCAAAACGGCTGGCTGTTCTCCCGCGTACCCCTGACGGCGACGAACTGGGAAATCGAAGTCGAGTTTAAGATTCACGGACAACACCAGCTCTACGGCGATGGATTTGCCATGTGGCTTACCAAGGAGCGCGGCAAGATGGGCTCCGTCTTTGGACATTCCGACAACTTTGAGGGTCTCGGCCTCTTCGTCGATACCTACAAGAACAACCGCCCCGGTGTCGTCTTCCCCTACGTGATGGCCATGTACGGAGATGGCAAGACAAGCTACAACAAGGATAACGACGGAAAGGACCAGGAATTCGCCGGCTGCTCGGCCCGTGGCATTCGACATGCCAGCGTCCCGACCAAGCTCAAGTTGACCTACTTCCAGGACAAGCAGTTGAAGCTCGAGCTGCAGTACAAGTCGGAGGATGAGTGGACTCTGTGCTTCGAGACTGCCGAACCCCCGGCCATCCCCTCGGTCACCTACCTTGGCTTCAGCGCCGAGACTGGCGAGCTCAGCGACAACCACGACATCATCTCGGTCAACGCAAGGAACCTGTACACGTCCGGCGGGCAAACTGGCAGCAAGTCTTCCCCTGGAGCTGGAGGTCGCAAGAGCAAGCAGACCAACAAGGCCGAGAAGGAGGGTGGCGGCTGGGGCTGGTTCCTGTTCAAAATTGTCATGGTCGGCGTGGTGCTCGGCGGCGGCTACGTTGGCTACACTGTTTACCGAACCAAGAGCCGGTCTCATCGTTTCTAGATTCTGGATATGACGGGATAAGGCGAAAACGAGTTACGACGAAAAGGGGAGGGCTTTTCTTCAGTTGTTACTACACGAGGCGAATCGTATATACCATTCTACATCATTCAAGTTATGGGTCTCGAGATGTAGTGAGGATGCACTCAGTGTAGTCTATGTGCTGTAGGGCATTGGGTACAGACTCAACTGTATGTAGTCTGGACCAGGCCACCGGGATGAATCAAGATCGAAATCTTGCTAGTGCACACACACACACACACACATTGATGGCCACTGCCACAAGTTGGCTACCGAAATGGTGAATGGAACGAAACAAGTTTACTCCAGGAGTCGGCTGATGTAAAGTTTTGGATATTGTAGTTGATTGGAACTGGTATCTCCTGTCGCTGGTTCAGGTTTCAACGCGAGAGCGTCGTTTTGCACTCTAGAATTCAGATGACCATGAAACGGAATGGTCTAGCCCAAACATTAGGTACATTCACCCGAGTCTCGTTCAACTCTACGGAAACGCGTTGAATGTGTGACTTCTTCTTCTGCGATGCCAGACTATTTGTAAGAAAGCCTGGCCAGAAACTGTCATCCGTAGTTACTCGCAAGGGTGTTTGAATATAGGCCCGCCTGGATCGCTATGCTGCAGATGTCGAATCCTTAATATAGAACACATTCGGCTAACCCCAACCTCCAACTTCCAATGACGCAGGGTTGAGGGTTAGAGGGAAACAAACTACATGGTACCTACATCTTTCTGTACCCCACACTCACCCACATCTATTCAGTCAATCATGCGTATCGTTCTGGTCCAAGCATTGCCATGATGATAGACCATGTCGATGGTTCAGCTATTATGGAGGGTGCAGCCGATGACATCTCTGTTTGCAGTAGATGGGCAATTGCCTGCCTGTACGCCCACGCCTTCTCCTAGATGGGCAAGGGACTGATCCGAGGTTACAGTGATGTGAGGTTGCAGCAGCCGGGGATAAGTAGAACAAGCCGATTTGGAGGCAAGATCGCCGCCCATCTGTCTGCATGTTCGTTGGTTCCTATCAGCGGTATATTCCCGCGCCTATCAAGCGAGCATTCGCTTCCGTATCCTATCTTGACTGCATGCCAATCTACGATAGGATATTGGCAGGATCTGGTTGTTGTTGTCGTATAGGTAGGCATTTGGTAAGAAGAGGCTCATACCGGTTGGGCCGGTCACAGAACGACATCTTTCTCTCTCGCTCCTGCTCTCCAGTCTTGCTGCGTTCTCTTTCTCTCCCTCCCTTCTGTTTACGCCAATGCGGCTTTCTTTCAACCTCCCTTCTCTCATCTTCCTCCTCCTCCCCCTCCCCCTCTCGCTATCCTCAATGGCCAATGGCCAATGGATAAGCTGAAATGTGAGAGTTGTTTTCTATCAATGCTATTTTATTGATGTATGCTAGCTCAATCACTTGGCCGAGAGCTGAGACTCTACCTATGTAGCAGCTGCTCCCCCTCTCCCCGCCCCCCGAATAACCCCACCTTGGGTTGACCTTGACTGTCCACTCAGCCAATTCTCTAACCATCTCGTCACTTTCGTAGCCCATGCTCGCCGTCTTTGAGGCTTCTCTTCAACCATGAAACCTTAATTGGGTTGAGCTGACTAGTTAATTACTGCCTTTCTTAACCTTAAGAGTCTCTGCCGTCAGAGCCTATTGGTCTGTCTGCCTATACCGATCGGCAGACAAGGGAAAAGCCTGTCAACACCCGGGAGTTGCGTCGTTTCAAGACACCTTGCCAATTACTTGCACTTGCTTCTTTCTTCTTTCCACCAGTTTTGGCCGCTCTGCTTGACTGCCTCAATCAGATCCAATTGCAAACACACATCGAGCATTTTTATACTCTATACCCCCCGGAGAGTGTTTCCTCATTCGACCAAAAGTAAACAGGAGCCGCTATACACTCCCAAATCTCAATCTCCCCTCCTGGACTCCTTTTTAGTTCTCCAAATATAACTCTGGATTCCAATTGCACTGGCAACCGCCCGCGCCCACTTAGGTACTCTGCGGGGAAAGGCTTTGAACGAACAAGGAGGAGCACAACCTTTGGACCTACCTCATTAGCAGCCCACACAACCGCCCTACCTTCCCTATATACCGAATCTGCGACAGCTCTTTGTCTCTGTATTCCAACTTCTTTCTTGGACATCCGCTCTTGCTGGCTGAAAACAACCAACCTGCGCCACACTTTCTCATCTACCGAGCCGTTGAGCTTCTTACCGCTGCACCCAAACGCTAAAGCAAAGCAGCTGTACCAAAGCTCGACTCTGCCTACCAGTTTCGAAAAACATACCTATCGTCGAACTTCTTCGCCAAGTATATTGGGGCGTGCCAGTAACAGTTGCAGAGACTCTAGACTGTGACATTTCGGTCGCAGCAGTTGCCCGCCATCTTTAGATTGCTTACTCGACTCCCGCGCCTGCCCTCGGCTCCCAGCGCATCCGCCCGGGCTGGTTCTTGATCGGAGCTACGATCTGTCACATTGGCACATAGGCGACTTATGTAGTGCCTCTTACCCGAGTCGAACCCACCGCTCCTACCCACCCACACTGTCGCTTGCGAACATCACCTTCCAACCACAACCTAGGCGCCAATTCTTGCTTCTTGCCTTGCACTTGCAAGACGCTGCCCTGCCCAGCTTCCCAATTGACCCGACACGGTTGCCCTTGCGTACATAGCTGCTTAGCTTGGCAGTCGTCTCCACCGACCACATACACCGAGGCTCTGACCCTCTGTTACCTTCGCCAGCAAAACACATGCCGAGTCTAGGATTTCTTAAGAAGAAACGGACGAGGGAGGACAAGTCAGAACCCTCTACCAGCCAACCCACAAGTCCGGTCACTCCCATCACGCCGACATCCGCGAGGCCGTTCGATAATTCGCTCTCGCACACCTCTACCCGGACGACTACAGGCAGCTCCCTCTCTCACACGCACACCAAGTCGACGTCCGGGAGCTATTCAGGGCTCAACGAAACACAATCTCCAGCTTCGGCTGGGGTAGGGTCGCCGATGAATTCCATATCAGGTCAGCAGCAAACTCCCTTTGGGATTCAGCACACCCCCAGCCCTAGTCATGCCGGGACACCACAGAGCCTGCCTAGCATCAACAACCTGATATATCCTAATAACCAAACCGATGGTACGAACTGAGTATACAAGGCTCCCCCAATTCCGAGGGCATCATCGTGCTAACAAATGAGCCAAAAAGGCGCAGGAAATAATGGCGCGCCTCCGGTCCCACAACACCATGTCCCCAGCCCACGCGTACCGCATCACCAGGCTACGTTGTCAGAGGCGAGAGTGACAAAGGGAAAATACTCCTTGGGCGACTTCGACATGCTACGGACTTTGGGCACTGGTAGCTTTGGGCGCGTCCATTTAGTGCAGTCGAAGCATAACCAACGGTATTACGCCATCAAAGTGTTGAAAAAGGCGCAGGTTGTCAAGATGAAGCAAGTCGAACACACCAACGATGAGCGGAAAATGCTGAGCGAGGTTAAACACCCTTTCCTTATCACGTTGTGGGGCACGTTTTTCGACTGCAAGAACATCTACATGGTCATGGACTTTGTCGAAGGCGGCGAGCTATTCTCATTATTGAGGAAGTCTGGCGTGAGTTAGCCCCCTCCCCCTCCTCGTTGGTTGACTCTGGTCGAGCGCTGTAAGGCTAACTAAATCCCTACAAAGCGATTCCCCAACCCGGTGGCTAAGTTCTATGCTGCCGAGGTGACTCTGGCGCTCGAGTACCTACACGCGAAGAACATCATCTACCGCGATCTGAAGCCGGAAAACTTGCTGCTGGACCGCCACGGACATCTGAAAATAACGGATTTCGGATTTGCCAAGCGGGTTCCAGACAAGACGTGGACATTGTGTGGTACGCCCGACTACCTAGCTCCAGAAGTGGTCAGCAACAAGGGGTACAACAAATCGGTCGATTGGTAAGTCCTGAGATCGGTGGTTCCGTGGATGGCGCGAAGCTAATGTCCGGTTTGGCTAGGTGGTCTTTGGGCATTCTCATCTACGAGATGCTCTGCGGCTACACCCCTTTCTGGGACAGTGGGTCACCTATGAAGATTTACGAGAACATCCTGAGGGGCAAGGTTAAGTACCCGCAATACATCAACCCGGATGCGCAGAATCTACTTCAAAGTCTCATCACGCACGACTTGACGAAGCGCCTCGGCAACCTGTACGGTGGGCCGCAGGACGTCAAGAACCACCCATGGTTTGCCGAAGTCACGTGGGACCGGTTGTTAAGGAAGGACATAGATGCCCCCTACACCCCTCCCGTGAAGGCTGGAGCAGGTGACGCCAGTCAATTCGACCGATATCCCGAAGAACAGGAGAAATATGGCCAAGAAGGCAACGACGAGTAAGTTTGGAGACTCATGATGGCATGATTAGGAGATTCAATCGGTGCGCTCACTAACACATTGTAGATTCGGACATTTGTTTCCCGACTTCTAAGTGCCTCGGGCGCAAAACTGCCTCCAGTATTTTGGTGGTGGACGGGAGGCGGTGTGGTGTAGGATGGAAGTTGACGGCGTATACGCGAGGAAGGAGAACACGGATAAGGAATAGAGATTCTGGAAGGTCAGTTTGGCCCGGTAGGTACAAAAAGGACCAAAAGGTGAGTTTCAACGGAGGCTGCATTACACTCTTATGCTCTACTATGGGACGGAGTTCATACGCTAGGTACGAGGTGGTACTATTTGGCTGCTACGACTATGGATAGCGCTTTACCTCGCAAGTGTTTGCTTTCGAATAGCAAATAATGAAGGCAATTGTTATATGTCTATGCCTATGCTGGTTCTGTCACTTGGGCTGTGGATTGGACCAGACACATCAATTCATTATCTTGTTTAATGAAACGAAACTACCTAATGTACGCGAAACGAAACCCATAATATGATTGATTTAAACAGACGGAAGGGAGCCAAGAGACATTGTTTAAATTGGAACTGTCGAAAGAAGCTTCAGGCAAGCAAGCGAGGTTGCGTTGCTAACCTAAGGCTTGTTAAGGGTCGATTTGACCGTTTCCCCCACATGGTCGGTGGACCAACCTTTCCGCAGCAGCCAATTCCGATGGACGGGTCGGGGCCCGAGGATGCGAGCCATCTTGCATCGTGCGGTGGTTTATATTAGGGAGGAGGTGTACGTTACGATCGTTTGCTTACTGGATTGGATCGAAGTACAACGAGATTGAGGTACGGAGTAGTAAACACGTCAACTAGGGCCACTGGGGCTTGGGGCTTGGGGCTGGGGCGCGCGCCTTGATCGAGTTATTGTGTATTGCTTGCAGTGGTGTGCAGTTGCAGCGCCGCGGCGGCGCGCGGCCGGTTCGTTCCAGTGCTGTATCATGTCCGTCACCGACTGGCTTACCGACTGCTGGCTTGCGTTGCTTGCGTTGCTTGCGTTGCTTGCGTTGCTTGCTTACCGTATCTTGGTCGTAATGTATTCTGGGCCACCCACCCCCGCTACTGTTGCTTGCTCCGTCTCTGTTTCTGTCTTCCTGCGTGTCTCGCTTATCGCTTGTCGCTTGACCTCTCACACACCTCGGGGCTTGCTGATTGCTTGCAGAAGACTAACTAAAGTACGTGCATACATACAGTAGTTTGTGCATACCGTTCCGTCTGGCTGCCGTTACCGTACAAAAGGAATATACCTACATACTTACCTACATGCGTACATAATTATCAGGCCCAAACTACGGCTCACTTTTCTTCCTCGGTCCCCACTCTTACCCATGCTCACTGGGGATAGCTCTTTTCGCTTCCAACTCATCGACCCGCCTCGTGCATTATTGGCTTCCCGCTTATTCTGCTTTCTTGGGACGGGGGACTGGGACTGGGAAGGGCGAAAGGAGGGAAGCAAGCACTGAGCAGAAGAATCCTCGTTTCAACATTCTACCATCAAACCTTTGATTTTCACACTGCTCTTGGCAAAGTCGTTTTTTGGTCGATAGATTGATTCCTGGGATTTGTTCAAGCTTTTTTATACTGATTCTCTCTCTTTGCTTTTGCCCACTCGTCCATTAATCTGCATATCATTTTCATTCCCCAGTCCATCGGCGATATACATACATCTGCATATACACTTGCATCTCGAAGAAAGCGGAGCGCGCGTTGGTGGTCGTAGAGCGAATGATTTCTTGATTGCCTCCCAAGCTTTCTTGGCCATCAATTGGTTCCAATTGATCCGCGGGTTTCCTACTTGGACTATTTGTCACTGTTGGTTGGGTACATATAACCCGCCTGCTTTGATATATACCAACGGCGCCTCCTTTTCGTTTGCACGCACTGGCATCAAAAAGAACGCAGAAGCCAAGCCGCCCAAGATGGATGATTATATGTTCACCGCCCATGTCTCCCAGACCAAAGTTGTCAGCGAGGCGACGAGCTACCTGGAAATCTTCAACTATACTGTACGCCCATTCGCTCTCTCCTTTTGCCCTGTCTTGTCTTCGACTATAATGTGGTGGCGGCGCAGCGCTCGCTTCTTACCTCCTGCTTCTGCTGCAAGCTTCGGGCCATCACTGTGCTTTTCGTTCTCACACCGCCTCTCGTTTTGGCAATGGTCAGGGAGTGTTTGTTCGAGAAAGGGGAAAAGTCACAACGATGGCAACTGAATGTCTGACTGGGCTTATGTACTGACCCCCAATCTCGCGATAGGATCCGACCAAGAACACGATAGAGGAACACCCGCTAGAGACAACCGAGTTTGAAAACTTCCTAAATCGCAATGTAAGTGTGCCTCAGCCTCTCTCTCCCCGTCCGTCCCATCGACCCGGTCTCTTGGTCTTGGCTTTCGATCGGTACGGGACCGGCCCAAATCTTGTTTGGACGTTGAACTTGGCTTTGCTCAAATCGAACCGGTGCCGGATTGCCGGCAGTGGAGCTCCAACCCATCTGCAACCTGTACCCTTATTCGCACCTCATCTCATCTCATCTCTCTCTCATTTCATCTCGCCCTAGCCCAGCCTAGTCATGTCTGAGATTTAGATCCAGTGTATTCCAGAAGCCTTCCTCCCACGGCTAAGCACCATGAGTTCGACGACGACATATCTCTAAAAGGACTTACTGAAATTGACACATGTTTTCCTCGATGTATAGGGCGCCTTCGCGCCACCTAAGAAACACGACTCTCAACTTGTCAGCGGAATGCGCTTAATGTAAGTGAACTGTCATACTATATATATATAATATGCCACCGCCTCCTTTTTTGTGTAATATGCATACACAAGATGTCACCAAGACTGACTGAGACGGGCGCAAACAGACTTCAAAAGAATGCCAAGCATCCCGAGACATTCTCTCCTCATCACATCTCCCTGGAGCAGCACGAATATGCCTCCATGGTGAAGACCATGCGTCTGCCCTACCGTGCCATAGAGGGTACCAGTGTGGTTGGGCCCTTTTTCTGGGCTTCGTATGACCATGATGCTAACGACCCTCATCTGCGTAAGACTTTGTCCCTTGCGTTCTTCTATGCATCTTTTTCGAACAACGCTTCCAACTGTGGACTCAGTCGGCTGACATACTGGCTAGAAATCATCCATCGAAAGTCGGACGTGCGTAAGAAGGGAAAGACCCGTGGCTGGGAGCTCATGCTCTCTCATTCCTTCCATACCAATATAACTACTGGATATGTCAAGGGAACACCCTCGTCGGACATCAACGATGCCATCGACCACATCAAGTCCTGCGCCGCCCAGGTGGCTCACCCGATGCTCTTGCCCATCATCATCCTGTCGCACGACCTGTCTTCGCGCTCGGACCAGAAGCAGCGCGAGGCGCGCGCCTGGCTGCGGCGGCTCGAGAACGCTGTCACGATGCGCAACGAGATTGACGAGAAGGAGGGCTACATGGACTTCGACCTCGACGCCATCAACCGCGACCTGGTCGAGTGTCACTCGCAGGTGCTGTGGCGTCGGCCCCAGGCGTACCAGGAGATCATCAAGGAGGTCCACGCGGGTATGGACAAGTACTGGCTGATGACGGACCACAACCGGCCCGACATCTCGGCGCTCCACGACAGCCTCATCAGTCGCCTCGACTTTTACCGCATCAAGCTGACGGGGATCGAGCATTACGTGCATACGACCCTGGAGAGGTTGAACATTCAGCGGCAAGCTGTAAGTTGTAGCCCCCCATTATCGTAATGATGCGTTGAGACATGATATACTGACCTAACCAACACCCTTTTGTAGCTGTATAACATTATCGCACAGAAAGAGTCCAAGCTGAACCTGGAGATGGCCGCTCAGCAGCGACGCCTGGCCCACGCCAGCAAACGCGACAGCACAGCCATGAAGACACTCTCCCTGCTCGGCGCCCTGTTCCTGCCGGGCACTTTCCTGGCGTCGCTCTTCAGCATGAGCTTCTTCGACTTCAACGTCGGCCCGGAGTTCCCCGGCATGGACCCGGACGACTACTCGGGTAAAGGCGCGCAGGTTTCCGAGTACCTGTGGCTGTACTTTGTCGTGACGATCCCGCTCACGCTGGCCATTGTCGGCGCCTGGTGGTACCTCGACCACCGGCGGCAGAAGATGTACGCCGCCGAGGACGTCGACATCGAGGAGGGCATCGGCCGCATGGAGACGGAGATTATGGCCGTCATGCGCAAGAAGACGATGAGCAAGGCGACAACGTGGAACTCGGGGCAGTCGCCGGCGATTCAGCTGATCAAAAAGGCGGAGTCGTGATGACCGACCTTCAATTTCATCTATCTCTTTACCTCACGTTGGGGTGGGGGAAAGGCTGGGCTGGTTTGAAATCCCCTGTGCTGGTAATAGGCTTAGGGGAAGACTACCGGACCAGAAGAAGGAACACTGTGCTTTTTAGGCCTGAACGATTGGGATAAGAATGCTATGGAATGCTACGGGAAGATAAAACCAGTCATGAAAAGGAGGAGACGAAAAAAGAAGCCAAAACCCGCAAGAGAGCTGCTTGCCAACACACGGAAACCCCGGAAGAGGGGGGGAGGAGAGAGACAAAACACCAGATCTTTGTTGTTTCTGGGTAAGATCTTAACGACACTTACGACCCTTCATGAACGACTGGTACGAAACCAAGAGAGAAGAATCGACACTGACACCGATATCAATATAGAGAGCGAGGAACGGACATTTAGTCGCTACGAAATATTTGTAATACATATTTTGCTTGGATATAGTGACAATATAATTATGGTACCACCAGTCTATCCTGTCCATCTACTTACTGCGTTTGTTTGTTGAGTTGAGCAAGGTATATACCCGCCGGGATCATGACAAGCAGTCAGTGGTTATTGTTGACATGCACTTGAAGTGAACAACGCAGACCGAGGCCGAAGCAAGCGGTGGTGTTCCCATATCACCAACGAAGCCCTTGTTGCTGACCGCCTCTCCTGACAGGAGAGAGGGTCATTGGCGCCGTGGTGGTTCTTTGTGTAAGTCTGTGGCACATGTGGCACATGCAGGTTTGATGGTTTTGAACGAACGGTGCCACTTCACTTACGAAAGCTGGCTGGCGGAAGGGCGGGTTTCCTGCATGGTGGTGTGGGCTATGGAACCACAGGAACAACACGTGCATATATATGCATGCCACTTTCTAGCTTCCTTGGCGGCGACGACGACGACGACGAGCGACGACGAACGAATAACAGACAAGAGCCAGCAGACGGGATCGTGATCACTATGGTGGATGGGTATACTAGAAGAATGTTCCAAGAAGTATGCAAGTTCGCAGCCCACCTACTCAATGAGGTAGGTGTTTCGGCCGCGGCCGCGACAGGAACTTGGAGTTTTCAACGAGTGACTGGCTGCCACTGCGTCTGTACCCGTAGGTGCCTGTTAATCATCCTGCTGGTGGTTGCTCGTCCATGGCGGCACTCACATATGACCAGTAAATTGGGCGATTACACATTCGTATACAGAACCGCCAAGTGAAGTCTACATCTCCGTTCCTTTCCCGTTTACCCTGGAGTTAGTTAGAGCTCGGGATTTCCGAATATACCTATCCTTGATCAAACCCAGCCAGGGCCTTACACCCACACCCACAAACTCACACATGCATCCATCATTCATATTTCGGATCGTGAAACTGTCTACGGAGAACCATGAGATATGATGCCCCCGACGATACCTCACCAGTCCGCATCGGAGACGACGACGTAGATCGAAAACATAGGGTTTCCCTTCCTAGAAACCCTACACCTACCCACTCCCACACGCACCCACTTGGTACTTTAGAACTTTCCCCATTTTGTATATTTATTTACAACATTACCCACACAACAACGAATAAACAAACACGAGGGGAGAGGGGAGCAGAGGGGAGGGGGACGAAATGTTTACAAATCACGGCAGCTGCCGTGGAATAGAGGGAACAAAGAAGATGGGGCAGCTAAACCGGGATCAGCCTGGCTGGGGACGATAGCTCAGGCATAAAGCTGTTGTGGATAGGTCCAAAGCAGGAAAACAGCCCGATGGGCTTGTTAGCTTGGGTGGAACCTACATACAGTATACTAAGTATACCTAGTCTCCTATCACGAACTACCGGAGAGCACCTACAGCTAGCCGTTCATTCAATACAAATAGACACAACGTGCGAAGAATGAACCAGACATGCCTCTCAAACAACCAAGTGATATATATTATTCTCCAGCGTGGGGAGCAATGTGACTGCTCTCGGACCGCACACAACTAAGAACAAAACTATCTAAAGTCCGAAGAAGAAGAAAAAAAGTATCTGGTTTTTTTGTCTTATTTCTTTTCCCCAGTGCCGGTGGTGGATCTGGGTTGTGGACGATACAGCCAGATAACCTAGCTATTAGTTCGTTCCCCCATTGATGCCTATGCATGTACAGTGACATCAACGCGTGCCTTGCCGATCCATTCCGCTACTGGTCTTTAAAACCTGGGTATACCATGTGTATATCGTGGGTGTCTGCCTATCATATCCAGCACAGTGTAGGTAGGTAGGTAGTATTTCAGAATGCCAATTTTGATTGTCATTTCTCTTTGTTTGTATGATTTGTTTGTGTCTTTGTCAGGTCCTAGCTCTTTCGTCCAAGACGTGCCTATTAAATTTGTTGTATATGGGTGGTGGCTGCCAAACGGATGCTGCCCATCCAGATCTGCCCGATCTGAGCAGGTTGTAGCATGTTGAAAACCAAAAAGTATAGTGTTCCTCCAGGATGTTGAAGTGGAGATGAACCCTACCTACAGCAGAACGTGGTTGGCTGCAAAGTATGGGTGGGGGTATGTTGCAAAGGGGGTATAAAGTTGAAAGAAAAACTGCTGGCCGAGACTGTCCAGAGACCGAGCGCATGCAGTAGCATTAGGACTACCGGCTCAAAGTCGCCAAAAACCCTCTCTGTCCATAGCAGAAGTCCCGTATGGATCCGTTCAACGTGCAACCTCGTAATGTCGTGTGGTGATAATGAGAAAATGAAAAGAAAACGTCGCTAAAAGTCCAAAGAGGCCCGCTGCCCGGGGAAGCGGCTTTTGTTGACCAGAAACCTCCAGGGCCGTGGGCATATGCAATGCCGTGGTGTTGTCGCAAAAAGGGGAGATTGCCGCAACGAAGAAAATCGCAGAAGGGCTTCCGCTAGAAGAACCACAAGACGCCATGTGTCGAATGAGAACACCAAATAGAATGCCGATCAAGAGGAACGCCGCCTCGATCATGCCCCTGCCACGCAAACCCATTCCAGCCAGCCAGCCAACCGAAACCGAAAACCAAACCAACCGTCCAAGCCGGTGATTATTCCCCACCTCAAAAATAAAACGCCGCCGATGCAATGCAGAATTATAAAGAACCAAGTTGCAAAAGTGCCTGGATGGCCTCCCGCTCTTGGGTGTTGGGCGAGGCGGCCAACGCAGCCAAGTCGATGTTATCCAGTCGTGGCTCGCGGAGCATGCCAGTCCCGGAGAAGCTGCGGTAGGCTCCAGTGGTGTTCATACGGGATGAAAAGTCGCGATGAGCGTCAGCTGGGCTCTTGTAGGAGTTTGCGCGCAATGCAGCAGCTCCCACGGCTGCCCAGTCTTCGTCATCAGTGGCATCCTCCGGGTCGTCGTTCATGGTCATGTCGTCGTCGCCAGCTTCGGAGCAAGAAGCCGAGGCGGGACTGCCCATGGAGTCGAGGGACATCTTGTCCGCCTCGTTCTCCATCATGCTGGCATCATGATCATCGTGCGAAAAGATTGCCGAGTTGCCAACACTAGTGGCGCGAGCGTTCAATCTAGCCCGGTCGTTGCGTCGGGGTGCCTTGTGGATGGGAATTCCCGCCGCAGGATAAGATGTCGGGCCGCTGGTTTCGGGCGCAGGAGACATGCGAGATCGGCAAGGTTGACCCCGTCGCCTCGCGTTCCATCGCCCCCAGCCGACCTTCTCAAATATCACGTCACCGTTCACACCTCCGCCTCCTTGGGCTCCATGCCCGTGACCGTGTCCTCGTCCTTCCAGCGCCGCGACCACCAACCTCCGGGCCTTGGGTGGCGGGATGCCAGCAAAGCCAGGTACTGATGTTGTCAGGTAGCCCATGATGTGACGGATGGCCAGAGGGCCGTGGTTCAGCACAATCTCCGGGAGATGGTACTTGGAGAGCAGAGCCGGAGTGATGGCGCCGGCCGACTCAAAGGTCGGGGAAGAGCCTACAGAGTCGGTCTCGGTTCCATCGTGCAGATCCAGATCTGAGTCGATGGGCTCGAGGGGCTGGTGGTGTTTGTGGGCCGTCTGCAGCTGGGCCTTGAGCCCATGGGGAGGTAGCGCAGGGGATATGGAGTTGGGGGGAGTCGGGAGAGGATGGTTTCGTGTCACAGGGACACTCCGTCCAGCCGCTACAGCAGTTAAGTTGTCTCGGGGAATGGAGGTCTTGGGGATATCGCGAGCAGCAGCTGATGCCGGGGACGCCATGTTGGGAATGTATAAGTGCTTCGAGACGAGTCTAGATGGTGTCGCGACACAATATTAGCATGTTTGGGCGATGCAAGTGGGGGGTTTGATGTTGTGTGCGACGCGTGGAAGGAGAGAGGTGGCCGGAGTCGCCCCAGGGTAGGGTTGAGTCAGAGAGGCGAAGGTGCGATAACGACTTACAAAGCGACAGGTCCGGAAGTATACAAGAGATGAGCGACGTGGGCTGTCTTTGCTTTCTGGTAAAGGAAAACAAAAAACGAATTATGGCGAGATGTTCAGCGCTGGCGCGATTATCTTGGCCGTGACAAGAATATGACTCTTGATTTGCAAAGAAATGCGTGTTGTGGTTAGTTGTTGGTGTTGTGCTTGAGGAAGGGGGAAGGGAGGGATCAGCCCGAAGGTGGGAGTGAGCGACAGTCGGGTCTAATGTATTGCATGTGTGACTGACTGACTGGATGGACGGGATGGACTGACTGACGGACTGCCTGCCTGACTGTGCAAGCCCAAGCCCGAACCCAAGCCCAGGTGTGAGATAAGTCTGGTAGGAGGGAGAGCGAGGTACATCCAGGGAGGTACTTGGGGTAAGGTTGTGTGTTGAGTAATAATAGCCCGGGGTGGTGCTATTGTCACTGTGAGAGGCGATCCCAGTGGTAGGTACGATAGGTACCTACCCGGGAACTAAGAGGCCTGGCTGCTGCTAGATGGCTTCCATGCTCCATGCCTGCACACATTGTGCTGGTATAATAATGGGTGCCTGTACATAAGTGGCATGTACACACACACACTCACCAAACACCTGCATCAATCTGGTTGCATACCGTACAGTGTGCGAGTTCCGCTACTGGACTTATGTTTCTGGTAGGATGTAGTTTGTGACTGCGCAAATGCACCACACACCACACCACACCCAATCAACATACAACACACACACCATTTCTGTCCATGGCGAGCACAGTACGAACCATTTTCAGCGTATATCCCGTCGAAACTCAACAAAGAGACGCAAGAAAAAAAGAACTATCGGTCAGAATTTTCACAGTGTAGATATCGAGTGACAAAAAAGGAGGAGCCCTTGTGTGTGCGTTGTAAAGGGCGGTGGCTTCTTTTCCTTCTTTCCTTCTCTACTGCTCCTCTTCGGGCGCAGAGGTCGCTGAGGTCGCTGTGCGCAGGAGCTTCTGAAGCACTTACACGGAGCCTGGCCAGATTCCCAATTAGACGAAAAGCGGGGCGTTGGCCTAGCAAAGGCCGTGTGGTAAGCCATGAATGGACAAATAATGGGTTGGAGTGGCAGCAGGCGCACATGGACCAATCCCACGGGCTCGACTGGCCCTGGCAGATTCCCTCGATTCTGCGCGACGGGCCAGAGGAATGGGGGGCCGGCGAGATGGATGGAGCTCCAGATGGATAATGGATTGATGCGCTGGGAAGAGCAGCCGTATGGCGGTCTGTACAGTGCACACTGTGTCTTGTTTTAGGTATGTCATCCTATCCCTTTAATCAGGCGGGACGGCGGATGGCGGACCTGGGATTGATCTTCTCAGCCCTTTGTCGCAATCCAATCCTGCGAGCAAGACGGCCGGAGTTTGGTTAGGAAGAAACCGGGAGCGTGTCCGCTGTCAGCTAAGGCCACAAGGGAGGGCCACAACCTTTTCGCCAATACCGTCCCTCATATGACAATTACAATGCCTGAGCCACTTGTATGCGAATGTGTGTGTGCGCGCTTGTGTGTGTCGCTGCCAACCTTTTAGTTGATAACCTGTTTCCGTCGCCGCACCCCCCTCTTCTTCAGCAAGCAAGCCTCATTCATCGTCAAGCAACCATTTGTCTATCCCTTCTCTGCGGGATGGCATTGCACTGACAGCGATGTATTGCGTCATGGGTGGGCGATAAGTAGGCTGTTACCACCAGCAGTTGGTTTGCTAAGGAGTTACTCCTCTTTCTGTCTCGCTGCGCTCTCCCCTCCCTCAATAGGAATCGTACGTTTCCCCAGACTGTGGCTCTCTCTCTGTATGGCTGGTTGGGTACATGGCTGGCAGCTCTCAATTGTGCTGTGTGTGTAAGTACCTAAGCTACTAATGGTAACTGCGGCAAGTGGACTTTCATGACGTACGCGCGTCTCCATTTGCTGCATCAAAGACACAGACAGCTCTCTGCTGCCGGTTTGTTTGAGAGCTAGAGACTCCTACACGTGCAGGCATGTAAGGTGTTGGACTTGTTTCGGCCGCACCTCTTACCTACGCATTCCCGCAAGCGGCAGCAGCAGCACAACTACAATCCCAATCCCAACTTGAAGGTACTCACTCTCACACGCTACCAACATGAACCAATCCGAAGGGCTGGCGTGTGTCTAGTGCGCCAAGGGGCGCGAGCCTACTAAGCGACTCACCGTACCGTACAGTGTGACTGGAACTGTCTTTCGACTGGAATCCCATGACCCTCAGTTCATGTACTTGCAGGGTAGTCATTCTCCATTTTGGAGGATCCGACTGACTTGGATTACAGTACAACAGCGCATCGGAACGAACAACAAAGACTCATCGTCGGTTGCACCCCGAGACAACATATCCATTCATTGCCCGCCATCAGGGCGGGAGGAGGGGTGGAATTTTGCGAAATTATTTTTGTATTTTGTTTTTCTACTACTGCGCCGTTGTGTGAAGTGAAAATAAGTGCCCAATATCCACCCAGCCAATTTCGGTGCTTGCCCCCTTCGCGTGTGTAAGTTGTGTAATAAGGGTATATCAGCGTCCAGGTAGTGGTTACGTAGTATTAGCCTTCTCCTTACTAGGTTAGGGAGTGCTATGGCCAGCCAGGCGAAAGTATGCCCCCACGACGCGACGCCGTCGTTGATATCTAGGGTTTACCATGGGCCGCACCAAACCAAACCAAAAAACGGTTTTGCTCGTACCTAATTATTTTTACTATTACCGTCCATCTCTAATAGTGCGTGGGTAGTGAGAGTCAGGCATAGCATTGAGCATGGCGAGGCAAGCTAGATGATCTCACATCACCCTCAAACCACCTGAACTCTAGATAGCGCGGCATGTTGATTCAGGGGCCAAACGTATGGTCAGACTCCCGGCGTATGCGCGCGATACGATATCGTATAGAGGATTCCGATGTCGCAACCCCCAGCCTCATCGGTCACAGTCAGATAAGACGAAGGGGACACGTTATCTATCACCGGACTGCGTCGCACAGCTTTGCTACATACCCTAATCAAATGGCGATGTATTGTATTGCACATCTTACAGATTGTTATCCTGTTTCGCTGCATTTTGATTTACTCGTACCTTACTTCCTTGGTGCCGATCGCTCGTCGCATGCATAGGTTGAGGTGCTAGTCGAGCTAGAACATGTAAGTACGACGTAGCTGGGTACCTGTCAGCGCGATATGCTTTCTCGGCCGATGCGCGCGTGTTCGGTCGGATTGATACTCCCCAAAAGAAGTAACTTGCACGTTTTGGGAACGCGCCGGTTTGATTGGTCGCATCGCCGGTCGCTGTTACTGCCACCCATCATCCACTGCAGATCCAGTAAAAGACTAATTGCTAAAATGTACGTATGCGGGGAGTATACTCGGTAATGGTGTGTGTGTGCACGCATGCGACATAATGCAGACCCCGCGTTGTTAGTTGTTGAAAGGCAAAACAGCCGTTCAGTTGGGGGGGTGTAAGTGAACATGTGGCCTCGACCATACGCTGGGAGTTGATCCCGCGACCTGCTATAATTACCTAGCCTTTTTTCGCCTCCTCTGCTAGAGTTGAGCGCGTGGTGAGTGGTGCGTGGGATGATGGCAAGGCAATCGCTGAGGAGGGAGAATTGAGTTCAGCTGCTCGAGTTTCCGTCCAAGTGGATTGAGACGGTCTCGTCTCAGGTCTCCTCGAAATTCAGATAGTCGAAGCGAACGAGCCAATCAGCGGCTGGTCTGGGGGCACAGGACAACCTTGTTTGAACCAGTGGGTAAAATGGCAGACAGCGACTTACACGCAGCTTTGTTAGAGTGTTAAAGTGGTCTATCTATCCCTTTGGTTCCAACAAGGAAATCATACAGGGCCGGATCCTGGGAGATGCCTATCCACTCATGTTTGGCGTATACTGTACGCACGCGTGTATTACATTACTCAACTAGATCACCCGGATCTGCGGATGACCGTTTGGCTGCCAAACTCACTAGCTCCACCGGGGGCCGGTTACTGGGATATAGGTATTCGCACATCTCGAAATTCCCACTTGGCAAAGTAGTGAAGGCATCCCATCCTTGACTTGCATATTTGTAAGATGGAGGGCATTGCCCTAAGTTGGAATCTGATATGACCAACACCTTTGCCATGGTTGTGCGCGACGTAGAGCTCCAGGCGCATATTCGTGATATCTGTCTGGGCAACAAACTCCAGCCCACAGCTATACTGGGTTCTCCTCAATGTGTGCCGATCCCGAAGGTGCCTAGAGCAATGAGCACCGTCCCACAGCTATGTACACACACCATGTGCCCAGTATACTCGGGCACTTGAAACAGCCTCGCTTAAGGCAATCGGACGGGCTTAGGGTCGATCGTTTAGCCTTATTGTTAATATATTTGGCCGACATGAAGTGCTCTCTGCTTGAATAAGCAAGCAGGCTACTACCTGCCAAGTATCGTATGACGTAGCAACCGAGTACTATAGAGATGTGGGGTTTTATATAAAGGCATTTTGCGACCACGCCTACTAACATGCCCTCGGGTACACTAGGGGACCAATGGCCATGTTGTCGCCCGACACCTGCAGCCCAATACGGAAGGCCGATTCCAACGAGATGATATGATCAGTCCCAGTATGTGATACTGTGTTGCTAAGAGAAGCCGCAGCCGGGCTGTGTATGCGACCTTGTGTTCGGTGGACCTGAAATGTGTGCTCCACCACGAATTGCCAGAGGAAGAGACATCACGCCGTTGTACCGAGTGGTGCTAGCCGTGGCATGTACAGTGGTATAAGCTGCTCGATTGGGGTGCCACATTGAGGGGTTTCGCGTCTCCATCCCCAGCTTTCCCGTACATTAAGCCCGAAACTCAAGGCGCGGCTCGACTATCTACCCCGCTGCTGCTGAGCGACACCCTATCGCCTACCGGATCCCCCACGTTGCCCAACCATGCGATGTGATAACACCCGGTTGCGTCGTACTTCTTGCGATTGGTCCGAAATCCCCAGCCATGTTCACGGCATGGCAGCTCCGCATGTGCCCTCTGCCAAGATAGCGCAGATAACTAACCCCGATGGCGGCTCAACGGCTTCCGTTTCTTTCCATTCGGGAGCCTGGTCGGCCTCTAGCATAGCACGCTCAACCGGCTGGCTCACGGTGTGCTTAATCCCTCGTTCGAAAGGATGCGTCGTACATAATGGTGAATTCCAGTCAGCCCGAGTTTTACCGTAAGTTGAGTGTGCCTGCCGAGTAAATGTGAATCGTGCCATATATTGCATTCCAGTAGGGCTTGCCCTAATGTTACGGCGAGTCCCAGACATTATCCTGCAACTATACCATACAGCGGATGCCAACGGGACGATGTGTCGAATGCTTCTCATACTGGTACGCGCCCCGGAGGATGTTGTTTGGACTCTGCCAAGTTAGCTGCTGCCATGTGGCTGCTAAAGACGAGGCCGAAATCGCGGCTTCTTTTCATACACACATATTTGCGGTGGTGGAATCTAGCCCAACAGGACCTGAAGCAACGCCCCCTTCGCGAAGAACCAATCACTTGATTCCTCGTAGCTATCGTGCTGCACGGCCCTTTCGAAACGGAAAAGATGATCCATACAAGGCTCAGGATTAACCAGCAGCATTATCGAATATGTATTGTCTACAGGCCTTAAACAAAAAGTCAGTCTCTCGTATGTTATACAACAGAAGGAGGAGGTCGTGATAGAAATGAGCTCTTACTGCTTTGAGAACATGAAGGTTCTCTTGTGATTGGTTGTAGACACGTCGGTACTGGCTGATGCTCTCATGCAATACAACCTGTTTGGTGGTCTGCCCGTCACATATGGCCTTCATCTTGAGTTCCATTTCTTTCCTTAGGAAAGGCTTGCCCAGACTGGTCTCGAAGTTCATCCGGTCGAAGCCTTCGATTAGGGCCACCCCCAGGCGAGTTGGGATGAACTCCATTACCCCTCCCCTCGCTTGTGGTGCTGCTCTCCCTCCGCGCCCACGGGCACCACCGCGGCTGCCGCGACCGCCACGGCCCCCTCGGCCGGCTGGCGCCTCATCAGAATTCTCTGCGTCATCATCTTCGCCACCCTGTCGACCAGATCGCGGTACTGTGCGCACATAGTCACGATCTTGTATCTTTTGAATATGCTCTGCCATAGTAGCGTCCGTGCCGATACCGTTCGCGTCCATTAAGGCGATGAGGTCGGCTTCGGTTAGATAACTTGGGGCAGCTGTCTTTCCCTCTGTCATCATGGCCTCACGCGGCTCGAAGCGCTCACCCAATGTGAACTTTGGCAGCTCCGCAGTCCCCGTCCACTTCTCATAGACATACACATCTAAGTAGTTGCGTTCGAGCACAATAATGCCATGAGCATGGAAACTCTCTTCGCCGTATTGTATATCAATATCCGTAGCCACTCCTTTTGCATCCTCGGAGCAGCAAGCCAGAAACCGTCGGACTACAAATTCGTAGATCTTCTTCTCATTCTCATTCAGCGCTGCCGACGGCGCTGCATACGTAATGGGATGGATGGGAGGATGGGCCTTATCGTCGTGTCGGCCGTCCCTTGGCTGCTGAAAACCGCCGTCCATCAAGTTTTGGGCAAACGCTCCCCATCGGTTGTCTTGGCCCTGCTTCTGAACTAAAGCCCGCAAATTCATCCCCTTGTCGAACCTGTCTGTTTCGGTTCTAGGATAGCTTATAAAGCCCTTGTTGTAGAGACTCTCGGCGGCGGTCATAGCCTGCTGACCAGTCATGCGAAGAAAGCGTGTTGACATCTTCTGCAGCTCTACCGTCGTCAATGGCAGTGGCTTCCACTTTTTGGTTGGTTTCTCCTGCACTTTGGTAACCACAGCCGTCTTCGCCGCCAGGCACCGCTCATATAGAATGATGACTGAGGCCCGGTCAAAGAGTCGATTGCGCGCCCAGGAGAAGTTAACGTCAATGCCATCCTTTTTGTGTTTCACCTTGATACTCCAAAATGTTTCTGGTTTGAAGTTTTTTACTCGGAAGTATCGGTCAACAACGAATCCCAAGGTGGGAAATTGGCAAGATCCTGTTCCGTTAGACTCATGCCTTATACATATGGGGTCAGATTTACACTTACCATAGCTGATGACCAGATTTGCCAAGGGGCCACCAAGGCCTTTGAGATTATTAGATAAGAAGCGTGTCAAGGCATAGCCTACCCTCAGGTCTAATTCAATCCTCGTAGCAACGGCATTGACCTGCCTGTCGTCAAGCATGATTAGGTTTCGAGCTGCCTGTAATATGTGCCTATAAGGGGTTAGCGGAACAACCCATAGAGAGGATCTATCTCTCACTCACGCCCTCTCGATGTTGCTGAACCTGGCCCTCTTCACGGTAAGAGCAGCATTCCCCTTCCGGGCAGCCTCCCGGATCTCATGCCCGATGTGCTCGCCTTCTCTATCACAATCGGTCCAAATACACAAGCCCTGAGAGTATCGAGCTTGCGTTTCGATATTTTTGGCGATATCTTTCTTGTCCTAAGGAGGATCAGGTTAGCCACGATGATTGTAACAAGACAGTGGCACTGTTAGCTTACATCGGCGATGACAGTATTGACAGGGGCGTCAAATAGGCGTTCCGGGGGTGGGTGCCTCCAGTCTTTGTACTCGGAAGGAAACTCGACCGCAGTGATGTGCCCAAGGACCGAGGTCATGGTGACTTGGCAGTTGCCCCAAGGCTGCCCGCCAAAATCGTAGTCGAAGACATAGTTTTTTATATATTTGTTCCGCGTGTTACGCTAGCTAGCTCTCAGCAGGTGGTTCTACAAAGACCATGCAGACTTGGGATACAAACTCACCGTTTCTGAACGACCGCCAGAGAGATGTTCAGCAACAGCTTTGGCAATGGAAGGCTTCTCAGCCACACAAAGAATCCTCATCTTGGAAATGAAACGCCGCTGGGTCGTGTTCAATACTTGCCGGGCTATGGCAACGTGCTGTCGCGTGGGAGACAGAAAAAAGACAAGTCTTGTCATTGAAGGAAAGGTAGCTTGAAGGGTAGTATAGAGCTGCAAAAGTGAAAAGAGGTCTTGAACTTCATGTCTGTCACGGCAAGCCGGGCATTGATCCGAGTTGAGATGAGGATGGCCAAAATCTGCTTTAGGGCATGACAGGCGTATGCAAGAGCGTTTCTAGAGGTCTCTACCCGCAATTTGCCTGGTTGTTTTGAAAAGGCTCTTTTCCCTGCCAAGCAGCATTTGCTATAAGGCCACCTTGAATGTTTCCACTACGCAGATGAAGCTCGGCGGTGATATCAATTGAATGGATTTAGTAGGCAGGCAGGTGGCAGGCGCCTAAAATAGTGATTTTTAATGGTTCCTACCCGTTGTAAAGTCAATATTGAATTGCGACGCGGCTAGGCGAAGGGGCCTGTGCACCTCTTACTTCAAATGAATTAGCTTGGGCAGGGTCTAAACGGGACACCCGTGTCCCGACGTATCAATGACGTCCTACAACATTCAATCGCAGCCATATATAACTTCCACGACAACATCTTACTGCTCATGAAGTTGGTCTGGCTGCCTTTCTTACATACCTAGAACAACGGCCCTTCACTTATCATTACAGAACTAGTGGCGTGACAATGGGTGTTCCTCTTCTCCGGACGCTCGAAGAGTGTGCCGACTACTCGAAAACAGTCGAGCCATATCTTTCTCAGCTGTATGAGCTGCCAGCTAAGTTGGCCCAGAGCGCAACTGACCCAGATGCCCTGGCTGCAATCTACAAGAACACGAATCCCCTAGTCTCGGGCTTCGCCTTCTCCATTTTCTTGGGCTGCATCTTCCTTGCCGTCTCGGAATTCAACAGGAACTATTCCCAAGTAGATCGCCTGTGGAGTTTGCTGCCAACCATCTACAACGCCCACTTCGCCGCGTGGGCTCATCTAAACAAGCTGCCCACTCATCGCGTCGACATTATCCTATTTTGGAGCACTATCTGGAGTGTAAGTCGGGCTCCATCAACGGTTGAGACGGCAGAAAGAGAATGCTTACTAAAAGCTGGTATCTAGGCACGTTTGACCTTCAACTACTGGAGAAAAGGCGGTTATACCGTTGGTTCTGAGGATTATAGATGGTAAGATTGCCCCTCTCACAGCAGTATCTCACCGACACGTGGCTGATATTCACAATAGGGAGATCATCCGAAAGCAGGTTCACCCTGCGTTGTTCTTCATCTTCAACGTGACGTTCATCTCTTTCATACAGAGCGTGCTGCTATTCATGCTGGCGGCTCCAACCTATATCATCCTGTTGACGACTCAACATGAACCCGATCTTACAGCCGCGGACAAGTTCTTCACGTCTGTGCAGCTGCTTCTCGTGGTATCTGAGTGGTTTAGCGATCAGCAGCAATGGGGTAAGTTTACGCGCCCAACGTGGTTCGGAGGTTAAGCTAACAATTCCAGACTTTCAATCAGCGAAGCAAGAATATAAGGAGTCGGGAGTGGTATCTCAGGGATACACGCAACAAGAACTCGAAAGAGGCTTCATCACATCTGGCCTTTGGGCGTACTCCCGTCACCCAAATTTTGCGGCAGAGCAGACTATTTGGTTCATGCTTTACCAGTGGAGCTGCTACGCAAGCAAGACACTTTATAATTGGACTGGGCTGGGTGCCCTGTTCTTGGTCATGCTCTTCCAAGGATCAACGTGGCTCACCGAGCTCATCTCGGCGGGCAAGTACCCAGAGTACAAACACTATCAGCGACAAGTCGGCGCCCATATTCCTAGCCTGACTGGGTACAAGACACCTGCACCCAAGGTCATCCGGACCAGCGAGCTGGCCAAGAGGCAGGCAGCGAAACAAAAGTAGCAATGATACTCACGAAGCAACTAGAATATAGGTGCTCATCTTGCGAAGGTATTCACATCTGCAAGGCACAATGACGCAATTGTGCAGCTCAAGCATGCCCGGATGCAGAGTGAGCTTGGTTGGCCGGCCTGGCGGGCAATCACATAGATACTTTAGTTGCCCGATCCAAACGAGATCCGCTGTCAAGAAAACTGGGTTATATGGCTTTGGGATCACTTGAAGTGAGAATAGATTCGCCTTATTTCGAATGGATACACAAACGAACGAACCCAATGAGGCGTTTGGCTGCGGAACATAAAACGGCGATGAATGGAAAACGGAAGAGGCGTGTGTTGTGTTTCGTGAAGCTGGACTTGACGGATGTAACAGAGGGTGTGGTATCCGAATCGAACAACGTTAACCGACCTTTTGACAACTCTTTGTACGACGTGGTGGGTTTGGCCAGCATGCCATTAGATTAGAGAGCAGGTTTGGTTGGTCCTGAGCCCTATGGTTTACTGTGGCTTCATATGCTAGATAGCGAAGCCATCAAATGTATGTGACCGTCATTCACTAAGTCGATAGGCGTTTTGCATGACCCCTCGCCGATCAATGGTCGTTTACTAATACTATGTATGTATCTACAGAAAGTGGGTGCCCTCGAGTTACCTGACATACTTTTCGTTTCAACACCACCTGGGGCTGTCGCCTCGATGTTGAAGGCCGGGAGCACACGACGTTGGACTATCACCCTTGGCGGGATATCATTTCAAAGCCGGCTGCAATTTGACGTCGCGCCCCCTGAGCTTGGGCGAATAGGACATGGGTTACAGATATCCGATTGGTGAGATGAGAGAGCAACCATCTCACAAATGTGCCGCCTGTACCAAGTTGCGATGTCGGTGGGTCCGTTCACTAAACAGACGGAACAAGACAAGGGGACGGGACTCGAGGACCCAGGACCCTACCTGCAGCCGCATTGCTAGCTAGCATGTGCAGATCATAAACCCTACCTCTCTGCCTACCTCTGCCTATCTACCCTTGCGAACTCGCCCGGCCTGCGTCCGTCTCAACAACCGCTTCGCTCAACAACAGACAAAAGAGCCGGTTCCTGTGCGACTCGGAACAAGACTTGCTTACCACTATTACACTTATTACGTCTTGACGACGGAAGCTTGTGCAGGATGGATGCTTCTGAGTTGCATATGTTGATCCTCTTGAATTGCCAGACAGGTAATCAGTTGAGTGGGGCCCTTGGCCTGTAAATAGGTAATAAGCGGCAGTTCGTAACGCAAAGCACTCCGTCCGTAGCTCGGCAGTCCCACCTGTCCCAATGCGTTGAGGCTATCGTGAGAAATTAATAAATACCCTCTCGACCACCCTTTTCTCGTCTCGCTCTCCATTTCCCCCTGGGGCTACAGATCTTCTAGACTTTTTCTCATTTCATGCTTATCCGACCCCATCTCCACTCATAAGTTCCATCTATTCGCTTCCCAACTTTGCCATTCTGACTTTCTGATAATACTGGACCAAGGTCAGCGCAGAAGTCCTCATCCTTTCTCCGAAACGTGGGAACATACACTACACACCTGACCTCCTTTTCTTTTTAAATTTACAACTCTCTCAAGTAGCCGTTGGCCATTTTTGCCGTTGAGTCACACGTACCTCTTTCCAGCTCTATCATTCTCAATATACCCATTAAAATACCCCATATCACGAAGAATTCTTCCCGGATCACGACTGCGTCGGAACCATTTTCTTTTCCTCTATCATAACACACACACACACACATACAAAAACAAAATGTCTTACATCGGCGACGCACTCACCTACATAACCGGCCTCCTGGCCTCTCCCTTCGTCGGCTCTCCCTCCACCGTCGCCGAGCCAAGGCAGCCCGCGGAGGAGGGCACGAGCTACTTCCCCAAGAGCGGCTTTTCCTCGCGGCGATCGTCCATCTCATCGACTTCCACCCACACGAGCTCCGACTCTTCCTCAGCACCGCAGCCGCCGGTTCTGTCGCGATCCTACACGGGCACCAACCCACTCCCGCCCGCAGCCCGGGACTACCCCGCGCCCAAGGAGGACCTCGACATCGCGGCGCAGCTGGCGCTCACGCCCCCCCAAGCGTTCGCTCCACGACTCTCTGCGCCGCGCCGCGACCATGGAACCGCGCCGGCCCAGGGCTGACAGCCCCGAGACCAAGGCTAAGAAGCTCGCGGCAGCCAAGCAGGACATGCTGGCTTTGGCCGGACGCCACTAAATATAGACATAACCCATATTTTGGAATAACAGCACCTTAGGGGCACAACTTGAGAGAGCCCCGGCACTATACCCATGGGAAACAGGCGAACTGGGGAAACACTGGCTGGCGCATTGGAGTTTTGTCACTGACAACTCAAAAGGGTAGCGCTTTGGTTTGCTTTGTACACATAGACGGTAGCGGCGTTCGAAATTGTTTGATTATCGGGTTTTGGGGAAGTATCTTTGTATAATACGTTACCATACGGCGTTGACTGCTGTCGTTCTCTTCGTTCATAAAAAATTGATACATCATGTCCACCTTGCTTCGTTCTCGCAGTCCCCAGTCGCATGTGCCGTTTCCATGTCTGATCCCATACTTACTGGATCCTCGAGCCAAGGTTGAAACCGTATGCGATGATCGCACCGAATGTCATCATATTAAGGAGTGAGGAGATGCCGTGCAGCTGGCCGAACTGCTTGTTCAGGGCAGCCATCTCCTGAGAGTGTGGCGGGGCGTCCCAACTTCTCTTGCCGTCCTTCGTCTCTGTTGTTTGGTCTCCGAGTTAGCAGGTCGTCCACCGGGCATATTATCCGGAGGGTAGCTAAATGGGTTTGGTCTTATGCAAGCCCATAGTTTCCTAGAACTTACCCTGGTCCCTACGCTTCGCGGTCACCGCATTCGTGGCCGGCAGGTAGTAGGCCCAGTTCACCAGCCCTGTCGCAAACGCAGTGGCCAGCGGCGCCAGCACGCCCCAGCTGTTGTACTCGTCCAGGACGCCGCGCAGGCCGCTCGCGCAGACCCGGCTGCCCGGGTACGTCAGGGCCAGCACGACGGGGAAGATGGTCTGGATGCCGAAGTAGGCGGGGAACAAGGCGCGCTGCAGGATAGCGAACTGCGGGCGCTCGAGGACCTTAAACGAGGCCGTGGCGTTGATGAAAGACTGCGCATGGTTGGAAACAGAACATGTCAGTACATATGCATATCAGTGCAGCGAGTCGTGACAACGAGGGGTTTATACTAGACCATCGCCTAGGTAGAGGATATAAAGTGAGAACGGCTTACGTGAAATACGGTTGTTCCTAGGAGGGTTCCATAGCTAATAAGTATGACGAAGTAGTTAGTATGTACAATATCCAAGATATCCTTTCCCTACGTGAAAGTAGGCTCCAAGGAGCTCCAGAAACGTAAGACGTACGATATGATATGATACGGGCCTGGCTGCCACAGAGACGCCATGTTTAGTTGCGCAGTGATTGTATTCGCTACGTGGAAGTTTATATCAGGTCAAAAAGTAGAGAGGAAGTTGGATTAAACGTAGGATTGAGCGGGTCCTTTGGCTGTTGATATATGCCTCTTTGAACATCAATACTGGACCCCTAGGATATGCACTGTAAGTCGCATCGATTCTCGATCTCCATGACGCTAAGATGGGAAGTGGGAGCTTGGGCCCCCCGCATCACTAGCTTCATGCAGCTCTAACGTGCTGTGGTCTGATTTGGGTGGAGTAGGGTGTGTGCCAAATGCTGCAATTGATGGTCGAATAATTTGAGGGCTTCGTGTAAAGGATGTAAATACATACTGCGTGGAACAGGTCCATTGATCCCTTAAGTGGCAGTATATATG
Organism: Apiospora saccharicola; assembly: GCA_038363915.1. Taxonomy (NCBI): domain Eukaryota; kingdom Fungi; phylum Ascomycota; class Sordariomycetes; order Amphisphaeriales; family Apiosporaceae; genus Apiospora; species Apiospora saccharicola. Next base: position 9,537,779 of record JAQQWM010000001.1, read on the forward strand.
TCGGTTTCGATGTATCTCCTGGCTACGGCCTTTGATCACTTGAAACCTACGTTTTGTATGTTATGTACATACATGACTTGGTGTCTACCGACAGCCCTGGCTGCCTGGGGAATCCTCTGTCGCCTAAAGTCCCAGGCTCATAGCCCGTGATTCCGATCGTAGTTCGCGCAAAGTGGACCCACTCTAGCTGCCTCCCTTGACGTCTAGTCGCGCCTACGGATGTGAACCGTGCCGCGACTGCCTAATCATTCCTTGCCTGTTTCTGAGGCAGATCGCTTACAAAATAAAAGGCAAAGACACTGGACTTTAGGAGCTCGCCCAATGCCTGCCCAGTTTTATCCTCTCTAGTAATTCTCACTGAGGCTTCTTGACATCAGCCACCCCTTAGATCCTGCAACTGCATGGCACTGGACACAACATGGCGGACAAGGAAGCTACCGTCTACATTGTTGACCTCGGGTCATCCATGGCCGACTGCCATAATGGCCGGGTTGAGCCAGACATGAACTGGAGCATGCAATATGTATGGGACAGGATATCCAACACTGTTGCTGCCAACAGGAAAACATGGAATATAGGTGTCGTTGGCCTAAAAACGGACGAGACTGATAACCCTATGGCCGAGGAGGATGGCTACAACAACATCTCTGTCCTGCGAGAACTTGGCCCAATGGGTATGGCCGGACTTCGAAGCCTGCAAGAGAAGATCCAACCTAGTTCGACTGATGTGGGGGATTGCTTGTCGGCTATTGTCATTGCAATGGAGATGATCCAGACTTTCACCAAGAAGCTCAAGTACAACCGCAGGATCTTTCTCGTCACGAATGGAGAATCTCACATTGATGAAGATGAAGAGGCCGTTTCCGAGATCGCCACTCGGATGAAAGAGCTGGGCATCGAACTAACAGTGCTGTAGGTGACAGGGTACACCCCCTTCTTGGAAAACGCAGAGCTAATAAAGGTCCAGGGGTGTTGACTTCGACGATTCTGAGTTCGGCTTTAAGGAAGAGGACAAGACGGAGCAGAAGGCCAACAACGAGGGTTTGCTCAAACAGCTTACCGATGCATGCGACGGCCAGTTTGGGACCATTGCTGAGGCTATCGCAGAGCTCAGTGTCCCACGCCTGAAACCAGTCAAGCCCTACAAAACATACGAGGGCCCCTTAACCCTTGGAGACCATCAGCAGGGTGCCATGAGTATCGATGTCGAAAGGTACTTCAAGACACACAAAGCCACCATCCCACCAGCAAGCAATGTGGTCTTGCAGCAGAACCACGCCACACAATCTGGGAATGGCGAAGAGTTTCAATCCAGCGGTGGGAACTTCGCTGCAGTAAGTAATGAGCGAACATACACCGTCAATGATCCCACAAAACCAAAAGGCAAGCGGGAAGTCCTTTACGAAGAATTAGCCAAAGGCTACGAATATGGACGAACTGCTGTGCACATCAGCGAGTCCGAGCACAATATCACCAAAATCGAGACTACCAAGGGCTTTGCAATCGTCGGTTTCATTCCTCAAGACAATTTTGAACCATTTGTCAACATGGGGGACAGCTGCATGATCGTACCTCAGAAATTCAACGACGAGGCTGCGATAAAACTATCTTCCTTCATCCACTCCCTTCATGAACTTGAATCCTACGCCATCGCCCGTCTGGTCATGAAAGACGGCAAAGAGCCTCTTCTTGTGGTTTTGGCACCTCATATCGACTTAGAGTTCGAATGTCTGTACGATGTTCCCTTACCATTTGCGGAAGATGTTCGCAGCTATAAATTCCCTCCCTTGGACAAAGTTGTTACAGTGACCGGAAAGGTCTTGAACGAGCATCGACAGCTACCATCGCATGATCTCTTAGAGACCATGAGCGAATATGTGGATGCAATGGACATATCAACGTACGAGGTGGATGACGACGGGTATGTGATATGTGTTGGCCATGCTACACCTCTGCAATCGGAATACTGACAATGATGTTAGGGAGCGGACACAAGAATATGCCGCTGTTGACGACTTATACTGCCCGACATTGCATCGTATAAACCAAGCTGTTCGTCATCGTGCTATCTACCCCGATCAGCCAGTGCCGCCTATTCCCCCCATCCTCGTCAAATATGCGAAGCCGGATGAGAAGTTGGAGGAAGCGGCCAGGACAAGACTCGACGACCTCATTGAAACTGCAGAGGTCAAGAAGGGTGGGTTGGGTTCACATATCCTAATCTTGCATTACACTAATTTGATTATTCTAGTGCCACCCAAAGCGACTGGTAAACGACAGAGGGATAAAGTCATGCCACGCTCTGGACTTGATATCGACGCGCTCCTCAAGCAGCCGGAGCACAAACGCGCCAAGATCGACCCCAATAACGCCATCCCAGAATTTCGACAGATCTTCAACACGAGTGATGATGAAGATGTTGTCAAGGACGCTGCGAAGCAGATGGGCCAGATCATACGAGATCTCATCAGCGATAGCATGGGTGATCTCAATTATGAGCGTGTCATAGAGGACCTAGGTGTGCTCCGTGAAGGTATGGTAGACTTCGAGTTTGCGGCTTTGTTCAACGCCTTCCTGCTCGACCTGAAGAAGAAAATCCTCTCTGGTGAATTGGGCGGTGACCGGCGCGAGCTGTGGTGGATGTTGAAAGGAAAGGGGCTTGGTTTGATCGATAACTTAACGGTCGAATCGTCAGACGTCACGCCTGAAGCGGCTGCCGAGGTGAGTACTACATGTTTTTACCCTGTCGTACTGGCTCAAGCTGACATTTTTCCACAGTTCTACAAGAAGTAGCAGTTAAAGTAGAAACCACTGGCTGCAATCCGAAGGCAATAGAGCTGGTAGCGCTTGAAGTGCTAGATTGGTCTTGTTACGAAGCGGTTTAGCAGCCACGCTCCATCATTGAACCATTGTCCATGATACCAGCTCGCTGCTTCTGCGATGTAAGAGTAGTTTGGGAATATGCCCCGCATAGAAGTCACTGGGCTGGTGTAGCACATTGAGCTAGAACATCTGGCTAAAAGTACCAGCACACCACATCACCACATGACACAAGTGTATATATTTCCGGCCTACATAGATACACTGAAGCTTGATTTCTGTCCCAAATTATCAGTAGTAGTGACGAGCTGCTGAGGTGAAAGACCGATTCTACTGAACTTTCAGAGCTTGCCGCAAGAAGGTCTTATCAACAACTGCACACTTATATTCACTGGCTATTGTTCTAAATAGCAAGTCCAGATCAAGGCCAAAAGTGATATTCTAACTGGCCTGAGTGGGTTTCCGGTAAAAATTTGTGGCATTCTGATTCCTGTAGCAATTGCAGTCTAAGAAACCTCAAACACAACTTCCCGTTTGCATTGCGCCAAACACCGACTTGATTTCCTCGACTAAGGGCACGACCCCGTACCATAACTTCCCGATACATTCCATCAAAGCACAACAACTTTTACACTGTCGCAGCTAACATCTTACTCTCCCCATTCCGTGGTAGCTTAATCAATATCACAAAGGACGGTACTGACTTTGATTGGACTTCCCAGACTTGTAAGGTGGACATCATGTCACAAGCACAGCATACCCGAGACTCCCCTGAGCCTCTCATCCTCTATGCAGGCGGTGCTACTATCATATGGCCTTCCGATTCAGATGCAGCGCAGTCTTCTGGTCAAGATGGATACATGAACAGCGAGGATGAGGAGGGAAGGATCTTCGCTCCCCCGCCTCAGCAGAAGCAGAAGAAAAAGAAGAAACCCAAACACCATCGCCAAGAACCAGGTACGTAATGGTCCCAAGCTTGCTTTACTATATTAACTGATGATTTCAATAGCTTCCGCTCAAGCTACAACTACCACGGTCCAAGCATCTTCGGCAACCCTCAGTCTGAAGGCAGGCGACATTGCTCCGGAGGGTCTTCTCCTATGTCCCTTCAAGCTCGTCAGGCAGTATCCGTTCAAATTTGTTGGAAATATGAACCGACAGAAGGTAGGTCTACTGATAATACTAGTAACATTTATCTGACTTGGCTACTAGGTGCACGACTTCTTCATGAACTGCCTCTTCGTGGGTGGAGGCTGGAACATGTGGGTTGTCTTGGTTGCTTGATACTGCTACACTACTTACAGATGCATTCTTAGGTTTTACATTCACGATCCCTCCTCCAGTCGGGCGCCGCTATTGCTGGTGCCCACTACTGAAATCCAGGAATTCCTCCAATACGTCAACCGAGAACTTCGCGTCCTACTCACGATACCCACTGGGAAAGAGACCGAAAAGTTTAGCCTTCGGTTTTCGGGATGCCCGCGCCCACAGTTTGCTGGTAAAGTAGCAAGCAAAGATGCGTACGACGCTTTGAAAAACAAGCTCGCCCAGTCCAGTCCCAGCAACTTCAACCTCCACCCTGCAGCTCTGAGTTCCTTCAAGGACAAAATGGACAAGATCTATGAATCCGTCAAGACGCCAAAGGTTAAGAAGGACCCCGCAGGCCAGCGAGCCAGGATCATTGCGAAGCAGAAGAGCTTTGGTCAAACTACGAAGCGCGTGCAGCGTTATCTTGGTCTACGTACCCGTACTGCGTATTCGGTTGGTCAAGGTACGATGATACCCTCTCCCCTGAATAATGTACTGTATTTGACTGGTTTCAAACAGATAGGGGATGGGATGTATCAATGCCGTCACCATTCCAAACCGAATTGGATGTTCGGTTCGTATGCATCGACGTGGAAGCTCACGAATCCGACAACAGAACGGTCACAGAGGTCGGCATTGCCATACTTGACACGCAGGATATAGTCGACTTGTCTCCCGGTGAAAGCGGAAGAAACTGGTTCAACAAAATCCAAGCGCACCACCTCCGTGTAGCCGAGGTGGCTCATGTGGTGAACAGTCGGTTTGTGCAGGGCTGTCCTGACGACTTCGACTTTGGGTAAGGTCTCCGGGCTGCGAAATTTATACCAGCTAACATCATTCTAGTGAGAGTGAGATCATTCCTCGCAAGTACATTGTCGACAGAATTGAGAACATCATCGGCACTGGTAGAAACAACGAAAGTTCTATTGTCATGGTTGGGCATGACCTTTCTTCCGACATGAAATACCTTAAGGGCCTTGGTTTCAACCTATGGAACTCCCCTCTGTTCCTCGACGAGGCAGACACCAAGAACATGTTCCAGCGTGTTCGGAGAGACCCCAGCGGCCGCAAGTTGGCAGTTATGTGCAATGAGTTGGGGATCCCGGGCCGCAATTTCCACAATGCCGGGAACGATGCGATGTACACCCTCAGAGCAATGATTGCCATGGCTGTGCTTAGAAAGACGGGATATCCTGAGGTCGTCTCGACCACGGATAATCCACGAGAAATTCCAAGGTAGGGCCCCACGCCATATGAACGATGAGTCCATCAATACTGAAGGCATATAGCGAAGCAGAATGGACCGATGGGGAAGATGCGGATGGTGGTCAATGGTGCAAAACAGCGGAACCTGAAGAGAGTAAGTGATTGACTCGAATCTTATATGACAATGATTCTTCTAACCAAGATTAGAGCGACAAGCCCCTCCGGCATCAGTAACGAACCGGCAGCCGCTGTGGTGATAACGGTCGTGGGTGTGTGCATGTTCACGATATTACGGAAGGTTGAGGAGAAGTTAGTCTCTGTTATGTTTTGCTTTTTCTTTCTTTCTACGTCAACTCAGATCAGAGGAGAGATGAGCCCTCGAAGGGCCGTCCGTGGATGTATTTCGTAGAATACAGGCCCCGAACCAACCGAATGCAGCGGCCTACCGAAAATGCCAAAACCTATTCCCAAACGCCGTCGCTTTGTACATGCCGTGGTGATTTTGTACATTATTTCTATACATGTGTCGTTCCAATCGACATTAGGGGTTCTTCTCAAGGAACTCCTTGGCTTCGTTGACCTTGGTGGCAAGGTAGGGACTGCCTCCTCTATCGGGGTGGTTGAGCAGCATCAGAGTTCGGTGAGCCTTTCGGACCTTGTCTTTTGTCACGGCACGTTCGCTAGATCGTGTTAGTTTATGGCTATCGGGGTTCTTCTCTGTGTACAGAGATCAGCCTTACTTGAGAGAGAGGATCAAGGATGCCTCCCGCTTCGTCATCCGAGACTCGAAGCCGCCCTTGTAGAAAGCCTTGCCCATAGCCCCGACACCACCTCGCGATCGCCTCCATGCGACGAGTCCTGCGCGTCCCTGGAAGGAAGAAAAAAGCATGTTAGCTCGGGATCGTCGTTTGCCCAGTCGGCTCTGGAGTGATGACGATATGGAGCAGCACGTACCAGAAAAGCCGCGACGGCAACGCCGCCTCCGAGGGCAAGCATAGAAGCCATGGTTTCTGTCGGTATTTGATTCGGATTGAAGGACAATTCGTGCGGACTCTCAACGGGAGCCGGGAGAGATGGATCTTTTTTGCTGAACTGGAGGAGTGGTGGTAAATTACGTGCCGTCGTCGCAAAGCAGTCGCCGCCGGAGTTTAGAGGATTAGATTTTTGGATGGTTTGCTTGGCCGCCCGCCCCGACCTCCGGGGACCACCCCTGTCAAAACTTAGCCCCTCCAGGCGCTTTTCAACCGACCAATTAGACTTCTCGATAAGAATTAATATGACCCGCTTTGTTTCTTATCGATGGGGTTGGCATCAAAAAAGTTCGGCGCAGCTCTCTCATCGTGAACATCTGCAACTTCAAGATCCGAATCGCTACTACCACACCACTTCTTTACGACAAATCCACCGCGCGTGGTCAATCGCAAATATGAGGTATGTCCACGAGCGCAAGTCTAGCCCGGCATTCATAAGAATTACCGCTGTCCTCTTCTACGGCGCCACACGCTACCATCCTGGAGAACACCATCTTGGAGAAACACCATGACACAGGATGGCCTGCTTCGATTTCTCCTCAGTTTCGTCTAGTCGAAGCCTCACTAACTCATTTTTACAGGGTGGAAACATGCCACTTCTGCTCCAGGCCTGCTTACCCAAGCAAGGGAATCACTGTATGTTTTCCCTAATTCCTCTTTTGGCAGAAATAAAAGACTAACAAGGACCAAGTTCGTGAGGAATGACGCGAAGATGTTTCGGTTCTGTAGATCCAAGGTCAGTTTTATTCCCTAGATGGCTACGAGCTTGACTTGTCCCCTCCCCAAGAAAGGTACATGTGTACATTTGCTAACAAAGAATTGTCTGTACAGTGCCACAAGAACGTAAGTTATGAACATCCCCCGGCGCAACTCGCGCGTGTCGAATTAAGATGCATACACCTGGAAAGTCGGTTTGCAACAAGACCAGCGGCGGCAAGGCAACTTGAATGGCTGGGTTTGGTATGCGGGAAAGTCTTCACACTCTTGTCCTCTCCTGGCTGGCCTCCTTCCTTGGAACAACCGCCTTTCCGTACCCCAACCAAATGCACCTTAAGGGTATCAAATGTTAAAGAAAGTTCAACTTTTTGAAATATTTGGTTCTTTATATTTTGTGCCTTGTCAGCTTTTGAGAGGGGCCAGGCTGGGTGGGGCATGCTTAAATGGAAGGAAAATATGCATCTTAACTCGACCCGCGACGACGAGGCTCACGATCCTCGTATAAATTGCTAACAAAAACACTAAAAATTAGTTCAAGATGAAGCGCAACCCGCGCAAGCTCCAATGGACGAAGGCTTACCGGAAGGCGGCTGGCAAGGAGATGACGGTCGACTCGACACTTCAGTAAGTTTCAGAAAACACCAACCCATTGGACTTGCGCTGTAGCAAGACACATTACTGACAGACTTTACCTACCCTACAGATTTGCTGCACGCCGTAACGTGCCTGTCCGCTACAACCGCGAGCTCTGGCAAAAGACGATGCAGGCCATGTCCCGCATCAGCGAGATTCGCAGCAAGCGCGAGAGGGTATTCTACAAGAAGCGTATGGCTGGCAAGCGGGAGAGAGAGCTGGCACGGGACCGCAAACTCGTACAGACGCACTCTCACCTGCTGCCCCGCATGCGCGGCAGCGAGAAGCGCCGCCTCGCTATCGAACAGGGTCTGGCCCAAGAAGAGATCAACCGACTCGAGGAGGAGAACGTGTTGCCCGTCAAGACCAACAAGCCCTTCGGCAAGGAGAAGATTCGCCAGAAGGTCCGCATCGACGGTGGAGTGGAGGAGGAGGCCCCGGACAACGACATGGATATCGATTCCGAATAGAGTGTTCGTGCTGGACCGGGTGTTATTGGCCAAAGAAGCCGGGGGCGCTTATGATTTTGCACAGGAATGTGGAGGATTGGCTGCCAAGAATGACGGTATTATCCACCATGGCGTTTACTGCGGTTTTTGCTTTCGTTTCTTCCCGGGCATGTGTCAAGGCGTTGGTGGGCTACCCTTCAGGGAACCAAAATTCGAAGACGATTGTTTTTCTGCGATGATATACCAAGCTGAGTGAAGAACACGCTCAATTTCGTTATAGTGTCCTTGATGGTGAAAGCATACGTTAAGACATCTGGTGTGAGATGGCGAGTTCATGCCAATAGCCATGCATCGGGACAACTGCTTGTGGAGTTGGGGGGCCTGAGTACTCGCCTCTCGCAGATGGTATGAGCGATATCGAAGCCACTCCTGGCACAAGCGAAACTCACCCGGCGGACGTCAAGATTCTGCAACATATCAGTAGCGCCAGTGACATGGATTGAGTTCCGCTTATCCAGAAATGAACTACCAGACAAGGTATAATGGAAACCGGATATATTTGGTCTGAAAAAACCGAATTCTACTCATGTGCAAAAGGGACCTGCCTCGTACTCCGAGTTTCCCGTGTCTACCCTTCTGAAACCTGATCGGACAAAATCCATGCCTGCTACGTAACCTTATTGGTCAAAAGCGCCCTGTATATATCCAGCACCATGCATTGCTCTGGAGAGTGTTTGTATATGTTTGTATGCGTATGTGTTTGCAGAGGACCATGGCTGCGTAGCAAGGTCAACCTCGTTCCTTTGGTTTCCCATCCCGTCCCCCTCCGCTCCATAAACGCCGTTTAAAGTCATGAAGGGCTGCCTGTCTGTCTCTCTGACTACCTCTAGGTTAGGTAAGGTAAAGTTTATACTCATATATCTATGCCATCTACATCGCCACCACCCCCTTGGCCTGCTACCCCGACCCGGCCCCGCCCGATGTGGCCCGCCGGATGGAGCTGGTAGGCCTTCTTGGGCTCCGCGAGGGCGGTGTTCACCTCGTTGAAGACCTTGGCGTCGAGCGCGGCCTGGCGCTTCCGCTTGTTTTCCTCGTCGTACTCCAGCTGGGCCGGGTCCGAGGTCCAGTTGCCCGCCCCGCCGCGGCCCGAGTACCGTATCTGCTGCTGTGGCGCCTGCTGCTGCTGATGAGAGGGCGGCGGGGGCGCGTGGGCGTTGGCGTAGGCGGCTGCCCGCGAAGAGGCCACAGCAGCGGCGGCTTGGGCTTGGTGGTTCTCGGCGTCGGCGGCCGTGGCGCTGGTGACGAAGTTCCCGGCGCCGCCTCGGCCCGATCGCGCATATCCACCGGCGGAGGAGGGGGGAGGAGCAGAAACCGGTACGGCGGTGGCGGGATCGGAGGGCAGCGGGTCGGCGTCAAAGGAGGAGGACGACGCAGCGGGTTTTTGGGCTTCGAGGTCCTGCTCTTGTTGTCCCCCCTTCCCCTTGTTACTGTTGGTCGCCTCCTCGATCTGCTGGGGGCTGTAATAGTTGCCGGCGCCGCCTCGCCCGGCACGTTTGTAGGCGTCCATTTCTTTCCTGGTTGCGCTTGGCTTGGCGGAGTAGCATTAGGGTAGGTATGTGCCCCTTTCTTTTGTTCTTTTGTTCTTCCTTTTGGGGCCGCCCCTCTCTCTCGCTCCTTTTCTTTCTATCCTTCTTTCCTTCCTTTCCTTCTCCTTCCCCTTTATTTGCTCTCTCTGACTCGCCTATCGTATTTTGTACTGTATTGTATTTCTTTAATCCGTACTATGTAGGGATATACTCCGCTTCGAATGGACGATTGGATTGGGCGTAGGGCCTCGGCCTCCTCCTATTCAGCGGTAACCAGACGACTACTGCACCGGAAAGAAGGAATGTGGAAACGAACGTATCGCAAACGGTTGGGCGCGGACTTGTCCCGAGGCGGAAGATTGTGGGATGTTTGTGGGTAGGTGGTGTGCTCATGGGTGGGTAGGGATTATTTCGGCAGTTGGGAATATGTACAATCTGCTGCCCGCCCGTGGTTTCGTTTCTCTAATGTGAGGTAATGTGCAGGGGTTGTGCATTACACAGCACAGCACAACTTTACACGTTATGGACATGTAATCAAAGTATCACGTATGAATGTGGTGGCATTTTCCAAGGTTGCAATACTGTATTTATTAGGTTGTTTCAATCAGACGGCTTGGGCTGTTGGTTCCTGGCTTGCGTTACAGGCGTGGGCGGTGTGCGGGGCAGCAGCTGCACAAAACATCGTGGCCATGGCTGCTGCTAATGGATGGGTTAATGGTTCCAAAGCATTCAGGAACTATTGACTGCTTGATTTCCACCTTCCAGCCCCCTTCGTTTGGTTCCGGGTCAGGTACATTTTATTCTTAGTGCTGCTGGTCTCCTCCTAACTAACTGGCCCCCCCTGAATGGAAGCCATCGTCCAATTCGAAACAGTGTTCATGCCGTGGGTGTATGGGTCCGGATGGGAATTGGCTTCACACGCGTGGCAGGCACCGGGTACGGGTTGTAACTATACGCGGCCGCGTCAAAGGGGTAATTGTTTTGGGGGACCCTCTTTCGATGGGTGGGTGCGAACATTTGGATGGAGCTATCTGCAACACATTTCAATAATTCGTCAGGCGTGATGACGACACTGGGTTTAGGAAGACACAACGACGACGATAACAATAATTTTTGAATGCGGGAAACGTAACTGAAATGCTGTACCTGTTGATCTCTGACGGGAGAGGTAAGGTTGACCTTGCTAATAAGAGGGGGAAATAGTTTCCCGCGCTATTCCAACAAGCAAGTAATCCGGACAGCGCCGCTCAGCGTGCGACCAAGAAGTCCGAAAATCATAATTTGTTACCTACCTGACTTTTTTTTTTGGCCATACCTGTTGGAAGAGCGACGTCATTGAGGGGAAATTGGTTTTGGGGCCTACTTTGGTGAATATCCACCTCGCAAATAACGGTGAAGACTCTCGTGAGTCACACATTGGAATGAAGCTCTCAAATTCCAGCCATCGTATTCAAAACAGATTTGAAATTCCGTATTGGAATTTGCGGGAGCGGAGCCGGGAGCACGAGTGCATAAGAAGCTATTCACTAATGCATTGTACGCTCTGATGCCTAGTTCGCAGTGTTGGTTGCAGCATTGCAGCGCTATTCACTCACTTTACCACCCATATGCACTTGTAAGTTGTTAGGCTGTTGACCTAGCTACTAGGTTTAGGGGTCAAGCAGATCTCGGGACAGACGGTACAGATGATCGAGTTCAGATCGAGCAGAAACGTGTAGCGTGGTGGACTTTGTGAGAGAAGAAAGGTTATGTGTGCGAGTGGGATTTCTCAACATGGGAGTCGCGCAACTTTACCATTCAATAGCGTACGGCGCATGGTAATCTCGCGATGGTGGGAGAGCGAGTAGGGGTCCGTCCGACTTATTGTGTGTACCTGCAGCATCTCGAACGACGTGGACTCTCCGAAGGACCCGATGGCCAGGTCAGCATGTCAGCCATTCCCAACAAAGCCCCCGAGAGGGAGAGGGAGATCTGTGGTAGGATGTCTGTTGTGAAGATCTATTGTCGTACTGGAAAAGCAGCCAAAAGAGACGACTCGCGATGGTGGTGGGCCAAGACCACCAGTCAAGCCAGTCAGACCTCTGACCTGCGTAAAGCAGTCAGCGTATCACCGCTAACAACAACAACATCATCATCATCATCATCATCACAACCATCACCATTAGCATTCCATGTGGTTTGTGCATTCGCCTACTTTAAATCCTACCTGCGAGTACACCTTGTACTACATATCGGAAAAGGTGGTGGGCAAAAAAGCAGGTACAGAACTAAATATCATACCGAGGTGTACGTTTCATAGGTTTGCTTTTCCCGACTCTTTGGTTAGGCTAATGGTAACGCCCGGACACCGACGAACGATAAAACGGATTGGATCGAGCGGGTAGCAACATAGGGCCAACGCTGATCCTTTGACTATTTTCGGTGTCAAGTGTTCGCTCTGCTGCCAGGAACCCGAACAACTCGCTTTGGTAAAAAGTGGTATATTGACATGTACATACTGTGCACACGCGACCGTTCTCTGCGCGACGGACGGAAGGGGTACAGATAGGCAAACTGGCTGGGGCACTGCGAGACTTCCAAGCCCAGAAAAATATATATTGTCCGAGATGCCAATGAGACAGACCGTGGTGGGATTGTGACAGGCTGTCAACTATCAGAACGGGAAGGTTTTAGTGACAATCCGGCTGTGTCGGTCGGTTCGGGGTGGCCCCTCGCTGAATCAAGCAAGCAGAGTAGCCTGCCAGGAAAGTAGCAAGCAGCTGGCTTAACGAGTGGTGAGCTGTACGCTTTACTGAGGGATATACCTGTGTGGCTGACTTCTGGGCACTGGGCTGGCCAAGGTGCACTGCTTGCTGCCAAGAATAATTACGGTAAGAGGTGTTTCCCGCACGTACTGTGTTCAGGTGTGTGTGGTGACGAGTCCAAGTTCCAGGCTTGGTGGAGAGAGTGAGAGTGTGTGTGTCACTTGATCCAAGTCTTGCCAGCCTCGACTGATGACCAGAACTGATCTTATGACTACTTCTTTTCTATTATCCTACGTTTGTTGACGGGCTTCCACCTTCTGTTAGCTTCCTACCGTCACTAACGGTAATTCTTGTAGGCCCATTTACATGTACGCAGCCCACAATAAACCTGATCTACGATCGCGATCTTGCACTTTGGGCTGCAAGCGCCATCGAAAAATTTCCAAGTATACAACTGAAACGGCGCAACTTCGTCAGTATAGCAACGGCGGCCAACTATTGCCCAACATTTACGTATTAGATTGCATGTCAGTTACATGGCAGATTGTATGTAACGTGTGTCTGAATCGCATCAGTATAATCCGTTTTCAAGATTATAGAGTAGAGTCTACTACTATAGTCTTGGGCTACATACATGCTATACTCGCACAAGTATCTGATCAGCACCTAGGCTGCGGGATCACCCGACTGTCAACAATGTGGCAGCGAACGGCGGTCTTAGTTTTAGGGTGTGTTCCATTTCTGATGCAGCGCTCTGAAATTACCTAGATTGCCGACCTACAGTATTGCCTCTGTTCTAAGAATTCCACTATTCACCACTGCAATTACTGGGCCACCACTGGACAGGAAAGAAAGCAAGTCATGTCCGCGCAGCGTGAGATAAAATAAAGTTTTCCAGTCTCCCAACGGGCCAGAAAAACGGATGCTTGGCGCAAAGGCCGATGAGGGTAATTATTACTCGATAGAAGGAAGTTGAGCGCCGCCGCCAACCCCGTGGGCAGCTTATCAACCCTACCCGAGGCCTAGAATCCGTCCCCCTCCATGGCAAACCAATCGCGAAAATATGGAAAAGCCCCATGACCGACTACTGGGTAGAGAGAGATGGGTGCCATTGTTGGAACTGCTGTGTGGTGTGAAAGCCGTACATCACCTTGTCCGTATTCAGCTTACTTACCCCACTAGCTGTCATCCTCTTAGATCATGTATCGATTATGTACAATCATTTTTCTGTAATAAGTTTTGCTTTTGGATTCATCAGCCCTGGTTCCTGGCGCTTTTTTGTTCTTTCTGCTTCCTTTCTTTTCCTCAAACGTCCGATGCCCTCGAGCGCGAATTGTGCCGACGTAGCCAAGAACTTTTGAGCACCGTACGTATGCTGCTTTTTGTCTCAAGAAGACTGGCTCGTATGCGGTTCCTGACAGAAGCAATGGCTCGCACATATGGAAACTGGAGCATGACCAGCAGCAGTTTGATGGCTTCCGGGATGCCCAGCGGCCAATGGGTTAAAAGAATGTCCGTGGCGATAGCATTGGAGGGGATGGCTGTATGGATCATGGGTTTATCTAGTTCCCCATGCATGATAAAAAGGATCGGACACTTTGAGAGGGAGGGCACCAGGCCACGTTTAAATAGTACCTGCGTCCCAAAGAGTCAAATCCGCTTGCTGATCTCTTGCCAACCCCCTGGTCTCGTTGTTGTGCACCTGCAGAGTTGAGAGCTGGCCTGTCGAGGCATATTCGAGACGATCGATGCCGGTCTGGCAGTTCTGCGGCAGCTTTATTCACTATTCTGACCTCGCCAAAACAAGTGTTCGGGTCCCCAAATAAATATTTTTTGAGCCATGACTTGACAGCCCCTCCCTCGTGGGAGAGCTCATTAGTCGTTCGTCCCGTTCCATGTTTCCAAATTACCAGGGCTCGGAAGAAGCCCAGTCACGATAGCGGCGATCATTCAGGTCCCAAGCCTCGCTCGGCCCCGGAATTGCCAGCTGGTTGCTGAGGGCCGCTCCACTGCTCGTAACGACTCAACCTCCGAAATGTGGAGAGATATCGTTGCACCCAAGTCCTCAAGTTGCATCTGAAAGCCGCACTACCCCTCCTTGAGATTCATGGTATCCTAGTCCTAGTGCGCATTATCCTAGTCGTGATCTTCTGACCCGAATCGGATGTACCGTCGTAGATTGCGCGCAACCACCTATCTACGAGGAGGGAAGGGCTGTGATACGGAGCTAGATATATGCACGTTGCGAAACTCGACAAGTTTGCGTATGTAGGAATTGGTTCACGGTGGAAGGAAGGTCCCAGTCGCCGCGTTTTGATTTTTTGTTGTTAAATCTCGCGCAGTTGATTCTGGGAAACTTTTTTTTGTTGTTGTCCCAAGTTCGCTGACTGGCATGGTAAGGATCAGCGTCACTCACCCGTGGCATGGACAGGGTTTCCATGGTTGGTTTCTGAGCCCAATCCTGTACGTACTGTACTGGTAGCAGTGTGTAATCTTGGAATGGCAGCACCATCGATACTTTTGATCGGAGTTTCTTACTTGGGCGGGTTACAGGAGGAATCTCGTGCGGACAACTTTCGGAGTTTTCAGTCACCACGGTCATATCATATCTATCATAAGGCGCAATTTGACGACCATTGTTCCCCAGAGTAGTAGGGTATTGTCTTTACACTATCGCTGCAGATCAAACATGGGAAAGAGCAGAGCCAATATATAATGGAAGTGCTATATATTCGGTCAGGGAAGATGGCTAAAACAAAGGGCTGATGTTCCGGGCAGCTTGAGCTTGCTTGCCCTTATCAAATAACAGTGCCCGGAATCTCTGTTGGGCGGGGCCCTTTGTTGCCTTATTCGCTTCACCCCCACCCCGCCCCCTAATTCGACCCCCTACTATCTATTTCAAGCGCCCACCAATCATAGTCACCAGGCAAGGGCGTGGCATCGCTAAGCAATTGCTCGCATCGCATCGCCATCGCTACGGATTGCCTCTGGCTTATGGCGCCCGACATTGCGTGGTTGCTCACGTACCTGGGCTAACCGCGATTAGGCGAGACACCGAGCTGATGTAGAAAGTGC
Source organism: Apiospora saccharicola (assembly GCA_038363915.1). NCBI lineage: Eukaryota > Fungi > Ascomycota > Sordariomycetes > Amphisphaeriales > Apiosporaceae > Apiospora > Apiospora saccharicola. The sequence goes on from JAQQWM010000001.1 coordinate 9,553,348, forward strand.
TAGAAGCCAAGAAAGGGAGATACAGAAGGATGCAGCAGAGAGAGGTGAATCAGAATCAATAAGCCCGCGAGCAGAAAAGGTGAGCTGGCATCCCGAAAAGCGGAAGAGCACTTTCTCTCGCCTATCACGACATGGAGTGGAATACTTACATGATGCACCAAGGAGGACTAGTTGCTGCACAAGAAAAGATATACTCACGAGTCTCCCACTGCTAGCATGTAGCTTCTCCCCTTGTCCCGCCTCGGACGAAAGCCAGCCAGCCTCGGTAACATGAATCGCCGACGTGTATGCGTAAATAGGTAGATAGGTAGTCGATAGACGAAGGAAGCTTGTCCTTTCCCGGCCAGCCGACACATTTGCTTATTATTCATTCCTGGCCAAGTTCGACGTCTTGTCTCCAACCCAGACAGAGTGTGCGAGCATTAATAACAACTTAGGTCAGAAGGGCGAGACTTTAGATATGCCCTGCCCTTGTTGTACAGCGCTGGCCACCATCCAATCACAACGCCGGCCATACGTGTAACGCCTGGGAATAATCTTCCGAATCCAGTGGGTAGATCCTACGAGTATGTAATTGGTAATGTGAGCCAGGCACAGCATGGCTGCCAATCGAATCGAATGGTCTCGATCACTGCTGTACCTTATCCATGCCTAGCACTGGGAAAGTCGAATCGAATCACGATCTCATAGTAAACCCACATTTATTAACTCCTTGGAACTTGAAATCATTCGAAACGGATGAGCCTGGGAAAATAAAATTTGAAATATCGTGTAAACCCTATCTTATCTCGATGTTTTGTTTCCGGTAGCCATTCCTTGCCTATCCGGTGCAAAACATTCGGCGTCTCGAGCGGTAATTCTATGCTGAGGTAGCAGTACCGCTACCTGGAGTCCAGTGAACGAACCGTTTCAATCTTGGAGGGGTTTCGCCAGCCCAAGAGTCCCAGCGCGCGCTGTAATGATGCATTCCTACAGTACCTCTTCCTTACCCTACCTCACACTGCCAAAAACTTGACATAAGCACTGCGCTATACTTACTATGCATTTGTGTCTGTATATACTCGTATATAAATATAGTATGCACATGCACACAATCCAAGACATGAGATACAACATGGCCGGCCAAGGACTACATTCACTTCCGTCCCCTTTTGTCGCTCCTTCTCCTTTTTGAGCACGTACCGTAGAGCGAGCTATCTTACGGAGTACATGAGTTCCAAATTCCAAGGCACAGGTACGGTACGGGCTCGCGCTGAGATAATCCTGACAAGATTAAAGTACTTGCCCAGTGAGCTTCCAAGTGTCCGGTGGAGTATGAAAGAGGGCTGTGGGAAAGAGCGGGTCAGCCAGAGGACCTGAACTGAACAACTGAACCCGGACCGAAAGTTTGGGCTAGGTATGGATGGGTTAGCTAAGGACACGCAACCAAATCATTTACCGCACACCCCCTTCTCCCTTCCCCCTTCAGAAACGGAAATAAAAGTGGTTGACTTAGCTCCATACACTGTGCTGCTACTGCTGTTGCGTCTGCTGGGCATGCGCATGCTCAGGTGTTCGGTAACCTACCTGTCTACCTCTCTCTCCCCTCCTCCTCCCCGACCTACCATGCCTGCCTACTTGCCTACAGACAGTAATCATGCCATGCCTATGCCTACTTCAGTGTAGGTGTGTGCTAGGGGGGTAGGTACTTGCAACCTACCTGCCTAGTCCAGGTAGTAGCTAGCTCAGGCTAGACACGAGCTCTCTTTCACCCACAGTTGATTACTGCAGACAACGGCGGCGCTTGTTGCGTACCGATCAGTGATGGACTGATACGTCCGTCTGTCGGGTGGGTATTCCCCCCTCTCCTTCCTGCCCACCCCCCTCCCCCTTCTCCCCTCTGCCTGGACCAGCATTGGGCTTTGGGGTAATAACAATAAGTAATCCAGGTAGCAATGGGTTGATTATGTACGTATGTACCGGGAGGGATGTACATCAACCACCCATTGATACGTGTGTTGGAGGGACAGACGGGCACTATCGCTACTCTGAGAAGCGCGCCCAAAGCCCGGCGCATGGCAGCTGCCGCTTTGTACACATTCAGTACCTCCCTCTCCCTCATTCCCATTCCACGCTTCCAAGGCATACCATAATTACCAAGGCGTAGTCCGGTCCTGGAACTGTCCATGCCCTTCAACCACCACCACCACTAACTTACCACTCGAGCCTGACCTTTGTCTCCCTCCCTCTCCCTCTCCGACAAAAAAGAATTAAATTATTATTACTACAATTATTTCTATCCAGCAAAGGACAAATTAGGCCTGGCTTTATTCCACCACTTCTTCCTTGGCTTCGACTGACTGGCTTGCCTTCATTCCCACACACACACACAACAATACCTACATCCAATCACCCAAACCGCACTCGCACCAGACCACTTGCTGCTACCACCCTCTCCAACCAATGCATCCACCCAACCCTCGCCCTTGAATCTCACCACCACAAGTTGATCTTCTTGCTTGCTCACCTTGCTTCTTTGCTTTTGCTCACACGCAACTCTACAACAACCGCACAAGTCCTGGATCTATGCTACTTCTCTTGTTGATCTGAAGTGATAACTACTCCTATTACGCGGCAATGGCCTCCTCTAAGGTATATATATACAATTCCCACTTATCCAAAGGGGAGGTGGAATTCCCGGAACAGGATACCCGAATGCTGATCACCTTTGTGTGCCACAACAGGATATGTCGACAACAACAGTAACGAGGCCATTGAACCAGCACCGTCAGTCGCTGACGTCGAACTCCACGAACCCTCTAGCCAACACTCGACTACCCTCCCACTCACGCAACGGCTCCCACACCCACGCCCACTCGGCCCTCTCCGGTGCCTTCAACGCTGCCCATCGTGTAACACGCCGCAAGAGCATGACCAGCTCAGGAGCCAACGTGGCGGCAGTAGCAGCCGCTCTCAGCGAAGCTGGTGACATGATGACTGCTCTTCCCATTACTTCCAACTCCCGCCGCGGCACCGTCTCGAAGCCCGCCGCCGTCGTCCGGTCGACCATGCCCAGCAGCCTCCCTTCTCCGCCCGGCAGTCTCCCCACCCACAAATTCATGATGTCTGTAAAGCCCGAGGGTCAAGAGAGTGCCATCGACGATGACTCCAACGACATGTCAGGCGAGGACCTCGGAGAAAACGGATCGCAGGCGGGCAAGGTTCGGCGTGCTAGTGACGGCCAGCCACTGTCCAAAGATGGCAAGAAGAGCAGCCGCCCTGACCTCCGCTGCGAAAAGTGCGGCAAAGGATACAAGCATAGCAGTTGCCTGACCAAGCATTTGTTCGTGCCCATTTTCTTGCCCGTATTCTCCTCCCCGCAGTCCCCTGTAACGGTTGCCGGCTAGAGTCGTGTCAGAAAGTTGTGGTCAAGGACCCGCTACCGGATATGCCCTCCCTCCCCGAGCCCCGGACTCTGATTGATGGACAAATGTGTTGACAATATTTCCCTGGCTAGGTGGGAGCACACTCCCGAGTGGTCATACACATCGAAGCTTCTCATTTCCAAACACCAACAAGTTCAGCTTCTCGAGGCCGCATCGGTGCTTGTGCAGATGAACACCGTCATGGGCAACGACATGGACGTGACCACCCCACCCGATTCGGCTAGGGACTTTGGCAGCGAGGCCGGGTCGGCATCCCCTACCGCCTCTGGCTATTCCGAGCAACACGACGACCACAGCTCAGCCGACACCACACCCCCGCCTCAAGCCGACCCGTTCAGAAGCCTGTCCAAGAGGTACAGCAGCGGCAGTGGGTATGCGCGGTCTTACCAGTCGACTACCTCAAACGGGTTCCTCTCTGGAAGTATCCCAAGTGGATCCGGGTTCGGACACAACCGCCAGGGTAGCACGGACCGTCGCCCTCCGTCTTCGGGCATGAACAACACTGGTCAAGAAGACCGGGACCTTGCTGCAGCCGTGGAGCTGCTGAGTTGCAGCTTCAATAGCAATGGAGGCCGGGACAGCAGACTGCCCAGCGATGCCCCCCCCCGTGCCACCGTTGCCGGCCCAATACCTCGACCAGGCGGCCACAAGCTCAAGCTTCCTGGACAGTTTCTCCCCATTCGCAAACAGCTATTCGGCCCGGCAGATGCCCGAGAGTTTCACGCGTGGCGAGTCCCGTTTCCCTCGTCATGACGAGGATGTGAAGATGGAAGACAGCGATGGCGGTAGCATGGACGACGAAGACGACCGTCGCTCCAGGGCTCGCAACAGTGAGGAAGACGACGAGGGTGTCTTCGGGCGTATGGAGGAGTAAGAGAAGGAAAGCCTGCAAATGCAGCACCATGGAGAAAACGGCGCAGTACGCCGACTCCCGTGGGGATGACATTGGCACCATTATGGCATTTGTTGTTTCCTTTGTGTACCACATAAACGTATATTCACCACATGTTGTAAAAGTGGTGGTTCGCTCCGCCACCGAACCTCAGCACCGAAGAGAGGAGGGCCCTTCGCGGTACACTCCACGAGGTTAAAGTGAGGATCGGGAGGTGCGTCGAGTGAACACCGAATAACATATTCGACCTAAACAGATCCTTGGAGGATCTCTCGAGGCAAAGAGTAGAATGTCTAATATCAGGACTAAGACAAACTCGACTGTTCTCTGTATCAAACAATAAAGTCAAATGAAAGCATCAGACTTACATGAACCACGTGAAATGCAACGGAAGTGAATTCTAGGGGCTGAGGATGCGAAACGGGTGTCGCAAAACAGGAGAAATAGATGCAGGAAGAGTATAGTTGGAGAAGGGGATGGGATACTTGTGATTTCTGGATGGGTTGATATCTACAAACGCGAGGCCCATGAGCCTTTCGATGCGAGTCAACGGCGGGATGCCATGCTCTAAATGCTTTTCGTCCCACTGGGAGAGGATAAGGGACTTTATGCAAATTGTCGCTCGCAGTTCACCAGCTTATTGTAGGAGATAGGTTGGGTCATGGCATATATGCGACATGGACCTTGAGGGCTCTGGTTATGTATGTTTGTACAACACCTCTTGGGAGACTGTTGATATAGGGTTGTTTGGATGAGCCATCATACTTGCTCATCTACGCCACCTAAGGCTGCAGCCGAACTTTCCTGGACTAAAAAGTAGGCTTGGATTGGAGCATTCAGCACTATCAGATGTCAGTGAGCAGGCAGAAACAGGCAAGGTTAGATTGGATGAAAGGCGCCCAAAAGAAGTGCCAGGCAATGGTGGATGGAGGTATAAGCATCGAGTTTTTCGCTGTTGGTAACAGTCTCGGGCACCAGGTAAACGGAGAGAAGGGCAATATCTCGCAGCAAACAACATCAGAGAATCAAAGGATTGGTATTGAGGGGGGACATGGAAATATATATGAAAGAAGCAGCTGGCACCCTGGGTGGAAGGGCTGAGTGCACATCAATAAACGACCTTCTAGTGTTGGTAGTAAGTGTTGGCGATCACAGTAGATCGAGGTAGTGGGCCTGAGGTTGAAGACTTTCCTTTCCCTAGCATGAAGGGATTGCAATCAATTTTTAGCAGCAGTGGTTGGGTTAATCAAATCGCTAGTTGGCGCAGCGACTGACCGGGCAACTGACGAACGGGGACTCTTCTCACTGGAAATGGGAGGAAGAGAAAAAAAATAGCCAAGCTAAGCTATCGCTGGCCCGACGTCATCCAACGACACTGGCGAACTGCTCTTCTTCTCCCCACAATTTCCGCATCTCCATCTCGATGCTGAGCTTGCAAATCTGACGATCACCAGAATTAACCCTTCCTTGTCTTCTTCACTTCTCCAACCAGTCAGTCAATCTCGCTTGATTGACCACAGCGCCCATCTTTTTCTACTCCCCCCATCGGAAAACAACAACCCGTCCGTACCTTAGCAAGTAATCTAAGCGCCAGCTCACCACCACCATGCGCACGCGACGACAAGCACAGAACAAGATGGCCACCGCAACTGCGGAGTACCCGTCAGAGCCAGAAACCTCTTCATCGGCACCTGCTTCGCCCACGGTTGACTCCATCGCCAAAATTGATAGCCCGGTTCAGGCTCCGATGGCCGAGATGACGACGCGCCGCGAGTCCAAGCTGCCGAAGCCTCTCCAGTTTCCTCTGGTGGTCATCCTGAGTCTCGCCTTCTCGTCGGTGGGCTATTCGCTTGTCTACCCTTGGACCAAAGGCGTATTGGCCGAGCATGCACGCGTCCTAGACTCCTGGGGTGAGGTCGCACTGCTAACCGGCTGGAGAATGTAAGTATACGCCAATCGCGCACACGCGCGAAACATATATCCCGTGTCAAGAGCTCAGCATTGCTAACCACCACGCGGCTCAGCTTCGAACTCGCTTTAGGCTGGTATGGCAACTACGATAGTAACGACCTAGTGTCGCTGACTTTGTTGTCCCATGGTCCTCCGGTAAGAACCCGAAATTGCAAGCCCCCAAAGGTAAATCTCGCTGACCCAAGCTTTTCTAGCTATACCTCCTGTCGGCGTTCTACAACACACCAGCCCAGGCGTTGCTCATTGCGCTCGGCATCGAGACGCTTTCGACGTATCTCCCGTTCCGCCTTCTCCGCTCGCTGTCGCCTGTGCATGCCGACCCCTCGAAGGTTCACAACGCTGAGCTGCTTACCGATAAACCTATCGCCGTGCTGACCAGCCTGCTGTCTGGTGCCATTTTCACCATCAGCTTATTCTCGGCGTATGCGACCTACCTGCCCCGATTCATGGTCGTGTACTTGAACAACCTGCCTTCCATCACTGCCGCGCACGAGGTCTACTACCTCAACCTGCTGCCGGTCACCCTGCCGCTTGGATTTGCCGCCACCTCGTTCATCTTCGCGCCCGCCGAGGCCGAGGAGGAGCCCAAGGTACCCGAGAGTGAGAACTTCGACCCCGTGGATGCATCTTTGAAGGAGACGGTCCGATGGAACCTCTGGGGATGGAGTAACCGAACCAAGATGGTAATGAAGAGGACTGCTCTGCTCATGGCGATGACTGGCATCAACACTACCCTGCAGACCGCGCTCACTGTTGAAGGTGCTGAGGTACCTGGCGCGCTTGCTTGGTCGTCGGTCTGGGTTGTTGCTTCTGCTGTTACTGGTGTGGCTCTGGGTGCTGTTGGAAGCGAGTAGAGATACTTTCGGACGGCATGCACATTTCTTTCCCGTGGCCGTTGGTCAAGGAGTTAGCAGAAGGAGGGGCGAAACCGGCTTGTTTGGCTTATATGATTCTCGCCCTTGGTAACACTGGGTTTCCACATCCCGGGTGGTTAGAAATATGATTTGCAATTCCATAAGAAAGGCTCTGAGTAGCCCGATGGACGCCAGGATGGCTTTGATAATAGGAAACTTGCAGTTTGGGAGCCTATTTGGCTGGCTGTTTACTATTTGCCACCGGTTTATAGACAGGAAGAGAAAAAACCGAATACTTAATGTGAATTGAGCAGTTGAGTGATGGGAAGAAAATGTGAATTGCCTATTGAAGAAGTGACCCAGACTCCCTGCAATATATCCTACATTCCATGTTCCCATCTAGCCAGCCCACCTTTCAGCCCTATGGTGCGAGCTCATCAATTGCATATAGGAGCTCCACCCCCAGGCTGCATCTTAATATAGTAGCAGCTGGTGGACCTCGGTGGAAGGATAGCTAAATAATCATAATCTGGGGTAATATCAGATTTGACATCATTAGCATTGCAGGTCCAATAAGCAGTCAAAATCTGGGGCATGGACTACCTCTCAATCATATATTTCTCAGGCCTTACTTCACAACTACGCGTTTCCTACTTCACTCCTTATGATATGCTTGAAGATCGTGTTTTTCTGATGGGACATAAGAACGTAAGATATGACTGAGCCGCCTATTTATATCTTTATATTAACAGGATAAGGTTTTTATTAGACTAGTAATGTTTATTTCAACCACGGCGACCAGCGAGCCTCTTTTCATTGTTCTACCTATTGGATCTCCACATGCACATCAGATGGAAGCTTTGAAGAGGAATTGCTCACGCTCTTAACTGAATCCAATCATATCTAAGTAGTTCAACTACTGATGATGCCTTATTCACCTTTGTGGCCGATTTGATCATCTTCACGGCTGTGTATTCAAGCAGAAGAAGCTGGAACCTTGCTAAAGGCCCCAACCCCAGGAAGCTTGAGCCCCACGTCGGCGCAGTCCCGAAATTCTGCCGGCTGATGGGTGCTGAGCTAGGATTATTAGCTGCAGGCACGAGTTACGCGATTGAATGACGGGGGGGCTTCTTCGCGTTACAGCTTCCCTAAGTTGACAAACTGCGACGCCGACTTCAATTGTCCACATGCTGTCGCACATCTTGTGAGCCATCACCAACCACCCACTTCATTCTTTTCGCGCGCATTTGATCGCATGATTTTTTTCTTAATGATGACATTTCACACTCGATAAGACTTGTCGCAAGAACTTGACTTTTCTGCTGCAACAAATATGGCGTCTCTCGCTGAGGCCAGCAGCCCTTCCATGGCCGACCAGGTGCCCATTGCTGTTGCTGAGCACAATAGCGACGACATGGACATTGTTGAAGAAGAACCAATGTCGCCAACAAACAAGGCAGAGGCGGCGATGGCAGCCCAGCCCATCGAAACCCGCGCCACAAGCAACGCACTCGACACTTTCAACATGCGCGCCGATCCTGATGCGCAAGCAACAGTGTCTGACTACATCGATTTTGTCGACCACCTGCCTTCCGACATCCGTCGCTCTTTGACTCTGATTGGAAAACTCGATCAGACGTACGCCGACAGTTCGATTAATGTCAACAAGCTCACCTCAACCTGGAGCAAGCTCCCGACGCTCCCTGCAGACCAGCGGCCCCTGCCTGCTCAGCTTCGCGCTGACATATCCGACAACCTGAACCGCGCTGTCAGCTCACGCACGTCATCTTATGCAGAGGCTTGTCGCATGTCTGACTATGTTAATCGGCATGTCAACCGTGCGAAAACTATTCTCGCCAAGCTCCAGACAATGCGAGATAACTACCCTACCGAGGAACAGAGAAGTCCTATGCAGACAAGATCCCCTCAGATGAGCCGGACGCCCAAGGTTACAGTCCGCTTAGACAAAGATGGCCAGAAGGTGCGCGGACCTCCTAGGATAACGGTCCCTGGCGAGGTTTTGGCGCCATATGATGTGGACTTCAATGCCTACAGCTCATTGAGCGAAGAAAGCTCTGACGAGGACGAGATTTCGGTGTCACCCGCCAGAGCCAGTCCTCCACCTCGCATCAAGCTGGTCAAGACCCCCAAGGTGCCCAAGGATAAAGTCCCCAAAGCACCGCGTCAACCCCGACAGCATGGCGCATCAGGCATGCCAATGCTATCTACGAGCACAGCACTGGCGAAGCTACAACCCCCACCAGAGAACGCAGTACCAGGGTCTCACGATGCCCCATGGCTTCAGCTTACTGCATACGAACTTGCCAGACTCAGGAAACGCATGAAAAAGAATGCCGTCTGGAGCCCGAGCGACACTATGATTGCGCGAGAGCTGAAGAACCTGGGTCGTGGTATTGAGGCATACAGAGCGGCTGAGAGGAAAGCCAAGGATGAGGGCAAGCCATTTGAGCCTTCGCTTCCCGCGCCCGTCGTAGATTCGGACTCGGGTGTTCAGCATCCCCCTGAGGGTGCCATCAGTGCAGAGGCTCTGGGTGCCGAGGAAGTTCAACTAAGCAACCGTGGTATGAAGCTCAACGAGGCAAAGAAGCTTAAGAGGGAAGCAATGTCCAAGTTGGCTGGCGACGACGCCGAAGAGTCTACCAGGAAGATGGTTCAAGCCGCACGAGATATCCTTAATAACGGGGCAAGCCCCTCGGTTGCTGGAAGTATGCAAGAGAGAGGTTCCGAAGCAGGCCCATCACAGTCATCCTCACAATCACAAGGCAAAGCACCCAAAAAGCCGAGGGAAAAGAAACGGAAGCGAGACTCCGAATCTGAACTCCCCACCAAGGTTAAAGCTGAGGCCATTGAGAATGGCACCGGCGTTCAGCAGTCTATCAAGCCGCAGGTGAAGCGCACAAAGACTGAGACACCAGTCCCGCCGCCTCAGATTCCCAGGCCTACTTCACTACCGCCTCCAGTCGAAACCCCGGTGCCGCCACCGCAGGTTGTGCAGTCTACCCCAGTCGTTTCCACAACGCCCGTGCCTCTCCCAGTACAACCATCGGTACAGCCATCACCGACTGCTTCGGTTGCCAAGCCCGCCATATCGCCAACCACGGGAACCAGTCCGGCCCCGGTGTCCATGCCTATGCGCTCAGCTACACCTGTCCCTGCCCCAACGAACATCCCTGCCCCATCGAGTAATAATACCCCTGCTAGCACTACCACTACAGTGCCTACGAAACCGCCGGCAGAGACGCCTATTCCGCCTCCCGTCAAAACATCAACTACACCCATCCTACCGCCGACTCGGGATCTAGGTAAGCGGGAGACGAGAAAGGACCATAAGAGCCTGCAGCCCATCGCAACTACATCGACACCAAAGCAGCCGGCATCCCGTGGTAACAGCCCAGTTACCACGCCTGTCCCTGAGCCGCAGTCAGCGACCAGCCGTCGGCCGGTCTCCCGTGGAAAAGCGGGCAGTCAAGAGCCGCCTGCTACTCTTACGGTAGAACGACCTCGACGTGCAAGTACGGCTCGCAACACCCCAGTGCCTCCGGAACCTCGACAGCCGAGCAAGCGGACGAAACGCCCTGCACCGGGTGTTGTTACTTCAGCTTCAGGTGGTAAGAGCGCTGTCGGCAGCCGAAAAGTGCCGCCGAAGAAGCGGCCTCGTGGACCGAACAAGACGACGTTGAACAAACAAGTCGAGCCGGAAAACGAAGTGGAGTTGGACGAAGACGGTAATGTCATCGACCCGGAGGAGCCGAGGTATTGCCTGTGCAACAGGGTCAGCTTTGGTACTATGATATGTTGTGATAACGCAGATGTGAGCCGCACCGAAAGCACTTCGAGTGAACCTTCTTATTCTACATCTCCAAGCCCGACTGCAACCCCAGCAAGTCACAGCACTCGCAGCAACAAGCATCACAAAGCCATGCATGAGAATAGTCACAAACTGACAGGTCCACGTACACAGAACTGCAAGCAAGAGTGGTTCCATCTTGAATGCGTCGGACTCAGTGCCATCCCAGCCCGCACGACGAAATGGTATTGTCCCGATTGCCGGGTAGCGTTGAACATTGGCGGACGTGGCGAGGTTACTTCCAGAGGGGTGAAGCTGTGATGGATGGCTGGCTATTAATTAACAAACAAGATTCGCAGCGACTGCATGGATATTTTGAGCACAACGGGACACTCCCCGAGTGAGTGTATTTTACTATGAGGGCAAGATAGCAAAGCAGCTTTGGAATTCGGGAGGTCTAGCTGGAGGGTTGAGGACTATGGTTGCGGCAACGCAGTTACATTCGACGGCATTGAACGAGACATCAGCTAGTGATAGGTAAGCCCGTTACAATGAGAGAACCAAATCCATGACACCATGCGCCCTGGTCAATAGGAAATTAGAATTACAGTTATGCCCAAATTACGAAGTTATTTTTACCTTCTGTTTTTCATCCAAAGGAACCAGGCTCCAGGCCTCTTCTATCTTCTATGCTGACCTATTAAGCAACGCGCCATTTCTTGGCGACATCGTGTGGGACGTGCCTGTTTGGCTTTTTTGTTAATACCTGGAGCACCCACATCTCATAGTGCCAAATACAAACTGCAACTTCCACTTGATGGGTTGTACTGTGAGTTATGGATTCTAGTTTTAGGCATGAGTGACAAGCTGACTGAAATCAGGTCTGGCGACCCCTTCAAAGAAAGAACTATCTTATGCTAACCCGCTAGCCATGATAAAACAAAGCCGACCATTCCTGGCTGCAATCTGTGCACCCAGGAAGCAACGCTTTGCAAATTTCGGGTAACAAAGAAAGAGAAGAAGAAGAAAAAACGCCCCAGCGGCAGAACAATGGACTCGAGGTAATTCCATTCGCATAGTGGAAAGTAGCAGATGTTCTGTCTATCCTCTCAGCTCCAATGTTGATTCCTATCACGTAATGGGTGACTGGGCTGTCTTCTTTCCTCTGGCCTCGACGTTGATTCCATTTGCATGTTGAAATAATGGATGGATGAGGCTGGAAAATGGACCATGGATCAGGACCTTCTTCATCGGCTGGCTCCTCGCCAGTCGACACTGATCCAGCTTCTGTATCTGACGATCAACAACTTGTTGTTCCACCTGCCACTGATGGCAACAACAACGACAACAAGATGAACCCCAACAACGGTATATCGAACGGCACAGGCAGCAGGGCTCACACTCCGGAGCCAGTGCGTCAAATCCGCGTTGTGGTCCAGCCTCCCACGCACGTTCTCAGCGGCGAGCGGTTCAACCGGCCGCTCGTCGTCCTTGGCCCCCTCGAAGCGGCATACTACGTCGTCAACGCAGTGGATCCCGGTACTGGAAATACGGCCCAACTGATCCAGCCCGGGCGGCTGGCCTCTCCGCCCCCTCCTCCACCCGCCCATGACAACGCCAACAATAACCATGACTCTGAGGATGAGGCCCAGCAGCAAAGCAACAACGGCCTCGAGGTGCGCGCTCAGATGTTGCGGGTCGGGGTGAGGTCGGCTCCCATCCTGGACGGGTACGACACCCCTTCCGAGCGCTACTACGATGCCGACGAGGAGCGTCCCGGGTTCGGCTATGCGGTCTGGACCGACTTGGCGATCACAAGCGTGGGTCCCGGCTGGAAGATCTGGATCCGAGCCATGAATGAGCGGGATGAGCCCCTCTGCGCAGTCGAAACCGTCTCGGTGAATGTGCAAGATCTGGATGCCATGCTTCCGCACCCACAGCCAGAGACTTTCGGTAAATTGATCCTGCCCACCCCAACCAACGAATCAGATCTTTCCTTTTTTTACTGACCCGTGTATGGTGGCCTTTCGCAGGGTTCGACCAGATGCTGTGGCTGCAGAGGCTGCGACGCAAGCATCCGCAGCACGCTACGCTGGAGCCGTTTAAGGAGGAGTTCTGGTACGAGTGTACGCACCCCGACTGCCTGATCCGAGAGGTCCACACGATGCGGATCGGAGAGCCGGACGCTGACTGGCTGTACAGGGTCGAGATAGGGGACGGTTCGGCGGTCAAGGGCGATAAAGGGGTGCGGGAGGGGGATCATGACAGTCTACCAATCGAAGTGGATGATGACGATGATGAGGATGATTATGGTTAGGGACAAAACACACATTATCTTTATTGGTCTCCCGCGAGAAGGCTAAAAACAACTTTATACTAGAACTAGGTACAGGAACGAAATTGAGACCTGGGATAATAGTGCCATGACGAGTTTCGGTTTTGCGAGTTGAAACCCGAACTGGGGATGGAAATAGAAAATAGGGGAATTCCCCTTACACGATCATCTATCATCAACTTCTGAGTAGGCTCCCCCGCTCGTTGCTCTCGTCCAGCTGCACCCGGACCGTCTTGGCCTGCCGCTTCTTCTCCTGCAGGCTGTCGGTGCTCCCGAAGCGGGCGCGGGTGTCGTCCTCGAGCCCGTGGAAGAGCATGGCGAGGGCGCTGCTCTTGAGGGGCCGGGTGCGCGTCTTGTGGGTCTGGTAGATGGCGCCGATCAAAAACGCATCGGCGCCCAGCACGACGAGCAACGGCAACACGAGAAAGCCCCAGCGCACGTGGATGTAGGACTCGGTCGAGACGGCGGGCCCCGCGACGGGCTCGGCGCCCCAGAGGGACCGGAAGGCGGTCGTGATGGAGGTCGCCGTGTCGGCCATGAGCATGGCGATGCCGTCCTGGCGGGCGGCGGCGTACTCGTAGTAGTTCCAGTAGAAGGCCGTCACGATGTCCGAGTCGAAGAAGGTGGTGCCGTTGGAGATGCCGACCGTCAGGTTCACGGCCACGGTGCGGTCGTTGATGGTCATGGTCGAGTTGTTGGTCGTGCGAGTGGCGCCGCCGGCGGCGAAGAGGGTGGTGAACCAGCCGCGCAGGCTGAGCATGGAGTCTTGGCCCAGCAGGTAGTAGGGCGACGATGGCGAGGGCAGGGATGAGGTCTTGTTGTGGTCGGCCACGTAGACGCCCAGGTCGGTGTTGTTGGGTTGCGTGGTGGTGTCGACGACGGTCTGGTTCACGACGGTGTGTGTCACGTTCTCGGTCAGGGCGCCGACGGCGACGGTGGCGTTGATGGTCTGCAGGCAGGCCGATAGGGAGCACTGCCGGGCCCAGGGGTTGTTGTTGCCCGGTGGCCCGTCGGCGGCCTCGGTCCCCAGGAAGATGAGGCGCAGGATGGTCGAGTAGGGCATGTCGCCCGCTGCCGCGGGGATATAGGGCGTCATGCTGAAGACTTGGTGACTGGTGTTGAGTTTGGCGCCTTGGGGGACTTGCCAGCCGCAGTCGCTCGCGTTGGCCGGGTTGCCGCCGCAGTATTTGGTCATTACGGAGGTCAGGGAGGTGCACTCGTAGCACACGCCTAGCGTCTCGAACTCGGGCCAGGTGCAATTGCCCGTTGGGCAGTCGAATTTCAGCGAGGCGGCAGGGCGGCCGTTCTCGGCGAAAAGGCCGTTGTAGACGGCTGATTTAATGGGGAGGACGGGGACGTAGCCGGCTGGTTGAAAGGAGATAGAGGGGGTTTTGTCAGTTATTTATGGTCTAACCAGATTCTCGAGAAACTCACTAGGTGAGGTTGTTCCGGGCAGAGCGCCGGTGAAGTTGAGGGCTCGGGGGATCGTGGCGTTCAGGGGGTGGTTGACCGCCCTCATCTCATATGTCACGATCTGTTGCGAAAAGGGGCTGAACGCCAGAGTGAGGATGGCGATAAGAGCACCGGCCGAGCCGAGTAGTCTGGAAAGATACCTCGCATGTTAGCCTTCTGGACTAAGACAAAACCAAATGGCAAGTATAAAAGCAGTCTGCATAGGAGACTGACCCTCCGCGCCTAGACGCGAGCAACTTGATGGCCCCCAAGACGCCGCGGCTCGCCTCGTCAAACGTCTCCATGTCGGCCAGCGGCACTTTGGACTCCTTGAAGCGGATCCACTTCATCTGCGACAGGCCGTTCTGGAGCGAGATGCCGAGCGTCGTGACCGACATGGTGGCCAGCACCGCGATCACGGCGTTGAGGGTGATGCGGTACGGCCACTCGGTCAGGGCCCGCCGGTCGTAGTGGGCGATGAGCCCGATGATGGCCGCCAGCGCCGCCAAGGAGACGAACATGGTAACGATCTCGACCGTCCACGTGCCGTCCTTGTTCCACGGCCGCGCAGGCCCGTTGTCGCCTTTCTCGTTGGGCGGCAGCTTGAGGGCCGAGACCCCGATGAAGGAACTTGTCGTGGTCCCTTTGCCCAGGGTGAAGTCGCTGCTACCGCTGTGTACGCGTGCGTGTCCGGTGGACTTGGCAGTCAGTAAGGCCGCATCGTTCCATGAACGCTCCACTGCTTCGAGCTCGATGCTTACTGTGGTATTCTGGTCATCATCGCTGCCGCGGGTCATCACCTCCTCTGGATTGTGGTGGTACATGGATGCGTCGCCCACATCCGCGGAGTGGTGCTCCTCCTGATGGTGATGATCAGGGGCGCCATTTTGAGGCGAGAGCTGGCTCTCGTAGCTGAAGTTCTGGATAGGCTCATAAGCCATAATGGAGAGATTCCTAAGGTAAAGGACACAGAGATACAAAGAGACACTCGTCCTGGAACACTTCACACGAGCATGATGGCACCCGTAAGGCTCATATACATATACACACACACATGTGTAAGTGGATAGTCCATATAGTCTATCATCCTGACCGGGGTCTGGACCCCTTCCTGCCGTTGCTCGTCCTAGCCTGCTGAACAGCCACAACGCACCAACGATACGTTGAGGCTCTGTGGTTGGTCGAGCCTTTTTCCAGAACAGGAAAGTTTTCGACGCTGCGGCATGCAGTGAGATTTGGAGACAAAGGTCCGAATGATACGTGGGGTGGTGGGCTTCAGCCTTCTTTCTGCAAGAACCAACCGCATGTCGGTATACCGATCCAGGCCATCCTCCGTAGTATTGAGCGGTGCCAGCATCGCTTGGGGCGGCAAGTGAGGGATTCTGTCTTTCTTGCATCGTCGTTTGCGAGGCGACAATGAGCAATCAAACATTATCCTGAAGATTAATTATCGGACTGCATTGAGTTCTGCCAAGCTGCGCTGGCTTGATTCCTCAGGGACCGTGGCTGGCGTGGTAGGATTAAAAAGCCATCAAATCTAGTAGGTTTCCAGGGTATCTGAACGCTTACCGACGCGTTGGGCCCGGATCCTTCACCCTGATGAAGTTCCCACCCCGATCCCTCACATCCATCAAGAGTAGTTAGTACCCTTGTTGGCAGTTGACATCTGCAAGCTTCTCGCAAACACCAATCAAATCAGCTGCAAAAAGCAATATAACTAGCGGATCTCCGGACTCGGGCACCCTCCGACCATCACTGCTACCTACACGTGTGAGAGGCGGGCGATGAATGTCTATAAATAACAAGGTAGGCTGCTGCGCCTCGGTATCTTCTCCTTCGACCAGTCGGGTCGAATCTTGGCCTTGGAGAAAATCCAAAGGGTGTCATTATTGATTGGAGCTTACCTCTGATTCACATCGATATGGCTTACACTAGTTGATAGCTGAGCTGTGAAAAGGGCCAATGGCCTTCCTCGTCTTTTTTGACGTCATATGACCTGCAGTAGTACATGCTGTTAGCTCTTGCAGCACGTTTGAGTTGCTACGGAGGTGTTAGACTGATCTATTGGCCGAATGCCGAAAAATGCCATTGGGCCGCATCTGTAGATCCGCTACGGGGCGAGATATATGGACGCAAACAAGACGGGTGGCGTTATTTAGCCCGACCCAGGAAAAACGGCGACATGCTCGAGAACCCCGCTGATCAGACCTGGACAAGATCCCACCCGTCGCAAGAATCATAGACAGCATTTCAACGGGGGCAGAGTTTCGTCGTCGAGCTGCCCCGACTAGAGGCATCATTTCATGTATCAATGGTATGATGTTGCCAAAAAGAGCTTACTGAGATGCTCACGGGCACTCTGGCGTATAAGCAGCGGTTGCCCTGGTGCTCTGACTGCTACTTCAAATGCTTTAGGAGACCGGTAACCTTTTGAATATAAGTACGATAACAAACAGTACCGATAAGTCAGATATTGAGGATTCGATTACGCAGATCTTGAACCCATTCCCACATCAGTTGTGATATATTGCCATCGGCGGCAAATTGTTCCTGTCGCCGGCCATGAGTAACATGTTGGCTTGATTAGTTTTGAAGACTGGACCTTTCTCGGCAGATCAGTTGGATCGCGGGGTGCAGGGAATACTAGTACCACCCCACTATGGAGAAACCGAGGCACGATTGAAGATGGACCCATGTAGGTAACCCTTCGCTTTGATGTACATCTCGTTTACTGGAGACGGGCTCCTGTCCGCTCCCTTCAGTTGTCAATCATTGTTGATACATATCGAACTCTATCCAGAGAAACATACGCCCGTTTATCATTGAGAGCCCCCATCGATGATCAAGAGGACCTCAATTGCATTCGTTTAGACACCACCCAAAGCAGAGACAAGCAATCACTCGCAATCATGGCGGAACGTTCAGGCTTCTTCACGGTCGAGTACACCGGCCGTGTCGCCCTTGTCACCATCTGCAACGAGAAGAAGCTCAACGCCATGAACCAGAGCCAGTACTACGAGCTCTCCCAGATCCTGCGCGAGATTGCCACGCACGACGAGGTCTTCATTACCTTTCTCACTGCCAAGGGGCGCTTTTTCTCCGCGTAAGTTCTTTACTTCTACCTTATATAATAACACCATCGCCATCTAGCTTAATGTATATCAGCCCCCACATCTCCAAACATAAACACCCAACTAACCAATGCCCCCAAAAGCGGCGCCGACGTCTCCATCTCGCGCGCCAAGCCCGAAGATGGCTCGTCAGACGCCTACCAGCTGTGGCTGCGCAGCTTCGTCGCCAACAACCTCAACACGACGCAGGCCTTCTACACGCACCCCAAGATCCTAGTCGTGGGTCTCAACGGGCCCGTGGTCGGGCTCTCGGCGGCCCTGGTGGCCTTTGCCGACTTCGTGTACTGCGTGCCGTCTACTTTCCTACTGACGCCCTTTTCCTCGCTGGGCCTCGTGGCCGAAGGCGGCGCCTCGCGGGCCCTGGTGCAGCGCTTGGGGATGAGCAAGGCCAACGAGGCCCTCATCATGAGCCGACGGATCCCGAGCGACGAGCTGTTGGCCACAGGCTTCGTCAACAAGATCTTCGACGTTGGTACCGGGGTTGGCGCCGACGCCAAGTTCCGCGCCGCCGCGCTCCAGGAGATCGACGACCGGCTCGGCGCCCATCTCGTTGGCGAAAGCCTGACCGGCATTAAGGCGCTCATCCGGAAGCCCGAAAATGAGATCTTGGACCGGCAGAACGTGGCCGAGGTGTTCGCGGGGCTGGACCGGTTCATGACGGGGATCCCGCAGGCGGAATTCGCCAAGCTTGCTTCGGGCAAGAAGCGTCACAAGCTAT
Organism: Apiospora saccharicola; assembly: GCA_038363915.1. NCBI lineage: Eukaryota > Fungi > Ascomycota > Sordariomycetes > Amphisphaeriales > Apiosporaceae > Apiospora > Apiospora saccharicola. Next base: position 9,571,934 of record JAQQWM010000001.1, read on the forward strand.
AAGTCAAAGGCTAGGAATGGAAGGGTGGTATGGAAAACGTAACGTCGTCACCATGGGTTCTTCATGTACAGATAATATAGCAAGCATTATAATCGCAAGCAAGCAAGCGCATGTGAAGTTTAATCAATTGACTCTTGGGGTATATCTTATCATACGAGAAGCCCAAATAGGAGGCTTGTCCGTTTCCAGTACTCCTGTGTTGCCTTGCTGAGTCTGTCCCTGGCTCCGGACTCCAGACCGGTCTTCTTGAACACCTCATCCGAGAGCTTCTTCAACTCTTCATTGGGAGTTTCGCTGGTGCCCAGGTAGATCTTGAGGAGGTATATGTCATACAACCACAGGATAAGCAGATCTCGCCGTTGGTCTGCTTCAGGGGTTTCCTTAGTCGCAGCGCCAGAAGGCTCGTCAGATCCTTCTTCCTTGTCTTCCTCAGCGGCTTTGTCGCCGTCGCTCTGCTCGGCATCCTCGCCCTCCTTATCCCCGTCGGCTTTCTTCTCAATATCCTTCTCAGCCTTCTCAGCCTTGGCACTAGCGACATCCGACTCCAACGCCGCGCGCCAGGCATCGCTAAGCTGTTTGCCAAACGTCTTCTTCAACAGACTCACAGCCACGGGGCTCCAAAGATCCAGCCCGGCATCCCCCATAGACTTGACCAAGTCCCGCAGCAGCTTGAAAACGCCGGGCGACGGCAGGGTGGGCAGGGCCGGCTCGCCCTCCCAGAGACTCCGGCCGGTGACCCGGGTCCTCGCCAACGCGCCCGAGGAGAACTCCTCGAGCGGCGCCAGCCCGACCTCGACCGCGAGATTCTCCTGCAGCGACGGGACGCTCTCCAGGCCGAAGGACTTGGTGCTGTCCAGCTTCGGCAGCCGGCTGCGGATGGCGCGCAGCACGCGGAGCAGGTACATGGCGATGTGCCCGCTGTCGGCACTTTCCCTGTGTTTCCGCCACAGCGCGCCGAGCTCCTCGTCGAGGTGCCGGAACGACTGCTCGAGCGCCGTGTGCAGACGCTCCTTGATCTTCTCGGGGTCGTCCTTGCTCAGCAGCTGCTGGCGGACCTCGATCGTCTCCTCGTCCTCGATCTCGTCGACGTCGTTGTCCCAGCGCTGGCGCTGCAGCTGCCCCACCACCTCGTTCACGTCATCGATCAGGCGGTACCACGTCTCGTAGCCCGTGACCGCTTTCGCGACCGTGTAGTTCTTGCCGTGCAGGCGCGAGAGGAGCTCGTGCGTGACCTGCGCGGTCGACCCGACGCTCAGGTCCAGATCCAGCATCTCGTCGGACCAGAGGCTGTGATACTGGTCCGACGTGCCCGCGCGCCACCCGTCCAGCGTGGCGCCTACTTCGGAGCCCACGAGGCGGAGCTTGGAGACCTTGACGTCCAGGACGCCCAGGAGCCGGTTGTTGATGGTGTCGCGGAGCCCGTCGAGCATGATGGAAGGGTCGAAGCCTCGCGCTTTGCCGCCGTCCTTGATCCAGTGCTGCAGCACGTTGGTCCGTAGATCGACAATGGCCTTGAACTCGTTCATGTGCTCCAGTATCTTCTTCATGCCTTCCAGCAAAGCCTCGCCCCCTTTCTTGGCCCAGGCGGTCAGCATCTCCTTGGCCTGTTTGCCGTCCAAGTCGTCGTGGCGAATGAAGGGTGTGAAGTACTGGACCTCGTCACCACACCACCTCTCGTAGATGTCGAGCTTCAGGCCCTCCAACGTTCGCAGCGATTCGTCCGCAAGAAGCGGCTTCTTCTTAAGGGTTGCCAGCGCGTCCGACAGCTTGGCCGGCACAATGGACTGCACGTCCAGCAGCGTCCGGGTGTACAGGTCCAGGCCCTGGAGGACGTTCTCGGTCCCGCGCGTCTTCTCGTACTCCTCGACGTCGAACTCGAACGCCATCGCCTCGCCGCGGACGTTGAGGAAGTGGCGCAGGGCGTCGCGGGACCCCGAGCTGGACGCGAGGCTGTACGCGCACAGCGCCTGGAGTAGGTCCGCCTGTTGCTCGAGAGGCCCGTTGTCGCCGCTGGTGACCCGGCCCAGCACCTTCTCGACGCCGCGCAGGAGCCGTCGCCGCAGGCTGCCCAGGTTCTTCTTAGCGGCCTCGACCGCGGCGCGGAGCTCCTCGTTCAGCTTCAGCTCGCCCATGCCGCCGAAGCTGGAGATGAGCAGGCGGCTCAGCACCAGCACCTTGGCCGCGAGCACCAGCCGTTCGCCCCGCTTTGTCTTCTCCCCTCCTCCCGTTCCACCGCGGAGGAGCTTCGCCACGGCGAGCCCGCAGGCCTCGAGCAGCTTGACGCGCGCGACGCGGCCCATGTCGGCCTCGGCGTCGTCGAGCCCTTGGAACCGCGCGAGCCCCGTGATCTTGCCGCCGACGACGGTGCGGCCGCAGCGCCCGCCCATCTCGCCCAGGATGGTCTGGGTGCGGGCCATGTCCTGCCGCATCTGCACGATGGTGTCGGCCGTGCCCAGGAGCTCGCGGTAGCTGCTGCCGACCTGGGTGCGCAGGCGGGCGGCCTTGTCGTCGATCTGGGCGTGGAGGCTCTTGTGGATCTGCCGAATCTGTGGGAGGGTGTAGGTGGTGAAGACCTGGGTCGACGAGGTCAGGGTCGAGGTGTCGGGGGTCGCCATGGTGGGTGGTTTTGTTGCCCGACGGGCAGGTTCGGATTTTCGAAAGGGAAGGGAAAGACAATAACAATAAAAAGAATGTAGACGCTTTTCAACGAAACAGACGCATCTCCAAAAGTAGGCAAATCGTTCGCGATGCACAATTGCTTATGCAATTATGGCAGTTTAACTGCTGAGTTGGATGAGCATTTGGCGGGATTGTTGCTGCTTTGGAAATAACATGTGGCAGCACTGACCCCTAGCGGGTACGATATTATTCACTAATGGGATACATGCAGGTAAGCATATGCGATTCCTTCCCTACACACTTACACGAAGAGCAGCCTCAATATCATTGATACTCTTATTTTTACAGTGTAGAAGCAATTGAGTGTAGACTTTTGTTTTAGTTCAACTCTGCATGGATCAAACCACATAGTTTTCCAACCAAATTGCCCATTTATTCCAATTGTTTAAGATGCAGTACGACTGGCTTTTCTCATACATCTAGAAACATCCTGATCGATAGCAATCTCAACCAGTATTCCAGGACGAGCCTGAAAATTGACCTTTACAGAATTACGACGACCACTTGACCTCGAACTCAAAGAAGTTGACCTTCAACGGGTCCGAAGATGTCTTTGCCGGTCTCGCCACCAGCGGACTAACATCCAAAAGCCACTCCTCGCCATCCTTGTCATTCTCATCAGCGAAGATCCAGCAAATCTCCCGGAGCGGGACCTTCTCCTTGACGTTTCCCGCCTCGTCCAAAATGAGCCGGTAGACCCAGGCGCTCTTGCCGTTCTCGTCGCCCTCGCGGATGATCTCGAGCGTGACGCCCCTAGCAGGGTCGACGGCCGCTCCTAAAGGACCGACGCTCCAGTCCGCCCACCGGTCCGTGGCCACGGTGCTCAGCATCGGCGCGCCCTGGTAGAACTCGACGCCCGTCTTGATCCACTTCTCGGATGATTGGTTTGGGGCTGGTGGTGCCGAGACGCGCTTCAAGGCCAGCAGTAGGCCGCCCTGGTCGTAGCGCTCTGTCCAGTCGGCCCAGAAAGCCACGCGGGCGGACTGGAACTTCTTGAGCTGGCCCGACGAGGTGCGCGAGATGGGGGCTGTTTTCAAGCTTGTCAGTTGTTGACTTTCCCCAGCTGAGTGTAGGGTAGTCTGATACGTACCGTTCCAGACATCCTTGGTGGGAGGCTTCCTCCAGATATCAGTATCCGGGCCAGCTTCGAGGGTGAAGGAATCTTTGGTGTCCATATTGTTGATTCGTGATACGAAAGACGGAGAAGATAAGGTACGTATGTTTTGAGTTTGGAGCTGCCGCGGGGGGTAGATATCACATTGAACAAACAGCGACTCTGGAGCTAGGCATCAGCTGACTTTTATGCAACAGGCTGGTAGTGAGAAGCTCATCTGGCATCTTTGATATTAGTCACAGCGTCCAAAGATCAGCGATGCTTCTGGCTGAATTGCGTCGTATTGCTCGCTGCTATATAAACCACCCCGCCTCGGGATTGACCAATCAGAAGCTCCTCAACAACGTAAAGGACCAAGGCAATGCGTTCGCCAAGTCCTCGAGATCCGGTGATGACCCGGGAAACCCGATGATGAGCCGTCCGGCCTGTAAACGCGATCCACGGCTGGAGAAGATGCGCTGCATCAATCGTCGAATCGCAACGTGGCACTTTGCATTGGACGGGACAGCCCTCGGTGATGCTTGTCCAATCCCGAATACTTGGAGCCGGGAGCCACTTAGCGGGCACCCCATGCCAAGGACCTAAATACTCTGGGGAACAAAGTTGCCCGGGAGTCTTCCGGTTCCGAGTTGTATGGTAGGTAATAGCCTACGTATTCAATAGCAGAAACCAGCTGTATACTGGTTCTGCTTTGGAATGCCCGACATACTATACACGCAACTATTTAGGCTCGAGTGCGAAATAGCACTTGTCTAAGCAATCGGCTCTATGTAACATTCGATACTCTGGTACCAACCGCTCCGAGCTCGGCTTTCGTCGATAATTTAAGTGGAGTACGGACTCGCAGGGCGCGAGGTTGACTAGATATGTAAGTGTATGTACTTATATATGATAGAAGATTGTCAGTTGTTATGAGAATCTGCTCGTTGTATTCAGTAACATTTGGGTTGTTATGAGCTGAGCAATCCCTTGTACCATGGACGAAAACTCACAGGACCTCAACGACTCCAACAGAGGGTCGACGACGATGGCCATACCCATGCAGCAGATCCAGTCTGGTCCTTCGCAGTCCGGAACTGCTCGACATGAGTTCTCACTACCTCCGGTAGATACGGGGAAAGATGCGTGGTGTTTCCTCGCAGCTTGCTGGGCCGTCGAAGCACTTGTTTGGGGTTAGTTTTCGCGACATTTACTCTCGAGCCAGCCAGCTTACATACAGACAAATACAAAGGCTTCAGCTTCTCCTTTGGGGTCTTCCAGGACTACTACAGCTCCCATGAGCCGTTCCGTGGCTCTGGGAACATCGCCTCCATCGGGACAACTACCATGGTATGTCGGAAACCCCGCCAACCTTGCTGTCCCCAAACAAGAAGCGACACTCAATATCTGACCGGCTCCTTACTTACATGACCCAGGGCGTCATGTATATCGGCACTCCCGTCGTCATCGCCCTATGCCGGCTCTTCCCGCGCCAGGCGCGCTGGTTTACCTTAGCGGGCCTCTTCGTCGCCTCGCTAGCCATGGCCATGAGCTCCTTCTGCAGCACCGTCCCGCAGCTGCTCGGGGTCCAGGGCGTCCTCTTTGGCGCCGCCGGCTGCTTCGCCTACTCCCCCTGCGTCCTGTACATCGACGAGTGGTTCGTGCGCCGTAAGGGCATGGCCTATGGCATTATGTGGAGCGCGGCCGGCTTCGGCGGCGTTGTCCTCCCTTTACTACTCGAATCCCTGCTGGGCCGCTTCGGGTTCGCGACCGCCATGCGCATCTGGTCCGGTATCTTGTTCGCGGCTGCAGCGCCGCTGGCCCTGTTCATCAAGCCGCGGCTGCCGCACTCGCCTAGTGTTAGTTCGCGCGTAAGGACTTTCGATATGGCTTATGTGAAGACTAGGCTGTTTGCGCTGCACCAGCTCGCCAATGTCATACAGGCTACGGGCTACTTCCTGCCGGGTATCTACCTGCCCGCATACGCCCGGGCGCAGTTCGGCGCCTCGGGGTTTCTCGCGGCTCTGACGGTCATCCTCGTCAACATCGCGGCCACTGTCGGTTCTGTTATGATGGGGTCGTTGTCGGACCGGTTGCACGTGACAACCTGTGTCATTCTCTCGGCGATCGGCGGTACGACGGCTGTGCTGTTGATCTGGGGCCTTTCTTCGTCGCTGGGGGTGCTTTATCTTTTCTGCACCGTGTACGGCCTGTTCGCCGGGGGGTTGGACGTCCATGTGGCCCGGCATCATGCGCGAGGTGGCGCAGAGGGCGACCGAGAGCGCCAGCAGTGAAGGTGCGGAAGGCCAGGGTGGTCAAGGAAACGTCGATCCCATCATGGTCTTCGGCTGGCTCTGCGTCGGCCGCGGCGTCGGGAACGTCATCTCGGGCCCGCTGAGCGAATCCCTGCTTAAGGGGATGCCTTGGCAGGGCCTGGCGAGCGCGGGATACGGCAGTGGATATGGTAGCTTGATCGTGTATACTGGCGTGACTGGGCTTCTGAGCGGGACGAGTTTCGTCTGGAAGCGCGTGGGGATACTTTGATAGTCTCCGTATTCAGGGGGGCCAACCTACTATGTATGGTTTCTTTTTCAAGGTAGGCTTAGTCAACGTCTACAAAGAACCCGACATGCTAGTAATATAATCGAATCTATGAAATGAATTTTGACGCGCCAGCGCCGGGTCTAAGCTGTATTTACGATGGTAACTCTCCAATAGACATGAAGATCAAGCAGCCTAGTTTTGTACTTTTAACCAACCAAAAACAAATTTGCGGGAGTCGGACGGACTGTGGACAAATCACCGAGCATGGCACACGCCTCTGGCTTTTTCCAAACTGTTAGGCTTTCTCCTAAATAGTATCCGTCACTCTCGCAGAGAGTTGCCAAGCACGGGACGCCGACGGCTTGCGTACCGGCGCTCCTAGGTGGGTCCCAACGTCTTCGGCCTCCGCTCGGTTTTAAGATATCCCCAGCTCGTGTGACGTGCGTCCCTCGACAGACGTTCAACAAGATAAATAGATTGCGTCTTCCATTCTTTCTGGACAACGCAATCTGCATATTACAAGTAACAAGACCAAAGAACTTCTTGATGCAAAAGATACTCAGAGCGGCCGCAAAAATGACGTCAAACTTGACAATTCAGTCGAACATCAAGCTCAACAGCGGCTATGAAATCCCCCGCCTTGGCTTCGGCGTAAGTAGTCCCACCCTCCTCCGCGTTGCATCTTTATATGTAGGGTCAACGGTTCAACCCGCTAATTCCGGGAACGAAAACACCAGGTCTACCAGGTGTAAGTAAAACTTTTCTCTAAAAAGGCTAACCAACCGCCACATATGGAAAACTACAGACCGCAGTCAAAAAGAGCAGTCCGCTAACACCCCCCTTCACCAGCCCCATCGACCAAGCCGAGTCCTGCGTGCGCGAGGCCCTGACAGCGGGCTACCGGCACATCGACTCCGCCGTGGGGTACAGGAACGAAGCGCCCTGCGGCAAGGCGATCCGGGAGTTCGCCTCTTCTCCAGCATCCTCTTCATCTGCGGGCGGTAGCGGTAATGCCACCACCACCCCGCGGGAGCAAATCTTCTTCACCTCCAAAGTCCGCCCCCTGAACCTCTCCTACGAAAGCGCCAAGACCCAAGTCGACGCCACCCTGTCGGAGACGGGCCTGGGCTACATCGACCTAATGCTGATCCACGCCCCCTACGGCGGGCCCGTCGCGCGCAAGGGCGCCTGGAAAGCCCTGGTCGAGGCCGTGGACGCCGGCAAAGTCCGCTCCATCGGCGTCAGCAACTACGGCGTTCACCACCTCGACGAGCTGGAAGCGTACACCCAGGAACTCGCGGCCGAGCGCGGCGGCGACGTTAAGAGTGGTAAGGGGGGTATCATCTCGGTCGGGCAGTGGGAGGTGCACCCATGGTGTCCCCGCAACGACATTGTCGATTGGTGCCGCGCCCGCGGCGTCGCCGTCGAGGCGTACTGCCCCGTCGTGCGCGGCGAGCGGGCCGGGGAGGCGGTGCTGCAGGAGTTGGCGGCCAAGTACAAGAAGACGTGGGCGCAGGTGCTGATCCGCTGGAGCCTGCAGAAGGGCCACGTGCCGCTGCCCAAGAGCGTCACGCCCTCGCGCATCAGGGAGAACGCGGATGTGTACGACTTTGAGATCAGCGAGGAGGACATGGCGAGGCTGGAGATGAAGGAGTACGCCCCTTGCGCTTGGGACCCCACGACGTCCCCGTTGGACAATGGCAAGTAACGAATGAATATGGATTCTCGATTCAGGGGGGAGAACTTCGAAGAAGCAATACAGTATGCATCGATAGAAACTGCAGAAGAACTCTTGGTACAAACTATGATGTTTAATCAAACGCCCACCCGATGTTTTAATTTTCCGTTTTCCCAAAACTCCGACTCGACTAAAAGCATAACATCTTCAAATCATACGCGCTGCGCTCTTGGCCATGTTACCCTCGCGGGCTGTACCCAGAGTGACCCTCTTTTTTTTATCGCTATGTCCCTTCTTTTCCTCGCCCGCTACTCAGTATATACCCAGTATAGAAATACAAGTTTTGTTCAAAGTTAAGGTGCTCCGGATCCGACCCGCTCCAAGATCGGTCTCTGGTCCCAGCGCTCTTCGTCGCCGCCGCTGGACTCGGCATCCTCCACGTAGGTGTCGTCGTCTTCATCGGAATTGACATCGCTGTAGATAAAGAACTGGACGAAGATTCCCAGGTCGAGGAACAAGGTGCCGAGACTACCGGCGATCCATGAGGCGTTGACCAGAATATAGCGTCCGTAGATATCGCTGGCCTCGCCGGGCTGGCAGTGTCCAGCATGAGCGCAGGTCGGCTCGTAGGCGAAGATGGAGAGGACGTAAGTCAGGTTGCCCAGGCAGGAGAAGAGGAAGAAGAGCATCGAGATGCCTTCGACCGACTTGCGACGCCAATTGAGCAGCAGCTGCGGCAGGCGCGAGCCGAGGTACAACAGCGCGCACATCCAGCCGAAGATTTGGCCCCAGAGATTGAACTGCGGGCCGCCGTTTGAGGGTTCCGATGCATGTTCGCCCGCAGCGTGGCGGCTCAAATACCAGCCCGCGACACCGGCGACGCACACCATGAGGATAGCCGTGGTGTGAGTGAAGAGGGTGCGCAGCTTGGTAGGCGGCGGTGGGGGCGTGGTAGGGGCTCCAGGGATCATCGGCACGGCGGGGGAGAGATGCTCCCAGCTGTGCCAGCTGTGGGTGCTGCCTCTGCGCTCCCTGCTGTTGACCAGGTGTGCGTCGAGCAGGCCGGTCCTTTCGTTGGCCTCGCCGGTTGCACGGACGCGAGGGGTCTTGGGCTTGGGCGGGGGGATCTCGTCTTTCCAGGTGAAGCCCTTGTAGTAGAAACACTGGCCCAGCAGAACCATATCGGCAATGGTGTAGTAGATGGCAAGAATGAGCATGGTGGGCAGCACGCCCTGCAGGATGGCGCCGAGGATGTTGAAGACATCACCGACAAGCCATATGATGATGAACTGCAAGGAAAGACCTTCGGCAGAACCGCGCCTGAAGTTTTCCGCAATCTGCGGGCTGAAGACGACAATCCATGCTGCTATGGATATGTAGCTTTGTAGGTAAAAGTGTTAGCTGGTATATTCTTGGCAACCGTGACTGCGGACAATTGAGAAGTTGTTGACTCATGACACAAGCCATGTCTACTTCTTCTTGGGTCGGGGTAAAGGACAGTCTCGAAGCCATTGGTGCTCGGACTTAGCAGAGTAACTCACCCACAGATACCAGATATCGCTTCGACATCCAGGTTCAACGGGCCGGTGGGAGGGGCCATGGTGGGTGGTCAGACGTAGCACAAAGCGGCCACCAGAGATAGACCTGTTAGACAATGGTTGGTGATAGCCAATATGATTGCTAGCTTATAATTCGCAAGCGAGTGTCGAATGTCTATTGTTGAAGTATATAAACAGAACTCTGCTGAATGAGTGATTGATAGAAAATCCAATATATTGAGGCCCAATTCTTGACAATGAGCAAAGGCAACTACCGAAAGAAGAATATGAGAAGCCCGTCGTCATCAAGCAATTTTCTGACTGGGATTTCATCCACAGTTTTCATCGCGTAACTCAGCCAGGACCACTGCAGTCCCACGTGCCTTGAAGGATTTACGTCCGGCCAAGGTAGGCTCGATGACGCTAGAAGCAGTTTTGCGGGGGGCGGCCAATTATAAGGGAGGCTTGGGGAGGAGCTAGTGCAGGTTAGCCCCCATGCTCCTGGGTTAGGGGGCTTCCGCTTGCCTGCTTGCTCGGTATGGCATGCTGCCATGCCAAGCCCTTAAGCCCATCCTTTTCAGCCGCCAGGTCAATCCACCACACCCAACGTCACGACATCCCTTGCGTGGTACCATTTCCGGGATTAGGGGGTTTGGAACGGATGATCGCCGCTGCGATAACGATAGCTTCGCCTTTCGTTTATGGTTGACACAAGCTTCATCGATACTTTTCTTTCGCGAGTCCTGTCCGTTCTCGATAGTGTTTGTGCCCAAAGTGAAAAGCGCACTTGACAGTCGGGACAGAGTTTGGTTCGGAGGTGGTATGATTGGGTTCGCCGGGCCAAAATAATAATAATGTCTGCCGACCTCTTCGCCGAATTCGTTGAGACGCCGCCGCCGGCGTCGCAAACACCGCAACCTACCAAACCCTCCTCGGACCCGTTCGACTTTTCCAGTTTCGTAAATAACAGACAAACGGCCTCGGCGCCGCCACCACAGCAGAACCAACCATGGCCGGCATTCCAGTCCACTCCGGATCCGTGGGCGACATCCACGACCACCACATCGACAGCCCCGATACCATTTGGCAACAATAGCACAAACAAAAGTAACGACGATGACGACGACGAAGGCTGGGGTGACTTTGAGGTAGCAGAGAATACAAGATCATTGTCAGCGACAAATGCGCCGCCCCCTTTTCCTGCAGGCAACGCGCCAAAACCGCCGGCGTCGCCCAACACCGTCGCAAGGACAAGGATAGTGCGGGCGCCGACGTTAGATCTACTGTCGAACAGCCTCATCGATATACCAGGTCGCAACATCAATCAGTCGCGAAAACCCCCAACGGCCCAGCAGCCAAAGCCAAAGCCAAAGCTCGAAACAATCACACAAAAGAGCACACGCAAACCATCCAAACCAGACCCTAAAGTTTTGTTCGATGCGGATGAGTTTAGCGGCGACAATCAGGACGATGACGGCTTTGGAGACTTTGAGAGCTTCTCTACGCCGCCGCCGCCGCCGGCGACAAATACTTTGCGGCCCAATGCATCTGCTTCACAAATGTTGGCCACTTTGAGTTTGCAAGAGCCTGCCTCGAACTACCCCCAGGCCCCTAAGTCTCCGTCGTTCCAGGAAAGAAACCCTTTTCCCGGGCTCGCTCTCAAGAAACCTACGCCAGCCCCCGCTACTTCCAACGATGACCCCATGACGTCGCCAATCACTGCTTGGCCAACACTAGATAAGATAAATTCGGCAGGTAGTAATGCGATGGATGATGGATGGGGAGATTGGGACTCTTTCGACAAGAGTAAGCCTGTGTCGAAGCCTACCTCAAAGCCTGTCTCAAAGAAACCTGCAACGAAGTCTGTCTCGAGGCCTGCACCGAAGAAGCCTGAGAAAGTCGACGCGGCTTCGCAGGATGCCGCTGCAGACTGGAATTGGGATGCTGCCGACCCAATAATTGATGACGCTAAGGACGACGGCAGTCAGATCCCTCCTAGCAATATCCCCCTCCGTCTGTCTTGTTATCGATATTTCCCCAGCTCCTCGCAATGGCCAGCACATCACTCTACAAACCCGTCGGCGGGCAGCCATTTTCTATCAAGAACCGTATAATGTCTGATCCCAGGACGCTCGAATTTCTTAAGGGGTATATATCACTTGCAACGGTCGGAGCTCGTATCATAGCTGGACGAAAACAACGCTGGCATCGAGACAAATTCTTAGCACAATCCATGTCTATTTCGGCGGCTGGTAGCAAGGGGATGAAGCTTGCGGGTATCGACAAAACGCAAGCGGCACGCGAAGATCGCGAGGCAGGCGATATCTTGGATGTGTGGAAGGAGTATGTTGGCCGCCTCCGATCTGCAATCGCTACCGCAAATTCGTCATTAAAGGACCAGCATCAGCATCTCAAGATACCGGAGTTACGAGACAACATGCAAGTCCAGGCGGCCAAAGGTGTTCCCACATCTAGCAAGGCCTGCATCATTTGCGGCCTCAGGCGAGACGAACGAGTGGCAAGAGTTGATATCGAAGTTGAGGACAGCTTCGGCGAATGGTGGGCAGAGCATTGGGGTCATGTGGCCTGCAAGCGGTTTTGGTTGAAGCATGAGAACGCATTGCGTCAACGGTAAGAGTGGTGGTCTCGAGGGCTACCCATTCAAATGTAGGCAGTATCGAATTCTTCTACGTTAGGTATTCTTCATTCGAGATAGTTCGTAGCCAGCCTCCTCGATTTAGGACGCACGAGTTTGACACGAAGAAGCAACCCAGGTCATTGGCCGGATCAGCCTTTCCGGTGAAGATGCAGCCGTTGTAGCTTTCGACGCCATTGTCGCCCATTCGCTCGTGCCATTCCGGTCACATGGATAGCTTGCATATCTGTGAATTTACAGCTCTTACTAACAAAAGATGGATGCTTCATTCGCCCAATGGCCGCATCGAAGCGTGGAAAACTAGACTACTGCATGGGGAGGGGCTCCTCTCTTCTGCATATTGGTCCTCGTGAAGCATCATTCATCATCCCCCACGACATACCCCGCTGTGATTCGCTCTCCGAGACAGCCCAGTTGCGAGAAATCCAGCCAATCAGGACATTTACTCTTGCCATTGTCTCGAGCACGGAAGCGTCAGGGATGGACACTGGGCTTGCATATATGGACTCCCTGTTTTTCCCGATTGGGCGGGTACATTCGAGGTTTCGTGCCGTCGGGACCAAAGTATGGCTGAAGGACAGGGGTATTCCCCAATCATCCCGCGAAAACCCCTCTCCGCCTCCAATCACCTGTGCAGCTCGTGGTGTTTCGATATGTGGTGTGATTTCTACTTGTATTCTGTCTGCCCTCTTTGATGGTGGCCAATGAGCACGAAACGCCCGTCTGTATTTCCTACCATTTTTGGTCTGTGGCTGTACTCGCGATCCCTACTTCGCGGGCACAGCTTTCTCCGCACTGCTAGAAATGCCGCATACCAAAGGATGTATAGGCGTCATTGGCCGGGAAAGCTCCAATAGGCTCCCCGGACGCGGACCTTGCAGGTATGCTGGACGTTCTTTCTCCGTGGGCGTCATTCGGATCCCTAAAGAGGGGTGGTTGGTCATGTAGTCCAAGTCACTTGCGATCAACCAGCACGCGAATGGAGTAGTGTTGCGTAACACATTGATGGTGTAAGTATGTTCTGGTCTGGAGAGTATCGATATGTAATATAATCTGGTTAAGGGGGAAGAACCCACAGGCTCAACACGAGCCGCATAACGACTTTGATAGCCTAGCGTTCACGGGGCGGCGGGCAGCGCCCGGACCACCAATTGGCTATCCGGGCTTCTATCATTTCGGTATCCGGACAGTCGGGGAGCAGGCCGGTAATGGGAAACCCGGTTGGGAACGGGTTATTCCGCTAGATCCTGGATCCCAATATATAGCACACGTGGAGTGTCTTCCTATCTGCGAATTTAAGATTCATCTTGCTGAAGACGCGTACAGAAGCCATACCGGAATTACGCAAGCGGATATACGTATTCCGCTCCCTTATTTCTCTTTCTTTGTCAACGTGGTCCTTTGGCCTCGAAATTGCAGGTTCCGTAAACAATGGGTGGTGGGTGGAACAATGACATTTGAATAGTAGAGCTCTCAAAGGGGGGGCTCGCCGCCGTTGAGGTAAGGGTAATAGCCGAGTCCATCACCGACTCCAGTTTGATTAGGAAATCCCGCTTTTGTTGAATGGTGGTTGCCGCTACCTTTTGACTATGAGGCATCGACGAGCATGGCTCGGATCTCCTCCCGTGAGCTGAAATCTTTGGGCATTACAGTTAATGCCACGGGCCAACCCACGACAGAATGCCTGGTGAGGCTCAATATCCCGGTCCCTGAGAACTACCGGAGTTCCTCGGCTCCGGCACCGGCACCTACCGTACCTGCGCCTGCTGAAATGGGCGGCTCTGAAGACACTGAACCCCCGGAAGACGACGAAATAACCGAAGATGGTGAGCTCACAGAGGCAGATGAGAGGGAAGGCGAGCGTGGATTTTTTTGACCCTGATGAGGACGACATCTTGGAAAGACTGTCCGATGAAGGCTCTGAGGGTCTCAGTAAAAATGTGGCGACAATATGGGGAATGTGTAACCGTGAGAAAGAATTCAGTAACTGCCACTACCATGAACGCCGTCAGTGTCAGGAAGACATGCTTTGTTATCTGGTCCGCGAGGACTACATTGAAGATCTTTTACCAGCCCAGCTGTAGGAAGACTTCCTCTATCGAGCAATTAAGAATCATCTGTGCGAATTGGCTATGCTTGTACTAGATAAGGTATCTAGCACAACCCATCGCAACTTCGGAAGATTCCTTACCAGATACGACGGACAAATCGCGGCCATACTCGACCTCGGTAAGGAAAGTCGGGATCTAGTTGGTTCTGACGATACATATACCTAAAGTACCGATTAATTCCATCAGTCGGCCGTCGGCTTTTGGTTCAGTTGGCACTTCAACAGATCTAGGCCTACCTATCCTCCAGTACTATTTCAAAGCGTTAACCAGACTTGAGAGCCCCGACGACGATCTCAGCCGGTACAGAACACAGAAGAGTTATAAGTTCCTTGGGGGGGATAGTCACCCCGAAACGATAAGAGCCTACATGCTGTATGCGACATTGGCCCATGAAGGACGCAACATCGGGACCTTGGAGTGGCGCCTGGCCCAACCAAACTGCCCGCGACGATGCAAAGCCGTCGGAGATGCTCACCTTTTCACGGCCCTGCTCGAGGCTGCTCCTATGGGTGTTATGAGAGAGAACCACCCGTACTACTACGATGCCGCCAGGAGAGCTGATGTATGTTTGTGGAAGAAGCTCGACATTTTGCTGGAATCGGGCTGCATGGATCTCCATAGCCCGATCGATACCAGCCCAACGCAGACCTACCTAGACAATCTGACCCTATTGATGAATCGAGACGACCAGCCCGAGACATGCAACAAGATCTTAGGGCCAAAACGCTTGCGGGCCTTTCACTGGAACAACACCAAGAACCATCTGACGCCGTTGTCCTACGCCATGAACCATTTCGTTTCGGTCGACCTCCGTAGCGGGAAGGACCACCATGAGCAGTATGTGGCCTCTCTGCAGATCGCCTTTTATCTCATCCGGAAAGGCGCGGATCCGCGGCGGGTTGACGACGACGTCCGCAGGAAGGTGTCGGCACAGTGGCGGAGACAAGTCGCCGCCGCCTACAATGCTCTGCGTCCTTCACAACCGCTGCCGCCGCAGTTATTAGAGCCCTTTTATGAGGACCACGAGGAGGAGATGATGACTGCCCAGCAGTTCTGGGAGCACTCCAAGGACCTGGACAATTTTCGCAGGCACCCGCATCATATTCAGACGTGGCCCATCTCTTTCGTCGCCGCAAATACCAACGTTATCCCGGCTTATCTGGTGCATACCATATAAGAGGCAGGGAAGAGTAAAGACCTTTATATTCGAATATCTAGGTTAAAAGTCGTAAAGTATTTTTATGGTTATATTGACGCATGGGCTTCACTTGATTGCCAAATAAGTGTCCAGATATATGGCACACCGTACTCCCATAAGTATGATGTAAGAGGTAGCAACCCGCAATCAACACAGCACTGACAAAATATAAACGGACTGTACCCATGAATCCAACTGTACTGCACTTTCTGCCAAGATATGGATATACGGATGCGTTTGATGTAATGGGTAAATGCGTTTGTTCGTCCTATATAATACCGAAGTGTGAACCGGTACAGAGTGTTACAGGTTCTTCGCCCTGCTTCTTTGCAATTTAGTCACGGTGAGTCTATCACGACTCCCGCGTTGTTTGACTACAAGTGAGCAGGTACATAGCTGTCCTGTTATTGATGCAAGGGTCCTCCTGCCTCATATGGAAGCCAGTTCCCACGTTGAACACGCAGGGGAAAGTCATATTGACTGGTTATTGATTTGTCGTCGAAAATCGCAGGTGCTCGTCTTGGGTTGAGTAGTTGATGCACCTCTTGAGCTATCCCAAGACAGCTTGATCGTACCTTACTCTTGCTTCCGGGCCCTGGAGACTGGCATCGAGGACTACAAATATTGCCCCCGGGATGTACATGCCATTCCCAACTCTCAACCTCTTTCTCCAATTGGAACTCTGCAAGCACATGTGTCCATATGCAAGCAGGTAGGTGTTTCGCTCTTGATTACCTTGAAAGTTAAAGGGCTGGATTGAACGAGCGAACAAACAATCCAAAACAATTGCACATTGAAACGAACGACTTTTCTCCCACCAGACGCTTTCCCACGCTTTCCGCCCCCACAATTCTTCGACTCTCACAATTGAGCGAGCTTGGGAACTTGAACACAAGAAACACAAGAACACAACACACACGCACACAATACAAAGAAACGAACGGGAGCCACATCAACCTCCTCTATTTTCCTCTTCCTCCTCCTCACCACCTCCATCAACGCCGCTACCGACCTTTTTTTCTTCTCTGCTCCTCGCCAATAACCGCTCCCCTTCCCCCCTTTTAACTCTCCTCCCACCTTGCTATCTCTCCCTCACTCACCACTCTCGCCCTCTCTACCCCTCCCCCAGCCGCCACCAAGACTCAGACCTCCCCTGTCACCTAAGCTTGACCCGCCCTTGTCCCGCATCCGGCCTTTCTTGTTGCTGGCATATCGGTTTCATTCCTACCGTCTTACAACGCTGGATGCCATCATTTTGCCCGCTTGATCGCACATACGGCCACATACCCACCTGTTGCAAGGCGTGCGAAGCTATCTATCTGCTCGACATCCAGAGATCGATCTTCCCACACTGTCTCCCAACGGCGCAGTCAATCCCCTTGTTCAAGCTTGCCCACGCGGCTAGTTAGTGGTCTGCATCTACCTACAGTACAGTACATAACTGCCAGGTCTTCCGGCTAGTCTCCATCAAATACCTACCTCAAGGTACCACACACCCACGTACTGCATACTACCTACGTAAAGCAACAACAAGCAGCAGACAGCTTGAGCTCGGTTCGTTTATTTCTGCGACCAACCAGACGCAACAATCGTCAACCCCACTGTCAATCCATCCCACTCTCTTCCCCAAGGGAAAGAAAAGAAGCAAGACACGAAAAAACTCCCGCGATTTACTCTGCGTCAAGCAACAGACAAGGTAAGTTGGTGGAATGGCAATCGATGCCCCGCTTTGGTCTCGCTCCTCGCTCACTTACGCACTCACTCACCCTGCCTTTACCCTTCCCCTCTCCCTCTCCACTGCTGCCCGCCGTTGTCACTGTTTCTATTTTCTACTACCACATGCTGGATCGTGCAGCGCAGATGCACAGAAAGCCCACCGTCGGTCAAATATAGTCGCCTTGGTCATAGCCTGTCCTTACACCCGCTCACCCTTATTTGTGAATGTCACATGAAATATCCCATTTCCCATACCATCATCTCCACCACCCGACCTGATCTACATCTCGTCTACTGCAAAGTACGAGCTTATCAGAGCTAGCTAACGCCGCGACTCAACTAGCTAGACCCAGAGCTCTGCTTTTGCCCACCATTCGCCAACAGTAAAAAGGGCAGCTCTTTTGCGCAAATCAGCATCAGCAACCAGCATCACCGTTTCGCATAGTGCGTTGCTCCTGTATAATTGCATCGCGCGATACACAGGAAGCTTGAGATTTTTTTCTCCACGTTCAAAGCTCGGCAGTTTTCAGTTTTTGTTGCTTGCCTTTCTTCATCATGTCTGTCTCCCAAGACGTCATCCCGCCTAATGGCGACATGCTTGAGCAAGGCATGGACAACCTGAAGCTTGAGGGGGATCTCGGCCCAGATGGTCAACCTGCCCCCAAGACTGACGAGGAATATGCCGCTACCAGCATTACGCTGCGCGCCATTGTCTCCTCCAAGGAAGCCGGCGTCATCATTGGCAAAGGCGGCAAGAACGTCGCCGACCTCCGTGACGAGACAGGCGTCAAGGCCGGGGTCAGCAAGGTGGTACAAGGCGTGCATGATCGCGTTTTGACTATAACTGGAGGCTGCGATGCCATTTCTAGAGCCTACTCGATAGTTGCGCGTGCGCTGCTCGAGGGTGCACCAGCAATGGGCATGGGCGGCGTT
This sequence comes from Apiospora saccharicola, assembly GCA_038363915.1. Lineage (NCBI taxonomy): Eukaryota > Fungi > Ascomycota > Sordariomycetes > Amphisphaeriales > Apiosporaceae > Apiospora > Apiospora saccharicola. Next base: position 9,590,080 of record JAQQWM010000001.1, read on the forward strand.
GTCCAGAACAATGGAACACATCGTATGCGACTTAACCCCAAATCCCCAAACCCTATCTTGCTTGCGTGGACTTTGCTGACATAACCTAGCCATCAAGCTTCTCATCTCGCACAACCAGATGGGCACCATCATCGGCAGACAGGGCCTGAAAATCAAGCATATCCAGGATGTGTCAGGCGTTCGCATGGTGGCACAGAAGGAGATGCTACCACAGTCGACCGAGAGAATTGTGGAGGTCCAGGGAACTCCCGAGGGGATCCAGCAAGCCATCTGGGAAATCTGCAAATGTCTGGTTGATGATTGGCAGCGTGGCACTGGCACCGTGCTGTATAACCCTGTGGTCCGTACCCAACCGGGCGGTGCGGGGTCTCTGCCCAATGCTGCTGGCGCACCTGTTAGCGGGGTGGGCAGCTATGGTGCTGCTCCCACCAGAGACTATGGAGGTCCCCGTGTAACGAGAACCGGAAATGGTGCTGATTTCAGCAACGGCGGAGGTCGCCCGTACCGCCGCTCCGATTCCGATGCAGGCACCCGGGATCGCCAAGGCCCTCCCACGCACGACGAAAACGGCGAGGAGATCCAGACCCAGAACATTAGCATCCCTGCTGACATGGTGGGCTGCATCATTGGCCGCGCTGGAACCAAGATCAGTGAAATCCGGAAGACGTCCGGTGCCCGCATTTCTATTGCCAAGGTATGATATTGTCCAACCATCTATGGACCTCTCCACAGTACGAGGGTAACGTGCTAACGGTATCAAATAGGCGCCTCATGACGAGACCGGCGAGAGGATGTTCACTATCATGGGCACTGCCAAGGCCAACGAGACGGCTCTGTTCTTGCTCTACGAGAATTTGGAGGCCGAAAAGATGCGCCGGAGTCAGTCGCAGGGCCAGGAATAAATTCGAGGCTCTGTGGATGGTAGAGTTCTCCGCAGCCCACCAAAGTGGGAAGGATGGAGGCCTCTACGAGGACTGGTCCTCGAGCTTGCTGTTGCGTTTTCTCATGTTCTTGTACATCAAGCCTAGCACTGGCGCTGATTTAGGCTTACTGGCGGGTGCCTTGCACGCCCGCTCTTGCCAAGGACACGGATTGATATATTTGTCTGGAGTATTTCTAATGTTGGTTGGATTTGGCGAAGGAACCCTGGTTGTAAGGCGGGGCGATTCCAGATCTGACTTGCCGCAAGGCTGACCTCTACCAATACTGGCGGTCATAACGATACGACGTAACGACAACTACTTCCCTCACCTCTTTCCTCCTCGACGAAACGGCCGACTTGATCGGCTGTACTCTTCATGTCTATTTTCCTTTCTTCATATTTCTGATATCCACACCCCCACCCACACAGAGAGAGTCTCACATAAACACCACTTCCCCCGACTTTCCTTTGCGCAGCTCTAAGCCATCATCTATGAGCCATCTTCGGCATGGAACTAGCAGTCGGTCCCCTATCTCGATGGAGGGCAGGCCTGGACGCCAGCCGAGTTGAACCGACGATGGTGAGCATGCGCCTACGTAATCGACCTCACTCTCATGTACCAAGATTCCCGTTTTGTCCTGGACGAGAATCGCCCCAATCTCGTCATATCGCGTACCCTCGCTATCACCATTTCTTTTCCCCACCCATGCGCACTTTGGAGGCTTGGGTTAGGAACTCTTGCCCCGTATACCAGCAGAGAATCAACAGCGGACCTCGTGTCGGTCCCCTCGACGGACTGGGTTGCATATTATGTTCACTTTTGGAGGCATGGGCAATAGCATTCTAGGATTAAGCCTGCGATGAGGTGGGAAATTGGGATGTCAAGTAAGCCACAAAATACCAAAAAGCCCTTGGGGCGGCCCAAAGTCAAGCATCAGTTTTTGAGACGTGACTACATGTAGATAGGCATATTTGTGTTTGACTCCGTAGTCAATGGAATCCCCAACAAGCGTCAACAAACGTCAAACAAATATTCGCGAGGCGGCCAGAACCGCCTCATTTGATTTGCGACAGTTGATGGGTGCCGTGAGGTGAGGTCGAATGTTTGTCTCTAGCTCTGATGCCATGCTTGTTGCCATGCCGCCAACAATAGGACGGACCGAGCCTCTCCTCCACTGGACCCTCCACTAGGCGCTGTCTGTACCTAGATTGTCTCCAGCAGTACTTATGCACCCCACGTTTGGGCAAGCACCAGGTGCTAAAAATATGTACCCACGGGTATTCCACTTGCTGTCCCTTAATTCTGCCAATCTGTCATCAACTCAAGGACGATGAGCCCGATAATTTATCACAAGTCAGGTTCATTTCCAGGGTCCAGACTCATTTTCTCTCATTAACTGCCTGTCTTATGATTTGATATTCTAACCAGTGTCTTATTCTTTTCTATTCCTTCCTTTCCTCTCGACTGTCACCGCGAGTGCAAGAAACGCGACTAGACACTTGACTTGTCAACATCCTTATCGTTGCCCCTTCCACTCGTTCTTTATTTACATCCTACCTACCAACAATTGTCGGCCGCTTGGGGACGAGCCGCGCAACCCACCGACAATGGCGCGTACCAAGCAAGTTAAGCCAATTGAGCGCCAGCCCTCTTCCGAATACGTAGGCGGGCAGAACAAGACTCCGGGCAAGCAGCATCCCGATCCGACCATGGCGCATTCCGACAAGTCTAACGGCGCATTGAGCCCTTCCACCAGGGCCATTCCTGTGGCCGCCGCCGCCGCCGAGCAGGCGGATGTCGGCGTGCTGCAACTGGTGATTGCCGTTGCAGGCATCTACGGTTCCTTGTACGAACACCCGTCCATGTTTTACAGAAAAAGAGTTGTTGTGACTGACCATTACCCTTCTTGCGCCTGGCAGCTTGACATGGGCATACCTGCAGGAGAAGCTCACGACGACACCCCATGGGCCCCCGGGCGCGACCGAGGTCTTCAAATACCCCGTCTTCTTGAACACGATCCAGTCCCTGTTCGCCGCGACCACGGGCGCCATCTACCTGTACTTCAGCACCCCCCGGGGTGTGCCCCTGCCCGCCATCTTCCCGTCGCAGCGCATCGTATGGCCGCTGCTGCTCGTCGCCGTCACCAGCTCCCTTGCCTCGCCCTTTGGCTACGCCAGTCTCGCCCACATCGACTACATCACCTTCCTGCTGGCCAAGTCGTGCAAGCTGCTGCCCGTCATGTTCCTGCACATCACCGTGTTCCGCAAGCGCTACCCGCTGTACAAGTACCTGGTGGTCGCGGCCGTGACAGCCGGCGTCGCCGTCTTCACGCTGCACTCGGGCAAGAAGGGCGGCGGCAAGAAGCACTCCTCGATGTCGGACGAGGAGCGCAACATGCCCTGGGGCCTGCTGTTGCTGTCCATCAACCTGCTGTTCGACGGCCTCACCAACAGCACCCAGGACTACATCTTCGGCGCCTTCCAGCCCTACACGGGCCCCCAGATGATGTGCGCCAACAACCTCATGAGCACCGCCGTCACGGCCTCGTACCTCCTCCTCAGCCCCTGGCTCGTTCAGACCGGCGTCGGCGAGTGGCTCGGCATGGACGTGGCCGGCAGCGCCGGCGAGCTGGGCGAGGCCCTCCAGTTCATGGCGCGCAACCCGTCCGTCTGGGCCGATGTGCTGGGGTTCGCGGCTTGTGGTGCGGTGGGACAGGTGTTTATCTGTAAGTTTGTTTTGTTACTTTTTCTTTCTCAGGGCCCCGAGTCCCTTGCTAATTGTGAAACCAACAGTCTATACGCTGTCCACCTTTTCATCGGTTCTGCTCGTCACCGTCACCGTTACGCGCAAGATGTTCACCATGATCCTGTCCGTCGTCGCCTTCGGCCACCGCCTGACCCAGATGCAGGTCCTGGGCGTCGGTCTCGTCTTTGGAGGTATCGGCGTCGAGGCCGCCATTGCGCGCCAGGAGAAGATGGCCAAGGAGGAGGCCAAGCGCAAGGCGAAGGCGGCCAAGGCGCAGTAAGGGAGAGCGGTACTTTTTTCTTTTCCGAGCCGGCTTTGAGACGAAACATGGAGAATATAGAGAAGACTTGCCCATGGCAATACGTTTTTAACGAGAACGCGAAGAAGACATCCACGGTTATTACTTCTTAGAGATGAAGAGAGAGAAACGACATCAAAGGCCGTGGGCGGTAGGAGGGGGCTTTTGATTTTCAGTTAAGATGGATACCCTCATACACACGAATTGTCGATACAACCAACAGGCAAAGCAGCAGTAGTCTTGCAAGGGTCGATCGATCACCGACCAGCACGTACATAAAAATATATTTCTCGTAATAACTGTCTACATGCTTGAAACTGGAAAGCCGTGATTGCTATTTCTACTCCGAAGGGCGAACTCTTCGCCGGAGATATACGAGCATGGATGAGAGATCCGTGTAGTTTGAGGTGGGTTTTGATTCATGTTAAAGATAATCTTACCACTTTCCCAAGGACGTCTGGTCACACATTGCAGAAGAGAGTAGAGTGTTTTGGTATGTGTTTGAATTTTTTCGTAGATTTGGTTCGTCCTACGAGGAGACTATATAAAATTATTGATTCGGCTTTATTCGGCTTGAAGGAAAGGAAGCACTCGAGAACGCAACTAAGCCCACAGGGGAAGAAAGAAAGAAGAAGCAGACTGTAGAGAGAAGTAGGTAGAACGGCCTCCTGGCAATGACGGACAGATCAGCTCCGCAGTCATCGCCGGGATTTCAAGAAAGCGAGAAAGAAAAACCCTCCCGTTTCCCCAACACCCCCGCCCCTCTGAACAGCCCCCTCCCCTCCTCCTTCTTCACCCTGCGTGCGTGCGTTTTTCCCTCGAGAACTACTACCCCTTGCCCTCCTTGCCAGCGTGTGCAGGTATAATGGGATGGGTGTATTTCATGACAATCCCTCCTCGGCACACGCGCGTGTTCCCCATCAGCCGCCGCAGCGTATTTCGCCTTTGGTCCCCCCCCTTTCCCTTCCATCCGGTCCATACCAACACCTCCTTATCAAACTCCTGGATTAGACCTTGCCGCTCAGAAGAGCACGGACATTTAGTTGAGGAGTCTCCTCTGGGCGACTAAAAAAGCAGGTCGCATGGCCCGACCACATAGACGCCTCTGCCACCACAAACAGCCAAAGACACCGCCCGGCTGACTTTTGTAGTGAACAAGAAAAATGAAATGAGAACGCGTTTCCAGGTATATCCGGGAATTCGCCCATGACCGCCAGTTGCTGCGCTATGCCGTCCTTTTGCATGATGAAGAAAATAAGAGAACTCCTGATCCTGCTGCTGTAGAACGAACGTATGGTATGGTATGGCTGGGGTTACAAGTGTATGACAAAGAAGATTGCAGTTTGCCCGGTAGGATTTCCGAAACGATGCTGTTTATAATAATTCGATTGGTGCTAGGTCAAGCCATGTCCAAGAATCCATGAACTAGGTGCTGCCTATTCATACGCGAAGGCTAAGGATATGGTAAGAACGCCAGTGTATGCCGTATAACAGACGCTTTGCAAAACGAACTAAATCGATTTGGCAAATTGGATTGAATGTAATGAGTAGTTACACGTCTCGCGGTTATGTCGGGGCGTATCAGTCGTAAGTCGTCGATCATTATGTGTGCCACATAGAATACAGATCTTAGATTTTGGGTGTCGAGTTCACTATTCGCTTGCTCTATAACACCTCATCGATAGATCGCACGATCGGCGCCTCTCCCTTCGTGGGAGGGCTTCTGGGGTCGACGGCTTCAGCAGGCCGTAAGAACGGGTTAAATGGATCTCGTGGGAACGTTTGTACCCTCGGGGAGAAGAGGCCGTCGCTGGGCTCCTTGGGAGTTGGCGGTACTTCCACAAACTTCATTCCTCCCATCTCACCGAAGGAGTCGTGCAATGGATTGTTCGTCATAGTCTCGGCTCTAGGTGATAACAGAGCGTCGTCGTCGGGCAGAGCATGTGACATATACGTGTCGTCATCGCTTGGTGCTTCGCTATGTCGGTTGAACGACATGGGCTCCTCATTGCCACCAAAATTTAAGCTGGAGAAACCGAAACTTTGAATCCCCTGCCCAAAGCGGTGCTTTGCGAACCCGGGAGATGGTGGGGGCTTCATCGCATCAGAAGGTGGAAAGCCAGGCGAAGGGGGAGGTCTGAAGGCATCGTTCGAGGGCGGAAATCCTGGCGATGGCGGCGGCTTGAAGAAGGATGAATTTCGTGGCGGGAAAGATGAGTCGGTTTCTGGTTCCAACAGCTTCGGTGGCTTGAGTACCCTTTCGTTATCTACCGGGAACCGCCCAAACTTGCCGCGGTCGTTCTCGTCTTCTTTCTCGGACCAGGAGAAGCTGGATGGAGCCGAAGATGGGCCAGGCGATATGGCTTCCAAGGACGTCGGTGTAGACTTCACCCGACCATTGACGGGGCTCTTCTCCGGGCTTTTGGGACGCCCCGACACCGGGCTTTCATCTGGAAGAGGTGCGCTGAGAGGCTCTTTGGGAGTAATTTCGATTGCATCAGCCGAAAGTGTGAGTCTGTGTTTGGTCGGACTACGCCCGTTCTTGACCCCAGCAGCAGATCGAGGCGGGAACCTCTTCTTGGCAACTTCCTTCTGGAAGTCCTGCAAGCAGTACATGAGACGCATGTTGGGGCTGATCCATCGACTTTTAGATTGCGCAGCATAGTAGGCATCATTGACGCTCATGCCGGGGTTCTGGTAGAGACCGTACGCAATAATGAGACTGGCAGAGCGGCTGGCACCTTGCTGGCAGTGGATGAGCACTTTCTTGCCCTCCTTTGTCCGTTTCTCGATCATTTCGCAAAGTGTCATTAGGTCGGTCGCAATATCGGTGTTATGGTCCCATGGCATGTGGATGTACTCGGGCTCGGGCATATCCGTTGCTTTGGGGGTAGTGGGTGTATCCATACGATCCTCCATCGGGTATTCAAATGCGGTTGCGAAACTGGCGGTTGAGACAGCAGTATCAGGAACTGGTGACTCTGCCCTCGACTCTTCCTTCGATGATTTCCACCCCGCGAAGGGATTGGTTACTTCACGTGCAACGTTGATCACAACGTCGAACTTGGCAGCCTCATCTGCAGTCGGCTCTAGATAAAGATAAATGTTATCCTCGTAGATGGCAATGGGACCATCGGGGTAACCGGGGGATTTCTGGTCCTCGTTGCCTTCGCTCTCGTCGCGGAATGGCTCCATGTCCATACGGTTGGCAACCTGAGATCTGATGGGCGAATAAGAATCTTCCTCTGGGATCGGTTCGTCAAAGGTGGCTTTGGGGATGGAATGCTTGGTCGAGGGACGTAGCAATTCTGATAGACCCGACTCTCCTCTCTCTAAAACTGTAGGGAAAGTCATACCGCCAGCGGGACCAAAGGTAGCAGATTTCATGCCAGAGAGCATGTGAGGTGAAGACGTCGAATGCTTGAGTGCCCGTCGCTGCAGCATAGGCAGTGCAGGAGAGGCCGGCACCTCGAGCAGGGTAGGGCGGATGCTTAGCCCGACATTTAATCCTTTGGAATCCGTCTTGAGGCTGAGCTGGCTTGGCTTGCGCTTCATAGCGGGGATGGCCGGCTTTATGAATGAAGGGGAAGAGGGCTCGGACACCAGATTCGAAGATAGCGCCGTCTGGAATGGTGGCTGGATTGATAGACCCTTCATGTTGCGCGCTCTTCTAGGAGACGGAGATGTCATTGGCCGCGGTAGGTCGTTGACGCGGTCGGTGACCGTGAGGGTGTTCATGTTAGATGATAGGCCCGATGACAAGCCGGAAAGCCCGCCAAACGTGGTCGCCGGGAAAGAGTTGAGGGGTATTAAGTTGACAGGCGAATCGGGCGAGGACGACGGTGATGGGTCAGAAAGAGACGAGGTATCTGTCGTAAGCGTTGTAGTGGGCGAAGAGTCGGCCGATTCTGAGTTTTGTGCGGAGGTGCTGTCATGTTGACGCTGTAAGTGATCTGCCAGCGGTCGCAAATGCTGCTGTTGCTGTTGGAGCTGAGCTGGCATTTTGGGTGCACAAGATGGCTCCATGTCCATCATCTTTGAGTCGACCATAGTAACCATTCCACTTCCACTTTCGTCGTATGCTTCGGCTTCGGGGTCCAGAATGGACATAAATGAGGGGATTTGGTCCTCGTATCTGCGAGCCGCAGCCGACGGCATGTTTGGTCTCTCTCTCTATTAGTGGTCTCAGTTGGTAGCCTCGGTTGCACTCTTCAGTGGTCGATAGATAGTTTCTTTTGCTAGAACCTTGTTGTTGAGCTGGCGTTGTCTGCCAGACGAAGCGCGAGGGTCTTCGCGACCTGGATTAAATGTGTTGTAAAAGAAAAGCTATCCAATGAATGTAGTGGCGGATAGACAAGGGCGATAGCCTGACTGTGGACAGCGCTGCTGGATCCTGTATTTGCTGTTCTTCTTTCGTCCGTCTTCTTCCTCTCGAGTTGTCCCGTTCTCGTTCGACTCGGGCGTTGATGAAAATTACTAAAAGCGGAGGAAAGAGAAGAGGGCGAGAAGTTGGCGAGAAGTTGGCGTAAATAGAAGTGAGAATGGATGGTTGCAAGTTGGGGGGGCGAACGGTAACGGGGCGGTTGATTGTTGTCGTTTCCACGCAACCACTATCGCATGGCAGCAATTGGCTGTCAGCACCTTGAACCAGAAACCGCAAGTACCATAATAGATACACGACAAGTAAATGAAGACTCAGGATGGGGGGTGCGGGCGGTTATGGACGAGACGAAGCGTCCGGGAGTCTTGTCGCTTACAAGTAAAATGGGGGTGGGTTAAAAGGAAGATCGTTTGGGTTCTGACAGGTTTGACAGGAAGAAAAAGAGGTTTGTAGGGAGGCGGTAGAGAAACAGAAAACCGGCAGACAGTGACAGTACGGGCAGTACAGGCCTGACACAGGGCAATCTCTGTGTGAAGTGTATCTGCGTTGTGTGTCTATGTCTGGGTAGTGAAAGTAAAGTCTGGGAAAAGAAGACAACAGCGCGGGAGGAACAAGGAAGGGAAAGCGGGCGGGCGGCTTTTCCAGTTTGGTGTCGCGGTACCGATTCAACGATATCCAATCCAATCCAACCAATTGTCCTGCGCTTCAAGTCACTTTTAGTAGTATTCCAATGAAAGACCGAGGGAACTAGAAGAATGGGATTGAATTTAGGCCCATTGCTACCACTTTGTAAGAAGGAGAAGTACAAGGGTCGTCTTAGCGACAATGGCGGGTCTCAGGTACCCCTCGAGTACAGCCACCCACCGTTTGATGACTGCTGTTCGGTATTGAATCATTTTGGCAAGACAACCCAAGGATTCCTTCTGCTCAAGGCGATTATTATTAGATTCTCGACCGCCTACCCATTCCTGATAAACACGGAATCCTCCACCCAACTCTATCAGCCCAAGAGTCGAGACACTCCCGAAAAGGCCTGGAGCAGCAGATAGAAAAGAGAGAGAAAGGGTTCAGTCAGATTTCAAGGTTATTCGCTGGTTCTTTAGGTAGCCCATCGCTTTCGACCGTTTGGCCAGGCTTGACGTGCGAACGGTACGGTCGGTACACAACATTGAACCTTTGACTGCACTGCTGGTTTCAGGGTATGCACGCCCACAAGATCAAATGGGCTTCTTGGCTCTTGCGGATCTGATTAGGCGGTAGCCGGTAGTGGTTTCTCCCAAGATTCTACAGATTATGATTGTATTCATCTCAACACTCTCAACAATGAACACGTCGGTTACCTACCAGAGCTGAATGACAGAATAGACGATGACGGCCAGTGCCGTCGACACGAGACATACCCTCGAGGTACAAGGGCTCCCCCTCCCGCCGTTGGCAATTACTGGCAATTACGCAAGTCTTGCCTCTCCGGGGAAATCCTCCTCTCCCCTACAAGTAAGCGGGCACCAAGGCCTGGGAGGAAATCAACCAAGGACTCTAGACTGGAGGAGGCCTAATTTGGGCTGCCGCTGTTCATGGGGATACATGAACTGTACCGCTGCAACCAAGACTAAATTAGCGGATGGAAAGTACAGACAGATGGCACCCAGCAAAGCAAGAATAAACCCTCCCCCTGCCCGCTAGTCCAGGTTGCGTTTTGCGAAACCTGCAAGTTTCTATTTTTAAAAAGAACGGCGCTACCGCTGACGAATCACAGTCCGTCACCCAAATTTGGACTCTGCAGCTGATAATTTCGCAAATGCCAATCATCTTCGCCGCCGCCGTGGATGCGCCGGCTTGGTATTCGTACGGCGGGCGGCGAATTGGATGTATTGGGATGCGAATATGGACTCCTGAACGCCTCGGCTCGAAGCTGGTGGCAATAATTCTTCGATGAGCCTCATGATCCAGAAAAGTCCAGCGGTTGGTAACTTAAAGTGGTATGGCCGTCCATATGGAACACTACTGCGTACGAATCCAGCACGCACTCGCCAAACCCACGCCATCTAGATTACTGTACAGCCCATCGCCGCCGTTGCAGGCAGTGCCAGTGCGTCTAGCTTCCTTGCTCGCCGCCAAATACATAGTCGGCTTTGGGGACTTTTTTAACGTGCAGCCGGCTCAATACTTGTCAACAGCACCAGCTGGGTGTCGCTATTCGTCCTGTGCGCTGATATAGTCGTGCGCTACTACATATACACGTAGCAATAGCAACTGTTGCTGTCTGTTTGTCTAAAGATCCCCATCCCATCGCATATTGGTTCACCCGGCCAATTGGTATTTGTTTGTTTAGCCGTCTATATGCATCCTGCTATTACCTTATTCTCGAAGCATGTTCACGTCAGCTCAAGCCTATTGCTTCCTCGCCGCCCCGACACTCGTTCGCGCCGGGCCAGGGACCCCAGGACGGTCGCAAGCGACCAACATATGCACACGCGCTTCTCTAATGACACGACTCGGTGCTTTCTGGGCACACTCTCTGCCTATGGGATGAAACCAAACAGGAGCCGTTCAAGAAATCAATCCTGCTGGTCAATCAGGGCGGGCTCGTATCCTCTTCCGTTTCTTTTCAGCCTCATTGTTCCATTACCATTTACCACCGGCGCGGATTGTTTGAAACGGCCGCTAGTCAGTTTCTCCAATGAGCCGCGAGGGCCCTGCTTGATTGACCGCGACGGCAACGACTCTATGGGTTTGATAGACGCCAACCACCTCCCAGCAGCCAGGTACACGCTCTTGAAAACTGATTGTCCGCGTCTAATTGTGGCTACTCGATATTGCCAGATTCTAGCTGGTTCCGAAAGTGGTGATGTTGCCCCGTGGACGATGCTCACGTGGAGATCCGCTTGGTCACTCAAGTGGCATCGTCAGGTAGGTAGACTGGGTTGTTTTACCTTTATGGCAGTCGTGTCTCAAATTCAGATTGTAGGGAGCCGCACTTCCAACTCAACCCCCTGCACCAAGGCTACGTTGATATCCTGTTGAGCAACAACAAACCATCTGCGAAATGCAGCTCAATAAACAGTATCCGCAGCCACTGCACGAAAAAAAAACGCTTCTCGCCAGCATTTCGTCGCTGCCAGTCTGTTGTTGCCTATCAGGGCAATACCAGCGTGCGGGATGTTTCAGCTTCCCGTCAGGTCCTGTCATCAAATCCACGTCAACCTCCTCCTGACAATCACTTCTCCTCTTTTGAAGTTTTGACACAAGCGTACACAGGCTTTTGCGATGCACCGTCAAACAGTACGTCAGCCGCCTGCCTCTGTAAACTCTGCCATGGGGAAAAACAACGGCTTTGAGCATTGAGCCTTCCTCGAATTTGCGCGGTGCTAAGCCTCGTTGGCTTGCTACTCGTGGCCTAGCAGTACAATACCCACTTGACGATTCCTCCGAGGTGGAGATGAAGTTTGTACTTGTGCTGTACGGTCGCATTCAAAATGGCATGGTCGTTTGGAAGTGGGTCGTAGGCTATTCTGGCGCCGGTGCTTGGCGGATTCTGAAACACGGAGGAGGGAGTTGGTTGCTCATCCCCTCCCCCTTGGCGAGTTGGCTTGCAGCTGCAGCAGTTGCGTTGCAGCACACACTCAATCACTGCACTGCACTGCACACTCATTTTTGCCCTCCCAAGCAACCCCTCCCTCCTCCGGCCCTGACCGCAATATGCCTCCAACGTCCATTCATGCTCGGGAAAGGAGAATAAGCTAAACACCCACAGCGCACATATGCGTGTGATGGAAATACTCGCGCATCACAACAGGTGTGGACGATGATCCAAAAACGAATTGGTCATGCGACCACCGGCCCAGATGATCTGCCCACCATCCGCACATTGTAGTGTGTGTTTTTTTCGTTGCCCATTTTGCATGATACTGCTGAGGGGCTCGTCCCTCGCGCAGAACCTCGCGTATTCCGCAGATCAGAGGATGGCGAACAATCACTAAACTACAGCAAATCAAACCCCAGGGGCGGTTCTTTCATCGGGTCGAGTTGACTTTTCAGCGTATCCAGCAGCGTACGTGTCCTAGGGCTGGCCAGACCTAAGCTTACGAACTTTTATGGCCAAGCCAACGCTGTTGTTCTGGCCAGCCAGCATTCAATCACGGCAAATCATGACAGGCGTCGAAACCCCCAACCCGATCTTATACGATCTTATAATAGGTATCATTGAGGCCGCGTAGCTTGCAAGCTGGTGTTCTAGGTATTGCCACCAGCTCGGCATCCACTGCCCGCCTCCCGCGTGTTCTAATATTCGCACCGCAACCCAAGAGCTTGGGCATCCCATCTTGGTGCTTGGAGGGAAAAGGTCGTTATCATCAACGAACTGACTGTAGACTTGGCCGAAGTAGGAAACGGCTTCGTTAGCTCGTGGATCGAGAAATCGGAACACCCATAAGTCTCGCGCACCGGAGCTCCGTGCACGGCGGGTTGGGTTCCCACTTGCCATAGTCCGGTCCACCTGAGCCGCCGTTGGAAGGCAAGGCCTCCATGCTTTCACTAGCAATAGTCCGCCGCTTCCGGGGTAACATTGCACCCCAAGTCACATCGTGTTCGCGATCGTGTCCAGTTCCGGCATACGTTCCATGGCATAGACCTCACTTTGATGCTACGAAATGCTACGTTGATTAGAAGATAGTAACTGTATCGGTCCAAGATTCCTCCGTAGTCCAGGATCGAATCTTGGTAACGAGCTGCCTGCAATATTGACACGGCCAGTGATGACGCGCTTTCGGGACCAATTGACCACCATTCTGAGTTTTCGGCGGTGCTGTGGGCGCCGGATACGAATATGCTGTTTTCAAATCCTCGTGTAGTATCCGTAGTACCCCGCGGCTCCTTTGCCCCTGCGAGTGCTACCATCTTTACCAACTCTTGCCAGGTTTTCCATCGTTGTTGCTCTCACGGAGATCCGATGTAAACCCGAGAGTTCTATTTGCGTCAGATTGGGTCACACCAGCACTGGTTTCTCTTGGCCAGCAACGCAGTTCAAATAGACGACGACGACCGAGTCATGTTTCTTCGAGTTGTTTCCGTTGTATTGACCACTAACACATTTCCGCTCCAACGCCCAATGTCACCTTTCGGAAGCCCTGATCGCCGAAATTGAATATCTACATATTGGCGATGACTCGACGGTTGGACTAAATATGATGTGTCCGATATTCGTCGTCCAATGTGGTTATTCAAATCCTCCAATGTCACAACGACAGCTAAAAATATCCTCGTCCCTTCGAAACACCCAGATATTGTGCAGGTGACGAGCCTCTTTCGACCTGTCACATCCAATGGTGGTATTGCAGCTTGCTCACTCCAGGGGTCCTACGGGATTTATATTAGAAGGGATAGCCAGGCTCTACCAACCGCATGGCGACGGCGTCTGATCTTCACCAGGCCTAGGCCCGAGGCGCGTGCCAGGAGGCCGTGCAACTGGACAGAAACTGTCACTCCTTACGGCAGTAGAGGGGTCAGATCAAGTGGCACAACAAACACTAAAAACGAGGAAGACTCCCTGCCGTCGTGGGCGCGGCTGGCAGGCTGGTGATGGGTGTTTGCGCTGATCTAAATGAAGGGAGAACGTCGAGCATGAGCATGCCCCCAAGATTGCGGAGCTGCTTCAAGGCCCTGGCGAGTTTAACCCGCGTGCGCTAGTACTTTCTGGATGATGGTCGCATGGGGAGAAAATACTGGTACGTTAGTTCTGCTATTCTCTCGACATCGTGTCGACTTCGTTCCATGGGGTATATCGAACTCGACGAGCGATACCCAGACATATCCCAGTGTGATGTGATAAGTCTGTGTACCTGTCAGCCCATTACTAACAGGTACACATATTTACCTCGGCTTACGAGCACAAGCTGAATCGAGAAAAGCTGGCAGCTCGTATCAAAGTTGAACATGATGTTTTAGACGTTGAGATAGACCTATCAACTGAATCCTGGTTTCTGCTGCCGCGGGCTCAGTGGCGTCTCGGCTGAGGATGTACTTCATCTCTTATTAGTGGACCCCATCTATATCCCGGAACCTTTGACGATGGGTGCTTGGTATTCTATCACGTACAATACTACATACTCTCGGTCGTCGAACCGCGTCTTTATTGCCGGTCAAGTTATTACTGTGGCAGGTCTTTTGCATCTTTATTTATATGGCATTGTGGCTAGTGGGAAGAAGTGGGCTTGAAACTCGATCGTCCCTCCCAAGATCCCCATAAGGAAACTCAATATTGCCAGCCTCCTCCTGAGAGCAGATGAGGACTTGTACGGAGTAGTGACACTTGACACTCATACTGTGCTCGGTGTGAGCAGACTTCTGGTTGACCATTCTGGTTGGCCAATGCTGTGCATATATCTATGTGCAGTGCGATATCCGAGCTCAACCCCACGCCAGCACGCCCTCCGACTTGCTTTTCCGACCCTTGGAAGCTGTGCAACTCGCACGATGCAGCCTGAACGAGGCGTTTGACTTGGGCCGGCCTCTGCACGAGTGTGTCCGGCGCACTGCCCGAGAGGCCCCGATATTACGCAAGCAGCCGCCAACAGGGGGAGGGATACAGGCCTCTCACTGGATGGGGGTGCGATGTTTATCTCGATATACTAATAATAATCTGAGATCAACAAACAGAAGGTTGGGGGACCAGTCACCAGTGACCAACCAATGGAGCAAGGCAGGCCTATAATAACACCACAATTGAATCGCCAAAGGCATTGATCGTGTGCGCAAAAAAGTCTCCATACGGGCCACGCCATAATCCCCCAGTCCCGGTGCTAAGTGGAGTGTGAAGCGATGTCTTCATCGAGGCCAGGCTTTTTTAGTCACTTCTTAGGCTCAATTGGGTATGAGTAGCTGCCCGCGACTTACAAGTTAAGTGGTGCCATCCCCATAACACCCGGACTGGCAGACGCTGAGTGGCAGCCGTCGACTGGGCAGAACTGGGGGAGATTAACGGGATGTCCAGTCAACTCTCGTCATGAGTCGGAAACCCAACCTTGCATGCTCACAATCAAACAGAAGCATGAATGTACATTTGGTGAGAGAGATACATCATACTTTGAACGTACCACTCCCAAACCAGCTTCGTAGCCAGATAGCCCTTACCTAAAGGTTAAAAGAGTTTAGTCGAGAAGAGAGGCCGGAAGGGAAAATGCGACGGTTGTAGAGAACCCCTCCCTCTCTTTTACCAGTCCACCTACATCGTAGATCGCCGACCGAGAGGGGAGAGAGCGAGATCAATCCTCAAAAACCTCTCTTTAATCGAACGACCCGAGCGCAGCAAAAGAGAGACAGAGTCTGTCACATTCAACGCCGTCGTCCCCAAGACATGACTGTGACCCTTTGACTGCCCTTGTCACTTGTCAACGAACAGACCCTCAATCCTACATACCTCTACCTAGTCGTTACGACACTGCTGCATATCGGGGATTTCCTATCGAATGGGATAATTTGACCGGGCTCGCTCGCTTGTGTGGTCGATCGTCTTCTGTTGTCTTCACTCCCGTCGACAAGACGAACAGAAGAAATTCCTACTTTCTAGTCGTACGCGAACCGTCTTGTCACTTGTTGTTTTTTCTTTCTTCCCCTCTTCCCGTGCATGATTATTGGGTGGTGACAGCGTCGACAAACTTTCTTATTTTGCTCTTGAAATCTCGTCGCCCGCTCTCCGTGCAAATACCCACACCGAGAACGCCTATATTACCCATCGCTGGAAGCACTTACCACCGAGGCTGGCCTGAGCCCCCATTTTCCATGGATGTCCTGGCCGCAACCACCCAAATCCCGAAAGCTCGAGCAATGCCAGAGAACCGCAAACTCCACTAATCCCTCGAATCATAATCAAAATCCTAGGGGACATTATTAGGAATCCACGCGCGGTAAATTCGAGCTCATTAGAGAGTTCGGATGAGCAGAAAAAGCGAGAGGCTTAAGGGCAAAAGGCCAGTAAAAAAAGAGGACCAGGGGTGCATTGCATTGAGAAGGCGAATTTGGGGAACAGTGCAGGCAGAATCATGGCAGAGACACCTGTAACAGCTAGAGCATCAGCTCCGTCAATCTCGCCCAGCAATACCACTCCTGCCAATCCGTCGGCGGACAGCGAAGAAGAGCCCCCGTTCCATTCATCATTGCCCACCACCACCCAATCCACCTTGGCCACATCACCAACGACCTCGTCGGACGCGCCAAACCATCGCAACAACTATCATGATCATCGGCAAAGCAACAATTCTTCCAAGTTGCCAGCATTTCGTTTCACCGACCTAAAAAAGGAAAACTTGGGTCACCCATCCTTGTTGCACGGCATCCCGTCACCTGTCACTCCGGGCGATACCGAGACAGAGGCTCAGATTCAATCGTCTTCCAACGCGCTTGATAGAGGACGAGACAATCCTTCTGTGACCGCTCCTGTCTCACCCGAACAATTGCCCGCTTCCCCAGACGAGGACCCCGAAGATTCACGGACTTCGACATTCCAGCCGCCTGGGACCAACTCCACTGAACAGGGCGCGACAACCAACACTGACGCGCGACACACTGAGTTGCCGGATCCGGTGTCTCCAACTGAGCCTGAACCTGCACATGCAGCCCAATTGACCACCACCACAACACCACAGCCGTCAGATACCGACGATATCAAATCACCATTGACTACTACTGACTCCACCGAAACTGTCGTGGCTTCCCAACCGCCAAAACGTCGCGCGCCAACTTCCAGCAGTACCAGCGTCTTTGATTTCGCATCTGGTCCGCGCCAGGCGCTGGGCGCTCACCAACGCTTTAATTCAGAAGAGGGCAGCCGGAGTGCTGCGGGCGACCTTGCGCAAGTCAGCGCACAAGGCCAGAGGGAGCTCATACTCCCCAAATCCGTCAAGAGAAAATCGACGGACGACAAGAGGACGTCTGCCTCTAGACGACCGCCTGTGTCCTACAAGCCGCCAGGCTCAGCTAGCAAATCAGCCAGCAAACAAGCTACCAGCCCGGCTACCAAACCATCCACCACGGGAGGCTCGACATCCATCCCACCTATTCGTTCGTTCCGATCATCAGGGTCTAGGCGGAGTTTCGGAATCGACATGAATTTCACATCACCTCGCTATGAAGACGCCAGAGGGGCCGATTCTAATCATCGCGACAGAACACTCAGGGCTTTAGAGGGGCGGCATGACGAAGATACGGTTCGCTGGGCGCCGCGGGATTCTGCAGAAACCGACGACGACAGTGGTGACGTCTTCCTCAAAATGGCACGGGAGGAACCACAACCTAACACGGTGGTGAGTGCATACCTTGAAACTAGTCTTTTCGCACCTATGCGTGATATATTAGCTTGAAAACCCCAGATGTAGCACACATTACTAACTTGTTTCTAGTCGCGAGTCATACGATCACATCGCCGGCCACTATCCGCGGCTGTTCCCTCCTATTTACCTCTTTCCCCCCTCAGTTTACTAGGCGCATGTCAGAGCAGGAAGGTTCGAAGAGTAGGGCTTATGGCATGGACCAAATGGTGGAGAGGGCTTCATCACCACAGCGGATTTTGACATATCGTCAGGATCAGAGTTCAGACAACACCAAGTCTAGAGTGAACGGCGCCACATCGCGGCCGCCTCTAACGCCACGAACAATACCAACCCAAGACCTCGTCTCGGAAGTCAGCTCTGCCTCTGCGTACGGTCGTAGGAGGCAGTCCGTAGTAGAGCCCGCTGCTGGTGGTAACCCCGCTCGCACGTCTTCGTCTTCTCTTACGTCTACTCTTAAACAACCTGGTTTGTCCTCTTACGGTACTGGCCGTACATACAACTCATCACCGCTCGTATCTCAGAAGCAAGAAACCCAGCCTGCGGATATTCAGACCGAGTCATCAACATCAACAGCAGCACCGTCAACTGTATGGGACGAGCTTGACGAGCTTAAGTCCCGCATTCACCGTCTTGAGCTGACCGGCAAGATCCCCCCAACATCCGGGGCAGCCATGTCGCGTACCTCGGACGACAGGCCACCGACAGCCACTACAAACGCGACCACCATGTCCGCATCGCCCAAACGGGGCTCGACCAGTGGAGTGCAGCAAAATGATGCTTCCAGTAGTGTTTCTACGTCGCAAAGAGAAGGTCATCCATTGCTTCAGTCAGCCTTGGGCAAATCGAAGGCGTTCCTGAATTTCGATGTCTATAGCGCCCTAGAGACTGCAGCAGGTGATGCACTGGCACTGTCAACCATGATCGGCGCTGCTGGGCAACCAAATCCCATATCCAGTGGCGCATCCAGCACGGGCGCTGGCGCGGCTGTCACTAATCGCCAGTTGAGGCGGAAAGCGGACAGCATCTGCCGGAGCCTTACAGAACTGTGTCTGGCTCTAAGCGAAGGGCAAGCACAGTCCAAACAGCAAATACAGTTGCAATTACAACAACCATCCACAACTACGCCACCTGCGGAGCCCGAACCTCCTTCGAGTCCCACTATCAGATTCACCGGCATGTCGAGCCCCTCCATCCCCAAATTTACGGGTGTTGCCGCTCAGCGTCGACCGAGTGGGCCCATGGTCGATCGAAGCCCTCATTCCCTGGTCACGAGCCCGAGAGCCATGTCTCGCCTCGAAGAGAGACGCAGCACCATGTTGCAAGCGAGCAATGTTTCGAGCCCTAGCAGGTATTCTTCAAACATGCCGCCTACGCCCAATAGCAACGACGCGAGCGGTCGCAGAACATCGCTTCTGATTC
The DNA here is from genome assembly GCA_038363915.1 of Apiospora saccharicola. NCBI lineage: Eukaryota > Fungi > Ascomycota > Sordariomycetes > Amphisphaeriales > Apiosporaceae > Apiospora > Apiospora saccharicola. The sequence goes on from JAQQWM010000001.1 coordinate 9,609,169, forward strand.
CTCGTACCCGTAGAGCTGTGACGGAGGAACCCGAGGAGCAGACCGGGCGCAAGTCGACGTTACTCCGAACGCGCCGCGCAGGCACAGATGAGCCCGAAGAGACGCCAATTCGGTCTACCTCGCTGCTTCGGACACGGCGTAATGTGGAGTATGAGGATGAATCACCTCGAATGAGAGCACCGTCTCGTGCTATTACCGAAGTCGCTGTCTCAAGAGGTCCCCGAGATAGCCGAGAACGTCTAGAAGGCCGAGAAGGCCGGGAAAGCAGCCGCGAATATAGGTCCACCGTTCCGCTACCTTCGATCGAGACAAACCACAACTCCAATGTCCCATTGGTCTCAACGGAAATCAGCCCTTCGGTCTCCACACCCTTACCAAGGAAGCGATTGACACCTTCGACACTTAGTTCGCGACTCTCGCAGCCGTCGACAGCGAACGGGTTGACAACTCGACGATACTACAATTACGACAGAGTGACACCTGACCGTGAGACGAACAGCATATCCGACAAACTGGCGGAAGACCGCGGACAAAGACCCTTCTCTCTGGGATCTACCATCTCGCGGATTGGCCGAGCTGGGGGGAGCCTGCATACCAAGGGCCTCAGCCGGGACAGTAGGGCGGCGAACAGCTCAACGACGGCGCAATATGGAGGGGCTCGATGAGACGATTGCTACGATATGTTACGCTCATGATCTTTGTACCTATAGACCTGCCATTTGAATTATTCTGACGAAGGCGTTTGCACTACGCGAGGAGATGGCATGGGAAGTGGTTTGCTGGAAACCCGTTTTTCACTTCATAATACCCCCATACATTGTCACCGGAGCGTTATTACCCTGTCATTACAGGAACCTGCCAAAGCGGATTTTGGCCTGCAGCACATGGATTTCTCTTGTATATCATTTTAGCGATGGCATAGGAAAGATTTTGATTCATTAGGGGGAGGAAGGGGTTCGGCATAGGAAAAGTGAGCCATGGATTGTCTAACAAGTTATGCAAACCAAAAAAGGCGTTTCTAAAAAAAAGGGTGGGAGAGGAAAGAAGCAACTCGTCCGTCTCTGGATAACCTCGGCCAGAAGCTGAGGAAGGACATTCAACGAGGATGTACCATGTAGATATGTGTCTCTAAGGACCGACAATAATGTATCAATATTTTGGGTTTTTCGTGAGCCGACATAACTATCCTCGAGGGTTCTTGGTTATTGCTGATGCCTTTGCTTGTGACTCTTGTGGCTGATATCTGATACCTAACTTGTACCTAGTATCAGCTAGTATAGCGAGCGGGCCTTTGCCAGTGACTCAGGCCGAACGTCAGTCAACCTTCCAGAAGTTGTGCTCAGTGCCCCACCAGTTCAGAGCAACACCACATGAAGTGAAAGCCTCCATAAGTGCACCTGCTTGCTGATTTCCAAGGCACGTAATTTTTCCCAAAAACAGTTGTTTGAATAGGCCAAGTACATAAGAATCAGTAAACTGGCGCTCTTCAACCGTGCCAGGACTGTTGCATTTTTGCCTGGTTCACATTGGTCTAGCAAGGGCTTCACCACCAACACTGGACGCAACATCCACAGCAGAAGCAATAGTGACCTTTATAGCAACACAACACCACTACGGCAACAACTGTGCATAAATCCCACGGCCCCGGCTTTTTGCTATAATAGCAATTCTACGAGGGTCTCGTCATTTTCAAGCTCATCATCACTAGCCAGCCGTCAACGGGACAGCAACAGCTCGAGGAATCACGTGGCAAACATGGCTGACGACGGTTACATCGATGATGCCTCTGCCGAGAGGCTTGAAAACCTCGCCCTGGGAGGAGGTCGGCGTGGTGGCGGCGGCGGAGGTGGTGGAAGAGGAGGTAAACGAGGCAAACGAGGAGGAGGAGGCGGCGGCGGGGAACAGGATCGCGAGTTCTTGCTCAGCAAGGCGCTCTCGACTCTGCTGAGGCACAAGGCTGGCGATGCCGGCATTGAGATGAACGGGGAGGGCTACGCCCGGTTGGACCAAGTGGTAGGTTCTATTTCCTCATGTCCAAACACTCATTCATGCGTACTAATCCTACTTCCCAGTTCCAATGGCCGCGCCTCCGCTCCCTCAAGCCGACCCTGGCCGAGATCCAAAAGGTCGAGCGGGACAACGCCAAGAAGCGCTTCACCCTAAAGCCGGCCACCGAGGCGGACGCCGACTCGACGGACCCCAAGAACTGGCTCATCCGCGCCAACCAGGGCCACAGCATCGAGCTGGCCAGCGAGGCCCTGCACGCGCCCATCACGCTCGAGGCCGGCAACGTGCCGGAAGTGGTCGTCCACGGCACCTACTTCGCCTTCTGGCCTTCCATCGTCGAGAGCGGTGGGCTCAAGAAGATGGGACGGACTCACGTGCACTTTGGCACCGGCCTGCCCGAAGACGGTAACCCCAGCACCAGCACCAGCAAAGAGGAACCGCAACCCCAAGTCCACGAAGCCGGCGACGAAGCCGCCGCGGCGCTCGCAAAGGAGGAGAAATCGGGCGGCCAGCCCAAGGTGATCAGCGGCATGCGCGCCGGCGCCGAGATCCTCATGTTCGTCGATGTCGAGGCCAGCCTGCGCGCCGGGGACATGAAGTGGTGGCTGAGCTCCAACGGCGTCGTGCTGACCGAGGGCGACGAGGAGAACGGCTGCGTGCCGCTCAAGTACTTCAATGAGGTGCGCGGGCGAAGACAGGGGGTAGGCCTGCTGTGGAAGGACGGCGAAAAGGTGGCCGATCTGCCCGAGGGGATCACGATCCGGACCCCGCACGGCAAGGACCGTCAAGGTGGCGGTGGTGGCCGGGGCGGTAGGGGCGGTAGGGGCGGGAGGTCGCGGTCGCGGTCGGGGCAGGTGAGATACTGACTTCGTACATCTCACGATGACGGCTGTTATCCAGGTCTGACGAGGACTATATTCTCCCCGTCACGTCAATGACTTCCTGAGACTATAGCTAAATCCACAAGCTGCACGACCAAATCAACTCCCCATCAACAATGTGAATGGCCCAAACATGTACGCACCATGGGGACTGGAGGTAATATAGAAATTTGGGTGTTCTCATTATACGCCAGATCGTCTAGTCCCCCCCCTTCACATCAATGAATACGTACAGAAGCATAAAAGTACTCATACAGGCGTAAGTCAATTTCCGCCTTTCCAAAAAACACGTCTGACTGCCACTTGATGATAATCAGTTCAGCCATCCGATACACGCACGTCGTAACCCGCTGGCTCCGAAAAGCAATAAAGAAGCGCTTGTCGTTGTAGTCCATGGTTCTCTTCCAACCAACCCGCTTTCGTTCTCATCATCGTCGTCGTCCATGATGAAAACTCTACCATTGGTCTGCTCCCTATCTTTCTATCTAAAAGTTATAAAAATTCGAGTACCCCCTTTCTTTCTGTTCCTTTATATAAGGCACACACCAACCGTAATCATCATTTCATGCGAACTAACTATACCCGATCGTCCCCAGCCACAGACTCGTACCCGCCACGCCTCCTGCCGGAGAGGGCGGCAATCCCCGAGTCCATCAGGGCCGGGCTCTCGTAGACGTCGGTCCAGTTGATCTTGCGCCCGCCAATCATGGCCTCGCCGTTATCGCGGCGGCCAAACATGGGCGCCGGGTCGCACCAGAAGTCCTTGCAGTTCTGCATGTAGCCCTTGGAGTAGGGGTTCTTCTTGTTCTTGCGCTTGTTCTTGCCGGCGCCCGCGGTCGCGGCACCCCGGCCCGTTGCCGTCTCGATGAAGGTGTCGACGCCCAGGATGCGGCCCCACTGCTTCAGGAACCCTTGCTTGTGGCGATGGCCGGGCGCGCCGTGAGGACGAGCTCCGAGCGGGTCGTCGGTCGCGCTTGGCGGTGCTCCCGCATCCGGGTGGTTGGGGTCCAATGGCGCGCCTGTTGACGTGAAGCCCTGGGTCTGGCTGGCCGAGGCGCCGTCGCTGATGCCGTACATGTTCTCGTACGTCGTCATGGCGCGGGCGACCTGCACGAACTGCACAAAGAGGAGCATGCCGACCCACGTCAGCTGCAGAGTGGCCCAGATACCCAGCAAAACCAGATAAGGATCAGCGTTGAGGACCTTGCACACGCTCTCCGAGAAGAAGGTACATTTATCCGAAGCGGACGAGGTCAACGTTGAGAAGTAGCTGTAAAGCAACCAGTCAAACGACAGGATACCAAAAGTCAGGCATACGAGGTAGAGGAAGAAGTGTCGATGGTTGTTGACGCCGACGCAGTTGTTGACCCACGGGCAGTGGTGGTCATGCTTGGCCACACAGCGTTGGCACTTCTTACAGTGCTTGCTGCGCAGAGGTGTCCGGATCATGCAAGACACGCAGAAGTTGGCTTCGTCGAATTTCCACAAGCTCAAGAGCTCATCAATAACGGCTTTTTGCTCGGCGATCCCGTTCAGTTTCGGCACATAGCCAGGATCGAATACCATGCACAAAGCGTAGAAATACACAGTCATGCCGAAGAAACCGGCAAATATGACGTTGAGGAAGAAGTGATCGGAGAATGTGCCTGGTGATATGTTAGCGCCAGCACCCAAGGTGCGGGTATGCGATACTCACTTGGCAGTACAGACCACAACCAGCTCGTGCCGACCAAAAAGAGCGACGCAGCGAAGATGCCCGCCAGCCATGGCTGCGACTTGTTAGTGATGTTGATACAGTACCAGGGGTGGGGGACCACATACTGTCTTGTGAAGATGTCTCATATCTGGTGGTCCAAATTCGATGACCTGGTTAGTAACCCATTGGTACCCAAAGCCCACGGCAACTGCGATTGGTATAGACAAGATGACGGGCAAGTAGGATAACACAAGCAACTCGGTCCAAAGCATGGCGGTTGGTAATACGAAGAGGAACCGGTTCATGAAGCTGCGCTTGTCCTGGAGGAAGTACGATGCGCCGGGCCACCAGGGTATCGCGGCATGCGCGTCTTCGGTGTAGCCGCACTCCTTGAGGGCGCGATGCCAGGCATTGACGGTGTTAAGGTCCTGAGCCGTAATCGCGGGCGTCTTGCCCGTGTCGGTCTTGGCAAAGCGGTCGGCGCCGTACTCGATGATCTTGAGGATGCAGGGCGGCGACCCCTTGACCAGCGCCCAGTGTAGCGCCGTGAATCCCTGCTCGTCTTTCGCGTGCACGCTCGCGCCCCATCGGAGGAACAGGTCCACGCAAAGGGGGAAACCCTTATAAGCAGCCCACATGAGCGCCGTGTGACCAAAGCTGTCGGCAACATCGACGGGGATGCCTTGGTGGAGCAGCAGCGTGATCAATAATATGTTCCCACCAAAAGTCGAGATATGGAGGGTATTGTAGCCTTGCGAATCGGTGATGAGAGGGTCGGCGCCATGTTGCAGGAGAAGGTTGACGGTATAGTAGTTGGAGCGCTGGGCGGCCCATTGCAGGGGTGTTGCGACGGATTCGCCGCCCTTCTTGTTGATGTCGGCTCCTTTCTCGAGCAGGAACTTGACCATTCCGTACTGGTTATTAATGGCAGCCCACTGTGTAGAAGTCAGTATGTTGTCTTTGTTACCTCAATTCCTCGGCTCGGGGCGCGCTCACGTGTAACGGCGTAATACCTTCGTCGTCAGTAAAGGTAGCATCGAAGTCCTTCTGCTCAAACAGCTTCTCCATGGCAGGTATGTCTCCGACTCTTGCTAATTGCATGATCTGGGGCTCCAACTGGGGCGTGTTCCCATTGCCCTGCTGCATGCTCCCCATTTCAACGTCTTCTGCGTTGACCTTGGGAGTCGCGGCCGCGGCCTTTGCTGCCGGCTGTATCGGCATGCCACCGGCCGAATTGCCGTTGGATTGCGACATGAGCGCCGTCTGTCTGTTGGTGCCTCGAGATCTCGTGTGTGGGCAGGATTGGTCGCAGGCTTTCCGGTCGGTCAGCACGGAAGTTGTTGGCGAGAGAAAGTGACGGTGTTCGGGATAGGCGTCCCAGCAAGGGCGTTGAAACGGAGTCTCTCTGTCGCGTGGCTACTGCAGCAAGCAAGATCGGATGACACACAGCACACACACCCACTGAAGCTCAAGCCGTGCCGCAGAATAAAGAAGACTAGGGGTCGTTCTGCGCCGGGCTAAAATAAAGGGTCTCAAAGAGTATGAAGAAACAGACAATACATGTACAAGTATTCAATTACTACTTTTCTTTTTCTTCTTTCCCGCAGGCGAGAGAGTTGGTCAGCTCTTCAACAAGTTGCCCGGTCCCTTAACTTAATCCACGAATCCAGGGCGTCTGAGCCACGGCTAGTGCATGGCGCTGGCATCCGAATCGCGACCCGCCATTGGCCCAAAAAATACCCCGGCAGCCCGGGGTCTCTCAATGGTGTACATCGTCGGATTGAAAGTCTCGACCTGCCAGCGAGCCAGCCCACACCAAACTATTACCGTCATTGGTAGCAAGGATCGCATAGTGCAAGACTCCGACTATAAGGCCACAATCTTTCGAGAAACACCACCTGTACTTGCTAGCCTTTTGGCCTTGTCGCCCTATTTAACACCTGCACCGACAGAAGCAAAATAGTTGCTTCTTCCTCGAAGGCACCGATTTGCCACGCCAATATTTCGCTCGCCATGGACCAATTAGTCGAGTACATCGAGTACATCTTGACACCTTCGAAGGCCGTCTTCATCGTCGGCACCCTCATCGTGTTTCTCGTACCCATTATTGTTCACATCCTTGTGACCCGAGCGACACCCTACACGAACCTCCCCTCTGTCGTCCTCGTAGGACCCCCGGGTGCCGGCAAGACGTCCTTGTTGACCCTGCTCGAGCGCGGAGATGCCGCCATAGACACCCACACTTCGCAAGTGCCGCAGTCGATCGAGTTGACCGTCTCGGCCGACCAGCACCTGTCCTTCCGCGAGGCAGTGAAGGATGACGCCCCCGGCGAGCACAAGAAGTTCCTGCTCGTCGACACCCCCGGCCACGGCAAGCTGCGCAACTTCGCCATGGACAGCCTGGTCGCGCGCGAGGGTCTCAAGGGAATCGTCTTCATGCTCGACGCCGCCACGCTGGACGAGAACCTGGCCGCCACGGCCAACTACCTGTACGAGGTGCTGCTGGCCCTGCAAAAGCGCGTGAGCAAGACGAAGACGTCCAAGACGCCCAGCGTCATCAACGTCCTGATCGCGGCCAACAAGTCGGACCTGTTCACGGCGCTGCCCTCCACCCTGGTCAAGAGCAACCTGGAGGCCGAGCTGGGCCGGATACGCAAGAGCCGGAGCAAGGGCTTGCTCGCTTCCGGCGTCGGCATCGACGATGTGGACAACGAGGAGAACGACGATTGGCTGGGCGAGTTCGGGTCGGAGAAGTTCACTTTCGGCCAGATGCAGGAGTTCAACCTCGAGGTGGATATTGTCGGCGGCAGCGTCACGGAAGCCAAGGTCGACAAGTGGTGGCACTGGGTCTCCGAGCGCCTATAGGTTTCGGGCATATACATATGGATCACACTACCAGGGCTCTCACCACTGGACCACAGTCGACCCGGCATCGATAAACTGACATAATACATAATGCAATGGACTGCCGACCACGTATCAGTACCGCCGATCAGGCCCTCTCCGCACATGTTCTCCGATGAATTTTGGGCCCGTTTAGCTATCGGCCTTGGACCGCCCCGTGTTGGAATGTTACTTGACTTCGGCTGTGACTTTGTGACATTATCTCTGGCAACTACAGAAATCAAAGATGGAGAGTGGTGGAAACGATCTAGGTATCTCGAATGCTACAGCCAGCACGGTTCAGCTACATAACAAGCCGATGATGAAGTTTCGACCGCACCAGAAGCTGTCACCCGACTGATGGCACCACAAATTGAACCCCTGACTGCGGCAGTCGTGCAGTTTCTGCCAGTTCTTTAGCCGTGGCAGCACACCGGCATTTCCGGACCCCCTCACTTGAAAAAGAAAGGCTGAGAAATGCTAGATCAGAAGACAGCATCACTTATGGACATGTTTGTAGGATTGGTTTTGCCCTATACGAGATGGCAGGCTCGATGATCAAAACCGTCTTGCAGGGCCCAACTCGACCCCCTTGGATTTGAGTTCATCCTCAACCAGAACTCTCCGAAAGGGGTCAACAAGAAATCCACGCAACACCGTCTTGCCGTCGGGCTTATATACCGCAGTGACAGAGATCTCCCTTGACCGGGCTGGTGTAGCCTAGCGGTAGTATTATCATATTATACTTAAAGGCAAGAGGGTTCGATTCCCTCTCCGGTCAATGTTTTTTCGCCTGGTACTTTTGCTATCACGCAACTGACCAGATATCGTAATATCCAACTCAGTCCCCGTTTATATACTCTTACATTAGCTGGGAATAGATGCGCGCGATCCCTCGTGAGAATCCTCGTTACATTGCCGAGACGGTCTGAGGTGCGGCGAACATCAATCGCTGGAGGTCACAACAAGAATCAAAGTAGTGGCGAGGAACTCGAACGACGGTCTTACTCTCGATGCGAAACCCCTTTCTAGGCTCTGCACTTTGCTTCAAAAGTGCAACATGCATTGGGGGTTCTCGATCTTGATTGCATTGGCCCTGCACCCCGCGGGCTTTCAGACGATTTTTGAGTTGCGAACACAGACCCCTCGAGCCTTTGCGATAGATGAGCTTACCCCCTATCAAGGCGCTCATACGAAACGAATTACCAATCTTCCTTTGCCAAGTTCAAGTGATAAATTCGGATTGCTATTGAGATAAAAATAGCGGAAGCTTTCCCCCGTCGGCTTGGCTGTTTGACAGCTCGGTGGGTGCGATCAGATTCTCGCCAGCTTCATCAGACATACTATCCGTTTTCGCTGTCCACGATGACCTTAAGATAAATCTAAATACAGAGTTAGCGAACTATGTCCAAGGAGAATCAAACTCTCAGCCCTTTGGCTAAAATACCAGCCTGGGAGTGATGATTAAGAAAACGCCAGATATCATAAATCCCCCTACTTGACACCCCCATACTCGTCTTTGATTTGCTTCTGATCATATCGCCTCTATTTTGACGGCAACTCTTATTACGTGATCGATGTTTCCATACAACCCAAACCATGAGTATAACCGGTCATATGAGAGATTCCCCCGGACGGCATTCGGCGTGGCAGTGCTCTTGTCGACCTTCGTCTTCTTTGGCGTCGGCCGTCTGGCTTTCGACACAGAGCAGAGTACAGTCGTACCGGTTTTTACACCATGGAAACCGGGTGGCCATCCGTCGGGTCTGACCAATACGAGTGAGGCGCCACATCGTTACAAGTCGACGAGGACTGGGGCCGGGTCGAGGACGCGGTACGCGTCAATTGGCTCAACGCCTCGTACATTTACGAGGTCATGCCGGGCCCGGACCCGGAGCCCCTGCGCGCGAACCAGACGGAGTCGTCGGTTTATTGTATCGACTTTGAGAACCAGCCCGCCCGGGACGTCGAGGAGATTCTGCCGGGGTTCGCGGAGGCGTTTGAGAAGGCGGGGAGGGCTTTGGATGGTTGCGGATAAGTACCGGGCTGGCGTTTCCGGGGCGTAGGTTTTGGTGGATGAAAAGCGTGACCTTCTATGAATCTATGTGTATAGCTTATATTGCAGATGTCACTGTATTCAGTTGTAGCCTACTGGGTTCTTCGGCAGTTTACAAGCCACGACATGGTAACTGTAGCAGATGTATCTTGAAGGGAGGTTCATTCCCATGTCGAATCATGTTCATAATCCCTAAGCCGCGTGCTCTACTTTGATGGTGCCCGGGTAAGCAACAGCCTTTATTGAGAAGGAAGCAATGGCGCGGATATTGACCCCAAGAGACCAAGGCCTCCAGTCGCTTCTCTGTCTACTGTCTTCTATACTGGACCAGCTGGTTTGTTAGACGACGGACTCGACTTCGATCTCATGGGTGACCAAGGTAGAAAAGGATGGAGAGGGGAATGTATTGGAGTACTGGACAAAGGGTAGTATCTGTAGCCGAGGTATAGCGTTGAGAATGATTTCGATGAATGATATATTGTATTGTGCCCTTGGGTTCTTTTACACTGATTTGCGAAATGGCAAGGCCCAGACTCCATCCTATACATACAAAGCAGCACCGTGAGGTGTTCGACCCAGCAAGGTGGGACGACTGCCATATTGGTCTTCATAAGTGAGAGGCCGACTCTTGTAGACGAGGAATGTGTAGGTCATCTGATATATTTCAACTATGTCTTGCCAGTTCGGCTGGTGATATACTACAGAGAGATCATGAGTGATAGTCTGAGTATGTCGGTTACCACCGCTTTCCTCGATGTAGTTTTTGGCTTATGACATTTTCTCTATATATTCTCTTTTACAGGTTGTTTTGTTATCCTCGTTTCGAAGATACGAAAAGCACTAGTGGTTTAGTGGTAAAATCCATCGTTGCCATCGATGGGCCCCGCGTTCGATTCGCGGCTAGTGCAGCGGGCGAAAGTCTCTTTTTTTTGCTCTTTTTCGCTCTCTATAAGGCCCAAATATCGTGAGATTTTGGTCTGAAGTTTTGCCATCCAGGTATTCTTTTTGTGGCTGTGGCAGCTGCTAGATTTAGGCCAATCAGCCCGCCTCGAAACGGGCTTGTGGTGGGTCTACCTGTCCTGCACCTTTTTATACCCCTTCCCCCCTTGAATATTCGGACCAGATCTTCTCTATCTGTATGCGTGAAACCTCAGTGTATATTACGCCTTTCTCTTGCTCTAGCCAACAAGCATATTGAGGGATATGTCTGGTGCCAAGAAGCTTCAGTTCTTTAGAAGGTCTATGTGAACTCATCATGTAGAGTTCTCCCCGGAGAGTCAATGTCGAACTGCAATGCGTCTGCTCCAATTCGTGGTCAACTATAGATATGGTCGTTGAGAGATACTATTCAAGTATATATATATAAAGATATGACGGAATCAGTTGCTTTAATTTGAGCAGCGTCGCTCGATATTGGAGGATGTAAGTGTCTTTTCCTCATGGCTGCTATCTGTATTAATGATGCTAGGATCGGTGGAGCCTCGGCGACATGATGAAGCACTAGGTTCAAGTATACATAAGGAATAGATATTGGTATATATAAGTAGACTCGTGTGTAACTGAGTGTATCCTTAGAGATAATGGCAATGTTGTAATTAGCAAGGCACACACAAGCCCATGAGCGTGATTCACGGCCATTTCCAGTCTCACACTGTTTGAAAACAGCCTTGAATGTAGTACTTTGCCTACCTGTCTTATATCACAGGCCCGATCAGGCTTATAGTGCACTTCCTGCCGCTGTCAACTCCATGGGAATCAGGAAACATTGTGTGTCCAAATTCGTAACGTACACGTACAAGCCAGCCTAAGAAACAACAGGAACCCAACACCTGTCCTACCTGCCCCGGTGCGACGTGAGCCGCCACTGCCATCAGTGCCAACCAAGTACATCAAGCCCTCCTCGCGCATTGAACTGGCGCCTGGCAGACTTAGCATTGGCGGCGTCACCTTCGATATCTTGTTCCTGGCCCTCCTGCCCGAGTTGAGCCACGCATACGCTCAGAACTTCAACGATGGCCGCGGTGTCGAAGCCAGGCCACTCGACGTACACGGCCCCACGTCTCGGCAGTTGCATATGCAGATGGTGCCGGAAGTGAAGGCGTAGGGTCCAGATGTTGCTCGGTCGAAATAGGACTCGGCTGGCGAATCATGAGTGCAAAGGGGAGAACAAGAAGCGTAAGGAAGCCGAGCCGCTACAATGTTAACAGTCCGAACTTGGTCGTACCTGGCAACTCCTCCCAGTTGGGGCAGTCATTTCACGACAAAAGGCTCGAGATAGGGGTTTGATACATGTCAGTACCCAATAAATGCATTACAGCGCGAAGCTGGTCCCCATACCATCATTATCCCCTTGATGACGTTGAGTCCATCCGGTCTGCTTTCAGAAGAAGCCCTTTCGTCTATGTTACGCGAGTTGATCTAATCTACGTAAAAAGCTGGCATGCGATACCACCACCCCGAAAAACGCCCGTGAATCATATGCGTGTGTGTATATATGGATATCCTCATCAATCTCCTTTCTCTTTTTGATTTCGTTTCACTTTCACAAACTTAGGCCTTGACCTGCTTCACCATCCAGGTAAGCAGATCCACCTTGGTGACGACGGCCAGAGGCTTACTCAGGGCCTTCTCGGCACCGCTGGCACTGGCGGGCTCCGTCACGACGGCGGCGCTGTTCCACTCGAAGAACTTGCTGAGCTCGGTGAGGGGCGTGTTCATGGTGATCTCGACAAACTTCCGGCGCTTGCCGCCCTTGCCCTCGCGCAGGTCCGTCACGACCTCGTCCATGCGGCCAAAGTCGAACATGACGTCCTTGACGGGGGTCTGGCCCGTGGCGCGGCCGCGCGAAATGTAGCTGAGTAGGTTGCCCAGGGTGACGAGGCCAACCAGCTTGCCGCCGGGGCCAGCCAGCACGGGCAGCTGATCAAAGCCCTTCTCGCGCATGGTCTCGATGGCCTCGGAGCAGAGGCTGGTCGAGATCACCGAGGTCACGGGCTTGAGACGCAGAGCGCTGACGGTGGCGCCGGCGTAGGGGTCCTTCTGGTCGGTGACGCTCTCCTTGGCTACGGTCTCCTTTGCGGCCTTGTCAGTCTCGGAGAGCAGGTCGTTGGCGGACAGCCAGTCGTCGTCGGCGAACTTGCTGAGGTAACTCCGAATGCTGTCGGGCAGGACCACGACAACGACGTCGTCCTTGGTGAGCTTCATGTCCTTGGCGGCCTGGATCATGGCCGACATGGCACTGCCGGAGCTGCCTCCCACCAGGAGACCCTCCTCGGCAATGAGCCGGCGGGCCAGCTTGAAACTCTCCACGTCCTCGGTCTTGTACCACTTGTCGACGGCCTCACGTGTCAGGACATCGGGAAGGAAGTCGTAGCCGATACCCTCGACCTTGTAGGGCTGATCCCGGTGCTCCTCGTTCAGGCTCTCGGGCAGGGCCAGAATACTGCCCTGAGGATCGGCCGCCACGATCTGGATGTCCTTGTTGTGCTTCTTCAGGCCCCTGGAGAGACCGGTAATGGTGCCTCCCGTACCGGCGCCGGCCACCAAGTGAGTCACGCGGCCGCCCGTCTGCGTCCAGATCTCCTCGGCGGTGCCGTGCTCGTGGGCGAGCGGGTTGTCCTGGTTCGAGTACTGGTCGAGGATGTGGGCGTTGGGCAGCTCCTTGACGAGGCGGCGGGCGACGCCAATGTGGCTCTCGGGCGCGTCCCAGGCGGCTTGGGTCGGGGTGCGGATGATGGTGGCGCCGAGGGCGCGCAGGACGCTGACCTTCTCGGCGCTCATCTTCTCGGGCAGGGTGATGATGGTCTTGTAGCCCTTGATGGCGCCGACCAGGGCCAGGCCGATACCCGTGTTGCCGCTGGTGGGCTCGATGAGGGTGTCACCGGGCTTGATGCGGCCGGAGCGCTCGGCCTCCTCAATCATGCGCAGGGCGATGCGGTCCTTGACGGAGCCACCGGCATTGAAGAGCTCAACCTTGGCGTAGACCTCGCATTCGAGGCCGAGTGACTGGGGAATCTTGTTGAGGCGGACAAGCGGCGTGTTGCCAATGAGTTCGGTGGCCGAGAGGGCGGTGGCGGGAGGAGGGGGCGATGAGGGAGCGAGGTTGCGCCGTTGGCGCCGTTGGTGGTAGCCATGGTGAGAGAGGGCAGTCGTGGATAGTTGCTGGTTGTTTTCCTGATTTATTCCGGACGGGTTAAAGAGAGGACTAAATGTGTGAACAGGAGGAAAAAGGCAGGCTGTTGGTGGTCTTTTCTGAGGTGAGCACAGCTGAGGAGCAGAGAAGAAAGAAATCGAGAATCGGTCGACTTTTTGTTTTTCGCCCCGCCAATGCCGACTTTATGCGAGGAGATGATCACCCAGGTCTAGAAGGATATACACATCACTTGGTGGGTCATCCCTGTCCAATTCAACCCGTATGCTTCCTGGCCAGTCTGCTGGGCCGTCAGCGTTGCACAGGAACCGATCAAATCCGATACGGGAGCCGACGTCCACTGTTGTGTTGTAGAACTCGCGCAAAGTACACCACAAACAAAGATTTACTTCTCCCTTTCAACAGGCAATAGAGCCATCACCGCCAGGAATGTGAGGTCGGGCTTTATACACGTGCATAATCGCAGCCCACCTATTTGCCTTTGCTAGAAACGTGTTTGTGAATTCGGGCGCTAAAGACCAACACATACTAGTACTCCGCTGTTAGACCCTGACAACGACCTTAGACACACCACCAACACGAACTACCTGCAACACCTCGCAGGAGGGCCGTCCCTCTAACCGACTTAGCAATTGCGAATCCTACTCCAGCTCATCTTCACAGCATATCACGCCATAACCAACCACCCACGGGTGATCTGCCAAATATACTGATGAAGATGCTATAATGTGCTTTAACATTGTTCGGTGTAAGGTCGGGGGCATTCTTCTCAACACCACGATTGTAGGATGTGCCGAGGTGTCATTTATGTAAGACTTAAAAATGTAAACGGGGGAGCGACCATTTCCTCCATCCATGCTTATTAATATTTCCTGTGAGCTGGGCAATACCAACCCCAGTATAGAAGTCGCCGAGCGCTTTGTGAAGCCCGTACCAAATGTGTCATTGACTTTACGAATTCGAGGTGTACGGGTTCTAACCCGAACCCCTTGTTCTAAAGCTCCAGGACGACGCTTCGTCTGGACAGGAATCTAACAGTACCCGGGTAGGTGGTGTATTACCAAACCTCGATGTTGCCGGGGCCTGGGGGCATCATTGCCAAGCAGCAACACATGGTAAACATGCTTTCCAGGGACGACTTGTGCTTCGTGTCATTGCATTTGGCCGGGAAAGTTCCAGCGTACATGTATGTAAGGTCTTTGAAATATGGGTAACCAACCACCAACAGGCTAATTGATATGGCATTTGATCCAGTCAAGTTCAAGCCCAGTTGAGTAGACCTTTCTACTTGGAAAGTAAAAGTGGCTGGCTGGTGGTCACGCTAAGCCACAACTCCATTCCTTGCACTGAGTTTTCCCTCTGGCGCAAATCGATTTCTTTTGTCCTGTTCAACATCACATTCAGCACAACGACGATGGTGCAAACCACCAAACACACAAATTCGGCGTGCAGCTCTCATTGCAGAGAAGACATCTCTTAAGCAGCACAGTCCTCAGTTGCCGATGGAAAGGATCGTGATGAAATCCCATCCTCGAGCCAGCGAAATCATTGGGACTGTCGAGAAGGTAGGCACAAAACACAGCTCAAACGAGTGTTAAATATGGTCGCTCTTCATTAAGGAGAAGACACTGCCTGTGATATAATACACCAACCCGTCTTCTGCCATGCTCGGTCAGTGTTAGTTTTCCACTTCTGATCTTGAGCTGGATACCTCATCTCGAGTGTACAAGACAAGAGCAAACTCGCACAACGTTCTTTGAGTGCGGAACCTCCTGGCACCAGCGTCGAGGAATTCGCAATTATTCTGTTGTCACATTTCACAAGATACTTTCAAGATTTATGAGCATATATAATATCAATATCAATTACCTCCAACATTTGTTGTGTAGGGTTCTATCAAACCAGGAATTCGAGTCCCTTATACCTCTTCGAGGTTCTTCGAACATCATCATTGTGTGTTGCGAATGTAATAATTCTATGTCTTCATACAGAGTGTCCAACTCTTAGGGAAGTTGCAATTTAGGCCTTCCACTCACCACCGATCCATCGGTTGAAGAAATCCAGAGATCCCTTGGGCTGGTTGAAAGGAACCATGTGTCCAGCCTCGTAGATGCGCATGAAGGTGAAGTTGCCACTGGTCTTGACCTGACCGTAGGCCTTGTCATCAACAGTAAGGTCGGACATCTTAGCGGAGTTGAAGTCCTTCTTGCCGCCCCAGACAAGAGCCTCGCTCCAAGCCTTGTTGCCGAGCCAGTTGCAGATGTAATCAGCGTCACCGGCGTAGATAAGGACGGGGATTTGCTTCAGCAGATCGGGAACGAGGAGGTGGAATGGCTTGGACCAATCTCCGTTGAAAAGGAAGTTGCGGTTGAGCTCGCTGTTGCAGCTCTCGTAACCAGTAACCTCGGCACCAAGAGCCTTCATGACCTCGGGCTGGTTAAGGTACGAGGCGATCCAGGCAGATTGGCTGTAGCAGAGGTTCTCGGGGTCCTTGCACTTCTCACGGATATCGTACACGTTGTAGCCGGAGCGCTGGAAGGGTCCAATCAGGGCGTTGTTACAGTAGATGGCACTGGGAACACAGTTCCAGACGCTCTGGGAATCGTAGCAGCCCTGGATAAGAGACTGGCAGCGAGGCAGGGCGTTGTCCATAGACTGACATTCGCTCTCATCGAGGATAGGACCGTAGTGGCTGCCATCGTCACCACATGCCATGGGACGGTACTCAGCGTATTGAGTCTTGGGGTCGGTCAAGCCGTTGCCGATGGCAACGCTCTTGAGGTTGATGTTACGGTTCTTGTGGGACAGGATCTCGGAGGCAAAGACGGGGATGTAGTGACCAGCGTACGATTCACCAGTGATGTGGAATGGCTGCTCAGCATATTCGGGGAAGTTGTGGAAGAAAAGGGTCAGCAGGGCGTAGATGTCCTTGCTGGCAGCGACCGTGCTGGAGACGGAACCGCCGCTGTAGGAGTAGCCAGTGTTGACGGGCTGGTCGATGAAGATGACCGAGGCGTTGCTGTTCCACGAGTAGTCGTTGTACACCAACTTGAGCTTGGAGTCGACACTGGAGGGGCCGAGCTCCATGAAGAGACCCATCATGGAGGAGCAGCCGGGGCCGCCGTTCAGCCAGAGGACGACGGGGTCGTTCTTGGGATCGTTTCGGGACTCGAAGAACCCTGTTTGCGAATTGATGGTTAATATACAATCAGAGCGTGCGGCATCGTCGGAAGAGAGGCTTACAGTAGAACAGGTGCTTGTCGTTGGCCTCGTCATCGAGGTATCCACTGTACTGCTTGACCTTGTCGACGCCCAGAGCCTTGGGGTCGACCTTCTTGGCTCGGAGGTTGTAGGCCTCGAGACTGCCATCAACCTTGCGCTGGTTGACGCCATCCCGCTCGACCCACATGCTCTGGACATCAGCGCCCTTGACGACGTGATCCCACTCGCTGTCGGGCTTGCGCTTGTGAGGCTTGGGCTTGGTCTGAGCGATCATGTCCTGGGCCTTGTCCATGAAGCCCGGAACCAGCAGGCTCAGCTCATCCCATAGGCCCTTGGCCTCGGTGGGAATCTGAAGGACATCGTCGACGACCTGGTGGATGGTGTCCTGGATGCCTCCGAGGACTTGCTGCTCCTGGGCAGCTACCGAAGTAAGTGCTGCCGACGAGGCGAGCACGGCGGCTAAGGTCTTGGAGATCCCCATATTGGCCGCTGTGACGTAGTGAAATGGAGAGAACAAACGATGATTTGATGACTACCCAATACAAACAGATGGATGGGTAGATAGATAGATGTAAGTCGGAAGTACTGGATGAGACGGATGGGATTGGGAATGCGGGTTTTATCAATGAATGCTTGACTAAGTACGTGGGTTGCACGTTTCGGAGGGAGGGTGCTGGAGCTCCTGCCTGAGCTCTTAGCGTCTAGGTTCCTGGAGATAAGCCCAGGAGATGGATCTTGTGACAACAGCCAAGGCCCATACACTACGGGGGCGGATCACAAATCCGGAGACTCTCCTAGCTGCTTCCCATCTACCGACCACCGATCATCCATTGCAGGCAGGCAGCTGTTTGACGAATCAGTATCAAAACATGCTCAAAAGTCTCGTTTAAAGAATCCGCTTTGCAGTTAGTTTATGCAGCCCAACCTATATCGCATCGATACAGATATATTCAAAAGACAGCCCTTGGAAAACGAAAGCCCAACTCAACGAAGTGGGAGCTCTCTAGGTCGCATGTAAGCTTAAGGAGGTACATAAGTCAGGTACATCATTGATTGATCTGCATCAACAGCCTGTGCCACAAACACCCACCTCAGCTTTTGCCTGCTTCCCGCCTCCCTACCTCCTGCGTGCTGCCTCGTCACCCGACCAACGTGGCTAGCGGTTAAGTCCCACCAATAGTTCAGAGCCTGCCCTCTTACGTTTCACGTCTGGTTGGGTTGAACCTGGCTCCAGGGCCATGTCATCATCGTTCGTTTCGATAGCAACCCCCTGTCGAATGAGGAAAGCAGATACCAACAACAATAAATGGTTGCATCCGTCCGTCCCTGCAGCCAACACTAATCGAATAGCCCCTTTTTAGCAGAGCGACTCTTATCATTTAAATCTCACGCACCAATACATGTATTCATGGCAAGGCAGGACTGACCTGGGACATGCAGGATCAGTACTACCTTGATGGCCAGGCAATCCGGGAGTCCGAGATGATGCAGCTAAAGTCCGTAAGTCGAGCCACATGTGGCTGTGCAGTCCGACCCGCAATGAGGTATGCTGCCTTGAATAAAAATATGTGAAGTGAACAACCCGGCGTCTAGTACCAGTGCCCGATAGACCCCTCCATACCAAACCTGCCCCTCCATTCAAAACCCAGATATCATTATCTGCGACCCAAGGGATAAGAAAAAAACAGAGGAAGAAAGACAAAAGCGACAGCGACAACTCTGCCAGCCCAAGCCAGCAGAACAACCCACAACCGCAACCATGTCGCGCCAAATAAACCAGCCCAGCAACCAGATCAAGCTCACCAACGTGAGCCTGGTGCGCCTGAAGAAGGGCAAGAAGCGCTTCGAGATCGCCTGCTACAAGAACAAGGTCATGGAGTGGCGCCAGGGCATCGAGACGGACCTAGACGAGGTGCTGCAGATCCCTAACGTCTTCCTGAACGTATCCAAGGGCCAGACAGCCCCGAAAGAGGACCTGGCCAAGGCCTTCGGCAAGGACAAGCCCGTCGACGACATCATCCTCGAGATCCTGAACAAGGGCGAGCTGCAGGTGGGCGAAAAAGAACGCGCCGCGCAGCTCGAGCGCACCCACACCGAGGTCATCAGCATCGTGGCCAGCAAGCTCGTCGATCCACGCACCAAACGAGTCTATACGACGGGCATGATCGACAAGGCGCTCGACATGCTCAGCTCGCAGGCGCATCAGGGTGCCGGCGACAAGAGCGCCACGGCCAGCGGGACGGGCACACCGGCGACTGGGGATGATGCCGAGGCGAAACCGAGAGCCAAGGAGCACGTGTGGACCGGTGTCGTCACAACCAAGAGCGCAAAGAGTCAAGCCCTCGAAGCCATGAAGGCTCTGATTGCGTTCCAGCCCATCCCCGTTTCGAGAGCGCGCATGCGACTGAGAATCACATGCTCCACCAACGTGCTGAAGCAGGCTGTCAAAGCACCCAAGACGACTGAGGCAGCAGATGGGGAGCAAAAGGTGGCACCAGGGACCGTCAAGGATAAGATATTGGGCTACGTCGAGCAGGTCGAGTCACAAGACGTGATGGGATCGGAGTGGGAAGTAGTTGGTTTCGTCGAGCCTGGTGCCTTCAAGGCCCTCTCGGACTTCTTGGGCAACGAGACAAGAGGCCAAGGACGAGTTGAGGTGCTGGACATGGCAGTAACTCACGAAGACGATTAGAGCTGAATTATTCTGTGGTAGATATAGCATGGCTCGGCGTTTAATGACCTCATGGGAGACACTATTTGATCTTAACGAATTTATTTGGCATAGGGCTTAGATACCACCATCCAATTTCATCGATTATCAACATCACAAACGTGCATCGTTATATCATGGCTTTTGGGAAGACGATGTCTCTTATTTTTGTAGAGTACATCCATCACTGACCGAACCCTTTCCGTAAAGCAAAGTCGCATGAATTCGTGACCATACGACACCAATGATGCACGTGTAATTTCAATCCAGCCTTCACGCCAATAATCCCATCGCAATGAATGACCAGAGTCCATGAAATCACCCTTTTTGCCATAGCGTTCGTAACCGTTTAACCACCCTTCTTCTTGGAGACACCGACAGTCCGGCCGCGACGACCAGTCGTCTTGGTGTGCTGACCACGGACACGGAGACCCCAGTAGTGACGGAGACCACGGTGAGCGCGGATCTTCTTGAGGCGCTCGAGATCGTCACGGAGCTTGGAGTCGACACCGTTGGCGAGGACCTGAGAGTCCTTACCATCGACGATATCGCGCTGTCTGTTGAGGAACCAGGCGGGGATCTTGTACTGGGTGGGGTTCTGGATGATGGTGACGATACGCTCAAGCTCTTCGGAGGTGAGCTCACCGGCGCTGTGAAATTGTATTAGTCCCTGCCTTTCCTATTCCGCTGCTGCCCGGTTGGACTGGATTCATTCGTACCGCTTGTTCAGATCGACATCGGCCTTCTTGCAGACCAAGTTGGAGTAACGACGACCGACACCCTTGATGCGGGTGAGGGCGTACATTACCTTCTCTTCACCCTTGACATTGGTGTTGAGGAGACGTAAGATCTGTGGGTGTTTGTGTTAGCCAATCCACTTCTTCCATGATATCTCGCTCTGCTCGGCCGCGTAAAGTGCTTGGGATTGAGTGTCGATAAAAAGTTCCATCGGGTGCCGCCAGCGCGCACGAGGCGGCGCTGATGGGAAACTGATTGCGTGCAATTGATTGGAGGATAGACTTACGAACTGGAAGTTCGTCTTCTCTCCCGAGACGAGCGACATGATGGGCAACTGTTGGTGGTGAGTTGCCTTTGATTCTTGACTGTCGAGAGAATCACAAGTCACAGAAAAGGTGTGTTGAAATCCGTACTGGGTCTAATTTTTGCATTTGCCAGAAAGTGTGGTGCGCTGCCCCGGCCCCGGAAAAACCCTTCGCAATTTTTGTGCGCCCAAAGCTGGGTGGGGGCCACCCCGGCGAGGCCCACCTAAAACCTGCCTAGGGTCGACTACTAAAGCGGTCCTGCTGCTACCACCTGCAAACTTCTTTCCTCTAGTAGGTGCAGAACCTTCTACTCCCATCAACACTATTTCCAGTACCATGGGTGCTGCAGCCATTGGGCCATTGCCCTTTGGGAGCTGAGGAAGCTCACACTCCGGATTTGCTACAGGCTTCTTGCTTATTTCAAGAACGGTAGAAAACAACATAATGCCGGGCAGTATACACTTGCCTGTAAAGCACATGGCTTCATCCACGCATGCGGTAAGTATATCAGGCTTTATACCTGCCTGTATTTTTGGTCTCGTCTCCATGGATATGGAGGCCTGACTACTTGATCATGATTCCTGTTTCTTTTTCCCTTCCCTGTTACCAGTACCCTTTTCAAGAAAGTTCTTGACAAGCCCGGTCCAACACTCCGGGCGGCCTATGATGAAAGAAATCAAAACTCTTGATTAGATTATATTCTATGTGAGATTCATACACTGAAAATTCTGAGGCCTGTTGGAATACCTGGGGTTTTTATCAACGCGTGTTCAACTCGCTGAACCTCTTGCAACTACATAGCTAGCATTTGAAATAAGAACAACATTGCAGCAGAGCTTACTATCCATGTTTACCATGCCATACGCTGTGAATATCACCCAGGTGTTATTGAACGTATTAACTAGACTGTGCAGGTCGGTCTTTGGGATGAAGGAGCCTTCAGCGTCACCTATGTGCGGCTGTCTAATTCCATATGTCAATGAGACTCCCAAGTGAAATTTAGCATAATATAAGCCATCATTGTCCCGCATATTAACCGCATTAATGACCTTGAAAGTCTCCTCGCGTAAAGGATATGAGTGGCCATCAATGCCAGATATGTAATAGCCAGTGTCCTCTCCGTTGATTTGATGATTACATACCTATAGTACTGAAGTGACTAGATACAACCCCATGCTAGTTATTCCATTAGCAATTATCCCTTTGCCAGCTATCCCATGCCAAGTGTCCTGTATCCCGTACAACTGCGTATCTCGTTGCCATTTACCTAACTGTTTATTTGTCACCTGGTTCTCCAGTTGTCACTTTCGAGTCACCAGTTATGCGGTGACAAGTCATCCTGTTACTTGTCATATTACTGTTTTATTCTATTGTGGGCAATTATCTAACACTGAGATCATGCGGGATAATATTATGGGATTACTCTGGCAGTTATATAACTGGTAATGGGGAACTGGGCTGGGATCACTGGCAACGCAACTAAATAGTCAGGTGGTAAGTGGGATAGTTAGGTCAATGGCAACGGAATAAACGGGATAAATAATCAGCACGATATTCTGATCATATGGATGTAAATGGGGTAGCTGACATATTATTCAGCGGGAACGAAAACCAGCGAGACTCGGTGCCAAATGCAGATGTTAAATTCCATTACTCCATGCTCATTCACTATTGAACTAACGGTTCTCGTTGATGGCATAATATGTCTCCTTTTAAAACGCCTGAGCAATGATTTTAAATCAGTGAAATAACCATCATCAATCGCGTGGATTCCCAATCCGTGTGCCAGTCGTCCCATACCCTTGACCCCGAATAATATTTTTTATCGGCGGGCCCTGGCAAAGCGAATTTGAGGGAACTCCAGGGGAAGCGCCAATTTGGCCACTTGCATCTTGCCCTTTCCTGTAGGATCCTTCCGGACCATCATCTTTCCACCAATTTGCTTGAAGTACTGCGTGAATTCCTTCTCGGTCATGCTAAGATCGAATCGGATGGCCTCAGTCTCGAATTCGAAGTTCTCCAGAATAGAGACCAGAGCACAGCAGTATGTTTTCAACAGATCCGTGTGAAACTTGCGTACTTCGCCGCCCTCTGAGAATTTCCGTCGGATACTGTCGATAAGCTGTACCGGGGCCGGGTCCAAGAGCTCCTGCAGCTTCTTTCGGTCTGGGAGCTTAAAAGAGCCTCGGTCCTTCCCTTTTCGCATGTTCTTGGAAATGGTAAGGAGGCAACTCAGGTAACGCAGTATACGCAGATTCCGGACTGGGTGAAGACTTCTAGCGACATTCCAGAAGCTCTCGGAAACGTATTTGTTCGTGTTCGTGAGGGGGCTCTGCTTCTTGGCAATATCTTGCCAGTCTTTGACAGGGATCGAGGAGAGAAGATCGGCGCCGATGAGCTCTTCGGGCTTGTAGACGTCCTGGATCTCAGTAGCTTCGAAGTTTCCGGGAGGAACTGGTTTGGACTGGTCGGCAGTTGCTTGGAGCTGTTCTCTTGACGCAATACCTCGTGCGGCATCCGATATCGAATCCATAAGTGCCAGAGAAGAGGAATCAAGCGTAGTGACACCTTCCACATTCGATCGGCCGGGGCCAATGGCATTTTCTGTGATAGAGGCGATCGCTTTCTTCGCTTTCTTGGTACCGAACTCCATACCGAGTGTGTTTCGCTGCTCTGTCATAGTCTAGAAGGCGGTTAGTAACCAGCAGTCGAGAAGGGGGCCGGTGTGTGGGGAGGCATACCCTGAATGCAGCATCTGCAGCACTCTCCTCTGGAGCCTTCTGCGCTTTGGGCGTTGCGCGCATTGTCATCTTCTTCGCCTGAATCACATCGAGCTTGCCCGTGGCAGGATCGAAAACACCGATGTAATGAGCGAGGTGCGAGTCAACCCCGCCATCTCCATCTTCTTTCGCGGTATATTCGACTCGATCGGTGGTTGCATGGAGCATGAGCTCCGGCGGAGACGCCTTCTTCGACTTCTTGTTCGGTACGGGTCTGGTGTAGGCCTGGAAGCTGATATTGGGCAGTTGTGTGAGGCCGGGGATCGATGCGACGACCGGTGCGCATTCGCGAGCAGTTTGCACTGAGTTGACCTTGACGATCTGTGGTTGCTGCGCAGCTGGTGCTTGACGAGACTTCTTCACCTTCTTCTCTTTGCTGGCGGGAGCGCCCTCGTCGATCTTGCGCTTGCTTCCCATATCGGCGGTTTGTCTGACGTCGTCCGATTCGCGTATTAGGATACAGATTTGTTCGGTCAGCCAGTTGCACCTGCACTTCAAAAAATAAATTTTGGAGCAACAAATTCTGCCGGCCTGCCGCCTTCAATTGGCAATGCACCCCTGCCGGCGGTGAGACTAATCAGTGGGGTGGCTGCAGGTGGGATGTGTGGGGCAACTGTATGAATTGCTTCGAGCTGTGAAAGATGTAAAAGAGGTCTGTCATGTCAGTTATGTCAGTCAGTGTAGTATTATTAGTTATTCTAGCTCATGAGTCACCGTTTGCACGCTTGATTGCTCGTATGAACATTTACTCATAGTGTAAGCTAAATAATTCATTTTGTCGAAACATGGAGTACTTTGGGATAATCTGGAGCAACTGGCAGACTGGCAGACTGGCTTCAGGGCAACTGGAATAACTGCTGCTCTGGGCTATATGCACATGATCTTAAGTGTCGACGACATTCTAGCTGCAGCGGGATAGCTGGCAATGGAATGATTGGGAACGGGATTGCTGAATGGCCTTCAAAAACTATCCCCTAGTAGTGAAGCTTGCGGAGCAATACTAGCAGACGGTACATCAAACATTAAGCACCGGAGCAAACGTTGGAAATACCAACGTCAGTTTCGCTTTGATCGTACAGTTGAAGTCTCCAGCGGTCAGTCTGGTATGTAAAGTCTGAGTGGTCATGAGCAAAAAGTTTTGTAATACTTTACATTTTCCTGTCAAGATAGCCCATTCCTGTCGCGCTTACACTACATATGTGTTTTATGTGTTTCCCTCACTATGAATACATTTTCGAAAGCAATGTATGCCACATTGCAATCGGGGCATGGAATAATTCCAGAGGCCCTTATATCGTACATTTCTGCCCTCAACATCAAATATGAATCGAGACGAGCACTCTGGTTCCCAAGTTCCGGCGCTTGTTAGCAGCCAGTGAGAACCTTTGAGCATCAACTAAAAGCATTTCCTCCAACGCCATGTGATTTTCAAACCAATACGGTAATGGCGTTTGTTGCTGAACGCCTCTTTCAAGGGCTATGGCCAAATGGAGATAGATGTTCTCAAGAGTGGTTTGACACTACTCGAGCGACCTTGGGGGCGTTTGGGAGCGCCTGCACAGGGCCTCGCTCCTGATCCGACTCCTCCCCGGGCACCTCCCGCGGAGCATCGCGGGTGAGGGAACTGCTAAAGCGCGGGTGCGTCTCCCGTCGATCGCTGCCATGCGAGCGGGTAGCAGACAAGGAAGCGCCATCGACACTGGTATTGCGCGACGCGCAAGGACTGATCCCGCTCACATAGCTATGAGCGCCGTGGCTCGTCCGGCGCGGCCTCGTGCTGCTGCCAAAGCTAAATGCGAAGGCGTTGAGGATCTTCTGGTGCTCCAGGTTCTGCTGCGTAAAGGGCTTGTCTAGGTGGGAGTAGTTGCCGTCATCCCCCCTCCTTGAGGAGCTTTTGTCCTTCTTGGAGGACCTGCTGGGCCGAAATCCCGTTAGAGTTCGTATGAAGCGCGAAGGCGACTTGGAGCCTGGCTCTTGGCCTTCGCTGTCGGGGGTGACGGTGCCTGTGCCTGCTGTTTCATTCTCGCCGGAGCTGGTGGACGGTTTCCGTCCGTGGCTCCACCATTTGCTCTTGGCCATTATATGGAATACAGTAGAGAGCAGCCAGTGGTCAAATGATGAGACGAAGAAACGAGTAATGAGGATGGTTTTTTTCTTCAAAACTAATACCGAATTGATGGTCTGTTCTGTTCAATTCACAGAGTGACGTTCAGTCTGGCGATGTTTGTTTACGAGCCGTTGAACGCCTCGGCCGGCGAGTGTAGGCCCAAGACATTGATTGATATAATGAAACGGGGGAGAATGAAGAAGTTAAGTTTTTGGCTCCCCAGCAGCAGCAACAGACAGGGACTGACATCTGCCAGATATGTGCGCACCCTTTCAAGCATACTTCCAGGTGTGTATGGGGTTCGTCCTACGTAGTACGTAAGGTCGCGGGGAAGGTTTACGGGGGTTCGGTCACAGTCATGCACGATGGCGTCACTCCTATTGGACCCCCAATTGGCTCTTATCTGTCCGGGCGAATCAACAACCGAGCATTTCCCCGTCCGCTTACAGGTCAGCTGTTAGCCAACAGCCACTCATAGCCAAAAGTTCGTAGTCTAGATGCTAACGAACGAGGGGTCAGGGTGGTTCTCCCAAGCCGACCTGGCGTGACTAGAATCGCATTGTATGGTGCTAGTATTACGTACGGCCGAGGTCGACGGCCACGTCGTTTCCACCACTGCGTATCCGTTATCGCTAAATGGTTTCCTTGGTTGCTGCGACAGAACGGCGTTGAACTATGAAGCGAAAATCCTCGGGGGTTTCCGGATAACGAACCTATATTCCGGCCCATATGTTGGTCGTAGTACCTACCTAATGCAGCACCTACAGAACAGAACTGAACATCGCAGCCGTCATTGTTCTAGAGGCTTACAGACGTTCTGGGCAGGATCGATTCATCAAAACAAGAAGTCATTGTCATTGCTTCTGACCGTTGAACGTGTCTGAACTATCTTCTTGACCTCGCAACGGGGGAGTCTAGGCAACTCGGGTATGTGCTGTCTGCTAGTATGGGCCGGCTATAAACTAACTTCTGCGTGACAGCTTCTCTAAAAGTTGTACGTCGCTGGGGAAACACGATATATTAACTTTCTGAGCAGGTTGGCATATGATTCCGAGCAATATGCCTCTGATTCGAGTTCCGGGTTCCTTGCTTCGTTCTGCCTTCTTTGGGCCTTTTGGGACGGCTGACCGAAATCACCACTCTCACTGGCCATTTATTCGCGTCACCGCCATCAAGGACAAAGTACAGTACTGTAGGGCTGAACGCCATTCAAGTATAGCCGGTGTCAGATGTCTTCACGTGGTGTAGGGCAGCAGCTATCACGCTGACTAGCCTCCAACAGGGAAGCCAAACGATAGCCCGTTGGCGTTCGGCACTTACTCAGATCAGCCCCCTTTTCCCACAACTGTCGAGTAGATGCATGCCAACAGCTGCGTGAGCTACTTCATGGCTGAAAACGACATTTGCATATGTGGATATGTTTCAAGAAGTTGTTGCAAAATGTGCCCGCACCGCGTCGCTCACACTGCTCTGCGACGACGGTGCTCCTCGACAGCTTAGTAAATAGGGGGAGAATCAGCACTAAACAACGGCAAATTCATCCCATGCTTCCGCCTCACCTCTGCGCTCTACCAAGGCGAGTAGTCGAGCAATAGTCATAGCCACTGCCCAGCACCCGGCTGACGTTTTGCATGGTTTGGACGGTTTACTTCATCCGAGAGAACAAAGAACAACACGCACCTCGTGGCTCTCAGACCAAGTTCGTCTCGCTCGAGTCACACCATACAAAGGTATTTGTCGTCCCTAGACACGAATCAAACACCCTTCTGCCGCTGTGATTGGCTGGGGTTTGCTCGGCCTGGCTGCATTCGCCGGGGACTATGCGCAGTGCGCCCACGTTCGTCTTGTTTACATGACAGGCGAAGGATACTGAATCATCCGAAGACTGATAGTGGCGACGTCAACAGTGATTGGGGAATTGTGCGTCCGGTACACTGTTATGCCAGCGAGATAAAGTCCGCCGAGCCACGCTTGGCATCGACAACTAGTCATCCGGCAACATCAAGGCTGTTTGAAAGTATTCCATTTAGCGCGGCGGGCCTACCAAAAGGAAAACGGAGCGGCTTTTGGTTTGTGTTGCTACTCAGAGCGGTGGTTCACTGCTGCTTCACGGCGGCTGGGCATCCGATGAACCCATCTGACGGGGCGGAAGACATCATCGTAATGGTTTCCAATGTTCAGCCGCGGCTCTACATGACATCTTTCCAGTATATAGATCTAAGGCAATCAGCCTCTCAAATAAACATTATTTCTACTCAGCATCACAACTCACATCATCCATTCTATCAAGCCAACAGCTCAGTAGTCTCTCAAGATCTTTTCTACATTTGGTATCATCTCGGTTGATTGTGAGGATTACCATGCAATATGTGCTCCACTCAACAAAAAGCTCTATCTGACGATGTATGCCGGCATCCACCGTCATATACAAGCCTGGCCTTGATGAATTTGGTCTCGTTGGTCTTTCCAGCGGCAGTCGGCGGCCGCTTTGTCCGTCGACCAACATTTCACCAAGACCCCCGACCTCCCGCAATACCACCATGAGAGAGCCAAGACCGATCAATTCCACATCATGTTCGGACCTGCAGCTTCTCTCCCCGTCGAGCTCGTCCCGCCGGCTCATCTGAACAGATATCGGTCTATGATCCGCTACTCAAGGGCTCGGATCGGATCTGGACATACCTCAAAGTCTCCGGATTACCTAAAGATATGACTGCCGCCACCTGCTGGAACGCAGCAGTCTCATATCCTATCATCTTGTTCACAATTGGGTCCTCCCATCTCGTCACATCACCATATAGCTACAATGTTATGCCTGATGCCATTCATTCCATACGCTCGTTTATAGACTCCGTTATGGATGTCTAAATCCTCCTCCGCCACATCTACTATGGGCGCACCACACTCTCTAATGCGTTCCTGCATATACCACCGGTTTACCATACTCTCCTTCATGGCCTTTGAAAACGGCTATACGATACATAGTTCGCAATACGCAACACGACACTCGTTTACCCATCGACCTCAAAGCTTCCCGTATCTGGGTCATGCTTAACTACACTCGTTTACCTCGAGATCCAATTCTGGACTCCCTCTTCCGCCATGCTTATTGGCATTACAACACTCACTTAAACTCTCGCTACAATAACGCACACTCATTACAACAACAAACGCTCGCTACAAAAACAGACACTCGTTACGACAATACACAATCGCTACGACAATACACAATCGCTACGACAATACACGCTCACTACAGTACTACATATTCGCTATAACAGACGCTCGCTACAACAGACACTCTTTCATACCAACCAGACACTCACTTTAACGGAAGCACTCGCTTCACGTCCTTGACCAAGCACTTGACCAAGCACTTGCTCCAAGCACACACTCAATCACATGCTCACTTCCGCAACATACTCACTCATGCACCAGTTCACTTCTATAACGCTCGCTATCATATCATTCGATTCAACAGCACTCGCTTCAAAACACCCACTTCACGACACCCACGTCAACGACACTCGCTTCAACAGTACGCTCGCTTCAACTACACTCGCTTCAACTACACTCGCTTCAACTACACTCATTTCAACTACGCTCTTTTCAACGACACTCGCTTCAACAATACGCTCGCTTACAAGACGTACTCATCTGTACACCAATCCACTTCCACAACGCTCGCTTCAACATTGCCTTCAATGACACACTCGCTTCTTCAACGCCTCGTTTCCGATACACTCGCTTCTACGAAGTTTACTTCGACATCACTCACTTCCAAAGTCCTTCGCTATTCACCTGCAATATTCACTTCAACATCACTCGCTTCAACACACCACATTCGCTTATACAGTACACTCATTCGTTCTCCAACCTTCGCTTCGACATCGCCTGCTTCGATCACACATTCGCTTTTATCAAGTCACTCACTTCAAACGAAATTCATTTTGATACCAACGGACTGCCACTCTTGTCCCACACTCTCGCTGCACTTCAAGCCGAGCCCGGCGCTTCCTGTCACTAATGCACATCGGCGTGGCCAGCCTCTCTCGCTTCCGGCAGCTCACCCGTTCACTCATTTTTACCCCTTTAATCAGGGGCGTTCTACTACATTCGCTTTCGATACCACGACGTTCTCTACCAAACCACACCTGATCTTCGAAATCAGCACCACATTCATTACCCAACGATATATACACCATCACCACTTTCGCTACCTACCATCAAGCCAAATTGGCTACCCACTTTGATCTCGCCTGACTGAGATCATCACGTTCTTTACTATCGTCCGTTCCCTTACAGGGCCACATCCACATTCGTTCTCTTCCGACACTCATTTCGGGGTATCGAAAGGCCCAAACGTCATTCATTCAACCGCCTCGTCCTCCAGGCATTACAATCTTTTTCCAGTTACCTTAGGGGGCGTTTCTCTCACTCCACACCACACCACATGAAGCCGGCAACACAATGCCCAACAACTGTAGTCGACCACAGTTTGACACTTTCTTTCACTTCTTCACGCTGCCAAACCAATGGCAGCTTATCTTCTTTTTCTTCTTCTTCATCTTTTCCAACTTCTACTTTTTCTTATTACGGCTACGAGACTGGCACCTCAGTCTCATCCATTCTTTTCAGCCTCATGTTCTTCGGGGCCAAAACCACACTCGCTCAACCACACTCGCTCATCCTCGAACCGGCATGAAAACACTGCTCATCGAGAATCATCAACACATTCGTTACCCAAGTATCCTTTGACTTGACTGGTACTGGGAAACCAAGTAACATACATCACACTCTTTCAATTTCTTCTTCTTCAGGCGTATAGGAGCTCAGCTTCTTATCGTCCGACCCTCTCAAAGGCCGAAATGTCTACTGGGGAACATTCACTTCAAAAGTGCCACTCATTTTCCAACTTTCTTTAACACACGGCACGCATGGAAGCGTCCCAATCTTCCAACCACGCAGGCTACACCATGCCATTTCTCTTCTGACGAACACATTTCGTCCCCTTCACTTCATTATACATATTATGTTTTATTTTCTGAGAGCATCTCAGCATTTTCCGGCGTCTTTCTTGGTTTAGGGCGGTTACGGGTTACAAATTGTCTACTACTACTACTGGGATCCTTCTTGTGTTTTCAATTCAGGGGCGTTGTGATGATTATCTAGCCAGGTCATAACTGGGAAGGGCGGATTTTAGCTTATCTTTTATAAGGTGTACTACGTAAGTTGTAATACAATTTATTGAAAGACAATACGTCCCATGACCGATGACATTAGTGAAACCCCATGACTCTGCTGTCCACACGAAACTCGAGTGGATTTGACACCGTAGCACGACTAACTACCTATTTTCTTGTTACCAGTTAGTCATTCTTCTTGAAACTACCACCAATTGCTCACTGGAGACTGAAGTTTGTGTCAATAGAGAGAAAATCGTCTGGTGGAGGTTACAGGAATGGCTTGAAAGCGCTAAAGTGCGCAGCTCATGCGACTCGGGAGCAAACTTTGGCTGATGGTCAACAATACCTACCGTCTCGGCCAAGTTTGGAAAGTTGGAACTCGAAGCCACAGCGTTCAGTTTTCGTTTGTACACCATTAGAAACGATGCCATATCTCAACATTCCTCGTACTTCAACTGTAATCAACGTGCTATAAGTTAGGCAAGAACAGCGCCCGCTTGAATTCATAGTGGAAAGCGGGAAGTAGAACCCATTTCTACATAATACCAACTCATCTCGACGGACTGCAGATGACATCCATGGTATCTCAATATGTGGAAAAACTTCATTACTTAATGGGCTGTCCTAATCGGCATAACTTGAGATGCGCCCAGTCATGACCCATCCCCATTTGCATATCTACATGCACATATATCGGCCATGCTCCACGGAGGGGCAGGTGGAGAGTAGGCAGTGATTGATATTGATGCACAAATGGGACATTCTGCCGAACTTGCAGGTAGAGGGGATGCGAAAACATCCAAAATCGTAGGGCGAAGGAAAGAGCAATTGGTTCAGATAAAGTAATTTATGCAGTCTACAGTTTGTCCTGGCGATTTGGTATGACGAGAGGTAAGTAGGGATATCGACATTTCACCGGCCAATTGCCAAGCCTCTACCAAATGATCGTAAACGTCCAGTGACGGCTATTACTCAATTCATGTCACTTTCATAATCGTTCCAGTGATTATTACAGTGCTGTACGAGTGTTGTTTGGCGCTCATATAACGAGGTTAGTCAATTGGTCGTTGGCACTTTCCTTTTGCTATGTCGTCCAGACAAGCTTTAGATGGATGGGTGGACTCGTAACATGTGGCACGCGACCACCAAGCAAACAGTTTTATGTCACGTACAATAATCATCACGAGAGTATGGGAAAAAGAACTAGTGGTTTTCGTTTGTCATCAGAAGCAAGCATTGTCAATTGACTGCTTAGTAAAACCCATTCCATTTGCAGGTTCCGTCATGGTCGTGAAATCTCAGCAGATATTGCTTCCGAGAATCGTGTCGTAACACTCTGGTGACTGCCCGATTGGTGCTTGACCAGTTGTCCTTCCATACAAGCTCTATCCATAATCGCTCCAATTCCTTCCCTCAATTCCAAGCCCTGACGGCTTCCCATCCCAGGTGATGCATCGATCTTGAGGTGCGTGAAGATGACGTCATGTTCGTTGACTGGTGGTTGGTCGACAAGACCTGATTGGCGAGAGAATGTGTAGAAATAGTTGAATCATGAATGCCGTTCATTTGTGGTGGGAGAGACGACTGTTGTGATCGAGGAGTGACGAGGCGTTTACTTGCTGCAGAGGTTGTTAGTGGCCTGCGACGACGACAGATGGTGTGGTCGTTGTGGTAACTTACGATCTGGCTCTCATCTTTCTTCTCTTACGCTTGAGGCGTCGAACGCGCTTCTTTCTCCACTTGGCTCTCATCGTGAACGACTTGACTGTAGAAGGTGGTGGTGGTTAGCTCGAGGTCTTGGGCGGGACAGATGACGTCGGGTGGTTTTGTGTAGTGCGGAATTGGTGTTTGGAGGGGCGCAAGCTGCAATCACCCAGGAAATTGTGCGAGGCCAATTCCCACGGCGGGCAGGATGCAATGCAGCAAGTGCATGGAGGGCATTGGATTGGCTGTAGGCCAACGGACCAGTGAAGGGATCGTACTTACTGTAGTTTACGATGAAGGTTGGTGATGAGGAGGGAAGACCAAATTCCGAGCTTCGAGAGCGGGCAAGAATTACCTATGTAGGTCCAAAATCCAAATGCGCCAGGCTTTCGTGGGTGGTGGGGTCCGGCAAAAGTTTTGGCCGGGCACAGGTAGGGTTGCGAATCTGGACTTCGTGCGGGGCTTTTGTGCATGCTGGGAGCTCCTTCCCTGTAAATCAACCCCAATGACCTCAATCTTCGGCGACCTTGGGTAGCACAGGTACTGCGCATTACGTACCTGCTGACCTGCCGAAACGTCAAGCACCTCCTAGGCAAGCACAACGTTTCATGCAAAACGGCATATCGTCGGATAATTGGCCTGCCCAATGCCCAAGACGCTCGTCACCTCTATTTCGCATATCATACGTAAGTTACATGGGCTGCCTTGAGCACATTGGGAGGCAGGAGGTAGGTCAATTGGAGGTGGTGTTGAAGCTTCATGTTAGTATCGCGGCAGCCATGGACGGTGTTGACCCACGTCATCGCTCGCTCTTGCCTTACAGTACATGCGCTTTAGGTAGGTTAGGAGCTCTAGCTCGCTCTTGCCAGCAAGCCACTGTTCATCTTCATGATATTCATGGAAATAGGGATCACAAACTCATCGCAAAGTTCAATGTTCAAAACTCATTTGTAGCCCAGGTTCCCTCTGAATCCGTGTGCTTGTTCCGTGTACTAGGCGGCTGAAAGCCGTGTACACCAGACTGGTTCTGCCATGCCACCAATTGCCTGCTGGCAAGCACGATATCTTCGCTGAGTAGAAACCTATAAGCATGCCGCCTGGGACTCTCAATCGTTTGGTCCTCGTAGCTACCAATGGAAACGTACTCGGTACTGGCCTCAAGTCGGTGGCTGAGCAATTGTCGAGAGCTTTGAGAGTCTTTGAGCCCATTGTGAACAGGGAGGGTACTGCCGTCTTTGTCAGTGCAGCCACATCACGAAATGCGCGAAAGCGGCTATTGTCTTAGTCGCCATGACGTCCTTTGTGAGCAGCACCCCCTTTGATGCCATTCACCGAACTTGGCCTATATTGCTTCGCCCTGGGTAAGCATTGTCCCCCGAGATGAGGAAGCCGAACCAGCTAGAACCAATCTCAACGTCGAGATTGGGATTCGAAAAAGGTGCTATCATTATTTCCACCGTAGAAACCGTCGTTCGAAGACAAGATGTCGGCCACCTCCCCCTCCTCTCCCTCCTCTGGTTCGTCGGAACCCGTGACACCCCTGCCCGAGTTCTCCTGCCTCCGCTGCGAGTCCAAGGGCATGAAGTGCGACTTCACCAAGTTCACCTTCGAGCAGGACCTGGACCCCATGTGCGTGCGCTGCGTCCGGGCGGGCGCCAAGTTCTGCATCAAGCAGCGGCTCCCGCGGCCCGGCTGCGGCGGCGACGAGGGGCGCGTCATCTACCTCGACCCCCGCGTCGGCGACGACTACGACCGCGAGGAGGTCCTCGACATGATCGACGACTTCTGGCGCGGGCCCGAGACGTACACGTTTGGCGGCGCTATGCCGGTGCGGGCCAAGGAGGTCCGCGGCTGGGCCCTCCCGGCGGCTCCCCGGGCTGACCGGTTTGCTAAATACGACAAGTTTGAGAAGAAGGCGGAGACGGAGCCAGAGCCAGAGCCTGCCACGCCCACGAAGAAAGGCACGGCGGCCGCTCCTCCGCTAACCGAGGAACAGCTGCGAAAACAGCGCGAGGAACGACGTAGGAAGCTAACCCATAGCGAGAGGAATGCGGAAGACTGGGCCGAAAGCGCGGCCCAAAGCTGGGGGAAAGTGTTGCCCGCCCGGATTAACAAGAGTAAGACCCAGATCCCCCTTCTGCAACAGACCGTCGCGGCTAAGCGTGCCCAGCATGATCTCGAGTGGGAAGCGCTCTGTGCCGAATTTGAAAAGCATGGTCTCAGACCGCCGTCTCCGGAAGAGAAGCCTGAGCTGGAGACGGCGGAGACTGCCAGCTTGAGGGCGAAACTCAAGCACTACCAGATGCGGCGAACTCACCTGACTGAGGCGCTGGAGGCGAAACGTCCTGCGACAAAGCAGTAGAAGTCTTCTTTCTTCTGAAATCTTATGTGTAAACAATCCTAGGCACATGGAATAAGGTAGTATATACAATTCACTTTAGGTTTGGTCGGATAATTAAGTTAGACGATATGTAATACAATATATTGAGCCCGTATTAAAACACGCAAATACGCTGACATCTGTCAACTCTTAGTGGCTGGGGCTCCATATGCTAGTTTGCTCATGAATGGAAGCTACCACAGACGCCCGATCTCTGCGGTTTGATTATCTGAGGGTATCGTAATTCTTCAAATAGGGGGGTGGCTCGCAGATGTCAGGGGTAGACAGAGCTGCCCGTCGCATTGATTTCGAATTCAACATGCGACAATGCCATGTCTTTAGAAGATGCATCATGGGCTTATAAGCTATGGGCAACAAACTATAATGTATTACACCTCGACTTGTATAGAAATTGTCACTTTCACCGATATAGAGCCTAGGTTCCTTCCCTCACTCGATCATCGTGGCTGATATTACATGACGAATGACTCGGGACGACGGGTTAAAATGTACTTATTCAAGAGACCTCCAGGGCCCAATATTGTTAATAGAATAACTTACCTTATATGTACTTGAACACTTACCAAAACCATCTTGAACATCTCGTGTGCCCCCATTCTCACTCTCCACACAGCAATCAACCTACCTATTTCTCAGTGTCCTCGTTGGTGTCCTCGTTGGCGGCCGCCGACTTAGCAGCCGCCGCCAAAGCCAGCCACCGCTCCCTCCGCGTCTCCTTCCACTTCAACTGCATACTCCGCGACACCACGTACAAAATCGAATCCCGCGCCCACTTGAGCCCCCTCGCCTCAATCGCCGCCACCCGCTCCTCCAGCAGCCCGGCGTCGAAGAACGAATCACAGCGAGGGCAACAAGCGCTCGCCGCCGCCGCGTCGGCGGCGTTCCACGGCTGGAGACACACCAGGCACTTACCCACCGCTTTCTCCTCTACCACCACCCCCTGCTCGTTGACGGTGACGAGGACGCATCGGGGGCAGCAGTCCCACCGCTCGTCGTCGGTCCGGTCGAGCGTGCGGTCGCGGACGTAGCCGAACTCGTGGCCGCAGGAGGGGTAGGCGACGTGGCCGACGAGGACGTCGCAGTCGGCGGCTTTGAAGGCGGAGATGGGGGTGGACGCCATATCTCCACGGTATACAGCGTCGTTTCGAGAGCGAGTCTTTGGTGGGAGATATGTCTGGAGTGAGTGAAGCAGAGTTGATATGATCTTTGGGTTTTTGGTTTGCATACAGCGATACCTAACCGCAACCGGATATCGATATTTATAGGTCTGAACAAGGTCTTGTTTGCAGAATCTTATTGTTCTGATTCGTTCACAATGGCTCATTATCGTTCTCAAAAACTAGTCTTGGCTCTGCCAAGGGATTTCCAGTCATGAAAGGAAACCACGACAAGACCATGAACTGGACTATGACCTACATTGCGTTTGAAGCCTTATATACAACAAAGGCCTGGCCCCGACACATACAAGCAAGCCACGTAATTTGGAGGCAACACTTAAGACGACGTGATAATGAGGCATGCTTCAACAAGACCTTGTAGACATCGGAACATGAACATGGTGGTAGCCGGTGCAGTAGAGACGAAGGCGAAGAGCATGCATATCACAAGTAAAGCGCCGTCACTAACACCATTCCAGTCAAATCAGAAAACTCTTCGATTCCATTCGAACCGCAAATTGTTTACATGATCTCATAATACTGTGACATAAAATTCGTACAAGACATCGCCGGCATCCACAGGATAGGCCTCATTATAACCCATCACCGATATCCGACCTAACCAAACGAGTTCCCTCCATAATTCCCGGCACAAGTCCAATCTGCCTATCGGTCCTTTCCTCACG
Source organism: Apiospora saccharicola (assembly GCA_038363915.1). Taxonomy (NCBI): domain Eukaryota; kingdom Fungi; phylum Ascomycota; class Sordariomycetes; order Amphisphaeriales; family Apiosporaceae; genus Apiospora; species Apiospora saccharicola. The sequence goes on from JAQQWM010000001.1 coordinate 9,645,838, forward strand.
CGAACATCTTCTTGAATACACCCTTGATGCCGCCAGCAGGGGCCTGCTTCTTCTTCGCCTCGGTCTCCCGGTGCCTCTGGCGCTCCTCGCGCCTCCGATGCCGCTCTTCATGCGGCGGGTGGCGCGGGTCCTCCGGCGGTGGTGGTGGTGGTGGTGGCGCCGCAGCTGCTTCCTCAGGTGGCGGGGACCGGTGGCGGCGGTGGTGCCTCTTGGGCGAACCCGAGTCTGGCTCGCGGTGCCGATGAGATCGCGAACGGGGAATCCCGTCCGTCCTGGGAGGAAGAGGAGCGCTTTCGCGTGCCATGCTCGACCGTTTGGAGTGTTCCGAGCGGGGCGAGTCCCTCGAAGAGCGCGGCAGCGGCGCCGGGTCGACGGAACGCGAGACCACGGGGGGCGTCGTCACGTTGCTCTCTCCCGTGAATCTGCTGAAGAAACTCTTCTTGGGAGGGGTGGCCGGGACAGCACCGACATCCTCCCTGTCCTTGGTCACTGGACGGTCAGATGTCTTCGAGGAGTGGCTGTGCGAGTGGCTGTGTATCCTCCGGCTGCTGCGATGAGAGTGAGTCCGGTCGCTCGTGGGAGTTTCCGGGTCGTTGTTGCTCTTCGGGGCATCTCGCTCCTTCTCGCTCCTCTCCTTGGCGGCACGACGCTCCTCCTTGCGTCTATCGTGGTCTGCTTGCTCTGCGGGGGTTCGCTCCTTTTTGGGTCGTCGCTCCTCCCTGCGTCTTTCGTGATCGGTTTGTTCTTCACCGGCCCGCTGAGCGGCGGCTTCTCGATCTCGTCGCTTTTTACGCTCGTCATGCGCAAGTTGCTCCTCAGGGGTTCGCTCCTTTCTCCTGGAGTGTTCTTTGCTGGAGTAGTCCTTGCTGGTGCGATCTTTGCTGGAGTAATCTCTGCTGGGGTGGTCTCTGCTAGAGTGGTGATCCCGGGTGTTCTCAAACGAAACACCGCTGTCTTGTCTCTTGCGAGTGCTGCGCTGAGCGACCAGCTCAGACTCCTTCGCAGCGTCATCGCTACCAGACCGGCTATGCCTGTGGCGATGTTTCGAGCCACTCTCGCCGCTCTTGCTCTCCGACGAACGGGAAGAGCGGTGGCTGTGGTGGCGCGAGCTGCGACGGTCACTGCTGTTTTGAGGGGACTTGCCTTCATCGTCTGTGGAGAGGAGGTCAGTAACAGGCACCGAAACGTTTGAAAAATCAACGGTGTGATTCCCTGCCACCCCGGGTGCCGTGATGACACTCTCGTCAGACGCTATAGACTGGTGGTGCAGGTGCAGTGCGGTCGCGATACGGGAACTACCCGGCTCGTCGGTCTCGTCCCGACGCGGGCTCAGTTCCCGCGCCGCGGCATATACAACTACTGCGGCAGCCACTTCCTCCTCTGCCCGTTTGGTCCTCTTCCTATGCTGCCTTGTTAAACTTCGTGCACGACCCAATGCCTTTGCTTGGGGATCCGATAGGTCTGGAAGGACCACTGCCGGGGTTTCTGCTCGTGCGTCCAGTAAGGAAGCCGGATCCGACTTATTCTTCCTCTGCAAGTGTGCTTTTGACAAGCCGACCTCGGTTGGATTGCCAGAAGGACCCAAAGTTGGACTGGTAGACTCTGCGCTTGTCTTGGCTACGGGATTCTGCTCAAAGTTAGTGAAATGTTTGGATGATGGTAAGTCGCTATGACAGACCAGATCAGGCTGCGATTCTTGGGTCAACTCACTGATGTAATCACGTCTGGCCTTTTCGAAAACGCTCTCGGTGGAGAGCTTGTCTCGTCGCAGACTCCGCCGGAGGAGGTCCTTGGATGGCCATGAAGGTCTATCATAGTCATAGTTCGATGGCCCTGCTGAGCCTTCACCCGAAAGTCCACCATCGCCCTCTGTACTGTATACAGAATCGCGCAAAGCTTGTCGTGAATTTTGATGCGCAAGGCTGCGAAGAAGATTCTTTGAAGACTGTTGGCGAAGCGTGCTCTTGGAAGACTGATGTCGGAGAGAGTTTCGGGAAGCTGAGTGTCGAAGAGAGTTGATAGAGTTTGTCGAGGCCTTGTGAGAAAGCGCAGCACCAGCAGCAGCGACCCCAGCTAAGCCAGCTAAGCCAGCTGCACCTCCGGCGACGAGGTCTGAGTTGCTAGCCTCGCCTGGGATATCGCGTGTAGCTTGTTGCTCTTCCTTGACCTGTGGTGCTTCGGCCTCTTCAGCGGCAGCAGGACTTTCGATATCAACGACAGTAGGCTCTGCGACTGAGATATACTCCTCGACAGCAATACGCTCTTCGAATGAAAGAGGTCTCTCGGCAGCAACTGGTTTATCTTCAGCCACAGGCTCCTTGATAGCCTCGACGGTAGCAGGTACTTCAGCCGGAGCAGAGGCCTCAGCTGGGACAGTCTCTTCAGCGGGGGCAGCTTCCGTTGTGACAGGCTCCTCTGCCGTAGCAAGCTCTTCGGTGGCAGCGGGTTCATCGGCAACAGGCTCTTGAGTTGGAACAGGTTCCTCGGTGACCTTCGGCTGCTCAACTTCTGGTGCAGTGGCTTCCTCGGGCTCGGAGACCTGTTCCTGTTCGGCGAGCGGCACAGTATCGTCTTTCACAGGTTCGGCCTCAGACTCAGCGATAGAAGGTAACGACCGCTCAGCAACGGGCGATTCCACCTTGCGCTTTGACTTAGGGCGGCTGGCTTGGTTGAACCTGGCGATAGCTGCAGCCACGGATCCGGCCCCGACGGCAGCTAAACCACCTTTCAAGGCGCCAGAAAGAGTCCCCTCCGTCTGAGCTCCCTTGACGTCATCGGACGAGGGTGCAGATGGATCGGCGGCGGCAGCGACGGCGGGAATAGTCTCTTCAGGGGCCACGTTGGTCGGGGGCTCAGCAGTCACGACAGTCTCCTCCGGCTTCATATCCTCCTGGGCTCCACCAGCATCCACCATACCTTCCTCCTGAACTACTCTATCTTCCGGGGTGATTTCCTCCTCTAAACCAATCTCAGGGCTGCTCCGACCAATATCAAGAGCCGGTGCACCAGGGGTGGCTGGAGGGCTACTCGGGGGAGTGGACTTACCTTTCAGATCCCTAGTCTTCGACTCAGGGATGGGACCGACGGTGTCTTTGCTCTCTTCCTCCTCTTGTACCTTCTCGACTACAGGCTCGGCAGGGGCTGCATCTGTTGCACCAACGACTATGGCTTCTCTGGCAGTCTCTGTCTCAGCAGCTGCAGGAGCTTCTGGTTCCTGGACTGGCTCAGGCTCGGCTGCAGGTTCCTCCACCACAGCAGACTCCTCTACTACGACAGGTCCCTCTGCCGCGACAGGTCCCTCTGCCGCAATAGGCTCTTCAACAACGGCCTCCTTTGGTGCGGGAGCCTCTTCAACGGGTGGTTCCTCGGCAGCAAGAGCAGGAGCTTCCTCGACAACAGTGGCAACAGCTTCGTCAGCGACAACAGCCTCTTCTACCGCCTCGGCTTCCTTAGGCGCTGGAGCTTCCTCTACTGCGACAGGCTCTTCATCAGCGGCAGGCTCCTCAGCAGGAGCAGCCTCTTCAACAACAACAGGCTCCTCCGCCACTTCAGGTTCCTTAGGTGCTGGAGTCTCCTCTACTGTGGCAGGCTCTTCAACGGCGACAGGCTCCTCAGCAGCAGGAGCAGGAGGCTCATCCACTACTTCAGCTTCCTTCGGCGCTGCGGCCTCCTCCGCTGCGGCAGGCTCTTCGGCAACAGCCTCCTCTGGTGCTGGGGGCTCTTCAGCGGCAGGCTCCTCAACAACAGGGGCAGCAGGTTCTTCGACAGCAGCGGCAGCAGTCTCTTCCACCGTGTCGGCTTCTTTAGGTGCTTCAGGTTCCTCGGGTGCAGCAGGCTCTTCTGTAGCAACAGGCTCCTCAGGCGCGGCAGGCTCCTCAGGCGCGGCAGGCTCCTCGGCTGGGGCAACAGCCTCCTCTGCCACAATAGCTTCCCTACTTTCGACAGACTCTTCAGCGGCAGCAGGCTCCTCCACTACTTCGGCCTCCTTAGGTGCTGGTGCTTCCTCTGCTGCGAGAGGTTCCTCCGCGGCAGCTTCTTCAGCAGGAGCTGCTGGTTCTTCGGTGGCAGCGGGAGCGGGCTCCTCTGTAGCAGCTGGGGCAGGTTCCTCGACAGGGGTAGCCTCTGCAGGAGCAGCCTCTTCAGCAGGGGCAGCATCGTCAGCAGGAGCAGCTTCTTCGACGACAGCAGCAGAAACAGCAGGTTCTTCAGCGGAGACCGGCTCTTTCTCCACGACAGGTTCCTCAGCAGCAGCCGGCTCTTCCGGAGCGGGAGCTGCAGACTCTTCGGTAGCAGCGGCAGCAGGCTCCTCTGTAACAGGAGCAGCGGCGTCTTCAGCAGCAGCGCCAGGCTCCTCAGTAGGAGCAGGCTCTTCGGTTACTGGAGCGCTGACCTCTTCGACCGCAGCAGGCGTTTCAGATGCGGCAGGTTCTTCAGCGGGAGCAGGCTCTTCAGCACCTGGAGCAGCAGCTTCTTCAGTGGTAGCAGATTCCTCGGTCACAGCTGCAGGTTCCTCGGCAGGAGCAGGAGCCGGCTCTTCGGTAGGAGCAGGAGCAGCTTCCTCCTCTGTAGGGGCCGGGGCAGGCTCTTCGGCAGAGACAGGAGCAGGCTCCTCAGTAGCGGCGGCGGCAGGCTCTTCAGGAGCAGCAGGTTCCTCTGGAGCAGCCTCTGGAGCAGCCGGCTCTTCAGTAGCAGCAACAGCCTCCTTAGCCGCGTCAGCCTCTTCTGCTGGTGCTGGGACAGCCTCCGCGGTGGGGGCACTGTCCTCAGCCGGCTGGCTATCAGCAATTACCTCAGGCTCAGCTGCTTCACTTGCAACTTCCTTGGGAGCTTCCTCTTTGGCCTCTTCGGTAACAACCTGGGGCTCCTCGGGAGTAGCTTCGGCGACAGGGGCTTCGGGTACGGCTGATGCAGGTGCAGGTGCAGCCTCTTCCTCTGCCGGCTTGACTTCGGCGCTCTCGCTTGACTCCGCGGGTGCGGCCTCGGTAGGAGCCGTCTCTGTTGCTTCTGGAGCCTCTTTTGTCTCGGCTGCTTCCGACTCGGCAGTAGTCTCAGGGGCTGCTTCTGGTTCTTGGCTAGGCTTATCATCACTGGTCTCAGCTGGAGTATCCGTGACGGTTTCCGCAGGAGCTGGGGATTCCTCAGCCTCCGCAGGTTTCTCCTCCTCGGGGGATTTGCGGCGTCTTCTGGGGCCTCCGCGGGCACCGAAGGAATCTCCTTGGTCTCGGGACTTTCCGTGGTCTCGGCAGGCTTTTCTTCGACCGCAGCGGTGTTCTCAGCGACATGCTCGGCAGCGACAGGCTCAGCAGCGGGTGCCTCTTCGGCAGGTTCCGCAACTGAAGGTGCATCCGTGGCAGCAGTATCTGAAGCAGGTGTATCCTCAGCTGGCGCCTCTGCAACAGCCTCCTTAACGGCAGGCTCTTCAACATCGGGTTCCTCAGCAATAGAGGGTACCGTTTCTGCAGCAGCCTCATCTGTAGCAGGAGCAGCAGCGGGAGCCTCCTCAGCGTGAGTCTCTTCGGCGGCAGGAACATCCTTAGCAGAGGGGACCTCCTCGATAGTGGGAGCCTCCTCAGCAAGTGCTTCTACAGAAGGTACCTCTGTAGGGGTGACATCTGGAGCAGGTGCGTCTTCAGGGGTCGCATCCGCAGTAACTTCCTTGGCCGCAGGCTCCGCGACAGCAGGCTCCTCAACAACGGAGGAGTCTTTGTCAGTTGAGGCCTCTTCCACGGGAGTCTCACTGACAGCAGGCGCGTCAGCAGGGGCGGATTCCTTCTCGACAGGGGCGTCTTCGGCAACTGGTGTCTCTTCGTTGGCGGGCGGGTCCTCCGCGGAAGGCTTTTCTTCAGCCACAGGTTCCTTGGCTTTCGATTCCGCAGGCGCGGCTTCCTTAGCTTTGGGTACATCAGCAACTGGTTCCTCGACAGGGGCGGGCTCCTCGGTAGCAGCGGGCTCATTGTTAGCAGCAGCAGCAGGGGCAGCCGGTTCTTCGACAACAGCAGCGGCAGGCTCTTCGGCAACGGGAGCAGCGGGCTCCTCATTGATCGGCTCAGCAGCAGGCTCGGGAACCGCCGCGACAGTAGGTTCGGGAACTGGCTCAGCACTCGGTTCAGCAGCTGGCTCTTCAGAGGGCTTAGCGGCTGGCTCTTTGGCAGACTCATCGGCAACAGGAGCAGCAGGCTCCTCAACGACAGGTTCGGCAACGGGCTCAGCGACGGGCTCAGAAGCGGGCTCAGCGGCAGGTTCAGCGGCAGGTTCAGCAGCAGGCTCTTCGGCCACAGCAGCAACAGGTGCAACAGGCTCTTCGGCCACGGGTTCGGTGACAGGTTCAGCAGCAGGCTCATCGACAGCAGGGGCAGCATCAGCAGCAGACTCATCGTCGGCGGGCGCCTCAACGGCCACTGGTTGTCCAGTAGCAACGCTCTCCTCGGAAGCTTGAGGAGCGGGTTCCTCGACTGGAGCTGTGGTGTCTGGCGCGGCCTTCTCGGCCTCGGGAGCACTTTCTGTTGGCTCCTCTTGCTGCTGAACTTCAGGGGCCTTTTCCTCAGCCGAGGCCTCTGGCGTCGATTCCTCGGCAGCTACTGGTGCAGCCTCTTCGACATGCTTCTCGCCTTCGACAGGTTCAGGAGCAGGTGCTGCTTCGGCTGGTGCAGCCTGTTCGCCTTTGTCGTCGTCGGCGGGATCAGCATTGCTGCTACTGCTCTCCTCGACGGCTGGTGTAGGCTCGCTTTCCTTAGCCTCGGGAGCTGGGCTCGGGTCGGCTGCCGCAATGGGTTCTTCCTCGTCTGGCTTCGCAGCTGCGTCCGGCACTGCCTCTTCCTTGGCCTCAGCCGGAGCTGCAGGAGCCTCGACGGGCTCATCAGTAGAAGCGGGGGCGTCGGCGACAACATCAGAAGGTTGAGCATCAGACGGTGTAGGCGTATCTTCAGAAGCGACCTCCTTCGGAGATTCCTCGGCCTTTGGTTCCTCACCAGTTGTTACAGGGGCGGCCTCTTCGGTCTCTGTAGCCGGCTCCACTGCTTCCGTAATTTCTGGTTCTGGTGCTGCTTGCTCGGCTGTGGGTTCTTCGGTTTCAACCTCATCCTTAGCGGATTCGGGTTCTTGGGGTGAGGTCTCAGGTTCTTTGGCAACTTCCTCTACTGCCTTATCTGATTCAACTGGGGTATCGGAAGGGGCTGCGTCCTTGGTGGAGTCTTTGACATCATCCTTAGACTCCTCCTTAGGCTCTTCTTTAGAATCAGCTGCCGGCTCCTCGACGGGGCCCTTGGCAGCCTCCTCTACAACCTCAGCCTCTTTCTCAGGTACATCCTCTGCAGCCGGCTCTGCTGATGACTCGGCAGCTTCCGGGGTGGCACCAGCGTCCTGTTCTACTGGCTCAGTCGCTACTGGTGTCTCAGGAGCGGTCTCCTCTGCAGGTGATACTTCTTGAGGGGCTGCTTCCTCTACAGGGGCGTCATCTGCAGGGGCTGTTTCTGTGGGGGCATCTTCTACCGGATCTGATGATTCTGTGGTTGCTTCTGCGGGGACGTCTTCAGCGGGGACTGCGGCGGCAGCGGCGGCAGTTGGCTCTGGCGCCTCGGTGGGCTCAGCGGCTGGCTCTGCTGTCGCTTCCGCTTCCGCTGGCGCACTTTCGCTTGCAACTTCAGTGGCAGGTGGATCTTGGGCTTCTGCCGCGTTGTCTGCAGCATCAGGCTGGGCTTCGGCTGCTGGGGCTTCGGCTGCTGGGGCTTCAGCTGAGGCTTCAGCTGGGGCTTCAGATGGTGAGTCTTCAGCTTTAGCTGCTGGTTCCTCCTCCTTCGTTTCCGGAGCCGGCGCAGCTGGCTCTTCCGCCGGTTGTGTTTCCTCATGAGCTTCTGGTGCTGCTGCTTCGGTGGGAGCTGTCGCATCCGTACTTTCTGCCGCCTCAGCTGCAGGCTCATCTTTCGTTTCCGGCTCAACCGCAGCCTCAGCTGGCGCGGCTGGTTCTTCCCGGGGAAGCTTCTGGCTCCGCTTCTTTCGTCTCCGGGGTTTCCGTTTGGGGAGCCCCCTCTTCTGTTGACGGTGGAGGAGCTGCCACGTCTGCTGGTGCTGCCGCTGCCGCGGCAACCACTGGCGGGGCAGCGCTTGGTGTCTCCCCTTTACTGATCTACTGGACGTCGCTTCTGCCGGAGCGACATCTTTGGTTCCCTTACCCTTGTCTTTCTCCTTCTCCTTCTCGGCCTTTTTTTGGACTTTTGCTTCGCTTTCCGCTTCTTCTTGGGGTCTTCTGGCCCATCCTCTTCGGGATCGGCCTCTACCCCAGATTTCGGCGAAAGAGGAGACATGGGGGACATGGGGGTTTCCACCGGCGCCGGGGAAGTGGGCTCGGAAGGCGCCTTGTCCTTCTTCCCCTTCTTACTCTTTTTGCTCTTTTTTGAAGGGCTCTGTGGTGACTGTGGTAATTCTGGCTCTGGCTCCGCCTGAGGCTCTACAGCCTCCTTGGCTATAATGGGAGTTAGCATGTATGGCCACGTTTCTCTTGCAGGAGGAGCCGCTTTTCTTGCTAAAGAGACTTACCATTCTCGGCCTCGTCATCTGAGTTGTTGATCTCCAGAAACTGGACTTTGGAGAAGTCGGCGACCTGTACGTGTGAGTAGGGGTCGACCCGCATGGGACAATAGGTGATTCCTTCTGGGCTGTTCATACTGTCTGATCTTCGACCTGTTGGTCCTGGACCGCTGCTGGCTCTTCCTCCCAAGACAGATCTTGAGAAGCGCTCCGGCCGTTCTTCTTATTCTTCTTCGCCATATGCAAGATGACTATTTAGGCGTGCGGAAGGGTGCAGTAGTCTCGCCCGGCTATTGGTCCTCCTGAGTGTGGGATGGTCTCACGATATGGGTATCAAGGTTGTGGCCGCGTGGGACGGTTGCAGTAAAAAGGATGTTTGCCTGACAAGCAGACGTACACGAGAGGAATATGGTCACGTCACTCCAGCCAATGGATCGCTTGGAGACTCGTGGAAAGTTGTATAAAGAAAAGATTCCGATTGACTGGAAAATCACCGAGCAATATGGGGAAAATAAGTATCACAGTACCTCTCCAGTAAAGGTAGGGTTCCCATCTGTAGGTATGACACAAAGCATGAGTGAGCGGCGGTTGGGATCTGGCTCGCCGGCTTTGGTCGAGACTATACCTACATGCCCCACCTAGTCCGATCTCTTCTACGTAAACAAGATCAGCTACCCTTGCAGCGACGCTGATGCCCCATGGCTTGGGCCAAGTCAGTTTTCCGCGAGGTGGAAAGTTCTTGTGATCACTATCGTGCGCGGGAATTATTGGCCGGGATGGGCAGGACTGGCGCCACGTCGCAAACGAAACTACAACGGGGGGCAAGCGCCGTAGCTTTCCAGACGGCACTGACGAGAGACAAGCAAATGCAGCTTGGGAATAGCGGCCCAATTCTTTCTGCGCAAGTAGACGCAAGACTGTGTGTGTAAGCCCTGCCATCCGATCCAAACAATATGGGTCCCTGCCTGGGCCCCACGCGCATCGAAGCGTTGCGAATGGAGGGCTGACAGTGATCGGTTGGACGAAAGGGTCGTTGATTGAGGGTTATGCTGGCTAATCATGCAGTTCGTTTGGATAGCGGCCCCTCTTGCCCTCTACCTGCTCCTCCGGGAGGGAGGGACAGAGACACTTGACGAGTAAAGGGACGAACCACGCAACGAAAAGTTGGGGGGATAATTGGGCCTCAATGTGCCCTCCATCTTGTTTCAAGAAAGATAGTGACCTAGTATACCGTATGCGCATAGAAACGAGTTTCGCCAGGAGTAGTAATCCAGGCGCCAGGCCAATTGGTTCCTGAATTGGGCGCTTCCGGGTGAGGCCGCAACCACCAGTGCGCATAAAGGCAAGCCGAAGAAGAACATGGCAGGAACTACAGTCATGCGTACAGCATGTTTCAACAGGCCAAAGACCTGTTTTCTTCCGAGTATTACTTTTTACTTGCCCTTCAAGTGCCACCAACATCCAACCGATCAGGCAGATTAACGTACACAGTGGATTGGCCCGGACTGTGCCGGAAACGTACCGCTATCCGGCCCTTGGAGATCGACAGAAGTACATCAAATGTCGAGTAAAAAGACGCAACAAGAGAGGTAGGTTGCTTTGCTTGTGCTTTGTCGACTGCTACGTGGTCGAGTTTGTTTCCTTCGCTTCACGGAAACATCCTTATCCTTGCACTTGCAACCTTGAATTGCCAGCCACCCAATGCCTGACCTGCAATGCCCATGTGGGCCGGGCAGCGGCGGGAAAGATCGGGCCCTGGAAGCTCAAATTGGACTGCCAACTGCCTAACAGTCTAGGGCAGCTATTTGGCCCAGACGCTAGCCATTCTGGAGATGGTCAACACCAGGTTGTGTTGCAAAACCTTTTCATATCATATGCCAGTATCAAGCTGCTATTGAGATTATCATATGTCGAATGCATTAATACCAGGTTGGTTGGGGGACGCGTATAACTTTTCGAAACGGCCTAATAATAAACGTACGGCTTTGAACAGTTAATGGATCAATACGTTCGAAACTGCCAACACACATAGCTTGTGGTATTTTGGGCACTCGGCACAAAGCACAACGCAGATAGGGTCCAACACTCGGGCCATTGACACAGTATAAGCCGCCGGATCGTGGAGTCCGGCACGTGTCCGGTGGTAACGATCGACCAAGATTTACAGTACCAGAGGACTCATTTGTAGAGCACTCCGCCCATAAGGCCTCGAGGCCTTTAAGTGCCGCGCTCCAGGTCCATCGGGGCGATCACATATTGATGCCACGACAAGGAACATTGCTTTCAAACAACCAAGCCCATCCCTGAAGCAGCCTGCGAGAGTGGTTTACTCTGGCAATGTAACACAACGGTGGCCCGCCTTACAAATATCCCTCGATCCTCCAGGATGCCTCTCGACAACGAGTCATTCTGTTGTGGTAACTCAGAAGCGCTGCTGCCGTCGAGCTGCCTGTATTGTCTTACCTTACCCTGCTTCCAAAAGTCGACTTTCACCGAACGACCCAGGTGAACTCACCGGCTTTTCTTAGCACTTATTATGTTCCATATGCACACTTGCTAATGATCTGTCTATTGATATATAGCAAGCTTCCTTTTTGCTAGCTTCAATCTTAGTTCAGAGGGTTTGGGCTTCTGGGAGATATAAGGGGCTTTGGGGGCCGGCTATCCCGCATAAACGCTAAGACACATCTCATTTCCTCATAAGGACGGTATAGTCACATTCGATGGTCCCGCCTGCTTGAACGGTATGTTTTATCTCTCCGTGGAATATAAAAGTAAAACATACTAGGTAGACGATACGGGATGACGTCGACAGGAGCCTGCATAGCCCATAATAACCTTTAAAACTAAAGACTCTGCCGTTGTCAAAAAAAAAGAAAAAAAAGGAAAAGGGCATAAGCTATTCTAGCCTCACTCCCGAAAACTATCCACCTTTTTTTCCCCTTCACATGTGTTTTTAAATTTGAGGTGTCAATGGCCGTTGCAATTGTCTTGAGCATACATGGACCATCTTGGCATTCCTTGTTCACGAAGGTTTGTCTCGAGAATGATACAAGCCAAGACTCCACTCTCGATGTAGAGGTAGCGGTGTAACGCCTTCTTCACTGTCGATTGGAGCAGGATCTTTCAAATCAAGATCGTCTTGAGCAGACGGAGGGCAGAGTATCAGACTATAGCGCCCCCAACCACCTCCCCGGGTGACTAGTTTACTAAGCAATGGATTTGTCGGTGAGCCCATGTGGCCTAACCCAACGTCTAACCTAGACAATAATAACCCTCCGAAGATCACAAGAAGTCTCAGAACTGCTTCTGCAAACAGGCGTATGCGCGAACTCCTACGCCCCGGTGAAAACCAAATAAGACCAAAGCAACGAAAAGATAGGGCTGAGCGGCGGGCTCGGTTCCCGAGACACACAGCAGCCCATGTACAAGCCCTGATAGTCGCCAAGAAGCGTACTTGGGTCAGAGAACCGCCATGATATTCACATGCCATCCTCATGTATCGACGTCCAACTTCCTCAACCGACCATGCTATGTCTTGGTCCACACTGAAAGAGCGAGAGTGTACATCGGGGAAGTGCCTACATTGCCATCTCGGCCTGCAACTTCCTGAGCTCCTCTTCCTCGTCGTCCTCGACCGGTGCCTTCTTCTCGGCTGCACACATTTGATTAGCCATGTTCTCTGAAACTGGGTGTCCTGGTATCTTACTCTTTGGTGCATTGGGCATTCTGTGGATTTCATCTGCAACGGGCACTGTTCCAGACTTGAGCATCTGCTCATCCAGTTGCTCTTGTTGCATGTTCTCGAGCTCAGCTTCCAGCTCCTCGTCGTCGATAGGATCTCCGATCTGGTTTCCGGTGATGGCGTCGACGATTTCTTTGCTGAGGTCGTTCTGTACTCGGATCTCCTCCCTAAGTTGCAGTTAATAAGACGCCCAAGTGGCAAGTAAATGATAGTAGTAATGACGCACATAGTCTCGTCCACCTTCTCTGGCGTGAGCTTGCCATGAATCTGTTTCATGGCTTCGCCCGCCTTCTGCATCGCTGCAAGGGTCTCTCTGTTGATATTGGCCGACTCGATGGCGTTGATTTGTTGTTCTAATGTTCCGATCTGTGCTATCGTCTGGTCGAGGCTGTTCTCGTGCGCCTTTTTCCGCTTCAAGGCAGCCTTGGCCGCTGTTTTGACAGTAGTATCAGTACCTGCTTGCCCAGAACAGATAAGCAACTAGACCACCCACCGTTCTTATTTGTGTTCACATTCTTCCGGGCAATGGCATCTTGCTCGTCCATCTGTGTCATCAGGTGCTTTTCGCGCTTTTGCAGCATGTCGAGCTGCTGTCGTAGGCCAAGGATGGCATTCTTGGGACTGTCCTTCTTCTTCTGGGCCGCTCCACCACCAAACCAGCCCCATACGCCCGACATTGTGATGGTTTGAATGAGGCGAACACGGGAGAGATGAAGGAGAATGAAGATCGGGCTATCGGCGGAACGACCGATTCGGTGGCCCGGCTGTCGTGTGCTTCGGTTTGGGGCGCAACTGAGTGTTGAGTGCCACGATGACGATGGCGGGGTACAATCGACAAGGCAAGATTGCGCCTGAATCAAAGTGCAAATGAAGGTCGCTGTTATGAGATAGAGAAATTAGGTTACAGGATTCTGGAGGATGGGATCGAGGGTTCGTAATGGCGCCCGCAGACTAGCTAGTCAATCTTTGCGATCAAGGGTCAAAGAATAGAAGCCTGGCGCTCCAGATTCGCAGTGGCTTCGGTATGATGCAACAGCAGGTGCCAAGCTTAGTCGCGGCCTTATCGGACAGCTGCGTGACCAGAGGGGCCAGCTGACTAAGGGCGTTTTCTTATCAGCCTTATCGATCAGTTGCCCCTGTAGGCATACCGGACTTAACACCGACACCAGTATGTCCACGCGATTCCCATGAGGAAAACGAGGACTAAAGAGCTATCTGTAATAATTAATAAATAACCTTTTATTTACATTAAATATCTCTCTGGATATTACAGATTATGAATATAATTCCCCAGTGTTTTGACTTGTTTGAATCAACCTTGGGTTGAGGATACTGGGGAAAGAGCGTAGACACTGTTTTAGACTCCAACTAACACGTATCAGCAGGCTACTTCTTTCCAATCCATCCGGTGTTTTCCCGAGCCAACTTGCCAGGCCAGTGACCAAGTCATGAGAACGCTCAGGTAAGCATGGCCACGCAACTGTTTTATATGTCAATGGACGTGATGCTAATCTATCACAGGCAACCCCAGATTGTTGGTACGGTATGAATACCATAGCTTTTGTGTGGATTAAGAACGTGTTGCCCTTTCGTGTGTAGGCTCGCCGACACCCCTATCCGGGACCACGATCCATCTGGGGAGATTCGCCGATTCTAGACTGTCCTAGACAAGTGCTTCAACTATGTCATATGGCCCTGTGCCATCGCGAAGATGTCTCCTTTCACAACTGCCACAACATGAACTTCGGGACAAGGTCAGATTCTTGGGTTGGTAAGTAAATGTGGTCCTCGCTTTGTTTTACACAGCAGCTTTCCATGACCACAAAGCACGTGGTTGACCTACACAAAAAAAAATTACTGACATATCAAAAGCGTTACCTCATACTCACCAACGACTGGAACCCTCACTCTAGAGCATTCGTACCCTCAGGATAGCCACGTGAAGGTGTACCTGGATGTTAAGCTCCTTCTGCAAAGCCTCAACCGCGAACAGACAGATGTTGGCCAGTGGCTCCATGTGATTGGCTACATCACTTCAATTCAGAAGCCCTCGAGGAAAGATCTGGTTCCTGAATGTTGGGGTGTTGGTGTCCAAGCACTTGTCTTGTGGAAAGCCGAGGAGTTGGATCTTGCAACGTATGAGGCATCCTTTTGAGATGTTGTCTGCAAGCATAGGAGCTTACATACCTTATATTACCGGCGAGCCTTGCTTCACACCACTGTTATGGATGCATCGGTGGCATCGCTGTCCGAAGTGTATCTATCATAAGGCAGAGAAGCAGCCCGTACACCTCATCGGAGAGTTCTCCAATCCTGCGCACAACAACTCGGCATCCACCAGGCTCCGTTTCGCTATATTTTAACAATATCTATTCGACAACTTGAGTCAAAGGGCGGGTTTGGGGTGGGAACCATCTTGATTATGCACTGTCACTGGCACGACCGCTGGTCCTCATCCGTCGAGCGAGAGCCGGGAACATACCCGGGGCTCTAGCTATCACTGTCACAGATGTATGATTCTAGGCGGTCACAGTTACCGTGGGATTCATTCTCCAATGCCGATCGCAGTTCAAGGACCCGCAAGCTTACGCCTTGGCCTGTGATTGTTACCGATGCATGGTGACAAGTAAAGGCTTGCTTCATTTACGGGCGCATCAATGGTATTTTTCAAGCACAGATTAGGTCGGTCTTTGGGCTGCCCTGCTGGACATGCAAGGACAAGCAGGTCAGAATCTTGGCTTAATCTGCGGTTCCTTAACCAAATATGTCCGTTTTCGGAGCAACAAGTCTAATTGAGGAGTTGCGAATTTCTTGCAAGACAAGGGAGAATTTCGATATCTATGACCTGCAAGCCCAATGAGGAATAGGTGTCACCCCAAAACCGCTTAGTTGCCAGTCCTTTGCAGAGAGACCAGCGCTTGTGCAATTCAGCCATTAACCTCGCTGCATCTTCGAGGTATCCACCAGGGTATCAGCACTGCCAGATGGCAGCTCGTCGCTGGACGGTCTGATTCCGTTCGCAATTTACACACTCGAGAAGGTGTCACCGGTCTTGACAAATCCCCAACACTTCTTCTGCCCGGACAAGGCGCCATGTCTTGCAACCTATCGAGTGGCTTGAGGCGCCGTCTCTGTCCGCCCTCATGATAGGGCGGTGTTTCCGTCTCAATATGCGCCTTATCTGCGAGGTCCCTCACCCCTCCGTCTGTCGGTGTAGGGCTTATGTGTATCGTGAGTCTTTCGGTCGCCGGTTCTCCATTTGGACCCTTCGGCGGGAGTCTGCGATATCAGGACGGGCTGGTGCAACGGCCGCTTCAGCGGTTTGTCCGGGTCCAACTTGGCGGCAGCCTGTTTCTCCCAGATCTCTCGCGACTTGACGCAGATATCGTCGATTTGTTCCTTTGTGTGCAAGACGTCAATGGAAATGTTTGCGCAAGAGACAATGATTGGGGGCAAGGCTCACATCTGTCAGACAGTTGCCTGCTGTCGTGATGAGGAACCCATCTTCTCCCTGGATTCGTGTAAGCAAAGCGGAAACGGGCCGTGATGATCGACAAGTGATCAGCGTACCTCTCGGGTGTATGTCCTGACGGTCGCATCCGGCCCCAGATAATACTGCAACTCCTGGGTGATCACCTTCTTGTGGATGTCGTGTCGGGGAATCCAGTACTTGTTAATCACAGGACTTGACATGTTCACTCCTGTCAGAATCACCGGCGGACAGATCCAGCAAGAGAACCAGCGAAGACTATTTTGGTAGTTTCGGACAGCAGCTTGTCCATCTATCATGTATATACCGTTGTTTTCGGACAAGCGAGCCAACAGAGAGACAGAGAGAGGCTTCCGCTTCTCGCAGCCTGACCATGTATATGCAGCCCACTATTCCACAGCAACCTCGCTCTGCAGAGGGCGTCTGCTACCCAAGACAACCGGGGCATGGGTCAGCTGCATCTGTCAGTTTGTTTATTAAGGATGTACCCCGGGAATACTGCGAGGCCCCCTGATCTGGTAAGCGCATGTCTAGGTACTGCAGTATCTATCTGCCTTGTCCGCCTCACTTACGGCGCCCCATTTTTGCCAAGACGAATGGCAGCCCAGCTCCCCTTCACTCCCTACAAGCAGAAACTCCCCTCCAGCTTCATTATCACCATACCGCCCCTTTTATCGTCCTGGGTACGTTTCATTGGGCCAAAAAGAATTCAATTTTCGTCTATTGCTCTACGCGAGCCCGCCACCACCAATATGGGTAGAGGTGTGGTGACACTTTATCTCGGAATTACACGATCTATGTCACTTTGTGACTGCTTGTGCTCCCTCGCGACAGACAAAAGTACATATAACTCATTTGCGACTTCCGACCTGCGGCTCGTCCCGTCGTATGAAATGCTTGACAATGGAAAAAGCAAGTACAGTAAGTAGTTCGTGGGTAAGGTGAATTTCAGCGGATGGCTGGGCCGGTTCTGCATCTATCTCCCGAATGGGTACAGTCAGCAGCAGTGTCATATACATGTGCTATCAATATAGCGCTGCTTAAGATGTAATCGCGGCTTGTTCAGCTTACACCACTCCACGCCACACCGGAGTTGTCGTGGTCGAACGACATCCACTGGGGAAATCGTTGGCTTTCATGTCACACCCAACCAGATTTCATGGACGCCGTCCGTTGCTTTTGTTTATACACCATCGTTCTTGTTGACGTTAATGTTGAGTCATCTCTTCACCAGTCTCTCCACCAGTCGGCTCCGGCGAGGACGTTTGGCATCACAACACCCGGGTCATAACCGCGTCAGCATGCCTCGCCTGGTCTTTCTCTCGATGAAGAGAGGATAAGGTGCTAGTATGCGACCAGACATGCACATATGCGCAGCAAGTCAGACCAACTCGCCCCACCATGCATCAAGGAGAGGGCCCGAATGTACAAGTGAAGTCCCAAAGCTTCTTCGCCTCAAGCGCGCCCGGATACGAACGGGCTCCTGAGCAATGCCTCTCTCATATTACAGGAACACTTACCACTGTGGGCCCTTTCTTCCTGGCAGGCAGTTCGTGTCGGAACTATGCGACATCGCGCGTGTTCGCCCACGAATGAGACGACCCGTCAGCAAAAGGCCCTTTGAGACATTTGCATCTGTTCATCGCTATCCTTTCTTGGTTGATGCCCAACGAAATAAACATGTGTGTATCGTTGTACTATTAGCTGCGGGTTGGGGATCATCTCCCGTGTTCGTAGTTTTCGTGGGAATGGTGTGGCCCTGTACTGTATGAGGTTCCGGAAACTGATATCGAAACAACATGCAATGTTGGCAGACCCTGATGGGTCTCTCTACCTGGAGATGACAACAATGATAACAGCACCGCCATAATGATTACGGAACATAGCCGTCCTGGTGCACTGTGTAACATGTAATCATTCATGAACATTTAGCTGAAAGATCAACATGATATCTGTCAGTAATCACATCACATGCGAAACTCGTCGAGTCCGCTGCTGATCTATCAATATGAAACTGTGAAAGGGGGGTTGAGTGAAAAGGATATTGATATTGCCGGCGCGTACACGGGTATCGGGAAGCAGCAGCATTGTTTATGCCAAATAGACATCAAGAAGGAACCAGAATCTGCAATACTCGTATGATGTCCGCAGGTATGCCCAGCCGATTTCCACTTCATTGCGCAGATGTGCAGCTCGAACCAGGAAATGAGTTCCTTGGGACCAACGCCGGATGCACTCATCCCCCCCCTATCCTGTGACCACACCTCACCACAATGGTATAGACGTTATTATCTTTTGTCTTCGACTGTCATCGCCGGAGCCGATGTGACGATGTATACCCATCGATATATCGAACTTGTTCTTTTGCGGGTGGCGACAATCCGAAAAGGACTTCTCAACAGCCTTCAATTACTCATCCCCTGTTCAGCCCCTGAAATGGCTCGAAGTTGCCAACAAACTCCACACCGGTGCTAACATTGCAAGGCTATATATGGTGACAAAGGCGAAACTGCAAGACTATATGTGTCGATAAGTGCAGATCTAGTACCAGCCTCATGCTACGCGTCGAGCGGCATGACGACGAAGCAGAGCCAACCATCCGGGTAAGCCGCCTCCCGCATCAACTCCTCGAGCAGTGCTGTGAACGGCACGTGCGCGCCATGGAGTATCACGTTGGCCAGCACCGGGTCTCGACTGCTAGGGAACAGCTTAGGCAAGAGAGTTCGGAGAGCGACTCCCAGTGTTTGAGGTGCCCCTATTCAAGTTCAGTTAATACAAGACATATGCCAGTTTAGGGGGAAGAATCATCAACTTACGTTCGTTGGCACGTGGCGAGACGAGCGACTGCACAACCTTGAACGAGCCTGCTCCGGTGTTGTTCTCGGGGATTGTGCTATCAGGAGACTGCGGGATATACAAACGAATTGGCACGTTCTTCAGACCCCGGGACGCGTTCAGGAGGCGTGTGTTCACTTTGTTGAATGCGGTGTAATCGTCTGAACGCAGAATCGAAGTCAGTATTTCGGCCGGCATGGCCAAAAGCAGCATAGGTTTGGCAACTTTAACGTACTGTCCTTGACGGAATTCCAGAGCGCTGTCGTGTTCTCCTTGGAGAGCGACATGATCTGCTGCGCATTGCCATTACGCACAAAGTCGGCCTAGATACATACATAACATCCACGTCAACAGTTAACAACTTTCTTTCTTATCTTACTCCTTTTCACATGTGCATGAACTACCAAACAGTAGAACAAGACGAACCTCTTTAGCACTGTTAAGAAAAGTATCCCCAATATCCCAACTCTCGCCCGCGCCAACCGTAAGACGCCAGGGTAGGGTGGGCTGGTAAAGATCGACCAGGAGCCCGGCCGCGAGGTTGCGCAGCAGCACGTCCTCGTAGTGGAAGCTGGAGCAGGGCAGGCCGAAGTAGGCGGCGAGGCGAGGCAGCAGCAGCGACAGGTAGCTGAAGCGCGGCACGGCCGTCACGAAGGGGGCGTTGGGGGCCGTGGCGTGGGTGATGTAGACAGGGATCTGCAGGTCCCAGAGGGCCTGCGGTATCAGTGTGGACGACGAAGACGTAGACGTCGTTTTGGTGGACGACATGGCTGGCAGGCGGGCGGTTGCGCACACGGGCGGGCGGCTATACGATACAAGGGGGGAGGGGCTGAGGGCGGACACACAGACGCGGAGGCGGGCGCAGTCGGTCTGGTCTGGGCTGTCTGGCCCTGGTCTCAACAACAGATTATTTCTGGAGAAGATGCGGACGCAACCTCGGCCGCTAGGCAAGCATCTTTTCTTGGCTTTCTCTCTATCTTTCTCGCATAGGGGAAGAACTCTGTGACATTTGTTTCAGTGGTGGATGAACATAACAAATGAGTGCCTGGGCGTGCATGCGCAAATGGATGCCAGGTACATTGATCTTAGGTAGGTATGTAATTTGGACATGGATCAGGTGGTTGAAGGCGCTTCTCTAAATCATGGGCAGTAGCCGCCAATCCAGCCATTTTGCCATTTGCCCGTTAATTCATTCGCTGATCTAAACTCCGATCAAGTACCAGAGTCAGTTTGGAGGTACCGGTACTTTGGACGAACTGCTTGCCTGAAGGGAACATCAATTGATCGAAAATGAACAGAACATTTTCCAAGCTTGCTCTCGCGCAACACATGCCACATGCACGACGCATTCGAATGCGGGGCAAAGTCAAGCTGAGGCTGGGATTGTGGATGCGGGGCTGGAAAGAGCTCGGTTTCTAGCTTCCATGGATTGCAGGCAAGCAGGCAAGCTCCAGCCCAAAAAGGAAACCCGGCCATTGCTTGACTCAATGGCAAAAAAAGGCACAGACTGGTAAGTTGGTAGGACCCCTTGATTCTGCCGCTTGGTGTCAGTCAAGGTTTTGTCGTCAAGACGGCACCATCTGAAACACCAAGATTCATCTCGTCTCTCCGCGATAACGATCGTGACAGTCAGCTTCCGCCTTTTCTTGGCGACGAGGTATAGCTATCTATCTCCGTCTCACTAGGGGCTTAAGTCCTATACAGCACAGATACGGGTCATGTAACGACATTATATATACTAGACTAGACTATACTATACTAAACCCCTGCACTGCATACACCTCCAGTCATTACTCCATCGACAGACCTCTATAGTGCATTTATTATGTAGTGGACAAAGACAAATATGCACGCACGCACCGTTGACAACGCACACTCACCATGTCTCGGGCCGGACGCTGAGACACCGATGACTGACTGCCCCCTCTCTGGTTACCACCACACTAGGACCTCTTGCATTGAGGAAGACATATGTTTTACTATGTACACTCGTGTGTTGAATGTCTTTCAGACTCACTAAAGTAACCACTGACTGACTCGTGCTCACTTTCTCCCAGAGCCTGGCAGAGCCTGGGAAGCCCATGCCACACATTATGACTCCTTAGCAATCGCTCCACACACATCTTCCCCTATTTGCAACAACACCGAGGCCGGCTGCCCAGAGGCTGCTTGCTACTCGGCTGTGTGCCTCTACCACCGTATCCAAAAATCCATAATGCCCATCCGTAGAGTGGACACTGCTGCCACCCTTTTCCCTTCCCATCTTCAATGTATCGAGCCGCATGCATCCGTAAACCCCCCTCGCGGCTGAGCCTAGATATAAAGTTTCCATCCCCCCTTGACTGGCTTGCGCCATGAATTTCAGAGTCTTCGACACCCTATATGGGTCAAGTTCGATTCAAGGCCATGCCAACTCGCTTGCAACCAACTACCCGAATCAAATGAATGGCGTCAAATCCTCCTCGCGGGGTATTGCCAGTAAAAATGCACCAATGCCATGTGTAAGTACTTGTCCACGCTCTAGTAAGCGGGATGCATGCACGCTGCCCAATTCTAATCAGAAAGCCTGTTGTAAATGAAAAAAAAAAAAAAAAACACTTCCTCGACCAACGCCGCCAATGAATGATTGTCTCCAAAATGCGAAGAGTAAATTTGAGAAAAACAATTCAGTGCTATACCAACTTCAATCGTCTGTCATGCCCTGCTGAGAATATATACCAAGCGTCTTGTGGGCGAACCCTACATATTTTTTGTTTTGTACAAGGTCCAGAAAGCGGCAGGGCAGTCGCCTTATCTCGACGAGTGTCTGCCCCTTTACTGCACCGGTGAGTCGTAACACGTAATGCTATCGGAACAGGACCGGGCTCATTGAACCGGATGAGGCGGCGGCATCGACTGCGGTCCGTTCCCTGGAGAATAGTAATCGCCATAGGGTGGCGCCATCTGCTGTGGCCCAGTGCTTGTCATGCTCGAGAAGCTCGAATTCGTGCCTGGATCCAGCTCCTCTCTTGTGAGCCCAAGTTTCTCGGATATTGCCACCAACATGTTCATATCGGCTTGCAGTGGGCTGGATGGCGATGATGTCAACCTGAAGAACTCGACGGTTCGTGATAGGAGTTCGGCGAGTAATTCGCGCGGGATGAATCTTGAGAGAACGTCATGCTGATAGCAGGCAGCCAAGCAGAGAAGATTGCCCCATTGCCTAAAAGAATACTCGTTAAAATCGTTGCTAGCATATGATAGGAAGAAATCTGGAAACTTACGCATGAGCTGTGGTGAACACGTTTGTTACCAGGAGGCGGTGTTTGGAATCCAGCCCATGGAAGGCGCGAGTGCTCTCGATAAGAGCATTGATGCCGCGCGCAGCATATGCCAATGCTCTTGGGAACGTCTCAACTGTCATATTGGGTGGCAGAGGATAGTTTGAGGTATCGGGGGCATCGGATAAATGGCGCGGGTGACGGGCGAATAGACCTTCCGACGACGTTTCTGGGTGCAGAATAGCGTCGATGAATGGCCGATAGAGAATGTTCTGAGACCCCCAGTATTTTGCACGTAGGCGTGCCGAGAGGATATCTCCGGCAGGGGGTCGGAATCGCTGAACGTGAACTCTGCGGGCACCCATTGATGCCTGCTGTTTTCTAAAGATGTTTGTAGGTATTCTATCTTTTCCTCCGTCGTTCTGTCGTTTCTCGCGGTCGGGTTGTAAAAGAGTTCATGTATCAGGTTCAGTTGTTTTCGAAGGTACAGCTGGGCGGAGTAGCTCGACATGATCGCGTTGCTGTATCCTTGGAGAGCCAGATTGATATTGGGGTAAGGCATTTGCTCTTCGTAGTGCAAAATTCCTGTTTGCGGAACCCGCAGTTCAGCCAGGATGTCGCTCTCGAGTTGTAGGCAAGTCCAGAATGCAAACGCAAGCTGGTTATCCCTCATCTTTCCGATCTTCTCACCGCGCGTGGCGTATCGGCTAAGCCGTGACATGCTCCTATTTGAAGTTAGTATGTATTTCTCTCTGCAATAAGATATGTATGGTAACGTACGGGCGCAGACAAACCAGGAGTGTCCGGCCTGCAAGCGCAATGTAGGCCCAACTTTCCATAACCCTGCCCAACTGTCCGTGGTATAAGCCAAGGAATATCCACGTATAGACATGTTTTAGATTTGCGCCTCCGATATGGCTTCCTACAATGTCAGTAGCCAAGGCGAAGTACTCCAGTCCCGGTATTACATCGAGATTGCGCTTCAGCGTGTGCGCGCCCTTAGGCATAGAAGTGCCCCCCTGAAGTGAAGAGCGGCGGCTGCCCAGTATTCGCTCGTTTTCTTTTGGAGATGGGAGACCAGATAGCTGAGGAGGATGAGGCGGTGCTCCAGGTGGTGATCCCTGGGATCCCTGGACGGGCGACACAGGGACACCATTTCGTACAGATGGGGACTGGGTGTGAGCATTATCATGCTCATTGACAACGTCCGGGAGCTTACCCTTGTGCAAGCAGATCTTGCCAAGGGCGAGCACAGAAAGCACAAGAGCGCTGTGAATGCTCCGGAATGGGAGGTTTGCTTTCTGAAGCGGCACTGGCTGACTTGGATCGTCCATTGCGGGAGATCGTTTCCGTTTTGTACCCGCCTCAGGCATGCCGGCGCTGGGCCCACTACCGGCTCCTACAAACTTTGCAGACGGTGGTGCGCTGGTAGCCTGCTTCTCCTTGTCCCTGGGCAGACTATACAGAAACCTTGCAACGAGGGCATCCAGCTCCTTGGGGACAATGATCGGGTGCATGCAGAGGATATTATCCTTGAAGCTCTGAACGTACTTCCTAACCTTAGAATGGTCGAAGTCTGGAGTGCCGTCAACGTTCAAGGGGCCACCCTTATACAAGCTAAGGTTGGGGTCGTTCAAAGGCGCGCACTGTCCCCAGTTCTCGCCGGGTGGTGGTGTTGGGGCATCAGAGCCTTGTCCATCCATGTCGTTCACATCCGTCATGAGGTCGTTGTAGTGAGGCTCCTTAAGGACGTTTTTGACCTCCATGTCAGTGCCTTCGCCCTTGCCATGAACACGAAGTAAGCCTCGCTGTTGCTCTTGCCGGATGGGAAACTCATTGACGTGTTGAATCTTTTCGGTTTGCAGAGTGGATTCCACCAATTTTGCGATTGAGGGCCACTTTAGGAGCAACCCGGCCAGAGTCGTGTGGTTGGCGGGCATTGACGGCTTTCCAGGATCAACAGGCGGTTCTGGTTCCTGCTCAATCTCGATCTCATTGGCTTGCTGGAAGACCTGGTCGGCGGCTTCCTTGGTCATTGCCGGCTCTCCATTCGTTTCTCTGTCGGATTGAATCTCGTCCTCGCCGCCCTCCATCTCGTCTTGAGAGTCGTTGTCTCCAGGCGATTGTGCCAAGTCGTGGTTGTCCTCAACCGATTCCATCTTGACGTTCTCGAGTGAACCTCCATTCGTTAATGCCCTGTCGATCTTGTTGTCCATCCGCTTCAAGTTGCTATTCACCCGACTGTCCATCCTTGACATGCGTTCATCAATCGAAGTCATTTGCGCTTTGAGGCTTTGCATTATCTCCAAGATATCTGCGCTCACTTTATCGGGCCTGTCATCATGTCAACAACAGTAACAACACTGACCGGCTAGGTAATAGAAACTTACTGCTTTGCAGGAGGCTCTCGGTAATTGCATTGGATACCTTTTTCCTTGCAATTCTTGCATGGCTTCAGCTCGTCGCATTTAGCTTTCAGTTGCCGGCAGCTATCACAAGCCTACAGCATGAGTTGTTAGTGGGATGTATAGGTATGATGATAGCTTGGATGCTTACCTGCGAAGCACGTTGCGCCTTTCTCTTAGCTGTCGCAATGGCAACTGGGGCTGGATATGGCACCTCTGGACTCGGCGCATGATGTCCATAGCCGTGGTTCTGAGGCTCATAATGGCCAGGAAGCTGGACTGGTGTTGGAGGGGCAGGCGTGTAGGCTCCAGGCGGCCGGTACATGGCAGGCGACTGAGGATATTGTGGGCCGTTATCGAAACTCGGGGGCCTTCGGTGGTCGTCTTGCTGGTGATTTGGGTGAGGCATCTGGTGAGGTGTGGGTGGTAGACCATCTGGCGCATTGCCAGTCGAGTTCGGTCGGCGCAGCTGGGGAAGGGTCATGTCTTCTTGGGCAGGGTCAGGTTTCACAAGAGGCTCTCTGGAGTACTGGTGATACGGTGGCGGGATATGCGCTGGCGAGGGAGGATGTCGATGGTGTTCCTGTATTGGAGGTGGCGCAAATCGATCTGGCTCATGATGACGGCGCTCGTCAAGCTGGGCTTGCACCGGATTGTGTGGCAGCTCGCCGGGACGAGAGAACGGATGATGGTGAGGAGGAGGCGGCTGGTACTGCGGTGGAGGTAATTGGGGATGATGAGGGCCAGCAGAGTGCGGTGGAGGAGGATTGGTTGGTTGAGGTTGAGGAAGTTGCTGCCAGTGCGACGGACCGACAGCTGTGAGACGAGGTCGTTTGGCCTCGGGCGGTCCAGATTCCATGTTTAGGTTGATATATGTAGTCACATAGGCCGCTTTGAATTAAAAACCAGTTAAAGGAGAGGAAAGGCCATCAGTGAGACACTGCAGAGCCGGCTGGCATAGGATGTTGCCGGCAAGGTACCTCGCCGGGAAGCCTGGCAAATGCAGAAGGGCGTAGGGACCCTATAGTGGTGCGTCCGGCGGCTCTAATTGGTTACGATGACATAGAGGGACTTGGACTTTGTCTTTCGTGGGAGGAGTGTTCGAGAAGCTTGTCACCCCTTGATGTGAGGCGCGCGCGGCGAAAATAGACGTGCCAGGTTCTCGGGTGCAGGCTTCAAAGCCACAGAGAGAAAAAAAACCCAAGACAAGAGGATCTGCAGTTGGGCAGAGACGACGGGGCTGCGATCCCTCGAAGGGAACGTGCTTGGGGGTGGGTGGAGAGGGAACTGGCGTTCGGGTACAATGTGAAGCTCTCAAGGAGATGCCGAGTATCCCTCGAAATGCAACAGGATGGTCGGAAATTCCAGCAAAGGGAGAGAGGGTCAAGGTCAATAACACTTTACAACTAGTATGTAGCTGGTAGGTAGCTCGAGGTGTTGTTTTGCCTTGAGGACAAGCAGACTTGAACTATCGGACAAAAAGGCCGGTGAACAGGGTACCGTACCGACGACCCTGCAGGTCTGCCGAGAGTCTCGACAAGGAAATAATAAGAAAATAAAAACCAAAAGAGCTAGTAGTAATGAGCGAGCAGGGATCGGCTGACCAGGGGGCCACCAAGTGGGTAGGCCAAGAGAGGTACCGAATGTACCTGTCCCGTCGCGATAGACGACCGCCTGTACATCGATACAAGCTTGGCACGCTCTCCACTCTTCTGCTCGCTGCAATTGATATACTACAAGAATTATTGTCGTCGTCGCAGGAGGGTTGGTAGTGAGTAGTGGTGGTGGTGGTGGTGGTGGTGACGATGGTGGTGTGTATGGTATGGCCCGGGCGCCCTCCTCTGACCTCTGGACTATGCCTCTTCCCTTTTTTTTTCCCTGGCCTTCTCTCTTCTGTTTTTGCTTCCCCAGTACACTCAGGTACAAGTGGGCAGCAATCGAAGGATAAAGCCGGTAGCTCAAGGGTAGGAAGACAAATAGTTCGCGGTCACTGCCGTTATCTTTCCAGGATACAAACCGACGACGCTGTGTAATGACGATGGGGAGGTATATACGACGAAGTAGGCGGTATGAACACTTCACGACTCGTGAGAGGCAACTCAAACGGAGCAGAGTGACGGTGACTTGTGGTGAAACAAATTGTGGATTTCCTTAAGATAATGAAAGTGAGAGAGATGAGGGGAGGGAGAGATGAGAGGTTGCGGTATCTGGCCTGGCCCGGCCTGGTCGCCGTTTGCTTAACCTCCTCCTTCCACTGTTTGCCTCGAACGAGTACAAGTTCGAGCTGCTGACATGGGTCTTGCTGGGTAGATGGGATCTACTGCACAGGTACGGTACTAGCCCAAGCCCAAACAAGCAGAGTCCCCGCATTCGTTCTTGTGCCATCTCTTCTTCTCTTTATTTTTTCCCCTCTCGACTTACACTGCATCTCATAAGGCAACGACGGCAACGCTTCACAGCAATGGTAATACGGAGGTGGGCGTGTTATTATAATCAAGTACTGTCATACTGTTCGAGCCTCAACGCTCCGTTCGTTGTTCGGGACAAAAGGAAAGACAGAAAATGAAAAGAGACATGGCAATCGCCAATGCGCGCGAGAGTCATGGAAAATGGAGATGCTGTCGCAGCAGAAGAACTCGCCTCCATCGAAAACTCCATGTATGTAAGCCAGTGGAGAAGGTAGGTATGTATGGTACATATGCAGCCGGATCTGCTATACGTACAGTATAGGTGCATGCGGTATTACTTGAACGCTCCTTTCACCGAGTTCGAGCGCGAACGACAGTACTCTACCTAGGGGTACGTGCTGTACATTGGAACAAGATCACGTCGAACCCGTCAGCAGCTAACTATCCCAACCTGGTAATGCAGAAAGTGGGGTAATGCTGATTTGAAGGGCAGATTCAAGAACAGGAAAAAGAAAGCAAGAAGAAAAGATATGTAGGCCACACGCACACACTTGAGGCGACCGACTGGCCGGCATCCGTTGTTGACCGTTCGTTCCTACAGTCAGAGGGAGGTATCTATGGCCCCTCCCCTGCTACCACCACTACCGGTACATCGCACAACCACTCTGGAGTTGTATCACAATCTTGAAGAAGCTCCTCGGCTCTCCAGTGATGCGGACGGATGACGCTCTGACGTTGAAACCGCGAGGATGAGGGGATGTGTATGTGATTCTACGCTCCCCATGGCTCGCTTGCAATGCAACAAGTGCTGCGCCATGTCAGACCTGTCAGACCTGTCTGGGTCGGCGGGATCTTCTCCATCCTATCGGTCAAGTGCTCATTAAGCCCGAGCTTCCTTGATCATGACTGACCTGGCTGGGAGAGAAAAAGCACCGCCTGTCTGGGTACGAAACTTCCTCCCAGGGAGCCGCCAGTAGCCTTGCTTTTGGCAATCAATCCGTCAATCTGAGAAGTGGTATGTAGGTACCAAGCCACAACAGAACGAGATCGGTAATGGGACAGCGTATGATCAATGTTGGAGACAGGGCCCCCAGTTTGCATGCTTCGGTTACACTATCCGTCATGTCGTTGGCAATCTCTGTGGCCGGCAACCTAATTAAAAGCCGAGTGCTAAGGTAGTAAGGTTATCTTCTAGACTGGTGACTGGCGAGGTCAGTCCAGCCATAGGTAGTATGTAGTTGTCCTTGATTGATCAGCGTCCGTCGTACCATCGTGAGACATTTCCTTCTGGAACCTTGGGGTAAAGGTTCAGCCTTCGTGTATTGGAATGTCTAACCTTTCAACCATCTAGCCATGGAGAGCTTTTGGGTGCCAAACTCAATTCAAATAAGCTGTAGGGGCCCAATTGCACCACACCTACTTGCCCCTCATTCACACATATTGTGTCGGGCGAAGATGACCTGCCACCAGTAAGCAACATAAGTCTACCTATCTCACTGTCATTTGCAATGGATACCGTGCTTCGCATCCTTGGCTAGCTGGGTGCGATTGGGGTCAATGCTCATGTGCGTGCTGTCATTCTAGGTCGGCAAGCACCAGCGATGTGTTGCGAGGCTGTTTCTCCCCGCGGGCCAGCTATCGAATACCTATCAATTCTTCCTCGATGCTTCGGCGCATCTTCGCCGGCGTCTTCGCTAAAGCTGAACCCGAGCTGATGTCCTAGGGCAGTTCAACTGGGTTGCAAGCTTCGGTTCTAGAATCTTTCAGAGGCCCGAGATTAACCTAGCGCCATCCTGGCGGTGAAGCTCTTTTTTGCTCCAGTGTACCAGACACACAGACACCGCCAAACTTGGCTCTGGTTAGCTAGGTATGTATGTATGCGAAGAGGTAAGGTGTGATGCGATGATTGATCACCCGGATCCTTTGACGTGTAGTTGCATCATTGCACTATAGCGCTGGCGATAGTGCGATCATGGGCAATGCAAGATGGGTAGATGGGCACGGTAGATGCCCTGGCTGCTGGCGATTTGCGAGGGCGGCACTGGGTGCTCGGCTGCTTTCTGTTGCTGCAAGGCTCAACGGCATGGCTTCATGCAAGTTCTAAAAGCGGTAGAGAGTGGGACACATGATCTTCTTTGCGACGCGAGGGAAGCTGCAGCAGCATGGGTTCCTTCATTGACTTGCATAACGTGAGATGGCTGTTCGATGGACAGGGTGCGCGTAGGAGGCCGTGTTCGTTGGACAATATTGAATGACCAGGACGCAGTCGCGGCCCGAGTTACTTTCCAGAAGCTCCAGCGTCGACTATATCAGGCCGTGCTATGTCCGTGGACTTTGCCAGTCCATAAGCCAGTCGCCGACAATCCCTTCATGGGTTCACCTTGTTTGCGGGCTTTATTTAGATGTACTTCAAATTGGACAAGTCTTGCGATAATATTCGCCGGCCGCTACTCTGGATAAGGCAATACACAACCACAGCGCACTTGTATGTACGGATAATGTAGTTCCATATCCCTTCTGTCGTCGGCCACTGCCCGAATGCAAGCGGTTGGAGCGAATCAATGCACCATAGCGGTGAAACCGTGCCAAAGAGGGGCAATCATGGCCCAGGACACGAGAACAGGAACGAATTACAAGTAACGGCCAATGACATAACTGGGGATTGCGACAACCTGCTTCGCGAGTAGCTAATAACCTTAGTTGGAACATTGCGCCGATCTTCGTCTCAAGCACCAAAAAAGTTCCCCATAAGTGATGTCGAGCAGCTAAGCGGGTCGCGTATTGAGCCACGCACACCCACACCACGAACGCACCTGCGGATACGTAGTCGCTATTGAGATATATATAATAGCACAATATGGAAAGATGGCGGTGAGAAGAGCGTATATCGTGCTGCAGTCTTGGAAAAGGCAATCTTGAGCGTATGCGAAAAAAGACCGATGAACGCCGTCTTCGCCAACCGTACTATCTCCGACAAGAAGCATACGAAGAAGACCGTCATTATACCGGATCTAGCAACGGAGCCACGTGGAAGATGGCAAACTGCGACCCCTGATCTTGCACATCCTGGGCGTTGGGCGTCTGCGCCATGGACAAAGCTGCAATAATGAATCTTATTCCTATTCAATTCAGTCGACTTTATCAAGCCCGACAGGAGTTTGCGAGGTTGGGCTGGCCCGGATCACAATATGTCAAACCAGCTGCGGCAGAAAGTGTGTTACCGCTCTGGTGGATGCCCCTGATCTGATAAATTGTTATGAAAGATTCAAACGTTCCGGACTGTGCTCACCTTTGTTTACCATCATCACCGTTGGCCGATCGCAACCGAACAGCAAGGGGTCAAAAGATGAGTTTCGATACTGAGCTGGGGTGAGGAACCAATGACAAGCCACGACGAGTTCCAGCAGGTTGGAACCTTTTGAAGATTCGTTCCTCCTGCTTCCTGGTGAAGCGTCGTCCCCCCTGTTAAAGCCAGTGGCCAGACGCGCCAGGTTGTCTGATTCGTTAGGTACCAGCAAAAGTTTCATCCAGGAACTTAATCTTGCCCCGAAAACAGAGCGATGTCGGCATAATCTTTCCCGGCACGGCGATATGCGTCAAGATGCAGCTTTGGCAGCTGAGCCTTCTATTCTCCAGAAGGATGACGGCGTCCTCGTTTACTGTACCCTACAACAACCGTCGTCTGATCTGATATTGGACTTTCGTATCAAACTGAGGGATTAGGCCGACTGGGCGCCAAGTTAGTGCCTGGAACCCCCTCCTAGCCTGGCCTTTGACGTCGTTATCGGATGAGCGAAAGCTTCTAGTGCGTTTCTAGCAGAAGGCTAGGCTAGGCTGTAGGCTAGGGGATTTCCTTCCAGCCGCCCGTTCTGGCGCTGCGAATAAGATGATTTGACATTGCAGCAGGTCCTTGTCAGAGTTTAAACCGTGGGGCTCGCCCATGTTCATTTTGTATGTAAAAGTTACTTCAGGACGTCTCCGCCGAATGCTACATTCTCCTCTCTCCCTCTCTGTCTCTCTTTCGCCGCAGCCGACAACCGACTCAAGGATTTCGGAGTCGTTTACTTGCGGTCTCGTGAGGATGGCAGGGTGTGTGTGTGGGAAAGAGCAGAAGGCATCCGCTAATGTGATACCCTTGAGCCAAATTGATCAACCTGAACAAGTGGGCCGTCAAAACCTTTAGAGCCGGCAGTGCCGACGTCGATCCTCGTCTGCAAAGCCGTTTTAGTTGCAATCCAATCAAATAAACCTCACAAACCATCTTCCGAAGCAGACTGGCTTAGACAGAAACTCCAATGACGATGACTGACTGACAGGCTGTCAATTGCGCCTTGACTGGTCCGAGAGGGCATTCAGTCAATGCTCGGGTTGCCCAACTGAGCTGTGTCTGCCCCTCTCTCCATTAAGACAGCAACTTTACTCCAATTCGGAGTGATACATACATGTCTGTTTGCTTAGAAAGTATGAGTTCCAGCAGCAGCAGCAGCAGCAGCAGCAGCATCACCATTGTCTCCCAACTACTACCCATTGCTGTAACATACATGTTCGGCTTTTACACCCCCAGATGATCGGGGTTTCCCAGCTTATCACTCAATGCCAAGATCATCGATGAGGCAAAGGGTTCAACGTGACCCAGTGGTAGAAGAAGAAAAAAACAAGAATGCCGATTCTACCAGTTGATGGATCCATATGACCGATTCGGATCCAAACTTTGACCATGTTTGGTTCTTTTCACCGTCCGTGAGGCGAGGAGGCGCGAATTGGATGGTGTACCAGCATTGCCCCGCCAGTGGATAGGACCGGCCGACCGCGATGCGGCTATACTACTACCTACCTACTGCCTATACATATACACGAAATGAGATACCTGAGATGTATGCAAATATGAAGGTAAGCCAGCCTCGGTTCTTCATCAATAGTCGATTACTTCTTCTATGTTTCAAATCACAGGTACGAAGTCAGCCATGACGATCCTATAGTCGGAAATTGCACTGAAGACATTTCCCAACGCCACACCACATTACCTCCGCAAAGCTCCGTACTCGAGTCCTTTGCAGGGCACACGTATTGGGTGTTCAGCTCGTAAGCTACCTACCACCTTGCCACAACTCCATGACTTAGTATATATGTGCAAGCCCATGTAACCTATCAAATGAGGCGGGAAATGAACCATCGCCGTTGTGAAATACGATCGTAGCAATCCACATTCAGACTCGAGCCCTAGTATCTTCTTCCAAATGCGGATGGACCCTGGCACACAGATGATGAGGGTATCTCCATGGGGCATGGGGGAGATATTCCTAGTACCTCCATTACACCAGAGCTCTGGTTGGCCCGTTCCGTTTCTTCTGTGCTGCGGCTCTTCGTCTACCATACGTGCCAGCATACATCACAGGAAGGACGCAGCTTCCCATCATCTCCAGAATGAGAAAGCCGATATCGGTTATGCTCTTTTGAAAACGGAAATTTAAGGCGTTGTCTCGTTTCATGTTGCACCGAGTGTAATGCTGGCAGGGGTTTGGCTCGACGTCAAAGCCACGTTCGCCTGCGGATGGAGTTTGTGGAATTACAATGGCATTCGCGGTTTTCAACTTCGCTTGAATTGCAGAAAGACCATTCGAGCCTCGCTTTCGAAACACCATTATCTCTCGGCCGTCCAAGCGAAGCGACCCATGGTCGCGAGCTACCGCAAGCCTCTCTCGTCTGTATCGTAATATACACATATGTTCTTCAGCCGTGTTTTATACTTGAATTGAATCTGTTTTAGGAAGGATATGCAAAGGTGGCCAAGGACTATTGTGTCATACTAGAAGTGGATGTGAATGTGCGTTTGAAGCCTCGTCAACCATTACGACTTACTTATGGCGCCGAGGCGTTGACCAGGTGCATGCCATACACGATTATCTCTTTCGTTTTCCCACTTTCCGTCTCCAGAGCGAACCGAGAGTAGGCAAAATGCAGGCAGCACCAAAGTTGGCAATGGTTTAGCAAGGACCACGCAAGAGTTTGTGGGGAATTCTGTCCGTTATATACAGTACGTCTGTATATGGTGTTATATATTGCCCATTATAAGTCATCCGGCGAAACTGCGACAGCAACTATTCAATCCCCGACCAAGATTGATCATGGACACCACAACTCACAGCATAGCATATGCAAGGAAAACTCCGAGCGTCAATCGACAGCGCTACCCGGTTCTGGACCGCCCTCTCTAAAAGAGGGAAGCATGCCACCTAGCACTGCAGGCAATTTTATATGACAGGTCATATTCGGTTTTGGCTTTGGGCAATCCCAGCAACATGGTTATAAGATACGGTCTATACATGTCATTGCGATGAAACGATCTTCAAAGGTTACAGTAGTCTGGACCCCAGCCCGTCATCGTCAAAGTTGCTAGCAGCAAGCGAAAAGCAACGAGAGGGAAGCACGAACCTAGGAGCACGAAACACACATGAAGAGTACCCAATGACAGAGACGATCGCAACGGAACATTGACATACATACTCTACAGGCCCTATCGGATGGACTGGCACGAGGCACTTGCCATTGAACCATGGGTCGAGCACAATAAATGCATGATCATCATCCAGCGAATGCCTCATTGATGCGGCACTGCGGCACAGCGGGCAGTGGCAGCCTCACTGCGAGCAGCCACGCTTCCGTCGAACGATGACTGGCTCGCCCGAGAGTCCGGATAGCATGAGGACCCCTGGGGTGTCAATGGCCACCCACCCTGAAATGCCAATCGTCCAGTGCCTCGCTCGCGATCGCGGTCGCATCAGGGCACGCTGGAGATCGAAAACTTAAGAATCGCATCCATGTGTAGGCCCGGGCCCCTTTAATTTTTTTCCTGACAGATCATATAATTATCGTAATGTAGCATGGGGAAATGTGTCACACACGCACATCCGAGAAAAGAGAAGACTACCCAGCACTGCCACCCAACTAAGGCTGCAGAAGGCGACTGCCTTGCTGACTGGATGAGATGCCTTGTGTCACCAACAAACAGTTGCTGCAGCGAAACTACAGCATGGAGGGTTGGACAAGGGGGACGGCCGCTGGTGGGGTGCAATAGCCGAGACGATCGGCCCAGTGATTGGATGCAACAAGAGACACTGGCCAAAAAACGTCAACCAGACTATCCGAATGAGGAAAACACTTCTTCGACATGTACATGTACAATTCGGAAGGCTGTCATACGCGGCGATCTGCTGGGCTTGGTTATATGGCAATGCAAGTAAAGCTGCTCGTTGGTAGCATGCGACTGCTAGGCGAATGTTATGCCAAAGTAACAATCAACAAAGGATTTGGTTGGGGGATTGGACGCAGCGGTAGGCACAATGCACGCCCTCTAAGACACTGCATTTGCGGCAGACGAGGAGGCAGGCGGACGTAGGTGGTGTCTGTTGCCGAAACAACAGTGTTGTTTCGTTATCTCTGAAGAAAAGAACCGCTACTCTATTCGCCCCTTGCCACTGCTGTTGGCCGCCGTGTTCGTTGTCGGTCTCGACCGTGGCAGCGAATCAGCGTCCATCAATCCGACAGTCACATCCCGGGAGAACTCCTGGCCAACCGTCTCCTGCCCTTCCGTGAAAACCAGATCGCCCCTCTTCCCCAGGGCGTCCCGCACAGCTTCCTCAAGCAGGATGCCGAACGCGAGCAGGGCCGTCTCGTCCATGCTCTGCTCGTCGATGTTACTGCCACTACTGCCATTGCTGCAGCTCTCAGCCATGCCGTGGCCCCGTGACGCCGCCCCCAGTGCTGCGTAGAAGTGACTAGCGTAGCCGTGGATCGCCTTAAGCATATCACTATCCGGAAGCACTTCTCTGCCTCCGCCGGGCAGAGCCTCATGTGCGTGATAGACGTCCTTTTCAGCGAAGCGGATGGGCGCTTTGACTCGTCGGAAAAGGACCTCCTCAGGGGCGAGGGTGGGATCGCGAAACCTGCCGGTCTCGTCACGCCGATGATGCGCTGCGGCTTCAGAGTCCGACGCATCTTCTAGCGGCAGAGTCGTCGTGACTCGGCCTTATTTATTTGTTGCAATGGTCAGCAAATTCCAATAACTAGTGTACGCGTGATGGCTTGGCACCTCGCTCCCGCCCAATGGCAACTTACCCGCTACCGCATCATAGACATTTGCGTCTCGCTTACGACGCTTGTGCTTCTTCTCGGCAATTTTCGGGCCTGAGGAGTTCTCCGTCTCGGAGAGAGATGTCGACTGTGCCCTGGATTGGCTTCTCTTCGGATTGGACGAGGCCATCACGATTGAATTGATCGAGTACTGCGAATATGTGGCTGGTGTCTCAGCCAGGTTCAGGCAGGATATGATTCTTTTTGCAATGCACGCCACAGAGCATGATACGATGTGATGTTATTGCGCAATCTCACGGGAATGCCATATCAGTATACAGCTTCATGTATGAAACGGTTTTCATCCCATACCTCGACTCTCTCTGCTGTTGAAATGGATGTTGATTATTATTAAAGTCCGAAGACATGCTCCATGCTGCTCCTGGAATTTGATGAGGAATGTGGGGTCGCTCTTTCCAACTTGACTTTAGCTTTGAGCCAATGAGGGATGCGCCTAGGTCTTAAATAAGCCTCCCGGATATTTGAAGAATGATGCACCGTCGTAGTCTCTCTTGACTTCACATTCAGTCTCTCACCTTCGACTCTGTTTAGTCTATAGCCTTCGGGAGAAGCTGCATTTCACGGAATTGAAAGTTCTTGTTTGTGCACATCTCACATAGATGCATGAATCATCTTCTGTTTGAACGTTCCACTGGGAACATTGGTCCCGATGTATTTGCCCGGCTGCAGACTACACAGTTGCTGAACTCATTCCAAGCCGCCCCAGCGATCCGATTTGATGGAGGTGAGCGTGGCACTGTAATCCAGGATGACCAAGCGAGTCCTTCCGCCATTGATGACGAGAAGAGGGCAATATGGGCACATCAGTCTGGAGTCAACGCTCTAGCTGTTGAGAGGTTTGATGGTCGGCTGATGATCTCGGGCGGTTCGGACGCCTCCTTGAAAATTTGGGATCTAGATACGTGTGCCAATCCGGCCACCACTGGACACACTTACACCCCCGTTGCCCGAATTCCTCGTGGTGACAAGGGACACAAGTTCGGGATAACGCATCTGTCATTTTATCCATTTGACTCGGATGCTTTTCTTTCGGCATCTTTCGACCACACTCTAAAACTTTGGTCTACAGAAACGGCGGCTATCTCGGGCTCGTTCAACCTGGGATCGAAGATCTATACACACGCCATATCACCCATTGCCGACCATCTGCTTGTCGCCTGCGGGACCCAATACCCCACGGTACGACTAGTGGATTTGCGTTCGGGTTCTAGCGTGCAGTCACTTGTAGGCCACAATGGTGCTGTTCTCGCAACTGCTTGGTCTCCGCGGCACGAACATGCCTTGGCTACTGGGAGTGTCGATGGCACCGTCAGGATTTGGGATGTACGCAGATCCGGTACTTCGATAGGCTTGCTTGACCAAGAGGATAGTCTGGGGCTTTACCGTAACGGGTTGCTTGGCTCAGACGGCAAGCTTCGCGCCCGCGTTTCTGCAAAAGCACATTCCGGCCCCGTCAATGGCCTGGCCTGGACGGATGACGGTAACTATATTATCTCGGCTGCACAAGATCGCCGCATCAGGGTATGGGATGCCGCCACAGGCGCAAACACTCTGGCGAACTTCGGCCCAAGTATCAAGAACAGCCAGCTTGCCTCGGTGCCCATGTTTACGTCGCCGGTCGGCCTGACACACCCGTCGAAAGAGCTACTGTTTTGGCCCAACGAGACAGAGATCCTTGTCCTAGATCTTCACGACGGTGGGGTTGTCACCAGGCTACGGAATACAGGTCCAGCTATGGCAGGTATCCGCTCTGGCAGTGGTGCAGAGAGGACCGTCAAGAACAGGGTCACGGCTCTGGCCTGGCGTGGAGCAGGCGGCGGTGGTGAGTCAAGTGGAGTGGTCATGGGCGGCAACAACATGGCTGGTGCTATATTTAGTGCACATTTGGACGGGCATATCAGAGCTTGGGTTCCGCAACTAGAAGGCCTAGACGAGGAGGCCGAGGCCGACGAAACGGCCAAAATTTCTGAAGAGCGGTCAAGAAAGAGAAAGGCACTTAACGATGTGTTCCAGAGTTTGATGGGCAAGAATATCACCTTTTCCTAGCGCTCAGTGAAAATGGTATATGTCAGCACAGTTGATAAGGTGCTTGGCTTATCGGTATACGGCGCCAAAAGAAACGAGGCGGCGGAATACCTGACCTTCAAACTTTGTGTCACATGACATCTCGTTGCTGCAAGTTGCTTTAACGTTGTACGCCTATAACACACTGGTTAGAGATGGCACAGCGCCACGAACGGATGCAGATGTCTTGACATGTCTCACTCTGGTGGCCAGAAAGTTTGAGGTTCAGGGGAAATGAGCAACATCCCGCAGCTGACACACACCCTCTTGCACATATATTTTCCGACGCTAGTTGATGTGTCAAACTCTCCATCGAGGTCTTAGCGACGCGAACCTACAGATGCAAGAAGATCTCGACTAGCGTTGTTGCGCATGCATTCTGAACGTCAACAACAGAGGGAACTACAACGTGTATATGACAGACCATATTGCCGGGCTTGCCGTGTACTCATACAAGAGTATTATGTATTATACCCCAGCCCCCAGCCCCCATCTACTCTCGACATTTCACTGCTATCGTGTGCCAAGCCGCACTTTGGGGTGAGCGGGGATCTCGATATGCGACTAACCAGTCCGCAGGAGAACGACATTATCTCCACTGGGTGGTGGTCATGAGGCCCGGAAAACTGTACCTCTACGACACGGGATTGTAAGGCATGTCTTTGCTGTTGGGGATGCCCAAACCAACTACCAATGCGGTTCTTTCACAAGCTAATTTGCCTGGATGCCTGGTTTCGGTTTCCATTCCCTGCAGCACATCTTCTAAGGAGGGGGGTAGGGGGTGGTAGTCATTCCATCATCCAATGAGATACCGTCTCAATATTCTACGCATATGCCAGAGCCATTTCGTGATGCAGAAAACCCACGGTGAAATGCTTTCGTGTTCAAGTACACTAGAGCACTTGGGTTTACTCCTCCAATGGCAGATAATCTCGCAAGTCTGATTGTGCTCGAATGACTGCCAGGTCTGTAAATCTGGTCTCCCCATGCCCTGGGTTCTCAAACACACTGAATCTGCAAATTCGGCCAACTGTCATCGTTCCAAAAATGAAGCGCCAAAGACGACCATTTGCTTGTCGAAGGCCCGATTGCGTTACCCTACCTCTCCACGATCGCTGCTGGGGGAAAAGCAAAAGATCTCTCCATATAAAGTCGAACATTTGAGGTGTACTATCTCGCTGCGGCGGCTGAAACTAAATGCGTACCAAGGAAGGAAGACACGGCAGAAGAAGACTGTGCGCTGGACTTACGCCCCTTCAGCCTGACAGCATCACGATACACCTCCCTGCAGACGAAGAAACGGGTTGACCTGTTACGACGATCTCATATCAGGACTAGAGCAACGGTATACTCATTCTTCGGGAATACAATCCGTCGGGATAGCCTCAGGCCGTGCCATTACCCCGTCATAGTCGCCGGTGTGCGTAACTACTGTGCAAGGATTGGCTGTTACTTGTTATCGAGTAACTGCAGTCTCGTCTAGAAGAAGGCAGGGAAGCCAAGAGAACGACATCTCATCAATGACTGATAACTACTCAGATTTTGACAGGAGCGGGAAATCGTCCCAATGGGAAGTGCATGTCCTTGGGGTTATCTCTCCGTGCCAGATCTGGCACCTTTTCGAGATGTGAAAGCTACGTACACCGATCTACGGTGCATATACCGACATATCAGGTGGATGCCCAAGGCTTTCCTTCCCATAAGCTGCATGACTTGGCTTATCAATCTTGGTGTGTACGTATATCGTGCTATCCATCGGGTTGCTTTTTCGAACGCACGTGCTGGCTGAGTGGCAGTCTGGAACCTGGAGAGCCGCCTAGCAGATGACAGTAATTGCTTATGCCGCGTTGGGTACCGCTGATGAGGTTCAAATGACGATTTAACGGCCGCTAAGGAAAACATTTCTCCGCTGGATTTTATGCAAGGAAAAGCAACCAACGTTGCTCCCACATCCCCGGTACGACTTTGGTAAGACAAAATTGCTGCAGAATGCTCCAAGCGGCCAAGCCATCCAATTATAGACGCCCCCAGCTGGAAAACCCGGTCAGCTCTCTGCGCTGGCGTTAGTTCGGGCTGACTGCCGAACCAGACTCACCAATGAGATCGCTCCCAAACGTTCGGAGAAACTGGACTCGCTCGACCTATAAGATCCTTGAAAACCCGGCAGACTGGCTGGACCGATAGTTGGAATTCCATGGGCGCCCCTTGTCCAGTTCGGCTTCGCAAGCTAGATCTGCAGCTAATTCAGGCTCCCCCTGTTGTTCTCCCGAGATGAACCAACACTACCACCCGCGCTGCCACGGCACCATTTAGTTCCTCGTCCTTACGACGACGGCCGAGCTTCCCTCGTGGCCATCTTCAGGTTAACTTCCCTTGCCACCATCTGTCACTTCCTCCTCCTAGCTATATGTGGCAAAAGTGCCTTGCAGCCACAAAGGTGTTCGGAATCTACAAAGGTGCCGCTATGGAACCCAAATAGCGACGCCAACAGGTCTGTCATCACAGGGTGCCAGTGGTCAGTGTCGGGCACCAATTAGATCTTCTGGCTGACAGCCCGCCGATCCACACCCCTCCCGCTCCTGCGGCTCCCTGATGTGGTAAACGGCTCCGTCTTGGCGCGCCCGCTTCGTCCGTCCCTTCCGGTTGTTCCTCACCAAAAGGGTGTTGTGCCCTAACCCACCAAACAAGAACACACACACGGGTACCGTTCCCTCCTGTTTGGTTGATGTTGGTTATGTCGCCAATGCGTCTGCATCAGCGGTCAGTGGCGGTGTCGTGCGTCAGAAAAGACCGACCTCGACTATGCGAATATCGTATGTGTTAAATATTTCTCTCTCTTTTCTTTTTCTTTTTCTTTTTGCTTATTCAACGCCACCCCCAGATACACGAGGTACGTTTATGTACGCAATCCAATTATCACCTTTTCCCGGGCCCTCCTCCGTTTCATGTCATCAAATCACTTGACTGGGCGCGGATTACCACACAGCCTGCCAGCCGACCTGTGCGGCGTTGCGCACCTATAGTGGTCTAGCCCTGACTTCACGTTATTGATTCGGGGATGGTCTTGCGAGTATCACATGGTGCAGGTACTCTATATATGTATGTGCGTATGTATGTGTGTACAGCACACATGTAGTCATCATTCGTCATACCTGTGACTCTGGAGTGGAGTGGAGCCAATAACTTAACTGGAGAATCGCGTCGGGTGGTAGGGTGTAAGCGTCGGCGAAATGTCTCTTGGAAGGGGGTGGTGGCTGGGGAATAGCAAAGAGCAAAGAGCAAAGAGCGAAGAGGGGGGGGGTTGCATGTGATAGCATCCTTCTTCTCTTGATTGCTTGTTTTGGGGGGTTTCCTTTTTTCCCCCTTCCTTTTGGGAGGACGCACGCAGGCGCTCGCTGGATTGAATGATGAATGAGTTTATTATATGTATGTATGTATGTATGCATACAGAGGTGGATGGTATATCTGCCAGAAGAAAGGAAGGGGGGGGGGCAAAAAAACGCGGCTCCCAGAGATACAGGGTAATAGTTTGCGAATGTGCTCGCGCCAAGGCAGAATAAGAAGGATAAGCCAACCAGCCAGCCAGCAGCAGCTGACCAGCCGACCAACCAGCGGCGAGACGGCAGAGGGAAGAAGTTGCCACTGCCTGAGTTGGTCGGCGTTCATTGCTCGTTGGCGCGAAGGAGGGACCTGTGCGTGCCTGGAGCAAGGGGTTGAGCAGTTGTATATGGAAAATAGGCATAGAATACGCGAAAGCTTCCTCAAATGATGGTATTGTGAGTAAACAGGACTTTGTGGGTGCTGGTTACTGTATTCTCCCGATCAAAGGGGTGTTTCGTGAGCAGGTTTTGTCGGATATCAAGCTGGAAGAGTAGGAACGTCCAAAACGGAGACTTCCATTGGCGAGTGCCAACTGCCGAGGGATGCATCAGTAAGTAGGGACGCGATATGTGATCATATCTCAGTTGTAAATCGCGACGGTGGCTATGGAGAGATCGATGATCTGCTTTCGGTTTCTACCTGTCATGAGCAGAGCATTTGAGAACAGAACCCAGTAACCACCTATGCACAGTGCTGGTCGCCTATAGACTCCTGATGCCCCCGGCCGAATAGGGGATGAAGGGAATATGCAAGTCGGGCCAGGAACAGTCGGCCAAGATTTGCTCACTGTCAGGGAGTCGACCGACTGGCTGGTTATGGCATATTAAACACCTCTATAGGCGAGGTTTAATGGGTTATAAAACATGTATAATGGATCGGGAACATTGATTTGGTTTACCTTGCGATTGCCCATGTAGCGCCAGGTCATGTCACAGACTGGTGCAGTTCTTCGTTGTATCGAGACCGAGTTCCCCCGAAGGCGAAGGGGTGCTCTGCATGTGTGAAGAAGCCATGTGCTATCGTGTGGCGCTCATGAAATAGGAGTGCTTCCGGGGCAGACCCTTGCTGGTCTTCGCGATCGAATCTCCGTTCAATCCTTCCTAATATTAAGATGCTCAACCAGTGTGTAGAATATACCGCTGAGCCAAAAGCAGACGGCCGACTGATGGATCAATCGGTATGTCTGGTATACGTCTTGTCAGAACCAACAGTGGGTGCTTCTCTTCACGACGGCGGGAGTAAAGCTCCCAGAGGTATACACGGCATCCAACACTGTCATATATGGGAAACCCCTCCCTTTGGGGAATATCAGCAGTATTCTCGCTCAACTAGGAGACCTCGAGCATCAAGAGTCGAGTAAATGCATGTAAGCATGGCTGGCCTGGCCCGGTCAAGGAAATTCGGGAGTACTCGTGTGAATGGACTTGCATGATATAGCTAAGTAGCCATTAGTGATGTCCAAATTCCCAGCTCTCAGGAACTTGGACATGACAAAACAGGTACCGACTGTAGCTTAGCCCCTTGCGCTTGGTGGACGTTCGAGAGGCTATCTATTCATTGAGTATATCGTAGCTTGAGTGCTTCATCCAGGGTGCTCGAACCCGACAACTGAGCGAGCGAGGGAGGCAATCAGACCAACCAATTACACCACCATCCCTCATATTCAGCTCTTGTCAAATGCCAGAAGTCTTTCCAACTTCACGAGCCAGTTCTTGTCGTCGATGTTGTGTGCCGTACACCGGGTGATAGGACGGGTTCGACGTTGTCGGAGTAGCCACTACCATGACATGACCTCGTTGCCAGTAGGACGACCTTCGCAAGAGCAGGAACAATGTATCGGCAACGCACTCTTGCTCTATCAGCCGTATCTTCCGTCAACTTCGTCGACGGAAATGACCTTCTCCGAGTGAGTGGCAGGCAGCCTGGGACGTCGTCGCCATCGCTATGGGGGTCAGGCGGTACACGAACAAGCTTTTCTGCGTGCAGTGCCCGGGCCGCCGCGTCCATCGATGATATATATCCCTAACAGCTTGACTCTTCGGAGTCCTATGTGGTGGTCCTCTCATTGTTGTTGTTCGAGGTGACGCGCGGGAAGTTCGTTGAAGAGGCTGTTAAATGGGGTAGGAGCAGAGTTGTCTGTTGACGTCGCTGAGAAGAGGGGTGTTCAGCCAACATGCTCACTTACCAGGTAG
The DNA here is from genome assembly GCA_038363915.1 of Apiospora saccharicola. NCBI lineage: Eukaryota > Fungi > Ascomycota > Sordariomycetes > Amphisphaeriales > Apiosporaceae > Apiospora > Apiospora saccharicola. The sequence goes on from JAQQWM010000001.1 coordinate 9,688,292, forward strand.
TCTACATGTCCAGGATCCCACCCTGAGCAACCATATGGAATGATATGTGCCATTTTTCTTGGGTTGGGGGCTTGCCATGCCTACTTGACTCGACAACAATTCCAGTGTCGAGGAGAAGAAAAGGGGATTGGCGTGGGGCATCTCGTACAATAATTGGATGAGTCTGATGTTTGGAGGAACCGGGTCTTCGCGTTGAAGACAAACCATCAGCCTTTTGGGGCGAAATCATTACTGTTCTGAGTTAAAGGGCAACGATTGGAAAACGGGACGGACTTGAGGTCAAAGGATACCCACACAGAAGATCAGAGGTCGACTGGTCTCGCCATGGAGATACGTTTGTCTACGATCTACCTGTCTTGGCATCATGGTACGTGAAGTGCTTATAGGCAACGAACTAGAAACCCATCACCAACATCTCCTCGTTTCTGTACATGTGTCCCAGTCATCGGATTGCTCCGATTGCAACTCCCGAAGACTCCCGAAGACTCCCGGGATGTCTTCGAACCGTGGATACATCGCTTAAACGTCTCCTAGTAGATGAACCAGCCACTTAAACATGGTGCACAATGTAGGCTAATGTAGGCCATCCATCCTTCGTGAACTCCGTATTCCTAGCAAGTCTCAATGTAACGACAGGCCAGGGGCCACGCGCTGGCAGGCTTTGAGCTCTAAAACCTACCGCTGTTTCTTTACGACCTACTAACCAACCTTAATGAGAAAGAACCATGCCGTCAAGAAACAAGCGCTAGAGAGACGAAACTCTATCCCTGGGTATGAGTAGTCGTATTTCCCTCGGGCCCCGATCATCCAGTCCAACACAAGAGAAGTATTTGCCGCTCTAACGTGGAGGATGTTGAGGAAGATGTATCCTTGCCGAGTAACTAACCTTCTGGTAGGTTGGAACAGGCATGAGATGCTATGCTTGCACTACTATTGTGTGTAAAGGGGCCACATATCCAGTCGATACACTTCTATATCACCCAGCACCTCTCAGCATATGTCCATCTCCCGAGACGACAGTTCAATCAAAGTTTGTTTAATTACGTAGGATACCTGAACCTATGGTCTATGTTGTTTACTCTATACGGGTCATATTGGTGCTTTCATTAGTCCAGTTGAAGTGCTAACACCTTACTAGTAATGCCATGTTTCCTGGCAAGTATTCACAGTACAGTTATTTCCGAACTGCAGTCGATATAAGAGTTGCGGCATTACTCCTCGGGCTGGCCGGCCGGCCGGTAGGCCGCATGAGCATGTTCAAGTAGGCGACCCAACCGAATAAGGCGGCCACTGGATGGGGGGATGGGGGCGTTGCCTGGCAGTTCAGCTCCTCCCACTTGCCCGCGCTTAGGGCTGAGTCGTTTTCCCCTCCTGGTTACACATATGCCTTCTCGTGTGACGTCGGATGGAGTTCGTGCAGGATGAAGGGGGGTTCATCTCCATCCTCTACCTTACACCCTCCAACAATGCAGCAGCCGATAACCCCCATAATGCACCGCGGAGTCACTTCTCAGCCCTACCGAGAACGCCGTGCGACCCAAAATCATACATCCTTGTCTTATGGGAGCTTCGAACCACCCGCAGCAGTCACCTGCATCAGCTCAGAAGAACGCGGTGCATGAAGACAGGACTACGAGCAGAGTACATTCGGACAGAGGCCTAGATACTTGTGATGTACGGACGCCTGTTTGGGCAATCTCCGATCAGTTCCATCCATCTGCATCTTACCTACTCCAGAGTCGGTCTCTTCGCAAGCAGCCGGTAATCTATCTCTCACCCTCCTGATCCCTACTTTCTTTACTCGACCGTCGTCAACCCATCGACCGATTCAAGATGCTTGCTGCCCTCGCCTGAATCTGCCCTTCTTAGCGAGTCGCCAGCATCATGTATTTTGTTATTATCAGACTGGGACTGGGAAGTCCAATGGCCAATCCAAGTGACCGTCCAACTCTCATTTCCCTCTGGCATTTCTCTCTCTGTACCGCCTTTGCCCACACCCTAGCCGCAGCAACCTGGAGGAGGGAGAATGGAGCTTACGACATCTTCTCCAGACGCGTAGTCCCTCCTCCTTCTCCCCCGCCCTGACATCGCCCAGCCAGGCAGCGCGATTGACGCAGAAATACTCCGACGTCGGCTGGAGATCCGCCTTCAGGTCGCGGCGGCTGTCGCTATTGCCATCATCATCATCATCAGAACCACCCCTGTCGCTGAGCAGGCCCATCCCCAACGACCACGACGCGATCCGGGCTGCTGCCCCCCCTACCCCCCGGCGCTGCCCCGTCACGCGACTTCCGCAGATGGCGCCAAGAAGAGCGCAGGCAGGATCACGGCGCCCCGAATCGGACGACACTGGGTGTCTGTCCTCAAACGTTCTTGAGGACGGGACGATGATGGGTCGTCTGGTCTCCTTTCGGAAATGTCATCTGGAACTTTGTTGTTGTTTCGTTTCAAAGATGAGATGAGATGAGATGGATTGGTTATAATTGGTAGATTAGTCCGATAGATAGGGATAGGAGGCAGCCCCGTCCGTCCTTGCGGCTAAAAAAAAGAAAAAAAGAATGTACACTACTAACTACCTACCTACTTCCCAGCTTTGTAAGCGACATTCATTGCTGGGCGAAGATGATGACGCCTGCGGTGGTCTTTTGGCAGGGCGCGGCAGTGGCACACAGGTAGGCCGACACGGGTGCGCCGGTGATGTCGAAGCTGGATGGGCCCCGCAAATGCACGAGGCCGTTCTGTGGTTATGGTTGTGGTCGTTGTTGGGACATGGTCCTTGGTCTAAGTGGGTGTTGGTTTTGGGTGTACCACCTTAGTGGGTGTGTTGCGGTGATGGTGCTGCTGGATTTAAGATTAGGTATTTCGCCACCACCACCCTTGCCTCCATTTCAGCACAAGCAGTCTTTCAACGAAACAAAACGAAACAGCCCAGCGACGCTTAAGGGGGGGGCTGAACTAATAACTGACGATACATTGGTCATGTCACATCATTCGCTCCCACACACGCACGCAGCAACTTATTACTTATATAAGAATCTCGAGACTGCCGCGCTTCCCCGCAGCGGAAAGTCGGATCCCTTCGGTCCCTGAAATTATATGACAGGAAAACCGGGGGGTTTTGTTCTTGGTTACACGGCAGGATCCAACACATGGTACACACATGGCATGGCAAGCAGATTGCCACGACCGGCGAATGAATGAAGGAGCTGGCTGTTGGCGTGATTCGGATGCGCGAAACATGCTTCAGAGTAAGTAAGGCAGTGTTGGCCACCGCCATCTTAAGTCGGTTATGTCCGTTGCTGTTTTTGATCTGTTTCCTTTGTTTCGGTGTCTAGTCAGGTGGTGACCACGCTTCTTTCTCATGAAGGCAATATGAAGACATGCGCATATCAGGCCGTGTCTTTCTACAGCACCTGATGCTAATGTTGATGACGTAGTACCCTGTGATGGTTATCCAGGCTTGATTCCCATAGGTGTAAATCGCCTTCGTCCTGCAGTTTTATTGGACTTCGTGCCCGTAAGCTTTGAGTATATAATCGTTGAAGATGCTGGAGGTAAGCGTGCCACAGGACAGGACAGGACGGCCTTTAATGAATGAGGCTCGCGAACACAATGTCTGAGTCCTGCGGCTTAGCTGTAAGCTATAGAAAGCACGTTGAGATTAAACAGGCAGGTAACGGCGAAGGTTAAGAAACAACAACACATAGCCGCCGTTGTCCGCCGGTTTCTATAAGTGCCGGCTGACGATGACAGAAATGAGTCAAACGCATGAAACTAAAGTGTCAGCAGGCAGGTGACAGACAGCAATTGCCCATTATTGCCCACCATCACCGGCGACTTAGCAACGCGCAGGTTTCTCAACGCGATCGCGATTGACCTATACCAGTCAGTATAGGGTCTCGGACGTGAAAAAGTTCTGTTCGTTCGCTATGGATACCGTAGAGTAGCAATTGATGTTACGGCAACTCAGGGAAGAAGGCTACCTAGAACGTATGGAAGCAAGCTGGGTAGGCAGATACTGTGGACTCTGGCTGGAAGCTGTAGGCAACCTCCGTCCGCTAGCGGCGGCAAGCATTATGCACTGTTTCGAAGGGACCCGACAAGGGATTTTAGTGGACTGGGACAGAGAGCGGGGCTCCGTCATCAATCCGATATTGTTACACTTTGCTTTGAATCGTCCCGCTAAGTAACTTGAGACGGACAACGCATTAGTTTTATATTGGATATAGGGATGAAAATAAAGAGAAGCTCAGGCGTATATGCGATTTCTCATCTACTAGAGCTGACAGGTTATAAGTCAGTGCCAGCCGACGCAGCCCAATCTTTTCTGCAAATTAAGATAAAAGGAGATTGCCAAGAGATTATAAAAATAGCTGCAACTGGTTAGTGTCAGGAGAAGAGTGACCACAGACACAGGCAGACGGACGCATCGGCGAAAATTGTCACAGTCACACCCAGCGATTATCACGGCGGGCGCCATCTCTCTCACTCTCACTCTTACCACTTTTCGCGCAAGACCACACACAACACAGACAGGACAGACACAGCAAGATGCCATTCACAGACCAGGAGTGGGAAGAGGTATCCCAGGAAGTCCCCAGCGCGGGCGACGACTTCATCCAGCAATACCTCGGGGGCCGCGAGAAGCTGGTCGCGCAGGAGGCGACGCAGCGCAGCGACGCCTCGTTCCGGCAGAGCCTGTCGCCACTGGCGCGGCGCGCGTGCGCCGTCGTCGAGCGGATCCGCCAGCAGGAAGCCCGCACCATCTGGACGCCGCAGCTCGAGGACGAGCTGGCCAAGGAGAGCGAGAACATCACCGTCCACCCGGGCATGATGTTCTCGCTCTCCAAGGACCGCATGGAGCAGACCAAACTGTGGCAGATTGTGCGGCGCATGCCCAAGGGCTCGCTGCTGCACGCCCACATCGACGCCATGGTCGACTTCAAGTTCCTGCTCGACGCCCTCATGCGCGAGCCGGGGATGCACATCTCGGCCGACGCCCCGCTGACCTCGCCCAAGGCCCTCGAGAACGCCACGCTGCTCTTCCGCTTCTTCAAGCAGGAGCGCACCCAGGACAGCCTCTGGAGCCCGGACTACACGCCCGGCACCTTTGTCCGCATCACCCAGGCCGCGGATGCGTTTCCCCAGGGCGGGCGCGAGGGCTTCCTCCAGTTCATCCACAGCCGCTGCACGCTGTCGCGGACGGACGCGGTGGCGCAGCACCACGGCGTCGATGAGATCTGGACCAAGTTCTACAAGTGCTTCCGCGTCGTCAACTCGTTCCTGCACCACGAGAACATCTACCGGCAGTTCCTGCGGCGGCTGATGCGCCTGCTCAAGGACGATGGCATCATGTACGCCGAGCTGCGCTTCGCTTGGGGGCTCGACTACTATCAGCAGGGCCAGGAGTCCCCCGACACCGACTACGTGCACATGATGGACGTGCTGGACGAGGAGGTCCGGAAATTCCAGGAGACGCCCGAGGGCAAGGGGTTCTGGGGGTTCCGCATCATCTGGTGCTGCGTCCGCTGGCTGCCGACGCGCGACATCGTCCACAACATGGACCAGTGCATCACGACCAAGATCACGCACCCCCACCTCATCGCCGGCTACGACCTGGTCGGCCAGGAGGACGGCGGCCGGCCCCTGCGCGACCTGCTGCCCGAGCTCTTCTGGTTCCGCAAGCAGTGCGCCGAGGAAGGCGTCAACATCCCCTTCTTCTTCCACGCGGGTGAGTGTTTGGGGTCCGGAAGCGAGACGGACCACAACCTGTACGACGCGGTGCTACTGGGAACGCGGCGCATCGGCCACGGTTTCAGTCTGTACAAGCACCCACTCCTGATCGACCTCGTCAAGGAAAAGCGCATCCTCATCGAGAGCTGCCCCATCAGCAATGAAGTCCTCCGCCTCTGCGGCTCCGTCATGAGCCACCCTTTGCCGGCCTTGCTCGCGCGCGGCGTCCCCTGCTGCCTCTGCAACGACGACCCGGCCATGCTGGGCCAGGACACCGCCGGCTGCACCCACGACTTCTGGCAGGCGCTGCAGGGGTGGGAGAACCTGGGCCTGGCCGGGCTGGGGTCCCTCGCCGAGAACAGCATCCGCTGGTCCGCCTTCGAGGACCAGACAGCCGAGGAGTGGACCCGCGACGTCCGGGAGGCCTCGGTCGGTTCGGGACTGAAAGCGAGGCGGCTCCAGGAGTGGGCCGTCGACTGGGAGAAGTTCTGCCTCTGGGTCGTGGACGAGTTCGGCACCGACGAGGACGACCAAATCAACGAAAGGGAAAATGGGATCCGGGCGACGGCACTGGCTGGGGTGACGTCGGCACAACGATAAACGGATCAAAGGGAAAGAGAAAGGTGGTCACACACGCCAGGGACGACTTTCTGCCACTGACAGACTAAAGCGGTGGCAGGAGACGAGCATTATTCTACGGTCTACAGGTTCAGGGGGCCGTGCGGCTCCATCTTTCCTTCCTTCTTGCTCGAAGGGAGGAGTTGGGTGTGGAACATGTTTGCTTTTCTTTTGGTCAGCCGGCCTATAATCATCCACCGTAAGGGATAGTTCTTTCATCTGGCTACATGGGTGGTGGGCGCATATGCATCGGGTAGAGCAGCAGCATATATCCTTTTTTTCAACAAAACTGCTCCGGGTTCGGGACGACAAGGGCAATTTGTACATGGAAGGCATATAGAGGGAGTAAAAGAAAGCGAAAGAAGAAAGAATGTTTAAATGCGCGCAAAGAACAAGAGCAACTAAGAGCAAGAGTAAGAAACGGGAAACACAAGCACAGAAGGAGTAAGGAGCGGTTGGGAGGGCGGGGGGAGGGTGGCGTTATCATTTTGGTTTTATTTGAACATTTTCACCCCCATTGCAACATGTCAAACCTTCAGGTTCAACACTATTAGACTAGGTAGTAGTAGTAGAGTAGAAGATGAAGACCACGAGCGATATTCCAAACCCATCCAATTGATGCAAAGCAAAGAGATCACCCGTGGCCCGCCAGGCAGAAACCTCCTCCTGCAATAGTAATAGTAGTAACTGCGACCTGTGATCCCTCCTGCTCACCCGCTAGATATGCATCTCCAAAGTAATTAGGCAGAAAGCCCATCGAAAGGGTTGTGAAACCTTGGGATGGGACAATAGGAGAGGGTAGACGCGGTAAAATGTCAGACTCTAGCTATAGAGTCATTGCAGCTGCAGTAGTGGGTAGGGCTGTGTTCAATGCAGGACGGTGAAGGGTATTGGAGGGCAAGTAACCTAGCTAGAAGAAGAGCGCGCAACGAGAAGCTTCGTATTCCCGTCCATTGATGAGGCTCTCTTTTCTGGACTTACCGTTTCATCGGAGGTGTTAGATGTAGGGGACTCATAGGTTGACAGGAACACATCCGGATCAGGCATAGTATGAAGAAAGCAGGCGGCAAGGGAAGTGATCGGGGGTCGCGACGCCAGGCCCAGTGACCCTACGTGCATTAATGCGGAAACAGGAGACCCAATAATGCAGGTAGAATTATTGCAATACTTGTATTTACATCCAATACACTTCAATGTTTTCGGTGTGGCGAGAGCCAAGAGATCCAAAGCCAGGCAAGCAATGGTCGAGATGGGTGAGAGTGGGTCGGGATCATAGGGCTACATCACTTGCAGTAGCGAACTGCAGCAATGCGGGTTACAGCGTGGGGGAAGGGAAATCCAATACCACTCAGGAGCCATTGGTGGATTCGGGCTCGTATGAGGCAAGCGATTCGAGAAAGCCTCTGCTCCAGATCTGGCTAGGTTAGGTGGACGTGGTAGCCTGCTCAATTCATATGCAAAGCAATTATAGGTAGCCTACAACTAAGTGCGACTTGACCATGGCTTGGAGGTTTGGTGTATACTTGCTCAGTTCGTATATGCGAGGAAGTAACTATCTGGTAATGGGTTTGTGACACATGAAATATAAAGTACAGGAGAAGATAACAAAGATTGCCCGTGATTGCGATTGCTCGCCTTCTTGAGGTGTTCTGGAGTGGAATCCGTAGTGATCGATATCGCAATTTCGAAACAACCTGACTCTAATCCCCCAGAAAACGGTGGTTCCCGCTTTGTCCGTCCAACAAGATTTTTTTTGTTTCGTATTGGTGCACTCGAAGTCGCCTGGACGTCAAGGACATTTGATCAAGGAGAATTATGGGAAAGGGGTAGGGAATAGAGGCGTCTGTGGAAAAAAGGGTAAATGGCCAAGCTAGAAGGAAGATAGAACAGCAACAAGGCTCAAAAACCAGGGCCCCAGATTTCCTGAAGCCAAGTGCGAAGACCAACTGCCTGGATCGGAACCAACTCGTTGAGGTTCGGGTCGCTAAAGTGGAATCGACCGTTGGCAGTCTGGACGAGCTGCTGCATATGATACCAGTGTGTCCAGTCTTGGTGGTCCTCGTAGTGCTGGAGCCACGATAGGATTTCATTGTAAGGCCTGGTGATTTTGTTGAACGTGACTTTTCTTTGGTTAGTACAATAGCCACAGTAGCGAATGGAAATATGGATATGAAGTACCTCCTCGAACCTCCTCGCAGACCTCTACCAGATGCTTTGTTGACAAAGAGGCACCACGCATCTTGAACTCTCTGGGCCAACTGTCAAGGCCAAGCTCAACGGCCGCAGCGACGAATCTGGCTACATCAAAGACCGAGGTCATGGTGATGTGGACCGAACGCCCCTGTGCATTGACTTCGGGTATCTCGGCGGTCCCATTGCGAATATTGACTAGATAGTCACCTTCGTTCTCTACATTGGAGCTGTAGCCCATATTGTAGGCAGCAAGGCCTCCGGGTGCCAGCCTTTCGTAGAAGAGACCGCAGGAGAACACGGTGAACTTCATCGGGTGTGATCGTGATGTCGACCAACGACGAAGGAAATCCAGGGCTGCCGAATTGCCCCTGTTCGAGTCCAAGGGGTCGTTGTCAGCAGGCCGGTGGCTCAGGGAGCCTTCGAACTCAGAGGGGACAAAGCAGCGTACTCGGGCTCGTCTTGCGGCATCTATAAGGTTGACTTGTGGTGTACCGCTGATTGTCGAGATCACGAGATCAACGCCTTGGAGGATGAAACGGAGGTTGTCCATGTTGCCATAGTCGACAGCCGCGACTTGGCAGTCGAATTCGTCAAATTCGGGATGCTCCTGTGTCAAGACTTTGTTAGGGATAAAGGAATAGGCCGTGGTGCCAGGGGCTTACTTGAGTAGAAAGCACAATAAGGGCATGGGCGCTTTCGGAAAGCTCGCGAACGAGGATGTTGGCAAAGCCGCCGCCTCCGGCAATAGCGATCCGCATCATGGCTGTTGCTGCTCTTCCCGACATGTTGAGAGAAAGCTCAACGATCCGAAGGCTTTATAGCTTTGAAAGTCTCTTTGGGATCAGAATCAACGTTACCACAGGGAGTTGCAACAATGAGCAATCTAGTCCACAGGCCACCGAGTCTCGCTGATCTGATACACCAATGAATCCGGTGAGCGAACCACCTTGACGAGTCAAACTCCTGCTATTACTCTGAGTGGTTGTCGGGATCGGCCGCACGCGGTAGTGAAGCTATTGAAACGATCAAGCACCGGTACGTTGAAGATGCTCACGCACTAGTATGTGCAAATGCGCAGATGCCTCAAAGGGAGATGGAAGCGAGATTCTCCAAGGTGAAATACTGGGAAGTAACGCCGCAAGCGTGGATATGGGTGACACCCCTGGTGCATGTAAGGTACTTGGTATGAGGTTGTGGCATCGGAAGTCGATTCATGGGTAGGGAATCCTTCATGGGACTATTCTCTGGGCCACTTTGAGTCAATGCTGGCACGAGCTTGCAATCACTCTTCCCTTAGAGCCACCCGAGACCCCCTCGGCATTTCACGACGTATCTATACCCGTCAGCAAACAACACCCTCGCAGGGACTTTCTGGTTCCCTTTCGAAGACCACACCTCCTGGCCCTGAGTGGCTATCGTATCTTGGACTTGATACTGTAGCCAGTCGTGAATGAGTTCGTGACCTATTCTGCCTAGAATATATGTCGAGTCCGCATCAAGTATGTTGTACAGCGACATATGTCGGCCGAGTCCGAATGAGTAATGGGTAATAAGTAGTGAATTAAGCAAGCCCCCAGGTGAAATGATAGCCACGGTACCTACCATTATACAGACACCTCTACCCATGTTCGAGTCCCAGGCACAGCCGTATGTCTCAGATATGGTGTGGGGGAATACTTGATCACGGTTGACACCCCGGCCGCAGGCGCAAGCCAGTTCGATAAGCTGGCTGAGATCACCAAGCGGCATGATGTGTCAAGGATCATCACATTATCTTCAAGTTCCAGGTCCATGGCAACGGTGCAAGCTAATGCCCGACTTGCATGTGAAGGCAATGGCACCTCAGTGACATACCGAGAGGCTAGTCGAATACAAGCTTGACCACCACGAAAGGAACGATCAAGGACAGTCTATCAGGACCACCATAGACGTAACCAGCTTTGGTCATTTCGGTGTCCGCCCGTTGGCGTCAACACTCGCATGACGGCGCGTCAGCACGTTCCAGAGGTACATGTAACTAGGCTCAGAGTCCCTTCTCAGTGCCATAGTAATCTCTCACCGAATACAGCCAGGCTCCGAAACGAGGATAGCACCGCTGTGAGCCAGCCAGTCAGAGCCCAGTGGTACATAGTCGAGGAAAAGCTAGGTTTGCAGGGGTTGATAAGAAATAAAGTGCAACGGTCTTGGGAAGACTAGGCTGGAGTTGCAGAGCATTCCCGGACGGGCCATGAGAGGGACTCGGTACTAACTTTTTATTGACGAGAAAACGGGCTCGTCGTGCATGACGGAAATAGGCTGCATTCTGGATTTTTCAGCCAGTAGCAGACGGGGGTGATGAAGAGATTATGATTTTCTTTGTCCGGGCAACACTTGGAGTTATGTTGAAGATGGGCGAAATTTGTTGGAGTGAGCATGCCTACACATGTAGGCAGGTATGTAGGCAGGTAGGAGCAAGCGCGTCGGAGAAAGACAGAGAGAAGGGGAAAGTGCGATGTACTGGACACCACAATTGACCCCGTCTACTCCCCACAGACAAGACCAACTCCCCTGACCAGACTCGACTCTCGCCACGAATGTCTAGGCTGTAGATGTATGTCTGACAGAGACATGTGTACCTGGATCTCTGATATACTTCTCCAGCTGAGACGATGTACATTTTTCGATTATATCTAGGGTCAATTGAGCAGGCCCAAACGGCCAGCCCGTCAGAACCCCATTGATATGCAGTTACTGCGGGGTGCCCAAGACAGGTGACTGCTATCGTGCATAGCATAGCATCAATCGTTCTCTCATTCGACCAAAGCCGCATAAGAGGAGAGGCATTGCTTCTAGGTTATATCCTGCCAAAATGTGTTAGACCTAGGGAATCTGTATAGTGCCCATACTGAGTCACTCACAAATGGAACACCACATGACATGCTTGAGCAGCAGTAGGCAATGCGAGTATGGTTCGCCTCCTATGGTCACGAAACCGCAAAGCTTACGTCCAATTTCCCTGTCCAACGTTAGATTGGCACTCGGCCGAAGAACTGGTTAATACAAAATTGGCAGTTTCTGCAGTCTACAATGCCCTAATCCCGTCCGGTCTTGTTACACGGAGATGACCAGTTGAGTGTAAGTACCGGTGTTCGACGTCGAGGGCCAATCGCTGTGATGACTCTGTGTGCCCATTTCAGGTGTAGCAGAACTGGGTGTAGGGCGCGTATAGAGAGAAGCCTGGGAGCGGAGTTCTGCTGTTGGTGATGGGGGACTTCGGGCAGAGCGAAGATGAAACTATGAAACCTCATCCCGCGGCCACGAATCTGACCATCCATCTTCAAACGGCCCCCAAATTGAACAGCCACTAACGAGCCTCATATCAATCGTGGCTGGAGGTGCTCGATCTTGGTTACACAGCTCGGCCCTATAGAACCGGTCTCTGGGACGGAGACCATGTCAATATCCCGTCAACCGTCAAGGGGTGTGGCACCTGAGCTGGGGCTAAATACCATGTTACCATACCTACCAGGCCTTTAGGCATGCTTGCCGGCTCCCGGGGTACCCAATGGGAAATAGCTACTGGATACGGAAGGTTACAACTCGAGAGCAAGGGGCGGGAGGACGGGTGAGCGTGAGCTCGGTCGGAAACTGTCAGTACTGTACTTTAATATTTGAAAATATGATGGCCAACGGACGTCATATATTGCGCTCACGTAAGACGATTGGTCCCCGTAGTCCGCACCGGGCGGACGTGTTAATATCCCATCTCCTTAAAATCAGCCAAGACAAGGGAGCAGCAGACCCAAGATCCTTCACGAAACTAGGATAAACACCAATAGAGGATATGGGATATCACATGCGTCTCGTAGTTGTTGTTGTTGATGTTATGGATTTCTTTGTCTATTTCCCGAAACTCTTGAGTGTGGTAACGTCGTATATTCTCAGCCGCTTCGAAGGCATGGGGACGGGAACTCCCATCCCAGCATGTCTCTAACTCCCGTCCTTGTCCGACCACATTCCCTGCTAGTATGACCGATACCAGAAAGGAAGCAGCAACGTACTTTTGACTGCGAGAACGCGTCTTGACGTCGACTTTAGAACAAGGTCGTCCGCACAGTGATAATTGACGGAGCAGAGACCGGTGGCTTGCTTGCCTTGAAAAAGAAGAAAAAAAATTGCCCGTGACATAATCACATTCTGTACCTGCAGGTCTCCCTTCCCTAAGGCTAAACACAAGTGGCTTGAGGCATATTGGTGAGGGGATAAATGGTCCTCCAATGCATGGCATCATCTCTATTCCATCCCTGGAGGCGGACTTCCACCGCCGCTGGGACAAGCGCAATCGCTTAGGTTAATAGTTGACCCTCACTGTGGATGCCATGGGAGACAGGACTAGGGTAAACTCCAAAAGTTGGAGCTTATTGAGCCTCCAATTGCCTAAAACTGTCTCTGTCGCGCTCCCATTAGGTAAGGGTCTGGTAAGGATAAGGACTAAGGCGTGATAATAGTGCGGGGTATTGGGTTCACTAATAGCTTAACTGTACCGTTACTGTTGCACAATGGTCAATGGTAGTGGGGGGCTTGCCTCTAAAGATCTACCTACAGTACGTTATCAACGGCGAGCTCTTATCATGGAACCTTCCTCTTCTCGCGATTACTATTACCACATGGCGGGGGGTTAGTTTGACTGATGTCGAACTACGACATCGGAGCTGCATCGGGATTTGCTTGAAGCGTTCGTCATTTGTCATTTGCTGGGAATCTGCTCATCGGCTTTCGATCCCCGCGGCTTGAGCGGCATGTTTGGTTGATACAACTACTATTCTATATCCTTACCTCAAAGTTATTGGACAGTATATTGCTCTTGCTTCCTTCTTCCCATAGACTTGCACAAGCCATTGCTTTATCACCGTTGCTTGCTAAGCAAATCCAAACAGACAATCGTTTCATTTTAAGAGCGCTATCTGCATTGAATACCCTATACCATTTGAATATTTAGACTTATTGCTATCCAAAACTCCGCGACACGAGCAGCGCTGTGCCCCCGTACATTCATTACTGCCACATTACTACCACAATGGCCGAGGCGCAGAAAGTCCGCGGTATCCGCATCGCTATAGACCGCGGCGGTACCTTCACAGACTGCGTCGGCACCCTGAACGGCGAGGACATTGTCATCAAGCTGCTGTCCGAAGACCCGGCCAACTATGACGATGCGCCGCTGGAAGGCATCCGCCGCATCATGAGCCATTTCACCCAGCGCGACATCCCGCGGGGCGAGCCCCTCGACACCTCCCAGATCGACTCGATCCGCATGGGCACCACCGTCGCCACGAACGCCCTGCTGGAGCGAAAGGGCGAGACGATAGCGTTGGTCGTCACAAAGGGCTTCAAGGACTGCCTAGAGATTGGCAACCAGAGCAGGCCCAAGATTTTCGACTTGGCTATACGGAAACCGGATGTACTATATGAGGAAGTCGTCGAGATCGACGAGAGAGTCACACTCGAAGACTACGCAGAAGACCCAACGCGAAACGTTACAAAAGCCGAAGTGAAAGCCAGTGACGAGGGCGCGAACACGGCGGATTTGGTCATGGGCCTGTCAGGAGAGGCTGTGCGCATCTTACGCCGGCCAGAGGAACAGGGGATCCGAGACAAGCTTCAGGCCATATTTGACAAAGGAATCCGGAGTATAGCAGTGTGTCTGATGCACGGCTATACGTTTCCAAACCACGAAGCTCTGGTTGGCAAGGTCGCCAAAGAAATCGGCTTTCAACACATATCTCTTAGTCACGAGCTAATGCCCATGATCAAGCTTGTCTCGAGGGCGACCAGCGTCTGTGCCGATGCGTACCTCACACCTGCCATCAAGAAGTATATCGCAGGTTTCCAGAAAGGCTTCGCAGGCGGACTTGGCACCCAAAGTGTCCAGAATGAAGCAGGAAGCCGGGGTGCCAGGTGCGAGTTCATGCAAAGCGATGGCGGCTTGGTCGATGTTGATAAGTTTACCGGCTTGAAGGCTATCCTGTCTGGCCCCGCGGGTGGAGTCGTGGGCTATGCCATTACGAGTTACGATGATGAAACAAAGATACCTGTGATTGGTTTTGATATGGGAGGTAAGCTTCAAACTAACATTCTGGTTGCTGTCACTGTTCGCGCTAACGCTATGCAAGGTACCAGCACGGATGTTTCGAGATATGGAGATGGCAGATACGAGCACGTATTTGAGACGACAACTGCGGGTGTGACTATCCAATCACCACAATTGGATATCAACACAGTGGCTGCCGGTGGTGGTAGCAGACTGTTCTTCAAGAACGGCCTTTTTGTGGTTGGTCCCGAGTCCGCCGGTGCCCACCCAGGCCCGGCATGCTACCGAAAAGGGGGCCCGGCCGCGGTCACAGATGCCAATCTATTCCTTGGACGCCTCTTGCCTGATTTCTTCCCCAGGATTTTCGGCAAGAATGAAGATGAGGCATTGGATCCCGAGGCTAGCAAGCAAGCTATTCAGAGGCTTGCTGATCAGATCAAGAACGAGACGGGCAAGGACATGAGCCTCGACGAGGTTGCTTATGGATTCTTAACCATTGCGAACGAAGCTATGACAAGGCCCATCCGTTCAATCACCGAAGCTAAGGGCCATGATTCCTCTAAACACAGACTAGCGACCTTCGGTGGCGCAGGTGGCCAGCACGCTGTTGCCATCGCCGAAGCCCTGGGTGTCCGGCAGATCCTGGTCCACCGATACTCGTCTGTCTTGTCGGCGTACGGTATGGCCTTGGCTGATGTCGTCGATGAGCGCCAGGAGCCCGAGTCGAAGATCTGGAAAGAAGAAAAGTCTGTGGTTGAGGAGCTAAAGACCAAGATGGAGAAGCTCAAGGACAAGTCGCGACAAGCTCTAGTTGATCAAGGTTTCAGCGACAGCGAAGTTGTCTTTGAAGAATACCTCAACATGAGGTACCGAGGCACCGAGTCCGCGCTCATGATCGTCAAGCCAACCGGCAAGGATTGGGACTTTGGCGACGCGTTTGTCAAACACCATAAATATGAGTTTGGCTTCACCCTGGACGACCGAGACATCATCATCGATGATGTGCGCATTCGCGGTATCGGAAAGAGCTTCAGCTACCAAGAGAAGACAGTGGACCAACAGCTCAAGGAGGTGAAGCGACAAGATGCCAGTGGAAAGAAACCTTACGGGACATCGCAGGTTTACTTCGAGGGGGGTCGTAGGGATACGCCAATTTACAAGCTGAAGGACCTTTCAGTTGGCGACGAGATTCAAGGGCCGGCTATGCTGGCGGATGGCACGCAGACCATTGTCGTAACCCCGAAGGCAAAGGCGCTGATCCTGGAGACGCACGTCATCATTGATCTCGAGAGGGATGCCAAGGAAGAGTAGGTCGCATGAACTATTTCTCTGACCGAGAATTAACATTGCTAACATTTCTCCAGATCGCAAAAGGGGTCTGCCGAACGGGAGGTTGATCCTATCTTGCTCAGCATCTTCGGACACCGCTTCATGGCGATTGCGGAGCAGATGGGTAGAGCTTTGCAAAAGACCAGCGTCAGCACGAACGTCAAGGAGCGGCTGGACTTCTCTTGTGCCATTTTTGATGCGACGGGAGGTCTCGTGGCCAACGCGCCCCATTTGCCCGTCCATCTGGGCTCCATGTCTACGTGTGTACGAACACAAGCTAAGATCTGGGAGGGCAAGCTGAAAAAGGGGGATGTCATTATTTCCAACCACCCATCGTATGGAGGCACCCATTTACCCGACATCACTCTATTGATGCCGGCGTTCAACGAGAAAGGGGATAAAATCCTCTTCTACGCCGCATCGCGTGCTCACCACGCAGATATTGGAGGCATCACAGCTGGCAGCATGCCCCCACACTCTAGGGAGCTGTACCAGGAGGGCGCGGCAATCAAGAGCGAGAAGATTATCAGCGAAGGCAAGTTTAATGAAGAGCGTATCATTGAGCTGTTGTATAGCGAGCCAGCCAAGTACCCTGGCTGCAGCGGCACTCGCTGCCTGGCAGACAACCTCAACGACTTGCGAGCGCAGGTCTCGGCCAACCAGAAGGGCATCTCTCTCATCGAGGCTCTTATCGACGAGTACGGCGAGGATACTGTCCAGTTTTACATGGTCAACATCCAGCAGAATGCGGAGAACTGCGTCCGGGACCTTCTCAAGAAGGTCCACAAGAAATTCGAAGGCCAGGACCTTTCGGCGGTGGATTACATGGACGACGGCACTCCCATCCGGCTTCGCGTCACCATCGACCCTGAAAAGGGGGAGGCGATTTTCGACTTCGAGGGAACGGGCCCTGAGGTGTACGGCAACATCAACGCACCTGAGGCGGTCACCTTCAGCGCCATCATTTACTGCCTGCGCTGTCTTATCTCGGAGGACATCCCGCTCAACCAGGGATGCCTCAAGCCGATCCACGTGCGGATTCCGCCGCGCTCGCTTCTCTCACCCTCGACGGGCGCCGCCGTCGTGGGCGGCAACGTGCTGACGTCGCAGCGTGTGACGGACGTTATCTTCCGCGCATTCCAGGCCTGCGCGGCGTCGCAGGGCGACTGCAATAACCTGACGTTCGGCTTCGGCGGCAACCTGTCTGGCAAAGAAGAGGTGAAAGGGTTCGGGTATTACGAGACCATTGCGGGCGGCTCAGGGGCCGGACCGGACTGGGAGGGCACGAGTGGTGTTCATACACATATGACCAATACGCGTATTACTGATTCTGAGGTCTTTGAGCGCCGTTACCCGGTTTTGCTGCGCGAATTCTCGCTCCGTGAGGGTTCCGGTGGAAAGGGTCAGCATTATGGCGGCGATGGCGTGATCCGCGATATCGAGTTCCTCATCCCCGTCCAGGCCTCCATCCTCTCGGAGCGCCGCGTCTACCGGCCGTACGGCCTCGCCGGCGGTGAGGACGCGCAGTGCGGTCTCAATATTTGGGTCCGCCGCGTGGCCAAGACGGACCCCGAGAAGGATCTGGCGAAGCAGCAGGGTCATGTAGAGGAAGAAGAAGACAAAGCCACCGAGTTCGAAGAGCGCTACATCAATCTCGGCGCCAAGAACAGCGCGCCGATGAAGCCGGGCGACCGCATCATCATCAACACCCCCGGTGGCGGCGGCTGGGGTAAGGTGGGCGAGGAGAAGACGGCGTCGTCGAAGCGGGATCATACCGAGGCTTGGAGGAAGGGCAGTCATGCCGCTAGGGAGGAGTTGGCGCTGCAGGCGTAATCGGGGACCTTTTGGATAAGTTGAACATCACCTGGAATCATTTTGTACATAGGTAAGCGAAATTTATCTGCAGCTAACGCAAATATTGACGAACTGATTAACAATATACAACAACGATTATAGAAATAAGTCAGTAGCCCATTCGCTTCCTATTGCGTACTTAAATAGGACCCACAGACATGTGTAAAGCAAGGTCCCTGACAGGCATCAACTCTGGAGATCTAACACACATGGAAAGTTCACTCTGACTAAAACTAGTAATATCATGCAATTCTCACTTTCAGGGTTAGCAATTCCAGGAATTTGTCATGTATTTGCCTCATATCTGTTGAGACGGGAGATATTGCTGTCTCTCTATTCATTCATAGCACGTTTCTCGTCAAACTCGCGCCGTATCGGAAGCTCCTGGGCTCGACGAAGACAAAAGTGCCATCGTAGCAAACAATGCAGAATACAGAATCCAACTCCCCAACACCTGCGCACCTATGGTCGGGATTCTCTAACTTCTGTTTGTTCTGCTGGCTCGAACCTACTCAGACGACTCATTCTTCGGCGGCGTTGGTAGCGTAGGGGCCCACAATCTTGAGGAGCCAGGTTCGATATTTCCTAACTATGGTGGTGTGATAGGGTCGCCAGATTGCTACGCCGTAGACGTAACTCCTCCCATCAGGTCCTCGTCGTCCACGTGACTCTCAAAGCCCATAGTCGGATCCAGTTCGCTCTTGTCGGCAGCCCGCTTCTGTTCCTTGATCAGGTGCTTGATGTACTCTCGGCTGGCCCCGAGGCGCTCATTGGTGGCCTTGAATATAGGCTCGAGGGCTTTGAGCTGTATGGCCGTCTTTGTGAGCTCCTGGGCGTATTCTGCTTCTGACAGGACCGTGGACGCCGGAAGGAAGGTCAAGAAAACGGTTCCGTCATCGTTCTTCTCCATGACGCCCTTCAAGCTGCCCGAGATGATCATGTTCTGGATCAGCGCCTCGATTTCATCGTCACTATTTAAGTTAGTGCCCGTCTGGGCGCTTTTGGTTTGTTGTCGGATTTCGGTTATTGAAATCTTGGAGAAGACGTTTTGTAGATTCTTGATCTGCCATTCCTGGTAGGCAGAGAGGACCTCTTTCACGAGACCCACATTCTGGTCATCTTGCCAAATCTGGCTCGACTTCTCAACCTCGCTTCTCAATTCCTCTGCATTGGTGGTGTCAAAGAGTGAAGCGACATCTTTGTAAGCCTTGCCGAGGGTCTGGTAGGCCTTAGCTGCTGCGGGACCGGTGTAACTCGGCAAGGGTATGGCCTTGCCCTTGGACAAGAGACTGACTAACACCCACTTCTTGTACACCTCGGCCATAATCTTACTACAGCCGCCCTCGCGTGTGGGGAAAGCGACGATACGCTCAAATGTAGCATGCGCCTTGTTCCACTCTCGCTTGGAGCAGAACATCATGCCGCTCAGCATATCGTACTCTAGTACTATCGCTGCCTTGACATTGCCGGTGAGACCCGTCTCCCTGTGTATATAGACGGAAGGCGAAAGTGTCATATCGCAAAGCGTCGTCGGTCGCTTCCAGTTGGCCATGCCGGGGTAAAAGACAATGTTTTTCTCCACAACCTTCATAGCCGGCTCAATGTTGTTCGTGTTGTAGGCAAGCTTTACAAGCTGGATATGTGTTGATGTGAACATGCTTCCGGTTGGGTCGATTTTCAGAATGGCGGCGGAGATGACCTCGACTGCTACGGAAGGCTGCAACGGCAGTGTCAGTCAGCGTCTATTTTGATAGCAAGTCTCCCAGATAGGAAAAACATACAGGCAACAAGCCGTTATACACGGCAAACAGGATCTCCAACAGGTGAGAGCCCGCATATCTGATTTGTCGAGGATCGAATCCCAGAAGGAATTTGACCAGTTTGTCCAGGATAAACTCGCGCGGGCCTAGCACATTGGGGAGAACTAGGCTGTGAAGGATGGCGATGTAAGATAACGAGTTGTATTCGGGGTCGGTAAGCTACAGACAACAAGTTAGCCTGGTGATATTCGGAGCAAGGAAGCGCTCTCTCAAGGGATAACGTACCTCCAGCAGCTGGCCGCCATACTGGGCCAATGGAACCGGCGGCTCCTTCAGCAGCTTCGTCAGCTTGAGGAGATGCGCTTGAATAGCTTGATCGTAGGCAACATCGTCATTCAGAGCTCCCTCGGGAGGGAAGGCCAGACAGGTGGCAAGGGCCTGGTCCATCTTGGCCTGCTCTCGCTTTCGTTGTTGGGCGCGATGGTGGGCGATACGAAGGATGCAGGCGTGAACGGTGACGTTGACGGTGAGGGTGAGGAGGCAGGCAACGAGGAAACCAGATTAAGATATTTGCGCAGCGAGGATAATTCTGCCACAAAGAGGCGCCAAGGTCCTACCAAAAACGTGTTTTGGGAAGCTGTCTCGTGCCTTTCTAAGGCTGAAGGTTGGACGGGTTCATGACATCCAAATCGCTGGTTGGATTTAATGTGTTGGGTTGACTACAGCGAGTGGTAGCCTGGAGCTTGACATTGGATTGTTTGTAGTCCAGTGGCAGTCAGAAAGCGGAAAGCTGTCTTGGAAGCGGGGGTGGAGCTCCCCTGCAGCAGCTGCAAAGTACCAACGTACCGATACCCCGCCATCAACCTTCAATGCCCAGGGGCCGCGCTGCTGAAGCTTAGGCGGGAGAACATTTGAAATTCGGAGGGGTCCTGGATGATGATCCTCTCATATACTATACTGCCATCAACATAAGCTTAATTTTCTGGCTTTTGATATAGACACGCCACACAACAACAACAACATGGCGCACCAATTCGCACCTTTGAAGAATGATCTCATTCTGAGAACCGCCTGGGGTATAGCTCCCCGGTGAAAAATAAGAAGTAATTAATGGCGTCTCGACTCATGGCTGATACAGCGTCAACCCGCAGGTCAGGATGTCGAACGAGCACCGATTTGGATCATGCGCCAAGGTCAGTCCTCTCCGTCCATTGCCCCTTTCCCCATGGGCACATCCGATTCCGTTCATAGACTGATCTTCTCTACGGTACAGCCGGCCGCTACCTGCCCGAATACCACGAAGCCAAAGCTGGCCGCGACTTCTTCGAGTGCTGCCGGGACCCCGAGGTGGCCTCGACCCTGACGCTGCAGCCGATTGAGCGGTTCGCCGGCCTGATTGACGCGGCCATCATCTTTTCCGACATCCTGGTGATCCCGCAGGCGATGGGCATGGTAGTCGAGATGCTGGACAAGGTTGGGCCTCACTTCCCGGAGCCCCTACGCAGCCCCGACGACGGCCAGTACGAGCGCGTCATGCAGAAGAAGGTCGACGTCGCCACCGAGCTCGACTATGTTTACAAGGCCATCACCATGACCCGCAAGAAGCTCGACGGCCGCGTCCCCCTCATCGGCTTCTGCGGCGCCCCCTGGACCCTGCTCTGCTACATGACCGAGGGCGGTGGCTCCAAGACCCACAAGGAGAGCAAGACCTGGATCTACAAGTTCCCCGAGGCCGCCAAGGCCCTTCTGCAGAAGATCTCCGAGGTCTGCGTCGAGTACCTCGCCATGCAGGTCCAGGCCGGCGCTCAGCTGATCCAGGTCTTCGACTCCAACTCCGGCGAGCTGTCCCCCCTATACTTTCAAGACCTTCAGCGAACCCTACCTGGCTTACATTGCGGAGCACCTCCCCAAGCGCCTTCAGGAGATGGGTTTGGAGAAGGTCCCCATGATCGTCTTCCCCAAGGGCGCGAACCATGCCATTGACTCGGTGTGCAATATTGGCTACAATGTTATTGGTCTGGACTGGGTTATTGACCCTGCCGAGGCTGTGAAGATCCGGGGAGACCGAAAGATTGTCTTCCAGGGCAACGCTGATCCCGGCATTCTCTACGGATCCCACGAAAACATCACGGAGACGGTTGAGCACATGGTTAAGGGGTTTGGAGGTGGAAAAGGTGGTTGGATAGCGAATCTTGGTCACGGTAAGCGAATTTCTTCACACCCCAACTATGGTATAATGGACTAGCTAACAATTCTCAATTTAAGGTGTAACACCATTCGTCAAGCCCGACGATCTGAAGTTCTACCTATCAGAGGTGCAGCGAGTTTCTAAGCGGTGACGGTCAGTGGACCCCCTGTCGGCAATGTGACTATGGCGCAAGGCTACTGTAGCTGGGAGATCTCACTTCATTGGGACAGTGTCTAGGTCAATTGTGCTCCTGTAATGTTATTAGACTTATTAGAGGGTGTCTCTACTTGTAAAAAACGTAGATGGGCCGGGGAAATTTTGTAAATAATTGAACCCAATAAAAGGAAAGAAAAATAAGCTTCTGCTTACCAAGAGACGGTCCAGCCGACCTTGCCGCCTAGGCTTTTGCAGACCCCTTGACTGCTGGAGTTATCTTGCGCAACTTCTGCACAGCACAGCGTACTATCCTCGCCGCCGTAGTCTTGTAGACGTTCTTTCAGGAGTTTAACTGCGACGGCTTTGGCAAAACCGCGGCCGCGATAGGGCTCCTCGCAGTGAAGACTGCTCAATGAAGCGTCAGGACCTTTTATTGATCATGTGTGGTTAGTGAAATGCAAGCATTATAATATGGGAGGGGAGAGACATCATCAATTATGAAGGGGTGGACAAGGTCAGAGGAAGGGGGGTAGCCGGTCAACCTACCTAGAAAGCACCAGGCAATAGGGGTTCCATCCTCAAGCGTAATCGCCATGCTGGGCAATAACTTGACTGTTCTCCTACAAGTGCCAGGGGGTGGGAATGTCAGCTCAGGTCAGCATGTTCAACCAGTTTGATACCCCTAGTCACCCTCTTTTCTCACGATCCTTTCATTATGATGTTGGCCTCCCTACTATGTTGTCGTGCGTCTGACTGGAGTAGGAAATCGTTCGTACTTACTCCTTACGCGGCACGTCCGACCGACTCAGCACCAGCGGTATATCCCCGCTCCTCACCATCCCCCATCGCATCCCGGGATCCAGCAGCGGCCTCCCTTCCCTCTCGTCAGCGGGCGGTGGTAAGTTGCGCACGTCCAAGAGCCACTTATTGTACGGACTCACATTCCCCGACGCGATCCCAGCCTCGTCCTGCAACGCTGTCCGAAGCGCCTCGCTCACCGTCCCTACCAGGACGCAGGGTCCCAGCGGCGAGGAGTGGGACGGGACCGCGGCGTACTCGTCTTTCAGCCGGCGGACGGTGCCGAGGACGGAGACGGCGTGTCCGAGTGCATCTTGTCTCTGCTTCACGGTCTTCTCATCCCTATCGGCGCTATTGTGGCCGCAGCGTTCCAGTGTCGAGTACATCCACATCTGGGTCTCCGGACCGCGGGATATGTCCAGGTATGCCGCTGTGAACGGATGATGATGCTCCGTTGCCGCTACTGCTACCCCTTTTACATCATTGAGAGGAGAAGGAAGTGGCGCGTCGGAGGCGTAGAGGATTCGGGCATGCTCGGTGACGCCGCCGGGGAACCTTGTGAACTGCAAGCGGCGCAGTAGGGACAGTGAGTGCGGCAGGTGGGCGGACAAAAGTCGGAGGAAATCCTCAGGGGGGTTTTGTGTGTACACCGCGACGCTGTCGCTGCTATGAGGGTTAGGCATGGCCATGGTAATCTATCTTGTAATGTAGCTATCTTGGGCTTTTGCTGTGAATAGATATGGGCCTTCACACTTCTTATAAATACTACACACCAAGAAGCTAATGAGAGGCAGGGCGGTGATAATGAGGCGGGTTTCTTTATTTATTAACAACTGGCACCAGCATGTTTCTACAGCAGGGCGCCGTTGTGGGGAAACAAGCGGACGGGATGGCGGCGGCTTGGGGTAACACTATGCATGCATGCGAGGTCCATATAGGGACATGTAAGTCGGCTCAATAGTCACTTTCCCGATACCGCCCGTTATATTGGCTGCTGATACAAGAGGGTCTGTGAAAATCTCTTCTCAGGGTCAAGCACAATGGTATATGCTTGACCTGACGTTGACATAGACTTTTATCATATAGTCAGGAGTACACGAATCTCATGTGAAAACATGACATGTCGTTTTTTCCGCCAATGTCAATGGCATTCAATGTTATTCGTCCAATGAGAAACCGCCATACCGAAAACACTTTAGATTCTGGCAAAGCTCTCTTGTCAATTAAAAAATAGAAACCCCAACTCCAATGCCCGGAGGAGCACCTCCAACCCCCCTGATAAACCAGAAGAATCCTGCATCCTAACCCCGCCCCCTTTTATATCATCTCTCAATCGAAATTGTGGTATATATCGTAATGTGGAAGCAAAAGAAAAGAAAAATCCACGATCAGAAAACTAGACTCATTCCTTGATTTGACCGAAAAATGGTCCTATATCCGTTCCGTACCGTGTCGCATCAGATCTCCTACAATCTCTTTCTCCTCCTCACTGAATCGCAGCCCCCTACCGGCGCTCTCCTCTCACTTTGGCAAGGAAGAAGAAGAACGCAAGGGCTAGTTCAGTCGGAGACTCCCTCCTTGGTTGTTTAGGTCTTCTTGCCAAACTTCTCCAGCCACTCCTTGCCCTTGGCGGCCAGGCTGGCATCGGGGCTCTTGGTGCGCTTGACCACCTCGTCGCCCTCGGCCTTTTTGACCTCCTTGACCTCGGGGTTCTCGGGGCTGCCCAGCTTGACAACGTTGGCGGCGCCGCCTCGGCCGACGTGCGCGATGCCCTCGCTCTTTTCTCGGCCCACCACGCTAGAAGGGAGAAAAAGGGAACGTTAGCCATGTTGTTATCCATCAGGCGATGGCTGTCTGCGATGTCCCGGGCTGCGACGATGATGGGCGGCGCAACGCAAAGGCGAGCGAGATGTAGCAAGACAGTAAGGCGGGGGGAGGGGCAAGCAACAACATTACTTACGGCTCAACATCCTGCAGCGCCCGCGTCTCGGCCGGGTCCTTGTTGGTGCGCATGTTGCCCGAGCCGCCGCGGCCCGTCGTGACGACCGTGTGCTTGAGCGTCGGCGTCTCGAGGTCCTTGGGCTGGATCTTGGGCGAGTTGGCGGCGTCGCTGATGTTGCCCGCGCCCCCGCGGCCGGTGGAGGCGTATTTATGCTGCTGCTGCTGCTGTGGCTGCGACATGATGGGGGTCTTTGCTTATTTGGCCTGTGCCTCACGTCTGTGGTTTCCGGTCGTTCGTTAGGTATTTATGCGGGTGTTTGCGCGCGCGCAGGTTTGTGTGTGTGTGTGTGTGTGTGTGTGAAGAGAAAACGAATGTCGTCGTCGTCGCCGTCAACCGGAACCAATTCTACTTGAGCTTCTTGTTTCTTGCTTCTGGCAGATGCGTGAAAGGGTCTCTTCTTTTACGCAACAAAATTATTTAAAATGGGCAAAGGCAATGAATTGGTCTAGATCTGTCTACTAGTCAGGTCTAGATATATCTAGTTGGGGGTTTAGTCGTTATTAAGATGGCAGCGTGTGTTCGGGTGGATAATGCCAATCACGTCACAAAAAGATTTGGATAGCTTGTGACCCGACCCGGTTTGGGTTTCTTGTTCTAGCAGCAACCTGGTTGGAAATAGCGGGGGAGGTAAACGGATAGGTATGATGTAGTATGTATCTGGATGCAGATGAGAGAAAACAAGTTACCCAGTAAACAGGTAGGGTCCTTGAATATGAGGGTCTTTCTTGGGATTTATTCCTGGATTAAGGTTTGGCCTGGGAGAGAAGCAGAAGCAGGTATGACAGAATAAATACCCCGAGCGACTGACTGGCTTTCGCGACAAGCCCGGCCATCTCCCTCTCTCTCCCTTCCACCGCATACTACATGCTGCTTGCCGGATGTTGGTTGCCCGACCATTGGCTTTCTGCAAATCTGGGCAACATGGCGGTGATGTCACCCGGTTCGTCTCATTCGCAAACATGGCGTGTTGCCCGTCGCCCAGCTTTGCACATTCCATGTGTACTTACCACCCGGCGCTAGAAGCTAGAAGTCACAATCATCGCAACTAGTAACAGACCTACATACCCGTCCTACAGTAGCCCCATCGCCCATCTTCTTATTGTCCGCCCAACTAACCCAGGTAAACTTATTGATGGGGCCTCCTTCCGTCGCTCAGATCATTCTCTCTCTGTCTCCTCCCTCTTCCGGCCGCGGAAGAGGGAAGCGGACGGGCAATGACCCCGCCAGCCCAGCCAGTTAAGCGAGAGCCGAGTTATCAAGACGTAATGAAAACGCCCTGGGCCAGCAGTTCGGAACACCACCAAGACACGCCATCGACAAGCACCACCCCTCCCAGGAAAAGGAATCAAATCTCGTACTTAGGCTCATCGATGGTGTCATTCCGTCCCCGCTTCCAACGACCTTAATACCAGGGCTACTCTTGATCATTATGGACCAGTACAGCCTCGAGGCAAACGACGCCGGCCATTGCCCGATAGGTTATGCATACACTGGCTGATCTTGAATACTCACATGCCCAAGAGGCTAGGTATGTGGTGTCAACCGCGGTGGAACTTAAGTTGGAGAAATCAAGTGTATTTGGTGAAAGAATCTACTCAGCACACGGAGCAGCTCAAATAATGATAGCCACAGCACTATAACATGCTGCTCCTTCCATCCTGATTGGTCGAGACTAACACCAGTTGCCATATTCGACCACATACTGACACAAATTATGAACTTTTCTCTGGAAGAGATCAATGTATTTACGGCTTCTTCATGAGTATGTACATCCGTCAGGTTTAGTCTAATAACTCCCCACGAGTAATAATAGCCGACTTCAAAGCAACAACCGGGGCAGCATGACATAATTTATACAAGCCATGCATTCGACACGGCCCAGCGTCCGTTCGAACCCCGCGCCAAGCTCAAATCTCTTATTCGTCATCCTCCTCATCAGACCCCTTACCGCGTTTGGCCTTGCCATCAGCACCTTCCTTCCTGATGGGGATCTTAATCCCCCTGGGTCGCAAAACATTTGCTTAAATAGGTACTCTCGCAAACTCCGGGGAACTTCTTGGCGCTGTAGACTTGGAAAGGGTCGCTGAAACACTGAGCGAGGACGGGCGCTTTTCCTTGGTTGACGCGCTGGGGATCACTAGTCGAAGCATCGCCTACCGTGCCGGGAATTCCCACGCTAGTAAATGAGAATCGCAGGCTGTGGGTGGTTGTTAATGACTGTGCAGAAGCGCGGGCTAGACTTGCTCAAACTTACCGGAAATAGCCTTCAGTCCTCACACTGAGATCTTGGAGGATGAACCAGATTCCAAACTTGTCCTCGGGATCCAGCAACCTGTTGGCACTGGTCACCAGGCTTCCAATGAGGTTTCTTGTGTACATTCCGTTGGGCGGTGTGGCGAGAGAGTTGGCCCGTTGAGGGGTCAAGTCCTGGGGGTAACGGCCTGCATAACCGTTCTGCGACGGAACTGATTGCACGTTAGACGGGACCGGATATTGACCCACGTGCCCTTGGTATGTGTAGCCGTCTGACAGATTGTCATGGTTAGCAAGCATTTTCGTGTATCTACTAAAAGGAGCTAACTCACTTGGTGCTTGGCCATACCCATGGCCGTATTGCTCACTTGCATAGTTGGAAGGAGGTTGCGATGGTGCTGCGAATCCTTGGCGGACCATTCCTGGATAGGTATCATACGACGGGCCACCTTCCTGCAATTCCCTGAACGACTGTTGCGTTGTTGAAGAGATAGAGGGTGAGTTCTGTGAATGCTTGACTACGTTGACTTCCTTAAGGCCATTCCACGACCACAAGTCCACTGAAAGGATGAACATCTGATGTTCGACGTCGCTGTGATAGTATTAGTACTTCCGTCATCACTTCCAATACGGGGCATCGCAAGCCACAGCGAGGGATTTAGGTATTACTCACTTGCTGCTAACCTCCCTGCCCGTCGCCTTGTCAATAACCTGAAGACGAATGCAAGGTGGCGGCGTAATCGGCCGCCTATCCTTATCGCCGAAGCCGCACATGCGGGCACGCTGAGGTTGCTGGACACAGACCAGCTTGTACTTCCACTTCGAGTCCTCCTTCTCTGTCGATAAGGGGCGCGCATGATCGGCCAGGTTTTGAATATCCTCGTTAACAGTCTTGGTGTTTTCTGACAAGGCGCGCGTTGAGATTCTGGGTCCTTCGGGTATAGGGCCGTTGCCGTTCTGGGGGCGATCGAGGACGCTAGGCATCGGCCCCTGCACATACTCGGTACGGGTAGGAGGCAGATGCGGGTGCGGACGCGGAGCATTGGAGTAGTACTGTGGATAGGCGTGATGAGGGCCTGGCAGGCTGTGCTGCAGAGGCTCATGTGAAGGCGGAGGATGGTGCGAGTATTGGCCGGGGCCTGGCGGCGGCGCCTGGCCTGCCATGTGGTGGGGAGGTGGGTGATGCCCATGGTTGGGCGAAGGATACGGTTGACTGCTCATCGTGCTATTTGTGGTGATTCTCAGTCTCGGTCTCGAAAACTTCCCCTTGGGTGGACGACTCTCTGTATCTCTCGATGCAGGCGGTCGGGAACTGGGTTGTTGGCGCCCTATTGCTAACAACTTGTACCAGGCTTTGCTGGCTCAGGGATGGTAAGCGTGATGTTGATGGAATGTTGTGAAGGGCTGACAAGCGGGGGAATGCCGACGAGTATATAGTAAGGAAAACTGTAAAATCACCGAATAGAATCAAAGATGGGATGGAGTGTGCAGCTTACTTTTTATGTACCTCTTGGTGCTGAGACGACCTCAAAGTTGAGCGATGCGGCGGAAGGTTTAACTGATAAGAGCTCTTTACCTCGCTATCGGGAAAGGCACTTGACAGTAGCTGATTTCAGGGTTCCGCAATGCGTATTATATGGGACCTCTGAACGAGACGGGAAGACCAGAAGATCGAGAGGAATTGAAACGTCGGCAGAGACAAAAAGGACACGAGCAATCGACGTCGAGTAGAGGAACTCTGAAGGCGAAAAGGAAGTATCCCGGGTAGCAGCTAAGCACCTGACGGTAGATAGATTGGCTGCTTTGCTCTCTTCCGCTTTTTGTTTTTGTTTTTTAGAGGTAGGACAAAATTGAAGATTTGTCTGGATGCATATGGCACAATGATGTGAGGCTGGGGGAGGCGCAACTTTATTTCTTCTGTTGCTTCTCTGCGCGGTTCAGCACGCAACACAACGCGACGCAACGTAACGCAATGCTGGATGTGTATGTGGGTTGAGTGGTAGGCTGGGCTTTTGGGTAGCTGCAAACCGAAGCGCCGAATCAAAATGGGGATTTAGTATTGGTATTTCGGGAGTGGGAGGACTAGGGAAAGGATGGCTCGTAGTACGGGCAGTTTCATTAAGTAGCACATACCCAGTACCATGTCTATGGTATGGGCAGGGCCCCGGCCAGTACATTACATAACAGGCCTCGTCGTTACCGTTAGAATGGAGATGTGGAAGACGGGGACGAGGGGCAGCCGACAGGGAACAGGGGACTTTGACAGAGCCCAAATCGTTCGGTTGCTCCCACTTTAAAAAGGCCGTTGCAAGCTGGTCGGTCTGGTCTGGTCTGGTCAGTCTGTTTACTTGACCGGAACTAAATAACCACGAATCCTCCCGTCGTCGTCGTCGTTGTTGTTTCATCAAATAAAATCGCCCATTTATACCCAAACTCGTATCGTGTATAGTGGTATAACTACCTGAACTTACAAGTGGGATAGCCGTCTTACAGTGACTGACTATTCAAAGGGGTCAGCCGAAAAAAGACATCGAGACCGCCACCCTCCTCCACGGCAACGCGAATCATTCGCCTGCAGCATCGTGGCTGTTCGTTTTACCGGATCGAGGAAAGCCAGTAAATATCAACGCTTCATATACCTATGGCGGCCAGAATAGGTGGGTATACTGACTAGAGCACTCTCGATGTGCTTTACCTACCCTATTTGAACGGAAGCGAATTACAAGGCAGCTGGATCAAGTTTTCCCCAGCGTCCGCCGCCGTCCCAATTCGGCCGCGACTCTGTCATTTCCCAACGGGTTTTGCTCATCAGCTATCCGATTAGAGGGAAAGAAAGAGATTGATTTCCCCAAAATACGCATGCTGCGAACGTGCGGGTCCCCTGGTGAAATCCTATCACAGACCGCGACGTTGACGCCTAAAGTTTGGTACGGGGCCCAATACCGGTGTCAAACTGTAACCCACATCTGCACTGCAGACCATGGATGCGATGGTCAAGGGCCAATAAAATCGAATGAAAAGCTCGAGTGCGCTGTCCACTGGCTTGTCCCTGGAAAGAAAGGGAGGGGTCTAGAAGGCGGTGCGCCAGTTCTTTTCTTGTTGCGTGGTATGTACTTTGCTTGCGACGCGACGAGAATAGTCCTACATGTCAAAGGTGCAGTTGAGATGTTCTACATGCAACTTCAGATACGTAGGGTACGTTTGATGGGCAAAAACGCAATCGCAATTGCGGGGGAAGTAGCTGACAGCTTCCGAGATTGGCACTTGGTTCTGCTTGGCAGCTTGCTATGCGCGGGATTCATGCCACAGCCAGGTTGGCCCTGGTCCGAGGTAACTATCACCAATCCCAAGCTGGCCATTCCACATATCCCACAGCTATCGTAGCTAGCCCCCTGGCCGGAATGTGGGCAGAGATTTGCATTAGGCGCGAATCATTGCTACTGTTCATCGCTGTATACCACCATATAATAATGTATCTACTTTTTTCTCTTCCATCATTGGCAACCCTTGCCCCATCATTGCCAAAGGTTTGGATGGTATGCATATTAAGATGCGCGGCCAACATCATCTCTCCACCCCCCACAGAGCCGGGCGACCAACCTGCCTAATGTAGCACTCGATGTGTGCCTCATCTGGAAAGTCTGGATGGATTTGGTAAATTTACCATCAAGCTCATCACAGATGTTGCGCAAGTCTGCCTAATCTCGGTCTTATTCGGCAGCCTCCAAGATAGACGAGGACGGAAGCCAAGGCCCATACGACGACGCAATTATCGACAGCGCTGAAAGCTTAGCAGAATAGAAGACATGCGGTGGCTTGCAATCCTAATAAATGGCATGATCTAAAGTTACTCGTATCGCCAACCGCTTGTGTGCGCGCAAGGAGGTACACCAGTAGGTAGCTAGCCACATGCATCGTCCTTTCGAATTCGGGGGTTCTAATGCACTGGACTGTATATCCGGAAGCCCTCGGGCCGCGTGGAAAAGCAGGGACGTGAACGCCATCTGTCAGCCTTCATTCAGCTATGGCTGCCGAGGCGGCACGTCAAAAGACGCTCGGGGACAAGGACCCCAGCTTACCATGATCGTTCGGCTTGGGGGTCATCCTTTTCGCCTACTACCTACCCTCCCTCTCATCCTACTACTATCCCTCGACTCGAGTTCAGTGGCGTGGGTGATTGAAGGGAATGGTACACGATCTCTGCGCAACTCAGCGATTCCCATCATCGAATATCATGACCCTATCTCGCCCGCTGCGTCATGGGGTGGTGTACAGCCAGCCGGACACCGTCTATCTCCAAGGACGCGCCACTGGCGAGAGAAAAGACAAGGTCGCGTCCCAGCGCCTCCAGTTGCTGCAGTGTAACGGAGAGGGATTGCCGACCCACGTTCCCTTCAGATCGATGATAGCTAGACTGCAACCTAGGTGGGAAACGAAGAATGCAACCTAAAACCACGTAAGTGCCGTTACGGACCTTACTGACTTAGCAGCATGGGTAAGTAGGCAATTCCATTCGAAAACCTCTAGAAGGTGAGGAGAAAAATAGAACAATATGTAAGGGGGGCACGGGGCTAGCCGCCAGCGAGGAGGCACTTAGCAATCAACAACCACGCGACTCTTCCTCCCCTCTTACGCGCCAGGTGATATAAATATCTTTACGCTCCCTTCCCCCAGGAAACCGGATGTGAAACGAACCGCTCTTCTGCCAGAATATTCCCGACCCGCCATTTGCCCACGTGCGTTTGACATGGCAAGGAAGGCTAACGGTTTGTCCCCGGCGGCCCCTGCATCAGAACCAGAATAGAGTGCTGTTGCATGATATCGGGTAGTATCCCTGCGCAATTAATAGCGACTGGGCGACCTCGGCGGCGTCCATCTAACTAACCATCACATCCCCTTTCCATGAAGGGAACTGTAACGATCCTCTACTCCGACTATAGCAATGAAAGTGACTGAAACACCGTGATGCGGCTTGGGGATATATAGACACTTGCAACAATATAATACATCGGATCATATAACTGCACCAGAGATGCGTAACTAAAAGTAACATTGGGCTATAATTATGTACTATAACTAACTCTTTCCTGCGACTCAGCTGCGAGGCTGCCTGAGGATTCTGTTTCATACACACACACACGCACACGCACACACACGTCCCAGCCGCTTAAGGGGAATCTCTGCCAGGCTGTCAAATACCGACAGCTCTCGTAGCGCATCTCCCATCTCTTGTCATCCCGTTCCAGAACCCCCCGCCAATCCTATCCCACAGTTTGTTGGAGAACCCCGTATAAAAGCCCCAGGTAATTCTTCCTTGATTAAGCAGGTCGATATCATGCAACAAGAAAGAAGAGACCCATCAAAGAGAAGCAGAGGAATACAAGAAGACCAAGCTGGCTGCAAGACTTGACTGCTCCGGTATGCTCCATCAAGTCGAAAGGCAATTTCTTGCAAGAGACCCTACCCGACACGGATTGGTGTAGGTAGGGGGTATTTGAAACGAAAGCAAAGTGTAGAAACCCATGCCCAGATAAGAACCATCCATTGATCGATCAACCATTTTTTTTGTTCGCCGAGAATCGTTGTTTTGCTCTCTTTTGATCGTTCTGTCTCCTCCCCCGAGTCTGCTTTACATCCGCCAGAATGAATTTGTAGATATTCATAAAACCCATCAGGCGTTGTTCATACAGTCATATGCCGTTTTGGTCAGGAAGAAGCAGACCTAAAAACGCCTATGTTCTCCCCACGCCTTGCAAAACCAAAAAGGGAATTACGATAAAATAAAAAAGAATTGTATGGGCGCCGATGCTGTTTGCCGTCTCGCGATTGTCTTGTACACAGGTGGCAGGCTGGAAAGAAGAAAGAAAGAACCTGCCACCCAAAGGTTGTGGTATCGAAAGTAGAATGATGTGAACTCCCATCTCTCAGGAAACTACAAGTTATCCGGTGACAAGGTGGGTGACAAGGTGGGTATAGTGCTATCAAGGCGTTCAAGGAATGGTTTGTCGAACGTTGCTCGAATGGTGGGTGTGAAGGGGTTTAGTCATCTGCCAGTTTGGCAAAGTGTTTGGACCAGAGCCAGCCGACCAGATTGTTCGGGTCGTCCTGGTTTTTGGCCAGCCATAGCTCACCCTTCTCGGCGATAACATCAAAGATCTGCGTTGTGTCAGTCAGGTTATATCTTATGTAAGTGAGTTTGAGATGAGACTTACTTCGCCAGCTTGGTAGGTGAGGTAAGGATACCCTGCTTCGTGCTTGGTGGTTTCGATGTTGAACTCAAAAAGGGATGCGGCTAGCCATAGTACATTGTAGCCGTTGATGGGCGCCCTCTCGCGAGAAGAAGCACGAGAAGATGCTCGGGATGCACGCACAGCTTTCTCCGGCCCGTCTGGCAATGGAAGCGCCGAA
This sequence comes from Apiospora saccharicola, assembly GCA_038363915.1. Taxonomy (NCBI): domain Eukaryota; kingdom Fungi; phylum Ascomycota; class Sordariomycetes; order Amphisphaeriales; family Apiosporaceae; genus Apiospora; species Apiospora saccharicola. The sequence goes on from JAQQWM010000001.1 coordinate 9,721,654, forward strand.
TGGAACAAACCCGAGTACCGTTGAGTCTCTGATGTAGATGGGGCTTGGGGTGTGTGCGCGGCATTTGAATAGGGCCGAGAATGGAAATTTGATTCAGAGCTTTGTCGTGGTGCCATACTTGATTCGTAGCTTTGGCCGGTGCCCGGCCTGGTCGAGCCAGGAGCAGGGGGGCGAGGATGGCTCGTGACCACATCGGCTGTGTGTGGTGACCCTGAATTGCCACGGCTGTGGCCGTTGATGCCAGCGTAATAGTCTTTGTAGTAGAAAGAGTGAGGGCTGGGAACAGAGGCTTGGGTGGGCGACATTGTAAGCTGGCCACTGTTCCGCCGGGCAAAGTCCGGGGTAGGTATGCTAGGGGCTATATCACTGTTGATCGATAGACCCCGGCCACGGGTGGAAGCAGACGACAACTCAGAGGGCCTCGAGCGCAGCTTGGGTATGGAACCATCTGTGCTGTCAACATTGGACGTACGGCCTCGCGAGGTCGGATTAGCGATGCCAAGCTGGGCCATTTGGTCTTCCTGGAACTTGAAATCTCGCTGGAACGTCGTAACAACCTCGGAAAGTTCCGGCGTCTGCTGTCCATCGAGCACAACCTTGACCTTTTCTTTCCAAATCGAGTACCAGTGCGTCTGTATGTTGACAAAGTTGCCCAGGCAAATGTTCCCAACCTTTTCTGTCAATGCCGAAAGCTTGGGGAGCTCCTTCTTCAAGGCTTCGTTGAGGGCCTCGTACTGTTCGACGCAATCAGACAGCTGCTTGTCGAGTTTCTTGCCTGCCTTTTTGAGCTGCTCAGACTTTTCGTAGTCGAGACGTCGCTTTGCTCGCTTCTTCATGGCCAGCGAAGGATTCCCATATGCTTTAATGACAAGCTCGAAAGGTTCAATGACTTGCTTGCGAACCTGCGAGAGATGTTGTTCCAGTGCAACCTTCTCGATGTCTCTCATGGACACATTGAAACGAACCCATTTGCTCTCGATCTCGGGATGCGGCGAGGGTTGTAGGCGCATGACGAGCTCCATAGAAGAGAGGTATTGGAGGAACTCGTGGACATACGTAGCTGTTTGGCGCGTGTAAAACTCGACATCTCGAAGTACCACCTGTAGCCGGAGATAGTCATCGCCAAACTTTTCGTGAAGCTTGAGGTAGTCGGGATCCTCTGGCGATCGGTTTGTTGCCTGAAGCTTGTCGACGCGTTTGCCGAATGCTTTGGCAAACCCAGCACGGACATCAGACTCCTTACGCTTTCGTCCGACAATCTGGCCAACCAGCTCAAAGTTCTTCTTTGTTTTGTTGATCTCTTCTATCGCATCTTCGAGTGAAGCCTTGGCAGCTTCCAGAGCAGGCCGATCAGGGTGGTCCGGCGGCGTTTCATGAAGTAGCTGTATCAGAAGGTTCGGGTACTTTGTGATTCTCTGCATCGGCTTTATCAACAAAGAGTCCAGATTCCAGGCTTTCGTGAGATCCCTTGCGACCTCGTTGCACTCGTTCAACCACACCTTTACGGTGGGATCTTCCTGTATCTCGATCAAACGTTTCGCTGCATGGTCACTGTTCTTGAGAAAGGATTCGTGGGCAGTCTTCATCTTCTCCATATTGCGGGAGAAGATGGGGCCAAGGGATGTCTCTCGGTCTTTGGAGTCGTTTAAGTGGCTGGATGCTTTGGTGGACCCTGCGCCGGTGGGCGTTGTGCCGTCCGAGAGTAACGCAATGTCTTTCGCTCTGTGGCTCTTCGGGACGTACACGCTAGATACGCCCTCCTTGAGTTCTGCCAGAAAAGTCGAATGGAAGGCAATGATTTGATCGGTGTTCCGGAATATCAACTTGATTGTCTGGTCGTCCAGCCTAGGGCACGCCTCTGCGGTTCCCTTGTAAATTTCCTCGACGATGTTCATGTCACGGATGAAGAAGGCTTCAGTGTCCACCAGCTCCTTGATAGTCTCCAGGCGTGTGAATAGCCTCTTCTTCTCCTTCGGGGAAAGGCCAGCGGTAGCTTCGCTCTGCTCGATGCTTTCCGCAAGAGTTGTCTGGCTATCTAGGCGCAGTCTTCCCTCGGTCGTCTCAAAAGAACCCTGATCTACTGAGCGAGGCGTAGAGGCAGGTTGATCAAAATTCTCGCTCTGCGGCCTTGACATGGAGAATGAACTTTGGTCATCCCGGGGGCCACGCGCATAGCTGCTTGGCCTGGTATCGTTGTTGAAATAGTCGCTTTGCGGTGCAGAGCTCATGATGTCCGGGAATGTCACATCCTCTGGTGGTGGGGGAGGAGAGTGATCGGGCAAGACAGGCACTGAGTGAGTACCACTGTTCTTGCGAGTGATGTAGTCCACCAGGAAACCATCTCCAGTATCGAGTTCAGGGAGCTGCGGCTGGTCATCGTAAATCGGACCACGATAGCTTCCATGTGGTGAAGTTCCGCGGCTCGAGGGATATGTCCTTGAGTCCCGGTCAAACTGGGCCCCATGCGACTGGGATTCGGTTTCGGAGACCGAATCGCGGTTGGGGAATTGGTAGGAAGGCGAAGGATAGTCGCCCCTGCTCTCGATGGAGTAATCCGTCCAAACTGTGTTCTGGCTAGCGCGGTTGGTAGATGCCGAGTTTCGGGGTACTGTGAGACTTGGTCTTGTCTCCAAAGTCCTTCGTGTCTCGAGCGAGAATCGGGGCTCAGCAAGAGGTTCCTCCATTGACCAAGTCCGGTTGTGACTTCGAACAGATGTCCCTGATGGGGAGTCACGCAGCTTGGCTGCGGAGTCGGCAACATTAGGACCGACATAGAATTCCTCGAGCTTTGTAAGCCCGCTCTCCTGATTGCCAGATCCTGCACTCAACAGGGTAGTTGTCGTGTCATATTCGCCAATAGGGGGCGATTGCTGTAGGGGACTAGTATAGCCTGACGGCGCTGCCTCTGCTTGCTGGTTGGATTTTGCGGGTGCAACTGGGGCAGGAGTGGTCTCTTTCGGCCTCGACTGGAACTCGGAGTCTCTGCCAATAATAGTGACCCTCGTTTCGTACGATGGGGCAGTATGAGGCTGCGGGACATACTCATCATCGCCCCACGAGCCTGGGATCTCTGGGTCTGTACTGAAATCGCTTCGGGTTGGCGTAGGCTCGGCTGCCTTCTCAGGCGAAGCCGGATCTAACGAGATATGGAAGGACAAAGTGTCATCGTCCAACGGAAGATCTTCGAAGGGAGATCTGTAGACCAGCGATTCGCGAGACGAAGTTTGAGGCGCTGAAATACCCAAATTGTCTACAGCTGGCGGTTCTGGGGATAGTGGGGTTTGTCGAAGCGGTGGTTCCGTCTGTGGCTCTCCATCAAACTCGGTCGTATTGGACACCGCGGATTGAGGTATCTCGTCATGAAACTGAGGCGATCCCATTGGGAAGCCGCCAGGCATCCCCAAAGTTGGCGAGTCTCTCGTAAGTCCAACCTGCTTAACCGCTTGCGCCCTCTCGGCATCTTCAAATGTGGTAGTAATGACGAGGGCGGGCTGTCCAGGCACAGTATCCGCTATACTTGAATGGTCATCATCATCTTCTGACTCTTCATCCAACTCCTCTTGATGTCTTTGGACTACCTCCCTCAAGGCCAAGGCCAGGGCGACTTGCTCTTGCTGTTGTTCTCGTTCTCGGTCCTGCTGCTTTTTCACAGCGGCGATCGCAGCAGCTACCTCTGCCTCCTCAGCTGCTCTTGCAGCTTCTACTTGAGCCGCATGTTCTGCTTCGGCAGCAACTTCTGCCTCCGCCTGTGCTTGGGCCTGTGCTTGAGCATGAGCTTTCGCTTCCGCCTCAGCTTCTGCCCGAGCTTCTGCCTCCGCCTCGGCCTCTGCCCGAGCTTCTGCTTCCGCTTCCGCTTCAGCACGCGCTTTGGCCTCTGCTTCCTTCTTCTTTCGTTCTCTCTCCGCTGCTGCCTCTCTTCTAGCCGCTGCTTTGGCCTCGGTTTCCCGTATGCTCTTCGTATAAGAGAGCTTGATCTGCTCCCGGCGAGATGCGAAGTCGATAGGCCCTATTGACAGCTTCCTTCTCCGTGGAGGCTCGTTGGCTTGCCTAGAACTAGCCCTAGGGTCTACTTTGCTTGGTGACCGTCCCCTTTCGGCAGCCTTCATGCGTGAGCTAGTCGTAGTTGCAGCAGATACTGGCTGCCGGGGTCGCGAACTTCGTAACGGGGGAGATAGCTTTGGCGGTGGCGAAGAAATGTAAGCGTTTAACCTCGCGCTGCCGTTGGAAGTAGGCGCAGCTGGTGCCCTTTTGCTCGTTGTTTGAGTTGTGGGTGTTTTTGATCTCGTCTGTGTTATGGGTGTCTTTGATCTGGCGGATGACGCGGCCGCTCCGGTTGTTGCCGTTTTGGTAAGATTGCCTTGCGTTCTTGTTGGCGGCCTCTTGTTCGTGCTGGGAGAGTTGGATCTGGAGAAAGGGGGGCTAGTACTCGTGGAAGAAGCAGAGCTGTTTTGTTTCCGCATCGACGTTGGCAATTTCGAACTTGCTGAGGCGGGTTGCGGCAAGTTCGAAGCAGGAGTATGTTGTTTTTGAGACTTAGAAGTTTGAGGTGTTCGTGAAGCTGACTGGCTCGATTTTGTACCTACAAGGTCACTGTGAGCTCGAGTATGGTGAGGCTTCGTAAGCTTTGTAGGCGATCTTTTCCCTTCGTTTGTCCCGCTGGCATTTCTGTACCAATCTGTCGGAGAACCCGACCCGGCCCTGGATTGCGACAGGCTTCGAATGTTGGACTCCGACGTTCGTCTCGGCCGCACGCCTTCAATACCGAACCCGGCGGCTGCTGTATCATTTTCACCAGGGGGCAGCTCACCAAATAACAAAGGCCTGCCTGAGCCGCTGGTGCTTTGGTTGCGTGTAGGCACAGGAGGAGCATCGACGGGGGATGTAGGCGAAGTTGGTGTTAAGTTGTTCATTGACTTGGTCGCCATGTGGTGGGAGGTGTTTGTGCCCCGAGGCTTTGCAATCCGACTCGCGAACGACTGTTGGCTGCTCGACATGTGATCCTCGGCAACATATTTACTCCTCTGTGTCGTGCGAGCTGAAGATGTTGATTTCGAACTCCCGTGGGTTGCCTCACGCGATACACCGGGACGTGAGGTCGAAGAAGGCGATGCGCCATTCGTGTGTGACGAGCCAACCACGCCACGGTAATTCGACGGGGTCGATGACTGCGAGTTTTCACGAGCGGGAACACGTGGAATGTTGGTTTTTCGACCGGCGCTGCTGCTGGTGCTGTTATTACTCGTATGCGAGGTGGTGTTTTGATCAAAGCGCTTCTTCAGGTCCTTGACGCTCGGTTGTTTCCCACCAAACGATGTTGGAGGCTTCGAGCCGGCTTTTGTATTGACGTGCGGCTCGTCTATTGGCGCCGAGACAGAGCGTATGGAAGATCTGCCTCCATTTCTACTGCCCGCCCCAGCTCGTGCAGCAGGGGAGGGGATTGAAGTGGTATTGCCCGGTGTGGTGCGTTTCGTCGAGGGAGATCGCGGTGATGAGGACGTCGAGGCAGCACCGGGGTGGTGCCTCTGGGATGGTAGCATCGTCGACGCCATCAGGTTGTCTTGGTCTGCATGTAAGTTCTTGTAGAAATCGTCAGGCTCAGCGGCGCCATGCGGATTCAGGGGGTCGTTCGTGAGATTCGCATTGGCAAGCGCGGCCTGGCGATTGTTTGCAGCATAGGATGCAAGGGCGGCATCAATGTCTATGTTAGAGCTTTCCCCTGTGGCATCCAAGTCAGAATAGTGGTGTTGGTCCAAGCGATGCCGGTAGTCCTGGTCGTAGCCGTAATCGTACTGGTTGTGGTCGTCGAGATGGTGCTGGGGGTAGTGATGGGAGTAGGGATCGTGCCTTCGATTTGGCGATTGGGGTTCGAAGGAACGGTCTGCCGAGTTCAGTGGGTGGGACGGTCCAAAGAATCGGTCCTCCTCGTCACGGTTGCCGGCCTCCATTCTCTAGTGGTGGCATCACCCTGGGCTTTCAAGTTCCAAGGGAAACATAAAGTCTCCTTTCGTGCTCTGGTGGTGGCCAACCCAAAATGGCTGCAGGGACTGGTGTCTGTCTGGCGAGCAAGCGGCAGGCAGGGTTCGCACGTTGGATTGGGCACGGAAGGCAGGCTGGCAGGGGACAACAGCGTAACTGCCTCCGTAGTAGGGTCCTCTGGTATAAGGCTGGTGGTTCGCTAACCTCTGGAATGGTGTTTCAGGAAGATAATTCAGGTTTAGGCATTCACGACCTCTGCTATGCTCGCATCCATACAAGAGCGACCAAGCTGCTGTGCTGCATGTGTGTCAAGACGCACAAACTGGGGGGACGGCGTCTTTCTCGTTTCGAGGCTAGTTGGTTAGGTTGAGAAGAAGCGGCGAGCTACTGCGACTGGTGGAGGCTTTTTCGTCGGCAGTGGGGGGCGTAGTCGCAGGTGTGGGAGAGAAAACGGAACCGATGAACAGTCATCGGCCTCTTTTCTTCTCTAAATCTCCAATCTCGTTTCGTTTGGACGTCAACGTAGGATTGGAACGATGTGTTTGGCGTCCTCCCTCCTATGCGTGAAGCAGGCAGGTATCCTTGGCTATGGAGAAAGCACTCTCTGCGGTATGCACTGCGTATGTAACCAAGAATTGGAAGACTTGCGAAAAGGGTGGTGCGAGCAAATGGTAATTGGGCAGGAGATATCCCAGTCCCAGTTCGCAAAAGCAATGATTTGCTGGCACGCAGGAGCGTGTTCAAGGGTAAGGGTAGGTACAGCAGTAGGTACAACGTAATGTGTGAGAGTGGGAGTGAGATTGAGCAGAAAGAAAAAAGGCCGGGGGTAATCTGAGGTATGTACAACAATACCGTGGGCAGAGCATGGAAATGTTTCCCAATAGGTACTTTTAACGGTTCATGGACCGTTCACCGGAACCAACCGTTGAGAAACTGGCATGGATACCAGAGTTGCTCATGCTCAAAACTCATACGATAAAAAGCAGACGGCTCGTTATTATGTAAGAGGGGCCCTCTCCCTCACGGGAACTTGCCCGCCTGGAGGAGAGCTGTACTTTGTTTTTTTTAGTACATATGTAATAGATATCGTCCTGTCCTCCCTTGCTTCTTTCTTTTCGTATTGGACCTGGTCGATTATGGAGACCCAGGCAAGTTTGACTGCGGGACAATTGTCCGTATGTATTTCTTCTCTACGCAAAGCGCTGGGAAACTGGCGGGAGGCAGCACATTACCACAACCCCCTTCGTTCAAGCCATGTATGTATGCATGCATGCATATGAGCACGCATGAGGGGATTGGCGTGTATAGGCAAAAGTCCTAAAATGTAGCCAGTCAAGTGCTTCTAGTCGCACAGCAGAACCACAAATGCTGGCAAATGCCCGGCAGCGTACATAAGCGTGTGTTATGTGTACAGAAGAAGGCTTGCGTCGAATTTCTGAGTCAAGGATACGCAGGTCACAATGAGAAGGTGCCTGCTTGTTAGTGAAGCTGGCTGGCTGGGCGTACTCCTAGAGAGCACGCCGTCCTGGAGCTGGCGGCTTGGCGTGCCAGGGCCGTTTTTCCCTTAATTGCTTCATGGGTAGTAGTAATCCGAAATCCGAACATCCATTGCCTCGAAATTTCCGTCCAACGTACTTTCAGTCCATTGACAGCGCCCATCTTGATTACCAATACACTTACTCCTAATGACATAAGGAGAATAAGTGAACTGTGATACTATTGGAACTCCTTATTCTCGAAGAGACTGTTAATCGGTTTATCCTCGCAGGGGTTTGGTGTATCACAATCACAGGTGGTAATGTGTAATCGTCTTCCCAAATCCAGATCTGCGACTCGACCACATCGAACCAGGTACGGAGTGAATGGGGGTGGCCTTGCGTACCGAGAGTTTTCGACAACTGTGCCGCACATGGGCGCAATGGCGACCTAAAATCCACCGGAAGGCTTTCCCAGAGATCCTTCATTTGTTCAGCAAGTCGGACGGACTAGCCTACCAGTTCCTCGGTGCAGTGGCACTGCACTGTATGTAGGACTAATAGTTGTGCCAAGCATTCTGATCCTACCTCCTGCTTCCATCGAGTAATTCAATACGCTGTGAGAGGATTCGCAAGTGTTGCTGGGCAATCTTATTTCGCTGCCTTTTAGTTTTTCTTTGGGTTCCTAATTTTCTATCTTCGTCTTTGTCTGTGTCGCTTGAGGTCGCTATACAGGGGTGGTAGGATCACGTTGGAATTCGGAGCCAAGCTGTTTGTCTCTCCTCGAGTCTGCTATTCGCCCGTCCCCTTTTGCGCTCGTCCATTTCCTATGCACTTGCGCACGCCCACCCGTATCTGTCTGGATGTCTTCAGACGAATCGAATGGGTGTTGTCAAGCCCTGGAGAGCCTCGCTCGAGCGCCCCAAACGTCATGATTTCAGCCACTTGGGATGCTTAGATAACCCAATCAGCATGCAGTTTGTGTGTGAGCAACTGAACATGTCTCTGGTCCGACTTAGATTTGCAGGTTAGGAGTTAGGGGGAGAGACACCCGTCCGTCCGTGTGTGGTGGTGTCCGTCTGCGACGGCCGTTTTCTTAGTTGGCGCGCAGCCCTTTGACGGAGCGTTTCCTGCGAGTACCGTAATGTATCTCGTGGTCTGGCTGGAGACTGAAGAGCGCCCAACCTTAAAAGGCGGGCAGGCCCATATGCTGGCGGCCGGATCTGCAAACTGCCTATCAACAGCGTCCACATGTATCTACATACATGAGAAGGGTAGCGCGAGTGGTCCATACAATCGACCTGGACGAGGATAGTTGGGCGTCTGGGCTTCACCGGGCCCTATGCATTTCCACTTTCGAGCAGTATCTATCGACTTATATATCCACAGATAGTCAATTGCAAATCTGGTGCAGGACGATGTTTTCGTATCAATAGTGCGGCTGATCAGCGCCGGCCTAGGTATGTATATCACCTGTGCTATTACTCACCTCTGTACAGCTGTACGCACAGAGTTGGGAGGAGTCAGTTGACGAGCGCTAGACATTGCAGAACAAGGATGCTCCAGTATGGCGTTCCCTCTGAGCCAAGATCTTTAGGACGCGCAGTAGGACGCGGAGCAAAATACCATTTTTGCTATCCGCCGTTTTACTTGAAGCAGCGACTGTATTCTTTACTCATTAGATCCAGGTCATTTGTGACAGCTGCCTACAGGGCACTTGGACCTTTTTTAGTCGCCCACTGACGGGTGTAGGGTAGTATTCGTGCGATTATCGGCGTGGCGGAAGTATCGGGAGAATCAGCTCATTCTTCCTTGCTTGAGCAATTTGGGCTCAATGCACACATGAGGTGGTTTCTAATGTTAGATGGTAAACAAATCCCAAAAGTTTCATTTTGTTCCGGCTCATGCTCAACAAGCCCAAAAAGGTCGAAATGTCTTTCCCCCAGCCTCTTGCCGAGTACAGGTTGGGTAAACAAAGTTTGGTCAAGGCGGGCTCAGTTCACAAACATACCACAGGAAGGATGCCAAGGGAAGGACAAGCTTGTGCCCACAAGCCATTTCGTGACAGTTCCATAGTGAGCTCAGGCGCTGCAAGCAATCAGCAATTAGGCACTGGTCCAGACAAGCCACGGCTGTCCGTCTTCAATTTTTGGTAACAAATCGTTGGTGAATCTTGGATCCCGGATCAGTAGGCCGTACGATCCCTGATTTCCCAAGATACCTCGGGAGCCGCTAACCTAAATAGCTGCTCATCACTCCAGTGGGGCCCCCATCCAGTGCACTAGTGGGAGAAACGCGTCCAAGATCTCAACCCGCGTTTCAAACCTTCAATGCGAATTGACGCTATTGATTGCAACTTGCCGACTGCAGCTCTTCAAACAATCATTGATTCACGGCTACATCTTTATTTCGACTGGAAAGAAAGGCCGAGCTGCCAGATTCCCACCATCTGCTCCCAGTGCTGCCGCAACTGAGACAAATTGTCGGAGGACTCGGTTGCCATGTAAACAGGGCTGTTTTGCACGCCTGGGCGGCTACCAATGGTGATGGTCGTGATGCAAGTGCAGGTGTAACAATAGACCAACCAGCATGCCTACAAACAAAAACCGCAAGCAGGGCCGACTCGGCCAAGAACTTGTTCCCCAAGAGCCTCTGGCTAAGAAAAGAAAACTCAAGCGGGGAAAAGGTTCCCATGAGCCAGTACCGCTGACGCCAGTCCAGCATGCTGTACTGGATCAATACTATCCACAGCTGCTCACGCTCCGCGACTATGTTCTCTTGAAGCTCCCTGCCACATCGCGGATCAGGCGGAGAAAGATTACGTCGACTGGATCTAGTTCAGCTGTATCCACTGGCCAAATCACTGAAATAGAGCGGGTTGTAGGGCAAGTGCTCGACACCACGTTGGTTGGTGTAGCCCAGCAGACAAAATCCATCCCAGATAAAAGATGGGAGCACTGGGAGACATATGCCTCTCAAAAAGGGGACGAATCACATGTAACTCTATCTGATGGGCTTACAGGGGCACGCTTCTCGCAGTCTGAGGTGCGTTGACCACACCATATTCTGGGGCGAACGAGCTGATAAAGAGTATAGATTGTGGAGTTTGTCATATGGATGATGTTTTCCAAATCCAAGAAAACGGGCACGTGGCCAAAACATCTGCTATGTGACGGTTTCCGGAGAGATCACAGCTCTCGACTACAGGCGCAGTCCAGGAACCGTACAACTAACATACCTGACATGATTTCTATCTACCCGAACCAGAGGGTCGAGCTGTTGAAGCAGAGCCCCTGGCCTGAGATCCTCAAGCTATTGGGCAACTCGGGCGATCGTATCATGATGGACTTGCTGCTTGATTCCGCGATGTTTCTGCCTGTTGGGTCTTGTCAGGGGAACTATTACCAGATTAGCGGTCAGCTCTTGTAGAACCCCAAGTCCGTTAGCAATGCTAAGTATATGTTAGGCCAACCACTGTTTGACACCGAACTGCTGGCGGCAAGCAATGAAGATGCCAAACAGATCTCGACTGGTTTCCAGCGCTCGACTGCGGAAATCAACTTCGTCCGCAATCGAATGTTGTATGCCAGACCTGCCTTGAATGCCCGTGGCCTCGTAAATTTCGGGTTAAGACATATTCGTGAGTGGTCTATGTGCCGTTCGAGTAAGCATGCTCTATCTAACCAACCGCAGATGTGTTGAATCGCTCGCCGTATGTAAAACCGAACGCGGAACCCGCCAGCGATGCAAACGCGCTGGCGAGTAAGAATGATGCCAATACCTTGAGGATCATGATGTATATTTTCCCTCAGCAATTTGGCCTCCACAATGCATTTAACTCCAAGGTCGACTTCTCGGAAACTTCCCAACGACTCAAAGACTACACTCTTCGTGAAGATGAAATCCAGAACAAGTTTGGCGAGTTGGCCGGTGACGAGATCCGGCGCAAGAAGGCCAACCCGAAGCGATTAAGGGGCAAGGCGAGGGACCTCGTGCGGAAACTGCAAATTCTGCATTCCCGCTGCTCTTATAGCAAACTACTTCAACACTACTGCCCGGTCAATGACGGTCTTGATCCTAAGGAGGTCAGTCACATTCGACAAGATAAACCCCTAAACCATCGAAAGGGGTAGAGGGCAAATCTCTGAAGAGAAATACCCAACCGCAGGCCCCTTTGTCCTCTGCTCAGATGCTTGTCGAGCTCTCTAGTTCTACATCGCAGGTCTCTGCGTTCTGCCAATCTGTTTTATCGAAGCTCGTGCCTGACGAGTTTTGGGGTACGGGATCGGTCCAAGAGCACAACAAGAAGGTGGTAATGAAGAAGGTTGACCAGTTCATCCACCTGAGACGATTTGAGGGTATGTATCTTCATGAAGTCATGCAAGGAATGAAGGTACAGTACATCGTCATCAGCTACGGAAGAATCAAGGCAGCTGACATCCTACAGGTTACCGACATTGGCTGGCTGGCCCCTGAGCAACTGATGGCTCACAAGACATCGCAAACCGATATCCAGAAGCGGCTTGAACTCTCTCACGACTTTCTGTACTATGTTTTTGATTCGCTCCTCATACCCCTGATTCGCAGCAACTTCTATGTCACCGAATCCAACACGCACAAATACCAGCTGTTTTTCTTTCGCCACGACGTCTGGAAATATGTCGCAGAACCCGCCATGGCGGCGGTAAAGTCAAAGATGTTCGAGGAGGTGAGCATCGATGCAGCGATGAAGATACTCGATTCCCGCGCCCTTGGCTTCAGTCAGGTACGACTGCTGCCCAAGGGAAACAGCATCCGTCCCATCATGAACCTGCGGAGGAGGATGGTCACGAATGGCAACAGCAAAACACTGGGTTCGAGCATCAACACTATTCTTGGACCAGTCCATACTATGCTGCAATTGGAGAAGGTTTGTTCAATCCCGGGGCTTCAATATAGAGAACAATACAACTGACAGATCGCCCCAGTCTATGAACCCTACAAAGCTAGGTTCTACCATGTTCTCGGTAGGCGATATCTACAAGAGGGTGAAGAACTTCAAGTCGAACATACTTCGCGCGGCCAAACCTCTGTACTTTGCCAAGGTGGATGTCCAGGCCGCTTTCGATACCATCCCCCAGTCGGCGATCGTCGGTCTACTGGACTCAATCCCACAGCAACACAGCTATCGCATCGCAAAGCATGCAGAAATCTCCAGCAAGAGGCTAGATGGCTCTGCGGATAGTGGCACGACGAAAAGGAAGTCGAAACCCGCCCGGAAGTGGCTGTCGACCGCCCTCAAAGATCGCGACACGAGCACATTCCTCCAGTTGCTCGAGAACCAACCACAAACCGCGCAGAAGAAAGATACTGTCTTTATAGACAGTGTCGTCAAGAAGCAGTACGACACGAGCCAGCTGCTGCAGCTCGTCGCCTCCCACATCCAGCAGAACCTCGTCAAGATCGGCAAGAAGTTCTACCGGCAGAAGAAGGGCATCCCGCAGGGATCCGTCCTGTCTTCCATCCTGTGCAACTATTTCTACGCCGATCTCGAGCTTCACGTCCTCAAGTTCCTCGACGCCGACGACTGCTTGCTGCTCCGCCTCATCGACGATTTCCTCCTCATCACGACGGATCGGGACAAGGCGGCTCGCTTCGTAGAGACAATGCACCACGGTGTGCCTGAGTATGGGGTGCAGGTCAACCCGGCGAAGACCCTGGTGAACTTCGACCTCGAGGTCAACCGAGCTACTGTCTCGAAACTCGAGGGGGGCGGCGGCGGTAACGACGGCGCCTTCCCCTACTGCGGCACCCTCATTAATAGCAAGACGTTGGACATCACCAAAGACCGAGATAGGGGCAAGATCACGTACACCACCAGGACCGCCGTGAAGCGCGTCGCGCCCACCCAAGACGTTGACGACGAGGAAGAACTTCTTGCTCCCCCAAAACGCCGCAAAACCAGCAACAACGAAAACGGCAGTGCGGTCTACAGCTCGCTCACGGTGGAGTTCACGCGCGTCCCGGGGCAGACCTTTGAGCGCAAGCTCCTCAACGCCTTCAAGATCCAGAGCCACCTCATGTTCCTCGACACGTCCCACAACGATTCGGCTACGGTGCTGTCGAACCTCTTCTCGGCCTTTGTCGAGACCGCTTCCAAGGCGTGGGCGTACGCGCGCTGTCTTTCATCTTTTTCTTCTTCGTCCCCTTCCACTTCTGCCTCTACCTCTGGCAGGCCCAACAACAAAATCACAAACGTAAAGAAGAACAAGAACAAGAACAAAATCGATAAGGGGCATCAGGATCCCACCGCCCGGCTCCTGATCCGCGCCGTCGCCAAGCTCGTCGACGTCGCCTTCCTCCTCGCCCAGAGCAAGGCCCGCCGTACCCGCTACCCGGGCTATGTCTGCGACGTGCGCCGCAACGAGGTGGCCTGGCTCGCCTACCACGCCTTCCTGCGGGTCCTCGGCCGCAAGCAGGCCCGGTACGGCGAGGTGCTGGCGTGGCTGCGGGCCGAAATAAACAAACTCGGCTCGCTGAAGGATATCCGGACAGGGCGGGTTCGGGGTGTAGTTGACTTGTAGGATAATAGTCAGGTAATTGTGGTTGAGAAGCATGCTGAATGTGCAGTGTTTCTCCCTCAGAGCAAGTAGAGCTTTAATATAATCATGCCAACAATAACTAGTCTGCTATGTTCTCGTAAGCTATGATGGGAGAAGAATCAGGACCGCATACACGAATACAGACGTATACGACAAACTTACTGCCCGACTCAAGTTTGTATGTGTGGTTAAGTAATAAGACGGCAATAAAAAGGGGGGGGTTAAAAGTAAGTGTACTTCATTTATATTATATTATCTAAGACGTGTAATAAGCACCCGTATGCTACGCTTTATATTTCTCTTAGTATGTTTATTCGTATCATACGTGTTTCTTTAAATATAGTCTCAATAGACAAGGCTCTTGATTATACTTTTACACAATAGGTAGTCTTCCTGTCTGTTTGTATAGCTATGGATTGGATTATAGCCCTTCCCCAACTCAAACCCGCGAAATATAGGCGGTTTTCTCTTATCTACACATGCTGCCAATTCGAAAATGCAAGTCAGTTCCCGCCTTCCCACTTTGTTTCGCCGCCGCGAGTGGGCGTCAGTTGTTGATGTATATACCTCCTGAACCTCTTATCAATATGCCCCTAAACGCCCAACCCCAGCGTGGTATTTACCACGCGCGCACACTCATCGTGGCCATCCGATTCATTACTTTTACCCCTTTATCCCGGTCCCTGTGTTTTTCTCTCTCTCGAATATCGCTGATATAAGCAATGTTACTCCCGGGGATCAGTTTATTATATATCCCATCATGCCGCCGCCGCCAGTCTGCTCTCCGCCTCCTCGGCCCTCTTGTTGGCCTCCGCTACTTCCTGTTGTAGCTGCTTGATGTACACTATAGCCATCTCCACCGTGCTGGCCTTGCTGTTGGGCGCGCTGGTCGACGACTTGGAATCCTTCTTGTTGTCTCCCTTTTCGCTGCCGGGGCTTTCCCCTTCTTCCTCCCGCTTTTCCGCGATAACGCTCTTCGGTAGCAGCGTTGCGATCTCCTGCAGCGCCATGTTGATGCGGTTCCGTCGACCCTGCTCGGCAATTTTGTGCGACGTTCGTTTCGACGTAAGATTCGTAGAAAGCTCGGTGGGATACGACACGCCCGGTACTGTGTTTCCTTCGAGAATGTTCTGGTAATTCGACTTAGAAGTCAACAAGCGCGATGCAGTATCTTCGGCTGACATCCCCGGAGTGCCGGGCAGTAGTGGCTTGATGTTGGGTGATATACGGGGCAAAAGTGCGGGCGAGACTTGCACCGAGCTGACGCTCGAACGCTTCCGGCTCGTTCTGGCGGCCAGAAGTGGTGTTTTGCGCGAGTTGTTGGCTGACAGTTTCGGTGTTAACAGCGGACTCGCAGCTGCCGAGGATGGCTGCGAAGGGCGAGCGAAAATAGGCGACGGTAATGGCTGCGAATTAGAACTCTTACCAGCCTCCGAGTCAGGCGATATCACGTCAGATTGCGTGTTGATTTGCGGAAGTTGTTGTTTCGGGAAATTGGCGGATTCGGGCAATTCGAAGTTTTCAATATGTTCCGAAGCTATCTGCCCAGGATTGCTAGAGTCGGCGGACTTGTTTCTGGGTGATATCCTAAAGAGCGAGGCAGGCGTTGCAGGCGACGCGCCACCATTCAATATCGCAGCAGGTACAGTATGGGGGTGGCGCTATTGCTATTCTGAGCTTGAAGGTAAGGAGATGGCCGAGCGGATCTTGGTTGAGGGACTGGCGGAGGTGGCATTTCGGACAAAGCTTCCGGCGACACAGAAGCGTTCTCCGAGTCCTCCGTCGAAGCTGTGGACAGAGGAGCGGGTTTGACAGTGCTCCTCTCGGTGAGCGTTTCGGCCAACTCGCTCAGGACCTGTGCGTTCATGATCGGGGTTGACGCCGTCTTCTTTCGATGTGGTTTCACTATAGGCGACTGTCTTACGGTAGACTTTCTTGCCTTACTGACGTTCTTTTGGCGCACCTTCTTCGAGAGGTCGACTGCACTGGGGGAGGGGTGCTAGACTCCAGATCCATCTCCACGGGGGAGTTGGTGGCGGTGGAGCCATGACGGGTTGTTTCGAAGTTCGCTATCGACTCGTGGTTTTGGGCATGCAAAGCAGGCGAAGTGAGAGGGCTGAAATAGGCCCCAGGCACTGTAAACTGTGTTTCAACCGAGAACTGAGTGTCCAAGGGCGTGACCGCCGGGGAGACAAGCGGCGTGAAGGCCATCTGTTTCAAGGTCAGTAGTAATTCTCAAAGTTATCGCGGAAGCTGGTTTAACATACATCTGTCTGGTCCTTCAGCCTAGGGTAGCGATCAAACATTCCATGCGAATGTTGGGGGGTCTGCTCGCCCTGGCAGTGCTGCTGCTGCTGCTGTTGTTGTTGCGACCGCTGTTGTTGTGTGTAGAAATGGTTCGAAGGATGCATCTCTAGACTTTGAGGAGTGGGTGGGATCATGCTCTGCTGCTGCTGAGCAAAGAAGTTGATCTGCTGCTCCTCAAACTGCATATTCTGCTCCTGAATTTGCCTGTGGTGCTCTTGCATCCTTTGATGTTGCAGAAATTGGATCTGCGCGTCAAGGTCGGATAGAGCATCGCCGGGGCTGGGGCGTTGAGAACCCAGCATCTGGGAGGGAACGGTAGGCACCATCGATTCCGAGGTGGTAGGAATCATCTGGGTCGGCATTGACATGCTACTACTGGCGATGATGCCCGCAGTCTCGGTACCACTCATTGCCGTATCCATATGATCATGATGGCCCTGGTGAGAGGGGTGCATCAAGGACGAGGGGTTCGTCGCGGGGTTGAAATCCTGAAAGTCGAATTGCAGCCCGTCGTCCATGTTGGACATGCCGCCCAGTTCGAGGAAATGTTGAAAGTCATCTTCACCCGTTGGAGTCATGGTGTGATCCTGCCCAGTCCAGTTGTTCGGGTCCATCATTGCCATGTTCCGGATCGGCATCTGTGTCGCCCTCGCAGCGAGTCTTACGACAAGCGAGTCGAAATAGGTATCGTTCTGGCCGTCGCGGACCAGATTCGTACGTTGCGTTGCTCGACAGTCGTCGCGGCTGAGGCCTCAGCACGGAGGCTGCTTTTTCCCGCACTTGCACCAACTCAAGAAGTGCTCTTTCTGCCTTGACCTTTTCCCACAGGATGGAGAACAAAGTTCGTCGTAAAGTTTACCCCCACGCAATCAATCATGAACAAATACAGAAAAGACTCGACTAGCAACTTCTTCAGTTCGGGTTGCAGCTTTTTCGCAAGTCGGGAACTAGCCGGTTTGGATTGCCTTTTTCGGGGCGACAAGCAGTGAGGGAGCAGTCACCGGTCGAAGAAATATGCTGGAACAGGCTTGCGTAGGGCGAGAGCAATGCGCTCGCTCTCGGCAGAGATGCGAGGCCGAAACGGTAGAAATGGCAAGCGGTTGTCAAGTAGGCGGCGGGTTTTTAGTTTGACGGATAGTGTATTATAGGAGATCACTGGAGGATTCAACTATTAGTCAGGAAAGCGACTTGTAGAGCGATGGAGGGGAGAAGAGACAGCCTCAAAGAAGCCGATGGCCGTCTTGGAAATAAAAAAGCGACAGTCCATACCGGTCGAGAGATTGTGGGTGTGGTATGGATGGATCCCGCGTCGCATCTTCATGTGCACTAGGCAGGAGTGTGTGAACCGGGGGTAGAGGAGGGACCGCCTAGCTGAGCTTACAGCGAGCTAACTACCCCGACCGGTACATTTGGTACAAGTAGCGATGGGGCGGGGGGTTGAGGGGAAACCGGAGCGGTGACTGGAGCGAGCACCTCGAGAAGTGGGTTGGCCAGAGAGCAAGTTGCGACAAGAGGGTATGCCATTCAACAGACTCGGTGCCAGAGTCTAATAATACGTGAGGCGAGTAGTTACAATGTTCGTAGTATCATATATATCCAGGCCAGCGCAAACGTATGAAATAAATTGTCTACCTTCGAACACGCATGTAGTATGCCTAGGTCTGGTATCCGCAGGTGATGTTCGAGTAGGCAGTAGCTCCCTAGATAGGCATCGCGCGAGGCAGGGCCCCCCACCATAGATGAACGGTAATAAGCAAAGATGTACGTATGCACATCCAGCAGTCGTACTTTCCAACCATCGAATACCTACAATGCCACCAACATCAGGCATACTCCGAACTTTTCAGAACGGGCCACACCCACCACCACATTGATCCCATCACCTGCAGCACAGGGGGCTTGGGCCGGTCCCTGTTCTATGCGCCGAAGCTAAGAAGTTAAGAAGTCTCCTTCCACTGCGCACTGGCTGGACGACTGGGTCACTGCAGGGAACCACCAGCATCAAAACCCACCCACTCAAAGCACAAGCAGCTTACATACTCCGACTTCCAACTAACAGCCGGCCTCCTCCCACTCGGCATGGTCCTACATTGCACGACATCACAGGTGTATTTGACTATGACGACGGGCTCCTTTCTCTGTAAATCCGAGTGGCCCCTGTGTGATATCCGTCCTCTGGAACAGACCTCAAGACGGTATAGCCATCTGCGCGTATACTAGATGTGGTTAATAGAATCGAGTGAGGGCCATCCAAGTTTCCGCGCGCCCTTTGTTCCAGCATATTTTTAGACGCATCAGGAACAGAGTAGAACTTTAGAAGTCTCATACAGCCAGTCGACGCCGGGCCAGTCGATTGTCAGGGTCCTGTGCCGAGGGTGTTGTTTCTCAAGAAATCTTCCGCCTCTGCAACAGCCCATCGACGGGAACTTCCAATATGCTTGTTCCCTACTCGACCAGGGACTTCCTAAACAGCAATTTTTTTCTTGCTCACGAACAATATGCAAAACCAAAGGGAACAGAACCAACCCCCTGGTAACCCTCTTAGGCGCGTCTGGCGGCGTTGCTATGTTCGAGACGATTTGAGGACAAATCCGACAGTACAGCAGGTGGGGGCACTGGGGGCCCCCAGCTAGAGTAGAGCCCACCCAAGGAGATGGATTGGGGTCCGAAAATGAATAATTTGGCCGCCCCCCCCTGTCCACCATACAATGATATATGGAGTTATCTCCGGCCGTTTGGCAGAGAAAGCTTGGACTCGGATCTCATTCAATCACGAAATGCCCCAGTTAGTTAGAGCTCTCTGGTGGAATTCCAGGCCAATCCCCCTGCCCAGAGGCCCTCTGCGGCAGTTGCTCGAGGTTTCTTGCAACCTCTACATATGCAGGTAAGTTTACCCTGTACGAGAATACTAAGGCAGGTTAGCATCGAGCAAAGTCGTAATCGTTTGACCCGACTTACCTCCCTACCGGTGCCGGACCGGTCTAAGAAAAAAGAAGAGTTTTTAAGGTTTGAGCGAGTCGCTTTTCAGCTGGCCTAAGTGAGTGTTCGGTGCTACTGTATCTATAGACAAGATAGGCTAGTCTTACTAATACCTACCTGTCAACTTGTCAACCAGACCTACAAAGGTTGGGATGTGCTGTTTTGAGCATAGCAGGGCAAGGTTTCCGAGGGAACAATAATCACAGTGTATAAGAAAATGGATATTCTATTCACGATCGGCTAGCTTGAGAGTAAGTAAAGAGAGTCAGGCCGTTGAACAGCCATCCCCCATCCTGATTTGAATCCGCCAACAGGTGCCCAATCAGGATCCGGACGCATATGAGGGCCCTTGCTTGCGGGTTCCCACTTCTGGAACCGAGCGAGATTGCCTGCATCTTGATGGAACCTCGCAGTCACTCTCCTTCGGTCTCCTGCGCTTCTCATGCCGCTTCTCATGCGATCTGCTATGCTGTTCTTGTCGATTTACCCACCTACATACGACAACAGGTGCAGCAAAAGGAAAGGCCGATGCCTATATCGTCGCATCCTGACAGAAGCTTAGCAGCAGTGGGCTTCTCGGAGCGGGGGGAGGAGAGGAGGAAGAACGAGACAGAGAGTCGGAGACTCCTACTCTGCGGGCGCCGCCCCCCTCGAGCTTCGTCGAGGATGGCCTTTGGTGATTAGGTGTTGTTCTTCGTGAAGGGCCTGTTGTCAATCCAGATCCATGGCCATGTCATGAGATGAGATGCGGTGACATGCAAATTCTGAGCGGCACGGAAAGGGTTATGCAAAATGGATTCTGACCCCCAAAGCAGTCGACTGCATTGCGCCGTGATCCGCAGCCAGGTTCTGGCCGAGGGTTCTGGCCGAGGTCAACGGGCCCTTTCAGCTTCTGCGTGGGGGTCCGACTGTTATTACCTTCCGTAATATCCCATGCCTCTTACGAAATTTCAATCAGCTCGACGCGGGATGATGAAGCAGCTTCGTCTGGCCTTGTCCGCATGCAACTCGTCGTCGTGCCAGATGGTTGACGTTGGCAAACCGTGGCGCGATGGCGAAAGCAACCATGTCATTGATGTACATCAATATGTGTCTACACATATCACCGCAGTCGCCTGTCAAGATTTTGGGCTTGCTTTGGGCTTGGGGGTACTTGTATTTAAGTTTTGCTCTTTCGGCGCGCGCCTCGATTCTAACCAGATACCCGCGTCGAAGATTTGGGGCTGGCATGGGGTGGGAAAGACCGATGCATCCCCTTTTGGACACCGAGACTGACGGCCCCTCCATCCATGCAAGTGCGGAGAAGGCTTGCCCGCCTCCAATCGCGCGGCGACAGAGGCCTGTAAGCTGCAAACGCCATGGTTTCTTTTTTTTCTTCTTTTTTTCTCGCCGGCGGCTGTCCTGCTTGTGGCAATGGCATATCTCTGGTTGGTTACGTTGAACCAGAAACCAGCCGAGCTGGCACCCTGCTCGGTTCCGGTTGACGCGATGTCACATCCTTGTGCATAAATCACATGTATTATCGTCAGCGATTGTCTGTTACTCCTGCCACCTGCATCGCATACACAGGGGGGCAGCACCCTCGTCTATCTACTTATATATGTATACTGCGGGTTGTCACGTAAGATCTCAACTTCAAGACCCAGCGGGTATAGTAACGACAGCTTGCGGCTCTGTCCGCTTTACTCCCAGTCCGTTCCAGGCCTTGTAATCCGATCCGCAAGCTGAACCTTGACGTTCCCGTCTCTATCAGGACTCCTCATACTCAACCAGGTGCCTTCAAGTACATGGGTCTTATGTCCGTAGCTGCCGCCGAGCTGATCTATGAGGGGATACTGCAAGGGACTCCTGAAGTATTCCTACCTGTGTGCTGACTGCATCAACCGGGGTGGTGTCGAGTGACAGCCGTTTTGTTCTCTCATCATTCTCGAACCCCCCACGCTGGACCGGGCTTACCAGGAGACGTCTCACGCGTCTCTATACGTACTTACTTACAATCAACCTAGATGACTTCTGCAACTTCATTATTCCCGAAATGTGCTGACCGTTTGTGGGCTGCATCCGGATCATGCGAAGCGAAGAGGTGCAGCAGCTAGCAGTATAGTGCAAACTCGTGGCGGCATCATGTGATGCCACTCGGTAAGCCGAAGAGGACAGACTATCACCGCCACTGAAAGCATCTCATGATGCGACTAAGCAGTATGATGACTACCGGCGTTTCTTTCTCAGGCCAGCACTCAGGACGACCTTAATTCCTGTTGGCTCTGCCACAGGTGGTACTACAAGTCGTCATCCGTGTACACCTAAACCGGTCAGTTGCTGCCACGCGTTGTTTAGAACCGCCTTCCTGATACGCTTATACGCTCCTATTTCTATCCTATGGAAACTTATATACTAAGTAATTATAATAATAATCGCAAACTAGTAACACGAAGTATGTAGTATCGATATATATGTTGTCTGTTAGCAGCTAAGCAGAAATATCATATCATGGTGTCCATCTTGCACTATACCCCTGGCGCGCCCAAACTCACTTGATCTGTTAATCCCTTGTTTATGAAAATTGAACTGTCACGCAAGTCGAGCGCACACAACCTTGAAACCATAGATAATCGCTCTTAGTAAGCGAGGCTTTGAGTTTCAGGGGCAAGCCAAGACTAACGAGCTTTACTCCAATAATGTATACGGCAGAAGGAGAAGGATTCACCAGCCAAAACCGTAGGTCAGTGTAACAAATACGCATTTAAACCCATGCAAATCTATACAATAGGTACAGTACAAGACCCAAACAGGTATCTTGCTCAGGTTTAGAGTATTCCCGAATCCTACTCAACGCCACGCCAAAAATTAGACCACCAGTCCCCATTCCACACTCTTAGTGAGTCAGTCCCCAAATCAACTTAAACAGGCTCGATTCGTAAATATCGTACGGAGAAGGAAGAATCCGGATAACGCCCAACTCTTGGAAGGCGGCTGGAAATGTATCCGCTCATGATGTACATTGCAATCATTCCCTCCGTCTTTATTGTCAAGTTTGCAACATTCTATTCTACAAGTACTTCAGTTTCCGAGTCGCATAGACCGACATCGTCGCGCTGAGCGCCCCAATGAACATGCAGACCGCAATAGCGTTCGGCCCGTCCGTGGAGTGGTGCTGGTCCGGCGGGGTATCGTGCGCGAGCTCGGGGCTCTTGCCCGGCTCGAGGATAGCAAAGACGATGGTGCTTATGAACGTCCCTATGAACTGGGGGATTGTCGTGTAGATGTTGAGGATGCCGAAATATATACCGGAGAGCTCGCCGGAGCCGTTGGCCTTGTCCCCGTCGTCCGGGCCGTGGGTGCCGTTCTCGAGATGCCGGTCCGTCGTCGGGCTGCCGGGGTGGTCCAGACTCGCCATTTCTACGGCGCCATTGGGGACGCGCTGATACGAGGCGTTCGACTCGGCCCCACTGCTGAGTTTGTTGACCTCGACTCCGAGGAACGTCGGGGGCGCCCACATGGTGATTGTCCAAGGCAAACCGCAGATACACATGATGACCGTCGCAAATCGGAAGCTGGTGGCAAAGGGGGCCAGGAAAAGGGCGAATGCGAATAAGCCATTGCCGAACATCCATGCCGTCAACAGACTCGGCTTATACTTGTTGAGCTTCTCGAGGTAAGAAGCGATACTCTGCGGGGGTCTAGGGGTGAAGTGATCATCCTCGGGACTCCGGATGAGCAGTGGCAACACCCAGGAACCAGCCATTGTAATGCACGAGTAGATGACCAAAGCAGTGCTCCCGATCCGTCCTATGTCACCAAGAGCATCACCACTTTTCGCATCTTCTGGGACATCGTAGCGGTAGTAAGTTTCGCCCACCCACGTGGTACCGTAGAACAGGAAAGGAAACCAGCCAATCCACGCCCATAGCTGGACCATGCAGATTGCTCTTATCCGTGGCGGTAGGTTGAGTATTGTGGACCAGATCTGGTAGACCACTTTGAACCTCCCTCCGCGCTGATTCGGATCGTGCCTCACATCTACCAAGACTCGCTCTGTAACGGCCCAGCATGTGACAGCGGATGCACCCAGAATGCTCACAGCGGCGATGACGGTCAGTTTCTTGAACTGCGTATCACCAAGAAAGCTGCCTGTGATCTTTTCTAAATCAACTGCGCCGGCGGCGTAGCCGATCAGGTGGCCAATGGAAGATATTCTACCTCCTGGATTCAAGTTAGCGTAGTTGTTACTAGAGGTGGGGTTTAGCCTACCCCATGCAGCACCATCTTGCTGCTTAGATATGGGTAGCGTGTCGACGACCAGACTTCGTGCTGCGGACATGACTGATAGAAGTTAGCTCCCGTCTTCACAGCCATGTTCATAATCGAGACGCACCGGCGTTGATCGAGAAATCTACAATGTAGATCGAAAGGACCGCTACGAATATAGTTATATTTTTCGCGCCTTCCCCTTCACCGAAGAACGTTGTTATGATTTCCTTGGTAAACCCCAGCACTAGCAGCCCGAGAGCCACGATGATAGAACCGACAGCGATAAAGGGGCGCCGGCGGCCCCATTTCGACTTCGACTCGTCTGCGATCGCACCGACAATAGGCTGCACGACGAGCCCAGACAATGGGCCAGCAATCCATACCAATGAGGTGTGCGACTTGGACAATCCAAGAGATAATAGGTAGGGATTTCCATATGTCATTTCTACTCCCCAAGTGAACCTGCAGACGATAGTAGGTGTGGTGTCAGTCTACGTCTAGTCGTGACAAGAGCCCCAAGGGTCCAGTCGACTTACACGATGCCGAGGGTGCTGAAGTTCAATAGCAGCATGCGCACCGTGTCCGAGCTGCCCTTAATTGAGGGCTGCCCTGACCATTTTGACATTTCTGCGGGATTGTTGGGGTTGCGCACCCAGCCGTCGTCTTCTTCGTCGCCGTCTCTGTCTGCTCGTTGTGCCCCTATATCCTGAGAAGCGGTTCGCGCATGGGTGGGTACTGCTGCGTAGGGGTCGTCGAATAGCTCCCAGGCCTCGCTATCGGAGTCGGTGGCGTCGTCGTGCTTCGATCGGTGGGGAGAAGGGGTTTCGCTCGAATGGCGAGTGTCTGGGGTCGACGGGAGGATTTTCAGGCCATCTGGCAATGTCGAGGCCATAATAGGGCCTCGGAATGCGGCAAGTTATGGTGAGATGAGTTGGCTGCTGACATTGAATACAGGGATTGGTACGTAATTGCCAGATCCACCGTCACTTTTTGGGATGTCTTGGGGGCCGGGGTCTGGGGTTGCACGAGTAGAAGACGGGTGGTACAGGGTTCGCGTCAGTGAGACATCGAGAAAGGCTCACTCTGAATAGGTGATGGGCTGAGATGAGGATAGATGATAGCAGGAGGACATCTTATGTGCTGGTAATTATCATTGCATCTCATCGTGTCGCGAGCTTCTAACGTTAAAAAGTCCAGATCTGCTAACCTTAAGCTCCGTCTAGGTAAGGTACCTCTTGCCCCTTCTCGAGCGTCGTAGATTTCTACCCCAGATTAACTTGGCGAGCGATCATGACGTCGAGAATGACCGCTGGAGTTGATAGGTAGGAATTGTCCATTGACTGGAAACCTCCGTTCCTGAGGTAGATACCATAGTAAATTTGCACCAGCTAATAGTTTTCCTACCTGCGTATAGCACCTGCTTCCTGCCATCCTGCTTTTAATTTAAGGGGTTGAATCTGAGATATGTTTTCGCTCGAGTACATCTCCTTGAGTTTGTGAAAGTCTTGAGTAACGGAACCTGAGTACACGTAATGGCATTTCAAACATGGAAATCAATAGGCCAATGGCACGGGCAGGTACTTAAGCCCCTAAAGTTGATTTCATGCGTCTTAGCTGTGGCTTGCCGCGCCGCCGGACTGCGGAATCAGGTCGCACGCAGCAGCGTTGCTCGCGATTCAGATTCATTGATCAGATTGAGAAGGGAAATGGTATTTTGACTGGCAACAGCGATCTCGCGGTTCTCGTTCCAAAGAGGAAGGCGCATGGGATGGGGATTCGATTCCCAT
The DNA here is from genome assembly GCA_038363915.1 of Apiospora saccharicola. Lineage (NCBI taxonomy): Eukaryota > Fungi > Ascomycota > Sordariomycetes > Amphisphaeriales > Apiosporaceae > Apiospora > Apiospora saccharicola. Next base: position 9,747,010 of record JAQQWM010000001.1, read on the forward strand.
TGGCGGCCTACCCTGTCGAAATACCTCACATTGCATTGGACAAGCTAATGGGGAGCAAGTTAACGGCACGGGTTCTATAACCTCTTTTGCGGGACCTAGGAAGTATGCTTGCTGTGCGCTGTGCCTGCCCCGCCGCGCCTTACCTTGCTTACACACAAGTGGGCGAACTCAGCAATGGTTGGCTCCGATTTAGGAACGTGGGGTCCTAGTCACCTTAGGGACTCGCACCATCGTCACTAGGACAAAATTTGTGACCCCTCCAAACAGTCATCGTGAAGAGTCAATTGCTGCCAATCGATACCTAATCACGTCGCAAACCATTTCCGAGTATAGCATTGCCCTCGCTGCAAAATAAAGAAAGAAGCTGATCCGTTATAACAGCACGTCTCCTGCAACTTGCTGCTTGTTCGCGACGACAATCCGCTTCCAGCCCCCCACCTCCACTGCCGGCCTGAGCTAGGTATATCACCACAAGTCGCCATATTTTTCGGAGCAGAAGGGCCAGCGTTTCAAAGCCCGCATCCCCCTCGCCTCTTGCAGTAGTTTCCTCGGGATCCAGTAGAGAACCACCAGCAAGATGGACTTGGTCAACCAGTTAGTATATACCCTTTGACCGCCCAATACCACGAACTGTCCCTTATACCCAACCCAACTTTGATCTGGAATCATGGCCGAACTAATCTCCCTCGGAAACAGCTTGGAAGGCCGCCTACTATTTGCCGTGCCCAAAAGTGAGTAGCATATCCGGAATCGCCGGAAGTGATTGTCTTTACTTACTGACACCACTCCAGAGGGCCGGCTGAATGGCGCAGCGCTCAACCTACTCGAGGGTGCCGACATCCAATTCAGGAGAGAAAACCGCCTCGACATTGCTCTCGTCAAGAACCTTCCTATCGCCCTGATTTTCCTTCCCGCTGCCGATATTCCTACCTTCGTCGGAGAGGGCCAGGTCGATCTCGGCATTACTGGCTTCGACCAGGTCCAAGAGCACGATGCCGGTGTACACGCTGTTTACCGCCAAAGGAGGTTCTCCGGTGAGATCACACCCGAGGAGGAGAGCGCTAAGACCGCGACTTCCGGCTGCGAAACCGTCATGGAGCTTGGCTTCGGCGCTTGCAAGCTTCAGGTGCAGGTCCCTGTCAAGGGGCCTTACCAAACACCCAAGGATTTGATCGGCAAGAACATCGGTACCAGCTTTGTGAAGCTTTCGGAGAAGTACTTTGCCAACCTGGAGCTCGAGGCTGGCTTCAACCCTCAGGACACCCCGAACGGCAAGCTGCGAACCAACATCATCGAGCTGAGTGGTAGTGTCGAAGCAGCCTGTGCTCTTGGTGTCGCAGACGGCATTGTTGATCTTGTCGGTAAGTAATCGCGTGGCAATTGCCATTCTCCAACGAAACCGAACAAAATATACTGACCATTCGGGCTATAGAATCGGGTGAGACCATGAAGGCTGCCGGCCTGATGCCTATCGATACCGTCGTTGACTCGAGCGCCATTCTGATCAAGTCGCGGACACCGCGCAGCACCGAAATGGTTGACTTGATCGCATCCCGTATTCGCGGTGTCATCACCGCCCAGAAGTTCGTCCTGTGCCAGTACAACATCGAACGATCATCACTGGCCACGGCTTCAAAGATTGCACCTGGAAAGCGGGCCCCTACCATCACTACCTTGGATGAAGAGGGATGGGTGGCCGTTTCCGTCATGGTCGAAAAGAAGAAGATTGCAACTGTCATGGATGAGCTGATCAAGGTCGGTGCGCATGACATTCTGGTTCTCCAGATCGCGAACACGCGAAGCGACTAGACGCGCGCATTGGAAGTTCGACCGCCATATAGCATAATCTAGAGTAATATATGCAAACCCGTTAACAAGTGAGCAGTAAGGTATACTGTAGCATGTTCACCACAGGTACACAGCCAGACAAACTGATAATCAGGTCATTTTGCCAGCCGCTGCATACCTAAACTAACATGGAGTAATGAGGTGTCCAAGCAGCCACCAAGGTACACATGTAGTCATAACGTTACTCGTCGATATCCGCCTCGTGTGATGTAAGCTTTTGAGGCTGTGATTAAGGCAGGGCTCGGCTCGCTAAAAACTGCCCGCGGATATGTTAGTACTTTTAAATGTGAGATGACCCCTGGTATGGCTTTGTTAGCCGAACCGCCGAACCAAACACGAAGCTGGAACCTCCCGTTATGGATAAGATAAACTTGTGGAAAAAAGTTCAGCTGTTCAGGTACCGGCATGACGGGGCTTCGGGGGGGTTGTAAAAATAGACCCAACTGGTTGGGCGAGACTAATCGTCGATTTAGGCTGAGACGACGTCACATTTATCAATGTGACGGGTTCCCGGGGGATCTACGAACAGAATCAATCCGAATCCGAAGGGGCTATGTTGAAAGGAAAATTCCGAATAGTGTCTGGTCATATTTGATTAGGCAATCATCTTCCTTCTGAAGTAATCGCCTATTTCATCCATTGCATTTTTCTTTTGTGTGAACAGAACCCCTCATCTTTACTCGAGACCTCCAGCATCTGTGCCACTGGGGCACTAAATGAATCGCCGTTGTCTCGGGACCAGACACTATGCAACCGGCAGAACCAAAGAAGAAGGCGACGGCTGCTCCGGCTCGCCCGGAAACCGAAAAGGAGGATGGAAATGAGAATACCGAAGAGGCCCAAGAGCAGTCGAAGCTGTACCGCGTAAGTCACCACTTTTTGCCCCCTTCAACCCGGTGATGGGGTTTGGCCAATTCAAACGGCTATGTTTGTCCGCCCCCATGCAACCACGCTTTCGTAATCGGGGAACACTGTTACTCGTGTTTCCAAATCGTATGATTTTTGGGGTTGAGTATTGGAAAATCTAAATACTAATTCGAGCAGATGGTCATGACACCCGTAAACCTCATCTCCTTCGTCCTCGGGCTCTGGCTCGTCGACCTGCGGTACCGTCTCCGGCGTGCGCGCGATCATCCGCACCCGCCGACCGCTTCTTTCATGTCGTCGTGGATCTGGCGGCCGCGCGGGGGCAGGCGAAGGAGGAACCATTCTACTACCACTCCAAGCAGAGAAAGCTGATGCGCATGGAGGCATCCGAGGCGTTTAGGCTGCGCAACCGCGTTGTCGTGGGGTTGGCGCTGGCGGCACTATTTGTGCTCTGGGCGACGTCGTGGGCGACTCGGTGCGTGGTGGCGTGGTTGGTGGCGTAGTGCGCGGCCCCTACTACTTACGCGGATTCACTTCCCGTCGTTGTGTTGGACAGGTTCGGCTTTACCGTTAGGGCATACTGGATGGGAAATCCTGAAAATCATATGTCGTGATAAGGGCTTTTTGGCAGAATGCCGCGGTATCTCTACATATACGTAGTAATCGCCGTGGGGGACCTTCTAAACATGGGGTGCTTTTCTGAGCACAGGGTCATACTTGAGCAACTACATTATGTGATGGTAATGCCGCCGGGTAGATACGTGCAAGGGTGACTATAAAAGTGCTATACCGATTTGGTGGTAGTCTTAAAACCGTTGTGCATCGGGTGGTGAGTACTCCGTATGCCTATACACATTCGGCATGCTCCCGAGCCCGAGATTGACTTTAATGAAACCGGGTAGGGATCCTTCACGGCTTCCGCGTCCGGGACCAACAGTTGGGCGGTCGCTTGCTTTGTAAGAGCCTCCCAATCTGGTGGTGTGGTAAGCTCGTGATTCAAAGCCCACGGTCACTCACTCGGAGCCTGAGCCTAGGTCTGCTACCATGGCCGAGGGTTGCAACCCGAGGTCAATTGCTGGTCGATCGTCGGTTCGCGGCGCATGATAGTGGCACCAGCCCACTGGAAACCTGTATGGGAGATGATTGCGCCGTGCTGCACTTGCACTTACTTGAGGCTCCTAAGGGTCTCTTGGGCTTGGTAGCGTAATCACCGTTACTGTAGGTGGCACTTGTTATGCTGTGACTTGAGCGACAATACTCGCACAACTTGTCGTGATTTGTTGCAGCCGACACTGATATGGGGGGTTGGTTTGACGTCAGGACTCTCGGTGCCGGTGGATACTTCTGTCGCCCGTTGGACTCTGGACGATATCTAAAACTACGTAGCACGCCTCGCGCTCACAAGTCCAGCTGTCCCAGCCCCAAAAGCCTAGCTTCATTCATGCGCATCGAAGAGGTTGAACCAAGGAGCAGAAGAGCGCCTCAACACGCCTACCCACGGACTAGATCATCTGAGACAAAATCTACATGTACCTACGCGAGATCAATCACGGCAAGGCTGCAAGGGTTAGCAGGGCGGTTGGTGGGTTGGTGACATTACGAAATTATTATGGGCTGTAAGGAAGCCGACACTAGTGGGAATTTACCGCAGTGGAACAGACACGGGATCACAGCTGAGAGGACCAGAAGAGTCGTGCTCCATACCCTGCTGCTACTGCACTGCTCCGGGTACGAAACCGACATCATCATCGATTGCGAAAAGAGTGCCGGATTCCAGGTTGTTTGCCCGCCCAACATTTAGCTTTCTTGTCTTTCGAGAGTCGCGTGTTGTTCCATATCCTTCATTACACACTTGCATGTGCCTAGGCAATATTTTCTTATTCCTATCTAAAGTAATCCAACAATTATTACCAATTGCTTTTGCCGCTCTGCCATTCTTTTCCTATTTATTAGGTACCTTGTCCCCCTTGCAAACCACATCGGTACTATTTCAAGAGTATGAGTTTATAGACGAATTAAGGTTGCAACCATCTCAGACGACAGACGACTTTGGGTTAAGAATCTTTATTGGGAGGACCCAAGCTATACCCCCCTTGGCCGTGCCTTGCATGGTACAAAAGAGAATCTCCAAAAATGACTCCCCTCATCGGTGGTGCTGACTTAGCAGACACCTACCGCCAACTTTATCGCGACAGGGCCCAGCAGGAGATCGCCGCTGGGAATAAGATCCCCTTTCTGCTCAGCTTCCACTTCCTCTCCACCCTTGTCATTCCGCCGCTATATCTGGCTATCCCCCATAAGCATCGCCCGTGGCTTTACCATGCCCGCTGGCTGGTCCTGGCACTATGCGTCTTTTGCAACTATCGAATGGTCGCGCATTCCACCAGCGGTAACCCGGCCATGGGCTACAGCTCCGGACTCATTGCCGCCTGGGGCACCATTCACATTTTCAATATACTGGTATGGACAAGGCCTCAATGGGACGCCAAACGTGTGGAGAGGTATGCGCGGACAGCGTCCGAGACGAATGGGTCAGCGCAAGGCAGCAAGGCCAGCCCGCTGCAGCTACAGTCTCGTAGCAACGGTCATGTAAAGCCGGCCTCGGATACCAATGGCAACGGTGTGAAGCACTTGAACGGGCATGCCAACGGCTATGCGTCACAGACAACTACGAAGGAGACAGCAGCAGATGCTATCGATGTGTCCTCCAACGGGCATGCTACGAATGGACATGCGCCTAGTGGACTAAGGGAGAGGCACCCAGAGAAGCTTCAGCAAAGCTCTCTTGAGTCGGTGTCCGAAAACAATGGGGTATCTCACAAACAAGACTACATCTACAAGTGGCAGGAATACCCAGAAGACGCACCCTTCTCTACCCGTTTCGATTGGACATTCGACATGGCCTGCACGATGCGCATGACAGGTAAGCGAGCGTCATGCTGTATAAAAAATGCAGCAAGATACGTTTTTCTAACTGAGAAACAGGCTGGAATTGGGCAATCCGTGTTATACCACCCTACTACCCCCCTCCAATAGGGGCCGACGGCAAAACTCAGGAGCCCCTAGACGTCATTCCCAACAGCACCCCGGAGGGGTATGTACGCTACCCGACACGTAGCGAATTCATCTTTCAATGCATCACCAAGCGCATCCTGCCGTGCTATTTTATTGTCGACCTCTGCGCCACGCTGATGACCCAAGACCCATACTTCATCTTGGGACCCGAACACAACGAGCCGTTGCCTGCGAGCCTCGCCGCGCTGCCCCCTGCTGCGCTCGCACTCCGGCGCACCGTCATCTGCTTCCCCGGCATCCTCTTCGCCATCGATTTGGCCTTCAGCTCCGGCGCGCTCGCGATAGCCTGCTTCGCCCCGCCCATCCTCGGCTTCCGCGCCCACCCCTGGCACCTCCCCACCGCCAACGGCTACTTCACCGCCGGCGTGCTGGATCGGGGTCTCGAGGGGTTCTGGGGCCAGTGGTGGCACCAGACGTTCCGCTTCGGCTTCGCGGCCCCGACGAACTGGCTCGTGCGCCAGGGCTACTTGAAAAGGGGCTCGCCGGTGCACGCCTTCGTCGGCGCCATCATCGCCTTTGGCTTGTCGGGCTTCATTCACGCCATGGGGAGCTACTCGACGGTCCCCAAGTCGTACTGGTGGAATCCGCCCATCTTCTTCATGCTCGCGGGCCTGGGAGCGCAGATCCAACGGACGCTGGCCCGGCACGTGTTCCGCTCGGCGATCCAGACTTATGCCCCGCGCTGGCTGCGCCGCACCGGTAACCTCGTCTTCACCTTCACGTGGATGCATCTGATCAGCTCGTACCTCCTCGACGACTTTGGTCGCTGCGGCCTCTGGCTCTGGGAGCCCCTGCCCTTCTCCTTTGCGCGCATGCTTGGTCTTGGAACGCCCGGTGCCGACTGGTGGAGGTGGGGGGCCTGGTTGATGCCTACGTGGCATTGGGGGAAGCATTGGTGGGACACCGGTATTGCGATGTAGAGCGGTGCGAAGAACAACAGCGGGTAATGATGACTGATGATTTTGAATTTTAATTGGGAATGGAATTGGGCTAGATGCAAGGGCAGAACAGTCAAGAGAAAGAACAAGATGCAAAGATGCGGCAGACAAGCTAAAAGAGAAGATTTAGCTTAGTTAGACAGGAGATTTGAATGCCCTGGGAATGGGAGTTTTGGGAGTTCCTTGATGCATATACCCGGGACAGAATGTTAGGTAGACCTGGCATATTTCGAAAAGGAGGTGAATGTGGATTAGTTAGTATCGCAAATAGAGAAGGAATTAATCATGACATGACAGAAAGTTCAAAAAATTTAAGACATGGACACCGGTCCAGTACGAATAGGAGTATTTAGGGTCTTATCAATGGCTGTTTTCGGATGAGCATATGTAGTTATGTGTGATGTCCTTATATTCACACTTAAGTAACTTAGATGAATGGGCCGCGCTTGACAAAAGGCGGACGGACAACTGCAAAGAGGTTCAACCAGGACGAAGAACTTATATAAGACATATTATGACATTTCTGTATTTAGCATCCCATTCCGAAGGCAACCCGTGTTGACGTATGCAATCTGCCTCGCTGATGCCGCTGTTGCGTTAAGTATATACTTACAATGCCAAGTGCTCATTAAACCAACATAACAATTTGAACAGAGTAGAGAAAGTCGATAGCGCCCCCAAGGTACTTCAATTTTGTGCGAGAAGCCATGAGAATAACTCAAACCACCGGTCAAACATCGCTCCCGCTTTACTCAAACTCCCATCCCCTGAAATCATCCACGAACCGCACGGCGGCGGCCAAGTACTTTTCGTGGACGTCTCCCCACGTCTCTGCTGCCTCCTTCATCGCTCTCACGACTGTAGTAATATCGTTCATTAGTCTTGTCCCATAGCTTTACTGAAATAACAAAATCGTAGAGGATGGAGCTCACCTTTCACCAGATGGGCATCCGTGCGATAAGGTCCGTTAAGCGCCTTATCCACGACGTAGTTCCACTGCTTCCCCTTCAGGTCCCCGGGACGGACGTAATCCTCAAAGTCAATCTTGGGCCGGTTGAGGACCATGTAGAGGGCGACGGTCAGGAGCCACCACTGCCGCACCAAGTTGATGTGGAACTTCTTGGGGATGACTGGCAGCAGGATTCGCACGGCGTGACTCGTGGTCAGGATGTGACAGATGAAGAAGTTGTACGAGTGCTCCCCCGGCGGCACGGAACCCACGAGGAACGCCACGGCGGCCTCCTGGGACTCCTCGAACTGCTTGATGGGGTCCTCGAACGTCCAGGCGTTCCAGTACTCGAGGAAGAGATCTTCGTGCTTCGTGAACAGGTCGTCGAAGTTGTGCTCGCCTGGTTTCTCGAACAGATCGTCCAGCCGCTTGTCGTTCCGCATCTTCTCGAGCAGCTCGCGGGGAGATGTGGAACTGCTGGCTGAGGGTTTGGTGTAGGACGGGTCGTCCAGATACTTGTGCAGGAAATCATACGACACGGAGGTCATGACCAGGGCCTCCATGCCGACTTGCCTGCTATCCAGCTCGAAGGCATAGCCCAGATGGATTAAGGGGTGACCAACTATGACTCACATTAGCCCGACTGATATTGATCACACGTGGCCTCACGCTGTCTGCGGTGGGTTTCCAGAACTTACGACCGCTGACCAGACAGTTTACCAGCGGCTCCTCGCCCTCAAACATGAATCGATGCACTACCTTCTTCCACTCATAGCTGTCCTTGTTGGCTAGGTTATCCTCGTAGAAATCCAGGTAGGCTCGCTGGTATTTCGTGTCGCCCAGGAAGTCACGCCAATCATGTTCTGTGACTTCTGCCGGGGACGGCTTCCACGGGTCCAGCTGCTTGATCTCTTCCTCGTAGATCGTGTGTTGCTGGTTTTCATTGGCGCCTAGTATGTAGGCCGAGCCGAGAATATGCGGGGTGTGGTTGTGGAAGTTATTGGGGCCGAATAAGACAGCGTGATTTACATGATTCGCCTTGAGCAGGTGCTTGAGCGTCCTGGTCCTCTTCTCGGGCGACGACTCGAGCTCATGGACCTTAACCGGTGGGAGGTCAATGGACTTGACAGCTCCACCGTTGCCGATGAACCAATTAACAATGGGAACATGGGAAAGTAGAGAAGCCATTTTGAGTTGAAGGGTACAATTCAAACCAATGGCAGTATGTACTTGGTGATACGGCGTGGCGTTGTATAGAAACAACCCTCTTAAGGCAAGGTCAACTTTTGTATCATTCGCAGCTCATCCCTTTAGGGGCGTGATACGGATGGGCAAGATAACTTTCAACTGTTTTCAAAGCCGGGTCATCAGATGGATATATACAATTTCAGTAGTCGGGGAAACGTACTACCTTTGATGTACTTCCCTATGATGCAATGCAAGTGTGGGCAGATGGGGAGAGCTAACTTAAGGTATCAGTTCTCTATTTAGAGGGGTCGACAATTCACTTTACTGTTGGGCCAGCACCTGACGTTTAGCACCGATGAGTCCGAGACGCGACCCCCAAAGCTTCAGTTTAGGCGCTAGGCTAAACCCGGAAGCCACCTAAATCCGACCAAACCTTGCCTTGCTTTGAGTTTCTATTGGCCTGCGCTACAAATAATTCCCCGTCACCTTCTCAACAACAACATCAACAATAACAGTTTTCCTTTCCAACATGCCCCAGTCGGACGACATTCTCATCTACGCTGAACTGCTGTCCAACGTCGGGCGGGTATCGGTGGCTTGTGATGGCCCACTCAGCGGGGTAAACACGACTGCAGCGTCCGTCTCAGCAGACTGTCTGAGCCTGACGGTCCGGAATCATGAAATTGAAAACACGCTGAAGCTTCCTGGCAGAGTGGTATCTGGAAAAGACGCGACGAAGCTCCTGACGGTGCAAACCAAGAAGTCGCAGTGCCAGCAATGGAGTCTTCCTCTTGCGCCCGTAAACGGGTTCTCCACGCGTAATATCCAACGTCGTGCAGCACCAGATGCCCAGACATCGACACCGTGGTCTGCTCAAGATCTTAGCCCGGGTTCCTCAATCTACTGCCGAGGTTGCCAGACCGTTGTTGTTGCGGAGGGAAAGGTCGAGACTTGGAAGGACTTGCCGAGCGAGAACTGGGCCGAGATGATGGAGTTCTGGCATTGCCACAAACCTCACGACCATGAGCACCACGACGACCAAGGCCTCGCGTCCCGAGGCTACGGCGCCAACTCGAAGCTCTCGGGGCAAAGCGGAGTTGGCCTCGTGGACATGACTTCCCTCCTGTTCTCCCAGAGCGACTGTTCCAACATTACCGTAAGTTGATTACCCATGCTGTGATTTTCCTATTTTGTTACTTCTTTTTGTGGGTATATAGAAGGTGGCCAAGTCAGCTTCATCTGCATTTCAGTGGCGTGGTCACCGATACTCATACCCTAGATTGAGTGATTTGGCTCCATTTTTGGCTTGTGGTTATCGAACCCTAGGCTCTTCGGAACTATGGGATTGGTTTCTGCTCTATGCCAGGAGTCGCCTTTGTATCTCACCAGGACTTTCTTTGGACGTGAAAAGCTTGGGATTTACTAAGGTACATTTAAATCAGATCCTTGTATATCTCGTATCATGTGTTATAGCCGAGGCCTCTAATAATACAAAACAATATGATCGATTAAGAACACTCTGTTGTTACAGAAGCCCATCATTTACTGTGCATGTGCTGACTGCGTTATGGACAGCCATCGACAATGCCAACTTCGAGTGACAATCTTGAGTTAGAGAATGTCGAGTTTAAACCTGCCAATGGCACGACACGCTTAGCAAACCTGGGGAACCCTCTGTTTTGTAGTAAATGCCACTACGAGATAGGCGTGTCTCATCAGGACCAGACGTCAGTCACCCTCTTCAAATGGGCCATATCAATCCGGGGCCCAACTAGTACGAGCAGCACAGCATCAACTCCAGCTGCCCAACCCAGCCTCCCACAATGCGTGAGCGCCATGCTCATGGCCACCCTCTCACGTTCCGCCTGCTCCAAAACCATCATCATCCCCTCTACTGCCGACACTGGCACTCCTCTGCAGACGGGGACTGAAGGGGAGCAGCAACAGCAGCAGAAGCTCCTTCACATCTGGCTCTTCAACCAGGACATCACCTTCACCTCGACCGAGCAGCGCCCGGAACAGAGAGCTGTGTCCGCTGTCAAGGTGTTCTACCGCTTCGTCAACCAGGCCGAGGCTGACAAACTGGTCGAGTCCATGGTCTCGGATGTGCAAGATATTACATTGCCGGCAGCGGCCGCCACACAGCTACGGGAGGAATTGGAAAGGAGTAATGGGTATCTGCCTAAGCCAATACGTAATTTCAACCAGTGGAAGATTGGCTTACTGGAAAAATGGAAGGGTGACCAGAGTTAGTCCAGCATTAGGCCCTTTAGATAAATACTCAAAAACGAAAACTATGGATCAATCAACTAGTGAATTCCCGGAATGGACGTTACATTGGTATATATAGATGCTTCACTGGACTGCTATTGATACACTCATTCAGATTCATCACACACAATGGCACGATTAGTGTTTATGGTGGTTCTTCTTTTGACTAATGCACAGGGTGTATATGGACACTGGTGGTGGTAACAAAGGGAATCCTTGCTCTGCTTCTGGTATTATCTAGTCCACCGTCTATTGCTTGGCAGAGACGATTCCTATTGAATTGGTTAGTATACGAATTGAGACGCCATTTTTAACAGATATATGACAACTTACGCTCGACATCGGCAACGCTCTGCTGAAGAATCTGCTGAAGGACCTTGGGGTTCTCAAGCTCCTTCTTGACCTTGGCAATGACGTTCTCGGCCAGCTCGCGCTGCTGACGCTGCTTGACCTGACCCTCGTAACGCACCCACGAGTCCAGGACCATCTTGGCCTCGTGGGCCAGAGCGGTGGTCTGCTCGAGCTCGTAGGCCTTGGCCTCGAGCTGGGCGGTCTCCTTGGAGACCTCGAAGAGGGCCTTGGTGGTGTCAATGACGCCACCCATCTGCGAGACGTTGTCGATGCGGTCCTGGACGGCCTGGGTGTGGTCGGCGCGGGCGGCGTTCAGGATGCCCTTGATCTTGGCGTTCTGCGCCTCGGCCCCTCCTTGTACATGGGTCCTCCGTACTTGATGAGGGCGCCCCAGACGGACAGCAGGCAGAAGGCGACGACGGACTCCTCGTTGACCACGTAGTACTCGCTGCTGATGGCGTAGATGGACAGACCGGCGGCGGAGGACATGATGGCCGACTTGGACAGCAGGGAGTTGCCGGGCAGCGAGTCCAGGATGGACTGGGCCTTGGTCTTGGGGTCCTGGGTGCTGGTAGACGGGACGTTGGAAGAGGCATATCGGTTGCCGCTGACGGAGGATGCGAGGGCCGGCAGTGCTCGCGAGGAGACAACTGGTCGGAGGCGGGCAGCCCCTACAGAGAAGACAAGTGTGAGCAGCAGCGCGGACCCAAGACGGGGCAATCTAGGCTCCTGCGAGGAGCCTCGAGACGAATTGACTTACCGAAGGCGGTTCTTGCCAAGCGGGAGGCCATTGTGTGATGGAGAGGTGATGCGGAGGTGTACTGGCGAGGCGAGGCGATTGGTGTTGCGTAGAAAGTGAGGTTCTTTTCTCAGGATTGCTTGTGGGTCCGCTTGGGAAGCTCTGCGCTGCGATTCGGATCAGGTCGGCAATCTTTTCTTCCGAAGCCTTCCTTGGAAGCTGAGAACGAACCTACTTGCCCACCCGAACAGGACACTCCGAATTACAGATGCACTGAAGACCAAAAGCCCTGGAATACCAGAGGATATGATGAGAAGATAAGTCAGAAATAAAGGGATATAAAAAAACAGTCAAATCAATTGCACAATTGTCAATTGAAGGTACAGCTGCATGCGCTTTCCGAGTCGTCAGATGAGATCAGAGTCCTCCGCCTGTCCGTGAATTGATCCTGCCAGATCTTTGCAGGTGTCAAATATCCTCTGAGCCACAGCCACTCGCTAGTTGGTTTGGTTCAGTGCAGCCTCGCTCGCTAACTTTGGGGAGCCACCCATGCTGTAATCCCAGTCCCATGCTCGTCTGATAAGAGATAACAGCCAAAAAATAATTTATTATCGCCTATCTATGTACGACTAGCCCTTGCGCGCTCCCAACTACGACGATCTTGAGGCAACACCCGTCGACGAACTGAAGATGCCGAGCAAGACAGCCGATGTACCTCTGAAGAGGAAACGCTCGAAGAGCGCAGACAAACCCAAGAAGCGTGCGAAGTCTGAAAGCGGCAGCGATGAGGACGACAACGCGCAGGCCGAGATCCTGCTCCTCGAGAGCGCAATCCTCGAATCGAAGAAGAACTACAACAACATCACGAGGTTACTAGATCTGGCAAGGAATAAGAAAGATGGCGAATCGTCTGTCATCGCTATGGTGGCGTTAACAAGGGTCTTCTTAAGGCTCCTCGCCCAGGGTAGCATGACGAAGAAGGCCGATCAATCAGAGAAGGAAACCATCGTTATCCAGTGGTTGAAGGACAGGCTGGTAGACTACGAGACTGTCTTGGTCGAAGCTCTGGCCGAGGAAGAGACCGCTACGACTGCGCTCACGTTAGCCATGCGCGTGTTGAAGGGCGAGGGGCAATGCCGAGACAACAAGGAGGAATACAGCTTTCCCGAGCCATTCTTGAAGGACATTGTCCACGCGATAATATACGACGGATCCGAGGAACTCAGGGAAGAGTTCTGCGAAAAGTACCTTGGTGAATACTGTGATGTTCGTTATTACGCCTTCAAGGCCATGAGCGACGTCCTTGGCGCAGACGAAAGCTCCCAGTCCAGGCGGGAAACCCTTTTCAACAACGCCTTTGAGATCTTGTCGTTCTTCGACGAGGTCCCCGAGACGATGGAGGAGATGGGCGAGTGGTACATCGAGAAGGCACCAAAGAAGCACCCAGTTACGATACTTTCACAGCAGAAGCGACTGGGCCAGGTGGCGTGGCTAGCAGCGCTGAGACTCGGCCCTAATAGGGATCAAAGGAAGCAGGTGCTCAACATCATGACACGGTCAATTGCTCCTTGGTTCACTCAGCCCGAGTTCCTAGCCGACTTCCTTACCGATTCATACGATGCGGGCGGAAGTATCTCGCTCCTCGCTATATCTGGTATCTTCTACCTGATCCAAAAACGCAATTTGGACTACCCATCATTCTACCGCAAGCTATATAGTTTGTTGGACCGTGATATCCTTCATTCAAAGCATCGATCTCGGTTCTTGAGACTGTTGGACACATTCCTGGGCTCATCGCATTTACCCGCAGCCCTTGTCGCCAGCTTCATAAAGAGGCTGGCCCGGCTGTCTCTTAACGCCCCCCTGCTGCCATTGTTGCGATCATCCCCTTTTTCTATAACCTGTTCATGAAACATCCCTTGTGTACTTTCATGATGGTAAGTTTCCCCGTGTTGAGTCAGTTCAAGCCACTGGCGCTACTTTGTAGTTGACTGACGGTTTCGTATTAGCATCGTGCCCCTCGAACCGAGGAGGACAAAGCCTTGATTGAGAATGAAGGGTTCATCGATGTATTCGACGCTTCGGAGCCCGATCCGATGAAGACCAACGCAATCGATAGCTGCATATGGGAAGTGGTCCAGCATCAAGACCACTACCAGCCCAACGTAGCCACTCTGGCCAGAATCATCCAGGAACAGTTCACTAAGCAATCATATAATGTAAGATGGCCCTATCGACTTTTTCTAACTTGGACTGGATATTGACAATATACAGGGCGAGGATTTCCTGGACCATTCCTACGGCAGTGTAAGTGGCCCCTGAAAACATACACACCCCATGTGACCTTGCTAATAAGCATTCAAACTCCAGTTTCTCGAAGCCGAATTCGCAAAACAGATCAGGAAGCCGCCTGTTGTTGAATTCATGATACCCAAGAGAATCTTCCTGCCACAGGATCCAGCTTCTGGTGTGGAGGACAATCTGCTCACCAAGATTTGGGGGTTCGAATAAGCAGTGTCCCAAACAAGAAGCTTAAGGTGATTCTGTATGGCATAAACCAAAGACTCGATGGCCCATGAGTGGGCTCGAGTCATGTTGTCAAGCTGCTATCATTCGGTAAACCAGAACCCTACAGCCCCTTCGGGCATCGCTATCAGCAAGCACAACGAATGGCGAGTAGATCATAGGCATCGGGACCGTGAGTCGATAGCAAGGGAGCAGCTAGCCACCTGGAACCTGTTCGAGCATGTCGGGCATGAACACATGCATTGTGGCCATGATCCTTATCGCAACTGGTGATGCATCATGTGCCCAGAGTGACGTACAGTCTTGTCCATGACTCAACTCTGTCCCTCGTATCATTGATCACTGGAGGCTGGGTTCCGGAAGGAACTACGGACACGACGAGTAGTTGGTTGTGGCGCCCAACACCATTCCCGGCTGACAAAAGGAATGTGGTAGCAACGTGTTACGGGATGGATGCAAGGCACGACACACATGGAAACCAGATCTATCAATAGCCACCACCAGTTTAATTGAAGCATCGAGATACCAGCTTGTGACACGAATTCGGGTTCATGCTGGGCAACCATTCTACTGTTTCAGGACTGCTACTCTTAATCGCAACGACTGGACCAGATCGAAAACGAAAACTTCTCCCATCATGACGATCCATGAGTAACTTTTCTCATGATCATTACCTGTTTCGTTTGGGGGATGATGCTCGATACGGATACTGGTAACTTCTCACCCTACACCGCCATATGGATTTGCGCATGGGCTGGAATCTTTAGAAGCAATCAGACATCCAACCCCGGTTATTTCGGCAAGGCTGGGGTGTCTAATTCCTTGTCTTTGACGTCTTCCGAGCACAATCCATCCGCAGACAGCCCTTATAATGGACTCTTGTTATCGAGTGGCGATGCGTCTAAATCGACGGTTATACAAGAATAGCTTCCGATGCCTGGGGGGCTATACGTGATGTCACACACGCACCCGGCAAGGCCTTTGTCGTTGCCCCGGGTACCTTGCTTGACTGCCGCACTAAGCCTGCGAGTGTCCGGGGAGCACAGGATTCTAGAATAACGCGTAAGCTGTGTGGTCAGATAACCGAACGAAGCCATCGTCTCTCCCCAAGCCATGGCAGTCCCGCGCCTCAACGTAGCGTCGAGCTCAGATTAGGGGCGGCTCTTTTTCTCTCTTGCGTTTGCCTCGTCCATTTTCGTAATCACTTTGGGTAGGAAGAGGCTGAGTGCCCGCGCGGTGCAGAGTTCGCGTCTTGACTTGCGCCTAGCATCTCCAAATTCGGTCGTTGGTGTTTCAGCTCGGAGAGATTTGGTTGGCGGTGTATGTAAATTTTCGTATATTTCATTGGGCCTCACCGGGGAAAAAGGGCAGGTGAAGATTCTAGATTGCCCGTTTGACTGCATACCCCTCATTCTTCGCTCGGCCAAATCTCCTCTCACACAGATATCATGAAGTTCTGTAAGTAGTGAGTACCCGGACCGGGTCCGATGCAAGTATATCATTCATGACTGGGGAAGAGAGGGCATGTAGTGTAGCAGTAGGAGGCCATCGTGCCCGTCCGTGTCCTTCACCGCAAGCTCGTGAAGAGGACCTGGACCTCTTCAGGCCCAATGACAGGGCGGTCGGCGGAGCACGGCTGGGCTACCGACTCGCCGGCACGCGTCCGCGTTTTTTCCCACGATGGAACCCCCGCCGGTTTCTCTCGCATGTCGTGCCCGCTTGGAGCGAGTCACGATGACCTGGGTGGGCGGGCGGCGATGTCCAGTCGTTGGTCCAGCAGATAACAAACGATCTCGACTTACTTCTGATCCCGCCGCTGCAAACGGGGAAAATCTACAGGGTCCAAGTTGCAGAGCATGCAGAGCGCAATGGCCAACAAACCAAGCATCCATTAATCCTTCCCTTCATCTATCCAATGCTTTCTAAGCATCTAGAGGGCACCTTACGTACGCCTTGGCTCAACGAAAAAAAAAATTATCTCCTCTTACACCATCCCCACCGGCTTCGATTGCCATTTCGGTGTTTCTCCCTGGAGTTTCCGAAAGAACGATCATTCATTACTTGTAACGGCTAGGTAATAAGCATCGAGGGAATAGGACGGAAATAGTAACCATACACTCATGCCTTGAAGGATGTCTGATGTTCTGATATGCCGGGATAGACGATCTCTTCAAAGCACAGGCTACCCGGGAGACAGGAAGCACCATCTCTGCTTAGCAAATCGCCTAGGGCGTTAGTCGACCATGCAAGGCACACCGTTGGATACACAGTGCATAGAAGGCCTTAGATGACAAAAGGGCTGAAGGTGAAAGGCTTCGTAATAGTGAGCAGCCTACTGTCAGCTAGTCAAGCTAGCACCTGCAAGAGAGCTCAGTGAGTGAGAGAGCTCCAGCCACAGGGAGCATCGTGCCAAGGCGACGACGACGATCGTCAAAGGTTTTTCGTCCTCTGCATGCCTCTGTCAGATTCTGCACCAGCCCATCCTTGGCACGTAAAGGAATAACACCGCCGCAGCAACGGACGGGCTGGTGCCAAAAAATGAGCTGAGGGCAGTTCATCCTAGACGAATATAGATTGCTTGTCCGGACGAACGAGCGAATCCCCTCGCTTTGGGTTCCAATAGACGGCTCACTGATCACTCACCGCCCCATGTTCAGCGCCCAATCTCTTGTCCAATGTCGAGTGTGCATATCTACTACTACCATTTCAGATTTCGTTCGGGTCAAGCGCGCGACGGAAGAAAAAGAAAAGTAATGCAAGCTACAGTGCTAGGGATAGAAACAGACAAGAGGAAAAAATGGAATCGTCGATTACGGTTCCTCACTTCCGTTGTTTCCTGTCCTGGGCCAAACTGGCAAGCAACCAAGCTCTTCTTGGCTGGGCGTGGTCGGCCGGCCAGTCAAGTACGCAAAAAGGCTGCTTGGTACGAACGGGGCGTCGGTTCCCAAAATGTGACGGGCCGGCCTTTTATGCGACCCGTTGTCACACATCTTGGTAGTTCGTGCCCAATGCTTCGCTGCTTAGCCAGTCGGTCTCCTTCATTCAATCAGTCCTATTCTCGTTTTGGTACTTGCAAACGACCACTACCTCCCACCCAAGCAACCCTTCGCACCAGCACTTGTCGGTGAGTGTGAGTGCGCGAGACTGGACGGCCAAAACCCACCTGCCGCCCAGCTTCCGTCCAAACGGGAGCCGCTCCTCGACTTCCCCGTCGTCAGTGGGAATACAGTCCTGCGGGTGCGTCATCGAAACCGCACACTGTACTGTTCCGTTTCGCACGAGCCTTACCTCGCTCACCTCCTTGTTTTGATTTGAGATTTCCCAGACACAGAGACCGTTGTCTGGCCATAGCGCTCTGCTGCTGCTCATGCTGCTCATCAATGCTAACTAACCCAGCCCACCGGCATCTGAATACCGTCATCCAGGCACTGGCCCGCCGGCCACCATCGTGCAAAAGACCTGTTGCCAAGGATCTGCGCCCGAGAATGGCCCAATCGTCAGTCTCAGGGCGGAACTCCTAAGGTCACAAGTCTTGATCCCATCGGGGGCTTTTCCCCATGAGTAGGAGATGTGAGCAGCAGACGCGTTTTTTCCGTGGTTACCTGGGTTTGAAGATGGATGTCAATCACATCATCGCCTGAGTTTGGAGCAAGAGGTTCCACGTCGTCCGACCGTACCGCATCGTATAGGCAGATCTCGTGTCTTGTCCTGCCAGTAACCTCGGAACAGGAGGAAGAAACTGGCGCTGTAGTTGTGGTTGCTGATGCTACTGCTGCTGCTCCTACGGCCCATTTGCCCGATGCCGCATCTACAGTATACTTTTGAGGTTTGCAGTCACAGTATGCCTTGAGCTCAGGATCAGATGCATCGCGACGCGGGCATGAGCAACAGCCCCCACCTTGATGGCTTCTGATACGCGGTCTGGATATCGGCCATTGTTGATCAACTCAACTCCTAGGCCTAATACGAACTAGAGACCCGGAATGAAGCGAAAGAGCTCCAGAGAGGAGAAGAAAATCACTTTCGCAACTGCTCGCGGGGGCGCATAGCAATTCGATGCCTGGTTCAAATAAGATCACGCCTATGGATTCTGGTCGGTGTCTCCGCCACTGTTTGGTTCAAGCTCGAAATGTTTGGTCTGATGTCTAGACTTCATATGGGACGACGACCTCTCCACCAGCCTCAGCCCAGCGCGGCATATGCGCATGGAGTCAATGCGCGTAGTGTTGTGTTCTGATGCTGCACCGTGGTTTTACAGCATTGAGTTTGAGACGCGGTGGTCTGCTTACTACTACTCCTGGGGACGCGTAGCTCTCCTCCTGTCGGAAGTGTAAATAGAGTCGTCCAGGTTGGGATAGCCTGGGCACCCGGAAGTTCTTCTTCTTTTCCTTCTTTCGCGTCTTTCTTCCATTGAACAGTCGGTCAAACAAACTGTAGCTACCCCTGTAGCTCCCGGAGACATAGCGCCAGGACCCTGTAGCTCAGGCGGGGCCTCATTTTTCCTTCCCATGTCAAACAAGAGCTACACGCCTAGTGGCCAGACGGGCTCCACAGTCTGTGCTCAGCTTGTTTCCGGATTCGATTCCAGCCTTCCCCATCTAGGGAGAGAGAGCCAAGAGCCCAGCAGAAACCGGAAGCTCGTGCTGGGATCAGCTTTCCCAGCGCTGCCAGTAGGTGCAGTAAGGTGCATCCCAACCGTTTATGACGGAGGCGGCAAAGTTTTTCCTTGGCTAGACGTCCAGCCATTTGCTTGGACCGTGGCCTAGGCCGAAGCAGTCAACCATTGACAATGTCGAAGAGAAAAAAAGAAGAGGAGCTGGAGAAGGTTACAATGCGATAATTGGTAGCTACAGTGTGCACAGTCTGTCGTGGTCGGAGATCGGGATCTCATAGCTATGGCAGGGGTCCAAAGATCGCCTGCCGGGCTCCTGGTCTCGCATCATTGATCTGACCTGAGTGACAGAAAGATAGAAAAAAGAGAAAAAACAGTGTGTGGTGTTCCCGCCCGTCCTCCCCGGGGGTTCCAAGGTAAAGGTCAGGTCAGAGGAAGGAAGGTATACCTGCCCAATGTCTTTCTGTTTCTGGAATGGAATGGCAATCTGCTGCCGCAGGTGTGTGCATCGATCCCCAATAGAACCAACTGATATACCATCCCCCAGGAACCGTCAGGTGTGACGAGGTGGGATGACGCGCATCATCCTCGTAAAAGTTGTGAGAAGGGCTTTATCTGACCTCACTGTCGGTTGGTGAGCGGCCGTTGACCGTCGTCAGGCTCTGAAACACCCAATGGAGTCATTTGGCATCTAACGGATATCATGTGACATCAGCTGGGCTTTGGGTTGAATTGATCTGATGTTTGTAATGCGCGCATCGGATTGTTGATTGATTGATGCTACGGTCAGTGTCAGTCAGTCCTGGCACACAGCTGGCCCGGATAGTGGCCCGGATGAGCAGGCCGGCACGCCTTGCTTTGTATTATTATGATTATTCATTCTCTCAATTTCATCCCAAGATCAAGCATCACACTCTTGTCGCAACCATGGCCTATCGCCGGCCAAGTCTCATCACATCGCGACCCAAAAGCCGTATTTCTCCAACTCTCCAACTGATCCCCCTTAAGGCCCGACAAGTGACCACTGACGGGCAAAGGATTACTCGGGAGGCTTGGTTTATCTCTCGATTCTCTCTCGAGCAAGCACCAAACGCGGCGCTCCAGGGTTGAGAGCCAGTCCATGAGGCTTGTCAGCGGTCATGATGACCCCACGGAGCGACTGGAACAAATAAAAAGCTCAAGATGGCTTCTAGTGGCTGTTAGTCGCCCGTAGCTTGAGCAGTGCGAGAAATGGGTTGCATGGCTGCACACGGTACATGTTACTATTTAGGTAGCAATTGGCACCACCCTCTCCCCCAAAAGGACCAAGTATCGCGGTATCTTTGAGCGATTGATGCCCAACGTGCCATGGCGCGAGCTCTCACGCCTACGCTTCCCTCCCGGCAGGGCTGTCGCTCCTCAGGCGCTCCCTGACTGGAAAACGAGCTCCCCACCCCCCCATCTTTTCCTTCTAGCTTTTGGCCGTTTTGGGAAAGCCTGTTCGCGTAGACTCCGAACCGTTCGTCTAGCGCCCGTTTCATTTCTCGACTGGCCCAGGTTCCCTATAATCTTGGTCCAGCATAGCATGATGATTGATTGATGGGCGGCCGTGTGTAAGTCCACGGTCTCTTGGAGGGGAGAGAGGGGAGAGGGGGTCCATTTACGTATGCGCCGTTTTACCATGCCCTCGTTTTTTACCCTCTTCGTCTCATGCGTGCGGACGGACGGACGAATAGGCTGGAACAAAATATAGATTGATGGGTGGTAATAATAGGTAAGCTTGAATCTACGCTCGCCCTACCGTTACAGACAGAACGGCCAGAGGAAACACTGGCGATGGATCGATCCGATGCGCGGTCTGTTTTTTATCCTTTTACTCGTTCGGGATGGGGGGTCATCTGGGAAAACAACTGGGGTCTCACCTTTCCTTCCAATCTGGGGCCTCGATGAGGTTAGTCATGGAGGGAATGCGACCGCGGAGACAGACAGGCAGATCAAGACGGACAGTCAGTCCGTTCATCAATCAATCGTGGAACAGTCGACCGTCTGCAGCTACTGAGAGGATGTATACGGATTGCCTTGTGCGACTTCTCCCGCACCGCAGCAAGCAGAGCAGATACGGTGGTCGACTACCATACCCACGCCCCTCCCACACCATCCCATCTAACCACTACCAAGCAAGGCCTTGAAGGGCCCCTACTTCTTCGCTACCCACCCGCGATGCTAGAGACGAAAAGCTCCTGTTCGTCGGCCACAGGTCTCGCGGGCTCTGCTCCCCACTCAGCAGACAGTAGCCATGACATTACAAAGTAAAGTACGCAGCAGCAGTAGCAGCCAAGCAGCATCTACCAGCCTAGGGTACGCCGCATTTGGTACCTCCCCTCCAATGCGCCAATCCACCCCCCAGTTGCAGTCCAGTCGTCTCTCCCGGTAGCTTAGTAGCCCATCCCATTAATCCATTCCCCTACATTAAGCAGGTTAATGTAGCTAGTGTGAAAGGGTGACCCTGGTATCCAGAAACCTGACCTGACTTGCACTCGCAACCCGGCCCTGGGTCAAGTCAGTCACTCCCAGCACGACTTCTTTTAAGTACAAGAACGCCTGCTCCATCCCATCAAGAGAATCTGCCCCCATCTGAAAAAAGAAGGGTAGCCAACTTATTGTTGCTACCAATACTCAAACTCTCGACATACCTGCCATCCATTACATAGAATCTATTGATCTCTATCTCTCTACCTCTCTATTCTCTAACATATCTTACCCATCACAATTTGTATCCATCCTCCCACCACCTCCCATCTCAGTTCTGGACGACTGTGTCTGAGATCCTCTTTCTTTCCCATACGCCTGTTTTATTCTCTTCACCTTGTTAGAGTTCAGATAGGTGAAATACTTGGAGACCCTCCTCCCCCTCCTCCATTTCATCCCAACCAAAGAGTGTGTGAGTAGTCGATCCCGTCCGTTCCCTACAACATACATTACATACGCTTTTCCCTTGTTTAAAACCCTTCCCGGCTTCCCACCCTCCCCACCAAAAGTGACTTTCACCAACCTCTTATCACTGCATCTTATCCTGTCTCGACGCTCTGAGACTACCATCCCCCCCTCGCAGTTCGTATACTTGAGTGAAAAGAGCGAGACTTGCATATAGTCTTAAGGAACCATCATTCCTTCTGCGCTTGCTTGGTTTGCATCACACAAAAAAGATTCACGAACGAACTATTGGGGGCGTCATTTGCTAGAGCCACGGGACGAGTTGTCTTGTTTTCTACACCTTCTACACTATAATCGCGTTTCTTCTCTATTTGGTTGGCAAGTTGGGAAAAAACGCCCCCAAAGCACGACCGAGCTTTAGACCGCAACAACAACAGTGCACTAATACGGAAAGACCAACAGCTTATACTCTTTCGCCCCAATTGTACAAAGCGTAAACACAACGCTCGTCAATATCAAGTTCGAGTGTTACCCGCAACTCTCGAACCACTACTACTCTCACTCGCCTTCACACACACATCCACACAACCTTGCAATGGTCTCCAATTACCAGGTGCCGGCTTACTTCAAGCCCAACCCACTCTCAGTCGACACACAGCATGCGCAAAAATGCTACGACGACGGGGACAACGACATGTTTGAGGACTCGATCATGGATCACAGCGCGTTAGACTCGGGACTGGAAATGTCCCCTCCCATGGCGGGCAGCCGCAGAGATTCCTTCGCTGTCTCATCCTCGTTATTCTCCCCCAAGACAGAAGACTGGCAGTCGGTAGACATGCAGTCTGTGCCGTCGAACAACCCTTTCCTTCCGCCTAATAACCCCTTCATGAACGTGGACCAGTCCCAAGGATACGGCAACCAAAACCAGTGGTCGCTGGGTCAGGCTTCCGGCACTTGCACTCCTCTCCAGGCCTTTGACGGCATGCCTACCGACTACGACGGCAGCGCATCCCTCTTCGCACAACGCCCCATGTCCATGCAAACGCCCTTCAGCAACCCCAGCAACCAGGTCCCTCTCTTCCAGACAGTCGGCCCCAACAACCACTCGATACCAACTTCCCCGCAGAAGGAGTGGATGGGTAAGGATGTCAAGAACCAGCAGGCCATGATCCAGCGCATGCGCCCCGAGAGCCCCATGATCCGGTCGCACAACGACCTGCGTCGGGGTGACGGCATCCGGAAAAAGAACGCCCGCTTCGATATACCCGCTGAGCGCAACCTGAGCAACATCGACTACTTGATCTCTCAATCGACAGATGAGCAGGAAATCAAGGAGCTGAAGCAGCAGAAGCGTCTATTGAGGAATCGACAGGCCGCTCTTGACTCGAGGCAACGGAAGAAGATGCACACTGAGAGACTCGAGGACGAGAAGAAGCAGTACACGGTGGTCATCAGCAACCTGGAAGACGAGGTCGCCCAACTCAACCTGAGACTCGATCAGCTCATGCGTGACCGCGAGTTCACCCAGAACCACATCGAGAACCTCCAGATGGAGAAGGAGGAGCTCATTCAGAACCACACCATTGAGAGTGGCGAGCTGCGCAAGAAGGTCAGTGTCCTCACCGACCACGTCCACCGACTCGAGGGTGCCGCAACCAACAACAACGGCAACAACGGCTTCCCCAACTCCTTCAACAGCATGGACGGCATGACGATGGATGGATCCTGGGACAACATGAACTTCATGGGCGACTTCACCATGGAACAGGAGGTCAAGCAAGACGTCCAGGTCGTTCCGGCGAAGAAGCCCGAGGTCACCCTGTCTTCCCAGGTCGAGAAGCCTGAAGGCAAGAACGGCCTTCTCTTCATGCTGTTCCTTGTTGGCGCCTTTGTCATGTCTAACCGGTCGACCCCGAGCATCCCGCGCGTGTCGGAAGACATGCGCGAGGCCTCGTCGGCCATACTGGATTCCGTGCTCAAGGATGCGGGTGTCTCACACACTCCCGATGTCGTCACTGCTGCTGTTGCGCCTCAGGCCTCGGGTACCAGCTGGGCCACTGCCACGCCCATGGAGCTCCAGACGGGCATGGAGGGTGTCGCACCGTCCATGTTGGGCGAACTTGGCGACTCTCTTACACAGCCTACCCAAGACCAAACGACGGAGCAGATCTTCTCCATGACCTCTGCGCAGTACAACGGTGCCACCTCACAAGACTTTATGCAAAACATCCCCGTGCGCTCGACGAGCCAGGGCCGGCGCAACCTTGCCGAGTCCCTTGCCGCCATGCGCAACAATGACAAGCAGTCCGCTGCAGATGTCTACTCCCGCTCCCTCCTGTGGGACCAAATCCCCAGAGACGTTGTGCGCAACTTCGCCCGGATGGTGGCCGAGGCGAATCCTCACAGCGATCAACACGCAAGTAACGACGCCCACTCATGACGATATTATGATAAAATGAACGACGACTTTTAAGACTTTCGAAAATTGCCTTTTTCTATTTTCGACAATCTACGCAGCGGTTTTTTTCTACTATTCGATAGTTTCCTTATTCCTTTTTGGTATCTGGTAATACAGTCCACGACGCTCACCGCGCAAACCCTTCAACGAACCACTTCAGACCAAATGTGTGCTCACGCACAGCAACGAAATCAGCCATCTTCTTGTCTACTTTTTGTCTGCGGTCGTGTCTCCTTTTCATGTTTATGTGTCGAGAATTAGCAAGCGAGTCAGCATTTTGATTTTGTATTTTGGAATTTCCCAATTTTCCTTGTGATGTGTCCAATAGCCAAAGCATATTGGCAAACAGCACCATCTCCTACTCTTTGGCTTAGCATGGCGAAAACGGGCGCGGTTGAGGGAACACATAAGGGCGGGGCCAGGATTGTTTTTTTTTCTGGCCACCAGCTTTATTACTTCTGTATAACGATCCTGGAGGTCAAGCAGGGCATAGGGACAAGGAGGAGGGGGCTGCACCGGGTCATGGTTTCACTGCAGCCCTCCTCTGGGAGGGGGAAGGGGGACGGAAGGGAATTGGGATATCGGAATGCGCCGGGTGCGCCGCTCTGCTATGAGTAGCATATGCGCACAGGCGGGGAAGGAGGGCGGCCGGTTTTTTTTCCCTTTGGATGGAAGAGAGAGAGAGCGACCGATTTTTATGATAATGTCTCACGACAGATGGTATGGATTTGACGGAGGACAAAGAGCGAGAGCGAGAGCAGACGGGCTGATGCGATGAAACAGTCTACGAGGCCCGATCCAGACGATGATGCCCCGGGCGATTGACTCCTTTGTCTATTCTTTTTTTCTTGGTTATTGGTTATTCGAGAATGAGCTACAGCAGTAGCAAAACATCGACAGCAACCGCAATCAGCGCAACAGTATGGCGAACATTTGAAAGGCCCTATATCAAATCAAGTTCGCATATCGAACAACCCTCCTTTTTTCTCTCCCCCATATACTTCTACCTCTTGTGACTAGCACACAGTGAACCAACGAAACTCCCTGTCAAATGATAACGAACTACGAAGCTTCTATTCTCAAAAATCATGACTACATACTATTATTCTCACGCTGTCCTGTCTTCCAACTACTATGCTGTGCACGCACATGTGACTGAACACTTGTGACTGGATACCTGAACTCTATATCTTCTTGGAAGTGACCAGGCTACGTCAAGACACATCTGCGCCACTACATCGTGATCTGAACCCGTTATACTAGTGCGACCAAAACCGTAATGTGTCGCAGCTCTGAAAATCCTTCGAAAAGGATCAATGTGTATACAACTAACCATGCAGGCAGGTCCCTCCCCACAGGATAGGAACTCTATAATTAAAAACTTTCTGGCCTAGGTAGCCAGCCTATCAGCTGGTTTTCACTACTTGGGTTGTCTCTCCCTGCTGTGGGCTGTGGGGTGGATCTTGGTTAAGTAACTACATGCATGCACTCAAGATAGAAATCAGCAAGCAAACTACCAGCCGCTTTGCTATATTCGAAACTTCCCCGGTTGAAGGTTCCCGTCTCTTGGGTCTTTCGTATGAGTAACGTAACTCGATATGTGTAAACATAGGTTCTAAAAAGAAAATAGAAAGAGGTCTAAACTTGTGACCACGACCATGACCATATGCGATATCCCGGTTATAAGTTGCGATATATCACAGAACGAAACGGTAACCGGTGAAGGGGCGGAAACCAAGGAAGTAACAAAGTTGCAGGTTCTGGTTCTGGTTCTTTTTGCTGCTGCTACATATCCACCTACCTAGTTCGCCATGTGTGCTGAGACATGCTCGTGGTGATGTGATGCCACACCTTCTTTCTTTCTTTCTTTTTGCCTTGAGACATACATATACAGGGGGATGGTGGCGGGTGGTGGTGGGTGGTGGAACGGTCCCAGTCAGCCAGTTTACAAGTCAGCCAGTCCAGTTCAGGCAGTTCTTTTTGCTTGGTGGATACGGATGACGGTAACAACGAACACATTCAGAGAATGGAGCAAAAAAAAGAAGAATAAAATAAAATAACAGAATAATGTCAATAATGTCTTGCTTCACATACAGTAGCCGGTCAAACGGTTCGAAAGAGAACCTAGATGTGTGGATGGATAGATAGATGGAGGGATGGGTGGGGGCGAAAGAAAGGCGTGACTTGAATGAGACGAATACAGACAATAGAGATAGGCATGTCATCGCCCGCCGTGACTTAGGTGCGAGGTTCTGTTTGCGTGCGTGACGAGACCCCGTGTCCGGAGGGATTGGTTGGAAACCTCGTTTTACTTTTACTGATAGCCAAATATCAATCTACATGTATGTACCGTATTGCCTTTCTTCGCCCACTAGGAATAGCAAGCCTGAGTAATATGAGGTTCGTGTTATAGGTGTAAGTAAAGTAGATCCTTCCCAACAGCCCCGTTTCCTGTGACAGGTACATTGTCATCTGCTATTAAGGGACTTGCCGAATATAGTAGCAGTTTAGTACGTTGGGTCTAAACAAGGGAACTATCCATGTACGAATAGATAGATACGAATGACCACAAGTTTGCGGGAGGTTCCCGCATTCCTCGGTCATCATTCTGCTATCCCGACTATCGAAATGCATTTGTCGGAGTTTGGTTCTATAAGCATCACGGCGGTAACTAGCCCAAGGGCTTGTTGTTGCTGTTGCTGATCACGCCCCCCCGGCGCAGAACCCCCAAAGAAGAATCGAACGCACACCCGACAGTGGCATGCAACCTCCAAAAGCTTCTAGCTGACAATCATAGATTAACCGGAGTGTGTGTAGATGGGGCAATGGGGGAGGGTGCGTGTACTGCATGCGCTGTGATATTTGGTGGGTTGTGGGTGTTGTGTGTGTAAGTGGTGCCTCCCCCAGGTTAGGCAGGATGGAGATGGGGATGTGTGTGGGGGACGGGGGAAGGCAGTGTGGCAGGAATGGAACGAATGGATGATCGACCACCAGCAGGACAATTATCGATGCGAGTTCTTGCTTGGGCTCCATCCATCAACCGCAGCGCGCACACACTGCGCACGCTGCAGCCAAGTGCCAAGCTATCTGGTTCTGGGGATGCCTCATGAGCGAAAAGAAGGGCGGAGGCACCTGTAGTTGGTGGTGTGGTAACCGGCTGGACGGGAATCGGGGGTTTCTATCTATCTTTCCCCTCTCTCGTCTTCTTCTTGATCAGGAAAGACACGAAAAGGGAACACGATATTGACCCATCCGATTCGGTATATCGCATCACGATGCAGTATCCTAAAAGAGGCATTACCTAGGTGTGTGTGTGTGTGTGTGTGTGTGTGTTGTGGGTTCACGAGGACACCCCCCCCCCAAAAGTGACCAGAAAGCGATCGACGACTAGTGTAATGCTTTTTGATCGGCCTCCTTTACCACTTGACCGGGACTGGCCCATGCAGATGCAGGCAACGCGAACCCTCGGTGAAGTCATATCGCAGACACGAACCTGATAATATCTCGAAATATAGTAAGTGATATCGTTCACGAGTCGACATCATTCCGAAGTTCAATAGCTCGGTATGCCCCTTCCCTCGTGTTTCGTGTTCTATTCTATACTTACTTGCTTCCAATACATGCATGCGTAGCATTCCTTCCATTCTCACCCTCCTCCGGCAGAGCAGGCCAGGCCGCCGCAGCAGCAGGAGGGTCATCAAATAGTAAGCCGAAACAATATACCGATCTACTTACAGTGCCTACAGCTCCGGCTCGTCATTGGACCTGGGCCGCCCCATTTCTCGAAATAAGAAGCCGTATTTCCTTGGTTTTCCGCAAAAAGCTGACCAGTCCGTGACCACGCAGCCCGTAAAAGCGAGCGAATCAATACCCTCTGCTGCTGCTTATCTCTTCTCTCCTCTTTCGGTGCTTAGAGGGCCCAAGCCAAGAAAGTAATCGGATCCTTTCCACATGCCATACCGTGCCATAACCATTATCTGTGTCCTATCGCACTTTACGGCGGAGATCAAAGCTGACCTGTTGTGCCAGGCTGGGCCGACTCGCCGATACGAACGAGGAGCTACTAGTAGAAGAGAGAAAAGAAAAGCGGAGTGGACAGAGTTGATCTTCGCTGCCATTTGGGCTCCTCTCTTTACCCCGCCATGGCCCAATGCCACGACGAGTCCCAGCGAGCGTCACTTACACCGAAAATAGCACCCAAAACGGTTCTACTGGCTCTCAGCCGTCCTCGCTCTTTTGTCTTAACCCGTGGGTCCCCTTTTCTTTCTGGGGACGGGACGAACTACCAAGCGCGTATTCTTCGTCTCCTCGGCTCCCGTCCGTCCCTAGGCGCTTGCTGTCTATCTGTCTGTCGATTCAACGCGCGTTTCAGAAACAAAAAAATACCGAACGAACTGCTTTTGATTACGTACGTTGGGTACTCCGTACTCTATTCACATCTGGGCGTTTCCTGTCCTACCAGGAAGTAGACTCCACTCAAAAATATTCAAAATATGGATGGGCGAGGAACGAGAGACGATGCCCGTCTTGTCAGACATACAGGGTCGAAGATGACATGATTTTTCCATGTTCCTCACGTTTTTCTCTCCTCCGGCCCCGTCCCTTGTCCCTGTAAAATTGTCTCAGCGAACTCGTGTCGTCTTGGTTTCTCCCCGAAAAACTGGGATCTTATCGGTCTCAAGCAACGGCCCGCCTCTCGTCCTATGATTGTGTACGGTGGTGTGGTTGGTGGTTAGTTGGTGGTAATGGTTTAAAGCTAACGCGACGCAACGTCTCACGAGAGAGGGGGACGAGCCCTGCGCAGAAGAACCGGCCTGCTCTCTCTGTCGTACGGCGCCTGCTTCGTGGGTGTGTTTCCGTAATGCGATGCGTGCTGTGTAATTGTTGTGCTACGAGCACTAACGGAACGCTGCGCAGCCACATCTAGCATCTTACTTGGGAAGATCATGATGGATGGTAAATGCGCAAGAACCAAGGCAATGTCCCCTCCTCCCCCATCCCGCAGGTTGCTCAGGTAATAGTACTATAGTGATAGTTACCTACCTACCTTTCCTGCCGTCTCGTTCTCTGATCCGAGTCGCTCTGCCCGCTCGCTGCTGTGCGCCGCGATCTCTCTCTCCCGTCCGTAGAACCTTTCAACAATCGCCCGGCCAAGGCCTTTTCCGTCTCTCGCGTGCGATCTTCTGCAGGAGGGACGAAGATAGATAGGCGGCTTGACGTTGTACTGAAGAAGCTCTCTCGTCTTGGAGCAAAAGAGAGAGGGAGGACGCCGCCGCCACTCGTACCATCCATCCATCTCCGGCCCCCATGAAACGTATCGTAAGAAGAAGTGCCGACGTAGGATCTACTCAGCATTGCATAATTGGAGAGAGGAAAAAAGAAAAGAAGGAATCATGTAAGACACTGTCAGCACTCTAAATATTCCCTCACCTTTTTCTGCTTCCCTCTTGCCGTCTCTTTCCGTCAAGGTTTCTTCCCCGAAACTTGCCTATCCTATCCTATCCTATCTTTATGTGCACATATGCTGGTGATACGCGCACCTCGCACTTTCTTGCTATCTACTTCTTTCTCGAATCGGGTGCCACCCGGATGAAGGACGAGGCCCTTGCCCCCTGCCGAAGTCTTACACGAAAACGCGCAGTCACCATCATCCCATATTACACGCATGCTTTCCCATTGCACATTACTTACACAATAGTCCGGCCCTATCGATAGACTATCGGATCCCTGCTTACCTAGGTAGCCGAAACTCGGTGCTCTCGGTCGGGTGTTTTGGTTACTAGGTTCTTAAGATGTACTTGATGTAAGTAAGTAGGCGGAGGAGATAGAGAGCGCATTCGTCATCTATGCGGTTACCGGCATCACTTTTTCCAAGAGATGGGTACTACAGCCCTGTCGGAAATAGATTGAGAAGATTCCATGAGAAGCAGAAGCAGAAGAAGAAAAAAGGGCAAAGACGCAGCAGCGCCTGTTCTAGAAGCAAACAAGCTGCAAGTGCACCTAGCCTCCACGAATCCCGATCCTCCCTCCTCACTTTACGTTAATTCTCACGGGATCAGGAAACAAATGGCTCAAGTTCGTTTTGCTGACTGACAGGATGATGAGTATGGGCGGGAACCCATCGTATATGTGTGCGTGTGTGTGTAAGCTTGCATAGAGCAATATATTGGCCTCACACACTTACCCCCATTGACGAGTACTCTTTCGAGTCCTACAAGCAACGCGCGCGCCGATTCCCAGCACCCACCCCGAGTCCACCATCGAACTCCTGTGTAAGTAAGTAGTGTGTGTGCATGTGTATGTATGAGTGTGTGTTGCCCCTGTTGCCCCTGTTGCCCCTGTGCATCGATGACACCAAATGCTGAGAAGAGAGAGCGAGGAAAGCAATGCCGGTCCATACCCCCCTACCAAAATGTTACGTTCCTCCCCCGCAAATAGGCATACATACATGCACACACTACATACATACATATATGCGCATGCCATACAGCTGCTGCTGCTTACGTACTTCACAGTTGCAAATACGGTTGCAACTACAGCCCTCCTCTCCTATCGGCAGCCAGCTTGCGATTCCCCGTCTGTAGGCTATGGGTAAGTCAAGGTGACATACCAGTCCGTCTGACCAACAGATAAATGCTTTCATTTGTGTCCAATAGAATGGATGTAAGCCCCTTGACACACCCCTTGCGCAAGCAGCATAGCCAGCGTTGGATCACGATGAATGCCCTCATCAACGAGCATGTATGTTGGCACGCACACACAAGAGCAATCGAGAAATGTCGGCATCGCAAAATGCTACCTACTGCAGGAGTCTGAGATGGATGAGGTAGTAATGGTAGTAGTGGTGGTATTGGGAAAAGAAGTAGTAATAGTAGTAGTAGTAGAAGCAAGCATCAATAGGGCAATCCCATGACGTGAATTATTCCTTTATTACAATTCAAAACAGTAGAAAAGTGTCCTCCCCGTCTCCAAAAACCGTAATAAGCTCCTACCCAACGCCAACTCGCTCGCACGCTGCCTGGCTAACCTAATAGACCGACTGCAACTGCGGCTTACTTCTTGCTCTTACCACCACCGCCACCGTTGGCATCGGGAGGATTGTATTTGTCCTTCCATATCCTATACGGGGGTTGTAAGTAAGTAAGGCGCGCGCGAATAGGAACAATAACAACACGAAAGCAAACATCAACAGAATAAACATAGCCTCAAACCCGTCGTGTATGAGGCATTAAATCAAGGGACGAACAAGGATAAAAGAGAGGGTGGTCAGATGGGATGTGAGATCGCGCGCGTGCAGGTTGCTTGCCTGCTTCCAAGGCAGATAGGCACCGGCTATTGAGATGACAAGATAACCCGGGGGAGGAAGACAGTGCGGTGGCTTCTTCCCCCTACTAAGTTCCCGGGCTGTTTGTGTAGCTGGGCCACCAATCAAAGCCGTCCTAGATGAGATGATGGGCACTCGCTCGACAGGGCCAACCTAACGGAAAGGTACAATGGTCGTTGAAAGATCAAGACCACCCCAAGAGACCCCAAGCATGCCCAAAAGGGATGGAAGGAAAATAAGGCGAACAGGCCAAGAAAAGGGCTGGGCCAATTGACAGCCTATCAACGCCCACTGGCAGGTGTCATCTGCGACGGCCGTTCTGCAGGCCTCGGGCCGCGCCAATGACAATGACGAAACGCATCTAAGAAGGGGAAGGAGGAAAACAATAATATTAGAACGTTTTGCGACTTACCATGTATTCCCTAGCGTCTTGTTGCCGTTTTTCTCGGCTAACCGGTAGTACTTCGCGGCAGAATACTAAAAAGCAATGAACTCATCAGCCTCATGTGATGATATCAGACCCAGCCGTTGGCTGCGTTTGCGACAAAAGCGGGCGTGGAGATCATGACTTGCGCCGGCGGATCTGGAACACTCTTTTTTCTTTCTCGATCATGACAGGGCAGGGCAGGGGCAGGGTGGACGACCCCATGAGGCTTATTGATGCCCAACGTCGCCGTGTGTAAACAAAGGTAGCATGTCCCCCAAGCCACAGAACCCGTGGGATCGAGGCTCATCGTCCCACTGGAACGCCTCCCAGACAGTGCGGGCACTTCCCGAATGACGAGGAATGACATCTCTCTCGCCTTGGTCACTCTGACTCGACAATCCGCCGGATGTTTGCGTGATGTGAGATTGGGTGAGGGGACGAAAGCAAGCTTCATGCCCAACGTGAACGTACCTTGTCCTTCTTGCAGCCGAAGCCCTCGACATAGCACCAGGCAACCTCGTTCATGGCGTCTAGATCCGGACATCTCATCGTCAGCCGACCCGGGAACTCGTAATCAGAGGTCGTCGATCGATGATCCTTCCTCTTTTTCCCTGCCAAAGACTTACCAGTGTCTCCAAGATTCGCGGCCGTCTCGTAATACTAATGGTTTCGACCCAACATGCGTTAGCGAGCTGAATCCCATCTGTCTCGGTAGATCCTGCCCATCCCCATCGGCTACGAGCAAGGCTCAGGCTCAGGCTCAGGCTGATGCTGCTGCGGCTGCAAGGGGAAGATCCTAACAAACAAGGAGGTTGCGAAATGCCCACTCACCTGTTTCGCTGCGACCGAGTCTTTAGGGATACCCCATCCATGACGGAAGCAGTTGGCCAGCTCGAAGATGGCCAGTACGAGCTCGCCCTTGGCAGCGCCCCCTTTCTTCATGCCGGCCTTCAGTGCCAGGTCCTCAATCAGCGCGGCGTTGGAAGCCGCAGCCGACAGGAAGGTGATGGCGCGTCCAGGGTCCGGCGTGCATCCCCAGCCGTGCCTGATATGATTTCAAAAACAGGATGTTAGCATTTTGTCAGGCCCCGGCAGTGCCCCCCCAGGAAGATAGGGCCACCCCGTGTAGATGATTCATAGATAGATAGATAGGGCGCGCATTTTCCCCTGTATGCAACAGCAGCATCGGGAATTTGCCCAATGGGTCACACGTCTACTACGACTGCTGCCATCATGACCGGATGCGAGTCGTTCTTGTGTCCTTTCCGGGAAGACTGACCTTAATGCAAGACCGTACAGCACCTGACTCAGGGGGTTGTTAGCCCCATTGGGATCCGCCAGAATGCCAAACTTGACCGTAGACTGCTCCAGCATCCCTTCCTCGTGCAACCGGATCGCCTCCTGAATGTCGGCGTCGATCTGCTGGGACGACACCTTCCGGGTAGTAATGGGCCTCGGGTCGTTTCCGGCCGCCGCCGTCGTCGTGCCACTGGTCCCATTGATCCCCCTATCGCCGCTGTTGCTGCCGTTGTAGGTCGCGCCGATGTCGAGCGGCGGCAGCTCGTACGGGTTCGCCTTCTCGACGAGCGGGCTAGGCGTCACCGACCCCGAGCGGCTGCGGGCCTGCTCCGTCTGGTGGGCTAGGATGGTGGCGCGGGCCTCCCACTCGGGCTCGGCGGCGTCGGGCGGCAGGTTGATGGTCGGCAGGTTCTCGGGCACGAACTCGGAGGTACTGGTCCGGCGCGGCGTTGACGACGTCCCGATGTGTAGTCTGTGCGACAGCCGCCTCCCGACGGTCTCCTTTGGCCGTAATGTCTGCGGCTGCGGCTGCGCTTGCTGTTGTTGTTGTTGCGCTTGCGGGAGCAGGGGGCTCGTGGGAGGAACGGCCGCAGCTGCTGTCGCCTCCTTATTACTACTGTTGCTGGAATCGTCTTTCACGCTCGCCGAGCTGCTGCCGCGCGACCGGCTCTTGAAGACGTCGAGGCTGCGTCGGGGTTTGGTCGCGGCGGGCGCGGCGGGGAAGGAGTCCTTGGCCGTCAGGTACTCGTCTTGAGGGGTCGAGGGCGGGAAGATGCGCTCCTCGGTGTGGGTGTCGGTTCGGATGAAGGTAAACTCGGGCGCCGCGAGCTTGTTGACGGTGGTTTCGGCATCGGCCGAATAACCTTCAGCCAGCCGATCTTTCTTCTTTAGCATGTCACGAAGCCCCATTTTGCCCGAAAGTTTGGATAGTTCAGCCCAATTGTTCAATGTGTATAATTTAGTTTTCCTGTCGAGAGAGCAAGAGAGCGAGCGAGACAGAGCGAGACCGAGACAAAGACTGAGATTGCGCGAAAGGGAGGACGTAAGCAAGGCGTGGGCGATCTAGTCTTGTCCTAATCCCAGAGAGCCAATTGATGATGAGTTATGGGTAAGTAATGTTGTCGCGCGCGCACGAGAACGGGAGAGCCGGGAACGAAATATATTAGATGCCGTGGGACGACTTTGGAATGAGGCAAGAACTATATTAAGAAATAAAGTACACACTAAATCTCAATGAAGCCGCTGGCTGCATTGAGCCGAGTTGTTGGGTTGCCTTTTCTTTCTCTGCGCCTTTTGCATGCATGACTTTACTTTAAAAAAGAAGGAGACGGCGCGTTGCCTGTTGTCGGGGGCTCTATGCCTTGTCCCGACGATGATCATTGATTTTCAGCTCGACCACCAATGCGCTATGGAAGTCGCAATACGCTATGCCCCCCCGCCGACCCCGCCTGTCATTCTAAGGCAAACTGGGTCCCCCTTTGAGGGGCAGGCAGTACTGTGGCTGAGCCGCAGCCAGCAGCCCCCCGAGCGAGACGCTTGCATCGCCGGCCACTAACGAACCGCTAGCCCTTTGTGTGCCGAGATTCGATCTGTGATCTTGACGCTTTCAATAACCGCCGGCGCCTACTTGTGTCAAAAACCATGGCCACTTAAACACGTTACATCGCTCTTGATGATATAAGACGCCGTGATCGAGCTTTGTTCATAGAGCACGGGGGCTTAATATGCTACTGGAACCTGGTCAACGAGAATTGACAGTGTAACTGTTTTGTAGAAGTGATCGAGCTGACTGCGTGCCGTCTCCTCATAGTCACACCATACTTGATGCCCTTGGCACCTTCTACAAGGCGCAGTCGATTGAAGAATTTCCATCACAGTGGGCGCAAGAATACACCGTTGTATACTCCGCGAGGAGGTAGTCACCTTTGCCAGCCACAACAGTTCTTGGCTAGTTCCGAATAGGGGAATGGTGTAGCAACCTGAACAGGGGTAAAGGCAAACGACGATGAAATGGAAGAAATGAATTGCACGACTGACGATGATGATTTCCCAGACGGATAGGCAACCGAACATTCTGGCTGATCTTATGATAATATGTCAGTTCACCTCGGTCTAGGACATGCATCCGGTTGTTGGTAGTTAACGAAGAGACGAATCGAGAATGCCACTGAATTGAAACAACTCGCATTGACTATCAACGTCGCTAAATGAGGGCGCAAACATGAACTCCACGAACCGGGTAAACATGTTCATAGCAACGGCAACTTTTCCAACTCTACATCAGGTTCCTGCTGCTGCTTCTTCTTCTTCTTCTTCTTGCTCTTCTTGTCCTTATCCGGCCTCTGCGACCGATTCACCACGGCCCGCCACCTGCGCCAGAACTCCTGGAGCAGGCACTCATTCAACGATTGTAACTCCACCCCGCGTGACGTCGCTCCCGGATATTTCGACCGAGGTGCTGCCATCCGGGTTCTTCGTAACTCCACCGACGCTCGATCCGTCCTGGCCATCGATGACGGTCGTCGGGCTGCCGCCCGTGAGCTCCAGCGGCTTCCCGTTGACGATGATGGACTCGCTGCTGATCTCGTCGGCCGTCTGCAGGCCGCCGGACGACGAGGTCACGATCTCGCCGACGCCGCCGCTGATGGTGCCGTCGCCGAGGGGGACGCCGTGGCCGCTGACTGTGGTCCGCTTGGCGGTGGTTTCTTGTTGGGCCAATGTTGTTGGGGATCGGTCCTCCAGTTCGGCTGGCGGTGGGATGGGGGTGGCGCTGATGGGGGCGATTGCGAGAGAAGTCGCGAGTAGGAGTCGTACGCAGAACAGTCCAAAGCGGTAGTTGTTATTGGTATTGGTCGACATGATACTCAAAGGTAACATGGACCATGGGGAGGTGCTGACTGTACGGGGATAGCGCACTGTAATATCTTGATAATACTGCGAGCTCTTTTGGCCCTGGGAGTAGTGGCAATGGGAGCTACATATACATAGTATCCGTACACGACAGCTCTCAGATGTCCCTCGTGTTTCGTTTATGGGACAGGGATGGGATACCGATATGAAGCTCCGTGGCATACATCTGGACGTTTCAGCAGATCCCGGATCGCACATGAAATGTTTACATGTTCTTGGCGATATGCAGTCTACCGACGCCTTCAATGCCAAATCTCCTGGGCCCGAACGACATCAGAGCAGACTCTCGGCGGCCTCGGGAGTCGAGAAGCCTGACGGGGACGGAGGATGCTGCCAGCGGTCCGTCGGTCGCAGTCTTTTGCTGCTCATCTTTGGTTCGTCCGTAGTAATCTGGAAGGCATGATCACCCCATTTCATCCCCAGACATCTGCCGGGCGATCGTTCGAAAATGCCACAGATGTCTTGCTTCAGGGTCTTATGATGTAATGCCAATGGGGTTCTTATGTCTTTCGAGATCCGAGGCACTTTAGAGGTAGCATTTAGCTATCAAATGCTCGCCGAAGCGAGATATTGGAGTACATGTCTATAACTGTCGCGCGAGTCAAGATGGGCGTTAACTCTTGCCCGTTATCTGAAACCTTGCCACGACTGGCTGTTCTCTTGTCTTGCAAGATGTCCCGCCATACTACGTGCGATTTAGTCGAATGTCGATTAGGACAATACGACATACCGTTGGCTGTAATCCACGTAAAGCATGAATGTATCTATTGCATATCGGAACAAGAGCTAGGGCGATATTATTCAGACGGCTAAGAAAGTTAAGACGCTGAATTAGGACAAGGGACTTGTCCAGTACACATTTGGCCAAGTACGGATGGATTTAGCTGAAAGGTATCGGACGAAACTGCGTCGTTCCACTTGATTCTTGATGATCCGGCGTCATCTGAGGACATCTGCTAAACTCAGTGCTGCCAATTCTTATCAAAATCAGTAACCTCTATCGCCGTTCACTGAGGCAATGGAAATTGATGTATCTCCGTCATTTTGCTTCTTGTTCAGGTGAGTGGCTTCAGTCAGTAGCGACTGCAGATCAATCACCTCTGCTTCCAGGTCGTCTGACAATTGAACGTCTTTAGACAGCTCCACGTCACAGACGGGCGCAGAAATGGGACATGATACTCGCGATTACTGCCCGGGATGCCTCCAATGCGCAACCATGTTGGGCAGAAAGTTCCATGGGACATGGCTTGTTGCTACCCCTCTCAGGCTGATAGGAGCATGGCCTGGCGGCCAGTGACTACGTTAGGTGTCAGGCCGGAGCAGTCCATAGTAAACGGCGTGGGATAACAGAAATGAAGCAAGCGTGAAAAGTGAGTAATACGAAGCCAACTAGATCTGGTACGGTACAGTAACTCAGGTCGAGTGCTAGCAAGGGTAAGTAGAGTGGTCAGACCGCGATATCACTCACTTTTTACGCTTGCTTTATTTCACTCGTTATCCACTTAGATAACTTCAAACATGCGCAATCAGTAGTTACCATCATGAATCATTACGGTTGGACACTGCCAGTGGAGTTGCCTAAGCACATAATTCTGCCTTTGACAGATAAAAGACGATGGAAATCGCCCCTGATGGATAGAATCTGTATCTCACATCGTCGCCTTTTGCTTCAAGGACATCTACGGCAAAAGTACCGCGATGGCCATGAGTCTGACCTCTTGCCTAGCACAACCCAGCGAGCGGACTTGGAGCTGAGGCAGAAACCCCGTCTTCTTCCTCAGGCATAATCCCAAGGGCTACATGCTCCTACATGTCATTATTCGGTGCCTTAGGACGGATCAATCACCACCCACTCACTTCCTCCCCACCCTCGAGTTGCTGTAGCCAGGTCTACATTGGCGGACTGAGCCAAGCTCACGTATCCGATGCCCTGGGTATCAGAGCAAGCACACATCACTTAAGAGTCATGGCAAAGCAACACGACACTGAGGCAATGCCCGAAAGCGTTCCCAAGGGCGTGCCTCTGTCCCTACAGTCAGCCAGGCGCACCAAAGCCTACTGCTTACACACTGCATCATTCCACGTTTATAGTAGCAATAAATCCATTTATATATATATATATATTTAATTAGACAGTTGTTAAATCTTAATACAAGTCGCGTTTATTTTCATATTTCTTAGGTGGCTATATAACACAGCGCTTAGCTATGTAGGCAGTACGTTCTGATACACGTTCACGACACCGTAGTATCTTAGATTCCACTTACGGGCAGCATATAATAATTGCCTATAAATATATTAGGAAGTTTTCCGTTTAGCAGTTTCAGTTCCATTGTTCAGGCAGCCATTGTTCTCACGAGTCGTTGCCCTAAGGCACGGTCCGTCCCGCAGCTGCATTGTTGTCCCGAGCCCCTATTCGGATTTCAGTTGTGTAAAAAGAACCTGAGCAGAACCTGAGCGTATCTATTTCTTTCCACGAGGTGAAGGAAATGTGTAGACTAGGTAAACAGCTTATCTATCTAACGCGTTTGTACAGTTCCTAAACCCCCCAACCCCCCCCCAAGTCGCCTATTGCCCAGCTTCCCCCTAAGGTGACAGCTGTAGCTAGGCATTGTAGTGGTCGACCAAGCCCGTGGCAACCAGAAGTAATTAATTACATTCAATGCTGCTGCTATTCAGAAAATAATTGAATGTGCAATCAGTACGGCCTTCCACCTGGAAAAACACCTATAAAGATCCCCCTCCTCTCCAGCTCAGACTTCTGAATTTTTTCCCTTCAACACACACACCTCCAGTGCAAACTTGACAACTTCCACTGCGAACTTTGCATCCTCTTGAAGTATCGTGTTCCCAACCAAGACACTTTCTTACAACAGTTCCCTCAACCAATTTCACTTTCTCAAGTCATCTTCATCTTTAATTATTCAAGATGGCTTCGTCTTCCTCTCGGTCCCCCTCCGACCAGGACACCTGCGGCCAGCAAAACCCCCGCGAGGACCTGGTTGTGAACCCCAACATCTGGCGCGACCAGGTCAGCACTCCCGGCCGTGACGATGCCTCCGTCGCCAGCAGTTTCGGCCAGCACCGCGGTGGCCACCAGGGCAGCAACATGGGCTACCATGTTCAGGCCCAAACTAACAACACCTTGCCCGCTCGTCCTACGATGAGCAACATGTTGCCTGCCCGCCCTGAGGTCAACATGGACAATGTCTCAGGCCAGCGCTTCGGTGCCGCTAACGTCGCGGGCCAGCGCCCCCCCTCCTGGCTTCGAAAGCCAGTATCCTGGACCGGCCAACACCGCCGGTCAACGTCCCTCACGCGGCTTCACAAGCCAGCCGTTTGGGACCCCCGCTGTCGCCGCCCCCGGTCCCTTGCCCGTCTTCGGAAGTCCTTACCCTGATCTTGGCAACGTTACCGGCCAACTTCCCCTGCCCGGCTTCGGAGGTCAATATCCTGGTCACGCCAACGTTGCCGGCCAGCGTCCCCCTCCCGGCCTCACGGGCCAGAATCAATTCGGCACCGCCAACAACGGTTGGCAATCACACCCTGGCCGGAGCCATGCCACCGGTCAGCAAGCTGCGCACCCCGGCACCGGTGGTGGGTATGGTCGCGGTCGTCAGTCACTCGGATTTACGACTCAGCAGCCGGGTCATCACGAGATGGTCCAAAGCCCCGCCGGTAGTGCTGCTGCTGCCTTCCCGCGTGGTGCCGCCAACCCGAGCGCCGCATACCCGCCTATCAGAGCCCAGGATCCGGCCTACGACCCCAACTTCGAGTTCTCGAAGAACTACAAGGGATCGCGCTCGTCCAACCAGAACCGGTCGCATAATATCGACGATGGCATCAACTGCAGTGTGTTCATTCGAGGCCTGCCTCCCAATTGCACTCCGGATATGATTCTCGCCCATATCCGTGGCTGTGGCGCCAAGATCTGGGCCCTCTCCATCAACGCTCCCGATGATCGCAACCCGAACCACTGTGCTGCGAAGCTGGTCTTCTTCCAGCGCTGCGGTGTGGATTGGTTGTTCAACCATATCCGCAACGGTCGTTTTGTCATCACCGATGAGTACGGTACCAGCTACACACCCAATGCAGTTATCAACAAAGTCAAGAACGGTCCCCAAGCTCTCAACGACATTCGCTCTCGTGTTCTCATTGTCTCCGGTCCCTCTGACCTCATCAGTGTCACCAGCTTGGATGCCTTCTTTAAGTACGATTTCTACTTTGAAGCGGACTGTGCATTCACGACATACGACCAGGATGGCTGGCGTGTGATCGAGTTCCATTTCGGCTCGACTAGATGCCAGAGCGAGAACGGGTACCAGGCCCTCCAGCGCCTTCGGACCCAGGGACCAGGCACCTTTGCTCCCTAGCAGGGAGTTCAGGGCTGGGACCAGGTCCAAGTTCAGTACGGCCAAGACCCATGCGTGTAAGTTCGAGCAAATCGCTGGGCACCTTCTTCGGGCAGATTCTTCTTCGGGTACACTCTTCTGGTTTCGGCTCTTGATCAACTCTTCGGCAAACTCTCATGGTACTCTGGTAGAGGCCATTCTGTACAATTAGCAGCAAACACGCCCAACACAGACGCCGTGGTATCATTTGTACATACATCCTCGGCGGTCTGTGGTAAGGGCGCTGCAACGATTACGATGCTTTCTTTCCTTTTTCACCAAGACGGTGCAACACGACTATGAAGACATGAAGCTTCAAGTCAATGAGATATGGAAGCTCAAAGGCAATCAGATATGAAACCTTTGAGCAATGAGCGAGCTGGCATGCTTGCTTTGATAAGTTGGAATGGATCCCATAGGACACAAACATTCCCCATAATACACACACTTAAAACCCATGATGGTTGTCTTATCTTACTTTCCTCGTGCATGTGAATTGTGACATTGTGACCTGGCCTGCATACAAGATACCGCAGATCCTTTGATATGCTAACCATAATCTGGTAACTGCTGCATCCCATTATCTCACGACCCCGCACGAAGAGCGACGAGAGATCTTGGGATGACTTGGCCGTCCCAACTTCCAAGCACCTATTCTTCCTGCGTTGTCAGCATATCCTCGCGCTGATTCGCTACAGTCTTCCAGATTCCCCGATGCTGGATGCAGGATGGAGGTGGATGCAGGATGGAGGTGGATGTGGGATGATTGGAGGGCTTTTGCCCATCCCATCTGCAGGTTGCATTTTTCTAACGGCTTTTATGCATCGTGCAACAGGGTTCCTGCTAGATCGCGGGATGCTGCTTCTGTCGAGTCAATCAACAACTCAAAAGAGAGTCGATTCCTGTTTTGTTTAAATAAAAGCGTTTCCAATTTCCTAAACCGATTGCTGTTCTTCCTCCAAGAGCAAGTCAGTTTTCTTCCGTCGTTTTTAACTGATCAATATAGTAAAACATGGCTCTCTTAGACGTCGAACTCAGCCGAACCGGTGCGATCCTCGCCGCCCTCGCCGCCCTGGTGCTGTGCTACGGTATACAAGCCGTCGTGACCTGGCACCGCCTGCGTCACATCCCCGGCCCGTTTCTAGCCTCGTTCTCCTACCTGTGGCTCGCCAAGGTGACCCGCAGCACGCGGCAGTGGCACATCTACCGCGACCTGCCCCAACGGTACGGCCTGCTGGTGCGCGTCGGCCCCAACGAGATCAGCACCGACGACCCGGACATCATCCGCAAGGTGTCGGGGGTCCGGAGCCCCTACGGCAAAGATTCTTGGTACGGGTGACTGACTCTTGCCAAAGTCGCGTGTGTGTACAGATGAAGAGAACGAGAGAAAAAGAGAGGCCCTGTGTGTGGATGAAGATGAAGAGAGGGAGAAAAACACACTGAAAAAGGACAAGGACATATCTATTAACGTTTGGGTTCAGGTATATGGGATCGCGGTTCAACCCGTACGAAGACACCATGTTCACCACCCTAGACGTCGCCGCGCACGACAAGCAGAAAGCCAAGACGGCCTCGGCCTACTCGGGCCGCGACACGACGGCGCTGGAGGCGGGCGTGGACGACCACGTCCGGGAGCTGGTCGCCCTGATCAGAAAAAAGTATCTCAACCAGGAGGTTGCTGGGGCGCCGCGAGAGCCAAGCCACCGCCTGCTCGACTTCTCCAAGATCATCAGCTTCTTCACCATGGATGTCATCACCCGCGCCGGCTTCGGCCAGGAGTTTGGCTACCTGAAAGCCGACGAGGACTTGCACGACTTCCTGCGCAGCGTGCGGGACAACTGGTCGGTGGTGGCCGTCACCCTCGACGTGCCTTGGATACGGAGCGTCCTGTATTCGAACTGGTTCCTCCGGTGGTTCGGACCTAGAACCACAGACAAAACTGGAATGGGTAAAGTAATGGCGTAAGTAACAACCCAAGGAAACATCGATGGGCAACCACCACTTACAAGTCCTTTTCTTTTCTTCCTTGAAGAGTAGCAGAGAAAATCGTCGGCGAGCGTTTCCGTCCTGACTCAAAGCCGCAAAAGGATATGCTGGTATGCGCCCCAATCACCATCGAAATTCTGTGTACGTGACTGACCACTTTTTGAGCAGGGCGCCTTCAAAGCCCACGGCCTGACCCAAAGGGAGTGCGAGACCGAAGGCCTCTTCATGGTCATCGCCGGCAGCGACACGACCGCCTCCGTCGTCCGCAGCACCATGCTGCACCTCCTGTCGAGCCCGCGCATCTACCACAAACTAAAACAGACGATCCGCCAAGCAGTAGAAGAAGGGCGGGCGTCGAGCCCGATCCAGCTCGACGAGGCCAAGAGGATCTCCTACCTCCAAGCCGTCGTCTACGAGGGCCTCCGCATCCGCGCCCCGGCCCCGGGGCTCTACCCAAAAACGGTCCCCGCGGGCGGCGACTGGCTCCACGGCCAGTTCCTCCCCGCGGGCACGGCCGTCGGCATGAACGCCGCGGCCCTGACCCGCTCCCGGGCCCTCTTCGGCGACGACTCGGACCTGTTCCGCCCCGAACGCTTCGAGGAGGTCGACGAGGCCGCGCGGGCCAAGTTGGAGCACCTGACTGAGCTGGTCTTCGGCTATGGCCGGACCATGTGCGCTGGGAAGCCCATTGCCTTCATGGAGCTCAACAAAGTCTATTTCGAGGTAAGTGTGTTTGTTGGCTTTTCGGTTCAGGGGGTGCCGCGCTAATGATGTGCCTGCCTCCCAGCTGCTTCGTGCCTTCGATTTTCAGCTGGCCAACCCCTCCAAGCCCTGGGATAGCAAGAGTTACGCCGTGTGGGTCGAGGAGAACATGTGGGTGAGTGTAACAGAGTCGTCAGATGCATAGGGGATGTACGCGTGCGAGTCATACTTTCAGGCTGTCGTGGTGTGGTGTGTGTACCTGCATGCGTTTTGGAAGTGATCATCCGTGGGTAAGTAAGTACCTGTTGGAATACCGAGATTGTGCAGTTGGCTCTACCTGTGTAACATATCCCCACCGCCTTGTGTAGCTTTACGATGGTACACCTACAATCTAGCAATGCAGAATGAGTGCAGGCGGAGTTAAAGGCCCGATGTAGACTACGTACCGATAATGCGGGGGCCGTCCCAGCTGAAAAAGAAAAAGAAAACGCAAAAATACACAGATCTGGGAAATACATGCCTGCAAAGTCTACTCACAATCATAGTGGAAGAACTCTAGCGCCAACGTCTGACGCATACAATTGCACATATCGAGCGGGGGTGGAAACCCGCCGTGAACCTGGGCAATATCAGTTGGGATGGGCTATGCATTGGTGAGTGATCGACGTCCCGGCCACTCCACTCCACAACCCGGTGTAAGCTGCTTTGGCGGTATTGTTCGTTCGCGACCAGCCAGATAAGCAACGAGTCCATGATATGAGCTGTTCAAGGATCGAAATACGGTATCTCCGCTGCCTCATCCAGCCGCCCACCATGTACTATACGTTGACCTGAAACTGTGGCTATCAGTAGCGGTCACGGAAAGTGATATGGTGACGCGCTAGATACAGCACCATAATCCTTGGATAGCTGAGGGTACCGGATGTTTGCTTGGGGGGCAGGATAAGACAGGTCCTTGCCGTGCGTATGCATGAAAGCCTTGGCGTTTTCTTCCAGAACACTTCCTCGTTTGGTTCTGACGTGGCACCTACCAGGGTG
This sequence comes from Apiospora saccharicola, assembly GCA_038363915.1. Taxonomy (NCBI): domain Eukaryota; kingdom Fungi; phylum Ascomycota; class Sordariomycetes; order Amphisphaeriales; family Apiosporaceae; genus Apiospora; species Apiospora saccharicola. The sequence continues at coordinate 9,791,825 of JAQQWM010000001.1, forward strand.
TGCTGCATATCCTTCCCATATTACAAGGTGGCCATTGAGGCGGTTGGTTAGGGATGAAGCCTCATACCTTTGTTTTATTGTATTTTTGAATATTGCGGTCGTAGACCACATCTATTGTTACCAAATCAGCAAGACACCTCGCAGCTCGTTACATGTAGTACTTACTCGAGGGACATTGTGGTACCATAGTTTCTGTTATCCGTGGCTGAGACCATTCTGCAGGAATATTCTAGAAGGGTCAAGTACTGTTTGCATTTAATCAATATTTCTTCCATCGCGCTCGCTTCGTCGATCTTTCACTGGCCGTTCAAGAAATATATGGGGAGTCACACACCATTCTCCCGAGTAAGCAAGCCATGTGCTAGCCCTCCATCTAGACCGGTAGGGAAACAAAGGAGTTGAAATATTACGGTACTAACTCCCGGATGGCCAATGAATGTTGATTGTGTGGGCGGTGATACTAGCTATGCTCTTTCCACTTGAGGAACCCGTCATGGAATACTTAGAATAAAGGGGTGATAATAGGTGTGTGCGTGGCAAATGCACAACAAAGAGCGTTGTCAACTGTGAGCTTACACATCGTAGTGCAAGTCAGTATTCTAAAGAGCCTTCTTGGAGCAATAGGAGGTTGTTTGCTACCCTTGAATGATAATGCAGTGGGGAATTATTAGTAAAAGAGCTTCGTCCAATGGTTTCGACAACAATGAGCTGCGGGAGATATCGCTTGACATAATTTTAAGGATGCTGGGTAGGGCGAGAAGACTAACACCGCTGGGTAAATCAAAGGTGTGGTGCAAAGAACGGTGAGCTGTCTCACTCATGTGCGTACTGGGGTAGTCACCCCCTTCTCCTGCTGTTGTTCGCAGAGCCTCACAGCACAGACGGGGCTATTCTGGGGTTCCTTGGTGTAGCCTGCCACCTTTCTGGAAATATCACATCTGATGCTCGCTAAAGACTGACAGAAAGGAACAAGAAAGTGCCGTTTCTCCCGGCGGTCACATAATAAGGCCGAAGACTTGCATTCAAACAGGCCCACGAGCATCAAAATGGAAACAAGCTCGAAACATAGCCATAGGAGAGGATGGGAGCCTTGCCGATCTTTGCGCCCGATCTAATGATCGCAGGAGGGGCAAACCTGGATCTTCAAGGAGAATGCTACCTCATTGATGGCGTCGTGTGTTTATTCTGTATCCCAGGCTGCGTGTGTAGCGGTGAAGATAGGTGGTAGATAAACAGTTGGCCAAGATATCCTCGTGGCTGCTCATCTGAACAATATCCGGTAGGTATATAATCATGTGAGAAATCTAGAATTACGGCCGATCAAGAAAGGAACAAGGGTGTAATGTAGTCGCAGGTGGATTCGGAAATGGCGTATGCAGCCATCAAGCATCCATGGATGCCAGCCACAACCGCAGCAGCTTGTATGAGACCTGCGACGAGTACCTGCGTAAAGATGGGCACTTGCAAGGTAGGTTCAGAAGTAGGTTTGCCAGCCTGCCTGGCCGTAAGTTGTACCCCAAGGGTCCGATGAGACTTTCAGCAAGAGACCCAGTTACAGGAGTGATAATATCTTGTCAAGGCTGCAGACCAAGCCGCTTAAGCTGTTGAGTTCCTGGGGAGTGCAATAAATCCATTGTTAGCAACTGTGGCAATGTCGAGGTGGTAGTCCTGCAGGCACAGGGTTACGACATACCGCTTGTTTCTTTGCACTGCCCGATTCACCCACGTGGGAAATATGCACTCCAAAATTGGGCGTATCAGTGCCGCCAATTCATCCGTGTTTTGGTTGCCAGTTGAGAATTGTCTGCCACCCTATGGTAAGTGGTAAGGTAGGTGATAGATAGGTAAGTCCTCAATGGGGGTGGTAGCATCCCTGCTGCACGCCGGGCACATGAAAATGACAGGTCAACTCCTTACCAAGCAGACCATCGGGGAAATCAGTCCACGTTTGCTGCCGGGAGGAAAATGATTCTAGTCATCTGGCCAAGCCCCCTCCAGCTTACAAAATGTCAACGTTAACAGCTCGCTTGGTCAGGCGGAGGTTATCCTATTCGCCGATTCAATATCCAGGTTGGCAGGGGGGATTGAGACATGATTTTGGTCTTACACATGAAGGTACCTTGTGCCTAGGACTTGCTAGGGTAGTTGGGACCTGGCAGCCTGGACATCCAGAGTAAGTTTCTCAGCAGAATGCCCTGAGGCCGATGGCTCCAAGAGCCGTATCTGGGTTCTTCCAGAGTTACTTACTAAAATGATTTGGGTCATATTTCGAGTCCCGTAATACTTTTGAAAGCAGGTGCTTGGGTTGGAGATGGGAGGCCGCAGAAAGGCCGGTCAACGGTGAAACAAAACGTCTCGCTCTTCCAATCCGAAATGATTCCAAAGAAATTGATGTAAGCTGTAAGCACCTACATCTGTGATACCCCAGCAGACTGCATATTTTGAGTGATACAGAACTAGTCCACTGTTACTACTACCGATGTTGCCAGGTACATAAGGACCTACTTGCTGGAAGCGACTTAACTGCATTGGGTGCATCTGATGACGATTGCAAGAAAAAGGCCGAATCCAGAACCCATTAGGAAAAGGAAAATAAAAGAAGAGGAAGGGAAAGAAGCGGGAATCGCCTAGTTACTTGGTTAATAAGTCTGCGTATTCCCTGTCGGTGGTAGGGCTGTAGGGAAGGGACGCCTAGAAAGCAACAGGGACTGACCCAGGGTCGATCCAATCAGGTATCCGGGGGCTCAGTTTATCTGCATTGATTGCTAGCCGCCAGGCCCAATAATCAGTTTTCAAATGCCTGAAACATATTTCTCGACATTACGAGAGAGTGAGGTCTGAAACATTTTGACAAATACGAACCTAGGAGAAAGTAGACTGTTTTTTACGTAACATGTGAAGATTGACGGCACAATCTCACTGCCGATCAGATTGTCCAGTAGTTGTCGGGCGTCATAAATATCCAAGATATGTCTGGTCGGTCGAGAGATAGCGACTTTGCGGCACAGCAGACTGGGGCCACCGAGTCCCCATTCAGGCAATCCAGTCGCTGCAATCCCTACGTGCAGCAGCAGCAACAGCAGCCATAATGACGAAAGCCCAAACAGCTTGCGTCCTCCCGTAAGCTTCGCGTTTGGCCGCAAGCAAAACAACCAGCAACGAAAAGATCGACGCCCCCTGAATGCCGTGCTTTGGTGGAGCGCGCCGACATGACCTGACAAAATATGCAAGTCTTCTTGTGACTAGCAAAGGCGTATCCAAATCCTTGCTAGGTGCCGCCAACATACGCGGCATGCTGGGAAAGTCAGTCATGACCGAGTGACAGAGGAGCAAGCATCAACCCATGCATGCTGCATGCGTGTACATGGCTGCGTCCGACCCCCTGGCGGGCACCATTGATCCAATCGTTCCCCAGCTGCCATCGATTAGATCCGGGAGGGAAATCCGGTCAACCATGAAGTTTCTTCAATGGCACAGGCTCTTTTGCAACTGCTAGTGCTGCGCGTGTGCATCGTCCTCTTCAGGTTGCCTGTCGACGTAACATTGTCGTGTTAGGCACCCGGGCCTGGCTCTGCAGAGAACTTTTGTCGTTGACCCTAAGCGCGCTAGACAGCTCTGTCCAGGAAACGCGGCTTGTCGTGTCTCATCAGGACATTACGCCCTTTCCCGACAAGTAAATTCCAAGGCTAGAAAAGCCCAAGTACTGATCAAGGCCAGAATTGGCAAGATCATGTTATTTTTGGCAAGTTGTTTGAGGTCCTCGACGTGGAGTTGGCGTGCCGCATATGATCTGAGACAAATGACTTGAGTTTGCATTGTCAAGATGCCGCAGGCAAATCCTTCATGGATAGCAGTCTAGTCAAGATGAAATATGACGACAAGCTTATGTACTGGAAAGTAAAGCCAGCCAACTATTTCCGTCCCTCATTCAGGGACGTACGCACGACGATTCCCGTTTGTGTACTTGACCGAGGAGGTCAGCTACTCGAAGCTACATGTCCAAGTACCACAGGCCTTTTAGCATTATGGCCCCGGATTCATGCCATAGACAAATATGGTCAGCGGTCCATTGCGGGGAGCTATCCGGATGCAGGCCAGAGCTATCCTGACAGGGCCTAAAAAATAACGCAATTCCCCTGCGCAGTGAGGCGAACATCAAATCAAAATCCGATCTGGGATAAGGAGGTAGGACTTTTGTAGTATTCCTAGGAAGGATTGGGTTGTTAAGGTTGGTGTTACCTTGGTATTCCTAGTCGGTATACCGACTGTCGAAGTCGAGCTAGACGCCGTCCAGGACATTTTCAAGCTACCGGCTCGCCTCGTATTTGTTGAAAAAGAAAAGAGGAGGGAAGCTGGTTGACAGCTAACTGCCATAGAAAAGTCCTACACAACCCATGAGAAGCTCGACACACTAACTCGAGGTCAACATACGCACCCTTCATGGATATAAAAACCTGTGCTGCCCGCCGCTTCCATAGTACCTACCTCCTTCGGCACCATCGCACAACCCAGTCCGTCGCAACCCGTTTTGGAGATCCACTGCCGCCTGCCGCCCTTCGTGTAACGACTCGGAACTCCTCGAATCACAGTGCAACGTCTTTTCCGCACCTGCGACTTACACACTGCTTGCTCGCTCCCTCTGAGAAGGCCTCACCCACCCTCACCAGGACCAAATACTGTCAATCACCATCGTCCACACGCATCATACCTCATCTTTGAAAGACTCGATATGTCTGGAAATAACACATTATCCAAAAGGAAGTCGCCGACTCGAAGCTCTCGGCACGCCGTCCAGGAGAACCAGCATACACGGCACCGCCCTCCACACTTTGTCCCAGACAACATCCCGTCAGGGCTAGCCGCCGACTCGTCCAACAAGCCCACAGATGACCTTGCTCAAGAGCTCGAGAGCATGGCCATGTCCGGTAAAAGAGCCGGCACGATTCGCGACGGCGTGAGGGATCGCTCCAGCTCTGGCCGTACAAGCACATCCAACCGCACCCCCCGTAGTACCCGTCCAGACATTGCCCGATATGCCCTTATGCAACCCCAGGACCCTTCGAAGTTCTCTCTCACAAGTGAGACCCTGGAGGTCTTCGACCGTGAGCAAGTCGGCAACGAACAGTATCCCAACGTCTCCCATTGGTGCACCGGCCCGTATAGCCCGGGCAGTTATCCTTTCGCCATCGCTGCCGCTGCCGACTTGAACGACAGCATGTATGTGGCCGAGCCTGCACGCAGCCACGCGACAGATGCATCCTGGGTCATGGTCGCCCCTGCGGACCAGAAGCGAGACTGCTTCGAAGAGAGCATTTGCGGCGCTGGCGCCATCTTCTTTGACATGCCGGACGAACCCGCCTGGAACGAATTCGATGTATGATTAATGTGTATGATGAATACCCCAAACAAACGACAGAAAAGCAACGCATGGGAAGGAGTTGCTTGATTAGAGAAACCAGCCTCTTTTGTAATTGGAAAGTTGGGACATGTATGGAGTTGTTTCGTTTTCTTTACTGTTCTCCTTTTATTGTTTCACTTGTTTCAGGCATTCCCATCTTGGCCGACTTGGCTATGTACTCAAGAGTCGGAACGGCCTTGAGCGACGTTACAGGGTCGGGATGGGTCAGGGGGACTTTTTCTAATGCGTAACGTGTAATTGATATAACGTTTAACAAAAAGAAACGAACTTCGTCTCGAAGGTGTACCCAGTTAAACGGCCTGGCCAATGTTGACTTTTAGTCTAAACCCCTTCGCAAGGTCTTGGCCTTTTGACGTAAATTGTATAACCACGACAGCGATCGACTGGGTTAGGAATGCAATCTCTCCACAGTGGATGGACTACTGCAGACCAGGTATAGTTCGTCCATCTGGCAGTAGCCGGAAAAGAAAGCACACCATGAACACAATCTTCCCTGGACAAGAGCCAAACACCAGATATTTCAAAGAAGAGCAGAAAAGAAGGCGGCAGACACATCACATCGTGGGACCCTTTTCTCCAACTCCCAACGTTTATCCCCAACCTCGGTGCAACATGGGAGCTAATTCTTCCGTCGCTTCCCAGTTCCCACGACGCGATTCATGGAGCATACTGACGGAAAACATTCCTGCCGCCATTTAGGCTAATAAGCAAAATCGATGACCCAGCACCAGCAAATATTTGGAAACTTGACCAGGGCATCTCTGGGCTCGTCCCCAATTTTACCCCAACTTGGGGAGAGCAGGGGTGTCACTGTACCCCAGCTTGGGCCAAATACTCGGTGGAACAATACCCGCAATAGTTGAACGGTCGGATGGATACCCAGTATAGTATCCTGTCCCCAGGCCAGTTTCTGCAGATCGCCGACTCGCTTGCGGTGTCGCCCGTGAGGGGAAAATTGTAGTCAAAATATAGCGGTGGCGGGCAAGGGATAGAAGTATTAATACACGTGAGGATGCCATTTGTGCTCAGTGCTTCGATTGCCCTGAGCTGGTTCGTGCAAGTCTGTCTGTCACTCGACACTGTGGGCACTTGACAACGGTTGATCATAATGCATATTCCACGATGCTCCAAGCTCCTGCTGGCGCTGCTTTTCAACAGTGTCGTAGCACTTGCCGCCACTGAAGACCACGGCAGTCATGACAAGAAGCATTGGACGGGGATATGGGCGACAATGCCACAGCTCACTGAGCCGGCCAACTTGCCACCAGCACCATATGTGAGTAACATGAAAGAAAAGAAGAAATCGAGGAAGCAGAGAGATTTCTCCCCGATAGTCGGCATCGATTACTGACACCGCCCTTTCCAGAACGCAAGTGGTGTAGTCTTCCAAAACGCCACGATCCGCCAAACCGTCAAAGTCGGCCTGAGCGCCGGGACCATCCGGCTCCGCCTCTCCAACGCCTTTGGCGGCTCCGATCTGCCCATCACGGCGGCGACCATCGCTTTGCCCGCTAACCGCAACGGCTCGACGGGCCTGTCGGCCATCGACCCGGCCACGGTCAAAACGCTGACCTTTTCGGGAGGTAGCGCCAACTACACGATCCCCATGGGCGCCCTCGCGGTCACGGACCCGATCGAGTTCCCCGTGGAGCAGGGATCCGTCGTCAGCATCTCGCTCTACCTGGCCCAGGGGCAGACGACGAACCTCATCACGTCGCACCCAGGCAGCCGGACGACGTCATTCTTCGCGCCCGGGAACGTCGTGAGCGCCGCCGATATTGCCTCCGAAGCTACGCAGAACAGCAGAGCGGACCACTGGTACTTCATCTCGGCCCTCGAAGCCTGGCTCCCGCGCTCGAAAACCAGCGCCCTCGCCATCGTCGGGGACAGCATCACCGACGGCCGGGGCAGCACCACGAACCAAAACGACCGATGGCCGGACCACCTCCAATCCCGCCTCAACTCCCGCCCCCACCCGCACTCCTCAAACACCAACATCGCCATCCTCAACCAAGCCGCCGGCGGCAACCGCGTCCTAGCCGACGGCCTCGGCCCCAACGCCCTATCCCGCCTCGACCGCGACGTCCTCTCCCACTCGGGCGTGCGCTACGTCCTCCTCTTCGAAGGCGTCAACGACATCGGCACCGCCCCCGCCTCCTCCCCCTCGCCCAACAAGACCTGGGCACCCGCCTGATCGCCGCCTACGACCAAATCATCACCCGCTGCCACGCCGCCCGCCTCCCCGTCTTCGGCGCCACCATCACACCCTTCAGCGGCGGCGCCCCCGGTCTGCAGCCCTACTCGGACCCGGAGCGGGAGCGGACGCGGCAGCGGGTCAATGCCTGGATCCGGGGCAGCGGCCGCTTCGACGCCGTCGTCGACTTCGACGCGCTCGTGCGCAACGCGTCGCAGCCCGACCAGCTCAGCGAGGCGTACAACAGCGGCGACTACCTGCATCTGAACCCGGCCGGGTACAAGGCCATGGGCGGGGCGGTCGACCTGGAACTGTTCGACAGGTTCGCGGACGGCGTGGATCGCATGGTGTGAAGAGGTTTTGGAGGTGTCGAACCTGGGAGGTCTCGGGACGAAAGCGGCATCCGTTAGCAAATGATTAGAATGTAGTGCCTAGCCCAACACTAGACGGAACTAGACGATAATAGCTGTAAGGGGGTGATTTGGGTGTCCCTGAGCTATATACACAGACCATATTTGGGCTGGCGCGAAATGATCAGCAGGTGGCAAATCAGACGTGATTGCTAGGATGGCCCATCAACGTTGGGCATCAAAATGAGGCGCGGGTCAACATCATCGCAAACAATCGCAAAAGTATAGCAAACTCGTATCCGAAAAATCAATCAAATCGTAAACTGTTTTAATGGGAAGAATCCTGAATTACATGAAGCTCGAAGGCTTTCTTCTCAATGAACGCCAAGCGCTATGACTCCGTTATACCCCCTTTTCTATTGGCTACATCCTTATCCCCTCTAGGCAGCACAAGGTACGACGGCCTGACCAGCTTATGCCCATAAGCGGCACATACCGTCAGCTCCGGCAGAGACCAGCCAAGGGTTGGTCGGGTGCCAGTCGATATCCATAACACCGAGATTATTGACCACCTTGTGGCCCTTCAACTGCTTCAGAGGAACCAGCGTGGGATCCGTCATCAAATCGTTGTGGACGCGTCCGTGGAACAACTGGATTGTGCCGTCATCGCTGGCATCCGCGAACAATGGGAAACTACGCGAGTACTTGACCTGTCTGATGGCGTTGGGATGGAAACGCATGGTCTTGTACGGTCGGGCCGACAGCTCGAGATCATGCCAGAGCAGCCGACGATCGTAAGAACCAACAATCAGATGGTCTCCAGAAGCGGCGTGGATATCGAACGACGAAATCCAGCGGGCTCCGGGTTGTATAGCCTTCACTAGCTCCTGCCTTTGCAGATCGTAAACTCTAATAGTGCGTTGCAGGGCAACGAACAGGAGGGGTCTCGAAGGATGGAACTGGGCCGTTTGCGCCAAGCCAGGAAGCTTGCGGAAGGGAATTTGCGTAAGGTGCTTCGACAATGTATGGATCGCTACGGCAGAGCGCTGACCGGTAGGAGACACAGTCAAGAGGAAATCGCCACGTCTGTGCCAGTTGATGACCTTTACGTCGGCACGTACAGTGATCTTCAGGAGCACTCCTTGGTCCTCAAGTCGGGCTCCCGGGCGGGCCCAAGTTCCGGGAGGGTCTTTGCGGTTTCCGTTGCTGGTCAGGGTGGCGGTTTTTCCGTTTGTCGCGTATCCGAAACCGGCGTCAAGAGCGGCACGGCTCGCTTGCTGTACCTCCTGGTCCAACATCGGCGGGACGATGAAGTATACGTCTTGGCCTGCAGCGGCAGTGAGAATAGCACTTCCAGGGCGCCATTTCACCGCGTTTACAGGCTCGTCGGCGCTGATACGAATGCTGGCCACCTGCTTGCCGCTGCGAAGCTCCCAGAACTTCACAGCACCGTCATCACCTCCACTGGCCACCCATTCACCGGAGGGGTCGATCGCCAGGGATCGAACTCTGGAGCCATGGTTGTACTCGACAGCTCCAACGGTAGGGAATGGCCTCAACTCCTCGGCACGGGGAAGTTTGGGAAGTAGCGAGTTCGGATCGATATTCAGACGTGTTCTCCTCACACGAGGGGCGAGGTAGAGATCGAGACAGCTACAGGCATCAATGAGTATTGGCCCCCGTTCGTAAGGGGAAAGAAACTTACCGTTCGAAGCTTTCTTTCACGAATGTATCGTAAGCAGGCACCTTGCGCAAAGCATCATAGCTAGCAGGCAGGTATTTCTTCTCCCTCTCGTCAGGATCTGTCTCTTCCCACTGCTTCTTCTCCTCTTTATTAGGAAGGAACTCGGGGGGAGGGCTGCCGGTGATTGTCAGTTGCGCGTACGAAGGCAGAGAGTGGAAGGAGGATTGCATACTTGTATGACAGGTCAAATCCTGGTGGCGGCTGTTTCGGAGGCGGGATGTGCATCACATGTGGTGGTTGCGCTTCTTCGTTCGCCCACAAATCGTACATTTCCTCTTCTTCGTCTTCCTCCTTGTCCCGTTCCTCTGGAGGCACGTACGGCTGTATACGGCCTTCACGGATAGCCCGAACAATCTTCATAATTCGTTGCTGTTCATGTTTACTCGGCAAAAATCGACGCTTTGGTTCGGGGGCTGCCGATATGGGCATCTTCTCCTCTTCATGAGTAAACCATGGAACATACTCGGGGTACTGTTCGTAGCCCTCTTCGGGTATCTCCTGCATCTGGATCTTGCGCAGAAGCTCGAGTTCTTTTTGGCTCAAGTTCAGGGGCTTGCCAGTGGCAGGGTCGGTAAGGCCGGTCCATCCCTTAGGAATCTCGATACTAAAATATATGTTAGAATCATGCCAATGACCAAATTGTACCTCCTTCGAGTAACTTACCTATCCAGGAGAGCATCAAGGGCCTGGCCAGAGGCTGGCCTCATAATCTTCTTGCCGTCAATGTTGTAACCAATATGCGGGTATTGATCTAGAACAAGCAGTCAGCGAAAACGAACAACAATGCGAAGAACGGGTTGTGCAGGCATCAGGGGCCTCTAGAGACCCTGATGCTACTAAACCCGCAAATGTAGTGTAAGCTTACCATAGAACTTCAACGGGATATTTCCTATAGTGTTCTCCGGATCTTGCGCGTCGGAATCGTCAGAGTCGTACACAGGGTCGATCTCCTCGTACACGTAGCGCTCGCCGCCATTGGCGTCCTTCTCGACACGGTACCGGGGCCCGTCGTGCTCCTCATCTTCCTTCTCGTCGGGGTCTTCCTCGGATGGGACCTCGTCGCTATCGAGGTCCTCATCTTGGCCGTCGACATCTTCGGCCTCGTCGTCGCTGTTCTCTTCGTCCTCCGAGTCGTCGGAGAGCACGCCTTCCAGAACACCGTCGCCGAACTCACTGTCGGAAAAGGCAGCAGCTTCGGCCTCTGCCGCAGCAGTGGAAGCCTTGCGCTTCAATTGCGTCCGGGGAGCCATGTTGATCCTCGGGTGCGTGTTTGAACAAAAGTCGTTGCGCAGGTCGACTTTTACTGCACTTGAGCGCCGTCTAATTGGGCCTGGGGCTTTGCCAGGAACTTTTTTCGAGTTAGGTGGGGCACCTAATGTTTTCTGCCACCCAGGAACCTTTCTGATTTCTGACCGCCTTCCGATTGGACCTTAACGCCTGCAGATAATTAACCGCCCAAGCTGAGCCTCGAATATTCTATTTTATGAATGAGATATAGTCTCCAGCAGGAACGCTTTTAGTCATCAATCATTGGGGTTATAGCTCAGTGGTAGAGCGTTCGCTTTGCATCTGCAAATCTGCGAAAGGCCCTGGTTTCGATCACCAGTAGCTCCACACCCGACAACTGTCTTTTTGCATTTTTCAACTCTTTTTAGACCTGTTATAGTTATTGATGACCATGTTAGTTGCAACGTTTAGACGTCTGGTGGGTGGCCTTCGTTATGCGAGTTGAAGTGTTCCAAATATCATTTTTGCATATCTCAAATATGATTGATTGTACATCGTGTGACCATCTCAACCTGATATCATCGTTCACCATCAACGCTAACTAGAGCAGTACCAGTGTCCCGCAACAACTAAAACTTCCTCTCATACTTGAGATCCTTGATATCCTCGGGGGCCATAATCCGCACCCGCGAGCTGCGGATCTCGGATCGGGACATGATGGCCTCGTACACTGGCGCGAACTCGGTCGCGCTCGTGACCCCGTGCTGCTTGGCGTCCTCGTCAACCTCGACGCGCATCGCGAGATAGATCTCGTTGAAGCGCACATTGGTCTCGGCGTTCTCGCGGCTGGCGGCCGTGGCCATGCTGAACAGGGGACCCTGCGTCATGGCCGGCAGCGCCCATGTTGCCAAGTCGCCCATGGCCCCGGTGCAGATGGTGTAAGTGGCGGGCTGGTTCTGCTTAAGCAGGTAGCCGATGGTTTCCCGGTATGCGACTACGACATTGCTGCGGTCAGAGGAGGTGGGGTCTTGATATGAAAGAGAAAGGAGCTCGCTTCGACTTACAAAAGTTGGACTCGAATGCCCTGGACATGTTGTCGCGGAGCTGAGCCGGGGTGATGTCTTTCAAAGCCACGGGGATGTAGTCGGCGCCAACTTCATACCGACATGTGTCAGTATAAACATTCGACCCACTAATCATCTGATTATAGGTTGTTGGTAGGACGTGTATGGCTTACCGCAGGTGAACACGTGTTGGAAAGCCGGCAGTTTGCCTGCTCGGACCTGATCGACAACACCTTTCAGCCCCGTCTCGGAGACCACGTCGGCCTCGACGAGGGTGACGCCCTCGGATGTTCCAAGGTTCTTGAAGAGCTTCTCGCCCGACTTCTGGTTTCGCACAACAGCCAGAACTTGTCGCTTCGAGCGCAAGGCGGCAGTGATAGCAGAAGTGCCAATGTTCCCGGTTGCTCCGACTACCAGTACGGTCTCCATTGCTGCTGTTGTTGATGAAAGGGTGTTTGGAGGTGTTTGGAGTTCAATGTATATTTGAAATGTCACTTGTGTCAAGGTAGTCGAGTTTGATGATGACTTTCAACTACAGCACTTACGGTCGGATGGACAAGTCTTTATAGAAAGTTGGTTACACGATCCTACCAGGTATAGTGGAAACTGGCATCAGGGGTACGTTGTTGTTGCCAGCAGAGTATAGTAGAACTCGCTGATGGCATTCTACATCTATCCGTGATAATTAGTCAACCTCGCAGTATTGTTCAGGCCGAAGTCCGCATTCGTTTGTCATCAAGGAAACAATTCGACTACACTTGGCGAGCCATCATGTGATTGAAACTGTAGGGTTAATGTTCGGGTTGTCCTGTAGCAAGTTGATTGGTAATCCTTCTAGGGTCCACACGTCGCTTTGTGGAGGAGTGGAGGATGGACACGATTTAAATATGGGGTGCGATCTGGAAAGGATAGAGCTAGACTATAATAAGATATGTCTCTGATCATTGAGCTATGCCAATTGCCGATACATCAATTGCAGTGTGCCATTACATGTATATCTTGATGCATCGTCGTCACGGAACATTAGCGAAACCAAAGCCATATAACAGGTCTACATGCAAGTAAAGAGATAACCAGGAGCCGGGAAGCGACGTAGTGTTGCAAGTAACATCGCAGATAGGAGAGGAGGCATGTCTAGAGAGACATGTCACCAAGAAAAGTGGAATCGGAGTATATACTCGCTTCTAGTAGGACCGTACTAGGGTATCCGATTCCGAACACGGCCACATCCGTTACTATTCCGCTGCATCGTGCATCAATCTGGAAAATGGGCGGGTAAGCTGCAGCGAAATGCCTCTGCCCGCGACTATGCCTTGTGCTCCGCCGCAGTCCCAGGTTCCCACAAAGCTCATGCCATTTCGAGGGCGTAAAGCTATAGTCTGACAAGACCTATCATAATTTCAAGAAGAGTAGACTATGTATGGCTCGCTCAGTACTTAATGCCTAACAATATTCAACAGATTCCAATTTCTCAGACGAGGCAGTAACGCAGTTTGGGGCAATATATGCTGGGAACAATTAACTGTACGTCTCAGCGATCAAGCTGACTTCGCAAGGTATAATCTCGGAATACTCACACATACCTACATGTACTTACGAAGCTTCGATATCTTATACCCATGGATCGAAAACCCAGCACATGAGCCCAAGCACCGTTCGCCTGCGAGACCACAACTGTCTTCGTCCTCTACACCGGGTCCCGTGTGAAGATGTGCCGTAGAGCACCTAGTATGTGCCGCCATCATCAAAAGAGGTCACACCGAGCCGTTTGAGGAAAGACCCATGCTCTAGGGGATGTGCCTTGTCCCCATCAGGAGGCGCATCCTACTCAGACCGAAGGCTGTGTGTGCATCGCGGCAGCTGTTCCACGTAGCCGGTGGTCATTTCTTGGCTTTGGTGTTTGCATCGTAACGATACACAGTTGTCCGCCAAATCCACGTTCTTGGGGGGCTGGTCTGGAATCACAACTTTCGTCGATTTACAGGACTTGGTGATTATTCGCAGGCAAATATATGGTAATAATCCCAGCTAGGTAGTGGTGGTGAGATGCCCCCCACGTGGTTGCGTCAGATCGTGAAAGCTGCCTCGTCGGAAAGAGCGAGATGTTGAGCCTTGATTTAACAGGCGGACGATGGCCTGCAGAACATTTGGTGCTGGTGGAGGCAATAGTGCAATTGAGCAGACAGAGACCATGCGGTTCCTTCAAGCTGTCCCAAATCAAGGTTGCTTGATTGCAGCCATCAGAATCACCACAAGTGAAATTAGTTGGATACAAGTCAGTCAGAGAGCCAGGCACTCAAGGACATAGCGAAACCGGCGTGTCTATTATCTCAATTGGTGAGGAGTAACGGACGGGCAGGCCCATCTCAGAGCACGCAAGACGGTTAATAATAAACTGCCGGGGTTTGGGGTGGGGTATCCGAAGTGGGAGTCAGTAGCAATAGCCCGCGTACTTTAACCCGCTACGACTAAAACAACTACAATTGGACATTCGAGGAGAGATTGCGGCGAATGTCCGAGATAGCTATTCTCATCATCTATGTAAACTCATAGTATATAGTTCCTACTGAGAAAAGAGGTTGAATTTCATCGTCCATTGGTAAAGGTCGTATCTTGGTTGCTCTCTTCTTTATCTGCCGTTCTTCCTTACGTCGCCATGCCTTCTTTCTCAGTAAGTAATTCCCCGGCTTATAGTGGATCCCTTTCGACTCGCATGTTGCCGAAGACTTTGGGGAAATCCCGTAATATCATCACCACCTTCGTACAGGCTGTATTCTAACAAGCTTGAACCAACTCACAGCGTCTCGTCCGGTTCCTCGCCAGGGATGGCAGAGTTTACTACGGTGATGCCATTCTGCCCCGTGGTGTCACGGATATCGCCAAGACCCGGCAGGCCCGCATCGTCACGGGCGATATCTTCGGCAAACACGAGGTGACAGATCAGGTCGCCGACGTGCGTCTCCTGTTGGCGCCTCTTGCATTAGAGGACGTGAAGACTGTCCGGTGTCTCGGATTGAACTATGAGAAGCACGCCAATGAGGTAACAATTCCCAGTCCAGATCGAGCAATGTAGCTTGGCCATTGGTTGCGCGGCATTTACTGAAACGGTTAAACCACAGGCAAAGATGGCCATCCCGAAGTACCCGGTGCTGTTCTACAAGCCGGTGACGTCTCTGGCCGGACCGACAGACCCTATTCCTGTGCACCAAATAGCCCAGGAGGAGGCCGGACTCGACTACGAGTGCGAACTCGTCGCCGTTATTGGCAAGCGCTGCGCCGACGTGTCCGAGGCCGACGCGCTCAACTACGTGCTCGGCTACGCGATCGGCAATGACGTCTCGCACCGGGACTGGCAGATCAAGCGGGGCGGCGGCCAGTGGTCCCTCGGCAAGGGCTTCGACGGCTGGGCTCCTTACGGACCAGGCATCGTCTCGAGTGACCTGATCAAGGACCCGCAGACCCTGAAGATATCGACCCGAATCAATGGTCAAACTGTCCAGGTAAACCTTCGCCCCATCTCCCTAAGAAGGGCCATGTCCGAACTCGACTAACCGGATCGTTGCAGGAGGAAAACACGGCAGATATGATCTTCAACGTGAAGCAGACTATCTCGTTCCTCAGCCAGGGCCATACACTCTTGCCCGGAGACTTGATCTTCACAGGCACGCCGTCTGGCGTTGGTATGGGCCGGGAACCGAAGCTGTGGCTTAAGGACGGCGATGTGGTCGAGGTTGAACTCGAGTCTGTGGGGACTTGCACTAACACAGTAGAGTTCGCCAAGGAAGCGGCTAAGCTCTAAAGGAGGCCATCATAGACCATCTTCTAAATATATGAGCTCATAATTGCTATGGCTAGCCAGCGAGTGGAATGCCTAGCTCAACTGGATTGTAGACTACCCCATATGCCATGGGCGCAATAAAAGAAATCCAAATATTAGAATGACGAGCTGAGGATATATGCTATGAGATGAGTTGGGCCAGTGAAGAACCTTGGCAAGGCTTTCTATACTCAATTTCTGCTTATGATTGCGGCTGTATTCCGTTGTGGAATCCTCAAGCGCACAGCTGACAGGTTGGGGAACACGCTAGGTTTGACACGCACATGGCTAGACGCGGGCGCAGCTGCTGTTGTGGTGTGTTTGCACCGCCCACCACCAACCAACGGCCACCACGGTCAGCTTGTGTACAATCCTCACTGCCTCCTCTTGTCAGGCGCTTGTCTTAAACTTCCATGAAACCGTGGCACGATCGAGCAAATATCATGATCTACCTTCCCCACCATCAGCCTTTTCGTGCCGACTTGCCAATCAGCCTGGGGCGTGGCTCAAGGAAGGTGATACCCGGTGACCACTCTAGGCAAGGCTCATTCCCCGGTATTGCGCTAGAACTTCGAAGGAATCGTTATAGGACCAGGGGCAGGCGCGACTTTGTTCCTGATTGCTGCAATCGGTGACTAGCCTGCATCACAAGTCTGTCTTAGGGCCTTGGGCTTCTCCTCACTTTCATTGATGCCTTGAGGGCCAACTGGGTGCGGCTGAGAGAGTACATTAGGCTTTCTGGCTGCAAAGGTTAAGATCTGGTGCAAACCAGCGCAAGCGTATGATAGGGTTAAGGCAATACCGAACATCCAATCTCAATACATATTTCTAAGGATATTAAAAGTGCCCTGAACTGTCTTACTGCAACATTTGACTGTTGCGTATTCGGTAAATGGTACTCCTTGATTCTCAAGTCCAGATGGGAACAATCTTCGAGTTAAATCACCGCGGAGACCAAAAGCAAGTTGAATATCCGCCAACGCAGACGACGCAGGGGATGCGTGGCCACGTTTATTCGATCCCGAACATTATACATGGGACGATCAGTTCTCACTCATGAGCTCCGAGTCTTTACACCTTCCTGGCGATTTTGCTGTCATCATCATTACACTAGTCGCTTGTAAGGTGCTTACTATGTTGCTTGTCCCACCCAAGCAAGACGACCAAGATATTCCCACGAGTGCGATAACAGGCACCCCTAATAGGGCAAACCAAAGATGGAAGGGGAAGGGAAAAGAGATAACCCGGAAACCAGTCCCGCAAACGATTGTCGCTGAAGATGATGCAGAAGAGTCTGGCGACCCGGTGGATTGGACTCAGTATGAGCCACCAGAAGGGCTAATGACTGCGTCCGATGTTGAGACTGATTTAATCCTGAATCTCCTGAAAGACTCTATCGCCAATGTCAAACGTCGTATAGCCGACGAAGCAGTACGCAAGATCGAGCTGGACGCCTTCAGCTTTGATGAAGAGGAAGAGGAAGCAAAAGGGAAAGTCGCCAAGACCGAACAGACAGAAGAACCAGCACCGGAGGTCGCTCAACAGGAACCGGGAACTGATTATCTAATAACAGATGCGACCACTACGGCGCCCGAGCCCACCCATGGCCAAGCAGGCCCCGGCTCTGTCGACTTTGCTGGGACAAAACTGACAATAGACCAACACGGCCTATTGCGGCCAGCCCCTATTCCTCCCAAGTCGATCAGGCGCAGGCTCCTGGGGCTTTTGCGCCGGCTTAACAAGAGCGAGAAAGCCGAGTCTAGCAGCGCTGCCACCTCTTCTACTCGGGAAATGAAATCGGCATCAAGTCTGGAGTTGGATGAACGCTTAAACGCACTGCTGACCGGGCGGCGAGATAGTCGGGGTGTCCGAACAGGAAGCACCCTAGGAAACAGTACTGGTTCCGGCTCCTCTATTCACAGAGAACAAGCGTGAGTTGTCCGCACGAGACTCGGACCAAAAACTTTGTGTTGACCGCATATGTCTTTAGGGAGTGTGTTTCTTGCCTTGATGACTTCGATCTTAAGGAGATGGTGAGAGCGCCCTGTCATAATTACTGCCAGGAATGCTTCACGCGCCTCATTACCTCCGCCTGCGAACACGAACAGCACTGGCCACCGAAGTGCTGTCTCAATACGATCCCTGAGCCAACCATTCTGACCTTGAAGGACAAAGACCTCAAAAAGCGGTACCGTAGCCGGGCCGATGAGTGGAACATACCTGTGTCGGAGCGCGTGTACTGCCATCGGCCCGATTGCAGCGCCTGGCTGCGACCAGACCGGATCGACCGCGCCCTCAACGTCGCGAGATGCGACGCAGGGCACTCAACCTGTACGCTGTGCCGGGGCGAGCGGCACGAACTCACCAACGGCCGGGGCGCCTGCCCGCAAGACCGTGATATACAAAGAACCGAGGAGCTGGCCGAAGAGGCAGGCTGGAAGCGCTGTGTCGGCTGCCACGCCTATGTAGAGCACAGCGACGCCTGCCAGCATATGACATGCCGGTGCGGCGCGCAGTTTTGCTACGTCTGCGGCGGGCGCTGGCGCACCTGCGGCTGTACAATGGAGCAGCTGCTCGCGGTGAAAACTGCGGCCCGGCAACGGCAGGAGCAGCGCGCGCTGCGACAGGCCCAAGAGGATTCCGAGGCCGCCGAGGCAATTCGCTTAGTGGCTGAGTTTGAGCAGGAGCAGGCGCGTAAGGCGGAGCTGCTGTTGCGCGAGCGCGAGCGGCGTGAGGCTGAAAACCGACGCCGCGAGCTCGAGCAGCGCATCAAGCGGGAGGAGGACCGCCGCGTCGCGGTTGTGACCAAGTTCGCGAAGCTGCGCGAGACTCTTGAGGAGCTGCACGCCTTGCAGCACGTCGCTGTCGTACAAGAGCTCGATCGCCGCGCGACGGTGCTGGCACACGAGGCGCAGGTTGCCCAGGTCTCCCTCAGCGAGATGAATGACGCAACGCGCGAGAGGCTCCGCGCTGACGCGGCAGCTAAATTGGCCAACAGGAGGAAGGAACTAGACCATGAGCTCGCGATGCGCATTGAGGAGGAACGCCGGGTCGAGGAGCAGTACCTCGCGCAGCTCCAGGCTCACTATCAATGGGTCGATCCCAAAAGCAACAAATTGGCAAAGGGCAAAGAAAAAGAGACAGACAACAAGTACTCTGACGACCCACCAAAGAGGGCCGCGGTGGCCGACCTCCAGATCGAGAGACTCATGAAGGTGTTCCGCCGCCGCAACGATGAGGGGTTTGCGGTATGGCGCAAGTGGAAGGACGGCGATTGGGAGACGTACCATTTCCGCGTAACAGAGAAGCGCGACATCATGATCGAGTCGCTCGACGTGACCGAGACCCGGCTGAACGAGTCGAAAGAGCGGGAGCGCGCGGCCTTTAAGGAAGAACGGCGGGCGCACTTGCGGTGGGTCGACGTCGTGGTTGAGGAGCGGCAGAATATGCTGACCGAGATGGAAGCGGGGGGAGAGAGACAACGGCGGCGAGGATATCGCCGCGTGGATTGCCGAGCAGGAGGCTTTGGAGGCGATTGCAAGTGCGTCTATGGAGGACTTGTACCCTTCTCCCCCAAATTCCTCTTCTGGCTCTGCTGGGCCTAGTTGGCCTCTTCCGGAGTCTGGTCTGCAACCCCAGACAACAAAACCATCGCGACCCACCCGAAGTCCTTCATTTCCTTCCCCCTCTGGCAGGAGGAGGAGGATCGGTGGACAAAGGGGTGTGGTCCCGGAGATGTTGCCTCGAGACAGCCGACCGTATAATATGGCAGTCGAAACCCTAAGATAACCAGATAGAGGTAACAGCAAAATGTGACATATCAAATCTAGTTGGAGACTTCAGAATTATGGCCGAAACGATTTGAATCTAGTAGTATGACCTAGTACTCTCACTCCTATACTGATCTTGCGTACCCGGAAACGCCCCTGGCGGAGGAATCTTGGCCGCCTTTTCATCTTCGTCCGAGCTCAGAGGCTCTTCGCCGTAATCGTCAACCCTATCAGGGGGAGCCCTCATCGCTTCTAGAGACTGTGCACTTAGCTTGGGCGCCTCGTAGGGTTTAATGTTGTGGATCTCTCGGCCAGACGGTAACCCTGACAATAGGGACGCCGGAGACGGTATGGCCTGGGTCATGATCTGAAAACTTTTATTAGCAAATCTGGAAAAAACATATGCAAGAAACCACTGATCAACTCTTACCGTGTCGTTCATCTTGGTCCATTTCTCCTCCAGCATCTCGATCACCCGTGTCTCCTCGAGCTTGCCGGCATCGGCACCCCATCCGGAGCCCTTTTCGACCTTTTTGTCTTCCCGCTTGTCGGTCCACTCCTTCTTCATTCGGCTGAGACTCAGCCCTTTCTTGACCTCCTTGGGCTCGTGGCCCAGCTCCTGGAGGCCGCACTGCAGCCATCCGAGCGCCGTCCCCGTTTGGCCCGACAGCTCCGCGTCGATGCCGAAGAAGCGGCAGGCCCGCGCCCGGCTCGCCATGCGCAGGTCCTCGATGTAGCGGATCAGGCCCTCGCTGAGCTTGGACGTGCCCTTTGTCGTCGTGGCTTTCGCCAGCGCTGACGCCTGGGCCGCGTGGTCGGCGGCCGCCAGGCACAGACGCGCGAACAGATGGGCGCGCACTTTCGGGATGTCGGGCGACTTGTACATCCACTCCGTGTCCTGCTTGTTGCGGTTCTGGGCCACGACCGCCGGGTACGGGTCGTCCTTGAGCACGGCGAGCAGCGTCGCCTCGGCCAGCGCCAGCGATGCTAGGGCCCGCGTCGTGCCGGCCGCGATGTCGGCGCAGGGCGGGCTGGTCACGTGGAACTCGGCCCGGCGCGCCAGGAAGTCGTGCACCGAGGCCGCGTCCAGCAGGTGCTTGGCCGCGTTCTGGATCGCGGTCGTGCGCTCTTGAGCTCCCAAGTGCGCCGACGTGGTCACGTACAGCGGGTGCAGGGCCGCGCGCGCGAGCAGGCTGTGCGTGTAGCCCAGCGTCGAGAGGGCGAAGAAGAGCTCGTACTCGAGCGACTGGATCTTGACGCGGGCCGTCTCCCTGCCCGGGACAACGGCCTCGGAGATGGTGGGTCTCCACTCGATGCTGGGGGTGGAGGCCAGGTTCACCCGGATGCCTTCATGGTGATGAGCTTCAAGTTGTCGCTGCTGATTGAGGCCGGCGTCCACGGCCAGCAGGTACGGGATGTAGTTGTCCAGGCTGGTGACGATGGACGGCAGGTTGGGGGCTTGCGAGGCCGGCGGCAGGCGCTTGTGCTTCTTCAGGGCGTCCCTGACCACCCCGCGATGGGTGCTGGCATTGAGGGGCAGGGAGGGGGTGGGTTTCGCAGTTGAAGCTGGCGGAATACGAGAAGGAAGAGGTCGTGGGGAGCACAAAAGGAAAAGGCATTGTTGTCAATGTTCAAAATACGAGCTTATATACGGATCAAGTTGCTCTCATCGTATATTACAAGAAAACTATTAAGAGAGGTGAACAGTTGGGCTTTTTGAGATGAAAATAATACCTATCGCCTGAAAGACCTCATCGTGATTGTATAGCCCAACCTACCTGGCACCTGGGTTGCTTGGCATCGCTGCACTCAATGCATTTTGGTGCTCTTAAGCTAATAAGCCCGAGCTCGTGCCACTGCTTGGCCCACGCCAGCTTGTTAAAACGACTGCGAGTCCAGACGCGCAGTTCTCCTTGTAGCCATTCACATCGAATTAACTCTGTTTAATGGTGCTGGGACTATACTGCACTTTAATCGGACTACGTGTATGCAAATGGGGGTCCTACTGACATGAAATTTGGTTAGCATGGCGTTGTCTGGTTGGTCTGGGGACCATATAATCCTCAGGCAGGCACCGCATGGAAGTGTTTTCCTTAGGCGGCAGGTACAGCGCACAAGTATGTAGGCTTACTTTGTCCATCGCGGAATGTCCCGCAGTTTCCAGTGTGCAATTGGAAACATGTTTCCGAAGCTCCTAGCTTGAGTGAGGTTAAGGGGACAGACTGTACCAGAACCCTAGTCCAGGTAATTAAAGATCCAGAGTTGCTTTTCTGTTCAAGACTTGAAGCTGCCTCGTACTTGGCCAATTCCACGACCTTCGCGCCCGATGCCGACGACACTCTCTTGACATTCCTTACACAACGGTGAATCATGGCCGCGCCGTCGTCCGCCCCCCACAAACCCCGTCGCAACAAGGCCAAGAAGACCGCGACTTACGATGCGATCCCGAAGCCCGAAGCCCTCGTTCGAACGCCCTCGTTTCCTTTGGCTGCTTTCCTCTGGCCCGCCCGCGGCTCAGTGTCACAATGGGAGGTCCTGCCTCTGATCCTTATGGCTGTTGGCCTGTTTAGATGGGCGGCAGGTCTTTGGGGCTACTCAGGTAGGCACACACCATCCGGATGATTCCAGTACACACTCTACACGGCAATCGCTAATAGCTTGCGCAGGCTTTCAGGCACCCCCTATGTTCGGCGACTTCGAAGCCCAGAGGCATTGGATGGAGATCACGACGCAACTTCCCATTTCGCAATGGTACTTCAACGACTTCCAGTGGTGGGGCCTCGACTACCCGCCCCTGACGGCCTACCACAGCTGGCTGCTGGGCAAGATTGGCGCCTTCATTGACCCGACCTGGTTCGAGCTGTTCGCTTCGCGTGGCATCCACGACCCGACGTTGAAGATTTACATGAGGGCGACGGTCATTGTCTCGGAGTATCTGATCTACATCCCTGCGGCTGTCATCTTCGTCAGAAGATACAGCAGGCTCTTTGGTGTGGCACCATGGACAGCTTGGGTCGCATTGGTCGCGATCCTCATGCAGCCGGCGACCATACTCATTGACCATGTTCATTTCCAGTATAACACTGTGATGCTTGGATTTGTTCTGTCCAGCATGTCCAGCATGCTGGCGGGCCGCCATATGTGGGCTGCGGTATTCTTTGTTGCCGCCCTCGGCTTTAAGCAGATGGCTCTCTACTACGCGCCAGCTGTGTTCTCCTTCCTGCTCGGAAGCTGCATATACCCACGAATTAATGTCGGCAGGTTCGCCACCATCGCCATAGCTACTGTCATCTCGTTTGCGGTTCTGATTCTCCCCATCGTTCTCGGTACCCTGTATGATGCTAGTCGCGGTATCGATTCTCAACCCGACCTAGACGGCCCACACCCGCCACTACCGATCTTCCCGCAGCTTGCGGAATACCTTGATACGAATGCGGTCTACTATCCTGTGGTTGAACAGCTGGTGCAAATGGTTCACAGAGTTTTCCCATTTTCGAGAGGTCTCTTCGAAGACAAGGTTGCCAATTTTTGGTGTGCGATCAACGTGGTCATCAAAATGCGCAAGTACCCTGCGGTCCTTCTTCAGCGCATCTCACTTGGAGCTACCCTGGCGTCAATTGCGCCGGCCAATCTCATACTTCTCTTCCGGCCTCGTAAGGAGCTTCTTCCGTATGCGTTTGCTGCCACGGCCTGGGGCTTCTTCATGTTCAGCTACCAAGTACACGAGAAAAGCGCTCTGCTGCCCCTTCTCCCCATGACGATACTCCTGGCTGGGAAGCAGGGCCTCGGCAAAGACATTAGGGCGTGGGTGGGATTCGCCAATCTTCTGGGCGTATGGACTATGTTCCCCTTGCTCTCACGCGTGGATCTAAAAGTCCCCTACGTTGTTCTCACTCTTTTGTGGGCGTATCTATTGGGACTTCCACCGACATCTACGAGCGCCTATTTCCAGGAAGACCAGAGCGCGTGGATTCAGTGGAGTACCGCTATTATCCACGGGGCTTTCTACATTCTCATGATTGTGTGGCATGGTCTTGCGCAGTTCGTTACACCCCCGGCTGATAAGCCTGACCTGTGGGTTGTCGCGAATGTCGGAATCGGCTGCGCTGGGTTCATTATGTGCTATCTCTGGTGTCTTGGCAAACTGGTCCAAGAATCCGGCATACTTTCAAGAAGTGTCGGGCAAAACACAGGCGGCAAGTCAAAAACCCAATGAGCGGCGCGAGCTGCACAAGTTGTGAATCTGGGGTCTTTATCTGTCTCCTATGGCCTCGACAGAACCCGATTACTTGTGAAACAAAAGCCTTCATGAAATGGCTGGTTTACAAACCACCTGGCTCGAGACTCCGGCTCGAAACATACTGCTAGATGAGGAAGGTGTTCGTAAGGAGTCGTACATACGGCTCTCTTGGCGACAGGAAGATGTTGTCGCTTAATGACACCCTCGCATTTATAGAACAACCTGAAAATATACCCACAAAGACCAACAACAACGAGTTGCAGCATACTGGCGTCTTCTTTCTCCTGCATAAGCGAATGCACCGAATCGTGCGTGACACAATTAGTTCCGGTAATCAGGCTCTCAATCTTACTGGTCCTTGGGTCTATTGTATAAGCTGGGTGTCACTTGATTTGGGCGCCGTAGTCCATTCCGGGCAACCTACAGCCGGCGCTTAAACGTCTAATCTTAGGTACGTTCCGCGCCGTTCGAGAATTAACAAGTCGGATATTTTTGCCGATGCAACCTCATCCCCTCCTCCGCTCGCTATTTTTACCTCGTTGCTCATTGGCCAGCCGTGTCATGCAGAAAACAAATCGATCCCTCTTCCTGGGCAGATGTGCCATCGTACTTACGATTTGGGCGTCCCCAAGACAAATACCAGCTTACCAAGGCATTATTGATAGTGCAGCTTTTGCTCGCGTTCCCAGTATCGGTGCAGCGTCGGTGGACGGTGATGATGTGCGTCTGTCTCGGTTGCTGTAAGCAGTAACAAGATCGTCAAGGTTATTACCCCGACACGTACGCGATGGTGGATGATGCTACCTCCAGAATCGTATGGGCCCAGTCAGCCTCCTAAAATATGCAGTGAGTGGGATGATGATGATGATGTTGTGTATCTACTTTTATCTTCGAGGATGGCCTCTCGATCAGTCCTGGAATGATATGCCTGTTCGTCTTACTTCTCCCATCTGTCTCTCTTTGACTTTCTGAATTTTACTACGTTCTTTTGCTATTGATAATATGTGAGTCGGGGTCTTTGACTTTAATCATTACCACTCGCCAACATGAGACTATACCTTGGAGTGTTGGCCTTTGCAGCCAGAGTTTCCATGGGTTCGGCACATGATGCATCGCCTGATAAGACAGGCTCGCCGGCAACGCAGACCTCGGCCGCGCCAACGGTTCACACGATCAGTGTGGGAGCAGTACGTCAACATCGTTTTAATTGAACTTTATTGCGTCCTAACTAAACTGTGTGCAACTGATAGGCAGGGTTCTCGTTCCGGCCAGACTCAGTTACGGCGAATGTGGGAGATATCGTTCGTGAGTTCTCTCTGTCTATTTCCTCAGCTGTCGTCAGGGCGCATTCTCATCATGACTGGTGGTGAACAATAGGTTTTAACTTCTATCCTACGAACCACTCGGTTGCCCGGGCCGAGTTCAGGTATCCATGCATACCATACGAGACCGTGGAGATCGGGCGTCGGGGCTTCTACAGCGACCTCATGCCGGTCCAGGCCATCCTGAACGATCCTCCTCATTTCGATGTCAAGATCAACGATACGGAGCCCATATTTTTTTACTGGTATGATAACGGCACTGCTCGCACACTGTTCTGCACTCGTCTCTTTTTAACACATACTTTCTGTCCAGCACTCTTCCCGGATCGTGTCTTGATGAGTCGATGGTTGGGGTTATCAACCCAGTATGCATCTCTCTCTCTCTCATTTGTTGAAATCAAATAGTTGTTGTGATTATCAGAAGTGCTAATCAGCTAGCAAACAAAATACAGAATGCGACTTTCACGCTCGACGTCCAAAAGCAATATGTAGCAAACTCGACCTTCGAGTTTGCTCCGGGACAGCCCTTTCCCATGGAGATGCCACGGCCCGACCCGAAGGTGCCTGGCGGGTACATGACGCCAACAGTAGCAAACGCGAAAGGGGCTCGTGTTGGTGACAACAACAAACACGGCGATTCGATGTCAGGGGCGGTTATTGCCGGCATCGTCGTGGGCAGCGCCGCCCTGCTGGGAGTGATCGCGGGCCTTTTGTTTTTGTGCTACCGTAAACGGCGGCATGGCTCGCACAAGGGCCGTCACCATCGGGGACACATGGCATTGCGGTCCACACCATCGCCGATCCCGATGCGACTCGCGGCCGCGGTGACGCCCGCTCGTCCGCCGCGGAGCCCGCGCAGGGCATCGTCGGGGCTCATTTTCGCCTGCAAAGGAGAGCGAGAGCCATCGTCTCGGTCCGGGACACCGCGAGGAGGCGCTAAGCTACCCCAATCAGCCGGCGGTGCTCGTCGCATGAGCCCGACGGTGCAGGAGCAAGACGAAACAGCGGCGTACTCGAGTCCCGAAGCGCCGTACTACGGGATCATTAGCCCCATGACGAAACCGGACCACAGTCCACGCCAACAACAGCACCAGCAATCGCCGTCATATGATAATACTGCTGCTTACCCGTAAGTGTCCTGCTGTCCCTGCCCTAACCGGTCCCATCATCCTCTTGTCGCGCGACGAGGATGAGGACACTGCCAAAGCAATGGTTCCTGACCCAAACCACAGCATGAGCAATAACCAATACCACCCGAGGGCGCCCATCATGCTGCCCTCCAGGCCGCAGACGCCACAGCCCGTCGAGCTGCCGGTCAGCGCGGATCACCCGGGGAACGCCGCGGAGCTGCCGCCGCGGTACTACAACAACTGGAGCCGGCCGTTTAGCTGGCGGAGGGGCGTCGACTATAATTATCGGCCGGACAACAAGGTGGTGGTGGTCAGCGGCAACAACAACAACATGATTTGACGACGATTTATTTCCTTGGATCTTAATGAGAAAACTACCACCACGACATCAACAACAACGACGTCTTGGGGGTTGATATGACCCCCTCTCGAAACGTCACTATATATCTATTTTGTGCTTATATGGGGGTCCTTAGTCATTACCAGCGATTTGGGTAGGCGTTTGGCATGGTGGATAGCGAGCGAAACTGGTTGTACAATATGCTTTCTGTATTAGTAACATAGCCGCAACTCTGCATGTATGGTGGTTGCGTGTTTGGCAGCGCAAGCATACTTTGCATTACCTAAGGTAGACGGATAGATTTCACCGGGTGGAAAACGCTGGAGGGGACTTTAGTGTTCAGCAGCAGCCTGGAAGCACATGGGGAACTTCGATGGGATGTTTGAGTTCAGTCAGAATTGTGTAATATAGAGCATGCTTTGAATGCGACGTAATCTTATCGTAGGGCTGTCAGATGGTTCACACATGATCTGGGAAATGTTGCGTCTTGAATGCTTGAACCGAGTTGAGTTATGCATATTCGTAACTGGTGAGTTTCGTGGTAACAAGACATTGACAAGACAACGGCTACGTGTAACCACAACCACCATCACAACAGCCAGCTCCTTGCCAACGACCAGCATTCAATGTATTGAGCTAAGTATCAGCAACCGAGAGTAATATTATCAAAAAATTTGAGTTATCCAAATAGTTTTTGAATACGACCATTGGCAAACACGGTATAGCTTTTAACCCCTTGCTGCCTATGCGGCTATTGAAGAGCAAACTATTAATGGATTGCGGGGCACTCGCAAGCTTACGCTGCAGGGACGAGAATCCATCAGGAGCACGAATGATGATGGCGGCATAATGAAATGACGTACATAAACATTTGCAGCTCCTCGGATCTTCTACGCTATACTACCGTAGGAGGAGAAGGAAAGGCTAGAGGACGTCAACAACATACGAACTAATACCCCATACCGGATGCTGATTACTGTTGGGAAAACACATACCTAGTAGTAGAAAAGAACACCTAATAGTTTGTTCTATTTTGGGAGCGGCGGCACGGCACCTTGCATCAAATCACCACCACCAACTGCTCGGGAGGTGCGGAGGTGGCTGTAGTGTAGCATCATCGTCCCCTAGCCTAGCCCTTGTGGCTTGTGATGGGAAAAAAGGACAGCATGCCCCCGGCAGCCGGCCCTTTAAGGTATGACTTACGGATGTGGTTCAACTCCGACTTGTCACTGACACTTGTAGGTGCTGATACTACTACACAGAGCAATAATCGCTCCGTGTCTATTGATCACTATGAGCCCGTCGCCGGTGAGGACAACAGAACATTGAACCCATGCAGCCTGACTCGTATCGAAGGGCTGAGTGTCAACAACCATTACTGTTCGTTGAGTGGGAGTACGGGATAGCTCGATAGCTTCTCAGCATCAGCCCTCTTTACTCAGCTGTTACCCGCTGAAAACCACTAGACCAAACCAATTAAGGGCCCTTGAATGGACCTGCCGGACGGGCCAGGTGGTATCTCCCGTGCTTTGAGCTCTTTTAGCGGGCACTCGGAGTACTTAAGCTCAGGGGGGCATCTCCAGTAGTTTCAAAGTACAGTAGACAGTGGCTCACTTACATAAATAAAGTCTTAGCAGCCACCCTTGCAACAATTGCTTTTCCCGGCCCAATTGGCAGAGTAAAGGACACGGTTGTCGCCTGCAACGAACACAACTGGAAGCTTACCTACCACTCTCTACGACAGCAGTGCGCTATTGCTCTCTCTTCCAGTCTCGGCATCACATCACCGACGGCTCGCCTTCAAAAGGATTTCCTTTTTAAATCCTACCCCATCCACCCTACTTACCGTCATTCCCACTCACGTCGCTGGCTGCCGTTACTTTCTCTCATCTTTGACAGCACTTTTCTTCCCGCCAGCGTCTGCTATCCACATTATTTTTTTTTATAAAGGTTCGGCGCTCCGTGTTCCAACCTCTCGCATTGAATTCTTGGCGGAAAAGAAGTAAACCCCAGCTTGGCGACGTGTGATTCCTGTCCTCGCACCAATTCGGCCAACCAACACCACCTGCTCCCCGACGTGATAGTCTCCACGGAAGCTTGATCGTCATTTGCCTCCATACGCGCTCGCCGAACAAAGCAGGTCTATATCGATTTATCTCTCCCAATTATCTCGAAAAGATGGCACAGATCAGAGGCACTGCCGGGTACCACCTGGGCAACCAGAACCCTTTCGGGGGTGCACAAAGAGAGGGTCCTGCAGACCCGAGTCCGCTCGACGCCATTCGCGAACAAACCTCCAAGATCGAGGACATGCTCGATACGTTTAGTGAACCCATCAAGCCGTAAGCTCCCTAGAACTACATACCTCCTCCTACGCGGTTCGAGCTGCATGGGACCTAGATTTAGGAGTAACAGTAGAGCTAACCAACGTCCCACACAGGTACCTCCCCGTCATTGGACGTTTCCTGATTGTCGTGACTTTCCTCGAGGACGCTCTCCGAATCCTGACGCAATGGAACGACCAGCTGCTATACCTCCATGACTACAGGCATTGTATGTGGACTCCTGCACTCGCGTTTACCCTATTTCACGCGACTACAAAATGCTAACCTGGAGTAATAGTCCCGTCCGGTCTTAACCACATGTTCCTCCTGATCAACGTCGTCACCATGGTCGCCTGTGCCTCGATGGTTATTATCCGCAAGCACTCCGACTACGCCGTCGCCGGTTTGATGGGCGTCGTTGTGGTCCAGGCGTTCGGCTACGGCTTGATCTTCGACCTCAACTTCTTCCTCCGAAACCTGTCCGTTATTGGCGGTCTCCTGATGGTGCTCTCCGACTCCTGGGTCCGGAAATCCAAGGCTTTCGCCGGCCTGCCTTCGCTCGACGAGAAGGACCGAAAGATGTACTTCCAGCTCGCTGGTCGCGTCCTCCTGATCTTCCTGTTCATTGGCTTCGTCTGGAGCGGAGAGTGGTCTCTCTGGAGAGTTGTTGTGTCTCTCGTTGGTCTGGTCGCCTGCGTCATGGTTGTTGTTGGTTTCAAGGCCAAGTTCAGCGCCATCATGTTGGTTGTCATTCTCAGCATCTTCAACCTCCTGGTTAACAACTTCTGGACTGTAAGTTACACTTTTCTGCGTTTGCGCGCCCCTCCAATTGAACTAGATACTAATTACGTAACAGCTTCACGAGCACCACCCTCACAAGGATTTCGCCAAGTACGACTTCTTCCAGATCTTGTCTATCGTCGGTGGACTCCTCCTGCTCGTTAACAGCGGCCCCGGTCAGTTCAGCATTGACGAGAAGAAGAAGGTTTACTAGAGCTAGCGAGAGCGAGCTATATAGCGCCAATATGGGTGTGAGCTACAGAGCTTTTTTCCAGGGTGGAATCGGGGAAGGCTTATTGTTACCGACTGGGGCTCCTGAGCTGTGGTTGTGAGGTGTGGATCTAGCGCGCATCACTTGGCGTACCCCTCAAGGGGCTTGAAACGGATCTAGTACCTCAGAAATAACAGAAGGGTTGAAACGGCGCAGCCTGACCCTCTGTACTACAGTATTGTTTGTAAAAAAGTGTTACAGTTTTAAGGATGAACGAAGGCGTATGACAGCATGATTTATAATTCATTCGTACATCTATTGAGCTACACCGACCTGCTTGGAGAATCTACGATGGAGTCGAATGTTTGGGTTTAGATCAAGGCACTTATGTTTACGCATTGAGGTTACACCTCTTGACAGCACAGAAGCTAAATTGATTGACATGGACATATGCTATAGTGAGTGACTAATCCGAAGTTGGCTTCAAATTTAATTAACGAATGGTAGTGGTCCTCCAAAGGAGCTTTTCGTACATATCCCCAATTGGCCTTACATGTCAGACAAGCTAGAATGAATTGACCAAACAAACGACGACAGAAGGGGATAGAGAAGCAATGAGTGGCTCGCAATTTGACAATCTGAGTGACCTCCGTAAGGGGCTCCCATACTGTTCCAGTTCAAGGACAAGCACGAATCCTCTAGCCAGGAATGGAACCCAAAGACAAGGGTCTAGTTCTACCAGCTAAACGATTACGGTCGAAGCGATTTCCCGCAACTTTCCCATCCACTCCCAGACGAGGGGCCTTATTTATATCATGCCGGAGCGGTTTCTTTCGTGAAAGCTAAGTAAGTACTCCTTGCGGTCACGGAATTCCGGGTCGTTTGCTATGGCCTCCAGTTGCGGTGCGGCGTGATAAAGGTATTTGGAGGCGGCGGCGCAGGCAGCGTCGCGGGCAGCGTGGCAGACGGGGTCCCCCTTCGCATCCATGTTGCTGAAGGCTATGCGGAATACCTTTTTAGGGTAATCCAAGGCTTTCACCAGCCCATGGCCTATCAGCTGTGCGATGTAGTCGTGGAGACGTACGTATCTGTCAAGGCTTTCCACCCCCTCCGGGTCCTTGAGGTCTTTCCATTTTTGGCGTTCCTTCAGCATGGGCTCCGTTTCGGTATAGTCGCGCTCGTCTAAACCGACCCGACCGTCGTTTTGGACCTTGTCGTCGCTGTTGTCGTCTGTGGCATCAACGACGCCGAGGTCCACGTTTTCTGAGCGAAGAGAGGTCAGTCAAAGACAGGTCAAAAATCGGAGAGGGAAAAGCTCACCCCAGAAGCCACGCAATGACTCCTCGAAACCGTCTCCGCCACCGCCCAGTCATCCTGGACGAAGTATTTCACAAGTTCAATATATCGCTTCGGTTCCTGAGTCGAAACGGCGGTTGGGTATACCGGCAAACATGGCGACGGTGATTTTCGATATCGCTTCCAACACTAGTCTCTTTTCACGTATGCCAGTCAGTATGCCAGAAACGCTATCTACCTGTGTGATGTTATATCGCATAAACCACGAACCTTGCCGTTATCGAGATTTTCTTAGTTTTTGTAATTGGCCTCGAACATTTGGACTTTGTCCAGATTGTTAATGCCGGGACTCTTGTCCTGTGGTTTGTGAGTCCATTCGATCAGGTCGTCCTTGAAGATTTCTGCTTCAGATCGAGGGTCTGACAAATCAGTTCCCACTTCTGGTGACTCCGTTGTCGGGCTCGACTTCTCGCCTTTTCCATTTGAGAAACAACATACTGACTTGAGAAAACAATTATACGAACGAAACAAGCTGAACCGTGGCATATTGGCTCGCTTTATACCTGTCCTCCTCAGAGACTTCTTTAAAAGACTGGTACGCCTCGACCAGCCGACTTACCAACATGGTGTTGGGAGTTAGGGACAAAGAGCTCATATGGTTTGCTGGTGTCAGTGGACCGAAGCGATGAAACCCCATCACACGGTAGCAAAGTGAGTATCAGTGCAAACGTGCAATCAATCGAATACCAACATGGTTCGTATTGAGCCGGACGAAGATGTACTCAATTCTTCATTGCTTGTCGCAGGAAAGGGACAGGGGCTCGGGTCTGGAATGTGGCACGTATCGCAATGGTCATCAATTCATAGGCATTGACCAGTCAAAGCCAACCTTTGCTACAAATACAACGAAGCCCGTATTATTCAATAGCATTATTGATCTCAGTATCGTACTGATGTCTTTAAATTGAAATGCTATGTTAAGCGCCCAAATTTAGCCCCTGGCTGGAGCGAGAAGTTGAGTATTGAGAGACAGCAAGTTGGCCTCAATCACAACAAAAGAGATACAAGGGTGCTCATCTAGGGGTCTAATGAACCTATAGGGCAACGCCAAAATGGTCCCTCGAACATATAGACTATGATGAAATAGATGACGAAACACGGCGGAAGGATACGGAAGATAAAGTGACGGGTTGCACTTGGGCATTGTGGGCGCCACAGTGTATGGTATGAGGGACTCCATGTTTGTTGTTCAAGCTCAAGGCCAAGGTCCGGGTCGAGATCCTTCAGTTGCTTTCCGGCGTAGTACCGATACCTGGCGACCGCCGCCTTGGCCGCTTTGCGGAAGGGGTCTCCTTTGGGCCGTCGCGGGTCGGAAGCTTCGCGAAACACGGCAGTGGCGTGTCTCGGCTTCTTCACCAGGCCGTGGCCGATCAGCTGGGCGATGCAGCTGCGCATCCGGACGTACGCTGTTAGGTCTTTCCATTTGGTTTGGTCGGTGAAGGCGAGAAGAAAGTCGATGCCATCCTCGTCATCGTCGCTGGTGTCGCCCAGAGGGACGAGGGTGCCAAGATCTTCCTTATCTGAGCGGGTAGAGGTCGGTCAGCCATATAGACTCGCTAAATATTTAGACAGTCAGTCCGGAGAGTGGAAATATTACCCCAGAATTCGCGCACCGACTTTTCGATGATGGTTGTCGGTACCCACTTGTTGCCAGTGAAGTACTTGACGGCTTGGATGAGTCGCTCCGGGTTCCAAGTTGACTTGGCGGTTGGTATGTTCTCTAATACCACTGCTGTGGTTAACAAGATCGATTTATTTGCCAGAGTCTGTTCATGTATCCCAATTAGTTCACCAAAACTTCGAGCTAGCTCTGCCTGTCCTGGTATGCATCACGAACCTCGGCGTCGTTGCGACTTTCCTGGCATTTGAATCTGGCCTCGAGCCGTTTGACGTTGTTCAGTTCGCTGACATCCGCGGGCTCATCCTGAGGCTCAGAGGTCCATTCAATTAGCTCGCTGGCCAGGTCAAGTGCTACTTTGGCAAGGGCTTTGGGCCCAAGTGGGCGGATGAAGGCTTCATCTGGCGAGTCCATGTCTGATTTGCTTTCTTTTAGCCGATCCGATAAGTTTATTGACTTGGACGATATTCCAAATGAAACACATCAGGCAGTGGCATACCGGCTTCATTTATAGCCACAGTCCTCTTCAGGTCCCTTTCGAGTACTGGGCTCGTGGCAATGAACCCCCAGCTTCCTACTGGTGAAGTATAAGTTTGTGCAAAGAGACAATCGACCAAACACCAAACTTCGACGCGCACGCTGCTTGTTTCAGGGAACATGCTCGACGCTTCGATCTGGAACGCGGCACGCATGACACGGATCACCATTCTCGAAGCCAGGGAAACGGTGGAACCAGAAATTGTAGCAAACATAACGAAAAACATCTTCATAGACATCCTCGATCTATACCCGAGGTCTTGCTACGATTTTGACTTGATTCTCAACATTGAAAAGCCATAACGAGCGACCAGTTTCTCAGCTCTCAACTGACACTAAAGCTTGACCTTGAGATGCAGCTAAGGAGTAACAACTCCTTTCCCCCAAAAGGGGTAAAAGTGACCACGATCATGTCAAAGTTGACCCAACGCCCCTTGTCGAAAACATAAGAAGAAGAAAGTAACACGTTGCCTCCCAAATACAACTAGTGAGCGACAGTGGTTCTTCAAAAAACGGAGCCTTCCGTATATTCATTCCTCAACTAGCTACTATACCGAGTAATACGAGCAAAAAGAAACATCAACGAACCATGCACAACTAAAAGAAACCACCGGGCAAGAGGTTTCCGATATTTCGGCAATTCTTGGTGAGCTCGACAAGGCGTATAACGTTGCCCCCAATGATTAGAGACCAAGATTATCCAAGAGTCTTTGAAGCTGTTTGACAGGGATTTGGTGGTATTCATTTGCGATGCTCACCAGCTCCTTGTCGGCATGATCCAAGTACTTGGTGGCGGCCTTCAAGGCGGCGTCCCGAATGGGGTCCCCTTCCCCTTCCCCTTCGGGTCGCGGTCTCTTCCAAGCTACGAGGAGCACGGAGAAGGGGCATGTTAAACTCTTTACCAACCCCTGGCCCACTAGCTGGGCGATGTAGTCGTGGAGACGTACATAGCTTCGACAATCCTCTTCCGTGGGGTCCAAAAGGTCCTTCCACTTTTTGCGTTCCAATATTGCGGCGTTCCAAAATATGTCTTCGTCACTGCTACTTTCCCCGTCATACTCTTCAATAAAACCTGCGTTCCCTAAACAAACAGAGGTCAGCAATACCACTCAGGTCAATCAATAAACAGAAGAAGTCTCACTCCATAACTTATCCAGCGCCTTCTCAACAGCTGTATTCTTTACCCGTTTCATTCCAATGAAGTAGTTCACAGTTTTGGCGAGTCGTTGCGCTTCCTCGGCTGAGGATAAGGAGCTAGTCGGTATATCGACGAACATATCAAAAGTAATAGATCTGATATGTGATGCTAAAACCTTTAGATGCGTGTTACAGTCAACTGGCCCGCAATCTATACGTCTTGTATCACGCAGCATGGATCGCAAACCTTGGATATGTTGGAATTTGCCGGTTTTCTGAACTCGGCGTCAAGCCCTCTGAATGCGTCGAGATCCTTTATTTCGGCATCACCGGCTTCCTGTTGAAAACCCCATTTTCGGAGATCCACCGAAATACCTTTTATTCGGCCATCCAAAGTACCGGACGATTCGTATTGTTTATTTGGTGACTCCATGCTGAGTTAACGTTCTGTTTCCCTTTGGTTCGACTGACATGTTTTTCCGAGTAAACGAACGACTGTGCGAAACCAGACTGAGCGTGGCATTTTAGCTCAATTTGTAATTGTCGTTCTGTCTGATTGCATTTCCCAAACGGGTCGGGAATGTCCAACAGCCCAGCCCGTTCTGGGTCCAACACAGTGTTGGAAGTTGGAGATAAAGAATACAAGTGGTTTGCTAACCATGTGTTGCAACAACCTGTATTAAGGATTTGCAGGCTTCCACATGGAAGGGATGACTGTACAGTCTAAGTCGCCTACTTAATCTAAGTACCGGTCGTCACTTGGACGAAGCTGGTTATCCAGCCACCAAACCGAAAGACGCAGTACGGATTTCCCCCGAAATCCGTCACAAAGCCTTCGAGCACGTCGGGGCCGAAATGCAGCCCCGGCCCAGCTCTCCCTGCCCCTATCGTGGCGGCGTCCAGCGGCCTCTTGGCGTGGTACAGGTACCGGGCCGCGGCGGTGAATGCCGCCCTGCGCTTGGGGTCGTTCTTGTCCCGGCCCTCCTCGAAGAGGACGCGGAAGACGGCAGTGGGATTGGCTACGTCGTCTAGCGCCCCCGCGCCAATGGCCTGCGCGATGTAGTCGTGCAAGAGCAGGTACTTGTTCACGTTCTCGAGCTTCGTGTCTCCGTCTTTGAGCTCTCTCCACCTCCAGCGCTCTACGACTTCGGTCTGGCGGGCTTCCGGGTTGTTCTTGATGTCTGCGGCGGCTGGTGGTAGATGAAGTTGCAGGTCAGCGAGTGGGAAAGATGGATGCTTCCGTCTCGGACGATGCCATGCTTACTCCAGAAGTCCCCCAAGACTTTTGTGACAGGTTTGTTAGTTATCCAGCCGCTCCCTTTGGAAAGACGGAGCGTGTCGATGTAACGCTTCTGTTCCGCCATCGATTTCACATTCGACATGAATTCGAATGTCTCCTGGGTGAGGAAGCGAGGAAGCGAACGTCGTATCTAGCTTTAAGGCTGACGACAGTCTTCATATTCTCTGCCTCTGGAGCTGTTGGGATGGATGCGCGCTTGTGGTTCTCTGGATACTATGTTGAAAGAAGCGATGTGGAGAAGATGATGCAGAACAGTCGCTTCTCCAGACGGCGTCATATAGCCTCAATTTATAGCCAGCTTTCCCCTGCCTGGAGCTGTGCACGATCTAGCATTTCCAACAGAGGCGCCCGCCTGAGGAACTCGATGTCGGACGTACGAACATGGAATGAGGCATGTAGTTGCGGCTCGCCATAAAATCCATTCTGCGTAGTGGCAAGTAAGGGATCACGGGTTCTGGATTGGCATGCAGCACGTATCACAAGCTTGATGATTCTCAAATGATAGGAATTTTGAAGCCAAGCAATCAGATTGAGCATGCCGTACTACTTGTTGGTGGACATGTAGTTGTGATTCCCTCATGGTATGCTCTCCTTATTTATAACTTGAGATCCTGGTGCGCTTCGTGGCAGCAGATCCCGAAAACGACTTTCATCAGACTCGCCGCATCATTCGAAATGGAATATTCGAGCTACATCGTGATTATTTAGTCGCGGGAGGTCCATTGAACACGTCACATACTCATAGTGCAGTTCTTGCGTTGCTTCGCTACGTGGACGAGCCCCTATTTCGCCCATCGACGGTCACCCGTCCCGCCAGTGACATGCATTCCACCTCATGTGCTTAGAATATAATTGTCCTGGTAATCGTCAACTAGAACCTTGATTGCATATCAATTTTAATAACTCCAAGCTTAGCATAAGCGACTATCACGATACCGAACTAAGTAGACTAGCTGCCCCTTTCCGTAGCCCCTGTCCGCCAAAACGCCAACGCCAGCTGCCACCGGCCCTGCAGGCTATAATTGGTGGCATAATCCACTGACCCTCCCACTATCCTCTCCATACCGCACCGCCCACGATCAATCCACTGTAAATGAAATATGGCTCCGTAATGCTGCATGCAGTGCCTCCGGCAATCAACACCACAATTCGCGGCGCTTACACGATTATATACCCGGCTGTTGCAGTTTTGTGTCTTCCCGCCACATTGCCGTATCATAGCAGGTAGTAGCACTGCAGGATCTTTTGTCTTAGACACGAAATCCCCCAGCTCCTCATATCACCTATTCAAGTTGACTTGTTTCTTTCTTTCTTTCTTTTTGCCTGCCCCGCATCACTTACAGACTTCCAAACTTGAAGATCTTCCCATACACGAGAACCTAGGCCCTGAGAGCCAAGAGCCATGGCCGAAGCCGTCGGCACCGCCCTCGCCGTGGTCGGCGTCCTCGGCCAAATCTTCGACGGCTGCGTCAAGGCCTACGGCCACTTCACGACGGCGGCCGAGTTCGCCGAGCAGTCGCGGGGCCTCGCCTGCAAGCTGCGCATCGAGGAGATGCGGCTCGTC
Source organism: Apiospora saccharicola (assembly GCA_038363915.1). Classification (NCBI taxonomy): domain Eukaryota; kingdom Fungi; phylum Ascomycota; class Sordariomycetes; order Amphisphaeriales; family Apiosporaceae; genus Apiospora; species Apiospora saccharicola. Next base: position 9,829,269 of record JAQQWM010000001.1, read on the forward strand.
GTCTGGGGCCGGGCCTGGGGCGTGACCGAGGGCAAGCTCGAGGCGCATTTGATGGACGTCTACGGGGGTAACAGTCCTACTAGGCCATCGATGGGAACGGGCCCGGGCCCGGGTCCCTTGGGAGGGGAAGGCCAGGCGGGCGTCATGATGCGGTCCCTCGCCGTGCAGATCCTGAGCGAGCTGCACCGCACCATCACGGACGGGCAGAGGCTGCGGGAGCGGTACGGGCTCGTGGACGAAGAGGAGAAGGGGAGCAGTAGTACCAATGGTAGCAAAAAGGGAGGGGCAGCGGTAGGAGGCAAAGAGGCGCTGGTCAAGCGGCCGAGCGAATCTGGCAAAAGTGGTGGGGGAAGTAATGATACCAAAAGCGAATGGAGCTGGCGAAAGGAGGTTTCCATACGCGCAAGATGGGTGGTAGCCGGTAAGTCCGACTCCAACCTGGTGATTTACGATTTCCTGCACGCATGTAAAACAGCAACGATAGGAAAGAAATATACTGAGATACCGTTTTTCCACTGTGCAACAGATAAAGACAAGTTTACATCTTTGCTTCAAGATTTAAAAGGTGATTAAATGACCCTAGCCCCTTTTCTCCTTTTAGCCCCCAACAAGCCAATACCCCCATACCCCTCCTTTCACCTTCAACTCCTGCCCAAAAGGCTAACCCGAGATCTGCTTCTGCCCCAGACTACAACGATGGCCTCGAGCAGCTCTTCCCCGCCTCCCGCATCCCCGCCCTCCAGCGCACCTGGGTGGCCGAGCTGCTGCAGTCGGCCCGGCGCGACGTCGAGCAGCTCAGCCTGCTCGAGCGCGCCAGCGACGCCGTCTACCCGCGCCTCCGCGCCTCCACGCCTCGGCCAACCTGAAGAAGCTGCGCATCAACCCCGACAACGAGCCGCACGGCAAAGCGTGCTTCCAGCCCACCTTCGCCTTTCGCGTGGCCCGGGCCGCGCTGACCGTCTCGGACCGGGACCCGAAACGGAGCGAGGGCCTCCATCAACCGAATGATGACAAGGATAAGTCGGAGAACGTCCTCATCGAATGGGTCCCCTACGACCGCCAAGACCTCGACGAGAAATTCGTCCACCTCCGGCGCCTCGACCAACTGGCCCGCATGATGTCCTCCGCCACGCTCCGGCACCCGGACCTCCACACCATCGACTGCCTGGGCTACACCGACGACCTCTCCCTCTCCCGCTACGGCCTCGTCTACAAGTCCCCGCACCCCACGCACGCGACCCTGCACCGCCTCATCGCCACGCCCGACCTCAAGACGCCCGACCTGGACGAGCGAGTGAAGCTGGCCCGGACGCTGGCCGTGGCCCTCTGGTCCCTGCACGCCCTCGACTGGCTGCACAAGTCCCTCTGCTCCCACAACATCCTCTTCTTCCCCTCGGCCACCACCCAGGCCGCGACGCAGCCCACCGCCACCGCCGCCATGGTCCCCGACATCTCGACCCCCTACCTCGTCGGCTTCGACGCCTCGCGGCCCGACCTCGACATCGACATGTCCGTCGCCCCCTCCAAAAGCCCCGGCCCTTCCATCCTCAACGACCTGCACCGCCACCCCAATTCCCTCACTAGCGGTTGCCTCTCGGCCCAACGACGCCCCTACTGCAAGAGCTACGACATCTACAGCCTCGGCCTCGTCCTGCTCGAGATCGGCCTCTGGAAGCCCCTGCAGACCTACTACAAGCCGCACTACACGGCCGAGCGGTGGCGCGACCGCGTCGTCCTGCCCGTCCTCGTCCCCGGGCTCGGCAACCGGACGGGCCGCGTCTACCGCGAGGTCGTCGAGCGCTGCCTCACGGCCCCGGACGACGACAACATGAGCGGCGAGGAGGCCGGGCTGCTGATGGAGGGGGTCGTGGCGGCGCTGGAGAGCATCCATGTATAAAATACTTCGTTTACACGTTTCCTTCTCTTCTTTTTTGAGCGCCCCAGACCAACCGTGTATGTCATATACGTAGGTACCATCATAGCCACATAAATGCCACCATAATCTGGCACCTCAAGCAATGACCAAATTATCAATCGCCTGCCTCGCCAAGGCAATAATCCGCTGACACGTCGGCGTCTCCCCCTCCTTATGCAGCCTCAAAACGGCACTATAGCCCCCACACTTCCCCGCCTGGACCAGAGGATCCATGACCGCGTGCCGCGCCCGCGACCGCTCCTCCATCAGGATGACCAGGTCCTTCAGCCCCACGTGGCACATCTCGCTGCTCCCCCCATCGACGCCGTTGACATCGGTCGGCTCCGCAATCCCGTACACGTCCACCCGCAGCAGCGCCCGCACCGTCAGCCGCCAGATGGTCGGCTCCATCAGCCGGTGCTCCAGCATCTTCTTGGCCCCGCAGCAGTCGTCCTCGGCCAGCGGGCCCCAGAGCCCCCCGTACCCCTCCATCCGGAACGGGATCTCGCGGCGCTCCGACCGGGCCCGCGTCGCCTCCCGGTCGACCAGCACCAGGATCCGCTCGTACGCGTGCGCGATGCTCGGGATCAGCGTCCCGAGCATCATGAGGTTCTGGAAGTTCTGCATCGCCCGGGGGAGCTGTGCGACATGGAGTCCGCCAGCGCCGCCTCCGAATGGAGGAGCTGCTCGTTGGCCCCGTTGCACACGGCGCAGTTGACGACCTGGTACGCCGTCTTGGCCGCCACCCGCGCCTGCCGGATCCCCTCGGTGATGTGGTTGGAGAGGCGCTGCATCGAGTCCAGCGCCAGGTACAGGTTCGCCGTGCAGGCGCACGCGACCGTGTTGCTGTTCACATTGACATCAACCGTCGGCGGCGAGCTGCTCTCGGCCGACGCCGACGAGCCCGACGACATGTTCGGCACGCTGCCCGGCGGGGTATCGGCCATGTGGTTGATCATCAGTGCAGGGTCGAGATTGGACGACGGGGACGACAGGGATGGAGCCTGCTGCTGCTGCTGCTGCTGCTCGACGACGACGCCCGCGTCGCCAAAGTTGACCTGGCCATAGTTCATGTCCATGTATCCAAACTGGCCCAACTCCGGCCCTCCCTTATTATTATTATTGTAAATACTGTCATCAATAATATTATTGCCGATGCCGCCGCTATTGAATTCCTCGTGCGGTGGCAACAGCGTCATGTCGTCAAGCAGGCCCGACGGCAGCGACGCATCAAACATGGTATCCCCACCGCTCAGGAAACTCAGGAACGCGAGCCCGGGATCCTCGGTGTCGGGCGGGACGTTGACCATGGGGGTCTTGTTCGGGGACTCCTCCGTTGCGATAGTGGCAGTAGTGGGACCTCCGGCGGAGGCATCCTCGTTAGTGGCCTGCTCTTCGCGGGGTCGTTTCCGGGGTCGGCCCATCTGTTTCTGGGGCGAGTAATGGCAGACGATGCCCTCGCGCTTGCACCGGGCGCACCCATCGGCCTCTTTCGAGCATGCCAGTTTACGTGAACCTGTTGGGAGATGGAAGATAAATCCATCTTGTCAGTAGGGTGGCTCTTCCAGAAGAGACCCACTGGCTGGAGAGGGAGGCGACTCACGGCATTCGTCACAGGCCCGATGCTTCGGAGCCGAACTGAATTGCTCCATCCCAACTTTGGCAGTCGACATTTTGGCCTTTCATGTACCGACTTTGGCACTATTTCTTGGGAATTGGGTGGGTATATAATCAGTGATGAACAAAAATGGTCATTCTATAAGGTTTTTGAACGTTCAAAGAAGGATACAGCCGCTTTGCTGTCCATTCCTGAGGGCACAGCAAGTAGGTAATCATAGTACGTAGGCGAGTAGTGGGGAGAGGGATTGGTCGATTCGTAAGCATGGGTGACTAGACGTGATACATACACCCCCGTAATCATGCATCGCACGCCCCTTCAGCTGCGAATTGGATTGCGTAGTAAATATACTTGGGGCCAAATATTGGCCAAGTATTACCTAGACGATGTCAGCATTCTGAAAAACACGACTATGATACCACGATGAAGTGTCGCATCCGTCCTGTCTTGTCCCGCACTGGCCGAAGCATCATCCTTGTACGTCCGAACGGCCAGCGCATTGTGACGAAAAGAGGGTGTAACATTCAAGGGAAACAATACTGATTGATAGGTACACGACTCCTAATATTCCCATGTCCAAGGTATTACTCATGCAGCATAGACTCTTTACTAGCTGGTTATCCTCAGCGCCGCGCTTAGGCATTGCGATTACCTCTCTTTACTCTGTCATTCACCCGGTCAAGGCGCCGTTGCTCTGCGCGCTTTTGTCTTGCAGGCTGCTCCTCCGTAGTCTTGCCATTGCCCAATGCATCCACATAAGTCAAGTCTGCGAGGAAGCGTCTGATCCGTAAACCTGTCTTCTGACGGACCAGTGCATCGAAAGTACCGTCTGCCGCTGCTTGGACCGCTATCTGAAGGCCCTTGAGTACATCTCCATCCTTGATGTCGCTACCGTCCTCATAATCGAAGAACACATCCAAGTCACTCAGGGCTTCTTCGACCGCACTTCTCTGTGGCTCTGGAGTCAGACGGGGCTTAGCTTGACCAACTTGTGGTGACGGGTTGTTCGGCTTCTTCGGAGACTGAACTTTCGACAAACGTTGTCCTGCTAATGCGACGGGCGGCCGTTTTGAAGACAGCTGAGAGGCCATGGCTTGCGGGCCTCGGAAAGACTCATTACTTGGTATAGTTAACAACGGATGAAACTTCTGATGACGAGGGCTAGCAATGACACGTTCAGCTTGTCGATCTTTCGGTTTGTTGGGAGAGTGTCCATCGAAGCCACGCTGTTCGGGATGTGGCCAAAGGCGATGGTTCTCGTCCTCCTTTTTCGCGGCGTTGCCAGATATGGCATCTAACGCACGCTCTAGTGACGAAGTAGTGCTGACAGCGTGCTTCCATGTGCGTGGAAGCTCTGGTGCCGACTTCTGGGGAATGACGCCTCGTTTTCTCAGACCTTGGATAGGGAGACTGTTGTGCTCTACTTCCATGGCCGTTTCATAGGGACGATCCCCGGGCATTTCTTCGACTGGAGGCTTCTGGGCATTAGCGCCTCGTTTTCTCAAACCTTGAATAGGGAGACTGCTGCGCTCTGATTTCAGGGCCGGCTGGGAATTGCGGGCTCTGGGCACCCTTTCCCCTGGAGTATCATCTTCCGCCCCTACTCGGGGAATTGAAGCCGAAGCATCTTCTCGCTTCATGCTCATGCCAGGCGGACGTATTCCCAGTGGCTTCGCCGGCTTATCTCGCATGCTCAGACTGCCCGACTTCACAGTCGCCGGTTTCGAATCTCGTCGATCGGGGTCCTGAGGAGGGGTTGGTGACACCTTTTTGAGAAAGGGCAATTGCGCGACATCATGTTCAGTAGTAGGTGGGTGTTGCTGGCGACTGAAAGGGTTTCTATTGGGTATAGTTGTTTCTTCTAGATTGAGCTGAACTTTGCCATTGGAAATGACCTTGATCCTGTTAGGTGAGTTTGGTCCAGGGTTCGGCTCTTTCCCATCCGGGTCTCTCTTCTTGAGCCATGGAAGCGGTCTTCTTGGAGATGCCTGTTCCTTTTTTTCTTGCGCTATCTCCAGTAGAGCCGTCGAGAGGCCGTCCTCTGGTGTGAAACGGATGTACGTGTCGTTGCTGTAGACAGATGACGTACTTCTTTGATCATGATGGCCATCTAGCTCAGCCGCGAGGGGGAGCGAGTTTCGACGCTTTTTGCCATTGATCCAGTTGAGACCAAAAGAATTTCCCGCAGTCTCGGTAGGGAGCTTCCCCTTTTGCTCCTCGGAGGTTACGGCGAGCCCTGCAGCCTGGAACTCGCTTCGGTAGGGAAGCAGAGGCTTGACGGTGTGGATTGATGGTTTGGAGTCGGACTCAGTTGGCGTAATGACCGGAAGTTTGCCTGCTGCGCCAGCCGCTTTCGCGTACTTCTCCAATTCCTTGGTGAAGTGACGGAGAGCCTTGCGCTGGCTGGATGTACGGGATGGTATACTGGATGAATCAAGTGCATCGTCGGCGAACTGACCCGACGGTATGAGAGACGACAGTCGTCTTTGCTGGGCAAGCGTGCGGTGAATGGCGTCCCAAGTTGCTGGGTCCGAGATGCCAAGTCGCTTTTCTCGGTTTCTATCTTGATGTTTCTCCAGATAGCCGTCGTCATGATCTGGCAGTTCTGCTGGCACTTTGTTTGTTCGGCTGCGGAACACATCTGTCGGCTGGGCTTTTGACTGGGAGCCATCGGGAAGCGGCAGCGTACCCCAGTACGGATTCCCTTCATAGTCGTCCAGGAAATCCGACAGCTGCTTCAGGGAGCGACGATTCCTCTTCTCTAGGGATCGCTTCTTTGGCATGCTCACTTGACGCCTGGGGTTCCGTTTGCAGATACGCAAGCCGCATTTTCGACGACTGACGCGACGATGCGTCGAGCGTGTTCTGGTGAGCTCTCCAGACAGTGGGGCGCGAGTGACTTCAACAGCGGCCTTGTGTGGGTGACTGTTGCTGAAGTCCGAGGAGTGGGGGAGGTTCACCCTCGGTAGACGATGAGGGCTTCCCTTCTAGGGCAGGTCAAGTTGAGGCATCGTCTGTAATGCGAAGAGGAAAATGAAAATCAGGAGACCAAAACAGAGATAGATGATTGATGCTGTATTAGCTGCAAGTTAAACAGGAAGATGACTGCTCAGGGCGAGCTGTGTGATACTCGATTTTCTGCTGTGCATTTGGATGGATGGCAGAAGATGTGTTGTTAGCACATGTCTAGGTAGCTATTTCATAATCGTGCCTTCCCATCTCTTGCCAGCCTACTTGCGGCTTCCCTCAAAGGAACGAACCGCATCAGCTGTGAGCCAGTAGCCTCTGTAGGAAACCTCCCAGCTTCCTTACCGCGCGGGCTGCATATTGAGAGCCAACCAATAATACGATGAATTAGGCCCACGCTCTACTAATCAAACGATCAAGAGGATCCGTGGATATCTGTGATACCGGGAGCAGAGTATACTTCCAATTGGCGACGGCCTTTGCGCAACAAGAACTCTATGGCCGCGAAATCCTTCTTATTGATTTGGATGCTTTTGTTCATTTCAGACCTTTTTGTCGGGTCAGCCTCGGCCCAAATCAGCCTGATCAGATGGGAAGGAATGCCTCACCTGGCAAAACTCTTGAAGTTAGAGCGGGTGGCCTGTTTTTTTTTTTGGCATATTAGTATAAGTAATCGAAGCCGCTTTTGACGGGAAGAAGGAATGAATACCTCTGGTTTGGCACGAGCTGCGCGGAGACACTGCCGATATAGTGAGAGGACATCTTTCTGCAACCCCGACAACCGCATCCTCGGCTAAAGAGTTTGGTAATTGTTGTTTCTTTCAGTCGTAGTGTTGTGAGAATTATTACTGGAGGTTGTACTGATGTAGAGATCCGGGTGCTGCTAACACCTGAATGTTAGCGGGCTTGGTCAATGTCGTCAGTACATTTGCTACCCTTGCTACAGACCGTGTTTCCCCGACGGGCCGATGGCAGCTGTCAAATCATAACGTCGTGAAGCTGACAATCCTCCAGAATACCTCCATCCCAACCCATCTGGCGCCATGACATGATGCGCGCACGACATGAGATGGAACTTTCGTACAAAGTGGCTTCACTGAAGGCGGTAATACTTGCATTCCCCAAAATGAAATGAATAGGCTCTTCAGAGAAAAGAGCCCCCATCTCGGAGCTATCTGAAGACCCTCGTTTTCCCGACTGCATCTTCCACATCTATTCCAGGCACATACCGTATCCAGATGCAGAATGTTAAGATGGTGCGATTACCGCGATCCTTGTCTTAGGTCCAGAAAATCATGTGCCGCATTCTTGGCAAGCGTATTGCCCGTATTGAGCAAGTCTTCGTCATCAATTCTATGTGGCAAGTTGGATTAAGGCAAAAGCCCGCGAGACTCGTCTCTCATCTGTGCAGTCATGAGTAATCGGCGATGTTTGGCATGACCGGATAAGCAGGAAAAGTTGGGGGAAAGGAAACATCTTCCGAGATGTCGTCCCTCGTGTATTCGGGATTCCGATGTAACCATGTAGTGGACTGATTCGCCGCGGGCTCCCGGGGTTCCAATCAGGTGACCAATGGTCACTGGCTTCGGAGCAATATGCTTACACCGGAGGATCGGCTTTCCTTTCGTATGAATACAGGACGATCGATGGGGATAACGCTATTCAGATACACCGACGCATCCTTGCAGATGTCGTAGATTAAATAGACCCTTGTGCTTCGGTCTTGTACTCCATCCACCGACCCCTTTACATTGTTTTGACCATAGATATATCGAGTCAATTGTCCAACCTTTCTACACAAAACACGCTCTGACACGTCGTTATATATCCACAACCCCCTTTCCCAACCTCTCAACCAACTTGACGCCATCACCAAGAGCCATGTCACCCACCCCCAACGCCCTAGTCGAGCTCGACTCCCTCCTAATCCAAACCATCGTCAACGACGAAATCGACCAAATATCCCCCTCTCCGCACCCGGGTGTCCGCCACCCCCAATCTTTCATGGGCGCGCCCCTCACCACCCTTCCAAACTCCCCGGACACTTCTAACCGAGGGGGCGCGACACGGGAATTGCGCATGGACACCCTCTGCTGCGGCGCCCACGGTCTGTCGTTGCTCATCACCGCCATCAAAGCCGGCCACCCCCGCGGGCGCAGCCTGCTGTTCGACGCGGGTCCCGAAGGCGAGGTCTGGGAACGCAACGCGCGACGGCTCGGGCTCGATCTCGGGAAAATCGAGCACGTGGTGCTGTCGCACTGGCACCGGGACCACTCCGGCGGCCTCGTCAGCGCCGTCAAGATGATCTCCGAAGCCGCTGCCACCAAGTCCAAGCCAGACACAGAACGTTCGACGACACCGGTAGTCGTCGACGTGCACCCCAACCGCCCCGCATTCCGTGGTGTCATGATCCCCACCACCCAAGAGCCCATCTCGCTGCAAGCGGACCCCACGGTCCAAGAACTACAGGACGCCGGCGCCGCGGTGCGGAGGGAGAGTGAAGCGTACACGGTCTTGGACGACATGTTCCTAGTCTCGGGCGCGATCCCGCGCGAGACGGACTACGAGGGCGGCATCCGCGGGGGTATCACCTTCAACGAGGCGAGCGGGAAGTGGGAACGGGACGAGCTGATCCTGGACGAAAGGTTCGTCATGTGCCGCCTCAAGGGCAAAGGGCTCGTCGTCTTCACGGGGTGCAGCCATGCCGGCGTCGTCAACGTCTCGCGCCACGCGGTGCGGCTGGGCAGCAGCGACGGCAGGGTTCCGCTGTACAAGGTCGTGGGAGGGTATCATCTGGCGGATGCGAGAGCGGAGAAGATGGATCAGTCGCTGAGGGATCTCAAGGCGCTGAAGCCCGAGATACTGATGCCTGGGCATTGCACCGGGTGGCGCTTCAAGGTCCGCTTGGAAAGCGAGATGCCGGGGCATGTGGCTCCTATTTTTGGGGGGACAAAATACGAACTCGTTTAATAAACCCGGCGAAAGATCATTATATGAACTACATGGACAGCTGTGTTTACCAGTCAACAAAGCGGCAAGGTGCCATTTTGGAGTTGCGGCGATTAAACGTCCTTTATAACTCCTGAAAAACAGTTGAGAGTGGTCTCACCATCCCCATCTATAACGACTCCTTGCATCAAGTGGCATCAACCCCCCCTTCCCGTTGGCCCCACCCACATCAACAAGAGGATTTCCTCTAATTCTGTCTTCAACGCAGCAGCACGAACCAGTTGCCAAACTTTCATAGAAACTCGATTTACCAACCCAAAACCACGAGGAAATTGTCAAAGGCCCACCGAGAGGCAAAACCGCGCCTTCGTCAACACGTCGGAGCAGGTATCCGCAACCCCAGGCTCCAGGGGCTCCGGAGCGGACCGCAATCGGTATAAGCCATGATCGCCCCCATTTACGTCCAACCTCAAATTGCTCAGCCGGTAATAGCCATGTGACGTCTCATGCCAGTCCGGCAGTGACGACGCCGACGACGGTGAGACCATGGGTGTCGGAGGGAGGGCTGAGTACGGCGAGGTCTCAGGTAGCGACGCCGAAACACCCCGACGAATATCCTTTGTCTCTTCATCCTCCTCCACCACGACTGGAAGCTGCTGCCCCCTTTCGTGTCTGCTGCTCTTGCTCGCCATTTTCTCCAGGTGCTTGTTGAAAAGGGTGCGATTATACCGGCTGCAGCAAGCCGAAGCCGACCGCCGGCCCAGCAGCCGCTCCGCAATCTCCTCCCAGTCCAACTTGCACCGTTCGCGGAGCTCCAGCAGCTGGCGGTCCTCCTCTGGTGTCCAAAAGAACGAAGCGAACCCTTCTGGTTCGTAGGCCGGCGCTTTGGATGATGGCGGGGATGATGGTGATGGTGGTGCTCGTGGTGTCGCACTGCTTGGGTTTGGGCCGCCGTGCGGAGCCATGACAGCGGCTGGGTAGTAGTACTCGTGGTTGTTGTCGTAGCGGTCAGGATCGTCGAGCCCTTGCGGGTGGAGCAGATCCGGCGGGCTGGGTGCGCTATCCCACAATCGCCCGGCTCTTCTAGCCTGGTCGTGGGTCATCAGCTTCCGAAAGCGTCGCCGGATCGAGCTCAGCGATTGAACTTGGTCGTGGTGCTGCCGTGGAGCGTCCCCGTCGTGGGCCGACATCATCATCATCATGGACGTAGCAGCGAATTGCCCAGCAAGGAAAAAAACAAAAGAAAAAGGTTTTTTTTTACGGCCCATTCTGTCTCCTCCCGCTTCCCATCACATCTTTGTTTGTTGGATGATGGGACAGACAGGGATCCTGGCAGTTGTGCGCGAAAGCCAACAACGCCATTTACCAGAGTGCCGGAAACCAATTGGCATACACTTCACACTTCAGTTCGCGAGCTATTGTTAGTCAATCGATGACATACATCTCAAGGGCCCGTGCTAGTAGAGAATACTTGAACGTATATTGTGCCCTTTTTGAGGAAAGGCGAGGAAGCTGTGCTAAGTCTCAAGCTCGTTATCAACATCTTGGCATTCTGTTTTGGCCGATCAATAGGTGAGTCTTGCGGAAACAGAAGTATGGCCTTTTTCGGGTTTTATGGCGTTCGAGGCCGCCAAAAATCAGAGTTACAGACCTGATCCCTTCTCATCCACCTGAACTTCATCATCAGTGTAGGCGGCATAAGCTCTCTCAGCATCCATATGATCTACCCCCTGCTGAGCTCGTAGGCGGCACCATCTTGACCATTCCAGGCATAGGATAGCAAAGAAAAACGTCGTGAATGGGAGGAAAAGCGGACCGAAGAAGAAACAGATCCACGTGTATTGCTCGATCGTTCGCGCAGGAGAGTCATGGATGTATATGAGAAAGCCAGTGGGCACCAGAACCGAAATGAACGTAGAAAGACCAATCAATATCAATGTCCATTCCTTTTCCGAGTTGGAATAGCGGGTTGAATAACGGGATGTGTTCTATTCGTGGCGTTTGTCCTTACCTTTGTCATCATAGTTGGCGGTATGTTGCTTCTCGGTATCCGTTGTCGCGCCATCGTCACCGTCATCATCATCCTCATCACTATTTTCAGCATATCCTTTCTCAACATCCACATGATCCATCCCCAGCCGAGCTCGTTGGCAGCGTCGTCTTGAAATCTCCATGATTGGGATAGAGACCATCGCCACCAAGAATGGAAGAGCAGGACCGAAGATTGCCCAGACCCAGACGTATCGCGCCATCGTTTTCGTAGGGAAGTAGGTGGATAAGTTGTCAAAGCACAGTGTAACCACAAGCGCGATAACTGCCGGTAGGCACTTGCAACGGAACACCCACAGCCTTTGCGACTCGAGAGAGAGGTAGGCTTCTTTATTGGCTCGAGACTTGGCACCCGCTCTGGAGGAGGGCGGTTCGGGATCCGCTTTCGCCTCGAATAGAATGTACCAGGCACAGCGTCCAAGAGCCACCATTGATACCCCAAACGCCTTGGGATCACGGCCGATATCACGCAGAAAGGAGTAGTGACTTTTCTTGTCGGGGTTGACAGTTGCTTCCGGATCATATAGCATCAACCATATGATGCCGCAGGCGGTGAATCCGAGGACTGCCACGGGTACGCAAAGGAACCAAGGGTTGTGGGTCATTGTGACTGGATTGCACCGGTGGCTTTTGCAAGATATGTGTAAATGTTTTATTCGAGTGGTGCAGTGTCGTAGACTGTCCGTTCATGCAATCATGTAGATAGGGAAGATGATTCAAAGAATTGTATGTGCTTGCAAAGAAGTGTTTGTATGCATTCCCGGTTAAGAATACAGCAATGATGAGGGGTCGGAGAAAGGTGTCTCCCAGGGAATGTCTAGTGTAGGTATTAAGTTTGAAACAGACTCCCGACGTCCATCGGTACAGCGCCGAATAATTCAACTTTTGTAAACCGTAATAGAGAGACAACGTTGAGTTCCTTCTTCAGATGGCCAGAATTCGATGTACGGCATTGTAGTCAGGCGAGAGATTCAAGTGATCCTCTGATAGTTCGGTAATTGAGACGCCTAGGCTAAACCTTGATATCCAGATAGCCCCCCTCGGCTTGATACCATCGTTGCCGCCTGGAAATTTCCAAGGCGACAATGACAAGCACGCATGACAAAACAAAGGGCACCGCGATTAATAATAGCAGGTACAGCTCCAATGGAGAAATGATACCACAGATTCCAGCCACTCCGAAGAGGAGTAAGAGAGAAATATACGAAGCGAGCCACAGCCAGTTCCCACGACTCTGCTCAGATTCGGTGTAGCGTCCCTTGAAGAAATATTCCAGCCATAAAAAGATGAACTGAGCCAAGAGTTGGCCGATGGCGTCGGCGAGGCATTCCATCGTGATTAGGCTTGGTGGGAGTAGTGTCCGTGACTGGTCACTTGCTATCTCGCCAGGTTTTCGTAAGGAAGGAGGGAATTGCAGAGGTTCGTGGGTGAAAGTGAGTTGACTGCAAAAGGGGAGTATATCTGATGGGGTGTAGCTTCCGTGAAAATATGTTCTGGCTGGTTTGTCTACTTGCCACCAATACTTAGCATATTCCGCTGCTTGGGCAAGCGAGGAGAAGCCGAATGGGATGTGGGTGCAAGTGCAAGAGCGTTAACTTATTATGTGAACAATACGTATGAATATGTAGATGGTTGGAAGGCAAAACCCATTTTGCATGCATCGGAGACTGGCGCTGGCCCAATAGCTACCTGTGAGTTAATGTTTCGTGTCATGTGCTTTACCATTTCTAATCATTATTGGGCAGAGGGGTTGACCGCGCATGATGAGTGTGAGCAGGAAGGAGAGTTTTTCAGCAACACTGGACTGTATAGAAGCCACGAGGCGGTTCGTTTGCTGATGTGGACCTCAACCTCGCATGGACTTCGAGTGATTACCTACCTCTGAAAAGGATTCAATGCGAGGTCGCAATGAGCGCACTTGTCTCTTGAAGCAAATTGCTGCTTCGACACTATGATGCACGCCTACATCATGTAGCTGAAATCAAGATACATGCGCACATTGCATACATGTAGGTAGTTCCCTTCCCGAAATTGACCAAGAGTCTGCTCGGGTGAGTAACTTCATCAAGTCAGCGGCAGGCTCAAGTAGCCCAACTGGGATGACGTCCGAAACAACCTATTAGGGGACTTGTAGGGCTGCAAGCAATACATCAATTGGATATATACTTCTCGGGTATGTAGTCTACCACACAATATTTGAAATGCATAGCAACCCATCTGTGTGGAATGGGACGCGCACGTTGACGTGAGTCTTCTCTTTGTATGTACGGTAAGAAACCTACATGTAGCCAATTCTACCTACTTAGGTAGCAGATGCATGAAGTATACTTGCCCATACCTTCGGTGGTTGATGATCATTCTGCTCGCTTCAAGTGTTGTATTCGGCAGGCTTCATCTAGATTGGTCTTGCCCTTGTGCTGTATGTTAGACATGGCCCAAGTGGGAGATCTCAAGACTGTAAGCAACTACGCCCTGTATGGTGCCGTGGGTTGGGAGACCTATCTCTTCTCGAGGGAAGGAGCATTGCCTTTGATAACATACTTCAAGTTACATGTAGCCTGTTTCCACATGCACTGAGTAATCGGAGTGCAGATTACAAACAGTTCGCTCTTCCCCTTGAACGAACTTGAGTAGAACGAACTTCAGGTTACGAGGAAAGAAGCAAGAAGGGGATTGCGCTTGGGCAGAGCCATCCGTATATCTGTCTACCCACTCTGAATCTTGCTCCGTCTTCTTTTCCTTTCCCTCCTCATATCACAATGGATGTCAATATTTCATACAAACAGGTTGAAAAGGTCTTCGTGACCAACGTCTTCCTACTTCTGCTCTCAGTATCGCGGCATATCTTTGGATGGATGCTGTTCCCCGACGATTTCGACAGTTCAGAGCTGCTCGATCGATGATGGAGACGCTTCTGCGCATACTTCATCCCTACGGTGCTCGTCATGGTCTTTGAGGCCGCATATGATGAGTGGCGAGGATAGCCTACAGTCTTCGGACTGGCAGTGTTCACACTCGAGGTGAGGGCGAGTTGTAAAGACATTTTCATCCTTATAACAATTTTTGGGCGCTTTTTCGCTCTGGCGAACTTCGGGCTTGACGACTGACTGTCATCCTATCCTTGGGCATCTGGTATTACACTGTCTCCAGTTTGCTGTTGGCCTCTCGTCTTCACATTGGGCACCTGGTACTACACTCTCTCAAGGGTACCGTTGGCCTCTCGCTCGTCATTGGCATCTGGTCTTGCACATATCCAGTTTGCTGTTGAGACTGGATCGCCATCGTCACAGGTAAGCACATCAACCCATCTCACCTCCACATTCCTCCAGTACTAACTGCTTGCACCCCGAATCTTATACGCATTTGGCTGGCCTCTGGCAATCGAGGTGATTGGACTCTGGTTCGGCTTTGGCGGTGTCGGCGGTGTCGGCGGTGTTACTGAGGTGGATGGTTACGGTGATGGTGATGGTTCAAGGCAATGATCATGTACGCATGGGATAGGCAATGGTTGAACAGTGCTGAGCTTCCGTATGATTCCGACTTCACTGTGGTTTGTGATGTACTCGAGTATCAATGAAACACTGTTGGGCATACATCAGTTGATTTACATTGCACCGTGAACCTCATTTGGGCCAGTGTCTCCCTTCAATGGCAAAAGTGCTGCTCTCACCAGATTATGCCAAAGATATGTACTAGATATACTGGGGATCTTTAATGTTTATCCCATTAGCATAATATCCGATTAAATGAACTATTCATTCGATCATGAGGTGGCTGTGTGTAAATACTAGGTGCTCCGCTCGGGGAGCATTGCTTGAAATGTAAGTTCGTCTTGTGATGCGGATTAAGTATTTGGGCAAAGTTGTCAGCGAGAAGGAGTGTGCGGTCAAAGCCTCCATCGCAAAATGTTCGTATTGGTGGTGTGTTACCGCATACCACGATTGGGGCAACTTACGCCCGCCGGCTGTGCATGCAGTGCTTGTAGGTTGATTGGTTGGCAGAGGTTGTTGCCTTTCCTGCTGGTGGCACTGCCATCCATCCAGCCTTACCGTTATCTCTTCACTTTTTCCAGATGACTTTAAATCCTGCACCATCAAGAAACCACGCATAGCCATCACCATAACAATACATTGAATTCTACTCAACTTCTCGATGGAGGCTTTGGCGGCTCTGTCCCTTGCGGGCAACGTAGTCCAGTTCGTTCAATTCGCATATGGCTTGATCCACAGCACGAGCCGGATCTATGCTTCGGCCACTGGCGCTTCCGCCCGAACGGAGCACCTTGACTACGTACACAATCAGCTCATGGATCAGTACAAAAAGATGAGCGAGGTTGAGCCTTTGCCAGCAGGTCACGGTTTAGCCCGTCTAGTGGATATGGCCACAACGAGCAAACAAGTCGGCCAGCAACTCCTCGATATGATTGATGAGTTGAAACTGAAGAATGCCAAGTCCGGCAAGTGGTGGAAGAGCTTGGGGAAGGCATTGCGCGAAGCTCGTACACTGGACGAGGTAAAGGAGTTAGAGAAAAGGATTGATGATCTGCAGCGAGTCATGGTGCTCTACCTTTGTGCTACGCCAGGGTGAGTTCGGCTACATCTAAGCACATGACTTTGACTGACTTTTATCTAGGCAAAACATAGAAATACTCCTGAAAGACACCACGTCTCTCAAAAGGGATTACATGGCGATGCAAAGTGAGAGGGGCGAACAGATAAGGCGACTGTCTCATACCGTGCAAGCCATTCGGCTGTCCGTTCAGGGGTTAGAGTCACGAACCCGGAGCGGAGAAACGGTGATGGGAGAGAGCGATATCACGCTGATGACCTCGAAAATCAAGGATCTCTCTTTGACAGCACGCAACTTAAAGAAGGAAAATGCCGTGCTTCGAAGTCTAGACTACGAGATGAGAACCACCCGGCGCGAGACGATCCCAACGGCTCATGAGAAAACGTTTCAATGGATATTCACGCGGCAAAGTGCCAACTAGACAATAGTGAGCTTTATGGAATGGCTAGAACACGGTGATGGCCTCTTTTGGATAACGGGCAGGCCAAGATCGGGAAAGTCGACACTCATGAGGTTCATCTCGGGTCACAGCGATACTTCGACGGCCCTAGAGAGGGTCGCGGCTCCTGGCAAAGCTTTTATAGTCGACCACTACTTTTGGAGCGCAGGAACTGTGATGCAAAGGTCTCAGGAAGGGCTGTATCGCTCCATCCTCTTGCAAATCCTTTCCAGGATCCCAGAAACGGTCCCTGCGCTCCCTGGCGTGGAAGAGAAGACCCCCGAAGAATTGGAAAGCGGAAGATGGGATTTGGATCATCTCCATGCGGCCCTAGACGCTTTGGCAACCATTGACAAGATCTCTACCATATTGGGGGTTTTCATCGATGGGATTGACGAATATGACGGGGACCACGTGGATATTTGCCGGACACTGCTGCGCTTGTCTAGATCAAACAAGATCAAGCTTTGCATTTCAAGCCGCCCCTGGAACGTGTTCCAAGACCATTTCGGGAACGATAAGACTGCAATGTTGGCTGTTCACGACCTAACCTTGAATGACATCAAGATTTACGTTACAGCGCGCCTCAAAGAGCATTATCGATGGAAAGGGTTGACTGCCAGGTGTGAAGGAGCGGAGGTCCTCATTGCAGAAATATGCCAGAAGGCCCACAGAGTCTTTCTCTGGGTTTTCTTGGTGACAAAGCTTCTCCGGGAGGGTATGACAGACGACGACAGCCTAAACGATCTCCGCAGGAGGCTTGAAGTGATCCCTTCCGACTTAGAATCTTTCTTTCGACTTATACTGGATAGCGTAGATCCAGTTTACCACGATAAGATGGCAGGAACGCTCGTAATGACACTTGCAGCGTCAGTGCCCATGAAGGCACAGCTCTACGCCTTCGGGGAGGATGAGTTCGACGATGCAGAGTATGCTATCAAGCAATCCGTGAAGGTCATGGATCCCAACAAGAAAGAAGCAATGACCCAAATATTTGTCCGCAGGCTCAATGGCCGATGTAAGGGTTTATTGGAGACCGGCCCAGAAGGTTTTGTTAATCTCCTGCATCGAACAGTCCGGGATTCCCTTCGCACAAAGCCAATGAACGACTTCCTTCGGAGCAAGAACCAAACTCGTCTCGAGCCTCATTTATCAATAGTGAAAGCATACTTATCGTCCATAAAACAAAGCGAGTTCTCTGACGGAGTCGAGAGAGGAGAAGACGGAGCACTTTTAGGAAGCTTCTTAACCGAACTGGAATATGCTTTTTGCCATGTGGTAGACGAGTATACACAATCGGATCAAATTGTGTATCTCATTGACGAAATGGAGTCGGCAACGACCGAAATATTCGCTAGAAGGCAAGCTAGGCTTGAGCCGGGATCTCAGGCTCTGACCCCAAGACGTACGTTTCGTGAGTGTGTGCTCCTCCACGGTCCAGTACACTACCTCTCGTGCAAGCTTGCATCAACGCCAATGTACTTTATGTACTTTGACGAACCGCCGCTGGCTATGTTTCTTCGTCATACTGCCAGAGGCCTGACGACTGCTTCCGGATTGGCTATGGTGAAGATGCTCCTAGAGTCCGGCGAGGATCTAAATCAGGTCTTCTTTGACAAGAACCTAGGGGGTATGACCACGCTCTGGCAGCGGTTCATTTCACTTGTTGCCGGACGTCAAAACAGTTCGGCCTTCCTTAGGAGCATCATAGAGGAACTTCTGTCCTTTGGTGCGCCTACCGATGCCATGACCCAAGCACCTCGCGCTGTGAAGTTGGGTCATAAATCTGCCCTCATACCGGCGTGGCTGAACATTCTCTTCTCTACGTTCATACATGAACTCGGCCAGAGCAGAGACAAAGGAAGGCATCTCGAGGTCTTGGCCAGCATACTGGAGAAAGGCGTAGACTTCAGGTCAATGACTCTCGCCACGTTCCACCTCAAAGGCTCAGACTTACCGACTATTACGCCATGGAGCAGGCTGAGCGACCTGATACTCGAAAGGTTTGGGCAACGTAAACTCCAGTCCCAAGCTCTGGCGAAGCTCGCGCACTTTTCGGGTCCGAACCCCCTTCCCTGGGAAGATTTGATGCCCGTTGTACGCGAGAATTTCAGCGATGAATATGTTGAGGTAATTGAGGAGGCTTTAGCGAAAAGGCCTCCCCTGCAGCGCGGTTTGGATCAGCCAGAGGGGAGTAAACGTGTACGCAGCCCTGAAGAGCCTGACTTGGATACGCGTGAAACGAAAAGGGGCAAAGGGGGATGAAAACGCTCAGCAACTCGAGGAGCTTTTCAAACCACTTGATTGTGCATGCATGGATGATGCAATGATGAGCCTTCGGTTGATCGAATCGGTGTTTCTGTCTTCTTACTTTCCCCCATCTTGTTCCTCTTTTATTTGCCCCTTTTTTCAATCCTACTCATTTGCAAGGTCATCGACCTATGGAGTTGGTATTCATAATACAACCACACGTGCATCATTCGTCTCTCCTTATTTACCCAGTTCCCATAACCAAGCTGTGATCTCTCCAGTTTGTTTGCGCCCATGGATCGATGTGAGTGTTAGGCAACTGTCGGTAAACCACGTCCTTTTATATCCCGTGGCAGCGCTATTCGTTAGGGCCGGCTAATGAACCTGTATCTCTTTATCATAATGGACAAGGCAACCTTTCAGATAACACATGGGTAATGTATCATTACTGGGTCTACTGAAGGTCACTCAGACACCGAGGAGTGACGATAAGGCGAAGGACGACCAGAACAATTGCCTCGCGGATAGAAATGGCTTAGAGAAGATTGATATTCTGATCGTTTTGATTCGTGATCCATTTTATTTAAGTCTAAGAGTAATCCAAATTACTCGGGATGAGAAATGAGGCATTTGTAAATCACCGTTCTCATTCGGGTATCATGTGTCTAATGTCTAGGCTTGCTATCAACACTTCTATACCGGCTTTACCATGAAAATCTGCAAGGATGTTAGTTTGGGACGCAAACAATGTAGAGAGACTGTGAGTAATGATGCTCTTACCTGGGCCAAGGCTGTCGCATCCAATGCCCTTCTCTTGGATGCGATGTTCCGCGAGCGCACAAAGTGACGGGTTGACAGAGCCTGGGGCGTTGAAGTGCCTGATTCGACTGGAGTTGCAGTGGGCGTAGATGCCACCGTAACGTCTGTGGCGACAACCTCCTCGCTCGAAGCGTCAGAGGCCTCACGCTGTTTCCGCTTCTTCTCCTTCTTATCCTTCTTCTGCTTCTTCTTGGAGTCGCTGGCTTCTTCAGACGCGCTGTCAGCCTCATCAGCTGTCTCGTTCTTCCGCTTTTTGCTCTTCTTGCTTTTGCTCTTCTCCTCGTCCTCTGCCTCTTCCGACTTCGATTTCTTGGACTTCTTCTTCTCCTTTCTCGCCTTGCGCTCGTCCTCGGTCTCTTCCCTCTTCGATTTCTTGGACTTCTTCTCCTTCTTCACTTCCGGCTCTTCTGTGCCTTCGGATTCTTCGGCCTTCCGCTTCTTGGACTTCTTCTCCTTCTTCGGTCTGGATGTCTCGTCGTCCTCCTGCGCGGGTACCTGTCTCAGGCATAATTCGTCCTTGGACTCCTCCTTCACGGGATCCTCCTTTACATCCACAGGCTCTTCCTTCTTCAACAGGTCGGTCATTTGGTCGCCCACGAGCAAACCGCCCTTGACAAAGCGCATTAGGCCGAACTTGCGCTCCACGTAGGTGCTGGTCTTGAGTTCGGAGCGGAGGGTCTGCTCCTTCTTGATGGTATCGTCGGACTTGCCATTGAGGCGCCCCAGGAGATCCTTGAAGACGTCGAGACCGGTGCACTCGTCACTCTGCTTCTGACGGACTTTGGCGCCAAGTCCGAGCGTGTCGTCCTTCAGGGTGATTCTGATGGGGGCGGCGCTGGCGGCGCTGTGCAGGTCGGCGTGGGCAGAGTCCTGGGCACCCAGGAATTGACCGGGTTCCCAGCCGTGGGATCGAAGGATCTTCTGGCCGAAGGTCGTCTCATCGCGACTCCATTTCGTGTTGTTGGGGTCGAAAGCCAACTTGCGTTTCCTTTGCAGATAATGTCAGCCTCTTCCGTCTTCCATCTTGCCAATACAGCCAGCGTCGTCTTACGTTTTCTGCCCGGCGAGACCCATTGCGATCGTTCAGTAGCAGTCGACTGATTGCGTCTCTCGAGGTCCTAGAGCGGTAGCGATGGCTTTTGGTGGGGCTGCTTTTTGCCGTTGGACTTTGGGAAATTTTTGGGAATCTAATCAAGCCGGGACTGATAAGATTTTTATCAAATAGCGGCAAAGCGCGCTTGTCTGCTTAGCGGACCCACCTGTACCTTAGCATCCCTGCGCCGACCCCCCTATGCAGCATGCACCTTGTTAGTCGCCTCAGCCAATCACAGACAACTATTAGATGGTTGTGGTAGCTTCAACTGAAATCAGCTGACTTTACTTTTGGAATAGATATAAGATGCTTCCGTATACGGATTCATACATAAAACTCAGCAGTATGGCTATTCTCATAGTCGTTGAAAATGAATAATTCTCCAGGTCCATCCACCTGTGGGTGTACACCGATTGGCGTAGTGCCCCTTTCATGCTTGGCTGGGAGACATATATATTGATGCTTATGTTGCATCGCAATCATCTCTTAATGATTGCTCCTTTGTATTATGTAGTCTCGGTAAGGGCTACATGTATCAAATATGAGACAGTCGAAGTTTGACTCAATCTGGAAATCCGAATTTGAGGTGATCTATGGAAAACGGTTACTTAGGTGTTATGGATGGAAGGTACGACTTGTGGAACAGAACCCAACTGCCGTCTTGCCCCTTCCTTCAACGGCAGGTAAAATCGCCTCGTCGGATATCTTTTGCAACAAATTTTCATTAGCTGTGACGGGCATGGTTGGCCCTTATGTCAAATCTGGCAACATGTTCAATCCCTCAATCTTGGCTGGCAGTGTTTCTCAGTAAAGTACAAGTCTGTATTCGAGCGAGAGATATCTTCCCAAGCTAACACATACGACGGGCCATCGCGAAGAGGTTTATCATTCCCACCTAAAACGCTCACTCAAGTTTGGTTCCAGTTCCCTTATTCTTCCTTCCTCGAGGCCGTAACAAGCAACACACTTATCACCATGCCTCCACGCAAGAGCGTCCCGAGAGTGTCCCTCTCTGAATCAGGCGAAGACATCGACGTGGACGACGACTTCTCCGACATCGAAGGTTTGAAGCCCCCAGTAACGAATGCCGCGACGTTAAAGATCATGAACAACATCGTAAGTCCACATTGGAAGGGACGGTACACGACCTCTCATGCACCACCGCCCCTTTCGTTATTATTCTTCCTTCTCCCTCTTCTTCTGATAGCGACGACTGATGGCAGCTATTGTTATGCAATAGAGCGGGGTGAGATGCGATTTTCAAGACGTCAGACGGAAAAAGCAGCAACAGCATGCGGAGAAGCTGGCGGACTTAGAGAAGCGCTTCACCAAGCGTGCCGAGGAGGACAAGTACAAACAGTACGTATCAACAATTACCCCTTGGGAAGTTAAGGGGCTGGAGCAAATCTTTTGCCTTCATAACATCTCCCAATGATCCCACATTTGTCCGTTGCTATTGACTAACCCTCCACAATCTGACAGGGAGACCCATGTT
Organism: Apiospora saccharicola; assembly: GCA_038363915.1. Taxonomy (NCBI): domain Eukaryota; kingdom Fungi; phylum Ascomycota; class Sordariomycetes; order Amphisphaeriales; family Apiosporaceae; genus Apiospora; species Apiospora saccharicola. The sequence continues at coordinate 9,851,432 of JAQQWM010000001.1, forward strand.
CGAGAGCTGCTGGAGCGGCTCGACCAAGCCATCCAGAAGAAGATGGCCTGCGAAGAGGCCATGATGCAAGTGGTCAACTCCGTGAAGCAGGACACGGAAGCCTTCCAGCTTGCCATCAGCTCGATCTACGCAGAGCGGATCCAGCAATGCGAGGAAGGGATCGCGATGGCCGAGCAAGCCCAAGAAGACGGCATCCCACTCATGGAGGAAGAGAAAAGACAGCGCGCGCGAATGGAGAAGCTGATGGAGTAGATATGTTGGGCACAGCAGTGATAGCGATGGACCCGAAAGCTGGCGCTTTTGAGGGATCACGGACGAAGATGTGTATAAATGTTGAGCAGGAACAAATTAAAGAGGCATTGTAGCTACATAGCCAGATTAAAGGTATTAAAAGATGATTCGCTATATTACAATTGATATGTCATAACTGTGAGTGGAATCTGATATATCGCCAGGGGTTGGGCCGTGTCTGATCCTGAGCGCCGGGCGAGCCTGGGTGCCTGCTGACACCTAACGATCCATGTTTCCAACTCTAAAGGAGCCCGGTCGTCTACATATGTACACTTCAAGTGAGATTGGGTCATTGTGTTCCAATCAATGTATACAATGAATATATAATGCAGCGCTATACATGACTAATGCATGGCAATGCTGGCCGCACCCTGGCGGGTGCTAACCTCATCCGCCCCCCTTGGACGAAAAGCCGTCCACCAGTAATTGATATTCTAGATTATCGTAATCAATCACACGGCCTGGCTATACCCACCAAGCCGTTTCTTCCCGTACCTGTACCACTTCCGCACCTCGTCCGCCCAGAACACGGTGCTGCAGAGCACGACCAGCCGCATCAGGTCCCAGAAGCCGAGGGCCTCGGTCTGGAAGACCTCCTGGAGCCAGGGGAAATAAATGACAAGCAGCTGGCCCGCGATGCTGAGCGCGACGGCCCAGTTGAAGAGCGTGTTAGAGAACAGGCCGACCTCGCCCCGGAGCAGCGACTTGCTTTCCGACCGGCAGCTGAGCGCGTTGAACATGTCGAAGAGCACGAAGCAGGTGAATGTCATGGTGGTGTCGCGGCGCGTGACCTCGCCGTCCGACAGCATCTCACGAGTGTAGATGACCATGGTGCCGACCATGATGATGGCTGCCTGGGTCATGACGCGAACGAGCAGGTTCCTGGTCAGGACCGGCTCGCTTCGGGAGCGAGGGGGTCGAGACATGACGTCCTTATCGACCTTCTCGACACCAAGCGACTGAGCCGGTGGGCCGTCCATGATGATATCTGTTAACAGGTTAGTATCGAGGCGTTGTATCTGGGGGAGAGAAAAAAAGAACTAGATTGGTGAACTTACTGATCCAGAGAATCTGCATGGCATTCAGTGGTGACCTGAATCCTAGGCAAGTACAGAGGAAGACAAGCGATAGGCCAGCAACGGAGGTACTGAGCTGGAATGTAATGAAGTTCTGGATATTGCTGAAGATGCCCTTACCCTGCTCAATAGCGTGCAGGATGGTAGAGAAATCGTCGTCTGTCAGGATCATGTCTGAGGCTTCCTTGGCAACGTCTGTGCCGTGCATACCCATCGATATACCAATATCTGCCTTCTTCAGCGCAGGCGCGTCGTTGACACCGTCGCCCGTCATGGCAACAATGTCGCCGCGCGATTGCAGGGCTTGGATGATCTTAAGCTTATGTTCAGGGTTGGTTCGAGCGAAGATGGTGGTCGTCTGCATGGCCATTGCTAGCTCATGCTCGGACATGGCGTCAACTTCGTCTCCTTGGAGTACCGACCTGACGACTGATTGACCCGAGGAAGCTTCTCTATCAGTAGCGATGTGCATTCCCAACTGTCTTCCAATGGCAAGGGCGGTGGTGCTTGAATCTCCGGTAATCATGATGACTTTGACACCACCGCGCATCAGTCTGCGGATCGACCTTGAAACGCCAGGTCTGGGGGGATCACTCATCCCCACAAGACCGGCAAATGTAAGACCCTTGAAGAGCTCCTCACTGTTGGGAATAGCAGGACTCTCGCTCCTTTCATGGCTTGCAGGCGTATTGCTTCGTGAGTTCCCGCTGAAGCTCGACTTTCCGCGGTGCGACTTGGACGAGATCGGACCACTGGCAAAGGCCAAAACACGCAAGCCCTTCTCAGCCATACGCTCCACGGCCTTGGTTGCTTCGCGACGACGGGCCGCGTCCAGGACGAATTCACGCCCGTCAGCCCCCATGTATGAATCGCATGCTTCAAGAACTCTGTCGATGGAACCCTTCATGTACGCATGCTCCTTATCATGATGCGCATTTTCTGCACCAATAACAACACCCATCCACTTGCGTTCCGAACTGAACGGTGTCTCAGCAGTGCGCGGACCTGTAGACTCCCTGGCATCGTGCTCCTTAAACTTGTCGAGAAGATCAAGCATCGCGACATCAGTAGGTTGACCCACCCACCGAGAATGGGTCGGGTCTTTGTGCTGGCTGTCGGCGAACGCCGTCTTGGGGCCCCCATGGTGAGATAGACGTGCATTGTTGGCGAGATTACCGATCCGAAGTATCTTGAGTGCCGCTGCATCCGGGTTCTTCTCAGATAGCTCGTCATCCGATTCTACATCAATCGCATCCTTCTTTCCGAAGTACCACATTTTGGCGCTTGTCATGTGATTCATCGTCAAAGTGCCCGTCTTATCCGAACAGACAACGTTGACTGATCCAAGAGTCTCGACACTGGGCATCTTTCGCACAATCGCGTTGTACTTAGCCATCCTGTGGACACCGAGTGCAAGAGTGACGGTGACGATAATCGGCAAACCTTCCGGGATAGCAGCGACAGCAAGAGAGACTGAGATCGTGAAGATGTCAAGAATCCCCTTTCCTTGCAACCATCCGACGATGGAGATCAGGCCGATAATAACGAACGAGATCTTGCTAAGTTGGGAGCCTAGTTCGTCCATCGACAACTGAAGCGGCGACCGTGGGCTTTCCGTGCCCGACACGCTCGCGGCAATAGTACCAAAGTGAGTGTCACCTCCCGTCGCAAAGACAATACCTTGCCCGTGTCCAGATTTGACCAAAGTTCCCATATGCGCAATGTTGTGTGCGCCCTCCTTGGCAGGCTCTGCCCTGGATGCATCGTTGTAAAATGAAGGTGAAAGAGCCGCAGGGCTAGGCAGTCGCTGGTTACTGTAGTCGCCAAATTGTGGTGATTGCAGGTTCTTAAGCCGTGACTGCGCCGTGACCTTTACAGGCTCATTCTCGCCCGTAAGATTCGATTCGTCAATTGTCAGGTCCGAGGCATGGGTAACTCGTATATCGGCAGGGATGCGATCGCCAGTGGTGAATAAGACTAAATCTCCAGGTACCAATGTTGAGGCCATGACCTTTGTCGAAGCAGCTTCGGAGACCTCTTCCATAGGAGTTGATGCGCCAAGATCTCCGTTCTCCTCGGGAGCGTCTTCACTACCAACCGCGGGCCAAACAGAAGCTTTGCCATTAGAACCAGATTTTGCAACGTGCGATCGTACCAGATGGGCGTGATTTGGAACGAGGTGGTTCAGAGCCTCGATGGACTTTTCAGAGCGGTATTCTTGGACAAAACCGACAGTGACGACGATGGTGACCGCCACAGTGATACTGACAGCATCGTCCGTATTTCCTACTACCACCGACGCCAGAGCGGACACCAGAAGCAGTATGATGAGCGGCTCTTGAAATTGTTTGATGAATCGTAGCCACAGCGGTTCGGGGTCCTCCTGAGGAATTTCGTTCGGTCCAAAGTCACGTAACCTGGATAGAGCCTCGACGGGGGTTAAGCCATGGGTGAGGGACGTTCGTAATCGTGATGCGGTCTCGCTCGCGGTCATGGCAGCAAACTGGTCTGCCATTGTCTGCAAAAACGATTTGTTAACACCAAGTAAGTCCCCTGGGAAGGAAGTAAGACGGTATAACCACTTACCCGCGACTGAGCCGATGTCGTCCTTTCGTGTCTTGGTCTCCTTGCCAGTGACCTTCCGTTATGATCATCTTCATTATCATCATGGCTTCGATCGCCCCCGGTAATGCTGGGGACAGCGACGGGCAGAAGCGGAATGCCGCCTTCCTCGGATTTATTAAATGGCCAGGGAGGCATAGTGCCCGGTGTTGAAGGACCGCGATCTCGTCGCAGCGCAATGCTTCATGGGGCGAAAGACGTAGTAACCGGCGTAGATTGATGGCGATCAGAGAGCCCAGCTGATAGTTGATATGTAGCTCCACCGACAGAGAACGCAGAAGCCAAGTAAGTCAATGCAGGGGATTCGAAAGGAAGGAAACAATGTGACTTCGTTAATTCACATCATATTGGCTACGTCAATAGTGAAGTATTTGGTGGTTCTCTCTAGAAGAGACAGATAGACGGGCAAGCTTGTTTCCGCCGATCGATTAAGCGTTGGCTGGACTCGGCCCAAATGGGGATGACTTTTTGTGAAGCGTGGACGTGTTACCTCCGTTATGCGGGAAGTCTCAAAGCTGCACTCTTTACGTTTCCCTGGGACTGGTTCAGGTCCCGGGGTTTCTGACTGACGCCACCTGGGTACGTCTCAATTTGGCTCCTTGGCTCGGGAGATTGACGCTAAAAATGTCCCCCGTAGCCCTTGCACCTAGGAACACCAATGAGGCTGAAAGGAGAACCTTGCAAAGTGCCATTCAACGCCGATGCAAAAGTCCCAGACGTTATCGAGACCAAACCACCGGAACCTAGGACACTTGACGAGGCGTATTTCGATACTACTACTACTACGACTACCATAAGTTCGAGGGAAAACCCACGAGATACTACCCAAATATGCATACAGAGTAGTAGCAATGCCGTACGACGGTTCATAATACTTACTGCACGGCGACTACAGACGTAAAACATAAACCCATACATCCCGGCTGCATGTAATCTCAACTGCCGCGTAATATCTGGAGACGTGCATTGGTTTATGTTCTGCAGTAAATTCGATGCTATATCTCAGGTGTATGCCCACACAACAAGGGAAGTGTTGGCTGGGCATGCTGTTAGCATAACAGCTGCGAATCCTACTCATTGGTCGGTTGAGACTATCGAACCATCCAATATATGTTTACATACATGTGCATGTGGTCATGCCATTTCATTGAATCCGATCAAATGGGTATGTGTCTCGCCCACCCATGACGGAATGTTTTATCAGAGTGTAAGTCAACGCGTGGTTGAATTAAGCTCAAGCATTAACAAAAAGGTAAGTGCATAGGTAGGTGCTTCAACGATGAGTTGTCTGAGTACAGCCTCGACATACTACCCGAGCTGTAGGGCAATGTATATCTATGTAGCGTCCGTCCGTGGTTCTTGATGCACACGGGAGGCGGTTAGCTAGATTGGCCATTTCCTCAAGTATGTGCAATATTCAAGCTAAATCGATATGCGGTAAGCTACCCAAAGTATGGATAGTTTAGAACAGTTGACCTGGGTACCTGGCTCGTTCCTGGATAGCATTTTGCTATTTGGAACGGAGCTGTAGGCCGGTTATGATGCGAACAGGGGCGCATACCAATGCCAAATGCCTGTTTCTGCTGCAATTCTTGAACCTTTACCAGCCACATCATTTAATTCACACCCGTCATGATACTTGCGACGAGCTAGTCCATATGCAGGGAAGAAGAGCTACCCTTGACGAAATCGCGCTCCGCCGTCGAGCTTGTCGGTCCAATCAGAGCGCTCAAAATCGCTTAATCTCCCCGTAATGTGGCTCGTGCAACTGTGAATTGGGGTGGTGGTCCCAGAGTCCAGCCACTGTATTTTTCTGCTGGAACTCGGTTTATTCACCGTTCTGCCTGCAGACTTTCTGGATACTGCAGCCACACTAACACCACGCAAGCCCAGTGTCCAGGCCCGTCCCCCTCCATTTACCTGCTCTCACGTCCTCTCTCCCAATTCTCACACTCCTGCCCATTTCATCGCTCTACCAACCCGTGAACCTGCCGATCGCCTAATTTACTCTCGTCGCGATCGCTTCTACAATTGCATTATCCAGTGCCGAGTTTTTCGCATCGGCTGAAGCCGCCAATTTCGCGCTGTTTTTGCCTACCGCGAGCTTGCGCCTGACCGACTCCCAAAGCAAGGAAGCAACCGTTGATCCGCCGCCCCTACGCGATTTTTCCACTCCCCCAGTCAACAGCTTGCAACGCGCTTGAGCACTCGTGTTTACACTCCACCTTCCAATATTCATCACCGCCACGCACCTCACCCCTCTATTGCCCGCGTTGACGCGCTGTCGCATCTTTCGTCATTGCTTGTTGCCTTTCATGTTGAATTACTCATCTCATCTGTCCACCAACCTCTTGCTCTGAACATCCTATCGCCGTCTCCGTCGCGGTCGCAATGTTCTATTCCGAGACGTTGCTGCAGAAGACCGGGCCTCTGGCCCGTGTCTGGCTGTCAGCCAACTTAGAACGTAGACTCAACAAGTCCAGTATTCTACAAACCAATCTCCAAAAGAATGTCGAAGACATCATCGACCCAAACCAGGCCCCTATGGCTCTACGACTCAGTGGCCACTTGCTGCTGGGTGTGGTCCGAATCTATAGTCGCAAGGCGCGTTACCTCCTTGACGATTGTAACGAGGCTCTCTTGAAAATCAAGATGGTATGTAATACCCGTAACCCCTTTGTTGGCTGACCGACTAACTTTGACTTGAGGCTTTTCGCTCTACTGGCAACAATGATATTCCCGAGAACCTTCCTCTACCTAACCGTGAAGCATTGATGCTTCCTGATCGCATCACACCTGCCGATAACTTGGGAATCCTGCCTCCCCCGAATGCCGACTGGTTGTTGGCGCAAATGGACGTCGAGGCGACACAAAGTAGCTCCCAGGGACAAGGGCGAGGTCGCGGGCGTCCGAGCAACCAGAACATCAACCTGCAGGAAGACCTCAACAATAGCCAATTTCTTGAAGTGGATGACATGAATATAGACGACGGCCCTGCAATTATCGACAACGACGATCTTGACCTCGTGCTGGATTTCGGAGATGATGACGAGCAGCCCCGCAAAGACATGAGCATCGAAATGGGTCGAGACGCTCCCGCAGCTCGTTCCATTGAAGATGATGTCTTTAGCGAAGCTGACTTTGGCGTTCAGAAGGGCGATGCCTCCACGGCATTGGACCTTGGAGAAGGCGGCATCCGAATTGCTGACGACGATGGCGATATTCCTATGGAGGGCGACTTCCAATTTAACATTGGCGACGAATCGGCCATGCCGGAAGTTGGCGGTGCCGGTCTTCCTAGCCGCGCACGTATCTCTGAATCCCCGCTTTCGGATATCGACGAGAACATCGCCAGAGATGTCGAGGAATGGACACGAATTAATAACACCAGCATATACGAACCCGGACAAGAGACTGAGATTCAAGAGCCCCAACAGCAGCGGAAGTCCGCAAAGAAGCGCAAGGTCTTTGGTCTGGACACCGCAACTCAGCTCACCAGTGCCCACATCAAGGAGCAACAGCAAGACAGATCCAATATTCTCAAGGCTCCAAGCTTCATCCCGCGAGACCCCTATTTCCTGGCTCTTCTGGAGATGAAGAGCAGCGGAAGCTTCGTTTCTAATATCATGGGCGATGCCCGTAGCAAGCCCTGGGCACCGGAGCTCAGGGGATTGCTGTCTATCGAAGCCATTCGGCCTGCCAACGACCTGAAGCGAAAGCGTGATAGCGGCATTGCGGATATGGGCGAGGAAGAGCAGGGCGCATCAAAGTCCCCTCGCCTGGAACTGGAAGAAGACGATGGCTTGGCTATGCCTGAGGGACAATTCGGCGAGCCGAGTATTGGCCCAGAAGGTACTATTCTGGAAATCCCGGCCGACGATGGTATGGCAATGCACGAGGATGACGCGGCTCGTGATGAAAGCACTATGCGTGCGTTCGATGACACCATTGCGCCCATCGTCCACCCTGCCGACAGCGGCCCGGTCTCTATGGGGACGAAGCACGCCGTTCACGTCCTCCGCGAGCTGTTTGGAGCGAATTCTGCAGAGAGCGAGGAACAGAGGACAAAAACTACGGTCGTGTTCCAAGACCTCTTGCCCGAGGGCCGGACGACAAAGGCAGATGCGACCAAAATGTTCTTCGAATGCTTGGTTCTGGCAACAAAGGACGCGATCAAGGTGGAACAGAAGGAAGGCGTGCTGGGTGGGCCGATCCGAGTGCGCGGCAAGCGTGGATTGTGGGGTGCCTGGGCGGAACGCGAGGCCGGTGGCGAGATTGCAAGCCAAGAGGAGGAACAGGTGACACAGCCGGAGCCCGCGATAGCGGGGTCATCTCGAGCAGTGGCGGCGGCAGCATAAGCAGGCGTTTGATGTTTATCATTACGACTATGCGAGGCGTACGGCATTGTAGCGGGTGATTCGACGAGCTTGACGGTTCATGTACACATTACTTATTGGCACTTTATTGCGATATTCCTCTGGTTATATCATCGCACCACGGCAGGGAGGCGTTTGCGGCGTTCGGGAAGACGGGGAGATACCAACAAACTGCTGGGGGTCTTCTGGTCATCAAAATCAATCTTGCGAAGGAATTCAATGCCTGTGGATTGTTCATAAGGTGGGCCTTTTGGTGTAGCGTCTATGTTGGGACGATTAGTTAAGTAGAATAGTGTAGGCCTTCTTCTAGACGGCAGCAGAACTTTGACTGTAGCCGTTAGTGTCCTTTCAGATATACTCCATAGTGGAATGCGAGTCTTTGAACAATCAAACTGACATCACATGCATATCTTTTGAGTGTCTCTGCTATATCAAACATTGAATGGTGATAGGCTGAGAGGGTGCTTGGAAGTCTTTTAGGCTAGCCGTATGCGTCAGATAATGCCACTTTAGGGGGAGCCTCCTGTAATTTAGTGGAGGGACGGCTAAGAATGGGGCTTAATCAACTCCGATACTAAATCAGGACGCCGCCCCAAGCAACATTACTTAACTTCACTCTGTCCTGTCATCAATCAAAGGCATATTAAAAGCCATGTCAGACACCATAAAGCCATGCCACCCGTTTTCGCTTGTCACTCTATAGTCCGCTGTTTTGCATTGGTTACCGTTTCCCACCCATGATATACCAATCTTCATATATACGAAGCGACTCTGTCCCCGAATAGCTGCTTATGCTAGAGCCGCCCAACGACCCCCGTCCGTATTGTGCCTGCATTTGCGTGGCCGAGCACCTCGATACTCAAGTTAGAATCTTTCAACGACGAGTCCCTGCGATTTAAGGAACATTTCAAAAGCAAAGATGGTCAAATCGCTGGTGGATTTATGCACTGCTGTGTGTATCAAAAATGTTCGAGGTATGTACCATTCAATGGTTCTTATTTGCTCTTATTTGCCCCTTCCTGCCGAGTTCGCATGTTGCTACCATACTGCCTATTTCAACCTCCATTCATTGTTCTACCTCCAGGAATCCATGCGCAGGTCTTACTTCCTGTCCCCTTGATTCCTTCCATCACTACCAGGTGCAACCTTTCTACGGAAAGCCACTGCATCCTACCTACCAACATACAGCCATGCCTCACGACAATCCAGATCTGCAGGACGGCAGCTCTGTCCAACACAAAATGACATCTGCTAACAAACTTGAAGATATCAGAGACATCGGGTCAGCACATTATGATCTGATACGTCCCATCCTAATGCGTATCGACTCCGCCACACAACTGCGCGCCATCGAAGAAGCCTCCCCCACATCGAGGAACACGACGAAGAAGTATGGCTGCGCTTAATCAAGAGGGAATTCCCTACTCTCCATGAGAAGGAGAATCTCGTACCCTCGAGACCACAGCTCTGGCACAGGGTCTACGCAAGATACAGCCGGATCAATGCGAAGAACAAGGCCGAGGCCGCAGAGAAACTCCGAAACGCCTTCGGCGCCATCAAGGCTAAGAAGGCGGAAAACAAGAGCGAGATCGTGACTTTCGATCGGCGTAAGCTACCACAACCACCGAAGGATTCCAGATTCACGGGTGACAAGGGGAAGGGGAGCACCGGGCGAAGAGGAGGCAGCAACGACACGGGAGAGCTGCGATTTACCAGTGGCACACGAACCAAGGTGTCGACGGCCCAAGGCTTAATGCGGAAGGTTAAGCGTGAGGCGCGGGAGATCCACAACCGCAACAAGATTGCTGTACCGACCGGCGCTCTACGAGTCAATAAGGGCCAGATCAAGCATGCGCCCCAGGCCCTGGTGAACGAGCATCGGATCAAGTCACAGCCATCTATGAAAGTTCAGCCCCCGACCTTAAGACGGAGCTTCCCGGGCCGTGATTTTGGAGGGAAGAGTTTGGAAGAAGCGGAGGCGCGGCTGCGTAGTATCAAATCAGGCAAGGGGCCCACGATTGTGTCGGATTCCGATCTGGACGACGATGACGACGTGTTCGGAGATGGAGACGGCGGCGGTACTGGTCTACTGGACGAGGACGACCTGGAAGCCATGTTCGACGAACAACCCAGCAAGCCGGGGCCCAGCAGGTCGTCAAGACCCCTTCTACCCGGAAAGCAACGAAGCGGTGCCATGTCCAACGTCCGCCGTGCTGAGCCACAGCGCCAAGCGCCGAGCAACAATGTCACGTCGTCGCCGCCTTCGAGTCCTCCGAAGGCCCAGGCTGCCAGTCCGCCTCTCAAGCCGACGATGCATCGCAAGAGAAAGGCCGTGGATGTCTTCATGAAGCCGAAGGCCAAAGCCCCGCGATCGCATTAGAAGGATGTACGAGACTGACCACATGGCCCCCATGGTAATGAGAAGTTCCTCGAGGCAGTGGTTTGGGTTTCTGGACGATGCCCTTCATTTGTAAAATTTATCAACAATTTTGTTTCCCCGGCTCATCAAGGAGGCAATAGGCCAGGCAGGTGTTTAATGGAATATTCCAGGGATTTACGTCACAGGGAGAAGAAGTTTATATGCATAAGAAAGCAGGAAGAAAGTTATCGATCGGGTCCTTTGGAAGAGAGGGAAATATTCTGGGTCTGGCATCTCGAGATACCCGCGGGGATCTGGGTTGTATAATAAAATAAATCATCAGCATAGCATGGGGCCAGGTATAAAGCGGCATTGCAATTTCAGGATTGATACACATTTGCGGTTCTACTTTTCTACACGGTGGTTTTAAATTCCCTACCTAGTACGGATCTGAATCTACAGCTTCGATACTCAGAACTATAGCGTGCAGGAGTGCTTTGAAATATGATTATAAGCTCTTCGTCACCAGCACCCAAAGGGCTCTTGTCATACATAAGGCTCCTACTGCCTACTGTACCAACTTGACATGAACTTGATGATTTAAAGCCGTCTGCCCTGTGATACCTGGACATGAGCAAATGGCCTGCTCTATACGACGCCTGCGCAACTAGTTTTACTTAGGTCTTTGGACACAGAATCCTTATGGCATGGTACCGCTTTGATTGCTGGTAACTTGCATAGATTTCTATTTGAAAGAAACAAAAACCAATAGTGACGCCTGAAACGCCCGAAGAGGAGACGGTTTATTCTGCTAGAACCTCCATTTGCCTGGGAAATCAAAATCCCGCTCCTGCTCCTGCATGAAGCAAGGGAGTTCCTCCCATTTTAGAGAGTCCCGAAACCAGTATCTGCATATTCCTTCGCATGTCCCGCCAGAAAGGACGAGTCGTGACGTAGATATCATCTGGATGACAGGGTATTCCATATGCACAAGCGCCCGAGGCTCGCTCTTTGGAGCCAATCGCCAAGTGTGATTCCAGCCAGTGTTGTCGGGTCGGAGGGAAACTATTGTCCTCCACGAAGGGCCAGAACCAGATGCAGGGGTTGCGCCGCCCTCGAGTTGGTAGTCGGCCGCCGTCTTATCGTCGGTCCTGAGAGTAGAGGTTGTATGGTCAGCTACATATGCACATCGCCGAGGTAATAGGAGGTCGTAGGCGAAATCGTATGGGCAGCCGGGGCGAAGCTTACATCTGCTTGCCGCCATAGATGAGGCGTTGCTGCACGGGCGGGATGCCTTCCTTCTCCTCCACCTTCTCCTTGATCTGGGAGACCTTGTAGTCGGCCTCAATATCGAGCTCGATCTCCTTGCCCGTGAGGGTGCGGACCCTGTGCAGTCGGCATATGTCAGCACATTATTCACACGAGCTCCGTTTCTGCCCTTCCGAGAATGCGCGGGCAGAGGCAACTGATCTTGGCGGGGTAGCTCTGACTTACTTGATAAGCATGGTGGCGGTTGTGTTACTGCGAAGGACTGTCGACTAGAATTATGTGAAAGAGACGACTTTGGCGCTCAAGGAAATGGTTGTGTCGCCCCAAGTGTAGTGTATGAGAAACAAAAAGAGAGACGTTGTGAGTTATGAGTTCGTTTGGTTTGCTTGATGATCGAAACGGCGGAAGGCAGAGAGCGCTGGCTGGCGGCCTAGCAATGGTGGGGTCGTTTAGCTGTGGTGTGGGGTCGGTTTATACAGGTAGGCACTGCGCATGGACACCTGAGAATACTCCAGCTCCAGCTGGGAATGGTTCCATATGGATCATGCAGACTTTGATATGTATACCTTTTTATCTACCAGGCACCGTTATCTCTTCTCTTCACTTCCACTTATGAGCCATGGTACAACTCGTATGATCAATGGCAGTCTTGGTTGTGAGGAGCCTTCTCCTCAATCAAGCCGATTTGATCAGCCCCAAACCGCAGTGTTGTAAAGCAACAGTCAAAGTTCACATCACAATGGAGGAGCCTTTAAGAGAAAGGTCGAATATTTGGAGTTGACATAGCCATTCAAGGCCTACTTTACAATATTAAATTCTTAGAATACAGGGGAGATGTCTGACGCCGTTTTGCATGCAATCCCAACTCGTGCCTCGTCCTTATTTCTTGCTAGAATCATCGCCGAACACGTTCAGACCAAGGCCTTCCGAGTCAAGCATCAGTCTGTTGCGGCCACCAGCCTCCTGGAGTGAGGTTGCGATGAGGCGTGCGTTCTCGATCTTCTTCAGCTCGAGGTAGGACTTGCTCTTCTGGACGGCATCACCGATAAGTTGCGCTGAGCGGGCCTCACCCTGGGCTCGGACAACCATAGCCTGCTTCTCCTGTCGTGCCTTGTCGACAATGAAGGCGGCTCGTTGCGCCTCCTGTTGCGCTACTTGCTTGGCCTCCACAGCTGCTGTGAATTCAGGAGAGAAGGCAAGATGCTATGATCCAGTTAGTATTTCATGATTACATTGGCCACCAACATCTATAGAAACATACCGTAAGCGAGACATCATCCAGCAGAATGTTGAATCTTGCTGCTCGTCGCGACAGGTTCTCCCGCACAAGTCGGGCCACCATTTCACGCTGTGTGATCAGCTGGCTGGCGTTGAACTGCGCAACCACGCTCTTCAAGACTTCATTGACGATCGAGGGCAGCACACGCTCATCGTAGTCTTGTCCCAGGGTCCGGTAGATTTGCGGCAGAGCGTTAATCTCTGGCCTGGACAGCACACGACAGGTGATATTGACCATCTGCAAATCCTTGGTGCCTGTAAGCGAAGATACGTTTCTCGGCTTGGCGCGCACATCATAGTCGATTGAGGTCTCGAACCAGGGGATTCTGATATGTGTTCCTATAGTAGTGGCAGACAGTATTAGTAGGCTGAATAACCACGAAGTGGACGCTGTGGACTGGACCAACCTTCGCTGTAGATCTCCTTGCTGACACCACTTATCCTCCGGTACTTGATAGCTCTGTGACCACCGTCCACGTTGAAAAGGGAGTTTTGCAGAAGCATGGCACCACCGATACCTACGGCGGCAACAGCGACAATGCCTGCCGCACCACGAGGGTTGGGGGCTCCTCCACCTCCGGGCATGCGGGTACGGCGGGCAATGGCCTGCAGCCGGTTGAGCTGGTCCTGGAATGGGTTCTGAGACATGTTGGCGAAATGGCCTTTCAGGTCTGGATACTGCCTGGTGGTTAGTCTTGTCGGGCTGCTTCAGTCGAATTCGCCGTATTGAGGCGATTGATCTGACCTGAGCTTTAAGTCGAAAAGTGATGATCTCGGGAAGAGGTCGAGCCCACCACAGTCGATGATCTGTGCACTTGATTGGAGCTCTTGGGCGGACTGGTCCCATCTGCAAGGGTAGGAGCTTCTCAGTTACCACTGCTAACCCAAACAGGTAACTCAAGAGACCGAAGGGCCTAATCTTTTTCCGTGCAGGGGTGGATGTTTGCGTAGGGTAAGTGGGGCCCCAAGCATTTTAGAGTACCTCAAGCCCATCCATAACGGTCAATTCTGCCAGCAATTGATTGCTGGAAAGCTGCATGTTTGCGATTCAATTCAATCCATCTTGCAAGCATCATTTGTGACCGACTGCAGATTTCAGTCGTCCAGGAAAAAGCAGAAGAAGACCAGTTCAGGCTTGGGGTTTGGGGCATATTATTCCTAAGTTATACACCTGAGAGCACCTTTATCATAATACAGTGACGATACTCTGTAGCTCGCTGTATTTGACTTTGGACGTGATCTCGGACCTAGCCTACCAGTGAGCTGCGCGTGAAGTCGCAGCACTGCGCATTCACACATCGCTTTCTCCTCCCTTCCCTTTGCTGCATTAGACCCGTGCGAACGAGCTCCATAGTGCCAGTCAACATGTCTACAAAACCACCCTCGCGAGTCGTCTTTGTGGGAAACATCCCCTATGGTGAGTCCACCGCCAAATACTTACCTGCGCAACCTCCCCGTTGTCTTGTTCAAGTCAACAACCATTAACTCGCATTTCCCCAATAGGACTTTCAGAAGAGCAGATCACCGACATCTTTAGCACCGCAGGCAAGGTGCTCAACTTCCGACTCGTGTACGACAGAGAAACCGGCCGACCTAAAGGCTTTGGCTTTGCCGAATACCCGGACGCAGGTAGGATTTCCTTGCAAATGCTCTTACCATCCCAGAGTACTGACCTTATCACGTACTAGACTCGGCAGCTTCGGCAGTCAGAAACCTGAACGACTACGAAGTCATGAATCGCAAACTACGCGTCGATTACAGCACAGAGGGTCGCGTCGACCAGGACGAGGACAAGTCTGGACCGAGCAATACCGCCAACACCGGTGCCTACGGCCAACACTCCAATGGGACCGCTAACGCTGCACCCCAATCTGCGCCTGCTGGCTCGCTGCCTCCTTTACCTCCTGGAAAAGAGCTGCCTCCCGGAGTGAGCTTCCACGATGCCATCTCACGGACTCTACACACATTGCCTCCGGCCCAGCTGCTGGATATTCTGACGCAGATGAAGTCTCTGGCTTCGACGGACCCTGCACGCGCAACCGAGCTCCTGAATCAGGCCCCGCAGCTGTCCTATGCCATCTTTCAGGCTCTCCTGCTTATGGGACTGGTGTCCCCCGAGACGATTCACTCTGTGGTCGATCAGAATGCGCCGCCCCCGGTTCAGGCACCTCCTGCTGGCTACCCACCTTCGGTGATGCCTGGCTTTCCTGGCGTTGCTACTTCGACCCCGCCGGTCGGTGCTCCGTTCGCACCCCCCGTGGCGGCTCCTCAGCCCAGCTATGCGTCGGCACCAGCAGCAGGAGGTCAAGATCCCGAGCAGCTCATGAAGATGGTTCTGGAATTGCCTCAAGCTACAATTGACCAACTTCCTGAGGCCGAGCGGCAAACGATTATGGGTCTGCGTGCCCAATTCATGCCTCAGCAGCGTTAAGAATCATTGATGATCATTCAGCGGCATACGGTCGGATTTACGTGTATGGCTTGTATCGGTATATAGCAAGCAAAAGGGCTACCGAAAGGGGAAAAAGGCGTTCTAGGCGTATTCAGTTGGAAGTGTGGCGATCTTGGCAGGGGTCAATAGGGTCTACTTGATACCACATGAGCCGAAGGCTCGGATTGCAGTTGCAGTTGCAGTTGCAGTTATGCGAAAATGTGAAGAAACGAAAATCATCTGAAGTCTAAAGACTGCCAATCACAAGACCCGACCCTGCTGTTCCTGGATGGGATGTAATATCTCAATGTGGTAATACAAAGATAGCTTTCATGTGCATGCAGTTTTGCCAGCACCCGTGCCGCAAGCCGCAAGCGAGGCGACGATAGTTCGTGCGTGCGTCCACATTACCCCCAAGTAGACCAATTGCGGAAAGTATGATACGCTCTTTCTCCAGGTACGTTTCAATTAATATTGGCATGTTAGCCGGCAGCTATCAAGCGACCGCTAGAATAAACCATACACTGCCCATGGGTAATAATAACCTATCCACATTAATTATTATACTTACTCCATATTACGATAGTGAAGTAAACGAAATATTATAACTATACTTATTCTGGAATAATTATTACCTAGGTACGTAGGTAACTATTACCTGCTGTAATAATCGTTTAATTGGAATAATAGTGTCTCGATCTGTTGGACTTGGCCGGTATATTCTCGCAGGGGTAATACAGCGCAGCACATACAGCACAGCACAACTAGCGGGCCGTAGGTAACTACCGGACGCAAGAAAACCACGATAAGCCCGTACGCCACAAGTCCCCTTCCTGCCTGGCTGACCATGCGTCGGTAGTGTGAAAACCGAACGATGACGTATTTTTTTGTAAAGTCCCACTTCTCCTGTCATCACCTATCCATGGATGCCAATTACGAAAACCCAGAAACCCAGGTACTTCCAGCTGGAAGACAGTACCGCACCCAGCAGCCAGTACTGTACATACATTGAGCCGGAACTACTCGCATATTGGATGAAAGTCTAACAGCTAAGAGGGCGCTGGCCTCAGCAGCCTGCAGCCAGTCCTCACCCAGGCCCCAAAACGAAACATTCAGAAATAGAGTTCAACCTAATCATGAAAACGCGGTAATAAAAAAGAATCATCAGCAGGCCGCTCTGAATTACCGCCTTTTATGTTTGGTGTCCAAAACCTCTTCCTTTTTTCCTCTTTCTCACCCCTAACCAGCATCCTATCCCACCAGATCATTGATCGCCGGTGCATGTCTTGTGTGTCCCAAGCCCATCATTTATGCTGGAAACGGCTCTCCAGAAACGAACGCTAGACCTAGAATGGGATAGACCGCCCTAAAGCTGAAGGTGTTGTACCTTGGAACCGATGAGCAGTACAGTACTTGGCCATCTCCAGTACATAGGTAATCCTATCAGCAGCCAAGCGACCGCAAGAATAAACCGTACTTTCTCCATTGGCAGCATCTGTCTTATTTATTCCACTTACTCCAGATTGCAACAGTGGAATAAACTATTACTGCTGTAATAATTAATACCTTTACTGTACAACAGCTTATTCTCGAAGACTTGACCGGTTTATTCTCGCAGGGGCTTGCAGCTTACAGGCCCTGGATAATACTGGTTTCTCGTTTCTCGATCCCCAGGTGCCCTACATCCCATCCAGCGCATTCTTGCAGCTCCAATCTTGTCACTCGCCCGCAATTGATAAGATAGATCCGACAGAGAGGGTAGTGCAATGGCTTCCTCCGGCAATCCCTTTTCACCCCTGGACCGATCGTCGAGGCCGAACGTCGCCGGTCCATCTGAGAGCACCCCAGCCGAATCCTCCAATGTCTCGCCGGGCTCGCAAGTCCCCAAGAAAAAGAAACACAGAGGCGGCCGAAAGCACCGTCGGCCTAGGCGCAAGTCCTTTGCAGCACCCACCGATGAAGATGGCGGTCCGTCATCCCCACGCCGGGGAGGCGATGAGTCGACGTCCAGAGGCCAAAACGACTTCTACATGCGCGGGCGCAATCTAAGCAACACCAGCATCGAGAGCGAAACCCTGTTAGATCACCGAGAGCACCCTTGGGGCTCGAGGCCTCGGAGGCCGTCCACCATCCTGGCTGCCTCGTTCCAACTCTCCCGAGGAGGTGGCGAACAGCAGACACCCAGACCGCGCACTGCCTATAGGAATGATAGCCAGGTGATTGAGGACAATTATGAGGACGAACAAGACGAAGTCGCGCGCATGAGCGAGAGTGCGCCACTTCTTCCGGGCGGTCCTGCCAGAACAGAATCATCATCTAGGATCTACGGCTCAAGCGATGGTATGAACAGCTATGGCGGCCGACAGCACCGTGGTTCTAGTAAATCCAGTTGGCGTGGCCAATCAGGCTTCCTGGGCCCCCCGACCCCGGGAACTGAACGCTACAATGTGAACTATCCGCCATCCATGCCCGGTTCGCCGCGGCTGGGCGGTGGTATGGACCGCATGGATGTGAACTTTGGAGATGAACTTATGCTGGATCAGCTGGCGTCAGCTTCCAAGGACGATGTGATTAGCCTCGGTGACGAGGATACGGGCGATCACTTGCATGGATCTCCCAGCTTTCAGCGCCGCCATACTATTGCGCTCGAGGCCCAGGAGGACGTATGCTTCCCTCAGGAGGGCATGTCCGAGATTGCCGACGATGAGTTGCACCAAGCGCGTGATCAGCGGAATAACATGCGCCGCAGCAGACGCCGTCGCGAGAAATGGCCTGATCTGGCCATCTTGGAAGAGTGGAGCAGAATAGAAAAAGAAGGCCGAAGCGATGAGCGGCGTATTAAGAAGATTACCGAGCCTCAGCTTATCAATGGCAGACTGCGGCCGATACACAAGGGCTGGTTCAGGGCCGAAGAAGACGCGCCCTACCGCTTCACCTACTTCAACGAGGAATTCCAAAGCACCATCCACAGCCAGACCATCTCGGAGTTGGTGCAGCCCGATAGCAGCTTCAAGGAGCTCTTCGTCCCGGAGAGGCCCATCTTATCTGATTCGTCGTCTGACGAGGAAGACGACGAGTTGGAGCGGAGGCCCACTATGATGAACACGCATCTCTCTTCTTCGCTCAGGAACGGGGAGACCCTGTCGAAGGTACCTTCAATGTCCTTCTCTAATCGCGAAATCCGCCACGAATCTACCGATTCTACTCGTTTGTCTGAGCATGTACCGTCGTCTATGCCATCACGTCACCAGTCTGGCGAAGCCACGCCAATGGGCCTCCCTATGGGCTTTAAGTCGCCAACGGGCTTCAAATCGCCAATCAAATCATCGAGTCCCAGACCGAGCTCCAGACCGGAGAAACCAACTCGGTATGGCGATCGACCTGTATGGTGGCTCGATGTCTTGTCTCCGACGGAGGCCGAGATGAAGGTGATTCAGAAGACTTTCGGCATCCACCCCCTGACTTCCGAGGATATCATGTTGCAGGAGCAGCGTGAGAAGGTCGAACTCTTCCGCCACTACTACTTTGTGAACTACCGCTCTTTCGACCAGGACCCTGAATCGTCCACTCACTTGGAACCTGTGAATCTCTACCTTGTCGTGTTTCGCGAGGGCGTCATTTCCTTCCACTTTGAGCAAACGCCACACCCCGCCAATGTACGGCGACGTATCCGTCAGCTGAAGGATTACATGGTCTTGAGTGCTGACTGGATCTCCTACGCCATCATTGACGACATTACCGACGTCTTTGTGCCGCTGATTCAAAAGATCGAGGACGAGGTCGACGACATTGATGACGCGATCTTGATGGCACACCGTGGTGGTGAAGCAGATGGCGACGATGGCCGTGCAAGGAATGGTCGAAAGGACAAAGATGCTAGCGAGAAGAAGAGTGTCGCAGGCGATACGATGGCGGGCGAGATGCCACCGAACGGTGATATGCTTCAGCGAGTGGGTAGCTGCCGCAAGAAGGTCATGGGTCTGTATCGCCTGCTGGGCAACAAAGCCGACGTCATCAAGGGCTTCGCGAAGCGCTGCAACGAGCACTGGGAGGTGGCACCCCGCAGCGAGATTGGTCTGTACCTTGGCGACATTCAAGACCATATCGTGACCATGACGTCCAACCTGAGCCATTATGAGGTGATCCTGGCTAGATCTCAAGGGAACTATCTGGCGCAGATCAACATCCGCATGACGGAGCGCTCTGAGATGACGGCCGACACGCTCGGCAAGCTCACAGTGCTCGGTACCATCGTGTTGCCTATGAACATCATTACGGGTCTGTGGGGAATGAACGTGTGGGTACCGGGCCAGGAGTATGAGGGCGACCTCACCTGGTTCTGGTGTATCACGGCCGGGCTTCTCATGTTTGGCTTTGGGTGCTTCTTCATTGCCAAGAGGGTTTACAAGATTGTGTAAGGAAGTGAAGGCCAGTCTTTTCTTCCATACTCCCTCAAATCTATGATTTGTGCTATACCTCTTCTTTTATTGGGCTTGGTTCATGAGAGGCGTCTTGGGCTTGGAGGAAACGGTAACGGGACATCAATAATATTCTGATGGCACAATGATCCAGAACTGAGACGACTGGACCATTATATTGGCAGCCGGATGGGCTGCCCAGCGTATACGTATACTTTACGGCGATATCAACAACAGGTACCACTGCGTACTCCTTCCTGGACACCAGCGCGCGTTCCTTGTGTCACACAAGAAAACGACCCTGAAGAAACAACAATAGCAAGATTGCAAGCAAATGGTGTTACATTGGATCGTGGTTTTACTTGGTGCTTTGCTTTGCGTCATTTCACACCTCGTTTATTCATTCAAGTATATGGCATAGTATCGGCACACATACATGGTACGTACATGCATTATGGGTTAAGGGGGTTAAAACACAACACGGGTTTAGACATACAGATCAGTAGCAGTGACTTTAGTACAGCGAGAAATTGTTCAATAATCAATAACAAATACTATAACAACTACAGAAGGTTACCACATCAGATTGTCCAACTGAAACGTAGTCGAATATGTCACAAGTACATGAGACGGGGTGTTACGTAGTCGGGCCCTGAATCATCCAATCCTTGGGGGGAGGGGCCCAGGCCCCGGGGGGTGACTGAACTCTGTAGTAGGACCGGGAAGATTCGTCTGTTCACACTTGCAGGTTGTTACTCAGCTGGGCGATTCCTGCGATAAATGACGGACGGGTCTAGTCCCGAAACTGGACAACACAGTACGAGGGGGACGGTGCTTGACTCGGTGCGACGGGGTCCGGCAGAAGCCTTCGGCGGAATACCCGGCGGTGAAGAAGGGCCAGTTGGCTTATCTTGGCCGGGAATTCCCTACCAAGGATGGGATGATGGTATTGCCGCATCGCGTGCCGGAATTCGATATGCTGTTTTGGTATGCTGTTTGCACTACAGAACATCCTTGAGCCGGGTAGCCTCAATGGATATGCTGCCGTTATGCCGTCATTCCCTGGTCGACGTCGGGTGGTGAGTCGGTAGATAGTCATTCACCGAGCGCTGCGATACCCAAAATGAGCATGGCTTCTGAATGACAACTGTTCCACGATCCCATGAGCGAGTAAGATGGGTTCTTAGCCTCCTTTGGCAGGTGTCCGTACACTCCGGGGCGCCGGTTAGTCAGTCAGACGCATTCTTCGGAAGGCTCCTATGTTGGGTCTAATCACTTTCGTCCTTCCTGTGTCTCGGGCAAGTAACACACGGAGAGTAAACTGGAGAAAGACGTTGGTCGTAGCTAACTGTCGAGTAGGACACATGTCGGGGCTTTCTTGCCCGTCGGCGCTTGGTGCGAGCCTGTACGTGGGATCGAAAGGCCGCAGCACCAAGTTGGCGCGTAGATATTGCCGAAAGAAATCGCATCTTCAGAAACAGTAGACTCAACTTGAAGTTTTGCCACTCATCCCAACATGCGCTTGCTATGGCTCTCTCCTCGTGAAGTCAAGGATTAGACGCGTTCTGTCGGAGAAACCCCAACATCACTTCCCAGGTTTGATGAATGTGAGAGAGCCTCTTGGACCCAGAATTGATAATTACGACAGGCAAATGGGAACATACCAGAACCGTACGTCTCTGCTGTAGTATAGACGGAGGCCAATATACGTACAGTACTATTGATAGCGTGATATATGAGTTCTGGTCCCAGAAATGTAGAAGCTACCCCTATCCGAACTCCACAAACCTGAAATAGGGGCAACTCGTATCATTTCTGCCACTGCACACAACAACATGAGACCAAGAAGTTAAAGGCCTGCTCTCAGTGCTGGGCTTCTAAGTATTTAGAGCCCGTGTTCCGTGTGTGGCTATCTACCTATATATGTAAACCAGCCTAGCCTAACATAACCACACTGCTATTTGGACCGTGTCTTCGTGCATTTCGTCAGTGGTCAAGGCCCAAGGATATAAATCACGTTACTAATATCAAAAGTTACGCTGCCAGAAATCTGAAAGTATAATTGCTTGCATAGCACCACATGGTAAGATTCGAAATATTGATCAGGACAAGGCATCCAGTGCCATTTTCAGGGCAATACTTTCACAAATTGTCGAGTACATGAAGGGAGCAAGATTCACAAAGGTAATGGTACACTATTGTATAAGATAATTTACGTCTTTTTCATTTGCGTCTATATGCAAGTTCGGGAATAGAAGACGGCCTATGAGATGACGAGTAATGGTCGGATAATCGGCCAACGTCCAGGCGAAACTCCCCTGATTGATGCAACGCAACGCAAACGCTTTAATGAATCAAAGGGCAAATAGGCCAAGTGGACGCACGCTGCAGCATTGTCAAGGCAAACCTACTGGCAAGTTTACAAGAAGCAACTTGCCAGTGAAAATGATTGCCCTGATGCTGAGCTGACGCGGCGAGGCCAAAAAAGACCGTAATAAGCCTAGAATCTGCTAGATCTGCTGGATCTGCCGAGTCCAGCTAAACTATCTTTGAGTCTCTCCATCTCTGTGGACCGTTGGATATGCATGATGGTACAGATATACAATTATAACATGGTTGCTTTAAAGTATTGGTTGGGTAGGTGGCGAGGTTCGGATGAGGTTGAGGAGCATTAAGCAAAAACAGTGAGTAAGATGTGCTTAGAACTCCCACTCGTCGTCTTGAATGGATTTGATGGCCCAGTTGAACTTCTCCCTCAGCGTCTTGGAGAAGAACTTCTCAATGGGCACATCAAACTTCTTGCAGAAGACGACAGTCAGGCGGGGATCGATGTAGTTCTGTAAGAGCAAGGTTAGCACAATTGCTCGCTAAAGGGAAGGTTGGTAAAGGCTATTGGTTGTAGACTTACGATCTTGGAGGTACCCAGGGCAACCTCCTTGTTACCCTCGCGATCGGCGGCAGCGATCTCCTGAGTGTGGATGCGCTCATCGATCTTCTTAACCGCCGTCTCGTACTTCTCGACTGACGGGGACTTGCCCTCGGGCTCAACCTTCTTCGTTTTCGCTTCCTTCTTAAGCTGCTTCTCTAGATCATCGACCTCCTTAAGTCGAGTCTTGAGCTCCTTCTCGGGATGCGGCTTCTCACCATCAGCCTTGCGCTTCTCGTTCTCCTTTTCAAACTTCTTGGTCGTCTTGGTCCGCTCCTCCTCCACCAGGAACTTGATGTGCTCCTGGATCCATTGCTCATCGAGGTCTTCGTCGAGGGCAAAGAAATCGGCACCCTTCTTCTTCTTTTGCTTGGGATCCACGGCTAACATCATGGCCTTGGTGCGCCACTTCTGATACTTGAGCCCCTTGATACGGTCGGCCATCTTCTGCATCTGCACCTCGTGGTTGGCACCAACTGTGCGCTTGTGGTTACACAGAATGGCCACTTCGCGGTTGGCTTTATTGTAGACGGCAATCTTCTCAGCCATAGTGAGATGAGTGTTCGCCTCCATTTCTCCGAGCAGCTTGCTCATGGTGTATGAGGCGTTGTAGGTACGGAACACCTTGGCAGTCAAACCCTTCATGTATGTGGAGAGATGCTTGTTGAGCGATGAAGTAGTGAGCCGGTCGAAAATGTCGTCGCCTTCCGCCTTGGGCGGCTTCTTGAACATTTTCAGGTTCTTGAAGACCTGGCGCTCGACCTTGACCTCATCATAGTAACGGATACTGTCCTTGCCCAAGAAGTCGAAAATGACAGTGTCGGGTTCCCGTAGTGTGATGTGCTCGAACTTGAGAGAACAGCATCCGACAGTCTCGGCCTCGTTTTCAGTATCCTTCTCGTTACCGGCTCTCAGAGCAAGCTTGTCAATAAGGTAGATGGCTGTAGCTCTTTGGCGATCAGCCATGACCTCTGCGCGAAGATCGCGAGTATAATCTCTTCGGATCTTATCGATATACTTCTTGAGCTCACGCGCTTTCTCAAACTTGTTGAAATCGGCTTGACCCTTGACGTCACTGTTCGCGGCAAGCATAACATATTTGTATGCACCGTTGATGTTTTCCTGCCACATAGCCAGCCAAGTGGCCGTCTTGTCGTGCTGGACTGCTTTCCACTTGTGACCGGGCGGAGGCGCAGGCACCTTGGCCTCTTTACCGATGTTGATGGTGATTTGTTCAGGCGCCACCCGAAGCTTGAGTCTACCAGTCTTGGGGTGCTCGCCACGACCGCGGAACAGACTCGGAGGTTCGACTCGGAAGTTGCCAACTTTTTGGGTCCTTCCATCCCACTTACAGAAGTTGTAAGGCTTCTCGAGCTCTTTCTTGGCCTCGCTTTCGGCCTTTTTCTCTTCCTTGCTCCGGTTTTTCTTCGCTTCGCTCTGTGCTTGCATGTATTCAAAGATAGGCTTGAAGTCGAGCTTCTCGAACTTCTTCATGTCAACCTTGTGTCCTTGCTTGTCCTTAGCACCACCCGTTTCATCGACCACTTTCTTAAAGTCGGCAAAGAAATTGCTTTGGAAAGTAGGGTTGTCCACATGGTGAGGCTGGTGGAGCATGCCACCATAGAAAGTTGCGACCTCTTCGGCATCTGGTTGAAGGGCGACCGGTGTGCCGTCGTAGAGCAGTTTAACATGTTTGGGCAAAGGCTCATAAGGAGGAGGAAACATGACTCCGTTGTGTTCGAGGGTTTCCCACTTGGTAGAATCATCCTCCTTCTTGGGCGCATTCCACCATTCGAACTCTTCCTCATCGCCCTCTGCGGGCTCCTCGCTTTCCTCCTTCTTGGCCTTTGCACCCTTCTTAGCAGCAGCGGTGGCAGCGGCTTTGCCCTTGGCGGTAGTGGCGGCCTTGCCCTTGGCGGGAGCAGCAGAGGCCTTGCCCTTGGCAGCGGCTGGTGCAGGCTTCGCCTTCTTGCGAATGGGTGCATCCGAATCAGATTCTTCCTTCTTGACACCATTCGTTTTCTTGACAGTGCCGTTAGACTGGCGCTTCTTACCCTTGGCACTGGCAAGAGGGACGTCTGAGTCAGATTCGTCCTTGACAGGCTTCTTCTTTGGTGTAGGCTTCTTGGCATCCTTTGCTGCGGCCTTCTCAATGTCCTTCTTCTTCTGCGCCAGTTGCACATGCAGAGGCTTGTCGTCGTCATCTGAGTCCAAATTCAGCATGTCGCTCTTGCTAGCCTTGGGCGGCAATCTCGAATTTCGCTTGGTCAGGGGAACATCATCGTCAGAGTCATCGGAAACAGCCGTCTTCTTTTTTTGGCGCTTGAGCTGAAACGGGTCAGTCATAATCCAATGCTCGGCGAAGCCATTTGGACGAACAAAGAGTAGGTACATACCATGGGTTGGTCATCACTGTCGGATTCGTCCTTGTAGCTGGGTTTGCTGAGTGATGTTCGTGCCTTCCGCTTCTGACCGTTGACCGCAGGACTGTCTACATCCATCGCATCGCCATCCCTGACGGGGCCATTGCGAATAGAAATCGGAGCAGGCAGGGGAGTGCCTGCTGAATCGCCTTTGTCCATAGCCTTGTCTTCTGACTTCGAGATGGTATCTTTTGAGACTAGAAGAGAAGAAAGTTAGTTTGATTTGCGATGAACCGAAATAAAATGTTCGAAGGAGGCCAGCCAAAGTAGTGGTCGCGTAGATAGATGGGTCGGGTTCGAGGGATGCGAAGTTAAAGTGGTTGGAACCGCGGGTGACCGCATCGTGAGCAGTCGCATTACGCGACCTGGGCTGGATCCAACGCAATTCGGAAAAAACACTTACGCTTGCCATTGGGACGTGCCAAAGGCATGTCGTCGTCAGATAGATCTGAAGACATGATGGTGGTGGTTGGGCGGCTTCGTCGCGTCGTATGAAGGCGTCGATGTGCCTGGAGGATCTGCGTAACCGAGCTGCTCTCTCTAGGGAGCTGGCGTGTTAGTCCTCGAAAGCCGAACGTGGGCTTTGTAGAAAGTGTTGTTGAAAGGCTGGCGTCAAAGGTGGTAACCGTAGGAGGCCAGGCTGAGGATTTTCAACAGAGACCCTGGAGCCAACGGTTATTCCAGAGTGCTCGTCGAGTAAACATCCACCAAGAGTTTCCAAAGGTCGAATAGAGAAAAGGTGAATCGATGGTGGTTAGCCTAGATTTGTGTGAATTGTTGATCGATTGTCCATTTAAAACCGGGTTTTCTTGCTACGGAAGCCAACCGAGTCTATAGGAGAATGGACTGCAAAAACCAGAGAGAGAGAAAAAAGGAAGAGAAAAAGTACGGCTCACTGCGATTACCGGGGGGAGAAAAGAAGAAGAAGAGAAGCCTTACCCAAGTCTGGACTTGCGAGAGGCAGTTGTCGCTAAGTTCGCCCCCAGTGGTGGCGTTAGCAAGGGTGGATGGCTGATGCAGATGGAATACTGCAAAGAGAAAGGTCAGTACATAGAAAGTAAAGTAGAGAAAGGCTGTTCTGTCGGCTCCGCGCTTTCCAGCATCTAGATTATCCACTTCTAGCCACCATACTTACTCGCTGCTATAGGTCATGGATTATTAGGTAGATAGATGGATGGAAACGATGATGATTGTCAAGAATAAAATTGAATAGATAAGATGTACGGAGTAGCTATTGTTTATCATCACCATTGAATATTATGTCCCCATCAAGGAAGGTTCTACTGTAAAACGGGCAAGATAGGTACATCAATGATTGACTGACTGTAGACAGAGAGTGCCTACCTACCTGCTGGGCTTCTGGAAGCGCGAGTCGGCAACGTCAAGCCAATAAGAGGAGGCTCGGCTGGTGGAAGGAAGAATGTGGCTGTAACTCTTCCACAAAGAATTGTCAGTGTGACATGACATAGGGAGCGAGAGCAGCGAGCGGGCGAGCAAGGAGCGCGGCATACACTCCGCCGCCAGGGAAAAGAAAAAATTATTGTTAGTGTCTGTAGGAGGAATGGCTGGGCTGAATAAGTGGACTCTCTAATTGCTACTTTCGATGCAAGTGAGAGAAGGCAGCGCGAGGCGGCGAGCGTGTTCTGGGCGTGAGGGAGCATAAGCATGCAGGCAGCATGGGAGGAATGAGTGGTCTCTTTCCGCTTACGTTAAACGCCGAGAGCATCCACCCTGCGACAGAAGCAGAACAATGGGGGAGAGAACACGGGAAGGGAGGGAGGCGTGCCGGTATCAGAAAAATCAAAGGGGAGCCACCAGCCGTCACATAATCTGCGAACAGGTGGCAAGATCGCGGTGGAGAAAACGATCCCATCGGATAAACACTGAGTTGCTTGGGACAGGTGGCTGGTGCTATGTGGCTGGTGCTGCGAGAACCCGGCTGAGAGGCTTTACGAAAACCTTACCTGGGTACTTACGGAAGCTTGGTCGGAAAGAGTTAGGCCCGTGCCGAAAATTGACGAGAGGGAAAATGGAGCTTTGCTTGGTAGCAGCGAGTTCAAGCAGACAGTTGAGCCCGAATTGAACCGACTCCAAGTTAATCAATCCATTCAACCACCCTCCATCGACCCCAGACTAATTGATCGCGAGGAGCATCCGTGGTCAACCGTGTCACCGCTGAAAATCGAACCCGGGACACCAATTACCTTCCAATACCCTCCACGATGCTTTCGAGGGCGGCAAGACCGGCTTTGCGCGCTGGAGCCGTAGCTGCGGCTATTCCTGCTCGGTACGTCGGATATTTCCTGCTGTTGGGTGGTGTCAATTCGGAGAGGAAGAGTTTTGGGAACAAGACAGCTTGCTGGCCCAGGGTCAGAATTGAAGAGACGGAGCTCGTCAACCAATTGGGTCCGGGAAATGTGAAGATGACGAAGAAGACACACACTGGACTTGGTTTTGGAGCTTGTGGGTTGAGTTACATATTGGAATAATTGGAAGCTGACACTATTTCGCTCGCCGCGCAGCACTGCCCAGAATGCGGCCACCTACGCTACCCTGCGTGAGATCGAGGGTCGTCTCAAGTCGATTCGCAACATCGAGAAGATCACCAAGACCATGAAGATTGTCGCCTCCACCAAGCTGACCCGCGCCCAGCGGGCCATGACCGACGCCAAGAAGTACGGTGCCGCTTCCAACGAGGTCTACGACGCTGCCGAGACCAAGCCCCTCGAGAGCGAGGACAAGAAGCCGCTCTACGTTATCTGCAGTTCCGACAAGGGTCTTTGCGGTGGTGTTCACTCCGGTCTGTCGCGATGGATCCGCCGCACCGTCCCCCACGGCTCGGCCGACCTCGTCATCATTGGCGAGAAGGCTCGTTCCCAGCTGGGCCGCACCAACAGCTCCGACATTGTGCTGAACTTCGCCGGTGTTGGAAAGAACGTCCCTACCTTCGCCGACGCCCAGGCCATTGCCGACCAGATTGTCCAGCTCCAGACCCAGTACTCCGGCATCAAGATCCTCTACAACAAGTTCATCAACGCCACCAGCTACGAGCCCACCATCATCGACGCTTTCTCTGAGGATGCCATTGCCGCCTCCCCCAACTTCTCCGCTTTCGAGGTTGACGAGGAGCTCATCCCCAACATGCGCGAGTACGCTCTTGCCAACTCTCTCTACTGGGCTCTGGCCGAGGGTCACGCTTGCGAGATCTCTGCCCGTCGCAACGCCATGGATGTAAGTCTTTTCCCCCGAACTGTGCATCTTCGAGATTCAGTATTGACCAATTTCTACAGAACGCTTCCAAGAACGCTGGTGAGATGATCGGAAAGTACCAGATTCTGTACAACCGAACCCGTCAAGCCGTCATTACCGGAGAGCTGGTCGAAATCATCACTGGTGCCACCGCCTCCGCGGATATGTAAATTGCTGCTTGAAGCGACCAGATAGAGAGACGGGAGGGGAGCGGTTCACACGCATAATTCCCTTTGTAACAAGTACCCTAGGCCCTCCGTGTACTAAAGCCTCAATAAACTATTTCTGAACTTCCGAATCTTGGTTCTTGCTGTTCCCCCTTTTTTGGAATGCGCATGGCATACGTATGTTGATGCAATATACCCCTTGATAAGGGCATCACAGGCCCTAACTGCCTTTGCGCTTCGATACCCTGTTCCGGGGAATTTCAATACTTTATTAATGAGAATATGCTCATATACCGTGCAATTCTTTGCATTGTGGTGCTCACAGAATACTTATTTTTTAGGTGTTTTTTATTTTTATTATTCGCTCTGGGCCTACACCATTATGATCTACTTAACTGGTGCTATCAAGAATATGGTGAGCCCGTTGTTACCTCGCTGGCGACCTGGTGGGCACAACACTACAAACAATCATACTCCCTAACCATGCAAACTAAGCCAACAGCTCTTCTTCATCTTGCCTACTAGCCAGCTGCTTCGGGCCACCCAAACAGCCCCCCCATACTTCAGAGAGGTTAAAGGAGATCACCAAACACGCCCATTTGCCCAGCCATCCCAAGTTTCACCCAATCTGCATCATCCGGCTCCTCCTCGACCTCGGTCTTCTAATCCATGGCATCGTCGTCCTCCTGCGGTAAGACAGTAGTAACGCCACTGTCACTTCTGCCAACCGATTGAGCCCGGGTAGCGCGGCGCAAACGAGAAGAAGCAAAAACGGCGGAAGCGGAAGCGGAAGCGGGGGCCGGTCCCGAACCGAGGTACGGCAGCGGCTTGAGCTCCGGGATGGCATCGCCCTCCTCCGGCGGTACCACAATAGCATCACCACTGTCACTAGAATCAAACAGTCGAGGCCGGATATTGCGGCGCAAACCAGAACCAGTAAAAATGGCGGAGGCGGGGGCAGGTCCCGAACCGAGGTACGGCAGCGGCTTGAACTCCGGCATGATACGGCTACGCCCCGTCGTTTGAGCCCGAGTCTTCTAATTCATGGTCTCGTCCTCCTGCTCGTCGACAATGATGGTATCACCATCACTGTCATTTCCATTAGCCGTTTGAGCCCGAGTAGCCCGCAACGGAGGAGAAGAAGCAAAAGCGGAGGCGGAGGCGGGAGCGGGAGCGGGCCCCTCTCCAAGGTACGGCAGCGGCTGTAGTTCTTGAACGTCCCTGCTACGCCCCGCCGTCGGCGACGACGAAGGCAAGCCCCATTGGGGCATTTGTACTGGACAGTTCAATGCTGGGGGGTCTGTCCGCCAGGGTGAGGATGGTGGTGGTGTGGCCAAGGCGACAGCCGAAGCATCGTACTCGCGACCATTCTGGTAGTAGCCATGCTGTGGCTGTGGCTGTGGCGGTACAGGCGGCCGGGCGGCAGCAGCATTGCTAAGCATGGAGGGTCCGTCGCTGTGACCATACCGAGGATCGTATTGGGCGGCGCTTCCATAGGGCGAAGAATAAAGGCTGTTGTAACCATGGTAGCTGCCAGGTGCCGGCTGGTAAAAGGTCCCGTCGTAGTTGAGGGCCGTCAGTGGGTGGAAAGGCACATGGCCGTGTTGCACCCTTTCGTAAGGCATGAGATAGGGGTTATGGCCACCATTGTTCATTCCACGGCCGTATTCATGTCTGCTGTCGGTAATGCTGGGAGGCTCATGAATCGACTGCTGAGCGGCTGGTCGTCTGTATAAACTGAGTGTTAGCAACTATACTACTATTTAATAAAGTAGCTGGGTCCAGGATAACTAGGTATAAACGCATGGGGAGGATACACAAAGAAAGAAAAGGTTCACTTACGGGTCTCTGTACTCCACCTTCTTGGAGCGCAAGGATCTCTGGGTACCCGGCATCGGCAGGATATCCCCAGGCCCAGGGCGCGGTTCTCCGTTGCGCGGCGCGCTGTCCGGGGCCCAGATACTCGGCCACAACTGTACCCACTCGTCCTCTGAGGGTGCCTTCAAGGGTGCCTTGTGGGAAGGATTTGGCGGTCCGCTCGGAGACCAGAGAGACGGACAGGCTCGCCGGTCGTCCTCGGCTGTCTCGGGCCTAAATCTAGTAAGTTCGCCAAGTCTGACGGGTGGGAAAATGTCGCCGTAAACGTCGGATTCAAGTATAGAATGTATACTTGGGAGTGATTCCGGAGAGTCCACGTTTTCGATTCGCCCCTCTTTCTCAGCGTCGTCTTCAGGCCCGCCCTTAGTTAGCGTTTTTGTGACACGAGCTGTAGAGGATGAGGAGGGGGATGCAGCGGTGTCGGCGGCGCCATCAGCGATACGATGCGATGGCGGGTGATATCCTGCGTGCAGAGTAGGCCGCGGATATTTATGCCATGGGTGGGGGCAGACTTGTTCCCTCGCATGGCGGCATTCCAGATGCTGCCTCTCGTACTGTTGTTCCTCGGCTCGTCGCTGCCGAGCCGGCTCGTCTACGTGAGACAAGCTTCGTATCCGTTCGTGTCGAGAATCCAGCTCATGTAGCTCTCTCTGGTGTTTCTCGTGCTGGTCCGACAGACGATTCACCTCGCACCGCTGCCGCGCATCCGGCATGCCCAGGAAGCTCGGGATATTGAAATCCCCATTCCCGCATTTCTCAGCCATGTTGAGCCGTACAAGCACAACGCCCTGGTGGTGGTGAAGGAGTGGTAAAAAAAGTAAGAGAAAGGCAAGAAAACAAGAAAAATGCTGGTTTTCCTGGTGTCACTCCCCTCCGCAAGAACTGGAACCGTCTCGGGCAGAACCTTGAGAAAGCCCTGTGCGATATCGATACAGCGTAAAGATCTAATTTCTGTATCAAGATGACCACTGTTTGTTTGCTCAGTGGGTTTGGTGGGTGAGGGCTCCGATCATTTAGGTTTGCCATGATACATTTGCATTTTTCAAACCTGGTAGAGTGGCTTCCATGTTTGGAAGTGACCATGCCCACGATATGTCGTTGCCAGTTTTCATTTGTTATTCTACGTGACTAACCACCACTGTCAGCAACATCGCCCCTCCGTCCCGATGGGCCTCAGTATGCAAGTACAGCATCGTAAGGCGCCGTGTTGAATCGATTCGATACACAAAATATGTCGCTACCCAAACACAGACGATCACGCCATTTTGTCATCTCCATCGCAGGGAACTTTCCATTGCGATTTTCAACCTTAAGTACGCCGAGAAAAATTGCGACGCAGGCTTCTACAGCCAACCCTACCCGATACCCTAACAGATGTCTTCCCCTGGCAGGCAGGTAATAAGCGCAAGTTTGCCGACACGTATAACACCACGGCCAAGGAAGCAACACCGGAATCAACGGCATAATCAGCAAGAACGACAGTATAATCAATGGAATAATCAATGGCATAACCTAGTTTCTAATACAAATCTGACTTGGAGGATCTGTGCGAGTAATTCATAAACTAGAAACTGCCAGTCGATCAGGGGGGGCGGACAGAAGCCCGCGCTTTTACACTGCGTTGTAGCTGCTGTCATGATCTTGCTTGCCTGATTGCAGATTTTTTCCACCCAGTCGAGCCATTTGATCACCACGTCGGATAATATTCAAAGGCCATGATACCGATCTGGACCGACACAAGAACCGTCTATTGGGCCCTGTTGGGCCATGATCCTCGCGAGTACAACTGCGGGAAGCTCCCTTCAACAAGGCAAATCACAAGAAACAAAAATGGCACTGCAATCGGGACCACGTGTGATCTTACCCGTGGATTAACAGCAGGATGTGCAGAAGTAGATACAATACAAGACATGAGTACATGATTCCAGGTATGGCACCGAGTCAAATCTCCGGATCCACATAACTCATTGGGGGAAGATGGCCGGCTGTGGGGGAGAGGAGGCGGACCCAACTCCTCTGTGGATGGCGGCCCCTTTGACACGATACCCGGTACCGACTCTCAGTATGATTATTAATTTTCCTTGTGGTAATCAACTCTCCCTTCTCTGGCGGATCTCAGGGGGATATAATTCTGGCGTGAGGTAGATTCCCAGGAGGGCACGATACATGTTTTATGCAGCCCAAAATCGCCGGAGAACATATAGAACCGTAGGCTGAGTGTGTCCTGCTCGACGAAGGTTTTCGCGAATTTTGTAGAAAAGTTCAAGAAGAGAGAGTACATGCAACCCCTAAACCACTGGTCTTGAACACTTATTCAAGGGCAAGCACGAGGTCCAACGCAAATAACCGCCGCAATGTATAGTGCTAAACATCAAAGGTCGCTTACATATCGGCCTCTAACGTTAATGTTATCTTTCCAGGAATAAACGGGACATTCTAAGTGGGATGCTTAGTGAAAATATTGTGAGGGTATAGCTTGCTACCCGTCTTCTTCTTGTCATTTTGGTCGAAGACCGTCATGGTGTTTAGATTGTCAATCATACCTCGCAGATATCCACGACGCATGTCGAAAGGTTGGGGCGCTTTGAGGATAAACTGTCTAGTAAACCTGTCCAAAAAATCGGAATAACCAGGAGCAAGCACTGGGACCTGGAGGAATAACCCCTGAAAGCCACTCACACAGCCTTCGGCATCCAATATCAAGGACGAGCACACCGAACAAGCGTACCTGCAGCCTTCTCTTAGTCCCAGTTCTTGTGGTGTAGAAAGACGTCAATGACGAGAAAAGGGGTGAGTGGTCATCGACATCTGCCCACTGGATACCACGACGCTAGAAGCTGCAGACCCCATGAAGTCACAAGTCGATATATTCAAAACCGCCAAACCCTTGAGAAGATACAATTTTGACACTAATTTCATGTACAAATCCCATCACACCAATCAAATATGATGACAGTACCCGCAACATGTATTATACCACTATTGACATTCCCGCTAACGCCTATTCTTCCATGTGAAGGCGGCTAGAGTACCTAACCGCCGATGCAATCCGGCGAACACGAAGAAGAAATGTGAAGCCCGTCCGGTGGGAGAACGCCAGAGCCAACAATAAGTAAGCTCTGTATGTAGACAGGTTCATCCATCCATCCATCAACCCGTTTGTACAACCCCAACCAAAGACGCCGTCCATCCATGGTGAGTGAGAGCGCCTACAGAACCAACCATACAATATGTGCGACAAAACGAGCTAGCTCAGCTCGTAGCCATGCCCACGACCTCACCCTCTCCATGCGTCCCCGATCTCCTACTCCTCCCAGAGCCAGAAGCGCCGCCATCCGAGCCAGTAGCCGCCGCCGCCGCCGAAACATCCTCCATCGTCTCCGAATCCGCCGCACCGACGACGAGCTTGTTGCCGGCCTCCTCCTCCCAAGCCCGCCGCACCTCGAGGGCCCGCGTATCCCAGTCCTTAGCCGCCGCCTCCCACTCCTTGAGCTTCTCGGCGTATACGCGCTTCTGTTCCGCGGCCTGCTCCTCAAAGGGCTTCCGCTCGTCTGCAGCGGCCTCCTTCCACATCTTGCTCGTCATGACACGTACCTCATTGGGGCTCGGCTTGCCCTTGCCCGGCCGCCGGCCCTGCTCGCAGCGCTGACGCCCCACCTCAAAGTTGGTCTTGCTGTAGAGCAGGTATGCGTTGCCCGCAACCTTCTGAGGCCGCCATGGCCGGTCCCCGATCTGCGAGTAGATGTGGGCCCATGCCGCATTCTCGTGAGCGTCGAGCTTCGCCTGCTTGGCGGCTCTGAGCGAGACCAGGGCCGCCGCGTCTGAAGAGGATTTTCGCTTGACACCATTAGATGTCACAGCGGGCCCTGACTCTTTAGGGATGACGAGAGGCACCGGAATGTTGATGGGACCAAGCATAGCATCCGTGACCTCGGACGCTGCACGAAGACCCGATAGATAGGCACCATGAACTGTTGCCGGATGTGTCCCAATGGTATGCTCTCCCGCAAAGTAGAGATTGCCAACCGAGCGTGACATGGTCTCGTAGTCGTCAGGCTTCATTCCAGGCCCCGCCGAAGAGTAGGAACCACGCGCAAACTTATCCGAGCCCCAGCGTGTGACGATTGCATGGGTAGGGTTGGGTACCTTCGAGCCATATACGCCGCGCAGCACTTCCGTAGCCTCAGCCACGAGATCGTCGTTCTTAGTGTGCTCGGTATCGAATCCGGCATCGCCGGCCATCAGGGCGAGAAGCACCGGTATTCCACTCATGTTGGATACATTGAACCACTGGAAAAAGCGGCCTCGTTGAGAAGTGTACTCGCTCTGTCGTAAGCTGTGCCGGGAAAGGGGGTTTCGTAGTACGCCGAAGATATCGCGATTGGAGTCCCAGAAAGCTTCTTGGTATACGAGGATGACCTTGTTCAGTATACCAAAGCCGAGTCTCCCGATGACGTCGGTTTTCCACGGAGGCAGCGGTGGATCAAATTCCACGCTTCCGTGCTTCAACACGCCCAACGGAATTGTTGACACAACGTAGTCCGCCTCGACGGAAAACCCGTCGTCACAGTCAACCCTTGCAGCGCCCTTACCGTCAGGGTGGTAGGTGATCTTTCTGACAGCAGACTCTTTGCGTATGTTCAGTGGCGATGGAGACTGAGCCAGACCCCAAGGGACACTTTGGTAACCACCGACAACCATGGTATGTTTTCCTTCCCACTCATTGCCCGCATCAATATCCCAACCGCCTAGACTCAGCTGGTTGTAGTTGATGGCGTTGCTGTATTCCAGATTCGCAATGTGCCAGTTCATTAGTCTGTAGTCCTGCGGCGTCAGGTCAATGATGTCTCGATACTGGGAAATTGCCTCATCCATTAGAGACCCCAGTGTAGTCGCAGGGTTCTTTGCCATGGTCTCCAGATCTAGGTCCCGGTCCACGGTTACACCTTCCTTCAGAGTCCATCCCATCTCCTTGGCCTTGAATGCAGCCTTATGGGCGGCTGGTGTGCCTGGCTCAACGTGCGTCCTGCCTGTCGCTCGATCCGTGGACACGGGAACAAGGTCTACTCGAGGTCCCAGACTCTGCTCGGACACGGGCGTTGCTTGGGGCAAAGCTGCCGTTGCTTCTTCTGTATGTGCGATAGTCCTGTTTCCTTCCGAATTGCTGTCCTTGCCTTCATCCATCAGAACTCTGTTGCCCTCGATAAACTTCGTAGGCTGGTTCTTGAATTTGTAGTCGCTGACTCGTTCAAGACAATCGTTGTACAGTTTCTCGACGAGCAAGTCACGATGAGAGTCG
This sequence comes from Apiospora saccharicola, assembly GCA_038363915.1. Lineage (NCBI taxonomy): Eukaryota > Fungi > Ascomycota > Sordariomycetes > Amphisphaeriales > Apiosporaceae > Apiospora > Apiospora saccharicola. The sequence goes on from JAQQWM010000001.1 coordinate 9,887,494, forward strand.
ACCGGCTTGCCGTTGGCATCGTACAGCGTCGCCTCTGGCTTCAAAGCGTAGTACGGAAGTGCCATCTGCCCTCTCACCAGGACATTGAGCGGGTTGCCACGATCGAAGCCCGTGATGATCATTCCCCCAGCTTCGACGCTGTGACGCTTGCCCTTAAAATCGAACAGCCGTTGACTCCGGCTTCCATCGACGGCTCGCGAATAGACGCGGCCACCGAGGCGACTCCTGCCTTCGAGCACGACAACTTTCGGAGGTTCTTCACCCATATCCTGGAATTGTCTTGCATACTGCTTCGACAGTGCCTCGAGATGACGAGCACAGCCCAGACCAGACAAGCCTGCGCCTATTACCACTATCGTCTTGCCCTTGCGTTTGTGAGAGGCCTTCTTGGACCGCTTCATTGCTGATGGGAGGACTTCACAGCATCCGTAATTTATGTAGCCGCGTCGTAATAGCCAGTCGTAACATACATTGGCCACATCAAACCATCTGACGTCTTTGGCACAGCCGATTGCCTCGTCACGTGCGACCCCCATCCGAGGGTTGTTGAGCCACAGCCGAAGAATACCATTGCGTATGTTTAGGTACGTTGTGACTTGTGCGTGGCTGATGTGATCCCGCAGCATGAGATACTCCTCTTGGTGGAGGGCGTAGGGGTTCAGTCTCGACCGTTCGGCGGCTTCTATGCACTGGTGTGCATAATCATATGGTGCAATATCAGTAGGTATCGACACCTTGGGCCGCACATCGAACACCTGTCGTGGCTTTGCTTTGCTTTTGCTGGTGGGTGAAGCCATCACTTCCATCGGCGGCGCCATTTCTGGGGCTGTCACCTCCTTCGGTATCACTTCCGGTGCCACCGCCTCGGTCTTGGGCACCGGCGCCTCCGTAGAGTTGTTTACGGGTGTGGTAGCTTTGCTCGAGGGGGGCGAAGGAGGAACCGACGAGAGCTCAGAATTATCTGACAGCGCCGACGCTGTTGAGGTAGTGGACTTCCTCAAACTCTCTTGGAACCCGAGCAGGCTCGCATCGATGCTAAGATCCTGGCCTGGGCTTTGACGTGGGGAACTATTGAATGGTCAAGACTGGGGTCGATACGGATGGTTGTGACAAATTGTAAATGAAAGTTCCCCGAAAGGACACTGTAGGCAAATACTTACTCGGTCTCGTCCGGCAATGCGGAGTCGGGTAAACTATCCATATCAGAATCCATGTCCATATCGTCTATTCGTACAATGATTTCAGACTCGGTCCTGGGTGTGCCTTTGGATGTCGGCGGGCCGGTATGGACGGAGTGGTGGGTGTCAAGCCCGGGAGGGGTAGTGGCATTAGACACGGGCTCGGCAGGCTGACGGCGGCGGCCCTTGGGCGATGAAGATGAAGATGCTGCCAACACTGACAGATGCAGGTCCAATTCGGCCAAGTCCACCCCCTCCAACAACGTCGTCCCTTGATTACTACTCATTATCCGTCTGTTATGCCGGTGGAATAACAGTGGTCGTTTTTATGTTTCGGTATTGTATATACGGATTATGAGGCAGTTGGACTGGGCCAATTGGAAGAACCGCAAGTGGATGACTGTGGGTGTTTGATATGGGATGCGGTTATTGCCCATGCGAGTCCAACACCCCTCGCTCGACGACCCCAGCTATGCCACGGAAGGTGCTACCGTATAATCATATCATTCGATCTACGCGGTCGTATTAGCCCACACCGAACCAATATGTCATCCTCGTCTGAATAAAACGTCCTTTACACTAATTATCCCATGCAAGTAGGTAATCAGAGATCGACTAGGCAAAAAGGTGATCACAGTAAGAGGACTTGGCAAGTGGGCACTGTACCTCTCTCCCTCTCTGTCTACCTTGGCTGCCCGAGTACAGTGTACGCCTACTCCAGTGGGCAATTGGCTTATCAAGTTCGGTTTCTGGTCGAGGACAATTCGGTGGAGGCGAGGGTTATCAAGGTCCCTACTCTCGAGATTCAATTGACTTTGGACGACTCGGGCATGCGTTTGTTTATATGCACTGACACAAAGGTCTTTACGAGGGAGGGAGATATATTGTGTAGAAGACGAGCAGGTAAGTAAATTCGCTGTAATGAACGGCTACAGGTGGAAGTGGAGCCACATCCGATGCAGTTCTGTTTCGCTCGGCTCGTCACGTGAATCCCAACTAAACCAACCTGGCCTACTGCTTGCATGATGGCATCGGCATACCTCATTCGGAACTAACGAGCCTAATGACTGCCACTTACATTGATATACTCTTCATCAACGCTCTAATTGTATAGTCCAACGACTGTATATTCTCTTTTACTCTGGAAGCAGACTTATATCAATCGAGTATTGATGCGATTCGGACGCTCACTTAAGTCTAGAGGGGCAAGCAGGTAAAGCTGCACGAACATTACACACCAACTTGCAGCAAGTCGATCAAGCCATATCACTTGCTGTATACGATACAGGACGTCGGACAATTCATTGGCCTAATCGAATCACTTGCAACAGTTCATGTGTCAAGCCTCAGTTGGCCTCTGGGAGGACTACTGGCATTGATGCAATCTCGGTATAGTTGCTAATCTGACAGTCTTCAACATTATACCTCGTCGCATTCAATATCTGGGTATTTGTAGCATGTACCACCACCAACACCACTTGGCTGGCCAACTGCCTTCCCCGACTATGCAGTGCCTGTCGCGGGAGCCTTCGGTCGTTCTTTCGCAAACGATTCCTTCTCGATCGCCGCCTCCATCATCTTATTGCCGCTGATGATCGACGTGGTGCAGATAACAATATTTCGTTGGGCTGGTAGCGGTGAAAACATTAGTACAAGGAGTAGTAGTGTGCGGACACGAAAGGGGAGAAAATAACCAACCTTCTTCCTTCTTGGCTATAAACCGCAGCGCGGCAATTTCTGTAAAAGTGATGCCACCCACGAAGACCACGAATACAGTCTTCTTTTCGCCTCCGCCAGACAAGAGAGCCCGTGCCTTAACGGCCTTATCTTCGCCCTTTTGTAAGTCGTCAAAGGTTTGGCCCCTTGCATGCTTCACAGCTTCATCAAACCCCCGCCAACCCTGTGCGCCCCCACCTGTGGTCGTGCCGGTGGAAGTTACGCCATTCCCGCGGGTAATGGATAGCATGTACTGCTTCTGCAATATACACTGTACAAGTCGAATCGAGAGCGGCGCATATCCGCTGTAGACGTATGCGATGTCGTTCGGATCGTGTTCGTTGACTTCGTCGACAATGAGACGCAGTTGTTTCCGGAGGTATGTATAATTGGTTTTGGTGCCCGCCACCGTCCCAGAACCTGGTATAGGTATCATGTTTGACATTGGTGACGCTCTAGAAAGAAACAGCTGTAATTTCTCCAAGTTGTTAAGGGTAAGGAGATGCTGGTAGCCGTAGCCTTCCAGAATGAGTCTTCGGAATTGGTCATATTCTTTCGACTTGATGCCACCTGATATACAAGAATAGATAGTGATCAGACGCAGCATTTCTGGAAGAGGCATGTCTCTCGCAATGAGCTCTTCGATGGCATCGAATTGTGAGCTGGGATCAGCGCCGGCGGCCAGGTTCTGTTGGACCTCAAGCATCCGACTGAACTCATCCGTCTCTGTATACTTCTTGATTTCTTCCGCGAGACCTGTATGAATCTTGAGACTTTGTTGTTCAGCTTGGTAGCCTGGGAGTTTTTTTACAAAATCCTTGAGCTCAGCCGTGGTTCTGGAGGTATGCCGGCTATCGTAGTCGCTCTGAAGACGCCTGGCAACTTTGTGGAGGAGAACACCGACAATGGCAAAATTTGTATCGCGTAGACCACCGTACAACTTGTCGGAGGAATCAAGTTGTATCTTCCGCTTCCTCGACACAGGGGTGGCCGCCGGCGGGGTGGTAGATGTGCTGGTAGACGTTTGTTGTGCCACCGCTCCCACAATGGTCGAATCAACGTCCGTTTGGTTGTTCTGTATCTTGAAAACTTCATCGATGAGGCCCTCGTACGTCAGTTGCTTGAGCAAAGGGGTGACCATATCGACTTCACGGTCAATAATGATAACACTCTCCATTGTGTTACTGGGTGTCAGCCCCGTCCTACTGGATTCGGATGTGTCATCTCCGGCCAAAATCTCCTGTCGCATACGTGCAAGAAGAGTTGAGACCCGCTTGGCGTTGTCGCCCTTGCCAATGATCCTAGGGAAGAGACCATGTTTGGACTGGATCTCCATGAGAGCTTTGGCCATGAGGAAAGCCGGCGTTGTGTCTTTGCAGAGGTACAGGTCCCGGAATGAGTCTTCGAGCTCGAGGGATAGCACGTCTCGTTCGAGAGGGAAGAAGTATAACGGAAGCTCATGAATGTTGACGTCGCCTAGGACACCGCTCTCTTCCAGCAACTTGTCGGCAACCAGTGTTCGGCGGGGCACCCAGAAGACGTGAAATTCGTGACCTGTTTGGCTCTCACGCTGCAGTCGCTTCACGTGCTCTATATTACGAATTGTCAGCCAAACACAGCGGTATCTCACGTCGTCGACACGCAGTATATGCTTGGGGCTACGCCTATGCTGGACTCAAGCAGGCTAGAGCGACACGATATAGACCCCATGCGCGTGCTCGCAGCTTCGAGTCGGGAAATAAGATAGATAGGTGCTGGCTTACCGGCAATAGCCCCCGCATGGCGGGCGCATTCACCTCGCGCCATGAACACCACATTGCGCTGGCTTGTATCGGCATTGTTGTTTTCGAGAAAGAAGAACTTGTCCACTCCGTAATCCTGAAGTGTCGAGACCTTGACCACGGTGCCAATGGGGCCGGCGAGACTTCGTTCGATGACGAGGTTCTTTTTACCGCGGACCTAGAGAGAGGGAGAATGAATAGATCGGTTAATTACCAAGCCAACGGATGTTCGTGTCGAGAGCTGTTGGGGGAGGGGCGGTGGGCGGTATAGAGGTAGCCTTACTTACAGCTTCTAAGAGATAGAGAAGGTCTTTACGAGCCTTATCTTTCACTTGTTCGGGGTCGAACCCCACATGAGGAGCCATTATGTGTGAGCTCTCTTCATGGGGGTGGCAGCTCGAGGAGAGGGAACGGAAGCGCGAGCTTATGAATAAGGTAACCAGACGAGTGTGAAATCAAGAGCGGCGCGAAACGAGTGAGCATCAATTGATTGAGCTTCCGGAGCTTCAGCATGCACCGCGACCGGTGGATTCTGGGGTGTGGGCGAGCTCTGGGCCCGTGTCGACGTCAGAGGGAGCAACACGCTAAAATTAGTGCTGTATTGGCATATCACATGGGTGTGCTTAGAACCCCACCATGATCTGGATGCCCTCCCGACCCCAAATCAAGGGCGTATAGATGTTCAAGTAATTGCATATTGTCCATCAACTTACCACACGAATCTACTTCAGGTACTGCAGTGAATAGTAACGTAATGCTGGGTTTCAGATTACCTCTGTGCATAGGCGCATGATGTGCTAATCTGATGACAACGCAACCCAGGACTAACCTATACATTGAAGAGGGGTGGCCGCACTCCCAATGTTACCTTTATGCCGGCTTCAAATTCATCGATATTTCCCATATTGCTCCCCTGATAGTAACAGCTGCTTCTTCAAGTATGCTGCTGTGGATAGCTCGGGGGTAGATGTAAGCAGAACGGATGCGCTGTGTAGCTCGCCAAACTCCTGTACGGTGCCGTCGCAGCCTACTCCTTGAATGCTTCCGCTTCCAGTGTTCCCTCAGCGCTACAGGCGTGATTGCACCCTGTCATGCCGTCAAGTGCGGCGTCCTGAAATATAGTCTATCGCCTCTGACCTAGCCAGCCCCCTGATTAACCCCTTTATCGTCGCCGTCGCCGGGGCCAAATAAATATGCGCCACCTATACTTCGTTATCGTGATAGTAGAACTCGATGTCCTTCGGCCGCGCCTTGTTTGTGCTGACGAAGTCGGCGTCGCCTTCGGGACGGTGGTTTTTTGTGTTGCCCGTGAGCATGCTCTGGATGCTCATACATACGCTCTCAACATTTTGTACGGGGCTCCAGCCCGAGGAGCCCAGGAGGTCCAGGCATATGATGCCGTTAGAGTAGATGTGCGGGTGCATGGGTATCGGCCGGTTTTCTTGCTTTGTGAAGACAACCTCGGGGGTTCTGTGGCGGAAACTAGGTTAATTGATGCTTTCCAAATCTGGGGTAAAAAAGGATAAACAATCCATGCGTACATACCAATTGGATATTGCTTGCCGAACCGAAACTTCAGTCGATAGGTCTCGCCGGCGTAGATGGGATTTTGGTCAAGCACCTGTATGTCCAGTAGCCATTCCTGTAGGTCGTCGGCCTTGACGAGCGTTATGCCGGGCGGCAATGTTTTTTGGATCTGCTCGCACGGAAAACGGATCAGTACCTGTCCAAACCCAACCACAGTCGTCACATGGTGGTAAAGGCTTACCTTCGTGAGCTCCTTGCCCAGACGCTTTGTGCCCAAAGACATTGTTGTGGTTGTTGTATTGGTCTGCGGCGCAACTTTACGTTGGGGGGTAAATCTGCTTCAATGGTGGTGGGGTGTGATGGTTGGCGGCTGTGTGAGGTGACGGAAGCGCTCAACTAGGTACTGAGTCGGTTGCAGACAAAGTGGTGCTGCTGCTCTAAACGCTTGGTGTATGGCGGCAAGCCTTTGGGAGAATAAACCGGTCAGGTCTCCTCGACAATACGGACTTTTAATGTTATTCCAGTTAGTTTAGTCCGATTATTCCACCGGGAGAAAGTGGAATGATTAAGATAGATGCTGTTAACCTAATGGACAGAGTATGGTTTATTCCTTGGGCCGCTTGGCGGGTAACCACTAAAGCCCAAAATCGAGAGACCTAGATATCATGAGATATCCACAAGGAGTTGGTGTACAAGTAGCGTGGATTCGACCTTTGCCCGGTCTGGTAGGGGGATACGCGGTGGATTGGATATTCGCTTGTTCAAGGATACAGAAATAAGTCGGCAGCGTCTGTAAAGGGAGTGTCATGCGGCACGGGAGGAATGTGAGAAGTGCGGCCGGCGCGCAGGATGCGATGCAACCCCCAGCTATGGGTACCTAGCGCCGAAGTGGCGTCAACAATAGATCAGCAGCACCAACCGTGGAATGGAATGAACGGGTTCGTTGTATTGACAGCAGATGAGAATGAGGGGATTGCCGACTGCTTGATTGCAAGCGAACGAAGATCGAGCTGAAACGCACTTGGAGTTGAAGCGGTTTAGGTCACCAACTCAAGGACAAATCGATGCATGATGATGTGCAAGAAGGACGGGATGCATGTTAGTTGTGACTGGACGTAACAACTCTAGACGAGTTTGAATCTATCAGCTTGAGGTGTCAAACAAACGTAGTTAGCCGGAAGCTGGTGTAGATGACACCTTGGGTCGGGGCATCATCTGATACATTCAATAAGTTTTACTGCAGCGGGTGTGCCAAAGAATCCCGTCTGACCATTGAATTGACGGCCACCTGAGATGTAAGTTACGGGCTGGCAGGAGTATCATTTTACGATATCTTACACAGCATCACAGCTCGCGAAAGGGAGGGGTTACGAATGGTTATAAGCCTGCAAGCAAACGGACCCCCGCATCTTTAACAGCAACTACTCCGCGTGTAAGAATAGCAAAGACTGATATAGTCGCTTACCAGTTGGGTATAGAACATGCATGTCAGTACGGATAATAGTGGCCGTATGTCAAAGTCATCGATGCCACTTGGAACTGGAAGTACAGACGAACATGCGGCCACTAGCTTGCTGAAGTGTTATCCACTCCTGGCTAGCAAATCCAGGGCCCTTGCCTAACATCGTATTGTGAGGACAGGATGAATGCAACTTGCAAACATCCCTATATTCACTTCGACGGAAACCTCGTTGGGTATACTGCATGCTTTTTGGCTAAGTATAGGAGCACAGCCAACCACGCATGAGTCATAGGCGAAAAGAAACGATACCCCTTCGCATGCTGTTCATTGACCGTGTTTGGTGGATAGCGCGCTTACGAAGACGAACCGCATGGTCGGATCGATCCTGGTGTAACTGCTGCTGCTACTGCCGATTACTATGTTGGTGCTGGCGGCATATCCATCTGTTGCCGACTTCCCGGGCTTAGCCACAATGGCATTCTCCAGGCCACTACTCCGCGGGCCCGGCCCCTGCAGCTGGCTGCTGGCTGTTGTCCTGGTCGCTTCGTCCCGCCGTCCGTTGGACATGAGACGTTTTGAGAAAGTTGATGATGGGTTGCAGTCAGGCAATTTCCATGGCGGGCATGTCCCTCAATGGCAGCGCACACAAAAACAACATATTCCGCCTAAGAGGGCTGGAGTTGGGCTGTCTCAATCACTGCGGCTGAGCAGCCACATGGAAGTCCGTATATGGCCCATTCCCCTTGCTGGGCTCGTAGCAAGGCTTTCTCTGCCCCGTAAGTCCAAGAGCTCCGTCCAGCCCAGTTGCAGTCCAGGGTAGGCTGTGGGTGGCACTGGCATCGTATCGCATCGTTTCATTCGCACACACCCAGGCACAGCCTTGTTTGCCAAAATGTGATGGGGTAGGGAAAGTCATGACTTGTGTCATCGTACGTGTTGGCCTCCGGCGCGCATTGAGTAGGTTCATAGGAGAAAACCTGCCAGCTTGTCATGCCTGACCAGTCGCATCCTTGTTGTGTGAGCGAACATAAAACATCCAACTACAAGTAACGAGCTCCCTCCGTCGATCCTTATACGTCAAGAGGGTTGCGACAACTCAACCTTCGAGACACTTTCCTACCCAACCGCAATCCCTCCAATCCCCTACTAACTTTCGAGGACAAAAGACACCAGCCTGTGACTTAGTAGAAACATTTCCTCACATGATCCTCTCTTTGACCGAGCAATCTTACAATCAAAACGCTAGCTCTCCATTCCTATCTGTACTTCTGAAAATCATAGACCCCTGCTTCTAATTGACTTCATTATATCGGGACCCCCGCGGCTCAGCCCCTCCCCAAAAAGACCCTCCTACGCTCTAACGTCGGACGCCAAGCCAAGTTATATTTACGTACAGCTGAAGCCCACTCCTGGCCTGGTAGACCTTCAATTACTACTGCCTCTGGGTTATACGTGTTGATTCCAAGTTGAACGTTGGGCTCCAAGGTTTTTTCGCATCCCGAAAAGAAAGACTTATCCAGTTTTTCTGTCGGATCCCCAAGGGCCTCCAAGTCCAAACATATCAATACGCTGCACGCCGCTTCGTTTTCACGGGCAGACGGGCTGCTTTTCTCTTTCTTCGAAACCACCGAACCAGCATCATTACCCCACCTCGACCCTCCTAGTTCTATTCTCATCACCCTTCCCTCAGTCGCGCCCCCCCTAAATTACAGACTTATCTTAAGTACACCACACCACTTCGCCAGTCCGCGACGACTGCGACCTGCAAACACCCGAATCAGCAGGCAAAAATGAGTTGTGAGTCCAATCTGAGTTTTACGCGATTGCTTCACCGTGCTGCAAAAGCTGTGTGCTGACCGTTTGTTTGCTTTGCCCGCCCGCGCAGTCTCGGGGATGCTCAGCCGCCTCCAAGGCCAGCCCGAAAGCTACGATAAGAAGTCAAAGTACCGATTCGGCAAGACCCTCGGAGCCGGCACCTATGGAATCGTCCGCGAAGCCGATGGCCCGACCGGCAAGGTCGCCATCAAGATCATCTTGAAGAAGAACGTCAAGGGCAACGAGAAGATGGTCTACGACGAGCTCGACATGCTCCAGCGCCTCAAGCACCCCTCCATCGTGCGCTTCGTCGACTGGTTCGAGTCGAGGGACAAGTACTACATCGTCACCGAGCTTGCGACGGGCGGAGAGCTGTTCGACCGCATTTGCGAGCAGGGCAAGTTCACAGAGAAGGATGCTTCCCAGACCATCAAGCAGGTGCTCGGAGCCGTCGACTATCTTCACCGCAACAACGTTGTCCACCGAGGTGAGCACCAAATCCATAAAAGTCCCTATGTTGCGAAGGGCGTCTTGCTAACACGCATATCCAGATCTCAAACCCGAAAACTTGTTGTATCTCAGCAAGGCCGCCGACTCCGATTTGGTCCTGGCCGATTTCGGCATTGCGAAAATGCTCGACACTAAGGATGAAGTGCTTACCACAATGGCCGGATCTTTTGGCTACGCCGCCCCCGAAGTCATGCTGAAGAAGGGCCACGGGAAACCCGTCGACATGTGGTCCATGGGTGTCATCACTTATACCCTCCTCTGCGGTTACTCCCCGTTCCGCTCCGAGAACCTCCAAGATTTGATCGACGAGTGCAGCAACGCCCAGGTGGTCTTCCACGAGCGGTACTGGAAGGACGTCAGTCAGGACGCCAAGGATTTCATTATGCACCTGCTGCAGCCCGAAGCCGACAACCGTTGGACAAGTCAGGTACGTGTCCAAAATCGCCCCCTAAGCAAGCTTCAAGATTAAAGTTGCGACACGCATACACAAGAGACGACAGATTACTAACACCCTGTACAGCAAGCACTTGACCATATTTGGCTTAGCGGCAAGAACGCTACCGATCATAACTTGCTGCCTGAGATCAAGGCCTACATGGCCAAGGCGCGCCTCAAGAGAGGTATCGAGATGGTTAAGCTGGCCAACCGTATCGAGGCGCTCAAGATGCAGGAGGACGACCCCGAGAACCCAGACCTGCCCCAGAACCCGGCCGTCGCCGCGTCGGCAGCTGCCGCCAGCGGTAAGGACAAGCTGAACAAGGCAGTCAAGGGTGCTATATTCCGCGAAGTGGTCATGGCCAAGGTTCGCGAGATGAAGGAGCAGGAGCAGACGCTCAAGGTCAAGGAGGAGGTAGAAAAGGAGGCTAGAAGAAAGAGTTTCGGCGGCTAGAACCAAAAGTGACCAAGCGACCAACCTGCAGGAGGCATGGGATGTGGGGGTGGGGGTGTTGTCGTTGTCGTCGATTGGGAAAGATACCCTTTTGAGTGAAGCGTTTGGCGAGGGAATTCTACTACAACTACTATATTAGGACTGATCAAGCAATGCCTGCTTGGAAACTAAATCTTTTCGCGCGGAGTCTACGAGGTACACCGAAGGAGGATGAAGGCCGTTCATTTTCTCAATATCCAGAATTGCTATTACTCGCATTGCCGTCTTGTTTGCTGTGCCATTCCTATTCCAGTCCGAAGTTTGCACATAACAAACAATGCATCGCCCTCCATTCAACAGAATATCATGTCAATAGCTACGTCCTAACTCGAAGCGCAAACTCAGCTGTCATGTTTCACTTGAGGAAGTCATAAAAGATTTTCTTTTTATAATTTTGATATTCATATTGGTCTTTAATAATTAAGCCCCCAGCGGCTCAGGTATCATGCAAATGGTCCCTACCTTCCCCCTCTCTTTGTGGTACAAACAGATAGAAAGGATATGCCTTAAAAACGTCTCAAGTCGTATAGGTAAAATACATGTATATTCTGTTCTGTACAAAATAGCACACAAACATTAGAAAATAAGAAAAAAGAAAATAAAAAGAGGGCAAGAGATCGAAAGATCTTGGGTGACAAAACATTATCCGCAACTTTTTGGAAATCGCAAATGCCTCCCCTTTGACCTTCGACTTTCGCCGCCCCTTTTTCAAGATAAGAATGGCAAGAAATTGTCAAAACATCTTTCTATGGTGGTATTATGCCGAACGCCTTTTCCCTTTTTGGAAACAGAATGCTTTCTTCCTTCTCTCCCGACCGGGAAAAATTAGCCTGGGATGGAGAAGGTAAGTCGTAAAAGTAATGGGGTTTGGCCATAGCAGGCCAAAGTTGTACAGGTTGGGTTGTGTGTTTGATGATTACAAGTTAGAGCAGCCCAGGCTCTGGGCAGAGGGGGGCTGCTGGGTTTTTATTTAGACGCCAAGCTCGCCCAGGACTTGCTCCCGCAGCGCCTCGTACCGCCGGTTGTCGAAGCGCTTCCTCTGCCAGCCGCCTGCCCGAAGCCGCTCGATGCGGTCCCGTATGCCCTCGTCCGAAACCGTCAGCGCAGAGGGGGTCATGGACCTAGGCCGAGCGATCGCCGCGGCGGACGCCGGGCGCTGGATCTGGGGCTGCGGGTGATGGTAGTAACTCGCCGTCTCCTGTCGCGCGTTGATGGACGGCGTCATGGTGACTTCGGATGAATTACTGTCACTGCTGCGAGGGCGCATAGCCGGACTCGTCTCCGCGGGCCTCGTGGAGGGGATAAAGTAAGGGCCCGCGCTGGACTGCGACCGGCCGTGGCTATAGTTGTTGTTATTATTGGCGCTGCCTCGGCTCCAATCCGGCATTGTGAAGTAGGCGGGGTGTTGTCGCTGCTTCTGTTGCTGCATTTGCTGCTCCTCCATCCGGCGCATGTGCGCTTCCAGGTCGAAGAATCCGGGCGAAGCCTGGGTCTTGGGCGAGAAATCGTCTTGCTGCTCGAAAATTGCGACCGTCGTGGACGTGGGCGTAGGCGGACCGTCCGAGTCTTCGGCGGAGGAAGACGAAGCAGAAAAGGGCGAGATGTTGCGGGTCAGACCAGGGATGGAAGGCACGGGCGGCACTTCAGGCACCACGGGGATTTCGGCGGCTTCATCGGCCAACACCAGGAGACCCTCGATGGCGTCGCGGTGGTATGAGATCTGCGCGCGCAGGGCGGACAGCTGAGACACGAGGCGATTCATGGACTTCGTCTGGAGGAACAGCTCCAGGTTAAACGTATGGCCATTGTCGTCCGCGGGTGGCGTCGGCGTCGATGGGGGGAGGGGAAACGAAAGCTCCTCACGCGAGAACGGCGCTTGCGTTTCCGGTTCCGTTTCAGCAACTGAAGCAAGCGGAGCCGATACCGAGTCCACGGGTTGCTGTTGTTGCGGCGCAGGCGGCTCGGGCGTGCCGAATACGTAGTAGCTCTCCTCCCATCCCAGGGTGGGACTGTCGGGGCGAACGTACGGATCTGGCTGCGGGATGGGTTTGGTAGCCTCCTCAAGATCTGGCAAGCCCGAAAACGAGACCTTCTTCTTCTTCTTGGTAGGGCGCTTGGCGCCTGGCGTTTCGTCGCTCGAGGACATCGAAGACCTCGGGGAACTCGCCGATGTGTTTAGACACGAGCCGAGAGACAACAAAGGCGAGTACGACGCGGTGGAGGACACGGACCCCGATCGGGACTTTTGGGTGGTCACCTCTTCCGCTTTGTTGATCAGCAGTGCCGCATCTTCGTAGTGTTCCCGTGCGTCCCGCAGCAGCTTGGTGCGGTAAGTGGAAGACTGAGACAACGGCCGGGCACACATCTCGAATGACGAAGCGGCGTAAAAGTGCAGATAGACCAGGTGTAGAGGCTCAATGTTGGATGTGTCTTTAAGATTGTCGAGGATTTCACAACACTTTGCTGAGCAAGTTCGGTACTTGCGGTTGAGATACTTTTGTTTCACTTCGCCGAGTGTCTTCTTCCATTCCTCGGCGGTATAGGGTAAAACAGTAATTTGCTGGACTGTTGTCGATATCGACGGGTGCCTGGGGTTCCTTGTTACCACGACGGGTAACGAGTGCTGCCGGCGATGCGTCGGGGCCAATGGACTTTTGGGTTCCTGTACTGAAGCTCGCCTCCTCGACTCATAATTATCGGAGACCATGCGAGAGCTGCCGACAGACGGCAGGAGGAGGGGTATAAGTCCACCCATCTTGAGGGATGCTGGAGAGTGGCCGGCTCCGTAAAATGTCCAAGTCACAACGGACGAACTCTTAACAAGCGGTCCCAGAGGATGATGGTCCGCTCACGGGACGCCGCCCGAGTAAGAGAGGTTGGGGAGGTCTGTCCGGATGAGGCCTCGATAGCGACTATTGGTAGACTGAACCCAATCGCTGCCTATACGCAACGATATTAGAGCGTACAGCTGCTTTGGCGCAATAAAAATTCTGATTAGTAGAGCATGTACAGTAGCGAGTCTGAAAATAGACTTGATAGGTGTTCAGACTGCGTCAGATCCGGAAAGGATGAACAGTATTTGTGAGTTCAGATCAAAGGAGGAGTCTGGTGTGAGTATGTTGCTGACACTCGACGGAGGCTGTGTATGTGTCAAGCACACAATGGCACAATGCGTTTGGTCCTGGGCCAATTGTCTGTGAGCGCGAGGTAGGAACTGGAATGGGGGATGATGTCGTAGTTGAAGCCGGGGCAACCCAGACTGTTCAGAAACCACGGGGTTTCAGACGCTGGAGCACAGGCCGGTAAGGCTCAAGCCGACCTCCGACAGGAAGCGCGCAAGAGGATGGCAAAAAGTGGCAAGAAAGGCAAACTTGTTCAGTTTCCTTGCGTCGTCTGAAGGGTGGTTTCGCATAGACCCGATTCAATCCCTGGGAAGCGTGCAGTTGCTGCTGGGAAGATCCGGGTGTGGTGTGTGGTGTGGTGTATGCGTGCCGTGTAAGTGATAAGCGACTGGTCAATCCGGTGTTGTAGATTTGATTCGCGTGTAGCCGACCGCAGATCTCCCTTTTCTGATCAACGACGATAGGACAAACCACTTTGTCCAACACACGATTGTTTTCTGGAAGAGTAATAGAGCTATGGTGGAAATGAGAACACAACTCTTTTAGAAAACTTGGAGGATCCGAGCTTAGATGTTCGCAGGAATCCAGGGGGGAGAGAAGGTTCGATTCGAAAAGAGGTTGTCGGGTCCTGTCTTCCACGCAGCTACACATGCGGTAACAGCAGTCTAAACCTTAAAGTGGGAAACGGACGGTGCAGGTTTGGGTGGTTGACGGTGATGGCTGGTTGGACGGGAAAAAGTCTGTGAAGAAGCAAGCAAGTAACCAGTAACAAAAATCTTACACAAAAGCAACTAGGTCGAACTAGGGCACTCTAAAAATGGCGGAGCAAGAAGGCGAGGGTAGAAAGAAAAAAAAACTCGAACATGCAAGATGCAGGTTGTAGAATAATAAGAAAGGATGGAACACCCAGCTCAGAGTGCATACATATCAGGAACAGGACGAATAAACATAAAAAGATGGATAACCGACCCCAGAGTGTATTGATGTATCATTTCTGGCTCGGCCTGGCCTGGCCTCCGCTGCCAGTCTTGTACGGTAGCACCTATCTAAGGTAACAACGACCTGCTACCAAAACCCCCGTTCGCCTCCCCCTTAAGCGAACCGGATTATGCTTCCCTTAGTACCGGCAGCGAGCTTAGACTCGAGCCCAAAAGGCGCGACGGGGTAGTCCCTGTATGCCAGTTGCCAGGTATGGGTTTGCATATCCGGTTTAGATACTGCAGATTGGCCAAAGACGGCAAAAGGATTATGTACACAAGAAGCAAGAGGGAAAAAGGACACAACCTATGACAACCCATGCTCCATGACCTGATCTGCCATCTAACCGACCGTACCTTGTCCAGAAAACCCAGCCAGCCATGTCGAGCCGATCTTCTTCGCCTTGCGGTTCGCAGACTGCTTTTGTTCGAAATCTGCCTCCCTTGTGTATTAGGGCCGGGCCTGTGCTTTCTCACCAGCGAGACGGTGCGACGGCCCACCCACCGTACTTCATGCTTCACATCTAACATTCGCTGCTTTGCAAACACGGAGCAGTACTGCTACAGCCGCCCTTCATTAGCCATCCCGTCCGTTTATAAGAGCATGGGATTATGTTCCGAGAGGACAGAAATAGCATTATCGAGTCAAATTTAGAGCAATGGCCATACATAAGAGATACAATCTCCATGTTGCGGGCTGCTTCGACCCAGGTATCCCCATGAGATAGCCCAATGAGCTAGCCGTCTAGCTTGCGATGGCTTTGCTTATTAGGTTAGCAACAT
This sequence comes from Apiospora saccharicola, assembly GCA_038363915.1. Lineage (NCBI taxonomy): Eukaryota > Fungi > Ascomycota > Sordariomycetes > Amphisphaeriales > Apiosporaceae > Apiospora > Apiospora saccharicola. Next base: position 9,903,293 of record JAQQWM010000001.1, read on the forward strand.
TCCGAAGGCAGCTGGAGGCCAGGAGTGCGTTGCAGGTTGCGCGATTCTAAACCGTAGCGTACCGTAACGTACATAACTGCTTCGTCGGTCGCTATGACACCCTGATTATGTGCTCTTTGCAAACCGCAATCCACTGTCTACATTACGTAGGCACGGTACAAGCAAAACCCAGAGGCTGGAGTTCCCATGTGGGATTGTAGGAGAGATTGAGAAGGTCCTGGATAGAGCGAATAGTGAAAGCTGATTGGCCTCTGGCATGCGGGTTCGTGAGGGCAGGGCTCGAACCCCCCCTTTTTCCGCGTCCTTACCGAGAAGCAAGGATAAATGCTGTCTGTAGCGTCTCGTAGGGAAACCCCTGCAGCTCATCCTGACTAAATCGAGGGTCACCTCCTTTACCCCTGCGCAAAAGCCTACATTAGGCTAGTCAGCAAGGTTTGAGTGCAGCTGTCAGCAAGCAACAAGGCAAAGCCGCAACGACGGCGGACAAGATAAGACTTAAGAAACAACAGCAAACCCGGCTATCTCCTTCAATTCGCAAGAGCCCGATATTACTAAAAGCGAAGAAGAGGCTGCAATTGGGCACTATTTGCATACAATAGTACACGAATTGTATCCCCAGTAGCCCGTAGTAGGTATGGACGCTGGAGGAACTCGAGAACCCGCTCTCGTGCTTCTTGTTTCTTTGGTGATCTACAAAGCATGCAGGCGATAGGCCTTGTCTGGGTCCAATCGCATTCGAGAGACGCCCTCAAAGTCCCGCCCCGGAGGAGAACGAGAGATTTACTACAAGTACTACGCAGAAAAAACCCGTTGGCACTATCGTGAGAGTTTCCACGATCCAGGCCTAGGTGCACTAGTAGGCTGCGGCCCTGGTAGGTATTCTGCGAAATCCGGTACGCACAAGTGCCGGAGGCTGGCAGTTGCTGCCATAGATTCATCAGTCAGTCGCGTCTTGGAAAGAGCGGATATCTCACATATGTACAACCTGCATACACATCAACTTACATACCTCACAAGTATGGACTCATGTTGTAACCACCTGCCTAAAACAAAGAAGCTGGTGGCTCTTGACTTTGCTCAGCGACCTAGGTTTTTTTTTTGTTATTCCCTCATCCGTGATCAACACACATGCGTCTCCATTCCAGCCCGGCCCAGCCGCAAGTCGTACTGGTGTGTAATACATACAATGGCGTGGATATGGATTTGGTGTTGCTGCGAAAGCGCCTGCACAGATGAAGCGCAATATGTGCCAGTCCGTTCTACTTGCCATCATTGGCCCCTCGCGGAAATAAGGTTACGCTGCGCTCGCCCTTTCCTCGAGCCGCACAAGCAGTGGCCGTCCACAAACGGAATTGCATACCAAAGACGATGAGGCAAGAAATGAGGAAGTACCGATACAATGCAAAGAGGCAGGCTGGGGCACCGTAATGAACGTGCTTTTTTCTTTCTCTCTCTTTTTTCATACCTACTCCTCCATACAGATCACGTATCACATACTGTATAAAATTCGTGATTACGGAGTTTCCCCAGTCGAGCCTAGCCTCTGCTCTGGCGACTGACGATTGCGACGCTATTTCCCTCCGCCCACCAAAAACCGTTGCATCAGATGTGCCTTCGAGGTCCGTCCACAGTGGGCGGGGTTTTTGGGATGCCTCTTTCTCTTTCACGAACAACCAATAGGTACCCAACGCTCGGATTTTCTGGCGGTAAATGAATAGGTACAACAGACCAGATCCCTAGAATGGAGTCCGGCATTACTTTGGGCTTCGCTCGGTGATGCGGACGAGTGGTCAATCCCGCCCTTTGCCATGTGGTTTTCTTGTCTGATGTACTCTTTACTGCTTTCTCTGTAATCGGTTGTTAGACAAGATTTCCTAATCTGGCATCACGATCATAGGACGGATGGACAGTCTCACACCCCGCCTTGTCTCCATAGATGCGTACGTACCATCCAATGAAAAGTTCGTTCATCTGCAGTACCATCGCAGCTGGAGGCTCTAGGCTGGCAAGGCTTCTCTCCCCGGCGTTTGAGGAAATACACCAGATGGCTTGCTATCGTCGTCGCCAATGCTCTCATCTCTAGGATTCATGCCGCGCGGAAGCGTCGGTTGCATAGGCGGCCGCGGCCTGCGGAATGCCGGCCAAACGCATGGAAGAAGCCGTACCTTACGTTGACCAAAGGTAAAAATGGCCGAGTCGTCTTCTCGGGTTGTATTCCGAGGAGATTATCTGCAGGTTCCCGCATCCGGTCAACCACACTAACCACAAAGTGTATTCTTCCCTTTCATCCCTTCGACGTCGCAGCTGAAACAAACTCACGGCCTAAAACATCTTAGTGGCAGACTCGCAGCCAGCTCTCAGCTCCAACTTGCCTGCCTGTCGGCCGCGGATTCAAGGGTTCATGTCCCGACTAGACATACCTGTGCGAGCTGTGCTACGTATTGACGTGACCGTCCCGTCAAAGCGTTTTATGACAGGACCTTTTTCCATGCCCGCCAAGTTTCTGACAGGTTTCGAGCACTTTGCAAAATTAATCGACCTGGATATGCTGACCTTTGCGAACGTGAGCGCGCGCGCGAGAGAGAGAGATCATCCCTATGCTGTTTTGGTACAATACTACCTTAATCTCGACAGGCTGGGGGCAAACATGGAAGCATCCTTGAAAGTCGTATCATCACGATTCAACAAGGCCGTCGCGATACCACTGTGTGCCGCCATCTATATCGCCAGCGATAAGGAGATCTCCCGCTCGTCCATGTTCGCTAAAACTTTTTCGTCCTGACATATATGTTCCTTCTATAGACAACCCCCTTTTCTTAAGCCAGATAGATGGTCGATGAAACTTGACTTCTGTCAGTAACACACGCCCTCATTGGACGACGGAGATTACACCGCAGCAGAGACCGCAGCAAAGACCACAGGAACCAGAACTGTTGCACACTTGCATTCCTACGCCCCGTCGGGGGTGATGCAAAAGAGCCAGTCGTGATGCAACGACGTACATCGCGCAGTCCGGAAGCACAGCTCGTGCGTCAACTCCAAGACAACTGCCACGCACGTTTGAGAAAAGAGGGATCCAGAGAGTTCGGGGACCAATCCAGAACCACTGCATGCGCCACGTTGTCTATTTCCCGTCTAAACCGACCTCTCTTATCTCTCATATCCCCTTTTTCATCCGGCCAAGCCGACTCGTCCATTGTTCATGACTCTTGCTTCCCGCGTCCTGTACGCCGGCCCGTCGGGGCGCATTAGCTGAGGGGGGATGTTCCGGTGCAATCCAGGCTGGACCTGTTCGTCCGTTTATAAACCGCGTCGAGTAAGGGGTTGTGGCGGTTTGGTTTTCCAGACAGAGAGCAAACCACGACTGCGGCAAATCGCCTGTCGGATCAGTGAGTGAGTAACAGAAACCGAAGCACACAGCGAATGGGGGTGGGGTGACCTTGCATTGCTCTCAATCCATATCGCGTGTGGCATAGGAGAATTTAGACGAGTAATAAGCGTCCTCAGACCAAGATGATGATGCGATACTACGCTGCAAGCTGCTGCATCGTGCACACTCAGATAAGTCACGCTATCTTTGCTATATTAGAGGCAGGGGTCATCTATATAACACTGAGTTTTAACAGCGGCCCAGTTATTACAACCATGTGGTGAGCAAGCAAGCAGCCACCAACTGACTTTAACTAGATGACTGACAAGCAAGTTTGACGGTTCGTTCATACGTAATACAAAACCACCCATGCCATGTTATCGCAAACCTCCGTGGAATTCGGCGAGAATAAAGTAAGTAGGCCGGAAACCAGCTCAGGGAATACCCTGCTCGCCTTCTGAGCACATCAATTGATCACCGCGAGTCTAGACTTCCGGCATAGAGGAGAGGAAGAGGAGTATTCGTATGGAGTTTCGATGAATGAGCGTTCTACATATCCACCACGTTCTGCACCACGCATAAAGTGGACATGACGGAGGAACTGAACGACGGCCGAGCTCACCGAGTTACGTTACAAGTCACAACCCAGCAAAACCAGAAACTGCATGGATATTAGCAGCTACCAATCTTGAAGCAAATCTGGTTCCCTCTCTTGTTTATTACCAAAAGGAGGTTAAAAGCTTCGAGAGCTCCACCATAAAAGAATGAGGACTTGATGCACTGTCCCGACCTTCTTTCCAAGAAGGGAAATCGGCTCGCATTTTGGTTCGATCTCGGGGCGGGCAGCGGGCTGGCTCCAAAAGCTCGACCCAAACCAAACCATTTGATCCCCCTCAATCCATGATCCCTCCATCACGGGCCACACTACACGCACTGCTCCCCCGCACTTGCGACGACGCAAGAACCGATGGCGGGGCTGCTTTCAGTCCTTCCACCTTTGCGCAGTGCTAGGTCGTACCGGATTTCCAACCATGACGGAACGGGGAGGAGCTGGTAGGAGGATTAAGTTGCAGTGGCAGTGCCCATCTCCGACGCATGTAGATATCTTTTCGGCCTCTTTTTTTGATAAACAAAGCATAGCGGTCAACGACAACTCTCTTCTTCTCTCGTGTATCCAATTGCTTCGCCTTCCGCTCTCGTGTTTCCAATTTGCTCGCTTTCCGCGTCGGAGGAGGTGGGAACGGAACCATCGAAACCAACCATCACCAACAACAACCCCTCACTCGACGAACGACGGTGAAGAAAGAGGCGTGAAAGAGGGCCAGAGGCCAAGCCCTTGTGACCAATAATTGTGACATGTGACTCGCGCCCTGCCTTCGCCTTGCCTTTTGCTTTGACAGTGAACGATGCGGTTTGGTTTCCCAAGGCTGCAGGACCATGGTTGTGGGTCGAGCACCGTTGCATGGCGCGACGTCCGTTCGCGGGCACGCGACGACTTGCTTGCTCTCTCTCTCTCTCTCACTAGCCTTCCCTCCCCTACCTCTTCCGAAATAGCATCGCTTAAGGTGCGAGAGGTGCAAACAAGGCTACACAAACCGTTGACCGATGTATGGAAAATGCTCCGTTATCACAGTGTGACAACTCGCATATGTATGCCTGCCCAAAGTGTGTCCTGTCCTGCCAACTAACTGCCTGCCAAAAATGATACGCACATGTGGTTTGGTCCCCCGTTGGGCCGTTGCCCCCGTCTCTCGTCCATTGGTGACCCGAACTCTCTCTCTCCGTCCTTTGTCTCAAGTGCTGTAGCAGCCCGAGGGAGAAGGATAGGTACCATGCATAATCTGCAGTTGATCGTCAGATCACCGTGGATAGCATTGATGCAGGATCTAATTGCACATTGCACATCCGACGACAAGACGTGTAGTGCATAAAGTGGGAATACTTAAATACTTTACATACCGACACATCATGATGGGAATCATCAGCAGAGAGAGGCACAGCGAACTGCACTGCACGGTGACCGCACGTACGGGGCGATCCGACGACAGGATCACAAAACCTGGGTCGTCAGAAAATTCCACGATTGGAGCCCACATAAGCAAGCCTGCGCTGTTCCCGTTCGTTCGTAGAATTAATTTCTAGGGATGGATCGACGTTCCCTCGCATCCCAGCCACCCTGCTCCCCTTTCGGCTGTCTCGCTTGTACTTGACTCGCCCTTGATCCATTCTGTGTGCGTGCCTTGTTGCTGTCCTTAGCCAAAAAGATATGTAGAATGAGGCATAGAGTAGGCAGATCCTCCAGCTACTGCAGCTGCTGCAGTAGCCGACCCAAGCATCTCGTCGGCATGGTACCAACCATTGAAACGACGGCGGGGTGTTTCATCATTTCATCATCGGTGAGGCCGTTATCGCGGTTTTCTGAATACCGCTGTTTGTAACGGGCCTGTTAAGGCCTCGTATCGAGAAACCATACGATCGGATAGGCACATCGCCTTCATTGCACCGCAAAGAGGGGAAGAGATACGAGGTAACATATGATGTGACAGAGTGGTTCTTCTTTTGTTTATTCTTCTTTCTTTCTCGTCTAGATTTGCCGCTCTAAGCGGCGGTGCTGCCGTCAACAGGCGCAGCAGGTTCCACCGCCGCGGCCGTCTCGCCCGGCGTGATCTCCTCGCCTCGGATACCGTAGACGACCCGCAGTCCCTCGGCTCGTGTCGTCATCTCGTCGAGCTTCTGTTTCCGCAGGAGGCGCGCCTTCACCTCCTCGGCCACGTTGGCCAGCTCCACCAGCACGCCCTCCTTCTCCGGGTGGCCGTCTCGTAGGCCCATCTCCTTGATCTTGACCTGGCCCTGCGCCAGTTCGTCCTCACCCAACACAATGGCAAAGGGGACGCCGTTGCCCTCGGCCGCCTTGAACTGGTTCTGCAGCTTGGGCTTCTTCTTGTAAAGGAATTCGGCCTGTCCCATAATTAGCATTCGATTTCCATATTATTATGTCCCGCCTCGGAGGCCAACTGCCCCAAATAGTGGACTTACGTTGATTCCGGCCTCCCACAAGGTATTGCACACTGACATGCGCTCCTTGAGAAGACCCTCGAAACCCTTACCACCGAATGCCATCACGTAGACATCCACTTCGTTTTTCCTGACCTGAGCAGAGGTCTTGTCGGCCTCCATGCGTGCCTTCGTGATAGAGAATATCCGGTCGACGCCGAATGAGATACCCACACAGGGAATCTGAGTCTTGCCAGAGAACATGCCCACCAGGTTGTCGTAGCGGCCGCCGGCAGCGACGCTGCCAACACCAACTGACGGATCTGACGACCGATCCTCGTCGCCGTCCGCTGAGGGCTTCTTGCCCTTCTTTTTCGGCTTCTCGGCACCCTCGCCAGCCGCAGGTGCTGACTTACCGGCGGAGCCTTCTGTAACCACCTCGTAGATAACACCGGTGTAGTAGTCCAAACCACGGGCCAAGCTCAGGTCGAAGGACACGGCGCCTGCCGCGTTGAAGGCGTCGAGGTACTCGAACAGCAGATCCAGCTCATCCATGCCCTTCTTCATGAGCTCGTTGGCCGACAGGTCGGCGTCGGCGCGCAGCTCAGCAATCAGGTCCTTGCCTCCCTTCTTGACGACCCACTTGCCGATCTTGTCGGCGCACTCCTCGGCCAGGCCCTTCTCCTCGACCATCTCCTTGCGCACGTCGGCCCAAGGGCTCTTGTCGAGCTTGTCCACAGCGGACGAGATGGTGCGGATCTTGTCCTCGGGGACGCCGCAGACCTGGAAGATGCCGTCGAGGATCTTGCGGTGGTTGAGCTTGATGGTGTAGGTGCCCTGCCAGCCAAGGGCGTCAAAGACCTCGGAGACGATGCGCAGGACCTCGGCGTCGGGCAGCATGGCGTCGTAGTCGCCGGCGATATCGAAGTCGCACTGGTAGAACTCGCGCATACGGCCCTTGGTCATGGCAGGCTGGTCGCGGCGGTAGACCTTGGCGATGTGGTAGCGCTTGATGGACTGGATGTCCTTGTTCATGGCGAGCCAGCGGGCGAAGGGGACCGTCAGATCGTAGCGCAGCGAGGTGATCTCGCCGCCCTGGTCGGCCAGGTCGTAGATGAGCTTGCTGTCCTCGCCATACTTGCCCGACAGGATCTCGCGCAGCTCGAAGACGGGGGTATCGATGGTAACACCGCCGTGGCGCTTGAAGACTTTGGTGATGGTGTTGAAGATGTGGTCGCGAATGACCATATCAGTGCCCTGCCCTGGGGATATATCAGTTTGCCGTCGCGCAACAACTCAGCTTTCGCAGCTATGTGGCCCCGATTCTTACAGTCCTTGGTGCCCTTGGGGGTCTTGAGGTCGAACTTCTGTTTCGGCGCCATGATGGGCTCTTGAGATTCGTTCGGGGGTGTGTGGGCGTGGGAGAGGCTGTGACACTATAGGCTCGCGGGGTGGCGGCAGCCTTCGCAGCTCGACTGCTAATAACGTGGGTCTGGGTCGCGGGCAGTAGCTGTGGCCGTTGCAAAGGCAGAGACAGTATACGATGCGACGTAACTGTGAGGGATTGTCGTGGGGGTCTTGCAGGAAGCCTGAAAACGCGGCGAGGTAGGGGAGGCATTCACAGACTCTGAGTGTTGCGGCAGAAGATTGCCCCGCAGTCGTCGACACTTTGCCCTCTCCAAAAAATTGAAATCTGTGAGTCAGGCGGGTCGCGTTACAGGGAGATGCGCCAGAGATACTTACTGCAAGGCTGATAGCTAACGGGCAAGTGCTTGCTGGTAACGGGCGCTTGCTGTGTGTGTCCGTAGCTGCTGCCATTGGCTCTGGCAGCTGAATTTCTTGCCAGCCTAGCGCTGAGTAGGCTGCCGGAGATCGGCGGGCCTGTGTCAACATCCCACCTTTTATGGAGCATGGAGGGGTAAATTGTGCACATGCAATGGCTTGCTGTGGCGGTATTGGCTTGTATAAAACTTATACGGACTACATGCAACCATCTACTTCATCTAGACCTGACACAGGTGACTAATATTTTTGCATCATGTTGAGCAAGCGTTTGTACGAATGTCATGAAGTGTCAGAATACTTCTGCCTCTGGGCCGAGCAACATGAACAAGGCTAGTAATACGCGGGGAATGTGAACGATATAGCACATGGACACATCATGACCGTTCAAGGAGAATGTTCTTAAGGTAGTATTATTTCAATCAACCCAGGATCTAGTAATAACACGGTTCCGCTGTACGTATAGTCCCATTCAGTTCCTCTCAGATCCAATTACTACGCCATGGACAGAATATTGTTCTCACCTTGGATCGTCCCTCGAGTTTCGTTCGGTCACATTGTCAAGGTTATGAGCACTCTTGTTTTTGTAGTTACACATACTTATTGATCAATGGATCTTTGGTAAAAGAGGGGGTGTGCCCACCCTCATCGATTTTTGGAGATATGTATGTATTCTTTTTATTGATGGACGGTATACCGGAGAGAATGGACCACTGAGATCAGATCTTGAGGTGTGTCGCATGCGTACTTCTATACTTCAGCGTACGGTAGATACTATATTTGCGACCGGGCCGAGGCCTCTCAGGAGGCCCTCAAGCCAAACCCGCCCATCCGAATCTTCCATCCAATACAAACATCCCATATGTTAGGCAATAAAGTAGTCTCATATCCCCATCTCCCCCAATATCCAATCAAAGTATCAAGCCAGCCCGCCAGCCCCTCTAGGAAACCGTCGGCACACAAATCACTTCCCCAATCGCCAGCTTATCGCAATCCAGCCCCTTGTTCTCCCCCAGGATGTCGTCGACCTCGAGGCCCCGGCGATCCGCAATTTCCCAGCACGTGTCGCCGGACGTGATACTGTACGTGTGCGCGCCCGCCGCACATTGGGGCACCATCGGCGCACCCTCGCCCTCGTTGCCGCTGCCGGTGCCCACCGTCTTGTGCAGGAACCAGAAAACGCCGATGAGGAAAAGTCCGATGATCGTAAAGAAGTTGAGGAGGGGCATCATGTCGGCCCGCCACGAGACCTGCTGGTTGCCGCTCCAGCTGTCGTCGGGCCCCCCATCTTCGGCGTCGAGGTGGTCGTCGTAAGGCGGAGGTGGGGCGTCTCCATCGCTGTAGCCACCCTCGTTAGGGTGGTTGACGCCGCCGTTGCCGCCCGTTTGACCCGTCGAAGAAGAGTTAGAGGGCCCGGAAACGCGACGCAAACGCCCGTATTGGCTACCGGGCGCGCTCTCCCAGATGCTGCCGTCGTTGGTGTCGCGGAAGGTGTAGGTCTGGTCGTCGGCGTCGTACCCGATGCGCACCATGCCCTCGGGCAGGCGCTCCTCATCCGTGTCGTACTGCGACCAGCGACCCATGTTGCCGGGTATGTATGTACTTTACTTAGTGTCGGATGTGATGTGATTGATGCAGGTCCAAATGTAGCAACTTTTCCTGCACGCCTTCTCGAAAATTGACCAAATTATTCCAACGATAAGTTCGCCGAGGCAACGATGAGCAATTGATTGATTGCTTTTGGATGATGAATTGAAAGAAACAGCAATGCCCGTTTCGTCTGGTCGTTGCTGGAATTCCTTCCAGCAAACAACGTTCGATGGTACGCGTCAAGGGGCCCTTTCCCAGGCGCTCAGCCACCGCCCGCTACCGCTGCATTACCGGACAAAGTGGTCTGACGTCAACCCGAGGCCCCCTTTTGTTTCATGCAGCACACACCTGCTTCAGCCTAACCAACCAAATCAACCAAATATCAGCAACCATGGACAACATCCGCTTGCTACTACTGCTGACATGAGGTATGTATTAGAACACCATACTGCACATTGCACACTGCATGCGTTGTTCGAGGCCGATATGATGCGGGAAAAGCCCGCTTCGTTGGATTTTGTCGATACGAGATCTCCAAGATCAATGATGACCCGTCGTCAGTCATTTGACCGACCGGTTTGGGGGCAATCCATTCTAGGTTATGTCGATCTCAATGCATCGCCTATGCAAATCAACAAGCGGGATGGCGAATGTGAATGGCTTCACGAACGAACTACCAGCTCGGCGCCTTATAGGTGTTCTAGCAAGCCGGATCCAAGACCAACCTTGATAGGTATCCATGCGAACCAAAAGTTTATGTGACCAATGGCCGCAAAAAGAAAGTCAACAATGCCAGCTGCCAGAGAAAGACGTCTTCTATCGGAGATAGGACGACCTGACTGTATACAAAAACTACAACATTCGTTTGATTCGTAGCCGCTTTTCGAAATAATCTAATGCCGTAGTCGTGATTACGCAAGCATATTCACACAGCAAAATCCCCCCACACCCCCCCCGTGTGGAAGGCAACGATTCGCGACCTTGTCAGCCTTGGAAGTCATGGCCAACATGACTACTGCCATTTACGAGGCGTCCTCGCCTCAATGGACACAGCAGGCTTTCTCGGATTCGCATATGTCTATGGCGACGTCGAGTATGCTGGCCTTGTGGATCGCGGTCATCATGCTGGTGTTGCTGACGGAGACGGACGGAGACGGACGGAGTAGTGCGTAAAGGACTGGCGAAAACATGACTAGTCCCTCTCTTAATCGAGGTTCTCTATGAACTATACAACCTCCCAACCTCCTCCTTATAGTCGGCCAGCACCCCTATCCGATCCAGCGTCCCCTTTCCCAGCCTCCGGAACGGCCGCGCAGAGTCCGCCACAATCACCTTGTCCCGGGGGATGCGCACCTGGCCCACCACCTGCTCATTGACCTCGTCCATCAAAGCCCCAATCTGCTCTTGGAAATCCTTCTTCATCTCCTCCTCCTCCTGCTCGCTGCCGCCGCTGCCGCCGCTGCCGCCGCCGCCCCGGAGTTCCAAGATGACAAAGGGGACGGGCCTGCCCTCGCCGCCGACCAGGGCCGTGGCGACGAGGGGGTGCCGCTCCAGCCCGCTCTCCATGTCGGTGGCTCTCACTTTCTGCATCCACTTGAGCTTGAACAGATCGTCGGCGCGCCCGCGGTGGAGCCACAGGTCCTTCTCGGTCGGGTGCGGCTCGTACAAGTCCTCGGAGCGGTGCACATCTTTCCCCGGGAACAGCTCGAACACGGGCTGCCACCGGGCGTACTCGGGCTTTCGGTCGATGACCAACTCGTGCAGCCCAGAATCGGAGTGGGGCACCATACGACACCCGACGCGCTCGTCGAAGCGGTAGTACCGCCAGTCGGCCGGGTCGGCGTACCGGTGCTGCATCAGGGCGCCCATCTCGGTCGAGCCGACGACGATGGCCAGCAACACGTCGCGGCACAGCTGGTCCCCCGCCCAGGCGTCGACGGCGGCGCCCGCCGACATGACGAGGTCAAGGGAGCGGAGCAGCTTCAGACCGAGACCGCCGGGGGCGAGGCAGAGGTCGCGGATGTGAGCCGCGGTCAGGAAGGCGCCGTCGAGTTTCTGGTGCTGGTGTTGGTGTTGCTGTTGCTTCTCGCTCTTATCGGTTGGAGGAGGAGAAGAAGAAGAAGAAGAAGAAGAAGAAGAAGAAGAAGAAGAAGAAGAAGAAGAAGAAGAAGAAGAAGAAGAAGAAGAAGAAGAAGACAGTTTCTGCAGCAGCTCGAGGGCGAGGTCGCTCGGTAGCGGCGCCGGCGCGTCCACGGGCGGGAAGACGGGCGTCGCGTGGAAGAAGAGCGGCAAACCAAAAAGACCTAGGATGCCGCCCATCCAGGTCGGCGGCGCGATCCAGAAGACGCGCTTGTGGCGGGTGGCGCCCAGCATCAAGTGCGGGTTCTCGACGGTGCCGTCGGGGAGGAGGTCCCTACTGCAACCGAAGTGGCTGAACATGGCGAGGGTCCAGGTGTAGTGTTTGGGCAGGCCCGTGGTACCCGAAGAGTGGATCACAAACAAGGGGTCGCGCATGGATTCTTCCCACGTCTTGTCGTAGGGGTACCGTCGAGGGGTGGTGGCGCCGTCGTCGTCGCCGACGGTGAGCCAGTGGTCCAGGGACGGGAGGTGCTCGCACTGCAGGCCCGGCCGGTCCGCAGAGAGGGAGACGGCCGTTTGCACACTTATTGGGGCGCCGCTGAGCCAGTGGGTGCAGGCCGTGTTGTCGAGGAGGCTCAGCAGCGCTTCGTGGGTCAGGCGGCCGACTTGGGGGATGACGATCTACATATGCATTCGCCAGTCAGTATCGCGAAGCCGTTATTACTAACAACTGGGAACTACTGGAAACTACTGGAAAGTGAGTGGCCCCAATGGCGGCATTACTTACTCTACGCTGTGTCTTCTGTGCGGCCAGGATGAGCAGAGCATATCGAAAATCGCTTTCCCCATGGTAGGCGAACGCGGTAAAATCCTGGGAAGGGCCGAACCGCTCATCTAGCCACCAGCTCAGGGCGTCAACGGCTCGGGCGACTTGCGCATAGGTGACATCGCGGGGCCCCTTCTCACGCCAGTCTGCCTCGAGGATCTGGCAGTAGAGACAGCTTGGGGCGTCCCTTGCTTTGGCCTCCACCAGGTCGACGAAGCTGGAGGGCGGGAATGTGCTGTCGGATGTCATCGTCACCGCTCAGAAGAAGTATTTTTATATCTGGGGTAGTGAAGAAACCTTGGGGGGGGCGAGGATGCACAGCTTGAATCGTGGCGCCAAGTTGAAGCCAAGTTACTGTGATATATACCTAAGTATATGCCGATCTAAGCGGACATACTCGGACCAAAACACATGATGCTTGGTACTTTTGGTTTCCCTTTATGATATGTGATTCCGAGCGATTGGAGCCAGGTTGCTTTCTAACACATCATAGCGTGTCGCTGGCTGACGTGAACGCTAAGGTCATCGCTACTGCGAATGGCCGTTATACGCTTTTAGGTAGGCAGACATCGTATATCCGCACTAGACTCGCTTAAGGGCTTACGACTCTTGCTTTAACCGCAGTGTGGAGTCCCAGTCATTATTTGCATAGGTGTACTTGCTGGAAGATTGGCAAGATCATCCGTGAAGTGTATCTCGCAGTATGATGACTACATACAGAAATGGAGAAATCTAGGCGGCCTGCCACATTGGGCTCACCGAGATATGCTGCATGATATGCCGGTATTGGGGCCTGTTACAGATGAAGGCTTGTATCGGCGCTGTCTATCAAAGAAGCGAAAAGAAAAGAGAAGGAGAAAAGGAGTTGTTTGCTTTGGGCATCAAAAAAGTAACCGCGGAGGGTGTTGAACCCTCTTAGCTTTTGAAGATTTCTAAAGATACTTTCGCTAGGGCATTCCGACGCGGTCAAGGAATCAAGTTGTTGTTTCGTTATGTATTCAAGCAGGGTAAATGGGCGTGAGGAATGCTCTCGATGAGCGTTGGTGTTGTGGAAACCTGGGTGTGCGTGAAGTCAAAGTTCCACCTTGAACCCGTATGTGCTCATGCCTCATAAACCATATCCAGAAGAGATGTTGATGATAGATTGATTGATCAGCTAGGAAAACACAGCCCCGATACGAATGAACACGTTCAACGTAGAAAGAGAGGGTCGTGACTGCTATGAACACAAGGCAGTCTTCCAAAGGGTGCCACCCGTGTGCAAGTGGGATTGCTGGTGACAATCAACTTCGAGGGCCAGGTCTCTTGTCTCGAAGGAGTCGCATGAGTTATGGTGCGGCGATGAGGTTACTATCGCAGTGTGAGCATTGTATCGTGCTGTTCAGCCGCCGCGTCAACAATGTGAAGGCGGACATCATCTAAGATCGAGACATTATTGGTGGCTTATCCAACAGAAACCACATACCCTCACCCTGTGGAAAAGGTCTGACGAGATGTCGGCAGGTACATTCGAGGGAATCTTGAGTCTTCACAGGTCGAAATCCTCGCACGTCTCCCTGCTATCCCGACCGGGAAGGCTTGCTGCAGAGGGACAGGAACCCTATGAACGCTATGACCTGCGCTTACACGCAATCGCCCTCTTGCTGATCTGGATTTTCGAACGTTACATCGACATTCAGTACACTGTAATCCTCATGGGATGTTGCTGTGGAACCTTCGGTTGCAATAGCTGCAGGGTGAGGAGGAAGGCAAAACCTCTTCTGAGGTGGCTGATCAACAGCTAAATTACCTATATTAGCACATGTAACCTGAAATGCAATGACAGAAACATATATGACAAACCTGAAGTTGTTATGGTGAGTCTTGTTTCCACAAGTCTAACGTTTTTTTCAATTACCATAGGGCGGTAAACATGTTGGTTCTTTTCCAGGGCGTATCCCATTTTGGCAGATTTGTTCAGAAATATCTGTAAAGGTTCGTCTGGAATCTCCGGAAGTTTAATTCTGATCGCTTTATCGTCAGTGTTAAGGGCGTCGGGCAATGTAACAAGTTGACGCCTAATCTTTTCACCCTGACGGCTGGGCGTAGCCATTTCGAGACCGATGGTGTTTCCCCCGGGCACAATAGTCAATATGGAAGGGGCTGTCCCTGTCATGGAGAGATGAGCGCCAGAGAGAGTTCTACCTTGAAGATCCTGACCACCTATCAGGCGCAATTGAATGCTTGGAGATGAACTGGGTTCTGGTTCATCCGCGCTTCTCTTTCTTTTGGCTGCCCTCTCGTCTTCTACGATACCTGTGTCGCATGGTGTTTCCTGAGGCAGAGACATAACAACTGTATCTGTTGTATTCCTCACCAAAATGAAACCCCCCACATACCGAGAATGATAAAGAATGAGGCTTCTCATTGCATTTGTCAAACTCGGTTTCAAGATAGGCGGGTGTTGCATCCTCTAGAACTATTGATCAGCACAGTATAGACGATTTGGATCTACCTCGACGTATTTAACAAGCAGCTGTATAAGTACTTACTTGCTCCGAAGTCCCACATCCATACTTTGGTCTCTGCTAGGAAAATAAGGAGTGATCTCATGGGATGAAAATGCATTTCACTCACTCCGGGAGAGCCTAGCGTTACCCTGGTGAGACGAATACATTGCAGACGAAGGGTGGGAACATGGTGGATTTCGAAAACAGCCAGGTTAACCTGGCACCGCCTTTTGTAGTCCGCAAAACACAGCATCTTATTGCCTGGACTGAATGTCAGGGAGTATGTGTACCAATTGGCCCAAATGACAGGGACACCAGCAGTACGCCAAGGGTTGAACGGCTGCAGCCCTTTTCCCCACTTGTTGTGGTAATCGCTAATATGTTCCAGCGGAAGACGACTCGAATGGTAAGTTGTCGTTGACTTCGACTGGTCTGTTGAAATTCCGTAAACAGTTCGAAGCACAGCGATTGTGTGGCAGTCGGGCCCAATAGCCAACGGAAAGGAGATCTCGAATCCTTTAGGGTTCGAAAGTACTTTCCGAAAAGACTGACGGAGAATGATAGAAACCTCCTCCCGTGGAAGCGGAATTTGGAGACTGGCCAATTGCGATCGCGATCCTTGCGCCCATACATCATATTTAGCAACCCATCCATCGCCCAAGCTCTCCTCTTGTATAGAAGCATATGATCCATTGTGGCCACGCCAGAGCTGTTTCAAGTCTACTGGAGGAACTATGCAGAGGACTGCAGTCATTCGTGCATCGCTCGATGTTGAAGATATTGAGCATAGGGTGCGTTGGTTGCAGCCACGGCTATCCTTGACATCTTCTGGTGCTAGACTGTAGGCAGTGCCGAAACTCGATGTATCGAATCTAGACAACGTCTTAAGCTTGGTGAAAAGTATGACATCAGTCCAGATGAGGTGTGGTGTTTTGAGCAGTGTTGACCCCCATTCGTTTTCTACCGATAGTAGATCTCCAGCAACGTCGACTAATTGGGTTTTCAGTCCTTGGTCGGCGATATGCAATGCATCATTGCAAACCCATGTAAAGCCTCTAAGTGACTGCACAATATCATGAATAGACTTGCCGAGGGCATAGAGATTCTCTATCCAGAGACCCGCCGCAACTAGACTGCCCAAGAAACGGGCGACCACACCCTTAAGTCGAGAGATATCTGCTTCGTACGTTCCTCCAACGGATTCGCTGAGTTCCCATAATTTCTCATGCGGTATACTGGCTAGAGAGTTTACCCATTCCGCGGTAGCGTACGCCTCAAACCAGCTTTGGAAGCGCAACATGACTTCATTTGATCCGTAGATATTTCTTGACCAGCGGTCAAGAGGTAGTTTTGATGGTGCGCTTTCCATTATATGCTCGACGCATTTTAACGTGAGCTCAGGTGTGGTCGTAGCTATGTTCGGTATGACCACTTCTTTGCTGCCTTCAGTGGACCATTTCTTCTCGAAATACTCGATGACAGTGAGATGGGTCAGATTGAATCCACGGCGATTAGTGAACTCGACGAGACCGCAGCACACAGAGATGACCGCGTCCACGAAATCATCTTTCTCCTCAGGGTCCGAATCGTGCCCCACCGCTGTACGTAGGCAATCAATTCCTACTCTTTGCCCTTCTGATTTTGGATGCCGGACCCATGGTAGCACGTCCTTGGCTAGCTTCAGTTCCGGCTCGCTGGACTCCATAATGAGTGATGCGATCCGATTGTACATAGCATCTAAGCCTTCTGGCATTCTCACGCTATGGATCAAGCGCAACCTAGCCGTTCTGCTCAGAGCAGGCGAGCGAAGGTAGCGAGTTATGAGCTTAGCCCAAAGGAACATTCCGTCGGCGCCGCTTAACAAGGGCTCTAGCAAGCTGTTGATATTGGCTGTAGCAGGCAATACGGCTTCCTCGATTAAGTCAATGATCTCAGATTCAAGGAAGGCGTGTATGTCGGGACCAGTGAGATCACGACTGAAAACAATGCGCTGATGTGCTGGGACAAGATACTGGAGGCGGCTGACATTGGGCCGACTGAAACAGATCAACTTGATTGGCGCTGTTGTCACCAGGGCTCTCAGTCGCTCGATAACGTCGTTCGGGTCATCCGCCTCGTCAATACCGTCCACAATAAAGTCGATGCGACCCAAGGTTTCTGCACAGATACGCAAGAGGTCATGAACTTGCTTAGTTGTCGCACAACTCTGACAAGACGACGAATTGGAATCGGATTGAATGAACATAAATTTGTCTAAGATGTCGTCGTCCTCGCGGTAGCGGTGAAGAATCTGCGCAAGGGCTGATCGGTAGGCCGCTTCGATTGTTGAGCTTTTTCGGTCGGTATACCTGAAGAAGAAATAACAAACCATTTGGCCAAGTTGCTTTGAAATCTTCTCTTCTTCTAGTTCGTCATAGACGGATGAGGCCACCATCGTCTTACCGCACCCGGGATTTCCTGGACCCCGTGTTAGCGATCGATACTGTATTAAAAACTCATATCTTACCATGCGCCCAAAGAACCCAGGGGGCATCATCTTTTGCTTCGTGAAACCATAGAAATCAACTTCCATGGATGCCCATTTCTTAAATTCGTCCTTCTTGAAGATCCATCTTGCTGTATTCTCGATACGATGCTCTTGGGAAGACTCGAGAGTCTCTGCAAATAGGGGTGGCGCTAGCCAATCTTCGATCCGCCGCACAGAGGAACCTATTTGAGTTAAATCGTGAACCTTTGGTTTCTGCAAGGGTAGCTCTTACATTTGAACTCTCGTTCTTGAACCTGTTTCACCCCCCTGCCGAGATCTTCTATTTCTTTGGCTCTTCTTCGATCCTCCTCTGCTAACAGTCTCGCTTGCTCTGCATAAACTCGTTCAAGGGATGCTGCACGATAAGCATCTTTGGAGCGTTGTGCTCGATATATGTCCAACTCTTCCAGAATGAATCCCCGATGATAGGTCATCTGAGCCAAGATATCGCGGAACGTGACGTCGAAAGGTTTCCATATCACATTCGCAATCAGCTCAACGGGTCTCTTAATACCTATATTTTGTGAGCTTCGATTGGTCAATGATCGACTAGGCAAAGAGACTCACGTCCATTAGACGAGCTGATGACCTTAGCAGCTAGTTTCAAGAACCTAAAAAAGTCCTGGTATACCTTTTCTATGTGTTGCTGCATACGGAGAGTGGGTTTTCCATCGAAGACATCCAATATCGCTTCGTACTGGGGGAATGCATTTGCCAGGCGCTCAATGACAGAAAGAAGACGGTCGAAAAAAGTAGGCAAGACAGAAGCTAACTACATAAATATGAAAATCTCAATTGATCAGCGAGCTGTATTGGCGAAGCAGGAGAGATCGGTCGCACCTGAAGAATAATTCGTACCGCCCCATATGCCAAAGCGGCAGCATCATGCGCACCAGCAACGACATTGAGGGCGTCAAAGTAGACTTGAAGACGGGTGTTGAGCTTGTTGACTGTGGTTAAGCACCGGCCCAACAGAGTTTTCTGGCCTTTTTTCGCCAGAGTCTCCAATTCCCGGAGCGATATCACCAGCTCGTCTGGCGTGTTACAAGCGACATATCGAGCCTGATCTTTAGTTGAGAGTGTGGCACGAAAGGCATCCTGTGCCGCCTTGAATACGCTGTCGCTCGCAAAGCTGCATGTTAAAAGAATGATCAGTACCTAAGGCAAGTTCTGTACCAGTTTAAATACGAGTTGATGGATTTACCTCATTGTGTCCTCGTCAAACTGAATACATGCATCTTGGTAGATGAGTGATACCAATGCCTCTGCTCCAGGTGGTGGGGTAGAGGTACAGCTTTATACCACAAGACCTGCGTACTATCAGCGGCAATAAAAAGCGAGGATACTGATGCAGCAACCCTGGTCTTCGTGAATGGAGGCGCAGCAAGGCAGATCGTCAAGGCAGATGAATTTGTTACTGAGGCGTGAAGCATCTTGGCATTTTCAATCCCTTGGGGAAGGCAAACTATACACCAGTTACTGGTAAGGCCGACTGCAGCGAGTTCAAGTATCATGATGAATACTGACCAAAATATAATATAATAGAAGAGATGAACTTGAGGTTCACGGGATTATATGAAACATTTCTAACACATACATACACGCCTCAAATGTCTGGTAGATGTGGTGCTATTTTCCCATGCCTGGTCGGGTTCTTGGGGCAGCGCACACGGACCAAGCATTACAAGCTTCAAGAGCCCTGAACTTGCCAGCATCACACTTGCTTACCTATGTACCTACTGTCGGTAAAGGTCTGCGTCAATGCGGGGAAGCTCTCACTGGCTCAAAACCCATCGATACTCTCTTCTCGGGAGTTGTCGAGGGCAGGGGTTGCTTCACGGACGGTGGATCTTTGTTTACTCTAGGCAACCATGCGGTAGAGGGAAGCTCTCAGCGAATCGTTTCTTTTCAAAACCGGAACAATGTATCAGCAAAGGTGCGAGAGCACCTACCTGCTTTACGTATATAAGAGCAGGAACTTGACCATGGGCCCTTCAATTGAGCAACCATAGTAGTCTGAATTGATCTGTCGTTGTTCGCAGTCTATGCTGAGCAGTACCGAAGAGCTCCTTTGCCCATTGGATTCCATCATAGCTTGTAGACCTCAACAACGATAATACCTGATTCAGGCCATACCATGGCTGACTCCGCCCCTATGATTGCTGCGGAAGAGCGTCAGGAAACGCCTGAAGTAATGGAACGGAAAGCCAATACGCTTGTGAATTACATCAACAAGAGCAAGCATATCATTGTGTTCACGGGCGCCGGCATATCTACATCAACAGGCAGGTTCGTTCCATTCGTCTAGGAGAGCTTCGCTCGCTAACTGGCGAGCCAGGCATCCCCGACTTTCGCGGGCCCGAGGGGGTTTGGACACTGCGAAAGCAAGGGAGACTGCGAACATCCAAGGCTGCCAGTACGCTGCAAGCCATTCCATCGCCGACTCACATGGCCTTGGTAGAACTGCAGGACCGAGACATCTTGAAGTACGTCGTCAGCCAAAACTGCGACGGGTTGCACCGCAGGAGCGGCATTCTACCGGTGAGCTCCCAACTGAGCCGCTCTGGTGACTACCGCGTTGTTGACGCGTTTGCGTCAGGATCGAATCTCCGAGCTTCATGGGAACAGTAATCTGGAGCACTGCAAAGACTGTGGGAAACAGTACATCCGGGGTGAGTTCAATGCCCAACATCGACTTCTCCATCCCTGGGCCCGCGCGTCTTGTTAACGTAGGCCGAGATAGACTTTCGAGCAGTATCTACGTTCGAGAAGGGCATTCACGACCATCGCACCGGTCGGAAGTGTGCTCTATGTGGTGGCATCCTGCTTGACACCATCATCAACTTCGGCGAATTCTTGTCAGCCGAGCCGTTACAGCTCGCGAGGGATCACGCCAAGAAGGCCGACCTGTGTATTGCTCTCGGGTCTTCCTTGACGATCCCCCCAGCCAGCGAGATCCCCGAGACGGTCGGGAAGCGCAAAGCTGCGAACCTCGTCATCTGCAACCTCCAAGAGACGCCCCTGGACAAGTCGTCAAGCCTCCGGATCTTCGGGAAAACCGACGACTTGATGGAACGCGTGATGGAGAAGCTCTCGCTCCCCATCCCCAAGTTCATGGTGCGTCGTCTGCTCGTCATCCGGATCGGCTCCGAGGCCGGACGCTATTCGGTGAAGATTGAAGGCGTCGACGTCGATGGCACCCCCGTCACCTTCCTGCAATCGGTCAAGCTCGAGAACAATCGGCGTGTGGTGCGCGCCGAACCGTTTACGATCAACCTGCGGGACGAGCTCGAGATCGGGACACGGCTCAAACTCGTGCTGGAGTTCATGGGACACTACGGAGAACCGAACCTGGAACTGAGTCACTTGTACGATGACGCGGGTGCGGCGCTTGCATTGTACCTGCTCGAGTACGATCCTCTTCTTGGGCAGTGGACCACCACTCGGCAAGACCCTGACAAAGTCCCTGCAGCCTCTGTTCAAGAAGTCGACTCAACCGCAAAGGGAAAAGAGAAGGCCATCCCCACGGAAGAGTCCGGTATGCCTGACAATGTGAAGCCGAGTCCAGCAACCAATGCGACCTCGGACCATGAGGCCTAACGGGTTAGCCGACTTCCACGGTCTTTCGCCAAGTACGCTTAACTTACAGAGGAAACGACGATTCCACAATACCGATTACAGTAAGTTTCGAACTGGGAAAATGGAAAGCCAGGCCAGAGGTTGTCGTAATGGGGCGGGAGGGCAATAGAGGAAAACATTTGTGCAATTTATGAAGCGCGCCTCTCGATCCCGACACTGCCGTATTTATGTAAACCTTCTTCCATTCCCGCGACCCCGTGTCGCTTGCCCCCGGAAGCCCGGGGGATCCGAGGAGCCCCACACACAACACGGAGGACCTGTTCTGTAATTAAAGCTTTCATCCCTTTCGGGGTTTTAATTCAAGACAGCATCTCGGGTTCCAAAACGAGTTATGCTTTCACGGGCGCGACGGGCGCGGTCTCCGTGCACAACACGAGAGCTCGGTGTCTCCCGCATCCGCTGGGCACTGCAAGAGGACGACCGACCGAGATATAAGTATCGGCGCACCACGATGGAAGATTTGCGGTAATGTTTACACAATACCAGACTCCTGACACCTGGAACAGGAAATTAGAAAGGGCCATGGCTTTCAAACGAACCACCGACGATGTCCACCCGTCCGCCACGGAGTACACGGTTCGTAAAACCTCCCCTTAAACCACAACACTTGCACGCGGTTGAATCAACTAACACAATCTCCCCTATTCTTTTTCGACTTGTAGGCGAAAACGGGCCAGTACGATCTTTTTACCACTTTGGTCACTCCTCCAGACCGGCCGACCTACTACTCCAGCTACTGGCTCGTCTTCTTCCTGCACGGCTCCAACGGCTACGACTACTTCGCCGTGGGTCACGTGGTGGCCTACACCCACTGCACGCCGCCCAAGCCCTTGTTCCGCGTCTGCCTGCTGGACATCCACGACGGGTACTGGTTCGGCGAGAGTTTTCCCACTCTTGACTCCCCTTTTCAGTTAGACGCCGTCGACTTCCGCTCCGATCGCTTCGAGCTCTACGCGTCGTCCTCCCCTGGTAAAGACTCGCTCGTGTGCAAGAGCCGCGTGGCGGGCGCCGAATTCGACCTCGTCGTCTCGCCGCGAGGGCCCAACCTCTACGCCGGGGGCCCGGGGACCTTCTTCTGGGGCACCGACTGGACGTACCAGATGTCGTACCCGGAGATGTGGGTGACCGGGACCCTGCAATACCAAGGCGAAACCATCGAGGTCGTCCCGCAGAAATCCATGGCCTGGCTGGACCGACAGTACGGCGTCGGGACGGGGACCGCCGGGTGGGACCTCTACATGCTCCTGTTCGAGAACGGCCTCAAAATGTCCATCTGGCGCAGCGAGGCCTGTGCCGGTGTTGAAGGCGCAACCAAGAAGTACATGGCCACCGTCGTCTACCCGGACGACGGGCACCACGAGATCTACCCGCTGGACGATGACTGCGTCGAGAGCTCGCGGCCGTTCGTCTCGGACGAGACGGGCTACCTCTACCACGCGCATCAGGTCATCACGATTCCCGGGCTTGACGCCAGGATCGAGATGGAGCAGCCGTGGCCCGTGGGCGAGATGGTGGTCAAGGGGAACCCGGACGTGGTGTCCACGCTGTTCGAGGGGTACGTCGACGTACGGGCGCGAATCCGGGGGAGGAGATTAAGGGATGGGGGGTTTCGGAGCGGCGGGTCGCACTGTAATGAAGGAAGGCTTTGTTACGACTTGTGATATCGTACGTTGTATTATGTGTTCGTTGGCACAACTGCCTGCAAGATCGTGGAATTGTATTTTCTTTTTGCGAAGTAACACCTGGTATAGATCGAAAAGAAAATAAGAAATGAAAAAGCAATTAAGGGGATTGGCTGCATTGTGGCTGGTCCTATGGGTGCCACTGCTGCGTTGACAAATCGTTATGAAATTAGAATCCAATAGTGTTTAATAAATGACAGAACATTCCACTACTTTTGTAATCAGGTTGAAGTTGTTTAGCCTGCCCTGTAACACGGAAAACTCCCCCTTGCCGTTCTTGCACCTCCTACTCATAGGTCCTCGAGTATTTTACTGCCCGTCTGACTGATCAGGAAGCCATCAAGGCTTAAAAATCTATCAATTATACTTCACTAAAATTTGAATGTGAAATTTCCATATTCGTCTTGGATTGCTGACTTGGCACCTCCGCTCTTTGGGGACGAAGATAGGAACTGCCATCTTCTCAAGAGATTCGCACTACTGTTAATACATAAGTTTCATGACTCCCGCGGACGGGAGGGTGGAAAATAAACCAGCCAACTAAAGAAAAGGGGCTCCGATAGTCTTTAGCAAAATAAAATCAAAATGACGCGGGGGAAAGCAGGAAATATGTTAAAAGCTTACTAGATGGAAACCGAGTGGCTTGTAGGTATTCGTTACTCCTATTCATCTTCTGGACTATTGTCATCGACCGCACCACGAAATATACTGTGCTTATACCAAAATCCCTCATGTGAAGATAGATCTCCATTGATATATCCGGATCATGCGCTCTTGTGTTCGATATTGCTGACTTTGATGCGAATGCCGTGTCTGCTCTTCTGCGCTTCACAACGACTCCCAAGAAACGCTCCCCTAACTTGGTAGCAACCATACATCCTAGACCCTTCTTTCTACTGTTTCACGGCCCGCTCTGCGAACCTCTTTCTGGCCAGGGAAGCCCATAACTCCGGCCGATCTCCCAAAAAGGATGTTCCCTGGGGGAGTACTCCAAGATGACTTCCCTGGTCAAGCCTCCTGGGGCTGACAGGATGCTTACTTGAGTTTTGGGGGCGTCCAAAGCCTTTTGGGGGGTTCATGATGAAGCCAATATTAGCCCTGGATATACTGTGACGTCTAAAATGCCTTTCTCTCTCTTTGTGTGTGTGTGTGGGTGTCATTCTTACCTTGGCAATCTCGTCGCGCACCTCTTCCTTGGGCCCCCGCTGATGCTTGCTCGTGGGGAAGCCGCCGGCCCCGCCCTTGATCTGGAGCAGCACGTACTCGTCGGTGACGGCCTGCAGGCTGGCGTGCTTGCCGTACCACTTGACCCGGCAGATGATGCGCAGCGCGACAAAGGGCACGAGCCGGCCGGAGCCGAAAAAGGTCTTGGTGCCCGGGGGTACGTGCTTCATCCCCTTGTACAGCTGGATCGCGGCGCGGGGGGCGATGGAACCGGTCCGCCCCTGGATCGCCATGGTTTGTCTCTACTACTCCTCAAATGGATGGGAAGGACGACGAGGAGGAGGAGGTTGGTAGATTAATCTCTCACTTCCATTCGGGACGGGGGCAGCTCCTCCAAGATCTGACGGGAGGAAGTTTAGTATGTAAGGAATAAGAGACAGTTGGTTGGGAAGAACAGTTCGAATAAAAAAAGACTATTATTTGCCTTGATTGTTTGTCTGTCCGTTTGGAAAGCCGGAGGGGATGGACGTGCAAATGGCACCATCTCCTTGGGGGTTTAGCTTTACATCCGTTGGGTTGCACGCGCGCGGGGTGCTCCCTGTTCCCTGACACCACCTTGGTTGCATCCGCGCTAATGCAGGTGCCGAGAAACGTATGAGGGATGAGTTTGTGTGCGGTGCGCGCACGTCCGGGGCGGTTCGCCAAGGACACAAGCCAAGGCGTCCAATCATTCGTCCCCCAAATCCCGGTTCACTTTCTGTTTTGTATGTTACAACTGCCTGCAAGCCACCACCAGCAAGCCACGGGCTGAATATAGGGATGGGAATACTGGGCAATTGGGGACTGCTGCCTACTTGGTGTGAGACATTCACAAAATAACGGAGGTTTGCGGCAACAACAACGACAGCCACGTATCAAATTAGTTATACTGGTTTATTACTACATACATTCACTACACACTGCTAACATTAATAGGAGAGTTGTGCAAAAACCAAAACGAGTGACAGGACCGCTGCTACCGCGCGTCCGGAGAAACAACCCCCCTGATCATCATTATCCATCATCACCACCGGAGGTGGTCTTGCCATTATCATTCATTCCAAGTCGACCACAAGTGGGCGGCTCAAATTCCCGGAAGCTACCTGCTTACCCCGAGAGAGTACCTGGTAGTATTCCGCCTTGCGCTAAGGAGGGAGTGGCTTAGTATCCCTGAGGCTTGGCCTGCTGGTATCCTTGGGGCTTGGCCTGCTGGTAACCCTCAGGCTTGGATTGCTGGTATCCTTGGGGCTTGGACTGGGACTGCTGGTATCGTTGGGGCTTGGATTGCTGGTAACCCTCAGGCTTAGGCTGCTGGTGACTCTCAGGCTTGGGCTGTTGGTACTGCTCGGGCTTGGGCTGGTACTGTTCCGGCTTAGGCTGGTACTGCTGCTCGGGCTTAGACTGCTGGTATCCTTGGGGCTTGGGCTGAGACTGCTCAGGCTTAGGCTGTTGGTATTGCTGGGGCTTGGGCTGGTACTGCTGCACAGGCTTAGCCTGCTGGTACTGCTGGTACTGCTGTTGCTGCTGTTGCTGCTGTTGCTGCTGTTGCTGCGGCTGCTGATATTGTTGGTATTGTACCGAGTTTCGGTACTGCACGGGCTTGGACTCCTGGTACTGTGGCTGCTGCTGCTGTTGCTGCTGCTTAGGTTGTTGGTACTGCTCCGGCGCCTTGGGCAGGTAAGACTGAGGCTTCGCCACCGGCGACTTAGACTGGTACCCTTCGGGCTTCTTCTCTGACTCGTGAGACTCATAGCCACCCTCCGGCTTCTTGACCGGCGACTTGGACTCGTAACCCTCAGGCTTCTTAGGAAGATAAGACTCGGGCTTCTTCACCGGCGACTTGGACTCGTATCCTTCGG
The DNA here is from genome assembly GCA_038363915.1 of Apiospora saccharicola. Taxonomy (NCBI): domain Eukaryota; kingdom Fungi; phylum Ascomycota; class Sordariomycetes; order Amphisphaeriales; family Apiosporaceae; genus Apiospora; species Apiospora saccharicola. The sequence goes on from JAQQWM010000001.1 coordinate 9,929,333, forward strand.
GCTTCTTCTCGGAGTTGTAGCTACCCTCGGGCTTCTTCACCGGCGACTTGGACTCATAGCCACCTTCCGGCTTCTTCTCAGACTTGTGAGACTCGTAGCCACCCACCGGCTTCTTGACCGGTGATTTGGCCTCGTAGCCCTCGGGCTTCTTCTCTGGCTGCTTGGATCCGTAGCCCTCGGGCTTCTTCTCGGACTTGTGAGACTCGTAGCCTCCCTCGGGCTTCTTCTCGGACTGGTGAGACTGGTAACCGCCCTCGGGCTTCTTCTCGGGCTTGCCGTAGGAATCCTGCTTCTTGGGCTGCTGCTGGTGGTAGGACTCGGCCTCCCCGTAGTTGCGCTTCTCCTTGTATGGGCTCGTCTGCTGCTGTTGTTGTTGTTGTTGCTGTTGGTAGGGGCTCTGCTGCTGCTGTTGTTTCTGAGGCTGCTGGTACTGTTCCAGCGGGATGGAGACGCCACAGGTCTTCTGGAGGAAGGCGCTAGTTTGGAGACTGTAGGGGAAACCCCCCATGTTAGTACAGACTCGAGGCCGCGTTAGGTTGGATTACTCACTACTCCTTTTGCTGGTTGCACTTCTGCTGCATGCAAGGCCCCGCCTTTGCGTGGAATTGCTGGTCCCTGGAGATGGGGGGGAGGTGGGTCAAAGTCAGTATAGGTAGAGAGGGATCCACTGTTGGGAATCTGAGATGGGTTTTTGAGGCGTGGGGTGGGTTACTAACTTGCAGAGGCACTCCCAGTTGTAGTTCTTGAACAGGTTGCGGATGTAGTGCTTCTGGGCCTGGCACTGGGAACCCTGGATGGCCTTCTTGAAGCAGAGCTCGGCGCACAGCGGGGCGCCCTGGTGGAAGGTGCGGTCGTCGATGAGGCCGGCGTTGGTGCCGGCGGCGGCGGCCAGGAGGGCGAGGAAGGCGGCGTTGAAGTGCATCTTGGATTATGTGTTTGGTAGTGATTGATTGATCGATTACTTTCTAGTGAATGGATTTGCTTTTGCTGTAAAAGAATGTGTTATTGGGCTGTGGGATATGTTGCAGTGTGTAGATGCTTGTGTGATGATGAGAAAAGAAAGTCGTGGGATATCGGAGCCAGGCACGGGGTTATTATAGAAGAGTATCATCATCGATAACATCGACTTGTTGATCTTGACATAGAGGCGATGGGCACGGGACTGCCACTGGCTGGGTGCCAAGTCACCGCATGCTGTGATGCTGACGCTTCTTCTTGGCCCTGCGAACATAGGGGAACATGAGTAGAGTTTGATTTGCTTGGACGCTTCACGCCCACGTTTCCTGACAGGCCCCGTTCTAGCCATAAAACAACGATGCCAAAGTTCCCCCAATGTGTGTTGCGCAAATATTAGCGTATAACGGCTTCTGACTAAGAACAAAAAAGGGGTGGTGATCGTGATGTGTGCAAAGGGATCAAAGCCTCGACGCCTCGACGCCTCGACGCCTCAGCTGTAATTCGCCACCTTGACCCCTGGATGGGCCAGGCCATGCTCACTGCCCATCAAAAAAGAAGCCACCAAATATTTTCCGGTGACATGAACATTTCCCATCGCTCGGCAACGGAGGCTCAGCACGGTTGCCAAGCCGGACCGCGTAGCGCCCGAGGTTTATAGCGCCGCAATGGGCGAGACGGGCCCAACTGTAATACTCACGCCACGAGGATCACCCACAAAATCCGGAAAGCAGATGCTCAGGTCTTGTGTTTCATAAAGACGCCTGTCAGCACGATTTGATAATTGTTACTTGAACATGACAGTGTGGTGTCACTGACCCAGCCTAACTCCCCATGTCGCGCATGGCATAGTTAACAGTAACAATCTGTAATAAATAAGTAGTACATCATACCCCCTTTGCGTCCTACTTGGGAACATTCCAACCCTCCAACGCATGGCTCTGCGATTCCCCCGGATTCCCATGCCTCTTCTTCTTCTTCTCATGGCCGTTCTTCCTGCGGCTCAGGAACCACTTGGCGCCGCTGTAAACAAGACAGACCAGGACAGCGGCCACGGCGTACGCCGCCACGACGCCGGCCCCCTCGCCCGACAGCTGGATGCCGAGGCCGCCGTTGACGATGCCCAGCAGCATCAGCGCGCGGCCGAACCAGATGTGGGCGTGCGAGACGGCGCCCCGGGCCCGGTGCTTGACGAAGTGCTGGTGGTGCAGCCAGCCGAGGACGGGTTGCAGTATCATCATGCATACCACTACCGTGCCGAGAACGGTGTGACTGACGGTGAAGCCCTACATCATGAGGAGACAAATGTTAGAATGTGAACAAACGTATATGTGTGTGTGTGTGTGTGTGTCAGAATGAGGGGGAATGATATCTTACCTCTGAGTTGCGCTGTGACAGCACGTATCCGAGTCCGAATCCAATCCACATCAACACGAAGGTGAAGATCTGGAAAGACGCATGTACAATCCAGTTGCCCACTAAAGGCATCAGGATGGAGCCCAGTGGGTACAATACGAGGAATGAACCGGCCAAGATGATGCCATGTCCCTTCCGCAGGCGCTCTTCGGCCGTAGTACCGCTGTCGCCCGGTACCACTCCAGTGGTGGACGACCTGCTGGGACTTCTTTCCAGAGAGGCAAATGGATCCTTGTCATCACTGGACACCGTAATTAGCCTGCGACATGTTAAACTGCCAATCGACCCAACCGTCGTGCTGGCTGATGCCGGCATTCTGGTCCGCGGTATTGAGTGGATCCCCGCCCTTCCAGGCCGCAATCCAGGGGCTGAGACCTCCATCGGTACCTAGCAAATCGTTGCTGCAGTTGGTGCACATAAGATTGACCCGCATCGTGTTGCCGCTCACCCCCGATCCCGCCTGTAGAGAAAGTTTGGCAGTAGCACTATCGCTATCTTGGCGCGGTTGGTCGTGGCCTGTCCCCTTTCGAGGCGACAGAGTCACGTTGCCGTGGCCGTCCTGGTATACGACGAGCATGTCGGAACCGGCCATCTCCGAGCCGGTGCCAATGGCTACCCAGGTGTACGTCGAGGGGCTGAGGAGCTGCAGGTAGACGGAGGAGTCGGAGACGCCAATGCTGTAACAGATGTCACCGCCGGCGTTGGGGGGGACAGTATCGGAGCATGGCAGCGGAGGCGAGCACAACGCCATATGTGAGAGCGACTGGATACACCAAACGAAGGAGAGACGTTAGTTACACGTTGATGCTGATGTCTGTAAAGAAGAGTAAAGGGCAGAAGATGTTACCCAGAATCGCCGGTATCCGGTTGAAGTGAGACATTGCTGGTTACCGGAGGAAAAGGAAGACCATTGGCTGGTAACAAGACGGCAAAAAGGAAGATGCGGGCTTTTGCTTTCAAGATCCCAAGCAACTGACGTGATAGTAATCGACAGGTATGACAGTATGTGAAAGAGACGTCGGAATGAGGGAGCTATATCTACTCGGCATTCTCCCAACTAATACATCGCGATGCAAGTATACTAATTTACGGGCTCCACCAAGGAGTAGCAAACCCGAGCACAGAATGGCCATTCTGGTGGCTTGCCGTAGTTGAGTTCTAATCGTCAAATTACCCGATTAGGACATTGAGATGATGCGTACGGATGGCCAATCGATTGGTAAAACCCTGCAGGTGATTGGTTGGGGCACCGGAGCGACTATTCTCGGGCCGGGGATCTAACCCCAACCGCTGCTAGAGCTATGAATAGCGTATATTTCACTTACTCGTGGGGGTCGTGGTAGCTTCGCCGACTAATCGACGTGTGAGATTGTGAGTGGCGCAGCCCGGGCTTACGTCATGACTATACATACCTGCCGCGCTTTTTTTCCAGCCACGCGTTTTTCCCAGCCACGCGTCCGAATCACGATGAAACTCATACACACAGCCGCTTTCCTACGCGCGTGTGGCGGATCATGCAATTCGTCGTCCCGGCCATGGACGACAAGCGTGGAAATCAAATCAAGCCTCTGGAGTGGTGCACGTGTGTAGAGGCAAAAGGGGCTACTTACTTGCTTGGAAATGCATCTTCTCTGATTGATCGCTCCGATACTGGGCTGGGCTAACTTTACCCACTTTCCCTTTCAAAGCACAAGCCAGACATCTTTGCTTTGGCAAATCTGAGGTGCTGATACAATGACATGATGCCGATCATATTCGAGGCTGATACATCGCACAGCGCCTCCTATGCCGTGACTGCCGATAATGGAAACTCTGAGCCGGCAGAGGCTCAAGAAAAAGAGAGAAAACTCACGGATAGCCCCAGAGCACACAAACACATCTCACCAAGATGGGGTTGAGGGTGAAATGTCCCTTTTCCCATCTGCCTTGAAAGCCAAGCCGCGCATTGGTATACTCCGACTGCAGCCAATTAGATGAACTTATCGTGGGTTTGGGATGGATCGTCCAATCAGCATTCCGGATAGGAGGAATGGGGCGATCCACGTGATAGCCCGCACTTTTCTCCATATCCTTATTCTGACGACCCAACTCCCTTTTCCCCCTCTAGCGATTCGGTAGCCAAATCCAGGGGTGAGTAAGCAGGGAAATATCCACCGGAACCGACCCAATAGGACACGGGCATTAAGCTAACTATACGAAGACCAACCAGGACCTCTCGCATTGTGCAGCCAACCAGCCATGGGTAGCAAGGATGTCACGGATGGAGCCATGAAACTCCTGCCCAAGGAGCTTTTGGAGATCCAATTGGGCCAGATTGATCTGCTCTTGGCAATGTATGCCGCCGAGGAAGAGCTGGTTGTCGAAGACAGCGCACGCACCTACGTTGAAGAGCTGAAAGACTGGTGCTCTAGCGACAGTGCCACACTTCCAGGGGGCAAGGTCTGTCCGAGCATCACGATGTTGCTCACTCTGCAAATCCATGCTTCTGATGATGATGATAAGGGCTCATCACCAGGAAAACCTCTAAAACTGGACATAACGATACCGCTAGCCCTGGATAACTCTCAAGACACCACGGCAATGGAGGAACCCCCACCCGTCAAGTTCCGGCTGCAACAGCCGACCTGGATGAGCAAAGCCGAAGCGGCGCAGCTCATGACCAGCATCCCGCAAGACGAGAACGACATGTTCTCCACCATCGAGCAGATCAAAGACGCCGCCTCCCTACATCTGCAAACCCAACACAATAATGCAACCCCCGCCGAGGCAGGGGACTCGGCCTACCCCAGCCACGGCCCCCTCCTCCGCGTCTGGTTCTACTTCCCCTCCATCAGCACGCGGGCCAAGCGCGACGACCTCGTGACCAACGCGCCCCGGTACGGCCTGACGGGCTTTCTCTTGGCCGGCAAGCCGGGGATCCTGTGCCTCGAGGGCGGGTCGGCCCAGGCCGTCGACGACTACATGCGCTTCATCAAGACGGAGAGCTGGGGCGACATCCCCGCCCACCACAAGAAGGTCAGCGAGCGGTACCGCGAGACCCTCGGCGAGGAAACCCCTCGGGCCTTTCAGGATATGCGGGAGATCACCGACACGTTGGGGGAGCGTCGGGGCGAGCGGGCGAACCGCAACGACATGCGGGCGCTGGAGGCGTGGTTGACGGAGCGGGGGTTGGGGGATGCTATGACCAAGGTCCTGATATGAGGTGCTTTGCTGTCATAAGCCCTATCATCATCATGGGGCCATGCCACGGGACCCGGCCAGTCCCTGCTTCAAGGGGATCTTCATGAAAGAAAGGATTCGCGTTTGAGTCTACCTTGGGGACTATTATGGCCATCTAGTCTACCTACTACTCTAAATCCAGGAATACCTACATCTATACCACCTAGATCGAGTACCTGAACCAAGGCACGTTATCCGCCAACTCACGCTCCATCTTCTTCTGCTCCTCCGTCAACTCCTCATCACCGATCTGTTGCTGCGTCAGGGCGTCCCGCCTGGCGTTCTCGCGGCGGAACCAGGTGATCATGAAGAGGGTCAGGAAGAAGGACATGCTGTGTCGAAGAAAGGTTGTTAGTTAGTCGGCCCATCCACAACGATAGAGATGGAAAAAGATGGATAAAGAAAGAAAAACATACGCCACGAATCCAATCAAGATGCTGTGGCCCTTGATGTAGCGGGGACCATCGGGCGTCAGGTAGACGTAGCTCGCAATGATGCCGCCGCAGTTACCGCCCATGACCTGCATGGCGATACCGGTGCCGCGCTTCAGGCTACCTCCGATGTTGGCGCCGTTCCAGGCCAAGCATAGGGGGATCTGCGAATAGATCCCTACAAGGCAGAGAGCCAAGTACAATTAGCAAGTTCTCCTAGTGGAGGGTCCGTGGGGAATGAGCAGCACCAAACTTACCGATCGCCGCAAACACCGTCCCCGCATACTGCACCGCCGCGTTCCCACTCCCCGCCAACATGGCGAACCCCAGCACCGCCACGAGCTGGAACCCCAACAGGAAGACCCCCCTCATCCTCGCCCGGTCCGCGAACCAGCTGGCCCCGATCGTCGATATACAAGCGAAGATGTAGGGCGGCACGCTCATGAGCTGCGCGTTGTTGGCCGAGTAGCCCATGCCCTTGATGACGGTCGGCAGGAACAGCGAAAAGGAGTAGATGGGCGTGAACCCGGCCATGAAGATGAGCATGAAGACGTAGATCTTCCAGTCGCCGATCGCCTGCCACACGTATTTCAGGTCGAAGTCGTCGGACAGGTGGCCCCGGTCGGCGGCGAGGCGGCGCTCGACTTCGTCGCGCTCTTTTTCGGCGAGGAAGGTGGCGCTACAGGTTCCGGGGCGTGTAAGCTTCAGTCGATTGAGAACACCAGAGGGAAATCAGGGGGTAGGGAAGTCTTACGTGGAGGGGTAGTCGTAGATGGCCCAGTAGGCGGTGAAGGAGACCAGGATGCTGAGAAGTCCCTCGAGGATGAAGATCCAGGACCAAGCGGAGAGTCCGCCAACACCACTGCGCATGATGAATCAGCGAGGGGCCATCCAATTGAATGATTTGGATACATGGTTGTTTGGAGGCGCATACCTCATCTCAGCGATTCCCCTCGCCAGTATGCCACCAAAGGCCCCAGCCAGCGTCGCCGCCGAGAAGAACAGGGCCATGCGAAACCCGCACTCATGCCTGCAGTACCACTGGGTGATGTAGTAGTTGACCCCCGGGAACAGACCCCCCTCAAAGACCCCCAGAAAGACGCGGGTGGCCATGAGCCCCGAGTAGTCCTTCACGAAGCCCTGGCAGATCATGCAGGCCGACCAGGCGACCATGATGAAGGTCAGCCAGACCGAGGGCCGCAGCCGCTTCAGCATGATGTTGGACGGGATCTCGGCCGCGATGTAGAAGGGGAACAGGATGGCGAGGCAGTCGTTGTACTGCAGGCCCTGGAGCCCGAGGTCTTGTTCGAGTTTGTCGAGGCGGGCGTTGCCGATGTTGGTGCGGTCGAGGAAGCAGAGTCTGGGGGGATGGGGGTTGTCATTGTATCAGTGCGTCTGTGGTGGCTTCTTTCCCTGTTGCTGTCGGCATGAAGATCGACTCACAGGTAGATCAGACTCATGAAGGGGATGAGATGCCAATCCAGCTTCCGCAGGAGCTTCTTGGTCTCCTTCTGGTCGAACATCTTCACCTCAGAGACGTGCGTCGTTGCTCCCGTGGACGGGCTCTCGTCGCCCTTGGTGGCCGGCATGCCGCTGGGGTCTAGTGTCTTCTCATACATTCTGTTTTCACTCCGATTTCAACTTGCAAGAGAATACGATGAGAAGTAGGGGTTGAATGCGACGGAACGGAACATTGAAATAAGCCCACGGGAGATCCCTTTCCGGGCTCAAGAGATCGGCGGCGGCAGGGGATCTCTAAATAGCTGAGATCTCATTCTTTTTCAGCTGACATGTAGTGGGCATGCAGTGAGACATTTCAATCACGCAAGGCGGCATATCGAGCAATCGTGATAGCCTATCGCGATACACGCTCAACATGATTTGGTGGCCCGCGAATAGCAAAAGCTTGATAAGTAGATACCTGATGCAACCTGTACGTCGTAGCGCTCTCTTCCATTCGACGCCACGAGGCTCGGCATAAGCTTGTTTACACCCCCAACCCCAACCCCATACTTACCTACCCCGGATCCCCATTTCTATCTTCCCCGGGAAGCTTGTAAGAGCCTAGGCCTTTCCCGTGTTACCTACTGGTAAGCCCTACCTAGAGCTAGCGATCAATCAGTTGTACGGGAAAAAGCAACCATAGCACACGACGACTGGTCAGCAAGGAAAAAGCTTAACAGCATTATGAATATCCAATGCATATTACTATTGCCAGCTCAGCAATGATCTTTATCAGCTTGCGCATGCCGCTTTCGCATGTCGGGTTTCTCGGCCAATTGTGGCGCCCCAGACTAGCCCCCCGGGAAAGCATGCCCTGCCGTAGATGGCTGAGAGGACCAGTTGGTATTTTGAAACGGAGTACCTCGCTGGGCATTTCAACAGTATTCGTCACAGCTTGCGTCGTTCGCCCTTCCTATCCACGCCATTATCTTCTCAGCCAAACGTCAAGCAACAACCGCGATTCCTAGTGGGCAACGGTCGAGACACATCTTTGTTCTGGGGATCAATTTGGGTTTCTAGGGCTGAAATGTGTGACACTGCCTCGTAAGTACTGTAAAGAAAAGGAAAAAAAAAGAAGGGAAGCTGGTGTATGAAAGACCACCTTGCAGGTCCCCCCGGCCGCGTCTTCAGCCGCAGCTTAGGGTATATATGCAGGCTGACAAACAGGGTAACTTGGAAATGGTCACTCCCGTGACTCATGAATCAAACGTGCATCTGCTTAAACCTTTTACTCCAGGGCCGTAGCTAGTATTATTTATCATTGAGAATTGGATTCGCTCTAAGTATGGGTATCACTGCATTATCTTGGTTCAACCGAGTTGATGGCCAACATGTACCTATGGTCAGCCAGTTGAACTCGGCTTCGGGCCTCTTCAGCCCCTATCCATATCTAACCAATCAAATCATTTGACCGGCGTCTTTTCTTCATCCGACACAACCTGATGCTACTCCTTCTTCGCCCCGTTTCCGCTATCGATATTTTCTGCTCCTCCTTCTTCTGAAATTTCGCCGGCTGAAGGTGTCGTCGTCGTCTTCCGATCCTGCACCTCCCAGATCGCGAAATAAGCCGGCACCAAACTCACCGTCCAAAACACCACATTGATGACCGTCGTCCAAAACGGCGAGAAGCGGCTCGAACTAATCCCAAACGACGCGCACTGGCCCCAGCTCTCGACGCCCCGAAGCAGCCCCGTCCCGCGGCTCAGCTCCGACGTGCCGTCGCCGATGGTGCCGATCAGGAAGTACAGGTAGTTCTGGACCACGTTGCTGACCGTCTGCAGCAGGATGTAGATCCCGAAGCCCTTGCCGAACCCGGGCGAGGTCCAGTCCAACCCCTTGGGCGGACGGGCTTCGTACTCGTGCTGCACGACGAGGACCCAGATCCACAGCAGCGTGAAGGCGCTGCAGGAGCCGACGAATCCCGCGCGGAGGCGGGTGCGCACGCTGAAGCGGGGCGAGTCGAGGAACAGACCGAAGAGGGCGCAGGCGAGGGTGCCCGTCACGGCCGACAGGAACGAGGCCAGGGCGCGCGCGCGCACCGAGAAGTAGAGCGTCAGGTAGGTCGAGGCGTAGCCCCAGTAGAACCAACAAGAGAAGAAGACGGGCAACAGCAGACCGACCTGTTTCGAGGTGGCGGTACGCCAGAGCTGGCGCAGCTGCTCGCGGGCCGTGGTGCGGGCCTCGACCACGATGCGCGACCCGTCGCTCCGGCGCGTCTTCTCGGGCGGTGAAAGCAAGAAGGCCAGCGGTAAGGAGCAGGCCTGCAGGATCACGAAGACAAGCAGTGTCACCCACGAGACTTTGCCGCTCGTGGCCGTGTTGGCGTTGAGGCCCAGGTTGATGGCGCCGCCCAAGAGCTGACCGCTGTTCTTGAAGCCGAGCCAGAGGGCCAGGTACCGGCCCCGTTTCGCGTGCTCCGGGTACGATAACACGATGGCACCCTCGGCGGCCCAGTAGAGGCCCGCGCTCACGCCGCAGATGGAGGCGCCCAGCATGACGAACCACTCAGTCCCAAAACGGTTGTTCTGGTATAAGGCGGCGCTGTAGATGGACCAGCCCAGGGTGCCCGCGATGAGCGTGTTCCGGACGCCGATCCGGTTGACGAAGACGGGCGACAGGATGCAGAAAAGGCCCATGAGCCCAAAGACGAGCGAGTTGCCGCCGTTGACCAGGTAGGGGAGCAGGGCCCCGCCCGCGCCGAGCGAGTTGTTGGCGTTCCAGAGGCCCGGGCCCAGCAGGGCGATGACGCCGCAGATGATCATCTGCGCCAAGACACTTCGGTAGAACGACGCCATGGTGAACGGGCGGGAACAGTTCAGTTGCAGCTCAACTACTCGGGGTTCTTGGCCCTACTTGCTGCCATCAAGGGACCCCGAAGGACCTTGATATATAGATACCTAGTCCTTCATTTCGATGGAAAATTTCTCGAAATGATCTCGGATCATGCCATGGTCCAGGGCAATACTGACCATTCACATGAATCGTGGGTAACTGAGAACGGCTAGCTACCGTGTCGTGCCTCCACACGTGCCATCCATAAGCCGGATTGCGTGATTTCTTGGCACGATAGCCTTATCTTCTCAGTCATTCTCATTTGGAATCATTACTGAAGGAAATGTCAGTCACGAGATGTTTCTGGATGTTTAAAGTATGGTATGCCAATTTGTTCAGTGAGCTTGCAAGAGCAATCGTTACTGCTCCCGCGTTAGCTGACAAAGTAGGGGCCAGTGATTCGGTTGTCTGCTAAGATGTCAAACCTGCGGGCAAGCAGGAAGCCGGAAGCCATCAATCGGTTGTGGAACAGGACCTGGATTGAATGCTCATCGCAATGAAAGAGAGAGAGAGGGAGAGAGAGAGAGAGAGAGAGAGAGAGAGAGAGAGAGAAAAGCCCTATCCATCGCGGTGACCATATGCAATTGAGGACGTCGAATAGCAACCTGGCTTACCCGCCGTCAAGGCACCCAGACGTCGCCGGTCCCCTCAAGGCACCCCCCTCCCCGACCTCGACGCCTTGGCCATCTCGCTCTGCGCCGTATCGTCCGCGTACCGCTGGTAGATGGGCAGGTAATGCTCCCTCTCGCTCTCGGTCCGCTTGACGCTGTCCCTGCTCTCCACCGCGGCCCGCCACTTGCGGAACCTCGCCCAAGCCGCCTCATCATCCTCCTTCTCGCCAGCCGCCTGTTCCGGCTCCGGCACCGCCGTGACGCCCTTGAAGTGATCAAAGACCCAATGCCTCAGCACCCACGGCGCGATCGCGATATCCACCATCCCGATCTCGTCCCCGGCGAAGAAAAAGGGACCCTCCGGATCCATAGCCCGCGCGAACTCGAGCAGGTACCCCCGATACTCGTCCCTCTTCCCCTCGAGCATCTTTTTGCTATTATCCTGGTTTCCTCTCTGGGTCCCGGCCTGGAACTGCAGGAGCCGGTGCCACGCCGGAATGACGCGCGTCGTCACAAAGTCCATCCAGATGCGCGCGCGGGCGCGCGTGAAGACCGCCTCGTGATCCTGCACGACATTCCCCTCGTCGCCGGCGACCGGGGGCAGCAGCCGGGGCGCGCGGTGCGGGTACGTCTCCTCGAGGTACTGCAGCAGGACGGTGGACTCGTAGAGAGCCTTGCCGGGGGCGACCTCGAGGGTGGGGACGAGGCCGCGCGGGTTGGCTTTCATTAGCTGTTCGCCTTTGTAGTAGGGATTGACTACATGCATATGATTTAAGTACTTGTCAGCTTTAGATATGGGGGCTGGGCTAGGTGTGCTTAGGTATGATGCGACCAACCTTCAATGTATTGATACGGAATCCCCTTCTCCTCCAGCGCGAGCCAAACGCGCTGGACGAACGGACAGAACCACCCAGCAAAGAGCTTGAGAGGTTGCTCTGCGGCATGTTCCTGGCCAGAGTTTCGGTAAGTGAGAGCATCTAACTGGTGAGTATGGAAATCGCCACTACCAACATATTCAACGTACATCAACAGTCTCTTTTGCAAGCCCTGTAGCGACAGGGTGCAAATTGGCGTCTGGCATCGGCATGGTGTAGGTATATGACGGTTTGTGTATGCGTGTATGATACCATTCGTTCATGCAACAGAGAGCTTGAATAACTAATAATCAGAATACATAAGTAGAATATAGAACGAAATATAAAGCTACGATTATGAACGTCATGGTCATCAATGCCACTGCCAATATGGAGTGATGCAGAATCTCCAAGCTCCCCCAGATAATGACGTGTTCTCCACTCTCCATGCGGGATGACATTCAACCAGGGCACAATGCATCATCAATACAGACGCAGACAAGTTTGGAAATGTTTCTCCTTCATTGCGATTCTCATTGAGGAATCTATAATTTTCTCATTATACATATGTGCATGCACATCATTTCCAAATCGCAAAACACCCTTATGGTGTGTGGTATACCAGACTGCGTTGAAGCAGTGAAATCAGACCCAGACTCCCGCTGGTCTCGCGTAAACACAAACGCCGAGATATGCAGCTAATTTAACCCTCTTTTATACCGCCAAATCTAGTGTTAAACCAGACCATGAACCCCCCGAGCTTGTTTAAGTTGATTGCTCAGTCATATCCTTTCCTGTAAAGGTTGAATTTCCAGCACCGCTGACTCCGCTCATAAAACACACAGACATTTAGAAACCAGCCTCGGCTCTCCAGCCCTCAACGGGGAGGGGGAAGGTGGAGCACCACGCAGAGATCTCCTTCTTGATCTCGGCGATCTTGGCGACCTCGCCGCTGGCAACCTTGGCCTTGAAGTCCTTCAGCTTGTTGGCTTCCTTGGGGAGCTCGCCCTGGATCTCCTTGCAAAGCTTGATGCTCTGGTCAATGTACTCAGCGACGCGCTCGAAGTCCTTGGTGCCGAAGCCACGCGAGGTCATGGCGGGGGTACCAATGCGGATACCGCAGGGGGTAAGAGCAGACTTGTCACCGGGAATGCTGTTCTTGTTGCAGGCAATGTTGATCTGCTCAAGGATGGCCTCAACACGGGCACCGTCCAGGGCCTGGGCACGGAGGTCGAGCAGAACCATGTGGGAGTCGGTGCCGTCGGAAACCAGCTTGTAGCCAAGCTCTTTGAACTTGTTCTCCAGGGTCTTGGCGTTGTCCACAACCTGCTGCTGGTAGGCCTTGAACTCAGGGGACTGGGCCTGCTTCAGTGCAACGGACAGAGCAGTAATGGTGTGGTTGTGGGGTCCACCCTGGTGACCGGGGAAGACGGAGAAGTTGATGGGGTTCTCGAGGTCGTACATGACCTCCTTGCCGGACTTGGCGTCAACGCTGCGGACACCCTTGCGGAAGAAGATCATGGCACCACGGGGTCCACGGAGGGACTTGTGGGTGGTGGTAGTGACGACATCGGCGTGGGGGAAGGGAGACTGGATGACACCGGCAGCGATCAGACCCGAGATGTGGGCCATGTCGACAACCAAGTAAGCACCGACGGAGTCGGCAATCTTGCGCATGCGGGCGTAGTCGATCTCGCGGCAGTAGGCAGAGGTACCAGCGACCAGGATCTTGGGGCGGTAAAGCTGAGCGTTGGCCTCAAGGAGATCGTAGTCAATGATGCCAGTGTCGATGTTGACACGGTATGGCATGGTCTCGAAGTAGGTAGAGACGGCCGAGATCTTCTTGGCGGGGGTCTGGTAACCGTGGCTAAGATGGCCACCGTGGGGCAGGTCAAGACCCATCAGACGCCCGTGAACGGGCATCAGAGCCTGGTAAACCTGCAGGTTGGCAGGGCTACCGCTGAGGCACTGGACATTGACACCCCACTTCTCAGAGTCGAGGCCGAAAGCCTTGAGGGCACGCTGTTGGCAGAGAATCTCAATGGCGTCAATGTGTTGGTTGCCACCGTAGTAGCGGGCACCGGGTTGACCCTCGGAGTACTTGTTGGACATGGGCGAACCGAGAGCGTCGAAGACAGCGCGCGAGGTAATGTTCTCGGAGGCGATCAGGACGATGGACTCCTTCTGGCGCTGAATCTCTTTTTTCTGCGAGTCATTGGGTATTAGTTTCGAGTTTGCGTGAATCAACAAACGAGTGTTGTTCTTAAACATACCATGATCTCAGCGACCTCAGGGTCGGTCTCCAGAAGAGACTTCTCGAGCATCTAGCGACGGTCTGTCAGCATTTCATTACAGTATCGAGGCGGGGCAGTAGTCGGCGAGAGACTTACATCCTTGTGGGCGCTCGAGAGAGCGTAGGTAGACTCGTTGGCAGCCATATTGTGTATAAGGGTGTCTTTCGGGTAGGGATTGAAAGAAGCTGTCGTATCTTGGAGGATGATTAAAGGAAGAAGAAGATGACAGCAGCAAAAATTTCAGAGAGAAAAGGAAGGTATGGAGGAGAAAAAAAGGCTTAAAGAGTCCCTGAAGGCGGCGGGATGGACTTTTCTTAGTGGGGTGAGTTGACAGCCCAGGAACCAATCGCGGGGTCCATGGGGTTCACTAGTGAGTCTAAAGAGTCAAGGAGGGGTCTTGGGGGGTCCTAGAGCTAAGCGTGAATCAATTGCGGGCGGCGAGATCGGCCCTGGGAAGCAGACAGCAGCGCTTCTATTTATGTCTATTGAGCGCTTGAGTCTTTCGTTTTTGCCACTTTAATCTGCTCAATTCAATTCATTTTTGACAGAGATTTTAAAGATGTGTTCACAGTATAATAGTAGATCGTTTATCAGCCCTATATTTGTAGGTTGCGGATATCTCGGACACAATGGATTGATGTCATCATAAGTTTGCGCAAATAGATACTCCGCTGACATGCAGCATCCAGCCACACCAAATACCGCGTGGCACCGGTCCCCGGACACGAACCCGGACACGAAGGCCCATGCCGCTGATCGATCATTGACTTCAGTTTCAAGACGCCGGATGCTATGAAACATATATATCGGGACACTGTAGACGTTACACCGGTCAGGCATCGGCGCATCACCAAATCATCCAACAGCCAATTAATCTTGACCACATCTTATTGTCGAGATCTCCTTTCTTAGCTAGGTGCTATTCCATTACCACGCATTATTCCCCTTGCCAGGCATTATCTCATCTCTGGGCGTTGCTCCGTTGCTAGTCGCGAGTCCACTTGCTGTACAGATCTAATGGAAGCATCGGTTTGCCATCCTCCATCTTCTGAATGATCAGTTCATCTGCCCCTTTGGAGCAACATCTGATCACGCAACTTCCACCAAAGCCTTTGACCAGATCCGTAAGCTTTGTCATCAACGCGGCCAGCTTCTTCAAATGAGGCTGCTGCGTTTGCTCCCATGCCGCTATCTTGTCCACCACGTCCTCGACGAATGCTTCCTCAAACATGCCTCCGCGGTAGTGGGCGCGCACGAGCTTGGGCGTTTGGGAGATCCAGATCTGGGGGGCCACGTCGTTGATACTGATGGGCTTGGACGCCGGGCGGGTCTTGATCTCCAGTGTCGATTCCAATGGAGTAACACGGCCTTGCTTCCTGACGGTTAATCTCGAGCCAGACTCTAGAGACAAGCCCTCCACGTTGCCGTTAATGTCTGCTAGGGGATTCTGGTCACTGCCTGCAGGAGCTCCTGGGTCGTCTGCCGGGTCAACATAGGCGTCGGCCTCATAGCGGACGACGTAGCTGAGACCTTCGAAGCAGTAGCAGATGATCCGGTGGTGTCCCGTACTGTGGGGGATCTCGCATGTTGTGTATGCCTTCTCGAACTCATAACCATAACCTCTGAACATGTCTGGACCGATGAATCTGTGGGTCTGCGCCTCAAACCGGGACAGTATGACGGTCTTCTCGCCGGCCAGTTCGGCGTGTATGGTGAACGCTTGCAGTCCGTGGCGGTCTGATCTCGGATCCACAAAGGAGAGAAGCTTGCGCATATTGTTTCGATCCGTGACGACGTCGATACCACGCACGTCGAAAGTGGAATCAGCTTGGTATATGGCGCGGAAGAGAGGCTCCATCGGGCTGTCAGGGTGGCGAGCTGCGTTCTGTGCGATGTAATGGAAGCCTGAATCCTGGGGCAAGGGGTTTCGCGTCTTGGGGGGGCTGCCATTTATGCGGCATGCCTGGGACAGCGATAGTTGGCTCGAGAGATTCGATCCAGCTGTAGGAAGACAGATGCTGGACGTCGCTGATGGTTGCCGGTGCCTGACCCTCAAGGTCTTTGCGGCTGATGGTTGCCTCCATTGCAAGTTCGTTGGTAAGATTGGAGTGAACGTAGTGAGAGTGGAATGAACGTAGTGTCTAGCTGGAGGGAATCTAGTTGATCATATATTATTCCATGAAAGAAATCCCCCCAAAATTTATGTTCATGCTTGGCAGGAACGAGGATACCGCAACTGCCCAATAAGACGGTGTTGGCCTCAGACAGGAACCAAGCTGCAAACGCGGGAACAAGCAGGTTCCTACCAGTCTGGCCTGATACAATTGAACAAAAGAAGAAGATATATTGGATTGAACTCCGAGACACGTAAAAGAAAGGTTCAAAACACGTTTGGTATTTCTAGATACGCCAGGGTATGATGTGGTCACCTGTGAAGCGTGATCCGGAAGTCACCAGTGAGGAAGAAATATCAACTTCAACCACGCCCACCAATCTTGCAGCATCTACAGCAGCAAATTACAACTGGCAGAAATTGAAATAACCTGCAGAATAGCCTATTGATAATTAATTGTAGAAGGTAAATAAACAGGAAGAAAAGTGAAAAAAAGAAGAATCAACAAAAAAGCTCCGAAACGTCCTGCGTCAGGCTCGAACCGTACGAAAAACACCCCCAGAACACGAGCTTTGGGCATTTTTCTCTAACCAACCAACTGGACCAAAGCACCCAGTTGGTTGGCTGGTAGAGGAGAGCTCTGCTTGAACTTATGAACTCATCCAGGAACCCCCCTCAATCAAAAGCTTCCAGTGTTAGCCATTGTCCCATTGTGCCCTCATACGCAAGGCATCTACTGCTACTCGGTACCTATCGATGAATATACAATGCGTGCTGTTCAACTAAACAACAGTATCACGTTGTCCTTCGGACACAGACGGTCCGGTACTCGAGGAGATCAGGACTTCAACTTCAAGGCCGCTTCGAAACATTTTGCATTAACATATCAATTTTACAGGTCCCTGTGTCAACAGCACATATCCGTCACATCACGGGACTGTATCACATCACCATTTCACAAATTACCATATAAGTAATATCACAAGTGGATTGGTTATATCGCTGGTCTGTATTCTTTTAACAGTATGATCTTGGGTATATGTACAAGAGCTGATCCAGCCATCATCATCGAGGAGCGACGACCAGCAAAAAACCAAGACCCCTTTTTCTTCTCCTGATCTCTTTCTCGCTTCGCTCAATATGTATCTAGCCAGGCCATCGTCGTATCGCCATCCTCCATCAAACCATGCAACGCCCCCTGAAGCAGTTCCATCCATCCAGCCAGCCAGCCAAAAAGGTTCCATTTTGTTTCGTTGCACCTCAAAGAGTCAAAAAGACATCATTGCCAACTCCGTTCCACCAGCTCGCAATGCGACCATCTCGTCTGTGCTGTTTTCCCTCCTAAGCTGGGATGATTGGTGGCAAGGGCGAACCATGTGATAGATGTAGAGGAAGAAAGATGCGCAAGACAAGAACGAAGCAGGCTCCAACCGCCCTTTACTCCTTTTCTCCTCTTCCACCGTAGTCCGCCAAAAAATCCATCTAGCCGAGTAGATCGCCCCCCTCCAGAAAAGGGCCGCCGTCAATATATGCAAGTGTCGTCCAAGACACACCATTAGATGCGTCGTATCGTCTAAGGCGAACAAACAGAGCGCGGGTAAAACGCCAAGCGGATTGGAAAGCAAAACCAACAACTCCAAGGAACTCCAGTATTGTGTCAACGGCCAGGTGATATCTGTTTTTTTTTCGAGTTGCTTCAGACGCCAAATGCAGAAAAGGTAATCTAGTGTACCGACGTAAAACAGGAATGCGTCACAGAATATCGGATCGTGACTTTGTGGCGAATAGGTGCCTCCGGATCGAGTTGACCAAGGCGGCCAATCTTGGAAGCGACGAAATCAATAAAGGCCTCCCCGGCATATCCCAAAAACGCAAAGATGGCTACCAGACAGGGTATAGAGTATAGGAGGCGAGACCGTAAAAAGAAGGAAAGGGAAAGAGGGAAAATAAAAAGAGAAAAAGACCCTCTCGTGGGTGATGCGAGACAGTTAAAGGGGAATGGTGTTTGCCGTTCAGATCAAGTACGACGAGATATGGTGGACCGTTAATCCGAATCCGTGTCCATTGACTCGCTCCCCAGAGTGGCAGCCGAGACCACCGAAGAGCTACGGACACCTCTCTAGTGTTCCATGCTCTCGGGGCTCGGAATGCCCGTGTCGTCTTTGTCCGTTTGGCTATTACCGCCCTGACTTTCCATGCGCGTCAGCTCGGGTGGTGCTGAAGGCAGTGACAAAGAGCCGTCCGCAGGCGCAGATGAATCATGCTTGGCGGGTGGCTTTTTCGCGTCACCCTTGCTGGGGCTGACATTAACGCCGCCGTTAGCCTTTTGGGCGGCGGCAGCAGCAGCCGCAGCAGCCTCCATCTTCTTCTTTTTCTTGTTGATGGCGTTCTGCTCCTTGGGCGGACGCTTTTGCGGGGAAACAATCTTGCCGGTGGCACCAAGGCGAGGTCGTGGACGTCGTTGCTTAACCGGAAGATCCTCATCTTCGACCAAAGGTGCATCTCCGTTAGCGTGCAGTTTAGCCAGGAAGAAGTTCTTAACAAGTCCGATCTGGTCCTGGATGTTCTCCTTGTTGACAGAATCTTGAGGTGGAAGGTCATCGAAGAGTACCGCATCGATCGAATCAGTGGTCGGGTTCTGGCTTTGGTACTGGTTGTGTACTCTCGACTGGAGGAGATGCAGGGGAACAGATAGCATGCCGCCCAACTCTGAAGCAAGACCCAGTTCCTTGAAACCGAAGAAGTCTTCGCCCAGCTCTTCCGCAAAGTCACCGCCGACGAACTGCTCGCTTCCGTCGTTGAAAGCAGCAGCGCCACCATCGGTTGTTGTCTGGTCGTTTAGAGCAGGGCGTAGGATCTCGGCCAAATGGTTCTTCATACGCTCGTGGATCGACGTCAACTTGTTACCAAGACGCTCGACTTCGTCTTTGGCGTAGCTCTCCAGGGCTTCGACATCGTAGCCGTTCTCATGCAGCGTGTGAAGCAGGACTTCTTCATCTGTATACCGCGGCTGTACTTTAGCACCGCGCTGGGCGTATTGGGGCGTGGGATCTTTTTTCTCGGCTTCGCTGTACATCTTGAACGTACTGCCAAGCTTGGCAAAATAATCCGCAGCGATGTCTGTGACGGTGTCCAGGGCCGAGGGCTGCATCTCTTCGAAGCCGGCATGGTAGAAGATCTTGGCGACAGATCGCTGTAGGGTCGCCCTGCAGAGTTCGGGTGCCATAACAAGGTCGTCACCACAAGTGACCTGAGGATCAACGTCCAGTTCCTGGAACGGCTCAGGGTTGTACTTGGGAAACTGGTTTTGATAGACCTAAGAAGTGTTAGTGAAAGTCTGACATAAGCAGCGAGTGTGTCTTGCCTGTTGTTGGATCTGCATCTGCTTGACGACACCTATCTTGGAGCACAGCTTCCGTGTCTCCTGCATCTGCCGGAGGTTTGCATCGAACCTTTCCGCAAGAGGAGCTCGCGGGGCTTTGAAGTATCCAGCTGGAATAGTCCGGAGGTACTCCTCATGTTGGTTGATGACTTGGCCTTCATTGTCGACATGCCACTGGAGCTTCGGTGGGATGTCAGGGATCATACACTGAGGATCGTACCAATCAGGTACCACAAGCTCAACGTCTTCTTCCATGCCCTCGGCTAAGGTCTCGGAAGCTTTGATATCCTTGGCGGCCGCGTCGTCAGCCGTCGGGCTAAATGCCCCGCTCGCTTCTGCCTGTTCCTTGTGACGCAGATACCTGCGCATCGCCGGCTTGGTTCGTAACAATGCTGGCTCGTCCACATTTAACTTGCGACCTTCGAAAAGCTGAAGCCTGCGCTTTGCGATCTTCGCACGACCCGTCTTAGTGATCTGCTTGTAGTGCTTATACTCATCATCCTCGTAAACCTGCTCCTGTGCTTCGTTCAAGGCCTGGTTGAGAGCTAATCCATTCAACGAGGGCCCGTCGATTTCCATAGCGTCGACGTTGCTGCCTATACCCGACTGTCCATTGAGGCCACTGGGAGTGCTGGAGCCGCCAACCGGGGGCGTTGCGAAGCCATTGCTTCCCTCAGCCTCGGATCCCTCCCTTTGCACTTTTCCCAGTAGCCCGTTGAGCTGGAGGACGGGCTTCTGGTCGCCATTCGGCGTGTCTTCTTTCTGATCGGTGGGGGCTTTTCTTGACTTAGTACCCTTGGCTCCACCAGTAATGCGACCTCGGGAGGACATGATGGGTTCGTCGTCAGAATCGTCGCCGGCGTCGTCATCCCCGCCATTCTGTTTCCGTCGTTCTTCAGCCTCGACTTCGGCGCGCGGTCGGATTACAAGGTCCGGTATTAATGGGATGAGTTTCTCCGCCTCCTTGCGCATGCCGTTCGCCATACGGCGCAAAGGGTGATTCATGTCTTGATTATACCTAAGGCAGTTGTCCCAGATCAGGTTAAGATCGACGACAAAGTCGGCCTTGGACTTGTAGGCAAGCGACTTAAGCTTCTTCGTCATGCTCCCGAGATCCATCGGCTTGGTAATGACTGGAGGGGATTAACATGGCTTGCGTAAGTAGTCGATGGACACAGATTTGACTCACGGTTATAATAATCCGGCGCATCTCTTTTATTCACCCTCTGCAAGAAAGGCGTTGAATATTCCGTGTGCGCCTTCAGCTCGGTCAATACCTTTTCCAGAGCTTCGTAGAGCTCTTCCTGGTTGACATTTTCTTCACTGGCCCATTTGCTGCGATTCTTCCGCACCTCGTTCATCAGGGAGCGGAGTTCAGCATCAGAGGCGCGCACACGGTCGCGCTTCATGTCGATTCGCGCAATCAAATGTTTGAGCGTCAGGCTCGATGCGCCAAGGTTGGCGCTGCTAAGCGATCCATAGGCCTCGCCGGTAGGACCACTGGGGACGCCAGGATTGGTGTTCTTATTGTCCATCTCGGCTGCCAGCTGCTTTTCCGACTCTTCAAGCTGCTGTTGTTCGATCATAGCAGCCCTGTCGTCCTGCAGGGTGTAGAACAGGGTGTGAAAGCTGCGCTTGGCCGCTTCCTCGGTGGCAGTGCGCGCCTCTTCCAACAGCTTCCGCGCATCTTCAGAAGACTTGGCCTGGGCTTGCGATAACTGTGAATCTTGCGAGGACTCATCTTTCGTCTTGTCCAAATGTCTTCCGGGTGAACGGGGTGCTTGTATGGGGGAGCTGCCGGACTTGGAGGGCGACGGCAAGGCGCCGACGACTTGTGTGGTTTTGGATTTTATCGGTGAGGCATTGGAGGCGGTGGTCGCCTCTTCTTCCTCGTCGTCGTCATCATCATCATCGCCATAATCGTCTTCATCGATGGTTCGCTTCGCCCGTTTCGCGGGCCGCTCCTCGACGGGGCCATGGTCGGTTGTCGGGGGCAGCAGGGGCGCGGAGAGGGTAACGGGATGGCGGAGAGACTCGATACCGGCATGATTGTATCCGCCCTCATCATCGAACAAAAGCGCAATTTTTGATGCGGTGCGGCGATAGCTGTCGGCAAAGTAAGCGCGTCGGCGGTCTTCCTCCTGGTCAAGAGATGCCTCAGGCATCAACTGAATGGCGCCATCCGTCGTAGGAGTCTGGGTTTGCTGCTGGCCATCATCAGATTGATGAAAGCTACGATTACCATTGATGGTAGTTCCAGATGACGGTTGCCAGCTGTGGTGACCGTTCATGATGGACATGATGGCCTTGGGCGTGTTATAGGGATGGGCTCCAGATGGACGCCATGCGTATGCAAATGGCGCGTTCTGGAGATGGCCACGGGGGGGGATCGCGCGCCTAAAATAGCACCAACGGAACAAGCGACATCGAAATAGATGAAATCACAAAAATTGAGGCCGGTACCGATAAGAATGGTGATGCCTCGATGGTTGGAAGTCGAGGTCGTTTTCGCGTATGTCGAGAGAGGAGGTTAACAATTACTGGGTACCGAAAAGGGTAGTGTAGGATCACGCTTTTTGGTACAGACGGCCGTTTTTTGGTCTTGATTCCAGATATGACCGCATCCAGTACTGCTAGAGTGTACATGCGAGCAATTGTTCACAACTGGACATTCACCACCGCGCAACAGGTGGAAAGAGGTGCACTCTCGTCCAATCTGATCGCTGCCATTCTCCGGAGCCTTCTATATACTTTTCGCAAGATTGTCCCATTCTCGTGGCCTACAATTGAGCTTCGGTCGCTGGCCCGGCTCTGTACCTCAACACCCCTACAGCAGCCGCATCCGGCCAATTGAGCCAGCTGGCCCAGGCTTCGTTTGGGCTTCTGTGCTTGATTCAATCTTCACCAACTGAGCGCATCGGCATTTTCTCCGTCTTACCGCAGTCCATCATCATTATCGTTTGATCAAGATGGCCTGAGTGAGGCTCATAGGCTAGGCGAGCCATCGCGTGTGCGCAGTGTGAGAACGGCTCTGTACTCACCCATTTGCACCTTGCAGAAGTCAGTGATCGGATGCGCCTCGTCTTAAGATTGATGATTCCAAGTTGCCAGATATCTTGATACGAGCATGTGAATCGCGACTTTCAAACTGGCGACTTCTCTCTGCCTCTCCACACCCGCGTCCCGCATGAACGTGAAGGAACCTTGAAACCCCATGTCCAATCGAGCGTAGCGCTCTTTGGGGGAGTCGATTGAGTGAATGTGCCCCCCACTGATCACTGCTTGGGATCGCTGAACGTGGCAGTAACGCCCAGCCACACGGCTCGCTACAGAACAGCCTGGACAAATGAATAGGGGCCTCTCTGCCATCAGTGCATCAGCAATGCTCAGAAGTGCTGAGTGCTCGCCCTTGCCGTAATCCTGACCACCGACCACCTCCAGCAGCCAGCTACCCAGAAAGGGTGGGGCTCTGATGCTGCGCAAGTGGAAGCTCTCTCTTCTTTAGCTGTTAGAAAGAACCGATCCGACCGAACATCGAGAGAAAAGAAGAGATGACTACCAACCAGGCTACACTACAAGCTCAAAACACTTTCCCCGTATAGCAAACAAGCCATTCCCGAAGCTCTCCATCTTTTCCGAAGCTTCGTCCCTCCCGAGCCCTGTACTCTATACGTATTTGTCTGTCAATAATGCATTATACGAACTCCTCTCGACTCTAGCCTAATCCCAGCTCCAACCAACCAACACTTACCTTACCTACCTTACCTTACCCAACTCTTGCATCACAAAGACAACGAACGATGCACATTCGCCTACCTTTTGCAGGTCAGTAAACCCCAACATCCTAAGTTGCTTGCTGTTGCAAGAAAGCAAGCATTGCCGTCATTGTCACAAGCTCCGAAAACCTCGCGCATCTCAGTTCTAACAATTACCCCCCTGCTATAGGCGTCTTCTTCCTGCTGTGCCTGCTCGCAGGTTACGTCGGCCTGTCCTCACTGCAGCTCAACTACTATGTCAACGACAAGGTCCTCCACCTGTTCACCTTCTTCCTCCTGACGGTAGTCTTCTACTGGATCGTCGACACGAATCGCCGGCGCACCCTGCACCTGACCCTCGTCGTCTGCACCGCTGTCCTTGGCGTTGGCTCCGAGTTCCTCCAGGGTTTCCTGCCCAACGGCCGCGTCTTCGACCTCTACGACATCGTCGCCAACGTCGTCGGCAGCCTTTTGGGGCTCGCGCTCTGCAACTGGTACCACAAGCGCATGCTAGAGCGCAAGCGCTCCCGCCGCGCCTACAACGCCGTCCCCGGCGAGGATGTCGAGGATGTCGAGCTCGGCGAGAGCCAGGCCATGCTAGGCGAGGACGGCCAGGAGGAAGGAATAATGTCCGCAGCCCCGGTCGAAAGCGAGCGAGCGGCAGCCGGCAAGACGCTGGAAGAGGAGGTCGATACTTGGGACGAGAACGCTGTGGACAACTGGGACGAGGAAGACGATGGCGATATCGGCACCATTCCCAAACCCAAGGGGAAGGAGCCCGAGCCCATCAATGGCGCAGATGGCGTCGATGCGAAAAAGCGAGTCGACTAATTCCTCGGACACGCAACCCAAAACGAAGGGAGAAGAGAGAGAAGGCGGGAGAGCAGGAGAAATAAAGGCGCGGGCAGCTGAATACGATGATGCATTGTTACTTACCTTATGATACCTTTCTCTGGCGTACGGGCGACTTGGGTCACTTCTTTCGGTCAATTTGGTCTTCACCTCGGTCACACCACATGTACGAGTTTAGATGGTTTCAACGAGAACAAGATGATCGTTCCACCACAGGCAACGGCGATCAAACACACTGCTCAATAAGCAAAACAATATTTTCCGTCGCAAACACGTTGGTGGAAGGAGAAGAGGAGCGGATGCATGAGCGCTGTACTGTACACACAGCCCACTTCGCATCCTGATTAATGCCCATGCACTCACGCGCACGAAGTCGCCGGAGAGCCCAGTCCCTTGCAGTAGTTCGAACATCTTCCCGTGGCTTCATATCGCACACACCTCGATATCCGGGTGGAGAGGCAAAGAGAAGACTCGACGATTTTTCGTTGTACAAAGTCAGATCCCATCTGTGATATGCATGGGAATGGGGGCTCCACTGCTGCAAGGATATGGGCGGTAACGGGTAGGTAGTGAGGGTCACCAGCTGATCTGAGACATCCTGCTGCATACACCTTAAACCAAGCTTTCTTCTGGGCAACAACCTGGATACTATCGAGATGGCCAACTTATACCTGTTACACACACAAAAGCTATACAAACACATCCGTGGCTTTCGTGAACTCTTCACAGCGGTGAGACTGCACTGCACCATGATTCGTAGCCGCTGTACTCCGTAGGTCTCAAATCTCAAAAAATTACCCCATTGTTTCCAAGTTATGGCACGATCTAGCTTACTTGCCCCATCCGGCAAAGGCTCGGCAAGATGATTCATGGGGAGAAAATTGGGTTGCAGAGACAACGACGTTCCCATGAGAGGCGGTATCGACATTTGTTCATTAACTCGTAGATATAGACTGGATATTTATAAATATATTTTTCAGCTCTACGTAATATTCCTTGGCCGATTTTAGTTTACGAGACAGCTCTATTGGATAGACATTTTACACGGAATCAACTATGGGGTCTATCGCTAAAGAACTCAACGGCACTGCTGGAGAGCCCCTCCGACGTGCTGATGAGCTCGAAGATGTATGTTCTCTAATGCTCGGTCATCGAATCTTATGAGTAAAATTGCTAACTTACCACGCAGTTAATCGATGCAGTTAAATCTCTCATAGTACCATATGTCAGGTCAGCAGATGAGGCAGCTGCTTTTAAAGCGACTGGACAAATGTCGAAACGTGCCGACGGCCAATCACAAAATGTCCTAGTTGATACGCATACCCCGGCAGAGCTCATTGAGAAATTGAAGCTCTCGCTCCCGGAGACAGAAGGCCGCGGAAAGGAGGGACTCCTGGCTACGATTCAGGACGTACTTAAGTACAGTGTGAACACCTGGGATCAGGGGTTCTTGGATAAGCTGTACGCAAGTACAAATGCTGTAAGTCGGCAATTTCCACGAAAGAGGAACGGCTGCCAAGGCTAATATACTGACGATACCTCAGGTTGGCGTAGTTTCTGAGCTTTTGCTCTCTGTCTTGAACACCAATGTAAGTTTACTGACCCCCCCCTTGCTTCCCGTTACTTACCCCTGAAACCCCTTGCTTTCTACCCTCCGCAGGCCGTCTCCCTCCCACGTGCTATCTGAACAACCAACTGACCATACCCACCACAGGTCCACGTCTACCAAGTCTCCCCCGTCCTGACCGTGATCGAGAAGACCACGGCCCGGCAACTCGCCAACCTGTTCGGCTTCACCGGCCCCCGCGCGGGCGGCGTCAGCTGCCAGGGCGGCAGCGCCTCGAACCTGACGTCCATCGCCATCGCGCGCAACGCGCTGTACCCGGAGTGCAAGACGCGGGGCAACGGGGCGCGGCGCTTCGTCCTCTTCACGAGCGCGCACGGTCACTACAGCGTCGAGAAGGCAGCCGTGACGTGCGGCATGGGCGCCGAGGCCGTCGTGCCCGTCGCCGTGACCGAATCGGGTTGCATGGACCCCGCGGCGCTGCGGGCGGCGGTCTTGCGCGTCGTCGACGACGAGGACAAGGAAGGGCGAACCCCGCTCTACGTCAACGCGACGGCGGGCACGACGGTCCTGGGCTCGTTTGACGACTTCCGGGCCCTGAGCGCCGTGTGCCGCGAGTTCGGCCTCTGGCTGCACATCGACGGCTCGTGGGGCGGGCCGTGCATCTTCTCCGCCGCGCAAAAGCACAAGCTGCTTGGCAGCGACCTGGCCGACTCCATCACTGTCAACCCGCACAAGATGATGAACGTGCCCGTGACGTGCTCGTTCCTGCTGACCAACGACCTGACCGTGTTCCACAAGGCCAATACGCTTCCCGCCGGCTACCTGTTCCACGGCGCGGGCGACGACGGCGAGGTCTACGACCTGGCGGACCTGACGCTGCAGTGCGGGCGCCGCGCCGACAGCCTCAAGCTGGCGCTGGCGTGGATCTACTACGGCGCCGCCGGGTTCGAGCGCATGATCGACCACGCGTTTGCCATGGCGGCGCACATGGCCGACTTGATCGACGCCGCGCCCGACTTTGAGCTCGCGTCGTCGAATCCGCCTCCGTGCTTGCAGATCTGCTTCTACTACACCCCCGGCGGGAAGCTGGCGGAGACCAAGGAGGAGAACACGAGGAGGACGCGGGAGATGGTCGGTCTGCTCATAGGGAGAGGGTTCATGGTCGACTACGCGCCGGGACCTAAGGGCAGCTTCTTCAGGGTGGTGGTAAATTGTCAGACACTAAAAGGCACAGTGGAAGGGCTTGTGAAGGCGTTAGGCGAGGTAGGGAAAGAGGTTGTGAGTGCTTGAGCTGTGACAGATACGAACAACAGACCATAAAAGAATATCAATCGTTTCTTGATGAGATATTGGAAGCTGTTATTCATTAGGACCTGGAGTTGAAGCTTGCTACCTGATGTTCTCCGAACCGAGAAACCCCGAATCCACAAATCCCGAGCTTATCTACGCACTGCCAACCAAAGACCAAATTTCAAGCAACAAAAAGCAAATATATCATGTTTCTAGCATACTGAATACTTCGCTCCGGTGATAGAAGGAATTGTGTGTATCAGGAGGCGAAAAAGTCAAAAAGATCGGTCGAAGAATCCTATTGAATAGGATGCATCGGGAATTGAGCCCGATGCGGGGGTCGAACCCGCAGCCTTGAGATTAAGAGTCTCACGCTCTACCGATTGAGCTAACCAGGCGAGAGCGTTTTAATGCTTGTTGAAGAAAATCTCTCTTACAATGAATTATACCTATACTCGAAACTCATCCACAATCACGATTGCCAACTTTATTTTAATCGGCACTCAACCAGTCCGTTTCAATTGGAGTTCTCCAGGTTGGTTGTGATGCTGTGAACAACCTGATGCCCTCTTCATTACCGATCGCAGCGCTCTCGCATCAAGACAGTACGGATAGCTTGAATAATCATGCTGTCAGTCAATTTATAAATGTCAATTAATTACCTGTTTCATTCATGCTGCTACAATGCTTTCAATTCAGTCACGTACAGACGCTTGATCCATCTAGCCCATGAGGACCCGCCTCTCTTTCTCCAGTGGGCCAACAGTCTGCTCTATGAAGGTATCGACGAACTGGTCATCCATGAGGCTCGTGGCCGGGTGGATAGAACTTTGCAAACAGTACGTGACGGCTCTTGTGGGTCCCTCCGATATCGAGCCCCGATGGTACAATTTATCAAGCACTCTCGTTGCCACGAGGAGGTTCGAGCATGTGCTGCAGGGCCCGTCTTCTGGAGTGCGGAACTCTTCGATACTGCGACCGCTCTGTAGTTCCAAGATCATGACCCCCAATGTCGCAATGTTGTTGCGGTCAATCTCATTACATTGAAGTGGGTCATCGAATGGCGGAGCGTCTATGTCGTATGTAAGCTCATGCTATTGAAGTAATGCGATATGACTTACCTTCTGGGTGTTGGTTGACTAAATAGGGATGTAGCACATCAGTATTCTCAGCACCATTTCCTCTAGTTTCGAAAAACATGATGTCCCTTTTGGTCCATGGTTTCCCCGACCAAGGCGTGCCCCCGAGTTGGACCATAACGAAGACCTGTGGCGAAGTCGACATGTTTGATACGGCCCAGTGGGCTCTGGCTCGGCGGGCTTCCATTCAGTACACCTCGCAGACCTGTTTGATGTATCTAATATTGTGTGCTGTCAGAGGCTATACCAGGATACGTCACATCAAGGGTAGTATACCTGGGTCGCACCGCCTAACCGATCAATACTGCTGGCTATCTCCCAAATAGCAGACATGCATGAGTCGTATGCTGTCTCCAGCCCAAGTCTGCCCCAGCTTTCGCATTGCGGATCTTGGAGCATGTAACTGAGTTCTTCGTCATCGACGACACCTTTCAGAAGGATACGCAAGGCCTGGTCGTAGCTGACAGAACAGTAGTTCAACTGGCGGATCTGCCAGTTCTTGTACCTTTTCCATCGAAAGAGTCTATCAATTGGACCAGTAATATCGCCAGAGTGTTCGAGAGCAGAATGTAACGGAGGAATGGCGCCAAGAACAAGGCCGGCAACTTCAGCCATACCTGATTATCGGTCCTACTTTGATATCAAGAGGTTGGTCCAAAGCTCTTCGACATGTAGGATCATGTAGGAGGTCACCTCGGAGCGAGCTGCCTTCACTCCATTGCGGGGCTGCCTGGATGCCAGCGTCATCTTGTGCATATTGAATATCGCAGGGTGCGGGTACACCATCGACCTATTAAAATGAGGGAGGCATCAAGAGGGGCTTCAAGGTATTTTCGTCTCATCAAAATCTCACACCCTTTATCAATCCATTTGTCAGTTGGAAATAAGACCACAGCTCCAGCAACCGCGCGGTCATCTCTGGCGGGCCTGCCTCGAGATCATCTCTCTCTTCCTTTCCGAGCTTCGGAAGCGTTGGAGACGGGACCAATAATAAAATGGTCTTCAAGGACAATTTGATTGCTGAAGATGGCAACGCAACGACGGCAATCATATACTTTGAGCACCAATTGGACCTTTGTCGAAGGTTCTCGGTATCATATGGCACGCATTTCGTCTTGGATCGTCGCTTGCTTGAGTGGTTTCGTGCCCCTTCAATTTTTTGCTCAACAAAAAGCAACGTCAACAATATCCTTTCAAGTTTTCCTGTGCTTGAGGAAGACCTCATTAATGAACTAGATGCAAATATGGAAGATGGAGATGAGCTGCTACGGCTTAAAGTATTCGCCATATTGTTGCAGATGAATAGGGCGCCATATATCAGAAGCTTCTATCGGCTGTGGACACTTGATTCCCAGCTTCCTTTTGGTCTAACTCAGCTGCAACTCATATGGAACATGGAAGTCGAGACTATGGACGA
Source organism: Apiospora saccharicola (assembly GCA_038363915.1). Classification (NCBI taxonomy): domain Eukaryota; kingdom Fungi; phylum Ascomycota; class Sordariomycetes; order Amphisphaeriales; family Apiosporaceae; genus Apiospora; species Apiospora saccharicola. The sequence goes on from JAQQWM010000001.1 coordinate 9,958,962, forward strand.
AGAAAGATCGCTTACCGATGAGTTCATGCAACTTCGGGCGATATTTTGAGCCTAGCTATGCGTGCAAGGGTTGCACAATCTGCAAGTCGTTGAGCGATCTCAACGTGGCGAGGGCCCCTGGAACTTGTATGTCGTTGAGAACCCTTTGTTGCTCAAGTCTACTGACGACATATACTAGCTGGCACTGCAACATTAGCCCATCAACTATCTTCTATGTCGAAGATGACGATACAAGAGGACCATGGAGGATCGGTGCAGTCGGGTCCGCGGAAGTCCAATTTAGAAAGGATCACTCCGCGCCTCTTACTAGGCTTCGGGGAGGCACCGTAACATACGGTAAGTGACATCTTCATATGTCAAAGTCACTTTGAGGTCTGGCAATAGCATGATACAGGTGTTCCGGAGCTCAGACATCTTTCCCGTGGGAGGCTAACCCAACGGTTCGATGTCTGGTCGCTGGGCTGTGTACTCTCCGAAGTGGCCACATTTGTAGTGTTGGGAAGTGAGGGCGTCCGGAGATTCCGCTCACTAAGGAAGTGTGTTTTATTCATACCTTCTAGGTGATCTTTTGAACAAGGTAACACTGACATGGTTTATAGGATGATCCCAACACCCGGTTGCTTCCACAACGGAAATAATGTATCGGAGCTCCCCGAAAGAGCTGATTGAGATTTTCAAGTCATGTTTTGATTCAAATTTGGAGTCGCCAGATCTGAACCGATTATGATTTCAGAGGCGGATGGAGAGATTTGATATTTCATCAGCTTTGATGCTACTAGGAACTGATGTATCGCCCCAAAGTCTGTGGTCACATTGCATGTGAGGTTTCGAAAGTGTTTTCTTTACCATGCTTAGTTCTCCTTGTTCATTATATATATGTATGTTCATGAATCTCAAGAGCCTTTTCGGACATTTGGAGCTATTCAGGACTGTGTCGGGCCTTTTGTGACCACAATCACCTTGTACCGGTAGCTTGCCTGCTACAAGAGTCGGCTTTCTTACTCGGCGACCCGGAAGATATGGCCAATAATTATGGTCAAGGCCAGCATCACCTGACCGAACAGATGAACTGGGTCCAGTATCATTGGAGTATCTTCCATTATACGGTTAAGGTTGTGCTATTTAAACTCGGTGAAGAGATAGATCCCTTTTGGTGCTGGCGGCCCAGACCCCAGCCTTACCCACGTTTGGTATCGAATATCCTGCTTTATACGATTCCCTTACTGGGTCATTTCCCTCTCTTGCTATGGCCAGGCCAGAGTAGGCTACAAAGGGTCTCATCATACTTGATTCAAATAATACAAACTACCAGTCATTGGAGTTTTCAGAATATCGCTAGCACCATTAATTCTCTTGCATTGTAGTGGGTGTCCACGCCGTCATTTTACCCGTCACACGTAACATCGACGACGAGCAAAAACAAGTAATTGTATCGACAACACCGATGACAATGGTGTGAGCGTACCTCACAAATACCAAACGATCCCCAAGTTCCACAGCTTACACATGCATTCAGTCCTAACCCCTGGATCCAACCCCTATTAGATATTAACATGAGCAAACCATCATTATATCTAATGCTCGAGACTCCCAGTACTGTTTGTCTGGGATGACGTAGGGACTAGTTTAGATACTCACCCAGTGAGCTGTATAGGTGAACCTTTTCAAAGGGAACACATGAATATGTATAAGAGTATAAGGAACGAGTACAACTACAACATTTCGGCCTATAGAACATGTCTTCCCGCCTTGGGGCAGGGCCCTCTAGAAGAGCAAAGGACAAGGACCCCATCGTCGTCGACGCGGCCATAACTGTGAATCAAGTGTGAAGACAATGTGACTCTCTATTGAACGACTCATTACCTTAGGGCACCCCCAAGCAGTGTTGCTTTCCCAAATGCTTTCCTACCCAACCGGAATTTCCTTCACTCACACATCCTCTTTCACACCCTCCATCTCAACTTCGTTCTCAACACCCAAACCTCATCCACTATCCCAATCTTCAAGGACGAAAGCAAGAACCCATATCGCTCCCTAATCGCTCCCAAACCGCCTCCAGATCGCCCTGAATACAACAGCAGTATTCAAGTAAGTTCTTCCACAGTACTCGACCTTTCTTGCTGTGTTTAATATCTGTTTGATTTAATGCGGTAATCGATTAAATGCCCATTCACGTTCCCGGCTCCTATAAATACGTAGCTAACCTCCCTCCCCCGCCGACAGAACATCACCATGTCATCGCAGGGTCCCCCTCAGTCTGTGGTGATGAGTACAGATCTGCCGTTTTTTCACCAGCGTCTGTCGCTGACGCGCCGCCGGGCTCATGATCGAGTCGAGGGTCGACTCAAGCGGACTGCCTACACCCTCCTGGGTGCAGCCGACCAGGCCACTGTGCTGGCGGCGATCTACGCCAAGCTGCGCGCTCGAGTGTAAGTCATCACATCCTATTGTCACAGACTGGATCCATACGCCTCTCCGTCTGCGTTTCTTGTGCCGTTATATTGTCATCGACAGTCGACCAGGTTTAAAACTGACCTCGGCGTATAGTGCGACGATCATGCCTACTCGGCTCGCACGCACGGTGTTTCCCTACGACACGGTCGTCGAGGCGGTTATCGCTGAGGTGTTTTACGACAACTTGGCTTTGTTCCGCATTGACGGCGAAGATGATTCGACCGTTGAGGAGCTCCTCAACTGGGAGGGCTGAAAAGGTTGCTGCTGTAAGTGCACATATTTCTTCCCAATTCTCGTTAGACCGAAGATCAAACACTAATAATTAATTAGAATTACGGCCTCGAAAAGAGTATTCACGACGATACGATGGCCACAAGAGAAGCTGGCCGTATGTTGCTAAAGAGCATCGGCGCTATGGGACTGGTAGCTGGTTAGGCAGATCAGGACGAAAAGTCCGCGGCATCATGAGAACACGGATAACGCGGTTCCTGCCTCAAATCTAGATCTCTACACAGTCCAATAAAGTCCATTATAATGCATTGTGTCCTTCAGAAACTAGCGATCTAGCCATATTGTCGAACTCGTGCAAACTCCCGACCGAAAGCAACGATGTCGTCTATTCCTGCCACACAGTAGTACCACCACGGCCACCCATCAGCGTTCCGTCAAGGTCTCCCACACTATATGACACCGATCCGGTAGAGGTGAGTCTATGTAACAGGCCTATCGGACCAGATTGGCCCATATCTAGTACGAGGTTCTCATACTTGGGCGGCAACGGTAGGTCTGCTCCCACCACGACGAGCTAGGACGTAGCCCAGGAACACCATGCCAACGCACAGCATGAATCCAATGTATTCGAAGGAATAGTCCGTTACAGCACGCTGGCATCTTGATACTGTAGGATTGGGCTTTCCTTGAAACTGACTTGCCCACTCAATGCATTTTTGGCTGCCCATAAGATCATTGACCGTACAACCGAAGTTTGTAACTCGGTTCTCCGATCTTTGATCTGGTGCATCTCCGTCGTCCGAGGTACAGCTTGAAATGGACTTAAGCGCGCTGGTAAGAACCTGGTTGATGTTCCCAGTGTCAGTGGAATATCCTCGCCTAGAAAGCAACCCTCGGACGTCGACGGCGTGGAAGAACAACTTACGATGCCGGCAACGAGGTAAATCACTGCTGAAATACCGTCCAGGACCATTGTGATGAGACCGGGGATGGCAGTCACCCAGAGGCCAGCCACTCCGACCAGGCAGGCGATTAGGGCGAAGCCGCCAGCAAAGCTGCTGAAGCCTGTCTCCGGAGGCACGGGACCGTTGACTTGCTCCTTACCGAGGGCGGCAGACAGGCCGAGCACGACCACACTGCATACAAGCTGGAGTCAAGAGTTAGAAGACCGGTTCTTATTATCAAGTGAGGTTGGAGAATGGAGACAAACCATGGCGACGCGCAGTCCGATAGCCACAATCGACAACATCTTGACGTTGGTTTTCTTCTGAGGGAGGTCGTGTGATAACAGTCGTCGTATTTTTCTTGCCAATATGTACTAGCAGTACGCCAATGGAAGCAAAGTGAGAAATAAGAGACGCCGCTGGGAAATGTCCATATCTACTGCAGTGGGGTAGACGTCACATGAAGTAGGACCAGTATGCCCATCGCTCCTTCCCTTCGTTTGCTCGTCTCACGGCCAAATTCTACGTGTAGCTTTGTTTACGTCGTACCTACCCAGCCTGCGCGACAGCAAACTGCATCGCAGTTGCACTGGCTGCCCAGAATGAAGAGATTGGTAGGCCTGCTGCAGACAAACAAACGCTCTTGTCTGACGACTCCTTCCTGAAAACGAATGGCGAGGTCGATCGGCAAATGACTCAGGCGTCAACTCCTCACGTCAGGCCGTCAAGCAGAAAACAGTTTGTCAGTTTGCATCATACTCCTCATGTGGTTTGCCATATGCCTCTAATTCTAACAGACGAAAATAGCTCCGACACTTGCTCAAAATCCCTTGTAACTCACTGATAATCTTATCCTGTCCTGCACACGAAGCGTCCTTGAGACACCGACGTCCCACGCCGCGAAACTAGATAGCAAACAATATGGAGTTCCCGTTTGCGGAACAGGTCTCGGTCTCCCGCATCCGCGTGTGATGGCGGCAGGTGCCCCTCCGGATCGCACTCTCGACTGCCGAATGCACGCCTTCTTTTTTGCTGCGTTTAATCGCCCTCCATCGTCCCGTCGCTGCCTCCAATGCGTCCCAGCTCATCATCCCCAGCCACACATTGTACCGGTGACATGCTCAATATTCCCAGCTGTGGTTATCCGCCAGCGAACCGACCTGTGGTATGGCCGTCTCGACACAGGGCGACATATGCACACAGCACGTGGAAGCAGTTGCCCCAAGAGCAACGTCTTCAGTCCGCTGGCAGTGGTTGATGGTCTCGGTAGCATGTGTTTCATCAAATTCTATGCTGCCTACACCACTTGGTTTTGGAACTGCGCCATAATAGAGCTGCAGAACGACTCCCGCGACCGATCCTTGATAGTTGGCGGGGACCGAAGCATCATCCATATCACCCGTCCCGATGCAAGATAGTCGCAATTAAGCGACGAAAGAACTTAGATTGCAATACTTTCATCAGTGCAATTTATAGTGACTACTCTAATTTCCTAGAGCCGTGATCCAGAAGACCTTGCTCGAAACAAGTGATCTGCCCGGCGAGGTGAGGGAGTCGCCTGAAACTGCGATCCACGATGAGTGCCTGCTTGATAAGACTTCACGATCGATCGGTAGCGACACCAGTAGTCGGGAATCTCTGCATCGGCAATGTTAAATCAAGTATAATTAATTCTCACACAATGTAAAACGGCGCGAAAATGAATAACATGTCTTCCCAGTTAGACAGCAAGCTCAAGAAGCGATTGCAATTCGTTGGTTCGTCCCAAAGATGATGTCGTCTTCCATGTCGTCCCATTTCGGTTGAGACCATCTCCCGCGCTACGGTGAGGCTAAAGCCAAAACGACACTCCAGCACCTGCGGAATCACGTCACTTAGGTATGGCCTCATTCTTCCCCGTCGTCCCTCTTCTTTCCGTTTCTCGTTCTCGGTTTAGGTCAGGGCAGGAAAGGAGAAAAAAGAGACCAGACCCCATCAACCCGCCTACCTAGCCATGCCGCTATTCGCGGCGTGACGCCAATGGGAAAAAGGGGGCGCTTGGCGTCTCGACCCATCTAGCCAGCGCCTGGGCCAGTCTGCCTGCACATAGGTTGGGCGGCTCGGGACCGAGCCAAGTGGGCGCGCGCGCCAGCGGGTGTGCACATGCAATGGCGCAGGCCCTGTTTTGGAGAAGCAGAGGAGGCAGAAGAAGAAGGGAGCTAAACTGGCTCGCCCTCCTTTCTCGTAAGAATTGCCCGATTTTGCATACTCACCGTAATCGAAGGCCGGGAGCTGATGCAGGAAGAGAGGAAGAGAACGTCGAGAATACGGGAACGGTGAAACAAAACTCCTGTTTCTCCTCGAGTACAGAGTAAATCCGGACGGTATCTACATACAGCTACGTCACCGCCGCGGTGCGCACGCAGCACACCCGCCCCTGCATTGCGATCAACCAATTTAATATTAATAGATATCGCTGCAAAGCAGGAAAACGCGTTGAACACCTAGCGATCTCAGTTGCTCGACCCGAAGATCTGGGGCGACCCCACAATGATCCAAGTTCGGGACGTATGCATTGATGTTGTTTATGTCTTGGACGCACGGAGACGGCAGGAAGAGGCGCGGAAGAGGTGGGCGGGCGTTATTGGCCAAGTGTTCTGCTAGCCCCAGGCAATGATGCGGGAAAGAGGGAGAAAAGAGCCAAAACGAAAGACCACTAGCGCTGATAGGAATCGAACCTATCTTCGTTTATCACGTACTCTCTTCCGGCTGAGGGCAGAAGGGGGGAACAAAAAGCAAGCAACCCAATTTGATGGTTGCGGCTCACGTGGGCTTTCAGCAATCGGATTTTCTATGGCATCGAGAAACCCAATGCCGGGGTGGGGGAAGCTATTTTGAGCACCGTTGTCGCCCAACTAGAAGCTTCAGCCACACGGCGCCCGGAATGTTGCTCCTGTCAACTTAACTGACGTAGCCTTGGCGATAGACACGTCAATGGACCGAACCTTCCAATCGTGACAATACTCACCCGGGAGTCAAATTTCTTATATCATCATTTAGTAAGTAACTTGCTAAGAATTCGTGAAGCCTAGCCGCCTACCACGATCGAACAGATCTGATGTCATGTTGTACAACATATTATGATTGGACGGCGTAAGTCGGTGGAAGAAGAGTGCCAGTCTGCCAAGACATAGGCCAATAATGCGTTTCACCCAAAGTGACGCTATATCGAGGTATTCTATGCCAAGCGAGATAGTAGACAAAAAGCAAAGCAAAGCTGGAACAGGGTCTTTGGCAAGCGGTAGGGACCCAGGCTTCGTCACGGGAATCCACAGACATGATGCTCGGCAGTTCAACGTCAAGATCCCCGCGTCAGAATAATGCAGTATACAGTAGGCACGTTCGTGGGAAGGTGATCAAGCACGCTGAGTGGTGGGCACGGGCCCGTATCTACCAAAGCACTGGAGCGTAGACTTCGACGATAGCTAGGCTGCGGAAGCGGCCGACTTCTACCCGCAGTCTGCAACGGGATACTGACCACAGGCAGGTTTCCCATCATATGGGATTGCAAGTGCGTGTATAAACGTGGACGTGAAAGCGCTCACACGCCATCCTCCTCGGGACGTCAGCCCGGCCGGTGAGCTGCACAGGCCATTGGTTGCGGTTCCGTTGTCACGGGATGGATATGACGGTTGGTCTGGACTTGCTCTTAGGTCGCCGTCCAGGAACATGGACGGCGGCCAAAGAAGTACCTTACAATAATTGCCGGGAGACCAGCCATGAGTTAGTGGGTGGATAGGCATATAGTGTGGCGGGTAATGAAGCGACCGGCGCCTATGAACGGAATGCTAAGCTCCAAGCGTTAGGACCGTCGAGGGTTCTATTCATATTTGGCCGCGGCTGTGTTCTCAATATCGAGATCTGCCGCAGAAATGTCGATGTGACTCACGAACCCATTGATGTGCGGGCATTGCGGCGTACTCTTCATTCGGCCATAGCACATCGAGCTTGGCTTTAGGAGCATATTTTGAAGCGCAAATCTATACTATACTTTTGTGGACGATTTGAGAGAGATTCGGAACAGATCTCTTCAGCGGAGAGGGCAGACTAACCGAACCAAGTTGACGAGACAGCGAGCACACTGTGTCATCTTGCGCTAAGAAGGGATTTAATCGGAGGCGCATCTTCGAGCTTTTCGCAACGGGTCTTACAGTATGGCCAGTCTCCTGAGGCTGAGAAAGGAGACCGGAAAGAGATTGTCGAGGACCCTACCCGACAAGGAGTTGAGATCAGATCGAAGGGTCGGCCTGCTGTCAGGTTTAGTGGCTTCTTTGGGTTTCGTCAAAACTCTGGTGTCTCGGCCTAATAGAAGCAGGGGGCTTATGCTCGAATACATCCCGATTTCAATTGCCTACTGATAAACATGGTTTGATAGTCTATCACGACGGTCGCATCGCATGTACAGTAGGCTCTGCTGCTGCGTGACGGGAATAATCTGTGCCAATGAGGAAATTCTTTCGTTGCCCCCCCCTTCTTGCTCAATGGACCCCGGAGCGTTCCGACAGACTGGGACGTTGCTGATTTGCTGAGGGGGTTCGGAGAGAGAGGCAGGCTACTCAACTCAACCCGCAGATAGTTCGGTGAAGCTCGACAATATTATGGTGGTTGCGATGTCAGGGTGTGTGCGGGCATTACGTCGCTGTGAGCCAGCTGCGTTGCATGCAAAATGCGAGAGAGGGTATTATGGAGAACCGGAGACAGAACCGAGCACACCATGCCAAAATGCCATGTGCCAAAACATGGGATTCTTTTGGAAGAAATGGGGGAAAGCGCCTGGAAGTGGCGAATCAATTCAGTTTGGGGCAGGGATCGACGGTGGTACCAGAATGCGAGTGCTGTTCTTAGCCTTACCGGTGCCTTGTTTTCGTCTCCGCGAATTGGGGACCGATTGCAGCGCCAGCAGCCAGAGCAGTGCAACGGACAATTCAGACTGCAGCGAATGCCGACGTTGCTGTGGCAAGTGCTTACAAAGCCACGAGAATGCCATTGAGGGTTGAGGGGTAATGCGGCTTGGTCGATGTTGATTGGCGATTCGCGACGAAGGTGGGTACGGCATGGGCTGAGAAAATTGTTAGAGCACCTTGTATCTTTTGACTTCATCTTGTTTTTCCACGGGCGGACGTTATGGTCCGGTGCATTTGCTCCGGCGAGCTCTTTTTGTGACCTACATTCCTGCAACAGGGCAAGCGGCGCGGGAATAAATTGGTCTCGGTCCAAAAATAACACTTACTTACATTAATTGCCCCCTATTATAACTCGAAAATAATCCGTAAGAAAATAGAATAGTATTCTTTTACTATTAATTTATAATTAGGTATTTTTTCTACATTATTCTATTACTGTTGTAATAACGAAGTGAGAATTATAACTCTACGTCCTGTTGGAGAAGAGACCGATTTATTTCCGCGGCCTCTTGAGGGCTGAGAGGAACCGGAACTTAAAGCCCACAATGCCCATCCGGAGTTAGTGTACGCCCACTCGCCCACTCGCCCACTGGAAACGCGGGACCGCTTTCTCCAGAATACCATTCATTATTATTGTTGAGCTTGGCGCTCTGCGGCTCGCTTCTGTTTCACTGCCCCATCTGGTGCCGCTGGTGCTGTCGCAACGCCCCCCATCTCGCGCGCGTCCTGGGGGAACGACGTCAGAATCGAGAATTGCTAGGCGATCGTGCAAATAAAAAGTATTGGGGTCTGCGCTTGAGTTCCCTTTGCTGCTAGTTCCGATCCCATCTCCCCATCAAGCAATGGCTTCGTGGTAACAGGGGAGCCGGATCTCACGAGAGCGACCTCTTGCGGCCTAATCATGCCTGCACTAGTTGGCTGGTCCCCTTGTTTGCAATATGCGAGAGAACCCTTCTTTTTCTTTCTGTAACCGAATCCGAGGAAGGATTCTCTTATCGCTGGCTGCGCATCAGCTCGTAAGCAGGGTGGATGATAGCTTCAACTTGGCATTCGTTCCAGACCACCACGCACAGCTGTGTCTCCTACAGATTCTTTTCCATGGCCAATAATTGAGTTGGCTGCCCATATCAGAATACATCAAACCTGACTGGGTGCCTGGGAGGCCGGGCTATACTGCATACCTCCATGCGTAGCTCTCAACGCAGGCTCGGACTGCGGGCTGTTGTGTTCTCCGCTTATCATCGCTTACGATCAAGTCGCTCCAGAACAACTCGAAGCATCCATGAACCCACGCACCCAAGGATGTATCTGCTTACAATCTATCAGCAACGCGATCGGTAGACTCGTGTATTCATTTGCAGTCGGCAACGGGTTTGAGACCAGTAACTAATCTTGAAGCAAACGGCTCGACAGTAGATCGAGTCGACAGCCTCATCAGTGAAGGTGTTGCTATTGTCGTGCGCGCAACATCTGAGAGCCACGCGTGTGCGACACGATCACAGAGAGAAATGACAGGTCACTCTGTCACATTTATCTCTCCCGTCGTTACACAGTGTACTGTGTGCTAGGTGCTAGGGCTACAGATCCCATAATATTTTTGGAGTGGTCCATCAGTGCGGACGGCATGCGGAGGCTCCGCTTTTGTTCCCTCCACTGTCCTCTTGAAGAAGAACTGCCTAGCACCTAGGCTCTTGACTACTCGAGAGAGTTTGAGTTTGTTCCAGAGCCCGGCCAGTATGCGAACCCCTCGAAGCAGGCAGCTAGGCGGGTAGCAGAACCCTTAAAATTGAGCTTCTGGCGATCTACCACTATTCCCCTGCTAAAATCTTGTATTTGTCGTAGTGGTCAGATGCCTGGAGAAGATCCAAAAGCTGAAGTAGCAGTCTCCATCAATAGCCGCTGATGCTGTTCAGTGGGTGGATGTTACTGGGCTGCTCTCCACTGTGACTCTCTGGTGGCAGCAGGCCGACCACCTACTACTAGCAAACATGGCAGTTAGGAAGGCAGCCGTAAGCCGGCGACCGAACCCGGCTTTGCTCGGCATCTTGAATCAAGGCAACCAACTGGCGTTTAATTCATCAGTGCTTGCGTACATGTAGGGACGCTGAAATCTTCACACGTAGTATTCACCTATTCATTTCAGGTTTGAGGAATTGGTCTTGAGTCGTGCAATGCACATCACTTTTAGGGGTGTCCTGCTCTGCTGTCTGTGGGGTACGAATACGTTGCCAGTCCTGTTGCCAGGCACCACCCCGAGCACCCCTCATACATACCAAGCAGCTGATTGGTATGCTCCGTCGAAACCACAACATTTCTATCAAATTGTATCCATCCTATTGCAGCTCGGATGATACGGGACATGCAAGCGAACATGCAAATACCTGGGTGGGATTGGCGGAGCACTGATTAACATATTGATGCACATAAACGCAGCCCAAACTTGTTGTTACCAGTGGGTTCTTTCGTTTCCTGCCTGGTTTTGTGACCGGTGCTGCCCCTCTAAAGCCGTCAATCTTCCACCGAACCGTGTGGCCTGGGTGAGAACCTTGAAATGAAGAGTCAACGTGAGGTAACAATTGAGCAATATCGTCGGCGCCGTTGCCCTTACCCCCTCGGATAAGGCCCCCTAGAAACTGTGTGTGAATCGTCGTCGCGCATCAAATCAGGACACTCTCATCCCATAACGTATATGCCTGTCCAGTCTGGGCATCGGGGACAAGGAGGAACTCTCAGGGCAACTCTTAGGGCAATAGACTTCAATACCACATTACGGTAGACCTCTTCGAGACGGGATTGGGATGGCCCGATGGTCAGACTCGTATGGCATGAGCTGGATCCTCGAAAAACTACCGTTACGGTAATTACATAGTTCACGATATAGTTTCTGTCAGCTTCAGGTTCATTATTTGCTACACATCTCGTAGGTTGGGTCCATTACGGTCGTCACAGCGAAACTTCTTGAACAGTGGACCATGTTACCAATTTTCCCTACATGGGGGTCGCTTCTCGCAACCGGCAACTAACGCCGACAATTGACAGTAAGTATGTATGAAGTATCTGATCCAAAGGAGGCATGTTCTCATTCTTACCTAAGGTAACAAGGAAACAAAAAAGCTCTCGATCCAATGGGAGATGGGAGAGGGGATCCGGCCGGAGCAAAAGGAACGACCAGGAAGAAAGAAAAAGACTGGAGAAGGAGGAAAAAATTAGGTTCAATGCCTCCAAGCTCGCTAAGCCTAAGTCGGAGCTACCTGGCGCTCTATCAGATGCCTTCTGCGACCGGATCCTTACAACGTCTCAGACCCAGCATGCTCTGCCATTGGTCCCGGACTGACTTCATCTCGATCGATCGTGCCCTCGTGGAGTTCCCGCATCAAAGTCTTTGGGATCCCTGCCGTTGCGGTTGATCGAAAACTGTTTGGGTGCTGAGTACTTGCAAGCGACATGCTTTCAGGCGAGGAACGCTACTGCGTCGGCGGTACCTTTGCCCTTCAATGGCTACAGGCTGCGGGCGCTGCTGGTTGCTTGCGAATGAGATGGCCCATTTCCAGTTCCTCTTTTGTATATATAGATTTGGTCCCTGAGCCAGCCCACCCTTTCGGATACCTCTTGGATTCCTCTCTACTACAGAATAATCTTCTACTCACCCAGCATTCCATCGCCAATACCAGAACTTTACTAGAAGTCTCTGTCCACCAATGCCAGACCAGACATCTTGAGAACCAAGCCGACAATTCAATCAAGAAGCTTACACACACGCACTGCCACCGCCGCCTAGCTCACTGCAACACGGTCTACCGTTCTGTTAACTTGAGCAAGCAACGCGACCAAAACTACCTCCCAACCAACCAAGCAGCCAAGACCGAAGCGTATATCTTCACCTTCCTCTTAGGCAAACCGGCAGTATATCCAAATAGAAATATACTTCCTCTATCTTGTGGTGTGGTGTCTCCAAGTCATACTTTCTGTACCCCGCCTCTTTGAAGCGATCCAATCGCCGCAACACGTCCACCCGAGAGCGATCTATCGACTCGACTTGCATCCTCTCATACTGTTGACCGTGCCGTGTGACTCAACCCCATCAACACAAAACCAAAGAGCAATCAGGCTTCATTTCTACATCAATCAATTAAATGCCTAAGCGATCATACGACAGCTCAACTGCAGCAAACATGCCTTCGGGCGAGCGTGCACCGCCTGCAAAGGCCTTGAAGGCAAGCTTCCCTCACGCACGCCTCGCCCTCAAGTCCAATTAGCTAACTGTTGTGGTCACAGACTGAGCGGTCTCACGAAGAGAACCAGGAGCGAGCATACATTGCCGCTTCGAGACGTGCCGACCGGAGTCTGGAAGCTCGTGTGCAATCCGCGAGAATGGCATCTGAGATCCACCGCCGCCGAACAGGTCGAGGCCTCAAGGTCACTGAGGAGATTGTCATCAAGGAGGAGATGTACGAAGAGGAGGAGGATGACCTGCCTCGCCAGTACAAGTACTTGACTGCCCACCTCCAGACGAACTCGCCTGCTATGAACCACCGAGTCAATGCCTACATCACGACGCAGGCAGCGATGGCTACCATGGCACGTTACAACGAAGTGAACAAGCTGTTCAGCGAGTCGTTCCCTAGTGCCAATGCGTACCAGCAGCAACTCAACCAGTCTATGTACATGAGCCCGCTCTTGAACAACGGTAGTTCGCACTTCTCCCCCACGTCTCCTACCCAGGCTGCCACTCCGACAACCCACGGCGACCAGTATGGGAACATGACTCGCCGGATCTCGACTGCAAGCCATGCATCCGCTTCGAATGCCGTCTCATCGCCTCCCGCATTGTCTCCTGTTTCTGGGCCTACGGACGCCGAGTCGCGAAGCACCCCGTTCCAGGCACCTGCCCAGGCCTTCCCTTCGCTGGACCCTCAGCTGCACCAATCTTCGTCGTCTATTTTCACCTCAGAGCTTCCCAATGAGGCAAAGATGATGGCCAATGTCGATATGAGCGACCCAATGGCGCCCCACTTCTTCGGTGGTGCCAATCCGTCCGCTTTCCAGCTTTTCGGCCAGCACCCTGACGATGATCTCAAGCTCGACACCTTGAACGCTGCCCAACTGAACGATGTTCAGAGTGGGCCTGGCTCCCCCTCAGCAGTCGCTCAACTACGGCCCCGATTCGGCTCTTTATTCCCCCATGGATCCTTTCAGCGGCTTTGATGGTGATTTCGACTTCAGCCGTATGGGCACGCCCGGCATGGGCATGAACGAAGGCTCTTGGGAGAGCTTTGTGGATTTCGGACCGGAGCAGTAATGAATGCACACTCGCAACAATTGCAACGAACCGTCTCCGACTCGAAACCACCATCGAAATGCAATCCTTTGCGGGACGCCTTTTCGACTTGGTTTTATGCCAAAAGTCTTCTTTTATTCTTTTTTAACTCTTTTATGATACCACGCATAGCGACCTATTATGGTTTGATTTCGTTGTATTACAAAACACACGGCAAGGGCCGACCAGGTCGCGATTGCGTAGCACCTGTGGTGGATTCTGGCACGGCGTACGGCAACATCTGGATTTCGATATTTTTACTCTTTATGACGCACGATACCGACTTATGAGCTATGTCATCTCGCCCAGCGCAAGTTGTCGACTGCTCCGACGGGTCTCGCGTTTTTTCCCTTTAATTGTTCACAGTGCACTTGTTAATGGTCGCACAAATGGCACGCACCTATTTTCGTTGCTTGCTATTCTCTCGCTCGCGGTACTCTACCCAAAGTCTCGACTTGACCGATATCGACGAAGCACATCATCACGCTATCAACACCCAATTAACACCCGCGACGCTCGAATATCATGAGACACGCTAGAATGTTATTAGACATCAGCGACGGAAAGTGGGGGATCACTCACGAAATATTTTTTTTGAAGCTCGGAGTCCCCAACTAAGTCTGGCGATTTTAGTCGCCAGCACACAAGGGCCCATTCCTCTTGCACAGCTGTCTGCAGAACCTGAAACATGGCTGCATGACCTCGTGTGAGGTACGAAACGGGGATGTAGGAGACGGGATGTCAGCCGCGCTGAGGTGTGTCCTTGGCGCGCGGTGTGTCACGAATATTTACGAGCGGTGCGGCTGGGGTTTGACGCTCTCTTGTCATATTGCGATTGAACTTTCGAGAAATGTTTTCATATCGCAAACCGAGCGCGGAGACCCTGCCACGGAACATATGGATGGGTCTGCGAATTGCTGCTCGCTGCCGAAGGCTCTCATCTCAATTGCTACAGTTTTCAGACTGCAAGGAATCACTGGACTGGCAGACAAAAAATACGTAAAATACACAAAGTGGCAAAAACTTGATGGTTCTGACTCTCGTCCTTCTGTGAAGTGAACTGTTTGCATACTCTCTTCAGATCAAACACAATGGGAGCTACTTCACCATGAAGCTGTTTTCAAATAATGTTAAATGTTTGAAACCTCGGGCCGGCTGCTTGTCTGCCTCGGTTAGACATTTCAAATCGGCCCGGTCGTGAACTCTGACGCCACGTTTCTAGAGCTTCTGTTAACGGTCGTCTGTTCGTTCCCTCGTGTTTCTCTTCCTTTTGACACCCTCCCTATCTTCCATCATAATTCCTTGACAGACTTCTTCTTCTTCAGCTTCGACTTCGGCTCTTTTCTCCTTTCTCCTCCGTCGTTCTTCTTCTTGTCCGCTGACGGACGTCTGAGAGGTATGTCTTATGCCGAAGAGTCCTCCCGAAAAGGCCGGACACGTGGAAGCAGGGCTTTTTTAGAAACCTTAGAGCGGAAGCTTGAACTGCGGGGGTGAATGGGAAGGCAAGCTAGGGAGGAGGGGGTTGTGGCATGTGCCGGTGCGTTTCGTTTCTTCCCTCCTCTCGTTTCGGCCGTGCGGCCCATGTGCGCGCGCGCGAGTGTTACCAAAGAAGATTTGCGGAGAGATCTCCAAAATCAAAAATGTGTATTGACAATCAACGTCAAGCTACTGTACGATAGAAGCAGTAGTCCCATGCGGTATCAATCCATGCATGAAATGGCTGCATTGCATTGCAGGGTGCACAGACGTGCGGAGGGCCTCGGAGTCGATCCGGGGTCGGAAATCAGGGGTCCGGGGTCGAAATGGAACCAAAGGTCCAAGGGATGCAGGCCCCGGGGTGTGGAGCAAGAGCGAGGGGGAACCCGGTAGAGGGGCTCCGAGGGCCACGAGGGAGCGAGCGCTTTTAAGCTTAGGGACGACATGTGGTGAGGGGGCGACCTCATGCATGTCACAACTCTCTTTTGGGGGAGCCTGGAGCCTGGAGAGATCATCTCTCGTGGCCTGAACTCTAGAGAGAGATGCTAATTAACTAAGCGGGAGGAACCTGGAAGGTGGACAGATCCGAGAGAAGGCGTGCTCCAAAGACCTGGGACGAAATGGCCCAAACGGGCGAAGAAGGACCACGCGATCGTCTCTTCGCGCAGACGCCGAGGCCCTCATGGAACGTGGAGTTGGAGATAGTACTTGCTTGTTCGAGAATAGCTCGGAGAAGCGGTTCGTTTTCCTCGAGGCCTTGAACCCTTTCGGGTTTTCGTCATGTTGGGGGGCTTACGTGATGTGCGTGATAAGGGGATCTGTGATAGGTCCCAAGCAGTCGGCCTCGTTCCGTCTCTCGAGATGAGTGAGGCAAGAACAACCGACGATCAAGCATATTCAGACGATAGATAGATAAGTGGGAGTATCTCCTCGATCGTGGTTGCGGTTACGTGGTACCATGATCGTGGGTGATCTCGACAAGGTGTCTCAGTCATACCCGTCGTGTGAACCTGCCTCTTTCGTTTTGATGATAGGCCACGAGTTCGAAGTAGAAACGGCAGCGGTGTGGGATATACAGCTCCATCATGTGACTTTTGAGGGCTCCAAGGGTTCGTCATGTCATTAAATCTTGGCTTGGCCAGCCGGGATGAGAGATGCATCACAATGCGTAACCGCTCCGCTGACACCGAAATAACTACAGTACGGAAACATTGACATGAGTTTACAATCTTCCGTATTATCCGGAAAATATCTCGAAACGATGCTGCCGTAATGAGCAGTTACGGTTCAAGCTCTGCCCCATGTACCAGGCAACTCGACGGGCTCCTGAGACGGGTTCTTCCTTTGGGAGCCCTGCACCGTCATTTCGGACAGCGGATTGCTGTCTGCCTCGAGGACCTGCTGCTGCTGTCGCCCTTTCTTCAGCCTCCCCGAGTCTAGTTCCGCCTTGTCATATCTTTCTTGATTGCCTGCCGCCGTGGCCCTCATCGTCTGATGCCGCGCACGCCGCCGAAGCCACAGGAAGATGCCAGCGACTAGACATAAGGCACATAGTGAAACGCCGACGCCTATGCCAGCCTTCGCTCCGTTTGACATCTCAGTTACGACGGGCTCAGGCGTGGAGGTCGATGTCGGAATGGGATTCCGCGATGGTGTTGGTGTCGATGCTGCGCTCTCCTGAGTCGTGGTTGCTGGCGAAACCATGAACAATGGTCCGTTCAACGTCGAGGGCAGGACCTCGGTATTGCTTGTTGTCGCGGTATCAAACAAGGTGGTCGCGCTCACCTTGACAGGGACGTAGCGGTAATTGGCCGCCGTGGACGTGAGGTTTGCTGGTATGGTCCAGTTGTACTCCATTTGAGTGTTTCCACAGGCATCTCCAGAGGCCCATCCGGGGTTTCCGTACTGGAATAACGTGAGATCTATGGGTTTTGTCAAGTCCTGCATCATCACGCACCTGGATCCTCGCTGCTGGCTAGATAGGCCTTCCAGGCGGCTGCGTTGATGGACCAACCTGGATCACTGCTGACGCTGCCGCCATTCCAACCGATAGTGATTGTTTCGCCGGCGCGGCACTGCGACCCCGATGGTGGCTTCTGGAGCGACGAACCGCTACCTGAACAATCAGGTGTGGCCCTTGGTACGTCTACAGGACTAGGCACACGAGTACCGGTGACCATAGTGACAAATTGGCGTTTCCTTGGGTGAATGGAGGAAGGAAGATGGAGAAACACCCCATTGAGCGCCGGAAAGATTGTCCGTTGGAGGTAACTCGTTTTTGGTGGGCCGCCAACTATGCCAAGGGGGGGGCAGGGACTGTGAGGTTGCAATCACATCTGCGCCCTTGAAGAAATCAAGGGAATGGGTTGGTGCTACTGGCCAGTCACGCGACAGCAAAACAAATGCGCTCATCCGTTGCCCCAAACAGAAAGCAACCCTTGTATGGGCCTGGCAACCAGCGTTATGAGTGTCTATTAATATAGTCTTTTCATAAATCGTGTAGTGTCGTTTTAATCCCGAAGCTATCCCGCGTGCTTATCCAGGAACGAGTCGTATCTCTTGTAGAACTCTTGCGTTTCCGACAGCGTCGGCACGACCAGCGCGAAGCAGTGCGGCAGTCCCGGGTATGCATGCATCTCCACATCTTCGCCCGCCGCCCCGAGCGCCTCGGCGTAGGCGAAGGCGTCGTCGCGGAGGACGTCGTTGCCGCCGCACTGTATGACTGCAGGGATCATGTATCAACATATCATTCTGCTGGATAGGATAGAAGATAAGGAGGAGAAGGGAAAGAGAAGGGGAAAAAAAACAGAAAGAGAAGACTGTACTTACGTGCCGGAGGAAGCCCCCGATGCGAATCTGCCAACAACGGCCAGTGTTTTCTGGCATCCGGCGAATCTGTGTCCGGTACGTAGGCGTCGAGGAAGCACTCGTCCATGGCGAGATTCAAGACGCTGGCGTGGGCGTTCTGGATGTAGCTCCCGAACTCGTACCGGTCCTTCGGGAAGAACTTGGGGTGGCACACTTGGGGGAAGTGCAGGACCTGGGCCACGATGCCGGTGATACCCTGGTCCCTGGCCTCGATGGCGACCGCCGCGGCCTTATCATATGTGTCAGCTACCAAGATAACCGGTACGGAGACGGGGAAGGGAGAGGATATTGGAACCCACGAGATTACCGCCAGCACTATTCCCGGCTACTATGATTTTCTCTGGGTTGACGCCGAGCTTTCCGGCGTTCTCTTTGCACTAGAAGACTAGTTAGCTCACTACTCTCTCCCATTGAATATCGTGAAATGAACTATAGCATATCAACATCCGACGTACCCATAATAACGCATCGAAGCAATCGTGTAGTCCCTGAGGAGCTGGGTGTTCCGGTGCCCTGTCACCGTGTCAGCAGTCACCAAGTCAGGATGTGTGGATATCGAAGACGTACAAACGATAGTCGACGCTGACAACGACGATATTATGACGAGCAGCAGCATACACGTTCTCGGCCCCGTCGGCCTCATGATCTCCCACGCACCAGCCTGCATCCAAAAGCCGAGATTAGTTTCGAATACGAAGCCCGGAGACGTAATAGAAGAGACTCCATAGACAGATCTGAAGCAACTCACCTCCCCCGTGCATCCTTAACATCAACGCCGCCCCGTCCCGCACCCTAAGCGACTTATACACCTTCAACTCCACCACATGCCTGTCCCTCGCCGGGAAGTGCAAAAGCTCCGTCACCACGTCGTGGGCCCGGTCCGGTCCGCCGGGAGGTACGGCGGCGTCCGCGCCGCGGCCGACCTGGCGGAACGCGTCGAAGTCGGGCAGGGCCCAGATCTGGTCGTACATGACGTCGATGACCGGCTGGACGGCGGCGTATTCCTCGTGGTGCTGCGTGAGGTGGCCATGTTTGGGCAGCGGCGTAAAAGGGGCGTCGAGGTCGACGTAGTTCGATTTGGGTTTGAGAGTTAGGGGAAACGGCATCTTCCGCGAGTGATATGTGCCGGTGGTGTTGTTGTTATTCTAATTTTGTTGATGAGAAAGACGGTAACCTTGGGGAACTAATATGGGAGTGGTGCGTGTCTTCATATAGTAGTTGCATAATTTCTATTTTTGCACTGTCACTATGCAGCCAGCTACCGGCCTGAGAATTGGTTGTTGCATATCAATGATTAATCATGCCGCGTTCACTATGAATCATCCGGCGCTAACCCCTTTTGGGGCGGCACGAGCCGAACGGCCCAGTGGGAATACGACGCGGGATTACGGGAACGATCCTGTGGAGATTTCGGAGATAGATAATGGATACCTACCTAGCTTCATGGCTACAGTCTGAGAAAAAGGGCGGACACCGCCCGTCTTACGATATTACAACTCTGACGGGGTGTGTACCCTTTTTCGGTCGCGGCACCATGACCTCGTGGCCAAATTCCATTGCCTCGCGGCAGTCACCGACGAGCCTCATCCTTGGCATGACCCGTAGGACGACCGCGGCGGTCCCGAGGTAGATCTCGCACAAGGCCAAGCTATTTATTCACAGCCAAGCTGCGATTAGCACGTCTTAGTCGAAACCTAACTCAGAAATAGGGGAAAAGGCGACTTACTTCATCCCCAAACAGATCCGGCTGCCTTTCCCGAAAGGCACCAGGTGCTTCTCCAACATGGTGTTCCTCACACCCTTCGGTATGATCCAGCGCTCGGGCAGAAAGTCATGCGAGTTCGGGAAGATGTCTTCGTCGTGGTGCGTGAGGTAAGAGCTCGCTTGACATGCATCGGTATAGTCTCTTTGAGTTCCCGGAATAAGATGCCCAGCTTGGGTGGCAGGTAGTCCGCAAAAGCCGTCGCCAGCGGAACCAGGACCAAGAGCTATGGGAAGAAGCGGAACAGATACATGACACCCATGAAGCCATCCATGGCGTCTTTGTAGTTCTTGTCCCAGTTGTGATGGGCAAGGAATCCCAGCGGCTCCCCGTACGCGTACTGCGATGTTACATCAGACGTGAAACAGCTGTAGGCCACGCTCAGATACAGGGGCTCGCGAGTCCGCAGCATCTTGTCACAGAGCTCGCTCACCAACCTACGTATCTCGGGCTCAATCTGCATCATCCGCGCCTTGGAGAAGAAGCGGTTGAGGGCACCCCGTCGCACGCGGTCTTGCTCATGGTCCCTCGTGCAAACCAACGGGACTTCGAGACTGGAGTCCGCATGGGACTCGACGAGTACGTCATGGTCTTTGGGGTTGTATGCTGATTCTCTCATCTTCCCACAAGGCAAATCCACGTTTCAATGTGTTTACTACAGGAGATATTGATCGTTGTGTTTGGGATCATCGTCCCTTTGTAGGTTCAGCCTGCGTGCATGTCGTTAGGGAATACCACTTACACGCCATGCAGGGATTAAAATGGGGCAAGTCTTTGACTTAGATTCAGCGGATCCCGAGTACACAGCACGTGGGTGTGCCTTCGAATGCCCTCATTGATATGCTCTGGCGGCTAATCAAGCGGTCTGGTGAAAATAGGGTTGGCAAACCTCCCCAAGATTCTCAGGGTAAGCTAAACTTATGACTCACTCAACTACCGTGACATTCTAATAATATGCATTATAAAGGAATTGTTTGTGGCATCCCTCCTATACCTCGCTTGTATCTTTACTTTAAAGATGAGCGTGTTATGTCTCTACCGCCGAATATTTGTGAACGGCTCGGAGTGGCTGCAAAATGCGACGTGGGTCACGATGGCCGTGGTGACGGCTTGGCTTCTATCGTTCGCCTTGGCCATAGTCTTCACATGTACACCGATCCGCAGACAATGGATACCAACAGTGGAAGGCCACTGCACTAACAGTATTAATGTATATGCCACTCTTATTATCACTAACATTATCACGGACCTCGTCATCATAGGTCTGCCGATTCGGGCGGTATGGACGCTGCAGATGCAAAAGCTCGAAAAGGCCGTCTTGATATGCTGACTGCTTCGGTCTTGGCTTATCGTGAGTCCTCGAAATATCCCGAGTTTGTTCTCGCACTTAATATCAACCATTCCCGCAATAGAGGTTGCTTAATCTCGGCCGTCCGCGTAAATGCCATCTTCAACTTTAACGTCCGGAACAACATTACCGGCACTGTTGACCAGACATTCTTGCTTTCCGTTATGGAATGCTACATCGCCATCATCTCCATTAGTCTCCCAATGCTGCGCCCCTTCTACAGACGCTGGCGAGCGCGGCACTCTTCGAAGCTGTCTGACACACCTGGCAATGATGGGATTGTCACGTTTGGCCAGGGAGATCCCGATAAGAAGGCCGGCTTAACGAGGATGCCTAGCATTCCTCATACAAGCCAATGGGAACTGGAGGAATATGAGGATGCAGCCGGGCATGATGCCAGCTCGGAAAGACGCCCAAGGCCTGTAAACCGGATCTCCGGCTCATGATAAGCGTCAAATACCCAAATGCTAATTATGATATCGAAAAAGTAGTGTTTGTGTATCTCCAGATAATGCTGGTAGAGTAAGCCCAAATCGTTCGGTCCAATGAGCGTAGCCGGCGTTGGGCTTGAAATGGGCCAAGCAAGTACGGTATAGCGAACATCAAGACAGATAGTAGCGGTAGTTGTGACTATTCACTCGAATACGCAAAGACTCAGAGGCGAAAAACGACATATCCTGATTTGCCTTCGAAGAAGGGTGACAATTGACATAGTATGCTGCTCAGGTCTAGAACTAGAACAAGTCCTCCGATCATAAGCATATACCATTCCCGCCACTTGTTTCTCCTCACTCACCCGTCCAACCTTGTTCCAAGCACACCGGCAACGTGTAGTACCATCACCTATCGTAACCATGACAACCGCTCAAATATCCCTTGAGCAGCAGACGGCTTGTCGTCGGCCTTTATGTCGGTGGTCTCGGTGCTGCCCAGGAACTGCTCCGCTATGGCCGTGTACGTGGCCCCCTGGACCGCCGAATATCTGATGGCCTCGAAGTTGGCAGGTTGAGCATCCGCCAGTGCTTTCGCCTGTGCGGTCATGGTTCCACCAAGGGCAGCGGCAATAGAACCAGAGATGTGGTGGCTGGGTCGGTCGGCGGCGCAGCAGAGGCAGTATCTGCCGTGGACGCAGCCGAGAAGGCCGCGATGACGGATTGCCCATGCCAGGAAGACGGGTGTAGCACCGAGCAGAAGAGCAATGAACACCAAGGTGAGCACGATCTCGTTGCTGAGGGTGAAGTGCATTCTGGCGTGCTCGTCGTCTCTGTGGATGTAGACGTTGGCCATTGGGTGTTGACTTCAGTCGCGAGAACTGGTGGCCGTGGCAGTGGTGGTGCGGATGACGACGGCGGGCTTGGGATACGGAAAGGGACTGAAGAGAGGATGAGAGACAGCAGAGTGTTCCCTAAGCTTGCGATGCTTTTGTGGGTGAGATGACAGGACACAAAAGTGGTTTGGAGTTGCTCCATGACCGAGCTTTCACAAACTCAGGCCAGTGGAATGTTCTTTCCTTGCAAGACACCTGCCATGATATCTCTAGTTCGACCCAGATACCCCCCAAATGTGCAAGCTTTCAATACGCTTGAAATGATTACCTGGGGAACTTTACGTTCATGAGGCAAGCACTAAGCGGACTAGAATGGGTTCCCCAAAAACCAGTCTCGTCGTTTCCAGATGAGTCACCAGCAAGATTGTGCAAGCAATAAACCCTCCATCGGTTTTAGATGCATTAGATCTGACGAGAAGGAGCCTCGGCGAGCTCATCACGTTGAGTGTAATTCTTTGTGAGGAATCTTGACGGAATTTGTATCAACTTGTCGAGTCCCTGTCGCCTCAATCAGGCCATGTCGGCAAGTCGGGGCAGGTGCATATGTACCAAATTAACCATCCAGCTCCTTGCTTGCCCATTTGTGTAATGTTGGTGTGGCGATCTCTTCAACATTTTCGGAAATTCCTACAGTCGTGCAACAATAACAGGCAGCGACCAATCAGAACCCCTGTCCACATGCAGAACCGCCTCAGGGGGGCCAAGGAAATAAATACGTACTCCAGATCCCTTAGGGGCAAGCTAGCACAGCATCTGTCAGATTCCTTCCGGAAGCGGCCTTCCCGGGTCAGGCCACGCTCCAATCCCGTCCAATCGCTTCCCCATCACCCGGCACCGTAATTGTGTCGGTCAAACCCCCTGTCGGGTATTCGTATTCGTATTCAAAGGGGTAGGTATCGGCCGTGAGACAAACGCGTAATATATTTTCTTCACGTCAACCTGGGCAGTGAAGACCATGGAGTAAAATGCATTCATCTTCTTGATCTGTTTCTTTGCATTTGTGTCGGTCTCAATTGACTTTCATCGCCCCTCTCTAATTGCAGTACGGGCTGCCCTCATTCTCCCTGACCAATGGCGTCCAACTTGTAAGCGGTGGTTTCCCCAAGGTTTTCCACCCCACGTACCTGCATTTGCTGACCAACGGCCCCCCTCCGCGTTGTAGCACGATGCCCACCATGGGCTTCAACGGCGACGGCACCGCCGCCGCCCCCACCACCTTTGCCGGACTCGTCTCGTACGCCGCCAGCCACCACCCCGAGTTCTCGACTATGGAACAGTACTGGTGGGCGCACTACGCCTATTGGCAGAACTCCATCATCTCGACGGGCCTGCTGGCCTTTTGGTCGCACGAGCTCGTCTACTTCGGCCGCAACCTGCCCTGGATCGTCGCCGACGCCCTGCCGTCCGTCTTCGGCCGCTACAAGATCCAGGGCGCCGCCAAGCAGCCCACGGCGGCGCAGCAGTGGGAGTGCGTCAAGTACATTTTGCTGCTGCACGTCTTCGCCGAGATCCCGCTCATGGTGGCCTTCCACCCCATCTGCGAGCTCTTCGGCCTCAGCGTCGAGGTGCCCTTCCCGACCTGGCCGACCATCGCGGGCCAGATCGCCGTCTTCTTCGTCATCGAGGACGCGTACCACTACTGGATCCACCGGTTCCTGCACTGGGGCCCCATGTACAAGAACGTGCACCGCATCCACCACCAGTACTCGGCGCCCTTCGGCATGGCGGCCGAGTACGCGAGTCCCATCGAGACGGTCCTACTGGGCATCGGTACCATCGGGTCGCCGATCCTGTACGGGGCCCTGACGGGCAATGTTCACCTCTGGACTGTCTTGATCTGGGTCGTGTTCCGCCAGTTCCAGGCTATCGACGCGCACTCCGGGTACGACTTCCCCTGGAGCCTGCGCCATGTGCTGCCGTTCTGGGGTGGAGCGGACTGGCACGACGACCATCATCGGTACTTCATCGGCAACTACTCGAGTTCGTTTCGCTACTGGGACAGTAAGTATTCTTGTGACACCTTCCACTAAAGTCAGATAGGATGGGATGACTGACTAGTGTGTAATTGCAGTATTGATGGGAACTGTGGCCGGTCCGGTTGCGGGTGCTAAGCGGAGGGAGCTGAAGAGGCAGAAGGAACAGGCAAGATTGGCGGCTCAGGGCTCGTAACCTGTTCATTGCTCGGCTTAGTGGCATCAAGATGGCACGTCAGTGGGCAGGGTGTGCTAGCACATCCTCCTCCCAGCCTCTTCACTGCTGGATAGGTACCTGAGGCTGCAGATAGCTATAGCTGTAGCTGTAATTAGCTGTACCTGTGTACCTAGTGGGGTTTTAGTTCCCGTAAGAGACCTTATAGGTACCAATATCAAAAGAGTTTCCCAGCAATGGCCAATTCCATTGTTTGAAGTCACTTCAATTTGTTCGTTTGGTTGGTTCAGTTGGTACAGAGGAGAATTTGGCTTTGTTTCCCGGAGGTCTCGGGTTCGAGTCTTGTACTCACACCCTTGAGGCCAAAGGACGGTTCTCAGTGCTCATCTGATTAAAGGTCGGAAACCTCCCGTTTCTGATCTTCTGAGGGGTAATCTTTTCTTTTTCTTTTTTTTCTTTTCTCCTTTTTATTGCCTGCTTGTTAGCATTTCTACCTCGCATCGTGGCTTGCAAACACGATATCTAAAAATTAATGCTGCGTAGTCCGCCTTTATCTGGTATATGATAATGACTCCTAACCGATGCTTTGTTTTTTCCTTCGACCTGCAATATGTCAGCAATCCTACACAGACATCCAGTTGTTTCCCAGCTAGATCCATCTTTCCCTAGTTTGGTGATCGTATGGAAATATTTCGTAGATGGTGTTGTCACCTCTCTTCTTCTCCTCGCTTTTCTTGGTGCCTCTCAAAAAGAAACAATCACAGTAACAAGTGGTTTATTCTCACTAAGCAACTCTCTGCTCCGTGCCCTATTAGAAGCCTTCTTTGGAATAGCCAGTTCACTAATAAGCATCTTAAACACTGGCAGAAAAGAGAACCACGTGGGCTTTCCGGCGCTCGGCTTCGTTGACATCTCTTCGGCCTGAGTGGCCGGCCGGGTTTCATGCTGACCCGAAAGCCGAGCTCCGTCCCACTCCTAACTACCAAATGCTTACTACGACAACCCCAAATCGCCTGACACGGGCTATACTACTTACTCTCCTGCGTCTCGTAAAAACGTCATCCCAACGTAGAAGAATCCAGGGAAACGTGATAGACGCCGCCAGAAGACGAAGGAACTCTGAATGAATAGGGGGCGTTTAGTCGGTGTCCACTTTCACGTGACATGTCAATTGTCAACTGTCATTTGTCGTTTTTGCGCCTTTTGCGGCTCGGCCGAAGCCGGATGAGTCATGCAAAGCAAATCTGGCAGCAGCCTCCATACGACAGTCGTAGCCCGGCGGGTATAGATGAAGCTATAAATCTATAAATCCCTAAAATACTACCTAATCATAACATCAGAACGACCACTCGTGTGGGCTCCAGTTCCCGTTTCCGAGATACTGTTTTGTCGCTAGCCACTCTCTTCGATAGTCAAGTATCTTATTCGGAATGGCGGTGTCTTCCTCTGATACTGCTGTTATGCTGACCCCGGATGTCACCGGCGCCCAGGGGAGCGCTACACCGCCCGGGGGCGGGAGACCAGCCATTATCCTCGTGCCGTGGGACCCCGACTCCCCGGACCACGTTGAGCGCATGCGGCTGCAGCGCGTGGCGTGCGGCTGGAAACAGGACGGCGCCGAGGGCTGGCGGCCGCTGCAGCGGGAGGGGAAGATTGGGCTGCATTGGATTGTGAGTGCCAGCTGTTTCTTTTTCTTTTTCTTTGTTTTTCTTCCTCGGTGGTGTCTTCTTTCTGTCTTCCAGCCCCTTCGACGCGCGTGGCGTGGCGTGCGCGGTCATTGTCCCGTTCCGATGATGCCCCTATGCCCCTATGCCCTGCATGGCAACTGCTGTTTCTTTCATCTTCATACCAGACCAGTGACATATGACTAACACCCCCCCCCCAAATCCAGGTCCTCTCCCCCACCCACCCCGAAACCCCCTCCCGCCTCGCCGCCCACCAGACACAGTTCCCGGCCGAGGCCGCGCCGCTGCGGGACACGAGCCGCGCCATCCTGGGCCGGCCGCACACGGTGCACCTGGACATCATGGCGGCGAGGACCACCGACGGAGACAACGACAACAACGACAACAACGCCTTGTTCGTGCCCGTGGGCCACATCTCCCTCGACGGCTGGCACCACGACCCCTCGCTCCAGACGTCGGCCGCCGACGGCGTCTACTCGCTGACGACGTTCTACGTGTCGGGGGCGATGCAGGGGGTGGGCATTGGCGGGGCGGCGGTAACGGAGTGCGAACGGTGAGTTTGTGATGTTCTTTTTTCTTTCGGTTTCGGGTTGTTGCCCTGTGAGGAGGAGGAGGAGGAGGAGCGCCTCCAAGTCTCCTGACATTTCTCCTTCATCTGATTACACCCATCTATGGCGTCATCTCGGGTGTGCTTAGTTGTGTTTCCGTTGACCTCCAAGGGGGTGGAGGTGAATGAAAAGGGGCAAAAGGGACCTGCTACTGGGTTGATCGAGCCCATGATTCTTCATCGGTTGTGAAAGCATGCATAGCAAAGGAACTGTGCTGACCTTCCGGGACGAGCAGAATGGCCGCCCAAGATTTCGGGGCCAAGACCATGACCCTCGACACCATATCCAACGAGGACGTCGCGGTCGACAGCCCGCGGCGCATCGCTCTGAACCGGCCATTGCAAAAGGTTAGTCGAAGCTGTTTTTCTCACACCGAATATTCCTCTCTCTTCCTACTGGGTGTAAGCCGCTGACTGACAAGTTCCCAGATCACCAACCAAGACTGGTACACGCGACGCGGTTACCAAGAATACCACCGGCGGCCCAACGCCTGGTTCGACACGGACGCCACGGGCAAGGAGTGGTGGTGCACGGCGGTGTGCCTACGAAAGAGCCTCGTCTGATCTGATTTGGGAAAAGAGTCTTTTTTTTCACCGACTCTTCTCATCCCGGTTACACACACATACACACATAAATTATCTAGTCCCCACCACGCCTTTGCGACTTGATTACTTGGGTTAAGGGGTTCTTTTGTGGGGGTTCAAGGGTCCACGAGGCGTAAGGGGGGCGAAAGGAGGAAGGATGGGGTCAGGCTGGCACCCCACGGCTCGCGTCCCGTGTCATCCGTCGAATGTTCTACGTGTTCTTTGGGGTGTGTTGCCTGTTTCATAGTGGGTAGTCTCGTTGCTGGCCCTGCATTCTAACTAAGGGTGGAGGGGGACCGGTGTGGGCAGTAGAAGGCGAAGGCGAGAGAGCTAACTATGCGGAAGCATGCACGCGCGTCAGCTGCGGCGCTCGCGGGTGTGCGGTGGTCCAGCAAAGATCTCGAGAGATACACACGATTTGAGCGGGCTGCATGTCACAGAATCTTCCGAACGCTTGGCTTCCAATCGGCTCCATCTCCGTGCCAAGTCCTCCCCCTCTAAAGATGAGGGTCGGAAAAGAAAAAGAAAAGAAACATGGGGGTTAGTTAGTTGGTGGCTGATGGTTGTTTCTAAGCCAAAGTCTATACTGTGACCCCGGATTTTCCACCCCACCGGCAGTGTAACAATCAAACTTTAGATATTCTATGACTACCACACACACACACACACACACATATCACGCACAAGAGGTAATACCCAGTTCGAACGCGTGATGGTTGCAGTATTCCAAATAGGGCAGACATCGCCTCCACTGTCTCGGCCTGCTTCGAGCGGCGAGGGCACGGTCAGTGTCATCGTCATCGTTCAAAATAATATTGGCCAGCCTTGTCAAACATCGTCTGCCTAGCGGAGCTTATACGCCGCGGACTCTCTGTGCATATGCAATTATGTCCAGAAACGGCAACAGGATCCTCCCAGCCTGGTTGTGCTGTTTCTCAGTGTACCATATATGAGTAACGTTTATGAGTTTAAGTATTTGAAAAGTGATACGTCGTTCACATCAATGTATCAGTGCGTCCATTGGGTTCGAGGGTCGTAGTCTCTCCTTAACTTACCTTTCCCACCACACCGGCTTCGAAAGACAACCGTCGCAAATTCTGATTCGACAGTAGCTCTCTTTACACCACTTGAAGTTCGAAGTGGTGATTTGCTTTTTTTGCCTTTTCTTCTTAATCAGTATCCGAGACACGATGGGCAACGCCCTATAGGGCGACGGTGTAACGTTACACATTGATGAACTGAGATCGGCCGTACAGGGCTTAGTTCGCCACGTTCTGCTGGTCTCTGACTCCCTGTGCGTGCGGATGTCTCTGAGAGGCCAGATTCTTCTGAACGTAATCGGGAAGTACTCGTCGGTAGCCTTGACTTGTTTTGTGATTAGTATCCGACTTGTGTGTCTCAGGAGTCGTCCGACTGCCACGCACCACCCCCCATTGTGAGTGAGTAACCAGTGCTGAGTGGAGTAAAAGGGGTCTCACTTGTGCCAAAATAAGCTTTCTTCGTTCGGATATGGCCGACATAGTATTGTTATCAAGACCATTTTTCTTCACTGCACGTGAGAGGTTTCTGTGTCTCGCCTTTAATTGCCTTGGGCGCAATGAGTCGCTCAGAGTCTCTCGTCTCACTCCCCCCGAGGAATACATCACTTAGCAAAACACACACAAAAAAAGCAATCTTAGCTTCCGCGAATAATAACTCCCGTTTCGGGACCCCTGTCTCCCCGGACTCTAGGCGGCGACGTGATTGGCCGTTCGGAAGAGAGGGAGCGAGCGTGCCTCCCTCCCTCCCTCCCTCCCTCCCTCCCTTTGACGCAAGGAAAACCAGTAGTAGTAAGCAGGTGGTGTGAGCTGGAAACTCTCCGACACGGCAATCTTCCCTCCCTCTGCTCTGTGCGATGGGCACTTATGAACCCCCGCAATCTCGATATAGCACAACGGGGGGAACACAAGCACCAGCCAGCCAGCCAGCCAGCCAGTGGCAGGCAATTGACTGGCTTGAGGCCAGAAAGACCAATTAGGCAATCGCCCATCCAAGTGGCTACCGCATGTAGCGGCCATCTGAAACGGCTGCTCATGCCACTGTCATGGTGAGGTAATGCACCGGCATGATGTACCTGACAGCGCAACACGACAGCAACAAACACTGTGGTGTCGACACACCCCCAATGGCTACCCAACCTGTCAATATGCCAATGTCTGGATTGACTTTCTATATGATAATATTAAACCCAATCTTCTTTGTTTTTTTTCGTCGTCCTTGAAGAAGACAGACGGCGCATGTCGGGCATCCGGGCGCTGGTTTGCCCACGGCGCATCCTGCGGTTGGGATTATTCCTGTCATATGATTTCCTCCTTGCGCATACTTGGGCATGATATTGCAGGTGCCAGCTAGCGCCCGTTGGTCACGCCATGCCCGTCGGATCTGGACAGAAAAGTCGGCAAAGGGGTCAGCTCGGATGGGACCCCAGGACGCGTTCAAAGTATATGATGATCGGGTTTTCCTGTCTCCACGTAGCATCTCTGCCATGAAACTTGCAGAAGGGCTATTCGCGGGCAATTGGGGTGGCGTTCATCCCATCCCGCTGGGACCGGCAAAGGATGACTGGGCATGGCGCACACTCAATTAAGAAAAAGGCTGAATGAAGGCTGACAAGAACGCAAGGAGGCATGACTCCCCACGCTTGCGGAGCGACGTGACCGTTATAGACTTGGAATTAGCTCCAAAGACTCCATGGTGTCAGATTGGGGGTGAGGCTTGTGGTGAAGGTGTCGCAAGTACCGACCGAGCAATGGGCTCGTAAATGTTTGTACACCCAAGTCATTCGATACAATAAGGTCGAATTTGAGTTGACCGTCTTGTGCTAACTGCAGATTGGGAAGGTTGATCTGCGATAGAGTTCGGAGCTAGATACCGTGGGGCTGGCACAGCAACATGCAGCCAAAGACACGGGCAAAGCGGTGCAGCCTAACTACTGGCAGGTAGGGAACCGTAGAACATTCCTTGACAAACTCTGACTCCAATCCCTGGCCGGAAGCACCAGCCCACAAGACACGCGGAGAAAAGATTTCCAGGTTAGAAGCATGGCTAACATCGCCTGACTATTGTACCTGGCAGTTGCTTCAGATCGCGATCAACGTTGTAGATCTGGGGTCCCAATATGTGAGTAAGCAAGGAAGCAGCTAGCTTCAAGAGGCGGGGAATAGTCCAAAGGCTCTATTGTCCCATATCTATGCGATGCTGGTCTGTGGTATTGGCCTGTGAACCTATCAGACTGCTGGCACTGACCGACAGCCTTAACCGTTGGAAAATTTCCTAAAGCGGTGAAGGTATCACGGGGATTAACCCTGTTGATAAGCGGCAAGAAAAGGCAGCTATCTACCGCAAGGATAGAAACTTGGTAGTAGCTCACGTCATCAGGTTTAGCAAAGTCAGGGTCCTTCGACTATGTTCTTAGCATTCTGCCTGTGGGAGTCACCGGGTAAAGACAAGCCCAGCCAAGGTCAGGAAAGCCCACGATGCAACCCAAACTAGACGGGAGATCAGCAAAGAGGTGAAATATCCCGGTGTCGGCAATCGGATTCGCGGCGACATTGCCACAATATAGATCCGGAGAGGCGTCTGATATCGGGCAGAAGCCCGGGGCCGCCCGCAAACACGAGCAAAGCTTGCGCGTATAGATAAATATTACGACTTACTATGAGCAGGATCACCGAGGCGCATATGGTAAATTCCTGGTGATTCGTAATCGCTGCAACGAGATTTCTGTTAATCAATCACATGGGCACCAGTTGTCGTAACCTCGAGGGTCATCTTGCCCAATTGTGGACACCCAGTGAATCCTTCCCATCGAATCTTGACCTGCCAATCCGTTTTGGGAATCAAGAAGCGCCTGGGGAGATATGTATGGATTAGACACGGGCAATTGATGATAGGCGCTGAAAGTCTGGAACAGGATTCTCGTCCGAACTAGAGAGACCGGCGCGGCGAACTAGAGGTTAGACGAGTCCACGCGAAGGCCTGACGGTCGGAGACTGGATGTTGGTAGGTGGTCAGTCTGCGCAGAGCTGGGTCTCGACGATGCTGTCGTTAACTGGTAACGGAATCCACAGCGGGAGCTCTAAAGGGTATCTTTGGAGTCAATCGCACAGACGCGGTGAGGGATCAAGGATCACCCCCGATCAAGATCGCCTCATGCTGCCCGCCGCCGCGATCCAATGCAACGGAACATCACCAAGAAAGTCAAGCAGACGTTGAACGGCATATATCCTGCCCGCGTTTCATTTTGACGAGGTAAGATGCATGTCGTTTTGAGGGACAAGCAAAGAGGATCAAATGCGCACGCACGCAGGCTTGTCGCGGCGAGGCAGTGCCAGGCGTGAGCTGAAAATTGAGACTCTGCAGCGTTCGAATTCGGCGACGCTGCTACGTAACAAAGGCGGTTAGCTTAATCCGCTCCACCCTCCAACGAAAGCGACATGAGCTAATCTGAGATATTGTTGACGAAAGATCCCAGCGGTGAGCCTAAGTTTTTTGGTGGGTTAGCTGCCGTTCGTGTTTAGGTAAGTTAGGTGTTATGCTACAGGTACATACATATAAGTACGGTGTTGGACATGGAAGGACATTGGCCAGCACATGGACTCTGTATGTGAGGGTAATGCATTCGAAAGCGAAATGGGAAACGGCATGGCGATCTCCAGAAGGATGCGTTCGCCATGTTGTTTCTAAGGTGAAACCCACCTCTGTGCAGCAGGAAGTCGGCAAAGAGAGCAAGTAGCGTGAAAGCAAGAAGAGGAAGAAAAATAAACTTCAGAAGGGCCTGCAAGGTGGGTAGGGTAGCATGGGTGAAAAGAAATATGTAACGATATCTCGCAAGTTGTAAGAGGTGTTCAGTGAGATTCCTACATGATGCATGCCACTACGGCATTGCTTGACTGATTGTGACGTGACCCTGGCTGCCGCATCTGTTTTGGCAGTGCAGTATCTGAGGTGAGGTCTGAAGTCGGCCAACGGAAAGCGGGTCGGGTCTTTGGGTCTTCGACGACAGCGGAGAGGCACAGTGACCTCGTAGAGTAGCAGTGGAGTGACTTCTCACTTACAGCAGGAAGTCGCATATCGTCGACACGATACAACACCACGCAGCCATACAAGATCCGGAGCTACAGCAGCTGTATCAAGCAGTTAAATTGCAGCCCGTAGCCCACCATGT
This sequence comes from Apiospora saccharicola, assembly GCA_038363915.1. Lineage (NCBI taxonomy): Eukaryota > Fungi > Ascomycota > Sordariomycetes > Amphisphaeriales > Apiosporaceae > Apiospora > Apiospora saccharicola. The sequence continues at coordinate 9,991,863 of JAQQWM010000001.1, forward strand.
CCTGGGGCCATAACCCATAATCTTGATTCTTCAAGGTACTTCGTTCACATAAAAACAGGACTTGAAGACACGATAACCACTGTTTGACCAAGACCGGTTCCGTGATGGGGAAAACAGCGAGGAGGGGTATAGAGGGGCAGTCGCTGGGTACTCCCTAAGTACTGCGTTAGCTCGGCCGCTACCTCGCTTGTACCTACCAGTCTCCCTGTGCAGCGATAGAAAACCCCAGCAAAACTAGCTGAGGATACGTCTGTCAGACTACCATCTTATTTACTGTAGTATACTGTAGTAGCAGCGTGTAGGCATATGTAAGACAGTGGATGCTGCCGCTCAAGTTCTTATGGGATATCAAACGCACAGAAAAGCCAGCTACCGAGTTCAGCGTCGTCGACTTCATTGGATGCTGTCGATCCAGAATCCTCAGTTCGGCCGAGTGCTAGAGGCCGCGGTCAGCCCTCCGTCGTCTCTGCAGAGGTCACCTCCTCTACCAGCAAAAGGCCCAGTCAGCTATGTAAAAGCCGTGAAACATGATCCTGCAGGCGACTTATGAGCGTGACAGCACCGCGGAAGCCAATAGGAGCAGCTCCTACAGGCTGGAGTCTCAGAAAGTACCCTGAGCTAGCCACCCTACGACATCGACAGGGCCTGTGCCGTGTTTGATTAAGGAAAAGGGCTTTGGTGAAGAACCGAGGACTCTGGACGCCGTGCGTTGGTGGTTGGAGCTGATCTTCAACCCTCACTTTTACCACCCATGCACCATGTGCATAGGCCGACATGGTATGGGTGGAACCCTCGTGGATCTTCGAGCGACCCCATCCCACTACTATACGACATGAGTAGGGGATCGGTGATTCGATGCAGTGCTGAGAAAAGTTGGGCTACTTCTTTGACCTGGCTGTACAGTATGCCTATGTAGCCATGTTGTGTTGGAGATGGATGATTGCGGGTCGCCTTGGGGGTATTGTGAAGCTTAAAGTGTGTCGTACCCGCATTATGCCCATGTGTCAAGCACACACTGAACGAAGTCATTTTTGGCCAGGGCACACCATTTTCCCGTCCTCGCTTCTCGGTGAGGTAGGAGAATTTACTCGATGTCATGCTGTGATGTTGCACAAGTGTTGGGCACCGCGGTACGGGCGGGCGACCCTGTGACTAACTGCGAGCATGCCTGTGGTAATCTTCACCTGTCTGTAGCCGTGATGTCACACGATAACCCCAGATTATCCTTCTGCTCCCCCAGGCAGTTTGTTTCCCGTAATGGCTTTCCTGATTGGGCAAACCGGTCGTCGCTGCCGAGCCACTCCGATGCGAATCCATCAACCAGTGTGTGTGTGTGTGTGTGTGTGTGTGCCTTCGTCTGCTCGCTAGCCCGGCTTGGAAGTCGGTCTTAGACATACAGCTTTTTCTGTTTCGAATACTGTACTGCAGATTATGTAGGCATGGCTGTGACTACTTCGATTTGCCGTCGAGGCTAGTGAGCCAACGGGAGGGGGTTGTTTATGGGGTGATTGGCTCGCATTCACGGCAATGACGCCATTGCGCAGAGCAAGATCGTACGGTTTGGCCCTCGTATGTGATTTATTGTACTGTATGTCAAAAGCCCATACCATGGGAGGGAGCATGGGCAGAAGCATGAGAGGCAGAGATATGTAGAGGGCAGAACAGACATGCAAAGTGCGGAGATGGTCGGCGTTTGGCCGATTCTGTAGCCGGTCTTTGAAAACTAGCGCATGCCCTAAAAATGTACCTACAAGGTTTACACACCTTGTTCCAGGCCAGGGAGGTGCATCGAACATCCATCCTCAATTACATGCCCACCCAACCAGGCTGTTGATCACTGTAATCAACCCATCTGATGCGATTCACTGATTGATCAATCTCTTCTTCTCTTGATAATATAGCCCTGTCTTAGCTAGGAACCGGCACTAGCTTCTATGTTTTGCAGTAGTCTTCCACCTTCACGCTTACTTCGATACACGTACTGTGCTGGCCCCTAAGCATAAAGGATGCTCAACTGGGATCAGGTGTATTCTTGCATCAACGGCTAGTATAAAATGAAGCCCCGTCCATTGTTGGAGGTGGGGTTGAGAAAATGGGTTCAGGTCCGAAATATCCTCGACTAACCCCCTCGCCAATTCTGGGGTCCGTCATTACAGGCCCTGTAAAAGATCCGAGAGCCGTACGTTAGTATTCCCCTGTGCATATCTCATTTCCGGCGATGAGCAAGGGAAGTTCGGCTGAACAACCGTAGCATTGCAAGAGAGCATTACAGCGCTGCAACGTGCCTCTCTACACTTTCTTCACCTGGCCCTCTCACCTCTTCCTAGCCTTGCATGTTTACATCATCCAGGGTGAGGGAGAAGTCGGCCCCGACTTTGAGCGAATTCTCATTGGTTCGGGTCCATTACTATGTTGGCTGCGTACCGACCAGCGTCGCACTGTGAGAGCGAAGCGCGTTGGGTATGCCGCACCACAAGCGATGTCCAGAAAAAGTGTGTACGGAGTACCACCCGGAAGATTGTCGAGATCTATCTCCTCAAGTGGTGATACTACATCATACGCACCGGCAACGTGGGGGTTCCATTACGTGTTGGCGCAATGAGCAAAACGGATACCGCCAAACAGTTTTCTGGCAACTGGGTAGCAAACATCATGACATGCGACTGTTGATGGCATTTTCTTCATCTTCATGGCACGGGTGAGTCCCTAATCTTCATTTCAAGAGAGCAGACCAAGAACGCTGCCTAAATGTAGGCCGGGGTCAATGTCCCAAAAACACTGTCGACGTGCACCTGTCTTGGAGAGACGCCAGCCCCCATGATGCCGATCTCCAGGGGGTTTAGGCTCTTATTTGTAACAATATCAAGTTGAGTCAAGCGATGCATATGGCTTTCGAACCAAGCCCACTCAACGGATTTGATAGGTTCACAGCGTGAAACATTCGCAATGTGTGTTCTTGTATGATGGCAGTAAATGTTGCCATGTTAGTTGGGAACCAGGTTGAGTCTGCAGCCGATGTAAGCAGGCAGGTACTTCATGAACCCATGTTTTTGGTGCCAACTTTCGAGATATTCGCAGTCTCTACGTGGCGCCAGGCTCCTTGTCGCAATAAGGTATCTCCTTGAGGGAACTACTTACTAGTCATGCCACTCGTCAAGGTGGCCAGCTACGCATGCCATGGATTTCCATTGTGTACATCCACATGACGCTAGAGATCTGGTGTTACGTGTACACGACAATGCAAGAAGGTGTAGGCAGATAAGGAGGTATGATCTCTGATCAACTCCAGTAGCAAGGCGAAAAGCGTGTTACCCCGCCGTGCGATGCGCGATGCGATGTGATGTGATGGATGGTGGTCGTTTTGATGCTATTTCCATTTCCCACTCATTATTTCAATCCCAGATCCCCGAAAGAGGTCCACGGGTACAGTCTGTTCAAGTACAGTATCGCCAGACAGACCACGGGCAGAACAGACCTATCAAAACGGGTGACGGCGGGAAGATTAGCGCAGGGTCCATGTTCCATTTGCAGCAGCCCCCCGTTCAGTGCCCCCGTTATTACTTCTGATTTTGCAGGGAAGTGACGACCGCGCCCGCAAGGCCAGTGCCAGCCCTGTAAGGAAACGGGCGCCTGTGCAGAAGCCGTCTGTGCGCTGTGCTGTCTGGATTCAACCTCCAACCAGCTCGAGCCTAATTTGGTTCCCGTCCGACCGTCTACCTATGCTAGGTTCCTTGCTTTTTGCCCGTCGATTCATCGTCTCCCCGATGCGTTGGATGCAGTAGCAGCAGCAGCAGCAGCAGCAGCAGCTAATATTTGGAGGTGAGAGGAAACGTACCCGGATCAGGACGCATGGGAGCGGCACGGCACAGAAGCAAGTAAACAAGGAGAGTGTCTTCGAATGGCCTCGATCCAGCAATGATAATATTGTGTGGTTACTTTTGTTTCTAATGATATGTAGCGTTTAGGCGCACCAACATCGAACGCCCATCGGCATTGGTTGGCCCTGCTGCCCATCTTAGCCGCAGGCACTTCTAGCAGCCCTCCCCCGCAATCAGGGAACTGGGTCAAATAACGAACTGCGACTTGCCTAGCCGGAAGAGATATGCACGGCCGCAGACGCACTCACTCAGCCAACAACCAAGACCTTCTCAACTTCTAAATATAGGGTTGGCTTTTACAACATTGAAATGACAGATGATGATGGTCAATGTGTGTTTACGCTGTGCTGTGAGGTATGTACGGCGTGGCTGGCAACGACCAAAGCCAACCGCATCGCATGTACCGTACCCGTCGTTATGGAAAGACCCCTCTCTGACTGTTCGCTTGCTCACTCGCTTGGTATGTAGGTTCAAAAAATGGTTAATGGGGGCACAACCCGAGGATGCAGCCATGCATGATATTTTGTAGCAAACTGCATGACCGGCTTTTCATTTTCATGCCCACTACCAACCAAGGCACCAAGAGAGAGTCGCATCTGTCATCTGCTTCGGGTACCCCTGATAGCTATCCGATAAGCACCATTGAGCTTAACTTCTGCTGCGAAGGCTCATTCGCCCATTCAGCTCGTCGGGTCTGCATCGCAGTTTGCTGACTGGTTCGGGCCGAGACCTCTGGAGGCATGTACAGGCAGGTATGGAGTTGAACCGAATTCTCTCGTTCCTCGTTCGCGTCAGCCTTCATTACTTAATCTCATTTCGAGCATCCCTGGCTTCAAGACGCCACAAAGTGACATGATACGAGTCTACATGGTCGCACGGCAGCGTCCTTGGCCTGCGGTTAACCAGCGGACTATTGGCAGGGTACGAGGGCCCCGGCGCAGTGACATCAGTTCAGCCACGCGGGGAAATAGACACCACCAACTTCTGCTGGGCATGCATAACATGTAGTGACCCCTCCGGTGCGATTCTGACTTGGTGCTGTACGGGTGCTGCAGCCATTACAACGGCTCGAATTTAGGCTTGACCCGTATTCACCATAGGAGGCGTATCCAAATATGCATCACTCATCCATCCATCCATAACATCCACCCATCCGCCTATCACTTCATTCCTTTCCAGTGTCCAGACAAGCGAGAAAGCGAAAAATAAAATAAAAAAGGGTTGGTAACACAAACGCAATGCACAACCCCTCTGCTGGGGTCGGGGCAGCGAGCGCTTTGTCCGATCAAATCAACGGCTGCATACAACCACATACGCTCATCTCCTATGAGCCCAATGTCTTAAAAAATAAATGGGCATTGCCGGAGTTGTCTATACAGATTGCTCTCGTTTGCCGGAGGCAGAGAGATGCGATTATAATTATGATCATGACCATGATATGATACACTACGCCTGCAGCGACAAGGACCGATCGGCAAGAGACTGGCGGGTAGCGTATGATACCCGACTGATAAAGATCTGACAGACCTTCGCTTGCTTGCTTGACACTCGAGTGGCTCATGCCCGAATTGAAGCCACGACTTTTAATGATGATTACATGCTGCTTGCTACCAATCATACCATACCTTAGGGGAGCGCACAATCCTTCTTGTGACAAGCCATCAGCGAGGCCCTTGCTGGGGATGATGGGTGGCTGTCCTCCCGAAGTAGCTCGGCAACCTCATCAGATATGTTAGCATTATGTCGTGGCAGGAGGATGTAGGTTCAATGTAGGTCGCCTTTCCCTCTTGCTTCAATCTGCACAGCGCATAGCATACATCATCTGAATCAAAACTATGTCAATGTGGTCCGACAATATTTAATTGCCTCTACTCCCCCCTCCCCATTCCACTCAAATTTACGATGCGGATCAACATGGGAATTTTGGATAAATAGCATGCACAATCATGTGGACAATAGGTCGTTGGCCAAGGTTAATCGCAGATGGAGAGACAGTGTCGTGTCGACGGACGAAAAGGCCCTTGGTGTCTTAGAGGGACAGACGAATGGGATAGAAAAAAAAATTAATCATCAAAGGTGTGTTATGCAAAAGTACCTCGAGGCTCTCGACGACCCGCAGCATGGTTTGGGTAAGTATCGCGATGTACCACAGGGTATCTCCCAGGGTCCCGCTAGTGGACGCTAAGAGCAGTAAGTGGTTGGAAGCGCTTAAGATGGACCGACGATGGCTACCAGGGTAGCGACATGGATTGATAGGTGCCAAGCTTGGACCCCATCCACATCCACCACCGACGCTGTGCAGGTGCAGGTGCAGGTATCAATTCCAGCTACTGTCTGCCCTCTGCTCTGTACATCCCGCTAGCCCATACAGACCATACCCAGCCAGTCGTGTCGACTCGACCTCTCTCTGCACTTTCCTTCTCCGGCAGGTAGGTATGTAGGTACTGGATGTACCTAGCTCAAATGTCTTCCATTGGAACTTTTACTGCAGTCTGCAATCTGCTTGCTGCGTGCCCGACTCGTGTCTTTTCCGGCTCGCAGACAGATAGGCCGTGGCAGCAAAAAAAAGAGAAATACGACATACGGGGTGCGCACGAAAGAGGGCCTGGACACGAGAGGGAAAGGGGAGTCCTACATCCGCCCCCATCGCCCACTCTCTGCCCCGACCTCAGCCAGCTCCCAGACGACTATGTAACTACTGCCTGCCAGCTTGTCCATCCATCACAGGCGTTTTCCCGCCCCATCAAACACATAGCTTCGGGCTACGGCACGTTGGAGCCATGATAGTAGTACCATCTTCCTCCGTCCAGCCCTCCTCCACCTCCACTTGCTGTTGTCCAAAGTATCATCTTACCTTGCTTTGCTCCTAGTATGACACCTCTGCCATGTACTAGGACCCAGTACCAGCAAAGACCTAGTGCCTAGGGGACTCGGAGTGGAGCCAGTCGCTTCCATCATCTCTTAAGCCTTTTGTCGTCCTGCCCAAACGAACCAACCCTGCTCCCTCGAACACACCCTGGTCGCTAGTACATAGATGGGGCAGCGATGTGCATCTCCCGCCGATATCTCTACTGTTTCCGCTAGCGGACCCATGGTATCAGACATTCATACATACAGACTTACATCGCCCGAGAATAAGACCCTCTTCCCATCATCACTACCACCCTGATCTTGAACCCCTCTGCTGCTCGTCCGAACCTTTTCTTCATCGGTTCACATCGCCGCTACAGAGCAGACAGACCCTGAGCTGCTGCTTGTCTCGAGCACCCTCCTTTTCCCTGCTGCTGCTGCTGCTGCTACTGCTTGCTGTCGTGTCTGGCGGCGGAACCGGGCAGCGCTACTTTGTTGTTGTTCGATTTGGATCATCGGCCCCCCATAAGTTGATCAGCTCTAGCGATCCCCACCCTTTCCTGCATGACCTCTCCTTCCAGTGGGCCTATGACCTTGGTTAGGAATATCTGATCTTCACTTCATAACGCCACGCTCCCTCGAGGAACTCCTCCGGTTCTCTGTTTCACTTTGTTCCTCATTCTCCGCGAGGACTACTTCTGCTGCGACTTGGGTCGAAGAGGACCTTCGCCTTCATACACATCGTAGTCATGGACTGTTCATCAATAGCTATGGTACGGAACGCGTCAGGTCTATCGTGGACTGACAGCCAGAGTTCAACCTCAGAAGACAACTCTTCCATCTTCATGCAATCCACATCCCTCTGGTCGACGAATACCGCCACAACAACACGGATAGATACTGGACAACTTTCACCAATCAGTACGGAGCTGGACATGCCCTTGGCTGATACGACACACTGCGGCATGCCCAACATGGTGCACTCGGCCACATCATCGTGTACGAATGACTCTTGGGGAACAGGCTACAGCGAGGGACCGGAACTATGCGATGCTGGGGAAGACGTGCATTGGGAACAGGATTCCGACGATGTGCTGACGGTCCCCAAGATGGAGCCTGTCGAGGACGATGACTTCCACATGGACGACCTCAAGGAAGCACCAAGGACACCAAGGCCCTCGTCCAGCTCGGCGACAGCAGTAGCTAAGGCCAAGAGACCCAGAGGTCGGCCACGAAAGCACCCCTTGACACCCCAGGTCTCGGCCAACAAGATCGCCAAGGGCAGGTCAAAGACAGGTTGCATTACGTGTCGAAAAAGGAAGAAGAAGTGTGATGAGGCGAAGCCTAGATGTAAGCATGATGGAGGATCTTGTTGACTGTGTGCTGGCTAACTCTTTGAAGGCATGAACT